>JASFAX010000020.1:33721187-43721187 GCA_030737875.1 Allium sativum | reverse complement strand
TGTCGTAGCTCTAGACTTTGATTTGAGATTTGATTTAGCTTTTAATTCTATTCAGGTTGGAAGAAGATGCATCAGTCCAAGTTTTGATTCCAGCAGGGTAGCGACGCCATTTTTATTTTTTATTAGAACAGAGGCAGAATATAGACAGAATGAAATTGTGTAGAGAAAATGAGGCTAGGGGGCTGATTATATAGGATTAGGCGGACGAATCTAGACAGAAAACGAGTCTAAATACATCAGAATGCATCAGGTTCAGAAAGAGGGTTCGGGAGGCAGGTCGACCCCCAGGTCGACACTATGGTCGACCTGTCCCCTGGGAGTTCGACCCCCAGGTCGACCTGGTCTATGGGCGGGAATTTTCCCGCCCAGCCTGTTCTGGGATTCTGAATTCGAATTTGAATTCGGATTTTCGAGCTGTCTTCGATTTTGAAATCCTCTGAAACTTCGGAGGGTCATAACTTGGTCATACAGACTCCGTTTTTCGAAAACTCGGACTCGTTTTCAAGAAGAATTTCGAGACGAACGCAAAGGCGCAACCCGTTTCCCTTGATTCTTATTTTATAATTTAATTATTCTCAGATTTGTTACTTATACGATTACAGAAAATACGGGGTGTTACAATAACCCCTTATTACACGTCCCGTAGCAAAGTCCAAGCATGAAGTCAACTCGCCGATTCCCATCTGGATCCTGAGTTTTACTTCCCATTTGTACTACCTTTGCATCTCGGGTTTGGTCTTCTCCGGCTCAGTTCGGCCCTTTTTCTTCACTTTGCTTCGGATCGGACTCCCTGAAGTTGCTTGGTTCTGATACTCCTCCCTAAGCATCGGGTCGGCCGTGACAGTCCACCTCGGGTCGGGTCGGCTTCTCCATCCAAGTCTGTTCGTGGTGCTATAGTGCTCGCCGGTTCGTGACACTTATCGGTTCAGGTCGATGATCCAACAACGGTTCGTGGTAACCCCTCCAGTTCAGGTCGTGAGCACCCATTGGGGCCGAGTCATGCTACTCGGTTCGTGGTGTCCTTTCTAATGCATCGGTTCGTGTTGAGGTCCTCTAACACGAGCGGGTCGGTTCGAATGGGGGGGGGGGGGCGATCCGATCCCTGCACCGTTTCCTGCAACTTTTCCAGCGACTATTTACGCCATACGATGGCATTTTCAACCATTCTAACTTTTCTAATCAATCAAAAAGCATACCATACAGTCATAGCAACATATGAAATTAACCATAAACACCAAAACAATGATTTAATATGTTAATATGGATCAAACTTACCCAAAAAACCATATTTTTCCCTTAGTTATGTTTAACCATAACTAATGATAGGATTAGCAAAACTTATCCAAATTAGCCCAAATTTTTATTAGAGGCCTAAAAAAATATTTTAGAATTTTACAAATTTTTCCAGATTTTTCTGAGCCATAATTTCGCTAATTATCACTAATCATCCCTAATTAGCCGTAATTAGTTAAAAACAATGCAAATCACTCCACTTTGCCACAAATAAAAATTAGATCTGAAACTATATCTGATTTGGGATGTTTTCCAATGCAACATAGCAGCTCCAACTCTGATTTGGTGTTGATTTGTCTTGATTTGATGTTGATTAGCTTAATCCTTGATTAGGGAGCGATTTGGGATGAAATTAGAAGGTGGAGGCCATTGTTAGGGTTTCTAAGAGGTAAATGGCGGCTAGAAAACTGAAATAGAATGAAAACCTAACTCATTTCAGCCTCCCCATAAACCTAATCCCGAAATGGGTTATGGGCCCTTTTGATAATTACCCTAATCAGCCCACTTAAGCAGTTTTCACCTTCTAAACTTTGTTTCAGCAATATCTCCAAAACGGTGAGTCCGTTTGGCTAATGTGACCACTCTACGGAATTGTAAATCGTCATCCGAATCCAATAGAACTAATTTCAGGTCAAATATCCTTACCAATCAAAAGTTATGGCCGAAACAAGATTAGCTAGGGGGAAACGGTCATTTAAAAATCGGCAAAAATCATGAACATGGGAAATGACCCCAATATTTGTCCTCCAAAGTTACACGACTATATGACCTCATATGAAAAAGAAATAAATATTCTACGATCCTTCGATACGTAGAATGCGGGTCGTTACAAGTAGGGGAGTTGACGTCGGGATTTGTAGGGTCGTTCCCTATAGTAGAGAGGATAGGTCAGATGGCTTATAGGATTAAGGTATCGGGTAGACTGGAAGGCGTACGCGATATGTTTCACGTTTCCCATTTGAGGAAATGTCTACATGATATGGTAGAGGTAGTGCAGCCGAGCATACTTGAAGGCGTGGAAGTTGAGAAGGAAGCATCTGTAAGAAGAGTTCCCGCTCGTATCCTTGGATCAGAAATCAAGAAGCTACGTAACAAGATCAGATTGGTGAAGGTACAATGGGGAGAAGACTGCGAAGATGCAGCATGGGAACCCTAAGATAGGGTTCACACTTCTTATCCTTTCTTTTGAAAGTATGTTCTTGACATCTTCTCCAAGTTTTTACTTTGCATTTGCTTCCATCATTCAAGTTTGTTTATCCTATCGTCAAACCTTTCGATCCTTGGTAGAATCCAATTGTTGGAAACATGTGTCTGAAAACATGTTATGACTGATGGTTGCAAGTGTTTGCTAGTGGTTGCTCGTGGATGCATATACACACACTAGGCACTAGATCGGCTCATTCACTTACATATTACATATGGATATATGTGCATTTTAATTTTCTATGGATGGAAATGGGTACATATGGATGTTGCATTTTGCTGAATGATTGTGCACACATATAGAGTTTATATGTTAGGATTAATTGTCAAGAATAATCCGAAGTTTAACGTGTCTTCCCATAATAATCCCAAGTTTTGATTATTTCTGAATAATATGATGTTTGGAGGGGTATCTTCCTATATTTATCCCGATGACCCCCGACGTGTTATTTTGGGATCAATATGGGAAGACATCCCTAAACTTCAGATTAATATAGGAAGAACCAAGTAAACGGGATTAATATGGGAAGACACCCCCCAAACTTCAGACTATTCAGAAATAATCCAAACTTCGGATTATTATGGAAGACACGTTAAACTTCGGATTATTCTTGGCAATTAATAATATATGTTCTACTATAATTATTTTCATACATTTTAGATTTATGGAACAAACATATATTGCGTTAAGGAGGTCAACTGAATCAGTCCACCGCCTGATTTTTGCATTAGTGCAAGGACATATACACACAACACCATTGCATTTGTTCATACAAGAATTTGAATTTTTTAAGGATAATGGATGCCTGTGGATGAGTAGATAGTTGTAAGTAGTTGTTAGGATAGTAACATTCTTCTTAACTTGGAGATTTCAATGATGAAATCCTTTAAGTAGGGGAGAATGTAACACCCAAAAATTTAATACACTATAACCATGCTTAAAGATAATAAATTGGATATTATTTAATTAAAATATTGATAATTAAGTGAAATCGTCATTACCGTTGCATTCGTCTTGGAATTCTGGTTGAGATAGACCCTAAGTTTGCGTAAAAACGGATAACGTATGAAGAAATTATGAACCTTAGAAGTTTGTATACATATAAGGGGCTTATATATAAACATAAATAAAAAACATTCAAACGAGATGAAGCGGGAAGTTAACCGCGAAACCAAACCAATGTGGGACGACCCACAATCGGCCTGGGTCGACCTATGGGTCGATCCAAGGTCGGTTAGGTCAACCCGAGAGTTGACCCCATGGGTCGGTGGGTCGACCCAGCAATGATCCGAGTACGTTCAGAATTACGTACTTGAACTGTTTTGTGGCTAGGTTCATGTTGACTCAATGCTACATGTACGGTTAAGATTAAAATCATATGATCTAAAGGCTGAGGTTGACTATGTGAATCTATAAATGGATAGCTTCTCCCATTCCAATACACACCATTTCTTCATATCTTCTGCCTCTATGGAATTATTCTAAAAATATAAACATATAATGGGGGATACTATTGAGGCCTAGATCTACGGAGACAACATTCTGGACTTGCATACGTACAACAACAAAAAGATAGAATTGGACTTTTCTACGGCATATAGTTATATATATAACAGATTTAATTTCTTCTTCATTAAGACCCACTGTGAGTTCCCTGTCATTTTCATATCTAATTTCTTAAACTATAACATGATAGTTAAATAAAACTGGGTTAGGATATACAGTGTTTGTAAGATAAATGCTATATATGTTTTCCACTATTAATCACCTATGTCGTTGCGATAAGTAAAACATATTTCTTTACTGTTGGATAATTAATAAGTTATATGTATCTATCTTCCTTTTCCTCGTTTCTATGTTTGCTTTATTTCCAGTCTTACCTATATGCTTATGTGATTTGATTCTATTCTCCTTCCTTTATTTTCCCTTTTTATTTACGGTAAGCCTAGGCCTTTGGAAGCCTAGGCTATATCCGATTAGAATGCTGTACAATTGGGGTGATAACGAATGAAATAAAAGAGGAATTTAGGCATGTTGTTAAATTGGGGACTATTTAACTATAATTTAGGAAAGGGATAATATGCACATGGTTAGACTTTCCATAAACTGATAAAAAGGGATAATGTGTATAAACTTGTTGTAAATTGGTGAAAATGGATAATATGCATAAATCTGTGCATGATGTAAATTGGGGACATAATTTGATGAATAATATGCATATGTATTAAACATGTTAGATTTGACTTAATACAGACATTAAGTAAGTGACATGTTAGAATATTATAAGTACCAGATGTAGGTTAATAAACTGAAACGCTGTAGAAATTGTATATATCTGAACAAGTGTTTAGGGGAAGGGTTGTACACACATAATGACATGTAATATTACAACCACACTTATTAGTAAACCTAAACCTACTAGGTTAAACGCGAGTATTAATAAGCTATGAGGTCCCTCGTTCTGTTGTTGTATCCGGTTTTGGGGACTCTTAAATCCTAGTTATTTGGGGTCTAAGCTTAGGGGGTTTGGCTTGGGTCAATCTGCTATTTGGAACCCATATCAATCAGTATCCCTGTTGGTATTTTGTTAGAGGTCCTCGCATTGGATAATAAGAGGTTCACATGGGGAAGGTGGTTACGGGCACGTTCTTGCGGAGTCATGAGCGTGCATGGGTCCGATTATCTAATCCCCCATAACACCAATAAATAGGTCTATGTCATATAGTTGCTGGGTTAGGGAGTGATACACCGTACTGTCGGGGGTGACACAGAGTATTTACATAGTTGGGAGCCGATTGCATTGGTAGTAAGTAGGGTACACCTAATCCTGCTGTTATGTAATTATGATAACACCTAATCCTGTTATGTAATTAGGGCACGCCTAATCCTGCTGCTAATTCTACTGTTAATCTTGCTTATATTAATTAGGTTGAACATCTAATCTTGTAAATCATGTTATACTAGTATTGGTGTAAACATACCTGTTTAGGGATATAAATATAAATCATTACTCGATCATAGTTTGTTCCTGTTATTGTTGTCTACCCTTCTGTTCTGCTTAGTTTTACTTATATGACACTGTGCCTTTCTCATCTAGTCTTATTTAACTATCTTGGCATTTCTATTTTATGCATATTTGAAAATCACTGGAACTCGCCAGACTTTATGTCATACCCCTTTGTTTTCGCTTCTTTCTTCCTTCCCCTAGGTCCTCAGAGTGGAGACACTCAATAGTGACTAGTACTTTATCTTATATCTTGGACTTGGATTACCTGAGATATACTGTTTTCAACTTGCTTTCTATTCTATTATGGTTATGGCGAGAGATAAGAATTTATGTATTCTGATATTTTGTTTTATGAGATGTATTATGAGATAGATTTGATGTAACTGGTTTTGATGTAACCTGTTCGAGACTATGTTTTATTTTTCATAATGAGGTGAAATTTTCCGTTATTTATTTTATATCTGTCTTGTGAATTTTTGTACTATTTACCTACTGTGCTTCATGAAACTTAGTGCATTCTCTTATGAATGAATTAATGGACGTAGGTGTCACAAAGTTCCTTCCATATGCTTGTGCTTAACGAAATTAACCCTCTTGTATTTATCACTTTCCCAACATTTAACATTGTGTTTAATACAAGATGACTTACTTTCAATTAAAGCATATCACCGGTTTAGATTAACTACTCTTATTAGTTTGGCTACTTAATGGTATAGACAAGAGATCCTTGGTTGAAAAGAAACTTGCTTTAAGAAATAAAGTTAACTTGGGAAACATAACCAAAAAGGGGTTTAAAGTAAAACTCTAGCATACAAAATAATAATTTAATATTAAATAACTCAATTAGAAAATAATAAGTTAACAACTCATCATTAAATCAAAATCTAATCATAAATAAACATTGATTAACCTTGGCTCAATCTTAATTTAAAATAGTTAACCAAACCTTGTTTGATTATTAATTAATTAATTGTAACTTTAATAAACTAATAAATAAATAAGTAAATAAATAAAACTTAATTTATTAAAATTTTAATAATAAACTTAGTAAAATATTTTTTATCAAAATTAACTCTTAATGGGCAATTAAAACTCTTTTAATTATAATAAATCATAATTAACCCTTTAAATAAACTTTTAAGTTATGATTACTTCTTTATTTCTATTTAACTAGTCTTGAATAATTAAATCATTAATTATCAACATAAAATTAATCAAAAATTAATTTTATAAAAAGTTAATTAGTAAATAACCATTAATTTAAACAAGTTGATAAACCTTAATTATAAAGTTAATTAATTGTTCATTACTAAATATAATTAATTAATTATTAGTTATTAAAACTTAATTAACTTTCCGAAATCATTATTTGTAGGTTAAAACATTATTGATAAGTTTATGAAACATTTCTCAAACCATTTAAGTTCAAAAACTTGATTCTGGTAAAAATCGCGTTTTTACTGCTAAATTACATTCATAGTGACTGTCGCTATGGATACAAAAATTACTTTTTGAATAAATTTCAAATCATTACTAAATTTATTAAGTAAAAACAAACTTGAAAATTTTAAGTACCCAAACAAATCTCGTTTCAAAGTTCATTATAAAAATCGACTTGAAAACCAAATTCAAAACAAGATTTGATGAAAATCAACCACTCCATCGCCTAGCATCCATTCTCAGGCAAGTCTAGGATGCTCATATTTTTACAGCTATGGTCAAGTAGGCTTGTCCATGAACATGTATGGTTTGGACTTACACTTAAAACATGGAGTACAAGTTGATATTAAAGCAAGGCACTTAAAACCTTTTCAAAAACTTGAAATAAAACCAAGTCAAATCAAACCAGGATATCAAGTGAGATTTGGGTGTTCACATACATCTTTCCAAACACATACTCATCAACATAACTACAACATTCCAAAACACAATATAACTCAACTCATACATAATAAAACATAAGCTTATATCATCCAAAAACCCAAACTTGTCATGGTTTTCAAAACCAAGATTCACATCATAACATCATATACACATGCATATAAAAATAGCAACCCAACATTATATTTTGCACCAACATTTAACGCATATAACAACATATAATTTATCATGGATAATCAATAAATTTTCCCAAAATAAAAGACGTTTTACTCACCTAAACTTATGCAAAACAAAGATTAAAGGGTACTTGATCCTTGCTAACACCTTCCTACTTGCACTAGCTTTGTAAAAATAAATTATTGGAAGGTCTAAAAGAAATTTGGCCCGGCCTAGAGCAGGTTTGGCTCGGCCTATTTTTTTTTATGTTTTAGTGGTTGAAAATGAGAAGAAGAGGTAGTAGAAAGGTTAATAAAAGTGTTAGAAGTGATTTTAAAGAGATTTGAAGTGTAAAAATCAAAATTTTAAACTTGAAAACATTTTTTCTTCAAAAGGAAGCCATTGAAAACATTTTTGAACTTAAAAAGAAATAAGAAAGAAGATAAAAATGAAGTGAAAAGGTAGAAGAAGGAATTACTTTTATATAAAATGAAAAGTGAAAATTACAAAATTACCATTTAAGTACATAACCTTCTCTAAAAATTTGATGACTCGCTTAACCACTCTCTTACAGTTCTATTCCACCCTAATTTTCCACTAACTCTTTGTTTAAAAACCAAAATGACACCTTATATCCTTTATGTACCATTTGCGTAAGAAATTATGGTACTCTATGTCCTTTTTCCTCACCTGTTTTTTATTTTTAAAATAAAAAGCTTTTAAGTCACATCCTTACTTTGTTAAGATAATTAATACTTAATTAACATCTTTATAATTTTATATAAGAGATTAAAACTTTGTTTAAGTGTTCACAACCTTCCGATGACTTTCTTAAAGAAAAATGCTTAATTGTCTAAAAACGTTTTTCGGTCTCATTTTCTGTTTCTTTTCAAACTACAACCCTATATAGACTAATTTTAAAAATGATTTCTCCATCATTAGTTATTAATTTAAAAAGGGGATTTTGCTTATAAAATCTAATATTTAATTGATTAATCATTTATTAAATATCCATTTTCTAAGTGGTATATTTCTGAGTTGTTGCATTTTCCCCCCTTAAAATAATTTCATCCCAAAATCAGCATAAAGGAAATAACACAACTAACACAAAAGGGATAGATTTATATCATTAAACTATACAAAAAGCCTGAATTAATCAGCCATAAAACTAAAGTGAATACATAAATCATGCAAACAACTAATCTAACAACAACTAGGATAAGCTTCCTTTATGTGAGCTTTTGTCTCCCAAGTGCAATCTCTAGGATCTTCGCTCCACTGGATCTTAACCAATCTTGCTTGCTTATTACGTAGCATCTTCACATCTCGATCCATAATTCGAATAAGATGTTTGATTATGGTTAAATCTGGTTCTTCTTCCAAATTCTCTTGTTTTGAAGACTCTATAATCAATGACGGATCATGGACATACTTCCTCAAATCCAACACATAGAACACATTATTAATCCCCAAAATTCTCTCTGGAAACTCCACCTTATAAGTAAGCGTCCCAATTCTCTCAAGATTGCGGAAAGGTCTAACATACTTTGGTGCTAGCTTTCCTGCTCTCCTAAATCAAACGGTCTCTTTAATAGGAGAAACCTTAACAAAGACAAAATCTCTAACAACAAACTCCAAATCTCTTCGCCTCTAGTCTGCATAATCTTTTGACGATCCTGAGCTTCTTTCATCTTTTTCTTGATCACTTCAATTTTCTCTATTGCCTCTTGGATCATATCCGGCCCAAGGACTAGGTGATTCCCAGTTTCTACCCAACACATTGGCGACTTGCAAGGCTGTACATACAATGATTCATAAGTGCCATATTAATGCTTTTTTGATAACTATTATTGTAGGAGAATTCTACCAAATGTAGATAATCTTCCCATGATCCTCTAAAATCAAAGATGTATGCTCTCAAAAGATCCTCTTAGATTTGGTTAACTCTCTTAGTTTGACCATTCGTTTGTGAGTGATATGCAGTACTCAAACTTAACTTTGATCCCAAAGCTACCAGTTGCTACCAAAATTCAACATCGAAATAGGCCAGCAGTGAAGGGGTTCCGAACCACCATCAACATAAGGGAATGAGCCAAGAGCATACACCTGGCACCAAAATAAAGCCAAAAACATCAAGGAAGAAATGGCAATAACAGACAGCCGTCACTATCTTGGAAGGAGAAACATTTGAACTGACAAAGGGATACCTACAAGGTAGTTACAAAATAGGATACAAATCATGAGAAGTCATTTCCGAAGACTAGTTACCTCAGGCCGAAGGCAAATAAGCAAGAAAGGACGACAACCCACGATCCGAGACCAAAGACTTGACAAGGAACAAATCAAAGGGAGACGAAAGGGCTATCGACATTAATTTACTTAATGCCGATACAAAAAAGGGAAAGACAATAAAGAAACAAAAAGTTGAAACACAAGCATCCCAAAACCAGCTAACCGACTCAGAGCTTGTCGGCTACTTAGAAGTAACTTCAACAAGAAGTATACCAAAAGCACCCTTCCGAAAGACAAAAGATCCACCCCAGAGATTCACCGAACGTGAGCCAAAGTCTTTGAGATAAAGAGCTATCCACACTAACATGCCCAGTGTCGATACCGAAAGAGGTGACGACTCTAGGAATGTAAGCAACCAAAGCACCAAGGCAGAAATCATGAAGACTTAAATATGAAACTGAAACTTATCTCCGAAAGCCGAAGGCTATACCCGATGCTATCAATACCAACAGGCTTGGTATTAATACGGAAGCTAAGACCAGCACACTTAAGGCTATGTCATATCCCTTAACAACAACCAACACCCGAGCACCCAGAACCGAAAGGTAAAAAGCGGTCAACACACAGCTATCACACACGAAAGAGGCCTTTGCTGACCCAATGTCAAAAAGGGTCCCGATTTGTCTACAAATAAGACCCTAGGTGTCACATTTTGGGCACCGAATTCTCATTCTCTATTCTTGTACTCTTTTCTTATGGGGTAAACCCTAATTTTTAAATTGATTTGGGGATTTCCTTTGTAAACACTTGTATACTCAAACCAATGAGCGACAAAGAGTGGATCGACACTTAGCATACTTTTTATGAGTTGTTTAACTTCTTCCTTAATATTCCACCTTATGCGTCCTACACGATAATGGGTTCTTACCTAACTCCTAACCCTTCTTCAAGATTATTGAAAAAACCCATTCTACAAGCCGTTTATTTTTCTATCTTGTGTTGAGCATAGGGAACCCTTATCGCAAGGTAACTGTTGGTCCTTGAGTCTCGCAAGTGTGATACTCACCCCTTGGGGGAAGAGTAACTAATCTTCGGGCTTAATACCTTGATATCTAGGAAACGATGAGCTAACTCAAACTTGCAGGAACTAGATAATCCCATTTTCCCCTTAGTTCCATTTCCTTATACCTATCTCCAGTGTTGACAAAAAATATCATTAACATTTTTGTGCTAGAAGGCGGGCTTGAACCTTCGACCTTGTGGTTAATAGCCATGTATCTAACTGTGTTGTTCCATCCCAGATTGTACCAGGCTTTGAAGAAGCAGAAACCATGAATAAAAGGTCTCTACGAGTAACTACTGAGTGTCCTAGGTTACGTCAAGTGTTAATGAACCATGAACCACCAAAAGGCAGAGGATTAATCTAGAATCCTTGCATATCCAAAGTAAGGAAAAAGAAGTAGAGCCTTATGATCCTGACCATTGGAGCATCAACACTTTCCACTTAGGATAAACCCCAGTCTTTTCCCTAAGCGATTCTACGTCAAAGAAGTGTAACTCGTTTATATTAATAAAAGAAGCCATTTAAGCACAAGCTAAGGGAATGATTTATGGGCAAAGGGTTGAGAAAGGTTTCAATCACCTCGCCCCAGGAGGGTTAAAAAAGGTTACACCTCTGTCTCAAGACACGGCTAAAAGGAAATTCGAAAACAAAGAAAAGACAATGGAATTGAGTAACAAAAAAGTTAAGTACTAGTGTCAAAAGAAAGCCTTCGAATCAAGATTACAAAAGGATGAGAGCTTGCTACATCAACTGGGAGTATCTACTTCCTTACTAAGCATGAGTTAGACTTTTAGCCATCATTAAGGAAGAAACCCAAGAACGAAGCCAAGGTAGAAGGGCCTTACTACTACTATCATATGATGAACGGGCATGAAACAAATCATTGCAGAGTCCTAAAAGGAATGATCATCAACTTTTTTAGTCAAGGAAAACTATATAGATATTTAAAGAAGACATAGTCAACTACAACAACGAATTCTTTGAGGAAAGAATGCCTACATAACTAAGGGTATGGAAACCCACTAAAAATTTGGAATAAACAGAAAAGGGTCAAGTTGCAAATGGACAAAACCCTTATCATCGCCAAGTTGGCTGAGGCAAGGCACTCCTCTGAGGAGGGTGGCGTGTAAGCCTTTATCCGCGCCCAAATCGAAAAGGGTCAGGTTAAAGCATCAAAAGCATAAGCCTCTGATCCATGCTAGAAATGGTCGGGATAGAGCATCTATTTAGCATGCCCTTCTTCTGCTCGTAGAATAGTACGCCCTGCCTCTGCTATGAACTAAGCATGACCTACCTCTGCTCGCAAAAGAGCACGTCCTACCTCTGCTTATGTTCTGAATTACCCGCAGAAGGGAATGCCAACTCTTATCATCGCCAACGATGGTCAGGATAAGGCACCCCTTGGAGGGGGTGGAGTGTAAGCTTCTATCATCGCCTACAATGGCCACAGTAGAGCATTAAAAGAGTAAGTATTAATTCCGCATCTATGATAGCCCGATTTAATCTTCTAAGCCCTTATCATAGCCTACGATGGTCGGGATAAGGCTCTTCCTGGAGGGAGGTCGGGTATGTCTTTGGGCCCTTCTTGAGGATAGGCTAGCCAAGCACACCAGATGCACATGCCCAGAGAGTGACCAACAAAGCACATACATCATTTTCTTTGATAATCAAAAGCCTAAGGAGTGGCTCACAGAGCACATACATCCTCTGCATGATAAATCAAACCCAAAGGTGGTACTGAAACTATTTGTCAGAAGCGGATTTCTGGTCTTCCATTCTTAATGCTCGAATCCGGGTGGGTCCGGGATTTCTATTATTGCCAGAAGAGGTTTTCTGGTCTTATGCTAAATACTCGAATCAAGGTTGATTCGAGACTTCTATTAATTGCCATGAAATAAACTTCTGCCCTTCCATTAAGTATCCTAGCGCGGAATGGGGTTCAAAGCTTCTTGTCGTTACCAGGGGAGGTATTCTGGACTTCTTTTATTAATACCCTAATATGGGTTACGAGGGCTTCAATTCTCACTCCCGGAAAATGGCTTACAAAATAGGATTTAGTTAGGAATCATAAGTATGCTATCTGAAAGCTTTCAAACGAAGACAATAATCTTCCATCTTGCCCAGGGAGATTTCTTAAACTTATTGTATACAAATTGCTATTATATGTGTGAAATATAAGCAAAAATCACATACCAAGTAGTGCATACACAATTTACAAATTTATTTACAAAGACTATCTCATGGATTATCTGAATACGTAAACATAAACATTATAATTAAAAATACGAACAAGTATCTTGCTCCTCTTCATCCTCAGGTAAGGGGGGTTAATAGCATGATGAATAGCGATATTTAGAAGCTCGTTAAGCTTGTATACCTTTCTACAATTCTCATTAACGTTGTCTAAGGGTTTGATTTGAATGTTCAAAGCCCTATTGCAATCTCTACGCACAACCCTTAAGGACTTATTATCTTCTCTAAATCAAAGATTCTCACACGTAAATCATGTCTTTCCTCTTGTAAATGCTCAATCGGAGAAACATAATGGTTGATGCAATGAAATGTATCGTCCTTAAGTTTTGTATCGTAAGTAATTTTCATCTCAACTACCACTCTATTAAACCACTCGGAAATGACAGATTCTTATAATCCTTGAGGGGGGTTCTTGAAATAAAAATACTTTTGAGAAGCTGAAGCCTTATGCCCGGTCATAGTTTCAAAAGGCTGAGACACTGTTATGATAGGAATGTTTTTGAAAGAATATTCCCATGTCTTACGACTTTCATTTGCATTATCTAATTCGATTTCCAAGTTAGCAACCCATTGACGGAAGCCTCTTAGCTTGTACTCAAAATCAATAGATGGTTTGGTCTTTATATATTTCTTTAGTCCAAGAATAAGTTTACTCTTTTCCTCTAATTGACCTTTCAAAGTATCCACCATTTCATGCAGATGCTTAATCGTCAAGTTCTGAAGTAAAATCGTTCTTTCCTGGGATGCAGAAGATCCCTCTCTAAGACAACCACTTTTCCCTGCCTCTATTAATACTTCATCCCGGGTCAGGGAAGTTTCATGTTAAACTACCTACTCACAAAAATAAGAAGTAATTATAAATACTTTTTTTTACTTATAATATAAAAAACAATGGTATTATATTTCTCAAGAAAAGTTTTGCATGAACATTACTCAAAACCAGCTTATAATTGTTTTGACAGGCAAATGAACCAAAAAGAGTTACATGGATTTAAACTTACTTCGCAGTACATTTATTCTTTATGTATCAGCTCAACATGACCAATCCTAAGTTCTTTTAAAATCATCTCCCGATCTTCTCCCAAAAAGTTAAAGAGGAGTTGAGGGTATTTCGTATAAATGCTCTTAAGCTCTTCTAGAAAGCATTTTCTTCTCAATATGTTTGATGATGTTGTTGAAAATTTATTTTTCAATCTAGATAACGAACATAACACATCATCATGAAAAACAAGTTTCTGCTGTAATATAAATGGAAAAATCAGCAACCATGAACCACAGTAGGTGTTGACGGCAAAAAATGTCAAAAACACCAAGGATTCCTATTACTAGGAATTGTTATTATGGTCGCAAGACTAAGGAAAATAAAGTAGTAAATAACACGAAGAATTTATAGTGGTTCGGCCTCGGGAGAGACCTACGTCCACTTTGCATAGGCGTTGGAATATTATTAATCACTCAAGAATTACAAAGTAGAGGCATGCTCACGAAATTTCATTACATTCACTTTCATAATTGTCGTAGGCTAGGTATTTGGGAAGAAGACTATTTAGTCCTTCTTCCTCAAATAGGAGATGCCATTAATGAGGCTCATGAAGCTCTATGAAGGTCCCAAGTGATGAAAATCCAACCCCTTTGAAGTGTGAGGCAATGGGCTATTTATGGGAGAGGAGTTAGGTAGGAGTAGGTTGGAATAGGGGACCACAAAAATTTGCACCCGCCACCTGTACATACACAAATTTTGAACCCGGACCTAGGTGCGAAACTTCGCACGTGCTGGGTGCGAAAATTCGCACCTGAAGTGTATGAAATTTTGCTCCTGCAGGGTACGAAATTTCGCTCCTGATGGGTGCGAATTTCGCAACCTGCCAGGTGTGAAGTCCCTCTGTCGGGGGGCGTGAGGACCTTAGGTTTGGGCGCTTGAGGCTTGCAACTCCTTCAGTGTCCATGGACTTAGTTCGAGAATGTTCTTTGGGCGCTGTGAGGTTCTGAGTGGTACGATCCCTCCTTGATCATGTTCCCTTTTCTCCTAAGCGTACCTCTTGGCCTTAACTTCAAGCGATGCGTTGAGTTGATTGTGTCTGATGTACTTTTGGGAACGGACCAAAAAGCAAGTTAACATTTGCCCCCCCAAAGTACGTCTTGTCTTGACATGATGTGCTTTGTATTGGTTGGGATGATAGCGGGGCTGTTGATTAATCCTGTAAATTAAAGGAAAACAAATGTTTAGCTATTGGGCTTATTCGCTCTGGATTTGTGAATGAGCCATTGTCGAGGTGTTCGCTGTACTCAAGTCACTCAGTATCCACAATGCATCGTCTCCGTGGGTGCACGGGAGTCGGTATGCATGCGTAAGGAGTACGTATACGAGTAAGCATGGCGTAGTCTCTTGAACCTGTAGTTGTGATTTTTTTTTTGGATATGAACCTTCGAACCCCTGGGGGTTCGAGATTTCAGCCCAGGGGTGTAACACCCCACGTCCATTAATGTCACTCACAAAGGGAATGCATTAACTTCCATGGAGGTTTTAAGTGAATATAGAACAGTAAAATTACAACAAGACAGATATAAAATAGTACTTGGAAATTCAAAAACTTTATTTCATTGTAGCAGAAGTCAAAACATGTTTGATTACATCATAACACCATATTCAATGTCAAGTACAATATCTATCTTGATAAAACAAGTACATAATCCCATTACATGAATAGCCATTAAAAAGAAAGATAACAAGCTGGACTTTACTTCAGCAGTCCAAGCTTTCCAGAAGATAAGCGATCCAACTAGACTCCACTAGAACTTGGCCCAACCTGCGGACCTGAAGGGAGAAAAAGGATGGAAAAGAGGGGGTCAGACATAAAGTCTGGTGAATATGATAATTCTACAATACTATTACCAAAATAACTGGACTAAGGCATAAGCTGGAAAACAAGAAAATGTCTATGAAGAGCAGATTAAGGACATAGACAATCGCTAAAGGCAACGTTATAGGCGCTCCTAAATACTAAAGGATAAACACTATACTGCACCACACCAGTCACCCTAAAGATTCATCCCACTTAGCTTCACTTAGAAACTTTCCCTATGGCTTTACATACCCCTAGCTGACTACATAGGTGCCGCCTGCCCCTATCTCCACTAGGTGTACCCTACTTCCCATTATTCGATCGGCTCCCTAACTCGTAGATACCCGTGCTGGCCCCACAGTGGGGTGTATCACTCCCCTAAAGTGGCAACCTGATACAATGGACATGCACGGCTTATACCTACACGATGCAACAACGTCTTACCTACCAGCCCGGGTCCACACACGCATATGAAACCCGTTGGACTTGCGTTGCCACCGCTCCCTGTTTTGGCCTCTTATAGTCAAACCCAGTATGCGTGTCCCGTCCTCGACTTAGGTCGAGCCCACAAAGATACGTTTTGGGATACTGGTTGAAATGGGCCCCTACTATTTACCACAAGCATTCCACCTAAGCTTGTCCCCATTAGTCCATCCCACTTAACCCACTTAGTCATGTTCATTTACATGTGTGTTTGGTTAAGTCTAATCGTATTTCAAATGCCTCTAAAGGCAACCACCAGATTCCTCATGCCACCCAAGGCACCTACTTAACCCCCATGTCCCACCTTACATGATTATCTGGTTAAGTATTTCTTAGTTCATTAAGGCCATAACCTCATAAAGACCTCTCACATTAGACTGGCATTTATGGCAGCTGGATTTGCCGGGCGGGTCCGGGCAGTCTTACACCATAAAAGAGTCTAACCTCGTGTCTATACAACTGTTATGCTTTAGTTTGGGCCTAGGACCTCTCACATTGGGCCGACATTTGTGACTACTGGATTTGCCGGGCGGGTCCGGGCAGGTTTACATCACAAACGGGTCCAACCTCGTGTCCTAAGCATTGATTATTAATAATAATCCACTTTCCCCCAATTTTAATAATTCCCTACTTGAATTATTAATTACTTCCAATTTTTAACAATGTCCATAATTGACTCAATTATGGACATCCATTCATGGTATGCAAAATCTTACAAAATTGCACCCAATTTATTAATTCCTAATATTACCCCTACCCCACGTTTGAACGTTTATTCGCAAAATATATGTTAGACTCGAATAGCCTAACTCATAGCATAAAAGAGATTATCATAATAACAACATGTATATGTGACCAAATGAATCATAATAAGGGGTGAAACTTGCATATGTCCAACTTGCATAGATTATACATGTCGTGGTCCTAAAGGTGTCAACTTGTTCAAAATTCACCTAATATAATCTCAATCAATTTTCATAAACTTACATATGAACATGTGTGAATCAACATCATCTAATTTTTTAACAACATGGTTTTATATGGGTACACCTAACTCAATAGGCAAATTTCCATAATCAAGTTTTATTTAATTATAGTTTCAAGTTTATGGGTACACCTAACCTAATAGGCAAATTCCCATAAACAAGATCCATTTAAATTAAGAAAAAAAAACATAACTTTAAGCATGATCCAACAACATGATTTTTCAACATAATATAGCATGATTTATAACATGGCATAGTATGATAGTATAACATAGCTTGACATGATTCTCAACATAGCACGACATAGCATAAGAGAATTTACAACATAGCATGACATAGCATAAATAATTTACATCATACGACAACATAATAACATAATAAGAGATCCACAATATATAGAATTTACAATTACAAATCACATCACTTTCTTGTGATCCATTCATAACTGAGTCAAATTAGTTTGTAATAGTCTTGTGAGAATCATCATACTCACCAACAAAAGAAAAGAATTAGAGAAAGAGAGATCTTTTGATTTGATTTGTGTAGATTTAGTTGTAGATGATTAGGCTTCCTCTTCTTAGTTTGTGACGGCTACGCTGAACTCCATGGCAGCAGCATGACGGTAGCTTCTCCAATTTTACAAGTGGTTTAGGTTTAGGGTCTACCCACTTATTTATAGATTTTAGAATGCATTTAGGCCATTAGATTTAACCTAGAAATAACCGCAGCCGTTCAGACAAGATGGGGTTTATCTTGTTGACTCAGCAATGAGTCAGAAGTGACTCAGCAAACACTCAGCAATATATATATATATATATATATATATATATTCTACAATGTACACATTAGATACATCCCCCCTTTTACACACTTATTATTGTTTTTATATACATATTAGATACATCCCCTCTCTTACACACTTATTAATATTTTTATATTCATATTAGATACATCCCCTCTCTTACACACTTATTAATATTATTATATTCATATTAGATACATCCCCTCTCTTACACACTTTTATATTCATATTAGATACATCCCCTCTCTTACACACTTTTATATTCATATTAGATACATCCCCCCTCTTACACACTTATTAATATTTTAGCAACTTTAGTGTTAATAGAAAATTCGGGGTGTTACAAGGGGTTTCGAATCTTCGAACCCCTGGAGGTTCGAAATTCCTAGACCAGGAGGTTCGAATTTTCGAACCTAGGGGGTTCGAATTTTTGGACCCCTGGTGGTTCAAAATTTTGAACCCGATAGGTTTGAAATTCTCGAATTGACCCTGGAATACGAAGGGACGAACTTTCCTTTTATAAATAGGCCTCTCCCCCCTCATTTTCTCCCGTCTATTATTTCTTTCCTTGGCCGCCATTGTTGTAAAAGCTCGAAACTGAAAATTTCGAACCCAAAACTTCGAACCCGAATTAGGCAATGTCTGGGGTCGAGGAAACGAGAAGGAAGGGGGTCGAAGGGCCGTGGCATCGCCGGAGAGGGGCGACGCTAGAGGCAGAGTTGCCGAGCCTCTGGAGAAGGCATGCAAGTTCGAACCTGGCTGAGTTCGAAGTCTTGAACCTTCGTAGGTTCGAATTCTCGAACCTTTGGGTTCGAATTTTCGAACCTCGTGAGGTTCGAAGCTTCGAATCCTGATAGGTTCAGATTTTTAAACCTTGGGTGGTTTGGATTCCCGAACCCTTAGGTTCGAGTCTTCGAATCCGGTGGGGCTCGAAATTTCAAGCCCAGAGGGGTTCGATGTTTCGAACCCTGAAGGGTTTGAAGTTTCGAACCCGGAGGGGTTCGAAGTTTCGAACCCCGAGGGGTTACAGATTTCGAACCTGAGGGGTTCAAGATTTCGAACTCTGAGGGGCTTGAAATTTCGAACCTAGGGGTTCGAAATTTCAAACCTGGAGGAGTTTGAAAATTCGGACTTTGAGGCCCGGAGCTTTGGATTCTGAAATGGGCTGGCGCCTTTCTCTCCTGCCTAGGACGTTGACCTCCCTACTTCCCGTCTTCAGATTAACATATCAATCGTACAATCTCGCATTTAGCGCTAATGTATACACTAGTGGTTGCATGAGCATGGCTTTGAACTTTTCGCATAGGATAGAACATACATTCGGACCAGGACTTGAACTGTTGGACTATTTCGGACTTTTATTTGTGTTATTCTTCTTTGCACAGCACTACATATATATGTTAGTTATTACCAACACAAGTGGTACAGGTCACTTTACTTTTAGTACTAATAATGATGTGTTGAAGTATAGTTAGCAATGCAAACAAGATCGAAGGCTGTAAAGACATCGGAGGCCGGGGCTTCCCTGCCCTCACCACATACATTTGGCTCTACCCCTAGTGGTAGCTCGTCTTGCAGCGAGCTTGAGACTACCGAAGGATCGAGTCCTTCTCACATAACCAGCTTGCCAGGAGCATCTGAGGACTGGGAACAAACTGAGAGGAAGCATTCCCCGGTTGTAACTGAGGAGGTTGAGAATGTGGACATTATGAGTGAGGATGCACATGTGCCTCCGGTGGCCCCGGATTTGCTGCCTAACGCGGTTATCTTCGAGGATCCGGTAGATTTGGTACCATCGTGCATGGACGCCACAACAGTTAGAAAAATGGCGATGTGCTTCAATATACCAGTGGATGAAGCCCACGCCCCGGGAAGGGATGTTAGAGCTCATGCGCCGCCCGAGGGTCTCACTGCCTGGAACAAACAGGCTTGCTTTGCCGGGTGCGTTCCTCCGGGCAATGACTTCATTTAGAACATGATATACTATTTTCGCCTAGCACCATTGCAACTGCACCAGAATGCTTATGCTTCGCTCCTGGGTACCTATGTTCTCTACCACGAGTTCTTGCAGCGGGAACCAACCGTAGAAGATATCCGATACTTTTTCCATCTAAGGAGAACGAGCAATGTCGTACCCTCTCAATGGTTTATGGAAGCGACGCCTACCACCAAATTTTCCATCGGGAAGTGGCACAGGATGTCAGTGATTAAGTACGAATGGTTCTTTGTCCGTTGCCCTCCCAGGTTTGCGAGGAGATGGATAAATGGGAGTAAGTATTCCTCTAACATTGTTCCTTGCTGTAAATTCCTGGATCTCCTATCTCATTTTCCTTTTGATTGGATCATGGCAGGGAATCCGGAGGCGCCTACCGGTGACGAGTATCGGCAATGCCTTAATGCTTTGCGAGCGATATCGGAGAATTTCCGCAATACCAATAATGTGACAAGTCAGGAGCGGCTTCGCTGCGCCTGGTTGCTTCCTAGGGATCGGGCTGTGATTACCCCCGCAGTTGCAAGTAGTGCACCAAAGGAGATAGTGGCTACAGGTTCAGCCGTTGTTGGGTGGAAAAGGAAGATGCCCCCTACTGGAGGGGAGCCTCAAAGGACTGCTCAATCCCGAGGAGATGTGCGCGAAGGCGAGGCCCACGATCAGAAGGAGGTTGCCAGAGATGAGGGGTTGTCGAGCGCTCCTGTCCTGCCTCCGTCGGGAGAGGGGGAAGGAGCGTTGGATAGACCTCGGTCTCCTGCGACCCACTCAAGGACCGTCGCCTCGCTCGAGGATATGGGCCAGTTTGATGAATTAAATTAAATTGACTTGGATTGGACTCTATGGCTGGATACAACAAGCATGGAAGAGATAACCCTTACTGCGGAGGGGTTAACTTCTTCACGCGGACCACAATCCGGTCTATTGAGAGAACAATTAGGGCATACACTCACATACACTGCATAGCGTAGATGTTTTCTCGTGCGTGTGACTTGACGAACTTTGACCCGTTCCCTTGGCAGGTGACATGACTAGAGGACTTGGTGGACGAGGTTACATATATGGGGACCACCGACGCTCCCGGAGCTCTTCCTTCGAAAGCTTCAGGAGATCGACCAATTTGCATGATGTCCCACCCCCATCAGGACAGGATAGTGAACATCGAGGTAGGGATTGATCTCATAATCCCCAACCCCACCGCCTCCTCCTTCCATTCGTGTGTCTACGGGTGATTCTCGACTTAATCAAGGAGGCCCTCGGTCTTTGCCTACGATAACTTCCCTGCGTACTGCCCCTGTGGCCCCCATTCAGCCTACTAAGGGGAAGGAGTTGTTGTTTGGTCAACCAGGACCGGGTAGGGAGGCTGTGACGGCAATGCAAGACCTGACAGAGTCCTAAATTAAAGCATTTTCTACAGAGGAGAGGAGAACATTTTTGGAGCAGTATTTTCCCCAGTACTACTTTGATGAGCTGGCGTCCCTTCCTGATCTCTGCCCAGCTCCTAGCAGGAAGTCGGGAGAGATGTGGATGCATGTTCGGGCTGCGTATCATCAAGCCAACGAGCTTACCAAGTATTCTTTTCACATTTCGGAACTGATCAAAGAAAAGAACTTGGAGCTCTTTAACCAGAGGTCGACTATTGATGCCATGAAGACCAATGTTGATAATTTGAATAAGAAGATAGGTAAGTCCATTCCCTATGTTGTAAGTCTTCTTTTACGCATTGTCAAACCCTTGAATATACTGAAGAGGGAGTCAGAGCACGCCCTTTTGAATTTAAAAGACACCGTGGCTGACTTAACTACCGAGAACACGGCATTAAAAAAGTACAAGGCTGATCTTGTGCGAGTGTGTGGTATCTTGGAGAAGAACAATACGAGGGTTACCGAATTCCAGAATGATAATGTTGCTCTGAGGACGGAGAATGAAAGGTTGCGAGCCAAGAATGTTGAGGTTGCTGAGCTAAAGAGGCGACTAGAGGCTATGAGTAAAGCAAAGAAGGACGCCAAGGCTCGTAACCAGGATGTTCTGAGCATGGTTGATGGGCTGAAGGCTAAACATCTAAGAGAAGATGAGCAACTGAGGGAACAACTTGAAGACACAGAGTTCCATGTTGGATCGTCCTTTGAGGAGGGTATCCAAAATATGTATGTTAAGATTCTGAAATTCTGTGGGCTTACATGGGTCAAAGACTACTCCTGTGAGCTAGCTCGAACTTGGGGGTGGTTGGTCCCGTATGAGACCCATTTGCGTCGAGTGGATGTGAGCGCTTTGGATGAGCGCCAACTTATGATCGACCTTCTGACCGATGAGGAGCGCGAGAAGCTGGAGGAGGGAAGGAGGCTATTCTTAGAGGATGCCAAGAGAGAGAGAGAGAGGTTGGCCAGGCTTGATGCGGAGAAGGGGAAATCCGCCATCACTGAGAGCGTGACCGTGGCAGCTACATTTGCAGAGGGGAGTTCTTACCGGCCCCCGAGTCTGCTATGGTGAGTGGCTCCGGAGCCTTGGCCCAAGCCTCCATTGAGTACAATCCCGATTATCTAGCTCTTGGGGACACCGGGTTTACCTTACCTACTATTACAAGTGCCTTTCCTTCCCTCTCTACGCTGTCCCTTACCATAGGTAAATTTCCTTTATCCTGCATCCTTGAGGATGATGTGATCACCGAATTTGTGGACTAAAAGGTTGCATTTTTGTTGTGCATCTCCTTCTGGGCCGTCAATGCCTGACCCCACCTCCATGATCCTACAAGCGACCAAGTGTGGACCAGGGCATGCGGAGATGCAGTTCAGAGAGGGCGGCGATAGGCTCGACACTTTCTCAGGGATTGAGATAACTCCAAGCATGTGTGAAATCCTTAGTAAGGAAGGAGATGTGGTAGACAGACAGAGTGCTCCTACTAGAGGCCCAGTGGAAGCAAACGTGCCTTCGATGGAAGCTCTAGTGGCGGCTCAAACAACCAAAATGGTTGCCAAACGTGAAGAGGTGGAGGAGAAGGAGAGGGCTGCTGATGAGGCCCAGAAGAAAAAGGAGGACGATGAATCCCAGCGGAAGGTCATTGAGACCCTTAAGAAAACCAAGGCTGTTAATTCCACACTGCATAAGTCCCAGAAGCTTGCCAAGCGGCGGGCCGCTAGAGAGGCCAAGGAGAAGGCTGAGCGGGAAGGAAAGGAGGTCCTGAAACAAAGTGAGGCCGTGATAGGCCTTGTTGGTGTGAGTGCCCCCATGTTTACGCCACCTGCCATTATTACTGACATCATTGAGATCTCTAGCGGTGACGGTGCCGGTGAACGACGCCTTTCGCTTACTCCTCCGAAGGGCCGAGGAAGCAGGAGTGGGTTGAGTAGGAAGAGATTTGGTGCTGGGGAAGAACCGTCGAGTGCTAAATCTGCAAAGAAAAAGCACAAGCAAAAAAGGAAAAAGCATGATTAGTGTTAGTAACTTAAGTAAAAGTTCCCATTATTTTGGTAGTGTAGGCCGATAGTTTATGCGAGTACGGCCCTCTCTTCTGGTTTTTTTAAAACATGGTGTGGTTTTCATGTACACACTGTCATTAGAAAGGAATATGTTAGACACGTAGTTTATTAAATGTGTGAGTGTAAAAATTGAAATATGAAGTAGTAAAGATAGCAGTTTATGTTAAGTGTTCAGATGTTCTTTTTACGTTTTCCAGCGTCCTATACTTGCATAAGCATATTTATCATTGCACTTGTCATAAAAGCGATTGGGTACCGCGCTCTGGGTCAATTATTTCAGAGGGGTGTAATAGAGCACTAGTTTCAGTTAGTTTCCCTCAGCTCAGGAAACCCATAGTTTGCGAAACCAGGCAGTGTGCCTGCTGTTTTGGGTTGCCCGGGGTTAATCCCAAGTATAACAATGGCGTAGGGCGTCGCGCTATGTGGTTCTCCAGGTGAGTGACTCTCCCGTCGTTCATCAGGTTATGGCAAGCCATCAGCTTCGTTTATTCGCCGACGAGGTGAGCCCAGATCATCCGCTCGTAAGGTCCAATCGTGGCCACGGGCTACCCCTAAGCCTTGAGAGCATAGAAGGAAGAAATGATCTAAGATCGGCCTTGGTGTTGCGCCAAGATACGACCGGCACCCACAATCAGTGAAGAGAGACTTGCGTCACTCTTAGTCAACTGCTGGATAGCAGCGCCAAGTCGCCTGGACTTGGACGTCGAACGATTTATCCTCGACACGGGGTCGAGGTTCGAGTTAGTGGTTGTTTATACTCGGTCGCGCAGCGGGGCGACGATTCGAGTAGCATTGCCGACTCTCGCGCTCGGGGTGCCGGACGTAGCCAAGTGTGTTAACCTCGATGTTAGCTCGAGGTTGGGACGACGACACTGGCTAGCGTCCCCAGGGTGCCGACACCGCGATTGTACATTTGATTTATGTCGCTGTCAGAACTAACAAGACACATCACATGAGAAGTAAACAACAAGAAGATAGGAAACTGAACATCATTTCTACTAATAACTTTGGTGGCAGTAGCCTATACAACGCCTTGAATTCTAGAAAACAAAACATTATTGGAAATCATAAACAACCATAAACTGAGTTATGTAAAGTAGCAGCGGAGATGTTCGTTGCTCCATACCTTTGGGAGTTCAGCTTCGTCAACGGTGGCAAGTTTGAAAGTTCCATCGCTAAGCTTTCGCTGCATGGAGTACGGGCCTTCCCAATAAGGCACGAGGCCTGTTGGCGGGGGAAAGACCCGCTTCAGGATGAGGTCACCGATGTTGAGATCCTTATGGCGAACCCTAGAATTGAAGTATTGGGCTACTCGTTGTCGTTGGGCGGCGGCTCGGAGGTCGGCTTCGTTTCTCCTTTCCTCCAGTAGGTCGAGTGACTCCAGAGGTAAATCCTGGTTTGTCTTGGGATCATAGTAAGTGACCCGATGGGATTGAAGCTTTAGCTCGATGGAAATGACGGCTTCGGGTCCGTATGCGAGGGCGAAAGGAGTATGACCGGTTGTTATCTTGTGGGCGGTCCGATAGGCCCACAGGGCCAGAGGAAGCTTGTTGCCCACATGCCCCTAGCCCTTTCCATACGTTTCTTGATGATGGATTTGAGGACTTTATTAACCGCCTCGACTTGCCCATTGGCTTGAGGATGACCCACCGTTGAATTTTTTTTATCGATACCAAGGCGCTGAAAGAAGGCCTTGAACTTGGCTCTCTCAAACTGGGTGCTGTTGTCAGAGATGATAGCTTAGGGAACCACATAGCTGGTAATGATGTTGCAGACAGCAAAGTTGATAATCTTCTTCGTTGAAATAGGGGAGAGTGCTTCAACTTCTGCCCACTTGGTGAAATGTTCCACTGCGACGATGGCATATCGTGCCCCGCCTCTAGCCATTGGAGGAGTTCCGATGATGTCGATTCCCCACATGGCGAATGGCCATGAGCTGACCATTTGAGACAATTCGGTAGGCGGGGCTCTTGGGATTCGGAGAAGCGCTGGCACTTATCGCACTTGCGAGCGTAGTCCGCGGCGTCTTGATCAAGCGTGGGCCAATAATAACCATATCTGAGTATTTTTTTGGCTAAGGTTTGCCCCCTAGTGTGCTCAGGAGATGTATGTGGAGATGAGTCTCATGGCCAGGAGGAGGTCGCCAGAAGCAAGAGATTGTCGAGCGCTCCCGTCCCGCCTCCGACAAGATAGGGGGAAGGAGCGTCGGATAGACCACACTCTCCTGCGACCCGTTCAGGGACCGTTGCCTCGCTCGAGGATGCGGGCCAGTTTGATGGCCTTAATGGACTTGACCTGCAGTTGACTTCATGACCATGTACGGCGAGCTTGGAAGAGCTAACTCGTGCTGCGAAGGAGTTAATTTTCGAGCGAACCACAATCCGGTTTATTGAGAGAACACTTAGGGCATACACTCATAAAAACTGCATAGCGTAGAGGCTCGCCTGAGTGGGTGACTCGACTAACTTTGACTTGTTCCTTTAGTAGGTGATATGGCTAGAGGGCATGGAGGACGTGGTTATGGACAAGGAGACCATCGGTGCCCTAGGAACCCTTTCTTCGAGAGCTTCAGAAGAGGGACCAGTTTGTACAATACTCTACCCCCGCTAGAACAGGGTAGTGGACATTGAGGCATGGATCGGTCTTGGTGATCTCCTCCTCCTCCTCCAATACATGTGTTTGAGGGAGTCTCTGGATTTAACTTAGCCAGTTCCCAGCACTTGTCTTCGACAGCTCCCCCGCATACTACACCTTTGGCTCCCGCTCATCCTACCAAGGGGAGGGAGCCGTCGCTTGTCCAATCAAGAATGGATAAGGAGATTACAACGGGGATGCAAGACCCAACGGAGTACCAGATATAAGAGCTTTCCATAATGGAGCGGAGAGCGTTCTTGAAACAACATTTTCCCAGGAATCATTTTGATGAGTTGATGTTTCTTTCTGATCTCCGTCCAGCTCCTTCTAGGGAGTCCGGGGAGGCATGGATGATGTTAAGGTCGTGTATTGTCAAGCCAATGAGCTTACCAAGTATTCTTTCCATCTTTCGGAGTTGATCTGGAGGAAAAATCTAGAGCTTACCAATCGACAACTAATTATTGACTGCGAGAAGACAACCGTTGGTAACTTGGAAACAGAGATAGGTAGGTCTATCCATTGCGATGCGGTCATTTACCCGTTAGTCTTTACATTTCAAATTTTAACTTTTAATCGCATTAATACAGTGGAACTGAAGCACGCATATGAAATTCTAAAGAAGGAGGCCAATTATGACCGCTCAACTTTTAAAGACACCATAGCTAATCTGACCACTGAGAATACAGCCCTCAAGAGAGATAAGGCTAAGTTGGTGCAAACGTATGGCGATCTGGAAAGGGATAATATGAGAGTTACCAAACTCCAGAATGATAACAATGCTTTGAGAGCGGAGAATGAAAGGCTGCAGGTCGAGTTAAGGTCCTGATATTTCGAGGACATTCGTAGGTTGAAGATTACTCCTGTGAACTAACTCGAACCTCGGAGAGGTTGGTTCCATATGAGGCCTATTTGCGCCAAGTAGATGTAAGAACTTTGAATGAACGACAGCTTATGATTGACCTCCTAACTAATGAGGAGCGTGAGAAGCTGGAGGAGGGGAGGAGACTGCTGCCAGAGGATGCTGAGAGAGAGAGGCTGGCAAGACTCACCACTGAAAAGGGGAAGTCTTCTTGACTGAGAGCATAGTCGTGGCAGAGACATTTGGAGAGGGAAGCTCTTACCGTCCACCGGCCTTTGATCCTGCCATAGCGTGTGATCCCGTAGCCCTGGCTCGGGCCTCTACTTAGTACAACCCTGAATATCCGGCTCTAGGAGACACCGGATTCACATTACCTGCTGCAACGAGCACCCTTCCCATCCTTTCTACACCATCCCTGACCGGAGGTGAATTCCCTTTACAATGTATCACCGAGGATGACGTGATTACCGAATTTGCGGACTAAAATGTTGTGTTTTTACTGTGAAGCTCCTCCTGAATCTATCATGACATCAGGCTTTACCCCCTTGATTTTGCAAGTGACCGAATCTGGGATAGGTTTCGCGGGAATGCAATTTGGAGATGGTGGCGATAAGTTGGACACCTACTCGGATATAAGGATAACGACCAGTCTATATGAGGGTCTTACTGATGAAGGAGAGGTGGTTGACGGACAAAGTACTCATGCCAGAGGTCCAGTAGAAGCCAATGTGCCTTCGATGGCAGCTATGGTGGAGGCTCAAAAAGCCAAAATGGTGGCTAAGTGTGAAGAGATGGAGGAGAAGCGTAGGTAGGATGAGGCTACTAGACAAGAGGCCTTAATAAAGACCAGATAGGATATTGAGAGAAGTACCACTGAGATAGTGGAGAAGAGAAGGGCCGAAGAGGAGGCGGAGAAGAAGAGGGCTGCTGATGAGGCCTAGAAGAAGAAGGAGGATGACGAAACCCAGCTGAGGGTCACTGAAACCTCTAAGAAATCCAAGGCCGGCGATGTCGTGGTGCATAAATCCCAGAAGTTGGCCAATCGTCAGGCTACCAAGAAGGTAAGGGAGAAAGTAGAGTGGGAAGCTATGAAGGCCCCGGGGAATAGTGGTGTTGTGGTCGTCCTAGCCGCCGGGGATTCCCCTAGGCCTAAGTTGCATACCATTCTGACTGATATCACTGAGATTTCGAGCAGCGATGCTGCAGATGGGAGACGCCTTTCGGTTTCTCACGAGTCACTACTCCTCAGAAGGGCCGAGGAAGTAGGAGCGGATCAGGAAAGAAGAGGCATGGGGAAGAGTGAAAACACAAGAAGAAAAGACACGATTAGTGTTAGCAACTTAAGCAGAAGTTACCTTTACTTTGGTAGTGTAGGCCGATAGTTTATGCGAGTACGGCCCTCGCTTTTGGTTTTCAAGACATGGTGTGGTTTTCATGTACACCCTGTTATTAGAAAGAAAAAATGTTAGACATATA
The DNA here is from genome assembly GCA_030737875.1 of Allium sativum. Classification (NCBI taxonomy): domain Eukaryota; kingdom Viridiplantae; phylum Streptophyta; class Magnoliopsida; order Asparagales; family Amaryllidaceae; genus Allium; species Allium sativum. The sequence continues at coordinate 43,692,552 of JASFAX010000020.1, read as the reverse complement.
GTCTGTTTAATGTGTGTGTGAAAATGGAATATGAATTAGTAAAGATCGCAGTTTATGTCAAGTGTTCGGATGTTCTTTTTATGTTTTCCAGCGTCCTGTACTTGCATAAGCATACTTATCGTTACACTTATCATAAAAGCGATTGGGTACCACGCTCTGGGTCTATTATTCCAGAGGGGTGAGATAGAGCGCTGGTTTTAGTAAGTCTCCCTCAGCTCAGGAAACCCGTAGTTTGTGAAACCAGGCTGAGCGCCTGCTGTTTTGGGTTGCTCAGGGTTAATCCCAAGTATGGAGACAGCGTGGGATGTTCTGATTTGTGGTTCGTCCGGTGGGTAGCACTCCCGTTGTTCATCGGGTTGTGGTGAGCAGCAGACATTGTTTATTCGCCTGAGAAGAGAAGCCTGGATCATCAGCCCATAGGGTCCAATCGTGGTCATGGGCTACCCCTTAGCCTTGAGAGTTTCGGGGAAGAAACGATTTAAGGTTGGTCTCGGTGTTGCACCAAGATTCGACTGGCACTCGTATCCAAATGATAAATTTGCATTACTCTTAGTTGGTTGTTGGGTAGCCCCAAGTCGCTTGGGACTTGGTCGCGGAATGATTTATCCTCGGTCTCGACATGGGGCCGAGGTTTAAGTTAGTGGTTATTTATCCTCGGTCTCGACATGGGCGCAAAATGATTTATCCTCAGTCTCGGCTCCCGTGCCCCGGGTGCTGGTCGTAGCCAGTGTAGTTTAGCCTCGAGGTTGGCTCGAGGTTCAGATGGCAGTTTCGGCTCCCGTGCTCGGGGGTCGATACGACAATCGATTGTTTGTATACAAGTTGGTTGTCAGGATTAATCAAACGTGTCATGTGTGGAGCAAAAACAAAAGAGAGATAGGAAGTTGAACATCATTTCCACTAATGACTTTGGCAGTAATAGCCTTTACAATGCCTTTAATCGCTAGAAAACAAAACATCATTGGAAAGCATAAACAACTATGTACTAGGTTATGTAAAGTAGCGGCGGAGATGTTCACTGTTCCATGCCCTTTGGAGTCCAACTCCGTCCACGGTTGCGAATTTGAAAGTTCCGTTGCTGAGCTTCCGTTGTATGGAGTACAGACCTTCCCAACGAGGGGTGAGGCCTGTCGGTGGAGGAAAGACCCGTTTTAAGATGAGGTCGCCAACGTTGAGGTCCTTATAATGGACCCTGTAATTGAAGTATCGGGCCACTCGTTGCCGTTGGGCAGCGACTCTAAGATCAGCTCTGTTCCTCTTTTCTTCTAGCAAGTCGAGTGACCCCAAAAGTAAGTCTTGTTTTGTCTTTGGATCGAAATAAGTAAATCGATGAGATTGAAGCTTAAGCTCAATGGGGATAACAACTTCGGATCTGATGGCAAGGGCGAAAGGAGTGTGTTCGATTATTGTCTTGTGGGTGGTTCTGTAGGTCCATAGGGCTAGAGGAAGTTCGTCAGCCCATATTCCCCCAGCCTTTTCCAGACGTTTTTTGATGATGGACTTGTTAACCGCCTCGACTTTCCCGTTGTCTTGGGGATAAGCCACTGCCAAGAATCTTTTTTCGATGTTGTGCCATTAACAGAAGGCTTTGAATTCGACGCTTTCGAACTGGGTGCTGTTGTTGGAAATGATAGTATGAGGTACCTCATATCGAGTAATGATGTTGCGTACAAGGAAGTTGATCATCTTCTTGGTGGTGATTGTGGCGAGAGCTTCGACCTCCACCCATTTAGTAAAATAATCAACTGTGACGACAACGTACTGTGCCTCGCCTCTGACCATTGACAGAGTTCCAATGATGTCGATTCCCCACATGGCGAATGGCCATGGGCTGATCATTTGCATCAACTCTAAAGGGGGGCTCTTGGAGAAGCGCTGACACTTGTCACACTTGCAAGTGTAGTCTACAGCGTCTTGATCGAGCATAGGCCAGTAATAACCATGTTTAAGTATTTTTCTTGTCAGGGTTTGTCCTCCAGTATGGTCGCTGCACTCACCCTCATGTACATTAGTGAGCACTCAGATAACATCGTAACGGGCCATGCATATAAGCAATGGGACAAAGAAACCTCGGCGGTAGAGCACCCCATCCATAAGAAGGTAGCGAGCTGATTGACGGGTGAGCGCTAGTCTTTCCTTGTAGCGTCCTGGAAGGGTCTGGTGTTGCAGGTAATTCTCGATCGGTGTCATCCAGGGAGTAGGTTCTGATTCGGCGTTCATGGCCGTCTCAGTCTGTACTTGTTTGATAATTAGGGAGTTGAGTACTTTGAGGGGTGAGAATCCCAAGAGTTGCAGATCCTCAAAGCTTGCCAGTTTGGCTAGTGAATCTACCTTTTCATTTTTCTCTCGAGGAATGTGTGTGATGACAAAATGGTCAAGGTAGGTGAGCAATTCCTGAACCTGGGTAAAATACAGGGTGAGTCGTCCACGAATGATGAGTTGTGAATTGGAGAATATTTGGATGGTCTTTAGTTTGAGCTCGATCACTATTCTGAGTCCGGCTATCAAGGCCTCATACTCCTCGTCGTTGTTGGTAGCAGGGTAATTTAGCTTCAACATGTAATATAGCTGGCGTTCTTCGAGGGTGATGAGCACGACTCCGACTCCAGAGCATTCGCTATTGGAGGACCCATCCACGAACAATTTCCATTGACTGTTGGAAGCTTCAGTATTCTCTGTAGGTGCCTCCTCGGGAGCTGTGAAATCTACTATGAAAATAGTGAGAGCTTGTCCGAGGATTTCTCAGCGAGGGATGAATGTTATCTCAAACTAGCTTAGTTCCATACTCTATTTTAATAACTACCCAGATGCCTCGGGTCGTTGTAGGATTGGTCGTAGGGGCTGGTCAGTATAAATATTTATGGGATGAGACTGGAAGTATGGTCGAAGCTTCCAAAAGGAAATCAATAAGCAGAAGGCCGACTTTTCGAGCTTCGGATAATTCTTCTTTATCCCCGCCAATCTTTTGTTGATGTAGTAGACGGGTCGTTGGACGCGGTTCTCGATGCGCACCAGTGTCGACCTGATTGCCTGCACGAAAACAGCCAAATAAACATATAAGTCCTCGTGGTCCATGGGCTTAGATAAGATAGGTGGTCACTCTAAGTGATTCAGAAGGTCCTCGAACGCGGAAACACATTCTTGGGTCCACTTGAAGTTGTGTTTCCCATTTCGAAGTAGATCGAAGAAAGGGATGCACTTATCGGTGGCCTCGAGATGAACCGACTCATAGTGACAACCTTTCCATTTAAACTTTGGACATCTTTGATGTTCTAGGGGATTTTAATATCTCGAATGGCTTGGATTTTTTTGGGATTGGTTTCGATGCCCCAGGATTTGACGATGAATCCCAAGAATTTTCCTGAAGCGACACCGAATGAACATTTCAGGGGGTTGAGTTTCATGCTGTACTGGTGAAGAACATCGAACATTTTAGAGAGGTCGTGGACTTGGTTACTTGACACTTTAAATTTTACCAACATATCGTCCACATACACCTATAGAGATTTCCCAATTTGGTTCTTGAAGATTCGATTAACCATCCGCTGATAAGTGGTGCCGGCATTCTTAAGGCTGAAGGGCATGACGCGATAGCAGTAAAGCCAAGGTCAGTTATGAAAGAGGTATGATCCTGATCGCGAAGATTCATTGGGATCTTATTGTATCCTGAATACGCATCCATGAAAGATAGTAGGTGGTATCCAAAGGTGGAATCAACAAGTCGATCGATCTTCGGGAGTGGGCAGTTGTCCTTGGGACATGCCTTGTTTAAGTCGGAGAAGTCGACGCATGTCCGCCATTTACTGTTGGCTTTTTTGACCAGGACTAGATTGGAGACCCATTCAGGGTAGTTGGCTTCGCGAATAAAGTTGTTGTTGAGTAGACGGCCTACCTCTTCCTCGAGTGCTTTAGACCTTTCGGGTCCTGGGAAGCGGCACTTTTGCTTGATTAGAGGCATTGTAGGATCAATACTTAGACAATGGCAAGCGATCGCGGGGTCGATGCTTCTCATATTGGAGTGGGTCCATGCGAACGCGTCCAAATTAGCCTTCAAGAAACTTACAAGATCTTCTTTGATTGCGGGATGGAGTTGTGATCCTGTCTTCAGCACCCTTAATGGATCATCCAGATTAACTAGAGTATCCACTGTAGGCTCGACCGAAGTAGTCCTCTCGTATTCTGGTTCTTCGTTCTTCCGTGGGTCGAGGTCATCGGAAAGACGACAGTGGTGCCTGAGCCATGACCCAGAAGCCGCTGATTGCTATGCTGAAACGGTCTTGGCTTAAGAAGGTGTGGGAATGACTTTGCCTTGTCCTTATTGCATGCATTCTTCCATTCTATTGCATAATACTCTCTGGCATTTGCTTGGTCGCCTCTAACTGTTTCTATCCCGTTTTCAGTTGGGAATTTCATTAGGAGAGACCGTAGCGACATGCAGATTCGAAACTCAGTGAGGAAAGGGCATCCAAGGAAAGCGTTGTAAGGGGAAACGATGTTTATAACCACGAAAGTGAGGTTTCAGACCCGGCTCTGATCCCCCTCGCCTAGCTCCATAGGCAAATCGATCATTCCCATTGGGCAACTAGAATCCCTATTAAAGCCGTGGATCGTGGCGCGACATGTCTATAAGTCCTTTGTTTCCAATTTCATCTGGTCATAAGCAGATTTGAAGATGATGTTGACCGAGCTTCCCGAGTCAATTAATACTTTTCGAACAGAAGTGGCACCAATCTGGGCCGTCATAACTAGTGTATCGGTTGTTGGGATTTCGGTTCCCGTAGAATCCCTTTTGCGGAAAACAATGTCGTTTCGCATGGTTTTTTGGAGCTTGGATGGGACAGATTCATCGGGAGCAGAGCAAGCTCATAAGTAGCATGTTTTATGGAACTCACACACTCTTCCATTTTCCAAAAGCTATCGTGTATGGGATAAGGTCCGCCACATATAGTGTTAGTCATAATTCCTCGCCTCGGGTTAGATGGACCCGGAGCCGTCTTGGTGTGCACTTGAGGTGCTAGCGCCGGAGGCTTTGAACTTGCTTTGGGAGGAAAGGGTTCTTGGACGTATTTCTCAAGTCGTTTCTCGCAGATAAGCTTCTCAATTATATCCTTGAGCTGGAGACACTCATTAGTGATATGTCCATACACATCGTGGTATCGGCAGTACCTTCCAGTATTTCTCTCGAGGTCGGTTGATTCCCTGGCGCGTGGCTTCTTGTATGGCAATGTGTTGCATGTCTCCAAGTAAATTGTTTCTACGTCCTCATTCAGTGGGGTGTACGTCTCGAAGGCTCGGTAAGGACTAGGTTTCCTTGGTTCGGTCGAGGACTAACCGTTATTCTGACGCCTTGCCTACCATTATTCATTCATTGCCTATAGGGACCCTACCCCCTTGTTCTGATCAGAGGGCTCACCTACTTGTATTCCTCTGAGGTTGTTATTTGTAGCGTCTACTCGAGAGTCGTTCGGGCGACAGATTTCGGAGAGCCGATTCCGTCTCGCTTCCTTTTGGCATACGTACTACCCCGCCTTTTCGTAGAAAGCGTCGAGGCTTTTTGGCTGCTTCTGATCGATCCACACCCCGAATTCGGAAGTAGGAAGGACACCTTTTGATAACTGAAAGAGTATGGTGTAAGGGTCCGGATCCTCGACCTCAGCGAGGGCAATGTTAAATCGGGAGAGGTAGCTTTTGAGCGACTCGGCGGGTCCTTCATATAGGTTGGACAAAGTAAGGGCATTCTTTGGAGTCGGGATATGCACCCTGAATTACTTGACTAGTTCTGTCGTTAGCTGGCCGAAGTTGTTAATGGAATCAAGTGAGAGGTGATAGAACCAAAGTAAAGAGGTCCAGGATAGGAAGACTGGGAAGCACTTGCATTTGACTAGATCTTTGCCCCGGCATTAATCCATTTTCCATTCATACTGGCTCAAGAAAGCACAAGGATCGGTGAAGCCATCATAATGCGGCCTCTGTGGCATGCTGAAGCGTCATGGCCACTTGGCCTCGTTTACTCTTCTTGTAAAGGGATTACGCCTAATGTGGGCCTCTCGTGAGTCATGTACGTTCCTTTTGCATTTCCTTCATGATCCTCTGGACTATGTCGGGGAGATAGGCTGGATGGGGATCCGCCATCGGGATTCAGGGATTTTGGCGAGGCTCCAGAGTTCTGATGTTATGGCATCTTCTATAATGAATGTCCAGGTCATCTTCTTCCATGTCCTCGACATCTATGATAGGGTTTTGGTACAGACGTTAAAGTAGAGCGGGCTGACGTGGATCCTGCTCTGGATGAGCGCGGGTCGCTGGGATAGTAGGTCCATTATCCGGATTAGCGTCCGTCGGGTCTTGTAGAGAAGGCGCTGGTTGGTCGGGTCCGGCCTATCATTGGTGATCAAGCGATAACGGTCTCGGTATTGTGCCCCCTCTCTATATGTGACTGTTGTTCGGTCGTCGTTACCATTTCCATTGCCATTGGTGTAGTAGCCATTGCCACTGCTGTGGTCGAGAGAGTTGGTGTAGACAGCGACGTTGTTGATTAGAGTAAACCTCCTTCTTTGATGAGGGCCCCTCGACTCGGAAGAGGAAGTTTCCAAGACAGTTGGTCAAGGTCGGGCATTGTTCCAAGTTAGCTGAAGTCGAGCGACGTTTCATTGACTTTCATGAAGTTGTCGCATAAAGTCGATGTTATGCCTTAATGCTTGATTGAGCTCGACCGCTATGTTTTCATATTTTTCACTAATAGCGTGGATTTGAGCTTGTGTAGTAGGCGCCTCGGGGTCCACAGTAGGAAGGATGTTTTCATTAGTGGCCGGGATATCTGCCGGCTGAGGCTGTTGGGATGTTCCGGCTTAGGCTGCGGCTGAAGAGCCGATCATTGCGTTCTTTGGTCGCTTTGCCATCATGAGCGGATTCGACAGCATTTTAGCAAAGGAATCTAAAGTTCGTCAAAGTCGAGATGACAAGTTGCGGCAAAGGTGCAAATCCGAGTTTTCTCAGTGAAAGCACCAAATGTTGACAGCAAAAAATGTCGTAAACACCCAAGATTCCAATTAACAGGAATTATTAATTTGGTCGTATAGACAAGAGTGGAAAGCGGTAAATAACACGAGAGACTTATAGTGGTTCAGCCTCGAGAGAGGCCTATGTCCACTTTGAAAAGTCGTTGGAATAATATTAATAACACAATGTAACAAGGTCAAGACCATATCATAACACCTCATTACTTTTATCTCTAAGGTATATGATGTCATAATTATCATATATTTAATATATTAGGAAAAAGACACTTTTGCACATCTTCTTCCTCAAAGTGAAGATGCCATTAGAGGAGATCTCTAGAGGTCTTAACCTCACAAATTCCAACCCCTTTAAAGTGCGAGGCCATAGGGTATTTATAGGAGAGGGGTTAGGTAGGTGTAGGTAGGAGTAGGTAGAAATGAAGGACCACACCCAGAATTTCGCAACTGGACCCTGCGCACCCGCATATTTCGCACCCGACCTTATGGTGCGAATTTCGGACCTCACAGGGTGCGAAATTTGTTGCCCAGGGGGGTGCGAAATTCGCACCCTTTAGGTACGAATTTCGCACTCTAGACGGTACGAGACTCGTACCCTTCAGCGGTATGAAGTTCGTACCCGAGGGGTACGAAGTTCCTACCCGAGGGGTACGAGATTTGTACTCCGAAGGGTACGAATTTTGTACCTCCCGGGGTGCGAAATTCGTACCCTAAGGTATGACCTTCACACACTGCTCGGCGCGAATTCCACACCTTGCTTCGTGTGAATTATGCACCCTACTGGGTGTGAACTTCGCGCCCCATAAAGGTGCGAAATTCGCACCTCAAGGGGTACAAAGTTCATATCTCAAGAGGCGTGAAGTCCATATGCATGGGTGCTTGGGGCCTTGAGGTTCGGGCTTGCGACTCCTAGGGATTCGAAGCCTTGGTTCGAAAATATGTTAGGGTGCTGCGAGGCTCTGGGCGGCGCGTCCCTCTTCGATCCGGTTTCCTTCGCTCCTAAGCCTCCCTCTCGGCCTTAGCTCCATGCGATTCGTTGAGTTGAGCATGTCTCGTGTACTTTTGGGAACGGGACCAAAAAGCCGGTTAACAGTTTCCTAATCGATTTGAAAGTATGGTTTAGATTTCAAATTATAATCGAAAAAGAAATTCTTACAAGATGTCGATTTTGAAACTCTAACAAACCTGTGCAATTCTTGGAGAACAGTGATCTTGTTTAAGCATTGGATTTGCAGGTAGAAAATGGGGAAGAAGAAGAAAGAGTATTTATATTAAAGTAACCCTTGAATCTCAAACATACAAGAGAGAGCAAATCAGCGGGTCAGATTGAAGGATACCAAGAGGTAGGAAGTCGAAGTACAGGGGAAAGTCAGAATTTGGACTTGGAAAATCGAAAGTACCTCTTCGCAAGGGGGGCAAATGTTATCCCAAAATTCAACACCGAAATAGGCTATCGGTGAAGGGGTATCGAACCGCTACTAGCATAAGGGACCCAAGAACATAAACCCAACACCAAAATAAAGACAATAACATTAAGGAAGCAATGGAACCGACAAATTAAGGGGTATGGACAAGATAGTTCTGAAGCAGGATACAAATCATGTGAAGTCAATTTCGAAAACTAGTTACCTCAAGCAGAAGGCAAATAAGAAAGAAAGGACGTCAACCAACGATCTGAGACCAAAGACTTGACAAGGAACAAAGCAAAGCAAATGGAGATGAAAGGACCATCGACATTAATTAACTTAATGCCGATACAAAAAAGGGAAAGACAATAAAGAAACAAAAAGGCTGAAACATAAGCATCCCGAAAACCAGCTAATGAACTTATAGCTTGTCAGCTACTTAGAAGCAGTTTCAACAAGAAGTATACCGAAAGCACCCTTCCGAAAGACCAAAGATCCACCCCCGGAGATTCACCGATAGTAAGCCAAATTCTTTGAGAAGAAGATCTATGCACACTAACATGCTTAGTGTCGATACCAAAAGGGGTGACGGCTCCAGGAAAGTAAGCAATCAAAGCACAAAGGCAGACCTCGTGAATACTTAAAGACGAAACTGAAACTTATCTCTAAAGCCAAAGGCTATACTCGATGCTATCAATACCAACAGGATTGGTATCGATACGGAAGGTAGAAATAACTCAAAAGTGAAGCTCCAAAGACCGAAAATAGATTTCTGGAAGCTAAGACCAGCACATTGAAGGCTATGTCATATCTATCAACAATAGCAGAGACCCGAGCAACCAGAACCGAAAGGTGAAAAGCAGCAGACACACAGTTATTGCACCCGAAAGAGGCCTTTGCTGACCCAATGTCAAAAGGGGTCCCGGTTTGTCTATAAGTAAGACCCTATTGGTCACATTTTGTGGACAATTCTCATTCTCTACTCTTTTACTCTTTTCTTATAGAGTAAACCATAATTTCTAAATTGATTTTGGGATTTCCTTTGTAAACACTTGTGTACTCAAATCAATGAGCAATAAAGATTGGATCGATACTTAGCATAATTTTCGTGAGTTTCTTAACTTCTTCCTTAATATTCCACCTTATGCTTCCTACATGACAATGAGTTCTTACCTAAGTCCTAACCCTTCCTTAAGATTATTGAAAACCCCCTTTCTACAAGCCGTTTAGCTTTCTATCTTGTGTTGAGCTTAGGGAACCCTTATCCCAAGGTAACTGTTGGTCCTTGAGTCTCGCGAGCGTGATACTCACCCCTCGAGGGAGGAGTGACTAATCTTCGAGCTTAAGACCTTGATATCTAGGAAATGGTGAGCTAACTCAAGCTTGTAGGAACTAGATAATCCCATTTTCCCCTTAGGTCCATTTCCTTAAATCTGTCCCCAGTGTTGACGAAAAGTATCGTTAACACTACCTGTAAAGCTTTCCAAAACTAGCTAGTAAAGATAGGATCTCTTTCACTTACTGTACTTACTGGAACTCCATGAAGGCAAACAATCTCCTTCATATAAACTTCCGCTAATGAAGTTGCAGACCTTGTTGGCTTCACTGAAATATAATGAGCACGCTTGGTTAATCGATCCACAATAACCCATACTCCTTCATTTCCCTTCCTCGACTGGGGGTAATCCATCAATAAATTCCATTAAGATATGTTCCCATTTCCACTTGGGGATCCCTAAAGGCTGCAATAATCCAGTGGTCCTTTGATGATCTCCTTTGATCTATTGACAACACAGACATCTACTAACATGGATTGGTATATCTCTCTTTATTGTTGGCCACCAAAATACCATTTACATGTTTTTGTACATCTTATGAACTCGTGGACGGATACTTAACTTAGATTGATGACATTCCCGTAAAATTATTGCCTCAAACAATCCACATTTGGAACGCACAATTTCCCATTTATTCTTAATACACCTTCTTTATCTAATCTAAAATTAGATTATTTTCCTACCATGGACCCTTTAATTAATTCTTCTAATATGTCATCTTTCCTTCGGTTAAATGCAATCATTATCATAAGAGTTAGGGTTACTTCAAGAAATGATAAAACTGCATTTCTACTCAAGGTACCTACCACCACATTAGCTTTTCCTGGAGCACAGAGAATATCCAGATCATATGCTGCTAGAAACTCCAACCACATCTGTTGCCTCAAGGTTAGATCCTTTTGAGAGAGAAAATGTTTTAGCGGTTTGTGGTCCAATAAGAACTCGAACTTCTCACCTGTTTAAAGAACGAAATCATACTCACTAGGTCCTTCTAGACTAAGAAATAAACTAAAGAAAAAAAGAAAGATAATTACCTAGCTGATTAACATAGAAATGTGTTTATTTTATGCTCTTATATCTTATCTTTTGTATATAAATAAATATTACTTGGGTATTGTTTTGTTACTTTTACTGATATTCCAACCCAGCCCGCATGCAACCAGAAAAGTAGAGAAATGGAGATCAGATTGCTATATATTTACATTTTGAAGAATTGTAGATGAAGATCCCACATCTAGTTGCTGTTGGACAAGAAAATGATTGATAAAAAGGCCATGTGCACATCTCAAATCAAGGGAGGCTTGTCAAAGAACCAAGAGGAAAAGAAGAAATGCCAAAAAATTAATAGATTTAACTAAGGCCCATTTGAAATTCTCATTGTAAACTAATTAGTGATGTAATGGCTAGGCCCATTTGTAATTAGGGTTAGGGTTTGGTTATCTCCTATAAATACCCTTGTAATATCATTGTAGCCACCATCCTATTTTCTCTTCTTCTCCATTAATAAAGTTTCTAGTTCTCTTTTATTTTTCTGTATTTTAATTTTCATAGCAACTAGTGCCATCTACACAATTAGGTTTGGTAGAGTACTAGTTGTATTTTGCACACCTTTTCATTAGTGATTGACCGTCTGATTAGATTCAGTGGTAATCCTAATTTTAATTCCTGTTTGTTAGTTTTATTTTCTGCAATTTCAATTTCTGTTCTTTTTATTGCGTTCTTAGGTTATATTGGGTTGAATATAGATTTGATTAGATTCAGATCTGTACTCAATTCAATACTAGTTTTATTGTTTTTTCAAAATCAATCCCCAAGCTTCGTCTAAATCGCCCAAGAGATTAGATAAATAATTTGAATTTGATTTGCCTCCCTGTGTTCGACCTGTATGCTACGCACCTGTGCGCTTGCAGAATTATTTCATAAATCGCGCTTTTCTAATTCATAGGAAAGTGTCGATCAAGTTTTTGGCGCCGTTGCCGAGGAGGTAACAATTAATTTTATTTATTTATTTAATTTCTGATTCGTGTTAGTTTTATTTTCTTGTTTTTGTGTATAAAAAAAAAGAAAAAAAAATCTCGATTGGTGATTTGATATATCAATTACATTGGTGTTATCATCCATTATACAAGGAAATTTTTTTTGCCAAATTTTCTAAAATTTTCTACCATTTGTTTCCAATCTTTCAGCCTTCTTTCCTGTTATCATATTTCTCAACTTTCCTTCCTATCTTCAAATTTCTAACCTTCTATTCAATAGTTTCTTTTATTTTGCATTGCATTTTCTTTTCTTTCTTTTTTTACAAACTCCAAAAAAAAATTACAAATTTCCATCTAAATTTTCTGTCCCCGATTTCTTTCTCAGTATAGAAAGAAACCTTGCTTTTTCTATATCATCTCTGTTTTCCCATTCCCGGTCACATACTAATCTTCGACCAACCAAACTCGCTCCCTATTCACCATTCCTTCTGCCGAAATTCTCCATCCTCCATTACGCCACTACATACCCACAACAAAACCACAATTCTCCCATCACCATCAAAACATATCCACTCCAATAACCCAACCACATCTTCCCTCTCACAAATCCAAATCAAACCTAGCACAGCCAACCAGTCAAGAACCCACCTTCATCAAGCCAAACAGCTGTGTTGACAAATCCCAAATCACGACACATTCTCCTTCAACCATAATTCGCAGTTTAACCACAAATCACAAAACGCGAATCACCACCGCAAGTTCCACTTCGAACAGCAATCTCAACACCTCGTTTAAACATCAACCTCAAACAATCAATCCAGCAATTACTTCGGATCCTGAAACCCTAAAGACCCTCTTACCCGAAACCCGTGCTTGCCATTTCCAGTTGTTTTGTTTCGCGTGTGGACTGCGTTGCAATTGTTGCAATGAAAAAAATTAATGGTCTGGTATGAGGAGTGTTTCCTGAGTTTTTGTTTTGTGTTGTTTTTGTTTTGTCGGTTTCGATTTAGGTTATAAAACAAGGAGCGATTTTTTTCCATTTACTTTCGCAGGATCTGAAAATAGAAAGGGGGCGAGATATTGTGCAGTGGTGCTGCCTTTTGTGCTGCTGAGCGTGGCACTTACATTTTGTTTTTAGTCCTTGTTCTTCGATTTGTTTTGCAGTTGATCCTCTTTTCTCTTAAAAAAACGAAAGCAAGAAATCAGTTATTTCCTGAATTATTTGATTTTCTTTGGATTTGGTGAGAAAATATATAAACGTTTCGAGGAGTAAGTGGTTTGGCACATTTGTTTTCAATTGGGTAAGGGCTTCTGGTCAATTGCTGTGTCTTAGGTTTATGTGTGGCTTTTGATTGTATTGGTGTAGCATGTATTGAGTGAGTCTAGCTTTTTATTTTCCTTTTTTTTACCTTAGTTCTTTCCTTTCTTCAAGTCTTAGTTTATGTTAAGTTTAGTATTTTTATTTTGTTGAGTCAAGTCTCCATAGTTCTTTAGTTTGTTTTAGACTAGTTGTTTTTCTTGTTTTATTTATTTGTTTTTGATTTAGGATTTTTCTTCCTTTCGAACCTCTTCTATTTTCGTTTCTTTTATTTACTTTAAAAAAAGGGAAACGGAAATCAAAGATCGAACTGAGAAAGAATTCAAACAAGCGGAACAAGAAATTCAGAGGTTAAGCAAATTTCAACCACTAGGATTTTAATTGTTGAATCTACTCAACTGCTCTGGACGGACAACCATACCCCATTGTACGATTTTCTGAACTCTACAGGTGCTCTGCTGCGAATAAAAGAAAAAAATATAGATATTGCTTGTAAAAAAAAATCTACAGGAGCAGCGACTTGCTTGTACAATTTTTTTAATTTCTGCAGTTATTTGTGTTTGATTGTTGTTTTGGCTGCATTCTGAAATAAATCTAGTTATGAGCAAAGCCCTAACAAACATAAGGTGAGGAAGTCATTACCTTTCCTTGGCTCCAAAACAATTAAATTCAGTCATTTGCATACTCCTTGGACCTAAATAAAAATTGATTAAACGTTGGCCTTAGGAGCAAAACTCAAGCTCAATAGGACAAACAAATTGGGTTAAATATATTAGATTTAAAAATTTATTTTGCTGTGTAGAATTCGTTCTATTCCTTTTGTAAAGGACGGTGATACGTATTACATCAGGAATTTTTCGACATTCTAGCAAATTAACTTTTTCAATCTATTTATTTAATTTGATTTGCAAATTATTTAACTGCGAAAGTGTATTTTGTGAAATTGATTTTCTCAAGGGTTTGATCGTGGATATATATTAGTTCAATTTATTGAACTTTTAGAAAAAAAGGTTGCATACTACCCGTAAAACATTGGTCGTATCCCTTAGTATTTATACTATACGTGAACGGCCATAAGACCCTCTTCCCCCTTCAAATCGAGATTATCAACTAATAAGATACACTTGTGTTCGTTATTTATTTTGATTAGGAGCTTCTTGTGTCAACCTTAAGTCTAGGATTTTTCCGTGTGTGCATTTAACAACAATGAGCAAAAAAAGTGTTAGCCAACAAAATTCTCCTAGGGGTTCTCGAATAAACCAAAATTTTCCAAACGAGTTGGATCAAAATCGAGTAAATCAAAACTTTCCAAACTTTAGGGATCAAAATCGAGCACATCAAAATTTTCAAAATCTCAATATCGAAATGGATAGACCCTTATCTCTTCGTGATCGATGTTATCCAACTAGGACCGTTCAATCCTCTGTCATCGTGTTCCCCCCAGCCGAAGGAAACAATTTTGAGCTTAAACATTCTTTTATTCAAGGGGTACCAAAATTTACTGGGTCTGAAAATGCTTATGAATTTCTAAGTGAATTTGAATTGTATGCGTCCACAACAAAAATGCAACAATTGTCTAACGAATCGATCAACCTGAGGCTGATTCCATTTGCACTACTTGAAAGCGCTAAAAGATGGCTAAATTCTCTTCCAAAACATTCCATAAGAAGTTGGGATGAATTTGTCACTGCATTCTTGAAATTTTTTTCCCTTTCCATAAAACTCTCAAAATTCGAACCGAGATAAATCAATTTTGTCAAAATGAGGGGGAAACTTTTTCAAAATACTTTGAAAGATTCAACCAACTATTATATAGTTGTCCTCACCATGGGATTCTAAAAGACCACTTATGTCAAATTGCATATGAAGGGCTAAACTATCAGACTAGAACTCAATTAGAATCAATGTGTGGAGGAGACTTTATGTCTAAGACGGCCGATGAAGCTTGGCAATTCTTAGAAGATTATTCAGAAAAGGACATTCAGTGGTAATCAATACGTGTTCCCATTTGTACTTCTACTAGAGGAGTGCATGTCGTGGACCCAAGTTAAATTCCCTTAGAAAATCAAACTCCTCAAGCCGGAGAAGGGCTACCCCACTATTACTCCCAGGACCAAGCTAATGCTATAGCTCAAAATAATCCTTACTCATTCACATACAATCCTGGTTGGAGGAACCACCCAAATTTTTCTTGGTCAAACCCCAATAATTCGGCTAACCCATCTCACGTGCAACCCTTTATTCCAAATCCGAATGCTCCAACTCCCAATTCTCAAACCTCTCAAACTGCATCTCAATCCAAACAACCTTATAGGCATCCCAATTTTCAATCATTGAACCAATCCTCTCAATCTGGTCAATCTTCATAAGATATTGTTCGATTAGAGAAACAAATAAATAATCAAGATGTTAAACTCGAACAAATGATGAATATGATGAAAGAATTAATGAAAAATAATGAGAAAGGAAAGTTGCCTAGTCAACCTGAGGTGAATCCAAAATATAACTCTCGTGCTGTAAATTCTTGTGAGGACGAAAACCATAATCCAGTCAATGCCATTACAACCCTTCGATCTGGAAAGAGGATTGATAATAACGTGGGCGACCCTGGCGAACCTTCTAACTCGACCCCAATGCCAAATCTTGATGATCACCCATTGGCTTCGAATGCCAATTCTTCTAAACCTCCATTTTCCTCAAATGTTGGCAATCCCAACAGTTCCTCTCCTAGTGTCGGCAAACCCGACCCACCATCGAAAATCGATGTTGGCAATACCAACATTACATCTTCTACAACCTTACCACCTTCTTTTTCCGAGGATAAACCTTCTTCTTCGAATGATGAAACTAATCACAGAGTCGAAAAACCAATAGCTCCATTTCCCCATAGACTCAATAATAAGAAGAAGAAGGCAAATTTCGATAAAATTTTGGAAATTTTCAAACAAGTCCGTGTGAACATTCCTCTTTTAGACACCATTGAACAAATTCCTCAATATGCTAAATGTCTTAAGGAATTATGCACACAAAAAACGTGCGACTAATGTCCCAAAAAACCGCCTTTCTAACTGCGAATACAAGCTCTGTTCTTTCGAATCTTACCCCAGTCAAGTACAAAGACCATGGCTGCCCTACGATTGATTGCAAAATAGGAAGCACTCACATCTCTCGTGCCCTACTCGATCTTGGTGCCAGTGTCAATCTTCTTCCTTATACTGTTTATCGTCAACTTGGATTAGGGAAGATTAAACCAACAAACATCACTCTTCAGCTAGCTGATCGATCTGTCAAAAAGCCATTGGGAATAATTGAAGATATCTTGATACAGATCGAACAGTTTTACTTCCCTATCGATTTCATAGTTTTAGAAACGGAGCTTGTCTCAAATCCCAAAGTTCAAATACCATTGATTTTAGGACGGCCCTTCTTAGCAATCTTAAATGCTGTCATTAATTGTAGGAATGGTCAACTCCGACTTTCCTTCGGGCACCTAACCATTGAGCTAAACATCTTTAATTTTAACAAACAACCTAGGGATTTTGAGACCGATGAAATTGACATGATTCAAACCATAGTTGATGAAACCTCTTATGACACTTCTGAAGCCTTGAAAATGTGTCTTGACCATTTCGACTCCGATTTCGATGAACTCGAATACATTTCTGAACTGAATGAATTTCTTGACTCTAATCCTTCGTCATCTGAATCTAACCAAGGAATGTTGACCAATGTTAACACTCAAGAACATCCTAAGTTAGATCTCAAACCCTTGCCACAAGACCTTAAGTACGCATACTTAGACTCCTCAGAAACTTCTCCCATAATCTTGGCCTCCGATCTTACCGAGGACCAAGAAGAAAAACTCTTGGAAATTTTGCGGGAAAATAAAGACGCTTTGGGGTGGGAACTGAGCGATATAAAAGGAATTATCCCGTTAATTGTGGAACATCTCATACATTTAGTTGATGGGGCTAAACCCACCCGTGAGGCTCAAAGACGATTAAAACCAAACATGAGAGAAGTGGTCAAGGAGGAGATAAACAAATGTCTAGACAATAACATCATCTATCCCATCTCTGATAGTACTTGGGTGAGTCCGGTACAAGTTGTACCAAAGAAGTCGGGAGTCACAGTGATCAAAAATGAAAGTAATGAGCTCGTCCCAACAAAAATCAAAACAAAATGGCGTGTGTGTATCGACTATCGAAAGCTCAACTCAGCCACACGAAAAGACCATTTTTCCTTGCCTTTTATTGACCAAATGCTCGAACGCTTAGCGAGTCATGAGTACTATTGTTTTCTCGGTGGATACTCTAGCTATAACCAAATCCCTGTTGCTTTAGAGGATCAACATAAGACCACCTTTACTTGCCCCTTTGGAATCTTTGCTTATCGTCGCATGCCTTTTGGTCTTTGTAATGCCCCCGCGACTTTCCAAAGGTGTATGATGAGTATTTTCTCTGATATAGTGGAAGAATTCTTGGAAATATATATGGATGATTTTTCAATCTACGGATCATCTTTTTCCCATTGTCTCACTCATTTAGAACTCGTCCTAAAACGTTGTAAGGAGAAATCACTCGTGCTTAATTGGGAAAAATGTCATTTCATGGTAAAAAGGGGGATAGTTATAGGTCATGTCGTTTCAAAAGATGGCCTTGAAGTCGATAAATTCAAAATCGATTTGATTGCTAATATACCTCCTCCTAAGTCTGTTAAGGATGTTCATTCATTTCTTGGCCATGCGGGATTCTACAGAAGATTCATTAAGGATTTCTCAAAAATTTCAAAACCTCTCTCAAACTTACTTGCCAAAGACGTCAAGTTTGAATTTTCCAATGATTGCAAAACATCTTTCGAAACTCTTAAGTCAATCTTGACCACAACTCCCATCATTCAACCCCTGATTGGACTCAACCCTTCGAACTTATGTATGATGATTCTGATTTTACGATTGGAGCCATCTTGGGCCAACGAATCGATAAACTCCCTTGAGTCATTTACTATGCTAGCAAAACCTTAAATGAGGCCCAATTGAATTACTCAACTATTAAAATGGAATTTTTAGTAGTTGTCTTCGCTCTTGAGAAATTCAGACCATATCTCATAGGATCCAAAGTCATAGTTTACACTGACCATGCTGCCTTACGATATTTGCTTTCTAAAAAGGATGCCAAGGCCCGTTTGATTCGTTGGATCCTTCTTCTTCAAGAATTTGACATAGAAATACGAGATAAAAAGGGTTCTGAGAATGTTGTAGCTGACCATCTCTCTCGAATTGTGCATGAAAATATTGATGACACCCAAATCGATGACTATTTTCCCGACGAACAAATTCTTTCCATCTCTAACACCCCTTGGTACGCTGACATTGTGAACTATCTTGTCACGCAACAAACACCCGCTGAATAGTCGAAACAAGATAAACAAAAATTTCTTTCTAAAGTTCGAAACTTCTATTGGGACGACCCATATCTTTTCAGATATTGCCCAGAACAAATCATTCGAAGGTGTGTACCCGATCATGAACACCAAAGTATTCTCTCTTTCTCACATGACCATGCTTGTGGCGGTCATTTTGGAGCAAGAAAAACTGTTGCAAAATTATTGCAAAGCGGTTTTTATTGGCCCATACTCTTCCGTGATGCTTTCGAATTTTGCTCTAAATGCGATCGATGTCAAAGAACAGGTCGAATCACTAAGCAAAACATGATGCCTCTCAACCCCATTTTAGTGATTGAGTTATTCGATGTCTGGGGCATCGATTTCATGGGACCATTCCCTAACTCATTTGGGAATCTCTACATCTTGCTTGCGGTAGACTATGTCTCAAAATGGGTTGAAGCCATCCCAACCAAAACCAATGACAACAAGGTTGTTATCAAATTCCTCAAAGAAAACATCTTTTCGCGCTTTGGCACACCTCGAGCTATCATTAGCGATAATGGAACTCACTTCTGTAATCGTGCTTTTGAGTCCTTGCTCAAGAAATACTCAATCACACACAAGCTGTCGACCCCTTACCATCCACAAACTAGTGGGCAAGTAGAAGTTTCCAATAGACAAATCAAATAAGTTCTTGAGAAAACCTTGAATTCCAATAGAAAAGATTGGTCCGTAACACTGATTGATGCACTTTGGGCATTTCGCACTGCTTACAAAACCAATATAGGAATGTCACCATATCAGTTAGTCTTTGGGAAGGCTTGTCACTTACCCCTTGAATTAGAGCATCGAGCTCTTTGGGCAATTAAACTTTCGAATTTTGACTTAGAGAAGGCCGGCTCACATAGGAATTTACAGATCTCAGAACTAGAGGAATTAAGAAATGAAGCATATGAAAATGCGAAAATCTTTAAAGAAAGAACCAAAGCCCAACACGACAAGAACATACTTCGTAAGGAATTCAATGTAGGACAAAAAGTTCTTTTATACGACTCTAGACTTCACTTGTTTCCAGGAAAACTCAGATCTCGATGGAATGGACCTTATGTTGTGAAAACAGTATATCCTCATGGAGTAGTTGAAATTGAGAATACTAAGGATGGAAAAGTCTTCAAAGTAAACGGTCAACGACTGAAACCATTTTTGGAATTCGAGCAATACGAAGACGATGACCTTATCGATCTTCATGTACCTGATCATCCACCATGAAACCAGGTGGCGCACGTTCTTTTTCTTTTATTTTTCATTTTTTTTCTTCCATTTTGGTCTGCATACCTTAGACAGTTGGGACACTGTCTCAATCTAGTGTGGGGGAGTCAAGTCTGCATCATATCTTCTTCTTTAAAAAAACACACACACACAATCACATAGACACGACTCATTTTAGAGTGATACTACGAAATAAGTTTACAACTTTTAGTCAGTTGATAGTATTTTTCTCTCTCAACTTAGATCGAATAAGAAATATAATGAAAAGTTTAATTTTGAGGGATAGTAGTGTAACCGGTACATAGGGAAATTCTTAGGTGATGGCCATGAAATCTATTCTATACTGTAGACTTTGTTTAAATAAGTGGAGGACTTAAAATACTTATATTGGATTTTCGAATCTTTAAAACTAAGTTGTGTTAAGTTGAATTCGCGTAACTCTCTTTTGTGCTTATAAATTCAATAATAATAATAATAATCCAAGGGTATCCAGCATTGCTTGTATATCTAGCGTTGGTGTGCAAACCCGCCAAGCTCTATCCGACATGTTGTTGACAAAGTCAGCGTTGGAATATCTTGGTCTCATTTTATGAGATTGGACACCTATGGTTTACCGACACGTTGTTGACAAAGTCAAAGTCCGCCTGCACAATCCGCCAAGCTCTTTACCCACTCTCCGTTAGTCCGCGAGGCAGTGCATGGGTGGTAAACCTTGGTCTTCTAAGTTAGGTGCATGTACTTAATCATAAATTTTAAAATTTTATAGAATAAAGAATAAGCGATGTTGCCCAAACACTTCTTGACCTTATTGATTTGACTATCCATACATGAGAAAATAATAATACCACTTTGCAAACTGTGCAAGCAAACTAAGAATCTATTTCATGGCTGCACTATGTTATCGACCGAAATAACTGGCCAAACTGGAATTTAACATTTGAAAACTTGATTTATATTGAAAATTTGTGACAAGTTGAGGTATCTAAAATAAAATCAACTGACTAGAAATTGTTAACTTAATTTGTTATACCACTTTCCTGAAACAAGTCGTGTTGTCATTTTTTTTTTGTATATAACCATTGCATTCATGTAGTTACATTAGATCCACACATACTGCATTTGGATTTTGTGGGTAGTATCCGCTGAAAACCCTCACGAGACACCACTCGTCCTACTAGGGACACCAAGAGGTTTAACGGCTTGTTGCATACGCTCAATGCAATCGTGTTTCCTACGAAAGTGTGACCTATCTAGTTAGTTTTTAATTTTTGTTTTACTCGAGGATGAGTAAAAGATAAGTGTGGGGGTATCTAATTAACATAGAAATGTGTTTATTTTATGCTCTTATATCTTATATTTTGTATTTAAATAAATATTACTTGGGTATTGTTTTGTTACTTTTATAGATATTCCAACCCAGCCCGTATGCAACCAGAAAAGTAGAGAAATGGAGATCAAATTGCTATATATTTACATTTTGAAGAATTGTAGATGAAGATCCCACATCTAGTTGCTGTTGGACAAGAAAATGATTGATAAAAAGGCCATGCACATCTCAAATCAAGGGAGGCTTGTCAAAGAACCAAGAGGAAAAGAAGAAATGCCAAAAATTTAATAGATTTAACTAAGGCCCATTTGAAATTCTCATTGTAAACTAATTAGTGATGTAATGGCTAGGCCCATTTGTAATTAGGGTTAGGGTTTGGTTATCTCCTATAAATACCCTTGTAATATCATTGTAGCCACCATCCTATTTTCTCTTCTTCTCCATTAATAAAGTTTCTAGTTCTCTTTTATTTTTCTGTATTTTAATTTTCATAGCAACTAGTGCCATCTCACAATTAGGTTTGGTAGAGTACTAGTTGTATTTTGCACACCTTTTCATTAGTGATTGACCGTCTGATTAGATTCAGCGGTAATCCTAATTTTGATTCCTGTTTGTTAGTTTTAATTTCTGCAATTTCAATTTCTGTTCTTTTTATTGCGTTCTTAGGTCATATTGGGTTGAATATAGATTTGATTAGATTCTGATCTGTACTCAATTCAATAATAGTTTTATTGTTTTTTTCAAAATCAATCCCCAAGCTTCGTCTAACTCGCCCAAGAGATTAGATAAATAATTTGAATTTGATTTGCCTCCCTGTGTTCGACCTGTATGCTACACACCTGTGCGCTTGCAGAATTATTTCATAAATCGCGCTTTTCTAATTCATAGGAAAGCGTCGATCACTAGCAAATAATGCCTCCATATCTTTAATGGGAAAACTACAACCAATAACTCCAAGTTATGCGCAGCATAGTTCTTCTCATGTGGCCTTAACTGCCTTCTAGCGTACGCAATCACTCTTCCATGCTGCATCAAAACTGTACCTAGTCCTACACCACAAGCATTCGTATATACAGTTAATTCAACACTCTCATCAGGAATAGCTAAAATGGTTGCACTAGTAAGTCTCTTCTTCAGTTCTGTAAATGCTCTACATTCTGGAGTCTAGGAAAACTTCACATCCTTCTTGATCAACTTAGTCAAATGTGATGAAATCTTTGAGTAATCCTCAACGAATCTACTATAGTACTAGGCCAAGCCTAAGAAACTTCGAACCGCGATAGGAGTCTTTGGTTGCTTCCATTCTTGCACTGCCTCTACCTTTGTGGGGTCTACTTAAATGCCATCTCCTGGCACAATATGTCCTAAGAATCTTACCTCTGATCTCCAAAAATGGAACTTAGAAAATTTCGCCTTCAGAACATGCCTTTTTAATGTTTCTAATACCACCCCTAAATGTTATCTATGCTCTTCCACACACTTGGAATAAATAAGAATGTCATCGATGAAGACCAATACAAACTTATTAAGAACATCCCTAAAAACACGATTCATAAGGTCGACGAAATGGGCAGGTACATTAGTTATCCCAAATGACATAACCAACTACTCGAATAAAAAGTCAGGCCCTCTAAATGCAGTTAAAGGTATACTATCTTCAGCGACTCTCAATTGATGAAATCCGGTAGTTGGATCCATTTAGGAAAATACTGTAGCTCCATGATGTTGGTTGAAAAGGTCATCAATACATGGTAAGGGATACGTATTCTGAATGGTCACTTTATTCAATTCCCTATCATTCACACATAATCTTAAAGATCCATCAGACTTAACCACAAACACCACAGTTGATCCCCAACTTGTATGACTAGGTCTAATCAAACCTATCCTCAACAAGTCATTGGTTTGATTAACTAACTCCTCCCTCTCCCCCTGAGTCAACGTTCGATTTGGTTGAATAACAGGCCTTGCATCAGGGACTAAGTCAATATAGAACTCTATTTCTCGGTTCGGAGGTAGGCTATCAACCTCATCAAACACATTAGAAAATACTGTTTGCGAACAAATTTTACAATTGTAAGCAACTGTAGGATCCGTTTGGCTTTCCTAAACAACAAGGATTGTTGTAGAGGATGTTGAACTCTGGGACCAAATTAATAAATCCAGTCAAGTTATTCCAGGATTTTGATTGATAGGAAACACAGAAAATAACAACAATTAAATAAAAAGATAGATTTATATAATAAGAGAAAGCAATTAGGGGATAATGACATAGTCTGGATTCACATTCATCAATAGCCAACAAATAAATATAAATCTAATTCATGTTTCTATCACACACATGAATCAACGATAATTAGGTTCCTAGAAACAAATAAGTAAATAACAACAAGCATAGCATATGCAGGAGCTGAGCTCTTAAACAACCATGGACTATCAGGATAGATACACTAATTAATTTCTAAAACCCTAAAGTTAGATCTAAATCGGATAATTGTTAGATAGAACACGAATATACTCTGTGAAGGAGCATAGCTCTTAAACGATACAGAATATGAAGGTTCAGATCTAACCATTGATTCAGATCCAGATCTACATGTGTAAAGTCTTCATCTATTGGCTATGTGATTCGTGTTGAATCATATCTATTAGCGTCATCACCCCCTAATCTAAGGGGATTAGCTAGACATAGCTAAAGAAGAAGAGAAAAAGAAATTAAATAACATGAACATAAATAAAATACAACTAAAACTAAATAGAAAAGGGGAAGAAGAATGATTTTATTCCAAGAAGAGAATTACAGAATAAAACCCAATGTCTAATTACATGAATAAGATACAAGGTATTTATAGTTGTGTTGGCCAAGGCAAAGAGGCTCATTGCACAATGTGGGACAAAATCCCTTTTCCAAAATAACACATAAACCAAGTAGCTAAGTGTGAACGCATGTGAATGGAAGGCCTTTCAAATGAGCCAATGTGAACGCAACATGAGTGAGATGCCTTGTAAATGAGCCAATGTGAATGCGTATGAATGGATTTGCAATTGTAATAGCTTACGGGCATCAAATGGCATCAATTCCAACTGTTTTGAGCGTGAATAGGAACTCCATAATCCTCTGTGACCAGTATCATTATGAAAAGGCTTTGAATCCTTATAATATGCGAAAGAAGATGGTTGAACAACAACATTTCTTCAAACTTTAATCTAGCTCTCAAAATCAACACTCTTCTTACACCAATTCTTCAAGCTTTTCAACAATTAAGTTCTTTAATCCATTCATCATAAATAAGCTGGAAATACAACTAAAAATACATATTATTAATTATTTAAAAGATAAAACAAGATAAATACATGGATAAAATATACACATTTACGTGTATATCAAATACCCCGACACTTATCTTTTTATTCATCCTCGAATAAACTAAACTAAGATATGTCACACTTTCGTAGGAAACACGATCGCGTTTAGCATATGCAACAAGTTGTTAAACCCCTAGGTGTCCCTAGTAGGACGAGTGTTGTCTCGTGAGGGTTTTCAGCGGATACTACCCACAAAATACAAAGCGTCTTAAGTACGCAGATTAATCAAACAATATATTTAAGGTCTTTCATATTCCAAGGACTTCACCTAACTTCAATAATAACGGTTTAGTCCCAAATTGTCCATCCCATAATTGGTGCAAAAATGAATAAAAATTTTCAAGATGAATCGTAATTCCTTGATAACACTGTTATTGTCTTGAAGGTTAAGAGTGTGGCGTCAACCAAAGTTCTACACATCGATAATGTGCACCCAATCATTTATTCTTTTTTTTAATTTTGAATAATTTTGCACCGGTGTAACTGTACTGAGTTATGCATAGATGAAGGAAAATTCTGTAAGTTCTAAAAATATTATAGATAAGAGGGCAAGTGTAATAGTTGAACTTCAAGCTACAAAAGATAAAGTAATGCCAAAGCACATATGAACATTTTTGTTTCCTTTCATCTCCTCTACTACAATCCTCACTTCCAAGTATGGTATAATGGATGTGGATGGAACGGAACTGAATGCTTTATAGTCAAGAATGATGAATGACTGTTTTATTCTGAGAGACTCTCTCTATATTTCATTCTTTTTCCTTTTCTTTTTTTTTCCTTTCTTTTTTTCTTTTGCATGATGAATGATGAATGGAGATGGAACGGAATGATACCGTACATTATTTCATTTGATTCCTCCTCTACTAAACCAACACTTCATGAAAGGAAAGTTTTGTGCCCTAGTTACTCTACTTCTATAACCCTAATTCAAGACATAAGTCTGGATTGATGTTATACAAAAAACTGAAAGGAATGATCAAAAGCGTCCTAAGTACGCGGATTAATCAAACAATATATTTAAGGTCTTTCACATTCCAAGGATTTCACCTAACTTCAATAATAACGGTTTAGTCTCAAATTGTCCATCTCATAATTGGTGCAAAAATGAATAAAAATTTTCAAGATGAATCGTAATTCCTTGATAACACTGCAATTGTCTTGAAGGTTAAGAGCGTGGCGTCAACCAAAGTTTTACACATCGATAATGTGCACCCAATCATTTATTCTTCTTTTTTTTAATTTTGAATAATTTTGCACCAGTGTAACTGTACTGAGTTATGCATAGATGAAGGAAAATTTTGTAAGTTCTAAAAATATTATAGATAAGAGAGCAAGTGTAATAGTTGAACTTCAAGCTACAAAAGATAAAGTAATGCTAAAGCACATATGAACATTTTTGTTTCCGTTCATCTCCTCTACTACAATCCTCACTTCTAAGTACGGTATAATGGATGTGGATGAACGGAACTGAATGCTTTATAGTCAAGAATGATGAATGACTTTTTTATTCTGAGAGACTCTCTCTTTATTTCTTTT
Source organism: Allium sativum (assembly GCA_030737875.1). Taxonomy (NCBI): domain Eukaryota; kingdom Viridiplantae; phylum Streptophyta; class Magnoliopsida; order Asparagales; family Amaryllidaceae; genus Allium; species Allium sativum. The sequence continues at coordinate 43,666,616 of JASFAX010000020.1, read as the reverse complement.
TTCTTTCTTTTTTTTCTTTCTTTTTTTCTTTTGCATGATGACTGATGAATGGAGATGGAATGGAATGATACCATACATTATTTCATTTGATTCCTCCTCTACTAAACCAACACTTCATGAAAGGAAAGTTTTGTGCCCTAGTTACTCTACTTCTATAACCCTAATTCAACACACAAGTCTGGATTGATGTTATACAAAAAACAGAAAGGAATGATAAGCAAAGTTTCGTAAGATAGATAACCCATATAAAATAAGATGTGGTATATGGTTATCCTACCTTAAAACAAGTACGGAGTGGGTGGTGTAATATTGGTATAAAAAGTGACATTTTTGACCTTTAAACAAAGGTTCTTGAGTATACCAATATAAGATAAACTTGTCGAAACATGGATGTAAATCGACTAAAAACTTGGGTTTGAATAATGTGGGGTATCGAAGAAGAACGCTACAATGAGTCATTTCTCCTTAAGTGGGCCAAGTGGATTTTAGAACTTACGATTTTGAAATTTTGAGTGAAAAAAATATTATGCATGAAAACAACTCAGAAAATCCAACAAATGTCAGTGCAAAAATCATTATTATTTGGTGATTTTTTTTGATTATTTTTACTTGCACATTCTAATATGTATAACAAAGGTTGACACGCTTACTCCAGAACACGACTAACGTCTGCACAGTCTCAAGCTAGCATCTTAAAAAGGCACATTACGACTCAATGAATAAATAATGTTCATTCCCATCACCCAACAATTCAATTTATCAAACAAGAACGAAGGTGTTATTTGTGAATTTAAGTTAATCGTTGTGTAATGAATGACCTAGTTCATAAAATTTGATTGATGATGTAATGTAAATTACCCCCACACTTGAGTGTGACTGTGTCCTCACAGTCGTTAATCAGACATATCTTAATGAAAGGGAAAAACAAATAAGAGAATATTTACATATGTATAAAAGAGGGTTAGTGCGTCTTACCGAATGTAATGTGGCTCATGGAGGACCATGAGCTCTTCCTCCTGGTTTGGTATTGGTTCCAAGTAAGGTTTAAGGCGTTGACCATTGACTTTATAGGATGATCCATCAGTTGGATTCTCAATTTCTACCGCACCATACGGAAAAACAGTCCATACAGTGTAAGGTCCTGTCCATCTAGATTTTAACTTACCCGGAAATAAATGCAATCTTGAGTCATATAACAAAACTTTTTGACCTGGCATGAAAATTTTACGTAAAATTGATTTATCATGAAAAACTTTCATTTTGTCCTTGTAAATTTGTTCATTTTCATAGGCATCATTTCGAATTTCACCAAGTTCATTAAGTTTAAGCTTCCGAAGTTCTCCTGCTTGCTCTAAGTCAAGATTTAAAGTTTTTATTGCCCATAACGCCCTATGTTCGAGTTCAACTGGCAAGTGACATGGCTTACCAAAAATCAACCGATAAGGGGACATACCTAAGTTTGTTTTGAAAGTGGTGCGGTAAGCCCAAAGAGCGTCGGTTAACTTTTGGGACCAATCTTTACGATTTCGATTCACAGTTTTCTCAAGGATTTGTTTAATCTGCCTATTCGATAGTTCAACCTGCCCACAAGTTTGAGGATGGTACGGAGTGGATAACTTGTGGGTTATCAAATACTTTCTCATGACGGCTTCAAAAGAACGATTACATAAGTGTGTTCCATTATCACTGATTATTGTGCGAGGTGTACCAAACCTGGAGAAGATGTTTTCTTTCAAGAAGCGCACAACAACCTTGTTATCGTTTGTTTTGTATGGAACAGCTTCGACCCATTTAGAAATATAATCGACAGCTAGGAGGATGTACAGGTTCCCAAAAGAATTAGGAAAGGGTCCTATGAAGTCTATACCCCAAATAACAAAAATTTCGACCTCTAGAATGGGTTTAGGGGCATCATATTCCGTTTAGAAATTTTCCCTAAGAATTGACATCGATCACAAGTTTTGCAAAATTCGTACGCGTCTTTGAAAAGGTTGGGCCAGTAGAAACCCGATTGGAGAACCTTTTCGGTTGTCTTTTTGGGACCGAAGTGACCACCACAGGCTTGGTCATGACAGAAAGAGAGGACACTGTGAGTTTCAGTGTCGGGAACACACCTTCGAATGATTTAGTCTGGACAGTATTTGAAAAGATAGGGGTTGTCCCAATAAAAATGTTTCACTTGGGAAAAGAATTTGTGTTTATCCTGCTTAAACCAAAATGAAGGGATCTGTTTGGTGACTAAGTAGTTGACAATGTCAGCAAACCAAGGACCAGTGGATAGAGAAAATAGTTGTTCCTCAGGGAAATTCTCGTTGATCGGAAGAGGAAAAGACGGGGCATTTGGAAGACAAGACAAGTGGTCTGCAATAACATTGTCAGATCCCTTTTTGTCCTTAATGGTAAGGTCAAATTCTTGAAGTAGAAGGATCCAACGAATGAGACGAGCCTTAGCATCCTTTTTAGAGAAAAGATACCTAAGTGCGGAATGATCGGTATAAACCGTGATGTGTGAGCCAACTAGATATGGCCTGAATTTTTCTAGAGTGAAAACAACTGCCAAAAGTTCTTTTTCAATGGTCGTATAATTGATTTGGGCATCGTTCAAAGTCTTACTCGCGTAGTAAATGACATGAAGAATTTTATCGATGCGTTGTCCTAAGACAGCGCCAACAGCAAAATTCGAGGCATCACACATGATTTCAAAAGGCAGCTTCCAGTTGGGAGAGCAGATGATCGGGGCAGAGACAAGTTCATTTTTAATATGCTCAGAAGATGAAATGCAATCAGAATTGAAGTCGAAAGGAACATCTTTACCAAGAAGACTGGTCAAAGGTCAAGTGATTTTGCTAAAATCCTTTATAAAGCGAAGATAGAAGCCAGCATGACCTAAAAAGGATCGGATGTCCTTAACCGATTTGGGAATGGAAAGATTCGAGATAACCTCAATTTTGGCTTTGTCTACTTCAATTCCTTTATTAGAGATGACATGTCCTAAAACAATGCCATGTTTGACCATGAAGTGACACTTTTCCTAATTAAGCGTTAAGTGTTTATCTTTGAAATGGTTAAGAACAAGATCCAGGTGATGTAAACACTCAGTGTAAGAATTCCCGAAGATGGAAAAATCATCCATGAACACTTCCAAAAATCGCTCGATCATATCAGAAAAAATACTAATCATGCACCTTTGAAAGGTTGCAGGTGCATTACAGAGACCAAAAGGCATACGACGGTACGCAAATGTACCAAATGGACAAGTGAAAGTGGTTTTCTCTTGGTCCGCATGGGCGATAGGGATTTGATTATAGCCTAAGTACCCGTCAAGAAACAATAGTAATCGTGACCGGTTAGTCGTTCTAGCATTTGATCGATAAATGGCAGAGGGAAATGATCCTTACGTGTTGCAGCGTTAAGTTTCCTATAGTCAATGCAGACACGCCAACCGGTCTGGGTGTGGGTTGGGATAAGCTCGTTAGCTTCATTTTGTATCACGGTAATCCCTAATTTCTTAGGTACGACATGAATCGGACTAACCCGTTGACTATTGGAAATTGGGTAGATGATTCCATTGTCAAGACATTTAAGGATTTGTGCACGAACTGCTTCTTCAATGATAGGGTATTGTCGACGCTGGGGATCACGAGTAGGTTTGGCATCATCTATAAGGTGGATTTTATGTTGGACTATCGAAGGACTAATCCCCTTAATATCATCCATGGACCAACCAATTGCTTCCTTATTTTTCTTAAGGATGGGAAGGAGCAACTATTCCTACTCTAAAGTAAGGTCAGAAGCGATAATGACAGGAAAAGTTTCATTGTCTCCTAAGTAAGCGTACTTAAGATGACTGGGCAACACTTTGAGTTCAGATTTTGGAGATGACTCAACTGAAGAAACTGGTTGAAGGATAGACTCAATTGTGAGCGGCTCGACAGAAATCGAATCGAAGACATTTTCGGGAATATCTTGAAATAAGGTTTCGTAATTTGATTCAATTCCGTTATTCAGATGGTCGAGCTCGATTTCATTGTTGTGGACTGAATGAATTTCAGAAAACTGATCCACATAAGAGTTAGGAGAGTTTTCGGTCTTAAAGATGTTTAGCTCGACGGTCATGTTACCAAAAGAAAGTTTCATAGACCCATTTCTACAGTTGATAAGTGCATTAGAGGTTGGTAAGAAGAGTCGTCCTAGAATCAAAGGGATCTGGCTTGCAGGATTGCTTACCTGTTGAGTTTCTAGGACAATGAAATCAACTGGAAAGATGAATTCACCTATTTTGATCAATACATCCACGATTTCGCTGTAAAGACCCGCAACTTCCCCGTAAAGGAAAGCGTCGGATAGTTCGAGAACAAACCACAACAGAACACATATAAAAGAACGTTTCATTGTATATTACAACAATGCATCAGATTACAAGAATATACAGAGTATAAATATTACACAGAAATATCAGAGATTTAAATTACATTTAAATACATAGCAGCGGAAAATAATACAATACACAACTAGAAGTAGATATACGGATACAAAGCTTTCCGGATATCGTTCCAGCTGTAAACCAGGATCCTGTGAATATAAATCTGCAAAACCGAAACTACTAGCTGCCCGTGCGGAAAATAGGGGCACCCAGAGTTTAGGTTAAAACAGTAAACTCCAGGTCAGTCATGTGACTGGTGTAAGAACTAAAACAGTTATAAATCTTTATTTTCAATCATTGGGTAAATCAAGGGACCACGCCGTATAACACGGAACGGGTTTCCTCCCAAGAATACCAGTGCATAAAACAACAGCGCAATGCTAAATAAAGAAAAATGAAGCTGTTATAAGACCCAGGTCCTATCACACAATGCAACGCAAGCCGGGGGATAGGGTTTTTACCTTATAACAGCCAAGAATGCTTGATACGTTTAAAACAAATCATTTGATACTATTATAAGTGCATAGTGTATAAAACAACTTCAAATCATAAGTATCAATCATAGGCGGCATGAGCGCCCCATCCCACTATGTCGCCATATATAGGATTACAACTAAAACCGCAAAGTCACGTATTTGGAAATTGGATTTCCATCTATGAACCGAGGCAAAAGATAGTCCTCAACCGATTCGAGACAATCTAGCCTACCATGTCTCAGGATCAGAGCTCGAGTGACCCTAGGAGCGACAGGGCCGGTCCACCGATGTGGATTAAAATGCCTGAACACTACGTTTCCCCGCCCTTTGGGGCGCAAGTCTGGTCCGTCAGCCGACCAGAAGCATCGGCCGAAACCGATATAACCGAGGCGCCTCGCAACAGCAACAACCACATAAGTCAAACTCGTCAGGGCGTGTAAAACCACTGACGCCACTTCTAGCTAGAAAGAAACGCAAGTCCTCCCTGAGGTCCGTCTCCCGTTTTTGGTTCATATCGGGTGTGAAACTCGCGAAGTAAACGTTACACAAAGCTACGCCACAAAGGCCGTGCTTTGATCACCAACCACAAGACTTTGCTTTTCAACAGAAGCCTTGATCATTTGCATCTTAGCATGCCACACAGGCAAACCATCCTATGCAACCGATATCAGTCACACAGAATGAAATCCGATGTCAGACACACAGTCCATTTACAAGTCCGTTCTGGGTCTGAACGAAACCGGGAGCACCTAGTACCCCGCATATCCATCGATCTCCAAGTACGTCTGGACGATCACCAACTGTTTCCATCTTCTTGGGTGTACAGCCCAATCAAGATCATCAGTTATCACCCAAACGACGTGAAGACTTCCGGTCTTCGACCACCGTCTTCATCTTCGACTTATCGTCGTATCAGTTATTCAGAATGGGATAAACCCGGTCTTTCCGAATAACTCGCGTATATTTTAAATAAGTGTTACACAAACACAACATACGCCTCATTCCAATTCATTAGTCACTAACTGTAAATTAATCAAGAGAATAATTCCCCAAATATTAACCCCGAAGGCCGAAACCAACATCAGATCAATATCCAGAAAACCATTCTGCTTGGCTAACCGACAGTTAGTTTCTAAATTTCACGTTCAAATCTAATTAAAGATTTAACTATCGCCTGGAGCAAAACTGGTGATACTCCATTCTCGATCTTTTCAATCTAATTAAAGATTCATTAAAACTCCACTTAGTTTTAATCATTATCTGGGTTAAAGAATCAGTGTCATTTAAAACACGATTCACGATAAACCCAAAATCTCATTCCATTAATTATCGGGTTAAAGAACAAGTGTTATTTAAAACACTGTTCACGATAAACCCAAAAATCAATACCAATTCAATTCCAATTAAATATCATTTAATTGGTACAATTCATTAAATCTAAATAAAAAGATTTAATCTTTTCTCAACTGGGTTCAAGAACAGTGTTAGTGAAGACACCATTCACGACAAACCCAAATCACATTCGATTAATTATCGGGTTAAAGAACAAGTGTTATTTAAAACACTGTTCACGATAAACCCAAAAATCAATACCAATTCAATTCCAATTAAATATCATTTAATTGGTACACTTCATTAAATCTAAATAAAAAGATTTAATCTTTCCTCAACTGGGTTCAAGAACAGTGTTAGTGAAGACACCATTCACGACAAACCCAAATCACATTCGATTAATTATCGGGTTAAAGAACAAGTGTTATTTAAAACACTGTTCACGATAAACCCAAAAATCAATACCAATTCAATTCCAATTAAATATCATTTAATTGGTACACTTCATTAAATCTAAATAAAAAGATTTAATCTCTTCTCAACTGGGTTCAAGAACAGTGTTAGTGAAGACACCATTCACGACAAACCCAAATCACATTCATTAATTATCGGGTTAAAGAACAAGTGTTATTTAAAACACTGTTCACGATAAACCCAAAAATCAATATCAATTCAATTCCAATTAAATATTATTTAATTGGTACACTTCATTAAATCTAAATAAAAAGATTTAATCTTTTCTCAACTGGGTTCAAGAACAGTGTTAGTGAAGACACCATTCACGACAAACCCAAATCACATTCGATATTCAATACAAGGCTCTGAATAGAAAATATATCGGCTTATATTCAATATCGAATTCTACGACTAACAAATGCCGTATTGGAAATAACGATATAAATATATATCTTTCAAATTTCCGTAACAACATCCGTATAATCACAAATTCCAACATCGAAATATTCCGAAGACAATTTCGATTCAAATCCACTCCAATGCAATCATTGGAAATTTTGGTTATTTTCAAAACCCTTTTCAAATTCAATTCATTTATTTAAAAATAAATAGAATTATAATTCTAGTTCAAAACTAGTTCATTTCGATAAAAATCTATTTTTATCTTTTCAAATAGGGAGTTTTTCATCCCAATTCTTTCTAAATCATTTCTTATGATTTTACACAAATTATTACTATTTTTAATAATTTTATCAAGGCCCGTACAGTCGATTTCCATCAATGGCCATCGAACTGCACTTACAGCGACCTTTTTCGAATTTGATTTGGACATATCTCCAAATCCAACCGTTAGATTTCAAATTTCTAACATTCGTTAGAAAGCTCTTTTCGATACGAACCCAACGGTTCCGGTTTTAGGAGAATCCGACGGTCGGATCTCCCGTAATGTCCGTTTGAAATAAATGGTCGAAATTCGCGAACTGCCGCGGCGCGGCGCGTTCTATTCAGGCCATTATATTATATATAATATATATATAATATATATATCGTCGATTTCTATTTAAAACGAATTATATAAATAGTTTTGAATTCGTTTCAAAAACATTTTCAACTTCCATTTCAATTCAAATCAAAATTGAATTCTTCTTTATAAATTCGTTTTAAAATCCATTTCTATTCAATTCAAACTTCAATTCAATTTGAATTTATTTCACTTCGCTTTCAATTCAATTCATTTCGAATTCGTTTTCAATTCAATTCATTTCGAAATCGTTTTCAATTCAATTCATTTCGAAATCGTTTTCAATTCAATTCATTTCGAAATCGTTTTCAATTCAATTCATTTCGAAATCGTTTTCAATTCAATTCATTTCGAAATCGTTTTCAATTCAATTCATTTCGAAATCGTTTTCAATTCAATTCATTTCGAAATCGTTTTTCAATATTCATTTTAAAATGAATAAAATCGATATAAATATCGTTCACGTCAAAATGGCGTCAATCTAATCCTCACGGCTTCACATATTTCTATTTTCAAATATTCTATTTCAAATATTTCTATTTCAAATATTTCTATTTCAAATATTTCTTTTTTTTTTCGAAACTGGAATGAGGCCCAATCAATTACCATATAATGTTAATTATATGGATTTTCTACAACACATGTATATATCAACAACGATGAATAATCAACCATCAACCAAAGTGCACTACACTGTATAAGCATCAAATATAGACATTTAACGCTTATAGCAGCTTGTCAATCAATCGATCGACATATTTAATCAATCAGGATGAGTGAACTTCAAATTTCATCCTAACACCCGTGTGGGGTTTCAAACAATCAAACACATATTTTATTTGTGCAGTTAGGCGATGTGTAAAATTTATCGACCCAATCAACGTCATTCAAATAGGTGTACATAAACAAACCGTCTGGTTTGTAAATGAATATTTATTTATTCACATTCACGTTAAAAATTATATTTTTAACGATAAAACATTTTATTTCAACCTATGAATTTCTATTCAATTCATTTACACAATAAAATGATATTTTTATTTTCTAACATATTTTAGAAAATTTCGGCGGCATAACGGCACGATACTAGAAACGGGACGAGGCCTAGCCTTATCCCCGGTCTAGTGAAGGCCCACGCCATTCACACATCAATCAAATCAATTCGTTATGCAAACCACAAAATTTGGAGTAAGAATCTAACCTAGCCTTACTCCTTCGCCTTATAACGGCGCACGTCTAATCCTAACCAATTTATCGATTCGATTTTTCACACCACAAACCACATTCAAATCAATATCGCAATCAATAACCAAACAGCCAAACAAACAAGTCCATGGTCTGTGGAGGATTGTGTCGGGTGCTACTAAGCACCGTCTGCATCCTAGTATATATATAACTAGAAAATAAATTTGAAAGGTGAGAAATTCTCACATATAGCTATCCTAGCTCCACGGCTCTTCATTTGCAGAAACTTCGTCGTTCTCGCCTCTTCGTCAGCTTCGTTGCCCAAGGCCACTATATATATAAAAATCGAATTTTTATTTCAAAGTTCAATATATAAAAATCGAGTTTTTATTTCAAAGTTCAATATATAAAAATCGAATTTCTATTTCAAAGTTCATTATATAAAAATCGAATTTCTATTTCAAAGTTCATTATATAAAAATCGAATTTCTATTTCAAAGTTCATTATATAAAAATCGAATTTCTATTTCAAAGTTCATTATATAAAAATCGAATTTTTATTTCAAAGTTCAATATATAAAAATCGAATTTCTATTTCAAAGTTCATTATATAAAAATCGAATTTTTATTTCAAAGTTCAATATATAAAAATCGAATTTCTATTTCAAAGTTCATTATATAAAAATCGAATTTTTATTTCAAAGTTCAATATATAAAAATCGAATTTCTATTTCAAAGTTCATTATATAAAAATCGAATTTTTATTTCAAAGTTCAATATATAAAAATCGAATTTCTATTTCAAAGTTCATTATATAAAAATCGAATTTCTATTTCAAAGTTCATTATATAAAAATCGAATTTCTATTTCAAAGTTCATTATATAAAAATCGAATTTCTATTTCAAAGTTCATTATATAAAAATCGAATTTTTATTTCAAAGTTCAATATATAAAAATCGAATTTCTATTTCAAAGTTCATTATATAAAAATCGAATTTTTATTTCAAAGTTAAAATCTTTTTCTTATATTAAAGTTAAAACCTTCTTCTTATATCAAAGTTAAAACCTTTTCCTATATTAAACCTTAAAATAAAATCAGTTTTCATTTTCTTTATAAATCAGTTTTCAACTAAAATAAAATTCCGTTCTCAACTAAAATAAAATTCAGTTTTCAACTAAAATAAAATTCAGTTTTCAAGAAAATAAAATAAAAAAAATAGTTTTAAAGATTATAAAAAATCATATATATAAAAAAAACGAAATCAGAAATACTTACAGCGGGGGGGGGGGGGGGGGGGGGAGGGGGTCTCGTCTTCGTCGAACTGAGCAGCAGAGGGGGGGGGGGTTTCACCTTCGTCGGAGCAGCTGGGGGGAAAGTTGATTGCATCGCGCGGCGCTCAGGTGGTCTCGGCGGCGGGCTAGGGTTTAGGCGCAGCTCGGTTTGGGCATGGGGGGGGGTTAGGGCTTCGGGAGGTACTGGCTGGTGGACATCGCGAGGGAGAGGGAAAAGGGGGGGTCGAGGCTATGGGAGCGGTGGTGGCGGGTGGCTGAGAGGGCGGCGGGGGTGGCACGACTTGGAGGCCGACGGGTTTGATTTAGGTCTCTTTTTTTTTTTTTTTTTTTTGCCTTCTGTTTAATGAAAACGAGATAAGGGGGGGTATATGAAAAGAATTTTATATATTTAATTTAATTTTACTTTATTTTAGCCCATGAAGTTGACTTTTTATTTCACTTCGAAACGAGGCCCATCGACTATCGCCCGTAGCGTTTCACCCCCATTCCGAACACAATGGGATATGTATCGCAAGCTGATTTGATCGTTACAATCAGTTTCCTTTGAATTTACATTTAAATCATTATATTGAATTTTAAACGTACATTTTAAATTACCGGGGTCACATACTAACTCTAAAAATTCTCGAAAAATATTTTCTAGCTTCGTATTGACGATACGGTCCTAACAAAACTAGTTTCGTCGAATTCTGAGACCGTTGGAAAAATGGCCAATTTCCAGTCGATTAAAATCAACTGAAATGGTCAAAACACGTTTTCCTCTGCCACGCTCACATATTAATTCGAAAAATTATGAAATTTGGAATCTAGCAATAATTCGACATCACGGACCTAACAAAAGTGGTTTCGTAGAAATCCGAGCTCGTTTGCAAAATGTCCATTTTTAAGGGCCTGAATTCCATAGCGACTATTCAGAATTTTCAACTGGACATATCTTTTGATTCCCGCTATGAAATCTGATTATTCGGATTCGTTGGAAAGATATTATCAATTAGATCCCATTATTTTTGGTTTCACTAAAATCCGGATTGTTTTGCACCCGGTACATTCAATTGAAGTTTGAAATCGAATTATCGAACTACCGCGCCATTTTCAATTCTATTTATAATTATATATAATTATTTATATTCTAACGACGACGCATATAATATATACGTTCGAATTATATTCAAAATAAATTTCACGTCGATATTATTTAAAATAATCTATTTTAAATATTAAAAATTCGCTAAAATGGCCAAAATAAAAATTTCAAACTGGCTCGCATTTTACGGGTTGTTACAATCTCCCCCACTTAAAACTTTTCGTCCCCGAAAAGGAACAAAGTCGAAAGTGGTTTGATTATCAGCTCTACGATCGATCAGGCTTCCATTCTCCAACTCTTTAGTTTCTGAGAATTTTCAAATTTTCAAAAATTTGGCTAACTCCCTAAATTTTCGAAAAATTTCGCCATAACCTCCCCTGCACCGGGAGCATCGGGGAATTTCAAATAGCTTCCCCGGTCCTTCAGATCTCAAAAAGAAAAAGAAAAGGCCAAGCGGCTAGCCAATAGGCTCTCAAAATCATCATCACCCAAACAAAACAGGAAATTATGTAGTAAACATGTACCTATTTGTCGGGCAAACAAATTTTATTCTCAGCTCTAGCCTCCTTGCTATGACCTGTTCAATGTAAGTGCAAGTATATGCAAGCAAATGCAACCAATTTTCAATATAATCCAATATTTGGTTTAATTAGACATAATTGGTTAAAAATTAGCAAGCAAATAAACAACCAACACAAACATCAATCAATTAGTGAATTAGATTATCAAATTCATAATTTTGATACATAGACAAAAATCAGATTTTTGATGCTAAATCACAACAATAGGCCCTATCTAGTTTCGGTTCTCACACCAGTCTATATGGAAATATATAGATAACCCACTCTCGCCAGTCGAACACAACACAGATGACGATGCCTCATCATCAGAATCATCTCCGGCAACTAAAGTGTGATCCTATATCTATCCAGTATATTAAAACTTCGAATACAAGCCGCTAAGCGTGTATGCAAAATCTTTATATACTCGATTGCCCAAATTCAATTTAAATAGACTATTCAAATACGAATACTTAAGATTTGAATTTCCAAAACAAAGTGGGTTTTCACTTTTATTTTCAAAAACAACACGCTTTCGACTCGTTCTAGGACACTACTGATCCCATCTCTAACGAGTCATCCTCATTGGATATTACTAATCCAATATCTGATGAATTCTTTCGTATGGTTCTAATGTGCCTTGTTCTCTAGCTTTGTAAACCAAAGCTCTGATACCACGTGTAAAGACCCGCAACTTCCCCGTAAAGGAAAGCGTCGGATAGTTCGAGAACAAACCACAACAGAACACATATAAAAGAACGTTTCATTGTATATTACAACAATGCATCAGATTACAAGAATATACAGAGTATAAATATTACACAGAAATATCAGAGATTTAAATTACATTTAAATACATAGCAGCGGAAAATAATACAATACACAACTAGAAGTAGATATACGGATACAAAGCTTTCCGGATATCGTTCCAGCTGTAAACCAGGATCCTGTGAATATAAATCTGCAAAACCGAAACTACTAGCTGCCCGTGCGGAAAATAGGGGCACCCAGAGTTTAGGTTAAAACAATAAACTCCAGGTCAGTCATGTGACTGGTGTGAGAACTAAAACAGTTATAAATCTTTATTTTCAATCATTGGGTAAATCAAGGGACCACGCCGTATAACACGGAACGGGTTTCCTCCCAAGAATACCAGTGCATAAAACAACAGCGCAATGCTAAATAAAGAAAAATGAAGCTGTTATAAGACCCAGGTCCTATCACACAATGCAACGCAAGCCGGGGGATAGGGTTTTTACCTTATAACAGCCAAGAATGCTTGATACGTTTAAAACAAATCATTTGATACTATTATAAGTGCATAGTGTATAAAACAACTTCAAATCATAAGTATCAATCATAGGCGGCATGAGCGCCCCATCCCACTATGTCGCCATATATAGGATTACAACTAAAACCGCAAAGTCACGTATTTGGAAATTGGATTTCCATCTATGAACCGAGGCAAAAGATAGTCCTCAACCGATTCGAGACAATCTAGCCTACCATGTCTCAGGATCAGAGCTCGAGTGACCCTAGGAGCGACAGGGCCGGTCCACCGATGTGGATTAAAATGCCTGAACACTACGTTTCCCCGCCCTTTGGGGCGCAAGTCTGGTCCGTCAGCCGACCAGAAGCATCGGCCGAAACCGATATAACCGAGGCGCCTCGCAACAGCAACAACCACATAAGTCAAACTCGTCAGGGCGTGTAAAACCACTGACGCCACTTCTAGCTAGAAAGAAACGCAAGTCCTCCCTGAGGTCCGTCTCCCGTTTTTGGTTCATATCGGGTGTGAAACTCGCGAAGTAAACGTTACACAAAGCTACGCCACAAAGGCCGTGCTTTGATCACCAACCACAAGACTTTGCTTTTCAACAGAAGCCTTGATCATTTGCATCTTAGCATGCCATACAGGCAAACCATCCTATGCAACCGATATCAGTCACACAGAATGAAATCCGATGTCAGACACACAGTCCATTTACAAGTCCGTTCTGGGTCTGAACGAAACCGGGAGCACCTAGTACCCCGCATATCCATCGATCTCCAAGTACGTCTGGACGATCACCAACTGTTTCCATCTTCTTGGGTGTACAGCCCAATCAAGATCATCAGTTATCACCCAAACGACGTGAAGACTTCCGGTCTTCGACCACCGTCTTCATCTTCGACTTATCGTCGTATCAGTTATTCAGAATGGGATAAACCCGGTCTTTCCGAATAACTCGCGTATATTTTAAATAAGTGTTACACAAACACAACATACGCCTCATTCCAATTCATTAGTCACTAACCGTAAATTAATCAAGAGAATAATTCCCCAAATATTAACCCCGAAGGCCGAAACCAACATCAGATCAATATCCAGAAAACCATTCTGCTTGGCTAACCGACAGTTAGTTTCTAAATTTCACGTTCAAATCTAATTAAAGATTTAACTATCGCCTGGAGCAAAACTGGTGATACTCCATTCTCGATCTTTTCAATCTAATTAAAGATTCATTAAAACTCCACTTAGTTTTAATCATTATCTGGGTTAAAGAATCAGTGTCATTTAAAACACGATTCACGATAAACCCAAAATCTCATTCCATTAATTATCGGGTTAAAGAACAAGTGTTATTTAAAACACTGTTCACGATAAACCCAAAAATCAATACCAATTCAATTCCAATTAAATATCATTTAATTGGTACACTTCATTAAATCTAAATAAAAAGATTTAATCTTTTCTCAACTGGGTTCAAGAACAGTGTTAGTGAAGACACCATTCACGACAAACCCAAATCACATTCGATTAATTATCGGGTTAAAGAACAAGTGTTATTTAAAACACTGTTCACGATAAACCCAAAAATCAATACCAATTCAATTCCAATTAAATATCATTTAATTGGTACACTTCATTAAATCTAAATAAAAAGATTTAATCTTTCCTCAACTGGGTTCAAGAACAGTGTTAGTGAAGACACCATTCACGACAAACCCAAATCACATTCGATTAATTATCGGGTTAAAGAACAAGTGTTATTTAAAACACTATTCACGATAAACCCAAAAATCAATACCAATTCAATTCCAATTAAATATCATTTAATTGGTACACTTCATTAAATCTAAATAAAAAGATTTAATCTCTTCTCAACTGGGTTCAAGAACAGTGTTAGTGAAGACACCATTCACGACAAACCCAAATCACATTCATTAATTATCGGGTTAAAGAACAAGTGTTATTTAAAACACTGTTCACGATAAACCCAAAAATCAATATCAATTCAATTCCAATTAAATATTATTTAATTGGTACACTTCATTAAATCTAAATAAAAAGATTTAATCTTTTCTCAACTGGGTTCAAGAACAGTGTTAGTGAAGACACCATTCACGACAAACCCAAATCACATTCGATATTCAATACAAGGCTCTGAATAGAAAATATATCGGCTTATATTCAATATCGAATTCTACGACTAACAAATGCCGTATTGGAAATAACGATATAAATATATATCTTTCAAATTTCCGTAACAACATCCGTATAATCACAAATTCCAACATCGAAATATTCCGAAGACAATTTCGATTCAAATCCACTCCAATGCAATCATTGGAAATTTTGGTTATTTTCAAAACCCTTTTCAAATTCAATTCATTTATTTAAAAATAAATAGAATTATAATTCTAGTTCAAAACTAGTTCATTTCGATAAAAATCTATTTTTATCTTTTCAAATAGGGAGTTTTTCATCCCAATTCTTTCTAAATCATTTCTTATGATTTTACACAAATTATTACTATTTTTAATAATTTTATCAAGGCCCGTACAGTCGATTTCCATCAATGGCCATCGAACTGCACTTACAGCGACCTTTTTCGAATTTGATTTGGACATATCTCCAAATCCAACCGTTAGATTTCAAATTTCTAACATTCGTTAGAAAGCTCTTTTCGATACGAACCCAACGGTTCCGGTTTTAGGAGAATCCGACGGTCGGATCTCCCGTAATGCCCGTTTGAAATAAATGGTCGAAATTCGCGAACTGCCGCGGCGCGGCGCGTTCTATTCAGGCCATTATATTATATATAATATATATATAATATATATATCGTCGATTTCTATTTAAAACGAATTATATAAATAGTTTTGAATTCGTTTCAAAAACATTTTCAACTTCCATTTCAATTCAAATCAAAATTGAATTCTTCTTTATAAATTCGTTTTAAAATCCATTTCTATTCAATTCAAACTTCAATTCAATTTGAATTTATTTCACTTCGCTTTCAATTCAATTCATTTCGAATTCGTTTTCAATTCAATTCATTTCGAAATCGTTTTCAATTCAATTCATTTCGAAATCGTTTTCAATTCAATTCATTTCGAAATCGTTTTCAATTCAATTCATTTCGAAATCGTTTTCAATTCAATTCATTTCGAAATCGTTTTCAATTCAATTCATTTCGAAATCGTTTTCAATTCAATTCATTTCGAAATCGTTTTTCAATATTCATTTTAAAATGAATAAAATCGATATAAATATCGTTCACGTCAAAATGGCGTCAATCTAATCCTCACGGCTTCACATATTTCTATTTTCAAATATTCTATTTCAAATATTTCTATTTCAAATATTTCTATTTCAAATATTTCTTTTTTTTTCGAAACTGGAATGAGGCCCAATCAATTACCATATAATGTTAATTATATGGATTTTCTACAACACATGTATATATCAACAACGATGAATAATCAACCATCAACCAAAGTGCACTACACTGTATAAGCATCAAATATAGACATTTAACGCTTATAGCATCTTGTCAATCAATCGATCGACATATTTAATCAATCAGGATGAGTGAACTTCAAATTTCATCCTAACACCCGTGTGGGGTTTCAAACAATCAAACACATATTTTATTTGTGCAGTTAGGCGATGTGTAAAATTTATCGACCCAATCAACGTCATTCAAATAGGTGTACATAAACAAACCGTCTGGTTTGTAAATGAATATTTATTTATTCACATTCACGTTAAAAATTATATTTTTAACGATAAAACATTTTATTTCAACCTATGAATTTCTATTCAATTCATTTACACAATAAAATGATATTTTTATTTTCTAACATATTTTAGAAAATTTCGGCGGCATAACGGCACGATACTAGAAACGGGACGAGGCCTAGCCTTATCCCCGGTCTAGTGAAGGCCCACGCCATTCACACATCAATCAAATCAATTCGTTATGCAAACCACAAAATTTGGAGTAAGAATCTAACCTAGCCTTACTCCTTCGCCTTATAACGGCGCACGTCTAATCCTAACCAATTTATCGATTCGATTTTTCACACCACAAACCACATTCAAATCAATATCGCAATCAATAACCAAACAGCCAAACAAACAAGTCCATGGTCTGTGGACGATTGTGTCGGGTGCTACTAAGCACCGTCTGCATCCTAGTATATATATATAACTAGAAAATAAATTTGAAAGGTGAGAAATTCTCACATATAGCTATCCTAGCTCCACGGCTCTTCATTTGCAGAAACTTCGTCGTTCTCGCCTCTTCGTCAGCTTCGTTGCCCAAGGCCACTATATATATAAAAATCGAATTTTTATTTCAAAGTTCAATATATAAAAATCGAGTTTTTATTTCAAAGTTCAATATATAAAAATCGAATTTCTATTTCAAAGTTCATTATATAAAAATCGAATTTCTATTTCAAAGTTCATTATATAAAAATCGAATTTCTATTTCAAAGTTCATTATATAAAAATCGAATTTCTATTTCAAAGTTCATTATATAAAAATCGAATTTTTATTTCAAAGTTCAATATATAAAAATCGAATTTCTATTTCAAAGTTCATTATATAAAAATCGAATTTTTATTTCAAAGTTCAATATATAAAAATCGAATTTCTATTTCAAAGTTCATTATATAAAAATCGAATTTTTATTTCAAAGTTCAATATATAAAAATCGAATTTCTATTTCAAAGTTCATTATATAAAAATCGAATTTTTATTTCAAAGTTCAATATATAAAAATCGAATTTCTATTTCAAAGTTCATTATATAAAAATCGAATTTCTATTTCAAAGTTCATTATATAAAAATCGAATTTCTATTTCAAAGTTCATTATATAAAAATCGAATTTCTATTTCAAAGTTCATTATATAAAAATCGAATTTTTATTTCAAAGTTCAATATATAAAAATCGAATTTCTATTTCAAAGTTCATTATATAAAAATCGAATTTTTATTTCAAAGTTAAAATCTTTTTCTTATATTAAAGTTAAAACCTTCTTCTTATATCAAAGTTAAAACCTTTTCCTATATTAAACCTTAAAATAAAATCAGTTTTCATTTTCTTTATAAATCAGTTTTCAACTAAAATAAAATTCCGTTCTCAACTAAAATAAAATTCAGTTTTCAACTAAAATAAAATTCAGTTTTCAAGAAAATAAAATAAAAAAATAGTTTTAAAGATTATAAAAAATCATATATATAAAAAAAACGAAATCAGAAATACTTACAGCGGGGGGGGGGGGGGGGGGAGGGAGTCTCGTCTTCGTCGAACTGAGCAGCAGAGGGGGGGGGGTTTCACCTTCGTCGGAGCAGCTGGGGGGAAAGTTGATTGCATCGCGCGGCGCTCAGGTGGTCTCGGCGGCGGGCTAGGGTTTAGGCGCAGCTCGGTTTGGGCATGGGGGGGGGTTAGGGCTTCGGGAGGTACTGGCTGGTGGACATCGCGAGGGAGAGGGAAAAGGGGGGGGTCGAGGCTATGGGAGCGGTGGTGGCGGGTGGCTGAGAGGGCGGCGGGGGTGGCACGACTTGGAGGCCGACGGGTTTGATTTAGGTCTCTTTTTTTTTTTTTTTTTTGCCTTCTGTTTAATGAAAACGAGATAAGGGGGGGGGTATATGAAAAGAATTTTATATATTTAATTTAATTTTACTTTATTTTAGCCCATGAAGTTGACTTTTTATTTCACTTCGAAACGAGGCCCATCGACTGTCGCCCATAGCGTTTCACCCCCATTCCGAACACAATGGGATATGTATCGCAAGCTGATTTGATCGTTACAATCAGTTTCCTTTGAATTTACATTTAAATCATTATATTGAATTTTAAACGTACATTTTAAATTACCGGGGTCACATACTAACTCTAAAAATTCTCGAAAAATATTTTCTAGCTTCGTATTGACGATACGGTCCTAACAAAACTAGTTTCGTCGAATTCTGAGACCGTTGGAAAAATGGCCAATTTCCAGTCGATTAAAATCAACTGAAATGGTCAAAACACGTTTTCCTCTGCCACGCTCACATATTAATTCGAAAAATTATGAAATTTGGAATCTAGCAATAATTCGACATCACGGACCTAACAAAAGTGGTTTCGTAGAAATCCGAGCTCGTTTGCAAAATGTCCATTTTTAAGGGCCTGAATTCCATAGCGACTATTCAGAATTTTCAACTGGACATATCTTTTGATTCCCGCTATGAAATCTGATTATTCGGATTCGTTGGAAAGATATTATCAATTAGATCCCATTATTTTTGGTTTCACTAAAATCCGGATTGTTTTGCACCCGGTACATTCAATTGAAGTTTGAAATCGAATTATCGAACTACCGCGCCATTTTCAATTCTATTTATAATTATTTATATTCTAACGACGACACATATAATATATACGTTCGAATTATATTCAAAATAAATTTCACGTCGATATTATTTAAAATAATCTATTTTAAATATTAAAAATTCGCTAAAATGGCCAAAATAAAAATTTCAAACTGGCTCGCATTTTACGGGTTGTTACATTCGCCCACCGGTTTCTTAATTGAACGGTCAGCAAGCTGAAGGGTAACCTTGGTGGTTTTCAGTTCTCCTAGCCCTAATTGGCGATAGACGGAATATGGAAGCAAGTTAACACTAGCACCTAAGTCTAGCAGGCATCTATCGATTTTTTTGTCCCTAATGGTACATGATATTGTGGGGCAGCCAGGATCTTTGTATTTCATTGGCATTGATTGGGACAAGACATTGCTTAGAGTTGTCGCCAGAAACACTTTCTTAGGTACTTGTGTATGACGTTTTTGAGTGCACAAATTTTTATAAATTTGGCATACTATGGAACTTGTTGTATAATATCTAAAAGAGGAATGTTCATTTTAACTTGCTTAAATATTTCAAGGGTCTTTTCTAACTGATCCGTCTTTTTCCTAGGTCGGAGTCTATGAGGAAATGGAGCAGACAAATCAGTAGGTTGGGCTACTTGAGTTTGAGGATGGTCCTTGTCAGAAATTGGCTCAATGTTTTGATCTGAGTTGGTCGAATTTTCGAGAGGGTTGGAAGATCATCCGGTAAAGTATTCGGGTTGACCACATGGTTGTCAATCTTTTTGCCGGATCTAAGAGTCGTGATAATATTCAATTGACTAACGTTTGAATCTTGAATGATGTGAATTTGGTTGGGGTTTGAATTTTGTCTTCTAGGGTTTTGAATTGGTTGACTTGGAAACGTACCCTTTTCCCTTTCACTTAATCTAGCGTTAAGTTGAGACATTTGTTTTTGAAGTTCATTCATTTGTTGATTCGTGTTTTGCATATATGATTGCAAGGAGTTGTCTAACTTGTTTTAATTTTCAAAACTTTGCTTAGTCATTTGTGCTAATAGGTTGCTCACCTCAGATAAATTCCCCTCAATCGGGGAAAGGCGTTTTTCATATTGGGGTGCAACCGTTTGATTATGGATAGGCACCTGTTCGAAATGTACTGATTTTGCCTAAGAGGAGGGTTCACAGCGTTGTTCGGAAATCCTCGATTCGAAGGTTTGCTCATCAGAGGGTTATTCGGACCATAAGAAAGATTTGGGTGGTTGTTGGGTCTGTTGAAAGCTTTTACTTGCTCAAGGGACTGGGGACAGTCATCAGCCATGTGATTAGTGTCAAGACATATGTGACACATAGCTTGGGAAACGTTATTAGACTGAGTGTGTGTTCTAACAACGTTCAGGATGGCATCAACAAGAGTATTAGAAGAAGAAAAGGACTCGACAGAATTACTGCTGGATCGCGAATAGATAGATTTTTCATTGGTTCATTCCCATTGTTTCGATTTTTCTGCTAACTCATCCAGAAATTCCCAAGCTTCTATGTCAGTTTGTTTTAGAAAATTGCCCTGACACATGGACTCTAACATTTGTCTGGAACTATTATCGAGTCCATCATATACAGTTTGACATAATGACCATGTTTCATAACCATGATGGGGACAACTTAACAGAAGTTCTTTAAATCTTTTGAAGTATTGCCAAAAAGATTCACCTCCTTTTTGGTGGAAATTGGTGATTTCGTTTCTAACTCTAGCTATTTTTTCTGGGGGGGGGTAGAACTTTTTTAGGAAAACTGCTGTAAATTCATCCCATTTTTTAATCGAATTTGGGGGCAAACTGCGAAACCATTTTTTTGCGGAGCCAGTTAGTGCGAATGGAATCAAACGAAGTTTAATACCATCCTCACATAACTGTTGTAATTTAGAGGTTGCACAAGCATATTCAAATTTCATTAAGAAGCTATATGGTTCATCATGAGAAAAATTTCCGAATTTGGGAAGGATGATTTATCTGACTCGACCGGATTTCAAAGTGATAACCCACAGGACTGGATAACTGAATGCAAGAAGGGACAGAAACTCTGTCGGGAAGAATTCTGTCCATCAGGGTGCGAGGTGTAGGCTCGTTAGCCATTTCTAAAGGTTTGTCGAGTGAACTGGGTTTTAAGGAAAGAGAAGGTGGTTCGATTCTAACTAAACGACGAGATTCTTGGTCATGGGTCCAAGTTTGCATGCACTAGAAAGAAGAAGAAGAGAGTTCGTCAAAGAAATTTAGACAATGGAGAAGATCAGATAGAGATGAGAGATAGAAGAGAAGTTTTTTTTTTTTTTGAAAATGGGAGTATTTTTTGGAAAAGAACGACCTACAGACTAGCGAGGTTTAAAAGAAAAAAAGAATGTTATTTTTTTTATTTTTTTTTGTTTTTCAAATTTTTATTTGTTTTTGAGGAATTTTGAATTTTTTTTTTACATAAAACAATCACACACAGAAATTAGCTACAACGAAATTTTCTGTCCTTAATGGCTCCTAACCCAAAATTATATAGTGGCACGTTTGATTACTTAGATCAAAAGATTTCTCAGCCAGTTAACGGACAGGAGTTATCGGTGCACCAGGAATCACCCTAGCAATGCAGCCGAAGGTTTAAGTACCTTCAGAATAACAACCGATATAACATTTACGAATCACCATAATATTTATAAACAGTTATTTCTCTGCCGTAGTCTAGACACCAAGAAATAATTCGTTCCAAATAAATTAACTACCAAAATACAATTAAGCCCTATATGAGCCTGCGACTCCCTTAGGTCCAATGTCTAACCGTTATTATTAGTCAGATTCTACGATAAAATGCAATTTGTGGGCTAAGGAAAGGGTGATGAAATCCCTCACCTTATGTGAATTGGGGTGTGGCCCTTAATAGAATGAATACAGATGCAGAAATAATAAACACAAAAATTAAAAGATTTTGCAAGCAAGCCGCTGCCCCTGCAGAAGATTTTTACAAGCAATGTCTATATATATATTTTTATTTGCAGCAGCAATCCTGTAGAGTTAGAAAATACTCACCTTGATCGGCAGTCCGTCCAGTGCAATTGAGTCGCGCTAGTGCGTTCACAACCCACTTGGTGTGCAACCGCTCCAACCCGCCTGAATCGTCTGTAGATTTATTCTTGTCACCTTCTGTTAATTGCTTGATTTTCAAATCCTGATTCGCTTTTCTTGAAATCCTGCTTTCTTTGAACCTTTAATTTGATTTTCCCCTTCTGTTTTTTTAAAGAGAAAAACTGAATCGATACTAAAACAAAAACCAACAAAAACAAACTAAGCTAAATAAAGTAAAAGAAAAAAAACTAAATTCAACTAGAAAAAAAACTAAACTAAGCTTATAAAAATTCAAAAGAACCGTGCTTTTCGGTATAATGTGGTTCGGGCAAAAGCACTGCAGAAATGAATCAGAAAACAATTGGCTTGACTTTAATTGAAACAAAAACAAAACCACGCGAGTTTAAACCCCTAGAATCAAAATGTCAATACACCAAGTCAACAAGCTTCCTTTTTATAAGGAACTAAATCAGTCCCTTTCTCAAAAAAAAATAAAAAAAATCACGCCCCTTTGCAAAATCCAAATCTCGTGCGTCCTTTACAAAATCCAAATCGCCCCACGTAAACCAGTTCTGATGTTTTTTTTTTTAAATTCCTTTGGGGTCTCTGAATTTGTGCGATTTCAGGTGACAAAATACAAGGCCAAAAATTTGTTTCAAAATAACTGGAGTGAGGTTGAATTTCGTCTTTATAGTGTTTGAGCGACGTTCGAATAGGGTGTGATTAGGTGTATTCGATTTGGGTTTCTCTAGTTGGGGTCGAAATGGACGTACGGATTCGGGGAGATGATGCGGCTTGTTCGAAGGAGGAGGCGTGGGTGACTTTGGAACTTGGTACACAGGTTGATGGTGGTTTCGGATGAAGGCTGTTTGGCTTAAGGGTGTAAGCAAGGTTGTCAGTTCTGGGTAGGGCATTGGTGATGTCGGGTTTTGCAGTGAGACAGTGGGGTTTCGGACTGTAGAAGGTGGATGTTGCGAGATGATCGGAAGGTGATGACTGTGGTTTGGTAATGGCAGATGAGAGGCGTTGATGACGAGTAGAACTGGGTGAAGGTTTGTGTTGACTAGGTTTTTTTTGTGAGACTTTCGTGATGAAAGTCACGGCTTTGTTGTGGTGAGGGAATTGAAGTGGTTGTGATGCTGCAGTGTTAGTGACATGAGTGGCGGGAGAGTGTGTAGTATGTGGTTTGTCAGTTCAGGCGAGGCTATGGGTTTATGTTTATGGTAAAGGGTAGTGATGGTGAATTAGTGAATTGTTGAATTGGCGAATAAAGGGGGACGGTGGTAAATGGTGTATGGCAGGAAGATGATCTTACAAAAGAGAAAATGGGAAAAAGAAAAAAAATTGCAAGGTAGAAAAAGAAATTTGCAATAAAAAAAAAACTGTTTTTGGTTTTTTTTTGTTTTGTTTTTTTTGAAAATTGTAAAAGAAGAAAGTTGAGAACTATGTAAAAGAGGAAAAAAAATGAAAAGGGAAAAGGAAAAAAATTGAAAAAGGGAAAGAAACTGAAAACAAAAATTAGCAAGTCAATTATTTTTTTCCTTGATTTACAGATTGTAGTATCAACTGTGTTAACACCAAATCAGCTATCAAGATTTTTTTTCTATATATAAACAAAAACAAAAGGAATAAAAATAAAAAGATTGATTTTTTTTAAACAAACTACAAGGAAAATGAAAATAAAACTAACAAAAGGAAAAAATAAATTTTTTTTATTTATGAAAAATTAGGAAAATATAACACGAAGGATTTAAAAATAAAAATTATTTTGGTCCCCGGCAACGGCGCCAAAATTTGTTTACGAACAAATTTTACAATTGTAAACAACTGTAAGATCCGTTAGGCTTTCCTAAACAACAATGATTGTTGTAGAGGGTGTCGAACTCTGGGACCAAAAACATTTTAATTATTAAATCTAGTCAAGTTATTCTAGGATTTTGATTGATAGAAAACACAGAAAATAATAGCAATTAAATAAAAAGAGAGATATATATAATAAGAGAAAGTAATTAGGGGATAATAACATAGATTGGATTCACGTTCATTAATAGCCAACAAATAAATATAGATCTAATTCATGTTTCTGTCACACATGAATCAACGATAATTAGATTCTTAGAAACAAATAAGTAAATAACAACAAGCATAGCCTATGCAGGAGCTGAGCTCTTAAACAACCATAGGCTATCAGGACAGATTCACTAATTAATTTCTAAAACCCTAAAGTTAGATCTAAATCTCATAATTGTTAGATCGAACACGAATATACTCTGTGAAGGAGCATAGCTCTTAAACGACACAGAATATGAAGATTCAGATCTAACCCTTAATACAGATCCAGATCTACATGTATAAAGTCCTCATCTATTGGCTATGTGATTCATGTTGAATCATATCTATTAGCGTCAGCACCCCCTAATCTAAGGGGATTAGCTAGACATAGCTAAAGAAGAAGAGAAAAAGAAATTAAATAACATGAACATAAATAAAATACAACTAAAACTAAATAGAAAAGGGGAAGAAGAATGATTTTATTCCAAGAAGAGAATTACAGAATAAAACCCAATGTCTGTTTACATGAATAAGATATAAGGTATTTATAGTTGTATTGGCCAAGGCAAAGAGGTTCATTACACAATGTGGAACAAAATCCCTTTTTCAAAATAACACATAAACCAAGTAGCTAAGTGTGAACGCATGTGAATGGAAGGCCTTTCAAATGAGTCAATGTGAATGCAGCATGAGTGAGATGCCTTGTAAATGAGCCAATGTGAACGCATATGAATGGATTTGCAATTGTAATAGCTTGCGGGCATCAAATAGCATCAATTCCAACTATTTTGAGCATGAATAGGAACTCCATAATCCTCTGTGACCAGCTATCATTATGAAAAGGCATTGAATCCTTAAAATATGCGAAAGAAGATGGTTGAACAACAACATTTCTTCAAACTTTAATCTAGCTCTCAAAATCAACACTCTTCTTACACCAATTCTTCAAGCTTTCAACAATTAAGTGCTTTAATCCATTCATCATAAATAAGCTGGAAATACAACTAAAAATACACAGTATTGATTATTTAAAAGATAAAACAAGATAAATAAGCGGATAAAGTATACACATTTATGTGTATATCAAATACTTAATTAACAATATCGATATACCTTAAATCCTCCTTAATTTTTTCCGATGTATATAAATAACTACACATATGAATACTAGGACTCTCATAAGAAATTTTAGCAATCCCTCCTAAACTAGTTAACAACGTTACAAGTCCTTCACTACAATCTATATTAGATCCATACTTCGATAATAAATCTTTCCCAAGTATAAGTGTCAAATCCTTTAAAATCTAGAACATACGGGTCAAAAGAAAAACTACGAGAAAGAGAGGAGATTGCCACATCTTTACAGTTTGTACTTAAGTAGGTTACGCCACCCATGGGATTAGATAGACAAATAGGGATTTCTACAAACCTAGGGGAAAGATTAGATTTTAAACCAATTTAACAGAGTTAAAACTACGAGAGGCACCTGTATTAATTAATGCTCGAATATAAATTCCAATAATCAATAAAGTTACTTCAAGCACTCCCTTTTCCGTCACACTAGCCGAAGTTGATGGCTCATGCTTGATTGCGTAAGCCTTAGCCTTCTCCTCCTTCTCATAAGTGGGAAATCCTTCACTTATGACCTGGCCGATGACAATAAAAAAAGGGTCTTATGAACCATAAGAGAGATAGATCCGCCATGATGCTTAGGGGCTCCAGCTTTCAGACATAATTTTGAAATGTGGCCCTTTGATTACACTTGTGGAAAATGTTATCTTTGAACTTGTTTCCTTGATCACCTCCCCACTTACCTCCTCCAGGCTACTTCCAATTAGAATTAGACTTCCTCTTATTAGATCTTTGGTTACCTCCAAAGGTATTCGCTGCAACTGCTTCCAGCTTCTTCTTATCCAAAGATCCACACCATAGAGCAAAATCAACTATATCCACAAAAGATCATTTGACATGAGTAGTCATCTTCTTGTGAAATTCCTCTCTCATTCTAAGTATAAACTTTCATTCTTCTTAGTGGATTTACTGATCAATTCCAGGCTAAAGCAAGACAACACATTGAACTTAGTCTCATATTCCACAAAAACATGCCTCCTTGCTTTAAATCAAAGAACTCCTTATATAACCTAAGCTATGATACCACATGTAACGAACCAGCTTTCTTACTTTGAAAGACAACCTGTTGGGGTTAAAAGAAATGAAAGATAAGAAAATCTGAACAATTTATAATCTCACACGCAATGGAATAATATACCATAATCATATAATATCATATGTAGTCATTACAATAATAATGAAACATCAGAGTAATAATAGTACAATACCAAAATGAGGCAATTATAACCACCTTTCCAATACATTACTACTACAAAATTCAACATACACAGCGGAAATAAGATAGATAGATATCTACGATGAAGCCACCTACTCCAAGTTCCCCAAAATGCTTCCTCAAGGGACCTAGTTCAACTTGCTACTCATACAAATCGAGTACCCAAGAGTTTTTAAGGGAAAATAAAAAGATCTAGGTCAGACGTAAGTCTGGTGTAAGTAAACTTTAATAACTAAAATTTCACTTGGAAAACCTTTTGATATCAAGGGTATCTCTTAAGATCATGTTGCACATAAATACGAATGGTTTTTACCTTACGATAACCAAAACTTTTAATCGAAATTCAGTGACATTATCATAATGTCTAAGGTTTAAAGTAAATATATAATATAACTGAAATGCTTTATCTCACATTTCAATGTATATGGCACAATTAAGTCCATAAAGGCTCGTATTAGAAATTGGATTCCCACAATGACTGGCACTAGGGTATCGTTCGTCACAGTACCTCTCTAGATAAGCATACTAAGGTCGCACGAATGTCTTGCACCCCTGCTAATATAGAATCGACCTACCACTTAATTTGATAGTACCAAATACGCTATCACCATAGTTGGGATCAGAAACCATACAAAACTCATATAATAGGTCAACCGGTCTTGATTTTGTGATAATCATACCCTAACGGGTGTGGCCCACATATCCTTGATGCATATCACTTGTTTTAGTCATTACCAATTGATAAGGCTTGAGACTATGTTATACCATCGTATAAAGACTAATAACTTAGTTCATTCTAGGTTTGAACGAACCGAAGACTACTTCAAAGTCTTCTTTAAGTGATGCCTTGGATTTTTCATAATTCGAATGTTATGTTGGTTCGAAGTAGTTTAAGATAACTGGATATTTGATTTAGGTTTCTCCAAACTAACATTCTATAATTTAAAAGGGTCAAGTTATTCGATAATGGACAACTCCATTATTAAGAGTGTCATATTTTACATATGGATGTTCCTTCTATATGCTTAAGTTGTCATGACCTGCTTAACGAAATTAACCCTCTTGTATTTATCACTTTCTTAACATTTAACATTGTTCTAAATACAAGATGACATACTTCCAATTAAAGCACGTCACCATTTTTGATTGTCTACTCTTATTGTTTGGCTATTTAATGATATAGACAAGATGTAACACCCCGTATTTTCAAATAAACATTTAAATATTTGTTGACAAAAATAAACATTTTAGGAATTTAGAACTTTTCCTCGAAACAAGTACCGTTGGGTTCTCGACACTTTTCCAATTCGTTGACATATATAACTTGTCCAGGACGGAGATCATATAGGGAAGTTATTAACGGTTGAAATTTGGTGAAGTGTACGCGAATATATACACACAGAATTAAATTAAAAATTTAAAGCGTATAGTAAAAAAGAAAAATAATAAATAGATTGGAAGAAAATTAGGCAAGAGAATAACGTTAGAGCAACAATTTAATCAGAGCAGAAATCACATAAAGGGGAACCACTATACAATTGTGATCATCATATATGGGTCGACTTATACTACAAGTGGGTCGAGCCAGTGGTTGACCCCCTAGGAAATGGGTCGACCCACTTCGGGTCGAATCAACGTGGTATATTCATTTTGGACGACTGCGATTTTATTTGTTTTGATCGAATAGACGTGATTCTTCCAAGCACCTATAAATAAACCGGCAGAGCCTGGCCTCTAACTTATGTTTTCTGAGATGACGCCATAACTCTACCATTTCCTTTCTACTCCAAATTCTTCAAAAATAAAAATATACTAGTTTATGGTTCTAATTCAAGCTGGAGACAAAGGTTTAAGATCTATGCTATAGGTGCTTAGATTTCACGTTAATGTGAGGTAAATTCTGTGGATCTGAATTATTTTATATGATTCCTTTCGCTCTTTTAACGTCAGATTTGTAAATCCGTGGTTACTTCAATAATAGATTCAACTGGGAGGACCATGGGTGATAGATCTGAATCAGATTCAAGAATTGGAAAGCAGTCAGGTGAGTGGATTTAGATTATACTTTTTCGGTAATGATATATCATATCGTTTGATTCATGTATTGAATATTATGGAAATTGAAATGGTTAATTTGCGGTAATTCATTTTCTGTATAATCTTGGTATGAACCTATCCTTGTTGTAAATCCCAATTGGGGATATATATATAGGAAATCATATGTAAAGAAAACATGCATTAGAATTATAGATACGAGAATATCTATATTGAATCCAATTCTATGGGGTTAATACTGAATTAGGAAAATTTTGTACAAGTCCTAAGTATATCCAAGTTACAGATTTTGGAATATTAAAGAAAATAAATTATGAATGTATATATTTACCTATAAATTTGAGAGGTTAGGGATAGATTAGATTAATTGGTAAGAGAAAAGATGAATATATTTGCATAGTTTGGTAAATAAAGAAAAATAAGAAACATGATTGCAAACTTGAAGTAATGAATAAATAAGATTAGTGCAAAATAAGGAATTAGTCATATTATGCACTAATTTAATAACCCCAAATATAAGAAAAGAATTGTCTGCAATCATGGGTTCCTTTTATAGTAATTACATGAAGCTATGGAAGTAGATCGTTTCACAATTTTGGTAACCAATCAATTTGGAATGGGCCTAACTTATTAAAAGGGAGTAAATTGTACTTATGGGAAAGGGAAGGGTAACATAACTGTGAGGGTTATGTTAAGTAATAAGAAGTTTGTGAAATATGTAATGAATGGGGAATGTAACCTATTATAATATATGATAATATGGGAATGAAATATAATAGGTAGACTTATCTTAGTAACAAGTAGGATTATAACGTGTAGGTTATAATTAAAAGATGGAATAGAGCTAAACTCTTATTATAAATGATTTAAATTATGGGAATTAAGTTTCATAAGAAAATCGACAATTTTAGTTGAGGTAATACTATAACACGAGGTTATAATTAAATTGGGAAGAAGTTTAGAGTAAGGTTATTATTAATAAACTTATAATTGAGGAATTAAGTTTAAAAAATATAATAATAAGCAATAGGGTCCATTTTGGCAGCGAAGGATGATTAGAGAAAATAAGTATCCAATTAAAGCTAATAAAAAAATAACTTGAATGTAGAGTAAATAAGTAAATGTTTAAGTTAACTAGTAATGTGCAAAATAAAACAAGCGTGTAATCTTAGATTAGGCATAGGGTTTAATAATGTAATGATGAGATGGGTTTGAACCAGTCCGTACGTATGGGAGAAAAGCCCAATGAGGTAGATCATCGTAGGTGTTTGGAGACATGAGAGGACTATGTCCATCTTATTGTTTGACGGGACTGGAAGAGAGTGCGAGACTTCTACAGGATGAGAGTATACTCCATGATGGCCCTCTGTGGTAGGCCTTACAAAGCTGTACCCACAGAGTCATGGTCAGTACGGTTCCATTTGATGAGTATGCCTTGGCTGCATCTATTGTGGTGGGCAGTCTAAAGACTGACTGGGAAGATCTAAGGATGATTCGACAGCTGCCTCACAAGGAGGCTTCATGGTAAGGAACTAACAAAGAATAGTAGGTTGTCGGATGCTTGTCATCGTCAATGGGAGCGTGTGTGGGATAGATTGGAGCTAAGCCAAGAGGCTAATGATATTTTATTATCGGGTCATTGGGTGAGGGACCACATATTTGTTTCGATTGGATGGTAAGGCAATCATTTAGCCCTTTGAGTAGTCTTTCATTAGTTTGGGGGTAGGCATGGTAGGGCCTTGGAGATTTACCGAAAGAAACAGACCTATCTTGGTTATCTGTAATGTAGGCCTAACGAAACTACCCTTTACAGATATATATATATATATATATATATATGTGTGTGTGTGTGTGTGTGTGTGTGTGTGTAAAGCCCCGACTGAGTTCCACGGGAGAAATTAGGGATTAGGACATTCTTGTGGCGTAGCGGTAGAGGATCATTCGCTTTCGTAGCTTAGCCTAGTACGCTTTCATGGTGTAATGTTGGAGACTTAGTATGACTTCATACCATAGTCTGGTATGCTTTCATAGCATGAAGATAGAGGGATAGTACATTTTCATTGTACGATAATCGAGACCACTTGAGGAGGGTACTATAGGGGAGTACCTCGGTGTATTTGGCACATAACTATATATATACATATATATATATATATATATATAATTTATTAGGTTAATTTGCTAGGGAGTAGATGGGTACAATTGGTGCGAAAGAATCGAGAGTATGGTAGAATAAACCCGAATAACGTAATAAATGTGAACCACTGATAGAACAATATATGTAGCATTATCTATAGAATGTATAATTTTTCCATTCGTCGGAAGTTTTGTTCTGACCCCCTCCTCATAAAAAACCCATAGGTTAGGTATATGTTTGAGATTCTGCATCTTAAGCAAACTGTTAAAGAGTGTCCTCAAATGGGAAAATGTTTATTTACTATTACATTTTATTCCATTCCGTTGTGAGACTTCTGTTGCGAGCTCTGATATGTTTATCTCTGATTTTCTATAGGATACCAGACAAACCAACTCGGGTTTCAGTGGACTTAGATTTTTGCATTTTGCGAAAAATTTGGTCCTGTTGAATATAGGGTTGTTACATCTGGTATAAGAGATCAGGTTTAGGATTCCTATACATAGTTACTGAGTAGGTGTTTTCGTATTTTTTAAAATGTTGTATTTATACATATATGCCTAAATCCACGAGAGATACCCACTTTTTGAGTAAACTGCACATGGAAAGTTTTGAGTAATGAGTTCGTACACCAATGTTAGGATGATGGAAGATCCTAAAAGTTTATGTTTTAGCTTAACTTTGGTATTGGGTGTATGATGGATTTGGTATCTAACGGAGAAGTCATGTGTAGGTAACTGGAAATGGATGGCACATCCAATTTGGTGGATGGTCAATAGTGCCTTGTGTTGAAAAAATGGCTGGATTAGGAAATTATATATATGGTGTGCATAGGCAGCACAGGAGTTGGACGCCACTCATTGTTCGGAAAGTTGTTGCAAGGTTTACATGGAGGCGTAAAGAGCGAAAAAGTGCAAGTTAGTAAAGATAGTCGGAAGCAAGAAAGATTTAAAGCTATTTGAAAAGTCGCTTTTTAAGGGGTTTCGTGGACATAGATTTAAGTAATTGATTATTGGATCAAATGGAAAAGGTGGATGTGAGAATTTATAATGGATAAAAATGAAGGATAACGAATGTGCGACAATTAATTATGGGATTAGAATTTTATTCAAGTTGGGAATTTTGAAGACTCTACTTGGATGGCGATCGAACATTGAAAATTTTATCTAAGTAGGAGCAGCATCTCGGCTAACCCAGGAAATACTTTTTCGTTGCAGCATAGAAGATAGTTAGTCTGAACTTGGAGGAATGAACACAGAATGCTCGAATATATACATATACATACATATATATATATATATATATAGACACACACCTAGGTCAATTTGGAGAAACAATGGCGGACACGAAGTCTAAAGAGGGAACAACTCCATCAAGTGAGATTCCTCCAAAGCCTTCTGATCCACGACCTCCAAGCGTCTCTACAGCAGCGACGTGGTCTAAAACTTGGGTTGACACTGTCAGAGGCTTCTCCGCACTGGCTACTACAACTAAATCTCCTGATGCCAAACTATAATTTGTTCCTCCAACATAGGTAAATGGAGAAAAGAGGTTTTTAATTCCAGACTCAAATAATCAAACTACATTAGAAAAATGGAGGCATAGTTTGGTTGCATACGTTTTGGGAAGCAGACTCTTATACAACCAATTTGTCAATTTCATACAAAAATCGTGGAAGCCGGAAGGAAGAACAAATATGTACTATAAAGAAAGTGGCTTCATCATTTTCCAATTCGAAAATTCACAGGATTATAATTAGGTAATAATTTTGGACCTTATACATATAATTCGAAAAATGTTATCATCAAACCATAAAGATTGGGGATGTACTTTAATGGGATTACTTCACCATTGTCCCAATATGGGTTAAACTAATGAACTTGGAACTTGAGTTATGGAATAAAAATACAATAATCTACAATTGGTAAACCAAATTGTATGAACAATAACATTTCAAATGAAAAGTGTCTAAATTACGGTTGAATTTTAATGGAAATAGATGCCTCTTTTATATACCCATCAAAGATTCATGGAACAAGTGCTAATGGAGAAAAAATTGATATATAGGTTGCGTATGAATACAAGTCCAGGCCCTATGAGCATTGTTTGGTATTCGGTCATAATACAACAATTTGTAAAGATATGAAGCGTAAATCATAGAAACCAAAAGTGAATGATGACTGTGGGGAAAAGGCAAGTCAAGCTCCAATTGATAAGTCAGACCCTTCTACTGATAAAGAGTAAAAGGGTGAGAAACAACCGCAAATAAGAGACCGTGCACGCAAAGAAATAGGTATAGATAGGTCGTACATACCAGTAACACAGAAGGATCCAATGAGAAATAGACAATGCAGCTCCCACAAATAGGTGAATATGACAGAGTTAAGGATAATTATGAGTGGAATACGGTAAGAAGTAAAAAATTAAGAAACAACGCAAGCCAAAAGTGCAAAACATGCAAAGGAAATCTGGATGACCAACACATATGACTGCCTGCAATCAGAGGATACTGCAAAAGGTACACAAATGGATCAAGAATGAACGACTGTCGAAGATCTTCATACTAACAGTGGTTCATATGAGTGCGATGAAGACCTGTTTAGTGACTCCGACGAGAAGTTTATTGATAACATTGCAAAGAAAATCGAAGAAACTTAATTCAAACCAAAAAGAATTGATGTTTCAAAACTCATTACGTCGAACCCTAAATATGATCGAAAACATGGGAAAAAAGTCGTTGCAGCCCCAATTACAAGAAGGACCGAGAGTTCTAGGAATGTTTGACTTCAGTTTACAAGTAAGAGTTAATTCTTTGGTTGTTGAGTTCGATACTTGGAAATGGAAGATTAATTACTGACAACGCATATGGCTATTCTTTGTTTGATTTTGCTTTGTGTACGTAAATTCTTTGGACTTGGAAGATCAGGTAGACGATGGAGGAATACAGCTTGGCTACTCTACTTTTCCAAACTGATAATGTCTATTCTCGGATGACCATGAATGTTTTATTTGCATTCCTTGTTATAGAACAACAGAGGTGCAAGCGTTTAGATTTAAAGTTTTGTGATTGTTTGTGTTTTTATTTGCTGTTTTTTGTACCCGGGCTGATATAGATGGTTAGGTGGGTATGGGTGAGAGTGAAAGTATGCGTGGAGTTTGTATTTTGTTTTGCATTTTAGGCATGTACCTATGGCTTAATATATAATAAAAGTACCCATCTTCAAAAAGAAAATATACTTGGGTCAGGTCGACCCAGGATTTGGGATGGGTCGATACACCCGAAAGGTGGGTCGACCCACCCTGTGTAACATGCGCATGATATATAGGGAAAATCCTGCAGGCTTCATCACTCTATTTTCCCCCACCCAGAGAATTTCCTTCTTCAGCCGAACCTATTTTTGCCACTTCTGTAACACCCCGTATTTTCTATGAACATAAAGTAACAAAACAAAGTATACTTAATTTTTAAAAGAAGAATTAAGAGAAACGGGTTACGCCATTGCGTTCAGCTCGGAATTCTGCTTGAGATAGAGTCTGAGTTTGCATAAATCGGACTTCGTATGAAGAAGTTATGGCACTTAGAAGTTTCAGGAATTTAAAATAACAAACAGCCAGAATTCAAAATTTAAAAGTTCGAAATTCAAAACGTACACCCGGGCTGGGCGGGAAATTTCCTGCCCAGGACCCAGGTCGACCAGGGGGTCGACCTCCCCCCTATTTCCAGATCCGTGGACAGGTTCGTTTTTCTGCATTTGGACGCCTGTTCTGACCAGATTCGTTGATCCCTATGCTATATAAACACCTCTAAGGCTATAGTTTTCTTTACACAACTTCATTACGCCTACACTCTGCCCTAATTCATATTAAAATAAATCAATGGCGTCGCTACTCTGCTGAAACCTAAGCTAGAACTAGTGCTCCTTCTTCTTCCAATCTGAATAGGATTAAAAGAGAACAACTGCAACCCTTTTTCTTTTAGAATCCAACCAAGGTGAATACAGTTACTTTTAGATATGAAATTTAATTATGATCTTGACATGGCTATAAATCTGAATTTGGGATTATGCATATTCTTATTTATCAGATCTGTTTTTCTGTGTAGATCTATCTTATTAATATTATAGTAACTATTCTGTATCTCTTCCTTCCATCTGTTCTATAGCCAGGCTACCATGAGCCTGAGCCAAATCTCATAAGAGATTGACGCACAATCGTTAAATTTGGGGGAAATAGTGAATGATGCATAATTGGACATGACTGATTTGTGACTGATTTGAGAAAAGAACATATGTTGCAATTTAAGATCTAGATCTGGGCATACTATATATAATAGTCTGTGATTTGGAAGAAGGAGAATTATTGTGTATATGACTTAGGCATAAAGATCTATATTATAATAGGATAATTATTAAATGTGAATACGCCTAAATGGCAATTTTTGAATTTTTGGCATACGCTGAAATCAAAGGCTATAATTTGGCATAATTCGTATTGTATATCATGATTTGGGGTTTTTGGAGAATATTCCGTACTATGTAAATTTAACTAAAATTTGGGGCATATGTTATATTATGAATTATGACCATAATTTGGGCATGTAAAATTAGGCTTAATTTTATGATTAAATCTGTTAAATTGCTTGATCTGCTCAAACTGTTGAAACTGAATATGGTAAATTTAGGGTATGTAAATCTGTAGGCTCGATCTAAAATTGAGCAAAACAAGTTAATAGAACTTTGAATAATCTGTTGTGACTTGTAAAGAAGTTAAATTTGTTGAATTGGCATAATTAATCTAATATTGGCATAATATGTGAATGAATATTTTAGCTAAAAATAAGAATGCTGAGACACGATGTTAGACTCTGTTTGCGGTAGAAGCCTGCCCGGACCCAACCAGCTTAACCAGTAACTGCAAACTGTCAGTCTAATGTAAGAGGTCGAAGGCATAGCTAAAAGATGCTTAGACACGAGGTTAGGTCCACCCGGCACATCCAGCGGCCACAAGCTACCGACCTAATGTGAGAAGTCTGTGCATTAGGAATTAATTAATGCAAATCTAGGATAAATATAATGCCTAAAACGTGTTGGGTGGATAGGGTTTAATCAACTGGGCAGATGAATCTAATAAACCCGTTTCGTAAATCTGTAGCCCCAATACAAGGTTAGGTAAAACAATATGTTAGTCTGTTAATCTGTATATCTGATCTGTTAGTCTGAAAACTTATTAACCTGTATGTCTGATCTAAGAACTAGTTAATCTGAACTTTATACATATGAAATATGTAAGCAAGTTAATTTGAAATATGTTAGTCTGGGGACACAAGGTTAGGAGGGGTAATTACTTCCGTCATCTATTGTGTGGGACTCGTATTAGTCAGTAACCCTTTTTCTGGTATCAAAACTATATATGACCCAACACTAGGAGGGGTCCGGGGCACGCTTACTGAACTAATTGTAAGAGGTTCACTCTAATAATGGCGAGGGATGTCGATGGCGCATTCCAACCGGGTCATGTGCGTGCATGGATCCGGTCTGCTCTGAGGATATAAGACAACGTGACATCTGTAAATAGGTTTGTGTCTGTAGGTTGCCACTTTAGGGAATGGTACAACCTTCTGTGGGGCCGGCACAGGGTATTTATGTATTAGGGAGCTGATCGCTTAGGGTATAATTTACGGTACAACTAGTTCTGTTTGATTTTGTTTCTGTACCTTCTGTCTCTGTTGGGGTGGTAAAGGCCCATTAGTTGGGGTGGTAAAGGCCCATTATTAGCATTCTGCTTCTGTACCTTCTGTCTATGTTGGGGTGGTAAAGGCCCATTAGTTGGGGTGGTAAAGGCTCATTATTAGCATTCTGTTTCCGTACATTCTGTCTTAGATGGGGTGGTAAAGGCCCATTATTAGCATTCTGTTTCGATACCTTCTGTCTCAGTTGGGGTGGTAAAGGCCCATTACTAGCATTCTGTTTCTGTAGAGATTTTTCTGTTTCTGTTTCAGTTTAGACAGTAGGGTAATACCTAATCCTATTATACTAAGTATTAGTGCAGAGAAGTAAGATATAAGTAAGAAGCATATCTTGGTCTATATCATTCTGTTTCTTCTGTTTAATTTAAGCATACTTGCTACTCCTGTTGTTGTAATCTCTCATCCAATTTTATTTACATGTCATGATACTACTATCTGTTTATATGCTGAAAGTTACTGGACTCGCCAGACTTTATGTCTGACCTCGTTTGTTTTCGCCTCTTTTCTTTCCGTTCCCCCCCCCTCAGGTGCTCAGGGTGGAAACATAGGAACTTGATTCATATCCTCTCTGCTTGAAGTGCTTGAAGTATTGCTTGGCTTTTACTCTACCTTCTTATGGCAGTTTATGTTGGGGATTATGGTTTTTAAATTATGCATTTTGAAGGATTTTGGTATAAGACTGATACTTGTGTACTTGGGTTTTGGTATTGTGATTTTGAAGGATGTAACCAAACTTATTTCTGTTTCTGCTGTAATAAAGTTATAAAAATTTCAAGTACTACTTTACGTATCTGTCTTGTAATATTCTGTTCTATTTACTTATAATGCTTCATGGAAGTTAATGCATTCCCTTTGTGAGTGACATTAACGGACTTGGGGTGTTACACTTTGTATCAGAGCTGAAGGTTACCAGATTTGATAATAAGTTTTTGAAAACTATTTTCAAAAAGATTTTTTTTTTAAAAAAGAAGTATTTTCAAAAGTGAAGTTTATTTTGATAAACATAATCCCAAAAAGCCATATATCTGTCTTTCGATTCCCTATTTTGAATCTCTTCCTTTTTCTTTTCGGCATGTCTGGGGTACCCGAGATACCCGAGGGCATACCGATACCAACCTGGTTCAGAAGGTATCTGGAGGCTAGGGCCACTGCGGCAGGCCAAGTAGACGTTCCTCCTCCCCCAGCTGCAGCCGCTCCTCCTCCTCCCCCTCCCCGCGTTGATACTTTTTCGAAGATATGCAAAGACTTTCGGGCAATGGGCGGGAAACCTTTTCACGGGTCAGAGACGTTTGTTGAAGCTCGAAATTGGGTTAAGGAGGTGGAAGATTTGTTTGGTATCTTCGAGATAGAAGATGGAAGGAAGGTCCAATTAGCTGCTTGGTTAATGAAGGACGAAGCCTCGTTTTGGTGGGAGGTCACGAATGGAGAGCGTCCAGTGGATACATGGATGGATTTCAGGCATAGGTTCGAGATGAAATTTCTCTCACAAGCAGAAAAGAATTTATACATGGAGAGGTTCTTGGCATTGAAGCAGGGGAATTTATCAATGAAAGAGTACGTCAACAAGTTCAATCAGTTGGCGAGATTCGGCTTAGACTTGGTGAATACACCTGATAAGAAGGCCCTGAGATTTGTTAAAGGTTTGAATGAGCCGCTACATGGGTTGGCTATGACCCACATTCCTATAGGGGCTACCTTTGAGAAATTGGTTGACATGGCATTGATGCATGAAGAGGAAGCCAAAAGTGAGAAAAAGGAGGAAAAGCTTGAAGGACCACAGAACAAGAAAGCATGGCCCGAAACAGAAACATAAAAGAAGGATGAAAAGTCTGAAGGTAAAAAGGAGAAAAAGTGCTTTACTTGTGGAAGCTTGACTCATCTGAAAAAGGATTGCAGAAAGAGGAAGGGCACTTGCTTCAACTATGGTGAGATGGGACACTTCAGTAGGGACTGCCCGAAGAAACGAGGGCAAGGGCAGAGGACAAGACCTACTTCTGGAGGGCAGGTGAATGCTCATGTGGCTGGTGGATAGGATAGAGATAGGAAAATTTCTGTAGAAGGTTTAAATTTCCTTATCTGATTATTGAGTTAAAACTCTTTTTGATTCTAGCATTTTGATTCTATAATTGAGACTCTGCACTTTAATACTAGTCTTGTTTCTGATCCCGCTATAGTCTCAAACCCCATAAGGGTTACGACTCATCTGTTTGTGATAAGTTGGGAGTATCTGTATTGGGCATTAAGTTGACTATGATGCACACATTCTGGGTTTTGATAATCAGATTTGTACCAGTAGTCTGTAAGTATCTGAATATTTTTAAAAGGATAGGGGTTTTTACTCGTAGCGTGAAGTAGATTTCCAGTTTTGACATTGTTTAATGGGAGTAATTCTCTGAGTGTCAATCTGATGTTGATTTCGGTCTTCGAGGTTAATAATCATAGATTTATTCTCTTAACAGATGTCTAATGGGAACAAAACTTTTGTTTTAATTGTACTTGCTTCTATTACTCGACTATATCCTATCGATCGAGTCTTCGACCTTTAGGTAGAAACTAATGGGTGTAAACATGTGTTTGAGACATGTTATGTTTAATGGTTGCAAGTGGATGCAAGTGGTTGCTAGTGGTTGCTCGTGGATGCATATACACACACTAGGCACTAGATCGGCTCAAAAGCACTCTCATACTGCATATAGATGTGTGTGCATTTTTTTCAATTTTTGTGGATGTAAAATGATTGACTCATCACATGTATGTTGCATTTGGATGAATGGTTATGCACTCATATAGAAATGATGTGTATCAAATAGGATTTCTTGCATACATAATTGGACTCATGGCGCTAACATAATTTGCACTGAGGAGGTCAACTGAATCAGTAGACCGCCTGATCTTTTCATTAGATAAGAGACATATACATACACTTTTGCATATGTTCAAACAACATTAGAAGTTTTCTAAGGACAATGGATGCTTGTGGATGATGGTTGAGTAGATGAGTGATTGGATGGTAGGACACATTCTTCTTAACTTGAAGATTTCGGGGACGAAATCCTTTAAGGAGGGGAGAATGTCACACCCCGTATTTTCTGTGAACATAAAGTAACAAAACAAAGTATACTTAAGTTTTAAAAGAAGAATTAAGGGAAATGGGTTGCTCCATTGCGTTTGGCTTGGAAGTCTACTTGTGATAGAGTCCGAATTTGCGTAAATCGGACTTCGTATGAAGAAGTTATGGCACTTAGAAGTTTCAGGAATTTAAAATAAAAACCAGCCTGAATTCAAAATTTAAAAGTTCGAAATTCAAAACACACACCGGGGCTGGGCAGGAAATTTCCCGCCCAAGACCCAGGTCGACCAGGTGGTCGACTTGGGGGTCGACCTGGGTCACATAGGTCGACCTAGGGGTCGACCTCCCCCCTATTTCCAGATCCGTGGACAGGTTCGTTTTTCTGCATTTGGACTCCTGTTCTGTTTAGATTCGTTGATCCCTATGCTATATAAACACCCCTAAGGCTACAGTTTTCTATACACAACTTCATTACGCCTATACTCTACCCTAATTCATATTAAAATAAATCAATGGCGTCGCTACTCTGCTGAAACCCAAGCAAGAACTAGTGCTCCTTCTTCTTCCAATCTGAATAGGATTAAAAGAGAACAACTACAACCCTTTTTCTTTTAGAATCCAACCAAGGTGAGTACAGTTATTTTTAGATATGAAATTTAATTATGATCTTGACATGGCTATAAATATGAATTTGGGATTATGCATATTCTTGTTTATCAGATATGTTTTCTGTGTAGATCTATCTTATTAATATTATAGTAATTATTCTGTATCTCTTCCTTCCATAGTCAGGCTACCACGAACCTGAGCCAAATATCATAAGAGATTGATGCACAAACGCTAAATTTGGGGGAAATAGTGAATGATGCATAATTGGACATGACTGATTTGTGACTGATTTGAGAAAAGAACATATGTTGTAATTTAAGATCTAGATCTGAGCATACTATATATAATAGTCTGTGATTTGGAAGAAGGAGAATTATTGTGTATATGACTTAGGCGTAAAGATCTATATTATAATAGGATAACTATTAAATGTGAATACGCCTAAATGGGGATTTTTGGCATATGCTGAAATCAAAGGCTATAATATGGCATAATTCGTATTGCATATCATGATTTGGGGTTTTTGGAGAATATTCTGTACTATGTAAATTTAACTAAAATTTGGGGCATATGTTATATTATGAATTATGACCATAATTTAGGCATGTAAAATTAGGCTTAATTTTATGATTAAATCTGTTAAATTGCCTAATCTGCTGAAACTGTTGAAACTGAATACGGTAAATTTGGGGAATGTAAATCTATAGGCTCGATCTAAAATTGAGAAAAACGAGTTAATAGAACTTTGAATAATCTGCTGTAACTTGTAAAGAAATTAAATTTGTTGAATTGGCATAATTAGTCTAATATTGGCATAATCTATAAATGAATACTTTAGCTAAAAATAAGAATGCTAAGACACGAGGTTAGACCCTGTTTGTGGTAGAAGCCTGCCCGGACCCAACCGGCTTAACTAGCAACCGCAAACTGTCAGTCTAATGTGAGAGGTCGAAGGCATAGCTAAAAGATGCTTAGACACGAGGTTAGGTCTGGCTTGTGGCAGATGTCTGCCCGAAACCGCCCGGCACATCCAACGGCCATAAGCTACCGACCTAATGTGAGAGGTCTGTGCATTAGTAATTAATTAATGCAAATATAGGACAAATATGATGCCTAAAACGTGTTGGGTGGATAAGGTTTAATCAACTGGGCGAATGAATATAATAAACTCATTTCGTAAATTTGTAGGCCCAATACAAGGTTAGGTAAAACAATCTGTAAGTCTGTTAATCTGTATATTTGATCCGTTAGTCTGAAAACTTGTTAACCTATATGTCTGATATGAGAACTAGTTAATTTGAACTTTGTACATCTGAAATATATAAGCAAGTTAATATGAAATCTGTTAGTCTGGGGACACAAGGTTAGGAGGGGTGATTACTTGTGTCATCTGTTGTGTGGGACCCATATTAGTCAGTAACCCTTTTCCAGGTATCAAAATTATGACCCAACACTAGGAGGGGTCCGGGGCACGCTTACTGAACTAATTGTAAGAGGTTCACTCTGATAATGGCGAGGGGTATCGATGGCACATTCCAACCGGGTCATGTGCATGCATGGATCCGGTCTGTTCTGAGGATATAAGACACCGTGACATCTGTAAATAGGTCTGTGTCTGTAGGTTGCTACTTTAGGGAATGATACACCCTTCTGTGGGTCAGCACAAGGTATTTATGTATTAGGGAGCCGATCGCTTGGGGTAGAATTTAGGGTACACCTAGTTCTGTTTGATTCTATTTCTGTACCGTCTGTCTCTGTTGGGGTGCTAAAGGCCCATTAGTTGGGGTGGTAAAGACCCATTATTAGCATTGTGCTTCTGTACCTTCTGTCTCTATTGGGGTGGTAAAGGCCCATTAGTTGGGGTGGTAAAGGCCTATTATTAGCATTCTGTTTCTGTACCTTCTGTCTCAGTTGGGGTGGTAAAGGCCCATTATTAGCATTGTGTTTCGATACCTTCTTTCTCAATTGGGGTGGTAAAGGCCCATTACTAGCATTCTGTTTCTGTAGAGATTATTCTGTTTCTGTTTCAGTTTAGACAGTAGGGTAATACCTAATCCTGTTATACTAAGTATTAGTGCAGAGAAGTAAGATATAAGTAAGAAGCACATCTTGGTCTATATCATTCTGTTTTTTCTGTTTAACTTAAGCATACCTGCTACTCCTGTTGCTGTAATCTCTCATCCAGTTTTATTTACATGTCATGATACTACTATCTGTTTATATGCTGAAAGTTACTGGACTCTCCAGACTTTATGTCTGACCTTATTTTTTTTTGCCTCTTTTTCTTTTCGTTTCCCCCCAGGTGCTTAGGGTGGAA
This sequence comes from Allium sativum, assembly GCA_030737875.1. NCBI lineage: Eukaryota > Viridiplantae > Streptophyta > Magnoliopsida > Asparagales > Amaryllidaceae > Allium > Allium sativum. Next base: position 43,623,724 of record JASFAX010000020.1, on the reverse strand, counting down.
ACATAGGAGCTTGATTCATATCCTCTCTGCTTGAAGTGCTTGAAGTATTGCTTGACTTTGACTCTACCTTCTTATGGCAGTTTATGTTGGGGATTATGGTTTTAAAATTATGCATTCTGAAGGATTTTGGTATGAGACCGATACTTGTGTACTTGGGTTTTGGTATTGTGATTCTGAAGGATGTAACCAAACTTATTTTTGTTTCTTCTATAATAAAGTTATAAATTTTTCAAGTACTACTTTACGTATCTGTCTTGTAATATTCTGTTCTGTTTACTTATAATGCTTCATGGAGGTTAATGCATTCCCTTTGTGAGTGACATTAATGGACTTGGGGTGTTACAACTTCCAACCACCATCGCCGCTGAAAACCTCCTCCTTTCTCCATGAAATTACTATCAAATCGAAGCTCATTCTCTTCTCTATCCAGATATGTGATTCTTCTTCATGAATCCCAAGATTTTTCGCCATTCCTCCACAGCAGTCCTTATCTACACTTTTTCCCTAATCGATGCCTCAAAAAATCTGTTAGTGCAGAAACAATAAAAAGATAGCCCAGGCTTCCGTGGATTCTGTGGGATACCAGATTTTGCTGGGAAGACCAGTCAAGTTTTTAGATTTTCCTAACATCCTGTTGGAGAAGCTCTTTCAGGATACATGATTGTACTAGATCCTATGCGATACCATGATTGGACATTTAACTTATCCCGGTTTAGTTCGCCTCTTTGACGCTAATTTATTTTGTGGGAATGTCGTAATGAGGCCGCTTTTGAGTCTGAAGTTAAGGGAGTAAGGATAATGTTTACTGAGACCCAGTTTGGTGGTATGTTAGGCATTAGGTCTCAGGGCCTAGAGTTGGACCAGGTCGAGAAAACAGATGAGGGCATTTTGGGTCAAATTTGTGTTAGTCCATAGCATAGGGCATGGGACACAGAGGACTTACGGCCTTTGGCAAGGTTAGTTATACACATTTTGTAGTATAACCTTATTTCTAGGACCGACAGCTATGATAGGGTCTCTAGCATTATTAGACGAGCTACCTATGATATATTAATGGGATTTCAAATTAAATGGGCATTGGAGATTATGTCAAAGTTTTTTACTACATTGAGTAGGAGACAGTCGACGATTTTATGTTGTCACTTACGGACAATAGTATTCAGGGAGTTTGATGTGGCTTTAGGCAACGAGAACTCTATTGAGGAGGCATACCCATTGATTGATGCATCTACCCTGGCTAGGATGCACATTGAGCTAGCGCATTTAGAGGAGGCTCAGCCTATGCAGTAGGAGGATGAGCATGATGATGGTGTTGATGATGATCATATTCAAGAAGATCGTCCTATAAAGCCCAAGGCAAAGTATGAGGGGGAGCATGACATCAAGCCACCTTATCAGTATTTTGAGCCACCTACTGAATATCAATCATATCAAGGAAAGGAGCCACCATGCAAGGGAGGCGCTGAGTCTTCCCAGCCATCCCAGTAGAGTCCATGGCCTGGTAAAGAGATGCCCTCATGGTAGCCGTAGGATATGAGGGAAGAGATGAGATCCATATCCGAGAGACAGGATCAGTTGGCTAGAGAGCACCAAGAGATCTTGCTTGGACAACAAGATATAGTTCACACTTTTCTTGATTTCTCTCAGACCCAACAGCAGTCCTTACATGAGTTGCTATCAGAACAGTACCGCTTTGAGCAGATACAGCTAGAAGTACGGGATAGTGCTAGACATCAGGAGGAACATCTAGGTTTATTGGACTCTTTAATCTGGGATATTTTTGAACCAGGAGGACAAGGACTGAGACATCTTTTATGAGGACAGACTAGTATTGTTATTGCTTTATGTAGGGCCCTTTTTGTTTTAGCATTCAGTTATTCTTTGCTGAAATGACGCCTGTATTAGAAATTAGTATTTTAATGCTAACTTATACTTAAAGCGATGTTTTATCTTATCATAATAGTAATGTGCAACATTTTATTTGTTAAACAAATCTTGTGATATAGGCTAAAATGGATAAGATAATTATGAAAGTGGAAAATACGAAATAAAAAGGGTGACAAACAAAATTTACAAAAAAAATAACAAACGACAGTATAAAATTTCCTCAGAAATTGACTTTTCCAAAATACGAAAATCAATAAGGAAATCTTCTTATGTAAACTATGCTTAGGAAACATAGGAATTTTGATAGTATAACACGAAGGATTTCCATGTGCGGACAAAAAGCTGAAAAAAAGGATGAAAAATACAGAGTTTTCAATTACCTGTCTTTATCTAACATAAGAAATCAAGTTTAGAAAATTAGATTCTTCTGGAATTTGAAATTTTAAAGTTGGTTGGTAGGGTTTGGATGCAAAAATTGGATGAACTATATTCTTACATAGTAAGAGTGTGGGAAAAATTAGATGAAAAGGCATTTTCCGATTTTCAGAATATGGCATTCATATAGAAATTGCATGTATATTTAGGATGTGTGCATCATGTTTTCAAAATGTTTTCGAAAAAATTTACATTCATATAAGAGGAACCATTTAGGCATTTATTGCGTTTATTTATTTTATGGTATGTTACGCTTAGCACATGTGCAATTGAGAATTTCGATGTTCATTTGATGGCTGCGAAGTACGTAGATGATCACATGATTTCACCCTTGTCAAATTTCGAGGAAGAAACTTCCTAAGGATGAGAGAATGTAACACCTAGTATTTTTAAATAAACATTTTAGGATTTAAAATTCGGCCTCGAAATAAGTATTGTTGCACTCATGGCACTTTTCTTATTCTTTATGTATATAACTTGTCCCAAACTAAGTTCATATGGGAAGTTATTAACGGTTGAAATTTTATGAAGTGTAGGCAAATATATATGCATAGATTCAAATTCAAAATTTAAAGCATATACTAAAAATGGAAAATAGTAAAATAGATTGGAAAAAATCAGGTAAGAGAATAACGTTAGAGCAACATTTTAATCAGAGTAGAAATCACGTAAAGGTAATATATAGTTGTAATAATCGTATATGGGTCAACCCTGGGGTCGAGCCACCTGGGGAATTGGTCAACCCACTTCAAGTTGAAACAACGTGGTTTATTTGTTTTGAACTGCTCCGATTTTATTTGTTATGATTGAAAAAAAGTGATTCTTCTGAGCACCTATGAATAAATCAGCATAGCCTGGACTCCAACTCATATTTTCTGAGATGACGCCAGGATTCAGCCATTTCCTTTCTCCTCCAAATTCTTTAGAAATAAAAATATATTAGTTTAAGGGTTCTGATTCAATATTTGGAGATAAAGGCTTTAGATTTAGGCTATAGGTGCTAATATTTCTCGTCTATGTGAAGTAAATTATGTGAATCTGAATTATTATTTATGATTCCTTCCATTCTTTTAGTGTCATATTTGTAGTTATGTAGTTATTTCAATAATAGGTTTAATTAGGAAGAACACGGGTGACAGATCTGAATTAGATTCAAGAATTGGAAAGCAGTCACGTGAGTGGATTTAGATTATACTTTTTTGATAATGATATATTATATCGTTTGATTATGTATTGAATATTATGGAAATTGGAATGGTTAATTTAAGGCTATTCATTTTCCGTATAATCTTGGTACGAATTTATCTTTGTCCAATTTCTTGTGGAAAATTCCAACCGCGGATATAATGGAAATCACATGTAAAGCAAACATGTGTTGGAATTATAGATCTAGGAATATCTATATTGAATCTAATTCTTTGGGGTTAATATTGAATTAGGAAAAAAAATTTTGTATAAATTCTAATTATATACAAGTTACAGATTTGCGAATGTCAAAGAGAAGAAAACAGGAAACTATATATTTACCTATAAATATGAGAGGTTGAGGATAACCAAGATTAACTAGTTAGAGAAAAGGGGAATGTTTTTGCATAGTTTGGCAAATAAAAATAAATAGGAAACATGATTGCAAACTTGAAGTTATGAATAAATAGGATTAGTGCGAAATAAGGAATTAGTTGTATTGCGCACTAATTTGATAACCCCAAATATAAGAAAAGGAATGTCTTGGAATCATGGGTTCCTATTATAGAACTTACATGAAACAATAGAAATAGATTGTTTCACAATTTTGGTAACCTATCAATTTGGAATAAGCCTAACTTACTAAAAGGGAATAAATTGTAAAGATAGGAAAGGGAAGGGTAACTTACTGTGAGAGTTATTTTAAGTAATAAGAAGTTTGTGAAATATGTAATGAACAGGCAATTTAACCTATTATAATAAATCATAATATGGGAGTGAAATGTAATAGGTAGACTTGACGTAGTGACAAGTAGGATTATAATGTGTAGGTTATAATGGAAAGATGGAATAGAGGTAGAAGATTATTATGAATGAACTTAAATTATGGGATTTAAGTTTAATAAGCAAACCTACAATTATAATTGTGGTAATATTATAACATGAGGTTATAATTAAAATGGAAATAAGATTAGAGTAAGCTTATTATTAATAGACTTGTAATTAAGGAATTAATTTTAAAGAATCACTATTACAAAACATGTCAGTTGCTACAGTTATTTAGCTTCTGTTGCTTCGGTTCAGCAACCGAAGCAATTGCAGATGACGCAACAGGTCAAAATCTGTTGCTTCGGTTGTTCATCAGAAGCTAAATCTACCTTTTTGGTTCCGTTTTTAACACAATCGGAGCAAAAAAGTGCACCATGGCTAAAAAAAAGAGCTATTTCTTGCTTCTGTTGTAGTTACAACTGAAGCAAAAGATTTTTTTGACAAAGAAAAACCACTTTACAGATCACTATCATTCTCAAATATATAGCATGCGTATGCATACCAAAACAAATAATAATCAATTTCAACTATACGAACAGTAAATAACAAAACAAATTAGACAATACACTACACAAATGAATATGCTAATTCGTTGATAGTGCTAGTAATACATACATTTAAGAGCTACAACATAATAAAAACAATATAACTCATTGTTAGTGTTAACAATGCGGTCTCAATACAGCAAAATGGAACATATAGTAGAAATGAAGTTGCACAAAAAATGACGCATACCAACAATTTACAGTAAAAAACCAAACACGAACAAATTCTAACTTACTTATAAAATCGGAGCTTCAAGAAGACGAAGATAGCGCGGTATTTGCAAAATGCAGCTCCCAATGTAAACACAATGCAAACCGCATCAATATAGTTCTATACCTGTATATTACAGTTTACATGTTAGAATCACAAAATGCAAACATACTACAAACTGAAAGATCAATTAAACATATAATTTACGCTTTGCCCAAAAAAAAACCTATAATTTACATGTCAGCTTGATAACTCAAACTAACAAGTGGGATAATGCAAACATAACATCTTCCATTATATCTTAGACGTATAAGTAATAAAAAAATTATATCTTGATGAAAATTGTTAATATAAATAAAATTTATCTTTATAATAGGAACTAAACTAACAAAAATATGTTAACAAAGAAATCCATGTGGCTAAATTGTTAATATGAACAAAACAAACAAAAGTACTGAAGTTTGCAGTTTTATAGTTTCACGCACCAATGCCATAACAAATACAATTAGCAAAACAAGACTAGATGCAACTCAACAAACTAGCAATATAAGAAGAGTACGAAGAAGAAATGACCAAACCGATACATTAAAACATATGAAGCCACATATAAAGTAGTAAGACATACATGGTTTACAAACTAGAAAAAAAGGCTATGTCATTTTATAGATGCACAAAATAGCATGCTAACTTCAAAGAAATAAAGCCTTATGTGTTTGAAATGTCATTAAAACCTGTAAAACCATTGACTAATATGATACAAATCTAATTGGAGCAGAAAGTTAACTGGAAAGGCTTGGCCCACACTTAACATAGCAATAACTTTTTGAGCTGACGCAACATTTTTGCACTCACAAAAATACCCACAAATGCACGCATAGTTACACATACATGCACGCAATGATAAACAACAACCTCATGTATGTACAACCACACGTAAACAATCAAACATGTATATACAATCTCGTGTATAACATATATCAGCTACTACATGGATTGTCTTTGCACCATAAAAAGTCTCTTTTAATTTCATCATATAAAATAGTACCATAGTAAAGAGAGTTATCTTATTAAAGAGTAAAATAGCATGGGTTGTGACCTGTAACTGTTGTCAAAATAACTTAAATAGCATGTGTAGTAAATTGAGCGATATGGTGCCCAATACTATGGAGAAAGTCAGGCACTTTCTTATTTGGAATGCATCGTACTAACCTAGCTCCAAATAATGAACTCAACCAATAAATGTCGAAACTCCCACATTAAATCTAAAATCCACAATGATCACAAAGCAAAAACACTGGAAATAATAAGCAACCGGTGATAAAAGTCATCTTATCTTTGAATCAATTGATCTGTATGAGGCAAATTTGTTCAACTAATTAGCAGAACAACCTGGTAGTCTTTTAAACAAAAGGAATGTGTTAATTTTGGCTAGGCTATAAATTAATGTAAAATTAAAGGGATGAAACTAGATGGATTCGCACCTATTTGTTGAACGTGAAGAAAACAAAAGCTAAGCAATAAGTAACTCCATCACCACCCCAATAATAAAGATAAAAGCAATACATAACTACTAAATAATCCATCTATTGTTGTACGACCACAGGAAGTAGATACAGCCAAACCCAAATCCGCGAATGAGTCATCCAGAAAAGAACTACGAAAAGGGAAAATTAAGGGTGTTAATATGAAATGAAACGAGAAGGGTAGAGGCTGGAAGTAAGGAAAATTGTTAGGTATAGTGCGACATTCAGAGGAGTGCTTAGGTATTGACGCGACGGAGGTGAGAAGCTTGTATAACACGAAGGTAGGAAGTGAGATCTGATAGCAAATGAGAAAAAAAACTGCTGAGAGAATACATGAAAAAGGAGATCAAAAGAAACGTAATGAATTGAGTAAGAAGATGAGATACGAAGGGGAATAGTTTGAGAGGTCAAGGCAGATGAATTACAAGATAGATCTGAGAGGTTGAATGTGGCGGCTGAGAACCCTAGACACCATCATTTTTTTATTTTCAAAGGGAAACGACAATAATGGAAAAGGGGAGACGAAATTACAGTTGTGCAGAGGAATTTCATTCGATTTGTTGCAGGCATGCTTTAACACACGCCTGGAATTTAGAGATGATGCGCGAGCTTTTTAAGTGGTTGAACTGGGCTGATTTACAAACTGAATTATGTTCGCTCTAACTGTTTTCTAACAGTATTGTGAATTTTGAGGTTGAGTTTTGTAACGCTCGCATGTTTTGTACAGCCATTGCCGTGTAGCCTTCTTTGATCTTAATAAAGTATCAATTCCCCTTCCCAAAAAATGAAATAATCATAAAGGTCGAAAACACATTGAGGAGTATATAATAGGAAAAAAGTTTATGATTATGAAGTGTTTGCTAGTAATTATCAAATAAGTAACATTAAATATTGTTAAATTATTATTAGTTATTAAATATTAAACTAAAATATATAAATAAACAGTTAAATATTAAACACAAACATTTAAACACTAATTATTCAATTGTATTATTTGATATTAAACACTAATTATATATAATTGATCATTAATTATGAAGCACTAATTACATTTATCAATTATTAAATATAAATAAACTATTAATTTTAATTTACTAATTATTAATAGTTAACCATAGTAATCATTAAATAAAATATATATTTACGAGTTGATTAACTCAGTATTTTCATATGGTTATCATTTCCTTAAAGATTTTTAGACATACAACTTTTATTATAGTAAATTGATATTTGCAACATCTAAGAGAAATTAAAAAAACAACAGTTACTTGACATTAGTTTTTGTGATTTACTAATTATAAATCATTAGTTATTAAAAATGAATCAATAATTTACTTATTATTGAATAATTTTTTATTAGTCCTTTTAAAAATTAAATATAATTATTAATTATAAATAAATAAATAAATATATATATATATATATACAATGCTAAGTGTTACATCTCAATTATTATTATTTATTATTAATTACGAACTATTAAATAATTTTGTTAATCATTGATTATTCATTATTTATTAATACTAATCATTAATTATTTAAAATTAATTACTAGATAATATTTATCGATTTATAAGTAGTATATTTTGTTATTAATCACTATTTAATAAATTATAATTTCAATAAATTAATTATTTAAAAGTAATTATCATTTAATAATTATTAAATATTACTGCCTAATTATTAAGTATTACTTATTAATTAAATATTTACCATTATGTATTGTATATTGATTATTAATTACATAATGTTAACTATTAGTTATTTAATATTAATTACTAATTATGTAATTAATTGATAATTAAACAATTATTAATAAATTTAATAATTATTTAGTGTAATTAACAAATATTAACTATAATTCAATAATTATTAATTGCTAACTATAATGAATTATTAAAAATAAATATTTATTATTTATAAAAATTAGTAATTATAAATTAATTATTAATAATCATTAATTATAATAAACTATGAATAATGACATATAAGTTGTTGTATATGATATTTGATATGTGCATTTGTTCTAATTAAAATAATTTGCAGTTGCTTCTATTCCTAAGGAACCTATGCAAAAAATACTATTTGCTAAGGCACATTTGCTTTAGTTCCCAAAGAACTGAAACAAATAACATTGTTTACTTCGATTCTAAAGACAACTGAAGTAAATAACACTATTTGTTTCAGTGCATTTGGTTCGGCTATTAACACAACGTGATCAAGTGATATTATTTGCTTCGGTTGTGAGCACAACCAAAGCAAATAAAATTATTTGCTTTGGTGTTTTTGCTTCTGTTGTTGACATAACAGAAGCAAATCATACTATTTGCTTCGGTTGTGACCACAACTAAAGCGAATGAGGCAATGCAAGAGGCATATTTTGTAATAGCTAATATAATAATAAGTAATGCGGTCCGTTCCAGTAGCGAAGGCTGATTAGGGAAAATGAGTGGCCAACTAAAACTAATAAACAAATAATTTGAATGCAGAGTGAACAAGTAAATGTTTAAGTTAATTAGCAATGTGGTAAATAAAATAAGCACGTAATCAAAGATTAGGCATAGGGTCTAATAACGTAATGATGTAATGTGTTTGGACCAGTTCGTACGTATGTAGGATGGAAAGCTCAATGGGGCAGATCAACGTACGTGTCTGGAGACGCGAGAGGACCACGTCCATCTTATTATTCAACGGCAATGGAAGGGAGTGCAGGACTTTTATAGAACGAGAGAATACTTCGTGATGGCCCTAACGAAGTTGTAACCCCAAAGGCGTGGTCTCTACAGTTCCATCATGTGAGTATGCCTTGGCGAGGAGACTTCATGGTCAGGACCCAATAAAGGATTGTAGGCTGTCGGATACCTATCATCGTTGGTTGGAGCATGTGTAGGAAAGATTGGAGCTAAGCCAAGAGGCCAATGATCTTTTACTATTGGGTCATTGAATGAAGGACCACATGTTCGTTTAGATTGAATGGTAGGTTGGTCATTTAGCTCTTTGAATAGTCTTACGTTAGTTTGGGGGTATGTTGGGTGGGGCCTTGAAGAGCCGCAAAAAGTGACATAGCTATCTTTGTTATCTGTAATGTATGCCTAACGAAGCTGTCCTTTACAGAAATGTGTAAAGCCATCGACTGAGTTCCGTGGGAGAACCCACGGGTTAGGACGCCCTTGTAGCATAGCGGTAGAAGTAGAGACTCATTCGCTTTCGTAGCGTAGCCTAGTACACTTTCGTGGTGTAACGTTGGAGACTTGTTATGCCTTCGTAGCATAGTCTTATATGGTTTCATAGCATAGTGATGGAAGTCTAGTATGTTTTCATTATACGATGATGGGGACCATTCAAGAAGCGTACTATGGTGTGACACTCCACTCTTTTCTGAGCTTGAATTTCGACAAAGATCAAAATCCAGATTCATCCAAGAGTAGAGAATATAAATCTGGTACCTACAAATAATGTGCATGAGCATAATAAGAGTAAAATAAGACTAACTTACAGCGGAAAAGAAATAAAATAACGAATACCAACTAAGGCGACTACCATAAAGCATATCGCCACATCGATATTGAGCATGAGAGAACGAGAACCGAAAACCAAACTGAACACTTGCTAAGACCCGTATTCCTTTAGCAAAACCTAAGAGTTGTTATGAGGAGGGAGATTCAGAACAACAATTCCTGGTGAGTAGAAAATGTATAACACTGTATACAATACACAAACGTATCCCGTTTGGTCAAAACCAAAACATATGTCTAACAAGGCTAGTAATTCTAACCTAATCTTGTAAAAATTTACACACGATGACAAACTACCATACCCGAGGTAGTATCCCAAACACAATGATATCGCAATACCGAGATAGAGTGTTTACGTATAAATATGAATCCTTCAAACCACCATTAAACCAATTACCATAAACTAAGAGATGGATTCTCAACTGCTCACTATTCCATAAGGAGGTTAATTATTACTATATTGCCACTTAAAACCTCACCATCTATATTAGCTAGGGGTGGATCCTTTCGATCACTTAAGACCCCACTACCAATATAAGATAAGGGTGGATCCTTTCGATCATTTAAGACCAAGGTAGACCTATCGATCACTTAATACCTTATTCGATGGTTAATTCTACAATAATATAAATTAGAGGAAACTAGCTACTAAGTCCAACTAATTTAAGGCTTCTGTCATTCACGCATATACCCATTCTCCACATAAGGCGAGAGATAGTAAGAAGTCACTTATTACCTATAGGATTGGTAGACGACATCTCATCATTTATGACCTTTCCCCGACAAACTCCCGTGTTACTATCTATCTGGCTTTATTAGATAATTCCCTAGACACTTACTACTTCCCCAAGATAGGAAGACCTATGGTACCTCCGTAGCGGTCATTTAATACCTAATCCCAAGGCGGACTCTCACCCCAGTCGCTTACCACCTAGAGGAAGCAGAATAAAGTAGGGATTACCAAGCTCGTACCCAATAACCATTTAATACTTCTTGATTATGGGGAGGTGAACTATGCGATCACTTAATACCTTTTTAAAGGTGGATCTAACTACTTATTACTTCAATCCCAAAGTAGGCTTATACATATAAATTATTTCCCATTTTTAAAGTTTCCTCTTTTAGGCAGGAGGCGGGTCCTACAACCACTGAATACCTCACACTTGGAATAAACCTCAATTCAGGAAATTATCCTCCTTATGCAATTAAATATCATCATGATTACCTATGGTTAATGTTATGTCACATCATTTTTACATATATCCGACTATTGGAAAGTAAAGTCATCTATTGACTAAGACAACTGACCACGTATCGTTAACCTACTAAGTCCAGTTCTTATAATTAATGGTATTAATTCTGGATTAACTAGAATAGAATAAGGAAAAATCTATGAGTTCCTACACTAAGATGTTTATTTGTTATTTTCCTTATTGGATGTAGCATTTACTAAGCTAATCAAACACCATTAATTCCCATTTCTATTATCTCGATAATATGTCATTTATGACACTAACGGTCATGTTTTCCTATATGCCATTTATGACACTAGCGGTCATATTTTCCTAAGACATTCATTACCCTATTAAATACCATTTATATCAATCCCTTGTTGAATTTTAATCTAAATATTGTAACTCCCAAATATTACCACATACTTAATTCCATTTAATTCTTTTTTTTTGCAAGGCAATTCCATTTAATTCTTATGTGAATATATATATATATATATGTGTGTGTGTGTGTGTGTGTGTGTGTGTTTGTTATTTATTTCTTCCCTAGTTGGAGTTACAATCCTTATTCATAAATACCAATTTTTATTGTAACCATCAAGGCATATTTATCCTATTCAATTTATTCCCCAAAACAAATATGGTTACAATACTAATTACCTTATTTGTGACCTTTTATTACAACAATCAATCACTTGTTTATTGCTACAACTGTCACAAACGCTAATTTCCATTTATTATGGGATTTATTTCCATATGTTTTATTCCCATACAATGGAAACAGTTCAAACTCAAACACACAATAACAACAAACATTTATTAAATATTTTGGCGTCATTTACATAGACTCGGACGGATAAGATTAATATATATGTTTATATTGGAGTATGACGGGCGGTGGTTTTTCCAGAGCTCATCTATCTACCATCCTTTACATTCTTAGAGTGACACCTTTTTGTTCTGTAATCGGATATTGTAGTCTTTTTGTTTTTATATTATATATGTGTGCTCTCTTCTTTTTAGAAGATCGCACATTTTTATTTTCAAAAAAAATATTAATGTATATGTTTATATTTATATTTAAACGCGAAGCTAACGTAGTTGCAAATTTTTATTTTCTTGTTCTTTATTATTTGGTTCTGGTCCAAACTAACGACCCCACAAACCCCTTTTGCGTTTAATCTTGTTTTGAGATTCAAAATCTCATAAAAGGGTCAATAACTATATTTATTGTAAAGTTTTCCCAAAAAAATTACAAAAAGGATATAAACATATTTCAAATCACAAGAAATAGGAAATGTATATATTTTAGAATGGTTAATGTAAACTACGTACAATATGTGAATTTTCACAACCCTTTCTATTTGGTTTTTATATATATATATATATATTTCTTGATGATTTCAAACGATGTCTTTTTAATTAAAAAGAACAAAAAGGGCACATTTACACTAATTAAGTAAAATTCCGAACAATATCAAACACAAACGAGATTATTATTTTAAATGTAAAAAGTACACAAACTCTAATTCAATACCCAAATCTAAGAATCTGGAACAAATGCTACAATTTTAACAATGGTTTTGGGACTGATTTCCAGATCCCAAGTGTTCACAATAACCGCAACAAATCTAAGAACAATTGTAGGTAATATAATCAAATTAACAAAAAGGCCTACAAACTCAATATCCGAACACTGCCTATTCTTTCAGATTTGATAAAAACAAAAAATCTGATAATTTTTTAGTCATGTAATTCAGATTTATGCAAATGAACTATATAAGTTACTATAAACGATGTATATAGTTTCTTACTCACTTGTAAGCTATCCAATTCTGAATCTAAACATAACTTTAAGGCCTATAATTCCCAAATCTTACAGATCTATAATTATTTCAAAAAGGGGATTTTTTTTTTAGATTTGTATATCTGCAAGAAAATAAGAAAAAGGAAGGAAATCTGAATGGAAGAACGCGTATTCGTAGCACCATCTCTTTTGCAAAAGAATCTGATTTCAATCTTCTTAAATCTATGTTTATTTAATTTGTATATGTATAGATTTGTTTTAGAAGATATTTGGGAGAAGAGAAAAAGGTAGATCCTCACCACTACTTTTAGAATTATGTTAAAAGAATAGGACTAACCTTTTATTTATAGGTGTTGAAATAACCCTTTACCGTTGGACTTAATTCTAGAAAGATCTGTCCATTTATATAAATTTTATATACAAAATGACCCTTAAAACCTATTTATCACTGAGCAGATTTCGACCAGATGGGTCATCTCCAGGTAGACCACTCTGGGTTAAACTCGCCTAGTGATGAAGGGTAATAAGTGGTTATAAACTTATAATATATTTGTTGACACAATTTTTGGTCGAAGTTGGCATACGTCAGTAACATTGGAAGAAAACACAAAGCGTTTTGGTCGAAGTCGCGTCGAAAACATAAAAATGGCCCGAAACCTCTTTAGATTACCTTTTTGGGCCTAAAAACATGGATTACAGTGCTATGCACTGTAACTCTTATAGCCCTCCGAGTTACCTTCAGGTACAACTTTTGTTTGGCCTAAACTGCCTTACGGTTTGAAAGTTGCCCCGTCTTCGTGAACATATGCAGAAATGTCTTCGTTGCCTTTTTAGACCAGAGAGAAGTCGTGCACGCGTAGGCCTCACAACTCCTTAAAATAGTTGGCTCTGTATATTCCGGGTCCCTCACATCCAAATACTTGACTCCCTCCATGAATGTCGAATCATATCCCTTTTTTTTGGATCCCTCAGGGGATATGAAAGTTCGTATACCCCAGAGGGATACAAAATTTCTACTACACGCAGAGGGATCTGAATTTCAGGGTGTTACCTTTTGGGGGATCCGAAATTCTGGTATGTGGTCCCCAAAACTCACCTACTTCTACCTAACCCTCTACCTATAAATACCCCCAAGCTTCTCATTCAAAGGGGTTGGATTTTTTTCCCTCTTAAAGCTCTCAAGCCCCATTAATGGCTTCCATCTTCTTCCCAATGGATATTGGACATAGCATGAACCAGTAAAATGTTGCACAAACGTTTTCATCAACTTTTGGACATTCACAAGGACGTTTACACCACTTTTGGACATTTCTTGGATTTCTTGGACAATGAAGCTATATTTTGGACAAATTTGACCAAGTCAACTCACTTTTCACTCAACCAAGAAGAAGGGCTTTTCAGTCAAAGTTCAGAATTAACAAATATTTTGTTATTCTATTGTAATGCTTTGTACTCGTATATTGTCCGAAATTCTACAACCATTGTAATCGAATATTATAGGATGGATGATTACTATAAAGTGGACGTAGGCGTTAGTTGTGAACCACTATAAAAAGTTGTGCCTTCCTCGCATTACTTTACTTCTGATTTGGATTATTGTTTTGCTACACACTTACACTTAAGTGTTGGCGTGCGTTGAGTCCACGATAATTTTCCATGTCAACAATATTCTTTTTGATTTATTTTCCATTTGTTTTAGTATTTCATCCATAACTTTTTCATACGGACTCCGTTCGTGAAGTTCCAAACATGAAAGTTGATCAGAATTCCGCCAAAAATGCAACAATACAAATATTCATGGTCAAATTCCATCATTTGCGAAAATTCCATTTCTAGAAGATAATTAAATAACTAAACTAACTATCGCCAAAATTTCGTGTTGTTACATTTTTCATTCCTTAAATGAAATTTCATCCCGTAATTTTACTAGTGACAAAGTCACGACGCTGGTGCCTAATTATCTTAAGTTACAAAACAAATTAGTATACATCAAATTTTCAACCAACGTGCACATGTGCACATTGTGCATAATGAATTGTAATCACAAAAAATGCATTCATAATGATTCTAAATTGGAACGTCTTATATATATATATATGCACTTTATTTTGAAAATACTTTTGAAAACATGATGCAAACATCCTATAATATACTGGTAGTTTTATATGAATTCAAATTTTGAAAACATTATTCATCCATAACCTGCACACGACTATAAACAGAAGTGTGAAACAACAGATTTTGCATTCAAACCTGACCATCCAACAAGTTGACGCATCTAAACCATTTCCGATTATATTCTCCTCTGTCGGGAAAAGGAGATTAAAGTAGAGAAATTCAACGATCTTTCCGCTTATAAATGTTCCAGTTCCCGTCCTATATTGGAATTTTACCTCAAAAGCCCCAAAATATATGAAAATTTCCCTTTGTAGACTACAAAGGAGGCTTTAAACAGGCTCTAATGCATAAAATGAGTAATAACTCACACACATTGTCTACAAGGTATGAAAACATTGTTTTCGCGACTAAAACAACATTTCCCTTGTTATCGTTAATTTCTTTTCCCATTTTGTCCCTAATGCACTGCTAAAACGCGCAAACAGATCATCCAAAATCTTCCTTATGCTTTACATATGACTATAAAAATCAAATTTGTCCATAAAAGTAAATTTCCACTTTAAAAATTCTTACATAAAATTTTAAAATTTCTTCTTAATACCATTCTACTTCCTTTATTATATTTTCATAAACAGAATTTTGGTAACGTGCACTTTACTATTTTAACCATTTATTTTATACAAAACAGATGTTTGAACATAAGAAACTATTGTACCTAAATCTATATTTTTACATAAATTAGATAAAAAGAAAGTAAATCATATAAATGAATAATTTAAAAGGATTCTCTTCTTTTTTTTACAAACAACATTTGCAAAAAGTTTCAAAAATATATTTCATGGAAACTTAAACGATTCAAGTCACATGTTGGCATCAAAGGAAGTTGATCACGCAAAAGTGTGAAAATCGAAACCACACTCAAAACTCAAACATAAATTTTAGCTCAAAAAGGAATAAGTGACAAATACTAAATATACCCATGACAAAACAACGCAAAAACCTGTCCTTTGCTAAAATTTATCCACTATAGAATTATATACTTTCCAACTCTAAACAACTGTTAGCTAGATAAAAAATGAGATATCACAACGAAGCGTGAAAGACAAACACACATGAAACCCTATTACATCATCGTACGATTTACAGGAACAACAACACTAACAGTTACAAGCACGAACTACCACAAAGCCAAGAGAAAATTGCTAGGAAGAGAAAATGAACAAAGACAACAACGAAACAACACCAAAACATTACCTATAAACAACGAGACGCGTTTCTTCACAACTAGAGCTCAAACCATTACCACGACCTTTGATTAGTCATATCATGGTAGAAAAATACTCAATCTAGTGTTGTAGGCATTGTTGTTGTCGTTGAAGTTTCCTACATCACAATATCTTCTAAGAGAGAATCTGTAATGATAAGAGAAACCTAATACAAAGCTGGCATTCATAGAGATTCACCTAACATTTTCTAAAGACAAAAATGTTTAGGTGAAAATACAGAAAGCAACTCTGCGAAATAGAACACAATGACAATAAGCTGAATAAAATATGATGCATACTAAATGATGGTTACGCCGTCGATCAAAGAAAAGATTGATTCCCGCATCATAAGCCAAATCTAGTTATAACTTCCCATCCTCGGTGTGATGTGCTAAATGAATAACATAACTATATGGGCAGTTCGAGCATAGATTCCTGAACTCAAAAACCGACATTTAGGAAAAAAAAAAGTCTGCTGTAAAATCTCCAAAGCCGGTCAAACCAAAGACTATTCAATTCCGTGAAAACACGGATGCCTCTCAAACCTCCTTGAGACGCTCCTCAGAAAAATCACACAAAGATAGCTTAATCTTCACCACCGAAAGGACGATTTCCTTCATCTAATTCTGTCCCAATATGATATAACAAAGGCGGATGCAACACAAACAACAATCCTACTCAAAAACTTCGAAGCAAAAGACCAGTGCAAGTCCAATTGCTTCGACTAATTCTCTTTTCCCTAAAGCGATGAAACCTTCTGCTCAGTCCGATCCAACCAAATGGTCTCTCTCCCTAAGAATGAGACTTAGATGGCACAAGAAAGATCAGGTAGTGCAGGCAGGTATCATGGGCTAAGAAATGATCGGAGAGAAGAAATTGGGTTAGATCTTGGTGTATTAGCGGGTCAAGATGTAATGCGCAAACTAGCATGGAAAAGGAGGAGACTAGGCAATAACAAAGAAAGAGAAGAAGAATATGGTTCAGCTGGATGAGGAAGGAAAGACGACAGAAAATTTTTTATGGAGGGAAATTCAGACTCAACTTTTACAGTTGAGTCCTAGGTTCAAGCTGTACCAAAACTAATCAACTAGTTGACCACTCTAGGTGTAACACTAAACTGTCAATTATTAAATAGGATTTGGACAGAGGTTGAACCTTAACCCTACATGGATCAAATTAAATATTATTCATCCCAATTATCTTATGATTTGATGTGCATTCGAAAAATATTTGTCCTCATCACAGCGGTATGACAGACCATAGTCAAACTCTGAACCATCTCCAAAATTCAAAGTAGTCTCAACAAAAGGCTGTGACCACTCAACAACGAATTCCCGAAAACAAAAACTCAGCTTGAAATCCAAAATAAATAAAATGGATTTTACCCTTACCTAGCTGACAAACAATATGAACGATTTATGATATCAAATAGCCCAAGCTGAATAGTACTCCGCTTATTCTTTTCCAAGAGAAAATTTGAAGGCTCTTCGATATTAAAATTTATATTTAACTGAGGGATTCATAATACAAATCTATATTTAAAATTTATATTCTAGTTTACAATACAAACTGGAATAATCTTTCCATGTTCTGGACTGTTGAGATTTTAAATCTCTGAGGTAATTTGTGATAATTTCTGTAAATCATTCAAAATATTCGAAAAGAGGAATATTAAAAATCACAAGCAATGGGTAATTATAATTCCCTTATTTTGAGGCTTGCTCCTTGTCGTTTTCAACTCCTTTTACCAAAATGGATTATTAATTGAAATCGCACAAAACCCAACGATCTGAAATCTAGTAAGATTTAAATTTATAAGATTTATTTTATTTACGCAAACCTCTTTTTATAAAACAATTTCTCGAAAACTATACCATAAAACTTCGGAAACCCCTTTCTTATTTCAAAAACAGTTTCAAAAACTGAAATCTCCACCAAATAAATTAGACTAAGGTCTCAAACGAATAACTTTATCAAAAGAATATATGGACTTAGGAATGAATACGTTTCGTAACTATATTTCCAGACTATAACGACGCATTAACATGAATTTCCAATTTCTAGACACAAATAAGGTCATTAACTGGAACTCCCAAATGAAACCAAAAACAAGAAATTGTGACTATCTTAGTTGTAGCTGGCTTTTAGTCAAGTCACCAAGCTCAAATCAACGGGATTCACTATGTGTCGTGTAACGACCCAGCTGATTTTCAGCCCCGAAAATCGACATAAATACAATTACTGTATCTAATGCCGACCTTCCAAGCACCGAGAACACAGGACGTTATTAGAAAGAATTTAGAGGGTGAGAAAAGAAAGAAAGAATATTAGAATAGAAGAAAGAAGAAGAACATCACATCAGAATCTCACAGCGGAACAGATAAAATATAATATCACATCTCTTTATACAAAAGGACTGTATATACATACCAATCGTCAGAGTACAACATATAACTGTCACAGCGGAAATAACTTTTATATAACTAGCGGTGAAGCCTCCTGCTTCCAGCTTCTGAAACTCCAAGCTAACCTAACCTGGAAATACACTCGGTCTGATTTGAGCACATTTGAAGCAAAGCAAATTTCACCGGGTCAGTCTGGAATACTTTCAGTGATAAATTCACAGAACAAACAACTTGTTTAACTTTGGAAAATCCTTTTGAAATAAAAGGATAATAGTAAGACCAGCCCACACATAAACACGGACGGTTTTTACCATACTATAACCCAAAACATTTTTGAAATCATAACTGGTTATGATATTATAATAGTGTCTAAATACAAATAGATTACAATCTAGCGAAACGCTTGCATCTCACGATCCACATATATAGTACACAATCAAAACCGCGGGCGCTTATTGGATATTGGATTCAGCGATGACAAGGTATGGAACCACCTCCTGATAGTGTATCTCTAGAGGCAAATACACTGGGTTCAACAAGAACGTCTTGCAACCCGGCCCACACATGACCGACCACTCATTTCGCTTGAGTGTATCGAATGTATATCACCAACGGTTGGGATCAGCAACCGTTTCCCGAAAAAGCAACAGCATCGAAATAGATTAAAGAAGCAAATGAAATTTCTCTAGATAGGTGATTATACACCCTAATGGGAGCGACCCACATGCCCATGCTGCCTGCCCGATTTTTATCATTTCTCGATTGATGAGGCTTGAAGCTAGAATTTTCCTTTAGAACATCTGGTCATCATTCACTTGAATGCCACATTGTCAAATCCGCCAAATCACTAATTGACGTCCACAAATATACTCTGGGTGTAAAAGAAGTGCCCCTCTTTGCCGATCCCCACATTCAGAAAACACCCCAAAAACTCCACCTCCGTTCATCTCCTCGCCCCGACCACCACAGGCGATTCCAGAACCCCAGATCAGAGCCAAATCAAAGCCTGATCTCCCCTCTTCGTCCTCCAACTGGTTTTAGCTTCTGAAATTGACCAAAACCCCTCCAAAACAGAAAAGAACGGAAGTGCTTTCTCTCGGTTTTCGTGTAATTCCGGCCACCACATTCGTCCGATCACCTACAAATTTTACCAGCAGGTAGATATCGTCCCGATCTACCACTTTGCCTTTGGAACCCCCCCTCAAATTCGTTATAAATTTGAAGATATAAATTAAAACATGATTAGGGATTTTTCTGGAAAATTGTGAGGTTGAAAAATTGTTTGGACAGGATGAATGAATTTAGGCTGAAATGTAGTTGTATATATAAGGGAGAAATAATATTTGTTTAGGTCGATGTGACTAAGGATATTATTTTTTGTGTCTATCGAAATTTCAAACACCGTTTATTCTCTCCTGCGCTCACACACAAACTACGTTCGTAACGCGAATGCACGTCATGGTATAATTTGACGTTACGGACATAATGAAAATTGTTTCGTCGAATTTCGAGTTCGTTTGCTCAAACGACGCTCGTTCGCGTCCAAATAGTCATTTTATTTGCATTTTAGCCACGCTCGCATAATAACTCCGATTGACGCGCAAGTCAAAATCTAGCAATAATTTACTGTTGTGGTCCCAATAAAATTTGTTTCGCTGAAAACGGAGGTCGTTTGAATAAAGTCTGTTTCAAAAGGTCCAATTTATATTAAAATAAACCAATTTTAAAATACCTCAATATAATATTAATAAAATATTGTAATCGGCCATACATGACCAGAATTTCGTATATTACCAAAATAAAATATTACGGGTTGAATTCCAAGTCGAATCGATATTCAAAAAAATAAAAACCCTTTATTTTATATAAATAAATCGCTATAATATATAAAGGAATTCCATAGCGACTATTTTAAAAATTGATTTGGACATAAAACAAAATCTACGCTATGAAAACTGGATTTTTCTCATCCATTAGAATTTTTTATCAAATGATTCATACGTTTCTTGTTTCGAGAAAATCTGACTTATTTTGGATCCTGTACAGCTGTTTAAAGTTCAAAATGCCATATTACGAACTACAGCTCTGCTACAGCTCGTTTTATAATATAATTGTAAATTTAATGCTCAACCGTCGTTTTATAAACGAAATCGATATTATAATTTCAATACTAACAATATTGAACCACTTTAAATTACTCGATCACACTATACTTCAAATTCAACATTTTTTCAAATATTTTGGAATAAAAATATTATATATTATTAATATAAATAAATATTCAAGATAAAATAATTAAATTCAACTATTTAAATTCAAATCGATATTTTAAATAATAATTCAAATAATAAGGCAGAAAATACGGAAGTTACATTCCTTCCCCCTTAAAAGAATTTCGTCCCCGAAATTGCCAAGGTAGAAAGAACGCTATAATCCATTATCTTTATAATAATATTTAATTTAAACTGAGTTTTATTTTTAAACTAACTCAATTGGTTATAAAACCAATTTATTTCGAATAATAGAATTTCCCAAAATCTTCAAAAAATTTCTAACACCTTAAATTTTGGAAATTTTTTGGCAGAGCCCCCCTGTACGGAGGGACATCTGCAATATTGCAGGATCAAGAAATATATATACATCGACCAACACGGTCGGAAAAATTCAAAATCCAAATAAAAACAAAATTTTATATCCTGCGTAAGCGTACCTTTTTGCGAGCGTTATTACGCAATAAGCAATGAATTATATTCGAACTTGCTCGATTATCATGCTAAATTGGATTTAATTCACCCCAGAATTCTCTTGAATGAATTTAAAGCTGAATTGGCACTTCTGCACCTGTCCTCAACTCAAATGAATTTCATTAGTCCCTAAAACAATGTAATCAGGTTCAAAATATCCATACCATCCATTCTGATCAATTTCACACACCATTGAATCCACATGAGTTTATAATTATTTATAACCAAGTCCTAGTGATCCATTTATTTCTTTAATTATCCATTCAATTTCATTGGACTTGATTTATTCATTGGTCCTTAATCAAATTTCAAATCAATATCCATACAACCAACCATACAATCCAAACAATTCATTGATTTCCAAATCTTATGTTGACTTATTGTTTTCCAATCACAAGCCAAATTCTAAAGGTTCCAAATATGATTACATCTTATACAGTTTACTTTAACATAGTACAAATTAGATTAATTATAACTATTATCATTTACACATCTCATATTTGAGATTTCCTTTAAATATCCACTCAGATTCATTAAATTTGGATTGATTTATCCAACTTATTTTATTTCAGATTGGTTTTCAACCAAGTCTATCATTTTCAGATTTATATTCAAGCAATCAACAACACAATCCAAACATAGCATTCAAATCATCATCAACAAATCCAATTGATTGCCCATGTAATAATTTGTGAAAATCATTACTTTTACTGTTTTATAAAATAAATTGGGCAAAAATAAATTTTATATCAAGTTACAAATATGCGCTCTCATATATATATATATATATATATATATATATATATATATACACAAACTCAATCTAGGGTATAGCTAACCCCGTCTCTATTGAGTCACGCCACAGAGCCAAGGTTATCACCAAACCAATAGTTCTGACACCACTGTAATGACCCAGCTGATTTTCGGCCCCGAAAATCGACATAAATACAATTACTATATCTAATGTCGACCTTCCAAGCACCGAGAACACATGACGTTATTAGAAAGAATTTAGAGGGTGCGAAAAGAAAGAATATTAGAATAGAAGAAAGAAGAAGAACATCACATCAGAATCTCACAGCGGAACAGATAAGATATAATATCAAATCTCTTTATACAAAAGGATTGAATATACATATCAATCATCAGAGTACAACATATAACTGTCACAGCGGAAATAACTTTTATATAACTATCGGTGAAGCCTCCTACTTCCAGCTTCCGAAACTCCAAGCGAACCTAACCTGGAAATACACTCGGTCTGACCCAAGCACATTTAAAGCAAAGAAAATTTCATCAGGTCAGTCTGGAATACTTTCAGTGATAAATTCACAGAACAGACAACTTGTTTAACTTTGGAAAATCCTTTTGAAATAAAAGGATAATAGTAAGACCAGCCCACACATAAACATGGACGGTTTTTACCTTACTATATCCCAAAACATTTTTGAAATCATAACTGATTCTGATATTATAATAGTGTCTAAATACAAATAGATTACAATCTAGCGGAACGCTTGCATCTCACGATCCACATATATAGTATACAATCAAAACCGCGGGCGCTTATTGGATATTGGATTCCGACTAGACAAGGTATGGAACCATCTCCTGATAGTGTATTTCTAGAGGCGAACACACTGGGTTCAACAAGAACGTCTTGCAACGCGACCCACACATGACCGACCACTCATTTCGCTTGAGTGTATCGAATGTATATCACCAACGGTCGGGATCACCAACTATTTCCCGAAAAAGAGACAGCATCAAAATAGATTAAAGAAGCAAATGAAATTTCTCTAGATAGGCCATTATACACCCTAATGGGAGCGACCCACATAGCCATGCTGCCTGCCCGATTTTTTTCATTTCCCGGTTGATGAGGCTTGAGGATAGAATTTTTCTTTAGAACATCTGGTCAACATTAACTTTGAATGCAACATTGTCAAATCCGTAAAATCACTAATTGACATCCACAAATATACTCTGGGTATAAAAGAAGTGCCCCTCTTTGCCACCGACTTGGTATATTTGTAAAAATCAACGTACGTGGTTGTTAGGAAATACTCTGTCAAACATTCGTCAATACGAGTCATCCAGGAACATGATGAACCAAAGGCACTCTCCTACTACATCCAATATAGGAATCACCCCATGGACCAATAACGAGAAGTCCTTGCAAATTCATAGATTTCAGCCACGACAGAATCACAGTATATATCTGTGTTGCAACACAGAGATTTTAAGCAATCCTTCCGCTTATGAAGATCACGGTATTTAATGCTCCATCTTCAATCTTCATGATTTCGTGTTTGCTGGTTCGGAATGGTTTTCGAATATAAATTCGATCCCGGTCTTTCTGTACCAACAATCGTATGGTCAGGTTTGATAGTTGGTGATTTAATTATCAAATAATAATCATGTAAGTAAAATGATTTCACTGATTCAGTATTTGGCATTACTTAGCCTATTTAAAATATATTTAACAATTTGTTATTAACTTATAATTTTTCCTATATATTCAAACATTATACTTTTTCCTTATTTTATTTTTAAAAAAACTATTTTATACACTTCAGAGTATGTAACACCCCACCTCCGCTAGGGTCACTCTTTCGGGGGCACTAGCTTCTGGGGGGCATTAGAACTGGGTAAGCATGCATAATGATATATCAAGGCAGAACAAGAACATAAATGTATATATGTAAAACAGAGTAAGTGAGAATAAAACAGTGGAATATCTCAAACCATCTCAAAACAAGTCTAGTACATCATAAAGTCAACTGCCAAAATAAACATGTCTAGTACATCATAAACAGAAATACTGAAATACATAGTGCTATCCCCAAAATAAAGATGATAAACCATAGCGAGCTCAATGTCCAGACATACATGAGCTATCCAGCAAACAAGCAAGCGATCCAAGCTAAGCACCACTGTTCCCTCCCTGAGAACCTGGGGGGGGAGGGAACGGAAGGAAAGAAGCGAGAGAAAACAGGTCAGTCAAAAAGACTGGTAAGCCCTACTACGATCAGTCTATAAACTAATAAAGTTAACATCATGATGGAAACTGAGATGAACATACTGGCAATAGATAAAGGTGTCATCACATAAAGAAGATTAAGCTTTGCACCACAGTGTACTAGCAAACTAACATAACAGGTATTGATCCCTCAGCCCAAACTTTGGCCCAATAGCATGAGGTGACCTTAATACAAGGTCCAGCCCAACGGTCTAGTCGATCGGCTCCCTATAAACCTAACACGTCAAGTGTTGGTGTCCATACGGCCCACATATGGTTGTAGTCAGACTGTGCTGGGTCCACCTTCGGGTGTATCAAGCCCTCGGGTGTCAACCCCAGACACCTAAGCAATAATGCACAGTCTAAACCTACTGGTACCCGTGCCTCGAGTTTGTCCAACACCGGACTACATGCACGTCCGTAGCCTGCCTGGACCCGCACCGCTGTACCACTCAGCCGTCGCTTTGGTCGCTTACATCAGTCCAGTAATCGTGCCCCGCCCTAGCCTAGCCTCTAGGGTTGTGAATGATACCAAACTGGGATTACTGCTGGAACAGACCACGTTGCTAGGGTTTTCTAAAAGGGTTAAGTGTGGTTTAACCCCTCACTAATCATGGATTAAATTAATTAAGTGTAACCAACAGTTCACCACTTAACCCCATTTAATCCCTCGTATTCCCAAAATTGGTTAAGTATTAGTGGGCCATGACTTAACCCTAATCATGAGGCATTAATTAATTTAATGCACCCAACCTCTCACATTAGACCTTGTTGTGGTTACTAGTTAGGCCGGGCGGGTCCGGGTAGGTTTACACCACAACTTAGTCTAACCTCGGGTTTCACGTGCAACATGACCAACTACTCACGTTGGGTCCTATTGCTTGTAGCCACTAGTTAAGCCGGTCGGTTCCGGGTAGGTTTATGCTACAAACTCAACCCAACCTCGAGTTGGCCACACTTATGTTTTCTAAGTGTCATGTCCACTTTATTTTCAAAACATAATTACAAGTTTAACAAATACTTGGGTAGACCTAACTTAATAGGTAAATTCCCAAGGGGTAGACCTAACTTAATAGGTAAATTCCCAATCTTATATTTTTATGTATTTTAAGTTTTACCCAAACCCCCCAACGCCATTCTATCGCTTACATATTCGTCATAACGCCTAAAGGATAGAAAGAGGGAACTTGGCACAACATACATGATGAATCTTACATATCATAATAAACATGCATAACATGTTGGACTTGCATAACTTAGCATAGTGAACTTGCATAAACATGCATAACTTGTTAAACTTGCAAATCATGGCTTAGTGAACTTGCATAAACATGCATAACTTGTTAAACTTGCAAATCATGGCTTAGTGAACTTGCATAAACATGCATAACTTGTTAAACTTGCAAATCATGGCTTAGTGAACTTGCATAAACATGCATAACTGGTTAAACTTGCAAATCATGGCTTAGTGAACTTGCATAAACATGCATAACTTGTTAAACATGTGTAACATAGCATAGTGAACTCGCATAAGCATGCATAACCTATTAAACATGTATAGCATAGCATAGTGAACTTGCATAAGCATGCATAACTTATTAAACATGCATAAATCCCAACTTTCATCACATATTAACTTTAGAGTTTCTAAAATGAAGGTAAGAGGGCTTACAAATATTATGAAGACACAAATCTACTAATAAAGATTGAGAAGCCCTTTATGCAAGCATATAAAAACCCAAAACAAAGCTCCAATTAACAAAATCCCAAAAACTCTAGCTTAGCAAATAAAGCTTGCAACTTGATGATGTATGCAAGCTAATGATCATTCATACAACTTAGAAATGCTTGTATGAACATCAAAATCTTCATAGGAATGATTTTTGAAGAGGGTGGAGGCTAGGGTTTTTTTAGGTGGAGGCCATTTGAGAATTCAATTTGACATAGTTTGGTTGCTAGAATGAATAATGAGTGATTTAGGGTAGGTTAGGGTCTTATTTATAGATTAGGCTAGTGATTTAGACCATAGGATTAACCCTAGGTTGAATTAGGTCCATCAGATTTCGGAATTCTCCAGAACCAAGCCACACAACCAAGCCCAAATCAAAAATGGTGCGCCAGGCAAAACTGCCCGGCCACCCCGTGTCGACAGGGCTGTCGACAGGGCAGTCGACACCCTAAGACCCCTGTCGACATGCCTGTCGACATGGGGGTCTTGGCGGGAGTTTTTCCCGCCTGACGCCAGTTAGCCCTAATCCTTGTTTTTGAACTTAAAATTTAAATCTGTTTTTACTATGGAAATTTCTGAAAACTTCAATGGGCCTTAACTGGGTCATACGGACTCCGATTTTCGAAAACTCGGACTCTATTTCGCGTATTTTTCCGAGACGAACGCAATGGCATAGCCCGTTTCCCTTGATTCAGATTTTTGAATTAAATCCTGCCTCGATTTATGTTATAATAGGTTATTGAAAATACGGGTTGTTACATTCTCCCCTCCTTAAAGGATTTCGTCCCCGAAATCTTCAAGTTAGGAAGAACGTATCCTACCATCCAATCATCCATCTACTCAAAGCATCATCCACGAGCAATCATTGTGCTTAAAAGATTCTAAATGCTGTATGAACATATGCAAAAGTGTGTGTATATGTACTTATCTAATGCAAAGATCAATGCAAAATATGTTAGTGAAATGTATCCATATGTATGCAAATCCCTAACATAATGTATAATATCTACATGCGTGCTCAATCATACATCCATATGCAACATCCATGTGATTGCATACAAATTTCATCCAAGAATAAGCATAAACACTCATGCACATGCAATATGAGGAGTGTGTGAGCCGATCTAGTGCCTAATGTGTATCATGCATCCACGAGTAACCACTTGCAAACACTTGCAACCGCTTGCAACCATCAAACATAACATGTCTCAAACACATGTTTCATCCAAAGGGTTTCTACCTAAGGTTCTCATGACAAGATTAGCACGATAACTAGATAAACATGGATAGCAAAGAGAAAGATATGCTAACAAAGGAAAGAGATTGAGAGTGTACCCTCAAAAAGGAATGGATAAAGCCCACGCATCTTCTCCTCGGTTTCCCAAGTTGCGTCTTCTTCGGCTTCACCCCATTGAACCTTCACCAACTTGACCTCTCGATTCCTTAGCTTCTTGGTCTCTGTCCCCAAGATACGAATCGGAGATCTCCTCAAAGTTGCCTCTTTCTCTACTTCCACGTCTTCAAGAATGCTAGGTTCAACCACCTCAGCGGACTCATATAGGCACTTTCGGAGATGCGAGACATGAAAGACATTATGCACTCCGGACAGCTTCTCGGGCAATTGCACTTTATAAGCCATCTTCCCAATTCTCTCTATGATAGGGAAGGGTCCAACAAATCTCGGTGCTAACTTCCCAACAGCTCCAAATCGGACCACATTCCGCAAAGGAGAAACCTTTACGAAAACCATATCCCCAACATCAAACTCCAAATCGGATCTTCGCTTATCAACATAGGATTTCTGTCGGTCTTGGGCCGCTTTCATTCGTCTCCGAATCAACTCGATCTTCTCGGACGTATCTCTGATCATATCAGGCCCAAGTATAAGCTTATCTGTAGTCTCCCACCAACATGTGGGTGACTTGCACGGTCTCCCATATAAAGCCTCAAATGGTGCCATCCCAATGCTCGCCTGATAACTGTTATTATAAGCAAATTCCACAAGAGGAAGATGGTCTTCCCAAGTACCACCAAAATCCAAAATGCAAAGCCTCAATAGATCCTCGAGTACCCTATTCACCCTTTCGGTTTGGCCATCCGTCTGTGGGTGATAAGCAGTACTCAGATTCAACCTCGTGCCCATAGCCTCTTGCAAGCTATTCCAGAATTGACTTGTAAAGATTGGGTCACGGTCACTGACAATACTAGAAGGGACTCCATGAAGTCTCACAATCTCACGAAGATATACTGATGCTAGTCCAGATGCGGTCCTTTTGCTCTTCACCGGAATGAAATGAGCACTCTTCGTAAGCCTATCTACAATGACCCATATGCTTGTATTCCCTTTTCTTGACCTTGGAAATCCGTCAACAAAGTCCATAGAAATACTCTCCCACTTCCATAGCGGGACCTCTAGAGGATGCAATAGCCCACCGGGCTTCTTCGACTCGGCTTTTACTCTCTGACAAACAACACATCTAGAGACAAACTCTGCCACATCCTTCTTCATTCCAGGCCAGAAGAAAATACGCTTCATATCCTTATACATCTTATCTCCACCCGGATGTATAGTCAACTTGGAGCGATGTGCTTCATCAAGAACTTTCCTCACCAAGTCTTCCACCATCGGAACACAAAGCCTTCCGTCTCTCCTCAGCCAACCCTTATCATCTATAGAATATCGAGCAAGGTGACTAGATGTCTCCCCTCGAATCAGCTTATCCATAATCTCAATTATCTGAGGGTCTTCCTTCTGCGAAGCCCCAACTTGATCTAGAAGGGTAGGCCTGAGCTCAAGAGATGCCAAAGAACCGGTCATCGACTCAACCGCCCAAGAGAAATCAAAGGTTGCTAAGAACTCTAAATTCTTCATCTCAACAAATAGAGGACTTAGTGTCAACCTTTTTCTACTCAATGCATCAGCCACCACATTCCCCTTGCCAGGGGTATAGGCTATATCAAAATCGTAGGACGCCAAGAATTCCATCCACCTTTGCTGCCTCAAGTTCAGATCCTTCTGCGAAAAGAGATACTTCAAAGACTTATGATCAGTATACAGCTCAAATCTCTCTCCCAGAAGATAATGACGCCAAGCCTTGAGTGCATATACTATCGCTGCCAGCTCTAGATCATGAGTGGGATAATTCTTCTCATGCACCTTAAGTTGCCTACCAGCAAAACATATAACTCTGCCTTCTTGCATCAGAACGGCGCCCAATCCTGTGCCACAAGCATCGGTGTACACGGTAAACATTTTACCACCATCGGGTAAAGCTAGAACTGGTGCTGAGGTAAGGGCTCTCTTGAGTCTCTGAAAAGCAAGCTCACAGTCCATATCCCAAGCAAAGACTAAGTTCTTTTTCGTCAACTTAGTAAGGGGAGCGGATATCTTCGCGAAGTCCTTGATGAACTTCCGGTAAAAACCTGCAAGACCTAGAAAACTTCTCACTTCGGTTGCATTCCTTGGAGTCTTCCAATCCTGCACATCAACTACTTTAGCGGGATCCACCGCCGAGCCTTGCTTAGATACTATATGCCCAAGGAACCGAACTTCCCTTCTCCAAAAGTGACACTTGGAGAACTTGGCCTTTAACTGATGCGCTCTAAGCGTATCCATCACCTCTACAAGATGTCTCGCGTGCTCTTCTTCATCCTTGGAGAAGATCAGAATATCATCCACAAAGACCACGACAAACTTGTTCAAGAACTCTCGAAACACCCTACTCATCAAGTCCACGAAATACGCGGGTGCATTCGTCAAGCTGAACGGCATAACAAGCCATTCAAAGAATCCATCTGGAGTTCTGAATGCAGTCTTGTCTATACTATCTTCAGCTACTCTGAGCTGATGAAATCCAGTAGCAAGATCAAGCTGAGAGAAAACAGAAGCACCAACAAGCTGGTCAAAAAGATCATCAATTCTCGGTAATGGGTGTCTGTTCTTCTTAGTCAGCTTATTCAACTCTCTATAGTCCACACAAAGTCGGAGAGAACCATCCGCCTTAGTAGCAAACACCACAGGCGCTCCCCATTCGGATATAGTTCGTCTGATGAAGTTCTTCTCAAGCAACTCCTTTACTTGCTTGCTGAGCTCCCGTCTCTCACGCGGAGCCATGTGCCGAACGGGCAAAGAAACAGGCTTAGCATTATCCACCAGATAAATGCGAAAATCAATCTCTCGTTTTGGGGGCAACCCCTTAACTTCTTCAAAAACATCTGGATAATCTCGGACCACCCTTACAGACTGAAGGGTTTCCTCTGACGAGTCGAGAGATTCAAGATAGCACAACATGACGGGATCCTTCGGATTGCATGAAATCTCTAAGGTGTTGCCAAGGCGAGTCACAAGCCTCACAACCCTATGCTCACAATCAAGAATGGCTCCATATCTGGACAGCCAATCCATGCCCAATATCAATCTGTATCCCCTGAAACCAAGAACATACGCACTACACAAGAACTCTACACTGAGTATAGAGATCCTCAGATCCTCACATATCATAGATAGATGAGCAGAACCCCCAATGGGATTCGAAACACAAACGGGATCATCCACTAAGCTAGTACTAAGGTGCAAACTATCAACAAGATCAGATGAAATAAAGCTATGTGATGCACCAGAATCAAACAAGGTACGAACTGGAAGATCGGAAACATAAACAAGGTTCTCAACAGAAACACTACCTCGATCGGGAACTAGAGCGGTATTTAGAGCATGAACTTGCCCCCCTGAAGGTCCAGCCTGCCCTTTCTTCTTCGGGCATTCCTTGCTGAAGTGTCCAGTCTCACCACAGGAAAAACATCCACCACTAAGCTTCCTTTTCTTCTTCCTACAATCCTTAGCAAAGTGTCCAGGCACACCACAGTAATTGCACTTTCCCTTGCCTTTGTTGTTGTTCCCCTTCTTGTTCTTGCTCTGATTCCCCTGACTGCTTTGACCACCTTGATTGCCTTTACCTTGAGAATCAGTCTTCTTTGCTTGAGTATCACTCGTCTTGACCTCTTTCTTTCCATCTCCCTGAAGTAGAGCCATATTGACCAAACTCTCAAAAGTAGCCCCATGCGGAATATGTGACATCGCCAAACCCTGCAGCGGCTCATTCAACCCTCTAGCAAATCGAAGGGCCTTCTTCTCAGGAGTGTTCACCATATCCAAACCAAAACGGGCCAGCTGATTAAACTTGTTCACATACTCCTTGACAGACATATCACCTTGCTTTAATGCAATGAACTTCTCCATCTGTAAATTCGCCTCAGCAGAAGATAGAAACTTGGCCACAAATCTAGCCCTCAAATCGGCCCAAGTCTCAACGGGCCTCGTCCCATTGGTGACCTCCCACCAATAGGCCGCTTCATCCTTCAAAAGCCACACTGTCAATAAGATCTTCCTCTCGTCATCAATCCCAAAGATAGCAAACAGGTCCTCAGTGTCTTTCAGCCAATTCCTAGCTTCAACAAAAGATTCAGTGCCTAGGAAATTCTTGCCTCCCATCGCCTTGAAGTCTTTACAAACCTTCGTGAACTCAACCTGAGGATGCTGAGGGGGAGGAGGAGGAAGAGGAGCCTCAGCAACAGGAGGAGGAGGGACATTAGCAACGGGAGGAGGAATATTAACATTAGGGGGAGGATTCTCAACTACAGGAGGAGGAGTGGGAGTAGGGTTTGCGGGGCCAGCTACCGCCCTAGCTTCAAGAAGTCTCCTATACCAGAGTGGTACATTTACTCCATCCGGGATGGCAAGATTCTCAGCCATACTGAAACGAAAGATAAGATAAGATTAGGTCAAGGGAACGAAGGATAACGCTAATGGCTTTTTGGGGAATAGCCTTTTAAAATACTAGACTTTTCTTTGGAAAATACTTTATACTTGTTTTGAAAATAGTTTTTCAAAAGTCCTTAAAAAAAACTTTTTGTTCTTTCTCGTAAACCATATGCTCTGATACCAAATTTGTAACACCCCAACTCCGCTAGGGTCACTCTTTCGGGGGCACTAGCTTCTGGGGGGCATTAGAACTGGGTAAGCATGCATAATGATATATCAAGGCAGAACAAGAACATAAATGTATATATGTAAAACAGAGTAAGTGAGAATAAAACAGTGGAATATCTCAAACCATCTCAAAACAAGTCTAGTACATCATAAAGTCAACTGCCAAAATAAACATGTCTAGTACATCATAAACAGAAATACTGAAATACATAGTGCTATCCCCAAAATAAAGATGATAAACCATAGCGAGCTCAATGTCCAGACATACATGAGCTATCCAGCAAACAAGCAAGCGATCCAAGCTAAGCACCACTGTTCCCTCCCTGAGAACCTGGGGGGGGGGGGGAAACGGAAGGAAAGAAGCGAGAGAAAACAGGTCAGTCAAAAAGACTGGTAATCCCTACTACGATCAGTCTATAAACTAATAAAGTTAACATCATGATGGAAACTGAGATGAACATACTGGCAATAGATAAAGGTGTCATCACATAA
The DNA here is from genome assembly GCA_030737875.1 of Allium sativum. Taxonomy (NCBI): domain Eukaryota; kingdom Viridiplantae; phylum Streptophyta; class Magnoliopsida; order Asparagales; family Amaryllidaceae; genus Allium; species Allium sativum. Next base: position 43,590,792 of record JASFAX010000020.1, on the reverse strand, counting down.
AGAAGATTAAGCTTTGCACCACAGTGTACTAGCAAACTAACATAACAGGTATTGATCCCTCAGCCCAAACTTTGGCCCAATAGCATGAGGTGACCTTAATACAAGGTCCAGCCCAACGGTCTAGTCGATCGGCTCCCTATAAACCTAACACGTCAAGTGTTGGTGTCCATACGGCCAACATATGGTTGTAGTCAGACTGTGCTGGGTCCACCTTCGGGTGTATCAAGCCCTCGGGTGTCAACCCCAGACACCTAAGCAATAATGCACAGTCTAAACCTACTGGTACCCGTGCCTCGAGTTTGTCCAACACCGGACTACGTGCACGTCCGTAGCCCGCCTGGACCCGCACCGCTGTACCACTCAGCCGTCGCTTTGGTCGCTTACATCAGTCCAGTAATCGTGCCCCGCCCTAGCCTAGCCTCTAGGGTTGTGAATGATACCAAACTGGGATTACTGCTGGAACAGACCACGTTGCTAGGGTTTTCTAAGAGGGTTAAGTGTGGTTTAACCCCTCACTAATCATGGATTAAATTAATTAAGTGTAACCAACAGTTCACCACTTAACCCCATTTAATCCCTCGTATACCCAAAATTGGTTAAGTATTAGTGGGCCATGACTTAACCCTAATCATGAGGCATTAATTAATTTAATGCACCCAACCTCTCACATTAGACCTTGTTGTGGTTACTAGTTAGGCCGGGCGGGTCCGGGTAGGTTTACACCACAACTTAGTCTAACCTCGGGTTTCACGTGCAACATGACCAACTACTCACATTGGGTCCTATTGCTTGTAGCCACTAGTTAAGCCGGTCGGTTCCGGGTAGGTTTATGCTACAAACTCAACCCAACCTCGAGTTGGCCACACTTATGTTTTCTAAGTGTCATGTCCACTTTATTTTCAAAACATAATTACAAGTTTAACAAATACTTGGGTAGACCTAACTTAATAGGTAAATTCCCAAGGGGTAGACCTAACTTAATAGGTAAATTCCCAATCTTATATTTTTATGTATTTTAAGTTTTACCCAAACCCCCCAACGTCATTCTATCGCTTACATATTCGTCATAACGCCTAAAGGATAGAAAGAGGGAACTTGGCACAACATACATGATGAATCTTACATATCATAATAAACATGCATAACATGTTGGACTTGCATAACTTAGCATAGTGAACTTGCATAAACATGCATAACTTGTTAAACTTGCAAATCATGGCTTAGTGAACTTGCATAAACATGCATAACTTGTTAAACTTGCAAATCATGGCTTAGTGAACTTGCATAAACATGCATAACTTGTTAAACATGTGTAACATAGCATAGTGAACTCGCATAAGCATGCATAACCTATTAAACATGTATAGCATAGCATAGTGAACTTGCATAAGCATGCATAACTTATTAAACATGCATAAATCCCAACTTTCATCACATATTAACTTTAGAGTTTCTAAAATGAAGGTAAGAGGGCTTACAAATATTATGAAGACACAAATCTACTAATAAAGATTGAGAAGCCCTTTATGCAAGCATATAAAAACCCAAAACAAAGCTCCAATTAACAAAATCCCAAAAACTCTAGCTTAGCAAATAAAGCTTGCAACTTGATGATGTATGCAAGCTAATGATCATTCATACAACTTAGAAATGCTTGTATGAACATCAAAATCTTCATAGGAATGATTTTTGAAGAGGGTGGAGGCTAGGGTTTTTTTAGGTGGAGGCCATTTGAGAATTCAATTTGACATAGTTTGGTTGCTAGAATGAATAATGAGTGATTTAGGGTAGGTTAGGGTCTTGTTTATAGATTAGGCTAGTGATTTAGACCATAGGATTAACCCTAGGTTGAATTAGGTCCATCAGATTTCGGAATTCTCCAGAACCAAGCCACACAACCAAGCCCAAATCAAAAATGGTGCGCCAGGCAAAACTGCCCGGCCACCCCGTGTCGACAGGGCAGTCGACACCCTAAGACCCCTGTCGACATGCCTGTCGACATGGGGGTCTTGGCGGGAGTTTTTCCCGCCTGACGCCAGTTAGCCCTAATCCTTGTTTTTGAACTTAAAATTTAAATCTGTTTTTACTATGGAAATTTCTGAAAACTTCAATGGGCCTTAACTAGGTCATACGGACTCCGATTTTCGAAAACTCGGACTCTATTTCGCGTATTTTTCCGAGACGAACGCAATGGCATAGCCCGTTTCCCTTGATTCATATTTTTGAATAAAATTCTGCCTCGATTTATGTTATAATAGGTTATTGAAAATACGGGTTGTTACAGAGTATGTACATATATACTTACTTAACTTTCCATTTCCCTTAATATTGGATATACCATTATATTTATCAAAACCCTTTTTCCCCCTTTTTCTTAAATGCGACATCTCGATATATACATATATGTGTTATACTTAATGGTATTAAACAAATCACCGATTATGATACGGGTAAAACAAATGTCAAATTATATAATTTAAAACCAAATACCCTTATTTACATTGAAACTAATATTGTAATATCATTTATTGTAACAACCCGGAAATGCGAGCCAGTTTAAAATTTTTGTTTTGGCAATTTTAGCGAATTTTGATTATTTAAAATAGACTATTTTAAATAATATCGACGGGAATTTTTTTTTGAATGGAATTAGAGCGTATATGTTTATATAGATCGTCGTTAGAATATAAATATTTATTTTAAATTATAAAAGGAATTGAAAATGGCGCGGTAGTTCGATAATTCGATTTCAAACTTCAATTGAATGTACCGGGTGCAAAACAATCCGGATTTTAGTGAAACCAAAAACATTAGGATCTAATTGATAATATCTTTCCAACGAATCCGAAAAATTGAGATTTCATAGCGGGAATCAAAAGATATGTCCAGTAGAAAATTCTGAATAGTCGCTATGGAATTCAGGCCCTTAAAAATAGCCATTTTGCAAACGACCTCAGATTTCGACGAAACTACTTTTGTTGGATCCGTGATGTCAAATTATTGCTAGGTTTCAAATTTCATAATTTTTCGAATCAATATGTGAGCGTGGCAAAAGAAAACGCGTTTGACCAGTTTCAGTTGATTTTAATCGACTGGAAAATGGCCATTTTTCCAACGGTCTCAGAATTCAACGAAACTAGTTTTGTTAGGACCGTATCGTCAATACGAAGCTAGAAAATATTTTTCTCGAATTTTTCGAGTCCGTATGTGACCCCGGTAATTTGAAATGTACGTTTAAAATTCAATATAATGATTTAAATGTAAATTCAACGGAAACTGATCAAAACGAACGAATCAGCCTACGATACATATCCCATTGTGTTCGAAATGGGGGAATGTGCTATGGGCGACAGTCGTTGGGTCTCAATTGGGGTCCGAATAAAAAGTCAACCCTTTCTGAAAATAAATTAAAATAATATATATATTTTTATATAGCCCCCTATATTTTCTCCCTCCCCCAATTATCTTCTTCATATCGATTTCACCCGAAATAAAAAAAAAATTTATTAGAGGAAGACGGAGGCGGAGGAACCGCCATCGCGCCCCCCTCCAAGGCAGCGCCGCCCACCGCCTCGTCGGAGAACCCCCCCCGGCCCCGCCAAACCTCGACGCAGCCCTCTCTCCCCTCCTCTTTCTTGATGCCGAACCCCTCCTTTCCAATCCCCAAACTCGAACCCCCTCGCCTGGCCTCCGACCCCACCAGCGACGCCACCTCCGACGAGTTCCTCTCCTCCTCCTTCTCTTCTCCAGTCCCTCTCTCCCTCCGAATCTTCTGAAGACCGACGCCCAACTCGAGCACCCCGCCCCCTCGTTGACCGCGCAGCCCTACCACCGCCCCATATGCCAAACTCCGAGCCCCCACCACCTCTCGCTCGACTTAAAGCCCCTCCTCCCTCCAACGCGACTCCGATGATGCTCCGACCCGCCACCTAACTTCAACAGTCACTGATTCCAACGCTGAAACCCTAGATTAAATTGATGTAAGTTTTCTTTTACATATTTAATTTTATTTTTAAGTTTTAATTAGGTTTTGTTTAAAGAAAAAGAATAGGGTTTTTAATTAGTAAAGGTGAGATCTTTGATGAAAGGAAAATATGATTTTTAACATATAAAGATTATATTTTTATAAAGGTAAAGCTTTGATTTTTAATGCAAAGAGGGCTTTGGTTTTTAAAGTAAGGAAAGGAACGATTTTTATCCTCTAGAAGAAGAAATAAAAATTCAGTTTTTATAATGAAGTAAAGATTATATTTTAATCATAGAAAGATGAGAATTTTAAAAGAAGAAAGATGCGACTTTTAGCATATAAAAATATGATTTTTATAAAGTGGCGATAATAAAAATTCGATTTTTATATATTGAATAGCGAAGTAAAAATTCGATTTTTATATATTGAATAGCGAAGTAAAAATTCGATTTTTATATATTGAATAGCGAAGTAAAAATTCAATTTTTATATATTGAATAGCGAAATAAAAATGTGATTTTTATATATGTAGTGACTACGGGCAGCGAAAGTGACAAAAGGCGAGAACGACGAAGACTTCTACTTAAGAAGATTCGTGGCGTTTGGATTAGCTAGTCGGTGAGAACTTCTCACTTTAACTTTTATTTCCTAGTTAGAAATATATACTAGGATGCAGACGGTGTTTAGTAGCACCCGACACCACTGTCCACATACCATGGACTTGTTTGTTTGGTTGCATAGATTAGTTAGATTATTTGAATCCTATTCAATACGGCTTTATATTTTTCAATAATTCTGTTATTCTATTCAACAAATAAATATTTATCCTATTCAATACATGAATCTATATTTTTGTCAACACATGACTAATCTCAACGAATGAGTACTGTCCACGTGTGACTATTTTTATTATTTAATATATTTTATAAAAATTATGGTATCTTTCGTTTGATTTCAAATCAGACTCCAACCGTAAATTAGTAAGAGAACGGTTCCCTGAATATTAACCCCGAAGGCTGAAATCAACATCAGATCAATATCCAGGAGACCACTCATCTCATCTATTTTCCAGTTAATTTCTAATTTTATATATGATAAAGATGTAAATTTTATTGTTAAAATATTTCGTTCAACACATGACTAATCTCAACGGATGAGTACTGTCAACACATGAACCTTTATTTTATAATATTCTTTATTTTTCAAATTGGAATGAGGCCCAATCAATCACCATATAAAGTTAATTATATGGATTCCATACAACACATGTATATAATAGCAACGATAAATAAGAAATCATCATCCAAAGTGCACTACACTGTATAAGCATCAAATATAGATATCTAACGCTTATAACAGCCTGTCGATCCATCGATCAATATATAACTAGTTACTGGGATTAGTGTATGCCATATTTTATCCCAATACCCGTGTGGGGTTTCAAACAATCAAACACAGATTTTATTTGTGCAGTTGGGCGATGTGTAAAATTTATCGTCCCAATCAATGTCCTTCAAATAAGTGTACATAAACAAACCGTCCGGTTTGTAAATGAATATTTATTTATTCATGTTCACGTTAAAAATTATATTTTTAACGACCAAATTATTTTATTCAACCTATGAATATTCTATTCGGTTCATTTATTAAATAAAATGATATCTTTATTTTTTCTAACTTATTTTAGAAAATTTCGGCGGCATAACGGCACGATACTAGAAATGGGACAAGGCCTAGCCTTATCCCCGGTCTAATAATGGCCCACACCATACACATATCAATCCAATCAATTTCCATTTTCCCTAAACAATCAAATTCAACACATGACTAATCAACACGGGTATTGAGATGCGTTATTTTGACGCGAACGATATTTATATCGATTATATTCGTTTTTATAATTGAATTGAATATATAACGAATTCGAAATGAATATAAAACGAATTCGAATTGAATTGAATATATAACGAATTCGAATTGAATTGAATATAAAACGAATTCGAATTGAATTGAATATAAAACGAATTCGAATTGAATTGAATATAAAACGAATTGAATTGAATATATAATGAATTCAAATTGAATTGGAATTTGAATTGAATTGAAATGAATTTAAAACGAATTTATAAGGAAAAATTCAATTTTGATTTGAATTTGAAATGGAAGTTGAATTTGTTTTTGAACGAATTTAAAACTATTTATAAAATTCGTTTTAAATAGAAATCGACGAAATATATATTATATATATTATATATATAATATAAGGGCCTGAATAGAACGCGCCGCGCTGCGGCATTTCGTAAATTTCGACCATTGACTTCGAACGGACATTACGGGAGATCCGACCGTCGGATTCTCCTAAAACCAGAACCGTTGGGTTTGTATCGAAAAGAGCTTTCTAACGAATGTTAGAAATTTGAAATCTAATGGTTGGATTTGGAGGTACGTCCAAATCAAATTTGGAAATGGTCGCTGTAAGTGCAGTTCGATGGCCGTTGATGGAAATCGACTATACAGGCCTTGATAAAATTATTAAAAATAGTAATAATTTGTGTAAAATCATAAGAAATGATTTGGGAAAAATTGGGATGAAAAACTCCATATTTGAAAAGATAAAAATAGATTTTTATCGAAATGAACTAGTTTTGAACTAAAATTAAAACCCATTTATTTTTAAATAAATAAATTGGAATTGAATTAGAATTGATTTGTAGGTTTATCGTGAACAGTGTTTTAAATAACACTTGTTCTTTAACCCGATAATAAATAGAATGTAATTTGGGTTTATCGTGAACTGTGTTTTAAATGACATTAGTTCTTTGACCTAGTAAAAGGAGTTTTAATGAATCTGTAATTAGATTGAAATGTGAATTGGTAATTTAAATTATCAAATTTAGAAAGTGAGCCAGAATGGAGTATCACCAGTTCTTGTTGCTGGCCCTGAGTAGGCCGGGTACGCATGATAGGGGGTTCTCGCTTCGCGGTTTGGTGGCGAACGGGAGACTCTTACCCCTACATGTCGCAGTTTAGAGCGTTGGTTCGCCAGTAGGCGCGAGACTCGAGAGGGTCGCCGTAAAACAAGGGATTATGGGACCAGTGTGAGCCGCGGTAGGTTTTACCTGCTGTAATGGACGATGAAGGGATGGTTGCAAAGCCTACCGGATTTCGCCTTGCCATCACATTTGGTATCAGAGCTTTGATTTACAGAGCTCGAGAACAAGACACATTAGAACCATACGAAAGAATTCATCAGATACTGGATCAGTAATATCCAATTAGAATGACTCATTAGAGATAGGATCAGTAGTATCCTAGAACGAGTGTGAAGAGTATATTTTTCAAATGAAAACAATTTTGTTTTAAAATTTAAATCGTTTTATACGTATTGGAATATTTATTTATATTGAATTTGGACAATCCAATATATAAAGATTTTGCATATACGCGTCATGAACGTATATTCGAAGTTTTAATATACTGGATAGATATAGAATCACACTCTAGTCGCCCGGACATGATTCTGATGATGGCGCGCCATCACCAGTATTTATTTTCGTGTTTCGAAGGTGTCATATCTATATATTTCCATCAGGCTGGTGTGAGAACCAAAATATAGCTAGAATTTATTGTTGTGATTTGGCATCAAAAACATGATTTTTTGTATATATATATCAAAGTTATGAATTTGAAACTCTAATTCACTAATTGATTGATGTTTGTGTTGTTTGTTTATTTGTTTTATAATTTTGAACCATTATGCCTAATTGTATCAAATATTGAATTATATTGAAAATTGGTCGCATTTGCTTGCATATACATGTACTTACATTGAACAGGTCATAGCAAGGAGGCTAGAGCAGAGAATAAAATTTGTTTGCCCGACAAATAGGTACATGTTTATCTATTTACTGTTTTGTTTGGGTGATGATGATTTTATGAGCCGATTGGCTAGCCGCTTGGCTTTTTCTTTTTGAGATCAGAAGGTCTGTATGGCAATTTCGGGATTTTCCTGGTGCTCCCGGTGCAGGGGAGGTTATGGCGAAATTTTTCGAAATTTTAGGGTGTTAGCCAAATTTTTGAAAATTTTGAAAAGTTCTTAGAAACTGAAAAGTTGAAGAACTTAAGCCGTAACGAAAACAAAGAAAGTTGAGTTGGTTTGTAAAACAACTTTCGACTACGTTCCTTTTCGGGGACGAAAAGTTTTAAGTGGGGGAGAATGTAACAACCTGGAAATGCGAGCCAGTTTAAAATTTTTATTTTGGAAATTTCAGCGAATTTTGATTATTTAAAATAGATTATTTTAAATAATATCAATGGGAAATTTATTTTGAATGGAATTAGAGCGTATATGTTTATATAGATCGTCGTTAGAATATAAATATTTATTTTTAATTATAAAAGGAATTGAAAATGGCGCGGTAGTCTGATAATTCGATTTCAAACTTCAATTGAATGTACCGGGTGCAAAACAATCCGGATTTTAGTGAAACCAAAAACATTAGGATCTAATTGAGAATATCTTTCCAACGAATCCGAAAATTTGAGATTTCATAGCGGGAATCAAAAGATATGTCCAGTTGAAAATTCTGAATAGTCACTATGGAATTCAGGCCCTTAAAAATAGCTATTTTGCAAACGACCTCGGATTTTGACGAAACCACTTTTGTTGGATCCGTGATGTCAAATTATTGCCAGGTTTCAAATTTCATAATTTTTCGAATCAATATGTGAGCGTGGCAAAAGAAAACGCGTTTGACCAGTTTCAGTTGATTTAATCGACTAGAAAATGGCCATTTTTCCAACGGTCTCAGAATTTGACGAAACTAGTTTTGTTAGGACCGTATCGTCAATACGAAGCTAGAAAATATTTTCTGGAATTTTTCGAGTCCGTATGTGACCCCGGTAATTTGAAATGTACGTTTAAAATTCAATATAATGATTTAAATGTAAATTCAACGGAAACTGATCAAAACGATCGAATCAACCTACGATGCATATCCCATTGTGATTGAAATGGGGGTAATGTGCTGTGGGCGACAGTCGTTGGGTCTCGATTGGGGTCCGAATAAAAAGTCAACCCTTTTTGAAAATAAATTAACATAATATATATATATATATATATATATTTATATAGCCCCCTATATTTTCTCCCTCCCCCAATTATCTTCTTCATATCGATTTCACCCGAAATAAAAAAAAAATTATTAGAGGAAGACGGAGGCGGAGGAACCGCCATCGCGCCCCCCTCCAAGGCGGCGCCGCCCACCGCCTCGTCGGAGAAACCCCCCCAACCTCGACGCAACCCTCTCTCCCCTCCTCTTTCTTGAAGCCGAACCCCTCCTTTCCAATCCCCAAACACGAACCCCCTCTCCTGGCCTCCGAACCCACCAGCGACGCAACCTCCGGCGAGTTCCCCTCCTCCTCCTTCTCTTCTCCAGTCCCTCTCTCCCTCCGAATCTTCTGAAGACCGACGCCCAACTCGAGCACCCCGCCCCCTCGTTGACCGCGCAGCCCTACCACCGCCCCACAGGCCAAACTCCGAGCCCCCACCACCTCTCGCTCGACCTGAAGCCCCTCCTCCCTCCAACGCGCCTCCGATGATGCTCCGACCCGCCACCTAACTTCAACAGTCACCGATTCCAACGCTGAAACCCTAGATTAAATTGATGTAAGTTTTCTTTTACATATTTAATTTTATTTTTCAGTTTTAATTAGGTTTTGTTTGAAGAAATAGAATAGGGTTTTTAATTAGTAAAGGTGTGATCTTTGATGAAAGGAAAATATGATTTTTAACATATAAGGATTATATTTTTATAAAGGTAAAGCTTTGATTTTTAATGCAAAGAGGGCTTTGGTTTTTAAAGTAAGGAAAGGAACGATTTTTATCATCTAGAAGAAAAAATAAAAATTCAGTTTTTATAATGAAGTAAAGATTATATTTTAATCATAGAAAGATGAGATTTTTAAAAGAAGAAAGATGCGACTTTTAGCATATAAAAATATGATTTTTATATAGTGGCGATAATAAAAATTCGATTATTATATATTGAATAGCGAAGTAAAAATTCGATTTTTATATATTGAATAGCGAAGTAAAAAATTCGATTTTTATATATTGAATAGCGAAGTAAAAAATTCGATTTTTATATATTGAATAGCGAAATAAAAATGTGATTTTTATATATGTAGTGACTACGGGCAGCGAAAGTGATAAAATGCGAAAACGGCGAAGACTTCTACATAAGAAGAGTCGTGGCGTTTGGTTTAGCTAGTCAGTGAGAACTTCTCACTTTAACTTTTATTTCCTAGTTAGAAATATATACTAGGATGCAGACGGTGTTTAGTAGCACCCGACACCACTGTCCACAGACCATGGACTTGTTTGTTTGGTTGCATAGATTAGTTAGATTATTTGAGTTGAATTTGATTGTTTGGGGAAAGTGGAAATTGATTGGATTGATATGTGTATGGCGTGGGCCATTATTAGACCGGGGATAAGGCTAGGCCTTGTCCCGTTTCTAGTATCGTGCCGTTATGCCGCCGAAATTTTCTAAAATAAGTTAGAAAAAATAAAGATATCATTTTATTTAATAAATGAACCGAATAGAATATTCATAGGTTGAATAAAATAATTTGGTTGTTAAAAATATAATTTTTAACGTGAACATGAATAAATAAATATTCATTTACAAACCAGACGGTTTGTTTATGTACACTTATTTGAAGGACATTGATTGGGACGATAAATTTTACACATCGCCCAACTGCACAAATAAAATCTGTGTTTGATTGTTTGAAACCCCACACGGGTATTGGGATAAAATATGGCATACACTAATCCCAGTAATTAGTTATATGTCGATCGATGGATCGACAGGCTGTTATAAGCGTTAGATATCTATATTTGATGCTTATACAGTGTAGTGCACTTTGGATGATGATTGATTATTTATCGTTGCTATTATATACATGTGTTTTATGGAATCCATATAATTAACTTTATATGGTGATTGATTGGGCCTCATTCCAATTTGAAAAATAAAGAATATTATAAAATAAAGGTTCATGTGTTGACAGTACTCATCCGTTGTGTAACACCCCGCGAATTCTATAACTGTGAAATTCACAAATTAAAGTATAATTAATTTCAAATCAAAGAACTAAGGGAAACGGGATACGCCATTGCGTTCGTCTCGGAAAAATACGCAAAATAGAGTCCGAGTTTTCGAAAAACGGAGTCCGTATGAAGAAGATATGGCCTTCGGAAGTTTCTAAATTAAGTTTAAAATTCGAACAGAATAAAACAGCTCAGAAAAAAAATTAATAATCGGGCCCAATTGGCCAGGGCGGGAAAACTCCCACCTAATGCACCCAGGTCGACTGGGCTGTCGACCTGGTCTGGCCAGGTCGACAGGGCTGTCGACAGGGCTGTCGACAGGCATGTCGACCTGGTCCAGAGCCAGGTCGAACCCAGCCCAACCTGGCTGGCCTATTCTATGTTGGTCGATTTTCTGTAGTCTGCTTTGTCATTAGGGCTAGGTGGCAGGCTCTAATTGGTCTCTCTTTCGAATGAATGGCTACGATCAATCCAAGCAACATCAATGGTCCTAATCAGTTCATAACCTCTATAAAAATAACCCTAGACTCAACCTAATCTATTCATTCAAAAATAAGAACAAAGCCGTCATGTTGCTGAGGAACGACTAAGAGTAGCCGCCAATTGGAGAGAGGATTAGGAGGCAAATTCTAAAGCATAAAGAAACATAAACAAATCAAATCAACAAGGAATCGCATCTCCAAATCCCTAAATTGGAGAATTCGCCACACAATTGTAAGTAGAGTATTATTTTGGTATGAACAAATAATTGTGTTGGTTTGTATACTTGATTGTGGTGATAAAGTAATTCATATTTGTGCGTTACTATGATTCTTATCGATTTGGAATATTGTATACGTTTGGATATTCGCAAAACATGTTATTTATTATAAAAACTACATATTTGCGGTAGTTTTATGCAAGTATACGTTTGGAATATTCGCAAATTATGTAATCCATGTTGAAGCTACATGTATGTAGTTGTTTAATTGAAACTCATGCAAGTTGGGGTTTTGCTACTATGCCATCATAATGTATATTTTTGTACATAAATCATTTTGTACGTAATTGGAACAAATTTGGGTTATTATAGTTCATATGAAACTATGTTGAAATTTTGGCACCATGATCTATGCATTAAGCCATGCTTTTGTACTAGAAAACCTAATTGCAAACTTATGAATATGACTAGGCTATGATTGATATTTTGCATAATTGAAATCCATATTGTTAACAAGAATTATATGATGACATATGTGGTACATAGCTAGGTTAGATTCAAAAATCCCTTTTGCAAGTTGCATGACTAAAGTAAAAATCATGATTTCATGTTAGAAATATTTATGCCATGTGAATAGATTTAAAATCATGATTAGTTTGAACTATACTTTTGTGTTAGTAACAAAAGTAAACACCTTTGTAAACATGTAGTAATCTTATGAACATGATTTGCTTATGTTTGACATTATGCCTGAATAAAAATATAGGTTTATGTTGTAGTTAAGCCTATGTGTCAAATAGTGATATTCTTATCTCAACTACATGTTTACATGTTTTGATTCATGTCCCTTATGCTTTATGACCAAAGTATACATTACTACTATGCAAGTACACCAGTTTCTATTTTGTAATTCCAACGTTATGTTGCAAGTTCCTGCGTTCACATTCCCCTCTTTGTGTATGTAATCACGCTTTAAGCCTCCCCTTTTTCTCATGGCTAAGTTGGGCTTAAAAGCCTAAGCCCAATATATTTTATGATAGACGAACGTATTAAACGGGGGAAAATAACGTTGGGTTAAATTTATTAATAAATGAAAATATAAAGTAGAAGGGCCCAAATTCAAGTATGGGTTGGGCCCATGATTGGTGTAACCTCTACACCATTAACTTAATAATGGGCCACAAATATTTACATATAATAAAATAAAGAAGAAAGACAAAATATGTAAATGTAGAACATACGATGTGTTTAACCCGAGGTTGGATTGAGTTGTGATGTAAACCTGCCCGGAACCGCCCGGCTGTCCAGTAGTCACAACAATACCTATCCAATGTGGGAGGTTAAACATGGAGCCCAATAAGGACCCGAGGTTAGACTGAGTTGTGGCGTAAGACTGCCCGGAACCAACCGGCAACAGGCAGCCACAACAATACCTGTCTAATGTGAGAGGTCAAGGCTTTAATAAGACAATTAAGGCTGAGTCAGGATTGTTAGGATTAAGTGAACTAAAGACTTAATCAAAATGGAACATGCTAAACTAAACGGACTGGTGGGGGTTAGGTTAGAAAACACTTAACCAACTTAGCATGTGGCTAGAGATAGAAAACCTAGTAACGGGGGACCCTTTTCAGCAGTAACCCTAGAAGGTGTATCAGGATACCCTGAAACTAGGCAGGGTGGGGCACGATTACTGGGCTGATTGTAAGAGGTCAAATCGACGGCGGTGGTGTAGCAGTGTAGGTTCTAACGGGGTGCGGGCGTGCACACACTCCGGCGCAGAAAAATAAAGCACTGGGCACCAGTAGCATACCTATGCATTCTAAGGTTGTGTCGGGCCGCCACCATGGGACTTGATACACCCCATGGTGGGACCAGCATAGGTAACTACAACATCGGTGGCCGTAAGACACATGTAACTATGCGAGTAGGAGCCGATCATGATAAAATGGATCACTTCACCCTGATTATGGGGTGCCAGTTGGGAACTAGTTTATATGGGTTCAGAGATTAACATGGGGTACGATAGTATATTCGACCCTAGACAACTTAACCAAGTTTATAGTGCTTTCCCACTTCTTGTTTATACTTATCATACCCAGTTCTTTATTCATAGACAGAATAGTACTAGACTTACTCAGGCTTTATGTCTGACTCTACTTTTCTTTCGTCTTCTTTTCTTCCGTTCCCCCCCCCCCCCAGGTCCACAGGGAGGGAACACTGCAGCTTGACCAGCCTTAACATCCAGCTTGAAGAATAGAAATGTATTGCTTGGACCTTTTCATTTTGAACTATGGCTTTGGACAACCACTATGGGGCTTTTGCAGTTTATCTATGTTTTATTTATGCTTCTTTAAATAATGTAATCAAGACAGATTATGAAAGTGTTATGTTATGTTTTGGAAAAGATGTAAGACAATTATGGTGATGTTGTTGTAGCACGTATTTGCTTTTATGAAATAAAAGTTGTTGATTTTCCGCTGTTTGCAAATATGTGTTCTTATATCTGTCTTGTATATCTGTGACTTATACTTATAACCCTCCACCAAAATTAGGGCATTCCCTTTGAGAGTGACCCTAACGGAGGTGGGGTGTTTCACTTGGTATCAGAGCTTAGGTTTACCAGATAAAATAAAAAGTTCTAAAAAAAAAATTATTTTCAAAAAGGAAATTTAAAGAAGCATTTTTAAAAGAAAAATATTATTTTATTTTAAAAAGGCAAAGTCCACTCCCCAAAGCCATAGGTACTATCTCTTATCCTTCGTTTTGAATCTATCCTTTTTGTTTCAGCATGTCTGAAGATCTTAACTTGCCAGATGGGGTGCCAATACCTGGTTGGTTTAGACGGTTCTTAGAAGCAAGAGCCACTCAGCCAGGTCCTACCGTTCCTCCTCCCCCAGCTGCCGGAAATCATCCAGCTGCAGCGGCACCTTTTCCTCCACCTCCTCCTCGGGGAAACACTTTTGCTAAGATATGTAAAGATTTTAAAGCTATGGGAGGAAAGGATTTCCATTGAACTGAGTCCTTCGTGGCAGCTACAAATTGGCTGAAAGAAACGGAGGACCTATTCATCATCTTTGAGGTAGAAGATAGACAAAAAGTACAATTGGCAGTATGGCTATTGAAGGGCGAGGCGTTCTACTGGTGGGAAGTCACTAATGCTGAAAGACCAGTGGAGACATGGGAGGACTTTAGGGCAAGGTTTGAGACCAAATTTCTCTCAGATGCGGAAAGAAGTTTGCAGTTGGAAAAATTCTTATTTCTTAAGCAAGGGGACAAGACAGTCAGAGAGTATGTGAATCAGTTCGATGAGCTGGCTAGGTTTGGGCTTGACCTAGTCAACACCCCGCACAAGAAGGCTCTCCGTTTCGTCAAAGGGTTGAATGAGCCATTACACAGTTTGGCCATGACCCATATACCCATGGGAGCCACGTATGAAAGATTGGTGCAAATGGCATTGCTGAATGAAGAGGATAAGGGCAAGAAGGAGACAAAGGCAGAAAGTTCTCAAGGGAAGAAAGAGGGTTTGCAGCCTAAGAAGACAGACTTTAAGAAGGGCGGGAAAGGCAACAAAGAGAAGAGGAAGTGTAATTTCTGTGGAAAAGTGGGGCACTTAGTAAAGGACTGCCGGAAAAAGAAGGCCAAGGAGAATGGTGGGTGCTTTTCTTGCGGTGAGACAGGCCACAGGGCTAAGGACTGCCCAAAGAAACGAGGACAGGGGCAGAGGGCTGGATCCACCCCAGCGGCACAGGTTCATGTGCTGGAAGTGCCACCTCTACAACAGCGAGGTATAAATACTTCTGTAGAAAGTGTAGTTTATCTTTATGATCACCCCGTTCGCACTTTATTTGATTCTAGCGCATCACACTCCTTTATCTCGTCTGCTTTAGTAGAATCTCTGCACCTAAAAACTAGTATGGTAGAGGACCTCTTAATTGTTTCAAACCCAATTGGGGGCCCAGCTCATTTGTCTATGATCTGTTTGGGATTGAAAATCTCTATTCTAAGTGTAGAATTTCAATGTAGTGCCTTTGTTTTGGGCTTTTCGGGTTATGGTTTGATTTTGGGTATGGATTGGCTATCCAGTAATGGGGCCATCCTTGATTGTGAGAAAAGGGTTGTTAGGCTCCTAACCCAGCTCGGTAATACTTTGGAAATTTCTTGTAATCCCTCATACGCAGTTATGCTTAGTTACCTTGAATCGCTAGATGCCTCTGTTGAAAATTTGCAATCAGTTAAAGTGGTCCGGGAATATCCGGATGTCTTCGAAGAGGTGAAGGGCTTGCCTCCGAAGCGGGAAATAGACTTCCGCATATATCTTGTAGATAATGCAAAGCCCGTTGCATTGCCCGTTAGACACATGGCTCCACGAGAAAGGAAAGAGCTCAGTAAACAGATTAAAGAGCTTCTAGAAAAGGGGTTCATTAGGAGGAGCATTTCAGAATGGGGCGCTCCAGTGGTGTTCGCTACAAAGGCGGATGGTTCACTCCGTCTATGTGTTGACTATAGGGAGCTCAATAAGCTAACGAAAAAGAATAGGCACCCGCTCCCTAGAATTGACAATTTGTTTGACCAGCTTGTAGGAGCGTCTGTTTTCTCCCAACTCGATTTAGCAACCGGTTTTCATCAGCTAAGGGTGGCTGAAGATAGCATCGATAAAACGGCGTTCAGAACCCCAGACGGCTTCTTTGAATGGCTTGTCATGCCTTTCGGCTTGACAAATGCACCTGCTTACTTCGTGGACCTGATGAGTAGGGTATTTAGAGATTTCCTCAACAAATTCGTAGTGGTCTTCGTAGATGATATCCTTATCTTCTCAAAGAGTGAAGAGGAACATGCTCAGCACTTAAGGGCAATCATGGAAACTTTGCGAGTCCATCAACTAAAAGCCAAATTCTCCAAATGCCACTTTTTGAGAGAAGAGGTGAGGTTCCTTGGGCACATAGTATCCAAACAAGGGTTAGCAGTGGATCCTGCTAAGGTAGTGGCGGTACAGGATTGGAAGACACCAAGGAATGCAACTGAGGTCCAAAGCTTTCTAGGACTAGCAGGTTTCTATCGAAAGTTTATAAGGGATTTTGCGAAGAACTCAGCTCCACTCACGAAATTGACTAAGAAGAATCTAGTGTTCAATTGGGATTTGGATTGCGAGTTTGCTTTCCAACGACTAAAAAGGGCTCTTACAACAGCCCCAGTTTTGACGCTGCCAGATGGGAGCAAGATGTTCACTGTTTATATGGATGCATGTGGGACAGTGCTAGGCGTCGTCTTAATGCAAGAAGGAAGGGTAGTAGCTTATGGCGGGAGGCAGTTGAAAGTGCACGAAAAGAACTACCCAACCCACGATCTTGAGTTAGCCGCCATCGTCTTTGCACTCAAGTCTTGGCGACATTATCTCCTAGGTGAGAAGTTCGAACTTTACACTGACCATAAATCGTTGAAATATCTTTTCTCGTAGAAGGATCTTAACTTGAGGCAACAAAGATGGATGTAGTTTCTTGCCTCGTACGATTTCGAAATCTCCTACACTCCGGGCAAAGGCAACGTAGTAGCAGACGCGTTGAGCCGAAAGAAATTGACCCTAAGCCCGTTGTTTGTTGAAAGACAAAGCCTAGAGTTTATAGCCAGCTTCGACTTTAGGCCTTCCTCCGATTTCGTACCAGGCTTGCTAGCATCTCTCGAAGTGCGCCCAACTTTAGTGGATTCAGTAGGGACAGCACAACGCGAAGACCCTCAGCTTGTGGAAACAATTGATAGGCTAATTAGGGGTGAGACTTCAAGTCACCTCAACAGATACTCCATCGACGATAAGGGTTTGCTAAGGCGAGACGGAAGACTATGCGTCCCACAGACAAAAGATTTAGTAAAGAAGGTTCTCGAGGAAGCACATCACTCCAAGATGACGATACATCCAGGCGGAGATAAAATGTACAAAGACATAAAAAGGACTTTCTTCTGGAACGGCATGAAAAAGGACGTGGCAGAATTCGTTTCTAAGTGTATGGTGTGCCAACAGGTTAAAGCGGAACAGAAAAAGCCTGGCGGACTACTACATCCTCTGGAGGTCCCGCAGTGGAAGTGGGATAGCATCTCAATGGACTTCATTGATGGGCTGCCTAGGTCTAGGAGAGGCAACACTAGCATTTGGGTAATAGTGGATAGGCTTACTAAAAGCGCCCACTTTTTACCTGTCAAAAGTAAAAGAATTGCCTCATCCCTAGCATCACTTTACCTTAAGGAAATCGTTCGACTCCATGGAATACCATCTAGCATTGTTAGTGACCGAGACCCCATCTTCACCAGTGAGTTTTGGCGGAGTCTGCAAGAAGCAGTAGGAACGCAGTTATGCTTGAGCACAGCCTATCATCCCCAAACCGACGACCAAACAGAGAGAGTGAACAGAGTTTTGGAAGACCTTTTAAGGCTATGCGTCCTTGACTTCGGAGGGACATGGGAAGACCACCTTCCTTTGGTGGAATTTGCCTACAACAACAGCTATCAAGCAACCATCGGAATGGCGCCCTTCGAAGCTTTATATGGAAGACCGTGCCGATCGCCCACTTGTTGGTGGGAGTCTACTGATAAGCTCATACTTGGACCGGATATGATCCGAGAGACTTCAGAGAAAGTAGAATTAATACGAAGAAGGATGAAGACGGCCCAAGACGGACAAAAGTCCTATGCCGACAAGAGAAGGACCGACCTTGAATTTGAGGTTGGAGACAGAGTTTTTCTCAAGGTATCTCCGCTAAGAAACGTTGTTCGTTTGGAACCACAGGAAAACTGGCACCAAGGTTCGTAGGGCCATTCCCTATCATCGAGAAAATTGGGAAAATGGCCTATAGATTAGAGCTACCCGAGAAGTTGGCTGGAGTCCACAACGTTTTTCACGTTTCACATCTCCGAAAATGTCTACATGAGTCTGCTGAAGTGGTAGAGCCAAATATCCTCGAAGAGGCCGAAGTGGAACGCGAAGCAACCATAAGAAAAGTTCCAACCCGCATATTAGGAACGGAAGTGAAGAAGCTACGCAACCGCGAAGTCAAGCTCGTTAAAGTTCAGTGGAGCGACGCCGAGGGAGACGCGACTTGGGAAACTGAAGCTAGAATACGTACTGCCTACCCTTTTCTGTTCGAGGGTACATCCTTGATCTTTCTTTTCCTTAGGTTGCGCTTTTATCTATCTTTTTAGGTATATTTCCTCAACCTTATCTTTTAGGTAGAAACCCTTTGGATGGAAACATGTAATTGAAACATGTTATGGATGATGGTTGCAAGTGGTTGCAAGTGATTGCTAGTGGTTGCTCGTGGTTGCATATACACACACAATCTAGGATTTAGATCGGCTCATTCACTTCATATTGCATATGCATATATGTTTGCATTCGTATATGGTTGAACTTTAATGTGTTGTCATATGGATGTTGCATTTGTAATGAATGATTGTGCACTCATGTAGAATCATGAATAGGAAAATTTGCATACATAATGGATTCATGGCACTTACATAATTCGCATTAAGGAGGTCAACTGAATCAGTAGACCGCCTGATTTTGCATTAGATAAGTACATGTATACACACACACTTCGCATATGATCATGAAGCATTAGAAGTCTTTTAAGGACAATGGATGCTCGTGTTTGATGGATGAGTAGATGGATGATTGGATGTTAGGATATACATTCCTCCTAACTTGAAGATTTCGGGGACGAAATCCTTTTAAGTGGGGGAGAATGTAACACCCCGCGAATTCTATAACTGTGAAATTCACAAATTAAAGTATAATTAATTTCAAATCAAAGAACTAAGGGAAACGGGATATGCCATTGCGTTCGTCTCGGAAAAATACGCAAAATAGAGTCCGAGTTTTCGAAAAACGGAGTCCGTATGAAGAAGATATGGCCTTCGGAAGTTTCTAAATTAAGTTTAAAATTCGAACAGAATAAAACAGCTCAGAAAAAAAATTAATAATCGGGCCCAATTAGTCAGGGCGGGAAAACTCCCGCCTAATGCACCCAGGTCGACTGGGTTGTCGACCTGGTCTGGCCAGGTCGACAGGGCTGTCGACAGGCATGTCGACCTGGTCCAGAGCCAGGTCGAACCCAGCCCAACCTGGCTGGCATATTCTATGTTGGTCGATTTTCTGTAGTCTGCTTTGTCATTAGGGCTAGGTGGCAGGCTCTAATTGGTCTCTCTTTCGAATGAATGGCTACGATCAATCCAAGCAACATCAATGGTCCTAATCAGTTCATAACCTCTATAAAAATAACCCTAGACTCAACCTAATCTATTCATTCAAAAATAAGAACAAAGCCGTCATGTTGCTGAGGAACGACTAAGAGTAGCCGCCAATTGGAGAGAGGATTAGGAGGCAAATTCTAAAGCATAAAGCAACATAAACAAATCAAATCAACAAGGAATCGCATCTCCAAATCCCTAAATTGGAGAATTCGCCACACAATTGTAAGTAGAGTATTATTTTGGTATGAACAAATAATTGTGTTGGTTTGTATACTTGATTGTGGTGATAAAGTAATTCATATTTGTGCGTTACTATGATTCTTATCGATTTGGAATATTGTATACGTTTGGATATTCGCAAAGCATGTTATTTATTATAAAAACTACATATTTGCGGTAGTTTTATGCAAGTATACGTTTGGAATATTCGCAAATTATGTAATCCATGTTGAAGCTACATGTATGTAGTTGTTTAATTGAAACTCATGCAAGTTAGGGTTTTGCTACTATGCCATCATAATGTATATTTTTGTACATAAATCATTTTGTACGTAATTGGAACAAATTTGGGTTATTATAGTTCATATGAAACTATGTTGAAATTTTGGCACCATGATCTATGCATTAAGCCATGCTTTTGTACTAGAAAACCTAATTGCAAACTTATGAATATGACTAGGCTATGATTGATATTTTGCATAATTGAAATCCATATTGTTAACAAGAATTATATGATGACATATGTGGTACATAGCTAGGTTAGATTCAAAAATCCCTTTTGCAAGTTGCATGACTAAAGTAAAAATCATGATTTCATGTTAGAAATATTTATGCCATGTGAATAGATTTAAAATCATGATTAGTTTGAACTATACTTTTGTGTTAGTAACAAAAGTAAACACCTTTGTAAACATGTAGTAATCTTATGAACATGATTTGCTTATGTTTGACATTATGCCTGAATAAAAATATAGGTTTATGTTGTAGTTAAGCCTATGTGTCAAATAGTGATATTCTTATCTCAACTACAAGTTTACATGTTTTGATTCATGTCCCTTATGCTTTATGACCAAAGTATACATTACTACTATGCAAGTACACCAGTTTCTATTTTGTAATTCCAACGTTATGTTGCAAGTTCCTGCGTTCACATTCCCCTCTTTGTGTATGTAATCACGCTTTAAGCCTCCCCTTTTTCTCATGGCTAAGTTGGGCTTAAAAGCCTAAGCCCAATATATTTTATGATAGACGAACGTATTAAACGGGGGAAAATAACGTTGGGTTAAATTTATTAATAAATGAAAATATAAAGTAGAAGGGCCCAAATTCAAGTATGGGTTGGGCCCATGATTGGTGTAACCTCTACACCATTAACTTAATAATGCGCCGCAAATATTTACATATAAGAAAATAAAGAAGAAAGACAAAATATGTAAATGTAGAACATACGATGTGTTTAACCCGAGGTTGGATTGAGTTGTGATGTAAACCTGCCCGGAACCGCCCGGCTGTCCAGTAGTCACAACAATACCTATCCAATGTGGGAGGTTAAACATGGAGCCCAATAAGGACCCGAGGTTAGACTGAGTTGTGGCGTAAGACTGCCCGGAACCAACCGGCAACAGGCAGCCACAACAATACCTGTCTAATGTGAGAGGTCAAGGCTTTAATAAGACAATTAAGGCTGAGTCAGGATTGTTAGGATTAAGTGAACTAAAGACTTAATCAAAATGGAACATGCTAAACTAAACGGACTGGTGGGGGTTAGGTTAGAAAACACTTAACCAACTTAGCATGTGGCTAGAGATAGAAAACCTAGTAACGGGGGACCCTTTTCAGCAGTAACCCTAGAAGGTGTATCAGGATACCCTGAAACTAGGCAGGGTGGGGCACGATTACTGGGCTGATTGTAAGAGGTCAAATCGACGGCGGTGGTGTAGCAGTGTAGGTTCTAACGGGGTGCGGGCGTGCACACACTCCGGCGCAGAAAAATAAAGCACTGGGCACCAGTAGCATACCTGTGCATTCTAAGGTTGTGTCGGGCCGCCACCATGGGACTTGATACACCCCATGGTGGGACCAGCATAGGTAACTACAACATCGGTGGCCGTAAGACACATGTAACTATGCGAGTAGGAGCCGATCATGATAAAATGGATCACTTCACCCTGATTATGGGGTGCCAGTTGGGAACTAGTTTATATGGGTTCAGAGATTAACATGGGGTACGATAGTATATTCGACCCTAGACAACTTAACCAAGTTTATAGTGCTTTCCCACTTCTTGTTTATACTTATCATACCCAGTTCTTTATTCATAGACAGAATAGTACTAGACTTACTCAGGCTTTATGTCTGACTCTACTTTTCTTTCGTCTTCTTTTCTTCCGTCTCCCCCCCCCCCCAGGTCCACAGGGAGGGAACACTGCAGCTTGACCAGCCTTAACATCCAGCTTGAAGAAGAGAAATGTATTGCTTGGACCTTTTCGTTTTGAACTATGGCTTTGGACAACCACTATGGGGCTTTTGCAGTTTATCTATGTTTTATTTATGCTTCTTTAAATAATGTAATCAAGACAGATTATGAAAGTGTTATGTTATGTTTTGGAAAAGATGTAAGACAATTATGGTGATGTTGTTGTAGCACGTATTTGCTTTTATGAAATAAAAGTTGTTGATTTTCCGCTGTTTGCAAATATGTGTTCTTATATCTGTCTTGTATATCTGTGACTTATACTTATAACCCTCCACCAAAATTAGGGCATTCCCTTTGAGAGTGACCCTAACGGAGGTGGGGTGTTTCACGTTGAGATTAGTCATGTGTTGAACGAAATATTTTAACAATAAAATTTACATCTTTATCATATATAAAATTAGAAATTAACTGGAAAATAGATGAGATGAGTGGTCTCCTGGATATTGATCTAATGTTAGTTTCGGCCTTCGGGGTTAATATTCAGGGAATCGTTCTCTTACTAATTTACGGTTGGAGTCTGATTTGAAATCAAACGAAAGATACCATAATTTTTATAAAATATATTAAATATAGTCACACATGGACAGTACTCATTAGTTGAGATTAGTCATGTGTTGACAAAAATATAGATTCTTGTATCGAATAGGATAAATATTTATTTGTTGAATAGAATAACGGAATTATTGAAAAATATAAAGCCGTGTTGATTAGAGATGCGCTATTTTGACGCGAACGATATTTATATCGATTATATTCGTTTTTATAATTGAATTGAATATATAACGAATTCAAATTGAATTGAATATAAAACGAATTCGAATTGAATTGAATATATAACGAATTCGAATTGAATTGAATATAAAACGAATTCAAATTGAATTGAATATAAAACGAATTCGAATTGAATTGAATATAAAACGAATTGAATTGAATATATAATGAATTCAAATTGAATTGGAATTTGAATTGAATTGAAATGAATTTAAAACGAATTTATAAGGAAAAATTCAATTTTGATTTGAATTTGAAATGGAAGTTGAATTTGTTTTTGAAACGAATTTAAAACTATTTATAAAATTCGTTTTAAATAGAAATCGACGAAATATATATTATATATATTATATAATGGCCTGAATAGAACGCGCCGCGCCGCGCCAGTTCGTAAATTTCGACCATTGACTTCGAACGGACATTACGGGAGATCCGACTGTCGGATTCTCCTAAAACCGGAACCGTTGGGTTCGTATCGAAAAGAGCTTTCTAACGAATATTAGAAATTTGAAATCTAACGGTTGGATTTGGAGATACGTCCAAATCAAATTTGGAAAAGGTCGCTGTAAGTGCAGTTCGATGGCCGTTGATGGAAATCGACTGTACGGGCCTTGATAAAATTATTAAAAATAGTAATAATTTGTGTAAAATCATAAGAAATGATTTGGGAAAAATTGGGATGAAAAACTCCATATTTGAAAAGATAAAAATAGATTTTTATCGAAATGAACTAGTTTTGAACTAAAATTAAAACCCATTTATTTTTAAATAAATAAATTGGAATTGAATTAGAATTGATTTGTAGGTTTATCGTGAACAGTGTTTTAAATAACACTTGTTCTTTAACCCGATAATAAATAGAATGTGATTTGGGTTTATCGTGAACTGTGTTTTAAATGACATTAGTTCTTTGACCTAGTAAAAGGAGTTTTAATGAATCTGTAATTAGACTGAAATGTGAATTGATAATTTAAATTATCAAATTTAGAAAGTGAGCCAGAATGGAGTATCACCAGTTTTGCTCCAAAGCGATAGTCAGATCTTTAATTAGATTTGAACGTGAAATGGTAATTAATTTTATCGATAACACCATGGTGTTAGATCTGGAGTACTACCAGTTTTGCTTCATGGGATGAATAGGTTGGGATTGGGAAATAAAATAAATAATTACTTCGGTGTGGTTCGCTAATCTCGACTAGTTTGGAAAACCATAATTTGGTTTGATATGACATCCAATGGAAGATTAAAGAATAAATTTTAAAGAATTTATCTTGGATAAAATTAATGGGAACCTTTCCCTAAGAATATGAAATTTAGAAACTAGCTGTAGGTTACCTAAGAAGAATGGTTTCCTGGGTATTGATCTGATGTTGGTTTCGGCCTTCGGGGTTAATATTTGGGGAATTGCTCTCTTACTGATTTACGGTTAGTGACTAATGAATTGGAATGAGGCGTAAGTTGTGTTTGTGTAACATTTGTTTTTAATATACGCGGGTTGTTCGGAAAGGCCGGATTTATACCCATTCTGAATAACCGATTCGACGATAAGTCGAAGATGAAGACGGTGGTTGAATACCGGAAGTCTTCACATCGTTTGGGTGATTACTGATGATCTTGATTGGGCTGTACACCCAAGATGAGGGAATCAGTTGGTGGTCGTCCAGACGTACTTGGAGATCGATGGATATGCGAGGAAAGTGCCTCCGGTTTCGTTCAGACCCAGAATGAACTTGTAAATGGATTGTATGTCTGACATTGGATTTTATTCTATGTTGATTGACCTCTATTAAATATACATCTGTTTGGCGGCGGAGAATTTATTCTTTTGCTTAACGCCCTTCTCTGAGATGTACGAGCTCAGAGGTTGTATATCGATGGACATCAATCGCATGGCATGAATTTCCTGTGTGGCACGCTGAGTTGCATGGATCAAGGCTTCTGTTGAAAAGCAAAGTCTTGTGGTTGATGATCAAAGCACGGCCTATGTG
Source organism: Allium sativum (assembly GCA_030737875.1). NCBI lineage: Eukaryota > Viridiplantae > Streptophyta > Magnoliopsida > Asparagales > Amaryllidaceae > Allium > Allium sativum. Next base: position 43,565,535 of record JASFAX010000020.1, on the reverse strand, counting down.
GCAGCTTTGTGTATAACGTGAATTCGCGAGCCTCACACCTCGGTATGAGTTAAAAACGGGATAAGGACTGCAAGGAGAGCACGACGTTTCTTTCTAGCTTTGGTGGTGTCAGTGACTTACCAGCCCTGACATTTATATACTTTTCACCTATGTAGTTGTTGGATGAGGCGCCTTGATTTTAGGTCTGTAAGGACCGGGAAACGTGTGTTCAGGAATTGCCAATCCTCAAACGTAAGAGAGGACAGGCCCTGAAGATCCAAGGATTGCCCAGAGTGTGTAGTCCTGAGACATTTGCTAGAGTGTCTTGAAAGCGGAGAGGAGCTTGCCCCTTGCCTCGACTCATGACGGAAATCCAATTTCCAATACGTGTATTTCGGTTTTATTTGTAGAGCCTAGTATGGCGACATAGTGGGATGGGGCACTTATGCCGTCTATGATTGATACTTATGATTTGAAGTTGTTTTATACACTATGTACTTACAATAGTATCAAATGATTTGTTTTAAACGTATCAAGCATTCTTCACTATTATAAGGTAAAAACCCTATCCTCCGGCTTGCGTTGCATTGTGTGATGGGACCTGGGTCTTATAATAGCTTCATTTTTAGAAAGAGCATTGCGCTGTTTATTTATATGCACTGGTATTCTTGGGAGGAAATCCGTTCCGTGTTATACGGCGTGGTCCCTTTAATTACTCTCTTTTAAAGTAAAGTTTTAAATAACTGTTTTAGTTCTCACACCAGTCACATGACTGACCTGGAGTTTATTGTTTTAACCTAAACTTTGGGTGCCCTTATTTTTGACACGGGCAGCTAGTAGTTTTGGTTTTGCAGATTTATATTCATAGGATCCTGATTTACAGCTGGAACGATGCTCGGAAAGCTCTGTATCCGTGTATCACTTTCAGTTGTGTTTTGTATATTTTTCCGCTGCTATGTAATTTATTGTAATCTCTGATATTTATCGAATGTAAATTATGCATTTATACTCTGTATATTCTTGTATCTGATGGAATTGTTGTAATAACAATGAAATGTTCTTCCGTCTGCGTTCTGATTTGTCTTGTCCTCAACGCAATCCGTTCTTTCCTTCACGGGGAAGTTACGGGTCATCACATTTATATTCCAAAATCTCGCATTTATGTCCAATACTTCTCGTATGGGATATCACACCAATTTCAACACCTTTTACTCGTTTCAAACCAATACCATTCCTCGTTAATAATGAACCCATTCAAGTTGGGGTATTCTATTTACCTTTCAGACCTTGATCGACAACGTTCTTATCTCAGAATAATATTAATTTGTCACTTAACCACTGATATTAAAGTCTCATTTTCCACCTTGATTCCAAAACTGGTTTTATAAACCATTTCTTACATTTGAAACCCCTTCCACTATAATCTCTTTACTTAATTTGTTTGATTAAGTAAATGTTCACAAAACACCACTTTTAACTTAAATCATTATTTCGCTTATAACATTTTGATTTATAATCAAAATCTCTTGTCAAATAATTTGCTTCAATCTATTGCCGTTCTTATAATAAACCTTGGCCTTAGATTTCATAACTATCGACTGCTTACCCCCTTCTTTACAATAAGACCTTGTTAACTTGGATTTTATTTCCAAGAATCCATTTATCAATATCTAACACCAAACGTTTGAAAACCTTATTTCAGTTACAACGCTTTGCCTAATTCAGTTCTTTAACCTTTAAAGTTATCATTTTGGTTTAAAACAATTTTTTAAACCTCACTTCGATTTCTTCCAAATCATTTATACCAATCCGTCAATCCGTTTACCATCTCTTCACAACTTAGCTTAGATTTCATTCTAAACACATTTTTAGTCCATTTCTAATCTAGTAACTATTCTCCCTAATAATTCCATTCAATTGAATTTACTTCGCTTTACTTTATTTAAAACTTAAGGAAAAAGCTTATTTAAACCCCTGCGTTCAACGACAAATCCCAATTACAAATCTAGTTTATAAACTTGGATTATAACCCCTTTTATAAACTCTTATCACCTCTCTGATCAAACCATAATGCCACTTAATCCTTTCTTAATTGAATTCCAATTAAAAGTCATTTCTCTAATTATTATTAATTAAAACAATAATAACTTTAACATTAACTATATAAAAATAGTTAACTTTGCTGTTTAAAAATAGGATAATTATCACTTTTAAAAGCTGGTTAAATGATAATTTACTTTATTAACACTAACCAATTTGATAATTACCTTGGATTATAGTTAATCGAAGATTAATTAATATTTAACACCAAACAATTCGGTAATTTTCTTAATTTATAGTTGATGGGGGATTAACTAATATTTACATTATTCGTTAAATTTAACGAATCTTTAGAAAATCGAATTAATTCCATTATCAATTTAATTCGATTACCAATTCTAATTAAACACAGTTGGTTTTGTCAACCGTACATCTCAGTTAACCATTAACCGAATTCCAATTGTCATTTCCCCCTTTTAAGTTAATCAAATAACTAAATTAATTTAAAATCACCATTTAATTGTTTTAAAGACAATTATTCCATTTTACCAACCCGTAGGTGAATTCCTTGGTTTCCTCCTCTGCTTTTAGAACTTTTATAAATCACAAGGTTAATATATTTTTATAAACTCGATTAAATAATTTCTTTTATAACTCAATTTAAATATATTTTTTATATAGTTCTAATTTTATTATTTATATAGAATAAATTGAAAAACTCAATTCAGTTATAAAATAATTTATAACTTTAAAACTACGTCAATTCACCTGACGGTAGACGACGTTTAAAACAATATATTTTAGGCCATTGACTGCCAATTACCCAATCAATACTGTCGATTGATTTTAACTAGAAAAATGATGAATATTTATTCAACCATTAATATTTAAACAAGTTTTGGTTTCAATCAGGGTGATCAATTCATATATGAGTAAAATGCACCACAAATAAAAATACAGTTTATTTGAGGAATCCGGTCGGATCCCTCCAACCTGTACTTCTCTGCATCACAGATAACAGTTGACAAAAATATACGAATTTAATTTCAATAACATAATGACGAAATATAATTAACTGCAAACAATCAAACAATAAACAATCAATTTGCATCCATAGCATCCAATCAACCAATTTATATTGTTACGGTAAATTATATTTTTCTATGAATTTACCACATCACAAGATTTCAGAGGGTGTGAGAATTAACTCACCAGATTTAATTCTGTTGACGGTTGCCTCGTTTTCTTCATTAAATTTTAAACGATCATTCAAATTATCTGAAATTCCAATCAGCTCCAATCGAATCCCAGTCAGCGCCATCGTCTAGGCCTTGTCCCTGTGATCCCAACGGATCCAGTTTCACTGAATTTCGTTAACGCATGTTAAAGTTATACCAATTACAAGATTTTATATATATACACTTATATAATTAACTAATTATTAATTAATTAAATACTTAACTAATTACCTTTTATTTAGTCAACTTCTGCGTCATCAGCATATGACCGGCTCCTCCATCTCTCACGCGTTTTCCCCAATCCTAACATCAGAAACCCGATCCTTTCTTGCTTCCGAAAGTTCAGCCTCCACTATGCTTCAGTCCACCGCCTCTGGTCAACCTAGGACCCACCTGACCCTTGCCTTGCCACCGCCCCACCGTAGGCCACCATTGTCAGAAGCCGTCGGTCGCTAAACCCCTCCAACAGCCTGACAATTGAAGACGAATGGAAATGGTTCATGCTACTCCTCGCGCCACTATAGGTCGAAGTAGACCACCGGACTTCCGCCGTTGCCACCGCCTGGTACCAGTGCTTCATTCCCCTTCATCCACTTCACCCCTTTGCCTCCTCCTCCGATCTGAAAACACCCAAATCCGATCGCCACTTTCAGAAAACACCCCAAAAACTCCACCTCCGTTCATCTCCTCGCCCCGACCACCACAGGCGATTCCAAAACCCCAGACCAAAGCCAAATCAAAGCCTGATCTCCCCTCTTCGTCCTCCAACTGGTTTTAGCTTTTGAAATTGACCAAAACTACTCCAAAACAGAAACGAACAGAAGTGCTTTCTCTCAGTTTTCGTGCCACCACAGTCATTCGATCACCCCCAAATTTTACCAGCAGGTAGATATCGTCCCGATCTACCACTTTGCCGTTGGAACCACCCCCCTCAAACTCGTTATAAATTTGGAGATATAAATTAAAACGTGATTAGGGACTTGTCTGCAAAATTGTGAGGCTGAAAAATTGTTTGGATGGGATGAATGAATTTAGGTTGAAATGTAGTTGTATATATAAGGGAGAAATAATATTTGTTTAGGTCGATGTGACTAAGGATATTATTTTTCGTGTCTATCGAAATTTCGAACATCGTTTATTCGCTCCTACGCTCACATACAAACTCTGTTCGTAACACGAATGGACGTCATGGTATAATTTGACATTACGGTCCTAATAAAACTTGTTTCATCGAATTCCGAGACCGTTTGCTCAAACGGCGCTCCTTCACGTCCAAATGGTCATTTTATTTGCATTTTATTTTGCCACACTCACAGAATAACTTTGATTGACGCGTAAATCCAAATCTAGCAATAATTTACTGTTGCAGTCCCAATAAAAAAAATTCGCTGAAAACGGAGGTCGTTTGAATAAAGTCCCTTTAAAAAGGTCCAATTTACATTAAAATAAACCAATTTTAAAATTCCCCAATATAATATTAATAAAATATTGTAATCGGCCATACAAGACCAGAATTTCATAGATTACCAAAATAAAATATCACGGGTTGAATTCCAAGCCAAATCGATATTTAGAAAAATAAAAACCCTTTATTTATATAAATAAATCGCTATAATATATAAAGGAATTCCATAGCGACTTTTTTAAACATTGATTTGGACATAAAACAAAATCTACGCTATGAAAAATGGATTTTTATCTTCCATTAGAAAAATATTATCAAATAGATTTATATTTTCTTGTTTCGAGAAAATCCGTCTTATTTTAGATCCTGTACAGCTGTTTAAAGTTCAAAACGCCATTTTACGAACTACCGCGCTGCTGCAGCTCATTTTATAATATAATTATAAATTTAATGCTCAACCATCGTTTTATAAACGAAATCGATACTACAATTTCAATACGAACAATATTGAACAATTTTAAATTGCCCAATCACACTATACTTCAAATTCAACATTTTTCCAAATATTTTGGAATAAAAATATTATATATTATTAATATAAATAAATATTCAAGATAAAATAATTAAATTCAACTATTTAAATTCAAATCGATATTTTAAATAATAATTCAAATAATCAAGCAGAAAATACGGGACGTTACATGTCGTCCTCATGCTCTTCAAAACAAAATCGCCATATGCACCGTGGGGTAAATCGGGGTTGTCCAATTTCTCGAACCCAAAATACTTAAAACTCTTATTTGTTTAAACCTATCTTAATTTAAATAGGCCTACGACTATCTCATCATTGAAGTAATTTTAAAATTGAGTAAGAAAGATGAAAGAAAATAGAAAACAAACTCGAATGTGTTCTCTCATTAATCTTAATTTATTAATTCCTCTAATCGTCTAAACCTTAGCACGGATACCAAATGTAACACCCCACACTTTTCTGAGCCTGAATTTCGACAAAAATCAAAGCCCAAACCCAACGAAGAATGGAGAGCATAAATCTGGTGCCTGCCATTAATGATCATGAGCATAATCATAGTAAAATAAAACTATCTCACATTTGAGACGAAATAAGACAACGAATAAAACTGACCAAGGCGACTATCTTAAAGCATGTCACTACATCGCTATTGTGCACAAGAGAGAGAGAACCGAAAACCGGAAACCAAACTGAATACTTGCTGAGACCTGTCTTCCCCGAGCTAAGCCTGAGAGTTGTTATGAGGAAGGGGTCAGAACAACAAGTCCTGGTGAGTAGAAAATGTATATAACTATCTATAATATACAAATGCATCCCGTTTAGTCAAAACCAAAACATATATCTAAAAAGGATACTAATTCTAACCTAACCCTGTAAAGATTTAAGCACAACGATAAACTACCATACCCGAGGTAGTGTCCCAAGCACAACGATATCGCAATACTGAGATAGAATAATTAGCATAAATATGAAGCCTTTAAACCACCATTCAACCAATTACCAAAAACTAAAAGGTAGGCTCTTAACTGCTCAGTATTTCATAAGGAGGTTAATTATTTTTATATAGTCAATTAAGACCTCACTATCCATATAAGATAAGGGTGGATTCTTTCCACGTAATTATTGTAAAGTTTTCCCAAAATAGTTACAAAAACGTTATAGACATATTTCAAATCACAAGAAATAGGAAACATATATATTTCTAGAATGGTTGATGTAAATTACATACAAATATACGCGATTTTACACAACCGTTCCTATTTAGTTTTTATATATTTCTTGATGATTTCAAAATATGACTTTTTAACTTAAAAAGAACAAAAATGGCATATTTACAATAATCAAGTAAAACCCTGAACAATATCAAACAAAAATGAGATTATTATTTTAAATCCAAAAAATACACAAACTCTAAATCAATACCAAAATCTAAGAATCTGGAACAAATGCTACAATTTTAACAATGTTTTGGGACTGATTTCTTAATCCAAGGTGTTCACAATAACCAAAACAAATCTAAAAACAATTACAGGCAATATAATTTAATTAACCCAAAAAGCCTATAAATTGAATATTCAAACCATAACCTATTCTATCAGATTTGATAAAAATAATCAAATCTGATAACTCTTTAAGCATATAATTCAGATTAACACAAATGAACTATGTAAGTTATTATAAACGATGTATATAATTTTCCACTCACCTAGAAGCTATCCAAACCTGAATATGAACAAAACTTTAAGGCCTATAATTCTCAAATCTTATGGATCTGCAATTACTTCAAAAAGGGGATTCTTTTAAATTTGTAGATCTGCAAGAAAATAGAAAAGAGGAAGGAAATCTGAATGGAAGAACACATATTCATAGCACCATCTCTTTTGCACAAGATTCTAATTTCAATCTTCTCAAATCTGTGTTTATTTAATTTGTATATGTTTAGATTTGTTTTAGAAGAGAATTGGGAGAAGAGAAAACGACAAAGCCTCGCTGCTACTTTCAAATTATATGCAAAAGAATGGGGATCTAACCCTTCATTTATAGTTTTTGAAATGAACCTTAACCATTGGATTTAATTTTAGAAATATCTTTCCATTTCAATAAATTTTATATATAAATAACTCTCAAAACCTAGCCGTCACTGGGAAGGCTATGACCAGAGGGATCGATCACCAAGTCGACCATCCCCGTCGACCTAAGGTCGACAACTCAGGTCAAACTCGCACAGTGATGGCGGGTTATAAATGGTAATAAATTTATTATATATTCTTTTTGATTTATTCTTCATTTATTTTTGTATTTTGTCGATAGCTTTTTCATGCGGACTTCATTCGCGTAGTTCAAAGTATGAAAGTTGACCAGAATTCCGTTATGAACACGACGATGCAAGTTTCAAGGTCAAATTTCATTATTTGCGAAAATTCCATTTCTGGAACCTAATTAAATAGCTGAACTAATTATCATCAAAATTTTGGATTGTTACATATGGTGAGTACCTCGGTACATTGGACATATATATATATATATATATATATATATATATATATATATATATATATGCAATTTATTAGGTTGATTTATTGGGGAGTAGATGAGTACGATTGGTGCTGAAGAATCGAGTGTATTGTGGAATAAACAAGTCAAATCAATCAAGGATCTCAAGTCAACTTTGAGTGTCCACATGCATCTTCCCAAACACATACTCATCAAAATAACTACAACTTTCCAAAACATAAAATAAATCAAGTCGTAAATAAGCAAACATAAGCTTATATCATCCAAAAACCAAAACTGTTTTGGTAAGATTCACATCATAACATCATATACACATGCATATAAAAATAGCAACCCAGCATGATATTTTGCACTAACATTTAGCACATATAATAATATATATTTAATCACATATAATCAATTACTTTTTCCAAAATAAAAGAAGGTTTACTCACTTAAACTTAGGCAAAACCAGGCTTAAAGGGTATTTAATCCTTGCTAACACCTTCTCACTTGCACTAGCTTTGTAAAAATAAATTTTTAGAAGGTCTAAAAGTATTTTGGAATGGCCTAGAGAAATTTTAGCTCGGCCTTGATCAAATTTTTATGTTCTAGGGATTGAAGATAAGAAAAGGGGGTAGTGGAAAGGTTAATAAGAGTGATAGAAGTGATTTCAAAGAGGTTTGAAGTGCAAAATTCAAAATCTTAAACATGAAAACATTTTTTGTTCAAAGGGAAGCCATTGAAAACATTTTGGAACTTAAAAAGAATTGAGAAAGAAGATAGAAATTAAGTGAAACGAAAGAAGAAGAAGAAGAAGAAAAGGAATCACTTTTATATCAAATGAAAAGTGAAAGTTACAAAACTACCCTTTAAGTACATAACCTTCTCTAAAAATTTGATAACTCACTTAACCACTCTCTTACACTTCCATGCCACCTCATTTTTCCACTTGCTCTTTATTTAAAAACCAAAATGACACTTAATGTCCTTTATGTACCATTAGTGTAAGTAATTATGGTATTTTAATACTACCTTTTACTGCACACGTTAAATACATCAAAACTACATCACAATATAGCTAGAAACTGCATCTAGGTGTAGAACTTTTAAGCTCCATGTGTGAAATGCAATTAAAAGCTGTTACACTGCATTTTAGTTTCTTTTTAGATGCATGCGTGAAACGTAGCTAAAATTGCATAATTTTTTGCTATTTTTGTGAAATTCGGCTAAACACTGAATTCACATGCAACAGTTTTATGTTGCATGTCTGAATTACAGTTGAAAACTACTTTAGAATGAAGCAATTTTTAGTTGCATTTGTGAAATGTAGCTAAAAACTGTTATGCAAAATTATTATTTTAGAAAATCGATTTTAAATATCAATAACGTATATCGTTGGGAAGTTTATTTAGTTTTCGATTTAATGGTAAAAAAAGTCCAAAAATCTGATAAATCTACAAAATGTTATCACACTCTATAAATTGGTAATAAATGACTCGACGAATGCTAATACTTATCAGATATGATTTAAAGAGGCAGGGACCAATTTTATAAATTAATAATGAAATAAGAAATTAAGGCTAATATTTAGAAAAATAATTGGAAACAAAGAAGGACGATTAGGTTCATTAAACATTCTAATTAGTTCTAGTCAATGCTGGTAAAAGTAAATTTGGTCACAATTAAAAGTGACTCAACCATATGTTTTTGTCAATTCTCAACTTGTTACGTGACAGCTATGTTTTTTTAGTCTTAATAGAGAGTTTGCTTGCTACAGTTAGGATAAAATAAATTCTCATTAGTTTCTCTTTATATTTCTGACCAAACCAAATAAATAATTTGTGAATATATTGAAATCTACAATGTTGTTCACTTATGTCTACTTCTTTTTTATTTCAATTACTCTTTAATTACAAATTTGAGATTCAAAAAATAAAATCCAACTATAAATTTTACCTATTTATTGGTTATCATTAATGTTATTTATTAAGACTATCAAAGTCACAATTAAAAAGGGAAAAATTAAAAAGAAAGCTTATAGGTAAATATTCTAAACTAGGGGGAATATTATTTATAAGAAGCTGTAACTATTCAAGTTGCTTCATTTAATGCATATATCAAAATTTTATTTTTACTACTTTAATTCAAGGTAAACTGGATAGTCACAAGTTCATGATTCTGCAATTTTAGATCTAATATTTCCCTATAGGCACCTTAGAACCCTTCTAGACTTATATGTATTAACCAACTACTGAATACCTTGAGTATATGTCAACATGTCATTATATGAAAAGGACCGCCAATCTTACTTCGACAGACAACCCGTTGGGGTTAAAAGATAAGAATATCAAAACAATTTAAAACCTCACACGCAATGGAATAATATACAATAATCATATAAGATCATACATAGTCATTACAGTAATAATGATACATTAGAGTCATAATAATACAATACCAAAATGAGGCAGCCTTAACTACCTGCCCAATACATTACTACTACATAATTCAACATACACAGTAGAAATAAGATAGATAGATATCTACGATGAAGCCATCTGCTCCAAGATCCTCAAAATACTTTACCAAGATACCTGGTTCACTTGGCTACTCATTCAAATTGATTGCCTAAGAGTTTTTATGGGAAAATAACAAAAATCTGGGTCTGACATAAGTCTGGTGTGAGTAAACTTTAACAACAACATTTTCATTTGGAAAGCCTTTTGAAATCAAGGGTATCTCTTAAAACCATACCGCACATAAACACAAACGGGTTTTTACCTTATGATAACTAGAACTTTTAATAAAATTTCAGGTATATTATCATACTATCTAGGGTTAAAGTAAATATATAATATAGCTGAAATGCTTGCATCTCACATTTCATTGTATTTGGCACAATTAAGTCCATAAAGGTTGGTATTGGAAATTGGATTCCCACAATGACTAGGCACTGGGGTACCGCATTTTTACCATTCTCTAAAAATTACAAAATTACCCTTTAAGTACAAAAGCTTCTCTAAAAATTTGATAACTCACTTAACCACTCTTTTACCATTCTATGCCACCCCATTTTCCCACTAACTCTTTATTTGAAAACCAAAATGACACATAATGTCCTTTATGTACCATTCGTGTAAGTAATTGTGGTACTTTATGTCCTTTTTCCTTATCTTTTTTTTATTTTTAAAATAAAATGCTTCAAGTCAATTTTCTTAAAACAATTTTTTTCTTCAAAAGGAAGCCACTAAAAACATTTTGGAACTTAAAAAGAAATGAGAAAGAAGATAGAAATGAAGTGAAAAGGTATAAGAAGAAAAGGAATCATTTTTATATAAAATGAAAAGTGAAAATTATAAAATTACCCTCTTAGTACTTAATTATCATCTTTATAAATGTTATATAAGAGATTAAAAGTTTATTTAAGTGTTCACCACCTTCCGACGACTTACTGAAAGAAAAATGTTGAATTATCCAAAAATGTTTTTTGATCACATTTTCTGTTTCTTTTCAAATTATGACCCCATGTAAACTAATTTTAAAAATTATTTCTCCATCATTAGTTATTAATTTAAAAAGGGTATTTTGGTTATAAAATCTAATATCTAATTGATTAATCATTTATTAAATATGTATTTTCTAAGTGATAAATTTTTGGGTTGTTACATAATATGTGTGGTTTCATGTTAGTTTTTGTTAATTCTTCATTTTGAAAAAACATTATACATTGAATTTGGATAGATGAACTTCTCGATCATCAAGGAAAAAAGCCTAGCGAAATGATTGATATAGAGTGTGAATTAGGTTATAAAACGACAACCAAGCGAATTCACTTGAGTAATACTTCAGAATTGACTGGATATCGATTTGGGCTTCACCTAGAGATTGGATCGGTACACATCTGATGACATAAACAACCACTTCAATTTGTACAAAGATCAATCAAATTTTCACCTTTTCAAGTGGGTAACCCCATCCTTTTTCACTAGTGACTCGACCAAAACACCATAGGGGACCCATGGTATGGACGCACCATACAAATAAGTAAATTCTCAAATTGTCGATCCTTAAAGGAATCAGCACTAATCCGACTACTTATGTTGTGCGAACCAGTCTATTTTTTAAAGGTGCTCAACATCATTTTTTGCACTTCCTTGTAAATTTTTAGGTGAACTTGATGAGTTTTTCTCCTATAAATACACCACCTTCTGCACATAAAAGAACCTTTTCCTGACTTTCTTAGGGAGACTCTACCAATTTTATTCTATCTAGAGTCTCACTTTTTGAGTCTCAATGACAACAACTGTATAAGTCATATATGTGGAGATAGAATTCTATAGAAACAAGAAATGAAGACCAAGTAAAAGTGATCAATATCATTTTTTGGAAAGAAGACTACTCAGATGGCTCAAAAGATGTAAGGACATAAATGTATTTTGTAGTATTAGAAATCATGTACAATTTCCATTGAAACATGAACACATAAAAATTAAAATCAATAAAATTTGGTTTTGTGCACTGCAAAAAATAAGTTAGACAACTCCCTACACACAGGGGTGGCCCTAACACATTTAATGCCCTAGTCCAACATGGAAAAAAGAAATTTTGTTACACCAAAATTTGATAAACAACAACACAATCAAATATACGAAACAAAATGCAAATTCTATTATAAAAGTTAACATTGCTTACAAAATATTTGTTAAAACATTTAGATTACATATCCCAAAAAAAATCTAAATGTCAATTGGATATAAAATAAATAAATAGATATTAACGGAAGCAACTTCTTCTTGCATTTTTTTAGAGCAATCTCATCTATTATCTCTTCATAGTTAAGCATATCCAATTATTCATTTTTGATTGAAATCATAGCTAATCCTCTTAATCTCTCTTGCGACATAGTAGTTCGTAGATACGTTTTAATTAGTTTCAATTTCCAGAAACTTCTTTCTGCCGAAGCAACTGTAACAGGAATAGTCAGTAGAATTCGATAAGCAACCAAAACGTTAAGAAATCCACTTACATCTCGATAAGACTTCAAGAAATTAAGAATATCAATTGATGTAGTAACTTTCGGTGATAGAATTCCTTTTAATCGTTGAAGCTCATAAAACAATTCCTTACCACAAATATCTTTTTCTTCCTCATGTGTCAATTTTTTTTCCAAATTCATGCAACTATCCTTTAACTTATCATCATCAATATTCTTGAACTTCAAATTTAGCAAAAAACCAAAAATTCCTTAATAATGTTTAAATTGCTCAAACCGATCTTTAAGCGAAGTTAAAGCTTGATCCATTATATGTAGAAAATAAGCAACTCTAAAATTTTCCTCTGGAGATTGTCTATCATAATTTTCTATGATGTCTTCATCCAATTGTTTTTTCCTATGTAGAATTCTCTTTTCAGAAAATTTAGGATCAATGCCAACGTCATTTGCAATTTCTTTAGCCTCTTCGATCATGGATTCAAATCCATCTTCTCTAAGTTTTTCAAAAAAAGTTACAAGCTCTTTAATTTTAGAGATTTCATCTTCAATATCCATTTCCTCTGCTTGAAGCATTTTACTAACTCGGTTAATGTTGTCTAATATCTTGTACCAAATACACAAGCTAATTAGAAACTCGAAATTTTCCAAAGCATTCTGGCATAATTCTTTAGCCTCCATCATTACAACGTCCTCTTTAGAATTATTTGCAAAATCAATCAAAGCATCTCTTAGCTCCGATGGTTGAAATCTTATTTCTTTAACACTTTCAATGTGACTTTCCCAATGAGTTGCCGATAATGGTTTTGGAGTCAAACCTTTTACATGATTTCGGAGTATTTCCCATTGATGCGTTGAGACAGAAAATAGAATATAAATCTTTTGAACATACGTAAAAAAAATTCTAGCTTTCATACACGATTTCGCCATATCACATGAAGTAAGATTTTGACTATGACATCTGTATGAAGTGTAGAAAGCTCTAGGATTTACATCAAGTAGTCTTTTTTGCACCCCTTGATGTTTCCCTATTATAGATTCAATAAAAAAAATTAATACAATAGTCAATAGTTTAAAATTAAATTTTGAATTATAATATATAACTTAAAATTTTACCTTTCATATTTGAACCATTATCATACTCTTGTCCTCTTACATCATTAATATCGAGTTTAAGAGTATCCAAAACAAGTTCAAGTTCTTTAAAAAGACCAAGTCCGGAAGTATTGTCGACGGATATGAATCCAAGAAAGTATTCTTCTACATTTATATCACTTACATCGTTAACATTCACACATCTTATAATAATGGACATCTGCTCTTTATGACTCAAATCTGGAGTGCAATCAAGGATGATGGAGAAATGCTTTGCCTTTTTTATCTTTGCAAGCATTGTTACTTTGATCTTCTTAGCCAACAAACTTATCAATTCATTTTTGATTTTATGGCTAAGGCAATGATTATTTATTTCATTATTTACCACACGTCTAAGATGTTCTTCCATAATGGGATCAAATTCGGTCACGAATTCTATAAGTTGACAAAAAAGCCCATTATTTTTCTCATAATTCTTTTCGTTTGATCCACGAAATGGTAAGTTATTTCTTGAAAGTGTTTTGATAACGTCAATTATACGCACAAGTACTTTTTTCCAACGTTGTGTCTCTTGGTCAATTTGAGCTTCCATTGCTTTATCAATTATTTTCTTTTGTTGAAGCCCCTTTTACAAATCAACCCATTTTATAAGATTCGCATTGTGTGAAGGATTACTTTCATGCTCTCTCAGCTTCTTGGATAGATTATGCCAGTCATTGCATCCTTCACCGACCAATTGAGATACCTTCTGTGTATTTTTAAAAAGCTTACAACATAAACGATATATTTTATCACATTCATTTGAGTATATAAGCCATTTTCTTTCATGCTCTTCTCTACGTGGATAGCAACCAATGTAATGTTTAAAAGAAAAATGTCTACCATCAATCTTGCTTCTTGGAAATGCATCGTTTTCCTTTAAAATCTTAATTGGACCACATCGAATTAACATGATTCTTTTGGTGTCACTAATTTTTCCCCATAATCCTGGATCATAATTAATATTAACACTCTTTTCAAGATCAATCGTGGCTGCATCATTAACATCTTCATCAAAAGAATTGCCTATCAACATCCTTTTCAAGATCAATTGTGGCTGCATCTTTAACATTTTAATCAAAAGAATTTCCAACATCTTCATTATTCTCATCTTCCGTAACTTCTACAATATGTTGATTATCAATTTCTACATCAACATTTTCACTTATAGTCCTTTCATCATTAGCGCTATCAATATTTATATTTTCATCCTCCCGATTGATTTCATCAATTTGACTCGAAGTCTGAACCTTTTTGTTTATTTCTTGAAATAAATTTGAAATTGAACTAACTAATGATTTTGTTTCTTCATCTCTCCATTGCTTTTTCTTCCTATTTTGATATACGGAATTTTGTCTTCGATTCTTATCCCAAATCGTGATATAACACACTCAATTATCTTCAAAAAACAATTTTTTAATAATCAATTGTCAATGAGCAAATAAATATTGGCATGACATTAAAAAAAGCAGCTAACATGATTTCATAAACTTTTAACAATTTTTTATTCTGCAGTTACACACAAATTAGTGAAATGACAAATCAGAAAATTAATTTACGAATCAGGTCATTTATTTTCTCTTATGCTAGCTAACTTAGTCTAGGATTATAAAAACAGTATAGATGAATTCAAAACATAAAGTATAGATGCTGAGCATAGGAATTTAAAAAAAAAAGACATGCAATCATTCAATTTCTCATTGTTGAGGTTGGCAGGTGGTTCATAATTCATCATTCATCAAATAGGCAAAGGCAATTAGCTTTCAGGTGACAACGGGTAATTTGCAAGCTAATTGGAGAAAAGAGGGGCAAACAAATTCAAAGTCTGCAACTGCAAGCCAAACATGTATGCATAATTGAAATCAACAAATAATTTGACATACAATCTCAAATTTGTAGTCAGCAAGAACAATTGAACACAATTATGAAGATTGAAGAACAGACAAAGGCATAAACTCACAAAAAAGAAAATTAACACACATCGTCTACGAATTAGAAATTAGGGCTATCGACCTAGGGTTGGTCTGAACTCTGACAAACACCAGAAAAAGGCGATAGCTGAGGCTGAGATGTGGCTGAGACCTGAGATGAGCGGTGACGGCGAACGAGGCGACTGTAGTCGCTGATTGCTGAGCGATGCGAGAAAAACTGCGTATTTTTTTCTCTGTTTTGTTTCCCTTATGCGAAGCGATGCCCTAGGCAAATGGATCTGTTGCCTACGTGAAGGGCTGGGCCTGCCTACAGACTAGACATCTAGTCATACCTATTAGATGTCCGATCAAACGATCAACTTTCAATATAACTAATAGTTATACGATTGACAATATGTATCATATGTTTGACATATGTCTCGAGTTTTAACCTCTGATACTAGCTAAACGTTTGAAATATAATCTAGACATAAATTCTATATTAAGCAAGATGTATGACTTATGCATTCGAACATCTAACCTTTACTATAATAGTTTTTTCTCCTAAAAAGACATATTTTTCTCCTTACCACTTGCATCTTATCCTAAACCATCGCAACTCCTAACCTAAGAGGCAAGCCTATGAGTTGTAACTACTGAACTAAACCTTTAGTGTCATACATATGCATATGTATAAGGTTCATTTCTTGATTGAGGCAATCTAATCTAATTTATCCAGTCCATTTTTCATTATGCTCCCATATTCTATTGCATCTAAACGTTCAAACATTATCAATCATAATTTGTCAAAAATCACATTTGGTAAATATTACTTCTTATAAATCATTACACTCTCATGTACTAAACTCAAGGGAGATTATAGAATGAATTATACTGGCCGTCAATATCTATGTTATATAGAATGCGAGCTTGCCGAAGATATACTTTTCTATAAACCTATTCCTTTGGGGGGAACAAGGAGTTTTTGGTTAGTGAAAAAACAAATAAGAACTTTGGGACTGGACGTAGAACAGGATAATCGAACCCAACATAAAAACTCTAGTGTGATCATTTTTACTTTATTGCTCTTATTTCGATATTCAGAACTTTATGCTTATTATATATATATATGTGTGTATGTATGTAAGTATGTATGTATGTATGTATGTATGTATGTATATCTGTGTGTGTATTTATGTATGTATGCATGTATCACATGTATCATATACAAGCTAATCATGATCATAGCGTACTTTCACTTAGCATCAGAGCAGGGTCGCGTCAATTATATAGTAAAAAACATTTTGTATATCATTAATTTTCTAGCACATTTCAAGGAGGACAATCAACCAAACGTCCTTCGCATCCATAGGCTCTAAGTACATTTATTATCTATACGAATGCGATTTTTTTTGGCAGCAAATAGACTAGAAATTCGGCAAGCTACAAAAAATAAATTAGAAGCACCTACCACTAACATAAGCAATTTGACTAATACAAAAGAGGCAACCAACAATATCAATGCTATGAATGTTGTATTTTGTTCACATATAAAAATTAATCTGCATGAGTCATGTTGTGTCAAACTGCTTATGATATTTGGCAAACACTTCAAGTTAGACATGAAGATATAACCATGGTTAAGAAAACTAAAACGTCAACTTTATAAAACAAATGTTCATCACTTAAAATGAAAGCACATGAATCTATCACTAATAGGTATGCTTGATTTCAGATTGCACAATACGAGCTCATGGTGCTAATTGTAAAATTTATTGAATTTGATTTAGTTATGCACATTTTAAATTATTTGAAAAACAGTTGGGAAAGAAAGGTTTTACAAATCGAAGAAACAGGCAACCTTTCTCAAATTATTATCGAAGAACTACTAGAAAAGTTGATGTCGTATAAAGCTAACTTGCAAGCCAAAAATGATCGAAATCAAGAGAAAAATATTATTGCCTTGAGCTAATGATGATGAATCAAATTTGGATGAACAAGAAATTGTATTTATTGCCAAGTGCTACAATTAATTCAAGGAGTTCAAGAGACGACTAAATCTCAAAATGGTAGAAATACAAGTTCAAGTTAAACATCAATCGAATGTTTTTGCTATGGCAAGTTTGGTTATATGAAAGGGAATATTTTCAATTCAATAATAATAAAAAGAAAGAGAAATTTGAAAATTCAAGAATAAAATCGAGCGTTTCAGGCAACCTGGGATCACCTGAATCCTTTATGGTCATCTAATAGTGATAGCGGTAGTGATTCAGAGCAAGCAATCATATATTTGATGTCAAGCACTAATGAGGTATGTCCATAACTTACTTATGATGAAATTTTAGAAATTAGTATGAAATTATATAATATATGGAGAGAATCAAAAATGTGAAATAAAGAATATGTAGGAAAGTTCAGTAGAGATAAACTTGAAACAGGAATGTTAAAATATGAGAAAACAACTCTTGAACAAGAATTGGTGATGGTTCAAAAAGATTGTAAAAATTGTCATCTTATAATGCTATTCTAATAAGTAATTTAGAAGATAGCCAATTAGATAATTAAAACTCAAATTTTAAAAACTAAAATAAAATATAATTCAAAATCAGCTGATATTAAAATTTCCATCTTAAAACCCTGTTGGAATGAGTTATCACTAACATTTCAAATTTAACAAAGAAAAAAGAACTTAGAAAATTTGATAAAAATTTCTAAACCATCCAAAAATAAAAATGGGTTTGGTTTCGTGAAAAAATCAAAGAACAGGAAATATAGTATGTTATAACGATGATTATTTTTACAAATGTCCCGTATCCTCTTGGGTATGGCTACCATCTCCCACTAACACCACTACAAGAAAAATACCCTATTGCAACTAGCTATTTGCAACAGGCTTCAAATGACAGTTGCAGTAAATGATATTTAGCAACAGGCCTTTTGTTGCTGTTGCAATAGATAAGATTTAACAACATGCTTATTCTTCCTGTTGCGAAAAGCATATTTTTCGCAACAGCGATTTCGTGCCTGTTGCAAAAACATACTTTTAGCAACTGGACTTCCATTCCTGTTGCAATAGGAATATTATTTGCAACTACACTTTCAAACTAGTTGCAAGAAATATATATTTAGCAACTGTCTTTACCAGTTGCGATAACTGTAATTTTTTTGCAAGTGGTAAAGCCTATTGCGAATAACGTACTTTTGAAAATTATTTTTTCTCCAAGTAACATTCGGTTGTAATATAAGAAGTATAAGCATAATAGTTTATATATATATATATGTGTGTGTGTGTGTGTATATTTGAAAATTATATGATTAACATAATATTTATGAGTTATATTTATGAGTTATATTATATGAGTTATAATATTTGAAAATTATTTGAAAATTATATGATTAACATAATATTTCCGAAATAACAAGTAATCAATAAAAATTAGTAAATAATGAGTTATATTTTACTAAGTAATTAGCATAATATTTATTAATGTATGATATTTGATAATCATAATTTAGTTCCACTAAGTAATAAAAATTAGTAAATTAAATGATTCCATTCCTATGCAATTACTCACGCCGTCCAGGAGCACTATAGCAACTCAATTTCAAAAGTATATTCTTAACGTATTATTGAATTTCAAAAGTATATATGCCGTCCAGGAGCACTCCACTAAGTAATAACGGGTTTAAGTTTTTAACCCTTCTGTTTCGTGAAACTTTATCATATCCGTAATCCTTAAAGCTTTCCACTTCGTAACCATAGTTTGCGATCCCACATTTCCTCCGTCTTCAATCGATCCGCCGCCATTCGACATCTCATTCAATCGATCCGTCCAGGAGCTCTCAGTTCGTGCCAACGTTCAATCTCCAGTCTCAAAATCGATCCACTTCGTGTCGGCGTTCTGGTATCAGGTAAAATTCAAACCCTACGTTTCCTTCGTTGTAATTGTTTGCTCGATTTCGATTAATCCCCATCCTGTTTAAATCTGTGATGAAACGAATTTAAGATTCAATTTTGTTTTACTGTAGAAGTTGTTCTCAAATCAGTATGAAACTATTATTTATGAAACTGTTTTGTTTTAATGTAGAAGCTGTTCTCAATTTTGTTTTAATGTAGAAGCTATTTTAATGTCGGTCAAATAAATTACTATGGCAGTGGCTGAACTAGAGCACAGACATTTCATGGAATTTGTAATTAGCTTTGCATATATTCATAAACTAAAATCATCAGAAGATTCAAAACTAAGGCCTATATTATTAGTTCAAATATAAATGCAAACCTTTTTGGAAAATAATCGGAGACCCTTACTGTTTCACATGTTTTTTGGGACCATATCAGCAGAGATTGGTCTCTGTGAGAATTTTATTAACCTTTTGCTAGATATAACTTGAAAGGAAAGAGTACTCTTGAGCTAATGAAGTTAAATACTCTTTACTGTTAGCATGTTATATAAGCATCTTGATTCCTGATATGCAATGGAGTTTTGCTTCCACTTAAGAGTAGTAGGAAGTTCCGTGTTCCTATTGTGTGCAATGTTCAACAAGATAATCTTTGGGAGGCATGACAATTAGTCTGTATGAGAAACTAATTTCACTGAAATGCAGGCCTGCCAAAATGCAAACTGAAATATTGCTAGCTGGTCATTGTACTACTAATATATTTACTTAGACTCGTCTTCCCAGGATCAAATAAAACACTGTAACCATTTTTCTTTCCAATAATACACTATTATCATAACACACTCTAATATATGATATCCACCTTGATTTTATTTCATTTTTTGAGACATTTTATTTAATAGTTGTAAATATGCTTTAACGACTACAAAATTATGTAAATTTAAAATCACAATCTAAAATTAAAAATAACATCCGTGCATGTAAATTTGAGTTTTACGTGTATCTTTCTCCATTGTTCTATCTTATGTAGCTTAAAACAAATTGTTACCATCTTAATCTTTTATTTAACAAACACGTTCATCCATGTAGATAGTCATAATTCATATGTTCTTAATTATATTTTGCAAACTTGCACAATCAACTGGATAAACTATTGCCAGATCTGTTAGAACATATGAGCTTGATACATCTTAGATCAACTATGACTTGAATATACTCAGTGCACATTTAACTATCAATATGAACCACTCTTCTATTCACAACACATCTTTAATTTTGCTACATTTTTTAAAGAGTATCACAGCTGCCTCAAACATGTCTGCTTGTATCTTCAGTTGCTAATGTGGGTGAGTGTATATTATTCAACTATTAATTTATAAATTGGAATGAAAAAAGTGTTATATAAGGAGAGGTGAAACTATATATCTAAGCAGTGTCCTAACCCAGGTAAAAATGAAAAATTAATTATGTGATCATGGTATAAATTAATACTTATACTTTTCCAATCTTTATTTCAATCCCGCTTGAACATCAAATGGAAAACATCAAAGAGATTATGTGTGTGCATCATGGTTTATGCACCAGAATTCAACATAAATACGTAATGCGCAAGTTCTACTGGTCTCCCTATTATCAGTAGTATTCCAAGAGGCTATGACTTGGAGTGAATTTAACTAGCATAGGAGGTTTTCCATAAAGATGGAAAAAAAAATTGTAGGTAGTTTGCTTACGTGCATAATCAACTAAACCAAAGTTTGATATTCTTTAGTTAGAAACCAAGAATTAGTTTTTTTTTAAATTTAGTCGGATTAGGTTTCAAGTACAAAATATAAACATTCTAGGCTGCAGGCAAAACATGGCTCGTTTTAGGGGTTGAAAGGGTTTTAGGTTCCGACTACCCACTTATCACTCACACTATTGATTGATTTTGGGAATTTCAGGTTTTTAGGAAAGGCTAATATAATAGAGGATCGTCAAGATGGACAAAACATGGATCTATCTACCAAGGTTTAGTTAGTTTTGGTTATTAATTTCATAGTTGCAATTATTTAAGATTGATTACCAATATCTTCATGTTTTATAGAATGACAGAAGAATATAAGCAAGCTGTTTGGAATTTTGTATATGGGCATGCAGAAAGGGAGGGAAATCCAGAGAAAATTATTTGTCCTTGCTTTGAATGTCGGAATCTTAACAGGGAATCGCCAAGGAATGTCGTGTCACACTTGATTTGTTATGGATTTGACCCAACATATGATGTTTGGATTTTTCATGGGGAAGAACGTCCTTCACAAAATGAAGGTAATCAAGGTAATGAAGTGTCAGATGCATATAGAATGTACTTGGATACACAAATATGTAATGAGGAGATGGAAGGTCATGCTAATGTAAGACATGGAGAAGGGATTAATGAGATCCTGAAGAATGTTGAAATTCCTTTGTATCCCGGGTGTGCAAGCTACACAAAGCTATCAGCTACAATACTTCTTTATAAACACAAAGCTCGAAATGGTTTAACTGACACAACATTTACGGAACTTCTTAAATTTTTGAAGGATATGTTGCCTGTAGAAAACACGCTTCCTGATTCCACGTATGAAACAAAGAAGCTGCTTAAATCATTTGGTTTAGGCTATAAGAAAATACATGCATGTGTGAATGATTGTTGTCTATTTCGAAAAGAGCTTGCACATAGTGATTTTTGTCCTAAATGTGGTAAGTCTCATTGGAAAAAAAAGCAAGACAAAGACAGACGAAAAGGATGCCAAAATACCTATGAAGATTTTGAGATACTTTCCAATAATACCTAGATTGAAAAGAATGTTCACGTCCTTAGAAACATCAGAGCAATTGAGATGGCATAGCAACCATAAGAGTGAAGATGATAAATTACGTCATCCAATGGATTCTTCTCAGTGGGCTACAATTGATAGGATGTATCCATCTTTTGCATCTGATTCACGAAATTTAAGGCTTGGTCTTGCAAGTGATGGCTTTAATCCCTTTGGCAATTGGAACAGTAAATATAGTTGTTGGCCTGTGTTTCTTGTTGCGTACAACTTTCCTCCATGGCTTTGTATGCACAAAGATAATATGATGTTAACTTTATTAATTCCTGGGCCACGACAACCAGGAAATGACATCGATGTGTATCTGCAACCACTTATTGATGATCTAAAAAAATTATGGGACAAAGGGGTAAAGACTTATGATGCGTATAGTCGTAGTGAATTTAAATTAAAAGCCATTTTAATGTGGACAATAAGTGATTTTCCATCTTATGGAAATCTAGCAGGTTGCACAATAAAGGGTAAGAAAGCATGTCCTGTTTATGGCGTCAATACTTGCTCGACATGGTTGCCTTTTAGTAGGAAGTGTGCTTACTTGGGTCATAGGAGATTCCTTGATCCTAATCATGAGTATCGTCAACGGAAAAACTTGTTTGATGGAACTGTAGAGAATAGACAAAAGCCTCCAGTACAAACCGATACTCAAATCTTCGATTGTTTTAAAGACATTTGTAATGAATGGGGAAAAAAGCCAAAGGAGGAAAAGAAAGGGAAAGAAATAAAGAAAAGGAAAAGGGGAGATGGGAAGAAAAACCGAAGTCAAATATGGAAGAAGAAGTCGATATTTTTTGATTTGCCTTATTGGGAGGTAAATTTTAGTTTAAATTTTTTATCTATCAAAGTATCTAGTACTTTTTCGTTAGGTATTTACATGAAATTATTTTTATTTTTTCAGGCACTTCCTTTGTGTCACAATCTAGATGTAATGCATGTTGAAAAATATATTGGTGAGAGCATTCTTAGCACGTTACTTGATATTAAAGGGAAAACAAAAGATGACATCAATGCACGTAGAGATCTAGAAGTAATGGGTATTAGAAAAAAAGTTGCATCCCATATATAGGAAGCAAAGTGTTACTTCCAGCTGCACCATGCACTTTAACTGACCAAGAAAAAGAGATATTTTACTATAGAATGAGTAATTTAAAAGTACCTGATGGATATAGCTCCAATATTGGAAATTGCTTTGCAAAACAAGATAAAATTTCAAATTTGAAGTCTCATGATTATTATGTTTTGATGCAACAACTATTATCTGTATCACTGCGAAGACTTCTACCCAAAGCAACAAGGAATGCAATACTTCGATTATGTTCATTTTACAACGACATTTGTCAAAGAGTGATTGATAGAGATAAATTAGAATTCGCCGAGAATCAGGTTGCTGTAACACTATGCGATCTTGAGAGATTCTTCCCTCCTTCCTTTTTTGATATCATGGTTCACTTGACGGTACATTTAGGGAGAGAAGCAATAATTTGTGGTCCAGTACAATATCGATGGATGTATCCGTTTGAGTGGTAAGTTTTTAACATGAGTATATAAAGTAGTTAATGGTGTATGTATTTATGAGGGAATTTTATGTATGCATCTTGATTATAGGTATATGAAAACATTGAAAGCATATGTTAAAAATCAAGCTCGGGCCGAAGGGTGCATAGCTGAGCGCTATTCTTCCGAAGAATGCATGAAATATTGTGTTGATGGGTTAGAAATTGGGAAAAAAAGAAATAGAAATGAAGTGCAACAAAGTGATTCCATACTTGAGGGACGCCCTATCTCCAAAGGAAAACCTATGGTAGTCACCAAGGATGTGATTAATGCTGCTCATCAGTATGTGTTGTTCAATACCGAAGAAGTGGAGCCGTATATAGAGTAAGTATAAAGTTAATACAACTATTATAGTTGAAACAAATTAATTTTTGATTCATGCATTTTCGTGTACAGAATGCACAAAGAAGAGCTAAAATGTTTGCATCCTCGGCTTTCACGAGATGATGTAGAATTTTCAAAGCTGCATTCAAAGACATTTAGCGATTGGTTTGAAAAAAAGGTTGAAAGTGTTATAAATTTTGTTTGAGATAAATAACTTTGAGGTAGAAGTATTTTTTATATACTATTATGTTTTTTTTAGGTTAAAGATGATAGACAAACATCGAATGTTAGCGAAATATGTAATGGCGCGTTTTGTAAGGTATAATAATTAAGTTATTTAATTATTTAAATAACGAATATATTAAATAAACGATAGTTGAACGTATAATTTATAATATAATTATAATTGAGCTCGAAATGGCGCGGCAGTTTGCTATTTGGCGATTCGAACTTCAACTGAATGTACAGGATTCGTTTTAAGTCGGATTTCTGTGGAACAAGAAACGTATGGAGCTGTTGGAGTATATCTTTCTAGTGGAAGAGAAAAATCGGGATTTCGTCGTATAGATTTTGATGTACGTCCAAATCAAATTTCAGAAAAGTCGCTGTGGAATTCCGTTATAATTCGTAACGCTTTGTATACGTTATAAAAGGGATTTTCAATGTAAATTGAATATCGATTCAACCTAGACTTAGAATATGAAATATATAATTATCCTGGAGCCGTATGATATTCTATTGTGAATATATACGATAATATTAATTTATTAATATTTAATTAAATAGTTTTAAATATATTTATATTTAAAACGGTCTATTTAGAGCGTTAAAAATAGTCATTTTTGCATACGAAGTCGGAATTCGACGAAACCAGTTTCGTTGGGACCGTAATGTCGAACTCTAGCTACATGTCCAGTTTGGTGATTTTTGGGTATCGTACGTGGTCGCAGTGATTTTTAAGGACTGGAAACGAGTATTTAATCGACAAAATAAAATATAAAAGTCAATTAAAATAAATATCCAACATTTTATGTGGATCAACATCAAGCCACGCATCATCAGATTTCAACCACAAGAGCTACCTACCTCAAGACAGCTTATATAACCCAATTAGACCAAATACAGCAAAGGTTGAACAAAGAAAACAAATCCAAAACAAAGGAAATACAAATCGATAAATCATGGGACAAGTGAGATTGGGTTGCTGGAGTTATCCTCTTCGATTTGGTAGCTGTTTCGTGGTGTTCGATCCTGTGTGGCTGGCGTTGGTTTTGTCGGCGCAAACTAGGGTTTCGGGTTTCGTTGGTATGGGGAGTATCGAGCTTGAAGGGGGTTGTGGAATTGGATGAGGCAGACGTTGCGAGGTTTTTGGTGGTGGTTGTGGCCAGCTCGATGGACGGTGATGAGATGGATGGCGGAGCGAATGACATTCGATTTCTGGAGCAGGCATGTCGAACTGGGTGTCTCGGGTATGGGACGAAAGCGGTTGAGGTGCTGAGTGGAATGGAGGCGGAGGCGATGTCAACGGAGGACCATGGAAGAGGAGAGCGTGGGTCAACGTCGTGGTCAAAAAAAAAATGAAATAGGGAGGAACGATTTTGTCTGGACGAAGTAATTTGGGGGAGAAGGGAATTAAAGGGGCGGGTCTGATATTTTCGAATGGGCTTTAGGAAAACCGGGTTGGGCCAGGAAAAGTAATGGGTGAGCCCAAGTGTTTAATTAAAATTCAAGTTTTAATTTATTTAAAATTGTTCAAACTTTAAAATTGAATATCTTGATCATACAAGATCAGATTGACGAACCGTAAGTTGCGTTGGGATCGTATGGACGAGCACTCCACAATGGAACTGACCGCGAGTCGATTGGAGTCCGTCACAATTTATGGCGAAATAAGTTGTCCAGCTGAATAAAGCGATGGTTATCGTCATTGACGATGATCGTCCAAATGTGAGTAAATCTCACAAACTCTAAATAGTTCTATTTTTACAGTGTATTCTTAGAACTGCTAGATATTGTCTGTTTGACTGTATGTTGACTGTTTGATTGAACTGCTAGTCAGTTAGTAGAGATTTTATATATATATATATATATTTACGTATATATATATATATAAACCGTCAAATAGTTATATGTTGATTCTGTTTATCAGAATATTATACTGTTGTTGTCTAACATCTGTGGTGCAGGGAAACAGGTTGGAGGAATCCAACTGGATTCCTCAACAGTTATTTTTACTGTGATTTATATATTGTGACACATAATGTGATGTATATAATCCGTTGTGATTATGCGTGTTTGGACAAATATTCACCGTCGTTAGATGATGTGTTAAAAACCATAAGTTAACCAAAGCGAATTAGTCGAGTTAAACAAAGTAATTGGTTAGGTTAACCAAAGCAAAGTTAGTCGAGTTAAACCAAGTAATTGGTTAAGTAAATCAAAGCAAGTTAGTCGAGTTAAACAAAGTAATTGGTTAGGTTAACCAAAGTAAGTTAGTTAAGTTAAACTAAGTGATAAATCGATGTGAATTAGTTAAGTTAAACTAAGTGGTTAATCGAAGTAAATTAGTTAAGTTATCTAATTGGTTAATCAAAGTGAATTAGTTGAGTTAAACTAAGTGAATCGGTTAGAGTTAATCAACGTGAATTAGCTAAGTTAAACTAAGTGGATTTGTTCAGTTAATCAAGACGAGTTAACCAGTTAGGTTAAACCAGTAGAGTTAACTAGTTGAGTTAATCAGTTAGAGTTAACCAGTTAGGTTAAACCAGTTGAGTTGACCAGTTAGAGTTAACCAGTTAGAGTTAATCTGTTAGAGTTAACCCGTTGAGTTAACCAGTCAGAGTTGACCAGTTAGAGTTGACCAGTTAGAGTTGACCAGTTAGAGTTGATCAGTTAGAGTTATTCTAGTAGAGTTAATCGAGTAGAGTTGTCGAATATCACTTATCCGAAGTAGAGTTATCGAATATAGTGTATTTGAGAGAAGAGAAATCGAATATAGTTTATTCGAGTGGAGAAATCAAATGTTATTCATTTGAGAAGAGTTATCGAATATAGTTTATTCGAGTGGAGAAATCAAATGTGATTCATTTGAGAAGAGTTATCGAATATAGTTTATTCGAGTGGAGAAATCAAATGTTATTCATTTGAGAAGAGTTATCGAATATAGTTTATTCGAGTAGAGAAATCAAATGTGATTCATTTGAGAAGAGTTATCGAATATTATTTATTCGAATAGTTAATCCAAAGGAGTTATTCGAAGTTAGTTAATCCAAAGGAGTTAGTCGAAGAGTTAATCCAAATAGTTATTCGAAGTTAGTTAATCCAAAGGAGTTGTTCGAAGTTAGTTAATCCAAAGGAGTTTTTCGAAGTGAGTTAATCCAAAGGAGTTATTCGAAGTTAGTTAATCCAAAGGAGTTATTCGAAGTTAGTTAATCCAAAGGAGTTATTCGAAGTTAGTTAATCCAAAGGAGTTATTCGAAGTTAGTTAATCCAAAGGAGTTATTCGAAGTTAGTTAATCCAAAGGAGTTATTCGAAGAGTTACTCCAAAGGAGTTATTCGAAGCTAGTTAATCCAAAGGAGTTAGTCGAAGAGTTAATCTGAAGGAGTTAGTCGAAGAGTTAATCCAAAGGAGTTATTCGAAGTTAGTTTATCCAAAGGAGTTAGTAGAAGAGTTAATCCGAAGGAGTTAGTCGAAGAGTTAATCCAAAAGAGTTATTCGAAGTTAGTTAATCCAAAGGAGTTATTCAAAGTTAGTTAATCCGAAGGAGTTAATCGAAGAGTTAATTCGAAGGAGTTAGTCGAAGAGTTAATCCAAAGGAGTTATTCGAAGTTAGTTAATCCAAAGGAGTTATTCGAAGTTAGTTAATCCGAAGGAGTTAATCGAAGAGTTAATCCGAAGGAGTTAGTCGAAGAGTTAATCCAAAGGAGTTATTCGAAGTTAGTTAATCGAGGAGTTAATCCGAAGGAGTTAGTCGAAGAGTTAATCTAAAGGGGTTATTCGAAGTTAGTTAATCCAAAGGAGTTATTCGAAGTTAGTTAATCCGAAGGAGTTAATCGAAGAGTTAATCCGAAGGAGTTAGTCGAAGAGTTAATCCAAAGGAGTTATTCGAAGTTAGTTAATCCAAAGGAGTTATTCGAAGTTAGTTAATCCAAAGGAATTAATCGAAGAGTTAATCCGAAGGAGTTAGTCGAAGAGTTAATCCAAAGGAGTTATTCGAAGTTAGTTTATCCAAAGGAGTTAGTCGAAGAGTTAATCCGAAGGAGTTAGTCGAAGAGTTAATCCAAAGGAGTTATTCGAAGTTAGTTAATCCAAAGGAGTTATTCGAAGTTAGTTAATCCGAAGGAGTTAGTCGAAGAGTTAATCCAAAGGGGTTATTCGAAGAGTTAATCCAAAGGAGTTAGACGAAGAGTTAAATCGAATATAGTTATTCGAAAGAAAGTGTTAATCGAATATAGTTTATTCGAGTAAAGTTAAAAGAGTTAATCGAATATAATTTATTCAAGTAGAGTTAGAGAAGTTAATCGAATATAGTTATTCGAATAGTGTTGGAGGAGATATCGAATATAGTTTATTCGATAGGAGTTAAGTGAATAGGGTTAATCAAATAGAGTTAAGCAAATAGAGTTAATCCAATAAGGTCAGTCCACTAGGGTTAATTGGAAAGAGTAAATCGAATATATTTATTCGACAGAAAGGTTAAGTAAGGAAGTTAGTTAAAGGAATTTAAAGCGTACTTTACCTATTTTCAAGGTTAGAAGTGTTGTTCAATTAAGGCCTGAGAGGTAGTTCTACCCCAACTTGATTGGCTTCGTTTTAACTAAGGAATGGTTAAAGTTTGGCAGTAAAGAGGAGTTAAGTGAAATGTGTAATTTAGGGAAATGGTTTAAGTTGGTATAGCGATATTTTATCTAAACATCTGCTTAATCCAAATGTAGGAGTTTTGGAAATGTTTTCCAAAGAAGAACAAAAAATTGTTTTCTAATATAGAAAACAAGGAATGGAAATATTTTCCAGTATTAATAAATATTTTCTAAACATTAGAAAATAGCAAATGTCGAATATAGGGAATTAGGAGATGTGAAATGAACCAAAGAGATATATGTTAAAAGATGTTTGTTCGATATAATTTCTGTCTGGAAATAATATCGTTGTTTGCACACTTGTTTTTCTTTGATAGTTAACTCACAGACTATCGAAGTTTTTACCATTTTAACGTTGTTAATATGGAGAGACCGGTTGGATTATTATCTAAAGAACCACTCTGTATTGGCATAAGCGTTGCGAGCAATATCTGCCAAAGATAAATTGAAGACGAAGTAAAGTGCAAGGGCTGTTGTATAAGTCTTAGATAACAGTGACTAAGATGGATATACTGAATAGTGCCTTCGGTTTGTCCAGTCCCAGGACAACGTATATGGAAGAAGGTCTGACAGAGTATATCCAATGGATCGCGTAAGTTGATCTGTTCAAACGTATTCACGTTTGGTGGCGGAGGAATTCGTTTCTCTTAGCTATATACCCGTGTTATTTTTGGATAAGTCAATTTGTGATTTGGCGGGTATGACGATGTGGCATTCAAAGTGAATGGTGATCAGATGTTCTGAAGATAGACGTAGCTTCTAGCCTCACACCGGGAAGTAACAAAAGTTGGGCTAGGCAGCATGGCTAGTTGGGTCATCCCCAAGCAGGGTGTATTGTCACCGATCTAGAGAATATTCATATTTATACTTCTTTTTGATTCTGTATCTTCGGATGACGGTTTGATGGCCTACAACCGTGGTGGCAACATATTCGCGACACTCAAGCTAAATGAATGAGCGGTCATGTGTGGCCGGGTTGCAAGACGTTCTTGTTGAACCCTGAGTGTATCACCTCTAGAGTACACTATTCAGAAGGTGCTCCCATACCTTGTCTGTTGGAATCCATTCTCCGATAAGCGCCCTGCGGTTTATGATTTTATACTATGTATGTAGAACGTGAGATGCAAGCGTTTCTGCTAGATTGATACCTATTTGTACTTAGACATTATTATAATATCACAATGATATGCTTGTCAAAGTTGTTCAGATACTCATAAGGGAAAAACCTGTTCCGTATTCACGGCGTGGTCTTATGAGATATCCTATACCTGTTTTAAACTATTTTACTCACACTAGTCCCATGACTGACCCGGAGTTTACTTTGTTGTTTTCCCTAAACTCTTGGGTGCCTAAATTTGTACGGGCAGTCAAGTAGTCGGGATTTACAGATATACTTGGAGAGCTTGGAGCAGGAGGCTGCAAGATTTTATAGCTATAGTTATTTCCGCTGTGTTGTAAGTGTTGTACTCTGATAAGTGCTATTGTATATATATATAACTGTTTACTTCAAAGTTATGTTATATATTATATGTTATTCGTTCCGCTGTGAGATTCGTGTTACTCTGATGATTCTGATGTTCTTCTTCTTCTTCTATTCTATTAGTTCTATCTTTTCTTTCTCACCTTCTAAATTCTTTCACTAACGTCGCGGAATTTTCGACTCTCGAGTAGTCGAAAATTTCCTGCCGTTACAGTTGGTATCAGAGCTTAAGTTTAGAATTACTTGGCTCTGTGGCGTGACTCGGTAGAGATAGGGTTAGTAATACCCTAGATTGAGTTTGAGTGTATATATACGAGTGCGTATTTGTTATTTAATATAAAGTGATTTTATATTGTGGAGACTCATTGGTTGAGTAGTTTGTGAATTCTGGTCGATCAATTTGATCCACTGTATCGATAGGGGTTACTAAACACTCGAATACGATGGACCGACACGGTATGTTTTGAAAGGAGGGTAAAAGAAATAATTTTACCCGAATATATTTTGATATAATATATTGGCAGTGTTGGTTGTTATTATAATCGAGTAAGATTATAACATGTGAAATGGTTATATATAACTAATCAGAATTCATATAAGTAAAGTATATGAAATAAGATGAATTAAATATGAATTTAAATCAGATTGGAATTAAAATAAGGAAATTTTAAGTTCCTGGGAGATTTTGAAATGTTTTCAAAATGGAAGTATTTAGTAATGGTTTTGAAAATAATATAGTATTGAAATCACTTGGGTCGCTGGAAAATAATTCCGATGATGACTGCGCAGTATCATCGGTGTGATTTTCGAGTTCTAAGTGGTGGATTACTACCAAAGATTTTATTTTGAATTGTTTTGAGGAAACAAGTTGTTTAGAAAATTCAAAGGCTTTGAATTGGCAGTATGATTTCGAATTGATTTGAAATTTACCCAGGAATTTAAGTTCTAGAAATTAAAATTTAACTTGTGAAGTTAATTCGAATGGGATGGTAAAAGTAAATAATAAACCAGAATTTAACTTGAGATGATAGGTTAAGAAAAACTGGAAGTGATTTGAGAATAATATGGTTTTGGATTTGAAACGATTAGTTGAGAGTTTGGAATTTGAAACTCGAATTTGAAATTGAATTCGACCTGAATAAGCGAATGGTTGTGTTAAGAATAAATTGGTTGGAGTTGATTGGGATGGCATTTGTATATGCCGAGTTGATAACAGAGGGTAGGGATATAATGATACGACCGACAAAAAGGTACAAGTTTAGATTATATATGAGTTTGGATTTTATGAGCCGAATTGGCAAGCCGCTTGGCTGTTTGATTTTCTTTTGGGTTGGAGAAGGCCTAGAGAGGCGAGAGGTGGTTTGTCATATTGACCAATACAAAGGAGGTTATGGCGAAATTTTTCGAAAATTCCAGGCTTTAGAACATTCTCATGATTTATGGAAATTCAGTTAGCCAGAATGAATTAATAATTTAATTTAAAATTTAATGGTTCATTTGAAACTGGAGTTGAGAAGTAAAATAAAAGATATTTGAATCTAGTTAGTAAAGTTGGTAGCATTTTCCTAGCTTAGCAATTTCGAGGACGAAATTATTTTAAGGGGAGAAGTCTGTAATGGCGCGTTTTGTAAGGTATAATAATTAAGTTATTTAATTATTTAAATAACGAATATATTAAATAAACGATAGTTGAACGTATAATTTATAATATAATTATAATCGAGCACGAAATGGCGCGGCAGTTTGCTATTTGGCGATTCGAACTTCAACTGAATGTACAGGATTCGTTTTAAGTCGGATTTCTGTGGAACAAGAAACGTATGGAGCTGGTGGAGTATATCTTTCTAGTGGAAGAGAAAAATCGGGATTTCGTCGTATATATTTTGATGTACGTCCAAATCAAATTTCAGAAAAGTCGCTGTGGAATTCCGTTATAATTCGTAACGCTTTATATACGTTATAAAAGGGATTTTCAATGTAAATTGAATATTGATTCAACCTAGACTTAGAATATGAAATATATAATTATCCTGGAGCCGTATGATATTCTATTGTGAATATATACGATAATATTAATTTATTAATATTTAATTAAATAGTTTTAAATATATTTATATTTAAAACGGTCTATTTAGAGCGTTAAAAATAGCCATTTTTGCATACGAAGTCGGAATTTGACGAAACCAGTTTCGTTGGGACCGTAATGTCGAACTCTAGCTACATATCCAGTTTGGTGATTTTTGGGTATCGTACGTGATCGCAGTGATTTTTAAGGACTGGAAACGAGTATTTAATCGACAAAATAAAATATAAAAGTCAATTAAAATAAATATCCAACATTTTATGTGGATCAACATCAAGCCACGCATCATCAGATTTCAACCACAAGAGCTACCTACCTCAAGACAGCTTATATAACCCAATTAGACCAAATACAGCAAAGGTTGAACAAAGAAAACAAATCCAAAACAAAGGAAATACAAATCGATAAATCATGGGACAAGTGAGATTGGGTTGCTGGAGTTGTCCTCTTCGATTTGGTAGCTGTTTCGTGGTGTTCGATCCTGTGTGGCTGGCGTTGGTTTTGTCGGCGCAAACTAGGGTTTCGGGTTTCGTTGGTATGGGGAGTATCGAGCTTGAAGGGGGTTGTGGCGTTAGATGAGGCAGACGTTGCGAGGTTTTTGGTGGTGGTTGTGGCCAGCTCGATGGACGGTGATGAGATGGATGGCGGAGCGAATGACATTCGATTTCAGGAGCAGGCATGTCGAACTGGGTGTCTCGGGTATGGGACGAAAGCGGTTGAGGTGCTGAGTGGAATGGAGGCGGAGGCGATGTCAACGGAGGACCATGGAAGAGGAGAGCGTGGGTCAACGTCGTGGTCAAAAAAAATGAAATAGGGGGGAACGATTTTGTCTGGAGGAAGTAATTTGGGGGAGAAGGGAATTAAAGGGGCGGGTCTGATATTTTCGAATGGGCTTTAGGAAAACCGGGTTGGGCCAGGAAAAGTAATGGGTGAGCCCAAGTGTTTAATTAAAATTCAAGTTTTAATTTATTTAAAATTGTTCAAACTTTAAAATCGAATATCTTGATCATACAAGATCAGATTGACGAACCGTAAGTTGCGTTGGGATCGTATGGACGAGCACTCCACAATGGAACTGACCGCGAGTCGATTGGAGTCCGTCACAATTTATGGCGAAATAAGTTGTCCAGCTGAATAAAGCGATGGTTATCGTCATTGACGATGATCGTCCAAATGTGAGTAAATCTCACAAACTCTAAATAGTTCTATTTTTACAGTGTATTCTTAGAACTGCTAGATATTGTCTGTTTGACTGTATGTTGACTGTTTGATTGAACTGCTAGTCAGTTAGTAGAGATTTTATATATATATATATATATATTTACGTATATATATATATATATAAACCGTCAAATAGTTATATGTTGATTCTGTTTATCAGAATATTATACTGTTGTTGTCTAACATCTGTGGTGCAGGGAAACAGGTTGGAGGAATCCAACTGGATTCCTCAACAGTTATTTTTACTGTGATTTATATATTGTGACACATAATGTGATGTATATAATCCGTTGTGATTATGCGTGTTTGGACAAATATTCACCGTTGTTAGATGATGTGTTAAAAACCATAAGTTAACCAAAGCGAATTAGTCGAGTTAAACAAAGTAATTGGTTAGGTTAACCAAAGCAAAGTTAGTCGAGTTAAACCAAGTAATTGGTTAAGTAAATCAAAGCAAGTTAGTCGAGTTAAACAAAGTAATTGGTTAGGTTAACCAAAGTAAGTTAGTTAAGTTAAACTAAGTGATAAATCGATGTGAATTAGTTAAGTTAAACTAAGTGGTTAATCGAAGTAAATTAGTTAAGTTAACTAATTGGTTAATCGAAGTGAATTAGTTGAGTTAAACTAAGTGAATCGGTTAGAGTTAATCAACGTGAATTAGCTAAGTTAAACTAAGTGGATTTGTTCAGTTAATCAAGACGAGTTAACCAGTTAGGTTAAACCAGTAGAGTTAACTAGTTGAGTTAATCAGTTAGAGTTAACCAGTTAGGTTAAACCAGTTGAGTTGACCAGTTAGAGTTAACCAGTTAGAGTTAATCTGTTAGAGTTAACCCGTTGAGTTAACCAGTTAGAGTTGACCAGTTAGAGTTGACCAGTTAGAGTTGACCAGTTAGAGTTGATCAGTTAGAGTTATCCAAGTAGAGTTAATCGAGTAGAGTTGTCGAATATCACTTATCCGAAGTAGAGTTATCGAATATAGTGTATTTGAGAGAAGAGAAATCGAATATAGTTTATTCGAGTGGAGAAATCAAATGTTATTCATTTGAGAAGAGTTATCGAATATAGTTTATTCGAGTGGAGAAATCAAATGTGATTCATTTGAGAAGAGTTATCGAATATAGTTTATTCGAGTGGAGAAATCAAATGTTATTCATTTGAGAAGAGTTATCGAATATAGTTTATTCGAGTAGAGAAATCAAATGTGATTCATTTGAGAAGAGTTATCGAATATTATTTATTCGAAGAGTTAATCCAAAGGAGTTATTCGAAGTTAGTTAATCCAAAGGAGTTAGTCGAAGAGTTAATCCAAAGGAGTTATTCGAAGTTAGTTAATCCAAAGGAGTTGTTCGAAGTTAGTTAATCCAAAGGAGTTATTCGAAGTGAGTTAATCCAAAGGAGTTATTCGAAGTTACTTAATCCAAAGGAGTTATTCGAAGTTAGTTAATCCAAAGGAGTTATTCGAAGTTAGTTAATCCAAAGGAGTTATTCGAAGTTAGTTAATCCAAAGGAGTTATTCGAAGTTAGTTAATCCAAAGGAGTTATTCGAAGTTAGTTAATCCAAAGGAGTTACTCGAAGAGTTACTCCAAAGGAGTTATTCGAAGTTAGTTAATCCAAAGGAGTTAGTCGAAGAGTTAATCCGAAGGAGTTAGTCGAAGAGTTAATCCAAAGGAGTTATTCGAAGTTAGTTTATCCAAAGGAGTTAGTCGAAGAGTTAATCCGAAGGAGTTAGTCGAAGAGTTAATCCAAAAGAGTTATTCGAAGTTAGTTAATCCAAAGGAGTTATTCGAAGTTAGTTAATCCAAAGTTGTTAATCGAAGAGTTAATCCGAAGGAGTTAGTCGAAGAGTTAATCCAAAGGAGTTATTCGAAGTTAGTTAATCCAAAGGAGTTATTCGAAGTTAGTTAATCCGAAGGAGTTAATCGAAGAGTTAATCCGAAGGAGTTAGTCGAAGAGTTAATCCAAAGGAGTTATTCGAAGTTAGTTAATCGAGGAGTTAATCCGAAGGAGTTAGTCGAAGAGTTAATCTAAAGGAGTTATTCGAAGTTAGTTAATCCAAAGGAGTTATTCGAAGTTAGTTAATCCGAAGGAGTTAATCGAAGAGTTAATCCGAAGGAGTTAGTCGAAGAGTTAATCCAAAGGAGTTATTCGAAGTTAGTTAATCCAAAGGAGTTATTCGAAGTTAGTTAATCCGAAGGAATTAATTGAAGAGTTAATCCGAAGGAGTTAGTCGAAGAGTTAATCCAAAGGAGTTATTCGAAGTTAGTTTATCCAAAGGAGTTAGTCGAAGAGTTAATCCGAAGGAGTTAGTCGAAGAGTTAATCCAAAGGAGTTATTCGAAGTTAGTTAATCCAAAGGAGTTATTCGAAGTTAGTTAATCCGAAGGAGTTAGTCGAAGAGTTAATCCAAAGGAGTTATTCGAAGAGTTAATCCAAAGGAGTTAGACGAAGAGTTAAATCGAATATAGTTATTCGAAAGAAAGTGTTAATCGAATATAGTTTATTCGAGTAAAGTTAAAAGAGTTAATCGAATATAATTTATTCGAGTAGAGTTAGAGAAGTTAATCGAATATAGTTATTCGAATAGTGTTGGAGGAGATATCGAATATAGTTTATTCGATAAGAGTTAAGTGAATAGGGTTAATCAAATAGAGTTAAGCAAATAGAGTTAATCCAATAGGGAAAGTCCACTAGGGTTAATTGGAAAGAGTAAATCGAATATATTTATTCGACAGAAAGGTTAAGTAAGGAAGTTAGTTAAAGGAATTTAAAGCGTACTTTACCTATTTTCAAGGTTAGAAGTGTTGTTCAATTAAGGCCCGAGAGGTAGTTCTACCCCAACTTGATTGGCTTCGTTTTAACTAAGGAATGGTTAAAGTTTGGCAGTAAAGAGGAGTTAAGTGAAATGTGTAATTTAGGGAAATGGTTTAAGTTGGTATAGCGATATTTTATCTAAACATCTGCTTAATCCAAATGTAGGAGTTTTGGAAATGTTTTCCAAAAAAGAACAAAAAATTGTTTTCTAATATAGAAAACAAGGAATGGAAATGTTTTCCAGTATTAATAAATATATTTTCTAAACATTAGAAAATAGCAAATGTCGAATATAGGGAAATAGGAGATGTGAAATGAACCAAAGAGATATATGTTAAAAGATGTTTGTTCGATATAATTTCTGTCTGGAAATAATATCGTTGTTTGCACACTTGTTTTTCTTTGATAGTTAACTCACAGACTATCGAAGTTTTTACCATTTTAACGTTGTTAATATGGAGAGACCGGTTGGATTATTATCTAAAGAACCACTCTGTATTGGCATAAGCGTTGCGAGCAATATCTGCCAAAGATAAATTGAAGACGAAGTAAAGTGCAAGGGCTGTTGTATAAGTCTTAGATAACAGTGACTAAGATGGATATACTGAATAGTGCCTTCGGTTTGTCCAGTCCCAGGACAACGTATATGGAAGAAGGTCTGACAGAGTATATCCAATGGATCGCGTAAGTTGATCTGTTCAAACGTATTCACGTTTGGTGGCGGAGGAATTCGTTTCTCTTAGCTATATACCCGTGTTATTTTTGGATAAGTCAATTTGTGATTTGGCGGGTATGACGATGTGGCATTCAAAGTGAATGGTGATCAGATGTTCTGAAGATAGACGTAGCTTCTAGCCTCACACCGGGAAGTAACAAAAGTTGGGCTAGGCAGCATGGCTAGTTGGGTCATCCCCAAGCAGGGTGTATTGTCACCGATCTAGAGAATATTCATATTTATACTTCTTTTTGATTCTGTATCTTCGGATGACGGTTTGATGGCCTACAACCGTGGTGGCAATATATTCGCGACACTCAAGCTAAATGAGTGAGCGGTCATGTGTGGCCGGGTTGCAAGACGTTCTTGTTGAACCCTGAGTGTATCACCTCTAGAGTACACTATTCAGAAGGTGCTCCCATTCCTTGTCTGTTGGAATCCATTCTCCGATAAGCGCCCTGCGGTTTATGATTTTATACTATGTATGTAGAACGTGAGATGCAAGCGTTTCTGCTAGATTGATACCTATTTGTACTTAGACATTATTATAATATCACAATGATATGCTTGTCAAAGTTGTTCAGATACTCATAAGGGAAAAACCCGTTCCGTATTCACGGCGTGGTCTTATGAGATATCCTATACCTGTTTTAAACTATTTTACTCACACCAGTCCCATGACTGACCCGGAGTTTACTTTGTTGTTTTCCCTAAACTCTTGGGTGCCTAAATTTGTACGGGCAGTCAAGTAGTCGGGATTTACAGATATACTTGGAGAGCTTGGAGCAGGAGGCTGCAAGATTTTATAGCTATAGTTATTTCCGCTGTGTTGTAAGTGTTGTACTCTGATAAGTGCTATTGTATATATATATATATATATATATATATATATATATAACTGTTTACTTCAAAGTTATGTTATATATTATATGTTATTCGTTCCGCTGTGAGATTCGTGTTACTCTGATGATTCTGATGTTCTTCTTCTTCTTCTATTCTATTAGTTCTATCTTTTCTTTCTCACCTTCTAAATTCTTTCACTAACGTCGCGGAATTTTCGACTCTCGAGGAGTCGAAAATTTCCAGCCGTTACAAAATAGTACATTAGCTTTCTTATGGACCTCGCCATCAAATAATATCTTATACCGGCTATGTTATTAACGGTCGACGTTTTCATACAAAAGAGTATGAGAAGTCTACACAAAATAGTGGTGTTTCTAACGAGGAAAGTATTATTCATGAAGATGGGTCCATTGAGAAAATAATTTACTATGGGGTTCTACGTAAGATTTTATTACTAGACTACCGTCGATTTCAACTTGTCCTGTTTAAGTGTGACTGGGCAAATATTAATCGTGGAGTGAAGGTTGAAGATGGATTCACATTAGTCAATTTACACCAGTTCAAAAATCAATTTGCAAGTGACCCTTTCATTTTAGCTATGCAAGCTACACAAGTATTTTTTTGTAAAGAAAGCAACTCATCAAATTGGTATGTTGTATTGAAAGCACCACCTCGAGGTTTTCATGAGTTAGAAAACTATGATGAGGATGAAGGATCAACTAGTAACCCTGTAGATGAGTCACAAATTGTTGATAGAGATGTAGACAATGGAGACGAAAGTTACATAAGAAAGGATCGTGATGGCATTTTGGTATGAAATAAACATCTTTTATTGCTTTTTGTCATATAACCAATTTCAATTCTAGAAAAGTATTTCTGTTTATTATTTTCAATAATTACCATTATATATGATTTTTATATATAAGATTCAAAATTTGGGATTGAACTTACACTGATATGCAACTAGACCTAGACATGAAAATCCAATATTGTGTCACCTTTTTTCAACGGATTAGGCACTAGTAAATAGACAAGGCATGCTATTTTGACGTGTATTCTATTTAGCTGACATTTGCATGTTGTATTCTATTTAGCTGCATTTGCATGTTGTATTCTATTTAGCTGACATGCATGCTGGATTCTATTTTGACGTGAAAATCCAAGTACCGTCACTTAGCGGACATTTGCATGCTGTATTCTATTTAGCTTCTAATTGTTATGGCATAACACGATTTCTCCTTTTATTGTTATTTGTGGCAATATGTATACTGGTATTTTTTATTGTTGTTTATTAAACCGTTTGTGTATTTCAGATAAATTCTTCCGTACTGGTAATATGCTATTTCTAACACTTTGTATACCGATTTTTCATTTTTTTAGGTTGAAGATAACTGAACAAGAAGTATCAATGGGGAAAAAGGACCAAGACTTAACAGAGGTAAGATATTTAGAAACATGCAAGTAATCAATTTTTATGTAGGAATTCCTGTCAAAACATGTTATGTGCACTTTTTCTCTTTATCATTTATGTCTTTTATTGCATGATACAGTGTGCATACAAACAAAATTAGCTCCAACTTTTAAAATATTGACAAAAACTTACTAGATGAGGCTGCTTAGATTGCACTGTCCAAAACAAATGAAGCACAAGTTTGGAATGTCGTCATAAATGTAAACTAAATGTAAACTGGTTTGCCAAAATTAGTGATAAAACGTTGCGTGAAAATGATATTGAACTTAACATCTTTTTGACCATGCACACCAGAAAACATCTTTTGCTCGGTATACGTTGCGTGAAAATTAGATTGCATTGTCCAGTACCTCAAATACCTCAAAGACACCTCAAAGAAGCTAAAATAATATTTGCAGCTGCTACATATATGTGTGTATATGTGTGTACATATATACGTATATGTATATGTATATGTATGCCTGTCTGAACACCCAAGAGCTATAGTTCTTTGTTTTTCTATATCTGACCAGGGTATTGAACTGTTGGTAGACCTTGCATGGATTAAAAAAAACAGA
The DNA here is from genome assembly GCA_030737875.1 of Allium sativum. Classification (NCBI taxonomy): domain Eukaryota; kingdom Viridiplantae; phylum Streptophyta; class Magnoliopsida; order Asparagales; family Amaryllidaceae; genus Allium; species Allium sativum. The sequence goes on along the minus strand of JASFAX010000020.1, from coordinate 43,525,145 downwards.
AAAAGGGTAAACTGTTTTACATATAGTTAGGTTTATTTTGCACTAACATCTAACCTGATGTTGTGTATGTTATTGCTACGCAGTTGCTTCTAGTTTGACAATTGTATATGTTTGTAATTGTCTTTATTTATTCCTAAGCGCAAGTGATGATATGCATGCTCTTGCCTGTTAATTCCAATAATGTATCATCATCATCGTAACACGCAGAGATCAAATGCTTATAAATAAAAGATGTTTGTGACAAATTCGCATAATATACATAATCATTTTATAATTGTGAACAAGTTGAAGCATATACATGTATGGTTTTGTTATGCTGGCATGTTATGTGCGCACGTGTTTGCTGAAATAGACGTTGCTAAAATAAAGATAGCTTTTGATAAACTTATCCGGAATTAGCAATCTAATACTTTCCGGGAGAGCTTAGAATTTATGCTATAGCTTAGTATTTATATGATCCTAAAATTATAAAGTTGAAGCTTATTTATTAATTCTTTTTGTTGCATCAGCTAACCATATTCCTTTTAGCTAACCTCGTTTGTTGTATGCTAATTTCAGAGCTCAATTGCAGCACTAAGATGATCAAAAAGGCAGAGTTTAGCTGCACTTATAGCTTCGCGTGTATTCGACGATAATAAAGTTAAGAATAGTGGTGTAAAAATAAAAGAAAAGGGTGATGTTGAAGTTGAAGCTGCTCAGATTTTAAACACTAATGTTAGAAGATCTCCTCACAAGCGTCCTTTTCAGCCTTGTGATGTTGAAGTTGAAGCTGCTCAGATTTTAAACACTAATGTTAGAAGGTCTCCTCGCAAGCGTCCTGTTCAGCCTCAACCTGAGGAAATTCAGCATCAACCCGAGGAAATTCAGCCTTTTTCTGTTTCTCCTGGCCCTAATTCAAACCCTTTTCCGAATATTACTCCAAACTCAGCTGACACGCCTACTGCCGTGGACCCGGACGTTTGCAATGAAGATTGTCGACTAGAGCCGGCCAAGAAAAAGAGGAAGGACGACGATGAAGAAATTTTCCTTGATTCCTGACGACAAGCCTGAAGTGGAATTCAATGATTTAGGTCAACCGGTAGGTGTCAATTCTCGTCACTTGTCATCTTACATCGGTATATTAGTAAGGGAAATGGTTCCTATGACCATTAGTGAGTGGAAAAAAGTCGACAAGCACCTAAAGGATGATTTATGGACATGTATACAGGTATGACCATTGTGATTTCTGTTTTTATATTTTTATTTGTTTCTGTCAAGTTTTTGTATTTTACCTTAATTGATTTCTTTTTGTAGAAACTATGTCAGATAAACCATTAAATCGAAAATTCTAAACAATTATTGCTGTTTTTATATTTTTATTTGTTTCTGTTTATTTTCAGTTTGTTTTCAATACTTAGTTCCAACTTTGATACTCATTTTGTTCTTCTATTTGGCGTTGTATCTCTATGCTATCTAATTGTACAATGTGCTCTTTCATATATAAGACATTAACCACTTGATATGTTAGCTGTGCTATTCTAATTTCGCATTCGTTCATCATATCAGCATTGTCTATGGAACAGACCTTGTGTTTCATTTTTTAAATTTCACCCTTGCATATGTCATTTAAGTGGCTGGGGGATTACTATTCTACAGGATTCCACTTATTCTAATATGATACATACTTCCTTGATAACTACATGATTTTCGTATGAACCGCTTCACATAAAAAGTGCCATGAAATATATATATGGTGAAATGTCTGCTTTAATATTCCACACTTTGTGCCACTAACTCCCCCTTGTGCAAAGCAAGAGTACTATCCTCAAAGACATTAAAAGATTATGATATATTTGATTCTAAATGTATGTTTATCAGTTTATTGAAAGGGTATGGTATACTAAATGTATTTGAATAAGTGAAGTGTTTGCTTACCTCACAATTCAAGGAATGCACATATATATAGGTATCTACCCCTGTGAAACCTGCATAAATCATTTGGATACCACTTGCGGATGAATAAATTAAATCATTGTTATTTTAATATGTATTATTAATAGCAACTGTTTGGTTATTTAGTGGTTGGGAGACAATCCAAATAGCTTAGCAGGTAAAAAGTTCCATCTTCCTTTCTTAATTTATAGTTACCATAAAGACGACTACAATTTTAATACATGCATATTTCGTAATTTCAAGTTTTTGTGTGATATCGAGTGGGTGAAAATTCTTCATTCAAGCTTAAGCTAATAGAATTTTCACATATCATGCATCTATCATTTTAATTTGGCTTATGATAGAATCTGCAGCAGTGCATGAAAGTACAATTAGATATTGTCCTTTTGATTTACACAATAGCAATGAAATGGAAAAAAAAACTAACTCTTATATGCAACTAGGCCAATTTTATTTCAGCCTGATGTGCAGGATTAAATAGTAATATACCAAAACATGGATTAAATTCAAACCTTGATCCTTTGATCAACGATCCGATACATAATCAATTTGTTTCTTATATCTACTTGGATAATAAACTATAAACTGGTTCAAAATGCCGCTTTGCTTGGTATCAATTCTGTACGCTATATGTATATAAAGATCTACTGATCTCGCTTGTCATTTATTTCACCCATGTACAATCATTAGGGAGCTGTTTTTTCAATTTCCTTTCTTTTTTCCCTTTTTCTACTTACGGTTTTTTCTAATATGTTATTTATTATGATTGTCAATCTTATTGAACATGTTTCAGTGTAATTTTGTTTTTATCCAAATCTTTATATATATCTAAAAATTTCTCCTTCAAAGAAACCCCACCTGTATTTAGAGAATGCCTTGGATGGATAATATGTATTGCATATAGTTGGCTTGGCCTTTTGCGTATTTAGTTTGCATATAGTCGATCAATAATTTTTTTTTTACTGGCATGTTGTTTCCCTTTGTGTAGGCGGTGTATCTACGCATTTGTTATCAATGGTATTAGAAGATTAAATCTAACGAACTTGCAAAGCAATTCGTTAGTTATACATTTTTTTTTATTTTTTTTCTAAAGGCAACTATGAATACATCATGAAGTCTTTCAATAATATAATGCTGTTTTATTGTTGTTTCTGCTGTGCAGACGAGATTCAAGGTAGATGCAGTTTACAAGGACTTGTTGTTTAAAATGATGGGAGCACGATGGAAAGAGTCAAAATCGAGATTGGTTTTTGCTATTAAATTGGCGTCTGCTTCTCCCGACTCTTCTTCTAGGTTAGCCATGCTAAAACCAGTTAACATAAAGAGTGATGAAGAGTGGAATGACTTTGTAAAGGAAAAACTGTCAGAAAACTTTGAGGTAATAAGATTTATCGGTTATAAATTCAAATGTAAATTATATTTTACTAACGAAATTGTCTTGTGTAGCAAACCAGCAATAGATTCAAAGCAATTAGAGAAAAGAACAAAACTCCACACACAATGGGTAGAAAGGGCTACGCAAGGTTAGCAGAAGAAATGGTAAGAAAATGCATGTTTGGGTTATGTTTACATCCATTATATATATATATATTTTTTCTTCGTTTCTTACTTTTTTTTTTGGGTAGAAAATGGAAAGTGGAACATCGGATGTTAGCCGAGACGATCTATGGTGCAAAGCCGACATCAAAAAAAATGGAAAGCCGCCGAATTCTGTTGTGGCTAACTGCATTGTAAGAATTTATTTATATTAATATTGTTACTTTGTTACATACATGCTTCCGTTTTCTCTTTTTGTGATGAAGATGATGATTCTGGAGGTGAATAACTGATACCATAATTAGTTTTTATTAGTTGGAAATACTTTATGATCATATGAATAAGAGTGTCAAAGGATTTTCTGCAATTCCAACAATATAGTCTCTGTTATAGTGTACACATTAGTTTACTGGATTACATGCCAATCTAGATAGTTAGCAGCAGTACATATTTCATTTATTAATGTTTTTTTTTAAAAAAAAAAATCTGCAGGCTAAGATAGAAGAGCATAAGAGTAGCACTCATAGCTCTCAGGGAGTGTCATCGATAGGTGAAGAAGGAGTGTTGAAGGTTTTTGGCACCGAGCATAAGGGAAGAGTGAGAGGACTAGGCTTTGACATTGTACCATCTCGAATTGGTATTCGTGCAAGCAATTCAAAAAAGGTGTCTGTATTGGAAAACCAAGTTGCTAGCTTGACGGCTAAAGTAGAAGAGTTAACTAAATTGGTCATTACAGTAAGTTATAGATAGTTAGCCATATTTATGAATATATGATATGTTACAGTAAGTTATAGTCTCTAACATTATACATTTTACAGAACACGAATGGAAAGAGGATCGATAATGCACCACATTCAGAGACTCCTCGTGCTCATACGACACAGGTAATATATGATTTGATTTCGAAAAATATTTTGGTGGTTCTATTCTAATGATGTTTGGCTTGGTTATGGGATAAGACCATCAAAACAGTCGTTTAGAGCCTTCAGTCACGTATTGTTGATGACTAAGCTAATTTGCGTTTAGACTGGCTTTGGATTGGGTAACCTATGATGCATCATATGCGTTATTTACATTTTACAAATTAGTTGATGACTAAGCTAATTTGCGTTTAGACTGGCTACAACACCATAAATTTTTGTCCTTTTTTTTTTCCTTAAGTTGACGACTCAACAATATAGTTGCATGCAAATATAAGATACCATATAAATAACATGTAGCAATGCATTGAAACCAAAACCATTCCCAAAATTTTAGAGTTGTCTACTTTAGTATTTATTCAGAAACATTATCATGGAGTAAAGAGAAAATTGGTATCATATAGATCCTGAATGACATTGACAGTATCAATGTTAAAAATTTATCCAAGTTCATTGTAAGAACTTATTGATGAAAATGGCAGATCTAGAGTTGTCTACTTTAGTATTTATTCGGAAACATTATCATGGAGAAAAGAGAAAATTGCTGTCTTAGATCCTGAATGACATTGACAATGCCAATGTTAAAAATTCATCCAAGTTCATTATAAGAACGTATTGACGAAAATGGCAGATTATTAGAAAATGGTAGGGTTGAAAAGATCAAAGTTTGACTATTATAAAAACAAAGGTTTTGTTTTCTTTTAAAAAAAAGTTCATGCAGAAACATTGTTGGCTTGACATTGATATGAATGGATTTCCTTTAAAAACAACATCTAACAAATCAATATATACTACATATTAAATTATAATTGATGATTAATTATAGTAAGGATTATTGATTCAAAACTGCTGCTTTAGCACATAAGGGATAGAATCAAGTCACCTTATATAGAGCAAACTGCTGCTTTAGCACATAAGGGCCAGAATCAAGTCACTTTAGCACATAAGAGCAAACTGTGCATGCTACTGCAATAAAACATTAAATTTCTTTTTCTGTATCTTTCCATAAACATAGAAACCAATAGATAGTGGCTTCAACCGTATCCATAACCATTGATTCCAATATATGATTTTCATCATTTTCAATAATAGATGAGTCAGTCATAAAATCAGTGTTGAAGAAATCGGTAGACTCGTGCTTAAAAGTTATGAGAACAAACATTGAGTTCAAAGTTAACTAAAAAAACAAATAAAATGAAACAAAAATTTATAAGACAGCAGATTTTGGATATATTTTTTAAGAATTTTGATATAAAATAGCGTAACTTTGGCCAAATCATCTCAGTACAAATGTAGGCATTTGCGTATGACAGAAGATGCCCGCTTCATGTATGTTCATAGCATGAAAAATGAGATTAGCACCCCAAAATGATTTGGCAAAATATATAAGGCAAATACTTCTTTTCTTTCAAATGAGAAGCATCAAAACAATATAAATAATTTTTCAGGTGAGAGCAAAAATAAAATTACATTAGAGTAAAAAAAAAAAAGTCGCATGATGCACAAAAAAAAAATTTAACGTTTCATTTGGGGCAAAAAACAATGCTCTTCACACCCTTGGTTTATTTGAATATTTGATCTTCTATTTTTGAATTTAGAAGTTCCAAGAAATCGATTGTAGTATAAATAAACGATGAACATATGATTTGAAAACCATAAATATCATCAACTGCATCTTTATAGGTTAAGAGATGAATACACTAATTGTAGAACCATTTACAAAAAAGTGTGTGGATATATGTAATCAAGCATATTATAAAACAAACAGCCAAAAAAATGAAATGCTTCACATCCTTGGTTTATTGAATATTCGATCGACGACTTTTGAATAAACACTTATCTTTTTAGTCAATAACATTACGATTTGAAAATTATAGTCAACTGCATCTGTATAGGTCAAGTGATAAATACACAAATTATACAAATATTATTTAAAAAAGGAACAATTTATTAGTGCAACCTTATCATGACATAGTTTGGCCTTCCTTGAAAATATAACTTGCTATTTCCACAAACTATAGGCAGGGGTTTTTAACCATAGTCCATGGGCTCAAAATCATTAATGTTTCGATAGAAATTGAAAACTTCCAACCTTTAAATGCCAATAATTTTATTAACTGTTGCTATTTCACTCCTAAATACATAAAATGAAATGGGCAAAATAAGAGTCATTAAAGTTGTTAAATCATTTATTTCCATTAATTTAGCAATAACAGTAATGAGTGATTCGGCCTGACATGTATGTTATACACATATTTATCATTGTTCTAAATAGTAATAGTTAAATTAATCTACAATCAAATATGTATTTATTGTCATCTTTATGCACATACAGAAATTTAACACTTAAACTATGCACTTATTAAGACTTTAATCCATCAAAAATAATTCCAAATTTGGTGGCAAATACACTAAGAAAATGATAGTGGTACATCTCTTCGGCATAATAAGTTTCTATTATATGATCTATATCAAAGGAGACATGAATTGTTTAAATACAAACAATTAAGATGTATAATCTAATTCGTTTTATTCTTTTTAAAACAATTCCAGTTCACATAACGATCAGATGTAATTTCGGGTAGAAGGGCTTGTGAACGTGTCAGGTGGGAGTTAGGGATCAAGTAGGAATTACGAAAAGGAGAGACGGTTCAGTTTTAAATAAGGGGAAAATGATCTGGAGGCTTGTGAGAGCTCCATTGTATACCCAGTAATTATAATATAGTATAGATTTTAAAAGATTAAAACAAAAGAAACCAATTCCTCCAACTCCAATGTTGGATTGGAAGAAATTAAGAAGCAGCCTTCAACTTATATTATAATACCTTGCAGCTGGTTAGAATCCATTATATTTAAGATTCCATTTTCAGTTTACAAGATGCACATGGAGATTATGAAAATGGTCGGTGTAAGATAACTAAATGATTTAGCTGAATTCTTGATGATCATAGCGAGTTATATGTTTGTGAATTTATAAACTACTTCAATGTTCAAAACGTTTGTGAGCTTGAAATGCTAATTTTGAAGATGAGAATTTCAGTGAGTTCAAATGGTTGTCGGAATATTACAACATAAACTTAGGTTCATTAGTATTCTAGTTGAAATCTTAATTTTACTTTAAATTGAAGAATGTAAGAATATGTGTGTTTTCAAACTTACAAACGATATGAATTTAGTATATGTTGTTAAAACATGAAACATAAGGAGAAACCCCTAATAAATAAATAAAATCATGCTGGTTTATTTGAGCAAACAAGATAACTAAACGTTGTTTCAAGCTACCAGCGTATTCTTTACGTATAAATGCCCATCATGAAAAGGGCGTGGGCACAGCCAAAAGTAAGAAACTTATACCCATTTTAAAAGGGCTGAACAGAAAACAAGAGATGGGTTGAGTGGCACTGCCACTGAAAGCAGCGGCCGCAAGACTGCTGCCGCCAGCAACGGTGGCTGCAGCAGCAGCTGCAGTATCCGAGGCAGCGGCGGCTGCCGTTACAGTGCTAAAAATATTTTAAAATAGTATATCGATTCTATAAATAGAAATTTTCATGGAATTTACAAATAAGCACATTGATGACAAATGAATTATACGAAGATGAACAAATAGATAAAGACTAACTTGATAAATGCAGATTTAAAGAGCATAATCTGAAAGAAAATTGAAAATTTTATTGTTGTTCATTAGAGCTCAATCCAAAGTGTTTTAAAGAAAATATTTAACTTGAGAAGTTAAATTAACGGCAAGTTAAACCTGTGATAATTAAAATAATAAGTAGGTGAATCCAACCAATCTTAGTTGAAATGGATACACAAAGTTTAAATAGCACGGTGATCTGTATTTCAGGAGGAACTAGTTATTAAAACTTTTATGAGAATGAGTCTTGGATGCATACTAAAATGAAATGAAGATGTAAGCTTTGAGTAATTGAAAGGGGTGATTCAGGAATTTGAGAATAGTAGAAATAAAAGCCTTGCTGCAAATAGATCCTCATTTCCAGAACTTAAGCTTTGTACATACCCATTTTTTCACTAATTTACTTCTTGATATGATTAGTATGACTTTGGATTTAATCAAACTATGTAAAAACTTTATCAATAAAAGTTTTCTGTCAGTTCAATTTATGTGTATGGGAAAAGGGGGTAAGGATATTGTTATATGAAGATTTTACATGCAACTTATGAAATTTAAGCGAATTGAGAACTCCAGACATGGATGGAAAGCTGATTTCCTAAGTAATCATGTGTAACAGTCCATATTCTTACATTTTTGATTTATATACGTTTAGATTTGCAATCCCAAATAAAGTCAAGTGGTGAGAAGACTATTTTTTCTTTTTCTTTTTGGAACTGTATAGAAGAAATTGAATGTGAATTCGCTATAATTTAACAAAAATCGTCGCTTGCATTAATAGTGAAATGAATTCTCAGAGAAATAAATCTTACTTGGAGAAATACTGAATATACTAGATAATGATATTAAGTTATAGTGATTATAATTGAAAATGATAAGGCATACATAAACTACTCCAAGAAGTAACATTAGAGGAATCCGTCAATTGTCAATCGATCATCGTTTTATCGATATGCAAATCCAAACTGAGTCAGTAAATGGCGTTCCTTGGAAAACTCGCTTTGCCCTTATGCTGCCCCATGTTGTACGATCATGATTGACCGACGACTACATTAGGTAAGGCTGCCGCAACAACTACAGCAGCGTCTACTACCAAAACAGCGAAAACAATGTATATATATATATATATAAAAGTGAAAACTGAAAAAAAGAAAAGGGGAAGAATAGCGCAACAACATGGTCGCTGCTGCTACAAGTCTGCTGCCACGAAGACAGCAGCAATTTAGAGAAAAAAAGAAGATAAAATAAAACCTGCACTAGAAGGAACAGAGGGTTGTACTTGGATATGCAGCATCATGGTTCTAATATTAGCAAGTACATAGAATATACATAGAAGCCAATTCATAGTTTCCATTGTTTTATGGATAAACAGTAAGTTCATGCATAGTTTATTTTGCTTTCCTCACTAAAATAGACTTTGGCCTTAATGTTACATTACAAAAATAAACAATAAGGGGCTGTTACATTACAAAGTCATAAACTTCAAGTTTATGGCTTCAAGTTCACAGTTAACGCCATAAACAAAAATAAACATTGTTGATTTCTTGGTTTCTGACATAATTGTTGATGTCTTGGCCACATGCAGTGCATTACAGCATAGTGCAGGCACTGTTACATTACAAAATGATGAAGTCAAAAGTGGGTAGGCAAAACAATAAGGGACCAGATGTTAATTATGATAGTGATCCTATTCTTATCATTATTTGCAGTACAGATTATTATTAGTTTTCTGAATAATCAAATGCTTATCATTATTTGTGTCTATTATGTGGATTCTATTCTTCCAAAGGCATGGCAGCAACTAGGATTTGGTTGTAGGAAACAAAAATTAGGTATAAATGCTACTTGAATGTTTGTTTTACCAGGAGAAAGCAAATTAGTGTACCCAAGCATCCAGCCAATTTTTTCAGCTCTGTTTCTGTTTCAGCCATTTTTTTTTTTAGTCACACCGTGAAAGTAATAATGTGCAAATTGAAGATCGTCAAAATAGCAAAAGTCCCGAAAGTTTGCTTAAAAGGAAGTGCAAGCTATTGGGTTTGAGCAAGAACATAGTTGCAGAAGGAACGATTGCAAGCACCGATCGAAATGCTATGGTACACTTTATGAAACTTGGGCACGACTTCTGGAAGGTATGGGTTAATAATGTGATATAACCTTGATCTTAGTGTTCTGGGTAGTAAGTGGTTTTATTAAGAAAAATTGGAATTTGTACAGTTACTCATACCGTAAGATATAAGCTCGTCAAATAAGTGTTCCGGTTTTTTATGCTTGCAAGTTAAAAGCTTGTCATGTTAATATAGCTTACAGTTTGTTTATTATATTACCATTAGTTGACAGAACATGTACAAAAAATTCAACTGCAAGTCGAAAAAAAAAATCTTTACAAACATTTGAACATGTCACATATGGAGGAGAACTGAAGCATTTTTCTATTTGATGTGGCACAACTGCACTAACAAATCTGAGTGCATATATACTTCATTATCAATGGGTTAACCCTTCATTATCAGAGCAGAGACGATCCAAGACCTTCATAACTATAGTATGATTATCGATTAATATTAATTAATCGTCTGAAACGCTATAAGCAAGTATATATGCAGCAATATTATATGTTTATCCTCTACAAATTGTGTGCAAGCTGTATTGTTTTTGCTAGTTAAACTATTTATGGTTTTTAGGTTTCTTTTGTGATATTTTTCTTGTATTGCTCAACTTAAATTATAAATAAGAAGATGCGAGACACAAAGCAACTTTTAGAGCTGCTATCTTTCTAATCCACTTTTTTTTCCAGTATGTTGGTCTTTGCTTTCACTATTTGCGTTAAAATTAGAATTTTAATGTGTATTGTATTGCTTTTGGAAGGTATGGGTTAACGTAGCCGTGGATCCTGAAGCTTTTCTACTTAGGCCTAATTCGGAGATAAACACCATTAAAGAGGCCGTTGGAACAACCGTGGCGTGGCACAAAGACTTCATTTCACTAGAGTAATATGTGTTGCTTAGCTTTTAGATGTTATGTTATGCTATATTTTGGAATTGTTGGTACGGTGTAACGGTATGCATTCATATTTGTTGTATATAACAGTGTTGTATACACAATTATATGATTTTTGTTTGATGATAACAACCAAATATATTTTATTACTGAATGTGTTTGTAAATGCACTGATATACTACACAACAGACAGGAATATAATATTTCTATAAAATATAACTGTGCAAAAATTTAAACAATCACACGGTATTTTTTAGATAAAAATATTTTATTTCAATATCAAAAAGTACATCTTTTACAACTCCACTATTTGACATACTATATTTCATTCATACAAATCTGTCACTCTATACAACTATATTTGCAGACATTGTTATACACTGACACCGGTATTTTTTCCACTGACTTTTGTCTTCTATATTTAGTCTTTACAGCCTTCAGTCCAGTCACCATCTGCTCACCTGTCATGTAAAACAGAAACACACACAGTACACTGCAAAGAAATAAAACTGAAGTGCATACAAATTTGAATTTATTTAAATTTTTATTTGCCTCAGAATTAGGTGTGTTTCTCATCATTTTTCTAGACTTGGTATGATATGCAGGGACAGAAAAACTCGTCTGGATGGCTGCATATACACACGTGTATATACACGTGTGCACTGCCTCTCCAAACCAGAGAGCAACTGAGGAGTAGCCATAAAGACCGTCTCGACTCAGTGCACATATGAAAACAATTCAATGTAAAGTCAATAAAAACTCAAAGTGGTCGAGATAGCTCAACACAAATGACCGAGCAAAGTTCAAATCAAAATGGTCAGTACAAGATCAAAGTCAGCATGGAACAAAGCTATGATGATGATCAACAAGAATCAAAAGAAGCAGCATAGTCAAGCAACAGTGAACAAACTTATCAGTATGTTCAGCATGGTGAGACAGGGAAGCAGGTACAACAAAGTGCACAAACAAATAACATCAAGTTCAAGTGATGCCAATATATACAATCAAAGATTCAACATAAATGGAGCAGCATGTTCAAGAAGTGCATGGTGATCATGGTGGACAAGAAGAATGGTGTAGCCAAGAGTTCAAGTGCAGCATGTATAGAAGCAAACAAAAGATGATACAACATCAATGTAAAATCATGCAAATGCAAGGGGCTGCAAATGTGTGTAAGCACAAATGGTTCAAAATGATGGTACAACAGTATTAAAGAATCAAATCATTTCATGTAATGCAAAGAAGTCAACACAAGTATGGAGCAGTTACATGGTACATCATCACAGTCAAACACAGGTCAGGGATATTTAAAATGGTGCATGGAACAAGTCAGTTTACATGCAAGTGCATGAATTCATGGATCAAGTATACACATGTTTTAAAGTGCCAGTGTATAGATTAGCATGTAAAATTGCAAGGCTCAAGAAAGGTTTAACATGAGTTCAGCTACGAGGGAAAGCTATCAATGTACTTCTAGTGTTTATTCAATGTTGTGGAAATCGATTCAAATAATGTAAATCAAGGTAGCATCGATTCTTATCCAAGTGGAGTGTAAAGTCAAAACAAGGAAAATCAGTTCTTATAAGTTCAAGTATCAGAAAAATACAAGTATGCCACGCAAAGAATAATATGGCAAAATAAAGTATAGTATCTGTCAAATTTTACAAGAAAAGATTCCATTCGATTTTTGGTAAAATATCCAGAAGCTATGAAGATTTCAAGCTCCAAAATTCAAGGCAGAATATCTCAAAATACCAAACTCGCAGAAAGAAAAGTACAGAACTATCACAAGTACAAGATTTCATAAAGACCAATTCAAATTCAAAATCACTCACGAATAAAGGTTGAAGATTTCAAATCTATTCTCAGGGAGGACCAACTCAAAAATCAGTTAGTCAAATATGGCAAGCAAATATACTCGTTTTAAAAACCGACGAAAATTACCACAAATCCATCCACGAAGACTCCAGAATCAGAAGATTTCAAAGCCCCAAAATTCAAGTGAAAATTCTCGTATATATCATGACAAAATCAAAGCAAAATATCATCTAGAATCAAGCCCAAAATCCACGAGAATATTGAAGACCAAATCAACAAACGAAATCAGAGAATCGGGATTCTAGAGAGTTCGTAATACTCTATAAATAACACACGTCTTCCTCATTGGCAAAGAACAATCAATCAACAAGAAAATCGCAACAAACATCGAGCATAAATAAACGAAATCAAGGGAAAAATCACATACAATTCTCCAGAGCGAACGAAGTTGAATCGAAGAATCCTGAAGCATCAATTTGATTACGCTATCCATTGGAGGAAGATCGATTCTTGAAGAACCCTAGGAGGAAGCCGCCGCCATTATTTAACAAAAAGGGAAAAGCTTCAGTACCGAGTAAAAAGAATGGCCGGCCCAAGTCAAAAAGGGGACTAACCCACTTTATTTATTTCTAGGGTTTTGTTTTTGGTTGTTTTAAGTTTTTCTTTTTAATCAAAAGGAGTATATAAACTACTAGTGTCTGTAGTTGGAAAAATCACAACTTAACGAATCAAGTTGTGTCAAGGTCTTGAGCGTAGGGTTTAAACAGTCGGGAGCGAAGGTCGCAAGTTTACAAGGGTCTGTAAGCGAAGAGATTGTTTAAAATTCCTAGTAGAAACCTTGAATGCAGCAGTAGGCATAGTTTTGCCGAAGCTGGGTATTTTCTGTGTGTGATTTTTCTTTCTGCAATTTTTTCTGTGACATTTTTATTTTGCAATAAACCCTATTCACCCCCCCTCTAGGGTTAATTTAGATCCTACAAGTGGTATCAGAGCAGGTATTTTTTAACTCTAGAGTCATGAATTTGTCTAACAACGCTTTTTCTGAGGGTCAGTCCATAGCTAGGCCACCAATGTTTAATGGAACTGATTATGCCTATTGGAAAGCTAGGATGAAAATTTACTTAAGTTCAGTTGATTATGATGTATGGGATATCGTTGAAACAGGCTACAAACCTCCTGTTACGATTATCAATGATATTGAAATTCCTAAACCAAAAGATAAGTGGGATGCTAATGATAAAAAATTATTCTCAACTGATGCCAAAGCAATGAATGCTTTAATTTGTGCTCTTGATAAAACTGAATTTAACCGTATATCTCACTGTTCAACTGCGCAGGAAATTTGGCATACTTTGGAAGTTACACATGAAGGAACATCTCAAGTCAAGGAATCTCGTCTCGCACTACTTTGCAACGAATATGAAAATTTCACGATGCGGAATGACGAAGATATAAAAGAGATGTATGGTCGATTTTCCACACTGATTTATAATGCAAGGGTTCTTGGTAAAATCTACACTGAAGTAGAATTAATACGCAAGATACTGAGAGTACTGCCAATGAATTTCGAAGCCAAAGTAACTGCCATTCAAGAATCAAAAGATCTAAATAAGTTGAGAATAGAATAATTGATTGGAAACTTGATTGCATATGAAATGGAGTTAAAAGCCAAAGAAGGACGCGATGATTCAGAATCAAAGAAAAAGACAATTGCTCTAAGCAACACTGTTGAAAGTAACGATGAAGCCGAGAATCCTATCGAAGAATTGGCCATGGTTCTTAAAAAATGGTCTAACAAAAAATACAAGTCATGAAAGAAGAGTTCAAAATCCAACAAATCCAAGAATTCAGACAATTCAGACGATGAAGTCATATGCTACAACTGCAATAAACCAGGCCATATCAAACCAAATTGTCCATTACTTCAGAAAGACAGAAAGAAGAAGAAGAAAAAGAAAGCTTTTGCAGCTACATGGGACGATGAAGAAGGAGAAGACTCTGACAGTAATAAAGAGGAAGCAAATTTGTGTCTTATGGCACAGTCAGATTCAGAAAGTAGCGAAGATGATTCCACTGAGGTACCAAATTACTCTTATAAAGATCTAATGTTAATGTGTCATGATCTTACCAAAACCATTGATTCTCTTGAACTAAAAATCAAGAAATTAAAATCTGATAGGTTAAAATTGGTCCACGAAAACAATAGGTTAGAAACTGAGCTTGAAAAAGTGACAAACCTTGATTGTGAAAACTGCAAGTTATTAAAACAAGAGCAAACAGAATTTAAGGCAAATTTTGAAAAATTGAAACAAGAACACTTTACTTTAAAAGAAAGTGATAACACAAAAAGAAAGAACTTCATTAACAGATGCACTTCTCTTGTAAATGAAAATGAAGCACTTAAAGCCAAAGTAAAAAATCTTGAAATAACATTGAGTAAATTTTCAAAAGGGGAAAAGTCATTTAGGATGTTGCTTGGAACTCAATTATATGCTAATAATAAGAAAGGATTAGGATTTGGGAAAACACATATTAATATGAATGATAATGCAAAAGGCGGAAGTGTTTTCCCTAAATGTATAAAATGTGGAAAAATTGGACATAGCTATGAAAAATGTCAAAATAGGAACAATAATAAAAAATTCATACAAATTTGGGTTCCTAAAGGGTCGACAAGTAATTGTAATAGATTTGGATTTGATAAGAATAAACAAATTTGGATTCCAAAAGGATCTGTTGTTCAAAATCAAAAATTTTCAATTACTAATTTTATTAGACCTATGAGTTTCTCTAGGTCATTCTCTTCTTCTTGTGTGTAGGTATGTTGGCGGGCTAAGGAACAACAAGAATGGTACTTGGATTCAGGTTGTTCCAAACATATGACAGGAGATAAATCAAAGTTCCTTAGCCTTGAAAAATATAAAGGAGGAAGTGTGATAATGGGCGATAACAGAAAATGTAAAATTATCGGTAAAGGTAAAGTAGGTAATAGTACTTTCTCCTTAACTGATGTTTTATATGTTGAAAACTTACATCATAATCTCATTTCCATAAGCCAACTATGTGACAAAGGAATGTGTGTGATATTTGATAATGAATCTTGCAAAATTATTGAAAAATCCACAAACAGTATTGTGTTCACGGGAAAAAGAAAAGGAAATGTTTATACGATTTTTTTTGATGATCTGACTCTTTCACGATGTTTAGTAGCTACGGATGAGGAAGTTTTCTTATGGCATAGGAGATTGGCTCACGCTAGTATGAGTCTCTTAGAAAAACTTGAATCAAAAGAGTTGGTAAGAGGACTACCACATCAGAAATATAAAAATAATAAAGTGTGTAAATCATGTGCTATGGGAAAATTCAGTCGTTCATCATTTCGTCCCAAAAATGTTGTTAGTACTAATAGGGTACTTGAATTGATTCACATGGATTTATTTGGACCAAATGAAATCGCTAGCTTGAATGGAAAACGATATTGTTATGTGCTGGTTGATGATTATTCTAGATTTACATGGGTGTATTTTCTAGCCAAAAAATCCGAAACTTTTGATTATTTCTCAAAGTTTGCAAAAGTCATTCAAAATGAAAAAGGTGTTTCAATAAAAACTTTAAGAAGTGATCATGGTGGTGAATTTGAAAATTTGGATTTTGAAAATTTTTGTGAAGAAAATGGTTTTAAACACGAATTTTCCGCTCCTCGAACACCCCAACAAAATGGGGTAGTCGAAAGGAAAAATCGTACATTACAAGAATTGGCTAGATCTATGTTAAGTGAATATAATTTGCCTTTGACTTTTTGGGCAGAGGCAGTTAATACATCCTGCCATGTAATGAACAGAGTAATGATTAGACCAATACTTAACAAAACATCCTATGAATTGTGGTTTGACAGAAAGCCTAACATTTCATATTTTAGAGTTTTTGGATGCGCTTGTTATCTTCTTAATACAGGTGATCATCTTGGTAAGTTTGAATCAAAGGCCGACGAGGGAATTTTCATGGGTTACTCTTCAAGAAGCAAGGCTTACCGAATCTTCAACAAACGATCAAAAACTATTGTTGAAACCATAAACGTGAAATTTAATGAATCAGATCCGGATACGGTGGACAAAGAGAAAAACGATGAGGGAATTACATATGAAGGTGAAAAAGAAAATAGCAAAGAGAAGACTGGCAGTGATGATCCAACAAAACAAACATTTGAAGTTGAGAAGTTGAAATTCAAAGCCAATCATCCTCCAGAATTGGTAATAGGAAATCCAACGGCAGGTATACGAACTCGCTCATCATTTAATAAAGATATCTGTACTTTTTGTATTCACAGTTGTTTTATCTTTGAAATCGAACCTAAAAATGTTGAAACTGCACTTAATGATGAAAGTTGGATTTTAGCGATGCAAGAAGAACTTAATCAATTTGAGCGGAATAAAGTTTGGAAATTAGTTCCTAGACCGAATGACTATCCAGTAGTAGGAACTAAATGGGTGTTCAAAAATAAACTTGATGAAACCGGAAATGTAATTAGAAACAAAACTAGGTTGGTTGCAAAAGGATATAATCAAATTGAAGGCATTGATTTTGATGAGACATTTGCACCAGTAGCTAGGTTAGAAGCCATTAGAATTTTACTCAGTTTTGCGTGTTATAAAGGTTTCAAACTTAAACAAATGGACGTAAAAAGTGCGTTTTTAAATGGAGAATTAAAAGAAGAAGTTTTTGTGGAACAACCCCCCGGTTTTGAATATCATGATTTTCCAAATCATGTATTCAAACTTGAAAAAGCATTATATGGTCTCAAACAAGCTCCTAGAGCTTGGTACGATTGTTTAAGTGCATATCTTTTGGAAAACGGTTTTAAAAAGGGCAGTGCTGACACTACATTGTTTCTATTACATGAAGGTGATGACTTTTTAATAGTCCAAATTTATGTTGATGATATTATATATGGTGCTACTAATGATTGTTTGTGTGAGAAATTTGAAAAAGTCATGCAGGATAAATTCGAAATGAGCTTAGTAGGTGAATTAAAATACTTCCTTGGATTTCAAATCAAACAAAGCTCCAAGGGTATTTTCATATCACAAACAAAATACATTGCTGAATTGCTGAAAAGATTTGGACTAGAAAATGCGAAACCACTCAGAACACCGATGAGTCCTTCAACCAGGCTTGACAAAGACGAGAAAGGAGTTGCAGTTGATCAGAAAAAATATCGTGGAATAATTGGTTCACTTCTTTATCTCACTGCATCTAGGCCTGATATTATGTTTGTTGTTTGTTTATGTGCACGCTTTCAATCTAATCCAAAAGAATCTCACTTAAAAGCCACAAAAAGAATATTAAGATATCTTTTGCACACACACAAATTTGGTTTATGGTACCCCGCATGCAATAATTTCAAATTAATTGGATATTCTGATGCTGATTATGCTGGATCCCTTGTTGATAGAAAAAGCACTAGTGGGACTTGTTTTATGCTAGGACACTCGTTAGTCTCATGGTCAAGTCGGAAACAAAACTGTGTTGCTTTATCCACAACTGAGGCTGAATACATTACCTTAGGAAGTTGTTGTGCACAAATACTATGGATGATGCAAACTCTTTCAGACTTTGGTCTAATTTATAAAAAAGTACCACTAAAATGTGACAGTAAAAGTGCTATAGACCTGTCTAATAATCCCGTTCATCATTCACGCACTAAACACATAGATGTGAGACATCATTTTATTAGAGATCACATTTCACGAGAAGATATTTGTATTGAGTTTATTTCAACTGACTGTCAACTTGTTGATATCTTTACAAAACCTCTTCCCGAAGATAGATTTTCACGATTACGCTTAGATTTGGGAATTATAGAAATTGATTAATCATTATCCATTTAAATAAATAAATAAATAAATAAATAAATTCTTAAATGGTTATTCAAAAGTTAAATGATTGATCATTTGAACTATTTTGGAACTCGTTGAAATTATAACAGATCTTGGAATTGTGATGAGTATTGACTATAATATTTTTTATCATGAGGAAATATTTTTAAATCTCATGATGATTAGACAGATTTTATAATATTTTTGAATTAAAGCTTATTTCACGACCATTTTCTATATCTACCATACTTCTGTCACTCATCATGGTTTTATTTAATTTGGGGAGTTCTAATTATTCTTGGAATTTAGAAATAAATAAATAAATAAATAAATAATTTATCCTTGGTACTCACTCCCATTTAAAAGTCCTCACGGTTATGCGTGGGTGAATTACCTTAATCTCTATGTGCTTCCATTCTCACTTAAAAGACCTTCGGGCTGTGCATGGATGGAACTCATCAGAGAGGGTAAAGTTAAGTTACTACTAACCCCATTTAAAAGACCTTTGGGCTATGCGTGGTTAGGAAGTGCTTAACACATTTTTAAGCATATTTAAAATCTTTAAATTTTATATTCAAATATTCAATTTTTATTGAACTCTCCTAATTCTATAAAATCCATAGTAAATCCATTCATTCTGAAAGTGAAATTTGTCTCTGACTCGAAGAATATTATGATTTCTGTTTGATTCAATGAGATTTACGATATATTATCCTCTTGATCTGAATTTATAGTTCTAGTTTATATTCATCACTGTTTTAATTTCTGTTATTCTTTTGATGATAACAAAAGGGGGATAATGATCAAGATTTTGATGGATGAGTAAGCATTTATAGAATATATTTTTTTATTTCAAAATTTTCAAATCTATGCATCAATAAGCGAAGCTTAGTTATAGGGGGAGCATACAAATAGGGGGAGTGACATACTTCACGTTTCAAACACATTCACACATTCAAAATCTTTTATTTGTTTGTCATCATCAAAAGGGGGAGATTGTTGTATATAACAGTGTTGTATACACAATTATATGATTTTTGTTTGATGATAACAACCAAATATATTTTATTACTGAATGTGTTTGTAAATGCACTGATATACTACACAACAGACAGGAATATAATATTTCTATAAAATATAACTGTGCAGAAATTTAAACAATCACACGGTATTTTTTAGATAAAAATATTTTATTTCAATATCAAAAAGTACATCTTTTACAACTCCACTATTTGACATACTATATTTCATTCATACAAATCTGTCACTCTATACAACTATATTTGCAGACATTGTTATACATTGACACCGGTATTTTTTCCACTGACTTTTGTCTTCTATCTTCAGTCTTTACAGCCTTCAGTCCAGTCACCTTCTGCTCACCTGTCATGTAAAACAGAAACACACACAGTACACTGCAAAGAAATAAAACTGAAGTGCATACAAATTTGAATTTATTTAAATTTTTATTTGCCTCAGAATTACGGTGTGTTTCTCATCATTTTTCTAGACTTAGTATGATATGCAGGGACAGAAAAACTCGTCTGAATGGCTGCATATACACACGTGTATATACACGTGTGCACTGCCTCTCCAAACCAGAGAGCAACTGAGGAGTAGCCATAAAGACCGTCTCGACTCAGTGCACATATGAAAACAATTCAATGTAAAGTCAATAAAAACTCATAGTGGTCGAGACAGCTCAACACAAATGACCGAGCAAAGTTCAAATCAAAATGGTCAGTACAAGAACAAAGTCAGCATGGAACAAAGCTATGATGATGATCAACAAGAAACAAAACAAGCAGCATAGTCAAGCAACAGTGAACAAACTTATCAGTATGTTCAGCATGGTGAGACAAGGAAGCAGGTACAACAAAGTGCACAAACAAATAACATCAAGTTCAAGTGATGCCAATATATACAATCAAAGATTCAACATAAATGGAGCAGCATGTTCAAGAAGTGCATGGTGATCATGGTGGAAAAGAAGAATGGTGTAGCCAAGAGTTCAAGTGCAGCATGTATAGAAGCAAACAAAAGATGATACAACATCAATGTAAAATCATGCAAATGCAAGGGGCTGCAAATGTGTGTAAGCACAAATGGTTCAAAATGATGGTACAGCAGTATTAAAGAATCAAATCATTTCATGTAATGCAAAGAAGTCAACACAAGTATGGAGCAGTTACATGGTACATCATCACAGTCAAACACGGGTCAGGGATATTTAAAATGGTGCATGGAACAAGTCAGTTTACATGCAAGTGCATGAATTCATGGATCAAGTATACACATGTTTTAAAGTGCCAGTGTATAGATTAGCATGTAAAATTGCAAGGCTCAAGAAAGGTTTAACATGAGTTCAGCTACGAGGGAAAGCTATCAATGTACTTCTAGTGTTTATTCAATGTTGTGGAAATCGATTCAAATAATGTAAATCAAGGTAGCATCGATTCTTATCCAAGTGGAGTGTAAAGTCAAAACAAGGAAAATCAGTTCTTATAAGTTCAAGTATCAGAAAAATACAAGTATGCCACGCAAAGAATAATATGGCAAAATAAAGTATAGTATCTGTCAAATTTTGCAAGAAAAGATTCCATTCGATTTTTGGTAAAATATCCAGAAGCTATGAAGATTTCAAGCTCCAAAATTCAAGGCAGAATATCTCAAAATACCAAACTCGCAGAAAGAAAAGTACAGAACTATCACAAGTACAAGATTTCATAAAGACCAATTCAAATTCAAAATCACTCACGAATAAAGGTTGAAGATTTCAAATCTATTCTCAGGGAGGACCAACTCAAAAATCAGTTAGTCAAATATGGCAAGCAAATATACTCGTTTTAAAAACCGACGAAAATTACCACAAATCCATCCACGAAGACTCCAGAATCAGAAGATTTCAAAGCCCCAAAATTCAAGTGAAAATTCTCGTATATATCATGACAAAATCAAAGCAAAATATCATCTAGAATCAAGCCCAAAATCCACGAGAATATTGAAGACCAAATCAACAAACGAAATCAGAGAATCGGGATTCTAGAGAGTTCGTAATACTCTATAAATAACACACGTCTGCCTCATTGGCAAAGAACAATCAATCAACAAGAAAATCGCAACAAACATCGAGCATAAATAAACGAAATCAAGGGCAAAATCACATACAATTCTCCAGAGCGAACGAAGTTGAATCGAAGAATCCTGAAGCATCAATTTGATTACGCTACCCATTGGAGGAAGATCGATTCTTGAAGAACCCTAGGAGGAAGCCGCCGCCATTATTTAACAAAAAGGGAAAAGCTTCAGTACTGAGTAAAAAGAATGGCCGGCCCAAGTCAAAAAGGGGACTAACCCACTTTATTTATTTCTAGGGTTTTGTTTTTGGTTGTTTTAAGTTTTTCTTTTTAATCAAAAGGAGTATATAAACTACTAGTGTCTGTAGTTGGAAAAATCACAACTTAACGAATCAAGTTGTGTCAAGGTCTTGAGCGTAGGGTTTAAACAGTCGGGAGCGAAGGTCGCAAGTTTACAAGGGTCTGTAAGCGAAGAGATTGTTTAAAATTCCTAGTAGAAACCTTGAATGCAGCAGTAGGCATAGTTTTGCCGAAGCTGGGTATTTTCTGTGTGTGATTTTTCTTTCTGCAATTTTTTCTGTGACATTTTTATTTTGCAATAAACCCTATTCACCCCCCCTCTAGGGTTAATTTAGATCCTACAATATTATGTATGGATCACGTTTGTTACTATGCTAATTTTGGAATGTAACTTCAACTAATGTTTTGGAATGTTCTAAAGTTATTGAATCTATTGTTTTGTCAATGTCTTTTCGAATGCACGTGTATTTATTTGTAATGTCTTATCGTTACTACAGTAAATTATCGAATTTAGATATTGATGAATTGAATGTAGCATCTGCAAATGTCAGTTGCAGTTGAGTCATTAGCAACAGTAAATAGCAGTTGTATTTGAACTTATTGCAACGGTCAAAAACGGTTGTGGTATCACTATCTGCTAAAAATTAAAATTACCTATTGCAACGATCAAAAACAGTTGTGGTATCACTATCTGCTAAAAATTAAAATTACCTATTGCAACGGTTAATAACTGTTGTAATTTGACTTACTGCAACTGTCAAAAATAGTTGTGGTATCTTGTTTGTTGATACTTAATATGGACTATACAACGGTCATTTGTTGTTGCAAAAGGAGATATTGCAACAACAAAAGTCCGTTGCAAAAAGATATACCGCAACATCTTATTGCAACGGGCAAAAACTGTTGCAGACCTTTGGCAACTTCGGCTATACCAACAGGCGTTGGCCTGTTGCAATAGGCCTACTGCAACAGATTTTGCCTGTTGCGATAGGTTATTTTTCTTGCAGTGCACATAGAACCCTAATGTAGGAAGTGAGCACCGATTAAACTTCCTTTATCTTGTGGATAACTAAAATAAAAAATTAAAGGAACGGAAAAATGGATACTTGACAGCGGATGCCTGAGCATATGATGGAAATGCACGTATGTTATCGAGCATAACATATATCGATGCCAGAACGCTAACTTTCAAGGATAATTAAAAAGCGGTCATTATTGATATAGGGATCTCATCAACATTGGATATTCTTCCATTCTGTCTCCTGCTCTACCTCTAACATAAATTACAACACCTTAAATTTCGTTATCGCATAGTGTGGAAGGATCTCAGGATAAAGCCAAATCCACTATCATGGAATACCCTAAGGAAAACGAAGAAAAGATTCATCAAATAACTCATGAAGTATCATGGTCCAAGCCACCAGCAGGTCAAAAATATTTTATGCATCATTTGAAGGAATAACTGTTAACAAAGACGCGGAGTACAACATTTCAAAGCAATGACTATTTTTAGCCTATGAAATTGTCTATCACCCTAAATGATCACAATGAAGCCAAGTGAGTGAGGTCTCATGTGTGGCTCGAAGAAAAATGAGTAAGCTCAAAATTATAAGTTTGTTACAAAGTTCAGAATGTACGTTTAAATCTAAAGATTTGCAGCAAGTTTCAAAGCCAAAACATATGCTTCGGAGGGGCATGTTTAAAGCCAATATGCAAGCTTAAAGCCTTAAGTTCATTTATATTTGAATAGATCAGTCCAATAGTTCAGAAAAAGGCTTTATTTGAGTGCTTCAAATTGAATCTAGTAGCAAAGGATATGTAACGCTTGAAACATAATCAAGGTAAGACAAAACCAATTAGCTTTCTTTAAAAGGCTATAAAGCAATGTAGTATGCAAAAGAGGTATTTCAGTCTATGAGTCATATTGTCTAATTGCGTAATTGGTACGGACAATTCAAGATTCATGGAAGTTCATGTCCATTCATAGGTAAGGTTAATACAATTATTACAACAAAGTTTAATATGATATGCTAACTCTAAAGTACATGCACAAATTTGTATGCAAACCCTACATTGATTCTTATAAAGTATACCTGACACAATTCATGGTCTTTGAATGAAGAAACATGGGGAGCCTAGAGAATGAATTTTCTTGCCTCGATCTTAGTGTCAACATTCCTATTTTTATGGGTGGAGGTTTGGTGTTGCTTCAAGTTGGCAGGTGCTACTTTGAATCTCTTTGATTAAATGACCTTAGCTTCGAAGACAATTGCTTTAAAGGATTTATCACTGATGGCTTTAGCTTTGTAGCACCATCCTAAATGAGACTCTAACCTACTTTGAAACCTTGTCCTTCGAATACCCTGGTTTCAAATGCTTTGGCTTTGAAACACTATCCTTTAAACAACTTTGCTTTGCTTTGAAACAAAAAGTGATTGCTTCAAATATAAGATGGTCAGAGCGGGAAGATTTTGTTTTCTAAGTGATTCGAAACTGTTAGAACATGTGCTAGAAGATATGTCACCTTTATTTAATGTTAGAGAGTATGCTAGAAGATATGTTGTCTTTATTTAATTGTATTGATTTTGGTTTATATTTGGTATAGAATTATTTATTATAATAGACTCAAATATACTCTAGAATACTTTTATCTAGAATGTTCTCTTAGATAAGGGAAAACTATGTATAAATAGAGGCAAGGATTGACAATGTAAGAAAATGTCTTTTGTAAAATCAATCAATGAAGCAATAATAATGTAGTTTTTATGTTTTACCGTTTAATCTCTCTCTCTCTCTCCTCTCTATATCAAATTCTAACATGGTACCAGAGCGGGTTGCTGTTGTAAATATGTTATTTTCTTCTTCTTCTTACTTCTATCGGATCTTTGTTAGTTTTGAGATCTGTTATTTGTTGGTGGTGATTATAGTAGACGAGCGTTGTTGGTAATTTTGAGATCTGTTATTTGTTGTTACTAAAAAAATTAAAATTGGTAGTGGTTGGAGATCATAGGAGATTGAAGTTGTTAAGTTGAATTAGTTCAGATTGAGTGTAGAATTAGATTGAAGTGCAGTTTAGGACAGGGGATGGTGATCGCGTTTAGGAAGAGTTGGTTCTGATGATGCTGAGGTAAAGGTGATGGGTTGATTGAGTAGTTAGAGAGTAACTTTAGTTTGAAGATGTTTATTGTTCGTTTGATGTCTGTATCGGTAACCCTGTTTATTAGGAAGACAACTGACGTTGATTGAAGGTGGTAGATGGTATTGTAAGGTATGTTTGGAGGATGCAAACATATGCTGACTCATTTCTATTGATTTAGTTTTGTTTTTGTTTGATATGTTTGGGGATGCAAACATATGCAAACTCATCTCATTTTATTTTATTTTGTTTTCTTTGTATGTTTGGGAGATGCAAACATACAAGTACATCCGGGACGAGTTTTGTTATTTAGCCGCTCAGATATTTTGGTTACCGATCAGATTAAGAATATTGAGTTGTTTTGGAGTTTCAGATTGGTTTTGTTGAGTTGTTTGGAGTTGTAGTTGAATTTTTGACGCTTGGTGTTTGGTGTTACTCTCTAACAATATTGAAATGGTTGTTTGATCTTGGTACTCTTCAATTTGCAGCTTCTATTTGGCAAACTCACGATTTTTCGCATCGTGAGTTTGAGGGAGGATGTTAGAGAATATGCTAGAAGATATGTTGCCTTTATTTAATGTTAGAAAATATGCTAGAAGATATGTTGTCTTTATTTAATTTTATTGATTTGAGTTTATATTTCGTATATAATTATTTATTATAATAGACCTAAATATACTCTAAAATATTCTTATCTAGAATGTTCTCTTAGATAAGGACAAACTATGAATAAATAGAGACAATGATTGTCAATGTAAGAAAACATCTTTTGCAAAATCAATCAGTAAAGCAATAACAATGTAGTCTTTTATGTTTTACCATTTAATCTCTCTGTCCTCTCTATATCAAAATCTAACAAAAACAACCATTGTGCATGGACTAATGTTATGATGTGATGCAAAACCATCAGTGATGTAGTGCCAACTATGATACATATTCATCTTTGATGCAGAGCCATCCGTGATGCAAAGTGGCTTGGTTTAAACTTTAATTTCTTAGTGCGACGCATCCTGACTGCCTTGTTCTAGGACTAATCCTTCCTTCAAGCTACTCAAACAAAAAACAACTTTCCTTGACTTCAAGTGAATCTACATCTTGTTTTAAAGGAACGATACACTTAGTTGCTTCGAGTACTTCTTAAATGCGAAACAAATACGATGCAGATGCTTGGAAACTCGTAACAGAATGCTACCAAGCTTGAAGTAGAATGCTTAGACATTCCTTTGAACTGCTTGAAGTAGATTTCAAATCAAAACGAAGCCACTTATCTAAACTGCGAAGCCTTTTGACTACAAGAAATCTTGCTTTTTATCGCATTTGTTCTCAGCGTCACCAACAAAATGCAGTAAACGTCATTTGCTAAGGAAATATTATAAGGATTAAACGCCGTCACTAACGAAGGGTCCAAATTTTCACCACTATAACTTTTGTCGCTGATCTCATCCGACATTTTTACAGAAAGTTTTCATTTTCCCTCTTTCTCAGAAAACTCCTCCCTCTCCTCTCTTAATTTTGTATCCCTCATTTTAATTTCCCTTAGATTTTGCTAATTGTTCTATTTTCGTGATCGTTACTTCCCTGATTCACGATTAATAACCCAGGTATTCTTTTATTAATGAATCCTCATATTTCATCTTGTTTAGATTTATCAGATTACTCGATTTTTGGTTTATTTCTATCATTAGATATGAATTATTCTTTGTGGAAGCATTTAAATTTTTTAATCACATTGGGAAGTTTAAAGCAATATTGTGTTCAGCCGATTCAAAAATATTAAGGTATTACATGAAAACATGTTCTCTTTAGTTGTCAGTTTTGTAAACATTGTCCAATAGCCAAGATTCATAAACTGGAAATATAATATTTCGCATTTAAGATATTACCAAACAATTATGGTTTATACTCGAAGTAGGTTGTTTTGAAAGTGTATCCTATTCGCTAAAAATTTCAGGATTGTGTTTTTCTCTTCTTCTATTTAACCAGTTTTCTCTTTTCATTCCTAAATTCTTGTAACAATTCAGGCTTTTGAATATGTTTGTATACTTTAGAATAAGATAGTAATGGTTCCCTCAATGTAATATCTCACTCACATCTTGTAGAATAGGCCTTGGTAGTTCCAGCTTCTATGTTTAATCGCTACGTTTAACATCTCTTTGTTTACCTATAATAGTAATTAGTTGAAAAGTTTGCTACAACCCATGAATTTTTTTTTTTATTAATGTCATCTTTCTATAAATATATGTGGTTTTTTTTTTTGTTAGAAGGGTTCAGCGTTGGTAGGGAATTATGCATTGTCTGTCTACACCTTGGGGAATTATAAGCATAAACTATGGTACAGAGGATATGGAGATTGTTTGAAACATGTAAGACTTAAGTCTGAACAAGCTGATCCATATTGAGAGCAGCGGTTAATAAAAAGAGAACAAGATTCCATAAAACAACTATTCTGCCATGAGGAGCTTCAGAAAGGTTGTGCATGTAATTCCGATTTGGTTAAATGAGTACTTGATAGGCTTACGTTTTGATCTTATTCCTACAAGTAATCAGATTTTCTGATTTTTAATGAGTCTCTTAATTTCTTTCATTTTGAAGATGTCATTCTTTCCTCTTATATTCCATTTGCTAGCGTGTCTTTTATTGGAAGTTGGATGGATATTTTGAGGACATGAAAGGATCTTACAAGGGGAGGTGCTGTGGGGGAAACTGTGTGCTTTGGATCTTATTGTAAAGGAAGAGCATGTTAATGGGAAAATGACTTATGGAGGGAAAGTTATGCTTTTGCTCGACTTTTTTAAGGCCTAAAGTGAAATTTGTCCCTTTTCTAAACTAATTTGGCAGCGAATATTGATCTAAAATGTGAAAATGAATTATCTAAAGCCTGTTTCATTTTTAAGTTTTCTGTTATAGAAGATGTAAGAGGAAGAAGTCTACTACTTGGAGTTGAGCTAGTTACAGGCCGTCTTAGGAAAACTCTAGCTGGCTCAGAAGTAGTGTTCGTTATGAAACAAGTGAAAGGTAACCCAAAAATCTAAATCGTTGTTCATAAAAAATCAAAGCATAAAGTAGAACATAATGCACAAAGATGAAATTATCATGACGCAACCCTAAGCTCTTATTTAGTGGTTGCCTTCTTCTTCTTCTTTTTTTTTTTTTTTTTTTTTTTTTTTTTTTTTTTTTTTTGGGCCTCTATTGAAATTATGTATGTTTTTTATCTTAGATATTATGTATTGATAGGCATGGGAGTACTAATTGGAAAATGATGTCGTTTCGGAAATGATTTTAGGATAACTTCTCTTTTCTTCTTACCAAAGGAAGATGTTAGTATGTGTCTAATTCTCTCATTTTGTTTTCTATTCTATATCCTTCTTCTATAGATCTTTTATATCCCTGTTTTGAATTTTGCTATGGTACATGCATAAGAATTGAATATAGAAACATTTATGTAGTGGTTATGGTACTTATATGTTCATTTCCTTATATCATGTTCTATGTTTTGCAGATAATCTACTTAACGATCATGAAAAAGTTGTAGGAGTTTAATGATTATATGTGTAGCACTGTAAGTTTATGTGAACCAAATTTTATTAATTGTCTTTTATCACCACCAGTATGAATTCACTGTGTTCTTACGGTTGTAGGAATGTAAATAAGCATGCAGGAACTTCTGGTAAAGAAAATAGTAGCTGATGAACCAAATGATAAAAATAATTACATTAAAATGTAAACTACATTTTCATTCATGTAATATTTTATTTTATGAAAACTAGGTGAACAAGCAATAGCTTGCTCTTACTGTTGCTCTTGTGCCAATCAAGTGGATTTCCCACCACATGAAACTGGAGAAACTTGCTACAAATTTCTTTTTATAAGGTACTATTTCCATTTCATGATTTGAGTACATGCTAGCTAGTGATATATGATATTTTTATGCTTATAGTTCTTCTTATTCAGCATGGCTGAAAAGTCAAAGATCTAACCATGATAAATCAGTTCTAAAGTGAAAACAAAGCATGTCCCAAAAATATGCAAATGTTTGGTTCCATAAAATATATAGGAGAAATTGCAGGTCTTAGAGCATCTTCAATGCATATAAAATGTAATGTCTATTTAATCCTATGTGTTCACAATGTGATATCAATGTTATACAAAATATTTGAAAATTACAACAAAAGTGAAAAATCAACTCCAATGCTAATGTGCTCCTAAAAAATAATTAGCTTATGTGTCCCAATCAAATTATAAATAAATACAATTATTATATTAAAATAATTAATAACATATATATTTATTTACTTTACATTGTGAAGTACAATGTCTAGAACAAGACATTACACTTGACAATGTCTAGTAAAGTTTGTGTCATGTCATCTTCACAATTCATATAACATTACCATTGGAGATTGGTTTTCTAATGTAATACAAAATTGATGATGTGTAAAAGACTTTACATTAAAACTTTAGGAGGGTTGGAGATGCTCTTACACATAGGTAGTAAAAGAACCATTAAGGTACAATCTTTTTCTTCAACCCGCACTAGCTATTCTGAACAGCAAGCTCTCAGGATCATGTAATGTGGAGCTTGTTTGTTTTTTCAGGTTTAATTCCAAAAAACATAATTGATCATGTTTTATTCAGTCGGCTTCAGGTTATTTATATGTTTATCTTTAATTACTAGAATCGAACTGTTAATAGCTAGGTAGAAAATTGTGAATGTTGTTGCAGTTCCTACAAGTAGTATGAGCAAGGAAGGAACTAGCTTCTTCAAACTGGAAGGAACTAGGAATGGTATTTTACCGTGTTATATTTTATGTGTTATACAGCTACAACTTTCTAAATAAATAGAAATCAGTGACATTTAACTTGAAGGAATGTGGTATTTTATATTTGTATCTTTTATCTAGATGGACCAATAAGAGTGAAGGGTAAATTTTCCAGTCTTGTTGATGAGCATCATGGCTTCCATGCTCATCACCAAGAGTGAATGATAATTTTTTTGGTATTTTATCTTTGTATATTTTGTCCATGTAGGGAGACAAGAATTGTCCTCTACTCACGTGAAATTTTTCAATGGTCTATCAGAGAAAACGCGTGTGCAAAATTTGACTCAAACTCTCTCAGTTTTGTATCAAGGCTGAGCATAGCTCAGTGTAAACTGAGTTGATGCTCAAACTGAGAGAGTTTTGAGTCAAGAGATGTTTATCTCATACAGTTTTTTAATTATTGTAGGTAATTGAAGGCTTTTGGACAAGACGATAAGCATGTGTTTGCATTTTCAAGTGTTTGAAGTTTTGTTATAGTAAGCAAATGATTTTCTTTTGGTTTGGTAAACTTTGGTTGTAATAGATATGTGAAAAAAAGGCATATGAATATTTTGCAAATTTGAATGTTTATTATAATGTTGAATTATCATAGTTTGTTTAGATGAATATTTTCTTATATATTCATATTTCTATGATATTGTCATATAATATTATTTACTATTTAATAAAATCGGATAATAATGAAAACCGTGGGTAAATGTAGAGAAAACAGTGTAGTATATGCACAACATTTAAGAAATGTTGATAAAAACAAATGGAGATGTATACATAGCATTTCATAAATGTTGAAAAATTTATTTATAACAACACAGTATAAATGCTGTGGACAATGGTGTTTTTACAGCGTTTCTAAAAGTGCAGCTAAAAGTTGAGGATCTTTTACCATATGTCAATATACATCGTTCTTAATTCCGCTATTAAAACTTTTACAGCGTTTTTCCACTGTTGTAAAAAGTGTTTTTTGTGATGAAGCAAGTTTTTTGGAACAAAACGGATTCAGATGTAACACTAGCCCCCCTTTAGCATGATGAAAGGTCCGGTTTTTAAGTTGGTTCCAACTACCTTTTCATCACATTTGTACATTTTGAAACCGATACATTTGAGAAATCCATTGATCTTCATTTGCATATAAATTTTCTTACAAGCTTATTCCTCCTCTTCTGCGACATGCGCCATTAAAATACGTAAAAAGGAACATTTTCGAGCTTTCTCAAGCCTATTTTTCTTCATATAATCGAACTCAATATTTAGATTTGAAACCTTCCTTTTAGTCATTAACCCAATTTAGCTGCTATTTTCCAAGGATTTAGATATAGTTTTTCTTGGGACCTAATCTACGATGATTGAGTCACTTGCAGTTTTCTTTTTGTTATCTTAAAAATCCCTTTCTGATTTAAGCTAATTGAAATTAATAATTGTTTGCGAGAAATAAGGGATCCAATCAGTTGTTTTTAGTAGGAAAATTATTAAGAAAATAAATAATAATTTTAAAAGGGATTTTTTTTAAAAATAAAATTAATGTTTACTCCTTGTCAATTCTTTAGCAGATTGAAGTAAGCACTAGCTTCAAAAAAATTATGAATCAAGGGTTCGTACTTTGAAAATTAGGGTTTCTAGTGATTCCAAGAACACAAGGAACAACTCAAAGTATTGGCTTCAAAAGTTTTGTGCTTCAAACTTTGGACGATTTCGAATTACTAAAAGAATAGTATGAAGCATAGAAAGAGTAACTCAAAGCATCGTCTTTGAAATTTTCCATTCTTCGAATTTTGGAGGGTCTCAAAGCACAAAGAAAACAATTCAAAACCTTGACTTCAAAAAATTTGTGTTCGACTTTAAGACGGATCTGAAGCACAAAGAAAGATTATTCGAAGCATAAAGGGAATCATTCGAAGCGTTATCTTAGAAAGTTTCATGCTTTGAATTATGTATGGTTTCGAAGCACAGAGAAGAACAACCTAAGGCTTAGGTTTCATATCTAAGACGGTCTTGAAGTACAAAAAATAACAATTTAAAGCTTTGGCTTTAAGGAATTTTTGCTTTGCATTCATAACGACTTCGAAGCATAACAAATAGTAATTTGAAGCCTTAGCTTTGAAGTTATGACTTGAATCCCTATAGGATCGAAGCATAAACAACCTTAAGGTGAAACACTGACTTCGAATGTTTTAGACCTAAGCCTTATGCTTCAAATCCTAAATTTGAAATATTACTTTTATCATAGCCATTACGTTATTTCACTTTCTTTTGTATTTAGCATATGTGTATGGCTTCGATAAACCAGTTTAGTAATTTGTAACTAATGAACTTTGTTCCCTTTGAATGAATCACATTGCTTTGGAGCTTTCTTTCAAAGTATACATGTGCTTTGCTTCATTAGACCGGTCTTATATAAGTTTATATTTGAGTTGACATAATAACTTATGTGTATGTAACATTAAACATAGCATTTACTCTTTAATAAAGTTATCTCTAATCCACTCAATTAATTTTGAGATTTTACCATTACTTTGGAACGCCTAAACTTTAAGGATTTGGCAAGAAAAGTGAATCTCCAATGCAGCTAATAAGAAAGTCAAGAAAATTAGCTCGGGTTCGCAAGGATCAAAAGATAGCAAGAAAGATCAGCCTGCACGTCTGATATTATCTCCCAGGATGAAGTGAACTTCATTCTCAATCAATTCGAAATATCTGGAGTTGCGGCTATTCATGTCGGCACTAATGTCATGATTTTATCATTACTAGAGGGTTACTTTGCTTTTACACCAATCTATATATGGCATGGTGGATATCTTCCTTTCCCTAGATTCATTCAAATATAATTGGAATATATGGGAATCACCTTCATTCAGTTATTTCCAACACTTATACATATTGGGTTGTTTAGAAGTGCTTGCTCAGGAAGCATGCTTTGAATCTCTTAGTGTTGAAGTGCTTCATTACATGGCATGTCCTAACAAGAATAGGGGAATCCAAGATTATCACCCCTATCAATTTAATTCATATCCTAGCAACATAAATTTTGAACCTATTAACAGATTAAGATATAGGATAACCATTTTTTATTTATCAAATGTTACTCCAAACATTCTAGAATATTTGTTGTTGCTCATAAGTATCACCATCAGTTTGTTTTGTTAACCTTATTGCTTCTTATATTAATATCTTGTTTGTTAATTTCAGCTTCTTCTTTGAAACCTTTGAATTTTCACAATAGAAAAAACTATTAAGGGTGTGTTCGAGGGAGGAAACAGAGAGAGAAATGGTTCGTTTCCTCTTTGACGTATCCGACGCGTCGGACGCATCCGGACGCGTCAAAGCGGAAACGGACCATTCTATGGCTTGATTTTGGTTCGTTTTGATTTAAGCGGATCCGTTTTGATTAATTAACGTTTAATTATTTAATGCTGGTGTTTTATAGATTTTAAAATTTTATAATTGTGCAAACAAATGCGTTTGAGATGCAGTTTTTTGCGTTGTGATCGTGTTCAAGTGCTCTACGTTGGAGCTGGCTAGAACCGAATTAGAGTAATTTATAATTTTTCTATTCTACTAACACATTGTTAACATTCTCCACTCAAATGGTCCGTTTAATGCGCCAAACGCATTCTCCACTATAATACTTCACTGAAATACTCCGTTGTCTGCTTGCAAAGGACACACCCTAAAGCTTTAGTCAAAAGATCCACCTCAGTGGTTCCCAAGACCTCCCTTTTAACACATGCCAAGATTCATCAATATGACATCATTTCCACTAAGAATAAAGTATTGGCAGAGCCTTCTTCACCAAAGATGTCCAAATGCAAACTTATCCTAATCCTTGACAAAGAGCTGCCATTCACACAAAATTTTCCAATCTAGGGTGGTCCTTCACATAATTAAATACATTGATTGTTATTTGTTCTCGAATGAATTCTCATATTATTTTGTTTAATGATTTAGGTACCACCATCGGAACTTCCACTTCTAAGAGCACTCCTAGCAGAAAGTGAAGAAATGAGGTGAGGAGAAGAAAAAAAGCATGGAGATACTTGCTCTTCCCAGCAGTGGATAGCGAAAAGAAACAAAAAATAACAACAAATGTTAAACGGGGATCACTTCCCCGTTTAGTGATTTATTTCTTTTTTTTTTAGCCTAGAAGTTCCTAAACGGGAATTAGTTTCCCGTTTAGGGATCGCCACTTGAAAAAATAAGCATGGGGAGTTCCCATTCTTCTCCTTTCTCATGCGCAAACTTACACTACTGCGGTGCGAGGGAAGGAAAATAAGCGGAAATTCTCCCCGTTTTTCTCCCCCTTCGCACTGCTGTAAGTGCTCTAAAGAGACGGAGATTAAGAATGCTCTCATGTTAATCAAAGCATTCTAAAGAGCAGGTAATTTAAATTCTAATACCCCTCCTTCTCCAAAACGATTAAAATTTTATGAACTTGGACCATCGATCATTCAAACGGATGCCTCACTCACTCCTGGTCCTTCAACCCAAAGTCTAGATGTTGTTACTTATCTACCGGATGAATCAGTTGTTGTGCAGCATCATATGTTAATCCCTCGGATATCTTCTACTTATTCGCTTCACAGCCTAAATCGATGGTGTGAGGAACCAGTACATTAGATCTCCCAAACTTTCCTAAAACTTGCACCTGCCAAACCGTTCCAGGATATTGCTAGCCTCGTCATGCATTCCCCATCTTTTTATCTCCTACTCCAGCTCATTCTCATCTTACAACACATTTTGAACAATTCATAGTTTTGAACGACTTCATTGCTGTAAATTTTGACTTGTCATTTTTTTTCTCAATTTCAATGTTTTTACTTGATCTAATTTGTTCTTTGTAACATACAGGCTAGAGAACATCTCTTCGAATTTGATCATGACACCTCAGAATTAACTGCCAAGAATAATGAGCTAAAAGTGAGGGTTGCTACTTTGAATGCCCAACTTGCAAAAATGGATGTTGAAAATGAGAGAGATGCTGAAAAGACCAAGAAAGAAAGAGCTCTTGAAAAGGTCCATAGTCTTTAGTTTTTCCTTGAAAGAGAGAGAAGAGCCAAGCATGCTATTAAAGATCAAGCGAAGATGTAGTTTAAAATTACGTAATTCATACAATGTAATCTCTAAGATTACTTATGATAATGAGACCATCAAACAAAACTTAAAGAGTACAAAGGGGCTTCAATCCAAATCCATCATAAAGGACGATAAGAGCATCTCCAACGGTGCTAGAATTCATACCCTGAATTCTAAATCATGGAGAAAAACACTCCCAATAGCACTTCTACCTTGAATATTCAGGGAAATATTCACTACAAGAAATTGTGGTATACATTGCTCGGTCTTATAGCGTTATATTAAACTGCTATAATTAAATTATTAAAAAAATAAAATAGCATGTAAATTGTGTTATAGAAAATAAAGTAAGAAAATAAATTATAAATTTTGTTATTTATGAACTTATTCCTCTACATTAGACCCACACGTTAGAAACGCGGGAGCGAAAAAGCAAATCGGGGGAAAATAAAATAAAGGCATCCAAAATAAAAAATTCCCACTTTTATTCCCCATCTCATCTCGACATAATATTCCCCCAAATCGCCAAATTTGTCCACACACTTCACAAATACAGAAACTCCCCGACGTACAACATCTCCGATCCACTCCAGCATCTTGTAAGTCGACTGCTTTCGAATAACTTAGTTGGACGCCGTCTTTGATTCACTCCAAAATCATCTAAATTGGTGGAGTTGTCCAACGAGGTACTTATTTTATTTTAAATCTGACCCTTAGTAGTTCAAATAGGTGGAGTTGTGAAATCTGTAACGACCCGTATTCTACGCATCATAGGATCGTAGAATATTTATTTCTTTCGTATACGGAGTCGTATGGTCATGTAACTTTGGAAGACGACTATTGGGGTCATTTCCCATGTTCATGATTTTTGTTGATTTTTAAATGACCGTTTTGCCCCTAGCTGATCTGGTTTTGGCCATAACTTTTGATTGGGAAGGAGTTTTGACCTGAAACCACTTCCATTGGCTTCAGATGATGGTTAACCTTTCCCAAAAGTTGTCACATGTGAAAAACGGACTTACCGTTTGGGAGATATGGCTGAAATAAGGTTTTGAGGGTGAAAAACTTCTTAACCGGGCCAAATAGGGTGATTAGTGAATGGGCCCATAACCCATTTCGGGATTAGGTTTATGGGGAGGCTGAAATGAGTTAGGTTTTCATTCTATTTCAATTTTCTAGTTGCCACTTACCTTTTAGAAACCCTAACAATGGCCTCCAACCTCTAAACACCTCCAAATCACTTTTTAATCAAGGATTAAGCTTAGCAACATCAAATCAAGGCGGATTAGCACAAGAATCGAGGTAGAGCTGCTGTGTTACATCGGTATTCGTGCCCAAACAGTAGAGTTTCAGTTCTAAAGGTTTTATTTGTGGCTAAGGTGAGCGATTTGCATAGTTCCTCACTAATTATGGTTAATTAAGGGTAATTAGTGTTGATTAGCGAATTCATACACTAATAAATTCTATAAAAATATTTATAAATTCGAAAATAATGTTTTAGACATCTGTTAGAAATTTGGTTTGATTTGGTTAAGTTTTGTTAATCCTACGATTAGTTTTGCTTAAACATGCTTAAGGGAAAATATGGGGTTTTGGGTATGTTTGATCCATTTTACATGCTATGATTGTTGTTTTGCTGTTTGTGGATGATTATACATGTTGATATGACTGTATGATATGATTTTTGATTGTCTAGAAGTGTTAGATTGGTCGAAAACGCCATCAAATGGCGTAAACAGCTTGCTGCACAAAGTGTAGAAAGATACCCGAACTGGATTGAATCGGTTAGGAAGACCCGAACTGAACCGTGTAAAGCTCTTCCCTACGATCCGCCTGTAGCTCCCCGACCCGATCCGCTTGTGGAGATGGAGACTGATCCAAAGTGGGGAAAAAGACTAAGGTGAAGCCAGTGCTCCGACCCGACCCGGTGTGCCACCCGAACTCCTCCCACGATCTGAACCACATCACCCGATCTGAACCGATACACCATGGAGGGAGTTGAGGAGTTCAATCCGACCCGACGTGATGACCACAGCCGATCCGAACCGTTATGAGATGGGTGAGTGGATCCGAACCGAATGACCTTGGAGAGCACGATCCGGAGTGAAGAGAAGGGGAAGCCGAACTGATCTGGAGAAGAAGACCAATAACCCGAGATGCAAAGGTAGTCCAAATGGGAGGTTTGCACTTAGGATCCAGTTGGGAACCAACGAGCGAACTTCATGATTGGACTTTGCTGCGGGACGTGTGCTAATGGGTTGTCGATGTCTATAACTTTGGATCACTATGTGTAGGGGGTACGTGAACGGATTCAGGGCCACAGTGGCCTAGGTACGACTAAAGAGCTATAGACCAATGAAGTGGGGTCATTTGTAAAGGATTGGTCATGACTCCATGTGGTAAGCTTGGTAGTAGCAGTAGTTGTACAAGTCGAACTCCGTCACTACTTCGATGGGTCTAGTGATTGACAGTGGTGGCCATCGTATGCTTTACGCACTGAGTGAGAGATGTGAGGATGGTTGTTATGTTTGATTTGTTTGCCATCACTATGCCATGCACACCCACACCCCCGTTATCTTTACACTATCTGTTCAGTGACACCTTAGAGTATTGTACGGTATATAGTGCTAGCTCTTTGGTTGCAAGTCCAGGTTCAGGTATGGTTTAGTATACCTGTTATTGTTCTGTTTAGCTGCTTATCGCTCATACCAGACTTTTTGCCTGACCCAGAGTTTTATATCTCTTCTTATTACTCTGGGTGCTCTCAAGAGTAGACTAGAGATAGGTTAGCTGGTGATGCACGAGTAGCTGTACCGGAGACGAGCAATCCACGTATGATATATATAGATATTCTCTCTGTGTCGCTGTTGGCCACTACTTTAGGCATTAGTAGTGCACCCTTCCTATATTTCTTTTGTTTAGAGACAGTAATTTGAAAAGTTGTGATAAGCTGTATTTGGATTTCCGCTACTCTGATGTTGATGTTGGTTTTACTTATCAGCTTATGCACTGTCTCACTTGTTTTATGTCAAGTATATTATCATTATATTTTGTTCCATACACTATGAGACATTCTACAGGTTCTTTATTAGTTCATTCTCTTCTTTCCTTTCTTTGGCGACCGTTCCGTGCTAGTCGGGCATGTGTACAGCGCATTTTCGGAGGAAATGCCGGCTGGTGCGGGGCGGGCCATCACACTTGGTATTGGAGCTCTAGGTTGTGTAGTTAACCTAGGGAAGCCATCAGGGAGAGATAGTATACGTATATGAGAGCGCGTATTTGTGATTATTTTGGTTTTCAAAAGCTATATATATATTCTATTAGTATAACTAAGGATGAAGTCGCACTGCACTAGCAATATTATGGAGATGGTTGATCGTTTTCTCTTTACAGATTGAACGATGAGCCGATACATAAGAGGTGTTGGTAGAGGAGCCAATAATGGGAATGCTGCTGACATGAGGACGATGTTTACTGACCTCATGAGAGAGATGCTGAGGGATGTGCAGAGGGCAGCTCCTAATAATGGAAATGGTTGTGGTCCAATAGTGCAGGCGCCTGGGGCCTATTTCGCCAAGCTGAATAAGGATTATACTAGTCTTGGTGGGAAGCCGTTCCATGGAACGGAGTCGGCTATGGATGTTCAGGATTGGTTGGATGCTGCGAGCATATCTTCGAAGATTTGGGTATCGAGGATGCGATGAAGAGAAGGCTAGCATCCCGTCAGCTGCAAGGACGGGCAATGAATTGGTGGAATGCTATAAAGGCAGCTACTCCCGAGGATCAGATTACTTGGGAGCAGTTTAAGGCTCGCTTTAGCGATAAGTTCATTCCAACTGCTCAGAAGTCAGTGTTGTTTAAGAAATTCTTGGAACTCAAGAAGAATGGCAGAGCTGTCCTGGAGTATATTGCTGAAATCGACACTTTGTCGAAGTATGGGTTATCTCTTATTGATACTACCGAGAAGAAGAACGAGAAGTTCATAACTGGCTTGGATCAGTACTTGGGGGAAAGTCTTATTAATCACATCGATGAGACGTTTGAATCGATTGTAGGGAAAGCATTAAGGTCAGAGAGTCTTTACCCTAAGTCGAAGACTGAGGTTGCATCTGCAAAGTAGCCAAAGCTGCAAGCAAGTGGTGGAGGCAAGAGTGGTTCTCAGAATAAGAGGAAGCAGAACCAGAATAAGGATGGCCAGAAAAAGAATAAGAAAAATGTTGAGTGCTTCAGCTGTGGTAAGAAGATTCATTATGCTAGTAATTGTCGGGCAAAGCCAGCGGATAGGAAGTGCTTCAACTGTGGCCAAGTGGGACATCACAAGGACAAGTGTCTGCAACCCCCTAAAGAAAAGCAGATGGTGAAAGCATATGCCCTTAATGCTATTCCTTCTTCGTCAAATGCCCCAACTGCGGTGGAGAAGGGAAAGAATGTCGTTACTCAAGGTATGCTTTCTGTTTATGATGTTCTTGTTAGAGTTTTGTTTGATACCGGGGCTTCCAGTTCTTTCATATCTAGTGACCTAGTAGATAGGTTGGGATTGGAGCCCGAGATTGTCGATAGACCTTTAGTAGTGACAAACCTGATTGGTGGTTCGACTAATCTTAGCATGATTTGTCATAGTATGGTCTTACCGAGTCATGGATGCATGTTTGTTTGTGATTGCTTTGTTTTGGGCTTTACTGTGTTTGGCATTATTTTGGGAGTCGATTGGCTCCAAAGATACGGGGTGGTGGTAGACTGTGAGGGCTTTTTGGTTACAGCTAGAGCGGATGATGGGCGGAGGGTAGTGTTTGGTGGTCTACCCAGTGATGGGGGTAATGGCTAGTTTTCTAAATTCCCTCGACATCCCGCATAGTGAGTTGTCAGGTTTGCCCGTGGTTGGCCAGTATCCGGACGTTTTCGAGGAAGTGACCGGGCTTCCACCACACCGAGAGATTGAGTCCGTATTGATTTAGTGAAGGATGCCAGATCTATAGTGATGCCACTTCATCGTATGGCACCAAGGGAGCAGTGAGAGCTCGGGGTTCAAGTCAGGGATCTTTTGAAGAAGGGATTTATCAGAAGGAGTGTTTCTGAATGGGAAGCACCAGTTGTGTTTGCTACCAAGGCGGATGGTTCCCTTCGTTTGTGTGTAGACCACCGCGAGTTGAATAAAGTGAAGAGGAAGTACAAGTATCCTCTACCGCGGATAGATGATTTGTTTGATCAGTTGAGTGGTGCGAGAGTATTTTCCCTGTTGGATCTCGCGATAGGTTTCCATCAGCTTAGAGTGGAAGCTGAGAGTATAGCTAAAACGGCATTTCGGACGCCGTTTGGATTTTATGAGTGGTTGGTCATGCCATTCGGGCTGACCAATGCCCCAACATACTTTGTGGATCTTATGAATAGGGTATTAAGAGATCATCAGTTGAATAAGTTTGTCCTTTTGTTCGTGGATGATATTTTGTTCTACTCGAGGATAGAGGAAGAACACAAGGAACATTTGAGGATAGTGATGGAGGTATTGAGAAAACACTAGTTGAAAGCAAAATTCTCTAAGTGTCACTTTTAGAGGAGGGAAGTGAGATTCTTGGGCCATGTTGTTTCAGAGAATGGTATTGCCGTGGACCCTACGAAGGTGGCTATGGTACAAGATTGGTCTACGCCCAAGAATGCAACGGACATAAGAAGTTTCTTGGGGTTAGCTGGATATTATCGTAAGTTTATCCAAGACTTCTCCAAGATAGCAGCACCATTGACTCAGTTGACCAAGAAGAATCAAGCCTTCGTCTAGGACGAAAGGTACGAGGATGCATTCAAGAGTCCAAAGGAAAAGTTGACGCGCACACCAGTGTTAGTCATTCATAAGGGGAATGTAGAGATGACGATAAACATGGATGCATGTGGTACCGGACTAAGTGTTGTATTGATGCAAGGAGGTAGGGTTATAGCTTATGCAAGTTCGCAACCGAAACCGCATGAGAAAAGATACCCTACCCATGATTTGGAATTGGCAGCGATCGTGTTTGCATTGAAGATGTGGGGACATTATCTCTTGGGAGAAAGATTCGAGTTGTTTACCGATCATAAATCATTAAAGTATCTTTTCTCTCAAAAGGATCTAAATCTCCGACAGCAATGATGGTTAGAATTCTTAGCTTCCTATGATTTCGACATCGCATATACACCAGGAAAGGGCAATGAGGTGGCTGATGCATTGAGTAGAAGACATGCCAGTTTAGGGGCTATGTTTCTAGAATGGAAGCAACTGGAGTACATTGTTGGGTATGATTTTAGACCAAAGTGCGAGTTGGATCCAGAAATGTTAGCAAGTTTGACGATCAGACCCACTTTGGTTGAGCGGATTGGTTCCAGTCAGAGGGACGATCCCAACCTATCGAAAATCATCTCAAAGTTAGAGATGGGAATCACGAAGAGATGAATAAGTATGGGCTTGATCGAGATGGATGGCTTAGAAAGAATGGAAGACTAGTTGTACCCAATGTCAATGGATTGAGAGATGAAGTGCTTAGAGAATGTCATCACTCAAAACTGACAATACATCCCGGTGGTAACAAGATGTGCCGAGACATGAAGCAGACCTCCTACTGGGAAGGGATGAAAAGAGACGTTGGGAAGTTTATATCCAAATGCATGAACTTCCAGCTAGTTAAAGCTGAGCAAAAGAAGCCTAGTGGTTTGCTACAACCATTAGAAATTCCAGAATGGAAATGGGAACAAGTGTCAATGGATTTCATTGATGGGTTACCAAGGACTAGATCGGGCCATGATAGCATTTGGGTGATCGTGGACTGATTGACCAAAAGCGCAAGATTTATACCCGTCAAGTCGAATAGAACGGCAACTAAGTTAGCGGAACTGTATATAAAATAGGTAGTGAGATTTCATGGAATACCTAAAGGCATTGTGAGTACCGAGATCCGTTGTTCACTAGTGGATTTTGGAGGAGCTTACAAGAGGCGTGAGGATCAGAACTACATCTCAGTACCGCGTATAATCCTCAAACCGATGGACAGACAGAGAGGGTGAATCGAGTGTTAGAAGATCTCTTGAGAGCTTGCATATTGGATTTTGGTGGATCATGGGATGACCATAAGCATCTAATAAAGTTTGCATATAATAATAGTTATCAATCCAGTATTGGTATGGCTCCGTTTGAAGCTTTGTATGGAAGACCGTGCGACTCACCGTCGTGTTGGGCAGAAACCGGTGAGAAGTTTGTGCTTGGGCCCGATGTGATAAGAGAAACTTCAACAAAGATTAAGATTATCCAACAGCGAATGAAGGCTGCACAGGATTGGCAGAAGAGTTATGCCGATAAGAGGAGAAGAGAATTAAAGTTCTCCATTGGCGACTTGGTGTTTATCAAGATTTCTCCGTTGAAGAGCGTGATACGATTTGGCAGGAGAGGCAAGTTAGCACCAAGATTTGTTGGTCCACTCGTAGGTCTTGAGCAAATTGGGAATTTGGCATACAAAGTTGAATTACCAGAGAAGATGGCAGGAGTTTACAACGTATTTCGTGTTTCCCAGTTAAGAAAGTTCGTACACGACCCAAATGTGACTATTTTACCTGATCAGTTGGATGATATCGAAGTTGAACCCGAGGCGGTTGGGAACCGCAAGCCTATGCGTATTTTTGGGAACGATACGAAGCAACTTTGAAGGAAAGCGGTGAAGTTAGTCAAAGTTCAGTGGGGCGAGAATGAGAATGACTGTACTTGGGAGATAGAGGAGAGCATTAGGGAGACGTATCCAGAACTCTTCGCCTGGTAAGATTTTAACTTCGATTAAGTTTTTCCGCATGCTAGGATATGCTTGTTTTGTTTGTTTTGCATGATTGACTGTTGTATATGGTTGGTAGGCATGCGGGATCATTTGTATGTTTTGGGTTAAGGAATTTCGGGGACGAAATTTCTTAAGGGGGAGAGTGTAATGACCCGCATTCTACGCATCATAGGATCATAGAATATTTATTTCTTTCGCATACGGAGTCGTATGGTCATGTAACTTTGAGATACGACTATTGGGGTCATTTCCCATGTTCATGATTTTTGCCAATTTTTAAATGACTGTTTTGCCCCTAGCTGATCTTGTTTTGGCCATAACTTTTGATTGG
The DNA here is from genome assembly GCA_030737875.1 of Allium sativum. Classification (NCBI taxonomy): domain Eukaryota; kingdom Viridiplantae; phylum Streptophyta; class Magnoliopsida; order Asparagales; family Amaryllidaceae; genus Allium; species Allium sativum. The sequence goes on along the minus strand of JASFAX010000020.1, from coordinate 43,481,917 downwards.
AAGGAGTTTTGACCTGAAACCACTTCCATTGGCTTCGTATGATGGTTTATCTTTCCGTAGAGTGGTCACATGTGAAAAACGGACTTACTGTTTGGGAGATATGACTGAAATAAGGTTTGGAGGGTGAAAAAATGCTTAACCGGGCCAAATAGGGTGATTAGTGGATGGGCCCATAACCCATTTCGGGATTAGGGTTATGGGGAGGCTGAAATGAGTTAGGTTTTCATTCTATTTCAGTTTTCTAGTTGCCACTTACCTCTTAGAAACACTAACAATGGCCTTCAACCTCTAAAACACCTCCAGATCACTTTCTAATCAAGGATTAAGCTTAGTAACATAAAATCAAGGCGGATTAGCACAAGAATCGAGGTAAAGCTGCTGCGTTGCATCGGTATTCATGCCTAAATAGTAGAGTTTCAGTTCTAAAGGTTTTATTTGTGGCTAAGGTGAGTGATTTGCATAGTTCCTCACTAATTATGGTTAATTAAGGATAATTAGTGTTGATTAAAGAATTTATACACTAATAAATTCTGGAAAAATATTTATAAATTCGAAAATAATGTTTTAGACCTCTGTTAGAAATTTGGTTTGATTTGGTTAAGTTTTGTTAATCCTACGATTAGTTTTGCTTAAACATGCTTAAGGGAAAATATGGGGTTTTGGGTATGTTTGATCCATTTTACATGCTATGATTGTTGTTTTGCTGTTTGTAGATGATTATACATGTTGCAATGACTATATGGTATGATTTGTGATTGTTTAGAAGTGTTAGATTGGTCGAAAACGCTATCGAATGGTGTAAACAGCTTGCTGCACAAAGTGTAGAAAGACACCCGAACCGGATCAGATCGGTTAGGAAGACCCGAACCGAACCGTGTAAAGCCCTTCCCTATGATCCGCCTGTAGCTCCCCGACTCGATCCGCTTGTGGAGATGGAGACCGACCCAAAGTGGGGAAAAAATACTAAGGTGAAGCCAGTGCTCCGACCCGACCCGGTGTGCCACCCGAACCCCTCCCACGATCTGAACCACGTTACCCGATCCGAACCGATACACCATGGAGGGAGTTGAGGAGTTCGATCCGACCCGACGTGATCACCACAGCCGATCCGAGCTGTTACGAGATGGGGGAGTGGATCCGAACCGAATGACCTTGGAGAGCACGATCCAGAGTGAAGAGAAGGGGAAGCCGAACCGAGCTGGAGAAGATGACCAATAACCCGAGATGCAAAGGTAGTCCAAATGGGAGGTTTGTACTCAGGATCCAGTTGGGAACCAACAAGCGAACTTCATGATTGGACTTTGCTGCGGGACGTGTGCTAAGGGGTTGTCGATGTCTATAACTTTGGATCACTATGTGTAGGGGGTACGTGAACGGATTCAGGGCCATATTGGCCTAGGTACAACTAAAGAGCTATAGACCAATAAAGTGGGGTCATTTGTAAAGGATTGGTCATGACTCCATGTGGTAAGCTTGGTAGTAGCAGTAGTTGTACAAGTCGAACTCCGTCACTACTTCGATGGGTCTAGTGATTGACAGTAGTGGACATCGTATGCTTTACGCACTGAGTGAGAGATGTGAGGATGGTTGTTATGTTTGATTTGTTTTCCATCACTATGACATGCACACCCCACCCTCGTTATCTTTACACCATCTGTTCAGTGGCACCTTAGAGTATTGTACGGTATGTGGTGCTAACTCTTTGATTGCAGGTCCAGGTTCAGGTATGGTTTAGTATACCTGTTATTTTTCTGTTTAGCTGCCTATCGCTCATATCAAACTTTTTGTCTGACCCAGAGTTTTATGTCTCTTCTTATTACTCTGGGTGCTCTCACGAGCAAACTAGAGACAGGTTAGCTGGTGATGCACAAGTAGCTGTACCAGAGACGAGCAGGAGGCTTCCACGTATGATATACATAGATATTCTTCCTGTGTCGTTGTTGGTCACTACTTTGGGCATTAGTAGTGCACCCTTCCTTTATTTCTTTTATTTAGAGACAGTAATTTGGAAAATTGTAATAAGCTGTATTTGGATTTCCGCTGCTCTGATGTTGATGTTGATGTTGGTTTTACTTATCAGCTTATGCACTGTCTCACCTTTTTTATGTCAAGTATATTATTATTATATTTTTTCCATGCGCTGTGAGACATTCTACGGGTTCTTTATTAGTTCATTCTCTTCTTTCCTTTCTTTGGCGGCCGTTTCGTGCTAGACGTGCATGTGTACAGCGCACTTTCGGAGGAAATGTCAGCTGGTGCGGGGCGGGCCATCACAAAATCTGACCCTATTTCTCGAATTTTAGTTTTTGGTTGTCTTATTAGATTTGAAATCCATAAAGGAGCAGTGTGACATGGGCAAGATTAGGAGTTCAAGACATGATGAATTGTCGTATTGTTTACTGTTTGCATATATGTTACCATGTAATGCTTATTCTACAAATATGTATACAAGAAAACTGAAGCAATGGAGATTGCAATTGTAATGCAAATTGAGCATGTATTTCTTGTGAGACCAATAAGGCATAGGAAAAGCGAGCTGATGAGGCTATCAGTGAAGAATTGACATCTGCTTGTAATGATGATTTTAATGTATTGATTTAAGTACTAAATCAAGGTCTTTCCTTACCTATAGGACAGTTTAAACAATATTAAACATATAGTAATTATATTTATTTTCCTTTTTTGTTTGAAAGAATTATGTTTTGCAGATTATGATTATACTAAAGAACACCATAGGAGTCTTGAATTAGTTTTGAAACATGCCATGCTTTCTGATCTTGCTAAAATGATTATTCTATTACTAGAATAAACTAAGAGGATTAATGTATTATTATTTTGAAATTAATGAATGGTAATAATTATTTTGAAGAATTTTGGATTTCTTACTAAAAATATTGGATAATTTTGCTATCTGTTTGTTTATTGTTTTTATAATATTACTATAGAAATGAATTTGGGTGTAAGTTGACTTGCAATGCTTGTCTTAAGAGATCAAGTCTCTACTTATTCAGGAAGTAGCTTCTAGTGATTTTGTACTACCCTATACTAGATATTGGGATGCACTATTTATTGACAAGTATTCTTGCATGCTTTTTATTTACCTGTAGTTTTCGAACTATGTTGGATCACTGTTTGAGTGATCTTGTAAGCAACCTTTGGAATTCCTGGTTGCTTTTGGAGGCAGCTGCAGCGCTTTACTGATTGGCAGCAAATGGGATATAAGGGGAAGAGCAACATTACTGGTTGAGTGATTTCATTTTGGCCTTTTTATTTTAAATATTTATACATTACACATACAATCGTCTAATCAATATATCTCTTGCATATGACCTTTGTTTGACACATGGTTAGTTTTGTGGCAAAATTCTGGAAATTTTGACATGTGGTTTGCTGACTTTTGAAGTTGTTTGTAAAAGTATACTGGCAAAACTCAATGGTGGTAAGCATTTACATTTTAAAAATATTTGCAAGTATCCATCAATAAAAAAACATACATTCTCTTATAAATTATTCCCCTTTTATGATTGTTTGACCATTGTGATGTTTCGATATGGTGCGTTCCAAATTTGTTGCTATATATGTTTAATTGTTATATTTTTAGATGTTACAGTAACTAATTGTAGATAGAATATGTTAATTAGATACTAATTTACTTTGTTTTAACCTGGTTTAGCTCAATTAGAAAACTAAGTAGACGCTAAATTGTCTCTACAAAACTGTTAGAGGTTCTGAACTGATGCATCAAGAACCAGGCGGCTGGTCTTAACCTTGAACTGTTGCATTGATTAAAGCATGTGCTTCTGAGGTTAAGCTGGCAGCATGAACTGACCAGGCACATTTGAAGTTGTTTGTAAAAGTATATTGGTAAAACTCAATGGTGGTAAGCATTTACGTTTTAAAAATATTTGCAAGTATCCATCAACAAAAAAATACACATTCTCATATAAGTTGTTCCCTTTTATGATTGTTTGACCGCTGTGATGTTTCGATATGATGCGTTCCAATTTTGTTGCTATATATGTTTAATCGTTATATTTTTCGATGATGATACGTTATAGTAACTAATTGTAGATAGGATATGTTAATTAGATACTAATTTACTTTGTTTTAACCTGGTTTAACTCAATTAGAAAACTAAGTAGGCGCTAAATTGTCTCTACAAAACTGGTAGAGGTTCTGAACTGATGCATCAAGAACCAGGAGGCTGGTCTTAACCTTGAACTATTGCACTGGATTAAAGCATGTGCTTTTGAGGTTAAGCTGGCAGTATGAATTAACTAGGCACATTGATGAATAATAAGATAAGTTTAGTCGAACCTTGATGTCAAGTGTGCAATCTATTGATTTAAAAATTAACTGAAGCAAGAGAAATCTTTTTTAGATTTAAATTAAAAAAATGTAGATAAGCTGAAAATGGAACTGATTTAAGCAATATGGCAACTCAATCCCTTATATAGTGACTATGGAATAATTGTACATTACTGGCTTTATTAAAAAATCCTACGTTTTTTTAAACAAATGTAAAATTAAGCATGAGTTCAACTTCGAACATAAACATATGTAATAAATGTTATTATGGAATTTGATTAGATGATAAGACCTCCATGAGGGAATAAAATAATTGTTCGGTTGGATGTTTCCCAGTCCGTTGCAATTTTGTTTAGGTTTACTGCTGATAAATTATTATTATTACTTCCTTAAATTAACTTGTTTTTGTTTGCAGTGCAGCGTACCACTTGCAGCATTTACCAGTAGGAAACAACTCTGGAGTAGTCTTTTAGCTCTTTTCCCCTACATATGAATGACAGCTAGGAAAGAAATTCCCTTTCAGTAATCAAACCTGTCATCTACTGGCAAGAGCATAATTTTTTTTTCTATCCTACCTGCTTTGTTTCTTTTTTTCCCATACACTGAGTATATCATATTACTTTCACGATTGCTTTTATTTAGTTGTATGCTTATTGAATTTATTTTCAATATTTCTTCTATTTTCATTAACTTCGTATTCATCAGCAAAGAAACAGTCATTTGAAGCCTCTGCAACAAGAAAATCAGGTATTCCTTTTATTATATGTCAGGTTTATGAACAAATCGCGCAGCAGAATCTCCATCAAGTCTTTGAAAAGGACTCTGAAATTTTGCCTACAAAGGTCTGCTTTTCTAGACTTTAGATTTTCACTGTGCTTGTTCTAAGTTCAATAATTTGTAGCCTTGAACTGATTGTTTATATTTTATAAGGTTCCGGAGTATTAGATGACTAGGTCAGCAGCGAATGTATGAAACTTGAAGAACGAGGAGGCAGATTGATATTGTCGAAAAAGGAGACGAATTGGAGGTACAAGTGTTATTGTTCTTTTAGTAAAATATTTTTATGCTTCACTACATAAATTTCCAATTGACTTATGCGTTACGGAAGTAGACCCCAAATATTGAAATATGGAAAACCCACATTTAACATCGTATTATACCAGGTTATGGTAGAAACTCTCGTTAAAAAGCTACAGGATATGTTATTTGCTTGCCATGTGAAATTGATGGTACAAAGGGAATATACCAATTGGAAATTTAGCAGGAATTTTGAGGTTATGTAACCAAAAGCTCAAGTATAGTTCAACAAAATGTGAATGAGAGCAACATGAAATAGTTTAGTTAGTTTTATCATTCAATATGACATGTTAACCTGATTATTTGAACCCATATAATTTTATTGTTGTGTTTTGATTAAAACACATTTTGAAGTTTTATATTGTAATTTACATCAATATCGGCAACAGTCAAAAATGTCTTAATTCATGTATATGTATTGTTCGGGTTAATTCATTCTTTTACTAATAAATTATAATTCTTCTTGGCAATGACTTAATAATGGCTTGATAATAGTTTGGCATTGAAAAATGTAAAAGAAAGAAAATTTTCTAGTTTGAAGGCAACACATTGCCAAAATAGATGTGTGATCAACCCGTATACAAATTTGAATATTAAGTTTATTATTTAAAAATAATCATATTAATTTGAATATTAATTTTTAAGTTCATCTATAATAAAATAGTATTTTATTATGTAAATAAATACAAAATTTTAAAATTCCTTTATAAATAAATACAACCCTCTATATATATGTAAATATATATACATACACACACACACTCTAATAAGTATCAAAAAGGCATTGCTTATTATTAAATATCAGTTTAAAACGAATTTTAACAATTAAAATTGTAAATTAAATATTTATAAATTGAATTAGTAAAATTTTCGATTGTTACATGATCGAGTTTAGCTAATTTGCTATAAAATAGCAAAAGTTGTAGGCAGTATGGCTATGATGAGCCAAATATTGTATGTAAGAAACTAAACTGTTTTGCATTGTTGATTATATCAGTGCGAGGAAAATTTTCTTCAAAGAATTGCTTGATATCACCCTTATAAGTATTAGAGTTCAACATCTTTGTAATTGCATCCTGCTGTTATTCCATAAATTGGCCAACTATTCAAGTACATGAACGTTTACAGGCAAATCATTATGAAATTAGTGGAACATACTTCATATATTCGTAATCAGTGTAATAATCTTTTTTATTTAAAACAAAATTGACAAGGTGTTACAAATACATGTATGTTCAGAAATAAGCCTATACAAAATTAATGGAACATCCATCTTAACCGTTTTACAGAAAGGAGTAAAAATCAGTTGAATTGATGGTACTCAAATATTGCCTTATGCTACTGATCTTTAGCAAGGACTCCTTCATTTGTTAAGCAGGCAATTGGCATATTGGAATTGACTTTATACAATTGATACTTCTGCAGTTCAAGTGGAAACAATTTGGTTTTCCCATAATAAAAAGTTTAATCTACAAACGTAATTTGCCAAATAACACTAGAAAACTCTGGTTATTCCACCAGGTTAAGAAATGAGAATTCTATAAACACATTCTTCATGTTTTAGAATACACAATCATCCTTTCTCTAAATACATGTTTTGGAAAACACTTCAATTTGTTATTTCAACCAATTACAGATTAAAGTGTATATATTTGCACTTTTAAATAAAAATAAATTAATAAGAGAGAGAAGGAAAAAACGGAATCAAAAAATAAGTTTAATTTTGGTCCTATTAACCTTCAATGCGATGCAGATTATAGTTTCTAAAGAAATATTTTTAAAAAATAACTTCAAAGAGGTAAAACAAAACTTGTTAAAAAAATAGTTTTTTGTGTTTAAAGTTTGAAAATAAAGGAAAGATCTCTATTTATGGTTAAGAAATTTCAAAGATGAATTTGATTCATGTGAATGGATGTAAAGAAGGAACAAACGGTTAATAAAGTCGTAATTCAACTTTTAACACATACCAGATAATATATATATATATGCATGTATATACATATATGCATATGTGTGTATATATATGTATATATGTATGTATGTATGTATGTATGTATGTATATAGAAGACGATAAGAACTCACATGATACTTGCAGTCAATGGACCCATCGCTTAAGTGAATATGTTTAGGGATTTTCATTTCAATGTCTCATATTAACATATTTACATTCATAAGGTAAACGAAACTTGCAGCTGTAGATATGCTTTGGGAACTCACAAAGCTGACATATATATAGACGATCTGTTTAATTGCAAAGCAAATGAACCGTCTATGTTTACCTTTTGTCTTTCATATGTTGAATTCTAATTTTCTGTCTGGTTTTTCCATTTATCAGATAATGGTTATGCGTTAGGTATGTGCTCTCCTGAGCAGGTGTTTGCCACTATTCTATTATTAAGAAGTTTGCGGGACATGATATATATCTGAACTTTCTGATCTAATCATGGTTTTTGCAGAATTATCTAATGGTACAAGTGTTCCCATGAAATAAGTAAGCTACGCAGATCGCCACCGGAACAAGGTATGTTTGTCCTTCATTATATGAATGCTCCTTTTTCACATGACTTCTACAATTAACTGCTCAAAAACGTTTTTTGTTTATTTACGAATTCTGCAAGCACTCTTTAACTTATGCCACTCATTAAATCTGTTAATTACAAGTACATGTTTAGTATATGATTTAAACATATCTATAGTCAGATATACTGTTTTACAATTTTTTATCTGATCGTCAACTTTTTTTCCTATGTGATTTATTACTAGATATTGCAACTAAGTTCAGCCTGCAGTCTTATGTCTTTTGGCTTTTAATTGTTGAAAAATCGCATACTGATCTGGTGTGTTTTGATGTTTTGCAGGAAGAATGTAAATTCCCGCAAACTTGCTACTCAAATCTTCATGTAAGTTTTTCTTCAAAGTATAATTCTTATCTTTAAAATAATAATAATTCCAAGTTTGCGTTGGAGCCAAAGTCGGGTTTGATGTAGCAACAAGAGAAGAAGCTGAAAGACAGCGAGGCAGCAATAGCTTCCATGCGGGTATCAATTCCTCTTCTTATTGCAATGAAATGATAAGTTTTCCCGGAAAAATGCGAGTTGTACATGTTTATATATAGATATCAAATGAAAAACAAGAGAAACAAATGGGAGAAGTGGAGACAAACCTCAGAGAATTGTTACGTCAAGATCCAAATCTTGCCTGCCAGATTATGTCAATGTCTGCTTGATTTATAACTTTCCTGAAATTTTAAATTGTAAGCCTTTTGCAATAATTTGTTACCAGCATTTATTTTAGTCTTGTTATGAGTAGTAGTAGTGTACTGATATTTTCCCAAGGAGTCAAGACATGATATTTTCTACATTGTAGTTCTGGTTACAGAGCCATGACCCCCTCCAATTTGAAATATGGCTATGATCGCTAGAATTTCAGAAAGATTTTCAGAAAAAAGAATGGAATTTTGCTAATATGGTTTAATTTGGGGGGGGGGGGGTAATATATAATTTTCTTATTTCTATGTTTTTACTTAGCATATGGTTGATCTGTTGCGCTGCCAGTTCAGAGTTTTCAGTCACTTATACTAAAGTTAATTCGTTTTTTTGCAGTCAGTCCTTGTAACAATTGATCATGATGAATGGTATGCTCCTCAAATATACACACAAGATGATAGAACCGGGTTATGCTTGATGGTGTGCACTCTCAGCACTTCCTTGGAACAGGAGTTTGTCATAATTCATTCAGGAACTATGGGTTTGGCCGCTGTGGACAGAAATATTGTTGCTATTTCCGTTTTAGATGTGATGCTTTCCTTTGCTGCATTTCCCATGGAAATACCCGGAGAGGTACGTGTACTTGATCAATATGTTCTACTGATTGCTACTTTTTTTTTGCCCTCCTTTTTGTTCTGAACTTTTTATTCAATCTTTCACATTATTTGTAGGTTATTTTTCTCTATCCAATTCACAACTATACTATTATTGCTTATGATCCTCCTGCTCTTGGAGCTGGTGCCTCGCTTGTCCGTGCAGTTGAGTTACTTCCTGGTCTGTATTTGTTATGTTTTTCATTTAGATTATTTAACTAATAGGTACAGAATACACGCTTAGCATCTCTAAATTTTAATTGAGATAAAGACATAATCCATCAAGATGTATGTTGTCAAAAGGGACGGTAGGCACAAGCTGGTTCATTTCGACAAAAATACCGCCCGATTGAAGAAGTTAAATTATGGTTTGAGCCATGAGCACTGCGATCTAGTTCTCGTTTCACATTAAGTTTGTGCTGGGGTTTATAATGGTGTGATGACAAGTCAATTGGATGAGTTAGTGGCCGAAACTACAGTGGCCATGACTGTAAATCATCCGGATTATGCATCGATATCTTTTGGAACTAATTCAGATTTGATGTGTTTTTAGTGATAAAATTAGGTTCTAGTTTTATTTATTGGGCCATCTTAAAATATTACTTCCCTGGATATGCCATCGGGCAATTTTTGGCTTCTTTTATCAGCTTTGTGTTAGGCTAGAGAAGGTCCCATGCATTAGCGCCTAGAATTTTTTGTATGCATAATAAATATTAATATAAACGCTTCATGGGAAAAAAGGGTATAGAATTCTACTTTAATATATCGTGTGAACTGTTCCTAATCATGGTTGTCAAATTTTTTCTTTTTTTGTTTAATGTGGGATAGAGCCTGCATTATGTAAAGGAGATTTTGTTTAGCTTGTTGGACTGAGTTGGAGTTTACAGGCTACATCAAGAAAATCTATTGTACTGCTCTAAATATTGGATTTGCTAATTCTCCAGGGTACCTTGCCACCGATATGGAAGTTATTGAACTTGATATTTCTTGTTTTGTTCACCTTTTCTTTTCGCAATCCCACTCCTTGTTGATATGAATTGCACTTGTATCTTGTCTTAACTAGATATTGAAAGTGGGTAGTTTTATTATCACCAACTGCGACATGAATAAAATTTTCAATTTTTTAGTTGCAAAGCATACTTGCCTTATATTGTTGGTAACGATCAGGCAATGCAATCCTAATTATTATTGTTATATCATATATGGTTTCTTGAAACAACATGTTCGTGTTGTCACATCATATATGGTTGCAATATATGGTTGCAGGTCAGGCAGTTGTTTGCGGGTCAGTTAGTCAGGTAAATCAATTCATGTAGATGGAAGAGTGGTTGATGTATTATAGAAATTTAAGTCTACTAAAGTGGTTGTGATAAGCGTGATGGCTTATTGGTAGTAGCCTGTAGGCTTTGTGAGTTTTGGAGATAGATGGATGAGCTTAATTGTGTCTTAATTGTGTTTTTTTGCATTTATCTTTGTTATTTAATTGTAACTTATGTTTGTGAATTGCAGGTTCTAGAAGTTGGACGAGCTTACAAGATGAAGACCAAGTAAATTTTCATGTAATTTTGTTTTAAAACGATGTTTGAACATGTATGTTGACTTCTTTCTATATTTTTAGTAGATTTATTAACTATGACTTTGTAATTGACATCAAATATGCTTTTGTATTAGTTTTTTGCTATTGATAGTTTTATGTTATGAATTTACTTCTTAATCGTTTGAACTGTGCACAAATTAAATAAGAGATTTGCTATATAAAGATCATAGCTAAATTATGTGCTATATATTAAAAATATTAATAACGGAAAAAAATTAACTAGTGTGGAAAACCTTTTCATATCATTGAATGTGTTCTACGAAAAACACTGAAAATGCTATGTATACTACAAATATTCATGGCGAAAACTTCTCTTATGGAATCAAAATGTGAAATGCTATATAAAATGCAAACCGTGTGGAAAAGTTTTCATCACTAAACATGAACTATGAAAACAGTGATAATGCTATTAAAAAAAGCGAAGTATTTAACATAGCAAGGTATGAACGCTATACATTAATAAGGAACTCAATAATATCGGATTTTTTTAAAACAAAATGAAAAACATTTTTCATAGCATTGAATATGTGCTATGAAATTATTGATGATGCTTTAAAGAATAAGCTGAGATTTTAGTAAGCAAATATAATTGCAAAGTCTAAACGCTATGTAAAACATTTCATGTCAGTGAACGTGCGCTATAAAATGTATAATACTATAGCGTTTAGATTTGAGCTATAAGATATAACAGGGCTATTATTGCATGTCGTTATATAGCGTCCTCACTAATGCTATGATAACCTATTATAGCAGTTTCCACGTGCTATTAAAAGTTAAATTTGTTGTAGTGATTCACGGCTGTATTCAAGAATATGTGTCGGCCACCGATTATTTCGGCTTTTGGGAAAAATCAATGCGCATAGCAAATACTTCCACCCAGTCAATACTGGGAACATTTAAATGGCCCATTATCCATTTTTTTGGCCACTAGAAAACAAATGGAGCTGTACATTTTGGTCCACGTGGTAATGTTCTATGAAAGAAGGGTCCATTAAATTATTTATTAATGCATTGCTTACTGACAACATCAGGCTTTTGTATAAAAAAAAAATTAATACATGCGAGACGCCGATTTAGTCGGCTCACGACCGTAAAATCACAGCGCACCGATAAAATCGGTGCGTATCTGTCAGAGATGCTCTAAGAAGAAAGTGTCAAAATTCTTGAAGGCCCTACTCTATACCATTATCAGAAATTCACTTAAGGAAGCCTTTTTTATTGCTTATTAGGACAACATGGTGAAATTTCCAAATATGGACTTCTCAACCTATCGCTATAATGACTTACTAAAGAGCAAATTTAGGGTCGTGATGGTGGTGGCCCCTGAATGTTGTTGAATTGCTAATCATAGAGGACCCTCTACTTGATGAATTCGCCAAATCAAATGATGAGGAAGGGGAAACCTTTCAAGGATCTATTGACTTGAATCATAATGATGTTGGTTATAATGGTGGCCATGAATGTGACGGTTCAAGTGGTAGATCCACAGCTGTCGTTTTCGGATATCACTAAAATTATACCATCTAAATCGTAATATTGAGGTGATGAACACAAATGATTTTTGTGGTGATCTGGTGAATCATTTGAATACACCAGCTCAAAACGCACGCTAATGGAGAAATGCTTAATGATCTTCTTTCGAAATGAAAAGGAATTGGAGAACTAATGAATATTAATTAAAAAAATTAAAACTTAGTCTATCTTTTATTTAAAAAGATATGTTTTGTTGATTTATGGGATGAATAATTTCCATAATAAGATTTTAAAATAAAAAATTGAAATGGAAAAGAGACTTAGTGAATCATGTATTTTCGTATAGTTCTAAAATAGTGATTATTGTTTGGAAAGTCTAGAATTAAGAATTTAGGTCCAACAAAACCATTCCAAATAATAGTACGACATTATGGAACAAAGTGAAGATATCAAAGACGTTGTTAAAGATCGAAAACCTTCACATCGAAAGGACCGCTCGCTGAATGTCTCAAGTGGGTAGCTCCTTACTTGAGATGGATTTACCGGTATTATAGCAGTGGTCCGGACGTATTTGAAGGAATTTCGGATTTTCAAGGGCTTCTTTCCTTTATTGGAAGAGGAATAAAGCGCCTTCTGTTTTGTTCAGCCTCAAAAAGAACTTGCATGGATGTGTCTGACATTGTGCTTTATAATGTATTGATTGGTCTTTGCTAAACATATTTATGTTGGTGGTAGAGAGGTTATTTATTAGCTTAACACCCTTCTTTGATACATACGAGCTCAAAGGTGACATGGTTAGTAAATATCAGTTGTATATTATGAAATGACAGTATGACATACCGAGTGATTGTAATATTGAAGATCAAAGCACAGATTTGTGTAACGGGACTACGGCAAGCCTCATACCTCGGAAAATGACCAAAATAGGAGGGATGCAGAAAGGTTATGGGACATCATCTCCTTCTAGATAAAAATGTACCATGGAAGGCTATGATTTTTTGGAAGAGGCTTATGCGTCTTTTAAGATCAATGAAAGAGAAGGTGATTTAAATTCTAACATCCCTCCTTCTCCAAAATGATTAATTTTTTTTGAACTTGGACCACCGATCATTCAAACGGATGCCTCACTCACTCCTGGTCCTTCAACCTAAAATCTAGATATTGTTACTTCTCTACCGCATGAATCGATTATTATGCGACATCGTATGTTTAATCCCTCAGATATTTTCTACTTGTTCGCTTCACAGCCTAAACCGATAGTGTGAGGATCCAGTACGTTAGATCTCCCCAACTTTCCTAAAACTTGCACCTACCAAACCATTCCAGGATATTTCTAGCCTCGTCATGCATTCCCCGTCTTTTTTTCTCCTGCTCTAACTCATTCTCATCTTACACACATTTTGAACGATTCGTAGTTTTGAACCACTTCCTTCTTGTAAATTTCGACTTGCCATTTTTCTTAATTTCAATTTTTTTTACTTTATCTAATTTGTTATTTGTAACATACAGGCTAGAGAGCATCTCTTTAAATCTGACTATGACGCCTCAGGATTAATTGCTAAGAGTAATGAGCTAAAAGGGACGGTTGCTACTTTCAAAGCCCAACTTGCAGAATTGGATGTTTAAAATGAGAGAGATGCTGAAAAGACCAAGAAAGAAAGAGCTCTTGAAGAGGTCCATAGTCTTTAGTTTTTCCTTGAAAGAGAGAGAAGATCCAAACTCGTTTCTAAAGATTAAGAAAAGCTGCGGTTGAAAATTACGTAATTCATACAACGTAGTCTCTAATATTACTTATGATAATGAGACCATCAAGCAAAAGTTGAAGAGTATAAAGGGGCTTCTATCCAAATCCATATCCATCATAAAGGATGATAAGAAGAAAGTCTTAGAATTCTTGAAGTCCCCACTCAATAACATTTTTTTGATTTACGTGTGGAACCTAAGACTTCACTCAAGCCATCGCTTGTCGGTCTTAGTAAAGCCTACAAGTAGGGATATACCTCGATTTTTCAATGCCTTCACACTACCTAGGTAGTCACCTCTAGAAATTGGCAGAGGGGGCCCTCGAACCTGAGACCTATGTCTTATCGCAGTTCGCCCACCTCTAACCAACTGAGCTAGGAGTGTCGGGTCCCACTCAATAACATTATCATAAATTCATTTGAGGAGGCCTTTTTTTTATCTGTTATTGGGACAACATGGTAAAATTTCCAGATATGGACTTCTCAGTCTATCGCTATAATGACTTACTGAAGAGATAATTTAGGGTCGTGATGGTGGTGGCCCCTGAATGTTGTTGAATTGCTAATCATAGAGGACCCTCTAATTGTTGAAGTCACCAAATCAAATAATGAACATGGGGATGCCTTTTAAGGATCTAGTGACATGAATGATAATGATGTCAGTTATGATGGTGGCCATAAGGGTGACGGTTCAGGTGATAGATCCATAACGATCGTTTTCGAATATCAACTAAAATTATACCATCGAAATCGTAATAATGAGATGATACACACAAATGATTTTTGTGGAAATCTGGTGAATCACTTGATTGCAACAGCTCAAAACGCGTGCTAATGGAGAAATGCTTAGTCATCTTTTGTAGAAATGAAAAGGAATTGAAGAACTAATGAACCTTAATTAAAAAAATGAAACTTAAAACTATCTTTGATTTAAAAAGATATGTTTTGAAGAAGGATTTTTGAAATGAATAATTTCCATAATAAGGTTTAAAATTACCAAGTCGAAATGGAAAAAAGACTTAGTGAATCATGTATTTGCATATAGTTTTTAAAAGTTATTGTTGTTTGGAAAGACCAGAATTCAGAATTTGGGTCCAAAAAAACCATTCCAAATAATAGTACAATGTTATAGAACAAACTGAAGATATCAAAGACCAGAAATCTTCACACCAAAATAATTGCTCTCTGAATGTCTTAAGTGGGTAGCTCCTTACTTGAGATGGATTTACCGGCATTATAGCAGTGGTCCAGACGTATTTCAAGGAATTTCAGATTTGCAAGGGCTTCTTTCCTTTGTTGGGCAAGGAATAAAGCGCCTTCGGTTTCGTTCAGTCTCATAACAAACTTGTATGGATGTGTTTTAGACGTGACTGCTCTCTGAATGTCTGAAGTGGGTAGCTCCTTACTTGAGATGGATTTGCCGGCATTATAGCAGTGGTCCAGATGTATTTTAAGAAATTTCGGATTTGCAAGGCTTCTTTCCTTTGTTGGGTGAGGAATAAAGCGCCTTCGGTTTCGTTCGGTCTCATAACAAACTTGTATGGATGTGTTTTAGACATTGTATTTTTATAATGTATTGATTGGTCTTTGCTAAACATATTTATGTTGGTGGCGAAGAGGTTATCTCTTAGCTTAACACCTTTCTTTGATATATACAGGTTCAAAGGTGATATGGTTAGTAATCATCAGTTGTATATTATGAAATGACAGTATGGCATAATGAGTAATTGTGCTATTGATGATCATAGCATGGTTTTAAGTATGGCTTTATGTAATGAGACTTCGAAAAGCCTCACACCCTAGAAAATGACCGAAACAGGAGGGATGCAACAAGATTATGGGTTATCATCTCCTTCTATATAAAAAGTGTACCACGGTATGGAGACCATGTATTACTTATGTGGCGACTTCTACTTTTTATTGATGTTGATGTTGCAGACCCCAGGTTTAAGATTGGTCATGACCGGGAGGTGATACATCTAGGTGTGATCCAGTTAAGGGGAGATACCGACCTTGTTTCGGTAGAGAACTTGAGTTGTTCTCGGGACATTCCTCTAGAGATGTACCCATCAGTAAGGAAGTTTCTTAGCTTAGTCATTTGTTGGAAATCCATTCTTTACTACGAGCTTGTACGGTTTTAGTTGTAAAGCTATATGTCGACATAATATATGGTACCTATGTCGGCTAAGATTGATACATTTACTAAGGAAAGTGATTTTCACATTAGACACTGATAATAATATCAAATGTTTTTGCGTATCAAGAGTGTTTGGTTATCGTAAGGAGAAACCTCTCTCAATTCTGCTTTTGTATGGTACATGCGCCGAGAGACCTTATGGTAGCTTCATTTTCCAAAAAGAATTGCGAGTTTTATGCACTGGTATTCATAAGGGGAAAACCCGTTCCGTGTTTATACGGTGTGATCTTATGAATTATCCTACTTTATAAAGTATAACCATATTTGTTTCACACGTCAGTACCGTAACTGACCTAAAGCTTATTATTCTTTCACCTAAACTCTGGTTGCCCATATTTTCCACACGGGCAGCCTGGTAGTTAAGGTTTTTCAGATTTTGTCTTGGAGTCATTTTAGAGCAAAATATGGATTAAAACTAGAGTTGTGTCCAAAGAATTTTATTTCTTCTGCTGAGCATAGTGGTTTCCATTGTATATTTTCCACTGCGCATATATTTTCCTTTGTACTTTGATATATGTTGTGCTCTGATGTAAAAATTATTGTTATGGTAATGAAAAGTTCTTTTGTTCAGTTCCAATGTGTAAGTACCCTTAACAATCCGTCTTTGTGAACGGTTTGAGTTGGTTTAACTACTGGTTAGAACTGTGAAAAAAGGCGAGTCATTACAGAAGTGGTATCATAGCTTTGGTTTATTCAAAGCTTTGGTGTATGAATCATTTGAACATGAGGAAAGGACTCATCAGAGCTAGGATTAGTAATATCTTAGAAGATTTTTTTTTAGAGATAAGGTTAGTAATGCCCTAGAATGAGTTAAGAGTACGTGAGAAACCTATTTGCGATATAGAAATCGGTCTCGGAAAGTTATATTTTGAATATAAAATGATATGGCTTTAAAAGTATTTTTAAATACGTATATATGATAGATTAAAAAAATTGGATGATAAAGGAGTAAAAGTATTAAAATTTGAGTAAAGGTATATTGTGATTAAAATTTCACAATCATTTTATTAGTTAAAGGAAAACATACTCAATTTTGTTTGAGTAAACTATTATCATTTACAAACTAATTAGGATTAATAATCCAAGTGCAAATACCTAGTGAATTCAATTTCACAATTTGACTAAAAGGTATTCTGGATTTTGGATTTTTGTTGTAAGTGTTAAAATTTAATAATTTTTGTTAATATTTAAAGGAAATAAGTTCTTAACTTTGAATTGAGTATAATTATTAAACCATAAATAATCCCTATAAATTGTTTGTATTAGGAATTGAAAATATCAATAAATTTTGGATAGTCGATAAGAATTGGAAAACTATAAACATCTGAGTACATATGAATACCTGCTAAATTAAGTTTCATAATAGTTACTAAAAGGTATTTGGTAAATGATTAGAGAAGATTATCTAAAATAATAAGGATTATAAAATACTTAGGGCATTTTGAAGAAAAATAGATTTTCATAGAATTCTAGAATCAAATTTTACGTGTCTAACCCTAAATTTCTTTATTAACTCTAGGGAGGTAGAGAGAAGTAGTTAAGTGTTAAACAGTATTTAGCACAGTTTGCTCCTAGTAGCAATAGTAGTAATGGATCAGACGATTCCGATGTTTGGATGTTTAGTGATACAGAGCATAGTGATGATGAGGCAGAGGCTTCTCCACTTGGAGAGCCTGATCCAGTAAAGCATGTATCTTCGAAGGATGATTTAGAGAAGATGATTTTGGATGATGAGAGGATGACAATGAGGCGGACGAACACATCATATGGGAGATAGGAAGTTCGATTTTTGACGATCTGGAGTTAGTAGATCACAGCTAGGAGTTAGGATACCAAGACGAGAAGAGTGGAGATCACGTCGATGATGTACTGATTCCTGATGAATTAGACGATGGGGGTATGGCATGTTGTTTGGATGAGCTAGATGGATTTGGCGATCTAGTGGAGCACATTTCTGACGTTAAGGGTTCGGAGTGGTAACTAGCCCCTAAGAATGATAATGATATGATGGAAGACGACGATATGATAGAGGATGATGATATGATAAAGGACTATGATAAAGACAACGTAGATGAGGATGAAAATCTAGCGGATGACGAGGGCATGGATGAGGATGATGAGGATTTTGTGGATGACGAGCCTGAAGTGATGAGCATGTCAGGGTCGTCAAATGGTGAGTCAGACACGTCTGATGATTGATTAGTGGAAGGGTATTGTTTTGGATATATAGTAGATATTGTGTATACGGTTATCTTAAGTGTTTAGTATGCACTAAGATATGTATAGGCTAGCATATACTTTTTGATGGGCTAGGATATTTTTTGAGACTAGTACCTTTTTGATAAACATACTTTTTGTTGTATATAGACCACCTCAAGTACATAGTAGGTACCCAGGTTGGTATGTAGGATCACGTATATTGCCACAAGCGCACCTTGCACTCTAGTATAGATGCATACTACGATACTTTTGGCTGATTACAGCATTA
Source organism: Allium sativum (assembly GCA_030737875.1). NCBI lineage: Eukaryota > Viridiplantae > Streptophyta > Magnoliopsida > Asparagales > Amaryllidaceae > Allium > Allium sativum. The sequence goes on along the minus strand of JASFAX010000020.1, from coordinate 43,463,175 downwards.
GCACATGTTCTTGATTTATGCATGTTGTTTATTTTCATTAAAAGGAAGAACTCTTTTTTCGAATTTTTTGGGTATGATGAATATAAAGAAAACGATTTAGAATATGAAATTCTATAAGTCGTTCTTGCTTGTATCTTCTTTCCTTTTTAGGGATGAAAAGTTTTTATGGAAGGGAGTATGTAATAACCCATATTTTTTAGCCAATTAATTCAAAGGATTTTTGAACCGTAAATATTTTTCAAAAGATACTTGGAGTATTTATAAAAAATTTCAATTTAAAATGATGGTCAAAAAGTATCGAAACAATATTTTATAACTTATCTATTTGAATATTAATTCAATTTGAGTTTATGAAATTGTTTAGATATAGTTGTTAAACTCTAAAATAATTTATTTTAAATGATACGGAAAAAAAATTGGCATAACCAACCGGTTTTATAGTGTTCCGTAACACTCTTTTATTATGACTAATAATAAAATTACAATATAGTATAAGTGACTGTAGTTAACAGTCACTTAATTCGATTTTTAAAGTGGACCGTCCACCGTCATTGGCATTTATAGTGTGTTACCCACTGAATCTAAACTGGATCACAGTCTAGGAGCTAGTTTAAGTAACTAGACTACTATATAAACTCCATGCTGGAATCGTTACATACTGAATAAATAGTAATTTTCATATTACATTTCATGATATAGTGTTGTAAACAACATCACATGCTTAACAACAAAAGCCACTAGAAAAGCAATTACATGGCCTCGAGCCATACAAAAGTTATGGCTACACACGTCTTCTATTTCACGGCATACTGTTGCAGATATGAAGTTGACGTGATCAAACAGAAGCAACAATGATTGCATGCTCCAAAATCCAGACCGCAGAACAGTTTGTAGAATGGAGAAGATTAACATTGAACACGCCAAAGCGTGCTCCATTGCATGGAAAGAAACTAACAGCGATTACAATGGCATACAGAAAGGTATGGAACGAAACAATAAAAGTTCACAGAAAAGCAGCAAAGTCGAGAGCTAGGAGGCTTCACCCTTATCACTGAGAATCGATGACCAAAGTATAAGCCAGAGCACCAAACCTCGCAAACACCATTGTTGAACTCTGTGTGGACACTTAGCTCGATAATTAGACTGTAAATAGCACAAAGCAGTATTTACAAAGGCAGAGTAAACCTCCGGCAAAAATACAGAGTCACAGTCAGCGCCGAAACAACTCATTTAGTGACATAGTAGACTGGAGGCGACCTCCTTTACAAATACCAAAAGTGACATTTATAGACGTGAAGGAATGGAAGCTAATAACCAAATTACATAACTATCCTGAGCAACCAAATCCAAAGATGTTTATCAAGCACCTCAAAAAAACAACAACCCAAAATCTCAAACAGCTGTCAAATTTTTGTAAGAAAACATATCCATTTTCATTACAATGAATTTTCCAAGCACAAATAAGTAGACCTGTTTTTACTATGATTTATATTAGTTAAATATAAGTATTTAGTATAAGTTATTAAATAAACATCGTCAAGTTTTGTAGACAAAATTTTTTTTTATTAACAAAAGTGCTTAAAAAGGTCAATAAATGCAAGTTAAATTGTAACATATGGAAGTGTAGGCTATGTTATAACACCCTAAAAGTGTTACTAACTTAAAAAAAAGTATTTAATTTGAAACACACCTAAGGCTCGTGGAATTCAAGTAGGAGCACATGGTTTTAGAAGTGGTTTTACGTATGTTAAGCATCTAAACTAATGTTGCTTAGGAAGAAGGCAAGTGTCCATAAACCATTTACCATTACACCCTTAGCCTTAGGCTATTTAAACAACCTAAAGCCACTTCACTTCTCATTCCACACCTTCTCATTCTCTTCTTTTTCTTCCTTTTTAAATTTATGGCTTCCATAGCCTAGAAATTTCCCTCCTTTTTCCTCCCTTCTTTCTCCTTTCAACCCATGGCCTCCTCCTTCTTCCACCATCGTCATACGCCCTCTCCTCCTCCTCCACCGTATGCCCCTCCTCCACCACTGTACCACCCCACTACCACCCAAACCCACAACCACCTCTCCCCCTTCACTATCTTGTCCCATCTCCTCTCAAAAGTAATTTAAAAAATATATATTAGTATATTATATATATATATATATATATATATATATATTGGAAAGAGAAATGTAACAACCCGGAATTTCATAACCAATTTAAAATTTTTATTTTAGCTATTTTTATGGATTTTGAATATTTAAAATGGTTTGTTTTAAATAATAACGACAAAAAATTTATTTTGAATGAAATTAGAACGAATAAATTTATTTTAATTATAGAACGAGCCTGAAATGGCGCGGTAGTTTGAAAATTCGATTTTAAATTTCAAATGAATGTACAGGATTCAAAACAAATCGAATTTCAGTAAAACCATAAATATTTGAATCTGTTTAATTATATCTTACTAAAGAATGTAAGAAACTGAGATTTCATAATATAAATTGAAAGTTATGTCAAGTTTAAAATTCAGAATAGTCGCTATAGAATATATATATATATATATATATCATATAATATATAGCCTTTAAAAATAGCCATTTTGTAAATGATTTCCGTTTTCGACGAAACCACTTTTATTGGATCTGGAATGTTAAATTATTGCTAGATTTCAATTTTCATAATTTTTGTAATTAATATATGCGCGTGGTGAATACAAACGCGTTTGATAATTTTAGTTTGAATTTAATCGACCGGAAAATGACCATTTTTCAAACGGCCTCCAAATTCGATGAAATTTGTTTTGTTAGTACCGTATCATTAAAACATAACTAGATTTATTTTTATGGAATTTTTGGAGTCAGTATGTGGCCCCGGTAAATTAAAATGTACGTTTGAATTCAACGTATATTAATTTATGATTTAATTTTGATAAAAACTAATCAAAACAGTCGAACGGGCTTGTGAAACATATTCCATTGTGTCTGAAACGGGGGTATTTGGCTAGGAACGACAGTCATTAGGTTCGATTTGGAGTTTAGAGACTAAACGGGTTATTTTTGAATAAAATAAAATAAAAAATTTATATAAATCTAGGGTCAAAACCCTAAAATCATTTCAACCCGCGGTCAAACCATATCACGCCTCCAGTTCAAAGGAGCGGTGGAAATGCTCAGATTTTTTAGCTCCAAATTCGCCAAACCAGTCAATGAATTTTAAAACTTTCTAAACGAAAATCCTAGCCCTCTTTACGATCTTCAAATCCATACCTGTCTGATCGAAAATGGCTATGTGTGGCGCTTGATTCAGCCCCTAGAAGTGCTCGCCGTCGAACAGCTTTTCTGGTGCAATTTGGGCGCCGAGTTCATCGACTTTAGTGGCGCGAGTAGAGAGTTCATAGGCGGTCGAGGTGGGGTTGGCCGATCGTCGTCTGGTCGACCCAGGTGGCGGCACGACGTGGATTTATGTTTGGAGCAGTACTTCGTTAGTTTACAGAAGAAAAGGAAATGTAACGATTTTTATACGCTATTTTACACGTTATGAATTAGTTAGTTTTATTTTAATTATTTCAAAAAGTAGTTAATGTTTAAAACACAATAACTTTCTCATACACGTTCGGAATCGCGCGAAAATGGATCCCATGCGATCGTCGAGCCTAGATCTTCACAACAAGACTAAATGGGTCCAATTTGGAGCACGTTAGATTTTCGAGTAGATTCAAATCCAAACTGTCCTTTAAAGAATGACAAAGTGGAAACCGATGGTGAGAACTCCTTCTCACTCAATTTATTTTTTACAGTAAAAAAATATACTACGATGCAGAAGTGGCTTAGAAGCCCCTGACACTATTTATTGTACAAATTATGATTGTTTGGGTTGTATAGTGGAAATTTGGTTGTGTTGAAAATTGATTGTATTGTGGTGTATTGAATGTGATTGACTATTGTGTATGGCGCAAGCCAGTATCTGGAGAGGGGTAATGCTAGACATAACTCTGGTTTTAATATCACACCGTTATAATGCCAAAATTTTCTTAAATAAATATTGTTTAATAAAAGTATAATTTTTAATGTGTATATGAACTATATAAAATATTCATGTGTTGAATAAAATATTTGAACAATAAAAATATCATTTTTATTATATAAAGGAACTATATAAAATAGTCAAGTGTTAAATAAAATATTTCATCATTAAAAATATAATTTTTAATGTATATGTGAACGACATGAAATTCTCCTGAAATGAAAATAAATATTCATTTACAAATCGGACGATTTGTTTACGTACACCCATTTAACTAACATGGATTAGGACGATAAATTTTACACATTGCCTAACTGCACAAATAATATTTAGTATTTGTTGGTTGAAACCCCGCACGAGTATTGGGATGATACTTAACGTACACTAATACCAATTGTTTAGTTATATGTCAATCGATTGGTTGAAAGACTGTTGTAAGCATTAATTATTTATATTTAATACTTATGCAGTTCTGTAATGCACTCTGGATGATGGTTGATTGTGTATCATGATTGTTGTGTACATGTGTCGTATGAAATCCATATAAATATATTATATTGTAATTGATTGTGTCTGATTCCAATTCAGAAAATAACGAATATTTTAAAAGAATAAATATTTTAAAATAACGAGTAATTTAAAATAATATTCCGTAAAGGATTAAGATATGATTTTGATGTCCGATTTGGGATGGACACGAAAATATTGAAGTATATGAAGCCATGTTGATTAGATTTGCGCCATTTTAATACGAACGATATTTATATCGATTTCATTCATTTTTATAATGAATACCGAAAGGGAAATGATTTCAAAATCTGATATTTTGAAATTATTATCATTTAAATATTATAATGATAATGAATATTCAATTTTGATTTAAAATTGAAGTGAAAGCGGGAATCATTTTTAAAATGAATTTATAAAATACGTTTTGAATGAAATATTATATATATATATATATATATATATATATATATATATTAATGGCCTGAATAGAACACGCCGCACTGCGACTGTTCGTGAATTTCGACCATTTACTTCAAATTGACGTTACGGGAGATCTGACCTTCGGATTCCGTAATCGTTGGGTTCATATTGAAAAGGGCTTTCCGACGAATATAAGAGATTTGAAATCCAACGGTTGGATTTGGAATTATGTCCAAATCAAGTATGGAAAAGATCGTAGTAGGTGCAGTTCGATGACCATTTATGGAAATCAACCGAAAGGGCCTTAATAAAATTGTTAAAAATATTAATAATTTGCGTAAAATTATAATAAATGATTTGGATAGAATTTGGATGAAAAATTCCACATTTGTGAAGATAAAAATATATTTTTATCAAAATGAACTAGTTATTAACTAGAAAGATAACCCAACGTTTTTAAATAAATAAATTGGATTTGTAAAAGGGTTTTAATATATCCAGAAATTTCCAATCTATAAATTGGAATAGATTTAAATAGAAATCATCTCCGGAATATTTCGATATTGGATTCCGTGACTATACAGATATTGTGGAGGAATTTGGAAGATATATATATATATATCGTTATTCCCCATACGATATGTATTGGTTTCAGAATTTGATATTGAATATAAGTCGATATTATTTCTATTCAGAGCCTTATATTTAATATTAAATTGGATTTTGGGTTTGTCGTGAATGGTGTCTTCAGTAACATTGTTCTTAAACCTCGTGTGGGAAGAATAAATCTTTTAATTAAGATTATTTGAGTTTCCAATTATATTTAGTAATTGGAATAAAATGGAATGTGAATTGGGTTTATTGTGAACTGTGCTTTTTAACGACATTTATTCTTTAACTCGATTAACAGTGAAATGTTATTTGGTATTTATAAATCTTTTTATTAAGATTTAATGGAAATTTTCCAAAGTAAAGTTCTCCAATTTAATATATTAGATTGGAATTGAATGGAATTCGATTTGTTAATAACCGAAGTGAGCTTACTATGGAGGAAGACTGTTAATATATATATATATATATATATATATATATATATATATATATATATGGAATTTAAAAGGCTTTCTCGTTATTCCATTTATATTATTAGTCGGATACGGAAATTGATATCGATTATATATACATTGATCTGTTTTGCGTGAAGATTCCATGGTTAATGGAATGTGATTTCAGGTTTATCATGAACTATGTTTTAAAGGACATAAGTTCTTTAATCTGGTTAAAGACATGATTACATATCTAACAACGTATTTCGAACCGGATTGTTGATCTCTGCTAAATATATATCTATTTGGTGGAGGAGAATTTATTCTCTTGCTTAACACCCTTCTCTAAGACGTATGAGCTTAGATGTTCTATATTGGCAGAAATCAGTGGTATGGTGTAGATTGTCGATGTGGCATGTTTGGGTTTCCAAAGTTAAATAATCATTAAATAATGATTGCTAGAAGATTAAAACTAAGTGAAGTTTTAATGAATCTTTAATTAGATTGAAATGTGAATGTGATAATTTAAATTATCAAATTTGAGAAGTGATCGAGAATGGAGCACATTAGTTTAACTCCAGGAGATAGTTAAATCTTTAATTAGATTTGAATGTGAAATGGTAATTAAATTTACCGATAACACTGTGGGTATTAAATATGGGTTACTACCACTTTTGCTCCATGGGATGAATAGGTTGGGACTGGGATTAATAAATAAATGATTACTTCGGTAAGGCTCGATAATCCCGACTAGTTGATAAGCCAGAATTTGGTTTAGAAATGATATCCAAGGGAAGATTAAACGATAAATTTAAAAGAATTTATTTTTGACTAAATTAATTGGAACCTTTCACTAAAGATATAAATATTTTAATAAAAAATATTCTGGATTGGAATGAGGCATACGTTGTATTTTTGTAGCACTTGATTATAAGATACACGAGTTATTCGAAAAGACTGGGTTTATGCCCATTCTGGATAATTGATTTGACAATAAGTTGACGATGAAGACTGTGGTTGAAGACCGGAGATCTACACATCATTTGGATGATTACTGACGTCTTGATTGGGTTGTACACCCAATACCAGGTAATAAGTGGTGGTCGTCCAGATATACTTGGAGATCGACCGGATATGCGAGGACTTATCTCCTGCATTGGCCATATGGGACGAGGAATAGGGTGCCTCTGGTTCCGTTCAAACCTAGAGTAAATGGATGTGTGTATGACTTTTATTCTGTGTTGATTAATCTCTATTAAATATATATCTGTTTGGTAGCGGAGAATTTATTCTCTCTCTTAACACCCTTTTCTGAGACATACGAGCTTAGAGGTTGTATATCGATAGACATCAGTCGCATGGCGTAAATTGTCAGTGTGGCATGCTTAGATGCAAATGATCAAGGATTCTATTAAAAAACAATGTCTTGGGGTTGATGATCAAAGCATAGATTTAAATAGCATAGCTTTGTGTATATCATTAATTCGCAAGCCTCACACCTCGGTATGAGTCAAAAATTGGATAAGGGACCAAAAGAGTGCATGAAATTTCCTTCTAGCTATGGGTGGGGTCATGGTATGGAGCCCAGACATTAAATATATTTTTGCCTACGTGGATGATGGATAGCGAGGTGACTTGGATATATCGGTCACTACGAGGCCGATGGATAGGTCCGATAGAACAGGGAAAGTGTGTTCAGGATTTGCCAATCCTCAAACGTAAGGGAGGACCGGCCTTGAAGGATCCAAGGGTTCACTACGGGGGACCCTGAGGCATTTGCTAGAGTGTCTCGAAGCCGGCAAGGAGTACATCCCTTGCCTCGACTCATGATGGAAATCCAATTTCCAATACGTGACATTTCAGTTTTAATAGCAGAACTAGTATGGCGACATAGTAGCATGGGATTATTTGAAGTTATTTTGACCCTACATACTTATAGTAATATCAAAATGATTTGTTTTAAACGTACCAAGCATGTTTGGCTATTATAAAGGAAAACTCTATCCTCCGGCTTGCGTTGCATTGTGTGATGGGACCTAAGTCTTATAATAGCTTCATTTTTCCAAAAAGCATTGCGCTATTTGTTTTATGCACTGGTATACTTGGGATAAAACCCGTTCTGTGTTATACAGCGTGGCCCCTTGATTTACTCTATTTTAAAGTAAAATTTTAATAACTGTTTTAGTTCTCACACTAGTCCCTTGACTGACCTGGAGTTTATTGTTTTAACTTAAACTCTGGGCTCCACTATTTTCCACACGGGTAGCTAGTAGTTTTGGTTTGCAGATATTTCCTTCTACAGGATCCTGGATTACAACTGGAGCTATATTCGGAAAGCTATGTATTCGTGTATTTCATTCAGTTGTGTTAGTCATTGTATTTATATATTTAAATTTCAACTGCTATGTACATTATTTTAATCTCTGATATTTTTCTGATGTATATTATTTATTCATACTTTGTTATATTCTTGTACTTGAGTGTCATTGTTGTAATAACAATGAAATGTTATGTCGTTTACATTTCGATTAGTCTTGTTCTCAAAGTAGTCCACCTTTTTGTTAGATTTAGGCCGACCGGGAAGTTCGGGTCGCTACAGTTTGGTATCAGAGCTTTGGTTTACAAAGCTCGAGAACAAGACATATTAGAAACGAACGGAAGTATTCATCAGAGATTAGATTAGTAATAACCAATGAGAATGACTCGTTAGAGATGAGATCAGTAGTATCCTAGAATGAGTTTCAAAGAGTGTTATTTTTAAAATAAAAATGAAAATAAATTTTGTTTTGAAAATTTAAACCCTGTTATACGAATTCGAGTATTTTATTTTATATTGAATTTGTACAATTGAGTATATAAATTTTTTGCATATACGCATCATGAACGTATATTCGAAGTCTCAAATATACTGGATGGATATAGAATCACACTCTAGTCTCCCGGAGATGATTTTGATGGTTGATGCATCATCATCAGAGTTTATGTTCGAGTCTCGAAAGTGGGATATCTATATATTTCTAATTGACTGGTGTGAGAACCAAAACTAGATAGAGTTTTTTGTTGTGATTTGACACTAAAAATATGATTTTTGAATATATTAAAGATATATGTTTGTAAAGTTAATCAACAAATTGATTGCTAGTTGGGTTGTTTGATTATTAGTTTAACTAATAAAATTATTGAAACCAATATGAAAACGAAAGGTGAATTTGGCTGAATCAAATCAAAATATTGAACAGAATTGAAATTTGATTTGAATTGCATACATGTACATGCACACACATACACACACACACATATGTGTATATATATATACACATATATGTGAACAAGTCATAGCTTGGAAGCCAAAAAGAGGAATAAAATTGTATGCCCGACAAATAGGTACATGTTTACTACTTTCTTGGGTTTTGATGATTTTATGAGCCGATTGGCTAACCACTTGGCCTTCTCTTTTTCTTTTGGATCGATGAGGGCCCTCTGAGGCTAGTTGAGGTTTTATAGGTCCCCCGTACAAAGGAGGTTATGGTGAAATTTTTCAAAAATTTAGGGTGTTAGCCAATTCTTCGAGAAATTAGAAAATTCGAAGAAACTGAAAAGTTGAAGAATGAAAGCCAGAATGAAAGTTGAGTTGGTTAGTTAAACAACTTTCAGCTTCGTTTCTTTTCGAGGAGGAAAAGATTTAAAGTGGTGGAGATTGTAACAACTCGGGATTTTAGAACCAATTTAAAATTTTTATTTTAGCTATTTTTATGGATTTTGAATATTTAAAATGGTTTATTTTAAATAATGACGATTAAAATTTATTTTAAATGAAGTTAGAACGAATAAATTTATTTTAATTATAGAACGAGCCTGAAATGGCATGGTAGTTTGAAAATTCGATTTTAAATTTAAAATGAATGTACAAGATTTAAAATAAATTGGATTTCAATAAAACTACAAATATTTGAATCTGTTTAATTATATCTTTCTAACGAATGTTAGAAACTGAGATTTCATAATATAAATTGAAAGTAATGTTCAGTTTAAAATTCAGAATAGTGACTATGGAATTTATATATATTATATAATATATAGCCCTTAAAAATAGCCATTTTGCAAACGACCTCTGTTTTCGACGAAACCACTTTTGTTGGACCCGGAATGTCAAATTATTGCTAGATTTCAATTTTCATAAATTTTGGAATTAATATGTTACTGTGGTGAATTTAAACACATTTGGTAATTTTATTTTGAATTTAATCGACTGGAAAATGAACATTTTTCAAACTGCCTCCAAATTCGACAAAATTAGTTTTATTAGGGTTGTTTCATCAAAACATAACTAGATTTATTTTTCTGAAATTTTTGGAGACAGTATGTGTCCCCGGTAAATTAAAATGTACGTTTAAATTCAATGAATATTGATTTATGATTTACTTTTGATAAAAACTAATCAGAACAGTCGATGGGCTTATGAAACATATTTCATTATGTCTGTAACGGGGGTATTTGGCTAGGAATGACACTCGTTGGGTTCGATTTGGAGTTTGGAGACTAAACGGATTATTTTTGAATAAAATAAAATATTTATATAAATTTAGGGTCAAAACCCTAAAATCATTTCAACCCGCGGTCAAACCATATTGCGCCTCCAGTTCAAAGGAGAAGTTGAAATGCTCATATTTTTTAGCTCCAAATTTTCCCAAACCACTCAATGAATTTTAAAACTTCCTAAAATCGTAGCCCTCTTTATGATCTTCAAATTCGTACCTGTCTAATCGGAAATAGTTGTGTGTGGTGCTCGATTGACCCCCTTAAAGTGGTCGCCATCAACCAGCTTTTCTGACACAATTTGGTCGTCGAGTTCATTGATGTTGGTGGCGCGGGTAGAGAGTTCGTAGGCGGTCGAGGTGGGGTTGGCCGATCGTTGTCTGGTCGACCCAGGTGGCGACGCGACGTGGATTTGTTTTTGAAGCAGCAGTTCGTCGGTTTATAGAAGAAAAGGAAATGGTAATGATTTTTTTACGCTATTTTAAACGTTATGAATTAGTTAATTTTATTTTAATTATTTCAAAAAGTAATTAACGTTTAAAACCCGATAACATTCTCATACGAAGTCGGAATCGCGTGAAACTGAATCCCTTGCGATCATGGAGTTGAGGGCTTCACAACAAAACTAACTGGTTCCAATTTGGAGCACGTTAGATTTTCGGGTAAATTTAAATTCAAACCGTCCTTTATAGAATGACGGAGTGGAAACCGATGATGAGAACTCCTTCCCACTCAATTTATTTTATAGTAAAATATATATAAGGATGCGGATAGGGATTAGAAGCCCCCGACACTATTTATTGTACAAACCATGATTGTTTGTTTAGGTTGTATTGTGGAAATTTGGTTGTGTTGAAAATTGATTGTATTGTGAAGTATTGAATGTTATTGACTATTGTGTATGGCATGAGCCAGTATTAAGAGAGGGGTAATGCTAGACATTACTCCGGTTTTAATATCGCGTCGTTATAATGCTGATTTTTTCTAAAACTGAAATGTATGTGAAATTTTCTGAAATAAAATATATAAAATCCTCATGTGTTGAATAAAATGTTTGAACAATAGAAATATCATTTTTATTGATTGTAAGAACTATATAAAATAGTCAAGTGTTGAAATAAATAATTTATCGTTAAAAATATAAATTTTAACGTATATGTGAACAACATAATATTCCCCTGAAACGAAAATAAATATTCATTTACAAATCGGATGATTTGTTTATGTACACCCATTTAACTGATATGGATTGGGACGATAAATTTACATATCGCCCAACTACACGAATAATATTCAGTATTTGTTGGTTGAAACTCCACACGGGTATTAGGATGATATTTGACGTACACAAATCCTAATTGTTTAGTTGTATGTCAAACGAATGGTTGACAGACTGTTGTAAACATTAATTATTTATATTTAATGCTTATGCAGTTGTGTAATGCACTCTGGATGAAGGTTGATTGTATATCATGATTGTTGTGTACATGTGTTGTACGAAATCCATATAAATAAATTGTATGGTAATTGATTGTGTTTGATTCCAATTCAAAAAATAACGAATATTTTAAAAGAACAAATATTTTAAAATAACGAATATTTCAAAATAATATTTCGTAAAGAATTAAAATATGATTTTGATGTCCGATTTGGGACGAACAAGAAAATATTGAAGTATATGAATCCATGTTGATTAGATTAACGTCATTCTATCATAAACGATATTTATATCGATTTTATTCATTTTTATAATGAATATCGAAAGGGAAATAATTTCAAAATCTGATATTTTGAAAATATTATCATTTAAATATTATAATGAAAAGGAAACTTCAATTTTGATTTAAAATTGAAGTGAAAGTGGGAATCGTTTCTAAAACGAATTTATAAAATACGTTTTGAACGAAATATTATATATATAAACATATTAATGGCCTGGATAGAACGCGTCGCGCTGCGACCGTTCACGAATTTTGACCATTGACTTCGAATTGACATTGTTGGAGATCTGACCATTAAGCTTCTCCTAAAACCAGAACCGTTGGGTTCATATCGAAAAGAGCTTTCTAACGAATATAAGAGATTTGAAATCTAATGGTTGGATTTGGAATTATGTCCAAATCAAATTTGGAAAAGGTCGCTGTAAGTGCAATTCGAATGACCGTTTATGGAAATCAACTGAAAGGGTCTTAATAAAATTGTTAAAAATATTAATAATTTGTGTAAAATCATAGTAAATGATTTGAAAAGAATTCGGATGAAAAATTCCACATTTGTGAAGATAAATTTTTTTTTTTCAAAATGAACTAGTCATTAACTAGAAAGATAATCCAACATTTTTAAATAAATAAGTTGGATTTGTAAAAGGATTTTAATATATCCAGAAATTTCCAATCTATGAATTGGAACGGATTTGAATAGAAATCATCTCCGGAATAATTCGATATTGGATTTCGTGACTATATGGATATTATGGAGGAATTTGGAAGATAGTTATATATCGTTATCCCCCAAACGATATGTGTTGGTTTCAGAATTTGATATTGAATATAAGTCGATATTATTTCTATTCAGAACCATATATTTAATATTAAAATGGATTTTGGGTTTGTCATGAATGATGTCTTTAGTAGCACTGTTCTTAAACCCCGTGTGGAAAGAATAAATCTTTTAATTAATATTATTAGAGTTTCCAATTATATTTGGTAATTGGAACAAAATGGAATGTGAATTGGGTTTATTGTGAACTGTGTTTTTTAACGACATTTGTTCTTTAACCCGATTAACAGTGAAATGTTGTTTGGAATCTATAAATATTTTTATTAAAATTTAATGGAAATTTTTGAAAGTAAAGTTTTCCAATTTAATATATTAAACTAGAATTAATGGAATTCGATTTGGTAGTAATCAAAGTGAGCTTACTCTGGAGGAAGACTGTTAATATATATGGATTTTAAATGGCTTTATCATTATTCCATTTATATTATTAGTCGTATACGTAAATTGATGTTGATTATATATATTGATCTATTTTCCGTGAAGATTCCATGGTTAATGGAATGTGATTTTGGGTTTATCGTGAACTATGTTTTAAATGACATAAGTTCTTTAATCCAGTTAAAGACAGGATTATATGTCGAACATTGAATTTCGAATCGGGTTGTTGATCTCTGCTAAATATATATCTGTTTGATGGCGAAGAATTATTCTCTTGCTTAACACCCTTCTCTGAGACGTGTGAGCTTAAATGTTATATATTGGCAGAAATCAGTGGTACGGTGTAGATTGTTGATGTGGCATGTTTGGGTTTCCAAAGTTAAATAATCATTAAATAATGATTGCTGGTAGATTAAAACTAAGTGAAGTTTTATTGAATCTTTAATTAGATTGAAATGTGAATGTGATAAATTATCAAATTTGGGAAATGATCGAGAATGGAGCACCACTAGTTTTACTCCAGGCGATATTTAAATCCTTAGTTAGATTTGAACGTGAAATGGTAAATAAATTTACCAATAACACCGTAGGTGTTAGATACGGGGTACTACCGGTTTTGCTCCATGCGATGAATAGGTTGGGATTGGGATTAATAAATAAATGATTACTTCGGTAAGGCTCGATAATCCTGACTAGTTGATAAACCTTAATTTGGTTTAGAAATGATATCCAAAGGAAGATTAAAGAATAAATTTAAAAGAATTTATCTTTGATTAAATTAATGGGAACCTTTCCCTAACGATATAAATATTTGAATAAAAGAATATTCTGAGCTGGAATGAGGCGTACGTTGTATTTTAATAGCACTTAATTACAATATACGTGGGTTATTCGGAAAGACCGGATTTATGCCCATTCTGAATAACTGATTCGACGATAAGACGACGATGAAGATAGTGGTTGAAGACTGGAGATCTTCACATTGTTTGGATGATTACTGACGTCTTGATTGGGGTGTACACCCAATACAAGGTAATAAGTCATGATCGTCTAGACGTACTTGGAGATCGACCGGATATGCGAGGGCCTATCTCCTATATTGGACATATGGGACGAGGAAAAAGGTGCCCCTGGTTTTGTTCAGACTCAGAACGGACTTGTAAGTGAATGTGTGCCTGACTTTTATTCTGTGCTGATTGATCTCTATTAAATATATATCTGTTTGGTAGCGGAGAATTTATTCTCTTGCTTAACATCCTTTTCTGAGATGTACAAGCTTTGAGGTTATATATTGATAGACATCAGTTGCATGGCATAAATTATCAGTGTGGCGTGCTGAGATGCAAATGATCAAGGCTTCTGTTGAAAAGCAATGTATTGGGGCTGATGATCAAAGCACGACTTTAAATAGCACAGCTTTGTGTATAGTGTTAATTCGCGAGCCTCACAACTCGGTATGAGTCAAAAACGGGATAAAGGACCCAAAGAGTGCATGATGTTTCCTTCTAGCTACGGGTGGTGTCATTGTATGGAGCCCAGACATTAATTATATTTTTACCTACGTGGATAATAGATAGCGAGGTGCCTTGGATATATCGGTCACTACGAGGCCGATGGATAGGTCCGATAGGACCGGGAAAGTGTGTTCAGGATTTGCCAATCCTCAAACGTAAGGGAGGACCTGCCTTGGAGAATCCAAGGGTTCACTACGGGGGACCCTGAGGCATTTGCTAGAGTGTCTCGAAGCCGGCAAGGAGTACATCCCTTGCCTCGACTCATGACGGAAATCCAATTTCCAATACGTGACATTTCAGTTTTAATAGCAGAACTAGTATGGCGACATAGTAGCATGGGATTATTTGAAGTTATTTTGACCCTATATACTTATAGTAATATCAAAATGATTTGTTTTAAATGTACCAAGCATGTTTGGCTATTATAAGGGAAAACTTTATCCTCCGGCTTGCGTTGCATTGTGTGATGGGACCTGAGTCTTATAATAGCTTCATTTTTTTCAAAAAGCATTGCGCTATAAGTTTTATGCACTGGTATTCTTGAGAGAAAACCCGTTCTGTGTTATACGGCGAGGTCTCTTGATTTACTCTATTTTAAAGTAAAGTTTTAATAACTGTTTTAGTTCTCACACCAGTCCCATGACTGACCTGGAGTTTATTGTTTTAACCAAAACTTTGGGCTCCCCTATTTTCCACACAGGCAGTTAGTAGTTTTGGTTTGCAGATATTTCCTTCCACAGGATCTCAATTTACAACTGGAGCTATATTTGGAAAGCTCTGTATCCGTGTATTTCATTCAGTTGTGTTAGTCACTGTATTTATATATTTAAATTTCCGCTGCTATGTAAATTATTTTAATCTCGTATGTTTTTCACATAGGCAAATATTAGTTTTGGTTTGCAGATATTTCCTTCCACATGATTCTGGATTACAACTAGAGCTATATCTGGAAAGCTCTGTATCCATGTATTTCATTCAGTTGTGTTAGTCATTGTATTTATATATTTAAATTTCCGCTGCTATGTAAATTATTTTAATCTCGTATACTTTCCACATAGGCAGATAGTAGTTTTGGTTTGCAGATATTTCCTTCCACAGGATCCTGGATTACAACTGGAGCTATATTTGGAAAGCTCTGTATCCGTGTATTTCATTCATTTCTTTTAGTCATTGTATTTATATATTTAAATTTCCGCTGCTATGTAAATTATTTTAATCTCGTATATTTTTCTGATGTATATTATTTATTCGTACTTTGTTATATTCTTGTACTCTGATGTCATTGTTGTAATAACAATGAAAAGTTCTGTCATTTATGTTCCGATTAGTCTTGTTCTCAAAGCAGTCCGCCTTTTTGTTCGGTTTATGCCGACCGTAAAGTTCGGGTTGCTACAATTTGGTATCAGAGCTTTGGTTTACAGAGCTCGAGAACAAGACATATTAGAACCGAACGAAAGAATTCATCAGAGATTGGATTAGTGATATCCAATGAGAATGACTTGTTAGAGACGAGATCAGTAGTATCGTAGAATGAGTTTCGAAGAGTGTTATTTTTAAAATAAAATCAAAAATAAATTTTGTTTTGAAAATTTAAACCCTATTATACGAATTTGAGTATTTTATTTTATATTGAATTTGGATAATTGAGTATATAAAGATTTTGCATATATGCATCATGAACGTATATTCAAAGTCTCAAATATACTGGATGGATATAGAATTACACTCTAGTCACCCGGAGATGATTCTGATGATTGATGCATCATCATCTGAGTTTATGTTCGAGTCACGAAAGTGGGATATCTATATATTTCTAATTGACTGATGTGAGAACCAAAACTAGTTAGGTTTTTTTTTGTGATTTGACACTAAAAATATGATTTTTGAATATATTAAAGATATATGTTTGAAAAATTAATCAACAAATTGATTGCTGGTTGTTTTGTTTGATTATTAGTTTAACTAATAAAATTATTGAAACCAATATGAAAATGAAAGGTAAATTTGGCTGAATCGAATCAAAATATTCAACTGAACTGAAAATTGATTTGAATTGCATACATGTACACACACACACACACACACATATATATATATATATATATATATATACACACATATATATATATATGTATATATATATATATATATATATATATGAACAGGTCATAGCTTGGAAGCCAAGAAGAGGAACAAAATTGTGTGCCCGACAAATATGTACATGTTTACTATTTTCTTGGGTTTTGATGATTTTATGAGCCGATTGGCTAACCACTTGGCCTTTTCTTTTTCTTTTGGAATGATGACGACCCTGTGAGGCTAATTGCGGTTTTAAAGGTCTCCCCATACAAAGGGGGTTATGGCGAAATTTTTCAAAAATTTAGGGTATTAGCCAATTTTTCGAGAAATTAGAAAATTCTTAGAAACTGAAAAGTTGAAGAATGAAAGTTGAGTATAGGGGTGAGCAAACGGTTGGTTCGGTTCGGTTTTGTCTAAATTTTCGAGAACCAATTTAAAACCAAATATTACTTTAACCAAACCAAACCAATTTAAGCTAAAACCAAAGTTGAACCAAACCAAATTAATTCGGTTCGGTTCGGCCAGTTTATTTGGTTGTTGTTTAACAAACTTAATGTAAGCGAACTAATAACATGATGATTATACATTCCACTGAAAACTAACATCATGACAATAATGGCACATTCAATAAAAGAGAGCGTTAAGTTTGCAAATAACAAATATAAACCAGTAGCATACATATAATCCCACTAAATTCAAAATACATTCCATATCTTATCTTACTTGTATTCCAACTAAATCCAAAAAAATCAACTATAGCAAAATTCTTACTCGTACAAAACATTGCAGTATACCCAAATTAATACTCCAATAGACTTTAACAATATCATAGTACTAGAAATGATTTACTGAAGGTCTTTAACATTTTGATCGCACCCATTAACAGACCTGTAAGGAGAAAAAACAGTAAAAGTTAAAATTTGTAACTATGGAGCTCAACTTTTAGGATATACAGCATAAATAATGCTGCATGGTTTGCACCTATTGAAACAAATATATATATATGGCTGCTGTTATTGTGGTGAAAATGGAACCTATCCATTATTATATAAGTGGGTTGAACATAAATATAGGATTACTGCTATTGTTATTTTACCCCAAGAGGATTATAAGTCTGAACTACATCAACAATATTGCAAAAACATGGAAAATATAACAGCTACAACGCAATGGGTATAAAGAAAACATGGAAAATATAACTACATCAACTATATTAAAAAAATATGGCAGCAAGATTCGTTGAACATGAGAGTTGAAAACTGTTGATTTATCATCCAGAAGCATTCGAACTACAAATTTATCATCATTGTCTTGTAAACTACATGCAACGTTTTCGCTTGTCATTAATGAAAATTGGGATCCAAGGCCTGCTTCCTCAGATATATATATATATTTATATAATGAAAACATGATATATAGTTAAATATAGTAGACATTAAAAAGTAAAACATAATTATCAGAGGAAAGTTTTGTAATTTTTTACCTGCATCTAACCATTCCATATTACATAAATCTTCATCTGCATCAATTTAACTCATTGAATAAGAATTACACAGCAAATCCTCGATGCACATAAGACTTATATCTAAAAGGAAATATGTTCCACTAGATGCAATCCAAAGTCCAAGCAGTAAAATTACAAGTATTTGTCACTTTTTCTTTCTGAAATGTTTTTTAACACATGTAATAGATCAAACCCAAAAATGGCAAAGAGACAAATGCTAGAAGGGACTGCTGTATATAATTTAATACACCGTAACTTACTAATTTCGAATTGAATAGAAGCGAACCCATAACAGGAATGGCGAATTGTGAGTCTTGAATTGTATTAAGAAATAGGGTCGTGAGGTGTGAATCTCATGATTAGAGTGAACAGTGAACAAAGATTGAGAAAATTTTATGTGAATGGAAAATAGTTTGAAATAGGGAAGAAGACGAAAGTATATAAATAGAAATTAAGGGATCTAACAGTGGAATTGATAAGCTTCTTGCCACTTTTTTCAAACACATGGGAGAGATGAATGAAAGCTGCTTCGTATTCTTCAGCAAATTTTGAAAAATGTAAAAGTGGGTCAGGATAATAGTGATGAATAAAAAGGAAAAGTTTACCAGAAAAGGAGACTCAGTTATTTCGGCGGAACCAAACTTTTTTTTCTCTAAATATAAAATCCAACCAATAACCAAATTCAATCAAAAATAAAATCCAAATCCAACCGATCAACAATGACAACCAAACCAAACCAACCAAACTAATTTGGTTCGGCCGGTTAATTTGGTTAAAACCAAACAATGCTCGTCCCTAGTTGAGTCGGTTAGTTAAACAACTTTCAGCTCTGTTTATTTTCGAGAATGAAAAGATTTAAAGTAGGGGATATTGTAACAACCCGGGATTTCAGAACAAATCTAAAATTTCTATTTTAGTGTAACAGCCTAACCCAAAAATCCCGGTGTGTAAAAGTTTCTAGAAATTTTGAATATGTTAGTTCAGTCCAATACATATATTTAAGTATGATAAATACATACATATATATATGAAATATATATATATATATATGTATAAATATATACATAATACATAGTTTATAAATGGTATGTCTACAAATTCTAGAATAAGAAAATTGGCTTAAAGTGATAGGGACATGTGTCATCAAATGAAAGGAACACATGTCTCATAAATAAATAAGGTTAAGACACATACACACATTTGGTGTCCATGTGTAGAAACCTCTTAAGACACATAAGAGAGCATGTGTCTACATCTTAAAGAATGCATGAAGATGTAGTGGACAAGTGTCCAAAACTAAATTACCAAATTAACCTGAAAACTACTATATAAAGGGTGTAAAGGTTCACTTCATTTCATACATTTTGAAAACAAAAATAAAATAAGATAAAGAGGAGAAGCTTAGGAGAAAGCAAGAGGATAAGTACAAGATCAAGATACAAGTTTAAAATGATAAAAACTATTTAAGTTCATGTATTCATTTCATATTTTGAAGAAAAGTTGAGAATTCTATGAACGAATGTTTGGATGTGAACCCCTGAAAATGGCGTTCGGTATTTTGGGCCTAACTTTTGCAATTCTTAATGAAATTTCGACTTCTCTATCAATTTGGAAATCAAATTCAAAAGGCTACAACATTGTCTTCAGCCACCTTTACTAATTCGGTCGTTTTTCGTACTCGAAAACTGGATGCAAAGTAAGGTAAAAATCGGCCCGAATTAGACATGTTAAAAACGCCTTGCATTATTGAATTTTATTTATTGAATAGATAAATAATTTTAATGGTTTCTTTTTATGATAATTAAGTAGACAAAGATATCTTCTTTCTGTAAAAATTTGGGGTCAAAATCTGTTTGTATCATAGAG
This sequence comes from Allium sativum, assembly GCA_030737875.1. Taxonomy (NCBI): domain Eukaryota; kingdom Viridiplantae; phylum Streptophyta; class Magnoliopsida; order Asparagales; family Amaryllidaceae; genus Allium; species Allium sativum. Next base: position 43,442,747 of record JASFAX010000020.1, on the reverse strand, counting down.
AAACAGTGTCAAACATTTCACCCAAAAACTGGAAAAAAGCTGATTTCCCGAAACTTGAAACACTTTGGAAATTTGAAACGCTTTCTGAATGTTCCTAACGCAGAAGTGTATCAAAACAGAACTTTCTATAGCACTTCTGAAGCGCTATCTTTTCACTGAATTGATTATAAAGCCTTGAACACGACCAGAACTCTTTTTATAGCACGCAGAAACGCTTAGTAGCTGAATTTAGTCTAAAACCATTATAGACTAACCAGATATTTCCATAGCATGGCTGAAACGCTGTAGATAGCTGTTTTGAGCCTAAAACCATCCGAAACTTGTCCTAACACTTTTAAAACACTGCAATTTTTATTTTATGATGCTGAAACTTTTTATAATACTTTTTAAATGTTACCTTTTCTTTGTTTCAAGTAGTTTCGAGGTTCTTCTTAACATAGATTGGAATAATTTGAGATAGTTTAGTTTTGTCTTAAACCCTTTAAAAGCATGAATTTAAAAGTAGGAGATTTGCCTATTACCAATATAACACCCTAATTGTTGCGCGAATACACATATATTTATAAAGTATCTTTCAAATTGAATGACTGGAACGTTCTAAGGTGACAGAGAGGATAGTGTCTAGGCTTGAGTTTGGAAAATATAGCTTCCTGCTCTCCCTGGCTATCCCTAACTGATCCGACGAACGGAAAGGTTAATTCAAATTTAATTTGATATCATTTGAATTTAGAAATAATTTAGAACTTTATTCAATACTAAAGAAAAGTAATTTAAGATTACTTTTGAGAATCACTTTCTTGATTATAATTCTTCGATAGGGTGCGGTATAAGACAATAGATCTTGGGTAGTGCACTATTACTCTATGTTGGTATCGAGCCTAGTAGAGTACATCCTATTTGATGACGGGATGTCGACCGGAATGGGATAATATATTCTGACATCTAACCAAGTTAAGGATGTGGTTCAGATTTATAACTATAAATTGGATAAATTATGAGTTTTGATGAAAGGAAGTTTTCATAAATTTGTTTGAGTTAGCATTTCGAAGTCTTCCTTGATTTTTACTTTAAAACTTGGATTGATGAAACCTTCGAAGTAAAGAGTCATGATAAAACTATAATACAACCCATTAAGAAATGATGTGAAAACTAAGCTTAAATAGCTATCTCACTGGGTCTGTGTTGCTCATGATGCTACACTTAAAACTTTTCAGATTTAGATGGTTAGTTGGATTCTTTGAAGTGAAGACTTACATTATGTAGATTATCTCGTTATGTACTCCTATGTTTAATTATTAGACTCGTGAACCTTTGTAACCATATTTTATGATGGGATGATTGTATAATAGCTCTTCTGTTTAAAATCATGTACCAAGAATGATTTTATGTTCCGACAAGTTTATGATAAGTTGTGATATTGTTCTATTAGCACCATTTTATATGTAGCATCACCGCTTCTGAATAAATATATCAGAGTGGGGGTGTTACAAAGTTGGTATCAGAGCCAAGGTTTATGGGGTGCTTTTGGAAAATTTATATTATCACAATTTAATTTTTTGGAATAGGAAGTTTATACAATTATTGACATCCTTATGACTATTTGCAGCTATAAGTTATAGCTACCAACAGAACTTGGTGTACGGGGGATACATGGGGTGGTGTTAAGTGCACCACCACACCAAACGAACGACTAGTTGCTACAAGTTGCACAATAGAGAAGCATGTGCTTAAGAGGAGAGCAAGGATGATTCTCCTTGATGAGATATATGAAGTTTATAATCAAGCTAACGATTATGAAGACGGTCTAAAAAGAGATTTTGTTCTTTACCGTCTGCGCCAGAAAATGACACCCTTTGCAATGGCGATTAAACTGGCAGAACGTAATGACTATGGAGATGATTTAGAATTTCTAAGGCAAGAAGGAGAATTACCACCACAAGGAGGGAATATAAGACGTAAACAACTTCCAAATAAAATAGTGGAACAATATGATGAAGAGGAGTCTGAGATAGTTGGCTCAAATGATTACTCTCAAGAAGTCACTGGACCTTCTCGATTAGTAAAGGAGGAAACCGGCCCTTCTTCACCAAAGGAAATAATAGTGATAAATTAATAATGAAATAGGAAGTTAAGTATTAGATAATATATCAAGTAGTATGGATGACTACCTATAGTTTGGGAAGGTTGTGGATAAACACCCAAATTTTGTTTGTAAATAAGGGTTATAAGTAATATAATTTGTTTGTGTGTTCATGGCTTGAGCATGTTATTAGATATTCTTATAACCAAAGGTGTATTTCATCTATGACCATAACAAGATACTTTTATTGAAGGTCATGGCAAATCAAAATAACTCAACAACTCAAAGTCAAAAGGATCAGTCCTCCGCACAAACAAATGCTATGGAACTGTTTGCATCTTTCATGAAGCAGATGGAGAAAGTTTCTTCAACGTCTTCAACAAATCACCTTCTAAGCCATTTTAAAAGTTTGAAACCAGACAAATTAGTTGGAGGTGCAGATCCAGTTAAGGCAGAGCAATGGATTCAACATCTAGAGGATATATTTGAAGTTTTGGAATGTAACGAAGTTGATAAGAGGAAGTTGGTTGTCTTTCAATTATCAGAGGAAGCTCGAAATTGGTGGGAGCTAGTTCGAACAACAAATAGTCTGGTCAAGATGGAACAGATGACATGAGAAGAATTCAAGGTGAAGTTTTTGGACAAGTATTTCTCAGAGAATGAGAGAGAGAAGATGGAGACAAAATTTCAAAATCTTACTCCAGAAGGTTTGTCCGTAGCCCAATATCAAAATAAGTTTGAAGCACTATCCCGATTCGAAAATCACTTAATTGATATACCTGAAAAGCGTGCTAGACGATTTGTGAAGGGGTTAATTCCTCCCACAAGAAGACATGTTATTGGAGATAGATGTAAAACTTTTGAGATGATTGTAGCTGAAGCTTTAAATCTGGAAGAAGACTACCTTCAGTTCCAGCAAGAAAGGAAGGTTTCAAATAAAAGGAAACCAAACAATCTTTCTGACAATCAAAAGAAACCAGATGAGAAAAAGAAGAAACCAAATGAAGGAAGCAAAGGACCAACGGGACAGGAAAAGGAGTCTGATAAAGTAAAGAGATGTTTCCGGTGCAATGAGACTAGACACATTCTCCGAATTGCACAAAGCCGATTGTGTGTTACAATTGCAATGAACCTGGGCATATTAGTCGAAATTGCAAGAAGCCAAGGAAGGACAAAAAGGGACAACAAGGACGAGTGTATGCAGTTGTTTCTGAACAAGCTCAAGTAGAAGGTACTGTGTTTATTTTTGACTTTCAAGCAAGAATTTTATTCGATACTGGTGCCACACGTTCTCTAATATCCGAAATATTTGCTACTATGATATGATTATTTATTAAACAACTATCAAATCCTTTGATAGTATATAGCGCAGTAGGACGGAGAACTAAACTTGAAAAAGTATGTAGGAACTGTATCCTTAACTTTAACGGTAAGGATATGGTGGGTAATTTAATTATCTTTCTAATGGAACACTTTGATATCATCCTTGGGATGGATTAGCTTACAGAATATCAAGCTATCTTGAATTGTCATAGCAAAACCATAAGTTTGACAATTCGGGAACATGAAACCTTTGTTTACTCATGTGATAAAGTTGAAGACGCTTTTATATCTGGATATATTGCTCATATCAATATTGAGGATAAGGGTCCAATGGTGGATCAAATCCCGATAGTAAGGGAATTTAAAGAAGTTTTTCAAGAAATACCAGGGTTACCACCAAAAAAAGAAATTGATTTTTGCATCGACTTAATCCCTAGTACAACCCCTATTGCTAAAGCAGCATATCGTATGTCTCCTACGGAACATAAAGAATTAAAGAGATAAATTAAGGAGATGGAGGATCAAGGATTTATTAGACCTAGTAAATCCCCTTGGGGAGCACCAGTGTTGTTTGTAAAGAAGCACGATGGGACGTTTCGTTTATGCGTAGATCATCGAGAGCTTAATAAGGTAACAATTAAGAACAAATATCCATTACCTCAGATCGATGATTTATTTGATCAACTCCAAGGAGCTACTGTATTTTCGAAAATTGACTTAAGGTCTGGGTTTCATCAATTAAGAATAAAAGAAGAAGATGTTCCAAAGACAGCTTTCCAAACACGATATAGACACTACGAATTCTTGGTTATGCCTTTTGGCCTTACCAACGCACCAGCGGTATTCATGGATCTAATGAATCGTGTGTTCCGTCCATATCTTGATCATTTTGTTATTGTATTTGTTGATGATATCCTTATCTATTCTAAGACAAAGGAGGAACATGAATACCATTTGCGTTTATGTCTCCAAACACCAAGAGAGCATCAGCTGTATGTAAAATTTAGTAAATGTGAATTCTGGTTAGAGGAAGTAAAATTTCTTGGACATGTTATCTCAAAGAATGGAATAGGAGTAGACACATCAAAGGTTAAGGCGGTGTTGAAATGGAATCCTCCGACAACACCAACAGAAGTTCGAAGTTTTCTAGGATTAGCTAGTTACTACCGAAGATTTATTCAAGATTTCTCAAAGACAGCATCTCCATTAACAAAACTAACTCGTAAGAAAACTAAGTTTATTTGGGATGAAAAATGTAAGATAGCATTTGAAACCTTAAAGAAAAGATTGACAGAGGCACCAACACTGTCTTTGCCAAGGAGTGGAGTCCCATATAAAGTATATTCTGATGCATGCGGACAAGGATTAGGATGTGTACTAATGTAGGATGACAAAGTTATTGCTTATGGCTCTCGTCAATTAAAGCCCCATGAAGCTAATTATCCAACTCATGACTTAGAATTGGCCGCAATTGTATTTGCCTTAAAAATTTGGAGACATTATCTTTATGGAGAACAATTCCATGTTTACTCTGACCATAAGAGTTTAAAATATTTGTTCTCTCAAAAAGAATTAAATATGTGACAAAGAAGGTGGATGGAATTCATAAAAGATTATGATTTTACATTACATTATCATCTAGGAAAGGCAAATATAATTGTTGATGTATTAAGTCAAAAAAGATATGGCGTAATAGCTCATTTAATGATAAGAGAATGGAGAGCTCTAGAGACTCTTACTGAGATGAACGCTTGCACAAAGCTGGTTAATGGATCCATGATTAACGAAGTAGCACTTTTGTGTAATCTTATTATTCAACCAACTTTGATAAGTAGAATATTGAAAGCTCAAGAAGATGATGAGGAATTAAAAGAGTTATTTATGAAAATGAAGGATAAGGAACCCATGGATTAGAACACTGATAAAGATGACGGTTATAGATTCAAGAATCGACTTTGTGTTCCAAATCAACCTGAATTGAAAAATGAAATTCTTAGTGAAGCACATCGTTCAATGCTAACAGTGCATCCAAGAAGTACAAAAATGTTCAAGGATCTTAAGCGTCAATTTTGGTGGAACGGAATGAAGAAGGACGTTGCTGAATTTGTAGCAAAATATCTTACGTGCCAACAAATTAAAGCAGAGCAGCAATGACCGGCAGGACTTCTGCAACCACTTCCTATTGCTGAATGGAAATGGGAGCATATAACAATGGATTTTATCACTGGTTTACCAATGGAAAAAAAGGTCATGATGCAATATGGGTAGTGGTGGATCGCTTGACAAAGTCAGCACATTTTATACCTTACAACATGACCTACTCAATGGAGAAATTGAGTAGACTCTATTTGAAAGAAATTGTTCGACTACATGGTATACCTATTACCATAGTTTCAGATAGAGATTCACGATTCGCTTCAAGGTTTTGGAGAAGTCTTCAAAAAGCACTAAGGACATCACTAAACCTGAGCATAGCCTTTCATCCTCAAACAGATGGACAAACTGAAAGAGTAAACCGAATCATAAAAGATATGTTAAGATCTTGTATAATGGAATTTGAAATCACATGTGAATCTCACATACCATTATCGAATTTGCATATAACAACAGTTATCATGCAAGCATTGGTATGTCCCCATATGAAGCTTTGTATGGAAGGCCTTGTCGTTCGCCTGTATGTTGGGCAGAAGTTGGAGGTCGTGAGCATCTTGGTCCAGACCTAGTAAAGGAAATAACTGAGAAGATTTCCATTATAAGAGAAAGATTGCAAGCAGCCCAAAGTAGGCAAAAGAGTTATGCAGATCATAGAAGAAAGGATTTGGAATTCGAAGTAGGAGATCAAGCCCTTCTTAAAGTTTCTCCGGTACGAGGGGTAATGCGATTTGGAAAGAAGAAGGCAAAAATATCACCAAGATTTATCGGACCATTTCGTATTACCAGGAAAATTGGGAAAGTGGCATACGGACTCGATTTACCTGAAAAATTATCAGATATACATAATGTGTTTCACATATCAATGCTACGAAAGTATATTTCTGACCCATCTCATGTGATTGATCTAAGTGGCATTAAAGTTAAAAAGCGAACCAAGTACATTGAAAGACCCATTCAAATTCTTGACAGAAAAGTTAAGAAACTAAGAACAAAAGAAATTCCCTTTGTAAAAGTTCAATGGAACCATCATAATGAAGATGAAGCATCATGGGAAGTGGAGTCAGAAATTCGTAAAGATTATCCAGAATTGTTTGAAGCTTAGATTTTGAGGACGAAATCTTTTTCTAAGGGTGGTAGAGTGTAACAGCCTAACCCAAAAATCCCGGTATGTAAAAGTTTCTAGAAATTCTGAATATGTTAGTTCAGTCCAATACAGATATTTAAGTATGATAAATACATACATATATATATGATATATATATATATGTATAAATATATACATAATACATAGTTTATAAATGGTATGTGTACAAATTCTAGAATAAGAAAAATGGCTTAAAGTGATAGGGACATGTGTCATAAAATGAAAGGAACACATGTCTCATAAGTAAATAAGGTTAAGACACATACACACATTAGGTGTCCATGTGTAGGAACCTCTTAAGACACATAAGAGGGCATATGTCTACATCTTAAAGAATGCATGAAGATGTAGTGGACAAGTGTCCAAAACTAAATTACCAAATTAACCTTGAAAACTACTATACAAAGGGTGTAAAAGTTCTCTTCATTTCATACATTTCGAAAACAAAAATAAAATAAGATAAAGTGGAGAAGCTTAGGAGAAGGCAAAAGGATAAGTAAAAGATCAAGATACAAGTTTTAGGTGAGAAAAACTATTTAAGTCCATGTATTCATTTCATATTTTGAAGAAAAGTTGAGAATTCTATGAACGAATGTTTGGATGTGAACACCTGAAAATGACATTCGGTATTTTGGGCATAACTTTTGCAATTCTTAATAAAATTTCGACTTCTCCATCAGTTTGGAAAGCTAATTCAAAGGGCTACAATTTTGTCTTCGTCCACCTTTACTAATTTGGTCGTTTTAATACTCGAAAACTGGATGCAAAGTAAGGTAAAAATCAGCCCGAATTAGACATGTTAAAAACGCCTTGTATTGTTAAATTTTATTTATTGAATAGATAAATAATTTTAATGGTTACTTTTTATGATAATTAAGTAGACAAAGATAGCTTCTTTCTGTAAAAAAATTGGGGTCAAAATCTATTTTATCATAGAGAAACAGTGTCAAACATTTCACCCAAAAACTGGAAAAAAACTGATTTTCCGAAACTTGAAACACGTTGGAAATTTGAAACGCTTTCTGAATGTTCCTAACGCACAAGTGTATCAAAACAGAACTTTCTATAGCACGTCTGAAGCGCTATCTTTTCACTGAATTGATTATAAAGCCTTGAACACGACCAGAACTCTTTTTATAGCACGTAGAAACACTATAGTAGCTGAATTTAGTATAAAACCATTATAAACCAGAACTTTCCATAGCATGGCTGAAATGCTGTAGATAGATGTCTTGAGCCTAAAACCATCTGAAACTTGTCCTAACACTTTTAAAATGCTGTAGTTTTTATTTATGATGGTGAAACTTTTTATAGTACTTTTTAAATGTTACCTTTTCTTTATTACAAGTAGTTTCGAGGTTCTTCTTAACATAGATTGGAATAATTTGAGATAGTTTAGTTTTGTCTTAAACCCTTTAAAAGCATGAATTTAAAAGTAGGAGATTTTCCTATTACCAATATAACACCCTAATTGTTGCGCGAATACACATATATTTATGAAGTATCTTTCAAAATGAATGACCGGAACGTTCTAGGGTGACAGAGAGGATAGTGTCTAGGCTTGAGTTTGGAAAATATAGTTTCCTGCTCTCCCTGGCTATCCCTAACTGATCCGACGAACGGAAAGGTTTATTACAATTTAGTTTGAAATTATTTAAGTTTAGAAATAATTTAGAACTTTATTCAATACTAAAGAAAAGTAATTAAAGATTACTTTTGAGAATCACTTTCATGATTATAATTCTTCGATAGGGTGCGGTATAAGACAATAGATCTTGGGTAGTGCACTATTACTCTATATTGGTATTGAGCCGAATAGAGTACATCCTATTTGATGACGGGATGCCGACTGCAATGGGATAATATATTCAAACATCTAACCAAGTTGAGGATGTGGTTCAGATTTATAACTATAAATTGGATAAATTATGAGTTTTGATGAAAGGAAGTTTTCATAAATTTGTTTGATTTAGCATTTCGAAGTCTTCCTTGATTTTTGTTTTAAAACTTGGATTGATGAAACCTTCGAAGTAAAGAGTCATGATGAAACTATAATACAACCCACTAAGAAATGATGTGAAAACTAAGCTTAAATTGCTATCTCACTAGGTCTATGTTACTCATGATGCTACACTTAAAACTTTTCAGGTTTAAATGGTTAGTTGGATGCTTTGAAGTGAAGACTTACATTATGATGATTATCTCGTTGTACTCCTATGTTTAATTCTTAGACTCGTGAACCTTTGTAACCATATTTTATGATGGGATGATTGTATAATAGCTCTTCCATTTAAAATCATGTACTAAGAATGATTTTATGTTCCGACAAGTTTATGATAAGTTGTGATATTGTTCTATTAGCACCATTTTATACGTAGCATCACCGCTTCTGAATGAATATATCAGAGTGGAGGTATTACACTATTTTTATGGATGTTGAATATTCAAAATGGTTTATTTTAAATAATAACGACTAAAAATTTATTCTAAATGAAGTTAGAATGAATAAATTTATTTTAATTATAGAATGAACCTGAAATGGAACGGTAGTTTGAAAAGTCGATTTTAAATTTCAAATGAATGTAAAGGATTAAAAATAAATCGGGTTACAGTAAAACTAGAAATATTTGAATCTGTTTAGTTATATCTTTCTAACGAATGTAAGAAACTGAGATTTCATAGTATAAATTGAAAGTTATGTCCAGTTTAAAATTCCGAAAAGTCGCTATGGAATTTATATATATATATTATATAACAGATCGCCTTAAAAATAGCCATTTTGCAAACGACCTCCGCTTTTGATGAAACACTTTTATTGGATCCGGAATGTCAAATTATTGCTAGATTTCAATTTTCATAATTTTTGGAAAATATGTAAGTGTGGTGAATTTAAACGCATTTGGTAATTTCATTTTGAATTTAATTGACTTGAAAATGACCATTTTTCAAACTGCCTCCAAATTCGACAAAATTAGTTTTGTTAGGACCGTATCGTCAAAACATAGGTATATTTATTTTTTTGGAATTTTTGGAGTCACTATGTGGCCCCGGTAAATTAAAATGTACGTTTGAATTCAATATATATTGATTTATAATTTAATTTTGATAAAGACTAATCAAAACAGTCGAACGGGCTTATGAAACATATTCCATTGTATTCGAAACGGGGGTATTTGGCTAGGGACGACAGTCGTTGGGTTATATTTGGAGTTCGGAGACTAAACAGATTATTTTTGAATTAAATAAAATAAAGTATTCATATAAATTTAGGGTCAAAACCCTAAAATCATTTCAACCCGCGGTCAAACCATATCGCTCCTCCAGTTCAAAGGAGGTATAGAAATGCTCAGATTTATTAGCTCCAGATTCGCCTAAACCGCTCAATGAATTTTAAAATTTCCTAAACGAAAATCCTAGCCCTCTTTACAATCTTCAAATCTGTATATATCTAATCGGAAATGGTTGTGTATGGCGCTCGATTGAGCCCTCGAAGTGATTGCCGTCGAGCAGCTTTTCTGATGCAATTTGGCCGCCGAGTTCATCGACATTGCTGGCGCGGCTAGAGAGTTCGAAGGCGGTCGAGGTGGGGTTGACCGATAGTCGTCCGGTCGACCCAGTTGGCTGCGCGACGTGGATATGTGTTTGGAGCAGCAGTTCGTCAGTTTATAGAAGAAGAGGAAATGCTAACGATTTTTATAGGCTCTTTTAAACGTTATGTATTAGATAATTTTTTTAATTATTTCAAAAAGTAATTAATATATAAAACACAATAACTTTCTCATACGAGGTCGGAATCGCGCGAAACTGGATCCCTTGCGAACGTGGAGTCGAGGGCTACACAAGAAAACTAACAGGGTCCAATTTGGAGCATGTTAGATTTTCGAGCAGATTTAAACCCCAACCATCCTTTAAAGAATTACGGAGTGGAAACCGATGGTGAGAACTCCTTCTCACTCAACTTATTTTACGGTAAAATATATTCTAGGATGCAGACGGTGCATTGTAGCCCCTGACGCTATTTATTGTACAAACCATGATTGTTTGTTTGGGTTGTATTGTGGAAATTTGGTTGTGTTGAAAATTGATTGTACTGTGGTGTATTGAATGTGATTGACTATTGTGTATGGCGTCGTCCAGTATCAAGAGAGGGGTAATTCTAGACATTACTCTGGTTTTAATATCGCGTCGTTATAATGCCGAATTTTTTTGAAATAAATATTGTTCATTAAAAATATAATTTTTAATGTGTATATGAACTATATAAAATATTCATGTGCTGAATAAAATATTTAAACAGTAAAAATATCATTTTTTATTGTATAAAGAAACTATAAAATAGTCAAGTGTTGGATAAAATATTTTATCATTAAAAGTATAATTTTTAACGTTTAGCTGAACGACATAAAATTATCTTGAAATGAAAATAAATATTCATTTACAAATCTGACGGTTTATTTATGTACGCCCATTTAACTGACATGGATTGGGACGATAAATTTTACACATCGCCAATCTGTAAAAATAATACTTAGTATTTGTTGGCTGAAACCCCACACGGTTATTGGGATGATATTTGACGTACATTAATCCCAATTGTTTAGTTGTATGTCAATCGATTGGTTGATAGACTGTTGTAAGCGTTAATTATTTATATTTAATGTTTATGCAGTTGTGTAATGCACTCTGGATGATGGTTGATTGTGTATCATGATTGTTGTGTACATGTGTTGTATGAAATCCATATAAATAAGTTATATGGTAATTGATTGTGTCTGATTCCAATTCAGAAAATAACGAATATTTTAAAGGAACAAATATTTTAATATAACGAATATTTTAAAATAATATTCCATAAAGGATTAAAATATGATTTTGATGTTCGATTTGGGATTAACACGAAAATATTGTAGTATATGAAGCCATATTGATTAGATTTGCGCCATTTTAACGCGAACGATATTTATATCGATTTTATTCATTTTTATAATGAATATCGAAAGGGAAATGATTTCAAAATCTGATATTTTGAAAATATTAACATTTAAATATTATAATGATAAGAAATATTCAATTTTGATTTAAAATTGAAGTGAAAGTAGGAATCACTTTTAAAACAAATTTATAAAACAGGTTTTGAACGAAATATATATAATATATTATATATATTAATGGACTGAATAGAACGCGCCACGATGCGACCGTTCGCGAATTTCGACCATTGACTTTGAATTGACCTTACGGGAGATACGACTGTCAGATTCTCCTAAAACCAGAACCGTTGGATTCGTATCGAAAAGATCTTTCCAACGAATATAAGAGATTTGAAATCTAACAGTTGGATTTGGAATTATGTCCAAATAAAATTTGGAAAAGGTCCCTGTAGGTGCAATTCGATGACCGTTTATGGAAATCAACTGAAAGGGCTTTAATCAAATTGTTAAAAATATTAATAATTTGTGTAAAATCATAATAAATGGTTTGGAAAGAATTTGGATGAAAAATTCCACATTTGTGAAGATAAAAATATGTTTTCATCAAAATGAACTAGTTATTAACTAGAAAGATAATCCAACGCTTTTAAATAAATAAATTGGATTTGTAAAAGGGTTTTAATATAACCTGAAATTTCCAATCTATGAATTGGAATGGATTTGAATAGAAATCGTCTTTGGAATATTCCGATACTGGTTTCCATGACCATACGGACATTGTTGAAGAATTTGGAAGATAGATATATATCATTATTCTCCATACGACATGTGTTGGTTTCTGAATTTGATATTGAATATAAGTCGATATTATTTCTATTCAGAGCCTTGTATTTAATATTAAATTGGATTTTGGTTTTGTCGTGAATGGTGTCTTTAGTAACACTATTCCTAAACCCCGTGTGGAAAGAATAAATCTTTTAATTAAGATTATTAGAGTTTCTAATTATATTTAGTAATTGGAACAAATTGGAATGTGAATTTGGTTTATTGCGAATAGTGTTTTTTAACAACATTCATTCTTTAACCCGATTAACAGTGAAATGTGATTTGGAATTTGTAAATCTTTTTATTAAGATTTAATGGAAATTTCCAAAGTAAAGTTTTCCAATTTAACATATTAAATTGGAATTGAATGGAATTCGATTTGGTAATAATCGAAGTGAGCTTCTATGGTGGAAGACTGTAAGCATATATGGAATTTTAAAGGCTTTGTCATTATTATTTATATTATTAGTCGGATACGAAAATTTATATCGATTATATATATATACTGATCTATTTTCCGTGAAGATTCCGTGGTTAATGGAATGTGATTTTGGGTTTATCGTGAACTGTGTTTTAAATGACATAAGTTCTATAACCCAGTTAAAGACAGAATTACATGTCTAACATTGTATTTCAAACCGAATTGTTGATATGTGCTAAATATAAATCTGTTTGGTGGTGGAGAATTTATTCTCTTGCTTAACACCCTTCTCTGAGACATATGAGCTTAGAGATTATATATTGGCAGAAATCAGTGGTACGGTGTAGATTGTCGATATGGCACGTTTGGGTTTCCAAAGTTAAATAACCATTAAATAATGATTGTTAGAAGATTAATACTAAGTGAAGTTTTAATGAACCTTTAATTAGATTTAAATGTGAATGTGATAATTTAAATTATCAAATTTGGGAAATGATCAAGAATGGAGCACCACTAGTTTTACTCCAGGCGATAGTTAAATCTTTAATTAGATTTGAATCTGAAATGGTAATTAAATTTACTGATAACACCGTAGGTGTCATATATGGGGTACTACCAATTTTGCTCCATGGGATGTATATGTTGGGATTGGGATTAATAAAAAAATGATTACTTCAGTAAGGCTCGATAATCCCGACTAGTTGATAAACCTTAATTTGGTTTAGAAATGATATCCCAAGGAAGATTAAAGAATAAATTTAAAAGAATTTATCTTTGATAAAATTAATGGGAACCTTTCCCTAAAGATATGAATATTTGAATAAAAGAATATTTTGGATTGGAATAAGGCGTGCATTGTGTTTTTATATCACTTGAATATAAGTTACGCGAGTTATTCGGAAAGACTGGGTTTATGCCCATTCTTAATAATTGATTCGACGATAAGTCGACGATGAAGATGGTAGTTGAAGACCAGAGATCTTCATATCGTTTGGATGATTACTGATGTCTTGATTGAGTTGTATACCCAAGACAAGGTAATAAGTGGTGATCGTCCAGACGTACTTGGAGATCGTCCAGATATGCGAGGACCTCTCTCCTGTATTGGACATATGGGTCGAGGAATATGGTGCCTTCGTTTTCATTCAGACCCAGAACGGACTTGTAAATGGATGTGTGTCTAACATTGGATTTATTTCTGTGTTGATTGATCTCTATTAAATATATATCAGTTTGGTGGTGGAGAATTTATTCTCTTGCTTAACACCCTTCTCTGAGACATATGAGCTTAGAGGTTATATACCAATAAACATCAGTCGCATGACGTAAATTGTCAGTGTTGCATGCTCAAATGCAAATGATTAAGGCTTCTGTTGAAAAGCAGCATCTTGTGGTTGATGATCAAAGCACGGCTTTAAATATCAAAACTTTGTGTATAGTGTTAATTCGTGAGCCTCACATCTTGGTATGAGTCAAAAACAGGATAAGGGACCCAAGAAGTGCATGACGTTTCCTTCTAGCTATGGGTGGTGTCATGGTATGGAGCCCAGACATTTATTATATTTTTACCTATGTGGATGATGGATAGCGAGGCTCCTCCAGATATATCGGTCACTACGGGGCCGATGGATAGGTCCGATTGGACCGAGAAATGTGTGTACAGGAATTTCCAATCCTCAAACGTAAGGGAGGACCGGGCTTGGAGTCCAAGGGTATACCGCGGGGGACCCTTAGGCATTTGCTAGAGTGTCTCGAAGCCGGCGAGGAATACATCCCTTGCCTCGACTCATAACGGAAATCCAATTTCCAATACATGACATTTCAGTTTTAATTGCAGAATTAGTATGGCGACATAGTAGATGGGATACGATGCGTCTATGATTGATACATTTATATTTGAAGTGATTTTGACCCTATATACTTATAGTAATATCAAAATGATTTTTTTTAAATGTACCAAGCATGTTTGGCTATTATAAGGGAAAAATCTATCCTCCGACTTGCGTTGCATTGTGCGATGGGACCTGAGTCTTATAATAGCTTCATTTTTCCAAAAAGTATTGCGCTATTTGTTTTATGCACTGGTATTCGTGGGAGAAAACCCGTTCCTTGTTATACGGCGTGGTCCTTTGATTTACTCTGTTTTAAAGTAAAGATTTAATAACTGTTTTAGTTCTCACACCAGTCTCATGACTGACCTGGTGTTTATTATTTTAACCTAAACTCTGGGTGCCCTTATTTTCCACACGGGCATCTAGTAGTTTTGGTTGCAGATATTTCCTTCCACAAAATCCTGGATTACAACTGGAGCTATATTCGGAAAGCTCTATATCCGTGTATTTCATTCAGTTGTGTTAGTCATTGTATTTATATATTTAAATTTTCGCTGCTATGTAAATTATTTTAATCTCTGATATTTTTTTGATGTATATTATTTATTCATACTCTGTTATATTCTTCTGCTCTAATGTCATTGTTGCAATGACAATGAAATGTTCTATCTTTTACGTTTCAACTAGTCTTGTTCTCAAAGCAGTCCGCCTTCCTGTTCAGTTTAGGCCGGTTGGGAAGTACGGGTCACTACAAGAAATATACTGCAAAGCGCGATTACGCTGGTCAACAGTTTGGTCAAAGTCCTATAGTGAAGACATAAGGAGCTATATCTGTGAGAAGCTTGATTTTTAATAAATACATTAGTGTGGAACTCAATTCTTATATATTTAAACATTTGTATAAGTGAAAAACAACATGTATATATATTTGGATATCAAATATATAGAAAATTATCGTGTATACTTGTGATTGGTTGATGGATGTGTAATTGTGGTTAATTAGTAAATTAACGAAATATAAGCGTTAATTATCTAATGATTATACCTTATTTTCATATGTTGTATATATACAAACACTATGCATATATATACACATATATACGTTATGTGTGAATGGTTGTTATAGTTGTGAAAAATATTATTTTAATGGTTAAAAGTGATAATGTTTTCACTACACACACATGTGGAAGAATATGGGTATTGATTAAGTCTCGGTTCATTTCAATAATATAATTGAACAACATATTCAATTAAATAAAGGGGTAAAAATAAATTTTGAAATTTTGTACTCGAAATGATTTGGAAATGAAATGGAAGTAGTTACGTGTAAGTTTCGTAAAGAAGAAAGTTTAATTGAAAACGATTTCAAGTATATTGGCATTTCAAATTTGAAATCAATTGTGAATAGTGAATTCAAAAAGTGAAGTTGAGTTTGGTATATAAATGATGTCGAAAACTCAAATTAATTGTTCCAACTATCTTATATTATTTTTAATTTGGTTTCAGGAAAGTTCAGGTTTGAAAGGATTTAATTTTGAAAAGTAATATTATTTTAATAATAAAATAATAATATAATGTTCATTTAATATGAATATATGAATTTTAAAGTTAAAATTTCAAATATTGTTTCAAAATAAGTTTAAATATGTTTATAAAGATCATAATCATATTTGAAGTAAATTGGATGAGTTTTGAATTTAAAATAGAATATTTAAATAGAACTAGTCGCGTTATGGTAGTTCGCAAATTTCGATTATAAAATTCAAACGCTCATATCAGGAGCAATTTAAATTGGATTTCTTCGAAACTAAAAATATTTGTTTTCTAATGATGATAGTTTTCAAATGAAAAAAGGAATTTTCAAAATTCAATATGTAGATTTCAAGTTATGTGTAAACCTAATTTTGAAAAGGTCGCTACAAGTGCAGCTCATTAACCATAACTGTAAATGACTATTTTTAGATCGATTAAAATAAAATATATATTTTGTAAAATCATTATAAATCATTTAAAAGTGATTTAAATTTATAATGGGAAGTTTTGGATAGTATAAAAGTTGTTTTGATTAAACTGACTAATACGAGCCTGTTTGTAACGCTTTTACAACGTCTTGTGACAATGGTTTATCTAAAAGTTTTAAACTCATTTATTTCATCTACAACTTAAGTAATCAATTTTAAATGATTAATAAAATGTTTTGGAAGTTTTGGATATTTAAACAAGATTTGGTCATGTACAGATTAAGTTTACTTAAAGATTTAAAGAGTTTTCAAATAAAGATTTTATTTAGACTTGGATGGGAATAATCTTCGGATATTTGATACTGAATTCCATATATGAAACTTATACTATTCACAGAATTTGAAAGGTAATTATACTGTTATTCTGCCTATAATATATGTTGAATAGGAAATTTATATTAAATATAAGCTGATACAATTTATATTTAATTTTTATACTCAATATAAATTAGTTTTGGATTTTGAAAGTTAAATGGAAATAATTTTCAGATACTTGATATTTGAACTCGTAATTCAAATTATACTAATCGAGAATTTGAAAGGTATCCACATTGTTATTCCACTCATAGCATTAGTTGATTATGAGGATCATATTGAATATAAACCGATGTAAAATTTTATTTGGTCTTATATTTAATATCAATTGGTGTTTGGGTTTGTAGTGAATGATGTCTTTAAACGACATTATTATTTAACCAAAAATCAAATATGATTTGGAATTTAAAAAATGGACTAAGGTCTTTTTATAACCTAATAGAGAAATTCTTAATGATCTTGCTTAGAAATGAAAAGAAATTGGAGAACTAATGAATCTTGTTTAGAAATGAAAAAGAATTAGTTTGCTTCCTAATCCTTCATTGTAGTTGACTATAGCCTTGCTCAAAAGCTCAATGTAGAAATTTCGGGTCTTCCTCATTGCATTCTTCTTCTTCACCTCTAGGTGAAACTTAACTTCAGTGCTACTGCTGTTATTAAGGATGTGACCATTAACAACTTTGTTTACATGTCCTATTTTGTCTTCTTCTTGGTTAGTGCATAGTTTTCTTTTGCGCTTCCGTTTCTCTTTCCTTTTCATATATCTTCATTTAGTTTTTACCATTCGTTCTAGCTTTTGGATGTTTTCATTATGTCAAACTGCAAGGATATTTATTTAGGTATATGTATCTTTTGTGTTTTCTTATGGTTAGCTCTCTCTCAGAGCTGGTCCTGAAACTTAAGATGCCCAGTGTGATTTATTAAATGATGACCCATTGTAATATCTTGTGCAATGATTATAAAACAATATTTTTATTTATAAGACAGTTAATTTTTTAAAGCTAAATATTGTTATTATGAACTAATAGTGCGGAAAAAACACATAAAAATAACATGGTTATAATGCAAAAAATATAGGTAATAAGCTCAAATATAAAGACATTTTACATGTAAGACTCCACATTATTGTCTTTATTTGAGCCAGTGCATATAACAATGGTATATATCATTAACCAAAAGCTAACAAAAGTAATAAGACGTTCCTGAAATTCACTCACTTGCTCTATTGTGTAACCAGCTTCAGAAAGAGTTTTGATTAAAAAAAATGATGAATGCCACTTATAATTGGTATAAGTGAAAATAGAAAAAGTTTAACTAATGTCAGTTGCTAAACAACAGCAAACCATACTATAAATCAAAAATCAAAGGTTTCCGTGGAATATGGAATTCCCAAACTGCAAACAATTGTAATTCAGTATGACTCCATATATAAACATGTAATATAATTAATGTTGAATTAACATACATGTGAGTATTTGTTGTATATATACCTTTTGTCTTATTGCATCCCAAACAGTAATGAAAAATATATCATCAGAAATTGTAATTAGGTATCAAAGTAGCAATATATATCTTGACTCAATGCAAATTCAAGATATTTTATTCTTGTTTTTATAGTTTGTATTTCTCTGGTCTACATTCAACATGAAATCTCCGTTCAAGCAATGTTGTACAAATCAAAAACGAATAAAATTTTTATGCAAAACACAGTAGAAAATATACTCAGATCGTATCCACCTATGAAGAAGCCCAAATTGCTGCTCCAAATAACAGAAAGTAAAATGCATACTCCATTTCCAGCATAAGATTCAATCAACTTTGGTAATGTGATTAAAAGAAAATGAAGATAATTTGACTACTATTATTATTATTGACCACTTCATGGCACATGATTTTAGGATTATCATAATTACATCTAAAAGAATAGATTAGATCTGCAAATAGAATAATTTAGAACTTAGGGTTACTTAAGAGTTTAGATCCCACAAATTCTTCTTGTTCGCTGCGGCAAACAAACCATTTCTTCTCCAGCTCTCCTCAAATAATTCGCGCTTTTTGCTCTGCCTCCTTCTTGTTTGTGCGGCTTTTTCTTTCGGCTTCAGCGAGTTTTTTAGCTACGCAACGTTTTTCTTCCAGTGGCCTTTATTTTTGATGCCTCCGTCATTTTGATGCTTGTGCAATAGCCCAGTATCTGTAACACCCCGTATTTTTATGCAAATATTAAATGAAAATGTCGATAATTTATAGTTTAAAAATTTAGCCCTGAAACATATGCCATTGTGTTTGTGGCAATTTTCAGATTTGTTTTGATATATGATTTTCCCAAAACGGAGTCCGTACAGGAAAGTTATCAACGAGTAAAGATTTAAAAGATTATATACGTATATACGTGTATAAATTCAGAATTTGAAAATAGATATGTGTTATAAGAGGAAAATAATAATTCACTTATGCAGTATAAAGAAATAAACGAACGTTAAAATAAAACGTTAACAATAAAATAAATGGCCGCTGAAATCACGTTCAGAGCTAGGTCATGGGTCGACCCATGGGTCCACCCACCTCTAAGGTGGGTCGACGCAGGGTCGTTCCACCCGAGGTCAGATTTGCTTTAGTATAACGTGCTTTTCTAAATTATACGGTTTGGATTTTATATCTGTGAACCCGACAGACCAGGAATTCCTATACGCTAATAAATAAATTAGCAGGGCTTAGCCTTCAACTCATATTTTCTGAGACGAGGCCAAGGCTTTGCCCTTTTCTTTTCTCTCTAATTTTTTTAGAAATTAGAAAATTGGCTTTTAGTGGTTCTGATTCAAATTTGAAGATAAAGAATGTAAATCTACAACATAAGCATTCAAATTTCTAATCAGCATGAGGTAAGTCCTTTGAATCTGATTTCTTTAGTTCCTTCTTTCCCTCTTCTTTTAGTATCAAATTTGTAAATTCGTGGTTTTTATAATATTAGATTTAGTTAGGAAGACCAAGGAATCACATATCTGAATCAGATTCAAGGATTGGAAAGCTGTCAGGTGAATGGATTTAGAATTGTACCTTTTAAATAACGGTATATTTAACGTTTACATTCCCCGTTGTTCTTAACATGTTAAATAACTGTAAGTTGTGGTAATTGTGATACAATTTATTCTCTATAATGTTAAGAATATACCGTTGTACAAATCTATTCTGTTTGGATTAAATATTATTGTAATACTGAAAAGTGTGGAATTTACAATAAACGTGAATATGTTAATAAAGATGTTGTTTAATGACAGATTGGATATATTGTAAATCAAATTACAATGAAATTGGGGATAATGGAAAAAGAATGGATGTATCTTATTTTGTATAGAAAAATTACAGTGATTTGAAAATGGTAAATAACATCTAACTCAGAAAATAAAAATATGGAAATTAGTAGTGGACTAGGTTAGATGGATTTGGGAAAAATTGATACATTTCCTAGTGGAAAAATTACTAAGAACGTAGTTGCAAGAAAAGAAAGGAAAAAGGACCAGTGCTAAACATGGATTATTTTACCGTATTGCACACTAATCAAATAAAAAGATATATGTATGCCTACGACGAAAATAAAAGAAATAGCTTGCAACTACAGATCTTGATTTATGTGCATTATGGAAATGGATCTTTATATCTTTTCACCAATCATTCTAATGAGGTACGTGAAATATTTCCCTGAAATAATGAGAATATACAAGATGGTAAATAATTGAATGTTACAACAGTACAAGTTTGTTTAATGTAAAAGAACCAAGGAAAATGTGATGAACATGGAATACAACCTATTATAATTAATTATATGAATAAGAATGTAATATAATAGGTAGGCTTGTCCTACGGACAAGTGGAATTTTAACATGGGTAATAATAAATGAAAAAGAAAACTTATTAATAAACCTTAGTTAAGATGACTAAGTTAACAAGTAAATAAGAACAAGTTGCAATGATAGTACAAGACAAAGTAACAATCAAACAAGACGGAATAGAGTAGACTTCTAAAATGAAATAAATTGTACTTAATTGTATGTTAAGTAGACATGTCATAAGAAAACATGAGAACTGGGAAAAGATATACTTAATTACACATTAAGTAAAACATGTTATTGGACTAATTGGATAGTAAACGAGATAGTAATAATGTAAAAAGATTGTAGATTACTTTCGTTAATTATAATCTAGGGAATGACATGTTATAGGCTAATTAATGAACTTAAACACGATTAAGTTAAAGTTGTGCGATTAATAAGCGAGAAGAGTCCATTCCTTAGGGTTATAAGTGGCTTAGGAAAACCTTGTAACTTGAATAGAAAGGGAATATTTGGGTGATCAAGTTAATTAGTAATCTTATAAGACAAAGTAAACGCCTGATTAAAAGATTAGATATAGGGTCTAATAACACGTTTGCGTGAATCGCTTGGACCTTATTTATGATTTGTTATTTCAAATCATTTGAAATACATAGTTAGCTTTTATATCAAACTAGCTTTCACTTCGGGATCTCAAACTAAATCACTTGGAAATGTAAATTCCAAAATATCACAGTACATGCATAATAAAACTTATGCAACCAATTATCGGGAGGTTTCTCCCATCAACAAGACAAAGGGCACGTACCTTCATCCGCTCGACTTATATATGTGCACCTCCCACTAACGGGGCAGGACTACACCAACCACTGACCATTTAAGGTACCTGGGTCACACCCGTACTTTTAGTTCTCTGGGTTACCCGAATCTTTAGCAACATACAAAATCATTTTATATCCCAAAGTGGAAAAATCATTTCGCAATAATAATAATCACAAGTGCTTTCACATTGTTAATTCACACACATGATCTGTTCCTAATAATAATATAACCTTTGAGCTCATACATCTCGAAGAAGGGTGTTAAGCTAAGAGAATAAATTCTCCACCACCACAGATATATCATCAACAACGACTAATCGGTTATGTTATGAAATACAATGTCAAACACATAATCCTTTTGCAAATCATTTAGAAAACATCGGGTTTAGTCCTAGAAATCCTTTTTGTTTTATAAAACATTTTTATAAAACATTCCTTGTCCAAAATCGGAAATAAACATTTCCTTTCACTTAAGAAAATATCATTTACAAAACCATTCATTAAATTGAAATGAACCAAACAACATCGCTAAATACATAAAAGTCAAATCGTGAAATAAATCACAAGGTGTTAGCATACAAATATTTTTACCCAACCCAATGCTAAATATAAAAGCATATTTGCTCATACACAGGTCAAGAACAATCCAAACAATCAATCGACAACAATAAATATTAAAACCAAGTATGTTTGGTTTATAGCTCTTTCAAATCATTTATTATGATTTAACATAAATTTTCTGTATTTTTAATAATTTTAATATGGCTATTGCAGTCTGTTTCCAATTCCGGTCACCGAACAACATTTATAACGACCTTTTCAAATATTGATATGGACTTATCTTGAAATATAACCATTGTATTTCAAAACTTTTCTTTTTATTTGATAGCTCTGTTCATTTTGAATCCAACGCTTTCAGATTTGGGAAAATCCGACGATTGGATATCCCGATATATCCATCTGAAGTCAATGGTCGAAACTCGTGAACGATCACTATGCGACTCATCCTATTCAAAGCATTTATTATTAATAATAAAATTCATCGATTCCGTTCAAACATCTTTTATAAAATGTTTATTAACTCATTTTAAAAACGATCCAACCTTCAATTCAATTTTAAATCAAAATTGAATATTCCATATTATTACAATATTAAAATAATAATATTTCCAAATCTCATATTCGTGGGGTAAATTTTTATGTCAATCATACAAACACATCTATATCAACTACCATCCATCAACCAATAATTATAATATAAGTGTTTCTATTAACAACGCTTATATTCACAGCTAAAAAATATGAACAAAAATAACTGTAAATATCATCCATCAACCATGAAGCAAACATTGCAATCACAGACAATCAATACATATTCAATTATGAATAAAATAACTATTAAAATCAATTGAGTGAGAGTTTTCACATCAATTAGTTCGAAATCGTTATAAAACGATCTTCTTTCGATAGTTCAATCAGGCATTTCATTTCGCCATAAATCGCAATGAGCTCCAAATCTCTCCAAATCAGTTTCGTTGCAAATCTTTCATCTATACAGTTCCAACGGATCATTAATTATTTGCTGAATTCTGTAAACGTATGAAAAAGTTGTACATTTTACAAGATTGGCCACATTTATATAACATGAACTTCACTTCTTCTTCTTCTTCTTCTTTTTTTTTTTTGCATAGCAAGCGGGGTTAAATGGCCACTGCCATATTTATTTATATGAAATAAAAATTATAAAGATCATACAAGTCAACATATACATCGAATAATACATGTTTAAGAGTAACCAAGCCAATAAACACCCTAACGTTCCTCTCCATCCACAATAGATGTAATGTTTTCTTCAGAATCTTCAAAAGGACATCCATAAATGGTCTTCCATCTTGTAAACTTGAAAATAAGGTGCCATTCTTCCACAGAATCAAAACAAGGAATATGGAGACCAAAATGCAGTAAAACTTTATGCCATACAAACCCAGTATAGTCACATTCAAAAAACAGATGCCTCACAGTTTCAGGGAAAAGACCACAAAAAACATATGCCTCATCTTCAAGCATTCCCGGATCCTTCAACTTTTTCCTCGTGTGTATCCCATTCATCAAGATTCTCCACATGAAAACATTCTCTGGAGGAAGAGAGTTAGACAAACAAATCCTCAAATGCCAAGGAAAACTAACAGTATTTTGCACAAGTCTAGCATATATTTATGATATACAGTGAAATTTAGAGTTCCAGAAAACTTGCTTAGTAAAAGATGGGATAAAATTATGCAAAATGTTAGCCCAAACATTATTTACCAAACTGGAACTACATCGAGGTAGGGAAACGATACCATAAGCACACATATTACCCACCGTTTCCCCTTCACTAACACCAGAAACAAACCTGGTATTGAAATCCACAAGATCAGCAAGAATGTAATGAGCCAGAGATTTCCGGCCCCGAAAATCGACATAAATACCTTACCATAACTTATGCCGATCCTCCAAACACCGAAATCACTGGAACGTCTATAGAAAGAAATTAGAGGGTGAGATAAGTAAGAAAGAAATATTAGAATAGAAGAAGAAGAAGCACCAACACAACACAGAGTCTCACAGCGCAGTGGAACAAAATATAATACAGAAATAAAACTTTATTGAGAGCCTTTGAAAATACTTACAATATCAGAGTACAACACACATCTGGACAGTTCCAATAGCCTATCCCATATACAATACACACCGGAATAGTAATCATATAATACGTCTGAACACCTTCAGCTTGTCACTGGACCTCACAGTACCTAATCACCGGAACCTGTACACCCCGGGCTAACCCGAGCATTTACAAAACACCGGGTCAGTCTGGTGAACTAGAGTGAGATAAACACACTAAGTCTGAGGGTATCACACAACCTGATTTTAAATTCAAAATCTTTTCGAAAGAAAAAGATAATCGTAAGACCGAATCCTCACATAAACAGGAACGGATTTTACCTTACAATAACCCAACACATTTTTGAAACCAATATCTTATCTGATATTATAATAGTGTCTAAATACAAGTAAATAACAATCTAGTGGAACGCTTGCATCTCACGCTCCACATATATAGTATACAATCAAAACCACGGGCGCTTAGTGGAGATTGGATTCCAACTATGATAAGGTACGGGACCACCTGCTGATAGTGAATCTCTAGAGGCGAATACACTGGGTTCAAGAAGAACGCCTTGCAACCCGGCCCTCACATGACCGCCCACTCATTTCGCTTGAGTGTATTGAATGTATATCACCAACGGTTGGACTCAAACCACCGTTTCGCGAATAGGGACAAAATCGAATAGATTAAAGAATGAAATGGATTTTCTCAAGATAGGTGATTATACACCCTAATGGGAGCGACCCACATAGCCATGCTGCCTGCCCAATTTTTGTCAAGTTCCGGTTGATGTGGCTTGAGGTCAAAACACATCTGGTCATTTTACTCTTTGAATGCCACATCGTCAGATCTGCCAAATCACTAATTGACGTCCACAAAAATATTCTAGTCGTTAATCTAGAGAGGTGCCCCTCTCTGCCACTAACAGAGATACGTTTGTAAAAATCAACGTATGTGACTCTTAAGAAATACCCTGTCAGACATTCGTCCATACAAGTCATTTAGGAACAGGATGAACCGAAGGTACTCTCCTATTGCATCCAATATGGGAATCACCCCATGGATCAATAGCGAGTAGTCCTAGCAATCCACAGATTCCAACCACGACAGAACCCTAGTATACCTCCGGGTCGAATCAGAGATTGTAAGTGGTTCTTCCGCTTTATGGAGATCTATGGTCTTCACATGCTCCATCTCGATTGTCGTCTAATATCTTCTCTATATATTCGTGTTTTGTTGGTCAGAATGGCTTTCGAATATTCATTCGATCCCGGTCTTCCCAACCAACAATCGAAAAGGTCAGACTTGATAGTCGGTTATTTAACTATCAAGTAAACATCCATCAAAATCAAAAGAAAACAGATTTACTGATTTGGTACTCAGCATCACTTGGCTTTTAAAACTTATCGCACCATCTCCTTTTACTCAGTTACTTGGGAAAATATCATCTCATAACATTTCCTTTACTTTGGAATTCTTATCACTCATTCTGGACATTACCAACTAGTATCATCCTTGGATAGTCCCGAAGTCGTTCAAGTTGGGGTATTTTAATTACCTCTCAGACCTTGACCAACAACATTCTTACCTTCAGATAAATACGAGTTGTAATTCAAGAACCCATATTAATCTTACATATCAAACCCATCCCACTAGTTAAAATATAGTTTTATGGCTCTTCTTATCCTTTTTGGAACTTTCTCTTTTAAAGGTCATTAATATCGCTTAACTCGTTATTTAAATGTTTACTTACCAAACATTACTTTTATTAACTCTCGACTTATCTAAATAAATTTTGTTTCTCAAACTGGATTATTTTTACAAATCTTATTTTCAACTTTGTTTACCAAACTCACATCAAACCCCTTTTTTTGCCAACCCATTTTCTTTCGGGAAATTCCTTTTTTTTAATCCATTTGTTTCAACTTAATACCATTATCAAGTATTTCTAATTTAAACCAATGCTTTAACTCTCATTCCATATATAAACCTTGTTTATAAATTCTAGGTTTAATATAAACCCTTTTATATCTCCAAACAATTACTTGCTTAAATATATCTCATTTAAGAAGTAATTAATTAAATTAAACGGATAATTTATTTTTACATTTACCATTGTAAAATTAGTTTTTATTTGCAAAGATAAATAATAAAATCCTTTTAAAATATTCTTAGAATTCCACAACTATTTGTTTAAATGAATTTATTTAGTTAATCAACAAACTAATGATAAAACCCAATATAGTTAACACTATTGACTTGGTCAAATTCAAACACGATGACTCCTTCAATCTATTCCAGTTAATTTCCCTTTTTAAATTAATTAGAATATAACTAACTTAAATAACTTCATTTAACTGTGCATTTAACACAATTAATCAAGTACCTAATCACTAGGTTGTCCCTTGCTCATTGGCAAATAATTCTTGTTAACATAAGGATTTGTTTTCCAAAACAAAACCATTATATACTTTAAATAAATAATTCATATTTATTTCCTTTATATAGTTTCCCAAAACCTATTTTAGTCAATAATATATTTATAACTTAATATTATCGATCCTCCGTAAATAAAATCCATATTTATAAATTTATTGATTTATGGCCAGGTGATGCTAATTACCCTGCCAATTCTACCCATTGGTGAACATCAGAATAGATATTGAAATGTGGTTCAACGACCATCAAAATCAATCATTCGTCATTCTTATAACGACCATCAACCGAATAACAGGCCATTCAAACAATTCAAACACGTTGTCAATGTGACCAGTCAAGGGAATTACTTTGTGTGGGTCAACCCCAAATAGTGGGTATTTCCTGAAATTAAACGACCGTTTAATTTCATTCGTTGAATCAACAGTATATAGGTATAGCTAACAAACAGTCAATCAGAACACGTAAAATAAAATACCCAATTTATATAAAATATAAACGGGAAGAGCCGAGTGAGTTTAACTCACCTGGATTTAAAACTGTCGATAATAGTCTGGTTTTGTCCAATTAAACTGACGTTTAATTCGAAATAAAATTCCAGCGGCTCCTGATCTGAACTAGACCTTCTCCATCTCAAAGTACTCGTCTCCACGGTCCCAACGCAACTGACCGTGCGTAAATCTGATATCGTATGAGTGAGAAATCGTATTACGAATTTTACAGACTAAATTTAATTAAAACCTAGATTTTATTTTGTATTTAAAAGTTGGGCTTACCTTCAATCATCGGCCCATCAACAAGAATCCGACCCGCCTCCTTAAAAACCCAACTTCCACCATATCCTCTTCATTTCATTTAAGCCGCCTTCCAAAAAAAACGAAAACCCTAATCCCAATTTAATTTCAGCAAAATCGGAGGTGTAGGGTGTCGCAACCCCTTCCGCGGTCAACTGTAGCGAGTGAGGCCTCCACCATGGCTTTGCCAGTCAAGCCCTTCGCCCCTCTACCAAAACATGATAGACCCCAAACAACCAGATCCACTTCGGATCCAAGACGAGGCTTCCATCGTGAACGATTTCAACAGAAATCAGCCCAACACCGAAAGCTAAGTCTTTTCCTTTCACTTGAATTTTAATTGCTGTAATGATTTTCTGGTTTTTCGAATGGATTTAAATTAGATGAGAACATACTGTGCTAATGCGTGTATATATAGTTGCGGTTTTGATTGGGATAAGATGAACGTCTATCAACATCCACGAATTGTTATATCAATCAAAACTCGAATCTTTAGGTTAGATTTTTGGTTCGGATTTGATTTTCAGCACTTGTTGGTCGGTTCGAAGTGGATTCTGATCGAAGAAGTGAATGGTTGTAGATCGTATAAGACTGTGAAGCTATGTATTATTACTTTTATCAAAGATTTGAGTCTTGCATTATAGATTTTCTGTTTTGGAAACAGTGGAATTTTGTATGTTAATTTCTACATATTAAAATGTAGGTTAGCTGTAAGGATTCGATTTTCTTCACTGTACATTGTATTATTTAATCAGCCGTAAAGATTGATGAATAAATCTGCCGTCATAGCTGTTCTTCTTTAGCTGTTTTCCTTATGTATAGAGTTAGCTGTTTTACATGAATTTATTTAGCTACTCAGCTATCACCTAAGCTGCTTACTAGTTGTTCAGTTATGTCATGTTAATTTCAATCAGAGATTTTAAACTGAAACATAGATTTTTGTGGTACAGTTTTCATAGGTGATGCATATAAATTCACTATGTATGCTAGCTATTGAATTTGATGTATATAATATATATATACATAAAATCAGTATCCCTCTAGCTATATCTTTTTGTTGTTCCGTATGCATATCTTTTATTTTTATTTGCTACTTCCTTCCACCGTCCTTATGGTGTTTTTATTTTATTTTTCTTTTAGATTTTTGTGTTGAACATGTTTTCCAGTTAAAAAAATATACTATTACTATAAACAAATGATAATTTGTTTATGTTGTTTTCCATTTCACTA
Source organism: Allium sativum (assembly GCA_030737875.1). Classification (NCBI taxonomy): domain Eukaryota; kingdom Viridiplantae; phylum Streptophyta; class Magnoliopsida; order Asparagales; family Amaryllidaceae; genus Allium; species Allium sativum. The sequence continues at coordinate 43,413,940 of JASFAX010000020.1, read as the reverse complement.
AAGTATATATGAACCTCAACATCATGGACGTGCAATCCTTATAGTCTGTTAAGCAAATGCGTGTCTTTTATTTTTCTTTTGTTGTTCATTACTATCATGAAATCACCCTTTTAATGGGTTTTTCTTCTTGTTTCGCATATCAAAATCGACGGATTCACTAGTACCGGAAAGGGGCGAGACATTGCAGAAGTCGATTTACCAATATTGATTTCTTACTTTATGTTTTGTATTCAGAACTTGTATTGTACAATATATAAATTTGGACTTGTACTGTATGAACAATCTTTATATTATATGAAATTCTAGTTGCTCTTTTTTTTTTATAGGACATCGGTACGATGTGTAAGGAAATGTAAATAATCTTACTGATGTAATATCAAAATGACAAATGATGAAATTTCGGTTGAAAACAGAAAACTCAACACTACTGCAACTGCAAATCAATATCCAACAATCAATACAAACAATGCATATTCTACCTGATTGTCTTTAGGATGTTTTACTCTTGCTAATCATGTGAAGAAGGTTGGACAAATTGATCATCAATAATTCTAATCGAAAAGAAGAAAATATAATTGTTCACTATTTGGACGATGGACTGCATGAAGATGGTTGAAGGTTAAGATAGAACAGATGAGACACAACATTCAGTACCAACAATATTTAATCAACAAATATGTGCTTTGTATATATATATTCCCTTTTCATGAATGCATCATGGATCGTCCATTGTTTCTATTGTACAAATATGATATGTACTTGTTTCGTCGAAACTAGTGAAAATGCTGTTGGGTACATATTAAAAGTATGGTCGGTGTTTACGTCGTTCACGAGTTTTGGTTTATTATATTAAATCTTATACAATCTAAATACAATATAAATTAAATTTTAAACAATTGAGTTAACAATAATAAATAAATATCATCGTATTTATTCAAACCAACTTCTCAAATTCCAGGAAAAATATAGAATTCAAACTCGACATAAAAATTCAGATTTTAAATAATATTTTATTTACAAAAAAATCCTTTACTACTTATAAATAAATTCGATTAAAAATCCCTTATACTCCTAATATAATACAAAAAAAATTAAATATTCTAATTTAAATGGTCGAAAAATCTGGGATGTTACATTCTTCCCTCCTTAAAATATTTTCGTCCTCAAAATTGCAAAGTAGGAAGAATATCCCGAATCGAATTATTTTAAAATCAGTACTTTTGCATAAATTTCAAAATAAATTTGAACTCTAAAAATTTTCTAAAATTTTTCCAGTACCTTCTCTGCATAGCTCGATCGGTACGACTACACTACCATTCTGGGCCTCAACTCCTTCGAAAAGAAAATTCAAAATTCGAATCGCAATCCACGTTATTTGAATCCAATCTATTTATCCGTTAAATTTTTAAATCCCAATTAATTCAAGTTTACTCAATTTGGATTCATACTTAACTTGATTTTACTTAACCAGGTTCAGTTTCACCTCCATACCCGATTCAATCGACGGATTGATTTTCTAATCAGTTCGATTTTATTTCAAAATTCAATTTTGATTCAAATCAAATCACCCAGAACAACAAAACACTCCATATTACTATAATATAGAAAACTATTTCTCTTTTCTATATAAAAATATATCTTGGTTAAAATTATTTCATTTACCCTCTTTATAAAACAATATCGTATCTATTCGCTAGCTCAAGGCTTCTCAACACATGAACCAGTCAAATAACACAATACAAAACATTTGTATACAAAATTTTACAAATATGCTCGCATATATATACACTCAAGCCCAATCTAGGGTGCTACTAACCCCATCTCTATTGAGTTACGCCACATAGCCAAGGTAATTACTTAACCAATAGCTCTGATACCACTGTAACGACCCAGAGATTTCCGGCCCCGAAAATCGACATAAAAACCTTACCATAACTTATGTCGATCCTCCAAACACCGAAAACACTGGAACGTCTATAGAAAGAAATTAGAGGGTGAGATAAGAAAGAAAGAAACATTAGAATAGAAGAAGAAGAAGAAGAAGAAGAAGAAGCACCAACACAACACAGAGTCTCACATCGTAGCGGAACAAAATATAATACAGAAATAAAACTTTATTGAGAGCCTTTGAAAATACTTACAATATCAGAGTACAACACACATCTGGACAGTTCCAATAGCCTATCCCATATACAATACACACCGAAATAGTAATCATATCATATGTCTGAACACCTTCAGCTTATCACTGGACTTCACAGTACCTGATCACCGGAACCTGTACACCCCGGGCTAACCCGAGCATTTACAAAACACCGGGTCAATCTGGTGAACCAGAGTGAGATAAACACTAAGTCTGAAGGTATCACACAACCTAATTTTAAATTCAAAATCTTTTCGAAAGAAAAAGATAATCGTAAGACCGAATCCTCACATAAACACGGACGGTTTTTACCTTACAATAACCCAACACATTTTTGAAACCAATATCTTGTCTTATATTATAATAATGTCTAAATACAAGTAAATAACAATCTAGTGGAACGATTGCATCTCACGCTCCACATATACAGTATACAATCAAAACCACGGGCGCTTAGTGGAGACTAGATTCCAACTATGACAAGGTACGGGACCACCTGTCGATAGTGTATTTCTAGAGGCGAATACACTGGGTTCAACAAGAACGTCTTGCAACCCGACACTCATATGACCGATCACTCATTTCGCTTGAGTGTATCAAATGTATATCACCAACGGTTGGACTTAAACCACTGTTCCCAAATAGGGACAACATCGAATAGATTAAAGAATGAAATGGATTTTCTCTAGATAGGTGATTATACACCCTAATGGGAGCGACCCACATAGCCATGCTGCCTGCCCGATTTTTGTCAAGTTCCGGTTGATGCGGCTTGAGGTCAGAACACATCTGGTCATTTTACTCTTTGAATGCCACATCGTCAGATCCGCCAAATCACTAATTGACGTCCACAAAAATATTCTGGTCGTTAAGCTAGAGAGGTGCCCCTCTCTGCCACTAACAGAGATACGTTTGTAAAAATCAACGTACGTGACTCTTAAGAAATACCCTGTCAGACATTCGTCCATACAAGTCATCCAGGTTCAGGATGAACCGAAGGTACTCTCCTATTGCATCCAATATGGGAATCACCCCATGGATCAGTAGCGAGTAGTCCTTGCAATCAACATATTCCAACCACGACAGAACCCTAGTACACCTCCGAGTCGAATCAGAGATTGTAGGTGGTTCTTCCGCTTTATGGAGATCTATGGTCTTCACATGCTCCATCTCGATCGTCGTCTAATATCTTCTCTATATATTCGTATTTTGTTGGTCGGAATGGTTTTCGAATATTCATTCGATCCCGGTCTTCCCAACCAACAATCGAAAAGGTCAGACTTGATAGTCGGTTATTTAACTATCAAGTAAACATCCATCAAAATCAAAAGAAAACAGATTTACTGGTTTGGTACTCAGCATCACTTGGCTTTTAAAACTTATTGCCCCATCTGCTTTTACACTGTTACTCGGGAAAATATCATCTCGCAACATTTCCTTTACTTTGGAATTCTTATCACTCATTCTGGACATTACCAACTAGTATCATCCTTGGATAGTCCCGAAGTCGTTCAAGTTGGGGTATTTTAATTACCTCTCAGACCTTAACCAACAACGTTCTTACCTTCAGATAAATATGAGTTGTAATTCAAGAAACCATATTAATCTTACATATCAAACCCATCCCACTAGTTAAAATATAGTTTTATGGCTCTTCTTATCCTTTTTGGAACTTTCTGTTTTAAAGGTCATTAATATCGCTTAACTCGTTATTTAAATGTTTACTTACCAAACATTACTTTCATTAACTCTCGACTTATCCAAATAAATTTTGTTTCACAAACTGGATTATTTTTACAAATCCTATTTTCAACTTTGTTAACCAAACTCACATCAAACCCCTTTTTTGCCAATCTCTTTTCTTTCGGGAAATTCCTTTTTTTTAAATCCATTTGTTTCAACTTAATACCATTATCAAGTATTTCTAATTTAAACCAATGCTTTAACTCTCATTCCATTTATAAACCTTGTTTATAAATTCCAGGTTTAATATAAACCCTTTTATATCTCCAAACGATTACTTGCTTAAATATATCTCATTTAAGAAGTAATTAATTAAATTAAACGGATAATTTATTTTTATATTTATCATTGTAAAATTAGTTTTTATTTGCAAAGATAAATAATAAAATCCTTTTAAAATCTTCTTAGAATTCCACAACTATTTGTTTAAATGAATTTATTTAGCTCATCAACAAACTAATGATATAACCCAACATAGTTAACACTATTGACTTGGTCAAATTCAAACACGACGACTCCTTCAATCTATTCTGGTTAATTTTCCATTTTAAATTAATTAAAATATAACTAATTTAAATAACTTCATTTAACTGTGCATTTAACACAATTAGTCAAGTACCTAATCACTAGGTTCTCCCTTGCTCATTGGCAAATAATTCTTATTAACATAAGAATTTGTTTTCCAAAACAATACCATTATATACTTTAAATAAATAATTCATATGTATTTCCTTTATATAGTTTCCCAAAACCTATTTTAGTCAAGAATATATTTATAACTTAATATTATCGATCCTCCGTCAATAAAATCCATATTTATAAATTTATTGATTTATGGCCAGGTGATGCTAATTACCCTGCCAATTCTACCCATTGGTGAACATCAGAATAGATATTGAAATGTGGTTCAACGACCATCAAAATCAATCATTCGTCATTCTTATAACGACCATCAACCAAATAACATGCCATTCAAACAATTCAAACACGTTGTCAATGTGACCAGTCAAGGGAATTGCTTTGTGTGGGTCAACCCCAAACAGTGGGTATTTCCTGAATTTAAATGACCATTTAATTTTATTCGTTGAATCAACAATATATAGGTATAACTAACAAACAGTCAATCAGAACATGTAAAATAAAATACCTAATTTATATAAAATATAAACGGGAAGAGCTGAGTGAGTTTAACTCACCTGGATTTAAAAGTGTCGATAACAGTCTGGTTTTGTCCAATTAAACTGAAGTTTAATTCAAAATAAAATTCCAGTGGCTCCTGATCTGAATTAGACCTACTCCATCTCGAAGTACTCATCTCCACGGTCCCAACGCAACTAACCGTGTGTAAATCTGATATCATACGAGTGAGAAATCGAATTACGAATTTTATAAACTAAATTAAATTAAAACCTAGATTTTCTTTTGTATTTAAAAGTTGGGCTTACCTTCAATCATCAGCCCATCAACAAGAATCCGACCCGCCTCCTTAAAAACCCTACTTCCACCATTTCCTCTTCATTTCATTCAAGCCGCCTTCCAAAAAAAACGAAAACCGTAATCCCTAATTTAATTTCAGCAAAATCGGAGGTGTAGGGCGTCGCAACCCCTTCCGCTGTCAACCGTAGCGAGTGAGCCCTCCACCATGGCTTCGCCAGTTAAGCCCTTCGACCCCCTACCGAAACATGATGGATCCCAAACAACCAAATCCACTTCGGATCCAAGACGAGGCTTCCATCGTGAACGATTTCAACAGAAATCAGCCCAACACCGAAAGCTAAGTCTTTTCCTTTCACTTGAATTTTAATTGCTGTAATGATTTTCTGGTTTTTCAAATGGATTTGAATTGGATGAGAACATACTGTGTTAATGCGTGTATATATAGTTGCGGTTTAGATGGGGATAAGATGAACGTCTATCAACATCCACGAATTGTTATATCAATCAAAACTCGAATCTTTAGGTTAGATTTTTGGTTCGGATTTGATTTTTAGCACTTGTTGGTTGGTTCGGAGTGGATTCTGATCGAACAAGTGAATGGTTGTAGATCGTATAAGACTGTGAAGCTATGTATTGTTACTTTTATCAAAGATTTGAGTCCTGCATTATAGATTTTCTTTTTTGGAAACAGTGGAATTTTGTACGTGAATTTCTATATATAAAAATGTAGGTTAGCTGTAAGGATTTGATTTTCTTCACTGTTCATTGTATTGTTTAATCAACCGTAAAGATTGATGTATAAATCTGCCGTCATAGCTGTTCTTCCTTATCTGTTTTCGTTGTGTATAGAGTTAGCTGTTTTACATGAATTTATTTAGCTACTCGGATATCACCTAAGCTGCTTACTAGTTGTTCAGCTATGTCATGTTAATTTCAATCAGAGATATTAAACTGAAACATAGATTTTTATGGTACTGTTTTCATAGGTGATGCATATGAATTCACTGCGTATGCTAGCTATTGAATTTAATGTATATAATATATATATATATACATATACATAAAATCAGTATCCCTCTAGCTATATCTTTTAGCTATTCTTGGTGTTGCTTTATTCAGCCATATGCATATCTTTTATTTTTATTTGCTACTTCCTTCCATTGTCCTAATGGTGTTTTTATTTTATTTTTCTTTCAGATTTTTGTGTTGAACATGTTTTCCAGTTAAAAAAATATACTATTACTATAAACAAATGATAATTTGTTTATGTTGTTTTCCATTTCACTAAAGTATATATTAACCTCAACATCATGGACGTGCAATCCTTATACTCTGTTAAGCAAATGTGTGTCTTTTATTTTTCTTTTGTTGTTCATTACTATCATGAAATCACCCTTTTAATGGATTTTTCTTCTTGTTTCGCAGATCAAAACTGACGGATTCACTAGTACCGGAAAGGGGCGAGACATTGCAGAAGTTGATTTACCAATATTGATTTCTTACTTTATGTTTTGTATTCAGAACTTGTATTGTACAATATATAAATTTGGACTTGTACTGTATGAACAACCTTTATGTTATATGAATTTCTAGTTGCTCTTTTTTTATAGGACATCGGTACGATGTGTAAGGAAATGTAAATAATCTTACTGATGTAATATCAAAAATGACAAACGATGAAATTTCGGTTGAAAACAGAAAACTCAACACTACTGCAACTGCAAATCAATATCCAACAATCAATACAAACAATGCATATTCTACCTGATTGTCTTTAGGATGTTTTACTCTTGCTAATCATGTGAAGAAGGTTGGACAAATTGATCATCAATAATTCTAATCTAAAAGAAGAAAATATAATTGTTCACTATTTAGACGATGGACTGCATGAAGATGGTTGAAGGTTAAGATAGAATAGATGAGACACAACATTCGGTACCAACAATATTTGATCAACAAATATGTGCTTTGTATATATATTCCCTTTTCATGAATGCATCATGGATCGGCCATTGTTTCTATTGTACAAATATGATATGTACTTGTTGCGTCGAAACTAGTGAAAATGTTGTTGGGTATGTATTGAAAATATGGTCGGTGTTTACGTCGTACACGAGTTTTGGGTTATTATATTAAATCTTATACAATCTAAATACAATATAAATTAAATTTTAAACAGTTGAGTTAACGATAATAAATAAATATCATCGTATTTATTCAAATCAACTTCTCAAATTCCAGGAAAAATATAGAATTCAAACTCGACGTAAAAATCCAGGTTTTAAATAATATTTTATTTACATAAAAAATCCTTTACTACTTATAAATAAATTCGAGTAAAAATCCCTTATACTCCTAATATAATATAAAAAAAATTAAATATTCTAATTTAAATGGTCGAAAAATCTGGGACGTTACAAAGAATAATACCGATAACACTCCATGGATCAAACCAAAATAAGACTTTATGTTTATGTTTCAATCCATATTGAAACATAAGCAATAACTTAACCCTATGCTTCAACATACTTCTCCAAGCCCAACTACAATCAAGGGGAATATCCATCATCCAGAAGCTTTTATCCTTAACCAGATTCATTCTACACCATGAAGCCCATAAATTTGTATAATAATTTGAGAGCTTATCAATTCTAGTTGACAAAGTAGCTCTATTCCAAGCATGTAGGTTAAGAACACCCAAACCACACTACAAGAAAAATACCCTATTGCAACTAGCTATTTGCAACAGGCCTCAAATGTCAGTTGCAGTAAATGATATTTAGCAACAGGCCTTTCGTACCCGTTGAAATATATAAGATTTAACAACAGGCCTTCCCTTCCTGTTGCGAAAAGTATATTTATTGCAACAACGCTTTCATGCCTGTTGCGAAAATATACTTTTAGCAACAGCTCTTTCACTCCTGTTGCAATAGACATATTATTTGCAACTACACTTTCAAACCAGTTGCCAAAAATATATATTTAGCAACTGTTTTCACCAGTTGCGACAATTGTAATTTTTTTACAACAGGTAAAGACACTTGCAAAAAACACACTTTTAAAAATTATTTTCCCCCAAGTAATATTCGGTTATAATATAAGAAGTATAAGCATAATAGTTAATATATATATGTATATATACACACACATACGTATATATATAATTTGTAACTGCGCTTCCAAACCTATTGCAAAAAGTTATCTTGAGAAAGTGATTTCACCAGTTGCAATAATTAATTAATAAACAATAAATAATAAATAAGCAATAAATAATAAATAATAATAATGACCAATTAATTAAAAAGTTAAGAAAACAGATAAATATAAATGATTGTAATGAACTAATGATAGTAAAAATAATAATAATAAAAATTAGCGGATAATAATTACTAATCAGTTTGAAATGTGAAATATTTATGTTAATAATATACGGTAAATGGATGAATAATATTAATTAGTTTTTTACCAACAATTGTTGATATTATTAAACTAGTATAAAAATTTAAGTGAATAGTATCTTTGTTTGGTAAAAAGTAGAAAAAATACAATAACTTTTTTGGTTCAAACTTTTAAATTTTTTGTTCCAACCTTTATTTTTTTCATCCAAAAAACTAAAATATGTATTCTAACTGGACATCGCATCCTGTTCGAAGAATGAGAAATACCGTTTGTGCATGAGTTTGAAATTTGAGATCAAATTAAGTAGTATTTTAATAATTTATAATCATTTTGGGTAATTAATAAGTAATATTTTAATAATCTATAATTATTTTTAATAATTAATAAGATTGCATAAGTAATCATTGATAATTAGGTACTTAATTAATAACTACAAATAATAATGTATAAATAATTATATTTTATAATTGATAACTCATAAATAATAGTTCATAAATATAGGTTAGCAACTTTAATTTAACGATTTATTATATAGTGACTTATGACGAATAATTGAAAAACAATAATAATCAATAATTTAAAAACAATAATAAACAATGATTTGCTGTTATCCACTAACCTATATTTGATAATGGAGTGGAGGGAAATAATTTTCGTGTGGAGGGAAATGAATCTACCGGAGCGAAATTCTATAGGCTTCATTAGGACAGAAACCAAATGGGGACGCATCAGATTCCTTTATCCCAAAATTGAATTAAAAAACCCTAAGCGAAATAGATGGCGGCAATGGCATATCTATGCGGACATCGACGCTTAAATCAATCCGACAATCTCCATGTTCAAAGTCTATGCCTCCTACGACATAACCATAATTTTCTGCCGCCTCCTACATCCTAGTTTTCCCAGGTAATCTTTTCGCTTCTCATTGCTCCCTCCTTCCTAAGTAGCAAAAATCATATTTCGACTATCGAATTCCTACTCGTTTTAAGGTATCGTCAATCAAGTTTTCCAACTCGAATTCCTACTCGAATTCCATCTCTATCAGGTGCGAACATACAAAGTTTTCAGAAATGGAACTAGAATATCCAATTAATGTTTGATTGACTGGAATTCGTTTGGGTATTTTTTTATATCAATTTATTTTTTAGTCCTCTAGAAATGGAACTAGAGTATGAATAACACCAATTTTTTAATACTAATTTTGTAAAATTTCCAATCATCTCCTTAGTTGTCATGGAACTTGTTCGTTTGGACAATTGGTAGCTGAATCTTCTGTAAAGCTAACATCTTATTATATGTTTTTTAAATGACTCGCAAAAGATACATAGACTCATGTTATTTATCAGTGTTTGAATTGGACAATTGGTAGCTGAATATGCTTAGTTGAGAATTGAATGTTTTTTTTTTAGAACAGCTACATGAACGTCTTCACAATCCTTCTTTGGGGTAACATTTGGGTTTAATCCAGATTCACCCCTGTCCTAATTGTTACATTATTTTGTAGATTAAAGCTTAAAATATAAGTTGTTTGTAATTATAACCCAAGCACAGTCACGTATCGGTCTTGGAGTTTGTTCTGATGACTTTCAGTTGCACATTTGGTTTATTAATTAATTCATTGTGTGTTCATCATTAGGCGAGGCCATTTTCTTTTGTGAATTACTCTGTTTTCCATTTGAATTTTGCATCTTTTCTTATCATTTACTATAGTATTTATTTCATATATCAGTCCATGTATTGCTCTTGTTCTTAGTCCCGTGGGGATTGCAATGGTTCATCCATGTAAGAAGCTTCTAAAGGCTTCAGATATAGGGTTTTCTATTAGTATGCAGCACCAGTCAAGTTTAGGGTCTCAAAACTGAATCAAAAGCAGTCATTGTTTATATCGCATTACTGTCTTTACTTGTAACACGCCTTGCTATTTATTATTTCTTAATTTTGTATATTTGTTTTACTATTCTGGTAGGAGTGTTTCAACTTAATTAGTCAGTTGAGCCAAGGTGTTGGTACAAAGTATATGGCAAAATGTGCATGGATAGTGGGCTTTTTCTGGGAAGTTGCATGTGAAGTCATGGTATGTTTTATTATTGATTTGTGCATGCTTCCAGATTTATATTTGTACAAAGTATATGGCAAAATGTGCATGGATAGTGTTTCAACTCATTCATTTTCCTTTTTTTTCAACATTGGTTACTTGATGCCAAAATCTATACATATGGACCAACGATATAAAGTCTTTGTAAACTCATTCTTGTTCTAACTGAACCTTTGTTTTTATGGTTTCATTCATTTGCCTCTGAGTATTTATGTATTTACATTTTCCAAAGGCATGGCAACTACGCGAAGAAGGGAGACCGAAAGAGATAGCGGATTCAAGTCTAGAAGGATACTCCAAAGAAGTATTAAGATACGCAAAAGTTGCACTCTTTTGCGCACAAGCAACAGCTCAAAGAAGTCCCTCAATGGCCTAAGTTTATTCTCTTATTATAGTATATGTATATATGATTGGGTAGAAATATGAGTATAAAATACTCAATTCGAAAAAAATGTGTTGTGTGAGAGAGGAAATTGTTACACATGAATGGTGTATGAAAACTGTAGAAACTTTTATTGTAATTGTTTGTACTATTAAAACTTTGTTAAAATAAAATTTTTATTTGTTTATTTTATTCTGTGATATACGCTATTACTAAAACAAATACATTTAATATGTATTATCTATAAGCTATAAATTTTTTTTATAGATTTATGAATTTATTGCAACGGGCATATACTGTTGCAAAATGGTCTGTTGCAACAATAAAAGCCAGTTGCAAAAAAGTATACCGCAACGTTTTATTGCAACAGGCAGAAAAAGTTGCAGACTTTTAGCAACTTCGGCTATACCAACAGGCGCAGGCCTGTTGCAATTGGTCTACTGCAACAGATATTGCCTGTTGCGAAAAGTGTTTTTTGTTGTAGTGCCACCACTTCATTAACTTAATGAATTAACTAACTAACCTTAATCCTATCTCTAATATTTCTTTTTCTTCCCTCCCAGCTAAAACACGTGCAGTGAAACCTCCCCATAGCCGCATATTTCTACCTCATCTCCCTCCCTCCTCACTTCACTTAAATTCAAACAAAAATCTCCTAAATTCTTATCTCCATCTCCTCTTTAACTTCATACTAATTTCTTTAAAATCGCATGCAACAATAAAATCCATCATTTTGCCAAAATCTAACAAACTCCATAACAAACAACACTGCATACTCCAAAACAAGTATAAACGCTTCTATTCTCCAAAAAAATTAGCCCTAGACGCATGGTAACTAATGCTATAAAATTTTCAGTGTAAAAATTGTTCGTCGTACCCATAAAAATTGGCATAAGGATGAAGAGCAAGTCTCGGAGATCTCAAATATATAGATTTCATGATTTATAGCTTTTTATTTCAATTGTTTGGATTTTTCAAATGTTTTCTAACTCATGTTTTAAGAAGAGGAAGTAGCGGCGTGGTCTTTGACCGTGGAAGGGAAGAAATTAAGTTTAGGGTAAAGTTAAGGTATCATATAGGAAGGCAATTTATTTTTTTATTAATTTAATATTCAATTATATCCAATCGCCGCTTACATTTGTCGTTTATAAATTCGTATGATCACATATGAATTCCCTTTTTGATGAAAATTGACAAACGGCTATAATTTGACATCACGGACCCAATAAAACTTGTTTCGTCGAATTCTGAGTCTGTTTGCTCCAACAACATACTTTTAAAGTCAAATTGTTGATCGTTTTACATTTAAATCCTACACAGTCACATACTAACTCCAAAAATTATGAAATTTGAAATACAATAATAATTTAATATTCCAAATCAAACAAAATTGGTTTTATCGAAAATGGAGGTCATTTGAAAAATGAATATTTTAAGGCTTAAATAAAACCAATAAAATATTAATAAATTCAAAACGATTCAATTTTATAATAATTAATTAATTTTATCATATATATCCAAATAAAATATCATATGGCTCCATAACAAACATGGTGGGATTTATTATTCAATATTTTCAAAATCCAAGTCAAGTTGATATTCGATTTTATAATAAAATCCTTTTATTTTATTAATAAATCGTTATAATTTATAAACGATTTCATAACGACTTTTTGAAATTTTAATTTGGAAATAACTTAGAATTTATACGATGAAATCTTGATTTTTTACATTCTTTAGAAAGATATGCTTAAATAGATTCTAACGTTTCTTGTTTTATAGAAATCCAACATATATTGAATTATGTATATTCAATTGAAATTCAAAACTAAATATTTCTAACTACCTCGACGTTACGAGTTCGTTCTATAATTAATATAAAATTATATGTTGAAATTCGTTTTAAAATAAATTCTAAGTCATTAATTCTCAAAATAAATCATTTTAAATATTTAAAATCCATTACATATTAATTAAAATTTTAATTTTAATTCGACTAAAATTTTGAGTCGTTACATGTGGCTTTGAAATTCTCTACATATTATGACAATTGAAAAATTCCCGAAATAAAAACTTGACATATATTTCTGATTTGAGATTTTCAAGCATTTAATATTAAGGAAGAAACTTTCTCCCTTTATCCATGCAAACTTTATTGCTGCACTTGAATCATGGTGCAGCACCATTGACCTTGTGCATGCTTCCTAGTTTTGTACATGTTCACCTGAAAAATGACCATATACATGTGCATATATGTATATTTATTATTTCTAATATAGCAAATCAGTTATGGTTGTTTTGAGGCTGGTTAAGATCAACAGACCACGTATGTGTATCGAGGCTAGTTTTGATTCGCAAACCACTGTAACTGAGTTGAGGCTGGTTTGCGAGCACTAGAGATTCAATCTACCTTGTGGTATTTACATTAAATCACTGTTAATATCACAAGTAGTCTAGACTCAAATAAACGTATATATATCAGACCAAGTCTAGGAATATGATGAGAAACACATCAATATATAAGGCAAATAAAACTTAAAAGTAAATTTATATTCGTCTACAATTGAATCTATTTTTGTTCCATTTTACTCTCTGTGTGTTTGTGACAGGTATACAGGTGATTGGACTGAGTTTGAAGTAGTCGGAAGACTCGGTGTGTGTAACCGAAATTGTATATATAACTGAGTGAACTTAGTGAAACTGTACTGATGCAACATAAATTTGATTGACAGTGTTATATAACAAAGAATTGTAAATAGTGGAGTCAAAAATTCGTAACATTTCAAATGATGAAAAAAAATATTTATTTGAATGATAACATTGTTTGAATATTGAATTGTGTGTAACAGCATTTTATTCAAAATAAATATTTATTTCTATATGTGATGTAATATAGAATAGTATAAATACAAACACATTTATATAATAATATATATGTTTGTTATCATCAAACAAAAATCATATTGTCATACTCAACACATGATGTACAATAGTGGTAATTAGACTAAATAATTTCGGGAATGTAATTTATATTTCAAAGTATAGAGGGATGTGCGCCTAATATAGTTTAAAAGTAAGGAGGTGTCCCTAATTTCCATATATAAATAATAATAATAATAATTACTATTATTATTTTACATATATTAGTATGTATATGGAGTAAAATAAACAGTATAATATGTATCTTTATAGAAAGAAAATAGTTAATTGATAATTCATGCTAAATACATATCAATACCAACTGCAATTTATTCGATATTCATTTTACCCATCCAGTATCAACGCCTACCATATATTACCTTGACAATAATTTACTCTATCACCACATTCAATTTTATTTTATTTCCCTCCTTCATTAATATCCTAAATTGTCGATTAGTCCTCCATCTGTCGCTCCTAACCGATAGACTTCTCTGTCTGTTGCTCTTTGTGCCTTGATCGGCCCTTATTTGCTGGATGACCACACGCTTCACTGAAATTATAATTCAGGTTGTGTCGAATCGACTTCATGTACTTCAAAAAAAACCGTGACAAAGAAATTGAAAAAGCAAGCTACAAATTCTGAAATAACAAGTATAATATTTTGGTAATTTTTATTCTAATCCACAATTTTAATAAGTTAATCCACCCTATAAAATAAGATTGTTGACATTTAATAATATTTACATTTTAATTAGTTTATCCACCTAAAAAAAATCAAATATTTTTCTGTCTTTTACTACATTTATTTATTTCTGTTTTACTATGTGGTAGGGATAATTTTTTTCAAAAGGTATGACCTCTTTTAATTTCAAGTATCAAACATATGTTATGATGTCATATTGATTCGAAGAGCATTTTTTGTTTTTTCCTTACTGGATTAAAAATATATTAGTTAATGGGTATCAACCAGTGCAAACTTGTACTGCTATGAAATATTGTTTAAAGTATCAAATATAAAGTCGACGTATGGTAAGCTTCCATCAACATGAGTGTAGCTTCCAGCATAAGCCATTAAAAAGGAGGCTGGAAATTTTACGAATTATACATTTAAACTTAAAACATGAAACTTGTTTATATTCATTCATTAGTATTTTATTTGTTGGATTTTTTGTTTTTGTAGGAATACTTGATTATCTTCCACTGTTTTTATACGTTACATAAGTTGTACAATCATTAGTTATGAGTATTGCTTCTAACTTTAAATTTCCTGCTTTCTTTGAGAAGATATTTCTCACTATATATACATTCTGGCCATTAAGGGCATTTACAAGCACATACAATTGCTATTCTCGGTCCCCATGTTGGATTTTTGTATTTAGAGGTCTCATATCAGAAATGCTGAAATAAGAAAGCTAGAAAAATTAAGAAATAAAGCAATTTGTAGATGAGTATTAATTTTTATCTGCAATAGCAACTGCATTAATTTTCATTTGTAGGATCAGAACCTAATTGATGTGAATTTCCGAGTAGGCAGTTTGGAAATCCCAACATACTCATTTCTTGGCAACATGAAATGGTCTCCTTTAACAATGCAACCTTGTCATCTTCCCTCATTGCAAACCAAACCAAACGACTCATGACACAAAGAACAATTACCAAACTGTTAGCCGTACGTATCTAAATGCCTATCTAGCGGCAGGGGATAACCTGGACCTGATATTGCACGTATTCATGAACCTAACCAATCATAACCCTCTGATTTTCTTCATTTTACAGTTAAGCCCCCGAAATAATATTGGTTTAATTGCAAAATGGAGGACTATGATTGGTTGGGTCCATGGAAACGTATAATAATGAGTCCAGACGATCTGAACCTCTGTCTAGCTTATTCCATGAAACTTGCAGACATACATTAGTACGTTTTCATTTAACAAATTTGAGTCACACAGTACCACTACCATGTATAATTGCGCGATCCTATTGCTTACACGCATCCATCCCAATTTTTCCTTCCTCTACATTGTTTCTTTTTGTCAAATCACACTCGTTACAGTTCACATTAAAAGTTCTGCTTAACAAGCAACTAAGAAAGCGATGCATACTGTCCCTTAGTCATGTCCTAGTGGCCTAGCCTAGTCCGAGTTTGTTTACACTATTTTGTGTAGTGCGAACAAAACATCGGCTATTATTAGTGAAAATCAGGGATCCATATGAGCCTCTCTGATTTCCACCAATTAAAAGTGGTGTTTTGTTCGCACTACTCAAAAGTAGTGTGAACAAATTCCTACTGGGCCTAGCCAGCACATTCTCCATATTTCTCGTACTATCATGTTTCATATCATGTCATACCAAACACGAATCTACATGTTTTCCATCTTGCCTAATTTACCTCATTTTTGTTTCCTTATTTCAAAATAAGAGCCGTGTTTCCATTGACAAGTCATCAGTTAGCCCTGAACTTTCCAACTTCTTGACAAACAAGCCAAGTCTCTTTGTTGCTTTCTGCTCTCACACAAATCTATCCTCCAAATTTTGGTTAATCTGCCATCAAATAACAGAGAGAGATGTGTTCCTCAGCTGCACTTTTCTTGCAGCAGCCATCTTCTCTGTCAAAGAGAAGCCATCTCCTGGACATCATCAGGAAACAGCCTACGAAGAAGAACAGTCGATCACTTGTTCCGGTAGGTCATATACTTAATTATCAACATATGCTTGATTATTATTATCATCATGATCGATGCAATATACGTTTAACTTGAAAATATTTAAGGTTGCGAGGTTGTTTGGGCCAGCCATATTCGAATCATCGAAGCTAAAGGTGTTGTTCGTGGGAGGAGACGACGATCAAGCAAAGAAAAACCCAGGAAAACTTCCAAGAACCTACACGCTAACACACAGCGACATAACGTCCAAACTCACTTTGGCCATCTCCAACACCATCAATCGAGCTCAGGTTCGTGCATGAAAACTTACCATGTACGCGCTCGCGAAAATATCAGTTTGTATTTCGGATGCTTCATTAAAAATTTGATGCTGCAGCTACAGGGCTGGTACAATAAGTTGCAGAGGGATGAAGTGGTCGCTGAATGGATGAAGTTGAAAGGAAAGATGTCCCTTCATGTACACTGCCATATAAGCGGCGGACACTTCCTTCTTGATCTCATTGCCAAGCTCCGCTACTACATCTTCTGCAAGGAGCTCCCTGTAGTATGTTTCTTTCTTTCCACCCATGCTATGTATTATGACTATGGCATATTGAATATTTGAATTTGCCTAATTTCATCAACTGTATCTTGACAATTAGGTACTAAAGGCATTTGTGCATGGGGATAAAAGCTTGTTCAAGACGTACCCGGAGCTAGAAGAGGCACTGGTGTACGTATACTTCCACTCCAGCCTGCCTGAATTCAACAAAGTGCAGTGTTGGGGTAGACTGAGAGATGCTGTTTATGCTGATCACGAAGTTTATGATATGTCGGTTACTGCTAGTGATTCTTCTTCCGACTCGAGTGTCGAAAATGAGTGGGAATGGCCAAGGCGATGCCAAGTAGAGTGTGATTGTTGCTTCCCACCACGAAGTCTCATTCCTTGGCCGAGTAGCGATGATCTGAACAATGGTGAAGAAAATCAGTTGTCTGGTCGGCAATTACAACAGTAGTTGATTTATTTGGTTTGGATAATAGTAATGCTGGATGTCCCAGTAATTTTAGTGTGTCTGTGTGTAATATACTCTGTAAATAGATAGCACATTTGAAGAGAGTTGAGTTGAGTAGTGGGGAGTGGAAGAATTTATATGATTTATTAATTCTGTTGGAATTTGGTAAATGTGCATATGTGTATGTTCAAAATAGAATTAGAAATCATGGGAAAGGTAACAGTTCTGTCACCAAAAATTGTGTGCCCTTTCTGTTAAAATCACATTTTAATTTATGCGTTTTATCTTTTATCTTTTGCACCCGCTTCCTTACCTTAGGTCACATGGTGGTGTTTTTTTTTTTTTGAATTGAAATGGGCAAATGAGAAGGATTGGAAAAAGCGCAAACTCGACGAAGAGGAATGTATTCTTTTGATATTTCTTTATAAATAAAATAGATATATACCTGATACAGAATACATAATATGAAATACATTGTCAGAATTCAAAATACAGAATACAAAATACAAAATACAAAACAAACTTTACAAATATAAACTATCGTGGTGGGTAGCGTGGTGGCAAAATAGATGGATATGTAGGTGGAAAGGTACGTGGAAATGTTGGTGCAAAGCTTGGTGCAACCATTCTCAAGCATCGTTGTCTTCCTGAAGTGTGAGCGTGCCTCGGTTCTTCTTGGTTTGGAGTAGTGAAATTGTCGTTGGAAAGTTGAATATCTTCAAATAACTTCACACGCTCAATTGCGGACTTCAAATCGAATTTTGAAGTAGTGGACTGTGGGCTTGCATTAGCATAAGGTGAGCTACTAGCATTAGTGGATTAATTAGGGGATAAATTATCGATTGAAGAACGATATTTCTAGTTTTATATTTTTCATATATCATATCAACAATTGGTTCCATTTTTTCCCTCATTCTCCATCCGTCTTCTTCTGCTTGATCGACCCTTGAAAGAAAATTTTACTTTACCTTTTACGTAGGCTATTGAAACGGCGTTTGCGTGTTGATGTCTTCAAGTCGGACCTGAAAGCCATCTATATCTCATGTTCGGTCAAAATATATACATGTGTGAGGTGTCTTTTGGTGGAGAAGAACGGAGTGACTATTGAGGGTTGAAACCTTCGATACTGCCAAGAATGAAAGCATCGACACCAGTTGCTATGCTATTCTATTACCAAAAAATTATCCGCGTTCATTCAAATTTTCTATCAGGTGCCTTTTGTTTTCAGTCAAACTCATAAAATTAAAAATAAACCTAAATTAGTTGCGATAATTTAGAAACATAAACCGAGCTTGAAAAAAGATAAAATGTACTACTCTCGCGCGCTCGATCCACCAAAGTTCACTTCCACTAATCGTTCCTTTAATTTTATCCCGTCTTGCGCCCGTTTTATTTCTCATTTTTTTTCCAAACTCCCCATTTTTTCTTCAACATGTCATATTTGGTCGTAACTTGTTCGACAATGAACAGTGGTCCGTTCGGAACACCCACTAAAGCTTCATTTCAGTTTTGTCATTATCTTCTTATGAATTCCTTTTTTGGATCATCCGCCAGTTTGATAAGCTTGGCGGCTATATGCAGAATTAACATAACTGACCAAACTTTTGGGTTTTGACGGAAAGTTTTCTGTAAATTCTGATCAGTCATTTCTGAGACAAAAAATGTTAAATGTGAGTGAGGAGAGATGTGGAAAGAATAAAAAAGATACGAAATGACAAAAATGATATAAAATTATCAGTATACGATACTGCTATATCTAACGCTTGGATTTAAGAATTCGTAGAAATTTTTAAATGAGGAGAGTGATAGGAAAATTTGAAAAAACTGTCATTGGGGAAAACCTTTCGCATCCGACACTTTGGATGCGGATGGATCTTCTCCAATGGTTCATTTGAACTGGGTAATTTGATGAGGTCCAAGTCAGATGTAACACCCCGTATTTTTTATGAATATAAAAATTAACATATTTAAGAACAAATAATTTTTAGAAGAAGAACTAGGTGAAATGGATTACGCCATTGCGTTCGTCTCGAAATTCTGCTTGAAATAGAGTCCGAGTTTGCGTGAATCGGACTCCGTATGAAGAAGTTATGGAGGTTAGAAGATGTAAGTTTAAATCAGAATTAAATAAATAATAAATAAATCAAAATTTGGAATTCAAACCAGCAAGAAGAGGTGGGCGGGAAAATTCCCGACAGAGAGTGTCGACCCCCTTAAGGGGTGTCGACCCCCCCTCCCCCCCCCCACCCCGGTAGTGGTCGACCCCTAATGACTGTTCTGGACAGTAACGATTTTCTGAGTCGTAGGGCTACATGACGACTTCTGATTGGCCTGATGACGCATTTTCTTGGACTGGATGGTCTGGATGGATCCTATGTTGATCTAAAGGCTCAAACTAATCCTATACTCATATATAATCACATCAAACCTTAACCCTAAACCTCATAATCCTATTCTATCATGCCACCATGCTATCCATCTCTAAACTAGCCTAGCCTCCATCTTCTCCAAACTAGAAATCAAATTAGAGAGAGCTTCAGATCAAAGTAGAGGTTTTCTTCTTTAATCAACGAACAAAGATTAGAATCGCTACAACGTCAACTAATTCACTTTTCTAATCCTATCATTGTAAGTTCGGTTATTATTCAGATTTGAACACCTAATAGAAATCATGACTGTAATAATCAAATCTAGAACTATGCCTAATTGTGAGATAATCAATTCTGATTCATGCTTATCCTTTTTCTTGCGAGACTGTTGTGATTGAAACAATGGAGCCTATCATGTTGTACACCACTATGCCTAATTGTGAGATAATCAATTCTGATTCATGCTTATCCTTTTGTCAAATCTGAAATACCTATGCTTATGAAACTGTTGTGATTGAAACAATGGAACCTATCATGTTGTACACCAAATTGGTGATTCTCTTATGTTCTATTCTATCGAATCCTTATGCCTATGACGTAACTTACTCAGTTTGGCCATACTTATTGTTAATGTACAACATGCCTATTGGAAACATGGTTCTTGGATTGGGTACACCTTTACATGCCTATTTTGTTTCTTATGTCAATTCTTGTGTTCCTTCTCCATTCCCCTTTTTGTTTTATTTTATGAATACTAGGTTCATTCGGAATCTAGATTGAATCTTGTTGTACGTACGATTGAAACGCGGGAAATTGCGTATAACTTAATTGAGTAATTTTGGGCATAACAAGTAAATGTGGCATAACTTGAATTGACTACAATTGTGGGTAATTGGCATATAAAAATCTAGATTTGGGCATGTATGGTAAATTTGTTATTTGGCTAAAAGATGAACATGCCTAACACGAGGTTAGATTGAGTTGCGGTGTAAGGCTGCCCGGAACTGCCCGGCACATCCAGCGACCGCAACAACAGATCTAATGTGAGAGGTTAGCTAATTAAGCCCAAAACTCGAGGTTAGAATGAGTTTGCAGTAGAAGTCTGCTCGGAACCGCCTGGCACATCCAGCAACCGCAAACAACAGTTCTAATGTGAGAGGTTGAGGCATTAATGAATGAATTAATGCTAATGAACGGACATGCTAAGAATGGTAGGGTTAAGTTAACATAAGCAACACTTAACCAATACAACATGTTAATTAAACAGATGGGCGAGGTTAGGTTAAATGGAGAACACTTAACCATTATTACATGTTGATTAGGAAACCCTAGTAACGGGGACTCATTTCAGCAGTAATCCACATAGATGTATCATGGTACCCTGAACTAGGCAGGTTTGGGCACGATTACTGGGCTGATTATAAGCGGTCAAAATAGCAGTGGGTGGTGCGTCAGTGTAGGTTCCGACGGAGTACGGGCATGCACGTACTCCGAACTGGAAAAATCAGGCATTGGGCATCTTGAATTGTGTCGGGTTGCCACCGTATGGATTGATACTCCCTATGGTGGGACCAGCACAGGTATCTACAAATAAGCGGGGTCGAATGACACAAGTAATAAATGCATGCGAATATGAGCCGATTGATAAAGGGAACATTTTGTTATGAACACATGATGTTAGTTGAAACATTTGTTAGTAGGTGCAGAGAAATGGAAATGAGTGCGACTACATATCCAGTTTAACTTGCCTTATCTTGCTTTATGTTATCTTGTCACTATGGTATTATCCTATATTCAGTTAATTCATGCCATGATCCTTTTTCTTGTTTACATGCTGAAAAATCACTGGACTTACCAGACTTATGTCTGACCCATTTTCTTTCATATTCTTTTCTTCCGTCCCCCCCCCCCTCCCCCGGTCCGTAGGGAGGGAATACTTTAGCTTAGTTTAGACCTTTTCCAGCTTGAAGAGAGTAGATGTATTGCTTGGATTCTCTTTTCTTGGGCTATGGTTGTGGTTTCACTTTTATTGGGGATTTATGCCACTTTACTATTGCTTTATGCTTCTTTATGTATTTTGAGTTTTTAATCAAGATAGAAGTTTTATTGTAATAACTTGGAAGTTGGGTTTTGAGACAATGGTTGTAGTGTTTCGACTAGACCATGCTGCTTATGAAATAATTCTAGTTTTTCCGTTGTTTATATGTCTGTCTTGTAAATTATCTGTGCTTTACTATAATGCTTCACCGAAGTTAATGCATTCCCTTTGTGAGTGACCTTAACGGAGGTGGGGTGTTTCATTTGGTATCAGAGCTGATGGTTACTGGATCAGATTAAAATTCTTGAAAACTATTTTTCAAAAAGAAGTTTGAAAGAAGCATTTTCAAGAAAAGTATTGTTTTATTTTAAAGGCATATTCCCCAAAGTCATACGCACTATCTTTCTATCCTTTGTTTTGAACCTTTTCTTTTCGTTTCAGCATATCTGGGGATCTTAATCTTCCCGAGGGCGTACAGATACCCGGCTGGTTCAGAAGGTATCTGGAGGCTAGGGCTGATGCCGCAAGCCCAGCAGACGTTCCTCCTCCCCCAGCTGCAGCCGTTCCTCCTCCTCCTCCGCGTGTGAATGCTTTCTCGAAGATATGTAGAGACTTTCGAGCTATGGGCAGAAAGAAATTTAATGGGACTGAATCATTCGTGGAAGCAAGAAACTGGCTTAAGGAAACAGAAGATTTGTTTGTTATCTTCAAAGTGGACGATAGGCAGAAGATACAATTGGCTATATGGTTACTTAAGGACGAAGCCTCTTTCTGGTGGGAATCTCCAGACAAGCTCATACTTGGGCCCTACATGATTAGAGAAACTTCAGGGAAAGCGGATGTAAGGACCCGCAACTTCCCCGGTAAGGAAAGAGCGGATACTTTGAGGACAAGACATATCGGAACACAAAGAGAAGAACATTTCATTGTTTATTACAACAATTCCATCATAATACAAGAATATTGCAGAGCATGAATAAATATTAAACGGAAAATATCAGAGATTTAAATTACATTAAAATACATCACAGTGGAAAAATAATACAAAGCACAACTGAAAGCAATACACGGATACAGAGCTTTCGGAATACCGCTTCAGCTGTGAATCAGGATCCTGTGAATATAAATCTGCAAAACCAAAACTACTAGCTGCCCATGCGGAAAATAGGGGCACCCAGAGTTTAGGTTAAAACAATAAACTCCAGGTCAGTCATGTGACTGATGTGAGAACTGAAACAGTTATGAATCTTTATTTTAAAGTTAGGTAAATCAAGGGGCCACGCCATATAACATGGAACGGGCTTCCTCCCAAGACTACCAGTGCATAAAACAACAGCGCAATGCTAAATAAAGAAAAATGAAGCTATTATAAGACCCAGGTCCCATCACACAATGCAACGCAAGCCGGAGGATACGGTTTTTACCTTATAATAGCCAAATAATGATTGATACGCTAAAAACAAATCATTTGATACTATTATAAGTGCATAGTCTATAAATCAATTTCAATCATAGGTATCAATCATAGACGGCATAAGTTCCTCATAGAACTATGTCGCCATACTAGGCTCTACAAATAAAACCGCAAAGTCACGTATTGGAAATTGGATTTCCATCTATGAACCGAGGCCAGGGATCGTCCTCTACGAAATTCGAAACAATCTAGCCTACTATGTCTCAGGATCAGAGCTCGATGACCCTTGGATCGTCAGGGCCGGTCCACCGATGTATATTAAAATGCCTGAACACTGCGTTCCCCCGCCCTTTGGGGCGAAAATGAGTCCTATGTCTCCATCGGCTCCACATAGTCACCGATATATCCGAGGCGCCTCGCAACAGCAACAACCACACAGGTGAAAATAATATAAATGTCAGGGCTGGTAGGTCACTGACACCACCCTAGCCAGAAGGAAACGCATGCCCTCCCTAAGGTCCTCTCCCGTTTCTGGTTCACAACCAAGGTGTGAGGCTCGCGAATTCACGTTGCACAAAGCTATGCTATACAAGCGGTGCTTTAATCATCAACCACAAGACTTTGCTTTTCAACAGAAGCCATGATCAATTGCCACTTAGGCATGCCACACAGGCAATTCACTCCATGCCATCTATCAATATATAACCCCTGAGCTCGTACGTCTCAGAGAAGGGCATTAAGCAAGAGAATAAATTCTCCGTCGCTAAACAGATATATATTTAATAGAAATCAATCACACAGAATAAAATCCAATGTCAGACACACAGCCCATTTACAAGTTCGTTCTGGGTCTGAACGAAACCGGAGGCACCTTGTACCTCGCATATCCATCGATCTCCAAGTACGTCTGGACGTTCACCAACTGATTCCCTCCTCTTGGGTGTACAGCCTAATCAAGATCATCAGTAATCACCCAAACGATGTGAAGACTTCCGGTCTTCGACCACCGTCTTCATCCTCGACACCACGTCGAATCAGTTATCCAGAATGGGATTAACCCGGTCTTTCTGAATGACTCGCTTATATAATAAACAAGTGTTACACAAACAAAACATACGCCTCATTCCAATTCAGAATATTCCTTTATTCAAATATTCTCATACTTTGGGAAAAGTTCCCATTAATTTTATCAAAGATAAATTCTTTAAATTTATTCTTTAATCTTCCTTTGAATATCAATTCAAACCAAATTATGGTTTATCAACACTAGTTGGGATTAACGAACCTTACCGAAGTAATCATTTATTTTAAATTTCCCAATCCCAACCTATTCATTCCATGAAGTAAAACTGTAAAAATGGTCATACTTCATATCCAACACCACGGTGTTATCGGTAAATTCAATTACCATTTTACATTTAAATCTAATTAAAGATTTAACTATCGCTTAGGGAAAAACTGGTGATACTCCACATTCTCGATCACTTCAATCTAAATAAAGATTCATTAAAACTCCACTTAGTTTTAATCTTCCCAAAAATCAATATCCTGTCTTTAACTGGGTTAAAGAACCAATGTCATCTAAAACACGGTTCACGATAAACCCAAAACCACATTCCATTCATTATCGGGTTAAAGAACAAGTGTTATTTAAAACACCGTTCACGATAAACCCAAAAATAAATTCCAATTCAATCTCAATTAAATACCATTTAATTGGTACACTTCATTAAATCTAAATAAAAAGATTTAATCTTTTTCTCAACTGGGTTTAAGAACAGTGTTAATGAATGCACCATTCACGACAAACCCAAATCCCATTTGTTATTAAATACAAGGCTCTGAATAGAAAATATATCGGCTTATATTCAATATCAAATCCTACGACCAACAAATATCGTATTGGAAATAACGATATACATATATCTTCTAAATCTCCATAACAATATCTGTATAATCACAAAATCCAACATCGAAATATTCCAAAAACCATTTTGATTCAAATCCATTCCAATTCAATTATTGGAAATTCTGGTTATTTTCAAAACCATTTCAAATCCAGTTTATTTATTTTAAAAATAAATGGGATTATAATTCTTGTTCAAAACTAGTTCATTTCGATAAAAACATATTTTTATCTTTTCAAATTTGGAATTTTTCATCCCAGTTCTTCACAAATCATTTCTTATGATTTTACACCAATTATTACTATTTTTAATAATTTTATCAAGGCCTGTACAGTCGAATTCCATCAACGGCCATCGAATTGCACTTACAGCGACCTTTTCCAAATTTGATTTGAATATAATTCCAAATCCAACCGTTAGATTTCAAATCTCTAATATTCGTTAGAAAGCTCTTTTCGATACGAACCTAACGGTTCCAGTTTTAGGAGAATCTGACGGTCGGATCTCCCGTAATATCCATTCGAAGTCAATGGTCGAAATCCGCGAACTGCCGTGGCGCGTTCTATTCAGGCTGTTATATATATAATATATATTATATATATTTCATCGATTTCCTTTCAAAACGTATTTTAGAAATCGTTTTAAATTCGTTTTCAAAACGATTTCGACTTCATATTCAATTTCTAATCAAAATTGAATATTCCATATAATTAATCTATAAATGATAATATTTTCAAAACTTTATATTTTGAAATCACTTCCTTTTTATATTCACTATGAAAATGAATAAAATCGATATAAATATCGTTCACGTCAAAATGGCGTAAATCTAATCAACACGACTTTTATTCAACACATGAATATTTATTTTATTCAACACATGAATATTCTCAATACATGAGTATTTTCTATTCAACACATGAATTTTTATTTCCATTCAACACATGAATTTATTTCTATTCAACACATGAATTTATTTCCATTCAACACATGAATTTATTTCTATTCAACACATGAATTTATTTCTATTCAACACATGAATTTATTTCCATTCAACACATGAATTTATTTCTATTCAAAAGATGAATTTATTTTTATAATATTTCTTATTTTCCAAATTTGAATGATGCCCAATCAATTACCATATAACGTTAATTATATGGATACCTACAACACATGTATATAATAGCAACGATAAATCATCGACCATCATCCAGAGTGCACCACACAACTGTGTAACACCCCACATCCGTTAGTGTCACTCACAAAGGGAATGCACTAAGTTCTGTGAAGTATTATAGGTAAAAGATGCCGATAAATTACAAGACAGATAAATAAAGCAGCGGAAAAGTGAATAAAACTTTATTTCATTTAAACAGCTTGTACAAAGATTGTTTTCCAACAACAGAGTATTTATCTTGTTTAACAAAATAAAGAAGCATAAATATACAATGATATTCCCCAATAAAACATTAGCCAACCATAGCAGTGGAAAAGAGAGTCCAAAGCAACACATCAAAGAGTCTTCAAGCTTGGAAAGAGTAACAAGTCCATACAAATCTTAGCTATTCCCTCCCTGACTACCGGGGGGGAGGGGGAACGAAAGAAAACATAGAGTCAGACATAAAGCCTGGTAAGCCTAGTGGTGTTTCGGTATATGAATAAGGAAAAAGGACATGATAGGCATAAGCTGAAAATGGGAAAATACCATAAACTAAGGCAAAGCGGTTTAGAATCGAAATTACTATCGCACCCCATACTAATCTCTGCACCACCTAACTAGTATCCCAACTAGTAATCTGTATAAAATGATAACGTGATCTCAGTCCCTGTAACTGTGGTTGCCATCAGGCACTCATTTATTATTTATTACCTAGATTTAATCTAGGGTTTTCTATCGAGCGTTCCCTAGATTCAAGTAGGGTTTATGCGTCTTATCTAATATTTCTCGGATTCAGGATTTATGCCACCTAGGTCCACTAGGGATTATGCTACATGTCGAACGATGCCCCTAGTCTAGGACACACTACCTAGAGTGGTATATGTTCCTAGACTTTCCCCACGTAAGTGTCGCGAATCGTTTATCGCTCTCTAGATGCATATGTCCTGAAATGTGTGACCCGAGTCCCGTGGCAGGGCTATTCTAGAAACACGGAACTCGGTCGGGAGCTTTCAGATATCTGCCGATGCAGATGCTAAGGTCTGCTTTTCTACCAGTGGTTATGGTCCCACGTGACCCCTCCCTTAACTAATGAAAGGCAATCCAAGAAAATCAAGCACGAGAACTATACTCCTGCCACCTATGCCCCACTTTCCTATTGGCCAGCCTCACCCATAACTAGATAGCAAGTATATGGTCTGTTGGGAGTTCTCTGCCTTTCTGCATGCGTACTACAATTGACTGAAGATGGTAGGTAGACGACGAGTCGCTATCACAGGGCTACTGGTCTCGTCGAATCACGCTGGTCCATTCCAGTCTTTAGGTTGCCTTAAATTGCAACCAAGGCATACCCTTGGTTCTTCTGACGCGGACCTTAACCTCTGTGAGCCCAGGCGGATCACCTGCAACCTCACAGAGGGATACCAAGAGTACCCCCACATCCCCCGAAGCTACGTGCTTCTAAACCCAGTCCGCTGGATCCTTTTTCAAAATCGGATAAACGTTTGCTCCTTCTCATGCACTTGTTAAGCGATGATCTACCATATCGGGTTATTCATCTATTATGGACCGGCTCAGTTTTCTTGACTAAGAATTATTACTTAGTTGTTTTCAACTAAGGTTTACCACTTAGTTTCTTTTCCCATAAATCTTGTTAACTAAGGTTTATCACTTAGTTTCTTTAACTGGGGATTTCAACTTAGCTCCCGTTCTCGATTGTTTCTTAACTAGGGTTTTCTACTTAGCCCTCTTTCTCGTCAAGTTGGATTGGCTAAGTATCATTAGTCAATTCAGGTTAGCTTAACCCATTCCTTTGTCATATTAAATTGGCTAAGTGTTATCAGTAGTTCATGTTGACTTAACCCTATCACAAACCAAGTTATATTGGTTAAGTATTTCTTATTACTTAACCCAACCCATTCATCTTGTATTGGTTAAGTGTCCCCTAACCTAATCTTGCCCATCTGTTTTAACTAACATGTTATAACGGTTAAGTGTTCCCTTAGTTAACTTAACCCTAACATCTGTTTAATTAACATGTTCTAATGGTTAGGTATTGTCCCTTCATGTTTCAACTTAACCCTGTTCAATTTATCACACTATGATGGTAAAGTGTTCTAAGTTTACTTAACCCTACCCTCTAGTCCAGCTAACATGTTACATTGGCTAAGTGTATTTACTTAACCTTACCCACTTATCTAGCTAACGTGTTGTAATGGTTAAGTATTCTAAATTAACTTAACCTCACTCACTTATCTAATTCTCAGATTATAACGGTTAAGTGTCCTGAATTCACTTAACCTTACCCTCTAGTCTAGTTAATATGTTAAATTGGTTAAGTGTATTAACTTTACTTAACCTCACCTACTAGTCTAGTTAACATGTTAAATTGGCTAAGTGTTTTCTTAGTTACTTAACCCTTACAAGTCTTGTCTTGTTAACATGTTAAATTGGTTAAGTGTTTTAGTTAACTTAACCCTACCATCTGTCCTTAACCTCTTAGAGCACCTGACCACTCACATTAGACAGATATTGCTACGGTTACTGGATGTGCCGGTCGGTTCCAGGCAGGTTTACACCGTAGCTTAGTCTAACCTCGGGTCGTTATTGGGCTCAATGCTTAACCACCCACATTGGATAGGTATTGTTGTGACTACTGAACAGCCGGGCGGGTCCGGGCAGGTTTACATCACAACTCAATCCAACCTCGAGTTAAGCATACTCGTATTTTCTAGACTTACACTTTTACTTATGTAAATATCTCATGTCACATGTTTTATTCCAAACTAATGGTACATAATTTATATGGCCTTAACCCATTTCATGGTTTTTAGGCCCGCCGACATATTAACATACTTTAATTTAATAGTTAGTCCCAACGTTACCCTCGCTCGATTATTCATATTAATCGTATGAAGATATTGGGCCCGCTAATAGGACCAATCCCTAAACAAAGTAAAGAAGGGAGCATTGGTTCAATGAACCTATACTATGAAATTTGGCCTAAACATAATTATCGATTAGCGTGTGACATAAAGGTGTAACTAGATAAATAAGGTGATCTCGCATAACATGAATAATAATATTGCATAACATGTCACAAACTTGCACATGAATATTGGATCTAGTTAGATAGGTGTCATGTAAATCATAAATTCTGGACTATTATAAAGATATAACATGGTATAACATGGTATAGCATAATAGGTGTCACATGAAATGGCGTACTTTTAGACTTGTTTAAACATGGTTTTATACACATATAACTAGGCATAATGTCAAACACCAAACTAGCATAAAAATGTCCATTTTTTGACATAACCCAAAGGTGTAAACTAACTTTACATCAAGTAGCCTATTTCAATATGAAACTAGTATAATTTGTGTAACCAAAAGGTACTTGCATAAACCCAATTATCACTTGCAAATAAACATAATAATGTATACAAAGGTTTTGAGTCGTGTAGGCATAAAAGGTTTCAACTTGCAACATGTTTACATGAGTCTCAACATAGGCCTAACAAAAGAATGTATGCTAACCATGTTAATGACATAACATAAAGATGTCAATTCTAGTGTTTTACTACAAACTTGCAAGTGATATTTATTTTCATATACAAATGTCAATAGGCTCGCATCAACCAATTTATGCCACAAACACCCAATACAAAATATGACATAATCAACGCAATACACAGAATTTACATCAATATTTTATGATAGTAAAATACCAATTTCATTTATATCGAATCACATCGCAATTTCTATTCATATTCAGAAAACCACTAAACTTACAACGGGCGCTGAAACTTGTTTTCTGGTTTCTGTTATTCTGAATTTGCAAAGCTTTCCCTTGGAGTAGGAAACGTTGCGTAGAAATTAGATTAGAGTTTTGTTTCTTGAATCGTTGTTCGTCTCTTTTCAAGCGGAGGCTCTCCATAGTTTTCTTCTGACATCATGGCGGCTCAAGTTCTTATTTTTGTGTGAATTTTAGTTGGAGACCTAGGGTGTTTTTATAGAATTGCAAGTTAATTAGAGCCGTCTATGAAGCCAGGATTAATCAAAGCCATCCGTTCTAAAGATAAGCCAATCAAAAGAAGACAACTCAACCCTAGTGACAAGGTCAGGCCCAGAAATTCGAGCCAGGACCCAACCAGACAAACCAAGCCGACCAGGCAGGTCGACACCCAGGTCGACACTATGGTCGACCTGTGGGTGACCAGGTCGACACTATGGTCGACCTTATGGTCGACCTGGTCCCTAGGCAGGAATTTTCCCGCCCATCCCAGTTTGAGCTTATTTTCGAATTTTGAACGTGAAACCGAGCTATTTGAATTTTAAATTTTATTCTGGAACTTCGGAAGGCCATAACTCCTTCATACGGAGTCCGATTTACGCAAACTCGGACTCTATCTCAAGCAGAATTTTGAGATGAATGCATTGGCGTAACCCGTTTCCCTTAATTCTTCTTCTAAAATTTAATTATACTTTAATTTGTGAAACTTAATGTTACAGAACTACGGCGTGTTACAACTGCATAAGCATTAAATATAAATAATTAACGCTTACACAGCCTGTCAACCCATCGATTGACATACAACTAAACAATCGAGATTAGTGTACGTAAAATATCATCCCAATACCCGTGTGGGGTTTCAAATCAACAAACACATATTTTATTTGTGCAGTTGGGCGATGTGTAAAATTTATCGTCCCAATCAATATCAGTCAAATCGGTGTACATAAACAAATCGTTCGATTAGTAAATGAATATTTAGTTTATTTCAACACATGAATATATATTTGATTTCAACACATGAACATATATTTTATTTCAGCACATGAATATATATTTTACTTCAACACATGAATATATATTTTATTTCAATACATGAATATATATTTTATTTCAACATATGAATATATATTTTACTTCAACACATGAATATATATTTTACTTCAACACATGAATATATATTTATTTCAACACATGAATATATATTTTACTTCAACACATGAATATATATTTTATTTCAACATATGAATACATATTTTACTTCAACACATGAATATATATTTTATTTCAACACATGAATATATATTTTGCTTCAACACATGAATATATATTTTATTTCAACACATGAATATATATTTTACTTCAAAACATGAATATATATTTTATTTCAACACATGAATATATATTTTACTTCAACACATGAATATATATTTTATTTCAACACATGAATTTATATTTTATACTATTCCACTTCACACAATAAAATTTCACAACACAACAATCAAACAAACAAGTCATCCATGGTCTGTGGACAACGGGTGTCGGGTGATGCTAAGCACCATCTGCTTCCTAGTATATATTTCAAACTAGAAATAAATTAAAGGTGAGGAGTTCTCACCGATAGCTAGACCAAACGCCGAGACTCTTCATATGTAGAAAATCTTTGTCGTGCTCGCCTTTTGTCACTTTCATCATCTGTGTTCGCTACTTATATAAAAATCACATTTTTACATTGTTGCTATGTATATAAAAATCAAAATTTTATAACTATTCTATATGGATAAAAAAATCACATTTCTATACTGCTACTATATAGATAAAAATTCTATTTTTACACCGCTACTATATAGATAAAAATTCTATTTTTACACCGCTACTTTATAGATAAAAATTCTATTTTTACACCGCAACTATATAGATAAGAATCATATTTTTACACCGCTACTATATAGATAAAAATTCTATTTTTACACTGCTACTATATAGATAAAAATTCTATTTTTATAACGGTGTTCATATAATAAAGATCATATTTTTTTTGTTATTCATATGCAAATCGTATTTTTATCATGTTAATATACATATACATATATATATATAAATCTCGGCTCTCCTTATATAAACATCTCAACTTTTTATTTTCAAAGATCACAACTTTTTATCTAAATATTCTTTTCACTTTCCAATCTTTCATGAATTAAAAATCAAACCTTTACTTTGTTAAAAATCCAGTCTTTCATATGGCAAGAAAAATGTATTTTTCATATGAACAAAATCATTTCTTTTTCTAATTTTATATATAAATAAATCATAACTTTATATATAAATAAATCCAAACTTTATATACATAAATAAAATTATAGCTTTATATATATAAATAATATTTTCTTCACAATGGTTTACTATGAGAATCGGATCTAAAAGAAAACAATGGTTATTATATAAAAATTACCTTTTTTCATTCACCCGAGGTGGGGATTTGGGATCGCAGTTGCTCGCTGGGGGTGGGGAGTCGAGCTCTAATCGGCGGTGGTGGGGGTGTAGTGACGGTCGGAGGTGGCAGGGAGGGTGGCGGTTTCGGTTTGGGGGTGTCCTAGGGTTTTAATGTGGAGGAGGGGCTGAGGGTCTTCGACTGGCGAAGGAGGAGAGGGGCGCGATGGGGGGGAGTCTGGTCGGCGGCGGAGCGTGGTGGCGACGAGGAGGGGGAGTGCGACGGGGTGCAGTGATTTGGTTTTTTTTTATTTTTGTTAAAATGGATTGAACGGGGGGTGGGGTTGACTTAGGAGAAGGGAAGGGAGGGGGTTTTATTATATTTTATAATTTAATAATATTTTAATTTATCACTTAATTGTTTAACACCACAAACTCCAATCGAATCCCAACAACTGCCGCCCTTAGCTAACTACCCCCATTCAGAACACAATGGGATATGTATCATAAGCCAGTTCGGCTGCTTTCGATCAGTTTTCGTTTAAATTAAAATATAAATCTATATATTCAATTTAAACACACATTTCAATTTTTTGGGGCCACATATTGATTCTAAAACTTCCCGAAAAATATTTTCTTACTTCGTATTGACGATGCAGTTCTAACAAAACTAATTTCGTCAAATTCTGAGACCGTTTGAAAAATGGTCATTTTCTGGTCGATCGAAATTGACTGAAACTATTAAAACACGTTTTACTTCGCCACGCTCACATATTGACTCAGAAGATTACGAATTTTGGAATCCATCAATAACTTGACATCACGGATCCAACTTAAGTGGTTTCGTCGAAAACAGAGGTCGTTTGCAAAATTTCCATTTTTAAGGGCCATATTTTCCATAGCGACTATTCTATAATTTCAACTGGGCATAACTTTTTATCCCCGCTATGAAATTTCAATTTTTCGGATTCGTTGGAAAGATATTCTCAATTAGATTCTAATATTTTTGGTTTCACTAAAATCGGCTTATTTTGCATCCTGCACATTCATTTGAACTTTGAAATCGAATTTTCGAACTACCGCGCCATTTCAAGCTCGTTATATAATTAAAATAAAATATTAATATTCTAACGATGATTCAAATAAATATATATGTTCTAATTCTATTCAGAATAAATTTCTCGTCGTTATTATTAAAAATAATTCATTTTAAATACTCAAAATTCACTAAAATTGCCAAAATAAAAATTTTAAATTGGCTCAGATTTCCGGGTTATTACAATCTCCCCCACTTAAAACTTTTCGTCCCCGAAAAGGAACGAAGCTGAAAGCTGTTTCAAAAATCAACTCAACTTTCATTGTTTTCATTATGGCTTAAGTTCTTCAACTTTTCAGTTTCTAAGAATTTTTCAAAAATTTGGCTAACACCCTAAATTTTCGAAAAATTTCGCCATAACCTCCCCTGCACCGGGAGCTTCGGGACATTTCAAATAACCTCCCATGGCCCTCACCAATCCAAAAAGAAAAAGAAACAGCCAATCGGCTCATAAAATCATCAAAAACCCAAGAAATACAATAAACATGTACCTATTTGTCGGGCAGACAATTTTATTCCTCTGCTCTAGCCTCCTTGCTATGACCTGTTCAATGTTAGTACATGTATATGCATGCAAATGCGACAAATTTTCAATACAATTCAATTCAATATTTGGTACAATTTAGCTAAAGGTTCAACATTCAATTAATCGAACAATAATCAAACAACACAACCAGCAATCAATTAGTTGATTATCTTTTCAAACTCATAATTTTGATACATAGTCAAAAATCATGTTTTTGATGCCAATTCACAACAGTATATTCTAACTATATTTTGGTTCTCACACCAGTCTAATGGAAATATATAGATATCACACTTTCGAAACTCGAACACAGACACTGATGATGAGGCCTCATCATCAAAATCATCTCCGGGCGACTAGAGTGTGATTCTATATCTACCCAATATATTAAAACTTCAAATACCCGTGGATTAGATGTATATGCAAAATCTTTTTATATTGGATTGCCCAAATTCAATACAAATAATTATTCAAATACGTTGAATTGAATTAGATTTTCAAAACAAAGTTCGTTTTCATTTTAAAAATATACTCTTCACGCTCGTTCTAGGATACTACTGATCCCATCTCTAACGAGTCATTCCCATTGGATATTACTAATCCAATCTCTGATGAATTCTTTCGTATGGTTCTAATGTGTCTTGTTCTCCGAGCTCTGTAAACCAAAGCTCTGATACCACTGTAAGGACCCGTAACTTCCCCGGTAAGAAAGAGCGGATACTTTGAGGACAAGACATATCGGAACACAAACAGAAGAACATTTCATTGTTTATTACAACAATTCCATCAGAATACAAGAATATTGCAGAGCATGAATAAATATTACACAGAAAATATCAGAGATTTAAATTACATTTAAATACATCGCAGCGGAAAAACAATACAAAGCACAATTGAAAGTAATACACGGATACAGAGCTTTCCGAATACCGCTTCAGCTGTGAATCTGGATCTTGTGAATATAAATCTGCAAAACCAAAACTACTAGTTGCCCGTGCAGAAAATAGGAGCACCCAGAGTTTAGGTTAAAACAATAAACTCCAGGTCAGTCATGTGACTGGTGTGAGAACTAAAACAGTTATTACTCTTTATTTTAAAGTTAGGTAAATCAAGGGCCACGCCATATAACATGGAACGGGCTTCCTCCCAAGACTACTAGTGCATAAAACAATAGCGCAATGCTAAATAAAGAAAAATGAAGCTATTATAAGACACAGGTCCCATCACACAATGCAACGCAAGCCGGAGGATAGGGTTTTTACCTTATAATAGCCAAAGAATGCTTGATACGCTAAAAACAAATCATTTGATACAATTATAAGTGCATAGTGTATAAAACAATTTCAATCATAAGTACCATTCATAGACGGCATAAGTGCCCCATACCACTATGTCGCCATACTAGGCTCTACAAATAAAACCGCAAAGTCACGTATTGGAAATTGGATTTCCATCTATGAACCGAGGCCAGGGATCGTCCTCTACCGAATTTGAGACAATCTAGCCTACCATGTCTCAGGATCAGAGCTCGAGTGACCATTGGATCGTCAGGGCCGGTCCACCGATGTGGATTAAAATGCCTGAACACTGCGTTCCCCTGCCCTTTGGGGCGAAAATGAGTCCTATGACTCCATCGGCTCCACATAGTCACCGATATATCCGAGGCGCCTCGCAACAGCAACAACCACAAAGGTGAAAATAATATAAATGTCAGGGCTGGTAGGTCACTGACACCACCCTAGCTAGAAGGAAACGCATGCCCTCCCTGAGGTCCTCTCCCATTTCTGGTTCACAACCGAGGTGTGAGGCTCGCGAATTCACGTTACACAAAGCTATGTCACACAGGCGGTGCTTTGATCATCAACCACAAGACTTTGTTTTTCAACAGAAGCCTTGATCAATAACCACTTAGGCATGCCACACAGACAATTCACTCCATGCGATTGATATCCATCAATATATAACCCCTGAGCTCGTACGTCTCAGAGAAGGGCGTTAAGCAAGAGATTTAATTATCCGCCGCCAAACAGATATATATTTAATAGAAATCAATCACACAGAATAAAATCCAATGTCAGACACACAGTCCATTTACAAGTTCGTTCTGGGTTTGAACGAAACCAGAGGCACCTTCTACCTCGCATATCCATCGATCTCCAAGTACGTCTGGACGTTCACCAACTGATTCCCTCCTCTTGGGTGTACAGCCCAATCAAGATCATCAGTAATCACCCAAACGATGTGAAGACCTCCGGTCTTCGACCACCGTCTTCATCCTCGACACCACGTCGAATCAGTTATCCAGAATGGGATAAACCCGGTCTTTCTTAATAACTCGCGTATATAATAAACAAGTATTACACAAACACAACATACGCCTCATTCCAATTCAGAATATTCCTTTATTCAAATATTCCCATACTTTGGGAAAAGTTCCCATTAATTTTATCTAAGATATATTCTTTAAATTTATTCTTTAATCTTCCTTTGAATATCAATTCAAATCAAATTATGGTTTATCCACACTAGTCGGGATTAACAAACCTTACCGAAGTAATCATTTATTTTAAATTTCCCAATCCTAACCTATTCATCCTATGAAGTAAAACTGGTCATACTTCATATCTAACACCACGGTGTTATCGGTAAATTCAATTACCATTTCATGTTCAAATCTAAATAAAGATTTAACTATCGCCTGGAGCAAAACTGGTGATACTCCACATTCTCGATCACTTCAATCTAATTAAAGATTCATTAAAACTCCACTTAGTTTTAATCTTCCCAAAAATCAATATCCTGTCTTTAACTGGGTTAAAGAACCAATGTCATCTAAAACATGGTTCACGATAAACCCAAAATCACATTCCATTCATTATCGGCTTAAAGAGCAAGTGTTATTTAAAACACCATCCACGATAAACCCAAAAATCAATTCCAATTCAATCCCAATTAAATACCATTTAATTGGTACACTTCATTAAATCTAAATAAAAAGATTTAATCTTTTTCTCAACTGGGTTTAAGAACAGTGTTAATGAATACACCATTCACGACAAACTAAAATCCCATTTGATATTAAATACAAGGCTCTGAATAGAAAATATATCGGCTTATATTCAATATCAAATTCTACGACCAACAAATATCGTATTGGAAATAACGATATACATATATCTTTCAAATCTCCATAACAATATTTGTATAATCACGAAATCCAACATCGAAATATTCCAAAGACCATTTCGATTCAAATCCATTCCAGTTCAATTATTGGAAATTCTGGTTATTTTTAGAACCATTTCAAATCCAATTTATTTATTTTAAAAATAAATGGGATTATAATTCTAGTTCAAAACTAGTTCATTTCAATAAAAATCTATTTTTATCTTTTCGAATTTGGAATATTTCATCCCAATTCTTCACAAATCATTTCTTATGATTTTACACCAATTATTACTATTTTTAATAATTTTATCAAGGCCCATACAGTCGAATTCCATCAACGACCGTCGAACTGCACTTACAGCGAGCTTTCCCAAATTTGTTTTGAACATAATTCCAAATCCAACCATTAGATTTCAAATCTCTAATATTCATTAGAAAGCTCTTTTCGATACGAACCCAACGGTTCCAGTTTTAGGAGAATCCGACGGTCGGATCTCCCGTAATATCCATTCGAAGTCAATGGTCGAAATTGGCGAACTATCGCGGCGTGGCGCGCTCTATTCAGGCCGTTATATATATATATATAATATATATATATATTATATATTTCGTAGATTTCCTTTCAAAACGTATTTTAGAAATCGTTTTAAATTCGTTTTCAAAACGATTTCGACTTTATATTCAATTTCTAATCAAAATTGAATATTCCATATCATTAATCTATAAATGATAATATTTTCAAAACTTTATATTTTGAAATCACTTCCTTTTTTATATTCATTATAAAAATGAATAAAATGGATATAAATATCGTTCACATCAAAATGGCGTAAATCTAATCGACACAGCTTTTATTCAACACATGAATATTCTCAACACATGAGTATTTTCTATTCAACACATGAATTTTTATTTCCATTCAACATATGAATTTATTTCTATTCAACACATGAATTTATTTCCATTCAAAACATGAATTTATTTCTATTCAACACATGAATTTATTTCCATTCAACACATGAATTTATTTTCATTCAACACATGAATTTATTTCTATTCAACACATGAAATTATTTTTATAATATTTCTTATTTTCGAAATTGGAATGAGGCCCAATCAATTACCATATAACGTTAATTATATGGATTCCCTACAACACATGTATATAATAGCAATGATAAATCAACGACCATCATCCAGAGTGCACCACACAACTGCATAAGCATTAAATATAAATAATTAATGCTTACACAGTCTGTCAACCCATCGATTGACATACAATTAAACAATCAGGATTATTGTACGTCAAATATCATCCCGATACCCATGTGGGGTTTCAAATCAAAAAACAAAGATTTTATTTGTGCAGTTGGGCGATGTGTAAAATTTATTGTCCCAATCAATATCAGTCAAATCGGTGTACATAAACAAATCGTTCGATTTGTAAATGAATATTTATTTTATTTCAACACATGAATATATATTTGATTTCAACACATGAACATATATTTTATTTCAACACATGAATATATATTTTACTTCAACACATGAATATATATTATATTTCAACACATGAATATATATTTTATTTCAACACATGAATATATATTTTACTTCAACACATGAATATATATTTTACCTCAACACATGAATATATATTTTACTTCAACACATGAAAATATATTTTACTTCAACACATGAATATATATTTAATTTCAACACATGAATATATTTTTAACTTCAACACATGAATATATATTTTATTTCAACATATGAATATATATTTTACTTCAACACATGAATATATATTTTATTTCAACACATGAATATATATTTTACTTCAACACATGAATATATATTTTATTTCAACACATGATTATATATTTTACTTCAACACATGAATATATATTTTGTTTCAACACATGAATATATATTTTACTTCAACACATGAATATATATTTTATTTCAATACATGAATATATATTTTATTCTATTCCACATCACACAATAAAATTTAACAACACAGCAATCAAACAAACAAGTCATCCATGTTCTGTGGACGACGGGTGACGGGTGTTGCTAAGCACCGTCTGCATCCTAGTATATATTTCAAACTAGAAATAAATTAAAGGTGAGGAGTTCTCACCGATAGCTAAACCAAACGCAGCGACTCTTCATATGTAGAAAATCTTTGTCGTCCTCGCCTTTTTTCACTTTCGTCGTCCGTGTTCGCTACATATATAAAAATCACATTTTTATATTGCTGCTATGTATATAAAAATCAAATTTTTATAACTACTCTATATGGATAAAAAACATTTTATACTGCTACTATATAGATAAAAATTCTATTTTTACACCCTACTATATAGATAAAGATTCTATTTTTACACCGCTGCTATATAGATAAAAATTCTATTTTTACACCGCTGCTATATAGATAAAAATTCTATTTTTACACCACTACTATGTAGATAAAATTCTATTTTTACACCGCTACTATATAGATAAAAATTCTATTTTTACACCGCTACTGTATAGATAAAAATTCTACTTTTATAACGGTATTCATATAATAAAGATCATATTTTTTTGTTATTCATATGCAAATCGTACTTTTATCATGTTAATATATATATATATATATATATATATCGGCTCTCCTTATATAAACATCTCAACTTTTTATTTTCAACATCACAACTTTTTATTTAAATATTCTTTTCACTTTCCAATCTTTCATGAATTAAAAATCAAACCTTTACTTTGTTAAAAATCCAATCTTTCATATGGTAAGAAAAACGTATTTTTCATATGAACAAAATCAAATCTTTTTCTAATTTTATATATAAACAAATCATAACTTTATATATAAATAAATCCAAACTTTACATACATAAATAAAATTATAGCTTTATATATATAAATAATATTTTCTTCACAATGGTTTACTATGAGAATCAGATCTAAAAGAAAACAATAGTTATTATATAAAAATTACCTTTTTTCATTCGCCGGAGGGGGGGTTTTGGGATCGCAGTTGCTCGCTTGGGGGGGGGGGGGGGGGGTCGAGCTCTGATCGGCGGCGGTGGGGGTGTAGTGACGGTCGGAGGTGGCAGGGAGG
The DNA here is from genome assembly GCA_030737875.1 of Allium sativum. Taxonomy (NCBI): domain Eukaryota; kingdom Viridiplantae; phylum Streptophyta; class Magnoliopsida; order Asparagales; family Amaryllidaceae; genus Allium; species Allium sativum. Next base: position 43,373,137 of record JASFAX010000020.1, on the reverse strand, counting down.
GTGGCGGTTTCGGTTTGGTGGTGTCCTAGGGTTTTAATGTGGAGGAGGGGCTGAGGGTCTTCGACTGGCGAAGGAGGAGAGTGGCGCGATGGGGGGGAGGGGGAGTCTGGTCGGTGGTGGAGCGTGGTGGCGACGAGGGGGGGAGTGCGACGGGGTGCAGCGATTTGTTTTTTTTATTTCTATTAAAATGGATTGAACGGGGGGGGGGGGGGTAGGGGTTGGCTTAGGAGAAGGGAAGGGAGGGGGTTTTAATATATTTTATAATATTTTAATTTATCACTTAATTGTTTAACACCACAAACTCCAATCGAATCCCAACTGACTGTCGCCCCTAGCTAATTAACCCCATTCCAAACACAATGGGATATGTATTGTAAGCCAGTTCGGCTGTTTTCGATCAGTTTTTGTTTAAATTAAAATATAAATCTATATATTCAATTTATACGCATATTTCAATTTACCGGGGCCACATACGGACTCTAAAAATTCCCAAAAAATATTTTCTAGCTTCGTATTGACGATACGGTTCTAACAAAACCAATTTCGTCAAATTCAGAGACCGTTTGAAAAATGGTCGTTTTCTGGTCGATTGAAATTGACTAAAACTGTTAAAACACGTTTTACTTCGCCACGCTCACATATTGACTCAGAAGATTACGAATTTTGGAATCCATCAATAACTTGACATCACGGATCCAACTAAAGTGGTTTCATCGAAAACAGAGGTCATTTGCAAAATTTCCATTTTTAAGGGCCATATTTTCCATAGCGACTATTCTGAAATTTCAACTGGGCATAACTTTTTATCCAGCTATGAAATTTCAATTTTTCGTATTCGTTGGAAAGTTATTCTCAATTAGATTCTAATATTTTTTGTTTCACTAAAATCTGTCTTATTTTGCATCTTACACATTCATTTGAACTTTGAAATCGAATTTTCGAACTACCGCGCAATTTCAGGCTCGTTATATAATTAAAATAAAATATAATATTCTAATGACGATTCAAATAAATATATACGTTCTAATTCTATTCAAAATAAATTTCTCGTCGTTATTATTTAAAATAATTCATTTTAAATACTCAAAATTCACTAAAATTGCCAAAATAAAAATTTTTAATTGGCTCAGATTTTCGGGTTATTACAGTGGACTTGATACGAAGACGAATGAAGACTGCACAAGATAGACAGAAGTCCTATGCGGATAAAAGAAGGACCGACCATAAGTTTGAGGTTGGAGACAGGGTTTTCCTTAAAGTATCTCCTTTGAGGAATGTCGTTTGCTTTGGATCTGTAGGGAAATTGGCACCAAGGTTTGTAGGGCCATTTCCTATCATTGAGAGGACTGGGACGATGGCTTATAGAGTAGAGCTTCCCGAAAGATTGGCTGGAGTTCATAATGTTTTTCATGTTTCTCATCTACGAAAGTGCTTACATGAGTCTGCGGAAGTTGTGGAGCAAGCATACTCGAGGAAGTAGAAGTGGAACGAGAAGCGAAGGTGAGAAGAGTTCCAACTTGTATCTTGGGAACAGAAGTTAACTACGCAATCGTGATGTCAAGCTAGTAAAAGTACAATGGAGTGACGCTGAAGAAGATGCGACTTGGGAGACTGAAGACAAGATACGCGCAGCCTACCCTTATCTTTTTGAGGGTGCATCCTTGATCTCTTTTTTCCATAAGTTTATGCATGCTTATATCTATCTTTTAAGTATATCTCTTTGGTCATATTCTTAATCCTTAGGTAGAAACCGATGGATGTAAACATGTATTTGAAACATGTTATGATTGATGGTTGCAAGTGGTTGCTCATGGATGCATATACACACACATTAGGTACTAGATCGACTCAGTCACTTTCATATTGCATATGCATATATGTATTTGTATATGGATTGAAACTTGATGTGTTATCATATGTATGTTGCTTTTGTATAAATGATTGTGCACTCATGTAGAAGTTATAAGGTACGATTAGGAATAATTGCATACATAGTGGACTCATGGCACTGACATAATTCGCATTAAGGAGGTCAACTGAATCAGTAGACCACCTGATTTTGCATTAGATAAGGACAAATACACACACTATGCATATGATCATGAAAGAATTAGAAATGTTTTTAAGGATAGTGGATGCCTGTGATTGATGGTTGAGTAGATGGATGTTGGATGTTAGGATACATTCTTCTTAACTCAGAGATTTCGGGGACGAAATCCTTTAAGGAGGGGAGAATGTAACACCCCTTACTTTTTATGAATATAAAAATTAACATATTTAAGAACACTTAATTTTCAGAAGAAGAATTAGGTGAAATGGGTCATGCCATTGCGTTCTTCTCGGAATTCTGCTTGAAATAGAGTCCGAGTTTGCGTGAATTGGACTTCGTATGAAGAAGTTATGGAGGTTAGAAGATGTAAGTTTAAATCAGAATTAAATAAATAATTAATAAATCAAAATTCGGAATTCAAACCAGCATGAAGAGGTGGGCGGGAAAATTCCCGCCAGAGGGTGTCGACCCCATTAAAGGGTGTCGACATGGGTGTCGACCCCCTCCCTGTAGGGGTCGACCCCTACTGACTGTTCTGGACAGTGACTACTTTCTGAGTCGTAGGGCTACGTGGCGACTTCTGATTGGCCTGATGACGCATTTTCTTGGATTGGATGGGTCCTATGTTGATCTAAAGGCTCAAACTAATCCTGTACTCCAATATAATCACATCAAACCTTAACCTAAACATCATAATCCTATTCTATCATGCCACCATGTTGTCCATCTCTAAACTAGCCTAGCCTTCATCTTCTCCAAACTAGAAATTAAATTAGAGAGAGAGCTTCAAATCAAAGTAGAGGTTTTCTTCTTCAATCAACAAACAAAGATTAGAATCGCTACAACATCAACTAATTCACTTTTCTAATCCTATCATTGTAAGTTCAGTTATTATTCAGATTTGAACACCTAATAGAAATCATGACTGTAATAATCGGATCTAGAACTATGCCTAATTGTGAGATAATCAATTCTGATTTATGCTTATCCTTTTTCTTATGAGATTGTTGTGATTGAAACAATGGAACCTATCATGTTGTACATCACTATGCCTAATTGTGAGATAATCAATTCTGGTTGATGCTTATCCTTTTGTCAAATCTGAACTACCTATGCTTATGAGACTGTTGTGATAGAAACAATAGAACCTATCATGTTGTACACCAAATTGGTGATTCTCTTATGTTCAATTCTATCGAATCCTTATGCCTATGACGTAACTTGCTCAGTTTGGCCATACTTATTGTTAATGTACAACATGCCTATTGGAAACATGATTCTTGGATTGGGTACACCTTTGCATGCCTATTTTGTTACTTATGTCAATTCTTGTGTTCCTTCTCCATTCCCCTTTTTGTTTTATTTTATGAATACTAGGTTCATTCGGAACCTAGATTGAATCTTGTTGTACGTACGATTGAAACGCGGGGAATTGGGTATAACTTAATTGAGTAATTTTGGGCATAACAAGTAAATGTGGCATAACTTGAATTGACTATAATCGGGTAATTAGCATATAAAAAATCTAGATTTGGGCATGTATGGTAAATTTGTAATTTAGCTAAAAGATGAACATGCTAACACGAGGTTAGATTGAATTGCGATGTAAGGCTGCCCGGAACTGTCCGGCACATCCAGCGACCGCAACAACAAATCTAATGTGAGAGGTTAGCGCATTAAGCCCAAAACCCGAGGTTAGAATGAGTTTGAGGTAGAAGTTTGCCCTGAACCGCCCGGCACATCCAGCAACCACAAACAACAGTTCTAATGTGAGAGGTTGAGGCATTAATGAATGAATTAATGCTAATGAACGGACATGCTAGGAATGGTAGGGTTAAGTTAACTTAGGCAACACTTAACCAATACAACATGTTAATTAAACAGATGGGTGAGGTTAGGTTAAATGAAGAACACTTAACCATTATTACATGTTGATTAGGAAACCCTAGTAACGGGGACCCATTTCAGCAGTAACCCACATAGATGTACCATGGTACCCTGAACTAGGCAGGGTGGGGCACGAATACTGGGTTGATTATAAGTGGTCAAAATAGCAGGGGGTGGTGCGTCAGTGTAGGTTCCGACGGAGTACGGGCATGCACGTACTCCGGAGTGGAAAAATCAGGCATTGGGTATCAATAGTTATACAGTGTGCTTCTTGAATTGTGTCAGGTTGCCAGCATAGGGATTGATACACCCTATGGTGGGACCAGCACAGGTATCTACAAACAAGCGGGGATGAATGACACAAGTAATAAATGCATGTGAATAGGAGCCGGTTGATAAAGGGATCATTTTATTATGAACACATGATGCTAGTTGAAACATTTGTTAGTACGTGCAGAGAAATGGAAATGAGTGCGATAGCATATCCGGTTTAACTTGCCTTATCTTGCCTTATGTTATCTTGTCACTATGGTATTGTCCTATATTCAGTTTATTCATGTCATGATCCTTTTTCTTGTTTATATGCTGAAAAATCACTAGACTTACCAGACTTATGTCTGACCTGTTTTCTTACGTCTTCTTTTCTTCCGTTCCCCCCTCCCCCGGTCCGTAGGGAAGGAATACTTCAGCTTAGTTCAGACCTTTTCCAGCTTGAAGAGAGTAGATGTATTTCTTGGATTCTCTTTTCTTAGGCTATGGCTGTGGTTACACTTTTATTGGGGATATATGCCACTTTACTACTGCTTTATGCTTCTTTATGTATTTTGAGTTTTTAATCAAGACAGAAGTTTTATTGTAATAACTTGGAAGTTGAGTTTTGAGACAATGGTTGTAATGTTTTGACTAGACCATGCTCCTTATGAAATAATTCCAGTTTTTCCGCTGTTTATATGTATGTCTTGTAAATTATATGTGTCTTTTACCTATAATGCTTCACCGAAGTTAATGCATTCCCTTTGTGAGTAACCTTAACGGAGGTGGGGTGTTTCACTTGGTATCAGAGCTGATGGTTACAGGATCAAATTAAAATTCTTGAAAACTATTTTTCAAAAAGAAGTTCTAAAGAAGCATTTTCAAGAAAAGTGTTGTTTTATTTTAAAGGCATATTCCCCAAAGCCATACGCACTATCTATGTTTTGAACCTTTTTTTCGTTTCAGCATGTCTGGGGATCTTAATCTTCCCGAGGGCGTACCGATACCCGGCTGGTTCAGAAGGTATTTGGAGGCTAGGGCTGGTTCAAAGGTATCTGGAGCTCCCTGTAGTAAGTTTCTCTCCACCCATTCTATGTATTATAACTATGCCATTTTGAATATTTGAATTTGCCTAATTTCGTCAACTATTCTTGACAATTAGGTACTAAAGGCATTTGTGCATGGGAATAAAAGCTTGTTCAAGATGTACCCGAAGCTAGAAGAGGTGGTAGTATATGTATACTTCCACTCTAGCCTGCCTGAATTCAACAAAGTGCAGTGTTGGGGTAGACTGGGAGATGCTGTTTATGATGATCACGAAGTTAATGATATGTCTGCTGCTTCTAGTGATTCTTCTTCTGACTCGAGTGTCGAATACGAGTGGGAATGGCCATGGCGATGCCAAGTAGTGTGTGATTGTTGCTTCCTACCGCAAAGTCTCATTCCTTGGCCGAGTAGTGATGATCTAAACAATGGTGAAGAAAACCAGTTGCCTGGTCGGCAGTTACAACAGTTGTTGGTTTATTTGGTTTGGATAATAGTAATACTAGATGTCCCAGTAATTTTAGTGTCTATGTGTGTAATATACTCTGTAAATAGATAGAAGAGAGTTAAGCAGTGGGGTGTGAGAAGTGGAAGAATTTATATGATTTATTAATTCTGTTCGAATTTGGTAAATGTGTATTTGTGTATGTTCAAAATATGAAATTGGAAATCATGGGAAAGGTAACAATTCTTCTGTCACCAAAAATTGTGTGCCCCTTTTCTATTAGAATTTGACATTTTACTTTACGTGTTTTAACCTACACCCACTTCCTTAGCATTGGTCACATGGGAGGCCAATTCTTATGTTCCCGTTTATGCTGTTCTCATGTGCCCAATGACTGAGATTTACCTGATTTTCACTTTTTGCTATTAAACTCTTCAACATTTGGAGGGTTTAACTGCAAAAAGTGGAAATCAGGGGGCCGCTATTGGTTGGACACACATGGGGATAGCTAAAAAGAGGACAGAACAATTTGCACTGTCACATAGTGCAGTATGGTTGTGTCATGCGCATCTCCCCTTGCGTTTTTTCTGTGTGATTTACTTCTGCCACGTTTGCACTTCAATAATTTTTTAGCTGCGTTCATTTTTAAATTGAAAAGGATAAATGAAAATGATGGGAAAAAAGGTAAATTCGCAGGAGAAGAATGTGTTCTTTTTACGAAAGTGTCAACGCGAAAAAGAGAAAATTATTATTTATATTATTATTTTATTTGTGTTAATTATTTATAAATAAATATGATGTATATCTGATACAGAATACATAATACATAAAACGAAATAAATAGTCAGAATTCAAAATGCAGAATACAAAATACAAAGCAAAATCTACGAATATGAACTACTGTGGTGGGTACTGTGGTGCAGGCCCGACCATTCCTACAAGCGGAAAAAAATAGCTGCTTCAAAAATCAAAAATCCAAAGTCATCAATGTCTCAACTGATTCTACTGCAAATATATATGTATATATATAACATATACATATTAATCGTGATTGTAACAACCCAGAAAATCAGAACCAATTTAAAAATTTTGTTTTGGTAATTTTAATGAATTTTGAATATTTAAAATGATTTATTTTAAATAATTACGACTAGAAATTTATTTTGAATAGAATTAGAACGTATAAATTTGTTTAAATCAAAATTAGAATATAAATATTTATTTTAATTATAAAAGGAATGGGAAATGACGCGGTAGTTTGAAAATTCAATTTCAAATGAGTGTACAGGATTCAAAATAAACCGGATTTTAGTAAAATCGGAAATATTTGAATCTGTTTGAAAATATATTTCCAACGAATGTGAAAAATCCAGATTTCATAGCGGGAATAAAAAGTTATGCCCAGTTGAAGATTCAGAATAGTCGCTATGGAATTTTATATAATATATTGCCTTTAAAAATAGCGATTTTGCAAACGACCTCCGTTTTCGACGAGACCACTATTGTTGGATCCGGAATGTCAAGTTATTGCTAGATTCCAATTTTCATAATTTTTGGAATCAATATGTGGGACGCAATTTAAACGTGTTTGGCAATTTCATTTTGAATTTAATCAACTGGAAAATGACCGTTTTCAAACGGTCTCCAAATTCGACGAAATTAGTTTTGTTAGGACCGTATCATCAAAGCATAACTAGATTTATTTTTCGTGAACTTTTGGAGTCAGTATATGGCCCGGTAAATTAAAATGTGCATTCAAATTCAATATATACTGATTTATATTTTAAGTTAAAGAAAAACTGATCGTAATAACTGAATTGGGTTACAAAACATATCCCATCATGTTCGGAATGGAGGTATTTAGCTAGGGACGACAGTCGTTGGGTCTCGTTTGGAGTTCGGACGAAAAACCCTAAATTTTGGAATTAAATAATATAAATATATATGGGGAGAGTTCCGCTATACCTCTTATATTGCACGTGAACTCTCCCCCTGAATATCAGCCACCCATTCCCCCACTTAATCTCTCTCTTCCCATTTGAATATTCGAAGAGAGAGAATTAGTGGGGGAATGTGTGGCCGATATTCAGGGTGAGAGTTCACGTGCAATATAAGAGGTGTAGCGGAACTCTCCCCAATCTATATATATATATATATATATATATATATATATTCAGAAAATCAAAACCCTAAAATTTTCTATTCGCTGGAAACTACAGCCGTGGATCGCGATTTTGAAGGCGGAAAAGCCTTCGAACCTTTCTCTCCAATTTCTGATTAATCCGTTCAATAAATTTCGGAATTTCTTAAAACAAAATTGAAGATCTCTGAGAGATCTTGGGATCCAATGGAAGAGATGAATTCTCGTTTTGTAGATTGCTCGAATTTGGAGCTCCATTAGGCTGCGTTCGAACTTGATTAAGGGAGGCATCGGGACACCAGACTGGGAGCAACGGTGGGCGGTGGTAAGTGGCGCTCCGGTGTAGGGGGTGGCAACCGACGATGGTCCTCCGATGGGCCAGGGTGGCGTAGCGGTTGAAGTTTCCGTTTGGAGGATGGGTTCAGCGTGAACAACGGGTTTTGGAAGAAAGTAATTAAAATAATAATAGTTTTTAAGCGTTATTTAAGTTGTTGTTAATTTAGCTAATTATATTTTAATTATTTCAGAAAGTAATTAATGCGTTGAATGTAATATTTTCCCATACAAGGTCGGAATCGCGCAAAACTGGATCTGTTGCGATCGTGGGAACGACAACTTCACAACAAGACTAACCGGGTCCAATTTGGAGCATGTTAGCATTTTAGGCAAATTCAAATCCAGACGGTGCTGAATTCGCCAGATAAAAAAAGACGGAGTGGAGCCCAATGTGAGAACTCCTCACTATAATCTCTTGTACAGTTATTTATTTTACAACTGCATATATGAACTGCTCCCCGTCATCCACAGACTAAGGACGACTTGATTGATTGTATTGTGATGTAGAAATTTATTTTGATTGTGATGTGAAATGAACTGAATAAAATATTCATGTGTTGAATAAAATATTTGAACGATAAAAATATCATTTTTATTGAATGAATATAATATAAAATACTCATGTATGAAATAAAATATTTAAACGATAAAAATATCATTTTTATTGAATGAATATAATATATAAAATATTCATTTATGGAATAAAATATTTGAACGATAAAAATATCATTTTTATTGAATGAATATAATATATAAAATATTCATGTATGGAATAAAATATTTGAACGATAAAAATATCATTTTTATTGAATGAATATAATATATAAAATATTCATGTATGGAATAAAATATTTGAACGATAAAAATATCATTTTTATTGAATGAATATAATATATAAAATATTCACGTATGGAATAAAATATTTGAACAATAAAAATATCATTTTTATTGAATGAATATAATATATGAAATATTCATGTATGAAACAAAATATTTGAACGATAAAAATATCATTTTTATTGAATGAATATAATATATATAATATTCATGTATGGAATAAAATATTTGAACGATAAAAATATCATTTTTATTGAATGAATATAATATATAAAATATTCATGTATGGAATAAAATATTTGAACAATAAAAATATCATTTTATTGTATATATGAACTGTTTAAAATAGTCATGTGTTGAAATAAATATTCATAAACAAATCGGACGATTTGTTTATATACACTCATTTATTTGATACTGATTGGGACGATATATTTTACACATCGCCTAATTGCACAAATAAAATATGTGTTTGTTGATTGAATCCCCACACGGGTATTAGGATGATATTTGACGTACACTAATCCCAATTGTTTAGTTGTATGTCAATTGATGGGTTGACAAACTGTTGTAAGCGTTAATTATTTATATTTAATTCTTATGCAGTTTTGTAGTGCTGTAACAACCCGGAAAATCAGAGCCATTTTTTGGCTATTTTAATGAATTTTGAATATTTAAAATAAATTATTTTAAATAATAACGACCAAAATTTTGTTTTAAATAGAATTAGAGCATATATAGTTGTTTGGATCGAGGTTATAGCGAATATATTTATTTTAATTATAAAACAAGGCCTGAAATAGCGCGGTAGTTTGAAAATTTGAATTCGAACTCTGACTGACTGTACAGGATGCAAAATAAAACGGATTTTAGTGAAACCAAAAATATTTAAATCTGTTTAATAATATCTTTCTAACGAATGTGGAAAATCGAAATTTCATAGCGGGAATCAAAAGTTATGGCCAAATGAATTTTCAGAAAGGTCGCTATGGAACTAATATAGCCCATGAAAATGGACATTTTGCAAACGACCTCCGTTTTCGATGAAACAACTTTTGTTGGATCCAGAGTGTCAAATTATTGCTAAATTTCATATTCCATAATTTTTGGAGTTAATATGTGAGCGTGGCGAAGAAAAATGTGTTTGGTCAATTTCAATCAATTGGGATCGACCAGAAAATAGCCATTTTTTAAATGGTCTCCAAATTTGACGAAACCAGTTTTGTTGGGACCGTATCGTCCAAACATAGCCAGATTTATTTTTCTGGAATTTTCAGAATCAGTATGTGGCCCCAGCAAAATAAAATGTACGTTCAAATCCAAATTTGAATATTTTATATTTTAATTTGAAGAAAACCCGACTAAAACAGTCGAATGGGCTTAGGAAACATATTCTATTATGTTCGGAATATGGGTACTTAGCTAGGGACGAAAGTCATTGGGTTTGAATTGGAGTTCGTATGGTTTGGAGGGTATTTTCTGAAATAAAGGAACTAAAAAATAAATATACATTAACCGGCCAATCATATTTCATCGTTCATTTCTCTCTCCCCGATCCCCTATACTGTGCGATGACGGAAAACGTTTCTCCCCTTCTCTCCTCTTTTTCTTCAAATCCACTCAATAAAAACCGATGGCCCTTGGGAGAATTTTGTAGACCTCTCCTCCATCTTCACATCCATATAAGGTGCACCCCGTATTGTTGCGCCAGCATCGAGATCAAGCCCCCAAAGTCAGGGACTATCGACTGCCGCCAAGGCCAGCACAGGACACCAAAGTGGACCCCACCCCCTGCGCACGTGTGCGACTCCTTCCCCTTTGACGCAGCACCGCCCGATCGTCTAACCGTTTCACGGATTTCGCGAAAAATCCAAACCTAGTTTGAAACAAAAACTGAGAGGTAACGACTTTGTTTATTTTAAACTGATTTCGACAATTAAAAGTGTTACAAACTTATAAAAATCACATCTTTTTGCTATGTGGTTGAAATCCAGTGGAACTAGGGACATTGGACTCGTGAGATAGAAGAGACTGGAGAATTTTTGGAGCTTCCTACGATTTTTGGAGGAGTGGAACCCAATGTGAGATTTCTAAATTCAAAACGATATGGAATGGCAATGTATAAATTATATAATCGATGTATAAGTTATATAAGCGTTGTACACCTCATGTATAAGCATTGTATAAATTATATGTGCGATGTATAAGTTATATATGCGTTGTAAAAATCATATGTGCGTTGAATGGAGTTGAAATGAAATTGAAATGAAATGTAAATATATTTATATACGTATATCTATATATATATACTCCTCTCGTCTACAGACCATGGATGATATTTATTGGTTGTGATTGTTTGGATTGTGGTTGACATGAAATTTGGTTGACAAATGCGAATGGTTGATAATGATTGTTTTGGTTGAAATAAAATTGGAATGGTTTGTGGAAAAATCCATTGTGATATGAAAATGATCGAAATATTTAGATTATAAGGATAAGCCCCTTAGGGAACGCTGCGAGGCGTAAGGTAGTGCGAGGAGCCGTACTCGAAACGGTGCCGGTTTTAAACCCCCTGCCGTTATGCCACTGAAATTTTCTGAAATATTCATGTGTTTGATTTATATTCATGTATTGAAATATATTCATGTGTTGGAAAATAATCATGTTTGAAATAAATTGTTTTGACAATAAAAAATCACATTTTTATCATCTATATGAAGTATATAAAATATTCATGTTTGAAATAAACTGTTTTAACTGTAAAAATCACATTTTTATTATATATATGAACCGATAAAAATATTCATGTTTTGAAATTAATTGTTTTGACGATAAAAATTACATTTTTATTATATACATGAAGTGTTAAAAATAGTCATGTGTTGAAATAAATATTTGTTGGATAAAAATATTATTTTTATCACATATATGAAATGAAAATGGTTGGGAAATCGAAGAACGGATTATATATATAATTAAAATAAAACGAATAACGACGCTGCAGTTTGTATTTTGAAATCGTGATTTTAAACGATTATTGCAGGATATCCGACCGTCGGATTTTCCCGAAACCAAAACCGTTGGGTTCGCTTTGAAAATATCTTTCTAACAATACCAAATTTGCAAAGATCCAACGGTTAGATTGTGTGAAATGTTTAATTTAAATCTGAATAAAAACAGCGCCAGAATGGATTATATATATATATATAATATATATATATAATTAAAATAAAACGAATAATGACGCTGCAGTTCGTATTTTGAAATTGTAACTTTAAATGATTGTACAAGGAGATCCAACCGTCGGATTTTCCCGAAACTGAAACTGTTAGATCCATTGTGAAAAGATCTTTCCAATGGTATACAATTTGTAAAGGTCCAACGGTTAGATTTTCAGATATGTGAATCAAATCTGAAGAAAAACAGTGCCATGGCCGCGTTATGGCCTGAAGCGTCGTTTGAATAAATTGGCCATTTTTAAATAAATAAAAATAGCGGTAAATCGTTATAAAATGTTATAAACGGTATGGAATGGAAATAAACCGAATTTACCTGGTTTATTGGATATTTGATGGTTGAATGTGTTTGACGTGAAAATCACATTAATGAACTGAATTATGGATGTCAAATAATTTAACCATGGAAACGAATTGATTTGAAATTCTAAATATACGTGAATTATTTGAAAAGGCCGAGTTAATTCTCATTTCAAATAATTGGTCGACGGTTAGAAGTCGAAGATATGAAGACGGTGCAAGACCGATGATCTTCACATCGAATGGATGGCCATTGATGCCTTTGATGGGAGTTGCTGCCCTGAAGGGGTTACAGTGGTGGTTGTCCGGATGTACTTGTTGGTCGTTAGGATGTGCGAGGACCTCTCTCTTATATTGGACATATGGGACGAGGAATAAGGTGCCTCCGGTTTCGTTCAGACCCAGAACGGACTTGTAAATGGATGTGTGTTTGACGTTGTGGATTGACAACGTGGCATGTTGAGATGCAGTGATCAAGGCTTTTGTTGAAAAGCAGAGCCTTGTGGTTGATGATCAAAGCACGGCTTTAAATAGCATAGCTTTGTGTATAGCGTTGATTCGCGGGCCTCACACCTCGGTATGAACCAGAAACGGGAGAGGACTTCAGGGAGGACATGCGTTTCCTTCTAGCTAGGAGTGGTGCCAGCGTTTTACAAGCCCTAACGTTTTACTTATGTGGATGATGGATAGCAAGGCGCCTCGGTTATTTCGGTCTCTACGGAGCTGATGGTCTGGTCGGGATAGGACCAGTTGACGCCCCATAGGGCGGGGAAACGCAGTGTTCAGGCATTTTAATCCACTCTATGTGGACCGGCCCTGACGATCCAAGGCTTGCGTGCACACTTGCCTGAGACATGGGCTAGAGCGTCTCAATGCGGTAAGGACAATCCCTTGCCTTGGTTCATGACGGAAATCCAATTTCCAAATACGACATCATGCAGTTTTGATTGTACAGCTATTTATGGTGACATGATATATGGTACCCATGCCATCTATGATTGATACTTATGATTAAAGTTGTTTTCGAAACATATAAACACTAGTAATAATATCAAATGATTTGTTTTATTCGTATCAAGCATATTTTGGCCATTATAAGGTAAATACTCTATCCTCCGGCTTGCGTTGCATTGTGTGATGGGACTTGAGTCTTACAATGGCTTCATTTTTATAAAAAGCATTGCGATGTTTAAATGATTTACTTGTTTTTAGCACTGGCAATCCAATGGAGTAAACCCATTCCGCGTTAGCAGCGTAGTCCTGTGATTGGCCTTATTATAAAATAAGTTAAGTAGATTTCTCATACCAGTCCCATGACTGACTCATAATTTGTTTCACTTGCAAACTCGGGTGCCCTATTTTCTACATGGGAAGCCTTATATTCAGGTTTTAGCAGGCTCTCTCTATATAGCTATGGAGCTGAAGATGGATTCTATCACTTCTTTCTTTTTATGATATTCAGCTCTTGTTATATATATATTATGTTTTGATTCCGTTGTAGACATTTTATGTAAAGCTGAAACTGTATTTTGAACTAAGTATGATCCTGTTATACTGTGTAACTCTGATGATTATTATTTCCAGTGTAATTTGATGTACATTATCTGGTGTATTTATATATTTCTGTTCTGTTGTTATTTGTTTATGTGTTATATTCCAAAGATTACTCTTGCCACCATGGAACGGGGGTTTGGGGTCGTCACACGTGGTATCAGAGCTTTGGTTAAGCTTAGTTCTGGAATATAATATTAACGAACTCGTCAGAAATAGAACCAGTAGTGTTCTAAGATGAACATACTCATTTCAGATAGGATCAGTAATATCCTATTGAAAAATCCTCATTAGAGATAGAATCAGTAGCATTCTAGAATGAGTGGCTCATTAGAGATGGGGTTAGTAATGCCCAAGAATGAGTTCAAAGTTATATGTTTATAAATTACGTATTTGTGATTATATATAATCTGATCTTAGAAAATATGAATTAATTGGTAAATTTCTGAAAAGTTAATCAATAAACTGATTGTTGTTTGTGTTGTGTGATTATGAATTCGATTTATCAAAATATTGGAAAGATAATTAATCCAATCGATTAGAGAATGAAGGGTAAATTTATGCAACTGAATCAAATATTAAACTGATTTAAAAATTGATTGGAATATATGCATGTACATTATATAGTTTGAACAGGTAAATGGATTTACTATTGAGTAAAGAATTTATTTGCGTGCCCGACAAATAGGTAAACCTTAATGAGTTGGATGCACAGTTTTATTATTATATCAACTCCTGTGAATGTCATTGGATGCAGAGTGCTGGTTGTTTTGTGTGAAATAATAAACGTTGCCATAGGATAGTAACACTTAATTTAGAACTACACTACATGGCATACTTCTTGAAGATAGCATACCTATTATATACCGCATAAGCATTTGGAGCTTATGTGACGAGGTTGAAGATTTACCATACGAGCGAGAGGCTTGTATGGCGATAACTATATTACAGGTTGAACCGAAGACTGATATGGACTATATAAAATGTAACGGTAAATTACCAGATTAATAAAAACTCCACACGGGTCTGGAGATGACAAAAAACACGTCTCTCTAGTCATTAAGGCATAAAAAACCATTTATAGGGAGACGAGAATTTATTCTCTGGAGTTATGATCTACACACACTCCCCTGTGGACACCAGAATATATCACTATAAATATGTGTATGCCTTTTAGGATTTATTGGGTACCTAATATGGCCCAATAAATTTCCAAACCCCTCCCTGTACAAAGGAGGTTATGGCGATATTTTTCGAAAATTTAGGGTGTTAGCCAAATTTTTGAAGAATTAGAAAATTCTTAGAAAATGAAAAATTGAAGAAGGAAAGCCAGAATGAATGTTGAGTTGGTTAGTTAAATAACTTTCAGCTTTTTTCCTTTTCGGGGACGAAAAGATTTTAAGTGGGGGAGATTGTAACAACCCGGAAAATCAGAGCCATTTTTTTTTTTTGCTATTTTAATGAATTTTGAATATTTAAAATAAATTATTTTAAATAATAATGACCAAAAATTTGTTTTGAATAGAATTAGAACGTATATAGTTGTTTGGATCGAAGTTATAGCGAATATATTTATTTTAATTATAAAACAAGGCCTGAAATGGCGCGGTAGTTTGAAAATTTGAATTCAAACTTTGACTGACTGTACAGGATGCAAAATAAAACGGATTTGAGTGAAACTGAAAATATTTATATTTGTTTAAGAATATCTTTCTAACGAATCTGGAAAATCAAAATTTCATAGCTGGAATCAATAGTTATGGCCAAATGAATTTTCAGAAACATTGTTATGGAAATAATATAGCCCGTGAAATGGACATTTTGCAAACAACCTCTGTTTTTGACGAAACCACTTTCGTTGGATCCGGAATGTCAAATTATTGGTAGGTTTCAAATTCCATAATTTTTGGAGTTAATATGTGAGCGTGGCGAAGGAAAATGTGTTTGGTTAATTTCAATCAATTTGGATCGACCAGAAAATGGCCATTTTTCAAACGGTCTCCAAATTAGATGAAACTAGTTTTGTTGGAACCGTATCGTCCAAACATAGCCAGATTTATTTTTTTGGAATTTTTAGAATCAGTATGTGGCCCCGACAAATTAAAATATACGTTCAAATCCAAATTTGAATGTTTTATATTTTAATTTGAAGAAAAACTGACTGAAACAGTCGAATGGGCTTAGGAAACATTTTCCATTATGTTCGGAGTAGGGGTATTTAGCTAAGAGCGACAGTCGTTGGGTTTGAATTGGAGTTCGTATGGTTTGGAGGGTATTTTCCGAAATAAAGGAATTAAAAATTGAATATAAATTAGCTGGCCAATCATATTTCACCGTTCATTTCTCCCTCCCCGATCCCTTTTACTGTGCGACGATGGAAAACGCTTCTCCCCTTCTCTCCTCTTTTTCTTCAAATCCACTCAATAAAAACCCATGGCCCTTTGGAGAATTTTGCAGACCTCTCCTCCAGCTTCACATCCATATAAGGTGCACCCCGTATTGTTGCACCAGCATCGAGCATCGAGATCGAAGCCCCCAAAGTCAGGGACTTTCGACCGCCGCCGAGGCCAGCGCAGGCCACCAAAGTGGACCCCACCCCCTGCGCACGTGCGCGACTCCTTCCCCTTCGATGCAGCACCGCCCGATTGTCCAACCGTTTCACGAATTTCGCGAAAGTCCAAACCTAGTTTGGAACGAAAACTGAGAGGTAACGGCTTTGTTTATTTTAAGCTGATTTCGACCATTAAAAGCGTTGCAAACTTATAAAAATCATATCTTTTTGCTATGTGGTCGAAATCCAGTGAAACAAGGGACATTGGACTCGTGTGGACGTCTTCTACATTCTATAAGAGACCGGAGAATTTTTGGAGCTTCCTACGATTTTTGGAGGAGTGGAACCCAATGTGAGTTTCTAAATTCAAAACGATATGGAATGGCAATGTATAAATTATATAATCGATGTATAAGTTATATAAGCGTTGAACACCTCATGTATAAGCGTTGTATAAATTATATGTGCGATGTATAAGTTGTATATGCATTGTAAAAATCATATGTGCGTTGAACGGAGTTGAAATGAACTTGAAATGAAATGGAAATATATTTATATACATATATATATATATATATATATACTCCCCTCGTCCACAGACCATGAACGATATATATTGTTTATGATTGTTTGGATTGTGGTTGACATGAAATTTGGTTGATAAATGCGCATGGTTGATAATGATTGTTTGTGGTTGAAACAAAATTGGAATGGTTTGTGGAAAAATCCATTGTAATATGAAAATAATCAAAATATTTAGATTATAAGGATAAGCCCCTTAGGGAACGCTGCGAGGCGTAAGGTAGTGCGAGGAGCCATACTCGGGACGGTGCCGGTTTTAAACCTCCTACCATTATGCTGTCGAAATTTTCTGAAATCTTTATGTGTTTGATTTACATTCATGTATTGAAATATATTCATGTGTTAGAAAATAATCATGTTTGAAATAAAGTGTTTTGACAATAAAAAATCACATTTTTATCATCTATATGAAGTATATAACATATTCATGTTTGAAATAAACTGTTTTAAAAGTAAAAATCACATTTTTATTATATATATGAATCGCTAAAAATATTCACATTTTGAAATAAATTGTTTTGACAATTAAAATTACATTTTTATCATATACATGAAGTGTTAAAAATAGTCATGTGTTGAAATAAATATTTGTTGGATAAAAATATTATTTTTATCACATATATGAAATGAAAATGGTTGGGAAATCGAAGAACGGATTATATATATAATTAAAATAAAACATATAACGATGCCGTGTTCGTATTTCGAAATTGTGATTTTAAACGATTATTGCGGGAGATCCGACCGTCGGATTTTCCCGAAACTGAAATCGTTGGGTTCGCTTTGAAAATATCTTTCCAACAGTACCAAATTTGCAAAGATCCAACGGTTAGATTGTGTGAAATATTTAATTCAAATCTGAATAAAAAAAGCGCTAGAATGGATTATATATATATATAATTAAAATAAAACGAATAATGACGCTGCAGTTCGTATTTTGAAATCGTAACTTTAAACGATTGTACCGGGAGATCCGACCGTCGGATTTTCCGGAAACTGGAACCGTTGGATGCGTTTTGAAAAGATCTTTCCAATGGTATAAAATTTGTAAAGATCCAATTTTTAGATTTTTAGATATGTGTAAATAAAATCTGAAATAAAACAGCGTAATGGTCGCGTTATGGCCTGAAGCGTCATTTGAATAAATTGGTCATTTGTAAATAAATAAAAATAGCGATAAATCGTTATAAAATATTACAAACGATATGGAATGTAAATAAACCGAATTTACCTAGTTTATTGGATATTTGATGGTTGAATGTGTTTGACGTGAAAATCACATTAATGAACTGAATTATGGATGTCAAATAATTTTACCATCAAAATGAATTGATTTGAAATTCTAAATATACATGAATTATTTGAAAAGACCGAGTTAAATCTCATTTCAAATAATTGGTCGACGTTTAGAAGTCGAAGATATGAAGACGGTGCAAGACCGATGATCTTCACATCGAATGGATGGCCACTGATGCCTTTGATGGGATTTACTGCCCTGAAGGGGTTACAATGGTGGTTGTCTGGACGTACTTATTGATCGTTCGGATGTGCAAGGACCTCTCTCCTATATTGGACATACGGGACGAGGAATAAGGTGCCTTCGGTTTCGTTCAGACCGAGAACGGACTTGTAAATGGATGTGTGTCTGACGTTGTAGATTGACAACGTGGCACGCTGAGATGCAGTGATCAAGGCTTTTGTTGAAAAGCAGAGCCATGTGGTCGATGATCAAAGAACGGCTTTAAATAGCATAGCTTTGTGTATAGCGTTGATTCGCGGGCCTCACACCCCAGTATGAACCAGAAACGGGAGAGGACTTCAGGGAGGACATGTGTTTCCTTCTAGCTAGGAGTGGTGTCAACATTTTACAAGCCCTGACGTTTTACTTATGTGGATGATGGATAGCGAGGCGCCTCGGTTATTTCGGTCTCTGTGGAGCCGATGGTATGGTCGGGATAGGACCAGTTTGAAGCCCCATAGGACGGGGAAACGCAGTGTTCAAGCATTTTAATCCACTCCGTGTGGACAGGCCCTGGAGATCCATGGCTTGCCTGCGTGCTTGCCTGAGACACGGGCTAGAGCGTCTTGAAGCGGTAAGGATGATCCCTTGCCTTGGTTCATGACGGAAATCCAATTTCCAAATACGACATCATGCGGTTTTGATTGTAAACCTATTTATGGAGACATGATATATGGTACCCATGCCATCTATGATTGATACTTATGATTGAAGTTGTTTTTGAAACATATAAACACTAGTAATAATATCAAATGATTTGTTTTATTCGTATCAAGCATATTTTTGCCATTATAAGGTAAAAATTCTATCCTCCGGCTTGCGTTGCATTGTGTGATGGGACCTGAGTATTATAATGGATTCATTTTTATAAAAAGCATTGCGATGTTTAAATGATTTACTTGTTTTTAGCACTGGCAATCCAATGGAGTAAATCAGTTCCGCGTTAGCGCCGTGGTCCTGTGATTGGCCTTATTATAAAATAAGTTAAGTAGATTTCTTATACCAGTCTCATGACTGACTCGTAGTTTGCTTCACTTGCAAACTCGGGTGCCTTGTTTTCTACATGGGCAGCCTTGTATTCAGGTTTTAGCGGACTCTCTCTGGATAGCTATGGAGCTGAAGATGGACTCTATCACTTCTTTCTTTTTATGCTGGTCAGCTCCTGTTATATATATATATATATATATATATATATATATATATATATTATGTTTTAGTTCCGCTGTAGACATTTTATGTAAAGCTGAAACTGTATTTTGTACTAAGTATGATCCTGTTATACTGTGTAACTCTGATGATTATTATTTCCAGTGTAATTTAATGTACATTATTTGGTGTATTTATATATTTTTGTTCTGCTATTATCTGTTTATGTGTTATATTCCAAAGATTACCCTTACCACCGTGGAACGGGGGTTTGGGGGCATCAGAGGTGCACTCTAGCTGATGGTTGATTGTTTATCATTGTTGATATATACATGTGTTGTGTGAAATCCATATAAATAAAATTATATGGTAATTGATTGAGTCCGATTCCAATTCAGAAATAAGGAATATTTTAAAATAACTAATATTTTAAAATAAGAAATATTTTAAAATAACTAATATTTTAAAATAATGAATATTTTAGAATAATATTCAAAAAGGAGTCAAAATGTGATTTTGATGTCTGATTTCGGATGGACGCGAAAATATTTAAATATGTGAAGTCGTGTTGATTAGATTTGCGCCATTTTGACACGAACGGTATTATATCGATTTTATTCATTTTTATAATGAATATCGAAAAGGAAATGATTTCAAAATCTGATATTTTGAAAATATTATCATTTAAATAATATAATGATAAGGAGTATTCAAATTTGATTTGAAATTTTAAATGAAATTGAAATCATTTTGAAATGAATTTAAAACGTATTCATAAAAGAATATTCAAATTTTATTTGAAATTTGAAATGAAATTGAAATAGTTTTAAAATGAATTTAAAACGGATTTATAATGGAATATTCAATTTTGATTTTAAATTTGAAAATGAAGTTGAAATCTTTTTTAAAACGAATTTAAAACGATTTATAAAATATGTTTTAAATGGAAATCAACGAAATATATAATATATATATATATATATATATATATTTAATGGCCTAAATAGAACGCATCGCGCCGCGGCAGTTCGCGAGTTTCGACCATTGACTTTAAATTGACATTACGGGTGATCCGACCGTCTGATGTTCCTAAAACTGGAATCGTTGAGTTCGTATCGAAAAGAACTTTCCAACAAATATAAGAGATTTGAAATCTAATGGTTGGATTTGGAATCATGTCCAAATCAAATTTGGAAAATGTCGTTGTAAGTGCAGTTCGATGACCGTTTTTGGAAATCGACTGTACGGGCCTTGATAAAATGATTAAAAATATCAATAATTTGTGTAAAATCATAATAAATGATTTGAAAAGAATTGGGATAAAAAATTCCATATTTGAAAAGATAAAAATATATTTTTATCGAAATGAACTAGTTATGAACTAGAATTATAAATCCAATATATTTAAATAAATAAATTGGATTTGGATTGGTTTTAAAAATAACCAGAATTTCCAATATATGGATTGGAATGGATTTGAATCAAAGTTATCTTCGGAATATTTCAATATACGATTTCGTGATTATATGGATATCGTGGAGGAATTTGGAAAATATATATATATATCATTATTCCCAATACGATATTTATTGATTTCAGGATTTGATATTGAATATAAGTCGTTATAATTTCTATTCAGAGCCTTGTATCTAATATTGAATTGGATTTTGGGTTTGTTGTGAATGGAGTCATCATTAACCCCGTTCTTAAACCCCGTGTGAAAAGAATAAATCTTTTAATTAAGATTATTAGAGTTTCCAGTTAATTAACATTTAATAGGAATCAAATGGGATGTGAATTGGGTTTATTGTGAACTGTGTTTTAGCGACATTCGTTCTTTGACCCGATTTGCAGTGAAATGTGATTTGGAATTTATAAATCTTTTATTTAAGATTTAACAGGAATTTCCAAAGTAAATTTTTCCAATTTAATATATTAAATTGGAATTGAATGAAATTTGATTTGATAATAATTGAAGTGAGCTTCTATGGAGGAAGACTGTTAATACATAAGAAATTTAAAAGGGTTTGTCGTTATTCCATTTATATTATTAGTCGGATACGGAAATTGATATTGATTATATATTGATCTGTTTTCCGTGAAGATTCCATAATTAATGGAATGTGATTTGGGATTATCGTGAACTGTGTTTTAAATGACAATAGTTCTTTAACCCAGTTAAATGCAGGATTACATGTCTAACATTGTATTTTGAACTGTATGGTTGATCTCTGCTAAATATATGGTGGAGGATAATTTATACTCTTGCTAAATACCCTTCTCTAAGACGTACGAGCTTAGAGATTATATATCGACAGAAATCAACAATACGGTGCAGATTATCGATGTGGCATGTTTGTGTTTCCAAAGTTAAATAATCATTAATATTGATTTCTGGGAAGATTAAAACTAAGTGGAGATTTAATGAATCTTTAATTAGATTGAAATATGAATTGATAATTTAAATTATCAAATTTGAGAAATGATTGAGAATGGGGTATCACCAGTTTTGGTCCAGGCGATAGTTAAATCTTTAATTAGATTTAAACCTGAAATGGTAATTAAATTTACCTCTAACACCGTGGTGTTAGATATGGAGTATTACCAGTTTTGCTCCATGGGAAGAATAGGTTGGGATTGGGATAATAAAATAAGTGATTACTTCGGTAAGGATCGCTAATCTCGACTAGTTTGGATAAACCTTAAATTGGTTTGAAATTAATATCCAAAGGAAGATTAAAGAATAAATTTGAAGAATTTATCATTGATAAAATTAATGGGAACCTTTCCCAAAGGATATGAATATTCAAATAAAAGAATATTCAGAATTGGAATGTGGCGTATGTTATGTTTTATAGCACTTGTTTATAATATACGCGAGTTATTCGGAAAGGCCGGGTTTATACCCATTCTGAATAACTGATTCGACGATAAGTCAATGATGAAGACGGTGGTTGAAGATCGCAGGTCTTCACATCGTTTGGATGATTGATGATGTCTTAATTGGGCTGTATACCCAAGACAAGGTAATAAGTGGTGATCTTCCAGACGTACTTGGAGATCGACCGGATATGCGAGGACATCTCTCCTGTATTGGACATATGGGACGAGGAATAAGATGCCTCCGGTTTCGTTCAGACCCAAAGCGAACTTGTAAATGGATGTGTGTCTGACATCAGATTTCATTCTGTGTGATTGATCTCTATTAAATATATATCTGTTTGGCTGCGGAGAATTTATTCTCTTGCTTAACGCCCTTCTCTGAGACGTACGAGCTAAAAGGTTATATATTGATAGACATCAGTCGCATGGCGTGAATTGCATGTGTGGCATACTGAGATGCAAAGGATCAAGGCTTCTGTTAAAAAGCAGAGTCTTGTGGTTGATGATCAAAGCACGGCTTAATATAGCATAACTTTGTGTATAGCGTTAATTTGAGAGCCTCAAACCCCGGTGTGAACCAGAAACGGGAGGGACTTCAAGGAGGACATGCGTTTCTTTCTAGCTAGGAGTGGTGTTATGGTATGGAGCCCAGACATTTTTACTTATGTGGTTGTTGGATTACGAGGTGCCTTAGATATATCGGTTACTACGAAGCCGATGGATATTGAGTCATCTGGCTCATTTACGCCCCATAGGGCGGGGAAACGCATTGTTCAGGAATTGCCAATCCTCAAACATAAGAGAGGACCAGCCCTGAAGATCCAAGGTGCAGTTGCGACTGTAGCTTGAGACATGGTAGGCTAGATTGTCTCGAATGCGCACAAGATGATCCCTTTGCCTTGGTTCACAGATGGAAATCCAACTTCCAATACGTGATATTTCGGTTTTGATTGTAGAGCCTAATATTGGCGACATGATGTATGGTACCCATGTCGTCTAAGATTGATACATTTATATTCGAAGTTGTTTTATACACTATGCATTTATAATAGTATCAAATGATTTGTTTTAAACGTACCAAGCATGTTTGGCTATTATTAGGGAAAACCCTATCCTCCGGCTTGCGTTGCATTGTGTGATGGGACTTGGGTCTTATAATAGCTTCATTTTTCCAAAAAACATTGCGTTGTTTGTTTTATGCACTGGTACTCTAGGGAAGAAACCCGTTCCGTGTTATACGGCGTGGTCCCTTGATACATCTGATTTTAAAGTAAAGTTTTAAATAACTGTTTTAGTTCTCACACCAGTCACATAACTGATCTGGAGTTTATTGATTTAACCTAAACTCTGGGTGTCTCTTTTTTCCACACGAGCAGCTAGTAGTTTTGATTTTGCAGATATTGTATCCACAGGATCCTGGTTTACAGCTGGAGCTATATTCGAAATGCTCTGTATCCGTGTATTTCTTTCAGTTGTGTTTTGTATTATTTTCCGCTGCATTATAATTTGTAAATCTCTGATTTTTATCAAATGTTCATACTCTGTATATTCTTGTACTCTCATGTAAATTGTTGTAATAAGCAATGGAATGTTCTTCTATGTTGTTCTGTTTTTTCTTGTTCTCAAACAATTCATTCTTTCTCTTCTCTTCGGAGACCGGGGAAGTTCGGGTCCTTACATGTGGTATCAGAGCTTCGGTTTACAGAGCTCGAGAACAAGACACGTTAGAACCAAACGAAAGAATTCATCAGAGATTGGATTAGTAATATCCAATGAGAATGACTCGTTAGAGATAGGATCGGTAGTACCCTAGAACGAGTGTGAACAATAGTGTTTTTAAAAAATAAAAACCAATTTTGTTTTGAAAATTTAATCTAATTATACGTATTTGAGTATTTTATTTTATTTTGGACAATCGAGTATATAAGATTTTGCATATATGCGTCATGAACGTAGATTCGAAGTTTTAATATACTGGACAGATATAGAATCACACTCTAGACGTCCGGAGATGATACTGATGATTGAGATCTCATCATCAGTGTTTATGTTCGAGTTTCGAAAGTGGGATATCTATATAGTTCCAATTGACTAGTGTGAGAACCAAAGCTAGATAGGGTCTATTTTTGTGACTTGGCATCAAAAATGGATTTTTATATATATAATTTATGTGTTTGAAACGATAATCAACTAATTGACTGCTGATTGTGTTGTTTGATTATTGGTGTGATTAATTAAAAATTTGAACCATTAAGCCGAATGGCGTCAAATTTTGAACTGAATTGAAAATTTGATTGAAAATTGCATACATGTACATATATAAATGTGTGAACAGGTCATAGCAAGAAGGCTAGAGAAGAGGAATAAAATTGTTTGCCCGACAAATAGGTACATGTTTACTAATTTATTGAGTTTGGATGATTTTATGAGCCGATGCTTGGCATTTTCTTTTTCTTATTGGATGATGAGGTCCCTGCGTGGCTAGTTGAGGTTTTAAATGTCTCCCCATACAAAGGAGGTTATGGCGAAAATTTTCAAAAACTTAGGGTGTTAGCCAAATTTTTGAAAAATTAGAAAGTCTTAGAAACTGAAAAGTAGAAGAATGAAAGTTGAGTTGATTAGTTAAACAACTTTCAGCTCTATTCCTTTTCGAGGACGAAAAGATTTTAAGTGGGGGAGATTGTAACAACTTGGAAAATTGGAACCAATTTAAAATTTTTATTTTGGCAATTTTAATGAATTTTGAATATTTAAAATGATTTATTTTAAATAATTACGACTAGAAATTTATTTTGAATAGAACTAGAATGTATAAATTTATTTAAACCGAATATAAATATTTATTTTAATTATAAATGGAATGGGAAATGGCGCAGTATTTTAAAAATTCGATTTCAAATTTCAAATGAGTGTACAAGGTTCAAAATAAACCGGATTTTAGTAAAACCAGAAATATTTGAATCTGTTTGAAAATATCCTTCTAATGAATGTGAAAAATCCAGATTTCATAGCGGGAATAAAAACTTATGCCCAGTTGAAGATTCAGAATAGTCGCTATGGAATTTTATATAATATATAGCATTTAAAAAGAGCGATTTTGCGAACGACCTCCGTTTTCGACGAGACCACTATTGTTGGATCCGAAATGTCAAGTTATTGCTGGATTCCAAGTTTCATTATTTTTGGATTCAATATGTGGGTGTGGCGAATTCAAATGTGTTTGGCAATTTCAGTTTGAATTTAATCGACTGGAAAATGTCCGTTTTTCAAACGGTCTCCAAATTCGACGAAATTAGTTTTTTTTGGACTGTATCGTCAAAACATAACTAGATTTATTTTCTGGAATTTGTGGAGTCAGTATATGTCCCCGGTAAATTAAAAATGTGTGTTCAAATTCAATATATACTGATTTATATTTTAATTTAAAGAAAAACTGATCATAACAGCCGAATTGGGTTGCGAAACAAATCCCATTGTGTTCGGAATGGGGGTACTTAGCTAGGGACGATAGTCGTTGGGTCTCATTTGGAGTTCGGACGGAAAACCCTAAATTTTGGAATTAAATAATATATATATATATATATATATATATATATATTGTTTCAGAAAATCAAAACCCTAAAATTTTCTATTTGCTGGAAACCTCAGCCGCTGGTCGCATTTTGAAGGCGCAAAAGACTTCGAATCTTTCTCTCCAATTTCTGATTAATCCATTGAATAAATTTCGGAATTTCTTAAAACAAAATCGAAGATCTCTGAGAGATCTCGAGATCCAACGGAGGAGATGAATTCTTGTTTTCTATATTGCTCGAATTTGGAGCTCCATTAGGCTGCGTTCGAACTCGATTAGGGGAGGCATCGGGACACCAGATTGGGAGCAACGGTGGGCAGTGGTAGGTGGCGCTTCGGCGCAGGGTGTAGCAACCGACGATGGTCCTACGATGGACCAGGGTGGCGTAGCGATTGACGTTTCCGTTTGGAGGATGGGTTCAGCGTGAACAACGGGTTTTGGAAGAAGGTAATTAAAATAATAACAGTTTTTAAGCGTTATATAAATCGTTGTTAAATTAGCTAATTATATTTTAATTATTTCAAAAAGTAATTAACGCGTTGAATGCAATATCTTTTCCATACGAGGTCAAAATCGTGCAAAACTAGATCCGTTGCAATTGTGGGAAACGAGAGCTTCACAACAAGACTAACCGGGTCCAATTTGGAGCATGTTAGCATTTTAGGCAAATTCAAATCCAGACGGTGCTGAATTCGCCAGATAAAAAAAGACGGAGTGGAGCCCAATGTGAGAACTCCTCACTATAATCTCTTGTACAGTTATTTATTTTATAACTGCATATATGAACTGGTCCCCGTCGTCCACAGACCATGGACGACTTGATTGATTGTATTGTGATATAGAAATTTATTGTGATTGTGATATGAAATAACTGAATAAAATATTCATGTGTTGAAATAAAATATTTGAACGATAAAAATATCATTTTTATTGAATGAATATAATATATAAAATATTCATGTATGGAATAAAATATTTGAACGATAAAAATATCATTCTTATTGAATGAATATAATATTCATGTATGGAATAAAATAATTGAGCGATAAAAATATCATTTTTATTGAGTGAATATAATATATAAAATATTCATGTATGGAATAAAATATTTGAACGATAAAAATATCATTTTTATTGAATGAATATAATATATAAAATATTCATGTATGGAATTAAATATTTGAACAATAAAAACATCATTTTTATTCAATGAATATAATATATAAAATATTCATGTATGGAATAAAATATTTGAACGATAAAAATATCATTTTTATTGAATGAATATAATATATTAAATATTCATGTATGGAATAAAATATTTGAATGATAAAAATATCATTTTTATTGAATGAATATAATATATAAAATATTCACGTATGGAATAAAATATATGAACGATAAAAATATCATTTTTATTGAATGAATATAATATATAAAATATTCATATATGGAATAAAGTATTTGATCAATAAAAGTATCATTTTATTGTATATATGAACTGTTTAAAATAGTCATGTGTTGAAATAAATATTCATAAACAAATCAGACGATTTGTTTATGTACACCCATTTATCTGATACTGATTGGGATGATATATTTTACACATCGCCCAACTGCACAAATAAAATATGTGTTTGTTGATTGAAACCTCACACGGGTATTGGGATGATATTTGACGTACACTATTCCCAATTGTTTAGTCATATGTCAGTCGATAGGTTGACAGACTGTTGTAAGCATTAATTATTTATATTTAATGCTTATGCAGTTGTGTAGCACACTCTGGCTGAAGGTTGATTGTTTATCATTGTTGATATATACATATGTTGTATGAAATGCATATAAATAAAATTATATGGTAATTGATTGGGTTTGATTCCAATTCAGAAATAACTAATATTTTAAAATAACTAATATTTTAAATTAATGAATATTTCAAAATAATATTCAGAAAAGAATCAAAATGTGATTTTGATGTCCGATTTCGGATGGATACGAAAATATTTAAATATATGAAGCCGTGTTGATTAGATATGCGCCATTTCGACGCGAACGGTATTTATATCGATTTTATTCATTTTTATAATGAATATCGAAAAGGAAAATGATTTCAAAATCTGATATTTTGAAAATATTATCATTTAAATAATATAATGATATGGAGTATTCAAATTTGATTTGAAATTTGAAATGAAATTGAAATCATTTTGAAATGAATTTAAAACGAATTTATAAAAGAATATTCAAATTTGATTTGAAATTTGAAATGAAAATTGAAATCATTTTAAAATGAATTTAAAACGGATTTATAAAGGAATATTCGATTTTGATTTTAAAATTTAAAATGAAGTTGAAATCGATTTTAAAACGAATTTAAAACGATTTATAAAATACGTTTTAAATAGAAATTGACGAAATATAATATATAAATATATATATTTACAATGGCCTAAATAGAACGCGCCGCGGCAGTTCGCGAATTTCTACCATTGACTTCGAGTTGACATTACGGGAGATCCGACCGTCGGATTCTCCTGAAACCGGAACCGTTGGATTCGTATCCAAAAGAGCTTTCCAAAAAAATATAAGAGATTTGAAATTTAATGGTTGGATTTGGAATCATGTCCAAATCAAATTTGGAAAAGGTTGTTGTAAGTGCAGTTCGATGACCGTTTTTGGAAATCGACTGTACGTGCCTTGATAAAATTATTAAAAATATCAATAATTTGTGTAAAATCATAATAAATGATTTGGAAATAATTGGGATGAAAAATTCCATATTTGAAAAGATAAAAATATATTTTTATCGAAATGAACTAGTTATGAACTAGAATTATAAATCCAATATTTTTAAATAAATAAATTGGATTTGGATTGGTTTTAAAAATAACCAGAATTTCCAATATATGAATTTGAATTGAAATTATCTTTGGAATATTTCGATATTGGATTCCGTGATTATACAGATATTGTGGAGGAATTTGGAAGATATATATATCGTTATTCCCAGTACATTGTTGTTTTCAGGATTTGATATTGAATATAAGCCAATATAATTTCTATTCGGAGCCTTGTATTTAATATTGAATTGGATTTTGGGTTTGTCGTGAATGGTTTCGTCATTAACCCTGTTCTTAAACCCCGTGTGAAAAGAATAAATCTTTTAATTAAGATTATTAGAGTTTCCAGTTAAATAACATTTAATTGGAATCAAATGGGATGTGAATTGGGTTTATTATGAACTGTGTTTTAACGACATTATTTCTTTAACCTGATTTGCAGTGAAATGTAATTTGGAATTTATAAATCTTTTATTTAAGATTTATTGGGAATTTCCAAAGTAAAGTTTTCCAATTTAATATAATAAATTGGAATTGAATGGAATTCGATTTGATAATAATCGAAGTGAGCTTCTGTGGAGGAAGACTGTTAATACATATGGAATTTAAAAGGTTTTGATGTTATTCCATTTATATTATTAGTCGGATATAGAAATTGATATCGATTATATATTGATTTGTTTTCCGTGAAGATTCCATAATTAATGGAATGTGATTTGGGTTTATCATGAACTGTGTTTTAAATGACATTAGTTCTTTTACCCAGTTAAAGGTAGGATTACATGTCTAACATTGTATTTCGAACTGTATGGCTGATCTCTGCTAAATATATATCTGTTTGGTGGCGGAGAATTTATTATCTTGCTTAACACCCTTCTCTAAAACGCACGAGCTTAGAGGTTATATATCGGCAGAAATCAATAGTACGGTGTAGATTGTCGATGTGGCATGTTTTTGTTTCCAAAGTTAAATAATCATTAATATTGATTTTTGGGAAGATTAAAACTAAGTGGAGTTTTAATGAATCTTTAATTAGATTGAAATATGAATTGATAATTTAAATTATCAAATTTGGGAAATGATCGAGAATGGAGTATCACCAGTTTTGCTCCAGGCGATAGTTAAATCTTTAATTAGATTTGAATCCGAAATGGTAATTAATTTTACCTGTAACATCGTGGTGTTAGATATAGAGTATTACCAGTTTTGCTCCATGGGATGAATAGGTTGGGATTGGGATAATAAAATAAATGATTACTTTGGTAAGGATCGCTAATCCCGACTAGTTTGGATAAACCTTAAATTGGTTTGAAATTAGTATCCAAAGGAAGATTAAAGAATAAATTTGAAGAATTTATCTTTGATTAAATTAATGGGAACCTTTCCAAAGGATATGAATATTTAAATAAAATAATATTCAGAATTGGAATGAGGCGTATGTTGTGTTTTATAGCACTTGTTTATAATATACGCGAGTTATTCGGAAAGGCCAGGTTTATACCCTTTATGAATAACTGATTCGACGATAAGTTGACGATGAAGATGGTGGTTGAAGACCGGAGGTCTTCACATCGTTTGGATGATTGCTGATGTCTTGATTGGGTTGTACACCCAAGACAAGGTAATAAGCGGTGATCGTTCAGACGTACTTGGAGATCGACCGGATATGCGAGGACCTCCCTCCTATATTTGACATATGGGATGAGGAATAAGGTGCCTCCGGTTTCGTTCAGACCCAAAGCGACCTTGTAAATGGATGTGTGTCTGACATCGGATTTCATTCTGTGTGATTAATCTCTATTAAATATATATCTGTTTGGCGATAGAGAATTTATTCTCTTGCTTAACGCCCTTCTCTGAGACGTACGAGCTCAGAGGTTATATATCGATAGACATTAGTCGCATGGCGTGAATTGCCTACGTAGCATGATGAGATGCAAAGGATCAAGGCTTCTGTTGAAAAGCAGAGTCTTGTGGTTGACTATCAAAGCACGGCTTTAATATAGCATAATTTTGTGTATAGCGTTAATTCGCGAGCCTCGCACCCCGGTGTGAACCAGAAACGGGAAGGACTTCAGGGAGGACATGCGTTTCTTTCTGGCTAGGAGTGGTGTCATGGTATGGAGCCCAAACATTTTTACTTATGTGGTTGTTGGATTACGATGCGCCTCTGATATATCGGTTACTACGGAGCCTATGGATATTGAGTCGTCGGCTCATTTATGCCCCATAGGGCAGGGAAATGCATTGTTCAAGAATTGCCAATCCTCAAACGTAAGAGATGACTGGCCCTGAAGATCCAAGGTGCAGTTGCGACTGTAGCCTGAAACTTGGTAGGCTAGATTGTCTCGAATGAGCACAGGATGATCCCTTTGCCTTTGTTCACAGATGGAAATCCAACTTCCAATACGTGACATTTCGGTTTTGATTGTAGAGCCTAGTATTGGCGACATGATATATAGTACCCATGCCGTCTAGGATTGATACATTTATATTCGAAGTTATTTTATGCACTATGCACTTATAATAGTATCAAATGATTTGTTTTAAACGTACCAAGCATGTTTGGCTATTATAAGGGAAAACCCTATCCTCCGGCTTGCTTTGCATTGTGTGATGGGACCTGGGTCTTATAATAGCTTCATTTTTCCAAAAAAATATTGCGCTGTTTATTTTATGCACTGGTACTCTGGGGAGGAAACTCATTCCGTGTTATACAGCGTGGTCCCTTGATATATCTGATTTTAAAGTAAAGTTGTAAATCTCTGATATTTATCAAATGTATATTATTTGTTCATACTCTGTATATTCTTGTACTCTCATGTAAATTGTTGTAATAAGCAATGAAATGTTCTTCTATTTGTGTTCTGATTTGTCATGTTCTCAAACAATTCGTTCTTTCTCTTCTCTTTGGAGACCGGGGAAGTTCAGGTCGTTACAGCGATCCACAGCAAAGCCATGGAGTCACGGAGAAGAAATAGTTGAATCAACCAATCACGATAGTTGTTCGACTACTCTAGTGGCGGCAATCCAAATCGCGTGATTCCTGCAGGCATAATTGCCAGGGCCCAGGCGATCCAAACAGCAAGCTGCAAAAGAAGGGTCTTCTGTCTTCTTCTTCTTCTTCAGATCTTCGGTTAGACAGCTAGTAATTCAATAACTTGAATACTTGATTATGCAGCAACAGTTATGCTGTTTATTATTTACTCGTATGTATTCTAAATCCTTGTAACGTCCCAGAATTTTCGGCCATTTAAATTCGAATATTTAAATTTGGTTATATATTTTATTTAAAATATAATGGATTTTTATCGAATTTATTTAATTTAGATTAGAGTTCGAATATATATATTTATATATTTAGAATAGAGTTGGAATATTATTTAAAAACCTAGAGTTTTAATGTCAAGTTGAATACTAAATGTAATTGAAGTTGTTGTAAATACAATGACCTTTATGTATTTATTCTCGTTGAATTTAGTTTGTTTGAATTTAGTATATATGTATATATTCATTAACATTCCCATTTGTTCGGGCAAAATGAATAAAACCCAAACATATATTATACTCGTACAAGAAGACAAAGCAAACCAAACCCGAAGTTTAGGTAAAACGTGGTTGAACATGTGGGCTGATATGTATAATGTAAAACTGAAAAGGAAAAAAAAAGAAAAAAAAACTAAACTAATAACAAATAAAAAGGGAAACAGTAGAGAACCGCTAACGAGATAAAACAAATATATGTACATAATGATGTGCGGCGAATCTAGATACATATTAATACATCAAGTCTTTGCATACAAAATTGTATTTGTGACAGCCAAGAATAATGTACATAAACTCCCGATTTACAACAACAACAGAAAAGTACAAAAGAATATACAAAACCTAAAAGGAAGAAAGAAACATTGGCAAACAAATTTCTGCCTTGTCTCGTCCTTTCCAGTACTAAGCCTCGATCTGCGAGAAAGAAGGAAACCCATTAAAAAGGGAAACTTCATGACATCATTTGAGCAGGAAAGTAAATAAAAAGAATCAGTGTTAAAAAGAATATAAAATATAGGAACTAGTATCATAGGTTCAACAGAAAATGAGATCATCGAAATCAGAAAATCATGAACAACATAATCAAAAGAGCAAAGAGATACATACATATCTCTTTACATCAAATACGTCAAGTACAAGGAACAACTATGACAACTCAAATCTTCACGGCCAAAAGGATTACAACAAATATAAATGGCATAAGGACAGGACATGAACAGCTAGAGAAAATAGGTAATGCACAGCTAAATGAATAGCTCAACAGCAAAGGAAAGGTGATGAACAGCTAACAAGATAAGACCATACCATAGCCGCACTGAAAACATACATTGTGTTGTTGATAGAACTAGACATTTGTGCAATTAATACATAGATCCTATAAGTACAATGCACATGTATGTACAGATACAAGATTCACTGTTTATGTATATGGAAATCAAATCTATTAAAGTTCAGAAAATCTCATTTGAAAAACCCAAGCAAGAAATTTGATATACAGTTCATAAAATCTCTGAATGAATCAACAAATTCATAATCACACCCCTACCTATTCTAGAAAGGTATAAGTTCGGTCACTGTTTGGTACAGACAAACAGTATTGAATTCAATATAAAATCTCTTCAAAATTCACTGTTTACATGAAGATAAAATCTATATTTCAGTTATCTCTGATTTTAGTTAGCTAAACATAGCCTATCCACAATTTCATCAGAATCCTTTTCGAACGGATAACATGTGTTGGAACTCTAGACAAAATCTGAGCCAAAAAATCTAAGTACAGATTTGAATTTTTGATTGAAATAACAACTCGAAACCCTTGATAGACAGCAAACTTATTCAATTTCTATCCGCAACTATAAATAACCACATTCATTCAACAGATTTTGATCCAAGAACAAAGTCGACACCAGTAAGTCAAATGAAAATAAACACAGTATAGGAAAATCAAGTGAAAAGAAAACTTAGCTTATACGAAGGGGGTTTCGGTCGGGCTTGCTCGTGTGGTGCTGGAAGGCTCGGTGGCTCGACGGTGGGTGGCAGATTGTTGACGAGGCCAAAGGGGTTGCGACGGAGTTAACTCCGTTTTGCTAAAGACCGACGGAGGCATAGGGTATTCGGTTTTGGCCAGATGTGGAGGCGATGGTGAAAAGGAATTAGGGTTTTCATTCGTGGCTGATAAATTTGGAGGCGGCCGAATAATGAAGAGGAGGGTTCGGGCGAAAAGGGTTTAAAAGGAAAATGGGTAGGGTTATGGGCCATGATCAAGAGGTAAAGCCCAATTCGATTTTAATTAAACAAACCATGTTTTATATTTAATTTAAATTAATTTATAAATTGTTTATACGATAGTGTTCACATACGATGTCAGATTCACGCACGGTCAGGTGCGTTGGGACCGTGGAGGCGAGCACTTCGAGATGGAGCAGGCGCAGTCCGGATCTGGAGTGACTGGAATTTTATTCGAATTAAAACGTCAGTTTAATTGGGTAGAACCAGACTGATATCGACAATTCTAAATACAGGTGAGTTAAACTCACTCAGCCCTTCCCGTTTATATTTTATATAAATTGGGTGCTTTTGTTTTGAGTGTTTTGATTGACTGTTGTTAGTTATATCTATATACTGTTGATTCAACAGATGGAATTAAACAGTCGTTTAATTTCAGAAATACCCACTGACTGGGGTTGACCCATACAAAGTAACTCCTTTGACGGGTCACGTTTATAAACCGTGTTTGAAATTGTTTGAATTGGTTGAATGGACTGTTGTTTGATTGATGGTCATTATAAGAATGACGAATGATTGATATTGATGGTCGTTAAACCATATTTCAATATCTGTTCTGATATTCACTAATGTATAGAATTGGCTGGGTAATTAGCATCACTGGACCCAAAAATCAATCAGTTTACAAAGTATGGATTTTTATCGGTAGTGAATCAATAATATTTGAAGTTATAAATATATTTTATAACGGAAATAGGATTTGAAAGATTTTTACATTGGAAGTTATTCAAAAGGGAAATAAATATTTAATTATTTATTTATTTAAAAGTTTCAAGGAATTATGAAATTGTTTATATAAACCAAATTCTTATGTTGATAAGAATGATAAATAAACGAGCAAGAAATAACCGAGGAGTTAAGTATTCCGTCAAGTGAATGATTTAATGAAGATGTTCAGATTAATTATATTTTAATTAATTTAAAAGAGGAATTGGTCAGAAGAATAATCAGGTTTTATGTTGACCATTTGATCCCTGATAGACTTTAAATTAGTGATATAATTAAATGAATAATTGGTTAAACTTAGTAAGAGTATTTAAAAAGGGAATTTATTATTTATTCTAGTAATATAGAGAAGTTAATTAATTTGAAATGATTTATGTTGGAGTAAATAACCACTTCTTAAACATAACACATTTAGGTAACCAAGTTGAGTTGAAATGGTCGAGTGTTGGTAAGAAGTTATGGATGAGATTTATAATTTGAACTCGAGTTTCAATCAGAAAATAAAGAGTTCTAAATAAATACGATAGCCTAGATGAAAACTTTTACTTAATGCTTTGAATTAAGTAAAGGGAGGTAAAAGGGGTTATAGATAAGACCTGGAATTTATAAACGAAGTTTATAAATGAATATGAATTTAAAACGTCGTTTTAAATTTGAAATACTCAATCATAGCATTAAGTGGAATCAATGGATTTAAAAAGGGGTTTCCCAAAAAAAAAGGGTAATTGGAAAAAGAGGTTTGATTAAAGTTTAGTAAACGAAGTTGGAAATAGAATTTGAAATAGTAATTCAGTTTGTGGAAACAAAGTATTTGAATAAGCCAAGAGTGAATAAAGGTGATGTTAGAAATAAGCGATATAAATCTTATTTAAAAAGGAGAAACTTCCAAAGGATGAGAAGTATTGTAGAGCGATGTTTTGAATAAGTGGGATGTGTTCTTGAATTACAACCGGTATTTATCTGAAGATAAAAACGTTGTTGATCAAGGTCTGAGAGGTAATTGAAATACCCCAACTTGAACGACTTCGGGACTATCCAAGGATAATACTAGTTGGTAATGGCGAGAGTATGCGACAAGATTTCCAAAGTAAAGGAAATGAAATGAAATGAAATGAAATGATATTTTAACTAGTGACGGAATAAAAAGGAAATTGGGCGATTAATTTTAAAGGTCAAGTGATGCTGATTACCAAACCAGTAGGTCTATCTTTATGATTTCATGGATGTTTACTTGATAGTTAAATAACCGACTATCAAGTCTAGCCATTGCGATTGTTGGTATGGAAAGACCGGGATCGAATGTATATTCGAAAACCATTCCAACCAACAAATACAAAAATACCAGAAGACCAGACGACGATCGAGATGGAGCATGTGAAGACCATAGATCTTCATGAAGCGGAAGAACCACTTACAATCTCTGATTCGCGCCGGAGATATTCTGGGGTTCTGTCGTGGTTGAAATCTGTGGATTGCAAGGACGATCGCTACTGATCCATAGGGTGATTCCTATATGAGATGCAGTAGGAGAGTGCCTTCGGTTCACCCTGTTCCTGGGTGACTTGTATGGACGAATGTCTGACAGAGTATTTCCAAAGGCATTACCTGTGTTGATTTCTCCAAACGTACCATAGTTGATGGCGGAGAAATGGCTATTCTCTAGCCAATTAAACTAGAGTATTTTTGTGGACGTCAATCAGTGTGATCTGGCGGATCTGACGATGTGGCATTCAAAGGTTATGATGACCAGATGTGTTTTGACCTCAAGCCTCATCAACCGGGAGATGACAGAAATCGGGCAGGCAGCATGGCTATGTGGGTCGCTCCCATTAGGGTGTATGATCACCTATCTAGAGAAATTCCTTTTGTTTCTTATTCTATCGATTCTGCCCATTCGGGAACGGTGGTTTGAGTCCAACCGTTGGTGATATACATTCGATACACTCAAGCGAAATGAGTGGTCGGTCATGTGAGGGCCGGGTTGCAAGACGTTCTTGTTGAACCCTGTGTATTCGCCTCTAGAGATACACGTGCGGAAGGTGGTCCCATACCTTGTCAAGTTGGAATCCAATATCCAATAAGCGCCCGCGGTTTTCGATTGTATACTATATACGGGGAGCGTGAGATGCAAGCGTTCCTCTAGATTTGTTAATTATTTGTATCTAGACATTATCATAATATCAGACCAAGATATTGATTTCGAAAACTGATTTGGGTTATCGTAAGGTAAAAGCCGTATGTGTTTATGTGTGGATCGGTCTTATGATTATCTTTTCTTTCGAAAGGATTTTAACTTTAAAATCAAGTTGTGTGATACTTAATTGCTGTGCGAGTTTTTTTTCACTCTGGTTCACCAGACTGACCCGGTGTTTTGTAAATGCTCGGGTTAGCCCGGAGTGTACAGGTTCAGGTTATCAGGTACTGCAGGGTCCAGAGACGAGCTGAAGATGTTCAGACGAATAATATTCCGCTGTGTGATTATATATATGAGGACAGATTATTATAACTGTCCAGAGATGTTGATGTACTCTGATATTGTAAGTATTTTGAAATTTTCAGTAAAGCATTATTTCTGTATTATATTTTGTTCCGCTGAGATGTGAGACTCTGTGATGTGTTGATACTTCTTCTTCTATTCTAATATTTCTTTCTTTCTTTTCTCACCCTCTAACTTCTTTCTAGACGCTCCAGTGTTTCGGTGTTTGGAGGATCGGTATAAGATACGGTAAAGGTATTTATATCGATTTTCGAGGCCGAAAACCGCTGGGTCGTTACAATCCTGTTGTCCAAGACACCAAAATCAAGCATTCCCTTTGGACCCTTCATAATTCCATTTTCAGACTTTCGGGTTTAGCAAAACTGTTATTTGGTGAATTGTAGAATTGATATGATTATAGATTTATAGAATTACTGAATTAGTGAATAGTGACAACCAATATGCAGGTTCAAATTTATTTGTTGAATTGGTGTAAATTTATTTGGTGAACCAGTATGTTATTTCATGAATGGGTGTTGGTGAATTGGTGAAAATTTAGTTAAATAAACCTGTAACGACCCGGATTTTTCAGCTATTTAAATTTGAATATTTAAACTTGTTTTAAATATTATATTTGGAATATTAATAATGGATTTTAATATCAAATTCATTTATTAAATGACGATAGGATGTTTAATTTTGTATTTAATTTAAAACGACCGCGTAACGTCGCGGTAGTTCGTAAAATTGGGTTTTTAACTTCATTTGAATATACATAATCCGTTTTAAGTCGGATTTCTGCGAAACATGAAACGTTTGAATCTATTTGTTTATAATTTTCTGATGAAAAAGAAAAATTAAGATTTTATCTTATATATTGTGAGTTATGTTTAAATCAAATTTTTAAATAGTCGCTATGGAAATCATTTATACACTATAATGTATATTTAATAAATTTTATAAGAAAATTATATATATTTGGATATCGTTTAACTCAAAAATATTAATGTTGAGTTGTAAATCCATATTGGTTGAATTTAAAGTGATATTTTTTTTGGGTATATTCGATGATAATAATTCATATTATTTAATTTAATTGTATTTGATTTAGTTTATAATTTGTCGATATTTTATTAGTCGTATGAATAGTTATTTTTATCTCATCCTCTTATTTCTTTCTGCTAGCTTTCTAGGCTTTCGATACTTAGGTTTTTGGCAATTAATACAGGTTTTATTTATTATTTTCGAAATTCGAGCGTCGAATTTCCTGGGATGCTACGGTTGGTATCAGAGCAATGGTTTAGTAATAACCTTGGTTGTGTGGTATAACTCTGCAGAGATGGGGTTAGTAATACCCTAGATGGAGTTTGAGTGTATATATATGAAAGCACATATTGCAGATTTTATTTATACAAATGTTTGTATTGTGTTGTTTGGTCAGTTCAAGTTGGACTAGCAAGTGATACAATATTGTTTTGTAAAGAGGGTAAATGGAATCTATAAATAAATTCTTCTATAAACTAGCCGACCTAACCTAATTTTAATATTCTATCCAAAACCGTGATGGCAAAGTTTATCTGCATTATAAATACTCGGTAGTTTCAGGTCGAAGCCGAGGATGGGATTTTTTGGGTGATTGCGGGTTGAATGGGATGGAGTGGAGGTGGTGTAGTTTGAGATAAGAAGGAGATCAGTGATGTTGGATGTTGTTTTCGTGCAAGGATGAAATGATGTTGAATGTGAGTTCGGACATGTTTTTTTTGGAGCACGGGTTCAAATGCCATGTGTGGAAGAAGAAAGAAATAGTAATGAGCGGGATTTGTTTTGGAGTTTGGGCCAAGAGTAAATTAAGTGGGTTTGGTCCATTGTTTAGAAAATTTATGGTTTAAATTAATTTTAAAGTTCATTAACTTATAAATGAAATAACTCGCTTATACGTGATCAAAATGGAACGAAACAGGAAGTGTTGGATTCGTTTTATCGAACACTGCAGAATAGAGCTGGTTTGGTCATAAACGGAGGCAACTGGAACTTTTAGTCAAATTAAATGTATGTTTAATTTGACTAAATCAAACCGTTTTATCATCAAACAAATCAAGGTGAGTTAATCTCACTCAGTTATCTCAATTATATTTTATATTAGCTAGGTCTAAATATTTATGTGCTATGTTTCCTAGTTATTAAATGATTTGATGATTGTTTGCATATACCGAATATTTTTATATAACTGATTTAAATTTAACTTTCGTTTAATTTAATCGAAACCAATTGTTATTATTAATGATTATTTCCAAACGAGGTAACTTACCTTGTTGGTTACTTTTGTAATAAAATAAATGTATTAATTATATTGGATGCTTAAATAGTTGTTATTAACTGACCATTATTAGTTGAATTAATTATTCATGTTCATTTTTAATTATCGTATTAAATGAATTGTTTTATTTTAGGTAGCCTATATGGATGCAGGGAAAAACAGGTTGGAGGGATCCAACTGCATTCCTCAAATTTATTGTTTATTTTCATATGATCATTATGTGAACTGCTTAACCAATATGATTTGGTTATTGATTGTTGAATATGAATTCAACATTTGTTTGTTATAACCAATGAGTGATATTGGTTGAGGAATTAATAGCAGATGGCTTAATTATACATCGTTTTATAAAGACTGATTTACCGTTAGGTGAATCAATAGAATTGAAGTTATAAAAATTATTTTATAACTAAAGATTAAATTTGAAATATGTTATTTTTAACGGAAGTTTATATAAATAAATGAATATTAAATATTGTTACTTAAGTAATTATTAAAAGATTTTATAAGGCTAATTCTTATATTAATGAGATTGATAAGTAAGTGAGTAGAAATTGACGTAACAATTAATAACCGAGATTAATTGTTTTTTAAAAACAATTGAAATGGGATAATATTGAAATTGATTATTATTCATTTAATAATCAAAGTAAATGGGAGTAATTAAATTAATTATATTATTAGTGAAAAGATTAGATGGGATCAATTAACAAATTAACCATGTTCGAGATGACCAAGTCAACTGCGGTCGATTATTAAATTGGTTTGTTAAGTCTAATGGATATAGTAAATGGTGAAGTATACATTTTTATTTAAATGGATTATTATTTAATATAATTGAAGTGGTAAATTTATAAAGGTTTATAAAGTTAAAGTCCTATATATAGTTTAACGAATATTTAAGCAATTTGTTATTAAAATAAATATAATTTATGTTTATATTGAAGTTTAAAGTTAAACTCTTGTTGAAATTCTATTGTAATTGGATTTCATAAAATCCAAGGTTTTGACGAAGTTATTAGAATTCAAGTTTTATTTAAAATGTGATGCAAAAGATT
Source organism: Allium sativum (assembly GCA_030737875.1). NCBI lineage: Eukaryota > Viridiplantae > Streptophyta > Magnoliopsida > Asparagales > Amaryllidaceae > Allium > Allium sativum. Next base: position 43,332,056 of record JASFAX010000020.1, on the reverse strand, counting down.
TCAGTTATTGAAACGATTTATTAAAGTCATAAACTTTAATATGGCCTATGAATGAAATTAAAGAATTGGAATCTAACTAGAGATCGGTTGAGTTAAATAATTTTTCGTGTATAGATCTGATGTTGGTTTCGGCCTTTGGGGTTGATATTTAGGTTAGGGACTGATGAAGGTGTGAGATGGAAATCAATACTGAAGCCCAAGTTTGAATTACAATAATAAGACAAGTTAAGTTATAAAGATGCGTTCTAGATTCTCTATGTTAAATAAGAGATGAAGTTTCAATAAGGTATAACTAAAATGGAATTTGTTTTGATATTGGGAATGAATATCGGTTTTTGGTTTTACAACTGATATCTATCTTAAGATAAGAATGTTGTTGATCAAGGTCTGAGAGGTAATTAAAATAAACTAATTTGAACGACTCTGGGATTATCAAAGGATAATATTAGTTGTAGTGATGGATATGTTAGGTTTAATTTATTATGAGGAATAATAATGTACTGTTATTTGAAGAAGTCTATAATATATATATATAATGGGATTCCAAAATTAAAGGAAATAAAAAGGGTTTGAGATATAAAATGATATTTCCATAGTAAAAGAACAAATAAAAGGGGATTTGTGAAAATATAATGAAAATTTTAAAATAAGGAGATGAGATTGAGAATGGGTTTATTCTAAAAAGGTAAGTGACGATTTTGGTGTTCAAAGAACATAAACAAAAAGGAGATTTTATAACGATTACTTTATGGATGATAAGTTGTATCGATTTCACATTTTATATATTAAGGAATGTTGTAGCAAATGTTTGAAATGACAATTAACAGGAAATCTGGATATGATTTTAAGATATTTTTCTAAGCATTAAAAAGAAATGATTAGAGAATACTAGTATATTTGAACAAGAAGTGAATATTGTATTGAAAGCTTAGAAGTTTAAATTTACCATCGTTAATTATTTTAAAATTTTAAAGGCCAAGTGACGCAGTGAAATAAACCAATGGATCCATTTCACTTTTATGATTGTTTATTTTTATAGTTAAATAACCGACTATCAAAATCATACCTAATGCGTTGTGGGTACGGAAAGACCGGGATCGAATTTATATTCGAAAACCATTCCGACCAACTAATACATTATTGTGGAAGATGCTGATCAAGATGGAGCGATTGAAGTTCGTTGATCTTCGTAAAACGGAAGAATTACTTACAAATCTCTGGCTAATCCTTAGAGATGAATTATGATTCTGTCGTGGTTGAAATCTACGGATTTCAAGGACTACTCGCTACTGATCTGTAGGGTGATTCCTCGGATATGGTAGGAGGGTGTCTTTGGTTTATCTTATTTCTGGATGACTGATATGGACGAATGTCTGACAGAGTATGCCTAAAAAAATCACGTACGGTTGACCTCTTAAAGATATTATGTTGGTGACGGAGGAATTCGTTTCTCTTAGCTTTTTATACTCGTAATATTTTTAGGAAATCAATTAGTGGTTTAACGGGTTTGACGATGTGGAATTCAAAGTGAATGGTGACCAGATGTTCCAAAAGAGTATTTAACCTAAAGCCTCATCAACCGGGAAATGGCATAAAATCGGGTAGGTCGCATGGCTATGTGGGTCGCACCCATTAAAAGGGTATATCATTACATGACCTGGAGAAATCAAATGCCTTCGGTTGTCCCTTTTGTTTTTGTTCGCTTTTGGCGGTTGGCTGGCCCCCAACCATGGTAATGATATTCGGTACTCTCAAGTAAAGTGAGGGGTCGGTCATGTTTAGCCGGGTTGCAAGATGTTCTTGCTGAACCCCAATTTATTCATCTCCGGAGGTACATTGTCGGAAGGTGGTTTCATACCTTGCCAGGAAATCCATTATCCTATAAGTGCCCACGGTTTTGATTGTATATTATGTATGTAGAGTGTGACATGCAAGCGTTCTACTAGATTGTTATTTATTTGTATTTAGACGTATTATTATAATATCAGAGAACTCTGTATTTATGTGTGGATTTGGTCTTATGATTTTCCTTTTCTTTTGAAAAGATTTTGACTCTAAAATCAAGTTGGATGATACCTTAAACTTAGTGAGTTTTTCTCACGCTGGTACACTAGGCTGATCCTGGCGTTTTCAATGCTTGGGTCATACCGAGTTTTACATTATCAAGTTATCGGATGGTGTGAAGTCCGAAGATGAGTTGAAGAAGTCCAGACATACAATTCATATTCTGTATTCCGTTGTATGCTGCATATGAGGACAGATTATTTTAACTATCCAGATATATTGATGTACTCTGATGATTGTAAGTTTTATTTTAAGCTCCCAATAAAGATTATTTATATATTAAATTTTGTTCCGTTGCTATGTGAGACTCTGATTCTGTATTGCTTCTTCTTCTTATTCTTCTATTCTTAACTTTCTTTATTTTTTTATCTCATCCTCTTATTTCTTTCTTCTAGCTTTCTGGGTTTTCGATACTTAGTTTTTTGGTAAGTAATACAAGTTTTATGTATTATTGTCGAAATTCGAGCGTCGAATTTCCCGGGATGCTATAGTTGGTATCAGAGCAATGGTTTAGTTATAACCTTGACTCTGTGGTATAACTCAACAGAGATGGAGTTAGTAATACCCTAGATTGAGTTTGAGTGTATATATATGAGAGCACGTATTGTAGATTTTATTTATACAAATGTTTGTATTGTGTTGTTTGGTCAGTTCAAGTTGGACTGGTAAGTGATACAATATTGTTTTGTAAAGAGGGTAAATGGAATAATTTTGCCAAATTATATTTTTGTATAAAAAGGAATAATTTAATCAAATTATTGAAATATTGGTTTGTTTGATTAATTTGAATGGGAATTCAAATAGGATTATAAATGGTTGAATATAGCTAGCAGAATTTGAGAATAATTTTTTTACTTTGGAATTGAATAAATTAGAATTTAACCTTAACTAAGTTAAAATAGTTTGAAAGGAAATTGGAATAATTTGGTTATGTTGACAGTTGATTGTTTGTTTATTGGTTGATAAATTAGTTGGATAATGAAATTCATCAACAGAACTGAATTGAAAATTGAGAAATAAATTTCAATATAATGAATTTGAATAGAAACAATATGAAATAAAACTAAATAATTTAATCATGTATTTATTATTTGCATTATATATCAGTTAAGTGCAGGTTGGAAGCAGAAAGAGCAGTTAATGCTTTACTTGGTGATTAGAGTTTGGTTGCCCCACAAATTGTTAAACGTTAATTATATTGATTTGGGTAATTGATTTTATACCCCCTGAGTTAGGTAGTCGCTTAGATTTTATTTTCTTTTGATCGATGTGAGGCCCGAAGTGGCGAGTTATAGTTGTTTCGATCGAACCGAGCGAAGGAGATACTGGCGAATTTTTCGTAAAATTATTAAGACTTAGATATTTTGATTATATTTTTAAATAATTATTTTGGAAATAATTGGGTTTGGAACATTCTTCTTACTTAGTAATTTCGGGGACAAAATTCTATTAAGGGGGGAAGAATGTAACGACCGGGATTTTTCAGCTATTTAAATACTATATTTGGAATGTTAATGGATTTTAATATCGAATTCGTTTATTAAACGATGATTGAATGTTTAGTTTTATATTTAATTTAAAACGAGCACGTAACGTTGTGGTAGTTCGTAAAATTGAGTTTTTAATTTCATTTGAATATACATGATCCATTTTAAGTCAGATTTCTATGAAACAAAAAACGTTTAAATCTATTTGTTTATAATTTTCTAATGAAAAAGAAAATTCGAGATTTTATCTTATATATTGTGAGTTATGTCCAAATCAAATTTCTAAATAGTTGTTATGGAAATCATTTATAAACTATAACGTTTATTTAACAAATTTGATAAGGAATTTCTATATATTTGGGTATCATTTAACTCCAAAATCTTAATGTTGAGTTGTAAATCCATATGGTAGAATTTAAAGTGATATATTATTTTATTGGGATATATTTGATGATAATAATTTATTATTATTTTATTTTTTGGATTTAATTTATAATTTGTCGATATATTATAAGCTGTATGAATATTATTTTCTAAATAACTCATGTTTTCGACGAAACGATTTTATTGGAATACGTATGGCTAATTATTGCTATATTTCCAGTTTGAAGCCAATTGAAGTTATTTTGTCGCTAGACGAAATTTAAAGGCGAACCGATGAAAATGTTGAAATTAAAATAACGTCGTTGTGCAAACGGAGTCAGTTTTCAACAAAATTTATTTCATTGGATCTGTAACATCCAAACATAGCAGTACACCCATTTTCGTTGTGTTTGGAGATTGTGTGTGTCAATGCAAAATTTAACTGTCATATCAAATGGCGGTACCTCGTAAAATAAAACATATCTTATGTATAATCTACCCCGTATGAAAACTACAACAATTCCTTCCTACTGCTTACCATCGTGCAGCCCTATCTAAATATACATCATAGCCTAATATACACATGAAATATAAGCTAACTTATAATATATACCGACGTGTTTAAACCTACACAACCTAACATTTCTCTTTACAGTTATATCTACTCATACATGTGGCAAATGCACATATACTACAAGTACACAAACACATGCCTAACAACCTAAATTGCAGGGGCCTACCCAAACACTGCCTCCTACTCAGGCAACAGTTGTACACAATGTAGACAACTCGAATCGAAATGAAAGAAAGGAATTAAAAAAATCCTTCTGCAAACTAGCCGACCTAACCTAATTTAAATATTCTATCCTAAACCGTGATGGCCAAATTTATCTGCATTATAAATACTCGATAGTTTCTTCTCCCTCGTTTTTTTACAGCATACAAAAATGGAACATCCACCTTTAAAAATTTATTTCTCCTTCTATACTCAACTATAAATTGTAAGAAAAACCTCACTATGATCCTAAAATTGAACTCTATACATCCACCATCTTAGTTTTTGGATTTGGACCTATAATTGTCGTGGGTTTGGATACACAGTGACCTAAGGATGCAATGATCAATTAATTCAGAGGGAGTTAGGACAAGCGATGGTTGGAGTAATGATCGTAGGAGGTAGGCGCATCTTGTGTGCGATTTTGGTGGTGTTCGAGTTAAACCAGTTCGCATATTCTCTGTTATGTTTCAGGTCGAGGCCGAGGATGGGACTTTTTGGGTGCCTGCGGGTTGAAGGGGACGGAGTGGAGGTTGGTGTAGTTTGAGATAAGAAGGAGATCGGTGATCTTGCATGTTGTTTTCGTGCAAGGAAATAATGTTGAACGTGAGTTCGACCTTGTTTTTTTAGGAGCACGGGTTCAAGTGGATGTGGGGAAGAAGAACGAAATAGTAAAGGAGCGGGCTTCGTTGTGGAATTTCGGCTGAGAGTAAATTAAGTGGGTAAGGTCCATTGTTTATAAAATATAAAGTTTAAATTAATTTGTAGAGTTCATTAACTTATAAATAAAATAACTCTCTCATACGTGATCAAAATGGAATGAAACAGGAAGTGTTGAATTCGTCTTATCGAGCACTGTAGCATAGAGTTGGTTTGGTCACAAACGGAGGCAGTTGGAACTTTTAGTCAAATTAAAAGTCTATTTAATTTGACTAAATCAAATCGTTTTATCATTAAAACAAGTCATGGTGAATTAATCTCACAAAGTTATCCCACTTATATTTAATATAAGCCGGGTCTAAATATTAGTGTTCTATGTTTGCTAGTTATTAAATGATTTGATGATTATTTGCATATACTGAATATTTTTATATAACTGATTTAAATTAAGTGTTCGCTTAATTTAATCGAAACCAATCGTTTTTCCTAATGATGTAACCCACCTTGTTGGTTATATTTATAATAAAATAAAGGTATTAATTAAATTGGATGCTTGAATTGTTGTTGTTAACTAACCATTATCAGTTGAATTAATTATTCATGTTTATTTTTAATCATTGTATTAAATGAATTGTTTTATTTGAGGTAACCTGTTTGGATGCAGGGAAAAACAAGTTGGAGGGATAAACTGGATTCCGTAAATTTATTGTTTATTTTCATGTGATCATTATATGAACTGTTTAACCAATATGATTGGATTACTGATTTGGTTATTGATTGTTGAATATGAATTCAATGTTTGTTTTTTCTTAACCAATGAGTGATAGTGGTTGAGGAATTAATAGCAGATGGCTTAATTATACATCTTTTTACATTGATTGATTTACCGTTAGGTGAATCAATAGAATTGAAGTTATAAATACTATTTATAACTAAAGATAAAATTTGAAGTATGTTATTTTTCACGGAAATTTATAAAAAGAAAATGAATATTAAATATTTATTACTTAAGTAATTATTAAATGATTTTATAAAGCTAATTCTTATATTAACGAGATTGATAAGTAAGTGAGCAGAAATTGACGTAATGATTAATAACCGAGATTAATTGTTTTTTTAGAAACAATTGATGGGATTATATTGAAATTGATTATTAATTATGTAATAATCAAAGTAAATGGAAGTATTTAAATTAATTATATTATTAATGAAAATATTAGTTGTGATCGATTAATGAATTAATCAAGTTCGAGATGACCAAGTCAACTGCGTTAACAGAAGCTGATTATTAAATTGGTTTGTTAAGTGTAATAGAGATAGTAAATGGTAAAGTATACATTTTTATTTAAATTTGATTATTATTTAATAATAATCAAAGTGGTAAATTTATAAAGGTTTATAAAGTTAAAGTCCTATTTATAGTTCAACAAATATTAAGCAATTTGTTATTAAAATAAATATAAGTTATGTTCAAATTGAAGTTTTAAGTTAAACTCTTGTTAAAATTCTATTGTAATTAGGTTTCATAAAATCCAAGGTTTTGACAAAGTTATTAGAAGCCAAGTTTTATTTAAAAAGTGATGCAATTCAATTATTGAAATGAATTATTAAAGTTATAAACTTTAATATGGCCTATAAATGAAATTACAGAATTGGAATCTAATTGGAGATCGGTTGAGGTTAATAATTTTATGAGTATTGATCTGATGTTGGTTTTGGCCTTCAGGGTTGATATTTAGGTTAGGGACTGATTAAGGTGTGAAATGGAAATTGAAACCGAAACCCAAGTTTGAATTACAATGATTAGACAAGTTAAGTTATAAAGATGCGATTGAGATTCACTTTATTAAATAAGAGATAAGGTTTCACCATGGTATAAGTAAAATGGATTTTTTTTTTAATAATAGGAATGAATATCGGTTCGGTATTACAACTAATATCTATCTTAAGATAAGAACGTTGTTGATCAAGGTCTGAGAGGTAATTAAAATTCCCCAACTTGAATGACTTCAGGATTATTGAAGGATAATATTAGTTGTAATGATGGAGATGTTTGGAGTAATTTATCATGAGGAATAATAATGTAACGTTATTTAAAGAAGTTGGAAGTACATATATATATAATGGGATTCCAAAATAAAAGGAAATAAAAAAGGTTTGAGATATGAAATGATATTTCCATAGTAAAAGAATAAATAAAAGTGGATTTGTGAAAATATAAAAATATTTTTAAAATAAGGAGATGAGATTGAGAATGGGTGTATTCTAAAAAGGTAAGTGAGGATTTTGGCCTTCAAAGGAAACAAAAAGAGATTTTGTAACGATTACTTTACGGATGATAAGTTGAATCGACTTCCCAATTTTATATAATAAGTAATGTTGTAGCAAATGTTTGAAATGATAATTAACATGAAAATTGGATACGATTTTAATATATTTTTCTAAGCATTATTAAAAAGAAATGATTTGAGAGTACTCGTATATTTGAACAAGAAGTGAATACTATGTTGAAAGCTTAGAAGTTTAAATTTACCATCGTTAATTATTTTAAATTTTTAACGGCCAAGCGACGTTGTGAAATAAACCAAAGGATGCATTTCACTTTTGTGATTGTTTATTTGGATAATTAAATAACCGACTATCAAAATCATACCCGATGCGTCGTGGGTATGGAAATTCCGGGATCGAATTTATATTCAAAAACCATTCCGACCGACGAATACGTTATTATGGAAGATGCTGATCAAGATAGAGCGATTGAAGATCGTTGAATTTTGTAAAACGGAAGAATTACTTGCAAATCTCTGGCCAGTCCCTAGAGATGAATTGTGATTCTGTCGTGGTTGAAATCTACGGATTGCAAGGACTACTAGCTACTAATCTATAGGGTGATTCCTAGGATGTGGTAGGAGGGTGCCTTCAGTTCATCATGTTCCTGGATGACTGATATGGACAAATTTCTGACAGAGTATACCTAAAAAAATCACGTACGGTTGACCTCTTAAAGTTATTATGTTGGTGGTAGAGGAATTTGTTTCTCTTAGCTTTTTATATCAGTAATATTTTTTGAAAATCAATTAGTGGTTTGACAGGTTTCACGATGTGGCATTCAAAGTGAATGGTGACCAGATGTTCCAAAAGAGTATTTAACCTCAAGCCTCATCAATCGGGAAATGACATAAAATCGGGTAGGTCCCATGGCTATGTCGGTCGCACCCATCAAAAGGGTATATCATTACATGACCTGGAGAAATCAAATGCCTTTGGTTGTCCTTTTTATTTTTGTATGCTTTCGGAGGTTGGCTTGTTCCCAATTGTGGTAATGATAAATTCGGTACTCTCAAGTAAAGTGAGGGGCCAGTCATGTTTAGCATGGTTGCACAATGTTCTTGTTAAAGCACAATGTTCTTTTTGAATCCCAATGTATTCATCTCCGGAGGTACATTTTCAGAAGGTGGTCCCATGCCTTGCCATAAATCCATTATCCAATAAGAGCCCACAGTTTTGATTGTATACTATGTATGTAAAGCATGAGATGCAAGCATTCTGCTAGATTGTTATTTATTTGTATTTAGAAATTATTATAATTTCAGAAAAGATATGATTTTAAAAATGTTTTGGGTTATCTTAAGATAAATACGCCCATATTTATGTGCGGATTTGGTCTTATGATTATCCTTTTCTTTTGAAAAGATTTTGACTTTAAAATCAAGTTGGATGATAACTTAAACTTAGTGAGTTTTTCTCACGCTGGTTCACCAGACTGATCCTGCCGTTTGCAATGCTCGGGTCAGACCGAGTTTTATACGTTTAGGTTATCGGATGCTGTGAAGTCCGAAGATGAGTTAGAGAAGTCCAGACGTATGATTCGTATTATGTATTCCACTGTATGTTGTATATGAGGACAGATTATTATAACTGTCCAGATGCATTGATGTACTCTGATGATTCAGTACACCAATATAGGTGATTCCCAACGAGTATAACCGTCGCAAACAATTTCACAACGCTTATTAATGTTGCTATGGGGCATGGCAATTTATTACCAATGCATATAAGTGTTGGTAGATTTTCTCTTCTAACACTTATAAACGTTGGTAGATTTTTGTTTGCAACGCTTATAAGCGTTGGTGTGACACCCCACATCCGTTAATGTCACTCATTAAGAGAATGCATTAAGTTTCGTGAAGCGTTAAAGGTAGACAGAAACAAAAACATTACAAGATAGATATAAAAATAGCAGCGGAATAAAACTAACTTTATTAATCATAAAGCATCGTGGTTCAAAACATCATATGTCTGCATTACATAAAAACCAGTACATCATAAAGACTTCTTTCTTGCTTTTAAACATCAGAGTACAAAATAAAAGAAGCTAAAATCCCTAAATAAAAGCATAGCCATAGTAGAAAAGATAGGAGCTTGAGCAATACATCTAACAGCTCCAGCAAAATGATAGTAGAATCCTGGTCAAGCTTGAGTATTCTCACCCTAAGAACCTATGGGGGAGGGAAACAGAAGAAAGAAGAGGAAACAAAAAGGGTTAGACATAAAGTCCGGTGAATCCAGTTACTTTTAGCAAGTAAATAAGTAAAAGTAGCATGATAGGCATATAAAGTGGATAAGAAAGATAACACCATAAAAGACCGGTATGACAAGGTAGACATGATAGAGTGTATACGCTTCTCTAACGTTTACTTTTATTCTCTGCACTAATACTAGTATAATCAGAATGAGATGATCCCAACAACTATAAGATGGTAGACTTAGGCGTACTTCTGGTGAGAGGTTTTAACCCCATACAATCCACAGGCAGCCCAATCCTAACATGCGCCTAAACTTTACCAAAGTCGAAATGTACCCTAACCACTACCCTAATCAATCGGCTCCCTACTCCGTAGATACCCTGTGGTGGCCCCACAGTAGGAGATGTCACTTTCTAAAGTGGCAACCCTTCATTGATGCGTACAACCATATCTACTGGGTTCACGGTCGTCTTATCCCAAACTTCCTGGCCAATGCATGCACATGTCCCCGATCGGTTTGCGCCGCCCACACAGTCCTCCACGTTTGGATCTCTTACAATCAGCCCAGTAAGCATGCCCCGACTCCGACCTAGGGCGAAGTCCACATACGATACCGTTATATGGGTTACTGACTGAAACGGGTCTCACACACAAGATGATACAAGCTCTCCTCCTTGTCTTGTATCCCCACTAGGATTTCCTCAGGTTATGTATACCTATTGGTGCCTTTAATTATATAACCCCCTTGGGTTAAGTTTGTGGGCCTATATATAAATAATACCCCCCATCCCCAGATTCACTTAACCCACCCACTATTCAAACAAGTTTACTTAACCCATATTCAAGTTCATGTCCATACAATCCATATAGATTCAACTAGGTTAAGTATTTCAATCCATTACCATGTCCATTTATGGTTATAATGTGCTAGACCTCCCACATTAAACCTACAACTTGCGGATGCTGGTTATGCTGGGTGACTTCGGGCAGACTTCTTCCACAAGTTGGGTTTAACCTCGTGTCATAGCACGTCTCGTATTTGTGTACCTATCCCTTACATTAGATTCACCACTTGTGATCACTGGATATTCCGGGCGGTTCTGGCCAGACTTTCACCATAAGCGTAATCTAACCTCGTGTCTAGGAACAGTTACAGTTTCTAGTTATTGTAATCCTAGGCATTTCATTATTAACCAATTATTACCTATGTCGTTATAGGTTTCATGCCCTTTTTTCCCAATTATGTTCATAATGAATTATATGCCCTAAATTCATATTCATCAACATTATTCAAGTTATGCCAAATTCCTTATTTACAAGTTATGCCCAATTTCATTGTTTTCCCTCGTTCCCAGTTTAACGTATTCGCATATTTCAGCGGCACGCCTAGGCTCGAAAGTAGCCTGGCTATATAAAATAAAAGGGAAAGATAAATGGAAGATGACAGAGACGATTATACTAACAAAATTGACACGAACATATAGTGGCATAGTGATAAGATGGGCATATGAGAACAGGTCTGTTGAACATAAGATAATAGAACTGTTTATAACATAGCAGGGATGTCATAATAGGCATGATAAGATCTAAATAATAATTTAGATGTCCAACTAGTAACTGATCCAATTTAGCCACAAACATGATAGGTACAAGGTGATCTAAATAACAAACTAGATCTAAAATCAAAGGTAGGTCTGACCTGATAAGGTTAGGATCCAAGTCATAAATATGTCAGAATATCATAGGTTCACAAATTATTACAGATCTGACATGATAAAGGTTAAGATCCAAGTTATAGTTATGTAAGAATATCATGGATTCACAAGTTATTATAGATCTGACATGATTCAAGAAGTTACAGGCATAGATCCAAATTACAGTCATATCATGTTATGCTTTTTAATTATTTAAATCTAAAAGAAACTTGAAACTCACAGCGTTTGGATCTAGAAAGATAGAAGAAGAATAGTAAAGGTTGGATCACAGATCTACACTTGAATCTCTAAACTTGATTGCAGAAGAAGAAAAAGATTTGGTTCAGTCTACGCACCGATAGCATTTAGGCCTCCATTGATTTTAGTGTGAGAAAACTAGAGAAATGAAGTCGTATATATAGCTGCCAGCCCCAGAACCAGCCTGTCACATCAGCCGTAGGGGGGTCGACCCATGGGTCTACAACTCCCTTGAGGGGTCGACTCCCCTGGGCGGGAGAATTCCCACTCACCCGAATTTCTGCGATTTGAACGATTTTGAACTAAAATTTGATTTCTGGACCTTATATATATATATATATATATATGTATGTATGTATGTATGTATGTATGTATTCTAGCGTGTATACAAACTTCATACCTTCATAACTTCTTCATACGGTGTCCGTTTTACGCAAACCAAATGCCTATCTTGACCAAAATTTCATGACGGACGCAATGGCGCATTCCATTTCCCTTAGTTCTGAATATTAAATTAATTATTCTTTAATTTATCCTCTTTAGTGTTGTTAAAATTACGGGGTGTTACATTCTTCCCTACTCAAAGGATTTCGTCCTCGAAATCTCCGAGTTAAGAAGAATGTATATCCTACCATCCATCAGTCATCTACTCATCCACCAATCACAGGCATCCATTGTCCTTAAAGACTTCTAATGCTTATATGAACAGGTGAAAAGGTGTGTGTACATGTCCCAACGCTAATGTGAAGATCAGGCAGTCTACTAATTCAGTCGACCTTCTTGATGCAATGTATGTTATTGCCATGAATCCAACATGTATGCAACAATCCTAATATAACATGTAAGTTCTATATGAGTGCACAATCATCCGTCCAAATGCAACGTCCACATGATGATACATCCATTTCCATCCATTAAAAGAAAGAAAAATGCACACACATCCACATGCAGTATGAGGGTGATTGAGCCGATCTAGTGCCTAATGTGTGTGTATATGCATCCAGAGAAATCACTAGCAAACACTTGCATCCACTTGCATCCATCAAACATAGCATGTTTCAAACACATGTTTACATCCATGGGATTCCTACCTAAAGGTTGAATATTCGATCGATAGGACATACTTAAATGATAGAAACAAGCATAGATAAACTTTGGAAAAGGAGTTAAGAACGTACCCTCGAAAAGAAAAGGGTATGAAGCATGAATCTTGTCTTCGGTCTCCCAAGTCGCATCCTCTGGGTTATCTCCGCACTGAACCTTCATCAACTTGACTTCTCTATTGTGTAGCTTCTTAACTTCTGATCCAAGAATACGGGAATGAACTTGCCGGACTGTCGCCTCCCGTTCCACCTCTACTTCCTCCAATACTCGGCTCAACAACTTCTGTTGTATCATGCAAGAACTTCCACAAATGAGAAAGTGGAAAACATCATGAACTCCGGACAGTCTCTCTGCTAGCTTTATTCTATAGGTCATTTGGGTAATCCTTTCAATCATGGGAAATGTCCCTATAAATCTTGGTGCCAATTTCCCTACAGATCCGAAGCAAACCACATTCCTCATAGGTGATACTTTAACGAAAATCATATCTCCTACTTCAAATTCAATGTCAGTCCTTCTCTTGCCAGCGTAGGATTTCTGCCTATCTTGAGCGGTATTCATTCGTCGTCGGATAAGATCAATCTTCTTGGACATTTCCCTAACCATATCTGGTCCAAGTAATAGCCTTTCTGTAGATTCCCGCCAACAAGTTGGTGATCTACAGGGTCGTCCATATAATGCTTCGAAGGGTGCCATGCTAATGCTAGCTTGATAATTGTTGTTATAGGCAAACTCTACTAAAGGAAGATGCTCTTCCCAAGTCCCTCCGAAGTTTAGGATAAACAGCCTCAAGAGATCCTCTAGAACTCTGTTTACCCTCTTCATCTGTCCATCGATTTGAGGATGATAAGCGATGCTCAAACATAACTGTGTACCCAATGCTTCTTGCAAGCTCCTCCAAAATTCACTAGTGAAAATGGGGTCGCGATTGCTTACGATACTGGAAGGTACCGCATGAAGACGGACTACTCTCAAGAATAAACTACTGCAAACCATGATGCCATCCTCTTACTCTTAACTGGAATGAAATGGGCGCTCTTAGTAAGTCTATCTACCACAACCCAAATACTGGTGTTGCCTTTCTTTGATCTAGGCAAACCATCTATAAAATCCATAGAGACACTCTCCGACTTCCATTGTGGAACCTCCAAAGGATGAAGTAAACTACCGGGCTTCTTTTGCTCAGCTTTGACTTGCTAACAAACCAAACATTGAGAAACAAACTCTGCCACATCTTTCTTCATCCCAGCCCAAAAGAAAACCCTCTTCATATCTCAATACATCTTATCACCTCCTGGATGAATAGTTATCTTAGAATGATGGGCTTCTTCTAGGATTGTTTTTATCAAACTTCTGGTTTGAGGAACACAAAGCCTTCCATTCGTCGCAACCACCCTTTATCATCTATGTAATATCATTGAGGTGACTAGAAGTCTCCCCTTTATTGAGCCTATCCAAGATGTCTGAAATCTGTGGATTATCTCGCTGCGGAGATCCTATCTGATCCACAAGAGTAGGTCGTATCTCTAGCGATGCAAACAAACCAGGCAATAACTCGGTGGATGGTCTAAAGTCAAAAGTCGATATGAACTCCAAGCTTCTCCTTTCCACAAACAGAGGACTTAAGGCCATCCTCTGCCTACTCAGTACGTCTGCCACCACATTACCCTTGCCAGGGGTATAAGAAATCTTGAAGTCATATGATGCTAGGAACTCCATCCACCTTTGCTACCTCAAATTAAGATCCTTCTGCGAGAACAAGTACTTGAGAGATTTGTGATCGGTGTACAGCTCAAACTTCTCTCCAAGCGAATAATGACGCCACGCCTTAAGTGCAAACACTATGGCAGCTAAATCTAAGTCAAGTGTAGGGTAGTTCTTCTCATGAACCCTTAGCTGTCAACCTCCATAACATACTACCATCCCCTCTTGCTTCAGAACCGCACCAAGCCATGTACCACATGCATCGGTGTATACTGTAAATACTTTGTTCCCATCGGGCAAGGTCAAGACTGGGGTTGTTGTCAAAGCCCACTTCAATCATTGTAAAGCAACATCACAATCTATGCCCCATGAAAATGCCAAATTCTTCTTTGTCAGCCTAGTGAGTGGGGTAGATATCTTTGCGAAGTCCTTAGTGAACTTTCGATAATAACCTACCAACCCCAGAAAGCTTCTCACCTCCGTTGCATTCCTTGGAATCTGCCAACCTTGAACTGCAACCACCTTTGTCGGATCTACTGCTATCCCTTCTTTAGAAACCACATGCCCTAGGAATCTCACCTCTCTTCTCCAAAAATGACACTTGGAGAACTTTGCCTTGAGCTGATGCGCACGGAGAGTTTTCAAACCATCCCTTATATGCAAGGCATGCTCTTCCTCACTCTTTGAGAAGATCAAGATATCATCAACATAAACCGCAACAAATTTACTTAGGAACTCCCAAAACACCCTACCCATCAGATCAACAAAATAGGCGGGTGCATTCGTCAACCGAAGAGGCATAACGAGCCATTCAAAGAAGCCGTTTGGAGTCCTAAAAGCGGTTTTATCTATACTGATTTCGTCCACCCTCAACTGGTGAAATACAGTGGCCAAGTCTAGCTGAGAGAATACAGTTGCACCAACAAGCTGGTCAAACAAGTCATCTATCCTTGGGAGTGGGGTGCCTGTTCTTCTTAGTGAGTTTATTCAACTCTTTATTGTCTACACACAAGCGAGGCGAACCATCCACCTTAGTTGCGAATACCACTGGAGCACTCCATTCAAACATGCTTTGCCTAATAAACCCTTTTTCAAGTAGCTCCCCTACTTGTTTGCTAAGCTTCCTCCTTTCCCTTGGAGTCATATGGCGCACGGGTAATGCAACCGACTTTGCATTGTCCACCAAATATATATGAAAATCGATCTCGCGCCTCGGTGGTAAGCCCCATACCTCATCAAAAAAATCAAGATAATCCCGGACTACTAGAACAGATTGCAGAGCATCGATAGATGCATCAAGAGACTCTAGGAAACTAAGCATAACAGATCCTTGCAGGTCACAAGAAATTTCAAGGGTCCTCCCATGACAATTCAGAAGCCTAACCACCCTCTTCTCACAATCCAGGATGGCACCAAACATGGCTAGTCAATCAATCCCTAGAATCAAACCGTAGCCCATAAAACCAAGCACATACGCGTCGCACTCAAACTCGACGCCTAAGACAGATATTCTCAAACCCCGAAAAATCATGGATAAATGAGCCGATCCACCAATGGGGTTTGAGACAACTATGGGATCCACTACCATAGTAGTATTTAAGTGCAGAGGTTCAACCATAGAACTAGATATAAATGAATGTGAAGTGCCATAATCAAAAAGAGTTCTAATAGGGTGACTAAAAAGAGAAATAAAACCTTCCACGGAAATTTTCCCACCTCTATCTGGAGCATTGGTCGTGATAGCATGCACCTGCCCTCCAGAAGCTCCTGCCCTTTGCCCTTGTCCCTGTTTCTTCAGGCACTCCCTAGCAAAGTGTCCGACCTCTCCACAACTGTAGCAAGAATTCTTCCTTCTTTTGCAGTCCTTGACCAAGTGACCCTCTTTTCCACAACTGTTACACTTCCTCTTATCCTTAGCCTTGTCATTCTTTCCGCCTTTCTTTTATTGTTGTTGTTGCTATTCTTTCTTGGGACATACCTTGTTTTGCATTGTTTCCTCAACCTTATCTTCCTTCTTTTCCCCTTTGTCTTCCTCATGCATCAAGGCCATATCAACAAGCCTTTCTAAAGTAGCTCCCATTGGAATATGGGACATAGCTAACTCATGAAGGGGTTCATTCAGCCCTTTAACAAACCGCAAAGCTTTCTTATGCGGAGTATCTACCAGTTCCAATCCAAACCTTGCTAGCTGGTTGGATTTGTTCATATATTCTTTAACTATCATGTTTCCTTGTTTGAGCGCCAAGAACCTCTCCATTTGCATGCTTTTCTC
This sequence comes from Allium sativum, assembly GCA_030737875.1. NCBI lineage: Eukaryota > Viridiplantae > Streptophyta > Magnoliopsida > Asparagales > Amaryllidaceae > Allium > Allium sativum. The sequence continues at coordinate 43,315,149 of JASFAX010000020.1, read as the reverse complement.
AGCTTGAGAAAGAAACTTCATTTCAAACCTCATTCTAAAATCATCTCATGTCTCCATCGAATGTCCAACTTGGGTAACTTCCTACCAGAATGAAGCTTCATCTTTCAGTAGCCAGACAGCTAGCTGAATATTCCTTCGATCTTCTACTTCAAAAATTCCAAACAAGTCCTCAGTCTCCTTGAGCCAATTCCTTCTCTACGAATGTTTCGGTTCCATGGAATAACTTCCCTCCCATGACACAGAAATCTTTGAAGATCTTGGCGAAATTATTTACTCTTGGAGGAGGAGGAGGAGGTACGATGGGTGCAGCTGGGGGAGGAACGTTTCCTTGGCCTTCGGTAGGCGTCGTAGCCTTTAGGTACCTACAAAACCAGCCTGGTATTGTAGTGCCCTCAGGAATGTTAGGTTCCCCAGACATGCTGAAAAGAAAAGGAAAAAGATTCAAACAAAGGATCGAAAGATATTAGATAAGGCTTTGGGGAATATGTTTTTCAATACAGACTTCTCTTTTGAAAATGCTTCCTTTTAAAACCTTTTTGAAAATTGTTTTCAAATCTTTTATCTAATCTGGTAACTTTCAGCTTTGATACCAAGTATGACACCCCACGTCCGTTAATGTCAATCATTAAGAGAATACATTAAGTTTCGTGAAGAATTAAAGGTAAACAGAAACATTACAAGATAGGTATAAAAATAGCAGTGGAATAAAAACTAACTTTATTAATAAAGCATCGTGGTTCAAAACATCATATGTCTGCATTACATAAGAACCAATACATCATAAAAAATTATGTCTTACTTTTAAACATCAGAGTACAAAATTAAAGAAGCAAAAATCCCCAAATAAAAGCATAGCCATAGTAGCAAAGATAGGAGGTTGAGCAATACATCTAACAACTCCAGCAAAATGATAGCAGAATCCTGGTCAAGCTTGAGTATTCTCACCCTGAGAACCTGGGGGGTAACGGAAGAAAGAAGAGGAAACAAAAAGGGTCAAACATAAAGCCTGGAGAGTCCAGTTACTTTTAGCAAGTAAATAAGTAAAAATAGCATGACAAGCATATAAAGCGAATAAGAAAGATAACACCATAAAAGGCAGGTATAACAAGGTAGAAATGATAGAGAGTATATGCTTCTCTAACGATTACTCTTATTCCTCGCACTAATACTAGAATAACTAGAATGAGATGATCCTAACAACTATAAGATGGTAGACTTAGGCATACCTATGGTAAGAGGTTTTAACCCCATACAATCCACAGGCAGCCCAATCCTAACAGGCTCCTAAACTTTATCAGAGTCTAGATGTACCCTAATCGATCGGCTCCCTACTCCGTAGATACCCTGTGCCGGCCCCATAGTAGTAGGTACCACTTACTAAAGTGGCAACCCTTCGTTGATGTGCACAACCATATCTACTGGTGTCAGGTCGTCTTATCCCCTTCTGCCCGGCCCATGCACGCACATGTCCTCGGTCGGTTTGCGCCGCCCACATCATCCTTCACGTTTGGATCTCTTACAATCAGCCCAATGAGCGTGCCTCGACTCCGACCTAGGGAGGAGTCCTCGTAGGATACTGTTATATGGGTTACTGACTGAATTAGGTCCCACACACAAGATGATACAAGCCCTCCCCCTTGTCTTGTATCCCCACTAGGATTTCCTCAGGTTATGTATACCTATTGGTGTCTTTAATTACATAACCCCCTTGGGTTAAGTTTGTGGGCCTATATATAAATATTACCCACTCCCCCTTAGATTCACTTAACCCACCCACTATTCAAACAAATTTACTTAACCCCTATTCAAGTTCATGTTTATACAATCCCTATGGATTCAACTAGGTTAAGTATTTCAATTCATTACCATGTCCATTTATTGTTATAATGTTCTAGACCTCCCACATTAAACCTACAACTTGCAGATGCTGGTTATGCCGGCGGCTCCGGGCAGACTTCTTCCACAAGTTAGGTTTAAACTTGTGTCATAGCACGTTTAGTATTTGCGTACCTAGCCCTCTCACATTAGATTTACCACTTGTGGTCGCTGGATATACCGAGCAGTTATGGGCAAACTTCCACCACAAGCGTAACCCAACCTCGTGTCTAGGCGCAGTTACAGTTTCTAGTTACTGTAACCCTAGGCATTTCATTATTAACCAATTCTTACCTATGTCGTTATAGGTTTCATGCCCCTTTTTCCCAATTATGTTCATAATGAATTATATGCCCTAAATTCATATTCATCAACATTATTCAAGTTATGCCAAATTCCCCATTTACAAGTTATGCCAAATTTCAATGTTTTCCCTCGTTCCCCATTTAACGCGTTCGCAAATTTCAGCGGCATGCCTAGGCTCGAAAGTAGCAAGGCTGTATAAAATAAAAGGGAAAGATAAAGGGAAGATGACAGAGATGATTATACTAACAAAGTTGACATAAACATATAGTGGCGTAGTGATAAGATGGGAATATGAGAATGTATCTGGGGAACATAAGATAATAGAATTGTTTATAACATAGCCGGGATTTCATGATAAGCATGATAAGATCTAAATAATAATTTAGATGTCCAACTAATAACTGATCCAATTTAACCACAAACATGATATGACATGATAAAGGTTAAGATCCAAGTCATAAATATATCAGAATATCATAGGTTCACAATCTAAATAGCAAATTAGATCTAAAATAAAGGTAGGTATGACATGATAAAGGTTAGGATCCAAGTCATAAATATATCAGAATATCATAGGTTCACAAATTATTACAGATCCAACATGATAAAGGTTAAGATCCAAGTCATAGTTATGTCAGAATATCATGGATTCACAAGGTATTATAGATCTGACATGATTCAAGAAGTTACAGGCATAAATCCAAATTACAGTCATATCATGTTATACTTTTTAATTATTTAAATCTAAAAGCAACTTGAAACTCACAGCGTTTGGATCTAGAAAGATAGAAGAAGAATAGTAAAGGTTGGGTCGTAGATCTACACTTGAATATCTAAACTTGATTGCAGAAGAAGAAAAAGATTTGGTTCAGCCAGGCACCGACATCATTTAGGTCTCCATTGATTTTACTGTGAGAAAACTAGAGAAATGAAGCCATATATATAGCTGCCAGCCTCCAGAACTGACCTGCCACGTCATCCTTAGTGGGGTTGACCTATGGGTCGACACCCTCCATGAGGGGTTGACCCAGGTGGTCGAGACCCCCCTCAAGGGGTCGACTCCCCTGGGAGGGAGAATTCCCGCTCAACTGAATTTCTACGATTTGAACGATTTTGAACTGAAATTAGATTTCTGGACCTTATATATATGTATATTTTCTTGCACGTATACAAACTTCAAACCTTCATAACTTCTTCATACGGTGTCCGTTTTACGCAAACCAAATGTCTATCATGACCTAAATTTCGAGACGGACGCAATGGAGCAGCCCGTCCTTAATTCTGAATATTAAATATATTATTCTTTAATTTATCCCTTTATTGTTGTTAAAATTACGGGGTGTTACAGTTGGTATATTTTCGTTCACAATGCTTATAAGCATTGGAGTATTTTTGTTTGCAATGCTTATACATGTCGCAAGATTTTCATTCACAACAAATATAAATATTAATAGTAAAAGAAATATGTATTAGTAATTCTCATATTCTAATATTAATAGTCGATTGATAACTAACACGATTATAATATAGATGATATATAATATGAATCCAAAACTAATATTATTCTAGATTTAAAAAGTATAACTCAATGAACACCAATAGACAACATTCATAATCAAGTAACGACATAGAATATCAGTTAACAATAGACAAGTACTAATCAAATACTAATAGCTCTAGCCACTTTTGTTTTATAGAAGAAGTAGAACTAATTGCTCGACAATAACTTTTCTTCATGTCAAAACCAAAAGCTTCTGCAATTGGATCATTTTCAAGATATTCTACTGCACCATTTTAACTACCATCCAATTTCCTCTTTTCTTCCGCTTCCTCTAGAAGTGTCTGCATTCACTTATTAAAATTTCCAGTTCCATTAAAAATATAAAAAACGCGAGTATTATAATGATAAGCACAATTGTACCGGATATCGATAGGCTTTGTTTAAACTGAGTCTGATGGCTCAGTTAAACTAAGCTTCGACTCAGTTTCAATGGTCATAATAAATGTATATCATAATTAAATGGCCATATGAAGAGACAATATGACCACGCAACTAATATCTGATCCAACAACACTCAACGATTGATATAACATAGTTGAATATATCGATCAATATATCGTTACAGGTAGCACATAAATAAGAAATGAGTGTACAAGGGCAATTCTAAATAGAAGAAAACACTGAATGTCTGGAACATTGTTGGATTTTCAAGTTGTTCGACTGGGCACAGGCATCACAATAAGCACCATTTGTTCCTTGTTAAGAAGCAGAAAACATAGTGAACTATAAAAAAAATCGATTCTTGTAATAACAGTGAGGATTTATTTTAGAATTCAAAAATCAAGTGAAGTTTAAATTTTACTGAAAATGTCATAAGTGTTTATTTGGTAAGGATGTACAGATTGCTCAGTTTTAAATTTAAAAAATGCTACTAATACCCAGACAAAATATCCTAATACTTCATCTAAATAATGCTACTAACCTATCTTGCAAAGTAAATGAAAGATTTTTCATATATGACTGGATAAAAACCGTCATCGACGTCATTTCGACTTGATTCAATAAAATACTAACAACCAACACAAAATTTATAGGAAACTTAGGGAATGATGTTCTCATGCATATAAATAAAATCGCACAGTGGTTTTTCGCACATGGGGCTAATATTCTTTCAACACTATCCAGACTAGAGTTACACAACAAGAACATAATACATGTACCTGAAGGGTCAATGCACTAGTGCGTTTTATGACCAAGAAATTGGTCAGGTGCACAAAGTATGCAAATGCAGAATTTAGGTCGAGGTACCACACGTTCAAATTTATGCATACTCGTACACATATAAAGAAACTCATTATAAGACACATAAGTACACACACACTCCACACTAAAGCAATAGAAAACATTTACACTAGCTTATACCTAGAAATATGCTCATGCAACATTTACAAGGGTGACAACACACAATTTATAATGGGAAGCTACCCCTCACCAAGTTATTATATATAATATACCAACTGGACACTAAAGATAAACCAGCAGTGGCACACATAGATAATTAGGGCTCAATTTCGATACAAAAAATGAGCCGAAAGGCTTAATTTCGAAACTGCAAAAGTTCGGTTTCTATTCAAAATCGAGCCTCGGCTTTTAAAAATTGATCCTTTCGGCACCGTTTCAATTCGAAACCGAGCCGGAAAGGCTCAATTCAAAAATGAGCCTGGCTCAGTTTCGGATCCGAAATTGAGCCGGATAAGCTTAGCTTAACTGAGCCTTTCCGGCTATGTTTAGAATCTGAAAATGAACCGGGTAGGCTCGGTTTCAAATTGAATTTAAGTTGGATAGACTCAGTTTCCAAACTGAGTGGCTCAGTTTTCGAGTGGCTCAGTTTCCAAACTGAGTGGCTCAGTTTGTTCCTTTTAAGTTCACTAATACTTTAAGACCTTAAACACATCTTGTACACTTCATAATGAAGTAAAGTTTGAAGTAAAATCACATTCCAACAGCATGCTGCATGAATGATACCACTAAATAGAGGCAATAACCAATTAAGTAGCTTGTTGTTCTCATTTCACAAAAAAAAAACCCACACATTTTCCTTATATTATGAACATAACAAAACATGAACAAACCTTCTTGGTACATCTAATAGTTTGTTGTCCTCAATTACCTAACCATTATCACAGTGATTAATTGGAATTACATTTGCATTAGAAAAACATTATACTCTCCAAAAACTGATTGACTACATTTTGTTATCTCTTTGCATTTTATCACTTACGTCGTTTATGGACATTCATTTGACAATGCTTTTCACTACCATGTACAAACCAAAAGCATGTTCACTTCCATGTACACAACCTGCGCATATCAAAAGCAGTTTTGAGGCTCAGTCTAATAAATAGAAGTTGGTTTTCATATGTATATATAAACACACACGAGTAGGGATGAATCAAAAAGCTGAATGACATATAAATCTGGATAAAATGGGACATATTCTCAACTTGAATATGACAAACAAAAACAATTAATGACTTTGAAATATAGAAGAAAGACGAATCATAACTCTAGCACAGCTTATTGTAACAGAAAAACAGATTTAGGTATGAGCATTTGCAAATGAAATGCATCTACATCATTACTTTGAATCCAATATTGAATGTAGAAAATTCAGCAACAAAAACAAATAAATTCAAATGCACAAGAACATCATGTTACCTAGCACTTGCTTTGCAGTTAGCCTAAGCTTTGGATCAGCCTCCAACATCTGCTTAACCAAGTTCTTGGCACTCTCAAAAATGCTTGTCCAGGACTGACGTTTAAAATCAATATCCCCTCCCAGGATAGCTTGTGCAACACCTTGTTTAGATTATGAAATATAAAAGGAAATCATGTAATTTTTAATGACATTTCTGATTTGTATATTCAAGCGCTTTACCATTCACTTGGACTAATAACTTACCATCATTTTTTTCTCATTTAAATGAGACTCGAGCTTTGAATATGAAGCTTAGAATTAGACAGCGAGGCTTACTTTTCACTTAATTACATTACATCAATTATGACAAAGCATTAAAATAAGATTCTAATAGGAAGTTCATATACGATATTCTAAATATAATCGTGTATGAGATTGCAACAAAAAGTTTGGCTTATATGATATTCTAATTATGATTTTCACTACTAAGTTCATATACAATATGATATTTGCATTTACGAACAAATTGATATGTAAAAGGTAGCTAAGTTGGGACAACAGTAAATCAAAACAAAGCACTAAAATAATGTAAAATTTCAATGTTTTCTCTACTACAAAAATCTTCAATATTACTAACTTATACTTCAAATTGTAGAGTTTACCAACTATGTACAAAACTTCAATGATTTACAATACTAAGTTAAATGTTTTTTTAAACGAAAAATTGATAAATTGTTACCATCTCATATGTAGTGGTTAAGTAATTTGATTATATAAAGTCCACAAATTACTATTTGGTGTTTTATAAACTTCGACATCTACAAAGAACTTGGTTATTGATTATTTCCATCAATAGATTTCTTTATGCAATCTCTTACGTTCTACTTAAAATTGAGTCTAACGATTCGGGTTTATATCTGACTTGGTGGAAGAATTTTTCCCTACTTAAATGACTATTGCACTCGAGTTTTAAACATAATGGATATTTAGATTCATCCTCTACTTTTGGGTTTAATGACTTCTCATAAAAATGTTTAGATTACACCACTCAATTTATTATTTTTGATCTCTTTCAGCAAATCAATTCCAAGCTCAACCATATAATTTGATAACTTTTTTTATTGCAAAAGGGAAAATATTTGCAGAGGAAACTGCAATTGGACAAATTAAAAATAAGATTGTTTTATAAAACATGTTTTTGAGAAGGGATTACTGTGTATTTTAGAACTACAATATGATTTTGGGTAATGAAAAACATATTTAGAAAATCAAACTTAGTAATGAAAATCATAGTTACTTATAAATGTGACAGGCACAACAGGCTTCTACTTCACGTCTTTGGGTAATTTCTACGTATATGAATATAACAACATTATTTTCTGTTAATTAGTGGTGTCAATGTATTCAAAATGATTAGCAGTTCATCAAAACATAAACATACATATGCAACACGTTTCATAAGGATCTTTCATTTTCATGTGCATAAGGATCTTTCATTTTTAAAATAGAATTCTACTCAGTTTCATGGGCAATTTTTCACAACATGGGGGATCATATAATAAATTGTACCAGACATGTTAAACTCCAAAGTCAGCTCTGAATCAAAATTACACATTTATGCGTCAAATTTGCCTATTCTTTGACCATATTCGAATTCAATCCCAGATCACCAAAAAAAGAAACTCAAAATTATGAAAATCCTAAAACAGCAATGCTTCATAGACTAAGCATAACAAAATTGAGAAACGCAGTTTCAATACATTATAAACCTGAAAAGTAAAAATGAAAATTATGGATTTGAAGAGTTTTTACCTTAAGAGGAACGGCTAAGGCTTGAGCGAAGAAGCAACTGGGAGATGCAGAAGCACCACCGGACAAAGGATGTCGGGGAGCGATGGTAAGCAGATAATCGAAGCATTGATTGCCTCGCGCTGCTAATAAATCGAATCTTAATAGGAATTGACATCAATAAGTTTTGGACGCAGAAGAAGTGAATCGAATCAACATTTCTCTTTTCGATAGCAGTTGAATTTGTTGTTCAAGCGGCCCTTGAAGGAGAAAAGCATGAACAAGCGTTGATGGTTAGGAATTAAGGCATAGAAGTACCCATTTACCAATTTGCCCCTTGGAACATTCGCTCCAATGCTAATATGTGTTGGCATATAAAACATTTAAATATGTATTTTTGGTGACACATTTCTTCTTAGTAACGCTTATTATTGTAGCAAGTCTACAACACAAACAAGTGTTGGCAAATTTAAAAAAAAAACATTACGAAATGGCTATTATGGTGTAGTGATTGAAAGTTTTCTTTTAAGCTCACAATAAATATTATTTATATATTATATTTTATTCCACTGCGATGTGAGACTCTGATTCTGTGTTGCTTTAGCTTCTTATTCTTCTATTCTTAACTTTCTTTCTTTCGTATCCCATTCTCTTATTTCTTTCTTCTAGCTTTCTAGGTTTTCGATACTTAGGTTTTTGACAAGTAATACAAGTTTTATGTATTATTGTCGAAATTCCAGGAATGCTACAAAACCAGTATGCAGGTTTGACGACGCAATGACAATGAGGTTGTCTTCTTTATTTAGCAAATATCAATTAACACTATTGTGATTTCTTAGTTTTTGCATTGGATTGGAAGTACTATAAAATTTAGACATATATTTTCTCATTTCCATATTTAATTAATTATGATTAATTCAAAATTGTTTTTAGTTTATAAATTTTAATGGCTAGTTAACATACAATTAGTCGATAAATAACTATGTTTTTATAGGAAGTTGTGTTTAATGATTTTATTCCAATCGATTAGTTAAAAAAAACTTTGCTTTAAATTATCTTTGAAAATATATTTTATAAATTATAACTAGTAGACTGCACATTCATAATTTTTTTGTTATTATAATAATCATTAATATGTGTTATTATTCAATGCTAATTTTGTAGTGTTTAAAAATACGTAAACAAAAATCGGACACACAAAAATTGTTATTTGCTTTTTTTATTTTTTTTCGTTATTTTTAAATAGTATAAATTGTTTTGATATCTTACATTAGCATTTGTAGAAGTACTTTTTTTTGCTTTTCATTTTATTTACCAAAAGTCCAAGGAACGACCCTGCTGTGGTGGCAAGGTAGGTGAAAATGTTGGTGCAAAGCTTGGTGGAAATGCAGGTGGTGGCATAGACATCATATACTGTTGGTATTTCGTTGTATGATTGTATTTGTCGATCTCGTACCGCAGCCATTCTCGAGCATCGTTGTATTACAGAAGTGTGAGCATATCTCTGTTATTATTGATTTGGAGTAGTGAAATTGTCCTTGGAAAGTTGAATATCTTCAAATTGCTTCACACTCAATTGCGGACATCAAATCCGATTTTGAAGTAGTGGACTGTGAGCTTGCATTAGCATAAGGGGAGCTACTAGCATTAGTGGATGGATTAGAGGATAAATTATCTATTGAATAACAATATTTCTAGTTTTTATGTTTTTCATATATCATATCAATAATTACTTCGTTTTTTCCCTCGTTCTTCATCCGTCTTCTTCTGCTTGATCAACTCTTGGAAGAAAAACTTACTTTACCCTTTTATGTGGGTTATAGAAGCGGCAGTTGGATGTTCATGTCTTCAAGTCGGACCTAAAAGCCATCTATATCTCATGTTCGGTCAAAATACGTGTGTGAGGTGTCTTTTGATGGAGGAGAACAGAGTAACTATTGAGGGTTCAAACCCTCGGTACTGGCAGGAGTGAAAGCATCGGCACCAATTGTTCTATTATTACCAAAAATTTGTTTGAGTTCATTCAAAATTTCCATCGGGTGTCTCTTATACTTCAAAATCAAGTTGTCAAACTCCTAAAATTAAAAAGAAACATAAACTAGGTGCGATAAATTAGAAACATAAACTGAGTTTGAAAAAGATAAAATGTACCACTCCTGCGTGCACGATCCACTAAAGTTCGCTTCCACAAATCGTTCCTCGAACGCTATCTCGTCCTGTGCCCATTTTATTTCTCAATTTTTACCAAACTTCTCATTTCTTCTTCAGCGCATTCATATTTGGTCGTAACTTGTTCGATAGTGAACAATGATTCATTTGAAACATACACTAAAGTTTCATTCGGTTTTGTCATTATCTTCTGATGAATTTCTTTTTGGATCGCCCGCCAGCTTGATAAGCTTGGAAGCTATTCAAAAATGTACATGAATTTGCTTGTAAATCCTTGCAACTAGCAACAAACTCTTAAAATCATATATGCATGAATTTTGTTGTCATTTCAACAGCATTTATGTGACGACCCAAACCCGTAACATGAAGGCAAGGGTAATCTTTGGAATATAACACATAAAAAGATAACAGCAGAACAGGAATAATTAAATACACCAGATAATGTACAATAGAATACACTGGATAAATATAATCATCAGAGTTACAGTATATAGGATCATACTTAGTACAAAATACAGTTCAGCTATACATAAAATGTCTACAGCGGAAAAGAAAACATAATATGTACAACAGGAGCTAAACAACAAAAAAAGAGATAAATGATAGAATCCATCTTCAGCTCCAGCTATCCAGAAAGAGCCTGCTAAAACCTGAATACAAGGCTGCCTGTGTAGAAATAGGGGCACCCGAGTTTGCAAGTGAAACAAACTATGAGTCATTCATGGGACTGGTATGAGAAATCTACTTACACATTTTCAAATATGGCTAATCACATGACCACGCCACTTTCGCGGAACGGGTTTACTCCATTGGATAGCCAGTGCTTTAAAACAAATAAATCTTGTAAACATCGCAATGCTTTTTATAAAAATGAAGTCATTATAAGACTCAGTTCCCATCACACAATACAACACAAACCGAAAGATAGAGTTTTAACTCATAATGGCCAAAATATGCTTGATACGACCAAAACAAATCATTTGATATTATTGTTAGTGTATATATGTTTCAAAACCAATTTAAATCATAACTATCAATCATAGACGGCATGGGTACCATATATCATGTCGCCATATATATATATATATATATATATATATATATATATATATATATATATATATATATATATATATATATGTGTCGTATTTGGAAATTGGATTTCCATCATGAACCAAGGCAAAAGATAGTCCTTACCGAATTCGAGACAATCTATCCTACCACGTCTTAGGATCAGAGCTCGAGTGACCCATAGGAGTCACAGGGCCGGTCCACCGATGTGGATTAAAAATGACTGAACACTGCGTTTCCCTACCCTTTGGGGCGTAAATGACCCCAATGACTCCATCGATCCCGGATCGACCGATATATCCGAGGCGCCTCGCAACAGCAACAACCACACAGGTGAAAATAATATAAATGTCAGGGCTGGTAGATCACTGACACCACCCTAGCTAGAAAGAAACGCATGTCCTCCCTGGATCCATCTCCCGTTTCTGGTCCATACCGGGGTGTGAGGCTCGCGAATTCACGTTACGCACAAAGCAGTGCCACACAGGCCGTGCTTTGATCATCAACCACAAGACTTTGCTTTTCAACAGAAGCCTTGATCATCTGCCACTTAGGCATGCCACACAGACAATTCACTCCATGCGACCGATTTCTATCAATATATAACCTCTGAGCTCGTGCGTCTCAGAGAAGGGCGTTAAGCAAGAGAATAAATTCTCCGCCGCCAAACATATATATATTTAATAGAGATCAATCAGCACAGAACAAAATCCAATGTTAGACACATAGTCCATTTACACGTTCATTCTGGGTCTGGACGAAACCGAAGGCACTCAATACCTCGCATATCCGTACAATCAACAAGTACGTCCGGGTGGCTACTACTTCAGCCCGTTCAAGGTAGCTACTCCCATCATGAGCATCAGTAGCACCTCTCCATTTGACGTGAATATCATCGGTCTTGCACCGTCTTCATATCTTCGACTTTCACTCGTCGATCAATTATTTGAAATGAGAATTAACTCGGCCTTTTCAAATAATTCACGTCTATTTAGAATTTCAAATCAATTCATTTCAATGGTTAAATTATTCGACATCACCAATTCTGTTCTTTAATGTAATTTCACACCAAACACATTCAACCATCAAATATCACATAAACCGAGAAAATTCAGTTTATTTCCATTCCATATCGTTTATAACATTTTATCATGATTTATTGCTATTTTTATTTATTTAAAAATAGCCAATTCATTCAAACGACGCTTCAGGCCATAACGCGGCCGTAGCGCTGTTTTTCTTCAGATTTGATTTACACATATCTGAAAATTTAACCGTTGGATCTTCACAAAATTTATATCATTAGAAAGATCTTTTCAAAACGAATCCAACGGTTTCAGTTTTGGGAAAATCCGACGGTCGGATCTCCCGCACTAATCGTTTGAAGTTACGATTTCAAAATACGAACTGCAGCGTCATTAATTGATTTAATTTAATTATAGGGTGCGTTTTTTACAGGTCCCTGTTAAGGTTTTAAATTAGGCTCACATCCGGTCATAAACTTATTATAAATTAGGTCCCTACTTTCTGAAAATTCATCAAAAAAATATAAAAAAAATTAAAAAATCACGTAAATTCACTATTAATTAAAATAATTATTCGGGAAAAAAATTAGACCTAAAAACATCAAAAACAACGTCAAAATAAAGAATTACGTAAAAAATAATGAAATGCAGTAAAATGCATCAAACGATGCATATAATTCAATAAGATGCATACATGTATGCATTAATTTTAATTCTACGTCACAACTACAGTAAAAACTCATACATGTATGCATATATTGTAAAAACATGCATCTATCCATGCAATTATTTGAAAACAGCGAACTGTAGAGAAACTATTCAATTTTGCATATATTTTCACCTGTATGCATACATATATGCAGTTATACAAAAAAACTGCATATATGTATGTAGATATTCAATAGGAGGGTCTGCCTAAGTGCAAGTATATTCAAATAGTTGCATATACGTACGCAACTAATAGCAATAGTTGCATACATATATGCAAAAAAAAAAATTTCTTTGCGTGGGCTTCTGGGATTACTTCAAGATTTTAGAATTTTTTTTTTTATTCATAGCCGCCTTTTTTTTGCCAGAAAATGAAAAATGCGAAGCATGTAAAATGGGAAGGCGGAAGTACCTGAAAATGTGGAGGCGGCAGCAAAAACAGGGGGCGGGTGTGAATATTAAACTATGGCTGGATGTGAGGTGTATTAAGTTTGGAAATAGGGATGTGAGCCTAATATTCACTTAATTATATATATATATATATATATATATATATATATATATATATATATATATAATCGATTCTGGCGCTATTTTTCTTTAGATTTGAATTAAATATTCCAGACAATCCAACCGTTGGATCTTCACAAAGTTGGTGTCGTTGGAAAGATATTTCCAAAGCGAACCCAACGGTTTCGGTTTTGGGAAAATCCGATGGTCGGATCTCCCGCACTAGTCGTTTGAAATCACGGCTTCAAAACACGAACTACAGCTTCGTTATTCAATTTATTTTAATTATATATATATACATATAATCCTTTCTTCGATTTCAAAACTATATCCACATTATATTTAATAAAAATGATATTTTTATCATCAAAAATATTTATTCCACACATCACCATTTTTAACACTTCATATTCATAATAAAATAGTAGATTTTATTGTTCAATCTATATATTCAACACATGAACGTTTTCGACTTCACACATACGATAAAATATGATTTTTATCATTTTAGTCCTTTATTCAACACATGAATATTTTCTATAGTTTATATATATAATAAAAATGTGATTTTTATTGTAAAACAATTTATTTCAAAACACGATTATTTTATATAGTCTATACATAAGGTAAGAATGTTATTTTTGGTGTTAAAACAATTTATTTAAAATACTAATATTTTATATAGGCTATATATATAATAAAAATGTGATTTTTATTGTAAAACAATTTATTTCAAAACATGAACTCATTCAACACATGAATTTCTATTCAACACATGAATTTCTATTCAACACACAAATATAGTTTCAACACATGAAAATAATTCTAACACATGAATATTATTGAAAATTTCGGCAGCATAACGGCAGGGTAGTTAAAACCGGCACCATCCCTAGTACGGCTCCTCGCTCTACCTTAAAACCTCGCAGTTTTTGACAGTGGGGACTTTCAATATCTAGTTCGCACGCAGGCGAATTTTCCCATATACTAATCCTATTGGGATTTCAATCACAATCAATCATTTCCAATCAACCATTCATGGTATTCACCAAATTTCACATCAATCAATAATCCAAACAATATCACAACCAGTATATATCGTCCATGGTCTGTGGACGAGGGGTGTGTATATATATATATACGTATATAAATATATTTCGATTTCACTTCACTTCAATTCATTTCAACACATATATTATTTTTACAACGCATATATAACTTATACATCGAACATACAACTTATACAACGCTTATACATGAAGTGTACAACGCTAAAATAACTCATACATCGTACATCGTTGTTCTCCATATTGTCTATAATTTAGAAATCTCACCTTGGGTTCCACTCCACCAAAAATTGCAAAAGGCCCAAAAAATATGCGGTCTCTTCTAGAATGTAAAAGACGTCCTCACGAGTCCACTGTCTCGTGTTTCACTGGATTTCGACAAGAAACGAAAAAGATATGGATTTTATTGTAAAATCATAAACCGTAGCGCTTTAAAGCGCTATAGAAAAATTAAAATAATATACTGCCGTTATCTCAGCTATTCGTTCAAAAATAGATTTTGATTTTCACACAAATCTGTGCAGCGATTCGTCGATCGGTCTTCACCACGAGGAAGAGCAAGGAAAGGCTCGCCAGGGGGGTCCCTCCTGATGAACTCGACGGCCTTGGTAGCCCTCGGCGGCGGCCTGAACGTTGGATGTTCGCGGCGGTGGATCTCCCAAATTACTCAATGAAAAAAATCCAAACTTGCTATGGATTTGAAGATCTTGACTAGCTCTACAAAATCCTCAACAGGATGGAGGTATAATTTTGAGCGGATTGAGAGGAATCGAGGAGAGAAGGATTTGACTGATTTCCGTCGTCGCCTGGAACGATTATGGGGAGAGAGAAAGTTGTTTGGGCCAATGAGATTTTTCCTTTTATTTATATATTTTTAAAAATTCGAAAATACCCCTAATCTCATATAAACTCCAACTAAACCCAATGGCTGTCGTCCCTAGCTAAATACTCCCATTCCAAACACAATGGGATATGTTTCGTAGGCCCATTCGAATGTTTCAGTCAGTTTTCCTTCAAATTAAAATATAAAACATTCAATATTCGATTTGAACGTACATTTCAATTTGCCGGGGCCACATACTGATTCTAAAAATTCCCGAAAAATAAATCTAGCAATGTTTTGACGATACGGTCCCAACAAAACTAGTTTCGTCGAATTTTGAGACCGTTTGAAAAATGATCATTTTCTGGTCGATCCAATTTACTATAATTGACCAAAACACATTTTTCTTTGCCACGCTCACATATTAGCTTCAAAAATTATGAAATTTGAAATCTAGCAATAATTTGACATCCCGGATCCAACAAAAGTGGTTTCGTCGAATTCCAAGGTCGTTTGCAAAATGTCTATTTTCACGGGCTATATAAATTCTATAACAACCTTTCTGAAAATTCATTTGGCCATAACTTTTGACTCCCGCTATGAAACTTCGATTTTTCAGATTCATTATAAAGATATTCACTAAAAGATTTAAATATTTTTGGTTTCACTAAAATCCGTTTTATTTTGCACCCGGTACAGTCAGTCAAAGTTTGAAATGAAAATTTGAAACTGCAGCGCCATTTCAGGCCTTGTTTATAATTTAAAATAATTATATTCATTTTCAAACATCGATTCAAACTACTTTTCATTGTTATTATTTAAAATATTTATTTTAAATATCCAAAATCCACTAAAATAGCCAAATTAAAAATTTTAAACTGGTTCAGATTTTCCGGGTTGTTACAATCTCCCCCACTTAAAACTTTTCGTCCCTGAAAAGGAATAAAGTCGAAAGTGCTTTGATTAACTAACTCTACTCTCAATCTGGCTTCCATTCTTCAACTTTTCAGTTTCTAAAAATTTTCAAATTCTTCAAAAATTTGGCTAACACCCTAAATTTTCGAAAAATTTCGCCATAACCTCCTTTGTACGGGGAGGGGTTTGAAAATTTATTGGGCCGTATTAGGTACCCAATAAATCCTAATAAGCATGCACATATTTATAGTGATATATTCCGGTGTCCATAGGGAGTGTGTATAGATCATAACTTATGAGAATAAATTCTCGTCACCCTATAAATGGTTTTTGTGCCTTAATGACCAAAGAGACGTGTTTATTGTCATCTCCAGACCCGTGTGGGGTTTTCATTAATCTGGCAATTTACCGTTATATTTTATATGGTCCTTATCAGTCATCAGTTCAACCTATAAAATATAGTCATCGCCATACAAGCCTCTCGCTCGTATGGTAAATCTTCAACCTCGTCACACAAGCCCCAAATGCTTATGTGGTATATGATGAAGTATGCCTATCTTCAAGAAGTATGTCATGTAATGTAGTTCAAAATTAATTGTTACTATCCTAGGGCGTCATTTATTATTACACACAGAACAACCAGCACTCCGCATCCAATGGCATTCATAGGAGTTGATATAATAATAAATTTGCGCATCCAACTCATTAAGGTTTACCTATTTGTCGGGCATGCAAATAAATTCTTTACTCGATAGCTAATCCATTTACCTGTTCAAACATATATAGTACACATGTATATATTTCTATCTATTTTTTTTAAACCAGTTCAATGTGTGATTTAATTGCATAAATTTACCATTCTTTCCTTGATTAAATTAACTATCATTCTAATAATTTAATTAATCAAATCCACCATCACACAACACAAACAACAATCAATTTGTTTTTAACTTTTCAAAAATATACCAATTAATTTATATACTCTTTTAAAATCATTCAGACTATATAATTAAAAAGTTATACATTCATGTAAAGAAAACAACAACAAAGTAGAGAACAAAATGGTAATGCAAAGTATGGTAAATGTACCTTGCACCAGAGTCAATCAGAGACATCCACCCTGCACTTAGGGTAGGCTTTCTTAATGCTTTCCTCTGTTTCCCAAGTACAATCTCGCAGATCTCCACTCCATTGCACTTTGACTAAGTGAACCTTCTTGTTCCTCAGCTCTTTGGTTTCTTTGCCAATGATCTTCATCGGCTCTCTTCTAACTGCCAATTCTAGAGTGATTTCCAAATCCTATTGTGCGGCTTCTTCTACAACGAGATATGGATCATGCACATGCTTTCGCAGTTGAGATATGTGAAATACATCATGCACTCCCGACAACCAATCAGGCAATTGAACCCTATAAGCGAGAGTTCCAACCCGTTCTCGAATAGGAAACGGACCAATAAATTTGGGCGCTAATTTCTCCGTTTTACCGAATCGGATGACTCCTCTCATCGGAGATACCTTCAAATATACATAGTCGCCAACAGCAAATGATATATCTCTTCTTCTCTTATCTGCATAGCTCTTCTATCGGCTTTGAGCAGCTAGTAATCATTTCTTAACGAAATCGACTTTGTCCGCAGCATCGCGAATCATATCAAGCCCCAATACAAGTCTATTACCAGGTTCTACCCAACAAGAAGGGGATCGGCACGGTCTACCATACAATA
Source organism: Allium sativum (assembly GCA_030737875.1). Classification (NCBI taxonomy): domain Eukaryota; kingdom Viridiplantae; phylum Streptophyta; class Magnoliopsida; order Asparagales; family Amaryllidaceae; genus Allium; species Allium sativum. The sequence goes on along the minus strand of JASFAX010000020.1, from coordinate 43,296,969 downwards.
CTTCGAATGGAGACATTTTCAGACTCGCCTGGTAGCTGTTGTTATATGAGAATTCGGCCAAATGTAAATGGTCTTCCCATGATCCGCCAAAATCAATAATACACGCCCGCAACAGATCTTCAAGAATACGATTCACCCTCTCAGTTTGACCATCTGTTTGAGGATGATATGCAGTGCTCAAATTCAGCTTCGTTCCCAATTCTGCTTGGAATGCTTCCCAGAATTTACTAACAAAATTCGGGTCACGATCACTAACTATACTCATGGGAACTCCGTACAGTCTAACAATTTCTTTGAAATAAACCTGCGCCAGACTCTGAGCAGTTCTATTCGATTTGACATGTATGAAATGGGCGGTCTTCGTGAAACGATCTACGATCACCCAAATACTGTCATTTCCTTTCCTGGTTCTGGGCAAACCATCTATGAAATCCATAGAAATATGTTCCCACTTCCCACCTGGAATTTCCAAAGGTTGCAACAATCCAGCGAGCTTCTGCTGATCGCTTTTGACTTGTTGACAAGTGGAACACCGACTTACATATAAGGAGATGTCTCATTTCATAGATTTCCACCAGAAAGTGCGTTTGATATCATTATACATCTTGCTCACTCCTGGATGGATACTAAGCTTGGCTTTGTGACATTCATCTAATACTTCTCTCTGGAGTTCAGGGATGTTTGGCACACATATTCGGCCTTTTAACCTAAGAATCCCGTCGTTATCTATCTGAAAACTCGAGGGCTCGCCTTTCTGAATTCTCTCTCTGATCTTCTGAATGAAGTGATCATCCTTCTGAAGAGCAGATATGTTATCAATCAACAAAGGCGTGATGATAAGATTGGCGATAATCAGATTCTTTCTGCTGAGCGCATCGTCCACAACATTAGCTTTCCCCGGTGTATATAAGATATCAAGATCATATGCTGCGAGAAATTCTAGCCAACGTTGATGTCTCATATTCAGATCCTTCTGGGTGAATAAATATTTCAATGATTAATGATCAGTGTATAATTCAAACTTCTCACCCAATAGATAATGCCTCCAGATTTTCATAGCAAACACGATAGCCAACAATTCAAGATCGTGAGTTACATAATTCTTTTCATGGGGTTTCAATTGACGTCTAGCATAAGCGACTATATGGCCTCTTTGCATTAACACTGCGCCAAGGCCTTCTTTAGAAGCATCGGTCTAGACTTTTAAATCCTGATTACCATCAATAATTGTAAGCACTGGAGCAGTCGTCAATTTTAACTTCAGCTCCTGGAAAGCTGCCTCACATTCGGGAGTCCAGTTGAATCTCGAATGTTTCTTAGTAAGCTTCGTTAAGTGACTGGATATCTTCGAAAAATTCTCAACGAACTTCCGATAATAACTGGCCAATCCAAGGAAACTCCTGACTTATGTGGGCGTACGAGGCTGTTTCCAATTCTGAATAGCAGTGATTTTACTGGGATCCACTGAAATTCCTTCTTTTGACACGACGTGGCCAAGAAATTTGACTTCTTCTTGCCAGAATATGCATTTGAAAAACTTTGCTTTCAACACATTCTTTCTCAGAATTTCTAACACTTGTTCCAAATGTTTCTCATGCTCACTCTCTGACTTAGAGAAGACCAATATATCATCAATGAAAACCAGAACAAATTTATTCAATACTCCCCTGAATACCTGGTTCATTAGATCAACAAAATATGTTGGAGTGTTACATAAGCCAAACGGCATTACTAACCACTCGTAGAATAAATCTGGGCCTCTGAATGTTGTCAAAGGAACACACTCTTCGGCAATACGAAGCTGATGGAAACCTGTAGCTAGGTCCACTCGTGAAAACACTTGTGCTCCATTCAATCTATCCAACAAATCATCAATCCGCGGCAATGGATATTTGTTTTTCAGCGTCTGCTTATTCAAGTCATGATAATCTACACATAGTCTGAGAGTACCATCTGACTTCGGGACAAATACCACAGCTGCTCCCCAATCAGAGAAACTAGGCCTGATCAGACCTTTCCATACTAGCTGTCGAGTTTGATTGTCTAACTCTTCTTCTTCCTTCAAGGTCATTCTTCGAATAGCGTGAACTACTGGCCTTGCATTTGGAACTAAAGAGATTTTAAAATCAATTTCTCTCTGCGGAGGTAAGCTAACAACTTCTTCGAACACATCCGCATAGTTCTTGACAATAGGAATATTTTCAATGTCGATAGGAATATTCTCCGGAACGACAGGAACAGGTTCTATTTGAGCAGGAGAAACCTCCAAAGCTGCCCAAAAGTCTTTTCTATCAGAATTCGGACTTTCACAGGGAATGGTTATATAGTCACCTGATTTAATCTTTGCCTTAACGACTCTGTCGGCGCATTTAACCGTAGCTTCATATTTGGTTAACCCGTCTAACCCCAAGATAAGATCAAATTCTGTAAAATTCATGACGACCGCGATGGTAGGGAACCGATAACGGGAAAAAGAAACCGGCACCCCACAAACCCAACTAAGATCGAGGGAACCCCCAACCGGATTATGGACAGTCATGGGTTCTCTGAGCTTTTTCAAATTCAAATCTAGTTTCTTAACCGCATTCTTGGCAAGCTTCGCGACGCGTCTGTATCAAACAATACTTTAACTGGGATATTTTTGACGATAAGCGTGCCTTCTAAAACATCTGGCCTTTCCTGACTAGCTGAGGGTTCAGAAGTTTCTGCTACTTTATTTACCTGAGCCACTTCAGATTTCTGTGATAGTCGGCAATCCTGTTTTACGTGACCAACCTGCTGGCAAAGAATGCACTTTCTATCTTCTGGAACCTTGTTCTTGGATTTAGCTCCCTTATTCTTTCGCTTGTTCGAAGATTTACAATTTCTCATTGAATGCCCTTGCTGATTACACTTTAAACATACGACTGCTTTAGCCCTTTTCTGACTGGCCCTTGACCCCTTATCGCCTTCAGACTTTCTACTTACCTCAGGCTGCATACTAGCCTCTGGCTGTGTACTTGTCTCTGGGCTATCAGTTTCGAATTTCCTTTTGTTGCTCGAACTGACTTCCTCTTCATCGACTAAAAGACTTCGATTATTTAGATCTTCATACTGATAAGCCATGTATATCATTTCAGAAAAAGGAAACTTCACATGCCCCATTACTTTATTCTGGTATTTTCTTTGGAGCAGGTTGATAAACCTCAGATTCTTTCTCTTCGGATTTTGAATTAGATGAGGAGAAAAATGAGAAAGTTCATTGAATCTCTTATGGTATTCTGGGGTATTCATATCTCCTTGTATCAGATAGTAGAATTCATCACATAACTGCTCAGTTGCTTCTGGAGGAATAAATTTTTCACTGAAAATCTCTTTGAATCTGTCCCAGGTGATATCACCTTCTGGATTATTTTTAACAATCGAATCCCACCAAAACAAAGCTTCGTCTTTGAGTGCCCAAGATGCCAATAATCTTCTCTGGTCATCCCTTAGCTTTAAACCTTCAAAGATTTTCTCAGCAGAACGAATCCAAGCTTGTGTTTTAATAATAGATTCCTCGCCCAAGAATGGTACTCCACCCATATTTCTATATTTCTTAAGTAAAGCTTCAACATCTGGTTCCAACCAACCTCTTTTACTTCTATCACTCATTTTTCAATGTCTGCAAATAGCAGACAAAGTGTTAGGCCAACCGAAAAGGTAATTTTAAAACATGGAGACATATACTTGAATGTAAATGTGTCTATTAGGGCGTATTTCATTCTGCTATACTCATACTAGGATATTGCTGATCCTATCTATAATGAGTTATTTGTCCTAGAACACTACGGGTTCTATTTCTGACGAGTTCGTTAATATGTTATATTACAGAACTAAGCTTAACCAAAGCTCTGATACCACGATTGTGACGACCCAAACCCGTAACACGAAGGCAAGGGTAATCTTTGGAATATAACACATAAACAGATAACAGTAGAATAGAAATAATTAAATACACCAGATAATGTACAATAGAATACACTAGATAAATATAATCATCAGAGTTACACAGTATATAGGATCATACTTAGTACAAAATACAGTTCAGCTATACATAAAATGTCTACAGCGGAAAAGAAAACATAATATGTACAACAGGAGCTGAACAACATAAAATGAGATAAATGATAGAATCCATCTTCAGCTCCAGTTATCCAGAAAGAGCCTGCTAAAACCTGAATACAAGGCTGTCCGTGTAGAAATAGGGGCACCCGAGTTTGCAAGTGAAACAAACTACGAGTCAGTCATGGGACTGGTATGAGAAATCTATTTACACATTTTCAAATATGGCTAATCACTTGACCATGCCACTTTCGCGGAACGGGTTTACTCCATTGGATTGCCAGTGCTTTAAAACAAATAAATCTTTTAAGCATCGCAATGCTTTTTATAAAAATGAAGCCATTATAAGACTCAGTTCCCATCACACAATGCAACACAAACCGGAGGATAGAGTTTTACCTTATAATGGCCAAAATATGCTTGATACGAGCAAAACAAATCATTGGATATTATTGCTAGTGTATATATGTTTCAAAAACAATTTCAATCATAACTATCAATCATAGACGGCATGGGTACCATATGTCATGTCGCCCTATATATATATATATATATATATATATATATATATATATATATACACACACACACACACACACACACACAAAATCAAAACCGCACGGTGTCGTATTTGGAAATTGGATTTCCATCATGAACCAAGGCAAAAGATAGTCCTTACTGAATTCGAGACAATCTAGCCTACCATGTCTCAGGATCAGAGCTCGAGTGAACCTTAGGAGCCACAGGGCCGGTCCACCGATGTGGATTAAAAATGCCTGAACACTGCGTTTCCCCACCCTTTGGGGTGTAAATGAGCCCCATGACTCCATCGGTCCCGGATCGACCGATATATCTGAGGCGCCTCGCAACAGCAACAACTACACAGGTGAAAATAATATAAATGTCAGGGCTGGTAGGTCATTGACACCACCTTAGCTAGAAAGAAACGCATGTCCTCCCTGGATCCTTCTCCCGTTTCTGGTCCATACCGGGGTGTGAGGCTCGCGAATTCACGTTATACACAAAGCTATGCCACACAGGTCGTGCTTTGATCATCAACCACAAGACTTTGCTTTTCAACAGAAGCCTTGATCAATTGCCACTTAGGCATGCCACACAGACAATTCACTCCATGCGACTGATTTCTATCGATATATAACCTCTGAGATTGTGCGTCTCAGAGTAGGGCGTTAAGAAAGAGAATAAATTCTCCGCCGCCAAACAGATATATATTTAATAGAGATCAATCAGCACAGAACAAAATCCAATGTCAGACACACAGTCCATTTACACGTTCGTCCTCGGTCAGAACGAAACCGGAGGCACTCAATACCTCGCATATCCGTACAATCAACAAGTACGTCCGGGTGGCTACTACTTCAGTCCCTTCAAGGTAGCTACTCCCATCATGAGCATCAGTAGCACCCCTCCATTCGACGTGATGATCATCGGTCTTGCATCGTCTTCGTATCTTCGACTTTCACTCGTCGATCAATTATTTGAAATGAGAATTAACTCGGCCTTTTCAAATAATTCACGCATATTTAGAATTTCAAATCAGTTCATTTCAATGGTTAAATTATTCGACATCACAAATTCTGTTCTTTAATGTAATTTCACGCCAAATACATTCAACCATCTAATATCACATAAACCGAGCAAATTCAGTTTATTTCCATTTCATATCGTTTATAATATTTTATCACGATTTATCGCAATTTTTATTTATTTAAAAATAGCCAATTCATTCAAACGACGCTTCAGGCCATAACGCGGCCGTGGCGCTGTTTTTCTTCAGATTTGATTTACACATATCTGAAAATCTAACAGTTGGATCTTCACAAAATTTATATCATTAGAAAGATCTTTTCAAAATGAATCCAATGGTTTCAGTTTTGGGAAAATTCGACGGTCGGATCTCCCGCACTAATCGTTTGAAGTTACGATTTCAAAATACGAACTGCAGCACCATTATTCGATTTAGTTTAATTATATATATATATATATATATATATAATCCTTTCTTCGATTTCAAAACTATATTCGCTTTATATATTTGATAAAAATGATATTTTTATCATCAAAAATATTTATTCCACACATCACCATTTTTAACACTTCATATTCACAATAAAAATGTAGATTTTATTGTTCAATCTATATATTCAACACATGAACGTTTTCGACTTCACACATATGATAAAATATGATTTTTATCATTCTAGTCCTTTATTCAACACATGAATATTTTCTATAGTTTATATATAATAAAAATGTGATTTTTATTGTAAAACAATTTATTTCAAAACACGATTATTTTATATAGTCTATACATAAGGTAAAAAAGTTATTTTTGGTGTTAAAACAATTTATTTAAAAAACTAATATTTTATATAGGCTATACATATAATAAAAATGTAATTTTTATTGTAAAACAATTTATTTCAAAACACGAACCCATTCAACACATGAATTTCTATTCAACACGCGAATATAGTTTCAACACATGAAAATAATTCTAACATATGAATATTATTGAAAATTTCGGCAGCATAACGGCAGGGTAGTTAAAACCGGTACCGTCCCTAGTATGGCTCCTCGCTCTACCTTAAAACCTCGTGGTTTTTGACAATGGGGATTTTCACTATCTAGTTTGCACGTAGGTGAATTGTCCCATATACTAATCCTATTGGGATTTCAATCACAATCAATCATTTCCAATCAACCATTCATGGTATTCACCAAATTTCACATCAACCATTAATCCAAACAATTATATATCGTGCATGGTCTGTGGACTAGCGGAGTGTATATACATATATATATATATACACGTATATAAATATATTTTGATTTCACTTCAAGTCATTTCAACACATATATTATTTTTACAATGCATATATAACTTATACATCGAACATACAACTTATACAACGCTTATACATGAGGTGTACAACGCTTATATAACTCATACATCGACTATATAATTTATACATCATTGTTCTCCATATCGTTTATAATTTAGAAATCTCACATTGGGTTCCATTCCACCAAAAATTGCAGAAGGCTCAGAAAAATATGCGGTCTCTTCTAGAATGTAGTAGACGTCCTCATGAGTCCTTTGTCTCTAGTTTCACTGGATTTTGATAAGAAATGAAAAAGATATGATTTTTATTGTAAAATCATAAACCGTAGCGCTTTAAAGCGCTATAGAACAATTAAAATAATATACTGCCGTTACCTCAGCTATTCTTTCAAAACTAGGTTTTGATTTTCACGCAAATCCGTGCAGCGATTCGTCGATCGATCTTCACCACGAGGAAGAGCAAGGAGAGGCATGCCAGGGGGGTCCCCTCCTGATGAACTCGACATCCTTGGTAGCCCTCGGTGGCTGCCTGAACGTCGGATGTTCACGGGGGTGGATCTCCCAAATTACTCAAAGAAAAAAAATCCAAACTTGTTATGGATTTGAAGATCTTGACTAGCTCTACAAAATCCTCAACAGGATGGAGGTCTAATTTTGGGCGAATTGAGAGGAATAGAGGAGGGAAGGATTTGACTGATTTCCATCATCGCCTGGAACGATTACGGGGAGAGAGAAAGTTGTTTGGGCCAATGAGATTTTTCCTTTTATTTATATATTTTTGAAAATTCGAAAATACCCCTAGTCTCATACAAACTCCAATCCAAACCCAACAACTATTGTCCCTAGCTAAATACCCCTGTTCCGAACACAATGGGATATGTTTCGTAGGCCCATTAGAATGTTTCAGTCAGTTTTCCCTCAAATTAAAATATAAAACATTCAATATTCGATTTGAACGTACATTTCAATTTACCTGGGCCACATACTGATTCTAAAAATTCCCAAAAAATAAATCTAGCTATGTTTTGACGATACGGTCCCAACAAAACAAGTTTCGTCGAATTCTGGGACCGTTTGAAAAAAGGCCATTTTCTGGTCGGTCCAATTTACTGTAATTGACCAAAACACATTTTTCTTCGCCACGCTCACATAAACCTAGCAATAATTTGACATCCGGATTCAACAAAGGTGGTTTCGTCGAATTCCGAGGTCATTTGCAAAATGTCTATTTTCACGGGCTATATAAATTCTATAGCGACCTTTCTGAAAATTCATTTGGCCATAACTTTTGACTCCCGCTATGAAACTTCGATTTTTCAGATTCGTTAGAAATATATTCACTAACATATATAAATATTTTTAGTTTCACTAAAATCCGTTTTATTTTGCACCCGGTACAGTCAGTCAAAGTTTGAAATGAAAATTTGAAACTACCGCGCCATTTCAGGCCTTGTTTATAATTTAAAATAATTATATTCATTTTCAAACATCGATTCAAACTACTTTTCATTGTTATTATTTAAAATATTTATTTTAAATATCCAAAATCCACTAAAATAGCCAAATTAAAATTTTTAAACTGGTTCAGATTTTCCAGGTTGTTACAATTTATATCCAAAATTAGACATATACTTTTCAAACAAGATTTGCATATATGTTATAATGCCTAGTATTTATATAACACTAATGTAACTTTTATAGGAGTCCGATATCAATGTCTCATTTTTGTATATTGATAAATCCCAAATATCATACTATAAGCGTTTGAGAAATCGTCTGGTTCCAAGACCATAAATATTTATTATGTTTGAAAGCATGCTTTATCTATTTTAAAACTTGTTAAGGAATCAACTTTTTTACTAGGTGTAAATTACATATCATGTTTATAAATGTATATGCATTCCTTGTTTCTAGGACATTTCAATAATTGTAGCTGATTGATATTTCATCCATGTAATATTGTTAATGATTGCGGCTTTGTATGCATGTATTTCATGTAGCTGATTGATATTTTATGTAAAATCTTTAGGTTATGCAGCAGAAATTCAAAATATGTAGTGTATTAAAGGATTCATAGTTAGCAGAATTTCAAAATATGCAGCTTTTATGTAATACCTGCTTGTTCTGGAGGTTTTGTATGTACTTCAACTTAATTTTCTCAGAATTTCAAATTATGCAGTGTATTGTGTAACTATTTCATGTATGTCTTGTTCAAAACTGCTGTGTATTGTGTTGTTTATTTCATTTTGTCATGCACTCATTTTCGTTAAATTTGGTGATACAAAGTCACATATAAGTGGAAACAAATATGCAAAATGAGAAGTACATATTTTTAATATGGAAATGCATTAATTATTGATTGCATTTGCATGAGATAAATGCAAGATTATTTTCTTCCATCTTTGCTGTGGAAGAGATTAAGTTGTTTACTTGCTATTTCTTAGCTATTACTTACATCAGTTATTTTCCTCCAGTATTTATTACCATATCTTGGTAATTTTATTGATGGCTCACATATATTTCACGATCTATATATTGAATGGTAGACTTCATTGTAAACTCATCCTAGCATGGAGTCGGTGATCCCCAAATGGAGTTTCTCTTCTTATTAAGTCTAATTTGAGGTTTTGGTTATGTAAACTCTTATTTTGTAATCTCTTGTATCTCTGTCTTATGTGGAATAAAATATCTCTCCTTTGGACTTGACATACACTATCTTATTAATGACAGTGGAACTAGTATAAATATTTCATGTCTTTATTTTCTTCTTTATAGTTGTATACTATTTGTTTGGAGCAATAGAATAATTATTGTCTGATTGATGTTCAGTTGGCAAATCTAGATCCTGATTATTGTGCTTCTGCATATGTGCAACCTTTTTTGCACAACAGATTGGTATCAGAGTAATCTGTGCAATTTTTTGCACAACAGATTGGTATCAAAGAATTTGCGCAATTTTTGCACAACAAGTTGGTATCACAACAAGTCGATTTGTTTAGATAGTGCATCAATGGTTTCAAGAAAAAGAGGCAAATATGCTAGTAATTATTCTACCATTGAATTTTGGGGAAAAGGAAAGCTTTAGTGGAGGAGATTATATTGAGAGTGAAGAGCGTTCCAATCTGGGAACCTTTGGCATGATAAGGAGTGCTGACGAGGAAAATTTTCGTGGACTAAACGCACGCCAACACCCAAGTGTATGTGTATTAGCAACACAACAGTCCAAATTAAAAGTAAAGAAAAGCAGGAGAACACGGCTTTTTATAGTGGTTCGGCACTAACGCACACGTTCACTTTGTAGTAATCATTCATCATATACTTGACGATTACAAAGTTTGTTCAAGTCCAGGTAATTTCAATGTACAAAGTTGTATGATAGAACAACAAATGGTTTGCTAATTCTAAACTTTGTCCAAACATTTCTTCTTCTTCATTGAATGAAAAACGTGTTGACTTGGTCAACAATGTCCGAGAAATCCAAAAGTATTGTAAATGTCCAAGAGTTGATGGAAAAAGCGTATGCAACGTTTAAGTGTTCCATGCGATGTCCAATAGTCATAGAGAAGAAAATGGAAGCCATTAATGGTGCTTGAAAGCTTCAAGAAGTCCAAAATGCCAAGAGAATCCAACCTTTTTGAATGCCAAGATTGAGGGTATTTATAGGTAGAGGGTTAGGTAGGAGTAGGTGAGAATCGGGGACCACTCACCTGAAATTCGCATTCCTCAGTTCGTAGAAGGAAATTTTGTATCGCTCCCTCTAGGGGATACGAAATTTTCAGGGGATGTAACAACCCGTATTTTTATAACATGTTAAAACAAGAAATCAAGGCAGAATTAAATTTTGAAGTCAGAATTAGGGGAAACGGGTAACGCCATTGCGTTCGCCTCGAAATTTTACATGAAATAGAGTCCGATTTTTTGAAAATTGGAGTCCGAATGAAGAAGTTATGGCCAGTACAAGTTTCAGCAGTTTTCAGGCAGCACTGGACCAGGAGGTCGACCTACCCCCCCCCCCCCCCCAGGTCGACCATAGGGTCGACCTACCCCCTAGGTCGACCATAGTGTCGACCTCCCCCCCTTACAGTTCGACCTGGTCGGCCTGTTTTGACCCAGAACCCATTTATGAAGCCTGAGACGTGTTTTGATGGTCTGGATTGATTCTAGGGTTAATCTAAGGGCCTAAACTAGTTGCTACACCTATAAAAACACCCTTAGACCTAACCTAATTCACAAAAAATCGTTCTTACATCAAAATGTTGTTTAAATCCCTCTTTATCATGGTCGCCGCCTCTAATAAATTTCCTAAGCTTTCATACACAATCCAATTCAAAGATTAAAGCTTCTACAATGATTCAAGACAATAAACCAAAAACGTCACTGCAACATTCCACAACAAATTTAGTTCTTAATTCATTAGCCATGCTCTGTAAGTTCTAGTTGTTTTTATATTTAAACATTTAATTATAATATGGTCATGGAATAAAGTGGAATTGGATTTAAGTATGTTTATCGATCTATTTCTGTTGCTTCTTGGATCTTGAGTTTTGAGACTTGTCTATCTTTATTCCCATGTCTAATTTATGATCTATTCAGCCTGTTGTAAATCAGTTTTCTTGATTCATATTGATATTATCACCAAGTTGTAATCTTCATGCCTATGATGATGTTTTTCTCTCTGATCTTATTTTTATGTAAAATTCTACCTTCCCCTATTTATTTTCTTTTGATGAATCTAGATCAATTTCGGACCTAGGCCTAAACTACGATATACGTGCGATGGTATACGGGGGAAATATTGAAATATTTCCTAGTGGAATATATGTGTTTGGTGGAATTGATGGCATAACATAAAAATTGGATATTTGGGTATTACTACTCTTAACATGAAATTGGAAATTTGGGTATTGTCAATATAATTGAAATTGCAAGTTTGGGCATTGGCATAAATAATTTGGCATGAAGTGGGCATACATGAATTGGCATGTAAGTTAAATCACGAGTTTGGGACTATGTAAGTTTAAATCAAAAGATTGGGCTTATGTTAATTAGGCATATGTAGAATTGGGAATTTGAACATGAAAGCAATTGTAAATTTGATAATTTGCATAAACATGTATTATGAACTTGGGCAACTGACATGTATTGTAATAAAAAGATTATAGTTTGAGATAACTACATCATGAATCATGATTTGGGTTTATTGGGTATAAAACTTGATACATGTAATTTTGGCTAGAACTTGATATGGTAAAATGGCATAAAAATTGGCATACATGTAAAACGGCACGAATTGAACGTATGTAAATTTGGTATGAATTGGGCATATGTAAAACTAACATGTAACCTAGAACTTGGGCATATGTTAATTATGTAAAATTTGGAGTAGAAACATATATGATAATTTATGACTTGGAGAAAGTTTAATATGAACGCGCCTAAGTTGGTATGTATTGGACATCTAGAAGGCACGTAAGCATGCTTATGAACTTGAAACATGAATTGGTTATGAATATGATCATTAACTTTATAATAAGCATAAGTGAAAACATGAAACTTGACATGAAACTCGCCATGAAACTAGACACGAACTTGACATTAAACTTGAACATGGACATGACATTAGAATAAACATGAAAATGGCCAACTCGAGGTTGGGTTGAGTTTGCAGTGTAAATCTGCCCGGAACCGCCCGGCAAATCCAGTTACTGCAAACAATATGATCCAATGTGGGTAGTTGGTCATATCGCGCTTGAAACCCGAGGTCAGACTGAGTTGTGGTGTAAATCTTCCCGGAACCGCCCAGCATATCCAGTGGCCACAACAACAGGTCTGATGTGAGAGGTTGGGGTGCATTAACGAATTAATGCCACATGATAGGGTTAATTCATGAACCGCTTGAATATACATAACCAATCTGACACGATGATTTGATAGGGTTAAGTCATGAACCGCTTGAATATACTTAACCAATTTGACACGATGATTTGATAGGTTTAAGTCATGAACCGCTTGAATATACTTAACCAATTTGACACGATGATTTGATAGGGTTAAGTCATGAACCGCTTGAATATACTTAACCAACTTGAGAGATGATTCGTAGAGCTAAGTCATGAACTTGAACGACAACACTTAACCAATTTGACATGACACGTAGGCGGGTTAAGTCACGAACTTGAATGACAACACTTAACCAACTTGACATGCTAGACTGATAGGGTTAAGTCTCGAATTTAAATGACAACACTTAACCTACTGGATGGAAACCCTAGTTACGCGGTCCTTATCGGCAGTAACCCACTAGATGTATCACGGTACCCTGGAACTAGGCAGGGTGGGGCACGATTACTGAGCTGATTGTAAGCGATCAGAACGACGGCTGAGTTGGTGCGCCATTGTAGGTTCAGGCGGACTATGGTCGTGCACGTAGTCCGGAGTTGAAAAAGCAGGCATTGGGCACCAGTAGGTTTACACTGTGCGTGCTTGATTCGTGTCGGTGGCTGGCACCCTAGGGCTTGATACACCCTAAGGTGGACCTAGCACAGATAACTACATTCGTGATAGGGCCGTATGACACAGAAACATGAACGAGCTAGGACTTGTAGGGAGCCGATCGATTAATAGATCGTTACGTGGAAAAAAGGTGTTGTTCGTTAGGTAGCATAATCCCTAGTGGTCCTAGGTGGCATAAACCCTAATCGAATCTAGGAAACGTTCAATAGGTAGCATAATCCCTAGTGGTCCTAGGTGGCATAAATCCTAGTTGAACATGCGATAGTTCATGATAAGGAAACCTAGCCAAAACAAGGGTGGCAATCCAAATGATTTCAAGAATGGTGGCACTACGTTGAAGTAGTATAGAAATACGTGATGAAACCCGTACGATATACGGCAAGGGAATGTACATATACATGGAAAGGATGATACGGGTTGGGGTACTAGTACAGTTGGTGCAGAGAATTTAGGAAATCAAAGAAAATAGTGGAATGGTGAAGCTTAGAAATCTTGCGATGTTATACTTAATAGAAACCTTGCAATGTGATACTTGGTAGAAACCTTGTGATGATACTCTTGATAGGAAGCATGGAATGTTATACTTGATTCATCGTGCCTGTAGCTTACCTTGTCATCATGCTTATGTTAACTTTCAGTTTATTTATGCCATATTATCTTCACCTGTTTTTATGCTGAAAGCCACTAGAACTTACTCAGTCTTTATGACTGACCCAGTTTGTTTCGCCTCTTTTTCTTTCGTTTCCCCCCAGGTTCGCAGGGTGCGAATACAGCTTAGTTCGGATCTTACCAAGCTCCAAGGCTCTTTCATGTAGTGCTTGGATTTCTCTTGGTTATGGCTTGCTTTGCTTTATTGGGGAATACTACAATTTATTTTCACGCTTCTTTGTTTTTGAGCAAGACAGATATTTTAGCTATGTAATTGGGTATTGGAAGTTGATGGGCTTTTATTGTAAACAATTATATTTAATAAATGATTTGACTTCCACTTTACCTTCCGCTGTTTTATATGTGTTTGTCTTGTAATATTTATGTTCCAGTACCCATAATGCCCCACTGAAGTTAAGACATTCCCTTTGTGAGTGACCTTAACAGATGTGGGGTGTTACATTTGGTAGCAGAGCCGAAGGTTACCAGACTGGGCAAATGTTTTTAAAACCTTTTGAAATTATTTTCAAAACCATTTACAAAGAACCATTTTTCTAGAAAAGTTTTGTTTTATGAAAGGCATATTCCCCAAAGCCATATGCATTATCTTTTGATTCTCTCGTTGAGTCTCTTCTCTTTTTCTTTTTCACCATAGTTTGTAGGCATACAACGCATGTAGGAGGGCAAAGAAGTGCCCAACCTTTATCAAGAGCCGCAGTAGTTCCATCTGCGACTAATCTTATTTCAAGCTTTGTAGGGTTGCTATGCGATGGAGGTAGCTTTCGAGAAACTTGTCAACAAGCTATACAAGGATAGTAAGAATGAGGATAAAGAACACAAGCCTAAGGATGAGAAACTTGTTGATAAGGCGTAATCCATGAAGGAGGAAAAGGTGAAAAGGGAAGAGGTCAAAGTAAAAGAATAATAAAACCCATGATAAGAAAGAACATCGTTGGTATGGTAAAAAGGGACATGTAGTTAAGTATCATAGGACAAGGACAAGGGCAAAGGACAAGATCGTCGAGAAGGCAATTGTATGCTCTCACTACTAGCATACCTAAGAGAGGTGGTAATGTCTCTGTTAAAATTTTAGCTTCTCTTTTCTATCATACCGTGGGAACTTTGTTTTTATACATCGCATCCTTTTAATTCTGCCTCGATAGTTGAGTCTCTGCACCTTAGTACTAGCGTAGTAGAGGATCCTATTTTTGTCTCAAATCCTGTTGGGGAATCGGCTCATTTATTCATGACTTGTTTGGATTTGAGAATGTCTATGCTAAGTGTTGAGTTTAGAAGTAAAGCTTATGTTTTTGGGCTATGGGTTGATTCTAGGGATGGAGTGTTTGTCCAGAAATGGTACCATTCTCGAGTATGAAAAGAGGGTAGTTGGACGCTTGACTTGCCTTGGTAATGCCCTCGAAGTCTAGTGTAACCCTTAGGGTTCTGCCATGTTTAGTTACCTAGAATCTCTTGATACATTTATCGATCCGCTCGAGTAGTGTTCGCCACTAAGGCGGATGGTTCATTTCGCTTATGCATGAGTTATAGAAAATCACCTTAGTAAGTACACTTGGCAACATGGTTGGCATTTGTTTATTTTCAAGAGATAATTCATTTATGTGGAATACCTTCTAGTAAGTGAATGAGATCCAAGATTCACTAGTGAATTTTGGAGAGCTTGCACGAAACCATGAGTACGCAGTTATGTTTGAATCGGGTATACTAGAAAGAGAATAAGCGAAAGTGGAACGAGAGGCGACAGTGGAATGAGTTCCAACTCATATTCTGGGAACAAGAATTAAGGAACTACGAAATTGTGAAGTTAAAGACGGTCAAAGCACAATGGAGTTAAGCTCAAGGAAATACGACTTAGAAGATTGAAGACTAGACACACGCATCATATCTCTTTTTAAGAGTATATCCTTGATCCCTCTTTTCCTGTAGAGCTTACTTGTATGCTATCTTTTAAGTATAACCTCTCGGTCCTATTCTCAATCCTATTTCTGTTGCAAATCCCATAGGGAGTATGACTTATCTGTTAGTAGTACATGTTGGGGCTTGAGGGTGTCCGTTGGGTTGACTAAACTTTTTGGGTTTTATAGGATATGGGCTGGTGATTAGAGAGTTCTTCTCCTATTCAGTATATATGTGACGTAGATTTCCAGCTTTGACATTGCCTAATGGGCACAAAGTTTTTACTTGCTTCTATCATTCGGCTATATCTTTAGGTAGGAACAATTGGGTGAAACATGTGTTTGAGACATGTTATGATTGATGGTTGCAAGTGGTCGCAAGTGGTTGCATAACACACATTAGGCACTAGATCGGCTCAGACACATTTTCATATTGCATATGCATGAGTATTTATACTTGTTTATGGATGAAATTGAATGTGTTATCATGTGAATGTTGCATATGGATGGATGTTTGAGCACACATATATTGTTTATGTGATTAGGGCTATTTGCATACATGTTGGACTCATGGCACTAAACATATTTTGCATTAAGAAGATCAATCAGGCCTGATCATTTGCATTAGATAAGGAACATATACACACACTTTCTGCATATGTTCATACAGCATTAGAATTCTCTTAAGGACAATGGATGCCTGTGATTGACGATTGAGTAGATGGATGATTGGATGGTAGGACACATTCTTCTTAACTTGAAGATTTCGGGGACGAAATCCTTTAAGGAGGGGGAATGTAACAACCCGTATTTTTATAACATGTTAAAACAAGAAATCAAGGCAGAATTAAATTTTAAAGTCATAATCAGGGGAAACAGGTTATGCCATTGCGTTCGTCTCGAAATTTTACATGAAATAGAGTCTGAGTTTTCGAAAATCGGAGTCTGAATGAAGAAGTTATGGCATGTACAAGTTACAGCAGTTTTCAGCCAGCACTGGACCAGAGGGTCAACCTACCCCCCCCCCCCCCCCCCAGGTCGACCTACCCTCCAGCTCGACCATAGTGTCAACCTCCCCCCCTTACAGGTCGACCTGGTCGGCCTGTTTTGACCCAGAACCCATTTTTGAAGCATGAGATGTGTTTTGATGGTCTGGATTGATTCTAGGGTTAATCTAAGGGCCTAAACTAGTTGCTACACCTATAAAAACACCCTTAGACCTAACCTAATTCACAACAAATCATTCTTACATCAAAATGTTGTTTAAATCCCTCTTGATCATGGCCGTCGCCTCTAATAAATTTCCTAAGCTTTCATACACAATCCAATTCAAAGATTAAAGCTTCTACAATGATTCAAGACAATAAACCAACAACGTCACTGCAACATTCCACAATAAATTTAGTTCCTAATTCATTAGCCATGCTCTGTAAGTTCTAGTTGTTTTTAGATTTAAACATTTAATTATAATATGGTCATTGAATAAAGTGGAATTGGATTTAAGTATGTTTATCGATCTATTTCTGTTGCTTCTTGGATCTTGAGTTTTGAGACTTGTCTATCTTTATTCCCCTGTCTAATTTATGATCTATTCAGCCTGTTGTAAATCAGTTTTCTTGATTCTTATTGATATTATCACCAAGTTGTAATCTTCATGCCTATGATGATGTTTTTCTCTCTGATCTTATTTTTATGCAAAACTCTACCTTCCCCTATTTATTTTCTTTTGATGAACCTAGGTCAATTTCGGACCTAGGCCTAAACTACGATATACGTGCGATGGTATACGGGGGAAACATTGGAATATTGCCTAGTGGAATATATGTGTTTGGTGGAATTGATGGCATAACATAAAAATTGGATATTTGGGTATTACTACCCTTAACATGAAATTGGAAATTTGGGTATTGTCAATATAATTGAAATTGCAAGTTTGGGCATTGGCATAAATAATTTGGCATGAAGTGGGCATACATGAATTGGCATGTAAGTTAAATCACGAGTTTGGGGCTATGTAAGTTTAAATCAAAAGATTGGGCTTATGTTAATTAGGCATATGTAGAATTGGGAATTTGAACATGAAAGCAATTGTAAATTTGATAATTTGCATAAACATGTATTATGAACTTGGGCAACTGACATGTATTGTAATAAAACGATTATAATTTGGGATAACTACATCATGAATCATGATTTGGGTTTATTGGGTATAAAACTTGATACATGTAATTTTGGCTAGAACTTGATATGGTAAAATGGCATAAAAATTCGGCATGAATTGAACATAAGTAAATTTGGTATGAATTGGGCATATGTAAAACTGACATGTAACCTAGAATTTGGGCATATGTTAATTATGTAAAATTTGGAGTAGAAACATATATGATAGTTTTTGACTTGGAGAAAGTTTAATATGAACGCGCCTAATTCGGGTTTTGGGTAGTTGGTATGTATTGGACATCTAGAAGGCACGTAAGCATGCTTATGAACTTGAAACATGAATTGGTTATGAATATGAATCATTAACTTTATAATAGGCATAAGTCAAAACATGAAACTTGACATGAAACTCGCCATGAAACTAGACACGAACTTGACATGAAACTTGAACATGGACATGACATTAGAATAAACATGAAAATGGCCAACTCGAGGTTGGGTTGAGTTTGCAGTGTAAATCTGCCCGGAACCGACCGGCAAATCCAGTTACTGCAAACAATAGGATCCAATATGGGTAGTTGGTCATATCGCGCTTGAAACTCGAGGTCGGACTGAGTTGTGGTGTAAATCTGCCCGGAACCGCCCGGCATATCCAGTGACCACAACAACAGGTCTGATGTGAGAGGTTGGGTGCATTAATGAATTAATGCCACATGATAGGGTTAATTCATGAACCGCTTGAATATACTTAACCAATCTGACACGATGATTTGATAGGGTTAAGTCATGAACCGCTTGAATATACTTAACCAATTTGACACGATGATTTGATAGGGTTAAGTCATGAACCACTTGAATATACTTAACCAATTTGACACGATGATTTGATAGGGTTAAGTCATGAACCGCTTGAATATACTTAACCAATTTGACCCGATGATTTGATAGGGTTACGTCATGAACCTCTTGAATATACTTAACCAATGATTCGTAGGGCTAAGTCATGAACTTGAACAACAACACTTAGCCAATTTGACATGACACGTAGGCGGGTTAAGTCACGAACTTGAATGACAACACTTAACCAACTTGACATGCTAGACTGATAGGGTTAAGTCTCGAATTTAAATGACAACACTTAACCTACTGGATGGAAACCCTAGTTACGCGGTCCTTTTCAGCAATAACCCACTAGATGTATCACGGTACCCTGGAACTAGGCAGGTTGGGGCACGATTACTGGGCTGATTGTAAGCGACCAGAACGACGGCTGAGTTGGTGCGCCAATGTAGGTTCAGGCGGACTATGGTCATGCACGTAGTCCGGAGTTGAAAAAGCAGGCATTGGGCACCAGTAGGTTTACACTGTGCGTGCTTTATTCGTGTCGGTGGTTGGCACCCTAGGGCTTGATACACCCTATGGTGGACCTAGCACAGGTAACTACATTCGTGATAGGGCCGTATGACATAGACACATGAACGAGCTAGGACTTGTAGGGAGCTGATCGATTAATAGATCGTTACGTGGAAAAAGGGTGTTGTTCGTTAGGTAGCATAATCCCTAGTGGTCCTAGGTGGCATAAACCCTAATCGAATCTAGGAAACGTTCAGTAGGTAGCATAATCCCTAGTGGTCCTATGTGGCATAAATCCTAGTTGAATACGCGATAGTTCATGATAAGGAAACCTAGCCAGAACAAGGGTGGCAGTCCAAACGATTTCAAGAATGGTGGCACTACGTTGAAGTAGTATAGAAATGCGTGATGAAACCCATACAATATACGACAAGGGACTGTACATATACATGGAAAAGATAATACGGGTTGGGGTACTAGTACAGTTGGTGCAGAGAATTTAGGAAATCAAAGAAAATAGTGGAATGGTGAAGCTTAGAAATCTTGTGATATTATACTTAATAGAAACCTTGCAATGTGATACTTGGTAGGAACCTTGTGATGATACTCTTGATAGGAAGCATGGAATGTTATACTTGATTCATCGTTCCTGTAGCTTATCTTGTCATCATGCTTATGTTTACTTTCAGTTTATTTATGCCATATTATCTTCACCTGTTTTTATGCTGAAAGCCACTAGAACTTACTCAGTCTTTATGACTGACCCAGTTTGTTTCGCCTCTTTTTCTTTCGTTCCCCCCTCCCCCCCCCCCCCTCAGGTTCGCAGGGTGGGAATACAGCTTAGTTCGGATCTTACCAAGCTCCAATGCTCTTTCATGTACTGCTTGGATTTCTCTTGGCTATGGCTTGCTTTGCTTTATTGGGGAATACTACAATTTATTTTCATGCTTCTTTGTTTTTGAGCAAGACAGATATTTTAGCTACGTAATTGGGTATTGGAAGTTGATGGGCTTTTATTGTAAACAATTATATTTAATAAATGATTTGAAGTACTTCCACTTTACCTTCCGCTGTTTTATATGTGTCTGTCTTGTAATATTTCTGTTCCAGTACCCATAATGCTCCACTGAAGTTAAGGCATTCTCTTTGTGAGTGACCTTAACGGATGTGGGGTGTTACAAACATCGAACTCGTTACGATAGAACTTAACATTGTGGCTGGGCGTCGACAACGAGCTCTTTTGGCCGACCCACCTATTAAAAACATTCAAGATTTATTACCGCAATTTAAAAAATAATTATTTGCAATTTATAATTTTAGTAATAGTACCTCGAAGCAAAAGGCAAAGAAAAATCAATTTCCGACCTCTTCATTGTTATTCTCCCAACCGGGAGATACGACCAAGACCAAGTCTGTAAACGAGTATACGTATAATAAAACCTAAGATGCATATGTGTATAATAGAACATAAGATGTATACGTGTAATAAAACATAAGATGTAATACCTGCACCAAAGTTAGACAACCTCCAACGGAATCGCCCCGCACTAACGTCGATTGTGATAGTTCCGCATACATGTAGCCAAGCACGACGCTACCCCATGCATACTGCCGACATACATCAAAATCCTCCAAGTAATGTAGCCATCTAAGACACACCCGAGATTTCAAATGATCACATACCAAACGTGACGTGATAATATGAATTATAATCGCATGCGCATGCTGCTCCACCTGTACTTGCGAAGCATCCTCAGGAATGTCGTCGCTAGTTGTGCCCTAAACCACTTCATAGTAATCATCTCGGACCCGCACCACGCATCTCCTAGAGGAGATAATCCTAGCAGTCTCTCACACATCTCGGCATAATCAGTTGGTTCAGGTAGGGTAAATGGATGACCATCGATTGATATGCCAAGCAGAACCGCTACGTCCTCCAATGTGATCGACATTTCACCGCATCTGAGGTGAAATGACGATGTCTCAGGTCTCCATCGATCAATCAAAGCCGTTATGAGATGGCAGTCAATTTGTATGGATCCAAGTCGATGTATCAAAAGAAAGCCCGCTCGTTCAAGAAGTGCTAACACACCGACTTGATTTGAAGTGACCAACTTTAACGAAGACGAGTGCTCTATGGTTTCAACAGGATTTTTGCCCTACCACACAATAACAAAATTGATTTTTTAACTAGTTTAACACACACAATAACAACGAAGGGATGAGTGCTCTATGTTTACCGACATCAATTCCACATTGTTTGAACGATGTTCGGACTGTAAATATAAGACGCTCCCGTTTACGGGTCCGGCCAACATCTCTGTGTAATCTACAATAATTCAATGCTAACGAATTTAGTATTATGTTTCTCCAAAACAAATACATGAATACCAATCTTCAATTCCACACAAACTCAGTATAATAAAATCATCTACCAATCTTCAATTCTACAAAACTACCATGGCATTTCAATTTCTATGACTACCCACAACCCTAAACCTAATTTCTTCGAATTTCTATAAAACTATCATGAAATCCACAATTGTATATATTAGACAACAATAGATCATCATTAACTAGCAAAAGATCAGTTGTGCATAAAATCCCAAGGATAATCAAGAAGCCCTAAATCCAATTTCTGAAAGAACGAGACAAAATTAAAAGATATTATTACCTAAAGCTTGTTCTTGTGTCAAAGAGCTTGTCATTTTAATTGAGAACTTGAATTTAGTTGAAGAAAATTGAATTTTGATTTAATTGAGGTATAGGGGTTTTGGGTTGTAAGTGGAAGAGTTTGAGAAATGAGTAAGAAAGGGTACGTCGGCTGTTTTTTTTTTTCAAAAAAAAAAAACAAATCTATCGGGCGCAATCCTGCATTGCTCACCAAAGGTTTGTTCATCTTGGCGCATTCTTTGATTGAGCCAGTATAAACGAACACACAACATTCTCCTACGTGGCAAAAGGGGGTTATATTTGCAATATTTTGCGAAAGTAGGCTAAAAGCGAGGGAAAAAAAAAGAGGGCCAGAAATGAAAAAAAGAAGGCCATGTTTGCATCGTTTGTTTCCTCTGCAATTGGTCTCTGTTATTTTTTATCATATCTTCGTAATTTGATCGATGACTCACATATATTTCGTTGGCTATATATTGAGGGTAGATTTTATTGTAAACGCATCCTGCCATAGAGCTAGTGATCCGCAAATGAAGTGTATCTTTTTGTTAAGCTTAATTTGAGGTTTTAGTTATGTAAACTATTATCTTGTAATCTCCTGTATCTCTCTCTTATATGGAATAAAATCTCTACTTTGGACTAGAGATACACTATCTTATTGATGATAGTGAAACCAATATAAATACTGTGTATTTATTTTCTTCTTTATAATTATTTACTATTTGTTTGGATTAATAGAATAATTATTGTTAAACTGATGTTCAATTGATAAATCTAGATCATGTTTTTTATGCTTCTGCATCTGTACAACCTTTTTCCGTAACAATTTAACAGCAATTTTTTTTATATGCATGGTCTTCTGTTCTTGGCCAAAATGCCAAAATTTAATGTTAAAACGTGTGTTTACTGTTAGTTGGCTATTTGTCAAAATTTCCATTGGAATTCAATCTTCCATGCCAGCTTTTCCCAGTACCACATATTCCATGTGATAGAATTTCGTTGTCGAAGGAACGGAGCTTTAACCACGCATTATATTTCCACCATCAATCGGAAAAAATGGAAAAAACTCCAGTTCAAACGGAAAATTTCCATGCCCAACCCTACTAATCGAAATGCACAGCCTCTGCACAACAATGGTAAAGAGAAAAGAAAAAACTCACCACCGACTTCATATTTTGCACTGCTTTATCAGTCTAAAATTGTCATAAAAGTACAAATAGATGAAAAATATAAAATTTGGGGATTAGGCTTTTACAAACTTGGCTAATAATTGCATGTTCAAAACTTCAAACTTGAACTGAAGGCAATTAACAGAGATGTAACTCTTAGATTTAAGTTTCTAATCCTAACAAATAAGCCGCATTCACTGAATGCAAACTAGCAGCATCAGAGAGCTGAACAGAACACTTTCTTGCACATGTTTGCCCTAGAGAATGGCAACACTCAGGTAATCTCCAGTCTACAACACATACAAAGTAGAAGGTTCGTCAGTTTTACTACGATTACCATATGCTGAAAATAAAGCGAGAGATAAAGATATACCTGAAAGCTGAGGTCTTCTAAAGTTTTATTATCATCGAGGCGCCTTCCATTTCCAAAAGAGAAAGTCATCCCCACCTTTACCATTATATTGTAATACATCATGAGTAGTAAACAAAACATTGTAAATAATACAAAAAAGAGGATATTTGGATGCATCCCCTTAGAACTAAACACATAAAAAATCCACTTAATAAAAGCTTTTGGATTAACACCCTTGAATTCTTTACAATATGACTTATGATTTGTCAAATGCACAAGATTTCCCTACAAATTGATGAAAATGTCAATTTTTATTTCTTCAAATATTAACAGTTTTTACATAGATACTCGCATTTTGTACGTTTTTTTGGTTGCTCATTTGACCCTTTTCTTAGAATTTTTTGAATGCAGTTCATACACGCGTGTGTGTGTGTGTGTGTGTGTGTGTGTGTGTGTGTGTGTGTGTGTGTGTGTGTGTGCAGATATGTATGTCTGTATATATGAAGAGAGGAATTGAAGCTAATCGTGTTGTTGCAAGTTGACTTCGGTCGTTTTTTTAATAAATTTGACGAGTTTAAAGAGTATGTGTTTAATTTACAAGTTTTTATTGAGACTGTTTTGAGTGTCAAGTTAGATTACAAGGGGAAGATTCGAAAGACCACAAAAGAAGTCAAATATACATACGAATTAGAGGTAAATATCTAATTTAAATGGTGATATTGGGGAAAGTATAGTAGTGTGACATCAGAACTTCAGCAGTCAATCAAGTATTGTGTTGTTAAAATTTGTTACTGGAACTGCCAAAATATAAGGATTTATGAGGTTTCTAGACAAAATAGCACTGGGCAAGAATATTGGAATACCATAACAAGGTTTTGAAACTGAGCACAAAAAAAAGGTGTTCCGTGGCAATATAGGTAGTTACATACCATGCATACGATGTAAGACAATGTTACAAAGAACGTCCTACAAAACTACAAACAATATTCTTTTTTCTGCAGTAATAACACGGTTGTAGTTCTTACTGTCCATTTAAATTTCATAACTGAATGTAGTTTATATCAAACTCCCAACAGGGTTGAGCCTAAATTTGTTGGTAGTTTAGACTACGAGATTGACTTTTGTTGGCATCAATGAACCACTCTCAACAGAAAAAGAAAAAGTTAGTATCTTACAGGTCTGACCACAAAACGTCCATTCTTGTCAGGGTATACAAAAGCAAAAGAAAGCTTAGCATCTCTTCTTCTAGCAGCCGGCGCAACTTCTTTCACCTACAGGATTATAAATTAATTTGTAGCATTTCACGTCTGAGTAGGTTTTAAATAAAAGAGATGAAAAAAATAAAAGCATAAGAAAATTACAAGGTCAGTAAGCTCTCTAAGTGTGGCATCCTTCCATGTATAAATCTGGACCTCGTCTTTAGGCTCTTTCCCTCTCACGGCAAAGTCCTGGTTTAAGTGATGACCGCCAGTCTACAAAAATGAAGAGCAAATGTCTTTTACAAGGCTATGTTGCAGTCGTATATGATGCTTTTGCTCGATGCTAAAGAACATGCATAAGCACTTGTCGAAATAAAAAGCAACATTGGCTACTGAGAATATATTAGCCACTATACTAACGTTTCTCATGCCATACAGGTTACTAAAACACCAGATTGGAACAGAGGATTTCTAAAATATACACAGCTATGCACGTCAGCACGTGTTATAATTTCGAGGCCAGTAAGCAGAGTACCTAACAAAATAAACAGTTGCACCAGCGTCGTTAACTGGATGATACCTAAAGTAAGGTTGTTTGGGTGTTATAAATTTGTACGATTGAAAGAAAGCCTAAATTGTGTCAATTGCTTCAGAATGTTTTAAAATAGTGGTAAAGATTTAAAGCAAGGATTGACGGTCACAATAAATATTTAAGTTTCAACACTCATGCAACCATATCCACTCTATATAGTTAATAAAATAAGCTTTTGAAAAGAAAATTTTGTTTTTTGATCATTCTCAGTTGATAGTTGATACGATTGCAAATTCAGGAACGAAGGCTGTTTCCTAGCATGATACTTGGTTACTTGTCATTCTACCACAAGTAGCATAACTAGATCTATTTAAGTAGCCGGAGCCAAAATGCACTTGTCAAAATGAACATGTTTCTGAGCTATATAACCCCAAAATTTGCTTTTATATAGGAACTGAGCTTTGAGCAAAATCTAAAAGGGCCTACACTTTCATGCGTTTTTGAAACTCGTTATCTTATCTAGACAGCATAAATGATTGTGAGGATAAAGGAAATTGGAGGTTTGAGCAAAAGAACAACATCGGCATTAGAGAAGCATTTTTTGAGATGTCTGAAAACAGGCTCAAAAACCTGAGAACTATATTAGCTTTATGTTCGTATCCTTCTATGCTTTGGGTTGGTCCGTTAGTGTACCCAATATGTTAAGAATTGTTGATGCAGTGACTCTGGATGGGACTGACTTATAAGACATATTTAGCTATATATATATATATATATATATATATATATATATATATATATATATATATATATAAGTTTGACACAAATCAGAAGACATAAAATCTCAGTCACATGATTAATTTATCTTTATGTGCGGGGTGCAAATCATGGGGTAATCCTATGGTTCAGATTTTGTGACCCTCGACTTGTGTCAAAAACTTTGTGTCTAAATAGACTTTCCATATGTGTGTGTGTGTTTATATATATATATATATATATATATATATATATATATGTGTGTGTGTGTGTGTGTGTGTGTGTGTGTGTGTGTGTGCGCGCGCGCTTTTTCATGGCACGAGAATGGCTGTTTTGATTTTTGTTTTCCACGTATTGACACTATTTTCGATGAGGCACTAACATGAGATGCAATCCATGTGTATAACAAGTAAAAAATCAACCATAAATTTCAATTCTGGAAGATGCATATAAATGGATCTACTTTGCAACACCATTAGCTCCACACTAACTTAGTTGTGATGTAGTACACCTGAAGCCACACAGAAAGCTAACCACCTCCTGCATTTGCTACTTGTTAACAAATAAATGTAAAACAGGTTCCACGCATATGCATATTTAATAAGAATTTATAGTAAGCATGTCTCTGATTAGGGATAGCAATTAGACTAGTCATCACTAGGTCGGACCTAAATCCAATCCAGCGGATCTCAAGGCTAGTCATATCAGTCGTCGTCAGGTTCATGTACGCATTTTAGAACCAAATCACTGGGTCGGACCTAAATCCAATCCAGCAGATCTCAAGGCTAGTCATATCAGTCTTTGTCAGGTTCATGTATGCATTTTAGACCCAAAATCTCACCCAACCCAATTCAAAGTACGATTTAGATCGGTTCAGGTGGGCGGGCAGGTAAATATACTAACAAATGTATATATTTTTAACTTTTATAGCCTGATTTTTTGAGGTGGTTTGTATATGTCCAGTTTGGTTTAGGTCGATTCAGTCTGAAGCTCTATGTATACGATATTTTTCATCATTTATACCCGTTCAAAGATTAACTGGGTTCGGATTTGTTTGTTCAGATGTGCGAATCATGATTCTAATAGTCGATCATAAGCATCTCCTATGTGGTAGTTTTTGCAAGTATTACTCAAGTGCTATTCCAATATTGTATATTATGGGTAATATGTTATTATCTAAGCAATTAGGTATCAGCTGTCTACCACCCAGTTGGGAAGACTTACCTGATATTTTATAACATCGGGTAAGTCCTCTCACACAGACATTCCAAAGCACAACAGACATATCATGGGCATTCGCTATTAAAGCAAATCCTAAATTCCTAAATGTAAAGATGTTGTTGACATTGGATTATGTCAATTGAACGCAGCACTCAAATTCTAAATTGCAGTCACAGAATAACAATGTAAATCTAGACACAGAACACTGAAAAGGAAAAAAGACACAAAGATCTTTAGTGGTTCGGCAAATCGTGCCTATGTCCAATGTGAGGTAATCACTTGTTTATACTGCTTGACTACAATTACAATACGGCGTGATTACAAAAATATAAAGTTAAAAAATGAGGGGTGGCAATGGCACAGTCCCTACGTATGAGTGTCAAAAGATCATCAAAAATGTCCAAATCCTAAAATATTTATAGCTGTTGTAGAGCTCGGGTCAGCCAAGTGTAATAGAGCGAAAATAGGATCTCTCGAAGACCAAGTCTAAGGGTAGAAGACCGGAAAGGCCAATCCAATATGTCTACCAATCCAAGGCGACCGATATGGGACAAGGCTAAGTCCTAGCCTTGTTTTGCTCGATCATCCTGCTTTAGTCTAAAATCCTATGTCGATCACATGTTTTCAGTTGATCCGTTCATGTACACGAAATCCAATCCGCCCCAAGTTGATAAGTAACGATCCGATCATTAGAAATTATACTAATCTGATTTAATGTTCCACCTTGATCGCACCATGCTAATCCATTATTTTGTGATGATTCGAAGCTTTGAACTTCATATTGATCCGATGAGCGGAAGTCGTACTGATCAGATCAGATGATTGAGCAAAAATCCTAAAGTGAACTCCACGAGTCAATCCATGTACTTTGAGTGATCAGTCTGTGTCAATCACCAATTTTGTGAATACCGATCCAGACTTACTAAGTGTTCGAGCAAGGGCCAAATCGATTTGATCTTGATTTCCAGGGTGATCGGACTGTGTCGATCAAGCTTTTGGCGGTGATCGATCGGAGTTGAGTAAATTCCCGATTTCAAAGAGAACGCCAATTCTGACGCTTAGTCCAAGTTTGTACAAGTCAGCGCTCGAACCACGAGCGACCAAGATGTCCTAATCCAAAGTGTGATTGCCTTAGAAAAAGGTAGGTCAACACTTCCCCTTGCAAACTGGGACAAGGCTAAGTCCTAGCCTTGTTTTGCTCGATCATCCTGTTTTAGTCCAAAACCCTATGTCGATCACATGTTTTCAACTGATCTGTTCTTGTACACGAAATTTGATCCGCTCCAGCGTGACGGCCTTGCAAAAAGGCGGATCAACAAATACCACCATCGTATTTCAATGATAATGTTGTTGAATGCTGAACGAGAAAATATAACTAATCAAACAGAACACACATTTTAGAATGGAGTAGTTACACCATATAAGAAGCATTCGAAAAATTAGTACACCATATAGCACTCAAATGCTACTTTGAGGAAAATGAGGAAGTTATACCAAAATGGAAGTACATTCGCATCAAAAGTGATTAGATGATAGCGGCACTGGTTATCTGGAAAACATAAAAGACCGTGACATTGCAGTCCAAAACGATAAAAACCTTTCCCTACAAACTAACTCATGAGGTCTTGGAAGATGTAATTAGGCGGCTGAAATCAACAAAACGCCTGAGCCATATCATTTGTTTAAAAAACCCTGAAAAATCATGTTTCACTCAACCCTAAGATATGAGTCATCACAAGGTATACAACGATAACTGATCTTTCTATAGATATAATTGTTGTTCATCCCGAAGGCATTTAAAGCTGTCAAAGATAGAGAAGAGAGCTTTCACAGCACTAGATGCATGTGATGAGAACTTCAAACCATATTCTGAGGAGCTCAATTCGCAACCATAGGAATCACTCATTCTGAAAGCGTTAAAAGTTGTTGAAGATAGAGAAGAGTGCTTTCACTGCACTAAGTACATGATGAGAACAAGATGCATACAATCTACTACTAAAAAGCGTCGATTTAAGCAAGTTGAACAGAGTGTTAACACCAAATGTTCAGGTTTCATTTTAGAAAGCTAGCTGTCAGTAAAGAAGTCAAGGATCAAATTACTTCTTGTTCAAATTTGAATCAGTATTAATACCTTATATTGTATTATTATTTGCACCTCTTATCACCAGTGTTATTAATGGCGCACGGCGCAAAAAGACACAAACCCTCTCTGGAGCTTTGGCGCACTGCGCGACAAATGGCGCACGCCTTTTTAATTCACTGCGCATGTTTAGTTTTTTAATAAAATTAATATTTCAACAAAAAAATCAATATTTTTCATTAAAGCATATGAAACAAAGAATTTTATGCATTAAAAAAACATAAAACATAAAATTTCAAACATAATAGTTTTCAAATTCAAAAAAATAATACACATTACTGATAAACTAGAAATCTGAATTTGATCCAGCAATTATAATTTCCAAGTCAATGTCTGTATCATCAGATTCATAAGTTTCGACATCTTCCTCATCCATATCTTTTAGATTTGTTTTGTCTTCGTGAATATGTAAAGGAGCTAAACTAGATGCTGAAAACCTTTCGATGTGGATGTTCTTCTACATAGATATCTAGTTTTCTCCACTCTTGTCTATCAGCAACACTCTAAGTTAGGTCATCTTCATCGTCAAATACAAGCTCATATTCAGCATTGGATGCATCATCCATATTTTCACTTAACCTTTCGTCACAGTCATCAACATCATTCAAAGATATTGTATCAACGATGTCACGAATATTATATTTTCTTTTTAATGCTCGATTGTATTTAACAAATACCAAATCATGAAATATTTTTATGTTGCAGACAAACTGTAACACTGGAAATATTCACATATAAGCAGCAAAAAAAAAAAAAAAAAAAAAAAAAAACTATCCAATGGTATGTTTCAAAGCTGCTTGAATGATTATTTTCTAAGAATGTCTCTTCCTCCAAATCTGCTTCTCTTGATTTATCGTTCACGGTTCTCGATCCCATTCATTTGCTTTTGCATCGATGCTAAGCAATATTTTATGACCTTTTATACATTACATTATATACTTCAGACAATACTAAAATGAATCTAAATTATGTTGGACAATAAAAAAAATATGTCAGTTCTAAATGTCGGCATGCTAAGGTGAGTCAATTACATAATTATAAGGATATTAACTAGCCGATGATAATTGAATAGGAAGTAATAATGATGTAATTATGTTTTCATATAACTGGAAAAAAAATATTAACAAAGTTATTCACATTTCATGCCATTATGATAATAATAATAGTAGTGATGGTGAGTATTTAAAGTAGTTATTGCAGTTTGAAATACGAAAAAAAAAACCATACAATAAAGAAAAAGCACGTCATTTCATGCCATGCGCCATTTATGCGCCACGCACCATTTGCGCCATTGGGCACACCTTTTCATATGCGACGCGCCGCAAGCAAAAATGGAACTTGGATTTTGTTAATATTTCAGGCGACATGGAACGACTTGGACCGACTGGTCGACCTGTCAGGCGATTAGCCGGTTCGACCTAACAGACTGATTTCAAATTGGGCCCAAAACCAAAGGGGGAAAAAGGTCGGAAGGGAGAATCGAAATCAAAAAAACGCATTCGAACAAAAAAGAACACGGTCAATTAACGAAAACCGAACGTTCGAATAAAACCTAGCCTTCCATCTCGTGTCGCTGCTTCGCTTCTCGTGCCACCGCTTTGCTTCTCCTGCCGCCGCAGCTCTTTCATTCCAGTCGCCTCCTCCCCAGTGCCGCCTAGTCTCTCCAGCGCCGCCGCAATCGACTCAGGTACTTTTTTTCATTTCTTTTCTTTTAATTTACTGTTAGCTGTTTTATCCCTTAGCCTGTACACTTTAACTTAACGTATAATGTTAATTGTTTTTTAATCCTACCTGTACACGAATTTAATTAGCTGACTGTTGCTGGATTTTTTTCCCTTTTACAGTGCAGATGACTGCAGAAATACCAACAGCAAATATTGAATCTTATGATCCCTCCAAGGATCCAAAGCGAAAGGCTAAATCAACAGATATTGGATGAAAATATGGATTTTTGCCTGATTTAAACAAAAAGGATGTGGTTTAAAGTTATAAATTTATAATTATATATATGTATATATTTATTTAACGACTAGTCTACGACTAGTCCACTAGTTGACTAGTTGGACCTCTGTCGACCCGACTCGACTTACCGCCGTAATAACCATGCATTACAGTAAACACATACATGATATTAACTAAGTCACTGATGTAATAAAACCTAGTTGGATTATGGTAATATGGAACCGACCTTGCAAGACAGCAAATGCACACTTCACTTTCATGAACCATTGTGAAATGACTCAATGAGCATACATGTTAGTCGCTGGAGATTTAATTGCCTGAATATGTTTCTTCATTGAGTCAACCATGTTGTGCTTGATGTCCATTAATGTGATATTTACAAGGTGTTGGATACCAAAAAAAAGAAGAAGAAAAAGAGAGCTCAAATACAATAGTGTGTTTCTCGAACCCGGTACATAGGAAAAGCTGCTTGAAAAAAGATCATAAGACATTTACAACCGTAAAGATTAAAGTCGGTGTCATTTTAATGTCTAATATACTTATTACTATCAAACGTACACACAATTTATTCAGTTCCGATGCATATCGTTGAGGTCATCAAGCATTCTAATTTCCAACAAAAACATCTCTTATTTCCACAAGCTAGCAACCCATCAATATTTTTTTTAAAAAAAACTGGCCCTCAATGATGTTCTTCCACCAAAAAATACTACAAA
The DNA here is from genome assembly GCA_030737875.1 of Allium sativum. Lineage (NCBI taxonomy): Eukaryota > Viridiplantae > Streptophyta > Magnoliopsida > Asparagales > Amaryllidaceae > Allium > Allium sativum. Next base: position 43,264,716 of record JASFAX010000020.1, on the reverse strand, counting down.
TTGTTTCAGGAAAACAAATTGATTCGGTTATAGTATACTCAACGATTCGAATGTACTCATCTTGAATCAATTGCATAACATAGCATTTAAGCAGAACACGTCATCTTCTGCATGTGTTAAGTTCCTATGTCCACAAGTATCCCTCCTATGTGTAAATGGAACATTTCGAATCCAAATTTTATCACATATCCTTTGAAAGATCTTGTGTGACATTCTAAGAGGATGCCGAGATTTGAAGACGTTGAATGGTGGATCGTCACAGAAATAAGCTTCCTCTAGCCAATCATGATCCAATTTCTAATTAATTTTGCAACGATTATCTTTCTCAACACAATTCCTTCCACAACCACTAGTGTCTTATTATATAAACTGTATGAGGGTTGACGTTGCTTCAGCACGATATTCTGTGCACTAGCTTGTTTTCAAATTTTTCGTCTTCTTCATTTTAGCGTTGTAGAAAATCATTTTATGTTTACCCTTTTTTTGGAAAAACGATAAATTTAAGGAGAATTCAGATGGAGAGATTAGAAAATGAAGTAGATATTGCATGTGTAGGGATGCTGTGAAGGTAATGGCTAGATCTGTGAGCATTAGGCAATATAGATTTGTCCCATGAACTAAAAATCCAGTATGCCCATCGAGGAAAAATATTTCCAGCCACGGTGAGCAAATGGTTGTTGAGTTAAAACCGATCAAAAATGCTAAAACCAAAATAATGATTCATGAAGCATAAACCAAACAAAACCAAATAGATATTTTTTTAAAACCAAAACCAACCAAACCTATAATATTTGGTTTAGTTTGGTTGGTTTACCTCAAAATAAATTAGAACTTCTTGTTGCTGATATAATATAAGATTAAAACAATTAATTGAGTCAACATAATGCAAACATTTTGGAAAACAAACTCATCTTCTAAAAATAATAACATGAATTAAAATAAAATTATGAAAAAAATATTATTAATAGTAGCATTGCTAGTAGTAATTTAGTTATTTTGAAATGACTTAATTTTAATTTGGTTTGATTGGTTGGTCCGATTTTCAAATATTGAAAACCAAAGACCACCAATAAAACAAAGAAATATAAAAACATAAACCAAAACCAATCGACCAACTAAAAAGACCAAACCAATCAACCAACTAAAAAAACCAAACTAAATCGACCAAACTTAATTGGTTCGGTTGGTTTATTCAGTTTTAACCAATAAATACTCACTCTTGCTTGAACAAAACCAAATAGACCAAACTTAATTGATTTTGTTGGTTTATTCGGTTATTACCAATAAATGCCCACACTGTCTGCCATTTAGGAAAAAGGGAAATGCTTTGATACCTTCTAGTAGGATTTCTCTAGATAATTCATCAATGACGTCGACAACCACCGACAAGCTCCACAGGACAAATTTGAAAGAATGTGAATTGTCGCTGAAGGGAGAATATACCAATTAAAACGGTATGTTTGACAACACTGCACCAACATGTACTAGGGTTTACACTAAGACAATAAAATAATTACTAGGCACCAGCTTAATGATACCAACAGACCATAGATATATTCCAATTTCACGAGTACGGTCTACAAGACAGAAAATAAACATGTGATTTGAACCATTAATCATTACAAATATCAAGCAAATGAACAAACTAGACTCCGCTCATGGAACAATATGCCATAGAATCCAAAATTACACGTAAGGTCACGTCACAGTTTGCGCAGATGAGCAGTTGACAAAAATGAAAATTTGTGCATAACTAGGCAAAGTCTAGTTAGCACAAAGCACCTAACAAACAATAAACATGTGTACATAAAATGCAGGCAAAGTTAAGTTGCACGTCAAATTGTAAGTTTAAGTCTATACAAAACCAAAATAGTCAAATCACTATCAAGAACGAGAAACAGAAAGACAATTTCTTCCATAGAACCATGCAAGAATCCATCAAATATTCAAAGCATTTTGCACATGTGTTTGAATATTATATATGCACGTATATAACACACTGAGTATATAAGACCAAGTACCAAATTTATGCTCATAAAATCTAAGTAACACAAGCGCGCGCATGTGCACTTACATATATACACATACATTACGAAAAACATTCATACCTTAGTGAAAACACGAAGCAGCAGGGGACATGTCTGCGATCCACAATAAAAAAATTGTGTTAATATTAAGTCTAACATGTACATTTCATGAGGTAGCTAAACAAATATTTATTTTAAAATACATGCACCACAGCATCCATAACTGAATGTATTAGTATGTCAACCTCATGGTTGACCAATCTATGGATGCAAACCCTAGTGCACCATTGCATTGATTTATTGGTACAGCATATAGGGACATTTCACATGACAATTTTTATCTACTAAAAAATTTCATATATTTGACTACACATCATGAATGGATATTGAATTGGACCACTGGCTATTATCAACAAATTATGGAGGGAGTTTTTATATGTTGGTAAGAGATTTGGATATCGTTGTTACACACAGCTCCAACTTCAGTTCAAGTACTGCATTTTTATCATACACACAGTGAGTTAAATGAGCAAAATATAAAAGTGAATTAACTTGATACCGGTTGCTTTGCACTAACATAAGCAAACACAGGCTAGCTACCATCACACCATTGAAAACAGAGCTGGCCCAAAGAACTCCCCACCAAGCTCTCCGGCTGGGCAGCCGAAACAATTAATAAAAAATACAATGCAAATGGTAAATTAAATTTGCAATGAGTTGGTAATTAAGCATAAGATAATATGGTGTGGTGGAGAAGGTAGTAAAGCCGTGCTAACTCAATCTAAATTCAAGGTTGGTAAGGATTTCTACTTTTATGAAATTGCCTAAAAATTCATAAAACCTGTGAAATCATTTCGTAACCAAGACACAAAATTTGAATTGAAATACGTATTACAATTTTTATATACGAAGTTTTAGACAAAAAACGATCTTTTAACAGGGACTGTGCAGCTGCTTTATAAGCCCTAATTTTACCAAAATAAAGGTAGCAGAATGGTCGTTAATATTAGCTAATCAACATCGATACTCCATGTGACACATTAAATAAATATCAAGAAAGTGGAAGCAAGGGTTTTGGAAAGTAACAGTGGGTTGAGAGAAGAAGTACCTTCTCGCGATCTACGGGCAGAGCACGAGTACGGGGAGGGGGAGGAGGAAGGACTCTAGGCTGGACTGGAGCCGTCGACAACCTTTGATGCTGTTGCCTGGCTTGCGCCGCGTCATCTACTGCCGCCATTATAATCGGAGATGGAGCGAGAGTATGATCTTTTAGCTTCTGTTCTTTGAGTGCTGGCTTGGCACAGAGGATGCGCTGGGTAAAAAGGGCAAGGGAATGTTCGACTGGCCAAATCAGGAATGTTTACGGTTTACCGAATGAACCTATAGGGCCCGTTCTTAGTCCTTAGCGCGGCACGATGGAGTTGGGTGGCCGCATCGGAAGCGTCGGATGCGCCAACGGGACATTAGATCCGCCCAGACAATGTGAGAATTTGGTCCGTTCAGAAGGAAACAGTGCAAAATTAGGGTGCGTTCGCAGGCATTTTTGGACGTGTTACCTTTGCGTTCGCGTTCGACGCGTCGGATGCTAGCTTCGACTCCAACCAGACAAAATGCACACTTTGCCAACGACTGGATTTCTAACGTTCATATCCTTACTCTATATTACCACTCCCTCCTTCTACCTCTTCACTCACAATGCACAATCCATCTCCTTTTCTATTTTTCTTCCAACCGAATCCGAGTAACAAACAGGTTTTTTTTATAGTTTGTTGTTCATGTTATTTTCCATTATTCAACATAGTTCTTCCCTTGCTTTTTTATTTATTTATGATAAATATTGCATTTTCATTTTTTAGTATGACAAATCGAAAATCTGCACACCACTGGTCATTTAACATAACTCAGATTATGTTGCAATGTGTTGTTGAAGCATATGGTGCTTATGGCAGCAACAAAAAAGGTGTTCACAAAGCCATTGCAGAAAAGTTCAACAATGTCATACAAAACTATTCGGACATCGAGCCGATAGACGAAAGTAAGATCCGAAATAAATATGATAGTCTTCGAAGAGAGTGGATGAAATAGGATGCACTAATGAGCAAGATTGGCGCTAGTTAGGACCCTTGTAAAGGAACGGTTTCTGGAAGCGATGAATGGTGGGAAGATCGTGTTAAAGTCTGTGAACTCTAATTTTTACCGTTTATTTATTGATAGCTTCTTACAATTTATTTCTTATTTTTATGAATTTGGACCGGTTGTTATGAAATGTAAGAAACGTCCGCTAGAAAACTTGGAGATGATGCAACAATTATTTCGTGGGGCGAATGCTACTGGTCAATTGTCGTACACCCCTGCTGCTACTGTACAACCGTCGCAAACTGGTACGCTGCCTTCAACATAGAGCACATTTGATAGAACATGCGCTTTTGACGGGTTTTTTAATCCATTGGATGATATGCAAAATGATCATATTCCAAATTTGAATTCGCCATCAAATCCTCCATTGCAACAAACTTCAATGAATCAACCAATTTACAAAGCTCCAATTAACCCTCTTTCGAACCAAAATCCAATGAATCCTCCTTCTCAACCAACTTCACATCAAGGTTCAAGAAGACGACGTGTTGAAAATGAAGACAAGACGACTGCGCTCATTAACCTAATGCACGAGAGACAGATGAAAAAAATCTCGCATGCATTCTGATAGTCCGAGTATAGGTACCAGTGTAGAATCAATGGAAAGTTCTACAAATTTTGCAAATATGGTTACTCGCATTCAACGTCTTGGAGAAGGAGGTGAATTTGATGTCGCAGAAGCAATATTATTTGTCATGAAACCCGACAAGAAAGAGGTATTCACTGCTCTTCCCGACGACATAGCTAAAAGTTGGTTAATATCAGGGCTTGCAGAAAAGCGCCACACAAAAGAATACCAAGTTATCTGATAAAACAAAGTGGTGCAAATAAGTATGATGTACATGTCAGTCTGTTATTTTATTTCTGTTGTATTTCTGTTTGTATTTTCTTTATGTAATAAAATGTATTCGTTTTCTTTTGTGCAATTGGTATAATTAATTCGTAACAAATAATTTAACAAATAAAAACCCCGCTCAAATACCCATTCGTAGAAAAAAATACATTCCCCATTCTGATTAACATAGAAATGTGTTTATTTTATGCTCTTATATCTTATCTTTTGTATATAAATAAATATAACTTGGGTATTGTTTTGTCACTTTTACAGATATTCCAACCCAGCCCGCATGCAACCAAAAAAGTAGAGAAATGGAGATCAGATTGCTATATATTTACATTTTCAAGAATTGTAGATGAAGATCTCACATCTAGTTGTTATTGGACAAGAAAATGATTGATAAAAAGGCCATGCACATCTCAAATAAAAGGAGGCTTTCAAGAGAAAAGGAGAAAAGGCCTAGAACTTGTTCCAAACGACAAAAAGCCTAAAACTTACTCGAAATAACTGGGCGGATTTGTAATTATGGTTAGGGTTTGGTTATCGCCTATAAATACCCTTGTAATATCATTGTAGCCACCATCCTATTTTTCTATCTTAACCTCCATTAATAAAGGGTCTTCTTCTTCTTCTTTTATTTCCAAGCATTTTTCTTTTTCTTAGCAATTGGTGTTGTCTTCAAAATTAGTTTTGGTAGAACACCAATTGTATTTTACATTTTTTTATTAGCGATTAGTCGTTTGATTAGTTTTAATGACAATCCTAATTTTACTTTTTGTTGTTCTTCTTTTTCTGCAATTTTAATTTCTGCGTTTTACTTGTGTTTTGCATTTTATTTTCCAAGCAATTTGTGTCATCTATTCAATTAGATTTGATAGAGCTCAAGCTATATTTGCTATTTTATTTTCATTAGTAATTAATCGTTTGATTAGATTCAACGATATTCCTAATTTTGCAATTTCAATTTGTTTTTATTTCAACCAAATCTCCAAACTTCGTCTAACTCGCCCAAGAAATTTTATAAATAATTTAATTTAATTTACCTCCCTGTGATTCGACCGGCATACTACACGATCTGTACGCTTGCAGTATTATTTCATAAATCGCGCTTTTCTAATCCATAGAAAAGCGTCGATCAAGTTTTTGGGGCCGTTGCCGGGGAGGCAACAATTAAATTTTATTATTTATTTAATTTCCGATTCGTGTTAGTTTTATTTTTTATTTTTTTCCTTTTGTTTTTTTGTATATATAGAAAAAATAATCTTGATTGGATAAATTTGGTATTGTTCAATGATACCGTAATTTTCCAAATAAGAAAAAAAAATCTTGCCAATTTTTCTTTACTTCTTTCCTCTTTTCAACTTCTTTTCCTTTTTTTGTTCACCTTTTTCCATCTACTTTTTCCTTTGTACAATTTGGTTTCTTCTTTGCAATAAAAACAAATAAATCTTGCCAATTTTTCTTTATTTGTTTCCTTTTTTTCCAATCAATTTCTTTCCTTTTACAATTTCTTTCCTCTTATCAAAAAAAAAGAAGAAAACAAATAAAAATTATTCCTTTTTTTCTGATCTTTTTATTATTGTCATCTTTCATCTCTTCCCTACCACGTCTCCTACTCCACATATACTCTGCTCATCAACCTTCTTCCACAACTCAAAACCTCTCATCACGTAGACAATTTCACCCATCAACAAACTACAAAGCAATTCCCTTTCACTCTCATCATCATATCCCCAGTCACCTTCTCACGACAACCTTCAACCCTGTTCTACCACAGAGTTCTTCAAGCTTTAAACAACTGGAACTCCACTGATCTTCCCGTCCAACATCCTCTATCCGATCAAACCGCCTGAACCCGTGTTCCCTCAAAACCAGCGCAACATCCTCCGTCACCACATCTCAATCACATCCTCACGCTCCCCAATGCCCCACAAATACTCAAAACGCAGACCAATTCATAAATCCCTAACCCAATTCACAACTTCCCAAACCGTACGTTTCTCCAACTACCTCATCCGTCACAAATCCGCACAGCATCCTCAGACCAAATAGGACCAACCTCCGATTCGAAGAACTGCTCAAACCTGAAACTCGACTTAACTCCGGAATCCAATTTATAATCGGAACCTGCATCATCAACCATCGTTCACACATCACAGAGATCGCGGCACATCTCTCTCTCTGAACCCTCACTCTCGCACATCTCATAACTCCTTGCCCAAACCGTAAAGCCTTCATCCACTTCATCAAATTCCAGAATAAAGTCTCCTAAATCGACACCGTCTGTTTCAAGCTCGCGTGAGCATCCGCGTCTTCTAGCCAACACGTCACAACTAGTTCGATTCACAAACCAAATCGAAACTCAGAAACCAAGCAAACCCGTTTTGAAAAAAAAACTGTTCGAAACCCTAAACTACCAAGCGTCGACCTCGATACCTGAATTTCCAAACCTGATTTCCAATTCGATTTGGATTTCGATTTTTCTTGAGGAAATATCGTTTTCTTTTCAGTGTTTTCTTTTCTGAGAATAGGGAAAAAGGGAGTGCTGAATTTATTTTCGTGGTGCATTGTTGACTTGTGAACGCCTGAAGGTTTAAAAAGGCCTGACTTCTGTGCGTGGGTCATTTGTGGTGCGTGAGTTTTAATTCTAATTTAATTCCTGGAACCGTGCGTTATTTTTTTGGGGGATTTCAATCGTCTCCAGAATTGTATTGGTGATTAGTTTACTGCAAAAATAAAGGAGTGGCGTGAGCTTATATCATTTTGGGATTGATTGGTTAACTTCTTTACTTGAGAATCCTTTTGTTAGTTGGCTAGAAATTTGTTTTCTCTGTTTAGCTAAGAGTTTGGTTTTGAGTCTAGTTGTGCTCTTTCTTTTTCTTTTTCTTTTATTGGGTTCAGTCGATTTGTTAGTTTAGTTTTTTTTCTTGCTTCCAATTTATTTTTATTTTATTTTCCTCTTTTGCTTGTCTTTTATTTTTATTTTTATTTACTTATTTTTAAAAAAAAAAGTGAAATCTTCAAAAAACAAAAAACAAATCAAAGGCCAAAGTCAAGGAACTGGTTCAAGTAAACAAAACAAGGATTTAGAGATCGAACAGAGCAAACAGTAAAATCTCATAGCACTGGACGAACTACCATAATCCATTGTAAAATTCTCTAACTCTGCAGGTGTTGTAGTGGCTTTGAAAAAAAATAGACATTGCTTGTAAAAATCTTCTGCAGGGGCAGCGGCTTGCTTGTAAAAAATTTTAATTCTGTAGTTATTGTAATTTGATTGATTGTGTTTGGCTGAAATTTCCATTACTGCTATCATCAATCTCATCGTTTTTCAACAATTGAATTTGGCTAGATATTTCAAAATAATATAATTGAAAAGTGGTGCTTTGTGAAGTTGATTGTCTCATATAATTGGATCGTGGATATATAGTAGTTCAATTTATTGAACTATTAGCAAAAGAGATTGTATACTACCCGTAAAACATTGGTCGTATCCCTTAGTATTTATACTATACGTGAACGACCATAAGACCCTCTTCCCCCTTCTAATCGAGTCAGTTAATTAATAGAGCATAACTCACTATTTTATACTATTTTGAAGTGAGAATAATTTCTGTCTTGTCGTGACTTCTTTAAAATGCATGATTCAAAAAAATCATTGAGAAAAATGTGGGATAATAACCGTAGTAGACGTCCTCTTGAAGAGTATGAGTATGAATTACAACTCATGACGCAAAATTTTCCAAAATTTCGTGAGCCCAATGCCATCAATTTTCAAAATCATGGATATGATCGAAATTGCGATTTCAATTCAAATTTCAATAATTTCGATTTTGGGCCACATCCACATCAAAATAGCTTTGAATCCCAATATAGCTCTGATCCACATCAATATGGGGTTGTAAGCCAAAATTTTCAAAGCTATAGCCCATATCAACATCTTGAAGATAACCAAAATTGCAATTTTCCCTCAAATTTCAACAGTTTTGGTTACGAACATAATTTTTACAATCAAAATGGTTTCCAATATCTTTGTCATTTTTCTGAAGATTCAAACAACCACCACATTGGAAATAATATTGATCGTGAAATTGATGTGGACTATAATTTTGAGAAGCAAGAAATCCAAAACGAGAGCTCTCAAATCAACGATTCTGAAGAATATCATCTTAACATTCTTAGAGAGAGGGTAGAAAGGCAAGATAGACAGCTTGATGAAAAAGATAGACAGCTTGATGAACTACTTTGTTTAATGACGTCTTTTAAAGAACAACTCGAGCAATTAAATCAAATTCAAACATGCGTTGAATCAGGAAATAATCTATTCTTTACTGATAATGAAAATTTTCAAATAACAACTTTGGAAATTGAGAATAACCATCTAAATGAAGTTGTTCACAATTTAGTAAATGATTTGGACTTTAACTCTTTTCAGGAAAAAGATTTAAGCTCAGGTTTTGATCTTTCTCTTTCACGCTGCGAGAAACTTGAAATTTTAGAAATTGAACAGAATAAAAATGTTGAATTTTTCGAAAACTCATACTCTTCAGGTAAAAATCTTAGGCCCGGAAAAACAACTGAAAATAATGTCAGCAATTCCGATAATCCTTCGATTCCAACCTCAGATCAGAATCTTAACACTCTTCATATGGTAACCAAAGCCAATTCGTCTGAACCTTCCAAATCTCCATCTTTTTCGAATGTTGGCAATCCCAACATCTCTTCTTCTGATGTCGGAAACCCCGATAATATCTCTTCTTTGAATGTTGGCAATCCCAATAACCCATCTTATATACCTTTACCTCCTTCACTTCCCGTGTTAGCACCTTCTTCTTCGAATAACCATGATTCTGAAACTGGACAATTCGACATTATAAAAACTGTTGTTGACACGGTACATTTACCAATTCAGAAAGTCTCTAACACTTCACTAGACGTATCTACTATATCTTTTGAAGAACTTTTTGAAGACGAACTCAAACTTTTAAATGACGAGAATGAATATATGGAACGTCTCAAAGATAATCTTAAGCCAATTTCGTCGATTGTCATTGACATGCCTGTTGTACCTCAAATTTCAGATATGAACTCATCGTACATCGTTTTCGATAGAGGCAAGTGTGGAGGGAAAAGGAAATCTCATTTTTCATATAAAACTCACCATCATTATAGATTTCATTTTGTATATAATTGGGATTTGCATATAGTTGCTAAATTGCATTTCATTCTACAAATAATTTTGCATCTCATTCACCTTTGGGTACGATCTTTCAAATTTAGGAAACGTGTTACAGTGTGGACACTGTTTAGTTCTAGTGTGTGTGGGGGGGGGGGAGGGGGGGGGAGTCTGCATTGCATTCTTTTGATTTTTCTTTCTTTTCATGTAGGACCATCATGCATTTTAGATTGTAGTAACATGTCATTTTTTTTTTGGAAACATGACTCATTTTAGATTGGTACAACAAAATAGGTTAAGGATTGTTTATCAGTTGATAGTATTTTTTTTCTCTCGGCTAAGATCGAATATGAAATATAATGAAAAGTTGAATTTTGAGGGATAATAGTGTAACTGGTACATAGGGAGATTCTTAGGTGATGGCCATGAAATCTATTCTATATTGTAGACTTTGTTTAAATAAGTGGAGGATTTAAAATACTTATATTGGCTTTTCGAATATTTAAAACTAAGTTGTGTTAAGTTGAATTCGTGTGACTCTCTTTTGTGCTTATAATTTCAATAATAAACAATAGTAATCTAAGGGTATCCAACATTGCTTGTATATCTAGCGTTGGTGTGTAAACCTGCCAAGCTCTATCCGACATGTTGTTGACAATGTCAGCATTGGAATATCTTGGTCTCATTTTATGAGATTGGACACCTAACGATTACCGACATGTTGTTGACAAAGTCAGCGTTGGTCTTCTGCACAATCCGCTAAGCTCTGTCCCAACTCTCTGTCAGTCCGCAAGGCAGTGTATGGGTGGTATACCTTGGTCTTTTAGGTTAGGTGTATGTAATTAATCATAAATTTTAACTTTTATAGAGATAGAGAATAAGCGATGATGCCCAAACATTTCTTGACCTTATTGATTTGACTGGCCATACATAAGGAAACTAGAATACCACTTCACAAACTGTGACAAGCAAACTAAGAATTTATTTCATGGCTGCACTATGTTATCGAATGAACCAACTGGCCAAACTAGAGTTTAGACATTGAAAACTTGACTTATGTTGAAAATTTGTGACAGGTTGAGGTATCTAAAGTACAATCAACTGATTAAAAATTGTTAACTTAAATTGTTGTACCACTTTCCTGAAACAAGTTGTGTTTTCATTTTTGTTTTTATTTTGCATATGCCCATTGCACTCATGTAGTTTCATTAGAATCATAGCATACTTTAATTGGATTTTGTGGGTAGTATCCGTTGAAAACCCTCACGAGACACCACTCGTCCTACTAGGGACACCTAGAGGTTTAATGGCTTGTTGCATATGCTCAATGCAATCGTGTTTCCTACGAAAGTGTGACCTATCTAGTTTAGTTTTTCATTTCTTGTTTTATTCGAGGATGAGTAAAAGGTAAGTGTGGGGGTATTTGATTAACATAGAAATGTGTTTATTTTATGCTCTTATATCTTATCTTTTGTATATAAATAAATATTACTTGGGTATTGTTTTGTCACTTTTACAGATATTTCAACCCAGCCCACATGCAACCAGAAAAGTAGAGAAATGGAGATCAGATTGCTACATATTTACATTTTGAAGAATTGTATATGAGGATCTCATATCTAGTCGCTGTTGGACAAGAAAATGATTGATAAAAAGGCCATGCACATCTCAAATAAAAGGAGGCTTGCAAGAGAAAAGGAGAAAAGGCCTAGAACTTGTTCCAAATGACAAAAGGCCTAAAAATTACTCGAAATAGCTAGGCCCATTTGTAATTAGGGTTAGGGTTTGGTTATCGCCTATAAATACCCTTGTAATATCATTGTAGCCACCATCCTATTTTTCTATCTTAACCTCCTCTAATAAAGGTTCTTTTTCTTCTTTTATTTTCTAGCATTTTTCTTTTTCTTAGCAATTGGTGTTGTCTTCACAATTAGTTTTGGTAGAACACCAATTGTATTTTATATTTTTTTATTAGTGATTAGTCATTTGATTAGTTTCAACGACAATCCTAATTTTCCTTTTTGTTGTTCTTCTTTTTCTGCAATTTTAATTTCTGCATTTTATTTGTGTTTTGCATTTTATTTTCCAAGCAATTTGTGCCATCTATTCAATTAGATTTGATAGAGCTCAAGTTGTCTTTGCTATTTTATTTTCATTAGTGATTAATCGTTTGACTAGATTCAACGATATTCCTAATTTTGCAATTTCAATTTGTTTTTATTTCAACCAAATCTCCAAACTTTGTCTAACTCGCCCAAGAAATTTTATAAATAATTTAATTTAATTTACCTCCCTATGATTCGACCTGCATACTACACGATCTGTACGCTTGCAGTATTATTTCATAAATCGCGCTTTTCTAATCCATAAAAAAGCGTCCATCACGTTCCCAACAATATCACGCTCAACTGCTCAACTGCTCAATTGCCACACTCAAATTCCCCGTTACCATTCGTTAAAAACGCACCCTTAATCCCCTTCCAGCCAGAATGGAGACAAGTTTGTACACGCGCCCTCATACCCCAAGTGCCCATCTTTGACATTTTTAATATATATGTGTACATATCAAGCCTTATGTTTATTCAAGCCCATTTGATTTTATTTTAATTGTGTCTATATTTTGCATACTCATATATATATATATATATATATATATATATACACACACACACACACACACATACACACACACACCCCAAACTACTTTTAATATTTTGGAAATGTGAGACTAATATTACAATGTTTTCATGCACATAAGAAACATGAACTAAAATAGAATGCATAAATTAATTCAAAACAAGTAAATTAATAATTAAATATCTGATTCGAATACCACACTCAAATACCTTGTTCGTAGCAAAAAACACATTCTCCATTTACAACAGTGTCATGCTCAAATGATACTCTCAAATACCCCGTTACTGTTCCCTGAAAACGCACCAATAGTTAAACCAACCTGACTATTTTGACCAGGTTGGCGTCAGATGCATGGGGAGGTTGGCAGCATTAGTTTTTTAGTTAATCCCCTAATTACGCAATTGAAATTCAAATTAATATACAGTTTTATCTAATTCTAATTCAACCTTCAATTCAACTTCAAATTCAACCGTATAACGGCTAATTCAACGGCTAATAAGATGTATCGTTTCAATCGGGATGCTACCCGCTTTTAACCGGGGACACCGTCCCCTGGACTCTTGCGATCTGACTGGCCAGGTCGAACACCACCAACAACACCCGTTGGATCCCATCTTCATAGTTTGACATTTAAAGCGTTTAGTGGTTTTATAGCAATAGAGGTGCGAAAAGTTGTTGCGGGAATAAAGCAGAGAAATAGCGAGAATATAACGGATGTGCTGGAAAGTTCATTAGATGTAAACCAAATATTTAAAGTTAATTAATTATCAATCTCACTTCATTTATGTAGAAGAAACTAATATTAATTAATCTTATATAACAAAATTGAAGAATATCATGTTTATGCACATTAGATTTGATGTAAGTGATAAATTTTAACCTTAAATTGGGCATTTATGCCTTAAAATTAGCTCTATATTGTAATCTTTTTTATTTGTTTTATAAAAAAAACTTGACAAGTCAACTTATGTGCATTAATATTGCCAAAATGGATGTTAAATAACCTTGATTTAGTAGATGTAGGGGAAAATAGTGGGGTTTAAAGCGGATCTACAGTTCATTAGTGGTAAACTAAAATAGCGTAACGGTCGAAGAGTGTTATGGGCTATTGCGAGTATATTGTGAGGCTTTATTGGAGCTTCAACTACATAGCTTCATAGTAGGTAAAATATTGATTAAAATTTTAAAAAATAACTTTCAATGTATTTTGCAAGGCAAAATAATTTTGCAAGGCGACTTTCAACGTATTACACAACAAAACAAATAATTAGTTAACTTTAACTCGGTTAAATTAAAAATTACAAACCAAAATGCTCTGCTTAGGTATCCAGGTTGAAGCTGCAACCGCATTTCTCGTTTAACTTTCAGTTTCATTTAAATACTCCGCTAAAATACTTCATGAAAATGCCCAATTATCGCTTATTGCAAGTGCACCTTATGAGAGCATTCAGAATTAACGTAAAGCGGACTATTTAAAATGGAGCGTGAAGTGAAGTAGACAATTTAAACGGAATAGGAAATGAAACGAGTTTATTTGAAGGCCTAGAATTTGTTACTACTTAATTTTGACTTTCTTAAATACAAACATTAAATTTGTTGCATAATTAGTATTTCCTTACAAACCCGAGTTTATTTTCAACAGTCTGTTTGAACAAAAGACTGTAGTTTGCCTGAACTCGCATGTCTATTGGAGGGGGTGTCTAGAGTGAGCAGGTATGTTGTCACTAGTCATTCAATTGCTTTACAAACTTTATTTTTTTTATATTCCAAATGTTTTATCAATTGTCATACGTAAAATCGAATGATAAAAATTTAAATTTTCATTTATCGATTATGACTTATTTGCATTTTCTCGAAAATGAAGAATATGCTATCTATCATTACGATACGGTGGGGGTGAAAACCAGAATCAACTACATAATACTATCCATATGAAGGATGAGGGTAAGCAAAGCCTTTTTATTTAGAAGTTTCTTTGATAACATCTTGATGGTTATTCAATATGTCTTCCAACCACATTAAACTGGTAAATTACGGCATGCGAATCCAGTAGATATCGTTTCTTCTTCTACATAAATATGCTCTAATATTAGTGGCTTATTATAAATCTTAGTTGTCGGAATATGTTTCTGAATCAACAATCATTTTGTACATGGTGATGTATGTAGGTAGAGGGTGTAGATGTGATGGAGGATGAAGAAGAATGAAGAGGAGAGGAGGAAAATGCGGGTGCGTTATATGAGGAAGACTTTTTTTTTCCAATGGGAAAATGATTCATTTTGGCATGTGTCTGTTATTGATGCGTCAACCACGAAAACATGTCAAAATTGAGCTGCGAAATGGCACCTAAGGTTTCACTTACAGACAGATCCTTTGAGGATGCATCGAATGCCCTGTGTAACAACCCGCTCGGAATAGGCATAAATTTCAACCTAAAAGGACCACTCGAAACTTAGAGCCATTCTAGATGGATCACTGGTTCCTAAAAGAAAATGATATAACATATATAATAGAGCATACTAAAGAGAAAACAGAATCTCACATAATGGAAAGGATAAAATATAATAACTTAAAATGTACATTTAGTTTAAAACCATCATAAATATCGGTTGGAACGAGTCTCATGCAATAATTGGTACATCAGCATTAATTATCCCAACATAATAATAATAATACTGCCAAAATGCCTAATGGTTATAGATCCTCCATCGTTAGGCTCCATCATCGTTTTGCCCATCAAGTCGCAACCACACCTATTAACCTGTTGGATATGTTAAGGAGAGGGTTAGAACATAAAGTCTAGTGTGACTGAAAACAATATTTGCTTAAGATTATACCCTAGATTTGGCAGGTTATATATATCAAGGTATGTCTACAAAACACATAAGCACACACATACAAAAAATAATTTTAATCAGTGAGGTGGATACTGAATCAATCACTTAGGACCTCTATTGATGCATTTAGGGTGAAGACCCAACGAGATGGACATTCTCGGTCACTTAAAGCTCATTCTAACATATATTTATCTAGGGTAGATTCTCATGATCTCTTATGACCCTAAGGCGTACCCTAGCCACTTAAGACCCCGTTCTAGTACATCAATGTTCTTAAATATATATCCTCACAAAGAACATGAGAAGTAGTATATTGCCGCTTAGTACCGGTATAGGGTAGGCCAGCATCTAATCATTTAAGACCCCTTCTGGACGCCTCATGTTACTACTTAACTGATATTACGGTAGAACACATATGTTGCTTAAAACTTCCCTTAGACGGTTGGTGAAATAAATAGCATGCTACGTCCCACGTATAACGAATCTGTCTCTAGGTTGTCCCTTACAAAGCTCTTAGAGGAAGTGGATATTCCGGTAAACTACCATACTTTGTTATTGCCATGACTAAATCACTTTTAGAGAAGGAGGATCTATAGACTTACTTCGGATCCAATAAGGGAGGGTCCATGATTTTGGTCCACATTTAACGAATAAATCTTCGGAATGGTCCTAGTCCTAACCACTTAAGAACCAAACTAGATAAGAAGAAAGTCAACTACTTAAGAACTTCTCAAGGCGTAGTAAGCCTACCTATTTACACACATATTATGTATATACAGACACTAGAAACCGCCCCCCCCCCCCCCCCCACATTAAACCATCCTGCAGATGTTGGATATGAGCGGTTCCGGGCAGACTTCTACTACAAGTGGGCTTAACCTCATGTCATAGTGTAATAAATTAAACGGCCCATGATACATAGACCTCTCACATTAGCCAAACTCACTTGTGGTTCTTGGATTTTCCGGGTTGTTTCGGGAAGATTTCTACTACAAATGACGACTAATCTCGTGTCTGTGTGTCATTATTCTATATATAGATAATCCATTTTATACGCACACACAAACAACAATTTATTTGGGGACATTTCAAATTCTAACCTTATTATAACATATTTATTTCGTCATTATTACGTTGAATTACATTAATTACGCTATATAATAGAAAATTAAATACGTATAATAAACACTAATGTTCGTACGGACGAAGAAACGTTCTATCGGTGTAAATTGTCAATTAGATCTATAGTAAAACATACAAGTTAATTTCCACACCAAACTGCTAAATACATGGCATGAAGGCATAATTCATGATAGCAGTAATTGGAAAAATAACAACATAACTATCAAAACTTGCATCCTAGGCTTGTTAGAACAATTCAGGTAATGAATCAAGAACAATGTGTAAGTTTCACAACATATTCATAAATATATACATGTGTATATAGACTTCTATTTAATCCAATATACCCTTTTCCATGTTGTCCATAAAAACATTGACATTTGATTTGTTTCAAATCTGAATACGTTCAAATTATCCATTTAGAATGGAAATCCAAACCTATTCAAGTAAGCCTGATTGCAACAGATACCATCTCAAAGACTTGCTACTAAAGCAAACAAAATCTAACCAAAAACATATGTAAACACTGCAATCATCAATGGTTCAATTCCAGAAAGCATGTATGACACGATGCAGCCTTCAAAAACATTAATAATACATAAAAGAAACAAACTCCAGGCTTTCATACTAATGCCATTTATTTTAAAAGGATAACAGTAATAAAAATAGCATAGATAAATTCTTCCGGCTTCGCTGCTTCCCTATAAACCTAAATGAACATCAACAAACAAAGACCAAACTCCTCAAATCACTTCACCTCCCTTCACTTTCTTCTCATCTCCATCATACTCATCAAAGCTATGGAGAGTAGACCTTGGAGAATTACCACTCCCTTCATCAACAACGGTGAAACTCTGATAGACCAAAACATCATCACCTGGTAATGCCTGCTCCACGTTCTCCATGCATCTGTATCCATCAACTTCAAGGTTATCGTTCCAAGACCCAGCTTTTCCGCGGCCTCCATATATAGTAATAGTAAAAGAGAAATCTTTAGGCATAAAGCATTCGAGAGCCCTACCCACCAAGCATGTGAAGTTCAGTTTCTCCGGGTCGAAACCCATTGTTTCATAGCTAGCATAGCTGAAACCGTCTTCAGGAGTCACATGAACCGTAGACAGTGCAGAGTCTATAATTCCATTCATTGAATACCCACATGGTTCGAACTCAAAGTCTCATATCTCCATTTTAAGGACGATGTTCGAGATTCCAGACATTTTAGTCATCTTCTTTGTTTGGGTGCCATCACTGAAAAACACAGAAGCTTTCTCTTTGTTAAGACCAGTCATGCACATTTCCAATGTTACCATTGGAAGCTCAGGCTCATTAGTAGCATAGTATGTGTGTGTGTGTGTGTGCCAGTTTCGGTTAGGAGAAGCCGGGTCACTAATGACATAAGCGTTTCTACCTGACTCAAGATTCCCAAGGTATTTGTTCAGTAAGGAGACCTCATATGCAAAGTTCTGGTAAGGAGTAGGCTACGCTTCTGGAAAGACGAAAGCACCACATGAGTACTTTGCAGACAATACTGGAAGAGAGAGGTTATAAGCAAGCTCAAGAATCTTGGGAATTGATGTTAGGAGCTAGGTAGTGCCACAAGTTTTTAAGGATCATCTTGTATCGATAGATGAAGAGACTTGATTTGGAAAGGACATAAGAATCAAAGTCGTTGTTTGAGAGATTTGAGACAATCGTGCATCGAGCAAGGTCTAGGATAGAATCAATTTGGGAGCGGGAGAGAGATCGAAACCCTAGACCATTTGGGTCTGCGAAGAGAGGGGCTAAGGAGAATGTGATTTCAAGGCGCTTCTCGAAACCTTCGAAACCAATTAGAGAAGTGTTGATTGCCACTAGGAGAGAATGGAGCTAGGAGAAAGGAATTTGAAGTTGATTTCGTTGGTTACTGGAGAGCAGCTAGCCAAAAAGTATAGTAAATGCAGAATTGGAATAAAAAGCAAGTAAAGAAACTAGGAAGCTACCGAACTAAGAAGGGATATCAAGATGGCTTCCTCGCGCAGTTGGAGTATGCAACAAATCTGAATTTTTTGATTCCTCCGTTTGGTCGAACGTCTTCAATGCAGTAACCTAAGGGAGCTTCGTAATGCATATTACTACTACTACTACTAGTAGTAGAATCAGTTTGACCTTCCATTAAAACATTCATGATTCAATTCAATAAGAATAATCTGATGATCCGATCCACGAATCCTTGGAACAAAATTGACGACTGAGTCGATTTGATGAACTTTGCATATTGTTTATTTTTTGATTTCGGCAATTCAATCTCGATTCGATGGTTTAGGGTGTTATTTATAGGTGTGTGTGATTAATAGCCATAGGATTATTAAGATTAAATCCTGGTTGTTTAATTTTTTAAATTAACACCAAAACCTAACCCAAAGCAGGCCTCACTGGACATTGGCTACACCAGGCGGTTGACCGCTCCCCTAGAAAGGCGGTTGACCGCTCCCCTAGAAAGGCGGTCGACAGGCGGTCCACACCCCTCTAGGTGGGGTTGTCGACCTCCTGGTCGCAGTTTTGCAAGTGAACGTATTTGAGTGCTGGGAAGATAATTCTTACAACGTTATTTATTATAATTATATCTTGCCTTTTAAACGTTAGTTGTATACTTATATATACACATACATTCAAATTGGATGGAATATTCCAATCATTCATTTATTAGTCATATATTATTCCATACATTTATTTTGTAATTTGAATTTCAAACAATGTTGCATACATATTTAATGTACAACTTCTTTTAAATGTAATTCTTTTATACTAGCTCGGATTCTGACATATTATATATGAAATTTGATCAAATTTTGCCACGAATATAACTACGATATTTTTATGCTCAAATTCCTAATGCTGCAAAATTCCAATTTTCAGCCCATTTATATATATATATATATATATATATATATATTTTATTGCTGATTTTCATTACTTATTATTATTTATTTTAAATTAGATTATCTTAAGCCTGTTTCGGTATACTTTTACGGGATGCTACATTCTCCTCCCTTTAAAATGGATTTCGTCTCAAAATCTGTTTGAAGGGGTAAAAAGCACAACTCGCTCTAAACAGCCATGCTATACACCTATGTCATTTCAAATACATCCATGACTCACGGTGATCACTACAAGAAAACTGATTTTTTGTAGCACACAAAAAACGCCACCGAGCATTTTTTGTGCCATTTTGATCATCATTACGAGAAAACATGCCACTAAAAATCATTGAGTATTAGTTGCACTTTTTCAACGCCACTGTAAATACTTTTATTGTAACGTTTTCCAAACGCCACCATAAATATTTCTGTAGTGCTTTAAAAACGGCATAAAAAGCTTTTTGATGCTACTAATAAAATTTCCAATTTTACCCCTGATTTGCAGTTGCGTTTACTCAGCGCCAACAAATGTATTTCTGTAGTGTTTTTAATATGCTACTAGAAATTATCGATTAATTTGCTGTATTTTTTCATGCAATTATTTTTTGTTAATAGTCTATTTTGTTTCTACAATATCAACCAATAATCATTCACATAATCATCATGTTCAAATAATTAAAAAACAATTAACCATATAATCAAATAGAATATGCATAACCAATTCAATACAATAATTTTCTGAATAAATGACCAAACTCACATCTAATACCATTGATATACAAATTTACACATCTAGTACAAAGAAAATGTTATACCTAACTAGTACTTACAAAATACTTGATTACCCATATTTCTTTGTTGTATGCACAAGTGAAACCTAGCACCATAAAAGTTCAACTTTGATCTTTGAACGTCCAATGCTTGCACAAGTGAAAGCGCCAACATATAGTCAGACAACTCCTCCCTATCTCACAACAAGTTACACAAATCTGCACATAGTCCAAATCAGAGCCGGTCCTGAGACTTATGATGTCCAGTTCAATTTATTAAATTATGCCCTAAGTTAAAAAACACAACGTGCTAAATAATATTCATATTATAAGACATTGATATTAGAAAATTCAAGACTGCTATTACGGATTAATAATGCATGCATTATAAATAAAAATAACATGGTTATGTCGCAAAAAATCATAAATAATAAGTCTAAATATGAAGAAATTTTACATACAATACTTTAACTATTTCAATTATTAGAAATCAACGTTTGCGTCTTTTGTACCATTAGAAAGCTAGCGCTCCAAATATCCACAAATTATGATATGGATAATTTGTTCATTTATGAAAAATATAATTAATTATAAAATAATAGATATAATATAATGTTATTTTAATAATAAATAATACAAGTAAACAAGCGAAGAAGTGTGTGAAGTGCGTATAGACCATTTAGGACATATAGGCATCATAGACCAAAACCAGAATTACAACGGTACTTAAACTTATTATGTAATATGTGGTGGTTTATTATTGCTAATATTACTGATCTCAACGTTATCTGAAGCGCTCATCCTCCCAACTTTCAGCAGACTGGTATTCTATTGCTCTATCGTTTCGAATTGAAAGACCAACAGTAATTTTGACCAAAAATTTGAAAATGTATAAAAAGAGGGCACTGATACTAATGCATGAAGGATTATGAATTATGATTAAGTAAACCTTTTAAGAAAAGACTTGATGAAGCCTATAAAACAATTACAGATAATCCAACCTACTCACTACACTCTCCCTTCGTTTTGGATTGAACAAACAAATCACATCTCCAAAAAAACCGTGGAACTTGCCGTGAACTATTTTGTTTTTTGAGTAAAACAAAACAAATACTCTGTTGTTATGATTATAATGGTGAAGTCTTCGCCGCTCCAATTATAACGACTAAGACTTTGACTCTGTAAATTCTAAACCATAAACCCAGCCTCCACTTTTCTTTTCTTTTATTCAATATTCTTCTCTTTTTCCAACAGAAAGCAAATCCCAACAACATTTTACCCATCTGTTTCATCTTCCTGAACCATCCAAATACAATACTTCCATCAACACCTCTCTGCCCTCTTCAGCATGCAACTTCGAAGATTTCTAATTCTAACCACTAACCCAAATTGATTTAATTAGTATAATTTATAAATTAGGGTTATCTATTTCAAATGTCAGATCGAAGATCTATGAAATTATTGTTCTTTAGTTTCCCCTTGCATGTCTTCTTCTTCCTACTTTGTGTGCTTTGCCGTTCTCCTCCGTAGTTATCCTCAGCGTCAGTTTTCATCCTTCGTTTTTTTTAATACCCATATGCGTTTTTTGACTAGGCATATTTTTTATGCCCATAGGCTGCGTGCTGCCCTGTGCGGATGCCCAGTTGGCACTGGGCCAGGGCCGCCCATGGTCCAAATCTACAGACATAAATATAAGCTCACCAATTGTTTCTGAACTCCTCCCTGATCTCACAACAAGATACACAAATGTATACCCCAATCCTCCACATAGAACGTAGTCAAATAAGCTCTCAAAATAAAAAGGAAAAAAATTTCTATAGAAAACAAAATCAGTATCGATAATTTATTAAAAAGCAATAAAAGATTAACTGAAAGGTTGCGCGCTATATAAAATTATGCACACTAACTTCAAATGTAGAGAACGTGAACATTCGATTTTTTTTCATAAGTTAGCACTTTGGATATCGGTTCAAATATATTATGATTCAAGTAAACCAACCTATATTCTCAGAAAAAATTGCTAAGAAGAGAACTTTTGACATAAGCTTATAGCCATATAGACATGATCAAATGCATAGAATAAATATTCATGTAAAGGTCTTTCTCTAGAACAACTTATGTGAGTACATTTAACAATAATTGAACTATAGTTTTACTTTAGATATTCAAAAGTCGGAAGCAACAAACAAAGGGAACAACACAAAATTTAAAAAGGAGAAATGACTCAATAATGCATATTACTTCAGCATTAATGAGTTTGGATATAACAAGAAGAAAAAGGTATCTACATATTTTCTTCATATCCAAATCAACTAAGGTACCATTCATATAGCACTTAAGTACTATTTTAGAGTAGATGTTTACCTTCAAAACCAAAGGATCAAAAGATGGTATGAAAACATTTATTGCTTTATATAATAACTTCATTTCTACAATTACCAAGTAAACGTTTGTGAGTACTATACCACTGGTCGCAGCTATTGTAGGGAGACAAATTAAGATCAGCTTTTACCCTTTCATACATGAATCAAACAAAGTGGCCAAAATATATCATAGAAAAAACTGAGCGATGAATAAACAAACCTTTCGGCCCTAGTGAGTGCAATCATCTACATTAGGTGCAGTACTAAGTTCAATTTCATTCTGTGTCGGGTTCTTTTCGCTTCCCTAAAAGAACAAATTATTATATTAGCAATTGCACTCACTTAAGCAATATAGAAAAAAATCTATCCCTTAACCCAACAAAAAAAGTAACACTCTTAGTTTTAGTCTATCTGAACATACTATGTAGCTCAACTATATGGTTTCCTACTTGAATAATCACGTAGGCTGCAATAGGGTCAAATGCAGTAAGATTTTCTAGTGGTTAATGGATAAATAATATGAAAAGGTTGCATGCTCGAACATCAAACCAACCAACAAATCTCGAAACCTTCGTTCGATCTGTGTAGATAGTTGTGTTAAATTTTAACTATCAATCTGAGAAAATTCATTCAACATACTTACATCTTAGCCTCATGTTGAGCATCGATGTAATCCAATAGCTCTACTTGATTTATAAAAGCTTCATGCAATGCCTTAGACATGCTAATAGTTACAAACCAAAGGACAAAGATGGAAATAAAATCATTTATCTTGAATAACGCTTTGTGTGTAAAAACTTCAAATATCAAATATTCCAAATCTTATGATGGCGTTGAAAGGCAAGCTATTACATTTTGATCATAATTCCTGATATCTTGTAAGAGCTTATGATGATGTGAAGTTAAAAGTGTATCTTTTTGGTAGAAATAAGTTCAGATTTGTAACAACCCAGAATTATGACGATAAATAGTTATTTAATTAGAAGCTCAAAATTAGAAATTTCTGTGAATGATGGAATTTGACCATGAAACTTTAACCGTTGCGTTCGTCTCAGAATTCTGGTCAACTTCCATGTTTAGGATTTCGCGAACGGAGTCCGTATGAAAAAGTTATGGACGAAATACGAAAAACAGACGAAAATTAATTATATATAGAAATATATAATTTCCCCAGCCACCTCACTGCTAGGTCGACCAAGCGGTCGACTATGCGACCGCTTGATCGAGCTAGGCAGTGACAGCTAGGGTTTTGTCATATAAAATTTTATAATGGAAGGACGGATATAACTTAAAACTAATACGACGGTTCTAGGCCATTTCCACCCCTATAAATAAAGGGGTAGAGCCTCATTCTTTTCCATTCAAATCTATAGAGCCAGCGGAGCTCTGGCATTTTTCTTCCTCTTTTAACCTAATTTCTAAAAATAATATATATATATATATATATATCAAATCAAATTCATATGCATATTAATAGATTTAATGGAAGAGGATGCTCAACGATATATTCCCCGCCTTCTTCCCTTTTCCTTACATTTCTACAGAACTAGAATTTCCCCATTTCTAGATAAATAGTAGATCTATAAGAATTTAGGGATTGTAAGCCTAAAGAGTCCAAAACTTTGAATTTGGAAGTTATAAGGTGAGTGGGAGATTTACTAATATAGTTATAATGACTTATCTATTTCATTTGAATTCAACCTATGTTTTTATGCCTATTAGATATGTTTATTTGAATATTGTGAATTTATTGGCAACCATCAGATCTAATTATAAATATGGTTAAAATTTGTAAATGATAAGTTGTGATTATGTATAACATGAATTATAGGATTCTTAAATATTTTTCCCACATATTCCTACAGTTATGTCATGAAATATGTTGTACATGTTACATAGCACTGTGAATCTGGAAATCAGTCCCACTAAACATAAATTAGTTGTAGTTGCATTCTAGATCTTTAGTTCAGTGCCGAAATATGAAATATGTGAATTTGGCTGAAAAGATGAAATTTGTGTATTATGTGATTGTAATAAGAAAAGAAATATTCCTATTTATATTCAATATTGTTGGGTTTTGGTTTAAGCATAGTAAAATATGTCATTTTCCTCCTTTTGGATAAAGAGGCATTATTTCAGAATCACAAGAAGTATGATAAAAAGGATTAAAAAGGGAAAAGTGGTGCAAAGGTACATATAAATATAAATACATACATTTATATGTAATTTTGCATCGACTATTCCAATATATATATATATATATATATATATATATATATATATATATATATATATATATATATTTCTTGTGATTTGGAAATATGTCAATTCCACAAAATAGGCATTATTTACAATGATTACGGTTGTTCTTTGTGAGACTTGAAACCTTTTGGCAAGTTTGAATATAAAAAGGAAATGTTGGTTAATTAATTAGACCAAATCATTAATTTAAAAGAAGAATAAAAATAATAAAATATTAATAACTGCGTGACCACACGAAAACACAAAAATAATTATATACGTATTATCCGTCCAAATCAGCGTAAGACGGTAAAATATACGTTGTATGGAATGTTTGAATGATTGGAAAAGGTTCAATTATGGAATTACGTGTGAATATAATCCATTTTGAATTAATATATTTGTGGTGACCATTTGTAGCAATTAATGTAATTAGCTACTATAAATAAGACCGCAAATAAAGAAATAACCATTGTAACCAATATTGATTTGGGAAAAATAAACGTGATGAGAAAAATGGTCACAATTCCTAAAATCAATTAGGATAAATGTTGTGAACCCCAATTAGGAAATTTGAATAATAAACGCATTTAAACACGAGATTAAGCTCAACTTATGGTGTAAGCCTACCTGGAACGGACCGACAAATCCGGCAACCACAGGTAGTCAGCTTAATGTGAGGGGTCTAATGCATAAATATAATTGTATTAAGGCACGAGGTTAAGTTCACTTGTGGTAGAAGTCTGCCCGGAACCGACCGGCAAATCCAACAACCACAGGCAGTCAACTTAATGTGAGAGGCCTGGTATGTAAATATATATACATATATTTATATATATTTATATATATATATAACAACTAACCAACAAATAAATAAATGAATAAGAATAGCAAATTATCCGTTGGGGTACACAAAATAGATAACTTGGGGCTGATAAATAGTTGCCTTGGGAAAATATGATCGTTATGGTCATAAAGGGAAACAAACAGGAAATAAAGGGAAATGGGTGTCATAAGCGAATTTATGATTGTCGTTTAAAACACTAAGTCCAAACTAGGTAAGGTATTAAATAATTATCATAGGAAGAAAGGGAATATAAACTTCCTTATTAATAGAAATGGAAATAGAAAATATAGTTGGACTTAGTAGGTTAATAATGTAAGATATTATTAACCGTATAAACACGACAGGGACTAAACATGAATGACTTAACAACGTAGCCTACTTTATCCCAATAGGGAAAGGTGCTAAATGCAAATGGGGGACAAGCTAATAAGTTTCGCGTATAGCCTGCTTCCTGGGTCCTAAAAGGCCAAGAAACTAGGGTTGAAGAGTCCACCTGGGAATACGAGTTTTAGTTTAGGGGTCTTAAATGGCAGATATGTGTAGGCCTACCCAAACCTGGAAACTAAAACGTCAGATATGGCTACCTATACTACGGGAAGTATTAATCGACTAAGGAGGTTATCCAATATGGTCAGCTAGAAGGTATAGCGAACGATAAAATACCATCACTCACCTTATGTGGCGCAAGGGTATATACGTGAATGACAGAAGCCTTAACCAGTAGGGGTCATAGCTAGTGCCCTCTAGTTTATGTTAACGTTGAATTTGTTATTGAGGGTTAATAAGGTACCAATAGGTCCGACCAGGGTCTTAAGCGATCAGGGAGAATCCACCGTATCTATCATTGATAGTGAGGCGTTAAATAATAAAGAATAGTGACTGAGGATATATATAGGAACCCCATAATTAGGGGCCCACTCTCGATATAGTTAACCGGTTAGGTTCTGGTAATAAGGCTTCACAAAAATATGTAAAGGTCCTATCTCGGTAATATAATTTGGGAATACTACTTTAGGAAGAATAGTAGGGTCGTGCGTAAACATTAACAAGGTTGGTGTAGAGTCACTAACCTTATTAGGCATGCAGCTTGGGTTGAACCAAATGGAATATATCTGTGTTATAGTCTATGTTGTACATTTGTTAGTCACTAGAACTTGTTGTTCTGACCCCCTCCTCATTACAACCTTCCAGGTTTCCTAGAGAAGGTCGGATTCTCACATATGATTAAGTTTGGCTTTTGGTTCTCGTTCTCTCTCATGCTCGGTATTGGCAAAGTGACTTACTTTGAAAAATGTAGTTACTTGAGTTGATACTAGTTTATCCTATTTTGTTTCCTCTGCGAGTTATATTTATTGTACTCTGATTATGTTCATGCTCATTTATTGCAGGTACTAGATATACACGCTCCATGCTTGGATGTGTTCAAGTTTTGTTTTTTGTCGAAATTTGGGCGTAGAAAAGTGTGGGTGGTTACAAGCTTCTAATGCATCAGCACGACGAACCACAACATTAAGCAACTCTTCTTTCTCGAAAGGCATTCAAGATCCAATGAATAATCACCATAAACAGCAAGTTAAATAAGTACAATGGTTACTCTCAAATAAGTACTCAACTCAATAATTTATTTGAAGGCAAAAATTTTGAAAAAAGTCCACAAGCAAGTTAAATAATATATAACAAAGAACACAATATAAAAAGATCATAACTCATTGAGCAGGATTAGAAGACTTTTCAGGCAAAACCTTATCAAGCTTTGAAGGCGTCTCAAGCACTGGGTCAAACTCTTCATCTTTTCTTGCAAATTTCTTAGCTGCATGTGCTTGGGCTAAATTCGCGTAGTTGATTGCAGATTGGGATATGAAAGCTATCTCCTCTTCGTTAGTTTTCTTAACAATTTTGTTGGATTGCCTCCCCATACCTGTCAATTTTGTCCTTTTATTTGCATATTAACAAGATGGCTAATTATAAGCACTGCTATGTATATGTGTTAATATTTTAAAGGACCTTTAACAAGCATACACATGTTTCTCTATCTATCTATCTATCTACATACAAGCACACACAACCACTTTAGTACCCGTTTTAAATTCTGAGTTGCACAACCTTAAACATTATAACAAATTTCGGATGTGTAATTTACAATATGAATATCATCTCTATGGATATATGGTCATTTTGAAATTTCTAATTTATATAATAAGTAAATGTTAATAGTTAAAAATGTACATTACCGGCCAATTTGAGATAACAAGTTTACAATGTTAGATGTTATTCATATTTGCACAATTTTTATAAAGATGATCTTAAGTGTGAGGTGAAGATATCCACAGTCTTGTAGCATTTAGGATGTCGTAAACTCAAAATACAATAAGAGAAAATACAGTAAGAGGTGCTAAAAAGGTACCCAAGAGAAGAAGACGGGAATTTGAATGGAAAGTTATTTGTTTAAATGGAAAGTTCTTTTATATGTAGTTTCGAACACCTTAAAACATAAAAAGCCAAGGTAGAAAAAGAGCAATTTACATCTGCATATATTATAGTCAAGAAGGTGTCACTTAGAAGGTGGATATTTTTAAAATCAGTAAGGTAACTTAATGCCTAAATGTATCACATGATCTATGCAGTATAAAGCATAAGGCTTTCACATGACTGATCTATCATCGATTGGAGACTCCCATTAAAAAATGACTGTTAAAATAGAACATATAAGCTAATATTATAACATATAAGTGACTTCTTATATATCTTAGCTTTTCCGACAAAAGGGAAATAAGGCATATAATTCCACTCAAACTTTGGCAAATTATACAATTATTAAGCATATTTGAGAATGCTAGTATATGGATGTGTAAATGTTAATGAACTTATGTTCTAAAAAGAAAGATAATATATATAAGTTAATAAAATTAAACATTAAAAACAAATGATCACCTCTCCAGATGAGATTTTCGTGTTTTGTCTAACAAGATGTTGTAAATTTTCAAAATTAGTTTTGGGATATAGGTTTGTTTTTTGAAGAGGGAAGCACGAATGGAAGACGATAAGGTGTAGGGGTTAGTCCCACATTGTAGAATATAAGGGAGTTTGTCTCTATATAGGTAAAAGATTGATATATGATATCAAAAGGAAAAAGAGAAGGAGCTATAAGGCAATGGGCCTTAGGCATGAACTTGGCATAGATAATAATATTTAAAATGTCAAAAGATGAGCCTTGGGCTTTGGGGCTCTTGGGGTCTCGTGATCCATTAAGCCGTGGAAACAAATCAGTCGACAGGCCAAAACTCAACCAGTCGACCGTTTTGGCCTCTGGTTAAAAACGGTCGACCGGTTTCAATTCGAAGGGTTGCGACGCTTCAGAAGCGTTGCAAAACTGAAAGGGTGCATATGTTTCTAATTCGAACAGAAATGACTGTTGCAATTAAACAGTTGCAACGCTTGGCTAATGGATGCCTCCTCTTGTCACCTATACATAGAATTGCACAAAATCGTTTCAAATATCTCTGAATTTCGATCTTCTTCTTCCTAAGGTATTCTGCAACACCGTTATACTGTTGCAAAATAGTTCTGTCTGAAACACTTCTAAAGTGTTACAAATCTGAAAGTGTTGCAGAATAGCAAACTTCTTCTTCCTCTTCATTCTATTTCTGATTCTTGCATCGTTAGAAAACTAAATCTAGAGTGTTTTTGGTCAGATCAAAATCGTACAAATTTTGAATTCGATTTCGCTGTTTCAAGGCTCCATTGAATCTTGAAGTCAATAGTTCGATAGCCCTTTTGTACCTGGTGGTTTGAACTTTTGTCTGGAAGAATTTGCTATGCAAATCCTTGAAGTCAGAAGTACGGCAATCATTCTCCTCCATTAGCATCTCAAACCACGAAATTCCCAACATAAGAGAGCCAACAACAACCATATCATGCTTTTTGACAATTATGCCATCAAGCAAGGCTGCTCCCGTACCAACAATTCGTCCTCAATGGTGCATCCATGCAAAACACCACTATGACCTGTTCGATATCCCCATAAGTGTTACATATATTGGAAATATTACCGAAAAGAAGGTATTTTAAAACTTTTCTTAACATTACTTTAAATTTTAACAAATATACACATGCAAAACTACATAAGCAAAAAAATGAATCACTATAATGTAATGCCGAAGATACCCACATTCATATATTAAGTTCAAATCTCTAAAATTATCATTCCAACTTTAAAAGACAACTAATTTATACACCTTAATTTTATCCGCATACCCCAAATATTTCAAATAATTCCCCATCTCCTTTGTTATCCTTATCGATAAACAATATGACCTACTAAACTCTAGGTCTTTCATGTCTTTTCAGGAAAAAAAATATTCATTTATGGAGGCAAGTAATAACCCCTTAAAAAGAGTAAAAAAAATCTCAGAATTGGAAAACAAGTTTGTAGGAGCCAAAGTTAAAAGGGATGGGAAAATGACAACTACTCACAATAGCATTCACATGAACCCATCTATTTCTACTTGTACCTTTGAAAAGATCTGGGTGGAGCTAGCGTTCTTCTAAATAGCTGGATGTCAAACTACATATTGCAACTACTTGGTAAATATAAAACAATCAATAGTTGTCTCTTCCTACCTGCGATGATGATTCATTTTGTTTCTCATCATGTTTCAATTCATTTTCTAATCATTGGATCATCCATGCAGTTGAATACTCAATCAAAATGAGAATTTCCCAATTATACTTATTTTTATTTAGAAATTAGGACATGACTCTTTGAAATTTTCATTCTGAAACACACTAACTTAAGATTTGGAAATAAAATCATGGAATAACTCAAACTTAGCATTTGATTTGACTATAAATAGGCTATGCTAATTAAATGTAAAAAGAAAAAGGACAATTTAGAAATTAGGTTACCTATTTCAGAGTAGAGATTTCTCAGCTTCTTCTTCGTCTTGATGCAGCAATTTGATCCTTCGTTTCTTCCTAGCGTACTTCGCTTATGTGTCTCTCCTAGTCTCCCTTCTTCCTTTTCTTCCTTGCATGACTTTTCTTTTGCCTTTGGTTTTTCTTCCTTACGAGTTTTTGCAAACTAGCTTACATTTTAGTTGTTAAGAGGATAAATGAAAAAGGAGAGGCTGAAATAAAATTTCCCAAAATTTATGGAGGGATAGTTGATCACGTTTATTTTGGACCACACAGACTTATTTTTACGAAGGGAGGGAACTTGAAATATTTTTTGCTGCGTTTATATTGTTGGTGAAAACATTTTTACTTGCGTTCTGATTTTTGCAACAAAAAATTGTTTTTCTTGTAGTGATTATGCACTGTGGACTTACTAATGAGCTCAATCCTAATGTGTATGAGTAATAAGTGATGCAACATGTATGCAAAATACCTTTACATGCATGCAATTTCTATATGAGTGCTTGGTACATTTCTGTTGCAGCCATCTCCTACCATCCAATCTAGCAACCACAACGCAACCAAAAATCCTAAATTATCAAGGGAGGCTACAAAAGTTAACATTTTCATGCCTTTCCTCAAAATTTTCTTCCGTATGTACTCGAACCGATCTAAATAAATATTGTGGAATCTTGAAGTCCCATGCTCCAAAATTTCTATGGTAGCACAAAACTCCCAAGGTTCCCTTTTTGTACCCATTTCTTGATTAGGCCCTCCCAAAAATTTATTGTACCGTGAAGGTATCTTATCAAACATAAAACTTTTATGGGTTCCTATTAATAATATCATATACCTCGCTAACTTAGGAAAATCCCGAAATGCAATACCGACTCATTATCCTCCACGGTCTGCCTAATCAAATTAGATTTTTTTATAAAGTCTAAGCACAAATTTGGTTCAAGTAGAAATTTGTCAATGCTTATTCCATCAACACTTTGATATTTTAGGTGGCCTCTTTATAAATCTTCAAGAGTGCCTACTAATTATCGAGAAAAAGATAATTACACTACTCCTATAAATATTACTGTTATTCCAATTATCTAAGAGGTCAATACTGCAAATTCTTCCTCTTATCCCCAAAGCTTTGGTAGTCTTTATCCTGTTTTCCAGTCTTCAAGTGAAGTTTGATCCAAAAAGAATTTCTCAAATCAAATTTCTAGATCTAACTAATTAATGTATAATCTACAGTAATGGCTAGAATATTTTCCTATGCTCCAATTTGCTGGAATTTGAATCCCAGTGAGGCCTTTTGTTATAATTTTCATAAATTTTTCCAAACGCTAATATTGACGTATTAAAATTACAAGGAATAGTTATTGTTTTATTTGGATGGATAGTGTAATTTGCATGCAAACACAAAGATGTACATATCACATCCTTTTCATTTTAAGTATATTCCTCATAATTTTAAACATAGTCATTTTTTTGTGAGTAACGACAAAAGGGCTAATTTATAAAAATTAAACAAATATCCTCAAACAAACCAAAACACGGTTATATTCAAGCTAAAAGGCTAATACAAACCTAATTAACTAAGCCTTCTTCTTAATCTCATACTTTATGTTCTTATTCTTGAGGGTGGACTTCTGTAAGGCTAAATTTTCAAAAATCAAAAGACCAAACACTTCCTTTATGTAGGCTACAAATCTAATTCCGCTATTAACCTCCAAATTCCATATATAGTAAGTCTCTATGTTGAATGTCCCCTTGAGCTTCTTCCTCTTACTTACACATTTACCTTAAGAATTTAATAAGGGTTTTAAACCCCCGACATCTCATGTATAACAAGGATTTATTACTTATGTCACATTTATACCCTTATCCAATCAATACGGTGGAACCACTAACGATCACATCCCAAAAATTATTTTGGAAGTTTTCTCTTATAATTAAATGGTCTAAATAGTGTGGGTCTAATATTCCATTTTGAATTCATGATATGCCAACTCATTCCGTTAAATCTTCCATCTTTGTCCACTTTATAAATGTGGTCCATTCAAATATATATATATATATACACACACTCACACACACATACACACTCACACCCCCACTAGACCATTCCCTGAATACTTATATAATTCCCTCAAGATCCTTCATGCTTGAAATATATTCATTTTCTACAAACCAATTTGTCTTTTAAATCAATTCCCAGAATTTCCTTTTGATTTTTTTTAATTACAAATTCATTGCCTACTAATTTTGCAATTAATAGTCATGAATTCTATTTTCGGAAATCACGAATTACGTTGCCCACGTTTTACCTATATCTTTGTTTATATGTGTGTGTGTGTGTGTGTGTGTATTGTTGATCGTTTGATACAGTTGCTAACGTATTAACTCCTAACTAAACTATCACAGGAAAATTAGTTTACAATCAAATCTTATTTCTGAAAATCAATAGAATTCAACACCTTTTCAGATATAATCCTTTTTTAGACTGACATTAAAATTTCCAGATTCAGTTGTATAAGTTATTCTATTCTAATTCTGTTTTGCCTAATTTACTACTACTAAATCTATTTCTCTTGTAACAATACAAGTCCAGCAGTGACATTAAATAAAATCATTTGTATGCTACTATCATTTATATGCATGTATATATATATATATATCCCATTATGACAACAATTTATTATGGTTTGCTGAATTCCAAAAATTTGCATTCAATGCCTTTTTAAACGCTGAAGCATTAAAAATTTGAATTTCCACTTAAAAAATATAATTCTATTATTTCTTACGAAACAATGTCCAATAAATTTCTCTTTTTAGATCTGTAATGTTTGAAAACATTGTCTACATGTTCATAAATGTCTGAGTTTTTTGAGAGTAGAACATCTTTCCATGTTCTATTGCTTATTGTATAGAATATTAATGCATGCCTAGTTTTAATAGAGCATTTTTTTTTCAAGAATTCCAAAAATGTTGCAATAAAAAATTTGATGTCCCTTTTTAATTTTTTGAAAACACTCATTAAATGTCTTAGAATAAGAGTATCTAATTGACATTTGTTATCATATTTTCAAAACACCTTTGAAACATTACTCAATAAAGTTAAATGACCTCTTTATTTCTAGTAAAACGTTTCAAATGAATATCTCAGTTTTAACATTTTACAAATATTTACTACAAGCCCAAAATTTCTTAATTTAAGAGTAAAATATCCTTTCTTATTCCAACACTCATCTTTTATTTATACACTGAACGTCAGTCCTTAATGACTGTCAAAACGACAATTGGTTTGAAAGAAATGTTCACTTTTATTTGAAAACGTCACCTAAAGATTTTAGCATTGAATTAATTAGCAATTAATTTTTCTATTCATATCTTTATTTTCAGTTTATTCTTTTACTTTCGAATATAATTTGAAACATTTGACTGCATTCATTTTAGCACTAAACTTAATGCTCTCATATATATATATATATATATATATATATATATATATATATAAATTTTGAAAGTCCTTAATGAACATAACTATTCATTGCTCTTTTGTTTGCACAATAATAGGTCTTTCAAAATTTAATTTAATAGTCAATAACTTCCTTGGAATAGTCTTTTATCCTTTATACTATCCCTGTTGCTCTTACCTTCTCAAATGCTTCTCATTTTATTATTTCAACTCTACCCAATTTTAATAATAAATTTACTATCTTTTATCTTTTAATTGAGTATGCTAACGACGTTTATTTTACCAATCTTATATGTCTTGTTTTTTTTTGACTAAATGTTAATTTAGTACCACAATCCGTACTAGATTTTAGGAAAAGAATATTTTCAAATCTAAACTTTAAATTCTTGTTATATCATGACCATGACAATTACAAATTAACAATTTGAACTGTTTATTGGTTATCTCTTTAATTACTTTTCCATTAAAGCTCTTATTTGCAAATATTTATGATTAACCTTTTCAAATTTTGTTTTTGCTGAAACTGTTGTTTGTCTAACAGAAGAACTAATGAACATTTATAACCCCCACTTAAAAAAATTTGAATTTTTATGTAATTCTAATCCAAATACAAGAGGTTAAACAGCTCTTTTTGAAATTTCATCTGTCAAATAATTTTGTAGAATGTCAAAAATTCATCTTGATGGGTTTCTAAATATTCTTGGTCTTTTCTTTAAATTTTCTGACATACTATTCTACGTAAGTAAATTTCTTAAAATCTCTATTTTCAAAAAAAAATTGATGGTATGTCAGAAATCGTATTTGTAGGCTTTACATTTCTTTGTCAGTTAGGAAAACATGTTTATTCTTTCAATTTTCCTACCATATCTACAATCTTTCCAACAAAGGTTGATATCATCATTTATGAAAGTCTGTATCTTGTCTTAACCTTTTTCTTCCGTATTATTTAATTTTTCCCATCCCTACACATTCCTAGTACATGTCGATTTAAACCATTTTAAATATTGTTTATTCTTATGGACATTTTTAACATCTCATCCAAATATTCATACCTATAAATGGTCTTAATAACCTTTCAAATCTTAGTCATTCATAGCTCTATTCTCGAAGTTTATGTCAACAATCAAAGATGTACTTCCATTTTTTATCAAAACCAGACATATTAATTGTTCATACCTATAAATGGTCTTAATAACCTTTCAAATCTTAGTCATTCATAGCTCTAATCTCGAAGTTTATGTTAACAATCAAAGATGTACTTCCATTTCTTAGCAAAACTGGACATATTTCTCAAATTGCCATATTAATTGTTCGCCTAATGGACACTAGTTTGAAGGTTTTCCTTACCGTAATAGATAATTCATCCGATTAGTTTCCATTTATCAATTATTGAATAAGAAGATTTCAATCCTTTCCATGCCCCAGATTCTATAACCATCCAATGCTTAGAGATCTCTAAATTGACAAGGAGGTTGCTGTAATACTTTAGGGCCTCTAGATTATTTCTAGAATTTAATGTCAAGCCTTTCCTAAAAAGACCTATAGATGCTCTTTTCTAAAGATGTGCGTACTTTAAACTTTTGAAAATCCTTTTTTAAAACA
The DNA here is from genome assembly GCA_030737875.1 of Allium sativum. NCBI lineage: Eukaryota > Viridiplantae > Streptophyta > Magnoliopsida > Asparagales > Amaryllidaceae > Allium > Allium sativum. The sequence continues at coordinate 43,228,855 of JASFAX010000020.1, read as the reverse complement.
ATAAGTACGCCTCTCATACGTAAATATTTTTCTGTAATCGTGGTAACCTATGCTTCGATACCAAATGTAACAACCCACCCGGAATGGCCTAAATTTTGACTTAAAAAGACCAATCGAAACTTAGAGCCATTCTAAATGGATCGTCGGTTCCTATAAGGAAATGGTATAACAGATATAACAGAGCATACTAAAGCGAAATCAGAACCTCACACAACGGAAAGGATAAAATATAATAACTTAAAATAAATGTACCTTTAGTTTAAAACCATCATAAATATCAGTTGCAACGAGTCATGCAATAATTGGTACATCAGCATTAATTATCCAAACATGATAATAATACTACTGAAATGCCTAATGGCTATGGATCCTCCATCGTTAGGCTCCATCATCGTTTCGTCCATCAAGTCGCTACCCGGCCACCTATTAACCTGTTGGATATGTTAAGGAAAGGGGTCAGAACATAAAGTCTTGTGTAACTGAAAACAATATTTGCTTAAAGACTTTCCCCTATATTTGGCAGGTTATATATGTCAAGGTATGTCTACGAAACACATAAGCACACACATACAAAGAAATATTTTAATCAATGAGGTGGATATTCGAATCAATCACTTAGGACCTCTATTGATGCGTTTAGGGTAAAGACTCAATAAGGTAGACATTCTCGGTCTCAAAGCCCATTCTAACATATTTATTGAGGGTAGATTCTCATGATCTCTTATGACCCTAAGGCGAACCCTAGCCACTTAAGACCCCTTTTAAGTACGTCAACGTTCTAAAATATATATTCTCGCAAGTAATATGAGAAGTAGTATCTCGCCGCTTAGTACCGTGTTGGCCCGCATATAGCTATTTAAGACCCCTCTAGCGATGCCTCATGTTACTAAACTGATATTACGGTAGAACACCTATGCCACTTAAGACTTCCCTTAGACAGTTGGTGAAATATATAGCTTGTTACACCATATATACCAAATCTGTCCCTAGGTTGGCCGTAACAAAGCTACTAAAGGAAGTGGACATTCTGGTAAACTACCTTACTCCGTTATTGCCATGACTAAACCACTTTTAAAGAAGAAGGGCCCATAGACCTACTTCGAATCTAATAAGGGAGGGTCCTATGACTTTGGTCCACATCCAAGGAATAAACCTTCGGAATGGTCTTAGCCCTAACCACTTAAGGCCCAAACTAGATAAAAAGAAAGTCAGCCACTTAAGACCTTCTCAAGGCGTAGTAAGCCTGCCTATTTACATACATAATAGGTATATATATATATAGTAAGACTACCTATTTACACACATAATAGGTATATATACACTAGACCTCCCATATTAAACCGTCCTGTAGATGTTGGATATGTCGGGCGGTTCTGAGTAGACTTCTACTACAAGTGGGATTAACCTCGTGTCATAGTGTTGTAAATTAAATGGCTTATGACACCCAGACCTCTCACATTAGTCACTCACTTGTGGTTGCTAGATATGCTAGTTGGTTTCGGGCAGACTTCTATCACAAATGACGACTAACCTCATGTCTGTGTGTCATTATTTAATATATATATATATATATAAGCCATTTTATATGCACAAACAATAATTTATTTGGGGACATTTCAAATTCTAACCTTATTCTAACGTATTTATTTCGTCGTTATTATGCTGAATTACATTAATTACGCTATATAAATAGAATATTAAATACGTTTAATAAACGCTAATTTTTGTACGGACTAAGAAACGTTCTATCAGTGTAATTTGTCAATTAGATCTATAATAAAGGAATATAAGTTAATTTCCACATCAAATCGCTAAATACATGATATGAAGGCATAATTAACAATAACAGTAATGGGAAAAATAACAACATAACTATCAAACTTGCATTCTGGGCTTGTTAGAACAATTCAAGTAATGAATCAAGAACAAGGTGCAAGTTCCACAACATTATACACATGTGCATAAATATATACATGTGTACACAGACTGCTATTTAATCCAATTTACCCTTTTCCATGTTGTCCATAAAAACATTGACATTTGATTTGTTTCAAATTTGAATACGTTCAAATTATTCATTTAGAATGGAAATCCAAACCTATTCAAATAAAATTCGAACCTTTTTACATCATAAAAGCTTTTAAATAAAAAGGATAAATCAAACCAAACAAAAGTAAATCATCCAAAATGTTCTTTATCCATAACCCAAACAAATTCACAAACCCAAACATTTATTGACAATTCTTGCGAAACATATAGAAATAGGAGACTTGGGAGTTTTACAATTTGATATTATCGTCAATTCAAATCTCCCTAGGCATATTAATCAATATAATACTCTACAAAATGTAGAATATGCCTAAATAATTATTATTTCCACTCACAGTGATTTGACGATGTTTAGATCTGAAAACCTTCAAGAGCGAACACGCATGCAAGCTCCAATCCCTTAGAAATATATATATATATATATATATATGTATATATGTTTTTTTTTATATATATGTATAAAAGAATCAAACTGTTAGAATTCTTATATATAAAAATCTTATGATTCTATATTTAGATCCTATTCAAATCCTATAAGAAAAAGAGATTAGAAAAGAAAATAGATTTAAGAGAGAAAGAAGAAAACCTACAATAAAATTTCTCTGGAATCAATGGCAAAGTGGAGACAGGGAAGGAGAGGAAGACTAGGTTTAGGGTTTTATTTATAGGTGTGTGTGATCAATAGTCGTAGGATTATTAAGATTAAATCATTGATGTTTAAATTTATAAACTAACACCAAAACCTAACCCCAAACCAGACCGCACTAGGCAGTCGACCGCTCCCTTAGAAGGCTGGTCGGCACCCCTTTAGGGGCGGTCGACCTCCTGGTCCCAGTTTTGCCCATTGAACGTATTTGAGGTTTGGGAAGATAATTCTTATATAACATTATATATTAAACGTTATTGTTCTCCTCTGTTGTATACTTATATATACGCACAAATCTAAATTCGATGGAACATTCCAATCATTCAATTATTGATCATATATTGTTCCATATATTTATATTGTAATTTGAATTTCAAACACTATTGCATACATATTTAACATACAACTTCTTTTAAATGTAATTCTTTTATAGGAGCTCGTATCATGACATACTGTATATGAAAATTGATTAGAATTTTGCCACGAATATAACTATGATATTTTTATGGCTAAATTCCTGATGCTGCAAAATTCCAATTTTCAGCCCATTTATATTTATTTATTTTATTGCTGATTTTCATTACTTATTATTATTTATTTTAAATTATATTATCTTAAGTCTATTTAGGTATATTTTTACGGGGTATTTCACCTTGACAGTGCAACTGGATAACTACCCATAATCGATTGGTTGGCGGAAATCAATCATTGGCATCCAACGCGTCGAATGATAACGTCCATTTTATTATGGCTTATTTTTCTCCATTGAGAAAATGGTTCATTCTTGCGTGTTTTCGTTGTCAACTCGTTCCATTATCAACATATCGACAACAGAAACGGGCCAAAATTGAGCTGCGAACGACACCTAAGATGTTGTTTGGAGACAGAGCCTTTGTGGACGCATCGAGCGCCCTAACGGTGCACCAGCTAACCTGCCACATTTAGTTGGTTGAAGGAAATCAAGTCGTTGGCGTCCAACTTGTCGGATGTCAACGGCCATTTTCCCCTTAACTTAATTCCCCAACTCCTTTACTTTCTTCATCCTCCACTCTTCATTCATAATTTCATAAGTAAATACAATAATAATGATAAAAAATTTATGGTTTATGACGGTGATTATGATTTTATTCCAAAGGCATACCTATAAGAATATTATAGCATGAAAAATAAATCACACAAAGCAACTAAGTAGGTCCAAGAACATGTGAGCAACGAAATAACAACAATTCGAGATAACGTAAAGAATAAATTTGTTGTAGTAGAACTATACTTATTGATTGTATTGTTTTAGCCATATTTATCAGTATTATATTGTAGCTTGTATGTATTTTAATTGTATTGTTTCATTTTAGTTAATCACATATTACACTACAAAACAGATAATTAATTAATTATAAAACAACTAAATTAAAATAAATACAGTTGAATAACCTCACTCAATATCGCGCTCATTGCACCGTTTGTAGCCGTAAATGTGTATTCAACTCACCAATATATCATGCTCAATATACTGTTTAATACATCGTTCAATAGCATGTGAAATACATTGTTCGTATTCACTGCAAACACACCCTATACATATTAACGTCTAGAGATTAATTTACACGTCTCAATTTTAGACGTTAAACTTTGATTTCAATTTTTTCCCTTGGAGCATCTTTGGATCTAGTGCGAGTGCAGTGTAATTTAAATGACATATCATTTTTTGATATTATCTTCAGTGCTAATATTTTTGTTGGTGTAATTGAAGAACTACTTGACAAAAATGACATATCATTTTTTGATATTATCTTCAGTGCTAATATTTTTATTGGTGTAATTGAAGAACTACTTGACGTTGCCTTTTCAATGTTTAGTTCAAGATATCCACGTGTAGACGACACAATATTTTTCCTCTCTCCACTAGTGGGTTCTAACTTAAATATTTTTTCTTTTAATTATAAAAAAATTACAATTAATAATTTTTATGTGTATCTACACTTTTGCATTGGATAAAAAACATAACTCATGGATAAGAGTTTTCACGTCCTTTAACAATGTGTAGTGACATTTTGTGTATGGATCTTAAATGACAATACGTAGATATGGTTTGGTGATGCTCTATCGATACTTACGCTATCAAAATCGAGTAGGAAATACTAAGCTATATGAATGAATCGACACGCCGTACATCCTCCATTTTGCTTTGTCTCCGGGTTTTTCCCTCTAGCCCCACCCTTTTTTTCCTATAACCCTAAGTTAAATCGGGGTTACGAAGTCTTGTAACTTTTATAGCATACAAAACACCGCTAAAGGTGTGTTCATGCGTAACGGTAATGGAGCATTTAAGGGAGGTATTGCAGTGGTGTCTATAAGGGGAGTTAGAAGATAAATGTAGATTATGTTTGTGACTTCAAGCGGGATATTTAAGGGAAGCATTTTGGTTTGTGTTTTATAGTTTAGTTGAGTTATAGCTAATAAATTATTTGTTTCGTTGCATAGTATGTTTTTTTTAATTATAATCAATATCATATCCCCTACGATTAGGGGCCAAGGGTGGCAATGTTGAGTTTCGGCATTCCCTGCATACCGTACGCTCGTATACGCTTCACCTGTCTATCCGGGTTCAACGGTCGAAGTCTCCTATGTCAGCATCCCGATTGAACATACTCCATCGCCTCCCATCGAGCATATAAATTGGTATTAGCAAGCACTTATTGTAACAAAAGGAATCCCCAATGTTACATGCCACCAACACCATATATACCACAATCTTTTTTAATTTCTTGCGATGTGGGACTATTCATCCGTTCAATCCACGCACCCACTCCATTCCAATGCGAGCCACACCTAACAATCTCCATCTTGGCGAGCATTGCTCAAGTCACCTTGGAGTTACACCTTGAGTTCTCTTCATAGTTGGTCAGGCTACTACCCCGAGTTCTCATAAGCAGTTGTGGTGGAAGACTGCATATAACTGTATCTCCACCTTGACGAGCATCCCATACTCAATCCCCTTTGGAGCCATGCTTCGGTCATGCTGCACATATTGATCCCCTCAAACCATGGAGCTCCGATACCACTTGTTAAGGAAACCACGCCTTTGCGGAAGCGACTAGGATCTTATTCACCCAAATACTTAAAGATGATTTCTATGAAAAACAACACAGATATGAAATCACATGCGCAAACAAGATATTCCACCCAACCACCCTCTTTATTGATTCAACAATACAAATTTTGTTTACATACAATGGATCTACAACCAAAAATAAACAAAATTACAAGAATCAATAACCTTATTGAGATAGGGAAAGAATTCTAGATGACTATAACTTTTACTAGAGAAGGAGAATGACGGAAAACCTTTGAACAATCTGGAGGCACCAACTGGAATAGCTTCTCTCAACCCTCAATTCCTAATCTTCCTCTCCAGGGCACAATCCCTGGAGACACACAGCCTCTCAACTCTATTCGGTCATACCTGATCCAATCCTGAAAGATGATTTTATAGGAGAATAGAAGGCCTAGGCAAATATGCAATTTGCCTCTCAGAAATATATCCAGAGTATAATCATTCATTTCTTTCCTTCTATAATAAAATCAATCAATCAAATCAGTCAATTAACCAATCAATCAATCAACCAATCAATCAAATTAATTAGTCAATTAATTAATCAATTAATTGATTGGTTACTTGCTCTTCATTAACATGTGATTTCATGTCACAAACTACAACATTCCACCTTGATATGAAATCACATCGACAACAAGTCAATTGACTTCCATGGGCATGTGATATTGCCTATCACAAATTACTCCACCTTAATCGGAATTCATATCAACACTCCAACAATCACCAAACAAGTCAATTTAGCTCTTTCAACAATACCTTTTCTCAATTAAAACCAACCTCAATTTGCAGGCAACGAGACACACCCGACATGTTTCCGGAGTATAGGGACTCAATTGATTTCAGGGCAACAATCACACCTAGTCGATTTGAAAGGACTCCGACCACACCTCAATTACAAACACGACCCATCGTCTGCAAAAGATGCATCTACCACCATGAGTTGCATCGTGCAAAAACCAATGGTCTAAAAGTGATTGTAATACACATCGACACCCGTTTACCACTTGACATGAGCCCCTTCATCGATTACCTCGAGCATCATCAACGTGAAGAACCAAGTCGAAAACATGAACCGAATCACCAAGGTATAGGAAAATCAAACCAACTGCCAACATCTTCATCTTCTTCCATCTTCCCTCATCCACATCAGAGGCTTCTCTTCATCTCCATCAAGAAAACCATTGAGGCCTTCAAAATCCCCAATAAAAAATAGCCATCTCCAAAAGCGTCATCATATCCAACAAAAATCATTTTTTTCCAAACAAATTTTTTTCTTTCCAATCTAAAATCACTTTAAGCTTTGCGACAATCTACCTCTGACAGCATGTTGAGTTTCGGCATTCCCTACGTACCGTACGCTCGTACACTCTTCACCGTGTCTATCCGGGGTCAACAGTCGAAGTCTCCTATGTCGGCGTCCCGATTGAACATCCCCCATCGCATCCCATCGAGAATATAATTTAGTATTGGCAAGCACTTATTGCAACAAAAGGAATCCCCAATGTTACATGCCACCAACACCCATATATATACCACGATCTTTCTTAATTTCTTGCGATGTGGGACTATTCGTCCGTTCAATCCATGCACCCACTCCATTCCAATGCGAGCCACACCTAACAGGCAACTCTCCTATACGTGGCACAAGAGAAACACCTATCCCTTCACTAGCGGCGTTTGACTTGACTGATCAAGTTGTAGGGGTCTAGGGTGCAGCTACCTCGACCAATACTCAACATGGCCATTTTGGCTAGGAGAACGAATCCTTAGTGTTTAATGGCTTAGATTTCATTCTGCAAATTTGATGATTCTCATTAGTTTAAGCAACTATAAATAAGACCCTAGACTCCCCCGTTCTCACAAACAATTTTCACGGCAAACACTACTATAACCCCATTTCTTTTTTTCCAAATCCAGAATTAGGGATTAAGGTTAGTTTTCTCATTCTTTTCTTCTTGCTCCAAATCCTTTTCTTTTTATATATATTTTCTAGATTTGGCACACATATGCATACACATACAGTATTCTTTTACCTATATATATGTGTGGATGAAAAGTCTTCTAGAGACGATTAAGAAGGTAATACCAAATCCAAAGATGTTTGAAGATAGGAGCAGGATCTATTTCAGTCTTGTAGATCTATAAGCAGAATCTTATGCTTTCTTTTATTTGTTTGAATTGTTGGATGTGCCTACGAATTTTGGGAATTGAGAAATTATAACTGTAAAACCACCTCAAAATTCAATAATTTCGGAGATATCTATCTTGTGTGTTGAATTTCAGTTATGTATATAAATCTGATGGAATTGTATGTTTTCAATATTTTTATGTATGTCTTAGTTAAATCCACTTCTTTGTTCTTAATTCCCTTTTTGAATTTTATGTTATTCATGAAAATAATGGATTTGGGAGTGGAAAATTATGCGTGACTCAAATCACTTATTTCCACACAAAAAAATTCTATATTTGAAGGGAAGTGGTAAACTAAGAACAAAAATTATAAGTCCAATTACTAAATGTTCCATGTGATTTATAGAGATAACTGGAAATTTATAGGTTTAATGATTTGTAAATTCTTGTTCTTGTCGAGAATGATTTTGGTTGTGGGGAATAAAGGCATATAATTTTGAATTGTGCGAAAAATGAAATTTCTTACAAATAATTTTGGATGTGATTCAAACACATGTAATTATGAAGAATATTTATCTATTATTATGCAATGTATTTAATGTACAATAAATGTGTAACTAATTAGGAGATTTTATTTCAAACTTAATGTCCTCATCAGAATAATTTATATTTATTGAAGGAAGATTTCCTTATACTTAAGTATTATTTGCTTCAGTGAGATGTGTATATAAAATGGCTAAGTTATAGTAGTATTCTCCTATAATAAGTAACATGTAAATGCGAGGTTAATACCTTTTTGTAGAAGTCTACGTAATCAACCTAGCTACCAACATTTATGAAAGGAGATTAATATGATACATCGTAGTGTTATAGATCATTTAAAGGCTTAAGGACTTGCTTCAGGTGTAAGATATTAAGCAGTTAGATCCGCATTTAGGGGTATCAAGTAAGCGAGACTCATCTATTTCCTTGTGGATTTATCTTAAGGAGTGTCAGTAGTAATCAGAGGATTTGCACTCAGTAAGTGATCAATGGGTCCGTCGTTCATCAAAACGAAGTATTAAATGGTTGAGAAAAGGAGTTTTAAGAGGGTGGAAGGGTTAGCTTTCTAAGGGTATTAGGCTCAATGTGTGTTTATTTTCTATCGGTTTTGACTGGTTATAGACAGCTATGTTTTCAGGTGTTATAAAAGCACTTGCTTGTAAGTTTTTTCCACATTGTTAATCACTGGTTATAAAACCTATGAAATCTAGTGTGGTGTAACTTCAGTGTTGATTTTCAACCTGTTAACCAGTCTTTTAGTAAGGCCATTACAATTTGGACTTAGATGCCCGGGCTGCTCGTAGTTTGAGCACGAACCTGGACTATGTATTGGAATAGAGTCGGCTTGGAAATTTGGAATTTACCAAACTTGGATCGATCGCCTCCAATCATCGTTTGATCACTCAGAAATAACCTAATCGACTCACTGGACCACTTAGTATTTACTTGATGACCACACTCAGGATTGGATCGATCACCTTGAAAAAATATTGATTGGCATAGTCCGTTCACACTGGAAATCAAGGGTCAGACCGATCTGACACTTTCCCGATCACCTAGGAAAGTTCGAATCGACATGCGTAAAAATGATGATCTGCATGGGTCAATCGCCTAAAAATAGGGATCAGCTCATGGAAGTCACCTCAAGATTTTTCCTAATCATTTGATTGGATCGGTAGGAATCCGATCTTCGGATCTATAAGAATACCAAACTTTGGATCATCGCATGACAAGCGATTGACTCAGTTCGATCACGTAAAAAATCAAGCAATTCATCTGTGATGCCCTACCCTGGGATCCACACCAATAAAGAGCATTACTAGGTAATAATGTTTGTTAGTGCATAGAATAGGACTAGTTAGGAAAGACCATTCGTAAGTTTTGTATCAAACGAGTATATGATACATAGATTAGGTGCTCAAATTTTTTTCTTACCTTAAGTGGATCAACGTACTCAATTTATGTTTAACATAAACTACGGATGGCCAAGAATCTATTCGGACCAAACTATAATAATATCATAATCAACATAACACATAACATAATACATACATATACCAGGAACGGAAATATAACATTACAAGTCCTATATAAAGAATGTTTTTATGAACTATATAAATACAACATATCCAAATAAAAGAATATGCAGCATAAAACTTGGACACTCGAAAACTCAACTCGGGTTTTAACCTCAAGTAAGATAATCCTTAATGATAGAAAAGAAAAGCATGAATCTACAACAAACTATAACCTGAAATTACTTGGTCTGATCCGATACATAAAATACACGGGCCAGTCTAGCTTAAACATATCAGTTAGAACAAGATAAGTGAAATATAGTATCATATGGGAGAAAATTTCTTTTCGTTAAAAAAGGAGTAATATAAACTCAGATCAACATATAACACATGTAATAGATTCATGAATAAACATATGAGTTACTCAAGGTAAGGACATAAAACACCTTTCCATCAGCACAAATTACCCGAGTTCTCAGGCTAAGGTTTATAAAGTTTTAAATCACGTAAAACACAGGATGAAAACCGCAGAAATCACAACATTCAAAAATCGGTTAGGAGTTGAACTCACCATATATAAATCCATGGAGAGCTGTAAGGCTATATATATATATATATATATATATATATATATATATATATATATAAGAATCATCAACAAAATGTTGAAAACATCTAGAAATAACAAAATATAGAAATTAGAAATAATGAAATCTAGAAAATAATGTAAAATTGGATCCAAGTCGTAGATGACAAGTCGAAGTAATGCCACACATGCATATCACAAATGATCGAAGCCTGTTAAGTACTAATCAATAATTATGGCGCCTAACACAGATGACCCAAATGCTTAGCGTAAATGATATGAATGCCTAGCATGGTAACAGAAAGCCTAATGTAAATGACCGAAGATCTAGCACAGATGGTTCGAAAGCCTATCGCAGATGGCCCGAAGGTTTAGTAGGGGAAATATCACATAAGGTGTCACCAACTCCTAAATAGTGACACAAAAAGTGGTAACAGTGCCTTTTATACCACACGTTCTAACTTATTTGTTTACCACCCATCAGCTAATTTCACATTAGTGTAGTTTAAATCGAATAAGTTAGGAATTGATCGATATAATATACATACATGTCCCATACCACGTGGTTATTATATCGTTTAATCCACTTCCTCATTATCTCGAAGAGTGAAAAACGTATAATTTTTATATGGAAATACTTATTCGAGAAAATGAGTTCAAAAGCTATTTTCAAAAACACTTTAGAAATCATTTATAATAAAATCTCTTTATATTATGGTTTATATACATATAAAATAGTTTTGAATATATATATACATGTTTATATAAATCACCTTCATAAAATATTTATTCAAAAATCCTTTTAAAATCGCTTTAGAAAAGTTTGCATGAAATCAGCAGAATTCAACTAGAAATTCATCAACATCCCAAACTTGCAACAAAACTCACCAATTAGAGGTTCAAATTGGTGTTACTATCGTCTTTCCTGTTATAGGATTAGTCCTATTAAAAACATTAAAATAACGCTTTATGAATCAATCAAAAGTTTGGAGAAAACCACTTAAAAACCCCTAAAACAAAAGCATTAGCAAGCATGCAAGTATAAGCATAAAATCATTTTCCAAGTTCGAACTTCACCACGCCTTAGGTCGATCAAATGGTCAACCATATAGGCCTGTGGGTCAACCGGTATTAGGGTAATGTCGGCCTATGTGTCGCATTTTCTTCAGGCTGTCTCGCTTGTTTCTATTCTAAATTTAAGCATAAGTTTGTCACAGATACAAAAGGAATTCAGACATAAATTCAAGCATATAAGAAGATCAATACAGAGTCTTTAACGCGTAAAAGGTTAAGCAACAATCCAACATAAAAAAAAGAAGTTGTAAGCTTCCAAAGATGAACACTAACACAATATTTACCGTAAGAATGAAACATCAGACTTTTCACTTACCGTAACAAAAAAGTTATAAATTTCAAATATGCAATGAGTTTGAGCTAGATGTGTGAGTTATTACTCACCTTAGAATATTGCAACGAATAGACCTACAAATATTGGAGCTTTGGATTTGAGATGGCTTAAAGAAACCCTCTGAAACTTGTTATAGACCAAGGTACTGACATGCAAACTGAGAAGAAACCTGCAATAAGGTTTCTTCCCAAATCTAAGAAATTGTAGAAACAAGTTACAAGTTAGATAGGATAACCTGTTATAGATAAGATTAGCAAACTATTCTTTACTTTTTGCTTTGGATTTGAGGTTTTATTAGGGGAAGCCGCCATTTCTTTTCTCAGGTTAGTCTTCAAGAGGAAGAAGAGTATCTTAGTAAAGATACGTATAGTTTCTTCCAGTTATTTCTTTCTGCTTAATGAATTTGGGTAGTGGGCTTAATTAGTACCTATTTATACTTAGGGTAGTTAAACAAGGCTATGTAAGGTTATTTATTTAAGAAATTAACCTTATATATATATATATATATATATATGTATATATATGTTTTTTAAACCATTCTAACATAAATAGTTTACAACTGCTTACTTTATAAAATTGTTACATCATATCTTAGATCTTTATAAATAATTTTAACCATAGAGCACAATAAAATTTAATTTTTTAACAAATTACTTGTTTTACTTTTTATGTTTGAAATTATCATTATATACACCAAGATTTACCCTAAAAATCATTTACTTATCCAAAATGAATGTAAAACCATACTAAAATATTTTACACTTAAATACTAATATCTAATCAGTTTTCATATTTTTAGTATTCACTTGCAACTCAATTTTAATTTTAAATACCAACTTTAACAACCAAATCATTGTTTAACAGTAATTTACAAAATTATTGTACGTTGACAAAATATATCTTTTAACACGTATTTTTACCATAAATACACATTATAAGGCTTGAAAAGCTTCATTTTGTGCATATTTAAATTTATTCAACAAACGCATGAGGAATTTTAATTCTCTTATCTTTTATTTAAATCCAAATTACCCTTAGTTCAACTCATCTACTCATATGATCCTCAAAATCCTTTGTTCATCTAACTTAAAAGATTATATGTGTTCTCCTTTTCGAGTTCATATTTTGTTTTCTCTAATCTTAGATTATAAATATCATTAAAATATGTTTACTCAGATACCCAAATATAGGATTGTTATAGAGTCACCCCTTAAAGAAATTATGTCCCCGTAATTTTCCTTATAATAACACATTTTACATTGAATTTCTGAAATAACTCTCTGTAAATTTCCCGTTTCAAAGGAAAATAGTTTAAATTATTGGATATAAAATTTTCCAAAAATTTAACATCCATCCCAAATATAATAAATAATATACTCAAATAGATTAAATTATCTCATATTATCCTTTCCATAGCACAAATTTTAAAAATATACACCCATCTTTTCAATTCCCAATAGGCTAGTGACAATATCTTGCCATTTATTTGTAACTAATCACTCGAACGAATGGCTGCAATTTTGATTATAAAATCAAAACAATCTTGCCATTTTCTTTTCCATTATTACTAAGATATAATGGTTGCATATGTCATTTAAAAATTTCAAACTTCAGAGTGTAATTCTAAAGCAGTGTTTATGTACATGATATTTACTCTTATAAATTTTATCTTAATGCACAAGTACACTTGTGTTTTTGTTCTTTAGTTTTACAAAACATAATTTCACTTAAATAGAATATTTTTTGACTTGTCTCAACTAATATTAAGCCACTAAATTCTTAATGATTCATTCTAACATTTGGCTGCATAATCGATATAATATTATTGTTGCCTCGCCATGTTCACTACTTTTCTCTATTCATTCAATGGCTCAACACTACTTTGATTCAAGTCTTTTCTTTTCTTAACTATATTCCTCTATGTCTAAATGTCTCACGCGGTGTTCTAGAACCCATATCGATAACATAGTGTTCCATGTATCAACCAAAATCCTTAAACAATATTCAGACAAGTCAACAAAATAGATATTCACAAATTCACTTAGTTGTATTTATTTCATTACCACCAACATTCATTTATTTTACTTTTAAATAAATACAACTAAACTATTAATTTTCCATTAATAAATTAATCATTTATGCACCATCCTATAAAACCCACATTTAAATTATTATATTTTGTCTCAATCGAAACAATACTGGTTTTCGATGTGCAACTAATTAACTTCTATATTGCTCACACTTACTTTTCCAATATGAGTTTCAACTTTTGTTATCTTGGTTATTAATTCGTTTTCCCATCCTTATTTAATTATTAACTTAACTATCAACTACATTTTCTAGGGAATAGGATTTTATGTCTCACAAAATTTAGATCTAAGATATTATACATCGAAAGAATTTGACAAGATAAAGGTTTTCCACTAAGCTAAACTATGGATAATAAAATTAAACAAACATAATACTACATAATAAACACATTGCTGGATGTACTCCAAGCTTATCATTCACCCTGGAAATTTAAAGGTTAAGGAACAATGGCTAAGGATAACAATGAAAGGTTATAATGATTGACACGAATGTTATCCTTCGATGCTATAACACATGCACTATTCTGTTTTTGTTTTCTGTTTTTATCATACTTTATACTGAATTCTTCTCTTTCACCATAAGATGACGCCCTATCCCTAGGCTCACTCTAACAAATAGCATTACTAGGTAATATTTTTTGTTAGTGCAAAGAATAAGGCTGGTTAGGAGTGGTCATCTGTAAGCTTTGTATCTAACAAGTATTGGATACATCGATCAGGTGCTCAAATTTTATTTTCTTACTTTAACTCAATTCATGTTTAAGACAAAACTATGGTAGCTAAGGATCTATTCAAAACCAAACTATAATAATATCATAATAAATAAGTCACAGAACATAACACACTTATATACCAAAAATGGAGATATACATTACATGTGCTATAGAAATGAATCACTCTTATGAACCTTATAAAACAACAAGCCCCAATAAAAGAATATACAACATAAGACTCAGACACTCGACAACTAGCTTGAGTTTTAGCCTTATGTAAGATAACACTAAACCATATCAGCGAATTTGGCATACAAGGATGCAGATATACAATTCGGCTATAAGTCGTATCAAATTTGATAGTGCTCAGATTCGTATCAAAATACATTTTGCGATCCACACCAACCCAAACACCCTTAATCTGAGCGTCCTCGACGAAGCTCTGGATCAGTTCATTTGATACGGCTTTGGAGCGTATGAAATGCATATCAAATTTTTCCCTCCCTACTTCCATTATGGCACAATCGAGTTTTGACAAATCAAAACTTTCGGCCGAATTATCCCTCTTTTTATTTTGCAGTGGCGGCCACCAAATACCCAAATTAGGGTTTTGGTACTCGACCGGCTTCCTTTGTCGATAAGTCATCCACCGCAGTCCATGGGTTATCGTTAGCTCGCACTGTCTCCAGCTAACCGGCGAAGCCTTAGTCCACCGTTGTCCATCCTTCTCGTCGCCATTGGAGGTGAGTACTAGATCACGGTTAAATTTAAATATGAATTGGGTTTAATTTAAATTCGAATTGGGTTTAAATTGTGTTTAAATTGGGTTTAATTTGAATTTCCATGCCTTAGTTCATAAATATGGATGATAGATATTTGTATGTGCTTGTCTACCTAGAATTCATGCTGCTATTGTGTTTAAATTGGGTATTATCCCCAGTTTTATAGTATGGCAGTGTATTTTCTATCACTTACTTATGTTTTATTTGTCTACCTTGAATTCAGACACTTTTAATTGTGCTACCCTGCTCATTTGCATGTATTATTGCACTATGTACACTGATCCTTACTCATCTGAAGTGCATGTGTCATTTCTGGCTTATGCCAAAAAAATCATGTGGTATGATTTGAGAACTAAAGCATACTAGTTTTGCTGACTATGCTGCATGTATTTGGTAATTGATATTGGGAAATTTGTATGATTGAGTAGAAATGTCGGTGATGGATGCATGAATGAAAATAGAATGGCAATTATAGGTTGAGATTTAGTCAATTTGTTTGGTGTGTCATGTGTGTCACAATGCGTGTGAGTAAAGGTGTAAAACTAAATGCCTTGCAAACTAAGATATCTAGATTTATAGAACTGCTTAAGGAAATAATAATTAGGAGGAAAAATACGTATATATTTGATATCACTGGCTTGTACTATATACATATATGGATACATAATTTGACATTATTTTACACTATCCCTGTCAGAATTTATAAATGAGACTAGCACTTTGCTCATTTACCTTGGTTACGTACATAGAGAACTAAGAAATCTGGTGCTCATTTACCCTGGTTCCACCTGAACTGCTTTTCCATTTATGACTTGCTGCTTTAAACCAAGTTTCTTTTTGCTCATGTATATGACATTATGTGCACCAAATATGTGCATGTGCTTGTGCATTGATTTGTTGTATACATTCATGACCTAACTGTGTTCTTCTTACTTGTATGTTCATGATGTTGTTGTGTAGAGTAGGTGTGTGTGTTGTAATTGTATATTCTTCTGTTATCTTGTGCATTCAAGTTAGTACTTAGTCTTGTGGAAATATGTTCTTTTATGTGTAAATATGTGTGTTCTGACTCATTATTGTTCTAATGCAAATTAGGTTGCAAGTATAGACGAAGATGCATTCTGTTAAGAATTTACTGGGTGATCCATCAGTGAAGCCTCACCAAGTTGAAGGCTTTAACTCTCTGGTTAAGAGTTACTGGGTGATTCAACAGGTGGCTGCACTTTAGCTCACGACGCCGATTCGGGTATTTATCCTAGCTTATTCATTTAACTAAGCACCGGGACTAGGAAAGGGGATAATATCAAGTGTCAAATGCTTTTTCCTAAGGTTTAGTGAAGCAACATATGACACTTGATATATTATCCCCTTTGCTAGTCTTGGCGCTTGGTTAAATGCATAAGTTAGGATAAATACTCGACCCAGTGCGTCAGCTAAAGTGCATCCATATGGTGAATCACCCAGTAAATTCATAACCAGAAAGTTACACCTTCAACTTGGTGAATGCATTAGCTGTGGATCGAAGCGGTCGATCGCCGAAGTTGAAAAGCGGAGAGTGGTTGATCGCTGAAGTTTACCTTCTTTATTGTAATGTAATTATGAAACAGTACATATCTTCTTTATTGTAATGTAACATTATGTATCTTCTTTATTGTAATGAAACAATGTGTGTCTTATTTATTGTAATGTAATCAAATAGCATGTATCATTATATATTGTAATGTAATGAAATATTTCATACAATTGTTTCGTTTATTGTTACAATTGTGAATTAGTGTATCCTGTGTATGATTTGTGTTATATATGCTTTGTGTTACAAATAATATGTGCTGTAGTTTCTGCTTATACACATACAAACACACGTATAAGATACAGTTTATAGCCGTATCTACTAATCGTTAGATACGACCAATAGCCGTATGTTATTACATTGGGATATGGTTTAGAGCCGTATCTAACTGCTTTAGATTCGGCTAAAAATATAGCCTAATTAGCATATATGGTGTATTGTAATCCATGATGATAGCAAATCAAAGCACGAATCTACAACAAGTTATTTACCTAAATAACTTGGTCTGACTTGAGAACATAAAATACATGAGTCAGTTTAGCTTAAACATATTAGTTAGAACATGATAAGTTAAGTATAGTCTCACATGAGAGAAAGTTCCTTTTCATTAGAAAAGGAGTCATGCAGACTCAAATCAGCATATAACACATGTGATAGGTTCGCAGAATCAATATATGAGTTACTCATATTAGGTAAGGACACAAAACACCAATGTTTCCATCAACATAAACTACCCAAGTTCTTAGGCTAGGGTTTATAATGTTTTAAATCACGTAAAACACAAAATCGAAACCACAAAAATCACAATACACAGAACTCAGTTAAAATTTCAAAGCACAAGAATGTAGTCACCACATATAAAGTCATAGACAACTCTAAGGCTATATAAAAATCATCAACAAAATGGTAAAATATTTTAGAAATCACAGAATCCAGAAATCAGAGATAATGAAATCGATAAATTAACATAAAATTGGATCCAAATCACAAATGGCAAGCATAAGCAATGCTGCACACGCGTGTCACGAATGGCTGAAGCCTGTCGAATACTACTCAATAATTATGGTGCTTAACACAGATGACCCGAAGGTCTAGCACAAATGGGCCAAAAGTCTAAAGCAAATAACCCGAAGGTCTAACACAGATGGCCCAAATGCCTAACGCAGATGACCCAAAAGGTCTAGCAATGGCAAATTCACAGAATGTGTCACCAACTCCTAAATAGTAACCTAAACAGGAGTGCATCCCATACCGCACGTTCTCACCTATCAATTTACTACCGTCAACTAATTCATATTAGTGTAGCTTCAGTCAAATAAGTCAGGAATTAATCAATAAATATACCAACATGTCCTATACCATGTGGTTTAGTATATCATTTAAGTCACTTCCTCATTCTCGAAGAGTGTAAAAACGTGTAGTTTTTATATAAAAATATTTATGTGAGATAACGAGTTTAAAAGCTACTTTCGAAAACACCTTAGGAATTTTTTGTGAAAAATCTCTTTATACTGAGGATTATATACAAATAGTTTTGAATATATATACACATTTTTATATAAATCACTTTCATAAAATAGTTATATAGAAATCCTTTTAAAATTGCTTTAAAAAAAATACATGCATGAAATCAGCAGAATTCAACTAGAAATTCATCAAAATCAACATCCCAAAACCTGTAACAAGACTGGCCAATATGAGAATCGAATTGGTGTTAATATTTGCTTTCCAATTATAAGATCAATCCTATTAAAAACATTAAAACAATGCTTCAGGAATTGACCAAAAATTTGCAGAAAATCATTTAGAAAACCCTAAAACTAAAGCATTAGCAAGTACGAAAGTATACGCATAAAACATTTTCCAAGGTCGACCTTCATCGTGCCTTCGTCTGACCTAAGGGTCGACCTTAAGGATGTATGGTTAACCCATATTGGGGTAATGTCGACTTATTTGTTGCATTTTCTTCATGTTATTTCGCCTGCTTCGATTCCAAGTTTAAGCGTAAGTCTGACACCAAGACAAAAGGAATTCAAACATGAATTTAAGCACATAAGGAGATCCATGCACAATCTTTTAAAAAAAGATTAAATAACCAGGTCATAATAAAAAGTTTATGAAATTTTCATGGGGACCACTGGCCTAATTTTCATCGTCGACCCATTTTCAGATCTCCTTCGAAAAACCTCTTCCTCACATCTCTACTCCTCTAAGCATCCAATTTCTTTCGGTCGCTCTCTAATCTATCCTACAGCTCAATCTACTAATGACGAAGAATTGAAAATCGAAGCCTCGTTCTGAGAGGAGCGCCACACATTCAGGAAGAATATACTCCCATTCCAAAGGGAGAACTGCAGACACTTCTGCTATAGTTGCTTCTGCTTTACAGCAAATAGCAAAAGAGATAAGCTCGATGCCAGCTGCGCCTATGTCTAGAGTAGCAGAACTGATAGAGACTCCTATAACTTGCCTTATGGTTGTTGGTTCCTCTCAATGGGCTGAAGCCGATGCATCCAAGACAAATGAAATAATGGCGCAGTGACAGGTACAAACACTGAGAAACCTATGATTGGCATGGACACTGGTTCAATGGAAGAAAATTGTATTGAAATGCGCAATAATTGTGTTATTGAGGACGTGTAGAGTGTGAAATGTATTTTTACCTCTTCTATTGATGCTAATAGCTCTAAATCCAACCCAATCACACCATGCCTAAAAACTATTCGAAATTATGTTGCAATAAAGCCTGCTGTGACAACCCATTTCGCAGTTGTTGAATCAGTGCCTGATATGGCAACACCTACAAGAAAGAATAATGTGATACATGATACTAGAAAAACAATTAGATGAACTTCTCTTCTTGATAGCACGCCATGAAATATGGGCTCTTATGTGCCAGACATTTTGAGCATAATGTGGTAGACGGTGTTAGTGCTCTTCCGATGGAGATAATAAATGCATGAGCAAATTTTGGACTGATAGTTTGGTAGATTTCTTCCTTAATACCAATCCTCTTCCGTATATGGTTGTCAAAGAGCATTGTGGTAAAGTGTGGTAGTTGCGTAGTGGCCTGCAAGTCCGATTGGATCGAACGATGTTTTTCGTGAAATTTTCACTACTGGAAGAACGTCTACGAGTCCTTAGCTATGAGCCTAATATTATTGGGGGGGAGCTTTTCGGTATTACCCCGTGGAGCCCGACCGTTGATAGAGCAAGGGAACATGTTCTTTCGATTCCGGCATGGACCTACTTCTCTCATATCTCCTTAGTCTTGCAATCGTTGATTGGACTGAATTGGTTATCAAATTACATTGGAAAACTAAGGTGCTTTGATGTGAATACAACTACCAAAGACAAATTATTTTATGCCAAAGCCCTGATTGAGATAACCCCAGATAAACAACTTCTTAAGATTATTAAAGTTAAAATAGCTGAAGATTATGTAGCTGCAGTGAGAGTGCGCTATGGTTGAACGCCGGAAATTCGCACCACATGTAACTCATTTGGACATCTACATGAAACCTGTACTTATAAGCCTTGGGCCTCTAAACCTACTCATGTTCTCTCTTCAATGCGTGACCCACTTCCTAGACCGCCTTTCATGAAATAGGTCGAGAAAGCTATCAGCCCACCAATTGATATTAGGAACATGTTTAGGAGATGACGAACCTATTGAAAATGATAGAATGGTGGATAAAGAAAGACTATACGATGATAACCCAGTACAGGATGTGACTGTGAAAATGATACCACAAATTATGATGATAGTACTTTTGAAGAGGATGATGGTATCTATTGGCTCTCTAGAGACCACTCTTGGTGTCATTTCAAATCTAGTATGAGATATAATCCAACAGAAAACATGTATTATATTTATGTTAATGACATGGAAGTTGATTAAAGAAGACTGGAATACAAAGTTGCAGGTGAAGAGTTTGAGCTCATTACGGAGGGTGAGCTTGATGAGGTGAATAAGTCAATGTTCTATGATTTTTCATGGGATTGGGAACGCGAATTTCATTGTCCTAACTCTTGTTATGTTCCTAATCTTGTTGTACTATTTTCTGAGTATACCAATGTTATAGGATCTAGTGATAGCTCTAGTTGTTCGTCAGTTGGTGATTAGTTGTGAGTCATATCATGTAGCAATAGAACTTAGCTACTCTCCTATTTTGTATTGTCAGTGTTTTGGCACTTCAACTAGAATTGTAGCAGTCAGACAAAATGTCTAGCTCATGTTCTCTCACGTATTCATTATTTGTTATAATGAAAGTGGCTACGCCCACTATAAAAACTGGCTAGTTTTGCCAAAAAAAAGATTAAATAAGAATCTAATATAAAATAAAGAAGCTGCAAATTTCCAAAGATGAACCCAAACTCAATATTTACTGTAAGAATGAAAAAGTAGACTTTTCACTTACAGTAACACAAAACTGTAGATTTAAAATTGCAATGAGTTTGAGCTAGATGTGTGAGTTGATTACTCACCTTAGTAGATTATAGCAAATTGACATATAAAAATTGGTGCTTTGGATTTGAAATGGCTTGAAAAAATCCTTAGAAACCTGTTACAGACCAAGGTATTGACATGTAAACTGAAATATAAACCTCAATAAGATTTCTTCCCAAGTCTAAGATATTGCAGAAACTACTTATTGGTTGGATGAGATTCCCCATTAAATAAGATTAGCAAACAATTTTCTACTTTGTACTTTGATTTGAAGCTTGGATTTGAGGTTTCAGAAGAGGGAGCTGCCATTTCTTCTCACGTTGGTCATCAAGCGGAAGGAGTATCTGGAAAAAATACAGATAATTTCTTCAAGATATTTTTTTCTACTTAATGAATTTGAGTAATGGGTTTAGATTAGAACCCATTTATACTTAGTGAATCAGATTAGGCTATGTAGGGTTATATACTTAACAAAATAACCTTGTATATATTATTTTAACCATTCTAACACAAATAATTTACATCTTCTCACTTCATAAAATTATTACTTCATGCTTTAGATTTTCTAAACAATTTTAATAAAAAACACAATAATTTTTTTTAATAAATTACATGTTTTACATTTTATGTTTAAAACTAGCATTTTAACATTAAGATTTACAAAAAAATACTTATCAAAAATAAATGTACAAACCATATTGAAATGGTTTTACACTTAAATTTTGATTTCTAATCAACTTTTAAATCTCTATTACTCACTTAAAACCTAATTTTAATTTTAAATTCTCACTCTAACAACCAAATCGTTATTTAACAATAATTTACAAAATTATTGCATTTTGATAAAATAAATCTTTCAACACATATCTTTATCATAAACACATATTATAAGGTTTTCATAACTTCATTTTATTCATATTTCAATTTTATTCAACATACACAAATGGAATTTTAATTTTCTTACCTTTTATGTAAATTCAACTTATTCTTAATTCAATACATCTTCTCATATGATCTCCAAAATCCTTTGTTCATCTAAATTAAATAATTATATGAGTTCTTCTTTTTGAACTTGTATTCTGTTGTCCCTTATCTTAAATTACAAATCCAAACTACGAAATGATTGGGGAAGTTCCAAGTGCTGCTATAACAACCCTAAGTTTAGGTACCTGCTTATACATATTTTAATGGGATATGTACAACAAAAACAAAGCAGATTAATAAGGATCCGATGGCTCGGATCCACAAGAACTCAATGAACAACATGATGTGATCAAGAAAATGGGATGATCAGATCGGTATTTGGAAACATGGATTCAATTTGGTATTACTCTAGTTAAATCGGATGTTCAACACATCACCTCAAGACCTACACTAACGAAGAATGTTACTGGTTAATACTGTCTACAAGTGCAAAGAATAGGGCTGGTTTGGAGCAGTCATCCGTAAGTCTTGTATTTGACAAGTACCAAGTACATCGATATAGTGCTCATCATATTTTTTCTCAAGTTGATCGACATACTTATCTGTTGTCTAATACAATACTAGGTTGCTAATAGATCAATTCATAATAAAACATAATAATAATAATAATAATAATAAAGGTCATTGGGCATAAAATAGCAAACACAGTCATATATACAAATACATCAAGTATAATACATAGTTTTAACACCCCACGTCTATTAATGTCACTCACTGAGAGAATGCATTAAGTTTCGTGAAGCACTATAGGTAAACAGACACAGAATAATTATAAGACGGCTATGAATAAGATAGCAATAGAATTTTAATTTTTTACTAATCGTAAAGCACATTTACGCCATATGTCTGAAAATACATAAACTCAGTACATTATTAAAACTTCTGTCTTTTACTTTAAATATCAGAGTGTAATAACAAAGAAAGCATAATCCCCAAATCATAAGCCATAGTAGCAAAGATATAAGCTTGAGTAATACATCTAGAAGCTCCAAACAAGACAACAGCAGAATCCTGACTAAGCCTGAGAATTCCCTCCCTTGAGAACCAAGCCCGGGGGAGGGAGGGACGAAAGAAAGAAGGAGAAACAAAAAGGGTCAAACATAAAGTTTGGTGAGTCTATTTACTTTTAGCCAGTAAATAAATAAAAGTAACATGATATGCATATAAAGTTGATAAGAGAGATCACTACATAAATGGCAGGTGTGACAAGGTAGACAGGGTTAAGTGTATGTGCCTCACTAATGATTACTCTGCACTATTACTAGTATAACTAAAATGAGATGATCCCTTCCACTTAAGTTGGCAGACCTAGGGAATATGTCCGAGTGTACCCTAAACACTACCCTAATCGATTGGCTCCCTACCCCGTAGATATCCTGTGCTGGCCCCATAGTAGGAGGTATCACTTCCTAAAGTGGCAACCATTAAGGTGTGCACAACCATACCTACTAGTGTCACGGTCGTCTTATCCCCTTCTGCCAGGCTCATGCACACACATGGCCCGGTCGGTTTGCGCCGCCCACACCATCCGTCTCATTTGGATCTCTTATAATCAATCAGTAAGTGTGCTCCTTCTCCGCCTAGTACGAAGTTCTTTATCTGATACCTACTACGGTTTACTGACTGAAATGGGTCCCACACAATATGATACAAGCTCTCCCCCTTGTCTTGTTTCCCCACTAGGTTCTCCACTTACTATGTATACCCTTAGGTGTCTTTAATTACATAGCCCTTTTTCAGTTATGCTGACCCTAAAAGGGTGTCTTTAATTACATAACTCCAATCTTTCTACCGGTTATGCTTACCTATAGGTGTCTTTAATACATAACCCCCAATCTTCCAACCAGTTATGCTTACCTATAGTTGTCTTTAATACATAAGCCTATCATTTATACAAGTTATGTTACCCCTAAAAGGTGTCTTTAATTACATAACTTCATTATTTCCACCGATTATGTATACCACTAGGTATCTTTAATAACATAACCTTATCGGGTTAAGTTTGTGGGAATATATACTAATACTACCCACTAACCCAAGATTTACTTAACCCTCCCAGTGATCCAAGCATGTTTGTTTAATGGTTAAGTTTGTGGGCCTATATATACTAATGTTACCCACCTACC
The DNA here is from genome assembly GCA_030737875.1 of Allium sativum. Classification (NCBI taxonomy): domain Eukaryota; kingdom Viridiplantae; phylum Streptophyta; class Magnoliopsida; order Asparagales; family Amaryllidaceae; genus Allium; species Allium sativum. The sequence goes on along the minus strand of JASFAX010000020.1, from coordinate 43,204,146 downwards.
CAAGATTTACTTAACCCTCCCACTGATCCAAGCATGATTGTTATGTTTAAGTTTATGGGCCTATATATACTAATACTACCCACCCACCAAGATTTACTTAACCCTCCCATTGATCCAATCAATTTTACTTAACCCTAACTTTAGTTCTTATTCATACAATCCCATATGGATTAGTTTAGGTTAAGTAGTCCAATTTATTACCATGTCCATTTATGGTTTATAATGGGCTAGACCTCCCACATTAGGCCTACACCGTGTGGATTCTGGATATGCCGGTTGGGTCCGGCTAGTCTTATTCCACAGTTGGCCCTAACCTCGTGTCTTAGCCCGATTCGTATTTGCGTACTTAGACCTCCCACATTAGGTCCAACATTAGTGGTTGCTGGATATGCCGACCGGGTCCGGGCAGACTTCCACCACTAATGCAAACTAACCTCGTGTCATAAGTACAATTACAACTCTTAATTGTAATTACTAAACATTCCATTTTAATTAGTTAATTAATTAATTAATCCTTTCCTTTTATAGGTATCAATACCCATTTTACCCAATAATTTGAATTACATGTCCATAAATGTTCATATTCAAATTATGCCATTTTAAACCCTTTTTACTCCATTCCTTAACTAGTGCCCTCACAAAATTGGCAGCATGTCTAGGCTAGACAGTAGCCTAGTCATAAAGGATAATAGGGAAAATAACTAAAATGATCATCTCGGCATCAACATAAACTTGTATGATAATAAGGTGAACATACATGCTGGCGTGGACATGAAATTGTCATCATAACAAGGTGGTAATTTAGATCACATAAAATTGATCTAACAAGATAACATAAGTGACAATTTAGATCACATAAAATAGATCTAACATGATAACATAAGGTGATAATCTATATCTATCTAACAATTTCAGTGTCCACATAATTTAGATCTACTAGTTTAGAAATAGATCTACACACCTACACATCATACCATGTCATAAAAGTTACAATTAAGATAAAGGTTTAGATCCAATTCTAACCAATTCAAGGTGACATATGTTCATGATTTACATAAGTGATTAAATCTATCCAATGATATAAATGTCCAAACTAACAGATCTATATTAACCATAATGTAGTCACAAACCAAGATCCACAATAGAACAAACACAATTGAATTGGATCTAGAGAAATAGATCTATCATAACATAGCATAAGATCTAACAATAACATAGATTTAAGGTTTACAACATATCCAAATAACAGTCTTTCATAATTCACTTTTATTTATCTAAGCCTAAAAGCAACTAGAACTCACAGCGTTAGGTTTAGAGAATAAAGAGAATGGATCTTGAATTTCTGGATTTGATTTACAAAGTATGTTGTTGTAGAAAACGGTTCCGTATCAGTTCGCACTCCGGTAGAATATGGCTCCCATAATTTTCAATGAAGAAATAGGAGAATTGAGCACATGTTTATAGCTGTAGAACCCTCTGAAATCGACTGCCACCTCAGCCCTAGGGGTGTCGACACCCCTGTGGGTGGGTCGACCTCCTAGAGCGGGAATTTCACCGCTCTGACGAATTTTTCGAATTAGAATCATTCTAGATAAAATTCTGATTCATCTCTGACTCATGCGTATATATATAATTTTTCTATGTGTATACAAACTTAAAACCCTCATAACTTGCTCATACGGTGTCCGTTTTATGCAAGCCAAATGTCTATTTTGACCAAAATTTCGAGACGAACGCAATTGTGTAGTCCGCTTCTTCTAGTTCCGAATATTAAATTAATTATTACTTAATTTATCCTCTTTTAGTGTCGGTACAAATTCGGGGTGTTACATTCTCCCCTACTCAAAGGATTTCATCCCAAAATCTCTAAGTTGAGAAGATTGCATATCCTACCATCCATCATCCATGTACTCATCCACTAATCACTGGCATCCATTGTCCTTAAAGATTTCTAATGCTTATTTGAATATAGCGAAAGTGTGTGTATATGTCCCAACACTAATGCAAAGATAAGGCGATCTGCTAATTCAGTTGACCTCCTTAATGCCATGTATGTTAGTGCCGTGAATCCAATATGTATGCAAATGAACCTATCATATCATATAAGTTCTATATGTGTGCACATTCAATTGTCCAAATGTAACATCCATATGCTAACTCATCCATTTCCATTCATAAAAGAAAAGAAAATGCACACACATCCATATGCAACATGAGAGCAATTGAGCCGATCTTAGTGCCTAATGTGTGCGTATATGCGTCCACAGCCATCACTAGCAAACACTTGCACCCATCAATAATAACATGTCTCAAACACATGTTTACATCTATATGACTCCTATCTAAAGGTCGAAAATACTATGGATAAGGTATACTTTATTGATAGAAATAAGCAATGATAAAACTTAGGAAAAGGAGTTAAGAACATACCCTCGAAAAGAAAAGGGTACGAAGCACAAATCTTGTCTTCGGTCTCCCAAGTCGCATCTTTTGGGTTATCTCCCCATTGAACCTTTCGCAACTTGATCCCCTTATTGCGCAACATCTTAACTTCTAACCCAAGAATATGGGTAGGGACTCGTCTGACTATCGCCTCCCGTTCCACTTCGACTTCTTCCAACATACTCAGCTCAACGATTACTGCGGTGTCATGTAGTCACTTCCGCAAATGGGAAACATGGAAAACATCATGAATGACGAATAGATTGTCTGGGAGTTTTTCTTATCCTTGGGCTGTGCTCCTTAGCCCAAACTCCCTTGTCCTCCTTTTTACCATCCTTGTGTGACAAGCTAATAAGTCTCTTGAAAGTTGCCTTCATCGCATGGAAATCCTTACAAAGCTCGAGAAAATTAGCTGGAGGTGATACTACTGCAGCTACAAATGGAGGTTAGGCACTTCGTTGCCCTTCGACATGTGCCGCAGTTTAAACATGCCTACGACATTATGCCAGAACGGGGACTTCTTTCAGGAAGAATCGATTCCCCAGACAAAAAGAAAAAGGAATCAAGCGGAGAATCGATAGATATTTCCTATGGATTTGGGGGATATGTTTTTCAAAACAGAATTTTCTTTTTGAAAACGCTTTCTTTTAAAACCTTTTTGAAAATAAATTTCAAAAACTTTATCCAATCTGATAACCTTCAGCTTTGATACCAAGTGTGACACCCCACGTCCGTTAATGTCACTCACCAAGGGAATGCATTAAGTTTCATGAAGCGCTATAGGTAAACAGACACAGAATAATTACAAGACATATATGAATAAGATAGCAGCGAAAATTTAAATTTTTATTAATCATAAGGCACGGTTACACCATATGTCTGAAAATACATAAACTCGGTACATCATTAAAACTTCTGTCTTGTACTTCAAATATCAGAGTACAATAAAGCATAATCCCCAAATCATAAGCCATAGTAGCAAAGATAGAAGCTTGAGCAATACATCTAGAAGCTCCAAGCAAGACGATAGCAGAATCCTGACTAAGTCTGAGAATTCTCACCCTTGAGAACCTTGGGAGGGGGGGGGGGGAGGGGGGGCGAAAGAAAGAAGAATAAACAAAAAGGGTTAGACAAAAGTCTAGCCAGTAAATAAATAAAAGTAACATGACAGGCATATAAAGTGGATAAGAGAGATCACTATATAAATGACAGGTGTGACAAGGTAGACAGGATTAGGTGTATGTGCCTCACTAATGATTACTTTGCACTATTACTAGTATAACTAAAATGAGATGATCCCTTCCACTCTAAGTTGGTAGACCTAAGGCATACGTCCGAGTGTACCCTAACCACTACCCTAATCGATCGGCTCCCTACCCCGTAGATATCCTGTGCTGGCCCCATAGTAGGAGGTATCACTTCCTAAAGTGGCAACCATTAAGGTGTGCACAATCATGCCTACTGGTGTCACGGTCGTCTTATCCACTTCTGCCCGGCTCATGCACGCACATGGCCCGATTCGTTTGCGCCGCCCACATCATCCATCTCGTTTGGATCTCTTATAATCAATCAGTAAGTGTGCCCCTTCTTCGCCTTGTATGGAGTTCTTTATTTGATACCTACTTCGGGTTACTGACTGAAATGGGTCCCACACAATATGATACAAGCTCTCCCCCTTGTCTTGTATCCCTAATAGGTTTTCCACTGACTATGTATACCCTTAGGTGTCTTTAATTACATAGCCATATGTCAGTTATGCTTACCCTAAAGGGTGTCTTTAATTACATAACTCTAATCTTTCTACCGGTTATGCTTACGTATGGCGTCTTTAATACATAATCCCCAATCTTCCAACCGGTTATGCTTACCTATAGGTGTCTTTAATACATAACCCTATCATTTCTGCAAGTTATGTTAACCCTAAAAAGTGTCTTAAATTACATAACTTTATTATTTCCACCGATTATGTATACCACTAGGTGTCTTTAATTACATAACCTTATCGGGTTAAGTTTGTGGGCCTATATATACTAATACTACCCACCTACCCAAGATTTACTTAACCCTCCCACTGATCCAAGCATTTTTGTTTAATGGTTAAGTTTGTGGGCCTATATATACTAATATTACCCACCTACCCAAAATTTACTTGACTCTCCCGCTGAACCAAGCATGTTTGTTTAATGGTTAAGTTTGTGGGCCTATATAGACTAATATTACCCACCTACTCAAGATTTACTTAACCCTCCCATTGATCCAATCAATTTTACTTAACCCTAACTTTAGTTCTTATTCATGCAATCCCTTATGGATTAGTTTAGCTTAAGTAGTCCAATTTATTACCATGTCCATTTACGGTTTATAATGGGCTAGACCTTCCACATTAGGCCTACAACGTGTGGATGCTGGATATGTCGGTCGGGTCCAGGCAATCTTATTCCACAGTTGGGCATAACCTCGTGTCTTAGCCCGATTCGTATTTGCGTACATAGACCTCCCACATTAGGTTCAACATTAGTAGCTATTGGATATGTCGGTCGGGTCCGGACAGACTTCCACCACTAATGCAACTTAACCTCGTGTCATAAGTACAATTACAACTCTTAATTGTAATTACTAAACATTCCATTTTAATTAATTAACCAATTAATTAATCCTTTCCTTTTATAGGTGTCAATAACCATTTTACCCAATAATTTGAATTACATGTCCATAAATGTTCATATTCAAATTATGCCATTTCTAACTCCTTTTTTCTCTATTCCTTAACTAGCACCCTCACAAAATTGGCAACATGCCTAGGCTAGACAATAGCCTAGTAATAAACGATAATAGGGAAAATAAATAATATGATCATCTTGGCATCAACATAATCTTGTATGATAATAAGGTGAACATGCATACTGGCATGGACATGAAATTGTCATCATAACAAGGTGATAATTTAGATCACATAAAATAGATCTAACATGATAACATAAGGTGACAATTTAGATCACATAAAATAGATCTAACATGATAACATAAGGTGATAATCTAGACCTGTCTAATAGTTTCAATGCCCACAAAAATTAGGTCTACTAATTTAGAAATAGATCTACACACCTACACATCATACCATGTCATAAAAGTTACAATTAAGATAAAGGTTTAGATCCAATTCTAACCAATTCAAGGTGACATATGTTCATGATTTACATAATTGATTCGATCTATCCAATGATATAACTGTCCAAACTAATAGATCTATATTAACCATAATATAGTCATAAACCAAGATCCACAATTGAACAAACACAATTGAATTGGATCTAGAGAAATAGATTTATCATAACATAGCATAAGATCTAACAATAACATAGATTTAAGGTTTACAACGTATCCAAATCACAGTCTTTCATAATTCACTTTTATTTATCTAAACCTAAAAGCAACTACAACTCACAGCGTTAGGTTTAGATAATAGAGAGAATGGATCTTGAATTCCGGATTTGATTTGTAAAGTATGTTGTTGTAGAAAACGGTTCCATCTCAGTTCATACTCCGACAGCATAGGGCTCCCATAGTTTTCAATGAAGAAAAAGGAGAATTGAGCACATATTTATAGCTGCAGAACCCTCTGAAACCGACTGCCACTTCATCCTTAGGGGTGTCGATACCCCTGTGGGTGGGTCGACCCCTATGTCAACACCCCTCTAGGGAGTCGACCCCCTAGAGCGGGAATTTTGCCGCTCTGATGAATTTTTCGAATTTGAATCGTTCTGGATAAAATTCTGACTCATCTCTGACTCGTCTCTGACTCATGCGTATATATATAATTTTTCTGCGTGTATACAAACTTAAAACCCTCATAACTTCCTCATATGGTGTTCGTTTTCGTAAACCAAATGTCTATCTTGACCAGAATTTTAGGCGGACACAATGATGCAGTCCGTTTCTTTTAGTTTCGGATATTAAATTAATTATTATTTAATTTATCCTCTTTTAGTGTCGGTACAAATTCGAGGTGTTGCAATAGTGCCATACATAAGTGGCTATATAAACCAAAATATATACAACATCATGTTTTACAAAATAATATGTACATATATCATAGTACACAAAAAACAATTAGATCACTAATCCAAAATACGCCTAAGCATTTAAATGGATGATGGATAATCCATTAAAGATCAAAAACCAGTGATAGTCTAACCTACAACTTGGTCTGATCAAAGTACATAAAATACATGGGTCGGTCTAACTTGAGCACGGTGATTAGTATATGATAAGTAAAGCATGATGTAACATAAGGAAATAGCTCCTTTAACAATAAAGGAACAATATAAACTTATACTTTCACATTATACATGCGACTATATCATAGAACAATCTTCATAAATTAGCCATATATGGAAAATACACTAATATTGATGTTTCATGAATAGAAATCACTCAGGCTATAACAAAACGATTTATAATCATATAAAATAAAGAATGGAAATCATAGAAATCACAAAACTCTGGTACTTGGTCAGGAGTTTAAAACTCAAATATTTAATCGCTATACATACATATACACACACACACTTGCATATAAATCCACAAAATTCTCTAAGACATATATCTATATATGGCAAGCATCTCATAATGGTGAAAACATTTAAAAATCATAGATCCTAGAAAAATCAGAAATAATGAAATTAGAAATTATCGTAGAATGGATCCATGTCATAGAAGGCAAGCTAAAGCAACACCGCACATGCATACCACAGATGGTTGAAGCCTGCCAAGTACTAATAAGTGAATAAGGTACCTATCGTAAATGACCTGATGGTCTAGTCACAGATGGCCCGAAAGCCAAGCATAGATGACCCAAAGGTCTAACATAGATGTCCCAAAGGTCTAGTACTGGAAATATTCCAGAATGTGTCACAAACTCTTAAATAGTAACTCAAATAGTGGTAACAATACGTCCTACACCATGCATTCTCACTTATTGGTCTACCGGTCATTGGCTAATTCTACATTAAAGTAGCTAATTCCGTATTAAAATTAGATTCAATCGAGCAAGTCTGAAATTAACCGATATAATAAACAAATGTGTCCCCATCTACATGGTTTACTATAACATTTAAATCACAAACTTGCCTTCTGAAGGATGTAAAAACGTGTAGTTTGTATAAGAAAAATATACTTTGGAAAATCAAGTTTTAAGATGATTTGAAAAACTATTTTGAAATCATTGACTTTGGAAAATCTCTTTATAACATAAATATTCATATATTATTTTTGGAATAATTATAATTTTAAAAAAAATATTGTAAAATATTTTTCTTAAATGATACTTGTATACATTTTTTTTATTTAAAACAGGTTATAAAACACGTTGTAACAACCCAGATTTTTAATAAGGAACATTTAATTAATTTAAATATTTAAAATGATTAATTTTAATATTTAGCAACTTGATATTAATTTAGGTAAGTATTTGGATATTGAATTAGCTTGAAATTTGATAATTTTAAGTTTAAAGCCCAATTAAACTTTTATTGAAGCTACGTAAAATTCTATTTGGGTATAAATGATAATAAGAAATTATTATAGATGAGTGTGAGTGTTTGGAATCAATTAATTATTTATTCGATTTTACTAACATGTGTAAGTAGCCAATTTTTAAACGACCTCGAATGACAAAACTAATTTTATAAAATCCGTAATGGTTAATTAATCTAAATTTCAAGTTTCATGTCAATCATAGTTGTTTTGTGATCGTTTATGATATAAACGCGTATTAGTTAATGGTTTTACAATTAAAATAACTATTTTTGTAAATAGTCTCGGAATTTGACGAAACTAGTTTCATGGGGTCTGGAATATTAAATTATTGTAGGATTTCAGATTTCATAGCAATCGATTTTGGTATGTGACTTTACGAGCTATAAAAGTTCACTATAAAGATACGTATCAATATAATATTATTAAATCCATGCCTGTATAATATCTCTTATCTCCTAACCTATTGCACTCCTCTCCCTCTCTCCCTTCTTTCCCTCTCTCCTTTCTTTTTTCCTATGTCGTGACTTTCTTTTTGTAAACCAAGGAAATGTGATCTTTTTAAAATCAAAATCAAATAAAAGAAAAGTCCAAAAATCCCAAAACTTGGATCTTTAGAATCCTTAAAGCTTGTTCTTCATTTTGATGGGTCCTGGGTACGAGGGAAGTCATAATTTTTAGAGAACTAGGGCTTGGATTTTTGAGTGCTTTAATGTTTAATTTACAAAATGGAGGTTAAATTTGGGTTTAGCAATAGATCCGACACCTAGCAGCAAAATTTTGGTGGAAATTTGGCAAAAAGTGTGGTGACCTGCTGTTGTGCATAGGAGAGGTGCTGGGATGCGTTTCCCATGGCAAAGGAGGGTTCGATGACACGGTGATGAGTGATAGAGTATGCGTAGAGGGAAGCGTTGGTGAAATTAGTTTCAAGTTTCGTGAAGTGTTGTAGAAGAGAGGATGAGAGAGGAGGCTGACGTTTTGGTTTTGGAAAAGGAGCAGGTCACGACCATGTTGTGTAAGGGAGGGTGAAGAAGGATTTGAGGGGTAATTAAGTATGAAATCATAATTAGTGAATTTAATTATTATTTAATTATTAAAATCTTATCAAATGTGTATCTTACTTGTTTTAGGTCGGAATCGAACGCCGTCAGTTGCGTTATGATTTTGTCAGCGCTACGTGTAGGAACTGTTTTGGAGTGATTTGGAGCTCACTGAAATTTTATCTAATTTTAAGCGCTCGTATGGAATTAGATAAAACGATGCAAAAATGTCGATTGGAATGGATTGTCACGCTTTCTGGAATACTTGGAATGTTATTATTTTATATAATAATATTCATTGTTGTTAGTATATACATTGTGTGTTTGGATGGTTTATTTCTTTGTTGGTGGTTGTCAATATATATAATTTCCGTCTTTGAACAGATGACCTTTGGCACTACTGCTATTAAGTGGAAGATTGTAGATTTTCTATTTCATAAACATATATAGACTGGTATAAGAGATGTGATGCAATGGGACAGGTTGGAGGGATCCAATAGGGTTCCTCAATGTTTTGAATGTTACTTGCTTTCATATTTGACACATATGAACTATTTAACATAAGTAAATTAAAATCTGATTTGGACGATGATTATTGAAATTAAATTAAAAATGGAAGTGTTATTAAGCAATAAACAATATTGATTAAATGATTGACAGCAAATGGCCTAAAATCCATATTTTAAAGATGTTGATTCGCCATCAAGAGAATTTACTAAATTGGAGATAAAATTTATTTTTATATCAAAAGCAAGGTTTTTGGATTCATGCTATATAAGTTATATAAAATAATGGTTTTATAGATCATTATTTATATTTGGAATTTATATTTGGATTATAAAATGTTTTGCGAAGCAAAATACTTGTTTTAAAAATAAGTTTTATAATTGGAGATTTCGAATGGTAAAACTTTAATAAGTTTTATAATGTAGTTTTATGAAGTTATAGAATATTGTTTATAATTAATTGAGTTTATAAGTGATTTTCAGTTGTTTTGAACAAGTTTAATAAATAGTTTGGCTGAACTTGTAAAACGTCGCAAAATTGATATTGGATTTCAGAATTGAAATTTATGAAAAGTTGGATATTCATAAAAAGCTTTTAAATGTTTTAATTTGATTTTAAGCAAAGTTTTAAGTGATTTGATCATAAAAATTAAACTAGAATTTTTAATATCTAAAGTTTATAAAGAAAAGGAAATTGAGTTTGTAATAAGATTTAAATTGAACTTTTACAAAGGATTTTATAAAGGGATTTTGTAACAAATCCAAGTTACAAGGTTTATAAATGAGATTTAAAACTAATTAAATGGTTTTAAATACAGGTTTACTTAATAATTAAATTAAGTTAAAATGATTGTATGTGAAAATCGGAAATGGTTTTTTAACTTTAATTGAGTTGAATAGTAAATGTAACTTATCGTGACATTTACCGAGTAGCAAGTTTTACGTTAACAAACTTCTATTTACCTTGAAGATAAGAATGTTGTTGAGTCAAGATCTGGGAGGTAAATAAAATACCTTAACTTGGATGACCTCATTATTACTCAAGAGATGATACTGGTTTGATAATGAAAATGGATATTGGAAATTAACTTATTATTTTCATAAATGGTGTTATAAACTTTAATTTACAAAGTTTAGAAGCTACTTATGACCCAACTTGGGAATGACCCAACTAGCAATGATGCCTCCCCGATTTTTGTCATTTCCCGGTTATGAGGCTTGAGGCTACATTTATCTTTTTAGAACATCTGACCACCATTCACTTTGAATGTCACATTGTCAAACCCGTCAAATCACTAGTTGATCTTCCCAAAAGTATTATGGGTATAAAAATCTAAGAGAAATGAATTCCTCCGCCACTAAACGTAATATCTTGAAAAGATCGTGTTATGTGATCCGTTAGGCATACTCTGTCAAACATTCATCCATAAAAGTTGTCCTGGGTCTGGAAAAACCAAAGGCACTATTCCATCAATCCATCTTAGGCAATTTCTACCTAGGATTAACAGAACAACCCTTGCACTTTACTCTGTCTTTAATTATTTTTAGCACATCTAATTTGCAACGCTTATGCCCATACAGAGTGGTTTTCGGATAATAAATTCAACCAGCCTCGCCATATTGACAACGATGGTCAAAAACTTCGATAATCGGTTATTTAACTATCAAAGTAAATAAACATCCATCAAACAATCACCGGCCCCTTTTTGGTTTACAGTGTTCTATTATAAGTTTGTTTCCTTATCGAATTATATACATCAATATATTGATTTCTAGTTACAATATTTTCTTAAAAAAATCTAACTCCTTAGATTTCCGAAAAATTTCTCCAACGTCTTCTTTGTACGACTCCATCAGTACAACTACAACTTGCCTCTCTTAGCGCTTTTCATTCAAAAAGAAGATGAAAAAGCTAAGTGGCTTGCCTAATAAGCTATCATATGGAATTTAAACATGTACCTTTTTTATTGGGCATTCACCCTATATTCTTCATTCACTTCATTCCATACTTCTTACCTACTCATATACATGCATATTTCCATTTCCAATCAATTGAATCATTTCTAAGTTCCATTTGCTAATTTATTCTCTAGTTAGCTCTCATGACTAATATTCTTATGGTTTTAACATATCATGTTCACACATATATTCTAATTCGCTTATATACAAATCGAATTCCAATTCTAACGAGAGTTTCGTATTCAACTTCATGTTCTAAGTTACAACTCAAATTCACTTAACCTTCGTTAAGTTTGATAAAAACTACATTAACTAATTTCCTCTACTAATTAGTTAATATTATTCCATAATCCAAAATCCGATTTTTATATTAAAAATCACTTAATTCACTCCGCTTGAGTTCATATTTTATTCTAAAACTCAAGTCTGAAATTTCTAATGGAAATTCCGATCTTATTCACTCAAAATCCTTTAAATTTTTATTTAAATAAACCATTATGGTCTGTAAACGACTTTACAATGACCTTTCTAAAATTTATTTTTGATATCACTCAAAATCTATAAGGCAGAATCCAGATTTTTCTCTTCCAGTAGAAAAATATCATTTAATAGGTCCGAACGTTTCTTATTTCATCAAATTCTGACTTATATTGAGTTTTATATGCTCAATTGAAGTTTGAATCGTCAATTTATGAACTACTGCACTACAGTTAGTTCGTTTTAATCATAATTTAAATATAAACATTAACCTCGTTTATAAAATAAATTCCAATCTCATTTCTCGATATTTTAAATTAAATTAGTTTCCCAAAGCTAACTTGAACACTTTAATTATCCAAAATCGTTGATTACTTCATAACTCGGTTTAAGTATTGTAGTATTAGCTTTCTAAGGATTTTAGTTCTAAAATATAATTTCTACTAAATATAATATAATTTCCTTTCTGGAAATAATTTACATTTATAATTTCGACTTAGTCGAATTCTAAAATAATTTTGATGGATTTATGTCAATCCAGCTAACATTCGGAACATTGGAAAATAATCTCATCGTTTCCTTTTGAAACGATATCCGATTCTCTTTTTAAATTTGAATTCACATTTCCTAGTTTATCCAATAATAATTTAATTCACTGCATTTATAAACATCTTTATAAATTAACTACTTGTTTTATTATTAAAAACAAGTTTATTTCCCTAGCTTATTCGAAATTCAATTTCTATTTGGAAAAATAGATTTTCCTTTTAAAATCTCACAATCCATTTTCATGATATTATTAAATATCAATATTTTAGGGCCAGTGATATTCAAACATCCAAACACACAAACCATTAATCCAATTCAACATATCACACACACACACACACACACACACATATATATATATATATAAAGGCTAAATAAATTTTGAGGAATCTAGTTGGATCTCTCCAACCTTTTTTCCATGCATCCACAGATGTTAGTTGACATAAATAATACCAATTCTGCTTCAAAACAGGATATCGCGGTATGAAGGTCATCCACTATATATATTATGGGGCGCACAGGGAAATCATCTGCTAATGGTACTACGAGAAATATTCAACCACCAATATATATATATATATATATACATACATACATACATACATACATACATACATATATATATATAATAGCCACAACAACCAAGCCTAAATATAACTAATATATGTGTGTGTGTATATATATAATCACAATAATTCAATAATCCATTCGTGCATCCAAACAATCAACAATTTATTTTTTTAACGATAAAAGATAAATTTAAATAAAATCTTTTGTGTGAGATTTACTCAACTTGATTTTCCTTTGCCAAACATCCAATTTTATTCCATATTGTTGAATCTATGAACTGACTTGATTGAATTTATTTGTACTACGATTATTTATTTAATTTGACAATTAAAATACTATGAACTATTCTATATATCTTTTTAATTTAAACTACAAAATTTCACCACTTCTCCGTTGAATTACCACTCAGTTCACGCTGTCCCAAATAGCTTCTTCACTGTAATACATTCGAATGACCTACCTGAAAATATTTGAACATTGACAACACCCTTACCATGCTCTCCCTCCTCCAATTACAATGTAAAAATCCATCTGCTACTTCCTGTATGCGAATGCAAATGCAACCCACTGCCATGGCCTTAGAACTTGCGACATTTTTCCTTCTATAATTTGCCAACTCCATCCATATGATCCTCTTCAAGCCGCAAACCCAACTATCACGTCAACTTCAGCGCATGCTCAACCTTCTCAAGATCCTCAAGTTTGAAAAACCTTAACACCTTCTTCAAGTGATTCTACATTAGAGGATACTAGCGTTCTCTCTCACCTAAAGAAATCTCTCTACAAGCGGATCAAAGGAACAATATTTGAATAAGAAATAATGAGTGATTTTGACCACTTCACCCACAAATGGTCAGAAGAGATAGTATCTCAATCTCAGTGTGCTTTGGGAAGTAGGAACAGAGGTGTAGGAAAAACAGTGGGATTGGACCATAAGAAGGTTAGGTCTCAGCGACAAGAGAAGAAGGTCGCAATAAGACTACTCAGCTGGGCAGTTAAAGCGCTTAGCGGTTCTATAGCGGTGGAGGGGCAAAAAGGTGTAGCGAGAATAAAGCAGGGAAATACCGGGGATATAGAGGATTCGCAAAAAAGGTTCACTTGATGTTGAAACAAAATATTTTAAACTAATTAATAACCATTCTCATATTATATGTGTAGAAGTAACCAATATTAATCAATCTTATATAACAAAACCAAAGAATATCATGGTTATGCACACTGGATTTGATGACTATAATAGAAGTTTATAATATATTAGATGCTTATGCATTAAAATTAGATCTTTACACTAAATTTATTGATCTTTTTATCAAAAAACTAATCAAATCAAGCTCTCTATATAAATATTGCTAAAGCGGTTTCTAAAAAGCATTAATTTAGCGGATGCGGCGGAAAATAGCGGGGCTAAGTTCAGATCTACTATTCATTAGCGCTAAATTGAAATAGTGTAGCGGTTGAAGAGCGCTACGAGCTATAGCGGGGATTTTACAGGGCTTTAGCGGGGCTTTAACTACATAGCTCCGCAGGGAATATTATTTTACTTTCTCGATGGAGAATATCTATTTCCTAACCGAACACGAACTTAACTATTGGCCGTCCGCAAAGAAAAAGCCCAAATATGAAAGGAAGACGGGAGAACCCTATTGTCATTACCACATGAGAAATGAACATGACACCAATCGCTACAGAATCCTTGAGGAAAGGGTCATAAATTCATCAATCAAGGCCAATTACGAGAGTTTATAATAAGATCAGATTAAGTTCAGTAAAAATCCTTTGGAAAAATATTACCGAAAACGACAAGGGGTATGGAAAACCCTCTATTTGATAGCTTAAAAGAAAATCAAAAGGGGTCAAGCTGAAAAAAGGATCAAATCCCTTGTCCTCAAGACGAGGCATCCCCCGTAGGGGGATGTTTGTTAGTCTTTCTTCATGCTCAAATAAATGGAGGCTCAGTTAAAGCATCAAAAGCGTAAGCCACCGTTTCACACCAGTAGTGGTCGTGGCGGTGCACCTAAAATTAGCACGCCCTGCCTCTACTCGTAGAAGAGTATGCCCTGCCTCTGCTAGAACTAAGAACATCCTACCTCCCCTTGCAGAAGAGCACGTCCTACCTTTGCTTACGTTCCGCGTTACCCGCATATGGAAACACCAACTCCTATCACCACCTACGATGGTCAGGGCATGACACCCCTCGGAGGGGGGTGGCGTGTAAGCCTCTATCAGTACCTACGATGGTCAGTATAGAGCGTCAAAAGAGTAAACCTTAGTTTTGTGTCTACAATGGCCCCATCCAAGTTTCTAAGACCTTATCGCTACCCACGATGATTAGGATATGGCGCATCCTGGAGGGAGGGCGGGTAAGTCCTTGGGCCCTTCTTGTGAATAAGCTAGCCATGCGCACCGGACGCACAGGCCCAGAGAGTAGCCAAAAAAGCACATACATCCTCTGCTTTAATGACGAAAGCCCAGAGAGTGGCTCAGGAGGCACGTACAACCTCTGCTTCACAAATCAAATCCGAGGGGGATACCAAAACATTAATACCGGAAGGGGGCTTCAGTCCTCATTATTATCTGAATAAAGAGTTGTTTCGGGACTTCTATTTAATACCGAAAAGGGATTCCCGGTCTTTAATCCTTAATTACCTGAGTAAGAGTTGTTTCGGAACTTCTATTTAATACCGGAAGGGTTCTTCGGCCTTTAATCTTCAATTACCCGAATAAAAGCTGATTGGGACGTCAATTTAATACCGGAAGGGGATTCCCGATCTTCAATCTTTAGTCGCCCAAATAAGGGTTGTTTCGGAGCTTCTATCCAATACAGGAAGAGGAGTTCCGACCATCATTCCTTAAATCACCCGAACAAAGGATGGTTTGAAACTTCTACTAATGCTGAAAGATCATTTCTGGTCCACGATCTTTAATACCCGAATCTCGGTTGATTCAATTCCACACAAACATTGGAGGAAGAAACCTAGCCTCATCTCAACGCCAAGCCCAGATGCCAATCATAACCGAATATGTAGTTTCGGTTTCGTCACGAAGCATCCAGATCTATACTGGTTAATTTTTCAAAGTTGAACATGAAGTAGTTAGTCAGACCTCTCCCCGACTCTGATCTGGCTTGGAAGCGTATCTCCACCAGTATTAGGTGCAAACCTATGGCCCTCTCGCTCACTCAGGAAAGTATTTTCAATTTATGCATATATTAATCCATTAGTCGAGTATATCGAATGTTTGCACTAGCACGCGAAACACAAATAAAAAGATATAGGCATTTCATATCTAATGCACCATAATACTATCAACCCTACCGAGAACGCATGACGCTCTACCAAAGTCTATAAGACATATTCTTAACGAAGTGCGCCGGAGACGTGCATCCTGTCATGACATCACCATAGCTAAAGAAAAACGCTCACACTTAAACGCGTTGTCATGTGTTAAGCAATGCATATATTCATAAACACTGTCACTATGGAATTCTATATTCAACTGACAAAATGTTGAATACTTCATACCTTGCATAATCATTTACAAGGAAGTTTGTAAGACAAAAAGCTTATAGGATAAATACATCTTCAAAGAAAGAACGACGCCCGTATCTCAATATTGAAACTCCCGTATAAACAACAACCTAATTTTCAATGAATTGTTTCTTATTCGTGGGACAAGAAGGAAGTCGCAGAATAATGATTCGCAATGCGCAAAAGTCCATCAATTTTTCGCATCTTTTATGTAACCACGCGTGGGTCATCTGAGGATTTAGGTTGCCACTTTAGAGCTCGGTTGAAAGCCTTACCCATTTCGCGAAGATTTTTGTTTTCCTTCTCTAAGTCAAAAGCATCTTTATGTAAATGCTGTCTCTCCTTTTGTAATCGCTTAATTCTGGAGGTATAAAAATCATTACAACGAAAATTGTCCTCGGTGGTTTTCCAAGCTTAGAATTGGCCTTAACCTGTTTATGCCACCTAGTAGTAAGGGAATGATCCATCCCAAAGGGAAAGTTCCTTATCTCAAGCCCGGAAGATTCAGACCTCCTCCAAACCCGCAAAACACCCGGAGTGGAAGTTTCAAGGGTATATCCAAAGATAGATTCTCATTCTCCACATTTTTTCAATACATCATCATGTCCTGCCTCCAAGCCAATAACTTGACGTTGGAGTTTATCCTTTCCTTCATCAAAATCGATATAAGGATTTGTCTTTATGTCCCTCTTCACTTCGAGAATGTTTTTGTCCTTTTGCTTTATCTGAGCCTCCAATATACCTACTTGCTCCTTCAAAAGTTGTACAGATGGCTCCCCTGGCGGGGCAAACATCTCGTCAATATTGGATAAAAGGTCCCTGAGAAAATCCCCAGGGCATAGAGTAATTCGAACACCCTCGTCAGTGAAGCAGGAAGTGCCTTCAAGCAAACGTTCATGTTCATGTAAACAAGTTGGCTACTACTTGTAGTATCAATTTTCAAATAACGAATATCAAATTTTAAACACAGAAAACATACCTTCCTCCCTACCATTCTTGTCATGTCCACGTCGAGAGTTATATTCATTATGATGACCGCCTTTGTCGTCATTACCAATAAGTGAAGTAGAGTCCTCGCCATTTCCAAGTGCCGGATAATCAGGCAGCCCCTCAATAAATAAAAGATACTCAACCCTATCCTTGATCCCTTTGGGGGTTTCGACATCTTGCCTGGGCATCCTAATTCGCCGCAAGACCCTGCTTTGAAGATACGGCGAGAGAGAAGGAAAATCTATATCCGGACACTTGCCACTGTTTTCACGATAGACCAAAGAGAGAGCCTTTTCATAATATTCGGTAGCTATATTTGGGAGATGTACCTTCAAAAATGAGGAAATTCTATCATGGGTTTCACAAATTATCCGCTTAGCGTCACAAAGGGTCGATTCCTTTACTCTCAGTTCCCTTGCGTGCTCTTTCGACATGTCCAACTGCTCGTGCCTAAGAGTAGAGACTTTGGCAGCTAGGATCCAGTTGCCAGTCTTTTTCCATTCAAGAAACACTCTCGGCTAACTACAAGATTCCTCCTTTTGGCTCTTCGCTGAAACTAAATCACAAATTTTTGACTCTGGCATGGACTTCTCTTCCTTCAGCTCTTTAGCGTCACGAGATAACGAAACCGTCGTCGTCCCGGTTGTGTACCAACCACCAGATATCTGAAAAGGAACGATACGGAGTTAACACATGCATAAGGTAAACAAATAAAGAATTTAGAGGCACGAGAATAGGAACCAACAGTTACTGCTTAACGAGATGAAGACAAAAACTAGACCAATCTGTAAAAGCAAACCCTGAAATATCGGACCCATCAACACTAGGTAAGACAGATCTGACGATACTATCAAAGTTCAAAGTCGGTGAAAGATGATTTACGGAATCGCATTGACGATAAGAGGGGGAAGGTAATTCGCATCCTCCCAAATCGAAATTCCTTGAGAATCAGATCTTAGAAGGCAAGCAACAAAACTACTTCCTGCGGTGTTCACTGAAGAAGGACATATCTTGGGAGAGTCTCCAAGAAAAGGAGCGAGTGGGCTAGATAATGACCGACACCCAGGCGACTCAACAATCTCGCCACCAAAAAGATGGGAGACTGGATTTTTCCTCTTGGGCTTTTTGGTAGGTCCACCGCTGGTAGCTAAGGTCGTTCTCCTCTTAGATGGAGGCCCAAGATGAGAAGAGACAGTGAGATATGGATGTGAATCATCTTCAAGAAACACTGAACGTAGGAAAAGAGAAATTTCACCTGCTGCATTGACAACCTGAAGCTCCTTCACTTCGAATTGCTCTTTTTCCGGACAAAGCCCAGAAGATTTGCTCAACCTGGAGACGCACGATTGTGGAATCTCAGACATAGTCCTACCAGGTGATGCTATAAAATAAACATGTGTTTTTAATCCAATTTCCATTTTTATAATTACACATAAATAACATACAAGTAGATAGACGACATAAAATTTTATTATCCCGTTGGACAACGATATTGAATGCAAAGATTGATGTCAGAAGATTAAATTCCCTTATTACGAGTTGTTTGTTTATACAAATCTTATTTCTCAGAAACCCGATAATGAACGGGGATTGATATGACTTATTAGAGGTCACTATTAATCATCGTCCCATACGATCGTAGAAAGTTTAACCTTATACTGGGACCATCAATCCCTAATTCAGAGCATATCCAAATCAGCGATCAAAGTTTGAGCAAGTAAACTTACTACTAGTTAGATCTAGGATTCTGGGAAATAGTGTGACCAATTTCGATGAAGAGTGACCTTGGTTGAGTAAAATGTTATGCAGGAAGGGGGAGAAAAGGAGAAGAATATTCCCTTTTTGAAAAAAAGAGACTCGCTTTTCCTTTCCGTCGTTTACACCTAAGATCGAATTGACGAACATGATTCATCCTAAGAGAGAAAAAACGTCGGCCAGAGGTAAACAATAAAAAAAAGAATCTGCATCCGGAATTCTGGATTAATCTGGACCGCACAAAGGGAGGCCAACCAGCTTCCCGATTGAGGGAGATCAAAAGACACAGAAACGATACTTCGAAATAGACAAAGAGTTTGACTTGGAAAGTCAAAAATACCCCTTTACTATGGGGGGAGGGGGGAGGGAAAATGTTACTGCCAGAAATAGGCTGACGATGAAGCAAAGTCAAACAATAAAAGGAGTCAAAAATAGGGAGAAATGGTCCGAAAGCCGCATCAACCGAGACCTTTCAAGGAGAAAGGACATAAAAGTTAAGAAATCTAGCTAGCGGGATCTACCTAACAAGGTTAGGCTGGCAGGATCCTTCGAACAGCGTCAACCTGGCAGGGGGTTCTACAGCAAAAGGCCACCAGATTAGAAACCAAGAAAGATAAAAGAAAGACCTCCGTCATTTGAGACCCGAAAGGGCCTTCGGGGTTAACCTACTTAATACCGATATGCTAGGAGGATAGAACACCAAGAGCAACAAGCCGGAGACACATAACAATTATCTGGTACTAGTTTTTGAAACATCTACTACATGAATGCCGAAAGGTCACACTGATAAACATCAGACAAATTGCCTAGAGCCACCTTCTGAAGAATCAGGCTATACCAAGAAATCCCACCGAAAGGCAGACCGAAACCTCGAAAGGGATACAAGCTATCCACGCTAGTCTACTTAACACAGACACCTACGGTAATTCCGAACTGGCAGCTATCTATGTACATAATGAGGACAGGCTCCTCTAAGTATCAACGGGAAAACCGGATGCCTATATCTGAAGATCTATGACCGAAAGCATACAGCCAGAGACTCGTTATACCTTCCGAAGAGCAACTTTAACAACAAACTCATTCCAATCTCAAAGAAGTTCTCGACTAGCCAAGACCTCCATTACGGGAGCTGTAATTAATACGACAAAGCGGCCGGAAGCAAAAACATCCGGAACCCAAGAGAAAAGCGGTCCTTGCAGGACCGGCGACCCAAGAGCAGAAGGGGCTCCAAATCCTCTATAAATAAGACTCCAGGGGTCACAGTGAAAGGTGTCTCTCATTCTTTTTTTTATAATTCTTAGACTTTTTCCTCTCTAATACGAAGACCAGTTTGAGAATTTCTTCCATTCTGTTCATGTACTACAAATCAAAGATTAATAAAAAGAGAATCTACACATAGAACGTCGCTTTGTGAGTTCGTTATGTTATTTCTAATTATCATTACTGCAATTTATTGTTTGTTTTCCACATAGACATGGATTCTCATCCAAACTTTTCCGCATATTAGAGGAAATACCTTTTTCCGTGGGTTTTTAGACATATCCCGGTATTTCTTAGTGATTCTGCTTCTCCAGGCTTTGACACTTACGAGTGGTGATCCGATCCAACTCATAAAGACCAAACAATCCATTTTCCCCTTAGGTCCACTCCTATTGACCTATCTCCGATGTTGACGAAAAATATCGTTACCATTTATATATTAGTTGCAAAGAAAAAATACTAGCTTCAAGAGATAATCCAATCTGAATCAATTGCCCATAATTCTAAACTTAGTTAATGTCAGTTTCATTTTGAAGTTAAACTTCAATTGGTTTTAGACCCAATTCGGTTTCATTTCAAATTGAACCGAAGGTTCAAATTATAGATCACATCTCGAGTTTCCCATTTAAACTTCAATTTCGATTTGATTTGAAATTTAAGCCATAATTTTTTATTACATTCCAAGTTAAACTAAATATTCGAAATTTCTATTCACATTCAATTTATTTTGAGCTTATAAGGATATAACACAAAATTTTAAATTCCATTTTAAATGATCGAATTTGTTTAACTAGTCGGAAAATCTAATTTCTAGTCAACCGTTGGAATTCAAACTCGGTTGTTTATTCGAGATGTATAGATTAGTCTGTCTTAATATATAGGATTATATCACTCAACCCAAACTCGTGATTCAATTCTGGATTTTATTTCAAACGTTCGAAATAGATTCATATTTGTATATTCAAAATATTTCAAAAATTAAATTCTCTTTATCAAAAAATAAGTAGCAAAGCTACCTATATTGGTCTCCCTCAATTTGAACCTCGATAAAGAATCCCAAAGACGAAAAATTTATCATTGAATTTAATTTTTTAGCTACAAAGTGTGTTCTCTATTCATATAGTTTCTTTTGAAAACATTTTGGATAATCAGTTGAATACACAATTTTTTCCAAAATACGCGTATAAATTACTAGTATATTTAAATAACTTCTCCAGTTTCGTTCATACCCAGAACGAACTTGTAAATGGATTATGTCTGACATTGTATTTCATTCTGTATTGATTGATTTCTATTAAATATGTATCTTTTCGCAGGAGAGAATTTATTCTCTTGCTTAACACCCTTCTATGAGACGTACGAGCTTATAGGTTATATATCGATAGATCTCAGTCGTACGGCGTGAATTGTCAGTGTCTTATGCTCTAATACCAAATTGAAGCGACCCATACTTCCACCGTACGGGAAATCCCGGATTGAGTTGAGAACACAATGCATCAGAATATAAACAATAGAACATTTCATTGCTATTACAACAATTACATCAGAGTACAAGAGTATCCCGAAGTATAAATAAATATTACACATTGGAAATACAATATCAGAGATTAAAATGCATGATTTTAAAGTGTATAAATATAATGTATAGTAGAAATTCATCAACTAACATAACTGAAGGAAATACACGGATACAATGCTTTCCGAATATGGCTCCAGTTGTAATACAGGATCTTGTGAAAAAAAAAAATCTACAAATCCAAATAGGGCTGTTACGGTAACGGTAAATTTACCATTACCGTACCGTTACCGATAAATCGGTAACCGGTTACAAAATTAAACGGTATACCAATGCATTCGGTACGGTAACGGTAATTTTACCGTTATGAGCGGTAAAGTATCGGTAAAAAAATAAATATTCCGACGGTAAATTACCGTTAACCCAATTTGTTTATATTCAATGTAGAAAGTGGAGCTAAGCTACTAAAAAGGGTATCCCACCAGTTGTTCCTGATAATCATTATTTAGTACCTTCATTTGGCTCTCTAAGGCAAGTTCATGCCTAAGCAATCTTTTTTATAATTTTATTTATGTAACCATGTATGTGTTGCTGCTGTCACTTTGCTGTCTGTTATTCTATATTGTCATTTTATGTCTTTATCAACTTATTTAGTTAATAATAACAAACTCAGACATGCATGCTGAATTGCTGATGCTGCTGTCATTTTATGCACATCTCTAAACATATAACATGTTCATTTTACATAGGCAAAGTAAATATTTATACTATTTTTAGAAAACGGTAATTTACCGTTACCGACGAAACCGTTACCGTTGTAACGGTATACCGGTAGAACAGTTACCGGCGTATCGGTAACGGTAACGGTAAGCATTTTTGATTTACCGGAAAAAACGGTACGGTAACGGTATTTGCATAATGGTAACGGTAACCGTTACCGTAACAGCCCTAAATCCAAAAATACTAGCTGCCCATGTGGAAAATATGGGCGCCCAGAGTTTAGGTGGAAACAATAAACTCCGAGTCAGTCATGGGACTGGTCTGAGAACTAAAACAGTTATTAAATCTTTACTCTAAAAGTTGGGAAATCATCGGACCATGCCGTATAACACGGAACATGTTTACTCCACATGGATCTCCGTTTAAAATAAAACAACGCTATGCTTTTTGGAAAACGAAGCTATTATAAGACTTGGGTCCTATCACACAATGCAACGCAAGCCGGAGGATAGAGTTTTTCCCTTATAATAGCCAAACATGTTTGGTACGTTTAAAACAAATCATTTTGATATTACTATAAGTGCATAGTGTCAAAATCAACTTCAAATATAAATGTATCAATCATAGATGGCATGAGCGCACCATCCCACTATGTTGCCACATGGGTTTACATCTAAAGCTGAAAAATGTCTTATTGGAAATTGTATTTCCATCATGCGTAAAGACATACCGATTCAGATCACCTCTAGCAAGATGACCCAGGGCTCGGACGCTGGCGAGCCCCTGGATCATCGAAGGTCGGTCCACACTTAATTTTGTGGATTAATTATTCCTGAACACGCGTTTCCCGGTCCTGTCGAACCTCTAAAATGGTTAGTACGTCGACCAATCATATCCAAGGCGCCTCGCAATCCATCATGCACATAAGTAAAAATGTTTGGGCTCCATTCCATGACACCCCAGTATGAGTCAAAAACGGGATAAGGGACCCAAGGAATGCATGCGTTTCTTTCTAGCACATTTCCATTTCAAATGTTTATCAAGATAACTTAAGTATTTCTCGATGTTTCAATCAGAATCATATGGTTATCCCACTTTCGAGATTCAAAAATAAATAACGGTGATGTTGCAACAATCACTTGAATCATCTTCAAGCGACTAGAGTATGATTTCATATCCATCTATTACGTATAGGACTTTGTACATATATTGGCCAAGCATATATTCGAAATCTTCACATACCGACAGTCCAATCGTGACGTCGAATAAAATACTCAAACTCCTATTAAAAGATATATTTCAAAATAACCATGTTAAATGATTTACTTAATTTCAAAATAATTTATCTTTTAAAAATACGATCTCTCCACAATGATTCTTGTGACGATTCCACTCATTCTAGGGTATTACTACCCAATCTCTAGTGAGTTTTTAAAACTAATAAGCTAAGCTTTGTATAACTAAAGCTCTGATACCATTTGTAACGACCTGCCTTTTCGACTTCTTCAAGTCGGTAATTAAACCAAGTTAAACCGCTCAAAATGACAGATTGTTATCTAGCTTATGGTTTTAAACAGAATTAGACACAGGAATCTATAATATCTCGCAGCGAAATCATTTTACACAAAATATCAGAGTTATACTATAAATTTTACATAATGAAATTACATGAATTTTAAGTAAAATAAAATTTGCAGAAATTGTCGAACCAGCGTGCACTTCTTTACTACTCACTAACTTCAATAGAGAAAGTCTTTAAATCTGCAACACTCGGATCTGACCGGAGCGTTCCGTGCAAAAACGTAAAACACTCGAGTTAGGATTGACCTTCATTCAAGTAAATTAACTTCAATAAAAACTGAATGCAATAGTTAATTCTAACATCAAATATATCATATGCAAAACATCAAGTATACACATGTGTAGTATTTCTTCAATATCAGCTTAAAGTTGTAATAGTGTCTATTCAAATCAGTTTATACTACATGCAAATCTAGTGTAGTATTAGTTCAAGATAAAGTATAATATCTGTGTTTATCAGTTTTTTTTATAGAGACAAACATTCACAGGAGTCTGCATGTACACATGTGTGCATGTACACCTGTGCACTGCATCAGCATCCGAGAACCAGAATATAACAAATGCGAGTATGGGAATACAATGCAGCATAGGTTTAGGCAAACAAATAGCAACAGGGAAGTGCAAAATACTAGGAACATGCATTTCAAACATAAACATGGAACATATCCAAACCATTCGAATATGGGACCAACCAGCAAAACAATACTAATATCAAAATTTACATTTATGGGCCGTGAATGAATATGTGTATTAACTGTACATAGCACGCAAAGTGATAGAATTTCAACAGTAGGAATAATCAAAATATAGTGGCATCCCGAATCCCAAAGGTCTAAGCATAGGTTAACATGATAATATATTGAATAAATTTTGCCTTTATAAATGCACCAATCAAAAATCAATAGAAGAACCAATATAAATAGACTAGAATATTGAATGACCAAAAGCCACTACTTCTATTAACTAGAGTACCCTAACAGACGATAAAGACACAACGCTATTATAATTTAATTTTAAACACTTAATTTACATATCTAGAAAACAATTTTGAACAATTAATACATGCTTGCTTGATAAATAACCATGATAAAAACCTGGCAACGATAACGTAAATGACCCGAAACAATCAAAATATAAGCCTAACTCCATCAAATATGCAATTTTGATTCATTTAAGTATAGTAAAAAATAGAAAATTTACCTTGATAAAAGGAAGAAAAAAAATGCAACGATGACCGTATTAATTCTCAAATCATCACATATAAATACAATTATGGTTAACAGAAGTGTAACCAATTTGCACTTCCCAAAACTTAAACATTAACATTACAGTGAATGATTAAAATTCATTGCAATGAATGCTCTATATTTTGCATTTTCCAACAATATGATATTACATCAAATGCGATGCATAAATAAAATTGTTATAAAGAAAAGTATAAATCTTAGTTGATATAGTATAAAATGGCAATTAAAATGGGAAATAATTATTACACTTAAAATCTTACTCTATTAAATCCAGACAGATGGCAATTACACATGTAAGAGGGAATATGAGGGAATAACAAATCATGACAGCAAGATTGAATGACATAGATAACTTAAGTACAGCAACAAGAACAAGTGCAACATTAATATGAAAAAAATATGAAGGCATACAATAAATGACAAACTTTAACCTAAATCTCAGGTTAGGCAAAAACACACAAGAACCCAAGCCATGATATACAAAACGTAAGAATTGAATTCAATGGGCAAACTAGTGAACACGACCAGAAAAATTGTGCAAACCCACGATAGAATTAAATTATTATATTCTAGTTCTTTATTAGTTAAATAACTTGAATAAAGATTAACCGTGAGCAAAATACTCATCTTAAAGCTGCGAAGAAGGCAGGAGGATGATGGACAGAGGGAGACTGATGGTCGCTCGCGAGTTAGTTGCTTCAATCGGTGGAAGCGAATTACGATTTTCGGTGGGAGGCCATGGCAATTTCTTATTTAGGGAAATTTATTTTCGGCTAGAGGAAAAAGATTTGGCATGGGGTTTTCTGGTGAAGCTCGGTGTGGTGGACGAGGGTGACTATGGGTTGCTAGGTTTTCAATTTTTTTGTGCATGTCCTCAGGAAGAAGAAATAGTATGAGAGAATTAGGATGGAAGCGGTGGAGACGTGGTGTATAGGAAACTGAAGCAGCAACCACTCAAAACAAATAAAGAGATGAAACAAACAAATAAAAAAACGTATTCCCATAAACTTGTTCCACACCTCATACGTTCCACTTCAATTCAAATTCTTATGGATTCATTCCTGTCGTTATATTGTATATGCTTGTAGATATTTCTCATTATTTAGTTGCATGCACACAAATGAGCATAGGAAATTATACATGAGAAACAAATTGAGTTTGGGTTACATTATTAAGGTGCGTGGACACAGTTACATTAGTAAGGTGCATGGACATAAATGGACGTATCGTTATGTGTGCATAGAGTATTTTTAGTGTGCCCAGTATTAAGCAGAACTTTGTTTCATTAATATTGGGTACACATGTTTGTACCACAACGCAAAGTTTTATTATAAGCGTTTATGCCAGTGCACGACTTTTCAATTCGTTTTTGACTGTTTGAGTACCAGGTGACGGTTATAGATCATATTTGCTGACCCAAAATGGCTAAAAAATATAATGGACCCAAATAGGGACACGTCGAACTCAAATGACTCCGTTCAAAGCTATTTCGAAATTTTACATGACCCCTTTTAATGTAAAGTTCGCATAGGAAAATAAGTAAACGGAGGATAAAACATCTGCTATTCATGAAACAAAAAGGGCAATTATTCTTATAATTCAATCTACTATTTTTGCTTTAAATTCGCTCAAATTCCGATAATGTTTTATTCGTAGCGATTTTAGTAAATCTTTAATTAAATTAATGCGACTGAAACAAACTTACGTATTTTTCTACGAAATTCATTCTTCTGCTATGTCTAGTTAGGCGCATCTCAAATAATCAATTTCGGATTTTTTTTTTATTTTACATTTTAATTTTATTTTAGATATGTTGGTTGCCACTACCACAAATAATCATCAAAAATCCATTCAAACGGAGTGATTAAACTTTGACGTCTTCGATAAAAAAATATTTAGATAACTTCTACATGAAAATAATAAATCTTAAAGATAAACGTTTCATTATAAATCAATTTCAAATTTTAATTCCCAAATAAATACATTCTAAATTAAATTTATTGTTTAATTCTTATTATAAACCATTTTAAATTCAATAGTTTAATTAATTCAATAACTTAAATGATTGAAATATATGGGATGTTACAACATTCTACCGATTTACGTGAAATTTTGACATTATCACTAAATTTGGATTATTTTGACACTAAGTTCATATCAATCACTTTAGATACATTCTACTTATTTTATAGAAACTATTATGGATGTTTTATGCTAGTTTATATAATTATATGATTATTGGCTATATGGATAATTGTTTGTCTATTTATTTAAAACTATCGCTCGTAGGCGATTTAGTGTTGGGGAAAATCTCTTTGTTAGAGTTTGGTGTATTTCAATCAAATGCGCTTGATGATGACCCTAAGGATGTGATAGTGTTCAAAGCCTATTGATTAAGCACACAACGACAAGAAACTCTAAGGATGAGATAAATTTTGGAAAAAGTACCGGTGCATGTGGACAGTTATCAAGACGACAAAGCATTGATATATACCAACTAATTAGAAGACGGTGTAGCATCGGAGCATGTTGACTGACTTGAGGTAGAGGACATCGAAGTATAGCAACTAATCTGAAGGCAGAGGATGGATTTTGTGATATGCTTAGATTTCGAGATGGATGCTAAACATTTTCATTTGTTGTGTATTTAACAATTTTGGTTAAGTACATGAGCAGAGTAGCCATTATTGATTGCAGTATAGTAATCGATATCGATTACTATTTTTGATGGCCTATTTGTCCAACTTCTACGATGATGAGGCTTCATGAAGCAAGATGTGGCATTTGGCTCAATAGTGGTTTCGTCCTGATGGCTCTTCAACTGATGATTTTAGCACTAAATGTAGGACACATGGTGCTTCGACGCAGTGATTTCATCATTTGACAATGGTAGTGCCGTGATGAGAAAGGGAACCTTAATTATTGATGGATCAACTATGAGAGGAAGAGTGTGAAATTATAAGTCAATATGATGAGAATATCAGTCAGGATGATGAGATATAAGTCTACATGATGAGACTATTAGTCAAGGTGGTAGGACGAGGTTTATAGGAAGGATTATTTTATGACATACGATGGGTTCAGAGTC
Source organism: Allium sativum (assembly GCA_030737875.1). Taxonomy (NCBI): domain Eukaryota; kingdom Viridiplantae; phylum Streptophyta; class Magnoliopsida; order Asparagales; family Amaryllidaceae; genus Allium; species Allium sativum. Next base: position 43,175,384 of record JASFAX010000020.1, on the reverse strand, counting down.
TTTCCAAAACCAAAACAGCTTCTGATAGGAGCTAAGAAGAACAGTCCAAGGAAGAGTCTTCTACTGAGAGCGTCTGCAAAGATATCACTGATAACATAGTTTTTGATGGATACTCATGAAGCAATGATATTTAGTGATGAGTTCTACTGGGCATACGATGGCCTTCGGATGCTTCACTTGGGGAGACGGTAGGACTTGTAGATACTCTAATTGTATGATTATGTGAGCTGGATTCTCTTATTATATGGTCTATATAGTCTCTTGTGTTTTACATTAGTGATTTCTAGTTATTTTATCTAATGCGTTGTGAGATACTCGATAGGTTTTGTGATTGTGTTTGTGTCCCTTTCCTTTTGTTTGCTTCCTTTATCTCTCCTTCCTTACCGTTTCTCTTACTTTCTTCCATTTCTTTACCTCGAGAATCTTTGTGCATTGGTCATGTGCTTATACAGTGCACTATTAGTTAATATGAGTATAGTGTATGGCAGTCATCACATTCTTGAACTTATCTGATTACATATTCATTAACACATAAAGTGGAGTTTACTAACTTACAGTAAACGCCCTAGTAAACTAGTGTAGTATGTGATGCACAATCTTTACTTGAATAGTTACTATTTAGTGTAACACCTTGCTCTTTTAAATAAAAAAAGAATTGAAATAATTGGGTTCAATGAAAATAAGCATTTTGGAATTGTCAGAGTTTAGTCTCGAAAGTTATAGCATTAGTTTCATGGAAATTTTCTAACAAACTTATATATATAAAATATGCCAAATGGAGTTCATATGGAAAAATAATTAATGTTTGAAGTTCTATGCCGAAAAATAATTATACATATAAACGTGTGTAAATATATTTAATTTATAAATATGTACACGTATTAATTCCAGAAATAACATGTGTTTGAAATTCGAAATAAACACGTTAATAAAAGGAATTAAATCAAAAAACAAGTGGAAAGTAATTAACTTAAATTGAAACATTTAAATAATTAATATGCACAAAACAGAAATGGAAAGCCACACAAGGAAAATGGGTTTGGTTGGCCCATCGATAGGTTGGGTAGACCCAGGAGTCGACCCCTGTAGGGTCGGGTCAACCTAGGAGTCGACCCATACATGAGTTGGGCCGACCCATCATGTCAAAAATGACGTATTATGGCTATTTTCGACGATGAGATCTAATTCATTTTAAATCGAAGGAATATGGTTCATTTGGACATCTGTAAATAAATGTGTACGACTAACCTCTAAACTCATTTTTTTTGACTGGACATGGAAGCTCTGTTATTTTCCTTTCTCTTCTAATTCTTTAGAAACTAAAAATTAGATTTTGGTATATTAATACAAGACCTGAAGGTAGAAACTAAAGATTTAGAAAATAGACATCTGAATTCTCTATTCGTATAAGGTAACTTGTTCAGATCTACTTTTAATTAGTCTATTTTATTTTCTTTTAGATCCAGATCTATAAATTTGTGCAAATTCCATTTTGTAGATTCAAAAAGGTTTACAAAAGTGAAAGCCTATGAACAATAAATATGGAATCAAAAATCAGATCTTGAACTTGGAGTGCTTTTCTAGGTGAGTGTATTTAAATTATATATGTTTTTTTGCTAATGATATATAATATCATTTGATTGCAGTTAAATTGTTGAATTTTACATAAGTTGTGTTTAGGATAATTCTGATTATAAATTGTTATAATAATAGTTATATGAAATTAATATATTGTGGAATTGAATCCAAATAAATGATAATAAGTAACATTGGGTTTGAGAATTATGGAAAAGGGGCATAAGCCTAAAAGTGAGAAGTAAATGTTAAAACTTGGGAATTGAGATAAAATGGGGATCCATATGAATAAATTGATTTGGAAGTTTGTAACACCTTAAAATTTAGTACACCATAACCATACTTAAAAGATAATAAATTAGGTGTTACTTAATTAAATATTTTGGAACTAAGTAAAACCGACTTTACCATTGCATTTGTCTCGGAATTCTGGTTCAGAGGGACCCCAAGTTTACGTAAAACGGATAACGTACGAAGAAGTTATGAACCTTAGAAGTTTGTATACACATAAGGAGGATATATATAGATATATTCAAATTAATTCAAACCAAAAACAACGCACGGAAAACGAACGTTATGGAACAATCCAACCTGGGCTTGGGTCGACCCATGCATGAATGGGGTCGACCTATGGGTTGACCTAGGGGGTAGGTGGGTTCTTCCACCTAGATTTGGGGCAGATTATGAATTATGTATTTTGGGGCTGGGTTCGTCGCTGACTTAGCGCTAGTTAAAACCCTAGGATCTAACGGTTAACGGTTGGCTCTGTTAATCTATATAAGGGGCTCTCTCTCCCATTATATCTACACACAATTCTTCACCTTTCTCTCTGCCTCCATTAATATTCTAAATTAAATAATAATATGGGCGTAATTCTTTTCCTGTTATACATTTTTGGACTGAACCGTGGGTTGATTTAGGTGTCATTAATGGTGGTGCTGTTACATACATGGAAAGTTTGCAGTCCGATGTTCCTATGAACAACAATGTTGAAGACATTATAACTAACAATTTTGTGAGGCTGTCGAACTCCACTAATCAGAACATTAATGTTTATGGAAAAGAAATCATACTGCATCTATTAAAGGCTTTAGCAATGGTGATGCTATATCGAATTGAAGAGGTGAGAAGTTTCAAATTAATACTGTTTATATAATCTTGCATGGTATTTCAACTATAAATTATTGCAGTTTGCACAAAGCTATTTGGCGAACGGACAGCTCTTCTAACAAAAGATAAAATTGCTAACTATTGTATTTTGGTGGAGTAAACCAAAATCATGATGAAAATGCCATGCATCTCTTCTTTCATTGCAATGTTACAAATACCCTATGGTGTGATGCCTTGCAGCAAATTGATGATGGTGGCAGTGCATACATTGGCAATAACGAATGGGATAGAATACAAGGGAAAATGCGAGGAAGGAGTGACAGATCGAGGATTTTTTGCTATGTTTTGAAGTAGATTGTCAACAATATTTGGATACAATGCAACGTGAGAGTCTTTAATGTGAATAAAGTGATGAATTTTGGTCGATGGAAAAAATTTGTTTGGCGCGACATCAGGGACGGGCTTAAATTCTTAAAATTCACTTATGACCCTGGTATTTTTGGCTAAGCAATTTGCTTGCTGTGTATATATGTGTCCTTTGTTAGTTTCCTTTAGTCATTGATATGCCTTGTAGCCTCTATTTACTCCTTGTTTTATTTTTCTCTCCTTGTGCAACTTTGTAATCGTCTTTCGTATATCAATAAAATGGTAGGGGGTCATTTAACCCCCATCAGTTTTGCTAAAGAATAATAATAAGATGGGGAGACTCTGCTGAAATCAAGATTAACAAAGAAGATTCAAGATCTATAACCAACCTTCGACCCTGCATTCAACAAAAAGGATAGAAATGGACATTTCTACAATGACATATATATAAGAGGTTTAATTTCGTCTTCACCAAGACCCGTTGTGAGTTCCTTGTTATTTTCGGATCTGATACCTAAATATATATCATAACATTTAAATAAAATTGGGTTTCTTTAGAATATGCAGTGTTTATAAGATAATTACTATACATGTTCTTCACTGTTAATCACGTATGACGTTGTTATAAGTAAATTATATGCTTTTACCGTCGAATAATTAATTAGTTATGTGTATCTATCTTCCTTTTCCCTATTTCTACTGTTTTAGTTTTTTTCTAGTCTTGCTTATAGGCCTATGTGAGTTCACTTTATTCTTCTTCCTCGATTATTTTTCCCTTTTGGTTTACGCTAAGCCTAGGCCTTTTGGAAGCCTAGGCCATGTTCGATTAAAGTTTGCGTATAGTAAAAATTGGGATAATAAGAAATGACACGAAATTGGGAATTTGGGCATATTGTTAAACTGAGGATTATTTGAATGTAATTTAGGAAATGGATAATATGCATATACTTGTACCTGCTATAAATTGGGGATGTAATGAAAAGGGGTATTATGCATATGCTTGTACTTGCTGTAAATTGGGAATGTAATAGAAATGGGTAATATGCATAATAAATGTACATGCTGTAATTTGGGGACATAATCAAATGAAATAGTGTGCATATGTATAAATATGTTAGATTTGACTTAATACAGACATTAGATAAAAAGGACATGTTAAAATTATGTAAGTACCAGATGTAGGTTAGTAAACTGAATCACTATAGTAATTATACATACATCTGGGCAGGTGTTTTATGGAAGGGTTGTACACACATAATAACATGTAATATTGCAACCACACTTTATTAGTAAACTTAAACCTGCTATGTTAAACCTGATTATTAATAAGCTAAGAGGTCCCTCGTTCTATTGTTGCATCTCGTTTTGGGGACTCTTAAATCCTAGTTACTTGGGGGGTACAAGGTTAGGGGTTTTGGCTTGTGTCAATCTGCTGTTTTGAACCAATATAAGTCAGTATCCTTGTTGGTATTTTGTTAGAGGGCCTCACATTAGGTGAGGCCAGGGCACGCTTTACTGAACTAGATAGTAAGAGGTTCACATAGGGAAGGTGGGTACGGGCGTGTTCCGGCCGAGTCATGAGCGTGCAAGAGTCCGATTAGGGAAACTATGCTGCTGTAACACAGTAAGTAGGTCCTTGTTATATAAGATGTTGGATTAGGGAGTGATACACTCTACTATTGGGGATGACACAGGGTATTTACAAAGTAGGGAGCCGATCGCATGGGTAGTAATTATGGTACACCTAATCTACTGTTATGAAATTAGGGTAACACCTAATCCTATTATGTAATTAGGGTAACCCTAATCCTACTATTAAATCCTTCTATTAAATCCTGTTGTTTCTGTTAAGTAATTAGGTTAATACGTAATCCTGTTATACTAGTATTGGTGCTGACACAACCTGTTTTTAGGGATATAAATGAGAAGCATTACTTGATCACTGTTTATTCATGTTTTATCCCGATGTTCCTGTTCATCCTATTTATCATGTTTATATTGTTGCCTTATATGATATTGTACTTTCTCATCCGGCCTTATTTACCTTTCTTGGTATCTCTATTTTTATGCATATTTGAAAATCACTAGAACTCGCCAGAATTTATGTCAAACCCTTTTTGTTTTTGCTTCTTTCTTCGTTTTTCTCCCCCAGGTCCTCAGAGTGGTAGCACTCCTCGGTGATTATGACTTTCTCTTTCAGCTTGGATCTTGATTTTCTGAGATATATCGTTTTGACTTACTTTCTACTATGTTACGGCTTGCTATGAGGGATATGGTTTTTTATTACTGCACTCTGTTATTTACATATGAGACAGATTTGAAACACTTGGTTTTGATGTATCTGGTTTGATGATTTAACCTGTTTTGAGACTGTTTTATTTTCAATAATAATGTCAAAATTTTCCGCTTCTTATTTTATATTAGTGTTGTGAATTTCAGTACCGTATACTTATTATGCTTCATGAAACTTAATGCATTCTCTTATGAGTGACATTTAAGGATGTGGGGTGTCACAATTGGTATCAGAGCCGAAGGTTACAAGGTCAGAGAACAAGTTTAGAAAAATTGTTTTAAAAAGCAAAGTATTTTCAAATAAAAATCTGTTTTTGAAAATCATATCTGCTCAAGCCATATTCAGAATTCTCTTGGTCTCTCGTTGAATCTTTTGTTTCTTCTCTTTTCCGCATGTCTGGGGAACCCAATCTTCCTAAGGGTATTCCACTACCGACATTGTTCCATAGGCATCTGGAGGCTACGGCACCTATCGGAAGTCAAGGAGATGCCCCACCCCCAGCTGCAGCCGCAGTAGCTTTGCCTGCACTAGTTGATAATTTTTCTAAGTTATGTAAAGACTTTGCACTATGGGAGGAAAACCATTTCGTGGTATCGAGAGCTTTGTTAAGGAACAAAATTTGCTAAGAGAGACAAAGAACATGTTTGGTCTTTTTGAGATCGGTGATAGAAGGAAAATACAGTTGGCCGCATAACAACTGAAGGATGAATCTTCTTACAGGCAGGAGGTGACATAGGCATGACAACCAGTATATACTTGGTATGAATTTAGACGGAGGTTTGAGCTGAAGTTTTTACCTCAGGCAGGTGAGGGATTACAGATGGAGAGATTCTTGGCTTTGAAACAAGGGGACATATCTATGAAGGGTTATGTGAATAAGTTCAATCAGCTGGCGAGAATTGGTCTAAACTTGGTGAATATACCCCGTAAGAAGGCTCTTATGTTTGCTAGAGGGTTGAATCAACCTCTCCAAGGACTTGCATTATCTTATATATCGATGGGGGCAATGTTTGAAAGGCTAGTTGAGATGATTCTAGCACAGGAAGATGGCAAGGATGAGAAGAAAGACAGTAAGACTAAGGAGACACAAGCTAAGGGCGAGAAAAAGAAATGGCGGCCCAAGAAAGGTGCACAAAAGAAAGGTAGGAAGCCTGAAAAGGATCAGATCAAGAAAGATATCAGGTGTCATGGTTGCGGAGCTATGGGTCATTTTGTGAAGGACCGCAGAAAGGTAAAGAAATCCTACTTTAATTGTGGACATGTGGGACACTTCACTAAGCAATGCCCTAGCAAGCAAGGAAAAGAGGCAGGATCTTCTAGAAAAGTACATGCTCTTGAGGATAGTGGACCTGATCAATGTCGGAAATTCATAGTTGAAGATTTAATTTCCCTTTTTGACTATCCTGTTAGAACCCTGTATGATTTTGGCGCTTCACATTCGTTTATATCCAGTTCTTTAGTAGATAATCTGCTCCTTAATACTAGTATAGTCTCTGATCCATAGGAGGTACGACTCATTTATCTATGATATGTATGCATTTGCAAATTTCTATCTTGGGCGTCGAGTTTGAATGCGATGCATATATGCTGGGCTTTATGGGCTATGGTTTGGTTCTAGGAATGAATTGGCTAGCCATGTATAGTGCGATCCTTAATTGTAAAAAGAGAGTAGTTAGACTTCTTACTTGTCATGGTAGAACTATCGAAATTTCCCGTGATCCACGAGGGTCGGTGATGCTCAGTTTTCTAGAATCACTTAGTACTTCCATTGACAATTTACGACACGTACCCATTGTTAGAGATTATCTGGACGTATTTGTGGAGCTTAAGGTGTTACCTCCAAGGCATGAAGTAGGCTTCCGGATTTACTTGGTAGAGAATGTGAAGCCAGTTGCTCTACCTGTGAGCCGCATGGCTCCTAGAGAGAGGAGGGAACTTAGGAAGCAAGTAGGGGAGCTATTCGAGAAAAGATTTATTAGGCGAAGCATATCAGAGTGGGGAGCTCCAATCGCCTTTGCAAACAAGGCAGATGACTCACTTCGTCTATGCATGGATTATAGGGAGCTGAACAAATTCACCAAGAAGAATAGGCATCCGCTTCCAAGGATTGACGACTTGTTTGATCAGCTAGTAGGCACATCAGTTTTCTCGCATATGGATTTGACCACGTGATTTCATCAGTTAAGGGTGGTTAAGGACAACATTGACAAGATTACATTCAGAACTCCAGATGGTTTCTTTGAGTGGCTGGTTATGCCTTTTGGGCTAACCAATGCACTTGCATCTTTTGTGGACTTAATGAGTAGGGTGTTTAAGGAGTTTCTAAACAATTTTGTGGTGGTTTTTGTGGATGACATTCTAATCTTCTCAAAGAAAGAGGAGGAGCATGCCCTACTCTTAGGAGAGGTTCTACGCACTCTCAGATCGCATCAACTCAAGGCAAAATTTTCTAAGTGTCACTTTTAGAGAAATGAAGTAAGATTCCTAGGGCTCCTAAAAATGCGACGGAGGTAAGGAGTTTTCCAAGGTTGGCAGGCTATTACGGAAAGTTTATCAAGGACTTTGCAGGGGTATCATCCCCACTCACCCGAATGATGAAAAAGAACTTGGCTTTTTGTGGAGCACTGATTGTGAGGATGCCTTTTAGGGATTAAAAGGGGCTCTGACAACAGCCTCAATTTTGACGCTACCCAATGGAGGCAAGACGTTCACGGTCTACACAGATGCTTGTGGCATAAGACTTGGTGTCCTTCTGATGCAAGAAGGAAAGGTAATATGCTATGGTAGCAGATAGTTGAGAGCTCATGAGAAGAACTACCCTACCCATGAATTGGAGTTGGCTACAATAGTGTTTGCATTAAAGTCTTGGCAACATTATATACCTAGGGAGAGATTTGAGCTATACACAGATCATAAGTCGCTCAAATACTTGTTCATACATAAGCATCTTAACCTAAGGCAATAATGGTGGATGGAGTTACTAGTGTCCTATGTCTTTTAGATAGCTTATACCCCGGGCAAGGGTAATGTAGTGGCAGACACGTTGAGTAGACAAAGGATGAGTTTGAATTCTCTATTCGTAGAAAGGAAAAACTTTGAGTTTATATTAACCTTCGATTTTAGGCCATCTACGGATTTCACATTGGGATTGTTATCATCATTGGTGGTCCGACCTTCTCTATTGGAGCGTATTGGATCTATGCAAAGGGAGGACCCGCAGATATCAGACAACTTGGACAGGCTTAGTAGAGGAGTGACTTATAGTCATCTAGCTAGATATACAGTGGACAAGAAAGGGTGGCTAAGACGAGATGGAAGGCTATGTGCCCCTAGAATTTGGAAATTGCTAAAGGCGGTGCTTGAGGAAGCTCATCATTCTTGGATTACTATCCATCCGGGAGGCGATAAGATGTATCGAGACATGAAGGGAGTTTTCTTTTGGACCGGCATGAAGAAAGATATGGCAGAATTTGTAGTCTGATATTTGACTTGGCAACGAGTAAAGGCTGAACAAAGGAATCCTGGCAGATCGCTTCAGCCCTTAGATGTCCCACAATGGAAGCGGGAGAGCGTCTCTATGGATTTCATCGAGGGATTGCCCCGATCGAGGAAGGGCAATACGAGCATTTGGGTGATAGTAGACTGACTGACGAAGGGCACTCACTTTATTCCTCTCAAGAGTAAGAGGACAACGACTTGGCTGGCATCAATATATATTTGAGAGATAGTCTGACTTCATGGGGTACCTTCCAGTATAGTAAGAGACCGTGACCCTATCTTTACTAGCGTGTTTTGAAAAAGCTTACAAGAGGCATTAGGTACACAACTACGTTTGAGCACGGCATACCACCCTCAAATAGATGGACAGACTGGGAGGGTGCATAGAGTTCTTGAAAATCTTCTAAGTATGTGTATCCTAGACTTTGGAGGGACTTGGGAGGAGCATCTTCCATTGGTTGAGTTCGCCTACAACAATAGTTACCAATCAAGCATTGGCATCGCATCTTCAAAGCATTATATGGACGACCTTGTTGATCACTGAATTGTTGGTGGGAGTCTACAGATAGACTTCTACTTGGACCTAAGATGATTCGAGATACTTCCATGAAGATTGATCTTATCCGCCCAAGAATGAAGGCAGCCCAGGAAAGACAAAAATCATACGCCAATAAAAGGAGGACATATTTGGAATTCGAAGTGGGAGATATGGTCTTCATTAAAGTACCACCACTAAGGAATGTAGTTCGCTTTGGCTCAGTAGGGAAGTTGGTGTCGATATTTGTAGGACCATTCTCTATAGTGGAGAGGATAGGTCAAATGGCCTGTAAGATCAGGCTACCAGACAGACAAGAGGGCGTACACGATGTGTTTCATGTTTTCCATTTGAGGAAATGCCTACATGATGCGGCGGAGATAGTGGAGCCGAGCACACTTGATGATGTGGAAGTTGAGAAGGAAGCATTAATGAGAAAAGTTCCTACTCATATTCTTGGATCATAAGTTAAGAAGCTACGCAACAAAGAAATAAGATTGATGAAAGCATAGTGGGGAAAAGACCACGAAGATGATATGTGGGTGCCCAAAGATAGGATTTGCACTTCTTATACTATTCTTTTTAAAAGAACTTTCTTGACTTCTTTTGCAAACTTTTACTTTGCACTTTCTTCTATCATCCAAGTATGTTTATCCTATCTTCATACCTTCAATCCTTAGGTATAATCCAGTGGTTGGAAACATGTATTTGAATCATGTTATGATTAATGGTTGCAAGTGGATTCAAGTGTTTGCTAGTGGTTTCTCATGGATGCATATACACACAATAGGCACTAGATCGGCTCAAGCACTTACATATTGCATATTGATGTGTGTGCATTTTAATTTTCTGTGGATGGAAATCGGTGAATCATCATATGGATGTTGCATTTTAATGAATGATTAAATGCATGATTGTGCACAATTATAGAGTTTATATGTTATACTTGGTTTATTTGCATACATCTTGGATGCATGACATTAAAGAGGTCACAGTCGACCGCCAGATTTTTGCATTAGTATAAGGACATATACACATAACAGCTTTGCATATGTTCATACAAGAATTAGAAATTCTTAAGGACATTGGATGCTAGTGGATGATCAAAGAGTAGATGGTTGTAGGTGTTTTTTCGGATAATAACATTCTTCTTAACTTGGAGATTTCGAGGACGAAATCCTTTTAGTAGGGGAGAATGCAACATCCCAAAATTCAATGCACTATAACCATACTTTAAAGATAATAAATTGGATGTTACTTAATTAAATATTTCAGAATTAAGTAAAATCAGCTTTACCTTGCGTTCGTCTTGGAATTCTAGGTCAGATAGACCCCAAATTTGCGTAAAATGGATAACGTACGAAGTGCTTATGAACCTTAGAAGTTTGTATACACATGAGGAGTTTATATATATATTCAAATTAATTCAAACCAAAAACAGTGTGTGGAAAACGAACATTGTGGGACGACCCAACCTGGGCTTGGGTCAACCAATGTACGGATGGGTCGACCCAGGGGGTAAGTGGGTCGACCTACTCAGATTCAGTGTAAATTATGAATTCTGTATTTTAACTGATTTTGTGGCTAGGTTCGTCACTGATTTAGCACTATATGTATGGCTTGGATTAAAACCCTAGGATCTAACAGTTAAAGGTTGGCTCTATTAATTTATATAAAGGGACTCTCTCCTATTTTATCTACACACATTCTTCACCTTTCTCTCTGTCTTCATTACATATTCTAAATAGAATAATAATATGGGGAAACTCTACTGAAATCTAGATTAACAAAGAAGATTCAAGAACTGTAACCAACCTTCAACCCTGCATTCAACAAAAAGCATAGAAGTGGACTTTTTTACAACGACATATATATATAATAAATTTAATCTCTTCTTCACCAAGACCGGCTGTGAGTTCCCTGTTATTTTGAGATCTGATACTTATAACTATATCATGACAGTTAAATATAATTGGGTTTAGAATATACGGTGTTTATAAGATAATTGCTATACATTTTCTTTAATGTTAATCACCTATGCCGTTGTTATAAGTAAAATATATGCTTTTATTATCGAATAATTAATTAGTTATGTGTATTTATCTTCATTTTCCTTATTTCTATTATTTTAGTTTATTTCCAGTCTTGCCTATATGCCTATGTGATTCGACTCTGTTCTCCTTCCTCTGTTATTTTTTCCTTTTGGTTTACACTAAGCCTAGGCCTTTTGGAAGCCTAGGCCATGTTCGATTAAAGTTTGCGTATTGCAAAAATTGGGAAAATAAGAAATGACATGAAATGGGGAATTTGGGCATATTGTTAAATTGAGGACTGTTTGACTGTAATTTGGGAAAGGGATAATATGCATATACTGTACTTGCTGTAAATTCGGGATGTAATGAAAAGGGGTAATATGAATATGCTTGTACTTGCTATAAATTGGGAATGTAATAGAAATGGACAATATGCATAATACTTGTACATGCTACAATTTCGGGACATAATTGAATGAAATAGTATGCATATGTATAAACATGTTAGATTTGCCTTGATACAGATATTAAATAAAAAGACATGTTAAAATTATGTAAGTACCAGATGTAGGTTAGTAAATTGAATCACTATAGTAATTATACATACATCTGGGCAGGTGTTTTGGGGAAGGGTTGTACACACATAATAGCATGTAATATTACAACCACGCTTATTAATAAACCTAACGATGTCAGGTTAAACCTGATTATTAATAAACTGAGAAGTCCCTTGTTCTGTTGTTGTATCGGGTTTTGGGGACTCTTAAATCCTAGTTACTTGGGGGCACAAGCTTAAGGGGTTTGGCTTGTGTCAATCGGCTGTTTGAAACCCATATCAGTCAGTATCCCTATTGATATTTTGCTAGAAGGTCTCGCACTAGGTAGGGGACAGGGCACGCTTTAACAAACTAGATAGTAAGAGGTTCACATGGGGAAGAAGAGTATGTGTGCGTTCCAGTGGAGTCATGAGTGTGCATGAGTCCGATTATGGTAACTAAGCTGCTATAACATCAATAAATATATCTGTGTTATTTAAGTTGTTGGGTTAGGGAGTGATACACCTTATTGCCGGGGCTGACACAGGGTATTTACGAAGTAGGAAGCCGATCACATGGGTAGTAATTGGGGTACCTCTAATTCTGCTGTTATGTAATTAGGGGAACACCTAATCCTGTTATGTAATTAGGGTACACCAAATCTTGCTGTTAAATCCTGCTATTTCTGTTAAGTAATTAGGTTAACACCTAATCCAGTTATACTGGTATTGGTGTAGACACAATCTGTTTTTAGCGATATAAATGAGAAGCATTACTTGATCACTGTTTATTCCTGTTTTATCTTGCTGTTACCGTTCACCTTGTTTATCATATTATATTGTTGCCTTATATGATACTATACTTTCTCATCTGGTCTTGTTTACCCTTCTTGGTATCTCTATTTTTATGCATATTTGAAAATCACTAGAACTCGCCAGTCTTTATGTATGACCCTTTTTGTTCTCGCTTCTTTCTTCCTTTTCCCCTCCAGATCCTCGAAGTGGTAGCACTCCTCAATTATTAGGACTCTCTCTTTTAGCTTGGATCTGGACATTCTGAGATGTACCGTTTTGACTTCCTTTTTACTTTGTTATGACTTACTATGATGGATATGGTTTTATATTACCGTACTCTTTTTTTTTGCACTATGAGATAGACTTGAGACCCCTGGTTTTGATGTAATTAATTTGATGATATCACATGTTTTGAGACTATGTTTTATTTTCAATAATAAAGTTGAAATTTTCCGCTGCTTATTTTATATATGTCTTGTGAATTTCTGTACTGTTTACCCATAGCGCTTCACGAATCTTAATGCATTCTCTTTTGAGTGGCATTAACGGACGTGGGGTGATTTGGAAGTTAGTGTTAGGTTAATTGGTTAGTTGAGAGAAGGTGATGCATTTCCATAATTTAATATTGTAGGAAAGATGGTAAATGTAATTGCAAGAATAAAAAAGATAAGGAAAGTAGGGTTAGTGCAAAATTGGGAGGTTGCTGTATTTTTCACTATCCAACAATTAAGAAATGAATAAAAGGAATATCTTAGAATTATGCGTTACTATTTATAGAGAATATTAAAATAAGAAAGTAGATTTTAATGCAGTTTACATAACCAACCAAGTGAGGGTATGACTACTTCCTAGAATTAAACCTATAACAACTATAAAGTAAGTAAATCGGTAATAAAAGAAAGTAACAGATGAGAAGTGATAATTCGGTTATTTACAGTTTTCTACAATTAATTACATATGTTATTTAAAGTTCCTACACATGTGATGTTGGTTACAAGACGCAGATTTAATCCTCCTTTTCCACGTGAAAAATAGAATGAAAATTATGACTTTGCAAACAAGGATAAAATATAAGAGAACTAAACCTACAATAAACATATGTGCAAATTGTTAAAACATAATATGGAGGAATTAGACTGAATTAGGCGAATTTGTAAGGATTTATAGTAAATTATGACAAGTGTTATAATTTAAAATAATAACAGAAAAATAAGGATAGTAACGTAAGGATACCTATCATCATTGTCACAACAATAACGGGAAAGACTGGTGCCAAACCAAAAGGCAAATGATCTTTTACTATCGAGATACTAGATGAGAGATAATTCCAACTGGATGTTTAGATTATCTGCTACAGGGCACAGTAACTTAGCTCTTTATGGGTCTTTAAACTAGCCGAGGGGGGATGTGTGTAACACCGCGTATTTCTAAGATAATAAAATAAGAATAAATTAATTAAATAATGAGAATTAAGTAAAACAGACTATGTCATTGTGTCCTTCTCGGAATTCTGGTCAAGATAGGCACCTGCTTTGCGTAAAACGGACATCATATGAAGAAGTTATTAAGCCTAGAAGTTTGTATACGCACAATATATATATATATATATATATATATATATACAGACAAATTAAAATATAAAATAAAGAATAAAATAAGGACTGCATGTAATAAATACATGCACTGAAAAAATATGTAATGCATGCATTGAAAGAAAGAAAGGATTGGTTGCATGCAATGTAAATATGTTGCATGCACCGATTTGCAAACATAATGCATTAACATTAAAAGAAAAAGATTCATACAATGGTTTAATTTAAGTATTGTAACTAACATGAAAAAGAGAAGTAAGGAGAGAAACAATAATTATCATTGTTCTAAGACTTCTTAACAAAAGATTTCATAGCTTAGTTGGTTATGGCATTGGTTGTAACATGGAGGTCGGGGGTTTGAACCCCGACAGCGGCATAATTTTTATCTTTGTTTTAGAGAGGACCAACTGAACATGCAAATATATGTACGTAAACAAATTCAAAATTTGAAAGCATAAGAACGTATATATAAGGAAATAAAGAAAATATATGTATATATATATATGTGAGAATATATATATATATGTATGTATGTATACAAAAGATAAAATTCAAGATATGGCTACAGTCAATGAAATATGGAAAGAATCAAATAACGGTGAAACATCGTTTGAATTTTGAAAATAAAATGAAAGTTGTGCGTATATATATATATATATATATATATATATACGCGTAAAATGGTCGGTAGAGGAATTGTTTACATATAAGAATATTTCGTGTGAATAAAACAGTTAAATAAATTCCAGAAATTCAAAAGTTCGAAAATCAAATTTCTACGCCAAAACAATTCAGACATGAAATTCAAATTTCTGCTCCAAAACAGCTTGCGGGACCCAATGCTGACTCAGCAATGCGTGTACTATAAGATTTGGCTAGATTCATTTGTGAACCTGGACTAGTTTATTAACTGGGTTCAATGCTGACTCAGCGCTGCGTGTACAATAAGGTCTTGAGCACCTATAAATAAGACCCTAGACCTAACCCTAAACATCATAATTCGGCGGCTGTGCTAGATCTCTACCATGGCTCCCTCCCTATCTCTCTCTCTCTTCTCTCAAATCTATTCTGAAATTAAAATGTTAGCCTAAGAGGATTATGAATTCGGATCTGGAAGAGGGAATCAACATTAATAAAAAAGATTATTGAATCATAAATGCAAGGTAAACTTCTAAGAACCAATCTATTTAAATTATTTCTCTTTCCTTTCTCTTTTCATGAAATAATAATCCATGATTGTTAGGTCGTGAATCAAATTAAAGTGAAAAGGAAAACCATGGATGATAGAATGGATCAGATCCAACATTTGGGGAAAGCTTAAAGGTGAGTGGGTTTAAGCTATAGACTTTAGATAATGTTATGACTATCATTTAGCATTCCCCTTTTAAATAAATTTTGAAATGGCCAGTTTAATTACAAATTGCTATTGTAATGAATTGAAATGTTGATATGAATATTGTAACGACCCGCCTTTTAGCCCAATTCTTGCCGGTAATTAAACCGACTCAAATCGTTCAAAAAGACGAATTGTTATGGGTGCATACATATATTGAACAAAATAACAGAATTTTTCATTGCGAAATACAATGTTACATCAGAGTTACATAAAATATCAGAGTTACAACACATACAGCGGAAGAAAAGAAAATATACTCTCAGCGGAAGAAAATCGTATGATATAGCAGAAGCTCCCATCTCTTGCATGAACTCCAACTCTAAAAGCATTCTGAATCCTGCTCCAACGATCTATAACTGCAAACTAAACTACTAGCTGCCCGTGCAAAATTATGGGCACCCAGAGTTTAGGTGAGGGAACAATAAACTCCAGGTCAGTCGTGGGACTGGTGTGAGAACTCAAAACAGTTATTATTAGGTTCATTTTAAAGTTGGGAATTTCACTGGACCACGCCGCTAACGCGGAACGGGTTTACTCCAAGTGAACACCCGTGCATGTAAATTCGCGATGACTTTTGGAAAATGAAGCTATCATAAGCTCGTCCCACATCACACAATGCAAGCGCACACCAGATGGGCGAGTTTTATCTTATGATAACCAAACATGCTTTAATACGGGAAAATCCTCTTATAATATTATCATATAGTGTGGAAATCAATTTCGCAATTAAATGTATTAATCCTAGACGGCATGATACCCCATAATATATGTCGCCATATATATATACAATAAAAATCGTCTGGCTCGTATTGGGGATTTGGATTTCCAACTTGATGATTCCTGGCACGAAAGGTCAATCGGAACTCAAGCGAAATGTAATCACGGGTTTTTCATCCAGACGCGGACACCAATACAAGTCGCGAGGCAGATCAACGGTTTTCGACCAGACGCGGCCCCCCGAACATACCCTATTCCAGTTCATAAGTGGTTTTACCCACTGCTGCAGCGGTCATCATCAATTCATATGTAAGTATAAAACCTAACCGCCAGTTTCTCATCAATCCGGGTGTGAGGTTTGTCGATGTCACGTCATACTCAAAGCTATGCTTCGATAAGCCATTCTTTGATCATCACTAGCTCGTTTCCTAACTTGGGTATGTCACATTGACAATTCACGACATATCACTGATTTCAATCAATGCATACCCTCTAAGTTCATATGACTTAGAGACGAGGATAATATATTGCCACAGATCCGATATTCATTAACGGAAATCAGTGTTATGCAGTCAATTTCAATGTCAGACACACCATCCATACAAGACCGTTCTGGGTCTGAACGGAACAACCCGAAAATACTTAAATTTGTTCAGGTCTCATGCAACTCACATCTCGTATCGGGTGGCCTACCCAACCGAGACATTAATCAACAATCAATCTAAACAATTCAAATATTCCCGGTCTTCATTCGTCGTTTACCAAGTCCTGAATTGCTTCATAACGTCGTATTATTACTTGGAATGGTTTTCGAACATATGCTCGATCCCGGTCCTTCCAAGTAATAAGCGTACTTTAAACAGTAGTTATGGTTCACACAGGCTTTTCAATTCAAATCTCCTTCCACATAGTTATCAATTCATTTACAACTAAAGATTTGAATTTCTATAATTTCATACATCTCGTTATCATCTTAAATTCTTCTTTGAAATCAAAGATTATACCTTCGCTTTAATTTCTTATCTTTAATTTCCTCGAATCAAAGATTTGGTTAAATCCCCAATTACGACATGAATTTCCACCATTCAATCTCATCGGTTTCAAGAATGATATTATTGAAGATACGATTCATGAAAAAACCCAAGTCAAATTGATTTTTGAATCATAAATTACACAGAAATTTATCCACTTATATTCGATATAAATTCTCATAATCAACGAATACTATAAGTAGAATAACGATATAATAATATCTTTCAAATTCCCCAGATAGTATACATTTACATCATGAGGTTCATACCAAATATCGAAGATTATTTCTATCTAGCTTATTTAAATCAAGGTGAGAACCCGTATCTTAATTGAAAGGCTTATTCAATTCTTTGACATTAGATCTGGATAGAGATACCATCAACTTATCTTCAATATAAATTTTCGTATCCAACTCATATTATAAGCGGAATAACGGTGAAATACCCTTTTAAATTCCTCAGATAATAAGAGTTTTCATTTACCGAACTAATATCAAACATCCGAAGATTTATCTCCAACCATATCCAATTATTTAGTTTTAAAAACCCGTATTAGTATAAATCTAAATTCCATATAAATATTTCTAATGCTCTTAAACCTTTGAAAACATTCCACAAATCATTACTTATAGTTCGGAACATCGTTTACGGGTTAAAACTTCAAAATAGATTGTTTTCGAAGAAAGCGTTACAATAGCGTTCCAAAAGTGTTACAAAAGTGTTACAAAACAGTTATCCTAACTATTTTGATCAAAATATCGTTTATCTTAGCCAAAACATAAACTTTACAATTGAAAACACCTTTTCATAATTTGTAATGATTTTACAAAATTTTTCCATATTTTTAAATAATTTAAAAATAGCTGTTTATAGTTATGGGCAACAATTGTTCTTACATCGATCTTTTCCAAAACAGTTTCAAACATAACTTGAAAACTATAACCCGAAATTAAAATCTGCTTTCACTCATTTGAAAGCTCTCGTAAATAGGAATCAAACGTTTTTCGTTTCGTGGAAATCCGATTTAAATTGGAAAAGTTATAAGCATTTACATATTGCCATAATGCGACAAGCTCTAATTTTGACCAAAATAATCATTATTCTTAAATACTTCAAATTACCTTAAAAATCATTATAAACTTATATAAATCATTTAAATTGACTTTTCAAATTATTTGGATTTAAAACACAACTTTTTTTCTTCTAATTAAATCACCATTCAAATAATTTCAAATTAGATTTTTATTTAACCATCCCATCCATCGGATCAGTTAGGGATAGCCAGGGAGAGCAGGAAACTGATTTTCCAAACCCAAGCCTAGACACTATCCTCTCTGTCATCCTAGAACGTTCTGGTGTATATTATATCATTATTATATAAAAACCATATTCAAATTAAAAAATCTCATTTCGAATTTAAATTGAAAATATATTTTTTCTTCCAAAACCAATTTTGCATAGATATAAAGATCGTTATACAAAATCAATACATAATTTAAATTATTTTCCAACTCCTAATTCAATATTTAAAAGTTGATATTAAATTCAAAACCAAAATTTTTAAATCTTATTTAATAATTAAATAAAATCATATATATGAAGGAGAATCTAAATCGATCACCCATATATTCCACAACCACGGTGTGTTTGTGTGTGTGTGATCATACAATGCAATCATATCTATCCAAATGAACTATACGATCAAATGGATATGAATTCATTCATCACAACAACATTAAACTGTGCACAAGCGTTACAGACAATAACGCTTACTCGTGTTCAGTGTATTATCTAATTCATGAACAACCATTCAAACATCAACATCCATCACACAATCATCATCAACAAATTATAATTAATCTCAGCTAATTAAAATTAACTAATTTAAATAAAATTTAAATTAGAAGTTCTCACCTAACAGCTTTCCAAATCTTCACGGTAGGTGAGCCTAGTTGAGTGAATCGTCGGACAGTATTTCGGCGCAACGTCTTCTTCACAAAAATATATATAATATATATACACTAATCTCTCTTTATATTATAAGAGGAGGGGGAGAATGACGAACTTTGGCAAGGTGGTGGTGGAAAAGAGGAAGACTTATGCCATGGAAACCATGGCCATAAGCTTTAAGAAGAAGAGAAAGAAAAGAAATGAGAATGAATGAAAAAGTGGAAGGAAAGGGTGGTATTTATAGGAAAGGAGGAGTAAGGAGAGAGTGACACATCATAGGACAAGTGGCAATCATGCATGAAAGGGAGCATGCATAAAGACATGTGTCTTAACACTTGTCTTAAGAAGAGAAGGTGAACCTTTGGTAGCATTTCCCTTAAATGCTATGAAAACTAAAGGCAACACTTAATTCTAACGCTACTAATTCATGTTATTGTTTGACAAATCCGATCAAACGACAAATAGTATCAACAAATCCAAACTTATTAATAATCATTATCATTTATAATTCAAGTAAAACTTATCATATAACTTATCAAAATAAATAAAATAATAATTATTATTCTTGTAAAATCATAAAATAAATTATCCTTTACCAAATTCATATTTTACAAATCAATATTATCAAAATCAGAAAATATCATTACTTAAACATAAATCTTATAAAAAAAAATTTCAAAATAAGTTTTCTTATAAAAATCGTAATAAAAACAAAATACTTATACAAAGTTAAAATTCATATTTAAACCTAATAAAATCAATTTATATTCATAAAATCAAAAATTAAATAAATAAAAATCCAAATCAAACATAGTTAAAATTCTGGGATGTTACATTCACCCCCCCTTAGAAACTTTTCGTCCTCGAAAAGGAAGTCGAGTAAATTTATACTCCTTCACAAATTTTAAATTCCAATTTCTCTCTCAACATACCAGAAATGTAATGGTCAGAACCAAGGCTCACATCATTCTCAGGGTACTCTGTCTGATTCTCACTAAAGGTAGAGTCTAATGATACTTCTATGATCTCGTGATTACTAGGGTCGTCACGGGTCTTGTTTAAAAATCGCATCCTCTGAGTTAGACTCAGAGCTGCTATCCTACCATTAAGGAGAACTGGGATAGATATTATCTAGTACTTAGAGGTCTATGACCGTAAGAAAATTATCTTTCTAACTTACTCTTACGGAACCCATGGTTTTCTTATCAATTATAAGACTAAATGCTCAAATTAGAAATTTAAATCCAAGTTCTCAAATAAAATTTTCCCTAATCATTCAATTATCTTGCAATATAACATCTTGGCTAAATTCAGTATTAGAAATTCTATTGCTCTCAACACAAATCAAGTTCAATTTTAGAGATAATTCAAAATACTGGTTTCAAATCTAAATTAGTTCACTTGTCCAAGGCTTTATCTGAGCAGGGAAAAAGGAAGAATTCCGAAATAAAGTTGAATAATGACAATTCGGGGTGATATTCAAAATATGACAATGGGTTGAGCAAAATCCAGCGACAAGGGAAGAGATAGAATTATATTTCCGAAATACTCAATCTATTTCAAATTTTTATTTCAATCGTTTCCAGATTAACCCATTTATAAGTTAACTTTTATACTCATTTAATATTCAAATTTTTGTTTTCATATTCACCTAATCGAACTTTAAAATTCAAAATATATAAAATCTCTTTTTCATTCTTGTTAAAATATCATGTCTTGTTTAGAAACATTTTCTTACTTAACTAGCCGTACAATCTCTTAAAACAGTTTTATTTAAAAAAATACCATCACGCTTCCTCTGCGCACTCTGATTATGCATATATTCAAACTAGTATTGGTAAAACATCCCAAAACATAGACTTCAAAATTTCCGGAACCAAATCCTCAAAATTAATATTTAAAAATCCAAATTTTTCTTCCATAAGTTGGATTCTATATTTCAAAGAAAGCTCATTAATTGAGGTTTTGTTACAAAATATCTTGGACAAATTAAAGTTATCGACACGGTTTCACATGGCACAAAGAGGCATACATAGATCAAGTCAAAATTCCATGTGCTCAAGTCAAATAAAGATGCATAGAAGTTCCATGCTAATTTGTGCATGAAAGGTATACATAGACAAAATCAAGTTTCATGAGTTTGGAATAGAAATTCAACATCTACTGAGCATCAATAGGTGCAACGGTTCGAATCAAATACTTGGCCAAATGCACATGATACAAAGGTACGAATGACACTACTCAATAGCAGATGGTTGGAATTTAAATGGACAGTCTAGCCCAAGATGGGAATTCACATGCAAACAAGGATACATATTCTAACAGTTTAATCATGGGATACTCGTTAAATTTTCATAATTTTCCTCTTGAATAAATCTTACTTTAACAACTTCATTTTCTTCCTTTGTGCTTCAAGTGAATACTTGTTGAGAAATTTTCGTTTGACCTACTCGTTCATGCCGGTTTCTCTTAACAAGGGAAAATATAAAACTCAATCGATTTGTTCAATACATATCCCTTTTTATCATATTAAACTTGTTGCTCAAAATTCGTATAGCTTCAGGTAGGAAAATCGGTCTTCTCCCCACATAAGACATTTACCCTAATTTTATTGAATTGTATCGTCAAAATCGAAATATGGGGTGAACCGAGCTCGCTTACATGAATTTTCAAATTTTCATTTTTCAGTTCTTCAAGTGAGATTAGCTTCTAAAATATATCCTTGCGGTTTTGACAAAATAGTCTGATTCACGCTTCTAATTATCAGTTAAGTATGCATTTAACTTAACTACCTTATGTTAAATTCATTTTTTCGCATATCCCATTTCATAACATAATACATTCAATACTTCGAAAGTTATTTGTAAAATCAATTTCACAATTGTGAGGACGTCGCAAAACACTTTCGATTGTTTATCTATACAGCTTTAAGTACTTCTTGACGTCTCGATCAGAAACATATAGTCATCCCACTTTCGAAACCCAAAAATAAGACTGATGATGATCGATCAATCACCAGAATTATCCCCAAGCGACTAGAATGTGATTCTATATCCATCTAGTATATATTGGATTTCATATATACGTTAGCTAGGCGTATATGCAAAATCCTTACATACTTGATCGTCCAACCTTGACGTCAAATAAATACTCGCAACCGTTTTTATTACACGCTGATTATCTTTCAAATCTATAGCTTTGAATTAACGATCTTCTTATCTCAATCCTTTATATATAGGCTGCAAAATATTTTGAAATTCTCATTCCAAGCTCGACGTTTCTTTTTCAATACGCTTATTAAAGCCAATTCATTAATCGCTTATTTCTCGATAACTCCGAACAGATCGACGCTGGATTTTCGAAGTTTTATCACAAAGAGCCCTTTTTATTTTGAAAGTATTTCCTTTAAAAATCTTATTTTCAAATCTTCTTCAAAATATTTTATTTCAAATAATTATTATTTTCAAAAATGATTTACTTGTACAAAAATACCTTATATAGATTTCAAAAATACGCTCTCTCATCATAATATTCCGAAATCTCATTCTAGGGCATTTCTAACCCTATCTCTAATGAGATACTATAGCTCTGATGAGTCCTATCCTTTGTTCAAAATATGTTGTACCCGATAGCTTTGTATAACCAAAGCTCTGATACCAACTTGTAACGACCCGCCTTTTAGCCCAATTCTTGCCGGTAATTAAACCGACTCAAATCGTTCAAAAAGACGAATTGTTATGGGTGCATACATATATTGAACAAAATAACAGAATTTTTCATTGCGAAATACAATGTTACATCAGAGTTACATAAAATATCAGAGTTACAACACATACAGCGGAAGAAAAAAAAATATACTCTCAGCGGAAGAAAATCGTATGATATAGCAGAAGCTCCCATCTCTTGCATGAACTCCAACTCTAAAAGCATTCTGAATCCTGCTCCAACGATCTATAACTGCAAACTAAACTACTAGCTGCCCGTGCAAAATTATGGGCACCCAGAGTTTAGGTGAGGGAACAATAAACTCCAGGTCAGTCGTGGGACTGGTGTGAGAACTCAAAACAGTTATTATTAGGTTCATTTTAAAGTTGGGAATTTCACTGGACCACGTCGCTAACGCGGAACGGGTTTACTCCAAGTGAACACCCGTGCATGTAAATTCGCGATGACTTTTGGAAAATGAAGCTATCATAAGCTCGTCCCACATCACACAATGCAAGCGCACACCAGATGGGCGAGTTTTATCTTATGATAACCAAACATGCTTTAATACGGGAAAATCCTCTTATAATATTATCATATAGTGTGGAAATCAATTTCGCAATTAAATGTATTAATCCTAGACGGCATGATACCCCATAATATATGTCGCTATATATATATACAATAAAAATCGTCTGGCTCGTATTGGGGATTTGGATTTCCAACTTGATGATTCCTGGCACGAAAGGTCAATCGGAACTCAAGCGAAATGTAATCACGGGTTTTTCATCCAGACGCGGACACCAATACAAGTCGCGAGGCAGATCAACGGTTTTCGACCAGACGCGGCCCCCCGAACATACCCTATTCCAGTTCATAAGTGGTTTTACCCACTGCTGCAGCGGTCATCATCAATTCATATGTAAGTATAAAACCTAACCGCCAGTTTCTCATCAATCCGGGTGTGAGGTTTGTCGATGTCACGTCATACTCAAAGCTATGCTTCGATAAGCCATTCTTTGATCATCACTAGCTCGTTTCCTAACTTGGGTATGTCACATTGACAATTCACGACATATCACTGATTTCAATCAATGCATACCCTCTAAGTTCATATGACTTAGAGACGAGGATAATATATTGCCACAGATCCGATATTCATTAACGGAAATCAGTGTTATGCAGTCAATTTCAATGTCAGACACACCATCCATACAAGACCGTTCTGGGTCTGAACGGAACAACCCGAAAATACTTAAATTTGTTCAGGTCTCA
Source organism: Allium sativum (assembly GCA_030737875.1). NCBI lineage: Eukaryota > Viridiplantae > Streptophyta > Magnoliopsida > Asparagales > Amaryllidaceae > Allium > Allium sativum. Next base: position 43,150,978 of record JASFAX010000020.1, on the reverse strand, counting down.
TGCAACTCACATCTCGTATCGGGTGGCCTACCCAACCGAGACATTAATCAACAATCAATCTAAACAATTCAAATATTCCCGGTCTTCATTCGTCGTTTACCAAGTCCTGAATTGCTTCATAACGTCGTATTATTACTTGGAATGGTTTTCGAACATATGCTCGATCCCGGTCCTTCCAAGTAATAAGCGTACTTTAAACAGTAGTTATGGTTCACACAGGCTTTTCAATTCAAATCTCCTTCCACATAGTTATCAATTCATTTACAACTAAAGATTTGAATTTCTATAATTTCATACATCTCGTTATCATCTTAAATTCTTCTTTGAAATCAAAGATTATACCTTCGCTTTAATTTCTTATCTTTAATTTCCTCGAATCAAAGATTTGGTTAAATCCCCAATTACGACATGAATTTCCACCATTCAATCTCATCGGTTTCAAGAATGATATTATTGAAGATACGATTCATGAAAAAACCCAAGTCAAATTGATTTTTGAATCATAAATTACACAGAAATTTATCCACTTATATTCGATATAAATTCTCATAATCAACGAATACTATAAGTAGAATAACGATATAATAATATCTTTCAAATTCCCCAGATAGTATACATTTACATCATGAGGTTCATACCAAATATCGAAGATTATTTCTATCTAGCTTATTTAAATCAAGGTGAGAACCCGTATCTTAATTGAAAGGCTTATTCAATTCTTTGACATTAGATCTGGATAGAGATACCATCAACTTATCTTCAATATAAATTTTCGTATCCAACTCATATTATAAGCGGAATAACGGTGAAATACCCTTTTAAATTCCTCAGATAATAAGAGTTTTCATTTACCGAACTAATATCAAACATCCGAAGATTTATCTCCAACCATATCCAATTATTTAGTTTTAAAAACCCGTATTAGTATAAATCTAAATTCCATATAAATATTTCTAATACTCTTAAACCTTTGAAAACATTCCACAAATCATTACTTATAGTTCGGAACATCGTTTACGGGTTAAAACTTCAAAATAGATTGTTTTCGAAGAAAGCGTTACAATAGCGTTCCAAAAGTGTTACAAAAGTGTTACAAAACAGTTATCCTAACTATTTTGATCAAAATATCGTTTATCTTAGCCAAAACATAAACTTTACAATTGAAAACACCTTTTCATAATTTGTAATGATTTTACAAAATTTTTCCATATTTTTAAATAATTTAAAAATAGCTGTTTATAGTTATGGGCAACAATTGTTCTTACATCGATCTTTTCCAAAACAGTTTCAAACATAACTTGAAAACTATAACCCGAAATTAAAATCTGCTTTCACTCATTTGAAAGCTCTCGTAAATAGGAATCAAACGTTTTTCGTTTCGTGGAAATCCGATTTAAATTGGAAAAGTTATAAGCATTTACATATTGCCATAATGCGACAAGCTCTAATTTTGACCAAAATAATCATTATTCTTAAATACTTCAAATTACCTTAAAAATCATTATAAACTTATATAAATCATTTAAATTGACTTTTCAAATTATTTGGATTTAAAACACAACTTTTTTTCTTCTAATTAAATCACCATTCAAATAATTTCAAATTAGATTTTTATTTAACCATCCCATCCATCGGATCAGTTAGGGATAGCCAGGGAGAGCAGGAAACTGATTTTCCAAACCCAAGCCTAGACACTATCCTCTCTGTCATCCTAGAACGTTCTGGTGTATATTATATCATTATTATATAAAAACCATATTCAAATTAAAAAATCTCATTTCGAATTTAAATTGAAAATATTTTTTTTCTTCCAAAACCAATTTTGCATAGATATAAAGATCGTTATACAAAATCAATACATAATTTAAATTATTTTCCAACTCCTAATTCAATATTTAAAAGTTGATATTAAATTCAAAACCAAAATTTTTAAATCTTATTTAATAATTAAATAAAATCATATATATGAAGGAGAATCTAAATCGATCACCCATATATTCCACAACCACGGTGTGTTTGTGTGTGTGTGATCATACAATGCAATCATATCTATCCAAATGAACTATACGATCAAATGGATATGAATTCATTCATCACAACAACATTAAACTGTGCACAAGCGTTACAGACAATAACGCTTACTCGTGTTCAGTGTATTATCTAATTCATGAACAACCATTCAAACATCAACATCCATCACACAATCATCATCAACAAATTATAATTAATCTCAGCTAATTAAAATTAACTAATTTAAATAAAATTTAAATTAGAAGTTCTCACCTAACAGCTTTCCAAATCTTCACGGTAGGTGAGCCTAGTTGAGTGAATCGTCGGACAGTATTTCGGCGCAACGTCTTCTTCACAAAAATATATATAATATATATACACTAATCTCTCTTTATATTATAAGAGGAGGGGGAGAATGACGAACTTTGGCAAGGTGGTGGTGGAAAAGAGGAAGACTTATGCCATGGAAACCATGACCATAAGCTTTAAGAAGAAGAGAAAGAAAAGAAATGAGAATGAATGAAAAAGTGGAAGGAAAGGGTGGTATTTATAGGAAAGGAGGAGTAAGGAGAGAGTGACACATCATAGGACAAGTGGCAATCATGCATGAAAGGGAGCATGCATAAAGACATGTGTCTTAACACTTGTCTTAAGAAGAGAAGGTGAACCTTTGGTAGCATTTCCCTTAAATGCTATGAAAACTAAAGGCAACACTTAATTCTAACGCTACTAATTCATGTTATTGTTTGACAAATCCGATCGAACGACAAATAGTATCAACAAATCCAAACTTATTAATAATCATTATCATTTATAATTCAAGTAAAACTTATCATATAACTTATCAAAATAAATAAAATAATAATTATTATTCTTGTAAAATCATAAAATAAATTATCCTTTACCAAATTCATATTTTACAAATCAATATTATCAAAATCAGAAAATATCATTACTTAAACATAAATCTTATAAAAAAAAATTTCAAAATAAGTTTTCTTATAAAAATCGTAATAAAAACAAAATACTTATACAAAGTTAAAATTCATATTTAAACCTAATAAAATCAATTTATATTCATAAAATCAAAAATTAAATAAATAAAAATCCAAATCAAACATAGTTAAAATTCTGGGATGTTACAAATATATCAGGAAATTCCTATGTTGAATTGGCTAAGTTATTGAATGTTTGCATGTTGGAGAAAATAAACTTGTTAGGATATGAATAGACAATTCTGTGATTGTAATTACATGCTTTACTTGGGACATATTATTGATTGAACGACATGTTAAAATAATTACCTGATTGAATGTTTACATGTCCTAGTAGAATTAAACATATGTTGAAAATGACATGTGACAAAATATAGGCAAAAATTGGACGACATGTAAATTAGATTACTGTAAACTATATTACAGTCAAAAGGACAATATGTCTAAAATTTTCATGTAATGAACATAACATATATTATGTTTTGAGATTTTAATTTGGAAGCGCAATTTGATATGAACATAAGTGATTGAATGAAAATGAATATGCCTAGGATTACAATTAGAAATTGTAAATACACTTATGGCACGAGGTTAGGTTGCATTAGTGGCGGAAGTCTGCCCGGACAAGACTGGCATATACAGCAGCCACTAATGTTGAACCTAATGTGAGAGGCCTAAGTGCAAGAATTAACAACATGTGCTAAGACACGAGGTTAAGTCAGCTTATGGTAGAAGTCTGTCCGAACCCGCCCGGCAAATCCAACGCCCACAAGTGTAGGCTTAATGTGAGAGGTCTAGTGCTTATATATATATAAATAAATATATGTATATAACAAGATATGAATAAATGGCAAGGATGGTAGTTAAATGTCTAACTCGGAAAATAACAAAAAGGAAGGGATGTAATGAACTGAGTTAATGTGATAAGAGGGAAAAGTGATGTATTTCCCTAAATGACTTATTTCTCAAAACGTTGTAGCAAGTAAGCCACAATAAATATAGAAAAGTAAAGAAATTACTTGCTACCATGGATTTAGATGGGAAAATGTTATGAAAATAAATCATTGATTCCTTCTATCAAACTGATAAGGTGCATGAAGTGTTTTCCTTAATATAATAAGGAACATATATTACAGAGAATGAAGAATAATGGTTAACAACATTAAATGGATTAAAAGGGGAATGATATTAACCTATTATAAATAAATAACATTCATGAAAATGTTGTATAATAGGTAGACTTGTCCTAGGGACAAGTGAATATTATAACTTAGGTTGTAATAAACTAGTAAGGGAATGGGATAACTGGTGAATTAATTTAAGTGATACTTAATTGTAAATTAAGTAATCAGAAAAGGGGAAAACCTAAAACCACTTAAGAAAAGGGGGGAAATATGTTGTACTTAATTATAAATTAAGTAGTCTGGGAGTTTGAAACCCGTTGGTAAGAATAACATGTTTAGAATTGTCCTAGGGACAAGGGGAAATTATAACATAGGTTATAATAAATGGGTAGAGAAACTTATTAATGGGCCTTAGTTAATAGATCTAAGTAATATGTAAACAACGGTAAGTCGTATTGACGACGTAAAGCGGAATTATGATTAAATGAGAAAGGACGAGGAAAACTTATGAAATGAAATAAGTTATATTTAATCATAAATGGTAGGTGGCATGTTAAGTGGAAACATGTGAATTAGATATATTTAATTACATACCAAGTAAAACATGTTATTGAAATGAAATAAGAATATAAAAGGGATTGTGGATCACAGACCTTAGGCCACAATCTAGAGAATAACATGTTGTAAGCTTATTAATAAACTTAAATGAATTAAGTTATATGACTGAAATTAATAAGCAAGAGAAACTTGGTAATTTGAATAAGAATTCAATATGAATTGGAATAACCAAGTTAACTGGAAACCTGGTGAGGTGAGACAAGCACGTAAAAGAATGTTTAGACATAGGGTCTAACAACATGCTAAAGTAGGGTGCTTAGACCATTCCGTACGGTTGAGGGTGAATAACCCAATAGGGTAGATCATCGAGGTGTTATAAGGCACGAGGGGAGCGCACATTCATCTGATTGTTTGACGGCTCCAAAGGACTGGAAGGGGAAGCACGCGGCTTCCGGGGATGTAGGTACTCCTAGTATTCCTCTGTGAGTGGCAGATGATCCGCCTGTACTCACAGAGGTTAGGTCTGCGTATGTGAACCAATGAGTATGCCTTGATTGCAATAATAAGGGGCAATCAAAAGACTAAGATGGACCAGCATGATTCGGCGAGACCAGTTAGTGCCCTGTGATAGCAACTCATCGTCTACCTACCATCTTCAGTCAGTACGTAAAGCGGAAAGGCGGAGAACTCCAAAAGACCATATACTTTGCTATCTAGTTATGGGTGAGGTTGGCCAATAGGTTTGAAGGGCATAGGGGGCCAGGGTTAAGTTCTCATTCTTGATATTCTTGGGTGCCTTTCATTAGTTGAGGGAGGGGTCTAGTGGGACTATAGCCACTGTAAAAGCAGACATTAGCATCTGCAATCGGCAAATATTTGAAAGCTCCCGACTGAGTTCCATGTTTCTTGATTAGCCCTGCCACATGACTCGGGCGCACATATAAGAACATGTGCAATGGACATCGAGATTGATTGACGATACATACGTAACAAAGTCTAGGTACACTCATGTCGCTCTGGGTGGCGTGTCATAAGACTAGAGGGCATTATTCGAGGATGGAACCTAATTCGATCGAATGGTTCAAAGATGGCAGTCCGAATGCTTACATAATATAGAAGTAGTGGTTCTTTGCTGACGTAGCATTGACATATCTATAGAAAACCGTACGACATTCGGGCGTAGGATTAGGGACTACTATATTCCTGTAATGATACAGTGGAGATCGTGCAAATGGGGTACCATGGGGTGTATCTCAATATTGAGAGATAGCTACATATACTGTACTAGGTTAATTCACTGGGAAGTAAATGGGTATAACTTATGTGTAAGCCTTGAGTGCTGTTAACCCAAGTAACCTAATAATTAAGAAAATATGATTGAACAATATATGAAAGATTATCCAAAGTGTATAGTTTAAATCCAATCACCAGAACTTGTGTTTTGACCCCCTCCTCATAACACACTCGCAGGTTAGATTGTGGCAAAGACATGATAGCTTTGGATACTGGTTAGGCTGTATAAATAGTACGGCAAGGCTATGTTTTGATTATACTATATTTTATCCTTTCCGCTGTGAGATATTTTTCTGAGCTCTGACATGTTTTTTGTCTCTGTCTTTTCTGCAGGATACCAGGGCAAACCAATCGGAGTTTCGGTATGTTGGAATTTTGAAAAAAAAAATCAGTCTGTCGAAAATGGGTTTGTCACATCTGGTATCAGAGCTTAGGTTTAGAATTCCTAAGTGAACATATTTGTATTTTTAAAAATATAAATATATTATACATATACCTATATCCATAGAGGAACCCACTAAATAAAAAGAGTATAATATGGTATGAAATAGGATGTACGTTTTGTAAACTAAAGGAATGAAAAAGGAAATTTGATACCCTTAGGAAGTTTGGTTGGGAAGTGTACAATATACTTTGTACGAAAGGAAAATAAATCCCATATGATTAGTATTTTGGAAAAAAGTTGAACAAAGAAAAATGGATTAGGAATATATATAGTTGAGAGAATTGACCTTGGGTAGTGTCAAGGAGAGCCTAGAAAAATTGGAAACCCGCTTTGAGTCTAACCCTATTATTAACTTTTAAGAACCTGAGATTATAAAAGTTTGGGAAAAAACGGTTTATGGTGTTTTCAAGTTCTAATCTTAAAAGTTATAGTTTTAAAATATGTAAAGAAGTACATATTGAGTTTTAAAGTAAAAGTCTCTCAGTAAAAGGTGCATATTATAGAGCATGTATAACTCGCTAGTTTTTCTAGTTATATTTCATACTAGAATTTTTAATCAAGAAAGTTTTGAAGTCTCTATTCTTTTGACAATTATTTTTGATAAATTGTTTAAAAGAGAATTTTGTTGGGTGGACAAAATAAGTTGTAGAAAATGAGAACAGAGTGGATGTTAGCACCTTGTAGTAGGAGACCGAATTGACTTTATAGGTAAGAACAAGTCATAAACCCGATTAAGGAAAATAGTTGTCCGTATCTACTCCAAATTAGGGATTTGAAAAAAAAAATTCCAGATAAGACGAAAAAGAAAAGTTACAACAAAGAAAATTTTCTTATGTGGGATGTGCTTGGATAGGAAAATAGGAAATCTTTATACATTGTTTTACAAAATCCAATTACGATTGGAAAAAGTTATATAAAAGAAAAACGGATCCATTTTCCGCCTTTTTGTAACATAAGAAATCGAATTTAGAAAATTAGATTTTTTTGAAATTCGAAAAATAAATTTGGTTGGTAGAATTATGGATGCAACAGTTGGATGAACTATGCTCTTACTCAGTAAGAGTGTGGGAAAATTTAGATAAAAAGCATTTTGATTTTCAAAATATTGCATTCATGTAGAACTGCCAGTATATCTAGGATGTGAGCATCATATTTTAAAAAGGATTTTTGAGAAATTTTCATACATGTAGGAGGTACCGCTTAGGCATACATGCATTATTATGTTGTATTTCACTTTGCACAAGTGCACAATGTTTGCTAAAATTGGATGCACACATGATGGATGTATATTATGCGAGGGGTTAAATGATTTTACCCTTATTAAATTTCGGGGACAAAATTTCTTAAGGGCGGGAGAATGTAACACCCCGTATTTTTAAGATAATAAAATAACAATAACTTAATTAATAATGAGAATTAAGTAAAACGAACTGCGCCATTGCGTCCATCTCGGAATTCTGGTCAAGATAGACACCTGGTTTGCATAAAACGGACATCATACGAAGAAGTTATTAAGCCTAGAAGTTTGTATACGCACAAGAGATATATATATATATATACACACACAAAATTAAAATATAAAATATAAAATAAAATAAGGATTGCATGTAATAAATACATGCACTGAAAAAAATGAAATGCATGCATTGAAAGAAAGAAAGGATTGGTTGCATGCAATGTAAATATTGCATGCACTGATTTGCAAACATAATGCATTAACATTAAAAGAAAAAGATTCATACAATGGTTTAATTTAAGTATTGTAACTAACATGAAAAAGAGAAGTAAGGAGAGAAACAATAATTATCATTGTTCTAAGACTTATTAACAAAAGATTTCATAGCTTAGTTGGTTAAGGCATTGGATTTGTAACATGGAGGTCGGGGGTTTGAACCCCGACGACGGCATAATTTTTATCTTTGTTTTAGAGAGGGCCAACTGAACATGCAAATATATGTACGTATACAAATTCAAAATTTGAAAGGATAAGAACGTACATTTAAGGAAATAAAGAAAATATATGTATATATAATATATATGGAAATATATATATATATGCATAAATATATGTATACAAAAGATAAAATTCAAGATAAGGCTACAGTCAATGAAATATGACAAGAATCAAATAACGGTGCAACACCATTTGAATTTTGAAAATAAAATGAAAATTGTGTGTATATATATACGCGTAAAATGGTCGGTAGAGGAATTGTATACATATAAGAATATTTTGTGTGAATAAAACAGTTAAATAAATTCCTGAAATTCAAAAGTTCGAAAATCAAATTTCTACACCAAAACAATTCAAACATTCGAAATTTAAATTTCTGTGCCAAAACAGCTTGCGGGACCCAATGCTGACTCAACATTGTGTGTACGATAAGATTTGGCTAGATTCATTTGCGAACCTAAACTATTTTCTTAACTGGGTTCAATGCTGACTCAGCGTTGCGTGTACGATAAGGTCTTGAGCACCTATAAATAAGACCCTAGACCTAACCCTAAACATCATAATTCGGCAGCTTCGCTAGAGCTCTGTCATGGCTTCCTCTCTCTCTCTCTTCTCAAATCTATTCTAAAATTAAAGTGTTAGCCTAGGAGGATTATGAATTTAGATCTGGAAGAGGGAATCAACGTTAATAAAATAGATTATTGAATCATAAATTCAAGGTAAACCTCTAAGAACCAATCTATTTAAATTATTTCTCTTTCCCTTCTCTTTTCATTAAATAATAAATCCATGGTCGTTAGGTCGTGAATCAAATTAAAGGAAAAAGGAAAACCATGGATGATAGAATGGATCAAATCCAACATTTGGGGAAAGCTTAAAGGTGAGTGGGTTTAAGCTACAGCCTTTAGATAATGTTAGACTATCATTTAACAATAAAGGGACAATAAACTTATACTTTCACATTATACATGTGACTATATCATAGAACCATCTTCATAAATTAGCCATATATGGAAAATACACTAATATTGATGTTTCATGAATAGAAATCACTCAGGCTATAACACAACGATTTATAAGTTTTATAATCATATAAAACAAAGTATGGAAAACATAGAAATCACAAAACTCTAGAACTTGGTCAGGAGTTTAAAACTCAAATATTTAATCGCCATACATACATATACACAAAAATGCATATAAATCCACAAACTTCTCTAAGATATATATCTATATATGATAATCATCTCATAATGGTGAAAACATTTAGAAATCATAGATCCTAGAAAAATCAGAAATAATGAAATATTGGAATTATCATAGAATGGATCCATGTCATAGAAGGCAAGCTAAAGCAACACCGCACGTGCATACCACAGATGGTTGAAGCCTGCCAAGTACTAATAAGTGAATAAGGTACCTATCGTAAATGACCTGATGGTCTAGTCACAGATGGCCCGAAAGCCAAGCATAGATGACCCAAAGGTCTAACATAGATGTCCCGAAGGTCTAGTACTGGAAATATTCCAGAATGTGTCACAAACTCCTAAATAGTAACTCAAATAGTGGTAACAATACGTCCTACACCATGCATTCTCACTTATTGGTCTACCGGTCATTGGCTAATTCTACATTAAAGTAGCTAATTTCGTATTAAAATTAGATTCAATCGAGCAAGTATAAAATTAACCGATATAATAAACAAATGTGTCCCATACTACATGGTTTATATAATGTTTAAATCACAAACTTGCCTTCTGAAGGGTGTAAAAACGTGTAGTTTATATAAGAAAAATATACTTTGGAAAATTAGGTTTTAAGATGATTTGAAAAACTATTTTGAAATCATTGACTTTGGAAAGTCTCTTTATAACATAAATATTCATATATTAAACTTTTGGAATAATTATAATTTTAAAAAAATTGTAAAATATTTTCCTTAAAATGATACTTGTATACATAAAACTTTATTTAAAACAGATTATAAAACACGTTGTAACAAACCAGATTTTTAATAAGGAACATTTAATTAATTTAAATATTTAAAATGATTAATTTTTATATTTAGCAACTTGAAATTAATTTAGGTAAGTATTTGGATATTGAATTATCCTGAAATTTGATAATTTTAAGTTTAAAGCCCAATTAAACTTTGATTGAAGCTACGTAAAATTCTATTTGGGTATAAATGATAATAAGAAATTATTATAGATGATTGTGAGTGTTTGGAATCAATTAATTATTTATTTGATTTTACTAACACGTGTAAGTAGCCAATTTTTAAACGACCTCGAATTGTGACAAAACTAATTTTATAAAATCTGTAATGGATAATTAATATAAGATTTCAAGTTTCATGTCAATCAGAGTTGTTTTGTGATCGTGCATGATATAAACGCGTATTAGTTAACGGTTTTACTATTAAAATAACTGTTTTTGCAAATAGTCTCGGAATTTGACGAAACTAGTTTCATGGGGTCTGGAATATAATTATTGTTGGATTTCAGACTTCATAGCATTGATTTTGGTATGTGACTTTACGAGCTATATCACTATAAAAATACGTATCAATATAATATTATTAAATCCATGCCTATATAATATCTCTTATCTCCTAACCTGTTGCACTCCTCTCCCTCTCTCCCTTCTTTCCCTCTCTCCCTTCTTTTTTCCTATGTCGTGACTTTCTTTTTATAAACCAAGGAAATGTGATCTTTTTAAAATCAAAATCAAATAAAAGAAAAATCCAAAAATCCCAAAACTTGGATCTTCAGAATCCTTAAAGCTTGTTCTTCATTTTGATGGGTCCTGGGTACGAGGGAAGTCATAATTTTTAGAGAACTAGGGCTTGGATTTTTGGGTGCTTTAGTGTTTGATTTACAAAATGGAGGTTAGATTTGGGTTTAGCAATAGATCTGACACCTAGCAGCAAAATTTTGGTGGAAATTACGGCGAAAACTGTGGTGACCTGATGTTGTGCGTAGGAGAGGTGCTGGGATGCGTTTCCATGGTAAAGGAGGGTTCGATGACACAGTGATGAGTGATAGAGTATGCGTAAAGGGAAGCGTTGGTGAAATCAATTTCAAGTTTCGTGAAGTGTTGTAGAAGAGAGGATGAGAGAGGAGGCTGATGTTTTGGTTTTGGAAAAGGAGCAGGTCACGACCATGTTGTGTAAGGGAGGGTGAAGAAGGATTTGAGGGGTAATTAAGTTTGAAATTGTAATTAGTGAATTTAATTATTATTTAATTCTTAAAATCTTATAAAATGTGTATCTTACTTGTTTTAGGTCAAAATTGAATGCCCACAGTTGCGTTATGATTTTGTCAGTGGTACATGTGGGAACTGTTTTGGAGTGATTTGGAGCTCACAGAAATTTTATCTAATTTTAAGCGCTCGTATGGAATTAGATAAAACGATGCAAAAATATCGATTGGAATGGATGGTCACGCTTTCTGGAATACTTGGAATGTTATTATTTTATATAATAATATTCATTGTTGTTAGTGTATACATTGTGTGTTTGGATGGTTTATTTCTTTGTTGGTGGTTGTCAATATATATAATTCCCGTCTTTGAACAGATGACCTTTGGCACTACTGCTGTCAAGTGGAAGATTGTAGATTTTCTATTTCATAAACTTATATAGACTGGTATAAGAGAAGTGATGCAATAGGACATGTTGGAGGGATCCAATAGGGTTCCTCAATGTTTTGAATGTTACATGCTTTCATATTTGACACATATGAACTGTTTAACATAAGTAAATTAAAATCTGATTTGGACGATGATTATTGAAATTAAATTAAACATGGAAGTGTTAGTAAGTAATAAACAATATTGATTAAATGATTGAGAACAAATGGCCTAAAATCCATATTTTAAGACGTTGATTCGCCATCAAGAGAATTCACTAAATTGAAGATAAAATTTATTTTTATATCAAAGTAGGGTTTTTGGATTCATGTTATATAAGTTATATAAAATAATGATTTTATAATTAGAACATTATTTATATTTGGAATTTATATTTGGATTATAAAATGTTTTCCGAAGCAAAATACTTGTTTTAAAAATAAGTTTTATAATTGCAGATTTCGAATGGTAAATCTTTACTAAGTTTTATAATGTAGTTTTATGAAGTTATAGAATATTGTTATAATTAATTGAGTTTATAAGCGATTTTCAGTTGTTTTGAGCAAGTTTAATAAAATTGGCTGAACTCGTAAAACGTCGCAAAATTGATATTGGATTTCAGAATTGAAATTTATGAAAAGTTGGATATTCGTAAAAAGCTTTTAAATGTTTTAATTTGATTTTAAGCAAAGTTTTAAGTGATTTGATCATAAAAATTAAACTAGAATTTTTAATATCTGAAGTTTATAAAGAAAAGGAAATTGAGTTTGTAATAAGATTTTAATTGAACTTTTACAAAGGATTTTATAAAGGGATTTTGTACAAATCCAAGTTTTATAAACATGGTTTATAAATGAGATTTAAAACTAATTAAATGCTTTTAAATACGGGTTTACTTAATAATTAAATTAAGTTAAAATGATTGTATGCGAAAATCTATGGTTTTTGAACTTAAATTGAGTTGAATAGTAAATGGAACTTATCGTGACATTTACCAAGTAGCAAGTTTACGTTAACAAACTTCTATTTACCTAAAAGATAAGAATGTTGTTGAGTCAAGATCTGAGAGGTAAATAAAATACCCTAACTTGAACGACTTCATTATTACTTAAGAAATGATACTGGTTTGATAACGAAAATGGATATTGGAAATTAACTTATTATTTCCATAAATGGTGTTATAAACTTTAATTTACAAAATTTTAACTTATGACCCAACTTGGGTATGACCCAACTAGCAATGCTGCCTCCCCGATTTTTGTCATTTCCAGTTATGAGGCTTGAGGCTACATTTTTCTTTTTAGAACATCTGACCACCATTCACTTTGAATGTCACATCGTCCAACCTGTCAAATCACTAGTTGATCTTCCCGAAAGTATTATGGGTATAAAAATCTAAGAGAAACAAATTCCTCTGCCACCAAACGTAATATCTTGAAAAGATCGTCTTATGTGATCCGTTAGGCATACTCTGTCAGACATTCATCCATAAAAGTTGTCCTGGGTCTGGACAAACCGAAGGCACTATTCCATCAATCCATCTTAGGCAATTTCTACCTAGGATTAACAGAACAACCCTTGCACTTTACTCTGTCTTTAGTTATTTTTAGCATATCTAATTTGCAATGCCTATGCCTATACAGAGTGGTTTTCGGATAATAAATTCAACCAATCTCCCCGTATTGGCAACGATGGTCAAAAACTTCGATAATCGGTTATTTAACTATCGAAGTAAATAATCATCCATCAAACAATCACCGGCCCATTTTTGGGTTATAGTGTTTTATTATAAAGTTCGTTTCCTTATCGAATTATATACATCAATATATTGATTTCTAGTTACAAAAATTTCTTAAAAAATATAACTCCTTAGATTTCCGAAAATTTTCGCCAACGTATCCTTTGTACGACTCCATTAGTACAACTACAACTTGCCTCTCTTAGCCCTTTCCATTCAAAAAGAAAATGAAAAAGCTAAGTGGCTTGCCTAATAGGCTATCATATGGAATTTAAACATGTACCTTTTTATCGGGCATTCACCTTATAATCTTCATTCACTACATTCCATACTTGTTACCTACTCATATACATGCATATTTCCATTTCCAATCAATTGAATCATTTCTAAGTTCCATTTGCTAATTTATTCTCTAGTTAGCTCTCATGACTAATATTCTTATGGTTTTAACATATCATGTTCACACATATATTCTTATTCGCTTATATACAAATCGAATTCCAATTCTAACGAGAGTTTCGTATTCAACTTCATGTTCTAAGTTACAACTCACATTCACTTAACCTTCGTTAAGTTTGATAAAAACTACATTAACTAATTTCCTCTACTAATTAGTTCATATTATTCCATAATCCAAAATCTGATTTTTATATTAAAAGTCACTTAATTCACTCCGCTTGAGTTCATATTTTATTCTAAAACTCAAGTCTAAAATTTCTAATGGAAATTCCGATCTTATTCACTCAAAATCCTTTAAATTTTTATTTAAATGAACCAATATGGTCTATAAACGACTTTACAATGACCTTTCTAAAATTTATTTTTGATATCACTCAAAATCTATAAGGCAGAATTCAGATTTTTCTCTTCCAGTAGAAAATTATCATTTAATAGGTCCAAACGTTTCTTATTTCATCAAATTCTGACTTATATTGAGTTTTATATGCTCAATTGAAGTTTGAATCGTCAATTTATGAACTACTGCACTACTGTTAGTTCGTTTTAATCATAATTTAAATATAAACAATAACCTCGTTTATAAAATAAATTCCAATCTCATTTCTCGATATTTTAAATTAAATTAGTTTCCCAAAGCTAACTTGAACACTTCGATTATCCAAAATCGTTGATTACTTCATCACTCGGTTACAAAATTATTCACAACTCAATTTCTATATTAAATTCCAATTTGTTGGGAAATAAAACATCGTTTACCATTGCAAATTAATATCATCCCTAGATAATAGTGAAGTCGTTCAAGTTGGGATATTTTAATTACCTCTCAGACCTTGATCGACAACATTCTTATCTTGAGATAGATAAAAGCTTGTAATACAAAAAAAAAACTCTATAAAAAACTCACCTTCTAGTTCATTAAAAATATGGTTTTATAAGCCATATTTACTTTGGAAAAATCTATTCCCAAATTATCTAATGAAAATTACTTTATCACAATTATAAATGTTATTTATAAATTAAATTCCTTATTTCATATCTTAAAGCAAACTTCCAATTTCACTCCATTTGAAACTTGATTACCATTTTATTTTATTATTAGAACTTATATATGTAAACATCGAATCTATCGTCATATTTAAGTATTGTAGTATTAGATTTCTAAGGATTTTAGTTCTAAAATATAATTTCTACTAAATATAATATAATTTCCTTTTTGGAAATAATTTGCATTTATAAGTTCGACTTAGTCGAATTCTAAAATAAATCTGATGGATTTATTTTAATCTAGCTAACAATTGGAACATTGGAAAATAATCTCATCGTTTCCTTTTGAAATGATTTCCGATTCTCTTTTTAAATTTGAATTCACATTTCCTAATTTATCCAATGATAATTTATGTCACTGCATTTATATCTTTATAAATTAACTACTTGTTTTATTATTAAAAACAAGTTTATTTCCCTAGCCTATTCGAAATTCAATTTCTATTTGGAAAAATAGATTTTCCTTTTAAAATCTCAAAATCCATTTTCATTATATTATTAAATATCAAAATTTTAGGGCTAGTGATATTTAAAATAGATATGGAAAGCACATTCTCCCATGGATCGCAATTCCGCAGTGTTTACGCCACTATCCCAATGGAATCACTTGTAGCCGTAGACATCTCGCCCCTCAAATTTCACCATGGTTGTTGCATAGATCGCTGTTACTCAATGGTTACGCCACTATCCCAGTGGAATCACTTGTAACTATAGGCATCTCGCCAATTGAATTACGCTATGGCTATAGATCGCAGTTTTGCAGTGGTTACACCACTATCTTAGTGGAATCACTTGTAACTAGAGGGATCTCGCCCCTCGAATTTCGCTACAGAACAGATAAGTAGTAATAATCAGCGTGATCCCACCAAGTGGGATTTCAAAATCAATGGATACTCCAATCGATGGAGCACCAACGTCGCTACGATTTTGAATTTTCAATGGACACTCTCGACAATCGCCAACAAAACCCCTCTCATTAGGAATTGCAATTTTCAATTAAAGGCACTTCCCATATCTTTATTTCAAAAACATACATACTATATATAGTTACTTCATTTCATGTTTCGCATATATCGCACTTACATAAATATCAATTTACATTAGATTTTCTTTCCAAATCATGTTTTTCAAACTTATCATTCTCATATAAACTCTATTTTATGAGACTATTATTTCAATCAATTATCTTCCAAATCAGTGGTTTTCGAATTAATCTCATACTTATATAAGTCAAATAAGTTTCAAACATTTCGTATCATAATATTCATAAGTTTATAACCTTCCAAGTTTTCATTTCAATATCAAATTAAATATATTTCAAATTGATTCGAGTAGTCAATGTCATTTCAAAATTTTAAATTCATATTTACAAATTGGTTCATTATCAACTATTCACATTCAAATTGGGTTTCACATTTCAATTAACAATTTTCAATCAAATCTTTATATTCAATCATTTTAGATCTTAAATTATTCGAATTTAATATACACACTTCTATCAAAACAATAAAGTTAGATACAAAATAGTTTTGGAAAAATAAGAGCTTGATATAAAATAGGTTTGAGTTAAAATAAATTAGTTTTGGTATAAAATAGTTTAACTAAATAGGTTTGCTATATAAAAGTAGAATAAGATAACACGGTTTATATTCAAAGTATTTTAAACAAAGTAAAGCTATTAAATTTTATTGTTTAGGAAAAACAGTGTAAATTTATTGTTACTACCAAGAATTAAAAATAAAATAGGCTGACGGTGAAGGGGTATCGGATGATCGCAAGCACATAGGAATCATTCAGAAAGAAAAGTCAAACACTAAAAGGAGTCAAAAATAGGGAGAAATGGTCCGAAAGCCGCATCAACTAAGACCTTCCAAGGAGAAAGGACATAAGAGCAAAGAGAGCGGGATCTACCCGACAAGGTTAGGTCGGCAGGATCCTTCCAATAGCGTCAACCCGACAGGAGGTTCTACAGCGAAAGGCCATCCAGATCAGAAACCAATAGATGAAAGCAAGAGATCCGTCATTTGAGTCCCGGAAGGGACTTCGGTATTAACCTGCTTAATACCGATACGCCAGGAGGCTAGAACACCAAGAGCATCAAGCTAGAGACACATAACGATTATCTGGAACCAGTTTCCGAAACATCTACTGCATGAATGCCGAAAGGTCACATTGATAAACATCAGACAAATCGCCTAGAGCCACCTTCTGAGAATCAGGCTATACCAGGATATCCCATTGATAGGCAGACCGGAACCTCGGAAGGAATACAAGCTATCCATGCTATTCTACTTAACACAGAAACCAACAGTGATTTTGAACTGGCAGCTATCCACATACATAATGAGGAAAGACTCCTCTAAGTATCCACGGGAAAACCGGAGGCCTATATCTAAAGATCTATGACTGAAAGCATACAGACGGAGACTCGTGATACCTTCCGAAGAGCAACTGTAACAATAGACTCATTCCAATCTCAAAGAAGTTCCCGACTAGCCGAGACCTCCATTACGGAAGCTGCGACAAAGCGGTCGGAAGCAAAAACATCTGAAACCCGGGAGAAAAGTGGCCAGCAGAGGCCCTTGCAGGACCGGCGGCCCAAGAGTAGAAGGGGCTCCAAATCCTTTACAAATAAGACCCTAAGGGTCACACTGAAAGGGGAATCTCATTCTATTTTTCTAATTCTTAAACTTTTTCCTCTCTAATACGAAGACCAGTTTGAGAATTTCTTCCGTTCTGTTTATGTACTCTAGATCAAAGATTAATAAAAAGAGAATCTACACATAGAATGTTGCTCTGTGAGTTTGTTATGTTATTTCTAATTATCATTATAGCAATTTATTGTTTGTTTTCCAGATAGACATGGATTCTCGTCCAAACTGTTCCGCAGATTGGAGGAAATACCTTTTCCCCTAGGTTTAGACCTATCCCGGTAGTTCTTAGCAATTCTGTTTCTCCAGGACTTGACACCTGGGAGTGGTGATTTGATCTAACTCATAAAGACCAAACAATCCATTTTTCCCCTTAGGTCCACTCCTATTGACCTATCTCCAGTGTTGACAAAAAATATCGTTAACATTTTGGCACTACAAGGAGGGCCTGAACCTCCGATCCTTTGGTTAAACCTACCATATATCTACCTGAGCTGTTCTGTCCCGGATCGGACTAAAGCTTTAAAGAAGCGAAGTTATGGGTAAGAGGTCCTAGCAAAAGCCTTCAAAATATCGAATGGATAAGCCAAAAATCATCAATTCTGGAGTGACAAAAGAGCAAAGATTAAGAGAGGATGCCTTGCAGATAATAAAGTGGAGAAGAAAAACAGAACCATATGCTTACGACAACTGGGGTAATAGCCTTTCCCGCACAGGACAAACCTTAACACCTCCTTCAAGTGATTCTACATCAGAGGTTACTAGCGTTCTCTCTCACCTAAAGAAATCTCTCTACAAGCAGATCAAAGGACCAATATTTGAACAAGAAATAATGAGTGATTTTGACCACTTCACCCACAAATGGTCTGAAGAGATAGTATCTCAATCTCAGTGTGTTTTGGGAAGTAGGAACAGAGGTTTAGGAAAAACAGTAGGATTAGACCATAAGAAGGTTAGGTCCCAGCGACAAGAGAAGAAGGTCGCGACAAGACTACTCGGCTGGGTAGTTAAAGCGCTTGTTCTATAGCAGTGGAGGGGCAAGAAGGTGTAGCGAGAATAAAGCGGGGAAATGCCGGGGATATAAAGGATTCGCAAAAATGGTTCACTTGATGTTGAAACAAAATATTTTAAACTAATTAATAACCATTCTCATATTATATGTGTAGAAGAAACCAATATGAATCAATCTTATATAACAAAACCAAAGAATATCATGGTTATGCACACTGGATTTGATGACTATAATAGATGTTTATAATATATTAGATGCTTATGCATTAAAATTAGATCTTTACACTAACTTTATTGATCTTTTTATCAGAAAACTAGTCAAATCAAGTCTCTATATAAATATTGCTAAAGCGGTTTCTAAAAAGCGTTAATTTAGCGGATGCAGCGGAAAATAGCGGGGCTAAGTTCAGATCTACTATTCATCAGCGCTAAATTGAAATAGTGTAGCGGTTAAGGAGCACTACGAGCTATAGCGGAGATTTTACGGCACTTTTGCGGGGCTTTAACTGCATAGCTACTCAGGGAATAATATTTTACTTTCTCGATAGAGAATATCTATTTCCAAACCAAATACGAACTTAACTATTGGCCGTACGCAAAGAAAAAGTCCAAATATGAAAGGAAGACGGGAGGACCCTATTGTCATTACCACATGAGAAATGAACATGACACCAATCGCTGCAGAATCCTTGAGGAAAGGGTCATCAAATTCATCAATCAAGGCTAGTTACGAGAGTTTATAACAAGATCAGATTAAGTTCAGTAAAAATCCTTTGGAAAAATATTATTGAAAATGACCAGCGGTATGGAAAACCCTCCATTCGATAGCTTAAAAGAAAATCAAAAGGGGTCAAGCTGAAAAAGGCCCAAATCCCTTGTCATCAAGATGAGGAATCCCCTGTAGGGGGATGGTTGTTAGTCTTTTTTCGTGCTCAAATCAAAGGGGGCTTGGTTAAAGCATCAAAAGCGTAAGCCACCATTTCACACCAGTAATGGCTGTGGCGGTGCGTCTAAAATTAGCACGCCCTGCCTCTACTTGTAGAAGAGTACGCCCTGCCTCTACTAGAACTAAGAACGTCCTACCTCTCCTTGCAGAAGAGCACGTCGTACCTCTGCTTACGTCCCGCGTTACCCGCATAAGGAAACACCAACCCCTATCACCACCTACGATGGCCAGGACATGGCACCCCTCTGAGGGGAGTGGCGTGTAAGCCTCTATCAGTACATATGATGGTCATTATAGAGCGCCAAAAGAGTAAACCTTAGTTCTGTGTCTACAATGGCCCCATCGAAGTTTCTTAGACCTTATCGCTACCCACGATGGTCAGGATATGGCGCCTCCTGGAGGGAGGCCGGGTAAGTCCTTGGGCCCTTCTTGCGAATAAGCTAGCCATGTGCACCGGACGCACAAGCCCAGAGAGTGGCCAACAAAGCACGTGCATCCTCTGCTTTGATGCCGAAAGCCCAGACAATGGCTCAGGAGGCACATACAACCTCTGCTTCACAAATCAAATCCGAGGGGGATACCAAAACATTAATACCAGAAGAGGGCTTTGGTCCTCAATCTTTTATTATCTGAATAAAGAGTTGTTTCGGGACTTCTATTTAATACCGGAAAGGGATTCCCGGTCTTTAATCCTTAATTGAACGAGTAAGAGTTGTTTCGGAACTTCTATTTAATACCGGAAGGGTTCTCCGACCTTCAATCTTCAATTACCCGAATAAAAGCTGATTGAGGCGTCAATTTAATACCGGAAGGGGATTCCCGATCTTCAATCTTTAGTCGCCCAAATAAGGGTTGTTTCGGGGCTTCTATCTAATACCGGAAGAGGAGTTCCGAAAATCATTCCTTAAATCACCCGAACAAAGGATGGTTCGAAACTTCTACTAATGCAGAAAGATAATCTCTGGTCCACGATCTTTAATACCTGAATCTCGGTTGATTCAATTCCACACAAACATTGGAGGAAGCAACCTAGCCTCATCTCAACGCCAAGCCCAGATGCCAATCATAACCGAATATGTAGTTTCGGTTTCGTCACGAAGCATCCAGATCTATACTGGTTAATTTTTCAAATTTGAACATGAAGTAGTTAGTCAGACCTCTCCCCAACTCTGATATGGCTTGGAAGTGTATCTCCACCAGTATTAGGTGCAAACCTGTGGCCCTCTCGCTCGCTGAGGAAAGTATTTTCGATTTATGCATACATCAATCCATTAGTCGAGTATATCGAATGTTTGCACTAGCACTTTAAACACAAATAAAACGATATAGGCATTTCATATCTAATGCACCTTAATACTATCAACCCTACCGAGAACGCATGACGCTCTACCAAAGTCTATAAGACATATTCTTAACGAAATGCGCCAGAGACGTGCATCCTGTCATGACATAACCATAGCTAAAGAAAAACGCTCACGCTTAAATGCGTTGTCATGTGTTAAGCAATGCGTCTATTCATAAACACCGTCACTATAGAATACTATATTCAACTGACAAAATGTCGAATACTTCATACCTTGCATAATCATTTACAAGGACGTTTGTAAGACAAAAAGCTTATAGGATAAATACATCTTCAAAGAAAGAACAACGCCCGTATCTCGGTATTGAAACTCCCGTATAAACAACAAACTAATTTTCAATGAATTGTTACTTATTCGTAGGATAAGAAGGAAGTCGCAGAATGATGAATCACACTTCGAGAATGTTTTTGTCCTTTTGCTTTATCTGAGCCTCCAATATACCTACTTGCTCCTTCAAACGTTGTACAGATGGCTCCCCTGGCGGGGCAAACATCTTGTCAATATTGATAAAAAGGTTCCTCGGAAAATCTCCAGGGCATAGAGTAATTCGAACACCCTCGTCAGTGAGGCCGGAAGTGCCTTCAAGCAAACATTCCTGTTCATGTAAACAAGTTGGCTACTACTTGTAGGATCAATTTTCAAATAACGAATATCAAAATTTAAACATAGAAAACATACCTTCCTCCCTGCCATTCTTGTCATGTCCATGTCGAGAGTTAAATTCATTATGGCGATCGCCTTTGTCATCATTACCAATAAGAGAAGTAGAGTCCTCGCCATTTCCAGGCGTCGGATAATCAGGCTTCCCCACAATAAATAAAAGATACTCAACCCTATCCTTGATCCCTTTGGGGTTTCGACATCTTGCCCGGGCATTCTAATTCGCCCCAAGACCCTGCTTTGAAGATATGGCGAGAGAGAAGGAAAATCCATATCCGAAAACTTGCCACTGTTATCATGATAGACGAAAGAGAGAGCCTTTTCATGATATTTGGTAGCTATATTTGGGAGATATACCTTAAAAAATGAGGAAATTATGTCCTGGGTTTTTAGACCTGTCCCGGTAGTTCTTAGTGATTCTGCTTCTCCAGGCTTTGACACTTACGAGTGGTGATCCGATCCAACTCATAAAGACCAAACAATCCATTTTTCCCCTTAGGTCCACTCCTATTGACCTATCTATGGTGTTGACGAAAAATATCGTTACCATTTATATATTAGTTGCAAAGCAAAAATACTAGCTTTAAGAGATAATCCAATCCGAATCAATTGCCTATAATTCTAAACTTAGTTAATGTCGGTTTCATTTCGAAGTTAAACTTAATTTGGTTTTAGACCTAATTCGGTTTCATTTCAAATTGAACCGAAGGTTCAAATTATAAATCACATCTCGAGTTTCCCATTTAAATCTTCAATTTCGATTTGATATGAAATTTAAGCTACAATTTTTGATTACATTCCAAGTTAAACTAATTATTCGAAATTTCTATCCACATTCAATTTATTTTGAGCTTATAAGGATATAACTCAAAATTTTAAATTCCATTTTAAATGATCGAATTTGTTTAACTAGTCAGAAAATCCAATTTCTAGTCAACTGTTGGAATTCAAACTCGGTTGTTTATTCAAGATGAAATAGATTAGTCTGTCTTAATATATAGGATTATATCACTCAACCCAAACTCGTGATTCAATTCTGGATTTTATTTCAAATGTTCAAAATAGATTCATATTTGTATATTCAAAATATTTCAGAAATTAAATTCGCTTTACAAAAAAATAGGTAGCAAAGCTACCTATACTGGTCTCCCTCAATTTGAACCTCGATAACGAATCCCAACGACAAAAAATTTATCATTGAATTTAATTTTTTAGCTACAAAGTGTGTTCTCTATTCATATAGTTTCTTTTGAAAACATTTTGGATAATCAGTTGAAAACACAATTTTTTCCAAAATACCTGTATAAATTACTAGTATATTTAAATAACTTCTCCAGTTTCACTCATACCCAGAACGAACTTGTAAATGGATTATATCTGACATTGTATTTCATTCTGTATTGATTGATTTCAATTAAATATGTATCTTTTTGGTAGCAGAGAATTTATTCTCTTGCTTAACACCCTTCTTTGAGACGTATGAACTTATAGGTTATATATTGATAGACATCAGTCGTCCGGCGTGAATTGTCAGTGTGGCATGCTCTGATACCAAACTGAAGCGACCCAAACATCCCCGGTACGGGAAAGCCCGGATTGAGTTGAGAACACGACGCATTAGAACATAAACAATAGAACATTTCATTGCTATTACAACAATTACATCAGAGTACAAGGATATCCCAGAGTATGAATAAATATTACACATTGGAAATACAATATCAAAGATTAAAATACATGAGTTTAAAGTGTATAAATACAATGTATAGCAAAAATACATCAACTAACACAACTGAAGGAAATACACAGAAACAAAGCTTTTCGAATATGGCTCCAGTTGTAATACAGGATCCTGTGTAAAAAAATCTACAAATCCAAAAATACTAGCTGCCCATGTGGAAAATATGGGCATCCAGAGTTTAAGTGGAAACAATAAACTCCGAGTCAGTCATGGGACTGGTCTGAGAACTAAAATAGTTATTAAATATTTACTTTAAAAGTTGGAAATCTTGGGACCATGCCATATAACACGGAACGGGTTTACTCCATATGGATCTCCGTTTAAAATAAAACAATGCTATGTTTTTTGGAAAATGAAGCTATTATAAGACTCAGGTCCTATCACGCAATGCAACGCAAGCTGGAGGATAGAGTTTTTCCCTTATAATAGTCAAACATGCTTGGTACGTTTAAAACAAATCATTTTGATATTACTATAAGTGCATAGTGTCAAAATCAACTTCAAATATAAATGTATCAATCATAAACGGCATGAGCGCACCATCCCACTATGTCGCCATATGGGTTTGCATATAAAGCCAAAAATGTCGTATTGGAAATTGTATTTCCATCATGAGTAAAGGCAAGGGATGGTCTCCTTACTGATTTGGATCACCTCTAGCAAGATGACCCAGGGCTCGGACGCTGGCGAGCCCCTGGATCATCGAAGGTCGGTCCACACTTTAGTGGATTAATTATTCCTTAACACATGTTTCCTGGTCCTACCAGATCTCTAAAGTGGTCAGTACATCGGCCAATCATATCCAAGGCGCCTTGCAATCCATCATGCACATAAGTAAAAATGTTTGGGCTCCATATCATGACACCCCGGTATGAGTCAAAAACGGGGTAAGGGATCCAAGGAGGGCATGCGTTTCTTTCTAGCACATTACCATTTCAAATGTTTATCAAGATAACTTAAGTATTTCTCGATGTTTCAATCGGATTCATATGGTTATCCCACTTTTGAGATTCAAAAATAAATAATGGTGATGTTGCAACAATCACTTGAATCATCTTCAAGCGACTAGAGTATGATTTCATATCCATCTAGTACGTATAGGACTTTGTACATATATTGGCCAGGCTTATATTCGAAATCTTCACATACCGACAGTCCTATCGTGACGTCGAATAAAATACTCAAACTCCTATTAAAAGATATATTTTAAAATAACCCTGTTAAGTGATTTACTTAATTTCAAAATAATTTATCTTTTAAAAATATGATCTCTCCACAGTGATTCTTGTGACTATTCCACTCATTCTAGGGTATTACTACCCAATCTCTAATGAGTTTTTAAACCTGACAAGCTAAGCTTTGTATAACCAAAGCTCTGATACCATTTGTAATGACCTACCTTTTCGACTTCTTCAAGTCGGTAATTAAACCAAGTTAAACCACTCAAAATAACAGATTGTTATCCAGCTTGTGGGTTTAAATAGAATTAGACATAGGAATCTTTAATATCTCGCCGCAAAAGCATTTTACACAAAATATCAGAGTTGTACTATAAATTTTACATAATGGAATTACATGAATTTTAAGTAAAATAAAATTTGCAGAAACTGTCGAACCAACGTGCACGTCTTCACTACTCACTAACTTCAATAGAGAAAGTCTTTAAATTTGCAACACTCGGATCTGACCCGAGCGTTCCGTGCAAAAACATAGAACACTCGAGTTAGGATTGACCTTTGTTCAAGTAAATTAACTTCAATAAAAACTGAATACAATAGTTAATTCTAACATCAAATATATCATATGCAAAACATCAAGTATACACATGTGTAGTATTTGTTCAATATCAGCTTAAAGTTATAATAGTGTCTATTCAAATCAGTTTATACTACATGCAAATCTAGTGTAGTATTAGTTCAAGATAAAGTATAATATCTATGTTTATCAGTTTTTTTACCAAAGACAAACATTTACGGGAGTCTGCATGTACACACGTGTACATGTACACGTGTGCACTGCCTCAGCATCCGAGAACCAGGATATAACAAATGCAGGTATGGGAATACAATGCAGCATGGGTTTAGGCAAACAAATAGCAATAGGGAAGTGCAAAATACTAGGAACATGCATTTCAAACATAAATAGGGAACATATCCAAACCATTCGAATATGGGACAAACTAGCAAAACAATACTAATATCAAAATTTACATTTATGGGCCAGGAATGAATATATGTGTTAACTGTACATAGCAGGCAAAGTGATAGAATTTCGACAGTAGGAATAATCAAAATATAGTGGCATCCTGAATCACATAAGTTTAAACATAGGTTAACATGATAATCTATTGAATAAATTTTGCCTTTATAAATGCACCAATCGAAAATCAATAGAAGAACCAATATAAATAGACTAGAATATTGAATGACCAAAAGCCACTACTTCTATTAACTAGAGTACCCTAACAGACGATAAAGACACAACGCTATTATAATTTAATTTTAAACACTTAATTTACATATCTAGAAAACAATTTTGAACAATCAATACATGCTTGCTTGATAAATAACCATGATAAAAACCTGGCAATAATAATGTAAATGACCCGAAACAATCAAAATATAAGCCTAACTCCATCAAATATGCAATTTTGATTCATTTAAGTATAGTAAAAAATAGAAAATTTACCTTGATAAAAGGAAGGAAAAAATGCAACGATGACCGCATTAATTCTCAAATCAGCACTTATAAATACAATTATGGTTAACAGAAGTATAACCAATTTGCACTTCCCAAAACTTAAACATTAACATTACAGTGAATCATTAAAATTCATTGTAATGAATACTCTATAATTTGCATTTTCCAACAATATGATATTACATCAAATGCGATGCATAAATAAAATTGTTGTAAAGAAAAGTATAAAATCTTAGTCGACATTGTGGGAAATGGCAATTAAAATGGGAAATAATTATTACACTTAAAATCTTACTCTATTAAATCCAGACAGATGGCAATTACACATATAAGAGGGAATATAAGGGAATAACAAATCATGACAGCAAGATTGAATGACATAGATAACTCGAGTACAGCAACCAGAACAAGTGCAACATTAATATGAAAAAAAATGAAGGCATACAATAAATGACAAATTTAACCTAAATCTTAGGTCAGCCACAAACACACAAAAACCCAAGCCATGATATACAAAACGTAAGAATTGAATTCAATGGGAAAACCAGTGAACACGACCAGAAAAATTGTGCAAACCCACGATAGAATTAAACTATTATATTCTAGTTCTTTGTTAGTTAAATAACTTGAATAAAAATTAACCGTGAGCAAAATACTCATCTTAAAACTGCGAAGAAGGCAGGAGGCTGATGGTCGAGGGCGAGTTTGTTGCTTCAATCGATGGAAGCGAATTACGATTTTCAGTGGGAGGCTGTGGCGGTTTCTTATTTAGGGAAATTCATTTTCGGCTGGAGGAAAATGACTGGCATGGGGTTTTCTGGTGAAACTCGGTGTGGTGGACGAGGGTGACCATGGGTTGCTAGGTTTACATTTTTTTGTGCATGTCCTCAGGAAGAAGAAATAGTAGGAGAGAATTAGGATGGAAGCGGTGGAGACGTGGTGTATAGGAAACTAAAGCAGCAGCTGTTCAAAACAAATAAACAGATGAAACGAACAAAAAAAGTATTCCCATAAACTCGTTCCACACCTCATACGTTCCACTTCAATTCAAATTCTTATGGATTCAATCCTGTCGTTATGTTGTATATGCTTGTAGATATTTCTCATTATTTAGTTGCATGGACACAAATGAGCATAGGAAATTATACATGAGAAACAAATTGAGTTTGGGTTACATTATTAAGGTGCATGGACACAGTTACATTATTAAGGTGCACAGACACAAATGGACATATCGTTATGTGTGCGTAGAGTCTTTTTAGTGTGCCCAGTATTAAGCAAAACTGTAACAACCGGGAATTTCGCTCGATCCGAATCAGTCGCTAAACCGACCAAGACCGTTCGAAACACCTGATTTTTTTGAGAACACGGCAAATTCAGACGCAGACGGAAGAACATTTCGTTGTTAATTACAACAATTCCATCAGAATACAAGAATATACAGAGTATAAATAAATATTACATAGAAAATATCAGAGATTTAAATTACATTTGAATACATCGCAGCGGAAAATAATACAATACACAACTAGAAGTAATACACGGATACAGAGCTTTCCGAGTATTGTTCCAGCTGTAAATCAGGATCCTGTGAATATAAATCTGCAAAACCAAAACTACTAGCTGCCCGTGTCAAAATAAGGGCACCCAGAGTTTAGGTTCAAACAATAAACTCTAGGTCAGTCATGGGACTGGTGTGAGAACTAAAACAGTTATTAATCTTTATTTTAAAGTTAGGTAAATTAAGAGACCACGCCGTATAACACGGAACGGGTTTACTCCCAAGAATACCAGTGCATAAAACAAACAGCGCAATGCTAAATAAAGAAAAATGAAGCTATTATAAGACCCAGGTCCCATCACACAATGCAACGCAAGCCGGAGGATAGGGTTTTTACCTTATAATAGCCAAGAATGCTTGATACGCTAAGTTTCGTCTTTTGATTCCTAATCAGACTCCAACCGTAAATTAGTAAGAGAATGATTCCCTAAGTATTAACCCTGAAGGCCGAAACCAACATCAGACCAATACCAAGGAAACCACCCATCTTAGCTCATTTCCAGTTAGTTTCTGATTTTATATACAATCATAAATATCAATCATAGGCGGCATGGGTACCATATATCATGTCGCCATACTAGGCTTTACAATCAAAACCGCAAATGTCACGCATTGGAAGTTGGATTTCCATCTGTGAACCAAGGCAAAGGGATCTTCCTGTGCTAATTCGAGACAATCTAGCCCATGTCTCAGGAACAGCCGCAACTGCACCATGGATCGTCAGGGCCGATCCACACGGAGTGGATTATAGTGCCTGAACAATACGTCTCCCCGCCCTATGGGGCATAAATGAGCCAACGAATGACTCCATCGGCTATACATAGTCACCGATATATCTGAGGCGCCTCGCAAACCAACAACCACATAAGTCAAACTCGTCAGGACATGTAAAACCACTGACGCCACTTCTAGCTAGAAGGAAATGCATGTCCTCCCTGAGGTCCTCTCCCGTTTCTGGTTCATAACCGAGGTGTGAGGCTCGCGAATCAACGTTACACAAAGCTATGACACACAGGTCGTGCTTTGATCATCAACCACAAGACTTTGCTTTTCAACAGAAGCCTTGATCATTCTCCACTTAGGCATGCCACACATGCAATTCACTCCATGCATTTGATATCCATCAATATATAACCCCTGAGCTCGTACGTCTCAGAGAAGGGCGTTAAGCAAGAGAATAAATTCTCCACCGCCAAACAGAAATATATTTAATAGAAATCAATCACACAGAATAAAATCCAATGTCAGACACACAGTCCATTTACAAGTTCGTTCTGGGTCTGAACAAAACCGGAGGCACTTTCCTCGCATATCCATCGATCACCAAATACGTTTGGACGATCACTAACTATTTCCATCTTCTTGGGTGTACAGCCCAATCAAGATCATTAGTAATCACCCAAACGATGTGAAGACTTCCGGTCTTCATTCACCGTCTTCATCTTCGACTCATTGTCGAATCAGTTATTCAGAATGGGATAACCCGGTCTTTCTGAATAACCCGCGTATATAATAAACAAGTGTTACACAAACACAACATACGCCTCATTCCAATTCATCAGTCACTAACCGTAAATTAATCAAGAGAATAATTCCCCAAATATTAACCCCGAAGGCCGAAACCAACATCAGATCAATACCCAGGAAACCATTCTGCTTAGCTAACCTACAGTTAGTTTCTAAATTTCACATTCTTAGGGAAAGGTTCCCATTAATTTTATCAAAGATAAATTCTTTTAAATTTATTTTTTAATCTTCCTTTGAATATCAATTCAAACTAGTCGGGATTAGCGAACCACACCGAAGTAATCATTTATTTTATTTCCCAATCCCAATCTATTCTTCCCATGAAGTAAAACTGGTAATACTTCATATCTAAC
The DNA here is from genome assembly GCA_030737875.1 of Allium sativum. NCBI lineage: Eukaryota > Viridiplantae > Streptophyta > Magnoliopsida > Asparagales > Amaryllidaceae > Allium > Allium sativum. The sequence goes on along the minus strand of JASFAX010000020.1, from coordinate 43,121,211 downwards.
ACCACGGTGTTATCGCCAAATTGAATTACCATTTCACGTTCAAATCTAATTAAAGATTTAATTATCGCCCGGAGCAAAACTGGTGATACTCCATTCTCGATCTTTTCAATCCAATTAAAGATTCATTAAAACTTCACTTAGTTTTAATCTTTAACTGGGTTAAAGAATCAAAGTCATTTAAAACACGGTTCACGATAAACCCAAAATCACATTCCATTCTATCAGCTTTTAACCGTAAAATAGCAAGTGAGCAATTCCCTAAGTATTAACCCCGAAGGCCGAAACCAACATCAGATCAATACACAAGAAACCATTCAACTTGACTAATCTCCAGTTAGTTTCTGATTTTCTTAACTCCGCTGGGTCTAAGAACAACATTATTGAAGATACCGTTCACGACAACCCAAAATCACATTTGATATTAGATACAAGGCTCTGAATAGAAAATATATCGGCTTATATTCAATATCAAATTCTACGACCAATAAATATTGTATTGGAAATAACGATATAAATATATCTTTCAAATTCCCATAACAATATCTGCATCATCACGAAATCCAACATTGAAATATTCCGAAGACAATTTCGATTCAAATCCATTCCAATTCACTTATTGGAAATTCTGGTTATTTTCAAAACCATTTCAAATCCAATTTATTTATTTTAAAAATAAATAAATTATTATTCTAGTTCAAAACTAGTTCATTTCGATAAAAATCTATTTTTACCTTTTCAAATATGGAAATTTTCATCCCAATTCTTCCCAAATCATTTCTTATGATTTTACACAAATTATTACTATTTTTAATAATTTTATCAAGGCCCGTACAGTCGATTTCCATCAACGGCCATCGAACTGCATTTACAGCGACCTTTTCCAAATTTGATTTGGACATAATTCCAAATCCAACCGTTAGATTTCTAATTTCTAATATTCGTTAGAAAGCTCTTTTCGATACGAACTCAATGGTTCCGGTTTTAGGAGAATTCGACGGTCGAATCTCCCGTAATATCCGTTCTAAGTCAATGGTCGAAATTCGCGAACTACCGCGTCGCGGCGCGTTCTATTTAGGCCATTATATTATATATATAATATATATAATATATAATTCGTCGATTTCCTTTCAAAACGTATTTTATAAATCGTTTTAAATTCGTTTTCAAAATGATTTCAACTTCCTTTCCAAATTCAAATCAAAATTGAATTTTCCCTTACAAATTCGTTTTAAATTCATTTCAAATTGATTTCAATTCAAAATCAATTTTTAATTCAGTTTCAGTTCGTTTTCAATTCAATTTGAATTTCAAATTAATTCAATTTCAATTTGAATTCATTTCTATTCAATTTCAATTCGAATTCAATTCTATTCAATTTCAATTCAAATTAATTTCTATTCAATTTCAATTCGAATTCAAATTTATTCGAATTCAATTCTATTCGATTTCAATTCGATTTCATTTCTATTCAATTTCAAATCGAATTCATTTCTATTCAATTTCAATTCGCTTTCAATTCAATTTGAATTCAATTCGAATTCAATTCTATTCAATTTCAATTCGTTTTCAATTCAATTTGAATTCAATTCGAATTCCATTCTATTCTATTTCAATTCGAATTCAATTCTATTCAATTTCAGTTCAAATTCATTTCTAAATATTCGATTTTGAAATCACTTTCAATATTCATTATAAAATCGACAAAATTCCCGTTCGTGTTAAAATGGCATGTAACTACTTAACACGGCTTCACATTTCTATTTTCAAATATTCTATTTCAAATATTTCTTTTTTCAAATATTTCTATTCGAATATTCTATTCAAATATTTCTTTTTCAAAACTGGAATGAGGCCCATTCAATTACCATATAATGTTAATTATATGGATTTTCTACAACACATGTATAAAATAACAACGATAAATAATCAACCATCATCCAGAGTGCACCACACGACTGCATAAGTATTAAATATAAATATTTAACGCTTATAACAGTCTGTCAATCAATCGATCGACATACAACTAATTATTGGGATTAGTGTATGTCATATATCATCCCAATACCCGTGTGGGGTTTAAATCAATCAAACACAGATTTTATTTGTGCAATTGGGCGATATGTAAAATTTATCGTCCCAATCAATATCAGTCAAATGTGTGTGTATAAACAAATCGTCCGATTTGTTTATATTTATTTCATTTTAAATACACATTAAAAATTCTATTTTCAACTATAAAATAATTTTAACTATATAAATATTTTATTTCATTTCACATCACATCACACAATCAACTACACATCAAAATCAAACAAACAAGCATACAAGCCGTCCATGGTCTGTGGACGACGGGTGTCGGGTGCTACTAAACACCGTCTGCATCCTAGTATATATTTTAAATTAGAAATAAATTAAAAGTAAGGAGTTCTCACCTTGGGTTTCCACTCCGTCAGTTTTTATTGGATGGTCTGAGTTTCGTTTTTGCTTCCATTCAGTTCCATCACAATCTGTTTCACACGATTTTTATATCAAAGATCATATTTTTAATTTGACACTATAACAATCACATTTTTTATTATTTTTATGTTATTTATATAAAAATCATGTTTTTATATACGTTATTTATAATCGAAAATAACATTTTTTAGTACGCTACAATATATGAAAACCATATTTTCATACAATTAAAAATTATATTTTTTTTCCTCGACTAAAAATCATATTATTTGCTAGTTCAAAAATCATATCATTTGCCCATTTAAAAATCATACTTTGCTAGGTTAAAAATCACATCATTTGCTAGGTAAAAAAATCATATCATTCGCTAGTTTAAAAAAATCATATCATTTGCTCGTTTAAAAATCATAATTTGCTAGGTTAAAAATCACATCATTTGCTAGGTAAAAAAATCATATCATTCGCTAGTTTAAAAAAATCATATCATTTGCTAGTTTAAAAATCGAAAACGATGCTAATTTGTATTTAAAAACAAGCTAATTTGTATATTAAAACTGATTTTTAAACAATGGATTTTAACATATATATACAAGAAAATTCACCTTCTCCTTTGCCTGTCGTCTTCCTTCAGAGACCAAGAAACCCATCGCTCCCTTTACAAATCCGCCTAGCGCCGCCTCCAAAAGCATCGCGCCATCGATCTGAACGCTCCCCTCGGACCGCCGACGCATCGCCATCAACCACCAGGAGCCTCGCCATACTCGAACGCGCCACCGTGCCTGAAAGCGAATGTGAACGACTTGACTTTGAGCCAGGAGAACTCGAAAACCGTAGCACCCCTTTTGATCAAACCACTTCAGATTGGAAGCCCTCAATTTCCTCTTTGATTTTTGTGTTGAATCCCTGTTGAAATTCGAAATCGTTTGGGAGCTTATTCGGTTTGAAATTTCAAACAGTTTTGAGTGGCGGCGGCTTCTAAACGACGGAGAACTAGGGTTTAGTTATTTATATATATATATTTTTTCAATTTCAAAAAGTAAATTTTACTTCAAACTCAGATTCAATCCCAACGACTGTCGCCCCTAGCTAATTACCCCCATTCCGAACACAATGGGATATGTACCGTAGGCTGATTCGACAGTTTCGATCAGTTTCCGTCAAAATCAAAATATAACTCTATATATTGAATTCGAACGCACATTTCAATTTATCGGAGCCACATACTAACTCTATAAATTCCAGAAAAATATTTTCTAGCTTCGTATTGATGATACGGTCCTAACAAAACTAATTTCATCGAATTCTGAGACCGTTTGAAAAATGGCTATTTTCCAGTCGATTAAATTCAACTGAAACTGGTCAAAAGCGTTTTCCTTTGCCACGCTCACATATTGATTCGAAAAATTATAAATTTTGAAACCTAGCAATAATTTGACATCACAGATCCAACCAAAGTGGTTTCGTCGAAAACAGAGGTCGTTTGCAAAATGGCTATTTTTAAGGGCCGGAATTCCATAGCGACTATTCTGAATTTTCAACTGGACGTAAATTTTTATCCCCGCTATGAAATTTCAATTTTTCGGGTTCGTTGGTTAGATATTCCCAATTAGATTCTAATATTTTTGGTTTCTCTAAAATTCGGCTTATTTTGCACCCGGTACATTCATTTGAACTTTGAAATCGAATTATCGAACTACCGCGCCATTTTCAATTCCTTTTATAATTATAAATAATTATTTATATTCTAACGACGATTCAAATAAATATATACGTCTATTTCTATTCAAAATAAATTTCTCATCGCTATTATTTAAAATAATCTATTTTAAATATTCAAAATTCATCAAAATTGCCAAAATTAAAAATTTTAAATTGGCTCGCATTTCCGGGTTATTACAATCTCCCCCAGTTAAAACTTTTCGTCCCCGAAAAGGAACGAAGCCGAAAGTTGTTTAACTAATCAACTCAACTTTCATTATTTTCATTACGGCCTAAGTTCTTCAATTTTTCAGTTTCTAAGAACTTTTCAAATTTTTCAAAATTTTTGGCTAATACCCTAAATTTTCAAAAAATTACGCCATAACCTCCCCTGCACCGGGGACTTCGGGATATTTCATATAGCCTCCCATGGCCTTATTCAATTCAAAAGAAAAAGAAAAGGCCAAGCGGCTAGCCAATCGGCTCATAGAATCATCATCACCCAAACAAAACAGTAAATTATGGTAAACATGTACCTATTTGTCGGGCAAACAATTTTATTCCTCTTCTCTAGCCTCCTTGCTATGACCTGTTCAATGTAAGTAAATGTATATGCATGCAAATGCGACAAATGTTCAATACAATTCAATATTTGGTACAATTTGGCTAAAGGTTCAACATTCTAATTAATCACAACTATAATCAAACAACACAATCATCAATCAATTAGTTGATTATCATTTCAAATTCATAATTTTGATACATAGTCAAAAAATCACATTTTTGGTGCCAAATCACAATAATAGGCCCTATCTAATTTTGGTTCTCACACCAGTCTAATGGAAATATATAGATATCACGCTTTCGGCACTCGAATATAAATACTGATGATGCGGCCGCATCATCAGAATTATCCCCGAGCGACTAGAGTGTGACTCTATATCCATCCAGGATATTGGAGGCTTCCAATACACGTGGATCAAACGTACATTAAAATCTCTATATACCTGATAGTCCAAATCAACATAAATAAATAATCAAATACGAATAATTGATTTAAATTTTCAAAACAAAATTTGTTTTCACTTTAAAAATATACCCTTCACACTCGTTCTAGGATACTACTGATCCCATCTCTAATGAGTCACTCCTATTGGATATTACTAATCCAATCTCTGATGAATCCTTTCGTATGGTTCTAATGTGTCTTGTTCTCTAAGCTTTGTAAACCAAAGCTCTGATACCAACTATAACGACCGGGAATTTCGCTCGATCCGAATCATTCGCTAAACCGACCAAGACCGTTCGAAACGCCTGATTGTTTTGAGAACACGACAAATTCAGAAGCAGACGGAAGAACATTTCATTGTTAATTACAACAATTCCATCAGAATACAAGAATATACAGAGTATAAATAAATATTACACAGAAAATATCAGAGATTTAAATTACATTTGAATACATTGCAGTGGAAAATAATACAATACACAACTAGAAGTAATACACGGATACAGAGCTTTCCGAGTATCGTTCCAGCTGTAAATCAGGATCCTGTGAATATAAATCTGCAAAACCAAAACTACTAGCTGCCCGTGTCAAAATAAGGTCACCCAGAGTTTGGGTTCAAACAATAAACTCCAGGCCAGTCATGGGACTGGTGTGAGAACTAAAACAGTTATTAATCTTTATTTTAAAGTTAGGTAAATCAAGGGACCACGCCGTATAACATGGAACGAGTTTCCTCCCAAGAATACCAGTGCATAAAACAAACAGCGCATTGCTAAATAAAGAAAATTTTGACTTATCAATTATCTGTAGAACCCTAGCTCGATATTTCATATCAACGTGGAGCGTACTCTTGGTTAGTTTTTTCTGGCTACGTCTTACTACACTCGCAGGTTTCGAGCTACTTGGCTAGCTGCGTAAGAGCTTCATGGCTTAGGGTCAACTTAGTCTCGGCTCGGATCGTTTGTTACGTATACTCCACTCACCTGTGTAGGCTCGATTCAATAGCATCCCCCTACTAATTAGGTTAGGGCGACATGCGTTAATTTTAGAAAATAAGTAATTAATTAAAATTAGCTCGGATTTGAGAGGTTTTTTGCGAAAAGTTTAAGCCAGCCAATGAAGCTATTATAGGACCCAGGTCCCATCACACAATGCAACGCAAGCCGGAGGATAGAGTTTTTACCTTATAATAGCCAAGAATGCTTGATACGCTAAATTTCTTCTTTTGATTCCTAATCAGACTCCAACCGTAAATTAGTAAGAGAACGATTCCCTAAGTATTAACTCTGAAGGCCGAAACCAACATCAGACCAATACCTAGGAAACCACCCATATTAGCTCGTTTCCAGTTAGTTTCTGATTTTATATACAATCATAAATATCAATCATAGGCGGCATGGGTACCATATACCATGTCGCCATACTAGGCTCTATAATCAAAACCGCAAATGTCACGTATTGGAAGTTGGATTTCCATCTGTGAACAAGGCAAAGGGATCATCCTGTGCTAATTCGAGACAATCTAGCCCATGTCTCAGGAACAGCCGCAACTGCACCATGGATCGTCAGGGCCGGTCCACACGGAGTGGATTATAGTGCCTGAACAATACGTCTCCCTGCCCTATGGGGAGTAAATGAGCCAACGAATGACTCCATCGGCTTCTCATAGTCACCGTTATATCTGAGGTGCCTCGCAAACCAACAACCACATAAGTCAAACTCGTCTGGGCGTGTAAAACCACTGATGCCACTTCTAGCTAGAAGGAAACACATGTCCTCCCTGAGGTCCTTTCCCGTTTCTGGTTCACAACCGGGGTGTGAGGCTCGCGAATCAACGTTACACCAAGCTATGCCACACAGGCCGTGCTTTGATCATCAACCACAAGACTTTTCTTTTCAACAGAAGCCTTGATCATTTGCCACTTAGAAAATTCACTCCATGCATTTGATATCCATCAATATATAACCCCTGAGCTCGTACGTCTCAGAGAAGGGCGTTAAGCAAGGGAATAAATTCTCCGCTGCCAAAATTCTCCGCTGCCAAACAGATATATATTTAATTGAAACCAATCACACAGTGTAAAATCCAATGTCAGACACACAGTTCATTTACAAGTTCGTTCTGGGTCTGAACGAAACCGGAGGCACTTTCCTCGCATATCCATCGATCTCCAAATACGTCTGGACGATCACTAACTATTTCCATCTTCTTGGGTGTACAGCCCGATCAAAATCATCAGTAATCACCCGAACAATGTGAAGACTTCCGGTCTTCATCCACCATCTTCATCTTCGACTCATCGTCAAATCAGTTATTCAGAATGGGATAACCCGGTCTTTCTGAATAACCCGCGTATATAATAAACAGGTGTTACACAAACACAACATACGCCTCATTCCAATTCATCAGTCACTAACCGTAAATTAATCAAGAGAATAATTCCCCAAATATTAACCCCAAAGGCCGAGACCAACATCAGATCAATACCCAGGAAACCATTCTGCTTAGGTAACCTACAGTTAGTTTCTAAATTTCACATTCTTAGGGAAAGGTTCCCATTAATTTTATCAAAGATAAATTCTATAAATTTATTCTTTAATCTTCCGTTGAATATCAATTCAAACTAGTCGGGATTAGCGAACCACACCGAAGTAATCATTTATTTTATTTCCCAATCCCAACCTATTCATCCCATGAAGTAAAACTGGTAATACTTCATATCTAACACCATGGTGTTATCGGCAAATTGAATTACCATTTCACGTTCAAATCTAATTAAAGATTTAACTATTGCCTGGAGCAAAACTGGTGAGATTCCATTCTCGATCTTTTCAATCTAATTAAAGATTCATTAAAAATTCACTTAGTTTTAATCTTTAACTGGGTTAAAGAATCAGTGTCATTTAAAACACGGTTCACGATAAATCCAAAATCACATTCCATTCTATCAGCTTTTAACCGTAAAATAGCAAGTGAGCAATTCCCTAAGTATTAACCCCGAAGGCCGAAACCAACATCAGATCAATACACAAGAAACCATTCAACTTAACTAATCTCCAGTTAGTTTCTGATTTTCTTAACTTCACTGGGTCTAAGAACAGTATTATTGAAGATACCGTTCACGACAACCCAAAATCACATTTGATATTAGATACAAGGCTCTGAATAGAAAATATATCGGCTTATATTCAATATCAAATTCTACGACCAACAAATATTGTATTGGAAATAACGATATAAATATATCTTTCAAATTCTCATAACAATATCTGTATCATCACGAAATCCAACATCGAAATATTCCGAAGACAATTTCAATTCAAATCCATTCCAATTCACTTATTGGAAATTCTAGTTAATTTCAAAACCATTTCAAATCCAATTTATTTATTTTAAAAATAAATAAATTATTATTCTAGTTCAAAACTAGTTCATTTCAATAAAAATCTATTTTTATCTTTTCAAATATGGAATTTTTCATCCCAATTCTTCCCAAATCATTTCTTATGATTTTACACAAATTATTACTATTTTTAATAATTTTATCAAGGCCCGTACAGTCGATTTCAATCAACGGCCATCGAACTGCACTCACAGCGGCCTTTTCCAAATTTGATTTGGACATAATTCCAAATCCAACTGTTAGATTTCTAATTTCTAATATTCGTTAGAAAGCTCTTTTCAATACGAACCCAACGATTCTAGTTTTACGAGAATTCGACTGTCGGATCTCCTGTAACATCCGTTCGAAGTCAATGTTCGAAATTCGCGAACTGCCGCGGCGCGACGCGTTCTATTCAGGCCATTATATTATATATATAATATATATAATATATACTTTGTCAATTTCCTTTTAAAACGTATTTTATAAATCGTTTTAAATTCGTTTTCAAAATGATTTCAACTTCCTTGTCAAATTCAAATCAAAATTGAATTTTTCCTTACAAATTCATTTTAAATTCATTTCAAATTGATTTTAATTCAAATTGATTATTAATTCAATTTCAGTTCGTTTTCAATTCAATTTGAATTTCAAATTAAATCAATTTCAATTCGAATTCATTTCTATTCAATTTCAATTCGAATTCAATTCTATTCAATTTCAATTCGAATTCAATTCTATTCAATTTCAATTCGAATCTATTTCTATTCAATTTCAATTCGAATTCAATTCAATTCAATTTCAATTCGAATTCAATTCTATTCAATTTCAATTCGAATTCATTTCTACTCAATTACAATTCGAATTCATTTCTATTCAATTTCAATTCGTTTTCAATTCAATTTGAATTCAATTCGAATTCAACTCTATTCAATTTCAATTCGTTTTCAATTCAATTTGAATTCAATTCGAATTCAATTCTATTCAATTTCAATTCAAATTCAATTCTATTCAATTTCAATTCGAAATCATTTCTAAATATTCGATTTTGAAATCACTTTCAATATTCATTATAAAATCGACAAAATTCTCATTCGTGTTAAAATGGCGTGTAACTACTTAACACGGCTTCGCATTTCTATTTTCAAATATTCTATTTCAAATATTTCTATTCAAATATTCCTTTTTCAAATATTCTATTCAAATATTTCTTTTTCAAAACTGGAATGAGGCCCAATCAATTACCATATAATGTTAATTATATGGATTTTCTACAACACATGTATAAAATAACAACGATAAATAATCAACCATCATCCAGAGTGCACCACACGACTACATAAGTATTAAATATAAATATTTAACGCTTATAACAGCGGTCAATCAATCGACCGACATACAACTAATTATTGGGATTAGTGCATGTCATATATCATCCCAATACCCGTGTGGGGTTTCAATCAATCAAACACAGATTTTATTTGTGTAGTTGGGCGATGTGTAAAATTTATCGTCCCAATCAATATCAGTCAAATGTGTGTGTATAAACAAATCGTCCGATTTGTTCATATTTATTTCATTTTAAATACACGTTAAAAATTATATTTTCAACTATAAAATAATTTTAACTATATAAATATTTTATTTCATTTCACATCAAATCACACAATCAACTACACATCAAAATCAAACAAACAAGCATACAAGCCGTCCATGGTCTGTGGACGACGGGTGTTGGGTGCTACTAAACACCGTCTACATCCTAGTATATATTTTAAACTAGAAATAAATTAAAAGTGAGGAGTTCTCACCTTGGGTTTCCACTCCGTCAGTTTTTATTGGATGGTCTGAGTTTCGTTTTTGCTTCCATTCAGTTCCATCACAATCTATTTCACACGATTTTTATATCAAAGATCATATTTTTAATTTGACGCTATAACAATCACATTATTATTATTATTATGCTATTTATATAAAAATCATGTTTTTATATATGTTATTTATAATCGAAAATAACATTTCTATGCGCTACAATATATGAAAACCATATTTTCATATAATTAAAAATTATATTTTTTTTCCTCGACTAAAAATCATATTATTTGCTAGTTTAAAAATCATATCATTTGCTCGTTTAAAAATCATACTTTGCTAGGTTAAAAATCATATCATTTGCTAGGTAAAAAAATCATATCATTCGCTAGTTTAAAAAAAATCATATCATTTGCTCGTTTAAAAACCATACTTTGCTAGGTTAAAAATCACATCATTTGCTAGGTAAAAAAAATCATATCATTCGCTAGTTTAAAAAAATCATATCATTTGCTAGTTTAAAAATTGAAAACGATGCTAATTTGTATATTAAAACTGATTTTTAAACAATGGACACCTTCTCCTTTGCTTGTCGTCTTCCTTCAGAGACCAAGAAACCCATTGCTCCCTTTACAAATCCGCCTAGCGCCGCCTCCAGAAGCGTCGCGCCATCGATCTGAACGCTCCCCTCGGACCGCCGACGCATCGCCATCAACCACCAGGAGCCTCGCCATACTCGAACGCGCTACCGTGCCTGAAAGCGAATGTGAACGGCTCGACTTTGAGCCAGGAGAACTCAAAAACCGTAGCACCCCTTTTGATCAAACCACTTCAGATTGGAAGCCCTCAATTTTCTCTTTGATTTTTGTGTTGAATCCCTGTTGAAATTAGAAATCAGTTGGGAGCTTTTTTGGTTTGAAATTTCGAACAGTTTTGAGTGGCAGCGGCTTCTAAACGATAGAGAACTAGGGTTTACTTATATATATATATATATATATTTATTTTCAATTTCAAAAGGTAACTTTTTACTTCAAACTCAGATTCAACCCCAACGATTATCGCCCCTAGCTAATTACCCCCATTCCGAACATAATGGGATATGTATCGTAGGCTGATTCAATTGTTTCGATCAGTTTCCGTCAAAATCAAAATATAACTCTATATATTGAATTTGAACGCACATTTCAATTTACTGGAGCCACATACTGACTCTATAAATTCCAGAAAAATATTTTCTAGCTTCGTATTGACGATATGATCCTAACAAAACTAATTTCATCGAATTCTGAGACAGTTTGAAAATTGGTCATTTTCCAGTCGATTAAATTCAATTGAAACTGGTCAAACGCGTTTTCCTTTGCCACACTCACATATTGATTCGAAAAATTACAAATTTTGAAACCTAGCAATAATTTGACATCACGGATCCAACAAAAGTGGTTTCATCGAAAACCGATGTCGTTTGCAAAATGGCTATTTTTAAGGGCCGGAATTCCATAGCGACTATTCTGAATTTTCAACTGGACATAACTTTTTATCCCCGCTATGAAATTTCAATTTCTCGGGTTCGTTGGAAAGATATTCTCAATTAGATTCTAATATTTTTGGTTTCGCTAAAATTCAGCTTATTTTGCACTTGGTACATTCATTTGAACTTTGAAATCGAATTATCGAACTACCGCGCCATTTTCAATTCCTTTTATAATTATTTATATTCTAACGACGATTTAAATAAATATATACGTCTATTTCTATTCAAACTAAATTTCTCGTCGCTATTATTTAAAATAATCTATTTTAAATATTTAAAATTCATCAAAATTGCAAAAATTAAAAACTAAAAATTGGCTCGCATTTCCGGGTTATTACAATCACTTTGTTTCATTAATATTGGGTTCACATGTTTGTACCACAAGGCAAAGTTCTATTATAAGAGTTTATGCCAGTGCATTGCTTTTCAATTCATTTCTGACTGTTTAGTACCAGGTGAAGGTTATAGATCTTATATGCTGACCCAAAATGGCTAAAAAATATAACGAACCCAAATAGGGACACGTCGAGCTCAAATGACTCCGTTTCCAAAATGAAATGCGGAAGCTATTTCGAAATTTTATGGTGCACCGAGAACCGAAACTGACAAATAAATATACTACCATGATCAGTGTGATGAGACGGATGGAACGGTACATAGTTTGCAATGCCATGACGCTCTGATAAAAAACGTGACCCCTTTTAATGTAAAGTTCGCATGGGAAAATAAGTAAACGGAGGTCAAAGCGTCTGCTATTCATGAAACAAAAATGGCGTTTATTCCTATAATTCAATCTAGTATTTTTGCTTTAAATTCACTCAAATTCCGACAATGTTTTATTCGTCACGATTTTAGTAAATCTTTAATTAAATTAACGCGAATGAAACAAACTTACATATTTTTCTACGAAATTCATTCTTCTGCTATGTCTAATTAGGTGCATCTCAAATAATCAATTTCAGATTTTTTTTATTTTACATTTTAATTTTATTTTAGATATGTCGGTTGCCACTATCGCAAATAATCATCAAAAATCGATTCAAACGGAGTGACTAAACTTTGACGTCTTCGATGAAAAATTATTTAGATAACTTCTACATGAAAATAATAAATCTTAAAGATAAACGTTTCATTATAAATCAATTTCAAATTTTAATTCCCAAATAAATACATTCTAAATTAAATTTATTGTTTAATTCTTATTGTAAACCATTTTAAATTCAATAATTTAATTTAATTCAATAACTTAAATGATTGAAATATATGGGATGTTACAACATTCTACCGACTTACGTAAAATTTTGACATTATCACTAAATTTGGATTATTTTGACACTAAGTTCATATCAATCACTTTAGATACATTCTACTTATTTTATAGAAACTATTATGGATGTTTTATGCAAGTTTATATAATTATATGATTATTGGCTATATGGATAGTTGTTTGTCTATGTTAGTTAAAACCATCGCCCGTAGGCGATTTAGTGTTGGGGAAAATCTCTTTGTTAGAGTTTGGTGTATTTCAATCAAATGCGCATGATGATGACCCTAAGGATGTGATAGTGTTTAAAGCCTATTGAGTAAGCACACAACGACGAGAAACTCTAAGGATGAGATAAATTTTGGAAGAAGTACCGGAGCATGTGGACAGTTATGAAGACGATAAAGCATTGATATATACCAACTAATTAGAAGACGGTATAGCATCAAAGCTTGTAGACTGATCTTGAGGTAGAGGACATTGAAGTATAGCAACTAATCTGAAGGCAGAGAATGGATTTTGTGATATGCTTAGATTTTGAGATGGATGCTAAATATTTTCATTTGTTGTGTATTTAACAATTTTGGTTAAGTACATGAGCAAAGTAGCCATAATTGATTGCAGTATAGTAATCGATATCGATTACTATTTATGATGGCCTATTTGTCCAACTTTGACGATGATGAGGCTTCATGAAGCAAGATGTGACGTTTGGCTCGATAGTGGTTTCATCCTGAAGGCTCTTCAACTGGTGATTTTAGCACTAAATGTAGGACACATGGTGCTTCAACGCGGTGATTTCATCATTTGACAATGGTAGTGCCGTGACGAGAAGGGGAACCTTAATTGTTGATGGATCTACTATGAGAGGAAGAATGTGAAATTATAAGTCAATATGATGAGAATATCAGTCAAGATGATGAGACATAAGTCTACATGATGAGACTATTAGTCAAGGTGGTAGGACGAGGTATATAGGAAGGATTATTTTATGACATACGATGGGTCCAGAGTCTTTCCAAAACAAAAAAAGCTTCTGATAGGAGCTAAAAAGAACAGTCCAAGGAAGAGTCTTCTGCTGAGAGCGTCTGCAAAGATATCATTGATAACATAGTTTTGGATGGATATTCATGAAGCAATGATATTTAGTGATGATGTCTATTGGGCATACGATGGCCTTTGGATGCTTCACTTGGGGATACGATAGGTCTTGTAGATACTCTAATTGTATGATTATGTGAGCTGGATTCTCTGATTATATGGTTTATATAGTCTCTTATGTTTTACATTAATGATTTGTACTATATTTTATCTAATGCGCTGTGAGATACTCGATAGGTTTTGTGATTGTGTTTGTATCCCTTTCCTTCTCTTCGCTCCTTTCTCTCTCCTTCCTTACCGTTTCTCTTACTTTCTTCCATTCTTTACCTCAAGAATCTTTGTGCATTGGTCATGTGCTTATACAGTGCATTATTAGTTAATATGAGTATAGTGTATGGCAGTCATCACATTCGTGAACTTATCTGATTACACATTCATTAACACACAAAGTGGAGTTTACTAACTTACAGTAAACGCTCTAGTAAACCAGTGTAATATGTGATGCACAATCATTACTTGAATAGTTACTATTTAGTGTAGCACCTTGCACTTTTAAATAAAAAAAGAATTGAAATAATTGGGAACAATGAAAATAAGCATTTTGGAATTGTCAGAGTTTAGTCTCGAAAGTTATAGCATTAGTTTCATGGAAATTTTCAAATAGACTTACATATATAAAATATGCCGAATGGAGTTCATATGGAAAAATAATTAATGTTTGAAGTTCTATCCCGAAAAATAATTTTACACGTAAACGTGTGTAAATATCTTTAATTTATAAATATGTACACGTATTAATTCCAGAAATAACACTTTTTTGAAATTCGAAATAAACACGTTAATAAAATGAATTAAATCAAAAAACAAGTGGAAAGTAATTAACTTTGAACTGAAACGTTTAAATAATTAGTATGCACAAAACAGAAATGGAAAGCCACACAAGGAAAATGGGTTTGGTTGGCCCATCGATAGGTTGGGTAGACCCAGGAGTCGACCCCTGTAGGGTCGGGTCAACCTATATGTTGACCCATACATGAGTTGGGTCGACCCATCATGTCAAAAATGATGTATTATGGCTATTTTCGACGATGAGATCTAATTCATTTTAAATCGAAGGAATATGGTTCATATGGACATCTGTAAATAAATGTGTACGACTAACCTCTAAACTCATTTTTTTGACTGGACATGGAAGCTCTATTATTTTCCTTTCTCTTCTAAGTCTTTAGAAACTAAAAATTAGATTTAGTTATTTTAATTCAAGACCTGAAGGTAGAAACTAAAAATTTAGAAAATAGACATCTGAATTCTCTATCCGTATAAGGTAATTTGTTTAGATTTACTTTTAATTAGTCTATTTTATTTTCTTTTAGATCCAGATTTATAAATTTGTGTAAACTCCATTTTGTAGATTCAAAAAGGTTTACAAAAGTGAAAGCCTATGAACAATGAATATGGACTCAAAAATCAAATCTTGAACTTGGAGTGCTTTTCTAGGTGAGTGTATTTAAATTATATATCTAATGATATATAATATCATTAGATTACAGTCAAATTGTCGAATTTTGCATAAGTCGTGTTTAGGATAATCCTGATTATAAATTGTTATAAGAATAGTTATATGAAATTAATATATTGTGGAATTGAATCCTAATAAATGAACATGAGTAACGTTGGGTTTGAGAATTATGGAAAAGGGGCATAAGCCTAAAAGTGAGAAGTAAATGTTAAAACTCGGGAATTGAGATAAAATGGGGATCCTTATGAATAAATTGATTTGGAAGTTTGTAACACCCTAAAATTTAGTACACTATAACCATACTTAAAAGATAATAAATTAGGTGTTACTTAATTAAATATCGTGGAATTAAATAAAACCAACTTTACCGTTGCGTTCGTCTCGGAATTCTAGTTCAGATGGAGCCCAAGCTTACGTAAAACGGATAACGTACGAAGAAGTTATGAACCTTAGAAGTTTGCATATACATAAGGAGGATATATATAGATATTTTCAAATTAATTCAAACCAAAAACAACGCGCCGAAAACAAACGTTATGGGACGATCCAACCTGGGCTTGGATCGACCCATGCATGAATGGGGTCGACTTATGGGTTGACCTAGGGGGTAGGTGTGTCAACCCACCTAGATTTGGAGCAGATTCTGAATTATGTATTTTATGGATAGGTTCGTCGCTGACTTAGCGCTTGGCTTGGATTAAAACCCTAGGATCTAACGGTTAATGGTTGGCTCTATTAATCTATGTAAGGGGCTTTCTCTCCCATATTATCTACACACAATTCTTCATCTTTCTCTCTGCCTCCATTAATATTCTAAATTAAATAATAAGATGGGCGTAATTCTTTTCCTATTATACATTTTTGGACTGAACCGTGGGTTGATTTAGGTGTCATTAATGATGGTTTTGTTACATACATGGAAAGTTTGCAGTCCGGTGTTCTTATGAACAACAATGTTGAAGACATTATAAATAACAATTTTGTGAGGTTGCCGAACTCCACTAATCATAACATCAATGTTTATGGCAAAGAAATCATACTGCATCTATTAAAGGCTTTAGCAATGGTGATGCTATATCGAATTGCAGAGGTGAGCAGTTTCAAATTAATACTGTTTATAAAATCTTGCATGGTATTTCAACTATGAATTATTGCAGTTTGCACAAAGCTATTTGGCGAACGGACAGCTCTTCAAACAAAAGATAAACTTGCTAACAAAATCATGATGAAAACGCCATGCATCTCTTCTTTCAATGCAATGTTACAAATACCCTATGGTGTGATGCCTTGCAGCAAATTGATGATGGTGGCAGTGCATACATTGGCAATAACGAATGGGATAGAATACAAAGGGAAATGCGAGGAAGGAGCGACAGATAGAGGATTGTTTGCTATATTTTGAAGAAGATTGTCAACAATATTTGGAGACAACGCAACGTGAGAGTCTTTGATGTGAATAAAGCGATGAATTTTGGTTGATGGAAAAATTTTGTTTGGCGCGACATCAGGGATGGGCTTAAATTCTTAAAATTCACTTATGACCCTGGTATTTTTGGCTAAGCAATTTGCTTGCTGTGTATATACATGTCCTCTGTCAGTTTCCTTTAGTCATTGGTATGCCTTGTAGCCTATGTTTTTCTCCTTGTTTTATTTTTCTCTCCTTGTGCAACTTTGTAATCGTCTTTGGTATATCAATAAAATGGTAGGGGGTCATTTAACCCCCATCGGTTTTGCTAAAGAATAATAATAATAATAATAAGATGGGGAGACTCTGCTGAAATCTGGATTAACAAAGAAGATTCAAGATCTATAACCAACCTTCGACCATGCATTCAACAAAAAGGATAGAAGTGGACCTTTCTACAATGACATATATTTAAGAGGTTTAATTTCTTCTTCACCAAGACCCGTTGTGATTTCCTTGTTATTTTCGGATCTGATACCTAAATCTATATCATGACATTCAAATAAAATTGGGTTTCTTTAGAATATGTAGTGTTTATAAGATAATTACTATACATGTTGTTCACTGTTAATCACGTATGACGTTGTTACAAGTAAATTATATACTTTTACCATTGAATAATTAATTAGTTATGTGTATCTATCTTCCTTTTCCTTATTTCTACTGTTTTAGTCTATTTCCAGTCTTGCTTATATGCCTATGTGATTTCATTTTGTTCTTCTTCCTCGATTATTTTTCCCTTTTGGTTTACGCTAAGCCTAGGCCTTTTGGAAGCCTAGGCCATGTCCGATTAAAGTTTGCATATAGTAAAAATTGGGATAATAAGAAATGACATGAAATTGGGAATTTGGGCATATTGTTAAATTGAGGATTATTTGAATGTAATTTGGGAAAGGGATAATATGCATATGCTTGTACCTGCTATAAATTGGGGATGTAATGAAAAGGGGTAATATGCATATGCTTGTACTTGCTGTAAATTGCGAATGTAATAGAAATGCACAATATGCATAATAATTGTACATGCTGTAATTTGGGGGCATAATCGAATGAAATAGTATGCATATGTATAAATATGTTAGATTTGACTTAATACAGACATTAAATAAAAAGGACGTGTTAAAATTATGTAAGTACCAGATGTAGGTTAGTAAACTGTATCACTATAGTAATTATACATACATCTGGGTAGGTGTTTTGGCGAAGGGTTGTACACACATAATAACATGTAATATTGCAACCACACTTATTAGTAAACTTAAACCTGCTATGTTAAACCTGATTATTAATAAGCTAAAAAGTCCCTCGTTCTGCTGTTGTATCTCGTTTTAGGGACTCTTAAATCCTAGTTACTTGGGGGTACAAGCTTAGGGGTTTTGGCTTGTGTCAATCTGCTGTTTTAAACCTATATAAGTCAGTATCCTTGTTGATATTTTGTTAGAGGGCCTCACATTAGGTAGGGGCCAGGGCACACTTTACTGAACTGGATAGTATGAGGCTCACATAGGGAAGGTGGGTACGGGCGTGTTCCGGTGGAGTCATGAGCGTGCAAGAGTCCGATTAGGGAAACTATGTTGCTACAACACCAGTAAGTAGGTCCTTGTTATATAAGTTGTTGGATTAGGGAGTGATACACTCTACTATTGGGGATGACACAGGGTATTTACAAAGTAGAGAGCTGATCGCATGGGTAGTAATTATGGTACACCTAATCTACTGTTATGTAATTAGGGTAACACCTAATCCTATTATGTAATTAGGGTAACCCTAATCCTACTGTTAATTCCTTCTATTAAATCCTGTTGTTTCTGTTAAACAATTAGGTTAACACATAATCCTGTTATACTAGTATTGGTGCTGACACAACCTGTTTTTAGGGATATAAATGAGAAGCATTACTTGATCACTGTTTATTCCTGTTTTATCCGGATGTTCCTGTTCATCCTGTTTATCATGTTTATATTGTTGCCTTATATGATACAGTACTTTCTCATCCGGCCTTGTTTACCTTTCTTGGTATCTCTATTTTTATGCATATTTGAAAATCACTAGAACTCGCTAGAATTAATGTCTAACCCTTTTTGTTTTCGCTTCTTTCTTCGTTTTCTCCCCCAGGTCCTCAGAGTGGTAGCACTCCTCGGTGATTATGACTTTCTCTTTCATCTTGGATCTTGATTTTCTGAGATATATCATTTTCAATAATAACGTTGAAATTTTCCGCTGCTTATTTTATATATGTTTGGTGAATTTCTGTACTGTTTACCCATAGCGCTTCACGAATCTTAATGCATTCTCTTTTGAGTGGCATTAACGGACGTGGGGTGGTTTGGAAGTTAGTGTTAGGTTAATTGGTTAGTTGGGAGAAGGTGATGCATTTCCATAATTTAATATTGTAGGAAAGATGGTAAATGTAATTGCAAGAATAAAAAAGATAAGGAAAGTAGGGTTAGTGCAAAATTGGGAGGTTGCTGTGTTTTTCACTATCCAACAATTAAGAAAAGAATAAAAGGAATATCTTAGAATTATGCGTTCTATTTATAGAGAATATTAAAATAAGAAAGTAGATTTTAATGCAGTTTATATAACCAACCAAGTGGGGGTATGACTACTTCCTAGAATTAAACCTATAACAACTATAAAGTAAGTAAATCTGTAATGAAAGAAAGTAACAGATGAGAAGTGATAATTCGGTTATTTACAGTTTTCTACAATTAATTACATATGTTATTTAAAGTTCCTACACATGTGATGTTGGTTACAAGACGCAGATTTAATCCTCCTTTTCCACGTGAAAAATAGAATGAAAATTATGACTTTGCAAACACGGATAAAATATAAGAGAACTAAATCTACAATAAACATATGTGCAAATTGTTAAAACGTAATACGGAGGAATTAGACTTAATTTGGCGAATTTGTAAGGATTTATAGTAAATTATGACAAGTGTTATAATTTAAAAAAATAACAGAAAAATAAGGATAGTAACGTAAGGATACATATCATCATTGCCAGAGCAATAACGGGAAAGACTGGTGCCAAACCAAAAGGCAAATGATCTTTTACTATCGAGATACTAGATGAGAGATAAATCCAACTGGATGTTTAGATTATCTGCTGCAGGGCACAGTAACTTAGCTCTTTATGGGTCTTTAAACTAGCCGAGGGGGGATGTGTGTAACACAACGTATTTCTAAGATAATAAAATAAGAATAAATTAATTAAATAATGAGAATTAAGTAAAACAGACTATGTTATTGCGTCCTTCTCGGAATTCTGGTCAAGATAGGCACCTGCTTTGCGTAAAACAGACATCATATGAAGAAGTTATTAACCCTAGAAGTTTGTATACGCACAAGATATATATATATATACAGACAAATTAAAATATAAAATAAAGAATAAAATAAGGACTGCATGTAACAAATACATGCACTGAAAAAACATGTAATGCATGCATTGAAAGAAAGAAAGGAATGGTTGCATGCAATGTAAATATGTTGCATGCACCGATTTGCAAACATAATGCATTAACATTAAAAGAAAAAGATTCATACAATTTTTTAATTTAAGTACTGTAACTAACATGAAAAAGAGAAGTAAGGAGAGAAACAATAATTATCATTGTTCTAAGACTTATTAACAAAAGATTTCATAGCTTAGTTGGTTAAGGCATTGGTTGTAACATGGAGGTTGGGGGTTTGAACCCCGGCGGCAGCATAATTTTTATCTTTGTTTTAGAGAGGGCCAACTGAACATGGAAATATATGTACGTATACAAATTCAGAATTTGAAAGCATAAGAACGTACATATAAGGAAATAAAGAAAATATATGTATATATGTGAGAATATATATATATATATATGCATAAATATATGTATACAAAAGATAAAATTCAAGATAAGGCTTCAATCAATGAAATATGGAAAGAATCAAATAACGGTGAAATTTCGTTTGAATTTTGAAAATAAAATGAAAGTTGGCGTATATATATACGCGTAAAATGGTCGGTAGAGGAATTGTATACATATAAGAATATTTTGTGTGAATAAAACAGTTAAATAAATTCTAGAAATTCAAAAGTTCGAAAATCAAATTTCTATTCCAAAACAATCCAAACATTCGAAATTTAAATTTCTGCGAAAAAACAGCTTACGGGACCCAACGTTGACTCTACACTGCGTGTACGATAAGATTTGGCTAGATTCATTTGCGAACCTAGACTATTTTCTTAACTGGGTTCAATGCTGACTCAGCGCTGCGCGTAAGATAAGGTCTTGAGCACCTATAAATAAGACCCTAGACCTAACCCTAAACATCATGATTCGGTGGCTTCGCTAGAGCTCTGCCATGGCTCCCTCTCTCTCTCTCTTCTCAAATCTATTCTGAAATTAAAATGTTAGCCTAGGAGGATTATGAATTCAGATCTTGAAGAGGGAATCAACGTTAATAAAAAAGATTATTGAATCATAAATTCAAGGTAAACCTTTAAGAACCAATCTATTTAAATTATTTCTCTTTCCCTTCTCTTTTCATTAAATAATAAATCCATGGTCGTTAGGTCGTGAATCAAATTAAAGGGAAAAGGAAAAACATGGATGATAGAACGGATCAGATCCAACATTTGGGGAAAGCTTAAAGGTGAGTGGGTTTAAGCTATAGCCTTTAGATAAAGTTAGACTATCATTTAACAATAAAGGAACAATAAACTTATACTTTCACATTATACATGTGACTATATCATAGAACCATCTTCATAAATTAGCCATATATGGAAAATACGTTGTGTTATTGCCTGAGTGATTTATAATATTCTTATAAATCGTTGTGTTATTTGTTTTATTTTTATTTGTCATAATAAGATGAAATGTGAGTTGGGTTTATTGTGAACTGTGTTTTTAAGTGACATGTGTTCTTTAACCCAACTGACAGTGAAAAATATGATTTGGAATTTATAAATCTTTTATTAAGATTTAAACGAGAATTTTCCAAAAGCCAAGTTTTCCAATTTAATATGTTAAATTGGAGTTGAATGGAATTTGAATTAATAATAACCGAGATAAGCTTCTGTAAAAGAAGATCGATACTACATATGGAATTTAAAAGGCTTTGTCGTTATTCCATTTATATTATTGGTCAGATACAGAAATTTATAACGATTATATATTGATTTGATTTTTGTGAAGATTCCATATTTTATGGAAGATGATTTTGGGTTTACCGTGAACGGTATTTTAAAATGACACTAGTTCTTTAACCCAGTTAAGGGTAAGATTTATTTCTTAAATTTAAATAATCATTGAATAATGATTTGTGATATTTAAAACCAAATTGGATTTTTAATAAATCTTTAAAAGAAAGATTTAAGAATAAACTTAAAGGATTTATCTTTGATAGAATAATACGAATATTTTATTAGGAGAATATTCTGAATTGGAATGTGGCGTTGGATGTGTTTTTATAGTACTTGATTTTTAATTATGAAAATACGCGAGTTATTCGGAAAGACCGGGTTTAACCCATTCCGAGTAATTACTACGACGATGAAGAGTCGTAGTACCGTAAACTTATTACGCTTCACGAAACTTAATGCATTCTCTTATGAGTGACATTTAAGGACTTGGGGTGTCACAACTGGTATCAGAGCCGAAGGTTACAAGGTCAGAGAACATGTTTAGAAAAATTGTTTTAAAAAGCAAAGTATTTTCAAATAAAAACCTGTTTTTGAAAATCATATCCGCTCAAGCCATATTTAGTATTCTCTTGATCTCTTGTTGAATCTTTCGTTTCTTCTCTTTTCCGCATGTCTGGGGAACCCAATCTTCCTATGGGTATTCCACTATTGACATGGTTCCATAGGTATCTGGAGGCTACGGCACCTATCGGAAGTCAAGGAGATGCCCCACCCCCAGCTGCAGCCGTAGTAGCTCCGCCTCCACTAGTAGATAACTTTTCTAAGTTATGTAAAGACTTTGCACTATGGGAGGAAAACTATTTTGTGGTACCGAGAGCTTTGTTAAGGCACGAAATTGGCTAAGAGAGACAGAGAACATGTTTGGTCCTTTTGAGATCGATGATAGAAGGAAAATACAGTTGGTCGCATAACAACTGAAGGATGAAGCTTCTTACTGGTGGGAGGTGACATAGGCATGACAACCAGTAGATACTTGGTATGAATTTAGACGGAGGTTTGAGCTGAAGTTTTTACCTCAGGAAGATGAGGGATTACAGATGGAGAGATTCTTGGCTTTGAAACAAGGGGACATATCCATGAAGGATTATGTGAATAAGTTCAATAAGCTGGCGAGAATTGGTCTAAACTTGGTGAATATACCCAATAAGAAGGCTCTTACTTTTGCTAGAGGGTTGAATCAACCTCTCCAAGGACTTGTATTATCTTATATACCGATGGGGGCGATGTTTGAAAGGCTGGTTGAGATGGTTCTAACACATGAAGATGACAAGAATGAGAAGAAAGACAGTAAGACTGAGGAGACACAAGCTAAGGGCGAGAAAAAGAAATGGCGGCCCAAGAAAGGTGCACAAAAGAAAGGTGGGAAGCCTGAAAAGGATCAGATCAAGAAAGATATCAGGTGTCATGGTTGCAGAACTATGGGTCATTTTGTGAAGGACCGCAGAAAGGCAAAGAAATCCTACTTTAATTGCGGACATGTGGGACACTTCACTAAGCAATGCCTTAGCAAGCAAGGACAAGGGGCAGGATCTTCTGGAAAAGTAAATGCTCTTGAGGGTAGTGGACCTGATCAACGTAGGAAAGTCACAGTATAAGGTTTAATTTCCCTTTTTGACTATCCTGTTAGAACCCTGTATGATTTTGGCACTTCACATTCGTTTATATCCAGTTCTTTAGTAGATAATCTGCACCTTAATATTTGTATAGTCTCTGATCCTATAGTGGTCTCAAACCCCACATGAGGTATGACTCATTTATCAATGATATGCAGGCGTTTACAAATTTCTATATTGGGCGTCGAGTTTGAATGCGATGAATATGTGCTGGGCTTTATGGGCTATGGTTTGGTTCTAGGAATGAACTGGCTAGCCATGTATAGTTCCATCCTTAATCGTGAAAAGAGAGTAGTTAGACTTCTTACTTGTCATGGTAGAACTATCAAAATTTCCTGTGATCCACGAGGGTCGGTGATGCTTAGTTTTCTAGAATCACTTAGTACTTCCATTGACAATTTATGATACGTACCTATTGTTAGAGATTATCTGGATGTGTTTGTGGAGGTTAAGGTGTTACCTCCAAGGCGTGAAGTAGGCTTCCGGATTTACTTGGTAGAGAATGCGAAGCCAGTTGCTCTACCTGTGAGCTGCATGGCTTCTAGAGAGAGGAGGGAACTTAGCAAGCAATTAGGGGAGCTATTCAAGAAAAGATTTATTAGGCAAAGCATATCAGAGTGGGGAGCCCCAATCGCCTTTGCAAACAAGGCAGATGACTCACTTCGTCTATGCGTGGATTATAGGGAGCTGAACAAGTTCACCAAGAAGAATAGGCACCCGCTTCCAAGGATTGACGATGATCAGCTAGTAGGCACATCAGTTTTCTCGCATATGGATTTGACCACGTGATTTCATCAGTTAAGGGTGTTTGAGGACAATATTAATAAAATTACATTCAGAACTCCAGATGGTTTCTTTGAGTGGCTAGTTATGCCTTTTAGGCTAACCAATGCACTTGCATGTTTTGTGTACTTGATGAGTAGGGCGTTTAGGGAGTTTCTAAACAATTTTGTAGTGGTTTTTGTGGATGACATTCTGATCTTCTCAAAGAAAGAGGAGGAGCATGCCCTACTCTTAGGAGAGGTTCTACGCACTCTCAGATCGCATCAACTTAAGGCAAAATTTTCTAAGTGTCACTTTTAGAGAAATGAAGTAAGATTCCTAGGGCATATGGTCTCTAAGGATGGGATAACAGTGGACCCCGCTAAAGTCGTCGCAGTTCAAGATTGGAGGGCTCCAAAAAATGCGACGGGGGTAAGGATTTTTCCAAGGTTGGCAGGCTATTATGGAAATTTTATCAAGGACTTTGCAAGGGTATCATCCCCACTCACCTGATTGATGAAAAAGAACTTGGTTTTTTGTGAAGCTATGATTGCGAGGATGCCTTTTAGGGATTAAAAGGGGCTCTAACAACCGCCTCAATTCTGACTCTCCCCAATGGAGGCAAGACATTCACAGTCTACACAGATGCTTGTGGCATAAGACTTGGTGTCCTTCTAATGCAAGAAGGAAAGGTAGCAGATAGTTGAGAGCTCATGAGAAGAACTACCATACCCATGATTTGGAGTTGGCTACAATAGTGTTTGCATTAAAGTCTTGGCAACATTATATACCTAGGGAGAGATTTGAGCTATACACAGATCATAAATCGCTCAAATACTTGTTCATACATAAGCATCTTAACCTAAGGCAATAACGGTGGATGGAGTTACTAGTGTCCTATGTCTTTTAGATAGCTTATACCCTGGGCAAGGATAATGTAGTGGCAGACACATTGAGTAGGCAATGGATGGCTTTGAATTCTCTATTCGTAGAAAGGCAAAACTTTGAGTTTATATTAACCTTCGATTTTAGGCCATCTACGGATTTCACATTGGGATTGTTATCATCATTGGAGGTGCGACCTACTCTATTGGAGCATATTGGATCTATGCAAAGGAAGGACCCGCAGATATCGGACATCTTGGACTGGCTCGGTAGAGGAGAGACTTATAGTCATCTAGCTAGATATACAGTGGACAAGAAAGGGTGGCTAAGACGAGATGGAAGGCTATGTGTCCCTAGAATTGGGAAATTGCTAAAGGCGGTGCTTGAGGAAGCTCATCATTCTTGGATTACTATCCATCCGGGAGGCGATAAGATGTATCGAGACATGAAGGGAGTTTTCTTTTGGACCGACATGAAGAAAGATATGGCAAAATTTGTTGTCCGATATTTGACTTGCCAACGAGTAAAGGCTGAACAAAGGAAACCTGGCGGATTGCTTCAGCCCTTAGATGTCCCACAATGGAAGTGGGAGAGCATCTCTATGGATTTCATTGAGGGATTGCCCCAATCAAGGAAGGGCAATACGAGCATTTGGGTGATAGTAGACAAACTGACGAAGGGCGCTCACTTTATTCCTCTCAAGAGTAAGAGGACGACGACTTGGCTGGCATCAGTATATATTCAAGAGATAGTCTGAGTTCATGGGGTACCTTCCAGTATAGTAAGAGACCGTGACCCTATCTTTACTAGTGTGTTTTGAAAAAGCTTGCAAGAGGCATTAGGTACACAATTACGTTTGAGCATGGCATACCACCCTCAAATAGATGGACAGACTGGGAGGGTGCATAGAGTTCTTGAAAATCTTCTAAGTATGTGTATCCTAGTCTTTGGAGGGACCTGGGAGGAGCATCTTCCATTGGTTGAGTTCGCCTGCAACAATAGTTACCAATCAAGCATTAGCATCGCATCCTTTAAAGCATTATATGGACGACCTTGCAGATCACTGAATTGTTGGTGGGAGTCTACAGACAGACTTCTACTTGGACCTGAGATGATTCGAGATACTTCCGTGAAGATTGATCTTATCCGCCGAAGAATGAAGGCAGCTCAGGAAAGACAAAAATCATATGCCAATAAAAGAAGGACATATTTGGAATTCGAAGTGGGAGATATGGTCTTTATTAAAGTACCACCACTAAGGAATGTAGTTTGCTTTGGCTCAGTAGGGAAGTTGGTGTCGATATTTGTAGGACCATTCTCTATAGTGGAGAGGATAGGTCAAATGGCCTATAAAATCAGGCTACCAGAAAGACAGGAGGGCGTACACGTTGTGTTTCATGTTTTCCATTTGAGGAAATGCCTACATGATGCGGCGGAGATAGTGGAGCCGAGCACACTTGATGATGTGGAAGTTGAGAAGGAAGCATCAATGAGAAAAGTTCCTACTCATATTCTTGGATCATAAGTTAAGAAGCTACGCAACAAAGAAATAAGATTGATGAAAGCATAGTGGGGAAAAGACCACGAAGATGATATGTGGGTACCCAAAGATAGGATTTGCGCTTCTTATACTTTTCTTTTTAAAAGAACTTTCTTGACTTCTTTTGCAAACTTTTACTTTGCACTTTCTTCTATCATCCAAGTATGTTTATCCTATCTTCGAACCTTCAATCCTTAGGTATAATCCAGTGGTTGGAAACATGTATTTGAAACATGTTATGATTGATGGTTGCAAGTGGATTCAAGTGTTTGCTAGTGGTTTCTCATGGATGCATATACACACACTAGGCACTAGATCGGCTCAAGCACTTACATATTGCATATTGGTGTGTATGCATTTTAATTTTCTGTGGATGGAAATGGGTGAACCATCATATGGATGTTAAATTTTAATGAATGATTGTGCACAATTATAGAGTTTATATGTTATACATGGTTTATTTGCATACATCTTGGATGCATGACATTAAAGAGGTCAACTGAATCAGTTGACCGCCAGATTTTTGCATTAGTATAGGGACATACACACATAACAACTTTGCATATGTTCATACAAGCATTAGAAATTCTTAAGGACATTAGATGCTAGTGGATGATCAAAGAGTAGATGGTTGTAGGCGTTTTTTAGGATAGTAACATTCTTCTTAACTTGGAGATTTCGAGGACGAAATCCTTTAAGTAGGGGAGAATGTAACATCCCAAAATTCAATGCACTATAACCATACTTTAAAGATAATAAATTGGATGTTACTTAATTAAATATTTCAGAATTAAGTAAAATCGGCTTTACCTTGTGTTTGTCTCGGAATTCTAGGTCAGATAGACCCCAAATTTGCGTAAAATGGATAACGTACGAAGAGGTTATGAACCTTAGAAGTTTGTGTACACATGAGGAGTTTATATATATATATATATATATTCAAATTAATTCAAACAAAAAACAATGTGTGGAAAACGAACGTTGTGGGATGACCCAACCTGGGCTTGGGTCAACCCATGAACGGATGGGTCGACCCAGGGGGTAAGTGGGTCGACCTACTCAGATTCAGGGTAAATTCTGAATTCTGTATTTTGACTGATTTTGTGGCTAGGTTCGTCGCTGATTTAGCGCTATATGTATGGCTTGGATTAAAACCCTAGGATCTAACAGTTAAAGGTTGGCTCTGTTAATTTATATAAAGGGACTCTCTCCTATTTTATCTACACACATTCTTCACCTTTCTCTCTGCCTCCATTACATATTCTAAATTGAATAATAATATGGGGAAACTCTGCTGAAATCTAGATTAACAAAGAAGATTCATGAACTGCAACCAACCTTCAACCCTGCATTCAACAAAAAGCATAGAAGTGGACCTTTCTACAACGACATATATATATATAATAGATTTAATCTCTTCTTCACCAATACCCACTGTGAGTTCCCTATTATTTTGAGATCTGATACTTAGAACTATATCATGACAGTTAAATATAATTGGGTTTAGAATATACGGTGTTTATAAGATAATTGCTATACATTTTCTTTAATGTTAATCACCTATGCCGTTGTTGTAAGTAAAATATATGCTTTTATTATCAAATAATTAATTAGTTATGTGTATTTATCTTCATTTTCCTTATTTCTACTGTTTTAATTTATTTCCAGTCTTGCCTATATGCCTATGCGATTCGACTCTATTATCCTTCCTCTATTATTTTTCCCTTTTGGTTTACGCTAAGCCTAGGCCTTTTGGAAGCCTAGACCATGTTCGATTAAAGTATGCGTATTGTAAAATTTGGGAAAATAAGAAATGGCATGAAATGGGGAATTTGGGCATATTGTTAAATTGAGGACTGTTTGACTGTAATTTGGGAAAGGGATAATATGCATATACTTGTACCTGCTGTAAATTCGGGATGTAATGAAAAGGGGTAATATGCATATGCTTGTACTTGCTATAAATTGGGAATGTAATAGAAATGGACAATATGCATAATACTTGTACATGCTACAATTTCGGGACATAATTGAATGAAATAGTATGCATATGTATAAACATGTTAGATTTGCCTTGATACAGACATTAAGTAAAAAGACATGTTAAAATTATGTAAGTACCAGATGTAGGTTAGTAAACTGAATCAATATAGTAATTATACATACATCTGGGCAGGTGTTTTGGGGAAGGGTTGTACACGCATAATAGCATGTAATATTACAACCACGCTTATTAATAAACCTAACGCTGTGAGGTTAAACCTGATTATTAATAAGCTAAGAAGTCCCTTGTTCTGTTGTTGTATCGGGTTTTGGGGACTCTTAAATCCTAGTTACTTGGGGGCACAAGCTTAAGGGGTTTGGCTTGTGTCAATCTGCTGTTTGAAACCCATATCAGTCGGTATCCCTATTGATATTTTGTTAGAGGGTCTCGCACTAGGTAGGGGCCAGGGCACGCTTTACCAAACTAGATAGTAAGAGGTTCACATGGGGAAGAAGAGTACGTGTGTGTTCCAGTGGAGTCATGAGTGTGCATGAGTCTGATTATGGTAACTAGGTTGCTATAACATCAATAAATATGTCTGTGTTATTTAAGTTGTTGGGTTAGGGAGTGATACACCCTATTGTGGGGGCTGACATAGGGTATTTACGAAGTAGGAAGCCAATCACATGGGTAGTAATTAGGGCACCTAATCCTGTTATGTAATTAAGGTACACCAAATCTTGCTGTTAAATCCTGCTATTTCTGTTAAGTAATTAGGTTAACACCTAATCCAGTTATACTGGTATTGGTGTAGACACAACCTGTTTTTAGCGATATAAATGAGAAGCATTACTTGATCACTGTTTATTCCTGTTTTATCCTGCTGTTACCGTTCACCTTGTTTGTCATATTATCTTGTTGCCTTATATGATACTATACTTTCTCATCTGGTCTTGTTTACCCTTCTTGGTATCTCTATTTTTATGCATATTTAAAAATCACTAGAACTCGCTAGTCTTTATGTATGACCCTTTTTGTTTTCGCTTCTTTCTTCCGTTTCCCCTCCATATCCTCGAAGCGGTAGCACTCCTCAATTATTAGGACTTTCTCTTTCAGCTTGGATCTGGACATTCTGAGATGTACCGTTTTGACTTCCTTTCTACTTTGTTACGACTTACTATGATGGATATGGTTTTATATTACCGTACTCTTTTTTTTTTTTGCACTATGAGATAGATTTGAGACCCCTGGTTTTGATGTAATTAATTTGATGATATCACATGTTTTGAGACTATGTTTTATTTTCAATAATAAAGTTGAAATTTTCCGCTGCTTATTTTATATATGTCTTGTGAATTTCTGTACTGTTTACCCATAGCGCTTCACGAATCTTAATGCATTCTCTTTTGAGTGGCATTAACGGACGTAGGGTAATTTGGAAGTTAGTGTTAGGTTAATTGGTTAGTTGAGAGAAGGTGATGCATTTCCATAATTTAATATTGTAGGAAAGATGGTAAATGTAATTGCAAGAATAAAAAAGATAAGGAAAGTAGGGTTAGTGCAAAATTGGGAGGTTGCTGTATTTTTCACTATCCAACAATTAAGAAAAGAATAAAAGGAATATCTTAGAATTTTGCGTTCTATTTATAGAGAATATTAAAATAAGAAAGTAGATTTTAATGCAGTTTATATAACCAACCAAGTGGGGGTATGACTACTTCCTAGAATTAAACCTATAACAACTATAAAGTAAGTAAATCTATAATGAAAGAAAGTAACAGATGAGAAGTGATAATTTGGTTATTTACAGTTTTCTACAATTAATTACATATGTTATTTAAAGTTCCTACACATGTGATGTTGGTTACAAGACGCAGATTTAATCCTCCTTTTCCACGTGAAAAATAGAATGAAAATTATGACTTTGCAAACACGGATAAAATATAAGAGAACTAAATCTACAATAAACATATGTGCAAATTGTTAAAACGTAATACGGAGGAATTAGACTGAATTTGGCGAATTTGTAAGGATTTATAGTAAATTATGACAAGTGTTATAATTTAAAAAATAACAGAAAAATAAGGATAGTAACGTAAGGATACCTATCATCTTTGTCAGAGCAATAACGGGAAAGACTGGTGCCAAACCAAAAGGCAAATGATCTTTTACTATCGAGATACTAGATGAGAGATAAATCCAACTGGATGTTTAGATTATCTGCTGCAGGGCACAGTAACTTAGCTCTTTATGGGTCTTTAAACTAGCCGAGGGGGGATGTGTGTAACACAACGTATTTCTAAGATAATAAAATAAGAATAAATTAATTAAATAATGAGAATTAAGTAAAACAGACTATGTTATTGCGTCCTTCTCGGAATTCTGGTCAAGATAGGCACCTGCTTTGCGTAAAACAGACATCATATGAAGAAGTTATTAAGCCTAGAAGTTTGTATACGCACAAGATACGTATATATATATATATACAGACAAATTAAAATAAAGAATAAAATAAGGACTGCATGTAACAAATACATGCACTGAAAAAACATGTAATGCATGCATTGAAAGAAAGAAAGGAATGGTTGCATGCAATGTAAATATGTTGCATGCACCGATTTGCAAACATAATGCATTAACATTAAAAGAAAAAGATTCATACAATGGTTTAATTTAAGTATTGTAACTAACATGAAAAAGAGAAGTAAGGAGAGAAACAATAATTATCATTGTTCTAAGACTTATTAACAAAAGATTTCATAGCTTAGTTGGTTAAGGCATTGGTTGTAACATGGAGGTCGGGGGTTTGAACCCCGGCGGCGGCATAATTTTTATCTTTGTTTTAGAGAGGGCCAACTGAACATGCAAATATATGTACGTATACAAATTCAAAATTTGAAAGCATAAGAACGTACATATAAGGAAATAAAGAAAATATATGTATATATGTGAGAATATATATATATATATATATATATATATATACGTGCATAAATATATGTATACAAAAGATAAAATTTAAGATAAGGCTACAGTCAATGAAATATGGAAAGAATCAAATAACGGTGAAACATCGTTTGAATTTTGAAAATAAAATGAAAGTTGTGCATATATATATACGCGTAAAATGGTCGGTAGAGGAATTGTATACATATAAGAATATTTTGTGTGAATAAAACAGTTAAATAAATTCTAGAAATTCAAAAGTTCGAAAATCAATTTTCTATGTCAAAACAATCCAAACATTCGAAATTTAATTTTCTGCGCCAAAACAGCTTACGGGACCCAACGCTGACTCTGCACTGCGTGTACGATAGGATTTGGCTTGATTCATTTGCGAACCTAGACTATTTTCTTAACTGGGTTCAATGCTGACTCAGCGCTGTGTGTACGATAAGGTCTTGAGCACCTATAAATAAGACCCTAGACCTAACCCTAAACATCATAATTCGGTGGCTTCGCTAGAGCTCTGCCATGGCTCCCTCTCTCTCTCTTCTCAAATCTATTCTGAAATTAAAATGTTAGCCTAGGAGGATTATGAATTCAGATCTTGAAGAGGGAATCAACGTTAATAAAAAATATTATTGAATCATAAATTCAAGGTAAACCTTTAAGAACCAATCTATTTAAATTATTTCTCTTTCCCTTCTCTTTTCATTAAATAATAAATCCATGGTCGTTAGGTCGTGAATCAAATTAAAGGGAAAAGGAAAACCATGGATGATAGAATGGGTCAGATCCAACATTTGGGGAAAGCTTAAAGGTGAGTGGGTTTAAGCTATAGCCTTTAGATAATGTTGGACTATCATTTAACAATAAAGGAACAATAAACTTATACTTTCACATTATACATGTGACTATATCATAGAACCGTCTTC
The DNA here is from genome assembly GCA_030737875.1 of Allium sativum. Classification (NCBI taxonomy): domain Eukaryota; kingdom Viridiplantae; phylum Streptophyta; class Magnoliopsida; order Asparagales; family Amaryllidaceae; genus Allium; species Allium sativum. Next base: position 43,088,116 of record JASFAX010000020.1, on the reverse strand, counting down.
ATAAATTAGCCATATATGGAAAATATGCTGTGTTATTGCCTGAGTGATTTATAATATTCTTATAAATCGTTGTGTTATTTGTTATATTTTTATTTGTCATAATAAGATGAAATGTGAGTTGGGTTTATTGTGAACTGTGTTTTTAAGTGACATGTGTTCTTTAACCCAACTGACAGTGAAAATTATGATTCGGAATTTATAAATCTTTTATTAAGATTTAAACGAAAATTTTCCAAAAGCCAAGTTTTCCAATTTAATATGTTAAATTGGAGTTAAATGGAATTTGAATTAATAATAACCGAGATAAGCTTTCGTAAAAGAAGATCGATACTACATATGGAATTTAAAAGGCTTTGCCGTTATTCCATTTATATTATTGGTCGGATACAGAAATTTATAACGATTATATATTGATTTGATTTCTGTGAAGATTCCATATTTTATGGAAGATGATTTTGGGTTTACCGTGAACGGTGTTTTAAAATGACACTAGTTCTTTTACCCAGTTAAGGGTAAGATTTATTTCTTAAATTTAAATAATCATTGAATAATGATTTGTGATATTTAAAACCAAATTGGATTTTTAATAAATCTTTAAAAGAAAGATTTAAGAATAAACTTAAAGGATTTATCTTTGATAGAATAATACGAATATTTTATTAGGAGAATATTCTGAATTGGAATGTGGCGTTGGATGTGTTTTTATAGTACTTGATTTTTAATTATGAAAATACGCGAGTTATTCGGAAAGACCGGGTTTAACCCATTCCGAGTAATTACTACGACGATGAAGAGTCAAAGATGAAGACGGTGATTGAAGACCGACGATCTTCACATCGAATGGATGTGTGCTACAGTGACCCTTGATGGGAGTAGCTACCTTGAAGGGGCTTCAGTGGTGGCTGTTCGGACTATTGTTGATTGTTCGGATTTGGTTTTCGCTTAGGCCTAGAGCATAAGCTAGTAAATGGATGTGTGTCTGACATTGGATTTCATTCCATGTGAATTAAATCGATTTCTGTTAATGTATGTCTGTTTGGTGGTGGAGGATTTATTTTCTACTTAACACCCGGGTTTATGTTAATAGTGATTGATCGCATGGCGTGAATTGTCAACGTGGCACGCCAAGATGCAAATGATCAAGGCTTTTGTTGAAAAGCAGTGCCTTGTGGGATGATCAAAGTATAGCCTATTACGGCATAACTTTGTGTATATCGTGACTTCGCAAGCCTCACACCCCGGTATGAGTCAAAAACGGGATTAGGACTCCAGGGAGTGCACACGTTTCTTTCTAGCTAGGAGTGGTGTCGGTGCTTAAACTGGATGACATTTTACTTATGTGGATGATGGATTTTGAGGCGCCTCGGATTTTTATAGGCCGTTAGTGGTCATACTATAGGTCCAAAGGGACCGGGAAGCGTGTGTTCAGGCATAACCAATCCACTGCCGATAGGCGGGGACCGGCCCTGAAGATCCAAGGGTTCACTGCGGGGGATCCTGAGGCATTTGCTAGAGTGTCTCGAATCGGAGAGGAGGTTGCCCCTAGCCTCGACTCATGATGGAAATCCAATTTCCAATACGACCTTGCGGTTTTTATTGTAGAACTAGTATGGCGACATAGTAGGATGGGGTACTATGCCGTCTATGATTGATACATTATGATTGAAAGTGTTTTTGAAATATATATATGCCCATATATACACACACTAATATTAAATTCTTTTTATTGTATCAAGCATCTTTTGACCATTATAAGGTAAAACCCTATCCTCCGGTTTGCGTTGCATTGTGTGATGGGACTTGGGGTCTTATAATGGTTTCATTTTTCTAAAAAGCATGCCGTTATTTAACGATTTACCTTATTTTATGCACTGTCAATCCAATGGAGTAAAACCGTTCCGCGTTAGCGGCGTGGTCCTGTGATTAGCCTTTTTATTAGATAAGTCTAGTTAAGATTTCTCATACCAGTCCCATGACTGACCTGTAGTTTGTTTCACTGGCAAACTCGGGTGCCCATATTTTCCACACTGGCAATCGAGTAGCTTTTTGCAGATATATTTACAGGATCCTGGTTTACAGCTGAAGCGATATTCGGAAAGCTCTGTATCCGTATATTCCTTTCAGTTGTATATTTGTATTATGTTCCGCTGCTATTTAAATGTAATATAAAAATCTGATATTATTGTATTTCTATTGTGTAATAAGTATTCATACTCTGTTATATTCTTGTACTCTGATGTAATTGTTGTAATCAGCAATAAAATGTTCTTCAGTTTATATTTTGATGTGTGTTGTTCTCAAAGAAATCCAGCCTTTCCTTTACTGGGAAGTTTGGGTCGTTTCATTTGGTATCAGAGCTTTGGTTTACAGAGCTCGAGAACAAGACACATTAGAACCGAACGGAAGAATTCATCAGAGATTGGATTAGTAATATCCACTGAGAATAACTCATTAGAGATGGGGTCAGTAGTGTCCTAGAACGAGTGTGAAGAGTATTATTTTCTTTAAAATAAAATGAAAGAAAATTTAGTTTTGAAAATTTTATCTTAAAATACGTATTTGAGTATATTATATTTTAATGTGGACAATCGAGTATATAAAGATTTCGAATATACGAGTAATTAACGAATATTCGAAGTTTTAATATACTGGATAGATATAGAATCACACTCTAGTCACCCGAAGGTAATTCTGGTGATAGGTCGACCATCACCAGTATTTATGTTCGAGTTTCGAAAGTGGAATTTCTATATATTTCCATTGACTGGTATGAGAACCAACACTTAGTTAGTACACATTGCTGCGATTTGCACTAAAAATATGATTTTTGATTATATATAAAAGTTACATATATATTTGAAATGTTAATCGCCTAATTGATTGCTGGTAGTGATGTTTGATTATTAGTTTAACTAATAAAAGTATAGAAATGATAATTAATTTAACTAACAAAATTATGGAAACCAATAAAGTTGAGTTGGTTAAATTAAACAACTTTTAGCTTCGTTCGTTTTCGAGGACGAAAAGATTTTTAGTAGGGGCGTTTGTAACGACCCGGAATTTTGGGGCCAATTTAAAAATTTTATTTTAGAAATTTTAAGGGAATTTTAATATTTAAAATAATTTACTTTAAATAATAACGACTAAAAATTTATTTTAAAACGAATAAATTTAATTTAATTTTAAAAGGAGTTTGAAACAGCGCTGCAGTTTGAAAATTTGAATTTGAACTTTGACTGAATGTACAGGATTCATTTTAAATCAGAATTGAGCGAAACAAGAAATATTTAAATCTGTTTAATCATATCTTTCTAATGAATCTGAAAAATTGAAATTTCACTTTATAAATTGTGAGTTATGTCCAGTTTAAAATTTAGAAAAGTCGTTGTAGAATTTATATATATTTTTTAATATAATATACAGCCCTTAAAAATAGCCATTTTTCAAACGACCTCTGTTTTCGACGAAACCACTTTTGTTGGAGCCGGAATGTCAAATTATTGCTAAGTTTAATTTTCCAGAATTTTTCGAATTAATATGTGAGCGTGGCAAAAGAAAACGTGTTTTGTCAATTTCAGTCAAATCAGATCGACTAGAAAAAGGCCATTTTTCAAACAATCTCGGAATTCGACGGAATTAGTCTTGTTAGGACTGTATCGTCAAAACAAAGCTAGAAGTAATTTTTCTATAATTTTTAGAGTCAGTATGTGGCTCCGATAATTTAAAATATCGTTTGAATTGAATAATTAAATGATTTATAATTTAATTTAAAGAAAAACATATCGTAACACCCGAATTGGGTTACGAAACATAATCCATTGTGTCCGGGACGGGGGTTATTAGCTAGGGGTGACATTCGTTGGGTTCGATTCGGAAGTCGTGACAATTAACAAGAATTATCGAATTAAAAGAAAATTAAATAAATAAATATACTAGTATAAATACGAACCATATACAGTAAACCCTAATTCACAACTACACAGCCGCTAAGCTACATAACGAATGGCCACCGAGCTCCGAACTACCTCCTCTATTTTCTTCCAATCCACAAAATATCTTCTGAATCTAGCAACTACTAAAACAAAGAGCATGTCGAGATGGGTAGAAACAACGGTGGAGATCGAGATTAGTGAAGAATTTGTTGCGATTTCAACGCCCAAAGCAGTCGACTTTCATGGAGTTTCGAGTCCCCCTGGGTGGTGCGAGTTCGCCGCCTCTTCTGCTGGTGGTAGCGCAGCCCAAGGCCGACGGTATGGTGGCATTTGATTTGGTTCCGGTTGGCCAGGGTGGAGGCGCGACGGGGAGGAAGGAAACGATGAATTGGGTTTGAAGTTTCAGAAAGGGACGGCCTAAAAGAAGAAGGAGAGGTTGACTTTGACTATGTTGACTAAGTTTAATTAAATATTCTAATTAATTTAATTATATCATTAACATATAAAACCTTGTATCTCTCTCAAATGAAATCAGAATTCAACAATCTTCGATGCATTGGGATTGTATCAGAGAGATCTACACGATGGAACAGACAAGATCTAAAACAGTGTACTTTGAAATTTTAGACAATAAGAACTGTGAGATTTCTCTTTTAAATAATTAATTAAATTATTATTTTCTTTCCATTTGAAATCGATATATGTATATGATAAAATCAGATTTGTGATTTGTGTATTTAAATTTGTTTGTTGTTGTGATTGATTTGCGATGCTCATATATTGTTAGATCAGTAATGTTGACATAGAGATATCATAATTGGTTAGATCAATAATATTAACATAAGGATATGATTTTAGTGTTTTGTCGAAATAGAATTATCGACAAAACTAGATTATCATTTTGATCAAGTATATTAACAATAAGATAACATTTTTGTTATGGATTTACATTAGAATTGGAATTATTCATTTTGTTTAAAACATGTTAGTTAAATATAATATCATTTGTGTTAAACATGATTAGTAATTAAAATAGCATTTTTGTCAAAAGAATGATTATAGAAATAAAGATCGCATTTTTGTGAAAACATGATAATTGAAAATAACATTTTTAAATAGAAATTTGTTATATAAATAAAAACAACCTTTTTATTAGAAATATGTTTTGCAAATAAAAATAACATTTTTGTGAAAACAGGATTATAGAAAGAATTCATTCATTTCGTCACTTTGAGAGGAATGAAACCAAATTCATTCATTTTTGTCACTTTAGATAAATGAATTAGAAAACATTCATTTTGTCACCTTAGAAGAATTAATTGAAAATGTATATTTCTATACATTAAAAAGAATGAATTGGAAATGTATATTTTTATACATTAAAAAGAGTTTAAACCAAAATACATTTTTGTTCATTAAGAAGAAAGATTATATTTTGATTATTAAAAAGTATTACATAAAGATGAACATTTTTTATATATTAAAAAGGATTAAACAAAAATAAACATTTTTGTGCACTAAAAAGAGTTAAACATAAATAAGACATTTCTGTTTACATTAAAAGGATTAGACAAGATACTCATTTTTGCAAATTAAAAAGAATGAATGTGAAATGCTCATTTTTGCAAATTAAAAAGAATGAATGTGAAATACTCATTTTTGCAAATTAAAAAAAAGAATGAATGTGAAATGCTCGTTTTTGTTAAATGTAAATGAATGAAATAAAAACATTCATTTTTGCCGAGTGTAATAGAATGAGAATAGAAACATTCATTTTATCATTTAAAAAGAATGAGATCAAAATATAGTCAATTTGTCATTTAAAAGGAATAAGACAAAGATATTCATTTTGGTTATTTAAAAATGAATAAGACCAAAATATACATTTTTGGTCACTAAAAATGATTAAACCAAAAATGTACATTTTTGGTCATCAAAAAGAATTAAACAAAAATTTACATTTTGTTCATAATAAAAGGATGTAATAAGAATATACATTTTTGTGTTAAAACCTGTTAGTGAAGAAAAAATACATTTTGTGTTAAAACCTGTTAGAGAAATAGAAATAACATTTTGTTCATTAGTTAGGATTACACCAAAATAATCATTTTTGGTCATTAAAAAGAGTTTAACCAAAAATAATCATTTTGGCCATTGAAAAGGGTTACACCAAAATATTTGTTTTTGGTCATTTAAAAGGATTAGTTATAAATATACATTTTGTATATTTAAAAGGATTAGTTAAAAATATATACATTTTTGTTTATTTAAAAGGATTAAACAAATATGTCATTTTAGCGTAAATATATGCATTAGGATTATATTCAAAATGAACATATATCATTCTAATGTAAATGCATACATTAGAATTTGCATGCAAAACAACGATGGCTTATATGTTAATTATAAGACGTCATTTATGTTCATTATTAAATGTCATTTAAAAGAATTAAAGGATTACATTTTTATGTAATGTTGTTTTCATAAGAAGGAATAGAATTAAAGGATTATATTTTATTGTAACATTGTTGATAATAAAATGAATTGAATTAAGATTTTTATTGTCATTTGTTCACAATAAAAAGAATTAAAATATATGTCTATGATGTTGAAATGTTTGATGTGATAAATATAATGTTTAGTATATTCCAATTTGAATATTACACTTCCATTTACAAGTCATCCGACTTGTTTATGTGATTGGGACGATAATTTCTACACATCGCCCAAGTGCACAAATAATTTATTATTTGCTTGTTGGATGAAACCCCACACGGGTGTTGGGATGATACTTGATCTACACTAGTCGCAATATTTAGTGTATAATCCACTTTGTTTGTTATTTGGGTGTTTGATAATTATTTATCATGATGGTTTATTTCATGCAATATATGGTTGTTGATTGAGTCACATTCCAATAAAGGATATTCTAGAAAATAATATTTTAGAATATATTTAAGAAAAGAATATATTTTGGAAAATTATATTTTTATTGAAATGAACCAGTTATCAACTAGAATTAATCATTAAATTTAGATTTAATGAAGTTTTCCAATTATTTAATATTTAATTGAAATTGAATTAAATAAATTGGATTTTGGGATTGTCGTGAATAGGGTCTTAAATAACACTGTTCTTAAACCCCGTATGAAAAGAATAATCTTTTATTTAGATTATTAAAGTTTTCAATTATATTTAGTAATTGAAATAAGAAATGTGAGTTGGGTTTATTGTGAACTATGTTTCTAAGCGACATTTGTTCTTTAACCCAACTGAAAGTGAAAATATGATTTGGAATTTGTAAATCTTTTATTAAGATTTAATGGGATTTTTCCAAAAGTAAAGTTTTCCAATTTAATATATTAAATTGGAGTTGAATGGAATTCGTATTAATAATAACCGAGATAAGCTTCTGTAAAAGAAGACCGATACTACATATGGAATTTAAGAGGCTTTGCCGTTATTCCATTTATATTATTGGTTGGATACAGAAATTTATAACGATTATATATTGATTTGATTTCTGTGAAGATTCCATGTTTAATGGAAGATGATTTTGAGTTTATCGTGAACTATGTTTTAAATGAAATTAGTTCTTTAACCTAGTTGAAGATAAGATTAATTTCTTAAATTTAAATAATCATTAAAGAATGATTTTTGATATTTAAAACCAAATTGGGTTTTTAATAAATCTCTAAAAGAAAGATTTAAGAATAAACTCAAAAGGTCTATCTTTGATAGAATAATGTGAATATTTTATTAGATGAATATTCTGAATTGGAATGAGGCGTTGGATGTGTTTTTATAGTACTTGATTTTTAATTATAAAATACGTGAGTTATTCGGGAAGACCGGGTTTAACCCATTCTAAATAATAACTACTACGATGAAGAGTCGAAGATGAAGACGGTGGTTGAAGACCGACGATCTTCACATCGAATGGATGAAGACGGTGGTTGAAGATAAATTTTACAACTTATGTTCAAAGTGCTAAGTTCCAATTTTCATAATTTTTCGAATTAATATGTAAGCGTGGTAAAGAAAAACGTGTATTGTCAGTTTCAGTCAAATTTAATCGACTCAAAAATGGCCATTTTTCAAACAGTCTCAAAATTCAACGAAATTAGTCTCGTTAGAACCGTATCGTCAAAACATAACTAAAAATAATTTTTCTGTAATTTTTAGAGTCAGTATGTAGCCCCGGTAATTTAAAATGTACGTTTGAATTTAATAATTAAATGATTTATAATTAAATATTAAGAAAAACATATCGTAACAGCCGAATTGGGTTACGGAACATACTCCAGTGTGTACGGGATGGGGGCTATTAGCTAGGGGTGATACTCGTTGGGTCTGATTTCGAGGTCGTATGAGTTAAAGGGAAATTATTGGATTTAAATGAATTAAATAAAATTAAAATACATTATAAATACACGTATAAATACACAATACGGAATCCTAAACCTAATCCTCTGGAACGCAGCCGCCATGTTCAAAATCAAAGGCTGCCATGCTCCAAACTTCTTCCTATGATTTCTCTTAATTCACGCAACAATCGAAGGTGTTCTTGAAGCAATATCGAAGCCCTTGCCGAGCTCGACCAGATCAACGGTCATGATCGTCCAGAATCAACTGTGGTGCTCGAATTACGGGGTGAAAGCAGTCGGCTTTGGGGCGGATTTTCTAACCGTGGGGGGCGGCGAGTGGGCCCATGCTGGTGGCGCACAGGGAGGGTTCCAAGGCGGTGATCGTGGCGAGGTCGGATCGGATTCTGATGCTCACAGGGAGGAGCGACGGTGAGCTTTGCAAATCGGTGGATGGGTTCTTTCGGTCCAGGCATATACGAAGAGGAGAGGAAGACAAAGGGATGACGTGGTAGAACGTGAATGGGTGAGGGTTAATATTTATTTATTTTTATATTTTGAAATTCAAATGATAAAACTTGAATATCTTCTTCATACGAAATCGGAATTATGCGAAACAAAGTGCGTTGGGATCGTCTTTCCGAGATCTAGACAATGGAACTAACTACAGCTTGAACCGAGCACTTTGAAAATTCAGACAAAATCTTGGTGAGATTTCTATTTTATAAATTAAAATTATTTATTTATTACGAATGTAAAATTTATATTTATTCTATATAAATTCATGATTGACGTTGTATATATATATTCGATGTTGATTGTTGTGTGATTGCGATGCGAACTTCATATGTGTGTTATTGGTTGTATGTGATCACGAATAACGACTAGATTGAATGGTTTATACTAGAAAATATTCTTGTTTGTTAAATTTTGTTTCACAATAAAAATCACATGTGTATTAGAAAAATTCATGTTTGTTAAGAAGTTGTTTACATAATAATATTATTATTCTTTATCGTACATTTCATTAGAAATGTAAACCTGGTTACGACAAATAAAAAAATCTCTTTTTATTTTCATGATAACATATGGAAATTTGTGTAGAAAAAAAATCTCTTTTATTTGTTATATTTGAATATAGAAATTGATACACAAATAAAATCTCTTTTTCGGTCATTGAAATATATAGGAAATTATTTACATTTAAAATATTCCTTTATATGACCTTAGAATATATAGAAAGTATAAACAAATAAAAGTATTCTTTTATTTTCTATTAGAACACATAGAAAAGTTCAACAATAGAATACTCTTTTATATGTTACTTTTGTCCACACCATTTATTTGAGACAAATTATATCATTTTTTATCAAACCGTGTAGACGATACAGATTATATTTCTTTTGTCAAAACTAATTAGCTAAAACTAAACATATCACTTTTATGATATATTAGAATTGAAATAAAATACCATTTCTTAATGTTACCTTGAAATCAAAAATAAAATTTTTGATTAGAACTTGATTAAAAAAAAAATGAGAACAACATTTCAGTTGAAATGTGTTGTGAAAATCAAAAATAACATTTTTGATTGGAAACTTGGTTAGGAAAAGAGAAACAACATCTTTATACCTTGAAAAGAATTAGACAAAATTAATATTTTGTTTACAACAAAAGGATTAGACAAGATCATCACATTCTGTTCTACATAAAAAGGATTTGATAGGAATATGCATTTTTGTTAACATTAAAAGGATTTGATTGGAATATGCATTTTTGTTAACATTAAAAGGATTTGATAAGAATTTATATTTTATGTAAAAGATGACATTAGAAATAGAATTTACATTTTTTTTGTAAAATATGATATTAGAACTAGAATTTAGAACTTACATTTTATGACAAATATGACATTAGAAAAGAAAATATACATTTTGTATATTTAAAGGAATTAGACAAAGATTTACATAATTATTTATTTAAAAAGTTATGAAATGAAAATGTATATTTTTATACATTAAAAAGTTATGAATGGAAAATGTATATTCTTATATATAAAAAAAATATAGACAAAATTACAATTTTTGTCACTTTAAAAGAATTAGAATAAAAGAGACATTTTTGACATTCTAAAAAGAATGAAATAGAAATACTCATTTTGGTTTACATTACAATGAATTAGGTTAAAACATAGTTTTTGCTATAAATTGTTAATTAAAATAAAAAGTTTATTTTTGTTAGAAAAATTTAATTAGAATAAAGAGTTGCGTTTTGTTTGCAATTTTAGATGCAAACAAAATAGTTAGAATGAATTTTACTTTTTATTTTGTATTTTATATTAGATAAAAAGAATAGACTTAAAGGTAACATTTTATTTGTCGATTTAGTTGCAATATAAAGAAATGAACAAAACATCCTTTCTTGCCAATTAGTGTAGTTGGAATTAAAGCATTCATTTTCGTCAAATTAAAATGGTGGGGCAAATATACACTTTTATCAAATTATAAAAGTTAAAACTAAATCATTGCTTTTGTTAAATTATAAAAGTTGAAACGATCTTGTCGCTTTTATCAAAATGTATCCGTAGAAATAAAGGTGGCACTTTTGTCAAAATATAATAGTTAGAAACAGAATTTACATTTTTGTAAATTAGAATTGGATACAATAAAAATTACCTTTTTTTTGTGATTTATCAACAGAGTTAAACACAAATAGCATTTTGTTAAATAGGTTTGTGTTACCACAAAAATGTTTGTTTGATAAAATAGAATTGTTGTTGAAATATAAATTATATGCAAATATAATTATTATTGTTATTTGTATAAAATGTAGTAGAATTCATAAGCAAATATAAAATCATTTTTATTTCCAAACTTATATTAGAAATTATAGCTAACTATAAGAATCACATTATTGGTCAAAATATACATTAGAATGTATAGGTAAGTAAAGGATATCTTTATATGTTAATGCATACATTAGAATTTGTATGCAATGTAAATAAACACTTTTATAGGTTAGGTTATACATTGGAACACATACACATAAGGTTATTTCCTTTATGTGTTGAAATTTAAGATAGAAACTTGCATACAAATAAAGAAAATAAAAGATCATCTTTTATTTGTCACCCGTAATAATGTCATACAAATAAATTATATTTTATTCGGCATTAGAAATAAAAGAACATGTTAGTTTATTATCAAGAACATGTTAGTGAAATTAAGTTAGTTAAATCCTTTAACCAACCATTTATTTTTATAAACTGTATTGGCTGAAAACCACACACGGGTGTTGGGATGATGATTGACATTCACAAGTCCCGATATTTGATTTTCTGTCAATCGATGGATTGACAGTCTGTGATGAGCACTATTTATTTATTCTAATGCTCACACAGTTATAAACTTCACTCTGGATGTGAGTTGGCTGTCGATGATTGCTTGTTATTATTGATTGAATATGTGAAATATATGAAATCCATACAACTGAAATTGTATGGTACTTGATTGAGTCGCATTCCGATTCAGATTTTCTTTTAAATAAATAAACAATATTTTGAAAGCTTAAACATATTTTTATTTAAGTGAATTAGTTATCAACTAAAGCAAACCTTTAAAAGTTTAAATTAATATTTAATGAAGTTTGCCCATCTTATTAGTATTTAATTTGAAATCAAGTAAATAAATTAGATTTTGGGTTGTAGTGAATAGTGTCTTAAATAACACTGTTTTTAAACCCCGTATGAAAAGAATAATCTTTTAATTTAAATTATTTAAGTTTTCAATTATATTTAGTAATTGAAATAAGAAACGTGAGTTGGGTTTATTGTGAACCGTGTTTCTAAGCGACATTTGTTCTTTAACCCAACAGACAGTGAAAATATGATTTGTAATTTGTAAATATTTTATTGAGATTTAATGGGATTTTTCCAAAAGTAAAGTTTTCCAATTTAATATATTAAATTGGAGTTGAATGGAATTCGAATTAATAATAACCGAGATAAGCTTCTGTAAAAGAAGACCGATACTACATATGGAATTTAAGAGGCTTTGCCGCTATTCCATTTATATTATTGGTTGGATACAGAAATTTATAATGATTATATATTGATTTGATTTCTGTGAAGATTCCATATTTAATGGAAGATGATTTTGAGTTTATCGTGAACTATGTTTTAAATGACATTAGTTCTTTAACCCAGTTGAAGATAAGATTAATTTCTTAAATTTAAATAATCATTAAAGAATAATTTTTGATATTTAAAACCAAATTGGGTTTTTAATAAATCTCTAAAAGAAAGATTTAAGAATAAACTCAAAAGATCTATCTTTGATAGAATAATGCGAATATTTTATTAGATGAATATTCTGAATTGGAATGAGGCATTGGATGTGTTTTTATAGTACTTGATTTTTAATTATAAAATACGTGAGTTATTCGGGAAGACCGGGTTTAACCCATTCCGAATAATTACTATGACGATGAAGAGTCGAAGATGAAGACGGTGGTTGAAGACCCACGATTTTCACGTCGAATGGATGTGTTGCTACAAAGACCCTTGATGGGAGTAGCTACCTTGAAGGGGCTTCAGTGGTGGCCGTCCGGACTATTGTTGATTGTTCGGATTTGGTTTTCGCTCAGTCCCAGAGCATAAGCTAGTAAATGGATGTGTGTCTGACATTGGATTTCGTTCCATGTGAATTAAATCGATTTCTATTAATGTATGTCTGTTTGGTGGTAGAGGATTTATTCTCTACTTAACACCCTGGTATATATTAATATTGATTGATCGCATGGCGTGAATTGTCAATGTGGCACGCCAAGATGCAAATGATCAAGGCTTTTGTTGAAAAGCAGGGCCTTGTGGGATGATCAAAGTATAGCCTATTACGGCATAACTTTGTGTATATCGTGACTTCGCGAGCCTCACACCCCGGTATGAGTCAAAAATGGGATTAGGACTCCAGGGAGTGCACACGTTTCTTTCTAGCTAGGAGTGGTGTCGGTGCTTAAACTTGCTGACATTTTACTTATGTGGATGATGGATTTTGAGGCGCCTCGGATTTTTATAGGCCGTTAGTGGTCATACTATAGGTCCAAAGGGACCGGGAAGCGTGTGTTCAGGCATAATTAATCCACTACCCTTAGGTAGGGACCGGCCCTGAAGATCCAAGGGTTCACTGCGGGGGATCCTGAGGCATTCTCTAGAGTGTCTCGAATCGGAGAGGAGCTTGCCCCTAGCCTCGACTCATGATGGAAATCCAATTTCCAATACAACCTTGCAGTTTTGATTGTAGAACTAGTACGGTGACATAGTAGGATGGGGTACTATGCCGTCTATGATTAATACATTATGATTGAAATTGTTTTTGAAATATATATACTCATAGATATACACACTAATATTAAATCCGTTTTATCGTATCAAGCATCTTTTGACCATTATAAGGTAAAACCCTATCCTTCGGTTTGCGTTGCATTGTATGATGGGACTTGGGTCTTATAATGGTTTCATTTTTCTAAAAGGCATTGCGTGTTTAACGATTTACTTTATTTTATGCACTGGTAATCCAATGGAGTAAAACCGTTCCGCGTTAGCGGCGTGGTCCTGTGATTAGCCTTATTATTAGATAAGTTAAGTTAAGATTTCTCATACCAGTCCCATGACTGACCTATAGTTTGTTTCAATGGCAAACTCGGGTGCCCATATTTTCCAAATGGGCAGTCGAGTAGCTTTTTGCAGATATATTTACAGGATCCTGGCTTACAGCTGAAGCGGTATTCGGAAAGCTCTGTATCCACGTATTCCTTCCAGTTGTATATTTGTATTATTTTTCCGCTGCTATTTAAAAGTAATTTAAAACTCTGATATTATTGTATTCCTATTATGTAATAAGTATTCATACTCTGTTACATTCTTGTACTCTGATGTAATTGTTGTAATCAGCAATAAAATGTTCTTCAGTTTATATTCTGATGTGTGTTGTTCTCAAAGCAATCCAATCTTTCCTTTATTCGGGAAGTATCTTTTGAGTTTATTCTTAAATCTTTCTTTTAGAGATTTATTAAAAACCCAATTTGGTTTTAAATATCAAAAATCATTCTTTAATGATTATTTAAATTTAAGAAATTAATCTTATCTTCAACTGGGTTAAAGAACTAATGTCATTTAAAACATAGTTCGCGATAAACTCAAAATCATCTTCCATTAAACATGGAATCTTCACAGAAATCAAATCAATATATAATCGTTATAAATTTCTGTATCCAACCAATAATATAAATGGAATAACGGCAAAGCCTCTTAAATTCCATATGTAGTATCGGTCTTCTTTTACAGAAGCTTATCTCGGTTATTATTAATTCGAATTCCATTCAACTCCAATTTAATATATTAAATTGGAAAACTTTACTTTTGGAAAAATCCCATTAAATCTTAATAAAAGATTTACAAATTACAAATCATATTTTCACTGTCAGTTGGGTTAAAGAAAAAATGTCGCTTAGAAACACAGTTCACAATAAACCCAACTCACATTTCTTATTTCAATAACTAAATATAATTGAAAACTTTAATAATCTAAATTAAAAGATTATTCTTTCATACGGGGTTTAAGAACAGTGTTATTCAAGACACTATTCACTACAACCCAAAATCTAATTTATTTACTTAATTACAAATTAAATACTAATAAGATGGGCAAACTTCATTAAATATTAATTTAAAGTTTTAAAGGTTTGCTCTAGTTGATAACTAATTCACATTTTCGTTTGCATTAAAAGTTTATAAACAAAATTCACATTTTCGTTTGCATTAAAAGTTTATAAACAAAATTCACATTTTCATTTGCATTAAAAGTTTATAAACAGAATTCACATTTTTGTTTGCATTAAAAGTTTATAAACAAAATTAACATTTTTGTTAATTAGATTATAAAGGACAAAATTTACATTTTTTTTAATTAGATTATAAAGGACAAAATACATTTTTGTTAATTAGATTATAAAGGACATAATTAACATTTTTGTTAATTAGATTATAAAGGGACAAAATAACATTCTTGTTATGAAATGTTACACTAGACATAAAATAACATTTTTGTTATAAAATGTTTATTAGATTAAAATATGTTACTTTTGAAATGAATTAAGAATGTATATTTGTATACATTTTAAAAGAATGAATTAAGAATGTATATTTGCATACATTTTAAAAGAATGAATTAGGAAATGTATATTTTTATTCATTTAAAAGAATGAATTGGAAAAGGTGTATTTTTTTTATATACATTACAAAGAATGAAGTATAAAAAAAATTACATCTTTATATGTAATCAAATCAAAGTATTGAAATTTACATTTTTCTTATGTATACATTTTCCCATGTAAATAAAAGGAATTAAAGAATTTACATTTTTCAATGTAAATAAAAGATTAAATAGAAATTTACATTTTCCATGTAATTAGAGAATAAAGTTAAAGAATTACATTTTTACGTAAATTAGAATAAGAAGGACATTTTTGTTTAGAAATGTAAATTAGAACAAAAGGTGACATTTTCATTCTCATTTTATATTCAATAAAAAGATTAGAATTAAAGTTATATTTTTTTATTTACATTTTAGATGTAAATAAAAGAATAGATTTTAAAGTTACATTTTTTATTGCCATTATATATGCAATAAAAAGAATAGATGTAAATGTCACATTTTTATTGTTAGAATAGAGACAATAAAAAGAATAGAATTTAAAATTACATTTTCTATGTAATTAAAGAATGATAGGAAAAACACTACATTTTTCAATGTAATAAAAGATGAAATAAAATAAGTAGAATTGAAATCATGGTTTTTATGGCCATTTGATTTCAATAACACGAGTGAACAATAGAAAATACATTTTCAATGTAAAATAGTTTCATTGAGAAGAATTAATCATTTAAATATGATGTTAGCGATGGTTTGAAATATATGGTTGTTGTATAGAAGTATTCGATGTACTAAAGATAAATGTTTGTGTATTCAAAATTGAATATTACACTCCCATTTACAAGTTACTTGACTTGTTTATGTGATTGGGACGATAATTTTCACACATCGCCCAAGTGCACAAATAATTTATTATTTGTTTGATGGATGAAACCCCACACGAGTTTTGGGATGATATTGGACACACACTAATCCCAATATTTAGTTATCTGTCAATCGATGGATTGACAGAATGTGATGAGCGTTATTTATTTACTTTAATGCTCACACAGTTATAAATTCCACTCTGGTCGTCTTTTGGATGTTTAATAATTATTTATCATGATTGTTGATTACATACAATATATGGTTGTTAATTGAGTCACTTTCCAATAAAGAGTATCTTAGAAAAGAATATTTTAGAAAAAGAATATATTATAGAAAAATAATTTTTTTATTGAAATGAACTAGTTATTAACTAGAATAAATCATTAAATTAAGATTTAATGAAGTTTTCCAATTAGTGAATATTTAATTGAAATTAAATTAAATAAATTGGATTTTGGGTCTGTCGTGAATAGGGTCTTAAATAACACTGTTCTTAAACCTCGTATGAAAAGAATAATATTTTATTTCATATTATTAAAGTTTTCAATTATATTTAGTAATTGGAATAAGATGAAATGTGAGTTGGGTTTATTGTGAACTGAGACGACCCCGAACCCCGTACTGACGGCGGCAAAGGTAATCCTTGGAATATAACACATAAACAGATAACAGCAGAACAGAAATAAATAAATACACCAGATAATGTACAAATAATACACTGAATAAACGTAATCATCAGAGTTACACAGTATACAAGATCATACTTAGTACAAATACAGTTCAGCTATACATAAATGTCTACAGCGGAAACAAACATAATATGTACAATAGGAGCTGAACAGCATAAAAAGAGATAAATAATAGAATCCATCTTCAGCTCCAGCTATCCAGAAAGAGCCAGCTAAACCTGAATACGAGGCTGCCCGTGTAGAAAAAGGGGCACCCGAGTTTGAAAGTGAAACAAACTACGAGTCAGTCATGGGACTGGTATGAGAAATCTACTCAACACATTTGAAATATGGCTAATCACAGGACCACGCCACTTTCGTGGAACGGGTTTACTCCATCTGATTGCCAGTGCTTTAAAACAAATCATTCTTTTAAACATCACAATGCTTTTTATAAAAATGAAGCCATTATAAGACTCAGTTCCCATCACACAATGCAATGCAAACCGGAGGACAGAGTTTTACCTTATAATGGCCAAAATATGTTTGATACGAATAAAACAAAAGCATTTGATATTATTACTAGTGTTTATATGTTTCAAAAACAATTTCAAATCATAACTATCAATCATAGACGACATGAGCGTCCCATGCCACTATGTCGCCAAATATAGGTATACAATCAAAACCGCACAGTCACGTATTTGGAAATTGGATTTCTGTCATGAACCAAGGCAAAAGATAGTCCTTACCGAATTCGAGACTCTCTAGCCCGAGCCTCAGGACCCAGACTCAGGTGGGCCCTTGGATCGTCAGGGCCGGTCCACCGATGTAGATTAAAATTCCTGAACACTACGTTTCCCCGCCCTATGGGGCGTAAATGAGCCAACGAATGACTCCATCGGTCCCGGATCGACCGATATTTCTGAGGCACCTCGCAATCCACCATCCACATAAGTAAAATGTCAGGCCGTGTAAAAACACTGACACAACCTCTAACTAGAAAGAAACACATGTCCTCCCTGAGGTCCTTTCTCCCATTTCTGGTTCATAACGAGGTGTGAGGTTCGCGAATTCACGTTATACACAAAGCTACGCCACACAGGCGATGCTTTGATCATCAATCACAAGACTTTGCTTTTCAACAGAAGCCCTGATCACTGCATCTTAGCATGCCACACAGGCAATTCACACCACGCAACTGATGGTTATCAATCGAACAGAATGAATTCTAATGTCAGACACACAGTCCATTTGCAAATCCGTTCTGGGTCTGAACGAAACCGGAGGCACTATATACCTCGCAAACCCATCGATCACCACGTACGTCTGGACGATCACCACTCATTATCCATATTTCGGGATGCCTCCCAATCAGGACCTCGGTTACCATCCAAACGAGGTGAAGATCTCCGGTCTTCGACCACTGTCTTCATCTTCGATTTCTTATCGTCGATTCAGTTATTCAGAATGGGATAAACCCGGTCTTTCTGAGCAAATCACGTATATAATAAACAAGTGCTACACAAACACTACTATGCACCATTTCAATCCATTAGTCGCTAACCATAAATCAGTAAGAGAACGATTTCCCAAATATTAATCCCGAAGGCCGAAACCAACATCAGATCAATACCCAAGAAACCATTCGACTTAGCCAACCTTCAATTAGTTTCTAAATTTCACATCCATATCATTTATAATATTTTATAACGAATTATCGCTATTTTTATTTATTTTAAAATAGCCAATTTATTCAAAACGACGCTTCGGGCCATAACGCGGCCATGGCGCTGTTTTTCTTCAAATTTGATTTACACATATCTAAAAATCTAACCGATGGATCTTCATAAAATTTACATCATTAGAAAGATCTTTTCAAAACGAATCCAACGGTTCCAGTTTCGGGAAAATCTGACGGTCGGACTCCCGGTATAATCGTTTGAAATTTCGATTTCAAAATACGAACTGCAGCGTCGTTATTCAATTTAATATAATTATATTTATATATATATATAATCGATTCTAGCACTGTTTTTCTTCAGATTTGAATTAAACATTCCAGACAATCCAACTGTTGGATCTTTACAAAGTTGGTGCCGTTGGAAAGATATTTCCAAAGCGAACCCAACAGTTGCGGTTTCGGGAAAATCCGATGGTCGAATCTCCCGCACTAATCGTTTGAAATCACGGTTTCAAAATACGAACTGCAGCTTCGTTATTCGATATATTTCAATTCTTCACTATTTTTAACAATTCACTATTTTTATCTAACTGTCTTCTATTTCAACACTTCACTATTTTTAACAATTCATGTATATAATAAAAATGTAATTTTTAATGTAAAACAATTTATTTCAAAACTCGACTATTTTATATAGTTAATATAGGTGATAAAAATATGATTTTTATTATAAAACAATTTCTTTCAAAATATGAATACCATTCAACACATGAATTTCAATTCAACGAATGAATTTCGATTCAACACATGAAGGATTTCTATTCAATGAATAAATATAGTTTCAACAAATGAAAATAATTCTAACACATGAATATTATTCAAAATTTCGGCAGCATAACGACAGGGTAGTTAAAACCGGGACCGTCCCTAGTACGGCTCCTCGCTCTACCTTAAAGCCTCACAGCTTTTGACAATGGGGAGTCATGCATCTAGTTTGCATGCAGGCGACATGTATATTTTTTTTCATTTCCACAAACTAATCCTATGTGGTTTCAACCAAATATTTCCCAACCACAAACGGGTATTTTTCAACCACAATCAATCAATTCCAACCACAAACAATTTCAATCAACCATTCGCTATCAATCAATTTTCACACCAATCACAACCAATAAATATCGTCCATGGTTTGTGGACGAGGGGCGTATATATATATACATATATTTATATAGCATTTCACTTCTATTTCAATACATATATAATTTTTACAATGCATATATAACTTATACATCGAACGTACAACTTATACAATGCTTAAACAAGAGGTGTACAACGCTTATATAACTCATACATCGACTATATAATTTATACATCGTCGTTATCCATATCGTTTATAATTTAGAAATCTCACATCACATATATATATATATATATATTTTCACACAGAATACAAGCAAACAAGTCGTCCATGGTATGTGGACGACGGGGAGCAGTTCATATATGAAGTTATAATATAAATAACTATACAGAAATATTTTGGTGAGAAATTCTCACATTGGGATCCACTCCATCAGTTTTTATCTGAATTTCTATTCTGCTCGGGTTTGAATTTGCTCGAAATTCCAACGTGCTCTGTTTTGGATGCGGTCAGTTTTGTTGTGAAGCTCTCGTCCCCACGATCGCAACGGATCCAGTTTCGCGCGATTCCGACCTCGTATGAGAAAGTTATTAGAGTTAACGAGTTAATGACATTTCAAATAGATTAAAATGGAATTAATTTAATTAAATTACCCTTAATTACCTTCTACCCCCCCCATAATTACTTTCCTCTTCCGTAAACCTGTATATCGTTGAACCCAAATCTTGGCCAGAAAGAAGCCGCCGCCGCCCCTTATTCTTCGCGCCGGATTTCGATCGGAGTGTCCCCCTCCGACCGCCTCGACGGCGCCCGTCACCAGCCCAGGTGGCACGCAAATTGGTGGCACCCCTGCCTCGCAATCAGCGCTCGAATGCGCTGAGTTTACTCCAAGAAATCGAGCATTACTCCCCTCAATACAAGATCATACCCATACAGATCTGTAGATCTCAGAAATCTCTTTGATTTCGTGTTTTAATTTTCCAAAACAAATTTGAGGATTGAAAGATTTTAATGAATTAAAATCAGAAAATATCGGCCTTCGATATTAGGGTTGACGGCGGCCAGAAATGAATTAGGGTTTTTGAACCAGTTTGACCCCATATTTAAATGAATATTCTATTTTATTTAATTCAAAACTAATTTGTTTAGTCTCCAAACTCCAAATCAAACCCAACGAATGTCGCCCCTAGCTAATTACCCCCATTCTGAACACAATGGGATATGTATCGTAGGCCCATTCGACTGTTTCAGTCAATTTTTCTTCAAATTTAAAATATATAACATTCAATATTTGATTTGAACGTACATTTCAATTTTCCAGGGCCACAAACTGATTCTAAAAATTCCCGAAAAATAAATCTAGCTATGTTTTGACGATACGGTCCCAACAAAACTAGTTTCGTCGAATTCTGAGACCGTCTGAAAAAATGGCCCTTTTCTCGTCGATCCAATTTAATAGAAATTGACCAAACACATTTTCCTTTGTCACACTCACATATTAACTTCAAAAATTATGAAATTTGAAACCTAGCAATAGTTTAACATATCGGATCCAACAAAAGTGGTTTCATCGAATTCCGAGGTCGTTTGCGAAATGGCCATTTTCACGGGCTATATAAATTCCATAGCGACCTTTCTGAAAATTCATTTGGCCATAAATTTTGCTTTCCGCTATAAAGCTTCAATTTTTCAGATTTGTTAGAAAGGTATTCACTAACAGATTTAAATATTTTTGGTTTCACTCAAATCCGTTTTGTTTTGCACCCGGTACAGTCAGTCAAAGTTTGAAATGAAAATTTGAAACTACCGCGCCATTTCAGGCCTTGTTTATAATTAGAAGTAATTATATTCGTTTTCAAATGTCGATTCAAACTCAGTTTTCATCGCTATTGTTTAAAATATTTATTTTAAATAGTTAAAATCCACTAAAATAGCCAATAAAAAATATATATAAATTGGTTCAGATTTTCCGGGTCGTTACAATCTCCCCCACTTAAAATTTTTGTCCCCGAAAAGGAACAAAGTCGAAAGTGGTTTGATTAATCAACTCTACATTCAATCTGGCTTCCATTCTCCAACTTTTCAGTTTCTGAGAATTTTCAAATTCTTCAAAAATTTGGCTAACACCCGGAATTTTCGAAAAATTTCGCCATAACCTCCCTTGTACGGGGAGGGGTTTGGAAATTTATTGGGACGTATTAGGTACCCAATAAATCCTATAAAGCATACACATATTTATAGTGATATAAACTGGTGTTTACAGGGGAGCGTGTATAGATAATAACTCTAGAGAATAAATTCTCGTCACCCTGTCAAAGCCTGAGGGAGTGTGTATTTTAATTGCTCCAAAGGATAAATCCTCGTCACCTCGTCCCGTGTGGGAAATAAATAATCCATGTGCCGTATCTAATAACTAGAGAGATGTGATTATTGTCAATTCCAGACCCGTGCGGGGTTTTTATTAATCTGGCAATTTTATCGTTACAATTTATATGGTCATATCAGTCATCAGTTCAACCTGTAAAATAAAGTCATCGCCATACAAGCCTCTAGCTCGTATGGTAAATCTTCCACCTCGTCACACAAGCTCCAAATGCTTATATGGTATATGATGAAGTATGCCTATCTTCCAGAAGTATGCCATGTAATGTAGTTCAAAATTAATTGTTACTATCCTATGGCGATATTTATTATTTCACACAAAACAACCAGCACTCCGCATCCAATGGCATTCACAGGAGTTGATATAATAATATTTCGCATCCAACTCATTAAGGTTTACCTATTTGTCGGGCACGCAAATAATTTCTTTACTCAACAACTATCGAGTTACCTGTTCAAACGTATATAATGCACATGTATATATTTCTATCTATTTTTAAATCAGTTCAATGTGTGATTTAATCAAATAAATTCTACCATTCATTCTCTTATTAATTAAATTAACTATCGTTTCTATAATTTAATTAATCCAATTCCACTATCACACAACACAAACAACAATCAAATTGTTTTTAACTTTTTTAAATATATATCTTTTTTATATTCAAAAATCATATTTCTAAAATCAGACTATATATATAATCACAAATATGTTACTTAAAAACATATTGCTCTCGACTCGTTCTAAGGCACACTTCTGACCCCATCTCTAACGAGTTGTCCTGATTCTACTGTGCTCATACTAGGATATTGCTGATCCTATCCGTAATGAGTTACCCGTCCTAGAACACTACTGGTTCTATTTCTGACGAGTTCGTTAATATATTATATTCCAGAACAAAGCTTAACCAAAGCTCTGATACCAAATGAGATGACCCCGAACCCCGTACTGATGGCGGCAAGGGTAATCCTTGGAATATAACACATAAACAAATAACAGCAGAACAGAAATAAATAAATACACCAGATAATGTACAAATAATACACAGAATAAACGTAATCATCAGAGTTACACAGTATATAGGATCATACTTAGTACAAATACAGTTCAGCTATACATAAATGTCTACAGCGGAAACAAACATAATATGTACAATAGGAGCTGAACAGCATAAAAAGAGATAAATAATAGAATCCATCTTCAGCTCTAGCTATCCAGAAAGAGCAAGCTAAACCTGAATACAAGGCTGTAGAAAAAGGGGCACCCAAGTTTGAAAGTGAAACAAACTACGAGTCAATCATGGGACTGGTATGAGAAATCTACTCAACACATTTGAAATATGGCTAATCACAGGACCACGCCACTTTCGTGGAACGGGTTTACTCCATCTGATTGCCAGGGCTTTAAAACAAATCATTCTTTTAAACATCGCAATGCTTTTTATAAAAATGAAGCCATTATAAGACTTAGTTCCCATCACACAATCCAACGCAAACCGGAGGATAGAGTTTTAACTTATAATGGCCAAAATATGCTTGATACGAATAAAACAAAAGCATTTGATATTATTACTAGTGTTTATATGTTTCAAAAACAATTTCAAATCATAACTATCAATCATAGACGACATGAGCGTCCCATGCCACTATGTCGCCAAATATAGGTATACAATCAAAACCAAAACAGCGCCAGAATCGATTATATTTATATATATATATATATATATATATATATATCGATTCTTCGATTTCAAAACTATATGACTTTCATACTTTTGATAAAAATGATATTTTTATCTAACTGTCTTCTATTTCAACACTTCACTATTTTTAACAATTCATGTATATAATAAAAATGTGATTTTTAATGTAAAACAATTTATTTCAAAACTCGACTAATTTATATAGTTAATATAGGTGATAAAAATAGGATTTTTATTATAAAACAATTTCTTTCAAAATATGAATACCATTCAACACATGAATTTCAATTCAACGAATGAATTTCGATTCAACACATGAAGGTTTTCTATTCAACGAATAAATATAGTTTCAACAAATGAAAATAATTCTAACACATGAATATTATTCAAAATTTCGGCAGCATAACGACAGGGTAGTTAAAACCGGGACCGTCCCTAGTACGGCTCCTCGCTCTACCTTAAAGCCTCACAGCTTTTGACAATAGGGAATCATGCATCTAGTTCGCACGTAGGCGGCATGTATATTTTTTTCATTTCCACAAACTAATCCTATGTGGTTTCAACCAAATATTTCTCAACCACAAACGGGTATTTTTCAACCACAATCAATCAATTCCAACCACAAACAATTTCAATCAACCATTCACTATCAATCAATTTTCACACCAATCACAACCAATAAATATCGTCCATGGTTTGTGGACGAGGGGCATATATATACATATATATATATATATAGCATTCCACTTCTATTTCAACATATATATAATTTTTACAACGCATATATAACTTATACATCGAACGTACAACTTATACAACGCTTATACAAGAGGTGTACAACGCTTATATAACTCATACATCGACTATATAATTTATACATCATCGTTTTCCATATCGTTTATAATTTAGAAATCTCACATCACATATATATATTTTCACACAGAATACAAGCAAACAAGTCGTCCATGGTATGTGGATGACGGGGAGTAGTTCATATATGCAGTTATAATATAAATAACTATACAGAAATATTTTGGTGAGAAATTATCACATTGGGATCCACTCCATCAGTTTTTATCTGAATTTCTATTCTGCTTGGGTTTGAATTTGCCCGAAATTCCAACGTGCTCTGTTTTGGATGCGATCAGTTTTGTTGTGAAGCTCTCGTCCCCATGATCGCAACGGATCCAGTTTCGAGCGATTCCGACCTCATATGAGAAAGTTATTAAAGTTAACGAGTTAATGATATTTCAAATTAATTAAAATGGAATTAATTTAATTAAATTACCCATAATTACCTTCTACCCCCCTAATTATTTTCCTCTTCCGTAAACCTGTATATCGTTGAACCCAAATCTTGGCCAGAAAGAAGCCGTCGCCGCCCCTTATTCTTCGCGCCGGATTTCGATTGGAGTGTCCCCCTCCGACCGCCTCGACGGCGCTCATCACCAGCCCTGGTGGCAAGCAAATTGGTGCCACCACTGCCTCGCAATCAACACTCGAACGCAATGAGTTTACTCCAAGAAATCGAGCCCTACTCCCCTCGATACAAGATCATACCCATACAGATATGTAGATCTCAGAAATCTCTTTGATTTCGTGTTATAATTTTCCAAAACAAATTTGAGGATTGAAAGATTTTAATGAATTAAAATCAGAAAATATCGGCCTTCGATATTAGGGTTGACGGCGGCCAGAAATGAATTAGGGTTTTTGACCCAGTTTGACCCCATATTTAAATGAATATTTTATTTTATTTAATTCAAAACTAATTTGTTTAGTCTCCCAACTCCAAATCAAACCCAACGAATATCGCCCTTAGCTAATTACCCCCATTCTGAACACAATGGGATATGTATCGTAGGCCCATTCGACTGTTTCAGTCATTTTTTCTTCAAATTTAAAATATATAACATTCAATATTTGATTTGAATGTACATTTCAATTTGCCAGGGCGACAAACTGATTCTAAAAATTCCCGAAAAATAAATCTAGCTATGTTTTGAAGATACGGTCCCAACAAAACTAGTTTCGTCGAATTCTGAGACCGTTTGAAAAAATGGCCCTTTTCTGGTCGATCCAATTTAATAGAAATCGACCAAAGACATTTTCCTTTGTCACGCTCACATATTAACTTCAAAAATTATGAAATTTGAAACCTAGCAATAGTTTAACATCCCGGATCCAACAAAAGTGGTTTCGTCGAATTCCGAGGTCGTTTGCAAAATGGCCATTTTCACGGGCTATATAAATTCCATAGCGACCTTTCTGAAAATTCATTTGGCCATAACTTTTGCTTTCAGCTATGAAAGTTCGATTTTTCAGATTCGTTAGAAAGATATTCACTAACAGATTTAAATATTTTTTGTTTCACTCAAATCCGTTTTGTTTTGCACCCGGTACAGTCAGTCAAAGTTTGAAATGAAAATTTGAAACTGCCGCGCCATTTCAGGCCTTGTTTATAATTAGAAGTAATTATATTCGTTTTTAAATGTCGATTCAAACTCAGTTTTCATCACTATTATTTAAAATATTTATTTTAAATAATTAAAATCCACTAAAATAGCTAATAAAAAAATTTATAATTGGTTCAGATTTTCCGGGTCATTACATGAACTGTGTTTTTTTTTAATCGACATTTGTTCTTTAACCCAACTGACGGTGAAAATATGATTTGAAATTTGTAAATCTTTATTTAAGATTTAAATAGAAATTTTCCAAAAGTAAAGTTTTCCAATTTAATATATATTAAATTGGAATTGAATGGAATTCGAATTAATAATAACTGAGATAATCTTCTGTAAAAGAAGACCGATACTACATATGGAATTTAAGAGGCTTTGCCGTTATTCCATTTATATTATTGGTCGGATACAGAAATTTATAACGATTATATATTGATTTGATTTCTGTGGAGATTCCGTATTTAATGGAAGTCGATTTTGGGTTTACTGTGAACGGTGTTTTAAAATAACATTAGTTCTTTAACCCGACGAATTTGAAAAACTGAAATTTCACTTTATAATTTGAAAGTTACGTCCAGTTTAAAATTTAGAAAAGTCGCTGTAGAATATATATATATATATATATATATATATATATATATTTATTAAATATATTAGCCTTGAAAATAGCCATTTTGCAAACGACCTCGGTTTTCGACGAAACCACTTTTGTTGGAATCGGAATGTCAAATTATTGCTATGTTTCAATTTTCATAATTTTTCGAATTAATATGTGAGCGTGGTAAAGAAAAACGTGTATTGTCAATTTCAGTCAAATTTAATCGACTCGAAAATGGCCATTTTTCAAACAGTCTCAGAATTCAACGAAATTAGTCTCGTTAGAACCGTATCGTCAAAACAAAACTAGAAATAATTTTTCTGTAATTTTTAGAGTCAGTATATAGCCCCGGTAATTTAAAATGTACGTTTGAATTTAATAATTAAATGATTTATAATTACATATCGTAACAGCCGAATTGGGTTACGGAACATACTCCAGTGTGTCCGGGATGGGGGGCTATTAGCTAGGGGCAAGCACTTTGAAAATTCAGACAAAATCTTGGTGAGATTTCTATTTTATAAATTAAAACTATTTATTTATTACGAATGTAAAATTTATATTTATTCTATATAAATTCATGATTGATGTTGTATATATATATTCGATGTTGATTGTTGTGTGATTGCGATGCAAACTTCATATGTGTGTTATTGGTTGTATGTGATCACGAATAACGACTAGATTGAATGGTTTATACTAGAAAATATTCATGTTTGTTAAATTTTGTTTCACAATAAAAATCACATGTGTATTAGAAAAATTCATGTTTGTTAAGAAGTTGTTTACATAATAATATTCTTATTCTTTATCGTACATTTCATTAGAAATGTAAACCTGGTTACGACAAATAAAAAATCTCTTTTATTTGTTATATTTGAATATAGAAATTGATACATACATGATAAGATGAAATCACTCAGGAATAACACAATGATTTATAAGATTTATAATCATATAAAACAAAGTATGGAAATCATAGAAATCACAAAACTCTAGAACTTGGTCAGGAGTTTAAAACTCAAATATTTAATCGCCATACATACATATACACAAACATAAATATAAATCCACAAACTTCTCTAAGATATATATATCTATATATGACAATCATTTCATAATGGTGAAAACATTTAGAAATCATAGATCCTAGAAAAATCAGAAATAATGAAATATTGAAATTATCATAGAATGGATCCATGTCATAGAAGGCAAGCTAAAGCAACACCGCACGTGCATACCACAGATGGTTGAAGCCTGCCAAGTACTAATAAGTGAATAAGGTACCTATCGTAAATGACCTGATGGTCTAGTCAGAGATGGCCCGAAAGCCATGCATAGATGACCCAAAGGTCTAACAAAGATGTCCCGAAGGTCTAGTACTAGAAGTATTCCAGAATGTGTCACAAACTCCTAAATAGTAACTCAAATAGTGGTAACAATACGTCCTACACCATGCATTCTCACTTATTGGTCTACCGGTCATTGGCTAATTCTACATTAAAGTAGCTAATTCCGTATTAAAATTAGATTCAATCGAGCAAGTCTGAAATTAACCGATATAATAAACAAATGTGTCCCATACTACATGGCTGATATAACGTTTAAATCACAAACTTGCCTTCTGAAGGGTGTAAAAATGTGTAGTTTATATAAGAAAAATATACTTTGGAAAATCAGGTTTTAAGATGATTTGAAAAACTATTTTGTAATCATTGACTTTGGAAAATCTCTTTATAACATAAATATTCATATATTAAACTTTTGGAATAATTATAATTTTAAAAAAAATATTGTAAAATATTTTTCTTAAAATGATACTTGTATACATAAAAACTTTATTTAAAACAGATTATAAAACACGTTGTAACAACCCGGATTTTTAATAACATTTAATTAATTTAAATATTTAAAATGATTAATTTTAATATTTAACAACTTGAAATTAATTTAGGTAAGTATTTGGATATTGAGTTAGCCTGAAATTTGATAATTTTAAGTTTAAAGCCCAATTAAACTTTAATTGAAGCTACGTAAAATTCTATTTGGGTATAAATGATAATAAGAAATTATTATAGATGATTGTGAGTGTTTGGAATCAGTTAATTATTTATTCGATTTTACTAACACGTGTTAGTAAACAATTTTTAAACGACCTCGAATTGTAACAAAACTAATTTTATAAAATCCGTAATGGATAATTAATCTAAGATTTCAAGTTTCATGTCAATCGGAGTTGTTTTGTGATCGTGCATGATATAAACGCGTATTAGTTAACGGTTTTACTATTAAAATAACTGTTTTTGCAAATAGTCTCAGAATTTGATGAAACTAGTTTCATGGGGTCTGGAATATTAAATTATTGTAATATTTCAGACTTCATAGCAATCGATTTTGGTACGTGACTTGAAGAGCTATAAAAGTTCACTGTAAAAATACGTATCAATATAATATTATTAAATCCATGCCTATATAATATCTCTTATCTCCTAACCTATTGCACTCCTCTCCCTCTCTCCCTTCTTTTTTCCTATGTCGTGACTTTCATTTTGTAAACCAAGGAAATGTGATCTTTTTAAAATCAAAATCAAATAAAAGAAAAATCCCAAAATTTGGATCTTCAGAATCCTTAAAGCTTGTTCTTCATTTTGATGGGTCATGGGTACGAGGGCAGTCATAATTTTTAGAGAACTAGGGCTTGGATT
This sequence comes from Allium sativum, assembly GCA_030737875.1. Lineage (NCBI taxonomy): Eukaryota > Viridiplantae > Streptophyta > Magnoliopsida > Asparagales > Amaryllidaceae > Allium > Allium sativum. The sequence goes on along the minus strand of JASFAX010000020.1, from coordinate 43,058,399 downwards.
TTTGAGTGCTTTAATGTTTGATTTACAAAATGGAGGTTAGATTTGGGTTTAACAACTGACACCTAACAACAAAATTTTGGTGGAAATTACGGCGAAAAGTGTAGTGACCTGCTGTTGTGCGTAGGAGAGGTGCTGGGATGCGTTTCCCATTGTAAAGGAGGGTTCGATGACACAGTGATGAGTGATAGAGTATGCGTAAAGGGAAGCGTTGGTGAAATCAGCTTCAAGTTTCGTGAAGTGTTGTAGAAGAAAGGATGAGAGAGGAGGCTGATGTTTTGGTTTTGGAAAAGGAGCAGGTCACGACCATGTTGTGTAAGGGATGGTGAAGAAGGATTTGAGGGGTAATTAAGTTTGAAATTGTAATTTGTGAATTTAATTATTATCTAATTCTTAAAATCTTATAAAATGTGTTTCTTACTTGTTTTTGGTCGGAATCGAACGCCCACAGTTGCGTTATGATTTTGCCAGCGCTACGTGTAGGAACTGTTTTGGAGTGATTTGGAGCTCACTGAAATTTTAACTAATTCTAAGCACTCGTATGGAATTAGATAAAACGATGCAAAAATGTCGATTGGAATGGATGGTCACGCTTTCTGGAATACTTGGAATATTATTATTTTATATAATAATATTCATTGTTGTTAGTATAAACATTGTGTGTTTGGATGGTTTATTTCTTTGTTGGTGGTTGTCAACATATATAATTCCCGTCTTTGAACAGATGACCTTGGGCACTACTGCTGTCAAGTGGAAGATTGTAGATTTTCTATTTCATAAACATATATAGACTGGTATGAGAGATGTGATGCAATGGGACATGTTGGAGGGATCCAATAGGGTTCCTCAATGTTTTGAATGTTACTTGTTTTCATATTTGACACATATGAACTATTTAACATATGTAAATTAAAATCTGATTTGGACGATGATTATTGAAATTAAATTAATCATGGAAGTGTTAGTAAGCAATAAACAATATTGATTAAACGATTGACAGCAAACGGCCTAAAATCCATATTTTAAGACGTTGATTCGCCATCAAGAGAATTCACTAAATTGAAGATAAAATTTATTTTTATATCAAAAGCAAGGTTTTTGGATTCATATTATATAAGTTATATAAAATAATGGTTTTATAATTAGATCATTATTTATATTTGGAATTTATATTTGGATTATAAAATGTTTTGCTAAGCAAAATACTTGTTTTAAAAATAAGTTTTATAATTGGAGATTTCGAATGGTTAAACTTTACTAAGTTTTATAATGTAGTTTTATGAAGTTATAGAATATTGTTTATAATTAATTGAGTTTATAAGCGATTTTCAGTTGTTTTGAGCAAGTTTAATAAATAGTTTGGCTGAACTTGTAAAACATCGCAAAATTGATATTGGATTTCAGAATTGAAATTTATGAAAAGTTGGATATTCGTTAAAAGCTTTTAAATGATTTAATTTGATTTTAAGCTAAGTTTTAAGTGATTTGATAATAAAAATTAAACTAGAATTTTGAATATCTAAAGTTTATAAAGAAAAGGAAATTGAGTTTGTAATAAGATTTTAATTGAACTTTTACAAAGGATTTTATAAAGGGATTTTGTAACAAATCCAAGTTTTATAAACAAGGTTTATAAATGAGATTTAAAACTAATTAAATGCTTTTAAATACGGGTTTACTTAATAATTAAATTAAGTTAAAATGATTGTATGTGAAAATCAATGGTTTTTGAACTTAAATTGAGTTGAATAGTAAATGGAAATTATCGTGACATTTACCGAGTAGCAAGTTTTACGTTAACAAACTTCTATTTACCTTGAAGATAAGAATGTTGTTGAGTCAAGATCTGAGAGGTAAATAAAATACCCTAACTTGAACGACTTCATTATTACTTAAGAAATGATACTGGTTTGATAACGAAAATGGATGTTGGAAATTAACTTATTATTTCCAATAAATTGTGTTATAAACTTTAATTTACAAAGTTTTTACTTATGACCCAACTTGGGTGTGACCTAACTAGCAATGCTGCCTCCCCGATTTTTGTCATTTCCAGGTTATGAGGCTTGAGGCTACATTTATCTTTTTAGAACATCTGACCACCATTCACTTTGAATGTCACATCGTCAAACCCGTCAAATCACTAGTTGATCTTCGCAAAAGTATTATGGGTATAAAAATCTAAGAGAAACGAATTCCTCCGCCACCAAACGTAATATCTTGAAAAGATCGTCTTATGTGATCCGTTAGGCATACTCTGTCAAACATTCGTGCATAAAAGTTGTCCTAGGTTTGGACAAACCGAAGGCACTATTCTATCAATCCATCTTAGGCAATTTCTACGTAGGATTAACAGAACAACCCTTGCACTTCACTCTGTCTTTAATTATTTTTAGCATATCTAATTTGCAACGCCTATGCCTATACATAGTGGTTTTCGGATAATAAATTCAACCAGTCTCCCCGTATTGACAACGATGATCAAAAACTTCGATAATCGGTTATCTAACTATCGAAGTAAATAAACATCCACCAAACAATCATCGGCCCCTTTTTGGTTTATAGTGTTCTATTATAAAGTTCATTTCCTTATCGAATTATATACATCAACATATTGATTTCTAGTTACAAAAATTTCTTAAAAAATATAACTCCTTATATTTCCGAAAAATTTCGCCAACGTATCCTTTGTACGACTCCATTAGTACAACTACAACTTGCCTCTCTTAGCCCTTTCCGTTCAAAAAGAAAATGAAAAAGCTAAGTGGCTTGCTTAATAGGCTATCATATGGAATTTAAACATGTACCTTTTTATCGGGCATTCAGCTTATATTCTTCATTCGCTTCATTCCATACTTGTTACCTACTCATATACATGCATATTTTCATTTCCAATCAATTGAATTATTTCTAAGTTCCATTTGCTAATTTATTCTCTAGTTAGCTCTCATGACTAATATTCTTATGGTTTTAACATATCATGTTCACACATATATTCTTATTCGCTTATATACAAATCGAATTCCAATTCTAACGAGAGTTTCGTATTCAACTTCATGTTCTAAGTTACAACTCAAATTCACTTAACCTTCGTTAAGTTTGATAAAAACTACATTAACTAATTTACTCTACTAATTAGTTAATATTATTCCATAATCCAAAATCTGATTTTTATATTAAAAATCACTTAATTCACTCCGCTTGAGTTCATATTTTTTTCTAAAACTCAAGTCTGAAATTTCTAATGGAAATTCCGATCTTATTCACTCAAAATCCTTTAAATTTTTATTTAAATAAACCATTATGGTCTATAAAAAAATTTACAATGACCTTTCTAAAATTTATTTATGATATCACTCAAAATCTATAAGGCAGAATCCAGATTTTTCTCTTCCATTAGAAAAATATCGTTTAATAGGTCCGAACGTTTCTTATTTCATCAAATTCTGATTATATTGAATTCTATATGCTTGATTGAAGTTTGAATCGTCAATTTATGAACTACCGCACTACGGTTAGTTCGTTTTAATCATAATTTAAATATAAACGTTAACCTCGTTTATAAAATAAATTCCAATCTCATTTCTCGATATTTTAAATTAAATCAGTTTCCCAAAGCTAACTTGAACACTTCGATTATCCAAAATCGTTGATTACTTCATAACTTGATTATAAAATTATTCACAACTCAATTTCTATATTAAATTCCAATTTGTTGGGAAATAAAACATCATTTACCATTGCAAACTAATATCATCCCTAGATAATAGTGAAGTCGTTCAAGCTGGGATATTTTAATTACCTCTCAGACCTTGATCGACAACATTCTTATCTTGAGATAGATAAAAGCTTGTAATACAAAAAAAAACACGATAAAAAACTCACCTTCTAGTTCATTAAAAATATGGTTTTATAAGCCATATTTACTTTAGAAAAATCTATTCGCAAATTATCTGATGAAAATTACTTTATCACATTTATAAACGTTATTTATGAATTAAATTCCTTATTTCATATCTTAAAGAAAACTTCCAATTTCACTCCATTTGAAACTTGATTACCATTTTATTTTATTATTAGAACTTACATATGTAAACATTGAATCTATCATCATATTTAAGTATTGTAGTATTTAGCTTCTAAGGATTTTAGTTCTAAAATATAATTTCTACTAAATATAATATATTTTCCTTTCTGGAAATAATTTGCATTTATAAATTCGACTTAGTCGAATTCTAAAATAAATCTGATGGATTTATTTCAGTCCAGCTAACATTCGGAACATTGGAAAATAATCTCATCGTTTCCTTTTTGAAATGATTTCCGATTCTCTTTTTAAATTTGAATTCACAAGTCCTAATTTATCCAATGATAATTTATGTCACTGCATTTATAAACATCTTTATAAATTAACTACTTGTTTTATTATTAAAAACAAGTTTATTTCCCTAGCCTATTCGAAATTCAATTTCTATTTGGAAAAATAGATTTTCCTTTTAAAATCTCAAAATCCATTTTCATGATATTATTATATATCAATATTTTAGGGCCAGTGATATTCAAACATCCAAACACACAAACCATCAATCCAATTCAACATATCACACACACACACACACACACACACACATATATATATATATATATATATATATATATATATATATATATATATATATATATATATATATATATATGTAAAAGGCTAAATAAATTTTGAGGAATCCAGTTGTATCTCTCCAACCTGTTTTCCATGCATCCATAGATGTTAGTTGACATAAATAATACCAATTCTGCTTCAAGACAGGATATCGCAGTATGAAGGTCATCCACTATATATATTATGGGGCGCACAGGGAAATCATCTGCTAATGGTAATGCGAGAAATATTCAACCACCACACACACACACACACACACACACACACACATATATATATATATATATTTGTGTGTGTGTGTGTATATATCTAATAGCCACAACCACTAAGCCTAAATATAACTAATATATGTGTGTGTGTGTATAATCACAATAATTCAATAATTCATTCGTGCATCCAAACAATCAACAATTTATTTTTTTAACAATAAAAGATAAATTTAAATAAAATCTTTTGTGTGAGATTTACTCAACTTGATTTTCCTTTGCCAAACATCCAATTTTATTCCATATTGTTGCGTCTATGAACTGACTTGAATGGATTTATTTGTACTACGATTATTTATTTAATTTGACGATTAAACTACTATGAACTATTATATATATCTTTTTAATTTAAACTACAAAATTTCACCACTTCTCTGTTGAATTACCACTCAGTTCACGCTGCCCCAAACAGCTTCTTCACTGCAATACATTCGAATGACCTACCTGAAAATATTTGAATGTTGACAACACCCTTACCACGTTCTCCCTCTTCCAATTTCAATGTAAAAATCCGTCTGCTACTTCCTGTATGCGAATGCAAACGCACCATGGCCTTGGAACTTGCGATATTTTTCCTTCTGTAATTTGCCAAGTCGATCCATACGATTTCTTCAAGCCATTAACCCAACTATCACGTCAACTTCACCACATGCTCAACATTCTTGAGGTCTTCATCTTTATTTCCATAACTTGAAGCTTGGAACCTCCCCAGTAACTTGCAATCTCGACCTTTAGCGACACCTTTCAACCCACAACCCCAAAAATCATCGCATAATGCTCCTTTAATCACCATAGCACTCTGAATGCGTAGCAGCCACCCAATCCCTAGGTCGAGACACCTCCGATTACCGAACTTCACAAATCCTCCCCTTCGTGAGCCATAGACCATTGCAATTATTCAGACTACACTGTCCACCCTTAAGCAACGCTGGTGAAACATCCAGCATCAACGATTTTTTGCGCACCCAAATAAATTTGGTTTACTGATTTTGGTTTCGATTTATTGAAGCAGTAGTTTCGATTTGAGGAAGAAAAGAAAAAAAGACTTCGATTTTTTTACTTTGGCTATGAGCTGGAAAAATGAACGATGCAGGGAGGAAATGAGTGATTTATAGATGCGAAGGGTAACATATAGGTATGAGGCAATTAATTTGCTGCTTTCTTGGTATGGAAAATGGGAGACATATTTTACGACTCAATGAAAAAAATATAGGTATGTGCATTTTTGTTTTTTAGGTCTGCGAAATGAATGAAGGTCATCTTTAATTAATTGATTAGATTAAAATTTTATTTTATAAAATATACCAAAATATCTCGTGGTCCATAATGTGCCATCCTGAAAGATGATTTAATGCAACATTTGACAATACAAGGTTGTAACACTATTCCGAACTCAACGGGACAAATTTTGAAATTTTATTCGACTGTATAGAAGAGATACCAATTTAAATTAGCGATTTAAATTAAATTTGATTTAATTATTCTTAGGCGTGTACGTTCAATCGATAAATCCCATATTAAAATTTTATTTATATTTTCAATTCAACATTTAAAATAAATTTTAATGTTTAAAATTTGATGACTAAAAATCCGGGATGTTACAACTACCACAAATAATCATCAAAAATCGATTCAAAGGAGCAACTAAACTTTGGCGTTTGCAATATAAATTTATCTATATCTACATGAAAATAATAAATCTTAAAGATAAACGTTTCATTATAAATCAATTTCATATTTTAATTCCCAAATAAATACATTCTAAATTAAATTTATCGTTTAATTCTCATTATAAACTAGGTTTGTCAATGGGTTGTGTCGGTTCGGGTCAAGTCTGGTTCGGGTTGATTTATGAATATGTCGATTCAACCCGTTTATTAAACGGGTCATTTTCCCCAACCCTAACCCAACCTGACCCGTTTAACTAAACGGGCCGTGTTGGGTCGGGTTTACCATTTGAACCATCGGCAAATATTATCCACTAATATAAATAGCAAAAGAACGAAATCACCAACAGGTAGCATTATTATGTAATTACCAATAGGCAGCAAGGTACAAAATCAGCAACATGGAATAAGTTACTAAATCACCAATAGGCGGCACATATATAAAGTATGAAATCGCCATATCCAAAAATCATTCTCCATACATAAGAATATATGAGCATATTGCATACATAAAAGACTAAAAGTATGGAAGATATACAGTTGTTGTAAAAATATAACTAATAAAATACAAGAATAAATTAGTACAAATATGACAGCTTACACAAGAATATATAAGCATACTGATTACTATATATATAAAAAGATTAATATTAACAGTATACATAAAAGACCAACCATATGAAAGAGATACAACATATAATCGGGCTTGGCAGGTCAAAATCGGGTTAGCGGGTCAACCCTAAACCCACCCGTTTATAAACAGGTCAAATTCGGGTTGACCCGAAAATAACCTACCAACTAGACGGGTCGGGTTAACCTGCTAATTTCTGTATGGGTTTGGGGTTGGGTTTTGGGTCATGTAGGAAATTGACAACCCTATTATAAACCATTTTAAATTCAATAACTTAAACGATTGAAATCTACGGGATGTTACAATCCCCCCCCCCCTCAGAACATTTCGTCCTCGAAAAGAAACGAAATAAGGAACTAGTAATTAAATGATATACCATTCATACACATATCAACTTCGATTGTTTGTTCGAACACAAAATCTTGTTGCCAATTAGCATTATTAACTCGATCACTCTAGTACAAGCTCCTGATTCGACTTCTTGGTTAGAAACTTCTATTCTCCTTACATAGCAATAAACTATGATTGAAAATTCCAGATTCACATCAAAACTCTTATCAATGTCCCTCGTCAAGAATTGAGCAAACAATTATATTTAGAATCAACATTGTATATTCAAACTAAATTAAAATTGTTATGAGAGTAAATGATTTATGTTCAACTATGCATTCATTCCATTAGTTCTTTTCCTTTCTGGAGACGAAAATTAGTATTTTGATTTATTTCAAAGCTATGAACTTGTAAAACATTTAAAATACCTTTCTTAGTTTATTATGTTGAAGTGATACAATGTTAAATTTTCATGTTATTGATTTGTTATTTAACATCAAAATACTCTTATAACTTGAAGGCTTAAAAATTTATTTTCGTTCTTACAAATTTTTTGGACATACGTTGATCATGCGCATGACTAAAAATCTCCAAGTACTCAATATACTTGTTTTAACTTCCAGTGAAAATACTTAAAACTTTAAAAATAGATATGGAAAGCACATTCTCCCATGGATCGCAATTCCGCAGTGGTTACGCCACTATCCCAGTGGAATCACTTGTAGCCATAGACATCTCGCCCCTCAAATTTCACCATGGTTGTTGCATAGATCGCTGTTACTCAATGGTTACACCACTATCCCAGTGGAATCGCTTGTTACTATAGGCATCTCGCCCCTTGAATTACGCTATGGCTATAGATCGCAGATATGCAGCGGTTACACCACTACCCTAGTGGAATCACTTGTAACTAGAGGCATCTCGCCCCTCGAATTTTGCTATAGAACAGATAAGTAGTAATAATCAGCGTGATCCCACCAAGTGGGATTTCAATATCAATGGATACTCCAATCGATGGTGCACCAATGTAGCTACGATTTTGAATTTTCAATGGACACTCTCGACAAGCACCAACACAACACCTCTCATTAGGAATTGCGATTTTCAATGGAAGGCACTTCCCATATCTTTAATTCAAAAACATACATACTATATATAGTTACTTCATTTCATGTTTCGCATATATCGCACTTACATAAATATCAATTTACATTAGATTTTCTTTTCAAATCATGTTTTTCAAACTTATCATTCTCATATAAACTCTATTTTATGAGACTATTATTTAAATCAATTATCTTCCAAATCAGTGGGTTTCGAATTAATCTCATACTTATATAAGTCAAATAAGTTTCAACCATTTCATATCACAATATTCATAAGTTTATAACCTTCCAAATTTTCATTTCAATATCAAATTAAATATATTTCAAATTGATTCGAGTAGTCAATGTCATTTCAAAATTTTAAATTCATATTTACAAATTGGTTCATTATCAACTATTCACATTCAAATTGGGTTTCACATTTCAATTAATGATTTTCAATTGAATCTTTATATTCAATCATTTTAGATCTTAAATTATTCGAATTTAATATACACACTTCTATCAAAACAATAAAGTTACATACAAAATAGCTTTGGAAAAATAAGAGCTTGATATAAAGTAGGTTCGAGTTAAAATAAATAAGTTTTGGTGTAAAATAGTTTAACTAAATAGGTTTGCTATATAAAAGTAGAATAAGATAGCACGGTTTATATTCAAAGTATTTTAAACAAAGTAAAGCTATTAAATTTTATAGTTTAGGAAAAACGGTGTAAATTTATTGTTACTACCAAGAATTAAAAATGAAATAGGCTGACGGTGAAGGGGTATCGGATGATCGTAAGCACATAGGAATCATTCAGAAAGAAAAGTCAAACACTAAAAGGAGTCAAAAATAGGGAGAAATGGTCTGAAAGCCGCATCAACCGAGACCTTCCAAGGAGAAAGGACATAAGAGCAAAGAGAGCGGGATCTACCCGATAGGGTTAGGCCGGCAGGATCTTTCCAATAGCGTCAACCCGACAGGGGGTTCTACAGCGAAAGGCCATCCAGATCAGAAACCAATAGATGAAAGCAAGAGATCCGTCATTTGAGACCCAGAAGGGCCTTCGGTATTAACCTGCTTAATACCGATACGCCAGGAGGCTAGAACACCAGGAGTATCAAGCTAGAGACACATAACGATTATCTGGAACCAGTTTCTGAAACATCTACTGCATGAATGCCGAAAGGTCACATTGATAAACATCAGACAAATCGCCTAGAGCCAGCTTCTGAGAATCGGGCTATACTAGGATATCCCATTGAAAGGCAGACCGGAACCCCGGAAGGAATACAAGTTATCCACACTAGTCTACTTAACACAGACACCGACAGTGATTTTGAACCGGCAGCTATCCACATACATAATGAGGACAGACTCCTCTAAGTATCCACGGGAAAACCGGAGGCCTATATCTGAAGATCTATGACTGAAAGCATACAGCCGGAGACTCGTGATACCTTCCGAAGAGAAACTATAACAACAGACTCATTCCAATCTCAAAGAAGTTCCCGAATAGCCGAGACCTCCATTACGGAAGCTGTAATTAACACGACAAAGCGGTCGGAAGTAAAAACATCCGAAACCCGGGAGAAAAGCGGCCAGCAGAGGCCCTTGCAGGACCGGCGGCCCAAGAGTAGAAGGGGCTCCAAATACTCTATAAGACCCCAAGGGTCACACTGAAAGGGGAATCTCATTCTATTTTTCTAATTCTTAGACTTTTTCCTCTCTAATACGAAGACCAGTTTGAGAATTTCTTCCATTCTGTTTATGTACTCTAGACCAAAGATTAATAAAAATAGAATCTACACATAGAATGTTGCTCTATGAGTTCATTGTGTTATTTCTAATTATCGTTATTGCAATTTATTGTTTGTTTTCCAGATAGACATGGATTCTCGTCCAAACTATTCCGCAGATTGGAGGAAATGCCTTTTCCCCTAGGTTTAGACCTATCCCGGTAGTTCTTAGCGATTCTGTTTCTCCAGGACTTGACACCTAGGAGTAGTGATCTGATCCAACTCATAAAGACCAAAAAATCCATTTTTCCTCTTAGGTCCACTCCTATTGACCTATCTCCAGTGTTGACAAAAAATATCGTTAACATTTTGGCGCTAGAAGGAGGGCCTGAACCTCCGATCCTTTGGTTAACCCTACCACATATCTACCTGAGTTGCTTTGTCCCGGATCGGACTAAAGCTTTAAAGAAGCGAAGTTATGGGTAAGAGGTCCTAACAAAAGCCTTCAAAATCTCGAATGTATAAGCCTAAAGTCACCGATCCTGGAGTGACAAAAGAGCAAAGATTAAAAGCGGTTGCCTTGCATATAATAAAGCGGAAAAGAAAAACAGAACCGTATGCTTATGACAACTGGGGTAATAGCCTTTCCCACACAGGACAAACCTTAACGCCTCCTTCAAGTGATTCTACATCAGAGGATACTAGCGTTCTCTCTCACCTAAAGAAATCTCTCTACAAGCGGATCAAAGGAACAATATTTGAACAAGAAATAATGAGTGATTTTGACCACTTCACGCACAAATGGTCTAAAGAGATAGTATCTCAATCTCAGTGTGCTTTGGGAAGTAGGAACAGAGGTGTAGGAAAAACAGTAGGATTGGACCATAAGAAGGTTAGGTCCCAGTGACAAGAGAAGAAGGTCGCAACAAGACTACTCGACTGAGCAGTTAAAGCGCTTGTTCTATAGCAGTGGAGGGGCAAAAAGGTGTAGCGAGAATAAAGCGAGGAAATGCCGGGGATATAGAGGATTCGCAAAAATGGTTCACTTGATGTTGAAACAAAATATTTTAAACTAATTAATAACCATTCTCATATTATATGTGTAGAAGAAACCAATATTAATCAATCTTATATAACAAAACCAAAGAATATCATGGTTATGCACACTGGATTTTATGACTATAATAGATGTTTATAATATATTAGATGCTTATGCATTAAAATTAGATCTTTACACTAACTTTAATGATCTTTTTATCAGAAAACTAGTCAAATCAGGCTCTCTATATAAATATTGTTAAAGCTGTTTCTAAAAAGCGTTAATTTAGCGGATGCAGCGGAAAATAGCGGGGCTAAGTTGGGATCTACTATTCATCGGCGCTAAATTGAAATAGTGTAGCGGTTGAGGAAAGCTACGAGCTATAGCTGAGATTTTATGGCGCTTTAGCGAGGCTTTAGCTTCATAGCTACTCAGGGAATATTATTTTACTTTCTCGATGGAGAATATCTATTTCCAAATCAAACACGAACTTAACTATTGACCGTCCGCAAATAAAAAGCCCAAATATGAAAGGAAGACGGGAGGACCCTATTGTCATTACCACATGAGAAGTGAACATGACACCAATCGCTACAGAATCCTTGAGGAAAGGGTCATCAAATTCGTCAATCAAGGCCAGTTACGGGAGTTTATAACAAGATCAGAGTGAGTTCAGTAAAAATCCCATGGAAAAATATTACCGAAAACGACTAAGGGTATGGAAAACTCTCCATTCGATAGCTTAAAAGAAAATCAAAAGGGGTCAAGCTGAAAAAGGCTCAAATCCCTTGTCATCAAGACGAGGCATCCCTCGTAGGGGGATGTTTGTTAGTCTTTCTTCGTGCTCAAATCAAAGGGGGCTTGGTTAAAGCATCAAAAGCGTAAGCCACCGTTTCACACCAGTAATGGATGTGGCGGTGCGTCTAAAATTAGCACGCCCTGCCTCTACTCGTAGAAGAGTATGCCCTGCCTCTGTTAGAACTAAGAACGTCCTACCTCTCCTTGCAAAAGAGCACGTCCTACCTCTTCTTATGTTCCGCGTTACCCGCATAAGGAAACACCAACCCCTATCACCACCTACGATGGTCAGTACATGGCACCCCTCGGAGGGGGGTGGCGTGTAAGCCTCTATAAGTACCTACAATGGTCAGTATAGAGCGTCAAAAGAGTAAACCTTAGTTCTGTGTCTACAATGGCCCCATCGAAGTTTCTAAGACCTTATCGCTACCCACGATGGTCAGGATATGGCGCCTCCTGGAGGGAGGGCATGTAAGTCCTTGGGCCCTTCTTGCGAATAAGCTAGCCATGTGCACCAGACGCACAGTCCCAGAGAGTGGCCAACAAAGCACGTACATCCTCTGCTTAGATGCCGAAAGCCCAGAGAGTGGCTCAGGAGGCACGTACAACCTCTGCTTCACAAATCAAATCCGAGGGGGATACCAAAACATTAATACCGGAAGAGGGCTTCGGTCCTCAATCTTTTATTATCTGAATAAAGAGTTGTTTCGGGACTTCTATTTAATACCGGAAAGCGATTCCCGGTCTTTAATCCTTAATTGACCGAGTAAGAGTTGTTTTGGAACTTCTATTTAATACCGGAAGGGTTCTCCGGCCTTCAATCTTCAATTACCCGAATAAAAGCTGATTGGGACGTCAATTTAATACCGGAAGGGGATTCCCGATCTTCAATCTTTAGTCGCCCAAATAAGGATTGTTTTGGGGCTTCTATCCAATACCGGAAGAGGAGTTCCGGCAATCATTCCTTAAATCACCCGAGCAAAGGATGGTTTGAAACTTCTACTAATGCCGAAAGATAATCTCTGGTCCATGATCTTTAATACCTGAATCTCGGTTGATTCAATTCCACACAAACATTGGAGGAAGCAACCTAGCCTCATCTTAATGCTAAGCCTAGATGCCAATCATAACCGAATATGTAGTTTTGGTTTCGTCAGGAAGCATCCAGATCTATATTGGTTAATTTTTCAAAATTGAACATGAAGTAGTTAGTCAGACCTCTCCCCCACTCTGATATGGCTTGGAAGTGTATCTCCACCAGTATTAGGTGCAAAACTATGGCCCTCTCGCTCGCTCAGGAAAGTATTTTCGATTTATGCATACATCAATCCATTAGTCGAGTATATCGAATATTTGCACTAGCACGTTAAACACAAATAAAACGATATAGGCATTTCATATCTAATGCACCTTAATACTGTCAACCCTACCGAGAACGCATGATGCTCAACCAAAGTCTATAAGACATATTCTTAACGAAGTGTGCTGGAGACGTGCATCCTGTCATGACATAACCATAGATAAAGAAAAACGCTCACGCTTAAATGCATTGTCATGTGTTAAGCAATGCGTCTATTCATAAACACCGTCACTATAGAATACTATATTCAACTGACAAAATGTCGAATACTTCATACCTTGCATAATCATTTACAAGGAAGTTTTTAAGACATAAAGCTTATAGGATAAATACATCTTCAAAGAAAGAACAATGCCCGTATCTCGGTATTGAAACTCCCATATAAACAACAGCCTAATTTTCAATGAATTGTTCTTATTCGTGGGACAAGAAGGAAGTCGCAGAATGATGAATCTCACTTCGAGAATGTTTTTGTCCTTTTGCTTTATCTGAGCTTCCAATATACCTACTTGCTCCTTCAAACGTTGTACAAATGGCACCCCTGGCGGGGCAAACATCTCGTCAATATTGATAAAAAGGTTCCACGGAAAATCTCCGGGGCATAGAGTAATTCGAACACCCTCGTCAGTGAAGCAGGAAGTGCCTTCAAGCAAACATTCCTGTTCATGTAAACAAGTTGGCTACTACTTGTAGGATCAATTTTCAAATAACGAATATCAAAATTTAAATATTGAAAACATACCTTCCTTCCTGCCATTCTTTTCATGTCCACGTCGAGAGAAAATTCATTATGGTGACCGCCTTTGTCATCATTACCAATAAGTGAAGTAGAGTCCTCTCCATTTCCAGGCGTCGGATAATCAGGCAGCCCCACAATAAATAAAAGATACTCGACCCTATCCTTGATCCCTTTAGGGGCTTCAACATCTTTCCCGGGCATCCTAATTCGCCCCAAGACCCTGCTTTGAAGATACGGCGAGAGAGAAGGAAAACCCATATCCGGAAACTTGCCACTGTTATCATGATAGACGAAAAAGAGAGCCTTTTCATGATATTTGGTAGCTATATTTGGGAGATGTACCTTCAAAAACGAGGAAATTCTGTCCTAGGTTTCACAAATTATCCGTTTAGCCTCACAAAGGGTCGCCTCCTTTACTCTCAGTTCCCTTGTGTGCTCTGTCGGCATGTCCACCTGCTCGTGCCTAAGAGTCTAGACTTTGGCAGCCAGGATCCGATTGCCAGTCTTTTTCCTCTCAACAAACACTCTCAGCTAACTACAAGCTTCCTCATTTTGGCTCTTCGCTGAAACTAAATCACGAATTTTTGACTCTGTCACGGACTTCTCTTCCTTCAGCTCTCTAACATCACAAGATAATGAAACCGCCATCGTCTTGGTGGTGTACCAACCACCAGATATCTAAAAAGGAACGATGTGGAGTTAACACGTGCATAAGGTAAACAAATAAAGAATTTAGAGGCACGAGAGTAGGAACCAAGAGTTGCTTCTTAATGAGATGAAGACAAAAACTAGACCAATCTGTAAAAGCGAACCCTGAAATATCGGACCCATTAACACTAGGTAAGACAGATCTGACGATACTATCAAAGTTCGAAGTCGGTGAAAGATGATTTACAGAATCGCATTAACAATAAGAGGGGTAAGGTAATTCGCATCCTCCCAAGTCGAAATTCCTTGAGAATAGGATCTTAGAAGGCAAGCAACAAAACTACTTCCTGTGGTGTCCACTGAAGAAGGACATATCTTGGGAGAGTCTCCAATAAAGGGAGCGAGGGGGCTAGATAATGACCGACACCCAGACAACTCAATAATCTCGCCACCAAAAAGATGGGAGACTAGATTTTTCTTCTTGTGCTTCTTGGTAGGTCCACTGCGGTCGTTCTCCTCTTAGATGGAAGCCCAAGATGAGAAAAGACAGTGAGATATGAACGTGAATCATCTTCAAGAAACGCTGAACGTAGGAAAAGAGAAATTCCACCTGCTGCATCGACAGCCTAAAGCTCCTTCGCTTCGAATTGCTCTTTTTCCAAACAAAGCCCAGAAGATTTGCTCAACCTGGAGACGCCCGATTGTGGAATCTCAGACATAGTCCTGCCAGGTGATGCTATAACATAAACATGTGTTTTAATCCAATTTCCATTTTTATAATTACACATAAACAACATACAAGCAGACAGACGACATAAAATTTTATTATCCCATTAGACAACGATATTGACTGCAAAGATCGATGTCAGTAGATTAAATTCCCCTATTACGAGTTGTTTGTTTATACAAATCTTATTTCTCAGAAGCCCGATAATGAACGGGGATTGTTATGACTTATTAGAGGTCACCATTAATCATCGTCCCAGACGATCGTAGAAAGTTTAACCTTATACTGGGACCATCAATCCCTAATTCAGAGCATATCCAAATCAGCGATCAAAGTTTGAGCAAGTAAACTTACTACTAGTTAGATCTAGGATTCTGGGAAATAGTGTGACCAATTTCGATGAACAGTGACCTTGGTTGAGTAAAATGTTATGCTGGAAGAGGGAGAAAAGGAGAAGAAGATTCCCTTTTTAGGAAAAAGAGACTCACTTTTCCTCTCCGTCGTTTACACCTAAAATCGAATTGACGAACATGATTCATCCTAAGAGAGCAAAAACGTTGTCCAGAGGCAAACAATAAAAAAAAGAATCTGCATCTGGAATTCAGGATTAATCTGGACCGCACAAAGGGAGGCCAACCAACTTCCCGATTGAGGGAGATCAAAAGACACAAAAATGATACTTCGAAACAGACAAAAAGTTTGACTTGGAAAGTCAAAAATACCCCTTTACTTGGGGTGGAGGCAAATGTTACTGCCAAAAATTAATAATGAAATAGGCTGATGATGAAGCAAAGTCAAACACTAAAAGGAGTCAAAAATAGGGAGAAATGGTCCGAAAGCCACATCAACCGAGACCTTCCAAGGAGAAAGGACATAAGAAATCTAGCTAGCGGGATCTACCGACATGGTTAGGCCGATAGGATCTTTCGAACAGCGTCAACCCGGCAGGGGTTTCTATAGAAAAAGGCCACCAGATTAGAAACCAAGAAAGATAAAAGCAAGGCCTCCGTCATTTGAGACTCGAAAGGGCCTTTGGGGTTAACCTGCTTAATATCGATACGCCAGGAGGATAGAACACCAAGAGCATCAAGCCAGAGACACATAATGATTATCTGGAACCAGTTTTTGAAACATCTACTGCATGAATGCCGAAAGGTCACACTGTTAAACGTCAGATAAATTGCCTAGAGCCACCTTCTGAAGAATCAGGCTATACCTAGAAATCCCACCGAAAGGTAGAAAGAAACCTCGGAAGGGATACAAGCTATCCACGCTAGTCTACTTAACACAGACACCTACGGTAATTCCGGACCGGCAGCTATCCATGTACATAGTGAGGGCAGGCTCCTCTAAGTATCAACGGGAAAACCGGATGCCTATATCTGAAGATCTATAACCGAAAACATACAGCTGGAGACTCGTGATACCTTCTGAAGAGCAACTGTAACAACAAACTCATTCCAATATCAAAGAAGTTAATGACTAGCCGAGACCTCCACTACACGTGCTGTAATTAACACGACAAAGCGGCCGGAAGCAAAAACATCCGGAACCCAGGAGAAAAGCGGCTGGAAAAAGCCCTCGCAGGACCGGTGACCCAAGAACAGAAGGGGCTCCAAATCCTCTATAAATAAGACCCCAAGGATCACAGTGAAAGGGGTCTCTCTTTCCTTTTTTATGTTTCTTATACTTTTTCCTCTCTAATACGAAGACCAGGTTGAGAATTTCTTCCATTCTGTTCATGTACTCCAAATCAAAGATTAATAAAAAGAGAATCTACACATAGAACGTCGCTCTATGAGTTCGTTATGTTATTTATAATTATCATTACTGCAATTTATTGTTTGTTTTCCACATATACATGGATTCTTGTCCAAATTTTTCCGCATATTGGATGAAATACCTTTTTCCCTGGGTTTTTAGACCTATCCCGGTAGTCCTGAGTGATTCTGCTACTCCAGGCTTTGACACTTACGAGTGGTGATCCGATCCAACTCATAAAGACCAAACAATCCATTTTTCCCCTTAGGTCCACTCCTATTGACCTATCTCCGGTGTTGACGAAAAATATCGTTACCATTTATATATTAGTTGCAAAGCAAAAATACTAGCTTCAAGAGATAATCCAATCCGAATCAATTGCCCATAATTCTAAACTTAGTTAATGTCGGTTTCATTTCGAAGTTAAACTTTATTTGGTTTTAGACCTAATTCGGTTTCATTTCAAATTGAACCCAAGGTTCAAATTATAGATCACATCTCGAGTTTCCCATTTAAATCTTCAATTTCGATTTGATTTGAAATTTAAGCTACAATTTTTGATTACATTCCAAGTTAAACTAATTATTCGAAATTTCTATCCACATTCAATTTATTTTGAGCTTATAAGGATATAACTCAAAATTTTAAATTCCATTTTAAATGATCGAATTTGTTTAACTAGTCAGAAAATCCAATTTCTAGTCAACCGTTGGAATTCAAACTCGGTTGTTTATTCAAGATGTATAGATTAGTCTGTCTTAATATATAGGATTATATCACTCAACCCAAACTCATGATTCAATTCTGGATTTTATTTCAAACGTTCAAAATAGATTCATATTTGTATATTCAAAATATTTCAGAAATTAAATTCTCTTTACAAAAAAATAAGTAGCAAAGCTACCTATACTGGTCTCCCTCAATTTGAACCTCGATAACGAATCCCAACGACGAAAAATTTATCATCGAATTTAAATTTTTAGCTACAAAATGTGTTCTATATTCATATAGTTTCTTTTGAAAACATTTTGGATAATCAGTTGAAAACACAATTTTTTTCCAAAACACCCGTATAAATTACTAGTATATTTAAATAACTTCTCCAGTTTCATTCATACCCAGAACGAACTTGTAAATGGATTATGTTTGACATTATATTTCGTTCTGTGTTGATTGATTTCAATTAAATATGTATCTGTTTGGTAGCAGAGAATTTATTCTCTTTCTTAACATCCTTCTTTTAGATGTACGAGCTTATAAGTTATATATCGATAGACATCAGTCGTACGGCATGAATTGTCAATGTGGCATGCTCTGATACCAAACTGAAGCAACCCAAACTACCCCGGTATGGGAAAGCCCGGATTGAGTTGAGAACACGACGCATCAGAACATAAACAATAGAACATTTCATTGCTATTACAACAATTACATCAGAGTACAAGAATATCCCGGAGTATGAATAAATATTACACATTGGAAATGCAATATTAGAGATTAAAATACATGAGTTTAAAGTGTATAAATACAATGTATAGCAAAAATACATCAACTAACACAACTGAAGGAAATACATAGATACAAAGCTTTCCGAATATGGCTCCAGTTGTAATACAGGATCCTGTGAAAAAAATCTACAAATCCAAAAATACTAGCTACCCATGTGGAAAATATGGGCATCCAGAGTTTAGATGGAAACAATAAACTCCGAGTCAGTCATCGGACTGGTCTGAGAACTAAAATAGTTATTAAATCTTTACTTTAAAAGTTGGAAATCTTGGGACCACGCCGTATAACACGGAACGGGTTTATTCCACATGGATCTCCATTTAAAATAAAATAACACTATGCTTTTTGGAAAATGAAGCTATTATAAGACTCAGGCCTATCACACAATGCAACGCAAGCCGGAGGATAGAGTTTTTCCCTTATAATAGCCAAACATGCTTGGTACGTTTAAAACAAATCATTTTGATATTACTATAAGTGCATAGTGTCAAAATCAACTTCAAATATAAATGTATCAATCATAGACGGCATGAGCGCACCATCCCACTATGTCGCCATATGGGTTTACATCTAAAGCCAAAAAATGTCATATTGGAAATTGTATTTCCATCATGAGTAAAGGCAAGGGATGGTCTTCTTACCGATTTGGATCACCTCTAGCAAGATGACCCAGGGCTCGGACGTTGGCGAGCCCCTAGATCATCGAAAGTCGGTCCACACTTTAGTGGATTAATTATTCCTTAACACATGTTTCCCGGTCCTATCAGACCTCTAAAATGGTCAGTGCGTCGACCAATCATATCCAAGGCGCCTCGCAATCCATCATGCACATAAGTAAAAATGTTTGGGCTCCATACCATGACACCCCGGTATGAGTCAAAACGGGATAAGGGATCCAAGGAGTGCATGCATTTCTTTATAGCACATTTCCATTTCAAATGTTTATCAAGATAACTTAAGTATTTCTCGATGTTTCAGTCGGAGTATATGGTTATCCCGCTTTCAAGATTCAAAAATAAATAATGGTGATGTTGCAACAATCACTTGAATCATCTTCAAGAGACTAGAGTATGATTTCATATCCATCTAGTATGTATAGGTCTTTGTACATATATTGGCTAGGCTTATATTCGAAATCTTCACATACCGACAGTCCAATCGTGACGTCGAATAAAATACTCAAACTCCTATTAAAAGATATATTTCAAAATAACCCTGTTAAATGATTTACTTAATTTCAAAATAATTTATCTTTTAAAAATACGATCTCTCCACAGTGATTCTTGTGACGATTCCACTCATTCTAGGGTATTACTAACCAATCTCTAATGAGTTTTTAAACCTGACAAGCTAAGCTTTGTATAACCAAAGCTCTGATACCATTTGTAATGACCTACCTTTTCGACTTCTTCAAGTCGGTAATTAAAACAAGTTAAACCGTTCAAAATGACAAATTGTTATCTAGCTTATGGCTTTAAACAGAATTAGACACAGGAATCTATAATATCGCGTAGCGAAAGCATTTTACACAAAATATCAGAGTTGTACTATAAATTTTACATAATGGAATTACATGAATTTTTAGTAAAATAAAATTTGCAGAAATTGTCGAACCAGCGTGCACGTCTTCACTACTCACTAACTTCAATAGAGAAAGTCTTTAAATTTGCAAAACTCGGATCTGACCCGAGTGTACGTGCAAAAACATAAAACACTCGAGTTAGGATTGACCTTTGTTCAAGTAAATTAACTTCAATAAAAACCGAATACAATAGTTAATTCTAACATCAAATATATCATATGCAAAACATCAAGTATACACATGTGTAGTATTTGTTCAATATCAGCTTAAAGTTGTAATAGTGTCTATTGAAATCAATTTATACTACATGCAAATCTAGTGTAGTATTAGTTCAAGATAAAGTATAATATCTATGTTTATCAGGTTTTTACCAGAGACAAACAATCACGGGAGTCTGCATGTACACACGTGTACATGTACACATGTGCACTGCCTCAGCACCCAAGAACCAGGATATAACAAATGCAAGTATGGGAATACAATGCAGCATGGGTTTAGGCAAACAAATAGCAATAGGGAAGTGAAAAATACTAGGAACATGCATTTCAAACATAAATAGGGAACATATCGAAACCATTCGAATATGGGACCAACCAGCAAAACAATACTAATATCAAAATTTACATTTATGGGCCAGGAATGAATATGTGTATTAACTGTACATAACAGGCAAAGTGATAGAATTTCGACAGTAGGAATAATCAAAATATAGTGGCATCCTAAATCACATAGGTCTAAACATAGGTTAACATGATAATCTATTGAATAAATTTTGCCTTTATAAATGCACCAATCGAAAATCAATAGAAGAACCAATATAAATAGACTAGAATATTGAATGACCAAAAGCCACTACTTCTATTAACTAGAGTACCCTAACAAATGATAAAGACACAACGCTATTATAATTTAATTTTAAACACTTAATTTACATATCTAGAAAACAATTTTGAACAATCAATACATGCTTGCTTGATAAATAACCATGATAAAAACCTGGCGACAATAATGTAAATGACTCGAAACAATTAAAATATAAGCCTAACTCCATCAAATATGCAAT
The DNA here is from genome assembly GCA_030737875.1 of Allium sativum. NCBI lineage: Eukaryota > Viridiplantae > Streptophyta > Magnoliopsida > Asparagales > Amaryllidaceae > Allium > Allium sativum. The sequence continues at coordinate 43,036,794 of JASFAX010000020.1, read as the reverse complement.
TTTGATTCATTTAAGTGTAGTAAAAAATAGAAAATTTACCTTGATAAAAGGAGAAAAAAATGCAACGATGACCGCATTAATTCTCAAATCAGCACTTATAAATACAATTATGGTTAACAGAAGTGTAACCAATTTGCACTTCCCAAAACTTAAACATTAACATTACAGTGAATCATTAAAATTCATTGTAATGAATACTCTATAATTTGCATTTTCCAACAATATGATATTACATCAAATGCGATGCATAAATAAAATGGTTATAAAGAAAAGTATAAAATCTTAGTTGATATTGTGGAAAATGGCAATTAAAATGGGAAATAATTATTACACTTAAAATCTTACTCTATTAAATCTAGACAGATGGCAATTACACATGTAAGAGGGAATATGAGGGAATAACAAATCATGACAGCAAGATTGAATGACATAGATAACTTAAGTATAGCAACAAGAACAAGTGCAACATTAATATGGAAAAAAAATGAAGGCATACAATAAATGACAAACTTTAACCTAAATCTTAGGTCAGGCACAAACACACAAGAACCTAAGCCATGATATACAAAACGTAAGAATTGAATTCAATGGGCAAACCAGTGAACATGACCAGAAAAATTGTGCAAACCCACGACAGAATTAAACTATTATATTCTAGTTCTTTATTAGTTAAATAACTTGAATAAAAATTAACAGTGAGAAAAATACTCACCTTAAAACTGCGAAGAAGGTAGGAGGCTGATGGATTGAGGGAGACTGATGGTCGATCGCGAGTTAGTTTCTTCAATCGGTGGAAGCGAATTACGATTTTCGGTGGGAGGCCATGGCAATTTCTTATTTAGGGAAATTTATTTTCGGCTAGAGGAAAAAGACTAGGCATGGGGTTTTCTGGTGAAACTCGGTGTGGTGGACGAGGGTGACCATGGGTTGCTAGGTTTTCAATTTTTTTGTGCATGTCCTCAGGAAGAAGAAATAGTAGGAGAGAATTAGGATGGAAGCGGTGGAGACGTGGTGTATAGGAAACTAAAGCAACAGCCGTTCAAAACTAATAAAGAGATGAAACAAACAAATAAAAAAACGTATTCCTATAAACTCGTTCCACTTCAATTCAAATTCTTATGGATTCAATCATGTCATTATGTTGTATATGCTTGTAGATATTTCTCATTATTTAGTTGCATGGACACAAATGAGCATAGGAAATTATACATGAGAAACAAATTAAGTTTGGGTTACATTATTAAGGTGCATGGACACAGTTACATTATTAAGGTGCACCGACACAAATGGACGTATCGTTATGTGTGCATAGAGTCTTTTTAGTGTGCCCAGTATTAAGCAGAACTTTGTTTCATTAATGTTGGGTTCACATGTTTGTACCACAAAGCAAAGTTTTATTATAAGCGTTTATGCCAGTGCATTGCTTTTCAATTCATTTCTGACTGTTTAGTACCAGGTGAAGATTGCAGATCGTATTTCCTGACCCAAAATGGCTAAAAAATATAACGAACCCAAATAGGGACACGTCGAACTCAAATGACTCCGTTTCCAAAATGAAATGCGGAAGATTTTTCGAAATTTTATGGTGCACCGAGAACCGAAACTGTCAAATAAACATACTCCGATGATCAGTGTGATGAGACGGATGCAACGGTACATAGTTTGCAATGCCATGACGCTCTGATAAAAAACGTGACCCCTTTTAATGTAAAGTTCACATGGGAAAATAAGTAAACGGAGGTCAAAACGTCTGCTACTCGTGAAACAAAAATGGCATTTATTCCTATAATTCAATCTAGTATTTTTGCTTTAAATTCGCTCAAATTCCGACAATGTTTTATTCGTAGGGATTTTAGTAAATCTTTAATTAAATAACGCGAATGAAACAAACTTATGTATTTTTCTATGAAATTCATTCTTCTGCTATGTCTAGTTAGGCGCATCTCAAATAATCAATTTCAGATTTTTTTTTTATTTTACATTTTAATTTTATTTTAGATATGTCGGTTGCCACTACCGCAAATAATCATCAAAAATCGATTCAAAAGGAGTGACTAAACTTTGGCGTCTTCGATGAAAAATTATTTAGATAACTTCTACATGAAAATAATAAATCTTAAAGATAAACGTTTCATTATAAATCAATTTCAAATTTTAATTCCCAAATAAATACATTCTAAATTAAATTTATTGTTTAATTCTTATTATAAGCCATTTTAAATTCAGTAATTTAATAACTAAAATGATTGAAATATAAGGGATGTTACAACATTCTACCAATTTACGTGAAATTTTGACATTATCACTAAATTTGGATTATTTTGACACTAAGTTCATATCAATCACTTTAAATACATTCTGCTTATTTTATAGAAACTATTATGGATGTTTTATGCTAGTTTATATAATTATATGATTATTGGCTATATGGATAGTTGTTTGTCTATATTAGTTAAAACCATCGCTCGTAGGCGATTTAGTGTTGGGGAAAATCTCTTTGTTAGAGTTTGGTGTATTTCAATCAAATGCGCATGATGATGACCCTAAGGATGTGATAGTGTTTAAAGCCTATTGATTAAGCACACAACGACGAGAAACTCTAAGGATGAGATAAATTTTGGAAGAAGTACCGGAGCATGTGGACAGTTATGAAGACGACAAAGCATTGATATATACCAACTAATTAGAAGACGGTGTAGCGTCAGAGCTTGTAGACTGATCTTGAGGTAGAGGACATTGAAGTATAGCAACTAAACTGAAGGCAGAGGATGGATTTTGTGATATGCTTAGATTTTGAGATGGATGCTAAACATTTTCATTTGTTGTGTATTTAACAATTTTGGTTAAGTACATGAGCAGAGTAGCCATTATGATTGCAGTATAGTAATCGATATCGATTACTATTTATGATGGCCTATTTGTCCAACTTTGACAATGATGAGGCTTCGTGAAGCAAGATGTGACGTTTGGCTCAATAGTGGTTTCATCCTGATGGCTCTTCAGCTAGTGATTTTAGCACTAAATGTAGGACATATAGTGCTTCGACGCGGTGATTTCATCATTTGACAATGGTAGTGTCGTGATGAGAAGGGGAACCTTAATTATTGATGGATCTACTATGAAAGGAAGAGTGTGAAATTATAAGTCAATATGATGAGAATATCAGTCAGGATGATGAGACATAAGTCTACATGATGAGACTATTAGTGAAGGTGGTAGGACGAGGTTTATAGGAAGGACTATTTTATGACATATGATGGGTCCAGAGTCTTTCCAAAACCAAAACAGCTTCTGATAGGAGCTAAGAAGAACAGTCCAAGGAAGAGTCTTCTACTGAGAGCGTCTGCAAAGATATCATTGATAACATAGTTTTTGATGAATACTCATGAAGCAATGATATTTAGTGATGATGTCTATTGGGCATACGATGGCCTTTGGATGCTTCACTTGGGGATACGATAGGTCTTGTAGATTCTCTAATTGTATGATTATGTGAGCCGGATTCTCTGATTATATGGTTTATATAGCCTCTCATGTTTTACATTAGTGATTTGTACTATGTTTTATCTGATGCGCTGTGAGATACTCGATAGGTTTTGTGATTGTGTTTGTGTCCCTTTCCTTCTCTTCGCTTCCTTTCTCTCTCCTTCCTTACCGTTTCTCTTACTTTCATCCATTTCTTTACCTCGAGAATCTTTGTGCATTGGTCATGTGCTTATACAGTGAATTATTAGTTAATATGAGTATAGTGTATGGCAGTCATCACATTCTTGAACTTATTTGATTACACATTCATTAACACACAAAGTGGAGTTTACTAACTTACAGTAAACGCCCTAGTAAACCAGTGTAATATGTGATGCACAATAATTACTAGTGTAACACCTTGCACTTTTAAATAAAAAAAGAATTGAAATAATTGGGAACAATGAAAATAAGCATTTTGGAATTATCAGAGTTTAGTTTCGAAAGTTATAGCATTAGTTTCATGGAAATTTTCTAATAGACTTACATATATAAAATATGCCGAATGGAGTTCATATGGAAAAATAATTAATGTTTGAAGTTCTATCCTGAAAAATAATTTTACACGTAAACGCATGTAAATATATTTGATTTATAAATATGTACATGTAATAATTCAAGAAATAACACGTGTTTGAAATTCGAAATAAACACGTTAATAAAAGGAATTAAATCAAAAAACAAGTGGAAAGTAATTAACATTGAATTGAAACATTTAAATAATTAATATGCCCAAAACAGAAATGAAAAGTTGCACAAGGAAAATGGGTTTGGTTAGCCCATCGATAGTTTGGGTAGACCCAGGAGTCGACCCCTGTAGGGTCGGGTCAACCTAGGTGTCGACCCATACATGAGTTGGGTCGACCCATCATGTCAAAAATGACGTATTATGGCAATTTTCGATGATGAGATCTAATTCATTTTAAATCAAAGGAATATGGTTCATATGGACATCTGTAAATAAATGTGTACGATTAACCTCTAAACTCTTTTTTTTTTTGACTGGACATGGAAGCTCTGTTATTTTCCTTTATCTTCTAATTCTTTAGAAACTAAAAATTAGATTTAGATATTTTAATTCAAGACCTGAAGGTAGAAACTAAAGATTTAGAAAATAGACATCTGAATTCTCTATCCGTATAAGGTAATTTGTTCAGATCTACTTTTAATTAGTCTATTTTATTTTCTTTTAGATCCAGATCTATAAATTTGTGTAAACTCCATTTTATAGATTCAAAAAGGTATACGAAAGTGAAAGCCTATGAACAATAAATATGGACTCAAAAATCAAATCTTGAACTTGGAGTGCTTTTCTAGTGAGTTTATTTAAATTATATATGTTTTTTTGCCAATGATATATAATACCATTATATTACAGTTAAATTGTTGAATTTTACATAAGTTGTGTTTAGAATAATTCTGATTATAAATTGTTATAAGAATAGGTATATGAAATTAATATATTATGGAATTGAATCCATATAAATGAACATGAGTAACGTTGGATTTGAGAATTATGGAAAAGGGGCATAAGCCTAAAAGTGAGATGTAAATGTTAAAACTCAGGAATTGAGATAAAATGGGGATCCTTATGAATAAATTGATTTGGAAGTTTGTAACACCCTAAAATTTAGTACACTATAACCATACTTAAAAGATAATAAATTAGGTGTTACTTAATTAAATATTGTGGAATTAAGTAAAACTGACTTTACCGTTGCGTTCGTCTCGGAATTCTAGTTCAGATGGAGCCCAAGTTTACGTAAAATGGATAACGTACGAAGAAGTTATGAACCTTAGAAGTTTGTATACACATAAGGAAGATATATATAGATATATTCAAATTAATTCAAACCAAAAATAATGCGTGGAAAACGAACGTTATGCGACGATCCAACCTGGGCCTGGATCGACCCATGCATGAATGGGGTCGACCTATGGGTCGACCTAGGGGTAGGTGGGTCGATCGACCTAGATTTGGGGCAGATTCTGAATTATGTATTTTATGGCTAGGTTCGTCGCTGACTTAGCGCTTGGCTTGGATTAAAACCCTAGGATCTAACGGTTAACGGTTGGCTCTGTTAATCTATATAAGGGGCTCTCTCCCCCATTTTATCTACACATAATTCTTCACCTTTCTCTCTGCCTCCATTAATATTCTAAATTAAGTAATAAGATGGGCGTAATTCTTTTCCTGTTATACATTTTTGGACTGAACCGTGGGTTGATTTAGGTGTCATTAATGGTGGTGTTGTTACATACATGGAAAGTTTGCAGTCCGGTGTTCCTATGAACAACAATGTTGAAGACATTATAAATAACAATTTTGTGAGGCTGCCGAACTCCACTAATCAGAACATCAATGTTTATGGCAAAGAAACATACTGCATATATTAAAGGCTTTAGCAATGGTGACGCTATATCGAATTGCAGAGGTTAACAGTTTCAAACTAATACTGTTTATAAAATCTTGTAAGGTATCTCAACTATGAATTATTGCAGTTTGCACAAAGCTATTTGGCGAACGGACAGCTCTTCTAACAAAAGATAAACTTGCTAACAAAATCATGATGAAAATTCCATGCATCTCTTCTTTCAATGCAATGTTACAAATACCCTATGGTGTGATGCCTTGCAGCAAATTGATGATCGTGGCAGTGCATACATTGGTAATAACGAATGGGATAGAATACAAAGGAAAATGCGAGGAAGGAGTGACAGATCGAGGATTGTTTGCTATATTTTGAAGAAGATTGTCAACAATATTTGGAGACAACGCAACATGAGAGTCTTTGATGTGAATAAAGCGATGAATTTTGGTTGATGGAAAAAATTTGTTTGGCGCGACATCAGGGATGGGCTTAAATTCTTAAAATTCACTTATGACCCTGGTATTTTTGGTTAAGCAATTTGCTTGCTGTGTATATATGTGTCCTATGTCAGTTTCCTTTAGTCATTGGTATGGCTTGTAGCCTCTGTTTTTCTCCTTGTTTTATTTTTCTCTCCTTGTGCAACTTTGTAATCGTCTTTGGTATATCAATAAAATGGTAGGGGGTCATTTAACCCCCATCGGTTTTGCTAAAGAAAAAAAAATAAGATGGGGAGACTCTGCTGAAATATGGATTAACAAAGAAGATTCAAGATCTATAACCAACCTTCGACCATGCATTCAACAAAAAGGATAGAAGTGAACCTTTCTACAATGACATATATTTAAGAGGTTTGATTTCTTCTTCACCAAGACCTGTTGTTAGTTCCTTGTTATTTTCGGATCTGATACCTAAATCTATATCATGACATTTAAATAAAATTGGGTTTCTTTAGAATATCCAGTGTTTATAAGATAATTACTATACATGTTCTTCACTGTTTATCACGTATGACGTTGTTATAAGTAAATTATATGCTTTTACCATCGAATAATTAATTAGTTATGTGTATTTATCTTCCTTTTCCTTATTTCTACTGTTTTAGTCTATTTCCAGTCTTGTTTATATGCCTATGTGATTTCATTTTATTCTTCTTCCTCGATTATTTTTTCCTTTTGGTTTACGCTAAGCCTAGGCCTTTTGGAAGCCTAGGCCATGTCCGATTAAAGTTTGCATATAGTGAAAATTGGGATAATAAGAAATGACATGAAATTGGGAATTTGGGCATATTGTTAAACTGAGGATTATTTGAATATAATTTGGGAAAGGGATAATATGCATATACTTGTACCTGCTATAAATTAGGGATGTAATGAAAAGGGGTAATATGCATATGCTTGTACTTGCTGTAAATTGGGAATGTTATAGAAATGGACAATATGCATAATAATTGTACATGTTGTAATTTGGGGACATAATCGAATGAAATAGTATGCTTATGTATAAATATGTTAGATTTGACTTAATACAGACATTAAATAAAAAGGACATGTTAAAATTATGTAAGTACCAGATGTAGGTTAGTAAACTGAATCACTATAGTAAATATACATACATCTGGGTAGGTGTTTTGAAGAAGGGTTGTACACACATAATAACATGTAATATTGCAACCACACTTATTGGTAAACTTAAACCTGCTATGTTAAACCTGATTATTAATAAGCTAAGAGGTCCCTCGTTCTGCTGTTGCATCTCGTTTTGGGGAATCTTAAATCCTAGTTACTTGGCGGTAAAAGCTTAGGGTTTTGGCTTGTGTCAATCTGCTGTTTTGAACCTATATAAGTCAGTATCCTTGTTGGTATTTTGTTAGAGGGCCTCTCATTAGGTAGGGGCCAGGGCGCGCTTTACTGAACTGGATAGTAAGAGGCTCACATAGGGAAGGTGGGTACGGGCGTGTTCCGGTGGAGTCATGAGCGTGCAAGAGTCCGATTAAGGAAACTATGTTGTTGTAACACTAGTAAGTAGGTCCTTGTTATATAAGTTGTTGGATTAGGGAGTGATACACTCTACTATTGGGGATGACACAGGGTATTTACAAAGTGGAGAGTCGATCGCATGGGTAGTAATTATGGTACACCTAATCTACTGTTATGTAATTAGGGTAACACCTAATCCTGTTATGTAATTAGGGTAACCCTAATCCTGTTGTTAAATCCTTCTATTAAATCCTGTTGTTTCTGTTAAGTAATTAGGTTAACACATAATCCTGTTATACTAGTATTGGTGCTGACACAACCTTTTTTTAGGGATATAAATGAGAAGCATTACTTGATCACTGTTTATTCCTGTTTTATCCCGATGTTCCTGTTCATCCTGTTTATCATGTTTATATTGTTGCCTTATATAATACAGTACTTTCTCATCCGGCCTTGTTTACCTTTCTTGGTATCTCTATTTTTATGCATATTTGAAAATCACTAGAACTCGCTAGAATTTATGTATAACCCTTTTTGTTTTCGCTTCTTTCTTCGTTTTCTCCCCTAGGTCCTCAGAGTGGTAGAACTCCTCGGTGATTATGACTTTCTCTTTTAGCTTGGATCTTGATTTCTGAGATATACCATTTTGACTCAATTTCTACTATGTTACGGCTTACTATGAGGGATATGGTTTTCTATTACTGCACTCTGTTATTTACATTATGAGACAGATTTGAGACACTTGGTTTTGATGTAACTGGTTTGATGATGTAACCTGTTTTGAGACTGTTTTATTTTCAATAATAATGTTGAAATTTTCCGCGGCTTATTTTATATATGTGTTGTGAATTTCAGTGTCGTATACTTATTATGCTTCACGAAACTTAATGCATTATCTTATGAGTGACATTTAAGGACGTGGGGTGTCACAATTGTTATCAGAGCCGAAGGTTACAAGGTCAGAGAACAAGTTTAGAAAAATTGTTTTAAAAATCAAAGTATTTTCAAATTAAAACATGTTTTTGAAAATCATATCTGCTCAAGCCATATTTAGTATTCTCTTGATCTCTTGTTGAATCTTTTGTTTCTTCTCTTTTCCGCATGTCTAGGGAACCCAATCTTCCTAAGGGTATTCCACTACTGACATGGTTCCATAGGTATCTGGAGGCTACGGCACCTACCGGAAGTCAAGGAGATGCCCCACCCCCAGCTGCAGCCGTAGTAGCTCCGCGTCTACTAGTAGATAACTTTTCTAAGTTATGTAAAGACTTTGCACTATGGGAGGAAAACGATTTCGTGGTACCGAGAGCTTTGTTAAGGCACGAAATTGGCTAAGAGAGACAGAGAACATGTTTGGTCTTTTTGAGATCGATGATAGAAGGAAAATACAGTTGGCCGCATAGCAACTGAAGGATGAAGCTTCTTACTGGTGGGAGGTGACATAGGCATGAAAACCAGTAGATACTTAGTATGAATTTAGACGGAGGTTTGAGCTAAATTTTTTACCTCAAGCAGATGAGGGATTACAGATGGAGAGATTTTTGGCTTTGAAACAAGGGAACATATCTATGAAGGATTATGTGAATAAGTTCAATCAGCTGGCGAGAATTGGTCTAAACTTGGTGAATATACCCCATAAGAAGGCTCTTACTTTTGCTAGAGGGTTGAATCAACCTCTCCAAGGACTTGTATTTTCTTATATACTGATGGGGGCGATGTTTGAAAGGCTGGTTGAGATGGTTCTAACACATGAAGATGACAAGGATGAGAAGAAAGACAGTAAGACTGAGGAGACACAAGCTAAGGGCGAGAAAAAGAAATGGCGGCCCAAGAAAGGTGCACAAAAGAAAGGTGGGAAGCCTGAAAAGGATCAGATCAAGAAAGATATCAGGTGTCATGGTTGTGGAGCTATGGGTCATTTTGTGAAGGACCGTAGAAAGGCAAAGAAATCCTACTTTAATTGTGGACATGTGGGACACTTCACTAAGCAATGCCCTAGCAAGCAAGGACAAGGGGCAGGATCTTCTGGAAAAGTACATGCTCTTGCGGATAGTGGACCTGATCAATGTAGGAAAGTCACAGTAGAAGGTTTTCCCTTTTTGACTATCCTGTTAGAACCCTGTATGATTTTGGCGCTTCACATTCGTTTATATCCAGTTCTTTAGTAGATAATCTGCACCTTAATATTAGTATAGTCTCTGATCCTATAGTGGTCTCAAACCCATAGGAGGTACGACTCATTTATCTATGATATGCAGGCATTTCCAAATTTCTATCTTGGGCGTCGAGTTTGAATGCGACGCATATGTACTGGGCTTTATGGGCTATGGTTTGGTTTTAGGAATGAATTGGCTAGCCATGTATAGTGCCATCCTTAATCGTGAAAAGAGAGTAGTTAGACTTCTTACTTGTCATGTTAGAACTATCAAAATTTCCTGTGATCCACGAGGGTCGGTGATGCTCAGTTTTCTAGAATCACTTAGTACTTCCATTGACAATTTACGATATGTACCCATTGTTAGAGATTATCTGGACGTGTTTGTGGAGGTTAAGGTGCTACCTCCAAGGCGTGAAGTAGGCTTACGGATTTACTTGGTATAGAATGTGAAGCCAGTTGCTCTACCTATGAGCCGCATGGCTTCTAGAGAGAGGGGGGAACTTGGTAAGCAATTAGGGGAGCTATTCGAGAAAAGATTTATTAGGCGAAGCATATCAGAGTGGGGAGCCCCAATCGCCTTTGCAAACAAGGCATATGACTCACTTCGTCTATGCGTGGATTATAGGGAGCTGAACAAATTCACCAAGAAGAATAGGCACCCGCTTCCAAGGATTGACGATGATCAACTAGTAGGCACATCGGTTTTCTCGCATATGGATTTGACCACGTGATTTCATCAGTTAAGGGTGTTTGAGGACAACATTAATAAGATTACATTTAGAACTCCAGATGGTTTCTTTGAGTGGCTGGTTATGCCTTTTAGGCTAACCAATGCACTTGCATGTTTTGTGGACTTGATGAGTAGGGCGTTTAGGGAGTTTCTAAACAATTTTATAGTGGTTTTTTGTGGATGACATTCTGATCTTCTCAAAGAAAGAAGAGGAGCATGCCCTAATAGGAGAGGTTCTGCGCACTCCCAGATCGCATCAACTCAAGGCAAAATTTTCTAAGTGTCACTTTTGGAGAAATGAAGTAAGATTTATAGGGCATATGGTCTCTAAGGACGGGATAACAGTGGACCCCGCTAAAGTCGTCGCAGTTCAAGATTGGAGGGCTCCAAAGAATGCGACGGACATGAGGAGTTTTCCAAGGTTGGCAGGCTATTATGGAAAGTTTATCAAGGACTTTGCAAGGGTATCATCCCCACTCACCCAATTGATGAAAAAAGAACTTGGCTTTTTGTGGAGCATTGATTGCAAGGATGCCTTTCAGGGATTAAAAGGGGCTCTGACAACAGCCTCAATTCTGACTCTCCCCAATGGAAGCAAGACGTTTACGGTCTACACAGATGCTTGTGGCACAAGACTTGGTGTCGTTCTGATGCAAGAAGGAAGGGTAGTATGCTATGGTAGCAGATAGTTGAGAGCTCATGAGAAGAACTACCTTACCCATGATTTGGAGTCTGCTACAATAGTGTTTGCATTAAAGTCTTGGCGACATTATATACTTAGAGAGAGATTTGAGCTATACACAGATCATAAGTCGCTCAAATACTTGTTCATACATAATCATCTTAACCTAAGGCAATAACGGTGGATGGAGTTACTAGTGTCCTATGTCTTTTAGATAGCTTATACCCTGAGCAAGGGTAATGTAGTGGCTAACAAATTGAGTTGGCAAAGGATGACTTTGAATTCTCTATTCGTAGAAAGGAAAAACTTCGAGTTTATTTTAACCTTCAATTTTAGGCCATCTACGGATTTCACATTGGGATTGTTATCATCATTGGAGGTGCGACCTACTCTATTGGAGTATATTGGATCTATGCAAAGGGAGGACCCGCAGATATCAGACATCTTGGATAGGCTTGGTAGAGGAGAGACTTCTAGTCATCTAGCTAGATATAAAGTGGACAAGACCCGCTGTGAGTTCCCTGTAACCAACCTTCAACCCTGCATTCAACAAAAAGCATAGAAGTGGACCTTTCTACAACGACACATATATATAATAGATTTAATCTCTTCTTCACCAAGACCCGCTGTGAGTTCCCTGTTATTTTGAGATCTAATACTTAGAACTATATCATGATAGTTAAATATAATTGAGTTTAGAATATATAGTGTTTATAAGATAATTGCTATACATTTTCTTCAATGTTAATCACCTATGCCGTTGTTATAAGTAAAATATATGCTTTTACTATCGAATAATTAACTAGTTATGTGTATTTATCTTCATTTTCCTTATTTCTACTATTTTAGTTTATTTCCAGTCTTGCCTATATACCTATGTGATTTGACTCTGTTCTCCTTCCTCTATTATGTTTTCCTTTTTGTTTACGCTAAGCCTAGGCCTCTTGAAAGCCTAGGCCATGTCTGATTAAAGTTTGCGTATTGTAAAAATTAGAAAAATAAGAAATGACATGAAATGGGGAATTTGGGCATATTGTTAAATTGAGGACTGTTTTGGTTGTAACTTGGGAAAGGGATAATATGCATATACTTGTACCTGCTGTAAATTCAGGATGTAATGAAAATAAGAATAACTTAATTGAATAAGATAATAAAATAAGAATAACTTAATTGAATAATGAGAATTAAGTAAAATGGACTGCGCCATTGCGTCCGTCTCGGAATTCTGATCAAGGTAGACACAGGTTTGCGTAAAACGGACATCATATGAAGAAGTTATTAAGACTAGAAGTTTGTATACGCACAAGAGAAATATATATATACACAGACAAATTAAAATATAAAATAAAGAATAAAATAAGGATTGCATGTAACAAATACATGCACTGAAAAAAATGTAATGCATGCATTGAAAGAAAGAAAGGATTGGTTGCATGCAATGTAAATATGTTGAATGCACTGATTTGCAAACATAATGCATTAACATTAAAAGAAATAGATTCATACAATGGTTTAATTTAAGTATTGTAACTAACATGAAAAAGAGAAGTAAGGAGAGAAACAATAATTATCATTGTTCTATAACTTATTAACAAAAGATTTCATAGCTTAGTTGGTTAAGGCATTGGTTGTAATATGGAGGTCGGGGATTTGAACCCCGACGGCGGCACAATCTTTATCTTTGTTTTAGAGAGGGCCAACTGAACATGCATACGTATACCAATTAAAATTTTGAAAGGATAAGAACGCACATTTAAGGAAATAAAGAAAATATATGTGATATATGAGAATATATATATATGCATAAATAAATAAATATATATATACATAAGATAAAATTCAAGATAAGGCTACAGTCAATGAAATATGGTAAGAATCAAATAACGGTGCAACATCGTTTGAATTTTGAAAATAAAATAAAAATTGTGCGTATATATACGCGTAAAATGGTTGGGAGAGGAATTGTATACATATAAGAATATTTCGTGTGCATAAAACAGTTAAATAAATTCCAGAAATTCAAAAGTTCGAAAATCAAATTTCTACACCAAAATAATTCAAACATTCGAAATTCAAATTTCTACGCCAAAACAGCTTGCGGGACCCAATGTTGACTCAGCACTGCGTGTACGATAAGAATTAGCTAGATTCATTTGCGAACCTGGACTATTTTCTTAACTGGGTTCAATGCTAACTCAGCGTTGCGTGTACGATAATGTCTTGAGCACTTATAAATAAGACTCTAGACCTAACCCTAAACATCATAATTCGGCGGATGCGCTAGAGCTCTACCATGGCTCCCTCTCTCTCTCTTCTCAAATCTATTCTGAAATTAAAATGTTAGCTTAGGAGGATTATGAATTCAGATCTGGAAGAGGGAATCAACGTTAATAAAAAAGATTATTGAATCATAAATGCAAGGTAAACCTCTAAGAACCAATCTATTTAAATTATTTCTCTTTCCCTTCTCTTTTCATGAAATAATAAATCTGTGGTCGTTAGGTCGTGAATCAAATTAAAGGGAAAAGGAAAACCATGGATGATTGAACGGATCAGATCCAACATTTGGGGAAAGCTTAAAGGTGAGTGGGTTTAAGCTATAACCTTTAGATAATGTTATGACTATCATTTAGCATTCCCCTTTTTAATAAATTTTGAAATGGCCAGTTTAATTATAAATTGCTATTGTAACGAATTGAAATGTTGATATGAATATGTCAGGAAATTCCTATGTTGAATTAGCTAAGTTATTGAATGTTTACATGTTGGAGAATATAAACTTGTTAGGATATGAATAGACAATTCCGTGATTGTAATTACATGCTTTACTTGGGACATGTTATTGATTGAACGACATGTTAAAATAATTACCCGATTGAATGTTTACATGTCCTAGTAGAATCAAACATATGTTGAAAATGACATGTGATAAAATATAAGAAAAAATTGGACGACATGTAAATTAGATTACTGTAAACTATATTACAGTCAAAAGGACAATATGTCTAAAATTTTCATGTAATGAACATAACATAAATTATGTTTTGAGATTTTAATTTGGAAGCGCAATTTGATATGAACATAACTGATTGAATGAAAATGAATATGCCTAGGATTAAAATTAGAAATTGTAAATACACTTATGGCACGAGGTTAGGTTGCATTAGTGGCGGAAGTCTGCACGGACCCGACCGACATATCCAACAGCCACTATTGTTGAACCTAATGTGAGAGGCCTAAGTGCAAGAATTAACAACACGTGCTAAGACATGAGGTTAAGTCAGCTTATGGTAGAAGTCTGCCTGGACCCGCCCGGCAAATCAAGCGCCCAAAAGTGTAGGCTTAATGTGAGAGGTCTAGTGCTTATATATATAAATAAATGTATGTATATAACAAGACATGAATAAATGGCAAGGATGGTAATTAAATGTCTAACCTAGAAAATAAGAAAGGAATGGATGTAATGAACCGAGTTAGTGTGATAAGAGGGAAAAATGATGTATTTCTCTAAATGACTTATTTCTGAAAACGTTGTTGCAAGTAAGCCACAATAAATATAGAAAAGTAAAGAAATTACTTGCTACCACAGATTTAGATGGGAAAACGTTATGAAAATAAATCATTGATTCCTTCTATCAAACTGATAAGGTGCATGAAGTGTTTTCCTTAATATAATAAGGAACATATATTATAGAGAATGAAGAATAATGGTTAACAACATTAAATGGTTTAAAAGGGGAATGATATTAACCTATTATAAATGAATAACATTAATGAAAATGTTGTATAATAGGTAGACTTGTCCTAGGCACAATTGAATATTATAACTTAGGTTATAATAAACTAGTAAGGGAATGGGATAACTGGTGAATTAATTTAAGTGATACTTAATTATGTAAATTAAGTAATCAGAAAAGGGGAAAACCAAAAACCATTTAAGAAAAGGGGGGAAAATATGTTGTACTTAATTATAAATTAAGTAGTCTGGGAGTCTGAAACCCTTTGGTAAGAGTAACATGTTTAGAATTGTCCTTGAGACAAGGGGAAATTATAACATAGGTTATAATAAATGGGTAGAGAAACTTATTAATGGGCCTTAGTTAATAGATCTAAGTTAATATGTAAACAATGGTAAGTCATATTGACGACGTAAAGCGGAATTATGATTTAATGAGAAAGGACGAGGAAAACTTATGAAATGAAATAAGTTATATTTAATCATAAATGGTAGGTGACATGTTAAGTGGAAACACGTGGATTAGATATACTTAATTACATACTAAGTGAAACATGTTATTGAAATGAAACAAGAATATAAAAGGGATTGTGGATCACAGACCTTAGGCCACAATCTAGAGAATAACATGTTGTAAGCTTATTAATAAACTTAAATGAATTAAGTTGTATGACTGAAATTAATAAGCAAGAAAAACTTGGTAATTTGAATAAGAATTCAATATGAATTGGAATAACCAAGTTAACTGGAAACCTGGTGAGGTGAGACAAGCGCGTAAAAGAATGTTTAGACATGGGGTCTAACAACATGCTAAAGTAAGGCGCTTAGACCATTCCGTATGGTTGAGGGTGAATAACCCAGTAGGGAAGATCATCAAGGTGTTATAAGTCACGAGGGGAGCGCACATTCATCTGATTGTTTGACGGCTCCAAAGGACAGGAAGGGGAAGCACACGGCTTTCGGGGATGTAGGGTACTTCTGGTATTCCTCTATGAGTGGCAGATGATCCTCCTGTACTCACAGAGGTTAGGTCTGCGTAGGTGAACCAATGATTATGCCTTGATTGCAATAATAAGGGGCAATCAAAAGACTAAGATGGACCAGCGTGATTCGGCGAGACTAGTTAGTTCCCTGTGATAGCAACTCGTCGTCTAACTACCATCTTCAGTCAGTACGTAAAGCGGAAAGGCGGAGAACTCCAAAAGACCATATACTTTGCTATCTAGTTATGGGTGAGGTTGGCCAATAGGTTTGAAGGGCATAGGGGGCCGGGGTTAAGTTCTCATTCTTGATATTCTTGGGTGCCTTTCATTAGTTGAGGAAGGGGTCTAGTGGGACCATTGCCACTGTAAAAGCAGACCTTAGCATCTGCAATCGGCAGATATTTGGAAGCTCCCGACTGAGTTCCATGTTTCTTGATTAGCCCTGCCACGAGACTCGGGCGCACATATAAGAACATGTGCAATAGACATTGAGAACGATTGACGATACGTACGTAACAAAGTCTAGGTACACTCATGTCGCTCTGGGTGGTGTGTCGTAAGACGAAAGGGCATTATTCGAGGATGGAAACTAATTCGATCGAATGGTTCAAAGATGGCAGTCCGAACGCTTACGTAATATAGAAGTAGTGGTTCTTTGTAGACGTAGCATTGACATATATATATATATATATATCCGTACGACATTCGGGTGTAGGATTAGGGACTGCTATATTACTGCGATGATACGGTGGAGACCGTGCAAGTGGGGTACCATCAGGTGTATCTTAATTTTGAGAGATAGTTACATATACTGTATTAGGTTAATTCACTGGGAGGTAAATGGGTATGACGTGTGTGTAAGCCTTGAGTGTCGTTAACCCAAGTAACCTAATAATTAAGAAAATATGATTGAAATGTATATGTAAGATTTTCCAAAGTGTATAGTTTAAATCCAGTCACCAGAACTTGAGTTCTGACCCCCTCCTCATAACACACTCGTAGGTTTGATTGTGGCAGAGACATGATAGCTTTGGATACTGGTTAGGCAGTATTAATAGTACGGTAAGCCTATGTTTTGATTATACAATATTTTATCCTTTCCGCTGTGAGATATTTTTCTAAGCTCTGACATGTTTTTTGTCTCTGTCTTTTCTGTAGGATACTAGAGCAAACCAATCCGAGTTTCGATAGATTGGAATTTTGAAAAAAAAAATC
The DNA here is from genome assembly GCA_030737875.1 of Allium sativum. Taxonomy (NCBI): domain Eukaryota; kingdom Viridiplantae; phylum Streptophyta; class Magnoliopsida; order Asparagales; family Amaryllidaceae; genus Allium; species Allium sativum. Next base: position 43,019,417 of record JASFAX010000020.1, on the reverse strand, counting down.
GGTCAGTCGAAATTGGGGTTGTCACGTCTGGTATCAAAGCTTAGTTTAGAATTCTTAAGTGAACGTATTTGTATTTTTAAAAATATAAATATGTTATGTATATACCTATATCCATAAAGAAACCCAGTAAATAAAAAGAGTATAATATGGTATAAAATAGGATGTTTGTTTTGTAAACTAAAGGAATGAATAAGGAAATTTGAGACCCTTAGGAAGTTTGGTGGGAAGTGTACAATATACTTTGTATGGAAGGAAAATTAATCCCATATGATTAGTATTTTGGAAAAAGTTGAACAGAGAAAAATGGATTAGGAATATATATAGTTGAGAGAATTGACCTTGGGGAGTGTCTAGGAGAGCCTAGAAAAATTGGAAACCCGCTTTGAGTCTAACCCTATTATTAACTTTTAAGAACTTGAGATTATAAATTTTGGGGAAAAAACAGTTTATGGTGTTTTCAAGTTTTAATCTTAAAAGTTATAGTTTTAAAATATGTAAAGAAGTACATATTGAGTTTTAAAGTGAAATTCTCTCAGTAAAAGGTGCATATTATAGAACATGTATAGCTCGCTAGTTTTTCTAGTTATATTTCATACAAGAATTTTTAATCAAGAAAGTTTTGAAGTCTCTATTCTTTTGACAATTATTTTTGATAAATTGTTTAAAAGAGAATTTTGTTGGGTGGACAAAATAAGTTGTAGAAAATGACAACAAAGTGGATGTTAGCACCTTGTAGTAGGAGACTAAACTGACCTTATAGGTAAGAACAAGTCATAAACCCGATTAAGGAAAATAGTTGTCCGTATCTACTCCAGTTTTGCGATTTGAAAAAAAAACTGCAAGATAAGACGAAAAAGAAAAGCTACAACAAAGAAAATTTTCTTATATGGGATGTTCTTGGATAAGAAAATAAGAAATCTTTATACATTGTTTTATAAAATCCAAATATGGTTGGAAAAAGTTATATAAAAGAAAAATAGAAGGTGTGAAATTTTTCCATTTTCCACCTTTTTGTAACGTAAAAAATCGAATTTAGAAAATTAGATTTTTCTGAAATTCAAAAAATAAAGTTGGTTGGTAGAATTATGGATGCAACAATTGGATGAACTATGCTCTTACTCAGCAACAATGTGGGAAAATTTGGATGAAAAAGCATTTTGATTTTCAAAATATTGCATTCATGTAGAACTGCCAGTATATCTAGGGTGTGAGCATCATATTTTAAAAAGGATTTTTGAGAAATTTGCATACACATAGGAGGTACCACTTAGGCATACATGCATTATTATGTTGTATTTCACTTTGCACAAGTACAAAATGTTTGCTAAAATTGGATGCCCACATGATTGATGTATATTATGTGAGGGGTTAATTGATTTTACCCTTGTTAAATTTCAGGGACGAAATTTCCTAAGGGCGGGAGAATGTAACACCTCGTATTTTTAAGATAATAAAATAATAATAACTTAATTAAATAATGAGAATTAAGTAAAATGGACTGCGCCACTGCGTCCGTCTCGGAATTCTGGTCAAGATAGTCACCTGGTTTGCATAAAACGGACATCATATGAAGAAGTTATTAAGCCTAGAAGTTTGTATACGAACAAGAGAAATATATATATACACACAAACAAATTAAAATATAAAATAAAGAATAAAATAAGGATTGCATGTAACAAATACATGCACTGAAAAAAATGTAATGATTGCATTGAAAGAAAGAAAGGATTGGTTGCATGCAATGTAAATATGTTGCATGCACTGATTTGCAAACATAATGCATTAACATTAAAAGAAAAAGATTCATGCAATGGTTTAATTTAAGTATTGTAACTAACATGAAAAAGAGAACTAAGGAGAGAAACAACAATTATCATTATTCTAAGACTTATTAACAAAAGATTCATAGCTTAGTTGGTTAAGGCAATGGATTTGTAACATGGAGGTCGGGGGGTTTGAACCCCAGCGACGACATAATTTTTATCTTTGTTTTAGAAAGGGCCAACTGAATATGCAAATATATGTACGTATACAAATTCAAAATTTAAAGGGATAAGAACGTACATATAAGGAAACAAAGAAAATATATGTATATATATGAGAATATATATATATATATATGCATAAATATATGTATACAAAAGATAAAATTCAAGATAAGGCTACAGTCAATGAAATATGGCAAGAATCAAATAACGGTGCAACATCGTTTTAATTTTGAAAATAAAATGAAAATTATGCGTATTATATGCGTAAAATGGCCGGTAGAGGAATTGTATACATATAAGAATATTTCGTGTGAATAAAACAGTTAAATAAATTCCAAAAATTCAAAAGTTCGAAAATCAAATTTCTATGCCAAAACAATGCAAACTTTCGACATTCAAATTTCTATGCCAAAACAGCTTGCGGGACCTAATGCTGACTCAGCACTACGTGTACGATAAGATTTGGCTAGATTCATTTGCGAACCTGGACTATTTTCTTATCTGAGTTCAATGCTGACTCAGCGCAGCGTGTACGATAAGGTCTTGAGCACCTATAAATAAGACCCTAGACCTAACCCTAAACATCATAATTCGGCGGCTGCGCTAGAGCTCTGCCATGGCTCCCACTCACTCTCTCTTCTCAAATCTATTCTGAAATTAATATGTTAGCCTAGGAGGATTATGAAATCAGATCTGGAAGAGGGAATCAACGTTAATAAAAAAGATTATTGAATCATAAATGCAAGGTAAACCTCTAAGAACCAATCTATTTAAATTATTTCTCTTTCCCTTCTCTTTTCATGAAATAATAAATCCATGGTCGTTAGGTCGTGAATCAAATTAAAGGAAAAAGTAAAACCATGGATGATAGAACGGATCAGATCCAACATTTGGGGAAGGCTTAAAGGTGAGTGGGTTTAAGCTATAGCCTTTAGATAATGTTATGACTATCATTTAGCATTCCCCTTTTTAATAAATTTTGAAATGGCCAGTTTAATTATAAATCGCTGTTGTAACGAATTGAAATGTTGATATGAATATGTCAGGAAATTCCTATGTTGAATTGGCTAAGTTATTGAATGTTTACATGTTGGAGAAAATAAACTTGTTAGGATATGAATAAACAATTCAGTGATTGCAATTACATGCTTTACTTGGGACATATTATTGATTAAACGACATGTTAAAATAATTACTCGATTGAATGTTTACATGTCCTAGTAGAATTAAACATATGTTGAAAATGACATGCGACAAAATGTAGGCAAAATTGGACGACATGTAAATTAGATTACTGTAAACTATATTACAGTCAAAAGGACAATATGTCTAAAATTTTCATGTAATGAACATAACATATATTATGTTTTGAGATTTTAATTTGGAAGCGCAATTTGATATGAACATAAGTGATTGAATGAAAATGAATATGCCTAGGATAAAAATTAGAAATTGTAAATACACTTATGGCACGAGGTTAGGTTGCATTAGTGGCGGAAGTCTGCCCGGACAAGACTGGCGTATCCAGCAGCCACTAATGTTGAACCTAATGTGAGAGGCCTAAGTGCAAGAATTAACAACATGTACTAAGACATGAGGTTAACTCAGCTTGTGGTAGAAGTCTGTCCGGACCCGCCCGGCAAATCCAGCGCCCACTAGTGTAGGCTTAATGTGAGTGGTCTAGTGCTTATATATATAAATAAATATATGTATATAACAAGATATGAATAAATGGCAATGATGGTAATTAAATGTCTAACTCAGAAAATAAGAAAGGAAGGGATGTAATGAACTGAGTTAATGTGATAAGAAGGAAAAGTGATGTATTTCCCTAAATGACTTATTTATGAAAACGTTGTTGCAAGTAAGCCACAATAAATATAGAAAAGTAAAGAAATTACTTGCTACCATGGATTTAGATGGGAAAACGTTATGAAAATAAATCATTGATTCCTTCTATCAAACTGATAAGGTGCATGAAGTGTTTTCCTTAGTATAATAAGGAACATATATTAACCTATTATAAATAAATAACATTAATGAAAATATTGTATAATAGGTAGACTTGTCCTAGGGACAAGTGAATATTATAACTTATGTTATAATAAACTAGTAAGGGAATGGGATAACTGGTGAATTATTTTAAGTGATACTTAATTGTAAATTAAGTAATCAGAAAAGGGGAAAACCTAAAACCAGTTAAGAAAAGGGGGGAAATATGTTGTACTTAATTATAAATTAAGTAGTCTGGGAGTCTGAAACCCGTTGGTAAGAATAACATGTTTAGAATTGTCCTAGGGACAAGGGGAAATTATAACATAGGTTATAATAAATGGGTAGAGAAACTTATTAATGGGCCTTAATTAATAGATCTAAGTTAATATGTAAACAACGGTAAGTCGTATTGACGACGTAAAGCGGAATTATGATTAAATGAGAAAGGACGAGGAAAACTTATGAAATGAAATAAGTTATATTTAATCATAAATGGTAGGTGACATGTTAAGTGGAAACATGTGAAATAGAAATACTTAATTGCATAATAAGTAAAACATGTTATTGAAATGAAATAAGAATATAAAAGGGATTGTGGATCACAGACCTTAGGCCACAATCTAGAGAATAACATGTTGTAAGCTTATTAATTAACTTAAATGAATTAAATTGTATGACTGAAATTAATAAGAAAGAGAAACTTGGTAATTTGAATAAGAATTCCATATGAATTGGAATAACCAAGTTAACTGGAAACTTGGTGAGGTGAGACAAGCGCGTAAAATAATGTTTAGACATGGGGTCTAACAACATGCTAAAGTAAGGCGCTTAGACCATTCTGTACGGTTGAGGGTGAATAACCCAATAGGGTAGATCATCGAGGTGTTATAAGGCACGAGGGGAGCGCACATTCATCTGAATATTTGACGGCTCCAATGGACAAGAAGGGGAAGCACGCAGCTTCCGGGGATGTAGGGTACTCCTGGTATTCCTCTATGAGTGGCAGATGATCCTCCTATACTCACAGAGGTTAGATCTGCGTTGGGGAACCAACGAGTATGCCTTGATTGCAATAATAAGAGGCAATCAAAAGACTAAGATGGACCAGCGTGATTTGGCGAGACCCGTTAGTGCCCTTTGATAACAACGCATCGTCTACCTACCATCTTCAGTTAGTACGTAAAGCGGAAAGGCAAAGAACTCCAAAAGACCATATACTTTGCTATCTAGTTATGGGTGAGGTTGACCAATAGGTTTGAAGGGCATAGGGGGCCGGTGTTAAGTTCTCATTCTTGATATCCTTGGGTGCCTTTTATTAGTTGAGGGAGGGGTCTAGTGGGACCATAGCCACTGTAAAAGCAGACCTTAGCATCTACAATCGGCAGATATTTGAAAGCTCCCGACCGAGTTCTGTGTTTCTTGATTAGCCCTGCTACGGGACTCGGGCGCACATATAAGAACCTGTGCAATAGACATCGAAAACGATTGGCGATACGTACGTGGGAAAGTCTAGGTACACTCATGTCGCTTTAGGTGGTGTATCGTAAGACTAGAGAGCATTATTCGAGGATGGAACCTAATTCGATCAAATGGTTCAAAGATGGCAGTCTGAACGCTTACATAATATAGAAATAGTGGTTCTTTGCAGATGTAGCGTTGACATATATATAGAAAACCGTACGACATTTGGGCGTAGGATTAGGGACTGCTATATTACTACGATGATACGGTGGAGACGGTGCGAGTGGGGTACCATGGGGTGTATCTCAATATTGAGAGATAGCTACATATACTGTATTAGGTTAATTCACTGGGAAGTAAATGGGTACGACGTGTGTGTAAGCCTTGAGTGCTGTTAACCCAAGTAACCTAATAATTAAGAAAATATGATTGAACGGTATATGTAAGATTATCCAAAGTGTATAATTTAAATCCAGTCACCAGAACTTGTGTTCTGACCTCCTCCTCATAACACACTCGCAGGTTAGATTGTGGCAAATACATGATAGCTTTGGACACTGGTTAGGTAGTATTAATAATACGGTAAGGCTATGTTTTGATTATACTGTATTTTATCCTTTCTGCTGTGAGATATTTTTTTGAGCTCTGACATGTTTTATGTCTCTTTCTTTTCTGCAGGATACTAAGGAAAACCAATCCGAGTTTCGATAGATTGGAATTTTGAAAAAATATCCGGTCTGTCGAAATTGGGGTTGTTACACTGTGAATCAATAACCATGAAGAAAGCAATAGGCCAAATAGAATATCTGTATTATAGACCTAACAAGGTTGTCCTTTACATATATAGAAATTCCCGACTGAGTTCCGTACATGGGTAGGCCTTGTTAGCAAAACTCGGGTAGTCAACGATACAATTACATGTCAATCCTCAATGTATGCATTGGGTGGTATGTCGTGATGTCCAAGCATTGGAGAGAGCTGATGCAGACATAATTTCATGTTTTATTATCAAATTATTGAACATCTATATTGTAAGCCTCACAAAGTTGTCTAGCTTTTACAGATGCAGTTGGAGTACTCTTTTGTGGTGAGATGACAAAGTCCCATCGAGAAGGATATGGAGAGTACTATGGGTAGTACCTAGAACAACGAAGGTCGATTGGGAATATAGCTAGAACAATGAAGGTGTAGGTTATGCACAGATGCGAGACTATTGTAAACCCGAATAGCCCAATAAATTAAAATGGTAATAGAACGATATATGTAGTATTAAAATTAAAAATATATAATTTTTCAATTTACCAGAACTTTAATTATGACCTCCCTCCTTATAACAATCCATAGGTTAGGTGACAGGTAGAGATTATTTAGCTTAGAGATACTTGTTTAGAAAGTGTTAATATTTTGGTAGGTATTTATCTATAATCAATACTTTAATCATTTCCACTGTGACTTTCTTATTTATGCTCTGAAATATTTATCTTTGCCTATTTGCAGGATACCAGATACCCAACTCGAACTTCAGTGAACTCGGATTTTAGCATTTTGCTAAATAACCCAGGCCCGTTTGGATTTGGGTTATTACAGTTCAGGATTACATAATACTTATTGAGTGGAGTTTACTAACTTGTAATACACATTTTGGTAGACATGTGTGGTATGGGATACGCAGATATTATATCATCGGTTATTATTCGATAGTATATAATACTTCGATGAATTTACAGGATCGTTATGAGGAATCCTTTTGTAGGCGAATCCTTTTGGTTAGCAGGCCCAATTTTATTGGGTTTTCAAGCCAAACTTTGTGGGTTTATAACTTATCGAGTTTACAACCCAACATATCAGGCGACATATCAATACCTGCTTAAAACAAAAATTATGGATAGTCATTTAGAACTAGGCATATTCTCAATACCAGCAGACGATATTAGTTAGTAATTTCCTTTGTTAATTTAGGTCCCAGTGGGCTGTTATATTTTTATTGTGATTCAGCAATCTTTGGCCTACATCCATATTATTACTTGGCCTACATCCATATTACAACTTCTATTGATTGTGTGCTTGAGAGGATTACAAAAAATAGAAAATGTGAATTAGAAATGACTAGTATAAGAGATTGATAAGAGCCATCAATAATGTCTTCCTAGGTGAATATTGCGTAGGAGAAAGAATTCGAAGAAAGCCCAGCAGATGGTCACACAGAATATCAAAGTGAAGACAATTTTCAAGTTGCAATAAGATTCATATTTATATGGGAACAGGAACATAGAGTCAAATGTCCACTTAAGTCAGAGCTAAAGAGGTGGTATGGTCGCATATTCATGAGCACAGTGGCTGATGTGTTAAGAAAACCTCTCGGTATCAATAGGAAGCTTTCAGTACTAAGTAGATTACTTAGATAAAACCCTTGATTCATGTTTGCATTTTTCTTTTATCTCTTCCTTGATGAGTTTTGGGTTATGTTCCATTTACTTTGAGTTGATTCAATAGTTTTTCGATAATACTTGGATCATTCTGCTTTCGTAGCTTTCTTTTCATCACCCTTGATGTCTAATCATTGATGGAAACATTGAACGATGAATGGTTTGAGTTGTAGACAAAGCTTACGGTACTTATAGTGCTAAAGCAGGAGAAGAAAGGAGTTGGTATCAAAATCCATAAATTATTTGGTATCAAAAGGAAGGATCGATCTTGATATCGACTCCTTCCAGTGGCAACAAAACTGATTGTTTTCTTACTTTCCTAAGTGCATTCTCATTCTCAAGTCGTTTCATCTTTGTCTTATTCCTATGCTCCCGTTTGAACCCTACTTGACCAAATACCTAGTTAACACAAGCAAAAAAATTGCAATTTTTAAACAATAACAAAAGGAATACAATGAAGAAACGAAGAATCGATGCAAAGAGTGCTTCTTTTCACTTAAGAGTGATGAACTTGAGCCGACTGAATCAATGTTTTTCTCAAACTATCTTAGTCATCATAACTTTAGTAGCTGAAGCAATTCACCACTATTGCGACAGTAGTTCATCTATTTCTTTTTTAGCGAAATTTATTTTTAAGAGAAGATGTTGGGAAACAATGGTTGAGTCATATACTTCGTCGCTTTCTTGAAGATGATTCGGCGATATGGTCAGAGATGCAAATTAGTTCGTACCTTCGTCGCCGCCTCTAGGATAAAACAACCTCTGGAAACAATAACTGATTTGCTTGCACAACAAATCAGTGCAGATTTGCACTTTTGAAAATAAGTACTACTCGAAAATTTCTGAAAGAAAATTTTAATAGCGGTGGGAAGAAGAGAATATGTAATTCGGTGTCTTTTCTTGTCTATAGCTGAAGAGTATATATAGAACGAGAATTAGGGTCTGGGAGAAAAAGTCGGATCTGCTGAAATTACGGAACAAAGTTTACCGTTGCAAAAACACTACCATTGCATAAAAATTGTTAGTGCAAAAATAATTTTCCATAAAAAAAAACGGTTCGAAAATTGCAATGTTTTATGGTCCAAAAATATAAGTGTCTACACCATAAAGCCTAAGCCCAAGCCCGAGCCCGAACCGGACCGGGTAGGGTTGGGTCGAGTCGAGCCGGTCGGTCGCGCGCGCGTGTATTGGTCATGATGCATGGTCTCCCTCCTCACAACAAAGCATGTATCGGGAGCCGAAGGCCCCAACATGATTTCGTAGAAACAAGTATAAATACTTGCTTCTTACATATAGTCCTATGATGTTGGACTATTCACATATAGGAGTCAATCATACACTTATTCTAACATTTTTAATAATTCACCTAATGTTTATGAAAACATTTCCAACAACCCCCCACTTGAATTTTTAAAAATATTTTCGAGCAGTTTCTAAAAACATAAGATTATGCATAAACAACGGTGTCATCCGACTTGAACCTTTGCATAGTGAATAAGATTAAGTTTTTACTAGAGTGACACGTAGTCTTGAACTCTGTTCCTGACATCAAACCACACACAACCCTTTTTATAGTGCAATCAAAATAAGCCCGTGCATTTATGGCCATGCACTTCTGTCTTAGTTTAGTGAACGCTTTAGAAGTTTTTCCCAAAAACTCCATAGGAAACGGCCACATTTTCACATTCACAAAGGTGAGTCTATCAAGAGCACTCATGAAGGTAGGTACTCCACTCCAAATAGAGTATAGATCTTATTAAGAGTTTATATTAACTCATCCTCTAATCACTTCAGGAATACATGCTTCTTGGCTTATTAAATAGCATGTTCAACTCCTATCACTACATAACTTGTTTTTACCCATTGAACCTAGTTCTTAGGATCTCCAGTAATTTAGGTTGGGTTACCATTGTGCGTGACTCAACAATCTAAGGGCTATAGTCCCATTCTTTTGGAAGAATTAAAGACTTTCTCTCTCGATAGTCCTTTCAGCAAAGGATCTGCTAAATTTTCATCACTACATACATAATCCACTCTAACGGTACATGTGGAAAGTAGTTCTCTAACCGTGCTATGCTTACGACGTATTTGTCGTCTCTTACCGTTACAATAACAGTTCTGAACTTTGGCAATAGCTGCGGTACTATCGCAATGTATCAACACAGCTGGTATCAGTTTTTCCCATAAGGGAATCTCAGCTAGCAGATTTCTCAAAAATTCTGTCTCTTCACTTGTTGTAGCTAGTGCTATCATCTCAGACTCTATAGTAGACTGAGCCAATATAGTCTGTTTCTTGGATTTCCAAGAAACAACTCCTCCAGCGATGCTAATTATATAGCCACTGATCGCTTTAGAATCATCAGATAAGGTATTCCAGTCTGCATCAGAATATCCTTCAAGTACAGCTGGAAACCTTTCATAATGTAATCCAAGGTTCATAGTTTGTTTTAGGTATCTCATAACCCTTTCAATATCTTGCTAGTGCTTTATACTAGGTCTACTGGTAAACCTACACAACAATCCCACGACATAGGCAATATCGGGTCTAGTACAATCAGTGGCATACCGAAGGCTGCCAATGATGCTCGCATAATCAGACTGTCTTACACCCTCACCAGTGTTCTTAAATAATTTTTTTACTTGGATTGTATGGTGTACATGCAGTTTTACAGTCAAAGTAATTGTATTTCTTTAGTATCTTCTCAATGTAATGAGATTGATCCAAAGAAATTCCCTTTTCTGACCTAGTAATCTTAATACCAAGGATTACACTCGCCTCACCTAGATCTTTCATATCAAAATTGGTAGTTAATAAGGATTTGAATGAGTTTATGGCATGAATATTTGACCCAAAAATGAGTAGGTCATCTACATAAAGGCATATAATAGTGCAAATGTCACTACAACAAATTTACCATATTACAACCGTGGAAAAAAGTTGTAAAAGACTTTTTACAATGGTGGAGCCACCGTCGTCTATTAAGAAGTTGTAATAGACTAAAATCTTTTTCAACTTTTTTACCCCGTTGCGACACCGTTGTGAAATGTATATTTTACAACTGTTTTCTACCGTTGTAGTAATACATATTACAACATTTTTGCACTGTTGTAGTAATACATATTACAATTTTTTTCCACCGTTGTAATAATTCCTACTACAATTGTTATGCATCGTTAAGACAGTATAATTTTTACAAATATTTCTGCCAGTTATAATACACTTTCGTACAACTATAAGTTGAATACATTTTGCAAATATAGCAAGAGCTAGATAAACTAAAATCAAATTAACATAAATTCAAAGGATCAGTTCCATTTATATAAAAAAGGTTACAACTTTATATTCAAAATACAAAACTAAGGAATCATGCATAATCCATACTGAACCACATTCCAGAATTTCAATGCCTCATCCCCTACGTTTCATTCAATGATTGTTCATGTACCACATCACACAATTTAACTCATGCCTATTCTACAACTATAATCCCATGGGCTGCTAAATGTCATGTCCCTTCCTAAAGTCTTTCTAATTCAACGATCTTAAGCGTTGCACTCACAACATCTATTAACTGCTTCCTTAAAAACTTTGGTTCAATTTCAGCGAGCTCGATCATCATTTCTAGTGCCTCCTGTGCAGTTGCCTCCTCCCTTAAATTCATGCTCTCCATTAAAGTTTTCATCGTCGTTGAAAGCAGATGCTGAAATTTATCTCTATCTGCTGCTAAATCCAAGCATTGAATGAAACTAATAAAGGCACTCAGTGCTGCTAGCCTCACATCTATTGACCCGACCTCGTCAAACAACTTAGAAATACGTTATTAACACTTATAGATAATATTCAAATGAAATTACAAACTGAAACAAGTAGATCAAAGCTAAGGTGTAGAAGGATACATTCATATATTATCATGCGCTAAAACCTTATAAACATTAAAAAAAGGTTTGGTTTGATATTTAAGTAACATTCCCAAAATAATTACGTCTGACGTTTGGTACAAAGATAAAATACCAACAGACTGTTCAATATTAATACATTAGGTTGAACTATGATATATTCTTAAAAATAATGATTGTTGACAATCAAAACATATTGTAGCTGGTAGGGCTTACTGGAGGGCATTTCATGGTGCATTTCTACGGACTTGACCTGGGTGAGGCAAGCACAATAGAAGGTGATCATGGATTTCATCCACTGTAAGATTTTTCCTGAAATGCGTAACAAAAACAAAATCAGTTTATTAAAATTAGAAAAGGAGATTAATTAAGAAGAATATGATTTGCTGAAAAATTACTTAACCATTCTTTTTTTTGGTATATACTGTATAAGCTCTTGTGCCTCCCAGATACAACATGGTAAGAAACGCCTTCTTTATTTAAAGCAGTTTCTATTAATAGCTGAAGAAACTATAGCATCATGTATGAATTAGCCAGCTTTGATGCTAACTCTTTATGTTCTTTAGGATAAAGATGCTTAAAGAAGAGACTTTCACTTTGTTCTTTCCATGTAAATATTCCCAATGTGTTTGTCAAAGAAGCAAATATTCATAGAATTTCTTCAGCAAATCTCTACTGCTTAAAAACTAATAATGCTTCAAGTGTCATCATGTTATAAAATCTATCAGCAAGTTTGACATAAACTGCTCTGCCATCATTGATAGGTAGAAACATCGTGCGGAGGCAATCTGCTTACGCTGTTTTCTTAGCAGTATCATTATCACAAGCTAAATTGCTCAGTTGACTTAGGTTGTATACCTGAGTATTTTAAGAAAATCAGAACAGCAAACAACCTTTAAAATACATAGTAAATTGGTGTTATCCTACACCAATTCTACATGTGTAGTAAAATTATTAGTCGTGGGCAAATAGATTGTGAATGTGTTGTTGCAGTAAAAAAAACAAATAATATTTCAGGTTTTCAATAACTCAACTCGGTCCAGAACTTGAATGCCTCAATCTTTTATTTCTGTTGTATAAAATCACTAAATATAGTTTAGCCCCATTTCAGAACTTGAATGTGCCCCCATCTGAAACAAACTTTGCCCATTTCTTCTGGTTCAGTTGGATAGATTACGCTTTTTCAACCATATTTTGTAATACGTGATTTTCTAGAAAAATATGGCCTTATGTGATTCTAGGTGCTGGCTCAGCCACTGGTTGTGTATACAACGTGAGTAGTGAATCAGTTGACTATCTTTAAAATTATTAATACATAAAAATAATCATCATGCTATTACCATTCAGATGCAAATTTTTGCTTTTATATTATTATAAGAATTGAATGTACTGTAATCTAACCCAAATCGTAAAATAGTTTAAAAAAAATTGGCAAACAATATAGCCATAAACATATAGAAAGGACACAATGCCAATTATAATTTACAAATCAAATAACAGTTCAGATATGCCAATTTAGACTTCAGCCTTTCAATTGTTCTACAAATCAATCCATAATATACAATCAACTTCCCTAAAATTAGAGCATAGAAATCAATGAGTTGGAATTCGAACATAGTTAAAGTACAAAATACAATTTGTAAATTAAAAAGAAGTACACGCAACTGGAAATCAGAACATAACAAATGAAAAAAAATATCCAAAATTAAGCAGTACCTTTTCAATAACTTATGATTGTTTTGTGCCCTAATTGGTTTGAGTTTAGAGTATCGATTAGGGTCTTCTGAGACGGAGTCGCTATCGATCGACTTGGGTATGGAGTCATCGTCTCCTCGCCTTCTCGATGCAGTCATCAGTAGTCGGTATGTAGTGTTGTTGAGCCATGATCGACGATCCAAATTCGCGATTTGAAGAGAACTTAGGGATATGACGAGGAGGAAGAGGAAGAAATGTCGGTTGGAAGAAGTAGAGATGACTTAATTAGCGAAAAATCAGGTTTCTTAATTCTGGCGTATGGTGAGAAGTATCAAAATATTTAGTAGGTGCACGGGCATTTTATTGGGTTGGAGCCAAATTTTCAACAATGGCAGACGAAAAGTTTTGAAATTTGAATAGGTGGGAGTAGACATTTTTTGGTGTTGGGGCCAGAATTTTCAACAAGGGTGCAAAAATTTTGAGATTTGGTGAAATTGTTTTGAAAGGGATTTAGTATGATAAGTTAGTTAAATGCTATTCTGAAGATATATTATTTGAAAGCCATTTAATATGGTAATTTAAATGATATATAAAAATTAATTAATTTTATGATTTTCCTTTTCTTCATTTTTTTTTGAAAAATTGTATTAAATTATTATAAAAGTAGCTTGAAATTTTTAATTATTAATAGTATTCATTGATTATTCATGGTTAGCATTAATTATTATATTTTAATTATTAACTATTTGATAGTAATTATGTAATATTAACTACATTTTTTAATTACTCTTCTTAATTGCTAAGTATTAAATATTACTGATTGATTATTAACTATTACTTCCTAATTGATTATTAATAGTAATTATTAGTTATTAGTTATAAAATCTATATAAATGTATTAAATATTAATTATTAGTTGTTAATTAATTATATTAAAATATAGTCATATATTACAACAGTCAAAAAATAAAAGTTGTGATAGGCTTTTATTACAACTGTCAAAATAGCACAGTTATTAAAAATAAGTTTATTACAACTTTTCTAAAAAAAGTTGTAAAAAACATTTATTACAACGGTGCTTTTACCACCGTTGTAAAATTAAAGTTGTAATATAGTGTTTTTGTTGTAGTGTGTCATTCTCAGATTTGTAATAAATGCATTTGTCACTTTCATTAACTTTAAAACCATGTGAAGTGATTAAGTTATCAAATTTTTCATGCCATTGTTTAGGTGCTTATTTTAAACCATATAATGATTTATCTAATTTGCATACTTTATTCTTGACCATGTATTACAAATCCTTCGGGCTGGTCCATATAAATTTCTTCGTCTAATACACCATTTAAAAGGGTAGTTTTAACATCCATTTGGTGTATAAGTAAATTATGAATGGAAGCAAATGAGATTAATACCAGAATGGATGTTATTCTAGTTACAGGTGAAAAAGTGTCGAAGAAATCTATATTTTCTTTTTGTTTAAAACCTTTGGCTACTAGTCGTGCTTTATATTTATCAATAGTACCATCAGGTTTTAATTTCTTTTTAAGTACCCATTTACAGCCTATAGACTTACAACCGGGGGTAAATCTACTAAGTGCCAAGTCATATTGGATTCTAAAGAATCCATCTCATCATTTATAGCCTCTTGCCAAAAATCGGCATCTAAAAAAGACAAGGCCTCTTGGAGGTTCATGGGATCCTTCTCAATAGTAAAAGCACATAAATCTGAACCGAAATCTTTTATGGTTCTTGCTGTTTTACTTCTTCTAGGTTCAGCTTCAGAATTTTCATTAAGTTCTGTTCTAATAGGCATACTTGAAATGCCCCCACTATTCCTTAATTTAAAAGGAAATTTTGTTTCATGAAAATCAGCATCATTTGATTTAATTATGTTATGTGCATTTATGTCATAAAATCTGTATGCTTTGCTATTAATAGCATAACCTATAAATGCACATTCATACGCTCTACTTGACAGTTTTATTTTCTTAAGGTCTGGAATGCGAACATATGCTAAACAACCCCAAGTTATAAAGTATGAGACATTGGGTTTATGATTCTTTAAAATTTCATAAGGTGAAATTTTATTCTTAGATTTGGGGATTCTATTCAGAACATAGCATACAGTTAATAAAATATCCCCTCACTAATGTTTTGTTGCACCAGAATTTAGTAATATGGCAACTACTAGTTCGACAAAGGTCCTATTTTTCCTTTCTGCTTTACCGATCATTTCAGGAGAATAGGGTGCAGTTCTCTCATGTACTATACCATGTAATTTATAGAAATCCAGAATTGAATTAGATTCATATTCTGTTCCTCTATCACTATGAAGTCTCTTAATTTCCCTATTTGCTTGATTCTCAATCTCAGTTTTGAATGTTTTAAACATGTCAAAAGCATATTTTTCATAAGGTATACATATGTGAAATCAGAACAGTCATCAATAAAAGTGATAAAGTAACGATGTCCTTGTCTAGTCAAAGTACCATCAAGTTCACATATGTCAGAATGAATCAAGTCTAAGGATTCAGAAACTCTATCAACAGATTTATGAGCTTTCTTTGTGATTTTAGCTTGTGTACAGAATTCACATTTATCAGGATCAGATTCTGTCATTTTAGGTATCATATCTAGGATGCTCATGTTACGAATTATTTGATTATTAACATGACATAATCAAGAGTACCAAATATTAAAATCACACAACATATAAGCAGAAGTGGTCACTTTATTAGTTTCAACATTCAATTCAGACATACCCTCACAAGCATAACTGTTTCCCACAAAAGTTCCCTTATAGGTTAGGGTATACAAATCAGCTCCAATAACTTGAGTAAAGCCAACCTTATTACGGAGAAAGTCAGAAACCAGATTCTTCCTTATCTCTGGAGTATGCATAACATCTTTCAGAATTACAGTCTTTCCAGAGGTAAACTTATTTTCTACATTGCCAATCTCTGCAATTTTAGTGGTGTGAGAATCTCACAACAACACTTTCTGATTTTCAGCAGCCGTGTATGTAGAGAACAAGCCACGATCATAATAGACATGGCGAGAAGCACCAGTGTCTACCCACCAACCCTTTGATCCACCAATAAGGTAAATCTCAGTAATCATACCCGTAAGAGGCTCCTCGGTCAGGTTAGCCTGCGGTGCAGAGCTTGGCCTATTCCGACACTTTTATGCCATATGACCTGCTTTTCTACAGTTGTAACATAGAAACAACTGTCCAGAATCATTCATTTGGGCTGGTTTCTGCTGTCCTTTTGGATTTCCTTGTGAATTCCCATTCTATTTTTTGCGCCTATTCTGATTCTTAATTGATTTCGGGTTCGGTTTCAGAACAACGGGTTTGGTCTTTTTAGTGTTGTTGTTATTGACAATCAACACCTCTTCTTTCTGGTCCTATTTGCATGCCTTCTTCTCAATACGGAGGCGCGTGATCAAGCTTTTCAAGAAAAATTGCTTAGTCTTATGTCGTAAGACATTCTTAAAATCTTTCCAGCCTGGGGGTAATTTGTCAATAATAACAACAATTTGAAATTGTTCGTCCAATGTCATACCTTCGGAGATGATCTCATGAGCTATTTTCTGAAGCTCATGAGACTGCATCTCTACCGATCTGTCACCAGTCATCTGGTACTTTAGGTATCGGCTTACAGCGTATTTCTTTGCCCTGCCTCCTTTGTATCATACTTCTTCTTCAGTGCTTCCCAGATCTCCTTTGCTGCCTTTTCTTCTGAGTTGTAGTAATCATGCAGATCATCGCTCAGTCCATTCAGAATAAATTTCTTGCATAAGTAATCCAGTTCAGTCCAGGTCTGCAGTTGCTTTGACTGTTCAGTCCATGATGCCATCTTTGTTGCATCAGCCTCGTTAGGTCTGTTTGGTAGCTGCGGTTTGTCAGTAGTCAGCGCAACCACGACCTTCCTCATCGTCGGGAAGAACTCCATCTTCTGACGCCATCGTTTGAAATGCAAGCCTTCGATTCTTAACAGAGCAGCAGTCACGAGAGGGATCAAGAAGGCAGAGGGTGGAGCAGCATCGTATAGGGTTGAGTTGGAAGCCATTGTTTCAGATCATCTTCAAATTATTGGGAAACAATGGCTGAGTCACGTACTTCGTCGCTTTCTTGAAGACGATTCGGCGATCTGATCAGAGGTGCAAACCAGTTCGTACCTTCGCCGCCGCCTCTAGGATAAAACAGCCTCTGGAAACAATAACTGATTTGCTTGCACAACAAATCAGTGCAGATTTGCACTTTCGAAAATAAGTACTGCTCGAAAATTTCTGAAAGGAAATTTTAATGGTAGTGGGAAGAAGAGAATATGTAATTCGGTTTCTTTTCTTGTCTATAGCTGAAGAGTATATATAGAACGAGAATTAGGGTTTGGAAGAAAAAGCCGGATCTGCTGAAATTACGGTACAAATTTTACCGTTGCATAAAAATTATCAAAAATAATTTTCTATAAAAAAACGGTTCGAAAATTGCAATGTTTTATGGTCCAAAAATATAAGTGTCTACACCACAAAGGCCAAGCTCAAGCCCGAGTCGAGACGGTCGCGCACGCACATTTGGTGGACATGATGCATGGTCCCCCTCCTCGCAACAAAGCACGCACAGTTGTAGTAATCATGTGGTACTATTCACATATAGGAGTCATTCATACACTTATTCTAACATTTTTAATAATTCACCTAATGTTTATGAAAACATTTCCAATAGAAGACACGATGAAGAAGAGCACCGGCGTAGGAAAACATATAACTTTGCTAGGTTTACTTTTGGATTGGTGTGTACTTGTATATATTGTTGTGGTTGTTGTTGTTGTAGGGCTAGGATTGAGTTGGGTGGGTTCTTTTATCTAATATTATTGTTTGTAATTCGTAAACAATTTAAATGTTTCATAAAAACAAAGTAATATATATTTGAATCAGGAAAATTGGTTGAAGGAAAAAGTTAGAGAAAAAATTAGAACGAAGGACAACAAATTTGTATTTTAGGCTGAATGACAAACTTTAGTGTAAAAGAGGGAATGATACGACCCCCTAAATTCCATGATTTACACTAAAAAGTGTCCCTGAGTCCAAACTTCTTGTCTCTGAAACTAAATTATTCTCTAAGTTTTTCCTTTTCCCTAAAAACCTCTGTTTGAATACTAGAATCGGAATTTATATTCCGAAATCTAAACCGGAACCTGTGGAATCTTTGAAATAGAGCTCAAATTTGAGGAATACGAATGAACGAAAAAAAACCAAAATTTCTGATCACTATGAATCATTATAATCTCTTTATTTTTTATTCGCTGCTTTCTGTCTTTGCTTGTGGATTGCTGATCAAGTTCAATTATGCCTTTTGTTTGTTTTAAACTTGTGCGATTCTAACCAGAATTTTTTTCTAAGATTTGGGATAAATGGTTTATTATAAGCTTTTTTTCCCTTAGTAAGTTTGATCACCTTAATCGACTCACAAACAGTGGACAACTCACATGCAACATGCATCTTGAACAAAGAAACATCAAGTAATGTAAAGACATCAAATCATACATCCTCCGTAATAATCTAGCCAGGTCACATAAACAAATACAGATATCATCAAGGGATGTTTATATATAGCGCTGTTACCCTGTTTCATGACATTGAAGAAACATTCAAGGCAAAGAGAGGTTGCTTCATGGTATTAAAAAAACATCAGTCATGCATTATTTATAACTTCCGGCACATTCACATGACTGTATACATATCTATGTTCTGTGAAAACGAAATGCGTATCTTATATGTTTCAGTTGCGACAATCATGCCCATATCTCTGCTTTCTACTTGTTTGTCAGTTGCCATAAGTGCAACATGCAGTTATACTTCAACAGGCACAAAATAGGATATGTTAAGCACACTAGAAACAACTATCTAACAACCTCATTTAATATAATATCAAGTTTGATACATAGCCCATACTTTACTGCAGTAGACCACAAATAATTAAGCTGGGATTACAAAATATCTTCAAGAACAGTTTGCATTACCATCCTGAAGGAGGTCTATATCTCTTATTATTTTTCAGAACAGGAGGGTTAAGCTGAGGCACCATGCATGAGTACGCTTCGCCTTGGCTTTGTGCAGACCTTGCTTCTTTCATCGATTCATTTGCGTTTCGATCGACATGCAAATCCACGTAGTTATGACTGAACAAGGCATCCAAATCGTTGTTCCTGTAGTTTGAGGGCTGAACTTGTGGAGCTTGAGGTTCCCAAACTGGACATTGGACTTCAATTCTTTCTTCTGCCTCTGGACAAATCTCGTCTTTCTGCATATTTGGGAGTCCAATTATCAACTTTGATTCAAGTACATTTTTTTTCACTAGTAATTAAAAGAATGAAAGACCCAAATTTTACGATTACATGTCACTTGTGCTCAAATTTCAAACTTCATATTCTCTTGTCCCTCAAGATTCTTTTCCCAATTTTTTTTCATACAATTGCTCAAAATTTTGACCACTTCAAAGTACACGCTAATTTGAACAGTATAAAACATTTAATTTAATGCCTGAATAATGCTATTATTTAGCACTACTTAGATGTTTTGAAATTATTAAAAACTATGCATAGATGGTCTATCTGATAAGAATAAGATGCACACAAAATAATAACTAATAATTCAAGGCTGTTCTTTTGCCATAAACATATATACCAAGGAGAAATGAGAATTCACATGATCAAATATCAATCCCAATTCTTTGGAGAAAAGACAAAAAGATGAGAACACAAACAATATGTATTGTGTCATATAGATATAGGGTGTTGCATATACCTTGTATGGTACACTGAAATCTAGCAAGTCTTCAACACGGTAGCCTGGTAGTGTTTTGATCAGATACTCTGAGATGCTGCTTGCACCATCACTAATTTGATTATTCTTCTCTTGGGTTGACTTCATCAGGTCATTACTGCTGCTACAGCTACCGTCTATTGAAGAAACAGATGAAATTCGTGTTCCTGTCAGTAAAAATCTGCTGTGTTTCATTGTGAGCTCATTAGCAGAATGGACCGAACCATCGCAGTTCCAACACAGTATGGCTCTGTCCTCCCGGCAAAATACAAAGTGCCCTCCTTTTCCCTGGATTGAATATCAAATATTTACACATCTTTAGCTTTAAAAGGTACTAAGAAAATATATATGATGTAGAGAAGGGAGAAAAAAAACACCTTGCATATGTCACAGACATGAAGATGGCTCGATTCCGAGAGTGAAAATCGAAGATGTTTGCTTGCAACTTTGTTAGCATGATGAACTTTACGGTCACAGTCATCGCACAGTGCAGCCTCGTCTGCACTGCAGATGACCGAGGCTGCAGTTTTGTTGCAGGCGTCGCACTGTATTTTCATGCTGCTGCGATTGCTTTTGGTGGAGATATGACCATGGTTTCTGGAAGAGAAATCTGTGTGCGTATGTATTAGATAAGTTGATGGTGAAAACTTAATAGCGGTGAAAGCGATAGGAAAGATATTCGGTTGATAAAAATATACGTATATAGCAGCTGCAAGCATTGGGTAGGGGCACCTGTGCAGCTGCTTACAGCAAAGACATTACAATATCATCTTATTACTGAATGATTTATTGAGCATTTTACATCACAGTATGGCTTAAAGAGTTCTTTCTTCGATGCTGATTAGAAATAGCTGATTTTAATTCTGAATAAAATCTAATGAATTGCATCTGTAGATGGGCTTTAGTGTTTATCCGACCGGATGATTCCTAAGTAGGCAAACAGATTGTCTGAATGTAGGCAGTTAGGAAATTGTCAATGATGGTTGCTGGCTTGGAAACATCAAACATAACAGGATTTTTGTTTGATTTAGCCTTGTTTTAACATTTTATTTTACTTTTAGCCTTATTTTTTCAAATATAACTCATTTCTAGTCAATTCAGCGTTGAGTTGACCAGAATGTACTGGCGCATTCTGGAAATGCGTTTGTACACATGTACACAGGCGCATTCCTGAAATGTGTCAGTTTCCAAAAAAAAAACTCAAGCTTCGGGGAGCTTTCCTGAAATGCGCCTCGAAGCTGTAAACAATTAGGTAAAGAAGCTCACTCTCTTTATTTTTATCAATCTCAACTCTCAACAAAGTAACCCAAAACCCTAGGTAAAAAAAAAATCTGACATCCTTCATTGTTATTGAACAAAACAATAATTTTTTTGTAGATCTATTTGCAAAGTAACGGGATTAGCTATTGTTTGGTTATCAAAAGGTATGACTTTGTTTTTTAGGTTTTTTGTTTTCCATTTACCAATCTAAGTTTTTTTTGTTTTGTGTTCAACATGACTCCAAATTACATTGCTAACATATGCTATTATGATGGAGAATTTGTTATTGATGAACATAAATGTGGAATATATAAAGGTGGATACAGTAAACCAACAAAAGTTTTAAAGGATCAAACTTCATATAATTGAAAGAGGTTATTTATAAAACTACTAGGATTAAATCGGAAGAGTTTGACATTGAATTGGTTTGCTATTGGCCAACCGATTCCAGATTTAAAGCAATAAAAATTGCAGATGGCGACGACGTTGAGATAATGTTTCCATCGTATCAAAATCTATAAAATTATTTGTTTTGAAAGTGAGAAGATTGTTGGCAGGACAACATGTAACTCCAGACTTAGTGGCTCCTGCAGCCAACCATCTGTATCCGCCTATGAACGTACCCAATTATGGGCAACAACAAATGTTTTTTGGGTATAATCCATTCATGAATTTTCAACAATCATCGCAACCCGTCCATCCATATCCGACGCATGATACTGTTGCCAATATAAGTCAAGGGTAACTTGAATTGTAGACTTCTCTTATTGCACAATATTACCATTGTTTATGTTTGGTAATAAAAACATTTGTATTTTTCAGTTGTGTTTCAAATTACTTCCCGACGCAAAATACCGCTGGACCGTCAGCAAGTTATCAATCTTGTCCCATGTAGCCAACGCCATCTGAATTGTATCACATGAGCCAACAGTAAGTTACGTCTGCTATTGATATAGAACTATGTTGCATATAAAAGTTTACTCAAAATTTTTCGTTTGCGGACTGCAATTTTCCGGCCCTACCTACCGAAGCAGAATCAAACTTAGAACGAAATCATTCCGATGTCGATATGGATATAGAAGAACCTGACATTGGAGAGTTAAACCATGTTCCTTCACTTGATATCATGATCGTTGTTAGTATTCCTGATAATGATACGACATGGGTTGATGTGATGCAAGTAAACAATGCTTCTTTAAATTATGATTTTGGGGACAAAGACAATGCTCCCGAAGATGGTGATGATTCGGAGCCAGACATAGAAATACCATTAGATGATGATTTGTGCAATGCACAAATGTTAGCTAGATTCGTTGTTGATAATGTGCAATTCAACAATGAAATATTCTAAATGTCCCGTGTTTATAATGGTTTCAAAGTCGGTGACTCGGTATAATGTTTGAGAGCAAAAGTAAATTCCTTCAATAATTGAGTAAATGGTCAATTTTACATGCAGTTTCGTTTAAGTCATCCGGTCTAATAAAAAGAAATACAATGC
The DNA here is from genome assembly GCA_030737875.1 of Allium sativum. Classification (NCBI taxonomy): domain Eukaryota; kingdom Viridiplantae; phylum Streptophyta; class Magnoliopsida; order Asparagales; family Amaryllidaceae; genus Allium; species Allium sativum. Next base: position 42,996,369 of record JASFAX010000020.1, on the reverse strand, counting down.
TAATTGCAACATCGATCCCAACTGCCCATGGAGAATACATGCTATAGATTCTGAAAAGTCGCAAGTAGGTTGGTGAGTTATTAAAAAATACCCAAGTGAATATAGTTGTGTAAATCCAACTGTTAACTCCAATCACAAGCGAGCAACATCCACGTTTTCGGTTTTGATGATCATGCCTTTTGTGAAAGCGGATTTGAGCATTACTGCAGAGACAGTGCAAGTCTTAATGGAGGAACAACTATTTATAAAAATTGGTTATATAAAAGCGTGGGGAGCATTAAGCAAAGCGATTGAACGTATATATGGTGACTGGGAGGAGTCATACTGCACCCTACGATAGTATTTTGAAGACGACCAAAGCTAATTGGGAAGTGTTGGGACTGTAATAACGGAAGTGTGCGGTGTATTTGAAAGAGCATTTTGGGCATTTGGTCCTTGCATTGAAGGATTTGTACATTATCGACCTTTGCTTTGCATCGACGACACACATTTGTGTGGTAAATATAAAGGAACGTTACTATTTGCAACTGCAGTAGACGCGAATGATCAACTATACCCTTTGGCCTGTAGGATTGTTGAGGCAGAATCAACCAACTCGATCGCATGATAAATTTCGTCGGTATGTAAATAAAACATTATGAGCACGTAATATTATATATGGTATGATGTTAAAAAAATGTACATACCACACTCCTCTCAAGCGGTGCTTTAGGGATGCATGGTTCTGTGCCTTGAGGAACATCTAAAGGAAGGTCGACGACAATAAGAATATACCAGCAAGTGATATTTCAATACCATATGTAGTAGTCCAAGTCCGTTACCGCTGAATCACTTTGCTCTTGAACATACCCATAGCGTTGGTTCCATGCATTGATCGCCGTTTGATAATCCCATTGGTCCGCAACATCAACCTTGTAGTGTGGGGATTGCTCGGGAATATACCGCAACAAGCCAAACTGTCTCATCACTTTATCTGGAAGATGAAAAGCAACATCCCCAAAACATATTAGAGGCACACGTATTGTCCAAAGCTAGATAGATGCAACACACAATTACGGTAGATGAGGAAATGCCTCGTGTAAGGGGTCCATGAAACAACATCGTAGTCGAGTATATCCAATTCGTTACGATAAACGTAACATTGCGTTTGGGTGACACCAGTGTGCTCTTCGGGCTAACCCACCTATTACGAAAATTTAATATTATTTACTGTATTTTAAAATAAATATTTGCAATTTATATTTCTCGTAATAGTACCTGCCAGCAAAAGGTAAAGATACATCAATATCCGAGCACTTCATAGCTATTCTCTCAATCGGGAGATATTCCCAAGACCAAGCCTTCATACGAGTATACATATAATAAAACATGAAATGCAACAATAAATAATATTCGTGAAAATGAATAACTTGTAAAAAAAAATTGCAAGGCAAGCCGGATTATAGTGGCTGTACCACTTTTTATTATAATACTAAAGAAAACAGGTGCTCTACACATGCACAGAGCAACTATCTGGTTTGAATTGTCCAGTCACCGTCTAGTACCAAAATAACAAAAGATTACAACAGCGTCATAGTTCGGCTCAAGAGGAAACATGGTCATAGAAAGTACCCGAAAAAGGTGTTATAATCGTAATGTGATGAGAAAATTGTCTTACTAAATTCTCCACATAATTCGAAGGGGCCGGTGAGAAAATAGTGCTTCTATCTCAGAAAGTATCATGCATCATAATTGCGTTATCCATACCAAGTTCACCTTCATTCCATAGTTGTAGGTCACCATCAACAGGTTGGTAGAAAAGGCGGTGCAAATAACCAGGCCCAACAAGAGTACAAAAATAATACTCAAAATCATGAAGCATACCAGTAGGTGCATGCACCCAGGCTCTGTCCTCAGGAGCCCAATGGAAATCAGGATCAGGATGAAGATCACAATCAGGATGATCAGCTAACTGACAGGTAGAATCCTCTGGCTCGGAAAACATGTCCACGATAGGCGCTGCAACAGGCTCTGCAATGCCCGAAGGGACGGTGTTGGGATCAGGCAGTTTCACTTTAGGAATCCAAACACGACGAGCAGGACGTGGCGGGGGGATTTAACAGTGGGAGGGGAATCACTCGATAGACCACAAGCTTCTGCGGTATAACCAAAAACCATGCATGACGTTTATCGGGTTTCCATTTATAACTCACCATTACCAAATACTCACGATCATCAGTTCGAACCTTAATTTGAGTAGGAAGAGGCTTATTAGGGTAATCTCAATCATAGCTCTAACAAAAAAAAGATTCTTCCTAGCAACAGTGTTAGCGTCAAAGCATTTTAATTTACCAATATGACAAGCCAACCAATTAGGACCCAGTATAGGTTGAAGTACAGATGGTACATGATTAAATTTTGTCTAGACATGAATAGATAATACGTGCTCCCTAACCTTATCAATGGAAGAGTTCTATAGAGTCACAATGAATGGTTTACCAGTAATTATAGCAGGGGGCGATTCCAAGACTCGTAACTTCTCGTCAACGGATGAGAACTTGAGATAATAGAGACCGTCAACAATAGTCATACGCAAACCCCCTCTCATTCTCCAAGAAGAATGACAAGCAGTGATCATGTCAACATCAGGAGGCCTAGAGTCCAAGAAAAACCCAACAAGTTGATCCTTCCAAAACACCATAGCCTTAGAAAGCACCTCAGGCGGGGAACTCGAACTAAGCTCGTCTTGAGTAATTGTAAAATCAATTGGCTTGTAGTCACCTGCAATATTTTGAAGTGTGGAAAACAGGGATGACCACAAAGGCTTTCCAAGAAAAGCATTTTGGGAGGTAGCAGCAGAATTAGTACGCTGGTCTATTGTGGAATTAATACAAACAGTTGGTGAGCGATTCTGGTTCACACGATTCATGGAGCCTGCGAGTTGATTGTCATTCAAACCAATATCATCCTTTAAACCTGAAACACCCTCAATATCCAACACAGCACCACCCATAAAACAAGCCTTTCCTAAATCACACCCGATATCGCGCTGATTTAAACCCAAGCTGGCATCGATAGCACCACACCCGACAACACTAAACCCAGCAGTGCCTGGCAGAGGCCAAGAAGATGCCTGCGCCAGCATAGGAGACAAGGGCATCTTACCAGTGTTTGGGGATTCCGAGGAAGTCGAAGGTCTTGCAGCAGATAACTCCGCAATTAAAGCGTTTAGAGGGTGGGTATCAAGAAGTGTATACACCGGACGCGGAGGAGCACCGGCAGCAGCAACATCTGGATCAACATCTGAATCCGACAGAGAAGCGAGGGCTTAAGAGCGACTACCAGATCTAGTCGTAATGGGATACGTGAAAGGTGGCTTTGATTTTTTCTGCTTGGCCGTGGTGAGGAGAGGAGAAAGGCGATTTGGAGGTGGAGGCGCAAGGTGTTTAGAAGATTAGGGTGTCATTGGGAAAAAGAAGGCATCAGCTTTTCTACTTGTAATTGTAATACCTACAACAAAGTTATGTAGCCTCCAATGGATGTGCCCTGCTGTAAAGCTATCTGATTAAGCTCTGCATATGTGAATCCCAGCATGGTGCTGCCCCAACGTACTGATGGCATTCATCGGAGTCCTCCAAATAATGTAACCATTTGAGCCGTACACGTGACTTTGAATGGTCGCATACCAAACGAGATGTGATAATGTGCAGTGTAATAGCTCGCGCATGCTGCTCTATCTGCACCTAAGATGCGTCCGTAGGAATATCCCTTGCTAGTTGTGCCCTATACCACTTTGTATTAATCATCTTGTTCCCCCACCACTGATCACCTAGAGGAGATAAGCCAATAAGTCTTTCACATGTCTAGCATAATCTTGGGTTCAGGATTGCTCAATGGGCGTCCATCAATGGGTATGCAAGCAATACCGCTATGTCAGCCAATGTAATTGTCATTTCACCGCATCTAAGGTGAAATGACGACGTCTCCGGCCTCCATCGATCAACCAAAGCAGTGATAAGATGGTTGTCAAGTAGTATGTATCTGAGCCAATGTATCAAAAGAAAGCCAGCTCGTTCTAGTAGCGCTAGCATGCCTGCATGTTTGGAATCGACGGACTTTAAGGAAGATGAGTGGTTAATGGTAAAGGGGGAGTTTTGCTCTGCCACAAAATATCAAAATTGGACAATTAGTTATTATATACATATATTCTTGTTGTGTTCAAAATAGATATTTATTTATCGCCGTCAAAGTCGCATTGCTCGACTGATGTTGCGCCTGCAAATATAGGACGCTCTCATATATAGGTCCAGACGACAGCTCCATATACTCTACAAAAATTCAATGCTAACAAATTCAACACTATGTTTTACCAAAACAAATACATAACTAGAAATCTTCAATTCTACACGAAAATTGACTTCCAAGATAATTCAACCCCAAACATATATGTTATTCTACATAAATCATTAATGTCCGAATAACCTTTCACCAACACGAAAATTACGTACTCATCTTCAACCTCAAATTCAAACCCAAAGGAGACATTTCTACCCCAAAACATTACATACTGTTATACTTATGTTGTAAAACACAACAAAAATTAGCTAAATCCAATGAGTAATGTTTTCAATCTCAACATAACTCTAGTGAAATCTAAAATTGTGAAAATTAAACAAGTACAAATCACCAATAACTAGCACTAAAACAACCGTCTACAAATCCCTAAAAAAAACTTAAAAGCCTAAACCAAATTTCTGAAAAAAACAATAGTAAATAGGCTGAAATTAATACTTGTAGCTTGTTTGTGTGAAGACGAGCTTGCCATTTTTAAATTAAAACTTGAAGCTTCTTGAAGAAATCTCATATTTAAAATTTTAAGGGTTCGGGAATTTGAGTTCAAAATGTTGGAGGTTGAAGAATAAGGAGGAAAGAGGATGGAGCACGCTGTTTAAAGCTTCGGAGTGCATTTCAGGAATGCTCCCTGAAACTTGAGCTTTTTATTTTTTTGGATCTGGCGCATTCCAAGAATGTGCCAGTGTACACGTGTATAGGTGCATTCCTAGAATGCGCCAGTACATTCTAGCCAACTCAACGCTGAGTTGGCCAGAGTGGGCTATATTTGATATATTTGAAAAAATAAGGCTAAAAGTGAAATAAATGTTAAAACAAGGCTAAAATGAAAAAAGATCCAACATAATAAGATTTTAGTTTAAAAGATAATTTTCCTAGTTTATTTATTTTGGATTCATATAATAACTCGCATAAAAATATCACATTCTTCAAATCATCCCTCCCGTAATATTGATCCCATGCCAGCTGCACTCGCGAAACAGTCTTGCACCCGGTGCAAATACTGTAAGACCATTACCAACAATCCGTTCAGTTTAGTTCATTCCCTCTCATCATTGCCAAGTGAACAAACGGACGGAGTAACCTGGAAACCGAGTCAGCCATGGATCATGGTGTATAATGGCAAAGAATTTGTCGTTATAAATTTATAACGGCAAAGTGTTTGTCGTTACAATTTATACCCTATCCCCAGCAGCCGCATCCATCTTCTATTTCCGTCTTCCTCCTCCCTCCATTTTTCCAGCCGAGAGAAAAAATTTCATCATTTTCCCCTAAAAACTTCCAAACCCGTTAGCTTTTAGTCCAATTAAATGTTATTTTTGAGATATACACTCGAAGAGATAACTAGAATGCTAAAAAAATTCGTCAAAAAGTTCATGCGCAGAGAAGGCAGTAGCAACGGTGTAAGAGGAAGCGGCGAAGAACAGGTGATTGCACCGTATATCCACGAGCATGGTGCATAAGAGCTTTTAGAAGCCGTTGAAAATTTCAAGAACCAGGACGAAGGCGTAGAAGAAGGTTGATCGATATGGTCACGGAATCCGCAGGGGGGGTTGAAAGGGCAGGACGCTTAGAGGTGTGAGACAGACTTCCGTTAGAGAAGTCGACCTTGATTTATTTTTGGAATTGAATCTTAGTGCAACAGAATTGCTTATGCTACCCAACTTTCATGCGCTTCTACAAGGCAATGTACATGTCAGCACACAGACGAGCTTGGCTATAAGTATTTTTTTTATAAATGATTAGAATAACTGAAATAAGTTGTCAGATGACTAATATATAGTAGGACATTGCATTTAACTTTAACAGTCGCGAAATACTCGTTCACGTGGTTCATTAGAGACCATGCATGGATTCTTTTCATGAACATTTGGTAGACAAGGATAGAGTCATAACATTATTATACAGCCTCGTATTATAATGACCATTTTACCATAAATATTAGTTAATTTATCATTTTGTAGTTTACCTTATTATGTACTATTCAATTTTAGGACTCAATCATGTTATACATGACGATGTGCAACTTTGCGTTGATGTTGCTTTATGGTGGTACACAACCAACCACCCACACGTTCCACTTTCCTTGCGGTGATCTAGGAATTGATTACACCGCTTGATTTCTCCATGCTTCCGGCATTAGCATAGGAGCAGCCAAACATCTTTCACTCCTTTTTGATGATGCTCGATGGTATAATCGTGGACTTGTTCATGATCTACCGTCTCACCTTGACCCTTTTGATGCGTCATATCAGGCCGGAGGCGCTATTAGAGTCTGTGCTATCTGTGCGACCATGGATACCATATGTAGTCAGTGCTCTCCTGATGATGATCTATAGGAGCTTGCACAATTATTTTCCCTATACCTCATTGGTAACTTTTTCAGCATGACGAGCAGTAGTTTGGCTTTTGGGTTTATTGAGGTAGAATATGAAATGCGTTTTAGTGATGCTACTTTATATGACTGGGGTACACCTATTCTTGCATATATGTACAGATGCCTTGACATACAGTGCACCATTTCAGACTCATATGTTTCATTATTTGGTTTCTGGGAATTATTACAATACTGATATTTTGAGTATTCCATAAATTTTCATTTTGTCCTAGACTTATGATGCATCGACTTTTTCCCCCCTCTTTCATTTAAGATCGCGGAGAACAGAAGGGCCTAGGAATAATGAATCTTGTCATGTTTATTCAGTTGTTCACAAGCAGATCGACTTGAGGATGTACAAACACCGGATTATATGGCATCCATTTCATGACAGTATATCTTTTGGGATTGATTTTATAAATATTGTTAGGATGCTTACTTGGAGGAGATTTCCAATCATATCGTGCCCTTGGCTTTAGGTGCTTATTAGTGCATGGTGAGACATGTTGGAGACGGTTATACAACTTTGATGTTATTTTCGATGATCCAACCCTCATACTTATCGTTGTATGATTTACCCATCAGATCAGCTTGACCTAGCGAAGGTCGCAGGTTGGTAGACAGTCGAGAGCTTTGTTATTACCCATCAGTCGTATGTCGGCTTCTAGCGTAGATTTTTCACTGGTTCCACTGATACCATTACCCATGCAACATCGATATATTTAGTCAGTCCTTCTACTATACAACACGATATGCATCCCCCTGTTATTGAGGTTTTATCCAACCCAACCAGGGTTATCATGCACCAGATCACATGGCGGCTATTTCACACTTTGGACGGACCATAACAGTCCCTACTATAGGACTAGATTGTTATGTTGACGTGTTTCAGCCTCCGATGCACGATCATTATTTGGATCCAATCTAGACATCATACGTTGACCTTTATGATATGCAAATGGAGATCGGACACACATGATACGTAGAGTACAACATAGCCTAGACTACTACGATGGTGAGCTACGTCGTCAGGCAGAGGAAACAACCTGATTACATGCATAGCTGCAAGAAGAACGCAAGAGATTTTCTGGCATGCATATGTACTATGAGCATTTAGTTGGTTCCAGCAGTAGCCGAGATGATGACGAGAGATGTCGTCGACGTCTGACACATCCACACAGACATTGATGATCGTTTGTATTGTAGTTCATTTGTTGTAGCCATGTAATGTGATTAAAATAGTTGTCTTTCTCCATTATATATACATGTACTACCATTGCAGAAAGCTACCACAAAAATAACTCAAACTCATTGACAATCAAGTATTTCAAACTCCTTGATAATCATGGATCCAAACCTCTACTACCAGTACTAAGAAGACATGAACGAAACCTATGACAATGAATAAGAAACGAACAATGAGGCGGTAGAGTTGCATAATCAACCAGCATCGATGGGATATTCTTACTTTCTGGGTGAACTATCAACATGTAACCGTCATGGTAGTATACCTGAACGGATTAATCAATGATATAAGAAGGACTATAAGGATGGACATGAAAGGCCGATGAGAGACCACTTCATTGACAATCCAGTCTATGACATAGCCTTGTTCCATCGTCGATTTCGTAGGGGTCAATATATTTTCTCTAAAATCTATCTCAAACTTCATCAAACTAACTCATATTTCACTTATAGACTAAATGATGCAAGGGAACCTGGATATTTCCCCAGCATAAAAATATCAACGGCTTTACGTATGTTAAGCTATGGTTAATCTGTCAATCATATGGATGAGTATTTCAGAGTCGCATCATCAACGGTAATAGAGTGTTTGAAGGAACTCTATAAAACAATAATTGAACAATTTAGTAAGGAATACCTACAGACGCCAGGACCAAATGATATAAAAATAATGCTAGCCAGAGGAGAAGCCAGAGGTTTTCCAGGAATGCTCTGGAGTTTAGATTGCATGCATTAGGCATGGAATAACTATCAATAAGGTGGAAAGGAATGTTCATAAGATATAAAAAAGTAGCGACAATGATTCTTGAAGCAGTTGCAATTGACGCTCTATGGGTTTGGCGTGCTTTCTTTGGAGTGTTAGGTTTGGTAAATGATATAAATGTTTTAAAACAGCCATACCTATTCTCTAAACTTTCGAATGGAGTTTCGACGTAAGTTACATATAAAGTTGGTATTGTTGAGCATCAAACTGGGTATTACCTGGTGGATGATAAAGGTGAGAAATATTCGGTTTGAACCGAATTAACCCACCGCACCAGTTTATTTCGGTCAGTTTGGTTCGATTTTGAAACTAAACCGGTTTGAATTTGGTTTGTAAAATAAAAATTTTGGTTATCAATTTAACAAATTAACCGAAATTTTATCGTATTATACAATTTTATGATACTGTTGTAATTTAAATAATTTTGGCAAAGCCGACTAGCTTTTAAAGTTACCGCAAACATTTTTTATTATAACTAATAATAAATTCAAGTATTTTAGTAGTTTGGGTGTTACCAACCTACTAATATGGTTTTTAAAGTGGACCATCAAATATATACGACATTTACAGTAGGTCATCCACTAATCTAATCTAGATTAAAGTACAAGTGTAGCTTTTACTACTAGACTACTATTTTGTTACATTGCATACTACAAAGTAGCCGAATAACATAAAAATTACATGTCTTACAAAAATAAACACATCACAGCTAGACTAAGTACATAGTACATAATACAGTTGCACCATGAAGCTACATGCATAGTGAAAGAACGTGATGACATGTGAGAGAACTCAACAACTTGTACCCGATTTCCTTTCATTCTGATATAGGTAAACCTTAAGCAACAAGGACACTGATCCAAGATTTGACTCATGCACTTTGACATTGCAAGACATAGGGTGCGTTCTTAACGAACTGTAACGGGGTATTTGAGCATGAAATTTGAGCGTGGTACTGTAGCGAGCGTGGAATTTGTTTTTAGCTATGAACGGGAAATTTGAGCATGGTATTTGAGCGTGGTATTTTTAAAATAAGATATAAATAGATATGATTTGGCAAATACAAATACAGTTTCTAATACAAATACAAATACAAATACAAGTACAAGTACAGTTACAGATACAAAGACAAATTAGCGCAGACCACCAGCAACCAACTCATCTCTAATGTTATCTCGAACTAATGACATTTCTCGGTATTCACTGGGTGTACACGTTCAGTGCCTCTATTCGTCGTATTTCTCATAGTATAATATTCCGCCAAGTACTGATCGGGGATTAGTTTAGGATCATCATCAAAGGCCATAAAATCTGGGTCACCGCTATTATATTTGCATATGAAATTGTGTAAGGCCATTATAGATGCGACAACTTTCACTTGAGTATAGAACCGATATGTAGGCATCTTGTTGAGAATGGTAAATTTTTTTCCAAATGCCAAATGTTCTTTCTACGGCCATCCATAAACTCGAATGGTAGAAATTAAACACTTCATTGGCCGACTTTGGTTGATTCATGGTTTCACGGAAATGCGGAATATGGTACCTCATATTTCGATATGTTGGTAAATATCCAATCTGAAGTGGATAGCCCGAATTAACCAAAAAATATTGTCCAGTTGGAGGGTTAGGAAAGTTAGAACTTCTATCATTTGTAACAGCATTAAAAATTCTACTATCATGTGCAGTCCCTTCCCAACCAGCCATAACATAAGTAAACTATAAATCGAAATCACAAACCGCTAATATATTTTGAGTTGCAAAACCTTTTCTTCCGATATGAGGGATAATTTTATCAGTGGGTAAATGTGCAGATACGTGTGTACCATCTATAGCGCCAATACAATTTCTGAAATATGGATAATACCGGGTTAAAGTTCTGATGTGATGTGGAATAGTATTAAATTGTTATTCCTTTAGCTTTATAACATCTACAACGAGTAATTAAAAAGCGTATAGGACATCATGGAAACAAATAGAAATTGTGCTACCTGATCGTTGAAATCTTTCTTGAAGTTGACTATTTGAAAGCCCAGTAGCCATTGTATAAATGAATATTCCAACCATTTCGACAACATAGATTTCTGGTCTGGAAGCGAGGCCATGATGTTGCAGTTTTCACATAATGCGTGGAAACAAAGTCTTTTCATCTGAAAATTATTTTGACAACGGTTTTGATGACCACTCAAAATTTCGTTGATCCAAGATAAGCCAGTGAACTCCGAAGTATTAATCTGCGTCATATGATTTCTCGTTTCATTCCGACATAGATAAACCCCGTAGAGATCAATCAAATCGTCGTAATTGGAGGATGAATCGGAGTTAGACATTAATTGAATAAGAAGAAAGAGTTGAAGAAGTTGTTGAAGTAGTAGTTGTGAAAGTTGTTAAGGAAGGAGGGGGTGATTTATAGGAAGGGGAATTGGAAATCAAGCTGTTGGCGTTGGACCCGTCTAACACCAACGGCTTGATTTCCAACTTCCGGAAATCGTTTTATCTGGAAGGGGAGAAAGTGCTGGCGTCGGACGCATCGGATGTTCGACGCCACCAAAAGTTTAAACGTGCCAAAATTTAGCTGCGAACGCACCCATGGCCAAACTGCAGGAAGCCGCGGCCACCAAGGCATTTCCTTCCTCAGCTATGACTTCAACCATAACTAGAAAATTAACATAGCAAGTACACAGAGCTATCATCATGCCTGGAATGCCAAATAAGTGAACATCGAACTGATAAAGACCCTATTCAAACTCCAGTAGTAGCGAGTAGATGCGTCACCATGTTGCCAAGAATACGAACAGGGCATAAGAAAAATAGGACATCACCCAAAAAGCATCCACCAAACTCACAGTAAAGAGTACCAAAATGAAACATTCCAATAACTCAAAACCCAACATCTACTTCACAACACTGATCACCACAACAAGACGACGATCTATGGAACTCAAACTGTAACACCCCGAATTTCAATTAACACTAATGGTTAGTAATTAAAGTATAATTAATCTCAGATGTGAGAATCAGAGGAAACGGGCTACGTCATTGCGTTCGTCTCGGAAAAATATGCGAAATAGAGTCCGAGTTTGCGTAAAACGGGTACTGTATGAAAGAGATATGGACGAACGAAGTTAGGCAGAAAAACCCGAAACAGGCCAGAAATGCACTGGCGCAATTGTGAAGTGCGCCAGTACAAAAATACACTGGCGCACTTGGGAAGTGCGCCCATGTCGGGACAGGAAACCTGCACAGTTTCTAGAGAGTTCTATGGTTGGGTGCACCAGTTTGGGGTTTGGGCTTGGTCTTAGGGCTGGTTTCTGGAAGGTTCCGAAATCTAAGGATCCTAATCTAATTTAGGGTTAATCTAAGGGCCTAAAACACTCACCTAATCTATAAATACACCCTAAACCTACCCTAATCCATACTAAAAATAGAATTGAGGGCTACATGCCGCCAAATTAAATCTTAGAAGGAGCCTCCACTAATTTATGAAGAGGGTTGCAAGCTAATCACTCTCTAATCAACCTCTAATCCATTCTAAGCATCTTAATCTTCTTCATTTGGAGTGCAAATTGGCTAGTTGTGAGTTTCTATCACTCTAATGATCAATTGCTAAACTAAGTAGATGAGATATGATGAGATCATATGGTTTTATTTGTGGATTAATGGGTTTTAAGTCATATGACATGATGTTAGTTTGCTAATGTATGTGGGTTATGCAAGTTTTATGCTTTGTGATCATATGTTAATATGCAAGTTACATGTATGATAATATGCAAGTTACATGTATGATAATTATGCAAGTTGTATGTTTCTTCATATGCAAGTTTATGAGTTCATATGCAAGTATGTAACATGTTATGTAAGTTCATATGCAAGTTTATGAGTTCATATGCAAGTATGTAACATGTTATGCAAGTTCATATGCAAGTTATGTGACATATTATGCAAGTTCATATGCAAGTCATGTATTTGTTAATATGTAAGTTTATGTAACATGTTATGCAAGTTAATATGCAAGTTATGTGACATGTTATACAAGTTAATATGCAAGTTATGTGACATGTTATACAAGATTTTATGCAAGTTATGTGACATGTTATGCAAGTTCATATGCAAGTTATGTGTTTTTTAATATGCAAGATGGCACCTTTGAAACATGTTCATACATATGCAAGTTGACACCTTTTATATGTGTTATGTCATGAGAACGAAATTACGTAGGAACGATGGGGTTAATTAAATGCATATGTTAATAAGATTGTGTGAAATTAATATAATTATGCATAACATAAATTAAATGAACATAGTATGGGAATTTGCCTATTAAGTTAGGTGTACCCATACTATGTGTTGGGAATTTGCCTATTAAGTTAGGTGTACCCACACTTTGGAGTTGGGAATTTGCCTATTAAGTTAGGTGCACCCATATTCCTAAAATAAACAGGATAATTAACACAAATTATGGGGGTGATTAATTAGGAGTAATTAATCGATTAAGACACGAGGTTGGACCCGTTTGTAGTGTAAGACTGCCCGGAGTTTACCGGCTTAACCAGGCATCTACAAATGACGGTCCAATGTGAGGGGTCTTAATCATAAATTAAATACGTAACAAGGGTAAATGACACGAGGTTGGACCCGTTTGTAGTGTAAGACTGCCCGGAGTTTACCGGCTTAACCAGGCATCTACAAATGACGGTCCAATGTGAGGGGTCCTTTACACGGTTACGGTGTTAATCAATTAAGAAACACTTAACCAGATAAGCATGTAGTGGGGCATGGGGGTTAAGTGGGTACCTTGGGTGGTATGTGGAAATTGCTAGTGGTTCCCAATAGAAAATATGATAAAATACTTAACCAAGATGAAACATGTAATTAAACATGATTAAAGGGTTAAGTGGGAAACACTAGTGTGTGGGCCAAGCTTAGGGGGATGGCTTGTGCTGGGGGCCCATTTCAACCAGTAACCCATACGTATCTTAGTGGGCTCGACCCATGTCGAGGACGGGACACGCATACTGGGCTTGACTATAAGAGGCCAAAATGGGTTAGCGGTGGCAACGCATGACCAACGGGTTTCATATGCGTGTGTGGACCCGGGCTGGTAAATAAGACGTTGTTGCATCGTGTAGATATAAGCCGTGCACCGTTAGTTTTATCAGGTTGCCACGTTGGGGAATGGTACACCCCACGGTGGGGCCAGCACGGGTATCTACGTTAGAGAGCCAATCGAATGGGGAGTAGTGTGTACACCTAGTGGATTGTAGGGCCCCGTGGCGTCTACTCAGTCACCTAGGGGTACGCGAGAACTATTAAGTTAATTTTATAAGTCCATGGGTGGGATCAACCTTTAAGTTAGGAATGACTGGTGTGGTGCAGTTAAGTAATTTACCTTTGGAAGGGCAGATGCGTCTTTATCTTTTATCTTAGTTTAGTTGACTGCTTAGTGTAGCCATTCATCCCCATTAGTTACCGTATATCAGTTTATGTCTTCTCTGGTTACTTTAACGATTGTATTGTTAAAGTTATAGGACTCGCTCAGACTTATGTATGACCCCGTTGTTTTTATCTTTTTTTCCCAACCCTTAGGTCCTACGGTGGATCCTAGCAGTAGTGGAGCTTGATCGGATTGCTGTTCCAGTCTTTAGGAGCTTGGATAGATGTAAAGCTCCAGTTACCCAGTTATCTTTTCTCTTGTCATGGCTATTGTATGAGAGTGGGATTATGTACTTCTTTATTTTGATGGATATTGTACTTGACTTTTATTGTAGTTTTATGATGTAACCAGGCATGTTTTACTTCCGTTGTTATGAGATGATGTTTTAAATTTCAAGTACTATTTATACCTGTCTTGTTGTAATTTTTCTGTTCTATATTCACTAAAATACTCCACCGATGCTATGGCATTCCCTTAGTGAGTGACCATAGCGGGAGTGGGGTGTTACACGTGGTATCAGAGCTGAAGGTTACCGGAACAGATAAATTTTCGAGAAAAATACTTTTTTTTAAAAAAAAATAGTAAAGGTATTATTTTTGGAAAAAGTATTTTCAAAAACATGTCTTTTAAGAGAAAAGTTTTTGAAAAAGAAAAGCATAATCCCCAATAGCCATATCTTTATCTTTCGGAATCTCCTTTTTGAATCTTTCCTCTTTCGTTTCAGCATGGCTGAAGATCTTAACATCCCGGAGGGCTTAGTTATACCACTATGGTATAGGAGGTTACAAGAGGCTAGGGCCGCGGCTGCGGGTCCAGCCAATGCTACTACACCAGAGGCAACCGCTCCTCCTCCTCAGCCTAGAGTAGATAATTTTGCTAAGATTTGCAAGGAGTTCAAGGCTATAGGAGGAAAACCTTTTCTAGGTTCAGAGACTTTCGTAGAGGCTAGAGATTGGCTTAAAGAAGTGGAAGAGTTGCTAGATATCTTTGAAGTGGAAGAGGGAAAGAAAGTCAAGTTGGCGGCTTGGTTAATGAAGGGAGAGGCCTCATTCTGGTGGGAGGTCACTAATGGAGAACGCCCTGTTGACTCTTGGGCAGATTTCAAGCAAAGGTTTGGGGCTAAGTTTCTCTCAAGGGCGGAAGAGAATCTGTTTATGGAGAAGTTCTTGAATTTAAAGCAAGGGAATCTCACGGTGAAAGAATATGTCAACAAATTCAATCAATTAGCAAGATTTGGCATAGAGTTGGTGAATACACCAGAGAAGAAGGCTTTGAGGTTCGTTAGAGGCTTGAACGAACCATTGCAAGGAATAGCTATGACTCACATTCCTATGGGGGCCACCTTTGAGAAGCTTGTCTACATGGCACTTATGCATGAGGATGATAAGAGTTCTAAGGCACCAGAGAAGAAGGGGGATCAGAAGAAACCGCAACAACAACAACAAGGCAAGGGTGGAAAAGGCAATGGTGACAAGGGGAAGAAGAAGAAGAAGAAGTGCTTCAATTGTGGGACCCCAGGCCACCTCAGCAAGGATTGTCGCAAAAAGAAGAAGGCCGGTTGCTTTCATTGTGGTGAAGCAGGACATCTTGTGAAGGACTGCCCAAAGAAGGGGCAGAAGACGGGGTCTACCTCAGGAGGTCAGGTGCAAGCTCTTATGGCACCAGCTCAGGCAGGAGGGCAAGTTCAGGCTCTCTCAGTTCCACCGATTCAGCAGAGAGGTAGAACTATTTCCGTTGAAAGTATGGTTTTTCTGTTTGATCATCCAGTTCGTACTTTGTTTGACTCTGGCGCATCGCATTCTTTTATCTCATCATCGTTAGTTGAGTCACTGCACTTAGACACCAGTCTAGTGGATGATCCCTTGGTTGTTTCAAACCCAATTGGGGGCTCAATATATCTGTCTATGATATGTTTGGGTTTGAAGATTTCTATACTTAGCGTTGAGTTTGGATGTGATGCTTTTGTATTGGGCTTCACGGGCTATGGGTTGATTTTGGGCATGGACTGGTTATCCAGTAATGGTGTCGTTCTTGATTGTGAAAGGAGAGTTGTCAGGCTTATGACCCGCTTGGGTAATACTCTCGAGATCTCTTGTAATCCCATGGAATCTGTTTTGCTAAGTTATCTTGAATCGCTCGATGCTTCGGTCGAGAGTTTGCGTTCTGTCAGAGTGGTCCGGGAATATCCGGATGTGTTTAAAGAGGTGAAGGGTTTGCCTCCGAAGCGGGAGATAGATTTCCGAATTTATTTGGTGGATAATGCCAAACCAGTGTCTTTGCCAGTGCGCCACATGGCTCCTCGTGAGAGAAGAGAACTTCATAAGCAAGTAGGGGAGTTGCTTGAGAAGGGGTTCATAAGGCGAAGTATATCGGAGTGGGGAGCTCCAGTAGTGTTTGCCACGAAGGCGGATGGGTCCCTCAGACTTTGTGTGGATTATAGAGAACTTAATAAGCTCACGAAGAAGAATAGACACCCATTACCGAGGATAGAGGATCTCTTTGTTCAGTTGGTTGGCGCCTCAGTGTTTTCGCAGATGGACTTAGCTACAGGGTTTCATCAGTTGAGAGTGGCGGAGGACAGTATAGAGAAGACTGCTTTCCGGACTTCGGATGGTTTTTATGAGTGGCTTGTGATGCCATTTGGGTTGACAAACGCCCCTGCATACTTTGTTGATCTGATGAGTAGAGTGTTCAGAGAGTATCTGAATAAGTTTGTAGTGGTCTTTGTGGATGACATCTTGGTCTTTTCCAAGAGTGAAGAAGAGCATGCCTTACATCTCAGAGAAGTGTTGGAGACTCTTCGAGCACATAGTCTTAAAGCTAAATTCTCTAAATGTCATTTTTGGAGAAGAGAAGTGCGATTCTTAGGGCATGTGATCTCTAAGGAAGGGATAGCTGTGGATCCCGCAAAGATAGTATCTATCCAGGATTGGAAAGTTCCTAGAAATACTACCGAAGTAAGAAGTTTCTTGGGGTTGGCAGGATATTATAGGAAGTTCATCAAAGACTTCGCAAAGATATCAGCCCCATTAACCCGCTTGACGAAGAAGAATCTGGTTTTCTCATGGGACGTAGATTGTGATGATGCTTTCCGACGGTTAAAGAGAGCTTTGACCACCGCTCCAGTTTTAGTGCTTCCAGATGGGAGTAAGCCGTTTGTTGTTTATACCGATGCTTGTGGGACAGGATTAGGCGCAATCTTGATGCAGGAGGGAAGGGTAATAGCCTATGGAGGGAGGCAATTGAGAGTGCATGAGAAGAATTACCCTACCCATGATCTAGAGTTGGCCGCGATTGTTTTCGCACTTAAGTCTTGGCGCCATTATCTTCTTGGTGAGAGATTCGAGTTGTTCACTGACCATAAATCATTGAAGTACTTATTCTCTCAAAAGGATTTAAACTTAAGACAACAAAGGTGGATGGAGTTCTTAGCATCCTATGATTTCGAGATAGCGTATACCCCTGGCAAGGGTAACGTGGTGGCGGACGCCTTGAGTAGAAAAAGGCTATCTTTGAGTCCATTGTTCGTGGAACGGCGAAGCTTGGAGTTTCTTTCTTTGTTCGACTTCAGACCTTCTGTTGACTTTGTACCTGGTTTGTTAGCATCCTTGGAGGTTAGACCTACTCTTTTGGGACGGATTGGCGAGGCTCAGCGAGACGACCCACAGTTGGTTGAGTTGGTAGAGAAGCTTATAAGGGGGGAGTCGTCCAGCCATTTGGGTAGATACACCATAGACGATATGGGATGGTTGCATAGAGACGGTAGACTTTGTGTACCGCAAGATGAGGGTTTGAAGAAGGCTATTTTGGATGATGCACATCGTTCAAGGATGACTATTCATCCCGGTGGAGACAAAATGTACCAAGACATGAAGAGAGTTTTCTTCTGGGCCGGTATGAAGAAAGATGTGGCCGAGTATGTGGCTAGATGCTTAGTGTGCCAACAAGTTAAAGCGGAGCAAAGGAAACCCGGTGGGTTGCTACACCCATTGGAAGTTCCGCAATGGAAGTGGGATAGTGTCTCGATGGATTTCATCGATGGGTTACCGAGATCGAGGAAGGGCAATACGGGAATTTGGGTTGTGGTAGACAGACTTACCAAGAGTGCCCATTTTATACCCGTGAAGAGTAAGAGGACCGCTCCATGGCTTGCTTCAGTCTATGTTAGAGAGATTGTTAGATTGCATGGCGTACCATCCAGCATTGTGAGTGATCGAGATCCTATCTTCACTAGTGAGTTTTGGAGAAGTTTGCAAGAGGCGGTAGGGACTCAGTTGTGTTTGAGCACCGCATATCATCCTCAGACGGACGGTCAGACCGAGAGGGTGAACCGTATCTTAGAAGATTGATTTGATTCGAAGAAGGATGAAGGCAGCGCAAGATAGACAGAAATCTTATGTGGATCGGAGAAGGACGGATCTTGAGTTTGAGGTTGGGGACATGGTTTTTGTCAAAGTATCTCCGTTGAGAAATGTTGTTTGCTTTGGGTCCGTTGGGAAGTTAGCACCGAGGTTTGTTGGGCCGTTTCCTATTAAGGAAAGGATTGGACGGATGGCATATAGGGTGGAGTTGCCCGACAGACTTAGTGGTGTTCATGATGTATTCCATGTATCACATTTGAGGAAGTGCTTACATGAGACCGCAGAGGTGGTAGAGCCGAGCTTGCTTAGAGATGTAGAGGTAGAGCGTGATGCGACGATTCGACGAGCTCCTACTCGCATCCTTGGGTCAGAAACTAGGAAGTTGAGGAACAGAGAAGTTCAGCTAGTTAAAGTGCAATGGGGAGATGACGAAAGCAATGCTACTTGGGAGATGGAAGCGAAGATGCATTCTTTGTACCCATTTCTTTTTGAGAGTATGTCTTTTAACTTCTCCTTTATCGCTTGTCTAGTACTTATCTTATCTTTAGTATATCCTCTCGCTAGTACCTATGACCTTTAGATAGGATAAAACCTATGGTTGAAACATGTGTTAGAAACATGTTATGGTTGATGGATGCATGTGGATGCAATTGTTTGCTAGTGGTTGCTCGTGGATGCATATACACACACATTAGGCACTAGATCGGCTCAGTCACTTCATGTTGCATATCGCATAAATGGATGTGGTAGTTAGATTGATGGATGTATCATGGCTGTGTTATCATGTGGATGATGCATTTTTGTGTATGGTTGTGCACGCATATAGAAATTGTATGTGTCAATAGGGTTTCGCATACATATTGGATGCATGGCACTATCATGGTTTGCATTAAGGAGGTCGACTGAATCAGTAGACCGCCTGATTTTGCATTAGTATACGGACATATACACACACTTTCTGCATATGTTCATACATCATTAGAAGTTTCTAAGGATAATGGTTGCTTGTGGTTGATGGTTTAGTAGATGGTTGTTTGGTTGGTAGGATACGTTCTTCTTGACTTAGAGATTTCGAGGACGAAATCCTTTAAGTAGGGGAGAATGTAACACCCCGAATTTCAATTAACACTAATGGTTAGTAATTAAAGTATAATTAATCTCAGATGTGAGAATCAGGGGAAACGGGCTGCGTCATTGCGTTCGTCTCGGAAAAATATGCGAAATAGAGTCCGAGTTTGCGTAAAACGGGTACTGTATGAAAGAGATATGGACGAACGAAGTTAGGCAGAAAAACCCGAAACAGGCCAGAAATGCACTGGCGCACTTGTGAAGTGCGCCAGTACAAAAATACACTGGCGCACTTGGGAAGTGCGCCCATGTCGGGACAGGAAACCTGCACAGTTTCTAGAGAGTTCTGTGGTTGGGTGCACCAGTTTGGGCTTGGTCTTAGGGCTGGTTTCTGGAAGGTTCCGAAATCTAAGGGTCCTAATCTAATTTAGGGTTAATCTAAGGGCCTAAAACACTCACCTAATCTATAAATACACCCTAAACCTACCCTAATCCATACTAAAAATAGAATTGAGGGCTACATGCCGCCAAATTAAATCTTAGAAGGAGCCTCCACTAATTTATGAAGAGGGTTGCAAGCTAATCACTCTCTAATCAACCTCTAATCCATTCTAAGCATCTTAATCTTCTTCATTTGGAGTGCAAATTGGCTAGTTGTGAGTTTCTATCACTCTAATGATCAAATGCTAAACTAAGTAGATGAGATATGATGAGATCATATGGTTTTATTTGTGGATTAATGGGTTTTAAGTCATATGACATGATGTTAGTTTGCTAATGTATGTGGGTTATGCAAGTTTTGTGCTTTGTGATCATATGTTAATATGCAAGTTACATGTATGATAATATGCAAGTTACATGTATGATAATTATGCAAGTTGTATGTTTCTTCATATGCAAGTTTATGAGTTCATATGCAAGTATGTAACATGTTATGTAAGTTCATATGCAAGTTTATGAGTTCATATGCAAGTATGTAACATGTTATGCAAGTTCATATGCAAGTTATGTGACATATTATGCAAGTTCATATGCAAGTCATGTATTTGTTAATATGTAAGTTTATGTAACATGTTATGCAAGTTAATATGCAAGTTATGTGACATGTTATACAAGTTAATATGCAAGTTATGTGACATGTTATACAAGATTTTATGCAAGTTATGTGACATGTTATGCAAGTTCATATGCAAGTTATGTGTTTGTTAATATGCAAGATGGCACCTTTGAAACATGTTCATACATATACAAGTTGACACCTTTTATATGTGTTATGTCATGAGAACGAAATTACGTGGGAACGATGGGGTTAATTAAATGCATATGTTAATAAGATTGTGTGAAATTAATATAATTATGCATAACATAAAATAAATGAACATAGTATGGGAATTTGCCTATTAAGTTAGGTGTACCCATACTACGTGTTGGGAATTTGCCTATTAAGTTAGGTGTACCCACACTTTGGAGTTGGGAATTTGCCTATTAAGTTAGGTGCACCCATATTCCTAAAATAAACAGGATAATTAACACAAATTATGGGGGTGATTAATTAGGAGTAATTAATCGATTAAGACACGAGGTTGGACTCGTTTGTAGTGTAAGACTGCCCGGAGTTTACCGGCTTAACCAGGCATCTACAAATGACGGTCCAATTTGAGGGGTCTTAATCATAAATTAAATACGTAACAAGGGTAAATGACACGAGGTTGGACCCGTTTGTAGTGTAAGACTGCCCGGAGTTTACCGGCTTAACCAGGCATCTACAAATGACGGTCCAATGTGAGGGGTCCTTTACACGGTTACGGTGTTAATCAATTAAGAAACACTTAACCAGATAAGCATGTAGTGGGGCATGGGGGTTAAGTGGGTACCTTGGGTGGTATGTGGAAATTGCTAGTGGTTCCCAATAGAAAATATGATAAAATACTTAACCAAGATGAAACATGTAATTAAACATGATTAAAGGGTTAAGTGGGAAACACTAGTGTGTGGGCCAAGCTTAGGGGGATGGCTTGTGCTGGGGGCCCATTTCAACCAGTAACCCATACGTATCTTAGTGGGCTCGACCCATGTCGAGGACGGGACACGCATACTGGGCTTGACTATAAGAGGCCAAAATGGGTTAGCGGTGGCAACGCATGACCAACGGGTTTCATATGCGTGTGTGGACCCGGGCTGGTAAATAAGACGTTGTTTCATCGTGTAGATATAAGCCGTGCACCGTTAGTTTTATCAGGTTGCCACGTTGGGGAATGGTACACCCCACGGTGGGGCCAGCACGGGTATCTACGTTAGAGAGCCGATCGAATGGGGAGTAGTGTGTACACCTAGTGGATTGTAGGGCCCCGTGGCGTCTACTCAGACACCTAGGGGTACGCGAGAACTATTAAGTTAATTTTATAAGTCCATGGGTGGGATCAACCTTTAAGTTAGGAATGACTGGTGTGGTGCAGTTAAGTAATTTACCTTTGGAAGGGCAGATGCGTCTTTATCTTTTATCTTAGTTTAGTTGACTGCTTAGTGTAGCCATTCATCCCCATTAGTTACCGTATATCAGTTTATGTCTTCTCTGGTTACTTTAACGATTGTATTGTTAAAGTTATAGGACTCGCTCAGACTTATGTATGACCCCGTTGTTTTTATCTTTTTTTTCCAACCCTTAGGTCCTACGGTGGATCCTAGCAGTAGTGGAGCTTGATCGGATTGCTGTTCCAGTCTTTAGGAGCTTGGATAGATGTAAAGCTCCAGTTACCCAGTTATCTTTTCTCTTGTCATGGCTATTGTATGAGAGTGGGATTATGTACTTCTTTATTTTGATGGATATTGTACTTGACTTTTATTGTGGTTTTATGATGTAACCAGACATGTTTTACTTTCGCTGTTATGAGATGATGTTTTAAATTTCAAGTACTATTTATATCTGTCTTGTTGTAATTTTTCTGTTCTATATTCACTAAAATACTCCACCGATGCTATGGCATTCCCTTAGTGAGTGACCATAGCGGGAGTGGGGTGTTACACAAACAGTTAAAGCATCCAAAACAGACCAATAGTGACCACGTCACACCCAAGTACCCAAACATTCTCCATTAGCTAGCTCATGAAGTAAGAGACACAGATATATACCACTTTGCGTACTTGGTAAATATAAGAATATAAGTTAGCATACTAGGCCTAGCATGGAGAGTTGCGTAACTAATCAAGTTGCTCAACCACACTAAGCTTCAAAGTAACTCCACGTTGGAGATGGATCCACCACGTCCATAGAAAGTCGATCATAACCCCGAGATCTGTTAAATACCACCACCAAATCCTCCACGGGAGCACCAACAAACTATAAAGTTTTCGACACAAGAACCGAGGAGTACTTAGCAGTGGAGTTGATAGAAATGAGAGAGGAACACCGCGCTATTGACAAGTAGATAATTTTAAAGCAACTTGAGCTGGGTAATTAGAGTGGCGTTGGTACAAAAAAAATAGGGTAGAAATGGTGTAAAAGGGGTTGGATCTGAGAAATTGCAAATAGGGTTCGGGGAACTTCTATGCAGACGAAAACAATAGGAATATATGAGAGGAGTTTGGAGAGAATGATTCGTAATGAGTAGAGAAGGGACCGAAAGATAGATGGTGTAGAAATCGAAGAGAGAAAAGGAAGCAGACCCCATGTCGTTGTTAACAGAAGCTCCCCAAAACTGAACCCCTGACTGATGTATTGTAAAAATATGTTAAAGATAAGTTAAATTCTATTGTAAACATTAAATTTAATGAATAAAATTTCTTCAACATAAAATCATGTTTTACTATGAGTGAATTAATCATTTGAACAATAACGTATCTTTTAACTTTGGTTAAATTGGTTACTGACTGAATTAACTGAAATTATTTCGATTCGATTCGGTTCGGCTTTGAAAATTTTCAGTTTGAAATTCTTTACTCTAAAACCAACCGAACCAAGCGAACACTCACCTATAATGGATGGAATCTACCCAAACTGGAGAACTTTAATACAGGGATTCAAAGTAACAACAAACGACAAGGAGAGCTATTTCACTGAAAAATTGGCCAGCTACAGAAAGAATATATAACGACCATTCAGTGTCTTATAAGCAAGGTTTCAAATTTTACGAAATCCAGTTCGATTTCATGATCTAAGAGTTCAATCATAAATTATCTGTGCTTTTATAGTAATTCATAATATGATTGTAGAGTATGAAAGAGATGGGTATAAAAATCAGGAAACTAATTACCTGGATATGTTTAAGGGTTCTAACAAAGACCAAATAGAGAAATAAACTCGATGGAGGAATATGTTTCATGGTTCAACATATCGAAGATCAAACTGCGCACTTCCATTTGTGTGACCAGTTGGTTGTCCATTTGTGGGCGCATAAAGGAAGGAATAACATGAATCCTTAGGCATGGTTTGTAGCATTAATTTATGTTTGCAAGTTTGTTTCTTGTAATCTGTTGCAGAGATTTTAAGTCTGCTACTTTGTTGACTGTATTATGTTTTAAAAATTTTATGTTGTATTATTATTATTATGGAACTTATTTAATAAATTGATGTCGAACCTTACCTTGAAATATACAATAGTACAATAAAAATATATCAATTACATAAATACCACACACCTAAAATTAAGTTAGTTAGAGAAACATAAACTGCACACACATGAAGACTCAACCAACGACATTTCATGCATATTACATTGTTCCAAACATCTACATCTCATCCCTATATAAACGACTACCGCTTCCATTGCCACTGCCTCTTACTTTCTTATACGTTTACAACTGCTCAGTTACTAATTCCCGTTGTAAAGGAGAAAGCTTACTAAAATACAAGTCATCAATTTAATATAATTCTTCTCTCGCATCAAGGCTTGCTTCTCCTCATGAGCTCGTCTCCTGAACTCTCCGTCATCCATGACTATCTTCTGAAGTTCAAGTTCGTTGCGGGTACTTTGAGATGAAAAATTGGATCTGGGCTCTCTTGTTTCTCCAGCAGAAGACTCTAAAGTTCCTACAAATATAGAGAAGCCCACACTGCGTTGTACCAACTGAATTGACTTGTTTCTGCCCATAGGTTGTCCATCAGTCTTCCATGTAAAGGAGATCTTTCCTGCAAATTTGGATCGCTTCTTGGTTGAATCAGAGTAATTCTTTCTTCGTTCACTACATAGAAATTATTTTTTATAGCAACATATAACCGGTTCGATAAACGTTGTATACCGACATGTTATAAAATACTATTGAACATTTATAACACAAAAAAATGCCACTATAAAAGAGCATGGTATTATAGCACAAATTTGCCACTATGTTACATAAAGACAATAGCTCATCCTCGCTGCTATTAAATATCTAAATCTCAACGAAAATGAGAATCTATATAACACAATATAGCCGCTACAACATATTTATTCGATAGCGGCTACATGACGCTATTAAATCAACATGTTATAGCATTGCTAAATCCTTTTACAGCTCATATATACTGTTACAAAATTTGTAGATACATTGCTGCTATTTTTTGACAATAAGCCTACATTTCATATTAATAATAGCAATCAAAATGAATCTTCATAACAATTTAAAGAGCAATGTATGAACAAAAAAAAATAATAATTTGCAAATATAACGCATATTCATGATAACAAAATAAAGTATCAACTAATACAAAATAATTTCAATCCATGAGTTACCAAATTTCAACACATATGTTTTCAATTCCATATTGATGTCAGCTAGCATACGGACAAAATAATAGTTATTCCTCTAATATATCACTCATTTTTTTTGCAATACCCAACCTCTCAGATATCGTAGATATTAAGTGATGGTCTATAAAATCACCTTTCTGGTATACCCGCGGCTAGATGTTAGTGAAAGCACTTCAAGATTCGTTTGTGAAACATAGCCTATATAGGCATAAAATTCTTCTCTGGTATTTGAACCATGTCTATAAAATTGGATGTGACGAACTGCCACCAATTTCAACCGTTTCAACAGATGATGAGATCTTTCTGATGCTGAAAGAGGATGGAGACTGCGTCGATTAGACTGAGAGCTCTGATACCACATTAGAAAGATTTGATAAAAAGCAGATGTAATTTGAATATGTAGTAACGATGTAGAAGAGAACAGATTTATATTAGTAAAGTGAATTGTATAAATCTCTGACAGACTAGTACAGAGATACTCAGTACATATACATGTTAGGGTTTCCGCAAGATCACTACACAATTAGATTTTGAAAGAGGAAGAAGATAACAATAACAAGCAAATTTCTCCAAACAAATATTTATTACTTCACCAAATTATTAATATGAAAGCCTAAAAAAATAATTGAGAATTTATCTCAATCCCAAAAAACAAGTTTTTTTATTTTTCCTTTCCTTCAAGTACAAATAAATCTATCCCTAATGACATGCTTATATAGGCAAATGAAAATACTAGATATAAAACCTAATTGGATCCTAAAATATCTCAGAAATAAATACTCCTTAAAACTTGTTCAAAATAAAGCTTTCCTAAAATATCTCAATAGATCCATAAAATCCGCAGTAGATCCTTAAATTCCACAATTTTCAATTTCTCCATCTTCAATATCCATGTGATAAATATCACAAACCATAACACTCCACCTCACTCCAACAATCAGCAAATCCATAAACCAAAAACCCACCCACAAATGATGCATCTCTCACATGAGATACACCACAAAAATAATCTCAAAATTGCTTGTAATACCACAATGGCCTTCATGTAGACTTTGTGGCTTTACGTAAATGGCTCCACCTTGATTCAGATAAACTCACCTTTCCTAATCTAATTTGAGAACTCATAACATTCTCCCCCGTTTTTTCAAGCAATTTATATATGTTATCATTTCTCCGTTTTGCGCACAAAAGATCCTTTCTACCCCTCCAGACCCTTATGACTCTACCTATAGTCGAGAAGTTGCAGCCTTTTTGTTCCAACTGTCCAATTGAAGCAAGATTCTTCTTAATTTCTGGAATGTACCTAACTCCCGTTAGCTTCACCATCTTTCCATCATTCATCTTCAATCGAACCAAACCTATGCCTTAGCATGCAAATCTCGATCTTCAGCGGATTCCACTTTACTACTTTGTTCTTTAAAATCAATAAATGCTTCCTTCTGATGGCACATGTGGAAACAAGCTCCTGAATCAAGTATCCAATCATTGCTTTCGCCTTCATTAACACATAAAACATTTCCTTCAATCTCCTTATCAAAATTCACCTCATTAATGTTGTTATTTTGTTCATCAGTCTCTTCTTCCAATGCCTTCATCTTCTCCTCACCCTTTTAATCTTGTGACAAAATCTCAGTTGATGACCGAGTTTGTCACAGTAAAAACAAATGTATTCCTTTTTCATGTCTGGTCTATTCGGTTTCCTTTCCATGTTTCATTGATTAACCCTCCTTGCAATAAAAGATTTTTCAATTGGAGTTCCAATTTCCATTGCCTCTTCCTTATCTTTCCTTCTATAAGGCTTGTCCTCCGTAGCTTCTCATTAAGAAAGCTACTAACCACTGACCCCATTGAAACAACGTCATCCGAATTTGAGTTATTCAACGCAACCACAAGTGTTTCCCAACTTTCTGGCAACAAACTCATCATCATTAAGGCTTGTGTTTCATCATCCACCTTGAAATTCATGGCAACCAATTGATTCACAATTTCCTGAAAATCATTAAGATGCTCTCCAATTGATCCACCTTCTTTAAGCTTTAGATTCACCAATCTTCTCATAAGAAGAGCCTTATTTGTTGCAGAGTTTTTTGCATAAACCCCTTCCAATTTATTCCATATTGCATAAGCTGATGTTTCATTAGCAACAATATGAAACACTGAATTATCCAAAAAAACATCGAATAGACGCAGCAGTCTTCCTATCCAAAGTCTCTTATTTTGCTTCGGATAAATTGCTAAGGTTTTTCTCCATTATTCTCCAGTGGCTGATGAAGATCATCAAGATAAAGGAAATATTCCATCTTTGTCCTCCATAATCCCCAATTTCTTCCATAATCCATAAGAAAACCTGTATGGCACATTTAAAATTTGATGCTATCTTGATGCCGCTTGACAACAAAACAGGTTTGATGGCGCAATCTGGCGATCAACTTGCCTTTGAGTGATAAGTGCATAATGTGAAGTTGTATACTTAGACATGCGAATGGAACTGGGTATCATATAATCCATGCTAATTATTTAAAGCATTAAATGTAGGGTAGCTAAGTTGACAATCTGCGTAAGTCCCACTTTTTAAATGATGACCTATGCTCTTTTCTTACATCCGTATTTTCTTTATTTTGTCTTTTCAAAAGTAAGCATTGAATGGAAGCTTGCAATAATGTTAGCTATTTTTTTTAAACTTTCCATATGAGTTGGCTTCAAAAATGTCAAACGTTGGATATAGCGTGTCAAGAAACATAGCCTACAGAAGTATAAAATTAAGTCTCTGATATTTGAACTTGGTTCTTCCATGTTTCTTTCACAGGAATAGTCACTCTTTCAAGAAGCTTTGCCATTTCCATCCTTTCACCTTGTCTAACCAGCACATACATAAATTCTTCACTAATGGAGCAAACGCAGAACAACTCAATATCATAGGTTGTGGACTTTAACTACACCTTGTCTGTAGATAGCCTTCCATGAGTTAAAATAGTAATAGCTGGCAATTCTACCAAGGTTTGTTACCTAGAAATAACCACACTTTCTATCATGCTTGATTAAAAATAATTAATCCAATATACTGGCAGCAGAATAAATCTGCAATTGTCATACAACATGAAAATATCATGTAAAATATGGCATATAGAATTTTAACTATAATAATATTAACAGTGATCAGACTAATTTTGCTTTTGTCACCTCACCTTGCCACAACATAAGATACAAAAGAAAGAGCGTTGAACACAAAACACATCAACTACATTTAATCAAGTACCCATCTGTTAACATTGTTGTTTGGAGTAAGATGCCTTGGCTCTAAGTAGAAATTGATATTGCACCTGAATATAGGGACTCTTGTTTCATCATAACAAGTGATCATCACCTCTGCTATCAACTAGCATCCCCTATCACAAACCGGAATCCAATCTGAAACACAAATCTCCAATTCAGACCCAAAAGAAGGGAAAAAAATCCTAGCTTATATTATCATATAAGCTTGTAAAACTTATCCGGAAAGTAAAAAATTAAATGCAGTAGAAAAAATTGTTTGGTAATTAACACATTAAAAAGGTAAAATAAAGCTTTTGTATTCCAAAATTCCATGATAGTAAGTGTGTGCATGTGAGCTGTGTAGTTTATGCCCTGCTATTACCCCGCCATATCCCCACTATATCGTGCAGCGGATTTCTACCGCTACGATATTTCCAAATAGCCTATGAAATAGCCTTTCCGCTTTAAGCCCCGCGATAATACGATATTCTCGATATATCTCATTATTTCAGCTATATTCTGATATTTCCGCTATATCTTCTATAAGAGAAATGAATTAAAAATGACATTTATGCATTATAAAATTATTTTTTAAATATGATTTTTTAACATATATTTTTCAAAATTTAAAATAGTATAGTATTCTATTAAATTTAGTTAAGCTAAATAAAAGTTTAAACTTATTTACATATCTTTGCTTATTGCTTTATTTAATATTAAGAATGCACTAATCAAAATTAAGTTCAATGATAATTTTTCATTTATATATTTTTAAAAGCATTAAAATGAGTTTTATATGCTATTTTAGACTTATCCTGTAACGACCCGGGGATTTTCGACTCCGAAAATCAACACAAATACCCATGTCGACTATTCAGACATCGGAAATACCGGATAGTTAATAGAAAGAAGTTAGTGGATGAGAATAGATAAGGTAGAACTATTAGAATAGAAGAAGAAGAAGAACACAACAACATCAGAGTAACACGAATCTCACAGCGGAACGAATAAAATATAGTATACAAAATAACATTGAAACACAAATCTGTATATATTAGAGTGCAACACTTACATCACAGCGGAAATAAACAATAGCTATAAATTACTGCTGAAGCCTCCTGCTCCAAGCTCCATCTGATGTATCTGTAAATCTCGACTACTTGACTGCTCGTACAAATTTAGGCACCCAAGAGTTTAGGGAAAAGAAAAACAAAATAAACTCTGGGTCAGTCATGGGACTGGTGTGAGTAAACTTCAACATTTGGTTTAACTTTTCAAAATCATTTTCAAAAGAAATGATAATCGTAAGACCGATCCACGCATAAACACAGATGGTTTTTACCTTATGATAACCCAAAACATTTTCAAAATCAATACTTTTCTGATATTATAATAATGTCTAACCGTAAATAGTTAACAATCTAGCAGAACGCTTGCATCTTACGCTCCACATATATATAATATACAATCAAAACCGCAAGCCCTTATTGGAGATTGGATTCCGACTATGACAAGGTATGGATCCACCTGCCGATAGTGTATCTCTAGAGAGGAATACACTAGGTTCAACAAGAACGTCTTGCAACCCGACCCACACATGACCGACCACTCATTTCTCTTGAGTGTATCAGATATATTGTCACCTACGGTTGCTAGCAACATAACCGTTCCCAGGAGGTACATAAGCGAAAAGAAGTAACAAATATGAATATTCTCTAAATGGTGACAATACACCCTAATGGGGACAACCCACATAGCCATGCTGCCTGCCCGATTTTTGTCATTTCCCGGTTGATGAGGCTTGAGGTCATAACGTATCTTTTGACAGATCACACCTCCATTTATTTTGAAAGCCACATCGTCATACCCGCCAAATCACAAATTAATTTCCACAAAAATACCACGGGTATAAAGCTAAGACAAACGAATTTCTCCTCCACCAAACGTGGATGCGTTTGAAGCGATCAATTTATGTGATCCATTAGATATACTCTGTCAGACATTCGTCCATACACGTCCTGCGTCTGGACAAACCGAAGGCACTATTCTGTAAATCCATCTTAGGCAATTTCTACCTAGGATTACCAGAACAGCCCTTGCATAAACTTCGTCTTTAATTCCCTTCATCATATTTGCTTCGCAAGGCTAATGCCTATATGGAGTGGTTTTCAGATAATAAATTTGATCCCGGTCTCTCTGTATTGACAACGGAAATTGTCAAAACTTTGATAGTCGGTGATTTAACTATCAAAGGAAAACTTGTGTACAAACAACGGTCATATTTCCAAATGGAAATCTTACCAAGCAAATCATCAATCAACACTGATCCCCTTTAATTTAATTTGCCATTCAATTATTCATTTCCCTATTCCCGTTCCCGTTCCCATATATTCGTAAATCCCTATTTTTTTAAAATTTAGAAAATATATGTTATTAATCAATGGAAAACATTTCCATATTTACTCCCATTTCTTATTTCTTATTTCCTATATTAGAAAACATTTTCGATTCTTCTTTGAAAAACATTTCCAAAATTCCTTCAATGGATTTAAACAGATGTTTAAATAAAACATCGCTATGCCAACACGAACTATTTCACTCATTTACTAAATTCACGTAACTAACCTTCACTACCGAACCTTAACCATTCCTTAGCTAAAAATGAAATCAATTAAGTTGGGGTATAACTACCTCTCAGACCTTAACTGAACAACATTTCTGACCTCGAAATAGACAAAGTTTACCTTTTAAATCTTCAACAACTTCCTTACGTAACTCTTGGATTCTATTTACAAATCCATTTGTTTTTCAGAAATCATTTGATTATGACAATAGTGTTATAATTCCATGCTTCCGAAATATAATAACTTAAATATAACTTTTATTTAATAATTTAAATAAATAAGCAAATGTTTTATTTAATAAATAAATCTTGATTAAAAACCCGGAAAGTAAATAGTACTTTCCTACATTCGATATAGTCGAATCCAAATGTATAATTCTCTCTCGAATAACTATATTCGGTAACTCTTTTTCGAATAACTATATTCGATAACTCTTTTCCGAATAAAATCTATTCGATAACCTCTTCTTCGAAAAAACTATATTTGATAATCTCTCCTTCGAATAACTACATTCGATAATCTCTCCTTCGAATAACTATATTCGATAACTCTTTTCTTCGAATAACTATATTAGATTAACTTTATTCGAATAACTAATATTTGATTAACTCAAATTTCATTAACTTTATTCCTATCCCATTCAAATTCCCATTAGAATTCCTATTTCAAAACCCAATTTCTTTATAAATGCTTTAATTTACAAAATATTTATTTTAATCCATTAATAACATCGAATGTGAAAAATATTCCTTTTATATAATCCCTTAAGTTTGATTTCATATTTCAAAAAAAATATCTCATTTCCAAATTCTATTTATAGTTCTATTTATAGAATTATTCATACGGAATCTTCTTTTTATTCTAACACTTAAATCGCATTTATAATCCCTTTTATATATGCTATGTTCACATTCTCTTTAAAATATCGGTGTCAAAACCGATTTCTTCTTCTCTATATAAGTTCAGACTTATATATTCCATTCATCAAATGATAAATATTTTACTTAATTTATAAAATATTATGTAACGACCCGGAGATTTTTGACTCCGAAAATCGACACAAAACCCAGCGTCGACTGTTCAGATATCGAAAATACCGAATCATTAATAGAAAGAAATTAGAGGGTGAGATAGAAAAGATAGAACTAATAGAATAGAAGAAGAAGAACACAACTGAGCATAATCAAAGTAAACACGAATCTCACAGCGGAACGAATAAAATATATTATATAACATAAGCTTTGAAATACAATCTGTTTTGTACATATATACATACCATCATCAGAGTGCACATAACATTTGATTTAGCGGAAGTAACTCTAAATAAATAACGTTGAAGCCTCCTGCTTCAAGCTCCTCCAAGTGTATCTGTAAAAGCCTGAAACACTTGACTGCCCGTACAAATTTGGGCACCCAAGAGTTTAGGAAAAACAAAACAAAATAAACTCTGGGTCAGTCATGGGACTGGTGTGAGTAAACTCCAACCATATGGTTTAACTTCAAAGATCTTTCGAAAGAAAAGGATAATAGTAAGACCAGTCCACACATAAATACGGATGGTTTTTACCTTACTATAACCCAAACCATTTTTGATATCAAAATTCAGTGATATTATATAATGTCTAATCAAATAAATAACCAAATAGTAGAACGCTTGCATCTCACGCTCTACATATATATTATAAAATCAAAAACCGCAGGGCGCTTATTGGAGATTGGATTCCAACTATGACAAGGTATGGGACCACCTTCCGATGATGTATCTCTAGAGGCAAATACATCTGGGTTCAAAAAGAACGTCTTGCAACCCGGCCCACACATGACCGACCACTCATTTCGCTTGAGTGTATCGAATGTATATCACCAACGGTTGGACTCAAACCACCGTTCCCGAATGGGCAGAATCGATAGATTAAGAAACAAAAGGAATTTCTCTAGATAGGTGATTATACACCCTAATGGGTGCAACCCACATAGCCATGCTGCCTGCCCGATTTTTGTCATTTCCCGGTTGTGAAGCTTGAGGCTACGTCTATCTTTTAGCACATCTGGCCGCCATACACTTTGAATGTCACATCGTCAAACCCGTCAAATCACTAGCTGATCTTCCCAAAATATTACGGGTATAAAAGCCAAGATAAACGAATTTCTCCGCCACCAGACGTAATATCTTGAAAAGAACGTCTTAGGTGACCGTTAGGAATACTCTGTCAGACATTCGTCCATACAAGTTGTCCTAGGACTGAACAAACGGAAAACACCATTCTGAAACAGGATGACCCTTGCATTTCACTCCGTCTTCAATTTTCTTCAGTAATCAAATTCGCAGCGCTTATGTCTATACGGAGTGGTTCTCGGATATTAAATCCAACCGGTCTCTCCGTATTGACAACGATGGTAAAAATCTTTGATAGCCGGTGTTTTAACTATCAAAGGAAAAATAAACATCCATCAAACAGCCATCAAACAATTCCACACTCACTGGCCCTTTTCTAATCTCTTATACTAAATTCATTCTCTTAGTGAATTCTATATATATCGTTATATCGGTTTCTATTATCAAAATTTCTTAAAAATATTCTAACTCCTTAAATTTCCGGAAAAATTCGCCATAACCTCCCCTGCACCGGGAGCATCGGGAAAATCCCCAAACCGCCACACAGGCCTCTCCATTCAAAAAGAAAATCAAAAAGCCAAGCGGCTTGCCGATTCGGCGCATAAAACCTCATATGGAAATTGAAACATGTACCTTGTTGTCGGGCACTTAAATATAAATCTTCATCTTCATTTACTTCATCCTATACCTGTTTAATATGCACATACGCCCATCTCCAATTCATTTCAATCAATTTAACCTTTTTCAACTTAATTCGCTATTACTTCGCTAATTAGCTCTTTTGCCTAGTACATTTCTGATTTGAACATATCATAGTCAAATACCATCTAATTCGCTTATGCACATGTTGAATTCTATTTCTAACTCGAATTTCATATTTGATTTCACTTTAGAATCTCAAGTGGTTTTGAAAATACTTAGTTACCATCACTTATATTTACATAATCTTTTTTTTCATATTAAAACTTAAATTCATTTTTTTATAAAATTCCAATATCCTTTGAAATATAATTTATCCTAGGTGTTCGAGTCGAGTTACAATCATAAATCCGTGTGGCTTTATTTAAATTCAGTTTACGTTCCGAATATCGGAATAAACTCCATCGTTTCCTTTTGCAAACAATTTCAAGGTATAAATCTCCTTTTAAATTCAAATTTGAATTTAAACACCCAACTCATCCCATGATGATTATCCCCTTCTATTATAAACACCGTTTATAAATTTTACTTCTTGTTTTAAATACTTAAAACAAGTTTGTATTTTATATTCTATTTGAAATTCAAATTTCCACTTCGATAGATAAATTTCCTTCTTTATATCCCTTACCTGAAATTAAAGTTTAATATTATCAAATGATAATATTTCTTCCCATTTAAAACTCGATTCCTTATTTTGAAATATTTTATTACCACAACTTATGTATATAAGTATAAAATCTATTTCCATATTAAAATTCTAATACATTTCCAATATCCTTTTTGGAATAAATTTATTTTTATGAATTCGATCTACTCGAGTTCTATCCATACTTGTTTTTATTATTAAAACAAGTTACTATTTCCTTAGCTTACTCGAAATTCAAATTTTATTTTAAAAATAAAATTTCCTTTCGAATCTAAAAAAATCACTTTCATGACATTTTTAAATAGAATATCTAGGGCCAGTGATATTCTAATATCTAACACACAAATCATCCATTCAATTCACACATCACATACATATATAAATATGAAAACAACAGTAAATAAATTTGAGGAATCCAGTTGGATCCCTCCAACCTGTTTTACCTGCATCCACAGATGTTAGTCAACAAAAATAATACCAATCCTGCTTCAAGGCAGGATATCGTGGTATAAAAAAGGGGATCCACTTATGTATGTGGGCGTAGGGTCATCAGCTAATGATACTGCGGGCATCCGCTAATAGTGTTGCGGGAAATTCAATAACCACAATAATTCAACAATTCATTCATGCACCCAAGCAACCAACAAATTTATTTTTACGATAAAAATAAATTTAAATATAAAACGGTGAGTGAGATTTACTCACCTGATTTTCCATTTGTTGAATATCCATTTAAATTTAGCATCACGCGGCTAACGAATCAACTTGAATTGTCTTCAGCCGAATCTATTTGCTCCTTACTATTACCGCGCTTTACTCAACCAATTGATGAACAAATCTCTGGATAGTCCCAAAACTAAAATCAGTCCTACATTGATATTTCGTCGAACAACTTACGGTCGATCTCCCTTCCTTTTCTATCATCAGTACCATTGTTCTACAATTTCTGCATCATGTACACTGACTCACTACTATTCTCTGTCATCACGACTTCGATAACCAGTCCCCCTTACAGTACTTGCCTGTTACTACACTCCTCCCTTTGCCGTAGATTTTGAAACTCACGCTCCTTTCAACACAGCCGACTCCTCCTCAAAACTCACAACAAACAGCACCTCCCTTAACCTACCTCGGCTACTCACTGTCGTTCAAACCCTTTTGAAAAACTATCGTGACTTTCCATTCCCCTTCAACCTTCAACTGACGAAACCAAAATCACCACAGTTCAACATCGTAATCACTAATCCCTTCAGCAAATAACCACTACCGAAACCCCCCCCCCCTTACTAGAGCCTGCAGCTCGCACCTGCGAACCCCACTGCGACGTTGAACCCATCTACCCTGCTTCGAACAACAGTAGATGAAACCGTAGGATCAACCATAGCTCAAAGTCGAGATCCCCATGCTCGCGATGCCCGTGACCCCATGCCTTTGAGTGATTTTCGTTATTCTGAGGATAAAGAATGGGACGGCTTGCGTTTCTTCACTTTAGACATCGGCCATTTATTTCTCTCTGTAAAGCTTTGATTTTGCAAGGGAACGAAGTGGAGTAATTCGGATTTTAATTGGAAGAGAAGAATGAAGAGGAGGACTTGAAATTCATTTCATTGGTTGGGATCGAAAGATATACGAGCTCCACTTGTTTATATAGAATGCGAACGAGAACAGAAGGTACACGCCATTGAATTCGTTGTCTTCCTTGTTGTGAAGCTGGGAGACACTAATTCGTGCTCGAGAAAATATAGGTCTGCGAATTTAAGTTTCAGGGTGGCGCCATTAATTCTTGTTTGTCTGATATCGAAAGTGAACGACAGAATTTTGTGCTTGATGAAAATAGACTGCTTGAATCAAATAGGAGGTCTGCGAAATGAAAACTAAGGTCGGCTGATGTAATGGATTTTATTATATATATTGATTTGATTTTGTAATATAATATTTCAAAGTATCTCTTGGTCTCCTAATTTAAAATCCTGAACCGTTATTTCAACGCAACCATTGACGTTACAAGATTAGTAGAACCAAATTCTGAATTTTAATTCGACAGCATAGAAGAAATAACATATTAAATCAACGGTTTAAATTAAATTCGATTTAAATATAATTCGATTTTAAACGATTCAATTTATCGAAAATAAATTATTATTATCGTTCTAATTCAATACAGAATTTTATATTAGTCAACTGAATTGTTTCAATTCAGTTTTAACTCTGAATTCACTTGTTACCATTCATATCAAATATATAAAATTCATTTACATTTATAATTTGGTATTTAAAACAAATTTAAATGTTCGTTATAAATTAATAAAAAAAATCCGGTACATTACATATTATTTACAAATTAATCTTCTCCATTTTATCTGTTAAAACAGATTCTATTTAATTCTACTTTGAAATAAATCCTTTCCATTTATCTATTAAAATAGGTTTCCATTTAATATTTATTTTCCACTTATTTTCTTTTATAAAATTCTATTCATTTTACAAAATACTTCCTTTTAAAATTCCTATTTATTTCCCAAATAATTCCTTTTCTATTTTATTTGTTTTACACATATTTCCTTTTCGATTCTATTTATTTTACAAATATTTAATATTCAATTCTATTTATTTTACAAATATTATTCCTATTCAATTCTTTTCTAATAAATATTCCTTTTATAAAATCCTTTGATTTTATTAATATTTCCTTTTATATAAAATCCATTTATTTTATATGAACATTTTATTTTCAAAATATACTTTGAAAATTCCTTATATTCCAGTATCACTTATGGTATTAAAATACCAAATCAAAAGGATCAATCATCATCCAAACACACATAATCAATAATAGATTACATACCACATCATTTATCACAATATATGAAAAACAGTATTATAAATATTGAGGAATCCAGTTGGATCCCTCCAACCTGTTTCCCTGCATCCACAGATGTTAAACAATATAATTAAAATCAATTTCATTCCAATATGAAATATTCTGATAAACAGAATCAATATTTGATTAACGATATATATATATAACTATATCGATATTTTTAACTAATCAATTAGCAGTTCAACCAACCAATCAACAAACAATAATCAACCAATATTTATCAGTTCTAAAAATACGTTATGAAAATATAAACTGAGTAGAGTTAGTGAGATTTACTCACATTGGACGATCATCGTTAAACAACGATAATTGTCAGTTGATTCAGACAGACAATTTATTTTTCTATAAATTGTAACGAGCTCCGATTCACTCCCAGTCTGTTCCAGCGTGTAGCCCTTGTCCGTACGATCCCATCTGATTCTATTTTGTCCAGTTCCGATACCGTATGAGATAGTTATGAATTTTACGAGCTATTATAAGTATTTAAATAGTTTAATTTAAACAAATATTGTTATTGGGCCTCACCATCAACATAGGCCCATCCACTTCCTTGCAGACTGTATCCTTCTTCTTCTTCTCAGGTGTATGCCGCGACTCCCTCCCTCATACGCAAGCCATTAACGGATCTTTCCTCACCCACAACCACATCGTTACTTTACGATTCAATCCCAAACAAACTTCAATACCCTGCTCATCAAAATCTCCTCATCCTCACATGTTTTTCCTCCTACTCGCACGCACTATCTGAATCGTGTCATTCCCCATGTTCTTCACACTGTACAAGAAAGAAGCGACACCATCCATCACGGAATCGCCCAAAAATTGAGCACAAGGTGCTAACTACTTCTCAATCCCAAAAATCATAACCAAAATGAGTATTCTTACTTCGATTTCCTATTAGCTGGAACCATAGCTCGCTCTGTTGTTTTCTCCAACTCCATAAAGTTGTGCGATTTGCGTGAAATGCCTATGGAGTTGTAGCTACTGCTCTTGTGATTCCATATATACATGTTTTACAATTTATAGGAATTTATTCCTATTTCTTTGAAATTTACAACTCAAGAAATGTTTTGTTTTCTTTTCTCTGGAAGAAATACGGCGGCTACTTTGTTGTTGGCTAGAGAAAGAGAAACGAGGGTTAGGGTTAGTGAGGGTATTTATAGGATATTTATATGGCTTGTAGAGGAAGCTTCATTATTTTTATATTAATTTATATTCGATAATTAGCCCCATTTATCACTTTAAAAATTCCTACGATCACATACAACATCCAAAAATCATGAAAATAGATATACAACTAGAGTTTGACATTAAGGACCCAACGAAAGTGGTTTCGTCGAATTCCGACTCCATTTTTTCACACAGCGTATTTTTAACCGTCAAAATATCGACTGTTTTTCACATTAAAAATCGGCACGGTCACATACTGACTCCAAAAATCACGGAGCCTGAAATCTAACAATAATTTAATATTTCGGATCCAACAAAATTAGTTTCGTCGAAAACGGAGTTCGTTTGCAAAACTGGCTATTTCTAAAGCTTTAAATAAACCCATTTAAATATAAATATATTTAAAAATGATTAAAATAAATAATAATAATTAAATATTATCATATATATATATATATTCACACAGAATATTATCCAGCTCCAAAATATACCTGTCTGGGTTTATAACTCAATATTTCAAATCCGGGTTAAATCTATATTCAATTTACATTGAAAATCCATTTATATTTTAAACAAATCGTTATAAATTATAAAGGAATTCCATAGCGACTATTTTAAAATTTGATTTGGACATAAATCAAAATCTATAAGATGAAATCCCGATTTCTCTCTTCCATTAGAAGAATATAGTTCACCAGCTCCGAGCGTTTCTTGTTTCACAGAAATCCGACGTAAAATGGATTATGTATATTCATTTAAAGTCCGAATAGCCCAATTACGAACTGCAGCACCATTTCGAGCTCGATTATAACTATAATATAATTATACGTTCAACTGTCGTTTATATAATATATTCGTTAATATAATTCAACTCTATACTGAATTATATATTATAAATGATCCAATCCACACAATATTGTGAATTCCACTATTTCCGACTATTTTGGAAATTAAATATATTATTCTATTATTTATATTAATTAAATATTCAATATTATTTAATTAAACGACCATTTAAATATCTATTTCACCATTTAAATAATTAAATAAATTAATTATTATACCGAAAATATACAGGACATTACATTTTTTTCCCCCTTAAAATAATTTCGTCGTCGAAATTGCTAAGGTAGAAAACAAACCCTATTAACTGGGTTAAAAATTATTTGTTTACTTATTAACTTCGATTTCCACTAAGCCAATACATTTTAATTATAATATTAATTCATTTCGACAAATGAAAATTTTCAAAAATTCTGAAAATTTTCTAACACCTCAATTTTTTGAAAAATTTCACCAATACCTCCCTTGTACGGATCAATCGGTACAAGTACAACTCGCCTCTCTAGGCCTTCTCCAACCCAATAGAAAATCAAATAGCCAAGCGGCTTGCCAAACAGGCTCATAAATCACCAAACTCATATAAAAATAAACATGTACCTTTTTGTCGGGCATATCATTATATCCCTTCCATCTGTTATCAATTCTACATATACCAATGTCATTCCAATCAATCTCCATTCGATTCATCCTCAAACTCAATCATTCGGTTCTATTGAAGCCAAATTTAATTTCAAACTCGAGTTCCATTCTCGATTCAAAACTCCTAACTCATCATTTCAAACCCAACACCTTCTATTGAAACCATGAATGTTTGGTTGTTTGTTTTGATTGATTTATTTGTTTGGATTTGGTTTAGGATGTGAATGGAATTGATTAGAATTGGTATGTGTATGGCGCGAGCCAATATTAGGCGAGAGATAAGGCTAGACCTTATTTCGGTTCTAGTATTGCGCCGTTATGCTGCCAATTTTTTTTAAAATATGTTAGAACAATAAAAAATATCATTTTTATTGTATAAATGAACTGTATAAGATATTCATGTGTTGAAATAAATATTTTATCATTAAAAATATAATTTTTAACGTGTATATGAATGAAAATAAATATTCATTTACAAATCGAATGATTTGTTTATGAACACTCATTTGACTGATATTGATTGGGACGATATATTTTACGCATTGCTCAACTACACAAATAAAATCTGTGTTTGTTGATTGAAACCCCACACGGGTATTGGGATGATATTTGACATACACTAATCTTAATTGTTTAGTTGTACGTCAATCGATTGGTTGAAAGACTATTGTAAGCGTAAATTATTTATATTTAATGCTTATGCAGTCATGTAGTGCACTCTGGCTGATGGTTGATTGTTTATCATTATTGATATATACATGTGTTGTATGAAATCCATATAAATAAAATTATATGATAATTGATTGGGTTTGATTCCAATTCAGAAATAAGTAATATTTTATAATAGTGAATATTTTAAAATAACGAATATTCAGTAAAGAATCAAAATGTGGATTTGATGTCCAATTCTAGATGGACACGGAAATATTTAAATATATGAAGCTGTGTTGAGTAGTTATGCGCCATTTTGACGCGAACGATATTTATATCGATTTTATTCATTTTTATAATGAATATCGAAAAGGAAGTTATTTCAAAATATGATATTTTGAAAATATTATCATTTAAATAATATAATGATAAGAAGTATTCAATTTTGATTTAAAATTGAAATGAAGTTAGAATCATTTTAAAACGAATTTATAAACGATTTATAAAATATGATGTAAATGGAAATCGACGAAATATATATAATATATGTTATATATATTTAATGGCCTGAATAATACGCGCCACGCCGTGGCCGTTTGCGAATTTCAACCATTGACTTCGAATTGATAATACGAGAGATCCGACCGTCGGATTTTCCTAAAACCGGAACCGTTGGGTTCGTATCGAAAAGAGCTTTCCAAAGAATACAAGAGATTTTAAATCTAATGGTTGGATTTGGAATTATGTTCAAATCAAATTTGGAAAAGGTCGTTGTAAGTGCAATTCGATGACTGTTTATGGAAATCGATTGAAATGGCCTTAATAAAATTATTAAAAATATTAATAATTTGTGTAAAATCATAATAAATGATTTGGAAAGAATTAGGATGAAAAATTCCACGTTTGTAAAGATAAAAATATATTTTTATCAAAATGAACTAGTTATTAACTAGATTTGAAATCCAATAATTTTTAAATAAAATAAATTGGATTTGTGAATGGTTTTAATATAACTAGAAATTTCCAACGAACAAATTGGAATGGGTTTGGAATGGAAATAATCTTCGGAATATTTTAATATTGGATTCTGTGATTATACGGATATTGTTATGGAAATTTGGAAGATATATTTTATATCATTATTTCTAACATGATATTTGTTGATTTCAGAATTTGATATTGAATATAAGCCGATATAATTTCTATTCAGAGCCTTGTATTTAATATCAAATTGGATTTTGGGTTTGTCTTGAATGGTGTCTTCATTAACACTGTTCTTAAACCAAGTTGAGAAAAGAATAAATCTTTTAATTAAGATTTAGGGAATTTACCAATTAATTAATATTTAATTGGAATTGAATTAAGAATTGGATTTTTGGGTTTATCGTGAACGGTGTCTTAAATAACACTTGTTCTTTAACCCGATTAACAGAGAATTTAAGATATGGAATTTATAAATCTTTTATTAAGAATTAATGGAATTTTTTAAAGTAAAGGTTTTCCAATTTAATAAAATAAATTGGAATGGATTGGAATTCGATTTGGTAATAATCGAAGTGAACTTCTGTGGAGGAAGACTATTAGTATGTATGGAATTTAAAAGGCTTTGTCGCTATTCCATTTATACTATTAGTCGGATACGAAAATTGATATCGGTTATATATATGTATTGATTTTTTTTCCATGAAGATTCCATAATTAATGGAATGAGATTTTGTGTTTATCGTGGACTGTGTTTTAAATGACATTAGTTCTTTAACCCAGTTAAAGACAGGATTACATGTCTAACATTGTATTTCGAACTGTATTGTTGGTCTCTGCTAAATATATATCTGTTTGGTGGCGGAATTTAATCTCTTGCTTAACACCCTTCTCTAAGACGTACGAGCTTAGAA
Organism: Allium sativum; assembly: GCA_030737875.1. NCBI lineage: Eukaryota > Viridiplantae > Streptophyta > Magnoliopsida > Asparagales > Amaryllidaceae > Allium > Allium sativum. The sequence continues at coordinate 42,953,651 of JASFAX010000020.1, read as the reverse complement.
GTTATATATCGGCAGAAATCAATAGTACGGTGTATATCGTCGATGCGACATGTTTGTGTTTCCAAAGTTAAATAATCATTAATATTGATTTTTGGGAAGATTAAAACTAAGTGGAGTTTTAATGAATCTTTAATTAAATTGAAATGTGAATTGATAATTTAAATTATCAAATTTGGGAAATGATTCTACGATAAGTCAACGATGAAGACGGTGGTTGAAGACCGGAGGTCTTCACATCGTTTGGATGATTAATGATGTCTTGATTGGGCTGTACACCCAAGACAAGGTAATAAGTAGTGATCGTCCATACATACTTGGAGATCAACCGGATATGCGAGGACACCTCTCTCCTGTATTGGACATATGGGATGAGGAATAAGGTGCCTCCGGTTTCGTTCAGACCCAGAACGAACTAATAAATGGATGTGTGTCTGACATTAGATTTTATTCTATGTTGATTAATCTCTATTAAATATATATCTGTTTGGTGGCGGAGAATTTATTCTCTTGGTTAACATCCTTCTCTGAGACGTACGAGCTCAGAGGTTATATATCGATAGACATCATTTGCATGGCATGAATTATCAGTGTGGCATACAGAGATGCAGTGATCAAGGCTTCTGTTGAAAAGCAGAGTCTTGTGGTTGATGATCAAAGCATAGCCTTAAAGGACATACCTTTGTGTATAGCGTTAATTCGCGAGCCTCACACCTCGGTATGAGTCAAAAACGGGATAAGGGATGCAGTGAGAACATGACGTTTCATTTCAGCTATGGGTGGTGTCATGGTATGGAGCCCAGACATTTATATTTTTTTACCTATGTGGATAATGGATAGCGAGGCGCCTCGGATATATCGGTTACTACAGAGCCAATGGATAGGTCCGATAGGACTGGGAAACGTGTGTTCAGGAATTACCAATCGTCAAACGTAAGAGAGGACCGACACTTCAGGATCCAAGGGTTGCCCAGAGTGTGTAGTCCTGAGACATTTGCTAGAGTGTCTCGAAGCGGTTATGAGTACATCCCTTACCTCGACTCATGATGGAAATCCAATTTCCAATACATGACATTTCGGTTTTGATTGTAGAGCCTAGTATGGCGACATGATATATGGTACCCATGTCGTCTATGATTGATACATTTATATTTGAAGTTGTTTTATACACTATGCACTTATAATAGTATCAAATGATTTGTTTTACACGTACCAAGCATGTTTGCCTATTATAAGGTAAAACTCTATCCTCCGGCTTGCGTTGCATTGTGTGATGGGACCTGAGTCTTATAATAGCTTCAATTTTCCGAAAAACATTGCACTGTTTATTCTATGCACTGGTATTCTTGGGAGGAAACTCGTTCCGTGTTATATGGCGTGGTCCCTTGATTTACTTTATTTCTTAAGTAAAAGATTTAATAACTGTTTTTAGTTCTCATACCAGTCACATGACTGAGCTGGAGTTTATTGTTTTAACCTAAACTCTGGGTGCCCCAATTTTCCACATGGGCAACTAGTGGTTGGGTTCCTGCAGATATTATATTCACAGGATCCTAGATGTACAGCTGTAGTTATATTCGGAACGCTCTGTATCTGTTTATTTCTTACAATTGTGTTATGTATTATTTTCCACTGCTAAGTAATGTATTTTAAATCTCTGATATTTATCAAATGTATATTATTTATTCATACTCTGTTATATTCTTGTACTCTGGTGTAATTGTTGTAATAAGCAATGAAATGTTCTTCTGTTTGCGTTCTGATTTGTCGTGTTCTCAACTCAATCCAGGCTTTCCCGTAAGGGCGAGTTTGGGTCGTTTCACCCGACATATGTACAATACTAGATGAACAGTCTATTCCAACGCCCCATTTCCAACGGCCGCCAACGGCTATTAATGGACCGTTAGAAGCCATTGGAAACCGATAGAATAAAGACCGTTGGCGACCGTGGAAATCTTCTTGCATATGTTCCAGTGAATCCGACCTGCTGCTTGTTATTTTTGTTTTCTCCCCCAATTAGATTTCCATTCCCATTCCACCATTTAAACTTCTTCAATTTCGATTCCTCCACCCCAACAACCACCGCAACCGCGTTCGACGTCATCCGCAAGCTTCTCCAACCCTTCTCCACGCTTGTTGCTCCCGGATTTAGGTGAAATTCTTAAACCTAGCTATTTTTTAGGTTTTCAACTAATTTCTATTTAATTTGAATTTTATTTGATTCCTAGTTGTTTTTGTACGTATATTACATCATATAATTCCCTAATTGCTATTGTTATCACCGTAATTATCAAATTCTTAGGAATTGTTAGCATGTATAGCAAATACTTGGTGTTAGCATGTAATCGAACCCTAAAATGAAAACACTTGTTGCCATGAATTGTTAGCATTTTAAAATAGAGAATGTATGTGATTGGAGTTATGGTTATTAAAATCATATTTTTTTTCAGTTTTTGCGGACTCATTGTGCAATGGAGTTATGCTTATCATGATTTATTCGTACGTATTGTAACGAATGTATGTGATTCGTTTGTTGTAATTTTTATAAAGAAAAATAATTGTTATGTGAAGCATAAATTCCATTTTATCTACCGAAAAAGGAAATATTTTATAATCTTATTGGGTTGGTTAGTGTGTAGATTTAAAATGGTAATAAAGGTAAAATTAGTATAAGAATTTTAATGTTGTAATTATAATTTTATACTCCTTGCGTTTTCAACCAAAAACCATTTTTGTTTTAAATATAATTTTGGCATTTCATTTATCAGTAGACCGTAAGTTGTTATATATAATTAAATAATAAAGGTAAAGTCGGTCCTTTTTTCATTTTTTCTCTCAAACAAAAATATAATAGAAAAATAAAGCTGTATAAAAATTTTATGACTCAATTAAAAGAAAATATAAAAATAGTTTTGCATAAAGAAAATATAAATTTTTATGTACAAGTTCAGTCTTATTAGAATATGTTGCAATTATTTTTGAATTCACTTTGTAATATTAGCCTTCTTAATCAATTTGTATTTATATGTTTTTTACTCGCCATTTAGTATACTGTGAAATATCATAAAAAAACATCTATGGAATAACAAGGAAATTATTTATGGTTTGTTATGAATGTTTGATTATGTTGCAGGTATATTATGTCTGACCCTGCTTCAGGCTATGGCTCTGGTTTTGGCTCTAGACGATGTAGCCTTACCCGACATGTTGGTAAGGGTAGTAGCGAACGGTTAGCTCACCCGGTTGTTTATTTAAAGCCTAAGGCTGACAAGGCGTAAGTATCAAAATTAGCAGAAAACAATTTAATGTTTTTTTACATAATATAACTATATTATAAAAAGTTCTAATTTATATTTAATGGAGGAGGTTCGAGTTGGAGTCATCTCGGAAGGTTTTAGATATCTTTGAGGATGCGTATATGGCTAGAATGAGCAATTTTTGGCCTAAGTGGAGCAGGGTCCTAGTAGACGTCAAAGAGACTATCTGGCAAGATTTTTTGGTATGTTTATACCGCTTTATAAATTGGTTAAATATAAATAAATGAGGTTAGTAATATTTTCTCATTATACAGGGGGAAGTAGATGTGCAGGAGGTTAATATGAGACTAGTTCAGTGACACTGGAACTCAAAGGTCATAAAGAATTATAGAGAGGAGATGAATGAAATTAAGAAAAAGGGGAAGAAACCAAAGTGGATCGGTGATGAAGTGTTTGAAAAGATGGTTGCGTGGTGGGACACGGATGAGTTCAATGTAAATCTATAACGAATCTTTTTTTTTCGATTTTTAATAATTAACCAATGTAAATTTGCAGGCTGAGTCAAAAAGAAACGCCGCAAACTAGAGCAAGAATCCTGTAACTCATCGTGGAGGATCCAAGTCTTTCCAGTATCACAGCGAGGAATTTTCCAATTATTACATTTGTATATTGATCAGTTAAGTGATTGACTATGTAGAATTGGATTACACAAATTATCAACTGCAGGAACAAACTCGTGGACATCCCGTGTCCTACATTGACGTATTTACTTACACCTATGCATCCAGGCATGTAGACGAGCATGGAAATGTCACATATCAGTGGGATGATCAAGATAAGGCGACAGCTGCATACATATTCGTATTTTAAATTTTATTATCACATCGATTAGTTTATTAATTACTAGTTAATGTAAAATAAAATCAACGTTCTATTATTTTTCAACTGAAATTGTTTTTTGCATTATAGGTAAAGTTCCAGGAGGCACGGGCTCATGCGCTTGAGGAGTCGGGTCATGATGAGTTGACGTAGGAGGAGGAAGACAACTTATTTGATGCTGTTTTGGATCCATCGCAGTGGAGCAGGCGTTATGGATTCGGTAACCTGACGGTAATATTCATATGATTTAACCAATATTTCAGACTATATTTTGATAATTTAATATTTCAGACTATATTTTGATAATTAAATTAACTTATGCACATTGATTGAACTAAAATAAAAATGTAAGAAGGTAAGCTGAAATAATGCAACATTTGATATATGTGATATGCTTTTGTAATTAGTTAGACAAGAATAAATATAGCCTGGTTATGCATGGGCTGTAGTGAAAAAACATTAGTATTTATTGGTTAAGGATTAAATGAAATATCTATTAAGAGTGCAACTAAGTTTTTTTTCCAAAAAGAGGGGAAAATTAGATCATTCAGTTCTTGCATATAACATTTGAACTCAAAGTTTAAAGGCTTTCATTTGGATCGACCTACATAAGGTATTTTTTAGCGTTTTGAAAACCAAAACTCTTTGTTTTGATTTTTAAATAACTAAAAAATAACTTATATAAGTCGATACAAACGTGATATTCAAGAAGAAAAAAAGGCTTTTCTCATAGAGCATGAAGTGAAATTCTTGATGTATAGCACAAGTGAGAAAAAGAAGACTTTTCTTCCTTTTTAAATTTAAAATTGGTCTTCAAGAAGTGTACTATGGACAGTTAAGAGTTACAAATATATATCCTAATAGCATATGCTAAAGTTATTAACTAAAATTACTCAAATGATCTTCTTAATTTTTTCCCTTATGTTGAAAATAAGAATGTATTCTATAAAATAAAATTGGAAGTGTACTATGGCATACACTGCTTTTAGTCTAAAATTTTGATAGTTTATCTTACATCTAATAATTATTCATGTTCTAATTTTTGTGCAAGCTTTCAATCTTAACACATCTATGTTCTAATATCTTCTATACTTGTATTAGTAAGTTTCACAAGCCAAGAAGGCACATGACAAAGAAGAAATTAAGGAGATGCGAGCGTTGATTGAGCAGCTGCAGGACCAGAAACGTGTGCAGGCTATGCAGATTGAGCAGCTGAATCAAAGGGTTGCGGAGTACAGGCACAATCGTGATAGTTTTCCTTCTTCGTCTGCTTCTGGAGGACATAGCGACGGACATGATGCAGCTTGAGGTATGTTTTTTCGGTATTTGGCTTGAAGATGTGATTTGTTTTGATGCTGTATATATTGGTGCGGAGTAGATGAGACAAGTTTGGATGTATTTTGATGTTTGTATATATTAATACAGTTTGTAGACATGTTTGGATGTTTGTAGACATGCTTTGTTTTGTATATATTTATGTTTCTGCATTTTATTTTGGTTTTTTATATTGTTATTGGTATATATATATATGTTGAGTATATGTGGAATTGGTTGGAAATGGTCTTGAAATGGATTGGAAATGAACTGAATTGGAAATGGGGGTGGTTGGAAGGTTGTTTGCTTGCTGTTATATAAAAAAGAACCCAGTATTTCCAATGGCTATTTAGTCATAGTTTTCTAATAGTTTCCAACAGCCTTATACTGTTAGAAGCCGTTGGAAAGGTTCCGTGGATTCCATTGGAAGCCGTTGGAAGTCGTGAATGTTATTCCAACGGCTTCCAACGGTCGCCAACGGCTTTAGGCCATTAGAATAGTCCTGTATTCTAGTAATGGTACTAATTTAATTATTATAATAGAATGGTGTATGTAATAAGAATAAAAATATTAGGATTAACAAGTGACAAACTGCTTAAGCTAACCTTGATTTGTCCATCAGTTCTAGTAGCTGCTGCAACCATTCCAGTGCCATCTTTGGGTGAGAATTAAGTTTCGACACATATGCTTTGAGGGTCCTTTTAAACAACTACTAGGATAATAAAACAAAGTCATACGCGATGTATTTCATTAACTGTATAACATATTATAATCCTGCCAGGCACCTGCATTCGGACTCCTTTTAAATACGTTGCCCTCATTGTAAATTAGAAAAAGGACAATTGAAGTGGAAAGGACTGATTGTGAAGTAGTACATGCCCGACTTTGAATCTAATCCAAACTTTGGAAATGATTAAACCTCATAAAAAAATAAGGAGCACAGTTGTTTTTTATTTATTCTCAGCCCAGAATATATCAGTATACAATTCTATTTCTATTTATGTTTTTTCTCTTCATACTTTACTGTTGCAAATGAAACGCTATAACGAGTGTCTTACTTCATACATAATTATATTTATACCTTTGATTCAAGACCGTCAAAGGCTCTTTCAAAGTGCACATTACCAAAATATTTGATGGGAGCGCTCCAAAGTAGATCATGATTTCCATTATAATATACATTCCTTTCAATAATCATATGAACATAGGAATATGCGCAAATTGTTAGGTAGATAAGATATGCCAGAAGTATAATCTTTGAACATAAATAATCTCTAATTAAGTCGTCTCAAAGTAAAACTGCATAACTTGTGCAGACTCCAGCATTTAAAATAGAGAAAATGGCATGAACTTAACATTCGTTTTATGCACGATTAGTCTCTTCACTTATAAATTTGGGATAGCAGTACGTGAAGCAAAGTAGATATGTGAGCTATTTTATACAGTCTAATGTGCAAACGGCTGCTACGTACCATTATGGCCATTGGAGTTGCGTGCATATAGACAAAAATAATTCACTTAGTACCCAATATTCAAAGTTGTAATCCAAAAAATAAATTAAAAGATCTATAAGAATGCATTCCACATAAATAATCTAAACACTAATTGTGACGGCCCGCCCTGCACCAGCCAACATTTCCAATGAAACGCGCTGTGCCGATGTCCAACCATTACGGGACGGTCGTCAAAGGAAAAAGGGTTTGAAACTATGTATCATCAAAGAACCTGTAGTATATCTCACAGCGCATAAAACAAAATATAATAATAACATAACTTGATATAAAACAGGCGAGACAGTGCGTAAGATGAAAATTAAACCATCGTAGCTACGGAAAATTCCAAATATAGCTTATGATCCAAACCATCTTTATTAAAACTGTCTCTAAAGCAGAATAGGAAGGTAAACTACTAATGCCCAAAGTAGTGACCAACAACAACACAGGGAGAATATATGGAAATGATACGTATAAGCCTCATGCTCGTCTCCGGACAACTATCGTGCATAACTAGCTAACCTGTCTCTAGTCTGCTCGTTTAAGAGCACCCAGAGTAATAAGAAGAGACATAAAACTCTGGATCAGACAAAAGTCTGGTATGAGCGATAAGCAGCGAAAAACAGAACAATAACAGGTATACATAACCATACCTGAACCTGGACCTGCAACCAAAGAGTTAACACAACAGGATGTACAGTACTCTAAGGTGACACTAACACATGGTGTGAAAATAATGGGGAGGGGGTGTGCATGTCATGGTGATAGCAAACATCAAACATAGCAATCATTCTCACATCTCTCACTCTGTGCGTAAAGTACACGATATCTACCACTTTGATCACCCAATTCTTTGCTACGATCACTCTGCCCCATGGAGTCATGACGGCTCCACTGCACTGGTCCATAGCCACTAATCCTTCGCTATGTCCACTCTGCCCCCATGGAGTCATAACAATTCCACTACACTGGCTCATAACCCTGCTACGATCACTTTGCCCCATGGAGTCATGATAACTCCACCGCACTGATCCATAGCTAATATCCGTCTCTCCGTGGTGAGTCAAACCTAAAGACATCAATAACCCCTTTGCACATGTCCCGCAGCAAAGTCTAATTCATGAAGTTAACTCATTGGTTCCCATCTGGATCCTGAGTTCTACTCCGTATTCGGACTACCTTTGCATCTCGGGTTTTGGTCAAATTGGAGTTGGTCTTCAGAAAAGTTGTCGCATAGAAATAGAAGCACATGCCCGGTTCAGTTCGGGTGTAAAGTGTTCAAGTTCCCCCATTCGATTTGGTCACCCTTGCTCGGTTCTCTACTTGGTTCGGGCAATCGCCTTCCGCTCGGTTCGGGTTGCCACCCTCCATTCGGTTCGGGTCCTCCTGCCACCACTCCAACTCGTTTCAGTTCGATTGCTCCAGCCTCGCTTCGGTTCGTGTTCACCATTTTCGACCCGACCCCCACGCCCTCGATTCCGATTCGAACCCAACTCCAACTCTATGCAAATGGCCTTCCTTCTTGCCAAACCTCCTCTTATGCCAAGTTCCGGTCTGGTTCGAATTTCCTTACTCGGTTCTCCGATCTGATCCGAGCCCTATAATCTGATCCGATTCGAAGCCTTGCACATTTTTCCAACAAGCATATATCGTCCATTTTCGCCATACGACAGCGTTTTCAACCATTCTAACTTTACTAATCAATCATAAAACATTCCAAACAGTAGTAACATCATATAGGATCAATCAACAAGGTCAAAACATCAAGCATATTGGTTATTTTAGATCAAACATACCCCAAAAGCATGATTTTCCCCTTAATCCCGTTAAGTATGTTTTAACTATAGGATTAGCAAAATATGTCCAAATTAACCCAAATTTTTATCAGAGCCCTAAAATAATACTTAAGAATTTTTAGATAATTTTCCAGAATTTTAACATGCATAATTTCGCTAATTATCACTAATTACCCCTAATTAGCCGTAATTAGTGAAAAACAATGCAAATCACTCATCTTAGCCACAAATAAAACTTTAGATCTGAAACTCTACTGTTTTGGCGTGGTTTCTAATGCAACACAGCAACTCCAATTCTGATTTGACACTAATCTTCCTTGATTTGGTGTAGATTAAGCTAATACGCAATTAGAAAGTGATTTGGGAGTGATTTAGAAGGTGAAGGCCATTGCTAGGGTTTGAAGGATGTAAATGGCGGTTGGAAATCTAAAATGAAATGTTTTCCCTAACCCTATCAGCCCTCCCATAACCCTAATCTCGAAATATGTTATGGGCCTAGCTACTAATCACCCTAATTTGGCCCGGTTAATCTGTTATTCACCTTCCAAACCTTGTTTCAGCCATATCTCCCAAACAGTAAGTCCGTTTAGCTAATGTGACCACTCTACGGAAAGATAAACCATCATCTAAATCCAATGGAAGTGGTTTCAGGTCAAAACTCTTTTCCAATCAAAAGTTATAAACGAAACAAGATTCGCCAGGGGAGAAACGATCATTTAAAATTCGGCAAAAATCGTGAACATGGGAAATGACCCCAATAGTCGTTCCCCAAAGCTACATGACTATACGACCTCGTATGAAAATGAAATAAATATTCTACGATCCTCCGATGTGTAGAATGTAGGTCGTTACACTAATTATCTGACTCTAAAGTAGAGCAAACTCATTAGAGCTCAAAGATCCTTCTCAATTTGCATCAAATAGCTGCTTAAGCTCCTGAGCATCATTGCGTCATGCTCTAAGCTTTTCCAGTGCTTCAGTCAATTCCTCAATTCTTATTTTGTCATCTCTGTTTTTTCCCTGTAAATCTAAAAAAACTGTTCTTCTAGTCAACGTGTAGTCTTTCTCTATGCTTTGGCTTGGCATGCGCCTCTTAGGCATATGGCTATTACTTTTGCTGCAACCAGCACAATCATCTTCAGCTTTTTCGCATCTACATTAGTCTAGCATATATAGTTTTTGACTAATAACCATTGAGCAATAGAAATAATTAAAAATAGATTTAAATCTTCAAGAGAGTTTTGGACTACCGTGGTTTTAAACATAAGTAAACTATGGATTTACCTGTTTTGATAGAGTACAACACATATTTCAATATATTCAACAAACTAATAATTCTACAGCAATTATTATATGAATAGGCAAGGCTAAGGAACAAAAAGTTAAATGAAATTGTGTCTTTCTATTATGAGAATATGCAGACTTGCCCAACAATACTAATGCCTCCAGTTTTGAATTAAAAAGTTAGATGTACGTATTAGTGTTATCCTACAACAAACTTCCATGAAAACAATTAAATTCAGTATAGTTTCATATAGCCAGTGCAAATTGATCTTGTAAAATGTTGAGATTTTATAAGCAAAATTTCATCTACACCATTCAACACTATTGCCTACTTATATCTGATCCATTCACAGAGTTGGATGTCAATGAAAATCCAATCTACCTTAATAGCATCTTCAAATAAATCAATATATCTGAATTTTCCTAATTTACGAGCTAACAATTTAATGTGCTAAAAGTCATAACTTTGTACATAATAATTTGTGAAACCAACAACTGCAATACCAATCATCCAGATTTTAAAAAAAAAAACATAAATGTTTTGCAAATGAATAACTAATATAAAATAAAAATTATGGAACCACTTCAGAAAAATGTAACAAACCTTGTCTCTATTGTTTTGTAATATTCACCTTACGACCTCAACAAATTGAGCAAATTTAATCGTTGCATCCCTAAATCAAGAATAGATGCATCCTAAATCAATGACACCAGACCTTACCTAGCGACTGCTACCCAAAAGTCAATGATAGTTGCAACTACTACAATAGTTTTTTGTGTAGTTGATTATTGCATCCATTAAGTAAATGGATTTTAGGGTTTGAAGTGTGAATAATAAATACAATGGGATAACAAGTATAACGAAAGAGGAATAATGGACATTTCTGACATCCGCCTCAAAGTTATTGTTATTAGGGTCTACGTTTTATTTGCTCCTTGCTGAAAGCCAATAATACCACTTAATTTGATAGTGGATGGAGGTGGAGGAGAATGTAAATTAGGGTTATTTTGTTTTGGGAGGGAGATGAAAATTGTTATTGTCAATTAGAGTATTTTTGGTTTACGAGGAAGACAAAAATTATTTAGCGTTATTTTGTTTTAAGAGGGTGACAAAATTATTTTAGTGCAACATTGTTTCAGGAGGGAAATGAAAATGAAAATTTAGTGTTATTTGGGAGGGAGACGAAACTGGCTAAATGTTTTTCAGAGGGAGACGAATTTTGAGGCCAAAGCTTTACGGGTGTGCAAAATAGTGGAAAAAATAAATTATTAAAGATAAATAATAACATTTTAGAATAATGTGTTATCAAATGGCGTTATTAGTAACATATTTTCTTGTAGTATTCTTTGTTTTTTTGCTCGAACAAAAAGTTATTTGGACTCTTCCTTTTCGGTAAACTAGATAGAAGCACATAGTAGTCCTGAAATTTGAATGGATATCCATACTGTAGTTGGTTCGCCTTACGCGATTCTTCGATCTTTAAGACATATGCAAAAGGGTATCAATATATAAAATTACCAAAACACAATACAATATAAAAGAAATTCAAAATAATAAAGTACTCGCAACATCATAAGGAGCAACCCCGATTTGTTTCCTATTTTGCAATCTGGTAAGTATTGCCAAATAGTTTTGGCATGTAGCGTTCATAATTAACTACTAGAAAAACTACCTACGACATCGGTTTTTGGCCGATGTCTGAAAGAATTTTGACCGATGTCTTCTCATGTGTATAGAAAGGTCAGGGTATTTCACATCGCTTTGTGGCTGATGTCTAAGATGTAGTGTAACGACCGCCCCGCACCATCATACATTTCCCTGGAAATGCGGTGAGCCAATGCCCGACTGGAACGGAACGATCGTCAAGAGAAAGGGGTTTGAAACTATGAATCATCAAGAACCTGTAGTATATCTCACAGCACATGGAATAAAATATAACAATAACATAACTTGATATAAAATAGGCGAGACAGTGCATAAGCTGAAAACTAAACCATATCCATTAGAGTGGCGGAATCCAAAATACAGCTTATGATCCAAAACATTATTACAACTTCAAAATACTGCCTCTAAAAAGGAATTAAAAGAGGTGCACTACTAATGCCCAAAGCAGTGACCAGCAACAACATAGGTAGGATATATGTATATAGTACGTGGAAGCCTCCTGCTCGTCTCCGGACAGCTACTCGTGCATAACCACCTAACCTGTCTCTAGTCTGCTCATTTAGGAGCACCCAGAGTAATAAGAAGAGACATAAAACTCTATATCAGACGTAAGTCTGGTATGAGCGATAGCAAATCTATACCACTAAATAGAGCAATAACAGGTATAAGAAATCATGCCTGACCTAGACTTGCAACCAAAGAGTTATCACAACAAGATGAACAATACTCTAAGGTAACACTAACATATAGTGTAAAAGTTGGAGTGTGCGTGTCATGGTGATAGCAAATATCAAACATAACAATCATCCTCACATCTCACACTTAGTGCGTAAAGCATACGATATCCACCACTTTGATCACCAGATCCATTGGGGCCATGACGGAGTCAAACTAAGTACAACTATCGCTACAGCCACTTTGCCCTTTGGAGTCCTGATGAGTCCAACTCCATACAACCTCTAACCCCACTGCACTGGTCCATATTCAATACCCCCTCCCTCAATAGTGAACCAAAGTTACAGATATCGATAACCTTTTGCACACGTCCCGCAGCAAAACCCAACTTTAGAAGTTACCCGTTGGTTCCCATTTGGATCCTGAGTAATAACTTCTCATTTGGACTTCCTTTGCATCTCGGGTTTTGGTCGAATTGGAATTGGTCTTCAGAAGAGCTCATGCTAGTCACGTAGCAGTAACTTCAAATCCGGTCCAGTTCGGTGCTCGTGGTCCACACCCTAGATCGATTCGTGCTTTCCATTTGGGTTCAGTTTGTGGTCATTGCCTTGGTTTGGGTCGTGGTGCTCCATGGTGTGGTTCGATTCGGTGCCTCCTGGTGTGGTTCGGTTCGGTGCCTCCTGGTGCAGTTCGGTTCAGTCCCTCCTGGTGCGATCCGATACCCACTCTAACTCCAATTCTATGCAAGTGGCCTTCCTTCTCGCCATGCCCTAATCCGGTTTGGTTCAACTCATCCATTTAATCCCCTAGCCGATCCGATCCGCCTAGCCGATCCAATTCGGATTGCTACAGAATTTCCAACAAGCTTATATTGTCCATTATCAGCATACGACGGCGTTTTCAACCATTCTAGCTTTACTAAACAATCATAAACATACCAAACAGTAGTGACAACATATAGGTTCAATCAAAAAGATCAAAACATCAATCACATAGGCCATTTTAGATCAAACATGCATAAATCCATGCTTTCCCCCTTAATCCACTAAATTCGGGATTAGCAAACTTAATCCAAATTAACCCAAATTCATATCAGTGACATAAAATGATATTTTAGAATTTTTTACATAATTTCCATATTTTACTGAGTCACAGTTTTGCTAATTATCACTAATCATCCCTAATTAGCCATAATTAGTGAATAAACATGCTAAACACCTTAGCCACAAATGAATGTTAGATCTGAAACTTATATTGATTTGGCACGGATTCCTATGTAGTGCAGCAGCTCTATCTCGATTTTGATGCTAATCCGCCTTGATTTGATGTAGATTTGCTTAATATGTGATTAGAAAGTGATTAGAGAGAGATTTGGAAGATGGAGGCCATTACTAGAGTTAGGAAAATGTTTGTGGCAGCAGGAAAAATGAAAAGGAATCATTCTCTAACTCCTTTCAGCCCTCCCATAACCCTAATCCCGAAATGGGTTATGGGCCTAGCTGCTAATCACCCTATTAAGCCCGATTATGCTGTTTTTCATCTTCCAAACTTTATTTCAGCCATATCTCCCAAACGGTAAGTCCGTTTGATTAATGTGACCACTCTATGGAAAGGTAAACCATCAAGTGGAAGTGGTTTTAGGTCAAAACTTCTTATCAATCAAAAGTTATGGGCGAAACTTGATTCGCCAAGGGCAAAATAGTTATTTAGAATTCGGCAAAAATCGTGAATGTGGGAAATGACCCCAATGGTCGTTTCCCAAAGTTACACAACCATATGACTTCGTATGAAAATAAAATAAATATTCTTCGATCCTCCGATACGTAGAATGCGTTTTACTAACAAGGGAATAACCATATCACGATTAAAACCTTACCGGGTAAATTTTTTTGGTTATGACTCTCTTGTGCTCTCTTCGGTTTCCTAAGTACAGTCATTCTCATTATCACTCCACTGGACCTTAACCAGTTTCACCGTCTTCCTCCGGAGTTGCTTCGTATCGTGTTTGATAATACAAACTAGTCTGCGGTTTCCAACTGCCTCGGGTTCTATCTCGATATCATCTAACTGATCTGGTGAAATAGTCATATCAGAATCGTGCATGAACTTCCTTAAATGAGAAACATGAAATACGTTGTGCACTCCCGCCATCTTGTCAAGTAATCCAACTCTATATGCTAAATTCCCAACTTGTTTGAGAACTTGAAATGGACTGACAAACCTTGGTGCTAATTTACCCCTTCTACCAAACTGAATCGCACTCTTTAACAGAGAAATATTGACGACGGAGAATTTCAATTCTCTTCGTCTTTTATCAGCATAACTCTTCTGCTATCTTGCGCAGCCTTCATTAGCTGTTGAATAACCTTGATCTTACCTGAAGTTTCTCTTATTACATCTGGTCAAAGCACAAATTTCTCATCGGTTTCTAACTAACATGATGGTGAGTTGCACGATCTTCCGTACAAAGGTTCAAATGGAGCCATACCAATACTGGACTGATAGCTATTATTATATGCAAACTCAACCAGATGCAAATGCTCATCCCATGAACCCCCAAAATCCAATATACAAGCTCTCAAGAGATCCTCTAATACACGATTCACCCTCTCTGTTTGACTGTCAGTTTGAGGATGGTACGCGGTACTGAGATGTAATTCTGACCCTAAAGCCTCTTGTAAGCTCTCCCAAAACCCACTAGTAAATAATGGATCTCGGTCATTCACAATACCTTTCGGT
Organism: Allium sativum; assembly: GCA_030737875.1. Lineage (NCBI taxonomy): Eukaryota > Viridiplantae > Streptophyta > Magnoliopsida > Asparagales > Amaryllidaceae > Allium > Allium sativum. The sequence continues at coordinate 42,938,551 of JASFAX010000020.1, read as the reverse complement.
ACTCCATGAAATCTCACTACCCACTTCGTATACAGTTCCGTTAACTTAGCTGTCATTCTATTCGACTTGACCGGTATAAACCTTGCACTTTTGATCAACAGATCCACAATCACTCAAATACTATCGTGACCCGATCTAGTCCTTGGTAAACCATCAATGAAATCCATTGAGACTTGTTCCCATTTCCATTCGGGAATTTCCAATGGTTGTAACAAACCACTGGGCTTCTTTTGCTCGGCTTTAATTAACTGGCAGTTCTAAACTTCCCAATGTCTCTCTTCATCCCTTCCTAGTAGTATGTCTGCTTCTTGTCTCGAAACATTTTGTTAGCACCATGATGTATAGTCAGCTTTGAGTGATGACACTCTCTGAGCACTTCATCTCTCAATCCATTGACGTTGGGTACAACCAGCCTCTCATCCTTTCGAAGCCATCCTTCTCGATCAAGTCCATACTTGTTCATTCTCTCGCCGTTGATGCCCATCTCTACCTTGGAGATGATTTCCATTAGGTTGGTATCATCCCTCTAACTGGAACCAACCCGCTCAATCAAAGTCTGTCTGATCGTCAAACTTGTTAACATCTCTGGATCCAATTCGCACTTAGATCTGAAATCATATCCCGCGATATACTCCAGTTGCTTCCATTCAAGAAACATAGCTCCCAAATTGGCATGTCTCCTACTTAATGCATCAGCTACCGCATTGCCCTTCCCGGGTGTGTATGTGATATTGAAATCATATGAAGCCAAGAACTCTAACCATATCTGCTGACAAAGATTTAAATCCTTTTGGGAGAAAAGATACTTTAAAGACTTATGATCGGTAAACAACTCGAATCTTTCTCCCAAGAGGTGGTGTCTCCACATCTTCAAAGCGAATACGATCGCTGCCAATTCCAAATTATAGGTAATATATCTTTTCTCATGCGGTTTCAGTTGCCAACTAGCATAAGATACAACCCTACCTCCTTGCACCAGTACAACACCTAGTCCGGTACCACAGGCATCCGTGTATACCGTCATCTCTTCGTTCCCATTAGAAATAACTAACATTAGTGCATACGTTAACTTCTCTTTTAAGGTTTTAAATGCGTTCTCACACCTTTTGTCCTAAACAAAGGCTTGATTCTTTTTGGTCAACTGAGTTAATAGTGCCTCTATTTTGGAGAAGTCTTGGATAAACTTACAATAATATCCCTCTAATCCCAAGAAACTTCTCACGTCCATTTCATTCTTGGGCATAGACCAGTCTTGCACCGTAGCCACCTTCGCAGAATCCATGGCAACACCATTCTCTGAAACAACATGGCCCAAGAACCTCACTTCCCTCCTCCAGAAGTGACACTTAGAAAATTTCGCTTTTAATTGGTGTTTCCTCAACACCTCCATCACTGTCCTCAGATGTCCCTTGTGTTCTTCCTCTGTCCTCGAGTAAACCAAGATATCGTCCATGAACACAAGAACAAACTTATTTAACTGACCTCTAAAAATCCTATTCATAAGATCCACAAAATATGCGGGTGCATTGGTCAGTCCGAATGGCATGACTCGTAGAATCCAAACGGCGTCCGAAATGCCGTTTTAGGTTACTCTCAGCTGCTACTCAGAGCTGATGAAATCCTGTCGCGAGATCTAACCGGGAAAACACTCTTGCTCCACTCAGTTGATCAAACAAATCATCTATCTGTGAAAGAGGATACTTATTCTTCCTAGTCACCTTATTCAACTCGCGGTAGTCCACACATAAGCAAAGGGAACCATCGGTCTTGGTAGCAAATACAACTGGTGCTTCCCACTCGGAAACACTTCTTCGGATAAATCCCTTCTTTAAAAGATCGCCTACTTGCACTTCGAGCTCTCGCTGCTCCCGTGGCGCCATACGACGAAGAGGCATCACTATAGGTCTGACATATTTCACTAAATCAATCTGAAACTCGATCTCTCGGTGTGGTGGAAGTCTAGTCACTTCCCCGAAGTTGTCCAGATACTCGCCAGCAATAGGCACATCTGATAACTCATCATGCGGGATGTCGAGGGAATTTAGACAATTAGCCATCACCCCATCGCTAGGTAAGTAACCCAATACCACCCTCTTCCCATCATCCGCTCTAATGGTCATCGAAGACCCCTCACAGTCTACCATCACCTCATACCTTTGGACCAGTCGACTCCCAAAATAATGCCAAACCCAGTAAAGCCAAAGCAAAGCAATCACAAACAAACATGCATCCATGACTCGATAAGACCAAATTACAACAATTCATACAAAGGCTAGTCGAACCATCGATCGGGTTCATAACAACCAAAGGTCTATCGACAATCTCGGGTTCCAATTCCAACCTATCTACCAGGTCACTAGACACAAAGGAATGAGAAGCCCCGGTACCAAACAGTACTTGAATAGGAACATCATAAATCGAAAGCATACCTTGAATAATGACACCCTTTTCTTTCTCCGCCGCAGTTTGGGGTATTCGACAAAGAAAGAACAGCGTTGATAGCATATGCTTTCATGATCTTCTTCTCCTTAGGAGGTTGTGGACATTTATCCTTGTGATGTCCCATTTGGCCGCAATTGAATCATTCGCTGGCTTTGCTCGACAATCTCTGGCATAATGGCCCTTCTTGGCACAGCTAAAGCACTCGATATCTTTCTTACTCTTCTTTTTCTGACCATCCTTGGTTTGGTTCTGTTTTCTCTTATTCTGAGAATTCTTATTGCCTTCACCGCTTGCCCGTGGGTTCGGCTCCTCAGTAGATGTAACAACGGCCTCAGTCTTTGGCTTAGGGTAAATGCTTTCCGACCTCAATGCCTTTTCCCACAATAGATTCGAATGTCTCATCGATATGGTTTATAAGCCTTTCCCCCAAGTACCCATCTAGGTCAGTTATGAACTTCTCATTCTTCTTCTTAGCAGTATTGATAAGAGATAATCCATATTTCGATAAGGTATAAAACTCAGCAATATATTCCGAGACTGCCCTACTGTTCTGCTTAAGCTCTAAAAAAATTCCTGAACAATTCTGATTTCTGAGCAGTTGGAATAAGTTTATCACTGAAGCGAGTCTTAAACTGATTCCAAGTAATTTGATCATCTAGAGTAGTTACGTTAATATCATTCCACCAATTCATTGCCCGTCCTTGAAGTTGACACAATGCTAGCTTTCTCTTCATTGCATCATTGATCCCCAAATCTTCGAAGAAGCGCTCACAACTATCAAGCCAATCTTGAACCTCGGTAGCTGATTCTATTCCATGGAACGACTTCCTACCAAGACTAGTATAATCCTTATTAAGCTTGGCGAAATCGGCTCTAGGCGCCTGCACTACTATACCACCACCGTTAGCAGCATTAGGAACTGCTCCCTGAGCATCCCTAAGCATCTCTCGCATGAAGACAGTAAAGATCGTCCTTATATTAGGGACATTCCCATTGTTGGCCCCAGGACCCGCTCCCTCTTCAACTCCTGATGTGGGGTTCCTCATCGTACTTCTTGTATTTCGGCTCATCGTTCAATCTGTAAAGATAAAACGATTAACCATCTCTTTAGTAGTGCCAGTGCAGTGCGACTTCATCCATAGATATACTAATAATATATACATAGCTTTTGAAAACCAAAATATCACAAATACGCGCTCTCATATACGTATATTATCTCCCGATAGCAAACATCAAACATAGCAATCATCATCACATCTCTCACTCAGTGCGTAAAGCATACAATATCCACCACTTTGATCACCAGATACATTGGGGCCATGACAGAGTCCAACTCGTACAACTATCGCTACGACCACTTTGCCCTTTGGAACCCTGATGGAGTCCAACTATATACAACCTCTGACGCCACTGCACTGGTCCATAGTCAATACCCCCTCCCTCAATAGTGAACCAAAGTTATAGATATCGATAACCCCTTTGCATACGTCCCGCAGCAAAGCCCAACTTCTCTAAGTTACCCATTGGTTCCCATCTGGATCCTGAATAATAACTTCTTATATGGACTTCCTTTGCATCTCGGGTTTTGGTCGAATTGGAATTGGTCTTCAGAAGAGTTCATGATCGTCACGTTGTAGTAACTTCAAATCCGGTTTGGTTCGGTGCTCGTGGTCCACACCCTAGTTCGGTTCGTGCTCATCAGTTCGGCTAGTGCTTTCCATTTGGGTTCGGTTCGTGGTCATTGCCTCGGTTCAAGTCGTGGTGCTCCATGGTGCAGTTCGGTTCGGTCCCTCCTGGTGCGATCCGATACCCACTCTAACTCCAATTCTATGCAAGTGGCCTTCCTTCTCGCCATGCCCCAATCCGGTTTGGTTCAACTCATCCGATCCGATCCCCTAGCCAATTCGATTCCCCTAGCCAATTCGATCCCCCTAGCCGATCCGATCCGAATTGCTGCAGAATTTCCAGCAAGCTTGTATTGTCCATTCTCACCATGTAGCGGCATTTTCAACCATTCTAGCTTTAATAAACAATCATAAAACATACCAAACAGTAGTTACAACATATAGGTTCAATCAAAAAGATCAAAACATCAATCACATAGGCCATTTTAGATCAATCATGCCCAATTCCATGATTTTCCCCTTAATCCCCTAAATTCCGGGATTAGCAAACTTTATCCAAATTAACCCAAATTTATATCAGTGTCATAAAATGATATTTTAGTTTTTTTTTACATATTTTTTCATATTTTTCTTAGTCATAATTTCGCTAATTATAACTAATCACCCATAATTAGTGAATAAACATGCTAATCACTTGCCTTAGCCACAAATGAATGTTAAATCTGAAACTTATATTGATTTGGCATGGATTCCTATGTAGTGCAGCAGCTCTATCTGGATTTGGATGCTAATCCGCCTTGATTTGATGTAGATTTGCTTAATATGTGATTAGAAAGTGATTATAGAGAGATTTGGAAGATGGAGGCTATTACTAGGGTTAGGGAAATGTTTGTGGCGGCTGGAAAAATAAAAAGGAATCATTCTCTAACTCCTTTCAGCTCTCCCATAACCCTAATCCCGAAATGGGTTATGGACCTAGCTGCTAATCACCCTATTAAGCCCGATTATGTTGTTTTTCATCTTCCAAACCTTATTTCAGTCATATCTCCCAAACGGTAAGTCCGTTTGATTATTGTGACCACTCTACGAAAAGGTAAACCATTATCCTAATCTAATGGAGGTAGTTTCAGGTCAAAACTCCTTACCAATCAAAAGTTATAGGCGAAACAAGATTCGCTAGGAGCAAAATGGTCATTTAAAATTCGGCAAAAAATCGTGAATGTGGGAAATGACCCAAAGTCGTTTCCCAAAATTACACAACCATATGACTTCGTATGAAAATAAAATAAATATTCTACGATCCTCCGATACGTAGAATGCGAGTCATTACAGCTTTATACAACGTTTTTATTAGGATATCTGATGATTTACGATCGATGTCTTCACGTGAATTCTACATCGGTTATTTATAAAGAATCACTGTTAAAAAAGACGACTACATCAGTAACTTTTAAAGAACCGATGTTACTTGTTGTTATATACATCGGTTTTCTGTAGCAATCGATATAAAAGATGGTTTATTACATCACTTTTTTTAGCGTCTGATGCTATAGGCTCCTTATTAGATCATTTTGTTTAAACATAACTGATATTGAATAATAACATTGTTGCAAATAATTTAAATATTCAAATAGTATTTTTTATTTAGTAAAATATTTTATACACCATTGTACATTGCACTGTTATTCATACATTCTATTTTATATACATTACATCTCTCACTACAATACACTCAATGTAACTCAATTTATACATTGATTCTTCGTTTGCTTCCAGTTCAATCCAGTTACCTATATATCTATCACATAATAAACGAAACAATATAGGTTCTTTAGTCATGGAAATAGAAATAAATGAAGCATGCACACAAGACAACCAAAATTGTGTACACAACAAAACTGTTATTGTTGTATCTGTATTTCTTGTGCACACAGCAAAATTGTGCACACGGCAAAATTGTGCACACAACAAAACTAAATGGTCCATATCACAAAAATGGATAAGGGAATCATACATAAAGCACAACAAAAGCAATGAGGCAGATGCACAGATGGTATAATATAGGGTGGGTTTGTTGTATATACGTATACTGCCGATACGTATATACGCAAACAAAATGTTTACATATACACGTATGTGCGGCAGCTACCACATATACACAATCATGTTCAAAACTAGGCAGGGGAAGCAAACTAAACATGATTATAACCCAACAAATAGAAATGCACCAGTATGAATAAAGCATAGGCTAAATGCATGCAATAACTAAGGATCAGATTAAATTCCAATTTAAAATGAAACAAGTGCAAATATGCATAAAGTCAAGATACATCAAGTAACAATAGTGCAAACCTAGTCAAGTGCGGTATTTTTTTTCTTATTAAAATCAAATGGCAAATTATAAGTGGGTTATCAAGTAAAGAATTCTGGTCTTATTTTAATGTATGCAACAAAATAACAGTGGCAAATGCATAAAGCAAAACATATAGAGAAAGACAACAATGACCTAAAAATAACTTGAACAAATGGAAAGGGGCAGATAAATGACAGTACTAAGTTTTATTTAACCAATGTAATCATATGAGTTTAGATGCCTAACCATTTAAGCTCAGATTTTTTGATAGGGGTTCACAACTGGATACAACAAATGAGGTGACAACTGAGCACATACTTTTTTTACACATGATTCTCGTGCACTAATACACACACATATACATATAAATATGTGTATACATATGTTGACACCGGTTAATACAGGTTAAAAATACACAAACTTGTCAACATGGGGAAATACTAACATACTATCAACATTTCATGAAATACACAACTCAACGTACAGAGGAGGAATGGACATGGCAAAGTAGGATGTAATAACGGACAGTAGCAAGCATTTATCACAAGTGTGAGCAGCGAACAAATGAATGAGTCCGAAACACACCACACATAAATATGTACACATACATGTGTATGTATGCATGTATATGTGTGTGTGTATATATATATATATATGTATGTATGTATGTATGTATGTATGTATAAATTGAGTGTGTGTAAATTTATGCAGTAAACAAAGTGACCAACAACTATCAAACATAACGTAAAGCAGAAATTCATGTATAAAGTGTCTAACATACCCATAGTAGTTGTGCTCCATTTTCTAGCTAGGAGTGAGACTTAAGCTTGTGGTTCCTGTAGAGGTGTCCGACAACAATAGGAACATCGCTCGAAGTTGGTGGGATTAGAGTAATTAGAAACATTCACTTTTGACTAGCCTTATCCCACCAACTCGGATGACGTTCCTATTATTGCGAACAGCTCCACCGAAACCACAAGCTCATGTAATAATTCCAAAAGATCAAAATTTCCAAAGGTGTTGTTGGTTTCACAAGTAATAATTTGTATGCTACCGGAGGCCTTAAAGTCCTTCAAGTAAGAAGCACACTAAGGTAGCATACAAATTATTACTTATGCAACTAACAACACCTTTGGAAATTCTGATCTTTGGAAATTTCGCAAATTAAAGGCCTTAAAACCGCTAAGTAGATCAACCTATAATCACAATTAAGATACACTCATTAGGAACCACTAAATATATTTCAAACAAAAAAATCATGTATAAAGTGTCAACATAACTGCAATAGCTGTGCTCCCTTTTCGAGCTAGGGGTGAGGCTCAATCTTGTGGTTTTGATGAAACTGTCTGGCAACTACATGAACGTTGTCCGAAGTTCATGGGATTAAGCTAATCAAAATCATCCCCTTTTGACTAGCATTATCACACCAACTCGGATGACGTCTCTATTGTTGCGAATAGCTCGACCGAAACCACATGCTCAAGCCTTACCCCTAACCGGTGCAAAAACCACTAAGTAGATCAACCTATAATCATTGGAGACACTCGGCAAAAACCACTAAATATAACTCGAACAAATTTTTTATTTTTTTTATTGTTGCCTCAGGTATTTGAGTTATCTGTCATCATCTTTTGATTTTATATCATATGTTCTTATCAGTTTGACCAAGTGTAGTATCCGTTCTTATCACTTTTGAGCAAGTATACGTATGCTAACAATTTGTATATACAGGTAAATACTATAAGTCATGTTTCCAAGCATGCAACATTAAGTAAGACATAAAATCAACAAGAAGCAACCGAGTACCAAGCATGCATGGATGCTAGACATGCAGGAATGAACACATCACGGCGATAGGAGTGTATGAGTTATCACATATATAAAACTCATACATATATAAATAAAAAACAAAGCAAGTATAAAAAATATCATAAATAAAATACAATTGCTACAAGAAACAAATTCTTATCAGTGTAGCAACAACCATTAAATTATATTAACTCCCATTTAAGCTAAAAATTATATAAACCTATATACAAAGATTACATTTTTCTGAGTGAATGTATGAATTGAGCAACAAAAATAGCAGATCAAAATCACTTGAATCGGTCAATCAAAATTAGACTAGAAAATAGGAGTTTAAACTCCTATTCAAAACTCAATCATTATTAGCATATGAGTGTATTCGAGTTCAAGCTTAAACATAAACCGTGCCTGAGATAAGAGGACAGATCGAGCAAAGCAATAAACAGAACCACTTACAATTTTCCAATCGCTACCCTGCTCGAGATAAGAGGACGGATTTGAAAGCAAAGCAGTAGTTCTTATTAAAAACCCTAATTTGAAGGAGGAAAACGCTTCCACTTCCATTCATGCTTGACCGCTAGCAGTGGCTCGCGATTTGCAGGTGGTAGCGAGGCGATTTGGAGGTGACTAGGCGAGACGATTGAGGAAACGACCGAGGGATTCGTTTATCTTTTTTTTTAAAGAATAGAAAGCACGTGAAATGACTTTTGGAGATGCCTTTTTCACGGCCGAAGGTAATAGTTCTTTTTAAAAGATATACATCGGTTGTTTAGAGAACCATTTAACATCGCTTTAAAATTTACTGATATTAAAAGAACTTTTAACATCGGTGGCTTTATAAACCGATGTTAAAAGGGTGATAGTCTATTCCACTTTATCTAGTACTGTATAACCCAGTATCCTCCTTTTAACAATCCCTATGTCATATTCATTGGTTCTAAAGTGTTGTAAAACTCTACAACTCTTTTTCAAAATTTCTGACTATAACGACCCATATTCTACGTATCGGAGAATCCTTGAATCTTTATTTTATCTTCATATGATGTTGTATGGCGGTATAACCTTAGGAAATGACTATTAGGGTCATTTCTTACTATTACCATTTTTACCGAATTTTACTGTGACTATTTTACCCCTAGCGAATCTTGTTTCGCCCATAACTTTTTATTGGTAAGGAATTTAGACCTGAAACCACTTTGATTTTATTCATATGATGTTTTCTCATTACGTATAGTGGTCACACAAGCTAACAGACCAGCTATTTGAGAGGAATGACTGTATTAAGATTTGAACTGGTTTAGCAGCCATTGGGTTGCGTATGAGACCAGAGTCAATTTCGGGATTAGAGTTATGTGGAGACTAAATGGAGTAGGTGAATTATTCATCCTCACTTTCACAACTCCCAAGAAAGGTCCCATCAACCTCTAATGGCTTCCATCCTCTAAAACACTTTCTGATCCCTTCCTTAATTAGCCTAAGCCTAAGATTAACAAAGATTTAAACATCCCAACGTCAAATCAAGCTCTAGGCTGCTGCATAACATTGGGATCCAAGCTAAATCATCATCAATTTTAGATCTAATTATTTTGGGCAATTAAGGTGAGTGATTAATATCATTGCTCATATATTAGGGTTGATTAATATATAATCACCTCTGAAAATTATAGAAAAATGCTCATAAACCATGGTTTAATATGTTATTGTACATATGTGAAATTGGATTAATTTGATTAAGTTCTGTGAATCTCAAAAACTAGGAAAGCCAAAATAACAATACTTCCCTAACCTCGTTGTGACGATTTTCTTTACGTTATTGACCTATATGTTGTTTTAGTTGTTCGATATGCCAAGACATTGCCTAGAAATGTTAGGATGGATGCAAACATCGTTGTATGGTGAAATAGGACGTTAAAAACCATTCTGGAAGTATTTTGGGTTAAAAACCATTCTAGAAATATCAGAATAGTGTTGATACAAAGAATATTTGGGTTATTGTGTGGTAAAAACCATCTGTGTTTATGTGTGGATCGGTCTTATGATTATCCTTTATTCAAAAAGGATTTTTAAAGTTAAACCAAATGGTTGGAGTTTACTCACATCAGTCCCATGACTGACCTAGATTTTATTTTGTTTTTTCTATACCCTAAACTCTTAGGTGCCTAAATTTGTACGGATAATCAAGTAGTCGGGATTTTACAGATGTACTTGGACGAGCTTGGAGCAGGAAGCTCAACATTAGATAACTATTATTTATTTCCGCTGTGACGAATGTATTGTACTCTAATAATGGTATGTTATATAATTACTGATTTGTATTTCAAAAGTTATGTTATATAATATAATCAATTCATTCCACTGTGAGATTTGTGTCTACACTGATGTTGTGTTATTGTGATCATCTTTTTTCTATTCTAACTTTCTTTCTTTCTATTTCTCACCTTTTAACTTCTTTCTATTAATGATCCGGTAAATTTCTGGTGCTGTAACACCCCACGTCCGTTAGTGTCACTCACAAAGGGAATGCACTAAGTTATGTGGAGCATTTAGGGTAAAAGATGCAGATAAATTACAAGACAGACATAAATTAAACAGCGGAAAATAAAACTTTGCTTTATTGATAAAATGGTTTGTACAATGGTTTCTTTACAATATCAGAGTATCATCTGTCTTACAAAATAAAGAAGCATAAAAACAACATTTATATTCCCCGATTTTAGCAAGAGCCAGCCATAGCATCTGAAAAGAGAATGTAGGCAAACTTCGACAAATCTTCAAGCTGGGAAAGAGTGGCAGTCCAACTTAACCTGAGCTAAACTATTCCCTCCTTTACTACCTGGGGGGGGGGGGAACGGAAGAAAAGAAGACGAAAGAAAAACAGAGTCAGACATAAAGCCTGAGTAAGTTCAGTAACTTCTAGCATGTGAACATGGAAAACAAAACGACATGAATTAACTGAATACAAGATTACACCATGACGATAGGGTCAACAAGATTAGACAAGGTAGTCACAAGATATGCTAAGATAAACTGGATACGCTCTAATACTTTCGTTGCTTCGCTATTTCCTTGTTATAATGGTTTCTATATCTCTGCACCACCTATCTAGTGTCCCAACTAGTAACAATAACGTGATCCCAATCCCTGTATTTTCCATTTCCTTCCGGCATACATTTATTATTTATTACCTAGATCAAATCTAGGGTTTTCTATCAAGTGCTTTCTAGATTTAACTAGAGTTTATGCTATCTGCTGAACGCTTCTCGAGTTCATGGTTTTTCCCACCTAGTTCAACTAGGGATTACGCTACCTGTCGAACGATGCCCCCAAGTCTAGGACACACTACCTTGAGTGGTATATGTTCCTATACTTCCCTACGCATGTATCGCGAATCGTTATCTCTTGTCTAGATGCACATGTCCTGTAATGTGCTGTCCGAGTCCTGTGATAGGGCAAATCAAGGAATACAGAACTCGGTCGGGAGCTTTCAGATATCTGCCGATGCAGATGCTAAGGTCTGTTTTTATTCCAGTGGCTATGGTCCCACTTGACCCCTCCCTCAACTAATGAAAGGCACACCTTGTAAAATGAGAACTATAAGCCGGCCCCCGGTGCCCCACTATCCTATTGCCATCCGCAACCATAACTAGATAGCAAGTATATGGTCTTTTGGAGTTCTCCGCCTTTCCGCTTCACGTATAACGATTGACTCAAGATGGATGGTAGACGACGAGTTGCTATCACAGGGCTACCGTTTGCTCGCCGAATCACGCCAGTCCATCCTAGTCTTTAGGTTGCCATGTATTGCAACCAAGGCATACCCCTGGTTCTTCTACGCAGACCTTAACCTCTGTGGGCCCAGGTGGATCATCTGCAGCCTCACAGAGGGATACCAAGAGTACCCTCACGTCCCCTCGAAGCCTCGGGCTTCGTAACCCAATTCGTTGGAGCCTTCTCTCTATTCAGACGGACATTCACTCCTTCCCGTGTTATACTAAGAATTACTACTTAGTTGTACTAACTAAGATTTACCACTTAGTTTCCAGAATCGTTGTTTTCTAAGGTTTACTACTTAGTTCCCTTTCCCGTCAATTTGGATTGGTTAAGTGTCATTAGTCAATTCAAGCCAACTTAACCCTCTTCATTCATCCTGTTATACTGGTTAAGTGTTATCGGAAATTCATGTTGACTTAACCCCACCACAAACCAAGTTATATTGGTTAAGTATTTCTTATTACTTAACCCTACCCATTCACCCTATATTGGTTAAGTGTTCCTTTTTATCTTAACCTTGCCCGTCTGTCTAACATGTTATTAATGGTTAAGTATTATCCCTTCATGTTTAGACTTACCCCTATTCTTTTATCACCATCTGATGGTTAAGTGTTCAAGTTTACTTAACCCTACGGTCTAGCCCAGCTAACATATCAAACTGGCTAAGTGTATTAAATCTTACTTAACCCCAACCTCTAGTCTAGTTAACATGTAAATTTGGCTAAGTGTATTAACTTTACTTAACCCCACTTTCTAGACTAGTTAACATGTTAATTTGGCTAAGTGTTTTCTTAGTTACTTAACCTCTACAAATCTCGTCTTGTTACCATGAGTTTGGTTAAGTGTCCCTGTGGACTTAGCCCTCCGTTCTAGCTTAACTGAGCTTAAGTTGGTTAAGTGTTCCTATGGACTTAACCCTCCCATTCTAGCTTAACTGTATGAACCTAACCCCACCTACCAGTCTTGTTATCATGTTGAGTTGGTTAAGTGTCTTAGTTAACTTAACCCTAGCATTCTTGTTATAGCTTTAACTAAATAAATTAAAGCCACGACCACTCACATTAGATAGATATTGTTGCGATTACTGGATGTGCCGGTTGGTTTCGGGCAGGTTTACATCGCAACTCAGTCTAACCTCGGGTTAGGCCTATTCGTGTTTTCTAGTTCAAGGGGTTTTGATAAATTTTCAAATCAGGTTTTGAAAGTAACCATCCTGTCCGTCGGATCAGTTAGGGATAGACAGGGAGAGTAGGAAACTTGTATTTTCCAAACTCAAGCCTAGACACTATCCTCTCTGTCACCCTAGAACTTTCTGGTTTATTATTAAAAGAGATGTCGTTAACCAACCTTTAATTTGTCTAAATTAACATTTCCTCATTTAGGACAAATTTTATAAGTAAATTAGTCCTAATTTACTTATTTCCCAATTACTCTTTTAATGTAAGTTATCAACATTTATTCTTATGGCCCATTTTCCCCTCTATATCATGTTTATGCTTTTTGGTATGTAAACCATACCAAATGAAGTGTCACTAACCATGATTTTGCTAATCCTGACAATTACTCCCAATTATGGCCAATTTTATGCCAATATACTTATCGAGCCAAATTAGCTAATCCAATTCTGATTTAACATTCTAATTCATGTCAAACTAGACTTATTACTCTAGTTCACAATACAAGATTCAAATTACACATCTTATAATTTATGTCAAATTTATCCAATTTGCATTTCTATGAACATGCCATAATATATGTTCCCAATTTATGCCAATTTCCAAGTTGAACTACGTTTTAGTAAATTTCATATTTTGTCCCAAATCGCATTCCCACCGCTCGTATAATCGTGATTCAATCTAAATTATAGATTCGTAGAAAATAGGGAATGAACCAAAGATTGCTATGAAAAGGATAGATATAACAACTGGCATAAAATGGTTTTGAATAACGACGTAGGTTCAAGAACATGGGTAGACCTAACTTAATAGGTAAATTCCCAAGGTCTAAAACCAAGAATAGACAGAATAGATTCAAGAACATGGGTAGACCTAACTTAATAGGTAAATTCCCATAGTCTAAAACCAAAGAAAACCAAGGACAAGCAGAATAAATAATCGGGTTTAGCCCCAAATCTCAAAATCACAGAACTTAAGCAACACTTTCCTAGTCAGGAATCATGGAGGTTTAATCACAGATGTTCTTGTTATGTCACAGAGAATAGTTTATGTTAATCAAAGACATAGGTTTTGTCAAGGAAGTAATCCTCATAGTCATAGTCACAATCATAGGCAATGTTCATAGTCATAGGCGGTGTCCATAGTCATAGGCAATGTCCATAGTCATAGGCAAATGTTCATAGTCATAGGCATATGGTTTTTAGGTCCATAGTTTCATAGTCACGGTCTTATTTGTCTTTGAATCATGACAGTTCTTAATTAGGTCCAAAGAGATAGGCACAGATTCGAATAGAAAGAAAGAGAATTGGCATATTCTTTTATTCCTTCAATTTCATGTCTTGAACAAAGAAAAACGTTCAAATCTAGAAATAACTGACTTACAGAGATTTAGATTAGAAAAGAAAGATGGCGTTGCTACGATTCGTAGAAAATCATTCGTTGAAGTCGTTTGAACCTCCTTTTGAATCCTAGCTTGAATCTCTTCTTCTTGAAAGTCTTTTGAGCAGCATCTCCTCGTCTTGTTTTATTTTATATATATTATTTATTTATATATTTTAGAGGAGGAGAAGAAGCCATGTCTAACTAGAATCTTCGCAGCATAAGGGTAGAAAAAAAGAATTGTGAATAGAGAAGAAGACCAGGGCTGTTTGTATAGTTGCTCAAGACCTTATCGTACACGCAACGCTGAGTCAGCATTGAACCTAGTTAAGAAAATAGTCCAGGTTCACAGATGAATCTAGCCAAATCTTATCGTACATGCAGTGCTAAGTCAGCATTGGGTCCTGCAAGCTATTTTGGCGTAGAAATTTGAATTTCGAACTTTTGAATTTCTGGAATTTATTTAACTGTTTTATTCACATGAAATATTCTTATATGTATACAATTCCTTTAACGACCATTTTACGCGTATATATATACGCACAACTTTCATTTTATTTTCAAAATTCAAATGATGTTGCACCGTTATTTAATTCTTGCCATATTTCATTTACTATAGCCTTATCTTAAATTTTATCTTTCGTATCCATATATTTCTGCATATATATATATATATATATATATATATATATATTCTCATGTATATACATATATTTTCTTTATTTCCTTATATGTACGTTCTTATCCTTTCAAATTTTGAATTTGTATATGTACATATATTTGCATGTTCAGTTGGCCCTCTTTAAAACAGAGATAAAAATTATGCTGCCGCCGGGGTTCGAACCCCCGACCTCCATGTTACAAATCCAATGCCTTAACCAACTGAGCTACAAAGACTTTTGATAAGTCTTAGAACAATGATAATTATTGTTCTTTACTTACTTCTCTTTTTTATGTTAGTTACAATACTTAAATTAAACCAATGCATGAATCTTTTTCTTTTAATGTTAATGCATTATGTTTGCAAATCAGTGCATGCAACATATTTACATCGCATGCAACCAATCTTTTTTTTTTCATATATTAATTAATTTTCATTATACATCACCATATTAATCCTATCTGTGGATATATATACATTTTTATTACATTAAAAATACGGGATGTTACATTCTCCCCCACTTAAAAGGATTTCGTCCCCGAAATCTTCTAGTTAGGAAGAATGTGTCCTATCATCCAATCACCCATCTACTCAACCATCCAATCACAGGCATCCATTGTCCTTAAAAGATTTCTAATGCTTTCATGTTCATATGCATAGTGTGTGTATATGTCTTTATCTACTGTAAAATCAGGCGGTCTAATTATTCAGTCGATCTCCTTAATGCGAATCATGTCGGTGCCATGCGTCCAATCATGTATGCAAGCATCCCTAGTTACGTAAATACTACATGCATGCACGACCATTCATCCATATGATAACATATCAAGCTCAACTTAAATACATATCTGTAAATGCAATATGAAAACGTCCGAACTGATCTAGTGTCTAATACGTATGCATATGCATTCACAAGCAACCATTAGCAACCACTTGCAACCATCAACCATAACATGTTTCAAATACATGTTTACATCCATTGGCTTCTACCTAAGGATTGAAGATACGACCTAGGTGATATACTTTGGAAAGAGAGAAACAATTATGCGCAAAGCTCCTAAACAAAGAAATCAAGGATACACCCTTAAGAAAAAGGGTATGACGCTAGTATCTTGCCTTCTTGAGCTTTACTCCACTGTATCTTAACTAATTTAACTTCACGATTGTGAAGTTTTCCGACCTCCAATTCCAAAATAAACAGATGTCAATCACGGTACCAAGTATACGTACTAAGATGATTAGAGGTTTCCCTCTTATCCGTCATGTCATAACTATAAGAGTCGAAAGGTCACTACGTGCCCTTTGGAGTGCCTACCATAACTATTCATCTCTCCCGCAAACCATCCAAACCGAACTCGACATTCCTCAAGTACAAACCCCAAAGCCCTAAACCAATATCAGACAAGCACCCAAGGAATATCTCCCCCGAATTTAGACGATCTACGTGAGACGATATAAGCAAACTCGATAGCTATTCTCAAATCCCTACTAACAAAAAAAATAAACTGGTCGGACCACCAATTGGATTTGAGACTCTAGTGGGATCTTTCTACTATAAAAGTACTATGGTGCAGAGACCCAACTATGGAAGTGGATATGAACAAATGAGAAGCGCTAGAACCTAAGGAAATAGCACGAACAGAAAACTAGACTCTTCCAACCGGACTACCTTTCTCCTAGGTACGCTTGGTGGCGAAAGCATGTACTTGTCCTTCTGAAAATCTCGTCCTCGTTCTTGCCCTTGTCATTAAGTATATGCCCTATCATACCCTAATAAAGATACTTCCTCTTGTCTTAGGTTTTATAATTTCTTCCTCCTTCGCGTGCTAAGTCTACATCCATGAATTCCTCATCCTAGGGTTATGCTCCTTAGCCAAACTCCTCATCCCCTTCCGTGTGTAGTCATGTTGAAAAATCTCTCGAAAACTGCCTCCATCGTCCGGAAAACCTTATAAGCTTTGAAAGAAAACTGCCCGTAGATGAAACAACTATGGCTATGGATGGAAGCTGGCCACTACTTTGCCCTACGATGAGGTTACCTCCCAGAAAGCCAGGAGCCCCAGAGACTCAAGAAAGAAGGAGACAAGAATTTAAACAGAGGAAGAGAAGATAGTGCGTATGGCTTTGGGGAATATGTCTTTAAAACAAATTTTTCTCTTGAAAATGCTTCTTTAACAACCATTTTGAAAATATTTTTTCAAATCCTTTATCTGATCTAGTAACCTTCAGCTCTGATACCACGTGTAACAACCCACGTCCGTTAGTGTCACTCACAAAGGGAATGCACTAAGTTTTGTGGAGCATTTAGGGTAAAAGATGCAGATAAAATACAAGACAGACATAAATTAAACAGCGGAAAATAAAACTTTGCTTTATTGATAAAATGGTTTGTACAATGGTTTCTTTACAATATCAGAGTATCATCTGTCTTACAAAATAAAGAAGCATAAAAACAACATTTATATTTCCCGATTTTAGCAAGAGCCAGCCATAGCATCTGAAAAGAGAATCCAGGCAAACTTCGACAAATCTTCAAGCTGGGAAAGAGTGGCAGTCCAACTTAACCTGAGCTAAACTATTCCCTCCTTTACTACCGGGGGGGGGGGGGGGGGGGACGGAAGAAAAGAAGACGAAAGAAAAACAGAGTCAGACATAAAGCCTGAGTAAGTTCAGTAACTTCTAGCATGTGAACATGGAAAACAAAACGACATGAATTAACTGAATACAAGATTACACCATGACGATAGGGTCAACAAGATTAGACAAGGTAGTCACAAGATATGCTAAGTTAAACTGGATACGCTCTAATACTTTCGCTGCTTCGCTATTTCCTTGTTATAATGGTTTCTATATCTCTGCACCACCTATCTAGTGTCCCAACTAGTAACGATAACGTGATCCCAATCCCTGTATTTTCCATTTCCTTCCGGCATACATTTATTATTTATTACCTAGATCAAATCTAGGGTTTTCTATCAAGTGCTTTCTAGATTTAACTAGAGTTTATGCTATCTGCTGAACGCTTCTCGAGTTCATGGTTTTTCCCACCTAGTTCAACTAGGGATTACGCTACCTGTCGAACGATGCCCCCAAGTCTAGGACACACTACCTAGAGTGGTATATGTTCCTATACTTCCCTACGCATGTATCGCGAATCGTTATCGCTTGTCTAGATGCACATGTCCTGTAATGTGCGGTCCGAGTCCTGTGACAGGGCAAATCAAGGAATACAGAACTCGGTCGGGAGCTTTCAGATATCTGCCGATGCAGATGCTAAGGTCTGTTTTTATTCCAGTGGCTATGGTCCCACTTGACCCCTCCCTCAACTAATGAAAGGCACACCTTGTAAAATGAGAACTATACGCCGGCCCCCGGTGCCCCACTATCCTATGGCCATCCGCAACCATAACTAGATAGCAAGTATATGGTCTTTTGGAGTTCTCCGCCTTTCCGCTTCACGTATCACGATTGACTCAAGATGGATGGTAGACGACGAGTTGCTATCACAGGGCTACCGTTTGCTCGCCGAATCACGCCGGTCCATCCTAGTCTTTAGGTTGCCATGTATTGCAACCAAGACATACCCCTGGTTCTTCTACGCAGACCTTAACATCTTTGGGCCCAGGTGGATCATCTGCAGCCTCACGGAGGGATACCAAGAGTACCCTCACGTCCCCTCGAAGCCTCGGGCTTCGTAACCCAATTCGTTGGAGCCTTCTCTCTATTCAGACGGACATTCGCTCCTTCCCGTGTTATACTAAGAATTACTACTTAGTTGTACTGACTAAGATTTACCACTTAGTTTCCAGAATCGTTGTTTTCTAAGGTTTACTACTTAGTTCCCTTTCCCGTCAATTTGGATTGGTTAAGTGTCATTAGTCAATTCAAGCCAACTTAACCCTCTTCATTCATCCTGTTATACTGGTTAAGTGTTATCGGTAATTCATGTTGACTTAACCCCACCACAAACCAAGTTATATTGGTTAAGTATTTCTTATTACTTAACCCTACCCATTCACCCTATATTGGTTAAGTGTTCCTTTTTATCTTAACCTTGCTCGTCTGTCTAACATGTTATTAATGGTTAAGTATTATCCCTTCATGTTTAGACTTACCCCTATTCTCTTATCACCATCTGATGGTTAAGTGTTCAAGTTTACTTAACCCTACGGTCTAGCCCAGCTAACATATCAAATTCTCTAAGTGTATTAAATCTTACTTAACCCCAACCTCTAGTCTAGTTAACATGTAAATTTGGCTAAGTGTATTAACTTTACTTAACCCCACTTTCTAGACTAGTTAACATGTTAATTTGGCTAAGTGTTTTCTTAGTTACTTAACCTCTACAAATCTCGTCTTGTTACCATGAGTTTGGTTAAGTGTCCCTGTGGACTTAGCCCTCCGTTCTAGCTTAACTGAGCTTAAGTTGGTTAAGTGTTCCTATGGACTTAACCTTCCCATTCTAGCTTAACTGTATGAACCTAACCCCACTACCAGTCTTGTTATCATGTTGAGTTGGTTAAGTGTCTTAGTTAACTTAACCCTAGCATTCTTGTTATAGCTTTAACTAAATAAATTAAAGCCACGACCACTCACATTAGATAGATATTGTTGCGATTACTGGATGTGCCGGTTGGTTTCGGGCAGGTTTACATCGCAACTCAGTCTAACCTCGGGTTAGGCCTATTCGTGTTTTCTAGTTCAAGGGGTTTTGATAAATTTTCAAATCAGGTTTTGAAAGTAACCATCCCGTCCGTCGGATCAGTTAGGGATAGCCAGGGAGAGCAGGAAACTTGTATTTTCCAAACTCAAGTCTCGACACTATCCTCTCTGTCACCCTAGAAGTTTCTGGTTTATTATTAAAAGAGATGTCATTAACCAACCTTTAATTTGTCTAAATTAACATTTCCTCATTTAGGACAAATTTTATAAGTAAATTAGTCCTAATTTACTTATTTCCCAATTACTCTTTTAATGTAAGTTGTCAACATTTATTCTTATGGCCCATTTTCCCCTCTATATCATGTTTATGCTTTTTGGTATGTAAACCATACCAAATGAAGTGTCACTACCCATGATTTTGCTAATCCTGACAATTACTCCCAATTATGGCCAATTTTATGCCAATATACTTATCGAGCCAAATTAGCTAATCCAATTCTGATTTAACATTCTAATTCATGTCAAACTAGACTTATTACTCTAGTTCACAATACAAGATTCAAATTACACATCTTATAATTTATGTCAAATTTATCCAATTTGCATTTCTATGAACATGCCATAATACATGTTCCCAATTTATGCCAATTTCCAAGTTGAACTACGTTTTAGTAAATTTCATATTTTGTCCCAAATCGCATTCCCACCGCTCGTATAATCGTGATTCAATCTAAATTATAGATTCGCAGAATATAGGGAATGAACCAAAGATTGCTATGAAAAGGATAGATATAACAACTGGCATAAAATGGTTTTGAATAACGACGTAGGTTCAAGAACATGGGTAGACCTAACTTAATAGGTAAATTCCCAAGGTCTAAAACCAAGAATAGACAGAACAGGTTCAAGAACATGGGTAGACCTAACTTAATAGGTAAATTCTCATAGTCTAAAACCAAAGAAAACCAAGGACAAGCAGAATAAATAATCGGGTTTAGCCCCAAATCTCAAAATCACAGAACTTAAGCAACACTTTCCTAGTCAGGAATCATGGAGGTTTAATCACAGATGTCCTTGTTATGTCACAGACAATAGTTTATGTTAATCAAAGGCATAGGTTTTGTCAAGGAAGTAATCCTCATAGTCATAGTCACAATCATAGGCAATGTTCATAGTCATAGGCGGTGTCCATAGTCATAGGCAATGTCCATAGTCATAGGCAAATGTTCATAGTCATAGGCATATGGGTTTTAGGTCCATAGTTTCATAGTCACGGTCTTATTTGTCTTTGAATCGTGACAGTTCTTAATTAGGTCCAAAGAGATAGGCACCGATTCGAATAGAAAGAAAGAGAATTGGCATATTCTTTTATTCCTTCAATTTCATGTCATGAACAAAGAAAAACGTTCAAATCTAGAAATAACTGACTTACAGAGATTTAGATTAGAAAAGAAATATGGCGTTGCTACGATTCGTAGAAAATCATTCGTTGAAGTCGTTTGAACCTCCTTTTGAATCCTAGCTTGAATCTCTTCTTCTTGAAAGTCTTTTGAGCAGCATCTCCTCGTCTTGTTTTATTTTATATATATTATTTATTTATATATTTTAGAGGAGGAGAAGAAGCCATGTCTAACTAGAATCTTCGCAGCATAAGGGTAGAAAAAAAGAATTGTGAATAGAGAAGAAGACCAGGGCTGTTTGTATAGTTGCTCAAGACCTTATCGTACACGCAGTGCTGAGTCAGCATTGAACCTAGTTAAGAAAATAGTCCAGGTTCGCAGATGAATCTAGCCAAATCTTATCGTACATGCAGTGCTAAGTCAGCATTGGGTCCTGCAAGCTGTTTTGGCGCAGAAATTTGAATTTCGAACTTTTGAATTTCTGGAATTTATTTAACTGTTTTATTCACATGAAATATTCTTATATGTATACAATTCCTTTAACTACCATTTTACGCGTATATATATACGCACAACTTTTATTTTATTTTCAAAATTCAAACGATGTTGCACCGTTATTTAATTCTTGCCATATTTCATTTACTATAGCCTTATCTTAAATTTTATCTTTTGTATGCATATATTTCTGCATATATATATATATATATATATATATATATATATCCTCATGTATATACATATATTTTCTTTATTTCCTTATATGTACGTTCTTATCCTTTCAAATTTTGAATTTGTATATGTACATATATTTGCATGTTTAGTTGGTCCTCTTTAAAACAGAGATAAAAATTATGCTTCCGCCGAAGTTCGAATCCCCGACCTCCATGTTACAAATCCAATGCCTTAACCAACTGAGCTACAAAGTCTTTTGTTAATAAGTCTTAGAATAATGATAATTATTGATCTTTCCTTACTTCTCTTTTTCATGTTAGTTACAATACTTAAATTAAACCAATGCATGAATCTTTTTCTTTTAATGTTAATGCATTATGTTTGCAAATCAGTGCATGCAACATATTTACATCGCATGCAACCAATCTTTTTTTTTCATATATTAATTAATTTTCATTATACATCACCATATTAATCCTATCTGTAGATATATTTACATTTTTAATTACATTAAAAATACGGGGTGTTACAAGTGCTTAGTTAGTTGACATGGTATTTGCGTTAATAATCAGAATCGGGAACTCGTCGGTTCATTACAGAGCTACTTGCATTAGTGGATGAACTACCCATTTTAGAACGATATTTATTGTTTTTATGTTTTTCATACATCACATCAACAAGTGCATCTATTTTTTCCTCATTCCCTGTCCATCTTCTTCTGCTTGATCGAACCTTGGAAGAAGAACATACGCTACGTATTTGTGTAGATTGTTGAAACAACTGTTGCGTGTTGATGTCTTCAAAGGAGACTTGAAAACAGTATGTTTTCCATGTTCGGTTGAAATATGTGTGTGAGATATCTTATGGAGGAGGAGAATGAGGTGACTGTTGATGATTAAAACCTTCAGCACTATCGGGAGTGAAAGCATCGATATCGGTTGCTATATTGTTACTAAAATTTTGTTCAAGTTCGTTCAACTTGCCTATTAGTCGTCTCCTATATTTCAAACCAAGTTGCCAAACTCCTAAAATTTAAAAGAAACATAAATCAGTTGCGATAAATTAGAAACATAAACCGAGTTCGAAAAAGATAAAATGTATTACCTTTGCGCGCTCGATTCACCAAAGTTTGCGTACACTAATCGTTCCTCAAACATTATCCTATCATATCACGTGTCCGTTTTGTTTCTCATGTTTTGCCAAACCCCCCATTCTTCTTCAGCGCGTCGTATTTGTCCGTAACTTGTTCGATAGTGAACGGTGATTCGTTCAGAACGCCCACTAAATCCATGTTTGGTCCTATCATTATCTTCTTATAAGTTCCTTTTGAAATGTCCAGTAGTTTGATAAACTTCTACAACTATTTGAAAAAATGCAAATTTTACGTAAGCTGACCAAATTCTTGGGTTGTGAAGGGCATTTCTCTGTACATTATGTTCGACCATTTTTGAGACAAAAATATTTTAAAAAAACCTTAAAAAAGATACAAATTGGATAAGAAACGATATAAAATCACCAGAATACGATGCTATCAGGACAAATGCTCAGATTTAATAATTTTTAGAATGAAAGTGAGTTAAGAGAGTGATAGAAGAAGATGATTACATAGAAGGAGTTGAAAATATGGTCGTTGTAGGGGAGACGTTCGCGTCCGATGCGTCGGAAGGTTTGGACGCGAAAGGCTCACCCATGACGATTTGTTTGAATTGAACACTTTAGTGAGGTGCATGTCTGACGCGTCATCTGTCCATAAAAAGAAGACTGTGCTATTAGCATCCCGCTAATTACTCTTCACCCCTCATACAAAATATTAAAATAATAATGTCAATTTGGGGTTTTTATCCTCAAGGATAAACTGAACAAAAAAATGTTCCATAAGGATAAAAGGATAAAATTTTATCTATAAGGACAAATTTTAGTGTAAAGGGAGGAATTCAGGGGGTCATTGTAATTTCAATATTTACACTAAAATTTGTCCTTATGGACAAAATTTTAGTCCCTTGTCCTTATAGAATAATTTTTTGTTCATTTTATCCTTCAGGATATTTTCCTGTTTCAATTTTACCCTTAAATTAGTAATTACGCATTTTGTTAACTTTAATTAATAATTCTAGTTGCTCTTCACCGTGACAATGATCGAAATCAACCAATATTTTAAGGGCGAGTTGATTTAATCAACCGTATCCTCGATTGCAACTCAGCAAAATCGTTGTCTAATTTTCGAAAACTATTATAATGTCGCTATTATGATCTTCTTTTCCCATATTTGTTTCCTTGTTATTTGCATTTTTTTAATTACAGATTGTAGATTGCATAGGTGCTAGGGTTTTGATGGAGAAACGAATAGTTGTCAAAGGATGTAAAAAAAGGAAAATTAACATAAATAATGAAAAAAAGGATAATTAAGGAAGAAGCAGGGTGAAAAAAGAAAAACTAAGATGAAGATCATTTTTTAAAATTACCGAGGTGGGGATAGCAAATTGGGTTTGAGAGCAGATGAGCCTAAAAAGAAAGCTACCCAAACTTTCTGAAACTGACGCAAATAAATTCAACTACATAAATCCCCCAGTTTTATTCTCCTTGGGATTTTTTGTAAATGGCAAATTCATCAACCGATTGCGGTGGAGGCTGCAGCAGAGAAGGTGAGGAGGCTGGAAGCAGAGAGAACTTGCACCAGCAACAAACTGATCAAGAACCGATTTCCAGAACAGCGGGGAAAGGAAAATCTTGTACAGGATGTCTTTATTATACATCTCTCTCTAAACAGTACGGTCGTAACCCTAGATGCCTCGGTTTAACCCGAACTGTTCCCCAAGGTTTGATTTATTTCATTTGTTCTCTAATTGATATATGTGCTTTATATCGTCAGTGTTTTTCTGTCTAGATCCATTATTGATGTTTATGATTCTAACGAGCAAGCTGTCGTTTTATCCACCGCTTTGAGGTGTATTGATCAAAATTCTTACAAATGACACAGAGACAAACAAACCTCAGCTAGGATTCATATGCCCAGTAGGTTGATGCAGATTGAATTGAGATGTACTAGAGACTAACATAATGAAATGATTGCTGACATTGATGAGATAAAGTTAGGATTTTATGTGATGTTCGACATTTTTTTTAATTGATATCTTCTGCTTTAGTATACTGAAAGTATGTTGTATCTTTATATGTTGACTGAATAATTCATATACATTAGATTGTATATTCATAAAATGAATATTTTAAATAAGGAATAATAAAACATGAGAAACAGTTAGAAGAAAGTAGATATATCAAAAGGAGAACACGCTAGGCATTCAAAACGTTGGAAAGTTTAAGTTTATTGATTGTAAAGGGCATGACATTCCATATAATGGTTTACGCCTGAAATAGGAGCAATGTTGAGTAGTGTTTGTTCCTATTATGTCGACCGCTGGGAAGGTAATTATGCATAATCGTTATTGTTGTCCAGCATAATCAGTGTTCTCAATAGCGAATAGCGTAAAATTAGCGCAAGGCCTGCGCTATGCGCTATAGCGCGCGCTATAATGTTTTTTTTTTTTTTTTTTTTTTTTTTTTTTTTTTTGCTTACAGAAAAGAAGATCTTAAAAAAAAAACACAGGAAAAAGGCACCAAAGGAAAAAACTGTATGTTTAAAATCTCCAAAAAGGAAAAAAAAAACGAAAATGCATGTTCAAAAAAGAAAAAAGAAAATAGCGCGCTATTCATGGCTGCGCTATGATAAAATAGCGCGCTATAGCGCGCTATAGCGCGCTATTTTTGCGCTACACGGGACCCCTACGCTATAAGAACCAAAATAGCGCAACCTGTGCGCTATGCGCTATTTTGCGCTATAGCGCTCGCTATGACAACTATGAGCATAATGCTGCACAATCACCTCTTTACGAATGATGAAACAAGGAAGTTACTGAGAATCCTCTAGTTTGCGTGAGTGTGTTAATTAAACCATTTGCATCAATTTTTGGCACAATCACCAAAATTCTTTACTTCAGATCATTTTTATATATTTAAAGGATGCTATATTTGACTTTATCACTTGGATCTTGTTCTAGTCTATAATTATAAAAAGAAAAGAATGTAAAAAAATATCAATGAAAGATCATCATTAAAGACATTAAACGGTAAATAGAAACAATACAGTTCAAAGGTCAAGCCCCACCCGCTAGAAATAATGACGTCGCTTAAGTCAACCAACATGAATAAATGTACATTTTACTCAACGATTGCCTTTGAGTTTTGAACTTCATATGTATAAGGAGTGTTGTTTGCAAGGTCTCGATCATTTACGTTTACATGGACCAATTTTTCATTCCATTTGTGGTAATTTGAAAGATCCATTGAACTGAGATTTCCTCACTGGGTAAGGTCATTTTGAGGGTAAGTGGATCATTTATCGGAGAGAAAGAGATACGTTATTTGATTATTTCTATAGTGGTAATGATTAATAAACTTACAAACACGGATCTTAAAATACATTTTAAAAGATGTTCAAAGGAGGGATCAAAATAGAATAATAACTTAAATCAGATCACAAAAAGAAAAAGAAAATAGAGAACAGAGAAATTTATATACAAAGTAATAGCAAAGGAGGATTCAAAGGATGAAGCAACAAAATTTTGGTTTAGCTTCAGTGGAGATTGACTTGTATACTTTGTGGGAAACGATCTTCCATTCATCCTTTGGTTACGAAGGTTCATGTTATGCGATCTACAAAGTATATGCTTTCCCATTGGTTTATAACTGAGTGACGATGCATGCTTTATTCATCGGTTGGAATAGCATGTCTTTAATCTAGTGTTTGCTATAATTTTTTGATTGAAAAATTATGATTTGTTTGTATTCATATTAGTGGAAATAACATAACGGGTAAGGTCATATGTGGATATATATACTTGGCATGTGTGGAGAATTGGTTTGAATATTTAAGTTCTGCATGCAGCTAACTGCACGTGCATGAACTTTTAAGGAAACAAGGTAATTGAGATTGGTGTATAATCTGCAAGATGATCTTTGACTAATTAATTGATGAATGAATTATTGAAGTAATCCATTCATGCATGATTTATGGAGGTTTGCATGCTATGCATATTGTCTACAATCAATATGAATTTACATGGATATAATAAGGTAGCGTGAATGACTTTTAATGAGCGAGTCACAAATCTGTTGATTAACGGGATTTGCGTGCGGATTTAAAGTTTTTATGAGGATTTAGTTAATTGTATTAACTAATTTGTATTTGGTATTATATGTGAAATATAATGACCAATTATGGAGTGTTAACTGTGAGAATAATTAGGAGTAATGTTTCCTTTTATAGCATTATATGCGGTCTTCGTTTTTCCAGGAAGTGAACTTTCTATTTATTTATTTTTAACTGAGATTGTTGGTTAATATATGGCATAACAAAAACATAACTATTTTGTTCCATAAGGCCCTCACTATTTCCGTTTTCATTAATATTGCCTGATCATGTTTATGTTCATATTTTGCTATAAAATTATGAAAGGATTTTTTGTTTTTTTGTTTTAGTTCCACTTCACAAAATAGGGGAAACTGAGATGGTAGCCAATGAAGAAGGCCATGATCTTTCTTCTGGCTTCAAGTATGCTTGTATTGGTTATTCCATGTTTTTGGATAGCAAGGATATTCTTAATCAGAAGGGAAATAATCAGCCAGAGTTGCCATCTTGCGTTGGTATAGAGGTACTGCATCCTTTAAAATTCACTTTCCTAATTGCATCAGTATGGATCCTTATGCACAGAACTATATAATCGACAGCTCTACATACTTCACATAGCATGTGATTCTTTATAAGTTTGATATTTCATACATTTTCACGAATGGTGGGTTAAATTGTGTTTTAGTTCTGTCTAAAATAATGGTTTCAACACATTCAAAGGGGATAATATAGAGGCCGAGGTTGGGTGCCTTTGGAGCATCATGTAGTTTCAGATGCCAATTTTTTTTCAAAGTAGTGTTTGTTAATTTTTAGCGTGCGGTTATTGCTCCAACAAGTATCAGATCAGCAAAATGAGCAGAAAAATGAGGTGTAAAGCGCTTGGTCAGAAAAATAATCGAAGTATTTGTCATTTCCACTATATGTTTTTCAAGTATGAAACTGAAAGCTTCGTTGTTTTGAAGTTGGTTAGAGAAATGAGTTGGATGAAAAGGAACAAAGTAACTGGGACGTATCTTGTTTATTGATCCTTATGGCCTGTTAACTAAATTTTGATTTGTATATTATCACGATCAGACTATTTGATAATTGTTCTTACGTCAGCAACATGAGTATTCTCCAAACATGTTACTGAAAATGCTTGTAAACAAAATGGAACACAGATGTAATCTTGACTTCTGTGTATAGATTAAAGGGTCATCTGACAGCTCACCATAAGAATAGTTGCTAAGTAAACACTTGTTTATATTTTCCTTTGTCAATTTTTTTTAGTAAAATTTGTTGCCAAACAGCTCGTTTCTAATTTGCCAATGCTATTGCTACCCGCATGTACTGAAAGCAACAGTAACTGACAATTTTATTCTTAAAACGATAACCTTGTAATATGCTAGCGTTTTTCAATAGAGGTCTCATCTGACATTTCTTACTTAAAAAGCAGTTAGGACTTAGAAGCATTGTGGTCAGTAGATGAAAATACATAATAAATTGTTCTGAAAGAATAACTGTTTATTACACTTATATGAAAGAAACTAATCTTTCATTTATATCATTTTCTAACATCACTGTAAATTGTAATCTTTTTATCTAAGCATTACATCATAATGGTTTTAAATAGATTGCATTGATATATAGTTTCAGTCTTTCAGACTATATACGTCTCTAAGAATCATGTTTCTCTGTTTTCATTCCTGCTTTATGTTTCTAGTGATTTCTCCTCCTTCGATAAGAAGGGTCTTGTAAAAATATTTTCCTACACCATCTTTCTTTCCAAATTATATTACTATGTTATAATTTACGTAAATATGTTGCAGATACTGGTGGCTAAACCGTCATCCTCCCACCATGTTCCCTCCCATGTTCACCATAAAGAAGGTACTATACTAGTCTAAAAAATATGCTTTAACAGGTTTTGCTTTAAGTCTTGTTGAACATGTAATAATGTTTACCTCCATACATGTAATAGCAGGGGACTTCGGTTATTTAATTGGTACATTGATATTAAATTATTATCCTTTCTTTGGAATTTGGATGCATTTTTAATATCTTGGAAATGAGTTTTTATACCGCATAACACAAGTTCTATAAAACATTACCAGAATGTCTTAGTTTGATTGAAGACTTTTTGTTGATGGTGATTTGAGGAGCTTAAATAATATAATGGTCTAATTCCAAATTTATTGGTTTAAGATTTGGCAGTTCGTTACTATTAGTTTTTGTAACTGCTGTATAGACTATTAACTAGATGTTCTGTCCTTTGTTAGAAGGGGAGACAAAAAAACTTAGAATGAATCAAAACCATGTAAGCATGAAGTGTTATTCCTAATGCCATCAAAATTTCCAAACTGTTAATCTGTACACATAAAATAAAATAAAAACCATGGTATTAATTTCAGTATCTTGATCGATGTTTTAACTAAATTCAGTTTACTGGAAACTTGCTTGAATGAAACTGCGATCTTTGAAGATAAAATATGGTGTTTGATTCTGATGACTGATCACATCTGATCCTTCAGTCAACAAGAAATTGAAAATATTCTGTTACACCCTCCCTGGTTTGGTAACAAAAATCTTTGCTCCGCTATTGGATAAACTTAGGATACACCTTCATTCACCCTCGCTTCCACAGTTCCATGATCACACGAACATTATAAAGACCTAACAGTGATAATCTTATCCACTTTTTAGTCCCTGCTTTTGTTATACACACACATGCAATGCATGTACAAGAATATGAGAGCTCTTCAAGCAAGCACCAGTATGATAGTAAACCGGACAACACAAATAATATAAATGATAGGTGCTCTTAACTTTCAATTTGGCTGATTGAATTTTTACAAAATAAAACTAATGGTTCAGTTCAGTTTCAACCGTCATATTACTTTCCCTGCCCGAATTTATGGAGTAAACGATTAAAACATGTTCTTATTTGTCAGTCTCAATATTTATACTCTACAAGCCCAAATACCAAAATCCTATCAATAAAATATCATGAATCCATTGTGCAAGGTTATCACGACGCCAAGTCGAGCCAAGTCGAGCCACTACCGTCTAGAAGACTAGTCGACAAATCTTTTGTATACATATACATATACATATATACATATATATGTATATATATATATATATATATATATATATATATATATATATATATATATACCCCACAAAGGCTTACAAGCCCAAATAAAAGCCAGCCCAACCAGAAACTAGGGAATACAGTGCCATACAGCTGCTTCTTTCTCCCATCGGCCACGCAGAAAATAGGGCTCCCAGTCAAATCGCAAAACACACAGATAGTTTCAAAAAGGAAGGAAAAAAAACTTAATCGTATTCGACTTCGCATGCGCCTTCGACTTCACATCTGCCTTTTCCAACTTCGCATTCGCCTTCGACTTCGCGAGGAGGAGCAGCCGTCGATCCGAGAAACTAGGGTTTCTCGTCCAGGTAAAATATCGATCTCGTTTTACCGCTGTCGATCCAAAAATTAGGGTTTCTGGGCCGGGTCAAGCCCATTAACGTCGAACTGAATAAGTCGATCATCGTCGAAATTGATCGAGCGACAGGTCGACGACTAGTCGTCGACGTGATAACAGTGCCATTGTGAAGCTAATCGTGTTTAATGTATTAAAGCAAGATTGGAATCCTCACCTTTTTTTTTTTTTTTTTACAATGTCCTGTTCTGGGTTTGTTATTTGGCGACTTCAAGAAACCTTGTCACTATATAACGGCCAACTTGAAAAGTACTCTGCATAGTGTACTAGTTACACCTATATTATTTTGAGGACAACACGTGGGGCTTGTGGTTATTTCCTTTGAAATTTACTGTATATCTTGTGTAGCATTTTTCCAAACTGTGTTGTAGTTAATGTTGAAATTGACAAAAAATTCAGTAGATCCAATAAATGTTTGGAAGTTGATGTTTTCTACTAAATTTTATTGTAGTTTTTTATGGAACTTTTGCAATAATCATTTGTTTGTAAACATGAAGTTAATGTGAGGATGGTGGATGGGCATTGGAGTTTTGGTAAACAATTTCTGTAAAACTTTTGGATAGGAAAAGTGTGGTATAATATTTCTACTTATTAAGGTTTGAATAAAAACCTTACATATAATGTGACTATCTGGGAAGCGTTTATTTTAAATTCTAATTTATTTGCAACTTTTATATCTCCTATTTGTAATTGAACTTAAACATCACGTGATTGGCTGAAATGTAAAAAATTTCCACATTCTTTTGTGTTCTACGAACCAAGCGAGTTTAGTGGCACTTAGGGTGCGTTTGCGGAATGCGGAAGTGGAGAAGGAAGTTAAGCGGAGAATGTGTTTACTGCTTTAAGTGGATCATTTTAATTTGTGGTTTTTAATTTAATTGATTTATGGTTAATTAATTTATCATTTGTTTTTAATAAATAATACATATCAATAATTTACACAAATTAATAAATAATTATAAATTACTCTGATTCAGTTCAAACCAACTCCATTACGTAGAACACTTCGATACAATCGCAAACCCGCGTCTCAAACGGATCTCATTTGCACAAGTTATTAATTTTTGAAATTTATAAGGGTGCGTTCGCAGGGAAGAAATACCCCGTTCTAGTTTAAACGCAACATTTTTTTGCGTTTGCGAAACGGGCCGAAATGCCCTGTTTCAGTTTTTGATGCGTCAGACGCGTCAAAACTTGAACCGAGGCATTTACACTCCGTGATCGCACCCTTAAACACAACTTGATTGGCTGACCTGTAAAAATTTTCAAACTCGGATTATATCCAAATGAAAAGCGCTTAAGCAATGCATTATTTGCAAGCAAAAAAAATAGACGTCTTGGTTTGGGAAATAAAATATGAATTGGTTAGCAATTTTTTTATATAATGGAACTATAAAAATCCTATTTATAGATAATAATATTCGAGAAATATAAAATAAAACAACAACTAAGCCATTAATCCCAAACAAGTTGGGATTGACTAAAGATGGAATGCAAAACCAAACGATAAAGTTAACTTAAACGTAAAA
This sequence comes from Allium sativum, assembly GCA_030737875.1. Taxonomy (NCBI): domain Eukaryota; kingdom Viridiplantae; phylum Streptophyta; class Magnoliopsida; order Asparagales; family Amaryllidaceae; genus Allium; species Allium sativum. Next base: position 42,906,402 of record JASFAX010000020.1, on the reverse strand, counting down.
ATAATAACAAGAGATTCAAAAGTCAAAACATAAATAAATATAAAATAAAGAACAATAATTAAACAAATAACAATAGTAATAATAATGAATAAAAAAAAACCCAAGATGATGACAATGATGATGATAATAGTACTAGCAGTAACATATACTCCACCGAAGGCCAGCACTACGTATTCTGCTCACATTTGCTAGTCCTATAATCATAACACTATTCAAACTAACCCTAAACTCGAGGTTCTGGTACATAAATCGCTAGCTTTCAAGCGTTCATGTCCGACACCAGCTCTTCGAATATATTTCAATTTCTTTAGTTTTTTTTACTACTTCCTCCCATATCATCCTTAGTTGACCCTACCTTTCTTCTAGCATTCATTGTGGTCTATAAGTCTAACGTGCACAGGTGCATCGTGAGGTTTCCGTTGGAGATGTTCAAAACCATTTTAAGCGGTGTTGGACCGGCTTTTATTCAATTGGTGGAACTTCAAGTTTGCCTCGAATATCATCATTTCTAATTCGGTCCCGATTGGTATGCCGACAACTCTATCGCAGTATATACGTCTCTGCTACGCTTATTTGTTTGGACGTGTTGCCTTTTAGTAGTCAATATTCTGCATCATATAATATCGCATGCCCGATTGTTGTTCTGTAGAGCCTTCCTTTAAGTTTTTGTGAGATTTTTCTATCACAAAGAATGCCACATTTCATCCATTCCACTCGAATTTATCAAACTGTAAGATAAATCTTAAATATCAGAAGAATTCCTTCCTGGACACTACTTGTTCGGCCAGGGTGGTCCCTCCACCTTTCGACATGACACTGTTGAACTCGCACTTCATTTACTCTGTTTTAGTTTTGCTAAGCCTAAAATTCTTTGATCCTAAAGTCTTCGTCCACAACTCCATAAGCGTACATCAACTAACGATATAAGCATTGCAACAAATTTATATCATTATATGAAAGTAATCTGAAGTCCTAGACTCCTAATGCTTGAATTTTACTTTTCAAATATACATCATTATATGAAAGTTAATACATTATTAAACAGAGAGGACGGCATGAAAGTCCTAAAATCCAAAATAGCTTGTTCAGATCCAACTTCTCCATCCTTCTTGTTGTGCTTCCTTGGTTTCCTCTGGTTTCTACCTTTTGGGTCTATGCTTTTAGCAGTGATTTGTTTGCATGCTTTTTGCACTTCACGTAGAAATATGTGAAGTCGTAATGGTGCAATTTTTACTTCAAAGAACCTTAAGAACACATGTACAATCTCAGTTTGATCTCAGTCAATTGTCATGCCCCATTAGAGCTTAGAAAAATACATTTAACTAGTGGTTACTAAACATAAAACCTGTAACCATTTCAGCCAAAGGATACATTAGCGTTCATGTTTTGTATGGTACATATGTTGGTAACAATGCCCTGTGTGCGTGCTTTTATTGCAAAAATTTATAAATTGGTTTCTTCCATCTACAATCAAGGATCTAATTGTTTTGATTTACTCACATTGCAAGTACAAATGTTAAAAATTACTATTCTACAAGTTTACATTCCATGTAGATGGTACCATCCTCAGCCAATCACAGCAGTCACATAAGCCACCGGTTCCTCCTCCTATCCCTGGAGATGAGTTCTTCGGCAGGTAAACACATTTTCAGATTTATTTTCACTATAAATCCTCAGCTTTACCATACACCCAGTAACATTTATTGTTATTTTCATACAGGTTTACAAGGCATGCTGGGCTAGTTGCTTCTGGAGTTGCCAAGAACTTGAAAAAGGTTGGAAGTTATGTCAAAGACACTCTTGATGACATGATGTCACCATATGGCCGTAGACCTAAGTAGTGGTTCATGCACTTCTAATTGTATGTCTACAGTTTGTTTCAGAAATATTTGTTGTGCAACTTAAACCGCCGTATTATTCGGCGGTTTTCATTTAAGCAATAAGGGTACATCGTTCATTCCTTTGAATGTTTTCGGTTTAGTGTACATATTCTGGGAGTCAGATGTGCGTCAAGTTACTGTTTATGACCATTTTGCACACTAAAATTTGTGCTTTTTAATGGTATTAAATATTTGATAGTTCTTTCATTGTTATTGTTCTAATATTTGATGGGTTTTCGTGTTTTATTTTGTTTTAACTCGGATTCATTACCTCCGGTGGTGATGTTTGTGAATGTTCATATGGATGTTTAAATGGCCTTTTTTACGTCATACCATTGCTGTATCTGGATAATATTATTTTGATTTTTTTATTTCAATATGGAGATAACAAACTTTAACTAAACGTTGCGGAAATATTGAGGTGAGAGAGAGCTTGGAGCTGGGGAGTGCTGTATACAGGTGATTGAGGCGATCAGTGCCTTGAGTTATGGACGGTGGAAGGTGTTGGATGCGAACAGTTGGATGTAGTAATCATTCTACGTACTTTCTCTTGTATTCTTTTTTCGTCCGTTTCATTCACATGAATAAAAACAAAGAGAGAATTGTCGTGACGACAAAAATGATGGCAATGGATTTGCCGGAAGAAAAGAGGAGGTATTTTGGTCAAAGAGGGAGAAGATATAGTTAAGAGCATTTTCAATCCATTGTGGGATTGGAAAGCAACCGACTCTAACATGAGATCCGTTGCGTTCGGTGGGGTTGCTTTGACAACTCCGAAGGTTGCCAAAGCAACCCCGAAGGTTGCAAAACAATTGTGTTAGCCGGCTAACATATAATAATTATAAAAAATTGCCCAGCAGGCTAAAGTAGCTTGCTGATATCATTTTTTTTTTTTTTAATGTATATTTCCTTAACTGGCTAAAAGAAAGACGATTAAGGAAATTTCCTACTTTTTAGCGTTGGGATGGGTTGAAGGTCAATCCATTAGGATTTGACTAATCCCAACTCACCCGGTTGGGAATGCTCCAACAGAGGTGAAGGATAAGCACAGAGCAACAGACTTGAAAATTGTAGGTAGGTATTTGGAACTGTTTTTTTAGTTTTGAAGGAAAAAGAAACCCTCTTTTTGCCTCAGACTACATTAATGATTGGGATCATAAGATCGTCTCCGGTGGATGCTCTAATATCACGTATTGTGATATTTGCATCCAGCGTGCTCCTTAATAGAGTGCAAGAAAGTGGATAGTGTGGTCTTAAGGGTGTGGAGTTTGGAGAAGCAGGATTACATGAGACGCTTGTTGAACAAGCGTCTAACATCTAGACATTTATTTTTTGGTAAGACCGATTGGTTTTTAAAGCGATCCATTACGCTTTTTATTATATCAAAATAATAATACATGAAATCCAGGAGATGTACAACAAATATATCTACTACAAAAATTAAGAATCCTTCCACGTAAGGGCATCTCCAACAATTCGGGTGTAGAAATCCAAATTTCTACACTCTGAGTAATCGGATCAGGCAAATATCCCAACAGTTTTGAGACCACGCGGTTGTTAAACAAACGCGTGGATCTATGCGCTTGTTGAACGAGCGCATAGGCCACACGTTTGTTTAACAACCGCGTAGATTCCGCGTTCGTTAAACAAACGCATGGTTCTTAAGTTTAAAATTTCAAATTTTCTTTCCAATTCTGTTTTCTACTACTATTTTAATATATTGTTTGTACTCATTTTAACCATTCCTATTTATTTAAAAATATGTTTATATACTGCTTCATATTTGATTTGAATTTATATTCATATTGGAAGAGCATAACTGGTACCGAAATTTTGACTACAAAGTTGCTTACAAGAGATAACAATGAAATAAGTACTAAAATTTATGATGCACCTACAAACAATAAGCAAAATCATTTGCCTATTCAGCACCGTATCGGGTTATCCAACTATAACGCAGTTTGTAGGCTTCGTACCCAACAAAATCAGTCTCATACTCTACAAGGTAACGAGAATCAAAAGTTGTCCGATTCGTTTTAAATATGTTTTCATCTTCAACTGTCTCTATATTCTTCTTGTATCGTTCACAAATATTAACGAAAAGCCGATGAGCCATTTGAATTTCAGCAGAAGTTCGTGTAGTTGTGCATTTACGATGATTGTTATGTAATCTTGTTATCATGGACCAAAATTCTTCGTGGGTAAGCCCTCCTCCATTTTGCATCAGCATCAAATCTCTTTTATCGTAAGCTTCGATATAGGATTTCACAAGTATAAGTAAGTCCCGAGGAGAGAATTCTGTTGTATAGCATCATTTTGGTTGGGACGATTACGGTTAACCACTTGCCTTCTTATGTTTTTGCGTGGACGTCCTTTTGGTTTTTGAACTACAACTATTTGTTGAGTAACACGAACAATTTCATTTTGAACTATAACTTCCGCCTCTTCTACTTGTGTATCTAGAACGAAACCACCATCTTTTTCCTCCTTGTTCCGTTCATACTCATCAAACATTTTATCTACGAGTTCATCACTTATTATCCAATCGTCCATTTAAGCTACACACAAACAAGAAACATATTATGTACACAAAGAAACACGTAAACACGCAGAAGGAAAAAGAGTACTAGTTTCTCACTTATCGTTGTGGTTTATGTAGAACACACAATTTTGTGGGTATGGCTAGGGGGCCAAAGTGTAAACTATTTAAACAAGGGGGTTGCTTTTTGGTAAAGCTCTGTCATCATTAATTGAGCAATAGGATACAGACATATGACAAGACAACTCTCTGTCCTCAGTAGTTGATGTTACTACATGACTTGACAACTCATACTGATTAAAGATGACTTGACCACTGCTTTAATAATGCAAAGCCAAAAACAAGGGGACTTAGATACAGTATTCCCTATAGTGGTATTAGTGTCCTGTCTTGTTGCATCATATGTATGTTTACTCCACAAATTGAACGTATAAATATACACGGTTACTACTTTTAACTTAGCTGGAACCAAAATTTTCAACAAAATTATAAAATGTCTTCATGGTCATGGCCCTCATCAATGAATTCGAACTATGATCAAAACTTTCCTGAGCGTCCGCCTTCAAGTCCAAGAACAGATATTGATTGGAATATCGAATACCAAGAGTGGCACTACGAGGACCTGCGTCGATTACCAAGAGCTGGCCCGCTTGACGATTCATCCGCCAATTGCTCAAGTTCCAAATGTAGGTCATCAAGTAGACCAAACTGTAAATGAAGAACACTTTCGAGCGGCTACAGTGCCTCGTTCACCGGCTGTTCCAGTTGTAGGTCATCGAGAGGTATGACGAGTTTCAGTTAACCAGCCTCCTAACGAGCAGGAAGTTGACTCTTATCCCATTTGTTGCCACTGTGGTTACGCGGTAGAGGTGGTAGTCCGGGCTGACGGAGAGAATATTGGTCGTAGGATCCAGTTATGCTCGCTATGGCCTAACAGATGTAATTATTTTGAGTGGATAGACGACCGTTTTTGTCCAAGGGCTATTTCTTACGCCAACGAGTTAGAACAAGAGAATAGGCGACTTCGAACCTCTTTAGAATCCCTTCAGAATGAGCGTAACAATTAATGTGTTTGCGTACTGAATCTACTATCATAAGCTGTTGTATCTTTATGCTTATTGTTGGATCTATTGGTGTTATAGTTGTATCCTTAAGTTTATTGTTGTATCGTAAGCTTTTGTATCTTTAAAATAAGTGTTGCTTTATGTCAGTGATACAACCACTGCAGCTTTATTTCAAACATTTGAATGGATATGAATGACAAAATGCGGTATCCAATGAAGACCAGATTGAACAACAACAATGAAGCTTAGAAGCTTACAACAACAACAATTATACAAACTACAACAACAACCATACGAACTACAACAACAACAATTTAAAAGCTTACGACTAAACCACAATCATACAAACTACAACAACAATTAAACATCTACTAACCAAATACATCTACCACGACCTTGGGAAAGGTCCAGCTCTAGGTTTATCGGCAACAATCTTGTTCAAGCGTCTTATTTCGGCTTGCGCTTCCAGTGCATACTGACGGCCACGTTCGCACATGGGAGGGTCAATCCACTTCTTAAAGTTACAACAATCAATTTCAGCAGGAAAAACCTTGTGGTCCTTGTAGGCTTCACAAGCGAAAAATCGACGACCGGCATTTTTCTCAGTATTGGCAACAACCACGACCGATTCTTGTCCACAACGGCAGAGAGGGTTGGATCCAATCGTACGTAGCGGCTCTGAAACCTTCCCTTCAAGTACAATTTGTTTTCCAGGTCGTTGATTAATGGAAGCCTCATCGTCGTTTTCCTAGTTGTTCATAGCTCAAATTGTGAATGCGTGGTAATTTAATTATGAGTTTACAGAGCATAAAACTGTGCCATATAAATACATCTTCGAAGTCAATTATATATTGGTGTTATTATAGACCGGTCAAGTCTTGCACATTTCCCATAGTGCATTTATGTTTTATGGCAGAGTGGAGTCATGTCACTCTTTTTCGAGAGTTTTCAGATTATAGTGCAGTCCTTAGTCCTTTGTCCTGTTTGGGTCGTCCTCGATATACGTTATAGTCCTTAGTCCTTTGTCATGTTTGGGTCGTCCTCGATATACGTTATAGTCCTTTGTCCTATTTGGGTCGTCCTCGATATACGTTATACTCCTTAGTCCTTTGTCCTTTTTGGGTCGTCCTCGATATACGTTATAGTCCTTAGTCCTTTGTCCTGTTTGGGTCGTCCTCCATAGACTTGTCATATCACCTTAAATATGAATGACTTGCTTTATAACAAGCATACTCCGGTAACCAATGCATGACTTGCTTTATGACAAGCATACTCCGGTAACTAATGCATGACTTGCTTTATGACAAGCATACTGCGGTAACCAATGCATGACTTACTTTATGACAAGCATACTGCGGTAACCAATGCATATCACATTTTGGTATCCAATGAAGACCTAAATGTAGAAAAACTATGTTATATAAGGAGGAAAACTTGTAGCATTCACTACTCAGACATAGTCCACTATTTTTAGTATATACACTCAAAAACTCAAAAGACCATAATGTCCACCGAAGAGTGTTTGTTGTTTGATGATAGTGATGAAGACTTTGATGTTATGGTAGATGATCATTTTCGTCGACAAAGACAGCTTATAGCTGCATTAGGAGATGGTGAATCTAGCAAAAAACATGGAGATTCTGTTGTAGGCCGTCGATATAAAAATCGACATCATGCATTGCATAACGAGAGACTAATGGAAGATTATTTTGTTTTAAATCCGAGGTATACAGATACGGAGTTTAGAAGGAGATTCCGAATGAGGCGTCCTTTGTTTCTTCGAATCATAGAATGTATTAAACAACACGATTCCTACTTTATCTACAAACGCAATGCGTCTATGACAATGGGGCTCACCGGAGTTCAAAAGATGACAGTTGCACTGCGTATGATAGCCTATGGAGGTCCTGCTGACACTCACGACGAATATTTGAAAATGGCAGAAAGCACAGTACTAGAATGCTTAGACCATTTCTGCCAAGCAATCGTAGACATTTACGGTAATCAATACTTGCGTAGACCAAACGAAGCTGGCATTGCAATGTTAATGGACATGCACAGTAGCAGAGGATAGCCAGGGACGTTAGGATCTTTGGACTTCATGCATTGGGAGTGGAAGAATTGTCTGAAAGCATATGCTGGAGCTTATCAGGGTAAGTCTCATACGTCAACTATTATACTTGAAGTTGTAGCATCGTACGACTTCTGGATATGGAACTTTGTTGGAAGTCAGTAAAACTGTTTACCCTTAGTTGTTGTGTTTTCATTGCTTTAGTAGTTCTAATACTGTACTTTGTATCCTTTAATCAATATCTGAAACTATGTATCCATTAAATGTTTAGTGAAATCATGTATCTTAAGCTTTTGTATAACTGTTGAACGTTTTTGTTTAATCATGTGTCTAAATTTCGGTGGAAGTAACATAATTAGCACAAAATTTAATCATAAAATCCACGCGTCTGTTGAACATGTGCCTGGAAATATGCGTTTGTTTAACAAGCGCGTAAATCCACGCGCTTGTTAAACAAACGCGTATTTCCAGGCGCATGTTCAACAAGCGCATCACTAGTTTACACATTCCGGAACTATTCCGCCCGAAATCCAAACGATGGGAAAAATCCATACCCTGTTGGAGGCCATTTTGGGTGTACATATCCAATTTTCTGATATCCATGCTTTTGTTGGATATGCTCTAAGGCAAGGAGGCTCAAACAAGTTAGCATTAGAAAAGGGAAATTAAACTAAAAACTAGAGACAAGGACTGGTACAATTACATAATACAAATAACATTTCACTGACTATCCTTACATGTTCTAACCCTAAAGCCATAAAAAGACCCAACAAAACCAGCACATCTGCTACTCTTTGCTGTGTTACAATCCCTTCATGAGTTCAAATTTTCTACTTCTAGTGACAAGGATATTTAAATCCTTGTAACCAGCTATTGAAGTTGACAAAGGAGAGTTTGGAAAGGCTTCATGGACCACAACAGCAAAGGAAGGAGGTGGCTTGTAGGCAGCATGTGGTATTAAGTGTGCGTATGGATTTGCGTGCTTGTTTTTGCTTTTTTCTCGTAGCTGATGTTGAATTTGAAGCTTCACAATCTTTGCTGCAGACAGCATCATGGATCTTGCTTAGAGAGGAAGAAACAAAGGCGGACTTGGGAGTTGAATTAATTTTAGTCAAGAAACCTGGCTTGAATTGTAACGTACTTGAAAGAGGAGAACTGATCGGTTTTGGAGTAACAGACTTACCACCGTGACTGTCTCTAGTTTGATTACTTGGTGACAATGAGTTTTCAAAAAGGACAATTAGGGGCGCGTCCTTCTTTCAAAGTTTGATTTGAACGGCATCCTTCTGTAAAGTTTATTATAATGCGGGTTCTTATTTTCAAAGTTACTTGTTTTTTCATAAATATTTGACGTTACTGTATATATATATATATATATATATAAATTGCAAATAATCAGTTAAGTAATCTGAAAAAAACTTAAAAATCAGCAATTATAGTAAATAGTTGCTGATATATCAGCAATAATTCACTATAATTCTCCATCTTCAATTCCATTACCCTCTTCCAGGGTATCTTTTTCGTCATTAACATTTCCAAGAACATTAAACTTACAGTAAGTATTAATGCCATTAGCAGCATTACCTAATGTAGTCAGGGACGGAGGTAGCTGTATGATGACCTGGGCTACAACCCGAGTGCTGAATTGTAAAAGTAAATAGAAGCTATCATTTAACAGCCCAATAGCCCAATAAACCAACCTAATAAACTAAAATCAGATGACAGAAGAAGAATGCACTGCTTCGTTTCTTCTTCTTGCAGAGGCGCAGGCAGCAGAGCACGCAAATATCTATTTTCTCTATTGCTGCTCAAATCCATTCTAAACTGAAATAAGGGTAATTTCTAAATGAAAATTTCTTCTACTTCTTTTATAATCATTGATATTTAATCTTATGTTCATAAAGTAGTTGCAGAGTTCAAATGATTTGTCAAATTGTATTCAATTGAAATTCTTGATTTGTTCATTAATTATTATATCCAATGCACTGCCACAGCCTCCTTCATTATTATCCTTTGCTACTAACTCTCTCGTCTCCTCTCTACCCTGAATTTGAGTCTCTGGTTTAAGAGGAGGCTTGTTTCCATTCAATGGAGAAACGGTGTTGGATCTAGTTTTAATGTGAAGCCAATGTGTTGAAGGAGGTGAGAACTTCTGTGGAGTAGGAGGATGTGCTCTCACCTCTTTTGGTATCAATGAACTGCTGTTGTTACTGTTTTCTTCAATCTTCTTTGAAACAATTTTCACTGTTATCCACTTTTACAATCAATTTTCCGTTCCTCCTCACTGATTTCCCAGACCTCTCTCTTCCCTGGGTCATAAGTTAGCCCGGGTCATCATGAAATCCTATCTCCGTCCCTGAATGCAGTAACATCACTAACACTGGCATTAGACAGGGTGTTCATGTTTGATGGGCATTGAGAATTAGTCAAGTAGTTATCAACAAAGACAGTAGAATTGATCTCCTTATCTATTTTTCCTTTATCCAGAATACTAACTGTATTGATCTTAACTTTCTTGTGTTTTTTCCCCCTTTTTTTTGAGTTTTTTTTCCAAAATTGCTTCTTAACTGGTGCAACAACTACTACAGTTTTGACATTCAAGCTAGCGCTAACTTTACTTTTTTTTAACACTGTCGTTGTCTACAGCTTTAAGACCACTTTAATTGCAGCATTGTCAAAAACTACAATTTTGTTTCCACTATTGCATTTACCTAAGACATGACCAAGGACCTTACATTTACACTACTAGATGAATAGTCTATTCCAACGCCATATTTTCAACGGCCGCCAACGACTATTAAGAGACCGTTGGAAGCTGTTGGAATCCGACAGAACAAAGACCGTTGGCAGCCGTTAAAAGTTATTGGAAAATTTCCTACATATGTTCCAGAGAGCACGACCTGTTGCTCATTTTATAAAGTGAAAATAAGGCTCAGGTCCCTAAAAGCAAACTTAATTAGGCTCACATCCAGTGATAAACTTATTATAGATTAGGTCCCTATTTTTCAAAAGTTGCGAAAAAAGTGGAAAAAAAAGTAAAAAAAATCCGAATATTATTTTTTAAATAAATTATACATTCGACCATAAATTCACTAAAAAAAATTTCAAAAACATGCAAAAAAATGAAATAAAACTGAAAAAAAGAACGATAAATGCAGTTAAATGCATTTTTTCATGCAAAAATTTCAATTTTCTGCGTATATATGTGCAGTTATTCCAGTGTTGTATCCGTTGTTGAATTAGTTCTTTTTTATTTTGCATTCAAGTGTGCAATTAAATATGAAACATGCACATTTGCGTGCAACATATATGCAGGCAAAACTGTAGCATAATTTCCTTTGTGCAATAATTGCATACATGTATGCAAGTATAGGCAATACTTGCATACATATATGCAAGTTTTATTTTTTTCTTGGCATGGACTTCTGGGATTATTTCCAGATTTTACAAATTTTTTTTTTTTGGTCATGGCCGCACTATTTTTTTTGGAAAAATACGTAGGAGCGAACCAAAAATTGGACCTGAGCGTGAGAAGACAGGTGGCAGCGGATCCACTAATGTAGGAGGCGCACATTCAAAAACAGGGACCGGAATTGGATTGGAAACTATGCGCGGGTTTTTTTTATTTATTTTGAAACTTAATAGGGACCTGTAAAAAACGCACCCTTTTATAAATCCTCTCCCCCAAATTCGATTTCTCTTCCCTTTCTACCACCTCACCTTCTTTAATTTCGGTTCCTCTACCCCCACTAACCACCACAAGCACCTCCGGCATCATCTACAACCTTCTCCACGCTTGTTGCTCCAGGAATTAGGTAATCTTCGTAAACCTAATTTTTAGGTTTTCAATTAATTTAGGGTTTAATATGAGTTTTACTTAATTCCTAGTTGTTTGTATGCGTATGTTACATCATATTACTCCCTAATTTCTATTGTTATCACCGTAGTGGGTTGAATCGTTTAAGTTGAATTGGGTTGAATTGTTAAGTTGAATTAAGTTGAATTGGGTTGAATTGTTAAGTTGAATTAGGTTGAATTGTTAAGATCAATTATTAAGTTGAATTGTTAGCATTTTATAATCTTATTGGGTTGGTTAGTGTGTAGATTTAAAATGGTAATAATGGTAAAATTAGTGTAAGAAATTTTATGTTGTAACTATAATTTTAAATTAGTATAAAGATAAAGTTGTAAGAAATTTTTTATGACTGAAGTAAAAGAAAATATAAAAATAGTTTTGCATAAAGGAAATATAAATTTATGTACAAGCTCAGTATTATCAGAATATGTTGCAGTTTTTTTGAATTGACTTTGTAATATTAGCTTTCTTAATCAATTTGTTATGAATGTTTTTATCTTATAATGTTTTTATTTTTGTGGAAATGAAAAGTCCATTCTTCACTATACATTGAAGATGTAATCATTTTTAATGTTTGCAACCAAAATAATAGGTCAGATAATATCAAATATAATTACCATTCAATTGTTAACACAAATTAATTTCTTTCAATTTTGACTAGACTGAGTTTAGAGAAATTATTAACTCATGTTTAAAGAAAAATATTCTCAAAATATTCATGTTTTATAGCATATTAGCTATCTTTTTCTACTTAATTACATATTCTCAAAATGTATCTTTATTCAGTCATGTTGTGTTGCTCATATTCATATTATTTGCGCATTTTATAATAAAATTTGATTATGTTCTTGGATGATTTATTAATGTATGATACATCTACTGTGGCATTTGAAATCCAATTTTATATCTATGTTGCAGGTATATTATGTCTGACCCTGCTTCAGGCTTTGGCTCTGGATCTAGACGACGTAGCATTACCCCGCATGTCGATGAGGGTAGTGGCGAATAGTTAGCTCATCCTGTTGTTTATTTGAAGTCTAAGGCTGACAAGACGTAAGTATCAAAATTAGCAGAATAACGATTTAATGTTTTTTACATAATATAACTATATTATATAAAGTTCTAATTTACATTTAATGTAGGGGGTTTGAGTTGGAGCCATCTTAGATGGTTCTAGATATCTCTAAGGATGCGTATATGGCTAGAATGAGCGATTTCTGGCCTAAGTGGAGCAGGGTCCCAGCAAACGTCAAAGAGACTATCTGGCAAGATTTTCTGGTACTTTTATATCGCTTTATAAATTGGTTAAATATAAATAAATCAGATCAGTAATATTCTCCCATTATACAGGGGGCAGTAGATGTGCATGAGGCTGACATGAGTCTAATTCAGCGACACTGGAACTCAATGGTCGCTAGGAATTATAGAGAGAAAATGAATAAGACTAAAAAAGGGGAAAAAACCAAAGTGGATGGGCAATGAAATATTTGTTAAGATGGTTGCATGGTGGAACACGGATGAGTTCAAGGTAAATCTATAACGAATCTAATTTATTTTTTTTGCCAATTTTAAATAACTAGTCAATGTACATTTGCAGGCTGAGTCAGTAAGGAACACCACAAGCAGAAGCAAGAATCCAGTAACTCATCGCGGAGGATCGAAGTATTTCCAACATCATCGTGAGGACTTGGTAAATTCGTCAATTATTACATATGTATATTGATCAGTTAAGTGATTGACTATGCAGAATTGAATTATTCAAATTATCAACTGCAGGAACGAGCTTGTGGACATCCCATGTCCTACATGGACGTATTTACTCACACCCACGCATCCATGCATGTAAACGAGGCTGACAATGTAACACATCAGTGGGATGATCTGGATAAGGCGACAGATGCATACGTATGCGTATTTTAAATTTTATTATCAGATCGATTAGTTTATTAATTACTAGTTAATGTAAAATAAAATCAACATTCTATTATTTTTTAACTGAAGTTGTTTTTTGCATTATAGGAAAAGTTTCAGAAGGCACGGGCTCATGCGCTTGAGGGGTCGAGTCGTGATGAGTTGACGTAGGAGGAGGAAGACAACATATTTGATGCTGTTATGCATCCTCCACTACGGAGCAGGCGTTATGGATTCGGTAACCTAATGGTAATATTCGTATGGTTTAACCAATATTTATTTAATTTTTGCAATATTTGTATAGAGTACAGAATGTCAATATACAAACCATGTCGCTGAGTATAAATATATAAATATCTATCATTATTAGGAAAGAAATGGATGTATTAGCAATAATTATTTACGTCTACATTGTATGTAAATGTAAACCCACACACACATATAGTAAATATATCTTATATAACATAAATTATTTACATCTACATTATATGTAGTTAGCGATACTTGAATATAAGATTAATTGATAAGAATAATCCGAAGTTTCACGTGTCTTCTCATATTAATCTAAAGTTTGGATTATTTCTAATTAATCCCAAGTTTGGGGGGTTCCTTCCTGTATTGATCCTCGTCACCTACTGACCTGTTTAGCAGTTTTTTTTTCCTTTTTCCTTTTTACATTTAAAAATTGTTGACACTGCCTCGTCCACCTCCGTGCACCTGAAATCCATCTCTGGCCATCCACTAGTCAATCCAGCGTCATCGAACAACACCTCTTCTCGAGCTCGACATGATTGCATTGGTACCTTAGTCTCTAGCTACAACTATAACGAAAAGCGACAACCTTTGCTCCCTTTCCCAAGTTTCTTCCCCATCATAATCGCTAACAAGAAATTGCCGAATGCCAAACTTTAAGTAAAATGTGGATAAAGTAATCCATATAGTAAAACGTTGATAAATTTGTTACCAATTTTTTTTCCAGCTTCGTTGCCAAATTCATGCATGAGAAATTCACCAGTACTCATGGCTACTTCATGCATGCCCTCAACACTCTTTTTGACACTTGATTCATGACCATCAAATGATATAAAATCATTACTCGTTAACACTTTATTTTAGTCGTCACTTAGCAGCTTTTGGCAAATGTCAATTCCCTCACACATGCGGTTGGGGAAACAATTCTTATCTTGTTCAGGGGGAACAATTCTCTTACCAACTTCAACCTTGCCTTGCACACTTGCACCAGCTCTTACCCCCAAATTTAGTAATCGTGATTATCCCCATCAAAACGAAAACACCACCTTCCACTAAAACAGTGTCGAACTACCTTCATCTACCTTCCTTCATCCATCCACCTCCTTCCATTCAGCATCTTACCAACTTCAACCTGAAATTCAACACCAAATGCCAAAACAACCAACAAAAATCCACAAACAACCAAAAAACTGCGCAACTTCTACCATCCTAATCCATAAACCATAATAAATCCAAAATAACCAACAAATTGCACATCTGCGACGTCCATTCATCAAACCATCAATGTCACTGAGCTAACTAAACCACCTTATCGACCTGCTATCCATACCCAAACTTCCAATCGCACTCAAACACGAAAGCCCCAAATTAGTGATGAAACCCCTTCTTTCATCTGTAAACACCGCCTGAACAAACTCCAAATTGCACACAAATAACCACTCACTCAACTCCCAATTCGAATCCCCAATTCATAGTTAAATGGAATCTGTTTGCGTTCGTTTTCAGGTATTCGGAGGTCCTAGGGGTTCATCATTTCAAGTGAATGGAGGTGAGGGACTGACGAAGTCAGGACTCCGGTGGTATGACCTAGCAGTGTCAGCGAAGTAAGAATTGAAGCGGTGTCCAGTTTTAATCTGGAGAACGAATCGTGGTTTACGGGGTTAAGGCATTATTATGAGGATGGTAAAGGTATAACCAGCTGTAACAAGTTACCAGGTTGTTGGGATCAATACGGGAAGGAATCCCCCAAACTTGGGATTAATTAGAAATAATCTAAACTTTGGATTAATATGGGAAGGCACGTTAAACTTTGGATTATTCTTGTTAATTTACCCTTGAATATATCTCATATAACATAAATATTTCCACCTTCTAAATAAATAGTACAGATTTATGGGAAAACTACTACTGTTATCCAACTTCCATCTTTAGTATGAGCTTAAATATATAAGGATGTTTTGAACTATATGTTGTTATATTTGTTATAGAACGAGTTAGTAATTTCAGTGTCACAATTGGAAGAAAATAACCGCACAATATCCATATTATAAAGAGCTTTGATTATTTCAAAATTTGTTTAGTTGCTAGGTAAGTAGTGTAACTTTCAAAGGGCACCTGACAAGTAAGTTTATTTTATGAGATATATATCAAGAATGATTGTGCCTATATGAAGATATTCTTTGACTATATTGTGTATCAGAAGCTACGCAAAATTTTGATAGCTTATCTTACATCTAATAATTATTCATGTTTGTTTGAAATAGTGTTTTGTTCACTTTTATTTTGGAGCTAACTTTTTTTAAATATATTGCTTCTTGAGACAGTGATATGCCATGTCACCATAAAAAAACCCATGTATTCATTGTTATTTTTATGCCATGCTGTTATTTGCAATGTAAAGTTCATTTCAACACCGAAGAATCAAAATTTTGATCATGTTATATTCTATTAACCTAATAAAATTTGTTTCGATGTTAAATAGTGCTTATGAAGTAGGAGTGAACTCATTTGATTAACATGTAGGTTAATATTTTTGTGCAAGCTTTCAGTCTTAACACATCTATGTATTTGCAGGTTTCACAAGCTAAGCAGGCCCAGGACAAAGAAGAAATTAAGGAGATGAGAGCGTTGATTGAGCAAGTACAAGACCATAATCGTGTGTAGGCTATGTAGATTGAGTAGCTGAATCAAAAGGTTGCAGAGTACATGCACAATCATGGTAGTTTTCCTTCATCGTCTGCTTCTGGAGGACATAGCGATGGACATGATGCATCTTGAGGTATGTTTGGATGTATTTTGATGGTTTGTATATATTGGTACGAAGTGGATGAGACATGTTTGGATGTATTTTGATGGTTTGTATATATTGGTACGGTTTGTAGACATGTTTGGATGTTTGTAGACGTGGTTTGTTTTGTATACATTGATGTTTCTACGTTTTATTTTGGTTGTTTATATTGTTATTGGTATATATATGTTGAGTATATGTGGAATTGGTTGGAAATGGATTAGAAATGGACTGGAAATGAAATGAATTGGAAGTGGGGTGGCTTGAAGGTTGTTTGCTTGTTGTTACATAAAAAAACGTGTATTTCCAACAGCTATCAACGGTTTCCAACGGCTATTTGGTCATGGTTTTCAAACGGTTTCAGATGATCCGATACCGTTGAAAGCCGTTGGAACTGCCGTTGGAAAGGTTCCGTAGATTCCGTTGGAAGCCGTTAGAAGACGTGAACTCTATTCCAACGGCCGCCAACGACAGTCTTCTGTTGGAATAACTATATATTCTTGTAGTGCTAATGCAAAAATTAGGCTTCCAAAGATATAGTACATTAACTATGTGCTCAGAATTGTCAACTAACTGAATCGGGAAAGCATCAGGTAAATCATCCTCCGGTGATATGTCAACCATGCATTTAGCATACTCAATCCTCTCAAGACTTTCTGTACAAGCATCCATACAAAAAAATCTACCTATTAGAGATGCTAACCAATCAATACCCAATTTGGACCAAGCATATAAAGGTAAGATCATTAACTTAATCCGCATAGGGACACAACTAATACTATTAACAGAATTCCTTAGTGAAGCATCACGCTGCTTAACAATAAATTGTTTGTCCTTGATAATAGTTGGATTAGACTCCATTGTTTTAATTCTATCTTCAATACTAGAAGGAAGGAAGAAGAACATATTACCATCTGATTTAATCTTAATGGATCCACGCAACTTGCAAACACGTTTGAGAAGATTAACTACAACTGTATAAGGAAACGATGGAGCCAGAAAAATTTAACAAGGTACTGGCTTGAACAATCTCATCAGAAGGATTCATTCTTTTACCATCGAATTGAAGAGTAAAAGAGGGAGGGGAGTACACCCTGCTTTTTTGGATTTAGAAACAAACAAAGAGGACCATTTCATTGGAGGCAAACAAATGATAGAGGGAGGAACTGGCTAGGAGAAGGGCGGAGGGGGGCCGGGTGAAGGAGGAATAAGGCCAGACGTGGGATTCAGAGGATTAAGTGATTGATGAGCGGTTTGCGTCTTGCTTGTTGTGGCATTTGGAGCGAGGTACGGGTTTTTTGACTTTGTTTTTATTCAATTTAAGTGGAGTTGTTGGATTGTTTTGCCTGTTTTTTCACGTTTTATCGTCACCATTCTCAGCAATGACGGTGAATCCTTGCTCGTAATTTTTATTTTTTAGTGGTGGCAATGTCCCTATGCTCGTCAAACATCTTCTCCCAGGACAATGTTGTGTTGGTATGTGTTGGTCACTGCTTTGCTTTGGCCACAATTCTAAAGTTGGAAGGAGCCGTCTCTTGTAATATCATCTTGTCAAAATCTGGCTCATTCTCTTCGACATTTCGACGTTGCTGGTTCAACTTTTGTCAATGCCATTTTGTCTATGTCGAAAAATCTTTGGCAGATACTGCTCTTGGAATTCATTGCTTTGTTTCCTGGAATGCTTCACTGATTTGATTTCCGGTTGGTGATTTGCCGGTTGGTTGCTGGTTGGTGATTTGCCGGTTTGTTGTAATAATGTATTCATTATTATGTTTTATGGACTTTAAAACCGGTCAGCCTTGCCAAAAATAAATTATTAATTGGAATACTTATTAACTAACGATTGGTGTTTTCAATTATAAGATGTATTTCTTGGCCAAAAAAATTAAGATTGAGTTTTAACTGTGTTTGGAACTGGTTGTAAAATTTAAAGAATAATATAGTATGAATTTTGTCAAGATGTGAAAATAAATTTTGGTAGGTTGTTGTAATAAGTTGGTTGTTAATATTAACAACAACATCTATGATTTAATTGGATTGTTGTCAATTTAAAAATATAAATATTGATGGTGAATCTATATTTGAAGATTTGGAGATGTTTTACTATAGTCGATAAATTTAATTGTTAAATTAGTAAGTGTCCAAACCTTGTTGTAGAAATATAAATATATTTCATAGATAAATAATTATTTTGACGAACATATTCATATTAGCGTGTTGTGTCAAAGTGATATTTAAAACATTGTTTAAAATGTTTTGAAGTTTATTGTAGTTTGTGTTTTATAAATTAAACACAAGTTAATTAGTGTTTCAGTGTGTGTAAATGAATTAATAGCATTGTAATATAATAAATTATTGAGGGCTGAGACGTTGATGGCGATGGTTTTGATGGCCACAACCTTGTTTCAACTTTGTTTCAATTACTATTGTTATAAAATATATATACTAAAACTATTTTTTAGAATATATATATATATAATTATAATTATATATGTGTGTGTATAGGAAATCTATGCAGGTATTTATTTTTGAAGACTGTACAGAGAATCAAAATTTCAAAGTAGAAGAATTCAAGTTTCAAGACTTATTAGTATCAAGAATTCAAGAGAACAAGAGTTCAAGAATTATAGAATAAATGTGTCTAGATATATTGTTAAAACTCTGGCTAGCACTAAATTCTGATTTCAAATTCTTTTTCAAGCGATTTCAAAAGTATTTACTTGTCTTTAAATCTAGCTTCCAGGTGATTTTAAAATTACTTCCTTATTTATAAATATATAATTCTTTATTTTGAGAAACATTTTAACTCCTGAAAATTATTTTTAATTCCTATTTTCAAATTTATGCTTAATAAATTTTAATTTGAGTTTTACTTACAATTTTATTACCAATTTTATCATAGTTACTTATGTTTCAATTTTCTTGTTTATATTAAGTTTTAATATATTCATAGTTTTATATTTATAATTTTATATCATTTTATATTTAGTTTCTTAAGTATTTTATTTCATCTGTATATAAGTTTTTAAGCTATATTTTACTTTGAACATAATGCTATAATATAAAGCAATATAGTTTGTTTTAAATATGAATTCACTATAATTTATTTAAACACTATTCACTTTGTTTTAAAATTAATTTTCTAATTTTACACTAGAATATGTCGATATATAAAAAGTGCTATGTTGACTAGCTGTTAGCTTGTTTCTAAAATTTGGAAGGAAGTGTCTTTTGAATTCAAACCTTTCTAAAAGGTTGTGACTGTTGGAAACCTATAAATACCTTCCAGAATTCGAATTTTCTAATTACTTTTCATTCCTTCTTCCTCTTTAAACATTCCACCATTATTATACTTAATTTCTTAACTTTTTGCACTTATACTCTGCCAATTTCAGTAGAAATCATATCATTCTTCTTCTCTTTCAATTCTAAATCGAAATATCTCTGAATTCAAGTACTACTCCAGAGTCATAGGCTGTTTGTAATCAAAGATCTCAAGAACAAGTCCTATCAAGTCAATACTACAAAACTAATAAGAGAAGTGTATGGTCCTTCCCTGTATAAAGTGACTGAGTGCGATTATGTCTTGAAAATCGATTACATGTAAAGTTTTGGCCAGTAAATCAACTAAGTATCACTGTACTTGGAATTGGTTGGGGTGTGCTCTTATAGTCCTGATATCAAGGATTGTAATTGGAATTGTTGAATAAAAATCGACATCAACTGTGATGACCCAAATTTACGGTACCTTTGAGCTGATCAAAACAACACCAGTTCAACCCAAATGTACTGGAAACCCAGATGCCAATAGAAAGAATTTAGAGGATGAGATAAGAAAGAAATATAAGAATAGAAGAAGAAGAAGAACTAACACGATAGAATCAGAGTCTAACATCGCAGCAGAACAAAATATAATATATAAATAAAACTTTATTGAGAGCTTAAAATAAATACTTACAATCATCAGAGTACATCAAAATTCTGGACTGTAGTGTCCCGAAATTCCGGTACAATTTGAGCTGACCAAATAACACAAGTCCAACCCACATTGCACTGGAAACCAGAAAACTAATAAAAAGAAAACAGTGGGTGAGAATATAAAAGATAGAAACTTAGAATAAAAGAAGAAGAAAAACATACAACATCAGAGTAAACACGAATCTCACAGCGGAACGAATAAATATATTTCATAACATAACTTTGAAATAAAATAGTACCTGTATATAATACCATTATTAGAGTATAACACTTACAACATAGCGGAAATAACAATAGCTATATAATCCTGAAGCCTCCTACTCCAGCTCTTCAAGTATCTGTAAATCCTGACTACTTGACTACCCATACAAAATTGGGCACCCAAGAGTTTAGGGAAAACAAAACAAAATAAACTCTGGGTCAGTCATGTGACTGGTGTGAGTAAACTCAAATCATTTGATTTAACTTTCAAAATTCTTTTGAAACAAAGGATAATCATAAGACCGATCCATACATAAACACAGATGGCTTTTACCTTATGATAACCCAAAATATTTCTAAAACGATACTTGTCTGATATTATAATAATGTCTTGATCAAGTAAATAGAAATCTAGCAACAACGCTTGCATCTAACGTCCTACATATATAATATACAATCAAAACCGCGGGCTCTTATTGGGAAATGGATTCCAACTATGACAAGGTATGGATCCACCTTCCGATCAGTGTACTCTAGAAGCGATACACTGGAGTTCAACAAGAACATCTTATAACTCGGCCACACATGACCGACCATTCATTTCTCTTGAATGTATCGAATATATTGTCACCCCTCGGTTAGTATTCCAACATAACCATTCCCGGGAGATACAGAATTGAAAGAAGTAACAAATGAATATTCTCTAGATGATGACAACATACCCTAATTGGGTGCGACCCACTTAGCCATGCTGCCTGCCCGATTTCTGTCATTTCCCAGTTGATGAGGCTTGAGATTATAACGTATCTCTATACAGATCACGTATTCATTTACTTTGAATGCCACATCATCATACCCATCAAATCACAAATTGATTTCCCCAAAAATACCACGGTTATAAGCTAAGAGAAACGAATTCCTCTGCCACCAACGTAAATATGTTTGAAACGGTCAACTTACGTGATCTACCAGATATACTCTGTCAGACATTCGTCCATTCAAGTTGTCCTGGGACTGGATAAACTGAAGGCACTATTCCGTACATCCATCCTAGGCAATCTCTACCTAGGATTTATACAACAGCCTTGCACTTTACTCCGTCTTCAATATATATTCAGCATACTTGGTTTGCAACGCTTATGCCAATATGGAGTGGTTCTTCGGATAATAATCCAACCGGTCTCTCCTATTGACGACGGAAAAATGGTCAAAACTTTGATAGTCTGTGATTTAACTATCAAAGAAAAACACGTGTGCGAACAACGATATTATTTCCAGATGGAAATTATATCGATCAATCATCATTTAACATTTATCTCTTTAGTTCATTAATTTACTTATCTCCTATTTCCATATATTCTAACTTCTTATTTTCTATTATCAGGAAACATTTCTGATTCTTATTTGTAAAACATTTCCAAAACTCCTTTACTGGATTTAAACTGATGTTTAAATCAAACATCGCCATGCCAACTCAAACCATTTCACTCATTAACTAAATTCACTTAACCATCCTTTACTATCAAACCTTAACCATTCCTTGGTTAAGAAGGAAGTCAATCAAGTTGGGGTATAATTACCTCTCAGACCTTAACTGAACAACGTTTTAACTTCGGAATAGACAAAGTTTATCTTTTAAACCTTTAACAAACTTCCTTACGTAACTCTCGGATTCTATTTACGTATCTACTTCTTTATTGAAAACATTGATTATAACTATAGCGTTATAATCCCGACTTTCGAAATATCTAACTTCAAATAATAACTTCTATTGCTTAATTTAACTAAATAACTAAATAGACAATTTATTTATAAACAAATAAATCTTGATTAAAAACGGAAAGTTAGTAGTACTTTCCCGAATTCGATATAAATCGAATTTCAATGTATAACACTCTTTCGAATGATCTCTATTCGATAATTCCTTTCGAATAAACTATATTCGATTAACTCCTCTCGAATAACTAAATTCGATTAACTCACTTCAAATAACTAATATTCGATATCTCCTTTCGAATAACTTAATTCGATTAACTCACTTCGAATAACTAATATTCAATATCTCCTTTCAAATAACTAAATTCGATTAACTCACTTCGAATAACTAATATTCGATATCTCCTTTAACTCAATTCAATTTACTAATACTCGACTAACTCTAACTCGATTAACTCTATTTGAATAACTCTAGTTCGATTTAACACTAATTGATTAACTCTAACTGGTTAACTCTAACTATTAACTCTAACTCAAATCAATTAATTCTAACTCTAATTCGATTAACTCCTCTAACGCGTTTTGATTAACACATTTTGATTAACTCCTTTGATTAACTCTACGTCCATATTCAGTTTCAAATATCGATGTTGAAATCGATTCTTACTTCTCTATATAAGTCCTGACTTATATATTCTATTTATCCAATGATAAATATTTTACTTAATTTATAAAACCTTATTTATAAATTAATCTTCTTACTTTATCTGTTAAAACGGATTTCTCTTAAATATTCACTTTGAATTCATATTCTGTTATACCCGTGTGCGAAGCACGGATCTAAACCTTCCTAGTGTAAAATTCTCTCTTTATACAATTCTATTCATTTTCAAGTATTTCCCTTTTATAATCTATTTATTTTCTAAATAAATATTTCCTTTATAGTTCTATTTATTTTCTAAATAAATATTTCTTTTTATAATTCTATCTATTTCATAAATAAATATTTCCATTTATAATCTATTTGTAAATGTTTTACAAATATTTTCTTTTCAATTCTATTTGTAAATGGTTTACAAATATATCCTTTTCTATTCTATTTGTAAATGTTTTTACAAATATATCCTTTTCTATTTGTAAATGTTTTTACAAATATATCCTTTTCTATTTGCAAATGTTTTACAAATATATCCCTTTTCAATTCTTCTTTGATTTTATAATTTTGTTTTATAAAAATTCCTTTCCTTTTATATATAAAATCCATTTATTTTATATAAATAATTCATTTTCAAAATACACTTTGAAAACCCCCTTTTTTTGCATCCCAGTATTTCTTACGGTATTTAAAATACCAAACAACAATGATCGATATCATTCCAACACACATAATCAACAATAGACTATATATCACATCATATATTACAATATATGAAAAACAGTAAAATGAATGTTGAGGAATCCAGTTGGATTCCTCCGACCTGTTTCCCTGCATCCACAGATGTTAAACAATATAACTAACATCGATTTCATTTCAATATGAAATATTTTTCTAAACAGAATCAATATTTGATTAACGATTTATATATATCATTATCTATAATTTCAACCAATACATAAGCAATTCAACCAAACAGTTAATACACAGCACTCAACAGATAATTATCAGTTCTAAAAATATGTTATAAAAATATAATTATTCAAAGTTGGTGAGTTTTACTCACATTGGTAATTTATCGTTAAATAACGATAATTTATCGCCGATTCAGATTGGACAATTTATTTCGCTATAAATTGTAACTAGCTCCAATCCAATCCCAGTCAGTTCCATTGTGGAGTGTCCGTCCATACGATCCCGATGGATCCTGTTTCGTTGAATTTCGACAATATATGAGGAAGTTATTGCATTTACAAGTTATAACATGAATTAATTTTCTATATAATTCAATTTATTTCAAGCCGGGCTTAAACTTTTCCTTTCAGCCCATTTAGAATAGTACAACCCTCTTAAACTCAGGAAAATCGACTTTCATCAATTCCAGATCTTGACTTCCATCTGGTTACCAACTTCTACCTCTTGCGCTAATCTACGATGACCGGAATCTGACTGGCCATCACCGCAGGCTTCGCCGGAGGGTCACCCTCCTCCTCCAATTGATTTATCGGTCTCCTACTTCCGGAAACCACTGCTGAACCAAATGTCTTCGACCGCCAGACCCTACCTCCTTCGATCACCAGAGTTGATCGCACCGGCCTCGTTGTGTGCGCCTTGATTCCCTGGACGCCGCGCACCCCTCTGATCGATCAAACTCCTCCCATGCCGCTAGCAGTTCGAAGCCCTAGCTCCACTGTGTAAAACCAGCAATACGAATTGATGTTCGAACCCCTCAAACACTATATCAAAATGAAGAGGAGGAGCTAAGCATCTTGAATATATAGTTTTCTAGATTTTAGGGAATTCATTTGATTTTCTTGTATAAGATTCCTCTCATTTTAGAACACTGGTGGTGGCTACATTCTGTTGACTATGGAATGGAAATGAATTAGGTTAGAGAGTGGTCGAGTATTTATAGAATAGAAATAATAATTTTATATTCGAATTTTATATCCATTTTTAACCAACCGTTATTTATAATTGTTGTTAAAAATCCCTGTGATCTCATATGATATTCAAAAATCATGAAAATGGACATGCAGCTACAGTTTGACATTACAGACCCAACGAAACTGATTTCGTCGAATTCCGACTCCGTTGCTCACACAGCATAATTTTAACCATCAAAATGTCGACTTTTTTTCACATTAAAAATCCGTACGACCACACACTGACTTCAAAAATCACGGAAATTGAAATCTAACAATAATTTAATATTCTGAATCCAACAAAATTAGTTTCATCGAAAACGGAGGTCGTTTGCAAAACTGGCTATTTTTAAAGCTCTAAATAACCCATTTAAATATATAAATATATTTAAAAATAATTAAATATAAATATATATATTCACATAGAATATAATCCGGCTCCAAAATAAATGTATATGGATTTATAACTCGATATTCAAATCCCGGTTGAATCGATATTCAATTTATATTGAAATTTCTTTATATATATATATCGTTATAAATTATAATGGAATTCCATAGCAACTTTTCAAAAATTTGATTTGGACATAAATCAAAATCTACACAATGAAATCCCCATTTTTCTCTTCCATTAGAAAAATATACTTCACCAGCTCCTAACGTTTCTTGGTTCACAGAAATCTGATTAAAAACGGACCCTGTATATTCAGTTGAAGTTCAAATCGCCAAATGGCGAACTGCCGCGCCATTTCGAGCTCAATTTTAATTATAATATAATTATACGTTCAAACTACTGTCAAAATAACATATTCGTTATTCTAATTCAATTCTAAGCTGAATTAAATATTTTAAATTGTCCAGTTCACATTATATTGTCAATTCACTATTTTCGACTATTTTCGAAATAAATATATTATACTATTATTTATATTAATTAAATATTCACTATTATTTAATTAAACAACCATTTAATTATCTGTATCAATATTTAAATAAATTAATTATTATACTGCAAATATACAGGACGTTACATACTTTCCCCCTTAAAATAATTTCGCCCTCGAAATTGCTAAGGTTGAAAACAAACCCTATTGACTGGGTTAAAATTTATTTGCTTACTTCCTTTTCAGTTTCAACTGAACCAATTAATTTCAATTAAAATATTAATTAATTCTTACCTAAGAAAATTTTCAAAAATCTTGAAAATTTTCTAACACCCGAAATTTTCGAAAAATTTCGCCAGCACCTCCTTTGTACTGGTCAATCGGTACAGCTACAACTCGCCTCTCTGGGCCTCCTGCAACCCAAAAGAAAATCAAACAGCCAAGCGGCTTGCCAATTCAGCTCATAAATCTCATGCTTATACCACATATAAACTGGTACCTTTTTGTCGGGCATATCAACTTTATCACTTTCACCTGCTATCAATTCAACATATACCAATGTCATCTCAACCAATTTCCAATCAATATCTATTCAAAATAGCTATTCGCTTATATCCAAGTTGAATTCTATTTCAAACTCGAGTTCCATTCCCGATTCTAATTCTTAACTTACCAACACAATATCATTTCAGATTCCTATGTCACAAATCCAAATTTCTCGATATCATTCTAATCCAATTCAATTTCCACTTAATTGGTTTTCAATTCAATTCCAGCTCGGTTTCAAAAATTTCTATTTAATTTTGTTTTTAATTTGAACAATCTCTTCCTGGGGTTTTAAACAACTTTGCTTTTCTCAAAAATCAAACATTCCTTTTCAGGATTCAAAACAACTTGTTTTTCTCAAAACAATTCAAAAACAAAATCTTTGGTAGTAATCCGTTACTTAGAACTCGAAAATGAACACAAATGATGTCGCGATTCATCATCAGGGTTATTTCCCAACTATCAAAGTGAGTTCAATACTATATCACTTTCAAAATCATTTCTAAACATTTCTATTTTGAAATACATTTCTAAATACCATTCAAAGTGCTTGTAAAACAATTTAAAATCTCCTAGGATTTTAAAATTATCATATATTTTATCCAAATCCATTTACAATCACTTTTCCAAATTTAGGAATTTCAATTCCAATTCTAATTTAAATTTTAGATTTAATTTATTTCGATTTCATATATTTCACTTATATGAATTCTGATTGGCTATTTACATAACCGTTTCACATTTTATAATCTTACTCGATTATAATAAAAAATAATATATCCAATATATTATAATTCCAATATAAATATCTTCTCTATATCAAAATATACTTTGGGTAAACTTATGTTCATTTACCTTCTTTTCAAAACATAAAGTGCTGGTTCATCGTATTCGAGTGTTTAAAAACTCCTACCAATACAGTGGATCAAACTGATCGATCAGAACCCATAAACATCTCAACCAATCAATCTCCACAATATAAAACAATTTTATATCGAATAACAAATACGTTCACTCGTATATATACACTCAACTCAATCTAGGGTGTTACTAACCCCATCTCTACAGAGTCACGCCATAGAGCCAAGGTAATTACTTAACCTTAAGCTCCGATACCAACTGTAGTTTCCCGAAATTCTGATATAATTTGAGCTGACCAAATAACACAAGCCCAACGCACATTGCACTGGAAACCATAAAACTAATAGAAAGAAAACAGAGGGTGAGAATAGATAAGATAGAAACTTAGAATAGAAGAAGAAGAAGAACATACAACATCAGAGTAAACACGAATCTCACAACAGATCGAATAAATATATTTCATAACATAACTTTGAAATAAAACAGTATCTGTATACATTACCATTATTAGAGTATAACACTTACAACATAGCGGAAATAACAATAGCTATATAATCTTGAAGCCTCCTGCTCCAGCTCTTCAAGTATCTGTAAATCCTGACTACTTGACTACCCGTACAAAATTGGGCACCCAAGAGTTTAGGGAAAACAAAACAAAATAAACTCTGGGTCAGTTATGTGACTAGTGTGAGTAAACTCAAATCATTTGATTTAACTTTCAAAATTCTTTTGAAACAAAGGATAATCATAAGACTGATCCACACATAAACACGGATGGCTTTTACCTTATGATAACCCAAAATATTTCTAAAATGATACTTGTTTGATATTATAATAATTTCTAGATCAAGTAAATAGAAATCTAGCAGAAATGCTTGCATCTAACTTTCTACATATATAATATACAATCAAAACTACAGGCTCTTATTGGGGAATGGATTCCAACTATGACAAGGTATGGATCCACCTTTCGATCAGTGTACTCTAGAAGCGGTACACTGGAGTTCAACAAGAACATCTTGTAACTCGGCCACACATGACCGACCATTCATTTCTCTTGAATGTATCGAATATATTGTCACCCGTCGGTTAGTATTCCAACATAACTGTTCCCGGGAGATACAGAATTGAAAGAAGTAACAAATGAATATTCTCTAGATGATGACAACATACCCTAATTGGGTGCGGCCCACTTAGCCATGCTGCCTGAACGATTTCTGTCATTTCCCAGTTGATGAGGCTTACAGATCACGTCTTCATTTACTTTGAATGCCACATCATCATACCCGTCAAATCACAAATTGATTTCCCCAAATATACCACGGGTATAAGCTAAGAGAAACGAATTACTTCACCACCAACGTAAACACATTTGAAATGATCAACTTACGAAATCTACCAGATATACTCTGTCAGACATTCATCCATTCAAGTTGTCCTGGGACTGGACAAACCGAAGGCACTATTCCATACATCCATCCTAGGCAATCTCTACCTAGGATTTATACAACAGCCCTTGCACTTTACTCCGTCTTCAATATATATTCAGCATACTTGGTTTGCAACCCTTATGCCAATACAGAGTGGTTCTTCGGATAATAATCCAACCGGTCTCTTCATATTGACGATGGAAAAATGGTCAAAACTGTAACGACCCGGATTTTTTGTCAGTTCATTTTAAATATTTAATATTGTTTTAAAATATTCAGTTGATAATTTAAAAGAATTTTTATATTGAATTATCGATTTATAATCAATATATGATTTATTTCGAATACATATAATTATCAAAATACGAGAAATTTGAAATAATTCAATTTGAAGATAAAACTGAATCAAAACAATTTAGATGACCAATATAAATTCTATCTGAAATATAGACAGTAATGACGATAATAAATTATTATCTATAAAATGGGTTGTTTTGAATTTAAATTATATTTGATTGGTTTAACGTGGTATGTGAGAATAATAAATTTACAAATGACTCGGTTTTCGACGAAACCAATTTTATTGGGTCCGGAACATGAAACCATAGTAGTATATAAATTTTCAGCGCAATCAGGACGTGTATGTGATCGTTTAAGTGAGTTACTTCATATGTAAGTTTCATTAATGTAACCATCTCCATTTAGCTTCTGATACACACTTCAATAATCTTCCTTAGGACGCTTGGCCAATTTCTATTATAAAAGAGTCAATACCCCCTCTCCCTTTCTATTTTTATTTTCTACCCCTTCCGTTCGTTTTTCCCTTTGGCAAAGGAGATAAAATCAAAAGCCGGCTCCCTTTAAAATTCTTCAACGAATTCTGCCAAGTAAAATTGAAATGAAAAGAGGCCGATGGACCTCTACTCCAGTCCCGATGCGTGCGACAGAGGTTTGGGTGGCTCGGTAGTAAAAATCGTTATCTAGGGTTCAACTCGATTCAGGAATAAGGGATTTAGGGATTTGCAAGTGTAGACAACGGAGGTCCATGGATTCCGCATCGCTGGATTTCTCATGTTGGAAAGCTTCTGCAAGTGGAAATTGGTGAGATCGACACCCATGAGAGTCACGACTTCTATGCTGAGCTCGGCATCGCGTTTAGAGGAACAACGTGAGTTATGGGAGGTCAAGACGATGAAGTGTCAGATGAGCACGGTGGGGAAATGCTGTTGATTTATGGTAGGGTTCAGGATTGGAAAATTCAAAGTAAAAAGAGGTGAATCCTTATTTGAATTTTGTTTTACTTATTTTATTTAGTATACTAGTTAAAAACCAAAGTTTAGTATACAGTTAAAGGAAATGTTATTAACTATCAATCTAGAATTGGGAAATTGAAAAAAAATCTTATCTTTATAAATGGAAACCTAAACTTGAAACTATTAAGTCGTTCGACTAGGAAGTTTAAAAGAAAATAAATGTTAGTATATTACTAGAAAAAATTATATTGTTAGAATGGAATTGTCGTTTACTATTAATTCGGGATTTGGAAACTAAAAAGAAAATTTTAGTTAGTGAATCATTATATAAATTTTAAATTAGTTAAGGGATATATTAATATTTTAAACCATTGGTTGTTCAAAACCAGGAAATTAGTAAATAATATTTTAGTATATTTTTAACACAAAAACCTGTTAAGGAAATCTATTAGCTTATTTATAGAATTCGGATTTTTCTTAGGCAAAGATAAATCAGATGGAATCATTTGGGTGGAGTTTGGAGACTCGGGAGTCGATGAACAGTAATTGGTACATGGGCAAACTAAAATCACGGTGAGTAAATCTCACTCACCTGTTATTTAGAATTATTTTTAAAAATAATTGTTTGATGCTTGATTGAATGCTTCCTAGTTGATTTAAATATATTAGTTATTTAGGGTTGACTATTATATATATATTGGTTTGGTGATTGGATTGATTCCCGCAGTATCATTAGCGGATGCCCGCAGTATCATTAGCGAATGACCCTACGCCCACATAGATAAGTGGATCCCCTTTTATACCGCGATATCCTGCCACGAAGCAAGATGAGTATTATTTCTGTTGACTAACGTATGTGGATGCAGGAAAAACAGGTTGGCGGAATCCAACTGGACTCCTCAAAAATATATTATCTGTTTGTTTGTTTGCTTGATTTCATATATTCATATATGACGTGTTAAAAATCAAATGATTGAAAATTGGATGATTTGGTTGTTTTAAATATCACTGGGCTAAGTGTTAATTTATTTAAAATATCCTGAAAAGGATATTTGAGATTTAAAGGAAAAATTCTATTTTTAAAATAGAATTTGAAATTTTAGAATGGTATAAAAATACTAACTTGTTTTAATGAAATAAAAACAAGTAATTCATTTATAAATGAAGTGAAAAGAATTATCATTGGATAATTCAGAAATAAAAAATACGAGTGTGAAAATTCAAAGGGGAAATCTATTTTCCAAAAGTAGAAATATCGATTTCAAAAGAAGTCGAGACTTGTTAAAGAATGGGTATAGTATTTGAATTCAAAGGAACTCAAATAGAATTTGAATTTAAAGTAATTCAAATAGAATTTGAATTCAAAGGAATTCAAATGGATTTGAATAAAGAAAGTTCAAATGAAATTTAAAATATAAGTGAAATGGAGTTTAACTATAGGATTTGAATAATAGAATCCAAATGAAGTTTAAATATAGAAATTGAGTAAGAGGAGTTTAAAAAGAATTTGAATAAGAGGAATTTAAATGGAATTTGAATAGAGAATTCAAATGGAATTTAAAATATGGAATTTGAATATAGGATTCAAATAGAAAATTCAAAGAGAATTTGAATATAGAGATTCAAATGGAGTTTGAATATACGAAATTCAAAGGAAATTCAAATATAGAATTTGAACGTAGAAATTCAAATGGGATTTGAATAAAGGAAATTCGAATATAGAAATTCAAATAGAATTTGAAAAAATAGAAGCAAATTGAAATTTGAGTATAGAATTTCAAATAGAAGTGAAATAGATCGGAAATACTATGTTGAATTGGGCAAAATTGATTTGATATATATTAAAATATATTGGAATAGAGTTGAATTTATTATAAACGAAGTTTAAAAGTTTTTATATATAAATATAATTAAAACGAACTCGCCGCAGCGCGGCAGTTCGTAAATTGGCGTTTCGAACTTCAATTGAGTATACAGAACTCAATCGAAGTCGGAATTCTTCGAAACAAGAAACGTCAGGACCGATTTGATAATAGTTTTCTAATGGAGGAGAAAAATTTGGATTTCGTCTAATAGATTTTGAGTTATGTCAAAATAAAATTTTTAGAAAAGCAGCGCCATAACCATTTAAAAACCCTAGCAGTTTATTTAATTTATAATAGGATTTTAAGCGAATGAAATTCAATTTTCTATTTAGAAATTTCAGATTTTGAGTTATAAATTATATGTGAACCTAAGTAGAGTAATGAATTAATTTTTGAAACAGAAATCAGATTTTTGATTTTTGAATAGAATTAACTGATTTGAATAGTAATTAGTTAATGAGATTTTGAACCGATATTGGACTTTGAATAAGTGAATTCGATTTGAAAATTTATATTCGAAATCGAATAGAAAACTAGAATTGAAAGTGAAAATTTAATTTGGTTATGAGCAAGTTAAATATTTTGTTTGAACATGTTATGTTCAAACAGAGAAGTGAAATAGGCAAAATAGCTAATTAAAGAATAAATGAACGAAACTAAATTCAAACGATTGGATTGAGTTGAATTGAATTGAAACAGGTGAACATGTGTTAGACAGGTATGGGATGAAGTATATGAAGATTTTAATTTATGTGCCCGACAAAAAGGTACATGTTTAAATTCATATATGAGATTTTATGCCCGTATCGGCAAGCCGCTTGGCTTTTCCTTTTTCTTTTTGAATTGGTGAGGGTCATGGGAGGCTATTTGAAATATCCCGAAGCTCCCAGTACAAGGGAGGTTATGGCGAAATTTTCCGGGAATTTAAGGAGCTAGAATATTTTTCAGATAATTTGATAGTTAGAAATCAATGTATCAATATATACAGAATTCGATTAGGAAACGAAATCAAAATTAGAATATTGTAAACAAAAAGGGAAATCTATAAATTAGAAATAGAAACCGAACCATATATATGTTTTAAAAATGAATAATTGGGTTTTATAGTGTGTTTATTCGAGGTAAGTGGTTTTGCCGTTTTGAAGTTGAGGATGTTTTCAGTTAAGGTCTGAGAGGTAATTTTACCCCAACTTGATTGATTTTATTTTTAAT
Source organism: Allium sativum (assembly GCA_030737875.1). Taxonomy (NCBI): domain Eukaryota; kingdom Viridiplantae; phylum Streptophyta; class Magnoliopsida; order Asparagales; family Amaryllidaceae; genus Allium; species Allium sativum. The sequence continues at coordinate 42,873,515 of JASFAX010000020.1, read as the reverse complement.
TGATAAATAGCAAGATCCAGTCTCGAAGAGAAGTGTTTGAATAATAGTTGGTTAAATAAAATATTTTGGGTTGTTTGTAACGATGTTGTATACAGCATTCGTTTTAACTCAAGTGATGAAATTTTGGAAATATAAAAGTAAATATTTCCTGAGTATAATTAAAATAGTCGGAATAGAGATAAGTGATTGAAATTGTTTTCAATTGCAAATAGAGATATTTTCTAATATATAGAAAATAAAAGAAGTTGATATTTGGAAACGTTTTCCAAATGGCATAAGAGACCAAGATGATTATTGAAAATATTTGGTTAACAAATATTGATAGGGAAATGGAGAAGAGATTTAATTAATGAAATATTAATTAAAGAGCCCAGTGATTTGTTTGATATATTGGATGAACACTTGTTTTTATTCGATAGTTAAATCACAGATTATCGAAGTTTTTGACCATTGTTGTCAATATGGAGAGACCGGTTGGATTATTATCCGTGAACCACTCTGTATTGGCAGCAGCGTTGCGAATCAGATTATATGAAAATAACCGAAGATGGAGTGAATTGCAAGGGCTTTTTCTATTAATAGAAATTGTGCCTTCGGTTTCGTTCAATCCCAGAACGAACGTAAAAGGACGAATGTCTGGCAGAGTATTTCCAATGATCGCATGAGATTGGTCTGTATAAATATATATAGTGGCAACGGATTTATTCCCTTAGCATAACATCCAGAATATTTGTGCAAATCAATTAGTGATTAACGGATTTGACAATGTGGCATTCAAAATGATTGTGCTATCAATGAATAGAAAATAATCGTAGCCTCAGGCCTCAACAACCGGGAAATGACAAAAATCGGGCAGGTAGCATGGCTCTGTGGGTCGCTCCCATTAGGATGTATAATCACCTTTCTAGAGATTCATTTAATTCCTTATTCTGTTCGATGCTGTCCCATTCGGGAAACGGTTGCTAATCCCAACCGTTGGTGATGTACATTCGATACACTCAAGCGAAATGAGTGGTCGGTCATGTATGGGCCAGGTTGCAAGACGTTCTTGTTGAACCCAGTGTATTCGTCTCTAGAGATACACTATCGGAAGGTGGTTCCATACCTTGTCATGTTGGAAATCCAATCTCCAATAAGCGCCATGCGGTTTTTGATTTTATATTATATATGGAGCGTGAGATGCAAGCGTTCCACTAGCTTGTTATTTATTTGATTTAGACACTATTATAATATCACTGGATTTTGTATCAAAGTGTTTTGGGTTATAGTAAGGTAAAAACCGTCCGTGTTTATGTGTGGGCTGGTCTTACTATTATCTTTTCTTTCGGAAGGATTTTTGAAGTTAAACCATATGGTTGGAGTTTACTCACACTAGTCCCATGACTGACCCAGAGTTTGTTTTGTTTTGTTTTTCCTAAACTCTTGGGTGCCCAAATTTGTACGGGCAGTCAAGTGTTTCAGGCTTTTTCAGATTCACTCGGAAGAGCTGGAAGCAGGAGGCTTTCACCAGTTAGCTATAGACTATAATATTTCCGTTGTGTACTATGTTTGTATCTGGAAACAAGTGTTTATAACTGTTCCAGGAATAACTGTTGTGCTCTGATGATGGTATGTATATAAAGTTACTGATTTGCATTTCAAAAGTTATGTTATCTAATATATTTTGTTCGTTCCGCTGTGAGTTTTGTGATCTTTAATTTCTTCTGTTCTAATATTTCTTTCTTTCTATTTCTCATCCTCTAACTTCTTTCTAATAATGATTCGTATTTCTGTGCAATTTGGGTTGGACGTGTGGTGTTATTAGTCAACTCAAAGGGTACGGATTTGTGGGCCATTACAGTTGGTATCAGAGCTTAGGTTGAGCGAATACCTAGGCTTGTGTGGCATGTGCTCATTAGAGATAGGGTCAGTAGTACCCTAGAATGAGTTGAGTGTATATACGAGAGCGCATATTTGTAAATTGATATAAAAACTGTTTTATATTGTGTTGGCTAGTCTGTTGAGCTGTTTATGAATTCTGATCGAATTGTGGGACGCCACGACGTCGATAAGAGTTTGTAAATACTTGAACAGAAGATTGAACACGATATTGTTTTAAAGTGGGTAAATGAAATTATTTTACCCAAAATTCTATTTTTGATATAAGAAGAATATTTTCTGAAATTAGTATAATACATGGATGTGTTGGTTGTTATTATAATCAGATAAGATTATAAAAATTGGAATGGTTATATAAAACCAAAATTGAATTGTATATGAATAAGATATACAAACAAGATGAATTAAAATTGGGTTCAGAATTTGAATTCAGAATTTAAAATCCTGGGAAGTTGGAAAATATTTCCAAAGTATATTAAAGTAAAATAGTTTTATTTTGAAAGGATTTGAATAAAAATTATTTTTGGATGGATTTTGAAAGTGGTAAAGCACTGAACTCACTTCAGTGGCTGGAAAATAATTCTGATGATGAGTCGACCATCATCAGTGTTCATTTTCGAGTTTCTAAGTGATGAATTGCTACCTTAGAAAAGTTTTGATAAATATTTGTTTGAAAGAAAACAAGTTAGGTTGAAAATTCAAATGTTTTGAATTTGAATTAGTTATAAATATATATGTACATATTTATATGATTTCAAAAAGGATTTGAAATGAAAACCCTGGGATTTGGATTCTGGAATTAAAATTTAACTTAAGCAAGTTAAATGGTTAGAGGTGAATAAGTTGACTAGAATCAATTTGAAATATATTGAAATGAATATGAATTAGAATGCATATGAATGGAAACCAAAAGTTTTGGTTGAAATTAAAGTCATAGAAATATGAGGAGTTGAGTTTCAACATAAGTGAATTGTTGAAAAGTATTGAGTTCGTACTATTTTTCCTACCTTAGCAATTTCGAGGACGAAATTATTTTAAGGGGGGAAGAATGTAACGACCCGGATTTTTTGTCAGTTTATTTTAAATATTTAATATTGTTTTAAAATATTCAGTTGATAATTTAAAAGAATTTTTATATTGAATTATCGATTTATAATCGATATACGATTTATTTCGAATACATATAATTATCGAAATACGAGAAATTTGAAATAATTCAATTTGAAGATAAAACTGAATCGAAACAATTTAGATGACCAACATAAATTCTATCTGAAATATAGACAGTAATGACGATAATAAATTATTATCTATAAAATGGGTTGTTTTGAATTTAAATTATATTTGATTGGTTTAACGTGGTATGTGAAAATAATAAATTTACAAATGACTCGGTTTTTGACAAAACCAATTTTATTGCGTCCGGAACATGAAACCATAGTAGTATATAAATTTTCAGCGCAATCAGGACTCGTATGTGATCGTTTAAGTGAGTTACTTCATATGTAAGTTTCATTAATGTATTAAATAATAAATCGTTGGGCTTCCTCGATACACCATATCCATTTAGCTTCTGATACACACTTCAATAATCTTCCTTAGGACGCTTGGCCAATTTCTATTATAAAAGAGTCGATACCCCCTCCCCCTTTCTATTTTTATTTTCTATCCCTTCCGTTCGTTTTTCCTTTAGCAAAGGAGAAAAAATCAAAAGCCGGCTCCCTTTAAAAATCTTCAACGAATTCTGCCAAGTCAAATTGAAATGAAAAGAGGCCGATGGACCTCTACTCCAGTCCCGATGCGTGCGACAGAGGTTTGGGTGGCTCGGCAGTAAAAATCGTTATCTAGGGTTCAACTCGATTCAGGAATAAGGGATTTAGGGATTTACGAGTGTAGACAACGGAGGTCCATGGATTCCGCATCGCTGGATTTCTCATGTTGGAAAGCTTATGCAAGCGGAAATTGGTGAGATCGACACCCATGAGAGTCACGACTTCTATGTTGAGTTCAGCATCGCAATTTAGAGGAACAACGTGAGTTAAGGGAGGTCAAGACGATGAAGTGTCGGATGAGCACGATGGGGAAATGTTGTTGATTTATGGTAGGGTTCAGGATTGGAAAATTCAAAGTAATAAGAGGTGAATCCTTATTTGAATTTTGTTTTACTTATTTTATTTAGTATACTAGTTAAAAACCAAAGTTTAGTATACAGTTAAAGGAAATGTTATTAACTGTTAATCTAGAATTGGGAAATTGAATAAAAAATCTTATCTTTATAAATGGAAACTTAAACTTGAAACTATTAAGCTGTTCGACTAGGAAGTTTGAAAGAAAATAAATGTTAGTATATTAGTTAAACTAGAAAAAATTATATTGTTAGAATGGAATTGTCGTTTACTATTAATTCGCGATTTGGAAACTAAAAAGAAAATTTTAGTTAGTGAATCATTATATAAATTTTAAATTAGTTAAGGGATATATTTATATTTTAAACCATTGGTTGTTCAAAACCAGGAAATTAGTAAATAATATTTTAGTATATTTTTAACACAAAAACCTGTTAAGGAAATCTATTTGCTTATTTATAGAATTCGGATTTTTCTTAGGCAAAGATAAATCAGATGGAATCATTTAGGTGGAGTTTGGAGACTTGGGAGTCGATGAATAGAAATTGGTACATGGGCAAACTAAAATCACGGTGAGTAAATCTCACTCACCTGTTATTTAGAATTATTTTTAAAAATAATTGTTTGATGCTTGATTGAATGCTTCCTAGTTGATTTAAATATATTAGTTATTTAGGGTTGACTATTATATATATATTGGTTTGGTGATTGGATTGATTCCCGCAGTATCATTAGCGGATGCCCGCAGTATCATTAGCGAATGACCCTACGCCCACATAGATAAGTGGATCCCCTTTTATACCGCGATATCCTGCCACGAAGCAAGATGAGTATTATTTCTGTTGACTAACGTCTGTGGATGCAGGAAAAACAGGTTGGAGGAATCCAACTGGACTCCTCAAAAATATATTATCTGTTTGTTTGTTTGCTTGATTTCATATATTCATATATGATGTGTTAAAAATCAAATGATTGAAAATTGGATGATTTAGTTGTTTTAAATATCACTGGGCTAAGTGTTAATTTATTTAAAATATCCTGAAAAGGATATTTGAGATTTAAAGGGAAAATTCTATTTTTAAAATAGAATTTGAAATTTTAGAATGGTATAAAAATATTAACTTGTTTTAATGAAATAAAAACAAGTAATTCATTTATAAATGAAGTTTATAAATGAAGTGAAAAGAATTAACATTGGATAATTCAGAAATAAAAAATACGAGTGTGAAAATTGAAAGGGGAAATCTATTTTCCAAAAGTAGAAATATCGATTTCAAAAGAAATCGAGACTTGTTAAAGAATGGATATAGTATTTGAATTCAAAGGAACTCAAATAGAATTTGAATTTAAAGGAATTCAAATAGAATTTGAATTCAAAGGAATTCAAATGGATTTGAATAAAGAAAGTTCAAATGAAATTTAAAATATAAGTGAAATGGAGTTTAACTATAGGATTTGTATAATAGAATCCAAATGGAGTTTAAATATAGAAATTGAATAAGAGGAGTTTAAAAAGAATTTGAATAAGAGGAATTTAAATGGAATTTGAATAGAGAATTCAAATGGAATTTAAAATATGGAATTTGAATATTGGATTCAAATAGAAAATTTAAAGGGAATTTGAATATAGAGATTCAAATGGAGTTTGAATATACGAAATTCAAAGGAAACTCAAATATAGAATTTGAACGTAGAAATTCAAATGGGATTTGAATAAAGGAAATTCGAATATAGAAATTCAAATAGAATTTGAAAAAATAGAAGCAAATTGAAATTTGAGTATAGAATTTCAAATAGAAGTGAAATAGATCGGAAATACTATGTTGAATTGGGCAAAATTGATTTGATATATATTAAAATATATTGGAATAGAGTTGAATTTATTATAAACGAAGTTTAAAAGTTTATATATATAAATATAATTAAAACAAACTCGCTGCAACGCGGCAGTTCGTAAATTGGCGTTTCGAACTTCAATTGAGTATACAGAACTCATTCGAAGTCGGAATTCTTTGAAACAAGAAACGTCAGGACCGATTTGATAATAGTTTTCTAATGGAGGAGAAAAATCTGGATTTCGTCGAATAGATTTTGAGTTATGTCAAAATCAAATTTTTAGAAAAGCAACACCATAACCATTTAAAAACCCTAACGGTTTATTTAATTTATAAAAGGATTTTAAGCGAATGAAATTCGAATTTCTATTTAGAAATTTCAGATTTTGAGTTATAAATTATATGTGAACTCAAGTAGAGTAATGAATTGATTTTTGAAACAGAAATCAGATTTCTGGATTTTGAATAGAATTAACTGATTTGAATAGTAATTAGTTAATGAGATTTTGAACCGATATTGGGCTTTGAATAAGTGAATTCGATTTGAAAATTTATATTCGAAATCGAATAGAAAACTAGAATTGAAAGTGAAAATTTAATTTTATTATGAGCAAGTTAAATATTTTGTTTGAACATGTTATGTTCAAACAGAGAAGTGAAATAGGCAAAATAGCTAATTAAAGAATAAATGAACGAAACTGAATTCAAACGATTGGATTGAGTTGAATTGAATTGAAACAGGTGAACATGTGTTAGACAGGTATGAGATGAAGTATATGAAGATTTTATTTTATGTGCCCGACAAAAAGGTACATGTTTAAATTCATATATGAGATTTTATGCCCGTATCGGCAAGCCGCTTGGCTTTTCCTTTTTCTTTTTGAATTGGTGAGGGTCATGGGAAGCTATTTGAAATATCCCGAAGCTCCCAGTACAAGGGAGGTTATGGCGAAATTTTCCGGGAATTTAAGGAGCTAGAATATTTTTCAGATAATTTGATAGTTAGAAATCAATGTATCAATATATATAGAATTCGATTAGGAAACGAAATCAAAATTAGAATATTGTAAACCAAAAGGGAAATCTATAAATTAGAAATAGAAAGCGAACCATATATATGTTTAAAAAATGAATAATTGGGTTTTATAGTGTGTTTATTCGAGGTAAGTGGTTTTGTCGTTTTGAAGTTGAGGACGTTTTCAGTTAAGGTCTGAGAGGTAATTTTACCCCAACTTGATTGATTTTATTTTTAATTGATAAATAGCAAGATCCAGTCTCGAAGAGAAGTGTTTGAATAATAGTTGGTTAAATAAAATATTTTGGGTTGTTTGTAACGATGTTGTATACAACATTCGTTTTAACTCAAGTGATGAAATTTTGGAAATATAAAAGTAAATATTTCCTGAGTATAATTAAAATAGTCGGAATAGAGATAAGTGATTGAAATTGTTTTCAATTGCAAATAGAGATATTTTCTAATATATAGAAAATAAAAGAAGTTGATATTTGGAAACGTTTTCCAAATGGCATAAGAGACCAAGATGATTATTGAAAATATTTGGTTAACAAATATTGATAGGGAAATGGAGAAGAGATTTAATTAATGAAATAATAATTAAAGAGCCCAGTGATTTGTTTGATATGTTAGATGAACACTTGTTTTTATTCGATAGTTAAATCACAGACTATCGAAGTTTTTGACCATCGTTGTCAATATGGAGAGATCGGTTGGTTTATTATCCGTGAACCACTCTGTATTGGCTGTAGCGTTGTGAATTAGAATATATGAAAATAACCGAAGACGGAGTGAATTGCAAGGGCTTTTTCTATTAATAGAAATTGTGCCTTCGGTTTCGTTCAATCCCAGAATGAACGTAAATGGACGAATGTATGACAGAGTATTTCCAATGATCGCATGAGATTAGTATGTATAAATATATATGGTGGCAACGGATTTATTCCCTTAGCATAACATCCAGAATATTTGTGCAAATCAATTAGTGATTAACGGATCTGACAATGTGGCATTCAAAGTGATTGTGCTATCAATGAATAGAAAATAATTGTAGCCTCAGGCTCAACAACCGGGAAATGACAAAAATCGGGTAGGCAGCATGGTTATGTGGGTCGCTCCCATTAGGATGTATAATCACCTATCTAGAGATTCATTTAATTCCTTATTCTGTTCGATGTTGTCCCATTCGGGAAACGGTTGCTGATCCCAACCGTTGGTGATGTACATTCGATACACTCAAGCGAAATGAGTGGTCGGTCATGTGTGGGCCGGGTTGCAAGACGTTCTTGTTGAACCCAGTGTATTCCTCTCTAGAGATACACTATCGGAAGGTGGTTCCATACCTTGTCATGTTGGAAATCCAATCTCCAATAAGCGCCATGCAGTTTTTTATTTTATATTATATATGGAGTGTGAGATGCAAGCGTTCCACTAGCTTGTTATTTATTTGATTTAGACACTATTATAATATCACTGGATTTTGTATCAAAGTGTTTTGGGTTATAGTAAGGTAAAAACCGTCCGTGTTTATGTGTGGGCTGGTCTTACTATTATCTTTTCTTTCGGAAGGATTTTTGAAGTTAAACCATATGGTTGGAGTTTACTCACACCAGTCCCATGACTGACCCAGAGTTTGTTTTGTTTGGTTTTTCCTAAACTCTTGGGTGCCCAAATTTGTATGGGCAGTCAAGTGTTTCAGGCTTTTTCAGATTCACTCGGAAGAGCTGGAAGCAGGAGGCTTTCACCAGTTAGCTATAGACCGTCATATTTTTGTTGTGTACTATGTTTGTATCTGGAAACAAGTGTTTATAACTGTTTCAGGAATAACTGTTGTGCTCTGATGATGGTATGTATATAAAGTTACTGATTTGCATTTCAAAAGTTAAGTTATCTAATATATTTTGTTCGTTCCGCTGTGAGTTTTGTGATCTTTAATTTCTTCTGTTCTAATATTTCTTTCTTTCTATTTCTCATCCTCTAACTTCTTTCTAATAATGATTCGTATTTCTGTGCAATTTGGGTTGGACGTGTGGTGTTATTAGTCAACTCAAAGGGTACGGATTTGCGGACCATTACAAAAACTTTGATAGTCTGCGATTTAACTATCAAAGAAAAACACATGTGCAAACAACGATATTATTTCCAGATAGAAATTATATCGATCAATCATCATTTAACATTTATCTCTTTAGTTCATTAATTTACTTATCCCCCGTTTCCATATATTCTAACTTCTTATTTTCTATTATCAGGAAACATTTCTGATTCTTATTTGGAAAACATTTCCAAAACTCCATCACTGGATTTAAACTGATGTTTAAATCAAACATCGCCATGCCAACTCAAACCATTTCACTCATTTACTAAATTCACTTAACCATCCTTTACTATCAAACCTTAGCCATTCCTTGGTTAAGAAGGAAGTCAATCAAGTTGGGGTATAATTACCTCTCAGACCTTAACTGAACAACGTTTTAACTTCGGAATAGACAAAGTTTATCTTTTAAACCTTTAACAAACTTCCTTACGTAACTCTCGGATTCTATTTACGAATCTACTTCTTTATTGAAAACATTGGTTATAACTATAGCGTTATAATCCCTACTTTCAAAATATCTAACTTCAAATTATAACTTCTATTGCTTAATTTAACTGAATAACTAAATAGACCATTTATTTATAAATAAATAAATCTTGATTAAAAACGGAAAGTGAGTAGTACTTTCCCGAATTCGATATAAATCGAATTTCAATGTATAACACTCTTTCGAATAATCTCTATTCGATAATTCCTTTCGAATAAACTATATTCGATTAACTCCTCTCGAATAACTAAATTCGATTAACTCACTTCAAATAACTAATATTCGATATCTCCTTTCGAATAACTTAATTCGATAAACTCACTTCGAATAACTAATATTCGATATCTCCTTTCGAATAACTAAATTCGATTAACTCACTTCGAATAACTAATATTCGATATCTCCTTTAACTCTATTCAATTTACTAATACTCGACTAACTCTAGCTCGATTAACTCTATTTGAATAACTCTAGTTCGATTCAACTCTAATTGATTAACTCTAATTGATTAACTCTAACTGGTTAACTCTAACTGGTTAACTCTACATATTAACTCTAACTCAAATCGATTAATTCTAACTCTAATTCGATTAACTCCTCTAACGCGTAGTGATTGACACATTTTGATTAACTCCTTTGATTAACTCTACGTCCATATTCAGTTTCAAATATCGATGTTGAAATTGATTCTTACTTCTCTATATAAGTCCTGGCTTATATATTATGTTTATCCAATGATAAATATTTTACTTAATTTATAAAACCTTATTTATAAATTAATCTTCTTACTGTATCTGTTAAAACAGATTTCTCTTAAATGTACACTTTGAATTCACATTCTATTATACCCGTGTGCGAAGCACTGGCCTAAACCTTCCTAGTGTAAAATTCTCTCTTTATACAATTCTATTCATTTTCAAGTATTTCCCTTTTATAATCTATTTATTTTCTAAATAAATATTTCCTTTATAGTTCTATTTATTTTCTAAATAAATATTTCTTTTTATAACTCTATCTATTTCATAAATAAATATTTCCATTTATAATCTATTTGTAAATGTTTTACAAATATTTTCTTTTCAATTCTATTTGTAAATGGTTTACAAATATATCCTTTTCTATTCTATTTGTAAATGTTTTTACAAATATATCCTTTTCTATTTGTAAATGTTTTTACAAATATATCCTTTTCTATTTGTAAATGTTTCACAAATATATCCCTTTTCAATTCTTCTTTGATTTTATAATTTCTTTTATAAAATTCCTTTCCTTTTATATATAAAATCCATTGATTTTATATAAATAATTCATTTTCAAAATACACTTTGAAAACCCCCTTTTTCTACAACCCAGTATTTCTTACGGCATTTAAAATACCAAACAACAATGATCGATATCATTCCAACACACATAATCAACAACAGATTATATATCACATCATATATTACAATATATGAAAAATAGTAAAATGAATGTTGAGGAATCCAGTTGGATTCCTCCGACCTGTTTCCCTGCATCCACAGATGTTAAACAATATAATTAACATCGATTTCATTTCAATATGAAATATTCTGCTAAATAGAATCAATATTTGATTAACGATTTATATATATATATATATATATCGTTTTCTATAATTTCAACCAATACATAAGCAATTCAACCAAACAGTTAACACACAGCAATCAACAGATAATTATCAGTTCTAAAAATATGTTATAAAAATATAACTATTCAGAGTTGGTGAGTTTTACTCACATTGGTAATTTATCGTTAAATAACAATAAATTATCGTCCATTCAGATTGGACAATTTATTTCGCTACAATTTGTAACTAGTTCCAATCCACTCCCAGTCAGTTCCATTGTGGAGTGTCCGTCCATACGATCCCGATGGATCCTATTTCGTTGAATTTCGACAATATCGGAGATTGGATTCCGACTATGACAAGATATGGATCCACTTGCCGATAGTGTATCTCTAGAGAGGAATACACTGGTTTAACCAAGAAAGTCTTGCAACTAGGCCCACACATGACCGACCACTCATTTCGCTTAAGTGTATCGAATGTATATCACCAACGGTTTGGATCAACAGCCATTTCCCGAAAAGGACAACATCGATAGATTAAAGAAGCAAAAGGAATTTCTCTAGATAGGTGATTATACATCCTAATGGTAGCGACCCACATAGCCATGCTGCCTGCACGATTTTTGTCATTTCCCAACTGTGAGGCTTGAGGTTTAAATTCACCCTTAGAACATCTGACCACCATTTACTTTGAATGCCACATCGTCAGATCCGCCAGATATCACTAATTGATGTCCACAAAAATACCCTAGTTGGGAGCTACCCAACTACGACACGTTTGAAGAAATCAACGTACATGACCCATGGGAAATACTCTGTCAGACATTCGTCCATAAAAGTCATCCAGGAACAGGATGAACTGAAGGTACCCTCCTACCACATCATAGGAATCACCCTATAGATCGTAGCGTGTAGTCCTTGCAAATCCGTCGATTTCAACTATGACAGAGTCACAGTATATCCCTGGCCGCTAAACCTGAGATTATAAGTAATTCTACCATTTTATGAATATCCACGGTCTTCAATTTCTTTGTCTTGAGCAGTATCTGATATCTTCAATATTTCGTATTAGCTGGACGGAATGGTTTTCGAATAAAAATTCGATCCCGATTTTTCCGTACCAACAATCATATTGGCCATATTTGATAGTCGCTATTTAACTATCAAATAAACAATCATACAAAAATAAAAATGAATTTATTGGTTGAGTACTCAACATCGCTTGGCCCCTTTTATTAAAAATAATTAACAAATGATTAATTTAAGCTTCTAAAGCATTCTATATTTTTAAACATGGTATTCAATACTAATTTTAATATATTAATCTTCTCAAAATCATTTCAATATAATATTTGGAAAAATATTACTAATCGTATCCAATTTCTATTTTATTATTATTTCACAAAACATTCGTTACAACACCATTTATTATTTATCATCGATTCGACTTGTCATTCGTAGAACAATCATTACGACATCTCCTTTTTTTCCGTTATTTGAATACTGTAACATTCAATTCCCTTTTTTAGAACAAACCCATCTTAAATCTCATCTTCTTACTTTGGAAATATCATTATATTTCCATAAATCTCCTTTATTTCCTTTTCTATGGAAATATAATTTCATATTCTCAAGCTCGTTTTAATTTCCGTTTTATTTTGGAACCCAATATATACATATTTCCAAATTTTCCAATTAACATTACAATATCATTTCTCCAAATAAATTCCTTTTTACATGTTCACCATTACACTAATATCATCCCATTGTATTCCATTTCTAACACATTTAACCATTTTCTACTTTGAAAATCTCGTTTCAAATTCCCTTGTTAAGTAACGTTAATTTTAACTTAACATCTTTTCCTCATGCCCTTTTTATAAACATCGTTTAAAAATATAGGTTAAATATACAAATCCTTTTTATCCAGTTTTCCCTTTACATAATTCAAACATTCATTTAAGCGATCACATTTGCTTAAATCCTCCTTTTATAACTTTGTTATAAAACTCGATTTTAAATATAAACCGTTCACCAACTCCTTTCAAAACCCACTAGGTTCCATTACCCACTTTGCAAATCTCGTTCCACTCCTATTAAACTTAATTAAATGGATTCCATTAACCTCTTAAATTATTATTTATTTAAAATCCATAATTTACTTCCTTGTTAACGACCATAGAAATAGTAAAGTTCTTAACTAAATAAATAGTAAATCTCTTTTTAAATATCTTATTAAATTAAAAACAAATATTCTTTAATCTATTTCATAGATTAATTTTAAACAAATGAATCAAATAACCAATTTCAATTAAATATGTTGACTTTGTCAACTTAAATCATGATCATCTCGTTAATCATCTTCATTAGACCTTCTTTTAAATTAATTAATAATATAATTAATTTAAATCATTCCATTTAATCGTCTCCATAAAACAAATTATCCGATTCTTAACTGTTACGTTATTTCCCACTCATCAGTTTATAAAGCTTATTATATAAGAATTTACTTTACAAAATCATTTAATGTTTACTTAAATCTTAAATAATGAATAATACATATTAATTTCCTTTAATTAAACTTTTATTCAAATATATTGATTTCAAAATCCATTTTCAGTTATAAAATAAATTTGATAACTGCATTACCATCGATTCACCTGGCGGTAATCAGTATTGATAAAACAATTCATTTTTAGGCCAATTGTTGCTGATTACTCAACCAATACTTTCCATTGGTTAAAACAGAATAAACGTTGAATTCAGATTCAACAATCAATGATCAAATCAATCATCCAATCATACCAGTTAATAGGTTCATATAAATGCAATATGGAATAAACAATAAATTTGAGAAATTCTTTTGGATCCCTCCAACCTGTTTTTTCCCTGCATTCAAATATTTTATCTAAAAAATATCATTTATCTCAATAAACAGATATAATAGTCAACAATCAAACAATAACAGCACTCCAAACATTCATCTATAATTTTAACATGTTTATATCATTATAAACGTGACCAATGAGGTAAGTTACCTCCATCGGTTACAACCATCAAAAATAACGATTGATTGAAATTAAACGAACATTTAATTTAATCGGTTAAGTCATCGCATATATATATATATATATATATATATATATATATTCAGCACCCATCAACCAAATAACAATCATAGCACACAAATATTTGAACCCGACTTATAAAAAATAAGTGGGGTAAAACTGAGTGAGTTGAACTCACCTTGGTTTCCTTTCGCTGTCAAAACGGATTGTTTTTAATTAAACAAGCATTCAACTTCCATCTGTGGTCAACTTTGTCCAAATTAGCTTCATGTTATTATGTCCACCAACACGGTCCCAACGTCCTTTGGTTTATTCCCTCCTGTTACTGTATGACCAAGATATAACTTAAAACGGTGTTCGCTTTATAAATTAATATTATTGAAATTTAATAATAATTATTAGCAATAACCCACTTAAGGTTATTTAGACAAATTTTGATTGATGTATACATAGCAGTGTCTAGTAACAGGTTTGGGCATATTTAATCTTCACGTTTAAAAATGATTGCGCTTCACGTTGGATTAGGAACTTCTACATACTTTAAGGCCACATTATTTACAACCAACAACATTATATTACTAACCCGATTAGGCACAAATTTTAGATTTGGCATAGTTAACATCAAATTGGCGCGTTATGCTGTAAATTGTAAAATTAGTAAGAGACATTATAAAAATTGGATTGGGTATAATAAAAACGATTATGTACATTAAATATATGGGTTAGGCACTACACATATTTCGAACTGTTTCTTATATAAAGCTATCGATATAAATATTTCCTAGGCCACATGAATAACACACTGACACTTAATTATATTATTATTCCATTACTAGGTTAGGCTTCCGATTGGGTATTCTATTCCATTACTGTTCACGCGAACTAAGCATGTTGAAAACATTTCACACACAGTATTAACAACGTATAACTTAAGGTATATGTTATATATTAATAACTAACCCGTTTCTCATGTTGATATAACTTTGGATTAAGCATCAATAGGCCTTATTAATAGATTAGGCATGTTTCGAATTATACCATTCATGGTACTGTTGCTTATCTTTACTGCTGTATTCTCCTTCGCCATATTTTCTTCACCTCCTGGTGAACATGTCTCCCCGTCAGTACTCTTCCTTCCTTCATGCCACTACTGTTCACACCACTTCATCTTCAGGTAAACCATGCAACTTCATTCCCCCTTCTTCCCATTAATGAAGCCTCTCCCTGCACTTTCCGTCTTCTCAGACAAGCCGCCATCATTCATGTAAGCTTCCCATCGCTCATTTCTTTCATTGAGCTCTGCTCCACTAATCTCCGACTGTCCCCTTCTAGTTCTTGCTTCAACCCAAAATCACCCTTCCATTGTTCCTCTTCTTTCCTTTGTTCGACTTCCGCTGTTCTACTTTAAAGCTGTGCCCCACGCCTTATTTTCGTGTCCGAACCCGTTTGCAAACAGTCACGCAACCTTCTGCACTCTCCCCACATATGTCTGCTTGCGCGTGTTTTCTCCTGCAAGCCATGAAGGTCCACCAAAACTCCCAGCTCCAACCACTTCACCACCCGCTGCATTTTTCCATAGTCTATCTCCTCATCGTTCATGCCAGCCTTAGCAAGTCCACCCAACTCGAACGCCAATTCCAGGCTACTGCCGTCATATGTGTTATCCATCATATGTGGTATCGAGCAAAACGTTTGAATGTACAGGAATATAAATACCAATGCGAAGCTCAAGGTAGTGGAATGCAAAGGAAATGATTTCGATATTTATAGAGGTGTGTACATATTTATTATCAAAGAAAACGGGGTTTTCCTTGATTACTGGATAGGAGGTAAAAAAAAATAGTAGCAGTGATGTATATTTATTACTGTAATAAACGTGGTATGCACGGTTATAAACTTGGCTATCACGGTTGTTTAAGGTACAACTTTCTCTTCATACGAGTACTAACATGGTCAGCACGTTGTCCTTGGGTTGTACGTAATACATGGCTAGGCTGAAGAAAAATATAGGGATTGTACTAATACTATATAGGTTTTGTTCAACATGTATGTGTTTTCATTTATATGATGGCGACCATACACTGCCTGTTTCCATTCATATGATGGCGACCAAACATTGGGTAAGCCATAAAATGGTAGGTTAAGTGCATTGGCTAGATTACATAGCTTGTAAGAATCGTGTGCGTAGGCTGAAACGAAATATTTGGGTACACGTTGTACCATGATTGCTTAAGAATTAAGCTTAGACGTTTTATTTTTTTCAATTTTATTTTATTTACACAGGCTATTAAATTCTACCGCTTACCGGTATCTATGTAATATACTTACTGTCATCCACGAACTCTAACCGCATTGGAAATGCATACATCATTATGTCTTAACATTCCAGTTCCAACGAAATTAATTTGTTAAAAGCGGACCCCGTTTGTACAACCGTGTTATTTTAATTTATCGGTTCACCCTTAATTGCACAAACCGGTAAAACACCCCGATTGACCCCAAATTGGAATCTAACAATAAATAATTATATGCATTCCAATAAAACTTGTTTCATCGAAATGGAGGTCGTTTAAAGATAAAACATTTTTAACGCTTATATAATATATCGAACAATTTTCCATGTGCGAAGCACGAGCCTCATCGTAAGGAAGCAACGCATTGATTTGAACATTATATTTCGTATGATATTTAATTTCGTTGTCAATTGTCGCTGAGCATTTTATATTCGTACTGATATACATGAATTTCAAATCGTAAATTTTGAAATACCGCGACGTTTACGAGTTCATTCTAAAATTACACGTTCAAAATTCGTTATATAAACAAATTATATATATGATAAATCCAATTAAAATTTTCAAATTAAGATTTAAAAAATAAATATATTAAATATTCGACTACCAAAATACAGGGTGTTACATTCCTTCCCCCTTAAAGAATTTCGTCTCGAATTGCTAAGTAAGAGGAATGTTCCAATCCCAATTATTCTCAAAATAATTATTAAAAATCTCAAAGTTATAAATTTACGAAATTTTTTCCAGCATCTCTACTACACTGTCCCATCAGAAAAACTACAAACGCTACTGCAGGCCTCGCACATCTCAAAAGAAAACAAAACCAAACGACTATCCAACTTAAGGGTATAAATTCGATTACTAATCAATATAATTAAGATTTACCTTTTTGTCGGGCAACCAAATTAAATTCCAAAGCAACTAGCAGCTCCTTTTATTTTCAACCTGCACTTAGCTCGATATACAATAACCATTACAGGGTTAAATCCTTTAGTTTTATTTCATATTTTATTTAAATTTATTATATTAGGTTTTATTATCTTCGTTTTCAATTAATCTATCTCCTGTTTATTAATCATTTGATGAATTTATTCAATCCACCTTACAAGCAACCAATCAACAATGCACAATCCATTTAACCAAATCAAACAACTTTTATTTTCAAATTCCAAATTTTAATTCCAATATCCAACTCTAACCACGTTAAGTTTCAAACTCATATTCAATTAATCATTAAATTTTCTAATGTATACACCACCATTTCAAATTCAAATCTTGATTTTTATTTCAAAAATTATCCATTCTAATCAATTCCATTTTAATTAACTTATCTATAAGTTAAATTCGAACCATTCGATCTCATTTACTAATATGAGAAATATGCTGGTTATATTTAACCATTCCAAATTTAATCCGATTTGAATTATTTTCAAATTAATCACACCATAACTCAGTAATTTGATAAAATTATTGCTCTTATATAAAAGTATAGTCTGGGAAAAATTATTTCACTTACTCGCTTTACAAAACAATATCGTGTCAATTGCCAATTCAATATTGAACCGATCAAATAACACAATATAAAACATTTTTATATAGAATTTACAAATACGCTCTCACATATATATACATTCAAACTCAATCTAGGGAATTACTAATCCCATCTCTATCAAGTTATGCCACATAGCCAATGTTATTACTAAACTAACCGCTCTGATACAAGTGTGACGACCCAAATTTCCGGTACCTTTGAGCCAACCAAAACGACACCAGTTCAACCCAAATGCACTGGAAACCCAGCTGCCAATAGAAAGAATTTAGAGGATGAGATAAGAAAGAAAGAAATATAAGAATAGAAGAAGAAGAAGAACTAGCACGACAGAATCAGAGTCTAACATCGCAGCAGAACAAAATATAATATACATATAAAACTTTATTGAGAGCTTAAAATAAATACTTACAATCGTCAGAGTACATCAAAATATTGGACAGTTATAATATTATGTCATCATATACGACACATAACGGAATAGTAACTAATACGTCTGAACTCCTCCAGAACATCTTCTGAACGTCGTAGTATCCAACAATCTGGACCTGAAAACCCGGGGCTAACCTTAGCACTACAAACACCAAGTCAGTCTGGTGAACCAGAGTGAGAACAACTCGCAAAGTTTGAGGGAATCATCCTACTTGATTTTAAGTTCAAAAATCTTTCCGAAAGAAAAGGATAACCGTAAGACCAAATCCACACATAAATACAGACAGTTTTTACCTTACGATAATCCAAAACACATATGAAATCAATACTCGTTTGATATTAATATAATGTCGCTACAAGAAATTATGCTTTTAGTTACCTTATACTGTGGCGTTCATATACTAAATGTAACAATTTCGTATTCCTTCCTAAAATGGATGCGTTTAGCTTTAGATGGTATTAGGCGGGATTTATTTCTCAACTGGGTGCTACTGTTCATACCCTGATCTACACTTTCGACCACCTTTATAAATTAAATATAGATGATTATTTTTTATATTCTTCTGGCCACAATATAGTATTCCTTCACTCAGTTATTCACCACCGTACTTCTCCAAAAAAAACATGCACTTCTTTACAATTTCAAACTCTAAACCTTTTGTGCCTAATAGAGGTAGAAGATGAAGATGAAAAAGAGGTTGAAATTGTTTGATTTTTATTATTTTCTATTATGATATAAAACATGTTGTCAGGTTTTTTTTAATGGTTGGCGTTTTTCATTACGTTTTAGGATATTTTTTTCCGCTCCATTAAAAATTTCATGCTTTGAGGACATAAAATTTGATAATATAAATTTTGACTTATAGGATTTTTGTCTATATAATTTACATCTTTTACAAATTGATACATTAATATTTTTTTCGATTGATAGTTGGAGTATTTGAATGATGATAAATTGGACGATAAACATGATGGTTGTGATAATGTGATGTAAGATGTTCGATCAAATGACTCAAAAAACATAAATGTAGTTTTGACGAATAATTTCACAACCGACGAAGTAAGTACTAATTTATCAAAATTAAAAGTAATAATATGGTTATGAAAATGGATTACTAAAGTAAATCATTTCACACCGATGAAGTAAGGGAGGAAGGAAGCCTTCGTGTAGAGAAGGAGCTGGTGGCCTCTGCAATTTTTTGGTTATTAAATTAGATGGTGGCCAGAAGAGGAAATTTAAATATTTGGGGTGCTTCTAGTTTTGGTGGCCAGAAGTGTAAATAGGGGTATGAATAGTAGCACCCTTCTCAACTCCCGCTCACCGCCCCTACTATTTTTCATTATCTAAAAGTTACGTTCTGAGAAAACCCGATTCCACAAAATTCCTAATTCAATGACTCCGCCCTAATTTCCAAATCATGAATCATTCCACCTTAATTATCGAATCACTTCGCCGCTTCATTCAGCCTCACAGCCCTAATTCTGAATCGCTTGCCTCAACTTTTGCATTACTCATCTCTACTAGGTACTTTCTAATCCAGGCAGTATAAGGTTTCAACTACTATTTGTGTTACTGTTTTAAGTATATTTTGGAGTTACTTTCGGAATTTAACATTAATTTTGTTTTTCATTAACCACCTGCTGCTTCTGTGGATGTTTCATTGGGTTTTTTTTATCCTGAGGATTTATAGGGTTATTCTCATTGTTTAGGTAATTTCTAATAGTTTGCTGCAGTACAAAGTCCATTTTTATTATTTTTCATCATTACAGTATTGCTTAGTTCACTTTTTATTACCTGAAGTTATTTATACATCTTAATC
The DNA here is from genome assembly GCA_030737875.1 of Allium sativum. Classification (NCBI taxonomy): domain Eukaryota; kingdom Viridiplantae; phylum Streptophyta; class Magnoliopsida; order Asparagales; family Amaryllidaceae; genus Allium; species Allium sativum. Next base: position 42,853,323 of record JASFAX010000020.1, on the reverse strand, counting down.
TCGTAGTGTTTTCTATTTCTATGAATAATTTGTTATTAAATTTTCAAAATATTGTGGCAGTGGACATGGGAGCTTTTCAGATAATGTAAAGTTGAACAATTTGGTTGGACATGGGGGTTCAACAATTTGATGGTTTGTAAAATAAGATTAATATATGTAAGACGGTAATTTTCCAGTTTGCAGTGCTCGATTAAATTGCAAAAATATTTTAGTCAAATAGTACTACTTGTTGGTTTGTAATGCTATTTTTATATAGTATTTTTTTTTCTTTTAAACTAGCGTTCGTAAAACAACTAGCAATTTATTGGTTTTGCAATTCAAATGCTTGCTGGTTTGCAATGCTCTTTTAATTTGCTGGTTTTAAAAATAAAATTACTATATGTAAGACAGTAACCATTCACCAAATGTTGGTTTGCAATGCTGGCTTTAATTTTGCTGTCAGCTTTGTTTTTGGTTTGCAATGGTTCAGTTTGCTGGTTAGGCACATTGCAGTTGTAGAAGAGACCTTCCTTAGATTCTTAAGCTACGCCAAAGAGGACTCCTGCTACGGGGTTGGTGTTTATGTCGTTGATGTAAGTAGTAAGCTTGCTTGTTTCTCTTTCTTTTTAAAATTTTGTGATTTTATGATTTGGATTTCGCCCTTGATTTTAATGATTATTTTTTATGATTTGCTGAATTATTCTTTTTAATGCAGAAGTAAAAAAAGTAAATTATGGCTTATCTTTTGATTATAGAAATTTCATTTTTTTATCTTTTAATTTATAGCAACATGGTTTTGGTGTTGGAATTGGATGTCATGTTAATAATAAAAAGGAATTTGTCTAGACCGGGGCTTTAATTATCCATATGAAACGATAAAATTACAGAAATACTAGATTTAGTTAGTACCTATATTGGCTTGTTGTACTAAGAATGCTGGAGATTGATAATACGTTGTATTTATAAAAGTAGGGACACAAGATCCAATGCTTTCTATCTAGCCTGAGGAAGCATGTTACTTAATTGAAATCCAAAGTCATTTAGCGATATTTAAAATTGGTTTAAACATCTAGTTATTACGAGGCACCTGCAAATTAGTACGGATTAGCGAGTCAATTGCAGAAGATGAGAAATAATAAATACCTGAAATATTTTTAATTTCGCCATAAGGAACACTCATTATCTTCTCCTACACGAGTAACATGCACATAGCATCTTCATAAGCCCAGTTTCTTTTAGTATTATAATGTTGAATTGATTTTGTTTGTAAGGTTATAAATTCCTTGTCAATTTACTTTTTTTACTTAATGATTCTGTTGGAAAACAATTTTATTCTCTATTTTAGGAGAAATACTTAAACAATGATAAGTTTCTCTTACTAGAGCTAATCTAAGAGAGTTTTTAAATGAATTTATAGGTTTATAATAATAAACAATGATTTGGCACAAATTAAATTAATTATCAATAATAATAATTTAGTAAATTCTTCCCTCTTGGTGTACGTGTTCTAATACATAAAGGAGTCAATCAATAGGCTTCATCCTAATTTAATTTATTATTTTCTCAAATATATGGTGGACTGTCAGCTAATTTGTTCTCTTCTAGTTTATTTTAGTGTGGGTATCATTGTTGTGATGTTGCCTCCATGGAGATATAACAGTAAATGCAGTGAAGGAGGAGTTTGTAGTGGCTTTGTTTGAGGTGGTTGAATGTTTGGGCAGTGTGCGGAGGTTATCGAAGTCTGTTCTTGGTAAATAAAGTGGCGTACGAGGGAGATTGAAGGGACAGGGTTTTTTAGAGTAGAATGTTCAAATTGGTGTATATTGTGGAGGAGTAATAGGCAGTATGAGGTGGTTGTGATGGTTTGCAATGAAAATTATCAGGTTTTGATTTTAGTAGAAAAATTCATGGTAGAAACATGTGGGTAGTTCTTTGCGATGGTTATGGAGATGTATTTGATTTGGGTGGCTGCTGGTCAAAGTTTGATATTCAGGAAGAATGTGATTTTAAGGAGTTTTTAATTGTTTTAGGAAATTTGATTCACGCTGGCAATTTAATTGTTTTTAATCGTTTTAGGCAATTTTATGAATCATATTAACCCTCCCAGGTCTATAATTGTTGTAGTAAAAATCTGTAATCCTTCAAGCATGTTCTCCACCTTTAGTTGCAAACATAGCCACTCATATATCTTCTTGTGTAATAGATAATGTAACACCCCCACTCTGATATACTTATTCAGAAGCGGTGATGCTACATATAAGCCATGGTGCTAATAGAACAGTATCACAACTTAACATAAACTTGTCGGAACATAAAATCATTCTTAGTACATGATTTCAAATGGAAGAACTATTATACAATCATCCCATCATAGAATATGGTTACATAGATTCACGAGTCTAATAATAAAACATATGAGTACATAAAAAGATAATCAACATAATGTAAGTCTTCACTTCAAAGCATCCAACTAACCATCTAAACCTTAGACTTGTATCTTGATCTTATAATTATCCTCTTGGCTTCTCCTGAGCTTCTCCTTTTAATTTAATTTAATATTTTTTTGTGAATGTATGAAATGAAGTGAACATTTCATCCCTTTATATAGTTGTTTTTAAGCCTGGTTTTGTAATTTAGTTTTGGACACTTGTCCACTACATCTTCATGTATTCTTTAGGATGTAGACACATGCCCTCTTATGTGTCTTCAGAGGTTTCTACACATGGACACCTAAGGTGTGTATGTGTCATAACCTTATTTACTTATAAGACGTGTTCCTTCCATTTGATGACACATGTCCCTATCATTTTAAGCCATTTATGTCATTCTAAAATTTGTACACATATATCATTTGTAAACTATGTATTATGTATATATTTATACATACATATATCATATATATATACACACATATATATGTATGTATTTATCATACTTAAATATCTGAATCAGATTGAAAAAATTAGAAACTTTTCATACTCGGATTTTTGAGTTAGGGTGTTACACTCTACCACCCTTAGAAAAAGATTTCATCCTCGAAATCTAAGCTCCAAACAATTCTGGATAATCTTTTCGAATTTCTGACTCCGCTTCCCATGATTCTTCGTCTTCGTTATGATGGTTCCATTGAACTTTTACTAAGGGGATTTCTTTCGTTCTTAGTTTCTTAACTTTTCTGTCAAGAATTCGAAAAGGTCTTTCAATGTACTTAGTCCCCCTTTTAACTTCAGTGCCGCTTAAATCAATCACATGAGATGGGTCAAAAATGTACTTTCGTAGCATTGATATGTGAAAAACATTATGTATACCTGACAATTTCTTAGGTAAATCGAGTTCGTATGCAACTTTCCCAATTTTCCTAGTAATACAAAATGGTCCAATAAATCTTGGTGATAGTTTTTCCTTTTTCTTTCCAAATCGCATTACCCCTCGTACCGGAGAAACTTTAAGAAGGACTTAATCACCTACTTCGAATTCCAAATCTTTTCTTCTATGATCTGCATAACTCTTTTGCCTACATTGAGCCGCTTGTAATCTTTCCTTTATGATAGAAATCTTCTCAGTTGTTTCCTTTACTAGGTCTGGACCAAGAAGCTCACGATCTCTAACTTCTGCCCAACATACTGGCGAGCGACAAGGCCTTCCGTACAAAGTTTCATATGGGGTCATACCAATACTTTCATGATAACTATTGTTATATGCGAATTCGATTAATGGTATGTGACTTTCCTAGGCGACTTCAAATTCCATTATACAAGACCTTAACATATCTTCTATGGTCCGGTTCACCCTTTCAGTTTGTCCATCTGTTTGAGAATGAAAGGCTGTACTCAGGTTTAGTGATGTCCCTAATGCTTTTTGTAGACTTCTCCAAAATCTTGAAGTGAATCGTAAATCTCTATCTGAAACTATGGTAACTGGTATACCATGTAGTCAAACAATTTCTTTCAAATAGAGTCTACTCAATTTCTCCATTGAGCAAGTCATGTTGTAAGGTATGAAATGTGCTGACTTTGTCAAGCGATCCACCACTACCCATATTACATCATGACCTTGTTTTGTTATTGGTAATCCAGTGATAAAATCCATTGTTATATGCTCCTATTTCCATTCAACAATAGGAAGTGGTTGTAGGAGTCCTGATGGTCGTTGCTGCTCTGCTTTAATTTGTTGGCACGTAAGACATTTTGCAACAAATTCAGCAATGTCCTTCATCATTCCGTTCCACCAAAATTGACGCTTAAGATCCTTAAACATTTTTGTGCTTCCTGGATGCACTGTTAGCCTTGAACGATGTGCTTCACTAAGAATTTCATTTTTCAATTCAGTTTGATTTGGAACACAAAATCAATTTTTGAATCTATAACCTCCATCTTTATCACTATTCCAAACCGTGGGTTCCTTATCTTTCATTTTCATAAATAACTCTTTTAGTTACTCATCATCTTCTTGAGCTTTCAATATTCTACTTAACAAAGTTGGTTGAATAATAAGATTACATAGAAGTGCTACTTCATTAATCATGGATCCATTAACCATCCTTGTGCAAGTGCTCATCTCAGCAAGATTCTCCAGAGCTCTCCATTCTCTTATCATTAAATGAGCTATTACACCATAGCTCTTTCGACTTAATGCATCTGCAACTATATTTGCCTTTCCTAGATGATAATGTAACGTAAAATCATAATCTTTTATGAATTCCATCCACCTTCTTTGTCTCATATTTAATTCCTTTTGAGAGAACAAATATTTTAAACTCTTATGGTCAGAGTAAACATGGAATTATTCTCCATAAAGGTAATGTCTCCAAAATTTTAAGGCAAACACAATTGCGGCCAATTCTAAGTCATGAGTTGGATAATTAGTTTCATAGAGCTTTAACTGACGAGATCTATAAGCAATAACTTTGTCATCCTGCATTAGTATGCACCCTAATCCTTGTCCGCATGCATCAGAATATACTTTACATGGGACTCCACTCCTTGGCAAAGACAGAATTGGTGCTTCTGTCAATCTTTTCTTTAAGGTTTTAAATGTTGTCTTACATTTTTCATCCTAAATAAACTTAGTTTCCTTATGAGTTAGTTTTGTTAATGGAGTTGCAATCTTTGAGAAATCTTGAATAAATCTTTGGTAGTAACCAGCTAATCCTAGAAAACTTTGAACTTCTGTTGGTGCTGTCGGAGGGTTCCATTTCAACACCGCCTCAACCTTTGATGGGTCTACTCTTATTCCATTCTTTGAGACAACATGCCAAATAAATTTTACTCCCTCTAACCAGAATTCACATTTACTTAATTTTGCATATAGTTGATGCTCTTTTAGTGTTTGGAGACATAAACGCAAATGGCATTCATGTTCCTCCTTTGTCTTAGAATAGATAAGGATATCATCAATAAACACAATAACAAAATGATCAAGATATGGACGGAACACACGATTCATTAGATCCATGAATACTGCTGGTGTGTTGGTAAGGCCAAAAGGCATCACCAAGAATTCGTAGTGTCTGTATCGTGTTTGGAAAGCTATCTTTGGAATATCTTCTTCTTTTATTCTTAATTGATGATACCCAGATCTTAAGTCAATTTTTGAAATTACAGTAGCTCCTTGGACTTGATCAAATAAATCATCGATCCGAGGTAATGGGTATTTGTTCTTAATTTTTACCTTAATAAGCTCTCGATAATCTACGCATAAACGAAACGTCCCATCGTGCTTCTTTACAAACAACATTGGTGCTCCCCAAGGGGATTTACTAGGTCTAATAAATCCTTGATCCTCCATCTCCTTAATTTGTCTCTTTAATTCTTGATTTTCCGTAGGAGGCATACGATAAGCTGCTTTAGCAATAGGAGTTATACCAGGGATTAAGTCAATGCAAAAATCAATTTCTCTTTTTGGTGGTAACCCTGGTATTTCTTGAAAAACTTCTTTAAATTCCTTTACTATTGGGATTTGATCCACCATTTGATCCTCATCCTTGATATTGATATGAGCAATATATCCAGATATAAAAGCGTCTTCAACTTTATCACATGAGTAAACAAAGGTTTCACACTCTCGAATTGTCAAACTTATGGTTTTGTTGTGATAATTCAAGATAGCTTGATATTATGTAAGCCAATCCATCCCAAGGATGATATCAAAGTGTTCCATTGGAAAGATAATTAAATTAGCCACCATATCCTTACCGTTAAAGTTAAGGATACAGTTCCTACATATTTTCTCAAGTTTAGTTCTCCCTCCTACTATGCTATATAGTATCAAAGGATTTGATAGTTGTTCAATAAATAATCCTATCTTAGTAGCAAATATTTCAGATATTAGAGAATGTGGCGCACCAATATCGAATAAAATTCTTGCTTGAAAGTCAAAAAATAAACACAATACCTTCTACTTAAGCTTGTTCAGAAACAGCTGCATACACTCGTCCTTGTTGTCCCTTATTGTCCTTCCTCGGCTTCTTGCAATTTCGACTAATGTGACCAGGTTCATTGCAATTGTAACACACAATTGGCTTTGTACAATTCAGAGAAATGTGTCCAGTCTCATTGCACCGGAAACATCTCATCACTTTATCAGGCTCCTTTTCCTGTCCCATCGGTCCTTTGCTTCCTCCATTTGGTTTCTTCTTTTTCTCATATGGTTTCTTTTGATTGTCAAAAAGATTGTTCGGTTTCCTTTTATTTGAAACCTTCCTTTCTTGCTGAAACTGAAGATAGTCTTCTTCCAGATTTAAAGCTTTAGCTACTATCATCTCATGAGTTTTACGTCTATCTCCAATAACATGTATTCTTATGGGAGGAATTAACCCCTTAGCAAATCGTCTAGCACGCTTTTCGGGTGTATCAATTAAGTGATTTCCGAATCGGGATAGTGCTTCAAACTTATTTTGATATTGGGCTACTGACATACCTTCTTAAGTAAGATTTTGAAATTTCATCTCCATCTTCTCCCTCTCATTCCCTGGGAAATACTTATCCAAAAACATCACCTTTAATTCTTCCCATGTCATTTGTTCCATCTCATCTGGGATAGTTGTTGTTCGAACTAGCTCCCACCAATTTCGAGCCTCCTTTGATAATTGAAATACAACCAACTTCCTCTTATCAACTTCATTACATTCCAAAACTTCAAATATATCCTCTAGATGTTGAATCCATTGCTCTGCCTTAACTGGATCTGCACCTCCAACAAATTTGTCAGGTTTCAAGCTTTTAAAATGGCTTAAAAGGTGGTTTGTTGAAGATGTTGAAGAAACTTGCTCCATCTTCTTGATGAAAGATACAAACAGTTCCACAACATTTGTTTGTGCGGAGGATTGAGCCTCTTGACTTTGAGTTGTTGAGTTATTTTGATTTTCCATGACCTTCAATAAAAATATTTTGTTATGGTCACGGATGAAATACACCTTTAGTTAAAAAAAATATCTAATAACATATTCAAGCCATGAACACACAAACGTATTATATTACTTATAACCCTTATTTACAAACAAAATTTGGGTGTTTATCCACAACCTTCCCAAACTACAGATAGTCATCCACACTACTTAATATATTATCTAATTCTTAACTTTCTATTTCATTCTTAATTTATCACTATTATTTCCTTTGATGAAGAAGGGCCCGTTTCCTCCTTTACTGCTCGAGAAGGTCCAATGACTTCTTGAGAGTAATCATTTGAGCCAACTGTCTCAAACTCCTCTTCATCATATTGTTCCACTTTTTTATTTGGAAGTCGTTTACATCTTACATTCTCTCCTTATGGTGGTAATGCTCCTTCTTGCCTTAGATATTTTAAAGCATCTCCATATTCAGTACGTTCTGCCAGTTTAATTACCATTGTAACGGGTTTCATCTTCTGGGGCAGACGATAAAGAACAAAATCTCTTTTAGACCGTCTTCATAATCGTTAGCCCTATTATAAACTTCATATATCTCATCAAGGAGAATCATCCTTGCTCACCTCTTAAGCACATGCTTCTCTGTTGTGCGACTTGCAGCAACTAATCGTTCGTTTGGTGTGGTGGTGCACTTAACACCACCCCATGTATCCCTCGTACACCAAGTTCTATTGCTAGCCATAACTTATAACTGCAAATATTCATAAAGATGTCAATAATTGTATAAACTTCTTTTTCTAACAAAATAAATTGTGATACTATAAATTTTTCCAAAAGCTCCCCTTAAATCTTGGCTCTGATACCAACTTTGTAACACCCCCACTCTGATATACTTATTCAGAAGCGGTGTTGCTACATATAAGCCATGGTGCTAATAGAACAGTATCACAACTTAACATAAACTTTTTGGAACATAAAATCATTCTTAGTACATGATTTGAAATGGAAGAACTACTATACAATCATGCCATCATAGAATATGGTTACATAGATTCACGAGTCTAATAATTAAACATATGAGTACATAAAAAGATAATCTACATAATGTAAGTCTTCACTTCAAAACATCCAACTAAACATCTAAACCTTAGACTTGTATCTTGATCTTCTAATTATTCTCTTGGCTTCTCCTAAGCTTCTCCTTTTAATTTTATCTTATTTTTGTTTTGTGAATGTATGAAATGAAATGAACATTTCATCCCTTTATATAGTTGTTTTTAAGGCTAGTTTTGTAATTTAGTTTTGGACACTTGTCCACTACATCTTCATGTATTCTTTAGGATGTAGACACATGCCCTCTTATGTGTCTTAAGAGGTTTCTACACATGGACAACTAAGGTTTGTATGTGTCTTAACCTTATTTACTTATAAGACATGTGTTCCTTCCATTTGATGACACGTGTCCATATCCTTTCAAGCCATTTATGTCATTCTAGAATTTGTACACATATATCATTTGTAAACTATGTATTATGTATATATTTATACATACATATATCATATATATATATATATATACACACATATATGTATGTATTTATCATACTTAAATATTTGAATCAGATTGAAAAAAAGTAGAAACTTTTCATACCCGGATTTTTGAGTTAGGGTGTTACCGATAATCATTTAGCATCTTTTCCCTTCGTTGTTAATAATTGAATTTAATATGAATTTATACATTAGTAATAAGTTATCAAATATATATTCGAAAAGATCCATATTATTTACTGCTAGAACATATTTTGTCTTTACTCTAGTATGAAGTCAGGAAGAAAACACACATCATAATGGATCAACACAAAACAAAAGCTCACTACATACCATTTGGTCTGAAGCTGGAGTGGTATAGTGCTCACCACCGACTTCAAAGCGATATCTAGAATTTGTTTAATAAATAAAAAATGAGGAACTTACATTGCCACTATTATCTGAGGTTGGAAAGAGTTCATTAAGACTTAAAAGAAAACAGGTAATAAGCATATATATATATATATATATATATATATATATATATATATATATATATCTTGCCAAACATATGCAAACAAATTGTTCTCTATGGTTTATAAGGAATTAAACTATCATTTGTTGAACCTATTGATCAGTTGATAATATTTTATAAGCTAAAATCCATAATAAATTAATGCATACAATCATGAAGGAGTCAAACTATATTTATACTTTGGAAAAGGTGTAATTAAAAGGCCAAGTAAATCGTCTTAATTTAAGAATGTTGTATATAAAATGTTCTTTCACTGGGGCATTTAAAATCTTCTGTTACACACTTTATTGCCTAGCCTATTTCTTTGTAGTCATTTGCTCCTATAAGATACTCATCATTTCAGACCAAATTGATAGCAATCAGCTTATTCATCCGGCCTCGAAGGCCAGCATATTCCCGTCCTTGACCACCACCCTCATTTTGACATTTCCAGTACAACATTCATCAATATGATCGAATTTTGATCCCATTATTAAGCTTCATAAAAGTCAGGTTGCATCTAGCTATTATGTATTCACAATTTTTGATGCAGATCCTCAGTTTTAATCTATATGTTCAGATGTTCTAAGCTTATGCGCAATAACTCTTTTCATGGTAGTACTACTTCACATCTACTTCTTTCCGACTTTATTTCAGTAACTTCAATTCTATGGCTAGCAGTGTTGTTGCTACTTCGGTGTCAGCTCGTTGATGTACAAATACTCACGCATTGCTCATGTGCTCCAGTCTAAACCCATCATTACTGTTACTTGACACAAATCTAGGTTCTGGCTTTTGCTCACCAGAAAATGGAACCACAAGCAACACAGGTTATCTCTCAGTCACCCAACCACTCAGTCAACCAATTACATTATATTGGTGCACTATCTTGATTTTATGCCTTGATTTCATGTTGTTTGACCTTGTTACCAATATCTGGATCATTTCTATATCCTTGTAGTTAATGGTTCATGCTGACGTGAACATGCTGCTTTGTAGTTGTTTAAACATGAGTCGGAGTAATAGGGCAGTGAAAAAGTACTATGTGAACATTAAAAGTTGATGAGTGTAAGACAATGGTTCAAAATAATATATCAGGATTGTATAAATGGGAACTCTATATCAAGTTGCAATAACCCTGTATCAGGTTTATTATGTCATTTCCAAATATGTAGCTATTGATATTACATGAATTCTTAATATAATAAATAACAGATACACTTTTCTGATGGTATTTGAAAATGTTCCGCTAATTTTACTAGACAAGCAGCAATCAACAGTGACTTATAGGGGTTGACTCCTTCAGCATTTAAAATCGGATATAATGTTTAAAAATATGTCTAACTTCATCTTAAATCGGATATAATGGCAGCCAAAGTGCCAGTCATGTCGTCCTAACAAACAAATAACAACTCTACTTTCAACCCTTGGAGTTAAAAATTGGATTTTTGAAAATAAAAAAAAAAAGATATTGCAGATCAATGATTGGTTGTTTGGATGAAACCGAAATTTTGAGATATGGACAGGTGTTTCTTCAAGTTTCTTGTTGTGTAAGTTAATATTGTGAGGGTAACGTACTCTATATGCTTTCTTCAAAGGAATCAGATAACGATAAGGAAGTAATAATTGGAATGGTATTTGCCGAAGATCCAAGTTTACATCGAGGTGATGTTGGTGTGTCGATGACCATCAATGTTCCTGCTTCAAGTCATGGTTGAGATTATAGTTTATCCTAAGCAAGGCCAAAGGTATGATATGTGTTGTCTCATTTTTTAATCTATAGAGCTAACATATTTTGAGTTCAAATTATTTATTACCAATTTCGCAGGCCACATCCAAATAAATGTTCATCAAGTGATTTAGATGGAGATGTATATTTTGTAAGCTGGGATCAATCTCTTATTCCAAAATGACAAGTTCCACCTATCAACTGAACTGCACCTCTTATTGTAAGACTTGATGGCAATGTTCATTTTTTCCTGCTCTGCATATTGAACTCATGTCCTCCTTTTATTTCATGTTTTGTTCTTTTTTCGACATATACATGAAAGAAAGATATACATATTGAAATCCAGGACATGAAATGTGTGTACACTTTTAAAATGATAGATTAAAGTATTGTTACCCAACTTCGTCTAGACAAAATTATTGAGTAAACTAAGATTCCATTCTCAATCATTTAGGGTACTTTAATGTTTTATTGAATGCCAAAATGATTTTCTTGGTGGTTTGTTTTTATTTTCTTGCCAGAGGTATCAGATTAATATGTAGGAAGTCTAAGAGTATTTCACAAACTGCATACTAAATAACAGTTTAGGAATCATTGTGAGTGCCCATAGAGCGTTGCCTGAAAAACAACCACTAAAAACTAAAAGTGAAAAATGTTTTGACTTTCTGAACTATTTTTAGTTGCGACATATTTTCCAAAAACAGGGGTGCCTGCTGAATCCCATATATTGCTCACATAATGTGTTATAATTCCACCAATAGTTGAATTTGTCTAAGTTACCTCTAATCCGCATAATCTTAGTTCTTTAATCTATACACGGTAAACTACTATAATGTATTATCTGAAAATGGAATTAGCAATATTGCAGTAAAAATATGAACATACCTTTAATTGTTGTGTGGTTTGCAAGTTGTTATCTTCCAGCTGTTCTAGTTCATGATGAAAAATTAGTGCTAACAGTTTGCTAAAGTAGGAAAATTTAACTTACTTGATGGATAGAAGGTTAATGATTGATCCCTTTGTTATACATAAGAATACAATTTAATATAATGACCAGTTATATTAATTGTGGCTATGGATTTGAACCGCAATTTAGGTTCATACATAGCTAATGATTCCGAATTTGTTTTCTGTCTTCTGTCAAAAGAATAGAATAAAGAAGTATCTCAATATTTCTATCCATAAAATCTCATTGACTAAGGAAATATGAATCTCCTTAATTTATATCTAGTTCCTTCTTTTGTATTTTTACCATGTTTCTAAGGAAAATTTGTCTCTTATGGATGGTGAGGTTGCAAGTATTCTTGACAAAAAGTTGGAGCAACTTTAGCTATTTTCTGATGTCCCTTCAAGCCAAATCTCTTAGTATGTGATTAATACAAACCTACTTTGTTGAGTCAAATATAATTACGAACTTATGTTTCTAATTACTTGATTTTGCTTAATCATGGTTTTTGAAAAGTCGCACCAGTATATCAGGTTATTTAGCTGCTTCAAAAATAAAGATGTTACTCAAGTTCGAGGGTATTCTACAACAAAATTCTGTATATTTTATATACCTAATTATGATTTGTCAGTTAAATTTTTTTAAATGTATGTTAGAGCCTTAAGCAGATACCAATCAACTGAATTTGAGGTATGTGTATAAAAAATATGTATGAGCCCAGTTGAGTTTTGTTTTATTTCTTAATGATATATAAAATAACATGTCTATTTTGCTAGCTTTTCATGATTGGAAATCTATGTTCGGAAATAGGGGATGAAGTTGTTGCTATGGTCCCTCCTATTAAGGTAAAATTAGCATATGTTTCTGTACTTAACTACTTTCTTAAATGATTTTTATTATCACTGTGATCAACATATGTTTCAGGTGATTAACCAATTTAATTATATATATACTATGATCAAATTAGCATGATCTAACAGCCATCAACTAAAATAATAATAATAATAATTATTATTATTATTATTTTGTTGTATAATGTCTAAGTTTATTAAATTTTATAAATAAAAATATTATATAATTTAAAAAAGTCTTATAAATAATAATGAAGATGATAATGATTTAACAAAGTTTATAAAATTTAACTAGATTAATAATAATAATAATATAATTAAGTTAGTTGAGCTCTAATAAATAATTATAATACCTAATATTATTAGCTATTATAATAAATTAATTAAGTTAACTAGGTTATTAAAAATTAGCTACGCTTTGTTAAATTTAAATAAGTTTATCAAATTAACTAGGTTTAAGCAACTAAATTTTATAAATACTAATGATGATGATGATGAATTAACCAAGTTGATAAAACTTAACCAAGTTTAAAATAATAATATAATTAATTTAACTACGTTTTAAGAATAATAGTATTTTAAATTAACCAAGTTTTATAAAAATTAAACAAATTATTAAAATTAACTAATTTTAAGCTAACTAAAATTTATAAATAATAACAGTATAACTATTTGACAAATTTTATAAATAACATTGGTGATGATGAATTAATTAAGTTTATAATAATAATAGTAATATAATTAAGTTAATCGAGTTTTAATAATAATAGTGACAAAAAAATTAGTTAAGTTAACCAAGTTAATAAACATTAGCTAAGATTAAGTTAACTAAATTTTAAATACTAATAATAATATAACCAATTTGACCAAGTTTTATAAATAATAATATTGATGATAATTATAAATTTGTAAAAAGTAACAAAGTTTATAATAATGATAATAATAATATAATTAAGTTAACCGAGTTTAATAATGATTATAAATTAACTAAGTTAATCAAGTTAATAAAAATTAACTAAGTTTTTAAAAAATTAAACAAGTTTATGAAATTAACTTAGTTTAAATTAACTATACTTTATAAATGATTATAATACAACCAATTTAACAAAGTTTTATGTATAAGTTTAAGATTGTTTGACTACATGATATGCTTATAATTGTGCAGGCTTTGAACTTTTAAAGAGGTCATGGTCAGACTTTTATGGTAATCCTATAAATTTTCTTAGTATACTTGGATGGCTTGATTGTTTATGTGCATGTTTTAATAACAATCAATTAATAATGTTTGAATGTCACTCGATAATTAACGGTAAATTTTTATTGTTGATTATCAAACTTGTTTACAGGTAATTAGCATTCCCGAGTGAAGACCATCATCAACAATGAACACGAGTTCAATTTTTATATGTAATATGGTATCATTTAATATTTGTTCTGTAAACCTTTTTGTGAATGCTTATGGTATGGGAATTTGCTCATTTTGTCAAAAAAAATTATTACCTAAATTGTTATGGAAAATACTTGTAACTAACGTGTTCTCAATTATTTGAATATTTTGATTATATGATTGGTTGATTGTTGGTTCAAATATGGTAATTATACGATTGTTGTTGATTTTGATAAGACTATTACCTAATTGGATGTTGAAAACAAGACAAGCCATTAACAATATATATTAGCATTTAAAATATGTTACAAAACAATCAGTATCTTTTAGTAGTGTTCTAGAAATGCTACAGAAACAACTGTAAAAAAAACCATTTGAATTTATAGTAACATAAAATAAATGTAACAAAAAGATTTGGTAGCGGTTTAAAAATGCAGTTGTATGAAATATTTGGTAGTGTTTATCAAAACACAACAAAAAAAAAACCAGACTTTTAGTTGCGTGACATGTAGTAGCGCTCTTTAAAACGCTACCAAAAGCTTTAGTAGCATTTTTTAAACGCTACTAAAGGTCTTTTCTGGTGTAGTGTGTCTAAATACAAATAAATAACAATCTATAAGAATGTTTGCATCTCACGCTCTATATATATAGTATACAATCAAAACCGCGGGCGCTTATTGGAGATTGGATTCCGACTATGACAAGGTATGGAACCACCTGCTGATAATGTATCTCTAGGGGGGAATACACTGGGTTCAACAATAATGTCTTGCAACCCGGCTCACACATGACCGATCACTTATTTTGCTTGAGTGTATCGAATGTATATCACCAACGGTTGGGATCAGCAACCGTTTCCCGAAAGGGACAGCATCGATAGATTAAAGAAACAAAAGGGATTTCTCTAGATAGGTGATTATACACCCTAATGGGAACGACCAACATGGCTAGGCTGCCTGGTCGATTTTTGTCATTTCCCAGTTGCGAGGCTTCAGGTTTGAATTCACCTTTAGAACATCTGACCACCATTTACTTTGAATGCCACATCCTCAGATATGCCAGATATCACTAATTGACATCCACAAAATAACCCTAGTTGGGAGCTACCCAACTATGACACGTTTGAAGAAATCAACGTACGTGACCCATGGGTAATACTCTGTTAGACATTCGTCCATATAAGTCATCTAGGAGCAGGATGAGCCGAAGGTACCCTCCTTCCACATCATAGGAATCACCCTATAGATCAGTAGCTACTAGTCCTTGCAAATCCGTCGATTTCAAACACGACAGAGTCACAGTATATCTCTGGCCGATAAACCCGAGATTATAAGTAATTCTACCGTTTTATGAAGATCCACGATCTTCAATTTCTTCGTATTGAGCAGTATCTGATATCTTCAATATTTCGTATTGGGTGGACGGAATGGTTTTCGAATATAAATTCAATCCCGGTCTTTCTGTATCAACAATCGTATTGGCCATATTTGATAGTCGGTTATTTAACTATCAAATAAATAATCATACAAAGATAAAAATGAATTTACTGGTTAAATACTCAGCATCACTTGGCCCTTTTTATTGAAAATAATTAACGAATGATTAATTTAAGCTTCTAAAGCATTCTATATTTTTAAACATGGTATTCAATACTCATTTTAATAAATTAATCTTCTCAGAATCATTTCAATATAATATTTGGAAAAATATTACTAACCGTATCCAATTTCTATTTTACTATTATACAAAAAACATTCATTACAACACTATTTATTATTTATCATCGATTCGACTTGTCCTTCGAAGAGCAATCGTTACGACATCTCCTTTTTTTCGTTATTTGAATACTAATAGTCACTTCCCTTTTTAGAACAAACCCATCTTAAATCTCGTCTTCTTACTTTGGAAATATCATTATATTACCATAAATCTCCTTTATTTCCTTTTCTATGGAAATATAATTTCATATTCTCAAGCTCGTTTTAATTTCCTTTTTATTTTGGAATCAATAATATATATTTCCAAATTTTCCAATTAACATTACAATATCATTTCTCAAAATAAATTCCTTTTTACATGTTCACCATTACACTAATATCATCCCATTGTATTCCATTTCTAATTCATTTAACCATTTTCTACTTTGAAAATCTCATTTCAAATTCGCTTATTAAGTAACATTAATTTTAACTTAACATCTTTGCCGCATGCCTTTTTTATAAACATCGTTTAAAAATACAGATTAAATATACAACTCCTTTTTATCCCATTTTCCCTTTACTTAATTCAAACATTCATTTAAGCGATCAAATTTGCTTAAATTCTCCTTTTATAACTTTGTTATAAAACTCGGTTTTAAACATAAACTGTTCACCAACTCCTTTCAAAACCCACTAGGTTCCATTACCCACTTTGCAAATTTCGTTCCACTCCTATTAAACTTAATTAAATGGATTCCATTAACCTCTTAAATTATTATTTATTTAAAAACCATAATTTACTTCCTTGTTAACGACCATAGAAATAGTTAAGTTCTTTATTAACTAAATAAATAGTATATCTCTTTTTAGATATCTTATTAAATTAAAAACAAATATTCTTTCATCTATTTCGTAGATTAATTTCAAACAAATGAATCAAATAACCAATTTCAATTAAATTTGTTGACCTTGTCAACTTAAATCATGATCATCTTGTTAATCATCTTCATTAGACCTTCTTTCAAAATTAATTATTAAAATAATTAATTTAAATCATTCCATTTAATCGTCTCCTGAAAACAATTTATGCGATTCTTAACCGTTACGTTATTTCCCATTCATCATTTTACAAAATCATTTGATAATTACTTAAATCTAAAATAATGAATAATACATATTAATTTCCTATAAATAAACTTTTATTCAAATATATTGATTTCAAAATCCTTTTTCAGTTATAAAGTACTGCATTACCGTCGATTCACCTGACGGCAATCAGTATTGATAAAACAATTCATTTTTAGGCCAACTGCTGCTGATTACGCAACCAATACTATCCATTGGTTAAAACAGAATAAACATTGAATTCATATTCAACAATAAATGAACAAATCAATCATCCAATCATACCAGTTAAACAGTTCATATAAATGCAATATGGAATAAACAATAAATTTGAGGGATCAAGTTGGATCCCTCCTACCTGTTTTTTCCCTGCATCCAAATATGTTATCTCAACAATATCATTTGTTTCAATAAACAGATATAACAATCAACAATCAAACAATAACAACACTCCAAACATTCATCTATAATTTTAACACGTTTCTATCATTATAAACGTGACTAATGAGGTAAGTTACCACCATCGGTTACAACCGTTAAAAATAACGATTGATTGAAATTAAATTAAACGAACATTTAATTTAATCGGTTAAGTCACTATATATATATATATATATATATATATATATATTCAGCATCCATCAACCAAATAACAATCATAGCACACAAATATTTAAACCCAACTTATAAAATATAAGTGGGATAAAATCGAGTGAGTTGAACTCACCTTGATTTCCTTTCCCTGTCAAAACGGGTTGTTTTTAATTAAACAAGCGTTTAACTTCCATCTGTGGTCAACTATGTCCAAATCAGCTTCATATTATTATGTCCGCCAACACAGTCCCAACGTCCTTTGGTTTGTTACCTCTTGTAACCGTATGACCAAGATATAACTTAACACGGTGTTCGCTTTATAATTTAATATTATTGAAATTTAATAATAATTATTAGCAATAACTCACTTAAGGTTATTTAGATAGATTTTAATTGATGTATACATAGCAGTGTCTAGTAACAGGTTTGGGCATATTTAATCTTCACGTTTAAAAATGATTGGGCTTCACGTTGGATTAGGCACTTCTACATACTTCAAGGCCACATTATTTACAACCAACAACGTTATATTACTAACCCGATTAGGCACAAATTTTAGATTTGGCATAGTTAACATCAAATGGGCGCGTTATACTATAAATTGTAAAATTAGTAAGACACGTTATAAAAACTGGATTGGGTATAATAAAAATGATTATGTACAGTAAATATATGGGTTAGGCACTACACATATTTCGAACTGTTTCTTATATAAAGCTATCGGTATGAATCCTGCCTAGGCAACATGAATAAAATACTGACACTTAATTACATTATTGTTCCATTACTAGGTTAGGCTTCCGATTGGGTATTTTATTCCATTACTGTTCACGTGAACTAAGCATGTTGAAAACATTTCACACACAGTATTAACAACGTATAACTTAAGGTATATGTTATATATTAATAACTAACCATGTTCTTATGTTGATATAACATTGGATTAAACATCATTAGGCCATATTAAAAGATTAGGCGTGTTTCGAATTATACCACTCACGGTACGGTTCCTTACCTTCACTGCTGTATTCTCCTTTTCCATATTTTCTTCACCTCCTGATGAACGCATCTCCCCATCAGTACTCCTCCTTTCTTCATGCCACTACTGTTCACACCACTTCATCTTTAGGTACACCCCGCAACTCCGTTCCCCTTCTTCCCATGAACGAAGCCTCTCCCTGCACTTTCCGTCTGCTCAGACAACCCGCCATCATTCACGTAAGCTTCCCATTGCTCATTTCTTTCATTTATCTCTGCTCCACTAATCTCTGACAGTCCTCTTCCAGTTCTTACTTCGATCCAAAATCACCCTTCCATTGTTCCTCTTCTTTCCTTTGTGTGACTACCGCTATTCTACTTTAAAGCTGCGCCCCACGCCTTCTTTTCGTGTTCGAACCCGTTTGCAAACAGTCACGCAACCTACTGCACTCTCCCCACATACTTCTACTCGTGCGTATTTTCTCCTCCACTCCATGTAGGTCCACCAAAACTCCCAGCTCCAACCACTTCACCACCCACTGCCTTTTCCAGAGTCTATCCTCCTCATCGTTCATGCCAGCCTCAGCAAGACCACCCAACTCGAACGCCAATTCCAGGCTCCTACCATCATATGTGGTATCCATCATATGTGGTATCGAGCAAAACGTTTGAATGTCCAGGAATATTAATACCAACGCGAAGATCACGGTAGTGGAATGCAAAGGAAATGATTTTGATATTTATAGAGAAGTGTACGAATTGTCTGAATATATTTCTTGTCAAATAAAATGGGGTTTCTTTATTACTGGATAGGAGATAAAAAAATTGTAGCAGTAGTGATGTATATTTATAACTGTAATAAATGTGGTGTGCATGGTTATAAACTTAGCTATCACATTTGTTTAAGGTACAACTTTCTCTTCATACGAGTACAGACGTGGTCAGCACGTTGTTCTTAGGTTGTACGTAATACATGGCTTGGTTGAAGAAAAATATAGGGACTACGCTAATATTATATAGGTTACGGTTCAGCATGTACATGTTTTCATTTATATGATGGCGACCATACACTGCCTGTTTCCATTCATATGATGGCTTCCAAACATTGGATAGGCCATAAAATGGTAGGTTAAGCACATTGGCTAGATTACATAGCTTGTAAGAATCATGTGCGTAGGTTGAAACGAAATATTTGGGTACACGTTGTACCATGGTTGCTTAAGAATTAAGCTTAGACATTTTATTTTTTTCCAATTTTATTTTATTCACACAGGCTATTAAATTCTACCGCTTACCGGTATCTGTGTAATATACGTACTTCCATCCACGAACTCCAACCGCATTGGAAATGGATACACCGTTATATCTTAACATTCCAATTCCAACGAAATTAATTTTGTTGAAAGCGGACCCCGTTTGTACAACCGTATTATTTTAATTTATCGGTTCACCCTTAAATTGCACATACCGGTAAAAGAACTCTAATTGACCCCAAACTGGAAATCTGACAATAATTAATTGTACGCATTCCAATAAAACTCGTTTCATCGAAAATGGAGGTCGTTTGAAGATAAAACATTTTCAACGTTTATATAATATATCGAACAATTTTCCGTGTGCGAAGCACGGGCCTCATCATAAGGAAGCAATGCATTGATTTGAACATTCTATTTCGTATGATTATTTAATTTCATTGTCAATTGTCGTTGAGCATTTTATATTGTACCGATATACATGAATTTCTAATCATAAATTATGAAATACCGCGACATTTACGAGTTCGTTTTAAAATTATACGTTCAAATTTCATTATATTAACAAATTATATATATGATAAATCCAATTAAAAATTTCAAATTAATATTTTAAAAAAATAAATATATTAAATATTTGACTACCAAAAATACGGGATGTTACATCAACCCAGCGTTGCATGGGATTGGATGTAGGGGAGTCCCAAACTAGTATCAAATCCAGTTGTGTACTTTCCTTTTTACTGCTTTTGCTTTTTTCGGCATTCTGTGATTTATTCTGTGAAATGTATACTACTTTGTTTAATCCAAAAAGATTTGAAGAAGTTAATAAATTCCATAAAACACTATTTACCCCTTCTTTAGTGTTTAACTTTCCTTAAGATTCTTAATCCGCATCTCCAACAATTGGTATCAGAGCGTTGGTTTTCAAAGATTTCACAATCTGAATTTTGAAATGATTAAATGGCAACCAACACTGGAATTGTCATAGTGGTAGTTCATTTTTAGAGGGTCATTCCACCGTTAGATCACCACTTTTTGATGGCAGTAATTATGCATATTAGGCATGCAAAATGAAATTTTATTTACAATTTGTAGGATTATGCACTTGGAATATCACACAAACCGAATGTGTTGAACCCTCCGCTAGTTTTGCACAATAGACTAATGATCAAAGGCCACTACACAAAATGATTCTAAGGCTATGAATATTTTGTTATTTTCATTAGATAGGAATAAATTTAATAGGGTATCTTTTTGTGAATCCGCATATGAAATCTGGAAAACTTTGCAAGTGACTCATGAAGGAACAAGCAAAGTTAAATAGATCAAAATATTCATGTTAACCAATTAGTTTGAGTTATTTAAAATGAATCAGAATGAGTCTATCTCTAATATGTACTATGGGTTCCAAGAAATCGTGCATTCACTAGTGGCTTTGGGAAAATCATATTCTAAGGAAGACCAAGTCAGAAAAGTTCTGAATTCGTTAACTTCAGATTGGGATCAAAACACATTTGCAATTGAAGAAGCCAATGATATTAGTGCAATGAAAATTGAGGAACTAATCGGTAATCTAATGTCATTTGAAGTTCAGATGCAAGGGAGAAAAGAAAATAAGTCATCAGAAAAGAAACCGATAACATTTAAAGCATCAATTAAAGATTCAGACTTAGATAATGATGATGAAGAGACGACACTTATGACAAGGAATTTTGAAAAATTCCTGAGATGTAGAAGAAGAAATAATTTCAAAAGGAATGAGCAAAGAAACCTTGTGAAAAATAATGAAACTCTAAATAATGTCAGGTGTTATAACTACGACGAATAAGGCCATCTGAAAAGATTCTTCCATATCCGGAGAAACAAAATCAATCGATAAATGAAAATTCATCAAAGAAAAGAAAAAGAGCATATGCAACTACTTTAGATGATTCTGACTCATCATCAAGTGATGAAGAACAAGAGATGAATAATTCGAATATATGCTTCACAATAAATCAAGAATCAAAAGAAATCAAAGAACGGATCTAAAATAGGTACGCCTTAATAATTATTTAATTTAAGTGGTTGTTTGATTGCTTACTTGATCTTTTGATTGTTTGCCTTGTTTGAAATTTGAATTTTAAATTCAAAATTTGAAATATAAAATTTAAAATTTAAAATAATAATTATTTTATAATATAATAATAAAAATAATATTTTATAATAAATATTATCGTAGGAAATAATTAAATAAGTATATAAAGTTATAAATAATTCAAATAGTCAAAATTCAAAAGTCGCTTTGAAAATGCAAAGGGGTATGTCGACAAACCTATTTATACATGTCGACATATACCTAAAAGTTGGATTTTGAAATTCAAATTTTGAATTACAAAAATTTTAAATTGCCTCCACCTTTTCGCCAAATCCAGTGTGACTGAAAAGATGTCCATTAAACTAGCGAATTGTCCTTTGATTCTCGTTATTTACTACCTATACCTGTCATCTCTTTCTACCTTTAATTCAAAAATTATCTTCATATTCTATTCTCTTCAAAACTGATCTCTATTAACTTCCTCAAACACTCCAAAAACAATGAGACTAACCAAGACTATCAAAGGCTTCCTCTTCATCAACCCGGATGCTATCAAAGATTACGCTAGTTATGTAAACTTTAGTAAAGTCGACATGGGAAAATTTTCTATCTTTAGTGATTTTGCTACTTATGAACTTGAATCTCTCTTTTATCAAAATGGAATTTCAAGTCTTACTGATTCTCGGAATAATGACGAAGTTTTCTATCCCAATCTTGTGAAAATTGCAAAGTTAAATCGCAGTTTTTATCAAGGAAGTGAATATGAAGTATAGAGTAGTGTTAAGGAACACAATTTTTTTTAGATTGTGATGTTTTAAGTACCATTTTGGGTTGCAAGAATTCGGGGACGGATCTTTCGAATTTTAATATCGATGAAAGTCATTCAGAAACTTTTCATCATATTTTTGAAAACAATGAAAATATGAAATTCAAAAAACATTTTTTATCATCCAAAAATAAGGTTTATCAATCAACTTCTTCAATATACCGTCACCCCTCGGTCCGAAAATTTTAACAACCCAACTATGAAAGTTAACACAAATCTCTTTGCTATTTTTGGAAATTATAAAATTAATTAGGCTAAAATGATTATCAATCAAAGGAAATACGTTATACCATGGAGTTTACCTTACACGTATTTTCAAATATTTTGGAGTTGATTTCAAAGGAGAAGAGTTCATTTCTAGAAAAGTTTTCAATATCGGAAGTATTTCTCTTGTGAAGATTCCACTTGTGTTTCATCTATATGAAACATATGTTGAAAAGCGAGCAAGATTGGAACAAGAAGGAGAAACCAATCAAATGGATATCGAAGAAGAGGAAGAAGATATCTCTTTAGAAAGCATCGAACTTCCCACTGATCCTTCAAAGAAAACCATTCTCAAAAATCAAATGATTCTAGCCAAGAAGTAAAAGACACTTAAGACATTTAGTAAGAAATTTGAAAAGATTTCTACTAAAATGAGTAAGTTCTTTGGCGAAGTTAGAAGAAAACATGGCTTGTCATCCTCCTCGTCCTCCTCCTTTGCTGAATTCTAAATTTAATGTTATATTATATTTGCTTCTATTTCATTTTCCACATTTTTCTGCCAATTCTTATTTAAGCATCTCTGCAATAACTATTAAAACAATAAATATAAGTCGAAACATATCACAAAATAACAAAATTCTTCAAAAATTGAAAATATGCATGCATATGTCGACATATAGGTTTATGCATGTCGACATATAACTGTATAATTTTCAGAATCGTTTGAATTTGAAAACTGCTCTAACAAACTCATGTCTATTCGATTTAAATGAATTTTAGAGACTATTTATACCCTTCTCTTCTAGAAAAATTTATCCATTTATTCGTCCTATACTTCCTTTCACTATTTCTTAACAAATTCAAAACTTTTGCTACTTACATCCATAATCTAAGTGAGAATCTCGAAGAAATCCGTAATTCTTTCAAGAAAATTCTCTCAATCATTCTCCGTAATCAACATCACTTAGAATTAAGTTAAATACAGATGATCAAACAACAAGATAAACATTTTAAATCAATTCAATAGATGCTCTCTTCTCTTTCAAAAGATGAAGAAACAACATCATTGGAGCACCTCTCACAAAAGACAATGAAGACCCGGATGCTATAAAGGCTGATCCAATCTTTGGTGGAGATGGTTGGGTTGAAGTTCCTCGAAATTGATTAAACTATCTTCATTTGTGTGATTTGTTTGAATTACTTCAATAATTTAAACTTTTAAATAAATAACTCTACGTATGGCATGGTTTGATTTGATTGATTGAATGTATTGACATATATTGGATATATATATATATATTTAATTGGCTTGGTGTTATTTGTATGACTCAAAATGAAGTTTATAGTTTATAATCATTCAAGTTATAATAGTTAGAATATTGTAGTTATTATATTTAGTTAGAACTGATAAAATCATTATTAGATGATAGAATTATGCCTTAGTTTTAGGGAGAGTATTGTAGTCTAATAAGAACTATAGTTTTGTTGATGACAAAGGGAGAAATTATAAAACAGAGCTTAGATAAAGGGGAATTAGTAGTTTCAGGAGGAATTGATAGAGTAAGGGGGAGAAACCGAAGAATCAAGACATTAGGTATGAATATTTTATAACCAAGGTTGTCATCATCAAAAGAGGGAGATTGTTGAGGAATGAGATGTTGATGATGATGGTTTTGATGACAACAACTTTGTTTTAATTATTATTATTATGAAATATATTTACTAACACTATCTTCCAGAATATATATATATATATATGTGTGTGTGTGTGTGTGTGCGTATACAGGAAATCTATGCAAGTATTTATTATTGAAGACTGTACAGAGAATCAAGTTTTCAAAGTAGAAGAGTTCAAGTTTCAAGGCTCATGAGTATAAAAAATTCAAAAGACCAAGAGTTCAAAAATTCAAAAGATCAGGTAATAATATACCCTTTTGATGGGTGCGACCCACATAGCCATGCAACCTATCCGATTTTATGCTATTTCCCGATTGATGAGGCTAGAGGTTAAGTTTATCCTTCATATCAGTATATCTCCATTCACTTTGAATGCCACATCGTCAGATCCACCAGATATCACTAATTGACGTCCACAAAAATACTATAGTTGTTAAGCTAAGAGAACGGCCGCTCTTTGCCACCAACTATGGTACGTTTGAAGAAATCAACGTACGTGATCCTTTTGGAAATACTTTGTCAAACATCCATCCATACAAGTCATCTAGGAACAGGATGAACCGAAGGCACCCTCCTACCACATCCTATATGGGTATCACCCCAAGGATCAGTAGCGAGTAATCCTTGTAATCCGAAGATTTCACTCACGATAGAATCATAAGTCAAAATATCTCCAGCCGCTAAACCAGAGAAATTCAACAAGTGGTCCTTCCGCTCATGAAGATCAATGGTCTTCAATGCTCCATCTTCAATTAACATCTTCCAGGTATTTGCTGGTCGGAATGGATTTCGAATATAATTCGATCCCGGTCTTTCATACCATAATCGTATTTAGCCAGATTTGATAGTCGGTTATTTAACTGTCAAATAAATAATCATGATAATGAAATGGTTTACTGATTCAGTATTCGGCATTACTTGCCCTCTTTAATTAAACATATGTTCATTATATTCTTAAAATCTTCCAATATTTGGAGTTTGTCTTTTACTTCTTATTATAAATAAGAATATTCTTTAAAAGTCATTTCATTCGCTTATAAACTTTTCGAACACAGTTTATAATATTATTTACGGAAATCATATCTTATGTCTCTCCTCAATCTCTCTCGTTTATAAACTAATATCATTTTTGGATAATCGTAAAGTCGTTCAAGTTGGGGTACTTTATTTACCTCTCAGACCTTGACTAACAACATTCATATCTTTAGAACAGATATAAGTTTATTAACAACACATTTTCCTTTGAAAACCCTATTAAAATCTCAACCACGTTTACTTAATTAATTATTAAGTAAACTATAATTATACTTCTCAATTATTCTTTACTAATCCTTTATAATATTATACTCGAGTTTTGATTCCATTATAAATAGAATCCTTTATAAAAATTCTTCAAAATCTCATTATAAATATTCTTCAACTTGTTTACAATAACCAAACTATATTTGTTTTTAAAACATATATAACTGTCTTTAACAAATCTGATATAAATATCTTTACAAATCATATATGAGTATCTTTATAAATCTTACCTTTCTATTGTAACATCCCGTACTTTTAGTAGTCAAATATTTAATATATTTTATTATATTAAATATTAATTCGGAATTATAAATGGATTTATAATATATAATTCATTTATATAAGAAAGATTGAATGTATATTTATATAATTCGAATTCGTAAATATCGCGGTATTTCGCAATTTACCATGTGAAATTCATGCATATCGGTTCGAATATAAAACGCTCAACAACAATTGACGATGAAATTAAATAATCATACGAAATGGAACGTTCAAATCAATGCGTTGCTTACCTTATGATGAGGCTCGTGCTTCGCACACGGGAGATTGTTCGATATATTATATTGGCTTTAAAAATGTTTTCTTTTCAAACGACCTCCGTTTTCGATGAAACAAGTTTTATGGGAATACGTATAACTGGTTATTGCTAGATTTCCAGTTTGGAGTCAATCGGAGTTATTTTATTGGTGCGCGCAATTTAAGGGTGAACCGATAAATTAAAATAATGGCATTGTGCAAACTGAGTCGGTTTTCAACAAAATTAATTTCAGTGCAACAAGAACGTTGAGGCGTAGTGGTATATCCATTTTTATTATGTTTGGAGGTTGCGTGTGGCGATACTTATTTTTAACAGTTAGAATTAAAACCACGGTTAATGGCTATTTGTGGCAAAATGAATTAACCATGTAAAACTGAAACAAGCTTTTACCTTAAGAAATGTATACACACACAACTTCTAAATCCTATTCCTTTGTGAATAAGCTTCATAAAAAATATAAAAAAAAGAGAAAAGTGAACTAAAATAAATATTTTTATAAAGTGTATACGTTCTGGTATTAAAATCCAAAATACTTCATGATTAAGAAAATTATGCACACCCTAAAGTCTAAACTACTGCATACCTAACAATCGCAACATCTTTGTCTTGTGCTTTCAATTGGGGATATCATACAACTACTCTACCTAGAAATAATACAGAAACCCCTACGTTTATATGAGAGGAAATCACACTGAACCATATCAAAATCAATGAAATAACTCACTCAGCTAAAACCTATCTAGTTGTTTTCTTCATCTCAAAGTAATCACACACATGGTACTCGTCCTTTTCCTGTCAAGATGCACTGAAATTTCAAATCGCGCAGACCTAAATTAATGATCATATGGACGCCGTGAATTATCACATCAAATTGGGATCAACTCATGCAGGTGTCCCACTCGTATACATAGCCTTACATTTCTACCCCATTAAGTCATATGTCCACCAAATTATAAAATGCAGTACTACCTACCCTTATTAGCTTTGCATGCCTACTCAAAATACATATCAACAGACAATGCATGCACAGCTAAGGTCCAGCTTAAGCTTATAGACCGATCCCTAAAATAATCTTTGAAGGGACACCAATCCTCATCAAAACAAATCAATCCCTACCTATATTTGTGAAAGAAACTCACGCAGGTCCTTTTCTCCATTGACAATTGCCTGAAAACCTGTATTTAAGTGAGCTGGCCTAGGAAATGAAAACACAAAGCTATGCAAGCATATCACTCTACAGACCTTGGCTGCCAAGGAACTCTTGTGTATAAATACACGCTCGCAACTCCATTTCTAAAATAAAACCACAAATTTTCGTATACTATAAATAAATGGAACTCATTCTCTGATCACTTAGTAAAGTAAACGAAGCTGAGTTTTGCTGTGCGGGTTCAAACTGTATGCGTGAGTAGTAACGAAGGAAGCGAAATACGAGCTACAGCATGAGTACTTGGTGAGGTCTGGAGCGAAGTGGTTTGAGATGAGGGGGAGGCTTGTGGTTGTGTGTATACAGGAAGAGCAACTGTAGAGAGGGAAAGTGAGATGCCGAAAACCTTACAGGGAGGAAGTCCGACGGTGGGACGATGATGGGGCAGTTGGCATAGAGACTAGCGTTGGTGTCAGGTTCAGCGATAGGCAGCGGGGTGAAATATGCATGGAGTGTTGGCAAGGTACGTGGCCAAGGCGTATGGTTTCAGTATTACTGGTGGAGGTTCAGTGCTTCAGAAGAAATGGGAACTAAAGTGTGGGGTGTTGTTGTGAAGAAAATGGGGAGTGAAGTGCGGTGTTGTTGAGGAACGGTAAAGAGGAAGAATAATGTATGCCTTGGGAAGATGCACTGTAGCAAATGGGAAAGGAATCCAAGGTGATTTGGCCGAAAATATTCATATGCCTAATTATATTTACACTTGTATAATAATATTTATATATAAGCCTAATGATGTTTTAAAATGCCTAATTATGTCTAGTGTTAAATTTTGAAAGATAAACCAACTTTCTTTCGGTCATTTAAATAACTGAACCAATGAGAACCAGTGAATGTAGGTGATGCCGGGTACGCAACGTTTGGTTAAGTTTAGCCTAATCCTTATATAAATCCCACTTAATTAGGTTAACAAACGTTAATTAAAAATTGGGAATTTAAAATACTTCTATTAAGATATTCATAATATAAAGTTAAACAGTGTATAAAATTTATAACTATGTTATACAGCAACGGGTTTGGACAAAAACAAGGTGTGTGGAACCATATCGACAAGCGCAACGTAATGAAGATGGGTTGATCAGACTTGGCAGCAATCGGGGTATCCAATTAAATTAAACGACCATTTAATTTAATTAGAACGAACTGTTTCTGCGACAAACGAATCAAGGTAAGTTTACCCACTCAGTTTTTATCCCACTTATATTTATATAAGTTGGGTTTAATTTATGTATGCCATGGCAGTTTATTTTGGATGATTACTACATATATTGGTTGATATTGACAAGACTGATTTAAATTAAACGTTTGTTTAATTTAATTAAAAACGATCGTTATTTAATGATCGTAACCAATCAAGGTAACTTACCAGATTGGTCACGTTTATAATCATATAAACGTATAAATTAGAATTGGATGTTTAAATTACTGGCTGATTAATTAAATTATAATCATATTTGAAGTAACGTATTTGGATGCAGGGAAAACAGGTTGGAGGGATCTAAATGGATTCCTCAATTATATTATATGTTATTTAGTGTCATATCATCGTTATATGAACTGTTCTGATTGGATGATTGATTTTGGTGTTGATCGTTGACTAGAAATTCAACGTTTGTTTTGTTTTAACAAATGGGCAGTATTGGTTAAGTAATTGGCAATAGTTGGCCTAAAAAAATCAGTTGTTTTATAAATAGCGATTTACCGTTAGATAAATTGATAGAGATAAAGTTATAAAATTTATTTTGTAGCTGAAAGTGAATTTCCAAATCTGTTATTTTAAATAAAAGTATATTAATAGGAAATAAATATTTGTAATTCATTATTTAAGTTAGAAGGGGTTACTAAATGGTTTTACATAGCAGGTACTCATATTAATCAGATTTTATAAGCAAATGAGCAAAGATTAACTTAATCGTTAAGAGATTGATTAATTGTTTACAAGAAACAATTAAATGGAATTATTTAAATTAATTAAAGGAGAAATAAATTGGGATTGGTTAGAGAAATAACCATTTTTTTGAGTTGACTAAGTTGACGGTTTTAACTGGGTTTGATTATTTGATTAGTTTGTCTTAAATTAACCGAATGAAATGGTTAACAAATAATTGTTTTAAAAGGATTTTAAAAAGGTGTTTAATATTTATTTTCAGTTAATGGGGAAGTAAATAATTAATTTAATTGATAATAATTTAAGTTAGTACTTTTTAAATAAAATCATTTAAGTAATCGAGTAGTGATGAAATAAAGTTATATTATGAAAAGAGTTTATGAATGGGTTATATTAAAACCCGAGCTTTATGAATAAAAGTTATAAAGGGGATTTTTAAGGAATATGAATAAATAATTACTTAACATATAAAATTAAGTGAAACAAAGTTGAGATAAACAGGAGTTATAAATAAAGTTTATAAAAGAGGCGTGAAGCTAAAACATTGGGTTTGAATTAGAAATACTTAATAGCGAAATTAAGTGAAAAAATGAAACTGAAACGAGATTTCAGGGCGGGAAATGGTTGAGTGACTTAAAAGTGGAATAATATGGGTTGATAAGGAGTCAAGATAAGAATTAGAAACTGATTGGAGATTAACGAGTTGAATGACTGCTGGAATGTCAATCTGATGTTGATTTCGGCCTTCGGGTTTGATATTTAGGGAATTGTCCGCTTACTAGTTTTCGGTTAAGGACTAATGAATGTTGAAGTAATAAGAATAAAGAGAGATTTTGATAATATGACGATGTTTTCGAGATTCAAGGAATAAATGAGAAGAGTTTGAATAAGTTTAATAAAAAGAGGAAGTGTCAGTTATTGTTTCGAGAAATGAAACAAAAGAGTTTTCGTAACGATATTATACGTGAAATCTATTAAAACCAAAAGTAGAAGCATATATATATATATGATTTAATTCTAAAGTAATTAAAAACAGTTTTAAGAATATTCTTATAATAAAATAAGAAGTAAATGAGGTGTTTCGAATATTAAAAGATTAAGGACTCAATTAGTTTTAATTTTAAAAGGCCAAATGATGTTGAGTACTGAACCAGTAAACTCATATTTATTTTCATGATTGAATGATTGTTTATTTGATAGTTAAATAACCGACTATCAAATCTGACCAATACGATCGTTGGTACAGAAGGACCAGGATCGAATTTATAATCGAAAACCATTCCGAACCAGCAAACACGAATCATCGAAAATGCAGATTGAAGATGGAGCAGTGAAGACCGTGGATCTTCATAAGCGAAAGAACGACTTATCCAATCTATCTGGCATGCATCCAAAGCTATTTGATTTGTGATTTTGACGTGATTGGAATCTGCGGATTGCAAGAACTACTCGCAATTGATCTATAGAGTGATTCCTAGGATGCAGTAGAAGAGTGCCTTTGGTTTGTCCAATCCCAAGACAACTTGTATAGACGGATGTCTGACAGAGTATTTCCAATGGGATTACGTACGTTGATTTCTTCAAACGTACGAAGTTGGTGGCAAAGAAGGGAAACTTCTTTAGCCTAACAATCTGCGTATTTTTGTGGAAATCAATTAGTGATTTCCGATGGATATGACGATATGACATTCAAGGTGAATGGTGGCATGCTATCAAAGGAGTAATTCAAACCTCAAGCCTCACAACCGGGAAATGACAAAAATTGGGTAGGAAACATGGCTATGAGGGTCTCTCCCATTAGGGTGTATAATCACCTGTCTAGAGAAATTCCATTTGTTTCTTTATTCTATCGATTTTGTCCCTTTATGTAAAAGGTTGCTGATCCCAGCCGTTGGTAATATACATTCGATACACTCAAGCGAAATGAGTGGTCGGTCATGTGTGGGCCGGGTTGCAAGACATTCTTGTTGAACCCAGTGTATTCACCTCTAGAGATACACTATCGGTAGGTGGTTCCATACCTTGTCATAGTCGGAATCCAATCTCCATTAAGCGCCCGCGGTTTTGATTGTATACTATATATGTGGAGCGTGAGATGCAAGCGTTCCACTAGATTAATATTTATTTGTATTTAAACACTATTATAATATCAGAAGATATATGATTTCAAAATGCTTTTGGGTTATCGTAAGGTAAAAACCATCCGTATTTATGTGTGGATTTGGTCTTACGATTATCCTTTTCTTTCAAAAATATTTTTGAACTTTAAATCAAGTTCGATGTTGTTGTAAACTTAGTGGGTTTCTCACTCTGGTTCACAAGACTAACCCGGTATTTGTAATGCTCGGGTTAGCCCGAGTTTTCAGGTTCAGGTTATTGGATACTACGAAGTTAAGAAGACGTGTTGGAGGAGTTCAGTTGTATTAGTTATTCCGTTGTGTGTTGTATATGGGGAAAGATTATTATAACTGTCCAGATGTGTTAACTGTAAGTTGTACTCTAATTATTTGTAAGTTTTTATTTAAAGCTCTAAATAAAATTATTTCTATATTATATTTTTTCCGCTGCGATGTGAGACTCTGTGTTGTGTTAGTTCTTCTTCTTCTTCTATTCTAATAATTCTTTCTTTCTTATCTTACCCTCTAATTTCTTTCTAATAACTATATGGTGTTTTCGATACTTAGATTTTGGCAAGTAATACGAGTTTTATGTATATTGTTGAGATTCGGGCATCGAATCCACTTGGTCGTTACAGTGGTATTAGAGCAAGGTTTAGTAATAACCTTGGCTCGGTGGCGTAACTCGATAGAAATTGGGTTAGTAATACCCTAGATTGAGTTTGAGTGTATATATATATATATATGAGAGCGTGTTTGTAAATTTTATATAAAAATGTTTTGTATTGTGTTATTTGATCGGTTCAATATTAAACTGGCAATTGACACAATATTGTTTTGTAAAGAGGTCAAATGAAATAATTTTGGCCAAATTATATTTTTGTATGATAAGAGAAATAATTTTATAAAATTATTGAGATATTGAGTAGTTTGTTGG
The DNA here is from genome assembly GCA_030737875.1 of Allium sativum. Taxonomy (NCBI): domain Eukaryota; kingdom Viridiplantae; phylum Streptophyta; class Magnoliopsida; order Asparagales; family Amaryllidaceae; genus Allium; species Allium sativum. The sequence continues at coordinate 42,820,616 of JASFAX010000020.1, read as the reverse complement.
ATTGGATGGAATTCAAATTTGAATTCAATTTGGACTAGAAATTTGAATTGGTTTAATATAAAAATTTCAATATGAAATTAGTAAACAAGAATATTATTTGAGATTAAAATGAATCCTAATTTGAATTGTGAAATGGAGATAAACTAATTAGTTATTTAAATTTGGATTGAAACTTAACTTAGTTAAGTGGAATTGAGAATGGATATTGGAATTAAATCAATATGGAATTGGAATTTAATATAGGTAAGTGGGTAAAATTAAAGATGGACATTTAGATAAATAAGATAAATTAGGATAATGGAAATTGGATTATTAATAATTAAATGAAAATCAATCATATATTAGTCTATTGGTAACCCAAGTGTATATAAACAAGATTAATTTTGAATATAAATGTTGAATGAAAAGTAAATTGATTGGGTTATGTTGATGTGTATTGTGTGTTGATTGTTGTTAGTTTGGTTGATTAAAATCCTCAATGGTTTAATAAGAGTTGAATAAATTGGTTTTTGATTTATTATAAATGGGATTTGTAGCATTTTCCTAACTTAGTAATTTCGGGGACGAAATTCTTTTAAGGGGGAAGGAATGTAACGTCCCGTATTTTTAGTAGTCAATATTTAATACATTTTATTATATTAAATATTAGTTCGGAATTATAAATGGATTTAGAATATATAATTCGTTTATATAAGAAAGATTGAATGTATATTTATATAATTCGAACTCGTAAACATCGCGGTATTTCCTAATTTACGATGTGAAATTCATGTATATCGGTTCGAATATAAAACGCTCAACAACAATTGATGATGAAATTAAATAATCATACGAAATAGAACGCTCAAATCAATGCGTTGCTTACCTTATGATGAGGCTCGTGCTTCGCACACGAGAGATTGTTCGATATATTATATTTCCCTTAAAAATATTTTCTTTTCAAATGACATCCGTTTTCGACGAAACAAGTTTTATGGGAATACGTATAACTAGTTATTGCTAGATTTCCAGTTTGGAGCCAATCGGAGTTATTTTATCGGTGCGTGCAATTTAAGGGTGAACCGATAAATTAAAATAACGGCATTGTGGAAACTGAGTCGGTTTTCAACAAAATTAATTTCAGTGGAACCAGAACGTTGAGGCGTAGTGGTATATCCATTTTTATTATGTTTGGAGGTTGCGTGTGGCGATACGTATTTTTAACAGTTAGAATTAAAACCACGGTTAACGACTATTAGTGGCAAAATGAATTAACCACTTAAAACTGAAGCAAGCTTTAACCTTAAGAAATGTATACACACACAACTTCTCAATCCTGTTCCTTTGTGAATAAGCTTCATAAAAAAATAAAAAGGGGGAAAGTGAACTAAAATAAATATTTTTATAAAGTGTCTACGTTTTGGTATTAAAATCCAAAATACTTCATGATTAAGAAAATTATGCACACCCTAAAGTCTAAACTACTGCATACCTAACAATCGCAACATCTATGTCTTGTGCTTTCAATTGGGGATATCATACAACTACTCTACCTAGAAATAATATAGAAACGACTACGTTTATATGAAAGGAAATCACACTGAACCATATCAAAATCAGTGAAACAACTCACTCAGCTAAAACCTATCTAGTTGTTTTCTTCATCTCAAAGTAATCACGCGCATGGTACTCGTCCTTTTCCTATCAAGCTGCACTGAAAATTCCAATCGTGCAGACCTAAATAAATGATCATATGGACGCCATGAATTATCACGTAAAATTGGGATCAACTCATGCAGGTGTCCCACTCGTATACATAGCCTTACATTTCCACCCCATTAAGTCATCTATCCACCAAATTATAAAATGCAGTAATGCCTGCACTTATTAGCTTTGCATGCCTACTCAAAATACCTATCAAAAGAGAATGCATGCACAGCTAAGCTCCAACTTAAGTTTATAGACCGATCCCTAAAATAAACTTTGAAGGGACACCGATCCCCATCAAAACAAATCAAGCCCTACCTATATTTGTGAAAGAAACTCACGCAGGTCCTTTTCTCCGTTGACAATTGCCTGAAAACCTGTATTTAAGTGAGCTGGCCTAGGAAATGAAAACACAAAGCTATGCAAGCCTACCACTCTATGGACCTTGGCTGCCAAGGAACTCTCGTGTATAAATACACGCTCGCAACTCCATTTTTGAAATAAAACCACAATCTTCCCTATGCTGTAAATAAATGGAACTCATTCTCTGATCTCTTAGTAAAATAAAAGACGCAGAGTTTTGCTGTGCGAGTTCAAACTGTATGCATGAATAGTAACGAAGGAAGCGAAATATGAGCTGCAGCGTGAGTACGTGGTGAGGTCTAGTGAGAAGTGGTTTGAGATGCGGGGAAGGCTTGTGGTTGTGAGTATACAAGAAGAGCAATTGTAGAGAGGACAAGTGAGATACAGGAAACTGTGCGTGGAGGAGGTCCGACGGTGGGATGTTGATGGTGCAGTTGGCATGGAGACTTGCGTTGGTGTCAGGTTCAGCGATAGACAGTAGGGTGAAATATGCGTGGAATGTTGGCAAGGTACGTGGCCAGGGCGCATGGTTTCAGTATTACTGGTGGAGGGTCAGTGCGTCAGAAGAAATGGGAACTAAAGTACGGGGTGCTGTTGTGAAGAAAATGGGGACTGAAGTGCGGTGCTGTTGAGAAATAGTAAAGAGGAAGACTAATGTATGCCTTGGGAATATGCATTGTAGCAAATGGGAAAGGAATCCAAGGTGATATGGCTAAAAATATCCATATGCCTAATTATATTTACACGCATCTAATAATATTTGTATATAAGCCTAATGATGTTTTAAAACGCCTAATTATGTCTAGTGTTAAATTTTGAAAGATAAACCAACTTTCTTTCGGTCATTTAAATAACCGAACCAATGAGAACCAGTGAATGTAGGTGATGCTGGGTACACAACGTTTGGTTAAGTTTAGCCTAATCCTTATATAAATCCCGCTTAATTAGGTTAACAAACGTTAATTAAAAATTGGGAATTTAAAATACTTCTATTAAGATATTCATAATATTATGTTAAACAGTGTATAAAATTTATAACTATGTTATACAGCAATAGATTTGGAGAAAAACAAGGAGTATGGAACCATATCGACAAGCGCAACGTAATGAAGATGGGTTGATCAGACTTGGCGGCAATCAGGGTATCTAATTAAATTAAACGACCATTTAATTTAATTAGAACGAACTGTTTCTGCGACAAACGAATCAAGTTGAGTTTACTCACTTAGTTTTTATCCCAATTATTTTTATATAAGTTGGGTTTAATTTGTGTATGCCATGGTTGTTTATTTTGGATGATTACTGCAAATATTGGTTGATATTGACTGGACTGATTTAAATTAAACGTTTGTTTAATTTAATTAAAAACGATAGTAACCAATTAAGGTAACTTACCTGATTGGTTACGTTTATAATCATATAAACGTATATATTAGAATTGGATGTTTAAATTACTGGCTGATTAATTGAATTATAATCATATTTGAAGTAATGTATTTGGATGTAGGGAAAACAGGTTTAAGGGATCCAATTGGATTCCTCAATTATATTATATGTTATTTAGTGTCATATCATCATTATATAAAATGTTCTGATTGGCTGATTGATTTTGGTGTTGATCGTTGACTAGAAATTCAACATTTGTTTTGTTTTAACCAATGGGCAGTATTGGTTAAGTAATTGGTAGCAGTTGGCCTAAAAAAAATCAATCATTTTATAAATAGCGATTTACCGTTAGATAAATCGACAGAGATAAAGTTATAAAATTTATTTTATAACTGAAAGTGAATTTCTAAATCTGTTACTTTAAATAAAAGTATATTAATAGGAAATAAATAATTATAATTCATTATTTAAGTTAGAAGGGGTTATTAAATGGTTTTACATAGCAGGTACTCATATTAATTAGATTTTATAAGCAAATGAGCAATGATTAACCTAACGGTTAGCAGATTGACTAATTGTTTATAAGAAACAATTAAATGGAATTATTTAAATTAATTAAAGGAGAAATAAATTGGGACTGGTTAGAGAAATAACCTTTTTTAGGGTTGACTAAGTTAACGGATTTAACTATGTTTGATTATTTGATTAGTTTGTTTTTAATTAACTGAATGAAATGGTTAACGAATAATTGTTTTAATAAGATTTTAAAAAGGTGTTTAATATTTATTTTCAGTTGATGGGGAAGTAAATTATTAATTTAATTGATAATAATTTAGGTGAATACTTTTTAAATAAAATCATTTAAGTACTTTAGTGGTGATGAAATAAAGTTATATTATGAAAAGAGTTTATGAATGGGTTATATTAAAACCCGATTTTTGTGAATAAAAGTTATAAAGGGGATGTAACAACCCGCAAATTCTGAACCAATTTTAAAAAAATTATTTTAGAAAAATTTAATGAATTTTGGGAATATAAAGTGATTTATTTTAAATAATAATGGCTAGAATTTATTTTAATCGAAGTTAAAACGAATAAATTTAATTTAAATATAAAAGGGAATTAGAAATAACGCAGTAGTTTGAAAAGTCAAACTTGAACTTTGACTGACCGTACAGGATGCAAAATTTAACGAATTTTAGTGAGACCAAAAATATTAGAATCTATTTAAAAATATCTTTCTAAGAATCTGAAAAATTGAAATTTCATAGCGGAAATCAAAAGTTATGGCCAATTAAATTTTTAGAAAGGTCGCTGTAGAATTTATATATATAATATATGGCCCGAAAGGCTACTTTTCACATATGAAGGAATTTCGACTCGAAACCACTTCCATTGAGTCTGGAATGATGTTTCTGCATTAAAAAACACTAAACACTTATATATTTTGAGTTTCGGGATTTATTTGTTTAAAAATTTATTTTTAATATTAAATATATTGGCCTTGAAAATAGTCATTTTTCAAACGACCTCTGTTTTCGACGAAACCACTTTTGTTGGAACCGGAATGTCAAATTATAGCTAGGTTTCAATTTTCAGAATTTTTCGAATTAATATGTGAGCGTGGCAAAAGAAAATGTGTTTTGACTATTTCAGTTAAATTTAAACGCCTTAAAAATAGTCATTTTTCAAACAGTCTCAGAATTCAATGAAAATAATTTTGTTGGATTTGTATCGTCATAAGAAAGCTAAAAATATTTTTTATAGAATTTTCTGAGGTCATATGTGGCCCCGGCATATTTATATGTACGGTCAATATTTAATTAATTAATTTTTAATGTAATTTTAAATAAATATTTTACAGATTTCGGAATTGGACCCCGAGACCCATCCCTTTGCGTTCAGAAGGCCTCAATACGTTAAGATCGACAGTAAGCAAGCCCAATTCGGAGACAGCCCGCATTTTCACCTTTATAACACGTTTTACGAGATTTAATAATAAAAAATTCCGAAAATAAAACCCTAACCCTAAAAAATTGCGGCCGCCGCCTATCTCAAACAATGGCCAGAAACATCCCAAATTCAAACATCAATTTCTCTCAATCCGTTCAACGAAAATCTACAAATTATATACCAAATCGAAGAGAATTTCAAGACCTTTCAATCCATACGGTTAAGATCGGGTTTCAGTGCACGGATTTCGCGAATTATCAGGCTGAAGGGGCTGCGTTTATGGGTGGTTGGCGGGTCCTAGGGGGGCGCGAGTTGGGCCCCATGGTCGGCGCTGGAGGAGGGCGAGAAGGCGGAGCTAGTGGTGACTTCGGATCGGCTGCAGGTGGTCGGATGGAGGTGCAATGAGATGCCCTAGACGGTGGATGATGGGTTTCAATGCACGAAGGAGAAGATGAAAGGAGCGGCCTCGTGAACGATGGGTACGAACATATTTTATTAATTTAAATTAATTATTTAATCTATTCAAACTTTAAAAATTCGTATCTCTCTCATACGAGGTCCGTTTGACAAACCGTAAATTGCGTTGGAAGCACAAAATTAAGATCTTTGCGATAACGCTGATTAGAGCTGAAAAGGGGCACTTTGAATTTTCAGCCAAATTGAGGTGAGGATTTATTTTTAAATTAAATTTAATTAATTTAATTATGATTCTTGCGTTATGTGAAGTTGGAATGACAAATTTGAATAGATCTGCGATGGATGTTATTATAAATTGTTTGTGATGTATGATAGTAGATCTGAATATTAAAGTGTTAGATACAAGTTTAATGAATTATTTAGGATCATTTGTCGTTAGTTGTCATGTTATTAAATCGAATGATCCCTTTTTATTATTTAAATTACTGTTTGTGGTTGGGTTGGACATGAACTATTGAACATGAAATATTTGACCAGGAATTTGGACATATTTTACATCGTAAATAAAAAGACGACATTTTTACTATGTGAGATATCTAATTTTTAGTAATAAATAAATTGAATTATCGTTATTGCCATGTTATGATTGTATGTACATGATCTAGATTTGCTATGTAGTGAAATGTGGAATGGCTGATCTATTTGTTGTGGTGTGTGATATAAATCATGTTTATTTATATTAAACAAAAATGAATCATCATGTTGGTTGGATTGATTTAGTTTATAAATTCAAATTAAAAATGTTATTTTTTCACTTTTGTTTAATTAAACTAGAATTGTTAATCCAACGGAAAATAACACCTTTGTTATTTTTGTCGCATTAGAAATGGTGAACAAAAATACCATTTTTATTGAATTGAAATGAACATCGCCAAATTTTCATTATTTTTGTCGCATTAGAATGGGCGGACAAAAATATGTTAAACATTAAAATCTCATTGTAATAAAAAAAAGAGAAAAAGAAAATATGTGAACATCGAAATATCATTTTCAATATAAAATAAGAAAGAAGGAAAATGGACATATTTTGAAAATAAAATTATGTTAGACATTAAAATCCATTTTTAATGTAAAAATAGAAAAATAAGGAAAATGATCATAATTTGAAATTAAAATCATGTGAGCATTAAAACTCTATTTTTAATGTAATGAAATAAATTTACATTTTTGTTAATTATGTTATGACAAGCAAAATTTTACATTTTTTTTATGTAAGCAAAAAGATACATTTTGGAATTCACATTCTTGTTTACATTTTATTGTAAATAAAAAGACTTGATGGATAAATACATTTTTGTTTACATTTTACTTGTAAATTAAAAAGCACGTTTGGAAAATACATTTTGATTTACATTTTATTTGTAAATAAAAATCAAAGTTTAAGACTCACATTTTGTTTTACATTTCATATGTAAATAAAAGTTCATTGTAATTTGTTCAATAAAAGATAGGACATTGAAATTACATTTTTATGTAATCCCGTTTTATGAAGATGTCTATATTTGTTAATCTACAACATTATAAGAATAGAGATTTAAAATTACATTTTATCATTTATAATTTTATTTTATTTAAAAGAATAGATAAAAAGGGGCAACATTTTTATTGTCATTGTATTTACAATGAAAGTGAAGGTAAAGAGGGTATCATTTTATTGTCATTTTCTATGTAATAAAAAGATAGATTTAATTTTTTTTTATGGGTAATTTGAATGCAATAAAAGAGTGTAAATAGAAAGATGTCATTTTTATTGTCATTTAGAAAGAAAAAGAAGTAAAGGCATTATTTTTATTGGCATTTAGTATGCAATAAAAATAAAAGAGTTAAAATATTGTATTTATTCATTTTGTTAAACTAGAATTGTTGACAAAATGAAAATGACCTCTTTTAAATCATTTTGTTGAAATAGAATTGTCAACAAAATGTATATATATCTCTTTTATACCTTTTTGTTGAGACGGAATCTATATGCAAACATGATAACCAATTTTATTTGCATAACGTATATTAAAATTTATATGCATGCTACAACACAAATATGTACTTAGAATTTGTTGCACAAATAAAATTCACTTTTTTTTTGTCATTTGAAACTCAGAATTTATTAGACGAATAAAATCTACTTTTTATTTGTCATTTAAAGATTTGGATTTATTACACAAATAAAATTCACTTTTATTTGACATTAGAATACATAGAAAAATATTTACACATAAAATATTCTTTTATATGTTATCAGAATGTATAGAAAAGTATAAACAAATAAAAGGATTCTTTTATTTGTTATTAGAACACATAGAAAAGTGTAAAATGATGAAATACCTTTTTTTATGTTATCCTAGAACTGAAATTTTGAGTTCACTCTTTTATTTGCATTAATTAGTGCAAACATACATTGAAAATAAAATCTACCCTTTTATTGCATTCACCAATACAAATATATGTTGAAACCAAAAATTTATCCTTTTATTTACATTCACCAATGTAAAAATACATTGAAAATGAAATTAGTTCTTTTTGCACTCATTAAGGCAAATATATTTTGAAAGGAAAAATTGTTCTTTTATTTGGAATCACTAATGTAAATATACATGGAAATGAAAGTTGATTCTTTTGTTTGCATTCTCTAATGCAAGTATACATTAAAATATAAATTGTTCTTTTATCTGCATTCCCTAATGCAAATATATTTTGAAAATATAGTTTGCCCTTTTATTTGCATTCACAAATGCAAATATATTCTAAAGATAAAATTTGTTCTTTTATTTGCATTCTGCAATGCAAATATACATTGAAAATAAAATTATTTCTTTTATTTGCATTCCACAATGCAATATAGCATCTAAAATAAAAGTTATATTTTTATTTGCAAACATAAAAATGAAATAAACATCTTTGTCAAACTTGGTTTAGTTAAAATGAAATAAACACTTTTGTCAACTTATACTAGTTAATAACAAAAATATTTACTTTTATCAATTTACATTTGTTGAAAACAATTATTCATATTAGTCAATTTATATTAGTTAAACCAAATAGACATTTTGTCAGAAATATTCATTTTTGTCAAAATGAATTAGTTGTGGCAATTTATATATATATATATGTCTGGCAAGATATATACTTGTCAAGATAGGTTAGTTAAATCAAAATATTTATCATTTTGTCTAATTAGAAGTGCCAAAATAAAAATAACCATTTCTGTTTAGAGTTTTAAATTAGCAAATAGAAATTGTCAATAGGAACGAAGTATTATGCTTATTCATTCATTGCAATAGAGATATTTTCTTGTCATCATTATATGTATTGTGTATTACACTTCCATTCACAAGTTACCCGACTTGTGTATGTGATTGGGACGATAATTTTTCACACATCGCCCGAGTGCACAAATTAGCTTATTATTTGTTTGTTGGTTGAAAACCCCACACGGGTGTTGGGATGAAAATTTATATACACTAATCCCAATTTTTAGTTGTATGTTGATCGTTAGATCGACAGGCTGCGATGAGCGTTATTATTTAATTTTAACGCTTACACAGTGGAAATTACACTTTGGATGTAATGGATGACTTGATGATTATACTGTTATTATCATATATATGATGTGTGTGAAATCCATATAATCCAAATTATATGGCAAATGTTTGAGTCGCATTTCGATTAAGGTGTTCTTTAAAGTAATGATATTTTTACATTGGAAATCCATTTTATATAAAGTACATATGTTTTCATAATATATTTTTAATCAACTATATGTTAAAACAAAGAATATTCGTAAAACAAAGAATTTGTAATACAAAGCATACCTTTCATTTAGAGTCTTTGTATAAAGAATATTTTTATGATTATTTTAAAATATGTTTTTAAAAGATTACTAGCATTTGCAATTATATTTTTTTGTGATTATAAATAAACTAAGATGTAAAGTGGATTTATCGTGGACGATGTTTTTAAACGACATTTGTCCTTTAATCCAATTTACATTGAAATTATTATTTGGAATTTATAAATCTATTTTATAGATTTAAAAATGGGCATTTTCTAAAAATCAAGTTTTTCAATTTAATATATTAAATAGGAATTAAGTGGAAATTCGGTTGGTAATAATCGAAATGGACTTCTGTAAAAGAAGACTGATATTATATATGGAATTTAAGAGGTTTTTCCGTTATTCCATTTATATTATTAGTCCGATACTGAAATTTATATCGATTATGTATTGATTTGATTTCTGTGAAATTCCATATTTCGGAAATTGATTTATAGATTTTATTTTCAGTGTTTATCTTGGATAAAATTAATGAGAATCTTTTAAATTGAATACCTTATTAAAAGAATACCCGGAGTTGGAATGTGGCGTAATGTGTGATTTTCCAATATTTGTTTTAATCCCAAAATACGCGAGTTATTCAGAAAGACCGGGTTTAACCCATTCTGAATAATCATCACGACGATCAAGAGTCGAAGATGAATACGGTGATTGAAGACCGAAGGTTTTCGCATCGTTGGGATGATGATGACTGGTATCTTGAATTGGGATTGGCCTTCCAAGGCAAGGTATTTAGTAATGATCGTCCAAACGCATTTGGAGATCGACAGACACAATTGTTTCGCTCAGACCCAGAGCGGACTTGTAAATGGATTGCGTGTCTGACATTGTATTCCTTTCTACTGTATTTGTTGAACGCTACTGATTATATATTTCTGTTTGGTGATGAAAAATTTATTCTTTACTTATCACCCTTCTCTTAGACGTATGAGCTTAGAGGTTATATATATATTGGTAGATGATCAATAATATGGTAGGGTCTGACAATGTGACATGCTAAGATGCAAATGATCAAGGCTTTGTTGAAAAGCAGGCCTTGTGGTTGATGATCAAAGCATAGCCTGTTTAGGCATAGCTTTGTGTATAGCGTGACTTCGCGAACCTCACACCCCGGTATGAGTCAAAAACGGGATATGGACCGCAGGGAGTGCATACGTTTCTTTCTAGCTAGAAGTGGTGTTTGGGCTTTAACGCGGCCCGACACTTTACTATGTGGATTATGGATTGAGGTACCTCATTTTTTTTATAGGCCAGAAGTGGTCATATTATAGGTCCAAAAGGGCCGGGAAACGTATGTTCAGGAATTGCCAATCCACTACCGTTAGGTGGGGACCGGCCCTACCGTTCCAAGGGTTGCCCATAGGTGTGATCCTGAGGCATTTGCTAGAGTGTCTCGAATCGGAAGAGGACGATCCCTAGCCTCGATTTCATGACAGAAACCCAAATTCCCAATACGACGACATTTCGGTTTTGATTGTAAACTTATATACGGCGACATAGTAGGATGGGGTACTATGCCGTCTAGGATTGATATTTATTTTGAAGTATTTTAATATTGCTTAGACGCTAATAATAATATTAAAATATCGTTTTTACGTATCAAGCATCTTTTGACCATTATAAGGTAAAACCCTATCCTCTGGTGTGCGTTGCATTGTGTGATTGGACCTGGGTCTTATAATGGTTTCATTTTTCTAAAAAGCATTGCATTATTTGACGATTTACTTTATTTATGCACTGGAAAATCCAATGGAGTAAACCCGTTCCGCATTAGCGGCGTGGTCCTGAGATTAGCCTACTTATTAGATAGGTTAAGGTAAGAATTCTCACACCAGTTCCACGACTGACCTTTAGTTTGTTTCACTTTGCAAACTCGGGTGCCCTCTTTCCACACAGGCAGTCGAGTGGCTTTTTGCAGATATAGTTAAGCAGGATCCTGGATTGAAGTCTGAAACTGGGTCCAGAATATTGATGGCCTTCCACTGAGATTAGTTTCGCTGTAATATATTTAATTTAATGTAAATGTATCTTCCGCTGTATTATTTATTGATGTACTCTGATATATTCTGTACTCTGATGTAACATTTATTATTGATGTTATAAAAGTCTGTGTTGTTTTCCTGATGTGTTGTATACCCAAAGTTAACGTACGCAGGTTTTGAACGGTCTTGGTCGATCTTGCGATCGATTGGGGTCGGGCGAAATCTGGGTCGTTACAGCTGGTATCAGAGCTCAGGTTAGCTCAAATCTTTGGGGTACAATTCGTTAGAACTAAACAGAAGACTCATCAGAGGTTGGATTAGTAATATCCAATAGAAATACTCATTAGAGATAGGATCAGCAGTATCCTAGAATGAGAATACTCGTTAGAGATGGGGTTAGAAATGCCCTAGAATGAGTCAGAGTGAAGAAGAATTCATAATTAACGTACTTGTTATTATATATATAATTTGATTTTAGAAAATATGATTTTTGAATATATAAAAATTATATATTTTTGAAATTTTAATCAACTAATTGATTGATGATTGTGTTGCGTGAATATGAGTTCAACTAATAAGATTATTAAACAATTAAAGAATGAAAATTAAATTAGTTAAATAAACAACTTTAGCTTCATTTCCTTTCCGAGAACGAAAAGATTTTAAGTGGGGGAGATTGTAACAACCCGCAAATTCTGAACCAATTTAAAAAAATTTATTTTAGAAAATTTTAATGAATTTTGGGAATATAAAGTGATTTATTTTAAATAATAATGGCTATAATTTATTTTAATCAAAGTAAAAACGAATAAATTTAATTTAAATATAAAAGGGAATTAGAAATAACGCAGTAGTTTGAAAAGTCAAACTTGAACTTTGACTGACCGTACAGGATGCAAAATTTAACGGATTTTAGTGAGACCAAAAATATTAGAATCTATTTAAAAATATCTTTCTAACAAATCTGAAAAATTGAAATTTCATAGCGGAAATCAAAATTTATGGCCAATTAAATTTTTAGAAAGGTCGTTGTAGAATTTATATATATATATATATATAATATATGGCCCGAAAGGCTACTTTTCACATATGAAGGAATTTCGACTCGAAACCACTTCCATTGAGTCTGGAATGATGCTTCTACATTGAAAAACAGTAAACACTTATATATTTTGAGTTTCGGGATTTATTTGTTTAAAAATGTATTTTTAATATTAAATATATTGGCTTTGAAAATAGTCATTTTTCAAATGACCTCTGTTTTCGACGAAACCACTTTTGTTGGAACCGGAATGTCAAATTATAGCTAATTTTCAATTTTCAGAATTTTTCGAATTAATATGGGAGCATGGCGAAAGAAAATGTGTTTTGACTATTTTAGTTAAATTTAAGTGAATATTAGGCACCCATCCCTAAAACGAAACTTAATTAGGCTCACATCCGGTCCTAAACTTATTGTAAATTAGGTCCCTATTTTTCAAAAACATATAAAAAAATATAAAAAATATATTAAAAAACCATGTAAATTCGTATTTAATTAAAACAATTAATCGTGAAAAAAATCAGATCAAAAAAACATTAAAAACTACGTCGAAATCATGAAATACAGAAAATCAACGAATGCAATAAATTGCATCAAAACATGCATATAAATCGATTAGTTGCATACATGTATGCATTTATTTCAAATCTGCGTCAAAACTGCAGTATAAATGCATACATGTATGCACATATTGTTAAAACATGCATCTGCTGATGCATTTATTTAAAAACTGCATACCTACGTGCAACTTATTCACGTTTGCATATATTTTGACATATATGCACACATGTATGCAGTTATATAGAAAAATTGCATACATGTATGCAATTTTTCAAACAGGCGTGCATAAATATATGCATGTGTATTCGAATAGTTGCATAAATGTATGCAACTATTCGTAAAAGTTGCATACATTTATGCAATTTTTTTTTTTTTATTTCTGGTGACTTTCGAGAATATTTATAGATTTTAGAAATTTTTTTTTTTTTAAGTGATAGCGCCTGAAAATTTGGACAGAAAACGAAAGAGGCGGAGGTATGGAAAGTGGCAGGCGGAAGATTCCAGGCGGCAGCTAAAATAGGGGGCGGGTTTACAGAGAAACATTACAGGGATGTGGTGTGAATTTAAAACTTGCAAATAGTTGCATACATGTATGCAACTTTTGCCAATAGTTGCATACATGTATGCAAATATTTCTGAAGCTGTTTTAGTTGAAAATGTATGCAGAAACTTGCATACATGTGTGCAACTATTTGAAATACTTGCACACATGTATGCAAGTATTTACATGTGAAAATAAAATGTGTGCAGAAACTTGCATACATGTATGCAACTATTTTAAATACTTGCACACATGTATGCAAGTATTGCATGTAAAAATATAACAGAGAAATATTTGCACAGATGAATGCAAGTATTCCAAATATGTGCATGATTTGATGCAAATTACTGCATTTTTCGTTGTTTTCTGTATTTTTTTGATTTTGATGCATGTTTTGATTTTATTATGATCTGAATTTTTGGGTGAGTACATGTTTAATTTAAATACGAATTATCGTGATTTTTTTATATTTTTTCATATTTTTTTGATGACTTTTCAGAAAATAGGGACCTAATTTACAATAAATTTATGACCGGGTTTTTTTATATTTTGAAACTTAATAGGGACCTCTAAAAAACGCACCCTAAATTTAAACGCCTTAAAAATAGCCATTTTTCAAACAGTCTCAGAATTCGATGAAAATAATTTTGTTGGATTCGTATCGTCATAAGAAAGCTAAAAATATTTTTTATAGAATTTTCTGAGGTCATATGTGGCCCCGGCATATTTATATGTACGGTCAATATTTAATTAATTAATTTTTAATGTAATTTTAAATAAATATTCTACAGATTTCGGAATTGGACCCCGAGACCCATCCCATTGCGTTCAGAAGGCCTCAAAACGTTAAGATCGACAGTAAGCAAGCCCAATTCGGAGACAGCCCGCATTTTCACCTTTATAACATATTTTACGAGATTTAATTAATTTAATTATGATTCTTGCGTTATGTGAAGTTGGAATGACAAATTTGAATAGATCTGCGATGGATGTTATTATAAATTGTTTGTGATGTATGATAGTAGATCTGAATATTAAAGTGTTAGATACAAGTTTAATGAATTATTTAGGATCATTTGTCGTTAGTTGTCATGTTATTAAATCGAATGATCCCTTTTTATTATTTAAATTACTGTTTGTGGTTGGGTTGGACATGAACTATTGGACATGAAATATTTGACCAGGAATTTGGACATATTTTACATCGTAAATAAAAAGACGACATTTTTACTATGTGAGATATCTAATTTTTAGTAATAAATAAATTGAATTATCGTTATCGCCATGTTATGATTGTATGTACATGATCTAGATTTTCTGTGTAGTGAAATGTGGAATGGCTGATCTATTTGTTGTGGTGTGTGATATAAATCATGTTTATTTATATTAAACAAAAATGAATCATCATGTTGGTTGGATTGATTTAGTTTATAAATTCAAATTAAAAATGTTATTTTGCCATTTTTGTTTAATTAAACTAGAATTGTTAATCCAACGGAAAATAACACCTTTGTTATTTTTGTCGCATTAGAATTAGCGAACAAAAATACCATTTTTATTGAATTGAAATGAACATCGCCAAATTTTCGTTATTTTTGTCGCATTAGAATGGGCGGACAAAAATATGTTAAACATTAAAATCTCATTGTAATAAAAAAAAGAGAAAAAGAAAATATGTGAACATTGAAATATCATCTATTACTTAAATATAATAACAGGACTATTGCCAATTCGACGTGGACATGCTGTGCTTTCTTCTTTCAGTAAACATTGAAACCCCGTACGTTTCCCCGTTTTTATTTTTAACCTCCACCCATCGCACGTGACTCCGAAACATGTTGCCACTTCTGTTTTTCCTCCACTCTTCCCACTTCCCATTCTCTCTACAAAAATGAACGAAAGAAAAAAAACCTAATCACCCAATTTTGTGATCTGCCCTTCAAATAATGTCGAACCATCAATCCAGTTTGTTAGATCCGCTGCAAGTTGTTGGATTTTATCACTCGCATCCGGTAACATTTCGACGTCGGCTACCCCAGATGGCTGCCATGATTCCTGGTACCAATTTTATTTTATCACCTGTTAATGCTTCCTAATCTAATTGTTAGATTATTATTTAGTTTTTCATCCTCTTTTTCAACCTTTGTTACAAATCCCCAAAATATGTATCCTTAATGCACTTATTTTATTATCAGCCTCTACCTTACAGATTGAATTGCACAAAACAATTTACCCCGGATTTGGTTGCCTTTGCCGATCATCGTTGATTTATCCCTTCCGACGTATCAAAGCTCTCAACGTACATCCTTCACATGGTCAAAGAGCGATCGAGTCTGATTAAAAAAGCCCAGAGCAAACGGACTAACAGGTAATTACTTAATACATCCAATCATTTTCTCAGTCATGGTCCTACTAAATTGTTTGCAATGCTGACTTTGTTTTATTTAAATTTCTGCCCATTCTTTGTTATTTGCATGACTGAGTTACATTTTAAATTCACTTTTGATAATCTTTTGTTGATATAGGATGTTTATGATACGATTTCCACCATAACAACCACTACACGACACTTTTTATGTCGTTATTGAAACCATCAACGAACGTCACCTTCACTGATAGTTTTAAATTATTAGCAACATTCAACAGTTGCTGAGGACGTTCATTCATTACGGGCGTAGATTTATTTATTTCTTTATTCTTAAAGGAGGCCTGATGAAAATGTCGTTATTAACTTTCGATTTAGAAAAAAAACCAATTTTTACTGCTTATCATGTTGTAGAGAAAGTTCAAAATTGGCAAAATTCAACTTAGCATGTAAATGACAGTGACATAACAACATAGTAGTTATATAGTGATAACAAGTAAGGATGGCATTGATTGCAGCTGTTGGTACTGCTATCAATTTTGATTATGTTCGTTAAAAAAATTCAGTAGTATGCACCTATTGATTTTAATTTAACTTGAGGTATTATTAGCAATTTTGGGTATGTCTGTTTACCTCCATCTTTGTTTTTAGTCAAAGAACCTGCTGCTGGTTGATCTACAATGTACTCTGTCGCTACATGTTTGGGCAGAATTTGTTTTTAGAGGCTTAGGTTCCTCATTTCCCACTATGCCACCAACAATGTTGATAAATTGAATTTTGGTTTACCAATTCATTTCAGCAAGCATTGTTACACGCTGATGGGGGAAAGTTACTAGCACAAAGTTGTTTACTTTATTGTAGGTATGATATACGAAAAAGAATCATAACTCTATCCTTTATTTTAGTGTGAGTCAACGCTTCTCTTGCCCATCTTTCACTATGAAAACAAATCAATTCTATTTTTTTTTCCCGTTTCTTACATCATACTGTCTTACATATATTTCTATACTTACGACCATAAAATTTTAATAGCCACTGACTGCTTTCCATTGAATAAGAAAAACATTAGCTTAACATGTATATGTTGCTCTACAATCACCTACATGACCTCAGATAGAAACTTTACGGCTTAATTGACATTGAATCATTTTCTGCTCCACCGCACCACTGCTTTCCAATTTGATTTTCTGCTCATCATATCTTCACCATTATTTGTAAGGTATTTCGGGTCATCTGCTGACCGTTTACACTATCTTTGTGCGACATGAACATTGCCATTTACTAACATGCTGCTCTTTCATACCGTCTAACCATCAGGACTAATAATACCAACCTGATGATTGCTATTGTATTCCCCTTCTGTACCGCATAAATTTTGTTAAGGAAAAAGTGTGTCAGTTGGATCTCATTATTTTGTACCCTTCTCCACCATTGCTCTACCTACACTATTGGATTATCGTATAAATGCTTCTGTTATGGTGTACAGTCTGCACTGTACAATAACTCATGTAGTATACTGCTCATTTTATGTGCGTATACATTTACACTTTTTTCTGTACGACATACATGTTTCCTCTCTTTGTTGGCGTTAGTACTCTTACCACGTATTCGCTAAACATGTATGAAATAATTGTATTATGCAGTTAACGTTTGTTATAGACTTATGGTATATAATTTGTATCAGAAGATTATAAAACTGATGTTGATCCGGATAATTCCCTATTTGGCACCTTCTTCTACATAACTTCCGTTATGTATGCTTATTCATTTATTATGAATATTTTTTACCCTATCCTTTAATCGTTTTACAGCTGAATAATGTTGTCACGGATGTAGCTTTATTTGAGCAGTTGTTGTGTCCATGACCACACGTTGATTATGCATGTGACACACAATGCCTCCTAATTTTACTCCACTAAATTGAATTAGTAGAAAGCAAGTTATATTTCATTGCTTCTATACAGTAATGAAGTCCCATTGTTGAAGGCTGAGCC
Source organism: Allium sativum (assembly GCA_030737875.1). NCBI lineage: Eukaryota > Viridiplantae > Streptophyta > Magnoliopsida > Asparagales > Amaryllidaceae > Allium > Allium sativum. The sequence continues at coordinate 42,802,434 of JASFAX010000020.1, read as the reverse complement.
AAGATAAAATGTGGTGTAGTGTTGCTGTTATATTCTATACTGCACTACTTTCTATGTTTGTGTCTATGTGGTAGTACACCCATTTGTCAATAGCCTAATGTCTCTATCCATGATTTCCCTATATCCATGTGTCTCATTCAATTTCATCCATTCATCGTCGCAATTTTTTTTGATGCTTGGGGAGTGATAATTTAGTGACAAATCATTTTATCACAATTTTCAAACTCTTTTAGTTATGGCTGCTAATAAATTGTTTTGTTATGTATATTATTATGTAATAGGTTTAATAACACTTGCATTTTTTCTTTCTTTCTTTAATCTACTCATCTTCTTTTTATGACTACAAGTGATAGGGACAACTATATTAGATATACTATGACTTCATAAGGCTAATTGGTGGTAAGGGAATTCCGGACGATGTATATGCGGTGACATTTTTTTAGTATGATAATGATTTGGTTGAGTCGGCCTCCATTCTTGAAAAACTGACTCAATGCAATTCCTAAATTGTAGTTGCACTATTGGTCATGATGAATAAAGTAAATTTGCCCATTTTTGACATTAGATGTGAAATCAACTTGATTCAGTGTGTTGTCTACATTTGCTGGTAGGATCTTTTAAGTGACACTTTAAGTAGACACAAACTTTATAGTGCAGGGCCATGATATGTTGAAACTACACGATGTTGATGCATTGTTTTAACCTTTAGGTTCCTTACAGAAAATTTTCTTACTGCCACCTTGCGGCTGATTTTGTGCAGGTAGCAATGAGTTATCTTCCCCACCTGTGCCTGTTTTGGTTCCCCAAAATGGTCTTCCACCTCTGAGTTTTGTTTAACATATTTCTCACATCTGTAAAAACTATGAGTTTATTACCATGTACCAGGAATGAAGGACCGTTGAGGATATTCATACCATATATAGATCGGTAACCCCATAACTTAGTCCTTTTCCTTACTAATCCTTGATAATTTAACATTCAAAACAAATTATGCCTTTTTTGCAGCGGCTTTCATTAACTTTATACTATGTTTAAATATCTCTGTTTTACGATGTGTGCACAGTTCTTTGTAACAAAATTTAATACCCATTCACCCACACTTTGTGCCAATATTTCATGCTTTTCGAGACAACTGTTAGATAAGAATGAGAACTAATTCACCTTAACTTGGTCACACCATATCACTTAATTTACACTACTCATATGTGTTCGAATACATCATTTCGGATAATAGTCGTCATAATACAATTTTTGTACCTGCCTAACTGGATTAATACATTGTTTCACATTATTGTGCTTAGTGCAACATGACCTAACCTGTTTTTAGCATTGGTTTCAACCACAACACTTGCGCTTTTATTCCAGCTATATGGATATGCTGGTATGGATGATGGACATTTGTATAATGTTCAATTTTGTAAAATGCCAGCAATTGGTGAGATAGTTGACATGCAAATTCATCATATAAGGGCTGCTGACTATTGGATGTTGCCAATATATTTGCTTATCAGCCTGCTACAGGATTAATTTTGGTGAAGAATAATGATTACATTTATTCAACTAATTATAGTTCTTGATAAAATAGGACAATGTAAGGTGAAGCATTTGGATTTGTATTTGCATATTTCATTGATAATTTCATTAATAAAAAAAATTCTCAAACCTGATTCTTATTTACTAATAGTTGATTATCACTTTAAGTACTCCTGCTTTAACTTTAGATGTCTGACTATTATAAAGTACTGCAAATTTTGAAATATGTTCTTTATATGCAACTTTTGTTTCATTTTCTTACGATAACCAAAGCTCAAGATAATTGCTGTATTGTTCTCTATGTATAATTGTTGTATTCTGCATCCCTGAATGTCATGTTACTTTCTAGCTGCTAATAAATTGTTTATTATGTATTATTACGTAATATAATTGCTGTTGAAGAACAACTTATCAACTTATTCTTAACGGTGTAGCATTTATTTTCTGAAAATTAACAAGATCTGTTATTTAACTCTATTGTACTCTATGTACAACAATTTTTTATATCAAATAATCCAGTCTACAAATATAATAGCTAATTAAATACCTCATTGAGCATACAGACTATATGGAAATGCTGCACAAAATCTATTTTCCCATGCTATATATGTACATTGTTTCTTCAGCTTGTACAAGTAGAATTGTATAGTATAAAAAAGGAAATAAGGAAATCCTGGTGGATTGGAATGTAAGTAGAGTTAGTGGGGCCTCAAGTCCTCAAAATGATCGTGATATTATCATCAAATTAGAGTAATATATGTTCAAGCCAAATGAACTATTTCAAATAGTTTACACCAAACGTGAATGCTCGCGTAACTATACTACTATCCTACAGCACTTCAATATCTGTTTTCGATAATATGAATACACCGACCAGTAACTTTATTTTAAACTAAACACAGCTTCAATGCTCCAACTACATCAACCTCCTTACACTTATCATCGATGATGTTATTATTCTCTGCGGTTGCTAACTCATATGTACTTGCTTGCTGAACAAACATATGTATTCAACCGTGTCATATTCTTCGGTTTAATGTACTACCACGTACCCGTATGCGAAGCACGGGCCTCCTACTAGTTTTCAATATAAAATAAGAAAGAAGGAAAATCGACATATTTTGAAAATAAAATTATGTTAGACATTAAAATCCATTTTTAATGTAAAAATAGAAAAACAAGGAAAATGATCATAATTTGAAATTAAAATTATGTGAGCATTAAAACTCTATTTTTAATGTAATGAAATAAATTTACATTTTTGTTAATTAAGTTATGACAAGCAAAATTTTACATTTTTTTTTATGTAAGCAAAAAGACACATTTTGGAATTCACATTCTTGTTTACATTTTATTGTAAATAAAAAGACTTGATGGATAAATACATTTTTGTTTACATTTTACTTGTAAATTAAAAAGCACGTTTGGAAAATACATTTTGATTTACATTTTATTTGTAAATAAAAATCAAAGTTTAAGACTCACATTTTGTTTTACATTTCATATGTAAATAAAAGTTCATTGTAATTTGTTCAATAAAAGATAGGACACTGAAATTACATTTTTATGTAATCCCGTTTTATGAAGATGTCTATATTTGTTAATCTACAACATTATAAGAATAGAGATTTAAAATTACATTTTTATCATTTGTAATTTTATTTTATTTAAAAGAATAGATAAAAAGGGGCAATATTTTTATTGTCATTGTATTTACAATGAAAGTGAAGGTAAAGAGGGTATCATTTTATTGTCATTTTCTATGTAATAAAAAGATAGATTTAAATTTTTTTTTATGGGTATTTTGAATGCAATAAAAGAGTATAAATAGAAAGATGTCATTTTTATTGTCATTTAGAAAGAAAAAGAAGTAAAGGCATTATTTTTATTGGCATTTAGTATGCAATAAAAATAAAAGAGTTGAATTATTGTGTTTATTCATTTTGTTAAACTAGAATTGTTGACAAAATGAAAATGACCTCTTTTAAATCATTTTGTTGAAATAGAATTGTCAACAAAATGTATATATATATATATATATATATCTCTTTTATACCTTTTTGTTGAGATGGAATCTATATGCAAACATGATAACCAATTTTATTTGCATAACATATATTAAAATTTATATGCATGCTACAACACAAATATGTACTTAGAATTTGTTGCACAAATAAAATTCACTTTTTATTTGTCATTTGAAACTCAAAATTTATTAGAAGAATAAAATCTACTTTTTATTTGTCATTTAAAGATTAGGATTTATTACACAAATAAAATTCACTTTTATTTGACATTAGAATACATAGAAAAATATTTACACATAAAATATTCTTTTATATGTTATCAGAATGTATAGAAAAGTATAAAGAAAAGTGTAAAATAATGAAATACCTTTTTTTATGTTATCCTAGAACTGAAATTTTGAGTTCACTCTTTTATTTGCATTAACTAGTGCAAACATACATTGAAAATAAAATCTACCCTTTTATTTGCATTCACCAATACAAATATATGTTGAAACCAAAAATTTATCCTTTTATTTACATTCACCAATGTAAAAATACATTGAAAATGAAATTAGTTCTTTTTGCACTCATTAAGGCAAATATATTTTGAAAGGAAAAATTGTTCTTTTATTTGGAATCACTAATGTAAATATACATGGAAATGAAAGTTGATTCTTTTGTTTGCATTCTCTAATGCAAGTATACATTAAAATATAAATTGTTCTTTTATCTGCATTCCCTAATGCAAATATATTTTGAAAATAGAGTTTGCCCTTTTATTTGCATTCACAAATGAAAATATATTCTAAAAATAAAATTTGTTCTTTTATTTGCATTCTGCAATGCAAATATACATTGAAAATAAAATTATTTCTTTTATTTGCATTCCACAATGCAATATAGCATCTAAAATCAAAGTTACATTTTTATTTGCAAACATAAAAATGAAATAAACATCTTTGTCAAACTTGGTTTAGTTAAAATGAAATAAACACTTTTGTCAACTTATACTAGTTAATAACAAAATATTTACTTTTATCAATTTACATTTATTGAAAACAATTATTCATATTAGTCAATTTATATTTGTTAAACCAAATAGACATTTTGTCAGAAATATTCATTTTTGTCAAAATGAATTAATTGTGGCAATTTATATATATATATATATATATATATATATATATATATATGTATGTATGTATGTTTGGCAAGATATATACTTGTCAAGATAGGTTAGTTAAATCAAAATATTTATCATTTTGTCTCATTAGAATTGCCAAAATAAAAATAACCATTTCTGTTTAGAGTTTTAAATTAGCAAATAGAAATTGTCAATAGGAACGAAGTATTATGCTTATTCATTCATTGCAATAGAGATATTTTCTTGTCATCATTATATGTATTGTGTATTACACTTCCATTCACAAGTTACCCGACTTTTGTATGTGATTGGGACGATAATTTTTCACACATCGCCCGAGTGCACAAATTAGCTTATTATTTGTTTGTTGGTTGAAAACCCCACACGGGTGTTGGGATGAAAATTTATATACACTAATCCCAATTTTTAGTTGTATGTTGATCGTTAGATCGACAGGCTGCGATGAGCGTTATTATTTAATTTTAACGCTTACACAGTGGAAATTACACTTTGGATGTAATGGATGACTAGATGATTATACTGTTATTATCATATATATGATGTGTGTGAAATCCATATAATCCAAATTATATGGAAAATGTTTGAGTCGCATTTCGATTCAGGTGTTCTTTAAAGTAATGATATTTTTACATTGGAAATCCTTTTTATATAAAGTGCATATGTTTTCATAATATATTTTTAATCAACTATATGTTAAAACAAAGAATATTTGTAAAAGAAAGAATTCATAATATAAAGCATACCTTTCATTTAGAGTCTTTGTATAAAGAATATTTTTATGATTATTTTAAAATATGTTTTTAAAAGATTACTAGCATTTGCAATTATATTTTTTTTGTGATTATAAATAAACTAAGATGTGAAGTGGATTTATTGTGGACGATGTTTTTAAACGACATTTGTCCTTTAATCCAATTTACATTGAAATTATTATTTGGAATTTATAAATCTATTTTATAGATTTAAAAATGGGCATTTTCTAAAAATCGAGTTTTTCAATTTAATATATTAAATAGGAATTAAGTGGAAATTCGGTTGGTAATAATCGAAATGGACTTCTGTAAAAGAAGACCGATATTATATATGGAATTTAAGAGGCTTTTCCATTATTCCATTTATATTATTAGTCCGATACTGAAATTTATATCGATTATGTATTGATTTGATTTCTGTGAAATTCCATATTTCAGAAATTGATTTATAGATTTTATTTTCAGTGTTTATCTTGGATAAAATTAATGAGAATCTTTTAAATTGAATACCTTATTAAAAGAATACTCGGAGTTGGAATGTGGCGTATTGTGTGATTTTCCAATATTTGTTTTAATCCCAAAATACGCGAGTTATTCAGAAAGACCGGGTTTAACCAATTCTGAATAATCATCACGACGATCAAGAGTCGAAGATGAAGACGGTGGTTGAAGACCGAAGGTTTTCGCATCGTTGGGATGATGATGACTGGTATCTTGAATTGGGATTGGCTTTCCAAGGCAAGGTATTTATTAATGATCGTACAAACACATTTGGAGATCGACGGACACGATTGTTTCGCTCAGACCCAGAGCAGACTTGTAAATGGATTGCGTGTCTGACATTGTATTCCTTTCTACTGTATTTGTTGAACGCTACTGATTATATATTTCTGTTTGGTGATGAAGAATTTATTCTTTACTTATCACCCTTCTCTAAGACGTATGAGCTTAGAGGTTATATATATATTGGTAGATGATCAATAATATGGTAGGGTCTGACAATGTGACATGCTAAGATGAAAATGATCCAGGCTTTGTGGAAAAGCAGGCCTTGTGGTTGATGATCAAAGCATAGCCTGTTTAGGCATAGCTTTGTGTATAGCGTGACTTCGCGAACCTCACACCCCGGTATGAGTCAAAAACGGGATATGGACCGTAGGGAGTGCATACGTTTCTTTCTAGCTAGAAGTGGTGTTTGGGCTTTAACACGGCCCGACATTTTACTATGTGGATTATGGATTGAGGTACCTCATTTTTTTTATAGGCCGGAAGTGGTCATATTATAGGTCCAAAAGGGACGGGAAACGTATGTTCAGGAATTGCCAATCCACTACCGTTAGGTGGGGACCGGCCCTACCATTCCAAGGGTTGCCCATAGGTGTGATCCTGAGGCATTTGCTAGAGTGTCTCGAATCAGAAGAAGACGATCCCTAGCCTCGATTTCATGACAGAAACCCAAATTCCCAATACGATGACATTTCGGTTTTGATTGTAAACTTATATACGACGACATAGTAGGATGGGATACTATGCCGTCTAGGATTGATATTTATTTTGAAGTATTTTAATATTGCTTAGACACTAATAATAATATTAAAATATCGTTTTTACGTATCAAACATCTTTTGACCATTATAAGGTAAAACCCTATCCTCTGGTGTGCGTTGCATTGTGTGATGGGACCTGGGTCTTATAATGGTTTCATTTTTCTAAAAAGCATTGCGTTATTTGACGATTTACTTTATTTATGCACCGGCAAAACCAATGGAGTAAACCTGTTCCGCATTAGCGGCGTGGTCCTGAGATTAGCCTACTTATTAGATAGGTTAAGGTAAGAATTCTCACACCGGTCCCACGACTGACCTGTAGTTTGTTTCACTTTGCAAACTCGGGTGCCCTCTTTCCACATGGGCAGTCGAGTGGCTTTTTGCAGATATAGTTAAGCAGGATCCTGGATTGAAGTCTGAAGCTGGGTCCAGAATATTGATGGCCTTCCGCTGAGATTAGTTCCGCTGCAATATATTTAATTTAATGTAAATGTATCTTCCGCTGTATTATTTATTGATGTACTCTGATATATTCTGTACTCTGATGTAACATTTATTATCGATGTTATAAAAGTCTGTGTTGTTGTCCTGATGTGTTGTATACCCAAAGTTAACGTACGCAGGTTTTGAACGGTCTTGGTCGATCTTGCGATCGATTGGGGTCGGGCGAAATCCGGGTCGTTACAGGGGATTTTTAAGGAATACGAATAAATAATTACTTAATATATAAAATTAAGTGAAACGAAGTTGAGATAAAAAGGAGTTATAAATAAAGTTTGTAAAAGAGGCGTGAAGCTAAAACATTGGGTTTGAATAAGAAATACTTAACAGTGAAATTAAGTGAAAAGAATGAAACTGAAACGAGATTTCAAGGCGGGAAATGGTTGAGTGACTTAAAAGTGGAATAATATGGGTTGATAAGGAGTTAAGATAAGAATTAGAAACTGATTGGAGATTAATGAGTTGAATGACTGCTGGAGTGTCGATCTGATGTTGGTTTCGGCCTTCGGGTTTGATATTTAGGGAATTGTCCGCTTACTAGTTTTCGGTTAAGGACTAATGAATGTTGAAGTAGTAAAAATAAAGAGAAATTTTGATAATATAACGATGTTTTCGAGATTCAAGGAATAAATGAGAAGAGTTTGAATAAGTTTAATAAAAAGGGGAAGCGTCAGTTATTGTTTTGGGAAATGAAACATAAGAGTTTTCATAACGATATTATACGTGAAATCTGTTAAAACCCAAAGTAGAAACATATATATATATGATTTAATTCTAAAGTAATTAAAAACAGTTCAAAGAATATTCTTATACTGAAATAAGAAGTAAATGAGGTGTTTCAAATATTAAAGATTAAGGACTCAATTAGTTTTAATTTTAAAAGGCCAAATGATGTTGAGTACTGAACCTGTAAACTCATATTTATTTTCATGATTGAATGATTGTTTATTTCATAGTTAAACAACCGACTATCAAATCTGACCAATACGATCGTTGGTACAGAAAGACCAGGATCGAATTTATATTCGAAAACCATTTTGAACCAGCGAATACGAATAGTCAAAGATGCAGATTGATGATGGAGCAGTGAAGACCGTGGATCTTCATAAGCGAAAGAACGACTCATCGAATCTCTATGGCATGCATTCAGAGCTATTTGATTTGTGATTCTGACGTGATTGGAATCTGCGGATTGCAAGAACTACTCGCTACTGATCTAAAGGGTGATTCCTAGGATACAGTAGGAGAGTGCCTTCGGTTTGTCCAATCCTAGGACAACTTGTACAGACAGATGTCTGACAGAGTATTTCCAAAGGGATTGCGTACATTGATTTAATCAAATGTACGAAGTTAGTGGCAAAGAAAGGAAAATTCTTTAGCCTAACAATCTGTGTATTTTTGTGGAAATCAATTAGTGATTTCCGATGGATCTGACAATGTGGCATTCAAAGTGAATGGTGGCATGCTATCAAAGGAGTATTTCAAACCTCAAGCCTCACAACCGGGAAATGACAAAAATCGGGCAGGCAGCATGGCTATGTGGGTCGCTCCCATTAGGGTGTATAATCACCTATCTAGAGAAATTTCATTTGTTAATTTATTATATCGATGTTGTCCCTTTAGGAAAACAGTTGCTGATCCCAACCGTTGGTGATATACATTCGATACATTCAAGCGAAATGAGTGGTCGGTCATGTGTGGACCGGGTTGCAAGACGTTCTCGTTGAACCCAGTGTATTCGCCTCTAGAGATACACTATCGGCAGGTGGTTCCATACCTTGTCATAGTCGGAATCCAATCTCCATTAAGCACCCGTGGTTTTGATTGTATACTATATATGTGGAGTGTGAGATGCAAGCGTTCCACTCGATTGATATTTATTTGTATTTAAACACTATTATAATATCAAAAGATATATATGATTTCAATATGTTTTCGGGTTATCGTAAGGTAAAAACCATCCGTATTTATGTGTGGATTTGGTCTTACGATTATCCTTTTCTTTCGAAAAGATTTTCAAGCTTTAAATCAAGTTGGATGTTGTTGTAAACTTAGTGGGTTTCTCACTCTGGTTCACCAGACTAACTCGGTATTTGTAATTCTCGGGTTAGCCCGAGTTTTCAGGTTTAGGTTATTGGATACTACGAAGTTCAGATGTAATAACCCGGAAATCTGAGCCAATTTAGAAAAAAAATATTTTGGCAATTTTGATGAATTTTGAATATTTAAAATGAATTATTTTAAATAATAACGACGAGAAATTTATTTTGAATAGAATTAGAACGTATATAAATATTTGAATCGTCGTTAGAATATAAATATTTTATTTTAATTATAAAAGGAATTAAAAATGGCGCTGTAGTTTGAAATTTCTATTTCAAAGTTCAAATGAACGTACAGGATTCAAAATAAACCGGATTTTGGCGAAACCAAAATTATTAGAATCTATTTGAGAATATCTTTCCAACGAATCCGAAAAATCAAAATTTCATAGCGGGGATAAAAGGTTACGCCCAGTTGAAAATTCATAATAGTCGTTATGGAATTCTGGCCCTTAAAATTAGAAATTTTGCAAACGACCTCTGTTTTCGACAAAACCACTTTTGTTGGATCCGGGATGTCGAGTTATTGCTAGATTCCAAAATTCATAATTTTCTGAATCAATATGTGAGCGTGGCGAAGTAAAACGGGTTTTAACAGTTTAAGTCAATTTCGATCGACCAGAAAATGGCCATTTTTCAAACGGTCTCAGAATTTGACGAAGTTAGTTTTGTTAGGACAGTATCGTCAATACGAAGTCAGAAATAATTTTTCTGTAATTTTTAGAGTCAGTGTGTGGCTTCAGTAAATTGAAATGCGCGTTCAAATTCAATATACATTGAATTATAATTTGATTTTAACGGAAACTGATCGAAACAGCCGAATTGGCTTACCGGGCATATCCCATTGTGTTCGAAATGGGGGTGATTAGCTTGGGGCGACAGTCGTTGGGCCTCATTTAGAGTTCAAAAGAAGAGTCAACTTTAAGGAGAAATAAATAAAATAAATATATATAACTCCTTTCTACTTAGCCCTCTCTCTCTCCTCAGTTTCACAATCGAAGAAAAAAAGAAGAAGAAAGAAAACCCGATGTCCAGGCCTCGTAGCCCCCCCCATTCTCTACCGCACCGCTCTCAACGCCGCCAGCGTGAGGCGCCGCCCTTCAAGCCTTCCCCCTCCGCCTCCGATCACCTCGCTCCTCTCGCACCCACTTCGAGAAACCCTCTAGACCTCGAACCCGCACCCCCTTTCCCCCCAGAACCACCGCGACCTCCACCCAGAAGCCCCCGCCGCCTGCAAACCTCCGACGTCCTCCTCGAGCTGCGCAGCAGAGCCCCCCTCTCATCTACACCGAAAACAGTAAGATTTTTATTTTATTTATTTACATGTATTTTATAAATGTGAGTTTATAGATTTTTAATTAGGAAAAATAATATAGATTTCTAACACGGTAAAGATTATATTTTTATTTATGTAAAGGTAAGATTTTTAATAATGAAAAGCATAGACTTTTATAGCGATGAAAGTTATGATTTTTACTTCATAAAGATTTGATTTCTACTTCATAAAGATAGGATTTTTAAATTATGAAAGTTATGATTTTTACTTCATAAAGATTTGATTTTTGTATGTAAAACTAAATTATAAAAATATGGTTTCTATAATGTAAAGATCGATATAAAAATACGATTTTTATTATCCAGAAAGCGAAATGAAAATATGATTTTTATATTATAGAAAGAATAAAAATATGATTTTTATATTATAGAAAGAGTAAAAATATGATTTTTATATTATAGAAAGAGTAAAAATATGATTTTTATATTATAGAAAGAATAAAAATATGATTTTTATATTATAGAAAGAGTAAAAGTATGATTTTTATATTATAGAAAGAATAAAAATATGATTTTTATATTATAGAAAGAATAAAAATATGATTTTTATATTATAGAAAGAATAAAATATGATTTTTATTTATTGGAATGAAGCAATAAAAATATAATTTTTATTATAAACAGTATGGATGAGGACTGCATTGGAATTTCAAATAAATCCAAACAGTTCAGAAGTAGAACGGCGGAGTGGAAACCCAAGGTGAGAACTCCTCACTTTTAATTTGTTTTCTGGTTGAAATATTTACTAGGATGCTGACGGTGCTTAGCAGCACCCGACACCCGTTGTCCACATACCATGGACGACCTTTTTATTTGTTGTTTGTGGTGTGAATATTGATTGTGTGATGTGTAATGGAATAAAATATTTTATAGTTAAAAATATATTTTTTAACGTGTATATAAAATAAATATTTATAAACAAATCGGACGGTTTGTTTATGTACACCCATTTGGCTGATATTGATTGGGACGATAAATTTTACACATCGCCCAACTGCACAGATAAAAATATGTGTTTGTTGATTTGAAGCCCCACACGGGTATTGGGATGATATTTGGTGTACACTAATCCCAATTATTTAGCTGTATGTCGATCGATTGGTTGACAGACTGTGTAAGCGTTAATTATTTATATTTAATGCTTATGCAGTTGTGTGGTGCACTCTGGATGATGGTTGATTATTTATCGTTGCTATTATATACATGTGTTGTAGGGAATCCATATAATTAACATTATATGGTAATTGATTGGGCCTCATTCCAATTTGGAAAATAAAGAATATTATAAAAAGAAAATTCATGTGTTGGATAAAATATATATTCATGTGTTGAATAAAAGAATATTCATGTGTTGAATAAAAGAAAATTCACGTGTTGAATAAAATATATATTCATGTGTTGAATAAAAGAAAATTCATGTGTTGAAGGAAATATTCATTTGTTGAATAGAATAACGAAATTATTGAAATTTATAAAGCCGTGTTGATTAGATATGCGCCATTTTGACGTGAATGATATCTGTATCGATTTTATTCATTTTTATCATGAATATCGAAAAGGAATTGATTTCAAAATATAATATTTTGAAAATACTATTATTTATATATCGATGATACGGAATATTTAATTTTGATTTGAAATTGAATATGAAGTTGAAATCGTTTTGAAAACGAATTTAAAACGATTTACAAAATATGTTTTAAAAGGAAATCGACGAAATATATATTATATATATAATATAATGGCTTGAATAGAACGCGCCACGCATCGACAATTCGCGAATTTCGACCATTGACTTCGAATGGACATTACGGGAGATCCGATCGTCGGATTCTTCTAAAACCGGAACCGTTGGGTTCGTATCGAAAAGAGATTTCTAACGAATATTAGAGATTTGTAATCTAACGGTTGGATTTGGAATTATGTCCAAATCAAATTTGGAAAAGGTCGTTGTAAGTGCAGTTCGATGGCCGTTGATGGAAATCGACTGTACGGGCCTTGATAAAATTATTAAAAATAGCAATAATTTATGTAAAATCATAAGAAATGATTTGGAAAGAATTAGGATGAAAAATTCCATATTTGAAAAGATAAAAATAGATTTTGATCGAAATGAACTAGTTTTGAACTAGAATTATAATCCATTTATTTTTGAAATAAATAAATTGGATTTGAAAGGGTTTTAAAAGTAACCAGACTTTCCAATAATTGAATTGGAATGGATTTGAATCGATATTGTCTTTGGAATATTTCGATGTTGGATTTCGTGATTATACAGATATTGTTATGGAAATTTGAAAGATATATTTATATCGTTAATTCCAATACGATATTTGTTGGTCGTAGAATTTGATATTGAATATAAGCCGATATATTTTCTATTCAGAGCCTTGTATTTAATCTCAAATGGGATTTGGGTTTGTCGTGAATGGTGTCTTCATTAACACTGTTCTTAAATCCAGTTGAGAAAAAGATTAAATCTGCTTATTTAGATTTAATGAAGTATACCAATTAAATGGTATTTAATTGGAATTGAATTTGAATTGATTTTTGGGTTTGTCGTGAACGGTGTTTTAAATAACACTTTTCTTTAACCCGATAATTAATGGAATGTGAATTGGGTTTATCGTGAACTGTGTTTTAACGACATTCGTTCTTTAACCCGATTTATAGTGAAATATGATTTGGAATTTATAAATCTTTTGTTAAGATTTAAAGGAGATTTTCCAAAGTAAAAGTTTTCCAATTTAATAAAATAAATTGGAATGGAATGGAATTCGATTTGGTGATAATCGAAGTGAATTTCTGTGGAGGAAGACTGCTATTATATATGGAATTTAAAAGGCTTTGCCGTTATTCCATTTATATTATTAGTTAGATATGGAAGCTCATATCCATTATATACATTGATCTGTTTTCCGTGAAAATTTCCTTGTTAATGGAATGTGATTTTGAGGTTTATTGTGAGCTGTGTTTTGAATGACATTGGTTCTTTAACCCAGTTAAAGACAGGATATGATTTCTCAAGTTAAATAATCATTAATAGTGATTTTTTGGAAGATTAAAACCAAGTGGAGTTGTAATGAATCTTTAATTAGATTGAAATGATCGAGAATGGAGTTTCACCAGTTTTGCTCCAGGCGATAGTTAAATCTTTAATTAGATTTGAACATGAAATGGTAATTGAATTTATCGATAACACCGTGGTGTTAGATATGAAGTATGACCAGTTTTACTTCATGGGATGAATAGGTTGGGGTTGGGAAATTTAACAAGTGATTACTTCGGTAAGGTTCGCTAATCCCGACTAGTTTGGATAAACCATAATTTGGTTTGAATTGATATTCAAAAGAAAATTAAAGAATAAATTTAAAGAATTTTTCTTTGATAAAATTAATGGGAACCTTTCCCAAAGTATAAGAATATTTAAATAAAAGAATATTCTGAATTGGAATGAGGCGTATGTTGTGATTGTGTAACACTTGTTGATTATATACGCGAGTTATTCAGAAACACCTAGTTTATCCCATTCTGAATAACTGATTCGACGATGTGTCGAGGATGAAGACGGTGGTCGAAGACCGGAGGTCTTCACATCGTTTGCATAATTACTGATGATCTTGATTGGGCTGTACACCCAAGAGGAGGGAATCAGTTGGTGATCGTCCAGACATACTTAGAGATCGATGGATATGCGAAGTACAAGGTGCCTCCGGTTTCATTCAAACCCAGAACGGACTTGTAAATGGACTGTGTGTTTGACGTTGGATACCATTCTGTGTGATTGATGGATATCGGTTGCATGGAGTGGTTTGCCTGTGTGGCATGCTAAGATGCAAATGATTAAGGCTTCTGTTGAAAAGCAGAGTCTTATGGTTGATGATCAAAGCACCGCCTGTGTGGCACAGCTTTCTGTAGCGTTAATTCGCGAGCCTCACACCCTGGTTGTGAACCAGAAACGGGAGAAGGACCTCAGGGAGGACATGCGTTTCCTTCTAGCTAGGGTGGTGTCAGTGACCTACCATCCCTGACATTTATATTATTTTCACCTGTGTGCTTGTTGGATTGCGAGGCGCCTCGGATATATCGGTGACTATGTGGAGCCGATGGAGTCATAGGACTCATTTACGCCCCAAAGGGCGGGGAAACGCAGTGTTCAAGCATTTTAATCCACATCGATGGACCGGTCCTGACGATCCAAAGGTCACTCGAGCTCTGACCTGAGGGGCGGGCTAGAGCGTCTCGAATTCGGTGAGGATGATCCCTTGCCTCGGTTCACAGATGGAAATCTAACTTCCAAATATGTGACCATGCGGTTTTTGATTGTAGAGCCTAGTATGGCGACATGATATATGGTACCCATGCCGTCTAGGATTGATACATTTATATTTGAAGTTGTTTTATACACTATGCACTTATAATAGTATCAAGTGATTTGTTTTTAACGTACCAAGCATGTTTGGCTATTATAAGGGAAAACCCTATCCTCCGGTTTGTGTTGCATTGTGTGATGGGACCTGGGTATTATAATAGCTTCATTTTTCCAAAAAGCATTGCGTTGTTTTGTTATATGCACTGGTATTCTTGGGAGGAAACCCGTTCCGTGTTATACGGCGTGGTCCCTTGATACATCTGATTGAAAGTAAAGTTTTAAATAATTATTTTAGTTCTCACACCAGTCACATGACTGACCTGGAGTTTATTGTTTTAACCTAAACTCTGGGTGCCCTTATTTTCCACACGGATAGCTAGTAATTTTGGTTTTGCAGATTTATATTCACAGGATTCTGGTTTACAGCTGGAACGATACTCAGAAAGCTATGTATCCGTGTATTACTTTCAGTTGGGTTTTGTATTATTTTTCCGCTGCTATGTAACGAATTGTAATCTCTGATATTTTTCTGTTGTATTATAATTATTCATACTTTGTATATTCTTGTATTCTGATGGAATTGTTGTAATAAGCAATGAAATGTTCTTCTGTTTGTGTTCGGATTCGTCTTGTCCTTAGTACAATCCGTGCTTTCCTTCGCGGGGAAGTTCGAGTCGTCCCATTTTATTATCGGAGCTTTGGTTAACAGAGCTCGAGAACAAGACACGTTAGAACCAAACGAAAGAATTCATCAGAGATTGGATTAGTAATATCCAATGGGAATGACTCGTTAGAGGTAGGATCAGTAGTATCCTAGAACGAGTGTGAAGAGTATAATTATAAAATGAAAACGAATTTTGTTTTGAAAATTTAAACTTTATTCAACGTATTTGAATATTTATTTGTATTGAATTTGGACAATCCAATATATAAAGACTTTGCATATATGTCTGATCCACATGTATTTGAAGTTTTAATATACTGAATAGATATAGAATTACACTCTAGTCACCCGGAGATGATTCTGTTGATGACTACGTAGCATCAGCAGTTTGTGTTCGAGTTTCGAAGGTGTAATATTCATATATTTCCAATTGACTGGTGTGAGAACCAAAACTAGATAGGGTCTGTTGTTGTGATTTGGAATCAAAAATCTGATTTTTGGACTATGTATCAAAGTTATGAATTTGAAAAGCTAATCAACTAATTGATTGCTGGTTGTGTTGTTCGATTAATTAAATGTTGAACCTTTAGCAAAATTGAACCAAATAGTGAATTGTATTGAAAATTTGTTGCATTTGCATACATATACATGTACTTACATTGAACAGGTCATAGCAAGGAGGCTAGAGAAGAGGAATAAAATTGTTTGCCTGATAAATAGGTACATGTTTATTGTATTTATTGGGTTTTGGATGATTTTATGAGCCGATTGGCTAGCCGATTGGCTAGCCGCTTGGCTGTTTCTTTTTCTTTTTGGATTGGAGAGGCCTGTATGGTAATTTCGGGCTTTTCTCGGTGCTCCCGTGCAGGGGAGGTTATTGCGAATTTTTTCGAAAATTTAGGGTGTTAGCCAAATTTTTGAAAAATTTGAAAAGTTCTTAGAAACTGAAAAGTTGAAGAACTTAAGCCGTAATGAAAATAATGATAGTTGAGTTGGTTTGTAAAACAACTTTCAGCTTCGTTCCTTTTCGGGGACGAAAATTTTTAAGTGGGGGAGATTGTAATAACCCGGAAATCTGAGCCAATTTAAAATTTTTATTTTGGCAATTTTGATGAATTTTGAATATTTAAAATGAATTATTTTAAATAATAACGACGAGAAATTTATTTTGAATAGAATTAGAATGTATATAAATATTTGAATCGTCGTTAGAAAATAAATATTTTATTTTAATTATAAAAGGAATTGAAAATGGCGCGGTAGTTTGAAATTTCGATTTCAAAGTTCAAATGAACGTACAGGATTCAAAATAAACCGGATTTTGGAAAAACCAAAAATGTTAGAATCTATTTGAGAATATCTTTCCAATGAATCTGAAAAATCAAAATTTCTTAGCGGGGATAAAAATTTACGCCCAGTTGAAAATTCAGAATAGTCGTTATGGAATTCTGGCCCTTAAAAATGGAAATTTTGCAAACGACCTCTGTTTTCGACGAAACCACAATTGTTGGATCTGGAATGTTGTGTTATTGCTATATTCCAAAATTCATAATTTTCTGAATCAATATGTGAGCGTGGCGAAGTAAAACGTGTTTTAACAGTTTTAGTCAATTTCGATCGACCAGAAAATGGCCATTTTTCAAACGGTCTCAGAATTTGACGAAATTAGTTTTGTTAGGACCGTATCGTCAATACGAAGTCAGAAATAATTTTTCTGTAATTTTTAGAGTCAGTGTGTGGCCTCAGTAAATTGAAATGCGCGTTCTAATTCAATATACATTGAATTATAATTTGATTTTAATGGAAACTGATCGAAACACCCGAATTGGCTTACCGGGCATATCCCATTGTGTTCGAAATGGGGGTGATTAGCTAGGGGCGACAGTTGTTGGGCCTCGTTTAGAGTTCAAAAGAAGAGTCAACTTTTAAGGAGAAATAAATAAAATAAATATATATAAACATAACTCCTTTCTACTTAGCCCTCTCTCTCTCCTCAGTTTCACAATCGAAGAAAAAAAGAAGAAGAAAGAAAACCCGATGTCCAGGCCTCGTAGCCCCCATATTCTCCACCGCACCGCTCTCAACGCCGCCAGCGTGAGGCGCCGCCCCTCAGGCCTTCCCCCTCCGCCTCCGATCTCCTCGCTCCTCTCGCACCCACTTCGAGAAACCCTCGAGACCTCGAACCCGCACCCCCTTTCCACCCAGAACCACCGCGACCTCCACCCAGAAGCCCCCACCGCCTACAAACCTCCGACGTCCTCCTCGAGCTGCGCAGCAGAGCCCCCCTCTCATCTACACCGAAAACAGTAAGATTTTTATTTTATTTATTTACATGTATTTTATAAATGTGAGTTTATAGATTTTTAATTAGGAAAAAGAATATAGATTTCTAACACGGTAAAGATTATATTTTTATTTATGTAAAGGTAAGATTTTTAATAATGAAAAGCATAGACTTTTATAGCGATGAAAGTTATGATTTTTACTTCATAAAGATTTGATTTCTACTTCATAAAGATAGGATTTTTAAATTATGAAAGTTATGATTTTTATTTCATAAAGATTTGATTTTTGTATGTAAAACTAAATTATAAAAATATGGTTTCTATAATGTAAAGATCGATATAAAAATACGATTTTTATTATCCAGAAAGCGAAATGAAAATATGATTTTTATATTATAGAAAGAATAAAAATATGATTTTTATATTATAGAAAGAGTAAAAATATGATTTTTATATTATAGAAAGAATAAAAATATGATTTTTATATTTTAGAAAGAATAAAAATATGATTTTTATATTATAGAAAGAGTAAAAATATGATTTTTATATTATAGAAAGAGTAAAAATATGATTTTTATATTATAAAAAGATTAAAATATGATTTTTATATTATAGAAAGAATAAAAATATGATTTTTATTTATTGGAATGAAGCAATAAAAATATAATTTTAATTATAAACAGTGTGGATGAGGACTGCATTGGAATTTCAAACAAATCCAAACAGTTCAGAAGTAGAACGGCGGAATGGAAACCCAATGTGAGAACTCCTCACTTTTAATTTGTTTTCTGGTTGAAATATTTACTAGGATGCATACGGTGCTTAGCAGCACTCGAAGCCCGTTGTCCACAGACCATGGACGACTTGTTTGTTTGTTGTCTGTGGTGTGAATATTGATTGTGTGATGTGTAATGTAATAAAATATTTTATAGTTAAAAATATAATTTTTAACGTGTATATAAAATAAATATTTATAAACAAATCGGACAGTTTGTTTATGTACACCCATTTGGCTGATATTGATTGGGACGATAAATTTTACACATCGCCCAACTGCAGAAATAAAAATCTGTGTTTGTTGATTTGAAACCCAACATGGGTGTTGGGATGATATTTGGCATACACTTATCCCAATTATTTAGCTGTATGTCGATCGATTGGTTGACATAATGTGTAAGCATTAATTATTTATATTTAATGCTTATGTAGTTGTGTGGTGCACTCTAGATGATGGTTGATTATTTATCGTTGCTATTATATACATGTGTTGTAGGGAATCCATATAATTAATATTATATGGTAATTGATTGGGCCTCATTCCAATTTGGAAAATAAAGAATATTATAAAAAGAAAATTCATGTGTTGGATAAAATATATATTCATGTGTTGAATAAAAGAATATTCATGTGTTGAATAAAAGAAAATTCATGTGTTGAATAAAATATATATTCATGTGTTGAATAAAAGAAAATTTATGTGTTGAAGGAAATATTCATTTGTTGAATAGAATAACGAAGTTATTGAAATATATAAAGCCGTGTTGATTAGATATGCGCCATTTTGACGTGAACAATATCTATATCGATTTTATTCATTTTTATAATGAATATCAAAAAGGAATTGATTTCAAAATATAATATTTTGAAAATACTATCATTTATATATCGATGATACGGAATATTCAATTTTGATTTGAAATTGAATATGAAGTTGAAATCATTTTGAAAACGAATTTAAAACGATTTATAAAATACGTTTTAAAAGGAAATCGACGAAATATATATTAAATATATTATATATATAATATAATGGCCTGAATAGAACGCGCCGCGCAGCGGCAGTTCGCGAATTTCGACCATTGAGTTCGAATGGACATTACGGGAGATTCGACCGTCGGATTCTCCTAAAACCGGAACCGTTGGGTTCGTATTGAAAAGAGCTTTCTAACGAATATTAGAGATTTGAAATCTAATGGTTGGATTTGGAATTATGTCCAAATCAAATTTGGAAAAGGTCGTTGTAAGTGCAGTTCGATGACCGTTGATGGAAATCGAATGTACGGGCCTTGATAAAATTATTAAAAATAGCAATAATTTATGTAAAATCATAAGAAATGATTTGGAAAGAATTGGGATGAAAAATTCCATATTTGAAAAGATAAAAATAGATTTTGATCTAAATGAACTAGTTTTGAACTAGAATTATAATCCATTTATTTTTGAAATAAATAAATTGGATTTGAAAGGGTTTTAAAAGTAACCAGAATTTCCAATAATTGAATTGGAATGGATTTGAATCGAAATTGTCTTTGGAATATTTCGACGTTGGATTTCGTGATTATACAGATATTGTTACGGAAATTTGAAAGATATATTTATATCGTTATTTCCAATACGATATTTGTTGGTCGTAGAATTTGAAATTGAATATAAGCCGATATATTTTCTATTCAGAGCCTTGTATTTAATATCAAATGGGATTTGGGTTTATCACTAATGGTGTCTTCGTTAACACTGTTCTTAAACCCAGTTGAGAAAAAGATTAAATCTGCTTATTTAGATTTAATGAAGTATACCAATTAAATGGGATTTAATTGGAATTGAATTTGAATTGATTTCTGGGTTTGTCGTGAACGGTGTTTTAAATAACACTTGTTCTTTAACCCGATAATTAATTGAATTCGCGAGCCTCACACCCCGGTTGTGAACCAAAAACGGGAGAAGGACCTCAGGGAGGACATGCGTTTCCTTCTAGCTAGGGTGGTGTCAGTGACCTACCAGCCCTGACATTTATATTATTTTCACCAGTGTGGTTGTTGGATTGCGAGGCGCCTCAAATGTATCGATGACTATGTGGAGCCGATGGAGTCATAGGACTCATTTACGCCCCAAAGGGCGGATGAAACGCAGTGTTCAGGCATTTTAATCCACATCGGTGGACCGGCCCTGACGATCCAAAGGTCACTCGAGCTCTGACCTGAGGGGCGGGCTAGAGCGTCTCGAATTCGGTGAGAACGATCCCTTGCCTCGGTTCACAGATGGAAATCCAACTTCCAAATACGTGACCTTGCTATTTTTTATTGTAGAGCCTAGTATGGCGACATGATATATGGTACCCATGCCGTTTAGGATTGATACATTTATATTTGAAGTTGTTTTATACACTATGCACTTATAATAGTATCAAGTGATTTGTTTTTAACGTACCAAGCATGTTTGGCTATTATAAGGGAAAATCCTATCCTCCGGCTTTTGTTGCATTGTGTGATGGGACCTGGGTCTTATAATAGATTCATTTTTTCCAAAAAGCATTGCGCTGTTTTGTTATATGCACCTGTATTCTTGGGAGGAAACCCATTCCGTGTTATACGACATGGTCCCTTGATATATCTGATTGAAAGTAAAGTTTTAAATAACTGTTTTAGTTCTCACACTAGTCACATGACTGACCTCGAGTTTATTGTTTTAACCTAAACTCTGGGTGCCCTTATTTTCCACACGGGCAGCTAGTAGTTTTGGTTTTGCAGATTTATATTCACAGGATTCTGGTTTACAGCTGGAACGATACTCGGAAAGCTCTGTATCCGTGTATTACTTTTAGTTGGGTTTTGTGTTATTTTTCCGCTATTATGTAATGAATTGTAATCTCTGATATTTTTCTGTTGTAGTATAATTATTTATACTCTGTATATTCTTGTATTCTGATGGAATTGTTGTAATAAGCAATGAAATGTTCTTCTGTTTGTGTTCGGATTCATCTTGTCCTCAGTACAATCTGTGCTTTCCTTCGCGGGGAAGTTCGGGTCGTCCCATCAGAAGACGTGCTGGAGGAGTTCAGACATATTAGTTTTTCCGCTGTGTGTTGTATATATGGACAGATTATTATAACTGTCCAGATGTGTTGACTGTAAGTTGTACTCTGATTATTTGTAAGTTTTATTTAAAGCTCTCAATAAAGTTATTTCTATATTATATTTTGTTCCGCTACGATGTGAGACTCTGTGTTGTGTTAGTTTTTCTTCTTCTATTCTAATAATTCTTTATTTCTTATCTCAACCTCTAATTTCATTCTAATAACTATCTGGTGCTTTCGATACTTGGATTTTGGCAAGTAAAATGAGTTTTATGTATATTGGCGAGATTCGGGCATCGAATCTGCTTGGTCGTTACATCTATCTTTTACAATTTTTATATTGACATCTATACAAATCCTTATACCCATTTTTATCAAAACAATTCAACTTATCATCTGTAACAAACGTTACAGATTCCATTGCAAAACTTTTATTTCCATATTTATACTCTTTTCAAATCATTGCGACAACTTATGCGTTGTCGAAAATCCCATAGCGATCTCTCTAAGGATCCGCAGTTATAAATCAAATAGTTTAATTTATTATTTGTAACAATTGTTACCAATTCATTTTTCCAAAAATCTTACTTCATTTACGAATCCCATTTGTAAATTATTATCGACAACTGATATTTCGATTACATTTCTAAATTCTTAATTTCCATTTACAAATCGTTTGTAAATCATTTACGTTAACTTATATTCATTACCATTTCCAAAACTTTTTTACTTAGCTTATACTCTCGCCTTTTTTATTAACATTCCGAACTTTGGAATATCACATTTCGAACCTCGGAATAAATCTTACTTCGTTATTTCATACCATTTACCAATTTCTAAATTCCTTTTTTTCGAACTTCAAATATTCAATAAATATTTGATTTAAGCTATCAAATTTGCTTAAAAGTCCTTTTTATAACTTCGTTGTAAAAATTTGGTTTTTAATCTAAAATTTGTTACCTTTCACATTTCAATTTGATTGCATTTCAACTTTGATCACTTTTTAAATAAACTAAAAAGTAATCTCCATAGTTATTATTAATTAAAATAATAATTGACCTCACTCATTAACTACAGTAGCGGTAGTTAATTTCTTAATTAACTAAAATAAATAATAAGTTTAATATTAAAATCTTATTAAAATTGAAACAAATATTCATTAAACTATTTCATTAAATTAATTCAAAACAAATTAATTTAATAACAATCCCAGTTAAAACGGTTGACTCAGTGAACTCAATACACGATTAATTCGTTAACCAATTTCAATTAGTCCTTTATTTAAATTAATTAATAATATAATTAATTTAAATAATTCCATTTAATTGTTTCTTAAAAACAATTATCAAATTCTTAACCGTTAGGTTAATTTTATACTCTCTTGCTTATAAAACTGATTAACATCAGAATTTACTTCATAAAATCATTTAATAATCACTTATAAATTTAAATAATAAATAATAACCATTTATTTTCTTTTAATAACTTTTAATTAAAATAATAGATTTAAAAATCTATTTTCAGTTATAAAATAAATTTATAACTTCATTTTCGTCAATTTACATGACTGTAAATTGATATTTGTAAAACGATTGATTTATAGGCCATATACTGCCAATTACTCAACCAATATCACCTATTGGTTAAAACAAAACAAACGCTGAATTTTAGTTCAACGGTTAACAACCAAATCAATCATCCAATCAGAACAGTTCATATAATGATAATATGAAAATAAATATCATTAAATATATTTGAGGAACCCCGTCGGATCCCTCCAACCTGTTCTTCCCTTTATTCACATAGATTATTTCAAATAATGCCATTCAATACAATTTAACTGATAATTTCAATAACAGTAAATAACAGCCAATTAACGACAACCAATTTATCTAACATTAACAACAATTCATTAAATTAAACACGTTTATTTTATAAACGTGACCAACAAGGTAAGTTACCTGCATTGGGACCAATCGTTAAAATAACGATTTGGTGTAAATTAAACAACGTTTAATTTTATCGGTTCAAAAAATATATGAATATATATGTAACATATAAACAAACAAACAACAAACAGTCAACCATTAGCAACCATAGCACACAATTATAAAACCTGACTTATATAAAATATAAGTGGTGAGAACTGAGTGAGTTTAACTCACCTTGCGTTGATACCATTGTTTCAACGGTTGATTTTTAATCAAATTAAATGAGTGTTTAATTTAATAAAAATCCCAATTGATTCCAATTGCGTCCAAATCTGTTCTAGAATGCCATGTTTGTCAATAAGGTTCCAACGTAGTGTATTTCCTTTAATTCTGTTAATAGATACGAGAGTTATGAACGATATAATTATATAATTACATTAATATAACATATTTCCTTAATGATAATTTATAATATGAATTACTTTTGAAATTATAAACTTGAGTATCACTTAAATAATCAGTACGATTTTGATATTCTAGAAATGGCCAAGTTATCTGTACTTAACATAGTCTACAAATTCAACCGTCCGTTTTATAAGTCTTGAATATAAAATCTAAATTAGGGCTTAGTTAAGCTTAGTTATAATTGAAATGGTATAATTTACATTTTATATTGGTTGATCTTTTTTTTGAACATTAACAGTGTGTCTTTTCTTTTACCACCTACCCTTTGTTCACAACTGATCTGCACACCCTGCATGGTTCGAAAGCAGGATTAAATTAACTGATCATAATTTAACTAAATAATTTAAAACAAAGGCCCGTTAATTACCTTATTTAATAACTAAATTGCATTTAAAATTAAACACCAATGGCCGATGCAGTTTCTTCTTCTTTGTGAATTCTCAGTGTCACTCGTCCCTTTCTTCATTTCTGCACGTTTGAACATGATCTAATTAAAACTACTAATTTCAGGTCTTCACAAAACCGTTTAATAATAGGTCTAAAATCCCATTCCTGTTCCTCGTTTCCAAATCCAGAAACCTGCTCCATTCCATTTCACGAACACCGAGCCTTCCATCACTCACCGGAGATCGCCAGCGTCTAGGAGTTCCGCCTCATCGAGTCGATCCACCTCCCCAAGTCTTGGTCAATCCGATGCAGTGTGCCAACGTCAAGATCCAACAAACTGTCATGATTTTAAACCCAAATTTCGATCTCCACGGTTACTGAGTCCTCATCATAACTGATCAACATGGAGCTCTCATGTAGATCTAGGCTTTTGTAGTTGAAGAATTCATGTATTAATGTATGTATTTTGAAAGAATTGAGGAGGACTGTCGAGAGTTTCTAAACGTTGGTTTATGAAATGGCGGCTGTAGTTCGGGTTGACCGTTAAAGAAGGAAATTTAGGGTTATGTATTGTGTATATATATAGGAATGCAAAATGTGACTAATTTTATTAATATTTTATTATCCATAACTTTGCAATGATAAAATGTTTAAAAACAACTACAATTAACTCCTTTTTTCTCGATACCAATGCTAACCCTAGCATAAAAAAATATTGCAGACCCAGTGGGACGGGTTTCGTCGAAATCCAAGGTCATTTGTGAAAAGTCCTTTATAATTATCGATGAAAAATCAAGTGTTTAAAATTCCTATAATTACAAAAAAAAAAATCAAAAAAAATGAGACCTTGACATTTTACTAGAATTTTTCCTAACGGATCCAATGAATCTTGTTTCGTTAAATTTGGAGTTTGTTTGAACAGTCGTTTATTCGTTAAAAGTTACCCCTGTCAAAATAATCTAAACAATTAAATAAAAACAAGGGCGTTTTTGGCTGCCGAAGTCACATACGACATCCGTTTGCCACGAAATTCGATTTTCTTACAATTATTTAACGATGCGGTCCCAGTGAAACTAATTTCATCGAAAACGGAAACCATTTGCAAAAATGGCTATTTTTAACGCTTAATATAATATCGATTAAAATATTATTTAAATCCCAAATAATTCAAATAAATCATAATAAATTATTTTCAACATATATATCCAAAATGAAAATATAAACAATTCCAAATATAATTTATACAACTCAATATCGTCAATTTTGAGTTAAACAATTTAAATTTCCCTTTTAAATATATTAAATAAACGTTATAATTTAATAACGATTTCTATAGCGACTATTATAAAAGTTGAATTGGACATAACTAATAATCTATAACACGAAATTTGGATTTTTATCTTTCATACGAAAATTATCATCAATCAGATTCTAACGTTTCTTGTTTCACAGAAATCCGACTTATATCAGATTCGGTATATCCAATTAAATTTCAAAATTCAATTTTACGAACTGCAGTGCTATTTTGAGCTTGATTTATAGTATATATAAATTAAACGTTCAAATCTGTTTTAATTAAACGAATTCAATATTAAAATCTATTAATATTCCAAATATAATATTTAAAATAATAAATTAAATTAAATATTTGACGACAAAAAATACGGGACATTACAGATATTTTCCCGAGATATTAGCCAAAATCCGAGATTTAAAACCTTGGTTTTAATATATTCATAGTTTTTTATATATAATTTTATATCATTTTATATTTAGTTTCTAAAGTATTTTTATTTCATCTTTATATAAGCTTTTAAATTATATTTTACTTTGAATAGAATGTTTTAATATAAAGGAATGTAGTTTGTTTTAACTCTGGATTCACCATAATTTTTTTAAACATTATTCACTTTGTTTTAAAATTAATTTTTAATTTTACACTAGCATATGTCGACATATAAAAAGAGCTATGTTGACATATTAGCCCGTTAACTTGTTTTTTAAAATTTGAAAGGAAGTGTCGTTTTGAATTCAAACCTTTTTTGAAAGGTTGTGACTATTGGAAACCTATAAATACATTCGAGAATCCGAATTATTTAATTACTTTTCATCTCCTTCTTCTTCTCTAAACATTCCATCATTATTATACTTAATTTTTAACTTTCTGCACTTATACTTTGCCGATTTCAATACAAATCATATCTTCTTCTCTTTCAGTTCTAAATCAAAATCTATCTGAATTTAAGTGCTACTCAAGAGTTATAGGTTGTTTGTAATCAAAGATCTCAAGATCAAGTCCTATCGAGTCAATACTATAAAAACTGATAAGAAAAGGGTGTAGCCCTATCCCGTTTAAAGTGAGTAGGTCTGGTTGTGTCTCAAAAATCGATCGGGTGTAAAGTTGTGGTCTGTAAATCAGCTATGTCTCACTATACTTGGAATTAGTTGGGTGTGCCCTTGTAGCCCTGGAATCAAGGATTGTAACTGGATTTGTTGAATAAAAATCCACATTAACGCAACATTGTGTGGGATTGGAAGTAGGTGAGTCCTAAACCAGTATAAAAATCCTAGTGTGTACTTTCCTTTTACTGCTTTTACTTTTATTTTCTGCGTCCTATGATTGATTCTGTGTTTGTTATATCTATAATCTGTATATTGTTTTGTTTAATCCAAAAAGATTTCAAAAAAATAGTAGATTCCATAAAACGTTATTCACCCTGTTCTAGTGTTTAACTTGCCTTAAGATTCTTAGTCCGCATCCCCAACATAAATAAGTTTAATTAGCACAAGTAATTTACACTTGGTACTTTTTCGGGTTAATTAGCCTATTTCCCTTTACTTTCGCTAATTCTGGTAAAAGAAAGAAGGAAATATTATGACACTTCTATCTTCCTCCTCCTTCAACTAAAACCTTCTGAGAAAGAATTCGTGGTGCCTTTACACTTTGATAAATTGAAAATCAAATTCCCTTTGATAATTTATATTTTTAAATGGAGAGAAGGGGCTTTTCTACCCTCTATTAATCCATGCAATCCTCCCCTCAAATTATTTCAAGAGAAAGTGGTTTACTATATTTCAACTACTACATGCCTCTGTCTTCTACCAGGAAAGTTTTAGTTGCCGCAAATCTTCCTTTAGTAGGAAAATTTAGATTGAATCCACTCAACCAGCCAAGGTGAGTTGTCTGACTCACATAATCTAGTTTACTTTTGTTGCATGCAGTAGATATTTGAATATATGAGTTATTTATGCCTTGTTTGTTCTCTGTTCATACTGGTTTTGGTGAATTTTGTTCTTATGCTCATCTCAGTTTAATGCCCACTTTGAGAAATAATATCTCCCTCAATTCTCAGTGAATTGCTATCAAACTTGTTCCAGTTGTTGTTCGGATAATTGTCTTACAATTTGATGTCTTTCTGTTGTTGTATAGATCTTGAATTAGGTCGCTAAAGTTGGACACTTATGTTGTTGATCACCTATAGCTTAGAAACCAACTTCTCGAGGTCCCTCTTGCGTTTTCCCTAGAGAGGTCGACCCATGAAGAGTGGTGGTCGACCTCTCACTTAAAGGGTTTCGACCCTAGGGTCAACCCCAGTATGGGCCGTGAACGTTAATCTTTGGTTGGACATGGTGTATTGTTGTGTGTTTCATTTGCTTAGTTCCTGCACTTGATTCCTAATGTTTGTTGAATGAGTTTTATGCCCAATTAGTTGATGTTTATGAATGGCAATAAACTCCAATCCACAGTATTAATATTAGCTTCGATTTAGGTATTGAATTGATACTGTTTTGGATAAATTTCCATCTTATATTGTGCAATTTTCTATTGTTTAAATATTTCAAGCAAATGTACATTCCCCACTTTTTTGGATCGAATAGACAAAATATTTCTTTTCGTTTTTTTAATATGTTTAAAATTAGGAATTGGTTAGGAAGAACCTCAGAATCTCAAATTTATTATAAGTTGTTTTCCATCAAATGTTTTCAATTGATTTCCTAATTAATAACTATTTATTACATATGTTTTAAAGTATTTTATAATTATAAAATCTATATTATCCTTGCAATAGAAGGAGGATTTTAATGGAAACGTTTTTTTAATATTTAAAACCTATTTTTGTAAACCAAATATTTTCTTTACATATATATATATAAACACACACTTTTGCAATCTTCGGGATGACGCATTTGTGATTAAAAGGTAGAACAAACCTCATGGTGTGGGACACAAAAGTTTATATTATCGGTTAATTATAGACATGTCTAACCGAAGTAAATGATTTGATGTTCCGATGATTAATGTTTTTGATGATTGATGCATTGTGTTTTCCAATGTGGAATTAATGAGTGGATAGTAAACCAATGATGAGAACATGTTGTATGAGAGGCACAATTAACACGGCTGGGTTACTAGTCGTAAGTCTGCAATACATCGCGTTGTTATTACTAGTACTATACCTTCGGGTCAATTATGTTGCAATTCTAGGAAGATCCAATAGTTGTACTTTTGGTAGATCAAATATCATGTTGTACTTCTGGGTAAATCCAACACTATGTTGTAATTTTGGGTGGATCCAATATTATGTTGTAATACTGGGTAAATCCAACAACTATATTCCTCGATAGATCCAAATATGGTTATTCCTGAATGGATCCAAACATTGTAGTTCTTGGATAAATCCAAATGTTGAAACTATAGGTAGATCCAAAATTATAGTACTTGGAAACTAATTTCCATTACGTTAATACTTGTTGATTTGTGGAATTGGATCCATTTTTATGTTGTCTTGTTGATTTGGTGATTAATGGTCTTATGGATCCTATTTTATGATCGTATGTTGATTCCCATAGCTTTAGAGCTATTTTGGTGTTGTTTTAAATAAGGATCTCCTCTGGGTTAGATAAACTCATATTCGAGTTTACATGTTGTATTCTGGAGTTTTCCTCGTTGTTGTATCTTTGTGCTTAGCTCATTATGTAGCACTCCGTTATTGAAAATAAACCCTTCCTTCTAGTTTACTATGCTGTCCTTGCGATTTATGGGAGATTAGCCTCAATCATCTCGAGAATCAATTGTTGTTTTGGGTTATATTTTTCCTTTCATGATGAAAGGAATTCTTATTTAATGATTTCTTATACATTATTGATTATAGCTGACATATAAACTAGATTGATTCGTGTATGTAATACTCGGGTCAGACCGAGTTGTTTTAGGTTCAGTCTGTTGTTGATTCATGGTTTGTTGGTATGTCTTAGACTATCCTCTGAGGCCATTTTCTAGTTGTTTGTTCATATATTCGTGTTGTTGTATATTAGTTTATTTGGACATTATTGTATTTGTTGTTGTATAATCTTTTGAGATGTAGCACATGTATAAGTTGTATTCGGTGGTTGTATCAGTGTGTATCTATTTTGTGATATGTGATGTGTTGTATATTTTTCTGAATTTGATCCTTAGCCATCGTAGTTTCTTATTAAATGTATTGAGTACGTCGATCCACTTTGAGGAAAAAAGGGAAAAAAATGTTCCACCAATCGAGGTATTCAATACTCAACTAATATGAAATTATGGATGATTGCCACTAACCAGTAGTATTTTCCGCTCTAATAGACAGTTTTACTTAGTAATGCTCTTTATTAGGGTAGGGTGTTACACCAACTTTTTTTTATTTTGCTTTAAAGCAGTTTGCTTAAATATGCTTCATAAATTAGTTTTGAATCATTTAGAGGGACATGTTTTGTTGTTTACTGTTAGATCCAAAATTGGCTCCAACACCCACGTTGTTCAATTATGCAGAGATTAATATCAGAAAAAATGAAAGAGAAATAGGAAAGACATGAGATTTATAGTGGTTCGGCGTTAACGAGCCTACGTCCACTTTATATCTATGATTATACTTAAAATTCAAGTACAATCGATGATTTATCCCTCAACCTCACTTTTACAATGTTGATTCACTCAATAAATTCGAGACAAGTCTGAATAATAATAATAGAGATATAATAATGGTTGAGTCAAAGCTCAGAATTGCCCAAAAAGATCCTGAAAAATGCCAAGTCTGGGGCTATTTATAGCTGATATTTGCAGACGAATCGCGGTTATACGTGGCAAAAATCCCGAGGATTTCGGACTGGTTCGTAGCTTGAGGAAGAAATGGTCAATATGACAGTTACGGACAGGTGTCGCGAGATCCTGCATTCGCGGAACGTAGTGGACTTGGTCTTGGTCATCATCCATCAGCTTCAGGGATCGGATCGAGTGGATCTGGCGTGAACGGATCGGGTCGAGATCATTGGGGAGGCGATCACGAACCGTGGAAGGCAGGGCGATCTGATCGGGTCTTCGAAGGCTAATAGTATGAAGTTTCATATTTTGCTTGTGTGTACGGACCTTGGTGGCTTGGTCAAAAAGCTAGCCAACATTTTGCCCCCTCGAAGCATGTTTTATCAAGGATGGAACATGCTTCAAAATTGCGGACTTATCTTTTTATGAAGCGATGTGAATCAAAAGTCGTGCTTATCTGAAAGAACGTACTGCTTAAAAATGTTGCGTCCTCCGACTGATATAAATATCTGGTTGAGTCATCAATCATTTCTCTGTTTATCAAGTAATTTTCGTCTCTCGAGTTTTTTTTGGAGATAGCGTTGTCAAATCACCAGGTAAACCCTTAAATCTTTGTAAATATTTTCGGATTCGTTATTGCAAATGTCCATTGATTTCGGGTCGTCGGAGTACCTTACAGTTCTTAGGGTTGGGTACTCGCTATGATATGGCAATCGAACGTTTCCCTTTTCAGATAATGTTGGGCCTCCCAATCCCAATCGCGGGTTACTGACGGAACGGGCCACCCAATCCCGATCGCAATTTACTGACAGAGCGGGCCACCCAATCCCGATCGCAGTTTACTGACGGAGCGGGCCACCCAATCCCGATCGCAGTTTACTAACGGGGCGGGCCACCCATTGGGCCGAGTTGAGCTCTAATCCGTGGCTCATAGGCTTCTGCGATTTGAATAAGACAAACTAGGGGATATGAACGGTCACCAACCCATCTATATAAGCCGATCCCTTCTCTTCCGTCTTCCTTTCTTTTTACCTCCGCAGCCGCCCTCCAGTTCTTAGCCGAAACCCTAATTCGAATTTTTCCAAAAAATGAGAATCCCCTACGAAAAAAGGTAATGACGTGAAGCTTCTATCCTATTTTATTTGGTCTTTCTTTTTGCTCCTCTTTGTTCCCTTGAGTCTTTAATAACACAGTGGCAATGAGGACTTCGGGTTTAACGATGGTCAATGGGTTCGATCTCGTGAGTTCCTGGATGGGGAGGAGAAAAGAGGAAGAAAGAGGAGCAGGTTGGGCTAGTTCGTGGTGATGGCGAAACGATGGGAGAAGGGATGGTTCGTGAGGGTGGTAGATGAAAGGATTAAGGTTTGGGTAGCGAGCCAGGTCGTGGTAATGAGTGGGTCACTGGTTCACGAAAGTATGGGGAAAGGTGGATCGCGGGGGATTATCGCGATCCGGACCGGTTTCCACGATCCGATGCTCTTCCATGAGCTGGTGCTTTGCCGCGAGCTCACACCTGTTTCACGATCCGACAATACATCACGATCCAGACCCTGACCCACGAGCCAGTTCGATGATAAATCCGATGCGCATGTTGACATATAATGCAATGCAACTCTGATAAATCAATGGACAGTTAGGCTAGAGCTCTCGAGACGATCTTTCTGAACTGAACAACAACATAACTTGACAGCATATAACGACCATTATCTCGCTTATTTAACTAACTTCATGCTTCTTTCACATGCACGCACGGGCACACACTTGCACTTACACACACGGGGAACGGGTAACTTATGTTCTAATTTTTTCTCGCCAACACAACTATGTCGGATAAACAAGTGACTGAGACATCAAGTGAAAGTACCGAATCAGAGACATTAATACATCATAACCCTGATGTGCTTTCCTCTGATTCAAGTGAGGAAAAATCCGATCCTGATTACGAGACAGGGACCGATATGGAGTCAACAACTTCTGAAAGCACATCACATGAAGATGAGGATGATCGAGCTCCTGATGAAATTCCTGGTGCTAAGGAAATAGAGAAGTTCACTGATTCTTTACCCTCTAAGTTAGATGATATAAAACTTAAGAAGATATGTTTAAGACACGGAACTCCCTGGGATGACGTGAAAGTTCCAGAAAATGAAGATAGACCTCATTCTGCTCCAGAGGGGTACATGACCGTTAGTCGACTCATGTGCTGGGTAGGGGCTATTCCTCCTTTTCCTCTACTTGTTGTTGATCTCTTGAGACAGTTACACATTGCCCCCATGCAACTCCACCCGAATGCCTATGCGGCTTTGTATACTCTGTACGTTGCTTATATGGAGATTCTACAGACTGAACTTACTCTTAAAGATTTGAAGTTCTATTACCACTTCAAACATCGTTCCGCAGGGGCTCCCAATTTCTCTTTCTTCGAATCGGTTGCCAATAGAAAAGTTGTGACAGATGGTTATAGCAATATAGGGGACGTCAAATTTGACTGGTTCTATATAAAGCAGCAAGCCGGATGCGTAAGGAGGTGGCTACAAGCAAGTATGTTTCCAACTTTTCCGCGTTTAATTCGAATGCATAACTTCAGTGCTAACGAATCATTTTGTTCCATACAGATCACAACTTTGAGAGAACGAAAGGATCGATATACGAAGACCGAATGTCCCGCCTCCTCAAAAGTAACTCAGATTTCTTAAGGATTAAGAAATGTATCACCGACGAGAGCCTTCACAAACACCGTCTCTTAGACATAAGGTTCAGACTTGGAGCAGGCGACAAACCTTACAAGTATATACCACCGACGGAAGGAGAAGGAACTTCTCAAGTTGTAAAGACAACTACCCTTCGCAAGAGTCCTTTGCCAATGATTAATCAGGATGACGAGGATTTAAACGTATACAAAGGAGATGAGGGACGAGCCGATGAATCAAAGGAGGTCCCGACCTCTGAGAGGCAGTGTCCCTTTAGAACATCATCGTCGGTTGAGTCTGTCGCCCCAGATGAATTAACGGAGGAACAGACATTTGGGGAATTAAATAAGATTCCTTTACCAGACAATATTTATACTCAAGAAGATTTCGAAGGGAATCAAATTTTTCCCATCTCCGAAGAGACGAGTGTCCCAGTTGGAGAAAAAGAAGTCATCCAAACGAGTCTAACTCCGGGCCCTGGTCCGTTTAAAAAAGGGGATTTCACGGGATGCACAAATCACATGCACCATTTATCATCACAATCTTTTGCTACTGTGGTTCATAGTTCTAACATGCACTTGTTTCCTTTGTAGGGAAAAGGTCTCGCAAACGGTCTTATTCTTATCGTTCCCTTCGCGAGGGCACACCAAGCCTCCTTCCAGATCCTGAGCATACTCGCAGCGATAGTCGGGGAAGGGATAGTCGTCGGCCCCAGGATTCTCATCAATCTTATTCTGCACGACCTCGATCTCCACTAAAACAAGGTTATGGAAAGCCACATAGTCGTCCATTTCCACCGGTTGGGGGAAAGCAACTTCCTAGATATTCAACTCCTCCGAAAAGCACTCCTTCTCACGCCCAATCTTCCAAAAAACACCCCGAGCCAGAGGACAAGAACAAAGATGAGGGAAGGATTATAGAGAAGGGGAAGACAACTCCTATTTCCTCTAGTGAGCGTGGCTTGGATACTACTTTTGCAAAGGATGTTGCCCCCAATTCTGAGATTATGGCCAGGCTAGAGTGCTTGCGAAAGCAGTTCCCTGATATTTACTTTGAGAGAATGGTGTTCGTCCCAGATCTTGAACTGGTCCCCGAGGGTTGAGACACTAAGGTGATAGGGTACGCCTGCCATGTGGCTAAATAGTACGGGGTAATGAAGAAGCATGCTGCTACACTTTCTACTATCATCCGCCAGATGGAGACAGACGCATCTAGAGCCAGAGTAAAGATTGATAATGATGTTAGGGCCAGGAGCAAAATGGAAAAAGAACTAGAGGATGCACAGGCCCAACTGGCTTTGGCTCGGCGAGACGCAGAGAATTAGAGGTCCGAGTTGGAGAGTGCTAGGGAGTGTTTTCGCAACGAGCTTGACTTAAACAGCCAGGAACGAGTGGCCCTAAGAAAGGAAGTGGAAGATCTCAGGGCAGTTAATATCGAGCTAAAGACAGCACAAGAACGTTTCGTTGCTGAGAAAGATGCCTTGGAGAAAGAGAAGGCAAGTTTAAAGGTTGACCTCACTCTCGCCAAAAAGGAAAAAGAGGTTTTAATTGGTCAACTTGCTCAAGCTAAGGAGCGTGCAGCTCTTGCCGGAAGTAATGCCAATAATGCTCTTGAGTCGGCAACTGCTGCAGCCGATAAACTTGTCGAAAGAGAGAAAGACATAGCTAGTTTTGAGGAACTGTTGTTCGACTTCTTTGGTCAGGTCATCAAGACTCGAAACATCTCTTGGATTCCAGACTATCATGTTACCTTGGCCAATGTATGGGACGCAATCGTCGAGGGCAAGAAGCGGAGATTGGGGGTCGACGAGATTGATGTAAGTTAGCTAATGTAGACCTTTCTCAGAGGTGAAGAACCTGAGGCTTTGGAGGAAGGTAGACGCCTAGTCCATGAGGAGATGGAGAGGGAGAAGAGTAGGCTCAAGGGCAAGGATAAAGTTGGCGAAAGCTCGAGCTCGGTGGTGGAACCCAAAACCTCTGAGGTTGAGGGATATAACCCCGATGATCCGTTGATCCCCTTGGCTCCAACTCCTCCGATTATCGGGACCACCAGTACAAGTCTGGGGGATGAGTCGGCTGAAGGTATCTCCATATTCTCTCCACGGTTCATTAAAGAAATCGTAACTGGTCGTCGTCTTACGAGACGGACAACTGACATGGCCACATCTCCTCCCAATTCACTAACCTTTGCTTCTCATGGTGTAGGTACCAATGTGGTCGAAAAAGGTGCAGAGGAGAAGGAAGCGGCAAAGAAAGTTAATGTCCCTTCGGGTTTTGGTATTGAAGTTTCCGAGATTCCAAAGCGAACCTAGGGCTCAATAGGTGATAAAGTTACGGTAGCACCCATGGAATCTGGCACTGGCGCTCCTGCAGACGCCGAGATTATTGCTGCTTTGCATGACATAGATGGCGGTCATGGAGATGAGGAAGAGGAGGTAGAAATCATAGACGAGGCCAAGGATGATGATAGTGAAACCTTGGCTGACATACAGGCTAGGAAGGAGAAGCAGTTGGTTCTTAGGAAGGGGGAACAGGATCCTGTATTCGTGCCCCCTATTTCTGAAATCGACCCCAAAACTGGGTTGGTTATATGATTCTCTTCCAAATCAATAATTTCACAGCTTGCATCCGAACCTTCCAGTCCTCCCCCGGAGCCTCTTGTCGATAAGAGGAAGAGGAAGAAAAGTGACCGTTCTGGTGCTGATAAAGAGGAGTGGGAGAAGCAGAAGAAGGACAAGAAACCAAAGCCATCTCCTAAGCGTAAATAGAATGCAGTTATTAGCTCATGTTTTAGTTTTAGGATTTCCTTTGGCCAAAAGATGTAGTCGTGAGAGCGGCCCTCACTTTTGTTTGGCTTTTTGTTTTTTGTAAATCCGCTTTCAGTAAATAAAGATCCATTTCTTTTGCACCATTGTGTTCCTGCAAATTCATCATGTTAGCAGAACCTAAATAGTCATAACTGAAATATTCATAGTTAACTATTAAAGTCATAAGTAACAAATATTAATCATGACCAAAACAATTATCAAAAAATACACGTGCTAAGTAAATGTGTGGTGGTGCACATATATACCCCTAATCAATCGTTATTATATTGCCTGGCCAGGGCGTATTGGCGATCGATTAGGATTATATTCATACTATCCCGATCTTTCAACGGGGTAATGATTCTTGCGGCGCTAAGTCCCTAGCGCTTTTATACACTCCCGATCCTTCAGCCGGTTAGAGTTCATGTGGCACTAAGTCTCTAGCGCCTTTATACTCTCCCGATCCTTCAGCGGGTTAGAGTTCGAGCTCGATTCTTGGTCTGCTCACCGATCCTTCAGCGGGGCAGAAGTTCTAGGGGCGCTAAGTCTCTATCACCTTTATACTCTCCCGATCCTTCAGCGGGTTAGAGTGTTATCAAGGCGGTTTTATCATGGTGCACCTTCACACCTTGGGGACGTTATCTTCGCGTCCTTTATACTCTCTCCCTGGTCTCAGGAGTTAGAGTGCAAACAGTAGTTCGATTTACCTCGCTGCAGCTTTTGGAGCTTTAATTACCGTGAGCCTTCCGATCTGACAGACGACATTTTGAATCAGCTTTTTGAGAATACTGCATAAATTTAAAACAAATCTCGAAATGGTAACAGTTTATATTGATCAAAATAAAAGAGTAGATAAGAAATGGTGCAGTAAAGGTAAATGACACGCGATATTTTTATAGTGGTTCGGTCGAATCATGACCTATGTCCACTTTATAATCTTCTGTTCAAATAACCAGACTATTCTAGGCAAGTCGAGCCTTTTTACATGGTTCTAAAAATAAAAGAGTAAAGCTGACATTTTTATGTCAGATAAAGCCACAAATGCTTAACATTCCACACTCTGGGGATTTCATCTCCATCTGCGGTTGCTAGCTTGAAGGTTCCATTATCAAGCCTTCGTGAAATGGAGTACAGCCCTTCCCATTTCGGGCCCATATGTACTGGAGGTGGAAAGACGCGCTTCAGAACCAAGTCTCTGGGTTCAAATGTCCGAGCTCGGACTCTTCTGTTGTAGTACCGAGCTATTTGTTGTTTATGCCTCAGGACACGTAAGTCGGCTTCGTCCCTTTTTTCCTCAACCATGTCCAGGGATTCAAGGAGCAACTCGTTGTTGGTCATCGGATCGTAATAAATGGTTCGATGAGATGGCACTTCCGACTCGACCGGAATAACTGCTTCAACTCCAAAAGCAAGGGAAAATGGGGTGTGACCCATCGCCAACATGTACGTTGTTCTATAGGCCCATAGTGTCAGGGGTAATTCATCAACCCACATGGCTTTGGCCCTCTTCAATTTTTTCTTTATAATGGATTTGATCACCTTGTTTTCCGCTTCAACTTGTCCGTTCGATTGCGGATGTGCCACAGAGGTGTATCTTTTCTCGATGTGGTACTTCCGACAGAAATCTTGAAACTCTGTGCTGTCGAATTGGGTCCCATTATCGGTTATGATGACTTTTGGAATCCCAAATCGACATATAATGTTCTTAACGACAAAGGTGATCACTCGCTTGGTTGTGATCGTGGTCAAAGGCTCTGCTTCTACCCATTTAGTAAAATAATCCACGGCTACAATAGCGAACTTTGCTCCGCCCTTTGCTATGGGAAGGCTCCCAATAATGTCAATTCCCCACATAGCAAAAGGCCACGGGCTTGTCACTGTCTTCAACTGGTTAGGTGGCATCCTAGGAATTTTGGAGAACTTCTGGCAAGCATCACAACGTCGTGCGTACTTGGCTGCATCCTTGTTTATGGTGGGCCAGAAATAGTTGTATCGCAATATCTTCTTTGCCAATGTTTGCCCTCCAGTGTGGTCGCCACACTCACCTTCATGGACTTCCTTCAGTACACGCTTGATGTCGTCATGGGCGATGCACCGGAGGAGAGACATCGAGAAACCTTGTCTGTACAGGACTTCGCCTTGCAACACATATCGGGAAGCCTTCCGTATTACTGCACGCCTCTCAGTTTTTTTGTTGGGAGCATTCCATTCATCAAGAAATTCTTTAGAGGGGTCATCCATGACTCCCTTTCAGGTTCAACCTCTAGTACCGGATCAACTTCCATCTAATCCACGTTAGGGAACTGTAGTATTTCAATCAGGGCTAGCTCCGTATGTTCTGGGTTATCGGAACTAGCCATCTTTGCTAACTTGTCTGCTCTTTAATTCTCCGTTCGAGGAATGTGAGATATACCGTGGTAATCAAAACCATCCAGCAACTTCTTTACTTTCTCCAAATATGATATCAACCTTGGACTCTTAGCCTGAAACTTTTCGTTAACTTGGTTCATGACTAAATTGGAGTCACAAAAGATGTCTAGCTTTGTTATCCCTAGTTCCTTTGCAAGCTTCAACCCGGCAATTAGAGCTTCATACTCGGAATCATTATTAGTTGCGTGGAACTCCAATCTAAGAGCGTAATATATTAGCCGTTTCTCTGGAGTTTCAAGAACCACTCCGGCACCAGATCGTCTGTCATTTTTCGCTCCGTCAGTGTATACTTTCCAGGCATTAGGTCAAGGAGTAGCTTTGGTGGATCGTCTTCCTCGGTTACCACATCATCTTCTGGGATAGTAAATTCTGCTATAAAGTCTGCAAGTGCCTGCCCTCTAATCGACCTCCGGGGTTGGAAGTTCAGGTCGAATTGACTCAGCTCAATGTTCCATTTGAGCAACCATCCCGATGCTTCTGGCTTTTGTACGACTTGCTTAAGCGGGTGATCAGTATAAACAGTGATGGGATGAGCCTGGAAGTAGTGACAAAGCTTCCTAGATGCAATCAGCAGACTGTACGCAAGCTTTTCTATTTTTGGGTAATTTCGTTCTGCAGCTGCCTCTTTCTTACTCACATAATACACCGGTCTTTGCACCTTATCCTCTTCTCTTACCAAAGCCGAACTGATTGCGTGGGATGACACTGCCAAGTACACAAATAAATCCTCATGATCCACAGTCTTAAACAGTATCGGGGGTCTTTCCAGATGATTCAATAGATTCTGGAATGCTTATATACAGTCAGGAGTCCATTTAAAGTTGCGCTTGCCTTGCTTTATTAGCTCGAAAAACGGGATGCATTTATCTGTAGCTTTTGAGATGAATCTGCTGAGCGCTGCCACTTTTCCAGCAAGGCTTTGCACATCTTTAATCTGCTTTAGTTCTTGGATATTTCGGATTGCTGTAATTTGGTATGGATTGATCTCAATTCCGCGCGAGCTTACAATGAACCCTAGGAATTTTCCAGACGATACCCCAAATGAGCACTTCAAAGGATTCAGTTTCATCCCATATTTTCGGAGAATTCGAAACATCTCTGCTAAATCGATAGTATGATCAGATGACTATCTGGACTTTACCAACATATTGTCGACGTATACCTCCATCATTTTCCCGATTTGGTTGTAGAACATCCTATTCACCAACCGCTGATATGTAGCGCCGGCATTTTCAGACCGAAAGGCATCACCACATAGCAGTATAATCTCAAATTTGTAATGAAGCTGGTATGCTCTTGGTCTGGGTCATGCACGGGGATCTGATTATACCCCGAATAGGCATCCATAAAAGAAAGAACCTCATGACCCGTGGTTGAATCTACTAATTGATCGATTCTAGGCAATGGGAAGCTATCCTTCGGACAGGCCTTGTTTAGATCAGAGAAATCGATGCACGTACGCCACTTTCCATTGGCCTTTTTTTACCAAAACTGGGTTTGAAATCCAGTCAGGGTATGTTGAATCTTTAATAAACCCGTTACTTCTCAGCTTTTCGACTTCTTCTTTCAAGGCGGCAGACCTTTCTGGACCAAGCATCCGCCTTTTCTGCTTGACAGGGGGATGTTTTGGGTTAATGCTTAACGAATGACTCATAATCGAGGGAGATATCCCACACATGTCCGCATGGGTCCAGGCGAATACATCCAAGTTAGTTTTCAGGAAATTTTTTAATTACTTGGCTCGAACAGGATCCAACTGGGACCTAATCTTCAGGACCTTCTCTGGGTCACTATCATTGATTGGTACATCCATAGTTGCTTCATTGGGAGTCGCCATTCTGCCCCCAGGCTCTTTATCCTCTCTGGGATCTATGTCCTCGGGCTACTCTCTGGGCGACCCTCCCGAAGGTATTTCCTTTAGTTGCTATGACGATTCTTCCCTTGGAGGGGAGGAACCATCTTTTGCTTCTACATCTTTCCTTTGCGGAGCAACTTTAACTCTGCAATGTAACATGCTCGTGCAACAACTTGATCTCCTCTAACTATACCCACACCGGAATCCGTTGGGAACTTCAACAATAAGCACCAGGGTGCAATACAGGTCCTGAATTTGGCTAGGGTCGGTCGGCCTAAGAAGGCATTGTGCGGAAATTCAATATCCAGGACCACGAAGGGGAGGATCCTTACTCTCTGGCGTTCTCCTTCCCCAAGGGTTACTGATAATTCCATGTATCCTATTGGAGCGGTCGAAGCCCCATTAAATCCACGTATCCAACCTTCACATGGCTTCAAATCCTTCGGCTCGAGTTTCATTTGGTCGAATGTTTTTTTGAATAGAATGTTGACTGAACTTCCGTTATCTACCAAAACTTTATGAACTATAGCTGGGCTGATGGTGACAGTGATCACCAATGGGTCCTCAGTTGGGGAGTGTACTCCAATACTCTCTCGCTCGCGAAATATGACGTCATCGGACATCGTCTTTTGTTGCTTAACCGGAGCGTTGTCCTCGGGGTTACTACATACCCCCACTTCGAAATGTTGTTTAGCTATGTTTATGTATTGGTCCATAGCTTTGAAACTGTGCCCTGCCAGGTGAAGTCCACTAACTATGGTATTGATAACGATATTTTTTCCTTTTTGCTGAGTCGTCGGTTTGGCAGCGGGTTGGCTTTGGTTCGGGGCTTGTACGGATTGCCCCCTGTCCTTAGAAGTCACCTTATACTCATCGAGCTTCCCTTCTCGGAGAAGCCTTTCGACCACATCTCTCAAGTGACGACATTCGTTTGTGGAATGACCATGGATCTGATGAAAAAGACAGAATTTTCCAATTTCACGCTCTTTCTCTGTAGAATCTCTCGGAGGAGGCCTTTTATACTAGATGATATTATATGTATCCAGGAAGATGTTTTCCAACGTATCATTTAACGGTGTGAAGCTCTCAAACGGTCTGAGCCGGGGTCTCCTCTGAGAGTCATTTCCTCGATTTCTCTTCCGGTTATTGTTATTATTATTCCCTGATTGGCGACCGCTGCCTTGATTCTTGTTCCCGACGTTAACTTCAACTTTTCCTGAGCTATCTCCTGTTTGCTTGATAGCCACATTGCTTTGGATATCTTCCTTATCTATAGCCTTTCTCTTCCGATTGGCGTATATCTCCTCCCGACGCAGGCGAACATTAGCTTTTTCATAAAATATTTCTCTGGTCGGGGGTGGCTTGTCGGCCAAATATCTTCCAAACTTGGTTCTTTATCGACGCCATCGATCAGGGCCATCAACACAATTTGCTCATGCGGATCTTTGACTTCTGTGACAGCCAAATTAAAATGATCCAAATACGACCTCAGGCTTTCGTCAGGTTGTTGCTTAATAAGGGATAGCTCAATTACATTCTTAGACCTCTGGGCATGAAGACGGAACTGGTTCACGAATTTCTCACTCAATTCCCTGAAGCTGGATATCGACCGTGCCAGCAAGCGGGTAAACCACAATAATGCCACATCTTCCAGGAATATAGGGAATGCTTTGCATTTTTCCGCGTCTATAGCTGCAGTGGCATTCATCAACCAGGAGTATCGCATTAGGTGCTGGATGGGGTCAGTTCTGCCTGTATAGCAATTCATGGTTGGCATATTGAAGCGCCTCGGGAATGTAACATCCAGTATGTCATCA
Organism: Allium sativum; assembly: GCA_030737875.1. Lineage (NCBI taxonomy): Eukaryota > Viridiplantae > Streptophyta > Magnoliopsida > Asparagales > Amaryllidaceae > Allium > Allium sativum. Next base: position 42,759,871 of record JASFAX010000020.1, on the reverse strand, counting down.
GTAAAACGCGTATGACTGCGATCTATGCCCCCAATCTTCATTCCTCTATCCATGGCTATCTACCATGACTTGCCTAATCATTGCTTCAACCTCTGCATAGGTCAGGGTAGATTCGGGATTAGCACTTCTTGCTCGACGGCCTCCTCCAACATTTCTTTGACGTGCTGTTACAAAGTCTGGGCCCTAAGAAGAACTCCCTTGCCCCTTGTTGTCGCGGTCGATCACGCGACAAGTGGGAGGCACACCGTTCCTTGGTGGTAGAACGGGCTCATTTAAGTTGCGGTTACTAGTTCCCTGATTAAGTGCCTCTTCTTCACGAGATGGAAGTGACCCAAATCGAAGTTGTTCTATGTTCTCGGCCCTTTCTAACGGGGGCCATCGTTGGTTCCTTCGGGGCTCTTCAGACGACGACGTACGTTCCGGAGAGAAAGGGTGAGCTGGAGGTGGTGAAACCTGTTTTTGAATATAGTCAATTCTTCTGCCTAGGGCAGTAATATTTTGACGCAGCAACGAGCTCTCCTGCCTTTGGGCGGCCAGTTCATCAGTTTGTCTGTCTAATGCTTCAAGTATTCGAGTCAGATGTCCTTCGGTAACTGGGGCAGTAGAGTCGAACTGGTCATCTTCATCTTCTCTTATACGCAAGGAACTTGAACCGGGTTGAACAGAAGTACCAGCACGAGCGGAACGAGCCATAACTTCCTTCCGGTCGGGTAGTAGTCTGATTATCAGTTCGGATCGTGGTCCTCCTATGATGGTGGCTCGCGATACCCTCCTGGCGTCGGTTTGTGGTAGTTCCCTGGGATCGGATCGCGGAAGGGTTACTAAGGGGATGGCGACATTATCTTGGGATCAGGTCGTGACACCCTCAGCTGTTCGGGTCGCCATACCTTCATCGGATCAGATCGTTCCCTCTTCTCCACGATCCGAGGACAGAACTTCGATCCGCTCCTGAACGCTCTCTTCAATTGCCTCGTTCGTAGCTTCATTCTCTTGGGAAGCTCGTACTTCCTTAGACTTCTTTCCAGCCATGATATCTGAGCTTTACTGAAATCTTCAAAAATCGAAACAGTGGAGTTTTGGACCGTTTTCTTCGAACTTGATTATCCGAATAATAGAACTACAATCCAATATGCTGAGACTTTGTTCTCAGTGAAAGCACCAAAATGTTAGATCCAAAATTGGCTCTAACACCCACGTTGTTCAATTATGCAGAGATTAATATCAGAAAAAAATGCAAGAGAAACAGGAAAGACACGAGATTTATAGTGGTTCGGCGTTAACGGGCCTATGTCCACTTTATATCTATGATTATACTTAAAATTCAAATACAATCGATGATTTATCCCTCAACCTCACTTTTACAATGTTGATTCACTCAATAAATTCGAGACAAGTCTGAATAATAATAGAGATATAATAATGGTGGAGTCAGAGCTCAGAATTGCCCAAAAAGATCCTGAAAAATGCCAAGTATGGGGCTATTTATAGCTGATATTTGCAGGCGCATCGCGGTTATACGTGGCAAAAATCCTGAGGATCTCGGACTGGTTCATAGCTTGAGGAAGAAATGGTCAATATGACAGTTACAGACAGGTGTCGCGAGATCCTGCATTCGTGGTAGTGGACTTGGTCTTGGTCATCATCCATCAGCTTCAGGGATCGGATCGAGTGGATCTGGCGTGAACGGATCGGGTCGAGATCATTGGGGAGGCGATCACGAACCGTGGAAGGCAGGGCGATCCGATCAGGTCTTCAAAGGCTAATAGTATGAAGTTTCATATTTTTCTCGTGTGTGCGGGCTTTGGTGGCTTGGTCAAAAGGCTAGCCAACATTTACAAAGCCGAATTGTTTTGGACTTACAGCGCTTTTTTTATAAATTTAAGCACCCATGTGTTTAGTTTTTCTTCGATACCATAGAGGTACGAAGCCAAGTGTCTTGCTTTGACGCCATAGAGGTGCAACCTATTTCATTTTAAAGCTTATCAATCCCTATAGCTCTACTATTCTAAATTATTTCAAATGGCTTGGAACTAAAGCTATTAAATGACTATTTTTTCCTTTGTTTCGATGATTTTGAATAGTTTTAGACGATTTCAATAGAAAGCTTATGATTACTTCTAAGAATTCTAGAGTGTCATCTAAAAAGATTTTGAAAGCATATATTTGGCATATTTATTTTTCTTACAAGGGGTTATTGAATTTTATTTGTTTAAAGATGATATTCAAAAGGTTGAATTGTAAAGGTATATGTTTTCAAGAAAATATTTAAAGACCCAGTATTTTACTAAAGCAATTTATAATCTCTTTTCCATTGGATAGGTGGAAAGATGATAGTTATAACTCAGACGATTAGAAACCAAATGGGACTAGCGTAGTGTCGCATCTTATACTTCCTATACCATCCTTAGCTAAAATATTTCATATTCCAGTGGATAGGGAAAAATTAGGTAAAACTAAAACTATGGTACACACAAAAATAGATGCAATTAAATAGATTATTGTTGAGACCGCAAAAGCTTAGGTTCTTAGCTAGCCTTAGCAAAATTAGACGTTAGACAAATAGTTAGAAGAGAATCAAATTTGGATAGACCGTCTAATTTGTTTCTAACAATAAGTTAGATGATTTGATAAATTTGGTAGGTCCAAATCAACTATATAGGTTTATAGTTAACTTGGAAAAACTACAATGCTAAGACAAATAGTCAGAATTAGAGATAGATAGTTGAATTGTCCATAAGATAGCCTGTCAGGATTATTAATGAGAGAGATAATAAGGATTAGGCAAATAGTTTTGATTGATTAATAATTATTATGTTTATTAACTACTATGATTGCATGTACAACATTATTGACAAACTGATTTGGCTGAGGATACTAGGGAAGGGAAAACCTATTCCACTCAGCGGTGTGGCGTCACTAGATATTTATATATTAAGTTATCATATTATCATTCACATTAGATTGCTTGTTTGATTCGAAGTTTTTTCTCTCTTCTAACTCTTTGATGCTCGGTTGAGTAGCTTTGGAGTATGATTTCAGTTTTTAGGTCTTTTGGCAGATAAAGTTTGTGAAAATGTGCATAAGACAACAGGGCCGGCCCTGAGTATTTATGGGCCTAGTGCGGACCCAAAATTTTGGGCCCTTTTTTTTATGAAATTGAACTTAATTGAAAATGTGTTTTTTCTACTGTGCATCTCCAGTGAGAAAATTGCGTGTTTCAGCAAATTCATAAAGCTTTTACCCACATTTTCAATCTGTCAAATAGAGGTCCACACAAGCCACATCTCCATTTTAATATATTGATTGATGTCAACAAAGTATACAATCATATCTACTTTTACATAGATAAATTACTATCAAGTACACACATCCTGACAAGAAAAAATAGCTCTAGTAAAGGTAATACAGTTTTTTTTTTGGCCCCCTGACCTAATGGGCCTTGTGCAGTCGCACGGCTCGCACTAGGCCAGGGCCGGCCCTGTAAGACAATCGCTAACTATTTAGAACTATTTTGGAGTCCATTATGTTTTTCTTAAATGTTGTAATAATTATTGTTGTTATGACTACTCTGATCGATCAAGTCGACATCTTCATCTGCCCCTCTTAATGTATATATATACTATCATTTTATCAGAAATTAGGGAAACGATTATGGAATTATGTATATAGTGAATATGAGATGAGAAATTGTGTTTAAATTTCATTTCATATTCACATATTATTGATATTGATATCATTAACACATCTATGTTCGATTGCCAGAAATTAATTTTATTAATAATTGCAACATCTATATGGTTTAGTTCCGACCCTCAGAATGAAAGATATTACAAATTATTTTAGGGAGATTTTGACTGAGATCTCTATCAAATTTCAAAATACACATAACATCAATGCTGAATTAAATATGTAAACTAGGTCCATCATTTTTGGATAACATCAAAAAACAATGTAAAAAACTTCCAAATTCCAAATTTATTTCAATTTATATTTATTTACATATTCAAATTCATGTAAGAAAATTAAATAATATATAGAAAACGGACAAAATAGACAAAAGACTAAGCTCCATGAAAACTTGCGGAAATATGTACAATTATTTAAAATATTGCTGATATATAAGCAATTATAACTAGTAGTTTGCGTAATTTTATCTGATTATTTGATGAATATTTCATAATTTCATAATTTATTTGGAATTATATTCAGTATCATATTTATTACAGAAAAAAATTTAATGCAAAACGAACACAAACAAAACAAACTATTTCCAATAAAAAATTTGTAGACAAATTCATAATTTTACAGAATAAATACATATTTCTCTGCAGTTGTTTTATGTTTGTAAACATTGGCTTATTGAGTGAATACTTGCAAATATGTCTGCAATTATTAAGTTAACGTTTGCTTATATGTCTATAATATTTATTATTTAAATGTAGACATTTCTGCATTTATTTTTTGACTTTACGCAGTTTCCTAATTTTAATATTTACAATTTTATGATGGGAAATTTTTTTATAAGGACAACTCAATTAAATAATTTATCCATAAGGACAAGGCACTAATAATTTAACGAGAAAGACAATTAATAGCCTAGCCCAACATAACGCCTTCTATTTTTTTTTCTCGTGTTCATTAAAATCTTTTTCTTCATGAACGCAAAAAGTACTTCCATCATTTGGTTTCAAATCGTATGATATAATTCAACAAAGAAAAAAAATATCGACTGAATCTCCATCGTCAACATCTGCGACTATGGAAGGCACGAATTTGAGTCAAAACCATATAACCGCACCAAATATTGATCTAGTCGAAAAGGAATCGGCAAAAACATCCGAAACCGTCGCCGAATTTGCCGAAAATGTACAACCTAGACTCGAAACCCTAGGTCATAGAGAAAAACAGATTGCTCAAGTTCAAAAGCAAATTAAGGATCAAGTAGTGGAGAAAATTGCAGTAGGTGGATCAAAGAGAAGCTGATGAAAAAAAATGATACTGTTAATGCACCAAACGAGCAACAAAGTGTGTTAGAAAAGCAAACTGATATTATTGGTGGAAAAAATGAGAAAAACAGATTGCTCAAGTTCAAAAGCAAATTAAGGATCAAGTAGTGGAGAAAATTGCAGTAGGTGGATCAAAGAGAAGGTGATGAAAAAAAATGATATTGTTAATGCACCAAACGAGCAACAAAGTGTGTTAGAAAAGCAAACTGATATTATTGGTGGAAAAAATGAGAAAAAAAGAGTAGTTGAAATAGAAAATGATACTGTTAATAGAATGTCTAATTCAAAAAGATGCTGATAATGTTGATGCTCATAATGTGGAAGAAATCACGGTGACTAAATGTAACACCCCACCTCCGCCAGGGTCACTCTTGCAAGTACACTAGCTTCGGAGGGGTGTTGGACAAGGTAAACATGCATGCAGATATCACAAGATAGAACATATAAGTAAAACAGAGTAGTAAAGCAGCGGATAAAACTAGCATTTCAAAACCATAGTCAAGTTACATCAAAGTACTTGGTCATTATTTTCCCATAAAACAAAGTCTAGAACATAAACTGAAAACAGGAAAAACATAAAGTAACTATCCCCAAAGTAGCATAAGGCCATAGCATGCTCAAGTCCAAACCATACATGAGCTATCCAGAAAAGCAGCTAAAGATCTAGCTAGGTAACAGTGTTCCCACCCTGCAAACCTGGGGGGTGGGGAAACGGAAGAAAAGAGGCGAAAGAAAACGGGTCAGTCAAAAAGACTGGTAAGTCCTATCTACTATTAGTATAAAAACTAATAAAGTTAATTGGACATGTAAAGCAGAGATGAAACATGAGGTGATAACTGGCATGGTGAAGAGACAGATCAAGTGTGGCATCGCATATACAAGGTTAAGTTGCACCAAGTGTGTACTAGTAATCTATGTCAAGTATCAACAAGAAAAGATCCCTCGGCCCAATCTTGGCCCAACATCCCGAGATGACCTAGATCAAGGTCCAACAACACGGTCTAGTTGATCGGCTCCCTAAAAGCCTAACTCGTCAAGTGTCGGTGTCATACGGCCCAATCACGAAGTGTAGTCAAACTGTGCTAGGTCCACCCTAGGGTGTATCAAGCCCTAGGGTGCCAACCACGGACACAAATCAAGCACGCACAGTCTAAACCTATGGGTGCCCATGTCTGCTTTTTCAACTCCAGACCATGTGCACGACCATAGTCCGCCTGAACCTACACCGGCGCACCTACTCAGCCGTCGTTTTGGTCGCTTACATGTCAGCCCAGTAATCGTGCCCCACCCTAGCCTAGTCCCTAGGGTATCATGATACAATCAAGAGGGTTACTGGTGAAAAGGACCACGTAACTAGGGTTTCTAACGGGTTAAATGTGGTTAACCCTACCCCATCAAGTTGGTTAAGTGTACCCAAGTTTCATGACTTAACCCTATCAACCCATCGTGTTTAATCGGTTAAGTATTCAACTGGTCCATGACTTAACCCTATCATGTGGCATTAATTATTTTAATGCACCCAATCTCTCACATTAGACCTTGTTGTGGTTACTAGTTAAGTCGGGCGGGTCCGGATAGCTTTACACCACAACTTGGTCTAACCTCGGGTTTCAAGTGCGACATGACCAGCTACTCACATTGGGTCCTATTGCTTGTAGCCACTAGTTAAGCCGGTCGGTTCCGGGTAGATTTATGCTACAAACTCAACCCAACCTCGAGTTGGCCACACTCATATTTTCTAAGTGTCATGTCCATTATTATGTTTACAAACATAATCACAAGTCAATGTTCATGTCATATTTTAAAATCATGTTTCATGTCATTGATATTACCCAAACCCAACGCATTCCCATCGCATGTACGTTTCGCATAACATAACATAGATCAAATGGGGGAACTTGGCAAAACATGACAAAAAGGGCATAAGGTAATAAGGTTGGCCGCAAGTTAAACATGGTGGCATATGAGGCATAAATGTGTTCATTTAAACTTGCATGTTACATTATGAGCCTCAAAACATGCATACCATTCAAACTTAGCAAATAGGTGAAACATGATTATAAATGACATAGGATGATAGCTAGCGATTCGCATATAACACCATATGCAAGATAACATAAGGTTTATGAGAGATCATGAACTTGCATATTACATTATAAGCCTCAAAACATGCATGATATCAAACTTTAGCAAATAGGTGAAACATGATCATAAATGACATAGGATGGTGGCTAGTGATTCGCATATAACATCATATGCAAGATAACACAAGGTTTATGAGAGTTTCTATGTTGCTTTATGCAACATTTCAAATCAAAGCTCATAGCTTTCTATGCATAAGGTAAAGGTGATAGCTTTACAAACACGCATAGAATATATTTATGCATAACATGATAGGATCAAAGCACATATCATACTTAGGCCCAAACTCAAATTGCAACATGTCATATTTAACTTCATAGTTAGAATCTAAGAGTAGTATAGGGCTTACAATGCTATGAAGACTTATAAAATATAAATAAGATTGAGACGAAGCCACTAGCAACTCTAAAGACCCCCAAATAGCAAGCTTCAATTAAAACCCTTGAGAAATTAGAAGAAGATCCTTGCTTTGATGAAGAAAGATTGAACTTTGGCCTTAGAAACTCTCAAATAAGCTTAGGAACTCTCATATGAATGAAGATGGAGGCTATGACAAGAGGGTGGAGGCCATGATTAAACATTTTGGCATAGTTTAGTTGTAGGATTGATTTATGATGACTTAGGCTAGGTATTAGGGTCTTTTTATAGGTGATTAGGTTAGTTTAAACCATAGGATTAACCCTAATTCAGATCTGGGCCATCAATTCACGTCACTAGCCTCCAAACATGTCTTGAGAAACAGGCCAGGTGCACCCAGGCCAGACTGGTCGACCACCCAAGTCGACAGGGGTGTCGACTGGGCAGTCGACACAGCCTTGGGTGTGTCGACTCCCAAGTCGACACCCCTGTCGACTTGGGAAGTGGCGGGATCTTTTCCCGCCTACCTGTCCAACTGAATTTGAAATCTGTTTTTAAATTTAAATTTTCTGAAAACTTCCATGGGCCTTAACTGGGTCATACGGACTCCGATTTTCGAAAACTCGGACTCTATTTCGCGTATTTTTCCGAGACGAAAGCAATGGCACAGCCTATTTCCCTTGATTCAGATTTTATCATTGAATTCTTCCTTGATTAATGTTATAACTTGTTATTCAAAATATGGGTTGTTACATCCTCCCCACCTTAAAGGATTTTGTCCCCGAAATCTCTAAGTTAGGAAGAACGTATCCTACCATCCATCATCCATCTACTCAAAACATCATCCACGTGCAGTCAATGTCCTTAACAAATTCTAAATGTTGTATGATTATATGCAAAGGTGTGTGTATATGTACTTATCAAATGCGAAAATCAGGCGGTTACTGATCCAGTAGACCCCCTTAATGCAAAGTATGTTAGTGAAATGAGTCCATATGTATGCAAAATCCTAACATAATTTATAATCTCTACATGAGTGCACATAACATTCATCCATATGCAACATCCACGTGATAGCATAACAAGTTTCATCCATGAATAAGTATCAGCACTCATGCATATGCAATATGAAAGTGTGTGAGCCGATCTTAGTGCCTAATGTGTATCATGCATCCACGAGTATCCACTTACAAACACTTGCAACCACATGCAAACATCAAGCATAACATGTTTCAAATACATGTTTCATCCAAAGGGTTTTTACTTAAGGTTCTCATGACAAGGTTAACGAGATAACAAGATAAACAGGATAAACATGGATAGCAAAAAGGAAGACATGTAAAAGGAAAAGAGGTCGAGAATGTACCCTCAAAAAGAAATGGATAAAGCCCACGCATCTTCTCCTCGGTTTCCCAAGTTGCATCCTCTTCGGCTTCACTCCACTGAACTTTCACCAATTTGACTTCTCGATTTCTTAGCTTCTTGATCTCTGTTCCCAAGATACGAATCGGAGCTCTCCTCAAGGTTGCCTCTTTCTCTACCTCCACGTCTTCAAGAATGCTTGGTTCAACCACCTCAGCGGACTCATGTAGGCACTTTCGGAGATGCGAGACATGAAAGACATTATGCACTCCGGCTAGCTTCTCGGGCAATTCCACCTTATAAGTCATCTTTCCAATTCTCTCTATGATAGGGAAGGGTCTTACGAACCTTGGTGCCAATTTCCTAACTGCTCCAAAACGTACCACATTACGCAAAGGAGAAACCTTCACGAAGACCATATCCCCAATTTCGAATTCCAAATCAGTCCTACGCTTGTCAGCATAGGATTTCTGTCTGTCTTGGGCCGCTTTCATCCGTCTTCTCACCAATTCAACTTTCTCGGATGTGTCCCGTATCATATCGGGCCCAAGTATAAGCTTATCCGTTGTCTCCCACCAACAAGATAGTGACCTACACGGCCTCCCATACAAAGCTTCAAATGGTGCCATCCCTATGCTGGCTTGATAGCTATTATTATAAGCAAACTCTACAAGAGGAAGGTGGTCTTCCCAAGTACCACCAAAGTCAAGAACATATAGCCTCAAAAGATCTTCTAGCACTCTATTCACCCTTTCGGTTTGGCCATCCGTCTGGGGGTGATAGGCTGTACTCAGATTCAATCGTGTACCCATCGCTTCTTGCAAACTATTCCAGAACTGGCTAGTGAAAATTGGGTCATGATCGCTAACTATGCTAGAAGGAACTCCATGCAACCGCACTATCTCTCGAAGATAAATAGATGCTAGCCATGATGCAGTCCTCTTGCTCTTCACTGGGATGAAATGAGCAATCTTCGTAAGTCTATCAACTATGACCCATATGCTCGTATTCCCTTTCCTTGACCTAGGCAGTCCATCCACAAAATCCATAGAGATACTTTCCCACTTCCATTGCGGGACCTCCAATGGATGTAATAGCCCACCGGGTTTCTTTGACTCGGCTTTCACTTGTTGGCACACCATGCACTTTGAAACATACTCTGCTACATCTTTCTTCATTCTGGCCCAGAAGAAAATGCGCTTCTTATCTCTATACATCTTATCTCCTCCAGGATGTATAGTCATCTTCGAGTGATGTTCTTCTTCGAGAACTTTATGCACCAAGTCTCCTACTTGTGGAACGCATAGCCTTCCATCACGCCTTAGCCAACCCTTGTCATCAATAGTATATCTAGCAAGGTGACTAGACGTCTCACCACGAATCAACTTGTCCATGACCTCGACTATCTGCGGGTCTCCTTTCTGGGAAGCCCCAACTTGATCAAGGAGTGTGGGTCTAAGCTTAAGGGATGCTAATGAACGCGTCATCGACTCAACAGCTGTTGTGAAATCAAAGGTTGCCAAGAACTCTAGGCTCCTCATCTCAACAAACAAGGGACTCAAAGTCAACCTACTTCTGCTTAATGCATCTGCCACAACATTACCCTTTCCCGGGGTATAAGCTATCTCAAAGTCATAAGATGCCAAGAATTCCATCCACCTTTGCTGCCTTAGATTCAGATCTTTCTGCGAGAAGAGGTACTTGAGTGACTTGTGATCAGTATACAACTCAAACCTTTCGCCTAGAAGATAGTGGCGCCAGGATTTGAGTGCAAAGACGATCGCCGCCAACTCCAAATCATGAGTGGGATAGTTCTTCTCATGAACTTTAAGTTGCCTACCCCCATAACATATCACTCTTCCCTCTTGCATCAGAACAGCACCTAACCCCGTGCCACATGCATCTGTGTACACGGTAAACATCTTACCACTATCGGGTAATGCCAAAACTGGAGCTGTGGTAAGGGCCCTCTTGAGCCTTTGAAAAGCAAGCTCACACTCTAAGTCCCATGCAAAGACTAAGTTCTTCTTCATCAACTTAGTAAGAGGGGCCGAAATCTTAGCGAAGTCCCTGATGAACTTCCTATAGTAGCCCGCCAGACCGAGAAAGCTTCTTACTTCGGTTGCATTCCTAGGAGTCTTCCAGTCTTGAACTGCAACCACTTTCGCGGGATCCACCGCTATGCCTTGCTTAGAAACTATATGTCCAAGAAACCGAACTTCCCTTCTACAGAAATGGCATTTGGAGAACTTGGCTTTCAACTGATGAGCTCTAAGCGTATCCATCACTTCCTTGAGATGTCTGGCATGCTCTTCCTCATCCTTTGAGAAGATCAGGATATCATCCACGAAGACAACAACAAACTTGTTAAGGAACTCCCTGAACACCCTACTCATCAAATCTACGAAGTAGGAGGGTGCATTAGTCAAACCGAATGGCATAACAAGCCATTCAAAGAATCCATCTGGAGTCCTAAACGTAGTCTTATCAATACTATCCTCAGCCACTCTAAGCTGATGGAATCCGGTGGCTAAATCGAGCTGAGAGAAAACAGAAGTACCAACAAGCTGGTCAAAGAGGTCATCAATCCTCAGTAACGGGTGCCTATTCTTCTTTGTCAGCTTGTTCAACTCTCGATAATCAACACATAGACGAAGCGAACCATCCGCCTTCATAGCGAATACCACCGGAGCACCCCATTTAGAAATGCTTCGCCTAATAAAAAATTTCTCAAGCAGCTCCTTGATTTGCTTACTGAGCTCTCTTCTTTCTCGCGGGGCCATGTGCCTAACGGGCAATGATACTGGTTTGGCATTATCAACAAGATAAATGCGAAAATCTATCTCTCGTTTAGGGGGTAACCCCTTAACCTCTTCAAATACATCAGGATATTCTCGAACCACCCTTACTGATTGCAGATCATTGATGGACGAGTCAAGAGATTCCAGATAACATAACATGACGGGATCCAGCGGGTTGCAAGAAATCTCTAGGGTATTACCGAGGCGAGTCATGAGCCTCACCACCCTATGCTCACAATCGAGGATGGCTCCATAACTGGACAACCAATCCATGCCCAAGATCAGCCCGTATCCCATGAACCCGAGAACATAAGCATTACACGTGAATTCTACGGTCAAGATAGAAATCTTCAAATCCACACAAATCATAGATAAATGGGCGGAACCCCCAATTGGATTTGAAACACTGACGGGATCCTCAACTAGAATAGTACTTAGGTGCAAACTTTCAACAATGTCAGAAGAAATAAAGGTATGCGATGCGCCAGAATCAAATAAAGTGCGAACAGGAAAGTCAGAAATATAAACAAGACTTTCTACAGAAATACTACCTCGGTCCTGAACTGGAGCAGTGTTGAGAGCATGCACTTGACCTCCAGAAGGTCCTGCACGCTGATTCTGGCCTTACCCTTGTCCTTACTTCTTGGGGCAATCCTTGCTAAGGTGTCCAGGCTCTCCACAGTGAAAACATTCGCCCAACTTCCTCTTCTTCTTTCTGCAATCTTTGGCTATGTGCCCAACAATCCCACAGAAGTTGCATTTTCTTGGGTCCTTTGCCTTGGCCTTGTTGCCCTTGTTGTTCTTGTTGTTCTGATTGCTCTGATTTCCTCCCCACTTGGAGTCCGTCTTCTTGGTTTGAGTCTCATTAGTCTTAACTTCCTTCTTGCCATTCTTATCGTCTCCTTGAAGCAATGCCATGTTTACTAGGCCTTCAAAAGTGCCCCCATGGGTATATGAGATAGGGCTAAACCTTGTAATGGCTCATTCAACCCTCGTGCAAAGCGTAAAGCCTTCTTCTGGGGAGTATTAACAATGTCCAAACCAAATCGAGCGAGTTGGTTAAACTTATTCACATACTCCCTCACTGTCATGTCCCCTTGCTTCAAAGATATAAACTTCTCCAATTGCAGATTCGCCTCAGCTGGTGATAGAAACTTAAGCCCAAACCTCGTCCTAAAGTCGGCCCAAGTCTCTATAGGCCTAGTAGCATTGGTGACCTCCCACAAATAAGCAGCTTCTTCTTTTAATAGCCATGCTGCTAATAAAACCCTTCTATGGTCTTCCACATCAAAGATAGCGAAGAGATCTTCAGTTTCTTTCAACCAATTTCGTGCCTCCACAAAAGTCTCCGTCCCAATGAAATTCTTGCCACCCATCGCCTTAAAGTCCTTGCAAATCTTTGCGAAATCTGCTTGTGGATGTTGAGGAGGGGGAGGAGGAGGAGGAACCTCAGTTATGGTAGGGGTATTTGCTGGGCCCGCATCGTTGGTCCTAGCTTCCAAGTACCTCTGGAACCATCCGGGAATGGTTACTCCCTCGGGAAGGTTAAGATCGGCCATGCTGAAAAAGGAAAAGATAGATTTAGAACGAGGAAACGAAGGATAATGCTAATGGCTTTTGGGGAATAGCCTTTTAAAATAAACTAGATTTTTCTTGGAAAATACTTAATTGGTTTTGAAAATAGTTTTCCAAAAAGGTAAGTTTTTAAAAACACTTTTGCTCAAATCTTGTAAACCTTAGGCTCTGATACCAAATGTAACACCCCACCTCCGCCAGGGTCACTCTTGCAAGTACACTAGCTTCAGAGGGGTGTTGGACAAGGTAAACATGCATGCAGATATCACAAGATAGAACATATAAGTAAAACAGAGTAGTAAAGCAGCGGATAAAACTAGCATTTCAAAACCATAGTCAAGTTACATCAAAGTACTTGGTCATTATTTTCCCATAAAACAAAGTCTAGAACATAAACTGAAAACAGGAAAAACATAAAGTAACTATCCCCAAAGTAGCATAAGGCCATAGCATGCTCAAGTCCAAACCATACATGAGCCATCCCGAAAAGCAGCTAAAGATCCAGCTAGGTAACAGTGTTCCCACCCCGCAAACCTGGGAGGGGGGGGGGACGGAAGAAAAGAGGCGAAAGAAAACGGGTCAGTCAAAAAGACTGGTAAGTCCTATCTACTATTAGTATAAAAACTAATAAAGTTAACTGGACATGTAAAGCAGAGATGAAACATGGGGTGATAACTGGCATGGTGAAGAGACAGATCAAGTGTGGTATCGCATATACAAGGTTAAGTTGCACCAAGTGTGTACTAGTAATCTATGTCAAGTATCAACAAGAAAAGAACCCTCGGCCTAATCTTGGCCCAACATCCCGAGATGACCTAGATCAAGGTCCAACAACACGGTTTAGTTGATAGGCTCCCTAAAAGCCTAACTCGTCAAGTGTCGGTGTCATACGGCCCAATCACGAAGTGTAGTCAAACTGTGCTAGGTCCACCCTAGGGTGTATCAAGCCCTAGGGTGCCAACCACGGACACAAATCAAGCACGCACAGTCTAAACCTACGGGTGCCCGTGTCTGCTTTTTCAACTCCGGACCATGTGCACGACCATAGTCCGCCTGAACCTACACCGGCGCACCTACTCAGCCGTCGTTTTGGTCGCTTACATGTCAGCCCAGTAATCGTGCCCCACCCTAGCCTAGTCCCTAGGGTATCATGATACAATCAAGAGGGTTACTGGTGAAAAGGACCACGTAACTAGGGTTTCTAATGGGTTAAATGTGGTTAATCCTACCCCATCAAGTTGGTTAAGTGTACCCAAGGTTCATGACTTAACCCTATCAACCCATCATGTCTAATCGGTTAAGTATTCAACTGGTCCATGACTTAACCCTATCATGTGGCATTAATTAATTTAATGCACCCAACCTCTCACATTAGACCTTGTTGTGGTTACTAGTTAAGTCGGGCAGGTCCGGGTAGCTTTACACCACAACTTGGTCTAACCGCGGGTTTCAAGTGCGACATGACCAACTACTCACATTGGGTCCTATTGCTTGTAGCCACTAGTTAAGCCGGTCGGTTCCGGGTAGATTTATGCTACAAACTCAACCCAACCTCGAGTTGGCCACACTCATATTTTCTAAGTGTCATGTCCATTATTATGTTTACAAACATAATCACAAGTCAATGTTCATGTCATATTTTAAAATCATGTTTCATGTCATTGATATTACCCAAACCCAACGCATTCCCATCGCATGTACGTTTCGCATAACATAACATAGATCAAATGGGGGAACTTGGCAAAACATGACAAAAAGGGCATAAGGTAATAAGGTTGGCCACAAGTTAAACATGGTGGCATATAAGGCATAAATGTGTTCATTTAAACTTGCATGTTACATTATGAGCCTCAAAACATGCATACCATTCAAACTTAGCAAATAGGTGAAACATGATTATAAATGACATAGGATGATAGCTAGCGATTCACATATAACACCATATGCAAGATAACATAAGGTTTATGAGAGATCATGAACTTGCATGTTACATTATAAGCCTCAAAACATGCATGATATCAAACTTTAGCAAATAGGTGAAACATGATCATAAATGACATAGGATGGTGGCTAGTGATTCGCATATAACATCATATGCAAGATAACACATGGTTTATGAGAGTTTCTATGTTGCTTTATGCAACATTTCAAATCAAAGCTCATAGCTTTCTATGCATAAGGTAAAGGTGATAGCTTTACAAACATGCATAGTATATATTTATGCATAACATGATAGGATCAAAGCACATATCATACTTAGGCCCAAACTCAAATTGCAACATGTCATATTTAACTTCATAGTTAGAATCTAAGAGTAGTATAGGGCTTACAATGCTATGAAGACTTATAAAATATAAATAAGATTGAGACGAAGCCACTAGCAACTCTAAAGACCCCCAAATAGCAAGCTTCAATTAAAACCCTTGAGAAATTAGAAGAAGATCCTTGCTTTGATGAAGAAAGATTGAACTTTGGCCTTAGAAACTCTCAAACAAGCTTAGGAACTCTCATATGAATGAAGATGGAGGCTATGACAAGAGGGTGGAGGCCATGATTAAACATTTTGGCATAGTTTAGTTGTAGGATTGATTTATGATGACTTAGGCTAGGTATTAGGGTCTTTTTATAGGTGTTTAGGTTAGTTTAGACCATAGGATTAACCCTAATTCAGATCTGGGCCATCAATTCACGTCACTAGCGTCCAAACATGTCTTGAGAAACAGGTCAGGTGCACCCAGGCCAGACTGGCCGACCACCCAAGTTGACAGGGGTGTCGACTGGGCAGTCTACACAGCCTTGGGTGTGTCGACTCCCAAGTCGACACCCCTGTCGACTTGGGAAGTGGCGGGATCTTTTCCCGCCTACCTGCCCAGCTGAATTTGAAATCTGTTTTTAAATTTAAATTTTCTGAAAACTTCCATGGGCCTTAACTGGGTCATACGGACTCCGATTTTCGAAAACTCGTACTCTATTTCGCGTATTTTTCTGAGACGAACGCAATGGCATAGCCCGTTTCCCTTGATTCAGATTTTATCATTGAATTCTGCCTTGATTTATGTTATAACTTGTTATTCAAAATATGGGTTGTTACACTAAACGTGGTAGAGTGGTAACTATGGAGACAAGGTCGAAAAGGTGTAATGATCCAAAAATATTAGCAGTAATGGCAAACAAGAAGAGAAAAGAAGACAAAAAATAAGGTAATTGATATCGTTAATAAGAAAAAGTTGTATTGTTTTTTATATTGTCTAACAATAATGGTCATTTTAAGCAGGATAAAGCTCAGGGAAAAGGCAAAACAGTCCAGGCAAAGGAATCTGGAGATAATGGAGAGAATTCTGTAAATTAATTGTTATTGTTATATTTTCAATTTAGGAAAATGATTATACTTGTGCTAGAAAAATGATATTGTGAATTTAGCAAAATTGTGAGGTTTGACACATCAAACTAATACAACTAGGTTAACATTATAACAATAAAGCATTGATGTTGTGTTAATAAATTGATGTTGTTGAAGTTTATTCAAAACCGCTATTAATTTTGAACTTATTCATTAACATTAATTGTGGAATGATACCTATTAGATACTGTTAGATAAAATAGAAGAAATGATATATAGCAAAGAGGAGAAATGATACTTTTACATTGTAATAGAGTTAAGAAACAATACCTTTACTCTGGAAAAAATTGATAGCTATAGATATATAAAAATGATAACCATAAACTGTGCACTTTAAATGTTGTAGAAACTGATATGTAAGGTGAGATAAAAATGACACGCACTCACTTTACAACATAAAAACTGCTACGTGCAATATTGAAAAAATGATGCTGACATGTGTAAAGATAATTATTAATTAGAAGAATGATTTTTTTTTTTATGCATAACATTTACTTTTGATACTTTTAAATCTTATTATCTAGTTCAATAAGGTTTTTTTATTTGTTAACCAGGATGGTGATTTTGCTAATCCACGGCCAAGAGATATTAAGTTGACTATATCAACAGAGAATAAAAAAGAGTTAGTTGTCAATGAGAAAACAAAAGGTTATACGGCATATAGACGAGGTTTGCAAGGCGCATACAAAATGATAAAATTGGTAAACGAAAAGAAAGCTTTGAAAAAAAAAACTGAGTTATTGAAACGAACGCCATTCTACGAATTTTTATGTGCATTTTATGATAAAAAAATCGTTGAAAGAGTGCAAGAAACATCAATAGAATTTGGATGTATTGTATTCTTGCTACTCAACAGAGGAAGAATCTTTTGTGTTTGGTGAAAGTAGAATGAAAATATGTTCCAAAGATATAATCTTATTAATCTACATGTCATTGGAAGGTAGAGATATAGAAAAGGCTCCAAAGATGACAAATAGGACTATATCAACAGAGTTCAAAGATTCTGTTTCAAGGAACTTGGGAAATGCATTGTTTATTACCAGGAATTTAATAGAAAAGAGAATTAAGGAAAAAGTAGGAAAGAAAAAATAAGCAGTTTGAAGAAGACTTTCCATTGCTTCTTATAATGTTTATACAGGAAACTTGTGTGAAGGACAAAAAAAGCAAAAAGTTTGCCCAAAAGGACAAGAGCCAAAAAATTTGCTCAAAAGACCAACTTTTAGTGTAAAGTGGAAAAACAAGGAGCCTCCCTTAACTCCACCATTTGCACTAGAAAATGTCCGTTTGGACAAATTTTTTGGCCCTTGTCCTTCTGAGCAAACCTTTTGCTCTTTTTGTCCTTGTGGCAAAAATCCCCATGTTTATATTACTCACCTTCTTCTTTCACAAAAACCAGTAGAAACTAAGATGGGTTTTATCCTGTTCATGTTGGATGTGAACAAGATGAATTCAGTTCCTTGGCCGAAAATAATCTGTTCGAATTTTACAAAGTTTGTAAAATGTTTCATCGATAAGCCGAGGGATATGTCTGGTTGTTCGATGCTTCCGTTGGTAAGATTTTTTTTTACAATATTATTACTCTTAAACTAAACATAAAACAATGATTTCAGTTATAAATATATTTATTTTGTATATGTAGTATGTGATGTGCGAGAAGATATCTCTAATTAAGCAATGAAGAAACTTTGTGACGGCCGCCTTGTACCAGTCGACACCCAATGAGTTGCGCAATGACTGGGCGCGACTAATACAGGACAATCGCCAAGGATTGAAGTAAGGAAACCCATATAACCTATTGTATATCTCACAGCACATGGAATAAATATAATAATAACATAAATCATGATATAAAACAGGTGAGACAGTGTATGAGTTGAAAATTGAATCATAAATATCAGAGTAGTAGATTCATATTTTACAGCGAAATAGCTAATAAGTCATAAGTACATCTCCAAAATACTGTCTCTAAACCAGATACACTACTATTCCTCAAAGTAGTGATCCACGAAAGCAATAGGGATAAGAATATATATATAGTACGTAGAAGCCTCCTGCTCGTCTTCGACCAGCTAGTCGAGCACACTAACCTGTCTCTAGTCTGCTCGTTTAAGAGCACCCAGAGTAATAAGAAGCAATGCATAAAACTCCAGGTTAGACAAAGTCTGGTGTGAGCGATAGTGATATTATTCAATAAATAAGATAATACAAAAGGTATGAAGAGCCATACGTGACCTGACCCTACATCCAAAGTGTTAGCACAGATAATCATGTACTCTACTCTACGGCAATAATGATACCAAGTGTAAGTGGAAGTGTGTCATTGTGATAGAAATCATCCAAATCATAGCAAACATCCTTACGTTTACTCAGTGTATTGAGCATACAATATTCGATACTTTGGACGCCAAATCAATCGAGACACTAGTGGGCCCTACCGCATGAGCTCCACCTGTCTTTCGTTATGCCATACCGCATGAGCTATGCTGAAAACAATACCCAGTCCACACTGCATTGGCTCTAGGTTCGACCATTACACACCGCGTTGGCTCTAATTCGTTCATGTGTCACTCTCTCAATGACATACCGAGGTTACGAATATCGATATCTTCGTTACACATGTTCCCGTAGCGAAGTCCAACTTAGAAGTCACCCCGATGTTTCCCATCTGGATCCTTGGTGGTAACTTCCTATTTAGACTTTCTTCACATCTCGGGTTTAAATAGTCATATTGGAGTTAGACTTCAAAAGAGTCTAGTCATTATCAAGAAGTAATGCAAACCCATTCTCTTTGCACATCTCGGAAAGGATAGGTTCCGGATAGAATAATTCCGGATAGGAAAGTCCAGATAGGAAAGCCTTAGTTTGATGCTCCGAATCTAACAACATTCGGTTTGATGCTTCCTGATCTAATTAGATCCGGGTTTCACAAATCAAATCCACATCAATCCAAACTTACATATGTGTCATAACATGAATTATAAACATCTATAGGCTAATCTAGTAAATAAGAATACTATTACTCACCTTAATCTCCTCAAATAGGTTAGATCTGAAAATGAAAAGTTCCTGCCTCTTTCTAAGACGTGAATGAGGATTCTTTTGATTATATTGGAACTTACGAGTTAAACTCCATTCCTTTGCAAATGAGCTCTATATATATAGTGAAATAGGCTTCTTTAAGAAGCTGCTAAGGATAGCTTCTAAGAGAAGCTGCTAAGGATAGCTTCTAAGAGAAGCTACTAATGCTTTGGCTTCCAAGACAAGCTACTAAGGATTGGCTTCTTTGAGAAGCCACTTATGGCTTCTAGGAGAAGCCACTAAGGATTGGCTTCCTTGAGAAGCCACTAAAGATTGGCTTCCTTGAGAAGCCGCCTTAGGCTTCAAAGAGAAGCCACTAAGGATTGGATTTTTTGAGAAGCCACTAAAGATTGGCTTCCTTGAGAAGCCACCTTTGGCTTCCAAGAGAAGCCACTAAGGATTGGCTTCTTTGAGAAGTCACTAAAGATTGGTTTCCTTGAGAAGCCACCTTTGGCTCCCAAGAGAAGCCACTAAGGAATAGCTTCCTTGAGAAGCCAATTTTGGCTTTCAAGAGAAGCCACTAAGGGTTGGCTTCCTTGAGAAGCCACCGAGGATTGGCTTTCTTGAGAAGCCACTTTTAACTTCCAAGAGAAGCTACTAAAGGATTGGCTTCCTCAAGAAGCTACTAAGGATTAGCTTCCTTAAGAAGCCACTTTTGGCTTCCAAGAGAAGGCACTAACCAAAAGTTATGAACGAAACAAGATTCACTAGGAGAAAATGGTTATATTAAAATTTGATGAAAATGGAAAAAGTAGGAGATGAACCTATCAGTCATTTCCCAAAGTTATACAGTCATACAACCTCATATGAAAATAACATAAATATCCTATGATCTTTTCATGCGTAGAATACGGGTCGTTACATTCTCCTACCCTTAAGAAATTTCGCCCCTGAAATTCCTAACACAACAAATAAGATTGTCCCACATGTCTACCAAGCATGCACAAGGGATTGAACATACATAGCAAACAATTTAAACCTATCCTAGTATGCAGGATACTAAGCGGAAAAATTGATGATACCACAGATGGAATTGTTAAAAGTGATATGCTGATGATACCACAGATGGAATTGTTAAAAGTGATATTAAAACATACCAAGCAAAGAGCTCTGGATAAGACATCCTCATGCTCTCCTTCATCTCCCAAGTACAATCACTCTCACTTTCGCCCCACTGAACCTTCACAAGCTTCACGGTTTTCCTCCTAAGCTTTTTCATATCATGTCCAATTATTCGAAATGGTCTGCGGGCCATAGTTGTTTCTTGTTCCACCTCGATATCATCCAACTGAGCAGGTGAGATAGTGGTATTGGAATCATGCACAAACTTTCTCAAATGGGAAACATAAAATACATTGTGTACTCCATCCATCTTTTGCGGTAACTTAATTTTATATGCCAAATTTCCAACCCGTTCAAGGACTAGGAATGGACCCACAAACCTTGGTGCCAATTTCCCCTTATTGCCAAATCGAATCACATTCTTCAAAGGAGAAATTTTGACAAACACCAATTCACCAATAGAGAATTCCAAGTCTTTCCATCTCTTATCGGCGTAGCTCTTTTGCCTGTTTTGG
This sequence comes from Allium sativum, assembly GCA_030737875.1. NCBI lineage: Eukaryota > Viridiplantae > Streptophyta > Magnoliopsida > Asparagales > Amaryllidaceae > Allium > Allium sativum. The sequence continues at coordinate 42,738,573 of JASFAX010000020.1, read as the reverse complement.
GCGGCTTTCATTCTTTGTCGAATGATTTCAATCTTTTTTGAAGTTTCTCTAACCATATCTGGCCCAAGTATGAGTTTCTCACCTGCTTCCAACCAATACGATGGAGCGTTGCACAGTCTCCCATATAAGGCTTCATATGGAGCCATGCCAATGCTTGATTGATAACTATTATTATAAGCAAATTCAACTAAATGTAAATGGTCATCCCACAAACCTCCAAAATCTAGGTTGCACGCTCTCAAGAGATCCTATAATATACGGTTCACCCTTTCTGTTTGACCATCGGTTTGAGGATGGTACGCGGTACTAAGATGTAACCCTGACCCCAAAGCTTCTTGCAAGATCTTCCAGAATCCACTAGTAAACAATGGATCCCGATCACTTACAATGCCTTTTGGCACTCCATGGAATAGCACAATCCACTTTACATATAATTCTGCTAACTTGGCTTCCGTTCTGTTTGACTTGACAGGTATAAACCTGGCGCTCTTGGTCAATCTATCCACATTGACCCAAATACTATCATGACTTGCACGAGTCCTAGGCAAACCATCAATGAAATCCATCGAAACTTGTTCCCATTTCCACTCGGGAGCTTCTAATGGTTGCAATAGTCAACTAGGCTTCTTATGCTCAGCTTTAACCAATTGGCAATTCATGCACTTAGAGATAAATTTCCCAACGTCCTTCTTCTTGCCCTCCCAATAGTATGTCTGCCTCATGTATTTATACATTTTATTACCACCAGGATGTATGGTTAACTTTGAGTGATGACACTCTTTAAGTACCTCGTCCCTTAATACATAGACGTTTGGTACAACCAATCTCCCACCTTTCTGCACCCAACCATTGTGGTTGAGTTTGTACATGCCTTTAACCTCATCATTTATATCAGCTTCCACTTTGGTGATGGTCTCCAACAATCGAGGATCGCTTCTCTGACTAGAGCCGATCCGTTCTACCAAGTTGGTTTAATTGTTAGGCTCGCCAACATATCTGGCTCCAATTCACATCTTCGTATGAAGTTATAACTAGCAATAAACTCCAGTTGCTTCCATTCCCGAAACATAATTCCCAAATTGGCATGTCTCCTACTCAATGCATATGCGACTGCGTTACCCTTTCCCGGTGTGTATGCGATATTAAAGTCATAGGAAGCTAAAATTCCAACCATTGTTGTTGATGGAAATTTAAGTCTTTCTGAGAGAAAAGATACTTCAATGACTTATGGTCGGTAAAAAACTCAAATCTTTCTCCCAAAAGATAATGCCTCCACATCTTTAATGCGAACACAATTGCCGCCAATTCCAAATCATGTGTGGCATACCTCTTTTCGTGTGGTTTTAGTTGCTGACTAGCATAGGCGACAACTTTACCCCCTTGCATCGATACTGCACCCAGTCCGGTACCACAAGCATCAGTGTATACCGTCATCTCCTTATTTCTTTTTGGAATAACTAACACTGGGGAAGCACATTAACTTTTCCTTTAAGCTCTTAAATGCATACTCGCATCTTGCATCCCAGATAAAGGCCTGATTCTTTTTAGTCAATTGAGTTAACGATGCTGCTATTTTGGAAAATTCCTGGATAAATTACGGTTATATCCAGCTAGTCCTAAGAAACTTCTCACATCAGTTGCAATTTTAGGCTTTGGCCAATCTTGTACTGTCGCCACCTTCGTAAGGTCCACAGCAATACCATTTTTAGAAACAACATATCCTAAGAACCTCACTTCCCTCCTCTAGAAATGACATTTAGAGAATTTAGCCTTTAACTGGTATTTCCTTAACACCTCCATTACAATTCTCAAATGCACCTTGTGTTCTTCTTCTGTCCATGAGTAGACCAGTATATCATCAAAAACACAAGCACGAACTTATTTAATTGATCTATAAAGACATGATTCATGAGATCCACGAAATGTGGCGGTACGTTTGTCAATCCGAACGACATGACCAACCACTCATAGAAACCATATGGTGTTCGAAATGTTGTCTTAGGTACACTTTCCTCTGCCACTCGTAGTTGATGGAATCCTGTCACAATGTCAAGCTGAGAAAATATCCATGCACCATTCAATTGATCAAACAGATCGTCTATCTGAGGTAGATGATACTTATTCTTTCTTGTCACTTTGTTTAGCTCTCGATAGTCCACACACAATCGAAGGGAACCATCTGCCTTTGTAGCAAATACAATAGGTGCTCCCCACTCTGAAATACTTCTCCGGATAAACCCCTTCCTCAAGAGGTCACTCACTTGCACCTCGAGCTCTCGCTGCTCTTTTGGTTCCATTCGTCAAAGAGGTATTACTATAGGTCTAGCATCTTTCACTAAATCAGTATAAAACTCAATCTCTCGATGTGGTGGAAGTCTGGTCACTTCCTCGAAAATGTCCGGATACTCGCCATAAATAGGCACACCCAATAACTCATTGTACGGGATGTCGAGGAAATATAGAAAACTAGCCATCACCTCATCATCAGGTAAACAACCCAACACTACCCTCCGCCCATCATCCGTCTCAATGGTCACCAAATACCATTCACAATCTACCACTACCCCATGCCTCTGGAGCCAATCTACTCCGAGGATAATACCAAACCCAGTAAATCCAAAAACAAAGCAATCACAAGCAAACATGCATCCATGACTCGATAAGACCAACCCACGAAAAACCATGCAAAGGTTAGTAGAACCACCAATTGGATTTGTCACAATCAAAGGTTCATCAATAATCTCGGGTTCCAAACCCAATCTATCTACCAGGTCACTAGATACAAAGGAATGGGAAGCCCCAGTATCAAATAGAACTCTAATAGGAACATCATAAACTGAAAGCATACCTTGGATGATGATACCCTTCCCCTTATCCGTCGCTGTTGGGGCATTGGATGAAGAAGGAACAACATTAATAGTGTATACTTTCACCAACTGCGTATCTTTTGGACGCTCTGGACAATCATTCTTACAGTGCCCCTCCTTGCCACAATTGAAGCACGCCTTCGTCCCCGGCTTGGACCTACAATCCCTGATAAGATGGCCCTTCTTTCCATAACTATAACAAGCTAACTCTGACTTAGCCTTCTTTTTCTGCCCATTCTTGGCTGGACAGGGCTTCCTTTTATTAGGAATATTCTTCTTGCCTTCACCGCCCGTATGCGGCTTTGGGTCAACTTCAGAAGCAACAGCGACTTCATTCTTTGACTTAGGATAAAGGCTTTCTGAATTCAAAGCTTTTCCCATGATTGACTCGAAAGTCTCATCAATATGATTAATAAGCCTTTCTCCCACGTAACCATCCAATCCAGTGATGAATTTCCCATTCTTCTTCTCGGCGGTATCAATAAAAGACATCCCATATTTCGATAAAGCATCGAACTCAGCAATGTACTCAGAAACAGACCTACCATTTTGCTTAAGATCTACAAATTTTTGAAACAGCTCCGATTTCTGAGCAACCGGAATAAGCTTCTCACAAAATTGAGCTTTAAAGTGCTCCTAAGTAAACTGGTCCTCAGGAGTAGCAGCATTGATAGCATTCCACGAATTTATAGCCTTGCCTTGAAGCTGGCGTGAAGCCAATCTTCTCTTTGTAGCTTCATCGAGTCCAAGGTCCTCAAATATGCGCTCACAGGTATCAATACAATCTTGGACCTCTGTAGCCGGTTCCGTTCCTTGGAACGGTTTACTACCTAGATTGGTAAAGTCCTTATTCAACTTGGAAAAGTCGGCTCTAGATGCCTGCACAAGTGCATCACCACCCTCAATGACATTGGAAGAATCTCGTTGAGCATTTCTAAGCATCTCACTCGTGAAAGCAGTAAAAATTGTCTGCATATTAGGAGTGTTAGCATTATTGGCTCCTGAACCTGCTCCTTCCTCAGTTCCATAACTAGAGTTCCTAGCAGCGTTCCTTGTTTGACGACTCATCACTCAATCTGTAAAGAAGTCGATTAATTGTCCTTCCAAGGAATCCTATTTAGTAGCGCATGTGCAGTGTGACTTCACCTTTAAGTATACTAATAGTATATATAAATATAGCTTCGAAAACCAAAATACTACTAACATGCGCTCTCATATATATATATATATATATATATATATATATATATATATATATATATATATAGACACACACATACTCAACCCTGGTGTTACCCATTTAGGTTAAAGTACGCAACCTAGGCTCTGATACCAAATGTGATGACCGCCCTGTACCAGTCGACACCCAACGAGTTGCGCTGTGACTATGCCCGACTAATACAGGACGATCGCCAAGGATTGAAGAAAGGAAACCCATATAACCTATTGTATATCTCACAGCGCATAGAATAAAATATAATAATAACATAAATCATGATATAAAACAGGTGAGATAGTGTATGAGCTGAAAACTGAATCATAAATATCAGAGAGTAGTAGATTCATATTTTACAGCAAAATAGCTAATAAGTCATAAGTACATCTCCAAAATACTGTCTCTAAACCAGATATACTACTAATCCCCAAAGTAGTGATCCACGAAAGCAATAGGGATAAGAGTGTATATATATATTACGTAGAAGCCTCATGCTCGTCTCCGACCAGCTACTCGAGCACACTAACCTGTCTCTAGTCTGCTCGTTTAAAAGCACCCAGAGTAATAAGAAGCAATGCATAAAACTCCAGGTCAGACAAAGTCTAGTGTGAGCGATAGTAATATTATTCACTAAATAAGATAATACAACAAGTATGAAGAGTCATACCTGACCTGGCCTTGCATGCAAAGAGTTAGCATAGATAATCATGTACTCTACTCTATGGTAATAAAGATACTAAGTGTAAGTGGAAGTGTGTCATTGTGATAGCAATCATCCAAATCATAACAAACATCCTCACGTTTACTCACTCAGTGTATTAAGCATACAATATTCTATACTTTGGATGCCAAATCAATCGAGACACTAGCGGACCCTACCGCATGAGCTCCACCTGTCTATCGCTATGCCCTACCGCATGAGCTATAGCTGAAAATAATACCCGTTCCGCACCGCATTGGCTCTGGGTCCGACCAGTCCACACCGCATTGGCTCTGATTCATTCCTGTGTCACTCTCTCAAATGACGTACCGAGGTTACGAATATCGATATCTCTATTACACATGTTCCTGCAGTAAAGTCCAAATTAGAAGTCACCCTAATGTTTCCCATCTGGATCCTTAGTGGTAACTTCCTATTTAGACTTTCTTCACATCTCGGGTTTAAATAGTCATATTGGAGTTAGACTTCAAAAGATTCTAGTCATTATCAAGAAGTAATGCAAACCCATTACCTTTGCACATCTCGGAATGGATAGGCTCTGGATAGAATAATTTCGGATAGGAAAGTCCAGAAAGGAAAGTCCAGATAGGAAAGTCTTAGTTTGATGCTCTGATTCTAACAAAATTCAGTTCAATGCTGCCACATCTAATTAGATCTGGGTTTCACAAATCAAATCCACATCAACCCAAACTCACATATGTGTCATAACATGAATTATAAACATCTATAGGCTAATATAGTAAATAAGAATACTATTACTCACCTTAATCTCCTCAAATAGGTTAGATTAGAAAATGAAAAGTTCCTGCCTCTTTTTGAGATGTGAATGAGGATTTATTGGAACTTAAGAGTTAAACTCCATTCCTTTGCAAATGAGTTATATATATATATATATATATATAGTGAAATGAAGCTTCTTTAGAAGCTACTAAGGATAGCTTTTAAGAGAAGTTGTTAAGGATAGCTTCTAAGAGAAGCTATTAATGCTTTGGCTTCCAGGAGAAGCTACTAAGGATTGGCTTCTTTGAGAAGTCACTTTTGGCTTCTAGGAGAAGCCACTAAGGATTGGCTTCCTTGAGAAGCCACTAAAGATCGGCTTCCTTGAGAAGCTACCTTAGGCTTCCAAGAGAAGCCACTAAGGAATGGCTTCTTAGAGAAGCCACTAAAGATTGGCTTCCTTGAGAAGCCACCTTTGGCTTCCAAGAGAAGCCACTAAGGATTGGCTTCTTTAAGAAGCCACTAAAGATTGGCTTCCAAGAAAAGCCACTAAGGATTGGCTTCCTTGAGAAGCCAATTTTGGCTTCCAAGAGAAGCCACTAAGGATTGGCTTCCTTCAGAAGCCAATTTTGGCTTCCAAGAGAAGGCACTAAGGGTTGGCTTCCTTGAGAAGCCACCGAGGATTGGCTTTCTTGAGAAGCCGCTTTTAACTTTCAAGAGAAGCTACTAAAGGATTAGCTTCCTCAAGAAGCCACTAAAGATTAGCTTCTTTAAGAAGCCACCTTTGGCTTCCAAGAGAAGCCACTAACCAAAAGTTATGAACGAAACAAGATTCACTAGGGCAAAATGGCTACATTAAAATTTGACGAAAATGGTAAAAGTAGGAGATGAACCTATCAGTCATTTCCCAAAGTTATACGGTCATACAAACTCATATGAAAATAACATAAATATTCTACGATCTTTCCATGCGTAGAATACAGATCGTTACAAACTTTGACAACAAACTCCACGTTTTGCAAGATGGGATCTAAAGAAGCTGAAGAACATAGTCAACAAGGAATTTTTAAACAAGTTAAAGCATGGAGAGGTACAATATTCAATGTGTTATTAGTTTTGTTTGTTACATTTTTTTAATTTCAGATTCTGGGTATTAGTTTTTAATCATTATAGGTATCAGTTTTTTATTTTTTCATTGTTCAGTTTTTAGTTATCATTTTTATACTGTAGTTGTTATCAGTTTTTATATTTTGTTTGCTCACAGTACTTAGGTATCATTTTTATGACTAGGTAGCTATCATTTTTCTATTTTTTTATTTTATGTAGTTTTAAAGTATCAGTATTACAGTGTTTTAGGTATCAATTCTTGAAAGATTCATTTCTGCATGACTGTGAGCATATAAATACTGAAAAAAATTGATATCAATTCAGTAATTTCCCATCTAACTCAGCAATATAGCAAAATAAAAATTGATACATATAATGTTTAAACATATGCAGATGAAGGATATAAAAAACATTGAGCCACAGGAGGCTAATCTTTTGGAGACAACGGAAAATTTAGCAAGAAGAACTTCAACAAAAGGAAAAGTTACGCAAAAAAAAAAATGGTCAGCGGGAAGAACAAGTGGAAAATGTTGACATAGAAATTAGAGTTTTAAACTATCGTATTATAGAGATTGAAGAGGAAAACAAAGAGTTAAAAAAGAAGTTGAAGGAAGAAAGAAAGCTGAGAAGACAAGCGGAAGATGAGCTATATAAACTAAGACAGCAGTTAAAAGAACAGAAAATAGGATTTGAACATGAAAAAGTAAATAACAGAGGTGATTCAGAAGCAACTTTGGAGGATTCACCAGTTGTAGACAAAATTGAAAGTCATGAAAAAACTCAAATTGATTTGAATGTTGAGTATGCAAACCAAGATAAACAAAGTGAAAATATTACAAACGATGATGAAAACTCTTCGAAAAAAAGACAAGTATTTTGAAAAAGAAATTGAAACAACACCAATGATGGATACTGAAATTGTCAATGATAGCGGTAGTATTGAAAAGGAGATGCAATCATTTGAAGACATCGTTCCTTCGGACTTTAATTTGGGTATCACTCAAGAAATTTCAGAATTAAAAGTCGACGAAGGAAAGGAAAAAAAGGAAAACAAAGAGTTAAAAAATTAACCATCTAGCCATCAAGTGGCAATCCACCTTCCTACGTTGGAAGACTGAAATTAGAAAACCAGAATACAAAAAAGGAAGGAGGAGTATGAATATTTTGAAAAAGCAAGGAAGAAAGCAAAGAAAACAAAAGAGAAGGAAAAAGATGATTCATGTGAAGGAAAGATGAAGAACTTCAACTTTCTTTGGTTCAAAAGATGAAAAATGTGGAAAAAAACAAATGAATGAAGATGAAAATGAAGAAGAACAAACTCTAAACCAATTAGAGCCAATATAGGTAGAAGAATCTACATGGGAAGCCTTACGCTTTTCAAAATGCAAAAAGGTGACACAACATCTAAATGATGAGGAAGGATTGTAAGGAAATTTTATTCGATGTCAATAGCTGAAGAAAAGTAAGAATAATATTTTAATTTGTCCTTGTAGAACATACTAATAGTTATATTAACTGTTTGATTTTCAAATAATTAACAGTTCGGTCGCTTGGGAAGATGAAGATCTGTTAAGGGGAGGATGTACTATTACGAAAGATATGTTGACAGATTTGCTGCTAGGTTTGTTCACAGATGGGCAGGTAAACATATTTAACAAATTTTATTACTGATAACCATGTGCATCAAAAAATGATACCCTAAAACTTTATTCTATATATGATAAGTAAAATCACTAAGAAAATGATACATACAAACATGTCAAAATGATACTTAGAAACTGTAGCTTCTTGATTCAACCTATGCAGTACGAAACTGATACTTTTAAAGACACAAAACAGCTACCTAGTACCTGTATTAAAAAAAATCGATAAAGTATATAAAACTTATACTTATTAATTTGGCGTAACATTATATTGCTACCTTCAACATAAAAAATAGATATCTATCATTAATAAATACAAAAACTGTTGTATACCGAATTATAACATGACAATTTATTTTATGTAACATCTTGTTTTCATTATTTAATCAGATTATCGACTCGCTTAGCCTTAAATGTGATTCAGTAGCAAACAATTACGCAATGTCTACAATGATGACAGTAAGTTCAATTACGATAAATAATAATTGTTTCTATTATTCACGTCCTTAATATTTATTAAAATAAGTTTTGATTTGAGCAGCAAGGCATTTTGGAAGGAAGGAGTTTAATTATTAAGCATTTGGTTACTCCGTTCTTAAAAGAAGCGGCTTTGAACAATTTTACGGAAACAATTTACTTCCCAATACATTTTAACAATCATTGGACGCTATTGACATTACTATATCCAAACATGCAATGGTCGCACTATGATTCGTAGAGGCCAAGAAGGTCAAATGAATTAAATAATCTGCATTTGAGAGAATCATATGAACTAGTAAGGGAAATTGTTATGCTTTTTTATTTTGTAAATTCATACTAAACTATGTTTATTACAGCGAAATAAAATAGAAGAAATACTGCAGCAACTTTGGCTGGAGAATAATATTGTAGATAAGAAGATTCAAGAAACAGAAATTTATCAACTACCATGTGCACAACAACATTCGGATAGGCAAGTTTATTCTTTGAATAAAAAGTGGTAGCAGTTTCTTCTCTGTTGTTTCTAACCAACAAATATCTGTATTAATTTTAAATGAAAAGTGGCAGCAGTTTCTTCTCTATTGTTTCTAAACGTCAATACTTTTCATTCATCAGTAGTAGACTGCGGTATATTCATAATGATAAATATGATATCACACAACAGAGTTGAAACTCCGATGAAGGTAACAAAAGAGAACATGGATAGAACAAGAGCAAAGATTGTGTGTGAAATACTATCCAATCATGCTTGTTGCTGGAACTTGGTTAGATTCATCAGTGGATTAAGCAAAAAGAGTACAAGAAAATGAATGAATTAAGGACTAGAACAGTGTTGTATGTAATAAGATTGTGTTTGAAAATGACGATTTTTATTTCAGTTTTAAATGTAAGCAGTTTAAAATGTTTTTCGTATCAGTACTGTCTGGATTGATGTATTAAACACTAATCTTGCGTATATACATGTTGATGAATGAAATGATTGGTATGTTGCTAAGTTGGATGGGAAATTACTGAATTGTTATCAATTTTTTCAGTATTTATACGCATATAGTCATGCAGAAATAAATCTTTCAAAAATTGATACCTAAAACACTGTAATACTAATACTTTAAAACTGCAGAAAACAAAAAATAGAAAAACGATACCTACCTAGTCATAAAAATGATACCTAAGTACTGTGAACAAACAAAATATAAAAACTGATAACTATTGCAGTATAAAAATGATAACTAAAAACTGAACAATGAAAAATAAAAAAACTAATACCTACAATGATTAAAAACTGATGCCCATAATCTAAAGTTAAAAAATGTAATAAACAAAACTAATAACACATTGAATATTGTACCTCTCCATGCTTTAACTTGTTTAAAAATTCCTTGTTGACTATGTTCTTCAGCTTCTTTAGATCCCATCTTGCAAAACGTGGGAGTTTGTTGTCAAAGTTTCTTCGTTGCTTAATTAGAGATATCTTCTCACACATCATATACTACATATACAAAATAAATAAATTTATAACTGAAGTCATTCTTTTATGTTTGTTTTAAGAGTAATAATATTGTAAAAAAAATTCTTACCAACGGAAGCATCGAACGGCCAGACATATCCCTCGATTTATCGATGAAACATTTTACAAACTTTGTAAAACTCGAATGGATTGTTTTCGGCCAAGAAACTGAATTCATTTTGTTCACATCCAACATGAACGGGATAAAATCCCATCTTAGTTTCTACTGGTTATTGGGGAAGAAGAAGGTGAGTAATATAACCATTATAAGAAGCAATGGCAAGTCTTCTTCAATAAGGGAAAACTGATACCTATGAACTGTAAATAACAAAAAAAACTTAAACTGACACCTACCAACTTATAAAACTGATACCTAAAATTCTAAACATGTAAATAACACAAAAGTGATACCTACAGAGATATATAACTGATAACCAAGAGTTGAAACAGAAAGAATAACACATTAAATTGATACATACAAGAGTTTAAATCTCATACTCAACGTGCAAATCTCGTTTTAGTGATCATAACAACATGATATCATATCGTACCAACAACACATCAATGTAAAAATAAAAAAGAAACAAAATAAGCTATGAAGAACTTTTATTTAGAATATAGAATTTTGTGCACATTTCCAATGTATCAAACACTAATTTGCTAATGTGTACAATTTTATTTGAAAAGTATATATGAAAATACATGTATTCCCTAAATCAAATGAAATAAAAATCAGTCTTTATTTTTGGATGCTTGACAATTGCGCTTATTATGGTCATATTCATTGCACACTCCACATCTATTTTGCTTTTTTGGGAAATATGCAAATCCTCCTTTTATTTTTGATGAAGGTCTCCTGGCTCCATGTTTATCCTTGGGTGGCTTAATTACTACATCACTGCTTGAATCAACATCGGATTTGTCCTAGGTAGGTACAGGATTAATAATATTGTTGTATGAAAAACGATAGGCTTCCACAGTGAAATAGTGCTCAACAAAATCATACACATTCAGTTTCACCTTTTTAATGCATTTTATCGCATGGGCACAAGGAAAACCCATCACTTTCCATTGATTACAACTGCATGTCCAATCTTTAAGATCAACACGATGAGAAATTGGAGATTTTTCTTCAAAAAGGAATTCAGAAGATTTGAAGACATCCCATCTGAAACCTTCTTCAACCAGTTCTTAAACGATTTTCCATAGTCGGACATAAAAGCGTAGTCCACATACGGGATTCCATGATTTTAATTCATATTCCATCCAAACAAGATGTAATAAGTAATGCCCGCTCATCTAAAATCCAACTATTGAAACTTTCAGCCACGTTAGAACTATACTCACTATACCGTTGACCTCGAAAGAACAAGTCAGCCCATTTATCGAATGGTTTGTCTTTCAAGAAATTAGCTGCTGCAGTACCACCAATGTCCAAAAACTTAGAATGAGCCGCATCAAACTCATACACACTAGAAGCTCGAGAACTAGTCCTAAACAATTCCACAATTGAAATGTTTGCATTTTTGGACATAACCGTAGAAAGCAAATTTTGTTCCATGTGAAGGTAACAATAACTATGGAATGCTGTTGGGAAAACATCGTGAATACAAGAAATCAAACTTTGATGTTGATCCGACATAAAAACAAAATTACAATCTTCTTTAAGCATTTCCTTTAAATAAGTTAAAAACCAACTCCAATTGTCCACATTCTCTACTGAAACTAAAACCATAGCCAGAGGGAAGAAACATGCGAAACAAATTACGGAACAAAATTTCAAATAGAATTCATGATTTTAAAAAAACTGATACCTTCAAACGTACAAAATGCTACCTAAAAACTGTGTGATAAGAACTGTTACCTTCAGACATACAAAAATGCTACCTAAAAACTGTGTGATAAAAACTGATACCTAGAAACATATAAAACTGATATCTACATGCTTTATACTAAAAAAAATGATACTTTCAGACATACAAAAGTGCTACCTACTAACAACAATAACAAACTAATACCTTCGGACATATAAAACTGCTACCTATTAACTGCCGAACTAAAAAATGATACTATAAATTATATTAAGCTGATACCTATAAAATTGTACTACATAAAACTGATACCATAGAATTTAAATGGTACCATATATATATTACTACAACATAGCAAATTAACACTACATCATACCTTGATTGCCATTCTTTATTGTAGTCTAAAAATATCATAGGCCGACAATGCTTGAAGCTAAGAATACAAGCACCTAAACCAACAAACACTCTTTCAAACTGATTTGTAGAAGAGTTAACATCCATAGCGACATAAGAACCTGGATTATGAGTCTGTAGTGCCTCTAAATATCAAGACAAATCATTATAGGACATGACATCATTACCACACAATTCCATTAAAGCTAGCTGCTTTCCATGGTAAGCATAAGAGTAAGACAACTGTAGGTTAAACTCTCTTCGAAAATCAGTTATGATATCTTTCGGTTTCTTACTCGGATGATCTCTAATTTCATCTATTATCAATGATTTAACAAATGAGCTAGATAGTTGAGGGTTATTCAAATTTGTTAGACCACCACCGAAAGAATGTTTAACAAGCAAAGTCCTAATGAAAAACCCTACTGAGATTCCCAGAATCACAAGAAGCATGCACTTTAAACAGACATCCAGCAGAAGACGATGAGCAAACAGCTGTGACCCTAGTAGAGCTATTCTTAAGATAATGTAATTCATGACCTGATTTAAGATATGCCATTAAGAATTCTCTAAAGTCGCTGGCCCCTCCAAAACAAAAACTAATAAAATCAGAAAATGTTAATGTAGAACCTCTTTTTATCAAATCTTTTAAGTAACTTTTCCTATGAACAACAATGTTTGCACCCCAAACATCAATCAGAACACGAAGGCGCTGAAACATAAGTAGAAAGTGAAGAAGAACCATCAATCACATTTTCCAACAGAAAATCCTTCAGCTTAACATCAAAACAGAAAAAACAGTCTTCTTATGTAATTGAAGTAAAACGGTACTTTGAAGATCAGAGTCACTCTCAACAGTTTTAGTTCTATTCTCGAACGCATAGCTAATTTCAATCGACATAAGAGTAAGTTGAGACCAATACCGACATATTTCGTTTTGCAAATCAAACAATGAGCATTCAACCGACAACCGAGTACTAAAAGAGGTACCATTGAAGACAAGTATAGTAAGAAGAGTATTTTCACCACTGAAAAAAAAAAAGTGAAAAAAAATAATTAGCCAAGGAAATATATCCAAACAGATACCCGGTTAACTCAGTTCTGATACCCACAGATTAAAAAATTGATACCAACATTAATATTAAAATGATACCTAAAACTGCTAAAAACTTATTAAAAAAGTAACTGATATAACAGATGCTACCATCATAGTGAGAGTGATTAAAACAAAATAACTTCAATTGAGATACATAAGTAATGCGACAGTACAAGTACAAAATCAATAAAACACTAAAATTATAGGAACAAAAGCAAAACATAGGTAAAACAGTAAAAATAATAACTAAAAAAATAATAAACTGATACCTACAAACTGTTGTGCTTTTAAAGAAAAAAAAGTATTTACATAAAATAATGACTGATTAAAGCTATAATATTTTGACTTAAATACAGAGGTAATAAAGCAATACAAGTATACAAAAAAAATACAAAATTGATACCAACAATTTTTGTTCAACAAAAGATGAACAGAAACATAACACGGTTATTACACTAAAACTGATACCTTAAAAATACAAAACTGATACCTAAAAACTGATTTAATTATTTTTTCTTGAAAAAATTACTAACGCAAAAACGATTTAAATAACATTTTAACTGATTAAAGCAGAACAAGTTCTATTCTAATACATATTTAGTTCAAAAATGCAATTACAAACCAAATACAACATCAAAAAGAACAACAAACGAATATAAAAGTAGGTAATTAAACAAAAATGATATCTGGAAAAATAAAAAACTATATCCAACTATTCAAAAAAAGAACATTAATACAGATACCTGCTTGTACTACCAATAGAATCCATGAATCACCGATAGAATCAATAAAATCTATCTGAAATTGTTAACGTTAAATTAAAGGAACTATGAGAAGAAATAAAAATTGAATCGATGCAATTAGAAAAATTCCTAATGTCGATAACAACTTCAGAAACCAATATGCGCGAGATTGATTTTCCGATATGAATTGTGCGGTCAAGGACGATTTTCAATCAACAACTACTAATGTAGTTGGATTAGTGCGATCAATGAGAAAGATTTTTTTCGAAATATGCAGGAATAACAATTGCGTTTTCAATCAATGGCGGCGAGATGCAAATTTCTGGGAGAGATAATTGACGACGAAAAAGGAAATAGCGCGTGTCATTTAAGGTTATAAAAATATAGTATAATGTTCTTTTGATTAAATTTTTAATGGTTTGTCCGTACGAATAAAAAAACCTTAAATCTTGTCCAAGTGATTATTTTCCTGTTTTATGATTTTGTTTTAAGTAGTGGAACAAAAAAGTACGAAATAAATTTGATTCTAGGGATGTATGGCTTATATTTATGTTCTCAAGTGTGGGCATTCGTCTTGATATCAACCACGGGATATTTCCTATGCTTAATTTACTTTCCTTTCCAGAAGTGTGTAATCAAGCAACGTAAACTAAGTAAGATCAATACCTACAATGTGTTGTTCCATTAATTTTGATTCTTGCAACTTGCAGAGATTTTCCTCTATGCCATTAAAAGCTTTTAGCCTGCATTCTTCTGTCGGTGCTCACCCCCTTGTTCATTTCTATTGTGCTATTGATGGCAACGGATAACTCCTGTCTATACAATTTTGCTTAATGAAGTGACTTCCGTTGTTGGGTTCAATGAACATATTCGCTCTTGCCATTATAAGCCCCCACACTCCACTGTATATTAAATCGAGCTTTCTTGTGTCCCCTGCAGTGTCATCTCTAATCCTCTTTGCAACTTACCAATCATTCAACTTCTTCTTTGTGTGTAACTACAGTATTAGAGTACGGTGTTATATATATATATATATATATATATATATATATATATATATATATATATATATATATATATATATATATATATATGGGACGATCATGAAGTGAATAAATTAAACATGAGAAAAAAATTCAAAAATGGAAGTGGTAGGTGATCATACATGTTCACCATGTGCACATCGACCATCACCGTCAACTTTGAGATTAAGATAGTTCCCTAATAACAGTATAAAATTACTCCAGCTTTCGAAAATTATTATGATAAGAAACAATGAATCAGGAAACCGGAACATGTATAATTGGGCTAGATACGTGCACATGCAATGCTGTGCACCATCTTAAAAAAGACATTAAGTAAATAAGAGATGCTGCAGGTGCCTCTTACAAACAAACATGCCTGCATTAATCAAACATATTTTAAAAGGAGTATGAACAGTAGCCACAGAATTGGAAAATCAGAGAATAATTCCATTGATTTGGTTGGGAAAATAAACCATGTAGTAACTTTATACTACAATATGCTCCATTCCAGTTGGTAATTTACAAGCAAGCATGTCATGTACACTCTTCCACAATCAAATCAAAACAAAAGAATCACGGCAAATTAAGGACAAACGAACTGAAAAAACGAATAGAACCCGTAAACACTTTCACCTTTGTGTCCTCCAACTATAAGGTGCAAGAGTCGATGGTCGTGGCATGAAACTAAGTCCAAACATTTCTTTAGGTGCAAGCCTTAGCTCTAGAATCCCAAATAAGTTGGCCACCAGCATTGCACTCTCTTGCACACGATCCATGTCTATTGTCTCGGTCCATACTTTTCGAGCTACTTGCATCCTTCTTTGCTTTGAGTTCAGATCTACTCCCCACTTTTTGTATAATGTTTCCCTCTTTGACATTTGCATTCTGTTCATTGCTCGACGTAGCTTCTCCCTTTCCCTACACACGATCCTTCCGCTACAACAAACAAATGGAAACATCGTTCATGTTAAATAGTGACAGATATGATATAAGGCCATGAAAACACATTTTCATTATGTACGCTGACACTTAATATGTATACCGGTAAATGATTGTCTGATATATTATCAATGCTTCTTGAATGGAAATATGTAAGGCATGAATATCGCACAATCTATTAGTACCTTAAGTCCAGACCAACGTTTTCCAGGGCTATGGATTTACTAACATTTCCTTGATAACAATTTTTTTTAAGAAAAGATAGCCTTCTGTGTTCAACTTCCATATAAATGGAGTCGGCTAAATCTCCTTTGATGAGAAGAAAGAAGTAACTCCTGTGTATCAACGATACATTGCATGCGTGCCAAAGTTCAACTATCCCTTGTCGCTTTTTCTCGAATTCCAATTTCCATTCAGATTGAGATTCTGATGGCTTCAACACTGGATTGAAGCATACATCATTTATCTGATTTGTCATTATCTTCATGGTAGAAACTTCGTTGTTAACAGTGTTTTTTGGATCCTGAAGATTAAGCATTTAGCTACGTTACTTAATATTGTATGTTGCAAATTCACTAACAATGAGTTCGTAGTTGATGTTGCTAACCTGATCATCTGACAACCCTGGCTGATACTGCAACTGAGCTATTTCCATCGGTCCACCGACTGAATCACAGGGATGTGAAAATTTTCCATTATTAGAAATTTCATCATCTTGAAGTTTTGCTGCACCATCGAGTACACTCACTTCAGGATTGTCCAACGTATCTATTTTATGTTCTTCCTTTTCACTACCACTGATTAAAGAAATATTCTTTTGCGATCTTCTGGGTAATTCAGGACCATCTTTGCAATTCACGATCTCTTCAAACCATAAAGAAGACCCATAATTCGTGAAACTTGCTCTGCAGCTTCTACTTTTACTCAGTCTATTCATCGTGTTCAACTGAAATGGTACATCTGTGGACTCTGTCGCTGCCCTACATATGAGTATATTATTCACCTCTGTTTCTGCTCCAAAACTATGTTCGTTTACTATTACAACCTGCACTGGCTCTTCATTATCAACAACAGGACTAATACATTTGTCTGTTAAGGGCATGAATTCATCAACTTTGATCATGCTTGGTCTAGTCATCTTGATGCATCGTACTTCCTTAAAGTGTGTGTCAATGTCTGGAGATGTGGAGGGAGATATTTCTTCCTCCTTGTAAGTAAAATCAGGGGACTTTGAGGGGTGACATAGAGGCGTAATCTTGTATTGCTGATCCTCAACTTCGCCACAAAGCTTTGAATCACTATGTACACGTGATATGCCAAACTCTGGGCTTTGGTAAGATACGACTGATGAATCTGATAGTGATTTATCGTCGAATGAAATTTGTGTACAGGGCGTTGAGGACTGGCTTGATTCCTCCTAAACAAGAATAGTGATACTTAGCTGATGAAGTGTATTGCTGTTCAGAATGGTATACTACAGGAAAATAATCCCCATAATTTACTTGTAAGGCATATGAACCTATGGTACAGGACAGATTAATAGTAATATATCCTAAGATCATAATAATTGAGTAGGATTTTGGAGTTTACAGTGTTGTAACGGGATCTAATCCTCTGTCCCCAAATTTCCCTATCTCTCTGTGCCCAACCAATCGGAGCCTCTAATTTTTAAATTTTTGCAATTAAGTCAAAGATAAAAAGGGGTTATTTGCAAAAAGTGAAAATCAGAGGGTCCTGATTGGTTGGGTACAGAGGCACAAGGAATATTGGGTACAAGGGATTTCATTCGTGTTGTAACACATGTTTATTTCTTAATTTTTATCTCTGTGAAATTCATTTGATACAGACTGGAAGATGTACTGATGTTATACTGAAATAATAAATGTGCATTAAGTGAGAAAGTTAACGTACCCATGGTCCTGAAGCTTGATCATCTGCAACAGTTCTGAGCAGGTCTTCAAGTCGAGATTGAGCCAGATCACGTTGCTTCATCAATTCCTTCATCTCACTCTCCATCTATTGAATAGCATAAATTAATATGATTGTAAAATAATCCAACAAAAAACAGATTTCTTAGCTGAGAAGAACGAATCTAGAACTACCACAAGTGAAGCTATATTATACTACTTAATCCTAAGACATCATCTAACCTTAACCATTAGCATAAAGTGTAATTTAAAATAGAGAGGTTAGCATTTAACTTCCCGAATTCCGTACCAGTTTAAGCATATGCAACAATATTCTTGTAGGATAAATTGTTCAATGTTTGCTGAATATAATTCAAAACAAAATTTTACGAGTACCTTTTTGATTTGGGCTTCTTTCTCCTTTAATGCATCCGAGGATGCTAAAGAACTCAACCCGGTAAATTTCATTTCGTTCTCAAGTCTAGCAACCTCTTTCTGTAGATGTTTGACCAATGCCTTATCTGACACAATCACATTAACTTGTGCACTTGTAGCCACTTCTTTAGCACAGACAGCAAACTGCAGTGTATTTCTAGATTGCTCCATGTGACATCGTGCTGGGCTCATTGTGCATATGATGGCAGTTCGTGCATTTCCTCCCAGCGTCGACTGTAATATGCGCGTCAGTTTTGAGTCTCTATAAGGAATATGACCAGTTTTTCCTTTGCTGCATCACAAAAACAAAATTAACAAGTAACATTTGTATGTTCTATTTTTAATACATGAGGCTATGCTAATAGTTGATTAATCTGCAAATAAGTTCATAAAAAATAAAAAATAAAAACCTTAGCTTGCGAATAACAGTTCCTAGAGTAAGTAGACTTCGATTAATATGGCAGCCCTCCTTTAGCCTTGAACCAGCTGTTAATGCTTGAGATGCACGTTCACTCCCAGCCAGATCAACAAAATTCTGGTTTATAAATGTGTTTACTTTACTTCAAGTTTATACATCAATGAATGATAAATCAGAAATTTACTTATTATATAATTTAATATATTCATACCACAGTAGCCATAAGAGTGCTGAAGGTATTCTTACCCCCGTACTCTCTTGCAGAACTTTCTACAGTCTGCGGAATTAATAAACAATAAGATAAAAATATATATGAATTAACTTCATTATGGTATTGAAGACTTTAATACCAACTGACCAATCTGAGTATTTGATGTGATCTGGAACTCATTTCATTCAAAGATGTCTCTCCTATTTGTCTTTGAGCTGCAATAGCATGAAGCATAATCAAATATTATGTTTTTAATGTAAATAATAACCAAAAATATACTTCCATGATTTTAATGCATACCTTCACAAAAGCTGAGGAGTTCTTTGAGATGTTCTTGATCCCTTAATATTTCCTCGGTCAGTTTCTCAACAGTGGTCCCTTTCTATCATCATCGTAAAGAAAATGCAACTTAACAGAAATACACATGCAATAAAAACAATTACAAAACATATACAACAGTACTAACTTCTGGGTCATCAAGAAGTCTTAGAGGCCCGCTATCTGGGTTGAGAAGATCTTTCACTAATTCATTGTATATCTCAATTGCGGAGAATTTTAGAGAAAAATCTCTCTCTGGATGCTGAAAAATATAGGAAATTATACTCAATATAACATCTCGACGCAAAATTCACTGTTTTGATGAAGAGATGGAAATTGGAGTACATGCCTCATGGATATATTCATAGATTTCTGACATGCTATATTGTGTTACTCCAGTCATCGTGTATGTCTTTCCACTACTTGTTTGTCCATACGCAAATATACTAGCTGGAAAAAAAAGTGTTGTTTAAGTCAAGAACAAGTTTCCATTTGGGGCTGTGAGATACACCAACTGACATATATAGTTCAAAGCAGCGCTAAGACTTAAGAGTTACATACAGTTGATGCCATTAACAACCGAAAGAGCGACTTCTTTAACGCCCTCTTCGTATACTTGTTTTGTGCTATTATCACACCCAAATACTCTATCTGTAACATCATCATAATGTGAAAATTGTTTTCATATATTCTCATGAAACATTCATATCTGTTGAAAGAAAAGCGAAAATTAAGACTACTATACCGAAATGCCAACATGACTGCATATAACAGTACAGAATTGACATGAAAAAACTCACCAAATGTGTAGGCGCTAGGATATATTGATCGCTCGGGAAGGTTATCCTTGAAAATTAAAGTGTTATCGTTGATGCATTCCCAATCTGAAGCACCATTCTTCTCTGTTTCCTTTTCATTTAAAGGTCTGATTCTAACTGAAACAAAAATCCTCTCTTTTGCACCACCACCATCATTACTCACTACATCATCTCCGGCGACTGAACCCATTGTATCAAATGAACTGTCTTCTCCTACACAGTTTATCAAAACTCAGAATGTCTAAGCATCTAAAAATAAAACAATATCAGAACTGCCCCTGAATAACCTAGTAGTTTAAATGTGTTGGCTTGCCAAGCAACAAACATTCATATATAAAGAGTTGAAAACTCCACATGAATTTTCTTCTGCACACAAGCATATGAAGAATATAAAATAAATCAACAAGATTGAGTATTTAATCATGATTAATTAGAGACCCTACATTGTCAATTTTGCCCATTTGTACACAACAACATTCACATGGGTGAAGACCATCAAGCTAACTTTTAGAGACAAAAGCAATTAATAAATCAAAAGAAAGAAAATTGTACCTATGGATTCAACGCCGAAGATATGAATACAATATAAAGCTCCTCTCTTGCTTAGAGATGAAGAAGAAGACTAAATTATAGGCATTAAGAAAAAAGAAATAAATAAAGAGCAAAAGATTCCGTAAAAGAAAAAGTGGAATAAAAGAAATATCTAGGAAGGAAAACCTAAAAATATATCAAATCGACCAGTTCCTTTTATTTGAAATTGCCAGATAGTTTTACGCTTCTACTACATTTTGGCCATAAGCAGTCACCTTTGGAGCTCTGTGCACTGAATATGCTACATTTCATCAACCATGTATGCAATATTTATGAAACGATAATAAATTTTGACAGGAGGAGCAGTTAAGGTAAAGCCGTAATAAAGGAAAACTGGGGCAGTCATTAATTACTTTTCC
The DNA here is from genome assembly GCA_030737875.1 of Allium sativum. Lineage (NCBI taxonomy): Eukaryota > Viridiplantae > Streptophyta > Magnoliopsida > Asparagales > Amaryllidaceae > Allium > Allium sativum. Next base: position 42,717,251 of record JASFAX010000020.1, on the reverse strand, counting down.
ACGCTTGGGGCAACAGCTTTCAATTTCTATTATGATTTGTATAATTGTATGCGGATGCCCAGGAAGGGCACTTACGTAGCAATATGCTGACAGAAACAGCTGTCAATTCTTGCGGTATCATAGTGTTTACATGGAATCAAAATTTTAAATAATGGATGGAGGAACTGATTTTGACCAGTGGCCCGAGTCATCTTTGAATTTCACCTCTCCAATTAAAAGATTAAAAAATCCAACAACGCAAATCTCTTATATCATCAATTGTGTTTAATTTTATATTCAAATAACCGCTTTCTTATACAACCGAAAACGATGATCCAAAGACTCGGTTGCAAACTAGATCCAGGATGATGGTCAAACAAACTTAGGAGAATCATGAAATAAATCTGTCGGGACTCAAGCTGTAAAGCTCCTAAGTTCAAATCAATCTCTTCCTAGAGCCCAGGTCGACTTGCCCGTTTGATCACCATCAATCTCAGGGTCGGCCTAAGGGTTGTTGGTGTAAACCAAATTAATGAATGCATCTAAGTATCTTTTGATGTTCAAAATTCTAGTCAAATAGTTATCAGTCAAAGAGTCATCATGTTTTGCTAAACTTAATTAATTCACTCATCAAGTTCTATGTACTCAACCGATATATATATATATAGGTGTATGCTATGTAGTTTATGAATAAATGGAAAACAATCCAAAATTAAAATAAAAAGCAAAGTTGTAGGCTTTCCATATTACACTGCACTTTTTTATCTCTCATTTCTCTATTTTTTATCAATCTGGTATCAGAGCCACTTGATAGCAAATATGTTAAACAATCTTGTCTCTCTTGTTCCTCGATTTAATGGTGAAAGGTTTGATTATTGGAGCAACCTAATGAGGCTCTGTCTTGAATCTCAGGACTTATGGAGTGTTGTTGAAGAAGGTGCTGGTGCGCCGACAGACGAATCACAACTCACAAATGCCCAGAGGGATGCTTTGAAGAACAAAAAGCAAAAGGACGGAAAGGCTCTCTTTCAAATTTACCAAGCACTAGAAATTCCTGTTTATGAGAGAATTTCGAAAGTTGATAGTGCTCGCGAAGCATGGAGAATATTGAACACGACATACTTCGGACATGATCAAGTGAAAAAGGTTCGTTTGCAATCGTTGCGGGCTGAATTCGAAAGACTTGAGATGAAAGAAAATGAAAAAAATTCAGAATATTTCACCTGTCTTTCTTCCATTGTTAACCAAATGGCCTCGAATGGAGAAGTTGTGGAGACTCAAAGGACAGTCGAGAAAGTTCTACGAAGCTTGCCAACTAAATTCGATCATATTGTGGTTGCCATTGAAGAATCTAGTGATCTTTCTTCAATGTCTCTTGAAGGTTTGCAAGGTAGATTGGAAGCTCATTAGGCTAGAATTCTAGAGAGAAGCACTCAATCAAATTCTTCAAATGAACAAGCTCTAAAATCTCAATTCACACCCACTAAAGGACATGGGTCTTTCCGTGGACGGGGCAGAGGACGTGGAGGAAAACATTCTTCAAACCAACATATTCAAAATCAAAAAAATGAAGAACCAAGACGAGGGGAGAAATCATCATTCCAAAATTCGCAGAAAAGCAAAGGACAGAGTGCTTATAAAGGTACGAAGCATTATTTTGAATGTAACTATTGTCATAAGCCTGGACATAAAGAATATGACTATTGGGAAAAATATCCGGAAAAAAAAGTGAAGCCGGATATGTTCATCAAAAAGAATCTAAACTCTCTGAATCTTCTGAAACTTTATTGATTGCTTCAAATGGAAACTTTGAAGATATATGGTATTTGGACAGTGGTGCAAGTAAGCATATGACTGGAAACAAAAATTTGTTTTCATATATTATAGAAACTAATCAAGGGCATGTGACTATTGGAGATGCCAAATCATTAAAAATTGAAGGAGTTGGTGACATCACTTTTATAACAAAGACCGGAAAAACAGAGAAGATATCTGAAGTACTATATGTACCAGGTTTGAAATGTAATTTGTTAAGTCTTGGTCACTTGTTAAAGAAAGGCTTTAACTTTTACTTTGCTGAAAACATTTGCATCATGAAAAAAAGAAATCTTCATGTTGCAAATATTGATTTGGGCTCAGATAATTTGTTTCCTGTCAAACTTGATAGGATAAAAGATTCTTGTTATTACACTAATAATGATCATGTTTCAAAGTTGTGGCATGACAGATTTGGCCATTTAAATTTCCGAAGTTTGAAGGAGTTATGCACGAAAGAGATTGTTCAAGGATTACCCAAAATCGATGTAATCAATGATGTATGTAAAGAATGTCAGTTAGGAAAACAATATCGTGAATCCTTCCCATCTAAATCTAAATGGAAGTCAAAATCTCCACTGGAGCTTGTGCATACTGACCTTTGCGGACCTATGCAAGTTGCATCACTTGGAGGAAGCAGGTATTTCATGTTGTTTGTTGATGATTATATAAGAAAAATCTGGGTTTATATGGTAAAAGAAAAATCTGAAGCTTTGTCTCGCTTCAAAGAATTCAAGCTCCAAGTTGAAAAATCGTCTGGCTTTCAAATAAAAAAATTGAGAAGTGATCGCGGAGGAGAATACACATCTTCTTGATTCGAAGATTTTTGCAAAAATCATGGAATCAGGCATGAACTTATAGCTCGTTATACACCACAGCAAAATGGTGTCGCAGAGCGTAAAAATAGAACAATTATGGACATGGTCAGGTGCATGCTGCGAAAGAAAAATTTGTCGTTGGAATTTTGGGCTGAAGCAGTGTCTTGTGCTGTCTATTTGCTGAACAGATCTCCAACAAAATGCATACAAAACTCAACTCCAAATGAGGTTTGGTATAATAAGAAACCAAATGTTTGTCATCTAAAAACATTTGGTTGTCTTACATACTCTCATATCCCTGATGCCATGAGATCAAAGCTAGATGACAAATCTGAAGCATGCATTTTTATCGGCTACAGTCAAAAGACTAAAGCTTACAAGTTGTACAATCCAAGGACGAAGAAGATTGTGATTAGTAGAGATGTTCATTTTGATGAAAGCGCATGTTATGATTTTTCAGACTCTCAACGGACATCAAACCAAATAATCTTTGAGAACGAAGACAACGAAGCACCATCTTCGCAACCTGATGTTGTTGAACCTCCTCAAAATTCTCCAGCAACAACACCAGAAAGAAGAACAAGAAGTTTGAGAGATATTTATGATACAATCGAAGAAATTGGTTATGGAGAGCATGTGTACTTTGCCTTTTTTGCAGGAGAATATCCAATCTCTTATGAAGAAGCTATACGAGAAAAAAATTGGAAAGATGCTATGATTGAGGAGATGGAATCAATTGAGAAAAATAATACTTGGAAGCTCTATGATTTACCTCCAAACAAAAATGCAATTGGTGTGAAGTGGGTGTTCAAAACAAAGACCAATTTGGATGGATCTATCAATAAATATAAAGCGAGATTAGTTGCTAAAGGCTATGAACAAACCGATGAAGTTTTTGCTCCCGTCTCAAGACTTGACACTGTTCGATTGATTATTTCTCTTGCAGCTCAGAATGGATGGGAGTTGTTCCAAATGGATGTCAAATCAGCATTTTTGAATGGATCTATTCAACAAGAAATCTATCTAAAGCAACCTCTTGGATTTGTTCAAAAAGGTGAAGAAGAAAAGGTTTACAAGTTAAAAAAGGCGTTGTATGGTCTGAAGCAATCGCCTCGTGCTTGGTATGCACGAATTGATGACTACTTCATGAAATCCAACTTTGAAAGATGTCCATATGAGCACACCCTCTACACAAAAAGAAATTCTAATGGTAGTTTCATACTTGCAAGCGTCTACGTTGATGATCTTATTTTCACAGGAAATGACTTGGAGATGTTATCAAATTTCAAGAGATCAATAATGAATGAATTTGAAATGACAGACCTAGGAAAACTGCATCATTTCTTGGGAATTAATGTTCAGCAAACACAAGGAGGAATTTTCATTTCTCAAGAAAAATATGCAAGTGAGATCCTAAAGAAGTTCAAAATGGAAAATGCAAATCCTGTCGCAACTCCATGTATTACCGGACTAAAGTTAAGTAAGGAGGGTGAAGGAATAATTGTGAATGCAACTATGTTTCGCAGTCTTGTTGGAAACCCGATGTATCTTACGGCGACAAGACCTGACATCATGTTTGTTGTGTAAGCATGATAAGTCGATTCATGGAGAAACCTTATTCAAATCATTGGGAGGCTGCCAAAAGAGTTCTTCGATATATCAAAGGTATCATTGATTATGGTATTTTCTATAAAGCTCGTGTGCCTACAAAGCTTGTTGGTCACACTGATAACGACTTTGGTGGAAGTATTGATGACTCCCGAAGTACTTCTGGCTATGTATTTAATCTAGGAAGTGGAGCAATCTCTTGGTGCTCAAAGAAACAACCAATTGTGTCACTCTCAACCACCGAAGCGGAGTATATTGCTGCATCTTTGGATGGGTGTCAAGCTTTGTAGTTAAGAGGAATTCTTGAAAATCTCAAGTTCAAACAATGTGAACCAACAACTTTGTTCTGTGATAACAGTTCAGCCATTTCAGTTTCAAAGGACCCTGTTTTGCATAGAAGAACAAAGCATATTCGCTTAAGATTTCATTTTCTAAGAGAACTTGTCAACAATGGAGAAATCAATCTCACATATTGCCGAAGTGATGAACAATTGGCTGACATTTTTACTAAGCCACTAGGAGGTCCTATTTTCACGAAGAACGTACAAGCTCTGGGAATACAAAGTAAATTTGGTTTACGGGAGGCAATGTTGGTGTAAACCAAATTAATGAATGCATCTAACTGTCTTTTGATGTTCAAAATTATAGTCAAATAGTTATCAGTCAAAGAGTCATCATGTTTTGCTAAACTTAATTAATTCACTCATCAAGTTCTATGTACTCAACCGATATATATATGGGTGTATGCAGCAAAGTTGCAGGCTTTCCATATTACACTGCACTTTTCCATCTCTTATTTCTCTATTTTTTATCAAGGGTAAGGCAAGCAAACCAATTGCCTAGGGAAACCCCCCACCAAAGAGCAACCCAATCGAAAATAAATTTATCGAAAAAATTCAAAATAGTTTAATAAAGAAAATAAATGATTAGTAGTTATAATCTTATATCTAATATAATGGAAAACATAGCTAGTTTAATTTTATTTATCGCTACTTACATTTAGGTCTAGTATAAGCATTATCAGTTTCAACTAGAGATGATATAGTTATATTTCATTTGGGGTAACCCAAACGATAGGACCGACACTGATCAAGCTGCATCAATTCAGATCGACTCAACATAAATCCAGGCTATCACATTCAGAACGAAATGAAAATGCAATCATCCCAAGAACTTCAAAACAGAAGAAAAAAAACGAAGGTGACATTAAGTAACAATGATAAAGTGGTTAGGATCGGCATATGGCCGGATCTAATCCAGATTATTACCGATCCAGATCTCCAGCCATATTCGATCTGATCCGAACTGAAAAACATGGCTCTTCCACTACTTCCACTGCCTCTATTTCGCTTTCTGCAAATCTGAAGCCATTTACTTCTATCAATAGGAGGTGTCTAGTTTGAAAATGAGACTTTTTGAACTTTTAGTAATCCACACTTTTTGTACTGATCCAGATCTTCGTTAATCTAAACTCTTAATTGCACCAAGAAAAAAGATGTGATGTCCTGAAAAGTAAATGTAGACCCTTTGCTGTTCGGCCAGCATAAATCCTTGTGTGTGATTTACACAGTTTTTTACTTGTTTTTCATTTAATTATCTTCGTTAATCTCCTCTTAAACTGTCTTGCAAGTGTTAGTGTTATTTTCTACGCTAGCATTTTCATCTTTTCAACGAGAATTTACTAATTCTCAGTTTGTAGATCTTCTCATCTACTAGTTGGTAGTGATTGAATTAAGAGAAGATCTATTTTTCATTCTTTTTTTATTGAGAGTTCTTGATATATACTTTATCGGAACAAATTTGACTATCGGGAAAAAAAATTCTACATCCTGTGCAAATACCCAGGCCGAAGAAGAGAAAAATACTCAACATAGAGGTCATTATGTCGTTGTTGATACCACCAACCCTCATAATACCATTGTCGTTATTGCTGCTTACGCACCAACAATATTACTTACTCACATAGACTTTATGAACATGATGATAAAACTAGAGCAAATGAATGAGGCATTAAACCAACAGATCAAGAATAATATTAACTTGAGGAACCAAGTCAATAAGATGAGTGCAGAGTGAAATGAATGAGAAAGGCGAACTCCTGATATTATGAGTCAGAGAGATCCTCGTCGTTAGAGCAAAGCTAGGAGCTAATTCAAAAGAATGTAAGAGGGCAAGCTTCAACCCATGCCTTACCAAATCCGGGTCAACCCCAAACCTAGGCATATCGATCCTGATTGTAACTTTCTATCATGCGGCACTCATGCCTGATCGGGAAAGTATGAGGAGGAATGATTTGAACTCGAGACTCATTGGATTGAACCAAACTACTTCCATCTCTTCAAGCAACGTTTCTCCCAGTTCTTCGCGCAAAATTATTGCACTTCATATTGTTATATATAACAATTATATGATTTTTCTTTGATGATAACAAATATATATACATTTTAAATGTGTTTGCAATTGTATTATTATATTACATCACAAACAAAATTAAATATTTATATTTAAATAAAATACTATTGCATAAGAATTTAAATATTCAAACTGTATTTTATTGAAATATAATATTTTATTTCAACATTTCAGTAGTACAATTTTTCATAACTCCACTATTTGTACATTTCATTATAAAACAATACATTCCATTTCATATTCAATTTCTCTTACATTTGCTTCTCACTACAAACTCTCAGATTCACTCAGTTATACATTATACTCTGTCACTCGTTTACATTCACTCATATACAAACACTATTACATCTCACAATACATTTATTTTCTGTCTGACCACTGTCTCTTCAATCTGTTTATGTCAGTCCAGTCATATGCTTACCTGCCACAGAAACACACACTGAAGCGACCCAAACTTCCTCCATCTCCGAAGAGACAGAAAAGGCCAGATTGAGTTGAGAACAAGACAAATCAGAACACAAACAATAGAATATTTCATTGTTGTTACAACAATTTACATCAGAGTACCAGAATATAGCAGAGTATGAATAAATATTATACATCAGAAAAATATCAGAGATTTAAATTACAAAGCAACAGAAAATTAATACAATGCGTAGCGGAAATATATTAACAAATACAACTGTAAGAAATACACGGATACAGAGCGTTTCGAATATAGCTCCAACTGTAAATCCAGGATCCTATATAAATAAATCTATAAACCAAAACTACTAGCTGCCCGTGTGGAAAATAGGGGCACCCAGAGTTTAGGTTAAAACAATAAACTCCAGGTCAGTCATGTGACTGGTGTGAGAACTAAAACAGTTATTTAAAACTTTACTTTAAAATCAGATAAATCAAGGGACCACGCCATATAGCACGGTACGGGCTTTCTCCCAAGAATACTAGTGCATAAAACAGTTTATAGATAACACAAAGCTATTTGAAAATTGAAACTATTATAAGACTCAGGTCCCATCACATAATGCAACGCAAGCCGGAGTATAGAGTTTTACCTTATAATAGCCAAACATGCTTGGTACGTTTAAAAACAAATCATTTGATACTATTATAAGTGCATAGTGTTAAAAACAACTTCAAATATAAATGTATCAATCATAAACGGCATGTATATCATACATCATGTTGCCATACTAGTTCTAAAATTATAATTCAGCCAGATCTGGGCAGTGATGATTTTTGGTGTCTTAGGGCATATGTGGCTTGTTTTGATTGGCCTAGCGAGGTGTCTTTGTGACTTGGATGGTTTAGATTGATCCAAGATTAATCTAAAGGCTAGAATTAATCCTAGACATCTACATATACATCTCTAAACCTAAACCCTAATTCATAACAATTCCTTATGACGACTCTAATTAAAATCGCATAATGTCATATTGGAAGTTGGATTCCATTTATGAATCAAGGCAAGGGATCGTCCTTACCGAATTCGAGACCTTCTAGCCCGCGCCTTAGGCTTAGCCACAACTACACCTTGGATCTTTAGGGTCGGTCCTCTCTTACGTTTGAGGATTGACAATTCCTGAATAATACATTTCCCCGCCCTATGGGCGTAAGTCTGCTCAGTATGTCGACCATGTCATCCATGAGCCCCTTAGTGACCGATATATCCGAGGTACCTCGTTATCCATTAAATAATAATATGAAACAACCACATGAGTAAAATATCTGGGCTTCATGCCATAACACCACTCCTAGCTAGAAGAAAATGCATGCCCTCCCTGTAGTCCTCTCCCGTTTCTGGTTCATACCGGGGTGTGAGGCTCGCGAATTAACACTACACAAAGCTATGCTATTTAAAGTTGTGCCTTAATCATCAACCAAAATGCCCTGCTTTTCAACAAAAGCCTTGATCACATGCCACTCAGCATGCCACATTGTCACTCCATACCGTACCACTGATTTCTACCGATATATAACCTCTAAGCTCGTATGTCTTAGAGAAGGGTGTTAAGCAAGAGAATAAATTCTCCGCCACCAAACAGATATATATTTAGCAGAGATCAACGAATATAGTATAAAGGAACACAATGTCAGACATACCATCCATTTGGAAGTCCGTTCTGGATCTGAACAAAACCGGAGGCACCTTATTCCTCGTCCCATATGGCCAATACAGGAGAGAGGTCCTCGCATATCCGGTCGATCTCCAAGTACGTCTAGACGATCACCGCTTATTACCTTGTCTTGGGATACCTCCTGACATCAATAATCATCCAAACGATGTGAAGATCTCCGGTCTTCAACCACCGTCTTCATCGTCGACTTATCATCGTATCAATCATTCAGAATGGGATAAACCTGGTCTTTCCGAATAACTAGCGTATCTTATAAACAAGTGCAATAAAAACACAACATACGCCTCATTCCAATCCAAAATATTCTTTTATTCAAATATTCACATCATTAGGGAAAGGTTCCCATTAATTTTATTAAAGATAAATTCTTTAAATTTATTCTTTAATCTTCCTTTGGATATCAGTTCAAACCAAATTAAGGTTTTCCACACTAGTAGGAATTAGCGCACCTTACCGAAGTAATCATTTGTTTTATTTCCCAATCCTAACCTATTCATCCCATGGAGCAAAACTGGTAATACTCCAGATCTAACACCACGGTGTTATCAGTAAATTTAATTACCATTTCACGTTCAAATCTAATTAAAGAGTTAACTATCGCCTAGAGTAAAACTGGGGGTACTCCATTCTCGATCAATTTCCAAATTTGATCATTTAAATTATCACATTTCCATTTCAATCTAATTAAAGATTCATTAAAACTTCACTTAGTTTTAATCTTCAAAAATCATTAGATAATGATTATTCAAATTTAGGAAATAAATCTTGTCTTTATTGGGTTAAAGAACTAATGTCATTTAAAACACAGTTCATGTAATGACCCGCATTGGCGGAGGTATTATAATTAATTTATTTAATTATTTAAATAGTGAATTAGAGAATTTAATGGTTGGTTAATTAAATAATGATGAATATTTAAATAAAATAATAAATTAAATAATATATTTAATTCTGAAATAATCAAAATTGGCTGAAATGACGATATGGTGTGAACCGGACCATCTGTGATATATAATTCAGTTTAGAATTGAATTTGAATAACGAATATATTCAATTGACGTCAGTTTGAACGTATAATTATAATATAATTAAAATAGTGCTCGAAATGGCGCGACAGTCCGCTATTTGGCGATTCGAACTTCAACTGAATGTACAGGATTCGTTTTAAACCGGATTTCTATGAAACAAGAAACGTGTGGAGCAGGTGGAGTATATCTTTCTAGTGGAAGAGAAAATTCAGGATTTCATCGTGTAGATTTTGAGATATGTCCAAATCAAATTTTAGAAAAGTCGCTATGAAATTCCTTTATAATTTATAAAGGAATTATTTATATTTTAAAAAGGAATTTCAATATAAATCGAATATCGATTTAATCGGGATTTGAAATATCAAGTTATAAATGCCAGTAGAGTTGTATGGTATTCCACTGTGAATATAAACGATAATATTTATTTTTAAATATTAAATTTAATTATATTTAATTATATTTATATATTTAAATGGGTCATCCAGAGCTTTAAAAATAGCCAGTTTTGCAAACGAAGTCGGAATTCGACGAAACCAATTTTGTTGGATCCACAATATCAAATAGTTGTTAGATTTCCAGTTTCGTGATTTTTAGAGTCACTATGTGGCCGCACGGATTTTTAGAGTGAAAAACAGTCAGTATTTTGACAGTTAAAAATACGTTGTGTGAGCATACGAAGTCGAAATTCGACGAAACTAGTATCTTTTGGACCGTAATGTTGAGCTCTAGCTACATATCCAGTTTGGTGATTTTTTGGGTATCGTATGTGGTCGTAGGGATTTTTTAAAGACCGTAGATAAAAAGAAAATCGAATAAATAAAATAAATAAATCGAAATTAAAATACCCCAACATTTTTCCTGGCCAAAGTGAAGGCCATGCAACCTCTCTCCTCAGCCACAATTCTTACCAACCAAACACAGCTTATAAAACCCTCAATTTCATTTCCAACGTGAGGGATAAATTTCAAAACAAATTCCGAATAAATTCTATAAATCTTCATATGAGTATATTTGAAATCAGCAAGAGTTGCTCTTCAACATGGTACCAGTTTTGGGTGGTTCGACATTAAATTTGGTCGAGCAAAATTATACAGCGTGCACACTGTGTCTAGGGTTGGAAACTTGAGGTGGATTGAGGCTTCGATTCTCGTTTCAGTCTTTGTTTTTGGACTGAGGAGGATGAACCGCACTTATGTGCTCAATCCAGAGAGTTGCGACGACCGTTGGTCCGACATATGTGTTCGACGGAAATCATGCGGTGATGTCGAGTTTAATTTCGAGGGTATGGGGAGGTGGAGCTTTGGACGCGGAGTTCGTTGGTGTTGCCGGAGGTGGATTTCGTGATGGAACGGAGGTAGAACGGGGTGGTCAAAGTGGCGGTCAACAAAGGGGAATCGATTTTTGAGGAGCGATTTTTTCTGGTGTATTTGGGGAAGATAAAGCAGGAGCGGTATTGGTTTGTAAGGGTTTGATGGGCCAAGGTATTTTGTTAAGGCCCAAAGTAAATTAATGGTTAAGTTTAAATTAAATTTAAATACTTGTATAACTTGTGAAAATCATACCTCTCTCATACGTTACCGGTTTGACGAACCGTAAATTGCGTCGGGATCGTACGGACGTCAACTACAACATGGAACTGACTGGAAGTCCATCCGAGCTCGTTACAATTTATCGCAAAATAAATTGTCCATCTGAATCAACGACAATTATCGTTATTAACGATGATAGTCCAATGTGATTAAAACTCACAAACTCTGTACAGTTCTATTTTTACAACGTATTCTTAGAACTATAAAATATTGTCTGTTTGAGTGTGTGTTGATTGTTGATTGAACTGCTAGTCAGTTATTGGAAAACTATATATATATATATGTATATATATAAAAACCATTAAATATTTATATGTTGATTCTACTATCATAAATTCTCATATCAAGGTGTAATCGATGTTAATCGTATTGTCTAACATCTATGGTGCAGGGAAACAGGTTGGAGGAATCCAACTGGATTCCTCAACATTTATTTTACTGTGATATATATATATATTGTGATATATAATGTGATGTATAATCTGACGTTGATTATGTGTGTTGAACGATATTTATCGTTGTTATATGGTGTGTTAAATACCATAAGAAATACTGGATGTGGGAAAGGGGATTTTCAAAGTGTATTTTGAAAATGAATTATTTATATAAAATCGATGGATTTTATATAGAAAAGGAAAAGGGTTTTTATAAAAGAAAATATTTATATAATCGAAGGATACGTTATAATAAAGGAAATATTTATTTGTTAGAATAAATAGAATAGAATAAAGGAGAAATATTTATAGAACATTTACAAATAGAAATAGAAAGGAGAATATTTGTAAATCATTTACAAATAGAATTAAAGAGGGAATATTTATTTAGAATAAATGAATAGGGTTATTAAAGGAAATAATTAGAATGAATAAATAAGGTATTATAAGAGCAATTTATTTAGTAAATAAATAGAATAAAGGATTATTTATTTAGTAAATAAATAGAATAAAGGATTATTTATTGGGAAAATAAATAGAGGAGTTAATCGAAGGGAGTTAATCGAATAGAGTTAATCAAATAGAGTTAAGCAAAATTAGAAACTGACTAGAGATTAGTAAATTGAATAGTTTTCTAAGTGTCGATCTGATGTTGGTTTCGGCCTTCGGGGTTTATACTTAGAGAATTGTTCTCCTACTAGTTTACAGTCAGGGACTGATAGTTGTGAAATGATAGTGATATGTAAATAACAAATGGAAATGTTTTCCCAGTGTTAATAACGTGTATTTTCTAAACATAGAAAAAAAGTTGTTTGATGATTGATCGATATAATTTCCATCTGGAAATAATATCGTTGTTTGTACACTTGTTTTTCTTTGATAGTTAAATCACAGACTATCAAAGTTTTGACCATTTTAACGTTGTTAATATGGGGAGACCGGTTGGATTATTATCCAGAACCACTCTGTATTGGCATAAGCGTTGCGAATCATATATGCCAAAGAAAATTGAAGACGGAGTAAAGTGCAAGGGCTGTTGTATAAATCTTAGATAACAGTGCCTAAGATGGATATACTAAATAGTGCCTTCAGTTTGTCCAGTCCCATGACAACTTGTATGGACGAAGGTCTGACAGAGTATATCTGGTAGATCACGTAAGTTGATCGTTTCAAACGTATTTACGTTGGTGGCGGAGGAATTAGTTTCTCTTAGCTTTATACCCGTGGTATTTTTGGATAAGTCAATTTGTGATTTGGCGGGTATGACGATGTGACATTCAAAGTGAATGAAGATTTGATATGAAAAAGATAAGCGTAGCTTCTAGCCTCACATCCGGTAAATGACAGAAATCGGGAAGACAGCATGGCTAAGTCGGTCGCACCGAAGTAAGGTGTATAATCACCTATCTAGAGAATATTCATTTAATTCCTTAACCTATCAATGATGTCCCATATATATATACGGGAACGGTTGCTGATCCCAACCGTTGGTGATGTACATTCGATACACTCAAGCGAAATGAGTGGTCGGTCATGTGTGGCTGAGTTGCAAGATTTTCTTGTTGAACTCCAGTGTATCGTTCCTAGAGTACACTGATCGGAAGGTGGTTCCGTACCTTGTCATAATTGGAAATCCATTATCCAACACGTGCTTGCGATTTTGATTGTATATTATTTATGAAGAACGTGAGATGAAAGCGTTTCTGCTATATTGATATCTATTTGTGTTTAGACATTATTATAATATCAGAATGATATTGCTTGTCAAAGATGTTGGATTCCCATAAGGGAAAACCCATTCCGTATTCATGGCGTGGTCTTATGAGATATCATATACCTGTATAATTGTTTTAAACTGTTTTACTCATACCATTCCCATGACTGGCCCGGAGTTTATTTTGTTGTTTTCCCTAAACTCTTGGGTGCCTAAATTTGTACGGGCAGTCAAGTAGTCAGGATTTTACAGATACTTGAAGAGCTGGAGCAGGAGGCTTCAGGATCATATAGTTATAGTTATTTCCGTTGTGTTGTAAGTGTTGTACTCTGATAATGTATTGTATATATATAATGATTATTTCAAGGATATATTATCTATTATATGTTATTCGTTCCGTTGTGAGGTTCGTTTTACTCTGATGTTGTGTTCTTCTTCTTCTTCTATTCTAAGTTTCTACCTTATCTTTCCTCTCCCTCTATCTTCTTTCTATTAATTTCTTGAATTTCCAGTGCAATTTGGGGTTGGACTTGTGTTATTTGGTCAGCTCAAATTGGTCCGGATTTTCGGGTCATTACAGTTGGTATTAGAGCTTAAGTTAAGAATTACCTTGGCTCTGTGGCGTGACTCAGTAGAGATGGGGTTAGTAATACCCTAGATTGAGTTGAGTGTATAAATACAAGTGAACGTATTTGTTACTTGATATAAAATGGTTTTATATTGTGGGGATTCATTGGTTGAGTTGTTTATGGGTTCTGATCGATCGGTTTGATCCACTGTATCGGTAGGAGTTTGTAAACACTCGAATACGATGGGTCGACACAAAAAGAGGGTAAATTAAAATAAGTTTACCCAGAGTATATTCTGATATAGAGGAAATATATATTAGATATATTGGTTGTAATTATAATCGAGTAAAATTATAAAGTGAAATGGTTATATATATAACCAATCAGAATTGATATAAGTGAAATATATGGAATCAAAATGAATTAAAACTGAATTTAAATCAGAATTAATTGGAATTAAAATCCCAGAAATTGGAAAAGTGTTTGTAAATGAATCTGGATTAAGTATAAATAAATTTTAAAATCCTGGGAGATTTTAAATTTGTTTAAAGCATTGCATGTGATATTTTGAACTGGTTTCAAAATAGAAGTGTTTATAAATGGTTTTGAAAGTGATATAGTATTGAACTCACTTTGATAACTGGGAAATAACCCTGATGATGAATCGCGACATCATCAGTGCTCATTTTCAAGTTGTTAAGTGATAGATTACTACCAAGGATTTTGTTTTGAATTTGTTTTGGGAAAACAAGTTGTGTTGAATTTCAAAAAGGAAAATTTGATTTTTGAAAGAGGTGAACTGTTTAAAAACTTCCAGGAAGAAAAGGTTGTTTGAATTTAAACAAATTAAAGTAGAATTTGTAAAAGCCAATAGAATTGAGATCGAATTAAAAGCCAGTTAAGTAAAAATCGTATTGAAATAGATTGATGTCAAGTGGAATTAGACTTGATTAGAGATAATCTGGAATTATATTGGACTGGTGAGTTATGGATTTGAAATCAAGAATAGTGCTTGAGTTTGAAATGAAATTCGACTTAGGTATAAGCGAATGGTTGTGTTAAAGATAAATTGATTTGAGATCAAGTTGGAATTGCATTGGTATATGTTGAATTGATGGCAGGTGAAGTGATAAAGTCGATATACCCGACAAAAAAGTATAAGTTTATATTTGATATAAGCATGAGATTTATGAGCCGAATTGGCAAGCCGCTTGGTTGTTTGATTTTCTTTTGGGTTGGAGAAGGCCTAGAGAGGCGAGTTGTGGTTTTACCGATAGGGCTGTACAAAGGAAGTTATGGCGAAATTTTCCGAAAATTTAAAGTGTTAGAAAATTTTCAGAATTTTTGAAATTTTTAGTTAGTCGGAATAAATAAATATTTTAGTCGATATTAATTGGTTCAGTTGAAATCAGAAATAAGGGGTAAACAAATCTTAGGAATTCCAATAGATAGGGTCGTCCTCTAACTTAGCAATTTCGAGGACGAAATTATTTTAAGTGGGGAAGATTGTAATGACCCGCATTGGCAGAGGTATTATAATTAATTTATTTAATTATTTAAATAGTGAATTAGAGAATTTAATGGTCGGTTAATTAAATAATGATGAATATTTAATTAAAATAATAAATTAAATAATATATTTAATTCTAAAATAATCAAAATTGGCTGAAATGACGATATGGTGTGAACCGGACCATCTGTGATATATAATTCAGTTTAGAATTGAATTTGAATAACGAATATATTCAATCGACGTCAGTTTGAACGTATAATTATAATATAATTAAAATAGAGCTCGAAATGGCGCGGCAGTTCGCTATTTAGCGATTCGAACTTCAACTGAATGTACAGGATTTGTTTTAAACCGGATTTCTGTGAAACAAGAAACGTGTGGAGCTGGTGGAGTATATCTTTCTAGTGGAAGAGAAAAATTCAGGATTTCATCGTGTAGATTTTGAAATATGTCCAAATCAAATTTTAGAAAAGTCGCTGTGAAATTCCTTTATAATTTATAAAGGAATTATTTATATTTTAAAAAGGAATTTCAATATAAATCGAATATCGATTCAATCCGGATTTGAAATATCAAGTTATAAATGCCAGTAGAGCTGTATGGTATTCCACTGTGAATATAGACGATAATATTTATTTTTAAATATTAAATTTAATTATATTTAAATATATTTATATATTTAAATGGGTCATCCAGAGCTTTAAAAATAGCCAGTTTTGCAAACGAAGTCGGAATTCGACGAAACCAATTTTGTTGGATCCACGGTATCAAATAGTTGTTAGATTTCCATTTTCGTGATTTTTAGATTCACTATGTGGCCGCACGGATTTTTAGAGTTAAAAACAGTCAGTATTTTGACAATTAAAAATACGTTGTGTGAGCATACGAAGTCGAAATTCGACAAAACTAGTTTCGTTGGGACCGTAATGTCGAGCTCTAGCTACATGTCCAGTTTCGTGATTTTTGGGTATCGTATGTGGTCGTAGGGATTTTTTAAAGACCGGAGATAAAGGGAAAATCGAATAAATAAAATAAATAAATCGAAAATAAAATACGCCAACATTTTTCCTGGCCAAAGTGAAGGCCACGCAACCTCTCTCCTCAGCCACAATTCTTACCAACCAAACACAGCTTATAAAACCCTCAATTTCATTTCCAACGTGAGGGATAAATTTCAAAACAAATTCCGAATAAATTCTATAAATCTTCGTATGAGTATATTTGAAATCAGCAAGAGTTGCTCTTCAACATGGTACCAGTTTTGGGTGGTTCGACAATAAATTTGGTCGAGCAAAATTATACAGCGTGCACACTGCGTCTAGGGTTGGAAACTTGAGGTGGATTGAGGCTTTGATTCTCGTTTCAGTCTTTGTTTTTGGACTGAGGAGGAAGAACCACACTTATATGCTCAATCCAGAGAGTTGCGACGACCGTTGGTCCGGCATATGTGTTTGACGGAAATCATGCGGTGATGTCGAGTTTAATTTCAAGGGTATGGGGAGGTGGAGCTTTGGACGCGGAGTTCGTTGGTGTTGCCGGAGGTGGATTTCGTGATGGAACGGAGGTAGAACGGGGTGGTCAAAGTGGCAGTCAACAAGGGGGAATCGATTTCTGAGGAGCGATTTTGTCTGGTGTATTTGGGGAAGATAAAGAAGGAGCGGTATGGGTTTATAAGGGTTTGATGGGGCCAAGGTATTTTGTTAAGGCCCAAAGTAAATTAATGGTTAAGTTTAAATTAAATTTAAATACTTGTATAACTTGTGAAAATCATACCTCTCTCGTACGTTACCAGTTTGATGAACCGTAAATTGCATCGGGATCGTACAGACGTCAACTACAACATGGAACTGACTGGAAGTCCATCCGAGCTCGTTACAATTTATCTCAAAAGAAATTGTCCATCTGAATCAATGACAATTATCGTTATTAACGATGATAGTCCAATGTGAGTAAAACTCACCAACTCTGTACAGTTCTATTTTTACAACGTATTCTTAGAACTGTAAAATATTGTCTGTTTGACTGTGTGTTGATTGTTGATTGAACTGCTAGTCAGTTAGTGGAAAACTATATATATATGTATATATATAAAAACCGTTAAATATTTATATGTTGATTCTACTATCAGAATATCTCATATAAAAGTGGAATCAATGTTAATCGTATTGTCTAACATCTGTGGTGCAGGGAAACAGTTTGGAGGAATCCAACTGGATTCCTCAACATTTATTTTACTGTGATATATATATATATTGTGATATATAATGTGATGTATAATCTGACGTTGATTATGTGTGTTGGACGATATTTATCGTTGTTATATGGTGTGTTAAATACCATAAGAAATACTGGATGTGGGAAAGGGGATTTTCAAAGTGTATTTTGAAAATGAATTATTTATATAAAATCGATGGATTTTATATAGAAAAGGAAAAGGGTTTTTATAAAAGAAAATATTTACATAATCGAAGGATACGTTATAATAAAGGAAATATTTATTTGTTAGAATAAATAGAATAGAATAAAGGAGAAATATTTATAGAACATTTACAAATAGAAATAGAAAGGAGAATATTTTTAAATCATTTACAAATAGAATTAAAGAGGGAATATTTATTTAGAATAAATGAATAGGGTTATTAAAGGAAATAATTAGAATGAATAAATAAGGTATTATAAGAGCAATTTATTTAGTAAATAAATAGAATAAAGGATTATTTATTTAGTAAATAAATAGAATAAAGGATTATTTATTGGGAAAATAAATAGAGGAGTTAATCGAAGGGAGTTAATCGAACAGAGTTAATCGAATAGAGTTAAGAAAAATTAGAAACTGATTAGAGATTAGTAAATTGAATAGTTTTCTAAGTGTCGATCTGATGTTGGTTTCGGCCTTCGGGGTTTATACTTAGAGAATTGTTCTCCTACTAGTTTACAGTCAGGGACTGATAGTTGTGAAATGATAGTGATATGTAAATAAAAAATGGAAATGTTTTCCCAGTGTTAATAACGTGTATTTTCTAAACATAGAAAAAAAGTTGTTTGATGATTGATCGATATAATTTCCATCTGGAAATAATATCGTTGTTTGCACACTTGTTTTTCTTTGATAGTTAAATCACAGACTATCAAAGTTTTGACCATTTTAACGTTGTTAATATAGGGAGACCGGTTGGATTATTATCCAGAGAACCACTATGTATTGGCATAAGCGTTGCGAATCATATATGCCAAAGAAAATTGAAGACGGAGTAAAGTGCAAGGGCTGTTGTATAAATCTTAGATAACAGTGCCTAAGATGGATATACTGAATAGTGTCTTCGGTTTGTCCAGTCCCATGACAACTTGTATGGACGAAGGTCTGACAAAGTATATCTGGTAGATCACATAAGTTGATCGTTTCAAACGTATTTACGTTGGTGGCGGAGGAATTAGTTTCTCTTAGCTTTATACCTGTGGTAATTTTGGATAAGTCAATTTGTGATCTGGCGGGTATGACGATGCGACATTCAAAGTTAATGAAGATTTGATATGAAAAAGATAAGCATAGCTTCTAGCCTCACATCCGGTAAATGATAGAAATCGGGCAGGCAGCATGGCTAAGTTGGTCGCACCGAAGTAGGGTGTATAATCACCTATCTAGAGAATATTCATTTGCTTCCTTAACCTATCAATGTTGTCCCATATATATATATACAGGAACGGTTGCTGATCCCAACCGTTGGTGATGTACATTCGATACACTCAAGCGAAATGAGTGGTCGGTCATGTGTGGCTGAGTTGCAAGATGTTATTGTTGAACTCCAGTGTATCGTTCCTAGAGTACACTGATCGGAAGGTGGTTCCATACCTTGTCATAATTGGAAATCCATTACCCAATACGTGCTTGCGATTTTGATTGTATATTATTTATGCAGAACGTGAGATGAAAGCGTTTCTGCTATATTGATATCTATTTGTGTTTAGACATTATTATAATATCAGAATGATATTGCTTGTCAAAGATGTTGGATTCTCATAAGGGAAAACCCGTTCCGTATTCACGGCGTGGTCTTATGAGATATCATATACCTGTATAACTGTTTTAAACTGTTTTACTTATACCAGTCCCATGACTGGCCCGGAGTTTATTCTGTTGTTTTCCCTAAACTCTTGGGTGCCTAAATTTGTACGGGCAATCAAGTAGTCAGGATTTTACAGATACTTGAAGAGCTGGAGTAAGAGGCTTCAGGATCATATAGCTATAGTTATTTCCGCTGTGTTGTAAGTGTTGTACTCTGATAATGTATTGTATACATATAATGATTAGTTCAAGGTTATATTATCTATTATATGTTATTCGTTCTGATATGAGGTTCATTTTACTCTGATGTTGTGTTCTTCTTTTTCTTCTATTCTAAGTTTCTACCTTATCTTTGCTCGCCCTCTATCTTCTTTCTATTAATTTCTTGAATTTCCAGTGCAATTTGGGGGTGGACTTGTGTTATTTGGTCAGCTCAAATTGGTCCGGATTTTTGGGTCATTACATTTCACGATGAACCCAAAATCACATTCCATTAATTATTGAATCTTCACGGAAAACAAATCAATATATATATATATATAATTGATATAAACTTCCATATCCAACCAATAATATAAATGGAATAACGGCAAAGCCTTTTAATTTCCATATATAGTAACAATCTTCCTTCACATAAGTTCACTTCGATTATTACCAAATCGAGTTCCATTCCATTCCAATTTATTTTGTTAAATTGGAAAACTTTTCTTTGGAAAAACCCATTAAATCTTAATAGAAAGATTTATATATTCCAAATCACATTTCACTGTTAATCGGGTTAAAGAACGAACGTCGTTAAAACACAATTCAAAATAAATCCAATTCACATTCCATTTTATTCCAATTACTAAATATAATTGGATACTCTAATAATCTTAATTAAAATATTTATTCTTTTCACCACGGGGTTTAAGAACAGTGTTACTGAAGACACCATTCACGACAAACCCAAAATCCAATTCTTTTATTCAATTCCAATTAAATATTAATTAATTGGAAAACTTCACTAAATCTTAACTAAAAGATTTATTCTTTCCACAACTGGGTTTAAGAACAGTGTTACTGAAGACACCATTGACGACAAACCCAAAATCCAATTCTTTTATTCAATTCCAATTAAATATTAATTAATTGGAAAACTTCACTAAATCTTAATTAAAAGATTTATTCTTTTCACAACTCGGTTTTAGTACAGTGTTATTTAAGACATCGTTCACGACAAACCCGAAATCCAATTTAATATTAAATATAAGGCTCTGAATAGAAATTATATCGGCTTATATTCAATATCAAATTCTGAAACTAACGGATATCGTATTGGGAATAACCATATCTGTATCTTCCAAATTCCCATAACAATATCCGTATAACCATGTAATCCAATATCAAAATATTCCGAAGATTAATTCCATTTCAGTCCATTCCAATTTATTCATTGGAAAATTCTGGTTATTTTTAAAACCATTTCAAATCCAATTTATTTCTTTAAAATATTGGATTATTATTCTAGTTAATAACTAGTTCATTTTGATAAAAATATATTTTTATCTTTACAAACGTGGAATTTTTCATCCAAATTCTTTCCAAATCATTTATTATGATTTTACACATATTTTTAATAATTTTATTAAGGCCCTTTCAGTCGATTTCCATAAACGGTCATTGGATTGCACTTACAGCGACCTTTTCCAAATTTGATTTGGACATAATTCAAACTCCAACCATTAGATTTCAAATCTCTTATATTCGTTGGAAAACTCTTTTCAATACGAACCCAATGGTTCTGGTTTTAGGAGAATCCGACGGTCGGATCTCCCGTAATGTCAATTCGAAGTCAACGGTCAAAATTCGCGAACAGTCGCGGCGTGGCGCGTTCTATTCAGGCCATTTAATATATATAATATATATTATATATATTTCATCGATTTCCATTCAAAATGTATTTTATAAATTCATTTCAAAACGATTTCAACTTCATTTTAAATTTCAAATCAAATTTGAATATTTCTTAATAAATCCATTTTAAATTCATTTTAAAAAGATTTCAATTTCATTTTAATTTTCAAATCAAATTTGAATATTCCTTAATAAATCCGTTTTAAATTCATTTTAAAACGATTTCAATTTCATTTTAATTTTCAAATCAAATTTGAATATTCCTTAATAAATCCGTTTTAAATTCATTTTAAAACGATTTCAATTTCATTTTAATTTTCAAATCAAATTTGAATATTTCTTATCGTTATAATATTAAAATGATAATATTTTCAAAATGTATGATTTTGATTATACATTGGATATTATTTTAAAATATTCGTTAATTCTGAATTGGAATCAGACTCAATCAATTACCAAATAATTTCAGTCATATGGATTTCAGACATCGCATGTATACAACAATAATGATAAACAATCATTAAAAATTCATACAACATCCAAAGTGCATTTTACAACTGTATAAGCATTAAAATAAATAAATAACGCTTATACAGTCTGTCAACCCATTGATTGACATACCGCTAAACAATTAGGATTAGTGTACATCAAATATCATCCCAATACGTTTGGGGTTTTAATCAACAAACATAGATTTTCTTTGTGCAGCTGGGCGATGTGTAAAATTTATCATCCCAATCAATGTCAGTTAAATGGGTGTACATAAACAAATCATCCGATTTGTAAATGAATATTTATTTCAACTCATGACTATTTTATATAAGTTTATTACACATTAAAAATAATATTTTTAATGATTAAACATTTTATTCAATCACATGAATATTTTATATTCCATTTCACATCACAACACAATACAGTCCAAACAAACAACCATGGTTTGTACAATAAATAGTGTCAGGTGCTGCTAAGCACCGTCTGCATTCTAGTATATATTTAACTGTAAAGTAATTTTAGTGAGAAAGAGTTCTTACTGTCGATTTCCACTCCGTCAGTTTTATTTCTGAATTTTTGAATAGTTTGGATTTGAATTTACCTAGATTTCTAACTAGCTCCAAACTAGGTCCAGTCAGTCTTGTTGTGAAGCACTCGTCCCCCACGATCGCAACGGATCCAGTTTCGCACGATTTGGACCTCGTAATGTAAAAGTTATAGATTTTTAAACCTTGGTTAATTAAATGGTGATTAATTAAAATAATAACTTTAATACGCTTTAAAAAACGTTACCTTTCTCCTGTAAAAAACCCGCCACCGTTCAACCCGTTGCTTCAAAATTAGGTTTCCACCTCGTGCGCAAAGGCACTTAACGACGATCGAACCCTGCCTCGTCGAAGAGCTACACGAGGCGCACCTCCCCCAAAGCGATGACGAACTCGGTGGTCCCAGGCGATGGGAAAACCGCCACGAACGTTGAGACTTTGAGCCCCGATTTCTTCTTCAATCCTCAACGATAATTCGTGTAATGGGTATGGATTGGAAAAGGGGAGAGAGTACTCTGATTTTCCCTTCTGGAGCTCGCGAATTCATAGTGTGGATTGTGAGAAAAATAAGGGGGAAGGATCGGATGATTTCCGTCGTTTACTGGATGGAGGCGCGATAACGGGTTTTGACCGTGGAATTAATTTTGACCAATTAGAATTTAGGGTTAGGTTTATATATTTATATTTTAATTTATTTAATTCCGAAAATACCTTTGTGTTGATACAAACTTGAAATCTAACACAACGACTGTCACCCCTAACCAAATGCCCTCATTCCGGACACGATGGGATATGTTTTGTAACCCAATTCGACTGTTTCGATCGGTTTTTCTTTAAATTAAAATATAAATCAGTACATATTGAATTTAAACGTATATTTTAATTTAACGGGGCCACATATTGACTCCAAAAATTCTAGAAAAATAAATCTAGCTATGCTTTGACGATACGGTCCTAACAAAACTAATTTCGTCGAATTTGGAGATCGTTTGAAAAATGGTCATTTTCTAGTCGATCCAATTCAAATTTAAATTACCAAACATATTTAAATTTACTGCGTTCACATACTAATTCCAAAAATTATGAAAATTGGAATCTAGCAATAATTTGACATTCCGGAACCAACAGAAGTGGTTTCGTGGAACATGGATGTCGTTTGCAAAAAGACTATTTTTAAAGGCCATATATTATATAATATCTATATAAATTCCATAGCGACTATTCTAAATTTTAAACTGGACAAAACTTATTATTCCCGTTATGAAATCTGAATTTTTCACATTCATTAGAAAGATATAATTAAGAAAATTCAAATATTTCGAGTGTAACGGCCCGGGTTCGCCCGACCTGATCGATCGGAAAATCGACCAAGGCCGTTCAAAACCCGAATACGTTAACTCTGGGAATACAACACATTAAAACAACAACAGCAGACTTTTATAAATATTACAGTAATGTTACATCTGAGTGCAGAATATCAGAGTACATCGAATAAAATTACAGCGGAAGATAAATTACAATAATTTAATACATTGCAGCGAAAATAAAATACTAAGATAGCGGAAGACAACTATGCTCTGGACACAGCTTTAAAGCTTCAATCCAGAATCCTGCTTGAGATAAGGACCTGTAGATAAACTACTCGACTGCCCGTGTGGAAAAGAGGGCACCCGAGTTTGCAAAGGTGGAAACAAACAACGGGTCACTAATGGGACTAGTATGAGAAATCTAACCGAATTTAACTAATAGTAATAAGGCAAATCGAAAGACCACGCCGCTAACACGGAACGGGTTTACTCCATTGGATTGCCGTGCATAACTTAAGGTGACTGAACAAATAAATAAGTGAATCGAAAACAACGCAATGCTTTTTGGAAAAATGAAATCACCATAAGACTCAAGTCCCATCGCACAATGCAACGCAAACCAGAGGATAGAGTTTTACCTTATGATGATTAAACATGCTTGGTACGATAAAACGAATTTGATATTATTACTAGTGTATATAAAAACATTTCAAAGTAAATGTATCAATCCTAGGAAGCATAGCTACCATATACTATGCCTCCATACTAGTAATACAATCAAAACCGCATGAGGTCGTATTGGAAATTGGGTTTCCATCATGAGTTAAGGCTAGGGAGGAGCTCCTTACCGATTCGAGACACTCTAGCTAATGTCTCAGGATTCCCCGTAGAGAACCCTTGGATCCTGCAGGGCCGGTCCACACATATAGCTTCGTGGATTGGCAATTCCTGAACACACATTTCCTGAACCTATAGGACCAAACATCCGAGGCACATCATTCCATCATCCACATAAGTAAAAAGCCAGCCAGTTTAAGCACTGACACCACTTCTAGCTAAAAAGAAACGTGCTGCTCTCCCTGCGTTCCCTTCTCCCGTTTTAGACTCCATCGGGTTGTCAGGCTCGTGAAGCTACGTAATACACAAAGCTATGCTTATTCAAGCTGTGCTTTGATCGTCACCACAAGGTTCTTCTTTTGAACAAGAAACCTTGATCATTGCATCTTGGTATGCCACACTGTCAATCCATATCATGATATTAATCTTTTGCCAAAATATACAAAAGGGTATTAAGCAAGAGAATAAATTCTCCACCACCAATCATTCATACATTCGGCAGAAAATCAATAAATACAATATAAAGGAGTACAATGTCGGACACACAATCCATTTATAAGTCCGTTCTGGGTCTGAACGAAACTGGAGATACCCTCGTCTCGTATGTCCAATACGAAAGGGAGGTACCCGCATATCCGTGCAATCAACATATACGTCTGAACGGCCACCCCTAACTCCCCTTCAAGGTAGCTACTCTAATCATGGGCCTCAGTAGCAACACATCCATTCGATGTGAAGATCGTCGGTCTTGCACCATCTTCAATTTCTTCGATTGTTAGTCGTCGTATTCATTATTCAGAATGGGTTAAACTCGGTCTTTCCGAATAACTCGCGTGATTTGAAATTAGGTGCTATATATAAAACACATCAACGCCTCATTCCAATTCAGAATATCCTTTTAATAGAGTATCCACATTATTAGGGAAAGGTTTCCATTAATTTTGCCAAAGATAAATCTTTCAACTTATTCTTTAATCTTCCTTAATTCACCTTCAATCTAATTAAAGATTTATTTAAACTTTATTTAGTCTTCTAAAATCATTGTTAAATGACTAATCACTTTTCTGGAATTAATCTTATCTTTAATCCGGGTTTAAGAACTGATGTTATTTAAAACATAGTTCACGAGAGACCCCATTTCATGTTTCATTAATTCCCAATTTAATATATAATATCATTCATCTCTCCTTTTAGAAAATTCCATTTAATCTTAATTAAAAGATTAATTAATAACAAATCAAAATTTCACTATTTATTTGAGTTTCAAGAACTAATTCCCTTTAAAACATTGTTCACAAACAACCCATAATCAATTTCCTTTTTATTTCAATTATATTTAATAATTGGTAATCTAATTTAAATCTTAATAAAAAGAATTTTCTTTAGTCAAATGGATTTAAGAATAATGTTATTTAAGACACTATTCACAACAAACCCAAAATCTAACTTGATATTAAATATAAAGCTTTGAATAGAAACTGTACCGATTATATTCAATATCAAATTCTAAAACCAATGGATATCATATCAGAAATAACGATATTAAATATCGTCCAAATTTCCAAAATAATATCCGTATAATCACATAATTAATATTGAAATAATCCGTAGATAATTTCCATTCAAATCCAATTCAATATACTCATTGGGAATTCTTAGTGGTATCAAAAACCATTTTAAATCCTTTTATTTATTTAAAAAAAAATCACTTATTTTGATAAAAATATCTTTTCTCTTTATAAACTTGGAGATTTTCATCAAAACCCTTTTTGAATCATTTATTATGATTTCACATAATTTTTTTTTCTATTATTTCTTTTTTTGTATTGCAAAACATTTGTAAAATCGTTTCCAAGACGATTCCAACTTTTATTCCAACTATAATCAAAAAATTGATTATTCTATATGTTATCCCTATATAATGATATTATTTTCCCAAAGTGTTCATTTCTCTTTTAATATTCATTATAAAATGGATAAAATAAATCGGTAAACTCATTCGGTTTTTTTAAAATGGCATTGCTATTTTTAAAACGGATTAAAAAGCCAACTCTTTTTCTTATCCATTTGTATTTTATAATGGGCTAGACCTCTCACATTAAGCCTACGACTTGTGGATCCTGGATGTGCTGGTCGGTTCCGGGCAGACTTATTCCACAAGTTGGGCTTAACCTCGTGTCATGGCCCGTTTCGTATTTGTGCACTTGGACCTCTCACATTAGGTTCAACATTAGTGGCTGCTGGATATGTCGGTCGGGTCCGGGCAGACTTCCACCACAAATGCAACCTAACCTCATGTCCAAGCACAATTATAATTTATAATTATAATTAATTTCTCCAAAACATATTATTTGAAATTATCCTTTCCATTAAAGAATCTAAATTTTAAGATATTCTTTATTTCTAAATATCTTTATTTCAAGTATCTTAATATAAATTATAACTTTCCATATTATCATGATTTTATAATAACAACCTTTTCAAGATGTTTAATTTTGAAACCATATCTTTTTACTTTAACATATTTACACCAAAGATGTAATCTTTTTAATTGCATCCTTTTATTGTAACATTTAACAATAAAGACGTAATCTTTCTAAATCAACGTCAATTAATTCCGTTAATTGAATATAAAATAAAAACATTCCTTTAATTCAAAATTGATAACGTTTTCAAAACAAATCTTCTTAATTTAACATATTGACAATTAAAAAGGTAATATTTTTAAATTCTAATTTTTTTCTCTTTTTATCGTAACCTCTTAACAACAAAAATATAGTCTTTTTAATTCCAAACGTTAAAACTATCGTTCAATTCCATTAATTGAATATTACATGAAAATATTCCTTTTTGATTCAAAATTGGAATGAGACCACACCATTACCATATAATTTTAATTACATGGATTTCAAAACATCGTATTAATTCCATGATAATGATAATATAATACATAATAGCCAAAGTGCACATTACAACTAAACACAAGGATGACGTGTATTCAAATATCAACCCAAGACCCGTGTGGGGTTTCGACCAACACAAATCAAATAATATACGTATTGTTATTTGTGCACTTGGGCAACGTGTAAAATTAATCGTCCCAATCAAACAAGTCAGGCAACTTGTAAATGGTCGTGTAGTCATGTTTTGAACATTATAGTATAATAACATATTTCTAACATGATACATGTTCTAAATTTCAAACATTTCACAATACAACATCCAAATCAACATTTATCCAACATACACCAATTCCAACACAGATAATTAATTTATATTTAATGATAAAAAGAATACATAACTATTCAAAATTTGAGTGAGATAAAGTTCTCACCTTTGTCGCGCTTAAATGACGGTTCGGGCCCAATTTTGGCCCAAAATTCAACTTGCTCCAAAATTGACGAAATTGGTGTCATCGCGAAGCTCTCGACGCGCTAATCACGGAAAATCCTATTTCGTGCGATTTCAAGTTCGTATCAAAAAGTTATGATTTTCTGAAGTTCGAACGAATTAAATAATTAATTTAATTATGGAAAATACCCAAAAATTCAGCTTCCTCCAAATTGGACGAATTTAGTGTCCACACGAAGGTCTCATCGCCACGATCGCAGCAGATCTGAAATCATCAAATTTCGAGTTCGTACTAGAGAGTTATACAATTTTGAAGTTTGAATACATTAATTAAATAATTAAATAATTAAAATAGTACCCCAGCCGGTCAACCAGCCCTTCCGAACTTTGACCGCGTTTTCCCGTTGACTCAGACCTCCGATTGACCTGAAACCACCACCATCCTCTTCGTCTTCGAGAGGCGCACCCACGCTCCAAGCCGCAGCCGCCGTTGATGCTCCGATCGCCGGAATTTCGGCAGAAAGAAAAATTCGTCTCACGGACCCCACAAGCCGCCACACACCTCCAATCGACCTGAATTTTTCTGAGCATCAAGATCTCACGTAGACGAAGAACTTTCCTGTTGGTGACTTCGCCCGGTTCTCGCTCGATTTGCTGGAATTTGTTGATTTACGTTTTGAGCTCGCTGTTTTGGCCAAAATTTCGAATTTCAGATCATCTCGATTTTCATGCAATTCCTTCGACTTTCAGGTGAAACTCCAAGAAGCAAAGTTGTTCGTATGTCTCTTGGCTACATTTTCTCCCACTGGGCCATCCTCTAATTCTCGACGGGTTGGCGGGAAATCACCAAATCCGAAACTGACTTTTTGCAATCAAACTCATATTCTGACGAATCCGTGCATCAATAGGTCTTGGATTTTTCGTGGTAGGTAGAGGATGTCGAGTTGTTCAAAACCGAGAAAGGGTTTGGTCGAATTTTATTCTGATTTGGAGATATAAATTTTTCAGTTTCAGGGACTTTTGTGCAAAGAAGTTTTTCGAGGAGGAGGCCATAGAAATAAAGATGAAGAAGATGGAGGCTAGATTATGTTTAGATTTTCATAACTAGGTTATGGCTGGTCTATGAGATTTATATAGGGGTTACTTTAATTCAGCCCATATGTAATTTAGCCAATTTTAATTATAGCTTTAGTGTAATTATTAACATCCGTTTTGCAGTTTTAAAAACCGTACGACCACACACTGATTCCAAATTCGATGAAATTTGGATCATAGTTAATTCTTATCAATACGAACCTATAGAAACTGGTTTCGTAAATTTTCGAGTCCGTATGAATTTTTAAAGCCAAAAATTGTCCGTTTACACTGAAAAATCAATTATAATTATATATTATTTCTAAAAATTACCCAAAAATCATTTTTAGCTTTGTTTTAACGATACGAACCCAACAAAATTAATTTTGTTCAATTTGGAGATCGTTTGCAAAATTTCAATTTTCAAGGCGTATATATTTAATATTAAAAATAAATTTTTATACCAATAATTTCCGTAACTCGAAATATATAAGTGTTTATACTTTTCAAATGCACAAACATCATTTTGAACTCAATGGAAGTGGTTTTGAGTCCAAATTCCTTCATATGCAAAAAGTAGCATTTTTTGGCCTTTATATATTATATATATACATTTCACAGCGGCCTTTCTAAATTCTAAACTGGGCATAACTTTTGATTCCCGCTATGAAATTTCAATTTTTCAGATTCATTAGAAAGATATTTTAAAATAGATTCTAATATTTTTAGTTTCACTAAAATCCGTTAAATTTTGCATCCTATACGGTCAGTCAAAGTTCTAGTTTGACTTTTCAAACTACCGCGCTATTTCTAACTCCTTTCATAATCAAAATTAAATTGTTCATCCTAACTTCGATTTAAATAGATTTTTAATCATTATTATTTTAAATAAATTATTTTAAATATCAAAACCCATTAAAATAACTTAAAATAAATTTTTATTTTTACCCCAAAATTCAGGGTTGTTACAGTCTCCCCCACTTAAAAACTTTTCGTTCTCGAAAAGGAACAAAGCTAAAGTTGATTAATTAATTAACTCATCTTTCATTCTTTTATTGATTTCAATAATTTTATTTGTTGATTAACTTTTAAAATATATAACTTTATATATTCAAAAATCATATTTTCAAAGATCGGGTTATATACAATCACAAATACGTTAATTATAGACTGGGCACTCTCAACTCATTCTAGGGCATTACTAACCCCATCTCTAATGAGTTTTTCCATTCTAGGATACTACTGATCTCATCTCTAATGAGTATTCTTGTTGGATATTACTAATCCAATCTTTGATAAGTCTTTTGTTCAGTTCTAACGAGTTGTACCCTAAGAATTTGAGCTAACCAGAGCTCTGATACCAATTGTAACGGCCCGGGTTCGCCCAACCCGATCGGTCGCAAAATCGACCAAAACCGTTCAAAACCTGAATACGTTAACTTTGGGAATACAACACATTAGAACAACAACAATAGACTTTTATAAATTACAGTAATGTTACATCAGAGTACAAAATATCAGAGTACATCGAATAAAATTACAGCGAAAGATAAATTACAATATTTTAATACATTGCAGCGGAAATAAAATAACTAAGACAGCGGAAGACAACTATGCTCTGGACACAGCTTTAAGCTTCAATCCAGAATCCTGCTCGAGATAAGGACCTGTAGACAAACTACTCGACTGCCCGTGCGGAAAAGAGGGTACCCGAGTTTGCAAAGGTGGAAACAAACAACGGGTCAGCCATGGGACTGGTATGAGAAATCTAACCTAATTTAACTAATAGTAATAAGGCAAATCAAAGGACCACGCCGCTAACGCGGAACGGGTTTACTCCATTGGATTGTCGTGCATAACTTAAGGTAATTGAACAAATAAATAAGTGAATCGTAAAACAACGCAATGCTTTTTGGAAAAATGAAATTACCATAAGACTCAAGTCCCATCACACAATGCAACGCAAACTAGAGGATAGAGTTTTACCCTATGATGATTAAGCATGCTTGGTACGATAAAACGAATTTGATATTATTATTAGTGTATATAAAAACATTTCAAAGTAAATGTATCAATCCTAGGAAGCATAGCTACCATTTATTATACCTCCATACTAGTAATCCAATCAAAACCACATGAGGTCGTATTGGAAATTGGGTTTCCATCATGAGTTAAGGCTAGGGAGGAGCTCCTTACCGATTCGAGACACTCTAGCTAATGTCTCAGGATTCCCCGTAGAGAACCCTTGGATCCTGCAGGGCCGGTCCACACATACAGCTTCGTGGATTGGCAATTCCTGAACACACGTTTCCCGGTCCTATAGGACCTAACATTCGAGGCGCCTCATTCCATCATCCACATAAGTAAAATGCCAGCCAGTTTAAGCACTGACACCACTTCTAGCTAGAAAGAAACATGCTGCTCTCCCTGCGTTCCCTTCTCCCATTTTAGACTCCACCGGGTTGTGAGGCTCGTGAAGCTACGTAATACACAAAGCTATGCTTATTCAAGCTGTGCTTTGATCGTCATCACAAGGTTTTGCTTTTCAACAAGAAACCTTGATCATTGCATCTTGGTATGCCACACTGTCAATCTATATCATACTATTAATCTTTTGCCAAAATATACAAAAGGGTGTTAAGCAAGAGAATAAATTCTCCGCCACCAATCATTCATACATTCGGCAGAAAATCAATAAATACAATATAAAGGAGAACAATGCCGGACACACAATCCATTTATAAGTCCGTTCTGGGTCTGAACGAAACTGGAGATACCCTCGTCCTGTATATCCAATACGAAAGGGAGGTACCCGCATATCCGTGCAATCAACATATACGTTTGAACGGCCACCCCTGACTCCCCTTCAAGGTAGCTACTCCAATCATGGGCCTCAGTAGAAACACATCCATTCGATGTGAAGATCGTCAGTCTTGCACCATCTTCAATTTCTTCGATTGTTAGTCATCGTATTCATTATTCAGAATGGGTTAAACCCGGTCTTTCCGAATAACTCGCGTGATTTAAAATTAGGTGCTATATATAAAACACATCAACGCCTCATTCCAATTCAGAATATCCCTTTAATAGAGTATTCACATTATTAGGGAAAGGTTTTCATTAATTTTATCAAAGACAAATCTTTCAACTTATTCTTTAATCTTCCTTAATTCACCTTCAATCTAATTAAAGATTTATTTAAACTTTATAAAGTTTAGTCTTCTAAAATCATTGTTAAATGACTAATCACTTTTCTGGAATTAATCTTATCTTTAATCCGGATTTAAGAACTGATGTTATTTAAAACATAGTTCACGAGAGACCCCATTTCATGTTTCATTAATTCCCAATTTAATACATAATATCAGGCATCTCTCCTTTTAGAAAATTCCGTTTAATCTTAATTAATAACAAATCAAAATTCCACTATTTATTTGAGTTTCTAGAACAAATGCCCTTCAAAACATTGTTCACAAACAACCCATAATCAATTTCCTTTTTATTTCATTTATATTTAATAATTGGAAATCTCATTTAAATCTTAATAAAAAGATTTTTCTTTAGTCAAATGGATTTAAGAATAATGTTATTTAAGACATTATTCACGACAAACCCAAAATCTAACTTGATATTAAATACAAAGCTTTGAATGGGAACTATATCGATTATATTCAATATCAAATTCTAAAACCAACGGATATCATATCAGAAATAACAATATTAAATATCTTCCAAATTCCCAAGATAATATCCGTATAATCACAGAATTAATATTGAAATAATCATAGATAATTTCCATTCAAATCCAATTCAATATACTCATTGGGAATTCTTAGTTGTATCAAAAACCATTTTAAATCCTTTTATTTATTAAAAAAAATAAAAAAAATCACTTATTTTGAAGAAAAAAAATTATCTTTATAAACTAGGAGATTTTCATCAAAACCCTTTTTGAATCATTAATTATGATTTCACATTAAAAAAAATCTATTTTTTCTTTTTTCGTATTTTAAAACGTTTATAAATTCGTTTCCAAGACGATTCCAACTTTTATTCCAACTATAATCTAAAATTGATTATTCTATATGTTATCCCTTTATAATGTTATTATTTTCCCAAAGTATTAATTTCTCTTTTAATATTCATTATAAAATGGATAAAATAAATCGGTAAACTCGTTCGGTTTTTTTTTAAAATGGCATTGCTATTTTTAAAATGGATTAAATAGCCCAACTCATTTTCTTATCCATTTGTATTTTGTAATGGGCTAGACCTCTCACATTAAGCCTATGACTTGTGGATGCTGGATGTGTCGGTCGGTTCCGGGCCGACTTATTCCACAAGTTGGGCTTAACCTCGTGTCATGGCCCATTTCGTATTTGTGCGCTTGGACCTCTCACATTAGGTTCAACATTAGTGGCTGTTGGATATGCCGGTCGGGTCCGGGAAGACTTCCACCACAAATGTAACCTAACCTCGTGTCCAAGCACAATTATAATTTATAATTATAATTAATTTTTCCAAAACATATTATTTGAAATTATCCTTTCCATTAAAGAATTTAAATTTTAAGATATTCTTTATTTCTAAATATCTTGATTTCAAGTATCTTAATATAAATTATAACTTTCCATATTATCATGATTTCATAATAGCAACCTTTTCAAGATGTTCAATTTTGAAACCATATCTTTTTACTTTAACATATTTACACCAAAGATGTAATCTTTTTAATTGCATCCTTTTATTGTAACTTTTAGGCAATAAAGACGTAATCTTTCTAAATCAACGTCAATTAATTCCATTAATTGAATATAAAATAAAAACATTCCTTTAATTCAAAATTGATAACGTTTTGAAAACAAATCTTCTTAATTTAACATATTGACAATTAAAAAGGTAATATTTTTAAATTCTAATTTTTTTTCTCTTTTTATCGTAACCTCTTAACAACAAAAATATAGTCTTTTTAATTCCAAACGTTAAAACCATCGTTCAATTCCATTAATTGAATATTAAATGAAAATATTTCTTTTTGATTCAAAATTGGAATGAGACCACACCATTACCATATAATTTTAATTACATGGATTTCAAAACATCGTATTACTTCCATGACAATGATAAAATACTACATAACAGCCAAAGTGCACATTACAACTAAACACAAGGATGACGTGTATTCAAATATCAACCAAGACCCGTGTGGGGTTTCAACCAACACAAATTCAAGTAATATACGTATTGTTATTTGTGCACTTGGGCGATGTGTAAAATTAATCGTCCCAATCAAAATAAACAAGTCAGGCAACTTGTAAATGGCTGTGTAGTCATGTTTTGAACATTATAGTATAATAACATATTTCTAACATGATACATGTTCTAAATTTCAAACATTTCACAATACAACATCCAAATCAACATTTATCCAACATACAACAATTCCAACATAGATAATCAATTTATATTTAATGATAAAAAGAATAAATAACTATTCAAAATTTGAGTGGGATAAAGTTCTCACATTTGTCGGGCTTAAATGACGGTTCGGGCCCAATTTTGGCCCAAAATTCAACTTGCTCCAAAATTGATGAAATTGGTGTCATCGTGAAGCTCTCGATGCGCTGATCGCGGAAAATTCTGTTTCGTGCGATTTCGAGTTCGTATCAAAAAGTTATGATTTTCTGAAGTTCGAACGAATTAAATAATTAATTTAATTATGGAAAATACCGAAAAATTCAACTTCCTCCAAATTGGACGAATTTAGTGTCCACGCGAAGGTCTCATCGCCATGATCGCAGGGATCTGAAATCATCAAATTTGGAGTACGTATGAGAGAGTTATACAATTTTGAAGTTTGAATACATTAATTAAATAATTAAAATAGTACCTCAGCTGGTCAACCAGCCCCTTCCGAACTTTGACCGCGTTTTCCCGTAGACTCAGACCTCCGATTGACCTGAAACCACCGCCATCCTCTTCGTCTTCGGGAGGCGCACCAACGCTCTAAGCCACCGCCGCCGTTGATGCTCCGATCGCCGGAATTTCGCTAGAAAGCGAAATTCGTCTCGCGGGCCCCACAACCCGCCACACACCTCCAATCGACCTGAATTTTTCTAAGCATCAATATCTCATGTAGACGAAGAACTTTCCTGTTGGTGACTTCGCCCGTTTCTTGCTCGATTTGCCGGAATTTGTTGATTTACGTTTTGAACCCGCTGTTTTGGCCAGAATTTCGATTTTCAGATCATCTCGATTTTCTTGCAATTCCTTCGACTTTCAAGTGAAACTCCGAGAAGCAAAATTGTTCGTATGTCTCTTGGCTACATTTTCTCCCACTGGGCCGTCCTCTAATTCTCGACGGATTGGCGGGAAATCACCAAATCCGAATTGACTTTTTGCAATCAAACTCAGATTCTGGCGAATCCGTGCGTCAATGGGTCTTGGATTTTTCGTGGTAGGTAGAGGATGTCGAGATGTTCAAAACCAAGAAAGGGTTTGGTCGGATTTTATTCTAATTTGGAGATATAAATTTTTCAGTTTCAGGGACTTTTGTGCAAAGAAGTTTTTCGAGGAGGAGGCCATAGAAATGAAGATGAAGAAGATGGAGGCTAGGTTATGTTTAGATTTTCAGAATTTGGTTATGACTGATCTATGAGATATTATATAGGGGTTACTTTAATTCAACCCATATGTAATTTAGTCCATTTTAATTATAGCTTTAGTGTAATTATTAACATACGTTTTGCAGTTTTAAAAACCGTATGACCATATATTGATTCCAAATTCGATGGAATTTGGATCACAGTTAATCCTAATCAAAACGAACCTATAAAAACTGGTTTCGTAAATTTTCGAGTCCGTATGAATTTTTAATGAATTTTTAAAGTCAATAATTGTCCGTTTACACTGAAAAATCAATTATAATTATATATTAATTCTAAAAATTACCAAAAAATCATTTTTAGCTTTGTTTTGACGATATGAACCCAAAAAAATTAATTTTGTTCAATTTGGAGATCGTTTGCAAAATTTCAATTTTCAAGGCGTATATATTTAATATTAAAAATAAATTTTTATACCAATAATTTCCGAAACTCGAAATATATAAGTGTTTATACTTTTTAAATGCAAAAACATCATTTTGAACTCAATGGAAATGGTTTTGAGTCCAAATTCCTTTGTATGCAAAAAGTAGCATTTTTTTGCCTTTATATATTATATATATATATATATATATATATA
This sequence comes from Allium sativum, assembly GCA_030737875.1. Classification (NCBI taxonomy): domain Eukaryota; kingdom Viridiplantae; phylum Streptophyta; class Magnoliopsida; order Asparagales; family Amaryllidaceae; genus Allium; species Allium sativum. Next base: position 42,680,818 of record JASFAX010000020.1, on the reverse strand, counting down.
TATATTTCATAGCGACCTTTCTAAATTTTAAACTGGGCTACCTTTCTAACTTTTGATTCCCGCTATGAAATTTCAATTTTTCAGATTCGTTAGAAAGATAGTTTTAAATAGATTCAAATAATTTTGGTTTCACTAAAATCCGATAAATTTTGCATCCTGTATGGTCATTCAAATTTCAAGTTTGACAAACTATCGCGCTATTTCTAACTCCTTTCATAATTAAAATTAAATTATTCATCCTAACTTTGATTTAAATAGATTTTTAATCATTATTATTTTAAATAAATTATTTTAAATATCAAAACCTATTAAAATAACTTAAAATAAATTTTTAAATTTTCCCCAAAATTCAGGGTTGTTACATCGGGTTTTACTGAAATCCGATTTATTTTGAATCCTGCACATTCATTTGAAATTTAAAATCGAATTTTCAAACTACCGCGCCATATCAGGCTCGTTTTATAATTAAAATAAATTTATACGTTTAACTTGGATTTATATAAATTTTTAGTCGCTATTATTTAAAGTAAATCATTTTAAATCTTCAAAATTCATTAAAATAGCTAATATAAAAATTTTAAGTTGGGTCTGAAAATCTGGGTTGTTACACACATAGAGTAAACTAGAACAAAAAAATATAAATTTATTTTAAATTTTTATTTGATTCAGAATTTTGGTGTGTTTCTCATCATATTTCATGACTTGGTCTGATTTATATATGCATCCATCTGTGTCTAGACTACTTATGATATCCACAGTGATCCACTGTAAATACCACAGGGTAGAAAATTCATCTATTGCTCACATATATAAACTGCCTATGCACAATTCATGTATACACATACATGTATGTATACACACATATTTTTTCAGGCATAAAGGGGCAATTTGGTCAAAATTTCAAATTCAGCATGGCACAAAATATTTCTAGCAGCACTCATATACAATACATACATATATATATATACACACACACATATGTGTGTGTATACATGTATGAATATATGGAGAACATGGCAACATACCAAAATCTGGTGCAACACTGCACAATGGTCAAGCCAAAGTGATCATGTCACATTCAGGAATGCACGCAAACAATGTTGCACAAATACATGGTGGTTCAACACAAAGACCAATGTTTCGGGTCTATACAGCAAGGTTTAAACTCAGTTCACATGAATGGTCAAGGAATTGGCACACATCAAATTCACAAACACGGTAGAAATGCAATGGTGCATACAATGAAACAAGGAAGAGAACTTATGTTCAGGTTCACACGGCAACAATACAAATGGGAAGGCACACAACTCAGGCTCACACAAGTCATGAAAAAGCCAAAGTGAAACAGCAGACAATTCCAGGTGTATCTCAAAATGGTCAAGCCTATCACAAGACAAGTCAGGTGGACATGTGGATACAACAAGAGCTTAAGTTCAGAGTGGCCAACCAAGTTCAAGCCAAAATAGAGAGTGAACACAACAAACAGGGGATCAAATGAAGCATGGTCATTAAACAATCCAAACATGTGCAGATTTGCACAAGGTATTACATAACCAAGCAAGTGAAGCACTCGACAGTTCAAGCAAATGCACCAAACAGATATATACATGGATATAACAACAAGAACTATAAATATGTATATACACACACATCTCTGCATATATATATATATATATATATATATATATATATATATGTATATCATATATATATATATACACACTGTATTAATCAATGCCAAGTTACAACAATGAGTTTAAATGTAAGAAGATAAATTCAAGTGACACAACATGTGTATTGGAGATAGTCAAGACTCAAGAACACAAGCTCGACATTATATATATGAAACTTAACAGGGTTGCATGGGTAAAGGACATGCTCATGCAAATACACATGATTCAATGATCAACCTGTTTTCAGATATGCGTACAAAGGAAGTATACTGGTTCAGATCAGTGGTCAATACATGCACAAGTTAATATATGAAGCATATTGCAAGACAGTTTCAAATTCAGAAGCATAAATGCAATACAAATAGATCAATATGCAAAGAATAAACATGAATGTTTTCTTTGATTTACAATTTTGGCATGTACCAAGAATCAATATTTTGCAAGATTGCAATTCACGTGTACAAAATGTTTCCAGAATTGAGCAAGCACGTCTTTATCAGAAAATCATTCTAGAAAATTACTATATTATTTTAGGTAAGAAACAAATTTATTCATTTCCATAATTTTTATCAGACATTCACAACTGGTTTAACCAAGTAAGTTTTTCAATCATGCAAGGGCCAGTAAAATAATTTTTAATTCGTTTCCAAAAATTTCAGTGAAAAATTTGGCAAGTAGAATTTTGAAAATCAATGCACAAAATTTCACAAAGGGACATGAAATCGGCCAGGTACATCAAGCAGCTAAGGAATGCACTCCACAACAAATCACAAAACTTTTTATTGGGAAGAATTATTTTTTCGCAATTCAGATGTATACCAAAAAACACGATGCAATTTCAAAAAGCACAAAATCAATTCGAAGATTTCCACAATTTCTCAAAATCATTTTCCGCAAGTCATATATTGAAATCAGAGTATTATGGGATGAAAACCTTATTTAAACACTGGCATCCTCATTGGCAAAATCATTCAACTCGCAGAAATCAATTAAAGCATTCAAACAAAAATTCAGAGCAACTTACAGCTTTTTTCGATCGAGAGAACAAGAAATTGGAGCATTCAAACTCGTGGTAGACAAGCATTCATCAAATCAAAGATTGCCAGCAAAATTAATCGCTCTAATTTTAAGGAATTGCAAAAAAACCTAATTTCAGAATATTGGCCACCATTGTTAAAGAGAAGCCAGTTATTTTTTGGGTCAAAGCTAATATAAAAGCGGGCTACTTCTCTTTTACTCAAGCGTGTTTACTCTAGGGTTTTTTAATTGTATTTTATTTGTTGTAAACCGATCCATTTTCTTTTTAAATTTTTCAGTAAAAGTAGGGTTTCTAGTTATAGGGTTTATAGCTAAGTTATGAGTTATGGGTTTCTAATTCGGGGAAAATCTGATCTTGGGCATAAAGATTAGTGCAGGGTTTTGAGCGTAGATTTGAATAGTTGGGAGTGGGTATCGCTAGTTTTTTAGGGAATTTGTAAGCGTAGAGATTGTTATAATACCTAGTAGAAACCTTGGGGAATGCAGCAGTAAGGAGGGTTTGCCGAAGCTGGGTAAAATCTGTGTCATTTACTTTTTGCATTTATTTCCTTTATTATAATCAGTGTTGTGTTATTTTTAATTCTGTAAAAATTCAATAAACCCTATTCACCTCCATCTAGGGTTAATCTAGATCCAACAAGTGGTATCAGAGCAAGTGTTTAATTAACTCTAGACTCGTGAATCTGCCTAATCATGATTTTTCTGAGGGTCGGTCAACAGTTAGCCCACCTATGTTTAATGGGACTGACTATGCGTATTGGAGGGCTAGGATGAGAATTTATTTGTGTTCAATTGATTATGAAGTATGGAACATTATCGAATCAGGGTATAAGTCTCCCACTATGACAATTAATGATGTTGAATTTCCTAAACCCAAAGATCGATGGGATAACTCTGATAAAAAATTGTTTTCATTGAATGTCAAAGCTATGAATGCTCTTATCTGTGCTCTTGACAAAATTGAATATAACAGAGTTTCTCATTGTAATACTACAGAGGAAATTTGGCATACCTTGGAAGTCAATCATGATGGAATATCTCGTCTTACCTTATTCATCAACGAATTCGAAAACTTCACAATGCAAAAAGACGAGAGTATAAAAGATATGCTTTGCCGTTTCTTAGTGCTGGTGTACAATGCTTAAGCTCTTGGAAAAGTCTACACTGAAGTAGAACTTACAAGGAAAACCTTACAAGTTCTACCAATGAATTTTGAGGTTAAAGTCACAACAATTCAAGAATCAAAGGTTCTGAGCAAGCTGAGCATGGAAGAGCTCATTGGAAATCCGATGAGTTGTGAAATGGAGTTGACGAAAAGATCGCAACAGCTCAGAGTCAAAGAAGAAGTCAATAGAATTGTCCAATACAATTGACAGCGATGATGAAGATCCCATCGAGCAGCTTTCTATGGCTGTTAGACAACTCACGAAATGGAGCAAATTCAAACCATGAAGGAATAAACCAAAAGCCAACAAATCGAGAAAATCTGAAAATTCAGACGAGGAAGTAACCTGCTACAATTGCCAGAAGGTCAGGCATATCAAGCCAAACCGCCCATTACTTCGAAACAAGAAGAAGAAGAAGAAAGATTTTGCAACAACATGCACTACGCCATAGATGGCCTACGACAACCCCAGATAAGTGATGCAGTAGATGCCAAAAAGTGTTGCTATAGGCAAAAAAAGATCTGCGGCAACACTTTTTCAGGGTTGCCTTAGAGTCAAAGGCAACACCTTTGCGACCCTATGGTAACATCAGTACAGGTGTTGCCACAAGTACCACTACAACAAAAAATACTCTTTCACAACTGCCAAAAACAGTTGTAATATGTTTAGTACAGCTGGCAATCGTAATAAAGTCAACCTTTTTTACAGCTGTTTCTACTAGTTGTTAAAATTGGTTTTACAACTGCTAAAAGTAACTACACCTCAACTGTTATTAATCAAAGATTTCATAATATTGTAATAAATATTATTATAACACAGTATTTTATTCAAATTAATATTTTATTTCAACATTTCAAACGGTACAAATTTTTGGACTTGACTATTGTACATTCACTCGTATATTACACAATCATTCATATTTACATACATTCCTCACTACATTGTCACTCGATTCTCTCATATGCAGACTCACACATACAGCAATAAGCAAGAAAAAAATACATGAAAATGATTATATAAACTACTACCTTTATTTTTTTCCCTTCTGATGATTCGCTCGCAAAAACAACTTCTTTAGTTCAATCATGAATGACCTCTGATACATCGGCATTCTTTCATCATTGATTGCCTTGAATTGATCTGCATCACATACATTCATGATAACTTCTAAGCAATAGTAAAGATTCACAAACAAAAGTGATCACTTACATTATCTGAAAGTGTCATTACTTGAAACCATGTCCATATACAAACTGTCATGCAATAATCAAGAACCGACTTCATACTTTCATTTATACATATCAATGACATGATAAATAAATACACCCATCAAATATAAATAAACAGTTTCCAATTCAAGTATCCAACTATAGCATATAATTACGTTTCATGCATGCTTACACCGCCAACAATCAATTTATTCTATCAAACACTTAGCAGTTTGCCTAACAAAGCATTTATGTTTAAGAATACTAACCAAATCCTAGTCCCATCTCCTACATATGTGCTATCTTCCTGCTTATAGATATCCGGGTTCAGAGAATTCATACACAGAAAGAAAGCATCACAAAATTTAAGCCCAAATATGAATAAAGTAAAATACTAGATGTAGGAGGTACAGGTTACCTTGGCAAGAGATTAACGAAGGCCAGCCTGGCCAATCGGAATTCAACATTTGTCCTTCATCGCCATGAATGTATAAATGATTGGTATATGACACCACTGACACTAAATAATCATAAATTACGCTAAGAAGATCGAGAAATAACTCATTAGCATTATTTTATATGTGTTTAAAATACTTCTAACTGAACGTTCCTGTCAAAGATTCCTCATTTCAGCTTAACAATAACATAAAACAACGAACAATTAATGTCAACTGAACGTTCAAACTAAAACTAATAAAAGCAATACCATAGCCGAATCTTCATGATCAGTGCATACTACAAGTTCCATGATAAAGCAATCTTGATCCCTTTGGTCCACAAAGATGTAAAACATTGGATTTTATGGGTGTAAAATGCACAATCATGTTTTGTTGTTAGACACTGAATGTAGCATAATTTCAGAAGAACAGAGATATAGATGTAAATATTATATTTGGTACACCTCTCCATGTAATCACCACAGATTCACATATAATTGGGAAAAAAACTTGAAACCTGAAAGCATATTAACTTGTACCTCATTCTGCAAATCTACTGTTTCATGACCCCCAAAAAACACAACTAAAGATTGTACCTATTGAGGAGTCTCCTATTTGGGAAATTCCTTGATATATCGTTCAATTGTTGCTTGATTGGATTACCTTATTATCATATTCCTAATAAGTTGAAACAATTAAAAGAAGTAAAAGAAAAAGGTAAAGAACATTAATATGCCGATAACAATTAAAAGAATTATTTTTTATGAAGCATTATTAGTTGATAAGTTACCTTGTGCCGCTGAGAAATCTCGGTTCTCACCCCTGGAATGAAGGTAAGCACCAAAAATTGGCCGTATAAGTGTCATCTCTTCTGCACACATTTCAAATGCCTCTGTTCCAATTTCCTTAAGACATGCCAATTGCATGACATCAACTGCATATCTGTGAATTTTATCGTTCGTTCAAGAAACCATTAAGTATATAATCAAAAGGTGAGAGAACTGACATGGTTAATGGTTTAAGAAAAACTACATGTAAAGAGGTTACAAATATAGTGTTTATATTCCATTATTAACTAATGACTAGTGAGAGCCTATAAGTGTCACAAGGTCAAATGAGCATTGTTTTCTCAGCTAATTACCAAATATACATGATGAATATTGATTAAAGAGTAACAGATTTCTTCCACTTATTTTTGCCCCTTTAGTTAAACTTCAATACAGATGATATACTATTTCTAATAATAATAAAATACTTGCCTTAAAAAATCATATGCATCTTCCTCTTTTCGATGACCAAAATTACATCCATTGTTCTATAGATGCAAAAGTATCGGAGCTGGAGACAAAGGAGATTGACCTAGTTTTGCTGTAATGTCCAGTATTTTTGGCAGTCAAATATTTAATTTAATTTATTAAGTATTATATTTGGAATATTTATGGATTTTAATATTAAACGTGTAATTAAAATGAAGTTTGAATGTTATAATTTGTTTATAATAATAAAACGAACTCGAAATGGCGCGGCAGTTCGTAATATAGAGTTTTGAACTTCAATTTGATATATAGGATCCGATATAAGTCGGATTTCTGTGAAACAAGAAACATGTGGATCGTGTTGATTATAATTTTCATATGGAAGAGAAAAATCGAAATTTTGTATTATAGACTGGTAGTTACGGTTAAATCAAATTTAGAAATAGTCGCTATGGAAATCATTATTAAAATATACGCGTTAAAATAGCCATTTTGCAAACGGACTCCGTTTTCGAAGAAATTAGTTTCATTAGAACCGTAACGTTAAATTATTGCACGGTGTTGAATTGCGTGGCAGATCGATGTCGTATGTGACCACGGTAGCCGTAAACGCCTATTTATTTCCTATAGCACGCAATTAAATTAAATTAATAGAGGGGTATTTGAGTGTAACTTGAGCAAACAATCGAATTAAGTCACAAAAACAGTTCTGTTGAGTTCGTATCGACGATTAGAGTCAGGATAGGTATATAGTTTGTTATTTTCGAAGACCAGCTAATTTGGTGTCCAAAATAGCAGTGCGGTACGTATAAAAATAGCGTACCGGAAAACAGTCTCAGAATGTGACGAAACTGGTGCCGTTGGGTTCGTATTAATAAATTATAACAGAATTTTCAATTTTCGTGTCAATTGGACTTACCATGTGATTGTGGCAACGATAAACACCCAAATAAATTATATTATTTGGTCAATTCGGATAGGGGTAACTTTAAACGAATAAATGACAGGCCAAACGAATTTCGATTTGGACAAAAAAAGATTCATTGGATCTGTAAGGAAGAGGTCTAGTAAAATGTCAAGGCTTCAAATTTATTGGATTTTTCTGCAATTTTAGGAATTTTAATTGCTTGATTTTTGATCGATATTTATAAAGGACTTTTCACAAACAATGTCGGAATTCGACGGAACCTGTCCCATTGAGTCCGGGATATTTTTCTATGCTAGGATTAACATTGGTATCGAAAAACGGAAGTTCTTTATAGTGATTTTACCACGTTACTTCGCGTTGAAGTTTTGATAATATTATTTAATTAGATTGGAGCCCTATATATACCCTTCAAATGGTCAAAACCCTTACTTTCCTCAGCGTGGTCATGGAACTAAAAGCTGCGCCTCTACCATATTTTGAACGGCCAGGAAACTCTAACTTTTCCACAAATCTTCCTCCTAATTCTTTGACCGAATTGAAACCTTTTCAAAGGCAAAAATATCAGGCTATGTGAGAGCAACGAGAGGGACCGTCATGATCAGTTTTCCCTCACTGTACTCGCTGGAATCGGGTTGTGAAGCGTTGACCTTTCGGGTCTGTTTTCAGGAAATTGGAGGAGCAAGGGGGCCAACACTTCAGTTGAGTTGGAGGAGGGTACGGCGCTGGATTTGGGGGGAGTTGATCTGTCTCCGATCACCGGAGATTGGTACGACAGGGTGGGTTCGGGCATGACTTCCGAAGGTTGTCACCATCGACTGGGACCACCTAATGACGAAATGTTTAGGAGGAGTACCGAGTAGGGTGTGGCGCTCAATCTGGTGTCATCTGATCAATCCTCGGTCCACTTGGCAGAAGTGCGGTAGGCCTGGGAGGAGAGTAACGAGATCGAGCCAATATTTGTTTAACAGTAATTAGTTTTTTGTAAAATTTGAAAAAGTAATTATTATATTAAACTATAGTTAAAGGTTAACGTTTTAATTGGAATTGGTACAAGGTGCGTTTGGGCATTGGATGGAGCACGAGGAAGACTGTGCAGTGAGGAACAAAACATACGAAGGGAAATTAGCCTAAATTGGCTAACATAGAATCGCGTGAATATGGAGAGCAAAGGAGATAGGAAGGATCGACCTAAACACCTTATACAAAGTTAATTAGTATGAAAAAGAAATTAATTAAGATTTGTTATTTTAATTAAAACATTTATACTAAATAACTACGTGGAACCAAGTTTAAAAGAGACAACAATGGGTAATTATTGGAGATCATATCAGAATGAACAAAAGGGAAACGGGCCTGTATTCTCTGATCTGAACATTTATAAAGTAATTAATATAACAAACTTAATTAATTAGTTTATTAAATTAAGTGATTTAGGATTTGTTAGAAAATAAAATCGTATGTTAATAACCGTTCAATTATTATCAGAAGCGGACAAGTCGGATGCCGTGGGAGTCGCATCAACATGCACTACGTTGTGAAACAAGGATGGACGGAGTTGGGATTAACTGAGGTTTTTAGTTAAAATTAAACACTTGTTTAATTTAACTGAATTGAACTGCTCAAACATCGAAATCAACTCAAGGTGAGTTAAACTCACTCAGTTTTTCCCATTTATATTTTACATAAATTGGGTTTTTATTCTGTGCGCTCTGCCTGCTGATGGTTGACTGTTTGCTAATTATATTTGTTGATTTAACCGATGAAATTAAATCGTGTTTAATTTCAATGAAATACCAAATCGTTATTTTGACGATTTGATCCAATGAAGGTAACTTACCTTATTGGTCACGTTTATTTATATACATGTTTAATTGTTTGAACTGATTGAATTGTTTTGTTAATTGGTTGATGTGAAATAGTTGTTATTTACTGTTATAGAAATTATCTGTTAAATGGAAGTGATTGACCTGATTTGAGATAACCGTTTTAATACAGGGACGAACAGGTTGGAGGGATCCAATAGGATTCCTCAAATCTATCATTTATTTTCATATTATCATATATGAACTGATCTGATGGGGTGATTGATTTGATTATTAATTATTGACTGGGAATTCAACCCGTATTTGTTTAAACCAATGGGCAATATTGGTTGAGTAATTGGCAACATATGGCTATAAAATCAATCGTTTTATAAATGTTGATTTACCGTCAGGCAAATCGACATGGATGAAGTTATAAAATTTATTTTATAACTGGATATAGATTTTTAAATATATTATTTTGAATAAAAGTTATTAAAAGTAAAATAAATATTTATTATTTATTATTTAAGTATATAATTAATTATAAGTGAATTTTTTAGAGTAACTTCTGATGTTAATCAGATTTATAAACTCGTGAATAGGAATTAACTTAACCGTTAAGTTGGATAATTGCCTTATTAGGAGAAAAAAAGGAATTTGTTTGAATTAATCAAATTATTAATTAATTTAAAGGGGAAACGAATTGGAATTGGTTAGTGGAATAACCGTGGTTTGATTTGACTAAATCGAACATTTTTAATTAGGATTGATTATTAAGTTAGTGTGTTTGAATAAAATAGTTAAATGAATATTGTTTAATTTTAATAAGATTTTAGAAGAAGGTTTTTAATAATTTTAGTTAATAAAAGAAATTGACTACAGAAGTAGTTAATGGTTGAGGTAAATTATTATTTTAATTTATAATAATTTAGAAAATTACTTTTTAATGGAAACTTTTAAAAAGTAATCGAAGTTGACATGAAATCTAATGGAATGGTGAAAGGAGTTTATGAGCAAGTTTTATCTTAAACCTGAGTTTTATGACAAAGTTATAAAAGAACTTTTTAAGCGAATATTATTGCTTAAAATAAATGTTACTTAATAATTTAAATTAAGTAAAGGGGAATTTAGATAAAAGAGTTTTATAATAAACCAGAGTTATATAAAAGAGGTTTGAGGTGTTATATCATTAATTCTAAATTAACGTTATTTAAGAGTGTGATTAAGTAAAAGTGGGAGATTGGAATAAGTGTTTAAAAGCGGGAAATGGCTGAATGGATTTGAAAAGGAATTAGTGAAAGTGAAGTTGGTAAAAGAAGTGAGTCGTAAGATTTGGTAACCAAATCCGAATCATAAAATGAAATTGTTCAAAGAAGTAGAGGTTAAAAAGTGGTGTGTCATAAAGAAGTTATGTAGTGACCCGGATTTTGAGCGACTTTGGTTATCGACGTAAGCCCGACGTCGATAACTAAAACATCGAAAAATCCCGGTAATTAATGAAAGAAATTAGAAGGTGAGAATAGATAAGATAGAACTTATAGAATAGAAGAAGAATAACATCATCATCAGAGTAAACACGAATCTCACAGCGGAACGAATAAAATATAACATAACATATCTTTGAAATAACATCAGTACATGTATACAATAACACTTATCAGAGTACAACCCTTACAACAACAGCGGAAATAATAATAGCTATAGAATCCTGAAGCCTCCTGCTCCAAGTTCTCCAAGTGTATCTATAAAATCGCGACTACTTGACTGCCCGTACAAATTTAGGCACCCAAGAGTTTAGGGAAAACAACAAAATAAACTCCGGGTCAGTCATGGGACTGGTATGAGTAAAATAGTTTAAACAGGTATATGAACAAGTAAACGATATCTCATAAGACCGCGCCGCAGAACGAAACGGGTTTTTCCCTTATGAAAATCCAAAATATCTTTATATCAAAAACCTTTTGATATTATAATAATGTCTATATACAAATAGATATCAACTAGCAGAAACGCTTTCATTTCACGTTCTACATATATAGTATACAATCAAAATCGCAAGCACGTATTGGATAATGGATTTCCAACTATGACAAGGTATGGAACCACCTTCCGATCAGTGTACTCTAGGAACGATACACTGGAGTTCAACAAGAACATCTTGTAACTCAGCCACACATGACCGACCACTCATTTTGCTTGAGTGTATCGAATGTACATCACCAACGGTTGGGATCAGCAACCGTTCCCGTATATATATGGGACAGCATTGGTAGATTTAAGAAACAAATGAATATTCTCTAGATAGTTGATTATACACCCTACTTCGGTGCGACCGACTTAGCCATGCTGCCTGCCCGATTTCTGTCATTTACCGGTTGCTGAGGCTAGAAGCTACGCTTTATCATCACATCAGATTCACTTCGAATGCCACATTGTCAGATCCATCGAAAATCACTAATTGACGTCTACAACAATACATTACGTGTCAGCTAAAAGAAGTTTCCTTCTCCGCTTCCACTCTTGGTTCGGTTGAAGAAATCAATGTACGTGACCTTTCTGGAAATACTATGTCAGACATCCATCTTCATTCGCTTAGAAATGTCACATCGTCATACCCGCCAAATCACAAATTGACTTATCCAAAAATAACACGGGTATACAGCTAAGAGAAACGAATTCCTCCGCCACCAAACGTGAATACGTTTGAACATATCAACTTACGCGATCCATTGGATATACTCTGTCAGACCTTCGTCCATACAAGTTGTCCTGGGACTGGACAAACCGAAGGCACTATTCTGTAAACAGGATAGCCCTTGCATTTTACTCCGTCTTCAATTATCTTTGGCATATATGATTCGCAACGCTTATGCCAATACAGAGTGGTTCTATGGATAATAATCCAACCGGTCTCTCCATATTAACAACGTTAAAATGGTCAAAACTTCGATAGTCGGTGAGTTAACTATCAAAGAAAAACAAGTGTGCAAACAACGATATTATTTCCAAATGGAAATTATATCGAACAAACATCATTTAACATAATCTCTTTAGTTCATTTATCTACTTATTTCCTGTTTCCCTATATTCTAAATTCTTATTTTCTTTTATCAGAAAACATTTCTGATTCTCGTTTGGAAAACATTTCCAAAACTCCGTTACGATCAAACCTTACCATTTCTTAGTCAAGAAGGAAGTCACTCAAGTTGGGGTATAATTACCTCTCAGACCTTGACTGAACAACATTATAACTTCGAAATGGTCAAAGTTTATCTTTTAAATCTTTAACAACTTCTTTACGCCTTTCTCGGATTCAATTTTTACTAATCCACTTCTATATTTAAAACATTGGTTATAACGATAACGTTAAAATCCTTACTTTCGAATTATCTAACTTTAATTATAACTTCTATTCTTATTAGTGAATAATTAACCTAACACTTATTTATTTATAAATAAATAAATCTCTATTTAGACACTGGAAAGTATAAGTACTTTCCTGAATTCGATATAATCGAATTTGCCGATTAACTCTCTCCGAGAAATCTCTATTTGATTAACTCTTCTTCGAATAACCTATATTCGATTACTCCTTCTCGAATTAAACGATATTCGATAATCTCTCTTCGAATAACTAATATTCGATAACTCTTCCCTTTTCAAATATCTCATATTTGAAAATCCCACTTCGATTAAACTATAATCGATAACTCCCTTTGATGAAACTAACATTGATAACTCCTTTCGATGAAACTAACATCGATAACTCCTTTCGATGAAACTAACATCGATAACTCCTTTCGATGAAACTAACATCGATAATTTTAACTCGACGAACTTAACTCGACTAACTTAACTTGACTCGACTAACTCGACTTACTTGGTTCGACCAATTTGATTCGATTAACTAGGCTCGACTAACTTGACTAACTTAACTCGACTTACTTGGTTCGACCGACCAGGTTTGACTAACTTGGCTAACTCAATTTATTAACTCGACTGACTAATTCAACTTGATTAACCTAACTTGATTTACTTATCTTGATTAACTGAACTAAACACTTTGATTAACTCGACTAATTCACTTTGGTTAACTTAACCAATTCACTTAACTAATTCACTTAGTTTAACTTAACTAATTCACTTAACTCCTATCGAATAAACTATATTCGATTAACTCCTTTACCCTATTCGAATAAACTATATTCGATTAACTCCTTTACTCTATTTAACTCCATTTCTCTCTATTTGAATTAATTAACTTTCGAATACCATATTCGATTAACTAACTTTCGAATACCATATTCGATTAACTAACTTCGAATACCATATTCGATTAACTAACTTCGAATACCATATTCGATTAACTAACTTCGAATACCATATTCGATTAACTAACTTCGAATACCATATTCGATTAACTAACTTCGAATACCATATTCGATTAACTAACTTCGAATACCATACTTGATTAACTTTATTCACTTAATAAAGATTTCCTTTTTAACAACGTTTTACTCATTTGAAAAGATTTGCTTTTAAATAACGGTTCTACACTTTAAAAATGATTTCCTTTTTATAACGTTCCCTTTTCAATTCTATTTGTAAATGGTTTACAAATATTCCCTTTTCAAATTGATTCTTGTAATATTCTAACTCCTTACATTTTCGGGAAAATTCGCCATAACCTCCTTTGTATCGGAAGCATCGGGAAAATCCCCAAACTCGCCACACAGGCCTTTCCATTCAAAAAGAAATGTTTTGAATTTATTTCTTTTTCAAATATCTCCTATTTATAAATATTCCAATTTATAAACATTTCTTATTTATAAATATTCCACTTTATAAATATCTCTTATTTATAAATATCCCATTTTATAAATATGCTATTTTCAATATCACTTTGAAAATTCCCTTATCAACATTCCGGCATGTTATGGTATTTTAACATATCAAATTACGATGTCTAATCTCGTCCATACACACACAATCAACAACAGGTTATAATTCACATCATATATTAAAATATATGAAAAATAATAAAATAACTGTTGAGGAATCCAGTCGGATTCCTCCAACCTGTTTCCCTGCATCACAGATGTTAGATAATATAGATAACATCACTTTCAGTTCCATATGATATATTCTGTTAAACAGAATCAATATAGAAATTTAACTAACTGACTAGCAGTTCAATCAAACAATCAACACACAGTCAAACAGACAATTTTAACAGTTCTAACAACACAACGTGAAAATAGAACTGTTCAGAGTTGGTGAGTTTTACTCACATTTGCAGTTCATCGCTAAAGAACGATAAACTGTATTTGATTTGAATCAAACAATTTATTTTGCCATAAATTCCAACGAGCACCGATTCACTTCCAGTTAGTCCCAGTGCGTAGCCACCGTCTATACGATCCTAACGCAACTTACGGTTTGTGATTCTGATTTCATATGAATAAGTTATTGGCATTATAAGTTATACGGTATTTGAATTGAATTTAAACTAACAATAAAAAAAATCTGATTGGGCTTTAACCTTTGTATTGGGCCGAACTTCAAATCCAACAGCCCAGACTTCCACCGTATAAACCCACACCGTGATTTCCCTCTTCCCCGTCCAGATTAATCCACTTCCTCCTGTACAATTGGCATTGACCCCGCTTTGACCTCCAACTTCTCCTCCTCCGATCATCTATTCAGCGCACCACTGCCACCATCCATCTCAGCGAAGCCAACTCCACTCAATGGTCACCGCAAGACCAAACTCGGTGCAGTCTTTCTCCAATCGATCTGTAGCCTAGAACCGCGACAACAGTTGTCGCTCCTCGCCACTGAGCGCCGGAGACCACCTCGACGTCGCTACCGGATGCGTCTCACCACCCCTAACCCGCCTGCCACCTCGGTTTGGCCCGAAACTCACCATCTCAGCCTCGAAGTCCTGCCCTAGCTCGCTGCTCGAAAACTGGGGTGACAAAATTTGACGCCGAACCCTTTGAAACTGGTATCCGATTGAAGATCTCCACTCTAGTAATCCATATATGAAGATGAGATGATTTATAGGTCTTTATGGATTTTGTTTGGGATTTTTCGAAGATGAAGTTGGGTTTACAGAAATGAACAAGAATGTGGCGGCTCCTATTTTGTTGTGTTGACTACGGTGGATTTAAATTAGGTTTAGGGTGTTTGATGGTTATTTATAGAAAATTTATAATATTTTTATATTAATTATTATATTATAAATTAAGCCATCGTTATGTGTATTTGCTGAATAAAAATTCCTACAATCACATACGATACCCAAAAATCACCAAACCGGATACGCAGCTACAGTTCGACATTACGATCCCAACGAAACTGGTTTCGTCGAATTCCGACTCCGTATGCTAACACAGCGTATTTTTAACCATCAAAATACTGACTGTTTTACACTCTAAAAATCCGTACGGCCACACAGTGACTCTAAAAATCACGAAACTTGACATCTAACAATAATTTGACATTGCGGATCCAACAAAACTAGTTTCGTCGAATTCCGACTTCGTATGCAAAAGTGGCTATTTTTAACGGTTTGAATAACCCATTTAAATATACAAATATATTTAAATAAATTAAATTAAATATAAATAAATTTATATTATCATATATATATTCACAGAGGAATACCATACAGCTCCAGTAAAATTATAGGTTCGCTATTCCGAGTTCAGATTGAATCGATATTCAATTTACATTGAAAAATCGTTTTATAACGTATATAAAGCGTTGCAAAATATAAAGGAATTCTACAGCGGCTTTTTCTGAAATTTGATTTGGACGTGAATCAAAATCTACACGACGAAATCCCGATTTTTCTCTTCCACTAGAAAGATATACTCCACCAGCTCCACACGTTTCTTGTTTCATAGAAATCCGATTTAAAACGAATTCTGTATACTCAGTTGAAGTTCGAATCGCCAAATAGCGAACTGCCGCGTCGTTACGCACTCTATTTTAATTATATTATAATTATACGTTCAAACTGTCGTCGATTGAATATATTCGTTAATATAATCCAACTCTAAGTTGAATTATATCTTTGGGATGACCCCATTCACAGAATATTTGTATTTCCAATATTTTTGATTATTTCGACATTATAATATATTTTATTATATTATAATTATTAATTAAATATTCAATATTATTTAATTCACGTTCTCGATATCGATAAATCGATATTTAATAATTAAATAAATAAATTGTTCAACAGCTAAAAATGCGGGTCACTACATTCTTCCCCACTTAAAATAATTTCGTCCTCGAAATTGCTAAGCTAGGGGACGACCCTATCTATTGGGTAATTTTTTTTTCTGTTTACCTCTTATCTCCGGTTTCAACTGAACCAATTTATATTGACCAAAATATTAATTTATTCCTGCTAACCAAATTTTCAAAAATTCTGAGAATTTTCTAACACCTTAACTTTTTCGAAAATTTTTGCCAGCACCTCCTTTGTACTGGTCAATATCTCAAACTCCAACTCGCCTCTCTGGGCCTTCTTTAACCCAAAAGAAAATCAAACAGCCAAGCGGCTTGCCAATTTGGCTCATAAATCTCATATCCATATATAATATAAACTGGTACCTTTTTGTCGGGAATATCATCTCTATCACTTCCATATGCTATCAACTCAGCATATACCAGTGTTATTTCCATCAAATTCCAATCAGTTCATATCCTCAAAACCAAATCGAATTTCATTCGAACCCGAATATCAAATTTCAAATTCTTAACTCATTAACCCAATTCCATAACAGATTATTCTCTAATCCAATTCAATTCTATTTAACTCAGTTCAAGTTAATATTTCAATTTATTTCTACTATCTTATTCTATTTAACTTCATAAGTTAAAATTAAATTCCGAAACTTAATTTCCTGGGTCTATTTCAAATCAATTTGAAATTACAATGCCAATTCAAAACCTTTGAATTTCTAAACAACTTGTTTTCTCAAAACAATTCAAAAACAAAACCTTTGGTAGTAGTCCGTCACTTAGAACTCGAAAATGAACACCGATGATGCACCATCGGAGTTTATTTTCCAGCGAACAAGTGAGTTCAATACTATATCATTTTCAGATTGAAAACAATTTCAAAATCTCCCAGGAACTTAAAATTTCCTTATTTTAATTCCAATTCTGATTTAAATTTCAGATTCATTTCATCTTATTTCATATATTTCCTTATATGAGTTCTGATTAGTTATTTATAATCATTTCACCTTTTTATAATCTAATTCGATTATAATATCAACCAACATAACCAATATACTATATCAAAATATATTCGGGTAAAATTATTCCATTTACCCTCTTTCAAAACATACCGTGTCGGTTCATCGTATTCGAGTGTCTGGTAACCCCTATCGATACAGTGGATCAAACTGATCGACCAGAATTCGTAAACAACTCAACCAATAAATCTCCACAATATAAAATCATTTTATATTGGCTAAAAAATACGTTCACTCGTATATATACACTCAAACTCAGTCTAGGAAATTACTAATCCCATCTCTACTGAATCACGCCACAGAGCCAAGGTAATAACTAAACTTAAGCTCTGATACCAACTGTAGTGACCCGGATTTTGAGCGACTTTGATTATCGACGTAAGCCCGACGTCGATAACCAAAACATCGAAAAATCCCGGTAATTAATGAAAGAAATTAGAAGGTGAGAATAGATAAGATAGAACTTATAGAATAGAAGAAGAAGAAGAACATCATCATCAGAGTAAACACGAATCTCACAGCGGAACGAATAAAATATAACATAACATATCTTTGAAATAACATCAGTACATGTATACAATAACACTTATCAGAGTACAACCCTTACAACAACAGCGGAAATAATAATAGCTATAGAATCCTGAAGCCTCCTGCTCCAAGTTCTCCAAGTGTATCTATAAAATCGCGACTACTTGACTGCCCGTACAAATTTAGGCACCCAAGAGTTTAGGGAAAACAACAAAATAAACTCCGGGTCAGTCATGGGACTGGTATGATTACGGTTTGTGATTCTGATTTCATATGAATAAGTTATTGGCATTATAAGTTATACGGTATTTGAATTGAATTTAAACTACCGCGTCGTTACGCACTCTATTTTAATTATATTATAATTATACGTTCAAACTGTCGTCGATTGAATATATTCGTTAATATAATCCAACTCTAAGTTGAATTATATCTTTGGGATGACCCCATTCACAGAATATTTGTATTTCCAATATTTTTGATTATTTCGACATTATAATATATTTTATTATATTATAATTATTAATTAAATATTCAATATTATTTAATTCACGTTCTCGATATCGATAAATCGATATTTAATAATTAAATAAATAAATTGTTTAACAGTTAAAAATGCGGGTCACTACAAGTTACTTAATTGAATTAAGAAATAATGGTATATTAGAGAAAGAGATTTTCAAAAAGATAAGCAGATTTATGAAACCGTAATTTGAATAAAATAGTTAAATGGAATTTGTATTGATATTAGAATGAAATATTGGGTTTGGGATTACAACTTTTATCTATCTTAAGATATGAACTTTGTTGTTCAAGGTCTGAGTGGTAATTAAAATACCCCAACTTAAACGACTTCAGGATTATTTGAGAATGATATTAGTTGTAATGGTAAAAGAAATTTGTAAATTTATTATTTCATTAGAGAAAAATAACGTAACATTTTTTATGGAGATTTGGGATATATATATAATGAGAATCCAAAGAAAATGGGAAATAAAAGGGGATTGGGTGGCGTGGAAATAAAACGATATTTCCAAGTTAGAAAGAAAACATAAAGTGAGTCTTATTCAATAAGAATAAGACCTGGGTGTTGTCGAGAAATAGAAAAAGATATTTCGTAACATTGTTAATGAGTAATAAGTTAAATTGATTTTCCAATATTAGATAATAACGTGACCAATGTTTTAAAAGTGAAACTAGAGAACTGGATATGATAAAGGATTTTACTAAGTATTAAAAAATGTACATGTTTAAAGAATAATCTTATGAAGCGAAACTATATTCATAATATCGAAGTATTTAAAAGTTTTAAATTTACATTTGTTTAATTAAAAGGCCAATTGATGCTGAATATTAAACCAGCGAACTCACTGGATTTTCATGATTGAATCACTGATTATTTTGATAGTTAAATCACCGACTATCAAATCTGTCCAATATGATTGTTGGTATGGAAAGACCGGGATCGAATTTATATTAGAAAACCATTTCGACCGACAAATACGGGAAGATATTAGAAGATGATCGAGATGGAGCGTTGAAGATCGTGGATCTTCATTAAACGGAAGAACCGCTAAAAATCTCTAGGATTACAACTAGAGATAAACTGTGGTTCTATCGTGGTTGGAATCTACGGGTTGCAAGGACTTCTCGCTGCTGATCCATGGGGTGATTCCTATATTGGATGCAGTAGAAGAGTACCTTCGGTTCATCCTGTTCCTAGGTGACTTGTATGGACGAATGTCTGACGGAGTATTTCCTTAAAACCACGTACATTGATTTTTACAAATATACCAAGTTGTTGGCGAAGAATGACCCTTCTTTAAAACCCGGAGTATATTTGTGGACGTCAATTAGTGATTTGACGGATCTGACGATGTGGCATTCAAAGTGAATGATGACCAAGTGTTCAAAAATAATTTAAACCTCAAGCCTCATCAACCGCGGAACGACAAAAATTGGGCAGGCAGCATGGCTGTGTGGATCGCTCCCATTAGGGTGTATAATCACTTATCTAAAGAAATTCCATTTGCTTCTTTAATCTATTTTGATGCTGTCCCTTTTCGGGAAACGGTGGTTTGAGCCCAACCGTTGGTGATATACATTCGATACACTCAAGCGAAATGAGTGGTCGGTCAAGTGTGGGCCGGGTTGTAAGACGTTCTTGTTGAACCCAGTGTATTTTCCTCTAGAGATACACTATCGGCAGGTGGTCCCATACCTTATCATAGTCGGAATCCAATATCCAATAGGCACCCGCGGTTTTTATTGTATACTATATATGTGGAGTGCGAGATGCAAGTGTTCCGCTAGATTGTTATCTACTTGTATTTAGACACTACTATAATATCAGAAAAGATATTGATTTCAAAAATGTTTTGGGTTGTCGTAAGGTAAAAACCGTCCGTACTTATGTGTGGATTTGGTCTTACGATTATCCTTTTCTTTCGAAAAGATTTTTGAACTTTAAAATTAAGTTGGATGATTCCCCTTAATACTATGCGAGTTTTCTCACTCTGGTTCACTAGACTGACCCGGTGTTTTGTAAATGCTCGGGTTAGACAGGGTGTACAGGTCCATGTTATCGGATGTTGCGAAGTCCAGAGACGAGCTGGAGGTGTTCATACGTATGATATTACATAGCTTCTATTCCGCTGTGTATTGTATATGAGGACAGATTATTATCGATGTCCAGATGTGTGATGTACTCTGATGATTGTAAGTATTTTAAAAGCTCTCAGTAAAGTTTTATTTCTATACTATATTTTGTTCCGCTGCGATGTGAGACTCTGATTCTGTGTTGTGGTGTTTCTTCCTTTTCTTCTTCTATTCTAATATTTCTTTCTTTCTTGTCTCACCCTCTAATTTCTTTCTAATAACAATCCAGTGTTTTCGGTGTTTGGGAAGTCGGCATGAGTAATGATAAATGTATTTATGTCGATTTTCGAGGCTGAAAAATTCTGGGTCGTTACAGTGGTATTAGAGCTATTGGTTTAGCAATTACCTTGGCTTTGTGGTATAACTCGATAGTGATTGGGTTAGTAATACCTTAAATCGAGGTTGAGTGTATTTATATGAGAGCGTATTTGTAAATCTTATATACAAATGCTTTGTATTGTGTTGTTGGTCGATTCAAGTGTTAAGAAGCATTGAATTGTCAATGAATATAACATTGTTTTGAAAAGAGGGTAAATGAAATAATTTTACCTAAATTATATTTTTATATAAAAAATAAATGATTTTTATTAAATTATTGGGGTATTAGTGTGTTTGATTAATTTGAATGGAATTCAAACTGGATTAAAAATTTGAATTGAAAACTTAACCTGGTTAAGTGAAAATTAATTTAATCCTGATATTGAAATAAATAAATTTGGAGTTTGAATAAATAATACTCAAATAGAAACCAATCGAATATTAATCGATTGATGTTCAAATATGTGAAATCAAAATAAAATATTAATATTTAATGTGAATTCAGTTGATTTGGTTGTGTATTGGTTGCTGATTGTGAATTGTTTGTTACTGAATGATAGTCTGTTTGAATAGAAATAATCAACAATTTAAGAGAGCTAAACGAATTATAAACGAAAGAATAATTTCCGGTATAATTAAACTGAAATGAAACTTCATATGAATAGAAATTTTTGATTTAACCCTGTATTTGAAAATGAATTGATGCTATATGTTTGATTTTGAACTTGGTATAGTTATACTTGTTGATTAGTGAAATATTATTTCAGAATTTCATATATTTATCACTTATATGTGATTTGAGTTAAGCACAAGTGCCAAATGGCTAGGAAGATTGATATTGGTTGAGAAAATCTCATATACATTGAGAAAATATGCTCAATAGCGCTCGTAAAAGGTACGCCTACGCGAAAATATGAATATTTGGGTTTTGATTTTTGTTTTCCGACCGTGTGGGTCGATGTATATTTATTATTTGTTCCTGCGATATCGCAGACGTCACTCCGTGCAGGGGAAACTCTATTGATTTTTTCCAGGAATTTAAAGTGTTAGAAATTTTTTGATATTTTTGAAAATATCTATTTATGGTATTGAATTGGTTTTTGATTTCAAATAATTTGGATTTGGAAATTAATGGATTTGTAACGTTCTTTCTTATCTTAGAAATTTCGAGGACGAAATTATTTTAAGGGAGGAAGAATGTAACGTCCAGTATTTTTGGCAGTGAAATATTTAATTTAATTATTGTTTTAAATATTATATTTAGAATATTAGTGGATTTTAATATTAAATTCGTTATTAAAACGAAGTTTGAACGTTATAATTTATTTATAATAATAAAACGAACTCGAAATGGCGCGGCAGTTCGTAATATGGAGTTTTGAACTTCAATTTGATATACAAGATCCGATATAAGTCGGATTTCTGTGAAACAAGAAACGTGTGGATCGTGTTGATTATAATTTTCATATGGAAGAGAAAAATCCAAATTTCGTATTATAGATTGGTAGCTACGGTTAAATCAAATTTTGAAATAGTCGCTATGGAAATCGTTATTAAAATATACGCGTTAAAATAGCCATTTTGCAAACGGACTCCGTTTTCGATGAAATTTGTTTCATTAGAACTGTAACGTTAAATTATTGCACGATGTTGAATTGCGTGGCAGATCGATGTCGTATGTGACCACGGTAGCCGTAAACGCCCATTTATTTCCTATAGCACGTAATTAAATTAAATTAAATTAAATTAATAGAGGGGTATTTGAGTGTAACTTGAGCAAACGATCGAATTAAGTACAAAAACAGTTCCGTTGAGTTCGTATCGACGATTAGAGTCAGGATAGGTATATAGTTTGTTATTTTCGGAGACCAGCTAATTTGGTGTCCAAAATAGCAGTGCGGTGCGTATAAAAATAGCGTACCGGGAAACGGTCTCAGAATGTGATGAAACTGGTGCCGTTGGGTTCGTATTAATGAATTATTATAGAATTTTCAATTTTCGTGTCAAATGGACTTACCGTGTGATTGTGGCAACGATAAACGCCCAAATAAATTATATTATTTGGTCAATTCAGATAGGGGTAACTTTAAACGAGTTAACGACTGGCCAAACGAACTCCGATTTGGACAAAAAAAGATTCATTGGATCCGTAAGGAAGAGGTCTAGTAAAATGTCAAGGTTTAAATTAATTGGATTTTTTCTATAATTTTAGAAATTTTAAATGCTTGATTTTTCATCGATATTTATAAAGGACTTTTCACAAACGATGTCGGAATTCGACGGAACCTGTCCCATTGAGTCCGGAATATTTTTCTATGCTAGGATTAACATTTGTATCGAAAAACGGATGTTGTTTATAGTGGTTTTACCGCGTTACTTCGCGTTGAAGTTTTGATAATATTATTTAATTAGATTGGAACCCTATATATACCCTTCAAATGGTCAAAACCCTTACTTTTCCTCAGCGTGGTGAACGGAATTAAAAGCTGCGCCTCCACCATATTTTGAATGGCCAGGAAACTCTAACTTTTCCACAAATCTTCCTCCTAATTCTTGGATCGAATTGAAACCTTTTCAAAGGCAAAAATGTCAGGCTACGTGAGAGCTTCGAGGGGGACCGTCATGATCAGTTTTCCCTCACTGTACTCGCTGGAATCGGGTTGTGAAGTGGCGACCTTTTGGGTCTATTTTTAGGCAATTAGAGGAGTAAAGGGGGCCGACACTTCAGTTGAGGTTGGAGGAGAGTATGGCGCTGGATTTAGGGGGAGTTGATCTGTCTTCGATCATCGGAGATTGGTGTGATAGGGTGGGTTCGGGCATGACTTCCGAAGGTTGTCACCATTGACTGGGATCACCTAATGACGAACTGTTTGGGAGAAGTATCAAGTAGGGCGTGGCGCTCGATCTGGTGACATCTGATCAATCTTCGGTCAACTTGGCAGAAGTGCGGTAGGCCTGGGAGGAGAGTAACGAGATCGATCCAATATTTGTTTAACAGTAATTAGGTTTTAGTAAATTTTGAAAAAGTAATTATTATATTAAACTATAGTTAAAGGTTAACGTTTTAATTGGAATTGATACAGGGTGCGTTCGGGCATTGGATGGAGCACGAGGAAGACTGTGCAGTGAGGAACAAAACATACGAAGGGAAATTGGCCTAAATTGGATAACACAGAATCGCGTGAATATGGGGAGCAAAGGATATAGGAAGGATCGACCTAAACACCTTAGACAAAGTTAATTGGTATGAAAAATAAATTAATTAAGATTTGTTATTGTAATTAAAACATTTGTACTGAATAACTGTGTGGAACCAGGTTTGAAAGAGACAACAGTGGGTAATTGGAGATCACATCAGAATGAACAAAAGGGAAACATGCCTCTATTCTCCGATCTGAACATTTATAAAGTAATTAATATAACAAACTTAATTAATTAGTTTATTAAATTAAGTGATTTAGGATTTGTTAGAAAATAAAATCGTATGTTAATAACCCGTTCAGTTATTATCAGAAGCGGACGAGTCGGATGCCGTGGGAGTTGCATCAACAAGCACTATGTTGTGGAACAAAGATGGACGGAGTTGGGATTAATCGAGGTTTTCAATTAAAATTAAACACTTGTTTAATTTAACTGAATTGAACTGCTCAAACATTGAAATCAACTCAAGGTGAGTCAAACTCACTCAGTTTTTCCCATTTATACTTTATATAAATTGGGTTTTTATTCTGTATGCACTGCCTGCTGATGGTTGACTGTTTGCTAATTATATTTTTTGGTTTAACCGATGAAATTAAACCGTTTTAATTTCAGTGAAATACCAAATCGTTATTTTAACGATTTGATCCAATAAAGGTAACTTACCTTATTGGTCACGTTTATTTATATACATGTTTAATTGTTTGAACTGATTGAATTGTTTTGCTAATTGGTTGATGTGAAATAGTTGTTATTTACTGTTACAGAAATTATCTGTTAAATTGAAGTGATTGACCTGATTTGAGATAACCGTTTTAATACAGGGAAGAACAGGTTGGAGAGATCCAATGGGATTCCTCAAATATATCATTTATTTTTATATTATCATATATGAACTGATCAGATGGGGTGATTGATTTGATTATTGATTATTGACTGGGAATTCAACCCGTGTTTTGTTTAAACCAATGGGCAATATTGGTTGAGTAATTGGCAACATATGGCCTATAAAATCAATCGTTTTATAAATGTTGATTTACCGTCAGGCAAATTGACATGGATGAAGTTATAAAATTTATTTTATAACTAGATATAGATTTTTTAATATATTATTTTGAATAAAAGTTATTAAAAGTAAAATAAATATTTATTATTTAAGTATATAATTAATTATAAGTGAATTTTTTAAAGTAACTTCTGATGTTAATCAGATTTATAAACTCGTGAATAGAAATTAACTTAACCGTTAAGTTGAATAATTTCCTTGTTAAGAGAAAAAAAGGAAACTGTTTAAATTAATTAAATTATTAATTAATTTAAAGGGGAAAAAATTGGAATTGGTTAATGGAATAACCGTGATTTGAGTTGACTAAATCGAACGTTTTTAATTGGGATTGATTATTAAGTTAGTGTGTTTGAATAAAATAGTTAAATGAATATTGTTTAATTTTAATAAGATTTTTGAAGAAGGTTTTAATAATTTTAGTTAATAAAAGAAATTAACTACGGAAGTAGTTAATGGTTTAGGTAAATTACTATTTTAGTTAATAATAATTTAGAAAATTACTTTTTAATGGAAATTCATTTAAAAAGTAATCGAAGTTGACATGAAATCTAATGGAATTTTGAAAGGAGTTTATGAGCAAGTTTTATCTTAAACCTGAGTTTTATGACAAAGTTATAGAAGGAATTTTTAATCAAATATTATAGCTTAAAATAAATGTTACTTAATTATTTAAATTAAGTAAAGGGGAATTTAGATAAAAGAGTTTTATAATAAACCAGAGTTATATAAAAGAGGTTTGAGGTATTATATCATTAATTCTAAATTAACGTTATTTAAGAGTGTGGTTAAGTAAAAGTGGGAGATTGGAATAAGGGTTCAAAAGTGGGAAATGGCTGAATGGATTTGAAAAGGAATTAGTGAAAGTGAAGTTGGTAAAATAAGTGAGTCATAGGATTTGGTAACCAAATCTGAATCATAAAATGAATTGGTTCAAAGAGGTAGAGGTTAAAATGTGGTGTGTCATAAAGAAGTTACTTAATTGAATTAAGAAATAATGGTATATTAGAGAAAGAGATTTTCAAAAAAATAAGCAGATTTATGAAACCGTAATTTGAATAAAATAGTTGAATGGAATTTGTATTGATAATAGAATGAAATATTGGGTTTGAGATTACAACTCGTATCTATCTTAAGATATGGACTTTTTTGATCAAGATCTGAGAGGTAATTAAAATACCCCAACTTGAACGACTTTAGGATTATCTGAGAATGATATGAGTTGTAATGGTAAAAGAAGTTTGTAAAATTATTATTTCACTAGAGAAAAATAACGTAACATTTTTGATGGAGATTTGGGATATATACATATGGATATATAATGTGAATCCAATGAAAACGGGAAACAAAAGGGGATTAGGTGGTGGAATTATAACGATATTTCCAAGCTAGAAAGAAAACGTAAAGTGAGTCTTACTCAATAAGAATAAGCCCTGGGTGTTGTCGAGAAATGGAAAAAGATATTTCGTAACATCGTTTACGAATAATAAGTTAAACTAATTTTCCAATATTAGATAATAACGTGACCAATGTTTTAAAAGTGAAAATAGAGAACTGGATATGATAAAGGATTTTACTAAGTATTAAAAAATGTACCTGTTTAAAGAATAATCTTATGAAGCGAAACTATATTCATAATATCGATGTGTTTAAAAGTTTTAAATTTACATTTGTTTAATTAAAAGACCAATTGATGCTGAATATTGAACCAACGAACTCACTAGATTGTCATGATTGAATCACTGATTATTTCGATAGTTAAATCACCGACTATCAAATCTATCCAATATGATTGTTGGTATGGAAAAACCGGGATCGAATTTATATTCAAAAACAATTCCGACCGAAAAATACGGGAAGATATTAGAAGATGATCGAGATGGAGCGTTGAAGACCGTGGATCTTCATTAAACGAAAGAATCACTAAAAATCTCTAGGATTGCAACTAGAGATAAACTGTGGTTCTGTCGTGGTTGGAATCTATGGGTTGCAAGGACTTCTCGCTACTGATCCATAAGGTGATTCCTATATTGGATGCAGTAGGAGAGTACCTTCGATTCATCACGTTCCTGGGTGAGTTGTATGGACAAATGTCTGACGGAGTATTTCCTTAAAACCACGTATGTTGATTTTTACAAATATACCATGTTGGTGGCGAAGAATGGTCCTTCTTTAAAACCCGGAGTATATTTGTGGATGTCAATTAGTGATTTGACGGATCTGACGATGTGACATTCAAAGTGAATGATGACCAGGTGTTCAAAGATAGTTTAAACCTCAAGCCTCATCAACCGGGAAACGACAAAAATCGGGCAGGCAGCATGGCTATGTGGGTCGCTCCCATTAGGGTGTATAATCACCTATCTAGAGAAATTCCATTTGCTTCTTTAATCTATTTCGATGATGTCCCTTTTCGGGAAACGGTGGCTTGAGCCTAACCGTTGGTGATATACATTCGATACACTTAAGCGAAATGAGTGGTCGGTCATGTGTGGGCCGGGTTGCAAGACGTTCTTGTTGAACCCAGTGTATTCGCCTCTAGAGATACACCAATGGAAGGTGGTCCCATACCTTGTCATAGTCGGAATCCAATATCCAATAGGCACCCGCGGTTTTGATTGTATACTATATATGTGGAGCGCGAGATGCAAGCGTTCCGCTAGATTGTTATCTACTTGTATTTAGATACTACTATAATATCAGAAAAGATATTGATTTCAAAAATGTTTTGGGTTATCGTAAGGTAAAAACCGTTCGTATTTATGTGTGGATTTGGTCTTATGGTTATCCTTTTCTTTCGAAAAGATTTTTGAAATTTAAAATTAAGTTGGATGATTCCCCTTAATACTGTGGGAGTTTTCTCACTCTGGTTCACCAGACTGACCCGGTGTTTTGTAAATGCTCGGGTTAGACCGGGTGTATAGGTCCAGGTTATCGGATGCTGCGAAGTCCAGAGACGAGCTGGAGGTGTTCATACGTATGATATTATATAGCTATTATTCCATTGTGCATTGTATATGAGGACAGGTTATTATCACTGTCCAGATGTGTGATGTACTCTGATGATTGTAAGTATTTTAAAAGCTCTCAGTAAAGTTTTATTTCTATACTATATTTTGTTCCACTGCGATGTGAGACTCTGATTCTATGTTGTGGTGTTTCTTATTTTTCTTCTTCTATTCTAATATTTCTCTCTTTCTTATCTCACCCTCTAATTTCTTTCTAATAACAATCCAGTGTTTTCGGTGTTTGGGAAGTCGGCATGAGTAACGATAAATGTATTTATGTCGATTTTCGGGGCCAAAAATTTCTGGGTCGTTACATTTGCTTTATGTAAAAGGCTTTCAAACTCCCATGCAAAACACCAATTTTCCTCCCTACCTATGTATAATATAAAATAATAAGTGGTGAAACAAAGCGTATAACATATATATAATATGATATTGATATTTATATATATCTTCCACGTGCCATATATATATATATAATAAAGTTGTCATTGTGGACATGTTATAAACATGAATACATATACACAAACTATTTTTCAAAAAAATAATCATACTGCATATTTAAAAAAAAAAATTGAAACATACATATCTTGTTATGTAATCCTTTAAGCAGGTACGATGTCAGCGGACGTGTGAAGGCTAAGCACTGAAGCACAACATTCCATAACAATTGCATAAATAAACAAATCTCTAATGAACTAGAAATTGTGCATTGGATCAAGTTGGCATGCAATTTTTTTTCCCAAATATTTCGAATTATATGCTTAAAATGCGGCATGACAGTTTAGCAGAGTTGATTGTTAACAATCCAAAGTGAACGCGTATGAACTATGATGAAGCTAAACGAAGAGTAGAAGATGAAATGGTTACTTAAGATAACAAAAACAGAAGCCAAGTAAAGGGTCATTCAAATAACAATTACCTGTTTCCACAGTTGATTAGTCCATAAGGCTGTATTTCCACTTTGTCGCAATTGTAAAATTTGACAAAAAGATCATACGGATAGAGTATCTAGTGTTAAATACATTATAAGTTTGCCATCAGTAAACTACATCAAGTAGCCAAATTTTATGAAGCGTTATATAAAGAATGGTACACAAACCTGTATGCACACCAGAGTAATGAGACAAGTGACGACGACGCCATATTTATGAAGCTGAAATGAACAGTACAAAAGAGTCAAGACACAGAAATGAAAAGCAACCAACCAAGGATAGTTTGGAACAATTAATAGATACCACAGGACTTGAATTACAAAATATGGCTATAGGTAATGAGTTCAAACAAACTAAACAAAATCAGTCCCAAAATAAAGATGCAAGTCCAGTATATACAGGCATATAACAACAAAGGAACAACCATTTGTGCTCTATCTTACAATTGGTTCAAGTGATCAAATCGAACGTGTTGCGAACACAATTGAACATGACAACATCCAGTGAAATCTATTGTACATGAAAAGACCATACCAAATAAATTTTTCACTGATACGAAATCCAACGAAATCAAAATAACTCATGATAAAACAAATTTGTACACCATAAGATTATCCTTGGTTAATTATGATAATTTGTGCTTCTAGAAATCAAAGAATGAATTCCCTATACTGTCACATGTATTAGATGTCCAAACTCATAAGATTCATTTAAATCAAATGGAGGTTTTATCAGACCGTAATATTCAGAATCTTACTGTACAGAACTGAGACTTTTGTCACACACTAACACATCTTTCTATAAAAGACCAACTCAAAGCAATGTTACACCAAATGCTTAAATCTGAGTCTAAGCTTAACTATATAAGCTACTTCGGTTGCTAAGAATGGAAAAATGTTGCAAATTAACAAAATCCAGATACTTGAAGACCGTTTAAATGCTTAAATCCACTTTGAAAACCCTAAATCAGCTCCATCGCCTCCATTCTCTAAAATCAAACATTAACAATGAAAAGGCACCAAACTAATAAATAAATAAATAAAGAGCAACTTGAAGAAACAAACCAGATGACGCAATGGGATTCAAAGGATAGCCAGCAAGCCCAGAAGGATACCCAATTCACCGAGAGCCTGACAACGCGATGTTATCTCGCTGATAATTTACGAGATCCTTACCGATCTAGAGTAGAGGTTTGTGGACTGAAACCAGATTGGTTTCAGTTATCAGTGAGTGTTATTAATGGAGGTGATTTGGGAGTTTCGATTTAGAAATTAGGATGGAGCTGATTTTGGATTTGAATTAGAAATTTGGGGGTAAAGGATAATTAGGATCCGAATGAAAAAGAAACAAAGGAAAATAGCGGGAAAATGAAAATTTGGAGCAAACTAGCACTACACCATATATGCTGATTAGGCTGTGTTTTTAATCGTATCTAGAGCTCTTGGGCACGGTAAATAGCCGTATCAAAAAGTGGCATGTTAAATTATTAGATATGGCTACTAACTGTATCGCATTATTTTAAAATACGGCTAGTAGCTGAATCTAAAGTTTAATCAGACATGGCCTTTGACCGTGTCTAATTATATGTGTGTGCACACACAAACACACACACACACACACACACACACACACATATATATATATATATATCATATATGTGTATATATATAAAACCAGAATATCTAGCACATATCTTTCATATCCCAGAGCATACATACCACAAAGTATACACAGGAATAACACAATTTATGCATATATATACTCAAAGCATTATAAGGTTTGTCATAACATGATGTACATACAAACATAAACATTAAAAGGAAATTGTATTAGATTTTCATCACATTACGAAGTAACAAAAATGAGGTAAAAAGATAACAGCCTAATAAACAGTCCAGTCGAGGCCGGGAAGTCCAGTCCAGTCGAGGTCGTCATATATAGCCTGCAGCCTGAGTTCCAGCAAAGCACTATAATCTACAACAGGACTGCCTATAAAATACAAGAAACAACTTACAAATACTTCACAGCTGGACAATAGATCGACATTGTAACATTTGGTGACTGAGATGCAAACATGAATACAACA
Organism: Allium sativum; assembly: GCA_030737875.1. NCBI lineage: Eukaryota > Viridiplantae > Streptophyta > Magnoliopsida > Asparagales > Amaryllidaceae > Allium > Allium sativum. Next base: position 42,649,234 of record JASFAX010000020.1, on the reverse strand, counting down.
ATGGTTCTAACAGTGAAAGCTTCAGTTATTATACCCATCCATGGTGACTGAGATGCAAACATTTGGTGACTGAGAGTCTCAGATGCAAACATGAATACAACAATGGTTCAAACATAAACACAACAATGGTGCAAACATGAATAAAACAATGGTTCTAACATGAGTACAACAAGGATTAGACTGCACCATTGAATGTTAATTCTGGTAGAAAAAGTGATAACAAGAATGGTTCTAACCGTGAAGGATTAGATGATAATTTCAATATTTTGGACTTGTGTAATTTCACTAGACACCAATAATAGTGAAGGGCATATCGTGACGATCATTGTGTTTGTGTAATTTAACGGTACGCAGTCGATCAGTGTGTTTGTGTACAAATACTTCACTGGGAACCAGTAATAATCTAGTCGAATCGACTAGTCGATTAGTCGACTAATTTCTATCCATGCGGCCTAAATTCATATAACAACCTAGTTGATAGTAATTAAAAATGCAAACCCAAAAGAAGAATCACCTGAAGTGTAGTCCATATGCAACACTGGTAGTTTGTACCCTAGCATACAGAACATCCTCCTATACACACAAAAAGGAACAAATAAACGGAAAGAATATTCAAGATGCATGTGCACACAAGTACATGTCCATTCAATTCTTATGTAAGATATTGAATATACCTGCTCCAATGTCTAAAGATATTGAATCATCATCGTCGGATGGCACACATACTCGACTTTCTGATTAAGAATTTACTGGGCGATCCACCAGGTGGCTGCATTTTAGCTCACGCGCAGGGTCGGTAATCCATGCTAATTAGCTTTATTCAAATGTCGAATGAAGCTTCACTTAACCTTTGGAAAAAGCTGCTTTCACTTGCAACTTTCAGCTTCTTTTAAGTACATTGTGTAGTGCAAGATAACTTACACTACAGTCTCTGCTATAAAGTAGGGGAAAGTTGCTAGTGAAAGCAACTTTTTACTAAGGTTAAGTGCAGCAGCATCCAACATTTGGATAAAGCTAATAAGCATGGATACCCGACCCTATGCGTGAGCTAAAATGCATCCACTTGGTGGATCGCCCATTAAATTATTAACTAGAAAGTCGAGTAATCATCCACCTTCCCAGGTTTCAGCAAACCTGTTATTATATTTTCAGTAAACTTGTTATTTCTCAAAAAGAATAAACTTGTTATAAGACAGAACAAATTAAATTTCAAGCATAAGGCAAACAAACAGTCAAATGACAATGAAATCATGGTTAGATATTGAACTATAGAATTATCCATTTGCTCACTTTAAGAAATGGACAACTTTTAGTTGCTAAATAGTTAAACTATAAATCAATGACAACTTGTACATGGATGTGGTTACTACATTTTAGTTGCAATCGGCTTGACTAATTCATTGTTATTTCTTTATTTCATACTTTCATGGATATATACACCGCAATCTGAAATTATACCGCAATCAAATTTGATTTCTCTGATTCCAAGGTATAACAACTAGCTAACACACTAGTACATACCAGTTCAATTGAAATAGCTAACACACTAACACAAAGTAGCAATCGGCTTACACACAAAGACTTCAACTTGTTCCCTAATCTCTACAATCAACATGCACCCACGATTCAATTGAAATAGCTAACAAACTAACACAAAGTAAGGGTCAGCTAACACATAAAGACTTCAACTTGTTCCCTAATCCCCAATATCAGGCATGCAAAACACAATTCAATTGAAACACATACCTGCGGTCAACGAAGGGCTAGGTACTAAGGGTTGCTGCGTCGAAGGAGAGGGTTGTTCATCTCTGTCGTTATGGGAGATTTCAGAGAAAGGTGGAGGCACGATTTGGTGACCGAAAACCCTAATTTGGGTTTTCGGTCACCATTAAAGTGAAACAGAGGGAAAAGGGAGCGGCCAAAATTTTAATCTGGAGTGCCTAATAGGGTGCACAATAAGATACGTATTCGATTTGGCCAAAAGCCATATCAGGTGCGGATCGTAAAATGTAGTTTGATATAGATCTGAGCAGTATAAAATATGATACAGCTATAAACCGTATTTTACGTTCGCATCCTAGTGTGCCAAATTGGCTGTTATGGTGTAGTGTAGTTGAGGCGGTGAAGGAAAAATCAGATTGACGCGAATTGGTAGCGTGTACCATTGGATCGTACTCACCCGGATTGATAATTTTATTAACGCGGCTACTACAACTCATGTTGATATCTATGCTAACACGTTGAAGCGTGCGTTGCAATAAACAAAAAAAGCACAGCAATGACAATATTGTAGCTAGCAACACTATGGGTTTTCGTTGCGGTAGGCCATCTATGGCTTAGTGATGGGATGATGGGGAAGGAGAAGGAGAATCTGGCATCAACGAGGAAGAAGCCAATCAGTGCTTTATGGCACAATCAGATTCATAAGCCAGCGGAGAAGAATCTAATGAGGTATATGGTAACAAAGATTTAATTTTGATGTGTCAAAATCTTTCCAAAATTATTGATGCACTAGAATCAGAAATAGAGAAGTTAAGATATGAAACTTTGAAGCAAGTTCACGATAATGATAGGTTAGAATCGGAACTTAAAAAGGTTTCAAATATTCAAAACGTAGATTATGAAATATGTAACTATTTGAATCTAGAGCTATCAAAACTCAAGTCTAACATAGAAGATCTTGAAAAGGAGAACTTGCCTTTGAAAGAGAATGATGACATTAAAAGAAAGAATTACATAAACAGATGCACCTCACTTGTGATTGAAAACACAACACTTAAAAACCAAAGTCCAAGATCTTGAAATTACTCCAAATAAGTTTTCAATTGGTTAAACATCATTTAAAATGTTGTTAGGAAATCAATTGCTTGCTAACAAAAGAAAGGGACTAGGTTTTGGAAATCACAGAATAATTTGAACGATAATGCCAAATGTAGGAGTATTTTCACTAGGTGTGTGAAATGCGGAGAAATTGGACATATTTCTGAAAATTGCAAGAATTGGAACAAGAACAGAAAATGTACACAAGTTTGGATTCCTAAGAATTTGAGAAGGAATTATCATAATATTTGGAACATAAAGGAAATACAAAACTGGGTTCCAAAAGGATTGTTCATCCATATTGTTTGAGCCACCGATAGTCTTGGACCTAAGAGCTTCTCTGGGTCATCCTCTTTCGTTCTTGTGTAATTATGATGGATGGCTAAGGAGCAACTTCAAGAGAGTCATATTTCAAGTTGTTTCAAATTATTGTTGATCAATATTTTCATGTTCCTTAGACAAGTGTGACGAGTTGGAGATCCACAACATCTACTATAATCAGGTATGATCTCTAAATTCACAATTTTTTGCTCATAGTGTTCTCATTCTTCCTCTTTATCCTTCCCTCTATTTGTTTTCTTTTATTCTTCACTTTGTTTATGCTTATTTGATTTGACACTGCCATATTTTCTCTTATTTTGTGCTTCTTAAACTTCGAACTGCAAAATTATTGAACTTTTGGAAATATGATTTATTTGTACAAAACTCTCATGTTTTAATAATTACCAGATCTTGAATTTAATATTGGAAATATTTTGCAATTATTTTGAAGTTTTTTTTTGAATTCTTGATAGTGCTGAAGCATTCTTATCATATTTTGAACATTGTTAATTTGAATTCTAAATTTTTTAAGATCTAGAAAATTAATGAAATTTCACACACCTTTGTTGTTTTAAGTTTCTTCTAATTCGTTTTGGAAAGTCTTAAAAAATTACACTCATTACAGCACACTACTATTTTCCAGTTGTGATAATTTCATTGGTTTTTGGATTGGCTTGAATCATTGGGTTGAATATTGAAATCTATTTTTAATTCATGATCATTTGACTTAGATATTTGTTTGCTTGAAATCATTTGAAATTTTGATATCTTGAATCTTACACAAATTTTGAATTTGAAATTAATAATCTTGTGTGATCGATTCATTATATCTTTAAATTAACACATCTCTTTAAGTGATGAACTGCTTGAATCTTGGATCATGAATTCGCTCTCAAGCTTGATGTAAATATTCTAAAAATTCTCTTATGCATCTCTAATCTGTAATTGATACCTTTGCTCTGATAAAAGTAAATAGATTGTTAGGTTGTCTGCTTGGGCTCGATAATTAAATATTTTTGTTTTAGTTCCATTGGAATGCCACTATGGATAACTAGGAGCTCCAAGTGGTATCAGTTTAGTAGTGTTGAAGTTTTTTTGATTGATCTGATTATCATCCTATATATATCTTTTAAATACCTATTGTAATTGATTTTAAATTTTAAATTATTTATTCAGAAATTGAAATCAATAACCAAATTAAACTATATTTATAATTCATTAAAATTATTTTTAGAATTTTGAAATAGTGATGAGTTGTGACAACAGTATACTTCACAATAAGAGGAAATTTATTTAAATTTTCATGATGATTGAATAGTTTTTATAATATCTTTGAATTGGCACTTATTTCATGAACACCTTCTTTACCTATCATCATTCTGTCATCCATCATGATTTTATATTTATGTGGAGAGTTTAATATTTTTAAATTCATCTTAATAAATATACTGCTTCAAAATTTGTGATGGAAGTGTGATTACATTATTTTTCAGAAAAAGTGGCAATTGAAAATTCTTCAAAAATCCTGGTATGGTTGAGGATATTTCATAATGTGATTAATTTAAAATTTATTTCACAAACATTTCTGTACCTACCATATTTCTATCATCCCTATAGGTTTTATATACTGAGGAGTTTTTGAAAGAAAATGATAAGTATATAATATACATAAGTGTTTTCCTAACCTAACTTAAAAAATCTAAGCTCTGGTCATGCACGGTTATGAGATTACTCATAATTTAACTTGCGTCTGACGTCATTTAAAAATCCAAGATCTAGTTATGTGTGGTCAGTGTGCTATTAAAATTAAAATGAAAAGAAAAGAAAAAGGGAAATAAATAAAACTTTATATGAAATCCTCCTTGGTGTGTAAAAATCATCCTATCATTCCGTTTTCTAATTTGTGAAATGTGTTAATGTTTTATGGTATATGATTTGTCAATTGATAGTTATTAGGATTTGAGATCATTTGATTTTGTCACTCGACTTGAATTTATAATCCTTGTCAAAATCCATCACTGTTTTTTTTTGCTTATTTTTTTTAAATCATTTGAAAATAATTGGAATTCATATCATTTTAAAACTCTCTCAATTTTTATAAAATTCATCATAAATCCATCATTCTAGAATGTGAAATTTGTTTCTTGTTCGTGGAATATTATGATTTTTGCTTGATTGAATGACATTTATGATGGACATTCTCTCTCTTGAGCTGATTTTGTAGTTATATTCATTTTTCATCACTATTTTAATTTTTGTATCCTTTTGATGATAACAAAAGGAGGAGAATGGCAAAAGTTTTGATTGATGAGTGAATATTCTTTGAATATTTTAATATTGAAGTTTCAATTATTCTTTTACTTTTCATTCATGCACATATTTAGGGGGAGTTCAGTTGTAAGGGAGTTCCACAACTCATTGCCAAACACATTTATTGTTTTCAAAATCTTATTATATGTGTGTCATCATCAAAAAGGGAGATTGTTGTATATAACAATTATATGATTTTTGTTGGATGATAACAAACATGTATACATTTTAAATGTGTTTGTAATTGTTCTGTTATACTACATCACATGCAGAATTATATATTATATTTAAATAAAATACTATTGCACAAGAATTTAAATATTCAAATAGTATTTTATTGAAACATAATATTTTATTTCAACATTTCAATGGTACAATTTTTCGTAACTCCACTATTTGTACATTTCACTGTAAAACATTACATTCCATTGTATATTCAATTTCTCTAACATTTGCTCCTTACTACAAACTCCCAGTTTCACTCAGTTATACATTTCACCCTGTCACTCATTTACATTCACTCGTATACAAACACTGTTACATCCCATGACACATTTTTTTCTGTTTGACCACTGTCTCTTCAATCTGCTTCTGTTAATCCAGTCATCTGCTTACCTGCCACAGAAACACACATAGAGTAAACTGGAACTAAACAAATATAAATTTGAGCAAATATAAATTTATTTTAATTTTTTTTGACTTAGAATTTTGGTGTGTTTCTCATCATATTTCATGACTTAGTTTGATTTATATATACATCCATTTGTATCTAGACTACTAGTGATATTCACAATGATCCAATGTAAATACCACAAGGTGGACAATTTCTCCAGTGCTCACATATGTAAACTGCCTGTGCACAATTCATGTATACACACATACATGTATGTATATACACATATTTTTTCAAGCACACAGGGGTAATTTGGTCAAAAATTCAAATTCAGCATGGAACAAAATATTTTTGGTAGCATTCATATACAGTGCATATATATATATATATATATATATATATATATATACACACACATATATACATATGTGTGTGTATACATGTATGAATATATGGAGAATGTGGCAACATACCTAAATCTGGTGCAACACTACGTAATGGTCAAGCCAAAGTGATCATGTCACATTGAGAAATGCACACAAACAAGGTTGCACAAATACATGGTGGTTCAACACAAAGACCAATGTTTCAGGTCTATATAGCAAGGTTCAAACTCAGTTCATATGAATGGTCAAGGAATGACACACATCAAATTCACAAGCATGGTAGAAATGCAATGGACGGTGATATAAAGAAGAGCACATATGTTTAGGTCCACACAACAACAATATAAATGGGTAAGCACACAACATAGGATCACATAAGTCATGAACAAGCCAAAATGAAACAGCAGACAATTCCAAGTGTATCTCAAAACGGTCAAGCCTATTACAAGACAAGTCAGGTGGATATGTGGATACAACAAAAGTTTAAGTTCAGAATGGCCAACCAGGTTTAAACCATAATAGAGAGTAAACACAACAAATAAGGGATCAAACGAAGCATGATCATTAAATAGTCCAAACATGTGCAGATTCACACAAGATATTACAGAACCAAAAGTGAAGCACTCAACAGTTCAAGCAAATGTGCCAAACATATATTAGCATGGCCTACATTAGCATTCCCATCCATAGTATCATGAGTTGTTGTGTCGGGACGTTGCTCAATGAGTGGTGGGCGATTTCCCCTGGTTGTGTATGGATTGACATGGAGGGTTGGTCGAGCCGGAGGTTGCATTGATCTGGGCTATGGTGAGATATCTGGCTGATCCGAAGTTTGGGACGACCCGAGCCATGGTGCTGTTGCTCCAACAGTGCTAGTTCCAGGGAGTGGTGCAGTGTTGCTCGTCCTTCCATCCATCCGGGCAAAGAATTTGTCCATCATCTCATGTTACTTGCGAAAAAGCTCATCTTGATGTTCCATCCTTATTCTTAATTCCTTGAGCACATTGTCCATCTCTTCCCTCTTCAGATAGACAGAGGGATCTCCATGGGAGGAAGCCTCCTAGCTTGCCTTGTTTCTTGCGGCTTGAGCTTGGGAATACGCTCCATCCATCTTCCACTTCACCATCTTTAATCCAAAGATGAGCTATCCAAATCCTTTCAAGTTAGAGATTATTGTAGGTGCACGCGTTCTTCCCCTTCCTGGCATGCTAAGATGTTGAGTCAAAAAGGGGAACTTTTAACAATCAACCCCCAAAGTGTGTAATCCATACACAAATCATAGAATATTCTCATAGTCACAATCACATAATGCAAGGATTAAAGTATAACAGGGAACACACAAGAAATTTTTATAGTGGTTCAGCTTAATCCAAGCCTGCGTACACTTATAATCTTTGTTTATATTGTCGATTACAGGTTATAGTTGTTTGTTTGTAAGAAAGTAAAGAAAGAAGGTGATTTATACAAAAAAAATCCTTGTGTTAGTTGTTGAATTCGGCCTCTCACAGCAGCAATGCCCTTGTGTACCGAGCCAAGAGAGATAGAGTCCGAGAGGAAGAGTTCTTCTTTCAGCCTTCAAAACATGTATTTATAGGAGTCTATCCGGCTTGGGTCGGCATGTTACGTGACGAACATCCCGGGTCGAGTCGACCATGTGTCATACATCTAAGAAGTGGTGGAACCAGTCTTTCACATAAGAAACAATCCTACTCGAGTTGCGTAGCATACGTGAATGCGTCAAGGTTGACCGGGCCCGTCGCTGTTGAGGTGGAGTTCTGAATTCGGATAGATATGGGTCGGCTCAGCGTGGACGACCCACGACGCTCTGATCCGAAGTTCATTTGGTGATGCCTAGAGTGTCATGCTGATCTGGGACATTTTGATCCAAAGTGTGCTCCGATTAGAAGCTTGGCAGTGTGAATTAAGGTCGAACCGACCTGCTCGACCCGAAGTGATGATTGAGCCGAGATTCCAACTATGCGATTTCCAAGTCTCTCAGGACTTCAACATTTTAACCAAGTAAATTAATTTAGTGATAGCTTCTATTCAAATCCTGAGCACTTCGCTCGATGGAAATTCGAGTTGTGATGGCCTTGCTAAAAGACGTGTCGACATCTATGTTTTTCGAAGTAATGAAAACAAGATATTTGTGAATATGCTTCTTCTGTTGAGATAATTATTTGGGGTCGATTTTTAAAGATAGATGAAGTGATTTTAATTAAAAGAGCTTATGCTGCTAATGTGCTTAACTATGCTAAAATGATTTGATAGTTACAAAATCAATTGTCTATGAACTCCCTTTTAACTTATAACATGTTAGTTCGAGGAACCGTGATTGGAATTCGATCCAAACCCACTTTGAATTGGCTTTGCACTCAAAACTAAAATTGCAGATGTGCTTATGCTTATGACTAGGATTTGAATGCGTAGACCTTTAAAACAGAAAGGACCGCTTGTTGATGTTTATGGTTAGCTACCCGGAACATACTTGTAGTAGTAGTCCCTACGTTTTTGAGGTTTACATGATACGAAGACTTCTTATTACTAATCCTAGGGATTATTCCCAATAGGATGTGGTATAAGCGTACCTCTAGTTTGTCCTGTTCTTGGACATTTGGTATGGATAAATGTCTGACATTACATTTCTTAGATCATATACATTGATTTTTACAAACATACATCTGTTTAGTGGTAGAGAAGGTAATTTCTCTTAGCTTAACACCCTTCTATAAGACCTATGAGCTTGGAAGTTAAGTTTTATGGATGTCAATTAGCGATCAATGGAATGGCGATGTAGCATCCAAAAATAGATATGTGTCAGGTATGAAAGGTAAAAATGTTACCTCATAATCATCACAATCCGGTAATGGCTAAAATAAGGGATGCTTCAAAACTATGTGGGTTGCACCCATTAGGAGGCATTGTTCATCAATCTAGAGTGTGTGTGTGTGTGTATTAGCATGCACAAGTAATGGGACGTGGCAGGTGCATATTTTTTTGAACTTAGTATCCGAAGAATGAAGTAATCCGATGCACCCTGTTAAAGCGGTAGCTGACTCTAATTTACAAGGAGTCCATGTGAGGCTCTCCACTACATTTTCCCAGAGGTGTACTGATAGGAAGGTAGTCGCTTACTTTGTCATTGTATAGAAAATCTAAATCTCAACACATGACATGTTTTTGTATGTAGAGCTGGAATTTAATTTTACGTAACAATTTTGCATATGCTATTATTTTATTTTAAAAGATAATGTCATTTGATATAAAAGTGTTTTGGTTATCATAAGAGAAAAAACGAGCTATGTTTATGTGTGACTGTGTCTTACAAGAGTTCCATTCCTTTTAAAGGATTTCAAAAATTAAGCAAGTTATATGTGATGTGAGATATGTCACTTTGGTATTGCATATTGATCCGAGCGTTTTGTTTTCCTGTAATGTTAGGGTCAGACCGAGTATATTTTTCAGATTTGTTTGGATTTGCTGGGAGCTGCAAGACATGTGCTAGAATTGAGGCGTATTATCGTATTTTTTGTATCACCTTATCTTCACTACATCATGATGTTTTGTCGTACGGTATGTATGTTGTATTTATCGGCCATTGTATAGATCGATTGTTATGATTGTATAGACTAATTTATTTATGCACTATGATATTTAATCCAAACAATTTTCTCTTTTATGTAAAGACTGTTAGTATATTACATTTTATGCATTTTGCTGTGAGATTCTGATCTATTCTAATTTTGATGTTTGTGTTTTTCTTCTTCTTCTTCTCTTATTCTGACTATTTTCTTCTTTCTTACCTTCTAACTTTTTTCATCTAACTGATGGATTTCCGGTACTTGAGTCTAGATATGTGAATACAGATGATGTATTAGTGTCGAAATTCGAGTGTCGAATTTTCAGGTACGTTAAAATAGCAGTTTGCTTTGTGCCTTAGAAAATGAGGTGTTATAAAGAGGCACATATGGTAACCCATCACATGGAATCTCAAGCGAATATAAAAAGCTGACTAATACCCCATCATCCGGTAGGCAGCGTATCACAACTATTTGCCTTTCCACATTTCCAACTATCGCCTCAAGCTTCTCTCACACAACTGCATACTTTTTAAGCCAGTTTATGTCAGAAATGATTCTGAGCCTAACAAACTTCAGAACAAAGCAATCACACGCAAGAGAGCAAAAATGACTCAATAAAACTAGATCGTGAGAAACCATACAAAGACTAGTAGATCCCCCCAATGGGGTTAGTCACAATCAAAGGCCGAACCAATGTCTTGGGTTCCAAACCCAATCTACATGCTAATTCATCACAGATAAAAGGGCGTGAAGCTGCAGTATCAAACAGGTCTAACAGAAACATCTTAAATAGAAAGCATACCTTGCATAACAACTCCTTTCCCCTTGTCCATAGCGCTAGGAACCTTCGAAGAAGTAGACGCAACATCCAAAGCATATTCCTTAACAATTTGTTTATTCTTATCGGTTCTGGATAATTCTTCTTCAAATGTCCAGGCTTATCACAATTAAAGCACTTATTTTACACCTTAGTAGCTTTATACTTTTAACCCTATTATTTGCAATTGCAGCAAAACACTTCGCTCGTATCCTATTTTTGCCCTCTTTTTCCTTACTGTTGAATTTCCTTTTATCATTCCATTTCTTTTTATCTCACCGCCCTATTGTGGCTTTGATTCTGCTTTGGTAGTGATATAATATGCAACAACGCCATCTTCGGAAGCAAGCGCTCATACCTTAGGGCCTTCTCAACTAGGTTTTTAAAAGGAACTTCAATATAGTTCACCAACTTATCACCAAACTATTCATTAAGATCAGTTATGAACTTCTCGTTCTTCCCCATAGGAGCATCTATGAATGACATTCCATATTTTAAGAGGGCTTCAAACTCAACAACATACTCGAAAACAAACATGTCTCCTTGCTTTAACTATGTAAACATCTTACCAAAATGGACTTTTGGACAGTAGGAATGAGCTTATCCTCACATTTAGCTCTAGATTGATTACAAGAGATCTGATTCTCTGGAGTATCGACAGTAACAACATTCCACAAATTCATAGCTCTCCCTTTAAGTTTCCTAGAAGCAATCTTCCTCTTCGTAGCATCATTTAATAAAAGATTATCAAAGATGCAACTACAAGTATCCAACCATTCCCAAACTTCAATAGCGAACTTAGTCCCGGTAAACGACTTGCCTCTCAAAGAAGAGTAATCCTTATACAACTTTGAAAAATCTACCATATGTGCTTGCAAAAGAGTGCTACCAACATCTATCGCTGCTCCAAGAGTGGTTTGAGCCCTTCTCGTCATCAATGCCATCATCTCCTTAAAGGTAGCATGGTAATCGGGTGTAGCAACTCCCGATCCTCCTTTCTCTCCAATAATTTCCAAAGTAGAATTATTCCTAACATTGTTTCACGTTTTTTGATCCATTCTTTGTCAAATATAAGAATAGTTATCCACTTATAAAGAGAAGTCGTAATGGTACTCGAGTCCATTAATATGCTATATATTATTATATGGCTTACGTTTAAGTCATTTACAGGTGCATCTCTCTTAACTGTACATTCTCTATTATCTTTGGTCAATCGAATAACCAAAACTCTAATACCAAATGTGACGACCATTCCATACCACTAGCACCGATCTACAAAAGGAGAATTGCGCATATGTCAAGCTACTATGGGACAATCATCAGAAATGAAACAAAAGCAATCTGTCGTATATCTCATATTGCATGAATAAAATATAATAAGAACATATATAATAGAATAACAACAAGACATAATAAAGTGGAAACATCATCTCCGTAAAAACACTAAGTTATGTACAATAAGTCATCGTTGCATATCCTTCAAGGTATATAAGAAAAACATCAGAAGCAAGATGTCTACATTATAGAGTAATACGCCAAGCTCTCCTAGCTTGTCTTCATGATGGATACAATGCCACCAAACCTGCTATATAGTCTACTCATCTACAAAACATTGGGGTCAGACAATAGTCTAGCGTGAACGGCAAATGACCATCAAACGTTATACTAGAAAATATGATACTATACAGGTTTAACTCTCATACCTAATATGTTCTTGTAATCAAAGAGTTAGCACATAATAACCAAGTAATACATGCTACTCAAATAAATAAACAATAGAGGATATTGTGATATAATGGTTAGAAGAATCCAAGCAACCTCCTTTACTATTCATATTCATAATTTCCACTTTAATATCCTATAAGTGGTGTCCTTTACAGAGAAAGAGCATCCACAACAGTCGTAGCGTCTATTAAACAAGACCTAACCATCATTTTCTAAAGCATTGAATACATTGATAACTCTATGACTATCCTCAATTATGCTAAGACATAATGGAAAACGCTACTTCTAATATGAATACAATGTTTGTAGAACCCACATGTTCAACACGTTTGCCATTAAGACCCACAGGTACACAACCGACACCACCTATTCCAAAGTGCATCCAACTTGTACACTTTGAGCTATCAATGATCCTTGGGCAATCCCAATCACAACATCATCCACTACTCCATCTTAGGTGCGAGACCCACTGTAACACCCCGCCTCCGCCAGGGTGACTCTTACAAGCATTCTGACTTTGGAGGGGCGTTTGAATCAGGTAAACATGCATAATGATATATCAAGGCAGAACAAGAACATATGTATGTAATCAGAGTAAATAACATAGATAAAACAGCGGAAGATTTTCAAACCATTTCAAATCAAGTCTTAGTACAACATCATGTCAATTTTCCAAATAAAATAAGTCTAGTACATAAACAACATCATCTGAAAACTGAAAAGAAAAACATAAGTAGCTATCCCCAAAGCAGAAAAACCATAGCGAGCTCAAGTCCAAAGCATACATGAGCTATCCAAGAAAGCAGGTAGGATCCAAGCTAAGCTCCTGTATTCCCTCCCTGAGAACCTGGGGGGGGGGGGGGGGGGCGGAAGAAAAGAGGCGAAAGAAAACAGGTCAGTCAAAAAGACTGAGTAAGCCCTACTACAATCAATGTAAACTGATAAAGTTAACTGTCATGGGCAGCAAGTATGAACATAAGGATAATGACATGATGATTAACTATCAAGGTAGATAAAGGTGCCATCGCATAATCAGGATTAAGATTTTGCACCACAGGTGTACTAGTAAACTAACATGACTTGAAGAAACGAGTATTGATCTCTTGGCCCAAGCTTTGGCCCAATAACATGAAGTGACCCCAATACGAGGTCCAAAGTGTAAACAAGAAGTGATCCCCAGGCCCAAGTTTGGCCCAACATCAAGAATGACCCAAACCAAGGTCCATCTAGCACGGTCTAGTCGATCGTCTCCCTATACGCCTATCTCGTCAAGTGTTTGTGTCATACGGCCCACATATGCATGTAGTCAGACTGTGCTGGGTCCACCTTCGGGTGTATCAAGCCCTCGGGTGTCAACCCCAGACACTGAAGCAATAATGCACAGTCTAAACCTACTGGTACCCGTGCCTCGAGTTTGTCCAATACCGGACTACGTGCACGTCCGTAGCCCGCCTGGACCCGCACCGCTGTACCACTCAGCCATCGCTTTGGTCGCTTACATCAGTCCAGTAATCGTGCCCCGCCCTAGCCTAGCCTCTAGGGTTGTGATGATACCAAACTGGGATTACTGCTGGAACAGACCACGTTGCTAGGGTTTCCTAAGAGGGTTAAGTGCGATTTAACCCTTCACTAATCATGGATTAAATTGGTTAAGCGTAATCGACAGTTCACAGCTTAACCCCATTTCAATCCCTCGAATCCCCAAATTGGTTAAGTATTAGTGGACCCTGACTTAACCCTAATCATGAGGCATTAATTAATTTAATGCACCTTAACCTCTCACATTAGACTTTGTTGTGGTTACCTAGTTAAGACGGTGGGTTCCGGGTAGATTTACACCACAACTTGGTCTAACCTCGGGTCTTGGCACCACATGACCAACTTCTCACATTGGGTCCTATTGTTTGTAGCCACTAGTTAAGCCGGTAGGTTCCGGGTAGAATTACGCTACAAACTCAACCCAACCTCGAGTTGGCCACACTTATGTTTTCTAAGTGTAATGTCCACTTTATTTCAAAACATAATTACAAGTCAACTAATACTTGGGTAGACCTAACTTAATAGGTAAATTCCCAAGGGGTAGACCTAACTTAATAGGTAAATTCCCAATCTTATATTTTCATGTATTTTAAGTTTACCCAAACCCCCCAACGTCATTCTATCGCTTACATATTCGTAATAACGCATAAAGGATAGGAAGAGGGAACTTGGCATAACATACATGATGAACTTGCATATCACAACAAATATGCATAACATGTTAGACTTGCATAACTTAGCATAGTGAACTTGCATATTACCATAAACATGCATAACATGTTAAACTTGCCTAACATGGCATATGGAACTTGCATAAACATGCATAACTTGTCAAACACACATAACATGTCATTGTGAACTTGCATAAGCATGCATAACTTATTAAACATGCATAACATGGCATAGTGAACTTGCATAAACATGCATAACTTATTAAACATGCATAACATGGCATAGTGAACTTGCATAAACATGCATAACCCAATAAACTTGCAAATCATGGCATAGTGAACTTGTATAAACATGCATAACTCAATAAACTTGCAAATCATGGCTTAATGAACTTGCATAAACATGCATAACTCAATAAACTTGCAAATCATGGCATAGTGAACCTGCATAAACATGCATAACTCAATAAACTTGCATATCAACTTGCATATTACAACATGATAAACTTGCATATCAACTTGCATACAAAACTTGCATAGCATATGACAACTTGCATATCATACTTGCATAATAAAACTTGCATGACATATGGCAACTTGCATATCATACTTGCATACTAAAACTTGCATAACATATGATAGAAAACTTGCATATCATACATTTAACTTTAAAGTTCAAGTATGAAAGGAATAGGGCTTACAATGCTTATGCGGACTCAAATGAATTTAGCAAATGTAAGAAACCCCTTATGCAACTAATTAAACCCCAAAAATGCAAGCAAACTTGATCAAGACTCCTCCTTTATGATACCAATAGAGAAACAAGACTTTAATGCAAGCTAAAGAGGATCATACAAGCCTAAATACACTTGTATGCATGGAAATCTCTTAAAAATTTGATTTAGGAATTTATGAAGAGAGTGGAGGCCATGAGAGGTTTGATTTTGACATAGTTTAGTTGCTAGAATGAATAATGAATGATTTAGGGTAGGTTAGGGTCTTATTTATAGATTAGGCTAGTGTTTTAGGCCCTTAGATTAACCCTAAATTAGATTAGGACCCTTAGATTTCGGAGCCTTCCAGAAACCAGCCCTAAGACCAAGCCCAAACCCCAAACTGGTGCACCCAACCACAGAACTCTCTAGAAACTGTGCAGGTTTTCTGGCTCGACACGGGCGCACTTCCCAAGTGCGCCAGTGTAAAAATGTATTGGCGCACTTCACAAGTGCGCCAGTGCATTTATTGTGTTGGCGCACCTCACAAGTGCGCCAGTGCATTCTGGCTAGTTTTCGGGTTTTTCTGCCAAACTTCGTTCGTCCATATCTTCTTCATACGGACTCCGATTTTCGAAAACTCGGACTCTATTTCGCGTATTTTTCCGAGACGAACGCAATGGCATAGCCTGTTTCCCTTGATTCAGATTTTAGAATTAAATTATGCCTCAATTTATGTTATAACAGGTTATTGAAAATACGGGTTGTTACATTCTCCCCTCCTTAAGGGATTTCGTCCCCGAAATCTTCAAGTTAGGAAGAACGTATCCTACCATCCAACATCCATCTACTCAAAACATCATCCACGAGCAATCATTGTCCTTACAAGATTCTAAATGCTGGATGAACATATGCAAAGGTGTGTGTATATGTACTTATCTAATGCGAATATCATCAATGCAAATTATGTTAGTGAAATGAATCCATATGTATGCAATTCCTAACATAATGTATAACATCTATATGTGTGCACATAACATACACCCATATGCAACATCCATGTGATAACACAAAAATTTCCATCCATGAATAAGCGTAAACACTCATGCATATGCAATATGAAGAGTGTGTGAGCCGATCTAGTGCCTAATGTGTATAATGCATCCACGAGTAACCACTTGCAAACACTTGCAACCACTTGCAACCATCAAGCATAACATGTTTCAAACACATGTTTCATCCAAAGGGTTTCTACCTAAGGTTCTCATGACAAGATTAACACGATAAACTGGATAATCCAGACAAACATGGATAGCAAAAGATATGCTACAAAGAGATCGGGAAGATAAGCAGGATATACTCTTTTCGGATTACAAGAAATCCCTTCCTAACCCCAATCCTATAAAAGCCCAAAAGGTTTAGTCAACCTAACGGACCCCTTCAAACCCTGACATGTATTACTAGCCAATAAGCCATACCTCCCGACAGAAGTAGGACCGAAAATGGGACCGAGAGGATATACATAAAAAGATAATATGCGAGTAAGTTCCACAGGAAAACAAGGATCAAGGATATGCTCTTAAAAAGAGATATGATGCGCGTATCCAGCCTTCAATCTTCTAAGTCACGTTTCCTTGAGTTTAACTCCACTGTGCTTTGACTGTCTTTTACTTCATGATTTCTTAGCTTCTTAACTCTTATTTCCAAATATGAGTTGGAACCTATTTCATTGTCGCCTCTCGTCTTCCTCTTTCACTTACTCTTCTATCATTCTTGGCTTAAACATAACTATGACATCATGGTTTCATGCAAGCTCTCCAAAACTCACTAGTGAATCCTGGATCTCGTTTACTTACTATAAAGTATTCCATGCAGCAGAACTTTTCTCGAAAATACCAATCCATGTTGCCAATGAACCATCCGCCTGCGAATGATAGGCCGTACTTAGATTCAGTTGCTTGCCCATGACTTCCCGTAGACTATCTCAAAACTTGACTGGTGAAGATTGAGTCATGGTTACTAACTATACTTTAGGGAACCTCGTGCAACTGCTTTATTTCTTGAAAGTAAACTGTCGCTAGCTATGATGCAGTCCTTTCGCTCTTTACCGGAGTGAAATGAGCGCTCTTCGTGAGTCTACCTACTATGACCCACATGCTCGTATTCTCTTTCCTTGACCTAGGCAGTCCATCCACGAAATCCTTCGTGATGCTTTTCCCTCTTCTATTGCGGGGACCTCCAATGGATATAATAGCCCACCGGGCTTCTATAACCCGGCCTTAATCTGTTGGCACCACATGCACCTTAGGACAAACTTGGCCACTTCCCTGTGTGATGTGCATCTTCAAGAGCCTTCTTTCTCTCATTGCGTCCTAGCTATCCCTTGTCATCTATAGCGAGGTGTCTTAACATCTCGCCTCGAATCAACTTGTCCATGATCTCGACTTAACTGCGGGTCCTCTTTCTGTGAAGTCCCTACTTGATCCAGAAGGGTAGGTCTAAGCTCAAGGGACGCTAACTAACTAACTAATTAAACTGAGAGAACTTTTAACTTCAATTTTCCTCGTCGGAGCTTTCCGGTCTTGAACCGTGACCATTTTAGCGGGATCCACCGCTAAGCCTTGCTTAGAAACTATGTGCCCAAGAAATCTAACTCCTTTTTCTCCAAAATGACATTTGGAGGACTTGGCTTTCAACTGATGCGCTCCGAGCGTATCCATCACCTCAACGAGATGCCTTGCGTGCTCTTCCTTATCCTTAGAGAAGATCAGAATATCATCTCCGAAGACCACGACAAACTTGTTCAAGAACTCCCTGAACATCCTACTCATCAAGTCCACGAAATATGCGGGTGCATTAGTCAAACCGAATGGCATGACCAGCCATTCTAAGAATCTATCTGGAGTTCTGAACGCAGCTTTGTCTATACTATCCTTAGCTACTCTGAGCTGATGGAATCCAGTAGCAAGATCAAGAGAGAACAGATGTTCCTACAAGCTGATCAATCGGATCATCGATCCTTGGTAATGGTTGTCTATTCTTCTTGTTCAACTCACGATAATCAACACACGGGCGAAGCGAACTGTCCACATTAGTAGCGAATACTACTAGAGCACCTTCCTCGGAAATGCTTCATCGAATGGAGTTCTTCTCAAGCAACTCCTTCACTTGCTTACTTAGCTCCCGTCTCACGGGACCATGTGCCTTACCGGCCACATAACTGGTTTGGCATTATCAACCAGATAAATGCGGAAATCTATTTCTCGTTTAGGGGTAACCCCCTTCACTTCACCCAAGATATCAGGATATTCTCGGACCACCCTCACCGATTGCAAACTATCGATAGACGAGTCGAGGGATTTAAGATAACACAACATGACGAGACTCATGGGGTTACTAGAAATTACTAGGGTATTACCGAGGCGAGTCATGAGCCTCACAACCCTATGCTCAAAAATCAAGAATGGCTCCAAAACTGGACAACCAATCCATGGTAAAAATCAACTCATACCCCATGAAACCGAGAATACAAGCATCACACGAGAACTCTACACTAGAGATAGAGTTTTTCAAATCCACGTAGATAATAGATAAGTGGGCGAAAACCCCAATTGGATTTGAACCACACACGGGATCATAAACTAGACTAGTACTCAGGTGCAAACTTTCAACTAGATCAGATGAAATAAGCCATGCGATGCACCAAAATCAAACAAGGTACGAACAGGAAAATCAGAAATGTATACAAGGCTTTCAATAGAAATACTACCTCGATCGGGAACTGGAGCAGCATTGAGAGCATGATCTTGCCCTCTCGAAGGTCCAGCACGCTGAGTCTGCCCCTGGCCTTGCCCCTGCTTCTTCGGGCAATCTTTACTGAAATGTCCAGTCGCACCGCAAAAAAAGCATTCACCATTATTCCTTTTTCTCTTCCGACAATCCTTACTAAGATGCCCAACTGAACCGCAATAATGGCACTTCCTCTTGTTGTTCTTGCCCTTGTTCTTGTTCTTATTGCCTTGACTGCTCTGACCGCTTAGATTACCCTGATTTCCTTTCCACTGGGAATCAGTCTTCTTGGCTTGAGTATCATTCATCTTGATCTCCTCCTTGTCACTCCTACTCTCTTCATTAAGTAGGGCCATATTCACCAAACTCTCGAAAGTTGCCCCCAAGGGTATATGAGTCATGGCCAAACCATGTAATGGCTCGTTTAACCCTAGAGCAAAGTATAGGGCCTTCTTCTGAGCTGTGTTAACTAAGTCTAAACCGACCTGAGCCAGATGATTAAACTGATCTATGTATTCCCTAATAGTCATGTCCCCTTGCTTCAGTGATAGGAACCTTAGTCCAAACTTTCCCCGAAAGTCTTCCCAAGTCTCAATTGGCCTAGTAACGGTGGTGACCACCCACCAACGTGCAGCTTCTTCCTTTAACAACCACACTGCTAATAAAACCTTCCTACGGTCATCTATATTAAAGAAGGTAAAAAGATCTTCGGTTTCTTTCAACCAATTCCTTGCCTCCACATAAGTCTCGGTTCCAAAGAAATTCTTGCAACCCATCGCCTTAAAATCTTGGCAAATCTCTGCGAAGTCAGTTTGAGGATGCTGAGGGGAAGGAGGAAGAGGAACATCAACTACCGGGGGAGGAGTAATATTTGCGGGGCCGGCTTCGGTCGCCCTAGCCTCCAAAAGTCTCCTATACCAAACAGGTACGTGTACTCCCTCCGGAATGGCAAAGTTATCGGCCATACTGGAAACGAAGAAAAAGATAGATTCAGAATGGAGAAAAACGAAGGAATTTTGCTAATGGCTTTTTGGGGAATAGCCTTTAAAATAAACTAGACTTTTCTTTGGAAAATACCTTATACTTGATTTTGAAAATAGTTTTCCAAAAAGTTTTTAAAAAAACCTTTTTGTTCTTTCTCGTAAACCATATGCTCTGATACCAAATGTAACACCCCGCCTCCGCCAGGGTGACTCTTGCAAGCATTCTGACTTTGGAGGGGCGTTTGAATCAGGTAAACATGCATAATGATATATCAAGGCAGAACAAGAACATATGTATGTAATCAGAGTAAATAACATAGATAAAACAGCGGAAGATTTTCAAACCATTTCAAATCAAGTCTTAGTACAACATCATGTCAATTTTCCAAATAAAATAAGTCTAGTACATAAACAACGTCATCTGAAAACTGAAAAGAAAAACATAAGTAGCTATCCCCAAAGCAGAAAAACCATAGCGAGCTCAAGTCCAAAGCATACATGAGCTATCCAAGAAAGCAGGTAGGATCCAAGCTAAGCTCCTGTATTCCCTCCCTGAGAACCTGGGGGGGGGGGGGGAAACGGAAGAAAAGAGGCGAAAGAAAACAGGTCAGTCAAAAAGACTGAGTAAGCCCTACTACAATCAATGTAAACTGATAAAGTTAACTGTCATGGGCAGCAAGTATGAACATAAGGATAATGACATGATGATTAACTATCAAGGTAGATAAAGGTGCCATCACATAATCATGATTAAGATTTTGCACCACAGGTGTACTAGTAAACTAACATGACTTGAAGAAACGAGTATTGATCTCTTGGCCCAAGCTTTAGCCCAATAACATGAAGTGACCCCAATACGAGGTCCAAAGTGTAAACAAGAAGTGATCCCCAGGCCCAAGTTTGGCCCAACATCAAGAATGACCCAAACCAAGGTCCATCTAGCACGGTCTAGTCGATCGGCTCCCTATAAGCCTATCTCGTCAAGTGTCTGTGTCATACGGCACACATATGCATGTAGTCAGACTGTGCTGGGTCCACCTTCGGGTGTATCAAGCCCTCGGGTGTCAACCCCAAACACTGAAGCAATAATGCACAGTCTAAACCTACTGGTACCCGTGCCTCGAGTTTGTCCAATACCGGACTACGTGCACGTCCGTAGCCCGCCTGGACCCGCACCGCTGTACCACTCAGCCATCGCTTTGGTCGCTTACATCAGTCCAGTAATCGTGCCCCGCCCTAGCCTAGCCTCTAGGGTTGTGATGATACCAAACTGGGATTACTGCTGGAACAGACCACGTTGCTAGGGTTTCCTAAGAGGGTTAAGTGCGATTTAACCCTTCACTAATCATGGATTAAATTGGTTAAGCGTAACCGACAGTTCACAACTTAACCCCATTTCAATCCCTCGAATCCCCAAATTGGTTAAGTATTAGTGGACCCTGACTTAACCCTAATCATGAGGCATTAATTAATTTAATGCACCTTAACCTCTCACATTAGACTTTGTTGTGGTTACCTAGTTAAGCCGGTGGGTTCCGGGTAGATTTACACCACAACTTGGTCTAACCTCGGGTCTTGGCACCACATGACCAACTTCTCACATTGGGTCCTATTGTTTGTAGCCACTAGTTAAGCCGGTAGGTTCCGGGTAGAATTACGCTACAAACTCAACCCAACCTCGAGTTGGCCACACTTATGTTTTCTAAGTGTCATGTCCACTTTATTTCAAAACATAATTACAAGTCAACAAATACTTGGGTAGACCTAACTTAATAGGTAAATTCCCAAGGGGTAGACCTAACTTAATAGGTAAATTCCCAATCTTATATTTTCATGTATTTTAAGTTTACCCAAACCCCCCAACGTCATTCTATCGCTTACATATTCGTTATAACGCATAAAGGATAGGAAGAGAGAACTTGGCATAACATACATGATGAACTTGCATATCACAACAAATATGCATAACATGTTAGACTTGCATAACTTAGCATAGTGAACTTGCATATTACCATAAACATGCATAACATGTTAAACTTGCCTAACATGGCATATGGAACTTGCATAAACATGCATAACTTGTCAAACACGCATAACATGTCATTGTGAACTTGCATAAGCATGCATAACTTATTAAACATGCATAACATGGCATAGTGAACTTGCACAAGTATGCATAACTTATTAAACATGCATAACATGGCATAGTGAACTTGCATAAACATGCATAACCCAATAAACTTGCAAATCATGGCATAGTGAACTTGTATAAACATGCATAACTCAATAAACTTGCAAATCATGGCTTAGTGAACTTGCATAAACATGCATAACTCAATAAACTTGCAAATCATGGCATAGTGAACTTGCATAAACATGCATAACTCAATAAACTTGCATATCAACTTGCATATTACAACATGATAAACTTGCATATCAACTTGCATACAAAACTTGCATAGCATATGACAACTTGCATATCATACTTGCATAATAAAACTTGCATGACATATGGCAACTTGCATATCATACTTGCATACTAAAACTTGCATAACATATGATAGAAAACTTGCATATCATACATTTAACTTTAAAGTTCAAGTATGAAAGGAATATGGCTTACAATGCTTATGCGGACTCAAATGAGTTTAGCAAATGTAAGAAACCCCTTATGCAACTAATTAAACCCCAAAAATGCAAGCAAACTTGATCAAGACTCCTCCTTTATGATACCAATAGAGAAACAAGACTTTAATGCAAGCTAAAGAGGATCATACAAGCCTAAATACACTTGTATGCATGGAAATCTCTTAAAAATTTGATTTAGGAATTTATGAAGAGAGTGGAGGCCATGAGAGGTTTGATTTTGACATAGTTTAGTTGCTAGAATGAATAATGAATGATTTAGGGTAGGTTAGGGTCTTATTTATAGATTAGGCTAGTGTTTTAGGCCCTTAGATTAACCCTAAATTAGATTAGGACCCTTAGATTTCGGAGCCTTCCAGAAACCAGCCCTAAGACCAAGCCTAAACCCCAAACTGGTGCACCCAACCACAGAACTCTCTAGAAACTGTGCAGGTTTTCTGGCTCGACACGGGCGCACTTCCCAAGTGCGCCAGTGTAAAAATGTATTGGCGCACTTCACAAGTGCGCCAGTGCATTTATTGTGTTGGCGCACTTCACAAGTGCGCCAGTGCATTCTGGCTAGTTTTCGGGTTTTTCTGCCAAACTTCGTTCGCCATATCTTCTTCATACGGACTCCGATTTTCGAAAACTCGGACTCTATTTCGCGTATTTTTCCGAGACGAACGCAATGGCATAGCCCGTTTCCCTTGATTCAGATTTTAGAATTAAATTCTGCCTCAATTTATGTTATAACAGGTTATTGAAAATACGGGTTGTTACACCCACTCAAACCAGTCTATTATCCTATGGCCTATCATTCTCCTTCAATCGTTGGGACATGGCATTAATAACTACATACAAAGCATGACACAATACTTGAGTATATAATAAAATTAGAAACATTTTCAATTCATGTAATTCTTCTTAACCCATAGTCAAATCAATATTCTTTAGTTGCTTAATGAAAACACGTGATTCGAAAAAATAAATAGGATGCAATCCTCTTTATTAAACACGCTTTTTATTGAACCAAACTGAAAAATAATAGAAATCAACATCATTTTCACTGATGTAGAATTCCCTTAAATTAGAAGATTCACATCCAAACTTATACATTATATTCAAGTCCTTAAAAATTTATTAGAACATAGATAAAATTGTGAAAATAAAAAGATCATAACTAGAAAGTGCTCGATGGGCCGTAGGCTTCAAAACATAAGTTCAACAACAACATTTTTTGCTACAACATAAAACAACCTCATACTAACTTCAAATAGTAAAAATAATTAGAAAAACACACCATGAATAACTAATGAGATGAGCGTATATGAAAATGACAACTAAGTTCATAGCAACACCACTACATAACTACGATCTGAATAACTTCAATCATCATTCAAATCGTCAACTTGACCAAATTCTCATACTTGGAAAATAAACAATCAGAAAGTGAAGACAGAATAAAACATGAGTTAGAGATTGATGACCACAGATTTAGACATCAAATCCATTAAGTAGGTATCGATTTGAATAAAGGTTTATCTGGATCGAATTCGAGATGCGATCGGATTTGAGATGTGGCAGATCCGTCGGAGGATAGCGCGATAGCGTCACCGGAGGAGTAGGCAGTACGCGATTGGATCAGATTCGAGAGGAAAGAATCGAATTTGAGGGTTGAATAAAAATAGCTAAGGATGATGAAATATATAGAGTGCGTGAGAATTAGGAAGAATATAAAGAAATATTCTCGAAGAAGAACGAGTAATAAAGATGGAAGGATTTGGATTTAAATAGAATTAAGAGAAACCGATAAAGTCCATTTGATTAAACAAAATTATTTTACAACTATAGGATACGTTAAAAATATGAATGGAACACCTTTTCTTATCATAATTTTCTTTCTGTTTTTTACTTGGAGAGAAAGAAAAAATACAACGGGTCGGATAAGTACAAACATAACATGCGGATATGAAACGTGCAGATATGCTTCTAGATGTCTCCCGAATGTTCTTCCGCGAAAGCTAAGGATCCACTGTAAAACGCCATCATCTTTTTCCCCGCTCTTGCTCATAAACCCTAATAATATCGGCCTCCATTTCTATTTCAAAACCCAAAACCCTACAACTTTGAGAAAACAGAGCCTTCCTGCTTCTGGAAATTTATTTTTTTGTGAGCTCGATTCATTTCAATGGCAACATCAGTTATGCTTCGTACCTTGAGGCGACGCGATGTGGCTTCATCTTTCAGATCCGTAAGTTTTCCCCTTATTTCTAGTTGATTTCAACTTGATTTAACTAACTGGTATCTTTTGTCATGGTATGCGCTTCTATTTTTGTCGTTCGATGGTGAAGGAATTGAGATCTAAGGCTTATTTCTGAAATTAAGCAGGAACAACTGGAACTTTTAGATTTATTTTTTTCAAAAAAATAAATAAAAAACTTTAATGCAAGATAAAACACTACGTATGCAACTCAGCTATCCAATTTCGTATACGAGATATCATAATGCTAACTATTTAGATATTAGAGTTTGACTATTTGGTGCTGTAAACGAGATGTCTAGTTTCAACCGTAATTTACAAGGTAAATAGGCCAGTTCACTTGGAAAAGATTACTTGTTTGCACGCCATGTATTATTGGAGCGTTTCGTGCTGCTGCATATCTTATCGAAATTTTACTTTAGTTCTAATTG
This sequence comes from Allium sativum, assembly GCA_030737875.1. Taxonomy (NCBI): domain Eukaryota; kingdom Viridiplantae; phylum Streptophyta; class Magnoliopsida; order Asparagales; family Amaryllidaceae; genus Allium; species Allium sativum. The sequence continues at coordinate 42,623,650 of JASFAX010000020.1, read as the reverse complement.
TCAGTTGCTCATGTTCTTGTACTGTCTGCCAATGCATCATTCATATCTGTGATCATATTCATGTTTCATTTGGCTTCAATGTTTCCAATTGTAACTAAGATATAGGCAGCCACATTTTATAAGTTTCCCTTTGTTATGCTACAAAACTGTCCCAATCCCAAATGAGTATTGTTATTGACACTCCAAAAATGGATAAGGGGGCAGATGGGTAAAATTCGGCAAGGCTTCGCCGAATTTATTCATGGAATTCAGCGGGGGTGTGATTGAGTTTCACCCTTAAATTCGACAAAGGGCCGCCGAAAATGGAGAAAAACGAATTTCGGTGGGTTTATACCGAATTTCATTTTTGAACTTGTCCCATCTTTATCCATTTTTGGAGTGTCAATAACAATATCCTCCCAAAATCGTGTTCTAATGATGGTTAATTTTTTAAATTACATTTTCTGCTTTGTTGGCAGTATGGTCAGCTTTTAATTTTCGTTTTCTGTTTTGTTGGCAGCTCTGTGGGAGTTCAAAGGCATCATCTACTTTCACTAATAAGTGGGCTAACATTGCTAGGCCATTCAGGTAAAAATCTACCATCCCAGGTTATAATCATCCTACTAGTGAGTATTTTGTAACCCATTTTTCTCTGAAACTTTTCTCTAATGTGATCTAGTACGAAACCTGCTGGTAACGATGTGATCGGAATTGATCTAGGGACTACCAATTCATGTGTTTCTGTTATGGAGGGAAAGGTTAGATTTATGAGATGCTTGTATTTCTACCGTATAATGTAGATATACACATTTGTTTATGTATCCATTTCACTTCTGTCTTTTCTATGTCAGAATCCCAAAGTAATTGAGAACTCAGAAGGTGCAAGAACAACTCCATCTGTTGTTGCATTCAACCAAAAAGGAGAGTTACTTGTAGGAACTCCTGCGAAACGTCAAGCAGTAACTAACCCTGCAAACACCCTTTTTGGAACCAAAAGGTTGATAGGTCGCCGTTTTGATGATCCACAAACACAGAAGGAGATGAAAATGGTTCCTTACAAAATTGTCAGAGCACCAAATGGTGATGCATGGGTTGAAATGAATGGCCAACAATATTCACCTAGCCAAATTGGTGCTTTTGTGTTGACAAAGATGAAAGAAACCGCCGAAGCTTATCTTGGGAAATCGGTCTCCAAAGCAGTTATTACTGTTCCAGCATATTTCAATGATGCTCAAAGGCAAGCAACAAAAGATGCTGGAAGAATTGCTGGCCTTGATGTACAAAGAATTATCAATGAACCAACTGCTGCTGCACTTTCTTATGGTATGAATAATAAAGAAGGGTTGATTGCAGTTTTTGATCTTGGTGGAGGGACATTTGATGTATCTATTCTGGAGATATCCAATGGTGTTTTTGAGGTGTGTTTTTTTATCCGTTATGAATCTAGTATCATATTGGATTTCACAATTGTGTTCTATTATTTTGAATCTTGATACACTTTAAATAGCTTGGTATATTTAGTGATGTGTTAATGATGTTATACATGAATATGCATGCATGTGTAGAAACTAATGTTTTATATGTACGCTGTTGGTGATGCATTTGTGTGATTGCTCTGCAATTATTTGAACACATTTCTTTGGGCAAGATGTGATTTTTATGGCTTTTTTGTTTAGGTCAAAGCAACAAACGGTGACACTTTTTTGGGAGGAGAAGATTTTGATAACTGCCTTCTAGACTACTTGGTCAAGGAGTACAACAAAACCGAGGGAATTGATCTTTCAAAAGACAGACTAGCTCTGCAAAGACTTCGTGAAGCAGCCGAGAAGGCAAAGATTGAACTTTCATCAACATCCCAGACTGAAATCAATTTGCCATTTATCACTGCAGATTCCACTGGAGCTAAACATCTGAATATAACTCTGACAAGATCGAAATTCGAAGCTTTGGTGAACGACTTGATTGAAAGGACTAGAAATCCATGCAAGAGTTGTTTGAAGGATGCTGGCATATCTACCAAAGAAGTCGATGAAGTTCTTTTGGTTGGTGGTATGACTAGAGTCCCCAAAGTTCAAGAAATCGTATCTGAAATCTTTGGGAAAAGCCCATGCAAAGGAGTAAACCCAGATGAAGCAGTTGCTATGGGTGCTGCCATTCAAGGTGGGATCCTACGTGGTGATGTTAAAGAGTTGCTATTGTTGGATGTAACTCCTTTATCTCTCGGTATTGAGACACTTGGTGGTATATTTACCAGATTGATCAATAGGAACACAACCATCCCTACCAAAAAGAGTCAGGTAATTTTTTTCTTGCAGCTCTTGGTTAAAACAAAAGAGTAAGGAGGGGGAGGGTTGGGGGGGGGGGGGGGGTGCCTTCTTTCCTTTTTATCTTGATGTAGTATTTGCAGGAAAGGCACATTAATAATATAATATAATACTGCTAAGGTAGCCAAATTTGGTGATTGATGCCATATTAACTAAGCGGACTACAGTATTCTGACTTGTGAATAAGACGGTATTCAATACTGTGCTTTCTACAGTATACCACTTTCTATGTAGGTGATAGTTCATCTGGCTGGGCCCTAAACTTGCTTTTTGCCCAGTTTTTTGTTGATATCAAACCACATTCTTAAGAAACATATATTCCTGTGCGATTGTGTTTCAATCTTCAATGTCAAAAGTAATCAGTTAATATGTTTCTTACTTCACTTTAGTTCAGAGTATCTGCAAAACTTACATTTTAACTGCTTGTTTTCTTTATGTAAATTTGGTGTTTATGCAAATTGAGATATAGAATTGGGACATAAAAACATAATATTTGCTGTTGCCACTGAGAGCAAGTTGAACTTGTATTGGGACAAATGCTCCAGTGGCTCTCTTTTTTCCTTCATTATTTGGGTGGAGTTTTTGTCTGTCTTACAGGCCCTTTTGGCTTCATTTTGTACCCTAGATAAGTAGGGCTGGTCTTCGTATTTGTTTATTTACATATAAACATATGTTTATATGAATAGATGTTTTATTATTGATTGAAGTTGTGCCTTTATAGGTGTTCTCAACTGCTGCCGACAACCAAACCCAAGTCGGTGTACGAGTGCTACAAGGAGAGCGTGAAATGGCATCAGACAACAAACTCCTCGGAGAATTCGAGCTAGTAGGAATCCCACCAGCACCAAGAGGCATGCCTCAAATCGAAGTCACGTTCGACATAGACGCCAACGGTATAGTAACTGTGTCAGCAAAGGACAAATCGACTGGGAAAGAGCAGCAGATCACCATCAAGTCATCTGGCGGTCTGTCCGATGATGAAATCGACAAAATGGTGAAGGAGGCAGAGCTTCATGCTCAGAAGGACCAGGAGAGGAAAGCCCTCATCGACATAAGGAACACAGCGGATACCACCATATACAGCATCGAGAAGAGCCTGGCAGAGTACAGGGATAAGATCCCAGCTGAGGTAGCCAAAGAGATTGAGACCGCGGTTGCCGATTTAAGAAGCGAGATGGCAGGGGACAGTGCGGATAAGATAAAGGAGAAGCTTGAAATTGCTAATAAGGCCGTTTCGAAGATTGGTCAGCATATGTCTGGAGGAGGATCGTCCGGTGGTGGGTCTCAGAGCTCCGGTGGGGAACAGCAGCCTCCTGAAGCTGAGTACGAGGAGGTGAAGAAATAAATTTAAAAAGATTTAACAGTCGGTAACAAGTTTTTAGGGAGTTTAAATTTTGCCTAGAGTTTCATGTTCTCCTCTGGATTGTAATAATAAGTTATTTTGGGATGAGGAAAAACCACTTGTTGGAGACTTTCCATATGTGTTGCCATTTTTTTTGAAATAGATAATACATAATGAACTTATGGTGGTAGTTCGTCTGGCGACGGCTAAGCAATGGGTCTTTGTGGTTGTACTTTCGTGCTGCTGCTGTTTTTGGTTTGCTTTGCTTTAAATGTGAGATATACTTTTCAGCATTGCTTCATCTGTGGCAACTCTATTTCCATTTAATGTCCTGGTGCGCAGATGATAAGTTGGCATAAAGATATTCATGTTTTCGGGTGGGTTCAGATCTTACCAACGCAGATTCAAGTTATACCCAGGCCCGATTTAGCGGGTAGGCTGGCCAGATGGCCGCCTGGGGCAACCCACCGGAAGGGGCAACAAGGTGGTGGAAGGTGGAGGATGAGATTACAGTAAGAGTTCAATATTTAAAAGTTATAGCTTTGTGTTTTTAGTAAATGACCTGGTGCAGTGATAGGAGACCTGCATTTTAACTTGAAGATCCCTGGTTCAATTTCTTCTAGGGGCAAATTTTAATCAAAACCAATTTCTGTTTAAAGGGGGCAGTTATGTACCAAATTTTGGGTGGTTTGCAGTGTTTTTACTATAAAAAATAGCCTATCGAATTTTGGGTTGCCTAGGGCAACCCATGTAGTCGAGCCGGCCCTGGTTATACCATGTATGAGATGGTAATTTTATTTTCAATGGAGGAAACCAAAATAAATGGGAAGTAATCTCAGCAAGCTCTGGCTGAATTTCCAGTTTGGTTATTGGTTATTGCAAGCTTTGCTTCGAGGATTAAAGCCACGTTATGAGACACTCCTGCTTAACGAAACGAAATGTTTAAGACTTCTAAAAGTAATCATGAAAATACATTCAAAAGAAAAGTGAAGAAATAAACGTTTATTCATAATCGTCAATAGATTACCATTTGTGGAGAAAGTTAGTCCACTAAAAGTCTAAAACCGCTTTGTCGTTATAAGTTGGTTATTGATAAATATATCCCTGTGTGTCAAGGTTACGTTTTTTAAACGTTTCAATATAAATAGGCAAATTTTACTGCAATTCATAAATTTGTTGAGTTGCCCCCTTTTTAATAAAAAATCTCGATGATGAAAGTACATTTAGACTTATTTTCTATTTGTTTATATTTTAATTTAGAGAGCGGCCACTGGGACATAAAATTAGACACACAAATAATGAACAGTTGGATTTGTTTGTCTTTGTGTGGAAAGTGAAATTTATGGAAAATCCAGTGGTTGAGATTTATTGTGTGCAATTTTGTGCTCAAATAGAGTTTTTCTTTATTTTATTTTCAAATTTTCTGTCTATTTCATAGTGGAACTGCGTGGTGCCTTCAGAGCACCACGCAGTTACATTGAAGGGGGTCCACGCAATGCCAATGTAAAGGAGAGTATTTTTGGATTTTTTTTTTTTTTAATGAGGGGCAACTCAACAAATTGGTGGGTTTCCAGATGTATTTAAAAATCATGGGATAACTCAGCATATTGGTGGGTTTTCAGATGTTTTTTAAAAATCATGGGGTAACTCAGCAAATTCGTGAGTTTAAAAAGAAATTGCCATATGAATATCCATATACCAATATATTATAGTATAATTGTCTAACAATTGTGGTTTTTGGTAACTCGGTAAAACAAATTATAATGAGATATGTAACTTAAAAGCAGAGAATAAATTACGAAATCAGAAAGTAAAACTCATATAATGATGTAAGTTGTATATACGAGAGAATTTTTTTGGGAGTGTATTAGTATAGTTATGTTGAATTGAGAATAAACTGCGGTAGAATTATGAGATAAAAAGATTAAATTAGGCATGTGTTTGTTAAATAAACTTAAAAATGAAGAAAATGCAAATTTGAAAATCTTAAAATGTGTTTGTAATAAAAATATGCGTTAAAAAAATTATTTGTCAAAATACAACAATTCTGTAAATTATAGCTAACAATGAATTTTAGTTGTGAATTGTGTATCTTTAAATTTAATCGGGTAGCAAATACAAAATGTAATAAGTAAAACATTGATTAAAAATGAGTATTTGAATGTTTAAACATTTTTAATATGGTTTGGGCATTTATTTTGTTAAAACATGTATTTTGTATATACCAAGTAGTTAAGAATGTAAGTCTTAAACAAATAAAATGTAAAATAAGTGTTTTAATTTAAAATCTAAATTTTATGTGTTTATGTTAAATATAGTGCTTAAACGGGTTAAAGTGATTTTAATATATGTTGTTAATGATTTTATAAAGATAAAATAAGAAAGTATAGACCATGTTTTATTTGGTGTAATTTGTTATGTATTAAATATAGCGTGAAACTTGTATTAATTTACAGGTCGTAACATGGTTAAGTCTAAGTAACTTAAATAACTCGATAAGTGTTGCATTGTCTAAATGGGTAGATTATAATTTCCAAACTAAACCCATTTACCTAAATCTAGAATGGGCCAAAAGGGGGAAATTTGTTACAGTACGTGCACTTTTACATGTCCCTTTCTTCTTCTTCCTAAAGCATTAAGCTGAAAGAAATAAAATCCACTATCTTCAAATTTTCAAATTCTAAGCCAATTTACAAATTGTGCACAAGAGAATGTTTGGGAGAGTGAAATCTATCAGGAGATCAAACGCTAAACAGGGATATATGCAACTAATTTCGATAATTGGGAAAAAAAGATTCATAGAGTAGGTTTCAGGTTCTACATGTCACTACTACTCAATTCTGCAGGTTTTGGAAGCTCAAAATCATTTTCTTGACTAGCTAAATTGTTGTAAATCTTTCTGTTATTCATTCGAAGTGAGAAACCTCGCTCTTTTAGCTTAAACAAAGTATCCTCATTAAATCCACGTTTCCTGCAGGTTTCTATGGAAATATTCGTTTACTATAAACATGAATATTGAATTTTTGGTTTATAATTGTTGTAATATTGATCTTTGTGGCCTTGTATATTCTTCGACTCATGCCGAATTTGTGTAAAATGTTTTCTGGTTGGTAGTCAGAATGTCGCTCTTGTTGTATATCAAAGTTTGTGTCCAAAATAGTTCAATACTTAATCAAAACCTTGCTCAAACTTTAAATTAGAGCCGGAATTGTGCTTGTAGAAAGTCCCAACAATTAGGTCGACCAAGAACTTGTAAGATTCGACCCTTAGGTCGACCCAATACATGTAAAGGTCGACCTACATGTACGGTTGCATAGGTCGACCTGTGACCTCGTTTTCCTATGTATTCCATTTTGTGGTTTCTTGCCCTACTTGCGGAGTTTCAGTGCTTTGTTCCTTCGAGTTCTTGTTATTTCAAGTGTTTTCAAATGGCTAATTCCTTCATATAGAAGAGTCGATATTAACTTTTTTTCGAACAACGAATTGGCGGTTTTCAATAAACTTTGTAAATTGCGATTCTTTGAGTATTTTGTGCATTTTGTTAAGCTTATGCACATGTTTTATAAAATTGATTTCTCTGGAGTTTTCGGTTTATAAGATATATTTAATTTTCTCTAAAGCTATTTCATACATGTATATAACCTCTATTAGAAAGAGATTTTAATATAAATGATCTATAAATTGTTTTATAACTCATTTTCTCAAAATTAGTATTTTCTATATAAATCACACAATTTTGCATTCTTCGAGAGAACGAGAATGCGACTTAAACAATATAATAAACCACGTGGTATGATATATGCATGCTTGCTATATCGGTTAATACCTAACTTGTTTGATTAAAGCTACATTAGTGTGAAATTGACTGACTTATAGTGAATTGATAAGTAACAACGTGTGTTATGCGGTACACTGTTGTCACTGTTAGGAAGTCCATGACGCATTCTGTTGTTGTTGTTGTTGTTGTTGTTGTTGTTAGTACTAGACCTTAGATCATTTGTTGGGCTTCGGCCATCTATTGGACCTTTGGATCATCTGAATGGGGCTTTCAGGTCATTTGTTAGGCATCGACCAATTGTTAGACCTTCGGGTCATTTGTTGGGAACCATTGTTGTTGTTATTAATACTTAGCAGACTTCGATCATTTGTTGCACGTGCGACATTGTTTCAGCTTGCCATGTTGATATGGATTCATATTCTTTTTTTATTATTTCTAGATTTCACTATTCTTGATTTCCGTTGATCTTCAAATATTTTCACCATTTTATAAATGTTGATTATATATATATACACACACTATATATATATATATATATATATATATATATATATATATATATATATAGCCTTAGAGGTATTTTGTTTACTTCATATGGTGACTGCATTCATGTTATTTTGAACTCTTAAATGAGTTATATATGTTGATATTTGTTGGTATCATCTCGTTGTTTCTAGATGTTTGAGATTTCATATAGGTTGGTGTTGACGTCAAAAGTTGGTCACTAGTAACAGTCAACCCCCAATCGTGTATGGAACACAAGAATTACAATCACAAAATGCAGTAAAGTAAAGAAAACAGAGGACACGCAAGACTTTTTATAGTGGTTCGGCAAAGATGGTGTCTATATCCACTTTATATGTGGTGTGGTGCTAAGGGGACCCCAATACGTTCTTCCTAATACCTGGACTAAATAATACCACAAGAATTAGCATTATACTCTTCTTAATACCACACACTTAAAAAATAGGGGCTACTACACTATTTTACCCTATTTCTATTTTGTTCGATATTCGTTCGTCCTCATTTGTAAAACCGATCAACGAGCTAAGCCCTAGATTTATAACCGATCAACGAATTCGATGCCGCAATGTACAAAAGAAGTGAATAAAGTTTGAATTAAGCAAACAAGAAGAGGAAGTCAGAGATTACGGTTTTCAGATCACCAAACAATCGAGAGATTACCGTATGAATTTGATTTTTTCCCACAAGAGATGCAAAAAAGACCGATTACGAGAGATTATAGTATTTAGATTAGCTTAGTATGTAATTAGTTCAGCAAATAATGATTTAGTGGGAGATTAGAATGAAGAGGCAACGTGGTATTAGGAAGCATGCAAAATTTAATGAGTTTTATTTTTTTTATTTGCGATATTAGGAAGAACATATTGGGGTCCCCTTAACACCACAATATATATGTTGATTTTCTTTTGATTACAAGTACAACACTTTTTCTATTTGAAGAAAGAGGGAGAATTGGCTATTTTTGGAATTAGCCGTGGAGTATGAGCTTGAGAGAGAGAGAGAGAGCGCTCTTGCCCAAAAGTTGAAGTGAAGAAAAGAAGGTCCGAAAAAAGGTCTCTTTCCATTTTGAGCTTAAAGGTATTTATAGGTGAGGAAGTGGGCTGAGCGGGCTGTGATGTGGCTTGCCTCTATTGTGGAGCTCGGACACGTGGCGCTTGATCGTTTGAAGTAGTTGCGGCGGTGGGACTCGGTCTACTGTTGATTATAGTATCCTTGAAAGTTGTTGCTTACTTGGCACTCGAGATGAGGTGTATCAAAAGTAGAGCTTTGTCTGGAAATGGTTGACTAATGCCCTGAGAACCAGGCTCAGCAATGAATGATTCTTCCAGATATTTCCACGTTGGTTAAGAGATATTCGATCGATCCAATTTTTGTGGAAACACTTGACTCAGTTGATCCGGATGAGCGATTATGCTGAAGAGCAATGTGCTGTTGCTCAAAGGAAACTAGTTCGAGCCGAATCTTTTCTGGGCTTTCTAAAGAAGGAGTCGACCATATGGGTCAGTCGGCGTGGTTTCATGAACCTTTTGATATTGGGCTTCGATCCTTTGAACCATGACATCTTTGGCCAAAAAGTGGGTCAACACTCTGCCCCTCAGTATGCATCCTTCTTGGTAAAGGAGGTATGTTCTGAATATTGCATCTGAGCCCAATATTCGGGTAGCTATGGTTGCGCCGAACCATATTGAGGCCGAAATCCGATGATCTCGATGGTTGTATTAAGACTAGAAAACCGACGATCGAAGCAGATCGTATTAAGGTCAGAAAACTGAAAACCACCGAGGATCATATTAAGGCCGAGAAAGTAATTGTCAACTTCGGTCATGAGATCCAATACCTATAGAGATTGTGTGGGCCATTCTCGGTCTAGAGAATGCTTTGGTCTTGATTGGGCGAGTGTTGACCATACTCAGCTTAAAGAGTTGGCGAGAAGTAATCACACTTGGCTTAGAGTGGTGGGGAGTATTATCCATACTCAGCTATGGTGATGGCGAGTATTGTCCATACTCAGCTTAAATAGATGGCGGATATTATCCATACCCGGCTTAAAGAGATGGCGGATATTATCCATACCCGGCTTAAAGAGATGGCGGATAGCATCCATAGCCGGCTTATGGCAAGTGTTAATTGTGCTCGGCTTGTATAATCTCATTCAGCTGATGGGTAAGTAAAGTTTTGGCAAGTGAAGAGCGCACTTGGATTAAAGAAGGGGCAAGTATAATCCATACTCGGCTTAAAGATATCTAACCATACCTAGCCCTAGGAGTAGGCTTAGATATGGTGGCGGGCATCGACCGTGTTTTACAGGCGGTGTCTTAGCACTGACCATATTCGGGTTGACGAGCATCGGTCATGCTCAGTTTAAATAATTCAAACATAGTCCATGTTTGCAAAACAAATTTCATTGCTGCTAAGGAGCTATTACTAGGAAATGGAAATGAATTCTAAGTGAGTGAGAACGGAACCCAGAGCAACACCTTAAAGCTAAATCCTAACTCTGTACATGTGTACTTCGGCCTACCCATATTATTGAAAGAAACAAAAAACACATTCGAAAATTTAAGTCTCATTAGTTGATGATGATGATGCCGTGAGTGCTGGGCTCAGGGTCCTTTCCGTTTATAGGAGCTCGAGGACAGGCTTGAGAATCTTGGGTAGACGATTGTAGAGGCATGGCCTATGCAGGTTTCTTAACATATTCGGGCAATTCCCCTCACCTGACCCTATCCTCGATGAGATAGCGTAAGTGCCTGCATTCATTGGTGCTCTAACCAGCGATGTTGTGGAACATGCTGTGCTTTTCAGAGTCGAGCTCTTTCTAGGTCGGCTCTCTTCGAGGATGTTTTGAAAAAGGCAGAGATCCTCGTTCGTCAAGGTAGACGTCGAGCAGGGAAGAGTTGAGCTCGGTGTACTGATTGTACTTGTTCTCTCTCTGAGGTCATACATTGCGTTCATTCTTTTTCGTGGCCTTTCCTCTTCCTTTATTCTAGCCATTGCCGTTGGATGGACCTCCATCTTTGGCAGCAAGTACCTCGAGGCTCTCTATCTCAATGCTGGAGTCTTCTTGTCGGAGGAACTGCTCAGCCTCGGAGTAGAAGTCGTCAATGTCCTTCGGGAGACCTCTGATTAAAGACATCCTGAACTCTGATCGGTTCTGAACACCTGCAATGGCGGCCATAAGCACCATTGATGGCTCGGATCGATCGGATGACAGTTGCTATAGCCACGTTGAATCTTTCAAGGAAAGGTTGAAGTGTTTCTCCTGGTCGTTGCTTGATGGAGGTCAGGAACATAGTGCTTTTTGGTCGGGAGATGTGCACTCTAAATTGTTCGATGAAGCGGGTGACCAGCATGCTCCAGCTGTTGATTGACTCCGTTGTTAGCTGCCGAAACCACATGCCGGCTATATCTGTGAGAAAGACCAGGAAGCACTTGGCCATAACATTGGTCAATGCCGAGAGCATTTTTATATGGCGCATATATCGCATGAGATGAATGGTCGGGTCGGTCCGATCGTTGTAGGGTTCGATGGCCGAAAACTTGAAGTCCAGAGGGTTTCGGGAGTTCCTGATTTCACTGGTGAAGGGGCTGCGGTGGATATCATCTATATCCCTTTGAGAAGAAGTGCCCTATGTGACGGCCCGCCCCGCACCAACCGATATTTACTCCAAAAGTGCGCTATACACATGTCCGGTTAAGCACGGACGAATCGTCAGAAGAAAAAGGGAAGAAGGAGATGACAACGAACCTGTAAAATGTCTCACAGCGCATGGAATAAAATATAATAACAACATATTTGACATAAAACAGGTGAGACAGTGCATAAGCTGAAACAACTAATATAGCAGCGGAAAATCCAAGTACAACTTATGATCCAAAGTTAACATTATTACAACTTTTCAAACTGTCTCAAAAACAAAAGCAAAGTAAAGGAGGTACACTACTAATGCCCAAGTAGCGACCACCAACGACACAAGGAGAATATCTATATATCATACGTGGAAGCCTCCTGCTTGCCTCCGAATCTGTTACTTGCGCATCACCAGCTAACCTGTCTCTAGTCTGCTCGTGTGAGCACCCAGAGTAATAAGAGGAGACATAAAACTCTGGGTCAGACATAAAGCCTGGTATGAGCGATAAGCATCTAAACAGAACAATAACAGGTAGACTAAAACATACCTGAACCTGCAACCAAAGAGTTAGCACTACATACTGTACAACACTCTAAGGTGCCATTTCAAATGGTGTAAAGATAACAGGGGTGGGTGTGTGCATGTCATAGTGATGACAAACAATCAAGCATAACAACCATCCTCACATCTCTCACTCAGTGCGTAAAGCATACGATATTCACCACTTCGATCACCCAACATACCTTGCTATGATCACTTTGCCCCATGAAGTCATAAATGACTTCACTGCACTGATACATAGCCACAAATCCTTCGCTATGTCCACTTTGCCCCATGGAGTCGCAATGACCCCACTGCACTGGCTCATAGTCTTACTAATCCTTTACTATGTCCACTCTGCCCCATGGAGTCATAATGACCCCACTGCACTGGCTCATAGTCTTACTACGCATCACTTTGCCCCATGAAGTCATAAATGGCTTCACTGCACTGATAACGTAGTCTTGCTACCATCACCTTGCCCCTCGAGTCATAGTGACTCTACTGCACTGATAAGTAGCCCTTCATCCATTTTCAGTGGTGAATCGAAGTTATGAATGTCGACAACTCCTCTGCACACGTCCCGCAGCAAAGCTCAACCATGAAGTGAACTCATTGGTTCCCAACTGGATCTTGAGCTCTAACTTCCCATTTGGACTACCTTTGCATCTCGGGTTATGGGTCATCACCGGGTCGGTTCGGATCTCCCCCTAGTCACCGGTTCGGTTTGGATCGGGGTGCTCCTTCTTTGCTGGATCGGATCGGATCATCATCACCTCAACGGATCGGATCGAGTCTCCACGTCCAGTCGCCATCATTGGTTCGGGTCGGGGTCCTCCAAGTTGCCACGGTTCGGATCGGCTTCTTCTGATCAACCCAGGTCGGGTCGTAGTCTCCAAGCCTCGTCGAAGTACATCGGTTCGGGTCGGGGTACCAAGGCGGATCGGGTCGGAGAACACCAGGCGGGTCGGATCGGACGAAGCATGCCACGAGGAGAGCGAATAGATCGAAGAGTAAAGTATGGGAGCGGATCGGGACTTCCTGCACTTTTTCCAGCAAGCAATTTACGCCACTCGACGACGTTTTCGACCATTCTACCTATTCTAATCAATCACAAAACATACCATACAGTCATAGCAACAAGTAGAAGTGATCTCAAACACCAAAAAAACAATCATACCATGTAAAATGGATCAAACATACCCAAAAACCCCATATTTCCCCTTAAGCATGTTTATGTGAAACTAATGATATGATTAGCAAAACTTAACCAAATTAACCCAAATTCATATCAGAGGTCTAAAACATTATTTCGAATTTTATAATTATTTTTCCAGAATTTTATCATGTTTAAATTCGCTAATTAACACTAATCACCCTTAATTAGCCATAATTAGTGAGGAACTATGCAAATCACTCACCTTAGCCACAAATAAACTAAGATCTGAAATAAATCTCTGATTTATTGCGAATCCCAATGCTAAACAGCAGCTCCAATGTTGATTTGGTGTAGATCTCCTTTGATTTGATGTTTCTAAGCTTAATCTTCAAGTAGAAAGTGATTTGGAGGTGATTTAGAGGTTGGAGGCCATTTTTAGGGTTTCTAAGAGGTAAGTGGAGGGTAGAAAACTGAAATGGAATGAATCTCTAACTCCTTTCAGCCTCCCCATAACCCTAATCCTGAAATGGGTTATGGGCCTATTCACTAATCACCCTATTTGGTCCGGTTAAGCTGTTTTTCACCTTCCAAACCTTATTTCGGCCATATCTCTCAAACGATAAGTCCGTTTTTCACATGTGACCACTCTACGGAAAGGTAAACCATCAATCAAATCTAATGGAAGTGGTTTTAGGTCAAAATTCCTTTCCAATCAAAAGTTATGGCCAAAACAAGATCAGCTAGGGGCAAGACGGTCATTTAAAAATCGACAAAAATCATGAACATGGGAAATGACTCTAATGGTTGTTTACCAAAGTTACATGACCATACGACTTCATATGGGAAAGAAATAAATATTCTACGATCCTCCGATGCGTAGAAGGCGAGTTGTTACATTCTCCCCCCTTAAGAAATTTTGCCCCCGAAATTCCCTAACCAAAACACACAAAAGGGTCCTGCATGCCAATCAACCATTAAACAGCAATCAAACATGCAAAACCAGCAAAACAAGTCTATCCTAGCATGCGGAATAACTAAATTGCAAAGTAAATCTTACCAGGCAAAGAGTTCTGAATACGTCATTGATCTAATGCTCTCCTCTATCTCCCAAGTATAGTCATTCTCGTTCTCACCCCACTGAACCTTGACTAGCTTCACCGCCTTCCTTCGAAGTTGCTTCGTATCGTGCTCGACAATACGGATCGGCTTGCGGTTCCCAACCGCCTCAGGTTCTACTTCGAAGTCCTCTAACTGATCAGGTGAAATAGTCATATCTGGGTTGTGGACGAACTTCCTTAGTTAGGAAACATGAAATACGTTGTGAACTCCCGCCATCTTTTCTGGTAAGTCAACTCTATACGCCAAATTCCCGACTAGTTCAAGAACAGGGAATGGGCCAACAAATCTTGGTGCCAACTTGCCTCTCTGCCAAATCGTATCACGCTCTTCAACGGAGAAATTTTTAAAAACACCAAGTCACCAACGGAGAATTTTAAGTCTCTTCTCCTTTTATCAGCATAACTTTTCTGCCTATCCTGGGCAGCCTTCATTCGTTGTTGAATGATCTTAATCTTATCTGAAGTTTCCCTCACCACGTCTGGTCCAAGCATAAACTTCTCGCTAGTCTCTATCCAACATGATGGTGAGTTGCACGGTCTTCCGTACAAAGCTTCATATGGAGCCATACCGATATTGGATTGGTAGCTATTATTATATGCAAACTCTACTATATGCAAATGGTCATCCCATGATCCACCAAAATCCAATATACAAGCTCTCAAGAGATCTTCCAATATACGATTCACCCTCTCCATCTGACCGTCGGTCTGAGGGTGATATGCGGTACTGAGATGTAATTCTAACCCTAGAGCCTCTTGTAAGCTCTTCCAAAATCCACTAGTAAACAACAGGTCTCGGTCACTTACAATGCTTTTAGGTACTCCATGAAATCTCACTACCCATTTTATATACAATTCTGCTAACTTAGCTGCCGTTCTGGTCGATTTGACTGGTATAAATCTTGCACTCTTAGTCATTCGATCCACAATTACCCAAATGCAATCATGTCCCGATCTAGTCCTTGGTAAACCATCGATGAAATCCATCGAGACTTGCTCCCATTTCCATTCAGGAATTTCTAATGGTTGCAACAACCCACTAGGCTTCTTTTGCTCGGCTTTAACTAGCTGGCAATTCATGCATTTGGATATAAACTTCCCAACGTCTCTTTTCATCCCTTCCCAGTAGTAAGTCTGCTTCATGTCTCGATACATCTTATTACCACCGGGATGTATAGTCAGTTTTGAGTGTTGACATTCTCTAAGCACTTCATCTCTCAAACCATTCACGTTGGGTACAACTAGTCTTCCATTCTTTCGAAGCCATCCATCTCGATCAAGCCCATACAAATTCATCTCCTCACCGTCGATGTTCATCTCTAACCTGGAGATGATTTCCAATAGATTAGGATTGTCCCTCTGGCTGGAACCAATCCGCTCTATCAAAGTGGGTCTGATCGCCAAACTAGCTAACACTTCTGGATCCAATTCGCACTTTGGTCTGAAATCAAACACCGCGATATACTCCAGTTGCTTCCATTCAAGAAACATAGCCCCTAAACTGGCATGTCTCCTACTCAAGGCATTGGCTACCACATTACCTTTCCCAGGTGTGTAAGCGATATCAAAATCATACGAAGCCAAGAACTCTAACCATCTCTGCTGACGGAGATTCAGATCTTTCTGAGAGAAGAGATACTTTAACGATTTATGGTCGGTAAACAACTCAAATCTTTCTCCCAAGAGATAGTGTCTCCACATCTTCAGCGCAAATACGATCGCTGCCAATTCCAAATCATGGGTAGGGTACCTTTTCTCATGCGGCTTTAGCTGCCGATTAGCATAAGCTACAACCCTACCTCCTTGCATCAACACAGCACCTAGTCCGGTACCACAAGCAACCGTGTATACCGTCATTTCTTCATTCCCTTTAGGAATGACTAGCACTGGCGCACGCATCAACCTTTCCTTTAGACTCTTGAATGCATTCTCACACACTCCGTCCCAGATGAAGGACTGATTCTTCTTAGTCAACTGAGTCAACGATGCTGCTATCTTGGAGAAGTCCTGGATAAACTTACGATAATATCCAGCTAACCCCAAGAAACTTCTTACATCTGTTGCATTCTTGGGCGTAGGCCAATCCTGTACCATAGCCACCTTCGTAGGGTCCACGGCAATACCATTCTATGAAACAACATGGCCCAAGAATCTCACTTCCCTTCTCCAAAAGTGACACTTAGAGAATTTCGCTTTCAATTGGTGTTTCCTCAACACCTCCATCACTATCCTCAAGTGTCCCTTGTGTTCCTCCTCTGTCCTCGAGTAAACAAGGATATCGTCTACGAACACAAGAACAAACTTATTCAACTGATCTCTGAATACTCGATTCATAAGATCCACAAAGTAGGCTGGTGCATTGGTCAACCCAAATGGCATGACCAACCACTCATAGAATCCAGACGGCGTCCTAAATGCCGTTTTCGGAACACTCTCATCCGCTACTCGGAGCTGATGAAATCCTGTCGCGAGGTTTAACTGGGAGAACACTCTTGCTCCTTCCAGTTGATCAAACAAATCAACTATCCGCGGTAGAGGATACTTATTCTTCCTCGTTATCTTATTCAACTCGCGATAGTCCACACACAAACGAAGGGAACCATCTACCTTAGTGGCAAACACAACTGGTGCTCCCCACTCGGAGACACTTCTTCTAATAAATCACTTCTTCAAAAGATTGCTAACTTGTACCCCGAGCTCTCGCTGCTCCCTTGGTGCCATACGACGAAGTGGCTTCACTATAGGTCTGGCATCTTTCACTAAATCAATACGGAACTCAATCTCTCGGTGTGGTGGAAGCCCGGTCACCTCCTCGAAGACGTCCGGGTACTGGCCAACCACGGGCACATCTGACAACTCATCCTGCGGGATGTCGAGGGAATTTATAAAACTAGCCATTACCCCATCACTAGGTAGACTACCAAACACTACCCTCCGCCCATCATCCGCCCTAACTGTCACCAAAAAGCCCTCACAGTCTACCACCACCCCGTATCTTTGGAGCCAATCGACCCCCAATATAATGCCATACCCAGTAAAGCCCAAAACAAAGCAATCACAAACAAACATAAATCCATGACTCGATAAGACCAAATTCCTGCAAATCATACTAAGGCTAGTCGAACCACCAATCGGGTTCGTCACAACCAATGGTCTATCGACTATCTCGGGTTCCAGTCCCAACCTATCTACTAGGTCATTAGATATGAAGGAACGGGAAGCCCCAGTATCAAACAAAACTCGAACTGGTACATCATAAATAGAAAGCATACCTTGAATAACAACATTCTTTCCTTTCTCTGCCGCAGTTGGGGCATTTGACGAAGAAGGAACAACATCAATAACATATGCGTTCATAATCTGCTTCTCCTTAAGAGGTTGCGGACACTTATCCTCATGATGTCCCACTTGGACGCAGTTGTAGCACTTCCTTTCCGCTGGCTTGGCCCGACATTCTTTAGCATAATGGCCCTTCTTACCACAGCTGAAGCACTCAACATCTTTCTTGCTCTTTTTCTGGCCATCCTTAGATTGACTCTGCTTCCTCTTATTCTGAGAGTTATTCTTGCCTCCACCGCCTACTTGCGGCTTCAACCCTTCTGCAGATGCAGCCTCAGTCTTTGACTTAGGGTAAAGACTCTCTGATCTCAAAGTTTTCCCCACAATCGATTCAAAGGTCTCATCGATGTGGTTGATAAGCCTTTCCCCCAAGTATCCATCTAAACCAGTAATGAACTTCTCATTCTTCTTCTCAGGAGTATCGATAAGAGATAGTCCATACTTCGACAAAGTATCGAATTCAGCAATATAGTCGGAGACTGTCCTACCATTCTGCTTGAGTTCCAAGAATCTCTTAAACAACACTGACTTCTGGGCAGCTGGAATGAACTTCTCGCTAAAGCGAGCCTTGAACTGATCCCAAGTAACCTGATCTTCTGGAGTAGCTGTTCTAATGGCATTCCACCAATTCATCGCTCGCCCTTGAAGCTGACGAGACGCTAGCCTTCTCTTCATCGCATCCTCGATACCCAAGTCGTCGAAGACACGATCACAACTATCCAACCAATCCTGAACATATGTGGCCGACTCCGTTTCGTGGAACGGCTTCCCACCAAGGTTAGTGTAATCCTTGCACAACTTGGCGAAATCGACCCTAGGCGCCTGCACTACTGGACCACCACCAATTCCGGGATTGGGAACTGCCCCTTGCACCTCCCTAAGCATGTCTCTCATGAGGTCAGTAAACATCGCCCTCATGTCAGCAGCATTCCCATTATTGGCTCCCCTACCAGCACCTCTTGCATATCGGCTCATCGTCAATCTGTAAAAGGGGAAACGATTAACGACCCCACAGTAGTGCTAGTGCAGTACGACTTCATCTTTATACTACTAATAGTATATACATGTATAGCTTTTGAAAACCAAAGTAATCACAAATACGCGCTCTCATATACGTATACTATCTCTCCCTAGTGTCTTTCCCTAGGTTAACTACGCAACCTAGAGCTCTGATACCAAATGTGACGTCCCGCCCCGCACCAATCGACATTTACTCCAAAAGTGCGCTGTACACATGTCCGGTTAAGCACGGGACGGATCATCAGAAGAAAAAGGGAAGAAGGAGATGACAAGGAACCTATAAAATGTCTCATAGCGCATGGAATAAAATATAATAATAACATATTTGACATAAAACAGGCGAGACAGTGCATAAGCTGAAACAACTAATATAGCAGCGGAAAATCCAAGTACAGCTTATGATCCAAAGTTAACATTATTACAAATTTTTAAACTGTCTCAAAAACAAAAGCAAAGTAAAGGAGGTATACTACTAATGCCTAAGTAGCGACCACCAATGACACAGGGAGAATATCTATATATCATACGTGGAAGCCTCCTGCTCGCCTCCGAATCAGCTACTCGCGCATCACCAGCTAACCTGTCTTTAGTCTGCTCGTGTGAGCACCCAGAGTAATAAGAGGAGACATAAAACTCTGGGTCAGACATAAAGCCTGGTATGAGCGATAAGCATCTAAACAGAACAATAACAGGTAGACTAAAACATACCTGAACCTGCAACCAAAGAGTTAGCACTACATACTGTACAACACTCTAAGGTGCCATTTCAAATGGTGTAAAGATAACAGGGGTGGGGGTGTGCATGTCATAGTGATGGCAAACAATCAAGCATAACAACCATCCTCACATCTCTCACTCAGTGCATAAAGCATACGATATTCACCACTTCGATTACCCAACATACCTTGCTATGATCACTTTGCCCCCATGAAGTCATAAATGGCTTCACTGCACTGATACATAGCCACAAATCCTTCGCTATGTCCACTTTGCCCCATGGAGTCGCAATGACCCCACTGCACTGGCTCATAGCCTTACTTATCATTTAGTATGTCCACTATGCCCCATGGAGTCACAATGACCCCACTGCACTGGCTCATAGTCTTACTACGCATCACTTTGCCCCATGAAGTCATAAATGGCTTCACTGCACTGATAACGTAGTCTTGCTACCATCACCTTGCCCCTCGAGTCATAGTGACTCTACTGCACTGATAAGTAGCCCTTCATCCATTTTCAGTGGTGAATCGATGTTATGAACGTCGACAACTCCTCAACACACGTCCCGCAGCAAAGCCCAACCATGAAGTGAACTCATTGGTTCCCAACTGAATCCTGAGCTCTAACTTCCCATTTGGACTACCTTTGCATCTCGGGTTATGGATCATCACCGGGTCGGTTCGGATCTCCCCCTAGTCACCGGTTCGGTTCAGATCGGGGTGCTCCTTCTTTGCTGGATCGGATCGGATCATCATCACCTCAACGGATCGGGTTGAGTCTCCACGTCCAGTCGCCATCGTTGGTTCGAGTCGGGGTCCTCCAAGTTGCCACGGTTCGGATCGGCTTCTTCTGATCCACCCAGGTCGGGTCATAGTCTCCAAGCCTCGTCGAAGTACATCGGTTCGGGACAGGGTACCATGGCGGATCGGGTCGGAGAACACCAGGCGGGTCGGATCGGACGAAGCATGCCACGAGGAGAGCGAATAGATCGAAGAGTATAGTATGGGAGCGGATCGGGTCCTCCCTCCGTTCCGATCCGGTTCAGATGTCTTCCTGCACTTTTTCCAGCAAGCAATTTACGCCACTCGATGACGTTTTCGACCATTCTACCTATTCTAATCAATCACAAAACATACCATACAGTCATAGCAACAAGTAGAAATGACCTCAAACACCAAAACAACAATCATACCATGTAAAATGGATCAAACATACCCAAAACCCCATATTTTCCCTTAAGCATGTTTAGGTGAAACTAATGATATAATTAGCAAAACTTAACCAAATTAACCCAAATTCATATCAAAGGTCTAAAACATTATTTCGAATTTTATAAATATTTTTCCAGAATTTTATCATGTTTAAATTTGCTAATTAACACTAATCACCCTTAATTAGCCATAATTAGTGAGGAACTATGCAAATCACTCACCTTAGCCACAAATAAACTAAGATCTGAAATAAATCTCTGATTTGGTGCGAATCCCAATGCTAAACAGCAGCTCCAATGTTGATTTGGTGTAGCTCTCCCTTGATTTGATCTTGCTAAGCTTAATCTTCAAGTAGAAAGTGATTTGGAGGTGATTTAGAGGTTGGAGGCCATTTTTAGGGTTTCTAAGAGGTAAGTGGAGGCTAGAAAACTGAAATGGAATGAATCTCTAACTCCTTTCAGCCTCCCCATAACTCTAATCCCGAAATGGGTTATGGGTCTATTCACTAATCACCCTATTTGACCCGGTTAAGCAGTTTTTCACCTTCCAAACCTTATTTCGGCCATATCTCTCAAACGGTAAGTCCATTTTTCACATGTGACCACTCTACGGAAAGGTAAACCATCAAACGAATCTAATGGAAGTGGTTTCAGGTAAAAATTCCTTTCCAATCAAAAGTTATGGCCAAAACAAGATCAGTTAGGGGCAAGACGGTCATTTAAAAATCGACAAAAATCATGAACATGGGAAATGACTCTAATGGTTGTTTCCCAAAGTTACATGACCATACGACTTCATATGGGAAAGAAATAAATATTCTACGGTCCTCCGATGCGTAGAATGCAGGTTGTTACACCCTAGGTGAAACGTCTGATAATACTTGCAAGCTGGCTTCCATCTTTGAGGAGTCATTGCCATGAATCCAGCTCTGCATTTGGAAGAACTCCAGTACTAGGATTTGCCGAAAGCATGCTCGAAAGGATAGCCATTGGTTGGGCTCGACCTCCAAGAGTTGAGTGAAGGTGATGGCGAAGATCTATCGCAGTTGTTGGGTCTGGGCAGACTGGCGCCTCTTGAGCCTGATGAGAACTGGTCTGAGCCATGCTTGTGATGGAAGGTCCGGGCTGATATAGCATAACATGCGGTGTTCGGGGCTCTTCTGTGCCCCTGCTCGAAACGATATTAAAAAGGTTTATGGTAACGTTTTTCTTCGCCATGGTGAGAACCGGTATGGTAGAGTGATCTTCCTGGTTTGAAGGGTAGGCTCCACCTGCTCTTTGTTAAGGGAAAGGCGGCATTAGACGAGTCTGTGGTAAGATGTCGGGTTGTAATGGGAATGACATTGATCCCGGTCGACCCAGCTGTTGTTCGGCTAATCCAGGTGGTTGAGCTATTACCTGGAGTGGAGGAAAAATGGTTGAACGATCCAAATCTTGGTCGTGAGCCTCCTGAGAATCTTCAGCTGCGGCTTCGCTGGTCGCTGGAAGCGATACTCCTGGTTGTGGTCGGTCGAGGAGTGGCAGTCGAGCCAGGAGGAAGCAAAGGTGTGGCCTGATCTGCGACTTATATTTGTGCAGACCGAAGATTAGTTGCAGCCCCGGCTTCGCCCGACGAGGAATCGATGTTGAGGCATTACATCCCTTTTCCATTCGAGCGAGAAGGTTGCTCATCAACTGTTGTTGTTGTTCGAAGAGTTTACCCTGAGATGTTATCTGGCCTCTGAAATTGACCAAGATCTTGTCCATGTCATCCCGAGTAAGATATAGGGACATGTCTTCGTGAGAGGAGGCTTCCTGACTTGCCTCTATAGAGTTTGTTTCGGATGCATTCAACGTTTGTGTGGCGGGAGGATGTTGCATCCTTCTTCCGCTTGTTCGTTGTGGATCAAGGAAAGCAGAAGTTCGAAGGGTAGGTCGGTGCGCTCACCCCTACCTGCGCGCCAAAGTGTTGACGTTAAAAGTTGGCCACTAGTGACAGTCAACCCCCAATCGTGTATGGAACACATAAATTACAATCACATAATGCAGTCACTACACCATATAGGCCATTTGGTAACACTTATTTTTTTTCAATTGCCAACACTTATTTGTGTTGTAAACCGGTAATAGTTATATGTGTTGTTATATAAAATATGTGTCACCAAAAATACATAATTATAATTTTTTTATTGCCAACACTTATATGTGTTGGTATGCCTGGTCGAATTGAAATAAAGATGTTGTCTAGGTGCAAAAAAGGCAAATAAACTATTATTTTCAGCCCACAACCCTAATCCCTCTTTCGTTTCCTTTCTAAACGCTTTTTACTTGGTAGGCCGCTTCTTTGGAAAAAGAAAAAAGTGATTTAGAACAATTTCAAACCCTATTTCTCAATCCCAATCTCAGTCCTCTATTGATCATTTCTAATCGGCTTCGAATTTGGAGGCGAGCTTCAGACTCCACGACTTGTGCTTCACGAATTTGGTGACTTCGGCTTCAGACTCCTTGGCTTCGAATTTGGGCAATCACCTATGGCTTTAGAGAATTGGATCCTCAACCTCGACCTCAGATTCGTGTAGACCGGAAACAGGCTATTCAGAGTTCGAGTCACATTTTTAGCTCTTGGATTTTTGCTTTGGGTGAGCGATTTTCAAGGTTTGATCTATTTTAATTTCTACATTTGGCTTCAGTGATTGATTTTGGCTATTATTACTTATCTTATTTTGATTTTTGCATTTTGGATTTGCTCGAATGGTTTTGACTTTGTTAGTGCATGTTGAATTCAACAATTGTTGTTTAAATTAGCAAACTTTTACATTACTGCTTGAATAATACGTTGTGAATAATTGAATTGTTTATCAGATTATGCAGCAGTCAGAAAATTCAGGTTAAGACATTTTGGTAGTGTTGTATGAGTAGCTATTCATAATTATAAAGTAATCGATAGTTAATACTATATTAATATAAGTTTAATAATAAATTAAAAAGATGTGTATTATTCAATATTTCATTCAGCTTTAGTTGGATTGAGTTATTTATGAGAAAGTTATTATTATTATTATTTATTCTTGAATTATAGGTTTTTTATAATCATTATTATAAAATTTCAGACGTCCTATAATGATCAAATTTAACTATCAGCTAAGAACTTGATTACAAGCTTAAATATATTCAGTTTTTGTTCTTTTTTCTTGTTCGATCTATAAACAATCTCGGGTGGGTCTTTATATTATTAGTTTACAGTCATTTGGTGAAGTTTTATGTTGGAAATATATCAACCGTTTGCTGCGAGATTTGTCAACCGCTTGCTGTAAGAGTTGTTTTAGCTTTGAATAGGTTAACACTCAAATATCCATTTAGATAGGCTAAAATTATACATCTGTATGTGGAATGTTATACTCGGGCTCCCTTGTATAAGCAGGTACTATAAGTCTGTCATCAACATTTACAATAGTAGATTCAGAAAGAAAATACTGTACCGATCATGAAGCAACCTATCTGGTTGGGTTTGAACTGATGTGTTTTTGATGGATGGATGACATATGGTACCATCGTAGCATCACGTTCAAGGTTATAACCTCATAGAAATGGTAAAATTTCAGCTCTCCATGTTTTTTTTACTTGATTGGGTTTTGGGTGTCAAGCAAGACTTTTTATAGTTGTTCGACAAAGATGGTGCCTACGTCCACTTTATATATATATATATATATATATATTGTGATTTTCTTTTGGTTACATGTACAACACTTTTTCTATTTGTAGATAGAGGGAGAATTGTCTATTTTTGGAATTAGCCGTGGAGTATGAGCTTGAGAGAGAGAGAGCTCTTTCCCAAAAGTTGAAGCAGAGAAAAGAAGGTTAGAAAAAGGTCTCTTTCCATTTTGAACTTGGAGGTATTTTGTAACGACTCGGATTTCGCCCAAACCTAATCGATCGCAAAATCGACTAAGACCGTTCAAAACCCGAATACGCTAACTCTGGGCATACAACGCATTAGAAAAAATAACATAAGACTTTTATAAACATCATAAAAATGTTTACATCAGAGTATAGAATATATCAGAGTATATCGAATACAATACAACGGAAGACAAATTACAATAATTTAATATAGTGCAACGGAACAAATAAACTAATCACAGCAGAAGACTATCAATGCTCTGGACACAACTTTAAGCTTCGATCCAGATTCCTTCTCAATATATCTGCAAAATAAGCTACTCGACTGCCCATGTGGAAAATATGGGCACCCAAGTTTGCAAGTGAAACAAACTACAGGTCAGTCATGGAACTGGTATGAGAAATCTTTCCTAACTTATCTAACATTATGGCTAATCACAGGACCACGCTGCTAACACAGAACAAGTTTACTCCATTGGATTACCAGTGCATAAATAAAGTAAATCGTTAAACAACACAACGCTTTTTAGAAAATGAAACCATTATAAGACTCAAGTCCCATCACACAATGCAACACAAACTGGAGGATAGAGTTTTACCTTATAATGGTCAAAAATGCTTGATACGATAAAAACGGATTTGATATTATTATTAGTGTATATATGTTTCAAAAACATTTCAATCATAATGTATCAATCATAGACGACATAGTACCCCATCCTACTATGTCGTCATACTAGTTCTACAATCAAAACTGCATGATGTCGTATTGGAAGTTGGATTTCCACTATGAGTAAGGCTAGGAACGATCTCCTTACTGATTCGAGACAGTCTAGCAATGTCTCAGGATTCGGACGCTGGCGAACCCTTAGATACTGCAGGGCCGGTCCACAGATACTTTAGTGGATTGGCAATTCCTCAACACACGCTTCCCGGTCCTGTTGAACCTATAAAATGGTCACAATCGACCAATAAATCCGAGGCCTCAAAATCCATCATCCACATAAGTAAAATGTCAGGGCTTGCAAAACCCTGATACCACTTCTAGCTAGAAAGAAATATGTGCACTTCCTACGTTCCCTTGCTCCGTTTTTGACTCATACCGGGGTGTGAGGCTCAGGAGGTAACACTATACACAAAGCTATGCCGAAATAGGCTATGCTTTGATCATCAACCACAAGGCTCTTCTTTTCAACAAAAGCCTCGATCATTTGCATCTTGGCATGCCACATTGACAATTCACTCCATGCGATTGATAACTACCAATATATAACCTATGAACTCGTGCGTCTCAGAGAAGGGTGTTAAGCAAGAGAATAAATTCTCCGCCACCACTGATATATATTAAATAGAAATCAATTTAATTTACATGGAATGAAATCCAATGTTAGACACACATCCATTTACTAGTCTGTTCTGGGTCGGAACGAAATCGGAGACACCTTATTCCTCATCCCGTATGTCCAATACGGAAGAGAGGTTCTCGCATATCTGGACAATAAACAAGTACGTCCGGACAACTATCACTTTAACCCTTTCCTAGGAGTGTCCAAGTTCAGGGCATCAGTAGTCGCCCATTCGATGTGAAGATCGCCGGTCTTCAATCATCGTCTTCAAGCCTTTGACTTTAATCGTTGTAGTAATTATTCAGAATGGGTAAAACCTGGTCTTTCTGAATAGCCCGCGTATTTTATAATAAAAAATCAAGTGCTATAAAGACACATCATATGCCTCATTCCAGTTCAGAATATTCTTTTAATAAAATACTCATATTAGAAAGGAAAGAATCCCATCAATTTTTTTCAAAGATAAATTCCTTTACATTTATTCTTTAATCTTCTTTTTAAAGATCCATTAGAACTCTGATTTGATTTTAGTATCAAAAATATTACTTTATAATTATTAAATTTTAAGAAATTAATCTTATCTTTAACTGGGTTAAAGAACCAATGCCACTTAAAACGCAGTTCATGATAAACCCAAAAATCATTTTCCATCAAATATGGAACTTTCACAGAAATCAAATCAATATATAATCGATATAAATTTCCGTATAAGACTAATACAATAAATGGAATAACGATAAAGCCTTTTAGAGTCCATATATAGTAACAGTCTTCTTTTACAGAAGCCTATCTCGATTATTATCAAATCGATTTTCCACTCAACTCCAATTTAATATATTAAATTGAAAAACTTGACTTTGGAAATTTTCTTTTTAAATTTTAATAAAATATTTATAAATTCTAAATCATATTTTTACTGTTAATTGGGTTAAAGAAGAAATGTCGTTTAGACACACAGTTCACGATAAACCCAATTCACATATCGTTTTATTTCAATTACTAAATATAATTGGAAACTCTAATAATCTTAATTAAAAGATTTATTCTTTTCATAAAGGGTTTAAAAACAGTGTTATTTAAAGACACCATCCACGACAACCCAAAATCTAATTCTTTTATTTAATTCCAATTTTAATATTAGTTAACTGGAAGGCTTCATTAAATCTTAATTTAAAAGATTTATTATAGTTAATAACAAGTTCATTTCGATGAAACTTAATTTTTATCTTTTGTGTCCATCCAAAAACGGACATAGAAATCATCATTTTATCCTTCGTTGAATATCATTTTAAAATATTCGTTATTCAAAAATATTCTTTATATAAAGATAATCTTTATGTAAAATATTCTTTATATTACAATATTCTTTACTTTAAAATATCTTTATATTACAATGATCTTTATTTTAAAATATTCTTTGTTTAAAAGATACTCTGAATTGGGATGCGACTCAATCAGTTACCATAATTCGGTTATATGGATTTCATACGTCGCATGTATATGACAATAATAATAAATAATCATTAAACCGTCCATTCGCATCCAGAGTGAAATTTATAACTGTGTGAGCATTAAAATGAATAAATAACGCTCATCGCAACCTATCGATCCATCGATTAACATTCAACTAAATATTGGGACTAGTGTATGTCAAATATCATCCCAATACCCGTGTGGGGTTTTCAGCCAACAACAGTTCATCTAAACACATAATTGGTTAATGAATTTAACCAATTTTAATTCTGCTAACATGTTGATGATAATGAACAAAACAGGTTATTTTATTCCTAATGCCGAATAAAGATGTATTTTACTCGCATAATTTTCCTACATGTATCTGATGTCTAATAAATGTAATTTATTTACATGGCACTATTGCTGATGACAAATAAAAAAGAAAATTAGTTTGCTTTATTTGTATGCAAATTCCATTTTTAATTTTAACAAATAAAAGAGATAATTTTATTTGTATATGTTTTCAATGTATGACCTAACACATAAAAATGTTTATTTTAAATTACATACAAATTTTAATGTATACATTAACACATAAAAATGTCACTTTAACTTACATACAATTTCCAATGTGTGTTGTGACAATACAAATGATTCTTTATTTAACGTACAAATTCTAATGTATGTTTGCAAATAATGAAGATTCTTATATTTGCATACAAATTATATTTCAACAAAATGTATACAAAGTGATACATCCATCTTGTTGACAATTTGATTTTAACAAAATGAATATTTTTGTTGTAACACAAACCTATTTAACAAAAATGCTATTTGTGTTTAACTCTTTTATTTAACCAAAAATGTAATTTTTGTTTTCAACCATCTTATTTTGACAAAATGTACATTTTTGTTTCAACTAATATATTTTGACCAAAAATGTTCTTTTCATCTCAGCTATTTGGTTTCAACAAATATGATATATTTGTTTCAACCAATGTTTTTGACAAAACATATATTTTGATAAAAATGTATATTTCCTCTTCAACTATTCTAATTTGTCAAAATGTTCATTTTTGTTTCAACAACCAGATTTTGACAAAAAGGCAAATTTTGTTTCAACTATCACGTTTGACAAAAGTGACAAATTTAGTTTCAACTATTATATTTGACAAAAGTGGCAAATTTGGTTTCAACTAATATAATTTGACAAAGGTGACACATTTGATTTCAACTTTTATAACTTGAATCTATTTAACAAAAATGTAATTTTTGTTATAACTCAAGTTTATTTAACAAAAATGTAATTTTTTGTTTAACTCTAATCTTATTTAACAAAAATGCAATTTTTGTTATGTTCAATCTTTTTATTTAAAACTATGAACAATAAAAATATAATCTTTCATGTTACTTCTTTTTGTTTAAACAAAGTGAAAATAAAAACATGATCTTTAATAACTAATCTTTTTATTACACTAAAATTTTGGTAAAAATATGTTCTTTAATAACCAATCTTTTTATTTCGATCAAAATGACAATAAAAACAAATCTTTCTTTCTTACTCTTTGTATTGTAACTACAATGACAATAAAACATATCTTTTAATTCTACTCTTTTTGTTGTATTGAACAAAAATGAAATCTTTTTATCATAATCTTTTACTATAATCTTTTTATTATAATCTTTTATGATAATCTTCTATTTATAATCTTTTTTTATAATCTTTAATTTATAATTTTTTATTTATAATCTTTTTATTGAAAACTAAGTGACAATAAAAATGCAATCTTTTTATTATAATCTTTTTGTTTTAATGAAAACAAATTTTTGACAAAAACCATGTTTAATGTAAACAATAAAAATGAGATTTTTATTGTTAATCTGATTTTGAAAAAACCATATTTAAATTTAATGTAGACAATAAAAAGGAGATTTTTATTGTTAATCTAATTCTAAACATACCATGTATCATGTATCTAAATAGAAGATGAAACTTATATTATAAAATCACATCAATATTCATAGATCTGAAATAAAAATAGAATTTTTATTTCAAATCGAGATATAAAAATAAACTATAGATTCAAATTAAAGAATTTCTATTATAGATCCAGATCTAACAAACACAAGCAGCACAATCAACAAATTCCAGACATCACAACAGATCTGATTATATTAACGTAACCACAAGGATTTCGAATAGCGAGAAGATAATTAAATTTTAATTAAAAAAATAGAAATCTCACGGTGGCTTTATTTTTGAATAATTCAGAATCGAATTTTCCTGAATTCCCAAAGTGCTCCGTTTCAAATCTGATCTTTTTCATCGTGAAGCTCTCATTTCTCTGATTTCAACGCACTTAATTTCGTTCAATTTGGTTACTGTTTGAAGAAGTTACCACGATTTAAACTTTAAATAATTATATAAACAAATAACTATGAATTAATTAATTTAATAATAATTAAATCCTTCCCCTAATTAACTCCTCACCCCGTCGTCTTCTTCATGCTTCAGGAACCCAAATCGCCGCTTCCTTCTCTCCTCTTGCGCGCGCCCCTATGGCTGATAGCCGGCCGATCAACGACCACCGCTCCGACCCCCGTGAGTTACTCCACCTTCCCCTTGAACGTAGCTTAACTCGCGGCCCTCCTCTAGTCCAGGAAGGCCATGAAACACGCTGGCTTTCAGCCCAAAAATCGAGAGAATGACAACACTGTAGACGATCACCTCCGTTCATATCAACGATCTCCCTTAGACGAACAACATTGAGTTGAGAAGTTTTTAATAATTTTTAGTGTATTAGGAGATTAGATGGGAAGAATGTTGCAAGTTCTGGTTCGTCCATTCCTACCAGGCGGCGGCTGAAAGAGATGGACAAAACACTAGGGTTTAAGAGAGGGTATATATAATATTTTACTAATTTTTTTTTTAATTTTTAGAAAAAAACTCGTAAATCCTTAATAGCTCCAAATTCAGCCCAACAAAAGTTGTCCCTAGGCAAATACCCTCGTTCCGGATCCAACGGGCTAGGTCCCGTCATCCCATTTGATCGTCTCAGTCCACTTTTCTTTATTTTAAAATATAAATCATTTAATTCTTTAATTTGATCGTACATTTAAATTAACCGGGACCACATACGGACTCTAAAAATTATAGAAAAATTATTTCTAGTTATATTTTTGATGATACGGTGCTAACAAAATTAATTTCGTCGAATTTGGAGACCGTTCGAAAAATGGTCATCTTTTGGTCGATCCAAATTGACTGAAATTGACAAAACACGTTTTCTTTTGGCACGCTCATATATTAATTCTAAAAATTATGGAAATTTAATCCTAGCAATAATTTGACATTCCAGATCCAAAAAAAGTGGTTTCTTCGAAAACGGAGGTCGTTTGCAAAATGGCTATTTTTAATATTAAAGTACATATAAATTCTATAACGACTATTTTAAATTTGAAACTGGGCATAACTTTTGATTCCTGCTACGAAATTTCGATTTTTTAGATTCTTTGGAAAGATATTTTTAAATAGATTTAAATATTTTTGGTTTCACTAAAATCCAATTTATTTTGAATCATGTACAGTCAGTCAAAGTTCAGATTCAAATTTTCAAACTACCGCGCTATTTCTAACTCCTTTTATAATTAAATTAAAATTTTTCGTTCTAACTTCGATTTAAATAAATTTTTAGCCATTATTATTTAAAATAAATTATTTAAATATTCAAAACCTATTAAAATTTCTATTTTTTTTAAATTGGTTCCAAAATTCCAGGTTGTTACAATCTCCCCCACTTAAAATCTTTTCGTCCTCGAAAAGGAATGAAGCTTTAAGTTGTTAAATTAATCAACTCAATTTTCATTTTTTTTAATTTGTTTTGTTGGTTTAATAATTTTATTAGTTGAACAAATAATCACACAACATAATCATCAATCAATTAGTTGATTCGCTTTTCAAATATATATAACTTTTATATATTTAAAAATCATATTTTCTAAAATCGGATTATATATATATATTTACAAATACGTAAATTATAAACTTGTCACTCTCAACTCGTTCTAGGGCACTTCTAACCCCATCTCTAACGAGTTTTCTCATTCTAGGATGCTACTGATCCTATCTCTAATGAGTATTCCTTTATAGGATATTACTAATCCTACCTCTGATGAGTCTTTTGTTCAGTTCTAACAAGTTGTACCCCAAAGATTTGAGCTAACTAGAGCTCTGATACCAACCTAATGACTCGGATTTCGCCCAAACCTAATCGATCGCAAAATCGACTAAGACCGTTCAAAACCCGAATACGCTAACTCTGGGCATATAACACATTAGAAAAAATAACAGAAGACTTTTATAAACATCATAATAATGTTTACATCATAGTACAAAATATATCAGAGTATATCGAATACAATACAGCGGAAGAAAAATAAATCACAATAATGTAATACCGTGCAGCGGAACAAATAAATTAATCACAGTAGAAGACTATCAATGCTCTGTACACAGATTTAAGCTTCGATCCAGATTCCTACTCAATATATCTGCAAAATAAGCTACTCGACTGCCCGTGTGGAAAATATGGGCACCCGAGTTTGCAAGTGAAACAAACTACGGGTCAGTCATGGGACTAGTATGAGAAATCTTTCCTAACTTATCTAACAATATGGCTAATCACAGGACCACGCCTTTAACGCGGAACGGGTTTACTCCATTGGATTACCAGTGCATAAATAAAGTAAATCGTTAAACAACGCAATACTTTTTAGAAAAATGAAACCATTATAAGACTCAAGTCCCATCACACAATGCAACACAAACTGGAGGATAGAGTTTTACCTTATAATGGTCAAAAATGCTTGACACGATAAAAACGGATTTGATATTATTATTAGTGTATATATGTTTCAAAAACATTTCAATCATAGACAGCATATACCCCATCGTACTATGTCGTCATACTAGTTCTACAATCAAAACTGCAAGATGTCATATTGGAAGTTGGATTTCCATCATGAGTCAAGGCTAGGAACGATCTCCTTACCGATTCGAGACACTCTAGCAATGTCTCTGGATTCAGACGCTAGCGAACCCTTAGATACTGCAGTGTTGGTCCACAGATACTTTAGTGGATTGGCAATTCCTGAACACACGCTTCCCGGTCCTATTGAACCTATAAAATGGTCACAATCGACCAATAAATCCGAGGTCTCGAAATCCATCATCCACGTAAGTAAAATGTCAGGTCTTGCAAAACCCTGATACCATTCTAGCTAGACAGAAACATGTGCACTCCCTGCGTTCCCTTGCTCCGTTTTTGACTCATACTGAGGTGTGAGGCTCACGAGGTAACGCTATACACAAAGCTATGCCGAAATAGGGTATGCTTTGATCATCAACCACAAGGCTCTGCTTTTCAACAAAAGCCTCGATCATTTGCATCTTGGCATGCCACATTGTCTATTCACGCCATGCGATCGATAACTACCAATATATAACCTCTGAGCTCGTGCGTCTCAGAGAAGGGTGTTAAGCAAGAGAATAAATTCTCCGCCACCACAGATATATATATTAAATAGAAATCAATTTAATTTACATGGAATGAAATCCAATGTCAGACATACATCCATTTACAAGTTCGTTCTGGGTCTGAACGAAACTGCAGACACCTTATTCCTCATCCCGTATGTCCAATACGGAAGAGAGGTTCTCGCATATCCGAACAATCAACAAGTACGTCCGGACAACTACCACTTTAACCCTTTCCTAAGAGCGACCCAGTTCAGGGCATCAGTAGTCGCCCATTCGATGTGAAGATTGCCGTTCTTCAATCACTGTCTTCAATGCCTTTGACATTAATCGTCGTAGTAATTATTCAGAATGGGTTAAACCCGGTCTTTCCGAATAACCCGCGTATTTTATAATAAAAAATCAAGTGCTATAAAGTACACCTCATTCCAATTCAGAATATTCTTGTAATAAAATATTCATATTAAAAGGGAAAGATTCCCATCAATTTTATCAAAGATAAATTCCTTTAAATTTATTCTTCAATCTTCTTTTTAAAGATCCATTAAAACTCTGATTTGATTTTAATATCAAAAATCATTACTTTCTAATTATTAAATTTTAAGAAATTAATCTTATCTTTAACTGGGTTAAAGAACCAATGTCATTTATAACATAGTTCACGATAAACCCAAAAATCATTTTCCATCAAATATGGAATTCTCACAGAAATCAATTCAATATATAATTGATTTAAATTTCCGTATCAGACTAATAATATAAATGGAATAACGACAAAGCCTTTTAAATTCCATATATAGTAACAGTCTTCTTTTATAGAAGCCTATCTCGATTATTATCAAATCGATTTTCTACTCAACTCCAATTTAATATATTAAATTGTAAAACTTGACTTTGGAAAATTTCTTTTTAAATCTTAATGAAAAGATTTATAAACTCTAAATCATATTTTTACTGTTAATTGGGTTAAAGAACAAATGTCGTTTAAAAACATAGTTCGCGATAAACCCAATTCACATATCATTTTATTCGAATTAGTAAATATAATTGGAAACTCAAATAATCTTAATTAAAAGATTTATTCTTTTCATGCCGGGTTTAAGAACGGTGTTATTTAAGACACCATCCACGATAACCCAAAATCTAATTCTTTTATTTAATTCCAATTTAAATATTAATTAATTGGAAGTCTTCATTAAATCTTAATTTGAAAGATTTATTCTAGTTAATAACTAGTTCATTTTGATAAATATATTTTTATCTTTTGTGTCCATCCGAAAACGGACATAGAAATCATCATTTTATCCTTCTTTGAATATTATTTTAAAATATTCGTTATTCAAAAATATTCTTTATATAAAAAGATTCTTTATGTAAAATAATTTATATTACAATATTCTTTACTTTAAAATATCTTTATATTACAATGTTCTTTATTTTAAAATATTCTTTGTTTAAAAGATATTCTGAATCGGGATGTGACACAATCAGTTACCATATAATTCGGTTATATGGATTTCATACATCGCATGTATATGACAATAATAATAAATAATCATTAAACCATCCATTCACATCCAGAGTGAAATTTTTAACTGTGTGAGCATTAAAATGAATAAATAACGCTCATTGCAGCCTATCAATCCATCGATTGACATTCAACTAAATATTGGGAGTAGTATATGTCAAATATCATCCCAATACCCGTGTGGTGTTTTCAGCCAACAACAGTTCATCTAAACACATAATTGGTTAATGAATTTAACCAATTTTAATTCTGCTAACATGTTGATGATAATGAACAAAACAGGTTATTTTATTCCTAATGCCTAATAAAGATGTATTTTACTCGCATAATTTTCCTATATGTATCTATTGTCTAATAAATGTAATTTATTTACATGGCACTATAGCTGATGACAAATAAAAAAAAATTATTTTGCTTTATTTGTATGCAAATTCCATTTTTAATTTTAACAAATAAAAGAGATAATTTTATTTGTATATGTTTTCAATGTATAACCTAATACCTAAAAATGTTTATTTTAAATTGCAAACAAATTTTAATGTATACATTAACACACAAAAATGTCACTTTAACTTACATACAATTTCCATTGTTTGTTGTGACAATACAAATGGTTCTTTATTTAACAAACAAATTCTAATGTATGTTTTGCAAATAAAGACGATTCTTATATTTGCATACAAATTATATTTCAAAAAATGTATAAAAAGTGATACATCCATTTTGTTGACAATTCGATTTTAACAAATGAATATTTTTGTTGTAACACAAACCTATTTAACAAAAATGCTATTTTTGTTTAACTCTTTTATTTAACCAAAAATGTAATTTTTGTTTTCAACCATCTGATTTTGACAAAATGTACATTTTTGTTTCAATTAATATATTTTGACAAAAAATGTTCTTTTCATCTCAGCTATTTGGTTTCAACAAATATGATGTATTTGTTTCAACCAATCTTTTTGACAAAAACGTATATTTTGACAAAAATGTAGATTTCCACTTCAGCTATTCGAATTTGTCAAAATGTTCATTTTTGTTTCAACAACTAGATTTTGATAAAAAGGCCAATTTTTTTCAACTATCATGTTTAACAAAAGTGACAAATTTGGTTTTAATTATTACATTTGACAAAAGTGACAATTTGGTTTCAACTAATAAAATTTGACAAAGGTGACACATTTGATTTCAACTTTTATAAATTGAATCTATTAAACAAAAATGTAATTTTTGTTATAACTCAAGTTTATTTAGCAAAAATGTAATTTTTTGTTTAACTCTAATCTTATTTAACAAAAGTGCAATTTTTTTTTATGTTCAATCTTTTTATTTAAAACTATGAACAATAAAAATATAATCTTTCATGTTACTTCTTTTTGTTTAAACAAAGTGAAAATACAAACATGATCTTTAATAACTAATCTTTTTATTGCAACAAAATTTTGGTAAAAATATGTTCTTTAATAACCAATCTTTTTATTTCGATCAAAATTACATTAAAAACAAATCTTTCTATTCTTACTCTTTTTATTTCTAACTACAATGACAACAAAACATATCTTTTAATTCTACTCTTTTTGTTGTATTGAATAAAAATGAAATCTTTTTATCGTAATCTTTTACTATAATCTTTTTATTATAATCTTTTATGATAATCTTCTATTTATAATCTTTTATTATTATCTTTTGTTTATAATATTTTTTATTGAAAACTAAAGGACAATAAAAATGCAATCTTTTTATTGTAATCTTTTTGTTATAATTTTTTTTATTTTAATGAAAACAAATTTTTGACAAAAACCATATTTAATGTAAACAATAAAAATGAGACTTTTATTGTTAATATGATTTTGACAAAACCATATTTAATGTAGACAATAAAAAGGAGATTTTTATTGTTAATCTAATGCTAAACAAACCATGTTTCGTGTATCTAAATAGTAGATGAAATTTACATTATAAATCACATCAATATTCATAGATCTTAAAAAAAAAATAGAATTTTTATTTCAAATCGAGATCTAAAAATAAACTACAGATTCAAATGAAAGAATTTCTGTTATAGATCCTAATCTAACAAATATGAGCAGCACAATCAACAAATTCCAAACATCACAACAGATCTGATTATATTAATGTAACTACATGGATTCCGAATAGCGAGAAGATAATTAAATTATAATTAAAAAAAATAGAAATCTCACGGTGGTTTTAATTTTGAATAATTCAGAATCGAATTTTCCTGAATTCCCAAAGTGCACCATTTCAGATCTGGTCTGTTTCATCGTGAAGCTCTCATTTCTTTGATTTCAACGCACTTGATTTCGTTCAATTTGGTTACTGTTTGAAGAAGTTACCACGATTTAAACTTTAAACAATTATTTAAACAAATAACTATGAATTAATTAATTTAATAATAATTAAATCCTTTCCCTAATTAACTCCTCTCCCCATCATCTTCTTCATACTTCAGGAATCTAAATCGTTGCTTCCTTTTCTCCTCTTGCGCGCGCCCCTATGGCTGACTGCCGGCCGATCAACGATCACCGCTGCGACCCCCGTGAGCTGCTCCACCTTCCCCCTAAATTTAGCTTAACTCACAGCCCTTCTCTGTCCTAGGAAGGCCATGAAACACGCTGACTTTCAGCCCAAAAATCAAGAGAATGACAACACTGTAGACGATCACCTCCGTTCATCTGAACGATCTCCCTTAGACGAACAACATTTAGTTGGGAAGTGTTTAATAATTTTTAGTGTATTAGGGGATTAAATAGGAAGAATGTCGCAAGTTCTAGTTTGTACATTCCTACCAGGCGGTGGCTGAAAGAGATGGACCAAACACTAGGGTTTAAGTGAGGGTACATATAATATTTTAATATTTTAATTTTTAGAAAAAAAACCCGCAAACCCTTAATAACTCCAAATTAAGCCCAACGAAAGTTGTCCCCAGGCAAATACCCCTGTTCCGGATCCAATGAGCTAGGTCCCGTCAGCCCGTTTGATCGTCTCAGTCCACTTTTCTTTACTTTAAAATATAAATAATTTAATTGTTTAATTTGATCGTACATTTAAATTTTCCGGGACCACATACGGACTCTAAAAATTACAGAAAAATTATTTCTAGTTATGTTTTGACAATACGGTCCTAATAAAATTAATTTCGTCCAATTTGGAGACCGTTTGAAAAATGGCCATTTTCTGGTCGATCCAAATTGACTGAAATTGATAAAACACGTTTTCTTTTGCCACACTCACATATTAATTCTAAAAATTATGAAAATTTAATCCTAGCAATAATTTGACATTCTAGATCCAAAAAAAGTGGTTTCGTCGAAAACGGAGGTCGTTTGCAGAATGGCTATTTTTAATATTAAAATACATATCAATTCTATATCGACTATTTTGAATTTTAAACTGGGCATAACTTTTGATTTCCGCTTTGAAATTTCGATTTTTCGGATTCCTTGGAAAGATATTTTTAAATAGATTTAAATATTTTTGGTTTCACTAAAATTCGATTTATTTTGAATCCTGTACAGTCAGTCAAAGTTTAAATTCAAATTTTCAAACTACCGCGCTATTTCTTGCTCCTTTTATAATTAAATTAAAAAATTTCGTTCTAACTTTGATTTAAATATATTTTTTAGCTGTTAATATTTAAAATAAATTATTTTAAATATTCAAAATCTACTAAAATTTCTAAAATAAATTTTTTAAATTGGTTCCAAAATTCCGGGTTGTTACATATTTATAGGTGTGGAAGTGGGCTGAGCGGGCTGTGACGTGGCTTGCCTCTTTTGTAGAGCTCGGACACGTGGCGCTCGAGCATTTGAAGTTGTTGCGGCAATGAGACTGGTCTACTGTTGATTAATAGTATCCTCGAAAGTTGTGGCTTACGTGACACTCGAGATGAGGTGTATCAAAAGTAGAGCTTTGTTCGGAAGTGGTTGATTGCTTCCAATGCCCTTAGATACGGGCACAACAATGAATGATTCTTCC
The DNA here is from genome assembly GCA_030737875.1 of Allium sativum. Taxonomy (NCBI): domain Eukaryota; kingdom Viridiplantae; phylum Streptophyta; class Magnoliopsida; order Asparagales; family Amaryllidaceae; genus Allium; species Allium sativum. The sequence goes on along the minus strand of JASFAX010000020.1, from coordinate 42,585,221 downwards.
GAATATTTCCACGTAGGTTAAGAGATATTCGATTGATCTGATTTTTGTGAAACACTTGACTCGGTCGATCCGGTGAGCGATTATATCGGAGAGTAACGTGCTATTGCTTGAAGGAAACTAGTTCAGGCCGAATCTTTTCTGGGCTTTCTAAAGAAGGAGTCAACCGCCTGGGTCAGTCGGTGTGGTTTTATGAACCTTCTGATATTGGGCTTCGATCCATTGAACCATGACATCTTTTGCTAAAAAGTGGGTCAACAGTTGTCCTTAGAGCCTAAGCCATTTGTTGTAGATGAAAACATTTGTGTTATTATTTTCGATGTTATAAGATATAGGAGAGCTCTTCATATTTGTTAACTTAGATGATTTATCTTATATTGGTTCGTTCTTATGCATGTTGTTACCTCTTAATTGGAAGGAATTAGTATCCATGTGTCATTATGCTTTATTTATCATGTTCTAACTATATCATTTAAGCTTGACTGATCCGTGTACTCTATGTACTTTGGTCATATCGAGTTATTTCATGTTAGTCGCTTGTAGCAGATTCCTACTTTACTTCCATCTTGGAGTAACCTACTTGAGGTTAGTACTTGAGTTGAGAAGATAAGTGTTAATATCTTATATATGTAGATTTATTTTTAGGACATGTTGTATATGGTTCATAAGAATCATTCGTATATATGCAACACATGTAATAATATATTGTATATATGTGTATTCTGTTCTATGATATGTTATATGTGTTTGTGCATATATTTTGTTCTAATTAGATCCTTAACCATCATATTTTTGTATTAAACATGAATTGAGTATGTTGATCCACATAACGCAAAAAAGAAAATTTTGAGCACTTAATCGATGCATACGACACTCATTTGAAATAAAACTTTCGGTTAATCGCTCCTAACTAATCCTATCTGCACTAGAAAATAATATTACCTAGTAATGCTCTTTTTTAGTGTAGGAATCGGGCATTACAAAATGGTATCAGAGCGGAGTTCAGAACAAATATGATACACACAAAACGGAAACAGAATAGTACATGTGTTACAACAACGATGGATACCATTCATGTCAATCTTTGTTCTCCTTTGGGTCGTTATCCTTACCCACTTTCCCTTAACTTTTGAATTTTTAGGGGAATAACAAGCTTGAAATAAGCCTAGAAACGTATTTAATTTTGTAATATCTCATATGTTGAATCCTATTATCGATAGTTCTCCTTTGTGGAAAAACTTTATCTTATCAAACTCTTCCAGAGTATGATATCTTAGGTATAAACTTGTCCTCAACATGTGTAATAAAGAATTGAATTATATATCTAAATAAGGATACGATAATGAGTTAATTACCAAAACAATATGAATTGAAATTCATATTGGGATGATAAGTGTAAATAATCCAGAAACTAACTAGAGTGAGTAGTGGAAACTAGTGAATTGTTTTGGCTGAGCACGGAATTTAAGAATTTACATGTAGGATTAATTGGAGGGTGTCTATAAATGGTTGATAAGTTGTTAAGAATAAATTTTTTGGTTTTATTTATTTGAAAATAAAATAAATGAATGTTGGTGATAATAAAATGAAAACAACTAAGAGAAACTTATGATTATCTATCGTGTTGACGTGTCCAAACGTTGTTTTAGGATTTTGATCGATATATGTCACCATAGGGGTTCCTATACATTTTGTGAGACATTTTGATATGAGAAAATAATTAATCAAAGAAAAATTTTTGTGTTGAAATAACGTTAAGCCATTGAAAGAATTAAGAAAAGCAGTGAGCGTGCGAGACAACATTGATATTGTATTGATTTTTGCAACCAAATAATGGAATGAATCGTTAACTTAAAGAATTATTTTAAGTAAAAGTAAACTTTTAGAAAGAAAAAAAGAATATAGACAAGTATATGCTTATGTATTAGGATATGATTTAAAAGAGTTAATATCTCGAGCTTATGTAACATTTTAGAAATACACTCTCATTTTTCAAGTGACGTATGTAGCCATCAATTTGTAATAGTAAGAAGGAATGAAAACCTACGAGGCTGTTATGATTTTGTAATCAAAATCGCAGTCATTTGTTCAAATAATTTGTTACAAATAGATGGCAAAGCATTGTCATTAATCTATTAAGAATTGAGAAACTGAATGTGTATTTTTAAAATATATGCTAAACAAAGGATAATGTGTACAATTTAATATATTGTGTATATTATTTCTTATAATTTAGGATGGATGTTAAATTTTTGAAAAAATTTATATTCAAGAAATTAAACTATAACCCTTTAAAGAGGAAATTTTGCTAAGAGTCAATTACAAATTTAACTATAAATGTGTTATATTAAGGGAAATTGCGGGAACACAATTTCTTTAAGTGAAAGAGTTTGTAACAACCCTGATTTTGGGTACCAAGGTGTAAAACATATTATATTGAGATTTGTAACTTAAAAACATGGAAAACAAAATACGGAATCAAGAAGGAAAACTCGTATAATCATCACAGTTATATAAACGGGGGAATTTTTGGGGATTGTACGAGTAGTTGTGTTGAGTTAAGGGTAAAATGGATTAGAATAATAGGATAAAAAGATTAAATTCAACACGTGTTTGTTCAATAAACTTAAATATGAAGAAAACGAAATTTTAGAAATCTTAAAATATGATTTTGTGATAAAGTTATGTGTTAAAAGATTTTATTTTCCAATAATTTTGTAAATTATTACCAGTGACCAATTTTAGTTATAAAAGTGTATCTTTAAATTTAATCGGGCTGTAAATAAAAAATATAACAAGTAAAATATTGATTAGAAATCAATATTTAAGTGGAAAAACATTTTTAATATGGCTGGGGTATTTATTTTGTTGAAACAATATATTTTATATAAATTTAGTGATTAAGAATGTAAGTCTTAAACAAATAAAATGTAAAATAAGTGTTTTAATTTAAAATGTAAATTTTATGTGTTTATGTTAAAAATAATGTTTAAACGGTTTAAAGTGATTTTAAAACATGTTAACATTTTGTAAAATTAAAAATGAGAAATTGTAGACCATATTTTATTTGGTGTATTATGTATTAAATATAGTGTGAAACTTGTATTAATTTACAAGTTTTAACATGGTTAAGCCTAATTGGTAACTTAAATATCTTGATATAGTGTTTCATTGTTTTAATGGATAAGTTTTAACTTCAAAACCAAACCCATTTACCTAAATCTAGAAATGGGCTAAAAGGGGAAAATTTGTTACAGCACATACACTTTTGCATATCTCCTCCTCCTCCCTCTCCTTTCTGAAGCATTCAACAGAAAGGAAAATAATCCTCCGTCTTTAAATTGTCAAAATGTAAGCCAATCACTACACCATAATGCCAGATTTGCCACACCCTAAAGCGGAGCATTTGCCACGGTTTTAGCCCGTGGCAATTTCGGAACGGGTAAAAGCCATGGCAAGTCGAATTAGCATGGTCACAGGTCGTGGTAGGTTTGGAACGGACTATACCCATTCTAATGCTAATGGGATTTTTTTTTTACTCTCGTATGTTACCTCGCGACCCTATGTCCCACTATCTCACGCTCTCAAAACAAAACAAAAACGTTCCGCAAATACGGCATCCACTTCAGATCTATTTCTTGCGATGAATCGATCTTTAAAAATTTACGTTAAATTTTAGATCAAAACTGCTCTCAATCGAAATTCCGATCCATTTTTTTTTTCAGGTAAGACGATTAATGTTCATGCGTCGTATTGTTTTCTCTATCGAATAAAGATTGATGATGTGAACGGTCGTATTATTTTGCAGTTTTGAGGAATTGGTCGTATTGTTTTAGCTATCGAATTAAGGAGTTAAGGTGAGTTGAATCCTCACAAGATCTATCTTTAGGTTTTCTTATTACATGCATTGTATTTTATATTCATTGGATGATTGTGAATAAAGTGATGATTTTGTGTCTCAGGTGTTGAAAACTTACGTTTTATTCATAGTTCAGTTAGGTTTTATCATAAAATTCATGTTATTAATACTTTGGGCACATAATCAAGCCCAGTCCAGCCATCTATTCTTAAAATGAATATTGTTCCTTGTATGTGGTAAGGAGATTGGATGGATTTTATTCATAGATCATGATTGATACTTTACTAAGGTCATACCATTAAGGGGAAGTTTATTTATACATAAAAATAAAATAAAGAGAGTTGGATGAAAATAAAGTTGAGATTTTTAGGAGAGGAGGATAAAGGGGTTTTGTATTGAAAAATTCTGGAACACAAAAGATTTTGACATTCATGAATATTCAAGCCGAATTAGCTGTGGATGCCCTAACATCGTATAATTAACGCTTATTTGGCAACACGAAATTTGAGATGACTTTATCCCTGTACAGCCAAACCATTTAAAATTTTAAATTTTAAAATCTCATTCGCCGGCTCTTATTAATATGGCAAATGCTTGAGAAACAAATTCAATAGCTAAAATCTTGCACACAATTTTAGTACTAATATCTTACTGAAGCATTTTGCTTGCAATAGTTTGCTACAGTATGCTCCAAATTCATCAAAATGGTTGGTAATTTTTTTCTCCTTCTTATAATGATTGTGTGCTTCTGCCTAGTTTACATATAACTGTTTGATCATGAAGTTTAGTATTAGTTGTTTAGTGTCATTGTAAAATTTGCTATTATAAATGATTGTGTAATGATGACGACGATGTTAAAGGCGAAGGTGTATTTTGGAGTCTGAGCACGCCAGTGGTGTGAGAAGCTGACGCTGGTACTTGTGCGAACTGGGTGGTTCGATTTGACGAGGACAGGATGAGTTCGCTATGGGTTTTTGCATTAGAGATATGGGACTCAATAATTATTCGTGCTTAGGGATAATGGGCAGTTCGACCTCTGGTTTTGATTGATGAACTGATGTTGAACTTGGTATCGATTTGTGGATGCGACAGTGTGACATCCCCAAATAGGATTAGGAAAGAAGGAGTGAAATCTATCATGAAATCAAACACCAAATAGAGCTAATTTGGAGAATTAGGAAGAAGGATTCACACAGAAGATTTTAGGATCTGCATGTCTCTGTTACTTAATTTTGCAGCCTCTGGAAGCTTAAAGTTATCTTCTTGGCAAGATAAATTGATATAAAGCTTGTTATATTCCATTCTAAGTTAGTAAACATCATTTTTATAGCTAAACAAAGTATGCATAATGTTAACTCTGAGTTTGTTGCAAGTTTCCATGAAAATATTCGTTTACTATAAACATGAATGTTGAATTTTGTATTAACAGTATATCTTGTTGTGTATTGATCTTTATGGCCTTGTATCTTCTTCGATTCATGCCGGATTTATGCGAAATCTTTTCCGATTGATAGTCTGAATGTTTCTCTTGTTGCATGTCAAATTTCACATCCAAAATAGTCCAATAACATGATCAAAACCTTGCTCAAACTTTGATCAAAGATGGAATTGTTTCTGCAGCAAGTCCCGACCATTAGGTCGACCAAGAACTTGTATGGGTCGACCCTTAAGTCGACTCAAAAGGTCGACCTGGGTCACCTTAATGATTGCACAGGCCGACCTATAACCCATTTTTCCTACGTATTCCATTTTGTGGTTTCTTGCCCTGCTTGTTGAGTTTTTGTCCTTTGTTCCCTCAAGTTCTTGTTGTGTTTAGTGATTTTTGAGACCATGTTTCAAGTGTTTTCCAATGGATAATTCCTTCATATGGAAGAGTCAATATTAATGTTAGTTCGAATAGCGAATTGACGATTTTTGGTAGATTTGTGTATTACGATTCTTTGAGTTTTATGTGAATTTTTTTGAGCCTATGCACATGTTTAATAAAACCGATTTCTAAAGGATTTTCGATTTATATAATATGTATAATTATCTCTAAAGCTATTTTATATGTATACAATCTTGTCTAATTTTGAACACAATATAAGCCAATTCTGATTTTGGTTTGTAGCTTGACTGAATGTAGTCAATAGCTTATCTGATGTTTTGAATGCTACAATTTTGATTGATATCCAAGTTATCTATGTCTTTCAACTAAATTTGACTTGAGTACGAGCAATCTAAAAACAAAGGTAAATACTTTCTGGGTTAAATTTACAAAGAAGGCAATGACTATCTTCCTTTTGTTCTATTTTAAGCATCTGTCTCTTATAGGCATCTTGTTTAGAATGGAAAAATAAGTACAGTGGGACATTTTTGGGCAATTAGATATTTTCTATATAATCCTATGCCAACTGATTTCAGTCTCATCCCCTTTTAAGAATTCCTAGGCCTTTTAAAGGAGAATGCTTTATTTTTTGAAGCTAGTTTCCAAATCTAGATATCTCTTTGAAGGCTCTGATCAATAGAATTTTTTAAATTTTATTCCAATAGATATCAACAACTTATCGATTACTAGTTTTCCAGTTTTGATTTTCAGTGATGTTTTAACTATTTCATTTGAACCACCCTGAAAGTGCATGTTATTCCATCCTAGTAAATTAACTAATGATTTCACATTAATCCAAGGGTCAAACCACAAGCTTATTTGATCTACTTATTTAAATTTCCTTTCTATTAAGCTTGTGCCAAGTTTTCCTACATTTGAGAATAATTTTCCATATATAAGAGTGATGGTTTTCTTCTATTATTACCCAGGAATTTTTGTTTTTTAGGTACTTTGATTTCATCCATCTGGACCAGAGGGAGTTTCCACTTATGAAAATCCAGAATAATTTAAATTTGCAAATTTCTCCCATTTCTCTAATGTTTCTTAGCCCAAGACCATCAAACTTCCTTAGCTTGCATATTTTTCCCATGCCACTTTATGTTGTTGCCTTTCCATATAAAATTAGCATAAAATTTTTATATCATTTCAATAGCTTTGATTGGAATATTTTATGATTGAAGCCAGTAGATGATGTAGTAGTGATAACTGTGCGTGTTAATTCTAATCTGCCAACTAGGGATAACAACTTGCTTGACCACCCATCTAAGTTGCTATGAATAATGTCATATAACCTAGTGTAGTCTCTTTCAGCAAGTAGATTAGAGCTAAGTGAATTCTTTAAATTTGATATTTTTGAGGATTTCATAGCTCTGTTGTTACATCCTTTCAATACAAGAAACATTGCAAATTTTGACAGGAGGAGGCGAAGGTTTGCGTCGGCTTATTTCCAACAGCTTTCGACGGGTCGTCGGCGACCATTCGAAGCCGTCGGAAATTATCGAATTATACGCCAGCCGAACCTTTCTTCCATTTCTCTCTTCCTCCTAATTTTTATAGCATACGGATTTTCAACCCTACCAGCCCTAAATTTGTTTTTTCCGCGTCCAAACATCGTTTCTTCGCCTCCAATCCTCCCTGGCTTCAATTCCGACCTCTAGAGCAAACAATTTGAGGTATAATCTCTTTATCTGTATAATTATCAATTTTTTACCTAAACCTATAGATGCTTAAAATTGAAAATTTGAGTTATCTATTGATTGTAATTGGTTCCAATAACATTGTAGTGGGTAGTAACATCCTATTATATGCATATTTCATGTGATATAGTGAAATTGAAAATTTTATATGCAATGTTGGGTTATATGTGCATATGTCCCCGTTAGCTTGGTTTTGACCGTTGTACAATTGTTTTTTTTTGTGTGTACGTGCACCGTTTTGTACATGTGATTCTTGTATCGTGTTAATTGTTATAGAAAAAACTGAATGCACGAGCTATGAATAGTACATTATGCACGTTTTGACTTATAAACAAAAAAAAAACATGAGTCCAAATTCTAACTGAGTCTATTGAAATGACAATAATAGTAAATTAGCTTTAAGTTGATTGATAAGTCAAACAAATGTGTTAAATTAAAATATTTTTGTGTTGTAGTAAAACTGTATTTTTCTAGTAAAATGCACACATCTAATTGGCTAATGTCCCCGGAGTGTTTTCGGGCCCATCTGACGAGTGTTGTACATGATCGTTATGTACACAGTCGTTTTTGTCAACAAAAAAAAACGACCGTTTATATTCATCTGGTACAATATTTGTTGGATTTGTCCTTGTATTGGACGAGTTGTAAACATAGTACGCATTTACATTTTGTATACTACTTCATTTCAAAAGATTCACAAAATTTCGGTTTAATTTATCTTTTTGTTTTCTGGTACATGCATTTGTCTACAATGCAGGAAACAGAAGGGAAATGCTGCCGAAATTTTGTTGAATGTTTGAGACAAATAATATACAAAATGCAAATGTATATCGTGTTTATAATGGGAAGTGGGATGCGTGACCATATAAAAAAGTTACGTTAAAAAAAGTGTCATATTTGATTTTATTTATTTATTTTATGAAATTGTTATTTGCTTTCAACCATTATATATACATGCCTTGACCATAAAAACAAGCTTTTTTGATCTTGTATTCTTGTAAATAAATATGAATTTTTGAACTTATGACTAAATTTCTCAAATAGGAAAAATGATTGGTTATTTTGTTGATCGGAAGAGTTGGATGTACCAAAGAAGAGGACAGAAAGATTCAATAAAAAAGATTTTTATAATGATATACATGTCTTTATTGAATTCGCTTCAAGTAATAACAGAAGCGATCCAGAAATTCGTTGTCCATGTACCAAGTATAGACTTTGAAGTACTTGTTACCCAATATTGTTAAAGTCCATTTGTGCAAAAACGGATTCGTACCTGAGTATTATTTTTGGGATCGTCATGGAGAAGTCAACGAACAATAAAGGTGTATTCATTAAAGACAACGATGATCCAGAAAGTCACATAAATGATTTTTATGGCGTTTTACACAAATTTTGCAACTGACATATTTCTCATGACCTGCAGGGGAGGTGTTTCTATTTAAATACAATTGGTTTAGCAGTGTTACATGTTTTGGGATTAATGTGCACAAGGATTATAATCTGATTGAAATAAAGCATACATCGCATGATTATAAGTATGATCCTTTTAACTAGTTAAACAAGCATTTCAAATTTATTACGCTTCTTATCCGTTTTTAAAAAGAGATAAAGCAGATTGGTCGGCAGTTTTAAAACAAAGGCCAGATTTACGTTCGACGGGAAGAATATTCCAGACGAAGGAGCCTATCAGACAGATCTCAAGCAGAACAATGAAATAATAATTGAAGACGATCATACAGATTTTGGACCTGTGATCGATTAATCAAATGTTTTGGTAGAAGCGTTCGAGAGTGCAAAGGAAGATATCGCAGAATATTAGACTGGTTCTGAATCATAAGACGATGATGATTGATATAGATGATGAGTATTATCTTTCTAGTTGTAATGTCATTATAGAGAATACGACTTATATTTTGCAATTCATGTAACTATGTTAAATTTTTGAATATTATGATCATTATTTACATCTTTTATGTCATATGCAGTTTTTCCTATTTACTTATCTTAAAATTGCAATGTAATATGTTATTCCTTGGAATAAGAGGCCCAATCTAGTAGAGGTATAAACAATTTTGTTTTCTTTTATGTCATTTATTTAGCAATTTATATCGTTTGTGTAAGTTAACTGTAAAATAAACTTTAGTATCATGTTATTGTTATCTTTTAAAATGATTTGTATGTGACAAGTATGTCATCGAGAGGGAATTCTTCAGGCGATGGTTTTGGTCCATCGCAACACTCACAGCGTCCCGTCGTTTCCTTAATGCCTACGACTACGAGGTATAAAATATACTTTATTTAGCATGCCAATTTTTTTTACCAACTATGCACTTATGTATATCATATTTAACATAGGGGTTTCGATCTTCAACCTTCGAAGATTATTTTAGATGTATCGAGAGTAACATACATGGCTCGGATGTTGACATGTTGGCTGAAGTGGGATCTGATCCCAAATCATATTATAGAGGTCATTTGGCAAAATGTCCTTGTAAGTATTTTCTTATATACATTATTCTATTTTAAATTTATTGATCGTTGATATACTGTACATATTTTACTGCTACTGTTTGTTTAACGTGAAATATAGTCTGAGATGGATATAAAACCTATAGCTTATAGCTGGCTCAGACCTATTGGATGCAGAAAATGAGAGAGAATTATAAGGACGACGTATTAACACTAAAACAAAATATGAAAAAAACCTAGTTGGATGGGAGCAGCCGTGTAAGATGGATTTCTTGGATATTGGGAGACTGATGAGCCGAAGGTAAGTGTACTATTTTTTTTAAATATAAAAAATATTTGTTCAATAAGTAATGTATTAAATTTTGAATGTACAGGCAGAGTCAGAAAGAAATTCTATAAATAGGAATGCAAATACGGTCACTCATCGAGGAGGATCTAAGTCATTTTAGCAGTATCAGCAAGAGTTGGTAAAATTTATAAATGCGACTTATAAAAATTTATATGCTATATAATTTTGAATGTGCAATAATTGTATGTAACAATCGAATTCACGAGGCTGAGGGGATGATTCCAGTATCATATATGGACGTGTTCAGTCGTGCGCTTGCCATCGAGCATGTTGATGTAGATGGGAACATCTCATATACATGACTTGATGACAAATCTAGGAAGAGCCATGTAAGATTTCATTTTATGTAGAAGTATTTGTAATAATTACTGAATTATAATAAAATAAGATATCATGATATTAATTTTGTCTACATTTTTATTAGGTCTTGCAGGAGAAGTTTATGTAGCAGCGCCAGAAGCTACTAGCTGAGACTGGGCAAGAGCAGCTCACAACTGACGAGGAGGGCATTATATTCCAGTCAGTGATAGATCCAGTGACGCAGAACATGCATTATGGCTTTGGAAATCAAGTGGTAAACGAATTTTCCCTTAATTTAATTTTTAGTTTAGAAATAAAATAAGTTTTACAGGTTAAGGTAATTAATATAACCGCGCACGATTAAAAGATTTTTAAATAATTGTTATATGCTAGCAGTCAGCAGAGACGGAGCAGACAGACTAGAGCTGATATAGACGCCACAGAGATTGAGCAGTTGAGATCTAGGATCGTGGACCAGAATCGCCGCCAAGCTATTGAGATGACTTAGCTTCTAGATCAGCGCTTAGCGGAGTTTGTGCAGCAGTGCGACCGCTTTCCCTCTTTAGCCGGTTCCGCAGATGATCAGTGATGGAGTGTTAGGTATGTTTTTTTGTTGGGGCACTGTACATATATATATGACTGTTGGTTGATATGACTATGTGTTGATATTTTGTATGTATTACGACGACAAACTTGTTGCGGTAGTGTTGATTTGTAAACCTGATGTTAGACTTATTATATTTATGTTATTATGATGGTAGACTTATTGTCATTTGAGTTTGTGGTTTAATTTATGTTGTTTTTTGAGTTAAAATTGGTTTTATTTTGATATTTGCTTGGTATATGGTGTGTTGGGATTGTACATTGTTACTGAGATGATGGTTTTAGTAGAAACCTATAGTTGGAAGGCTAAATAGCAGCTAAAATACAATTTTTTGTAGGTTTTTCGACGGCTTATAGGGACACGAATCCGTAACGGTTTATTGACATAGTGTATGTAACAGTTTCCGACGGTTATTGATGACCGTCGTTAGCCGTCGGAAACCGACACCAATCATTTTAAGTCAAAGGAAATACAAACGACGGGCTATGTCAATAGCCATCGGAAACTCTGTTCCTTGATGCCCCTAAAGCTACGACTATTTCCGACGGCCGCAGACAGTTTTGAGCCATCGGAAATAGCCTGTTTTCGTGTGGTGTTTGCCCAAGTACACCTTGCTTTTAACATCATTCACTTTTAGCCCAGCAAAAGCTTCTAGTTTTCCAAATAATTTGACAACTGTTTTAACACTCTTCACATATGCATTTGCAAAGAAAAGTAGGTCATCAGCATATAATAAACGAGTGACAGTAGGTTGGACTCTGTTAATGAGCTTGATATTTCCTTTTATTAGTTCAGAGTCCATTAAAACTGTAAAATATTCCATATCATGGGTAAAAACATATGGAGACAAGGGGTCCCCTGTCTTATTCCGCTATTGCTGTGAATGAAGCCCTTAGGAGAAACTTTAATAAGGATAGAGAATGCGGCATTGCTAATGCATTCCTTGATAAGATCACATAATTTATGATTAAAACCCATCTGCAGCATTATATGAATGATAAATTTTCTATTAATTTTATCAAATGCTTTATGTAAATCAACTTTAATGCGCATGTATTTTTGTTTTTAAAATTAAAATTCTAATCATTTCATGAGAAAAAAGGAGAGTTTTAAGAGATAAGCTTACTAGGAATAAAAGCACTTTGCTTTTCAAAAATTAGAAACTTGAGAAAGACTTTCAACCTGTTGCAGAGAATGTTAGATATGATTTTATAAATGAAATTACAACAAGCAATGAGTCTGAAATCTTCTAAACTGCTAGGAATTTTGTCTTTAGGAACTAAAGTTAAAAAAGTACGATTTGTATTTTTAAGAAGTTTACCAGTTTTAAAAATTTTGAAATGACATCAAAAATTTGATTTTGAAGTTCATTCTAGTGTGTTTTATAAAACTTTTCCCAAAAGCCATTAGGTCCAGTGTTTTTGTCTATATTGGCATTGAAAATGATGTTTTTTTATTTCCTCCATTTTAATGGGGGCAAGATGAATTTCTTGACTATTTTTATTGATGATGTATTTAAATTCAATAAGGCGAACATATCAAAGTAAAAATCAGAATTAAATTATGAAATGACCTCATTTTCAATATAAACAAGGATCATTTATAGCTTTACCATTCATATGCGATATTTTCCAATATCAGTCCTATGTCTTCTATTAAACATTTTGGCATAAAATTTTTTGTAGCCTCATCAACATTTGTCATCCAGTCAACCTTAGCTTTTTGCTTTAGATTAACTGTCTGTATATAAAGAGAATTAGCAAGAGTTTTCTGAGCTTTAAAGAAGGCACTAGCCTTATGAGGATTTGAGTTATCATCATCTAGTTTGTTCTGTAGTAATTCACAGTACTCCCTTATTTGCTTTAGATCATTATTTCTTTTACGTTTCTACCAGTTTTTAAGATTGTCTTAAATGGATTTGAGAGTTTTGTTGAATTTGAATTGAGAAGACATGCCAACTTTTACAATGTCTTTATAATTTTTTCCAAAAGACCAGCCATTTTATATATCTAAAAGGATAATTATTTTAAAAAGACTTATACTAAAAAAAGTGACCATAATTGGTGTGTGGTCACTACTCACTAGTGACCTAGAGAAGAGTACTGCAATCATAATTTGTACATGTATTTACAGAGGATTGGTTAAGTAGAACACTGTCCAATTAGCAGCCAATGTTTCTATACTCACCCGATTTCAATGTAAATTTATTGCCAAATAAAGTGGGTTCAACTAAACTAAAATTTAGCAAGTTATCCAAAGAATCTAGTTTTCTTAGACCATAACCAACCATCTGTTCTGTTCACTTTTTCTCTTTCATCCAAATAAGCCACCAAGCAACCAGCAATACAAAACTAGACACAACCAGCCACAAACCACTTAAAAAATATATTATATAATACAAACAGCACAAAACACCAAACACCCCTTCCATCCAATATATCTCTTTTCACCGCATCAAACACCGTTTGCATGTTTTTCTATTATTAAAAGTTTATAACGGCTAAGTGTTTGCCGTTATAAACTTATAACGGCAAAGACTTTACCGTTATAAACTTATAACGGCAAAGACTTTACCGTTATAAACTTATAACGGCAAACACTTCGCCGTTATAACCACTAGCCTCTGTTCACTCAACTGGACACGAACGGGTTTCAAACTAGCCACGGGGAAGTAAACAAGCCACACCTGGTTGCTCCGTGGCTTGTTTAGTAACTAAACAAGCCATGGTTGGTTGTGCTCTTAAAAGAGATAGGATCGCCCCCTCTTTTTTCATAAGAGTGCATAACAACATTGAAATCACTAATTACCAGCCAAGGATTGCTAATCAATTTACTAAACTTAATCAGTGTATTCCATAAGTAATTTCTAGTTTGTTCACTTTTAGAAGCATAGATAAATGTTATTTTTGTTAAGAAACCACATTTATTTATGAATATATATAGTGAATGAACTGAAAATCAAGTTGGTAATTTATTAAAGGCCATGAATTTTGGATTCCATAAAATCCAAATTTTACCATTGCCTCCCTGACTGTTGTTATTTATGATATTCCAATGAGATAAGCATTTGACAAGATAATCATTTATCTTGGAATCATCTAACTTATGCTCTGATAAACCTGAAATTTCAGGTTTAAAAGAGTTGATTAAGTTAGATAAATACAACTTTCTTTCTAGCAAGTTTAATCTCCTAACATTCCAAGTAATTATCATTCTTAATAAAAATGCTACAATACCCAAAAAAGTTTTTGTCAAAAAGTAAGAAATAGAGGTAAATACGGAATTCAGGGGTAGCAAGCATTGAATTCAGGGGGGTATTTGTGTAATTCAAGGGGTGAGCCCCCTATTTTCTTGTCTCTACAGTAGTTTTTGACAAAATGAAAAGTGGACAAAGTAGCATTTCCAAAGCATATTTACAAGGATACTAATACTTCATCTAAACGCTTAAAGTATTGTCATCCTCTTTGACACCCAATTTGCTGCCTCTTCTCTTGTAGGCAGTGCCATCTCTGATTTTGAGTTGATCAATCCATTTTGTGTTTCTTGAAATATACTTATTTCTGAAATCTGTTTGTTTAGCATTTTCTATTTTTTCCTTTTTAGTTCTTTAATCATTGAGGCTTTTATTTTGCACTTCTTGTTTTTGTTGTTGTTGTTTTTTTTCTTTTCATACTGTTTACTTATTTCTTGCTGAGCTTGATTCATTGATATTTTCAGTCCCATTAAGCACTGGCTTGGTAAGTGAAAGTGGTTCGCTGGTTGTCTTAAATTGACGATTTGACGTTATTGCCAACATCTTTCTGATGCTTAGGCATGGATCCATTTGTGGGTTTCTTTTTCCATAATTTCTTGATGTTGCATGTCTCAGTGTTATGTCCGAAGCACTTACAATATGTGCATTCATGGCCTCATGGGAGGATCCATTTGTATTGAATTTCTTGGACAACGATCTTCCCGTAATGCATTGCGATGTGAGCTTCTTTGGGAAGATTTGAGTCTACCTTTTATCTCTACTAAGATTCTAACCAAGCTTAGCAGTTACATTATAAAGAACTTTCAACATGCCTGGTTAGATGTCATGCTCATGATATAAACATGTAAAAGTTCCTCCTTAGTTACTTTGATATTGTTTGTATCCCCTTTATTACAAGGATATATAGTTTATATAACTTGTATGATAGTTTTACTGATATTATTATTTTTCCTCAGGTTAGTATTTATTTATTTATTTATTTATTTTTACATTCAACAAGTTGATGATTGAGATTATTTTTAGAATAAAGTGGTAAAGTTTATGGTTTTGATGTTGGAACAATTTTGATTTTTTGAAATATTTCAAATGTTCTTTATAAAACTAAACAAAAGATGAAATGATCAGAGAGAATTACATAATAAGAATTAGGAAAAAAAAACCATGGTTTAACCGTGTAAAATTGAAGGTTGGACCGTTGGTTTGAAGGTCCGACCATGGTTCATGCACGAATGAGGTCTGACTGAGTTCCGCGCCGTGATGATCCAAGGTTAAGGGTTATTCGAGGTCGGACCACGGCAGGGTCGGGTTATGGAAACTATGTTGAAGGGTGTATACAAGTTAGAAGAGAAAAACGAAATGACTTGCTGATTTGCATCCGTTCTACTGTGAAAGGTGGCAGGCTTCTGATGTTAGCAGACTTCAAATAAATGGGCTTTGGGCCCAAGTGTAAATTTCCGAGTAAACAGGCTATTGTATCCTTGTATCAAATCATCAAAGAGAATAACATTACACAATGAAATTTTTCTCCGGCCTAATGAAATACAAAGCTTTCTTCTTTCTCTAAATCTCTGCAATTCATATCAAATTAAGATCAAAGCTTCTACAGTTCTATTTTGGTATTAGAGCCGACTACTCTAATGACAAAATTCGATTAAGAAGTGTGTGCAGTTGATACATTGGTTTTGTTTAAGTTCCATCAGAGAATCATCATCATTAGAAAACTAAAGAATCTTCATCATTTGGAAACTCATTAGAGATTGAAGAATATATTCATCTGAGTGTTAGTTTGAATGCAGAATCACTGTGCCACGTCATTACTTTGGCTGCATCACCAACTTTGAATTTAAGTTTTATGAAAGCAAGTCTGAAATCTTTGCAACTGATCTAGAAAACTAAGAATTGTTCACAGTCAAAAAAGTGCAACTCAAGAAAGTCCTTAGAAACATTTTCTTTGAAAACTCGAAAAAAATGGAACTCTTCATTTGAAATCAATCAAAATTGCATTTAAAGTTAATTGCAAATCTCAACTCAAAGCAGCAAAAATTAGCAATTTTTACCTTCCTATTTGTGTACCATCATAGTTGTTGCATTCATGGTTTAAGACAACAACTCAACAACTTTTTTTAACGCTGGTGCAAGCTAAACTTTCAACGCTGAGCAACTTGTTAAGACAATGATCAACCCACAAAGTCAGCTTATCATTGTTCATCTTGATGAAATAATCATCTCCCCTGGAAGCTTCAAGCTGAAACAATAATCCAAGGATACAAACGTGAAGGGTATGTTCTTAGAACTAATCCAACACCACCAAAGTTTATCACTGACACATCAAATAACATTGTCAGTAATGAAGAATACATAAAATTTCATAGACAAGAAAGGCTAATTAGTGCATGACTATATCTTCTGTAACCCCAAATTGGCTAACTCAAGTTATAGGTTGCAAAGCATTGTTCTATAAAAGACAACTGCAGAATTGCAGAAAAGATAATATGAACATGAGAGAATACTTGGCGAATGTCAAAAATATACGTGATATGCTAAAGGCTTTTGGAAGCAAAGTTTGGGAATCTGAACATGTATTGTGTTTGCTCAATGGTCTTGGAGATGAATAGAAGCTGTATTAGCTATCATAACATCTCAAAAAACCACCCATCCTCTAGATGATGTTGGTGCCATGCTTCTTGCACATAAAGCAAGAATAGATAACAAGAAGTCAACTGATGCAAATTTCTTTTTAAACTATGTAGCAAACAAGAGAGGTAAATGACAAAATTATAACAGAAATAATTTATAAATCAGTGAGGTGGTTACCCAAATACAGGAAGAGTAAGAGGCGGGGGAACTCCAACAACAAATCGTAGTTGTCAGATTTATGAAAAGATTGGTCACACTGCACTGAAATGCTACTTTCATTTCAACAAAAAGTATGTCTCAAATCAGAGTGATGACAGTTAGAAAAGCGCTAACCCAAACCAAACATGGTTCAGACACAAAATGTTTCAACTACTCAAGTAAATAACAAAGGTTACAATCAAACATAGAATGCTAGAGCAGAGCATATTCAAGATAACAGTTGGTACCTAGATTCAGGAGCAACAAATCACACGAATAATTAGTTGGATGATCTCAATCTTAGAAACAAGGAGCACAGAGGTAAATAGTGAATAAGCATGGGAAATGGTAAGTGTATCAGTATTTCTTATATTGAAAATGCTGCTATATATAGAAAGCAAAAATAATTATTTAAATGAATTATCAAGGGTATTAAAAATTAAGAAGAACTTGATGAGTGTATCATAGTTTGCCAAAGACAATAATATGTACTTCAATTTTTTTCTTCAAAATTGTTAACGATATTTTTCGTCAACACCGGAGATAGGTCTATGGAAGTGGACCTAAGGGGAAAATAGGTTTATTTAGCTTTTACGAGTTTGAGTTAGTTCATCGTTTTCTAGATATCAAGGTTATGAGCCCGAAAGATTAGTTACTCTTCCCTCAATGGGGAGAGCATCACGCTTAAGCGACCCAAGATCCAACAATTATCTTGGGATAAGGGTTCCCTAAACACAACCCTCGGTAAGGGTTAAATGGCTTGATGGAAGGGGTTTCACACTGATCCTGTGGAAGGGTTTAGGCTTGGGAATGAACTTGTAAGCATGTAGAAAGCACACAATAGGTAACACCAGTAATAACTAACAAATCACACGAGAGACTCATAAGAAAATGTTCTAAGTATTGATCCACTCTTTATTGATCTTTTATTTAGAATACAGAAGTGATTACAACCAAAATCCCTAATTTGATTTAGGAATTAGGGTTTACATTAGATAAAAGAGTACAAGAATGGGAAATCACCCCGAAAATGAGACCTTTGGGGTCTTATTTAAAGACAAATCAGGACACCTTTTGCTATTAGGCCAGCAATACCCATGTCGGCTGCTTTTCCATTTGGTTCCGGAAGTACTAGTTCTCGACCGCCTTTTCTTTAGGTTCTTAAGGATTTGCTTACAACTTCTTGAGGTGTCGGCTGTAGCTCTCGGGGGAATGGTCCCGGTCTTTGGAACTTTTGGCTAATATTATGTATAACTTCTTTGTATTGCTGATGAACCTGGCGGTGTGAATAGCTCTCGGAAGGTCTCTTCTTCCTGGTGTAGGCTTCCGGTCATGGGTTCTTGGTCTTGTCGCTAACACTTTGTGGAGCTTGCCTTTGTGATTGAAGTGAAAGGTTGTCGGGTTTGCCACCCCTGCCGGTATCGACGCTAAGCATATTAGTGTGGATAGCTTGTCTTACTTTGGGGGTTCTGGTTTGACTATCGGTAGACTTTCAGAGTGTACCCTTGCTTTTCCAAGAAGTTTCTTTCGATTCTTTATTAGTTGCTTTTTAGTGTGGCCTTCTGGTAATCATTTACTAGAGGTCTCATTAAAAGGCTTACGGATGATTCCCTTATACTTTTGACGCTATTGCTTCTTGATGTATTGGTATTAAGCGAGTTAATACCGATACCCTCTCTCATCCTTTTAGGTCCTGATTGGTAGGAATCTTACTCTCCCTTTTTACTGGCCTCCAGTCTTGGATGACCTTCTACCGACTGTGCCGGCACTACCCTGCTAGTATCCCCTTTCGTATAGATTCTGAGCTCTTTACTTTGATGATGGTGCTAGTTGCACTACTTTCGGACTATTCCTTTCGGTTGTCGGCTTTTCCTTGCGCCGGGCTTTTATTCACGAAAGACTCCTCTTTGCTTATGGCAATCTACTACCCCTTCACCGCCAGCCTGTTCTGGATGCCTTATTTTGGGTAGTAACATTTTCCCCCTTGTGAAGGGGTATTTTCGGCTTTTCAAGTCAAACTTTGATGTCTATTCGGCATACCAGTTTTGGGCCGCTTGGTATCCTTCAATCACGTTCGTTGACGGGCTTCCATCTGTACAATCCAAATTTGCAGGGAGATTTATTGTAAATTCTTCTTCTTCCTCTCCGCCTTCCACCTGCAAATCAAATTCTCGAGCCAGATGATCACTTCTTTAAAGAACTGCCCAAAATTTTCTTTCTGAGGACTCCGAGTTTAATTTTTTGTAAGTATTCTTTATCCTCATTTCAAATTGTAATATGAATTATTCATTTGGATCGATCTAGAAAATCGATCAAGATTTTGCTATACTTAATACTGGTTTAACCCATAGTGACAATTTCAATAATAATTAATGGCTGGAATGATAAGTTATCCACTGACTAAATGCATATTTTAAGAACTTCAAGACGTAGAATTGGTTATGTAAAGAGGAGTTAACTTAATTATGATATAAGATGCCACGCCTCCGGTGCGAACTAGTTCAATCACCATCGCTATTATTTTGCTTTGCTTCCGGTCTTGCTGACACTGTTATTTGTACTTATTCAACTTCTGTTTTGGTGCGCCAGTGTTTGTTTGAGAGTGTCAAAAAGGTTTTGCATCTTAATTCCACAGTATGTTCCGATTTTTTAAATTAACTCGTACTGGAATTGGGAACTAGTTAAGCTTTTAGGTGGTGACACCAGACTATTTGGTTTTAGTTGAATGAACATGTTGTTTCGTTGACGACTTGATTTTCACATGCATAAGCCCTTCGCCTTTTTATTTAAATTTCGACGTTGGGATAGTCAATTTTGTTATCACCAAAGGCCTACACAAATAGGATTAACCAAAAAAAAAAATCCATGACTGGACTGCTACATGATAACCTATACCCTGGATATCAACAAGTCGTACTGCTAAGCTGATCTATTTATGGATGTCATATGCATTTTTATGTAAAAAGAATGCAATGCTAATCACACAGGTTATGAAATGACATCACCTGGAAGCATTATGTCTTGTAAAAAGATCCCCACTTAATTAAAGACTAAGGGGTCCAGTACTCCAAGGGCTAAAAAAGATTTTTCTTAAAGCCTTCTTTAACCACTTTTCAAGATAAGATGAAAACCATTTTCGACAGTTTTGGAATAGCTGGCATAGATGCCATTGTTGCTTCTCCCCAGGATTCTCTTCAGAATCCACCCGAAGGGTACTTTGCATATTCAGCAATTCACATTTGGCACGATGGTTTCCTTCCTTTTCCACCCTTTTTTTTCATGCTTCTGTGTGACTTGGGAGTCTCTCCTATCTAGCTTTCGCCCAACACTTATACCTTGCTTTTATACTTAGTGTACTAGCACTTGCGTCAAATCAACCTTATCTCAGCCCGAAGCTTATTCGCCACATGATACGATTCTCCAAGAGTGCAGAGTCGCCTATCTGGTGCAAGAACTCTATAAGGAGGCTGATAAGCGATAATATTAGCAAGACTAAGCCTTGGAAGGATCAATTCTTCCTTGTTAAATGTCCTCCAGGTGTTTCGGGAAAATTTGTCGAACATGGTAAGTTTCTTATTCTTTGTCAACAATTACATTATGCTTATACCCCTTGTTTTGATCTTTGACTTTTCATAGAGCCTCCTTCCAGAGGCGCAACTTTGTCGGATGAGGAGAACAAGTTGTTAAGGCTATTTTTAATGCATCAGAGAATCTTAAGCATCAGTCATCTTTGCTCACTGTCGATGTGCTTCGTCAGTACGACTTTCTCCCCATAGGACAGAAGATTCTGGGACAACTGCCCTTTCAATTTGTTGGCTCCAAGGGTTTATCACTGAATTCAAGCACGTTTAATGCAACATCTCCTATATCCCCAGGTATTTGAGATGGGGTAGTATGGCTCTTTGTGCAGGACCTTCCCTTTTCCCACATTGGCTTTCTTATCCTCCTTTTTCTGATATAGCTTAATTTCTTTGTTCAGGATCTGCGGCTTCTGCGAGCACTTTTACCCTTGATGCATTTATCCACTCTAATGCTATGGTTTTAAAGAGGCTTTCTGGTTCCACTGGAGCCATTGCCCAAAAAACCGAGGTATGAAATGGTGGTCCATTTTTTCAAAGACGTGGTTACCATGACTAGAACACATACCATTTCTGACTCTGCTGCTTCCGATGTCGATAAGCATATCGACATCGATTCTTCCACTGAGACTTCTCTAAGAGGAAAGACTATGAGTGATTCTACATCACCCATTCCTCCTAGGGAACTAAATGTTGAGGGGTGTAGCCCATTTATGCCTTCATCTTCTCAGCAAGCCATTTTCCCTGCTTCTCCTCCACCGGCTCTGGATTTTGATAGGCTTGTGGGTCTTGCTCTCTTGTTTCCCGAAGTTGCCAGTATTTTACAGTCTTCTTTGCTTTTGGACTTGGAGGATTTTTATCAACAACAAATCAAAGACCAACTTTTGGTACTAGCTTGTTCCCTTTATATTGTGTTATGGTCATATGGAACTCAATTCATTCTCTTTCTTATTTCTCATGTTTTAAAAAGCTGGTTCTTATCTAGAGGAATGGCTTCCTCATCTTCTGCTGAGGTTTCTGCTCTTAAAGAGGAGAAAAAGACATTGAGGGATAAGGTTGACGCCATGCTGCGAGAGAAGGTAGAAAACAACAGTGAGTGTGAGAGATTGACGACCTTGCTGAAAGAGGAGAAGGAGGATAATGATGTGTTGTCGAAGCAGGCTGAGAGTTTCATAAAGGAGAAGATGGAAATGGAGATTGATCACGCTGTTGAGATAGATAGATCGAACAACAAGCTTTCTACTACCAAGCAGATAATTTATGAAACTAGTGACAGGATATCTGACTTTTTGAAGGTCCACCTTCATGATATCATGATGGAGTACTATGAAGATGCTATCATCCTTGCTTATTCTGACAATTATAAGAAATTACCAGAAATTGACTTTGCTTCGGCGCCCCCTTCCGCCAAGACTAGGGTTTTAGAGAATTCAACAAGTTAAGCGAGAGGGTAAAGGCCGTTTTGAAGGACAAGATAAAACCAGAGTCTCTTTTGTATATTGAGGTGTTTCTTGAGGATTCCGGCGATGAGGAAGAGGAGGATTGGACTGGTTACGAGGGGACAGGAGGAGATGAAGGTCAGCGAGAGGAGCCTGGTATGGATGGCGGAAATTTTCTTTCTGTTGCTGAAGGGGCCATCATTGGTTCTTTGAGCGCCCAATCTATCCAAGATACAATTTCCATTCTTCCCAAAGAGGGTGGCTCCTTGGATCCAACGGGTAAAGAAGTCTCCTCCTAACCTATTATTCTTGCTGCACAGATATGGCTTTCACTGTCAAAATGTTTCTTTCCTTCATGATTTTGTGTTAATAACTAGTTTCCTTGTGTCCCGGTAGCCCCTTGCCTCCCCGCAGAAGTGAACCACAATAATGTCTTATATTCATCGCTTTTGGCAACTAAAAAACTTTTGAAGGCTTGTTTTGTAGACCTGCGAGTCTAAATAGAAAGGCATAGATGTTTTTGTAGAACATACTCTTGATCTTTCCGTGACTTGTGGTTTAATTCTAATGATATTTTACAATCAAGCATGTTGTATTAGTATGTGTAATAGGATGATATGTGTACTGGCCAGTGGATTTGTGCTATTATAATTGTGAGAATATGTATGTTTGTCGAAATGATTCAGTATTTGTATGATATAAGTTTATGTGGTTGTTTTTCCTCTGATATGTATGATACAATTAGTGTCACTATATGGCAATTAGATTTTACACATGTTTATCTTTTATTTTATCTGTGATTAGGAGGATCAATTCCATACTCCTCTTTCTCAATTCAAGGGAGAACCCTTGGCCATCTCCACTCGTAAGGATATTTTCGATGACACGCCTCTCTCGGGATGGAAAAAGATGTATTATCAACAATAGATAACTATTAAAAGTTTTGTGGAACAAGTTCCTATTTGGAGAACCAACTTAAGGAGAAAAATGAGACAATTCACGAACTGCAACGCCAGTTAAAGGTTAGCCCTTATACTAGCTCAGATGCGGAGATAGGTAAATTATACCAATGAATTGACTAGTTAAAGATAGAGCTGAAGAAAGCAAAGGCTGGTTACGCCTCTATAGAATTTTCTTTACAGAATCCTAACTCAGATTAACGAACTTGGCCACCCTGGGTCTTTTGTGTGCCAAAATGTGACATTTCCCTTAAGTGTTTTGAATGTTGGACCTTAAAAAAAAAAGTAGTTATGTGTATGGGATAGTTTATGACACAATGGTATATAAACATGTTTGTTTGTCTTGTGGGTGTCAACTGATATGTGGTATTCTTTTTTTTGACTAGAAGACGTTTTCTTTTTCCGGAACCTCAACGTACGACTTTACGTAAATCTAATGCACCTTGCTTAATTCATAAGGCATACATAATGCATCGCACGCTTTTGCTGAAATCAATAGCATCATGGCATTGCACGCATGAAATAATCACTGAGTTTACTTATACTTTGCGTGCTAGTAAATTTTTTCAAGAGTGATAGATATTTCCAGAGACTCCCCCTCCTAAGAAAAGAAAATTTTATCCTAGGGTTTTATGGAAGGGAATTTTAGACATACGCTTGAGCTTCCGCCCGAATATGTATTCTAGTGTTGTACGACGATGTGCATTACATATATATTTAGCATGGTAAGTAATGAATTAGACGAATGCATGCGTTAAGGAATCTTCCCTGAGCAATATAGTAGGTTCTTGCTTTCACTTGGGGACCTTTCAGGTAATCGGTCTTCAGCCGTTAGACCGATTATATATCCCCTTCCCAAGGGTTAGAGCTTCACGACCCAGATTAGGGTATCAAGATTAGGTTTCAAAAAATCATCCTTTAATAGTGATAGGATTTTGATTCACTTCTCGGATTAGGGTGCAAGTCTAGGAATCTGTTTCCGATAGTAACGAAAATATTGTCCCCAATCAAATTCAGATTATTAGAAAAATCAAATATCTTATTTCGATCACAGCTAAGCTTTCGAACCGATCTAGAATCGGCTATTTAAGATAGGGGCAGAGATTCGGTTCCTGCCTTGTTTGTGGCCTGAATCACCCTAGATTTGGGACCAGAATCCTACTTTTTGTATTGACATAAGTCCCGAACCAACCCTTATTCGGGCATTTAGAGATTGAAGACTAGAATTCCACTTCTGGTATTAATAGAAGCCCCGAACCAACCTTTATTCGGGCATTTTAAGATTGAAGACCAGAATTTCACTTCTAGTATTAACAGAAGTCCAGAACCGACCCTTGTTCGGGCATTTTAAGATTGAAGACTAAAATTCCACATCTGGTATTAATTTTTCCTTACCCCCTTTGGGTTTGATTTATGAAGCAGAAGTTGTACGTGATCCTTGAGACACTCTCTGGGCTTTTGGTTATCAAAGAAGAGGATGTACGTGCATTGTTGTCCACTCTCTGGGCATGTGCATCCGCTGCGCTTGGCTAGCTTATCCACAAGCAGAGCCTAAGGACTTACCCGACCTCTCTCCAGGAGGCTCCTAATCGTGACCATTGTAGGCGATGATAAGGTCTTAGATGCTTAAACCGGCCCATCGTAGATGCGGAATTAAGGCTTACTATTTTGATGCTCTATCCTGACCATCGTAGGCGGTGACAAAGGCTTACACTCCACCCCCTCCAAGGTGTGACCTATCCTGACCATCGTAGGTGATGATAAGGGTTTGCATTCCCTTCTATGGGTAACGCGGAACATAAGTAGAGATAGATTGTGCTTTTCTACGAGCAGAGGTAGGGCGCTCTTAGTTCATAGCAGAGGCAGGCGTACTCTTCTGCGAGCAGAGACAGGGCGTGCTAATTAAATGCTCCATCATGACCGTTGTCGGTGTGGGTCGGAGGCTTACGCTTTTGATGCTTTAACTTGGCCCTTTCTGATTTAGGCGCGAAGAAAGGTTTACATACCACCCCCTCCAGATGGTGCCCTGCCTTGGCCGACTTGGCAGTGACAAGGGTTTTCATCCATTTGATTTGACCCGCCTTGGGTTATTTCGAGCTTTAAGAGAGTTCTTGCATCGTTATCCATGTAGACAATCTCTTTCTCAAAGTATTTCTTGCTATAGGTAGCTATATTTTCTTTACATATCTATGTAACTTTCCTTGGCTTACGAAGTTGGTGATCACCCCTTCTAAGACTCGGCAATGGTTGTTTTTGTGTCCATTCATCATATGGTAGTAGCAATAATGTTCTCCCAACTTGGCTTCATTCTTGGGTTTCCTCCTTAATGATGGCCAAAGTTCAACTCATGTTTAGTTAGGAAGTAGATACCCTCGATTGATGTAGTGAGTTCACACCGTTTCGGTAACCTTGACTCAAAGGCTTTCTTCTAATGTTGCAACTTGATCTTCTTACCACTCAATTCCCTTTTTTCCCTTTATTTTCAAGTTTTCTTTTAGCTATATCTTGATGCAAGGGTGTGCCTCTTTCGTATTCTTTTGTAGCAAAGTGAGCGAACCACTCTGGATTTCCTGTTTGAATATTGTTTCTTTAGCTTGCGGTTGAATGGCTTTCTTGATATGAAGAAAGGGGTTATATCCTTTTGTTGTGGGATTGCCTAAAGCAAAGATTGGGTTCGGTCCCAAATGGAAAAGTTAATGCTCCAATGATCAAGATCATAAGGCTCTACATCTTTTTCCTTATCTTGAATAGACAAGGCTTCCATCCTAACCTTTTCGACCATCCATGGCTCATTAATGCTTGTTGCAACCATGAGAAACTCATTAGTTACTCGTACAGACCTTTTATTCATGGTTTCTGCTTCTTCAAAGCTTAGTCCAACCGGGGATGGAACAACACAATTAGATATGAGGTAAGGTTAACCACAAGGTCGGAGGTTCAAGCCTTCCTTCTAGTGCCAAAATGTTAATGATATTTTTCGTCAACACTGGAGATAGGTTTATGGAAGTGGGCCTAAGGGGAAAATAGGTTTATTTAGCTTTTATGGGTTTGAGTTAGTTCACCGTTTCCTAGATATCAAGGTTTTGAGCACGAGAGATTACTTACTCTTCCCTCAATGGGGGTGAGCATCACGCTTAAGTGACTCAAGAACCAACAATTATCTTGGGATAAGGGTTCCCTAAACAGAACCCTTAGTAAGGGCTAAATGGCTTGATGGAAGGGTTTTCGCACTGATCTTGCAGAAGGTTTTAGGCTTGGGAAAGAACTTGTAAGCACGTAGAAAGCACACAACAGATACCACCGGTAATAACTAACAAATCACATGGGAGACTCATAAGAAAATATACTAACTATTGATCTACTCTTTATTGATATTTTATTTAGAATATACGAGTGATTACAACCAAGATCCCCAATTTGATTTAAGAATTAGGGTTTACTCCAAAGAAAAGAGTACAATAATGACAATGAGAAATTGCCCCGAAATTAGACCCTTGGGGTCTTATTTATAGACAAATCAGGGCTACTTTTGCTATTGGGCCATTAATACCCCCTATTGGCCATTTTCCATTTGGTTTCGGAAGTACTAGTTCTCGACCTCCTTTTCTTTAGGTTCTGAAGGCTTTGCTAACGTCTTCTTGAGGTGCCGGCTGTAGCTCTCGGGGGAATGGTCCTGATCTTCAGAATTTTTAGCTAATATTATATCTACCTTCGTTGTATTACTGATGAACCTGGCGGTGTGAATAGCTCCCAGAAGGTCTCTGCTTCCCGGTGTAGGATTCCGGTCATGGATTCTTGGTCTTGTCGCTAACACTTTGTGGAGCTTGCCTTTGTGATTTAAGTAAAAGGTTGCCAGGTCCGCCACCCCTGCCGATATCGACATTAAGCAGATTAGTGTAGATAGCTTATCTTTCTTTGGGGGTTCCGGCTTGACTGTCGGTAGATTTTTAAAGTGTACCCTTGCTTTTCCGGGAGGTTGCTTCCGGTGCTTTATTAGTTACTTATTAGAGTGGCCTTCCAGTAATCATTTACTAGAGGTCTTGGTAAAAGACTTCCAGATGATTCCCTTGTACTTTTGATTCTGTTGCTTCTTGATGTATCGGTATTAAAAAAATTAAAACTGATAGCCTCTCTCATCCTTTTAAGTCCCAATTGGTAGGAATCTTAGTCTCCCTCTTTGTTGGCCTCCGGTCTTGGATGACCTTCAATAGGCCATTTCAGCACTACCCTACCAGTATCCCCTTCCATATAGATTTTGATCAATTTACTTCAATGATGGTGCCGGTTTCACGGCTTTCGGACTGTTCCTTTAGGTTGTCGGCTTTGCCTTGTGTCAGGCTTTTATTGACGAAAGACTTCTCTTTGCTTGTGGAGATCTGCTATGGTACACCCCATAATTTTAAAGAACATTATAATGATAAACTAAAGAATACTCAGTTAAATACTGGGGATTAAGTAAAACGGACTGCGCCATTGTGTTCGTCTCGTAATTTTGCTTAAGATAGACTCCGAGTTTGCATAAAACAAACAACGCATGAAGAAGTTATTAAGCCTAGAAGTTTGTATATGCACAAGAGAATTATATATATACAAACAAATCAAAATTTTCAAAATAATTCATGATAGCGAAGCGGGAAGGCTAGGGCTCGACCTGAGACCCGTCTGGGTCGACCCCAGGGTAGACCCAGGGTGTTTGGGGTTGACACCAAAAGGGGGGTCGACCACTATATAAATGTGGGAAGAATTCACTTTTTGAACATGGACTTGTTTTGTGGCTTGGTTCGTTGGCTTTAGGATATAAATAGGACCCTATTTCTATTGTTTTTACATATAAAAAACAATGGAGACAACGAGATGCTGCGCCAGCTTAGATTGAGTTAACCTATTTCGTTCAACAACAGCCTATACGCATACAAGAATTTCTTCTACGGCTTTAGCCTATAATTCTCTGTTCTTTAGATCCAATCCTTGTAAGTTCATGTCATTTTTAGATATAAACATTTAACAAGTAATTTTGACATGTTCATAAATCTAGATCTAAAACTATGCCTGTTAAGAATCTGATTCATACCTAAAATAGATCTTCTATCACATGTACACCTGATCTACTATTTTGTCCTCATATGCCTATTTCTACCACCATATGCCTATTCTGTTATTATGCCCAATTTTATCATCTTATGGCTATCGTTATTATGCCTATGTATGTTCTCTTCTCTCCCTCTTTCCCTTTTTATTTTTGTAGCCAGGCAACCTTCGAGCCTAGGCCTATCGCTGAAATATGCGAACGGACAAAATTGAGAACGGTTGGGAATGACAAATTGGGGCATAACTTGTATTTTTAAACATGACTGGGATTTGGGGCATAACACATACTATAATGTAAGATTAAACTTGGGGTATATGTTATACTGTGAATTATGACTGTAATTTAGGGCGTATAAATCTGTAGGCTTATTTTAAGATTTAGCAAAGCATGATAGTGAAACTGTAAGTAACCTGCTATAACTTGCAGAGATGTTTAATTTGTTAAAATGATTAATCTGCTGAAATTTGTTGAAACTGAATACTGCAATAGAAAAAACCTACGATGAACATGAATAATTATTTAAGAATGAATATGCCTAGATTTACAATAAATACAAATTGTAACCACACTTAGACACGAGGTTATATTACACTTGTGGTAGAAGCTTGCCTGGAGCTGCCCGACAAATCCCGCATCCACAAGTGATTAATCTTATGTGAGGGGTCTAGTGCGTAAATATACATGTAACGGTGCTAAGACACGAGTTTAAGTCCAGCTTATGGTAGAAGTCTGCCCGGAACCACCCAGCAAATCCAGCATCCACAAGTGATCAGCTAAATGTGAGAGGTCTAGTGCATAAACATATATGAATATATGTATATAAAAAGTTAGAAATAAATGGTACTAATTTTGATTAATGGAAAATAATCGGAATAAACGGGGCAAGAACAACCTATTATAATTAATTATATTAATGAGAATGTTATATAATAGGTAGGCTTGTCCTAGGGATAAGTGGAAATTAAAACATAAGTTATAATAAATGGAAAGGAAACTTATCAGTAAACCTTAGTTAAGAGAACTAAGTTAAGTAAACAACAATAAGTTGTAATGACAGTGTAAGACAGAATTATGATTAGAAAGAACGAGGTTAACACTTGAGGTATAATAAGTTATATTTAATCATAAATAATAAATGACATGTTAAACATAAAACAGGTGAATTGAGATGAAGTATACTTAATTACATATTAAGTAAAACATGTTATTGTAACTTTGGAATCAGACAATGAATAATATAAAGGGACAGTAGATTACTTTCGTTAATTACAATCCGGAGATAAGAGATTGTAGATTACTTTCATTGATTACAATCTAGAGAATAACATGTGATGGGCTTATTAATAAACTTAAATGGATTAATTATATATATATATATATATATATGAAATTAATAACCAAGTAGCACTTGGTAACTTGAAAAGAAGTCAATGTGAATGGGGATAACCTGTTAACCTGTAATATTTAACCTGTTTAAATCTATTGGGGTTACATGAGCATGTCGAATTGAGTAGGGGTTAAGTAAACTTGCTTGAATCAGTGGGGGTTAAGTTAATCTTGTTAAATCTATGGGGGGTAATATAAGCCCAACAAACTTAACCTGTATTATATGTTGGGGTTATGCAACCTTGTTAAACTGTTAGGCATAACCTGTCAAAATCGTAGTAGTGGGGATGCAATCCCGGGGGTAGCTTGTATCGTCTGCTGTGTGGGACCCGTATTAGTCAGTAGCCCACTTGGTATTAAACAGGGAACCCTGAACTAGGTCGGGTTCAGGGCTTGCTTACTGAGTTGATTGTAAGAGGTTAATATTGGTAGAGGTGTTGACAGTGCATGATCCAATGGAATCATGTGCGTGCATGGGTCTGGCTTGCTCGGGAAAATTAAGATGCTGTGACATTAGTAGATATGGCTGTGCATCTTTAAAGTGACGGGATTGCCACTTTAGGAAGTGATAGATCCTACGGTGGGGCCAACATAGGGTATCTACGGGATAAGGAGCATATCGATTGGGGTAGTAATTAGGGTACATCTAGTCTTGCTTGTTTAGGGGCCCGTTATTATCTTTGGGGGTAACACCTGTCATTTCTGTTGGGGTACTTGTTATTATTGTTAGGGGTAAAACCCGTCACTAGAAGTACACCTAAGTCTACCATCTTGTTCTTGTTGGGATCATTTTGTTCTTGTTATATTAGTATTGGTGCAGAGAAAAGTACTTGAGAAGCGCAGTATATTCTGTTCTGTTTATTCTGTGTATCATGCTCAGTTTGTTATACCTGTCTTATGATGCTGTTATCTCTCTCCCATCCAATTTATATGCATGTCATGATGCTTTTACTTATTTATATGCTAAAAGTAACTAGACTCGCCAAACTTTATGTTTGACCCATTTTGTTTCCTCTCCTCTCTCTTCCGTTTCTCCCCAGGTTCTCAGGGTGGAATACTCAGGCATGATTTGGATTTTCTCTTTCATTCTGCTTGGAGCTGCGAAGATGTACCACTTTGATTTCCTATCTTCTCGGATATGTCTATATTTTGGGGACTATGCTTACTTTGATGATTTTAGTACAAGATAGAAGTTTTAAATTGATGTAATGGGTTTTCTATATTTCAGACTTATGATGTAACTGGGTTTTGGACCACGATGATTTCTATTTAATAAAGTTTTAAATTCCACTGTTATTTTATATCTATCTTGCGATGTTTCTGTTTCTGTTTACCTATTACGCTTCACGAAACTTAATGCATTCTAATAAAGAATGACATTAATGGGCATGGGGTGTTACATTTGGTTTCAGAGCTGAAGGTTACCAGATCGAATAAAAGATTTTGAAAATATATTCCCCAAAGCCATATGAAATATCTTTCAGTTCTCCACTTGAATCCCTTCTCCTTTTCTTTTCAACATGTATGGGGAACCAATTCTTCCTGAAAGGTATCCCCATTGCAACATGGTTCTGTAGGTATGTTAAAACTATGGTACATGTCGAAGGGCAAGGAATTGCCTAACCTCCATATGTAGCTGCAGTATTTCCGCATGCGGCTAATTTTCTCTCAAACTTCATAAAGATTTCTATGCGATGGAGGCAGCTTTCGAGAGACTTGTTAACATGTTACACATGGATGGTAAAGAGGAGAATAAGGGAGTTAAGGCTGAGTAGTACATATCAAGGATAAGAAAAATGGTGGCTTAAGAAGGGAACATGGATGGAAGAAGGAAAGCCTAATAAAGTTCAAATGAAGGTAAGAAAGTTTCTGTTGAAGGTTTGATTTCTCTTTCCAATCGTCCTGTTAGGACTCTTTTTGATTTCGACGCTTCACATTCTTTTATATCTGGTTCTGTGGTTGAGTCTCTGCATCTTAGTACTAGTATGGTTTTGGATCCCGTTGTTGCCTCAAACCCCGTTGGGGGCTCGACTCATCTGTTTGTGATTTGTCGGGGTTTGAGGATATTTGTGTTGGGCGTCGAGTTTGAGTGCGACACATATATTGTTTCATGGGCTATGGCTTGATTGGATTGGCTAGCCATGTATGATGCCATCCTGGATTGTGAGAGGAGGGTCGTTAGACTTTTTACTTGCCATAGGAGGACCCTCGAGATTTCTTGTGACCCTAAAGGGTCTGTCATGCTTAGTTTCATAGAGTCACTTGATGCATCTATTGATGATTTACGTTCTGTACCAATAGTTTGTCAGTATCCTGATGTTTTTGAGGAATTTTGGGGCTTACCTCCGAGGCACGAGATTGATTTCTAGATATACTTGGTGGGCAATGCAAAGCCAGTTGCATTGCCTGTGCGCCATATGGCTCCAAGAGAAAGGAGGGAGCTCGACAAGCAAGTAGGGGAGCTATTTGAGGAAGGGTTTATTAGGTGAAGCATATCTAAATGGGGTGATCCGGTGGTATTCACAACTAAAGCGGAGGGTTTGGTCCGCTTATGTGTGGATTACAAAGAGTTGAATAAGCTCACTAAGAAAAATAGGCACCCACTCCCGAGGATAGATGATCTATTTGACCAGCTTGTTGGTGCATCTATTTTCTCCAAGTTAGACTTGGCTACGGGGTTTCATCAGTTTGGGGTGGCCGAGAACAGTATAGGCAAGAACACTTTTAGACTCCAGATGGTTTCTTTGAGTGACTCGTCATGCCTTTTGGGTTGACGAATGCACCCGCCTATTTTGTGGATCTGATGAGTAGGGTGTTTTGAGAGTTTCTAAATACGTTCATTGTGGTCTTTGTTGATGACATCTTGATTTTCTCGAAGAGCGAGGAAGAGCATGCACAACATTTAAGGGAGGTTTTGAAAACTCTGCGAGCCCACCAGCTTAAAGCGAAATTCTCCAAATGTCATTTTTGGAGGAAAAAGTAAGATTTCTAGGGCATGTGGTCTCTAAGGGTGGGATAACAGTAGATCCCATGAAAGTAGTTGTAGTTTAAGATTAACATATTCCTAAGAATGCAACAGAGAGTTTTTCTTGGTTTAACGGGCTATTATAGGAAGTTTATTAAGGACCATGCAAAGATATCAGCCCTACTCATCAAACCGATGAAGAAGAATTTGACCTTTGCTTGGAACATTGATAGTGAGGATGCTTTTCAGCGACCAAAGAGGGATCTGACAATCGCCCTAGTTTTTGGTTTACTGATGGGAACAAAGTGTTCACAGTATATACTAATGCATAGGAAACAGAGCTCAATGTTGTCTTGATACAGGAGGGAAGGGTAGTATGTTATGGTGGTAGGCAGTTGAGATTTCATGAGAAGAACTACCTTACCCATGTTTTGGAATTAGCTGTTATACCATATACACTTAAGACTTATTGACAGTATCTGCTTAGAGAGAAGTTCGAGTTATACATGGACTATAAGTCGTACAAGTATCTGTTCTCGCAGGAGGATCTCAAATTAAGACAGTAGAGATAGGCTTCTACTTATACCTGAGACGGTTTGAGGAACTTTAGAAAAGATTGATCTTATCCACAGACGTATGAAGACAGCTCAAGACATGCAGAAGTCATACACAGATAAAGAAAGGATCAATATTGAGTTTGAGGTGGGAGACATGGTTTTCATCAAAGTATCGCCTTTGAGGAATGTGGTTCGCTTTGGATCTGTGGGAAACTGGCAACAATGTTTGTATGACCATTTCCCATAATGGAAAGAATAGGTCAAATGGCTTATAGGGTAAAGCTACTAGAGAGATTAGCGAACGTTCATTTGCGGAAATATTTGCACGATACAACAGAAGTAGTTGAGCTGAGTATGCTTGAGGAAGTAGAGGTGGAACGGAAGGCGACAGTTAGACGAGTTCCTACCTGTATTCTTGCATCAGAGCTTAAGAAGCTACATAACCGAGAGGTCAAGTTGATGAAAGTTTAATGGGGAGAAGATCCCGAGGATGCAACTTAGAAGACTGAAGACAAGATTCGTGCTTTGTACCGTTTTCTTTTCATGGATATGTTCTTAACCTTTTCCAAAGCTTTTTATTCGCACTTGTTTATGTCATTTAGTATATCCTATCAATTGAATCTTCGACCTTTAGGTAGGGAATATATGGGTGTAAACATGTGTTTGAGACATGTTATGTTTGATGGATGCAAGTGGAAGTGTTTGGTAGTGGTTTCTAATGGATGCATACATACGCACATTAGGCACTAGATCGGCTTAATCACTCTCATACTACATATGGATGGCTGTGCACATTTTTTTTAATGGATGGAAATGGGTGTATCATCATATGGATGTTGCATTTGAATGTATGATTATGCACACACATAGCAATTACATGATATATAGGATTATTTGCATACATGTTAAATTCATGGCACTAACATACATTGCATTAAGGAGGTCAACTGAATCAGTAGACTGCCTGATCTTTCGCATTAGTATACGGACATACACACACACATTTGCATATGTTCATGTAAGCATTAGAAATATATTAAGGACAATGGATGCCTGTGATTGGTCGATGAGTAGATGGATGTCGGATGTTAGGGTATACATTTTTCTTAACTTAGAGATTTCGAGGACGGAATCCTTTAAGTAGGGAAGAATGTAACAACCCGTAATTTTAAAGAATATCATAATGATAAAATAAAGAATACATAATTAAATATTGGGGATTAAATAAAATGGACTGCGCCATTGCATTCGTCTCGGAATCTTGCTTAAGATAGACTCCGAGTTTGCGTGAAACGGACATCGTATGAAGAAGTTATTAAGCCTAGAAGTTTGTATATGCATAAGAGAATTGTATGTATACAAACAAATCAAAATTTTCAAAATAATTCAAAACTGCGAAGCGGAAAGGCTGGGGGTCGACCCGAGACCTGGCTGGGTCGACCCATGGTGTTTGGGGTCGACACCAATGTGGACTTGTTTTGTGGCTTGGTTCGTTGGCTTTAGGCTATAAATAGGACCTTATTTCTATTATTTTTACACATAAAAAACAATGGAGACAACGAGATGCTGCCCCAACTTAGATTGAGTTAACCTATTTCCTTCAACAACAGCCTGTACACATACAAGAATTTCTTCTACAACTTCAGCCTATTGTTCTCTGTTCTTTAGATCTAGTCCTTGTGAGTACATGTTATTTCTAGATATAAACATTTAATAAGTAATATTGACATGTTTATAAACCAGGATCTGACCTATGCCGATTAAGAATCTGATTCATACCTAAAAACAAATCTGCTGTCACATGTACACCTGATCTACTGTTCAATCCTCATATGCCTATTTTTTCACCATATGCGTATTCTGTTATTATGCCCAATTTTATCATCATATGCCTGTTTTGTTATTATGCCTATTTTTGTTCTCTTCTCTCCCTCCTTCTCTTTTTATTTTTATAGCCAGGCTACCTTCGAGCCTAGGCCTATCACTGAAATATGCGTACAAACGAAATTGAGAATGGTTGGAAATGACAAATTGGGGCATAACTTGTATTGTAAAACATGACTAGGATTTGGGGGCATAACTTATACTGTAATGTAAGACTGAACTTGGGGCATATGTTATACTGTAAATTATGACCGTAATTTGGAGCATATAAATCTGTAGGCTTAATTTAAGATTTAGCCGAACATGATAATGAAACTGTAAGTAACCTACTATAACTTGCGGAGATGTTTGATCTGTTAAAATGATTAATATGATGAAATATGTTAAAACTGAATACTGTAATTGAATAACCTATGATGAGCATGAATAATTGTTTAAGCATTAATATGCCTAGATTTACGGTAAATAAAAATTTGTACCGCACTTAGACACGAGGTTAGATTACGCTTGTGGTAGAAGCCTGCCCAGAACCTCCCAACAAATCCAACATCCACAAGTGGTTAATCTAATGTGAGGGGTCTAGTGCGTAAATATACATGTAAATGTGCTAAGACACAAGGTTAAGTCCAGCTTTTGATAAAAGTCTGCCCGAAACCACCCGGCAAATCCTGTATCCACAAGTGGTCGGCTTAATGTGAGAGGTCTAGTGAATAAACATATACATGAATATATGTATATAAAACGATAAAAATAAATGGCACTAATTGTGATTAATGGAAAATAATTGAAATAAATAGGGAATGAGAACAACCTATTATAATTAGTAACATTAATGAGAATGTTATATAATAGGTAGGTTTGTCCTAGGGATAAGTGGAAATTATAACATAAGTTATAATAAATGGAAAGGAAATTTAGTAGTTTTTTTTGGAAGGCAAGCAGGGTTGAAGTGGACCCCTATCACGTTTATTCAAAAAGAAAAAGAAAACATATAGAAGAACCATAGCACTATGCAACAGATAGAAGATACAACCAAACATACACACGGAAAACAAATTTACATAAACCGGTTGAGCCAAGTAGCAGCAAAGGATGAATCAAAATGATAAATATAGGAAGATAAGTCCCTCCTAATAAGTAGTTTGATTTTGACCCACTGAGCGTCAGCATTGATCCTTTGCTATTTGAAGACTCTCAAGTTGCGCTCTTCCCATATCATTATGACAACCTTTTTAATGCAAAGACTGAATAGGATGTGACGATCATTTCTCCATCTCATTGACATGAGAATACAATGCCATTGTGCTTGTGTAGTTTCTTGGTGAGAATTAATATCAAACAAAACCCACAGATTACTCCATATTTGAAAAGAGAATGGACATTCAAAAAATAGGTGGTCAACCGTTTCCTCGTTGACACTTCAGAGCACACAAGTACCAGTAACTGGCATACCCATCTAATTGAGCGTCTGCTTCGCGAGTAATGCAGAATTAATAACTTTCCACATTATAACATTTTCTTTTGGTATTGCTGCATTCCTCCACACAAGCTTTGCCCAGGGCCAATCAGCTAACATTTCATAATTAATAAGCATTGCATAATTATTCCTCACCACATGCGTTGAACCCATTCCAGCTGATTTTAGCCTCATGTGAATAATCCATGTTCTGGATCATCTCATTGCAAGATGACCACACCTATCTACGAAATAAGGTAAAACAACTTTGCCATCAACAAGGAAACAAGTCACTTTAACATTCCTATTAATGCCTGACCGCATCATACAATTGCATCCCAGCACTCATGAAAGAGTAAGCCCTCTGAAAATCCAAGGATCACCGCAGAAGGCGACGGTGCAACGAGAAATAATGCAATATTGTTTTAACTGTAAGATTCTCACACAAAGATAATATGGTTCTCCAAACCCAACTGCAAGCTGATGGGATCTCCATGCTTCAAAAATTTTTGTTCTTCACATTGTAATTCCAACTCCAACTGACCCATAAACTATCGTTGTGCATGATAAAGTTATGAAAATGTGTACTCACCACCGCAATATTCCAATTCGTTAACAATAACAAGCCTAAACCTCCTTTGTTCTTGGGCAACTGCATTTTGTTGAAGGCGCAAGGAATCAGTTTCCTCCTATAAACACTTCTAGTCCATAGAAATCTCGGCAGAGCTGAAGTAATCATACCGATTAGCCTTTTAGGAAGCACAACTGCCCTTGCCTAGTAGACATACATAGAAAATTCAATACTTTTGACAAGAATAAGTCGCCTACTTGTGTAAGAAACCTATTAGCCCAGTTCGAAAAAGATTGAATTATTTTATTGTATAATGGCAAACAGTTTGCCTTGGTAATTCTAGACATACATAAAGGCAACCCCAAATAAGGAGTTCCTTTTTCAAGAAGCTGCATGCCTAAGAGGGAACACAATCTTGCAGTGTTAACATCCGATACCCTTGCGAACATGACCTGCGATTTTGTCGAATTGAGCTTAAGACCTGTCATCGAGTGAAAAGCACCCAGTGTTTCAAGAATGTTGATCAAAGGCGTATCCTCCAGTTTCATGAAAACCATTATATCATCAGCAAATAGCAGGGTTGGTATGGCATTATTCTTACATTTCGGATGATAGTTAATCACGCCATGGTTAAATTTTTCCTTAAACATAGACGTAAGCAATTCCATCACTAGGATAAAGATGTACGAAGATACTGGGTCACCTTGCCGAACCCTATTTTCCTCTGAAATACCCATAAGTTTTTCCGTTATACACAATAGAGAAAGACGGAGTTGAATTGCATACATACAACCAAGCCACAAAACTTTAGGAAAATTCATTTGTGCTAAAATTTTGACAATTGAAATCCACTGAATACTATCATATGCCTTGCTTAATTCCTATTTCAACACAGCGTCAGGGTTGCATGCGCAACACTATATCCCCTGGTAAGCTTATGAGTCAACAACACATTATCTAGAATATTGCGACCTGGTAAGAAAGCGGTCTAGTTCCTTAAGATAAGGGATGGAAGAACAACAAGTAG
This sequence comes from Allium sativum, assembly GCA_030737875.1. NCBI lineage: Eukaryota > Viridiplantae > Streptophyta > Magnoliopsida > Asparagales > Amaryllidaceae > Allium > Allium sativum. Next base: position 42,547,080 of record JASFAX010000020.1, on the reverse strand, counting down.
TCTATTGGATTAAAAAAAATTACACTTGTAGGTTACATTAAAACATGAAATTGGTCTAAAAGAATTAACATTGGATGCATTCTTGGTTTTGGGAATGAGAACTAGATTAGTGGCATTGACTTCGGAAAGAATCCGGAACTTATTGAAAAAGTTGTGAATGGCCTTGTAGAAATCAGTGGCAATAATATCCCAAGCCGACAGGAAAAATTTACATTAAAACCATCGGGACCGCCACATGATTTTTTATTCATAGAGAAAAGAGCATGTTTAATTTCCGAGTCATTTACTTTTCCTATTAACTGATCACATTGACAAGCCGTGAGGAATGGCAGGTTGGCATTATCAATTAAGAGTAAATCAGGGATGAAATCAGTGCCATTACCCAGCAAATCAGTGAAATAGTTAAGAAAAGTGGCAACAACAGTTGCAGGGGAAACGCATAGGAAACCATTTACATCAATAATGTTATGAATATGGGAAGACTGTTTTACCTTAACGGCTGCGTGATAAAAATAGGCATTTATATCACCTTCATGCTTCCACTTGAAATTCAGTTGTTGTTTCTTCATACCCGCTTGTATTTCCAGCGTTGCATTAAGCTCCCCAAAAATTCTATTTTCTTCAGCCGCTACATCTGGATCATCAAGATTGTTGAGAAGATTATTTTGGGCAATATTCAAACCAGCTTTCAACGAGTCCGATAATTTAGAGCCAGATCCAAACTTGTAGCATGCCCAAAGTCGAAGAGTATTTTTTGCTTCTCTTAGCTTTCTGCAAAATATGAACATAGGGTTACCAAAAAAAGGAGGAGACCAAGAAATGTCAATTTTAGAAAGATACTTTGGATCATGAGACCAAGAGTTGAAAATTTTAAAACTTGTTTTATCTCTTCTCAAAGGCGGCCCGTAGGATAAAATAATGGGGGAGTGGCCGGACAGGATTAGGTAGGTTTGCAAGGAGGTTAGGCCAAGTCTGAAGAGTTTATAATTGCAAAAGATGTGATCTATGTTAGTGAAAGTGCGGACACCACTTCTACTACGGTTGTTCCACGAGTAACGCGCACCAGAGGTATTTACGTGGATAAGATCATCACCTACAATTGCCATGTTTGGAGGTTCAATGTCACATAATAGCAGAGGGACACTACCAAATTTGTCGTTCAAATCAAGGCAAGAGTTGAAATCTCCGAGTACAATCCAAGGATGAGAGTTTTGATGGAATGCAGGGAGAAGATCAAGCAAAGTCTGCCTAGACATAGCAGTGTTATCGGCATAAATTATGGTTAGATAATATATGGCATGATTGGATAAGATGGTTATATAGAAGTGTATTAACTGTCTATTGGCATAGTCGAGGCGAAGATCCAAAAAGGCTGGGTTATGAATCACAAGTATTCTACCATAAGCAGCATGGTCCAGGTTATGAGATAAAGACTAGGATGGTTTGATATAAGAAGCAGCTAAGAGGGTTAGTTCATGGTTTAGCTTGGTTTCAAGCATAGAAAATAGCTGGAGATTGTACCGATTGATGATATTTCTAGCTTGATCAAGTTTGAGAGGGTTGTGAGCACCTCTACCATTCCAAACAGCTAGGATTTCATTCATTGGGTAAACTCTCTTAAAGGGAGGCAGCTCTTGTCATGCTCTTAGTTCTAGGAGAGGGTTGATTAGCAGTCGTTTGGTTGTTCACTGACACAGGGTTGCTAGGTGATAATACAGAGGATTGATGATTAGATAGAACATTAGAGGGAGGCCATCCTGGTATAACACCCGGGTAGTTGTAAGGTGGTTTAGGTGGGGTTTCTTCTGAGATAGAGTTTGCATTAATCAGCGGAGTAGTACTTGCAATGGGAATAAATGAACTGCATGGTGAATTTGTAGTGATAGGAGACGATGGTTGGATATGTGAAGTGGATGTACCATTGCACTGATCCATAGCCACTAATCCTTTGCTATGTCCACTTTGCCTCTTGGAGTCATGACGACTCCACTGCACTGGCTCATGATCACTTTCCCTTTTGGAATAATGACTACTCTATTGCACTGATCCATAGCCTAACATCCATCTCTCAGCGGTGAATCAAAGTTATGGACCTCGATAGCCCCTTTACACACGTCCCGCAGCAAGGCCCAACTCTAGGAGTTAATTTGTTGGTTCCATCTGGATCCTGAGCTACAACTACTCATTTGGACTACCTTTGCATCTCGGGTTTTTGGTCTCCTCCTGGTTCGTGACTCCTCAGCTTGGCTCGTGGTCCTCCATGTCGGCTCGTGGTCAACTTCCTTGGTTCATGGTTCCATTCGTGAATGCCGGCTCGTGGGGACATGGTCGGTTCGTGGACCACATATGGATTGTAGTCTCCTGGTTCGTGGCCAACCACCCTGTTCAGTTCGTGATGTACCCATGGGGTCCACTCGTGGTGCTTGTCCGGTTCGTGGGAAGGCAGCTTGTGATGGTGCTTCATAGTTCGGCTCATGATGGTGGTTCATGGGATGTGTGTAGGTCTATCCATTTCATGGCTCACCTCCTACCTTGGCTCGTGACATATGCCTCACGAAGGGGAAGGGCCCACGAATGGGTCCCTACACGACTTCCTGCAACTCTTTCCAGCAACTGTTTATGCCATACGACGGCGTTTTTGACCAATTTAACAGTTCTAGACAATCTCAAAACATTCCAAACAGTAATAACAACATATAGAATCAACCATAAACACCAAAACAACAATTATAACATGTTAATATGGATCAAACACACCCAAAACCCATGTTTTCCCCTTAATCATGTTTAACCATATCTAATGATAGGATTAGCAAAATATATCCAAATTAACCCAAACTTTTAGCAGAGGCATAAAATGACATTTCAGAATTTCTATATATTTTTCCAGATTTTTAACAAGCATAATTTCGCTAATTATCACTAATCATCCCTAATTAGCCGTATTAGTACAAAAACATGCTAATCACTCACCGTAGCCAGAAATAAAACCTTAGATCTGAAACTCTATTGTTACGGTATGAATCCCAATGCGTAGCAGTAGCTCCAACTATGATTTGGTGTTAATTTCCCTTGATTTGCCGTAGATTTGCTTGATTTGCGATTAGGAAGTGATTAAAAGGTGTTTTAAAAGGTGGAGGCCATGGCTAGGGTTCAAGGATTGTATTTAGCGGTTGGAAAACTGAAATGAAAATGGTTTCCTAACTCATTTCTGCCTCCCCATAACCCTAATCCCGAAATGGGTTATGAGCCCATTCACTTGTTACCTTATTAAGCCCGGTTAAGCTGGTTTTCACCTTCCAAACCTTGTTTAAGCCGTATCTCTCAAATAGTAAGCCCGTTTGATCGAGTGACCACTCTACAGAAAAGTAAACCATCATTCAAATTCAATGGAAGTGGTTTTAGGTCAAAACTTCTTACCAGTCAAAAGTTATAGGCGAAACAAGTTTTGCTAGGGGCAAAACGGTCATTTAAAAATTGGCAAAAATCGTGAACATGGGAAATGACCCCAATAGTCGCTCCCCATAGTTACACTACCATACGACTTCGTATGAGAATGAAATAAATATTCTACAATCCTTTGATGCGTAGAATGCAGGTTGTCACATTCTTTCCCCTTAAGAAATTCCGTCCCCGAAATTCATTAACCAAACATACAAGGGTGCTCCGCATGCCTATCATCCATTTACAAACAATCAATCATACATAATAGCACAATAAGCCTATCCTAGCATGCGGTTTACTAACAAGGGAATAACTAAATAGCAATCAAAATCTTACCAGGCAAAGAGTTCTGGATACATTTTCCTTATGTTTTCCTCTGTTTCCCAAGTACAGTCATTCTCGTTATCACCCAACTGTACCTTGGCCAGTTTCATCGTCTTCCTTCACTGTTGCTTCGTATCGGACTCGACAATACGAATCGGCATGCGGTTCCCAACTGCCTCGGGTTCTACCTCAATAACATCTAATTGATCCGATGAAATAGCCATATTAGGGTCGTGCAGAACTTCCTTAACTAGGAAACATGAAATACGTTGTGAACTCCCGCTATCTTGTTAGGTAACTCAACTTTATAAGCTAATTTCCCAACTTGCTCGAGAACTGGGAATGGACCAACAAATCTTGGTGCTAACTTGCTTCTCCTATCAAATCGAATCACGCTCTTTAACGGAGAAATCTTGACAAACACCAAGTCACCAACAGAGAATTTCAATTCTCTTAGTCTTTTATCAGCATAACTCTTCTGCCTATCTTGGGTAGCTTTCATTCGCTATTGAATAACCTTGATCTTATCTGATGTTCCTCCTATCACATCTAGTCCAAACATAAATTTCTCTTCAGTTTCCAACCAATATGATGGTGAGTTGCACGGTCTTCCATACAAAGCCTCAAATGGAACCATACCAATACTAGATTGATAACTATTATTATATGCAAACTCAACCAGGTGCAAATGGTCATCCCATGATCCACCAAAATCCAATATACAAGCTCTCAAGAGATCCTCTAATACGCGATTCACCCTCTCTGTCTGACAGTCGGTTTGAGAATGGTATGCAGTACTGAGATGTAATTCTGATCCTAAAGCCTCTTGTAAGCTCTTCCAAAACCCACTAGTGAATAATGGATCTCGGTCACTCACAATACCTTTATGTACTCCATGAAATCTCACTACCCATTTCATATACGGTTCTGCTAACTTAGTGGTCGTTCTATTCGACTTGACCAGTATGAACCTTGCACTTTTAGTCAATCGATCCACAATCATCCAAATACTATCATGGCACAACCTAGTCCTTGGTAAACCATCAATGAAATCCATTGAGACTTGTTCCCATTTCCATTCGGGAATTTCCAGCGGTTGTAACAAATCACTGGGCTTCTTTTGCTCGTCTTTAACTAGCTGGCAGAGTTCATGCGCTTGGATATGAACTTCCCAATGTCTCTCTTCATTCCTTCCCAGTAGTAGATCTGCTTCATGTCTCGATACATTTTGTTGCCACTGGGATGTATAGTCAGTTTTGAGTGATGACGTTCTCTAAGCACTTCATCTCTCAATCCAATAACATTGGGTATAACCAGCCTTGCATTCTTTCTAAGCCATCCATCTCGATCAAGCCCATACTTGTTTATCTCCTCGTCAAACCTATCTCTAACTTGGAGATGATTTCTAATAGATTAGGATCGTCCCTCTGACCGGAACCAATCCACTCAATCAAGGTGGGTCTGATCTTCAAACTTGCTAACATTGTTGGATCTAATTCGCACTTAGGTCTGAAATCATATCCCGTGATATACTCCAGTTGCTTCCATTCCAGAAACATAGCTCCCAAGCTGGCATGTCTCCTACTCAATACATCAACTACCGCATTGCCCTTCCTAGGTGTATATGCGATATCATAATCATATGAAGTCGAGAACTCTAACCATCTTTGCTGGCGGAGATTTAAATCTTTCTGGGAGAAAAGGTACTTTAACGACTTATGATCAGTAAACAACTCAAATCTTTCTCCCAAGAGATAATGTCTCCACATTTTCAAAGAGAACACGATTGCTGGCAATTCCAGATCATGGGTAGGATATCTTCTCTCATGCGGTTTCAATTGCCGACTAGCATAAGCTACAACCCTACCTCCTTGCATCAGTACAACACCTAGTCCAGTACCACAGGCATCAGTGTACACCGTCATCTCTTCGTTCCCCTTAGGAATAACTAACACTAGCACACACGTCAACTTCTCCTTTAGACCCTTAAATGCATTCTCAGATCTTTCGTCCCAGACGAAAGCCTGATTCTTCTTGGTCAACTGAGTTAACGATGCTACTATCTTGGAAAAGTCTTGGATAAACTTAAGGTAATATGCAGCCAACCCCAAGAAATTTCTTACGTCCGTTGCATTCTTGGGCGTAGACCAATCTTGTACCGTAGCCACCTTCGCAGGGTCCATGACAATACCATTCTACGAAACAACATGGCCCAAGAATCTCACTTCCATCCTCCAGAAGTGACACTTAGAAGATTTCGCTTTCAATTGGTGTTTTCTCAACACCACCATCACTGTCCTCAAATGTTCCTTATGTTCATCCTTTCTCCTTGAGTAAACAAGGATTTCGTCCACGAACACAAGAACAAACTTATTCAATTGATCCCTGAATACCCCATTCATAAGGTCCACAAAATATGCCGGTGCATTGGTCAACCCGAATGGCATGACCAACCACTCATAGAATCCAGACGGCGTCCGAAATGCCGTTTTAGGTATACTCTCAGCTGCTACTCGAAGCTGATGAAAACCAGTTGTGAGATCTAACTGGGAGAACACTCTTGCTCCACTCAACTGATCAAACAAATCGTCTATCCACGGAAGAGGATACTTATTATTCCTCGTCGCCTTATTCAACTCGTGATAGTCTACACACAATCGAAGGGAACCATTTGCTTTAGTAGGAAACACCACTGGTGCGCCCCACTTGGAAACACTCCTTCGGATAAATCCCTTCTTCAAAAGATCGCTTACTTGCACCCTGAGCTCTCGCTTCTTCCTAGATGTCATATGACGAAGTGACATCACTACAGGTCTCCATCTTTCACTAAATCAATACGCAACTCAATCTCTCCGTGTGGCGGAAGTTCGGTCACTTCCCCGAAGATGTACGGATACTCGCCAGCAATAGGCACATCTGGCAACTCGTCATGCGGGATGTCGAGGGAATTCAGAAAACTAACCATCACCCCATCACTAGGTAGGCTACCAAACAGTACCCTCCGCCCATCACCCGCCCTAATAGTCACATAAAACCCTTCACAATCTACAACTACCCTATATCTTTGGAGCCAATCGACTCCCAAAATAATGCCAAAACCAATAAAGCACAAAACAAATCAATCCCAAGTGAACATACATCCATGACTCAATTAGATCAAATTTCAACAAATCATACTAAGGCTAGTCGAACCACCGATCGGGTTCGTCACAACTAAAGGTCCACTGACAATATCGGGTTCCAATCCCAACCTATCTACCAGGTCATTAGATATCAAGGAATGGGAAGCCTTGGTATCAAACAATACTCGAACGTGAACATCATAAATAGAAAGCATACCTTGTATAACGATATTCTTTCCCTTCTCTGCCGCAGTTGGGGCATTCGACGAAGAAGGAACAACACTTATAGCATATGCTTTCATGATCTGCTTCTCTTTAGGAGGTTGCAGACATTTATCCTTAAGATGTCCCACTTAGCCATAGTTGAAGCACATCCTATCCACTGGCTTGGCTCTACAATCTTTAGCATAGTGGCCCTTCTTGCCACAACTATAACACTCTACGTCTTTCCTGTCTTTCTTTTTCTGACCATCCTTGGTCTGGTTCTGCTTCCTCTTATTTTGAGCTTATTCTTGCCTCCGCCACTTGCCTGTGGCTTTGGCTCCCCTGCAGATGTAACAACAACCTCGGTTTTTGACTTAGGGTAAAGGCTCTTCAACCTCAATGCCTTTCCTACTAGAGACTCAAATGTCTCATCGATATGGTTTATGAGTCTTTTCCCTAAGTACTCATCTAGGCCAGTTATGAACTTCTCGTTCTTCTTCTCAGCAGTATCGATAAGGGATAATCCATACTTCGATAAAGTATTAAACTCAGCAATATATTCCGAGACTGCCCTACCATTCTTCTTAAGCTCTAAAAATCTCCTAAACAATTCCAATTTCTGAGCAGCTGGGATAAACTTGCCACTGAATCGGGCCTTAAACTGATTCTATATAACTTGATCCTCAGGAGTAGCTGCCTTAGTAGCATTACACCATTTCATTGCCCGTCCTTGCAGCTGACGGGATGCTAGTTTTTTCTTCATTGCATCCTTGATTCCAAAATCCTCAAAGATGCGCTCATAGCTATCCATCCAATCTTGAACATCCGTAGCCGATTCTGTTCCGTGGAACGGCTTCCCACCAAGGCTAGTATAATCCTTGTTAAGCTTGGAGAAATCGGCCCTAGGCGCTTGCGCTACTGCACCACCACCATTAGCAGCGTTAGGAGCTGCTCGTTGAACATCCCTAAGCATCTCTCTCATAATGATAGCAAACATCATCCTCATATCAGGGGCATTCCTATTATTGGCCCTCGAACCCGTACTCGTATATCGGCTCATCGTTTAGTCTGTAAAGTGAAAATGATTAACCATCTCCTTAGTGGTGCAGCGCCGTGCGAATTCATCCTTAAATACACTAATAGTATATGTATAACTTTTGAAAACCAAAATATCACAAATATGTGCTCTCATATACGTATACTATCTCATCCTGTTATCTTCCCCTAGGTTAACTATGCAACCTAGAGCTCTGATACCAAGTGTGACGGCCTGCCATGCACCAGCCAACATTTCCCTGAAATGCGTTGTGCCAATGCCCGACCAGCACAGGACGGTCGTCAAAAGAAAAAGGTTTTGAAACGATGAATCATCAATGAACCTGTAGTATATCTCACAGCGCATGGAACAAAATATAATAATAACATAACTTGATATAAACAGGTGAGACAGTGCATAAGTCAAAAACTAAACCATCATAACAGCGGAAAAATTCAAAATACAGCTTATGATCTAAACCATCATCATTACAACTTCTAAAATCTGTCTCTAAAGCAAAATAGGAAAGTACACTACTAATGCCCAAAGTAGTGACCAGCCATAACACAGGGAGAATATATGGAAATGATACGTGTAAGCCTATTGCTCATCTATGGAAAGCTACTCCTGCATAACCAGCTAACCTGTCTCTAGTTTGCTCGTTTAAGGGCACCCAGAGTAATAAGAAGAGACGTAAAACTCTGGGTCAGACTTATGTCTGATATGAGCGATAAGCAGCAAAAACAGAACAATAACAGGTATACATAACCATACCTGAACCTGGACCTGCAACCAAAGAGTTGGCACAACCGGATGTACAATACTCTAAGGTAACACTAACATAAAGTGTAAATATAGGAGTGTGCGTTACATAGTGATAGAAAAACATCAAACATAGTAATCATCATCACATCTCTCACTCAGTGCGTAAAGCGTACAATATCCATTACTTTGATCACCCAGTCCTCTACTACGATCACTTTGCCCTTGGGCGTCATAGTGACCCCATTGCACTGATCCGTAGCCACTAGTCCTTTACTATGTCCACTTTGCCCCATGGAGTCTTGACGACTCCACTGCACTGGCTCATAGCCATGCTACGATCACTTTTCCCTTTGGAGTAATGACTACTCCACTGCACTAATCCATAGCCTAACATCCATCTCTCAGCGGTGAATCAAAGTTATGGACCTCGATAACCCCTTTGCACACATCCTGCAGCAAAGCCCAACTCTACGAGTTAACTCGTTGGTTCGCATCTGGATCCTGAGCTACAACTACTCATTTGGACTACCTTTGCATCTCGGGTTTTTGGTCTCCTCCCGGTTCGTGACTCCTTAGCTTGGCTCATTGTCCTCCATGTGGGCTCGTGGTCAACTTCCATGGTTCGTGGTTCCATTCTTGAATGCCGGCTCGTGGGGACATGGTCGGTTCGTGGACCACATATGGATCGTAGTCTCCTGGTTCGTGGCCAACCACCCTGTTCGGTTCATGATGTACCCGTGGTGTCCACTCTTGGTGCTTTACCGGTTCGTGGGAAGGCGGCTCATAATAGTGCTTCACGGTTCGACTCGTGACGGTGGTTTGTGGGATGTGTGTAGGCTATCCAGTTCGTGGCTCACCTCCTACCTTGGCTCGTGACACATGTCTTACGAATGGGGATGGGCTCATGAATGGGTCCTTACATGACTTCCTGCAACTCTTTCCAGCAACTGTTTACGCCATACGACGGCGTTATTGACCAACCTAACAATTTTAGGCAATCACAAAACATTCCAAACAGTAATAGCAACTATATAATCGACTATAAACACCAAAACAACGTTTATAACATGTTAATATGGATCAAACACACCCAAAATCCATGTTTTCCCCTTAATCATGTTTAACCATATCTAATGATAAGATTAGCAAAATATATCCAAATTAACTCAAATTTCGAACAGAGGCTCAAAATGACATTTCAGAATTTCTAAATATTTTTCCTGATTTTTAACATGCATAATTTCGCTAATTATCACTAATCATTCCTAATTAGCCGTAATTAGTACAGAAACATGCTAATCACTCACCTTAGCCACAAATAAAACATTAGATCTGAAGCCTATTGTTATGGAATGAATCCCAATGCGTAGCAGCTGCTCCAACTCTGATTTGGTGTTAATTTACCTTGATTTGCCGTAGATTTGCTTAATTAGCAATTAGGAAGTGATTAAAAGGTGTTTTAGAAGGTGGAGGCCATGGCTAGGGTTCAAGGATTGTATTTAGCGGTTGGAAAACTGAAATAAAAATGGTTTCCTAACTCATTTCTGCCTCCCCATAACCCTAATCCCGAAATGGGTTATGGGCCCATTCAGTGGTTACCATATTAAGCCCGATTAAGCTGTTTTTCACCTTCCAAACCTTGTTTCAGCCATATCTACCAAACGATAAGTCCGTTTAATCAGTGTGACCAAAAACCGTCATTCAAATCCAGTGGAAGTGGTTTCAGGTCAAAACTCCTTACCAATCAAAAATTATAGGCGAAACAAGATTCACCAGGGGCAAAACGGTCATTTAAAAATCAGCAAAAATCGTGAACATGGGAAATGACCCCAATAGTCGTTCCCCTTAGTTACACAACTATATGACTTCGTATGAGAATGAAATAAATATTTTATGATCTTCTAATGCGTAGAATGCAGGTCGTTACAGAACGTGTTGCAGAAAGAGGATTAGGAGCTAGAAGGGGTGGATTGGATACGGCAGGAACTGAGAGAGGGGAGAGAGAAAGTGATGCGGGAGGTGGATCAGGAGCTAGAGGGGGTGGATTGGGTACGACAGGCGGTGGGTAAGTCGGGGTAGCGATGGGAGGTTGAAAGATGTGATTGGGCAGGAAAGAGTAGGGATGGGTTTGGCAGGGAGGGAGTACGGGGATGGGAGTGGATACAGGGATAGGTGAGGTCGCCATGAGAAAATAGATTTTTAGCTTTGTGGATTTTGAGTTTTTTGAAGAAAACTTATTAGTAAACCTTAGTTAAGAGAACTAAGTTAATAAGTAAACAACGATAAGTTGTAATGACAGTGTAAGATGGAATTATGATTAAATAGGAAAGAACGAGGTTAATATATGAGGTATAATAAGTTATATTTAATCGTAAATAATAAATGACATGTTAAACAGAAAACAAGTGAATTGAGATGAAATATACTTAATTACATATTAAGTAAAACATGTTATTGTAACTTCGGAATCAAACAATGAATAATATAAAGGGATTGTAGATTACTTTCATTAATTACAATCTGAGGATAAGAGATTGTAGATTACTTTCGTTAATTAAAATCTAGAGAATAACATGTGATGGACTTATTAATAAACTTAAATGGATTAAGTTATATATATATATATATATGAAATTAATAAGCAAGAGGAACTTGATAACTTGAAAAGAAGTCAGTGTGAATGGGGATAACTTGTTAACCTGTAATACTTGACCGATTTAAATCTATTGGGGTTACATGAGCATGTCAAATTGATTAGGGGTTAAGTAAACTTGCTTGAATCAGTGGGGGTTAAGTTAATCTTGTTAAATCTATGGGAAGGTAATATATGCCCAACAAACTTAACATGTATTACATGCTGGGGTTATGCAACCTTGTTAAACTGTTAGGCATAACCTGTCAAAATCCTAGTAAAGGGGATGCAAGCCCGGGGGAAGCTTGTATCATCTATTGTGTAGGACCCGTATTGGTTAGTAACCCATCTTACTATCAAACGGGGAACCCGAACTAGGTTGGGGTCAGGGCACACTTACTGAGTTAATTGTAAGCGGTTTATATAGGTGGAGGTGTTGACAGGGCGGGATCCAATGGAGTCATGTGCGTGCATGGGTCTGGCTTGCTCGGAAAAATTAAGACGCTGTGACATCAATAAATATGGCTATGCATCTTGAAAATAACGGGGTTGCCACTTTAGGAAGGGATACATCCTACTATGGGGCTAACGCAGGGTATCTACGGGATAGGGAGCCGATCGATTGGGGTAGCAATTTGGTTACATCTAGTCTTGCTTATTTAGGAGCCTGTTATTAACATTGGGGGTAACATCTGTCATTTCTATTGGGTTTTCATTTATTATTGTTGGGGGTAAAACCCGTCACTAGAAGTGCACTTAAGTCTACCATCTTGTTCTTGTTGGGATCATTATGTTCTTATTATACTGGTATTGGTGCAGGGAAAAGTACTTGAGAAGCGCAATATATTCTGTTTATCCTGCTCAGTTTGCTATACCTGTCATATGATGCTGTTATCTCTCTCCCATTCAGTTTATATGCATGTCATGATGCTTTCACTTATTTATATGCCAAAAGTAACCGGACTCACCAGACTTTATGTCTTACCCATTTTATTTCCTCTTCTCTCTCTTATATTTCTCCCCCCAGGTTCTTAGGGTGGGAATACTCGGGCTTGATTTGGATTCTCTCTTTCATTCTTCTTGGAGATGCTTAGATGTACCGCTTTGAGTTCTGTCTTCTTGGATATGGCTAAATTTTGGGGACTATTCTTTTCATGTGTTATTGTACTCTGATGATTCAGTACGAGACAGAAGTTTTAAATTGATGTAACGGGTTTTTCTGTATTTCAGACTTATGATGTTATTGGGTTTTGGACCATGATGATTTATATTTAATAAAGTTTTAAATTCCATTGTTATTTTGTATCTGTCTTGTGATGTTTCTGTTTCTGTTTACCTATAATGCTTCACGAAACTTAATACATTTGATAAAGAGTAACATTAACGAACGTGGGGTGTTACACGCTACCCCTTCACCACTAACCCGTTCCGGATGCTTTGTTTTGGTAGTAACAAAAATATTGCTCAGTTGAAGAGATGCTAATAAGTGATAATTTTTACAGGGTAATGCAATCAACGGATTATACAAATTTAAACCTATAAAGGAGAAGTACCATTATACTTCAGTGATAAATCAAGAGACTAACAATAAAAGCACTTTTGATCTTTGGCACTACAAATTGAGTCACCCCAATGTAAATGTTGTGAAAAATGTACTTGGTAGAAATAATATACTATATGATGATTTATAATCATACCAAATGTCTATACATATTGTCAAATGTGGAAGAATCACCAAATACCTTTTGATAAATCTTTAACTGTATAGTCTAAACCATTTGAGCTAGTTACCACTGTTTTATGGTGGCCAACCCCTATCTCTTCTGATTACAGCTATAAGTATTACATTACATTTGTTGATGCATTTTCTAGATACACATGCATTTACTTCTTAAAAGGTAAATCTGAAGCTCATGACATAGTGGTAACCTATATACACATGGTTGAAAATCAATTCCAAACTAGAGTAAAGGTTATTCAGTCTAATGGTGGAACTAAATACAAAAAATTCAATGGCCTTTAAAAAACAAGCGAGTAGTTCATGGAACAACCTACCCTTACACCTTTGAACAAAATTGTCTAGCTGAAAGGAAGCACATACATATAGTGGAATCTGGTTTAACATTATTAGCTCAACAATATTTACCATTGAAGTTTTGGTCTGGATATTTTAACATTGTTGTGTATCTAATAAATAGAATGCCATCAAAAGTGGTAAAGGACATAAAGCCCATATAAAAACTGTATAATGTCAAACATTATTACCATAGTATAAAGACTTTTGGTTGTTTGTGCTTTCCCTATCTAAGACCATACAATGCCAACAAATTAAACTTTAGATCAAATACATATACATTTATTGGATATGTTGTCAAGCTAAATGGCTATAGGTGTATAGATGAGAATGACAGAATATTTACAAGTAGACATGTTGTATTCAATGAGAATGTGTTTCCTTATTGTACAATAGAGATCATGAAAACCAACAAAATGTTCAACACTAAAACAAATATACATGGCAACCCAAATTATTTTGATACACTACACTTAGTCAATGAAGGGAGTATGTTGATGCTCAAGGAACACACACTAATGAAGTCAATCAACCCAGTAATGAAGCTTTTGAGCCACCCAGCCTCGCCATACCTTCATTTATAAGGGGAGAAAGTGAAAAACACTATCACTCAAAGTAATCAACATAGTGAAGGTTACACAAGTAGTTCAAATGAAACCTTTCCAACGAATTATAGTAGTACAAGTCAAGAAAATCAACCTTTTCAATAATCCACTCGCTCACACTGGTCATCCAATGAAAACTAGAGCTAAAAGTGGAATATTTAAGCTAAAAATTTATGTTGCTACTATCAATTCAGAGGAACCACTCACTTATGAACAATCTGTAAAATGCAAAGACCGGAAAGAGGCCATGAATGAAGAAAATAATGCTCTTATCAGAAACCAAACTTGGGAACTTGTTCATCAATCACATAACAAAAACTTTATTGGATGCAAATGGACATACATACTAAAATGAAATCCAGATTTCTCAATAAATAGATATAAGGCAATATTGGTTGCTAAAGGTTATACAAAAGTGTATGGGTTTGAATACAACTAAACATTCTCTCTAGTAGTCATGAAAGCAACAATAAGATTAATTTTCACTATAACCTTAAAAAATCAATGGAAAATCAAGCACCTACACGTTAATAATGCTTTTCTTAATGGTGTTCTAGAAGAAGAAGTCTATACGGAGCAACCAGAGGGTTATATACAAAATCTAGATTACGTATGCAAGTTAAACAAAGCAAACTATGGTTTGAAGCAGACACCAAGAGTTTTTTTGATAGGCTCAAATCTACACTAACAAGAATGGGCTATCAACCCATTAAATCTAGTAGCTCTCTATTTATCAAAATTAACAATTCTTCTACTGTATATATTCTAATATATGTTGATAACCTGATTGTAATATGTAACACATTTAAAATTAAATATTAAAATAAAATTCATAAAATTTATAAAATTTGGTCATAAACTAGCGTCATTTCATCCATGACGATTTTTTGATCGATTTAGACCTACGGTTTGCAAATGGATTTAAAACAAAGAAGATATTATTAAATAAAGTTTTAGAACAAACATGAAAAAAGAGATACAAGAGAAACACAAATAAGATATATATAGTGTTAATGATATTTTTCGTTAACACCGGGATAGGTCTATGGGAGTGGACCTAAAGGGAATATGGGGTTATTTAGCTTTCACAAGTCTGAGTTAATTCACTGTTTCCTCGATATCAAGGTTGCCGAGCCCAAGAGATTAGTTACTCTTCCATTAATAGGGTGAGGATCATGTTTAAGCAGCTCACGAACCAACAGTTATCTTGGAGCAAGGGCTCCTTAAGCAAAACCCTCGATAAAGAGGCTAAACGGCTTATAGGAAGGGGTTCTGCAAGAACTCTACGAAAGAGTCTAAATTTGAGTAGGAAGCTGTGACCGTATAGGAAGATTATAATTGGTTGTGTAGGAAATAGCTAAGGAATCACATAAGAAACTCAAAAGAAAGTATGCTAAGTGTCAATTCGCACTTTATTGATCTTTGATTTGGAGTACATGAGCGATTATGATAGAAATCCCCAAATTGATTTAGAAATTAGGGTTTACTCTAGAGAAAAGGAGTACAAGAATGAGAAATGAAAAATTGCTCTAAAAATGAGACCCCTGGGGTCTTATTTATAGACAAATCGAGGACCCTTTTGCTATTAGGCCAGCAGAAGCCCCTATCGGCCGCTTCTCCCTTTGGTCCGAGCACTTTAGCTTTCGACCGATCTTTTGTCTTTGCTTATTGCTCTTTAAGGTGACAATCATGGCTCTCAGAAGGGTGGTCCCAATGGTTGGGGATTTAAACTGGAGTTTATTCTACCTTCTTTGTATCAATACCAAGCCTATCGGTATGGATAGCTTTAGGAAGACTTTAGGCTTTTGGATAAAGGCTTATGGACGTAGGCCTCCGGATACGGTCTTCCGGTTAGGAGCTTTCGGATGTGGACTTCCAACTTCTCTATCAATTCTTTGTAGTACTTGCCTTCATGATGCAAATAAATGGTTGCTGGGTCCACAAACCCTGTCGGTATTTACACTAAGTAGATTAGTGCAGATAACTTGTTTCTCCTTGAGGTTCCAGCTTGTCTTTCGGTAGATTCATGAAGTGTGTCTTGGCTTTCCAGAAGGCTGCTCCCGACGCTCTATTAGTTTCTTACTAAAGTTGACTCTTGATGACCATCCGATTGCGGTTTTGGTAGATGGCTCCCAAATGATCCCCTTATGATCTTGTTCTTCGATGTATCGGTGTTAAGTGAGTTAACACCGATAGCCCTTCCGTCCCTCTATATCTTGGGTTGCAATGTCCTTTGCCTTCTTCTTCATTAGCCCTTGGTTTTGGATGACTTCTTGTTAGTTATCTTTCCTGCCAGGATTACCCTACCGGTAATCTCCCTTCATACTGGATTTGAAGTCTATTCTTTAATGAAGGTTCCGGTTGCTTGCCCTTCCGGTCACTTCCATTAGGCTTTCGGCTTTACTCTGTGTTTAAATTCTGCTTAGTGATTACTTCCCTTTTTCTGTGATGGCCCGATACCCCTTCACCATCAGCCTATCTCAGAGTTAATTTTGGTAGTAACATTTTCCCCTCTTGTGAAGGGGTATTTTCGACTTTCCAAGTCAAATATTGATGTCCTTTCGGCGTTTTGATTCCCTGTCTCTTGACCTTCCTCGATTGGGACCATTGATTGGTTCTTGCTTGTACGGCTTTGATTAAAGGTAACTTGGTATAATTATCATCGCATCTTCTTCCTTTTTTTTCCTACGACATTAATTACTCAAACCAGATTATTGTTCATAGAGAATTTCCAAAGCTTTTTTTAAAAATTTCTAGTTCAAGCCCTGGTGAGTATTATTACTATGAATTATAAGCAAAAATTTAAACTAGTCACTTAAATCAATTAGGGTTTTGCATGTTAAATGCAGACTATTTAATCATAGGAGATTTAGATTATGATCCATGGTGAACTACACGAACACTTTTTTTTCCAATGTTATTTATCGGGGGTTTGAGATGTACAATTTTCATAAGAAAGGGTATTTGCACCTAAAAAGTGAAATTCAGGCCTTCGGTGCCGGTAAATTCTCCACCAATGTTACCGACCTGATCATTCTAACTTTGCCGACACCAATCCCAACATTTATGTAGCATGTAAGTGCCGGATTGACCCAAGAATGGTGAATCATCCGAAACGGCTATCGAAGAGATAATTCTTTCTCTAGTTGTGGTGCCGGTAAAATTTAGGAGTTTCATTGTCGTAACCTTTAGACTTTGGTTTCATATGCCTGTCCTGAGGGTCACTCAGGCTTCCGGTGATGACTTAGGGTCATTTTAATGCCGATTTAACCGTTACCATTTCCTTTATAGTCTCCCCGACACCATTTTTTTTTTCTTTTTTCCTTGGTACAAGGATGGCTAACTTTGTCATCATTTAGGCCTTGATTGTTTCTAAGTGATTGTAAACTTATCATAAACTCTGTCTAGATTAATATCTAGGACTATCTTAATATGCAATTATTTGAGTAACTAGCATTAAATAAGTTTACATGTTATCCACCCATTTCAACTAATGAATGTGGTGCCAATTCACGTGTTTATGAAATCATGTCACCTGGCAGCACTATGTCCGGTAAAAAAGAGCTCTAGTCGGTCGAAACCTGGGGTTCCCAACACCTTTCGGAAGAAGAAGCCATTCACTTTGAAGAAGTCTTTAATTACTTCTCAGGATGAAGTAGATTCCATCCTTAACAACTTTAGGATGTCTGATGTAGATGCCATCCCCAATACTAATCGGGATAATATCAGAAATCCTCTGAAAGGTTACTTTGCATATTCAGTCCTCCATATCTTTCATGGAGGCTTCTTTCCCTTTACGAATTTTATATCTCGACTCTTACGGGACCTAGAAATTGCACCTATCTAACTTCTTCCAAACACTTATACTTTGCTTCTATGTCTCGAAGTTCTAGCACTAGAATTGGGTTAGGCTTCTCTTACTTCTGATCTTATTCAGCATTTGGTATGGTTTTTGAATGGAGCAAACTCGCCCATCTTGCATGCCAACCCCTTGATGAAAATCAATAACGATGGCATTAGTAAGAATGTCCCTTGGGAAGACCAGTTCTTTTTCATCAGATGCCCTGTTGGCATTTCAGGCAACTTTGCAGATCTTGGTGAGTTCCCTTTCTTTTCCATGAGTAATCATATTTTTTCTGAGCATTATTTAACTTTATTTGCTTTCCAGATCCTGCTTCCAAGAGAGTTGCTTTAACGAAGAGTGAGTCTTGCGCGCTTGAAATTATCTCTAAAGCATTTGAGAAGCCGCGGAGTCGATTAGCTTTGTTGACCCTGGATAAATTATGTCAATATAACCTTTTTCCTGATGGGAAAAAAATCTAAGGGCGTCCACTCATCCATTTCTTAGGATCCAAGCATTTGACTTTGGGTTCGAACACGTTCACCACTTCTTCCCCTTTGTTTCCAAGTATCCTTATTGGGATTGCTACTTTCTTTTTCAAACAGATTTAATTCACAAGATATTCATTCCTGAATTTACCTTTGTATTTTATATTTTGATCAGGGGCTTGGCTTCAGAAGTTGTTACTCTTACTGATGCTCTAGATCAATCCACCGCTATCGCTATCAAAGAATGGAAGAATCAACCATTGAGCTACATGCTAAAAGATTAAGATGACACTTATGTTCCTCTTTCTTAGGATGCCACTGTTGAGGTTGTTGATCATGGAACTTCTGTCTCTATATTCCCTACCGTTGATTCTACTGTGGTGTCTATTATTGTCTCTCCCGAGGGTACCTTTGGTAGAGAATGTGAGGGTCATGTTCTTCCATCAACCTTTCCAAGTATGTTAGAAGTGAACAAGCATGCCATGGCCCAAACTTCCATTTCTCAACACGTAGAGCCCTCAAGGTTTCCCGCACCCCCAATGAGCTTTGATGACTTTGTGAAGCTTGCCCTTTCTTGTCCTGAAGCTATGAACATTTATGTTACCTTTCACTTCTTCAAAAGAGAAAGATTTTTATCAACATTTAGTCAATTGGCAGCTCTCGGTATAGATTCTTTTTATTAATTCTTCTTTTATTCTTAATTTTCTATTACGAGTAATTGAATTCTACTCCCTTCACATGTTACTAAAAGATGGATTTTGTCTAAAGCAACTCCTTCCTCGTCTTCGCCCAAGGTTATTCGCCTTTGGGAAGCTAATGAGGCTTTGAGGGATGAATGCGGGAGATTGAAGGCTTCCTTAGAACATGCCGAAGTAGCTCTTGAAAAAGAAAGGCAGGTGAAGGATTTAGTGCATGATCAGGTTTCGGCCTTAGAGCACCAAATAGCATAAAACGTGGTTAGTCATGCCAACAAACTTAAGAGGAAGCATGAGAAGCTTTCCCATGCTGCGCAGATAATTTATAAGGCTAAAGGCAGAGTTTATGATTTTTGCAAGTTCATCTTCCGCAGATATAGACAGAGTACTATGAGGATGCCTTATTTCATGTTATGTCTGATAACCTTCGGATTCTTCCTGGGATGCAATTCACCAACCTCCCCTCTTTTATTAAGGATAGGACCATGGAGAGGATTAATAAGGCCAAGCAAAGGGTTAAGATGGCAGAGAGGGATAGGCTCAAAGCAGAAGATCTCCTATTCATTGAGGATCTCTCTAAGGACTCAGGTGAGGAAGAGGTGCTTTCAGCTTTTGTTGATGATGATGGAGGAGAGGGTAGTGATGGTCCCAATGGTAGTGACTGCCGAGATGAGCATGACAAGGATGAGAATGATTCTTCCGCTGCTCCTGATGCTTCACATGATTCTACAAGATATAGTCCTGATGTTGGAGGCACTTATGCTGCTCAAGAATCTGACGCTCCTCCAACCAAGAAAGGTGGGACTTCTGGGCCCTCGGGAAGAGACCAACCTATTCAACCTGGGGCTTCTCCTTCCCAGGTATAGCTTCTGTTTTCACAACGCTCTTTCTTTTTCGCCTTATATGATGGTAACTTAGTTTCCTGTCGTTATATTAAATAGGCCAAAAGAAATATCGTCTCACGACTTAGAGCAGAATTAGATGAAAAACAGACAACTCGATCTCGTGTAGATCAAGGAAGGTTGTTAAAAGACTATAATGCTTTATCCCGAAGATATCATGACTTAGAAAAGAGCGTGTCTAAGTTTATGCATTACAAGGAGCACGAGGTTGCACCTAGACTAAAGAAAGCTCGCAAGCATAGGGAAGCTCTCCGGGAGGAAAACAAGGAATTGATGACTTTATTTTGGATGCTGACTGAGGATAGAGATATATTAGTTAACTTTTTGTATGAAGTATATAAACGATACACAATAGTGGACTTCTTCTTTCTAGGATAGCATAGTGGAGGTCTACTACGTCGTTTTCACATGCTTTATTTAGATGATTTTACAGTTGACCCACATCCTGGGACTTGTTGGAACCTTGAAAGGGTTCTTTCAATTCCTAGGGATCTTCCTCAAGAAAAGCTTGAGTATTACAAGGATAGGTTTATAACTAAACTATTTAAAAGGTCGATTTTGTACGAGTTGAAGGAATATTTGTAAACTTGACGTTGTGATTGTATAAAATGTGTATGGAATTCTGTATGCTATATATGACTGCTAATTCTCTTATTTATGTTAAGACAGAACCTTATTTATCATGAAGATGCGTTACATTTGACTTGTAGATTGAGAAAGGAGTTTTTGACAACATCTTCTCACATTTTCAGGAGAAAATTCTTTCTAAAGGAACTCAAAAGTGTTTATATGAAATTCACTCTGCTTCCCCTTACCTTTTTAGGTGAAGTCCGTGAGACAATTTTTAAAGACTTAGGATTGAGCATATTGAGCTGATATGTAAATAATAAATGCATTGATAAGTGTATGTGAACCCTTGTGATTCTTTCTGGTTCGTGAATTTACCAAAGCCGCGGAAAATTGGTTTTGAACAAAATATATAGAAAGCTTTCATATAGAAATATGACACTATTCTGGTGAATAAAAATTTATGCATAACAACTCTTTTTTCTTGTGAGTAGGTGGATCATCATGAAACCTACCTATCTCAAGATAATGTGCTATTAGCAAAAGAGGTTCCTTCTACATCCCG
This sequence comes from Allium sativum, assembly GCA_030737875.1. Taxonomy (NCBI): domain Eukaryota; kingdom Viridiplantae; phylum Streptophyta; class Magnoliopsida; order Asparagales; family Amaryllidaceae; genus Allium; species Allium sativum. Next base: position 42,525,816 of record JASFAX010000020.1, on the reverse strand, counting down.
GGAGAGAACGATCTTATTTCAAATTTATCCATCAAACATTTAAAACTGAGAATAGATCCCTAAAAGGTCAATTAATAGGGAAGGATAAAATTATTCTTGGACTGGAGACGTATATAAAGACTAAACCCTCTACTGAGTTCGAAGACGAGTTAAGAGGTTTACGCCAACGCGTCATTCACTTGGAAATCGAGTTAGACAATGTCAATGCGAAATATAACGGATGGGAACAATCCTTCAAAATATCCCTATCATAACGGTGTCTCAGCCTTCTAGTGCTATGACTGCGCCTAGGGCCTCCGCTTCTCAAATGCATTTTTATCTGAAGAACCTCCCCTGAGGGTTAGAAGAATCAGTTATTTCGGACGGGTGCAAGAAGGTGATAGCTGAGATGAAGAGTATTTACGACACTAAATTGATTAAGGATTCATTTGACAGTGTTAGACAACACGTTGACCAAATTAGGCATTTATAGGGGGAAAACATGATCTGTGTGTAAACATTTTTGAGTTGGAGAAAGACAACAAGTCACTTTGGGACATGTATAGAGCTTATGATAGGGCTTTGAAATCTCAGGTTAAACCTTTTGACAACCTAGTTGAAGTTAGCAGAAAGGTGCGTAAACTTAACGAGCTCCTAAGCATCGCAATTCGCCATTCTATCAACCCCCCTTTACCGGAGGATGAAGGGTGGTTGGACACTTAATGTTTGTAATTGTAATGTGTTCATATCCATATTTAAATAGCCAATGATGTAATTTTTGTAAGTGAACTGGTAAATCGTGTGTGTATCACTCGTCGTGTGATTTTTTTTTCTTGTATTTATGAAAACAATAATGATTTGTACATGATAAGTTTAAGAAATCTCCCTAAAAATAAGGAGGATTACTATCTTCTTTATAAATCCTTATGAATAATAGAGTTTGCATTTTCCTTCGAGTCTCGTTTTGTCAATCCGTCTTTGGTAGTGAAAATCCAAGTCTTTGTGACCCAAATTACAGTATTAATGAGAGGTGACCAGAATGCCTCTTTTGGTAATTGAGTAGAAGATTTGGCTGATATTCTAAATTAGAATTTTAGGATGAAATCCGAGAATTCATCGTTTGGTAATAATAGAAGCTTTGGATCCAACTCAGACTCGGGTTGCTCAATAAAGTGCCAGGAACTCATTTCTGGTGTTTTAACAGACATCTTAAATTGAACTAGATTTGTGTACTTAATAGAAGTCTCGAACTAACCCAGATTCGGTATTTAATAGAAGTCCCGAACTAACCCAAATTCGGGTATTTAATAGAAGACCAAAAACCCATTTCTAATAAGTAGTTTTGTTACGCCCTCTGGGTTTGATTTTAGAAGCACAGGATGTACATGCTTCTTTAGTTACTCTCTGGACTTTTGGTTATCAAAGCAAAGGATGTACACCCTTTGTTGGCCACTCTCTAGGCCTTTGCATCCGGTGCGCTTGGCTAGCTTATCCACAAGTAGAGCCCAAGGATGTACCCGCCCTCCCTCCAGTAGGCGCCTTATCTTGAACATTATAGGCGATGATAAGGTCTTAGATGGTTAAACCGGGCCATCGTAGATGTGGAATTGAGGCCTACTCTTTTGATTCTCTACCCTTGCCATCGTAGGCGATGATAAAGGCTTACACTCTATCCCGTCCAAGGGGTTCCCTATCCTGACCATCGTAGGCGATGATAGGGGTTTGCGTTCCCTTCTTCGGGTAACGCGGAACATAAACAGAGGTAGGACGTGCTCTTCTACGAGTAGAGGTAGATCGTGCTTAGTTCATAGAAGAGACATAGCGTACTCCTCTTTGATCAGATGCAGGGCTTCTACGATCAGAGGCAGGGCATGCTAATTATATGCTCTGTCATGATCATTTCTTGTGTGGGTCGGAGGCTTACACTTTTGATGCTTTAACCTGGCCTTTTTTATTTTAGGCGCGGAGAAAGGCTTACACACCACCCCATCCGGGGGGTGCTTTGGCATAGCCAACTTGGCGGCGACAAGGGTTTCTATCCATCTGATTTGACCCCCTTTGGGTTATCTCGAGTTTTGAGAGGGTTTACATATCCTTAGTTGTGTAGACAATCCTTTTCTCAAATAATCCATTGTTGTAGTTAGCTATGTTTTCTTTACATATCTATGTAGCTTTCCTTGGCTCAAGAAGTTGATAATCATCCCTTCTAAGACTCTGTAATGGTTGGTTTCATGTCCATTTATGATATGAGACTAGCAATAAGGCCCTCTCAACTTAGCTTCGTTCTTGGGTTTTTTTTCTTTGACGATGGCCAAAAGTTTAATTCATGCTTAGTCAGAAAATAGATTCCCTCCATTGTCGTAGTGAGCTCACACCCTTCCGGCTACCTTGACTCAAAGGTTTTCTTTCGATGTTGCAACTTAACCTTCTTACCACTTGATTCCCTTATTTCTCCTATATCTTCGAATTTTCTTTTAGCTATGTCTCGGCGCAAGAGTGAATCCCTTTTAAACTCTTTTGTAGTAGGGTAAACTGAACCTTTCTCAATTCTCCGCTCAAATATTTTTCCTTTAGCATGTGTTCAGATGGCTTCTTTGATAAAAAGAAAGGGGTTATACTCTTCTGTTGTGGAATTGCTTAGGGAAAAGATTGGGGTTGGTCCCAAACGAAAAGGGTTAATGCTCCAGTGATCAAGATCATAAGGCTCTACGTCTCTTTCCTTATCTTGAATATGCAGGGTTTCTATCTTAATATTCTCGACTGTCCATGGCTCATAAATACTTGATGTAACCATATGAAACTCATTATTTACTTGTAGAGACCTTCTATTCATGATTTCTGCTTCTTCAAAGCCTAGTCCAACCTTGGACGGAACAACACAGTTAGATATGTGGTTGTTAACCACAAGGTTGAAGGTTCAAGCCCTCCTTCTAGCGCCAAAATGTTAACAATATTTTTCGTCAACACCGGAGATATGTCTATGTAAGTGGAACTAAGGGGGAAATGGGGTTATTTAGCTTTCACGAGTCTGAGTTAATTCACCATTTCCTAAATATCTAGGTTTCCGAGCCCAAAAGATTAGTTACTCTTCCCTCAATGGGGTGAGAATCATGCTGAAGAGACTAAAGAACCAATAGTTATCTTGGGGAAAGGGCTCCCTAAGCACAACCCTCGATAAAGAGGCTAAATGGCTTGTAGGAAGGGTTTCTGAAAGAACTCTGCGGAGGGGTCTAAATTCAAGTAGGAACTCGTTACCGTGTAGGAAGGTTATAAGTGGTTGTGTAGGATAAAGCTAAGGTATCACATAAGAAAATCATACGAAAATATGCTAAGTGTCAATCCAAACTTTATTGACATTTGATTTGGAGTACATGAGCGATTACAAAAAGAAATCCCCAAATTGATTTAGAAATTAGGGTTTACTCTAGAGAAAAGGAGTACAAGAATGAGAATTGAAAATCGCCCTGAAAATGAGACCCATGGGGTCTTATTTATAGACAAATCGGGTCCCCTTTTACTATTGGGATAGCAGAAGCCCCTGTCGGTCGCTTCTCCCTTTGGTCCCGGGAGCTTTAGCTTTCGGAAAATCTTTTGGCTTTCTTGTTGCTCATTATGGTGTCGGTCATGGCTCTCAGAAGGGTGGTTTTGGTCTTTGGGGCTTTACTTTGGAGTTTCTTCTACCTTCTTTGTATCAATACCAAGCCCATCAGTATGGATAACTTTAGGAAGACTTTAGGCTTCCGGATGTAGTCCTCTAGATATAGTCTTCTGGTTATGAGCTTTCGAATATAGGCTTTCGACCTCGCTATCATTTGTTTGTGGTACTTACTTTCATGATTCAAATGAATGGTTGTCGGGTCCACAACCCCTGTTGGTATTGACACTAAGCAGATTAGTGCAGATAACTTGTCTCTCCTTGAGGTTCTGACTTGCCTTTCGGTAGATTTGTGAAGTGTGTCTTGGCTTTTTGGAATGCTACTCCCGATGCTCTATTAATTGCTTACTAAAGTTGCCTCTTGGTGACCATTCGATTAAGGCTTCTATAGATGGCTCCCAAATGACCCCTTTTGCTCTTGTTCTTCAGTATATCGGTGTTAAGCGAGTTAACGCCGATATCCATTCCGTCCCTCTAGGTCTCGTATTGCAATGTCCTTTGCCTTCTTCTTCATTTGCCCTCGGTTTTGGATGACTTCTTATCGGTTTTCTTTCCGGCCGGGATTACCCTGCCAATAATCTCCGTTCATACTGGATTTAATGTCTCTTCTTTGATGAAAGTTATAGTTTCCTGCCCTTCTGGTCACTTCCTTTAGGCTTTCGGCTTTACATTGTGTTTAGCTTATGCTTACAGATGACTACCCGTTGTCCGTGACGGTCCGATACCCCTTCACCGTCAGCTCGTCTCGAAGTTATTTTAGTAGTAACATATAGCTTCCAATGTTTTAATCTTGTGAACAAAAGCTAAGTTAGGTAAGGTGGTAGAGCATGCACTTCTCAAGGTAGAGGTCAGGTGTTTGAATCCCACCAACGTCATGTTTTAAATTTTAAGAAGACCAACAAAAAGGATGCACATTATAAGAGAAAAATATATGTATATGTACATATAAGGAAAAATTGTTTATAGATAGTTGTAGGTATATATATATACATATATGTATATATGTGTATGTAGGTATATGTGTATATATAAGTGTATATATATTTATTGACATGAAATTCAAAAAGTAACATGCAATAAATCAAACAAGTAAAAAATAAATGTCAGGATAGTGCTGTTTGAATTTCAATAATAAATGGGGCTGTGCGTAAATTAAGGGAGGAAGATAATGATGGAATGAATACGCACATTTATTTACGCATGTGAACGCGCATTAAAAAGATTGGAAATAAATAATTAGATTAAAAAGAATTTTGACCAGAGTAACATTAATAATAACATTATTATGCATCTATTAACGAACCAAAGTTTATAAAATTACGTATGAATATACACGTGTAAGTTTGAATTTGAAATCTAAAATATGCATTATAGATGGAAGAAATTTATATATTAAAGAATATTAGGTAAGAAGAATGATGTTGAGTGCAACGTTAGACACAAATTTATTTAGGAATGAAATTAATGCTTGTGACCCAGTAAATGGGTCGACCCAAGCCATTAGTGGGTCGACCCATCCTAGTACTAGGTCAACATAGAGATCGACCCACCTGGAGCCCGGGTCGGCCCTATGTTTGGAAAAATCACGTGGATTCATTGATTTTTGTGGCTCAAATTTCATTCATTTCAGTCCAACGGATGAGGTTCTTTTGAGCACTTAGAAATGGATCAGTAGGGCCTATCCTCCAACTCATATTTTCTAAGAGGGTGCTAGAGCCCTGTCATTTCTTTCCTCCTCCAAATTCTTCAGAAAATAAATATATTAGTTTTAGGATTTCTAATTCAAGATTTGGAGATAAAGATTATATATTTAAGTTATAGATGCTAAGATCCTCCATCCAGACAAATCTACAAATTTGAATTACAAAGAAAGCTGCGCAGATCCAAATCAGATCCAAAATATTAGAGCACGAATCTCAAGTGAGTGGATGTAATTATATTCTCCAATAATAGTATTTTGTATCATTTGATTCCTGCAGAAATTTACAATATGTTCTTCTTCTTTTCCCATCTTCTACGTTAGGATATAAGTTTATGTCAAATTTTGGTTATGCGCTAAAACTAAATAAAATTGTGATTATGTGCAAATTAGACAATTGAATTAGGGATAAGGGCAAAATTATTGAATAATAGTTATGCACCAATTTAATTGGAATTAAACAAAAAGGAGGAAATTTAGTTATTTAGAGCAAAAAAAACGTATTGTGTCTGTATTGTAATAAATCGAAAGATTTTTGAATTTACGCATTATTTGTAATAAATACTATTTCAGATTTAAGTAGAAATAGTACAGATTTTTTTTTTTTAAAATAAATGTAAGCCAAATTATGTCAAACTTTACTTTAATTGTGCAGAGCAAAAAGAAGAAAATAAATAAGAAGCGGTAACTAATATATATTATTAATCAAATATGAAAGTTGGTAGTAATCTAGATTGATTTGTTAGGAAAGGAGAAGGAATGTATTTTTGCATAGTTTTGGTAAACAAAGAAAAATTGGAAACATGATTACAAACTGAAATTATGAATTAATGAAGATTAGTGTTAAATAGGGAGTTAACCATATTACACACTAATTTGACAAACTCAATAATCGGAAAAGAAATATTTTGTAACCATTAGTTCCTATTATAATAATTACCTAAAACTATGGTAATAGATTTTATAATTGTTTTGGTAACCAATCAATTTGGAATATGTCTAACTTCCTAAAAAGAATAAATGGTAAAGATGAAAGGGAAAGGAAACATAACTGAAATAAATTATAAAATGGTAAGGACTAATTGTAAACTTATAATTGGAATAATAAGCACAGTTTAGTAGAAATAATGTGTAAGAAATATTATATCATAAAGGTTATAATTTGGAAAGTGAAAAGAAAGGAACAAAGCTTAAATATAAATAAACAAGAAACTGGAAATTAAGTTTAATAAGCCTAAAGATACTCTATAGTGGCCTTGTAATTATGCAATATTCTACGGTGACCAGAAAAGTTGATTAATAAATAATATTCAGTTGAATAGATTAATGAATAATGTAAATCAACAAAAAAGAAAAAGTAAGTAAAACACATAAGAATAAATTAGACATAGTGTCTAATAAAATAATGATTTGTGTTAGGTCCAGTCTATAAGGATGAAGAACCCCAACGTGATAGATCACCGAAGGTGTCGGGAAACATGGTGGGAGCCCGTCCGACTTATTTGACAAGACTGAAGGGAAGTGTAGGACTTCTACAAGACGTGAGGATACCCCGTGATGGTCCTTGTAACACCCCATAATTTTATAACATTAAAATTCACAAATTAAAGTATACTTAATTTTTAGAAAAGAATTAAGTGAAATGGGTTGCGCAGAGAAATATATATATATTGATATATATATATATATATATATATATATATATATAAATTAAAAATTAAATAAATAAATATGCAAAAAAGTTCAAAACAGCGAATTGGGAGAGGGAATAACCGAACCGGCCCATTTTTGAGGTCGATCCGAGTTCTGCTGGGTCGACTAGGGGTTAATCCAGGGTGTTTGGTTGTCAACCCGTGGGCCGATTCGCTCAAATGCAGATTTTGCATTTGATTGATTCTCATGTTCATGGTTAATCTAATGGTCCTAAATAACTTCCTACACCTATAAATACATCCTAATGCTAACCCTAAACCTAATTAAAATTGGAACCAAAGCCGTCATACCGTCACCATGGAAATCAATGGAGCCGTCGCCAACTAAGAAGGAAGAAAAGCTAATTCAATTCTAATTCTCTCAACCCTAAAGCAAAGCAAAACTCTCTCTTTTCTTCTCTAAATTGTGAGTATGATAGTCTTAACAAGATTGTTATCATTTTAATTAGGTTGAGTCATGAATGGATTATGAGTAGATGATGTGAATTGTCATATGTTATCATGTATGTTATAAATTCTATGCTATGTGGTGATAATATCCTACAAGTTGCAAATCATGCTATGATGATGTTATGTATATTGAAAAGTTATGAACATATGCCATGACGTCTATTATGACATCTATAATTATGCTATGACATATGTGATATCCTATGCTAGTTCACACCATCATTATGTTGCCTAAAAACCCCATATGCAAGTTTATGTATAGATTTGGGCTATGATCATATCATGTAAATTGTGACATTTAACAAGTTGACACCTTTTGATCCTTAACATGTGTAGTTTATGCAAGTTTCACCCCTATTATGATTAGATTCATTTTTATTGTCTATATGTTGTGATAATTTGTCCTTGTGCTATGTGTTAGACTATTCAAGTTTAGCCTATATTATGCGTTGAATAAGCGAACGTATAAACGTGGGGTAGGGGTAATATTAAGGATTTAATAATAAGATGTTGGGTGCAATTGATATGATTTTGCATACTATGAGTGAATGACCATAATTGAGTCAATTATGGACATCAATAAAAGTGGACTAAATTAATAATTTGGATAGGGAATTATTAAAACTGGGGTAAAATATTGAAAGTTGTCAATCAATGCTTAGGACACGAGGTTGGACTCGTTTGTGACGTAAACCTGCCCGGAACCGCCCGACAAATCCAGTGGTCACAAATGTCAGCCCAATGTGAGAGGTCCTAGGCCTAAACTAAAGCATAACAGTTGTAAAGACACGAGGTTAGACTCTTTTATGGTGTAAGACTGCCCGGACCCGCCCGGCAAATCCAGCTGCCTTAAATGCCAGTCTAATGTGAGAGGTCTTTACGAGGTTATGGCCTGAATGAATTAAGAAATACTTAACCAGATAAAACATGTAAAGTGGGACATGGGGGTTAAGTAGGTGCCTTGGGTGGCATGAGGAATATAGTGAGTGCCCTTAGTGGCATGTGAAATACGATTAGTAAGACTTAACCAAACACACATGTAAATGAAACATGACTAAGAGGGTTAAGTGGGATATACTAGTGGTGACAAGCTTAGGTGGGTAGCTTGTGGGGGCCCATTTCAACCAGTATCCCAAACGTATCTTTGTGGGCTCGACCCAAGTCGAGGATGGGACACGCATACCGAGTTTGACTATAAGAGGCCAAAACGGGGAGCGGTGGCAACGCAAGTCCAACGGGTTTCATATGCGTGTGTGGACCCGGGCTGGTAGGTAAGATGTTGTTGCATCTTGTAGGTATAAGCCGTGCATTCTCAGTTGTATCGGGTTGCCACTTTAGGGGAGTGATACACCCCACTGTGGGGCCAGCACGGGTATCTACGAGTAGGGAGCCGATCGAAAGTGGGTAGTGGGGGTACACCTAGTGGAGATAGGGGCAGACGACACCTATGTAGTCAGCTAGGAGTACACGGAGTTACTTATAAAATTTCTAAGAGGGTAGTGGGGTACACCTACTGGAGATAGGGGCAGACGACACCTATGTAGTCAGCTAGGGGTACGTAAGGCTATTTATAAAGTTTCTGTGTGAAGCAAGTGGGATCAAACAATAGGGTGACTGGTATGGTGCAGTGTAGTAATGTGCGGTGCAGTGTAGTAATCATTCGTTAGTAATTAGGTGTGCCTTTACCGTTATCTTTAACGTTATCTTAAATGCTATCTTTATCTTCCTAAGAGTTCATAGACATTTACTTGTCTTCCAACTTATGCCTTAGTCCAGTTATTTTTATAATAGTATTGTTAGAATTATCATACTCGCCAGACTTTATGTCTGACCCCCTCTATTTCTATCCTTTTTCCACCTCCAGGTCCTCAGGTTGGGCCCAGCTCTAGTGGAGTTTGATTGAATTGCTTCATCTCTCTTTGGTAAGCTTGGACCGTTGAAGTAAAGTCCAGCTTGTTATCTTTTTAATGGCTATTTATGTAATGGGATTATGTATTTTGTTTTTATGAAGATGGATATTGTACTTGGTTATGATCTATGGTTTTATGATGTAACAAACATGTTTAATTTCCGCTGCAATAAAATGAAGTTTTAGATTTCCAAGTACTATTTACTATATGTCTTGTTGTAATTTTTCTGTTCTATATTCACTTATAACCTCCATGGAAGTTAATGCATTCCCTTCGTGAGTGTCATTTAATGGACGTGGGGTGTTACATGTGGTATCAGAGTTTAAGGTTACCAGAACAGATAAAAATACTTTCGAAAAATAGTTATTTTTGAAAGAAATGTTTTCAAAAACATGTTTTAATGAGAAATTTAAAGAAGATGTTTTTATGAAAAACATAATCCCCAAATAGCCATATATCTTTATCTTTCGAATTCTCCATTTTGAATCCTTCCTTTTTCGTTTCAGCATGGCTGAAAATCTTAATCTACCTGACGGTGTAACGATACCAGGATGGTATAGGAGGTTGTTAGAGGCTAGGGCCGCTGTGAGTCTGGCCAATGTTCCTCCACCACCAGTTGCACCCTTTCCTCCTCCTCCTCCTCGCGTAGATACTTTTGCAAAGACTTGCAAGGAATTCAAGGCTATGGGTGGAAAACCATTTTAAGGGTCAGAAACGTTTGTGGAAGCTAGAGATTGGCTTAAGGAGGTGGAAGAATTGCTAGAAATCTTTGAGGTAGAAGAAGGGAGGAGAATTCGTTTAGCAGCTTGGTTGATGAAGGGAGAGGCCTCGTTTTGGTGGGAGGTCACTAATGGGGAGCGTCCTGTTGACTCTTGGGCGGATTTTAGACGTAGGTTCGAGGCGAAGTTTCTCTCTAGGGCGGAAGAAAATCTATATATGGAAAGGTTCTTGACATTGAAGCAAGGAAGCTCATCAGTGAAAGAATATGTCAAAAAATTTAATCAGTTAGCAAGGTTTGGTTTGGACTTAGTAAACACGCCGGAGAAGAATGCTCTGAGGTTCGTTAATGGATTGAATGAACCATTGCAAGGGTTGGCTATGACCCACATCCCTATGGGGGCCACCTTTGAGAAGCTAGTAGACATGACACTCATGCACGAGGAGAAAGGCACTAAAGCTGATAAGGCACCCGAGAAGAAAGGGGATCAAAATAAGGGTGGAAAAGACAATAATGGCAAGGGAAAGAAGAAGTGCTTTAACTGTGGGACCCCAGGCCATCTCAGCAAGGACTGCCGAAAGAAAAAGAAGACTGGCTGTTTTCATTGTGGCGATGCGGGACATTTAGTGAAGGACTGCCCAAGGAAGGGGCCGAGGGCAGGGGCTACCTCGGGAGGATAGGTGCAGGCTCTTACAACACTAGGGCAGACAAGGGGACAAGTTCAGGCTCTCGCGGTCCCACCGCTGCAAGAACGAGGTAGAACCATTTCTGTTGAAAGCTTATTTTTTCTATTTGATCATCCTGTCCGTACCTTATTCGATTCGGGCGCATCACATTCGTTTATCTCTACATCATTAGTTGAAACGCTGCACCTAGATACTAGTATTGTTATTGATCCCTTAGTAGTCTCAAATGCTATTGGTGGTTCGGCTCATCTTTCTATGATTTGTCGGGATTTGAGAGCGTTTATCTTAGGCATTGAGTTTGAATGCAACGCCTTTGTCCTTGGTTTCACGGGCTATAGTTTGATTCTAGGGGTGGATTGGCTAGCCAAGCGGGGTGCCATCCTAGACTGTGAAAGGAGGGTAGTTAGACTATTGATTCGTTGTAGAAAAACCCTCATATTTCTTGCGACCCTAGGGGTTCAGTGATGCTTAGCTGCCTAGAATCTTCTGACGCATCTAACGATGATTAGGAACCTGTTTGTGTGGTCCGTGAGTATGGAGACGTCGTTGATAAAGCGCGGGGTTTACCCATAGGAGCAGAATAAGTTTTCGTATGTGCTTAATAGATTAAGCAAAGCCCGTTATGTAATCAGCGGTAGTTTTGGAGAAAGACTGGCAAGGACGGCCAGAGTTGGTCAAGTGCTCAATTGATTGACCATCTTACTAGTATCATCTCACGTAGGTCGTCTGAATTCGAAGGAGGTATCCCTTGGGTGTTTGTCTGATATTGGTTTAGGCCTTTGGGGCTTGCACTTGGGGGATGTCGAATTCGATTAGGATGGTCTGCATGAGAGATGGATAGTTGTGACGATTTTACATGGGATAATATCTTGGTTTTCTTTAGAAGCAGAGAAGAGCATGCCCTATGTCTTAGGGAAAGCTCAGGGACCCTACAACTGCACTAGCTTAAAGCTAAGTTCTCTAAGATACCATTTTTGGAGGAAGGAAGTGAGGAATTTAGGGCATGTGGTCCCTAGGGAAGGGAGATATGTTAAAGTGGATGGAGTTATTAGCATCCTACGACTTCGAAATAGCATATACCCCTGACAAGGGTAACGTGGTGGCGGATGCCTTAAGTAGAAAAAGGTTATCCTCAAGTCCTTTGTTTGTGGAGCGGCAAAGCTTAGAATTTATTTCGATGTTTGACTTTAGACCTTCCGTTGACTTCGTACCCGGTTTACTAGCATCCTTGGAGGTCAGACCTACGCTTTTGGGACGGATTGGCGAGGCACAGCGAGACGACCCACAGTTAGTTGAGTTAGTAGAAAAGCTCAAAGGAGGGGAGTCATCAAGCTATCTCCGTAGGTATACCCTAGATGATAAGGGTTGGTTACGTAGGGACGGTAGACTTTGTGTACCAAAAGACGATGACCTAAGGAAGACTATTCTTGACGAAGCACGTCGTTCGAAGATGACCATTCATCCCGGCGGGGACAAGATGTACAAAGACATGAAGCGAGTTTTCTTTTGGGCTGGTATGAAGAGGGACGTAGCCTAGTATGTCGCTAGATGCTTGGTATGCCAACAAGTAAAAGCGCAGCAAAAGAAACCCGGTGGGTTACTTCACCCATTGGAGGTTCCACTATGGAAGTGGGAAAGCATCTCGATGGATTTTGTGGATGGATTACCGCAATCGAGGAAGGGTAATACGGGGATTTGGGTTATAGTAGATAGACTTACTAAGAGCGCCCATTTCATTCCCGTGAAGAGTAAGAGGACTGCTCCATGGTTAGCTTCTGTATACGTCCGAAAAATAGTTCGTTTGCACGGTGTTCCTTCTAGCATAGTGAGCGACCGCGATCCTATTTTCACTAGCGAATTTTGGAGAAGCTTACAAGAGGCGGTAAAGACTCAGTTATGTTTGGGCACCGCATACCATCCTCAGACGGACGGCCAGACCGAGAGGGTGAATCGCATTCTAGAGGATCTGTTGAGGCTATGTATCCTAGACTTTGGGGGTACATGGGATGAGCATCTTCCATTGGTTGAGTTCGCATATAATAATAGCTTTCAGTCTAGCATTGGTATGGCACCATTCGAAGCTCTATATGGACGACCTTGTCGTTCACCTACATGTTGGTGGGAATCTACGGATAAGATCTTACTTAGGCCCAATATGATTAGAGAGACTTCGGAGAAGATCGACTTGATTCGAAGGAGGATGAAAGCAGCGCAAGATAGGCAGAAATCATATGCGGATAAGAGGAGGACGGATCTTGAATTTGAAGTTAGGGACATGGTCTTTGTCAAAGTGTCTCCATTACGGAATGTTGTTCGCTTTGGGTCTGTTGGGAAATTAGAATCAAGGTTTTTAGGGCCGTTTCCTATTAAGGAGAGGATTGGACGGATGGCGTATAGAGTGGAGTTGCCAGAGAGACTTAGTGGTGTACACGACGTATTCCATGTATCACATTTGAAGAAGTGCTTGCACGAGACCGCGGAGGTGGTAGAGCCGAGTTTGCTTAGAGAGGTGGAGATAGAGCGTGATGCGACGATTCGACGAGCACCTACATGCATTCTTGGGTCGGAGATTAAGAAGCTGATAAATCGAGAGGTCAGACTAGTCAAAGTACAATGGGGAGATGATGAGAGCAACGCTACTTGGGAGACAGAAGAGAAGATGCGTTCACGATACCCTTTTCTTTTCGAGGGTATGTCCTTTAATTTCTCCTTTCTCGCTTATCTTGTACTTATCTTACCTTTAGAGCATCCTCTCGCTAGTATCTTTGACCTTTAGTTAGGATAATCCTATGGTTGAAACATGTGTTTGAGACATGTTATGTATGATGGATGCAAAGTGGATGCAAGTGTTTGCTAGTGGTTGCTGGGGGACGCATATACACACACTATTAGGCACTAGATCGGCTCAGTCACTTCATATTGCATACTGCATATAAATGGTTGTATTTAGTAAAATGGATGTATGATGATTGTTTAATAATATGGATGCTGCATTCAGATGATGATTGTGCACACATATAGAGATAATATGTAGCATTAAGGAACTTTTGCATACATAATGGACGCATGGCACTATCATGGTTTGCATTAAGGAGGTCAACTGAATCAGTGGACCGCCTGATTTTGCATTAGATAAGGACATATACACACACATGTGCATTTAAACATGAAAGCATTAGAAGTCTATAAGGACAATGGATGCCTGTGTTTGATGGTTGAGTAGATGGTTGTTTGGATGTTAGGATATACATTCTTCTTGACTTGAAGATTTCGGGGAAGAAATCCTTGAAGGAGGGGAGAATGTAACACCCCGTAATTTTATAACATTAAAATTCACAAATTAAAGTATACTTAATTTTTAGAAAAGAATTAAGTGAAATGGGTTGCGCAGAGAAATATATATATATTGATATATGTATATATATTAAAAATTAAATAAATAAATATGCGAAAAAGTTAAAAAACAGTGATTTGGGAGGGGGAATAACCGAACCGGCCCATTTTTGAGGTCGACACAAGCTCTGCTGGGTCGACTAGGCGTTAATCCAGGGTGTTTGGCTGTCAACCCGTGGGCCGATTCGCTCAAATGCAGATTTTGCATTTGATTGATTCTCATGGTTCAGGGTTAATCTAATGTTCCTAAATAACTTCCTACACCTATAAATACATCCTAATGCTAACCCTAAACCTAATTAAAATTGGAACCAAAGCCGTCATACTTTCACCATGGAAATCAATGGAGCCGCCGCCAACTAAGAAGGAAGAAAAGCTAATTCAATTCTAATTCTCTCAACCCTAAAGCAAAGCAAAACTCTCTCTTTTCTTCTCTAAATTGTGAGTATGATAGTCTTAACAAGATTATTATCATTTTAATTTGGTTGAGTCATGAATGGATTATGAGTAGATGATGTGAATTGTCATATGTTATCATGTATGTTATAAATTCTATGATATGTGGTGATAATATCCTATAAGTTGCAAATCATGCTATGATGATGTTATGTATATTGAAAAGTTATGAACATATGCCATGACGTCTATTATGACATCTAGAATTATGCTATGACATATGTGATATTCTATGCTAGTTCACACCATCATTATTTTGCCTAAAAACCCCATATGCAAGTTTATGTATAGATTTGGGCTATGATCATATCATGTAAATTGTGACATTTAACAAGTTGACACCTTTTGACCCTTAACATGTGTAGTTTATGCAAGTTTCACCCCTATTATGATTAGATTCATTTTTATTGTCTATATGTTGTGATAATTTGTCCTTGTGCTATGTGTTAGACTATTCAAGTCTAGCCTATATTATGCGTTGAATAAGCGAACGTATAAACGTGGGGTAGGGGTAATATTAAGGATTTAATAATAAGATGTTGGGTGCAATTGATATGATTTTGCATACCATGAGTGGATGACCATAATTGAGTCAATTGTGGACATTAATAAAAGTGGACTAAATTAATAATTTGGATAGAGAATTATTAAAACTGGGGTAAAAGATTGAAAGTTGTCAATCAATGCTTAGGACACGAGGTTGGACTCGTTTGTGACGTAAACCTGCCCGGAACCGCCCGGCAAATCCAGTGGTCACAAATGTCAGCCCAATGTGAGAGGTCCTAGGCCTAAACTAAAGCATAACAGTTGTAAAGACAAGAGGTTAGACTCTTTTATGGTGTAAGACTGCCCGGACCCGCCCGACAAATCCAGCTGCCATAAATGCCAGTCTAATGTGAGAGGTCTTTACGAGGTTAATGAATTAAGAAATACTTAACCAGATAAAACATGTACAGTGGGACATGGGGGTTAAGTAGGTGCCTTGAGTGGCATGAGGAATATAGTGGGTGCACTTAGTGGCATGTGAAATACGATTAGTAAGACTTAATCAAACACACATGTAAATGAAACATGACTAAGAGGGTTAAGTGGGATATACTAGTGGTGACAAGCTTAGGTGGGTAGCTTGTAGGGGCCCATTTCAACCAGTATCCCAAACGTATCTTTGTGGGCTCGACCCAAGTCGAGGACGGGACACGCATACTGAGTTTGACTATAAGAGGCCAAAACGGGGAGCGGTGGCAACGCAAGTCCAACGGGTTTCATATGCGTGTGTGGACCCGGGCTGGTAGGTAAGACGTTGTTGCATCGTGTAGGTATAAGCCGTGCATTCTCAGTTGTATCGGGTTGCCACTTTAGGGGAGCGATACACCCCACTGTGGGGCCAACACGGGTATCTATGAGTAGGGAGCCGATCGAAAGTGGGTAGTGGGGTACACCTAGTGGAGATAGGGGCAGACGACACCTATGTAGTCAGCTAGGAGTACACGAAGTTACTTATAAAATTTCTAAGAGGGTAGTGGGGTACACCTACTGGAGATAGGGGCAGACGGCACCTATGTAGTCAGCTAGGGGTACGTAAGGCTATTTATAAAGTTTCTGTGTGAAGCAAGTGGGATCAAACAATAGGGTGACTGGTGTGGTGCAGTGTAGTAATGTGCGGTGCAGTGTAGTAATCATTTGTTAGTAATTAGGTGTGCCTTTACCGTTGTCTTTAACGTTATCTTAAACGCTATCTTTATCTTCCAAAGAGTTCATAGACATTTACTTGTCTTCCAACTTATGCCTTAGTCTGGTTATTTGATAATAGTATTGTTAGAATTATCATACTCGCCAGACTTTATGTCTGACCCCCTCTATTTCTATCCTTTTTCCCTCTCCAGGTCTTCAGGTTGGGCCTAGCTCTAGTGGAGTTTGATTGAATTGCTTCATCTCTCTTTGGAAAGCTTGGACCGTTGAAGTAAAGTCCAGCTTGTTATCTTTTTAATGGCTATTTATGTAATGGGATTATGTATTTTGTTTTTATGAAGATGGATATTGTACTTGGTTATGATATATGGTTTTATGATGTAACAAACATGTTTAATTTCTGCTGCAATAAAATGAAGTTTTAGATTTCCAAGTACTATTTACTATCTGTCTTGTTGTAATTTTTCTGTTCTATATTCACTTATAACCTCCATGGAAGTTAATGCATTCCCTTCGTGAGTGACATTAATGGACGTGGAGTGTTACAGTCCTCTAAGGTAGGTTTCGGGTTGTACCCACAGGGGCATGGTCTGTACGTTATCATCCGGTGATTATGGCCTAGCTGCATTTGTTACACCATAGTTGTGGGGGCAGTCTAAAGACTAACTGGAAGATTTTAGGATAGTTCGGCGTCTGCTTCGACTTGGGAGAGCAGGTGTCATGGTCAGGACCCAACTAATGATAGTAGGTTGTCGGACATCTATCATCGTCAGCCAGAGCGTGTACGGGAAAGATTGTAGCTACAACCAAAAGGCAAATGATCTTCACTATTAGGTCATTGGATGAGGGGACCACATGTTTGTTTAGATTGGTTGTTAGAATCGGTCACTTAGCTCTTTTGAATAGTCTTTCATTAGGGGGTAGGCTGGTGGGCCTTAAAGAGCCACGAAGAGACATACCAATTTTTGATATTTGTATTTCAGGACTAACAAAGCCATTTGTATTTGGCCATCCCAAGGCCATTCTTGACAGATATAGTAAAGCCTCTGAATGAGTTCCTTTAAGAACTCAGGTATTTGGCGCCTTCATGGCGCAGCGTTGGAGACTCAATACGTCTTTACAGCGCGAAGATAGAGGTCTAATACATTTTTCGTTATACAACGATGAGGACCACTCGAGGAGGATACTAATGGGGAGTACCTCAATACATTGGGCATATAGTTATATATATGTATATATAATTTATTAGGTTATAGTAATAAAATGGCGATAGACGAAACCCTTGCAGGTGATCATTCTGGTGATCCGCTTGGCGATTTACCTCCTACTTCAAATCCAAACTCTTGGAATGACGCTCCTGGAAATGAAACGAATGATATGGGATGGTAGGAAGTTAGGTCTCGTAGATCATACGCAAGGGTCACAAAATACGGTATTGGTTTAAAAGTCGGCAGGGGGGTCCAATAGGTACAAAAGGAATAATAATTTTGGAAGATCTGAAGGGAATATTAATAATTTTAAATCTAATAAGGTGGCGCCGCTTTTCAGATCAAGTGTCAGAACTTAGGTGAATGCTACTGAGGGGAACACTAAAATTTCTGGATATGTGGAATTTTTTAATACTGCAAAAGACGAGGAATGTGAATTTGATCAATAAGATGACAATGTTTTTGTCCTAGCTAAAAACATGTGGAAACAATTGATTTACATTTACTTAGTGGAAAAAGGCCATACTATGTTCAACTTAATGCGTTTATTAAGAGGGAATGGAAACCGACAGGTAGATGGGATGTGTTTGCTAGGGAAAATGGAATTACTTGATTAAATTTAAACATGAAGCAGATTGTACCAGAGTGCTTGAGGGGGGTCATGGTTTATGGATAGTAAGCTTATTTTCATTAAGACATGAGAGGCTAACTTGAGATTAAAAAAGAATATGCTTGAAACTCATCCAGTTTGGGTTAAATTGATGAATTTGGATCTTTCTTTGTGGAATTCCAGGGTGATTAGTATGCTTGTTAGTCTCACTGGTACGCCCTTGTGTGACACCCCGGAATTTCAACGACACTACAGATGATGAATTAAAGAATAATTAGTGTGAAATACACTATTAACAATGAATTAAGGAAACTCAATTTAATATTCAGAATTAAGTAAAACGGACTGAACCATTGCATCCATCTCGAAATTCTGGTCAAAATAGACACCTTGTTTGCGTAAATCGAACACCGTATGAAGAAGTTATTAAGGCTTGAAGTTTGTATATGCATAGGAATAATATATATATATAGGTTTAGAAATTCAAAAATGGGTCCAAAATTTCGAAATTCGGTTCAAAATTTGAAATTTGGGAAGGCGACAGATTTCCCTTCCAGGTGGGTCTACCCACTCAAAGGGGGTCGACCCATAGGTCGACCTACCCAAAGAGGGTTCCACCCAACCCTGACAGATCTGGGTGAAATACTTCGTTTTGTATCTTGACACCTTTCTGAGCAAGATTCATTGAACCCTAGGCTATATAAAGGACCCTAGACCTAGGTTTTATTCATCTAAAAATAATGCTGACGATGAAGCTCTGCTGCAACAAAATTTAAAATGGCCTTTCTTCTTCTAAATCAATTCAAAGAAGGTTATACATATTTAAAGATTGCTACAACAAATTCAGCGATGGCTACAACAACTTATTCAACATGTTCTTCCACACTAATTTGGATCCATTTCCTTAAATCTATTCACTGTGAGTTCATGTTATTTTTGGATCTAAATATTTAAATAGTAATCTTGATATGCATGTACAAACTGGATCCTGAATCGATGCCTAATCAGTTCTATTATGACATAATTATCAGATCTGCTTTTATATGTTCATATCGCCACCACGTTAAATCTTGTCATAATATGCCTATTCAGTTTATGCCTATTTCTATCAGTTTATTATTGATTCATTATTATGCCTATTCTTGATTCTCTTCTCTCCCTCTTTTTCCCTTTTTAATTTTATAGTCAGACTACCTTCGAGCCTAGGCCTAACGTTGAAAAATGCGAACATGCGAAATTGGAAACGATTGGGGAAGACATAATTTGGGGCATAATTGATATTCGAAAATATGGATCTAAATTTAGGCATAAGTTTGGAAATATACGAATATGGGTTTGGGGGCATATGTCTTGTTGGATAATATGAATTTAGGCATACATTGGAAGTTACAATTTGAGCATAAATTGGGACATGTGTAAGTACTGATTTGGGACATAAATTAGGATGTATGTGAATATGAATTTTAGGCATACATTGGAAAATATGCGAATATGGATTTGGGTATAACTTGTACTGAAATGAGCGAATATGGACTGGGGACCCAAATTGGAAAATATGTAGGTTTGGGTTTGTGCATAACACACACACAACAAATATATATATATATATATATATGTGTGTGTGTGTGTGTGTGTGTGTGTGTGTGCCTTGACTTATAGCTTGGGAAAAAGAGCATATGGTGCATAATGAAAAGCTGAGTTGAAAAGGGGCGTAAAAGTCTATGATTTGAACAGTGAATTAGGCATATAATTAAATATGGGGAAAAAAGAGAAATAATCACCTATAATGACAAACGAAGATTTGGATAAAAATGGATTGTCTAGTAATTACAATTAGGAATTGTAATTGCACTTATGACACGAAGCTAGGTTGCATTAGTGGCGGAAGTCTGCCCGAACCCGACCGACATATCCAGCAGCCACTAATGTTGAACCTAATATGAGAGGTCTAAATGTGCAAATACGAATTGGGACAAGACATGAGGTTATACCCAACTATGGAATAAGACTGCCCGAACCCGACCGACATATCCAGCATCCACACGTTGTAGGTCTAATGAGGGAGGTCTAGCCCATTATAACCGTAGTTGGACATGGTAATGAATTGGATTACTTAACCTAATTTAATCCATAAGGATTGCATGATTATGAACTTAAGTTAGGGCTAAGTAAAATTTGATGGGTAGTGGGTGGGTTAAGTAAAATAGAGGGGGCGGGTAATATCTACATTTAGGCCCATAAACTTAACCAATAATGTTATGTAATTAAAGAAACCTAGTGGTATACATAACCGGTGGAAAATATAATAAAGTTATGTAATTAAAGACACCCTTGTAGGGTAAGCATAACTTGTAGAAATGATAGAATTAGATATGCGTAATAATCTACTAAGTAAACAACGATAAGTTGCAGTGACAGTGTAGATTGAATTAATGATTAAATGAGAAAGAATGAGGAAAACTTGTAAAATAAATAAGTTATATTTAATCATAAATGGTAAGTGGCATGTTAATTAGGAAACATGTGAATTGAGATATACTTAATAACGTATTAAGGAGAACATGTTATTGTAATGATGTAACCAAGAAAGAATATAAAATAGATTTTGGATTATAGACCTAGGACCACAATATAGAAAATAACATGTTGTGGGCTTATTAATAATCTTAAATGGATTAAGTTATATGACTGGAATTAATAAGCAAGAGAAACTTGGTAATTTAATAAAAATTCAATATGACCGGGAATAACCAAGTAAATGGGAACCTGGTGAGGTAAGGCAATTGCGTAAAAGAACGTTTTGGCATAGGGTCTAACAACATATTAAGGAAAGGTGCTTGGACTAGTCTGTACGTTTGAGCGTGAATAACCCAACGGGTTGGATCATCGAGGTGTTATAAGACACGAGGGGAGTGCACATTCATCTGATTGTTATGACGGCTCCAAAGGACTGGAAGGGGAAGCACGTGGCTTCCTGAAGTACGTAAGGTGCTCCTTGTAGTCCTTTGTGCGGTGACAGATATCTTAGGCTGTACTCGCAGAGGTTGGGTCTGTGCGTAACTACTAGGTAGGTGGGCCTTGACTGCAGATGTAGCTATGTAGTCAGAGAGTTGTGACGTGGTGACACAAAGGTGATTCGACGGTTGCCTCACGACGAGGTAGAGAGGGTCACGGCCAGTAAGGATAGTTGACCATCGGATATCCGTCATCGACAACCAACGAGATGTGAAAAGGCTAGAGCTAAACCCAAGATATCATTTCACCTTTCACTATCGAGGTACGGGGTTGAGGGTAGACGCTACATGGATGTTTAGATTGGTTGTATTAGGGGCGGTCGCCTAGCTCTTGTAGTCTTTACTAGTTGAGGGAGGGGCCTAGATGGGGCCATAGCCACCATGGAAAACAGACCTGAGGAATATCTGTATTTGAAGGCACTTAAAGGCAGCCTGTACAGATATGGAAAAGCTCCAGACCAAGTTCTGTGTTTCTTGTATCGCCCTGCCACGGAACTCGGTGCACATTAGAGGACGTGCGACTGAGGCATCGAGCTACAATTACAGTACATACGTGGGACACTTAGATACATGCATATCTGCTCTGGGTGGTGTATCGTAGACTAGAGGGGATTATTCCGATAAGGAATTTGATTCGATCGATGGTGGCAGTCCATACGCTTACGTAGCATAGTAATGACGGAACATAACATTTTATATAGAGATCTGTACGTCACTCTGGCGTAGGATGAGGGACTGCATTCATTACGATAGAGACCGTGCGAGTGGGGTACCATGGGGTGTATCTCAATATTGAGAGATAGCTACATATATTGTATTAGGTGAATCCATGGGAATGTAAATGGGTACGATGCACGTATAAGGCTTGAGTGCTATTAACCCAACTAACCTAATAAAAAAAATGTAATGAAACGGTATTAGTAGGGATCATTCTACTTCTGATATACTAGTATCTGCGCGGTGCAGAGAAATGTATTTAAGAAGCGCAATATATCATGTTCATCTTATCTTGCTCAGTTTACACTTGTTATTGTTACTATGTTCTTCCAGTTTTATATATACCTGCCATGATACTTTTATTTATTTATATTTAAAAGTAACTGGACTCGCCAGACTTTATGTTTGACCCTTTTTGTTTCCTCTTCTCTCTCTTCCTTTTCCCCCTAGGTTCTCAGGGTGGAAGTGCTTAGCGTTGGTTTGGACTCTTTCAGCTTAGCTTGGATTTTTGGATATAGATGTATCGCTTTGACTTCTGGTCAACTCTCTTATGGCTTCACAGGGAAATACGGTTTTCTGCTTTTGTATTCTAATATTTTTGGCAAGACTGATTATTAATGTAATTAGTTACTTATGATGTAAACTCATTATTTGGGACCGTGATGTTTTTATTTAAATAAAGTTTTTAATTCTGCTGCTATTTTATATGTATGTCTTGTGCTATTATGTTCTTATTTACCTATAACGCTTAACGAAACTTAATGCATTCCCTTAGTGAGTGACATTAACGGACGTGAGGCGTCACATCTTGGCTATGTATGACTGTACAAAAAATGTGAAACGGTTGAACTATGCGAAAGTGCGTGTGGACATCAAAGCTAGCAATGAAATAAAACATCAGCTACGTGCTAAGGATTCTAAAGGCAACATATATGTACAACATGTGGAATATGAATATATTCCACCTATTTGCAAAAGATGTGAGTGCTTTGGCACCCAGATGATCAGTGTACCATTGTTGTTAAGCCGACGGTCTGGCAACGTAAAGCTACTACTACCAAGGATTGCATAATTACATTACAAAATGCTGGAACTTCTCACAGCAACAATGAAGGCATTTCTACTATTAACATAATCACATCTGATGCTAATATATCTAGAGCAACTACGGAGCAGGTGGTGGTGGACTCTTCTCCACAAGCATCTGGACAGTTGGTGGAGGTGCCTCCCCTAATGACTCCCCAACATGAAGCGATGGTAGTGGTATCTCTCTAGAAGGTTCTCCCAAGTAGTGAGACTGCAAATATGTTTGCACAAATAGAGAAAGCTCATCAAGCAGAGTTTGTGACAGATCAGGAAAACTTCCTGAATCATTAGAAGACATAAGAAAACTAGAATTAAATATTCAAAGTGATGATGACAATGAGAGTGAAAGAAACTGATAGCAATAAAGAAAGCCTAATATTTATGCTGATCATTTCAAAGAAACGGTGGTAAAGTCTAAAGTTGCAAAGGTAAGAGATGGATCTCCTCCTGTTAATAAGAGTAAAAGTATCAAGTGTTAACGTCTATTATAACGTGAAATGTGAGAGGTTTAAATAATGATACCCGGTGTTAGACCCCTCAAACATTAAAAGGAAATTGTCTCCTTCTGTTTTAAGTATTCTTGAGAATAATCTTAATGATGATAGTTTCAATTTTTTTGTCAATTTGATGGGAAATGAATGGAATTATGCTCATAATAATAGTAATGACACTCATGGTCGTATTCTTGCGTTATGTAACAAATCAATATGGCAAGCCCATATCCATGATTCTGATTCACAATAGATTACTATTAAAGGGAGTAATATGGATGGTCTTCTATTATATGCGACGGTTGTATATGCTGGTAATTTTGCAAACAAGTGTGTGGAGCTTTGGAACAAAATTATATCTCTTTCTATTTCTATTGACAAACCCGTGGATTATTTCATGTGATTTTAATGCTATATTAAAAGTAAATGAGAAGAAAGGAGGGCTTACTGTGGGTGTGTCACAATTGTCTGAATTTAATAACTGCGTCATACCTTCGGGATTGGTGGAGCTTATGCACTCTGGCCTGCATTTCACATGGCATAGTGGTGAATGTAGGAAAATTTCTAGCAAACTCGATAGATCCCTTATTAATGATGCATGCATGAACATGTTTGCTGAAATTAAAGTTAATATGTTACCTCCCTATCAAGTGATCATTCTCCCATTCACATTAATTTGAAGACTTGTGAGAGAGAAGAAAAAGGGAGGCCATTTTGATATGCAAGTCATTGGCAACTTGTTAATGGTTATCATACTAATATTAATTTTTCTGAATTGGCTTCTCATAATAATGGGTACATGTTTCATTTAACACAATTTCTTAAGAGAACTAAGAGGAGGCTGAAAGAGTGGAACAAAGAAAGACCAAATGACAACATCATTATTGAGGAATTGGATAAAATTAACGTGGAATTACTGAATAAGCTGGAGGCAGATGATGTAGCTGGTTCTGTTTGGGGGGAATATGCTGAGAATCAAGCTAAATTGAAGAATGCAATGTATGTCAAAGCAATAGAACTAAAGTAGAAAGCTAAAGAGCATTGGCTGACTGAGGGCGATGATTGCACTAAGTTTTTGTACTAAAATGTCAGAAGAAATACTAACTATAATTTACAAATTTTGAACCAGGATGGGAAATTTACTGTTAACTATAATAAAATTGAAAGTGAGGCTATCAGCAATTTTCATGCTCTTTTTAAAGGTGATGTAAAAGAAGAATTACCCCATGTAGCCCCACGGAGACTCATCAATGGTGCTAGTAGAAGCATACTGATTGGTGCTGTCAGTGTTGATGAAGTCAAGACTTCCTTGGACAACATTCAAGTTGATGCATCCCCTGGGCCCGATGGATTCAACTCTGCTTTCTAATTGAGACATTGGTCCGGCCTGCAACATTATGTGGTTTCAGCTATTTAGTAAGCTTTTATAACAAGCAATATTTTGAAAGAAATTAATCACACTTTTATTTGTTTATCCCCAAAATTGATTGACCTACTGCTATTTCGGATTATCATCCAATTACGTGTTGTAATGTTATTTATAAAATCCCGAGTAAAGTGTCATGCAACATAGTGAAACTTGTTTTGCTAGACTTGGTTGCAGTAAATCAGAATGCTTTTATCAAAGGAGGTAGTATTTCTGAAAATTCTCTTCTTACCCATGAATTGATTAGAAATTTCAACAGAAAAGGTGCTAATAAGTTTTGTTTGAAGATTGATCTTCAAAAAGCATATAACAAAATCAATAGATCGTTTATTTTGCATATGATGAAGTGCATAGAATTTATTGAAATATTTGTTGATCTAAATAGCAAGTGCATATCTACCCCCACTTTTTCTATTCTAATTAATGGAGTTCCTAGAGGCTTTATTTCTAGCAATCGTGGTCTAAGACAAGGCAACCCCTTTATCCGTACTTATTTTCTATTGCAATGGAGTTCTTCTCCTTACAAATGGAATTGGTGTGTCATCATCAATTTATTCGACAAGTTTTAACTTTCACCTACACATTACTCACTTGCTGTACGCGGATAACCTGATTATTTGCATTAAATCTAGTCTTGAGTCTGATATGTCTATTAAGAATATTTTTCATGATTTAGAGGTTTTCGGTGGCCTTAAGGAAAATGAAAAAAAATCAAAGTGCTACTTTAATGCTCATTATAGAAATAAGGATGAAATTCTGGAGGTTTTGAATGTGCGTGAAGGATCACTTCCTGTTAAGTATCTTAGCATGCCTCACTCATCTAATAAGATTACTAATAGAGAATGTGTTGTTCTTATTTCTAATATTTGTGAGATGTTGCAAGGTTGGAGTTCGAAACTTTTGTTGTTTGCTGGAATAATCGAGCTAGTGCGTACGGTTATTCAAGCAAAAATTTATTTTTGGTTGCAAACTTTTCAGCTTCCTGATGCATCGATTAATAAAATTGAAAAGGTGTGTGCAGACTTCATTTGGAGAGGGGGTTTACATAAAATAAGATACCATGATTTATGCAAACCTAAGAAAGAAGGAGATGTTGGTTTGAGAAGTTTACGTGACATAAAGCAGGCATTTGCTCTGAAATTAGCTTGGAAATTCATTGACTCTCAAAGCCTATGGCAAGACGGATGAAAAGTCGGTATATGAAAGACAATTTCCGGATAATGGGTATTGATAGTAATGCATCCTAAATATGGAAAGCAATTCTAAAAATTAGAGACGTTCTCCCTAGAAACAGTGTTAGAGAATTTGCCAATGGTTTTGAAACCAACTTATGGAGAGATCCTTGGATCAATGGCAAGTCCACGATTGATTATGTGGGGTGGGAAACTTATTCTGATTATGGTTATCCGATTATCACTGTTAATTCCATCATTAAAAATGCAGTGTGGAATGTGTCTGGTCTTTCACTTATTTAGGAACTAAAAAGCTTCATTTGTAGTATGCAGATTTTTTATGATTGAACTAGTGATGTGTGGGTATGGAGACATGCGGTGGATTTCACTATCAAATCTGTGTATAACAGTATTCGTGAACAAGGTGATTTTTGTGTTTGGGTCAAATTTATTTGGAGTAAATCTAACATCCCCAAAATGGCTTTCACATCATATAAACTATCAAAGGGAGGTTGCCAACCAAAGATAGGCTTAACTGATGGAACATTATCAATAACTGTGTTTTGTGTGATAATTCAGAAGAATCACATCATCACTTATTTTTTGAGTGTAGCTACTTTAACCTAATTACAACAAGATGTTTTCAGAAATATGGCAAGCAATAAAGGGACAATAATATGAATCGTTTACTGGAATACTTAGTGGATCAGTAGAGGGCCAAAGACATGGAATCCAACGTAAATAGCTCCATATTCACAACTACACATTGGATTTCGAAAGAAAGGAATCGCCGATGTTTCAATCGAAGACAAGATCATTTGAGGAAATCAGCAATCTGATTATGCATGATGTTGAAGTAAAACTGAAGAGTAAGAGAAGAAGATTTACCTCAAACTAGGGTAGTAGTACAATTGATCTTGCAGTCGAATATCAAGGGGAGATGCGTGATCAAATCCAAAGTACACAACACTGCCATCCTCCATGGGCATAATTAGGGAAAGCTTTGAGTTTAAGTGTAATTTCCTTATTTTATGTGCTTGCTGCATTGTCGAATTACTAACATAGCAAACGAAGTGGGTTGTAAATATGGCTGTAAATTTTAGGCTACAAATGGGCCATAATAAAATTATACCAAATTTCCAAAAAAAAAGGTTAATCTACCGAGGAGTAAATGGGTATGATTTATGTGTAAAGTTCAGAAGTATAATGTGAAATAAACCTGAACAACTTAATAAATAAAGAACCAGTGATAGAATAGTATAAGTAATGTCATAGCATAAAGTATAATTCGTCCATTCACCAGAATTTTTTTCTTGCCCCTTCATAACAAAACCGCAGGCTAGATAAGCAGTTGAGATTTTGCAACTTGGAGACACTTGCTAATTAGTGTCATTATATTGGTAAGTATGTATTTACCATTATATTTTATTCGTTCCACTATGAGATATTTTATCGTGAGCTATGATATATTTATCTTTGCTTTATTGCAGGATATCAAACAAACAGACTCAAGTTTCGGTAGATTTGGATTTTTGAAAAAAATTTGAGTCTGTCAAAATTCAGGTTGTTACATAATAGGCAGTGATGATGTGGAAAAAAAAAATAGCGGAGTACTTGAATGAAGAATTATGAATCAATGACTTAGGTGAAATATCATATTTCTTAGACATAGAGGTTGAAAGAACTTCAAAGTCTAAAATGTTCTTGTGTCAAAGGAAGTACATATTTGAATTGTTAGTGAAAACAGACATGAGTGAAGATACGACAGAACCAACGTCTATGACATCAAGTCAATATTACTCCAAAAACAGGGAAGAAGCTATAAATAATATTAAACAATATAGAAGTATTGTGGGTGCACTATTGTTTGGAACCATAACCAGGCCTGATGTAGAGTTCAATATTAACAAAGCGTCTCAATAGTTACAAGATTCCAAAGATGAGCACCTGAAAGATGTAAAAAGTGTTTTATGACACTTGAAAGAGACAATCAACTCTGGACTTAATCTACAGGGTAGCAAGGATCTGAACATCATTGGGTACTCAAACTCTGACTAGGAAGCAGATCCAAATGATAGATAATCTACCACTGGATACTACTTTTACATTAGTGATAATATAATTTCATGAAGCTCTAAGAATCAATTAACCATAGCTAAATGAAGTGCTGAAGCCTATTATAAGAGCATTGCAACTGATACAACAAAGCTTATATGGCTATAGTCAATTCTAAAAGAGCTTCAACTAAACTCAAATACAAAGGCAACTATCTGGTGTGACAAGCAAAGCTCGATATACATGTCAGAAAATCCAATTCAGCATGCCGGAATAAAACACATTGAGATTGAAATTTATTTTGTTTGTAAGCAAGCCAGAGAAGAGAAAATACAAGTAAATTATATACCTTCCTACCATTAAAGAGCTGATATCCTTACCAAGGCAATGTAAGCAAAAAAGTTTGTCGGGCTAGGAGAAAAGCTAAAGATTCAAAGTTGTGATGCCTTCAAATCCTCATCTTCATCTCTTTAGTTCTCAACTTTGTGCATCATTCATGCTACTACACTCAAATCCACCACCATTCTTCACTCACAAGCCACAACCTCTCAAATCTAACTTTACTATTTGTTTGAGATGTAAAGCTCATTTTCTTGAGGTGTTCTTCAAATTATTTAAGAAAATAGGAGAGAAGATGAAGTCGTACCAATGAAAGCAATAATCTCTTCGTAGCAAATCTTAGGTTAGAAACCCTAACCCTACAATTGAGAGGGGCGGTTAAAAGAGAAAATTTAAATGATTTACTGATTTGCATTCGTTATACTATCAAAGGTGGCAGGCTTCTGGTGTTAGTGAATTTCAAATAAATGGGCTATGGGTCCAAATGTAAATTTTGTATAAATAGGCTATTGCATCCGTGTATAAAATTATCAAAGAGAATAACAGTACATTGTAAAATTTTCTCTTGCTTAATGGAACACAGATTTTTCTTCTTTCTCCAAATCTCTTCAACATATCAAAAATAAAATCAAAGCTTCTATAATTATATTTAAACATTAACATCTCATACATCAGATGGACATTTTTTGCACAAATATGGTGGTATCTTTGATCCTTCGATAAGTTGTTTTGTTATGCTCACTGTTTATGGAGAAATTAAGTATTCACAATATTTTGGCAAAATAATGGTAATAATAATCGCATAATCATTATTTTATCTTTAGTAAGGTATAAAATGAACAAGATTTTACAACAAAGTTATGTTCTAGAATAAAAATATTATGGTCAGATAATTATTTTAAATCTTAAAAGCTACCATGAACTAACAATTTAAGTGCTCAATTCAATTGCAAAAGAAAATTCCTCTGACTATCCAAATGTGCAAAGTTTCCAATAATTTTCACTGCTGTCTGATTAAAGCTATTAAAATAGTAAATTTAGGAGAAACTGACAAACAGTTTTATCAAAACTATCAGTAGATTATAAATTAGTTGAATTGGGTATTGGCACCAATAATGGTACTGAAACTCCCGAATGTAACGACCGAATTTTCAATTAATTTAAAATAGGATTTAAATAGATTTAAAAAGGATTTTGAAAATGAACAAGTCTTATTGAATTTCAAATTTTCAATAAATCTTGAAACTGGACCTGGAAAAAAACCCATTGAAAATGAATTCTAATTTTATTTTATATCTTGCTGAGGTTTGAATAAGGTTATGAACTTTTAAAATTGAATTAAAATGAATTTTGTGAATATCAATAATTTAATATTATTTTAATAGCCTAAAAACAGACATTTTATTAATAGTCTCAGATTTTGACAAAACCAATTTTATCGGATCCGTAATGTTAAAACACAGTAAGCTTCCAAATTTCAAGTCAATCGGAATTAGTGTGTAAGCAAACGAGTTACACATATAGTCGTTTTATTGAAATTCGATTGAAATTAAGCCGTTTTGGATAATATTGAGGATGTGAAAATACTGATATAATGGGCTTAAAATGGTTTAAAAATAAATATATATGATATTGAACTCATTTATAAATTTTCTAGTTAAGTTTTATCCATAGAAATCATTAGTTCATATACACTGGTTTGCGATCGGAAATTTAAATCGTTTGGAGAGTTATGTTCATAAAAAGCTATTTGGAAACCCTTTAATTTTACTTAAAGTGATAAATGACAAACTTAGTGGCCTATTAACATACATTAATAGTTTCATGGAGTTTAATTTAATCCAAGGGTAGGTAAAACCTTCCTTAAGTGTAACCCTTAAGTGTTAAGTAAAGGGAATCATTTCCATTTTTACACAAATTCCTAAACTCTTCTAAAATGAGACAACACACCCTCCATACCTACTCCCCCTTTACACATGTCCACTTCTTCCAAACACCATTTTCCTATGTACTTATGGCATGTGAAAGAAAGAGAATTCATTTTGTTTTCATTTCCATTAGTTTTCATTTCCAGTTTAAGCTTCCATTTCCATATCTTCTTCTCGTTCTCTACTTAGATCCTCATGCCACCTCCCTTACCACCACAAAGCCTCCCTCTAACATGCGCACCAGCCTAGCACCCTCCTTCCCCTACACATGGCACCTACTTTTCCAAACCCCCATGAATTCTTTTAAAAATTCAATTTTTATTCCATATCCCCCTACCTTAGCATCTTAGCAACCCTATATCACCACCATACTCACCCTACACCCCTTACAAACTCGTGCACCACACCCCCTACCCCATGCTTGATCAACTTACCCTCTAGATCGAGCTTCATTTGCAAAAAATTCCACATTTCTTATCTATAAGTGCTAAATAAAATATGTACATATATATACATTATAGTTTGAGTTTAATTGGGTTGAAAAGATTGCTACGTTGAGTTGTGAAGCTGAGCATTCTACCCAAAAAGGAGAGGATCCTTCGGTGAGAACTCTTAACTCATATTTTGTTAACTAGTTTGGTTAGAAATATTTAATGATGTTTATGTGACGATGAATTGTTATGTGATGGATTATTTGATGTTAAATGATGTAATGTGCATGTTTAAAATGTGGTTAATGATTAAATTAGCAAGAGATTAACAATGATGATGAAATTATGGCTAGTAAATCGCTTAGAAAATAAAAGTGATTAAAGAATGTCCATTTAGTAAGTAAAGCAGAAATATTGGAAAATGTATGACATTTGATAAATGTCTGACATTGGTTGATATGGATCTGATATGGATGAACACTTAAAAGTGAAGTGTGTTAATATGGATTTTTTTTCCAATTATTGCAATAGAATGTTAATGAGGTTTAATACCTTGATTGACAATGGGTTGACTGGGTATTAAGTGTTAATGATCTTAACACTTATGCTGATAATGCCACGAGATGGTAATTAGATGTTAATAGTTCTTAATAACTATTAATGGATGTTAATGATGTGCGAAATCCATATAAATTGAATTATATGGTGATTGATTGAATTTTATTCCAATTTGGAATTTAATTGAATATTTTATTAATAAAATATCTAGCGAAAACTATGTTGAGTCAAGGAATTTTGATTTATGCCAAAGTATTGTGCAATGATCGAGAAAAAGACGACGTTCATTGATCTAAGAAGATAAGGAGCTTCATATGGTATTGGTCATTAGAATTTGATTATTTGGTATGGTAATAGTGTTCACTTATGTTAAAATCTATCCTCAAATAATTAAAGTTTATATATATATACATACACTTATGTATATGTACGTACATAAATTGTGCAAACTAGGCAATACCGGTCGACCACCCAAAACAGATTGGTCGACCGTTTTTACCCAGTTTGCACAATGAGCATGCACACATATACATACAACGTATATATATTTAAATTCTAGTCTACTGGTCCATTTTGACCTGCAGACCATTTTTACACAGATGCAAATTTTTGAATAGTCACTTCCATTCCTTCATGAGTTGCTTCTCCTTCCTTTCATCAATGATCATTTCTATTGGTTGTGACTCTTTACCAAAGGTCACAACTACTTATCTTCTATAAATACACTTTGAAATCATCAAATCAAAGAACCAATTCTTTCAATCTATTCTCTTTATTGTTGATCTCACTATTGCAATTCAAAGCACTCAAACGCTCATATTCTTCACAATATCGTTCTTGAATCCTAGAATTTATATATTATTCTTTTGATTCAAACACGATATCATCTTCCAAATCTTCACAAATACAAATTCTACTTGAGGATAAGATTATAGGAAGGTTGCACAAGAATTGACAAATTTGTGTTATTTAAAACACACATTGTCAAATTACAAGTCTACTCGTCTTGTTTGAAGTCCTCCGTTTTGTAAGAGGCACGTTGTGAAGTCCTCCGTGTTGTAAGAGGCAAGTTGTGAAGTCCTCTTGTTGATAGAGGCGTGAAATCCTAAAACACCCCACCTCCATTAAGGTCACTCACAAAGGGAGTGCCTTAACTTTGGTGGAGCATTATAGATAAAAGACACAAAAAATTTACAAGACAGATGTATAAGCAGGGAAAAACAAACATTTATTTCATACATGGTTCAATACAAAAACCATTACAGTAAATTGTCTCAAAATAACTTCCAAAACATTTCATCATAATCTGTGTCTTGCTTAAAACATAAAGAAGCATATAACATAAATAGAACTGCATAAATCCCCAAGTCTAGTGCGTCCAAAGCCATAGCCAAAGATAAGAGATTCCAAGCTGTACATCACAGAGTCTTCAAGCTTGGAAGATGAACGGTCCAAATTAAGCTGAGTTATTCCCTCCCTGGCTACTTGAGGGGGGGAACATAAGAAAAAAAAGACGAAAGAAAAATGGGTCAGACATAAGTCTGAGTAAGTCTAATGACTTTTCAGTGTATGAATAAGGAAAAGGTCATGATAGGAATAAACTGAAAATAGGATAGTACCAGAACAACAAACTAACATAAAACTATATAAGGCAGGATAAACCGAATATACATCGCACCCATGTTTAATTCTCTGCACTTACTTATACTTTTCCAACTAGCACCATGTGTTCTTGGTGAAAATGATCCCCTTATATCGATCGGCTCCTACTCGCATGCATTTATCACGTGTGTCGTTCGGCCCCTGCATGACTGTAGATACCTGTGCTGGTCCCACCATGGGGTGTATCAAATCCTATGGTGGCAACCCGACACGATTCAAGATTCATAGTGTATGACTACTGATGCCCAATGCCTGCTTTTTCCACACCGGAGTACGTGCACGCCCATACTCCGCCGGAACCTACACTGATGCACCACCGCCGATGTTTTTGATCGCTTATAATCAGCCCAGTAATCGTGCACCACCCTGCCTAGTTCAGAGTCCCATGATACATCTATGTGGGTTACTGCTGAAATGGGTCCTCGTTACTAGGGTTTTCCAGCCAACATGTTAAATAGGTTAAGTGTCCAAATTTACCTAGCCCCACCCATTAGTTTATCTAACATGTTGAATTGGTTAAGTGTTTCCTTAATTGACTTAACCCTAACACTCTTGACTTGGCTTTATTAGAGCACCAACCACTCACATTAGACAGGTATTGTTGTGGTCACTGGATGTGCCGGTCGGTTTCAGGCAGTTTTACACCACAACTCAATCTAACCTCGGGTCCTTTAAGGGCTGAATGCACTAACCACCCACATTAGACAGGTATTGTTGTGGTCACTGGATGTGCCGATTGGTTCCAGGCAGTTTTACACCACAACTCAGTCTAACGTCGGGTTAGGCATATTCATCTTTTCTAAATTTATATATTTATCCTTTTATGCTTATATGTAAATTTGTCAACAATTTACTGTCATGGCCCACTTTCTTTCTAAATCAAATTCATAATTTTTGGTAAGTAAATTATACCATTTCAATGCCATACCATTTACGTGGTTATGAGCCAAATATGTTAATTATGTATAATTCTCATGTTTTCCCCAACGTTACCCCCATTGTATGTTCGCAAAATTACATAGGATGTTAGGCTCGACATCTTAGCCTAACTAATAAACTAAAAGGGGAAAAAGAGGAACTTGCAACATTCTAACATCATACAAAAATATGGACCTAACTACAGATGTGTCTCATGAACTTGGCATAGTATACTTTTAATTATTAACTTGCAAACTAGATATATGCAACATGAGTCATAAAATAATAGTTTTACAAAGAACTACCAAAATCTAATTAGACATGTAGTGGTGAACTTGCATAGGGATTGAATCATGCTAATATTGATTTAACATAAAGGCATATGGTTCTAACATATAGAGTTGTAGATCTAAACATATATGTTTACATAATCATGTTTTTAACCTATAAACTTGCATGTATTCATAATATGATAGCAAAACATGGCATAATTTCTAAATTGACATACAACATATAGATATAATCACCAAATTATACAAGGTCGTAGATCTAAACATGTATGCATAATGGATCTAATCAATTAGGCATAAATGACGTGGCTTAGCCTAAAACTTGTATGTATCATAATATCACCAAACGTATATATGATAATTTCATAACATCATAGGTTTATTCACCAATTTCCACATAACATAATAGGTTCGATAGACCACAATAATTCATAGGCATATACAATAGAATAGACATGAATAAACATAAATCAGCATCATATACAACTGGATACAATTCTATTTTACAATTCATTACAAACCATGTCTTTAATCCATTCACATCTGAAAGATAACTACACTTACAAACAAAAAGGAATTCTTGAGTTCTGGGATCTGTATTCTGAAATCGAATTGCTCGCCTTTGATGTAGATCATTAAATTTTCTTTGTTGAATTAGATTTGATTTGATTTTGACGTGGCTTCAATCTTGCCTTTGAGTTGAAAGAGATGACGGCTATTCTAGGTTCACCATTGACAGCATGGCGGCTCTTGGTATGAATATTTGTGATTTAGGGTTGAGAGTTTGGTTGCTTTTATAGAGGTTTAATTAATTTAGAGCCGTCAGATTAACCCTAGAAGTAATCAAGATCATCCAGTCAAGATAGGATAACACCTCAACCCTAATGACACAGCAGGGAGTCAGAAATCGTCATCTTTTCAAATCTGCCCATGGGGGGGGGGGGGGGGGGGAGGGAGGAGGGAGGGAGGAGGGTGTAGGTCGACCTGTAGGATAGGTCGACACTAGGGTCGACCTCTTGTCGACCTGGCCTGGGTGGGAATTTTTCCTGCTCTGCCCTCTTTTGAATTTTGAATTTCGAATTTTTGAAACTTCCGAAGGCCATAACTTCTTCACACGAAGTCCAATTCACGCAAACTCAGACTCTGTCTCAACTAGAATTCCAAGATGAACGCAATGGCCTAACCCGTTTCCCTTAATTCTCAAATTTAGAATTATTTATTCTTTAATTCATTACTTTAAGGTTTATCGAAAACACGGGGTGTTACAAATCCCGTTCGGCTGCTCGGGTGTTGTGAACCTATTTCCTACGGGTTAAGTGAGGTTATTGATTAGTGAAATTCCTGATAGAAGTCTGGGATTGGATGTAGGATGGTGCTCTGAACCAATATAAAAATCTATGGTGTGATTTTTCCTTTTACTACATTTACTTATCTGTGATACTGCTTCTGTGATATCTCATTCTGTTTTATATTTACTTGCATAACTATTGCATTAGACAAGTAGTTGTGTATTATTCCATATTACATGATCCAAGTGTACTTTATACTTGGCGAGTACATGCACACACACTTTCAATTGGTATCATAGCATGGTTATCTTATAACCGTAACACAGTTATTTGATATATACTTGTAATATCGCAAATAACCTTAGTTCTAGCACTCAAAACACCACTTACAGGAAAGGTCAATTAACACAAAGACCTCCATTCTTCAATGGCCTTAGCTATAGTTATTGGGCAACACGTATGTCATTTTACATGCTGTCAACTAGTTATGATGCTTGGAATGCTACACAAAAAGAAATAGTGAATCCAACAACTGAGTATTCAGAATGGACACCGGCTGAGAAAGCGACAACAGCCGTAAATGCAAAAGCAATAAATATATTGTTTTGTGCATTAGATCAAAATGATTATGATCGTGTTAGTATCTGCACCATTGCCTATCAAATTTGGAAGAAGCTAAAAACCACTCTTGAAGGTACTAACAAGGTTAAAAAAGCCAAAATAGCCATGTTGAAAAGTCAGTTTCAAATTTTCAAAATGAAGTCAAATGAGACTATCAATGATATTTATTCACGATTTCAAACTATTCATCATGCACTTATTGGCTTAGGACAAAAATATTCAGATTTTGATGTTGTCTCGACAGTCCTATATTCTCTGACTAGTGAATGGGAAGGAAAAGTATTACCGATTGAAGAAGCTAATGACCTTTCCGTCATGAAGCCAGATGAACTGATAGGAAATCTAATGTCCTATTAAGCTAATTTGCAGGCTAGAAAAGAACAGAAAGAAGAAAAGAAAAATGTAGCATTTCATGTTGAGAAGAATGAAAATGAATCAGAATCTGAAGAAGAAGACTTAGCTTTTATTGCAAAAGGATTCAAAAAATTCCTAAAACATTGAAAAGCTAGTCGATATAATAAAAGAAAAACTGATTCAAATAAACCTTCATCATCAGCTATAAAATGTTTCAACTGTCATAAAAAGGGGCACATGCACAAAGATTGTCCGGAGCAAAAGAAGAAGCCAGAAAATGACAAGTTTAAACACAAGAAGGACAAATCCAAGAAACAAGCTTTCTCAGTTACATGGGATGACTCAGAATCGTCTTCATTCTAAAGTGACAGTGATTCAGAAGATGAACAAGCAAATGTTTGTTTTATGGCAATAGAAGATGAGGTACAAATTCCTACATTTGATGAAGTTCTTGATATTAATGTTGAATTAATAGTTAGATTCAAAGACATGAAATGACAATGCAAACAAACCAAAGCAGATTTAAGTAATGCAGAATTTGAACGTGATACGCTAAGAGACGAGAAGAAAATATTAGAAGAGGAACTTGAAAAAGTTCAAGAATCAACATCTAATATTGATTCTCAATTATCTCTCTTGAGTCAAGAAATTGAGACTCAAAAAGAGAAAAATTATGCTCTTACCACTGAAAATCATGAGCTTAAGGCAAAAGTCAAAATTCTAGACCTAGAAAAAGCTATTTTACAAACTAAGTTAGACTACATTACTCAAAATGTTTCTAACTTCAACAAAGGTCGAGAAAATTTGACAAAAATTATTGAAAATTCACAATCTGCTACAAATAAACAAGGTTTGGGATATAAGAAGCAAGATACCAAGAAGCTTTTTGGTAATAAAAGAAAGAAAAATGTACAAAAAACTAAAGCTAAGAAAAATCTTAGTTTATTATATTCCAAACAAAAGTCGGTTGTGAAATTTCAAAAGAAAAATGTCAAGACTAACAATATATGGGTTCCTAAAACAAATAACAATTTGATTAGGAACAAATACATTCATAATTTTTTGAATATTGTGCATCATAATTCCAATTATTTATATAAAGGGGATACCGGACCCGTATGGGTTTGGACTCCTAAGACCTAACTCTTAGGACCCTATAAAAAGGTGGGTACCATGAACTTAATTTTATTTTTTCAGGTCCCACTTAAGAAAAGAGGAAAGTGGATATTGGACAGTGGTTGCTCGAAGCATATGACTGGAGACAAGAACTTATTGACAAATATCACTTATTCAGATGGTGGCTCCGTAACTTTTGGAGATAATTCAAAAGGCTATATCATCGGCAAAGGCGATGTGAGCAATTGCGGTACATCTAACTTACCTCTTATTACTAATGTCATGCTAGTTAAAAATTTGAAACATAACTTACTTAGTATTAGTCAGTTATGTGACAAGGTCTTTATCATTTCCTTTTCTGATAACAAGTGTAGTATCTTAGATAAAGATCATAAGTTAGTTTTCGAAGGATATAGTGATAGAAATATTTATATTCTGAATATGAATGTCAATCATAATTCAGATATGTGTCTTATAGCAAATGATAATGACCCATGGCTATGGCACAAACGCTTCTGTCATATAAACTTCAAAACTATCGACAAGCTAGCTAAAAACGATCTAGTTAGAGGACTACCCAAAATGAGTTTTACAGTTGACAACATTTGTGATGCATGTCAATTAGGAAAATTGACTAAATCATCATTTAAATCCAAGAAAGTCATATCAACATTACAACCACTTGAGCTACTACATATGGATTTATTCGGATCAACACAGGTTCAGTCGATAAATCATAGTCGATATGTGTATGTAATTGTTGATGATTTCTCTCGTTATACTTGAGTGATTTTCTTGAAAATTGACACTTTCGATCATATCAAATCTTTCGTCAAGAGAATTCAAAATCAAAAGGGCTTAAGGTTACGAATATAAGAAGTGATCATGGCGGAGAATTCAATAATAATGAATTTGAACATTTTGTACAAAGAAAGGTATATATCACAATTTTTCGTTTCCTAAAACTCCACAACAAAACGGAGTTGTAGAACAGAAAAATCGGACTTTACAAGAATGTGCAAGAACATTGTTAAATGGATCCACTTTACCAAAACATTTTTGGGCAGAAGCTGTTGCAACCGCGTGTTATGTTTTGAATCTGTATCTATTCGACCTCTCACCAAGAATACATCTTATGAGTTATTCAATCAAAGAAAGCCAAATATCTCATACTTCAAAGTTTATGGTTCTAAGTGCTTTATTTTAAATACGAAAGACCATCTTGGAAAAATTTGATCCAAAATCCGATGAAGGTATATTTGTCGGATATTCGGAACGAAGCAAGGCCTATTATATATTTAATAAAAGAACTAAAACTATTGAAGAATCACTTCATGTTTCATTCGATGAATTCTATAAGCCATCTCATAATATAACAGATGATGACGATATTATAGTCACTGAAAATCCAATCGTCACAAATGTTGATTCTGACTCAGAAATTATTGAGAATATTCCTCAACCAGTTGTGATACCTCTCTACCAAGATTACGATCTCCACCTAGGATACTAAGAGATCATCCGGTTCAAAATGTAATTGGAGAAGTAACATCACAAATTAGAACAAGGAGTCAACTCAACCAAATGGGTCATATTGCGTTTCTTTCAAATATCGAACCTAAGAATCCGAAAGAAGTTGCTACTGATGATTACTGGATCATTGCCATGCAGAAAGAACTAATTCAGTTCGAGCGCAATGATGTCTGGGAACTTGTTCCAAGACTAACTGATCAGTCAGTTATTGGTACGAAATGGGTCTATAAGAATAAGGCCGATGAACAAGGAAATATAACCAGAAATAAAGCAAGATTAGTAGCACAAGGATATAATCAGGAAGAAGGTATCAATTACGAATAAAATTTTGCACCAGTTGCATGACTAGAAGCTATCAGAATCATGTTATCCTTTGCTTGTCATCATAATTTCAAACTCTATCAGATGGATGTCAAAAGTGCTTTTCTAAATGGTTTTATCAAAGAGAATGTATATGTCGAACAACCTCCATTGTTCGTACATGAAGAACATCCTGATTACGTTTATAAACTTAAGAAGGCTTTATACGGTTTAAACAAGCACCTCATGCTTGGTATGAACGATTACGCAGCTATCTTACTGATTCAGGATTTCAAATTGGTAAAGTCGATCAGACTTTATTCATTAAACATTCTCAAAAATATATATTGGTTATCCAGATATATGTAGACGATATTATCTTTGGTTCAACAAACAACAAATTTTGCAAAGAGTT
This sequence comes from Allium sativum, assembly GCA_030737875.1. Taxonomy (NCBI): domain Eukaryota; kingdom Viridiplantae; phylum Streptophyta; class Magnoliopsida; order Asparagales; family Amaryllidaceae; genus Allium; species Allium sativum. Next base: position 42,485,936 of record JASFAX010000020.1, on the reverse strand, counting down.
TGCAAATATTATGACCAAAGAAATTGAAATGTCTCATATGGGAGAACTATCATATTTTCTTGGTCTTCAAATCAAACAACTTTCTAACGGTATTTTTATTAATCAAGAAAAATACTGTGGAAATCTTATCAAATGCTTCGGTTTGGAAAATACATCTAGTAAACCTACTCCTATGAGTACAACTACACGTCTTGAAAAAGATGAAGACGGTAAGAATGTTGACCAGAAGTTATATCGAAGTATGATTTGTTCTCTTTTTATCTTACCGCAAGTCGTGCCGATATAATGATGAGTGTTTGTCTATGTGCACGATTTCAAGAAAATCCTAAAGAATCACATTTACGAGTAGTAAAACGTACAATACGTTATCTTAATAATACCAAAGACTTTGGTCTTTTCTACCTGAAAGATTGTCCATTCGAATTAGTATCCTATAGTGATTCTGATTTCGGAGGATCTCATACGGATAGAAAGAGTACAAGTGGTACATGTCATTTTATTGGAAAATCACTTGTCTCTTGGTTTTGTAAGAAACAAAATTGTGTTTCACTATCGACATGTGAAGCTGAGTATATATCAGCAGCTCTTGCTTGTACTCAAGTACTATATATGCAACAAATACTTCGTGATTTTGATATTCATTTATCAAACTCTATTATATACTGTGATAACACAAGTGCGATTAACTTATCAAAAAATCCAGTAAATCATTCTCGCACAAAGCATATTGACATTCGACATCATTTCTTGAGAGATAATATTGAAAAAGGAAACATATGTCTTGAACATGTCCAGACTGAACATCAACTAGCGGACATTTTTACTAAGCCTCTACTTGAATCAAGTTTTATTTCTTTACGTAGAGAGCTTGGTTTAATCTCTAGAACTGAACTTGATGTGTAAATTCTTAAGTTATATACATATGAACTGTCAAGTTCTTTTCTTAACCGGTGCTTTTACTTTTCATATTTTTTTAGCTATTAAGTAGCTATCGCTATTTTTAGTAAGAAATTATGAGCTATTTTTTTCTACGGTATATATTCCTTGAACCTTTTTAACCATTAATCTATATATAGACAATCCTATATATATGTGTGTATCACTCATTCTCCTTTTTGCATCCCCATACTCAGACTCTATATTATTCTTAACCGAGTTCAAATAATTCAAAATGGCTCATATCTGCGATGAATGTGCACAAAGGTCACACATTTCGGTCACTAGTTCTGAACCAGAGGAATACTATTCTCCAGAAACACCGAAAAGTAGACCAAAATGTACTCATACCCTTGGAAATACACCAAAGCCAAACCGTGCAAAGAAAGCATTGTTTTGCTCCCCACAAACTAGAGAAAAGATAAATGAGATTCACCACTACCAGAAACATCAAATGGATCTCCAGCGACAACTCCATTATGAGCAAAAACTTACTTCCGATCGTTTATCTCTCTTAGAACAGATGGCTTCATTTTTCTTTAGCACAGACAAACGAGTTCATGAACCAATGCCGCGTGCTCCTTCTTCCTCTAGGAGTCCAAAATCCTGGGATCGTAACTACAATCGTTATGAAGATGCGAAACGGTCGCCATGGACACCTCGAATCAACGAGGTTAAGGAAGACTCAACCAAGCATAATTCTGGAACATCTTATTAATTTTTATTTTCATAAACTTTATGCTTTTATTTCAGTCTTTTCTTTGCTTATAACATATATGTACTTTTTTTTGAAATGATTTCAATATTTTTACGACTGTTCGAAATATAAAAAGTTCAGATTGTTCGAAACCAGAAAGAAGCGCAAAAAAAAAAAATCAAGAAAAACAATCATTTGGAACACCAATCAACCAGTTTAAATGGACCAGTTGACCGTTTTGCTCTCGGTTTAAAAACGATCGACCGGCCATCTCTAACCAGTCGATCGGTCCTATACGATATTATTTTTTAAAGGGTTTCCAAAACCAATTGACCAGTCAATTACCACCAGTCAACCTTTTGCTCTCGGTTTGAAAACGGTCGACCGATGATAATTTACCAATCGACCGGTTTTCGTCTGAAGGGGTTTTAAATACACCCATACGGTCATTTTATTCCAACCCATCTCTTCATTTTTACCTTTACCCTTTCAAACACCAAAACCTCTCTAGACCTAGAACTCAAAATTTCTTTTTTTTTTCAAAATCAATTTCATGGCTCCTCTACAAAAGAAGATGAAGAAAGCTTCCACCTCTTCTTCCGAACTCCAAACAATAAATAGTTCGATTAAGAAATGGCTTGTTGATCCGGTTGCTATCACAAGATGGAATCAAATGAAGGATTTCAAAATTCATCCCGGTTCGTATATCGAATTCCCTGATTTCTCCAACTACAAAGTTCGTCAATTAGCTAGAAATGCTCATATTGAATCTCTAATTGATTTCGATCATAATAATGTTCAACTTAATCATATTATGATCAAACTTTTCTACGCTAATCTCAATCTCGACAAATACAAACCGGAAAACCCTAATAACTGTCTTTGGTCGGTTGTATGTGGGCAACAAGTTTTTATTTCTTGTGAAAGGATGGCAAGAGTGCTTGGTTCGGACTTTGGCGGAGAAAAATTTTCTAGTACCTTTTGTACTACTCATATCCGTAATCAAATAAGTCATGAGTTCATCGAGGATGATAAGGACAGACAAAATCGATAAATTTGCGTCCTACGGCTAGAGTTCTTCACCATACTTTAATGCATTCTCTTTTCCTTTGAATTGGGAATTTTGACACTATTTACAAAGAGAATTTCAAGGCTTTATATGCAATTTATGGTGGAATTCGAATAAATGGATTGAAATGATCTTCGATGAAATTTTATAAGTCAATGAGTTGAATAAGCCGCATCTCTTCTACAACGAATATATTATGCGACTCTTAAGTGACTGTGGCATCAATCCACCTCAATCAACTATTACACGGCCAAAGTGCATAAACAAAGCTTCAATCAAACGTATGAAACTTCCTGAACCATATTTTAATATAATGCCTTTCGAACAAAGAAAAGAACAAGGCTACCAAGGAAACTCCTCTCGACCTTCGCGTCCAAAACCCGAAGACGTGAAACTTCTACGCTCAACTTCCTCCACCAAAGAAAGTCTTAAAACTCTCGCTCAAAATCAATTCCTTCTAGAAGCTCGACTTATGCGTATGGACACAAAGATGGATAAGAGTTTTAATAAACATAAGTCATTCTTCTCGTCTATATGGGAGGCAATATCTTGTGGAGCTTCCACTTCTTCCATGCAAGCACAGGACCCCGGTAAACGTCCAACTCCTCCATCCTTTACTTGGACATCTTCGGAGGAGGGCACTAACTCTGACACTAGTCATGGACGAGGTCGTGGACAATCTCAAATGCTTGATGCAGAAGAAGAAGAATGCGAGGAAACAGAATCCGAGTAGCTTGTTTCTTTTATCAATTTATGAACTTATGCTTTTGGTATTTTTCTAGACTTAATATGACACTTGTACCTAAATGGTGTCGTTGTTTTATTTTGAACTTAGACCTATTGATGTTCGTACTATATGCTCTATGTTATGTGTATGGTATTTTAATCTCTGCTTGTATCATTTACATTGTTTATCTGCTTATTTCATTCCTTTTTGTAGATGACAAAGGGGGAGAAGTATGGTAAGTATGGTACTAACATTATATGCAAGAACAATAGTTATTATACAGGCACAAATTCAGGGGAAGATTATATACAGGGGGAGGTTCAGAGATATATTGCCATCAATCAAAAATGGGGAGAATGTTGAGTCAAGGAATTTTAATTTATGCCAAAGTAATGTGCAATGATCGACAAAAAGACGATGTTCATTGATCTAAGAAGATAAGGAGCTTCATATGGTATTGGTCATTAGAATTTGATTATTTGGAATGGTAATAGTGTTCACTTATGTTAAAATCTATCCTTAGATAATCAAAGTTTATATATATATACACTTATGTATATGTATGCACATAAATTGTGCAAACTAGGCAATACCGGTCGACCGCCCAAAACAAACCGATCGACCGTTTTTACCCAGTTTGCACAATGAACGTGCACATATATACATATAACGTATATATATTTAAATTCCAGTCTACTGGTCCATTTTGACCTGTCGACCGTTTTTACACGGATGCAACTTTTTGAACAGTCACTTCCATTCCTCCATGATTTGCTTCTCCTTCCTTTCATCAATGATCATTTCTATTGGTTCTGACTCTTTACCAAAGGTAACAACTACTTATCTTCTATAATTACAATTTGAAATCATCAAATTAAAGAACCAATTCTTTCTATCTATTCTCTTTATTGTTGATCTCACAATCGCAATTTCCAAGCACTCAAACGCTCATATTCTTCACAATATCGTTCTTGAATCCTAGAATTTATATATTATTCTTTTGATTCAAACACGATATCATCTTCCAAATCTTCACAAATACAAATTCTACTTGAGGATAAGATTATAGGAAGGTTGTTCAAGAATTGACAAATTCGTGTTATTTAAAACACACATTGTCAAATTACAAGTCTACTCGTCTTGTTTGAAGTCCTCCGTGTTGTAAGAGGCAAGTTGTGAAGTCCTCCGTGTTTAAGAGGCAAGTTGTGAAGTCCTCGTGTTGATAAAGGCATGAAATCCCGTTCGGCTACTCGGGAGTTGTGAAACTGTTTCCTCCGGGTTAAGTGAGGTTGTTGATTAGTGAAATTCGAGATAAAAGTCTAGGACTGGACGTAGGACGGTGCTTCGAACCAGTATAAAAATCTCTGGTGTGATTTTTCCTTTTACTGCATTTGCTTATCTGTGATACTTCTTCTGTGATATCTCATTCTATTTTATATTTACTTACATAACTATTGCATTAGACAAGTAGTTGTGTGTTATTCCATATTACATGATCCAAGTGTACTTTATACTTGGTAAGTACACGCACACACACTTTCAAAATAAAAGTTTGAATTTTAAATCTGAAATAATTTGGAAATATAATTTAAGTAATTTTGAATAGTTTTCGTAAAGTAAGGGCATATTTTCAAATTTTAAATAGAAATGAATAGTAACTTTAAAAAGTGAAATGTCACACCGAAAAAGTCTGAATAGAGATTAAATTAAAAAAAAGTAAATGAAAATAGTAGAAAATGAGATATAAACAATTTGTAGTAGTTTGTCAATGATAAGCCTACATCCACTTCCTTTCATAACTCTTGATTGCTTGATTTCGAGGATTACAAGATTTTGATCATAATAAACCCCACGAACAATGTAAATAATGGTGGAAAAAACACAAAGAACCAAAAAGATACTAAGTTCTCTAATCATCTCCTAGTTATAGATGAAGAAAAGCTTGAATCATCCAAAAATTAAGTAGAGATACAGGGGGCATCAGGAAGTTTATTTCAACAAGTTTTGGATTGAGTTGTCCAAAATTGGGTTACAGATCTGTTTCAATCTGGATTGGTGTCGACCCGAATTTGCATTGGATTGGGAAATCCGATCTAAAGCTACCTCTAGTTCTTAAATTTGAGCGCTAATTTAATCTAAAGCATCAACATTTGCAGTTTCAAAAGTTTCTAGAATTGTGGAAAGCTAGCCAATCCACAGCAGATATTGGTAAGCCGGTCTGAAGAGAAAGTTCAGAAAGTCCTTGTCATTCGACCATGATCGATCTAGACTCTTGTGCTTTGACATTTGACTTTGATCCATTCGCCATGTCATTCAAAGGAACTTTAAAGAACATCAGAAGGCTTATGATAACTGAGTTCAAGGATAGGGTAACACTTCACCCTAAGTACGACATGTTACAAACATAACATTCTTTGAATTGGATCAGGATTTACTGTCCACTGTAGTGCAATTCTGCTATCATAACATGTAACACCCCACGTCCAATAATGTCACTCACAAAGGGAATGCATTAACTTCCATGGAGGTTTTAAGTGAATATAGAACAGAAAAATTACAACAAGACAGATACTAAGTAGTACTTGGAAATATAAAACTTTATTTCATTGCAGCGGAAATTAAACATGTTTGTTACATTATAAAACCCTAAATTAGAGTCAAGTACAATATCCATCTTGATAAAACAAAATACATAATCCCATTACATAAATAGCCATTAAAGAAGATAACAAGCTGGACTTTACTTCAGCGGTCCAAGCTTTCCAAAAGAGAGAATAAGCAATTCAATCAGACTCCACTAGAGCTGGGTCCACCCTGAGGACCTGGAGGGGGAAAGAAGATAGAAATAGAGGGGGTCAGACATAAAGTCTGGCGAGTATGATAATTCTAACAATACTATTATCAAAATAACTAGACTAAGGCATAAGCTGGAAAACAAGGAAATGTCTATGAATTATTGGGTATGGAAGAGCAGATAAAGATAACATTAAAGGCACACCAAATACTAGCGAATAATTACTACACTGCACCACACCAATCACCCTAAAGGTTGATCCCACTTGCTTCACTTAGAAATCTTATAAATAACTTCGTGTACCCCTAGCTGACTACATAGGTGCCGCCTGCCCCTATCTCCGCTAGGTGTACCCCACTATCCACTTTCGATCGGCTCCCTACTCGTAGATACCCGTGTTGGTCCCACAGTGGGGCGTATCACTCCCCTAAAGTGGCAACCCGATACAAGCTAAGGATGCACGGCTTATAGCTACACGATGCAACAACGTCTTACCTACCAGCCCGGGTCCACACACGCATATGAAACCCGTTGGACTTGCGTTGCCACCGCTAACCCGTTTGCCCTCTTATAGTCAAGCCCAGTATGCGTGTCCCGTCCTCGACTTGGGTCGAGCTCACAAAGATACGTTTGGGTTACTGGTTGAAATGGCCCCCCACTATTTACCACAAGCTATCCACCTAAGCTTGTCCCCACTAGTATATCCCACTTAACCCTCTCCTTAGTCATGTTCATTTACATGTGTGTTTGGTTAAGTCTTACTAATCGTATTTCAAATTCCACTAAAGGCACCCACTAGATTCCTCATGCCACCCAAGGCACCTACTTAACCCCCATGTCCCACTTCACATGTTTACCTGGTTAAGTATTTCTTAATTTGTTCAGGCCATAACCTCATAAAGACCTCTCACATTAGACTGGCATTTATGGCAGCTGGATTCGTCGGGCGGTCGGGGCAGTCTTACACCATAAAAGAGTCTAACCTCGTTTCTTTACAACTAATATGCTTTAATTTGGGCCTAGGACCTCTCACATTGGGCTGACATTTGTGACTACTGGATTCGCCGGGCGGGTCTGGGCAGTTTTACGTCACAAACGAGTCCAACCTCGTGTCCTAAGCATTGATTAACACTTATAATCTTTTACCCCAGTTTTAAATATATTCCTATTCAAATCATTAATTAATTCCAATTTTAATGATGTCCATAATTGACTCAATTATGGCCATCCACTTACGGTATGCAAAATCATATCAATTGCACCCCAATTTCTTAATATTAAATCCTTAATATTACCCCTACCCCACGTTATACGTTCGCTTATTCAACGCAAAATATACGTTAGACTCGAATCGTCTAACTCATAGCACAAAGATAAATTATCACAACATATAGACAAATAAAATAGATCTAATCATAATAGGGGTGAAACTTGCATAAAACTACACATGTCATGGATCTAAAGGTGTCAACTTGTTTGGTTAAATGTCACAACTTACATAATATGATCATAACCCAAGTTCATGTATAAACTTGCATATGTGGTTTATGCAACATAATGATGGTGTGAACTAGCATCTAACACATAGAACTCACACATGTCATAGCATAATTCTAGATCTAAATAGATGTCATAATTCTAGATCTAAATAGATGTCATTCAATATGTGAGACTATACATACTAATAAATCTAAACTGGCATAGGTACATGTGATTTATCATGTGAATCATCAAAGCCCAAATGTATACAATCAACATCATGATTCATAAGCCAACTACAACATAATAACATCATGGCTTTGTAACATCGCAACTTAGCATAGAAACTTGCAACATATATAATATCATCATAGCATGATTTACAACATATAGGATATCATCATCACATAACATAGGATTTACAAAATACATGATAGCATAAGGTTTACAACAACATATATGACAATTCACATCATTTTCTTATGATCCATATCACATCTTAATCTAGTTAGTTTGCTAATAGTCTTATTAAGATTACCATACTCACAATTAGAAAAGAAAGAGAGTCTTGATTTGCTTTAGAGTTGAGTAGAATTAGAGTTTTGATTAGCTTTCTTCCTTCTTATTTGGCGGCGGCTACACTGAGTTCCATGGCGATGGCATGACGGCGGCTATTCTATTTTTCATGTGAATTTAGAGTGTGGGACTACCTAGGTATATATAGAGTTTAGGATTTATTTAGAAAGTCAGATCAACTCAGAACTAACCTGAACCATTAAATTAGCCAACTCAGCCCTAAAGACACATCAGCAGCTCAAGATTGGGCTCTGCCAAAACCTGGCTGACTGGACCATGTCGACACCCAAGTCGACTGCGCAGTCGACCTGGTCCTGGGGGTGTCGACTGCCCAGTCGACTCCCCAGTCGACCTGGGGTGCTGGGCGGGAAATTTCCCACCTGGCCTGTTTGACTTCGAATTTTGAATTTTCTAAAACTTCCGATGGCCATATCTCCTTCATACGAAGTCCAAATCACGCAAACTCGGACTCTATTTCAACCAGAATTCCGAGACGAACACAATGGCACAACCCGTTTCCCACAATTCTCACGTCTGAGACTAGTTATTCTTTAATTTGTGAATATTAATATTAACAGAATTACAGGGTGTCACATTCTCCCCTCCTTAAAGGATTTCGACCCCGAAATCTTCAAGTCAAGAAGAATGTATATCCTAACATCCAATCGTCCATCTACTCAACCATCAAACACAGGCATCCATTGTCCTTATAGACTTCTAATTCTTTCATGTTTAAATGCACAGTGTGTGTATATGTCCATGTCTAATGCAAAATCAGGCGGTCCACTGATTCAGTTGACCTCCTTAATGCAAATCATGATAGTGCCATGCGTCCATTATGTATGCAAAAGTTCCTTAATGCTACATATTATCTCTATATGCGTGCACAATCATCATCTGAATGCAGCATCCATATGATAAAAAAAATCCTCATACATCCATTTTACTAAATACATCCATATATATGCAATATGCAATATGAAGTGACAGAGCCGATCTAGTGCCTAATAGTGTGTGTATATGCGTCCACGAGCAACCACTAGCAAACACTTGCATCCACTTTGCATCCATCATACATAACATGTCTCAAACACATTTTTCAACCATAGGATTATCCTAACTAAAGGTCAAAGATAGTAGTGAGAGGACATACTATAGATAAGATAAGTACAAGCTAAGCGATAAAGGAGAAATTAAAAGGCATACCCTCAAAAAGAAAAGGGTACAACGAACGCATCTTTGCTTCTGTCTCTCAAGTAGCGTTGCTCTCATCATCTCCCCATTGCACTTTGACTAGTCTGACCTCTCGGTTCCTCAACTTCTTGACCTCCGACCCAAGAATGCATGTAGGAGCTCGTCGAATCGTCGCATCACGCTCTATTTCCACCTTTCTAAGCAAGCTCGGGTCTACCACTTCCGCGGTCTCGTGCAAACACTTCCTCAAATGTGACACATGGAATACGTCGTGTACACCACTAAGTCTCTCAGGCAACTCCACTCTATACGCCATCTGTTCAATCTTCTCCTTAATAGGAAACGACCCTACGAACCTTGGTGGTAATTTCCCAAAGGACCCAAAGCGAACAACATTCCGTAATGGAGACACTTTGATAAAGACCATGTCCCCAACATCAAACTCAAGATCTGTCCTCCTTTTGTCTGCATAAGATTTCTGCCTATCTTGCGCCGTCTTCATCCTCCTTCGAATCAAGTCGATCTTTTCCGAAGTCTCTCTAATCATATCGGGCCCAAGTAAGATCTTATCCGTAGATTCCCAACAACATGTAGGTGAACGACAAGGTCGTCCATAAAGAGCTTCGAAAGGTGCCATGCCAATGCTAGATTGAAAGCTGTTATTATATGCGAATTCTACCAACGGAAGATGCTCTTCCCATGTACCTCCAAAGTCTAGGATACATAGCCTCAAAAGATCCTCTAGAATGCGATTCACCCTCTCAGTCTGGTCGTCCATCTGAGGATGATATGCGGTGCTCAAACATAACTGAGTCCCTACCGCTTCTTGTAAGCTCCTCCAAAATTCGCTAGTGAAGATAGGATCGCGATCGCTTACTATGCTAGAAGGAACACCATGCAAACGAAGTATCTCTCGGACGTATACAGAAGCTAACCATGGAGCAGTCCTCTTACTCTTCACAGGAATAAAATGGGCGCTTTTAGTAAGTCTATCTACTATAACCCAAATCCCCGTATTACCCTTCCTTGATCTTGGTAATCCATCCACAAAGTCCATCGAGACACTTTCCCACTTCCATAGTGGAATCTCCAATGGGTGAAGCAACCCACCGGGTTTCTTTTGCTCTGCTTTTACTTGTTGGCACACCAAGCATCTAGCAACATACTCGGCCACATCCCTCTTCATACCGGCCCAAAAGAAAACCCGCTTCATGTCTTTGTACATCTTGTCCCCGCCGGGATGAATGGTCATCTTCGAATGATGTGCTTCGTCAAGAATAGCCTTCCTCAAACCTTCGTCTCGAGGTACACAAAGTCTACTATCCCTACGTAACCATCCCCTATCATCCAGGGTATACCTACGGAGATGGCTTGATGACTCCCCTCTTTTGAGCTTTTCTACTAACTCAACCAACTGTGGGTCGTCTCACTGTGCCTCACCAATCCATCCCAAAAGCGTAGGTATGACCTCCAAGAATGCTAGCAAACCAGGTACAAATCAATGGAAGGTCTAAAGTCAAACATAGAGATGAATTATAAATTTTGCCGCTCAACAAACAATAGGATCAAGGACAACCTTTTCCTACTTAAGGCATCTGCCACCACGTTACCCTTGCCAGGAGTATATGTTATTTCGAAATCGTAGGACGCTAGGAACTCCATCCACCTTTACTGCCTTAAGTTCAAGTCCTTCTGAGAGAATAAGTATTTTAAAGATTTGTGGTCAGTGAACAATTCGAATTTCTCGCCAAGAAGGTAATGACGCCAAGACTTAAGCGCGAAAACAATTGCGGCTAACTCTAGGTCATGTGTAGGGTAATTTTTCTCATGCACCCTTAACTGCCTTCCACCATAGGCTATTACCCTTCCCTCTTGCATTAAGACTGCGCCTAGACCTGTCCCACAAGCATCGGTATAAACAGTAATTGGCTTACTCCCGTCTAAAAGCACTAAGACTGGAGCTGAGGTCAAAGCACTCTTTAAACGTTGGAACGCATCATCACAATCTACGTCCCACGCGAAGACTAGGTTCTTCTTCGCCAGGCGTGTCAATGGAGCTGATATTTTTGCAAAGTCTTTGATAAACTTCCTATAGTAGCCAGCCAACCCCAAGAAACTCCTTACTTCGGTAGCATTTTTAGGGACCTTCCAATCTTGAATGGCCACCACCTTCGCAGGATCCACAGCTATCCCTTCTTTGGAAACCACGTGCCCTAAGAATCGCACTTCCTCTCTCCAGAAGTGACACTTAGTAAGTTTAGCTTTAAGGTTATGCGCTTGTAGAGTCTCCAACACTTCCCTAAGATGTAGGGCATGCTCTTCTTCATTCTTAGATCAAGATGTCGTCTACAAAGGCCACCACGAATTTATTAAGGTACTCCCTAAACACCCTACTCATCAAATCAACGAAGTATGCGGGGGCGTTTGTCAAACCGAAGGGCATCACTAGCCATTCATAGAAACCGTCCGGAGTCCTAAAGGCAGTCTTGTCGATGCTATCCTCAGCCACTCTCAACTGATGGAATCCAGTGGCTAAGTCCAACTGCGAAAACATTGAGGCGCCAACTAACTGATCGAAGAGATCGTCAATCCTCGGCAATGGGTGTCTGTTTTTCTTAATAAGCTTATTAAGTTCTCTATAATCCACACAAAGTCTAAGGGACCCATCCGCCTTCGTGGAAAATACTACTGGAGCACCCCACTCCGATATACTACGTCTTATGAACCCCTTCTCAAGCAACTCCTTCACTTGCTTATTGCGTTCCTTCATTTCACGAGGAGCCATGTGGCGTATTGGCAAAGATACTGGTTTTGCATTATCCACAAGATATATTCGAAAATCTATCTCCTGCTTCGGAGGCAAGCCCTTCACCTCCTCAAACACATTCGAATATTCTTGGACTACCTTAACAGATCGTAGATTTTCCACCGACGCGTCAAGCGATTCTAGATAACTTAGCATAACGGAATTTATGGGATTACAAAAGATTTCGAGAGTGTTGCCAAGGCGAGTCATGAGCCTAACTACTCTCCTTTCACAATCAAGAACGACCCCATTTCTTGATAACCAATCCATTCCTAAAATTAGCCCATAGCCCGTGAAGCCCAAAACATAAGTATCACATCTAAACCCAACGCTAAGTATAGAAATTTTCAAATCCAAACATATCATGGACAGATAAGCTGAGCCCCCAGTTGGATTCAAAACAACTAAGGGATCCTCTATTAAACTGGTGTTTAAGTGCAGTGATTCAACTAATGATGTAGAGATAAACGAATGTGATGCGCCCGAATCGAATAAGGCACAGACAGGATGATCAAACAGAAAAACTAATCTTTCAACAGAAATGGTTCTACCTCGTTCTTGCAGCGGTGGGACCGCGAGAGCCTGAACTTGTCCCCTTGCCTGCCCTGGTGCCATAAGAGCCTGCACCTGTCCTCCCGAGGTAGACCCTGCCCTCTGCTTCTTTGGGCAGTCCTTCACTAGATGTCCCGCTTCACCATAGTGAAAACAGCCAGTCTTCTTTTTCTTTCTGCAATCCTTGCTGAGATGGCCTGGTGTCCCACAGTTAAAGCATCTTTTCTTTCCCATTATTGTCTTTACCACCCTTCTTGTTTTGCTGTTGTGGTTTCTTCTGATCCACTTTATTCTCGGGTGCCTTATTAGCATTAGCGCCTTTCTCCTCGTGCATGAGTGCCATGTCTACTAGCTTCTCAAAGGTGGCCCCCATAGGGATGTGGGTCATAGCCAACCCCTGCAACGGCTCATTCAAGCCATTAACGAACCTCAGAGCCTTCTTCTCCTGCGTTTTCACCAAATCTAAGCCAAACCTTGCCAATTCGTTAAATTTGTTGACGTACTCTTTCACTGATAGATTCCCCTGCTTCAATGTCAAGAACCTTTCCATGTATAGATTCTCTTCTGCCCTTGAGAGAAACTTTGCCTCAAACCTACGTCTGAAATCCGCCCAAGAATCAACAGGACGCTCGCCATTAGTGACCTCCCACCAAAACGAGGCCTCTCCCTTCATTAACCAAGCTGCTAATTTGACTTTCCTCCCTTCTTCTACTTCAAAGATTTCTAGCAATTCTTCCACCTCCTTAAGCCAATCTCTAGCTTCCACAAACGTTTATGACCCTTGAAAAGGTTTTCCACCCATAGCCTTAAATTCCTTGCGTGTCTTTGCAAAAGTATCAGCACGAGGAGGAGGAGGGGGAGGAGGAGGAGCGGGTGCAACTGGTGGTGGAGGAACATTGGCTGGACCTGCAGTGCCCCTAGCCTCTAATAACCTCCTATACCATCCTGGTATCGTTACACCATCCGGAAGGTTAAGATCTTCAGCCATGCTGAAACGAAAAAGGAAAGATTCAAAATGGAGAATTCGAAAGATAAAGATATATGGCTATTGGGGATTATGTTTTTCATAAAAACTTTTCTCTTTAAATTACTCATCAAGACATGTTTTTGAAAACACTTCTTCCAAAAATACTTTAGAAAAATAGTTTTTCTAAAAAAAATATCTGTTTTGGTAACCTTAAGCTCTGATACCACGTGTAACACCCCACGTCCATTAATGTCACTCACAAAGGGAATGCATTAACTTCCATGGAGGTTTTAAGTGAATATAGAACAGAAAACTTACAACAAGAGAGATAATAAGTAGTACTTGGAAATCTAAAACTTTATTTCATTGCAGCGGAAATTAAACATGTTTGTTACATCATAAAACCATAAATCAGAGTCAAGTATAATATCCATCTTGATAAAACAAAATACATAATCCCATTACATAAATAGCCATTAAAGAAGATAACAAGATGGACTTTACTTCAGCGGTCCAAGCTTTCCAAAAGAGAGAATAAGCAATTCAATCAGGCTCCACTAGAGCTGGGCCCACCCTGAGGACCTGGAGGGGGAAAGAAGATAGAAATAGAGGGGGTCAGACATAAAGTCTGGTTAGTATGATAATTCTAACAATACTATTATCAAAATAACTAGACTAAGGCATAAGCTGGAAAACAAGGAAATGTCTATGAACTATTGGGTATGGAAGAACAGATAAAGATAACATTAAAGGCACACCTAATACTAGCGAACAATTACTACACTGCACCACACCAGTCACCCTAAAGGTTGATCCCACTTGCTTCACTTAGAAATCTTATAAATAACTTCGTGTACCCCTAGCTGACTACATAGGTGCCGCCTGCCCCTATCTCCGCTAGGTGTACCCCACTACCCACTTTCGATCGGCTCCCTACTCGTAGATACCCGTGCTGGTCCCACAGTGGGGTGTATCACTCCCCTAAAGTGGCAACCCGGTACAACCTAAGGATACACGGCTTATACCTACACGATGCAACAACGTCTTACCTACCCGCCCGGGTCCACACACGCATATGAAACCCGTTGGACTTGCGTTGCCACCGCTAACCCGTTTGGCCTCTTATAGTCAAGCCCAGTATGCGTGTCCCGTCCTCGACTTGGGTCGAGCTCACAAAGAAACGTTGGGGTTACTGGTTGAAATGGGCCCCCACTATTTACCACAAGCTATCCACCTAAGCTTGTCCCCACTAGTATATCCCACTTAACCCTCTCCTTAGTCATGTTCATTTACATGTGTGTTTGGTTAAGTCTTACTAATCGTATTTCAAATGCCACTAAAGGCACCCACTAGATTCCTCATGTCACCCAAGGCACCTACTTAACCCCCATGTCCCACTTCACATGTTTATCTGGTTAAGTATTTCTTAATTCGTTCAGGCCATAACCTTATAAAGACCTCTCACATTAGACTGGCATTTATGGCAGCTGGATTCGCCGGGCGGGTCCGGGCAGTCTTACACCATAAAAGAGTCTAACCTCGTGCCTTTACAACTGTTATGCTTTAATTTGGGCATAGGACCTCTCACATTGGGCTGACATTTGTGACTACTGGATTCGCCGGGCGGGTCCGGGCAGTTTTACGTCACAAACGAGTCCAACCTCGTGTCCTAAGCATTGATTAACACTTATAATCTTTTACCCCAGTTTTAAATATATCCCTATTCAAATCATTAATTAATTCCAATTTTAATGATGTCCATAATTGACTCAATTATGGCCATCCACTTACGGTATGCAAAATCATATCAATTGCACCCCAATATCTTAATATTAAATCCTTAATATTACCCCTACCCCACGTTATACGTTCGCTTATTCAACGAAAATATACGTTAGACTCGAATAGTCTAACTCATAGCACAAAGATAAATTATCACAACATATAGACAAATAAAATAGATCTAATCATAATAGGGGTGAAACTTGCATAAAACTACACATGTCATGGATCTAAAGGTGTCAACTTATTTGGTTAAATGTCACAACTTACATAATATGATCATAACCCAAGTTCATGTATAAACTTGCATATGTGGTTTATGCAACATAATGATGGTGTGAACTAGCATCTAACACATAGAACTCACACATGTCATAGCATAATTCTAGATCTAAATAGATTTCATAATTCTAGATCTAAATAGATGTCATTCAATATGTGAGATTATACATACTAATAAATCTAAACTTTCATAGGTACATGTGATTTATCATGTGAATCATCATAGCCCAAATGTATACAATTAACATCATGATTCATAAGTTAACTACAACATAATAACATCATGGCTTTGTAAAATTGCAATTTAGCATAGAAACTCGAAACATATATAATATCATCATAGCATGATTTACAACATATTGGATATCATCATCACATAACATAGGATTTACAACATACATGATAGCATAAGGTTTACAACAACATATATGACAATTCACATCATTTTCTTATGATCCATATCACATCTTAATCTAATTAGTTTGCTAATAATCTTATTAAGATCATCATACTCACAATTAGAAAAGAAAGAGAGTCTTGATTTGCTTTAGAGTTGAGTAGAATTAGAGTTTTGATTAGCTTTCTTCCTTCTTAGTTGGCGGCGGCTACACTGAGTTCCATGGCGATGGCATGACGGCGACTATTCTATTTTTCATGTGAATTTAGAGTGAGAGACTACCTAGGAGTTTAGGATTTATTTAGACCGTCAGATCAACTCAGAACTAACCTGAACCGTTAAATTAGCCAACTCAGCCCTAAAGACACATCAGCAGCTCAAGATTGGGCTCTGCCAAAACCTGGCCGACTGGACCAGGTCGACACCCAAGTCGACTGCGCAGTCGACCTTGTCTTGGGGGTGTCGACTACCCAGTCGACTCCCCAGTCGACCTGGGGTGCTGGGCGGGAAACTTCCCGCCTAGCCTGTTTGACTTCAAATTTTGAATTTTGAATTTTCTGAAACTTCCGATGGCCATATCTCCTTACGAAGTCCAAATCATGCAAACTCGAACTCTATTTCAACCAGAATTCCAAGACGAACACAATGGAGCAACCCGTTTCCCCACAATTCTCACGTCTGAGACTAGTTATTCTTTAATTTGTGAATATTAATATTAACAGAATTACGGGGTGTTACATAACAGTACTGTCTTTTTAGATGTTTCCATGGATAGAAGTCACACCACTTTCAAATAGTTACATTGCTTAGTTGATTTAAATTGTAAAAATAGTTGGATGATCCATCATAGTTATTTCTTATTTTATCTCTATATGTTTTGAAATGAAAGGCCATGGAGTTCAAAGATCACAACTCAAAATCCGTAGGGTTAAGAGGTTAAGTGCATCCATTCATCCATACCTTCACATTAAGTCATCAACTCCTGAATGCGTGAAAACAAATCAAGATCGTTGCCATACATAGTCATTATATATATAGTCATGTACATGAGCAGGTCAAACATTCGTTTTCATTGCCACTATTTTTTGTCGTCTATCTGCTTCATTGTTATTGAATTTTTTTCACACACCTAAATCAATGTACAGTTTGGTTTGAGATTTCCGTCTCGCATCGACCTTAGCGCGAGATTACCCTATCACTTTGAAAAGAAATAACTAGTTGTGGGTGCTGAAGTATAAAAGCCTATATGATCTTCTTCCTTCTTTAACTTCTCCTTTTCTAAACCTAAGCCAATTTATTTCAAGAAATGACTTAGCCTATCTAGCATTGGTTTGTATGCCTAGAATCATGCTATTATGCCAGCCTCCACAAAGATCAAATTTCTCTTCGCAACGTCTCTTTAATATTGCATGTTTCAAAGAGTTGGCTTTTGATTTCCTTATTGTTGTCACAATTATTAGTGTGATGAAGTAGAGTAACATCATCGAAAGGGAAGGGAGGTGAACAAGCTTTAGTTTGGATCTGGGTTGCAATAACTGTCAGAGGAGGCTAGAGTAGAATGATCAATGCAGTCGATGATTCACATTAATGTCATTGCTAAGGTTGTAGGCGAGTGCTATTATCAGCGTTGGAGTCAAGTTTTGAGAGCGATGAGGCTATAATTGGTGAGCATAATGTAGGAGGAAGAAGGAAAAAGCGTAGAGGTTGAGATCGATCTAGCGCAATAACAAGGAGACAAAAAAGAGAGGAGGACACATATCATTATGATCCATGACTGTGGGAGTGGGTGCAATCTGGTCAATGAGGGCATCATAACATGAAGATCCAATCTAGATCGATATAGGGAGCCTCGTAGTGGATTGTCTTAATTTGGTTCAAAGTAGGGAGTGCAAAGGCTAAGATATGCATAAATATTGAACATACTTGCATATATTCAGAATTGTGGGTAAATATCAGCCTTGTAGGACTAGAGCATATTATACGAATACCATAACTTTTGTAATTCCGAAGTGATAATGACGAGTATCAAGAAACAAAACTTCGATATTTGAATGTTGATCCCATTATCGAGCCAAATTCAAGGTTTATCAGATTGAGAATTGATGAAACAGACCGTAACGATGACCACTCGCATCGTAATTAGGTCACTTTATTAATGCCGTTGTCTTGAGCTCTGATATGTATATCTTTGCACTGCAGAACACACACACCACACTAAGTAACGCATAGGGGGCATGGGTTAATTGTTCTAATTTTAATGCTTATTGAGTTGCATAGCCAATAGAACAAAGACGCTAAAGTCGAGTCACATGTTTGGTTGATAAAAATTAAATCAAGTATAAAGATCCGAACACCGAATCCAGGTCAACCAAGGAGTCAGATAGAGGACCAACGTAGTACAAGTCAACCCAATAGTCATCCGATAAGCACTCGTCGAAGTTGGAGTAGTTGAAATCGATCGTGCTCTTGAAACCTTTGAAGCAGTGACACTCTTGGAAAATCCAACCGACTTAGTGCGCTTTATGATGGATGAAGTAAAGTTTAAGAGATTGTGTACTAATCAAAAGATTCCCTTTGAATAATTCCAAGGCTCAGGTCCTGGAGTTAGAGAACACATATCTTTATAGGGTTACAAAATGTGCATATATTCATAATCACGTGTGTTCCTCAGTTTAGCTTCTATGTTCGAGACATCCTATTTCACATGGGACTCATGCCCGTGCAGTTATGTCCTAGTTCCCATGCGTATTTGTTTGTGACCATGTTTTGTATCTATGAAACATCATTGATTTCCTATAATTAATGACATTTAATATTTTTTCAACTTCAGGTACCGACAGAATGCTCCTTCTTTCACTTTTTTTGAGACAACCCAAAACAATCAAGCCTTAATCGATGTGTAGTGTCCCAAAATTCTGGTACAATTTGAGCTGACCAAATAACACAAGTCCAACCTAATTACACTGGAAAACCAGAAAACTAATAAAAAGAAAACAGTGGGTGAGAATAGATAAGATAGAAACTTTGAATAGAAGAAGAAGAAGAACACACAACATCAGAGTAAACACAAATCTCACAGCGGAGCGAATAAATATATTTCATAACATAACTTTGAAATAAAACAGTATTTGTATACAATACCATTATTAGAGTATAACACTTACAACACAGTGGAAATAACAATAGCTATATAATTCTGAAGCCTCCTGCTTTAGCACCTCAAGTATTTGTAAATCCCAACTACTTGACTGCCCATACAAAATTGGGCACCCAAGATTTTAGGGAAAACAAAACAAAATAAACTTTGGGTCGGTCAGGTGACTGGTGTGAGTAAACTCAAATCATTTGTTTAACTTTTAAAATATCTTTAAAAGAAAGGATAATCGTAAGACCGATCCACACATAAACCCGGACGGTTTTTACCGTATGATAAACCAAATTATTCTTTATATCAAGTCTCTTCTGATATTACAATAATGTCTAAATACAAGTACTTAGCAATCTAGCAGAAAATCTTGCATCTAACGTTCTACATATAAAATATATAATCAAAACCGCGGTCTCTTATTTGCGGAATGGATTCAAACTATGACAAGGTATGGATCCACCTTCCGATCAGTGTACTCTAGAAGCGATACACAGAAGTTCAAAACGAACATCTTGCAACTTGGCCACACATGACTGACCACTCATTTCACTTGAGTGCATCGAATATATTGTCATTTTACAGTTGGTAAACCAACATAACCATTACTGGGAGATATAGAATTGAAAGAATTAACAAATATGAATATTCTCTAGATGGTGACAATATATCCTACTTGGGTGCGGCCTACTTAGCCATGTTGCCTGCTCGATTTCTGTCATTTCCCAATTGATGAGGCTTGAGGTTATAGCGTATCTCTATACAGATCACGTCTTCATTTACTTTGAATACCACATCATCGTACCCATCAAATCACAAATTGATTTCCCCAAAAATACCATAGGTATAAGCTAAGAGAAACGAATTCCTCCGCCACCAACGTAAATACGTTTGAAATGATCAACTTACGCGATCTTCTAGATATACTCTGTCAGACATTCATCCATTCAAGTTGTCCTGGGACTGGACAAACCGATGGCACTATTTTGTACATCCATCCTAGGCAATCTCTACTTAGGACTTATACAACAGCCCTTGCACTTTACTCCGTCTTCAATTTGTCTTCAATCTATTTGATTCGAAATGCTAACGCCCATAAAGAGTGGTTCTTTGGATAAGAATCCAACCGATATCTCCGTATTGACGATGGAAAAATGGTCAAAACTTTGATAGTCTATGATTTAACTATCAAAGAAAAACACATGTGCAAACAATGATATAATTTCCAGATGGAAATTTTATTGATCAATCATCATTTAACATTTATCCCTTTAGTTCATTAATTTACTTATCTCATGTTTCCATATATTCTAAATTCTTATTTTCTATTATCAGAAAACATTTCTGATTCTTATTTGGAAAACATTTCCAAAACTTCTTCACTGGATTTAAACCGATGTTTAAATCAAACATCACCATGCCAACTCAAATCATTTCACTCATTAACTAAATTCACTTAACCATCATTCATTATCAAACCTTACCATTCCTTAGTTAAGAAGGAAGTCAATCAAGTTGGGGTATAATTACCTCTCAGACCTTAACTGA
Organism: Allium sativum; assembly: GCA_030737875.1. NCBI lineage: Eukaryota > Viridiplantae > Streptophyta > Magnoliopsida > Asparagales > Amaryllidaceae > Allium > Allium sativum. The sequence continues at coordinate 42,464,985 of JASFAX010000020.1, read as the reverse complement.
ACAACATTTTAACTTTGAAATAGTCAAAGTTTATCTTTTAAATCTTTAACAAACTTCCATACGTAACTCGCTTTCGAATAAATCTCTATTCGATAACTTTTTCCTTCTAATAAACTATATTCGATAATCTCTCTTCATCGAATAACCTATATTCAAATAACTCTATTCAATTAACACTATTCGATTAATTCTAATCGATTTACTCTTATCAATTAGCTCTATTTTATTAACTCAATTCTATTAACTTTGTTTGACTAACTTTATTGGATTAACTCTATTTGATTTACCCTACTGGATTAACTCTATTCAATTAACTCTAACTAATTTACTCTTATCAATTAACTCCTTTCGAATAAACTATATTCGATTAACTCCTTTCGAATAACTAATATTCGATTAACTCCTTTGGAATAACTAATATTCGATAACTCCTTTCGAATAACTAATATTCGATAACTCCTTTCGAATAACTAATATTTGATAACTCCTTTCGAATAACTAATATTCGATAATTTCTTTCGAATAACTAATGTTCGATAACTCCTTTCGAATAACTAATATTCGATAATTTCTTTCTCTATTTGAATAAACTATATTCGATTAACTCTCTTATTCGAATAACCTTATTCGATAACTCTTTCTTTGAATAAACTATATTCGAATAACTCTAATCCGACTAACTCTAATTCAGTTAACCCTATTCGAATAACAAATATTAGACTAACTCTAATTGTTCGATTAACTCTATTCGAATAACTCAAGTTCGATTTAACTCTAATCGATTAACTCTAACTGATTAACTCTAACTGATTAACTTTAACTCTAATCGATTAACTCTAACTCTAATCGATTAACTCCTCTAACTCATTTTGTTAACACATTTTGATTAACTCCTTTGATTAAATTGAGTTTCAAATATCGATGTTGAAATCAATTCTTACTTCTCTATATAAGCCCTGACTTATATATTCTATTTATCCAATGATAAATATTTTAATTTATTTATAAATTAATCTTCTCAATCTATTGGTTACAACAGATTCTATTTAAAATCTTTGCTTTAAATCCATATCATGTTATACCCGTGTGTGAAGCACGGGCCTAAACTTTCCTGCTGTAAAATTCTATTCATTTGCCAAATATTTCCTTATATGACATTCTTTTCATTTCCCAATAAATCCCTTTTATAACTCTATTTATTTCCTAAATAAATATTTCCTTTTTATAACTCAATTTATTTTTCTTATTTGTTGTTTTCTAAATAAATATTTCATTTTTAATTCTATTTTTAAATGTTTTACAAATATCCCCTTTTTAAATCGATTTGTAAACGGTTTACAAATGCTCCCTTTTCAATTCCATATATTTATTTTCTAAATAAATATTTCTTTTCCTATTTGTTTCACAATATTTTCCTTTTATATTTGTTTCACAAATATTTTCCTCTTATAACTTATCCTTCGATTTATAATTATTTTCTTTTTTAAAAAATCCTTTTCCTTTTATACATAAAATCCATTGATTTCATAAGAAACCCCTTTTTATTTTCCAACTATTTCTTTTTCTATTTGTTTTCTAAATATTTCTTTTTCTATTCTATTTACTTCTAAATACATCCTTTTATAATATCCTTTGATGTTATAAATATTCTCTTTTCAAAATCCTTTGATTTTATAAACATTTCATTTTCAATATACGTTTTTGAAAATCTCCTTTTTATCATTCTGGTATTTCTTATGGTATTTAACATACCATATAACAATGATAAATATTATCCAAACACACAAAATCTACAACGGATTATATGTCACATCAAATATCACAATATATGTATAACAGTAAAATAAATGTTGAGGAATCCAGTTAGATCCCTCCAACCTGTTTCTCTACATCCACAAATGTTACACAATATAATTCACATCAATTTAATTTCATCATGAAATATACCATTTAACATGATCAATATTTGATTGTCGATTTATATATATAACTATATCTACGTTTTCAATCAAATCTATTTAATAGTCTAAACAATCAATACACAGCAATCAATCATTTATTTATCAAAAATAAAGTATAGTTTATAAAAATATAAACTGATAAGAGATAGCGAGTTTTACACACTTTGGAAATTCATCGTTAAAGAACGATAAATTGTTGTTTGATTAGAATCAAACAATTTATTTCGCCATAAATTCAAACGAGCTCCAATCCACTCACAGTCAGTTCCATTGCATAGTGCTCGTCCATACGATCCTGTCGGATCTTGTTTCGCTGAAATTCGATCACGTATGATAAAGTTACGACTTATACGAGTTAATGTGCATTTTTAGAAATTAAAACATGGTTACTTAATCAAATGGGCTTAACTTTTGAAACAAGGCCCATCTCCCTTCCTTAAAAGCCCACCTGCTCCTCGTAGCCTGTCTTCCCCAGCAATACACGACTCTCGATCCTCCTTAGCTTCAGCAAACAATGGTCGAGTTTCTCCAAACCAAGCCGTCCCAATTTCCCACGAAAATCAAAACTAACTACACCATTCCTCATCTCTTCAGAGTCACCTTCAAGCTGACCCCTAAATGCATAACTCGAGCTCACCATTCAGAATCCGTTCTCCAGGTTCCACGCTCGTCTACAGTACAGTGATCGACCAAAGTCCTCACGTAAACCCCCAGAACTTTGCCAAACACTGCGGCTATACCTCGCAATCCCAAATACACTACTCATTCGACTCACTGATGCACGAATATCTCAATATCCCCAACCTCAACTTCGGGTCTCGATCTGCCGGTAGCACACATACAGGTGCCAAACGTCCTCATGGGTTCCTCCATTCTTCACTGTTTTATTTTTATTCTTAGAAGAAAGGAGAAGGAAAAGTGTTTGCTTCCAAATAATGGTGCTTGCGTTGGTACGCGATATTATATAGTGGAAGAATGCGAGCGGACAAGGTACTATGGAGTCCTTAAAGTGAACTGGCATTTATGAAGAGAGGACGTGGTACTTTGGAGTCCTTAAAGTGAACTGGCATTTATGAAGAGCGGACGTGGTACTTTGGAGTCCTTGTCTAGTTTACGTGATAGGTTGTAGATATAAGTTGATGTTTCTTTTTAGTGTTTTGCCACGTCCATACTTAAATCATTGGCGTCTGTCAAAGGCACTATGCTCCAACTTGAGTCGCACCTACTTTAAATTACGCTTAAACTCGGTGTCATAACATTTGTTCAAGGGTTTGTTTCCAAAGTGATGAGTTTACGGTCTCAAGTATACAAAGTTCCATTTGTCACACGGACCACTATAGATAGAAATAAAATCACCGTCACGTCAGGCAATGTGTCACGATCCCAAAAATATAATAATATAGGTCCGTTAACTTCTTCTGTGAAACTTCGAAATACCGATATAGGGTGTAAAATACTCCAATATAAAAAGTGCTTATTTTACGAAATAAAAATTACAGTAAAATTCTAAAAATTAAATTTTACCCACGTCTCAAAGGATTTGTCCAAATTCGAAGCCAATATTTAATTATAATTAAATATATCGTTATAGCTAATAAACGATTCCATAGCGATTATTTGAAAATTTTATATGATCATAAATCAAAATTTACCTGACGAAATCCCAATTTTTCTCTTCCATTAGAAAAATATACTTCACCAGCTCTGAACGTTTTTTGTTTCACAGAAATCTGATTTAAAACGGCTTCTGTATATTCGTTTAAAGTTCGAATCGCCAAATTATGAACTACCGTGCCGTTTCGAGCTCGATTATAATTATAATATAATTATATGTTCAACTGTCGTTTATATAATATATTCTTTATTCTAATTCAATTCTAAGCTGAATTATATATTTTGAATTGCCCAATTCGCACAATATCGCCATTTCAGTTAATTCTGATTATTTCAGAATTAAATATATTATTTAATTATTATTTTAATTAAATATTCATTATTATTCAATTCAACGACCCTTTAAAATCTAAATCATATTTTAAATAATTAAATAAGTTAATTATTATACCATAAAATACGGGCCATTACATTCTTCCCCACTTAAAATAATTTCGTCCTCGAAATTGCTAAAGTAGACATCAACCCTATTAGCTGGGTAAAAATTTATTTGTTTAACTTTTAACTTCGGTTTCACTCTACCAATTAATTTCAATGAAATTATTAATTCATTCTTGTTTACAAAAATTTTCAAAAATCCTGAAAATTTTCTAACACGTTAACTTTTCGAAAAATTTCGCCAGCACCTCCTTTGTACTAGTCTATAGCTCAAACTCCAACTCGACTCTCTAAGCCATCTCCAACCCAAAAGAAAATCAAACACCCAAGCGGCTTGCCAATTCGGCTCATAAATCTTATATCCAATAGAAATATAACCTTGTACCTTTTTTGTCGGGCATATCATTATCTCATTTCTATCTGCTGCCAGTTCAGCATATACCAATATCATCCCAATCAATTTCCAATCAATATCTGTTCCAACACAGCTATTCGCTTATATCCAAACCAAATTTCTATCTCCCAATACAATTGTATTCGATGTTACTCTAATCGAATCAATTTTAATTTACCACTTAACTGATTTCAGTTCAATTCCAGCTCGGATTCACAAATTTCTATTTAAATTTGTTTTTAATTCGAACAATCTCTTCCTAGGAGTTTTAAACAGCTTTGTTTTTCTTAAAAGTCAAACTATCCTTTTTAGGATTCAAAACAACTTGTTTTCCTCAAAACAATTCAACACAAAATCTTTGGTAGTAATTCGTCACTCACCACTCGAAAATGAACACCGATGATGTCCGGACCAACATCGGAATTTATTTTCCAGCGACTGAGGTGAGTTCAATACTATACCCCTTTCCAAAACCATTTCTAAACATTTCTATTTTGAAATCTTTTCAAAATACCATTCACCATGCTTGTAAAATAATTTAAAATCTCCCAGGATTTAAAAATTCTCTTATATTCAATTCAAATCCAATTACAAACAATTTTACAAATTTCCAGAGTCTAATTCCAACTCTGATTTAAATTCAGATTCAATTCATTTCATAACACTTATACGAATTTAATTTGGTTATATATATATATATATATATATAATCATCTAAAATTTTATAATCTTGCTCAATTATAATCACACCCAATATACTTTAATATTTCCAATATATATACTTTTCTTTATATCAAAATATAATTTGGGTAAAATTATTCCATTTACCCTCTTTTCAAAACATACAGGGCTGGTATATCGTATTCGTGTGTTTATAAACCTCCACCGATACAGTGGATCAAACTGATCGACCAGAACTCATAAACAACTCAACCAATAAATCTCCATAATATAAAGCGATTTTTATATCAATAACAAATATGTTCACTCGTATATATACACTCAACTCTATTTAGGGTATTGCTAACCCCATCTCTACTGAGTCATGCCACATAGCCAAGGTAATTACTTAACCTTACGCTCTGATACCAACTGTAGTGTCCCAAAATTCCGGTACAATTTGAGCTGACCAAATAACACAAGTCCAACCCTAATTATACTGGAAAACCAAAAAACTAATAGAAAGAAAACAGAGGGTGAGAATATATGAGATAGAAACTTTGAATAGAAGAAGAAGAAGAACACACAACATTAGAGTAAACACGAATCTCACAGTGGAACGAATAAATATGTTTCATAACATAACTTTGAAATAAAACAATATTTGTATACAATACGATTACTAGAGTCAACACAGCGGAAATAACAATAGCTATATAATTCTAAAGCCTCCTGCTCCAGCTCTTCAAGTATCTGTAAATCCCGACTACTTGACTGCCAATACAAAATTGGGCACCCAAGAGTTTAGGAAAAACAAAACAAAATAAACTCTGGGTCAGTCATGTGACTGGTGCGAGTAAACTCAAATCATTTGTTTAACTTTTAAAATATCTTTAAAAGAAAAGATAATCGTAAGACCGATCCACACATAAACACGGACGGTTTTACCTTAAGATAAAACAAATTATTCTTTATATCAAGTCGCTTCTGATATCACAATAATGTCTAAATACAAGTACTTAGCAATCTATCAGAAATGTTTGCATCTAACATTTACATATAAAATATACAATCAAAACAGTGGGCTCTTATTTGAGGAATGGATTCCAACTATGACAAGGTATGGATCCACCTTACGATTAGTGTACTCTAGAAGCGATACACTGGAGTTCAACAAGAACATCTTCCAACTCGGCCACACATGACCGACCACTCATTTCGCTTGAGTGTATCGAATATATTGTCAGCTTACAGTTGGTAAACCAACATAACCATTCCCGGGAGATACAAAATTGAAAGAAGTCACAAATATGAATATTCTCTAGATGGTAACAATATACCCTACTTGGGTTCGACCCACTTAGCCATGCTGCCTGCCTGATTTCTGTCATTTCCCAGTTGATGAGGCTTGAGGTTATAACGTATCTCTATACAGACCGCGTCTTCATTTACTTTGAATACCACATCATCATACCCATCAAATCACAAATTGATTTCCGCAAAAATACCACGGGTATAAGCTAAGAGAAATGAATTCCTCCGCCATTAACGAAAATACTTTTGAAATGATCAACTTACACGATCTACCAGATATACTCTGTGAGACATTTGTCCATTCAAGTTGTCCTGGGACTGGACAAACCGAAGGCACTATTCCGTACATCCATCCTAGGCAATCTCTACCTAGGACTTATACAACAACCCTTGCACTTTACTCAGTCTTCAATTTGTCTTCGATCTATTTGATTCATAACGCTAACGCCCATACGGAGTGGTTCTTTGGATAAGAATCCAACAGGTCTCTCCATATTAACGACGGAAGAATGGTCAAAACATTGATAGTCTGTGATTTAACTATCAACGAAAAACACGTGTGCAAACAACGATATTATTTCCCGATGGAAATTTTATCGATCAATCATTATTTGACATTTTTCCCTGTAGTTCATTAATTTACTTATCTCCTGTTTCCATATATTCTAAATTCTTATTTTCTATTATCAGAAAACATTTCTGATTCTTATTTGGAAAACATTTCCAAAACTCCTTCACTAGATTTAAACTGACGTTTAAATCAAACATCGCCATGCCAACTCAAACCATTTCACTCATTAACTAAATTCACTTAACCATCATTCACTATCAAACCTTACCATTCCTTAGTTAATAAGGAAGTCAATCGAGTTGAGGTATAATTACCTCTCAGACCTTAACTGAACAACGTTTTAACTTTGAAATAGTCAAAGTTTATCTTTTAACTTTTTAACTAACTTCCTTGTGTAACTATCTTTCGAATAAATCTCCATTCGATAACTCTTTCCTTCGAAAACTATATTCGATAATCTCTCTTCTTCGAATAACCTATATTCGAATAACTCTATTCAATTAACACTATTTGATTAACTCTAACCGATTTACTCTTATCAATTAGCTCTATTTGGTTAACTCAATTCTATTAACTCTATTTGATTAACTCTATTGGATTAACTTTATTTGATTTACCCTACTGGATTAAATCTATTCAATTAACTCTAACTAATTTACTCTTATCAATTAACTCCTTTCGGATAAACTATATTCGATTAACTCCTTTCGAATAACTAATATTCGATTAACTCCTTTCGAATAACTAATATTCAATAACTCCTTTCGAATAACTAATGTTTGATAACTCTTTTCGAATAACTAATATTCGATAACTCCTTTCGAATAACTAATATTCAATAGCTCCTTTCGAATAACTAATATTTGATAACTCCTTCCAAATAACTAATATTCAATAACTCCTTTCGAATAACTAATATTCGATAACTCCTTTCGAATAACTAATATTCGATAATTTCTTTCGAATAAATAATGTTCGATAACTCCTTTCGAATAACTAATATTCGATAATTTCTTTCGAATAACTAATATTCGATAACTCCTTTCGAATAACTAATATTCGATAATTTCTTTCTCTATTCGAATAAACTATATTCGATTGGTTCTCTTATTCGAATAACCTTATTCGATAACTCTTTCTTCGAATAATCTATATTCGAATAACTCTAATCCGACTATCTCTAATTCAATTAACTCAATTCAAATGACAAATATTCGACTAACTCTTGTTCGATTAACTCTATTCGAATAACTCTAGTTCGATTTAACTCTAATCGATTAACTCTAACTGATTAACCATAACTGGTTAACTCCAACTCTAGTCGATTAACTCTTACTCTAATCGATTAACTCTAACTCTAATCGATTAACCCCTCTAACTCATTTCGATTAACACATTTTGATTAACTCCTTTGATTAACTCTACGTCCATATTCAGTTTCAAATATCGATGTAGAAATTGATTCCTACTTCTCTATATAACCCTGACTTATATATTCTATTTATCCAATGATAAATATTTTATTTATAAATTAACCTTCTCAATTTATTGGTTACAACATATTCTATTTAAAATCTTTGCTTTAAATCCATATCATGTTATACTGGTGTGCGAAGCACGGGTCTAAACTTTTCTGATGTAAAATTCTATTCATTTGCCAAATATTTCCTTATATGACATTCTTTTCATTTCCCAATAAATCCCTTTTATCCATTTATTTCCTAAATAAATATTTCCCTTTTATAACTCTATTTATTTTTCTAAATAAATATCCCCTTTTCATAACTCTATTTATTTTTTCTAAATAAATATTTCCTTTTTAATTCTATCTGTAAATGTTTTACAAATATCTCCTTTTAAAATCTATTTGTAAATGGTTTACAAATACTCCCTTTTCAATTCCATATATTTATTTTCTAAATAAATATTTCTTTTCCTATTTGTTTCACAATATTTTACTTTTATATTTGTTTCACAAATATTTTCCTCTTATAACTTATCCTTCGATTTTTTAATTATTTTCTTTAAAAAAATCCTTTTCCTTTTATGTATAAAATCCATTGATTTCATAAGAAACCCCTTTTTATTTTCCAACTATTTCTTTTTCTATTTGTTTTACAAATATTTCTTTTTTTGTTCTATTTATTTCAAAATACATCCTTTTATAATATCCTTTGATGTTATAAATATTCTCTTTACAAAATCCTTTGATTTTATAAACATTTCATTTTCAATATACGTTTTTGAAAATTCCCTTTTTATCTTTCTGGTTTTTCTTATGGTATTTAACATACCATATAACAATGATAAACATTATCCAAACACACAAAATCTACAACAGATTATATATCACATCATATATCACCATATATGAATAACAGTAAAATAAATGGTGAGGAATCCAGTTAGATCCCTCCAACCTGTTTCCCTGCATCCACAGATGTTACACAATATAATCACATCAATTTCATTTCATCATGAAATATACTATTAAACATGATCAATATTTGATTGTCGATTTATATATATATAACTATATCTATGTTTTCATTCAAATCTATTTAACAGTCCAAACAATCAATACACAGCAATCAATCATTTATTTATCAAAAATAAAGTATAGTTTATAAAAATATAAACTGATCAGAAATAGTGAGCTTTACTCACTTTGGCAGTTCATCGTTAAAGAACGATAAACTGTTGTTTGATTAGAATCAAACAATTTATTTCACCATAAATTTAGACGGGCTCCATTCCACTCACATTCAGTTCCTTTGCGTAGTGCTCGTCCATACGATCCTGTCGGATCTTGTTTCGCTGAAATACGATCAAGTATGATAAAGTTATGACTTATACGAGTTAAAGTGCATTTTTAAATAATTAAATCATGGTTACTTAATCAAATGGGCTTAACTTTTGAAACAAGGCCCATCTCCCTTCCTTAAAAGCCCACCAGCTCCTCGTAACCCGTCTTCCCCAGCAATACACGACTCCCGCACCTCCTTACCTTCAGCAAACAATGGTCGAGTTTCTCCAAACCAAGCCGTCTCAATTACCCACGAAAATCAAAACCAACTACACCATTCCTCGTCTCTTCATAGTCTCCTTCAAGCTGACCCCTAAATACACAACTCGAGCTCACCCTTCAGAATCCGTTCCCCAGGATCCATGCTCGTCTATAGTACAGTGATCGACAAAAGTCCTCACATAAACCCCCAGAACTCTGCCAAACACTACATCTATACCTCGCAATCCCAAATACACCACTCATTCGTCTCACTAATGCACGAATATCTCAATATCCCCAACCTCAACTTCAGGTCTCTATCTGCTGGTAGCACACATACAAGTGCCAAACGTCCTCACGTGTTCCTCCTTTCTTCACTGTTTTATTTTTATTCTTAGAAGAAAGGAGAAGGATAAGTGCTTGCTGCCAAAGAATGGTGCTTGCGTTGGTACGCGATATTATATAGTGGAAGAAAGCGAGCGGACGTGGTACTTTGGAGTCCTTAAAGTGAATTGGCATTTATAAAGAGTGGATGTGGTACTTTGGAGTCCTTGTCTACTTTACGTGATAGGATGCAGATATAAGTTGATGTTTCTTTTTAGTGTTTTGCCACGTCCATACTTAAATCATTAGCGTCCGTCAAAGGCACTGTGCTCCCACTTGAGCTGCACCTACTTTGAATTACGCTTAAACTCAGTGTCATAACATTTATTCATGGGTTTGTTTCCAAAGTGATGAGTTTACGGTCTTAGGTATACAAAGTTCCATTTGTCATACGGACAACTATAGACAAAAATAAAATCACCGTCATGTCAGGCAATGTGTCACGATCCCAAAAATATAATAATATAGGTCCGTTAACTTCTTCTGTGAAACCTCGAAATATTGATGTAGGGTGTAAAATACTCCAAAATAAAAAGTGCTTATTTTACGAAATAAAAATTACAGTAAAATTCTAAAAATTAAATTATACCTACGTCTCAAAGGATTTGTCCAAATTCGAAGCCAATATTTAATTATAATTAAATATATCATTATGGCTAATAAACGATTCCATAGCGATTATTTGAAAATTTTATTTGATATAAATCAAAATCTACCCGACGAAATCCCGATTTTTCTCTTCCATTAGAAAAATATACTTCACCAGCTCTGAACGTTTCTTGTTTCACAGAAATCTGATTTAAAACGGCTTCCGTATATTCGTTTAAGGTTCGAGTCGCAAGCTTACGAACTTCTGCGCCATTTCGAGCTCGATTATAATTATAATATAATTATATGTTCAACTGTTGTTTATATAATATATTTGTTATTCTAATTCAATTCTAAGCTGAATTATATATTTTGAATTGCCCAATTCACACAATATCGCCATTTTAGTTAATTCTGATTATTTCAGAATTAAATATATTATTTAATTATTATTTTAATTAAATATTCACTATTATTCAATTCAACGACCCTTTAAACTCTAAATCATCTTTTAAATAATTAAAAAAAATTAATTATTATACCGTAAAATACGGGTCGTTACACGATGTCCAAAATAAATTGAGTGGTTTTAAATTTGATTAGCTCATGTTCGTTGTCCAATTGGCTTCGCTAATCGATAGCATGAAGGATGTAATTACTTGGCATTTTCACCCAGCTCCAAGATAAACTTCAATTTACATATTATTTAGCACTTTGTGTCTTCTTAATTTAGAAAATACGATCAGGTCCATCGACAAAGCATTCGAATCGACACTTGCAGTTCTGCAGCTAGTTCTTGAGGAACATTAAGATGTCTAAACATGAATCATAGACGAGATACTACATGGATTTGACTTTTTGGATGAAAACAGGGATGTTGGTCAAGATGGTGCCCTAATCGGAGATGACACTGGAGATGGAGAAGTGACCGTAGTCGTCGTGCCCCAGTCGTGGGGGCATAGACTTAACGAGACCTATGAACAGCTGGTAAGAGAAGGCGATATTGGAGACATTGGCATGGAAACAAGTCAAGAGCGACAACTTAAAAAGAGAAAGAGAAAGATACACAACTCCCCGTCATTGGAATGCTAATTGGGGGATGATCAGCTTGCAAGAAAATCATTCATCCTAAACATCCCATATTCGATATCGAGAAAGAAATTTCTATGAGCGTGGATGAACTTTTTAAAGGCTTTAGCAAATTTCCATCAAGGCTCGTGAGATGCACTCGAGCAACAGTGTGAGACATGCATAGTACAATTTTGTTCAAGAAAAACAATCATTTTTAGGGTTTCACATATGACAGTACTGGAGCAGTGATAGATTAATTATCATGCATTTTTCTTTAGTACTTTCAGTTTTTTGGAGATGAGATCTTGCATTTTTTAGAATCTCGATCCTGATGCATTCTTTGCCACTCCAAAACGAGAAATTATTCTTACTCGCAGTGGCGAAATTGCACCATTAAATTAAGCTGTAGAATCTAGTTTATTGGAGTGAACACTTGGGCACACACAACAAAAGCATTACATTATGAGTCACAAAACTAGCATGGGTTGTCGTCATTATGTTCTAGCATCAGCTCATTTCACTTGCAAAGTATAATGGAAAGGAGACATGGATACCATGTCCATTTCACTTCTAGTGTCTCCCAAGGAAACAATCAGCCCAATTATGCTTTGACTATGGGTGGGTTAATCATGACAGTTGCGATAGAAAAGACATGGAAAATAGTGTTTAAGACTACATTCATCATTCCCATTCCACATCTTCGGCCCGCCAAGAGCATTATCGACACATAATCTATCTTTACGATTCTTATGGAAGTGAACAGTCGAAGGTCCCATCACCAATTCCTCCTAAGAACTAGTCAAGTAAGTGCCACCACAAGAAAGTCATAGTGCATAAGGGAAAAAACTATAGGTTCCACTGATATACACAAAAGGAAAGCTAACCAAACCTCAAAGCCCTAAGTCAGAGCTTAAGATCCAGAAAAAAAAATAGAATTTGAAACCGTTGTCCTAAAATTTCACTTTTTATTATTAACATTCCTTCCAAGAGTCCACCACATTCCTTGTGAGTTCGATTATATGCTATTGGTATCGTGAATGATCAAACTGGTCTGGAAAGTCTCCTATATAATAAGGTTGTTGGAGTTGGATATCAAGAATATGAAATAGGTAGTGGGGTTCGATAAGAATGTTTTAGCTACCCTAGATAAAAAGTTGTAGAGTACAAAGCTAAGCTAGATAAAGCATATAAAAAGGCCGAGTCCACTAGAAATGAGCTTGACTAAGGGTGAATGCAATTTCATAAGTAGCTTTAATCCTTATCTTCCAAAACCACCTCTATTGAGAATGAGTGCAAGTTAATGGCTAAAGAAAACATATAGCTGGGGATAAGTAATGAAAATCTAAAGAAAGAAAGGGACACTTTCACTAAAGAGACTAAGGCATTGAATATCAAACTTGTTGAGACTAAAAAATAAATGAGAACGACAAAAGAATTCAACCAATCGACTCGTGAGTCAGCTACCTAGGCTAAAATCCAATATAACCGAGAATTGAACAATCTTAAGGCCAATTTAACTGAGGCAAATAGAGCAGATGAAGATCCCTATTCCCTTATTATTTGGTTTTATGCTCGAATTATTGAATTTCGAGATCTATTTTGGGTCGACAGCTACCCAAAAACAATGGCCGATGCATGGAATTCCTAGTTAAAGATGAAAAAATTGTTCCCTAGAGTGGAGCGATTGATGAAGGATAGCTCATGAGGTTATACCTAAAGGATAATAAGCGTTAAACTCTTGAAGAAGGTCAACGCCTATCGAAATAGAGGGTAGAGGCTAAGAGGCTCGTGCAAAGGGTAAAAGTGCCAAGGTGGGAGGTTCTAGCATATGTAACGAACTGGAATTTTCGACTCCGAAAATCAACACAAAACTACCATGTTGACTATTCAGACATCGGAAATACCTGATCATTAATAGAAAGAAGTTAGAGGGTGAGAATAGATAAGATAGAAAATTAGAATAGAAGAAGAAGAAGATCACCACATAACAGAATCAGAGTAACACGAATCTCACAGCGGAACGAATGAAATATATTATAACATAACTTTGAAACAAAACAGTATATATATACAATAGCATTATCAGAGTACAACACTTACACACAACGGAAATAACAATAGCTATATTATCCTGAAGGCTCCTGCTTCAAGCTCCTCCAAGTATATCTGTAAAGTCCTGAACTGCTTGACTCTAGATCGTAGCGATCACAATGGTTATGCTTGATTCCATCAGGAAACATCCGATCGCCGTAGGCTATCTGCAGCCCTGCGAATTACGCTAGCAGTCGTACGAAATGGCAACTCATCCTGAACAACTATGTTTGACTAACTCTATCTCAAATAACTATATCCGATCAACTCTAATTAAACAACTAATATTCAGTAAATCGTAATTTGATTAACTATGTTCAATTAACTCTAATTCGATTAATTCTAACTCTAATCGATTTACTCTAACTGATTAACTCTAACTGATTAAATCCTTTGATTAACTCTACGTCCCTATTCAGTTTCAATTGTCGATGTTGAAATCGATTCTTAATTCTCTATATAAGTCCCGACTTATATATTCTATTTATCCAATGATAAACATTTTATTCCATTTATAAAATATTATTTATAAATTTATTTTCTCAATCTATCTGTTAGAATAGATTCTATTTAAAACATTTGCTTTAAATCCATATCATGTTATACCCGTGTGCGAAGCACGGGTCTAAACCTTTCAAAAGTAAAATTCTCCTTTTATACAATTCTAGTCACTTTTCAAGTATTTCCTTTTATAATCTATTTATTTACCAAATAAACCCCTTTTTGATAATTCTATTTATTTTATAAAATATTTTCTTTTTGTAAAATCTATTGATTTTCTAAGTAATTTCTTTTATAATCTAACTATTCCCTTTTCTATTTATTTTACAAATATTTCCTCTTTCTATTCTATTTACTTTCCAAATAAATATCCCTTCTCAATTATATTTGTAAATAGTTTACATATATTTCTCTTTCAATTCTATTTGTAAATGTTTTACAAATATTCCCCTTCAATCCTATCTATTTGATTAACAAATAAATATTCCTTTTTAATCTATTTATTTTCTAAATAAATAGTTTTCTTTTTATAAGATCTTTTTATTTTATAAATATTGCTTTTTCAATATAACATTGAAAATTTCCTTTTTAACATTCCAGTATTCCTTATGGTATTTAACGTACCATATAACAATGATCAGTATCATTCCAACATATAAAATCAACAACATAGTTCATATCACATCATGTAACACAATATATGAAAAACAGTAAAATAAATGTTGAGGACCCCAGTTGGGTCCCTCCGACCTGTTTCCCTGCAACCACAGATGTTAAACAATAAAATTAACATCAATTTCATTTCACTATGAAATATTCTGCTAAACAGAATCAATATTTGATTAATGATTTATATTTATATCGTTATCAATATTTTCAATCAACTGACTAGTAGTTCAACCAAACAGCCAACACACAACAAGCAACCATCATTTATCATTTCTAAAAATACGTTATAAAAATATAACTGAGAAGAGTTAGTGAGTTTTACTCACATTGGACGGTTATCGTTAAATAACGATAATTGGCCATTGATTTGATTCAGGCGTTTAACTTCACCATAAATCCAAACGATACCCAATTCACTCTTGGTCAGTTCCACGGTGTAGTCACCGTCCATACGATCCTAACGTATCTGACCATTCGAAATTCTGATAAAGCATGTTCAAGATATTAAAGTTACAAGTTCATATACTATTTTAATTTGAATAAATTTAATTAAATTTAGATTTGGGCTTACTTTATGAACCCGGCCCAAATGTAAATTAGACCGACCCATTCAAGTCCTCCCTTTCTTCCTCACGGCACCTTAAAA
This sequence comes from Allium sativum, assembly GCA_030737875.1. NCBI lineage: Eukaryota > Viridiplantae > Streptophyta > Magnoliopsida > Asparagales > Amaryllidaceae > Allium > Allium sativum. The sequence continues at coordinate 42,449,076 of JASFAX010000020.1, read as the reverse complement.
CGCTGCGCCTCCATTTACAAACAATCATTTCACATGTCCTCTTCAATCCCATACTCTTCATCACTCAATGATTTCAAGAACTAAAAATGTCCATGAACTTCTCTTCCATTTCTCGATCCCCTGGACCCCAAGATGCAGAACTCGGTGTGCTCAATTGAATTGCATCGTCGTCTCCTCAACTATCGCACCAGTGTGACCATCGACCAAAATAATGATGGAAATTCCAAAAATTCCCCCAACCGAAGCCAAATCCAACGAAAAACCCAAAATTGAAAACTATTTCACGAATCAATACCCCGTTTACCCAAAATCCTTAACCCTAGCTTAATGAAGCAAAAACCCGAGCGACAAAACTGGCGTCGAACCAGTTGAAACCCATACTGGAATGAAGGAAATCACCTCAGGGACTTGAATATATGTATAATATAATTTATAGATTTTTATTTCCATTGTTAGGAATTTTTGAAGGAGGAGATGGTTTACTGGAAAAACAAACACTGGCGGCTCAATAATTTTTGACCGGTGAAAAATAGTTTAGGGTTTAGAAGTGTATAGGGTATTATATAGGGTAGTTTTATTATTTTTTTATTCGATTATTCTATTTTATTTTAAGTAATCTCTGTTTACATTTGTCCTCTAAAATTCCTGTGATCACATACGATACCCAAAAATCACGAAACCCGATATGCAACTACAGTTCGACATTGCGGACCCAACGAAACTGGTTTCATCGAATTCCGACTTCGTTTGCTCACACAGCGTATTTTAACTGTCAGAATACTGACTATTTATCACAATAAAATTCCGTACGACCACATACTGACTTCAAAAATCACGAAAATTGAAATCAAACAATAATTTAATATTGCAGATCCAAAAAAAATTAGTTTCGTCGAATTCTGAGGTCGTTTGCAAAAGTGGCTATTTTTAAAGCTCTAAATAACCCCTTTAAATATATAAATATATTTAAAAATAATTAAATCAAATATTTAAAAATTAATATTATCGTATGTATTCACAATAGAATATCATACAGCTCCAATTGGATTTATAACTCAATATTTCAAATTCCCAGTTATATCGATATTCGATATATATATATATATATATATATAATCCTTTTATAATATAAATATATATTTATAAATTTCAAAGGAATTCCATAGCAACTTTTCCAAATTTTGATTTGAACATGTATCAAAATCTATACGATGAAATCCTGATTTTTCTCTTCCACTAGGAAAATATACTTCACCTGCTCCGAACGTTTCTTATTTCACAGAAATCCAATTTAAAACGGACCCTGTATATTCAGTTGAAGTTCAAATCGCCAAATAGTGAACTATCGCGCCATTTTGAGCTCGATTTTAGTTATAATATAATTATACGTTCAAACTACCATTCCAATAATATATTCGTTATTCTAATTCAATTCTGTGACGATCCCAAAATCCGAGGGGTGGTATTAAGGATAATCATTGGGAAATAACACATTAATCATCATAGTAGAGTACAGATAATAGCAGAAACAATAAATAAAATAATTTTACATGGATATGACAGTGGAATCACAACATGTAGGAATATCAGAATAGCATAACGTGGGATATACTTAGTAAATAAAAAGGAAAGTGATCAGTCATCACCGCCAGAGGCGGAATACATACATGCAGTGAGACATAATAAGGGTATCAGTCTACATCGCCGAAGGCGGAATGCATATACATATAGCAAGAAATACGGAAAGTAAATCAGTCTGCATCGCCAGTGGCGGAATCATAATATAAGTACAGTAATGGCGGAAAATGTCAAAGTCATCTCTGTGAAGTCAGCCTCGCCATGAGCCAAAAATGCACTCTATGCAGCAGTGCAGAACCAAAAACAACCTGTCACCTCTGTACTAGGCTGCCCATGTGAAAATAAGGGCACCCGCATTTGCAAAGTGAAACAAACAACGAGTCAGTCATGGGGACTGGTATGAGGAATCTATTTAACAGTTAAACAACAGTAATAGCAAATCATAGGACCATGCCACTTCCGCGGAACGGGTTTACTCCAGTGATTGCTAGTGCATTTAAAACAAAGTAAATTCTTTTAAAACAACGCAATGCTTTTAGAAAGGATGAAGCCACTATAAGACTCAGGTCCCATCACACAATGCAACGCAAGCCGGAGGATAGAGTTTTACCTTATAATGGCCAAATATGCTTGATACGTATAAAGCAAAATCATTTGATATTCTTACTAGTGCATATATGTTTCAAAAGCGAATAACATCATAAATGTAACACCCCACCTCCGCCAGGGTGTCTCTTGCAAGCACTCTGACTTTGGAGGGGCGTTTGAATCAGGTAAACATGCATAATGATATATCAAGGCAGAACAAGAACATATGTATATATGTAAACAGAGTAAATAACATAGATAAAACAGCGGAAGATTTCAAACCATTTCAAAACAAGTCTGGTAAAACATAATGTCAACTTTCCAAATACACAAGTCTAGATAAAAACAACATTGCTGAAAAACTGAAATACATAAGTACTATCCCCAAAATAAGTGATAACCATAGCTAGCTTCATGTCAAGACCGTACATGAGCTAAAATCCCACAAGCAAGCGATCAGAAATCCAAGCTAAGCTCCAATATTCCCACCATGAGAACCTGGGGGGGGGGGGACGGAAGAAAAGAGGCGAAAGAAAACAGGTCAGTCAAAAAGACTGAGTAAGCCCTACTACAATCAATGTAAACTAATAAAGTTAACTGGCATGATGAAAGCTGAGATGAACATATGGATAACTACATACTGGCATGATGATTAACTAACAAGGTAGATAAAGGTGTCATCGCATAATCAGGATTAAGGTTTTTGCACCACAGGTGTACTAGCAAACTAACATGACTTGAATAAACCAGTATTGATCCCTTGGCCCAAGCTTTGGCCCAATAACATGAAGTGACCCTAATACGCGGTCCAACCAAACGTTCTAGTCGATCGGCTCCCTACAAGCCTAACTCGTCACGTGTTGGTGTCAATGCGGCCCAAACATAATTGTAGTCAGACTGTGCAGGGTCTCCCGTCGGGTGTATCAAGCCCTAGGGTGGCAACCCCTGGACACCATAAACATAAGTGCACAGTCTCGATCTACTGGTACCCGTGCATGTTTTCCCCGGCTTCGGACTATGTGCACGACCATAGTCCGCCCGGAACTACACCGGCGTACCCATATGCCGTCGCTTTTGGTCACTTACCTCCAGTCCAGTAATCGTGCTCCCTCCCTAGCCTAGACCCTAGGGCCTTAATGATACAAACTTGGGATTACTGCCGGAGTGGACCCCCATTGCTAGGATTTTTCTAGTGGGTTAAGTACGGTTTAACCCTCTTGCTAATCATGGATTAACTTGGTTAAGTGTAACGATGAGTTCACGACTTAACCCTGATTAATCTACCAAGCCCAAATTGGTTAAGTATTAAGTGGACCATGACTTAACCCTAATCACGAGGCATTAATTAATTTAATGTGCCTTAACCTCTCACATTAGACCTTGTTGTGGTTACTAGTTAAGCCGGGCGGGTCCGGGTAGCTTTACACCACAACTTGGTCTAACCTCGGGTTCAAGGTACAACATGACCAACTTCTCACATTGGGTCCTATTGTTTGTAGCAACTCGTTAAGCCGGTCGGTTCCGGGTAGGTTTACGCTACAAACTCAACCCAACCTCGAGTTGGTCACACTTATCTTTTCTAAGTGTCATGTCCATCATGTTTCCAAAACATGTTACACGTTTTCAAGCATTTGGGTAGACCTAACTTAATAGTAAATTCCCAAAGGGTAGACCTAACTTAATAGGTAAATTCCCAAGCTTATGTTTTTATGTCTTTTAAGTTTACCCAACCCCAAACGCAATCCCATCGCTTACATATCGCAATAGCGCATAAAGGATAGAAAGAGGGAACTTGGCATAATCATGACATAAAGGTGTTGAAGCCACAAGTTCAACATGGTGGCATATGAAATGTACATGTGTTCATATACTTGCATATTACATTTTTAGGCCTCAAAAGCATGCATAAAACCAAACTTAGCATATTGGTGATACATGGTGATAAATGACATGTAGAAATGGCCATAAGTTCGCATTTAGCCTCACATGCAAGTTATCATAAGAGATATGATAACTTACATGTTGCCAAAATGCAACCTTTAGCATAAAGCTAGAAGCTTTAAGCTCATAAACCCAAGATAAGCTTGCATAACATGATAACATGAACAAAAGGATCAACCCAAACTTGCATAACATAACTTGCATATCATATGACAAACTTGCATATCAAACTTGCATAACATAACTTGATGAACTTGCATAACACATCATAGTAAACTTGCATAACACATCATAGTAAACTTGCATAACACATCATAGTAAACTTGCATATCATAATGATCAAACACAACTTGCATCATTCATTAACTTTAGAGTTTAAGTATGAAAGTAGAAAAGGGCTTACAATGCTTATGGAGACAGAAAAATATGACAAAGCCCTTAAGCAATCAAATAAACCCAAAATGCAAGCTCTAATAGAAAAACCCTTGAGCCAAAATGATCAAAACCCTTGCTTTATGATGTAAATATGGAAACTTGACTTGAATGCAAGCTAATGATGCTCATACAAGCTTGAAAACACTTGTATGCATGGAAAATCTCTCATAGAAATAACTTAGAATTTTATGAAGAGAGTGGAGGCCATGAGAGGAATGATTTTGCCATAGTTTAGTTGCATGAATGAATAATGATGATTTAGGGTTAGATTAGGGTCTTATTTATAGAGATTAGGATTAGTTCTAGCCTTAGGATTAAACCCTAGTTCCAATCTCAGCCCTCAAAACCGAATATGGCCCCGAAACTCAACACAAACCCAAAATGGTGCACCAGGCAAAACTGCCCGGCTGGACCAAGTCCACAGCCAAGTCGACAGGGCTGTCGACTTGGGTCCAACCAAGTCGACTCCCAAGTCGACAGGGCTGTCGACTTGGGTACTCTGGCGGGAATTTTCCCGCCTGGCCCAATCTGACCTAATTTTCCAATTTCAAACTTGAATTTGAAATCTGTTTTTACTTTGAAATTTTCTGAAAACTTCGTTGGGCCTTAATCGGGTCATACGGACTCCGATTTTCGAAAACTTGGACTCTATTTCGCGTATTTTTCTGAGACGAACGCAATGGCATAGCCAGTTTCCCTTGAATCAGATTTATAAATTAAATTCTGCCTCGATTTATATTATAACAGGTTATTGAAAATACGGGTTGTTACATTCTCCCCTCCTTAAAGGATTTCGTCCCCGAAATCTTCAAGTTAGGAAGAACGTATCCTACCATCCAACATCCATCTACTCAAAACATCATCCACGAGCGATCATTGTCCTTACAAGATTCTAAATGTTGTATGAACATATGCAAAGGTGTGTGTATATGTACTTATCTAATGCAAATATCATCAATGCAAATTATGTTAGTGAAATGAATCCATATGTATGCAATTCCTAACATAATGTATAACATCTATATGCGTGCACATAACATACATCCATATGCAACATCCATGTGATAACACAAAAATTTTCATCCATGAATAAGCATAAACACTCATGCATATGCAATATGAGGAGTGTGTGAGCCGATCTAGTGCCTAACGTGTATAATGCATCCACGAGTAACCACTTGCAAACACTTGCAACCACTTGCAACCATCAAGCATAACATGTTTCAAACACATGTTTCATCCAAAGGGTTTCTACCTAAGGTTCTCATGACAAGATTAACATGATAAACTAGATAATCAAGACAAACATGGATAGCAAAAGATATGCTACAAAGAGATCGGGAAGATAAGCAGGATATACTCCTTTCAGATTACAAGAAATCCCTTCCTAACCCTGACATGTATTACTAACCAATGAGTCGTACCCCTTTATGGAGTTTACAACAGAAGTGGGATCGAGAACGGGACCGAGAGTGTATATATAAAAGATAACATGCAAGTAAGTTTCACCGGAAAACAAGGATCAAGGATATGCTCTAAAAAAAGAGATATGATGCGCGTATCTAGCCTTCAGTCTTCTAAGTCACGTTTCCTTGAGTTTAACTCCACTGTGCTTTGACCGTCTTTTACCTCATGATTTCTTAGCTTCTTAACTCTTATTTCCCAATATGAGTTGGAACCCATTTCATTATCGCCTCTCGTCTTCCTTTTTCACTTACTCTTCTATCATTCTTGGCTTAAACATAACTATGGCCTCATGGTTTCATGCAAGCTCTCCAAAATTCACTAGTGAATCCTGGATCTCGTTTACTTACTATAAAGTATTCCACGCAGCAGAACTTTTCTTGAAAATACCAATCCACGTTGCCAATTGCTCTTACTAACGTGATTTTCTATAACTCATGCTTGAACGAAATGAACCATCCGCCTGTGAATGACAGGCCGTACTTAGATTCAGTCGCTTGCCCATGACTTCCCATAGACTATCCCAAAACTGGCTAGTGAAGATTGAGTCATGGTTACTAACTATACTTTTAGGGAACCTCGTGCAACCGCTTTATTTCTTGAAAGTAAACTGTTGCTAGCTATGATGCAGCCCTTTCGCTCTTTACCGGAGTGAAATGAGCACTCTTCGTGAGTCTACCTACTATGACCTACATGCTCTTATTCCCTTTCCTTAATCTAGGCAGTCCATCCACGAAATCCTTCGTGACGCTTTTCCCTCTTCCATTGCGGGGACCTCCAATGGATATAATAGCCCACCGGGCTTCTATGACTCGGCCTTTAACCTGTTGGCACAACATGCACCTTGGGACAAACTCGGCCACCTCCTCGAGTGATGTGCATCATCAAGAGCCTTCTTTTTCTCATTGCGTCTTAGCCATCCCTTGTCATCTATAGCAAGGTGACTTGCCATCTCGCCTCGAATCAACTTGTCCATGATCTCGGCTAACTGCGGGTCTTCCTTCTGTGAAGTCCCTACTTGATCCAGAAGGGTAGGTCTAAACTCAAGGGACGCTAACTGACTAATTAAACTGAGAAAGCTTCTTACTTCAATTGACCTCGTCGGAGCTTTCCGGTCTTGAACCGCGACCATTTTAGCAGGATCCACCACTAAGCCTTGCTTAGAAATTATGTGCCCAAGAAGTCTAACTCCTTTTCTCCAAAATGACATTTGGAGGACTTGGCTTTCAACTGATGCGCTCTAAGCGTACCCATCACCTCCACGAGATGCCTTGCATGCTCTTCCTCATCCTTAGAGAAGATCAGAATATCATCTACGAAGACCACGACAAACTTTTACAAGAACTCCCTGAACACCCTACTCATCATGTCCACGAAGTAGGTGGGTGCATTAGTCAAACCGAATGGCATGACCAACCATTCTAAGAATCCATCCGGAGTTCTGAATGCAGTCTTGTCTATACTATCTTCAGCTACTCTGAGCTGATGGAATCCAGTAGCAAGATCAAGAGGGAACAGATGTTCCTACAAGCAGATCAAACAAATCATCGATCCTTGGTAATGGTTGTCTATTCTCTTGTTCTACTCACGATAATCAACACACAGGCGGAGCGAACTATCCACATTAGTAGCGCATACTACTAGAGCACCCTCCTCGGAAATGCTTCATCGTATGAAGTTCTTCTCAAGCAACTCCTTGACTTGCTTTCTTAACTCTCATCTTGCGGGGCCATGTGCCTAACCGGCCACGAAACTATCTTGGCATTATCAATCAGATAAATGCGGAAATCTATCTCTCGTTTAGGGGTAACCCCCTTCACTTCCCCCAAGATATCAGGATATTCTCGGACCACCCTCACCGATTGCAAACTATCGATAGACGAGTCGAGGGATTCAAGATAACACAACATGACGGGACTCGTAGGGTTACTAGAAATTTTTAGGGTATTACTGAGGCGAGTCATGAGCCTCTCAACCCTATGCTCAAAAATCAAGAATGGCTCCAAAACTGGACAACCAATCCATGCCCAAAATCAACCCATACCCCATGAAACCGAGAATATAAGCATCACGCGAGAACTCTACACTAAAGATAGAGATTTTCAAATCCACGTAGATAATAGACAAATGGGCGGAACCCCCGATTGGATTTGAAACACACACGGGATCATTAACTAGACTAGTACTTAGGTGCAAACTTTCAACTAGATCAGATGAAATAAACTATGCGATGCACTAGAATCAAACAAAGTACGAACAGGAAAAATCAGAAATGTAAACAAGACTTCCAACGGAAACACTACCTCGATCATGAGCTGAAAGAACGATGTTGAGGGGATGAACTCGCCCTCCAGATGGTCTTGCACACTGAGTCTGACCTTGCCCTTGCTTCTTCGGGCAATCTTTGCTGAAATGTCCAAACTCACCACAACGATAGCATTCACCACTCTTCCTTTTCCTCTTCTTACAATCCTTAATAAGATGCCCAACTGAACCGCAATAATAGCACTTCCCCTTTTTGTTATTGCCCTTGTTGTTGTTCCCCTTGTTACCTTGACTCTTGTTCTTGTTCAGATTGCCTTGACTGCTCTGACCACTTGGATTACCCTGATTTCCTTTCCACTGGGAATCAGTCTTCTTGGCTTGAGTATCATTCCTCTTGATCTCTTTCTTGTCACTCCTATTCTCTTCATTGAGTAGGGCCATATTCACCAAACTCTCGAAAGTTGCCCCCAAGGGTATATGAGACATGGCCAAACCATGTAATGGCTCGTTTAATCCTAGAGCAAAGTATAGGGCCTTCTTCTGAGCTGTGTTAACCAAGTCTAAACCGACCCGAGCCAATTGATTAAACTTATCTATGTATTCCCTAATAGTCATGTCCCCTTGCTTCAGTGATAGGAACCTTGGTATAAACTTTCCCCGAAAGTCATCCCAAGTCTCAATTGGCCTAGTAGCGGTGGTGACCACCCACCAACGTGCAGCTTCTTCCTTTAGCAACCACACTGCTAATAAAACCTTCCTACGGTCATCTATATCAAAGAAGGCAAAAAGATCTTCGGTTTCTTTCAACCAATTCCTTGCCTCAACATAAGTCTCGGTTCCAATGAAATTCTTGCAACTCATCGCCTTAAAGTCTTGGCAAATCTTTGCGAAGTCAGCTTGAGGATGCTGAGGGGGAGGAGGAAGAGGAACCTCAGCGACAGGAGGAGGAGGAACATTAACTACTGGAGGAGGAGGAGGAACATCTGCGGGGCCGGCTTCGGTCGCCCTAGCCTCCAAAAGTCTCCTATACCAAACAGGTACGTGTACTCCCTCCGGAATAGCAAAGTTATCGGACATACTGAAAACGAAGAAAAAAGACAGATTCAGAATGGAAAAAAACGAAGGAATTTTGCTAATGGCTTTTTGGGGAATAGCCTTTAAAATAAACTAGACTTTTCTTTGGAAAATACTTTATACTTGGGTTTGAAAATAGTTTTCCAAAAGTTTTCTAAAAACCTTTTTGTTCCTTCTCATAAACCATATGCTCTGATACCAAATGTAACACCCCACCTCCGCCAGGGTGTCTCTTGCAAGCACTCTGACTTTGGAGGGGCGTTTGAATCAGGTAAACATGCGTAATGATATATCAAGGCAGAACAAGAACATATGTATATATGTAAACAGAGTAAATAACATAGATAAAACAGCGGAAGATTTCAAACCATTTCAAAACAAGTCTGGTACAACATAATGTCAACTTTCCAAATACACAAGTCTAGATAAAAACAACATTGCTGAAAAACTGAAATACATAAGTACTATCCCCAAAATAAGTGATAACCATAGCTAGCTTCATGTCAAGACCGTACATGAGCTAAAATCCCACAAGCAAGCGATCAGAAATCCAAGCTAAGCTCCAATATTCCCACCCTGAGAACCTGGAGGGGGGAAACGGAAGAAAAGAGGCGAAAGAAAACAGGTCAGTCAAAAAGACTGAGTAAGCCCTACTACAATCAATGTAAACTAATAAAGTTAACTGGCATGATGAAAGCTGAGATGAACATATGGATAACTACATACTGGCATGATGATTAACTAACAAGGTAGATAAAGGTGTCATCGCATAATCAGGATTAAGGTTTTTGCACCACAGGTGTACTAGCAAACTAACATGACTTGAATAAACCAGTATTGATCCCTTGGCCCAAGCTTTGGCCCAATAACATGAAGTGACCCTAATACGCGGTCCAACCAAACGGTCTAGTCGATCGGCTCCCTACAAGCCTAACTCGTCATGTGTTGGTGTCAATGCGGCCCAAACATAATTGTAGTCAGACTGTGCAGGGTCTCCCGTCGGGTGTATCAAGCCCTAGGGTGGCAACCCCTGGACACCATAAACATAAGTGCACAGTCTCGATCTACTGGTACCCGTGCATGTTTTCCCCGGCTTCGGACTATGTGCACGACCATAGTCCGCCCGGAACTACACCGGCGTACCCATATGCCGTCGCTTTTGGTCACTTACCTCCAGTCCAGTAATCGTGCTCCCTCCCTAGCCTAGACCCTAGGGCCTTAATGATACAAACTTGGGATTACTGCCGGAGTGGACCCCCATTGCTAGGATTTTTCTAGTGGGTTAAGTACGGTTTAACCCTCTTGCTAATCATGGATTAACTTGGTTAAGTGTAACGATGAGTTCACGACTTAACCCTGATTAATCTACCAAGCCCAAATTGGTTAAGTATTAAGTGGACCATGACTTAACCCTAATCACGAGGCATTAATTAATTTAATGCGCCTTAACCTCTCACATTAGACCTTGTTGTGGTTACTAGTTAAGCCGGGCGGGTCCGGGTAGCTTTACACCACAACTTGGTCTAACCTCGGGTTCAAGGCACAACATGACCAACTTCTCACATTGGGTCCTATTGTTTGTAGCAACTAGTTAAGCCGGTTGGCTCCGGGTAGGTTTACGCTACAAACTCAACCCAACCTCGAGTTGGTCACACTTATCTTTTCTAAGTGTCATGTCCATCATGTTTCCAAAACATGTTACAAGTTTTCAAGCATTTGGGTAGACCTAACTTAATAGGTAAATTCCCAAAGGGTAGACCTAACTTAATAGGTAAATTCCCAAGCTTGTGTTTTTATGTCTTTTAAGTTTACCCAACCCCAAACGCAATCCCATCGCTTACATATCGCAATAGCGCATAAAGGATAGAAAGAGGGAACTTGGCATAATCATGACATAAAGGTGTTGAAGCCACAAGTTCAACATGGTGGCATATGAAATGTACATGTGTTCATATACTTGCATATTACATTTTTAGGCCTCAAAAGCATGCATAAAACCAAACTTAGCATATTGGTGATACATGGTGATAAATGACATGTAGAAATGGCCATAAGTTCGCATTTAGCCTCACATGCAAGTTATCATAAGAGATATGGTAACTTACATGTTGCCAAAATGCAACCTTTAGCATAAAGCTTGAAGCTTTAAGCTCATAAACCCAAGATAAGCTTGCATAACATGATAACATGAACAAAAGGATCAACCCAAACTTGCATAACATAACTTGCATATCATATGACAAACTTGCATATCAAACTTGCATAACATAACTTGATGAACTTGCATAACACATCATAGTAAACTTGCATAACACATCATAGTAAACTTGCATATCATAATGATCAAACACAACTTGCATCATTCATTAACTTTAGAGTTTAAGTATGAAAGTAGAAAAGGGCTTACAATGCTTATGAAGACACAAAAATATGACAAAGCCCTTAAGCAATCAAATAAACCCAAAATGCAAGCTCTAATAGAAAAACCCTTGAGCCAAAATGATCAAAACCCTTGCTTTATGATGTAAATATGGAAACTTGACTTGAATGCAAGCTAATGATGCTCATACAAGCTTGAAAACACTTTTATGCATGGAAAATCTCTCATAGAAATAACTTAGAATTTTATGGAGAGAGTGGAGGCCATGAGAGGAATGATTTTGCCATAGTTTAGTTGCATGAATGAATAATGATGATTTAGGGTTAGATTAGGGTCTTATTTATAGAGATTAGGATTAGTTCTAGCCTTAGGATTAAACCCTAGTTCCAATCTCAGCCCTCAAAACCGAATCTGGCCCCCAAACTCAACACAAACCCAAAATGGTGCACCAGGCAAAACTGCCCGGCTGGACCAAGTCGACAGCCAAGTCGACAGGGCTGTCGACTTGGGTCCAACCAAGTCGACTCCCAAGTCGACAGGGCTGTCGACTTGGGTACTCTGGCGGGAATTTTCCCGCCTGGCCCAATCTGACCTAATTTTCCAATTTCAAACTTGAATTTGAAATCAGTTTTTACTTTGAAATTTTCTGAAAACTTCGTTGGGCCTTAATCGGATCATACGGACTCCGATTTTCGAAAACTCGGACTCTATTTCGCGTATTTTTCCGAGACGAACGCAATGGCATAGCCCGTTTCCCTTGATTCAGATTTATAAATTAAATTCTGCCTCGATTTATGTTATAACAGGTTATTGAAAATACGGGTTGTTACAATAAATATCAATCATAGACGGCATAGCTACCATATACTATGTCGCCATACTAGTTCTACAATCAAGTCCGTTATTTCCTATTGGAAATTGGATTTCCGTCATGAGTCGAGGCAAGGGGCAAGCTCCTCTCCGCTTCGAGACACTCTAGCAAATGCCTCGGGACTACACACTCTGGGCAACCCCTGGATGCGGCTGGGATGGTCCTCACTTACGTTAGAGGATTGGTTATTCCTGAACACACGTTTCCCGGTCCTTACAGACCTATAATCGAGGCGCCTCGCATTCCAACAACCACAAAGGTGAAAAGTAGATATATATGTCAGGGCCGGTAAGTCACTGACATCACCATAGCTAGAAAGAAACGTCGTGCTCTCCCAGCGGTCCGTATCCCGTTTTTAACTCATACCGGGGTGTGAGGTTCGCGAATCTACGAAATACACAAAGCTAGGCTACGTAGACCTTGCTTTGATCATCATCCACAAGACTTTGCTTTACAACAGAAGCCTTGATCACAGCATCTTGGCTTGCCACGTAGGCAGTCCACTCCATATGATTGATTTCCATCGATATATAACCCCTGAGCTCGTACGTCTCAGAGAAGGGCGTTAAGCAAAAGAATAAATATTCCGCCGCCAAACATATATATATTTAACAGAGATCAATCAGTATAGAACAAAATCCAATGTCAGACACACAGTCCATTTACAAGTCCGTCCTGGGTCTGAACGAAACCAGAGGCGTCAAATTCCTCGTATATCCGTCCAATCAACACATACGTTCAGACGGCTACTACTTCCGTCCCTTTCCGGTAGCTACTCCGGTCAGGAACCTCAGTAGCGCCCATCCAACCGATACGAAGATCATCGGTCTTGAATCGTCTTTGCATTTTCCAATTCGAATCGCTCGATAAATTATTTGAAATGAGGGTTAGCTCCGCCTTTTCAAATAATTTACGTCATTAGAATTTAAATCGATTCATTTTATGGTTATATTATTCGACATCCATCTTTCGGTTCTTTAGTGTTATTTTCATGTCATACACTTACAACCATCAAATATCAAACAATTCAAGCCCAATTGGTTTATTTTCAATCAATATTGCTTATAATATTTTATAACGATTTTTCACCATTTTTATTTATTTAAAAATGGCCATATTTAATTAAACGACATTTCAGGTCGTGCCGTGACACTGGCACTGTTTTTCCCCTAATTTGTTTTACCCATATCGGAAAATCTAACCGTTGGATTTCTACGAAGTCTATATCAGTGGGAAGATATTCCCAAAGCGAACCCAACGGTTCCAGTTTCGTGAGAATCCGACGGTCGGATCTTCCACACTAGTCGTTTGAAGTTACGGTTTCAAAATTCGAACTGCAGCATCGTTATTCGATTTAATTTAATTATATTTATATATATATATATATATATATAAACGATACTGGCACTGTTTTTCTTCAGATTTGAATTAAACATTCCGAACAATCCAACCGTTGGATTTTTACAAGGTTGGTGCCGTTGGAAAGATATTTCCAAGGCGAGCCCAGCGGTTGCGGTTTCGGGAAAATCCGATGGTCGGATTTCTCGTACTAATCGTTTCAAATTACGATTCCAAAACGCGAACTGCACGGCCTCTATTCCTTTTAATTATATTTATATTTATATATATAAATATAGTTCAATCTATAATTTCAACTATAGTTCATTCTATATTTTCAACTTCGTTTTCACTTCAAATATTTCACTAACGCCTTAATATTTCGAAAAATTTCGCCATAACCTCATTTGTACGGGGAGGGGTTTGGAAATTTATTGGGCCGTATTAGGTACCAAATAAATCCTAAAAAGCATTCACATATTTATAGTGATATATTTTGGTGTTTACGGGGGAACATGTACTTATAATCACTCCAGAGAATAAATTCCCGTCACCCCGTTTCCGTGTGGAAATAAATAGTCCATGTGTCGTATCTAATAACTAGAGCGACGTGATTATTGTCAACTCCAGACCCGTGTGGGGTTTTTATTAATCTGGCAATTTATCGTTATAATTTATATAGTCCATATCAGTCATCAGTTCAACCTGTAGTATATAGTCATCGCCATACAAGCCTCTTGCTTGTATGGTAAATCTTCCACCTCGTCACACAAGCTCCAATTGCTTATGTGGAATATGATGAAGTATGCCTATCGTCAAGAGGTATGCCATGTAGTGTAGTTCAAAATTAATTGTTACTATCCTATGGCGTTATTTATTATTTCACACAGAAAAATCAGCACTCCGCATCCAATGGCTTTCACAGGAGTTGATATATAAATAAAATTGCGCAGCCAACTCATTAAGGTTTACCTATTTGTCGGGCACGCAGATAATTTCTTTACTCTACAGCTAATCCATTTTTCCTGTTCAACACATGTATATATATGCAGAACAAAGCTAATAATAATATTTCTAGCAAACTATTATTTATTTCAACACATGTGTATTTTTAACTAAGCCTATTTATGATAAAAGGAATATTTTTATCATCAAAAATATTTATTCGACACATGTGTATTTTTAACTAAGCGTATACATGATAAAAGGAATATTTTTATCATCAAAAATATTTATTCGACATATGTGTATTTTTAACTCTTCATATTCACTATAAAAATATAGTTTTCATTGTCGATTCATTTTATTTTTAAAAGATGATAACATTCAACACATGAACTTCAACTCAACGAATGAGTTGCAATTCAACACATGAATATTCTATATAGCTTGTATATATATATATATATATAAAAGTGATTTTTATCGCTAAAGCCATTTGTTTAAATTCAAATAATATTCAACACATGAATTTCAACTCAACGAATGAATTGCAACTCAACACATGAATATTCGATATAGTTTGTATATATATAAAAATGTGATTTTTATCGCTAAAGCCATTTGTTTAAATTCAAATAATATTCAACACATGAATTTCAACTCAACGAATGAATTGCAACTCAACACATGAATATTCGATATAGTTTGTATATATATATAAATGTGATTTTTATCGCTAAAGCCATTTGTTTAAATTCAAATAATATTCAACACATGAATTTCAACTCAACGAATGAATTGCAATTCAACACATGAATATTCTATATAGTTTGTATATATATAAAAATGTGATTTTTATCGCTAAAGCCATTTGTTTAAATTCAAATAATATTCAACACATGAATTTCAACTCAACGAATGAATTGCAACTCAACACATGAATATTCTATATAGCATGTGTAATTTATTTCAACGAATGAAAATTATTCTAACACATAGATATTTCAGAAAATTTCGGCAGCATAACGGCAGGGTAGTTAAAACCGGGACCGTCCCTAGTACGACACCTCGCTCTACCTTAAAACCTCGCGGTTTTTGACAATGGGGATCATGCATCTAGTTCGCACGCAGGCAGCATGTTTTATTTTCAATTCCACAATCCTATTCTATTTTGTTTCAACCACAAGAGGGTATTTTTTTTTCAACCATAAAGGTATTTTTCAACCATAATATCAACCACAAACATTTATTTCCAACCATTCGTCATACCATATAATATCTCGTCAATCACAAGCAATAAATATCGTCCATGGTTTGTGGACGAGGGGAGTATGTATATATATATATATATATATATATATATATAAAATATAATATAATAATTCACTTGCATTTCATCACAATTCAAAGCATATATGTTTCATTCAACGCTTGTATAATTTATACATTGCTAATATAACTTATACAACACATGTACATGAGGTATACAATGCGTATATAATTACACTTCGCTTATATAATTTATACAACGCGATTTCATTCACACAAATAGTTTAGATTTCTCACATTGGTTATTGCAGTGCTAAAAATCATAGGAAGGTCAGAAAAATCCGCGGCTTCTTCTAGAATGTAGAGAGCCTCCTTGCGATCACGGTGTCTCCTGTTTCATCAAATTTCGTTAACGTAGCAAAAAGATACGATTTTTACAAGTTTGCAACGCTTTATAGTGTAAAAATCAGTTGAAAATGGTTTCAGCCGTATACCCTTTTTTATTTCGAAAACTAGGGTTAAACTTTTCGGCAAAACCACGAAGTTTTAGGACGAACAGCCAGCACTGCGTCGAAGAGGAAGGAAAGAGCTTCCCAAAGCTACCCGAGATGATCAGCTCGGTGGTCTCCAGCACCCACGACGGTGGCGCAAAGTTCGGACCTTCCTGGCGCGATATCTCCTTAAATACGCAACGATAATTCTTGAAGTTGCTATGGATTTGAAGATCTCTGAACGCTCTTCAAAATGGATCTGAGTTTGCTTGATTTCGTTGAGTGGTTGTGGAGAAATTGAAGAGAGAAGGTTTGGAGCTTTTTCCGTGTCGCGCCTGGGGGTTTCGATGAAGAAGATGAATTCTGATTGGCCCGCTCCTTTTATTATAATTTTTTAATTTATTTAATTCCTAAAATACCCCATTTCTCAGACGAACTCGAAATCTAACCCAACGACTGTCGCCCCTAGCTAAATACCCCCATTCCGGACACAATAGTATATGTTTCGTTGGCCATTTCGACTGTTACAGTCAGTTATTTTTCAAATTAAAATATAAAACATTCGATATTTAATTTAAACGTACATTTCAGTTTGCCAGGGCCACAAACAGAATTGAAAAATTCCAGAAAAATAAATCTAGCTTTGTTTTGACGATACGGTCCTAAAAAAACCAGTTTCGTCGAATTCTGAGCTCGTTTGAAAAACGGCCATTTTTAGGTCGACCCATTTTAACAGAATTTGACCAATCACATTATCTTTTGCCCCGCTCACATACTAGCTTCAAAAATTATGAAATTTGAAACTTAGCAATAATTTGACATCCCGGACCCAACAAAAGTGGTTTCGTCGAATTCCGAGGTCGTATGCAAAATCTCAATTTTCAGGGGCTACATATACTATATAGCGACCTTCCTGAAAATTCATTTGGCCATAACTTTTGATTTCCGTTATGAAATTTCGATTTTTCAGATTCATTAGAAAGGTATTGATAAACATATTTAAATATTTTCAGTTTCGTTAAAATCCGTTATATTTTCCACCCGGTACAGTCAGACAAATTTGTATTCAAAATTTCAAACTGCCATACCATACCAAATTCTATATTTTATTGAAATATGCTATTTCAACTATTCAAATTCTTTGGTAATAACCTAATTTAAAATTTTTAAATTGGTTCACATTTTCCGGGTTATTACAAATTCAAACTGAATTAAATATCACAGATGATCCAATTCACACTATATTTGTGAATTCCTCTATTTCTGACTATATAAAAAATTAAATATATTATTATTTATTTTAATTAAATATTCAATATTATTTAATTCTGGTCATTTTAAATAACCAAACCATTATTTAAATAATTAAATAAATTATTTATATACCGTAAAAATACGGGTCGTTACATTCTTCCCCGCTTAAAATAATTTTGTCCTCTAAATTGCTAAGGTAGAGAACCTACCCTATTGACTAGTACAAATTTATTTGTTTACTTACCAACTTTAATTTCAACATAACCAATTTAATTTCAATTAAAATATTAATTGATTCTTACCAACGATAATTTTCTAAAATCTTGAAAATTTTCTAACACTTTAAATTTTCGGAAAATTTCGCCAGCACCTCCTTCGTACCAGTCAATAGTTCAAACCCCGTCTCGCCTCTCTAGGCCCTTTCCTTTCAAAAAGAAAATCAAAAAGCCAAGAGGCTTGCCGATTCGGCACATAAAACCTCATATGGAATTTTAAACATGTACCTTTTTGTCAGGTATATCATTATATCCTTTCCATCTGCTACCCCGTCAGCATACACAAATGCCTTTCCAAACAAAATTCCAATTTTTTCCTCAAAACCAAATCATTCACGTATCCAAGTCGAATTCCATTTCAAACCAAAGTTCCATTCTTGCTTCCAACTCCTGCCTCATCAACCCAATACCATTTCAAATTCCCTATCTCACAATTAAAAAATCTGATTTTACTTGATATGTCATATTCCAATTCAATTTCTAGTTAATTGATTTCAATTCAATTCATATTTGCTTTCACAAATTTCTTTAATTTGTTTTTAATTCATATTATCTTCCTGGGGATTTTAAACAGTTTAGTTTTTCTAAAATAAATTATTCCCTTTCAGGATTCAAAACAACTTCCTTTTCCCAAAATATTTCGAAAACAAAATCTTTGGTAGTAATCCGTCACTTACAACTTGAAAATTAACACTGATGATGTGGCCAGTATCATCAGAGTTATTTCCCAGCTATCAAAGTGAGTTCAATACTATATCACTTATCAAAACCATATTTAAACACTTTCATTTTGAAATCTTTTTCAAACTATCATTCACGACACTTGTAAACAATTTAAAATCTCCCAGGATTTTAAAATTTTCTTAAACTTAGCTCAATTCCAGTTACAATCACTTTTCCCTAGTTTCTAGAATTTTAATTCCAATTCAGATTTAATTCAGATTTAATTAATCTGCTTTTATATTATACGAACTCAAATTGGTTATTTATATAACCATTTCAATTATTATCAACCAACACATCCAATATATGATAATAATTCCAATATATACCTTTCTTTCATATCAAAATATATTTTGGGTAAAATTATTTCATTTACCCTCTTTCAAAACATACTGTGTCAATTTATCGTACTTGAGTGTTTAGAAACTCCTATCGATACAGTGGATCAAACTGATCGACCAAAATTCATAAACAACTCAATCAATATATCTCCACATTATAAAACCATTTTTATTTATAAAATCTACAAATACGTTCACTCGTATATATACACATAACTCAATCTAGGGCATTACTAACCCTATCTCTACCGAATCAAACCACAGAGACAAGGTAATCACTTAACCTTCAGCTCTGATACCACTGTAACGAACTGGGATTTTCGACTTCGAAAATCAATAAAAAACTACCATGTTGACTATTCAGACATGAAATACCTGATCATTAATAGAAAGAAATTAGAGGGTGAGAATAGATAAGATAGAAAATTAGAATAGAAGAAGATCACCACAGAACAGAATCAGAGTAACACGAATTTCACAGTGAAACGAATGAAATATATTATAACATAACATTGAAATAAAACAGTATATATATATATATACAATAACATTATCAGAGTACAACACTTACACACAACAGAAATAACAATAGCTATATTATCCTGAAGCCTCCTGCTTTAAGCTCCTCCAAGTATATCTGTAAAGACCTAGACTGCTTGACTCAAGATCGCAACGATCACAATGGTTACGCCTGATTCCCTCAGGAAACATCCGATCACCGTAGGCTATCTGCAGCCCTGCGAATTATGCTAGTAGTCATACGAAATGGCAACTCATCCTGAATAACTATGTTTGACTAACTCTATCTCAAATAACTATATCCGATCAACTCTAATTAAATAACTAATATTCAATAAATCCTAATTCGATTAACTATGTTCAATTAACTCTAATTCGATTAATTCTAACTTTAATCGATTTACTCTAACTGATTAACTCTGACTGATTAACTCCTTTGATTAACTGTACGTCCCTATTCAGTTTCAATTGTCGATGTTGAAATCGATTCTTACTTCTCTATATAAGTCCTGACTTATATATTCTATTTATCCAATGATAAAGATTTTATTCAATTTATAAAATATTATTTATAAATTTATCTTCTCAATCTATCTGTTAGAATAGATTCTATTTAAAATCTTTGCTTTAAATCCATATCATGTTATACCTGTGTGCAAAGCACGGGTCTAAACCTTTCAAATGTAAAATTCTCCTTTTATACAATTCTAGTCACTTTTCAAGTATTTCCTTTTATAATCTATTTATTTACCAATAAACCCCTTTTTGATAATTCTATTTATTTTATAAAATATTTTCTTTTTATAAAATCTATTGATTTTCTAAGTAATTTCTTTTATAATCTAACTATTCCCTTTTCTATTTATTTTACAAATATTTCCTCTTTCTATTCTATTTACTTTCCAAATAAATATCCCTTTTCAATTCTATTTGTAAATAGTTTATACATATTTCTCTTTCGATTATATTTGTAAATGTTTTACAAATATTCCCCTTCAATCCTATCTATTTGATTAACAAATAAATATTCCTTTTTAATATATTTATTTTCAAAATAAATAGTTTTCTTCTTATAAAATCTTTTAATTTTGTAAATATTGCTTTTTCAATATAACATTGAAATTTTCCTTTTTAACATTCCAGTATTCCTTATGATATTTAACATACCATATAACAATGATCAGTATCATTCCAACATATAAAATCAACAACAGAGTTCATATCACATCATATAACACAATATATGAAAAACAGTAAAATAAATGTTGAGGACCCCAGTTGGTTCCCCCGACCTGTTTCCCTGCATCCACAGATGTTAAACAATAAAATTAACATCAATTCCATTTCACTATGAAATATTCTGCTAAACAGAATTAATATTTGATTAACGATTTATATTTATATCGTTATCAATATTTTCAATCAACCGATTAGCAGTTCAACCAAACAGCAAACACACAGCAAACAACCATCATTTATCATTTCTAAAAATACGTTATAAAAATATAACTGAGAACAGTTAGTGAGTTTTACTCAAATTGGACGGTTATCGTTAAATATCGATAATTGGCCATTGATTTGATTCGGGCGTTTAACTTCACCATAAATCCAAACGATCCCCAATTCACTCCTGGTCAGTTCCATGGTGTAGTCACCCATACGATCCTAACGGATCTGACCGTTTGAAATTCTAATAAAGCATGTTCAAGATATTAAAGTTATAAGTTTGTATACTATTTTAATTAGAATAAATTTAATTAATTTAGACTTGGGCTTACTTTATGAACCCGGCCTAAATGTAAATCAGACTGACCCATTTAAGTCCTCCCTTTCTTCCTCATGGCACCTTAAAACGCTGCTCCTCAATTTACAAACAACCATTTCTCATGTCCTCTTTAATCCCATACTCTTCATCACTCAATGATTTCAAGAACTAAAAACGTCCATGAACTTCACTTCCATTTCTCGATCCCTTGGACCCCAAGATACAGAACTCGGTGTGCTCAATTGAATTGCGTGTTCGGCTCCTCAATTATCACATCAGTGAGACCATTGACCAAAATAATGACGGAAATTCCAAAAATTCCCCCAACTGAAGCCAAATCCAATGACAAACACAAAACTGAAAACTATTTCATGAATCGATACCTCGTTTACCCAAAATCCTTAACCCTAGCTTACTGAAGCAAAAACATGAGCCACAAAACTGGCATCGAACCAGTTGAAACCCACACTGGAATGAAGGATATCACGTCAGGGACTTGAATATATGTATAATATAATTTATAGATTTTTATTTCCGTTGTTAAGAATTTTTGAAGGAGGAGATGGTTTACTGGAAAAACAAACACTGGCAGCTCAATAGTTTTTGACTGGTGAAAAATAGTTTAGGTTTTAGAAGTGTATAGGGTATTATATAAGGTAGTTTTATTATTATTTTTATTCGATTATTCTATTTTATTTTAAGCAATCGCTGTTTACAATTGTCCTCTAAAATTCCTGTGATCACATACGATACCCAAAAATCACGAAACTGGGCACGCAGCTATAGTTCGACATTGCGGACCCAACGAAACTGGTTTCGTTGAATTCCGACTTCGTTTGCTCACACAGTGTATTTTTAACCGTCAGAATACTGACTGTTTATCACATTGAAATCCCGTACGACCACATACTGACTTCAAAAATCATGAAAATTGAAATCTAACAATAATTTAATATTATGGATCTAACAAAATTAGTTTCGTTGAATTCTGAGGTCATTTGCAAAATTGGCTATTTTTAAGGCTCTAAATAACCCCTTTAAATATATAAATATGTTTAAAAATAATTAAATCAAACATTTAGAAATAAATATTATCGTATATATTCACATAGAATATCGTACAGCTCCAACTGGATTTATAACTCAATATTTCAAAATTCCCAAGTATATCGATATTCGATTTATATATATATAATCCTTTTATAATATATATATATATATGTATATATATATATTTATAAATTTCAAAGGAATTCCATAGTGACTTTTCTAAATTTTGATTTGAACATATATTAAAATCTACACGATGAAATCCCGACTTTTCTCTTCCACTAGAAAAATATACTTCACCTGCTCCGAACGTTTCTTGTTTCACAGAAATCCAATTTAAAACAGACCATGTATATTCAGTTGAAGTTCAAATCGCCAAATAGCGAACTACCGCGCCATTTCGAGCTCGATTTTAGTTATAATATAATTATACATTCAAACTGTCATTCCAATAATATATTCGTTATTCTTATTCAATTCTAAACTGAATTAAATATCATAGATGATCCAATTCACCCTATATTTGTGAATTCCACTATTTCTGACTATCTCAGAAATTAAACATATTATTATATTATTTATTTTAATTAAATATTCAATATTATTTAATTCTGGTCTTTTTAAATAACCAAACCGTTATTTAAATAATTAAATAAATTATTTATATACTGTAAAAATACGGGTCGTTGCAGCATCGATTGAGACTCTTCCCTAATTGGGCACTCGTCAGCCCAAAAGGTTAAAACTGAAGACGCTTCCTTATAACACACAATCGCAAAGTCCCTTAGTAGACAAGGCTCTAGAAGCACCTTCTAGTATATTCCAGAAGATCCAACCGACAATGAGCCAAAAATCATGACTCTGATTCTAATGTTGACACTCCTAGTTTATTAAAGGTGCTAATCCCAAGGTATCTCACTGTTCCCTCCCCAATTTGAAAAGGCCTCAATTGCATGTCAAAAGACTATAGACACGCAAGGCGAAACACCCAATTTGCTATGGAAACTAGCTATTGTTGCTCTTCTAGCCACATGTATGCTGCATATAAAGACACTTTTAGTCCAACCCGTCGATCTTGATTAATAAGAAAAACATACAGTAGACATATCTACTTATTCCAGCTATTACATATAATACTCTATATGTTTGTATAATGGGCTTACTCCAAATACTTTTATTATTACAATATGACTGTTGCCTTATGTTGCTGTAATGTCCCGTATTTTTATAGTGTAATAATTAATTAATTTAATTATGTAAATAGTGATTAATAGATTTAAATGGTTATTTTATTAAATAATATGGAATATTTAATTAATATTTATAATAGAATAATATATTATAATTCCGAAATAGTCAAAATTAGCTGAATTCACAATACAGTATGAATTGGATCATATATAAGGTATCATTCAGTTTAGAATTGGATTAGAATAGTGAATATATTATTCAATCGACGTTAGAACATATAAATAATAATTTAATTATAAACAAGCCCGTAACGTCGCGGCAGTTCATTATTTGGCAATTCGAACTTTAATTGTATATACAGAATTCGTTTTAAGTAGGATTTCTGTGAAATAAGAAACGTTCGGAGCTGGTGAAGTATATTTTTCTAATAAAAGAGAAAAATCGAGGGTTCGTCGTGTAGATTGCGAGTTATGCTCAAATAAAAATTGATAATAGTCACTATGTAATTCGTTTATAATATAATGATTTATTTATATTATAAAGGAATTTTAATACAATTCGAATAGCGATATAAAATGATTTTTTTTATATATCCAGTTATAAATCCAAACTAGTTTATTTTATAGCAGTATAATATCCTATGTGAATATATACAATAATATTTAATTATTTATATTTAATTAAATTGTTTTTAAATATATTAATATTTAAATTGGTCTATTTATAGCTCTAGAAAATAGCAATTTTTCAAACGACCTCCAAATTCAACAAAAATAATTTTGTTGGATCCGTAATGTTAAATTACTATTAGCTTCTGACTTTTGTGATTTTTGGAGTCAGTATGTGGTCGTGCCAAATTTTAATGTGGAAAACAGTCGATATTTTGACTGTTAAAAATAAGCTATGTAAGCAAACAGAGTCGGAATTCAAAAAAAAAGTTCAGTTGGGTCCGTAATGTAAAAAATCTAGCAACATGTCAATTTCCATGATTTTTGGATATTTTATGCGATCATACGGATTTTTAGAAGACGGAAAAATGAGCTTTTGACTATAAAAATATATAAAATATTGATAAAATAAATATAAAAAGCAACCTATAAATAATCCTAACCCTCTCTAACCCTAATCACATTTTTCCTCTGGTCAAAACCAATGCCGCCTCTAAAAACAAATTTTCACAGCAAACCCTCTTCTTTGAAAAATTATCACAAATCAAAACAAATGCTAAAATTCCAAACTTCATATATTTGTGATTGCTATTCAATGCTCTTCGACTCTATGTGCAATTCGTTGGATTTGATGGTGTTTGCCGATGGCGCAAAACTGTACAGTGCACGATTTTCTGGCTAGGGTTGGAGTTTTCGATCGATACAAGCACCAATGCTCGTTTTAAGTATTGTTTTTGGATTCAGGAGGTTGAATAGGATGTCGTGTGAAGTTTTTGGGGGTATTTGGTGCCAAGGGTTGTCACACCATGCACGGTACAGCGATGGAGGAGGCTGAGAATGGGGTTTTTCCTAGGGGTGCAAGTGTGGCTCGAAGGTAATGGGTCTGTGGAGATTTCGAAGAGAAGTTCGTCGGTGTTTTCGGATTTTAATTTCGTTGAGAGATGGAGGAGATTTGGATCGGTGAAGCTGGTGAAATGGAGGTGGATACGTTGGAGCTTGCTGTGTTTCAGTGTTGGGGAAGAAAGGGAGCGGTTTGGTTCAGTTGGGTGATTGGGTATTAGGCTGACATGTTAAAGGGGTAAAGCCCATTTAAATTATAAACCCATGTTTTAGTTATATAATATGTAAGGTAACTTTAAAATATCATAACTTTGTCAATGAAATCGAAATTCAGCGAAACTAGTAGTGACAGAATCGTATGGACGTAGGCTTCACAAATAAACTGGATTGGAGTGATTTAGAGCTCATCTCAATTTATGGCAAAACAAAACGCCTGAACCAGTTCGACGACCGAATATCATTAATTAACGCTAATCGACCAAGGTGAGTAAAACTCACTAACTCTGTCTAATTTATATTTTTGTAAATACAATCTAGTACTGATAAATAATGATTGACTGTTGTGTGATGATTGGTTGGTTGAATTGTTGTTTGATTGGTTGAAATTACGGATAACGATAAATACATATATCATTAAATAACATTGATTCTGTTTATCAGAATATTACATGTTGAACTGAAATTGATATGAATTATACTGTGTAACATCTGTGGATGCAGGGAAACAGGTCGGAGGGATCCAACTGGATTCCTCAACATTTATTTTACTGTTTTTCATATATTGTGTTATATGATGTGATATGCAATATGTTGCTGATTTTGTATGTTTGAATGATACCGATCATTGTTATATGTTACGATAAATACTATAAGAAGTACTGGAATGTGAAAAGAGAATTTTTACAGTGTAGATTGAAAATAAAATATTTATATAAAATAAATAGACATTTTAAAAGAAATATTTTAAAATGAATAGATTGTATAAAAAGGACATTTATGCAATGGACATACTGTATGGAAAGAAATATTTTAAAATGAATAGATTGTATAAAAAGAGAACATTTATTAAAATGAAAAGATTTTAGAAAAGAGAACATTTATACAATGAAAAAGATTTTATAAAATGAATATATATGAAAAGAAGACATTTTTATAAAATGAACATTTATGAAACGAAGACATTTTTATAAAATGAACATTTATGAATCGAAGACATTTTTATAAAATGAACATTTATGAAACAAAGAAATTTTTATAAAAAGAACATTTATGCAATGAATAGATTTTATAAAAGGAATCATTTGTAAAATGAATAGAATTTTATAAAAGGAATTATTTATAAAATTGAATAGACATTATAAAATGGGATTGACAAGATATCAAAGAACAACGTAAAGATGAATTCAAAGTAGAATTTAATCTTTTTTAAACAAATAAATGAAAACGATTAATTTATAAATAATATTTTACAAATGAAATAAAATATTTATCATTTGATAAATGGAATATATAAGTATGAACTTATATAGAGAAGAAGAAATCGGTTTTAACACCGATATTTTAAATGGGATATTAGTTAAATACGAAATCAAACTTAATGAATGATATAAAAGAAATATTATTCCCGTTCGATGTGAATAATAGTTTTAAGTAAAGATGTTGCGAATAAAAACATTTGTAAAGGAAATTGGGTTTTTGAAACAGGAATTCAAACAGAAATGAAATTCCGAATGATTAGAAATGAATAACTTGTTTAATAATAAAAACAAGTAGTTGGATTTATAAACAATGTTTATAAATGAATTTAAAATATAATTATCAGTGGATAATTAAGATTTGCAAATTCAACTGTGAATATAAAATGGAAAAATTGGAAGTTTTAAAAAGAAGATGATGAAATCCATTTCGATTTTCGAAATGTAAAATGATTTAAAACAAAATCCGGAAAGATGTGTAATTAGCATTCGACTAGAAACTTATAATTATAATCGAATATAAGTTATTCGACGAGAGTTAATCGAATATAAGTTATTCGACGAGAGTTAATCGTATATAAATTATTCGATGAGAGTTAATCGAATATAGTTTATTCGAAAAAGAGATATTAGCAAATATAGTTTATTCGAAAGAGAGATAATCAAATATAGTTTATACGAAAGAGTTATTGAATATAGTTATTCGTCAGAGAATTATAAAATAGAGATTATTTGAGAGAGAATTATACATTGGGATTCGACTATATCGAATGTAGGAAGGTTTATTTACTTTCTGGTTTTCAAATAAAGATTTATTTATTAAATAAATCATTTATTTATTTATTCAAATTAAGAAATAAAAGTTATTTTAAAGTTAATTAATTCGAAAGTAGGGATTTTAATGTTATTGTTAAAATCAAATGATTTCTGTAAAAGAAGTGGATTCACAAATAGAATATGAGGGTTACGAGGAAGTTTGCTTAAGATTTAAAAGGTGAACTTTGTCTATTTCGAGGTTAGAAATATTGTTCAGTTAAGGTTTGAGAGGTAGTTATACCCCAACTTGATTGACTCCATTTTTAACTAAGGATTGGTTAAAGTTCGAAAGTGAAAGTTAGTTAATTGAATTTAGTTTATAAGTGTTAATGGTTCGAGTCAGCGTAGCGCTGTTTTATTTAAACATCTGTTTAAATCTAAATGAAGGAGTTTGGAAATATTTTCCAAATAAGAATCAGAAATGGTTTCTAACATAGGAAATAAGAAATGGAAGCAAATATGGAAATGTTTTCAAATGATTAATAATGTATATTTTCTAATATAGAAAATAAGGATTTACGAATATATGGAAATGGGAAATCAGGAAATGAATAAATAAATGATAAATTAATTAAAAAGAGGATCAGTGTTGATTGATGATTTGCTTGGTAAGATTTCCATTTGGAAATACAACTGTTGTTTGCACATTTGTTCTCCTTTGATAGTTAAATCACCGACTATCAAAGATTTTTGACCTTTTCCATTGTCAATACGGAGAGACTGGGATCAGATTTATTATCTGAAAACCACTCCGTATGGGCATTAGCCTTGCGAATCAAATATGATGAAGATAATTGAAGACGGGGTTGTGAAAGGGCTGTTCTGGTGATCCTAGGTAGAAATTGCCTAAGATGGATTTACAGAATAGTGCCTTCGGTTTGTCCAGACCCAGGACAACGTGTATGGACGAATGTCTGATAGAGTATATCTAATGGATTGTGTAAGTTGATCGCTTCAGACGTATCCATGTTTGGTGGTGGAGGAATTCGTTTCTCTTTGCTTTATACCCGTGATATTTTTGGGGAAATCAATTTGTGATTTGGCAGGTACAACGATGTGGCATTCAAAGTAAATTTGAGGTGTGATCTGTCAAAAGATACGTTATGACCTCAAGCCTCATCAACAAGGAAATGAAAAAAATCGGGCAAGCAGCATGGCTAAGTGGGTCTCCCCCATTAGGGTGTATTATCACCATCTAGAGAATATTCATACTTGTTACTTCTTTTCGCTTCTTTATCTCCCGGGAACGGTTATGTTGCTAGCAACCGTAGGTGACAATATATTCGATACACTCAAGAGAAATGAGTGGTCGGTCATGTGTAGGCCTAGTTGTAAGACTTCTTGTTGAACCCAGTGTATTCCTCTCTAGAGATACACTATCGGAAGGTGGTCCAATACCTTGTCATAGTCGGAATCCAATCTCCAGTAAGCGCCTGCGGTTTTGATTGTATACTATATGTATGTGGAGCATGAGATGCAAGCGTTCTGCTAGATTGTATTTACTTGTGATTAGAAACTATTATAATATCAGAAAAGTATTTATTTTGAAAATGTTTTGGGTTATCGTAAGGTAAAAACCATCCGTGTTTATGTGTGGATCGGTTTTACGATTATCACTTCTTTGAAAAGAATTTTTGAAAAGTTAAACCAAATGGTTCGAGTTTACTCACACCAGTCCCATGATTGACGCAGAGTTTATTTTGTTTTGTTTTCCCTAAACTCTTGGGTGCCCAATTTTGTACGGGCAGTCAAGTAGTCAGGATTTATAGATACACTAGATGGAGCTTGGAGCAGGAGGCTTCAGCAGCATTTTGTAGCTATTGTTTCTTTCTGCTGTGATGTAAGTGTTGTACTCTAATACACAAATACAGACTTGTGTTTCAATGTTATTTTGAATACTATATTTTATTCGTTCCGCTGTGAGATTCGTGTTACTCTGATGTTGTTGTGTTCTTCTTCTATTCTAATAGTTCTACCTTATCTATTCTCACCCTCTAACTTCTTTCTATTGACTATCCGGTATTTCCGATGCTTGGATAGTCGACATTGGTATTTGTGTCGATTTTCAGGGTCGAAAATACCTGGGTCGTTACAGTGGTATCAGAGCTGAAGGTTAAGCGATTACCTTGGCTCTGTGGCGTGGCTCAGTAGAGATGGGGTTAGTAATACCCTAGATTGAGTTGAGTGTATATATATGAGCGCATATTTGTTATTTAATATAAAATTGTTTATATTGTGGAGATTTATTGATTGAGTTGTTTATGGGCTCTGATCGATCAGTTTGATCCACTATATCGATAGGAGCTTATAAACACTCGAATACGATGAACCGACACAGTATGATTTGAAAAGAGGGTAAATGAAATAATTTTGCCCAAATTATATTTTGATATAAATAAAGTATAAATAGTTGAAGTATTATGGTATATTGGATGTGTTGGTTGTGATTATAATCGAATAAGATTATAAAATGTGAAACGGTTATGTAAATAGCCAATCAGAATTCATATAAGTGAAATATGTGAAATCAGATGAATTAAATCTGAATTTAAATCAGAAATGGAATTAAAACCCTAGAAGGTTATAAAAGTGTTTGTAAATGAATCTGGGTTAAATATATGTGAATTTTAAAATCCTATGAGATTTTAAATTTGTTACAAGCATTGAAAAGGATATTTTGAAATGGATTACAAAACGAAAGTGTTTAGAAATGGTTTTGAAAGTGATATAGTATTGAACTCACTTTGATAGCTGGAAAATAGATTCCGATGATGATCATGACATCATCGATGTTCATTTTCGAGTTGTAAGCGACGGATTACTACCAATTTTTTTTTTAATTGTTTTGAGAAAACAAGTTGTTTTGATATTCCAAAATGAACATTTTGATTTTTGGAAAAGGCTAAGCTATTTAAAAACTCCTAGAAATAGATTATTTGAATTAAAACAAATTAAAGTAGAATTTGTAAAAGCCAATAGAAATTGAAAATTTAATTAAAGCCAGTTAAGTGGTAATTGAAAATTGAATTGAAATAGAATGATATCGAGTAAAATTAGACTATAAGACAGGAATCTGAATTATGTTAAAGTGATAAGTTAAGAATTGGAATCAAGAATGGAACTTGAGTTGAAATGAAATTTGGTTTGGATATAAGCGAATAGATGTGTTGAACAGATATTGATTGGAAATTGGTTGAGTTGCCATTGGTAAATCTTGAATTGATAGCAGGTGAAAGTGATAAAGTTGATGTGCCCGACAAAAAGGTACATTTTACTTTTATATGAGTTTGGTGATTTATGAGCCTGTTTGGCAAGCCGTTTGGCTATTTGATTTTTCTTTTGGGTTAGAGAAGGCCTAGAGAGACGAGTTGTAGTTGTAAAGATTGAGCCGTACAAAGGAGGTGCTGGCAAAAATTTTCAAAAATTTGGGTGTTAGAAAATTTTCAGAATTTTTGAAAATTTTCGTTAATAGAAATGAATAAATATTTAATTTGAATTAATTGGTACAGTGAAATTTAAATAAATAAGTAAACAAATAATTTTTAACCCAGTAAATAGGGTATATTTTCCCAATTTCGAGAACGAAATTATTTTAAGGGGGGAAGAATGTAATGTCCCGTATTTTTATGGTGTAATAATTAATTAATTTAATTATGTAAATAGTGATTTATAGATTTAAATGGTTATTTAATTAAATAATATTGAATATTTAATTAATATTTATAATAGAAAAATATATTATAATTCCGAAATAGTCAAAATTAGCTAAATTCACAATACAGTGTGAATTGGATCATATATAAGGTATAATTCAGTTTAGAATTGGATAAGAATAGCGAATATATTATTCAATCGACGTTAAAACATATAAATTATAATTTAATTATAGTCGAGTCCGTGACGTCGCGACAGTTCGTTATTTGGTGATTCGAACTTTAATTGAATATACAGAATTCGTTTTAAGCAGGATTTCTGTGAAACAAGAAACGTTTGGAGCTGGTGAAGTATATTTTTCTAATAAAAGAGAAAAATCGAGGTTTCGTCGTGTAGATTGCGAGTTATGTCCAAATCAAAATTGAAAATAGTCTCTATGGAATTCATTTATATTATAATGATTTATTTATATTATAAAGGAATTTTAATATAATTCGAATAGCGATATAAAATGATTTTTTTTAAATATCGAGTTATAAATCCAAACTGGTTTATTTTAGAGTAGTATAATATTCTTTGTGAATATATACAATAATATTTAATTATTTTTATTAAATTAAATTGTTTTTAAATATATTAATATTTATATTGGTCTATTTAGTGATCAAGAAAATAGCCATTTTTCAAACGACCTCCAAATTCAACGAAACCAATTTTGTTGGATCTGTAATGTTAAATTATTATTAGATTCCAACTTTCGTGATTTTTGGAGTCAGTATATGGCCGTGACAAATTTTAATGTAGAAAACAGTCGATATTTTGACAGTTAAAAATAAGCGATGTGAGCAAACGGAGTTGGAATTCAACAAAACAAGTTCCGTTGGGTCTGTAATGTAAAACTCTAGCAACATGTCAATTTCCCTGAATTTTGGATATTTTATGCGATCACACGGATTTTTAGAAGACGGAAAAATGAGATTTTGACTATAAAAAATATAAAAAATATTAATAAAAAATAAAAAGCTACCTATAAATAATCCTAACCCTTTCTAACCCTAATCACATTTTTCCTCTGGTCAAAACCAATGCCGCCTCCAGAAACAAATTTTCACAATAAACCATCTTCTTTGAAAAATCATCACAAATCAAAACAAATGATAAAAATTCTAAACTTCATATATTTGTGATTATTATTCAATGCTCTTTGATTCTATGTACAATTTGTTGGATTCAGTGGTGTTTGCCAATGGCGTAAAACTGTATAGTGCACGATTTTCTTGGTAGGGTTGGAGTTTTTGATCGATACAAGCATTGATGCTCGTTTTAAGTATTGTTTTTGGGTTCAGGAGGTTGAATAGCATGTTGTGTGAAGTTTTTGGGGTATTTGGTTCCAAGGGGTGTCGCACCATGGACGATACAGCGATGGAGGAGGCTGAGAGTGGGATTTTTCCTAGGGGTGCGAGTGTGGATCGAAGGTGATGGGTCTGTGGAGTTTTCGAAGAGAAGTTCGTCGGTGTTTTTGGTTTTTAATTTCGTTGAGAGATGGAGGAGATTTGGATCAGTGAAGTTGGTGAAATGGAGGAGGACACATTGGAGCTTGCTATTTTTCAGCATTGGGGAAGAAAGGGAGTGTTTTGGGTATTGGGTGATTGGGTATTGGGCTGACATGTTAAAAGGGTAAAGCCTATTTAAATTATAAACCCATGTTTTAGTTATATAAAATGTACACTAACTTTAGAATATCATAATTTTGTCATACGAAATCGAAATTTAGTGAAAGTGGTCACATTGGAATCGTATGGACGCATGCTTCACAATGAAACTAGTCTAGAGTGATTTGGAGTTCGTCTCAATCTATGGAAAAATAAAACGCCTGAACTAGTCCGAAGATCGAATATCGTTAATTAACGATAATCGACAAAGGTGAGTAAAACTCACTAACTCTATCTAATTTATATTTTTATAAATAAAATCTAGTACTGATAAATAATGATTGACTGTTGTGTGATGATTGGTTGGTTGAATTGTTGTTTGATTGGTTGAAATTACAGATAACGATAAATACACATATCATTAAACAACATTGATTCTGTTTATCAGGATATTATATGTTGAACTGAAATTGATATGAATTACACTGTGTAACATCTGTGGATGTAGGGAAACAGGTCGGAGGGATCCAACTGGATTTCTCAACATTTATTTTATTATTTTTCATATATTGTGTTATATGATGTGATATGCAATATGTTGCTGATTTTGCATGTTTGAATGATACCGATCATTGTTATATGGTACGATAAATACTACAAGAAGTACTGGAATGTGAAAATAGAATTTTTACAGTGTAGATTGAAAATAAATTATTTATATAAAATAAATATACATTTTAAAAGAAACATTTTAAAATGAATAGATTGTATAAAAAAGGACATTTATGCAATGAATAGACTGTATGAAAAGAAATATTTCAAAATGAATAGATTGTATAAAAAGAGAACATTTATATAAAATGAAAAGATCTTAGAAAAGAGAACATTTATACAATGAAAAATATTTTATAAAACGACTATTTATGAAACGAGGATATTTTTATAAAATGAACATTTATGAAACGAAGACATTTTTATTAAATGAACATTTATGAAATGAAGACATTTTTATACAATGAACATTTATGAAACGAGGACATTTTTATTAAAAGAACATTTATGCAATGAATAGATTCTATAAATGGAATCATTTGTAAAATGAATAGAATTTAATAAAAGGAATTATTTATAAAATTGAATATACATTATAAAAGGGGATTGACAAGATATCAAAGATCAACGAGAAGATGAATTCAAAGTAGAATTTAATCTGTTTTAAACAGATAAATGAAAACAATTAATTTATAAATAATATTTTATAAATGAAATAGAATATTTATCATTTGATAAATGGAATATATAAGTACGAACTTATATAGAGAAGTAGAAATCGGTTTTAACACCAATATTTTAAACGGGATATTAGTTAAATACGAAATCAAACTTAATGAATGATATAAAAGAAATATTATTCATGTAACGACCCAGATTTTTATGTGGTTTGAATGTAAATATTTAAATTTGGGTTTAAATATTTTAATTTAAGTATTAACGGATTATTAAAGATCGAATTCGACGATTAAACGTTTATATTCACACTTGATATAAAACGAGCTCGTAACGGCGCGACAGTTCTCAATATTGAATTTTGAACTTCAATTGAATATATAGAATCCGTTATAAGTCGGAAGTCTGTGAATCAAGAATCCTATTGATTTTTATTTTCTAATAGGAGAGAAAAATCGAGATTTTGGCTTATATGTTGTGAGATAAGTCCAAATCAAAATTTAAAATAGTCGTTTGGAATCGTTTATAAGCCATAATGATAATGTAAATATAATTAAATATCGGTTTCGAATTTAGACAAGATTCTTTTGAGACACAAGTATAATTTAATTTTTAGAATTTTACTATAATTTTTATTTCGCAAAATAAGAAACTTTTTATTTGGAGTATTTTGCACCCTATATCAATATTTCGGGATTTCACAATATGAGTTAACCTACCGATATTATTATATTTTTAGGATCGTGACACATCGCTGGACACAATCATATTTTCATTTCTGTCTGTGGTCGTCTTTACGTTAACGGAATTCTATGGAACAGGGTACCAAATACACGGTAGACTACCCTATAACCAACATGGTAGAAGGCGGCCATATATGCATTATTTTACATGCATGCTTAACACTAAAGGAAGGATAAATGTACACATACCGTACCCAGGACCTTCAAAGCCTAACCTAAGCAAGTGACATGCCCCATGTGTTATCTTTTCAGCACGTACCTGGGGCAGAGCCTAAGAATTTAAACTGCACATGCCTAAACTAGTACTGCCCTACTATACCCATGCACTCTTCTCCCTTAAGTAATGCAACCATGTGAATTCCCTGTAAGGTCTACACTGCACACGAAAAGAAAATTGATGCAGACTAGAAAAAAATACTACACAACTACCCTGAGCGCGCAAAATACTATCTGTACATGAGTGTTCTAATCAACATAGTGAATCATACACAACAATTTCACGCAGAACATCAGTCCCCATATATTGAAATGAAAATGTACAGCCCTCCCACATTCTACCTTTTAGCTGCCTCAAGTCTACCTAAATACACCCATCACCATCAACTTGAATCACATAATTGGAGAAGAGATCCTGACCCAAACTCTCGCACAGTCTATCCTCTTCTCCTGCACAGCTACCCCCACTGATTGAAATAACCCATCGCTGAAATACACAACCTACCTCATACATGTTTTCACTATAGCATCATGTAGCATTGTGTTCTCTTTTCAAGTGACGATGAGTTTCATCCTACCTATACTGTGTTTTTAAATGCACACCCTAGCATGTACAACTGGTGAATGACATTGATCTCATATATAATATCTTGCTTCTCTATATATAGTCACACCGACTGACATCTGGTTTCACTTCTTCTCTTTGTAACTAAGCCGAAATATTTCCAGTAATTAAAAACATGCATGGCATCCACCCAATGCAAATACAAAGTAAAAACTGAAAGCCTCCATCGTTTCAAATTACGTTTGCTCTCGACAACAGGAAGGGATGAACGGGTTGTGTTCTCTGGGATTTGGGTGACGTGTTTTCATTCGGGTGACGAGGGGACTGTAGGAGTAATATGGGGGCAGCGTATTGGGGAGAGGAGGTGGGAGATAGATTTGTTTCCAAAAAAAGAAAAAAAAAGGAAAAAGCGGTTTATATAACAGTGGATGAGGAGTTGAATATGTTGGAGCAGAATGCGTTTTCGGTGGGGGAGGAGGATATAACGTGGAAGAGGAAGACAGTTGAAAATGGGGCGGATTCTTGGTTTGAAGGCATTGGGGCTGGTAGATTGTAAACGAGAATTACTCCAAGAAAAAAAAAATTAAGAGGGAAGAACAAACAAAAGTGGATGGAGGAGCAGCTGGCAAGTATAGTTTCGACCATGGCGTGTAAACAGGGAAGCGCACTGTTAAAGAGGAATAAAAGGAAACGGAGAAACCCAATGCGGGTTACTGAGCTGGAAATAAAAGAATAGTGGATGGGTTTGGGGAAGGTGGGCCTTTGGCCAGAATTTTGTTAAAAAAAAGAAAAAAGAAAAAAAAAGTGGCAAAGTGAAAATGGTGAGGTGATGAGAAAAGAGCGGCTGGTCAAGGAAGAAATAGGAGCAGATCTGAATTTTTAGTGTGGACGCAGCCTGGATTATATTGGGTGAGCCCGATGAGTTATAGGTTTACGTTTAAATTAATTTAATTATTTTATAATCGTATTTATATCATATCTTAATCATACATGATTAGAATCAAGAACCGTCGGTTTCGTTGGAACCGTATGACCAGAGGCTATGAGATAGAGCGTATTTGGTAAACACATGGAGCAACCGTAATTTCTAATTAAATTGAACGGCTGTTTAATTTAATTAAAAACGAGCGATTAATCGACGAATGAAAACAAGGTGAGTTAAACTAACTCAGTTTCCCACTTATATTTATTATAAGCCGGGTTTAATATTTATTTGCTATGTTTGCTAAATATTGGTTGATTTTATGATTATTTGGATGGTTGTTAGATATTGTTATACCGATTATTTAAATTAAACGTTGTTTAATTTATGTGAAACGACATTGTTATTTTTTACGATGATTTCCAAACAAGTTAACTTACCTTGTTGGTTACGTTTATAATATATAAACATATTTAAATTAAACTGATGCTTGAATTATAAATATTGGTTGACCACTATCAGTTAAACGGATTATTTAATTGCGTATGATTATCACATGAACTGTTTAACCGATATGATTTGATTATTGATTTGATTATGGGGTGTTGAATATGAATTCAACATTTGTGTGTTATTAGCCAATGAGTAATATTGGTTAAGGAGTTTACAACAGATGGCCAAAATACGAACTGTTATTATAAAGGAAGGTTTACCGTTAGGTAAATCCATAGAAATGGAGTCATGAAACTTATTTATAACTGAATATATTCTCAAATATATTATTTTAATTGGGATTTAAAAAGGAAATAAACCAACCATATATACAATGGATTATTTTAATGATTAATCACCATTTTTGATACCAAAATCTATCCGTATGCGAAGCACGAGCTTCATCTCAATAATTGAGTGATGCTTATATGTACAAGACTGATAAGCAAGTGAGCGGATATTAATGTGATGTTTAATAACCGAGGTTAATTGTTTTAAGAAACAATTTAAAATGAGATTTATATTGTTTTGATAATTATTTATAAAAATCAAATTAAATTATTTAAAATTTATTTAATTTGAAATTAATTTAAATGGAAAGATGAACCGAGGTTGGATTAATGAATTAATCATGTATAGAGTGGAATAAGTCAACTGTGTTACTCGAAATTGAATTTATTTAATTAATTATTAATGAAAATGGTTAATAGATAATTAAATCATTTTAAAATGTTGATATTTGTTGAATGATAATCCAAGTGATATCTTGGGATTGAAAATGTATAAATGAAGGGTTATGGGGTTTTAAACCAGTGTTTATAGTAAAGTGATATTTTTAAGCAAGTTTATATAAATAATAAAATATAAGTTTAATTCGAAGTTTAAATTAAAATCCTTACTGAGGTTACTTTGGACGGAGTTATAAAACCAAGATTTATTGGAACAAGATATTAGAAATGATGTATGAATGGAACGAAAATGGAAATCCAAGTTAAATTTAAATGGTTACGCGAATTGAGTAATAATGGTAAGATACAAATTCGCTATATTAAATAGGAGATGATGTTTCATTAAGAGACAACTAAAATGAGATTTTTTTTGATATTGGGAATGAATATGGGTTTTGCTATTACAACTAATATTTATCTTAAGATAAGATGTTGATCAAGGTCCGAGAGGTAATTAAAATACCCCAACTTGAATGACATCAGGATTATCGAAGGATGACATTAGTTGTAATAATGGTGATGTTAAAAGTAATTTATTTTGAGAAATTATAATATAACATTATTTGAAGATTTAGGGTATATATAAGGATTCCAAAATAAAAGGGAATAAAGAGGGGGGTTAAAATATGAAATCGTATTTCCATAATAAAGAAATAAAAGAGGCTTCCGAAACGTAATGATATTTTGGAAATAAGAAGATGAGATTTGAAATGGATTTATTCTGAAAAGAAAAGTGATGATTATAGTATTAAAATAACGAAACTAAGAAAGATATCGTAATAATCGTTTACGATGATAAGTTGAATCGATTTTCCAAATGATAGAGAATAAATAACAAATGTTTTGAATGACATTAAATGATCGAATCTTAAGGTATTTTTCCAAGTATAAAATAACTTGAGGATATTAACATATTAAATTGATGTACTATTTTTAATGGCCAAGTGACGCTGCATGTTGGACCAGTGGATTTATTTTATTTTATTTTGTTTATTTTGATAGTTAAATAACCGACTATCAAAATCATACCCAACCCGTTGTGATACGGAAATACCGGGATCAAATTTATATTTGAAAACCATTCCGAATCAGCAACTACGTAAACAAAGAAGATATCTGATGCTGATCGAGATGGAGCAATTGAAAACCATAAATCTTCATGAATGGAGTGACTATTGTTGGATTTCTCTAGCTGATCCCTAGAGATATTTTGACAATGATTCTATCAGGATTGAAATCTACGGAATGCAAGGGCTACTTGCTACTGATCTATAGGGTGATTCCTAGGATGGTGTAGGAGGGTGCCTTCGGTTCATCCTGTTCCTGGATGACATGTATGGACAAAGTGAATGGTGGCCAGATATTCCAAAAGTTGATTATAACCTCAAGCCTCATCAACTGGGAAACAAAAAAAATTGGGCAGGCAGCATGGCTATGTGGGTCGCTCCCATTAGGGTGTATAATCACCTATCTGGAGAAAATTCATTTCCTTCTTTAATCTACTTCGATGCTGTCCCTTTTCGGGAAACGGTGGTTTGAGTCCAACCGTTGGTGATATACATTCAATACACTCAAGCGAAATGAGTGGTCGGTCATGTGTGGGCCGGGTTTCAAGACGTTCTTGTTGAACCCAGTGTATTCGTCTCTAGAGATACACTATTGGCAGGTGGTCCCATACCTTGTCATAGTCGGAATCCAATCTCCAACAAGCGCCCGCAGTTTTGTTTATATACTATATATGTAGAACGTGAGATGCAAGCGTTCTGCTGGATTGTTATTTATTTGTATTTATACATTATTATAGTATCAGAATAAGATATTGATTTCAAAATATTTTGGGTTATCGTAAGGTAAAAACTGTCGTATTTATGCGTGGATTTGGTCTTACGATTATCCTTTTCGTTCGAAAAGATTTTGAACATAAAAATAAAGTTGAATGAGCCTTTTAAACTTAGTGGGTTTCATACACTCTGGTTCACCAGATTGACCCGGTGTTTTGTAAATGCTCGAGTTAGACCGGGTGTACAGGTTCAGGTTATCGGATGTTGTGAAGTCCAAAGACGAGCTGAAGGTGTTCAAACGTATGATATTATCTAGTATTATTCCGCTGTGTGATCTATATGAGGACAAATTATTATAACTGTCCCAGTGTATTGATGTACTCTGATGATTGTAAGTTTTTATTTCAAAGCTCT
The DNA here is from genome assembly GCA_030737875.1 of Allium sativum. Lineage (NCBI taxonomy): Eukaryota > Viridiplantae > Streptophyta > Magnoliopsida > Asparagales > Amaryllidaceae > Allium > Allium sativum. The sequence continues at coordinate 42,409,129 of JASFAX010000020.1, read as the reverse complement.
CTATAAAGTTTATTTATATATTATATTTTTTCCGCTGCGATGTGAGACTCTATGTTGTGTTTATTCTTCTTCTTATTCTTCTATTCTGACTTTCTTCCTTTGTTATCTCACCCTCTAACTTCTTTCTCCTAGCTTTCTAGGGTTTTCGGTACTTGAGTTTTGGAGACGGGTTGTTTTAGTGTCGAGATTCGAGTGTCGAAATTCCTGGGTCGCTACAGTTGGTATTAGAGCAATGGTTTAGAAATAACCTTGGCTCTGTGGTGTAACTCAATAGAGATGGAGTTTGTAATATCCTAGATTGAGATTGAGTGTATATGTATGAGAGCGTATTTGTAGATTTTATTTATACCAATGTTTTGTATTGTGTTCAAGTTGAACTGACAAACTGATACGATATTGTTTTGTAAAAAGGGTAAATGAAATAATTTTACCCAAGTATATTTTCGTATATGAAAAGAAATAAATTTTCTCAATTATTGAGATATTGGTTGATGATATATTTCAAATTGGATTTGAATTGTTTAATTGAACTAGAATAGGAATTAAGACTTGATTTTGAATTTGAAAAGATTCAATATAACTAGTAGAATTTAAATAAGAAATCAGATAAATCAGAATTTAACTTAAGTTAAATATGGATGACTTGCTTGTATTGATTGTTGCTTGTTTGTTTATTGGATTGGTTAAATATAAAATTCATCCATGGTTGAATGAATTGAAAACTAGAGAATAAATTTCAGTATAATCCAAAGAAAATCAAATACGAAATAAAACTCGATGATTTAACCTGTATCTGCTGCTGGCATTGGAAAGTGAGATAAGTGCACATTGGAAGAGAAGGAAGAACTGTTAGTTGATTTGCCGTATGACTAGAGTATGGGTTGCCCGACAAATTGGTAAACCTTAATTATATTGATTTGGTGACTGATTTTATTCCCCAAATGGGTAGCCGCTTGGCTTTATTTTCTTTTGATCGATGAGAAACCCAGAGTGGCAAGTTATATTTGTTTGGATCGAATAGTACAGATGAGGTACTGGCGAATTTTTTCGAAAATTTTTAAACTTAGATAATTTTTAATAATATTTTTAGTACAATTATTTTGAAAATAATTGGGTTTGAATCCTTCTTCTTACTTAGCAATTTCGAGGACGAAATTATTTTAAGGGCGAAAGAATGTAACGACCCGGATTTTTCTGTGGTTTGAATGTGAATATTTAAATTTGGGTTTAAATATTTTAATTCAAGTATTAATGGATTACTAAAGATCGAACTTGCCGATTAAACGTTTATATCCATACTTGATATAAAACGAGCTCGTAACGGCGCGACAGTTCGCAATATTGAATTTTGAACTTCAATTGAATATACAGAATCCGTTGTAAGTCGGAATTCTGTGAAACAAGAAACGTTGGAATCCTATTGATTTTTATTTTCTAATGGGAGAGAAAAATCGAGATTTTAGCTTATATGTTGTGAGATAAGTCCAAATCAAAATTTAAAATAGTCGTCGTGGAATCGTTTATAAGCCATAACGATAATGTAAATATAATTAAATATCGGTTTCGAATTTAGACAAGATTCTTTTGAGACGTAAGTATAATTTGATTTTTAGAATTTTACTGGTAAAATAAGCAACTTTTTATTTGGAGTATTTTGCACCCTATATCAATATTTCGGGATTTCACAATATGAGTTAACCTACCGATATTATTATATTTTTAGGATCGTGACACATCGCTGGACACAATCATATTTTCATTTCTGTCTGTGGTCGTCTTTACGTTAACGGAATTCTATGTAACAGGGTACCAAATACACGGTAGACTACCCTATAACCAACATGGTAGAAGGCGGCCATATATGCATTATTTTACATGCATGCTTAACACTAAAGGAAGGATAAATGTACACATACCGTACCCAGGACCTTCAAAGCCTAACCTAAGCAAGTGACATGCCCCATGTGTTATCTTTTCAGCACGTACCTGGGGCAGAGCCTAAGAATTTAAACTGCACATGCCTAAACTAGTACTGCCCTACTATACCCATGCACTCTTCACCCTTAAGTAATGCAACCATGTGAATTCCCTGTAAGGTCTACACTGCACACGAAAAGAAAATTGATGCAGACTAGAAAAAAATACTACACAACTACCCTGAGCGCGCAAAATACTATCTGTACATGAGTGTTCTAATCAACATAGTGAATCATACACAACAATTTCACGCAGAACATCAGTCCCCATATATTGAAATGAAAATGTACAGCCCTCCCACATTCTACCTTTTAGCTGCCTCAAGTCTACCTAAATACACCCATCACCATCAACTTGAATCACATAATTGGAGAAGAGATCCTGACCCAAACTCTCGCACAGTCTATCCTCTTCTCCTGCACAGCTACCCCCACTGATTGAAATAACCCATCGCTGAAATACACAACCTACCTCATACATGTTTTCACTATAGCATCATGTAGCATTGTGTTCTCTTTTCAAGTGACGATGAGTTTCATCCTACCTATACTGTGTTTTTAAATGCACACCCTAGCATGTACAACTGGTGAATGACATTGATCTCATATATAATATCTTGCTTCTCTATATATAGTCACACCGACTGACATCTGGTTTCACTTCTTCTCTTTGTAACTAAGCTGAAATATTTCCAGTAATTAAAAACATGCATGGCATCCACCCAATGCAAATACAAAGTAAAAACTGAAAGCCTCCATCGTTTCAAATTACATTTGCTCTCGACAACAGGAAGGGATGAACGGGTTGTGTTCTCTGGGATTTGGGTGACGTGTTTTCATTCGGGTGACGAGGGGAATGGAGGAGTAATATGGGGGCAGCGTATGGGGGAGAGGAGGTGGGGAGTTAGGTTTGTTTCTAGAAAAAAGAAAAAAAGAAGAAGGAAAAAGCGGTTTATATAACAGTGGATGAGGAGTTGAATATGTTGGAGCAGAATGCATTTTCAGTGGGGGAGGAGGATATAACGTGGAAGAGGAAGACAAATGAAAATGGGGCGGATTCTTGGTTTGAAGGCATTGGGGCCGATAGATTGTAGACGAGAATTGCGCCAAGAAAAAAAAATTAACAGGGAAGAACAAACAAAAGTGGATGGAGGAGCAGCTGGCAAGTATAGTTTCGTCCATGGCGTGTAAACAGGGAAGTGCGCTATGAAAGAAAAATAAAAGGAAACGGAGAAACCCAATGCAGGTTACTGAGCTGGAAATAAAAGCATAGTGGATGGGTTTAGGGAAGGTGGGCCTTGGGCCAGAATTTTATAAAAAAAAAAGAAAAAAGAAAAAATGGCAAAGTGAAAATGGTGAGGCAATGAGAAAAGAACGGCTGGTCAAGGAAGAAATAGGAGCAGATCTGAATTTTTAGTGTAGACACAGGCTGGATTATATTGGATGAGCCCGATGAGATTTTGGTTTACGTTTAAATTAATTTAATTATTTTATAATCGTATTTATATCATATCTTAGTCATACATAATCAAAATCAAGAACCGTCGGTCTCGTTGGAACCGTATGACCAGAGGCTATAAGATAAAGCGTATTTGGTCAACACATGGAGCAACCGTAATTTTTAATTAAATTGAACGGCTGTTTAATTTAATTAAAAACGAGCGATTAATCGACGAATAAAACCAAGGTGAGTTAAACCAACTCAGTTTCCCACTTATATTTATTATAAGCCGGGTTTAATATTTATTTGCTATGTTTGCTGAATATTGGTTGATTTGATGATTGTTTGGATGGTTGTTAGATATTGTTATACCGATTATTTAAATTAAACGTTGTTTAATTTAAGTGAAATGACATCGTTATTTTTTTTACGATGATTTCCAAACAAGGTAACTTACCTTGCTGGTTACGTTTATAATATATAAACATATTTAAATTAAACTGATGCTTGAATTATAAATATTGGTTGACCACTATCAGTTGAACGGATTATTTACTTGCGCATGATTATCACATGAACTGTTTAACCGATATGATTTGATTATTGATTTGATTATGGGGTGTTGAATATGAATTCAACATTTGTGTGTTATTAGCCAATGAGTAATATTGGTTAGGGAGTTTATAGCAGATGGCCAAAATATGAACTGTTATTATAAAGAAAGGTTTACCGTTAGGTAAATCCATAGAAATGGAGTCATGAAACTTATCTATAACTGAATATATTCTCAAATATATTATTTTAATTGGGATTTAAAAAGAGAATAAACCAACCATATATACAATGGATTATTTTAACGACAAATCACCATTTTTGATACCAAAATCTGTCCGTGTACGAAGCACGAGCTTCATCTCAATAATTGAGTGATGTTTATATGTACAAGACTGATAAGCAAGTGAGCGGATATTAATGTGATGTTTAATAACCGAGGTTAATTGTTTTAAGAAACAATTTAAAATGAGATTTATATTGTTTTGATTATTATTTATAAAAATCAAATGAAATTATTTAAAATTTATTTAATTTGAAACTAATTTAAATGGAAAGATGAACTGAGGTTAGATTAACGAATTAATCATGTGTAGAGTGGAATAAGTCAGCTGTATTACTCGAAATTGAATTTATTTTATTAGTTATGAATGAAAATGGTTAATGGATAATTAAACCATTTTAAAATGTTGATATTTGTTAAATGATAATCAAAGAGATATCTTGGGATTGAAAAAGTATAAATGAAGGGTTATGGGGTTTTAAACCATTGTTTTTAGTAAAGTGATATTTTTAAGCAAGTTTATATAAATAATAAAATATAAGTTCAATTCGAAGTTTAAATTAAAATCCTTACTGAGGTTACTATAGATGGAGTTATAAAACCAAGATTTATTGGAATGAGATATTAGAAATGACGTATGAATGGAACGAAAATGGAAATCCAAGTTAAATTTAAATGGTTAGGCGAATTGAGTTATAATGGTAAGATACAAATTTGCTATATTAAATAGGAGATAATGTTTCATTAAGAGACAACTAAAATGAGATTTTTTTTTTGATACTGGGAGTGAATATGGGTTTTGCTATTACAACTGATATTTATCTTAAGATAAGATATTGATCAAGGTATGAGAGGTAATTAAAATACCCCAACTTGAACGACATCAGGATTATCGAAGGATGATATTAGTTGTAATTGTGGCGATGTTAAAAGTAATTTATTTTGAGAAATGATAATGTAACGTTATTTGAAGATTTAGTGTAACGGCCCGGGTACGCCTGACCCGATCGATCGCTAAATCGACCAAGACCGATCAAAACCCGAATACGTTAACTTTGGGAATACAACAACATCAGAACAACAACAGACTTTTATAAACATTACAATAATGTTACATCAGAGTACAGAACATCAGAGTACATCGAATAAAATTACAGCGGAAGGTAAATTGCATTATTTTAATACATTGCAGCGGAAATAAAATAACTAAGACAGCGGAAGACACCTATGCTCTGGACACAGCTTTAAGCTTCAATTCAGAATCCTGCTCGAGATAAGGACCTGTAGACAAACCACTCGACTGCCCATGTGGAAAAGAGGGCATCCGAGTTTGTAAAGGTGGAAACAAACAATGGGTCAATCATGGGACTGGTATGAGAAATCTAACCTAATTTAACTAATAGTAATAAGGCAAATCCAAGGACCACGCCGCTAACGCGGAACGGATTTACTCCATTGGACTGTCGTGCATAACTTAAGGTGACTGAACAAATAAATAAGTAATCGTAAAACAACGCAATGCTTTTTGGAAAAATGAAATCACCATAAGACTCAAGTCCCATCACACAATGCAACGCAAACCAGAGGATAGAGTTTTACCTTATGATGATTAAACATGCTTGGTACGATAAAACGAATTTGATACTATATTTAGTGTATATAAAAACATTTCAAAGTAAATGTATCAATTCTAGGAAGCATAGCTATCATATACTATGCCTCCATACTAGTAATACAATCAAAACCGCATGAGGTCGTATTGGAAATTGGGTTTCCATCATGAGTCAAGGCTAGGGAGGAGCTCCTTACCGATTCGAGACACCCTAGCTAATGTCTCAGGATTCCCCGTAGAGAACCCTTGGATCCTGCAGGGCCGGTCCACACATACAGCTTCGTGGATTGGCAATTCCTGAACACACGTTTCTCGATCCTATAGGACCTAACATCCGAGGCGCCTCATTCCATCATCCACATAAGTAAAATGCCAGTCAGTTTATGCACTGACACCACTTCTAGCTAGAAAGAAACATGTTGCTCTCCCAGCGTTCCCTTCTCTCGTTTTAGACTCCACCGGGTTGTTAGACTCGTGAAGCTACGTAATACACATAGCTATGCTTATTCAAGCTGTGCTTTGATCGTCACTACAAGTTTCTTCTTTTCAACAAGAAACCTTGATCATTGCATCTTGGTATGCCACACTGTCAATCCATATCATACTATTAATCTTTTGCCAAAATATACAAAAGGGTGTTAAGCAAGAGAATAATTTCTCCGCCACCAATCATTCATACATTCGGCAGAAAATCAATAAATACAATATAAAGGAGTACAATGTCGGATACACAATCCATTTATAAGTCCGTTCCGGGTCTGAACGAAACTGGAGATACCCTCGTCCCGTATGTCCAATACGAAAGGGAGGTACACACATATCTGTGCAATCAACATATACGTCTGAATGACCACCCCTGACTCCCCTTCAAGGTAGCTACTCCAATCATGGGCCTCAGTAGCAACACATCCATTCGATGTGAAGATCGTTGGTCTTGCACCATCTTCAATTTCTTCGATTGTTAGTTGCCATATTCATTATTCAGAATGGGTTAAACCCGGTCTTTCCGAATAACTTGCGTGATTTAAAATTAGGTGCTACATATAAAACACATCAACGCCTCATTCCAATTCAGAATATCCTTTTAATAGAGTATTCACATTATTAAGGAAAGGTTTCTATTAATTTTATCAAAGATAAATCTTTCAACTTATTCTTTAATCTTCCTTAATTCACCTTCAATCTAATTAAAGATTTATTTAAACTTTATTAAGTTTAGTCTTCTAAAATCATTGTTAAATGACTAATCACTTTTCTGGAATTAATCTTATCTTTAATCCGGGTTTAAGAACTAATGTTATTTAAAAGATAGTTCACGAGAGACCCCATTTCATGTTTCACTAATTCCCAATTTAATATATAATATCAGGAATCTCACCTTTTAGAAAATTCCATTTAATCTTAATTAAAAGATTAATTAATAACAAATCAAAATTTCACTATTTATTTGAGTTTCAAGAACTAATGCCCTTCAAAACATTGTTCACAAACAACCCATAATCAATTTCCTTTTTATTTCAATTATATTTAATAATTGGAGATCTCATTTAAATCTTAATAAAAAAGATTTTTCTTTAGTCAAATAGATTTAAGAATAATGTTATTTAAGACACTATTCACGACAGACCCAAAATCTAACTTGATATTAAATATAAAGCTTTGAATGGAATTATATCGATTATATTCAATATCAAATTCTAAAACCAACGGATATCATATCAGATATAACGATATTAAATATCTTCCAAATTCCCAAAATAATATCCGTATAATCACAGAATTAATATTGAAATAATCCGTAGATAATTTCCATTCAAATCCAATTCAATATACTCATTGGGATTTCTTAGTTGTATCAAAAACCATTTAAAATCCTTTTATTTATTAAAAAAAATCACTTATTTTGATAAAAATATCTTTTATCTTTATAAAACTTGGAGATTTTCATCAAAACCCTTTTTGAATCATTTATTATGATTTCACATAAAACTTTTCCTTATTTTTTTAACGTATTTTAAAACGTTTATAAATTCATCTCCAAGACGATTCCAACTTTTATTCCAACTATAATCAAAAAATTGATTATTCTATATGTTATCCCTTTATAATGATATTATTTTCCAAAATATTAATTTTGAAATTTCTCTTTTAATATTCATTATGAAATGGATAAAATAAATCGATAAACTCGTTCGGATTTTTAAAATGGCAGTGCCATTTTTAAAACGGATTAAATAGCCCAACTCATTTTCTTATCCATTTGTATTTTATAATGGGCTAGACCTCTCACATTAAGCCTACGACTTGTGGACGCTGGATGTGCCGGTCGGTTCCGGGCAGACTTATTCCACAAGTTGGGCTTAACCTCGTGTCATGGCCCGTTTCATATTTGTGCACTTGGACCTCTCACATTAGGTTTAACATTAGTGGCTGCTGGATATGCCGGTCGGGTCCGGGCAGACTTCCACCACAAATGTAACCTAACCTCGTGTCCAAGCACAATTATAATTTATAATTATAATTAATTTTTCCAAAACATATTATTTGAAATTATCCTTTCCATTAAAGAATCTAAATTTTAAGATATTCTTTATTTCTAAATATCTTGATTTCAAGTATCTTAATATAAATTGTAACTTTCCATATTATTATGATTTTATAATAACAACCTTTTCAAGGTGTTCAATTTTGAAACCATATCTTTTTGCTTTAACATATTTACACCAAAAATGTAATCTTTTTAATTGCATCCTTTTATTGTAACTTTTAGACAATAAAGACGTAATCTTTCTAAATCAACGTCAATTAATTCCATTAATTGAATATAAAATAAAAACAATCCTTTAATTCAAAATTGATAACGTTTTGAAAACAAATCTTCTTAATTTAACATATTGACAATTAAAAAGGTAATCTTTTTAAATTCTAATTTTTTTTTCTTTTTATCGTAACCTCTTAACAACAAAAATATAGCCTTTTTAATTCCAAACGTTAAAACCATCATTCAATTCCATTAATTGAATATTAAATGAAAATATTCCTTTTTGATTCAAAATTGGAATGAGACCACATCATTACCATATAATTTTAATTACATGGATTTCAAAACATCGTATTAATCCCATGATAATGATAAAATACTACATAACAGCCAAAGTGCACATTACAACTAAACACAAGGATGACGTGTATTCAAATATCAACCCAAGACCCGTGTGGGGTTTCAACCAACACAAATTCATATAATACACGTACTGTTATTTGTGCACTTGGGCGACGTGTAAAATTAATCGTCCCAATCAACATAAACAAGTCAGACAACTTGTAAATGGCCATGTAGTCATGTTTCGAACATCTTAGTATAATAACATATTTCTAACATGATACATGTTCTCAATTTCAAACATTTCACATTACAACATCCAAATCAACATTTATCCAGCATACAACAATTCCAACACAGATAATTAATTTATATTTAATGATAAAAAAATAACTATTCTAAATTTGAGTGATATAAAGTTCTCACCTTTGTCGGGCTTTAAATGACGGTTCGGGCCCAATTTTGGCCCAAAATTCAACATGCTCCAAATAAGACAAAATTGGTGTCATCGCGAAGCTCTCGAGTTCGTATCGAAAAGTTATGATTTTCTGAAGTTCGAACGAATTAAATAATTAATTTAATTATGGAAAATACCCAAAAATTCAACTTCCTCCTAATTGGACGAATTTATTGTCCACGCGAAGGTCTCATCGCCACGATTGCAGCGGATCTGAAATCATCAAATTTCGAGTTCGTATGAGAGAGTTATACAATTTTGAAGTTTGAATACATTAATTAAATAATTAAAATAGTACCCAGCCGGTCAACAAGCCCCTTCCGAACTATGACCGCGTTTTCCTGTTGACTCAGACCTCCGATTGACCTGAAACCACCGCCATCCTCCTCGTCTTCGAGAGGCTCACCCACGCTCCAAGCCACCGCCGCCGTTGATGCTCCGATCGCCGGAATTTCGCCAGAAAGCAAAATTCGTCTCGCGGGCCCCACAGGCCGCCACACACCTCCAATCGACTTGAATTTTTCTAAGCATCAAGATCTCACGTAGACGAAGAACTTTCCTGTTGGTGACTTCGCCCGGTTCTCGTTCGATTTGCCGGAATTTGTTGATTTACGTTTTGAGCTCGCTGTTTTGGCCAGAATCTCGATTTTCAGATCATCTCGATTTTCGTGCAATTCCTTCAACTTTCAGGTGAAATAAAGTTGTTCGTATGTCTCTTGGCTACATTTTCTCCCACTAGGCCGTCCTCTAATTCTTGACGGGTTGGTGGAAATCACCAAATCCGAAACTGACTTTTGCAATCAAACTCAGATTCTGGCGAATCCGTGCGTTAATAGGTCTTGGATTTTTCGTGGTAAGTAGAGGATGTCGAGATGTTCAAAACCCAGAAAGGGTTTGGTTAGATTTTATTCTGATTTGGAGATATAAATTTTTCAGTTTCAGGGACTTTTGTGCAAAGAAATTTTTCGAGGAGGAGGCCATAGAAATGAAGATGAAGAAGATGGAGGCTAGGTTATGTTTAGATTTTCAGAATTAGGTTATGGCTGGTCTATGAGATATTATGTAGGGGTTACTTTAATTCAGCCCATATGAAATTTAGCCCATTTTAATTATACTTTAGTGTAATTATTAACATCCGTTTTGCAGTTTTAAAAACCGTACGACCACATACTGATTCCAAATTCGATGGAATTTGGATCACAGTTAATCCTAATCAATACGAACCTATAGAAACAAGTTTCGTAAATTTTCGAGTCCGTATGAATTTTTAATGAATTTTTAAAGTAAAAAATTGTCCGTTTACACTGAAAAATCAATTATAATTATATATTAATTCTAAAAATTACCGAAAAATCATTTTTAGCTTTTTTTTGACGATACGAACCCAAAAAGATTAATTTTGTTCAATTTGGAGATCGTTTGCAAAATTTCAATTTTCAAGGCGTATATATTTAATATTAAAAATAAATTTTTATACCAATAATTTCCAAAACTCGAAATATATAAGTGTTTATACTTTCTAAATGTAAAAACATCATTTTGAACTCAATGGAAGTGGTTTTGAGTCCAAATTCCTTCGTACGCAAAAAGTAGCATTTTTGGCCTTCATATGTTATATATATAAATTTCATAGCGACCTTTCTAAATTTTAAACTAGGCATAACTTTTGATTTCCGCTATGAAATTTCAATTTTTCAGATTCGTTAAAAAGGTATTTTTAAATAGATTCTAATATTTTTGGTTTCACTAAAATCCGTTAAACTTTGCATCCTATATGGTTAGTCAAAGTTCAAGTTTGACTTTTCAAACTACCGCGCTATTTCTGGCTCCTTTCATAATCAAGATTAAATTATTCATCCTAACTTCGATTAAAATTGATTTTTAATCATTATTATTTCAAACAAATTATTTTAAATATCAAAACCCATTAAAATAACTTAAAATAAATTTTTAAATTTACCCCAGAATTCAGGGTTGTTACAGTCTCCCCCACTTAAAAACTTTTCGTCCTCGAAAAGGAATGAAGCTAAAGTTGTTTAATTAATTAACTCATCTTTTATTTTCTCTCAATTGGTTTCTATAATTTTATTAGTTGAACTAATAATTACACTACACAACCATCAATCAATTAGTTGATCAGCTTTTAAAATATATAACTTTGTATATTCAAAAATCATATTTTCAAAGATCGGGTTATATACAATCACAAATACGTTAATTATAGACGGGGCACTCTCAACTCATTCTAGGGCATTACTAACCCCATCTCTATTGAGTTTTCCCATTCTAGGATACTGCTGATCCCATCTCTAATGAGTATTCTTATTGGATATTACTAATCCAATCTCTAATGAGTCTTTTGTTCAGTTCTAACGAGTTGTACCCTAAAGATTCTGAGCTAACCAAAGCTCTGATACCAACTGTAACGGCCCTGACCCGATCGATCGCTAAATCGACCAAGACCGTTCAAAACCCAAATACGTTAACTTTGGGAATACAACAACATCAGAACAACAACAACAACAGACTTTTATAAACATTACAATAATGTTACATCAGAGTACAAAACATCATAGTACATCGAATAAAATTACAGCGGAAGATAAATTACAATATTTTAATACATTGCAGCGGAAATAAAATACGGAAGACAACTATGTTCTGGACACAGCTTTAAGCTTCAATCCAGAATGCTGCTCGAGATAAGGACATGTAGACAAACTATTCGACTGCCCGTATGGAAAAGAGGGCACCCGAGTTTGCAAAGGTGGAAACAAACAACGGGTCAGTCATGGGACTGGTATGAGAAATCTAACCTAATTTAACTAACAATGATAAGGTAAATCCAAGGACCACGCCGCTAACGCGGAACGGGTTTACTCCATTGGATTGTCGTGCATAACTTAATGTGACTGAACAAATAAATAAGTAATCGTAATACAACGCAATGCTTTTTGGAAAATCACCATAAGACTCAAGTCCCATCACAAAACGCAACGCAAACCAGAGGATAGGGTTTTACCTTATGATGATTAAACATGCTTGGAACGATAAAATGAATTTGGTATTATTACTATTGTATATAAAAACATTTCAAAGTAAATGTATCAATCCTAGGAAGCATAACTACCATATACTATGCCTCCATACTAGTAATATAATCAAAACCGTATGAGGTCGTATTGGAAATTGGGTTTCCACCATGAGTCAAGGCTAGGGAGGAGCTCCTTACCGATTCGAGACACTCTCGCTAATGTCTCAGGATTCCCCGCAGAGAACCCTTAGATCCTGCAGGGCCGGTCCACACATACAGCTTCGTGGATTGACTATTCCTAAACACACGTTTCCCGATCCTATAGGACCTAACATCCGAGGCGCCTCATTCCATCATCCACATAAGTAAAATGCCAGCTAGTTTAAGCACTGACACCACTTCTAGCTAGAAAGAAACGTGCTGCTCTCCCTGCGTTCCCTTCTCCCGTTTTAGACTTCACTGGGTTGTGAGGCTCGTGAAGCTACGTAATACACAAATCTATGCTTATTCAAGCTGTGCTTTGATCGTCACCACAAGGTTCTGCTTTTCAACAAGAAACCGTGATCATTGCATCTTGGTATGCCACACTGTCAATCCATATCATACTATTAATCTTTTTCCAAAATATACAAAAGGGTGTTAAGCAATAGAATAAATTATCCGCCACCAATCATTCATACATTCGGCAGAAAATCAATAAATACAATATAAAGGAGTACAATGTTGGACACACAATCCATTTATAAGTCCGCTCTGGGTCTGAACGATACTGGAGATACCCTCGTCCTGTATGTCCAATACGAAAGGGAGGTACCCGTATATCCGTGCAATCAACATATGCGTATGAACGGCCACCCCTGACTCCCCTTCAGGGTAGCTACTCCAATCATGGGCCTTAGTAGCAACACATTCATTCGATGTGAAGATCGTCGGTCTTGCATCATCTTCAGTTTCTTCGATCGTTAGTCGTCATATTCATTATTCGGAATGGGTTAAACCCGGTCTTTCTGAATAACTCGCGTAATTTAAAATTAGGTGCTATATATAAAACACATTAACGCCTCATTCCAATTCAGTATACCCTTTTAATAGAGTATTCACATTATTAGGGAAAGGTTTCCATTAATTTTATCAAAGATAAATCTTTCAACTTATTCTTTAATCTTCTTTAATTCGCCTTCAATCTAATTAAAGATTTATTTAAACTTTATTAAGTTTAGTCTTCTAAAATCATTGTTAAATGCTAATCACTTTTCTGGAATTAATCTTATCTTTAATCCGAGTTTAAGAACTGATGTTATTTAAAACATAGTTCACTGGAGACCCCATTTCATGTTTCACTAATTCCCAATTTAATATATATATCAGGAATCTCTCCTTTTAGAAAATTCCATTTAATCTTAATTAAAACATTAATTAATAACAAATCAAAATTTCACTATTTATTTGAGTTTCAAGAACTAATGCCCTTCAAAACATTGTTCACAAACAACCCATAACCAGTTTCCTTTTTATATTAATTATATTTAATAATTGGAAATCTCATTTAAATCTTAATAAAAAGATTTTTCTTTAGTCAAATAGATTTAAGAATAATGTTATTTAAGACACTATTCATGACAAACCCAAAATCTAACTTGATATTAAATATAAAGCTTTGAATGGGAATTATATCGATTATATTCAATATCAAATTCTAAAACCAACGGATATCATATCAGAAATAACGATTTTAAATATCTTCCAAATTCCCAAAATAATATCCGTATAATCACAGAATTAATATTGAAATAATCTGTAGATAATTTCCATTCAAATCCAATTCAATATACTCATTGGGAATTCTTAGTTGTATCAAAAACCATTTTAAATCCTTTTATTTATTAAAAATAAATAAAAAAATAAATCACTTATTTTGATAAAAATATCTTTTATCTTTAAAACTTGGAGATTTTCATCAAAACCCTTTTTGAATCATTTATTATGATTTCACATAAAAAATTTCCTTATTTTTTTTAATGCATTTTAAAACGTTAATAAATTCGTTTCCAAGACGATTCCAACTTTTATTCCAACTATAATAAAAAAAATTGATTATTCTATTTGTTATCCCTTTATAATGATATTATTTTCCAAAATATTAATTTTGAAATTTCTCTTTTAATATTCATTATAAAATGGATAAAATAAATCGTTAAACTCGTTCGGATTTTTAAAATGGCATTACTATTTTTAAAACGGATTAAATAGCCCAACTCATTTTCTTATCCATTTGTATTTTATAATGGGCTAGACCTCTCACATTAAGCATACGACTTGTGGATGCTGGATGTGCCGGTCGGTTCCGGGCAGACTTATTCCACAAGTTGGGCTTAACCTCATGTCATGGCCCATTTCGTATTTGTGCACTTGGACCTCTCACATTAGGTTTAACATTAGTGGCTGCTGGATATGCCGACCGGGTCCGGGCAGACTTCCATCACAAATGTAACCTAACCTCGTGTCCAAGCACAATTATAATTTATAATAATAATTAATTTTTCCAAAATATATTATTTGAAATTATTCTTTCCATTAAAGAATCTAAATTTTAAGATATTCTTTATTTCTAAATATCTTGATTTCAAGTATCTTAATATAAATTGTAACTTTCCATATTATTATGATTTTATAATAACAACCTTTTCAAGATGTTCAATTTTGAAACCACATCTTTTTACTTTAACATATTTACACCAAAGATGTAATCTTTTTAATTGCATCCTTTTATTGTAACTTTTAGACAATAAAGACGTAATCTTTCTAAATCAGCGTCAATTAATTCCATTAATTGAATATAAAATAAAAACATTCCTTTAATTCAAAATTGATAAAGTTTTGAAAACAAATCTTCTTAATTTAACATATTGACAATTAAAAAGTAATCTTTTTAAATTCTAATTTTTTTCTCTTTTTATCGTAACCTCTTAACAACAAAAATATAGCCTTTTTAATTCCAAACGTTAAAACCATCGTTCAATTCCATTAATTGAATATTAAATGAAAATATTCCTTTTTGATTCAAAATTGGAATGAAACCACATCATTACCATATAATTTTAATTACATGGATTTCAAAACATCGTATTAATTCCATAATAATGATAAAATACTACATAACAGCCAAAGTGCACATTACAACTAAACACAAGGATGGCATGTATTCAAATATCAACCCAAGAGTCGTGTGGGGTTTCAACCAACACAAATTCAAATAATATACGTATTGTTATTTGTGCGCTCGGGCGACGTGTAAAATTAATCATCCCAATCAACATAAACAAGTCAGGCAACTTGTAAATGGCCTTGTAGTCATGTTTCGAACATCATAGTATAATAACATATTTCTAACATGATACATGTTCTCAATTTCAAACATTTCACAATACAACATCCAAATCAACATTTATCCAACATACAACAATTCCAGCATAGATAATTAATTTATATTTAATGATTAAAAAATAAATAACTGTTCAAAATTTGAGTGAGATAAAGTGCTCACCTTTGTCGGGCTTTAAATGACGGTTCAGGCCCAATTTTGGCCCAAAATTCAGCATGCTCCAAATTAGACAAAATTGGTGTCATCGCGAAGCTCTCGACGCGCTGATCGCGGCAAATCCTGTTTTCTGCGATTTCGAGTTCGTATCAAAAAGTTATGATTTTCTGAAGTTCGAATGAATTAAATAATTAATTTAATTATGGAAAATACCCGAAAATTCAACTTCCTCCAAATTGGACGAATTTAGTGTCCACGTGAAGGTCTCATCGCCACGATCGCAGCGGATCTGAAATCATCAAATTTTGAGTTCGTATGAGAGAGTTATACAATTTTGAAGTTTGAATACATTAATTAAACAATCAAATAATTAAAATAGTACCCAGCCGGTCAACCAGCCCTTTCCAGACTTTGACCGCGTTTTCCCGTTGATTCAGACCTCCAATTGACCTGAAACCACCGCCATCCTCTTCGTCTTCGAGAGGCGCACCCACGCTCCAAGCCGCCACCGCCGTTGATGCTCTGATTGCTGGAATTTCGCCAGAAAGCGAAATTCGACTCGCGGGCCCCACAGGCCGCCACACACCTCCAATCGACCTGAATTTTTCTGAGCATCAAGATCTCACGTAGACAAAGAACTTTCCTGTTGGTAACTTCGCCCGGTTCTCGCTCGATTTGCCAGAATTTGTTGATTTACATTTTGAGCTCGCTGTTTTGGCCGGAATTTCGATTTTCAGATCATCTTGATTTTCGTGCAATTCTTTCGACTTTCAGGTGAAACTCCGAGAAGCAAAGTTGTTCGTATTTCTCTTGGCTACATTTTCTCCCACTGGGCCGTCCTCTAATTCTCGACGGGTTGGCGAGAAATCACCAAATCCGAAACTGACTTTTTGCAATCAAACTCAGATTCTGGCGAATCCGTGCGTCAATAGGTCTTGGGTTTTTCGTGGTAGGTAGAGGATGTCGAGATGTTCAAAACCCATAAAGGGTTTGGTCGAATTTTATTCTGATTTGGAGATATAAATTTTTCAGTTTCAGGGACTTTTGTGCAAAGAAGTTTTTCGAGGAGGAGGCCATAGAAATGAAGATGAAGAAGATGGAGGCTAGGTGATATTTAGATTTTCTGAATTAGGTTACGGCTGATCTACGAGATATTATATAGGGGTTACTTTAATTCAGCCCAAATGTAATTTAGCCTATTTTAATTATAGCTTTAGTGTAATTATTAACATCCGTTTTGCAGTTTTAAAAACCGTACGTCTACATACTGATTCCAAATTTGATGGAATTTGGATCATAGTTAATCCTAATCAATACGAACCTATAGAAACTGGTTTCGTAAATTTTCGAGTCTGTATGAATTTTTAATGGATTTTTAAAGTCAAAAATTGTCCGTTTACACGGAAAAATCAATTATAATTATATATTAATTCTACAAATTACCGAAAAATCATTTTTAGCTTTGTTTTGACGATACGAACCCAACAAAATTAATTTTGTTCAATTTGGAGATCGTTTGCAAAATTTCAATTTTCAAGGCGTATATATTTAATATTAAAAATTAATTTTTATACCAATAATTTCTGAAACTCAAAATATATAAGTGTTTATACTTTTTAAATGCAGAAACATCATTTTGAACTCAATGGAAGTGTTTTGAGTCCAAATTCCTTCGTATGCAAAAAGTAGCATTTTTTGGCCTTTATATATTATATATATATATTTCATAGCGACCTTTCTAAATTTTTAACTGGGCATAACTTTTGATTCCCGCTATGAAATTTCAATTTCTCAGATTCGTTAGAAAGATATTTTTAAATAGATTCTAATATTTTTGGTTTCACTAAAATCCGTTAAATTTTGCATCCTATATGGTTAGTCAAAGTTCAAGTTTGACTTTTCAAACTACCGCGCTTTTTCTAACTCCTTTCATAATCAAAATTAAATTATTCATCTTAACTTCGATTTAAATTGATTTTTAATCATTATTATTTTAAATAAATTATTTTAAATATCAAAACCCATTAAAATAACTTAAAATAAATTTTTAAATTTACCCCAAAATTCAGGGTTGTTACATTTAGGGTATATATAAGGATTCCAAAATAAAAGGGAATAAAGAGAGGGATTAAAATATGAAATCGTATTTCCATAATGAAGAAATAAAAGAGGCTTGCGAAACATAATGATATTTTGGAAATAAGAAGATGAGATTTGGAATGGATTTATTCTGAAAAGGAAAGTGATGATTATAGATTAAAATAACGAAACTAAGAAAGATATCATAATAATTGTTTACGATGATAAGTTGAATCGATTTTCCAAATGATAGATAATAAATAACAAATGTTTTGAATGATATTAAATGATAGAATCTTAAGATATTTTTCCAAGTATAAAATAACTTGAGGATATTAACATATTAAACTGATGTACTATTTTTAATGGCCAAGTGATGCTGTATGCTGGACCAATGGATTTATTTCATTTTTTTTTTGTTTATTTTGATAGTTAAATAACCGATTATCAAAATCATACCCAACGCGTTGTGATACAGAAAGACCGGGATCGAATTTATATTCGAAAACCATTCTGAATCAGCAACTACGTAAACAAAGAAGATATTTGATGCTGATCGAGATGGATCAATTGAAGACCGTAAATCTTCATGAATGGAAGGACTATTGTTGGATTTTTCTAGCTGATCCCTAGGGATATTTTGACAATGATTCTATCAGGTTTGAAATCTACGAATTGCAAGGACTACTCGCTACTGATCTATAGGGTGATTCCTAGGATGCGGTAGGAGGGTGCCTTCAGTTCATCTTGTTCCTGGATGACATGTATGGACAAAGTGAATGGTGGCCAGATATTCCAAAAGTCGATTATAACCTCAAGCCTCATCAACCGGGAAATGACAAAAATCGGGCAGGCAGCATGGCTATGTGGGTCGCTCCCATTAGGTTGTATAATCACCTATCTAGAGAAAATTCATTTCCTTCTTTAATCTACTTCGATGCTATCCCTTTTCAAGAAGCGGTGGTTTGAGTCCAGTCATTGGTGATATATATTCGATACACTCAAGCGAATTGGGTGGTCGGTCTTGTGTGGGCCGGGTTGCAAGACGTTCTTGTTGAACCCAGTGTATTCGTCTCTAGAGATACACTATCGGAAGGTGGTCCTATACCTTGTCATAGTTGGAATCCAATCTCCAATAAGCGCCCGCGGTTTTGTTTCTATACTATATATGTAGAACGTGGGATGCAAGCGTTCTGCTAGATTGTTATTTATTTGTATTTAGACATTATTATAATATCAGAATAAGATATTGATTTCAAAATATTTTGGGTTATCGTAAGGTAAAAACCGTCCGTATTTATGTGTGGATTTGGTCTTACGAATATCCTTTTCGTTCGAAAAGATTTTGAACTTTAAAATCAAGTTGAATGAGCCTTTAAACATAGTGGGTTTTACTCACGCTGGTTCACCAGATTGACCCGGTGTTTTGTAAATGCTCGAGTTAGACCGGGTGTACAGATTCAGGTTATCGGATGCTGTGAAGTCCAAAGACGAGCTGAAGCTGTTCAGACGTATGATATTATCTAGTATTATTCCGCTGTGTGATGTATATTAGGATAAATTATTATAACTGTCCCAGTGTATTTATGTACTCTGATGATTGTAAGTTTTTATTTCAAAGCTCTTATAAAGTTTATTTATATATTATATTTTTTCCGCTGCTATGTGAGACTCTATATTGTGTTTATTCTTCTTCTTATTCTTCTATTCTAACTTTCTTTCTTATCTCACCCTCTAATTTCTTTCTCCTGGCTTTCTGGGGTTTTCGGTACTTGAGTTTTGGACACGGGTTGTTTTAGTGTCGAGATTCGAGTGTCGATATTCCCGGGTCGCTACAATTCACGTTCGACGTGAATAATATGTTTAAGTAAAGATTTTGCAAATGAAAACATTTGTAAAGGAAATTGGGTTTTTGAAATAGGAATTCAAACAAAAATGAAATTCCGAATGATTAGAAGTGAATAACTTGTTTAATAATAAAAACAGGTAGTCGGATTTATAAACAAAGTTTATAAATGAATTAAAAATATAATTATATGTGGATAATTCAGATTTGCAAATTTAACTGTGAATATAAAATGGAAAAATTGGAACTTTTAAAAAGAAGATGATGAAATCCATTTCGATGTTCGAAATGTAAAAGGATTTAAAACAAAATCCAGAAAGATGTATAATTAGCATTCAGGTAGAAACTTATGGTTATAATCGAATATAAGTTATTCGACGAGAGTTAATCGAATATAAGTTATTTGACGAGAGTTAATCGAATATAAGTTATTCGATGAGAGTTAATCGAATATAGTTTATTCAAAAAAGAGATATTATCAAATATAGTTTATTCAAAAGAGAGATAATCGAATATAGTTTATTCGAAAGAATTATTGAATATAGTTATTCGACAGAGAATTATCAAATAGAGATTATTTGAGAGAGAATTATACATTGGGATTCGACTATATCGAATGTAGGAAGGATTATTTACTTTCTGGTTTTTAAATCAAGCTTTATTTATTAAATAAATCATTTATTTTATTCAAATTAAGAAATAAAAATTATTTTAAAGTTAATTATTTCGAAAGTAGGGATTTTAATGTTATCGTTAAAATCAAATGATTTCTGTAAAAGAAGTAGATACATAAATCGAATCCGCGGGTTACGTAAGAAAGTTTGTTTAAGATTTAAAAGGTGAACTTTGTCTACTTTGAGGTTAGAAATATTGTTCAGTTAACGTTTGAGAGGTAGTTATACCCCAACTTGATTGGCTCCATTTTTAACTGAGGAGTGGTTAAAGTTCGAAATTGAAAGTTAGTTAATTGAATTTAGTTAATAAGTGTTAATGGTTCGAGTCAGCGTAGTGCTGTTTTATTTAAACATCTGTTTAAATCCAAATGAAGGAGTTTGGAAATATTTTCCAAATAAGAATCATAAATGGTTTCTAACATAGGAAATAATAAATGGGAGTAAATATGGAAATGTTTTCAAATGATTAATAACGTATATTTTCTAATATAGAAAATAAGGATTTACGAAATATGGAAATGGGAAATCGGGAAATGAATAAATAAATGATAAATTAATTAAAAATAGGATCAGTGTTGATTGATGATTTGCTTGGTAAGATTTCCATTTTGAAATACAACCATTGTTTGCAAATTTGTTTTCCTTTGATAGTTAAATCACCGATTATCAAAGATTTTTGACCATTTCCGTTGTCAGTATGGAGAGACCGGGATCAGATTTATTATCTGAAAACCACTCCGTATGGGCATTAGCGTTGCGAATCAAATATGATGAAGATAATTAAAGACGTAGTTGTGCAAGGGCGGCTCTGGCGATCCTAGGTAGAAATTGCCTAACATGGATTTACATAATAATGCCTTCGGTTTGTCCAGACCCAGGACAACGTGTATGGAAGAATGTCTGACAGAGTATATCTAATGGATCACGTAAGTTGATCGCTTCAAGCGTATCCACGTTTGGTGGTGGAAGAATTCGTTTCTCTTAGCTTTATACCCGTGATATTTCTGGGGAAATCAGTTTGTGATTTTGCAGGTATGACGATGTGGCATTCAAAGTAAATTTGAGGTGTGATCTGTCAAAAGATACGTTATGACCTCAAGCCTCGTCAACCAGGAAATGACAAAAATCGGGTAGGCAGCATGGCTAAGTGGGTCGCCCCTATTAGGGTGTATTGTCACCATCTATAGAATATTCATACTTGTTACTTCTTTTCGCTTTTGTATCTCCTGGGAACGGTTATGTTGCTAGCAACCGTAGGTGACAATATATTCGATACACTCAAGAGAAATGAGTGGTCGGTCATGTGTGGGCCGGGTTGCAAGACGTTCTTGTTGAACCCAGTGTATTCCTCTCTAGAGATACACTATCGGCAGGTGGGCCCATACCTTGTCATAGTCGGAATCCAATCTCCAATAAGCGCCTGCGGTTTTGATTGTATACTATATATATGTGTAGCGTGAGATGCAATCGTTCTGCTAGATTGTATTGTGATTAGTCATTATTATAATATCAAAAAAATATTGATTTTGAAAATGTTTTGGGTTATCGTAAGGTAAAAATCATCCGTGTTTATGTGTGGATCGGTCTTACGATTATCATTTCTTTGAAAAGAATTTTTGAAAAGTTGAACCAAATGGTTGGAGTTTACTCATGCCAGTCCCATGACTGACCCAGAGTTTATTTTGTTTTGTTTTCCCTAAACTCTTGGATGCCCAATTTTGTACGGGCAGTCAAGTAATCAGGATTTACAGATACACTAAATGGAGCTTGGAGCAGGAGGCTTCAACAACATTTTATAGCTATTGTTTATTTCCGCTGTGATGTAAGTGTTGTACTCTAATATACAAATACAGACTTGTGTTTCAATGTTATTTTGTATACTATATTTTATTCGTTCTGCTGTGAGATTCGTGCTACTCTGATGTTGTTGTGCTCTTCTTCTTCTTCTTCTTCTGCTAATAGTTTTATCTTATCTATTCTCACCCTCTAACTTCTTTCTATTAACTATCCGGTATTTCCGATGCTTGGATAGTCGACATTGGTATCTGCGTCGATTTTCAGGGTCGCAGTTTCCTTACTATCTATTAAAGGCACTCATGTACAACACATTATTCAGTTTGAAATAATTAATAAAAGCACTTTATCTTCTCTGCTGCGTTTCCTTTTTATGGTATCAGAGCTCCTTCAGCTTAACAGCTATAATCTCTCCATCACTGATCATCCAACTAGCCATTTCAAGTCAAACAACACAAAAAGTATATTTAATTCTTTATCTCCTCGGTTTTTTCATCATCATAGGAGATTTTACCACTCTGTTCATTCTTTCAGCCATGCTCTTGGTTGCATATGTTCATCACAGCCTCGCCAGGAGTCGATTCAGATAAATCTCATCACTTTCTTCCACCATGGCCGCGTTGATTGGCCATTCGACATAGTGTCATCACATAGCTTTAGATTCGGTTGCAGAAATCACTGAATACAATGACCTTGCAGTCCAAGAATCCAAGATTCGGTTGCAGAAGTCATCAGATTCAGTCACAAACCAAATACAGTGACTTTGTCATCCAAGGATCAAAGATTCAGATGCAAAAGTCATCTAATTCAGTTATTTCGCCGTCTTAGAACCTCGTATTCCCTTGTTCTTGTTTTAAGAATTAATCATCTCCATTTCTTGATCAGATATGGCTGGTGATATTGGTGTTGTTAATTTAGCAACCTTGGTTGTCCATTCCACCGCAGATACAACATCGAGTCTTACTCTTATTAAGCCAAAGATGCTAGGGATTGCGAAATGGATCGTTAAGGAAAAACAAACTCTAGAGGGGGTGAATAGTATTTTTGAGTATTTAAACGAAAAATAAAACTTATATAATTTTCTATATGAATCAAATACCACATAAACAATCATAGACACAGAATCAAACACAAACACAAAGATAAACAAAAATAAAATGCAGAAAAGGAAAGAACACATCGGATTTTATACTGGTTCAGAATTGCTCCTACGTCCAGTCCCACGCATCGCTGGATTGCACAGAGTTTTATTACTATATCAATATCCAAGTACAACCTCCTTGATTTCACGGCTATGAGGGTAACACTATTTCCATACACTTGATCAAGTATACTCTCCTTGATTTCACGGCTACAAGGGTAACACCGCTCCCGTTCCTTGATTTCACGACTACAAGGAAAACACCGATTACCCAAACACTTCTCAAATGATTACAATAGCCCTATAACTCTTCAATAACACTTCGATTCAGAGAGTAATGAGTAGAGTGTGAGAAGAGAAGAAGCTTCATGTAAATAGAATTGAATTTCGTAGAGTCTAAGTGTAGAAATCATAAAAAAAGAAAATATTATGGTGTAAAGAAAGAAGAAGAAGATGGAGAAGAAGAATGATGAAAAAAATTCGAAATCAACCCCAATTTATAAGATTTGAAGGGTTTCAATGCTTCTGGAACGTTACAAATAGTGAAAAGACACTTCCTTTCAGAATCAAAAAAGTGATAGTTATATGTCGGCATTGGCATATATGTATGTCGACATATCACTATGTAAATTTGAATTTTGAGCAATTTTCAAGTGTTTTGATATATATATAACACTCTAGACTTAAAACATTATGTTATAAATGAATATTATAAAGTAGAAAATCATATGAAAATTTAAATATAAGATATATGAACATATTTATAAAATTATAGAGTTTAAAATTATATAAATATAAAGTATACGAAGTATATAATATATAAAACTTATAAACTACAAAACTTGAGTTTAAATTCAAAAGTAAAGTAAGAAAATAAAATAGAGAAGATAGAGATTGAAGATAGAATTTGAAAATATAATTTGAAATCAGAAATTGTAAAACAATATTTGAATTTGAACCTGGAGTGCTATTCAGAGTCTTACATAAACTAGACTCTATTACTATATTTATCTTGAACTCTTGAAATCTTGATTGCTCATGAGTCTTGAATCATCTCTGAAATCCGAATCTCTTAAATCTTTAAACTGTAAAGTCTTCAGTAATAATTCCTGTATATAAATCCTGCATATGTGTGTGTATATATATATATATATATAATCTAGATGAAAGTGTTGGTATATATTTTATAATCATTTATTATTGAAATAAGGTTGTTGTCATCAAAGCTCATTTCTCCAACAAAAGAGCCACATCATCATGATCCCTTTAGACGAGGACAACTACATGATATTGAAATATCAGGTTTAAATTGCGCTAAAGGGCCATGGTCTATTGGACTACATCAAAGGTGCTATGATTGTGCCACCTGCACAGATTCAAGACAAATATGGGAACCTTGTCAGTAATGAAGAATATGTGATGCATCAAAAACAAGACAGTTTACTTGCATCGTGGCTTCTATCAGTGCCAATCTTCATTCGCAAACCATTGGGTGTAATACTGCATTTGAAGTTTGGAATTCTACTGAGCAAATCTTTAGCTCACAATCAACCGCAAGAGTTATTTCATACTTCAAGCAGTTACAATGAATCAAGAAATATGATCTACCAATGAACGAGTACTTGACCAAGGTTAAATCTTTATGCGACAAATCAAATGCTACCGAGTTAGTGAAAAAGAACACGTTCATTACATTACAGCGGGACTTGATGATGATTACGAGTCTAATGTGACATATATAGCATCTCAGATGGTCATACCTGACATACATTATGTTCATTCCACCTTGCTCTCCCACGAAGCTAGAATTGAGCAAAAGAAACTATCGCAAGTGGATCACCTATAAATTTCTCATCTGCGACAAGAAGTACTGGCCAACAAAGAGGAATCTTTACTCAAACTGGCAACCAGACCTAAAGAGGCAAATCCAGCCAAATAACTAAATGTCATATATGTAAGAAGTTCGAACATATTGCAAGTAAATGCTATTTTAGGTTCAATACTGAAATTAATGTGAACTAGCAAAGTAATCGAGGACCAAATGTTAATACTATGCAACTGCAATAGCAAGAAAATAACAATGAAAGTTCCAGAATGCAAATGCAAGGGCCTAGTACAACAGATTCAAGCAGTAAAACCGATGATATAAATCTAAACGAATGGTACCCTGATTCTGGAGCAACGAGTCACGTGACAAACAATCTACAAAATTTGAATCTTGGGGAACAAGAATTACACAGGTATGAAATCTGTTTCTATGGGCAATTGTGAAACTATTAATATATCTCATGTTGGTTGTGGTTACATTAGAGGAAAAAGGGAAATCTATCTTAATAATCTTCTTAGAGTGCCCCAAATTAAGAAAAATCTAATGAGCGTATCGCAATTTGCGAACGATAATAAGGTATACTTTGAGTTTCACCCAAAATGATGTCTCATTAGAGATTTATTGAGTAAAGACATATTATTACAGGGTAATTTGGACAAAGGCCTATACAAGTTCAGAAATTTGCTGTGAAGACCTAGCACCGATAGTCAATATTACTGTAATTCTGTAGAAACTAATCCTGAAAGCAAAAACATTGCTAATGTGATTGATGAATGGCATTGTAAATTAGGACACCGTAGTGTCAAAGCTGTGAAATATGTTCTGAGTGATAATAAAATTGATTTTAAATGTGTAACAACCATAAGTTTGCACATATTGCCGAATTGGTAAAAGTCACAAACTGCCCTTCACTAAACCTGACACCACATATAGTACACCACTTGAGTTAGTTGCAGCAAACTTATGGGGACCGTCGCCAATGAAGATAGATCAAGGGTACAGGTATTATCTCTCTTTTATCGATACTTTTAAAAGATATACATGGATATACTTTCTCTAAAGTAAATCAGAGGCATATAACATAACAGTACAGTTCATTACACTAGCTGAAAAATAAACGAACTGCACTTTTAAGGTAATGCACACTGATGGAGGTGGTGAGTTTAAACCACTAAAGAGTTATTTCAGTAATAGAGGAATCATTCATAGAATGATTTTTCCATATACATCTGAGCAAAATGGATTAGTGGAAAGAAAACAAAGACATATTGTGGAAATAAGGCTTACATTGATGTCACAAGCGTCTCTACCACTAAAATTTTGGGTAGAGGCATTTACGACATCAGTATGTTTAATAAATTGAGTACCCACAAAGGTTTTGAAAAATAAATACCCTTATCTTGTTATGTTTGGTATAAAAACAAATTATCATGAATTAAAAACATTCGGATGTCTATGTTTTCCTTGTCTCAGACCCCACAATAAACATAAGTCGAGTCTGAAATCCACGTCGTGTACCTTTTTTGGTTATGACAAAGATCATAAAGGGTACAAATTCTTGAGTGATGATGGCAGGTTATATATATATATATATATATACACACATGGTTTTTAATGAACATATATTTCCTTTCATAGAAAAGGGAATCAAAACAACTAAGAAAATTTTACTAGAAATGAAAGAATGTTGGCACCACCACTTGAAATAAGTAGATGCGTGGCAAATCAAAGCATACCAAACCTACAACATACTTACAATACTGAAAGCCTACCCAGTACCAAAACTGATTACGACTCTACAGACCATTCAAATGACAAAAGTGATGCAGACAGCAATATGGAAAATGTGAGGGATACTGAACATGTTGGTGCACAACATCATGAGGATATAGAGACATCCAACAACAATAATAAAAATCAAACAACAAGCCAAAATAAAAATCAGTATCATATGGTGACTAGATTTAAACTTGGGATTTTCAAGCCCAAATTATATGTTGTAATTATCAGCGATAAAGAACCCGCCAATTTCAGTGAAGCCATGATGTGTGAATAGTGGAAAAGTACAATGAACAAGGAGTATGAAGCTCTAATGAGAAACAAGACGTGGAATCTTGTTCCAGCTCTGTCACATAAAAACATTGTAGGATGTAATTGTATGTATAAATTTAAGAGAAAAGCTGATGGCAATATACTTAAGCATAAAGCTAGTTAGTGGCTAAAGGCTACACACAAGAATTTGGGTTCGACTATAATGAAACTTTCTCACCGGTGGTTAAACCTACAACTATCTAAATTATCGTTGGCATTGCTCTACGCAAACAATGGTGCATAAGATGGCTAGACATCTACAATGCATTTTTAAATGGTGAACTGCAAGAGGATGTTTGCATGCAACAGCCTGAAGGTTATATGAGTGTTAATAATGAGCATATAGTTTGCAAGTTGAACAAAGCAATTTATGGGCTTAAGCAAGCCTTGAGAGTATGGTACGATAAACTCAAGGCTGCATTTGTTAAATTGGGTTACAATACATCAAGGGCAGATAGTTCACTGCACATTAAGAGAAATGATAATTGTGTGACTTATATACTGGTCTACACCGATGAGATACTTATTACAGGGAGCAACCATGCAGAAATCAACAATGTAATAAGTTATCTAAACCAAGCTTTTTCAATCAAAGGCCTAGGCAAAAAGAACTATTTTTAGGCATTCAATCATACAAAAGTCAGACACAGAGGTTATATTATCCCAAAAGAAATACATTATAGATCTACTTGTAAGAACGAGGATGGACAAGGCCAAATCCATGCCAACACCCATGACCAGCAGTTTAAAGTTATCTAAACAGAGAGATCAAGTCATCTAAAATGTGAAGGAGTACAAAAGCATGGTTGGTGCTTGCAATATGTGACGTAACTAGATCAGATCGGTGTTATAGTGTGAATAAGGTGTGCCAATTCATGCAATCACCACTTACAGAACATTGGTGTGCAGTAAAGCGTATACTTAAATATTTAAAAGGAACCATAGATTGCGGGATAACACTAAAAGCATGCAAAGAGTTACATTTACAAGCTTACAGTGATGCCGATTGGGCTTCAGACCCCGATAATCGAAGATCGACCAGCGGATATTATGTTTATATGGGTCAGAACCCCATAATGTGGTGCTCGAATAAGTAACAAACTGTCTCACGCTCTAGTGCCAAGGTAGAATGTAGAGTAGTGGCGAGTACGACTGCAGAGCTTATGTGGATAAATTCACTTATTCATGAATTAGGGTTTCAACATAGCAAGAAACCTATGATCTGGTGTGATAACTTGAGTACTGTATCCTTCTCCGCTAATCTAATTCATCATGCACGCACGCACTAAGCACATTGAAATCAACTTGTTTTTTGTGCGTGAACAAAGCACGACAGGGAAACTCGAAGTTAACCATGTGCCAGTTTTCTTCCAAAGAACGGACATCTTGACGAAGCCACTATCATCAAAGAATTTTTTAAGGTTAAGAGGTGAACTGAAAATCACTGATGATGGCGGCGCAGAAGAAGGGAAATGAAAACCCTAGATTTTTTTTAGGAAGGCTAATAAGACAAACTTACAATGGACAAATCTACTTATTCAAGCTGTTACATATAATACTCGATATGTTTGTATAATGGGCTCAGCCCAAAAACTTTTATTATTACAATATATGATGGGTTCGTCCATTAACACCCAGCTATATACTCTTACCCCCAGAAAACAGTAAATAAAATACACACCCCAACTTTTTCTCTTCCCACCCCGCTTATTCCAAAAATGCCGTTATTACATTTTAAATATTATTGCTTTTTTTGTTCTTTACTTCTTATTTCAAGCTTGTAGTTTGTTTTTTCAGCTCTCTTCTTAACATCTTGATCGGATTAATTAACGTTTGTAGACGACATTGTTGATTATGGTAATTAACACTTCATCCGAGCGTTAATTTATTTAAATTAACGCCTACTAAAGTGATAACTTATTTATTTGCAGTTCAGACATTTGCAATTCTTGTGCACTGTCGATCTATTCGATCTCCAAATACATAATTACATTGACTTCACTTTTTTTGAATTTTAATAATTGTTTGCAAATTTTAATGGTTGTTTCTAATTTCTTCCTTTTTTTATTGAAATCACATACAATAATGTTTTTTATTTTAAATTTTGTTTGTAATTTAACCTCAAATATCCTATGTGGTTGATTTTATTATTTTTAATCGTCCCATAACATTAGACAAGATATCTATTTTACTACTAAAGGGTTAAACTGGAAATAAAAGTAAACTTTTAACGGGGACCGTTGCCTTATTATTGAGCCCCTTTACCTGCCCGTAACCCTAGGCAGCCGCTTAGTAGGCCTATGCCCAGGGCCGGTACTGCCCTCAAATGCCATCAACCAATATTCACAGCAAAGATGAGCCCACGTTAGATGCCTTGAAAAACCTGAATAGCAAAACAGATCAAGCTGAAGGTGAAGGAGACACAATGTACCAAGGGAGACTAGAAAGATAAGATCGCTTAGCATGAAACAATTGGTCAAGTAATAGTAATTGAAGCTAGCAATAAAGAAGGAACCCGAAGAAATCATACCAAAGACTCTCTAAGTGATATCCCTACGTGGTATTAGTTATAAAAATTCAGAAAGCGCATCATCTTGGTGCGAGCCAAATGTGGTTGAATTCTTTGCACTAGCTAAATTGACCTCTGTTAAAGAAGGCCAAAGTAGGAGTGGCAAAGGCTCCAAAAAGTGAAAAGGACATAATAAAACTTTGAAAAAAAGTGATCTCCAAGAAACTAAAGAAATAGATCGATATCGGCATTTTTTGTACAATCTACTTTTTAAATTAGTATGCCTCTTGTTGATGTTATGTGAGTGTGGCCTTGACTGTTCCATTCATGTAAAACTACACCCCCTTACCTCTGGCATTATCTAAACGCTTTTTCAGAATGGACATGATAATTTATTTATGAACTTGACTGTTCCATTCATGTAACGATCCACATTTTAGTGATTGGACATTCAAAAAATTTATTTAAATATTGAACGTTAATTATTTAGTTGGCAGTTCCGAAAGGTTTTTTTTTCACAAATGATCGAATGAGGAATCGAAACCAGTTCCATTATGTTTGGGTTGTTCATTACGTGAATAATAAGTATATGGATTTCTATATTTCAAGTTTGGACCAGTTTCCAGTTATAACAATCTCGATGTATGGGTAAATTATTGTTCCAGAGGCGTAATATTGGATTGCGATTGAATTTATATTTCTGGAACCGTTGTAGTGAGTTATTTCATATCGTCAAGTTCCATAACGAATGAATGTACCGTTCAACCGCGCACAAATATAATGTGTGTTAATTTATGTAAGAAACTGACATTGTATAGTTCATGTTTCAAAGGATGACTTCCACATGCCATCGTTTTAGGTCCCGAGACTAGTTCCATTGATTTCAAAAGACGTTTTTACATAGGTGGCGGTAGGTGGCACATATCCATTGGACTTCACAGAATTTGGGCTTACTAGAATTAAACAATAAAATAATTACACCACTCCCTCATTCTTTTAGCGTGCTATAATGCTCACTCTTCCTAAAAATAAAAGCTATTATTCCATTACTTAGTAATGTTGTTTCTTCTCCTATACTTTTAAAAATCCTAGAAACTAAAATACTCCACCTAAATTCTTGTTTTGAAGTGCATTGGGTTTGCAGTAAGGGTGCTTTATATCTAGTCTTGATTTAGGGGAATTCCATGACGATAAAAGTCGAGGGTCCTCAGTTAGGTCTTGCCTTTTCGCGAACTACATTTATTGAAAGGCGAAACAAAGATCGGGATTGAGTCGATGGAGGAGTGGAGTACGCACGTCGACGATTTGAGTGGGGGTGCGGTGGTTTCATGGGTAATGCGACACTTGAGGCAGCGTGATATGGAGGCGCAGACATGATTATATGTGGACATCCGGTGGTGAAGAATATGAATGGGCAAGTGTGGTTTTGGACGAGATAGACATTAGCACGATCAGATTTAGGTTCTGTCATGTGTTGCTTCATATCACTGATTTGAGATGCATGCATTTTTGGGTTTTGCGTGATTTTCTTATGTGTGGCAACAAGGATAAGGCATTTGGGGAAGGAGAAAGCTTTTGGGGGTAGTTTTGGTAATTAAGTGAATGTGATTTGTTTAATTTAGTCGATTTAAATCCATAAAACTTATATCATTGATATCTTTTGCACATGATATCAGATTTGGATGTGATTTTATATGTTGGACTTGTATTGACGAGTTCTACACTTTAGAACTAGCCAAATTTGAGTGATATTGTCTTTCAGTGGATTATATTGGTTAATATAGTATAGTTTTGCCGTTTTAACATACTTATAATTATAAAACGTAATATTTAGGATTGTTGAACCTAGTAAATAATAAATAAAAATATTAGGAAGTGATTTAAGTAGTTTTAACCATGATTATCACAATTTACCTAGTTGCACACTATTGTGCGATTGTTTACCCGATTACGCGCTATTGCGCACTATTTTGGTCATATTGCTAGAGTTAGGTAATTTGGACATCTATTTCACTTCTATTGCCATTGATGGGTTCTGTTTGATTTATTAACACTATTATATATGCTTGTATGTTATTTTAGGAATTTATTTGACTATTAGATGCTTGGCTGAATTGTTTGCGTAGTTTAGCTTAAAACATCCTTCATACGCAATCTAACGAAATATTTCATTGTTTAGAGTTTGGGGGTGCTTATCGAACAAATGCACATGTTGGTGTATCTTGGTTGAGCATATAAGGATGGAAGACTCGAACGGATGAAATAAATTCTCAAAGGAGCTTTATAGTGCACAGATGGATTCGATGATGAAGCAACATTGGAACTTGAGACA
The DNA here is from genome assembly GCA_030737875.1 of Allium sativum. NCBI lineage: Eukaryota > Viridiplantae > Streptophyta > Magnoliopsida > Asparagales > Amaryllidaceae > Allium > Allium sativum. The sequence continues at coordinate 42,376,839 of JASFAX010000020.1, read as the reverse complement.
GATTTAAAGACAACGCGACATTGGAGCTCACTGGTTGATCTGAAGACGGTGGGTCGACTTGGTGATGAGCTAGATTTTGCAATGAATGTCGTACATTTTCTTAGGATGCGTATTTAATCAATTTTGGTTAAATAGGTGACCCGAGTAGTCGTTATTGATTACTATGAAGCAGTCGATATTGATTACTATTGTTGTTGGCCATTTTGGCCTGGACGGTGGCGCTATGCGAAGTAGCAGAATATGATGGCTCGTTTGATAGCGACTTCGATATGATAGCTCTTCGATTAGAGGCTTTGGTTTGAGAGAAGGTTGTGATGCTTCTATTTAGTGATTCGTCATTCAACGACGGTGACTCCATGATAGAGAGCAAGGCTGTTGCAATGGGTAGTTCTCCGAGATGTAGAAAATACAACATTAAATTGTATCGAGGTGACTGTCATTCGAGGGTTGGATGACACGTAGTTGTTATTACTTGGAGGACAATCGATGAGGTCTCTTGGCTTTGTTTTTCGCTAAGGATAACTGACTTATTGAATGACTTCATATGGGAGTCTTTTGGATAGTCAATGAGATGGATTTTGTTGTGGAGAGCATGTATCAAGGGGCTATTGGTATTTGAGACATGGTACACCTTTGAGAGAGTGTCACAAGGATGGATCAGACCCATTCGATGTCTTAGACTGATCAGTCCGGACCCCAGAGCCCGTCGATGTTTGGACTAGGTAGGTTTATATAAAGTAGTATGTCGATGTAGGACGTAGTGATAGTTTGGTAAAGTCAATCAATGTTTTAGACCTACTAGTGGCTCGATGGATTTACGATCGAAATACTGGATATTATATGCTTTACACAATGAGTGAGTGAATGTGAGGATGGATGATGGATGCTATGGTTGTTAACCTACTTATCACCATTTAGCACTTAGACATCTTTCACACCTTCTTTATATGATGTTTACCGCATTATGGCATATATCGACTGTTATGTGCTTAATCTATGGATGTGGCGCATGACATATATGATTCTCCATACCCTCCGTGCCATATATACTATTACGACTTTTGCAGCACTTTGACATTTGTTTATCGCTCATACCAAACTTTTGTCTAACCTAAAGTTTTATTTCCCTCTTATTACCTTAGGTGCTCATCAACGATGCTAATGAGCAAACTATGTGACATGTATCGATATTATTTAGAGCTACGCAGGTAGAGTAGCAGGAGGCTATAGTTTACATATACATATATATATATATATATATATATATATACTTGTATCATTGTTGCATATTCCGCTGTGTGACACTATGGAGCCTTGATAGTGTTACGTATTCCTATTTGAGATAGTATCAATTGAGCTTGTTTACATTTGTATAAACTCTATTACTATTTTGTATAACTGTATGAGCCTATATACTTTGATTATATGGTTTATATAATTATTACATATCTCGTCTATTTACATCTATGATTGTTACAACTATATGTTATCTGGTGCACTGTGAGATATATGACATATTTTATGATTGTGTTTATGTTTTGTTCTCTCTTCTTATTTCTCTTCTCTTCTATTTTCTTATTTTATTTCTCTTTTTTGTTCTCTACTACTATTTCTTTCTCTTGACGACTGCTTTGTATCAATCAGGTGCTTGTACCGTGTGATTTTTTAGTTTTGAGCACTGGTGGTGTGTGACAGGTCATCACATTTGGTATCATAGCTAAGGTTGCATTGTTTAACATAAGCAGTACCGAATTCGAATAGTTTTGTATCAACTTATTAGAAGTCGATGAGTGTTTTTCGATTTCGGTGATGTATCCATGTCAGAGAATATAACTAAGTTCAATGTGATATCGAAGTAGAGTTAATCCTTTCCTTTATAACTCTGAAGCTTGTAGTTTATGATTGGGTTTAGTGATCGACTTCGAGGGTGATCATTTCATCTGGAGGGGATGATTGTTGGAGGAATCAATCGAGTAAGCTCTCAATGATCAAGCTTGCACCCAGTGTCAAGGTTAGTCCTACTTGTCGTGACAAACCATAGGGACGTATGTGTTGAACATCATTTCCGTTTCGTCAGTGCTGCTTAGATGAAACAGAACCAACAAGTGTATAAGCACCACCAAAAATTCCTATAGAATAACGATGAAAATATATTTTGAACTAATTATTTTAATGAATAAATCAACCAAGTGCCTTACTAGTGCACCACTAAAATTGTTTATGGTTTAACACACAAGATTAGGAAGGATAGGAAAAATCATGTGTCCTAATTTCACTCTTTAGGCCTAAGGCCCATTCCTCTTGAAGATTTAGTGACCACATTTCTTCACAATCCTTTTGTAAGGGAATCTGCAAAGTTCTTTTCATATCTTACGTACTCCAATGAAATCAACCCTTTCTTCAAAAGATTTTTCTGTAACTTCGTGTCTCACACCAATGTACCTCCTTTTCTATTGTAAATTATTCTTTGCGATTCTAATAGCTGCTTTAGAATCACAATGTAGGGAAATAGGAATATTTGTCTTTTCTTCTAGTCAAGTTTATGCCAATAGTTCTTTTAACCATTCTGCCATTTGACATGTCAGCTCAAGAGAAATAAATTCGGATTCCATTGTAGACCGTGTTATGAAAGTTTGTCTATAAGACTTCAGGATATGACAATGCCTCCTCCTAATGTAAAAAAAACCACCACTACAGATAACTTCATCATTATTAGCAATACAATTTGTATCATAGAAGCCTTCTATATCAACATGACGCCTAATAAAATGCAAACACCAATCAATAATACCCTTAAGGTGTTCACTGCATAAGTTACGTCAGGTCAGATATAAATCGTGAGAAACATTACGTTTCCAGTGAGCTTACCATATTCTTCTTGTGATACACTAGGTACTTTTCTCTTTTTAAGATGCTTTCTAGGATCATACAGAGAACGCAAAGGAGTCACACAAAAGCAATTAATTATTTTCAAGATTTCTTCATGTGTTAAGATTGATTTAGTGAGAAACTTGTTGTAATTTTTCTCAATTAATCCCTTGTATTAGGTCAGTCTCCCTCAAGTCTTTCATCTAAAATTAGGAGGATAAAAAATTATTTGTGTCATTTACTACTATAAAATTCGTGCCAAAAATCGATGCATCATCAACATAGAGACAAATAATCGCACATTGTTGACTAAACCTCTTTGAATATATGCAAGAATCACAGGCATTCACCACATTTTTATTATTTGATAAGGTCTTATTAATTTTTTCATACCACTGTTTAGGAGCCTTTTTAAGGCAACGCAGAGACTTTCTTAATTTCAAACCTTATTCTCTTGGACAACTGCCAAACAACGAATAAGTGTTCCATATAAATTTAATTTTCTAAGTCACCATTAAGAAAAGAAGTTTTTACGTCCATATGATGTAGTACTAGATTACAAATGGTAAATAAAGCAACTAAAGTTCTAGTATTACTTACCTTGGTAATAGGAGAATATGGGTCAAAATATCAAAGTTCTCCTTTTTGACATAGACCAAAAGCTACTAATCTAGCCTTGAATTTATTTATAGAACCATCAATTTTCAATTTCTTTCTAAAGATCTTCATAGTCCTAATTGTTTCACAAACCGTGGGTAGGTCAACCAAGTCTTAAGTACGATTAGATGTTATACAGTCAAGTTCACTCTTAATAGCACCTTTCCAAGGATCACTATCATAAGACTTAATTACATCTTCATAAAATTTAGGATATACTTTTGTTAAAAACATAGAAATAATGACATCATTTATCTTTTGAATATCAGAGTTTTCTGCTAAAAAGGAGGTTATGAAGTGAGGACCAAGGTTATTCTTTGTACATTGCCTTTTTCCTTCTAAGTTCATTCATAGGTTCAGCGGGAACAGATGATATAAAAGTAAAAGGCAATGGTAAGTCATCAGCAATAATAGGACCGGAACAGATTTCATTATTATAATTCTTTGAAGGAAAGACATTTTCCAAGAACATAACATCTCTAGCCACACAAATAGTTCAATCTTTTAAATACATGAACCTGTATGAAGCAGCATTGGATGCATAACCAATGAACACATCTTCAACTGTTTTAGGTCCTATAATAAGTTTTTCAAAGTCTGCTAAATCCACCTTGGCAAAACACTGCCGTACTTTCAAGAAATTAAAGTTAGGAGGAAAACCTTATGATAATTTATTTGGGGCTTTATCCAACCTTTTCTGATGAACTCTATCGATTATGTAACTGGTGGATAACGCAGCTTTTTCCCATATATTGTCATTCATGCTAAAACCTAAAAGCATTGCATTCCATTTTGTCGGGGGCTGTAAGGAGTTGTAGTTTCATGGACTGTTAAAGTGTATGTGTGCCCTGACCCCTACCTAGTGCGCGGTTCTCATTTAATACTAGAAAGCGTTATTGACTGATATGGGTCCTACACAGCAGATGAAACAAACCAAACACCTAAGCTTGGGTCCCCCAATTAAGTAGGATTTTTAACAGGTTAAGCCTAACAGGTTCGCCTAACCCCCCACAGATTAACAGGTTAAGTTTTATAGGTTAAATAATTCATATAACCCAAACATATTAAACAGGTAAAGTATTATAGGTTAATAGGTTCATATGACCCCCAATAGATTAAACATGTTAAGTCTTATAGGTTAACAGGTTTATATAACCCCAATAGATTAAATAGATCTACTTAACCCCATAGTTTTAACAGATTTACTTAACCTCACAAATTTAACAGATTTACAGTTTCAATAACATATTCCACTTAATCCTCAAATTAAGCCTATAGATTTATATGTTCATACAACCCCAAATTCTAGTCATACTCCATAGTGCAAGATATGCCCCAAATTTCCCTCTTTTATTTTCATTGCCAAACATTCCCCAATTGTCCTAATTTCGTTCATACGTATGTCTCTTTCAAGATTGGCCTAGGCTTAAAGGAACCCTAGATTTGTTAAAAAAGAGGGAGGACAACAGAAATAGGCATATAATTACAACTGAACAGCAGAACACGTATACAGAAAAATACATGTAATTACAGCAGAACTGTTTAGATATGAATCAGTTTATTTACAGGCATAGGCTAAGATCTAAGTTTATTGATAGGTCAGGATTACTGTTAAATTTTATATCTGAAAGTAGCATGGCATGAACTCACAGAGATTGGATTTAAAGAACAAAGGAAAATATGCTGATGTTGCGGAAGGGATTCTTGTATAAGTCAGATAAGAATTGTCTTGATTCAATCCAAGTTTCGGTAGCATCTCCCTATTTTCATCTTAAATTTTTAGAGCGGAGGTTTGAGGAAGAAGTATGAAGAAGTGTAATTGATTTGATAGGAGTGTGTGCCATTATATAGAGTTTACAAGACAATCCTTTACCGTCATATCCCTATTTTTAAATCCAATCCATTTAGTAAAATAATAAACTTGGTTAACAAACCAGTCCAGAAACAAAAAAATTAACCTTGCCAGATCGTGTGTGGGTCGACCCTGTTAGGGATTACGGAAAGGATCGCTAAGGCAACATAAACACTAGAGAGGGTGTGAATAGTGTTTTTGAGAATTTAAACAAAATCTAAAATATATGTGATAAACTACATGAATCAAACACCGCAGAAACAATCATAGATGCAAAATCAAATACAGATGCAAAATAAACAGAAAAGAGTGCAGAAAAGGAAAGAACACACTGGATTTTATACTGGTTCGGACTACTGCTACGTGTAGTCCCATGCAACACTGGATTGCATAGAGTTTTATTACTATATCAATATCCAATTACAACCCCCTTAATTTCACGGCTACAAGGGATACCACTGATTCCTACCTCCTTGATTTTACGGCTACAAGGGATATCACTGATTACCCGTCCTTGAATTCACGGCTACAAGGGATACCACCGTTTAACCCCTAAACCATTACAAACAGCCCTATAACTCTTCACTAACACTTGATTCAAAGAACAATGAGTAGAGAGTGTAGAGAGAAGAAGATTGGTGAAAACAGAATTGAATTCGGCAGAGTATAGATGTAGAAATCATAAAAATGACAAAGAAAAATGGTGTAATGAAGTAGAGTAAAAGTGGAAAAGAAGAGATGATTAAAAATTTGAATTCAAGCCCTTTTTACAATGTGTGGAAGGTTGCAACGCTTCAGAACCGTCACAATCAGTGAAAAGACACTTCCTTTCAAAATTGAAGAAAAACGTTAGTTATATGTCGACATAGAGTTTTATATATGTCGATATATGCTCAGTGTAAATTTAATTTTTGAGCATTTTTCAAGTGTTTTGATATAAATATAATTCTACAAGTTCTTGAATAATAATATACTATTGTAAATTAATATTGTAAAGTAGGAAATCATATGAAAACATAAATATAAACTATATAAATATATTTATAAAATTATAAGATTGAAAACTATATATAAATATAAAGTATAAAAATATAAATATATAAAACTTAATATTTAAATCGAAAGAAAAGCAAGAAAGGAAAATAGAAAAGATAGAAAATAAAATAAGGAGGATTGAAGATAATTTGAAAATAGAACTTTAACATCAGAATTTGAACCTGGAGTGCTATTTTGAGTCTTACATAATCTAGAATCTATAACTATATTAATCTTGAACTCTTAAAATCTTGAATACTCATGAGTCTAGAAAAATCTCTGAATTCTGAATCTCTAGCGTCTTTAAAACTGTACAGTCTTCAGTATATAATTCCTGTATATAAATCCAGCATGTGTGTGTGTATATGTGTGTGTGTGTGTGTATATATATATATATATATTCTAGACAAAAGTGTTAGTCTATATTTTATAATCAATTAATACTGAAATAAGGTTGTTGTCATCAAAACTCCATTCTCTAACAATCTCCCCTTTTTTGATGATGACAACCTTAGTTTATAAAATATCATACCTATATATACCTATTGATTATGATCCTTCAAATACTCCCCCTTTCTATATGAATCCTATAAACTATGTATATACTTTATAGTTTCTCCCCCTTTGGCATTATCAAAAAGAAATTCTAAAACTACTCCCCTTAAATCCTATCTAAATAATTCCTATACTAAAGCAAAATACTCACCCTACATTTATGCCTATACAATATCCTAATTTGTATATAACATGCCTTAAATCTATAACTCTCCGTTAATTTATAATTCTCTATTAATTTCTATAAATCCCCCTAAATCTTTGACTACACTAGTCTAACAAACTAAATAGAAGGATAATAAACTAAGCAAACCAATCAGTTCAAACAAGCAAATCAATCAAAACAAGCAATTCAAACTAATAAGCCATTTAAACAAACAATTCTAAACAATTAAATCAACCAAAGCATTCTTGAACCTTCAACTAATCCTTAGAAACTCTAAAGCTCCCCCTTAATCTAATACAAGAATAAACCTATCATATACTCCAATTCCTTTAAAATTATAATAAGACTTTAAACTAGACTAAGAAATAACTCTAATATGATATCCTTAAAACTATGATATAAGCAAAGCAATTTAATCCAAACAATCAATCAATTCAAATATAAAACCAAACATTTCTTGAAATCTATTTGTCCTAAAACTTATAAAGCTCCTATCAACCACTGATGAAATTTAACTATGTCAAGTAAGTCAATCAAGTTATTCAAGTCAAACAAATCAAATAAACCAAATGAGTTAATCAATTCGATCAATTTAATCAAGCCAAATAATTCAATCAAATTAATCAAGATAAAGTAAATATGTTATGTATACCTGTTATGTGTGGAGTTAAAGTTAATATGTAATGTAGTGTATTGGTAATAATGCAGTTTGACATATGCAAAACTATATGTAGTGATATATTGAATGAAATGCAATTTGTGATGTAAATGATTTTAATTTGAGATGTAATGTAGTGATGTATGATATGAAATAAGATGTGTAATGATATTATGGTAATACTATATAGAATGATTTGATGATGATATGTATTTCTATAAAAGTTACTTAAAGTAATATCTAACTATTATGCATATAACAAATTATTTGAATCAAACAAGGATAATGTTATTTTCCAGACTTAGGTTAATTATACAAATGAAAGTGATTGAAATAATAATAAAGATAAGAGTTTAATTAAAAAATATTTATGATAAAATATTCAAAATAATTATGGAGTTAAATAACATTAGTAGGGTAAATATAGTAGGAATTGAAGATTCTTTTAGAGAGAATATAAAATTATATAAAGTGGACTATAAACATATTTCATAATAGTATATAAAAACTAATTTTAATGTTAAACTTTAGTCCAAACATATTTATTTGCTAGAGAACAATTTATATGTTAAATTTTTAAAAGAAATCTATAGTTATAACAAAATTATTTTAATGAAAACTGATAATATGAAGAAATATATAAAGCTATAATTTCTTATATTTAAACTATATTTTTAAGACATAAAAATCATATATATATATATATAATTTTTATACCAAAATATTAGGTTATATATTCAATCTTTTATAAATCTCAATAAGAAATCAAAATAAGTATTAAGTTATAAATAGTATTTGTGAAATCATATGAACAATATATATGTTTAAACTATATATGAAAGATAAGTAAAATTATATTTTATAACAATAAAAAATTATTTTAACTCTTATATCAAATTAACATGTCTATATAATTTTATTAATTTATATACTTATAATATATATATATATATATATATTGAAACAGGATATAAGAAAATAAGTAGACAAATAAAGTTAATAACCAGAATTTGAACTGGAATTTTCTAATTGAAAAGATGGAGGGAAGTTTGAAAGTTTAAACTCTTGAAATTCAAAATTTAAATTATGTCGACATGACCATCTTTGTATGTTGACATACATGTAGAAAATCAAAAGTTATATATTTTTTTACTTCTTGGTTTTATATTATCAATTTATATTTCATGTTTAACTATTTCCTGAAATAATATTAATCCTAACAAACATCCAAAATTATTTATTGATATTTTGAATTTCAAAATTCAAATTTCAAATTTCAAAATTCAAAATTCAAATTTGAATTTCAAAATTCAAATTTCAAATTTGAATTTCAAAATTCAAATTTCAAATTTGAATTTTAAATTTCAAATTTGAATTTTAAATTTCAAATTTGAGTATTAAATTTCAAATTCAAAGCATAGCAAACAAGTAAGACAATCAAAGCATTCATTCAACCAAAAGAAAATTCAAAAATTAGTTAAAGCATACCAATTTTGCAATTTTTTCTTTTTGTTGTTCTTCCATTGTTATGAATCAGACATTTACATCTTCTAGAATTTGATGATGAAATCTACTTTATTGCGACGGGATCGTTTTTCTGGTCAAGATAGTATATTCATTTGCTGAATTTGGACACCGTATGAGAAAGATATCGAAGATTTGGTAGTTCAACCAACTTGGCGCCAAAATTTGAATTTGAATTTTAAATTTTGAATGAATGGACACTTCATTTACTATATAAAGGACCAAAAGTCATGTCTCCTCACAATCTCTTCTCTTCTTCTCGTTTTTCACTTTTAATCAAAATTTCAAGAGGCATAACTTCTTCATTTCTTGACGGAATTGGACGTAATCAGCAACAAGTTGAAGAGGAATTCAAGGACTACAATCTAGTGAGAGTTTGGGGATGAATCTGGATGGTATTGGGGTGCAACTATTCGAAATAGTAAGATAAATGTATGAAATCCCATAACAATTTTTCAGTTTTGCATATCTCACTCAATTTTGATTGGAATTTGACGATCTACCCATCAAATCGACATCGAGAACGAGAATTACAATATGGAAAAGGATTTAAAGAAAAATAGTCTAACCTGTGGATGCAATTTGAGGATAATTGTTGAGAATTTTGGTTTCCTTCTCTATATATTCACCAAAACTTCATTTGATCATTACTTGTTCAATTCTTGACGGATTCGTATGAAACCAGTAGCAGCGAAGCAAATGAAGAGAAGTTCAGTGTGAAATAAGTTGTATAAGAAAATCCAAAGTTATAAAGTGATCTGGTGCCCATTTCTTTGTTGATTTATTTTTTATATATATCAATTTCTTCTTGATGTCTTTTCACCAACCGTCATTACTTTTCTCTTCATTTCGATTTATACCAGGTGTTCACTTTGAATTCTCAACAGCCATGTAACACACCATTTCGGAGTTTGATTTTTCAATAGCCACCATTTAGTAATTTGAATTTCCAATAGCCACTTCACCCATCTTTTCAGAGTTTGAATATCCAATAGCCATATAATACATCTTTTCCTGTAAAACAACACAACTTTTCAAATTATCAAATAACTTTTCAAGTAATCAAATGACTTTTTAGATTAAGTAATCTACAATTTTAAACAAAAATATCGTGATGGTTTTGTAATATATCCATATATATAAAAAAAGAAATTTCAAAAATCAAATCATAGTAACTTGATTTTTCAATAAAATTGAATGCAGACTCATCTAACACTGATGCAATACATGAATTAAAATTAGTGTTAACAATTATTTCAAAATTTTCCATTTAAAAACTTTCAAAAAACAGATTATGAACTTTTTGATAGACCTTGCTCTGAAACCAAATGTTAGGGATTGCGAAAGGATCCTTAAGGAAAAACGAACATTAGAGGGGGGGTGAATAGTGTTTTTGAGAATTTAAACGAAATCTAAAATATATGTGGTAAACTATATGAATCAAACACCACAGAAACAATCACAGATGCAGAATCAAATACAGATGCAAAATAATCAGAAATAAAAATGCAGAAAAGGAAAGAACACACTAGTTTTTATATGGGTTTGGATTACTCCTATGTTCAGTCCTGCACAACGCTGGATTACATAGAGTTTTATTACTATATCAATATCCAATTACAACCTCCTTAATTTCACGGCTACAAGGGATACCATCGATTCCAACCTCCTTGATTTCATGGCTACAAGGGATACCACCCATTACCCGTCCTTGATTTCTCGAAAATAAGGGGTACCACTGTTTAACCCCAAATGCAACCCAAACAATTACAAATAGCCCTATAACTCTTCAATAGCACTTGATTCAAAGAGTAATGAGTAGAGAGCATACAGAGATGAAGATTGGTGAAAGCAGAATTGAATTATGCAGAGTATAGGTGTAGAAATCATAAAAATGATGAAGTAAAATGGTGTAATGGAGTAGAGTGAAAGTGAAGAAGAAGAGATGATTTGAAATTCGAATTCAAGCCCTTTTTATAGTGTGTGAAAGGTTGCAATGCTTCAAAACCGTCGCAATCAATGAAAAGACACTTTCTTTTAAAATTGAAAAAATGATAGTTATATGTCGACATAGAGTTTTATATATGTCAACATATGCTCAGTGTAAATTTAATTTTTGAGTATTTTTCAAGTGTTTCGATATAAATATTATTCTGGAAATACTTTAATAATAATATGGTGTTATAAATTAATATCGTAAAGTAGAAAATCATATGAAAACAAAAATATAAACTATATAAATATATTTATAAAATTATAAGATTGAAAACTATATATAAATATAAAGTATAAAAGTCTAAATATATAAAACTTAACATTGAAATCAAAAGTAAAGTAAGAAAGGAAAATAAAAAAGATAGAAAATAAAATAAGGAGGATTGAAGATAGAATTTGAAAACAAAATTTGAAAATCAGAATTTGAGTTTGAACATGGAGTGCTATTTAGAGTCTTATATAATCTAGACTCTATATCTATATTAATCTTGAACTCTTGAAATCATGAATACTCATGAGTCTTGAAATATCTGTGAATTCTGAATCTTTAACATCTTTAAAACTGTACAGTCTTCAATATATAAATCATGTATATAAATCTGGCATATGTGTATATATATATTCAAGACAAAAGTTTTAGTATATATTTTATAATCAAATAATATTGAAATAAGGTTGTTGTCATCAAAACTCCATTCTCTAACAGACCCACCTGCACTTGGGTCGACCTATGGGTCGACCTATCTTCCCTTGGGTCGACCCGTGGGTTGACCTAGACCAGGGTGGGTCGTCCCTCAATGGGTCTCGTTCCCACCCCTGACCACCTTCATTTCTTGCTTCGTTCTTTTTAAATTAATTTGAACTGTTTTGATTTATATATACATATATCCCGCTTATATGTAACAAACTTCTAACCTTCATATATTTCTCATACGATATCCATTTTACGCAAACTCAAAGCTGAATCATAATTTTGAGATGAACACAATGGTACACTCCGTTATACCTAATTCCCAATGTTTAATTAAGTATCCTTTTGTTTATTGTTAATAATGTTCTTTAAAATTATGGGGTGTTACAGAGTCTCTATAAGAAGCTTTTGAATATCGAATGGCTACTTCTGACATCATTGATCTACGCTAGTTAAAAATAATTTAACCTTGAACCCTAACCTTATTTCTTATGCTTCCACCCTTGTAATTTACCCTTAATTCCCCTAACTTCGTCCTTGTGAAATTCCCATCCTTATCTCCTTTCTCATCAGTAGAGAAACTCCCATTACCCATTAAAGACGGTTCGACCAAGGACGAATCATAAACAAGATTTTAGCGCATCATCCACCTTAGAAGATAGTATACTTCAAGAGTTCAGCTTAACAAATTTTCAAACTGAGGAACCTTTAAGCTTAATGAAAGAAGCGTACAATGAATTGGAAATATTACACTTAGCCTCATAGATCGATACCGCAAGAAGGGTTATTGAAGAATACCTAGCTAAAGAGTCTCCTGAAGCAAAGCTCTATGAAGTAGAATCAAGAAAAATGGCACCTCAAGAGCTTAATAGCCAAGTTATGACAACATTAAGCCTATAGGACAATCCAGTTTCGTAAGGAAGCAATCAAGCATTAAAAGAAATTGTTAGTTTATAAGAAAGCAAAAGCCCAATGCCATCAAAAATAAGGAGTTACAAGGAATCTCCTTTTTCCAATGATAAAATGATAGCTAAAGTTCCACCTAATATAAAAATACCACAACTCCTATATGATGGAACTATAGATATTGAAGAACACATTTCCATCTTCGAAAGTTACATGGATTTGTATAACACTCCTGGGACATTTCGATGCAATATTTTCCTAACCACTCTTCATACTGAAGATAAAAAGTGGTGCAAACATTACCATAGCCTGGTCATCACAACCGAGAAATAATTATCCACTGCATTTAGCACACAATTCCATGTGTGAAATGACCCATCAATCAACATTTATGATTTAGCCATGATTAAAAAAGGACAAAAGAATCACTTGGTGGCTATCTGAAGAGATTTCTTATTGATTCGCTTAAAGTAAAAGGAGCAATAGACAAAGAGAAGCTGACAGTTGTGCATTTTGGGTTGCTTGCACTAACACCTTTCTGGAAGGAGCTTATCCTAAACAAATGTGAAGGCTTGAATGATTTTTATTCCACAGCTGACAAATTCATTTACATGGAAGAAATTCTCAATACAAAGAAAAGCTTGCAACAAGGTCACGGGGCAGGAAAGTTCGGTTCTAATTCTTTTATAGAAGATGCTTCAGGATCAGACAAAGGAAAAGATTATTGTTCCTATTATAAGGCAAAAGGGAATCAAACTAATCAATGTCGTAATTTGATAAAGAAAATCCAAACCAAAAAGTAAGGAGAGCCTATTCAAAAAGGTTGAAAGATGAACAACAGGAGAAATGGTCGAAAGCATTCCAGCAGGGGATTAAGATCTAACAATAACTTTTCTGGTTGAAATACTTACATTCATAAGTAATTTTACTTTGTTTCTTCCTTATAGTCAAACAAATATCTATGTAAGTTCGAGTGATATTACAGGTAAAAACCAAACCCTGTTCAGGCTTATGCATACAACAGGAGCTCAGGGGAGCACCTAAAACGCGCCCAACCACCGCCTATGTATCCTCCCGTAGAAGGGAACGAAAGCTCAAAATGCAACACTTAGGGAAAGCAGTTCATTGATAAGAGCATGGCAAAGCTATCGATCGATAAAAAATTTCAATAAAAGCTCTCAAAGAAATATACAACGAAGAAGCAATGAAATGTCGATCATTGCTTGACTTAAATGTGATTACTTAACATCTTATCTCTTTTGCTTTGAAAATTTCACAAATGCTTCTCATCAAATGCACTATATTAATATGAATGAATATTTCTATGGAAGGTGTGGAACCTACCCTTGGCAAAAGAAATCAATAAAGCCTTTAAGAGAAAAGGTGAATCAACAAAGCCTTTAGAAGGAAGGGCACAACAAACAAAGCTTCTAGGGAGAGAAGTACCATCAAATAAAGCTTCTAGAGAGAAGCAACAACAAATAAAACATCCCAGAAGAGGAGCGTCAAACAAAGCTTCCAAAGAGAGAAGCAACAACAAATAAAACCTCCCAATAGAGGAGTGTCAAACAAAGCCTCCAGAAGAGGAGCATCAAATAAAGCTTCCAAGAAGAGAAGCAACATCTCCTACAATGGAGTGCCTCCCAAGTAGGGCTATAATACTTGCATCTCTTGCATTAGAGTTCTCATCAAGTAGGCCTACATACTTGCATCTCCAACTAGTGGAGTTGCCCCCTAAGTGGGGCTAGTTATGCATACATCTACCCATAAAAGGATCAATATCAATCTCTTAGAGTGCATTCATTAATTTCCATGTCCAAGGGGTTAAGAATAAGGCTGGATGCTAGATACCCAATGACTAAATAGTCAAAGGGAACTTCTCGCCGAACGGTCAATAGCCAAATGACCAAACGGACCTTCTCGCTGAGCCTTGTGATTCAGATAACCAAATGGAACTACCTGTTGGATAATCGAACAATTGAAAATTTGGGCAATCGAACGGAAGTACCTGCTGAGTAGTTAAATGATGAAACAATCAAACGAAACTACTACTAAAGGGTTAAATGTTTTGAAAGATGAACAAAACTACTATTGAATGATTAGTCGGTTTAGGATAGGATTAATTTATTTTGAAAGTACTCCTCTATCTACGCATCCAAAAAATCATTTCTCGGGGTACTCAAGAATCTTTCGCTTGTATGCTTTCTCTAAACAAGCTTCCGAGGAGCACACAAACAACTTATGGATGTTGATCATCTTTACTAATGTTTGGTTTGTTTAACATTTCTCGTATAGGATAACCTTTGGATGATGTTTGATGCTTCAATTCGATGACCTATGGAATAATTTTGATGATTCTTCTGTGCCTTTTTTGAGATGACTTACTTAATTATAACATTACATAATGATCTTCAGTTAAGACATGATTCTCTATAATGTCTAATTCCAATTTACCTGATGTTCATACATGGATTTCTGATTTACTATTTATTCGAGCATGAGTCTCGGAATTTCCTATCTCTACTTACCCGAGCATGAGTCTCGGGATTTCAATTTCTACTTACCCAGATGTGAGTCTAGCGATTTATGTTAATTTCATATGTGAATTTCTAATTTCTACTTACTCAAGTGTAAGGCTCGAGATTTCTACTGATTTGAAATGTAAATTCCTGGTTTCTTACTTACCCGAGCATAACTCTCGATATTTCTATTTAGTTCAAAGGAGAAATTCTGACTTTCCGCTTACTTCATAATAAGTCTCTAGATTTCTATATTTCTGATTTCAATTTACCAGAGCACGAGTCTCGAGATCTCTGGTTTCAATGTACCCAAGTCCGACTCTCAGGATTTCCTTGTGAATTCCTAATTTCTATTTTTACCTGAGTGTTAGTCTCAGGGTTACTATTTCTGCGGACCCAAGTATGAATCGCGGGAATTTCTATTAAATTCAGATGTGAATTTTTTATTTCTATTTTTTCAAGCTCGAGTCTTGGAATTTCTGTTATAACATATATGTATGTCTAATTTCCTATTTACCCGAGAGTGAGTTCTTGCGCTTTCTGTTCTAGACATGATCCCTGATTTTCCATTTATCAATTTCAAATATGAATTCTTGATTTTTTTTCTATGTAACCGAGTGTATGTCTTGGGGTTTCTAGATAATTTTTTATTTCTACTTACTCAAGTGTGAGTCTCGGGATTGTTATTATGATCAAGCCTCCAAATTTATGTCGCATAAGTGCAGGCCTGCGCCTTGAACCTTTTTCCCTGCTATTTCCAAAGGAATATTCTAAACTAACAATTATTTTCAAAAAAAACCTTTACATCTGTATTTTTCTAGAATCCAAGTTTAACTATGAATTTTCTGTGCTCATTTTGAAAAAAAAAGAGAATGACTAAATTTCTTTTTGTAATTCTTATACATGGAGTTCGAATACACCACTATCATTCCAGGGTAAAGGTGTTTATGCTACTGGCAGGGTAAGTGCAATAGGCCTCCCATTCAAAATCTTCCAACAAGGGTTCTCGTGTCACCTCACATAGGGAAGTTCTTCTAATCCCATGACACAATTACTCAAAACATTCATTGTTGTATGTCTTGATTAAAATAATGAAGAAGCAAACACTATACAAGTTATACTTTTATTAATGCAATATATTTGTCAAAATGGGATTCTGTTTTTCTATTACGAATATATGTGAACAAAAAAAATTGACATCTCATGCTCCTAAGGGTGAACTCTTCTTGACTGGATTTCCAATCCACTGTTCTTAAAAAAAATCAACAGTCTCATTGGATGCATATTTAGGTTTGCATGATTAGATTTATAAAAATTTGTAACTTGAAGTCTATATTTCAACACTAATCCCTCTTGCATCAATGTTTTTAGCTTATACGATAATAGTTCAAACTTTTGTAATAATTCTTGAGTTTTAGAAAAATAGTGTAGGAACTATAGGATTTTGTACTAAAGAATAAAAGGTTCTATATACTGTAGGGGCTAATTGCTGACACCAAAATTTGCACTGACCAAATATAAAGAAGCAAAAGGATCCAAAGAAAGAAAAAGGCACTTTGGGCAGCGAAACCGGAACCAAGTGGGAAAGGCGTCAAAGGTAAGCTGTGAAAACTGGGAAACCGATAATAAATTAGAAGAAGTTTAAGGACAACTATATCGACACCAAGAGCATTGAGATGAAAGCTGATACTGGTAGCTAGGAGGTTCAGGTTGCAATCGAGCATCAGTATTAGTATCGTTAGAAAATTGATACCATGGTTACAACAACGTTAAAGAAAAGACCAATGAGACAGCCGGTACTGAAAGCAAAATGAAAAGGACCTAGTCAGAATGTGACTGCACCAATAAGAGAGATAAAGCTTGGTGCCAATCCAAATAAGATGGTAGCAAGGCGACAATGAGAGTAATGAGGGAGCAAGGAGCAATCGAGAGCTGTTATACTACTGTCACCAAGAGTACACAATTTAGTTTCGACTCCTAGAGCACACCTTCCAACACTAAAACCTAGAGTTATGAAAGAGAAAGCAGCGTGACCAAGGACAAATGTTTAGGAGCCAATGTCATAGAAGACAATAACAAATACTAAGTGGGGAAGACACAACGGTTGACACCAAATATTAAAGATAAAGGCATGAAGCTGAAACCAGATCCCTCAATGGGGAAAGAGGGCTAGGAGCAAGTAAAATAGAGTAGAAGAAGGGATTTTTGTACCTACAGTTTTCATGTCGAAACTAATAAGCGAAAGCAACATCAATCGATATAGTTAATAGAGGAAGAAGCTGTAACACCCCGTAAAATATATAAATATTAACAATAAATAAAATTAAACAATTTAATAAAATAGGATGGAAAATGAGATTTTTGCATCTTTAAGAATTTAGCTACGAAAATCTTTTATTTGGTCCGTAAAACCCAGAAATATATATATATAATCAGATTAGTAATATATATATATATATATATATATCAAGAATTATATTAAAATAAATTAGGATGAATTTGAAATTCAAATAGAGGTAAGATTTTGGGGGCAAAGAATATTGTAAGTAAGGAAAGAGATAAGAAAATAAAGCAACGTATTAATTAATTAAACACATCAGTACCACATACATTCATTGGGAGTTTCAGCGACTAGGAGGTCGACCCCCCTAGGAGGGGTGTCGACCGCCTGGCGGCTAAGAGGCCAAACAAATTTATGTTTGGTTAGGGTTTTCTAGGGGAATATAAATAAATATATGACCGTGATTACATCTGAATAACCTAACGGCCTATGCTTACACAAGCGACTATATATAAGCCCTCAAACCACGCAACAATACCCTAACCACTCTTTTATCTCTACCTCCATATTACCCTTTTGTCATTGATGAATTCCAGAAATGTTAGGAATTTCTCTTCTATTCCTCTAACCTCCATTCTTGTCATTTCTCTAATCTAAATTCATAGAGATTTTAGTATGAATTTTGCAATTTAGTTTTATATATGCATAAGATTTTAAAGATGGTTCTTATATATATATATATATATATATATATATATATATATATATATATATATATATATTAGGAGGATTGGAGCACGTTTATGACGAGGATTGAACATAGATCTGAATCAACAACAAGAATACTATTTGTTCTTCCTTAGATCTGTGAATGGAATATTGTGTTCTTAGGCATATTCTATTTTTTAATAGATTAACATGTTGATAGCTATGCCTAAGAGGATTTGGCAAATGATAACATCAATATAAAAACCTCCAAATCCTTTATTTATATTTGCGTAAGAATTGTCATGTTATTTGGGTTTGCGGATTTGGATTTTTTAATATTGGGTTGAGGATGAAAGGGGTGTTGTTTCTACTTTGTATAATTCACCCTTATGTAAACATTTTATTGTAGCCTAAAAGGATTTAAATTTGGTTTGTTCCAAAATTTTATTAGGTTTGGATTCTGTTTTGAATCCAACGCATTCATACTTGAAATATATAAAATGTAAACGTTTTTATGTGCAAAACACCAAAAGGGGCGTATAAGATAAAGTAGAATCTATAAACATACATGTATAAATTATATGTGTATATTACTCTATTCCTGATCCATTATTGAAATCATTCCAAGAACCCTAGGATGCAAGTTGGAATTTATATGTATGTTGTAATTTCAATTCACTGCTATATGTTACTATGTTGTTATGCCATCATGCCTAAACTGTAATGGTTAAAAATGGAAAAATTGACTTGTATACCTTAATTTAGACAAGTTGACAATTTTTATCTCGTTAGAACGTTCTCTCATTCATACGAACATTTAGCGTTATTTATACTAATATAGCATAATCAACGTAACCAACGTAATGCTATTAGGAAAGAATTCGTATTTGAAATGTCCCTATATACATATATATTGATTGCTTGTGTGTGTGTATAAAATGGCTTTACGTATATTAATAGTGACACACATACACGAGGTTAGCTACAATTTGTGGTAGAAGCCTTCCCAGAACTGACCGGCAAATCCAACAACCACAAGTAGGCCCAACTAATGTGAGAGATCTGTGTGTCATAGGCCATTCAAACTTAGTACACTATGACACAAGGTTAAACCCACTTGTAGTAGAAGTCTGCTCGAAACCGCCCTACATATCCAACATCTATAGGTTTATGGTTTAATGAAAGTGGTCTAGTGTGTATATATAACTATATATATAAGTCTATTATATGTGAAAATAAGCTGGTGTACAACGCCTTGAGAAGATCTTAAGTGGATGGATCTCTTCTTGTCTAATTTGGGTCTTAAGTGGTTAGGACTAGGATCCATCCGAAGTCTTATTCCTTAGAGAGGAACCAAAATCATGGGGCCCACCCTTATTAGATTCGAAGTAAGCCTTTGGGTCCTCCTTCTCTAAAAGTTGTTAGGCATAAGCGGTAACAATGTAAGGTAGTTCATAGGGAATGTCCACTTCCTCTAGAAGCTTATAGAGGCTCAACTAGGGACAGATTGGTATATAAAAGATATGTGGTCATTGCTTGCTCACCAACTGTCTAAGGGAAGCCTTAAGCGACATAGGCGTTCTACCGTAATATCAGTTAAGTAGTAACGTTTGCAATACTACTTCCCATATTACAATTGAGAGTATAGACTTAATAATGTTGACATACTAGGATAGGGTCTTACGGGGATAGGGCCCTCCTCAGGGTTATAAGAGACAATAAGAATCCTCCTTTAATAAAGCCATAAGTGACTGAGGATGCCTACCTCCTTGAGTCTTTAACCTAAAAACACTAATGAGCGATTGATTTGGATATCCACCTCACTGGCTAGATTCTTCGTGTTTGTTTGAATGTTGTGTGCTGTGTAGATGTACCTTGACATATGTAACCTACTAAAAACTTGGCATGGTCATTAAGTAAATACCATATTTCATTCACATATAATTTTATGTTCTGACCCATCTACTCCTTAACATATCCAACAGGTCAATAGATGTGGTAAAAGCCATGGACGAAATCATGATAGGAGCTGAAGACGAAGATGATGTTGTTATGCTATTATTAATTGTTAGGGGTGTACTTCTTATGGAAACATTTGAGAATGAATTTATTGATGTACCTATGGTACGAATGTAATCTTGGCAGTTGTGTTGTTATTCCATGATTTTTAAATAAGGAGTACCTCTTATTTTAATATTGTATTTTCTCCTCCTGCTGCGTGAGATTTCCATTCAAAGTGTGCGTGTATATATACATATACATATACATATACATATATATATATATATATATATTATCTATGCAAATGAAATTCCTAACGGGAACCAACGACCCATCTAGAATGGCTTCAAGTTTTGATATGCCTTTTCTAGGTCGAAATTTAAGCCCATACCGGGAAGATGGTTACAGAAGCCAAGTACATAAAAAATAGAGGCAACCAAGCGAGCACCGAATGTGCATTCCATACCGACACCGAAATTATCATAGTTCGACACCAAAAGCCGAGAATGAGAGAAAGGAGAAAACAGAACTGACACCAAAGCACATACAAAGCTTCAGCACCGAAACCAAGAAGTGCGGAAGCACATCGAAACCAAATGATGTGGAAGCTGGCCAAAACAGTGAAAGCGCTTCGGAACCGATTCCAAGAAGAGGCAACAGAAGGGGGCCCAAATTCTCTATAAATATGACCCCAAGGGTCACCTTTTAGGGGATTTTTACGAATTCCACAATCTTGCTCTCATTTCTAAGAGATCTAACCCTAATTTGTAAATCAATTTGGGGATTTCATATGTAACCTACTCCGTGAATAAAATGATCAAAGCCCTTAAAGTGGACGTAAGTTCAATCCGAACTGAACCGCTATAAATCATTGTGTTCTTATTTTTTCCTCATATTATACTATACCTTATTATGCTTTTGACCATGTTCTGCCACGCTTTCAAAAAACCAAAATAACCCTTCCTATTTAGCTTTCCACTTACAACGAGCTTTCAAAACACTTATCCCAAGGTAAATATTGGTCCTTAAATTTCGTAAGCGTGATACTCACCTTTGGAAGGAAGAGTAACTAATGTTCAGGTTTTATACCTTGATATCTAGGAAACGGTGAACTAACTCAAGCTTGTAGGAACCAAGCAATCCCTAAGTTCCCTTAGATCCCTACCCTTATTCACTTATTCAGGTTTTAACGAAAAATATCGTTAACAATTAATAATAATAAAATATAATATAATAACTATGTTAATGAGCTTAAATTAAATATATATATTCATATTCATTTGAATCTACGTAAATAACACAAATATATTTTTATAATAAATGTTTGTTATTCTTGTATGCTTGAATAGTTTCCACTTCTATGGAAATTCATATAGAAATATAATCCATAGTAAATGGAAATTGGTGTTATAACCATTATAGCAATAAATGAATTTGATTTGCTAAAAATAAGGTCATAAAAAATAAGGAATGTTGTAACCATCTTTGATGTGGAATGAATTGAATAAGATAAACATGCCTAAATGGCTACAAATATAATTGGGTTTAGGAATAGGAAATATAACTCCAAGTAGGTGAGTAAATAAATATTACCCATATATATACATATACATGTATATATATGTATATATACATACAAATAATAATTCAATCAAATTGAAGTAATATAGAAAATTTTAAGGAGTTATAGTAAATAGATATAACTTAAAATGGGACGATATAGAAAGGTAATACCTTAGGAAATATGACTTTAGATTCATAGAACAACATTAATTATAATTAATGGAAATAAATGACATTTAATGGGTTAATTAGTGTCTTAGGAAAATATGACCATTTGTGCCATAAAGGGCATTTAATAGGTTAATAGATCCCTTATGAAATATGACCATTAGGGTCACTAGTGGTAGATAACCAATTAATAATAATAAAAGGAATAGAAAAGGGGAATTGGTGGGGATTAATTAGTGTAGTAAATGCTAAGTCCAATAAGTAAACATATACATAAAAAATCATAAGATAGGAAGTCATGAATTCCTTGTAAATCCAGAATTGTTATAAGTAAAAATTGGACTCTTTAGGTTAATGATGTGAGGTCTGCACTTCCAGCAGTTGGATATATGTTCAACTGATGTGAGATATCATTAAATATAGGAATACATGACGATAGTTAATTACGTAACGATAGTCGACTGAGTAACAAGGGTTATTTCCGAAAACAAGGTTTATTTCAAGAGTGAGGTTCCTGCATCCCATCCCAAAAGGGAAAACCTTGGAAAGGAGATAATTCCCGGCGTAGCCTGCTTCGGGGTAAAGGTCTTAAGTAGTTAGATCCACCCTTTAAAGGGTATTAAATGATCACATAGCTTGCATCCCTATTTAATGGCTATTGGGTATGACCTAGGTAATCCCCACGTTAGTTTGTTTCCTCTAGTTTGTAAGTGATTGGTTTATGGGTCTGCCTTAGGAATAGGTATTAAACGACTGCTCCAAAGGTACGAAAGGTTTTCCTATCCTTCTAGAACTATTAAGTGATTAAGGGAATTATCCAATAAAGCCAGCTAGATAGTAACAATGGGTCCACCGGGGTAAGGTCTGAAATGGCAAAATGGCATCTACCTATCCTATAGGTAATAAGTAAGTACTAACTATCACTAGTCTTATGCGTGGCATGGTTATATGCATGAACAACGGAAGTCTTGGATTAATAGGACTTAGTAGCTAATGTCCTCTAATTTATATTATGGTAGAATAAACCACCGTATAAGGTATTAAGCGATCAAAAAGGTCTGCCTTGGGTATTAATTGATTGTGAGTAACCACCCTTACCTAACATGGATAGCGAGGTCTTAAGTGGCTATATATAAGTACCCTCCTTATGTGATAGTTAGAAGTTTATTGCCAGCCTCTTGATTTAGTGAATGTTGTTTATAAAGCTTCATACTTATGCGTAAATGATCTATCTCAGTATTACATTACTGTTAGGTGTGGAATATTACCTTGGGTTTTTTGGTTAGTCGTCATGCATAATTATCTACAAGGTTAGGTTAGAATTACTAGCCTTGTTAGATATATGTCTTGGTTTTGACCACACGGAGTACATTTGTGTATTGTAGACATTTTTATACATTTTTCTACTCACTAGGACTCATTGTTCTGACCCTCCTCCTCCTCATAACAACTCTCAGGTTTATCTCGGGGAAGATAGGTCTTAGCAAGTGTTTAAGTTTGGTTTCAGTTCTCGTTATCTCATGCTCAACATTGATGTGATTATACGCCTTAAGGTTGTCTCCGTAATGCGTATTTATTATTTTATTTCTTTTTCGCTGTGAGTTAGTTTTATTTATTTTGATTATACTCATGCTCTTTAATTGCAGGTACCAGATTTATACTCTCCATGCTTAAATGGGTTGAGTTTCGATTTTTGTTGAAAATCGGCTCGGAAAAGTGTGGGGTGTTACATTTGGTATCATAATTTAGGTATAGATGATCAAAAAAATAAATAAATTAGGACTAGTGAGAGAACATATTCGATTTTCTTTTCTATTTTCTTTCGCCTTATTTAAATCGACATTAAATTATTTCCACGATGAGTCAATCGTAGGCCTAATTATAGGTTTTAAAATGACTAGGAGTTAGAAATATTTCAAGTTCAAGTATTCGGCTAACCCTAATTTGCCCCATGGTGCGTTCGGTAATTTGGCTGTAAAGATTATGAGGGCAGCATGTGGTGGATTTAGTGGATTTGAGCTTGGTGACTAGAAAAAAGCTAGCTACAACTGAGATAGTCATGATTTCTTGTGTTGGTTTTGTTTGGGAGTTCCATTCTATAACCTTTTGTTGGATTATTTGAAGGTTCACGTAAACGTGTCTTCATAGTCCGAAGTTACAATTACGAGATATGCTTAACGGATATTTCGTAAAACGAATCCAGATAATCTTTTGATAGAATTATTATTTTGAATCCTTGGTCTTAAAATTTGGTGAAACTTCAGTTTTTAAAACTATATTTGAAATAAAAGGGGTTTCAAAAATTTTAAACTATTATTTTCAAGAAATTATTTAATAAATAACATTAAAACTATAAATCTAACCATATTTTGGATTATTGGTCTTCTGTAAATTTTAATAAACAATCCATTTTGATAGAAAGAAGGAAGTTGGAAGCAACAAGGAATACGCTTCAGAATTTAAAACTATCATTATTTATTCTTTGTGATTTTTAACACTTTTTTTCTCGGATGGTTTATGGAAATTAACATAAATAACCTTTTGGAGAATAGAATTCTCGACAATTCAAGATATGGAAGGGTATTTCCAATCACTAATATAAACGGTAATATAAATTAATAAATAGACTTATATTTTGAGACCCTCAGTTTATACGTATAGAAATTTAGTTCGAAAAGTTTTAAAAATTTTCTCTTGGAAAAAAGGTAATTTATATTCAGCTTGCAGTATTTGATTTTGGAAATCGTTCAATTCGTTTGATAGCTAGGTAAGGGGAAAATGTGTTTTATTTATTTCAGTTTTCTGGCTGAGTTTTCTTTTTGAGAATTTGTGTTGTCTAGTCGCATCCTATCGTTCAGACTACTTTGAATCTTTGGAAACAGTTCAGAGTTTGACTGGGATCTATGATACCATATTGATGAGGACAAGTATTTTTCGGATTCACATCAAATCTTAAAAGATGAAGAAGGTTGATTAATATTTTAATCTGGCCCCTATAGGGTTAAGGTTCAACCTTTGCCCAAATCCCACTTAATAGTTGATCGTTCAGTGTTATGCCTAGAGTGGTTAGCCAGTTGATGAGTTTTGGTACAATTTAAACCTTGGACTCAGCTATAAAAATTACGGCCAAATTTCCCTCCTTAAACCTCTTTCTTTCATCCTTTCTTCCTCGTCTAGCCGAACCATATCTCTATTTTTCTTCCCTTTCTTTGTTGTCACCTCATCTCCTCATTTTTCGTGCTAATTTGCGCATTAGATCTTGCCCCATTGTTTTGAACTAGATCTGGAAATTCTCTTTTGGATCTAAGGTCTGGAGAGGAAAACATACTTTGGATTGGATTTTGATCTGCATGTTGTAATGATGTATGTGAGTATGGAGGAATAGCAGATCGTTGATCAGAATCATGAAAAGAAACGATCGTCGTTTGAAATTTGGAAGGCAGCAAGGAAGAAGACGCCATTATTTGTAGCTATTTTTTTGTTAGATTATAATTTTTGATTTTAAGCCATCCAAGGCATAGATAGACATGATTTCTGAGAGTAAATATCATAAGAGTTCTATCCAGTTAAAATACTATGAACCTGAAGTCAAAGAAAAATTTAAACTTGCGGTAATTAATGAAGAATTAACTAACAAAGCAAGGGAAAGATGGTATAATTCGATTGTTTTTTATGTGTTTGGAAGTAAATCCTTTTACAGTTTCCTTAATGATTATATAGATCAAAATTGGGATGTGAAAGGAAACTATCAATTATTTTCTAAGGAGAACGGTTTTATAACAACCCGTATTTTCAATAAACTGTTATAACATAAATCGAGGCAGAATTAAATTCAAAAATCTGAACCAAGGGAAACGGGCTATGCCATTGCGTTCGTCTCGGAAAAATACGCGAAATAGAGTCCGAGTTTTCGAAAATCGGAGTCAGTATGACCCGGTTAAGGCCCATTGAAGTTTTCAGAAATTTCTATGCTAAAAACAGATTTAAATTTCAAATTAAAACCAGGATTAAGGCTAATCTGTGTCAGGCGGGAAAATTCCCGCCAGGGCCCCCATGTCGACAGGCATGTCGACAGGGGTCCTTGGGTGTCGACTGCCCTGTCGACAGCCCTGTCGACAGGGGGTAAGCAGGCAGTTTTGCCTGGCGCGCCACTTTGATTTGGGCTTGGTCTTGTGGCTTGGTTCTAGAGAATTCCGAGATCTGACGGGCCAAAACTAACCTAGGGTTAATCCTAGGGCTTAAAACACTCTAATTCCCTATAAATATACCCCTAATCCTACCCCAAAGCCTCATTAATCAATCTAGCAACTAAACTATGTCAATTTGAATCCTCAAATGGCCTCCACCTAAAAATCCTAGCCTCCACCTTCCTCAAAGTTTAATCCTATGAAGATATGATGATCATACAACCTTTTCTATGTTGTATGAATGCTTAATAACTTGCATACTTCATTAAGTTGCAAGTTTGATTTGCTAAGTTTGTGTTTTTGGGATTTTGCAAAAGGGTTTTCTTATTTGAAGCTTTGTTTTGGGTTTTTAAAGGGCTTCTTCATCTTATTTGGTGGATTTGTGACTTGTTTATATTTATAAGCCCTCTTACCTTCACTTTACAAACTCTAAAGTTAATATGTGGTGAAAGTTGAGATTTATGTGAGTTTATTTGATTATGCATGCTTATGCGAACTCACTATGCCATGTTTTACATGTTTCATAAGTTATGCATGCTTATGCGAGATTACTATGCCATGTTTTACATGTTTCACAAGTTATGCATGCTTATGCGAGTTTATTATGCCATGTTCTACATGTTTTATGGGTTATGCATGTTCATGCAAGTTCACCTTACCATATTATACATGTTTTATGGGTTATGCATGTTTATGCAAGTTCACCTTACCATGATATGCAAGTTTAATGGATTATGCATGCTTATGCAAGTTCACCTTACCATGTTATGCATATTTAATAAGCTATGCATGTTTATGCGAGTTCACTATGACATGATTTGCAAGTTTAACATGTATGCATGTTTATTATGATATGTGAAGTTCATCATGTATGTTATGCCAAGTTACCTTTTATACCCTTATGCGTTATGACGAATATGTAAGCGAGATAATGACGTTAGGAGGGTTTGGGTAAACTTACAAAATACATGAAACTAAAAGATTGGGAATTTACCTATTAAGTTAGGTCTACCCCTTGGGAATTTACCTATTAAGTTAGGTCTACCCAAGTATATGTTAACTTGTAAATATGTTTTAAAGTGGACATGACATTAGATAACATGATATGGCCAACTCGAGGTTAGACCTAGTTGTGGTGTAAATCTTCCCAGGTAACCACAACGTGGAGTCTAATGTGGGTAGTTGGTCATGTTGCACCATAAGACCCGAGGTTAGACCTAGACGTGGTGTAAATCTTCCCAGGTAACCACGGATGTCTAATGTGAGAGGTTGGGTGCGTTAATTAATTAATGCCTCATAATTAGGGTTAAGTCATGGCCCACTAATACTTAACCAATAATGGGGATGCGAGGATTAGATGGGGTTAAGTGGTTACACTTAACTAATTTAATCCAGGATTAGTGAGGGGTTAAAACCACACTTAACCCTCTTAGAAACCCTAGCAACGTGGTCTGTTCCAGCAGTAATCCCAGTTTGGTATCATTCACAACCCTAGAGGCTAGGCTAGGGCGGGGCACGATTACTGGACTGATGTAAGCGACCAAAGCGACGGCTGAGTGGTACAGCGGTGCGGGTCCGGCGGGCTACGGACGTGCACGTAGTCCGATATTGGACAAACTCGAGGCACGGGTACCAGTAGGTTTAGACTGTGCATTATTGCTTAGGTGTCTGGGGTTGACACCCGAGGGCTTGATACACCCAAAGGTGGACCCAGCGCAGTCTGACTACATCCATGTGGGCCGTATGGACACCAACACTGGACGTGTTAGGTTTATAGGGAGCCGATCGACTAGACCGTTGGGCTGGACCTTATACTAAGGTCACTTCAAGTTATTGGGCCAAAGTTTGGGCTAAGGGATCAAGATCTGTTTTGTGGGTTTGCTAGTACACTGTGGTGCAAAGTTTAATCTCATCTATGTGATGTCACCTTTATCTATTGCCTGTATGTTCATCTCAGTTTCCATCATGCTGTTAACTTTATTAGTTTATAGATTGATCGTAGTAGGGCTTACCAGTCTTTTTGACTGACCTGTTTTCTTTCGCTTCTTTTCTTCCGTTTTCCCCCCCACCCCACAGGTTCTCAGGGAGGGGCTACATCTGCTTAGTGGATCTTTGGCTTGCTTGTTGGATAGCTCATGTATGGATCTGAGCTAGCTGTGGCTTATCTTTTATTTCGGGGGATTAGTACTGATGTTTTACCATGTATTTTGTTATCACGTATCTAGACTTATGTTGTATTTTGGATCATGACATTTTGATATTATGTACTTGACTATGTTGGTTTTCTGAGATGATGATGATGGGTTTTTATCTGCTACCGCTGCTTTACTTATATTTATTTTTATATATTCTGTCTTGCGATATCTCTATGCATGCTTACCTTCACAATAATGCCCCTCCAAAGCTAGTATATTCTAAGGAGTGATCCTAGTGGAGGTGGGGTGTTACATTTGGTATCAGAGCACAAGGTTAACAAGATTGAACAAAACTTTTGAAAAAAAAAAACCCTTTTTGAAAACCTATTTTCAAAAACCTACTAAGTATTTTCCAAAATAAAGTCTAGATTTTTTTAAGGCTAATCCCCAAAAGCCATTAGCGTTATCCTTCGTTCCCTTGACCTGATCTTATCTTATCTTTCGTTTCAGTATGGCTGAGAATCTTGTCATCCCAGATGGAGTGAACGTACCACTCTGGTGTAGGAGACTTCTAGAAGCTAGGGCGGCAGCTGGTCCCGCCAACCCTACTCCCACTCCTCCTCCTGTAGTTGAGAATCCTCTCCCTAATATCCCTCCTCTGGTGGTTCCTGCTCCCCCTCCTCCAGCAGTTAATATTCCTCCTCCCGATGCTAATGTTCCTCCCCCTCCCGTTGCTGAGGCTCCTCTTCCTCCTCCTCCCCCTCAGCATCCTCAGATTGAGTTTACGAAGGTTTGCAAAGACTTCAAGGCAATTGGAGGCAAGAATTTCCTAGGCACGGAATCTTTTGTTGAAGCTAGGAATTGGCTGAAAGACACGGAGGACCTGTTTGCTATTTTTGGGATTGATCACGAGAGGAAGATCTTATTGACAGTATGGCTTTTGAAGGATGAGGCGGCCTATTGGTGGGAGGTCACCAATGGGACGAGGCCCGTTGAGACTTGGGCCGATTTGAGGGCTAGATTTGTGACCAAGTTTCTATCTTCGGCTGAGGCGAATTTACAGATGGAGAAGTTCATTGCATTAAAGCAAGGTGATATGTCTGTCAAGGAGTATGTGAACAAGTTTAATCAGCTGGCCCGTTTTGGTTTGGACATGATAAACACCCCGGAGAAGAAGGCTCTTCGATTTGCTAGAGGGTTGAATGAGCCGCTACAGGGCTTGGCGATGTCACATATTCCGCATGGAGCTACTTTTGAGAGTTTGGTCAATATGGCTCTGCTTCAGGGAGATGGAAAGAAAGAAGTCAAGTCGAGTGATACTCAAGCAAAGAAGACTGATTCTCAAGGCAAAGGCAATCAAGGTGGTCAAAGCAGCCAGGGGAATCAGGGCAAGAACAAGAAGGGGAACAACAACAACAACAAAGGCAAGGGAAAGTGCAATTACTATGGCATAGCTGGGCACTTTGCTAAGGATTGCAGGAAGAAGAAAAGGAAGCTTAGTGGTGGATGCTTTTCTTATGGAGAGACTGGGCACTTTAGCAAAGAATGCCCAAAGAAGAAAGGACAGGCTGGACCTTCAGGAGGGCAAGTTCATGCTCTCAATACCGCTCCAGTTCCCGATCGAGGTAGTGTTTCTGTTGAGAACCTTGTTTATATCTCTGATCTTCCAGTGCGTACCTTTTTTGATTCTGGTGCTTCACATAGCTTTATTTCATCTGATCTTGTTGATAGCTTGCACCTTAGTACTAGCTTAGTGGATGATCCCATTTGTGTTTCGAATCCCATTGGGGGTTCTGCTCATCTATCTATGATATGTGAGGATCTGAGGATCTCTATACTCAGCGTAGAGTTCTTGTGTAGTGCATATGTTCTTGGTTTCAGGGGATACGGATTGATCTTGGGCATGGATTGGCTGTCCAGATATGGAGCCATTCTGGATTGTGAGCATAGGGTTGTAAGGCTTGTTACTCTCCTGGGCAACACCTTAGAGATTTCATGCAATCCGAAGAATCCCGTCATGTTGTGCTATCTAGAATCTCTTGACTCATCAGAGGAGGCCCTTCAGTCTGTAAGGGTGGTCCGAGATTATCCAGATGTTTTTGAAGAAGTTAAGGGGTTGCCCCCTAAACGAGAGATTGATTTTCGCATCTATCTGGTAGATAATGCTAAGCCCGTTTCTTTACCCGTTCGGCATATGGCTCCGCGTGAGAGACGGGAGCTGAGCAAGCAAGTGAAAGAATTGCTTGAGAAGAACTTCATCAGAAGGAGTATATCCGAATGGGGAGCGCCTGTGGTGTTTGCAACTAAGGCAGATGGTTCTCTTCGGCTCTGTGTGGATTATAGAGAATTGAATAAGCTGACTAAGAAGAACAGACACCCGTTACCGAGGATCGACGATCTCTTTGATCAGCTTGTTGGTGCTTCTGTTTTCTCTCAGCTTGATCTTGCTACGGGTTTTCATCAGCTCAGAGTGGCTGAAGATAGTATAGACAAGACTGCATTCAGAACTCCAGACGGATTCTTTGAATGGCTTGTTATGCCATTCGGTTTGACGAATGCACCCGCGTATTTTGTGGATTTGATGAGTAGGGTGTTTCGGGAGTTCTTGAATAAGTTTGTCGTGGTCTTTGTGGATGATATTCTGGTCTTCTCCAAGGATGAGGAAGAGCATGCGAGACACCTAGTAGAGGTGATGGACACGCTCAGAGCACACCAGTTAAAAGCCAAGTTCTCCAAGTGCCACTTTTGGAGAAGGGAAGTCAGATTTCTTGGGCATATCGTATCCAAGCAAGGCTTGGCGGTGGATCCCGCTAAGGTGGTTGCAGTTCAGGATTGGAAGACGCCAAGGAATGCAACCGAGGTGAGAAGCTTTCTGGGTCTTGCGGGTTTCTACCGGAAGTTCATCAAGGACTTCGCGAAGATATCCGCTCCTCTTACTAAGTTGACGAAGAAGAAATTAGTTTTTGCTTGGGATATGGATTGTGAGCTTGCTTTTCAGAGACTCAAGAGAGCCCTTACCTCCGCACCCGTTCTAGCTTTACCCGATGGTGGTAAGATATTAACCGTGTACACTGATGCCTGTGGCACGGGTTTGGGCGCCGTTCTGATGCAAGAGGGCAGAGTTATATGTTTTGGTGGGAGGCAACTTAAGGTGCATGAGAGGAATTATCCCACTCATGATCTAGAGCTGGCAGCGATTGTATATGCACTCAAGGCTTGGCGTCATTATCTTCTGGGAGAGAGATTTGAGCTGTATACTGATCATAAGTCTTTGAAGTATCTCTTTTCGCAGAAGGATCTGAACTTGAGGCAGCAGAGATGGATGGAATTTTTGGCTTCCTATGATTTTGATATAGCCTATACCCCTGGAAAGGGGAATGTTGTAGCGGATGCGTTGAGTAGGAAAAGGTTGACACTAAGTCCTCTATTTGTTGAGATGAAGAATTTAGAGTTCTTGGCGACCTTTGATTTCTCTTTGGCAATGGAGTCGGTGACCGGTTCCTTGGCATCTCTAGAGCTCAGGCCTACCCTTCTAGATCAAGTTGGGGCTTCGCAGAAGGAAGACCCTCAGATAATTGAGATCATGGATAAGCTGATTCGAGGGGAGACATCTAGTCACCTTGCTCGATATTCTATAGACGATAAGGGTTGGCTGAGGAGAGACGGAAGGCTTTGTGTCCCGATGGTAGAAGACTTGGTGAGGAAAGTTCTTGAGGAAGCACATCGCTCCAAGATGACTATACATCCAAGTGGTGATAAGATGTATAAGGACATGAAGCGCGTTTTCTTCTGGCCTGGAATGAAGAAGGATGTGGCGGAGTTTGTCTCGAGATGTGTTATTTGTCAGAGAGTAAAAGCTGAGTCGAAGAAGCCCGGTGGGCTATTGCATCCGCTAGAGGTCCCGCTATGGAAGTGGGAGAGCATTTCTATGGACTTTATTGATGGGCTTCCAAGGTCCAGGAAGGGGAATACGAGCATATGGGTCATTGTGGATAGGCTCACGAAGAGTGCTCATTTTATCCCAGTAAGGAGCAAAAGGACCGCATCTGGACTAGCATCAGTATATCTTCGTGAGATAGTACGACTACATGGAGTCCCTTCCAGCATAGTCAGCGACCGAGACCCCATCTTTACTAGTCAGTTCTGGAACAGTTTGCAGGAGGCTATGGGCACAAGGTTGAACCTGAGTACGGCCTATCACCCACAAACAGACGGCCAAACAGAAAGGGTGAATAGGGTACTTGAGGACTTGTTGAGGCTTTGCATTCTGGATTTTGGTGGTGCTTGGGAAGACCATCTTCCTCTTGTTGAGTTTGCATATAACAACAGTTATCAGGCGAGCATAGGAATGGCACCATTTGAAGCTTTATATGAGAGGCCGTGCAAATCACCTACATGTTGGTGGGAGACTACGGATAAGCTTATACTTGGACCCGACATGATTAGAGATACATCCGAGAAGGTCGAGTTGATTAGAAGACGGATGAAAGCGGCCCAAGACCGGCAGAAATCCTATGCTGACAGGCGAAGGTCCGAATTGGAGTTTGAGGTTGGGGACAAGGTTTTCGTAAAGGTTTCTCCTTTACGGAATGTGGTCCGGTTTGGAGCTGTTGGGAAGTTAGCACCGAGATTCGTTGGACCCTTCCCCATCATAGAGAGAATTGGGAAGATGGCTTATAAAGTGCAATTGCCCGAGAAGTTGTCCGGAGTGCATAATGTCTTCCATGTCTCGCATCTCCGAAAGTGCCTGCATGAGTCCGCTGAGGTGGTTGAACCTAGCATTCTTGAAGACGTGGAAATAGAGAAAGAAGCAACTTTAAGGAAAGCTCCGATTCGTATCTTGGGGACAGAGACCAAGAAGCTAAGGAATCGTGAGGTCAGGTTGGTGAAAGTTCAATGGGGTGAAGCCGAAGAAGACGCAACTTGGGAAACCGAGGAGAAGATGCGTGGGCTTTATCCATTCCTTTTTGAGGGTACACTCTCAATCTCTTTCCTTTGTTAGTATATCTTTCTTTTGCTATCCATGTCTATCTAGTTTATCTAGTTCATCATGTCTATCTTATCATGAGAACCTTAGGTAGAATCCTTTGGATGAAACATGTGTTTGAGACATGTTATGATTGATGGATGCAAGTGGTTGCAAGTGTTTGCAAGTGGTTACTCGTGGATGCATGATACACAGTAGGCACTAGATCGGCTCACACACTCCTCATATTGCATGTGCATGAGTGTTTATGCTTATTCTTGGATGAAATTTGTATGCAATCACATGGATGTTGCATATGGATGTATGATTGAGCACGCATGTAGATATTATACATTATGTTAGGGATTTGCATACATATGGATACATTTCACTAACATATCTTGCATTGATCTTTGCATTAGATAGGTACATATACACACACTTCTGCATATGTTCATACGACATTTAGAATCTTTTAAGGACAATGGTTGCTCGTGGATGATGTTTTGAGTAGATGGATGTTGGATGGTAGGATATGTTCTTCCTAACTTGAAGATTTCGGGGACGAAATCCTTTAAGGAGGGGAGAATATAACAACCCGTATTTTCAATAAACTGTTATAACATAAATCGAGGCAGAATTAAATTCAAAAATCTGAACCAAGGGAAACGGGCTATGCCATTGCGTTCGTCTCGGAAAAATACGCGAAATAGAGTCCGAGTTTTCGAAAATCGGAGTTAGTATGACTCGGTTAAGGCCCATTGAAGTTTTCAGAAATTTCTATGCTAAAAACAGATTTAAATTTCAAATTAAAACCAGGATTAAGGCTAATCTGTGTCAGGCGGGAAAATTCCCGCCAGGGCCCCCATGTCGACAGGCATGTCGACAGGGGTCCTTGGGTGTCGACTGCCCTATCGACAGCCCTGTCGACAGGGGGTAAGCAGGCAGTTTTGCCTGGCGCGCCACTTTGATTTGGGCTTGGTCTTGTGGCTTGGTTCTAGAGAATTCCGAGATCTGACGGGCCAAAACTAACCTAGGGTTAATCCTAGGGCTTAAAACACTCTAATTCCCTATAAATATACCCCTAATCCTACCCCAAAGCCTTATTAATCAATCTAGCAACTAAACTATGTCAATTTGAATCCTCAAATGGCCTCCACCTAAAAATCCTAGCCTCCACCTTCCTCAAAGTTTAATCCTATGAAGATATGATGATCATACAACCTTTTCTATGTTGTATGAATGCTTAATAACTTGCATACTTCATTAAGTTGCAAGTTTGATTTGCTAAGTTTGTGTTTTTGGGATTTTGCAAAAGGGTTTTCTTATTTGAAGCTTTGTTTTGGGTTTTTAAAGGGCTTCTTCATCTTATTTGGTGGATTTGTGACTTGTTTATATTTGTAAGCCCTCTTACCTTCACTTTACAAACTCTAAAGTTAATATGTGGTGAAAGTTGAGATTTATGTGAGTTTATTTGATTATGCATGCTTATGCGAACTCACTATGCCATGTTTTACATGTTTCATAAGTTATGCATGCTTATGCGAGATTACTATGCCATGTTTTACATGTTTCACAAGTTATGCATGCTTATGCGAGTTTATTATGCCATGTTCTACATGTTTTATGGGTTATGCATGTTCATGCAAGTTCACCTTACCATATTATACATGTTTTATGGGTTATGCATGTTTATGCAAGTTCACCTTACCATGATATGCAAGTTTAATGGATTATGCATGCTTATGCAAGTTCACCTTACCATGTTATACATATTTAATAAGCTATGCATGTTTATGCGAGTTCACTATGACATGATTTGCAAGTTTAACATGTATGCATGTTTATTATGATATGTGAAGTTCATCATGTATGTTATGCCAAGTTACCTTTTATACCCTTATGCGTTATGACGAATATGTAAGCGAGATAATGACGTTGGGAGGGTTTGGGTAAACTTACAAAATACATGAAACTAAAAGATTGGGAATTTACCTATTAAGTTAGGTCTACCCCTTGGGAATTTACCTATTACGTTAGGTCTACCCAAGTATATGTTAACTTGTAAATATGTTTTAAAGTGGACATGACATTAGATAACATGATATGGCCAACTCGAGGTTAGACCTAGTTGTGGTGTAAATCTTCCCAGGTAACCACAACGTGGAGTCTAATGTGGGTAGTTGGTCATGTTGCACCATAAGACCCGAGGTTAGACCTAGACGTGGTGTAAATCTTCCCAGGTAACCACGGATGTCTAATGTGAGAGGTTGGGTGCGTTAATTAATTAATGCCTCATAATTAGGGTTAAGTCATGGCCCACTAATACTTAACCAATAATGGGGATGCGAGGATTAGATGGGGTTAAGTGGTTACACTTAACTAATTTAATCCAGGATTAGTGAGGGGTTAAAACCACACTTAACCCTCTTAGAAACCCTAGCAACGTGGTCTGTTCCAGCAGTAATCCCAGTTTGGTATCATTCACAACCCTAGAGGCTAGGCTAGGGCGGGGCACGATTACTGGACTGATGTAAGCGACCAAAGCGACGGCTGAGTGGTACAGCGGTGCGGGTCCGGCGGGCTACGGACGTGCACGTAGTCCGATATTGGACAAACTCGAGGCACGGGTACCAGTAGGTTTAGACTGTGCATTATTGCTTAGGTGTCTGGGGTTGACACCCGAGGGCTTGATACACCCAAAGGTGGACCCAGCGCAGTCTGACTACATCCATGTGGGCTGTATGGACACCAACACTGGACGTGTTAGGTTTATAGGGAGCCGATCGACTAGACCGTTGGGCTGGACCTTATACTAAGGTCACTTCAAGTTATTGGGCCAAAGTTTGGGCTAAGGGATCAAGATCTGTTTTGTGGGTTTGCTAGTACACTGTGGTGCAAAGTTTAATCTCATCTATGTGATGTCACCTTTATCTATTGCCAGTATGTTCATCTCAGTTTCCATCATGCTGTTAACTTTATTAGTTTATAGATTGATCGTAGTAGGGCTTACCAGTCTTTTTGACTGACCTGTTTTCTTTCGCTTCTTTTCTTCCGTTTTCCCCCCACCCCATAGGTTCTCAGGGAGGGGCTACATCTGCTTAGTGGATCTTTGGCTTGCTTGTTGGATAGCTCATGTATGGATCTGAGCTAGCTGTGGCTTATCTTTTATTTCGGGGGATTAGTACTGATGTTTTACCATGTATTTTGTTATCACGTATCTAGACTTATGTTGTATTTTGGATCATGACATTTTGATATTATGTACTTGACTATGTTGGTTTTCTGAGATGATGATGGGTTTTTATCTGCTACCGCTGCTTTACTTATATTTATTTTTATATATTCTGTCTTGCGATATCTCTGTGCATGCTTACCTTCACAATAACGCCCCTCCAAAGCTAGTACATTCTAAGGAGTGATCCTAGTGGAGGTGGGGTGTTACAGGTTTTTTCATTTAGAAATGTGAAAATCCTAAAGACTATGATAGAATTTTAGATTTAGGGCCATATTTCTATAA
The DNA here is from genome assembly GCA_030737875.1 of Allium sativum. Classification (NCBI taxonomy): domain Eukaryota; kingdom Viridiplantae; phylum Streptophyta; class Magnoliopsida; order Asparagales; family Amaryllidaceae; genus Allium; species Allium sativum. Next base: position 42,339,884 of record JASFAX010000020.1, on the reverse strand, counting down.
TAAGAGATTATTTTTTATGAAAAAATGGCATCCTGGTTTAAGGTTAACTCGAGATCTCTTCATACAGTTCCTATTTGGACCTGGTTGCCTAATTTGGATTTGGATTTTTAGACTGTCGGATCTACTAGTAGAATAGCATCTACTTTGGGAAATCCTTTGAAAATGGACAATGTCACAGAGAATGTAGTTAGAATATCATATACAAGAGTTTTGGTTGAAGTAAATTTTGATTTTAAATTTCTAGATGTTATTCCTATCCAGTGTTTTAATGGGAAATTGTTTGGCAAAAGGTTGAATATGAGTGGGTTCAATCTCTGTGTACTAATTGCAGAATATTCGTACATACAAATGTTAATTGTAAGTCTGTTAAAATTTGGGCTCCGAAGAATAATACTAATCTAGGGAGTGGGATGGACGTAAATGTGAACTTCAATAATCAGAGCAATTATATTGTTGACTATGTTGATAAGAATGGGTTAATGAATAGCAACATTGCTGCTAAGACAGGATGTAAAGAGATGAGTAGTAAGTCAGAAACTTCAAGAGATATCTTTGGGAATATTAGTGTTAGTAAGGATAATACCTTTTATGTTCTCGCTGACTCTAACAAAAGCATGCAGGATATGAATGATATAGCTATTGATATATCTGAAATTGATGGAAAAACTAATGGAACTTTAAGTAAAAGTAATATAAGTGAAATGGGAGTGGTGCATGACAAATTAGTAGATGTTGAAAAGGCTCTTACACTGTCGCAAGAAAGGGTAAGTAAAAATGAGGATATTATTGGGGCTGATAGAATTAATAATGAATTATATGATGAGGCAGTCAAGACAAAGGATAATGCTCATGTTATATATGATCTGCAAAAAGGAAGTAACTCCAGTTAACATGATATATTAATGGATGATTCAGATAGCTCTACGTGCAGTTTTACGAGGAGTAGTAATAGAAGTAGACCTTCTACGGTGAAGAAAGATAACATAGTTATTGGGAATGAGCCTCTAGTAGAGGAGAAACCAGAATGGACCAAAATCGTTTCTCAATACAAAACGAGATCCAAATCTAAGACAAGTAGAGAGGAAAGTGGTTATCCTGGTGGAGTTCTAAATGGTAGTGTTTCTAAAAAGTAACTAGTCTGTGTATAGTTTGGGGTATTTTGTACGGTTTCTGGTAGGTGATTTAGCCTTGTCTTCATTGCTGATGCTTCATGCTGCCAGGTGTAGTTTGTATTTCAGAGTGACTCGCTTGCATGTAGTGATAGCTTTGTTCATTTTCTATTTTGCATGGATCGAAATATTGTTTCTAGTTGCATGGTTTTTAGTTGTCTGTTGTTGTTGTTGTTGTTGTTGTTGTTGTTGTTTTGTTATGCTTTGGGCCTTGCATTTTGGGCTTTCAACGTTTGCTATTGCTTTGTTCATTTTCTATTTTGCATGGATCGAAATATTGTTTCTAGTTGCATGGTTTTCAGTTGTCTGTTGTTGTAGTTTTGTTATGTTTTGGGCCTTGCATTCTGGGCTTTCAACGTTTGCTATGGTGATGTTAAGTTGTAGTGGGCTTATTAATTGATTTTCCGAGTTTTGTTAAGGTGTTTTTTTGTGGATCTTTGGCTGGGGCAGTAATTTAGCAGGTTGCAAGCTGGTTTGAATGGGCTAATAGCTGGAGTTGGGCTCGACTTATGTATTTGTATGTTCTGTCATTATACTGTTGTGGGCTTGTCTCTGTAATGTGTTCTTTTAGTGTGTTTTATTGTGTGATGTTGGATTGAGCTGGTTTACAGTGTGTGCGCGCGTGTGTGTATGTGTGTTATATAGGATTTGTTTTGTTTATTTTTTTCATTCTGTACCAGCTCTCTCCTCTTTTGTATTTGTTTTTTTAATGTTTTATAAGTACCCTTTTATGTTCAAAATAAAATAAAAAAAGATCTTGCCCCACTAGTGCTCCAAGATCTAAACCCAATTTCTTCTCTCCGACCATTTCTTAGCCCATAATACCTATATGCACTATCTGATCTTTCTCGTGCCATTTAAGTCTCATCCTTAGGGAGAGAACCATTTGGCTAGATCGGATTGAGCATAAGGTTTGACCGCTTTTAGCCTAAGATAATTAATTGTAGCAATTGGACTTGCACTAATCCTTTTTTTCAAAGTTTTTGAGTACGGTGGTTGTTCGCGCCGCATCTGCCTTTGCTATATCGTGTTGAAATAGGTTTTGTACAAAAGTAATCGTTGTTTTAGAGGTGAAGGTTGAGATGTTTTTGGATGGTCTTTCGGTGGAAGGTCTTGATGAGATTTTAGATCCATCCATATTTTATGTGCACTTGAATGGTCTTTGGTTTGACCAGCTTTGGATATTTTGTAGCAAACCTCCTTCTCCTTAATATTGGTTTTTGAGTTCGTAAATCTATGTTCGGACTACCCATATAGATGTGTGATTCGTTTAGCACATTATTTCAAAGATGGGAAGTTATGACTAGATTTGTCTTGTGATGCAGGAATCAATATTTTCTTTGATCAATGGTATAACCGTCATTTAGTACGCATCATATATGATTCAGCTCGTTGTCCTTGTTGGTTGTTTCGCGGAATTACTTTCTATGGTTTCCCCTTTCCATCTTTGTATTTAGATATTGTTAGGTTAATTTGCGTTGAAAGCAGTTTTGTGATAGGTTTCTTTTGATATCGCAAATTCTCCCTTAGTAGAGATGATGATTTGGAAACCTCCAACAGTACCCGCAGTGTCTGCAACATGATACTGAATTCAAGCCGCGGATCAAGACACTCGTTGTTTATAGGCAATGTTTTGGAGTTTTTGTGTTGTTGTTTAGTTAATATCTTTGTTATTTCCCTTTCTAGAAATTTTCTCTTAGCCTTGTGGTAGTACGTGCTTGCGACTGTTAGTGTTGTCTTGAAATCGCACGACAATTAATGAGATTCTATGTTTAAAATGTTTTGTGTCAATCACGTTAATCTATTTGAATGGAATCTCATTGTGACCTAACTATAGTTGTCTTAGAGCTAAAAATTATGGAATTCTGTAGTAGATAAATATTGTGGAAGGACAGGTTTTTGTGTCGTTTCGTCACAGGTATATTTGTTGTTTATTTCCTATTCTTTTAGGCTAAATTTTTTTTTTGAGTTCACTTGTGTGGTTTCAATTTTTGCATTTTTCTGTGACCGACTTCCTTCAATGTCAACATGTGATTTGGATCGTTTATGTTTCTGTAAGAATATTTTTTTTGTAAATACTATTTGAAAAAAAATTCCTTTTTTATTTCATGTTTTCGTCGGTTCTTACATCCCATAAAATTCAATTTGTGTACAAATATAAATTTGAGTATGGTAGTTAACATATGTTTAAACATCTGTTTGTGTAAAAACAGTTGGTTTAAATGTAGTAAAGGATATGTTACCAAAATTTTGTTTTAATACAAATCCGATATGGAAAGTAAACAGTACTAAAAAGGAATTTCAAGTTTGCATAAAGGATATTTCAAGCGGAAAATTATTTTGATAGAAAATTTTTGATTTTTAATCACATGAAAAGCATATGGAAGGTTTTTGGATAATTGTTTGCGCATTTTAGCGATGCATTAGGAATGAAAATGCATTAAAAAGGTTGACGGTAATAAGGAAAAGATTTTTTTTACTTGAGGAAACATTGTTTCCACACCATGTCGATGATGCGCGCGAGTTATTAATTACCTCATTTTAGGTTTTAGAGCGGGTGTCAAGCCTCCTTCGCAATCTGCAAATGAAAATTTCCAGAGTATTTTGGGGATATTGAGGTAAAATCCCACTATGGGACGGGGATTGGAATATTTATAAGTAGAAGGAACATTAAATTTCTCTGCTTTGATTTTCTTTTTCCGGCTTAGGAGAAATTAATAGGAAGCAATTTAGATAAGTTAACGAATTGGATGGTAGGATTTAGATGCTAATTGGTTGCATCACTCCTCTATTTGTAGAAGTGTGAGGGTTGTGGATGAAAATGTTTTCGAAATTTGCATTCATACAGAACTGCTAGTATATTTAGGATGTTTGCATCACGTTTTTCAAAAGTTTTTACAAAAATAAAATGCACACATATAAGATGATCCGATTTAGAATCATTATGTATACATGTTTTATGGCTGCAATACATTATGAACATTATGCACAGGTGCGCTTGGTTGTAAAATTGAATGAACATTAATAGGTTGTGTGGTTTAGGATAATTAGGCGCCAATGTCATGATTTAGTCATTAGTAAAAATTTTGGGACAAACTTTCTTTTAAGGGGGGAAGAATGAAAAAACCCAAAATTTTGGCAATAGTTGATTAATTTATTTATTTAGGCTTCGAATTTTCGCAAATGTGGAATTTAACCATGAAATCTACACCGTTGCTTTCGTGACGGAATGCTGGTCAACATTCATGTTTGTGACTTCGCGAACGGAATTTGTGCGAAAAAGTTACGGAATAAATACAAAAACAGGCGGAAAATAAATTGGAATAATATATGATTAAATTATACCATTTATAACTGGCCCTCGCTGGGCCCAACTAACCCAGAGCGGTCGATCTAGGGGTCGCCCCCTCTAGTCGATTTTACCCCGTGACAGTTAGGTTTTTTAGGGTATCCTATTATATATAAATTTTAATAATAGATGGATCTTAATTAAAACTAATCTAACGTCTATGTCCATTCTAATCCCAATAAATAAAGGGTTAGACCCTTACTTTTGCACATAATTCTGAAGGCAGCAGCGAAGCTCTGTCATTTCCATCTTCTTCTAAACCTCTCTTAAATCAAATCTATATATATATATATAATTAAAATAAACATAGATTGAAGAAGATTAGAATCAGATTTATGTGCAAAGGGGATAGTGATACGATTAAGATTTCTTCCATTCAGATTTCTTCCCTCTATCCTATTTTCTTGTAGATCTACAAATCTGAAAGAATCCCCTTTTAAGAATAATTGTAGATCTGTAAGATTTTGGGAATTGTAGGCCTAAAGGTATATTCATATTAGAATTTTGATAGCTTGCAGGTGAGTGGGAAAATTGTATACATCGTTTATAGTAACCTATTTAGTTCATTTGTAATAGATCTGAGATGTATGCTTAAAAGTTTGTCAGATTTATTTACTGTTATTGTCAAATCTGAAATAATAGGTTACGATTTGAATGTTGTGTTTGTAGGCATTTTTGGTTAATAAAATTATACTGCCTAAAATTGTTCATAGAATTATTTGTTGTTACTGTACAGACCATAGATTTTGAAATCAGTTCCAAAACCATCATCAAATTGTACTTTTATTGTAGATCCTTGATTTTGGTGTTGATTTGGGGTTTATGTAAATTTAGATCTAAAGATTATTCCTGTTTATGTTTGATGTTGTTGGGGTTTTACTTGTTTATTGTAGAAAATCCCTTTTTGTTATTTTTGATTAAAAATGACATTGTTTCGAATCAGCAAGAAATATGTACAAAATAATTAGGAAAGGATGTGTAATTTTACGTATATTTGTACGTTGTTTACAACAACCATTCCAAAAACATATATTTCTTATTTCTTGTGATTTGAAATATGTTCATATTCTCTTCTAATTATTTTTGGCAATTTTACAATAACTACAGTTATTAACCTTTTTATAAGATTTTAAATCTTAAACAATATTAAATATAAAAAGATTTGTTTTGGTCGTTAGTTTAGACCAAAACATAAATGGTTAATAATAGTAAAATAAAATATAATAACTATGTTAATGTGCTTAAATAATATATGTATTCATATCCTTCCGAATCTACGTAAGTAACGCAAATATTTTATTATAATAAATGTTTGTTGTTGTTGTATGTTTGAATAGTTTTCATTTCTAAAGAAATGTATATGGAAATATAATCCATAATAAACAGATATATATAAAAAGACCATTGTAGCAATAAATGAATTTGATTTACTATAAATAAGGTCTTAAACAAAATAAGGAATGTTGTAACCATCTTTGACTGGGGAATGAATTGAATAGGATAAACGTGCCTAAATGGTTACAATTGTAATTGGGTTTAGGAATACGAAATATAACTCCAATTAGGGGAGTAAATAAATAATACCCATAAACACACACACACACACACACACATATATATATATATATATATATATATATATATATATATGTATGTATGTATGTATGTATACGAACAAGAATTTGATCAAATTGAAGTAATATAGAAAATTTTAAGGAGTTACGGTAATAGATTAGAATCAAAAATAGGATAGATATAGAAAGGACATTTGATTCCTTAGAAAATATGACTGTTAGGTTCATAAAACGACATTAATTCTAATTAATGGAAATAAATGGCACTTAACGATTTGATTAGTGCCTTAGGAAAATATGACCATTAATGTCATAAAGGAAATTTATTTGGTTAATTGTTGCCTTATGAAATATGTCCGTTAGGGTCATTAGTGGTAGATAACCAATTAATAATAATAAAAGGAATAGAATAGGGGAATTGATGGGGATTAATTAGTGGAGTAAATGCTAAGTCTAATAAGTAAACCTATAGATAAAAAATTCTAAGGTAGGAAGTCATGAATTCCTAGTAAATCTAGAATTATTATAAGTAGGAATTGTTAGTAGGTCAACGATACAAGGTTAGTTTCCTTATTCGAAAGAAGTCTGCATTTCCAGCAGTCGGATATATGTTCATCTAATCTGAGATATCATTAACCGTAGGAACCCGCGACGATAATTAATTACGTAACAATTGTTTACAAAGTAACAGGGGTTATTTCCTAAAATAAGGTTTATCTCAAGAGTGAGGTACCCGCCTCCCGTCCCAAAAAAGTAACCTCGGAAAGGAGATAATTCACAATATAGCCTTTTTTGGGATAAAGGTCTTAAGTAGTTAGATCCACTCTTTAAAAGGTATTAAGTGATTATGTAGATCGCCTCCCCATTTAATGGCTATTGGGTACGAACTTGGTAATTCCCACGTTAGTCCGCTTCCTCTAGGTAGTAAGTGATTGGGTTATGGGTTCGCCTTAGGAATAGGTATTTAATGACCACTCCGGACATACCAAAGGTCCGCCTATCCTATGGGAAGTATAAAGAGATTACGGTAATTATCCAATAAGGTCAACTAAATAGTAACAAGGTGGTCCGCCATGGGGAGGTCTTAAATGGAGGAATGGCGTCTACCTATCTTGTAGGTAATAAGTAACTGCTTATTTTCTGTCCACTTATGAAGACATGGTTATATGCGTGAATGACAGAAGCCTTGGATTAGTTGAACTTAGTAGCTAGCGTCCTCTAATTTACATTATGGTAGAATTAACCACTGTGTAGGGTATTAAGTGGTCGAAAAGGCCCGTCTTGGATATTAAGTGATTATAATTATCCGTCCATACCTTACATAGGTAGTGAGGTCTTAAGTGGCTATATATAAATAAGTATCCTCCTTGTGTGGTAGTTAGAAGTTAGTTGCTCTATTCTTTATTTAGTGAATGGTGTTTATAAGGCTTCATACTTATGCGTAAACAATCTATCTCGGTATTATGTTACCATTAGGTGTGAAATATTACCTTGGTTTTTTGGTTAGTCGCTGTGCGTAGTTATCTACAAGGTTAGGTTAGAAATACCAGCCTTGCTAGATATATGTTTTTGTTTTTACCAAATGAAGTACATTTGTGTATTGTAGACAGTGTTATACATTTTTCTACTCACCGAGACTTGTTTTTCTGATCCCCTCTCCTCATAACAACTCTCATGATTGTCTCCGGGAAGACATGTCTTAGCAAGTGTTCAAGTTTTGTTTCATTTCTCTTTCTTCCATGCTCAATATCGATGTGGTGATATGCCTTAAGGTAATCTCTTTAATCAGTATTTATTATCTTATTTATTTTTATTTACTCTGATTATGCTCATGCTCATTAAATGCATTTACTAGATTTGTACTTCCTGTGTTTGAATGTATTTGAGTTTCGATTTTTTCCGAAATTAGGGTTCGTAAAAGTGTATGTTGTTACAGTTATATTCGCTTGGACACAATCCGATATGTGCGGAATCGACGAAGGAATTGTTTATCACGTGCTTAGTGTTGACTCGATGTACCTTTGCATGAAACAAAAATGCAGTATCTTAGGATCAAAAAGATCAATGATACTCGGAGAGGAAGTGAATAGGCTACTTGACAACGGGTTTATCCATAATGCCTTCTATCCAGAATGGGTTTCCAAACTGGTCTTAGTCAAGAAATCAAATGGGAAATGGAGGACATGCATCGATTATTCTGACTTGAATAAATCATTCCTGAAGGACAACTTCCCGCTTTGGAAGATCGACCGACTCGTTAATTCAATTGCACGTCACCAACTTCTTTCTTTCATGAATGCATATTCGGGCTACAATCAAATTCATATATACATTCCCAATCAGGAGCACGCCTCATTTATCACCAACCTTTGGCTATATTGCTATGTTGTTATTGTTGGGAAAAAATAGATCAAATCGACACCCAATTTGACGATTTAACAACATTAAATCTAGGATCTTAGCAATAAAAGTAATTCGAATTAAATAGGTTGCAATTTCAATCCTACCTCGTCAAATCCATGAAAATATAATAAATCTCGAAATTAAACTGGCACATATCAAATCAGAATAGCACAACAAACCGCCGAGCCCGATTGATATCCGCGAGAACGATTTCCCTCTTGAATCAAATTGAAGAGGAAGAATGGAAGGTGGTACTAGCCGCCGCCATTAGTTTCTTAGGGTTTTGGAAAATGGAAATTAGGTCGGTCTGTGTCAATCGATAATACATATTAGATCGGGTGACTTTTTATATATAGTTAGCCATTTTATTTTAAAAAGAAATAAAATGTAAAATATCTCCTTTTAAAACCAAATGTCAACTATAAATTTTATACCAACCCAAAAACTAATTCCAACTTCAAACAGAATATCAACAAATTGATATTTTATTTTACCCAAAGTAACTAATTTCTCCTCTGTGACATTCTTTGTTGTGTGAACCTATAGTGTTATTACAACTTTGGCAATAATTTAAATCGTATTTAAATTATAAAAAGTGAGCGGCATCTAGTAATACATCGCTACTACCCAAGTCATAGTAACATCAATTAACGATTCGACACAACCTTTCCGTGACCAGTGTGTCAATGTAATATAATCAAACGGATTGATAACATTCATTACGATCTGACACATTAAAACTAACATAATTTACAATAATTAATGTGTTATCAAATTACTATAAAATTATTGTCTCACTCCCACTCAATTTCTTATCTACACAAGATTCAATGACATTTTGTGGAAATATTTCGACTTCTATTTCATTCCTATCGGTATCTTAGAGACTGGTTCTCATTTATGAAGGATACCAATTTGAGCAATAAACATTTTATTCTCAGAGAATTTATAGAAATAATATCCATTTATATCTTGTGGATATTACACAAAATAGTTATCTTATTTAGGTCCAATCTTATTATAGGAAGGACGTTTAATAAACGCCTTACGTTCCAAATCTTTGCATTAGACATACTACGACATTTCCTAGTCCACATCTTATATGGCGTCTTCAAACTTGTTTTAGTAGGATTAAATGCAATTGTTCTAAATTTAATTTATTGGAAGATCTATATGAATTATCTTTGATCGTATCCTATCTTATAAGGTTTGATTACTCTTTTCAAACACACCATTTCAATATGTTGTTCTAGGTGGAGTGAGTTATGAAACAATTTCAAACTCATCTAGATAGTCATTAAATAGTTGGCTTAAATATTCCTTTTTTAATTTGTTCAAAAAGTATTTATTTTCTATTAAAACTGGTTTCTATTCCCTCTTTGAATTCTTTGAACTTTTCAAAGGATTCTGATATGTGTTTCATAAGATACACATACCTGTATCTACTGATATCATCAATAAATATGATGAAGTAATAAAGCCTACCTCTAGTTTATCTATTCATTGCTCCATATACATCCTTATGTATGAAACCCAATACTTATCACTCATTTACTGTGTCAAGTGAAAGGTGATTCAGTTATTTTTCCTAATAAAAAAGATTTGTATTCTTCATATAATTCAAAATTAAATGATCTCAAAATTCCATCATTATGGAGTTTTGATATACTTTCTTGTTTACTGGGCTAACCAGTAATACTAAAGGTATATTGGATTTAAATCACTAAATTTAATCAACTCATTATTAATGTCAAGTACGTTATAGTTAAGGATGTACAAAGATCATTAACTATTTGTGAAATTCCATACGATATTTCATTTAAATAAAATGAATAACAATCGTTCTTTTATTACAAATGAAATTCAAACTTGTCTAAACAAGATCTATGATAACATTTATCTTAAGTGGAATTTCATCATAACAATTATCTTATTTATTTAATTAAGCCAGTATAATCAACAAGAATCAACTTCCTATGGATAATCCAGCAACATTTTCTTTATTTCCAGTCATAAGTCCATTTGTACTTTTATCAGATTCCTACTTATTCTGCAATTTCTGTAAATCAATATACATTTATGTGATTTATATCTAGTATCTAATATTATAAATGTATAAGTAGATTATTATAACATTTATATCTTATTTAGTTGAAGTCACACTTTAACTTTTAGTTTAGATACTCTATATTTGTCAGAACAATTACGTTTTAATTGGTTTGAGGACAATCCTCAAATTTCAATGTTAGTCAAGAAATTTGATTTAATTCAATTTATCCTTCTCAAGAGCAAATGTAAATTATCGGATTTATCTATTATTTAATATCTTTAGCAGATAATAAATATTAATTAATTCTATTATTTTTATTTAATATAAATACAAATTTTGACAATCAAACTTTATTTTTATATTAATGTATAATTTAAACTAAAATATGCTCCCACCCAAATTAATAACCCTTTATTTATATACATATTTCAGTATGTGTGTGTCTATATATATATATATATATATATATATATATATATATATATATATATATATATACACACAACGGTGTTCCAAGATCCATATCTTGTCCTGCCTTGACCAAGCTTTGGCTATGCCTCAAAACACAACCTTTTAGGTAGACATCTTATGTCAATTATATCGTGCATATAACTCTTGGATCGCATGATGAAAATTTTGTTTAGTATTATTCATTTACTCAGAATATAGAATAATTCATGCTATTGTCTCTAAGCCATAATTTTATTATGCAGCTTAGTTAAGTCAGACCCAATAATACAATTAAAGTATCACTTTTACTCCGTCACATATAACCAAAATAAAAGGATGCACGATGCTTTGGCATTACCTACATCCAGTTATTTTGGACATTGATGAGTGTATTATTGGAAGACGTCACCATGACTTAATATAACAAAATTTGCTTTTAAAGGGAATTTTATGATTCGTAGTGGCAAACAATATCAAAGTCATTTACACATATCAAAATATATGTATTTAATATCTGAAAAATAAAATAACGTTATATTATTTCTAATCTGATCATAAAATAAAATAAAATCTTGTGCCATAACTTTATTATTTATTATTGACTAGATAAATTTAGATGTGTCCATGCTATAATAATTATGCAAACAAAATTATATAGATGGTATCCGCACAGATCACAAACATGGGCAGGTTTTAAAATTGTATGCATTAAGATTCAAGAATAATACAACCAATTCACAGACTAAACAAGTATAAACATCTAGTTCTAACACTTTAGATTATAACACACAACATAATTTTAGAACACATATAAAGGGTGCATGACAATGTAACAAGTTAAGATAGACTAACTTATATTAGCTTATGTACAATTTTATACAAATCAGTAAACATTATTTATACATATGTATAACAGTTTATACACATAATACAACTTATTATAATCACTTGACATCAGCCAATACATATATATGAACTTTCATACATTATACAATATTGATATATATATATATATATATATATATATATATATATATATATATATATATACATGCTGTCTGAAACTACAAACATTTTGCACCATCATACATGCTGTTGAAGTATGCAGGCATTTTGCACATCATATATGCTGTTGGATTCTGCGGACATTTCGCATCTAAAATATATACATCAACATGCACTGTTCCTTAGTCTTACTGTTATAATGATTGATCCATCAGAATTGTTTTAGCATCTTCATGCTTACCCCCTTTGTTTAATTAAGATAATATCTTGCTAACAGTAATCCTTTGCATCTTTTAATATATGTATAAGAGGTCAGACCAATATTAAAAGTTATTGATGCAAACAAAATAGTATGCATGCTTACAAACACAGTTCATAATTTTAATACATTAGGGCTTAAGTATGCAATAGAAATTTAGGAGATAAGCATAAGGAAGTGTGAATAAGCAGTAATTTCAACAAATTATTCGCGGGAACACAATTGGTAATTCAACACTTGAATAGTTACTAGCTCGTTAACAAGATCAATATCTTGATATCAGAGATTATTCTTGCAAACATAAACAATTGCAGATGATAGTGTACCCATAATATCACTTACAATAATGCAAATATAGATTTTGGGGTTTGATAAACAATATTTATCACCTATATACATTTAATCTTTACTAAAGCTGTTTTTCTGTGCATGATTCTCATATGTATAAATGTGTAATCTTACAACACAGAACAACCACACACACACACACACACACACACACACACACATATATATATATGGTAATTTAGTGTTTCATTATCACCAATATGTGGCCAGTTTATGAACAAAGATATGTAACTATAATAGAAACCTTTTCTTATATTATGCATAAACAGATAGCGTAAATGACATAAAGTGGGCTTTAGCAATTTCAATTCATATCTGCAGGATGATAGTAGTTTGGGTTGAAAAGAGTATGACACAAAACTCATTACTTAATAGACCAACCCTTATAGTACGTATAGATGGAACCATTTAGTCATAGACTAGTGAATAAGATGATACATGTATAACTGAATATATAGGTTCGGAATTGAGTAAATATATCTAACTGGGTTCAATCATTCGAATAAGATTGTTCTAGAAAAAATGAACCAGGGTCATTATAACTTATCATAAGTTAACCAAAACAAAAACCAAACACGTACTAATACATTCACACAGCATACAATCTAGACCATGTACATGGATTCCAATAAAGTACATATATCATATATATGCATACATATTTAAATATGAAGCATATTAGCTCATAACCATGCTTATTTCAATCTTCTTTAAAGTCATAAGTCCAGGTTATATTCAAAACAGAGCATGTATTGCAGCAATAAGGTTTCAAATTTATGATCTATTTCATCGTGAATTTTTACAAATGAGTTTCAAAGGTGATCAATCAATTATATATCAGATTATGTTTATGAATATATAGTGTATTCATACTGCAGCTAATAAGCTGTTTTGTAAAACAATATACATTTTATAAACAAATGCATATACATATATCTTAACTTAAAACAGAGGATGAAGCAGCCATACTAAATTTAAAATTGTCATCATGGATCAAAAAATGATCATTCCATTTGACAATGTATACCTCAAAATATTAAGTCAATAATATTGACTTCAAAATCAAACTGTTTTGATTTAGTTTTTTAAAATTAAGATTTTTCAGTATTTGTTAATACATATATAAACATACAATTAATAACATTTATTTGATGAATGTATAACTATCATATAGCTAACTTGTTAAGAATAAAACAACTTTTATTTTATTCCTATTATTGGTTACTATTACTACAATAGTCAAGCTTTCTTGTGTATGTATATAGAACAACATATATATAAACTGGCTAAAAATTTACATGATTTAGAACTCGTTATTTGACACATCATAATGTGTTTGATATGGGAGTTGTATTACGAACAATATTTGAAAAATATATACATATATATATTCATATCAATATATAAATACGTGCTGTTATTAGAATTCCAATAATTTTAAATAAACAGATCATATACATATGCTTAAATTGAAAGAATGTTAATCTGATTCTTTCAAACCCATTTAAATCTGATCATATCAGATTCATAGATGTACATATATATATATATATATGTATGTATGTATGTATGTATGTATGTATGTATGTACGTATGTATGTATAGTTAATAAACCATTCAGCAAATAATATTTGCTATTGAAAAATGCAATGCAAATTCAGAAGACATATATAATATACATATTCTTTTATAATTTTCTAGCCACTAATATATATGAAATGGTTTTCAAGTTGATTCAATATGTATATGTACATATATATATCGAAAAACTTATGAAAAACATGCCATATTTCCCTAATAAAATGTAAGTGTGATATACATATCACAGTATATATATGAAAATAAAATTATGCAAATCATATTTGTATAACTAAATCAATAAAAATCTTTATACTCATAATGATCACACGAACAAATTCAAATGCTCTGGTACAAAACAGTTTTATATCGAGTAATATATACATTTGGGGGTGTGTGTGTGTGTGTGTGTATATATATATATATATATATATAATAGATGTCAAAAAGAATTGACAAGATAGTAACAGGTTTTTGGCATTTCATAATCAACATAAGAAATCAAGTTTTACTAAATATTATATTTTAAATAATTTGACAGATGTAATCAGTTTGACCTGTACACTCATAATTATTTCCAAACAAAGCAGAACAATAATTACATAAATTAACAGTTCTAAACATTATCAAATATCTTATCAAAATATTTGACAATATTGACTAATCAAAACAGGTTTTTTGATTAATCTTTCATGTTACAATGATATATAGAAATAATTAATATTGGATATTAATACATGTATGAATGAAACAGCTTTATTTTAGAAATGATCTGATCAACAGTCCTAATCAATTTAGAATTAAATACATTAATTTTTGACTTGCAAAACAGTCGATCAATTAGGAATATAAGCAAAACAAACCTAAATCAGAATTCAAAATACAATTTATTGCATAACCTATGCTTTGAAACCACTATTGGAAAAAAGATAGATCAAATCGACACCCAGTTTGACTATTTAACAACATTAAATCTAAGATCTTAGCAATAAAAGTAATCGAATTAAGCAGGTTGCAATTTCATACCTGCGTCGTCGAATACATGAAAATATAATAAATCTCAAAATTAAACTGGCACGTATTGAATCGGAATAGCACGACAAACCACCGAGTCTCCATTGGTATCCACAAGAATGATTTCCCTCTTGAATCAAATTGAAGAGGATGAAGGGAAGGTGGTACTAGCTGCCACCATTAGTTTCTTAGGGTTTTGGAAAATGGAAATTAGGTTGGTCTGTGTAAATCGATAATACATATTAGATCGGATGACCTTTTATATATAGTTAGACATTTTATTTTAAAAAAGAAATAAAATATAAAATATCTCCTTTTAAAATCAAAGGTTAACTATAAATTTTAAACCAACCTAAATACTAATTCCAACTTAAATAAAATATCAACAAATTTATGTTTTATTTTACCCAAAGAAACTAATTTCTCCTTTGTGATGTTCTTTGTTAAGTAACCCTATGGGTTATTACAACGTTGGCAATAATTTAATTCGTATTTAAATTATAAACAGTGA
This sequence comes from Allium sativum, assembly GCA_030737875.1. NCBI lineage: Eukaryota > Viridiplantae > Streptophyta > Magnoliopsida > Asparagales > Amaryllidaceae > Allium > Allium sativum. The sequence goes on along the minus strand of JASFAX010000020.1, from coordinate 42,324,174 downwards.
GCGACATCTAGTAATACATCGTTGCTACCCAAGTCATAATAAGATCAATTAATGATTCGATACAACCTTTCCGTGACTAGTGTATCAATGTAATATAATCCTTTTGACCTATATATCCAGGATTAAACTCAAGACATGGATATCACTACGAATATATCGTAGGGTTAAATTCCATCTAGATCATTCATAATTTTCATTTGATTCGAGATGTATCCAATAATCACCATGATCATTACTTTGTTACGAATAACTTTAGATGATATCAAAACACAAATATCCTTGAATAAAATTATAATGATTTCAGGTCTAAGGACCATTACATCACTGTCACTATGAGAATAACTTATGATTTCAGTCTCAAGAATGTTGGAGCCACCTATCAACGACTCATCAAACAAATGTTTAAAGAAAAAATTGGAAGATCCACGATAGCTTACGTGGCGACATGCTCATGAAAATGAGGTTGTCGAACAACCACATCAACAACCTCGCGGATATGTTAAGTGTTCTCCATAAAAATGGCACAAAACTCAATCCTTTGAAAATTTCTTTTTACATTGCATCGGGTAAATTCTTGGGTTTCATTGTCAATTCATGAGGAATTTAAATGAATACAAAAAAGATTAGAACGATTCATGACATCGAACTACCAAATAACATCAAGGATGTTCAAAGGTTAAATAGAAAAACGGCCACCTTGAGTCGATTCATTTCCAAAGTAGCTGATAAGTACATTCCTTTCTTCGATTTGATCAGAAAAGGGAACTGCAACTTTACGTGGGCACTGGAATGTGTTGCTGCATTTCAAGACCTTCCGAATCACTTAGAACGACCACTATCCTATAAAACCTATGGACCACGAAAACTTTTTTGTATATATATATATATATATATATATATATATATATATATATAATTGATTGTTTTTATGTGCTCAATTATCTCGGTGCTTGTGCGTGAAGAAGATTGTGTCTGAAGGCAAGTTTATTAAATCAACAAGAGATTGATTAGAGTTGAAAAGAACTGCTCAACGCTTTAAAAGCTCACTTACTGTGTATTGATCTCTTTTCGGAAGCATCATCCTAACTTCCACTCACATCCAATCAAAGTCTACACTGACTAGCTGCTACAATAGGTCCTTCAACAATCTGAGGCATCTGGGCAACTTTTGAAATGAAACATCGAGCTGAGTCAAATTGAGCTTACCTTCATTCCTCGAAATTCCATCCAAGAACAAGCCCTAGAAGATTTCATCGTAGAATTCACTACTCCCGAAGACCTGCCGAAAGATAGTGAGCCTTCTAACATCGAGTGGAAGCTTGTGTGGATGGTTCATCAAATACTCAGCGGTTTGGCCTTGAAGTTGTACATTTTATTCTGTGGAACACTCGGTTTGTTATGCTCTGAAGCTCAACTTCCCTGCAGCTAACAACGATGCAGAATACGAAGCCTTGATCACTGGACTCCGAATTGCAATTGAACCCAACATCAAGGCCCTCCAGATCTTCTTAGATTCGTAGCCCAATGTTTGCCACGTACATGAGGAATATCAAGACAAAGGAGCAAAACTCACCCCTTCCCTACCTCAGGTTTATGAATTGCTTATCAACTTCGACCATTACATTATTACTTACATCCCTAAAAAAAAATGAGAAGACCAATTTGTTGGAAAATTTAGCAAGTTCTGGGGATCCACAACTTTTGGGAATGGTCCCTGTCGAAGTGCTCGACTCTCCAAGCACCGACTAAATGGAGACTAATATGATATCAGTGAGGAGACCGAGCCTAATGATGCTGATCAAAGGTTTTCTACAACATGGAATCCTCCTAGCATCTCAAAATAAAAAGCAATCACTCCTACGTAAAGCATCATGCTATATCATTCGAGAAGGCATGCACTACCGAAGAGGATTCACTATTCCATTACTCTTGTGAGTATCCCACAACGATGCCAAATGTATACTACTGGACGTGCATGAAGGCGAGTGCAACGACCACGCCGGGAGGCAAACTACAACAAAAAAGATTCTTCGATATGGCTACTTTTGGTCAATCTCAAATAGATGCAACAGACTATACCTGAAAATGCGACAAGTGCTAGAGTTTCTCCAGAATTCCTAGAGAGTTTCCAACAAAACTTACTTAAATGGTTAGTCTATGGCCATTCACAATGTGGGGAATCGATATCATCGGAGCTCTTCTGATGGCAAAGGGCGGTGCTCGATATGCCATAGTCATCATATCGAGAAAAAAAATTACGGTAGTAGCTTATCCTCAAGCCAATGGTCAAGTTGTTGTTGTCAACAAAGTCATCAAATCCATTATTAAGAAGCATTTAGAAAAAGCCGAAGGCATATGGGTAGATGAACTTCCCCTAACCCTTTGGTCTTACTGTACTACCTGCAAGTCAATGAACGGCCACACTCCAGTCGATCTCTTGTATGGATCTAAAGCTGTAATTCTCATCGAGTTTGAACTATAATATGATAAAGTCACTTATTATGATCTGAATACCAACATAGATCTCCTCATGGGATCTCTCAACCTACTTAAAGAGAAAAGGGATGAATCCAAACTCATAACAGTTGCATACCAACGGGTCGCATGATACTACAACACCAAAGTCTGTCTAAAGAATTTTAACATCAGTGACCTTGTACTCAAGTAGATCTTTCCCACACCGAGAGGTCTAGGTCCTCGCTGGGAAGATCTGTACGTCATTTATCGAAGGCTTGGAGATGTTACTTTCAAGTTAACAACCGTTGATGGCACCAAACTACCAAGATCATGGAATAGCGAGCATCTTCGCCGCTACTTCACCTAGCTTACAGTAAAGACTTACTGCTTTCTACAAATGTTTTGTTTTGTATTCAAGGCATTGTAAAAGAAAAGGCTATTATAGTGTATAGTTTATTAATAGATACTTTCAGATCTCCACGTTCATTGTGTGTTTACTTTACATGTAGTATACTGAAGCTGTGATTACAACCTACTTGCATTCACAAGCACATAACACTGAACCGACACCTCAGAGCTTGGAATCGATCCACCATTCCGAGTCTTTACTAAGACTCAAATCTTGTGGAGTGGTACTCCCTCCTCAAGTCAACTCAAGACTTGATCAAACGAAGATGCCGAGTTTAAATAACTCACAATGCTTATTAACCTAAGTGTTCATCTCTGTCCCTTGGTCTCCGGACTTGGGAGCAACCTACCAATGGAGTATGTGTGATACAAACCCTTTGCTTGGCTAACCCTAATCTCTAGGATTTAGATCCGGGTGCAAAACTAGTGAACCAACGACACCATCAACTCTAACCTGAACGAAACGATGAGAAAATATAAAGGATGAAACAACGACGTCCATTTATGATTCCTCGCGACTCAGAATCAACGACCGCAAGGAGGTTCCGATAGTAAATTTCCCAGACTTGAACTCCATGTGACTCAAGACCAACGACCGAAAGGAGTTCTCAAGGGCTAAGTTCACACACTTAGACTTTACAACGACTTGAGACTAAGGACTGAAAGGAAGCCTCAATAATAAAGACAACACACTCAAACTTTACAAGACTTGAGTTTCTAAAGAGTGAAATCTTGAGCAACTTAAACTTAAGTGTAACGGTAAGTTAATTTACACAAGTATAGTGATTATTCATGGGTTTCTAATTCACGACAACAAGGAAATGAAGATCGAATTGAAGAGTTAGTATATATATACATGCATTTGTTTAGTGTATTAGATGAATGTTAAAATCTATCCTCGTTTTATATAACACAAGTATTTAAAACACACACACACACACACACACACACACACACACACACACACACACATATATATATATATATGAGTAAATGGATTTTAACACCCTTTACTGAGCTTGTTGCTCTGAACTAGTCAACCGATTCATTTCCTACTAGTCGAGTGGTCAGGAACAAAAAGTCCAGTAATGGCTATTTCAAAACATTTTTCAAATATATATACGATTTATATTTTGTACCGGTTGACTGGTGATTTTCATACTAGTCGGCTGACCCAACAATAACAACCATATTTCTAAAGGGTTGCCTTCTTTCATGAAAAGGTTTCTTTAGATTTTTAAAGGAAATAGTTACTTTTTTTTAATAAATCTTTTCATGAACATTGACTACTCTTCAACCACTATAAATATATCACAAAAATGTTTATCAAATCACAAATTCTTACTGATTCTATTATATTTCTTGATCTATATTTCTAAAGCACTCTTGCATTCCAAAAATCTCTGAAATATTCAAATTGCTTATTGAAACTTTGAATTTATTTCAAACCTTTTGATTCAATAAGTAATATACTTCCTTCAATCCTCAAAAACACGTAATAACATGAGGATAAGATTATAGGCAGTGTTGTTTAAGAATACAATCATAATACAAACTCTTATTATTTGTTGAAGTCCTATGTCAGTGCTCAGGCGGGAAATCCTTGTTAGGGCTCGGATTGTTGTGAACTTGTTCCTCCATGTGAAGAGAGGGCGTTTACAGTATAATTCTAGAAGGAGTCAAGGACTGGACGTAGGACAGGAAGTACGAACCAATATAAAATTCCTGGTATACTTTACTTACTGCATTTACTTATTTGTGATATCTTTTATTGTTTAATATCTATTTACACAACTATTTTATTAGACAAGTTAATATATATTATCTACTTTTGCATATTCCATATAGAAAGATACTACTCTAAGTCACACGACTTTTCAATTGGTATCAGAGCAGGACATCATTTAACCTTACAATCGTTAATTGATACTTATTTAATATGGAAAATAACACTTATACTAGCACAAACATTGGTTTCGCAGAAGGCCAATCTATTGCACGACCACCCTTTTTCAATGGCATAAGTTATAGTTATTGGGCTACACGTATGGGAATATGTGTGCAAGCTAATGGTTTTAATGCTTGGAATATCACACAAAAAGAATACAACTAACCCACTACACCTTAAACTAAATGGTCCACAAATGAAAAGTCATAGGCTACTGCCAATGCTAAAGCTATGAATATGTTGCATTGTGCCTTGAATAGAAACGAGTTTAACCGAATTTGTATGTGCAATATTGCATATGAAATTTGGTGAACACTTAAAGATACTCACAAAGGAACTAACAAGGTTAAACAAAGCAAGATATTCATGCTTAAAAATCAAATTTAGAATGAATGAGAATGAGTCTATTAATGATATATATTCACGATTTCAAATTATTTATCGTTCATTATTGGGTTTAAGAGAAAATATACTGATTTTGATATAGTACCAAAGATCTTAAACTCTTTGACTGATGAATGTGAATGAAAGGTTTTAGCTATCAAAGAAGCTAATGATCTTTCAACAATGAAACCCGAAGAGTTAATTGGTCATTTATGTCGTATGAAGTCAATTTGCAGGCCAAAAAGAATCATGCTCAAGGTAAGAAAAAACTAGCCTTTCATGCTGAAAAAGATGAATCAGATTCTGATGAACATGACATAGCATTTTGTGATGATCCAAACTTCCCACGAAAGGAAAGGCTGGATTGATTTGAGAACAATACACATTATGGCACAAACTGAAGAACATTTTATTGCTGATTACAACAATTACCTCAAAGGACAAGAATATAACAGAGTATGAATATTTATTACATAAAAGAAATACAATGATATCAGAGATTTAAATTACATTTAAATAGCAGCGGAAAAATAATACAAATATACAATTGGAAGGAATACACGGATACAGAGCTTTCCGAATACCGCTTCAGCTGTAAACCAGGATCCTGTAAATATATCTGCAAAAAGCTACTCGACAACCCGTGTGGAAAATAAGGGCACCCGACTTTGCCAGTTAAACAAACTACAGGTCAGCCATGGGACTGGTATGAGAAATCTTAACTTAACTATCTAATAATAAGGCTAATCGTAGGACCACGTTGCTAACGCGGAACGGGTTTACTCCATTGGATTGTCAGTGCATAAATTTAAAGTAAAACGTTAAACAACGCAATGCTTTTTAGAAAAATGAAACCATTATAAGACCCAAGTCCCATCACACAATGCAACGCAAACCAGAGGATAGGGTTTTACCTTATAATGGTCAAAAGATGCTTGATACGATAAAACGGATTTAGTATTAGTGTGTATATGTTCTAATAAAAAAAACATTTCAATCATAATGTATCAATCATAGACGGCATGGGTACCATATATCATGTCGCCATACTAGTTCTACGTTTAAAACCGCAAGGTCGTATTGGAAATTGGATTTCCATCATGAGTCGAGGCTAGGGGCAAGCTCCTCTCCGATTCGAGACACTCTAGCAAATGCCTCAGGATCCCCCGCAGTGAACCCTTGGAGCGGTAGGGCCGGTCCCCGCCTATCTGCAGTGGATTAGTTATGTCTGAACACATGTTTCTTGGTTCCTTTGAACATATAGTATGACCACTAACGGCCTATAAAAATCCGAGGCGCCTCAAAATCCATCATCCACGTAAGTAAAATGCCAGCCAGTTTAAGCACTGACACCACTTCTAGCTAGAAAGAAACGTGTGCACTCCCTACAGTCCATATCCCGTTTTTGACTCATACCGGGGTGTGAGGCTCGCGAAGTCACGATATACACAAAGCTATGCCGTAATAAGCTATGCTTTGATCATCCCACAAGGCCCTGCTTTTCAACAAAAGCCTTGATCAATTTACATCTTGGCGTGCAACATTGATAATTCACGCCATGCGATCAATCATTATTAATATATATCAGGGTGTTAAGTAGAGAATAAATCCTCCACCACCAAACAGACATACATTAACAGAAATCGATTTAATTCACATGGAAACGCATCCATTTACTAGCTTATGCTCTGGGTCTGAGCGAAAACCAAATCCGAACAATCAACAATAGTCCGGACGGCCACCACTGAAGCCCCTTCAAGGTAGCTACTCCCATCAAGGGTCTCTGTAGCAACACATCCATTCGATGTGAAGATCGTCGGTCTTCAAACACCGTCTTCATCTTCGACTCTTCATCGTCGTAGTAATTATTCGGAATGGGTTAAACCCGGTCTTTCCGAATAACTCGCGTATTTTATAATAAAAATCAAGTACTATAAAACACATCCAACGTCTCATTCCAATTCAGAATATTCTTTTAAATAAAATATTCAAATTATTCTATCAAAGATAAATTCTTTACATTTACTCTTAAATCTTTCCTTTAAAGATTTATTCAGAACACCATTTGGTTTTAAATATCAAAAATCATTATTAAATGATTTTTTAGATTTAAGAAATAAATTTTATTCTTACCTGGGTTAAAGAGCTAATGTCATTTAAAACATAGTTCACGGTAAACCCAAAATCGTCTTCCATAAAATATGGAATCTTCACAGAAATCAAATCAATATATAATCGTTATAAATTTTTGTATCCAACCAATAATATAAATGGAATAACGGCAAGGCCTCTTAAATTCCATATGTAGTATCGGTCTTCTTTTACAGAAGCTTATCTCGGTTATAATTAATTCGAATTCTATTCAGTTCCAATTTAATATATTAAATTAGAAAACTTTACTTTTGGAAAATATCTATTTAAATCTTAATAAAAGATTTATATATTCCAAATCATATTCTCACTGTTAATTGAGTTAAAGAACATATGTCGTTTAAAAACATTGTTCACGATAAACTCAATTCACAAATCATTTTTATTCCAATTACGAAATATAATTTGAAACTCTAGTAATCTTAATTAAAAGATTTATTCTTTTCAACTGGGTTTAAGAAAGGTGTTATTGAAGACACCATTCACGACAACCCAAAATCCAATTTATTTAAATTAATTTCAATTAAATATTCACTAATTGGGAAACTTCATTAACTCTTAATAATTATTTGTCCTAGTTAATAGCTAGCTCATTCAATAAAATATATTTTTCTAGAATATATTCTTTTCTAAACTATTATTTTTTTCTAAGACATTTTCTAAAATATTCCTTTTTCTATAATATTCTTTATTGGAATGTGACTCAGACAACAACCATATTTTGTATGAAATCAACAATCATGATAAATAATTATCAAACATCCAAATGACGACCAAAGTGGAATCTATAACTGTGTGAGCATTAAAGTAAATAACTAATGCTCATCACAGACTGTCAATCCATCGATTGACAGATAACTAAATATTGGGATTAGTGTGTATCCAATATCATCCCAATACCCGTGTGGGGTTTCATCCATCAACCAGATAATAAATTATTTGTGCACTTGGGCGATGTGTGAAAATTATCGTCCCAATCACATAAACAAGTCGGGTAACTTGTAAATGGGAGTGTAATGTTCAAACTTGAATACACTAAACATTTATCTCTAATATATCAAACATTTCAACCTCACAGGCACATGTTTCATTTCTTTTTATTGTGAACAAATGGCAATAAAAATCTAGCCTTTTATTTCCATTCTTTTATTGTTGACAAATGACAATAAAGACCTTAACTTTTATTTCAATCCTCTTTATTGTTAACAAATGACGATAAAATCTTAACTATTATTTATTTACCAAAAGTATATTTTTGGTCTCATTCATTTATAAATGACAAAATGAATATTTTACTACATCCTTTTTAAAATGACAAAAATGTCTCTTTTATTCTAATTCTTTTAAAGTGACAAAAAATGTAATTTTGTCTAATTCCCTTTAATGTACAAAATATGATCATTTTGTCAAATTCCTGTCAGTGTACAAATTATGATACTTTTGCCCAATCCTTTAAATGTAACAAAGTATGATAATTTATCTAATCTTTTAATGTGACAAAAATGACTATTTTGTCTAACCTTTTTAATGTAAACAAAAATGTTTCTTCTATTCACTAATCAAGTTTGACACAAAAATGATAATCCTATTCACTAATCAAGTTTGACACAAAATGATAATGCTATTCACTAATCAAGTTTGACACAAAATGATAATCCTATTCACTAATCAAGTTTAACACAAAATGATAATCCTATTCACTAATCAAGCTTGACACAAAAAATGGTATTTTTCTAATTCAACACTTCATATTGTAATCAATATGATAACAAAAACATAATTTCTAATTCTACACTTTTTATTGTAATAAATATGACAATAAAAACATAATTTCTTTTTATTGAAAAAGAATGTTACATAAAAATCTATTCTTTTTATTAGGGACTATTTTTACATAAAGATGTAATCTTGAATTTTTATTCTTCAAAATAAAAAAAAAACAATTTTACATAAAAATATAATTCTCTGATTTTATTCTTTAGTTTCATAGAAAATGCAAACTTCTATTTAATCTTTTAATTATATATAAAATGTAATTTTTACTAAACCTTTTTACTTACATATAAAATGTAATTTCCTTTATTCCCTTTATTCACTTTATTTACATTGAAAAATGTAAACTCTTTTAATTCCTTTTGTTTACATTGAAAAAAATGTAAATTCTTTTTATTTACATAAGAAAAATGTAAATTCCAATACTTTGATTTGATTACATATAAAGATGTAATTTTTATACTTCATTCTTTTAATGTATAAAAATACACCTCTTCCAATTCATTCTTTTAAATGAATAAAAATATACATTTCCTAATTCATTCTTTTAAATGTATAAAAATATACAATTTCTAATTCATTCTTTTGAATGTATAAAAATATACAATTTCAATTCATTCCTTTGAATGTATAAAAATATACAATTTCAATTCATTCCTTTTTAATGTGACAAAATGAATGCTTTCTAATTCATTTTTCTAATGTGACAAAAATGAATGAATTTACTTCATTCTCTTCAAAGAGACAAAATGAATGTTTTCTAATTCTTTTTTTCTAAAGTGACAAAAATGTATTCTTTTCTTTCAAGTGACAAAAATGTATTCTTTTTCTTTCAAGTATCATCCTTCTATTTCAAGTGTCATTCTTCTATTTCAAGTGTCATTCTTCTATTTCAAGTGTCATTCTTTGACAAAAATGCTATTTTTAATTTAACAAAAATGTAAATTTTGTTTGATCTATTTCAATTCCAAAAAAATATGATATTATGTTTTCATTCTTCTACAGTAAACAAAAAATGTTAATTTTGTTTGCTAGACAAATTTCAAAAAGAAAGTTGTCTTTATTTTTCTAATCAAGTTCTAATCAAAAATGGTAATTTTGTCACTAATAATCTAATTAACAAAAATGTTAATTTTGTCACTAATCAGACTTTGACACAAAAGTGTTATATTTATCTAACATGTTTTAAACAAAATGAATAATTCCGATTCTAGTGTATATTCATAACGTTAAAATTCCTATGTTAACATTCTTGATATTTAAAATACTAAAAATCATTTTCCCTATGTTAACATTCCTGATCTAACCAATTATGATATTTCTATGTTAACATTACTGGTCTAACAAAATAGGGCATCACAAATCGATCACATAACAACCAAATTTCAATCCACAAATCGCAGATCTGATTTTATCACATGCATTACATTTAACACATAACAATCATGAATAATAGCAAACAGGAAATAACTGTAGATTTGTGGTAATAAATTCATAATTATTTTTAAATAATAAAAATAGATTTTCACATTGCTATTTAGATCTGAATTTCCCATGGAATTTTGATTTGCTCAGTTGCAGATCTAGTTGTCCCATGTTGTAGTACTCGAAAATATGAATCCAACGCGATCAGTTTCATTCGATTTCGCTTCTGTATGAAGAAGTAACGCTGTTTTAAAGATTTGAAAATGTTAGATCAAAATTTGGACCTAACACCCAAATTGTTCTGAAGCTTATAGAGTTTCAACTGAAGAATGAGAAAAAAGGAAATAACACACAGAATTTATAGTGGCTCGGCGTTAACGAGCCTACGTCCACTTTATATATTATTGATTATACTTTGGAAGCTAATACAATCAAGGATTTCTCTCAATATTTTAGTATTTTGACAACAATGGCGGATTCAGTACTCAATACTGCCAAAAAGATCCCAAAAAAAGGCCAAGCTCCGGACTATTTATAGCTGATTTTGTCGGGCGGGTCGTGGTTACACGTGGCACGAATCCCGAGAACATCGGATCGCATCGCCACCGTTGAGGAAAAAGTTAAATTAGCCGTTGTGGACAGGTGTCGCGATCTGCTTGAAAATCGGATCGTGCAGATGGGGAGAATTGGTCCAAATGACGGTTAGGGACACGTGTCGCTAGATCCGTGCGTCTCGGATCGCTGAAGACTAGCTCACGCTTGAACGGGTCAGAGGGTTCGCCACGCATCAGGGGATCGGATCGATCAATACTGGGCAACAACATATGCATGGATCGGATCGCATAGAGGTGTCGTTTCGCTGATGAAATAGGGGCGATCCGTCGAGACGCGATCTGATGGTGGGCAAGTCGGTAGCGTGCGATCCGTCATCGGGCGAGTCGATGATGCGATCCATTCCTTCATATTCTTAGAGAATGTGGTTTCATGTTTTCTTCTTATGAATGATCCTGGGTGGCTTGGTCAAAAAGCGAGCCAACATTTTGCCCCCTCGAAGTATATTTTATCGATTATGGAACATGCTTCGAAGCTATAGAATCGTCTTTTCTCAACGATTCGTGGATCAGAGAACGATTCTCTTTCTGGGATTTTTCAGAATCCTCATTCCTGAATTTATCGATTCGTATCGCGGGCTCGAGTCGCGGTCCGTTAGCGAGACATTCGTTTCGTCCTTGGGTGTGCACTTGGGCCTCGGAACGAAACGGGCTCCTCCTCGAGTCGTGGTGGGCTTTTGGTTCGCGGCCCGCCGGTCTTTCGTGGATCGAATAGGACAAAGAAGGGGAGACAAACGGTCGCCCTCTTTGCCTATATAAGTCGACCCTCCCCTCTTCACTCTCCTTCTTCTTTCTTTTTGCCGTATCGTTTCGCCTGCACTGTCGAAGAACGAACCCAAGTTTTTCAAACCTTCGAAAATCGGAGCATTCCCTCAATTTTTAGAAAGGTAACTCCAAAAAAAGCATTCTTATTCGTGAATGCTGCTCTTTCATGAACTTTTTCGACTAATTTGAGGGAGAAACGATGGAAATTTGCGATTTTCTGAAGGAATCATCAAGACGCCATGGCTGACTGGCGTAGAGCTCGAAGTTCGAGGATGGGAAGGAGAGGAGGAAAACGAAGGAGGTAGAAGAAGAGGGAAGGCCGGTTCGGATCGTGGGCAAGGAGAAGAGAAGATGAAGGCGAGTGGCGAGACGGAAGATCGTGGTGACAGCAAAGGCGCTTATCGTGGGGGCTGCAACAATTCGTGAAGGAACGATCCCTTTGCCCTACGATCCGATGGGGGGCGATCCCTCTACCTTGCGATCCGAAAGGGGGCAATCCTTCTGCCTTGCGATCCGAAAGGGGGCGATCCCTCTGCCTTGCGATCCAACTCATAGTTAACGATGCGAAGAAATTTCAAACTTTAATCGACGCCTTGTCACCATAAAATTCTGAACAGTTAGGCTAGGGCCCTGATGTTGGACTTTCTGGACTAAAAGACCACATAATTTGACTGCCTATGACGACTAATATTTCGATGATCTTGATAGCTTTCACATTTTATTTTCAATGCACACACAAGCACACACACTGACACTTACACACACGGGGGATGGGTAGTATTAATCTCATTGTTCATGTTTTCTCGTCCTAGCAGTAATGTCGAATGATCACTCTTCTTCAAGATCCGCAACAGAAGCGGAATCCGAGGTTCCTAAGCAATACAACCCTGAAATTCCTCCCACTAATCCAGGAGGTGAAGATACTGGATCTGAGTACGAGGCCACGGAATCAGATCCGTTCGAAAGTACTTCATCTAGCGAAGAATCCGAGATAGACGGACGAGCTCCCGACGAGATTCCCGGCGCGCTCGGAATAGATAAATTCTCTGATTCTTTAGCATCTAAGCTCGACGATATAAAGCTTAAGAGAATTTGCTTGAGACACGGAATTCCTTGGGATGACGTCTTGACACCCGGAAGCGAAGATAGACCCCACCTAGCTCCGGAAGGATATATGGAAATCAGCCGGACCATGTGCTTGGTAGGAGCTATTCCTTCGTTCCCTCCGATTGCCATTGAAACTTTAAGAAGACTGGGTATTGCTCCGATGCAACTTCATCCGAACGCCTATGCATCTTTATACACCCTATATGTTGCATACGCGGAGATCCTACACGCCGAACTTAAATTCAGAGATTTGACATTCTTCTTTCTTTTTAAGCACCGTTCTTCGGCAACTCCAAACTTCTCTTTCTTTGAATCGGTGGCGAATAGGAAGGTTCTGTACGATGGATATAGCAATACAGGGGACCCTAAGTCTGATTGGTTTTATATGAGGAAACAGGCCGGATGCTCACGAAGATGGCTCAAATCAAGTAAACTTTAGGCTTCTAATCGAATATCTTGTTCAAGAAGTCTAGGCGTTAACATTCTCCCCCCTTTTTCTTTGTCTTAAACAGATCACGTCTTCCCGAAAACGGAGGGTCCACTGTACAACAATCGATTGTCCATTCTTCTACAAAGCAGATCCGACTTTCTAAGGATCAAAAAATGCATTACAGATGACAATCTTCATAAGCATCGTCTTCTGGATAGAAGATTTGGACTTGGCACTGGCGGCAGACCTTATAAGTATGTGCCCCCAACGGAGGGAGAGGGAACTTCGCAAGCAATAGAAACAACTAAATTTCGTAAGAGTCCTTCTCCAATAGTCATCCAAGACGATGAGGACCTGAACATATACAGAGGGGATGAGGTCCGCGGTGACATGTCTAAGGAAATTCCTGTTTCTACTCCAATCGAAACCGCTGCTCCCGATGATTTGACAGAAGAGCAGTTATTTGACAAGCTGAATAAAATCCCTCTACCCGATGATGTATATATAGAGAAGGACTTTGAAGAGGGGCCTTTCTTCCCTGCTCCTGAAGAGACCATTGCTCCAACTAGAGGATGAGAAACTGGTCAGATGAGCCTGTCTTTGGGCCCGGGTCTGTTAGGGGGAATTATATAGGATGCACACATCACACACACTATCTGACCCTGCACTCTTATATCGTGGGTATTCAAAGTTTTAATATGATCTTTTCTTTCCTTTGTAGGAACGATGTCCCGTAGGAAATCTTACTCGTATCGTTCTCTTCGTGAGGGCACACCCAGCCTTCGTCCGGATACTGAGCGCTCTCGCGGTCCTTCTCACAGGCCGACTTCCTCGCAACCTCGGTCTCCACCTAAATCGGCCTCTACCAAGCCTTCCAGCTTTCCGGCAGTTCCTACAGGGGGAAAGAAACTTTCTAAAGAGTTAACTCCTCCAAAGAGCGCACCTTCCCACAACCGGTCGTCAAAAAGGCATTACGAATCTAAAGATAAGGGCAAGGATGCATCCAAAGAATCTGAAAAGGAGAGGAGTGACATCGTCCCCTCCAGCCAGCCAGAGTTGGCTGCTCCAGGGTCACGGGATTATATGCACGGTCCCGAGATTTAAGGAAGGCTGGAAAAGCTGCGGGAACAATTCCCAGACATATTCTTTGACCGGACGACATTTGTTCCAGCCTTGGAACCGGTCCCCAAGAACTGGGATAGCGAAGTTGTCGGGCATATCCGCCATGTTGCCAGGCAATATGAGATGATGAAAAAACATGCCGTTAACCTTTCTGAAGTCATCCGATCGCTTGAAATAGAAGCACACATATCCAAGGCGAAACTTGAGAACAACGAGAGGGCCAGGACCAAGATGGAGAAGGACCTGGAAGATGCTCAATCCCAGCTTGCTTTAGCACGGAGGGACGCTGAAAATTATAAGATTGAATTAGAAAATGCTAAGCAGCGCTTCCATTCGGAACTTGACTCCAATAGCCAAGAAAAAATGGCCTTAAAGAAGGAGATTGAAGATCTCAAAATGGCCAACATCGAGTTGAAAACAATACAAGGCCATTTTGAAGCTGAGAAAGCTGCTTGGGAGGCAGAAAAGGAAAATTTAAAAGAAAGTTTGGCTTTGGCTAAAGCAGAAAAGGTGATTTTAAATGACCAGGTCTCGGATGCGGAGAGACGGGCAGCTCTCGCCGAAAAGAACGTTGAAAGTGCCATCGAATTGGCCACTTCTTCTGACAACAAGCTCTTCGCAAGAGAGAAGGAGATCGAGGGGTTTGAAGAGATGATTTTCGATTTCCTTGGCCAGGTTCTCAAAACTCGCAACATCTCGTGGATCCCGGATTACCATGTTACTTTGGCCAATTTATGGGATGCCATTGTGGAGGGTGAAAAACATAGATTGGGGGTCGAAGAAATCGATGAGGATGAATTGATGAAGAGCATCTTAAGAGACAATGAGCCTGAGGACCTGGCAGAGGGTCGTCGCCTGATTCTGGCGGAGATGGAAAAGGAGGGGGCCCTGGCTAAGGGTAAAGGCAAAGCTGATGAGGGCTCGAGTTCGGCTGTGGAGCCCAAGACCTCCGGGGTTGAGGAATACCATCCCGATGATCCATTAATCCCTTTGGGTCGAACTCCCATGGTCATTGGGGCCTCTACAACTACTCAAGAAGGAGCATCTGCTGAAGGTATTTCTCTCTCTTCCCCACAATTTGTCACAGCAATTGTGAATTATCGTCGTCTGGTAGAACAACCAATTGAATTAGTAATGTGTGTTCCTCCTGATACAGGTGGCGAGCCCGTCGACAAGGGTGCTGAAAAAGAAAAGGAAGTGGAGAAGGAGGCTGTCTTGCCAGGTGCTGGTATTGATGTATCAAAGCAGGCCGAGGTCACAACAGCAGAAAGAAGCATCCCGGCACCTAGCACTGATGTACCCAAAGATGCTGAGACCATCGAAGCCTTGAAAGACATGGATGGACGCCATGTAGATGATGAGGAAGACATTATCGGTGCCAAAAAGGCCGACGATGATGACGAGGAAACCTTGGCCAGCCGAAAAGCCAGACAGGAGAAAGAGTTGGCTTCGAAGAAGGTGGGAGATGAGGCTTTGGACGTAGTCCCACTTGCAGAATTCGATCCCAAAACTGGGATGATTGTGAAGATTCAGCCCAAATCCATCAGCCGACAGCTTCACTTTGCAAACCCCGATGACTTCCCGGCTTCCCTCTCTGGTAGAAGTAAGAGAAAAGAGGTGGGAGAGGAATCTTCAGAGGAGTCAGATGTTCCCCTCATAGACAAAAGGAAGAGGAAGAAAGGGGATTCATCTGATGCCGACAAGGCGAGGCTGGAGAGGCAAAAGCAAGAGAAGAGGCCAAAGCGTAAATAGGATGTTTGTTGATATTTTGTCTTTAGGTTTTCCATTGGCCAGGAAGTGTAATTGTGAGACTGGCCCTCACTTTCTTTTCTAGGCTGTTTTTCACTTTGTTGGTTCACAGTACATAAATGAAAGTTTATCTCTTTTTGCATCCTTATGTACTTGTATTCAAATAAATTTTCCATGTTTAGTCATAGGCCATCTAATTACAAATCAGTCGAACAATAGAAAGAAAAATATTCGTGCTGCGTTGCTGTATTAAAGTTCAGTATATGTGTATGAGTATATGTGCCCCCAGTCAGTTGTTATCATGGCACCTGACTAGGGTTTACTAAGGATTGGTTAGT
Source organism: Allium sativum (assembly GCA_030737875.1). NCBI lineage: Eukaryota > Viridiplantae > Streptophyta > Magnoliopsida > Asparagales > Amaryllidaceae > Allium > Allium sativum. The sequence continues at coordinate 42,307,506 of JASFAX010000020.1, read as the reverse complement.
TTTGTCGGCAGGTTGCCCCCTATTTCTGAATATGGGGGACTTAGAAGATTTCATTGGATGACTGTTCGAATGGTACCGAATTTTTGGCACCTTTCGCAGTGCTTAATCATAGACTTCTTTGTACTCTCTTGACGGTTGCCAAGGTTAGAGTGTGAATTCAGTAGTTCAGTCGGTCCCCGATCCTTTAGCAGGGAAGAAGTTCTTTCTCAACGCTCAATCGGAGACGCTTTTATACTCTCTCTCTCTCTCTCTCTCTCTGGAGAGTTAGAGTTCGAGCTCAGCGATCCATTCGCTCCCCGATCCTTCAGCGGGGAAGGAGCTCTTTCTCAGCGCTCAATCGGAGACGCTTTTATACTCTCTCTCTCTCTGGAGAGTTAGAGTTCGAGCTCAGCGATCCATTCGCTCCCCGATCCTTCAGCGGGGAAGGAGCTCTTTCTCGGCGCTCAATCGGAGACGCTTTTATACTCTCTCTCTCTCTCTCTGGAGAGTTAGAGTTCGAGCTCAACGATCCATTCGCTCCCCGATCCTTCAGCGGGGAAGGAGCTCTTTCTCAGCGCTCAATCAGAGACGCTTTTATATTCTCCTGGCGGTCGCCGAGGTTAAACTTTTGCTCAGGCGGCTCCGATCATGGTACACCGCCATGTTTCGTGGACGTCATCTTCGCGTCCTTTATACTCTCTCTCTATTCTGGAGAGTTAGAGTCACGGATCAAGCAGTCTGCAATCATGTATGTTCATCAAACTCGTCCTAGGTGTATATTTTAATCCAATCCCAAACCAGTCGGACAAGCAGTTGGAGCTCTTGCCAAGGCTTTGAGTTCCCCCAAACAGTCTACGGGAGGAACGGTTGGCAACAGACTTCGGGTACCTGCATTATTCTTTTGATTTCCATAAAAATAAATAGGCAGATAAATAAAGATGCAATAAAGGTAAATGACACACAATATTTTATAGTGGATCGGTCGAATCATGACCTACGTCCACTTTATAATCTTTTGCTTTAAGGAATCAGACTATTCTAGGCAAGTCATGCCTTGTACATGGTTTTTTAACAAAGCAAAAGAATAAATTTGAAACTTTCATGTTATATATGGCCGTAAATGTTGGGCATTCCACACTCTGGGGATTTCCTTTCAATCTACGGTTGCCAGCTTGAAGGTTCCATTATCAAGCTTGCTCAGAATGGAGTACGGTCCTTCCCACTTCGCTCCCATATGAGTTGGGGGTGGGAAGACACGTTTCAGAACCAAGTCTCCGGGTTCCCAGGTTCGGGCTCGAACCTTTTTGTTGTAATATCGGGTGACCTGTTGCTTGCATCTCAAGGCACGCAGGTATGCTTCATCCCTCTTTTCTTCGATCATATCCAGGGACTCAAGGAGCAATTCATTATTGGTCATTGGATCATAATAAGTCACCTGGTGAGAAGGTACCTTTATCTCAACCGGGATGACTGATTAGGAGGTGCTCTAGGTATCTTTGAAAATCTCTGGCACGCATCACACCGTCGTGCGTATCTTGCTGCATCCTTGTTTACGGTAGGCCAGAAATAACCATGCCGCAACACCTTTTTTGCCAAAGTTTGCCCTTCAGTGTGGTCGCCACATTCGCCTTCGTGGACTTCTTGCAGCACATGTTTGATGTCATCGTGGGCTACACACCGAAGGAGGGGCATTGAAAACCCTTGTCTGTAAAGAACTCCGCCTTGCAGAACGTATCGGGCGGATTTACGAATCACTTTACGCCTCTCGCTTTTCTTGGTCGGAAGCGTTCCATTCATGAGGAAATTCTTTAGAGGGGTCATCCAGGACTCCCTTTCTGGTTCCGTCTAGAGTACTAGGTCGATTTCCATTTGATCTATGCTAGGGGACTGAAGTACTTCAACGGGGGCTAGCCCAGTCACTTCAGGATCGTCGGAACTAGCCATCTTTGCCAACTTGTCTGCCTGCCTGCTGATTCTCTGACCGCGGAATATGAGATATGCTGTAGTGATCAAAATCGTTCAGCAATTCTTTCACTTTCTTAAAGTATAAAATCAATCTTGCACTTTTCGCTTGGAATTTTCCAGTGACTTGGTTCACAACTAACTTGGAGTCGCAGAAGATGTTCAGCTTTGTGACTTCTAGTTCCTTTGCAATCTTTAATCCGGCTATCAGAGCTTCATATTCAGAATCGTTGTTAGTGGCATGAAACTCCATTCGGATTGCATAGGTTATCAATCGTTTCTCGGGGGTTTCAAGCACTATCCCAGCGCCGGATCTTTCGTCATTCCTAGCACCATCGGTATACAATCCCCAGGCATTGGGATCGAAAAGTAATTTTGAGGGATTGTCCTCTTCATTGGCTATATCTTCCTCTTGTACGGTAAACTCCGCTATGAAGTCGGCTATCACTTGCCCTCGAATCGATCGTCTGGGCTGAAAGTTCAAATCAAATTGACTCAACTCAATATTCCATTTAAGTAATCATCCAGATGCCTCTGGTCTCTGTAGGACTTGCTTGAGTGGATGATCGGTGTATATGGTGATAGGATGCGCCTGAAAATAATGTCGAAGCTTTCTAGAGGCGATCAGCAAACTATACGCCAACTTTTCTATCCGTGGATAATTACGCTCTACTGCTGTCAATTTTTTGCTCACATAATACACAGGTCTTTGGACCTTATCCTCTTCCCTTACCAATGCTGAGCTGATCGCATGGGATGACACCGCCAAATACACGAATAAGTTCTCGTGATCTATTGGCTTAGATAATATCGGAGGTTTCTCCAGGTGCCTGAGTAAATTCTGAAACGCTTCTACGCAGTCGGGTGTCCATTTGAAGTGGCGTTTTCCTCGCTTTATTAATTCGAAGAATGGGATGCACTTATCCGTAGCCCTGGAGATAAATCTGCTTAGTGCGGCCACTTTTCCGGCAAGGCTTTGCACATCCCTAATTTGCCTAGGTTCCTGAATGTTTCTGATTACCGCGATCTGGTCTGGATTAATCTCAATACCACGGGAACTGACGATGAATCCCAAGAATTTTCCAGAGGCAACACTGAATGAACATTTGGTTGGGTTGAGTTTCATTCCGTACTTTCGAAGAATGCCGAACATCTCTGCCAAGTCAGTAGTGTGTTGAGAAGATTGCTTGGACTTAACCAACATATCGTCGACGTATACTTCCATTGTTTTCCCGATCTAGTTATAAAACATTCTGTTGACCAAACGTTGATATGTAGCGCCCGCATTCTTCAAGCCAAAGGGCATCACCACATAACAATATAATCCCAGATCCGTGATAAAACTAGTGTGCTCTTGATCTGGAACATGCATCGGAATCTGGTTATGTCCTGAATAAGCATCCATAAATGAGAGAAGCTCATGACCTGCCGTCGAGTCTACCAACTGGTCAATCCGGGGCAACGGGAAACTATCTTTTGGTAGGCTTTGTTCAAATCCGAGAAGTCGATACACGTTCGCCACTTCCCGTTGGCCTTCTTTACCAGGACTGGATTCGAAATCCAGTCTGGGTAGGTCGAGTTTCTGATAAATCCATTACTCTTTAGCTTTCCAACTTCTTCTTTCAAGGCAGCGGACCTCTCTAGGCCCAACATTCGCCCTTTTTGCTTTACTAGAGGATGTTTAGGGTCAATGCTTAAGGAATGGCTCATGATTGATGGGGATATCCCACACATGTCTGCGTGGGTCCAAGCAAATACATCCAAATTGTTTCTTAAGAAATCTGTCAATTCTTTAGCGAGATTCGGATTTAACTGGGATCCAATCTTAAGGACCTTCTCCGGGTCACTGTCATCGATCGGTACATCCACAATTGTCTCGTTGGGAGTCGCCATTCCACCCCCGGGTTCTTGATCCTCTCTGGGATCTATATCCTCGGGCATCTCTCTGGGCAACTCTCCAACGAATATCCTCTTTGGTTGCTATAAGGTCTCCGCCCCCGAAGGGGGAGAGGGGCCTTTAGTTTCAATATCCCCTCCATTGCGAAGTAAATTTAGTTCGGCAACATAACATGCTCGCGCAGCAACTTGATCCCCTCTGACGATACCAATGCCAGCTTCTGTGGGGAATTTCAATAACAAGCACCAGGGGGCTATACAGGCTCTAAACTTTGCGAGGGCCGGTCGGCCCAAAAAGGCATTGTAAGGCGATTCAACATCCAAAACCACGAAGGGAAGGATTCTCACTCTCTGGCGTTCTCCTTCCCCAAGTGTAACTGGTAACTCTACATAACCCATTGGAGCGGTAGATGCTCCGTTGAATCCACTGATCCATCCTTGGCAGGGCTTCAAGTCTTTTATTTCGAGGTTCATCTGGTCAAATGTCCTTTTGAAAAGAATGTTGACAGAACTCCCTTTGTCCACTAAAACCTTATGGACAGTGGCTGGACCAATAGGTACTGTAATTACAAATGGATCTTCTGTCGGAGCATGGACTCCAATGCTTTCTCGTTCTCGGAAGACGACATCGTCGGTCATCATCTTTTGCTGCTTCACCGGGATACTGTCCTCGGGGTTGCTACACTCCCCTACCTCGAGGTGTTGTTTGGCTGCATTGACGTATTGATCCAATGCCTTGGAACTATGCCCGGTGAGATAAAGTCCTCCGATTACGGTATTGATAACAATGTTCTTTCCCTTTTGCTGGGCAGTCGGCCTAGCAGCAAGTTGATTCTGGTTCTGATTTGGGGCCTGCACTGCTTGCCCCCTGTCTCTGGGCGTTACTCTGTATTCATCTAACTTTCCTTCTCGAAGCAACCTTTCGACTACATCTCTTAGGTGACGGCATTCATTTGTCGAATGGCCGTGAATCTGATGAAAGAGACAAAACTTCCCTGTTTCACGCTCTTTCTCCGTCGACTCTCTGGGAGGTGGCCTCTTATTCTGGAGGACTTCATACGCATCCACGAAGATATTTTCCAGAGTATCATTTATTGGTGTATAACTTTCAAAGGCCCTGGGACGAGTCCTTCTCTGGGAGTCGTTCCCTCGGTTCCTCTTCCGGTTGTTGCCGTTACTATTATTATTGTTGTTACCTGGCTGTCGACCACCCTGATTCTGATTTCCGACATTTACTTCAACTTTCCCCGAGCTGTCTCCCGTCTGCTTAATGGCGACGTTGCTCTGGATTTCCTCCTTATTGGCCGTTTTTGCCTTTCGGTTAGCATATACCTCTTCCCGGCGTAAATGCACGTTGGCTTTCTCGTAGAATAACTCTCTAGTGTGGGGCGGTTTGCCTGCCAGGTACCTCCCGAATTCAGTGTCCTTATCTACTCCGTCAATCAGTGCTGCGACAACGGTCGGTTCATAGGGATCTTTAACCTCAGTAGCGGCCAAATTGAAACGATCCAGGTACACCCTTAAACTCTCGCTTGGTCGCTGCTTAACAAGGAACAAATCGATCACACTTTTTGTCTTCTGTGCGTAGATACGGAATTGTTCTACGAACTTATCACTCAACTCCCTGAAGCTAGAAATCGATCTCGCCGGCAAGCGAGTAAACCATAACAAAGCCACATCCTCCAGGAATATGGGAAACGCTTTGCACTTCACAGCGTCAGAGGCTGCGGCAGCGGTCATTGACCAAGAGTATCTCATCAGATGCTGGACAGGATCAGACCTACCCGCATATCGGTTCATTTGTGGCATGTTGAAACGCCTTGGAAAAGTCGCATCCAAAATATCATCAGTGAAAGGGGTGTGACTGCGGTCGATCCCCCAATCTTCATTCCGTTGTCCACGGCTATCTGCCAGAATATGGTGGATCATGGCTGCAACATTTGCACTGGTCAAGGGAGGTTCAGGGTCAGTGCCTCGGGCTCGGCGGGGTTCTCTAATCTCTCTTCCGGGAGCTGTCACGAAGTCCGGGGCTCGGATAGGGCTTCGTTGCCCCCTGTTATCATGAGTATGTGTGCGGCGACGGGGCTGAAGTAGTCTGTTACGTACAGGACTCTCCACATCTCGAGCCCTGGGAGCTGCGGCTTGATCGTTCACATTACGGTTTGAGGGCCCCGCCCCCAGCGCTTCTTCTTCCTGTGATGGCAGGGTTCCGAACCGAAGCTGCTCTATGTTTTCGGCTCTCTCATACGGTCGTCGCGGAGGTCTCGGTGATTCTTTAGACGAAGAAGAATATCCTGGAGTGAGTGGACGAACCGGCGATGTTCTTTGCCTCGCAAGCTCATCAAGTCTTCTATCCATAACAGTCAAATTTTGTCGCAGGACGGAGCTTTCCTGCCTTTGGGCAGCCAATTCATCAAACAACCTCTCCCACATTTCAGAAAAGCGAGAGAGATTCCCCTCAGTAACGGGAGCAGCAGAGTCATATTGATCGTCATCACCTTCTCTTATGCGCAAAGAGCTTGAGCCGGGTCGAGCAGAGGGTCCAGGACGGTAGGAGCGAGCCATAGGCTCCTTTCCAGGTCGAGTTGTGGTCTGATCATCAATTCGGATCGCTGCGGTTCGTGGGTGGCGGCTCGCAGCGCCCCCTTGAGGTCGATTCACGGTCGCAGTGTGCGGAGGGTGCGAGGCGTTCCCTCGGGATCGAGTAACAACCCCTTCAGCAGTCCGGATCGCTTCGTTTTCGTCGACTCGGAGCGTGGTGTCTTCGTCGGATCGGTTCGCCCCCTGCGCCCTGCGATCCAGAGTTTCTTCATTGCCCAGCTCGTGCACACTTTCTTCAATTGTTTCGTTGGTCTGTGAAGCTCGGGCTTCCTTAGATCTTTTTCCAGCCATGATATCCGAATCGCTGGAATCTTCAAAGAACCGAATAGTGAAACTTTAGGATTGTCCTCTCAATGAAAGCACCAAAATGTTAGATCAAAATTTGGACCTAACTCCCAAATTGTTCTGAAGCTTATAGAGTTTCAACTGAAGAATGAGAAAAAAGGAAATAACACACAGAATTTATAGTGGTTCGGCGTTAACGAGCCTACGTCCACTTTATATATTATTGATTATACTTTGAAAGCTAATACAATCAAGGATTTCTCTCAATATTTTAGTATTTTGACAACAATGGCGGATTCAGTACTCAATATTGCCAAAAAGATCCCAAAAAATGCCAAGCTCCGGGCTATTTATAGCTGATTTTGTCAGACGGGTCGTGGTTACACATGGCACGAATCCCGAGAACATCGGATCGCATCGCCACCGTTGAGGAAAAAGTCAAATTAGCCGTTGTGGACAGGTGTCGCGATCTGCTTGAAAATCGGATCGTGCAGATGGGGAGAATTGGTCCAAATGACGGTTAGGGACACGTGTCGCTAGATCCGTGCGTCTCGGATCGCTGAAGACTAGCTCACGCTTGAACGGGTCAGAGGGTTCGCCACGCATCAGGGGATCGGATCGATCAATACTGGGCAACAACATATGCATGGATCGGATCGCATAGAGGTGTCGTTTCGCTGATGAAATAGGGGCGATCAGTCGAGACGCGATCCGATGGTGGGCGAGTCGGTAGCGTGCGATCCGTCATCGGGCGAGTCGATGATGCGATCCATTCCTTCATATTCTTAGAGAATGTGGTTTCATGCTTTCTTCTTATGAATGATCCTGGGTGGCTTGGTCAAAAAGCGAGCCAACAGAAAAATAAAAGGATAATTAAATTATAATTAAATTAATTAGCTTCCCCCTTTTACTCTTTATCTTCTTCATCCCGTCGTTCTACACAGGAACCCATCGCCCGACTCAAACACCCCAGAACGCACGCACCACCAAGGACCCGGAGACCCATCAGACATCACCACGTCGAAGCATTCCAGACGCCGTCCCCACGCACTGAAACCCGCCGAACTCGGCGGCTACTGTTTGGCCTCGAAATTTGCGAAAAATACCACCTGAAACTCGATCTTATCCGTATCGATTTAAAGGCCTTAGAATTTACTTCAATTCGGTATATAGTTTGCTGATTATCGTGTTCTAGATTTGGAGAAATTAGTGATTGAATTTGGAGTGATTTCAGCCTTTGAAAATAACAAACGGCGGCCTGGGTATTGGGAAAATAGGGTTTCGTGTTGGGGACGTATTTCAATAGTATTTATAGGCGTATTTTTATTTAATTTAATTTATTTTATTTGAATTCAATTCATATATCACCCTTAACTTCAAATCAAACCCAACAAGTGTCACCCCTAGCTAATAACCCCCGTCCCGGACCCAATGGAACATGTTTCGTAACCCAGTTCGGCTATTACGATATGTTTTTCTTTAAATTAAATTATAAATCAATTTAATTATTAAATCCAAACTTACATTTTAAATTACCGGGGCTACATACTACCTCTAAAAATTATAGAAAAATTATTTCTAATTATGTTTTGACGATACGGTTCTAACAAGACTAATTTCGTCGAATTCTGAGACTGTTTGAAAAATGGCCATTTTCAAGTCGATTAAATTTGACTAAAACTGACAAAACACGTTTTTCTTTGCCACGCTCACATATTAATTTGAAAAATTATGAAAATTGAAACCTAGCAATAATTTGACATTCCGGTTCCAACAAAAGTGGTTTCGTCGAAAACCGAGGTCGTTTGCAAAATGGCTATTTTTAAGGCCAATATATTATATTAAAATATATATAAATTCTACAACGACTTTTATAAATTTTAAACTGGACATAACTTTTGATTTATAAAGTGAAATTTCAGTTTTTCAGATTCGTTAGAAAGATATGATTAAACAGATTTAAATATTTTTGGTTTTATTGAAATCCGATTTGTTTTGAATCTTGTACATTCAGTTAAAGTTTAAAATCAAATTTTCAAACTGCAACGCTGTTTTAAACTCCTTTTATAATTAAATTGAATTTATTCATTTTAAAATAAATTTTTAGTCGTTCTTAGTTAAAATAAATTATTTTAAATATTAAAATCCATTAAAATTTCTAAAAAAAATTTTAATTGGCCCCAAAATTCCGGGTTGTTACAATCGCCCCCACTTAAAATCTTTTCGTCCTCGAAAAGGAACGTAGTTAAAAGTTGTTTAATTAACCAACTCAACTAAATTTTATTTATTGGTTTCAATTAATTATCATTCTAATATTTTAATTAGTGAAACTAATAATCAAACATCACAACCAGCAACCAATTAGGTGATTAACCTTTCAAATATATATAACTTTTATATATAGCCAAAAATCATATTTTAGTGCAAATCACAACAATGTCTACTGACTAAGTGTTGGTTCTCACACCAGTCAATGGAAATATATAGAAATCCCACTTTCGAGACTCGAACATAAGTACTGGTGAAGGTCGACCTATCACCAGAATTACCTCTGGGTGACTAGAGTGTGATTCTATATCTATCCAGTATATTAAAACTTCGAATATCCATTAATTACTCGTATATTCGAAATCATTATATACTTGATTGTCCATATAAAAATATAATAATATTCAAATACGTATTTTTAGATAAAATTTTCAAAACTAAATTTTTTTCCTTTATTTTAAAGAAAATAATACTCTTCACACTCATTCTAGGATACTACTGATCCCATCTCTAACGAGTTATTCTTATTGGATATTACTAATCCAATCTCTGATGAATTCTTTCGTTTGGTTCTAATGTGTCTTGTTCTCGAGCTCTGTAAACCAAAGCTCTGATACCAGATGTGATGACCCAAACTTCCCAGTAAAGGAAAGGATGGATTGCTTTGAGAACAATACACATTAGAACACAAACTGAAGAACATTTTATTGCTGATTACAACAATTACCTTAGAGGACAAGAATATAACAGAGTATGAATACTTATTACATAAAAGAAATACAATGATATCAGAGATTTAAATTACATTTAAATAGCAGCGAAAAAATAATACAAATATACAACTGGAAGGAATACACGAATACAGAGCTTTCAGAATACCGCTTCAGCTGTAAACCAGGATCTTGTAAATATATCTGCAAAAAGCTACTCGACTGCCTGTGTGGAAAATAAGGGCACCCGAGTTTGCCAGTGAAACAAACTACAGGTTAGTCATGGGACTGGTATGAGAAATCTTAACTTAACTATCTAATAATAAGGCTAATCACAGGACCACGTCGCTAACGCGGAATGGGTTTACTCCATTGGATTGCTAGTGCATAAATTTAAAGTAAATCGTTAAACAACGCAATGCTTTTTAGAAAAATGAAACCATTATAAGACCCAAGTCCCATCACACAATGCAACGCAAACCGGAGGGTAGGGTTTTACCTTATAATGGTCAAAAGATGCTTGATACAATAAAACGGATTTAGTATTAGTGTGTATATGTTCTAACAAAAAAACATTTCAATCATAATGTATCAATCATAGATGGCATGGGTACCATATATCATGTCGCCATACTAGTTCTACATTTAAAACCGCAAGGTCGTATTGCAAATTGGATTTCCATCATGAGTCGAGGCTAGGGGCAAGCTCCTCTCCGATTCAAATCACTCTAGCAAATGCCTCAGGATCCCCCGCAGTGAACCCTTGGAGCGGTAGGGCCAGTCCCCGCCTATCGACAGTGGATTAGTTATGCCTGAACACACGTTTCCCGGTTCCTTTGAACCTATAGTATGACCACTAACGGCCTATAAAAATCCGAGGCCCCTCAAAATCCATCATCCACATAAGTAAAATGCCAGCCAGTTTAAGCACTAACACCACTCTAGCTAGAAAGAAACATGTGCACTCCCTACGGTCCATATCCCGTTTTTGACTCATACTGGGGTGTGAGGCTCGCGAAGTCATGATATACACAAAGCTATGCCGTAATAGGCTAAGCTTTGATCATCCCACAAGGCCCTGCTTTTCAACAAAAGCCTTGATTAGTTTGCATCTTGGCGTGCCACATTGATAATTCACGCCATGCGATCAATCACTATTATTATATACCAGGGAGTTAAGTAGAGAATAAATCCTCCACCACCAAACAGACATACATTAACAGAAATCGATTTAATTCACATGGAATGAAATCCAATGTCAGGCACGCATCCATTTACTAGCTTATGCTCTGGGTCTGAGCGAAAACCAAATCCGAACAATCAACAATAGTCCGGACGGCCACCACTGAAGCCCCTTCAAGGTAGCTACTCCCATCAAGGGTCTCTGTAGCAACACATCCATTCGATGTGAAGATCGTCGGTCTTCAAACACCGTCTTCATCTTCGACTCTTCATCGTCGTAGTAATTATTCGGAATGGGTTAAACCCGGTCTTTACGAATAACTCGCATATTTTATAATAAAAATCAAGTACTATAAAACACATCCAACGTCTCATTCCAATTCAGAATATTTTTTTAAATAAAATATTCAAATTATTATATCAAAGATAAATTTTTTACATTTACTCTTAAATCTTTCCTTTAAAGATTTATTCAGAACACCATTTGGTTTTAAATATCAAAAGTCATTATTAAATGATTGTTTAGATTTAAGAAATAAATCTTATTCTTACCTGGGTTAAAGAACTAATGTCCTTTAAAACATAGTTCATGGTAAACCCAAAATCGTCTTCCATAAAATATGGAATCTTCACAGAAATCAAATCAATATATAATCGTTATAAATTTTTGTATCCAACCAATAATATAAATGGAATAACGACAAGGCCTCTTAAATTCCATACGTAGTATCGGTCTTCTTTTACAGAAACTTATCTCGGTTATAATTAATTCGAATTCTATTCAGTTCCAATTTAATATATTAAATTGGAAAACTTTACTTTTGGAAAATATTTATTTAAATCTTAATAAAAGATTTATATATTCCAAATCATATTCTCACTGTTAATTGAGTTAAAGAACATATGCCGTTTAAAAACATTGTTCACTATAAACTTAATTTACAAATCATTTTTATTCCAATTACAAAATATAATTTGAAACTCTAGTAATCTTAATTAAAACATTTATTCTTTTCAACTGGGTTTAAGAAAGGTGTTATTGAAGACACCATTCACGACAACCCAAAATCCAATTTATTTAAATTAATTTCAATTAAATATTCACTAATTGGGAAACTTCATTAACTCTCAATTTAATAATTTGTCCTAGTTAATTACTAACTCATTCAATAAAATATATTTTTCTAAAATATGTTCTTTTCTAAATTATTCTTTTTTTTTCTAAGATATTTTCTAAAATATTCCTTTTTCTAGAATATTCTTTATTGGAATGTGACTCAGACAACAACCATATTTTGTATGAAATCAACAATCATGATAAATAAATATCAAACATCCAAATGACGACCAAAGTGGAATCTATAACTGTGTAAGCATTAAAGTAAATAACTAATGCTCATCACAGACTGTCAATCCATCGATTGACAAATAACTAAATATTGGGATTAGTGTGTATCCAATATCATCCCAATACCCGTGCGGGGTTTCATCCATCAACCAGATAATAAATTATTTGTGCACTTGGGCGATGTGTGAAAATTATCGTCCCAATCACATAAACAAGTCGGGTAACTTGTAAATGGGAGTGTAATGTTCAAACTTGAATATACTAAACATTTATCTCTAATATATCAAACATTTCAACCTCACAGGCATATGTTTCAATTCTTTTTATTGTGAACAAATGGCAATAAAAATCCAGCCTTTTATTTCCATTCTTTTATTGTTGACAAATGACAATAAAAACCTTACTTTTATTTCAATCCTCTTTATTGTTAACAAATGATGATAAAATCTTAACTCTTATTTATTTACCAAAAGTATATTTTTGGTGTCATTCATTTATAAATGACGAAATGAATATTTTACTACATCCTTTTTAAAATGACAAAAATGTCTCTTTTATTCTAATTCTTTTAAAGTGACAAAAATTGTAATTTTGTCTAATTCTCTTTAATGTACAAAATATGATCATTTTGTCAAATTCCTGTCAGTGTACAAAATATGATACTTTTTCCCAATCCTGTAAATGTAACAAAATATGATAATTTGTCGAATCTTTTAATGTGACAAAAATGATTATTTTGTCTAGCCTTTTTAATGTAAACAAAAATGTTTCTTCTATTCACTAATCAAGTTTGACACAAAAATGATAATCCTATTCACTAATCAAGTTTGACACAAAATGATAATCCTATTCACTAATCACGTTTGACACAAAATGATAATCCTATTCACTAATCAAGTTTGACACAAAAAATGGTATTTTTCTAATTCAACACTTCATATTGTAATCAATATGATAACAAAAACATGATTTCTAATTCTACACTTTTTATTGTAATAAATATGACAATAAAAACATAATTTCTTTTTATTAAAAAAGAATGTTACATAAAAATTCTGTTCTTTTTATTAGGGACTATTTTTACATAAAGATGTAATCTTAAATTTTTATTCTTCAAAAAAAAACAATTTTACATAAAAATATAATTCTCTAATTCTATTCTTTTGTTTCACAGAAAATGTAAACTTCTATTTAATCTTTTAATTACATATAAAATGTAATTTCTACTAAACCTTTTTACTAACATATAAAATTTAAATTCCTTTATTCACTTTATTTACATTGAAAAATGTAAACTCTTTTAATTCCTTTTGTTTACATTTAAAAAATGTGAATTCTTTTTATTTACATAAGAAAAATGTAAATTTCAATACTTTAATTTGATTACATATAAAGATGTAATTTTTATACTTCATTCTTTTTAATGTATAAAAATACACCTCTTCCAATTCATTCTTTTAAATGAATAAAAATGTACATTTCCTAATTCATTCTTTTAAATGAATAAAAATATACAATTTCTAATTCATTCTTTTGAATGTATAAAAATATACAATTTCAATTCATTCCTTTGAATGTATAAAAATATACAATTTCAATTCATTCCTTTTTAATGTGACAAAATGAATGCTTTCTAATTCATTTTTCTAACGTGACAAAAATGAATGAATTTACTTCATTCTCTTCAAAGAGACAAAATGAATGTTTTCTAATTCTTTTTTTCTAAAGTGACAAAAATGTATTCTTTTTCTTTCAAGTGACAAAAATGTATTCTTTTTCTTTCAAATATTATCCTTCTATTTCAAGTGTCATTCTTCTATTTCAAGTGTCATTCTTCTATTTCAAGTGTCATTCTTTGACAAAAATGCTATTTTTAATTTAACAAAGATGTAAATTTTGTTTGATCTATTTCAATTCCACAAAAATATGATATTATGTTTTCATTCTTCTACAGTAAACAAAAAATGTTAATTTTGTTTGCTAGACATATTTCAAAAAGAAAGTTGTCTTTATTTTTCTAGTCAAGTTCTAATCCAAAATGATAATTTTGTCACTAATAATCTAATTAACAAAAATGTAAATTTTGTCACTAATCAGACTTTGACACAAAAGTGTTATATTTATCTAACATGTTTTAAACAAAATGAATAATTCCAATTCTAGTGTATATTCATAACGTTAAAATTCCTATGTTAACATTCTTGGTATTCAAAACACTAAAAATCATTTTTCCTATGTTAACATTCTTGATCTAAACAATTATGATATTTCTATGTTAATATTACTGGTCTAACAAAATATGGGCATCGCAAATCGATCACACAACAACCAAATTTCAATCCACAAATCACAGATCTGATTTTATCACGTACATTACATTTAACACATAACAATCATGAATAATAGCAAATAGGAAATAACTGTAGATTTGTGGTAATAAATTCATAATTATTTTTAAATAATAAAAATAGATTTCTCACATTGCTATTCTGATCTGAATTTCCCTGGAATTTTGATTTGCTCAGTTGCAGATCTAGTTTGTCCCATGTTGTAGTACTCGAAAATATGAATCCAACGCAATCAGTTTCATTCGATTTCGCTTCTGTATGAACAAGTTATGTTGTTTTAAAGATTTGAAAAATAAAAGGATAATTAAATTATAATTAAATTAATTAGCTTCCCCCTTTTACTCTTTATCTTCTTCATCCCGTCGTTCTACACAGGAACCCATCGCCCGACTCAAACACCCCAGAACGCACGCGCCACCAAGGACCTGGAGACCCATCAGACATCACCACGTCGAAGCCTTCCAGACGCCGCTCCCACACCCTGAAACCCGCCAAACTCGGTGGTGCCCTGGCATCAAAAACCGCGCCCAAACGGCTACTGTTTGGCCTCGAAATTTGCGAAAAATACCACCTGAAACTCGATCTTATCCGTATCGATTTAAAGGCCTTGGAATTTCCTTCAATTTGTTATATATTTTGCTGATTATCGTGTTCTGGATTTGGAGAAATTAGTGCCTGAATTTGGAGTGATTTCGGCCTTCGAAAATAACATACGGCGGCCTGGGTATTGGGAAAATAGGGTTTCGTATTGGGGCCGTATTTCAACAGTATTTATAGGCGTATTTTTATTTATTTTATTTTATTTGAATTCAATTCATATATCACCCTTAACTTCAAATCAAACCCAACAAGTGTCGCCCCCAGCTAATAACCCCCATCCCGGACCCAATGGAACATGTTTCGTAATCCAGTTCGGCTGTTACGTTATGTTTTTCTTTAAATTAAATTATAAATCAATTTAATTATTAAATCCAAACTTACATTTTAAATTACTAGGGCTACATACTACCTCTAAAAATTATAGAAAAATTATTTCAAGTAATGTTTTGACGATACGGTTCTAACAAGACTAATTTCGTCGAATTCTGAGACCGTTTGAAAAATGGCCATTTTCAAGTCGATTAAATTTGACTAAAACTGACAAAACACGTTTTTCTTTGCCACGCTCACATATTAATTCGAAGAATTATGAAAATTGAAACCTAGCAATAATTTGACATTCCGGTTCCAACAAAAGTGGTTTCATCGAAAACCGAGGTCGTTTGCAAAATGGCTATTTTAAAGGCCAATATATTATATTAAAATTTATATAAATTCTACAGCGACTTTTCTAAATTTTAAACTGGACACAACTTTTGATTTATAAAGTGAAATTTCAGCTTTTTAGATTCGTTAGAAAGATATGATTAAACAGATTTAAATATTTTTGGTTTTATTGAAATCCGATTAGTTTTGAATCCTGTACATCCAGTTAAAGTTTAAAATCAAATTTTCAAACTACAGTGCTATTTTAAACTCCTTTTACAATTAAATTGAATTTATTTGTTTTAAAATAAATTTTTAGTCGTTCTTAGTTAAAATAAATTATTTTAAATATTAAAATTTCTAAAATAAAAATTTTAAATTGGCCCCAAAATTCCGGGTTGTTACACATTTGTTGCCAAAATTTTTATTAAATTTCTGAAATATAAGAAGGGTCAGTTGAAGAATACAATGAAGAATTCTGCAAGCGAAAATAATATTGATCTATCCTTAGTTTAGTGCTTCAATTGCCACAAAAGTGGACATTTTCAGAAAAATTGTCTAGAGTAAAATCACAACAAAAAGGAGAAATATAAAAGACGGGCTTTCTTAGTCACATGGGATAATTCAGTACCTCATCTTCAGAAAGTGATAGTGATAGCGACAATGAACAAGCTAATGTGTGCTTCATGGCCAAAGAGACCGAGGTTAGTGATTTTACTTACACAGAAATGATTGAAATTAATACGGAAATTTTAGAATCTAGAAATAATTATAAAAGAAAGTTTAAACAAGCAAATAAAGACAAGGAAAAAGCAAAATTTGAGAGAGATATGCTAAAAGATGAAAAAGAGATTTTAGTGGATGAAATTAGAAATCTTCAAAAATCTCTAACCAATGTAAAATCTCAATTTTCCTTATTGAGTCAAGAAATTGAAACTCAAAAAGAAAAGAACAATCTTCTTATTTTTGAGAATCATGATTTAAATTCTAATATTAAAATTATCAAATTAGATAATTCTAGTCTTAAACTATAATTAGATGATATTTCTAAAAATGTGAACAATTTCAACAAAGGAAGAGCAAATTTGACTAGAATTTTAAAAAATTCTCAGCCTTCTTCTGGCAAAAAAGGATTAGGATATGTACAGAAAACTAGTGCTAAGAAAAATTCTAAATTGAGCAAACCTATTCTTCCTGATATAAAGAAATAAGATTTTGTTTCAAATAAAAAGTTTTCTAAAAATATTAGTATATGGGTTCCGAAAACAAATAATCATTTGATTAGGAATAAGTATATTAAAAATCTCTTAGAAACTTTGCGTAATAATGCTAATTATATTTTTAAAAGGGACACTGAACCCAAATGGGTTTGGTTACCTAAGACCTAACTCTTAGGACCCTAATTGAGGAAGTGGATACCAACGTCTTTTATATATTTTTTGCGGGTCCCACTCAAAAATAGAGGAAAATGGATACTCGACAATGGTTGCTCAAAACATATGACAGGAGACAAGGAAACGTTGACCATTGTTACCTACTCTAAAGGAGAAATTGTCATTTTTGGAGATAATTCAAAAGGATATATCATAGACAGAGGCGATGTAAGCAACTACGGTATATCTAATTAACCTCTTATCTTCGATGTCTTACTGGTTAAAAATTTAAAACATAATGTACTTAGTATTATTCAGCTTTGCAATAAAGGTTTTTAAATATCGTTTTCTATAAATAAATGTAGCATATTGGATTCTAATCAAAAGCTTATTTTTCAGGGAAATACAGATAAAAATATTGCAATAATTTAATAAAATGATTTGGCATGGAAAATACATCAAGTAAACCGACACCTATGCTCATCTCGAAAAAGATGAAAATGGTAAAAGTGTCGACTAGAAATTGTATCGTAGTATGATAGGTTCTCTCTTATATTTATCTGCTAGTAGACCGGATATTATGATGAGTGTGTGTTTATGTGCTCGGTTTCAAGCCAATCCGAATGAATCACATTTACGAGCAGTAAAACGTATATTGTATTATCTTAGAAACACTAAATATTTTGGACTTTTCTATCCAAAAGATTGCTCCTTTGAATTAGTATCATATAGTGATGCTGATATCGAAGGATCATGGATGGATCGTAAAAGTACAAGTGGTACTTGTTATCACTGGAAAATCAGTCATATCTAGATTTAGCAAGAAACAAAATTGTGTTTCACTATCAACCTGTGAGGCTGAATTTATATCTGCAGCATTGGCTTGTGTTCAAGTAATATACATGCAACAAACGCTTAAATATTTCAATATCAACTTGAGTAACTCAACTATTTATTATGATAACACAAGTGCAATAAAGTTATCAAAAAATCCGGTAAATCATTCTAGAACTAAACATATTGATATTAGATATCATTTCTTATGAGATAATATTGAAAAAAAGATTATAAATTTTGAATTTGTAAATTTTGAAAATCAGATTGTAGATATCTTTACAAAACTCTTATTAAAAAAATACATTTATTAAACATCATAGGGAGCTAGTAATTATTTCATTTTCAATCTTGTAGAAATATCTTCTTGTTTTTTGTTATTTAGATTTGATTATTGTTTTAGCATGTTTCATATTATTTTTAATCGATGACAGAGGGGGAGAAGACAATAAAGTATATGCTAACATTTTGTTACATGAATTCAAATGGTAAGTATTGTTTATATATGCACTAACAAAATGTTGCATAGAAGCTTTTTATTCAGGGGGAGATAAATATATGCAAGCATACATTCAAGGGAGAAAATAATTAATTCTATACAAGTGCAAGAGGTTTTCATCAATCAAAAAAAGGGGGAAATGCTGATTTATGAATTTTTGATTCAAGATAACAAGGAAATTAAAATTGAATTGAAGAGTTAGTATATATATCTGTGTGTGTGTGTGTGTGTGTTTGTGTTTAGTGTGTTAGATGAATGTTCAAATCTATCCACATTTTATATAACACAAGTATATAAAACACAAATATATATATATATATATATATATATGAGTAAATGGCTTTAAACAGCCTTTACCGGGATTGTTGCCCTAAACCAGTCGACTAGTCAGTAACAAAAAGTCCAGTAACGACTATTTTAAAGTAGTTTTCAAATATATATACGATTTATATTTCCTACCAGTTGACTGGTGATTATTATACCAGTCAACTGACCCGACAATAGTAGCCATATTTCTAAGGGGTCACCTTCTTTCATGAAAAGGTTTCTTTTGATTTCTAAAGGAAATAGTAGCTTTTTTTCAGTATATCTTTTCATGAACATTGACTAATCTTCCACCACTACAAATATATCATAAATTTGTTTATTAAATCACCAATTCTTACTGATTCTATTCCATTTCTTGATCAATATTTCTAAATCACCCTTGCATTCTAAAAAGCTCTCAAATATTCAAATTGCTTATTGAATCTTTGAATTTATTTCAAATCTCTTGATTCAGTAAGGATTATACTTCTTTCAATCTTCACATACACATTATATACTCGAGGATAAGATTATATGAAGGGTGTACTCAATCATTGGCTATTCAGTGTTGTTCAAGAACACAATCAGAAGTCAAACTCTTATTGTTTGTTAAAGTCCTGTGTCGGTGCTCAGGCGGGAAATCCTTGTTGGAGATCGAATTATTGTGAACATGTTTCTCGCGGTGAAGAGAGGGAATTGATAGTAGAATTCCAGAAGGAGTCCGGGACTGGAAGTAGGACGGGAAATCCGAACTAGTACAAAATTCCTGATGTCACTTTACTTACTATATTTACTTATCTACGATATCTTTTATTGTTTAATATCTATTTGTGTAACTATTGTATTAGACAAGTTAATATATCATATCTACTTCTGCATATTTCATATAGAAAAATCCCACTCTAAGTCACACGACTTTTCATACAGTAATTGGAAAATGTGAAGAACACTTAAGATGTTATGCGATATAGGCATAGGAAACTAACTTTCATTCATAATTCGAAATTTCTTTCAAACAATACAATGTACTCCACAACCACATTGTGCCTCCAAATGCAAGGGCCTACTCGTGTATTCTGTAGACCTACAACCAAAAAATATCTTTTTATAACCATCATTCTGAAGGGATGAATTTCTGCTTCTTCTCCGATCTAGATTCAGGTGGCTCTTCCTCCTCCTTCTTCCATTTCCTCTTGAGGCTACCTCCGTTGCTTCCCCTCTGTCCCTTTGAAGGAGTCGACTGAGTGCGAGGCATTATACAAATCATGAATTCCCTTCGGGTAATAGTTATTCACAGGAATCGCTTGGGATCTCGGTGATGTGGGCTTCCATGTTGGGGCCAGGCAGGACCTTCAAAGTTTTAGGTTGAGGCTCCATGAGAAGCGACAACACCATAGATTTTTCCACATTCATGAAGGAAGCCTTCTCAACTTTCCTGGCCTCCCTGGCGGATTTCCTTTTATTGTCCCTCTCAGCCTTTTCCTAGCCTCTGCCTTTATCTTTGCTCTACATCAGCTATGGCCTCGTGAACTCAACCTCTACCCTCTTCAAGGTCGCCTCCTCTTTAGCCTTCTTTTGAGCTTCCCTAACTTTGTCCTGAGCATTCACTTTGGCCTTTTCCCTCGCCTCCTCTTGATCCTTAAGAAGTGCTTCCTCGTTGCCCTTCTTCTTCTCCTGCATCTTATCCAGCTTCACCAGCACTTGGACCTTCTAATGTTCGAACAATTCGTCAGTCGGCTTGCCCGCTTTCATCTGTTCGATCACATGAGATTTGCCTTCTACTTACCCTTCTCCCATAGAAAGAGCTTATCAAAGTCTTCCATTACCATCTCTCCCAACCCCAAACTTGGAAACATCTTCGAGTGACATAACTCCTTTCCCAACTGCTTTTTGTAAGCCTCCACATTGAATCTAGGCATGAGAGACACTGTTGTCTCATAGTCAGTTGTCCCCCCTATCTCGAGGAACCTACGCATTGAAAATGGAGAAAAGTTAGTCTACTTCGACTTCATGTTACCATCCTTTTGAATACTGTTGAGGACGTGGAAATACCTTATATCGCTTTCTGTGTGGCTTCGATTAGCATTGTGCTCTCGATGGTTAGTAGAATGTCAACCCCGGATAGTCAGGATCGTATTATATAACAACAGAAGATGGCATAAACGAACTGCTAGTTGATACAAGCGGAATGACTTACTGCTATTGGGAACTACCGCCTCCAAACTCATTGGTGACAATCATGCTCTCAGTAACAATGGATTTCCCCTTCTCAATAGCAAGCCGCTCTGCCTCCTCTACCTCAACGTCTTCTTTCAATCGTGCCCTACCTTACGCCAACACCTGGTGCTCCTCCTCGGTCGAGTACTGGGCAGTTAGAACCACCTCATCAGCCATCTCCACTTCCTGGACCCTGGCTTCGTACTTCACCAACTTTTCCCATGCTAAAGCAAGCAAGCATGCATAATCCTCGACCTATGAGATATCGTGGAATCGAAGTGCCTTTACATAGAAGTCCAACAAGGGTGGCTCTAGCTCCATCTCTGCCTTCGCCCGAGCCTCTCTAGCTTCATTCTAAGCCCTTCTAGTTGGGACTCGAACTCGCTTTGATGCCTTTGACTTGGCCCAACACTTCGCTGTTAGAAGCCTCTGTTGCCTCCTTATTGTTCACAGACTATTCGAGCTCAGCATGATTTGATTCAAGAAGCTGTATAAGCTCTTCGTTCTCTTTAATCAGGCACTACACTCTCTCTTTCCCCTTGGCTAGGGCCTCATTGTTCTGATGAAACTTCTACACTTCATAATTTTCTTTCCATAGTTAGGATTCTCCTTAGAAACCCCTTTATTGTCCTTCTTGAGCACGACTGCTCAAGCTGCGGTCGAAGCCAACACATCCTTATGCTGTTCACGAGCGCTGACCATCGGTTCCTTTACCACCACTACTTCTCTCTTCAGTCCGTATTATCGCAACAGAGAGTCAGCACACAAATATATTACCCAAATACACAAAAATAGATGCGAATCGAGACTATGTCCTACCTATTTCGGCTTCCAATTCTTGAGACTCTATCGTTTAAACTTCACCTCAAGCTCTAAGCCTTGGACAACGTTCTTTTAAAAAATTAGCTCTGAGAATCTCTTGGCATACTTGTAAAGTTCTCGGTATTGGTGAAAGACCTCATATATTCGGGACCACATATCTTCATCGATATGCAATGGGATCTGACGCATACCGGGTATCCATAGCAGCTCTTCGAAAAAGAAGCATGAGAACGAATTTTTTAATATCTCTTTCATCTCAATGGTGCTTAGCTCAGGGATCTCCAACAAATCGGGTATTATTCGGCCATGCTTCCTTGCATCCCATCTTCTGGGTCCCGATATTCCTACGGAATTGATTTTTCTTGCTATTTTAGCCAACGGTGCTGCAGATGAGACATAAGGTTGAATGATCGCTGCCACCAACTTTGTACTATCATTTCTAGTCTCCTTGCCTCTTATGACTCCACTTTCGGTCGTCGAGAACTTCCAAACCCTCGATCTCGATCTTTGTCACCCTCTCGAGTCACTGCACCTGCACAAAGCAAACATTGAGTCAGAAATGACCATCTCGAGCACACAAATAAGTATTATGCCATGCAGTTCTTATGTGTGTACTAATTATTCCCTCCACGGACTTGATATTGGCATGCCTAAAGGGGTAACAACCCGAACGCTTATCAATAGGCTCTCAACGTTTGTGTCGCTAAACTCAAAAGTAGAAGTTTCGATGGGGACAATGTCCAAGCTAGAGAACTGATGGTCATCCACCATCGATGCGGTAGTCTCAAAGGTCATTGCTGGAGAAGTTGGTTGGGAATGTTCTCCTAACGTTGCCCCTCCTCCGGAGACGTAATGAGAGTAGGCTTCAACTCATCTCCTTCGGTGAATTCCTCCTTATTGTTGCCATAATGATCACCAACTTTCCCCTGAGCTCCTACAAACTCCTTTATAACCGGGGGCACGATAAGATGCACGTTAGGGTACAATTCCATCTGTGGACCCGTAGAACTACTCCTTCCTCAGATTTTTCCTCTTCTTCATCGTCATCCTTAAAACCCATGAACAACCCTTGGGAAGTAAGCCCGATAAATGGAGGAGAAGGTCCTATAGTAGAGTCTAGGCGTTACAACAAGCATTTGGTACATTCCTCATTTCCAAGACATGCTCAGAGTAGACACTTCCCACAAAATCCGGTGGGTACCTACCACACAAATTTCAAGTTAATTCAAAGCTTATGACTTGACTAACTTGAAGAACAACATAAGTTTTAGAACACTTATAACCCACGAGCTATCTCCTCGTAAATCCTATAAGGCATCAGATGAAGAACTAGTTAAACTCGAAGTATCTAAGCTTGTTCTGTGCCCCCAGGATAATGTGACTGTTGGCTTGCAGCTTAAAGAAGATAAGGGATGGTGTAGTACATCTTCTCTTCATAGAGAGAATGAATCAAATGTCTTCCCCAATCGGTTCAATGCCCAACTACTTAATGAGTATGATGTAAGTGCCAAGCAAAAAGTCATATGGATTCGGATGAAGCTACGTCGACGCTAAATGGAAGAAGGGAGGAATATCTAGATATATAGGTACGAAGGAGGCACACATTGGATAGGGAGTGTGTGCACCCAATCATCCTTCCCAGGAACCAGAACATTATCTAAGGATATTGTAACAACCCATCTGGAATAGGCCTAAATATTGACCAAGAAAAGACCTATCGGAACTAAGAGCCACTCTAAATGGATCACTGATTCCGATAAGAAATTGCTAAAATAGATATACAAAGCAATCTAAACAAAAATCATGGTCTCACACAGAGGAAGGGATAAAATATAATAGCATAAAAAAATGTAATATTATTAGAAACCACAAATTATGATACAATATGTCCCATAGATTATAACAGGTACATCATTCATTATCCCAGGTATGTAGCAACAATAATAATATGACTACTATCGCAATAATTAAATCTTCGAGAGGCTCCTCCTCAAAGCAGTCGTTCCTTATCCTCGTCAACATTCTCACCTACTTACCCATTAATAATAAGAGGAGGGAGGTCAAAACATAATGTTTCGGTGAATGAAATACAAATAAGTTTAGAAATAACAATTTCCTATATATGGCAGTATAAATTTTTCATGCCATGTCTACAGAACTAACATCCACAAAATCAAACATATAAGGCGGACACCCTAACAGTCACTTAAGGTCTATATGTAAATTTAAGGGTGGGCATGCTTATAGTCACTTAACACCACACAAGGTAATTTTAAGGCAGGACATTCTTACGATCACTTAATAACCCACGAGGCGAGCTATTCTTTGTAACACACCATAATTTTAACAACACTAAAAAGGATAAATTAAATAATAATTAATTTAATATTCAGAATTAAGGGAAACGGACAGCGACATTACCTCCGTCTCGAAATTCTAGTCAAAATAGACATTTGGTTTGCATAAAACGGAAATAAAGAAGTTATGAAGGTTTGAAGTTTGTGCACGCGCAAGATAGTTATATATATAGGGTCTAGAGAATTAGATTTCAGTTCAAAATTCGAAAAATCCATTGACGGCAAAGTTCGCGCCCCAGGGGTGTCGACCCCACAAGGGGGGTCGACCCTGGGGTCGGCCCCATAAAGGGGGGCTCGACCCCCCCAGGGCTGAGGTGGCAGTTGGTTTCTGGAGGCTGGCAGCTGTATATAGAGGTTCATTTCTCTTGTTTTCTTCATTGAGAATCCATGGAGGCCAAACTCTGCCGGTGATTGAACTGAACCAAATTGTCTTCTACAACAATCAACTAAAGCAAAATAATTAGATTTAAGTGTAGATCCGCATCTTAATAAGCTTCTCTTCTAGTTCTCTCTTCTTATTCCAAACACTGTGAGTACTAGGTTATTTTAGATTTGAATGATTAAAAATAAAGCGTGATAGTTATGTGATTTGGATCTGTCTAAAATCATGATTCTATGTTTTTCTTGGATCTCAAAATTTAATATGCTAGATCTATTTTTATAGATATAATTCACTTGTGGGTAGTTTATCATGTCACCTTTGTGGATTTGAACATTTACCTAGAATTGTGGTTAACTTGTATCAATCATTACTTGGACAGTTAAATTCTTGTTTAGTTCTAGATCATCTTGGTGTAATTGGACATATGAATTCCTATTTAGATCCATTCATGCTTCTTATGTTAGATCTAGTTTTATCATCACGTTTGCTCACTAGATCTGTTTTTATGTCCACCTTATTATTATGCCAATATCCATATATGTTTATGCCAGTTATGTTAGAATAATCACTATTGTCATCTTCCCATCACCTTTCCCTTTTAGTGATCATGACTAGGCTACTTTCTAGCCTAAGGCATGGCGCAAAAATTATGCGAATGCATTAGTTAGGGAACGGGGGAAATATTAGAATTGGCATAAATTGGTTAATGAATATGAATATGGACATATAATTCACTATGAATATAATTGGGGAAAAAGGGGCATGAAACCTATAACCTATAATGACACAGGTAAAAATTGGATAAGAATGAAATGCCCAGGATTACAACTAGAAATGGTAATTACACTTATGACACGAGGTTAGGTTGCATTAGTGGTGGAAGTCTGTCCGGACCCGACCTGCATATCCAGCAACCACTAATGTTGTACCTAATGTGAGAGGTCTAAGTGCGCAAATACGAGACGGACTAAGACATGAGGTTAGGCCCAACTTGTGGAATAATTCTACCCGGACCTGACCGGCATATCCAGCTTCCACAAGTCGTAGGCCTAATGTGGGAGGTCTAGCCCAATATAAACGATAAATGGATATGGTAATGAATTGAAATAGTTAACCTAGTTGAATCCATAGGGATTGTGTGAATATAAATAGGGGTTAAGAAAACTTGGTCGAACAACCGAAGGGTTAAGTTAGTATATCTAGGATGGTTGGTAATATTTGATATAGGCCCACGGGACTTAACTGTTTGGGGATTATGTGTTAAAGACACCTATAGGTAAGCATAACCGGTAGAAAGATTGGGGATTTATAATTAAAGACACTTTTTAGGGTAAACATAACATGTGGAAAACCTAGTGGGGGATATAGGACAAAGGGGAGAGCTTGTACCATATTGCGTGAGACCCGTTTTAGTTAGTAACCCAAAATATGTATCATGTAGAGTACTCCAAACTAGGTCGGAGAAGGGGCACGCTTGCTGAACTGATTGTAAGAGATCCAACGTGGAGTTCAGTGTGGACGGTGCAAACCAACCGGGCCTTGTGCGTGCATGGGTCGGGCAAAGGGGGATAAGATGACCATGACACCTGTAGATATAGGGCTGTGCATATCAGTGGAGGTTTGCCACTTTAGCATGTGATACATCCTACTGTGGGGCCGGCACAGAGTATCTACGCGGATCAGGGAGCCGATCGGTTAGGGTAGTAAGTTAGGGTACATTTGTACATTTTCATAAGTCTACCACCTTATAGTGGAAGGGATCATCTCATTCTGGATATACTAGTAGCAGTGTAGAGTAATCATTAAAAGCATATACTCCCTATCCTATTTACCTTGTCATAACTACCTTCATGTAGTTATCTCTCGTATCCACTTTATATGCCTGTCTTGCTACTTTTATTTATTTACTTGCTAAAAGTAACTGGACTCGCCAGACTTTATGTTTGACCCTTTTTGTTTCCTCTTCTTTCTTTCATCCCCCCCAAGTTCTCCAGGCAGGAATATTCAGGTTTGACCGTGATTCTGCTTACTTTTGCTGGAGCTGCTAGACGTATGGCTCAAGCTCCTATACTTGTTACCATGGCTATATTTTGTTCGGGAATTTTATTTCTTTTATGTACTCTGATAATGTTGAAGTACAAGACAGTAGCTTTTATGTGTAATGGGCTTTTGTATTTCAGACATGTGATAATTTTGGACCGCGGTATTTTATGATAAATAAAGTTTTTATTTCCGTTGTTATTTTATATCTGACTTGTAATATTTTGTGTCTGTTTACCTACAACGCTTCACGGAACTTAATGCATTCCCTTAGTGAGTGACATTGACATACGTGGGGTGTCACACTTGGTATCGGAGATGAAGGTTACTAGATGAGATAAAAAAAATTGAAAGTTATTTTCAAAAAGGTTTTGAAAGAAAGCATTTTCAAAAAGAAAATTATGTTTTGGAAAACATTCCCCAAAAAACCATAAGTAATATCTTTCGATCCTTTGTCTGAATCTCTTTCTTTTTCTTCTCAGCATGTCTAGGGAACCCAACATTCCAGAGGGCGTTACGATGCCAGGATGGTTCCGTAGGTATCCGGAGGCCATGACGCCTGCCGAAGGCCAAGGAAACGTTTCTCCCCCAACTGCACCCATTTTTCCTCCTCCTCCTCCTCCGCCTGTAGATAACTTCTCTAAGATCTGCAGGCACTTTCGTACTACGGGAGGGAAGCCATTCCATGGAACCGAGGCATTTGTAGAGGCAAGGAACTGGCTTAAGGAGACCGGGGACTTGTTTGAAAATTTTGAAGTAGAGAATCGAAGGAAGATTTTAGTTAGTTGCTTGTCTACTAAAGGATGAAGCTTCATTTTGGTGGGAGGTAACCCAAGCAGGTCATCCAGTGGAAACTTGGGATGACTTTAGACAGAGGTTCAAAATGAAATTTCTTTCCCAAGCTGAGAAAAGCATGCAGATGGATATGTTGTTAGCACTCAAACAAGGAAACTTGACTTTAAAGAGTATGTGAACAAATTCACCAGCTGGCAAGATTTGGACTGGAATTGGTGGATACTCCGCATAAGAAAGCTTTACGGTTTGCTAAAGGGCTGAATGAACCCCTTCATGGGATAGCTAGGTCCCATATTCCAATGGAGGAAACCTTTGAAAGGCTTGTTGATATGGCCTTTGTGCATGAGGAAGATAAAGGATAAAAGAAAGAGGTCTAAGCTGAGGAAACAACCAAGAAGATATGGCCCATGAAAGGACAACAACAACAGCAACAGAGGAAAGGTGGAAAGAATGACAAGGCAAAGGATAAGAGAAAATGTCACAGTTGTGGACGAGAGGGTCACTTGGTGAAAGATTGCAAAGGAAGGAAAAAATCTTGCTTCAACTGTGGAGAGGTCGGACACTTTGCTAAGGAGTACCCAAAGAAACAGGGACAAGGTCAGAAGGAAGGAACTTCTGGAGGGGAGGTGCATGCTCTCACGATCAGTGCCTCTGATAAAGGCAGAAAAATTTCTGTAGAAGGTTTAATTTCTCTTCCAAATCATCCTATTAGAACACTTTTTGATTCTGGCACTTCACATTCATTTATATCTAGTTCTGTGGTTGAAACTTTGCACTTAATTACTAGTATGGTAGTGGATCCCGTAGTTGTCTCAAACCCCATTGGTGGTTTAGCTCATTTATCTATGATTTGTTGGCGCTTGAGAATATCTTAGTTAGACGTCGAATTTGAATGTGATGCATATGTGCTCGGGTTCATGGGCTATGGGTTGATTCTAGGGATGGATTGGTTAACCACCTATGGTGCCATTCTAGATTGTGAAAGTAGGGTCGTTAGACTTCTGACTTGCCATGGGAGGACC
The DNA here is from genome assembly GCA_030737875.1 of Allium sativum. NCBI lineage: Eukaryota > Viridiplantae > Streptophyta > Magnoliopsida > Asparagales > Amaryllidaceae > Allium > Allium sativum. The sequence continues at coordinate 42,279,035 of JASFAX010000020.1, read as the reverse complement.
CTTGAGATTTCTTGTAACCGACAAGGATCTGTTATGCTTAGCTTCCTAGAGTCTCTTGATGCATCCATAGATGATTTGCATTTTGTTCTGGTATTCTGAGATTAGTCTGATGTTTTTGAAGAGGTTCGGGCCTTACCTTTGAGGCGAGAGATTGATTTTTGTATATATCTGGTGGGCAATGCAAAGCCAGTTGCATTACCAGTGCGCCATATGGCTCCAAAGGAAAGGAGGGAGTTGAGTAAGCAAGTAGGGGAGCTACTTGAGAAAGTATTTATCAAACGAAGCATATATGAATGGGGTGCTCAAGTTGTATTCACAGCTAAGGCGGATGGTTCGCTTAATTTGTGTGTGGAATACAGAGAGTTGGACAAACTCACAAAGAAGAATAGGCACCCCCTTCCGAGGATAGACGACTTGTTTGACCAGCTTGTTGTTGCCTCGGTATTATCTCAATTAGACTTGGATACAAGGTTTCACCAGTTGAGGGTAGCTGAGGAACATATAGACAAAACTACTTTTAGAACCCCGGATGGTTTCTTTGAATGGCTAGTTATGCCTTTTGGGTTGACGAATGCACCCGCCTATTTTGTCGATCCAATAAGTAGTGTGTTTCTAAATAAATTTGCCGTAGTTTTTGTTGATGATATCTTGATCTTCTCCAAAAATGAAGAGGAACATGCCCAACATTTGAGAGAAGTTTCTCCGTGAGCATCAGCTTAAGGAAAAATTCTTCAAATGCAATTTTTGGAGAAAAGAGGTGAGATTCTTATGGCATGTAGTCTCTAAAGAAGGAATAGTTATAGATCCCGCAAAGGTAGTTGTAGTGCAAGATTGGAAAATTCATAAAATGCAACGGAGGTGAGAAGCTTTCATGGATTGGCAGGCTATTATAGGAAGTTCATTAAGGACTTCGCAAAGATATCAGCCCCACTCACCAGGCTGATGAAGAAGAACTTGGCATTTTCATGGGATATAGATTGTGAGTTGCTTTCCAATGTTTGAAGAGGGCTCTAGCAACAGCCCCAGTCCTGACCTTTCACGATGGGGGCAAAGTGTTTACGGTTTACACTGATGCATATGGTATAGGGCTTGGTACGGTTCTGCTGCTAGAAGGAAAAGTAGTGTGCTATGCGGGTAGACAGTTGAGAGTTCATGAGAAGAACTACCCCACCCATGATTTAGAGCTAGCCGCCATAGTATTCGCGCTAAAGACGTGGTGTCATTACTTACTTAGAGAGAAGTTCGAGTTATACACTAATCATAAGTCTCTCAAGTACTTGTTCTCGTAGAAGGATCTAAATTTAAGGAAACAACGGTGGATGGAGTTTCTAGCTTCTTATGATTTTGAAATCGCTTATACCCCCGACAAGGTTAATGTGGTGGCCGACGCACTAAGTAAGCAAATGATGGTCTTAAGTCCCCTGTTTGTGGAGAGGAAGAGCTTGTAGTTCATATCAACTTTTGACTTTAGACCCTCCATCGAGCTTTTGCCTGAATTGTTTGCATCGCTAGAGATACGACCAACTCTTATGGATCAGATAGGAGCTTCGCAGCAAGGTGACCCACAGATTTTATACATCATAGATAAGATCAGAAAAGGGGAGACTTCTAGTCACCTCAGCGGATATTTCATAGAAGATAAGGGGTGGTTGCGACAAGATGGAAGGCTTTATGTTCCTCAAACTGGAAAGGCAGTCCTAGAAGAAGCCCACCATTCTAAGATGACTATTCATCTAGGTGGCAACAAGATGTACAGAGACATGAAGAGGGTTTTCTTTTGGGCCGGGATGAAGAAAGATGTGGCAGAATTTGTTTCTCAATGTTTAGTTTGCCAGCAAGTTAAAGCTGAACAAAAGAAGCCCGATGGTTTACTTCATCCTTTGGAGATTCCACAGTGGAAATAGGAGATCATCTCCGTGGACTTCGTAGATGGTTTGCCTAGATCAAAGAAAGGCAACACCAATATGTGGGTTGTGGTGGATAGACTGACTAAGAGCACTCATTTCATTCCATTAAAGAGTAAGAGGACGACATCATGGTTGGCTGCAATTTATGTTCGTAAGATTGTCCGTCTTCGTCGAGTACCTTCCAACATCGTAAGCGATCGTGATCCCATCTTTACCAGTGAATTTTGGAGGAGCTTGCAAGAAGCATTAGGTACACAGTTGTGTTTGAGCAGCGCTTATCACCCTCAAACCGATGGACAGACGGAGAGGGTGAACAGAATTCTAGAGGATCTTTTAAGGCTGTGTATCCTAGACTTCGGAGGGACTTTGGAAGAGCACCTTCCTTTAGTAGAGTTTGCCTATGACAACAGTTATCAAGCTAGCATCGGCATGGCATCCTTCAAAGCATTGTACGGATGACCCTGAAGATCACCAACTTGTTGGTGGGAATCTATAGAAAGATTATTACTTGACCTGATATGGTTAGAGAAATGTCCGAGAAAATTGACCTATTTGACAACGGAAGAAGACAGCTCAAGATAGGCAGATATCCTATGCAGAAAAGAGAAGGACTGACATCGAATTTGAAGTGGGAGACTTAGTTTTCATTAAAGTATCACCTCTGAGGAATGTGGTTCGCTTCGGATCCATAGGAAAGTTGACATCCAGATTTGTACAACCATTTCCCATAACCGAAAGGATCGGCCAAATGGCCCATAGAGTAAACCTCCCAGAAAATCTATCTAGTGTTCATGATGTTTTCCACGTTTCTCATCTGCGGAAGTGCTTTCATGACACCACGGAAGTTGTTAACCAAGTATATTAGAGGAGGTAGAAGGTGAACGGGAGGCGACAGTCAGACGAGTCCCTACCCGTATTCTTGGATCAGAAGTTAGGAAGCTACGCAATAAAGAAATCAAGCTAATAAAGTTCCAGTAGGGAGATAACCCAGAGGAAGCGACTTGGGAGACCGAAGACAAAGTTCGTGCTTTGCACCCTTTCCTTTTCGAGGGTATGTTCTTAGCTCCTTTTCTAATGTTTTATCTATGCTTGCCTCTATAGTTTGAGTATGTCCTATCAAATAGTATTCTCGACCTTTAGATAGGAATCTTATGGATGTAAACATGTGTTTGAGACATATTATGTTAGATGGACGCAAGTGGATGCAAGCGTTTGCTAAAGGTTGCCTGTGGATGCATATACACACACATTAGGCACTAAATCGACTCAATCACTCTCGTGTTGCATATGGATGTGTGTGCATTTTTCTTTTCTTTAATGGATGGAAATGGATGTATTATCAAATGGATGTTGCATTTGGACGAATGAGTGTGCACACGTATAGAACTTACATATTATAATAGGATTATTTGCATATATACATATTGGATTCATGACACTAACATACATTGCATTAAGGAGGTCGACTGAATCAGTAGACCAAGCAAAAGAAGTCTTTAAGGACAATGGATGCTTGTGATTAATGGACGAGTAGATGGGTGATGGATGGTAAAATATACATTTCTCTTAACTTAGAGATTTCGGGACGAAATACTTTAAGTAGGAGGAATGTAACACCCCATAATTTTGACAACACTAGAAGAGGATAAATTAAATAATAATTAATTTAATATTCAGAATTAAGGGAAATGGATTATGCCATTGCGTCCATCTCGAAATTCTGGTCAAAACAGACATTTGGTTTACGTAAAACGGACACCGTATGAAGAAGTTGTGAAGGTTTGGAGTTTGTATACATGCAAGATAGTTATATATAGGTATATAGTTATATATATATATATATATATATATATATATATATATATAGGGTCCAGAAAATCAGATTTCAGTTCAAAATTCGAAAAATCCGTTGGTGGCAAAGTTCCTACTCCAGGGGTGTTGACCTCATAAGGAGGGTCGACCCCTTAACAGGGGGTCGACCCCATAAAGGGGGGATCGACCCCACTAAGGCTGAGGTGGTAGTCGGTTTCTGGAGGCTGGCAGCTATTTATAGAGGTCCATTTCTCTTGTTTCTTCATTGAGAATCCATGGAGGCCAAACTCTGTCGGTGACCGAACTGAACTGAATTGTCTTCTACAACAATCAACTAAAGCAAAACAATTAGAGATTTATGTGTAGATCCGCATCTCAATAAGCTTCTCTTCTAATTCTCTCTTCTTAATCCAAACACTGTGAGTTCTAGGTTACTTTTAGATTTAAATGATTAAAAGTAAAACGTGGTAACACTACAACAAAAATACCCTATTACAACGTCTCTTTTACAACGGGCGTTGGCTGCCCTTTGTAATAGGCTGCTATTACAACGGTCCATTCCGGACCGTTGTAATAGATGACCTATATAATGTCATTTTTACAACGAGTAACAATTGACCGTTGTAATAGAATGTTATTGCAACGGTCCATTCAGGTCCGTTGTAACAGATGTCAATTTTACAACTTTTCTTTCATGCCCCTTGTAACAGATGCCAATTTCACAACGGTCCTTTCAGGCCTGTTGTAATAGGTACCAATTTTACAACATGCAAAAAAATGCCCGTTGTAATATGTTCTAATTTTACAACGAACAAAAAATACTTGTTGTAACAGATGCCAACTTTACAATGATCGTAAAATGTCCGTTGTAATATATGTCCATTGCAAAGTTTTAATAACCGATAATTAATAATTATAATGCTTCCTTAGAATTAATATCTATTATTTTTTAATATTTAATAATATTATATTAATCATGTGTTACTAATTAGTAAATATAATATTACATAACTAATTACTAATCGTTAGTAATATAATATTATTTATTAATATTTCATAATTATTGATTAAGATTGGTATTTTATAACTAGTATTTAGTAAGTAATACATATTAATTTTTTTAATATCTATATGTTTAGATAACTCACAGCCCCCTTCAATCACTAAAAGGAGCAGGTCTCAGCATGACACGAGGATTGTTGGCTCAACGGTCTCTTTTTGCATTTTTGGGTCTCGCTCCTCTTCGGTCCTCACAGTTTATTTTCACACCGAATTCTTTTTTTCCCCTTCGGATCCAATGTCTTTCTCTCCCAAACCCTAACTATCTTATGTTTCCTCCAACTGGCGGCTCTAGAATTTGGCAGCTAACTCTCATTTTTTCTTGGCAGGTCCCTTGCTCCTTCCACCGTCATGTCTAATTATAGATGAGTTGCAGGGCTTTGAGGCTTTCTATCGTAGGCAGTTAAGGGGTGGACATCGCATCAAGGTAATCTCTTTTGCCATTTTTCTGCATCCTTCGTTTTGTTCTTCTTCTACCAATAGCCCTGGCTTATATTTGTCCCCTCTATTTCCAATACTATTCCGCAACCTTACTTCAAAGAAATGCTAATTTACATTCTTCGATTTGATTCTTCAGCGCATGCTAATGATTTGATGACTGGCACTAACGAGGTATTTTCTTTCCGCAATCAATCAGTTGCTCCTGTGTAAGATGAAATCCCAAATTTTTAGTGAATGTTTTCTTTAATTTTACAACTTTGATGTCCATTTTGTTTTAATCTTGGCTGAGACATCGAACAGTTGCTCCAACTTTGTGCAATCCTAGCTTTTACTTTAATTTTTTCTATAACTTTAGCTGAAGATGGTACAGTTCAGGAATTAAAGAAATGGATTTCTTTGATTTTTGAAGACGAGGAAGCTATACTTCTAGATGTCCTTTCCTTTGAGGGTAAATTTTACTTCTCCCAGTTTCCGGTAATGACTAAATCTCTTTTACACTATTTTTCATTTTTTTCCTATTTGCGTCTTCTGTTTAGCTAAGCATAGTATCACAAAATGAACCACTTTACTTTTATGGTCGCAGAATAGCATAAGGAAGTTTATGAGATAAGCTCAAGTGAGTCAAAACTGAAACTAGCGTGACCATGCGAAGGTTTTTAACAAAGTGTTTCACCTAACAAAATGTGCATTATTTATTAATATGGTTGACTAAAATACATCGTGTAGTTAACAGTATATATGGGTCGTGCCAACAACCATTTTTTTTTGGAATTTTCAGTGTGTTTTGATAAATTGTCTAATGAAAACAATTTGTACATGCAACATAAATAATGATATTTTCATTAAAATGTATCCTGCCATCAATATAGTTTCATTTCTGAACAAGTTCTAATCCAACAAATCTTATGCTTATATCCTTGAGGGTGAGTATTTATATTAATCCACGAGTTAAATAATACTGACAAAGATGAGTAAGTTTTCAAAAAGTTTATTTCTTTTAAAGCTAAATTTGCATAGATATTTGTGATGAATACATGTTTTGTCTTAATTATCTTGAAATTTAAATAAATATGCCCATAGTAGGTAAGATCGACTTAGTATCGGCTCTTTTAGGAACATAAACCGGCTAAAATTGAAGTTTCTTCTGTTTCATAAGGATACGGGCTCACATATAGTTTAAAGAGTATAGCATTTCAGTGAATCAGGCCGCCTGCTACATTGGATGTTCACTTGCTACACATTTGGGGAGAACAAGATCTATTTACTACATGTTGGTTGAATTTGGTGAAGGTTTTATAATCATATAACAATTTACAACAGTATGCAACGGTTATAGCTAGCTAAATTTATGTGATATCAGTCATTTAATTCACTAAAGCAATGGAACCTCTGTCTTTAGTTCATTAATGGAGGTTCTCATTATAACATTTTCAATGTCGTCCACTATGAAGGTTAATTTACTTTTTAGAAGCTAATTATATGTTACATTGATTGGGAAAATGGTTTTCAATTTTTAGCAACATTGTAGGTAGGATTAGAACATATTAGTTTTGCCTAGAAGTCTTTATCAAAATATTGAACTACTGTTTAACCACCACACCACTAACTGGATTTCCACTTTGATTTAATCATCTTCATTCAAATGAAATTAAAATATAGAAATATAAATATTATCATTGTAAGGATAAAAAATTTCCTTACAATTTTTTTTTCCAAGCCAACTATTCACGTCGGTTTTTGAAATAAACTATGTTGATATCATCACTGTCTTTTCTTGCAGATTCATACCATATGCTACCATAAAATCTTTCCATTAATGTGAAACTCCGCTGAACTACTGAAGTTTGTTAACTCCATCCTATGCCACATCTTGGAGATCTTCAAAAGAATCAATGGTAAATATTAATACTTCCATGTTCAAAAGTATAGCTAATGTCAAAATGGTTTACTTGATTTTTAATTTGTCTATATCAATATTAGAAAAGAAATGTTTAGAATATCAAGACTGGATTTAAACTGAGTAAAAATCTGATGTGGGAGATATTATGTTAACATTTCACTAGACTTTAAATGTTAGCTTCATTTCAATATATGTTGGGTAGTATTTTCTCCCGTTAGGGGTATTTATGCCTTACCCAAATGTATTAAACATATCTATATATGCCCATGTTTAATTAATGATTGTAGTGCCTTTACTTATGATCCTTTATGCTGTTATTAGCTTGCTAATTTGTGGGGCTCAAGTTATACTATTTTTGAATGTGCTTACATGTATTTAATAAAAAGGTCATTGGCACTAACATAAAAATGCTGTATAAATAACAACAGTTTACATGCTTTGAAATATTAGATTATAATTAATGTAACATACGCAATTCATATCAAATATAGTACAAAACATTTGCACTAAGTAAATAAAATCCACAAAGAAGACATATGATAACATATAATCTATATTTCCAAATATAATTTTGGACTTGGGTTTAGCAGGATCCATATAAGTATTTGTTAATCTCCTCAAAATTGGTAACCGAATTCATTAATTTTATTGAGCCAATGCACCTTCAAGTTTGTATATTTTCATAATTTGTATCTGTTAGCCTGCTTTGTGACCAGGCTACCCAAAGCAAAGATCATGTTGACACACCTCTCGGTAAATGCTGTCTGATATGGAATCTCTGGATAACATCGCTCTCTAGCATTGGAAGCATCGTCAGAAGACACAAGGCAGTTTGGTCAAAATCACAACATCAGTATAAACTGGCCCGAAACCCCTATCAAATGACCTCATTTGGATCTATTCACCTCATATACTCGTAGCCCTTTGAATTAGCTTCAGTTTGAGCTTTGGTTTGGCTCAATCGGACTTACGGTTTGAAAGTTACGCCCATTTCCGTGAACGAGTGTAAGCTGGCATATGACCGCGATCCGATCCGCTCTTGCCTACGCGATCCGATCCGCCCTTGCCTACGCGATCCGATCCGTCCTTGCCTATGCGATCCAATCCACCCTTGCCTATGCGAACCGATCCGCCCTTGCCTACGCGATCCGATCCGACCCATGACCGCGATCCGATCCGCCCTTGCCTACGCGATCCGATCCGACCCATGACCGCGATCCGACCCATGACCGCGATCCGACCTTCGGACCTGTTCAAACGCAGCTTGTTTTGACCTATTCTCAAGGCTACTGGCTCTCCTATTTTTCTGGATCGCCTGCCACGTACCCCATCACGAACCAGTCCTCCCAGGAGCTTTCCTACGGCTATAAATACACCTTCAGAGGGCATTTTCAGGGGACTTTTGGCATCTCCTCATCCATGATTGCCATGGCCAACACTTCTCCATGAATAACCACTATCTTCCTCAATAAATTCAATGGATTCGGAGAGAATTATTCATTGAATTCAAGTGATTGAAAGACAATATTCACTGTAATTGTAATCTATGAGTGAAATGAGAAAATATGAAGTGGACGTAGGCTCGTTAATGCTGAACCACTATAAAAATCTCGTTGTCTTGCTTTTTTCTCTATTTTTCAGTTATTTCTTCATATCCTATGCTCAAAATACGACGATTTGGGTGTTAGGACCATTTTTTGGTCTAACAGTATCTTTTCCTAATGAAAGGCCGAATCGTAAAAGTAACAGTGAATGACGTGTTAAACACCTTCGGCCATTATTATGAAACTGCACTAAAGCCATAAGTTAGCTCCCTAATTATTTTGCAACATTGCAGTATTTTGAATGGAAATTCATAGTTTCAAAGGGTAAATAGTTAACTAAAAAGTTGTCTGTGTTTTCTTTGTAGCATGATATGTTTCATCTTAATCTTATGCATTAATTCGGAGTTATTATTTTAAGAGGAAATATTACTATAAATTGGCATGAGCAGGGTGCAAATTATTTAATTCTCGCTGGTCAATAAATTCTCTATTTTTTTCTTGCGAAAGGAGAAGTATTATTAACAAGAATTATATCATTTAAGATGTTCTATGTTCAGCTTTCATAATCACTGATATATTATTTTCTTGGCTAACAGAATTTATAAGAGTTAAGGAAACTGCAACAAATTGTCAACTACACGTTTTAAAGTTTGAATGTCAAATCAAATAATAATAATAATATACAACTAAAATATATGAGAAAGTCTACTTAAATAAAAAAAGATACAGCGGAGCTTCACCACTATATTGACTGCGATTTCTACCTCTCATATAAGGATAAAATGATCTAATGGTTGAGATCCTATTCTTTTAATTTGTGTGTGTCTATATATATGTATATCTGTATATATATATATATATATATATTTGTGTGTGTGTGTGTGTGTAGCCATTTAGTCTACTGTACTTGATGTGTGAGTGGAATTGTTTGTTATTTCTCATAATTATGTCTCATAGCACGCGCTTTACTGGCTAAGACATCATAGACATTAAAATTTTAGATTATTATACGTATATTTTATATTATATATTGCTTTACCATAACAGCGGTTGTCCTATAGTTCAGGATTGTCAAGTCTTAAGTTACCATAACAGCGGTTTTCCTGAAGTAAGTAGAAATGTTCGCATTATTTGGATTCACAAATTGTTTAATTTTGAAGTCTTGATCTATTTTTTTATCATCATGTATGAATTATATTTATATTTTTTTGGATATTTTACAAATTTTAGCCTTCCCACTTTGTTGAAAAAGAATGAAAGAGACATACTGTTCCATTAAAGGCAATAAAATGAACAATCTCATGACTTCTTCATTCCTGAGCTACATCGATCTCAAGAAACAGGACGACTTGGAAGCGGGCATCACACCCGTACAGTGTATGTTGGGCACTGCTGAATGAAAGAACATATATGCATCATCATCTCATTCGCTGGTTATGTTAGGCACAGGTGTATCAAACCATCTATCATTGTACTGAAGCATAGCTTTAGGCCGACTTAAGTCTTGCTGAGCTTTGATATCATTTTCAGCATTAGAAGAAGTGCTAGTGATGTTCAACTGCATACGTTTCACCTCCTCCTGGGCATTTGGTGGTGTTTTTACAGTCATTGATGATGAAGTTTCAGCCAGAACCTCTGAGGTTGCTCTGCTTTGTGTTTTTACAGTTAATATATTACTTATAATATATTTGATTGTTGACTGTTAAGAATTTAATGGAGTGCATGCTTTATTCTGAGAAACTTAATCAACAATTTTTTTTTAATCTTGGCTTTCTTTTATTATTTGTTCATTGATGTAACATCTTTTGTTTTTGCTATTGGAAATCAGACATTTAAGGCAGTGATGGCAATCAATATTGGAATGCTTACTGAAATGGAAACCCCTGATGTGTATTTGGAAACTTTGCGTAAGGTGTGTATGTTGAATGTAGATTTCTTTTATTATTTGTTCATTGATGCAGCATTTTTGTTTGTGGTATTGGATTGACTTTTTTTCCAATTTTTTTAAATCTTGTTGGATTCACTTGCAAAGCCAGTTCACCTGCTTCACCTAACACTCACATCATATTCGGTAGAGTGAATAAGTGAGGTGTTTTGGCCTGCCAATCTTTTCCATGTGCTTGTAATACTCATGTTTAGATTTATGCATGTCCGGATAGTACACCTGCAACCCACTTGGCATATAACTACAGGGATGGAAACTGCATTTTATGGAACTGAGCATAATTATATTTTCAGGTTTGTAATAACTATAGGGATGGAAACTGCATTTTATGGAACTGAAATGCTTTTATATAATCATCCCCCTAATTTTAATGCGCAGTTCATCCTGGATTAGGCCATAGCTATTTGTATCAGTAATGGTAGTTAGTTGATTTTACATTGCATCCTCTTTCCTCTGTTATGATATTGTATTCATCCTAATTTTTGTTTGTATTCATATATGAATTGAATTGATTTTATTTTATTCTTGATAGGTACGACTGGACAAAATCAAGAGCAAGAAGTCAAAGCTTTAAAATAGAGTGAAGCATCTTGTTTATTAGCTATTTGTGTATTTAACTAAGGTGAATATGGGGAAAGTTAATTGAGGTATCAGGTATCTCATGTTTCTATTCCTCAGAACATTCACTTATACAAATTTTATTCCAATTTTTTACTATATGTTGCCCAGCTCAATGCACATTTTTTTACCTGTTTGTTCTTCTTCAACCAGTTCTTTTAATGCACATTTTGGATCAATCACCGAAGACGAAGACATTGAGCATGAGAGGGTGTGAGTGAGTGTAACTAAGTGTATGTAGTGAAATAATATTTGTACAAATGAGTATTTTCATATTTTGTATAGTAATTGTGTAATAGAAACAAATAAAACTATGTACTGTTCAAGAGTGTAATAAAATATTTATATTAAAATAAGAAATTTTGAGTTCAATATTTAATTTATGCAATATTTTTATATTACTACATTTCGGATTTTTTTTTAAAACAAAACAGATTTTGTACAACGGGCAATGCCCGTTGTAATATAACGTATTACAACGGGTTTATAGCCGTTGTCATAGAGTTGTTGCACGTGACAGAGCACGTTATTACAACGGTCTTTTACAACAGTCACAGACCGTTGTAATTTAATGAGGACCTATTACGACGACGCATATTAGGATGGGCTTTTGCCCGTTGTGAAAAGCATATAACAACGGTTTTTGCCCGTTGTAAAAGCACTGTTTTGTTGTAGTGTAGTTATGTGATTTGGATCTGTCTAAAATCGTGAATCTATGTTATTCTTGGATCTCAAACTTTAATATGCTAGATCTATTTTTATAGAACTAATTCAGTTATGGATAGTTTATCATTTCACCTTTGTGGATCTGAACCTTAACCTAGAATTTTGGTTAACCTCGATCTATCATTACTTGGACAGTTAAATTCTTATTTAGTAATAGATCATCTTGTTGTAATTGGACATATGAATTCCTATTTGGATCCAATTATGCTTCTTATGTTAGATCTAGTTTAATCATCACCTTTGCTCCCTAGATCTGTTTTTTATGTCCACCTTATTATTATTATTATTCCAATTACATGTCTACGCCAATATCCATATATGTTTATACCAGTTATGTTAGAATAATCACTATTGTCGTCTTCCCATCACCTTTCCCTTTTATTGATAATGACTAGGCTATTTTCTAGCCTAAGGCATGCCACCAAAATTATGCGAATGCGTTAGTTAGGGAGTGAGGGAAAATATTAGAATTGGCATAACTTGGTTAATGAATATGAATATGGACATATAATTCACTATGAATATAATTGGGGAAAAAACCTCATGAAACCTATAACCTATAATGACATAGGTAAAATTGGATAAGAATGAAATGCCTAGGATTATAACTAAAAATTGTAATTGCACTTATGACATGAGGTTAGGTTGCAATAGTGGTGGAAGTCTACCAGGACACGACCGGCATATCCAGCAACCAATAATGTTGAACCTAATGCGAGAGGTCTAAGTGCAAAAATAGGAGACGTGCTAAGACACAAGGTTAGGCCCAACTTGTGGAATAAATCTGCCCAGACCCGACCGGCATATCCAGCATCCACAAGCCGTAGGCCTAATGTGGGAGGTCTAGCCCAATATAAACCATAAATGGACATAGTAATGAATTGAAATACTTAACGTAGTTGAATCCATAGGGATTGTGTGAATATAAATAGGGGTTAAGCAAAACTTGGTCGAACAATGGAAGGGTTAAGTTAGTATATTTGGGTTGGGTGCGTAATATTTGATATAGGCCCACGAGACTTAACCGATTGGGGGTTATGTATTAAAGACACCTATAGGTAAGCATAATCGGTAGAAAGATTAGGGTTATATAATTAAAGACACCTTTTAGGGTAAACATAACCGGTGGAAAACCTAGTGGGGGATACAGGACAAATGGGAGAACTTGTATCATATTGTGTGGGACCCGTTTCAGTTAGTAACCCGGAGTAGGTTTCAAGTAGAGTACTCTGAACTAGGTCGACACGCTTACTGAACTGATTGTAAGAGATCCAAACGTGGAGTTCGATGTGGGCGACGCAAACCTACCGGTCCTTGTGCATGCATTGGCCGGGCTAAGGGGGATAAGACAACCGTGACACCTGTAGATATGGGTCTGTGCATATCAGCGGAGGGTTGCCACTTTAGGACGTGACACATCCTACTGTGGGGCCAACACAGAATATCTACGTGGATTAGGGAGCCGATCGATTAAGGTAGTAAGTTAGGGTTCATTTGGACATATGCCTAAGTCCACCACCTTATAGTGGAAGGGATAATCTCATTCTGGATATACTAGTAGCAGTGCAGAGTAATCATTAGAAGCGTATACACCCTATCATGTTTACCTTGTCATACCTACCTTTATGTAGTTATCTCTCATATCCACTTTATATGCCTATCATGCTACTTTTATTTATTTACTTGCAAAAAGTAACTGGACTCACCATACTTTATGTCTGACCCTTTTTGTTTCCTCTTCTTTCTTTTGTCCCCCCCCCCCCCCAGGTTCTCAGGGTGGGAATATTCAGGCTTGACCGTGATTCTGCTTACTTTTGCTGAAGCTACTAGACATATGGCTCAAGCTCCTATCCTTGCTGCTATGGCTATATTTTGTTTGGGGAATTTTATTTCTTTTATGTACTCTGATAATTTTAATGTACAAGACAGTACCTTTTATGTTTTAATGGGTTTTTGTTTTTCAGACATGTGATGTTTTGGACCATGGTATTTTATGATAAATAAGGTTTTTATTTCCGCTGTTATTTTATATATGTCTTGTATTATTCTGTGTCTGTTTACCTACAATGCTTCACGGAACTTAATGCATTCCCTTAGTGAGTGACATTAACGGACGTGGGGTGACACACTCTTAGTCACTTAAGGCCATTTACTAATTTATTTATGGTGGACATTCCTATAGTCACGTAATACGCTATGGAGGACCCCAGCCGCACAAGACCTTGTCTCTAATGTCAATGTCATAAATAATTCTTCTTGTAGGTCGAGAAATAGCAACAACCACTTATTACCAGGTTTGGGTCAGGAAATCAAATTCATTTTAAGATAACCACCAGTGGACACCTATGTTACTATCTAGCTTCACCTACAAGTGAACTCCTGGCTACTTATTACTTCCCTAATACGGTGCTTTCTTTAGGCCATATATGTAATCTTTCCCTAGACCAGCTCTCACTATCCCCTAAATAAGAAGCGGACATTACTTGGAGAACTGCCCCACTTACGTTCTTGTCTATTAAATCCGTTTAATACTTTATACGAGAAAGGCACACCCAACATCCATATAAATCCGCGAGCGGCGGGTCATGTGAGTTAGGTCCTGAACCAAGGAGTGAACCTTAGGAACGAACCTAGCGCTAACTACTTAATACCTAACAAGAGGTAGGTCAGCCTCCAGATACCCTTTTTTCAATGGTAGGTCTACTTCACACGATACATATATACACACACATATATATATATACACACACACACACACTAGACATCTCACATTAGAATGACCACTTGTAGATATTGGATTTCCCAGGTGGTTCCGAGTAGGCTTCTACTAGGAGTTGGGCCTAACCTCGTATCATAATTATAATGGCCCATAGCACTTAGACCCCTCACATTAACTGGGTTTACTCGTAGATGCTGGATATGATGGTCGGTTCTAGGCTGGTTTCTACTACAGGTAATGGTTAACCTCGTGTCTATGTGTTATTAATATATCTAAAGCATTAACACACAACCATACAAATTCCTATTGGGACATTTGAATTCAAATTCCTAAATCGTACTTATTGCATACATAATATGTATTTATATTGTGTTGTTTACACTATATGTGTGTGTGTGTGTGTAAATATATATATGTACATAATATGCATGAAATAAGTGAATGAAATTAGCATCCTGACCACGATTGAAATGTCAATCCCTATTTTAAATTAAAGGTGTACAAGTTATTTCCCACATTCTTTTTAGTCATTGCATTAATATACCCATTAACATGTAACAATCAAAATGAGAAAATAATAATAGTAACATAGAACTTGTAACTGATTTTGGCTTGACTATCTCGTTAATTAAAGATAAACAAAGTGTCATATACCCAATATATACATATGTAATTCCTATTTTAAATAGATTCACTTTATGTATGTTTATACGCAAAACCTGGATACTTGGACGTCCTGTAAACAATACGTTCAAATACTCTATTTAGAAAATATAGATTTAAACCTATACAAATTTACAATTCCATCTAAATGTTAACCATTTGCACAAAACCATAAGTATTAATTTATACAAAATAAAATATGATGAATCCGACCAATATAGAGAATTATACAACACTAATTATGCTTCTCTTTTATTATTTCAATAATCCAAAACCATATATACAAATAGATTGTCCATTTCTTCGTACAAACATAAAACAAATGGAAGATTTAAGAGATTCAATATTATTTTCTTCTTGTAATAACTCAAATCTTCCTAGGCACAATAATCCAACTTTAAACTAGAAAATCATATAAAGTAACAACTTAAATAAATTCTGCTTGTAGTGCTATAAGAGTGAGCAACAACAGAACTGAGTATAATAAGATTTGAATTTGAACGTCATAAACAACCGCGCTCCAACCTTTCATATATATATATGTGTGTGTGTGTGTGTGTGTGTGTGTGTGTGTGCGTGTGTGTGCGTGTAAGAGTCATATATTAGAGTCTTATATATATATCTAAATTCTAGAATAAATCTAAATCTATATTAGAATAGAATAGAAGAAATAGAATAGGTTAGAAAGATAGAAGAAAAACCTAAACCCTTTTCTTTTTCGGAATTAGCAACGGCAGAAAGGCATGGAGAAGAATAGATGCAGGGTTTTGAGCAAGGGTTTGGGGTCCTATTTATAGTTGCCATTATGTATATGGGCTGTTAGATTCAATAGATTTAATCTAAGCAGACTGTTTGATGAAAAATATAAGTAAGTCCTACTTTTATAACACCTTCACTGGGAACCCTACAGGAGGCCTGTCGACCGCTCCTATAGGAGGGTAGTCGATTGCTTCTATAGTTCCCCATGGTCAACACCCCCTAAAGGGGAGGTCGACCTCTCTTATAGGAGGGTGGTCGACCCCCACGGTCGACACCCCCTAGTGGGGTGGTGACCCCCTTCTAGGGTTAAGCCCTATTTCTCCTTTATGTTTCATTTTAATTAATTGTGAAATTGATTTGATTGATTTCTTAGCTTATATTGATTATTCTTGTCCCCATTGTACATAAATATACGCATACACATTTGAATTCAAAAGGAATATTCTTTTTCATTCTTATCTAATTAATATATTTCAGATTTGTATATTTATTTATTTGAAATTCTAACCTTGTGTGTTAATATATACACATAACTTCTTTTATTAATATCTTTTGCATACAGACTCCGTTTTCAGTAAATAAAATATGAAAACAGATCAGAATCTCGCAACAAACGCAATCACTTTACTTTCATGGATTAATTCCTAATAATTTAAATTTCCATATTCATGCCACTAGTTTATTATTGATTATTATTGTTTATTGTAAACTAAATGACCTTTTTTCCAATTAGGTTTATTTTTCAGGGTGTTACACTCTCACCCCTTAATAGAGATTTCATCCCGAATTTTTTTTGAAGGGACGAAGAACAAAACTCTCTCTAAATAACCATGTTGTATTACCATGTTATTTTTATAAAAATCCATAAGCATCTATAACTCGTAGTGATTATGAACTGTAGACATGCTAATAACGAGCTCAGTCCTAGCATGTATGTGTAATAAATAATGCAATATGTATGCAAAATATCCTAATATACGTATAATTCTATATGAGTGCATGATGCATAAGTGTTGCATCCATCTCCTACCATCCAATCTAGATACCATAATGCAATCAAAAACAAGAATTTAGGAGAAATTAATTGCCTGAATGCTCTAGATTAGTCAGTCTAAGCTTCTCCTCATTAAACTCAAACTAGGCGAGTAGATTTATTACAGGGTCGTTTGATTCCATGGTCCACGATTCTTACGGTGGCACGGGTTTTCCTGGACACCAACTCGAAGCTCCCT
Organism: Allium sativum; assembly: GCA_030737875.1. NCBI lineage: Eukaryota > Viridiplantae > Streptophyta > Magnoliopsida > Asparagales > Amaryllidaceae > Allium > Allium sativum. The sequence goes on along the minus strand of JASFAX010000020.1, from coordinate 42,261,710 downwards.
ATGTCCTCAATATCATTAAGCTCGAATCTATCTGCCGAATCATGAAGGTATCTACGAAAATGAGAAACATGGAAAACATTTTGGAATCCCGACAAATGCTTGGGAAGATCCACTCAGTAAGCCATCCTCCCAGTCCAACCCAAAACCCTAAAAGGCCCAATAAACCTAGGAGACAACATCTGAGTCTTTCCAAACCGGACTGTGTTCTTCGAAAGGGAAACCTAAACAAATACCATATCTCCAACATCAAATTCCGGTTCCTTCCTCCTTCTATCTGCAGGTGACTTCTGCCGGTCTTGGGAAGCCTTCATTCTCCACTGAATCAAAGTGATAATTTTTGTATACTAACGAATAAGGTCTGGTCTAAGTAAAATCTTGTTGGTAGTTTCATAACAATAAGTTGGAAATTTGCAAGGCTGACCATACAACGCTTTGTAAGGGGACATACCAATCGTCGCTTGGTAATTGTTACTGATTAGAACTCTACCAAAGGCAAGTGCTTCTCTCATGCTACTCCAAAGTCAACTATGTAGGATTTGAGAAGATCTTCCAAGATTCTATTGACTCCCTCTATCCAGTCGTCCGTTTGTAGATGATAGGTTGTGCTCAAACTTAGTGTCATTCCCAAAGTTTCTTGACGTCTCTTCCAAAATTCAATAGTAAATAACAGGTCTATGTCACTCATTATAGTAGTTGGAATCCCATGTAGCTTAACATCCTCCTTAACATACAACTGGGCTAATAAATTGGTGGTCCTACTCTTCTTGACCAGAATAAAATGGGCGCTCTTCGTGGATTGGTCCATTATTACCCAAATTACTTCATTCCCTTCTTACTCCTAGGAAGGCCATCAATAAAATTCATAAAAACGTGTTCCCATTTCCAAGTGGGAATATCTAAGGGTAACAAAAGTCCTCCAGGCTTCCCTTGCTCTGCCTTCACCCTTTCAAAGGTTAAGCATCTAGAAACAAACTTTGCCATGTCTCTTTTCATTCCTTCCGAATAAAAGCTTCTCTTCATGTTCCTAAACATTTTGTCACTTATGGATTGTACGGTCATTCTTGACCTATGACATTCCTTAAGAATATCCTTCCTAGGATTCATACTCCTAGGGACACAAATCCGGCCATCGTTCCTCAAGCTACTATTACCATTAGTAGAATATCTACTAGAATGAGACAAAGATTCTTCCTCAAAAACTTTTTCCTTTAATATCCTTAACTCATCATCAAGGTCTTCCTTACCCTTGATCCTTTCCATTAGAACTGGTATTACCTCTATAGCTCCAAGAAATCCTTAAGCTTCCTCGTACGGTGGCTACAAATTGAAATCAGAAAGAAACTATAACTGTCTCCGTTCGATGATAGCACTAATAATAGCGTGTTTTTGACTTAAAACTTCGGCAAGACCTTACCCTTACCAGCGTATACTGAATTGCGAAATCAAAAGATGCAAAATATTCCATCCATCTCTACTGTTGAAGGTTCAGATCTCGCTGAGAAAAAATATATCAAAGAGAATTATGATAGGTGAATAAATCAAACTTATCTCCAAGAAGATAATGTCTCTGCATCTTATGGGAAAAAGCCACTGTTGCTAAATCTAAATCATTGACGGGGTACCTTTCTCATGGTCCTTGGGTTGTCTACTTGCATAGGAAACTACTTTACACTGCTGCATGAGTATTTCCCCTAAACCTGTCCCACATGCATCTGTAAAAAATGTAAATATCTTGGTTCCATCCGGGATAATAAGGATAGGTGCGCTTGTGAGAGAATCCTTAAATCTCACGAAGATAATTCCACATTTCTTGGTTCACACAAACTTATGATCCTTTTTCATCAATTAGGTTAGAAGGGTTGCAATCTCCGTGAAATCCTTGATAAAATTTTGAAAGTAGCTTTCTAACTAAAGAAACTCCTAGCCTCCATCGCATTGTGTGGTATCTTCTAATCTTGGACAGCTTCTACCTTAGCCGGGTCTACCGTTAATCCTTTCCTCGAAACAATATGCCCTAAAAACTTAACTTCTTTCTCCCAAAAGTGGCATTTCAAGAATTTAGCTCTAAGTTGGTTCTCCCTTAGAATTCCTAAGACTCTTCTCAAGTGATTCTTAGGTTCCTTATGGTCTTTGGAAAATATAAGAATATCATCTACAAATACTTCCAGATTCTTATTGAGTATGCCCGTAAATACCCTAATCATAAGGTCTATAAAGAAGTGAGGGCATTCGTCAAACTAAAAGGCATAACCTCCCACTCAAATAGTCCATCTGTCATCCTAAGCATTTCCTTGGGTTTGCTCTCATCCGGTGCTTAATTGGTGAAATCCAGTAGCCAAGTATAACTGGGAAATATTTGGGATCCTCCCAAATGGACAAACAAGTCATTTATTCTTGGTAAAGGGTATTCGTTCTTCTTAATAAACTTGTTATGTTGTCTATAATCCACACATAATCTTAAAAATCCATTAGACCTTATGGAAAATACTATTGGTGCACCTCATCCAAAGGTACTCCTACGAATATACCCTTTATGCAATAACTTTGATATTTGTCTATCAAGCTCTCTCCTTTCCTTGGGAGCCATGTAGCTTAAAGGCAATGCTACAGGCCATACATCCTTTTCGATGTCTATCCTAAATGATATTTCTTGGTGGGGTGGCAGTCTTATGACTTCCTCAAAAACATTGGGAAACTCACATATAACTGGTACTGGAGATGGTCTTCTAAATCAGAAGATAGGGAAAATAAGGTAGAATCGCTATTCCGTGTCATACAAGGGATTTCTAAATTGCGTCCTCCACGGATTCTCAAACAAACCACCCTCCTATCACAGTTAAGGATGGCCCTATAAAATGATAGCTAGTCCATTCCCAAAATAAAACCATATCCCTCGAATTCAGGTATATACGCATTGCAAAAGAATCCGACATGATTGTTGTCCAATACGTCGTCTTTACACATAAACAAAAGTTACATTGTCCCTCCAATAGGGCTAGACAACTCTATCGGATGGCTAGCAAGGGATAAGATAAGTTTCAAAGAATCAACCATATCCCTAGCAATGAAAGAGTGGGTGGCTCCTAGATCAAATAGGGTACACGAAGAAATTCCTAGGATAGAAATTATACCTTCCAACACAGGTTGTCCTTGGAGGGGATAAATACGAACTAGCGCTACTTTTAAGGCATATTTTTGACCACCTTATACTACTTTTGATTTAGGGAAATTCCTTGCCAACTGCCTATCTTCATGATAGCTAAAGCATTTTCCTTTGAATTCTGGTTTTGTTAGGTTCACTCTGTAGTCCTCCGCCTCGTGCTTTTTCTTGTGGCATCTGGAACATGTCTTGGCCTCCTTCTTGAATTTTGCTCCCTTCTTCTTCTTAAGCTATAAATATTTCTTCTTGTATTCTTAATAGTAGAATTGCCTTCTCACTTATCGGCCTTAACATTTGCAGCAAAATATAGGATGGCCACTTCAACCAGGGCTTCATACATAGCTCCAAACGTCACTTGGGCCAAAAGCATTTCCTTAATGGAGAATTCAATTATTTAACAAACCTAAAGGCTTTATCCATTGAGGTGTCCACCAACCCTCTACCGAATTTTGATAATTCTTTATACTTCGCCACATACTCTTTCAGATCTAACTCCCTTTGCTTCAACTGAATAAACTTCTCTAGTGCAAACTCTTCTTAGCATTAGTTATGAACCTTCCCTCAAAACGGGTCCTAAACTCTGCCTATGTAAATACTCTTTCTACATTATCTTGTGAAATCAGGTTCCACAATTCAAGGGTCTCCCCCTTAAGTGCTAAACTTCTACCTTACACTTAAGCTTATCATTCCATAGGGTAGCTTCAAAGATCCTTTCGCACTTGGAGATTCAAGCTTTAGCCTCAACTAAGTTCTTAGTTTCTGAAAATGACTTGCCTCCTAAACTCCTGAAATCTTGCAAAGATGAGGGAAGTTGAAGGCCCCTTCAACGGGTTGAGCTGCTAGTTCCGCTAAGGTAGGAGGGACCTATTTCATAGTCCAAAGATAATGTTGGAACCATTATGGCAAGTAACAAGGTCTTGTCGAGTTCCTCTGCTCGGGATGACTATCGTCTAAAAAAGGAAAAAACCCTTCAGGGAACTTCGTACGACGGTATAAGGGCTCAAAAGAAAGAAAGATAAGGTTGCCAGTATAATTGCGTATGTTTTTGGGGTATAGTACACACACACAAACACACACACACACATATATATATATATATATATATATATAAAACAAATATGCCTCCCATACATAAATTTTCCCATAATCGGGTAACCTATGCTTTAATACAAAATGTACGTAACAACCCACCCAAAATAGGCCTAAATCTCGACCCAGTATAGGCCCATCGGAACTTAGACCACTCTAAACGAATTATCGATTCCTATAAGGAATTTCTAAAACAGATATACAGAGTAGTCTAAATGAAAATCAGAATCTCACACAGCGGAAGGGATAAAATATAACAGGATAAAATAGATGTACCATTTTAAAAAACCATAAATTCAAATGCACTAAGTCTCATAGATGATAACGGATACATCATTTATTATCCCAAGTGCATAACAAAGGCTACTGCCACAATAATTAAATCTTTGAGAGGCTACTCCTCCAAGCAATCGTTCCTCATCCTCAATCAATGGTCTCTAACCTATTAATGTTAAGAGGAGAGTGGTCGGAACATAAAATTCTAGTGAATGAAACATGAACAAGTTTAGGAATAACTATTTTCTATATTTGACAGTATAAGCTCTTCATGTTATGTCTACACAACATACAAAAAATTAAACATATGAGATGGACACCCTAACCGTCACTTAAGTCTTATATGTAAATCTAAGGGCAGACTTGCTTACATTCACTTAATACCCCCCATAAGGTAATTTTAAGGATGGACATTCTTTCAGTCACTTAATACCTCACAAGTCAGGCTATTCCTAGTCACTTAAGATCATTTACTAATTTATTTAAGGTGGACATCCCTACATTCACTTAATACCCTAGGGCGGACCCCAAACACTTAATACCTTGTCTCTAACGTCGACGTCTTAAATAATTCTTCTTGTAGATCAAGAAATAGTAATGACCACTTACTGCAAGGTTTGGGTCAGGAACTCAACTTCATTTTAAGAGAAACCTCCCAGCAAACCCATTTATTACTATCTAGCTGTTCCTACGGGTAAACTCCTAGCCATTTAGTACTTCACTTGGACGGTGGTTCCTTTAGGCCATGTATATGATCCGTCCCTAGGTCAGTCCTCACTAGGCCTTAGATAAGAAGTGGACATTACATGGAGAACTACCCTACTCACATTATTATTTATTAAGACCATTTAATACCTTATAGAAGAAAGGTGGACCCAATAACCATTTAAATCCTCGTGGGGAGAGTCCCATGACTTGGGTCCTAAAATAAGGAGTGAACCTTAGGAAAGGACCAAGTCCTAGCCATTTAATACCCAATAAGATATAGGTTAGCTACATAATACTTTTTTTTTCCAAGGCAGTGCTACTTCACACACAATATATATACACACTAGACATCTCACATTACACCAACCACTTGTAGATGTTGGATTTATCAAGTGGTTCTAGGAAGGCATTACTACAATTTAGGCCTAACCTTGTATCATAATGTACTAGTTATAATAGCCTATAGCACTCAGACCCCTCACATTAACGGGGCTTACTTGTAGATGATGGATAGGCCAGGTCCACTACAAGTAATGGTTAACCGTGTGCCTATGTGTCATTAATACATCTAGAGACATCAACACACATAAACATTAAACTTCCTATGGGGACATTCAAATTCAAATTCCTAAATTAACCAAATTTATTATGCACTTAATGCGTATTAATATCAAGTTGTTTACGTTATAGATATATATAGGCGTGAATTAAATGAACGAAATTAGCATCCTAACCACTTTGTAAATGTCAATCCCTATTTTAAATTAAAGGTGTACAAGTTATTTCCCGTATTCCTTTCAATCATGGCATAAATATGCCGATTACCCTGTAACAATCAAAATGGAAAAAAATAACAGCAACACAGAACTTGTAACCAAGTTTTGACTTTATTATATCAATAATAAAAGATTCACAAAGTGCCATATATCGAATATGCACATATATAATTCCTATTTTGAACGGACTCACTTTTATGTACATTTATACGCAAAACCTTAGTACTTGGACCTCTTGTAAACAATATGTTCAAATACTCTATTTAGAAAATAGAGATTTATACCTATTCTAATTTACAATTCCATCTGAATCTTAACCTTTTGCACAAAACCACATGTATGAATTTACACAAAATAAAGTAAGATAAATCTGACCAATATAGAGAATTATAAAACACTAATTATGCTTCTCTTTTATTATTTCAATAATCCAAAACCACATATACAAATAGATTAACCATTTCTTCGTACATACATAAAACCAATGGAAGATTTGATGGATTTGATATTATTTTCTTTTCGTAATAACTTAAATCTTCCTAGGCACAATGATCCATCTTTAAACTAGAAAATCAAAAAATAGAACTTAAATGAATTCCACTCACAATGCTATATGAATGAGAAACAAAAGAATTAAGTAGAATAAGTTTTGGATTTGGCCTTCATAAATCATCAAGCTCCAACCTTTCAAATATATATACATACATATATATATATATATATATATATATTGTATAAGAGTCACATATTAGTATCTTTTATATATATATATATATATATATAAATCTATATTAGAACAGATAAAAGAGGTAAAATAGGTTAGGAAGATAGAAGAAAAACATAAACCCTTTTCTTTTCTAGGACTAGCAATAGTGGAAAGGCGTGATGGAGGCATGAAGAAGAATAGATGTAGGGTTTTGAGTGAGGGATTGGGGTCTTATTTATTGTTGACATTGTGATGTAGGCCGTTAGGTTCAATGGATTTAATCTATGTAGTCCGTTTGATATAAAAAACACCTGCACTGGGCACCCTATAGGAGGGCGGTCGACCGCTCCTGTAAGAGGGCGGTTGACCCATATTGTCAACACCTCTCCTTGAGGGGAAGTCGACCCTGCTTCTGGGGTCAAGCCCAGGAGAATATTTCTCCTGTACGTTTCTTTTTAATTAATTGCTGAATTGATTTGATTGATTGCTTACCTTATATTGATTATTCTTGTCCCAATTGTATGTAAAAATATACGTATGCATTTGAATTCAAAAGGAACATCCTTTTTTAGGATAATCCAATTAATATACTCCAGATTTATATTTTCACCAAAAATTGCTCAAACACCAAGGGTACAAGGATTGTACTTCACCAAAGTGGTTAGAAAGTAATTGGAGTCGTTCTCAATTAAAGAGTTGATAGTAAAAGTGCGAGGAAAGTAAAATGGAGACAATGTTTTTAGAGTGGTTCGGCCCTAAGCTAGGCCTACGTCCACTATGAGGATATATTGCATTATCACGACAGTGATTACATAGCATGTAAACCCTCTTTATACATACATCTTCTCTTTTTACAACTTATTCTCTTCCTCACATGTAGATCTCATTTGACTTCATGGATTCCAGTGAAGAAATGATAAAATCGGTGGAGGAGAAGAGTAAGCCGATGGAGGAAGAAGGAGGATTTTCAATCTCTTTATTGCTTAGGTGATCTCGATGGATGCCATGGCCAAGTGGATTAAGGATCTTCCAATGGAGATGAAGATGGCGATTGGAATGCTTAAGGATTAGTAGAGAGGAGAATTCTACAGCACTTCGTGGAGGCCAATAAAGGTTCCCCCCATAATGGAAGCCATGGCTTATTTATAGGTGTGCCCCCATAAGGAAATGATGTGAAAATCATATATGCAAACTATGGGCCGCTTGTCTCCCTAATTACGAATTTGCCACCGATTAGCCACAGCCAACTGGCGACAGTTGTAATCAGTTGCCTCAATGTGATCTAGCTTTATGGGTATGAATGGTTTCATGGACCCTTGTCATTTGAATGGCGATTTGGAGAGCAATGCATAGGCAATTGGTTAAAGCCTTTGAATTGGTGCATGGGCAACCAACCGAGCGCCATGCTTTAACCTTTTGATGATTGTTTAAAAGGCGGTATATGGTTGGTGCGGCTCATCTGATTACAGAGATAAGTAACTTTTCCTAATATGAGCGACTGACCTCTTAGGATATGGATGTCTGATCCTTTGAACTGTGCTCGTACTTTTTAGTTTATGTTGTATTCCTGGTTGTGTGCAAACCACCCTTTGGTATTGGAACAGGCAGCTCTTATATCAAACATGAGTCTTTTAAGCTTGCCTGGGCCATGTTGTCTCTTTGTATGGTTGAACCATGCTGCATGGCCGGCGTGCGACCCATTAGTTCTGATGTTGTGTGTCCTTCCTTGTCGTGCTCAGACTTTATTGATATGTTTGGTCTTGGTCTTGCGGGACTGCTTTTTACCCTGCATGAACGAGCCAAGTGTCCTAGATCGTACATGCATATTTGAACCCTGGAGTGGTCTTATCGTAGGTCTTACGAATATTTGATACACCAAATATACACATGCTTTTTAGGGATAAACAATTTATTTATTCGAAATTCAAACCTTATGTGTTAATATATATGCACAACTTGTTTTATTAATATCTTTTGCGTACGAACTTTGTTTTCTGTAAATAAAATTTGAAAATGGATCAAAATCACGCCACTAATGCATTTACAATAATTTCGTGGCCTAATTCTTAATTATCCAAATTTTCTTTTTTTTCCACTAGTTTATTTTTGTTTAAATTACCATTTTGTCTAACTTAGGTTTATTTTATAGGGTGTTACAGATACTTTTTACTTTGCACAAATGCGCCTCAGTGACGTATCATCGATTCGTGCGACAATGAATCTGATGGATTCTATAGAATAATGGCATCCACAATCATGTTCGGTGCCACGTGGACGCCTTCTTGATCACAACAAACATCCACTTCTCGATGTAGCCCTATTTATGTGGGTTCCGCCTCTCCTTGGATAACTGGCTCATCCTCATCGCCAACTGAGTTGTCAGATTTGCATGGAGTTGCAATTACGTCTTGTTCATGCTAAAAATATAGCTCAGGAATTAGCAGTTCAGTCATATGTCCACAGTTCGAGTTTATGCTATAATCCTATGTGCATGCCCGAATTATTATTTTTTGCATAGCAAGCGAGGTTGAATGGCCCCTACCATATATTATTAATACTCAAAAGATAAAAATTATAGTAGAATTCAATACATACATCTAATGATAGATAGGACCAATACATGTTTAGGAGTCAATACACTACTGAACACTCTAGCGTTCCTTTCCATCCATAGTAAATATATAGTCTTCTTAAACAACTTTAAAAGTAAAAATCAAGAACCATTCTTCTACCGAGATGACAACCGGAAAATGAAGGCCAAAGTGCCTCAGGACATGCAGCCATATGTACCTAGAGTATACACATTCAAAATACAGATGAGGGATAGTTTCTGCGAGAACACCACAAAAAATACAAGACACATCCCCAATGACACCAAGCAGCTTCAACTTGCTTCTAGTATGGATCACATTCACCAATATTCGCTACATAAAAATACTTTCTTTAGGAACTGAATTTGATAACCATACTCTTGAGTGCCAAGGAAAAATAAGATTATTCATCTTTATAGAGCCATAAACTAAACGAACAGAGTGAATCTTATCAATTCAAGAAGCATGAATGAAAACAGACGACAAAGCAAGATTAGAAATCTTAAACCAGACATCACTAATCACAACAGAGCTACTACAATGTAAGACTAGCGATCCATTTACATACATACTTGCCATGGTAGCATTATCACCAATACCAGTCAACCTTCGGCCATTATAATCAATTAATTCAGAAAAAATAGTACTTTTTCTCCCTATGCCAGAAAGAGATCTGATGTGCATGCAATAATCCACATTGAAACAAAGGACGAAACTTGTCCCTTAGCTTCAATAGGTTTCTCCAAGACCAGCTACAGTCATTCGGAACTGGCATCGCCCACAGATGCTGATCTTTGATTAAATATATATGACACCAGGAAGCCCAAATATTGGCACCGAACTTATACAGTTTATCAATATGTGAGGATACAACAGCTCTGTTCCATAGCTTCAAATTCATTGCACCAAGGCCTCCCTGATCATAAGATTTGCACACTTTCTTGAATAAAACAGGAACAAGCTTCTTCGAATAAGGGTTTCCATGCCAAACAAAGTAATTTAAGGCCAAATTAATCATGTCAATGATCTTGCATGACAATATAAATAATCTCGCATAATATATGCACATACCAATAGTCAATGATTTTACAATGACCAATCTACCGGCTAAAGAAAATTTCGATATAGGCCAAGAAGCAATTTTTGCAATTATACTTTCAAATAGTGGTAAGCATTGAGAAGAATTCAATATGAATGTGCATAGAGGACAGCGAGGTGTGTTTTTCGAGCATATGCAATGATACGTTCATTTAATCCTCACTCTAATCACGCGACGTTGAGAAATTACTCAAATTCGCAAAGTCAATTCTCGAAGATGGAAATTCAACTCTGAAAAATGGCTAATAACTAGGATACGAAAAACATTTTGTATCCTCAATGCTCTATCACTCCCACTTCATCGATCCCTTTCCATATATTTCCTCTTCGTCTCTCCCACCTCGTCGCCTCATGGGATACGAAACGCAATTTTATATCCCCCAAACCACTCCAAGTATCGTATCCCCTCTTCTTCCTCACATTTCACATCCGAACCTCCTATTTTCTCATCTTCACTAATTCGTACTCCATTTTCCACTCTCTAACACTTCGAACTCCCCCCCAGCTCCAACCTCGATTCAATGACCTTGGTCGCCACTAACCTCGTCACCAATCCATGTCCTCGACAACACGATTAAATTGAAACCCACGCACTATATGATACTGTTCAAAGGGAGAACCCACCTGACTCATTGGAGTAAGGCGAGTGCAGGATTCTAGGTTGTTCGAAATTCTATGATTCACCAAATATATTAAGTTGTAGAGTCCGAAAATACGTTAGTAAAGGGCAAGAAGAATTACAGTTCCTCCTTATATAAGATGGAGTTGGGGATAGTTCCAAAAAACTTAGAATTTTTCTAAGTGTTTTGGGATCGGTACCGATCCCAGGGTCAGTACCAATCCCGATTATTGAAAAATACAAGAACAAAAGGAGAAGAGGAAAACTTGTCAATTTCAGGATCGATGAAACTTCCAAAACATAAACAATGGTGACCATCATGCATAATAGTTTTCAAAATATCGATTGTCAAAACCGAATCCACTCAATAACTAATCACACACATAAATCTAAATGTTCTAGAATACGCGCCAAGAGATCGAGTTTCCAATTCAATAACTTCTCAGAAATCAACTTGCGCGATCACACTATGATACCCCATATCCCTTAATGTCACCCATATGAGGATGCATTAAGTTTCGTGAGGTGCAATAGGCAAACAATAACTAAAATTCACAAGACAGATGTAAATATGCAACTGAAATACGAACTTTTGTTACTAAAAAATATCGATTCAAACCAGTTACAAAATCATAATGTTTCAAATACCTAAAACCTCAATTAAAAACATCTGTCTCATAGCACCGAACATTAGAGTACAAAACTATTAAATCATATCCCTCCTCAAAATCCATAAAAAGCTAAAGCAATAATTAAACCAATACATGAATTAGAAGAAGTCCAAGTCCAAGAATAAGATCACGATTACGGCTACTATCCATCACCCTCTGAGAACCCAAGGGGAGAAAAGGAAGAGAGAGAAATGAAACAAAATAGGTTAAACATAAAGTCTGGGGAGTTCCAGTGATTTTCAGCAATAGGATAACATAGAAAGTATCAAGATGTGTAAATAATGTTGAACATGAAACTACAATAAAAATAGACAAGTACGAGATAAACGATATAACATTGTTTTATCTAGCTACTATGACAACTATACATAAGCATATATATCATATCGACTAACTTTGTTTTGCAGGAAGATATTTGACAAACAGATTCGAGAACACAAAATGAAGATTATATATGTTGTAAGAGTCTGTTAGTCTTAAATTTTCATGTTAAAGTCTGCCTTGATGACTACACACACACACACATCATATATATATATATATGTATATATATATATATATGTATATATATATATATATATATATGTATATATATATATGTATATATATATATATATTATTCACCTTTAAAAGAGGAAAGGAATAAGTTTTGACCAGAAAACAGACGTCTGAAATAAATCAGACAAACGTCTTTTTACTGAGACAAAATTAGTTTTTTCATAATATTCGGATGTCTGTTCTGAATTTTTCAGACGTTTGAATCTACTTCGAAATGAACTATTTCCTTACTGTTTTATTTTTAATTCAAAACAGACATCTGAAATTTATATTCAGACATCTGATTACAAAGGGTTACAACTTATTATGAAGAGTCACAACTTTCTAATTCTTTTCTCTTGATGAAATCCGTTCGTGATATGTTGTAACTCTTTGTATATTATAAATAGAGACTTGATTAACTGCTCCAATCACCGAATTTCATTCTAATTATTTCTATCTTACTCAAAGCTCTCTAATTTCTAAAAGCACACTATTTACAATATAATCTTCCATAATCTTTCACAAGCTTCACGTCTATCATAAAGGAAAGGCTATAGGAAGGGTGTACTACATATTGACATATCCATGTTAACAAGAACAGAAATAAGTCATAAATTATTTTGTATTAAGAAGGTCCTCTTCAGCAGTTGAGGCAAGAAATCCTGTTCGGTTGTTCGGGTAAATGTGAACTTATTCCTCCGGGTAAAGTGAGGGTGTTAGTGTTACTGAAATACCAAAAGTGAATCTGGGACTGGACGTAGGACAGTGGTCTGAACCAGTATAAATAAATCGTGTGATTTTTACTTACTACTCTGCTATATACATTTCATCTTATACTCCATTCTACACGATCCTACTGCTACTCGGTCGCATTCAATTGATATCATAGCAAGGCCATCATATAACCGTAATGCCGTTATTCTATACTTTGATAATGGAGAATAACCCAAGTAACTACATTTTCCGAAGGACAATCTACTCAAAGAGCACCTCTATTTAATGGACTGCACTACAACTATTGGGCTACGAGAATGAGGATATATAAGAAAAGAAGTGGTTTTAGTGCATGGAATGTTACACAAAAAAAGTTCATGGCACCTACAACTGAATATTCAGCTTGGACGATAATTCAAAAAGATAAGGCTAATGCAAATGCAAAAGCTATGAATATGCTATATTGTGCCCTGGATAGAAATGAATTCAATCTTGTTAGCATTTGCACATCAGCATATCAACTATAGGAAACACTCAAAACTATCCATGAAGGAACAAGCAAGTCAAACAGACAAAGATTTCAATGCTCAAAAACCAGTTCTAGAACTTCAAGATGAGAAAAAATGAAACTATTAATGAAATGTAGTCAAGATTTCAAGACATTTTACATGCATTAATACGACTGGGAGAAAAATATAGTGACTTTGATATTGTGTCAAATATACTAAACTCTCTAATTGATGATTGGGAAAGAAAAGTACTAGCCATTGAGGAAGCTAATGATTTATCAGCTATGAAACCAGAAGAACTCATAGGCAATCTCATGTCTTATGAAGTAAATCTTCAAGAAAAAAGGGAATTAGCTCAAGAGAAAAAGAATGTGGCCTTTTATGCCGATAAAGAGGAATCTGAGTCAGAAGATGAAGATCTAGCCTTTATTGCCAAAAACTTTAAGAAATTTCAAAAATATAGAAAAGGAAATTTTAAGAAGAATAACTTAAGCAGACCTTCATCCTCAAATTTTAGAATGTTTTAATTGTCACAAGAAGTGTTATATAGTAAAAGACTGCCCAGAAATGAAAGAAAACCAGAAAAACTTCAACAACAAGAATAAGAAAGAAAAATTCAAAAAGAATGCTTTTTCTGTAACATGGGATGACTCCGATTCAGATTCCTCAGACAAAAGATAGCAAAAGTGAAAATGAACAAGCAAATGTGTGCTTCATGGCACAAGAATCTAAAGTAGGTGATTTATCTTATGAAGAGTTAATAGAAGTTAATGTTGAATTTTTATACGTTATAAAAACTCTAAAGAAAAAGCTTAAAAAAATTGTAAAAATTAGAATAAGGCTAAATTTGAAAGAGACATGCTAAAAGATGAAAAAATAATTTTAGAAGAAGAGCTTGAAAAGGTTCAAGAGACTCTTACAAATTCAGATAGTCAGCTTTCGCTTTTGAGTCAAGAAATTGAAACTCAAAAGACAAAGAATGACGAAATTAGTTCAGAAAATCACATGTTGAAATCTAAAATAAAAGAATTAGAATTATAAAATAAAAGTATTCAAACTAAGTTAGAAAGTATCTCTAAAAATGTATCTAACTTCAATAAAGGAAGAGAAAATTTATCGAAAATCATAGAAAATTTTCGACCAACTTCAAACAAAAATGGTTTAGGATTTAGAAAATAATCAAAAATTCCTCCAAAGAAAAATGCTAAACTAAAGAGGAAAATTGATTCAAAAATTAAAGATAAACCAAAACCCACCAAAAAGATTGAGATATGGATTACAAAAACTAACAATAGTTTGATTAGGAACAAACATATCAATTCATTTATGGAATTCGTGCATAATAATAAAAATTATTTGTACAAAAGGGATACTAAACCCACTTGGGTTCGGCTTCTAAGATCTAACTCTTAGAACCCTATCAAAAAGTGGGTACCAATGTGCTTATTAATATTTTTTGCAGGTCCCACTCAAAAAGAGAAAATGGATCTTAGACAGTGGTTGCTCAAAACACATGATCGAAGGTAGAGATATGCTTACCGATATTTCATACTTTGATGGTGGCTCTATTTCCTTTGGAGATAACTCAAAAGGCTTTATCATTGCAAAGGAGATGTGTGCAACTATGGTATTTCAAATTTACCCCTTATTACAAATGTTTCCTTAGTTAACATAATTTACTTAGTATTAGTCAATTATGTGACATAGGTTTTAAAATAACATTTTCTGAAAATAAATGTAGTATTTTTGATAAAGAACAAAACCTTATTTTTGAAGGAAATCGAGATAGAAAATTTATGTATTAAATATGAAAGTTAATAATAAATAAATGTGTTTGATAGCCAACAACAACGACTCTTGGTTATGGCACAAGCGTTTCTATCATATAAACTTTAAAACTATACAATGACTTTCAAAATATGAATTAGTAAAAGGATTACCTAAAATAAAATTTAAAGTAAAAAATCTAGGTGAAGACTGTCAATTAGGTAAAATAACCAAATCCTCTTTTAAATCAAAAAAGGTTATTTCAACTTTACAACCGCTAGAACTATTACATATGGATTTATTTGGTCCTTCTTGAGTTCAATCGTTAAATCACAATCGGTATTTAGTGTAATAATTGATGATTTTTCAAGATATTCATGGACAATTTTTTTGAAAAATAAAAGTGATACCTTTGGACATTTCAAAGATTTTATCAAAAGGATTCAAAATTCTAAAGATCTAAAGGTTAAAAACATTCGTAGTGATCACAGTGGAGAACTCGAGAATGAATATTTTTAATATTTTTGTGAAAAGAAAGGAATAAATCATAAATTTTCTTTTCTTAGAACTCCACAAAAAAATGGAGCTGTAGAAACAAAGAATACTCTTAAGAATGTGTTGGAACCTTACTGATTAGGAGTACTTTACCAAAACAATTTTAGGCAGAAGCTGTAGCAACTGCTTGTTACGTGTTAAATCGAATTTCTATTCGTCCTCTAACTAAAAATACACCTTATGAACTTTTTAATGGAAGAAAGTCAAACATTTTTTATTTTAAATTTTTTGGCTCTACATGTTTTATTCTTAACTCTAAAGATCAACTCAGAAAATTTGAAGCAAAAGCAGATCATGTATTTTTTTTATTGGATATTCAGAACATAGCAAAGCTTATCGTATTTTCAGTAAACATACTAATGTTATAGAAGAATATTTACACGTATCTTTTAATGAAAATATTGATAAAAATATAAACAACAAACATGATGATGAAATCATTGAAAATACCAGTCTTGAAAATACTGAAAATAATTCCTTAGAACATATTAGATCACCTCCCAGAATTTTAAGAGACCATCCTATACAAAACATTATTAGTGAAATTGATTCACATGTTCGAACCAGAAGTCAATTAAATCAAATGTGTCATGTGGCATTTCTTTCAACTATTGAACCCAAAAATCCAAAAGAAGCCTCTATAGATGACTACTGGATAATAGTAATGCAAGAGGAAATGAATAAATTCGAAGGTAATGATGTTTGGGAGTTAGTACCTCAACCAAACAATCAATCAGTTATTGATACAAAATGGGTGTATAATAACAAGGCTGATGAAATTGGAAATATTACAAGAAACAAAGTCAAATTAGTAGCTCAAGGTTATAATCAAGAAGAAGGCATCGAAGAAACTTTTGCACTCGTAGCAACACTAGAAGCTATACGCATTCTCTTAGCATACGCAAGTTTTCATAATTTCAGACTTTATCAAATGGACGTTAAAAGCGCTTTCTTAAATGGTTTTATTAAAGAAAATGTTTATGTGGAACAACCACCGTTATTTATACATGAAAAATATCCAGATTAAGTTTATAAACTTAAAAAGGCCTTATATGGTTTAAAACAAGCACCTCGTGCTTGGTATGAAAGACTTAAAAATTATTTAATGAATTCTGGTTTTTGAATAGGAAAAGCAGATCAAACTTTATTTGTTAAAAATACAAATAAAAAATAAATATATTTTAATTGTTCAAATTTATGTCAACAATATTATTTTCGGTTCGACTAATGAAAGCTTATGTAAAGAATTTTCTATAATTATGACAAACGAATTTTAAATGTCCCATGTGGGAGAATTATTGTACTTTCTCGGTTTACAAATTAAACAAGTTTCAAATGGCATTTTTATTTATCAAGAAAAATATTTTCATAATCTAATAAAGTGTTTTGGTCTAGACAACACTTCTGGAAAGCCAACTCCAATGAGCACTTCAGTTCACCTTGAAAAAGATGAAAACAGAAAGAATGTTGATTAAAAAACTATATAGAAGCATGATTGGTTTGCTACTTTATTTAACCGCTGTCCAGACATAATGATGAGTGTATGTTTATGTGCACGATTCCAATCAGATCCCAAAGAGTCACATTTAAGAGTAGTGAAATGAATTCAAAGATATCTTAATAATACTAAGGACTTCGGTCTTTTTTATCCGAAAGGATGTCCATTCAAATCAGTATCTTACAGTGATGCTGTTTTTGGTGGATCCCGGATGGATAGAAAAAGTACAAGTGGTACGTTCCATTTTATTGGAAAATAACTTGTATCTTGGTTTATTAAGAAACATAATTGTGTTTCACTCCCTACATGTAAAGCAGAATACATATCTGCTACATTAACTTGTGCACAGGTAATTTATATGCAAAACACTCAAACATTTTGGAGTAAATTTAACAGAATCAACAATATATTGTGATAATACAAGTGCGATAAATTTATCAAAAAATCCAATAAATCACTCCAGAACTAAACATATATACATCCGATGCCATTTTTTACGTGATAACTTAGAAAAAGAAATTATAAATTTAGAATATATCTCAGTTGAAAATCAAATTGCCGATATATCCACTAAACCTTTATTAGAAAATACTTTTATTAAACTAAAACGGAAACTAGGGATAATGTTTGCTAAAAATATAGAGTTTACTATAAACAAAATTCATGAAAGTAAGTTTACGTATATATGTTAACCAATTTGCTAAACTTAGCTTATTCCTACAATCACTCTCTTTACTTAGAGTATTTCTCTGGTTAAAATTACTTGAAATGCCAACCACATGTCTTCTTTACATCTCTCGTATATAAGCTTGTATTTTTTCCTCACTATAAACACAGAGAATAAACCTAAATAAAGTTCAAAAATCAACCATGTCTTCAAACAACTTGAATTCGTCCATTAATATTACTTTCACAACGGATAGTTCTTCCGATTCTCCACAATTTCCAACACCAACTCCTAGACATGAACCGAGATATCGATGGGGAAACTATCATCGGGTTTACTCTAGAAGTAAAGATGGAAAAAAGAGCGCTATTCTCATCACCAGACACAAAAAGGAAGGTGGATGAAATTCATCACTATCAAACGAAACAAATAACACTTCAGAAAGAACTTTATTTCGAGCAGAAGGTCACCGCGAAATGTTAAGTCTTGTTGGAAAAATAATTTATAAATTCTATGCACCAAAAATGAAAGATGTTTCTTCACCTTTACCCATTCCACCAGACCCAATAGATCCTTCGTCATCCTATCGAACTGAGAAAGACCCAGTAAATCCTACAACGAAATACTATACCTTCTCTCCTCAGTGACCATCATATAGTCCAAATTCTTGGAATAAAAATTACAAAGCTAATGAAGGGAAGAGTTCATCAGCACCAACGAAGACTCCACCTGTAAAAATTAAAAATCTAAATTTCATGTTATTATTTACATTTTGTTTTTATCTATTTATATATGAAATAAAGTTCATTTCACAAAAATTTCACTAAACAGATGTCCGACCTAAAAGAAACAGATGTCTGAATTCAAGTTCTGAAAACATTCTACCTTCAAAATAGACGTCTAACACAAATCAAACAGACCTCTGAAATATGATCAAAATGAACTATTTTCTTATGGGTTGAATTTTTGGTTCAAATAGACACCTGACTAAATGTTTCAAACATCTCTCTCACTGGTTAATTTTTTAAAAATCCCCAGAAACAGACGTCTGAAACAAAAATACAGACTTCTGAATCAAGTTAAAAATAAACTAAATACTTGTGGGTTCATCCACAACCAAAAACAGACGTCTGTTTTTAGATTTCAGACATCTGATTTAAAACTGATGTGCTTTTTATAATGGGACACATCCTTTACCAACCATCATAGCTCTTCATCTCTTCACTTTTACCTTTTCATCTTTTTACCACATATAAAAACCCTAGCCCCCAATTCCCCAAATTACCTCAAAAATTCACCTTTTAATCACAAAATCATGGAAAATCGAGGCAGACGCACAAGAGAAGAAGAATCAAATCCTCCTTCCGAAGAATTGATCCAAAAAAGGCTATGGGATGATACCACCAAGGCAAGATACAAGGCAATGAAGGATTCCATATTCTTCGAAGGTTCTTTTGTAAAGTTTGATGTTTTCTCAAATTATCGACTGCAACAATATGCTAGACACTTTGATTTTGAATCACTACTTAATTATAATAAAAATAATGTCAAAATTTATCCTTTTCTAGTGGATTTATCTTTGGAAAATTTGAATCTTGATCATATTAAACCTCAAGTCAAAAAGGACTGCATTTGGTCTTGGGTTTGTGGAAAACATGTGCTTCTTTCTATGCAACGATTAGGACAAATTTTGTAATGTGCTTGGCAAGGACTTGATATCGACACAATAGAAGTGGATATGTCTAAAAGGGATGAGATATCACACAAATTTCTTTCTGATAATCTCATTAAACTGCATGAACTTACTTCCACTCATCTCCGACCATAAGCTTGCTCACTAAATCAAATACTAGTCCGAACCTTTCAACCCTGCAAAGGAACCTATGAAAAAGTCTACAAAAGAGATTTCCAAGCTTTGTACGCCCTCTACTCAAATAAGCGAATCAATTGGGCAAAGATCATCAAGGATGAATGGACGGATATCACATATAAGCAGAAATATAAGACTCTACATTATGGTGCTTATATTGCTCGTATCCTTACCTCTTGAGAAATAACCATTCCCAATATTCCTTTGCTAAGCATTAAAGAAATTGGACTGAAGACTTTGAAACTTACGGATATTGATCCTAATCCCGCCACTTTAAAGTATATGTCTCTTGCAACTTGGGCCGAACATGTAGCATCGCAACCAGAAGCAATCATTCCTGAGCCTTCTCACCGTCGTCAATATGGGGAACAAGAAGAAGTTGAAGAAATTCATGTCATTTCCCCCAAAATTTCTTCCAAGAAAGCCTTAATAACGCTATTGCAAAATAAATCAAAAATTCATAAAGATTTGAAGCGTTTGAAAAAACAAACAAATAAGAAATTTGATTCTATCAAAGGTTTCTTAAACAAAATTTGGGAAGTAGTTTCTTGCACCGGCACTTCTTCAAGCTAAGCTCAAGCTCCGGCTCCGTTTCAAAGGTCATTTAGTTTGGCCGAAGAAGTTCCCAATAGTGAATCCGAACATGGATTTCCTAAAGATGGTGGGACAACTATTGTGTTATCTACTTCCAAAGATTGGTAAGCATGTTTGTTGGTATGGTGGTCTACATATTTGACTAGAAACTCTTGAATTAACTAAGTGGTGTGTAACATTTTGGTACTTATCTTTCTATTTTCGCACAAAACTCTAGTATGTGCTATGGTATGTTATGTTTGATGTTATGCTTGCTTATATTATGTCTGTTTCTATGATGAGTTTGTATATCTTGCATACATGTTTTTTAACATTCAAATAAGTAGTTCTTTTTGTCAAATGAAAAGGGGGGAGAAACTAGTAATGATATATGCATATTGACAGGAGGAGCTTATGTAGTTGTCATTAGTCAAAAAGGGAGAGAATGTTGAATCTCACTGTATTGCATTTTGATTATTATAACTATACATAAGCATATATATCATATTGACTAACTCTGTTTTGCAGGAAGATATTTGAAAAACAGATTCAATAACAAAAAATGACGATTATATATGTTGTAAGAGTCTGTTAATCCTAGATTTTCATGTTAAAGTCTTCCTTGATGACTACACACACACATATCATATATATATATATATATATATATATATTCACATTTAAAAGAGGCAAGGAATAAGTTTTTCCTAGAAAACAGACGTCTGAAATAAATCAGACAGACGTTTGTTTGCTGAGACAAAATTAGAATTTTTATAATATTCAGACGCCTGTTCTGAATTTTTTGCTTCAAAAAGAACTATTTTCTTGCCGTTTCAGTTTAATTCAAAAGTGACATCTGAAATTTATATTCAGAAATCTAATTATGAAGGGTTGCAACTTAATATGAAGAGTCACAACTTTCTAATTCATTTCTCTTGATGAAATCTCTTCGTGATCAGTTGTAACTCGTTGTATATTATAAATAGAGACTTGATTAACTGATCCAATCACTGAATTTCATTCTAACAATTTATATCTTAGTCAAAGCTCTCTAATTTCTAAAAGCACACTATTTACAATATAATCTTCCATAATCTTTCATAAGCTTCACGTCTATCACCAAGGAAAAGCTATAGGAAGGGTGTACTACATGTTGTCATATCCGTGAACACAAATAAGTCATCAATTATTCTGTATTGAGAAGGTACTCTTTAGCAGTTGAGGCAAGAAATCACGTTCGGCTATTCGAAAAATTGTGAACCTATTCCTCTGGGTAAAGTGAGGGTGTTAGTGTTAGTGAAATACCAGAAGTAAATCTGGGACTGCACGTAGGACAGTGGTCTGAACCAGTATAAATCGCCCGTGTGATTTTTACTTACTACACTGCTATATACATTTCATCTTATACTCCATTCTACATGATCCTACAGCTGCTTAGTCACTTTCGAACAAGATAATGGTGCAACATAGTAATAAGATAACAAGTCAAGTTAAAGGTCGTATACACTTCTCATATATGTCTCAAGAATAAAACTACTACACCACAAGTAAATTGTCAAGATTAGGTGTTACCCTAATTATGACCTATGCAATCGGCTCCGTACTATAAAAATATCCTGTGCCAGCCCCGGTAGTAGGGTGTGTTAGTCCCTAACCCGACGACTTGTAAGACACGTGTAACACCCCGAAATTTTAACAACATTAAAGTGGATAAATTAAAGAATAATTAATATAATATTCAGAACTATGCGAAACAGACTATGCCATTGCGTTCGTCTCGAAATTCTGGTCAAGATAGATGCCTGATTAGCGTAAAATGGATAATGTATTAAAAAGTTATAGACAGTAGAAGTTTGGCCGAAAAAACAGAAATTCCCGGCGCACTTGACAAGTGCACCGATGTATTTTTACACTGGCGCACCTGTAAAGTGCGCCCATTTATGTTTTTGGGCATCCGGACCCAATTGGGTGTCGGCCCGTGGCCCGATTCACTCTAGGGATGAGGTGGCATTTGAATTCTGGACATTAGCAGCTATAAATATACCTCAATTCCTTTGTTTTCTTAACAAAGAAACAATGGCGGCTAAACTCTGCCAGAATGCAAGCTAAGACGGATTCGTTTTCTTTGACAACGTACAATAATTCAGTTTTGCAAATCAAATCCAGAAATTCAAGATCCATTCTCTCTATTCTCTAAACCTAATGCTGTGAGTTCTAGTTGCTTTTAGGTTTAGATAAATAAAAGTAAATTATGAAAGATTGTGATTTGGATACGTTGTAAACCTTGAATCTATGCTATTGTTAGATCTTATACTATGTCATGATAGATCTAATTCTCTAGATCTGATGCAATTGTGGTTATTCCATTATGTTGCCTTTGTGGACCTTGACTTGTAACTATGTTGTGATGAATGTAAATCTTTTAATTTTGACAGTAACATTGGTTAGATCTAATTCTGTATGTAAAACACCTTTCATATTGCGATCAACTTAGATATGTTGTAAGTTGGACATATTTAGATCTAAACATGTTATTATGTCATTCTAATGGTGTTAGATCTATTTTAACCTCTAGATCTGAATTATGTGACCTAATTTATCATCTTGTGTTATCATGTTAGATCTATTTTAAACTCTAGATCTGAATTATGCGATCTAATTTATCATTTTATGTTATCATGTTAGATCTATTTTAACCTCTAGATCTGAATTATGTTATATAATTTATCATCTTGTGTTATCATGTTAGATATATTTTTAACCTCTAGATCTGAATTATATGATCTATTTTATCATCTTGTTTTATCATGTTAGATCTATTTTAATTTGACATCTAAATTGCTAATTTAGATCTTACTATGCTTATTACGACATCGTAGTTATGTTAGAGTCAATTGACTGCCACCAGTTCATCTGATGTTAATTACATGTCCATGCCAGTATGTATGTTCACATTATCGTGCTATGTTTACGTTTATGCAAAGATTATCACTTTTTTTACATTCCTATTGTTTTTCCCTTTTATTTTTTATGACTAGGCAATTATCTAGCCTAGGCATGCCGCCAATTTATGAGTGCGCTAGTTAAGGAACGGAGGAAAAAGGGTTAATATTGACATAATTTGAATATGAATATTTTTGGGCATATAATTCAAATTATTGGGTAAAATAGGTATTAACACCTATAAAAGGAAAGGTTTAATTAATTGATTGATTAATTAAAATGGAATGTTTAGTAATTACAATTAGGGATTGTAATTGTACTTATGACATGAGGTTAGGTTGCATTAGTGGCGGAAGTCTGCCCGGACCTAACCGGCATATCCAACATACACTAATGGTGAACCTAATGTGGGAGGTCTAAGTACGTAAATACGAATCGAGCTATGACACGAGGTTAGGCCCAACTATGGAATAAGCCTGCCCAGACCCGATCGGCATTTCTAGCATCCACATGTTGTAGGCCTAATGTGGGAGGTCTAGCCCATTATAAACCATAAATGGACATGGTAAAAATTAAACTACTTAACCTAAGTTAATCCATAGGGATTGCATGAACATAAATTTAAGTTAGGGGTTAACAAAATTTGGTTGAACAAAAGGGGTGGATTAAGTAAATCTGGAGGGGGTGGGTAATATTCATATATAGGCCCACAAACTTAACCCGTTAAGGTTATGTAATTAAGGAGACCTAGTGGTATACATAACCGGAGGAAATAATAAAGTTATGTAATTAAAGATACCCTTTAGGGTAAGGATAATTGATAGAAATAAATAAGGTTATGCAATTAGAGACACCTAGTGGTATACATAGTTAGAGAAAACCTAGTGGGAGATACAAGACAAGGGGAGAGCTTGTATCATATTGTGTGGGACCCATTTCAGTCAGTAACCCGGAGTAGGTATCAAACAAAGTACTCTGTAGTAGGCGGAGAAGGGGCACGCTTACTGAATGATTGTAAGAGATCCAAACGTGGAGGACGGTGTGTGCGGCGCAAACCGACCCGGTCATGTGTGTGCATGAGCCGGGCAGAGGGGGATAAGACGACCGTGACACCTGTAGATATGGTTGTTCACATCATTACGACAAGGGGTTGCCACTTTAGGAAGTGATATCTCCTAATGTGGGGCCAGCACAAGGTATTTACGAGGGTTAGGGAGCCGATCGATCAGGGTAGTAGATAGGATGCATTTGGACGTATACCTAAGTCTACCACCTTATAGTTGAAGGGATCGTCTCTTTCTGGATATACTAGTAACAATGCAGAGTAATCATTAGAAGCATAAACTATCTACCTTGTCACACCTGCCATATATGTAGTGATCTCTCTTAATCCACTTTATATGTCTATCATATTACTTTTATTTATTTACTAGCTAAAAGTAACTAGACTCGCCAGACTTTATGTCTGACCCTTTTTGTTTCTCCTTCTTTCTTCTGTCCCCTCCCCCCACGTTCTCAGGGAGGAAACACACAGGCTTAGTCAGGACTCAGATATCATCCTTCTAGGAGCTACTTCTGAAGTATGGCTCAAGTTCTTGTCTCTACTATGGCTTAACTCTTTCAATTGGGGAATTATGTTTTTATATCCTTATGTACTCTAATGATGTAGGACAGAAGTTATTTTATTGTAATGGTTTTTTTGACTTATAGTATTGTGGAATACGGTATTATGATTTATGTTGAAATGAAAATTTAAATTTCTGCTGCTATCTTATTTATTTTTGTCTTGTAATTATTCTGTGTCTGTTTACCTATAACGCTTCATGAAACTTAATGCATTCCCTTAGTAAGTGACATTAACGGACGTGGGGTGTAACACTTGGTATCAGAGCTGAAGGTTACCAGATTAGATAAAAGTTTTTGAAAATTATTTTTAAAATGATTTTTAAAAGAAAATATTTTCAAAATGAAAATTCGGTTTTTAAAAATTCCCCAAAAAGCCATATGTAATATCCTTCGGTCCTTTGTCTAAATCTCTTCCTTTTTCCTTTTAGCGTGTCTGGGGTATCAAATATTCCCGAGGGCGTTCAAGTAACAGACTGGTTCCGTAGGTTTCTTAAGGCTACGACACCAACCGGGAGCCAAGGAGGCGTCCCTCCCCAGCTGCAGTCGTTGTTCTTCCACCGTCGAGAGTAGATAATTTCTCTAAAATGAAACTATGGCACAAGAAAAGAAAACAGCAGCAACAAAATATCAGAAAGAACAACAAAGTTCAAGGCAAAAAGAAATGTCATGGTTGTGGGAACATGGGTCATTTGGTCAAAGATTGTTGAAAAAGAAAGAACGCTTGCTTCAGTTATGGAGAAGTTGGGCACTATACGAGGGAATGCCCAAGGAAACAAAGACAGGACCAAAGGGCAGGATCTTCTAAAGGAAGGCGTATGTTCTCATGGTCAGTGTACTGGGGAGAGGTAGTAAAGTTTCCGCTAAATGTTTGATTTTCCCTTTTCAATTACCCGGTTTAGAACTTTTTTTTATTCTGGTGCTTCACACTCATTTATATCAAGTTCTATTGTTGAATCTTTTCACTTAATTACTAGTATGGTAGTGTATCCCGTAGTTGTCTCAAAACCCGTTGGTGGTTTGGCTCATTTATCTATTATTTGTCGGGGTTCGAGAATATACGTGTTAGGCGTCGAGTTTGAGTGCGAAGCACATCTTGATTCATGGGCTATGGTTTGATTCTAGGGATGGATAGGCTAGCCATGTAGGGTGCCATTTTGGATTGTGAGAGGAGGGTCGTTAGGCTTCTGGCTTGTCATGAGAGGACCCTCGAGATTTCTTGTGACCTGCAAGGGTCTGTCATGCTTAGTTTCCTAGAATCTCTTGAGGCATCTATCGATGATCTACGGTCGGTACCAGTAGTCCATAAGTATCCTGATGTCTTTGATGAGGTTTGGGGTTTACCACCGAGGTGCGAGATTGATCTTCATATATACCTAGTGGACAATGCAAAACCAGTTGCATTACTTGTGCGCCATATGGCTCCTAAAAGAAAAGAGGGAACTTGATAAGCAAGTGGGGGAGCTACTTGAGAAGAGGTTTATTAGGTGAATCATATCAGGATGGGAAACCTATTGAAGACAGTCCTTGAGGAAGCTCATCATTCTAAGATGACTATTCATCCAAGCGGCGATAAAATGTATAGAGTTCGAGGCGGTGGAGCCAAACTTGCGAAAGGAAGTGAAAGTAGAGAAGGAAGCAATGATTGGATGAGTTCCAACTTGCATACTTTGATCATAGGTTAAGAAACTGCGCAACAGAGAGGTTAGGTTAATAAAAGTGCAATAAGGAGAAGACAACAAGGATGCGACTTGGGAGACTGAAGATAAATATCACGCTTCATACCCTTTCCTTTTTGGGACTTTGTTCGTAGCTTCTTTTTCCAAAGCTTTTTATTCGTACTTGTTTTTATTATTCGTCATTATCCAATCAATCGAATCTTCGACCTTTAGGTAGGGAACCCATGGATGTAAACATGTGTTTGAGACATGTTATGTTTGATGGATGCAAGTGTTTTCTAGTGGTTGCTTGTGAATGCAAATACACACACAATTGGCACTAGATCGGCTCAATCACTCTCATATTGCATATGGATGTATGTGCATTTTTCTTTCTTTTAATGGATGAAAATGGATGTATCATCAAATGGATGTTACATTTGGACGAATGATTGTGCATACATATAGAACTTACATGTTATAATAGGATTATTTGCATACATGTTGGATTCATGGCACTAACATACATTTCATTAAGGAGGTCGACTGAATCAGTAGACCGCCTGATCTTTACATTAGTATTGGGACATATACACCTTTGCACATAATCATATAAGCATAGAAGTTTATAAGGAGAATGGATGCCTTTGATTAGTGATGAGTAGATGGATGATGGATGGTAAGATACGTTCTCTTTAACATGAAGATTTCTGGGACGAAATCCTTTGAGTAGGGGAGAATGTATCACTCCAAAAATTTAACAACATTAAAATGGATAAATTAAATTATAATTAATTTGAATTAAGGGAAACGTACTGCGCCACTGCGTCCGTCTCGAAATTCGGGTCAAGATAGACACCTGGTTTGTGTAAAACGGATAACGTATGAAGAAGTTATGGACAGTAGAAGTTTGGCGAAAAAAGCAGAAATTCCCGGTGCATTTGACAAGTGCGCCCATGTAGGCGCACTTGTAAAGTGCGTCCATGTATGTTTTTGTGCATCCGGACCCAATTTGGTGTCGGCTCGTAGCCCGATTCACTCTGGGGCTGAGGTGACATTCGAATTCTGGACATTAACAGCTATAGATATACCTCAATTCCTTTGTTTTCTTCACAAAGAAACAATGGCGGCTAAACTCTGCTGGAATGCGAACTAAGACAGATTCGTTTTCTTCAACAACGTACAATATTTCAGTTTTGCAAATCAAATCCAGAAACTCAAGATCAATTCTCTCTATTCTCTAAACCTAACCTGTAAGTTCTAGTTGCTTTTAGGTTTAGATAAATAAAAGTAAATTATGAAAGACTGTGATTTGGATACGTTGTAAACCTTGAATCTATGCTATTGTTAGATCTTATACTATGTCACGATAGATCTAATTCTCTAGATCTGTTGCAATTGTGGTTATTCTATTATGTTGCCTTTGTTGATCTTGACTTGTAAATCTTTTAATTTTGATAGTTGCAACAATGGTTAGATATAATTCTGTATGTAAATCACCTTTCATATTGCAATCAACTTACATATGTTGTAAATTGGACATATTTAGATCTAAACATGCTATTATGTCATTCTAATTGTGTTAGATCTATTTTGACCTCTAGATTTGAATTATGTGATCTAATTTATCATCTTATGTTATCATGTTAGATCTATTTTAACCTCTAGATCTGAATTATGTGATCTAATTTGTCATCTTGTGTTATCATGTTAGATCTATTTTAACCTCTAGATCTGAATTATGTGATCTAATTTATCATCTTGTGTTGTCATGTTAGATCTATTTTAACCTTTATATCTGAATTATGTGATCTAATTTATCATCTTGTGTTATCATGGTAGGTCTATTTTAATTGGACATCTAAATTGCTAATTTAGATCTTACTGTGCTTATTGCGACATCGTAGTTATGTTAGAATCAATTGATTGCCACTTGTTCATCAGTTTTATGTCCACCCTGTTACGATGTTAATTACATGTCCATGCTAGTATGTATTTTCATATTATCGTGCTAAGTTTATGTTTATGCCAAGACGATCACTTTTATTACATTCCTATTCTTTTTCCCTTTTATCGTTTATGACTAGGCTATTATCTAGCCTAGGCATGCTGCCAATTTATGAGTGTGCTAGTTAAGGAACAGGGGGAAAAAGGGTTAATATTGGCATAATTTGAATATAAACATTTTCCGGCATATAATTCAAATTATTGGGTAAAATAGGTACTAATACCTATAAAAGGAAAGGTTTAATTAATTGATTAATTAAAAATGGAATGTTTAGTAATTACAATTAGAGATTGTAATTGTACTTATGACACGAGGTTAGGTTGGATTAGTGGTGGAAGTCTGCCCGGACCCGACCGGCATATCCAGCAGCCACTAATGTTGAACCTAATGTAGGAGGTCTAAGTACGTAAATATGAATCGGGCTATGACACGAGGTTAGGCCCAGCTATGGAATAAGTCTGCCAGGACCTGACCGACATATCCAGCATCCACATGTTGTAGGCCTAATGTGGGAGGTCTAGCCCATTATAAACCACAAATGGACATGGTAAAGAATTGAACTACTTAACCTAAGTTAATCCATAGGGTTTGTATGAACTTAAATTTAAGTTGGAGGTTAAGTAAATCTGGTTGAACAAAAGGGGTAGGTTAACTAAATCTGAGGGGGGTGGTTAATATTCACATGTACGCCCACAAACTTAACCCGTTAAGGTTATGTAATTAAAGACACCTAGTGGTATAAATAACCGGAGGAAATAATATAGTTATGTAATTAAAGACACCTTTACAGTAAGCATAACTGATAGAAATAAATTAGGCTATGTAATTAAAGACAACTAGTGGTATACATAGTCAGTGAAAACCTAGTGGAGATACAAGACAAGGGGAGAGCTTGTATCATATTGTGTGGGACCCATTTCAGTCAGAAACCCGAAGTAGGTATAAAAAAAGTACTCTGTACTAGG
Organism: Allium sativum; assembly: GCA_030737875.1. Classification (NCBI taxonomy): domain Eukaryota; kingdom Viridiplantae; phylum Streptophyta; class Magnoliopsida; order Asparagales; family Amaryllidaceae; genus Allium; species Allium sativum. The sequence goes on along the minus strand of JASFAX010000020.1, from coordinate 42,232,126 downwards.
AGGAGAACGGGACGCTTACTGACTGATTGTAAGAGATCCAAATGTGGAGGACGGTGTGGGCGGTGCAAACCGACCGGGCCATGTGCTTGCATGAGCCGTTATAGGGGGATAAGACGACCGTGACACCTGTAGATATGGTTGTTCATATCATCACGACAAGGGGTTGCACTTTAGGAAGTGATATCTCCTAATGTGGGGCCAGCACAAGGTATTTACGAGGGTTATGGAGCCGATCGATCAGGGTAGTGGTTAGGATGCATTTGGACGTATACCTAATTCTACCACCTTATAGTTGAAGGGATCATCTCTTTCTGTATATACTAGTAACAGTGCAGAGTAATCATTAGAAGCATATACACCTTATCATGTCTATCTTGTCACACCTGCATTTATATAGTGATCTCTCTTATCCACTTTATATGCCTATCATGTTACTTTTATTTATTTACTGGCTAAAAGTAACTAGACTCGCTAGACTTTATGTCTAACCCTTTTTGTTTCTCGTTCTTTCTTCCGTTCCCCCCCCCCCCCAGGTTCTCAGGGAGTAAACACTCAGGCTTAGTCTGGACTCAGATATCATCTTGCTAGGAGCTACTTCTGAAGTATGGCTCAAGTTCTTGTCTCTACTATGGCTTAACTCTTTCAATTGGGGGATTATATTTTTATATTCTTACGTACTCTGATAATGCAAGACAGAAGTTATTCTATTGTAATAGTTTTTGTGACTTATGGTATTATGGACCACGGTATTATGATTTATGTTGAAATAAAAATTTAAATTTCTGCTACTATCCTATTTATACTTGTCTTGTACTTATTCTGTGTATGTTTACCTATAACGCTTCACGAAACTTAATGCATTTCCTTACTGAGAGACATTAACGGACGTGGGGTGTCACAACACATACCTATTGTTGGTGTTACTATTAGGGATTGCGGATTAAGGATCTAAAGGCAAAACAAACCCTATATGTAGGACGAATAGTGTTTTAAAGAGATTATGGGAGAAAATAAACAATCTTAAATTACTCTATTAATCAAATAATGATTATCACATTAGAAATGATCACAAACACAGAAACAATAACAAACACAGATATAAGTAAATATAAAATGTAGAAAAGGAAAGAACACACCGGATTTTATACTGGTTTGGATTGCAACTACATCTTGTCCCATGCAACGCTTGATTGCGCAGAGTTTTATTAACACTAGTATCAATCTTACAACACCCTTGATTTCACGGTGACAAGGTTAACACTGATTCCACTACCCTTTATTTCATGGCTACAAGGTTCACACCATTCCCTTTCCTTGATTTCCAAGCTACAAAGAACACACCCTATCCCCAAAAATTCCTACAAGGAATACGCCCTATCCCAAATAATTCCCGAATATTACGATAACCCTAAAAATATTTAATAGCACTTCCATGTAGATAGTAGTTCATAGAGATTGAGAAGAGAAAGAGAATGATATAATTTTTGTTGAAATCGATAAAATATAAGTGTAGAAATCTAGAAATTAATGTATATCAATGGTGGTTAGAGATAGGATGAAGATGGAGAAGAATAAGTTATAAAATATTCGAATCTAACCCCTATTTATAGTGTTTGAAAGTTTGCAATGTTCCTAAAATGTTTCAAATATGAAAAGGCGCTTTCTTTCAAAATTGAAATCGGATAGTTATATGTCGACATGTCCATATATCTAGCCGATATACGTACGTAATTTTAAAAAAAAAACACCATTCTTCAAGTGTTAAAACCAATATATATTTTCTAGAAATTCTTGAATCAAAACTAATGTTTCAAATGAAGTTTCTAAAGTATAAAATCATATAAAAACATAGTGATATATAATATAATTATATTTATAAAATTATACAATATGAAACTACAAAATATATATTATAAACATACATATAATTGAAATCATAAGTAAAATCTAATAATTTGAAATTATTTTAGAATAGGAGTTTGAAATAAAATTGAAATCAATTTGTGAATGAATTTGAAAACAAAATTTGAAAGTGCTAACCGGAGTTTTACATATAAAGTAGACTCTATTACTTGATAATCTTGAGCTCTTGAAATCTTGATTATCTTGATACTCATGAGTCTTGAATTTCTTGATATCTTGAATTTTTATATACAGTCTTCAATATTTTATATCCTACATATATATATATACATATATATATATTCTGGACAAAGATGTTAGTATATATTTTATAATTAATAACGTTTATTAATTGAAATAAGGTTGTTGTCATCGAAATTTCATCCTCCAACAGTTATAGTGTCTTAATTTCCCCTAATCGGACCCATGCACGTTATGACTTTGTCGGAACACGCCCATATCCACCTTCCACCTTGAACCTCTTACAATCGAGATCAGTAAAGCGTGTCCTGGCCCCTACCTATTGTGAGGCCCTCTCTAAGATACTAACAGTGATACCGACTGATACGTGTTCCACACAACAAGATTGACACAAGCCACCCCTAGGCTTGTGCCTCGACCCTAGGATTTTAAGAGCCCCGAAACCAGGTACCAACAACGTAACTGTGGGACCTCTTAGCTTATTGATCAACAAGTAATAACTTAGTAGTTTTAAGTTTATTAATAAGCATGGTTGTAAATGACATTTCCTATAAATGGTATTTTGTGTATAACCCCTTCCCCAAACAAGCACCTGCGGAGATGTTTGTATATATTAATTTGCCTATTTTGCTTCATTACATCTGATACTCCCAACATGTTAATTACTAAATTAGGTTTAACCTTTTCAGATTAACATGTTTTGCATATCACCCCAAATTTACAGTCATTGGATTTCATGTTTCCATATGCCTAATTCTCTTTTTACAGTCATTTTAAGCTATTTCCAACTATCACAATTTATACAATTCGAATGTGAATAGCATAAGCATTTGTTAACCTAGGTACAACGCATAATATAAAGAAAAAGGTGAAAATATAGATCTAATTTAGAAACACATAAACTGAATAAAATAGGCATAAGACTGTAAATAAATCTAAAACAGAAAAGGAATAATAGGATATACATGTAACAGTAAAACATCTAGAAGATGAATAGGTATGTGACAGTGACATAATAATATATAAACATGTGTAATCTCATATTCAGATTTATTTACTGTCCAAAATACTGTTTAGTTAACAAATCTGAAAATGACTAAAACTCATAGTGGTTAAAGTTCAAAAAATGTTTCTTTTATATGCTATTGTTGAAGAAAGTCCTCTTTAGATTTATAGTAAAAGAAATTAGAATTGTCCTTTCTAATCTATGTGTAGGCATCATCTCAGCGTCTTCATATTTTTATTTTGAATAAGGCTTGAAGGAAGAAGAAATGAAGAATAATTTGTGTGTAGAAAACAATGTGGCTACTAGCCTTTATAGATTACCAAGGATAAATCCACATGATTAGATTTTAGGTTTACAAATCCAACCGTCCACCTGTTGCTGAGTCGACGAATGTATATAGTTAAGAATTCAGTCCAAATACAGAGCCAAGAACCTGTTTCTGTATGCAAGTGGGTCAACCCGCCATTACTTGTGCCGACCCTTGGTTCGACCTATGTAACACCCCGTGTATTCTATAACTGTGGAATTAACAAATTAAAGTATAATTAATTTGAAATCAAAGAACTAAGGGAAACGGGATACGCCATTGCGTTCGTCTCGGAAAAATACGCGAAATAGAGTCCGAGTTTTCGAAAAACGGAGTCCGTATGAAGAAGATAAGGCCTTCGGAAGTTTCTGAATTAAGTTTAAAATTCGAACAGAATAAAACAGTTTAAAAATTAAAACCGGGCCCAATTGGCCAAGGCGGGAAAACTCCCACCTAAGACACCCAGGTCGACTGGGCTGTCGACCTGGTCTAACCAGGTCGACAGGGCTGTCGACAGGGCTGTCGACAGGGCTGTCGACCTGGTCCAGACCCAGGTCGAACCCAGTCCACCCTGGCTAGCCTATTCTATGTTGGTCGATTTTCTGTGGTCTGCTTTGTCATTAGGGCTAGGTGGCAGGCTCTAATTGGTCCCTCTTGCGAATGAATGGCTACGATCAATCCAAGCAACATCGATGGTCCTAATCAGTTCATAAACTCTATAAAATGACCCTAGACTCTACCTAGGTTTCTTACACAATTCCCTAGCCTCCATTGCTCTCTTCTTCTAAATAAAAATAAAAATGGCGTCTCTGCTCTGCTGGAATTAAAACTAGAAGATAATCAACATCAGCCTAAGCAACTCAATTCAAACTAGAGGTTAAAGTTTCTGCAAAGATTCTACAACAAGTTAAAGTTCTTTCTTTAATCCAATCAAGGCAAGTACAGTTATTCTCCGCTATAAACGTTAATTATAATTTTGATATGCATTTAAAACTGAGTTTGAGGTTGTATATATATTCTCTTCTGTTGGATCTGTTTTCTGTGACTGTTCTGTATTCCTTTCTTCTTTTCTGTTTCTATAGCCAGGCTACCACGAGCCTGTGCCCAATCTCATAAAGAGATTAACGTATGAACGCAAAATTTGGGACAATTAATGAATGATGCGAAATTTGACAAGACTGAATTGAACGTATGACTTTAGATCTGAGGCATAAAATATATTGGACATGTGACTTGGGATTGGATGCATAAATTTAGCTATGAATATGTAATTTATATATTGCATGCATAGAGTATGTTGTAATTTTGATTTGTAACTAATTAGAGAAATGAACATATGTTATTTAGATCTGTAATTAATTAGAAAAATAAGCATATGTTATAAACTAGTTTTAGACCTATGCATATTCTGTGATAAAAGAAGAAGAGGAACCACTGTAAGATTACATATGATTTGAGACTTTGGACAAAATGCATATAAAAGTCAAGATTTGATTTTTAGAAGATATGATTTAAAGATTTAGATTGTTGGGTATAGTTTGCATAATGATTCATGACTTAAAAAGAAGAAGATATGGAAGCTTAGGTGTAAAAGATTTGCATTAATTAGGATATCTATTATTGTGATTACACCTAAATAGGGATTTTTGGATATATGGCATGCATTGGAATTAATGGTTATATTTGGTATAATTTATATGTGAATCTGCTGAAAAATGCTAGTTTAACAAAAATTGGAACATATGTTATAGGGTAAATTATGTCCATATTCTGCGCTATGTAAATGTATGCAAACATGGAAGTATATGATCATATTGTGAATCATGACATTATTTAGGCATATGAACTTAGGCCTAATTTATGTTTAGGCAAGGCATGTAAATAGAACCTTTAGAAATATTAAATTTGCTAAATCTGCTAATTTGCCAAGTTGCCTAAACTGCTAGTTTTGTTGCCTAGACTGCTAATTAGATTGAAATGCCTAATCTGTTAAATTTGTCGGTTGAAATGCCTAACCTGTTATATGCCAAAATCTGTTAAGTTGCTAAATCTGTTAAATCCGTTAAGTCATATAAAATCTGTTATCTGCTATGTTGATATAATCATCCTGTTATTGATATAATCTGAATTGGCATATATATTGGGCGTGCGCATAAACGGTAAATTATTAATTAATTGGCCGCAAAGATAAACATGGCTAACTCGAGGTTAGAATGAGTTTGCGGCGTAAATCTGCCCGGAACCGCTCGGCACATCCAGTGGCCGCAAACAATAGGTTCTAATGTGAGAAGTTAGTCATAACATGCGTAAGACACGAGGTTAGGTCTGGCTTGTGGCAGAAGTCTGCCCGGAACCGCCCGACATATCCAGCGGCCACAAGCTACCGACCTAATGTGAGAGGTCTGTGCATTAATAATTAATTAATGCAAAATCTAAGATAAGAATGACGTCTAAAATGTATTGGGGAAAATAGGGTTAAACCAAAGGGATTAATAGATGTAGTAAAACCCGTCCATGAATCTGTAGGCCCAATACAAAGTTAGACAAATCTGAAAAATCTGTACATCTGACCTGTTAGTCTGAAAACTTGTTAACTTAATTTGTGAATTAGTAAACCTGAATTCTGTATGTCTGAACTTGTAAACAAGTTAATCTGAAATCTGTTAGTCTGGGGACACAAGGTTAGGAGGGGAATTACTTGTGTCATCTGTTGTTTGGGACCCATATTAGTCAGTAACCCTTTCTGGTATCAAAACTTTGACCCAACAGTAGGTAGGGTCCGGGCACGCTTACTAAACTAATTATAAGTGGTTCATTCTGATAATGGCGAGGGGTGTTGATGGTGCGTTCCAACCGGGTCATGTGCGTGCATGGATCCCGGTCTGCCTCTGAGGATGTAAGACGCCGTGACATCTGTAAATAGGTCTGTGCCAATTGGTTGTCACTTTAGGGAGTGATACACCCTACTGTGGGGCCGACACAGGATATTTATGTATTAGGGAGCCGATCGCTTGGGGTAGGGTTTTAGGGTACGCTTAGTTCTGTCTGTTTCTGTTGGTACCGTCTGTTTCTGTTGGGTGGTAACACCTGTCTGTTTCTGTGTGGTACCGTCTGTTCGGGTGGTAAAGGCCCATTACTAGTGTACACCTAATTCCACATTCTGTTTCCATAGGGATAAATATGTTTCTTCTTCTGTCTGTTTCTGATCGGGTAGTAAAGGCTCATTATTAGCATTCTGTTTCTGTTAAAGTATTCTGTACCCGTTCCTGCTTCAATTTAGACATTAGGGTGACACCTAATTCCGCTATACTAATATTAGTGCAGAGAAGTGTAAAACAATAGTTTATATCATTCTGTTTTTCTGTTATATCTGCTACACCTGTTATAATTATCTCACATCCAGTTTTATGTTCATATCATATTATTATTATCTGTTCATATGCTGAAAGTCACTGGACTTGCCAGACTTTTTGTCTGACCCTTGTTGTTTCGCCTCCTTTCTTCCGTTTCCCCCCCCCCCCCCCAGGTTATCCAAGGAGGGAAATACTTTAGCTTGATCCGGATTTCTCTTTGCTTGAAGTGCTTAAAGTATGGCTTGGCTCTGTATAGCTTCCGTTCCATGGGGATTATGATTTTAAACTATGCATTTTGAAGGCTTTTGTACAAGACTGATATTTTGTACTTGAATTCCGAAATTGAAAGGATGTAACCATATTAATTTTTCTGTTTCCGCTGTAATAAAGTTAAAATTTTTCAAGTACTGTTTTATCTGTCTTGTAAGTTTCTGTTCTGTTTACTAAAACGCTCCACCAAAGTTAAGGCATTCCCTTTGCGAGTGACCTTAACGGAGGTGGGGTGTTACACTTGGTATCAGAGCTAAAGGTTACCAGATTAGATAAAAGTTTTTGAAAACTATTTTCAAAAAGGTTTTTAAATGAAGTATTTTCCAAATTAAAGCTTATTTTGAAAAACATGATCCCCAAGAGCCATATATCTTTCTTTCAGTACTTTTTATATTGAACCTTTCCTTTTTCGTTTAGCATGTCTGAAGCATCTGAGATACCAGAGGGTGTCCATGTACCCGGTTGGTTTCGTCAATATCTTGAGGCTAGGACCGCCGCTGCAGGTCCAGCAAATGATCCCCCTCCTCCACCCCCTCCTCGTGCAATTGCTTTCTCAAAAATCTGTAGAGATTTTAGGGCCATGGGTGGGAAGGATTTCAAAGGAACTGAATCATTCGTAGAAGCAAGGAATTGGCTCAAAGAAACTGAGGATCTATTCGTTATCTTCGAGGTGGACGATAGGCAGAAGGTACAGTTGACAGTATGGCTGCTCAAAGACGAAGCTTCCTACTGGTGGGAAGTCACTAACGCCGAGAGGCCGGTTGAGACATGGATGGATTTCAGAACAAGGTTTGAGACAAAATTCCTCTCGCAAGCTGAACGAAGTTTACAACTGGAAAAGTTCTTATCTCTTAAGCAAGGAAGTATGACGGTCAAGGAATACGTCAACCAGTTCAACCAACTAGCTAGGTTCGGATTGGATTTAGTCAACACTCAGCATAAAAAGGCTCTCCGCTTTGTTAAAGGATTGAATGAGCAACTACACAGCCTAGCCATGACCCATGTACCCATGGGAGCAACTTACAAGAAATTGGTGGATATGGCACTACTGCACGAGGAAGACAAGGGCCCGAAAGAGACAAAGAAGGAAGAACCACAGAATAAGAAAGCGGGGCCCAAAAAGGAAACACAAAAGAAGGATGAGAAGTCTGAAGATAAGAAGGGGAAAAAGTGCTTTACTTGTGGGAGCTCAACTCATCTGAACAAGGATTGCAGAAAAAGGAAGGGCGCTTGCTTCAACTGTGGGGAGATGGGACACTTCACTAGGGACTGCCCAAAGAGACGAGGACAAGGAGGGCAGGCGAACACTCTTGAGGCTAGTGGCTAGGATAGAAATAGGAAATTTTCTATAGTAGGTTTAATTTATTTATCTGATTATGAAGTCAAGACTTTTTCTGATTCTGGTATTTTGATTTTGTAATCGATACTCTGCACTTTAATACTAGTATTATTTCTGAATTCCGCTATAGACTCAGACCCATAAGGGTTATGGATCATCTGTTTGAGACTGGGGTTTTGAGGGATATCTGTGTTAGGCGTCAAGTATGACGCATACATTCTGAGTTTTCGTAGGATGTCAATTTGATATTGGTTTCGGTCTTTGGGGCCGATACTTAGGACCCATGTCTAATGGGAACCAAATTTTCGTTCTATCTGTACTCGCTTCCATCATTCGACTGTATCCTATCGATTGAATCTTCGAACTTTAGGTAGAAACTAATGGGTGTAAACATGTGTTTGAGACATGTTATGTTTGATGGTTGCAAGTGGATGCAAGTGGTTGCTAGTGGTTGCCCGTGGATGCATATACACACACTAGGCACTAGATCGGCTCGAAAACACTCTCATACTACATATGGATGAGTGAGCATTTTTCAATTCTTGTGGATGCAAAATGGTTGATTCAGCACATGGATGTTGCATTTGAGTGAATGGTTGTGCACTCATATAGAAATAATATATATCATCAGAATTCTATTGCATACATGTTGGACTCATGGCACCGACATAATTCGCATTAAGGAGGTCAACTGAATCAGTAGACCGCCTGATCTTTGCATTAGATAAGGAACATATACACACACTTTTGCATATGTTCATACAACATTAGAAGTTTTCTAAGGACAATGGATGCTTGTGGATGATGGTTGAGTAGATGGGTGATTGGATGGTAGGACACATTCTTCTTAACTTGAAGATTTTGGGGACGAAATCCTTTTAAGTCGGGGAGAATGTAACACCCCGTGTATTCTATAACTGTGGAATTAACAAATTAAAGTATAATTAATTTGAAATCAAAGAACTAAGGGAAACGGGATACGCCATTGCGTTCGTCTCGGAAAAATACGCGAAATAGAGTCCGAGTTTTCGAAAAACGGAGTCCGTATGAAGAAGATAAGGCCTTCGGAAGTTTCTGAATTAAGTTTAAAATTCGAACAGAATAAAACAGTTTAAAAATTAAAACCGGGCCCAATTGGTCAAGGCGGGAAAACTCCCGCCTAAGACACCCAGGTCGACTGGGCTGTCGACCTGGTCTAACCAGGTCGACAGGGCTGTCGACAGGGCTGTCGACAGGGCTGTCGACCTGGTCCAGACCCAGGTCGAACCCAGTCCACCCTGGCTGGCCTATTCTATGTTGGTCGATTTTCTGTGGTCTGCTTTGTCATTAGGGCTAGGTGGCTGGCTCTAATTGGTCCCTCTTGCGAATGAATGGCTACGATCAATCCAAGCAACATCGATGGTCCTAATCAGTTCATAAACTCTATAAAATGACCCTAGACTCTACCTAGGTTTCTTACACAATTCCCTAGCCTCCATTGCTCTCTTCTTCTAAATAAAAATAAAAATGGCGTCTCTGCTCTGCTGGAATTAAAACTAGAAGATAATCAACATCAGCCTAAGCAACTCAATTCAAACTAGAGGTTAAAGTTTCTGCAAAGATTCTACAACAAGTTAAAGTTCTTTCTTTAATCCAATCAAGGCAAGTACAGTTATTCTCCGCTATAAACGTTAATTATAATTTTGATATGCATTTAAAACTGAGTTTGAGGTTGTATATATATTCTCTTCTGTTTGATCTGTTTTCTGTGACTGTTCTGTATTCCTTTCTTCTTTTCTGTTTCTATAGCCAGGCTACCACGATCCTGTACCCAATCTCATAAAGAGATTAACGTATGAACGCAAAATTTGGGACAATTAATGAATGATGCGAAATTTGACAAGACTGAATTGAACGTATGACTTTAGATCTGAGGCATAAAATATATTGGACATGTGACTTGGGATTGGATGCATAAATTTAGCTATGAACATGTAATTTATATATTGCATGCATAGAGTATGTTGTAATTTAGATTTGTAACTAATTAGAGAAATGAACATATGTTATTTAGATCTGTAATTAATTAGAAAAATAAGCATATGTTATAAACTAGTTTTAGACCTATGCATATTCTGTGATAAAAGAAGAAGAGGAACCACTGTAAGATTACATATGATTTGAGACTTTGGACAAAATGCATATAAAAGTCAAGATTTGATTTTTAGAAGATATGATTTAAAGATTTAGATTGTTGGGTATAGTTTGCATAATGATTCATGACTTAAAAAGAAGAAGATATGGAAGCTTAGGTGTAAAAGATTTGCATTAATTAGGATATCTATTATTGTGATTACACCTAAATAGGGATTTTTGGATATATGGCATGCATTGGAATTAATGGTTATATTTGGTATAATTTATATGTGAATCTGCTGAAAAATGCTAGTTTAACAAAAATTGGAACATATGTTATAGGGTAAATTATGTCCATATTCTGCGCTATGTAAATGTATGCAAACATGGAAGTATATGATCATATTGTGAATCATGACATTATTTAGGCATATGAACTTAGGCCTAATTTATGTTTAGGCAAGGCATGTAAATAGAACCTTTAGAAATATTAAATTTGCTAAATCTGCTAATTTGCCAAGTTGCCTAAACTGCTAGTTTTGTTGCCTAGACTGCTAATTAGATTGAAATGCCTAATCTGTTAAATTTGTCGGTTGAAATGCCTAACCTGTTATATGCCAAAATCTGTTAAGTTGCTAAATCTGTTAAATCCGTTAAGTCATATAAAATCTGTTATCTGCTATGTTGATATAATCATCCTGTTATTGATATAATCTGAATTGGCATATATATTGGGCGTGCGCATAAACGGTAAATTATTAATTAATTGGCCGCAAAGATAAACATAGCTAACTCGAGGTTAGAATGAGTTTGCGGCGTAAATCTGCCCGGAACCGCCCGGCACATCCAGTGGCCGCAAACAATAGGTTCTAATGTGAGAAGTTAGTCATAACATGCGTAAGACACGAGGTTAGGTCTAGCTTGTGGCAGAAGTCTGCCCGGAACCGCCCGGCATATCCAGCGGCCACAAGCTACCGACCTAATGTGAGAGGTCTGTGCATTAATAATTAATTAATGCGAAATCTAAGATAAGAATGACGTCTAAAACGTATTGGGGAAAATAGGGTTAAACCAAAGGGATTAATAGATGTAGTAAAACCCGTCCATGAATCTGTAGGCCCAATACAAAGTTAGACAAATCTGAAAAATCTGTACATCTGACCTGTTAGTCTGAAAACTTGTTAACTTAATTTGTGAATTAGTAAACCTGAATTCTGTATGTCTGAACTTGTAAACAAGTTAATCTGAAATCTGTTAGTCTGGGGACACAAGGTTAGGAGGGGAATTACTTGTGTCATCTGTTGTTTGGGACCCATATTAGTCAGTAACCCTTTCTGGTATCAAAACTTTGACCCAACAGTAGGTAGGGTCCGGGCACGCTTACTGAACTAATTATAAGTGGTTCATTCTGATAATGGCGAGGGGTGTTGATGGTGCGTTCCAACCGGGTCATGTGCGTGCATGGATCCCGGTCTGCCTCTGAGGATGTAAGACGCCGTGACATCTGTAAATAGGTCTGTGCCAATTGGTTGTCACTTTAGGGAGTGATACACCCTACTGTGGGGCCGACACAGGATATTTATGTATTAGGGAGCCGATCGCTTGGGGTAGGGTTTTAGGGTACGCTTAGTTCTGTCTGTTTCTGTTGGTACCGTCTGTTTCTGTTGGGTGGTAACACCTGTCTGTTTCTGTGTGGTACCGTCTGTTCGGGTGGTAAAGGCCCATTACTAGTGTACACCTAATTCCACATTCTGTTTCCATAGGGATAAATATGTTTCTTCTTCTGTCTGTTTCTGATCGGGTAGTAAAGGCCCATTATTAGCATTCTGTTTCTGTTAAAGTATTCTGTACCCGTTCCTGCTTCAATTTAGACATTAGGGTGACACCTAATTCCGCTATACTAGTATTAGTGCAGAGAAGTGTAAAACAATAGTTTATATCATTCTGTTTTTCTGTTATATCTGCTACACCTGTTATAATTATCTCACATCCAGTTTTATGTTCATATCATATTATTATTATCTGTTCATATGCTGAAAGTCACTGGACTTGCCAGACTTTTTGTCTGACCCTTGTTGTTTCGCCTCCTTTCTTCCGTTTCCCCCCCCCCCCCAGGTTATCCAAGGAGGGAAATACTTTAGCTTGATCCGGATTTCTCTTTGCTTGAAGTGCTTAAAGTATGGCTTGGCTCTGTATAGCTTCCGTTCCATGGGGATTATGATTTTAAACTATGCATTTTGAAGGCTTTTGTACAAGACTGATATTTTGTACTTGAATTCCGAAATTGAAAGGATGTAACCATATTAATTTTTCTGTTTCCGCTGTAATAAAGTTAAAATTTTTCAAGTACTGTTTTATCTGTCTTGTAAGTTTCTGTTCTGTTTACTAAAACGCTCCACCAAAGTTAAGGCATTCCCTTTGCGAGTGACCTTAATGGAGGTGGGGTGTTACAACCTACCTTAGACATGGATCGACCCAGATATGGGTGGGTCGCCCAGTAACCGTTGCCTCTATTCGTTGTATATTTTTATTTAATATGTATATATTCTGATGTAATCTTCTTATATGTGTAACTTCTTCATATTTAGTCCGTTTTACGCAAACCAAAGGACTATTCGAGTCAAAATTTCGTAATAGATGCAATGGTATAGTCTGTTTTACCTATTTTGAATATTTAATTAAGTAATATTCATTTTATTATCTTCTTTATATAATTACTATGTATTAAAATATAGGGTGTTGCATTCTACCTTCCTTAAAGGATTTCGTCCCCGAAATCTCTAAGTTAAGAAGAATGTTATTATTTAAAACCTACACGCATCTACTCATACATCATCCACAGGCATCCATTGTCCTTAGATTTCTAGTGCTTTGTGTGAACATATGCAAAAGTGTTGTGTACATGTTCCTAAACTAATGCGAAAATCATGCAGTCGACTGATTCAGTTGACCTCCTTAATGCAATGTATGTATGTGCCATTTATCCAATATATATGCAAATAATCCTAATAATACATATAAGTTCTATATTTATGCACAACCGTTCACCAAAATGTAGCACCTATATGATGATTCAACCATTTTCATCCATTGAAAATTTAAAATGCACATACATCAATATGCAATATGTAAGTGCTTGAGCCGATCTAGTGCCTAACGTGTGTGTATATGCATCCACGGGAATCCACTAGCAAACACTTGCATCTACTGGAAAAATTCAAACATAACATGTCTCAAACACTTGTTTCCAAACTTAGGTTTCTAACCTAAAGATCGATGATTCAAATGATAGGGATAAACAAATTCAAATTCAAAATCCAGAAAGGAAATTAAGAATGTACTCTCAAAGAGAAAAAGGTAAGAAGCGCTAATCCTATTTTTGGGTTCCCATGTCGCGTCGTCTCGGTCTTCTCCCCATTGCACCTTCACTAACTTGATCTCTTTGTTGTGTAGCCTCTTAACTTCCGTTTTAAGAATACGAGTAGGAACTTTACGAAATGATGCCTCTTTCTCAACTTCAACATCCTCAAGCATACTTGCTCTACTACCTCTGCTAAATCATGTAGACGTTTCCTCAATTGGGAAACATGGAACATGTTGTGAACCGACGTTGGCTTCTCTGGTATTCGAACTCTATAGGCCATTTGGCATACCCTCTCAACTATGGGAAATGGTCCTATGAAACTTGGTACCAATTTGATGAAGACCATATCTCCTCCCTCGAATTCCAAGTCAATTCTTCTCTTATCGGCATATGACTTTTGCCTATTTTGAACAGGTTCCATTCTTCTTTGAATAAGGTCCATCCTCTCAGAAGTCTCTCTTACCATCTCTGGCCCAAGTAGAAGTCTGTTCGTAGAGTCCCTCCAACATATTGGCGATCTACCAGGTCGTCCATAAAGTGCCTCGAAGGGTGCCATACTAATGCTCGACTGATAATTATCACTGTAGGCAAACTCGACCAATGGGAGATGCTCCTCCGAAGTTCCCTTGAGATCTAGTATACATAGTGTTAGTAGATCCTCAAGAACTCTATTAACCCTTTCAGTTTATCCATCAGTCTGGGAGTGATAAGTTCTGCTAAGTCTTAACTGTGTACCTAGGGCCTCTTGCAGGCTCCTCAAAAATTTGTTAGTAAATATGGGGTCACGACCAATTACTATGATGGAAGGTATCCCATAAAGTCAGAAGATCTCCTTAAGGTATAATGATTCTAGCCAAGTCGTCGTCCTCTTGCTCTTGACCAAAGTAAAGTGAGCGCTCTTAGTAAGTCTGTCTACTATCACCCACATGCTCGTGTTGCCCTTCCTTGATTGGGGAAGTCCATCAATGAAGTCAATAGAGACGCTCTATCATTTCCATTGTTGGATATCCAAGGGCTAAAGTAACCCATCAAGCTTCCTTTGTTCAGCCTTGCCTTGTTGACAAGTCAAACATCGGGCCACGAATTCTACACATTTTTTTCATGCCAGTCCAATGAAAGACTCGCTTCATGTCTCGGTACATCTTATCACATCCTGGATGGATAGTCATTCGACAGTGATGAACCTCCTCAAGAAATGATCTCATCAGATCTCCAATCTTGGGAACACACAACCTTCCATCCCGCCTTAGCCACCCTTTCTCGTCCACGGAATATCTAGCTAGGTGACTAGAGGCTAAGGTATAAAATATCTCATGAGTAGGTCGCACCTCCAATGATGCCAACAATCCAAATGTGAAATCTGTAGATGGCTTAAAATCAAAGGTTAAGATAAACTCCAAGCTTTGCCTTTCGACGAATAGAGAACTCAAGGTCATCCTCTGCCTACTCAATGCGTTCATAACTGCATTACCCATGCCTAATGTATAAGCTATCTCAAAATAGGAACTCCATCCATCCGTGCTGCCTTAAGTTGAAATCCTTCTGCGAGAACAAATATTTGAGCAACTTGTGCTCTATGTAGAGTTCATATCTCTCTATAAGTAAATAAAGTCGCCAAGACTTAAGTGCGAAAACTATTGCAGCCAACTCCAGGTGGTAAGTTGGGTAGTTCTTCTCATGAACCCTCAATTGTCTACTTCCATGGCAGACTACCCTACCTTCTTGCATCAACACAGTGCTTAATCCCGTGCCACAATCATCCGTGTAGACTATAAACAACTTGCTACCATCGGGAAGAGTCAGAACAGAGGCTGATGTCAGAGCCCTCTTCAATCTCTGAAATGCATCCATGCAATCAATGCTCTAAGAAAATATCAAGTTCTACTTTGTAGGACGGGTGAGCGGAGCTGAGATCCACGTAAAGTCTTTAATGAACTTTCTATAATGACCCGCCAATAAAAGGAAACTCCTTACCTCCATCACATTCGTATGGGCTTTCCAATCTTGAACTGCGACAAGTTTAGCGGGGTCAACTGCTATTCCATCCTTGGAGACTGCAAGCCTTAGAAACCCTATTTCCTTTCTCCAGAAATGACACTTAGAAAATTTGCCTTAAGTTGATGTGGTCTGAGTGTGCTGAGAACCTTCTCTAAGTGTCTGGCATGTTCTTCCTCGCTCCTCAAGAAAACCAAAATGTCATCCACGAAAACCACCATGAATTTGTTTAGATACTCCCTAAACACCCAACTCATTAATTCCACGAAATAGGCGGGTGCATTGGTTAGCCTAAAAGGCATAACCAACCACTCAAAGAAACCGTCTGGAGTTCTGAAAGCAGTCTTGTCAAAACTATCATCCGCTACCCTAAGTCGATGAAATCACATGGATAGATCTAACTTCGAGAAAACCAAAGTGCCTACTAGTTGGTCGAGTGAGTCATCAATCCTCAGAAGTGGGTTCCTATTCTTCTTGGTGAGTTAAATCAATTCTCTATAGTCCAAGCATAGACGGAGAGAGTCGTCTGCCTTAGTTGAAAAGATGACTGGAGCTCCCCACTCTGAAGTGCTCCGTCTAGTAAATCTCTTCTCCAATAACTCACCTACTTGTTTGCTTAGCTCCCTCCTCTCCCTAGGAGCCATGTGGTGCACTGGAAAATTGATTGGTTTCCCATTCTCCGCTAAGTAAATTCGAAAATCTATCTCATGCCTTAGTGGTTATCACTTAACCTCATCGAACACGTCTGGAAAACTACTAACTATGGGTAGTGATCGAAGATAGTCAACGGAAGCATCAAGAGAACCTAGGAAACTAAGCATAAATGACACCATGGGTCACAAGAAATTTCAAAAATTCTACCTTGGCGCGTAAGAACACTACAACAAAAAGATCCACTTAAGACCAAAATTTGATACACCGTCCTTTTTTGTCTCTAGGAAAGGACCTGTTAATATGTCCTAAATAATTTTACATTAAAAAAAATAAGCGTGACTATCCGTGACTAGTGGGTCTTAATACACGAGGTCTCAACATTTACGCATCCACTTTTCGCATATCCCTTTATCTCGCGTGTAAATGGCCACTCTTCCAGCGAAACACGGTACTCAAATTCGAAAATCACTCTTCATTTTAATTTCTTGTCAAAATCTGTCAATCGGCCATTCTTATTTTTTCTAAAGCTTCAAAGTTCCAGCTACCTACCGATAACTCATACCTGCGCAAGTGGAAGGTTACTCGAAACAAAGGTTAGTTTCTCGATCTAATTATACATAGGTGTGAATTTCCTGCAATTGACATTAATTTAATTATGACTTTCGATCGACAGAGACGTGGTTTTTCACAGAAAAAAAGAAAGAAGGAAAATATGAGCTATGGATAATCGACTGTGAAGGTGGAAGAACGAGGTATGCTATTTCAAAATTTATTTTGATATCTGCTTAAGCTACAATTCTCTTGATTTATTATAGAAATTACAAAGGCCAGCAGTCAAGCATTAAAGTTGTGCTGTTTCGAAATTCTCTTATACCTCTTATTTCCTTATAATCCTCTTCAAACTTCTGTCCGAAAACAACCCATACTTTATTTTGTTTTTACTGTGTGCGAAAATCTACTATGTGATGAAATTAGTATTAGTATTTATAGCTAGTAGGTACAGTTTGTATGTAGTCTACAAAGCATCATTTTTTATGTATTTCTAATGAATTGATGAAATATGTACATATGAAATGATGAATTAATCAATCTTGTTTGTGTTAATTTGCATAGGCTGAACGCAGCGAGGGCAGAAAATATACATATGAACAGAAAAAAGTAAGCACATGTTAGATGCTGTATCATTAGAAATAGTAGGTTGGGTAACCATGTCAGTTGCTATTTTGAATCCTGGTTCGTTTGGATAGACTTTTTTTTTACAATAAAAAAATATTTTATTAAATAGATAGATGATGATACAATGGATTGAACACACGGCATTGTTGGTTAATATGTTGATATTAAACTTTGTAGACTATAACCTATATAAAATAAATAATTTTACGTAGGATATACGTGTTTATCTATGATACGTTTCAAGTTTGTGCGCAAATATAATGAATATGTTGTTTTATTAATATAGTAGGGTAAAATTGGGTCTTCATTCTCTTTACATAACCCCCATTCAAAGTATAGAGAAATGCAAAAAGGATAATATAGAATGAAAATACCCAAAAAATAAATTTTAACCAATATTTTTTACATTAAAAAATAATCAAATTTGCATACATTTTTCCTTTCTTAAAAAGACCCAAACTATGTTAAGGTGAACATATAGCTAGTTCCAAAAAAATTTTATTGGCCATTATTAATGAAGAATTGAAATGAATTGTATGAGTCAGCTACATACATACATGCGTGTGTATATACAGATAAATACACACACACACACACACACACACATATATATATATATATATATGTATATGTATATGTATATGTATATGTATATGAATCACTTATTTTCATAAATCTATGAATCATTTATTTTCATATGTATATATACATGTATATATGTGTACACATATGTACATGTATATATACACATATATACATGTGTGTGTGTATGTGTGTATATGATCGTTAATTGTAGCCCATAAATTGTAGATAGTTGAAATAATGAAGAAGAAAAAATGAATCGCGTAGATATTACACGTAAACAAAACAGGATGGAGCTTTTCTCCTATCATCATACATGGTATGTAGTGAGATTATCTAATGTTGATTATTCTAGATATCACTGGCATGAAGATAATACATGATACGTTTAATTTTATGATGTCAAAAACAATTTGAGGTTATCAAAAAGAAATTATAAATGAAAATATATCCATTTGCAATGCTACATATATGAAATGTTAATACCCTTTCACAACAACAACTACTTCAAGAAAAAATAAGATTAAGCAATCAATTAACAATGTAAAGGTTTCCCAAGTCTATTCAATAATGGTGTTGAGCACCTCAATTCGTACAATTTTTACCAATATTGAAGACGATGATGATGTGGTAGAAATGGACGAAGAAGTTGATATTGAAGATGATTATTCTCTTTATTAGTTCGAGAACACTATTGGACGATGTCATAAGTATCATTTTGTATTTTGTTGGAATCTAATAAAAAACATGTCAGACTTTGCAACTTTGTTTTTGAATGCATTAATAATTTATGCACTTATTTTGACGTAACATTTGAGTTCACATTATATATGTTCATGTACATCACTAGAATACAACCTTACTAGGTATGTATTCATTTTCCACCGTTCGTGCATGTTTATGTATTACAATGGAATGCACGTTACAAAGTATCACTTTCATATTAATTTGTGATCAAGTTTCCTTAGCTCTTCAATATAATATGCATTTGAGGCTTTTTTATCCATACATTATATTACAATTATTTGACTGTTTTTTATTTCAGATTTCTGAAGTGGATTTGAAGCTTAGTGAAGAACTAGGAAAATATTGGATATCAGCACAAAGGGGTTCGCTTTCTAGATTAACTACGGGTAAATATCTATATTTTATTCAACAAGCTATCGTACATAACATGCTTGCACAAAAATATTTAGATAGCGTACTAAAATATTATTGGCCATTTTCTAATTTTATGATAATACCAAGTCTTTGATAATTTTTTCAAATAATCAAATTTATGTGTAGTTACAATATAATGACTGGTTCAACTTTTCGAAGTTTTATAAGAAAGATGACAAATACACATTCAGCACAATCCGAACGTGTGGATAACATGCCAAGACAGTTTATTCCAAACACAAGCACAAATGCAACGACTGACATATGTGAGGAGAGACTAGAAGTTGTAGATGAAAGAGGCGAAGAGGGACTTGAAGTACAACAAGAGACGAGAGACGGTCCACTAGGAATTGAAGAGGATAGTGAGGAAGAAGAAGAGGAAGATGATCCAGAGGCGAGTAAGAGGAGCCATATTCCAGTTGGAGGATATGACACTCCAATCGACCCTGTTACACAAAAAAGACCACTTGAGTGGACAGGAAATCAGTAAGAATTAATGACACTTCTTTTATATATTTCTTCCTATGAATATTCTATGAGGTATTTCAATATGTTGTTTAGATTTAAGAACAAATCCGCCTCTCGTCTTATTGGACATATCCGGAACTTACGGTTTACGGAGCCATGGTATATGTTTTCTAAAGTGCCTCATGAAAAAAGAGCAATACTGTTTAATGAGTTTAAGGTATGTTTATGTTCTTTTGATTTGAATTACTGATTTTTCTCTAGTGAAATTTATTTACATTACATTCCAATGTATAGCGAGCATACACATATGATGTTGTTTATGAGCAAAGAGTTTATGAGATTTGGACCAAAACCGCTTCCTCTATCCTAAAAAAGAAATTGTATGGTGCACGAAAAAAGGCAAAAGAATTAAGGCAAACTAAAAGAATGATTAGCTGTCGAGATATGCAACCGAGTTGGATTCAAAAAAATATTTGGAATCAAATGATTGATATGGAATGGCATAAGAGTACGTATGATGACAAAGGAAACAAGATGAGAAATAATCGTTTGACACCAAAAGAAGGGACTCACTCTCGTCATACTGCTCGTTCAGTGTCTATTGTGTCACATGATGCTCAAGTGGTAAGCTAGTATCATTTTTCATGCTCATTACATAAGAATAATGAAATATATAAACTGAAAATTACTTGCTATTCCCTCCTTTTATCAGTGCAAAAAACTATTGATCGACTTCCTCTTGGTTATCATAAATCTTAATTGGAATTTAAATTACTTGTACAGTACTTTCCGATTTTATAAACTTTTGACCAGTCTTGCATGTTTACGTGTATTAAATATATCCATGCTTACTATTTATACTAATTGTTTTTAATATCCAATTTTGAAGGAACTCGAGACAGGCCATTCCGTATCATTTGCTGATAGCTTCTATTACTGGCATACTAAAAGAGAGAAAGGAAAAGGCAAAGTAAAAGGATCGTTGATGCCAAGCAGCTCGTTTGTTGACAACAAATCAAAAAAAGTTTATGTAAGTTTTATTGTTGGAAAATTAATTGTTGACTATCTTTTACTGATTCATCTAATTCATTTTAACTTATAAGTGTTAGGGTATTATAATCTACCATTGAATACAATAGCGGTTACAAACTGTGTGAATAACCTAAGTTGGTTGACAAAAGCTGAGCCTCTGCTTAGTTAAAAACTGTGTGAATTTGCTCAGTTAAAATCTGAGCATAGGCTAAATTTACAACTGAGTGTTTGCACTGTTAAAAACTGAGCCTATGTATGCACTGTAAAAAACTGAGTGAGGTTGTAATTTAAGGAGCTTGTCTACCCATTAGCTGTAACATTCGTACTACAATAATAGCACATTCTCTAGCTTTTAGAATTTATTTCATAGTGCATGAAAATTTATTATTGATAGCCATCACCCAAAATGTTTACGATGAAGATACCTACTGGACATCTACACACACCACTAGCAGTCTTTAATTTACGGAGTCCTTATTAATTTTACCAGCGCTATTTTTCTTAAATTAGTCAATTTTTTTAGGCCAATTCCACCTTCATATTTCGGCCTACACAATAATTCCCATGCTATTTAATTATTTTTGCCTCCCTAAAAAATGTTTGCATGAATTTTATCTATTTTCAGTAAAAACGAAACAGGGAGGTGGTGATAAATATATCTGAAAACCTACTCATTCATACAACAAATTCAGGTCCTAAATTTTCGACTGAAACCTATTCATATATATATATATATATATATATGTATGTATGTATGTATATATATATGTGTGTGTGTGTGTGTGTGCGCGCGCGCGCCATGTAATAGAGCGACTTGCACAGCTCCTTTTATATCTATGTAATAACTTACAACAACAAAAGAGATCCTATGCTGATGAAGGCATGAACTCCCAGACCAATACATATTACTAGCTACCAGATTCATGTATTAAGGAAGCAGAGGTGGATTTTATATCCAATCTACCTTGGGCTTAAAACTTGGTCAAAAATCTTAATATGGACTATCCGTAAATTAGGCTTTCAGCACTGGTGGAGAATCTTGTAGCTGAATATAGAATTTATGGCTGCGTAAGCATCAAAAAACTGTGCTATCTTTTCTTCCCCTGATTTATAATCTTCTACCTCTAGTAATTATTAGACTCGGGTAATGTCCTTGCATTGACGTCGTCTATGAAAGAAGTAGAAAGCCTAATATCTATGATTCATTCTTTACTCCATTTTCTTGTTTCCATGGATAGTATCAGGGTTAAGATCATTGATTGTTTCTTTAAAGTCGTCTTCTTGAAGGGCACTGGCTGCTTTATTGCTTTGATACAGCATTTTTTCTTGATTGTATGTCTCTAATAGTTCAACCACTTCCTTCATTAAAGGCCTAATTTTTGGGTTTTTCGTTAAGGCATCTATGAGATATACTGGCAATTCTGACTGCAGCTTTACTAGAATACTGTCCTTGCATTTTAG
Organism: Allium sativum; assembly: GCA_030737875.1. Taxonomy (NCBI): domain Eukaryota; kingdom Viridiplantae; phylum Streptophyta; class Magnoliopsida; order Asparagales; family Amaryllidaceae; genus Allium; species Allium sativum. The sequence continues at coordinate 42,209,740 of JASFAX010000020.1, read as the reverse complement.
GATCTATTATTTTCAATAAGTTTGTGGTTCGGATTAAAAGAGGACGAGCCCAGTCAGCTAGATAATGTTCGGGGTTCGGGCATCGCTTGTCAAGCACTCTTTTTCTGACCATGATTTCCAGCACTACTCCAAAGCCATATGCATCACTTTTAGCAGTAAGATGACCTGTTTTAACATATTAAGGATCAGCATAGCCGTAAGTACCCATGATCCTTGTAGAAACATGTGTATGATCACCCATAGGTCCGTCCTTTGCAAGCCCAAAATCTCAAAGTTTGGCATTGAACTCCCCATCTAACAAAATATTCGATGTCTTTAAATCACGATAAATGATGGGTCTTTCTGCTCCATGAAGAAAAGCAAGTCATTTTGCTGCATCCAGTTAAATCTTCATCATCATAATAGGCTATGTCAATATATTACGTCTTCGGAAAAGGTGTCTCTAAGCTTCCATATGGCTTGTACTCATAGATTAATAAACGGTGTGTATCTTCACAGCAATAACCAACAAGTTTTACTAGATTAGGATAACTAAAACTGCCCTAGATAGTTGATTTCAGCCAGCCACTCCCTGCCTCCTTGAAACCCATCTGGGTTGAGCTCTTCAACAGCAACTTTAGTAGACTTAAAACCTAGTCTTATTTTTTCGTCTATAACACCTTTATATACAAGCCCAAAACCATCTTCACCGAGTATTAGATCTCGACTGAAATTGTTAGTTGCTATCATCAATTCTTTATAAGAAAATATGCTGATATTTATCAAATTATTAATTTGGTTCAGTTTTACTATCTCTTTTTGGCCCTCAACTGCAGTTACAAAATATCCAAACGCTGGCACACTACCTATAGCACTTATAATGGTTGATTTATTTAAATCGCTGGTAGTTGTGCTTAGTTGTACATTTTCCTTGTCAGAACTGTTTTTTGCCTTAATTCTTGAGCTTTTTGTGGAAGATTGAGCAACTTTTTTTTGTCCAATAAATTGAACTTGTTTGAAGCAACTCCAGGGATCGTTGTGAGAGAGGCAGTTACCCATATACAAATTCCGTCAAATTATATTGCCCTTCATATTCCAACAATTAGACTATGACAATGAAAGCGGATATCTTCTGATGCAGTCAATAATATATTTGCTGATGATTAGAGGAGCTTCGACCACCTTGACGGCGATACGCTGAGATGGCGGATCGCCGTAATAGCGGAATTATTGGTCGGTCTCGAGATAGAATAGCACTCGATTCGGGATGGATGAATTCCCCTACTCGTATCTATTGGTGTCAAGTATTATTACATGACCATAGGATTAGAATAAAAATGAATTTGCATTCGATTTTATTTGTACATGTCTAATGTTTAAATACATTCATACTGTTGACTTCTTAGTTGGTTTCAAGAGGTACTAACACAAGTAAAAAAGATACCATATAAACCCCACAATTTTTAAGACTGTGAATTGAGCATGAACCACATACATATTTAAGCTCATCTCATATGGACGTTCCAATGTAAAGTTATAGATGTTCTTACTTTAATTTCATTCATTGCAACACACATACTCGGAACAGTCCAACCATATTTTCATAACAAATCAATGTCCATAATTTTTTATTAATTCCATGCTGCATTTATGCAGTAATCAGGAAAGGTAAACATCTACACAAATGTACACATCATTTACCCATAGCCTCTTTCACCAAATTAATAATTCACACTTAAAAAGGCGACCAAAAACACCATTCTAATGGAACTCGCTAGTGCTAATTTACAGTTACTTTTTTTTTGTTTAAATTAGCAACTGCCACTGGATGATGATGAAGACAATGACATAATTAGCATACCTGATTAGATATGTACCATTTTTCAGCTTCATTTATTCAAGCTGCCAGCAATAATAATCTAATATAAGCATTTTTTTTCTTTTTCTTTTTCTTTCAGGAAACATACTTGAAAAAGAAGGCGGAGTTAAACGAGGATCCAACGGAATGGAATCCACAGCTTTGGATAGAGGCATCCGGGGGACAAGCAAGAGGCAGAGTATACGGAGCTCCATACATTGACACAAGTAGTCTGGTAAAAAAAGGATCCCAATCTTCTATTTTACCGGTAATATCACTGGTCAAGAAAATTCTACATAGCCCAATTCATCTACAAGCACCTTGTTGACACCGGAGATCAGAAAATTGATTGAAAAGGAGGTCGAACTGGCAATCGCTAACAAATATAGTTCCGTTGCACCACCACAGCCACCACAACCGCCACAGCGACCACAACCGCCACAACGACCACAACCGCCACAGCCACAAGAAACAATGCCACAATTTCCATTTTTCCAAAATGTTAATCAAATTTCTCAACCACTAGGACAATTTCCGCAGCCTTCGTTTCAGTTTGCGGGACCATCAGTTCCGTATCACCAAACACCTACAAGCTTCCAATCTATTCCTGTGTCTTGCCAGCAAACTTTTGGAAACTTTTCACAACAGCCTGGGCCATTTACACAGCTACTCGGACCTGTTACAAATGAGTATAACATGGAACCTGGGCAATATCAAGCAGCATCCCATCATGGTACATTTCAGCGTTCTCTTAATGATAACATAGAATGAAACTGTTTCTTTTCCTCTTGCATGTTCAGTGTTTTGTTTTCATTTTAGCTTTGACACGAATACTAGGACATTGTTGTTTGTATTTCAGTGGATTATGTTGTACTTTGTATTCGGTGATTGGGATTTCTTTATTGCATTTTTGTTTCAGTTAAGTGTGTTTCAATTTTTTATATCTTACAGGCTGTTTTCAGTTTCTGTTGTTCAGTTTTTTGCATCATATAGGCTGTTTACATGCCATATTCTGCGTTGTACATCATTGATTATGTGAAAAAATCTTTTTGTACATGTGATTTGAATATTAGGTTGTCTGTTGCATTCATTTTTGTATTATATGTGTAGTGTTGGTGCTGTTGTACTGTAGGCTATTCTGAGCTGTTGTAGTAGGCTACTTTGAGAGCATATATGAGATAGATTCATTTACTAATAATCAGGTTGTATTTATACGTGGTGAAACGGCTGCTGTTAGTCTGGCGATTTGAGACATCTTTATCACCATATTCTTGGTCCTAACAGCATGCGTTTATGTCTAGAGAGTTTTAAGTTTAGTAACAAAGTTAAGACAAACTGGATGGTATTAAATTTGATTGAGACAAATATTTGTTGTCTTTACAATATTTGGGACTTGATTTTAAATACCAAATTATTTGTATTAATTGGGTCTTAAGAAGAAATTAGAGACAAAATAACTTGAATTAATACCAATATACAAAGTATCAAACTACCATGATTTTTGTAGTGGAAGTTTAATAACTATCCTCTCACAATCAAGAAGTGCACCATACATGGCTAGCCAAACCATTCCTAGAAATAATCAGTAACCCATAAAGCCCATAATATATGCATCGCATTCAAATTCTATGCCTATAACAAAAATTATCAAACCCCTACATATCATAGATAAATGAGTCTTTCCTCCTATGGGGTTTGAGGTTACAACAGGATCAGAAACAATACTAGTGTCTAGGTGCAGATTTTCTACCACAGAGTTGGATATGAATGAATAAGTAGCATCATTTCAAAGAGAGTTCTAATAGGATAGACTAAAAAAGAAATCAAACCTTCCACAATGGCCTTCCTACCATGATCTGGTCAACCAGTCATTAGATCATTAACCTATCCTCCAGACGTTCCAGCCTTCTACATGTGCCGGTTAGGATATTGTCCTTTAAAAGGTCCAACTTGACCACAAGTAAAGCAAGCATTCCTCGTCTTCTTACATTCTCTCAAAAAGTTCCCCCAAATCCCCACAACCATGGCATTTCACTTTAGTCTTGATTTATGCCTTATCGGGCTCTCTTTTCTTTTCCCCCTTCTTAGGCCACCACTACTTTTTCTCAGCCTTGGGTTTCTCCTCCTCTGTTTTAACCTCTTTCTTTTCCACTTTACCATCCTCGTGCATCAAAGCCATGTCTATAAGCCTCTCGAAAGGCGGTCCCATCGTTACATGCGTCAGTGATAAATCTTGGAGCAGTTGGTTCAATCCCTTTGTGAACCTCAAGGCCTTCTTATGAGGAGTGTTCAACAATTTCAACCCAAATCTTGTCAGTTGTTTAAAGTTGTTAACTTATTCCTTTATTGTCATGCTCCCTTGCTTCAAATTCAGAAATCTCTCCATTCGCAATACTTCCTTGGCTTGCGATAAGAATTTCATCCCAAATCTAGTCTTAAATTCATCCCAAGTAGCCACCATTTGCCTAGCCAGAATTACTTCCCATCAATAAGATGCTTTGTCCTTCAAATTCCAAGCGACCAACTGAATTTTCCTCCTATCATCGAGCTTGAATAAGTTAAATACATTCTCTGTTTCCCTAATCCAATTACGCTCCTCCACAAAACTCTCAGTGCCTCAAAAGGGCTTACCTCCCATCGTGCAGAAGTCCTTACAAAGCTTGGAAAGGTTGACTACATGAGGAGGTGGAGCTATTGTGGTTGCAGCTGGCGGAGGGACATTTTCTTGCACTCTAACATGTGTCATAGCTTCTACGTATCTACGAAACCATGTAGGAATGGGAATACCCTCGGGGAAGTTAGGATCACGAGACATGCTGAAAAAGGACGAAACAAAGTTTAGAAAGAGAATGAAGGAGTGTTGTTAAATGACTTAAGGGGATATGTCTTTCAAAAATTGGTTTTATTTGAAAAACCTTCACTTTTCAAAACACTTTTCAAAAACTTTTCCTTTAATTTTGTAACCTTGGGCTCAATACCAAATGTGACACCCCATGTCCCTTAATGTCACCCATATGAGGATACATTATGTTTCGTGAAGCGTAATAGGTAAACAGTAACAAAAATTCACAAGAAAAATGTAAATATGCAGCGGAAAGACTAACTTTTATTATTAAAGAGAAACATTGTTTCAAACCAGTTATAATATCATATTGTTTCAAATACCGAAAACCTCAATTATAACCATCTGTCTTATAACACTAAACATCAGAGTACAAAACTGTAAAATCTGATCCTTCCTTAAAAGCCATAACGAGATAAAGCAATAATTAAAGCAATGCATGAATCAGAAGAAATCCAAGAATAAGATCACGATCACGGCTATTGTCTGCCACCACTCTGAGAACCTGAGGGGGGGGGGGAAGGAAAAGAGAGAGAGAGAGAGAGAAAGGAAACAAATTAGGCCAAACATAAAGTCTGGAAAGTTTCAGTTATTTTCAGCAATAGGATAAGACAGAAAGTATCAAGATAGGTATATAATGCTGAACATGAAATTACAGTAAAAATAGACAAGTACGAGGTAAATGAGATAACATGGTAATGGTATAACATAGTAATAAGAAAAAAAGTCAAGGTAAAGGTCGTATACACTTCTCATCCATATCGCAAAAATAAAACTACTACACCACTAGTAAAATGACAAGATTAGGTGTTTCCCTAATTACTACCCATGCGATCGGCTCCTTACTACACAAATATCTTGTGACTGCCCCGACATTATGGTGTATCAGTCCATAACCCTATGAATTATAAGACATAGATCTATTCGTTGGTGTTACATCATCTTAGTTTCCACTAATCAGACCTATGCACTCTCATGACTCCGCCGGAATGCTCACTTATCCACCTTCCACCTTGAACCTCCTACAATCCATATCAGTAAAGCATGCCCTAGCCCCTACCTAGTGTACGGACCCTCCCTAAGATACTTTTAGGGATACTGACTGATACAGGTTCAACACAACAAGATTGACACAAGCCAACCCCAAGGCTTGTTCCCCTACCCTATGATTTTAAGAATCCCAAACCCGGATACCAACAATAAGACTGTGGAACATCTTAGATTATTAATCAACAAGTAATAACTTAGTAGGTTTAAGGTTATTAATAAGCATGGTTGTAAATGACATTTCCTATAAATGTTATATAGTGTACAACCCCCTTTCCCCAAACAAGCACCTACCCAGATGTATGTATATATTAAGTTTCCTATTTTGCTTAATTACATCCGATGCTCCCAACATGTTCTGTTTAATTACTTAATTAGGTTAATCTATTCATATTAACATGTTTTTCATATTACCACAATTTTATATTCATTGGATTTCATGATTCCATATGCCTAATTATCCTTTTTACTATAATTTTAAATTATTCCCAATTTACGCAATTCGAATGTGAATAGCCTAGGCATCTGATAACCAAGGTACAGTGCAAAATATAATGAAAAAGGAGGAAATATAGATCTAATTCAGAAAAACATAAACTGAATAAAATAGGCATAATAATATCAATAAATCTAAAACAAAAAAGGGATAATAAGATACACATGTAACAGTAAAACAGCTAGAAGATGAAAATGTATGTGACAATGACATAATATGATATAAATATGTGTAATCTCATATTCGGATTTATTTATTGTCCAAAATACTATTTAGTTATCAAATCCGAAAATGACTAAAACTCACTGTGGTTGAAGTTCAGAAAATATATCTTTGTATGTTGTTGTTGAAACAAGTCCTCTTTAGATTTGTTGTAGAAGAATTTAAAATTGTCCTTTCTAAGGCAGCATCTCAGCATCTTCATAATTTTATTTAGAATAAGGCTTAAAGGAAGAGGAAATAAAGAATAATGTGTGTGTATAGAAAATAATGGTGCTGCTAGCCATTATATAGATTACCTAGGATAATTCCATACTGTTAGATTTTATGTTTACAAAACCAACTGTCCACCTATTGTTGTGTCAACGAACATACATAGTTAAGAATTCGGTCCAAGTACATAACCAAGAACCTGTTTCTGTATGCATGTGGGTTGACCTACCTTTACCTGCGTCCACCCTTGGGTCGACCTGCCTTAGACAGGGTCGACCTAGATTTGGGTGGGTCACACAGTTACTGTTGCTTCTGTTCGCTGTATATTTTTATTTAATATATAATTTGTATATATTCTGATGTAATCTTCTTATATGCATAACTTCTTCATATTTAATATGTTTTATGCAAACGAAGGGTCTATCCGAAAAATTTCGTAACAAACGCAGTGGTAAAGTCAGTTTTACCTAATTCTGAATATTTAGTTAAGTAATATTCATATTATTATATTTTTTATATAATTACGGTGTATTAAAATATGGGGTGATACAGCACGCCTGAAACATACCATTTCGATTATGTTTTATTATGAACGTCGATCGTATCGCACAAAACCATGTGCAAATGTGTTAATGCGTACATAAACTCTATCCCAACAACGACTTATCTACGTTCCGACATAAATGGGATTCGACGACTAATGTTTAATTTCTTGAATCGATCGGAAGATACTCACCTAAGCAATTAGACAGGTTCCGGTCCAAGCGATGAAGTTCAGAGCAACTAGAATTCTCAACAATGCTAGGATCGCGTACTTATGACAACAAGTTGTGACAACGCTTCACAGTTACTCAATGGAAAGATCGCGACCAATCACTCGACAAGACTTGGAGATCTTTCCGACTTTTAGAAATGCTTGTCTTAACTCAAGCACGTCATGCTAACATAAGACATCCTTTGGAGGGAAAGTGTTACCTGGCCTTTTTGCTTTACCAAAGGCAGTCCAGACCCACATGACTCGGTCCATCACGTGATTAAACAACCCAGAAGTGTCACCAAGGTATCCAGGAACAAAGCTTGGATGGATTCGTAAAAATATAGTCGTCATAGCTCGTCGAAACTACTCAAATTCGCCTAAGTTTTCAGGGGTCGATATTACCCTCCTTTCACAATTCCGTTTCCTGGCCTCTACACCAAAATTCATGTCCTACAACCAACTCCCGAGATCGGTATAGCCATTCCTCGACATTTCATATCCCTATGTCCAGGCCGCGTTTTGTATCCTAACCTCGACTCTCAATTTTCATATCGTTGAATACCACTCCTACAGGTCATCCAATTTCATCAAGTTTCCAAAACCGATCCAAATAACTTCGTACCTCTAGATACGAAAAGCAACAGAGGAGTTCAAAAGATTCAAAGCAGAACAGAAAAAAGAACTAAGTCCCCAGGATGCATACCGACCTCCGGGTCGATACTGATTCCGAGGTACGAAAAAATAGGGCACGTGCTTGCCACCTCCCGCTCCTAACTACTCCTACCTGCTCCTTCTTTCTATAAATACCCCCTCATTCTGCTATGAGAAAAGGGTTGAAACATTGCTTATTTGACACTTATGGAAGAATATATTGCCACTTGCTCCATCACTCTGAGAAACTTACCTCTGTTGGATACTTGGACATTTTGGATAACATAGGCATTTTGGGAAGAAGGATTTATGCTTCATTTTGGACTTTGTAGAACTTACTTTCCACCATTTCCAATGTATTAGTATGAAACCACGGTTCCCACCATTGTACATTGACTAAAAGTGAATAAAATTAGCAAAACCTTCAAAGAGGATGTTGGTTCTCGCAGATCGAACCTTTATAAAATAATGTGTTATTTACTTTCTTGCATAATTTCCACTCTACACATGTAGTTTCATTGTTTTGAAACTCTTTGGGTGTTCTGCCTACTGCTACGCATAAAAATTTACTAGAAACAGAATAATTTAATTCAAACAATCCATCAAAAAAATACCCCTTTTCCACAAACTTCCCATTCCTCGTTATCACTACTTTATCAGACTAAAAAACAACTTTCATCCCAGTCTTGTTTAGTAATCCACCTGACACTAAGTTTCTACAGAGGGAGGGAACATTCAGAACATTATTTAGCTTATTTTTTTCCAGAAGTGAGCATAAGAACGTTTCCTTTTTCATATTCACTTACAGTAGCAATGTTTTCTATAAAGACACGCTCACCGTCTTCTACATCCTGAAATAGATGAAAAATCTATCTGTTTGCACAAAGATGTCCAGAAGCTTCTCTATCTAACACACAATCAGTTTGTTTTCTATTAGATTTGCTTCAACAATGACTGCAGCTAAAAGATCTTCATCCTTAGCTAGATTAGCTTGTGCTTTGTTTGCTTGATCTACATATGTCGTCCTTTTTGTTGAAAGCATTTGTGCACCTTATGACTTGGTTTTCCACTTACATGCTCACCATCTTCTACATCTTGAAATAGATGAAAAAACTCTCTATTTGCACAAAGATGTCTAGAAACTTCTCTGTATAGCACCCATTCAGTCTTGTTTTCTATTAGATTTGCTTCAACAGTGATTGCAGCTAAAACATCTTCATCCTTAACTAGATTAGCTTGTGCTTTGTTTGCTTGATCTACATGTGTCGTCCTTTTTTATGAAAGCATTTATATGCCTTATGACTTGATTTTCCACTTACACAGAAGATGGTTTTCTTTTGTATTTTATTATTTCTGCTTACATCGTTCTGTCTTTTCTAGTTAGAAGAATTCTAAGCCTTTTTCCCTTTGTTATTAACTTTATGTACATTAGTCTGTTTTCTGGCATCTACGAGGTTGGCATTATTAGAGTCAAGTCTCGTAGCATAGAATTTATCCTCAATTGATTCACTTCGTCAAGTTTCAAGTGGTAGATTAATTCTTCAAGAGAACTATCCTTTCTTTTATACTTGAGGTGGTTTCTGTAATTGCTCCATGATGGTGGAAATTTCTCTAACAACACATTACCTTGCAAGATCTCACACATCTTTATTCCTTCACTCAGTATCCGAGATAATTTTCTCTAAGATCGATTTGTTATCAGCCATCTGAGAATGCAACCATTTACCTATACATACTTTTTTCTTCCAACGTCATCTGCTCTATATTTTTTCTCTAGCATTTCCCAAATTATCTTTGCAGATTTCTGGTTAACAAGTAGATCAAAATAATTGGTCAATTGTGCATGTTAACATATATCCCCTTAACAACCTCTTGTCCTTCTCGAATTCCTTTTTAGCTTCCTCGTTTTCCACTTGTATGGCTGTTAAGGACTACGGAATGGAGCGTTCAGGCAAAGCAAACAGTAAAGGGGGTGAATAGTGTTTGTAAGAATTTAAACAAAACTAAAAACTAGAGAGAACTATGGGATGAATCAGACAATACAAACACAAACATAGACACAGATTCAAACATAGAAGCAAAATAAACAAAAAAAAGTGCAGAAAAGGAAAGAACACACCAGATTTTATTTTGGTTCGGATTATTCCTACGTCCAGTCCCACACAATGCTGGGTTGTGCAGAGTTTTATTACTCTTTCAATAGTCAATTACACCCTCCTTGATTTCACGGCTCAACAAGGAGACACTGATTCCTACTTTCTTGATTTCACGGCTCAAAAAAACACACCGACTCCTATTTCCTTGATTTCACATCCCACAAGGACACTCCGACTCCTCTTTGACTTACAATAAGTTTATTCAACCCAACCAATTACAAAACAGCCCTATAACTCTTCAATAGCATTTGATTCAGAGAGTAGAGAGTAGAGAATGTAGAGAGAAGAAGTTTGATCAATTTAGAAGTGAATTCGATAAAGTATAAGTGTAAAAACCATAAAAATGATTAAGAATAATGGTAGGATGAAAGAGGATGAAGACGGAGAAGAAGAGATGTTAGAAAATTCGGTTTTAACCTCTTTTTATAGGGTTTGAAGGGTTGCAATGGTTCTGAAGCGTTTCAAATAGTGAAAAGACACTTTCCCTTCAAATTTAAAAAACTAACTTTTATATGTTGACATACATATTTTGCTATGTCGACATAGCCATGTGTAAATTTTATTTTCAAAGCATTTTTCAAGTATTCTGATATAAAATTAATTCTGGAAATTCTTGGATAAAATTCTAATGTTGTAAATCAATATAATATAATAGAAAAACATATGAAAACGTACTTTTAAACTGTGTAAATATAATTATAAAATTATAAGATTTTAAATTATATAATATAAATAAAGTATATATAAAAAAACTTAAGTTTGAAAAAAAAGGAATAAAAATAGAGTTAAATAGAAAAACAAAGTAGATAAGATTGAGGAGAAAAAGAAAAACAAAAATAGACAGGATTGAGGAAAGAATTGAAAAATCAGAATTTGAATTTGAATCTGGAATGCTATTTGGAGTCTTACAAAATCTAGACTCTATAAATATTTTATTCTTGATCTCTTGAAATCTTGATTACTCATGAGTCTTGAATCTGCTCCGAATTTTGAATCTCTAAAAGCTCTTAAACTGTACAGTCTTCAGTATTAATTCCTATATGCATATGTATATATATATTCTAAATAAAGATGTTAGTATATATTTTGTAATCAATGATAATTGAAATAAGGTTGTTGTCAACAAAACTCCATTCTCCAACAACCTCCCCCTTTTTGATGATAACAACCTTACTTTATAAGATATCATACCTGTATATATCTATATATACCTGTTTGATGATGATCTTCTTATACTCCCCCTGTCTATAAGAATTATTTAAAACTATGCCTATATTTTATAGTTTCTCCCCCTTTGGCAATATCCAAAAAAATTAAGTATATCCCCCCCCCAATTTAAACAATTGTAGAATCTAAGCAATATTCCTATAAATACTCCCCCTAAATATAATAACTATTTAGAATACTCCCCCTTAATCTAATAATAGTCTATATGTTATAGAAGGTTTAGAACAATATCAATCATAAAAAACAATTTTATTTATGTTAAACAAACACGAGTATATATACATGGATTTATACATATACATATACGACATACCATAAGAATGCAATAAAGCTAAATCTAGACAATCCTTAAACACTAAATTATTTGACAATGGGAGACTTGTGAATTGGACAATTTGGATAATGGAGATAGAATTCTTCATTATTTTCAATCACATTCCCATTTTCGTCAAATAGGACCTCTCCTACGCATTCTACGTTATCATCTTCGTCCGTAACCATTGTTTGAGCCTCTTGATGTTCTTCCTCCTCCATCATTTCTTCCTCATCCGATTCTTATTATTTTAATTCCTTATTATATATATATATATGTGTGTGTGTGTGTGTTATTACTTTAATTATTCTAATTCACTTAATGAACATATACCTAATTCTCTCCTAAATTTAGTGAATGTTGCTTCATTTAATAGTTTGGTTAATATATCGGCTGTTTGTTTATCAGTTTCTATAAATCCAAGAGAAATCTTTTCTTTGCTTACATTATCTCTTAGAAAATGATGTCACACATCAATATGTTTAGTTCTTGAATGATGAGTAGGATTTTTAGATATATTTATAACACTTGTATTATCGCAGTATATAGGTGATTTACTTATGTTTAAACCAAAATTGTTTAAAGTTTGTTGCATATAAATTACTTGTGAACATGCCAAAGCAGCAGACATATATTCTGCTTCAATTGTTGACAAAGATAGGGTACTTTGTTTCTTATTAAACCAAGATACAAGGAAATGTCCTAGAAAATGACATATTCCACTAGTACTTTTCCTATCAGATTTACATTAAGCGTTGTCAGCATCACAGTACGAAAGTAGATTGAATGAATCATTTTTAGGATAAAATAATCTGAAATCTGATGTATGCTTTACATATCTCAGAATATGTTTTACGGTCGTTAAATGAGTTTCCTTAGTTTGTGATTGATATCTTGCACAAAGACATACACTATGCATTATATCTGGTCTACTAACAGTTATATATAATAATGATTCTATCATTCCTGTATATAGTTTTTGGTCAGCGTCTTTTGATGTATCATCTTTACTTGAAGCAATATTAGTTTCCATAGGTGTAGGCCTACCATTTGTTGTTGTTAGATTGTACTTATTAATTAAACCTCTTGCATGTGTTTCTTGATTAATAAATATTCCATTCTTTAATTGTTGAATTTGTAAACCTAAAAAGAATGATAATTCTCCCATATGGCTCATTTCAAACTCTTTGGTCATAATATCTGAAAATTCTTTATTCATTTTTTCATTTTTTGACCCAAAGATTATGTCATCAATATATATTTGTACTAATTGTATATCTTTGTTATTTCTCTTAATAAACAACGTATTATCTAATTTTCCTATTTCAAAGTTTGATTGTAATAAATAATTTCGTAATCTATCATACCAAGCTCTAGGAGCCTGTTTTAATCCACATAATGCTTTCTTTAGTTTATGTACGTGATCGGTTTACTTCTCATCTTCAAATAGGGGTGGCTGATCTACGTATATGTCTTCTTTGAAAAAACCATTTAGAAAAGCAATTTTAACATTCATTTGATATAATTTGAAATTATTATAGTTTGCAAAGGCTAGTAAAATTCTAATACCTTCTAGTCTTGCTACAGGAGCAAAAGTTTCATCATAATCTATTCCTTCTTCTTGAGTGTATCCTTATGCTACTAGTCGTGCCTTATTTCTTACTACCTCACCGTGTTCATTCATTTTATTTTTATAGACCCATTTGGTTCCTATAATTGTTTTATCCTCTGGTTTAGGAACAAGTTCCCATACTTCATTCCTAGTAAGTTGATTCAATTCTTCTTGCATAGCAAGTATCCATGAATCATCGGAAGAAGCTTCCTTTGAATTTTTGGGTTCTATAATTGATATAAATGCAGTATTACTTATATTATTTAGTTGATTACGAGTTCTAACAACGGATTCAATATCCCTAAAATATGTTCTACAGGATGGTCTCTAAGTAATCTAATTCTTTTATTTGGTTAGTTATCTTCATTATTTATTCCATTAACTTCATCCTCACAATCGTCTTTATCATTTTGAGTTATACTTTTATAGTTTTCATCAAAAGATATGTTTAGTGTTTCTTCTATAGTGTTTATTCGAGTATTAAAAACTCTATTAGCCTTGCATCCTTCAGAATATCCAATAAAAATACCTTTATCTGTGTGACGACCCGCCCCGCACCAGTCGACATTTCCTCCGAAAGTGCGCTGTACATATGCCCGACTAGCACAAAACGGTCGCAAAAGAAAGGAAAGAAAAGAATGAACTAATCAAGAACCTGTAGAATGTCGCACAGCGCATGGAATAAAATATAATAATAACATTTTTGACATAAAACAGGTGAGACAGTGCATAAGCTGATAACTAAAACCAATATCAACATCAGAGCAGCGGAAATCCAAATACAGCTTATTACAATTTTCCAAATTTACTGTCTCTAAAACAAGGAAAGCTAAAGTAGAAGATGCACTACTAATGCCCAAGCAGTGATCTTCAACAACACAAGGAGAATACTATATATATATGTCATACGTGGAAGCCTCCTGCTCGTCTCCGGATCATCTACCCGTGCATCACCAGCTAACCTGTCTCTAGTCTGCTCGTGTGAGCACCCAAAGTAATAAAAAGAGACATAAAACTCTGGGTCAGACAAAAGTCTAGTATGAGCGATAAGCATCTAAACAGAACAATAACAGGTATACTAAACCATACCTGAACCTGGACCTGCAACCAAAGAGTTAGTACCACATACCGTACAATACTCTAAGGTGTCATAACAATAGTGTAAAGGATACGGGGGTGGGGTGTACATGTCATAATGATGGCAAACAAATCAAGCATGAAGTGAACTCATTGGTTCCCAACTGGATCCTGAGCTCTAACTTCCCACATTGGACTACCTTTGCATCTCGGGTTATTGGTCAATATTGGGTCGGGTCGGTTTCCCCTTCTAGCCATCGGTTCGGGTCGGGTCCACTGCGTTGCATTGGTTCATTGTCTTCCTCTGGTAATGGTTCGGTTCGGGTTCACTGCATTGTGTCGGTTCAGGTCGGGTGTCCCACTTCAGGTCGGGTCGGGTTGCCATCTCCCATCCAGTCCATGCTTCCGCTCCGATCAGCTTCCTCGTTCTTCACACGCTCCGATCCGATCTCTCCTCCTTTATCCGATTCGATCCCAGTTCAATTAATGTGGCCTTCCTTTTTGCCAGTTTTCTCAAGTGTCAAGTTCCGATCCGATCGAATCCCTTGCCCAGTTCACCTATCCGATCCGAGCCCATATCCGATCCGATCCGAAACCCTGCACAACTTTCTGCAACCTTTTCCAGCAACTTGTTTACGCCATTCGACGACTTTTTCGACCAATCTAACGATTGTAATCAATCACGAATCATCCCAAACAGTCATAGCAACATAGCAAACTAACCACAAACACCAAAACAATGAATTTACATGTCAAAATGGATCAAATATACCCAAAACCCCATATTTTCCCTTAAGCATGTTTAAGCAAAACTAATCCTAGGGTTAGCAAAACTTAACCAAATTAAACCAAACTTCTACGAGAGGCATAAAATATTATTTTCGAATTTATAGATATTTTTCCAGAATTATTTAGTGTATAAATTTGCTAATCTTCACTAATTACCCTTAATCAACTGTAATTAGTGCAAAAACTATGCAAATCACTCACCTTGGCCACAACTAAAATTCTCAGAACTGAAACCTCGCTGATTTGGGTGAATACTGATGTCTAACAGCAGCTCTAACCTCGCTTTTGTGTTTTCTCTCCTTAATTTGATGTAGATTAAGTCAAAACTTAATTAGAAAGTGATTAGAAGGTGATTTGGGTGTTGGAGGCCATTGCTAGGGTTCCAAGAATGAAAGTAGTGGCTGAAAGAAATGTTTTCTAACCCTAATCAGCCCCTATACATCTTCAATCCCGAAATCCCCTTTGGGCCTAGCTGCTAATTACCCGGTTAAGCCCAATTAAGTTGTTTTTCACCATCTGAAACTTGTTTCAGCCATATCTCCCAAATGGTAAGTCCGTTTGGCTAATATGACCACTCTACGGAATTGTAAACCATCATCCGAAGCCCATGGAAGTGGTTTCAGGTCAAAATTCCTTTCCAGTCAAAAGTATGGCCAAAACAGTACAAACTGGGGGTAAAATGGTCATTTAAAAATTGGCAAAAATCACGAACATGGGAAATGACCCCAATAGTCGTCTCCCAAAGTTACATGACCATACGACTTCGTATGTGAAAGAAATAAATATTCTGCAATCCTATGATGTGTAGAATACAGGTCGTTACACTCTCCCCGCCTTAGGAAATTTCGTCCCCGAAATTCCTTAACCCAAAAAATACAAAGGATCCCGCATTCCTAACAATCACATACAACAATCAAACAAGCAAACAAGCCTATCCTAGCATGCGGAGAACTAAATCGAAGTTAAAATCTTACCAGGCGAAGAGTTCTGGATACATCTTTCTAATACTCTCCTCTGTCTCCCAAGTACAGTCATTCTCCTTCTCGCCCCACTGAACCTTGACTAGATTCACTGCCTTCCTTCGAAGTCGCTTCATATCGTGCTCGACAATACGGATTGGCTTGCGGTTCCCAACCGCCTTGGGTTCTACTTCGAAGTCCTCTAACTGATCAGGTGAAATAGTCATATCTGAGTCGTGAACGAACTTCCTTAGTTGGGAAACATGAAATACGTTGTGAACTCCCACCATCTTCTCTGGTAAGTCAACTCTATACGCCAAATTCCCGACTAGTTCAAGAACAGGGAATGGACCAACAAATCTTGGTGCTAACTTGCCTCTCCTGCCAAATCGTATCACGCTCTTCAACGGAGAAATCTTGACAAACACCAAGTCACCAACGGAGAATTTTAAGTCTCTTCTCCTCTTATCAGCATAACTCTTCTGCCTATCTTGGGCAGCCTTCATTCGTTGTTGAATGATCTTGATCTTATCTGAAGTTTCCCTCACCACATCTGGTCCAAGCATAAACTTCTCGCCATTCTCTATCCAACATGATGGTGAGTTGCACGGTCTTCCGTACAAAGCTTCATATGGAGCCATACCGATACTGGATTGGTAGCTATTATTATATGCAAACTCTACTAGATGCAAATGATCATCCCATGATCCACCAAAATCCAATATACATGCTCTCAAGAGATCTTCTAAAATACGATTCACCCTCTCCGTCTGACCATCAGTCTGAGGATGATATGCGGTACTGAGATGTAACTCTGATCCTAGAGCCTCTTGTAAGCTCTTCCAAAACCCATTAGTGAACAACGGGTCTCGGTCACTCACAATGCTTTTAGGTACTCCATGAAATCTCACTACCCACTTCATATACAGTTTTGCTAACTTAGCTACCATTCTGGTCGATTTGACTGGTATAAATCTTGCACTCTTAGTCAATCAATCTACAATTACCCAAATGCTATCATGTCCCGATCTAGTCCTTGGTAAACCATCGATGAAATCCATCGAGACTTTCTCCCATTTCCATTCGGGAACTTCTAATGGTTGCAATAACCCACTAGGCTTCTTTTGCTCGGCTTTAACTAGCTGGCAATTCATGCATTTGGATATAAACTTCCCAACGTCTCTTTTCATCCCTTCCCAGTAGTAAGTATGTCTCATGTCTCGATACATCTTATTACCACCGAGGTGTATAGTCGGTTTTGAGTGATGACACTCTCTAAGCACTTCATCTCTCAATCCATTGACATTGGGTACAACCAGCTTTCCATTCTTTCTAAGCCATCCATCTCGATCAAGCCCATATTTGTTCATCTCCTCATCGATACCCGTCTCTAACTTGGAGATGATTTCCAATAGGTTAGGATCGTCCCTCTGACTAGAGCCGATCCGCTCAATCAAAGTGGGTCTGATCGTCAAACTAGCTAGCATGACTGGATCCAATTCGCACTTTGGTCTGAAATCAAACCCCGCGATATACTCCAGTTGCTTCCATTCTAGAAACATAGCCCCTAAACTGACATGTCTCCTACTCAATGCATCAACCACCGCATTGCCCTTTCCTGGTGTATATGTGATTTCAAAATCATAGGAAGCTAAGAATTCCAACCACCTTTGCTGCCGGACATTTAAATCCTTCTGAGAGAAAAGATACTTCAACGACTTATGATCTGTAAACAACTCAAATCTTTCTCCCAAGAGATAGTGTCTCCACATCTTCAACGCGAACATGATCGCTGCTAATTCCAAATCATGGGAAGGGTATCTTCTCTCGTGCAGTTTCAATTGCCGACTCGTATAAACAACAAACCTATCGCCTTGCATCAATACAGCACCTAGTCCTGTACCACAGGCATCCGTGTATACCGTCATCTCTTCATTCCCTTTAGGAATGACTAGCACTGGCGCACGCGTCAACTTGTCGTTTAGAATCTTGAATGCATTCTCGCACCTTTCATCCCAGACAAAAGCTTGATTCTTCTTGGTCAACTGAGTCAACGATGCTGCTATCTTGGAGAAATCTTGGATAAACTTACGATAATATCCAGCTAATCCCAAGAAACTGCTTATGTCCGTTGCATTCTTGGGCGTAGACCAATCTTGCACCGTAGCCATCTTCGCAGGATCCACGGCGATACCATTCTCTGAAACAACATGGCCCAAGAACCTCACTTCCCTCCTCCAAAAGTGACACTTAGAAAACTTTGCTTTCAATTGGTGTTTTCTCAACACCTCCATCACTATTCTTAAATGTTCCTTATGTTCTTCCTCTGTCCTCGAATAGACCAAGATATCATCAACGAACACAAGGACAAACTTATTCAAATGATCTCTGAATACCCTATTCATAAGATCCACAAAATATGCTGGGGCATTGGTCAGCCCGAATGGCATGACCAACCACTCATAAAACCCAGACGGCGTCCGAAGTGCCGTTTTAGCTATACTCTCAGCTTCCACTCTAAGCTGATGAAAACCTATCGCGAGATCAACTGAGAAAATACTCTCGCGCCACTCAACTGATTGAACAAATCATCTATCCGCGGTAGAGGATAATTGTTCTTCCTCGTCACCTTATTCAACTCGTGGTAGTCTGCACACAAACGAAGGGAACCATCCGCCTTGGTAGCAAACACAACTGGTGCTCCCCATTCAGAAACACTCCTTCTGATAAATCCCTTCTTCAAAAGATCGCTGACTTGCACCTCGAGCTCTCGCTGCTCCCTTGGTGCCATACGACGAAGTGGCATCACTATAGGTCTGGCATCTTTCACCAAATCAATACGGAACTCAATCTCTCGATGTGGTGGAAGCCCGGTCACTTCTTCGAAAACATCCGGATACTGGCCAACCACGGCCAAACCTGACAACTCACTATGCGGAATGTCGAGGGAGTTTAGAAAACTAGCCATTGGGTAGACCACCAAACACTATCCTCCGCCCATCATTCGCTCTAGCTGTCACAAAAAAGCCCTCACAGTCTACCACCACCCCGTATCTTTGGAGCCAATCTACTCCCAAAATAATGCCAAACCCAGTAAAGCCCAAAACAAAGCAATCACAAACAAACATGCATCCATGACTCGATAAGACCACATTACGACAAATCATGCTAAGGCTAGTCGAACCACCAATCGGGTAAGTCACTACTAAAGGTCTATCGACAATCTCGGGCTCCAATCCCAACCTATCTACTAGGTCACCAGATATGAAAGAACTGGAAGCTCCGGTATCAAACAAAACTCTAACAGGAACATCATAAACAGAAAACATACCTTGGATGACGACATTCTTTCCCTTCTCCGCCGCAGTTGGGGCATTCGACGAAGAAGGAATAGCGTTAAGGGCATATGCTTTCACCATCTGCTTTTCTTTAGGGGGTTGAGGACACTTGTCCATGTGATGTCCCATTTGGCCACAGTTGAAGCACTTCCTATCCGCTGGCTTGGCCCGACAATTACTAGCATAATGGCCCTTCTTACCACAGCTGAAGCACTCAACATCTTGCTTATTCTTTTTCTTCTGACCATCTTTAGTCTGATTCTGCTTTCTCTTACTCTGGGAACCACCCTTGCCTCCACCACTTGCTTGTGGCTTTGGCTCCTCTGTAGATGCACCCTCAGTCTTCGGCTTAGGGTAGAGACTCTCTGACCTCAATGCTTTCCCCACAATCGATTCAAACGTCTCATTGATGTGGTTAATAAGCCTTTCCCCCAAGTACTGATCCAAACCAGTTATGAATTTCTCATGCTTCTTCTCGGCAGTATCAATAAGATAACCCATACTTCAACAAAGTGTCGAATTCAGCAATATACTCCGAGACAGCTCTGCCATTCTGCTTGAGCTCCAAGAATTTCTTAAACAGCACTGACTTCTGAGCAGCTGGAATGAACTTCTCGCTAAAGCGAACCTTAAACTGCTCCCAAGTAATCTGATCCTCGGGAGTGGATGCCTTTATAGCATTCCACCAATTCATAGCCCGTCCTTGCAGCTGACGGGATGCTAACCTTCTCTTCATCGCATCCTCAATACCCAAGTCTTCAAAGATACGCTTGCAACTATCTAGCCAATCCTGAACATCCGTGGCCGACTCCGTTCCGTGGAAAGGCTTCCCACCAAGACTAGTATAATCCTTATTCAGCTTGGCAAAGTCGACCCTAGGCGCCTACACTATTGGACCACCACCATTTCCACCATTGGGAGCTGCCCTCTGCACATCCCTACGCATCTCTCTCATGAGGTCAGTAAACATCGTCCTCATGTCAGCAGCATTCCCATTATTGGCTCCCCTACCAGCACCCCTAGTATATCGGCTCATTGTCAATCTGTAAAAGGGAAACGATTAACGACCCCATAGTGGTACTAGTGCAGTACAACCCCATTCTTATACTACTAATAGTATATATATAGCTTTTGAAAACCAAAGTAATCACAAATACGCGCTCTCATATATGTACTATCTCTCCCTAGTGTCTTTCCCTAGGTTAACTACGCAACCTAGAGCTCTGATACCAAGTGTGACGACCCACCCCGCACCAGTCGACATTTCCTCCGAAAGTGCGCTGTACATATGCCCGACTAGCACAGAACGGTCGCCAAAGAAAGGAAAGAAGAGAATGAACTAATCAAGAACCCGTAGAATATCTCACAGCGCATGGAATAAAATATAATAATAACATACTTGACATAAAACAGGTGAGACAGTGCATAAGCTGATAACTAAAACCAATATCAACATCAGAGCAGCGGAAATCCAAATACAGCTTATTACAATTTTCCAAATTTACTGTCTCGAAAACATGGAAAGCTAAAGTAGAAGATGCATTACTAATGCCCAAGAAGTGATCTTCAACAACACAGGGAGAATACTATATATATATGTCATACGTGGAAGCCTCCTGCTCGTCTCCGGATCATCTACCCGTGCATCACCAGCTAACCTGTCTCTAGTCTGCTCGTGTGAGCACCCAGAGTAATAAGAAGAGACATAAAACTCTGGGTCAGACAAAAGTCTGGTATGAGCGATAAGCATCTAAACAGAACAATAACAGGTATACTAAACCATACCTGAACCTGGACCTGCAACCAAAGAGTTAGTACCACATACCGTACAATACTCTAAGGTGCCATAACAATAGTGTAAAGGATACGGGGGTGGGGTGTACATGTCATAATGATGGCAAACAAATCAAGCATAGCATCCATCCTCACATCTCTCACACAGTGCGTAAAGCATACGATGTCCACCACTGACAATCACTAGACCCATCGAAGAAGTGACGGAGTTCGACCTGTAAAACTACTGCTACTACCAAGCCTACCACATGGAGTCATGACCAAATCTTTACAAATGACCCCACTTCATTGGTCTATAGCCCTTTAGCCGTACCTAGGCCACTGTGGCCCTGAATCCGTTCATGTACCTCCCATACATAGTGATCCAAAGTCATAGACATCGATAGCCCTTTGGCACACGTCCCGCAACAAAGCCCAATCATGAAGTGAATTCATTGGTTCCCAACTGGATCTTGAGCTCTAACTTCCCACATTGGACTACCTTTGCATCTCGGGTTATTGGTCAATATTGGGTCGGGTCGGTTTCCCCTTCTAGCCATCGGTTCGGGTCGGGTCCACTGCGTTGCGTTGGTTCATTGTCTTCCTCTGGTAACGGTTCGGCTCGAGTTCGTTGCATTGCGTCGATTCGGGTCAGGTGTCCCACTTCGGGTCGGGTCGGGTTGCCATCTCCCATCCAGTCCGTTCTTCTGCTCCGATCAGCTCCTTCGTTCTTCACATGCTCCAGTCTGATCTCTCCCCCTTTATTCGATCCGATCCCAGTTCAATTAGTGCGGCCTTCCTTTTTGCCAGTTTTCTCAAGTGTCAAGTTCCGATCCGATCGAATCCCTTGCCCAGTTCACCTATCCGGTCCGAGCCCTTATCCGATCCGATCCGATCCGAAACCTTGCACAACTTTCTGCAACCTTTTCCAGCAACTTGTTTACACCATTCGACGACGTTTTCAACCAATCTAACTATTCTAATCAATCACAAATCATCCCAAACAGTCATAGCAACATAGCAAACTAATCACAAACACCAAATCAATGAATTTACATGTCAAAATGGATGAAATATACCCAAAACCCCATATTTTCCCTTAAGCATGTTTAAGCAAAACTAATCCTAGGGTTAGCAAAACTTAACCAAATTAAACCAAACTTCTACCAAAGGCATAAAATATTATTTTCGAATTTATAGATATTTTTCCAGAATTATTTAGTGTATAAATTCGCTAATCTTCACTAATTACCCTTAATCAACTGTAATTAGTGCAAAAACTATGCAAATCACTCACCTTGGCCACAAATAAAATTCTCAGAACTGAAACCTCGCTGATTTGGGTGAATACTGATGTCTAACAGCAGCTCTAACCTCGCTTTCGTGTTTTCTCTCCTTAATTTGATGTAGATTAAGTCAAAACTTAATTAGAAAGTGATTAGAAGGTGATTTGGGTGTTGGAGGTTCCAAGAATGAAAGTAGCAGCTGAAAGAAATGTTTTCTAACCCTAATCAGCCCCTATACATCTCCAATCCCGAAATCCCCTTTGGGCTTAGCTGCTAATTACCCGGTTAAGCCTAATTAAGCTGTTTTTCACCATCTGAAACTTGTTTCAACCATATCTCCCAAACAGTAAGCCCGTTTGGCTAATGTGACCACTCTACGGAATTGTAAACCATCATCCGGAGCCAATGGAGTGGTTTCAGGTCAAAATTTCTTTCCAATCAAAAGTTATGGCCAAAACAGTACTAACTGGGGGTAAAATGGTCATTTAAAAATTGGGAAAAATCATGAACATGGGAAATGACCCCAATAGTCGTCTCCCAAAGTTACATGACCATACGACTTCGTATGTGAAAGAAATAAATATTCTATGATCCTCTGATGTGTAGAATACGGGTCGTTACAATCTGATTTTGAATTAAATTTGTCTAAATTATCCTTAGTATTAAGTATAAAACGTTTACTTTCAAATATTTTAAAATAAGATACTTTTGGTTTCTTATTATACAAAAGTTTGTAAGGAGTTCTGTGAGTCAAAGGTCTAACTGAAATTCTATTTATAATATAACAAGCTGTTGCTACTGCCTCAACCCAAAAATTCCTCGGTAAGTTACTATCGGATAACATAGTTCTTGCACATTCTTGTGTCGTTCTATTTTTACGTTCAACTGCTCCGTTTTGTTGAGGAGTTCTTGGAATTGAAAAATTATGGATTATTCCCTTTTTATTACAGTACTTTTCAAAATTCTCATTTTCGAATTCTCTACCATGGTCACTACGTATTATTTCAATATTTAGTGATAATAAATTTAGAATCCTTTTAGAAAAAGTTTTAAATTGATCAAAGCATCACTTTTATTTTTAAGAAACATAGTCCAAGTGTATCTTGAGAAGTCGTCAACTATTACAAATACATATCTGTTACGATTTATTGATTGAGTTTGAGATGGACCAAATAAATCCATGCGCGTTAACTCTAATGGTTTTGAAGTAGTGATTTCTTCTTTTGATTTAAATGAACTCTTCTTTAATTTTCCGAATTAACAAGCATCGCATAAGTTATTAATTTTGAATTTTATTTTGGGTAATCCTCTAACCGAATCTAATTTAGAAATTCTAGAAATATGTTTGAAATTTATATGATCGAATGTCTTATGCCAAATCCAGGGATCACTTGTATTGGCCATAAGACATAAATTATCATTGGAAATTTTCAGATTACTTGTATTGGCCATAAGACATAAATTATTATTGGAAATTTTCATACTTAATATATAAATATTTTTCTTTCTATCTCCTTTGAATATAACCTTTGAATTCCTATCTTCTATGAAACATTTATTCTTATCAAAATTTATTTTATATCCTTTATCGCAAAGTTGAATTATACTTAGCAAATTGTGTTTTAAATTCCTAACTAATAAAACATCAGAAATAGTAGGAGTTTCAGAATTACTGACATTGCCGATTCCAATGATGTATTCTTTAGAATTATCTCCGAAGTTTACCAATTCACCATCTTCATACTTCAGATTATTGAGTAGTTCTGGATTTCCAGTCATATGTCTTGAACATCCAGTATCCATTTGTCCTTTTTCATTTCCACCAATTGCTTTCCAGAATTTGAATTTAAAATAGCAATGTAACACACCAGTTCAAGAATTGAATTTCCAATAGCCACCTTTTTAGAATTTGAATTTCCAATAGCCACTTCACCCATCTTTTCAACTTTTGAGTTTTCAAAAGTCATGGAAGTCATCCTTTTCTATATTGACCAATATTTCAGTAGATCATATTCTTCTTTAACATTAATATATGCATACTCTTTTAACATTGATGCAATGCACGAACTGACACTAGTATTATCAGAGATTCCAAAATTTGCCATTTTACCAAATTTTCAAAAATCAAATTATGAACTTTTTGAAAGACCTTGCTCTGATACCAATTGTTAGGGACTGCAGAATGGATCGTTCAGGCAAAGTAAACACTAGAGGGGGTGAATAGTGTTTGTAAGAATTTAAACAAAACTAATAACTAGAGAGAACTATGGGATGAATCAGACACTACAAACACAGAGGCAAAATAAACAAAAACAAAATTGCAAAAAAGGAAAGAACACATGGGATTTTATACTGGTTCGGATTACTCCTACGTCCAGTCCCACACAACGCTGGGTTGTGCAGAGTTTTATTACTCTTTCAATAGTCAATTACACCCTCCTTGATTTCACGGCTCAACAAGGAGACACCGATTTCTACTTTCTTGATTTCACGGCTCACAAGAACACACCGACTCCTACTTCCATGATTTCACGACCCATAAGGACACATCGACTCCTACTTCCATGATTTCACGACCCATAAGGACACACCGACTCCTCTTTGACTCACAATAAGTTTTATTCAACCCAACCAATTACAGAATAACCCTATAACTCTTCAGTAGCACTTGATTCAGAGAGTGTAGAGAGAAAAAGTTTGATCAATTCAGAAGTGAATTCGATAGAGTATAAGTGTAAAAACCATAAAAATGATTAAGAATAATGGTAGGATGAAATAAGATGAAGATGGAGAAGAAGAGATGTTAGAAAATTTTGTTTTAACCTCTTTTTATAGGGTATGAAGGGTTGCAACTGTTCTAAAGCGTTTCAAATAGTAAAAAACACTTCCCTTCAAATTTAGAAAAATGGCTTTTATATGTCGACATACATATTTTGCTATGTCGACATAGCCATGCGTAAATTTTATTTTCAAAGCATTTTTCAAGTATTTTGATATAAAATTAATTCTGGAAATTCTTGGTTAAAATTCTAATGTTGTAAATCAATATTATATGATAGAAAAACATATGAAAACATATTTTTAAACTATATACATATAATTATAAAATTATAAGATTTTAAACTATAAAATATAAATAAAGTATATGTAAAAAAACTTAAGTTTGAAAAACAAAAGGAATAAAAATAGAGTTAAATAGAAAAACAAAATAGATAAGATTGAGGTTAAAAACAAAAACAAAAATAGAGAGGATCAAGGAAAGAATTGAAAAATTAAAATTAGAATTAGAATTTGAATTTGGATTTGAACCTGGAGTGCTATTTGGAGTCTTACAAAATCTAGACTCTATAAATATACTATTCTTGAACTCTTGAAATCTTGATTACTCATGAGTCTTGAATATACTCCAAACTCTGAATCTCTAAAAGTTCTTAAACTGTACAGTCTTCAGATAATTCCTATATAGAAATCCTGCATATGTGTGTATATATATAATGTATATATATTCTAAATAAAGATGTTAGTATATATTTTATAATCAATGATAATTGAAATAAGGTTGTTGTCATCAAAACTCCATTCTCTAGCAACGACGACTTGTTGTGTAGAGCAGTTTTGTCCATAGTAGAAATATCGGAAATCACAATTGGGGGCTCCATATAAAAGGACATAATCCAATGCCAGTTGTTCAAACATATGAGTAATTACTGGGACTAGCATTTGCAGTTGGCTCCATCCAAAGCTTCAAATTTGGGAGGATCTGAATGTTTATAGTTTGTTGAAAGGACCATCACTCTTTGCTGTGAAAAGTTCGCTTTTAAATTATTGGAATAAACTCAGTAAAGAGAGGGAATGATGTTGTATCATGAAAGTTCCACTTTCTTGAACGCGAATTCCGATTCTACTAAGGTACAGTCTCTGTTTACCGTTCTCTCCCTAAGGCTAACATAACTAACTTCAAACTTGTGCACTCAAGGTTGAAGAATTCAGAGAAGCTTAGACATAAAATTACTCAGAAATTTCGAGAAGAAGATGAATTATTTTCCATGTTGCTTTCTTCGAAGAGTAATAGAAAACATATAGAAGTAAGTTCTTGAGCTCAGAACAGGATAGCTAGGAAATCTGAACCGATTAGAAAATGAAAAGAAAACTCCTTAAATTATGTTGATTCTGAAATTAACTGGTAATAGAATATAAGTATTTGTCTTTTCTGTTTTACGAGCTGAAATAAAAGAAAAGGAAATGATATAAAGATATAATTAATGGAGAACTAGTTTATTTGATTGTAGCTAAACAACTAACTGTTAATGTGCCAAATTCCATATGCACTATCAAAGGTGTCACATGCACATATCAACCCATCCATGCACGCGCATGTATGTGCAAGTCTACATGGTAATCCACAATTCTCACGCCTATTTAATTAGTAATAGATATAGTAGTATACATAGGAGAAAATGACAAAATGGTAGACAATGTAGGATAGAAGTTTATTGCAATTATCCAAAACTAAGCACTAATGATATACTTATTTTTACTGAATTACTATTTATTAATGCTCATGATAACAAACATAACCACAATAAACCAAAATGACTAAGTTGAACTTGATTTATTGATGACAACGCTTTAAGCTCTCTAATTTAAGTTTTCCTTTTATTTGTCATCTAATAGATTCTAGTTGCTAATCCAATATCATTATTAAACTGTGATTGTCCATATAACCTAAGAAAGATACAATATCTTTAGGTTTCCCATGAAAAAAAAAGCATTAGTTATATTTAGTATGATTAATTTCAAAACTTTCCTTTGTCACTTACATGCACAATATGAAATTAGAAAAGGAGGACTTATGTATATATAATGTGGGGTGCTACCACATCTAAATATAAGAAAACTTACCCAATGTATATTACTCTTCTAACTTACTACTTCTATTTTAAAATGCCCAACCCCTATTTCTATTTTGCTATGATTAATTATTAAATGTCTAGATTTGTAAAGAAAAAACAGCATGAATGTAACTCAAAAACATAAAACAATAACAACAATTTTCTAAGCTTTTAAACTATGTAATTATACTAGTTATGTTAGAATAAATTTTAATTATGAATGACCAAATTAACCATTTGAAGTATATACAAAATCATAGGTAATCCAACAATTTTTGAAACAATGTATATGCTAATTTAATTCAATGAATTATCTGGAAAATAAGAAGAAGATTTATGTTGACTTAACGAGTGCCTTGATTGAATAATAGGACACTTTTTACTGAAGCAAAATGATTTAATTAAATATTAGAATTGGAAATTAAAATTATCTTCGCATGTTTTAGGTAGTCAAACTGTACTTTTCTCTAGTGCTAGCTTATGAAATGATTATCAACATTAAAGAATTCATAATACATATAGTCACAGCCCGAGTCAAATGCTCAGGAAAACACTATAAAGAAAAGTAACCTGATAAAAATTGTAAAGCTCGATCTTGAACCCTCCTCAAGCCAATGGTTAGCTGTAACAACCCGTATTTTCCAGTAATCAGGAAGTGCAGATTTATTAAGTTTTGTGATTCTTAAGATAATATGTTGGTGATATGAGTTTGCGAGACTAACTCATATAACATTTAAATTCGAAAAATATAATAGAGTTTTGAGCATTTGTTAAAATTAAACATTTGGAATAAATTATCACAAACTCGTATCACCAACATATTATCTTAAGAATCACGAAACTTAATAAATTTGCATTTCTCGGTTTCCGGAAAATCCGGGTTGTTACATTAACCCACTCGAAACATTCTCTAAAGAGGAATGTTATGGGATACGATACATCATAACAAAACACAAGAGAACATTTCATTGCTATTACAACAAATTTACATCAGAGTACAGATAATCGATACATAATGGAAAAATATAAAGGTAATAAATTACAATACAACAAAAACAAATTACATAAATAAAATTAGCAGAAGACAATTAAAATAATCCAGAGTATATCTCCAACCAAAATCTAGGATCCTGCTCAATAAATATCTGCAAAACCAAAATTACTAGATGTCCATGTAGAAAATATGGGCATCTAAAGTTTATGTGGGAAACAATAAACTCCAAGTCAGTCATGGGACTGGTATGAGAACCAAAAAAATTACTATATCTTATTTTTAAAGTTGATTAAATCACGGAACCATGCCGTATAACACAAAACGGGTTTCCTCCACATGAATACCAATCATGACCCAATCGCATTTTTTTTTGAAAAATGAAGCTATTATAAGACTCAAGTCCCCATCACACAATGCAAGCACAAGCCGGAGGTTGGAGTTTTACCTTATAATAGCCAAACATGTTGATTACGCAAAATTTCTGTTTCATTATTACTAGTGCATAGTGTATAAATCAATTTTGAAAATAAATGTATCTATCACAGACGGCATATACCCCATCCTATTATGTTGCCATATAGGTTTATAACTAAAAACGCAAGGTTCATATTAGAAGTTGTATTTCCATCAATGATCAAGACAAATGATCTTCTTTAACCATTTGACTAGCAAGGTGTCCAGGACAGAACGCATCATCGTTTACAGCGGCAGAGCCGGCCCACCAATTTCCAGTGAGTTCGGTTCAATCCTGAACATAACATTCCTCTGTCCTATTGGACCTACAATCTGGTCAGTACATCGACGATCATCTAAGGCGCCTCAATCCATCATCCACATAAGTAAATTGCCTGGGCTCCATACAATTGCATCACTCTTAGCTAAAAGGAAACGTATGTCCTTACTCTATTATCTTTCATCCTGTTTTAGGCCATTTCGGCTGTCAGGCTTGTCGCAGTCACGTCCCAACACAAATCTACGCTATGTTAGCCATATTTTGATCATTGACCGAAGAGCTTTGCTTTTCAACAAAAGCTTTGATCAATCGGCATCTTAACATGCCACATTGTCAATTTATACCATATAACTGATGTCTATTAATATATACCTCTAAGCTCATACGTCTCAAAGAAGGGCATTAAGCTAAGAGAATAAATTCTCCGCCACCAAACAGATACATATTTAGTAGAGATCAGTTAATTCAACTTAAAATACAATGTCAGACACACAATCCATTTGTAAGTTCGTTCTGGGTCTGAACGAAATCGAATGCACCTTATTCCTCGTCCCATATGTCCAATACAAGAGAGAGGCCCTTACATACCTTGTCGATCTCGAAGTACGTCTGGACGACTACCACTTTAACTTATAATGGAAGCTATCCAAGGCATCGGCAATAATCCAAATGATGTGAAGATCTCCGGTCTTCAACCACCGTTTTCAATATCTTTGACAATTGTCGTATTCGTTATTCAGAATGGGTTGAAACCTTGTCTTCCGAATAACTATCGCATCATTAAAATCAAGATATATATAAAAATATCATATGCCTCATTCCAATTCAGAATATTCTTTTAATCAAATATTCTTTACATTAGGAGATACTCCTACAAATCTTATCAAAGTACATCATTTAAACTACTTGTTTAAATCATTCGTTGGAAATCATTTCAAAATATTATAAAATGTCTTTTCATAACTTAATTCAAATTAAGGTTTATAAGACTTATTGGGATTATCGAGCCTTACAAAAATGTAATCTCTCATATCGTTATCCCATTCCCATCCTATTCATCCCATGCTGTAAAACTGGTGGCACTCCATATCTAACACCCCTCAAGTTTCAGTAAGTTTAATTACTTTATACCAATTCAAATCTAATTAAAGATTTATTAAAACTCGAACACGGTTTTAATATCCATTTATTCAATCAAATCTTTATTGGAAGATTTATTACAACTAAAACTTGAGAAATCATATTTCGTTAACTAGGTTAAAGAATAATGTTATTTAAAACATCGTCCATGATAAAACCAAAATCAGACTTCTATTAGAAATGGAATCTTTACGGAAATCATATCAGTTGACAATCGATATAAATTTCTATATCAGATTACTACTATAAGTGGAATAATAGCAAAGCCTTTTAAATTCCTTAAATAGTAAATGTCTTCCTCCATGGAGATTCTTCTCGATTATTACTAAATCGATATCCATTCAATTCCAATTAAATTTACTAGTTGGAAAACTTAACTTTGGAAAATTCCATTAAATCATAATTAAAAGATTTAATCCACAAACTTCATTTACAAATGGGTTTAAGAACAATGTTATTGAAGTCACCATTCACAACAAACCCAAAATCTAATTTGATATTAAATATAAGGCTTTTGAATAGAAATCGTATCGACTTATATTCAGTATCAAATTCTGAAACCAACAGATACCGTATTGGGATGATACATCTATCTTTCAAATTCCTCAAAATAGTATCCGTGTAATTATGGAATCTAATATTAAATTATTCAAAGATTATTTCCATTCAAATCCAATATACATTCATTGGAAAATCTTAACTTGGTTAAGTATTAATAAATTTAAACCATTGTAGTCGCTTTTTTCAAATAGCTAAATTTCACAAAATTGCTTTCTATTATTCAGAACTACATATATTTAGTTCAAATCACTTTTAAATCATTTATTAAGATTTATCATAATTTTTCCCTATTTTTAATAATTTAAAAATAGT
Organism: Allium sativum; assembly: GCA_030737875.1. NCBI lineage: Eukaryota > Viridiplantae > Streptophyta > Magnoliopsida > Asparagales > Amaryllidaceae > Allium > Allium sativum. The sequence continues at coordinate 42,178,516 of JASFAX010000020.1, read as the reverse complement.
TCAATTTATTAAAAATCCATTTCAATTCATTTTATATGCTATTTTTACTCAAATTTGATTTGAATTTATCTCAAAATCTAACCGTTGGATTTTAAAACTTAACTTATCATTGGAAAGCTCTTTTCATTTTGAACCAAATGGTTTTTGTTTTAGAAAGGTCCAATGGTCAAATCTTCCAATACGTCAATTTGAAGTTAATGGTCGAAATTCGCCAGCGGTTGCTGTGCAACACGTCCTATTCAAACTATGTAAATAAAATTCGTCCAAAACGTATTTGATAAAACATTTATAAATTCATTTTAAAAACGATTCAATCACCAATTCAATTTTAAACCAAAATTGAATGTTCTATATTATTATAATACTAAAATAATAATATTTTTCAAAATATCAAATTTTGAAATCCAAACTTTTCCGACATCCGTTATAAAAATAAATATGATGGATGGAAAAATCTGTTCGAGTTAAAGACACCATTTACATACGTAACTCGAATTCACATTTTGAGATTACTATTCATTTTAAAATAAATATGAAAACATGCCTCAATTAATTGAAAATTAATTCAAATCAAATTCTGAAATTTATTCATAATCATCTAAACTATCATTCCAAAGTAATTTGAATTTAAAACTCAAATTTCCATTTTTACACCGAATACTTTATTAACAAAATATTCACATTAAATTCCAAACTGGAATGAGATCCAACCAATTACCATATAATTCGGTTTATATGGATTTCACATATCAGTAATATCCATATCAACTACCATCCACCAATCAAGCATTATAATATAAGCGTTTTATTCAACAACGCTTATATTCATAGTTAAATAATAATAACATTAAAAACTGTAAACATCATCCATCAATCACAAAACAAAGGTTGCAATCAGAGGAAATCAATATATAATCAAACAAGATTATAATAACTAATAAAATTCAAGTTGAGTGAGAGTTCTCACATTGATCGGTTCAAAATCATTATAGAACGATTATTTTGATTAAATTAAACTGAGCATTTATTTAATCAGAATTTGTAACTAGCTCCAAATTTCTCCAAATTGACTTCATTGTGAAATTCTTGTCGTCACGATTCCATAGAAACTGGTTTCACTCGATTCTGTTTTCATTTGCAAAAGTTACGGAGTTTAAATCATAATTACATTAGTAACCTTACTTAAGATTATTAACCAAGTTAATTAACCTAAGTTTATATTCCTCCTCGTTAACCTTTAGGTCGCCGCTTGAAGAAAACTCTCCACTGTCCCTTCACTTCGTGCTCCACCCACGCTCCACCAGGCGACGATTAGAAGACACCACTGCGTAGCCATCAGCGTTCGCCTCCACTGCCATGATCATTGGCGAACTCGCGGCCTCCCTTGCCTCGGAAAACACCCACGAACACTGGCTCTTTGAGCTGCAAAATCGGCCATCACGTTGAACAAAAACAGATTATAACCGTTCAATTGATGGATCTCCCTGAGTACTACGTTTTCTTAGTTCGAAATATATGGTATTAGTTGATGGATTAAAGAAAATAGATGGAGGAAGAATCGAATGTTCTTGTTCATTCATTCTAAGTGGCAGCCTGTAATGAATTAGGGCTAGGGTTAGAGATTATAAGAGTGTATATATATATATATACAGATTTTATTTTGATGTTCCTTCGTGGTGAAGTTTCATGTTCGGACTCCAAACAAATCCCAATGATTGGCATCCTTAGCCATATACCCATATTTCGAAAACAATGACATATGTTTCAGAAGCTAATTCGATTGTTTTAATCAGTTTTTCTCAAAATTAAAATATAAGTCAATATAACGTTAAATATTTAATTTTAACACACGTTTTAATTTGCTAAGACCACATACTAAGTCCAAAAATTATGAAATTTGAAATTCCGCTACATTTCACTAATAATATATACATATATATATGTAATTAGTTAAGAAAACTATTTTCAAACCGTACCCGAGGGTGAACCCATCAATAAATCATAATTTGGATTTGCAAATTTAGGGGTTTATTTGCTGTATTTCCATGATGAATTTTGATGGATTTACACGGTTTGAAAATAGTTTTCTTAACTAGTTAAGTTCTAACAAGCCTAGTTACGTTGAATTTGGAGACTGTTTTGAAAAATAGCCTTATTTCCAGCTTTAATTGAATTCTAATAGAATATCAATATGCGTTTATTTTTACCATTCTCACATATTGAATTCCAATTGAATTAAAATTTGAAACATAACAATAATTTGATGCTCCAGATCCGATAAAATTGGTTTATCGAAAATGGAGATTGTTTGTAAAATGATTATTTTTAAGGCTTAAATAAAACCAATAAATTCAAAAACAATTAAATTTAATAATAATAAATTAATCTTATCACATATATCCAAATAAAATATCATTTCGTACCAAAAAAAACATACTTAGGCTTATAACTCGATAACTTCAAAATTCAAGTCAAACTGATATTCAATTTCATAACAAATCCTTTTATTTAATTTAATAAATTATTATAATTTATAAACGATTCCATAGTGACTATTTGAAATTTTAATCTGGACATAACTTACAATTTATACACGAAATCTCGATTTTTCATTTTCGTTAGAAAATTATAATTCAATAGATCCTAACGTTTCTTGTTTTAAAGAAATCAGACTTATATTGAATTCTGTAATTCAATTGAAATCTAAAACTAAATTTTCAAATTACCGAGAACGTTACGTGTTTGTTTTATAATTAATATAGACTTACACATTCAAACTTCATTTTAAATAAATTCTAAGTCATTAATTCTCAAAATAAGTCATTATAAATATTTAATTTCCATTAAATATTTCTTAATAAATTGTGGGTCGTTACAAAAATCTACGAATAATTATTAAAAAACAAAATTTTCTTTACTGGGGTTTCATCATTAGTTTACAAATAATCGTTTGCTTAGAGAAGCTTAAGTATTTTAAGTCATAATATTTGAATTCAAATAGTTTAATCCATCAGTCATTCAAAGTATGCATTCCATGTGCTTCATCAACATCCATGGACCAAATGCCAAAAGAACAATGATATATATTGCCGTTGTTTTTTTTCTTTAGAGAATATTAGGCTTAGACTCTTAAAATCAAACTTAATACTTAAAAAATCATTCCTAAAAATAGATTATAATTTTGGTCCCTAGAATTTAATTATTAAATAATTGCGTAACTTATGCAGTTATTCAGTGAATAATTGCAGATATTCGTGCAATTATATCAAAAAAATTATAAATATTTGCGATTTTTCTGTAAAATACTATGGATATTTTCGCAACTTTTTTAGTGAATAAGTGCAAAAATTTCTACAAATTTTTTAAAAAATTATGGATATTTCTGCAACTTTTTTAGTGAACAATTATGGAAATTTGTACAAATTTTTAAAAAATTATGGATATTTCCGCAACTTTTTTAATGAAAAATTATGAAAATTCCCACAAATTTCTATTGAAAAATTACTGATATTTCCATAGCTTTGGATATAATTGCATTAATATTTATAACTATTCACCAAATAATTGCATAAAATTATACAACTAACAATTAATTTAATTTGGATGACCTAATTTACATACCTTTCTGGGAATAATGTTTTTTTTTTTTTTTTTTTTTTTTTTTTTTGGGCAAGGCAGGTCGTTTTTATATTGGCCGTATCACTTTATTATAGAAAGAGAGGCAACGGGTTCTCTGCACATTCACAGAGAAACTAACCTGGTTTGTATAGCAGAAATAACAAAGATCACAAAATTACAAACATACAGCAAGGTAAAAACACAAGGCTCTAAACCACGTCACAGTAATATCAATAGTCAAAAAACAACCCGTGAAGGGTCATGATCCGCGCAAAGGTCTCAAGGTGGGATGCCAAGTCTTCCATGTAGTAAGAAGCTGTCGGGCTAAAAATACGGGTCCTATCCTAGGAAGAGTCCTGCAGGATTATCGAATTATCATCACCAATTTCACCCTCATCCTATAGCTTTAAATCATTGCCAACGCGATGGTAGAAGAGACGTCTTCGATCACCCTCATCTCCAATAAACGTGTAAAAATAATGTTAAGTATCATAACGCATTCCACACAGGGCATGCACCCAAGCATGCTCCCATTTAACCCACGAGACATCAGGATCAAGAAAAATATCAAGCAATTTAGGAACGTCTGAATCAAGAAAAACTTCAGGCAACATAGGAACGTCTGAAACAGGTGAAACATCAGGATCAGGCGTAACAACAGGTGGATCCACCACATGATCGAACTTCATACCAGTAGGAACCCAAACTCTGACAGGAGGTCTAAGGAGAGGAGTCCTAATTGGGGGAGGAAAATTATCATCAAGCTGACAATCTTCAGCATAATGACCAAAAGATTTACGTGAAGTGAAAATTTCTGGTTTCTATCTATACTTGACATCCACAAAATGATCACGATTGTCAATACAAATTTTGGTTTGAGAAGGCAACGGTTTGTCCGGTGTAATTTCAATCAGAGCCCTTGCGTATACTAGATTTTTCCTTGCAACAATATTGGCATCAAAACATTTGAGCTTGCCAATATAACATGCAAGCCAATTTAGACCTAGAAGAGGTTGAAGAACCGAGGGAATACGAGTGAATTGTATCCATACCGGAATAGAAAGTACCTGCTCCTAAACTTTATCAATTGAAGCACTCCATGTAGTCACAATAAAAGGTCTTCCATCAATAATTGATGGAGCAGCTTCGAGGACACGTAGCCTTTCTTGAGGAGAAGAAAATTTGAAATGATAATGACCATCAACTACTTTCATAGTCAAAGATGCACGGATTTGCCAAAAATTGCGACATGTCGAGTGCATCTTAATTGCCGGCGGTTTTGAATCAAGGAAAAAACCTACAAATTGGTCTGACCAAAATTTTATTGTTTCGTCATGAATTTCCCGAGGAGGTATCGAGCCAAGATCGACATTCAAGTTATCAAAACACACCGGCTAGTAATCACCAGCAATTTGAGGAAGGGAACTAAAGAGTGAAGTCCAACACTTGGGTGGCAAAGGAGGAGAGTTCGACACAGGAGCAGGAATGTTTACTGGACTAGTACTATTTTCATTTGAGGTCACGTTAGAAGAAGAATTCTGTCGAACAGTTGGTGGGCTTTGTGAATCAACACAAGGCGCATGAAATGATGAACTATTACCAGACACCCCAATATCCCCTTGCTCACAACCTAATTCGTTTACACCAACAGAAACATATGCGCTCAAATTCAAACCCAAATTGGGTGCGAACGCTGCTGAAAGCAAACCCAAAGATAACGAGTCAAAAGCCAAAGTACAACCAAGAGAACGTAGAACATTAACATTACTCAAACCCTTAGTAGCAGGAAGGGGCCATACTGACGAGCTCGAGCTAGCAACGGTTTGATCAGAGACTTGCTCAAACTAGGCGAAATTAAATGAGCAGAAGTTACCCCAAACAAGATTAGAAGAACCTACAGCAGAGATCTCGGCGACTAAAGAGTTAAGAGGATGGGAATTTGGCAACGTGTATACAGGGCATGGAGGAGCAATGTAGGACTCGAGGTCAGCATCAGTGTCAGACAACGAAAGAAGGGACTTTGCAAGGCTAGCAGATAGCGTGGTGATAAAAGAAAGTGAACCCGACTTGGGCTTCTTAGTCTTAGCCATGAGAGGGAAAGAAGAATTGCGATAGAGGAGGAAGTGGTTAAGAGACTGAGGCACAAGAGGAAAGGATCTAAGCCGCCAGAAGGGTTTCCGCCATTTTAGACGAAAGCATTTTTTAGCGAGGTAAGGGCTTTTTGGGAATAATGTTTTGGGGTCCGTCTATTGACACCCCGCTATTTACTCTTCACCCCCCCCATTAAATAGAAAATAAAATGCACACCCCAACTATTTCTCTTCCCACCCCGCTTATTCCAAAAATGCCCTTACTACATTTTTATTCTTATTGTTTTCTCTTTACTTTACTTCTTATATCAAACCTGCAGTTTGTTTGTGCATCTCTTTTTTAATGTTTTGATCGAATTAATTGACGTTTAACATCGTTGATTGCCTATTGTTGGTTGTGGTTTTATTAACACTCCACCCGGGCTGATTTATTTAAATTAACACTTTCTACAGCGATAATTTAGTTATTTGTCATTCAGGCATTTACAATTTCTGTACATTGTTGATCTATTCGGTCTAAAAATACATAACTATATACACCGTTGACTTTAAAATTTTCAAAATTTTAATCATCGTTTGTAATTCCCGTCTTTGATTTTTTTGAAATCAAGTACAACGCTGATTTTTAATTTTAAGTAATTTAGCCTGAAACATTGCTGATTTTTTATTATTTTTAATCATTGCATTAGACAAGTTATTTATTTTATCATCAAGGGTATAACTGGAAATAAATGTTTAAAATTTTAACTGGGGGATGAAGAGCAAATATCGGGGTGGCAATAGCCGGACCCAATGTTTTGATTGTTTTGAAACCTAACAGTGACATTAAACAAATTGTCCCTTTTTTAAGTTATAAAAGGTTGATGTTGCCAGGCTATTCAACATAAATTATGACTACCATAAATATTCTTATAGCATAAACATAAAAAAAAAAAAAAAAAAAAAAAAACAGATTAACAACATGTAGGAAACTTCATATCAAAATTAGTTATCATCATTCCAATTTAATACGAGATTGAAATAATAAGTATCCACCCAGTGAACCAATTAACCAACTAATGTACAAATTGATAGAAAAATCAAAGGAAAAGAAGTCAATATGATTCTTAAGACCTATCCATAGCAACATCACTGATCAATCTTTCATATGCACAGGACGATGCAAAAATTAGGTTTAACATCCAAGTTTAGAACCGATCCATTAAACAATAGTAAATCAGAAAAAATTTGAAGTTCTCTCATTAATTATATGACTTTTCTTTATCCTTTTTAATTCTCTCCATATTTATGTTATTTTTATCCACCAAAATCATTCTATTAACTTCTCACACGGTTTTACATTCAGATGCCTTTTTTAAATCTACAATTATTTACGCATCTTTCATGGATCTTGGAATTTTACATTAAAGTCTGCATACTTAAATTAATTACACAATCCTAACTTTAAACTAATTATTATACTTAGTCAACTAATATTTATTAATAAATTATAAAAAATGAAAATTTTCAATATGTAAAATACAATTGCATCAATAAATTGGGTAAAAATATGCATTTAGATTCTTATCTCTACGCGTGCACACCCATATGTACACACACACACACACACACACACACACACTCATTTTAAATGTGTGTGTGTGTGGTATAACATAAATTATACACTTTAATGGAAACAATAATTTTATTTTATAATTTATTTACTGAATGGATTTATCATACATTATATTGTAAAATTTTATTAATATTAACTTCCTAAATTTCAAACTTCTTACAATTACTTAGAAACTCTTCTGAATTATATATTAATATTTTACATCCAAGTCCATATATTTAACTAATTGTGTAAGCTTAAATTTAAACTACTTCAATAAATTGATTAAGTAATACAGGAAAATACCTTGAACGACAAAATGAGCACAAAAATGTTCCATAAGGACAAGGAGAATTTTTTTTGTCCATGAGGCCCAAATTTAATGTAAACGGAGGAATTATAGTGGGCCCTTGAATTTCTCCATTTGCATTAAGTTTTGTCCTTGAAGATAAAAAGTTTCCCTTTGTCCTTATGGAACAATTTTTCGTTCTTTTTTTTACTTATGGACAAAAACCCCTGAGAAAAAAATGATAATTTTGTTTATTCAGATCTAAAGCTATCTAAATTACATAACCCAAAATGTACATGTCAACAATAATATCTCTTTTAATTTCTAATTTCTTATGTAAAAAAAATAGCATACATTACATAACATAATTTTAGCTTTAAGTACATTTAAAAGATAGATTCATATGTTATAACATTACACTGTGAATGCATATATTACGTTGATAAAAGTTCTTATATAAACATTCATACATTTATCATGTTATTAAAGCATGCCAAACTCATAATCAAATAAATGCTACATAACATTTTTTTGCAATTATCAAAGCAACACCCTAATACAACATGAATTCTATGGCTAACTTCAAGGATAATAATGTTTAAAATGAAAACCGAATAATTGATAGAACTTCATATATAGATAAGTTAACCATAAGAAGCTCTTATCAATTACAATTATGTATAAAACACATCTCAATTTTATTCAACTTAACTTTTTATATTCGAATCCTTTTAACAAATTAGTTATGCTGATCATTAATTCAAGTTGTTTACATAAATTATTTTATTTAATGTTCATTAACTTCCTTATAAGTTTATTTAAAATGACAATTTAATATATACACAATATTCATATTAACTAAAATAGTAAAATTATGTATTTGTTTATACAAATAAAAAAAATATTACATAGCATAAAGTATATACATTAACAATACTTTTTAATTTATATTTATTTTTAGTTAGACGTTAATTTTCACAAAAAAGTAGTTAGCGAATATTAGACCATTAAATTTATATCCAAAAGTTGCATGTCATTTTAATTTATGATTAATATACCACAATAGATTTACCTTGATTAATAGAATATGTTTTTAGCAATGATTAAAATATAAATATTATTTTTTAATAACATTAACGTGTGCAACACACTAGTTGCACACTAGTTAGTTAAAAATACAGACAGTAAAAAATACAGGCGAGTGAGAAATCAAGTTAACAGAAAAGCATACTAAAATGAAAATAAAATATATCAAATCTACCTTGAATATTTGTTTTTTTCCAAAAGGTCGGAGGGAGCAGTGGATTACAAAGAGTTTAATCGACCTTAGAATTATAGTGGAGTGTCCAATGACAACTCTGCAGTGATGTCTGATAAAATCAATTTGGGGAAGGGCGGAATAACTGAGCAACCAAGGTAAGCAATGAGACCACACGACGACGGTTAAAGAGTGGCAGGCGTCTATGTGATAGTGAGGAATAACAGTTGGAAACCCAAATCACAATGATAAGTTGGGTTAAACCTTGTTCACCTCTACGAATTAAATTTGACTGACATTACCACAAAATAAATTTAGGGTTTGGTAGCAATAGAGATAAAATAAAAAGTTAAATGTTAGGATGAACCACTCCACAAATATGCTTGCACGATCTTATTCATTTTGACAAAGGAACGAAGGAGGAATCACAATTATGTTTTCAGTATTGAGTGTTAATAGGGCAATGTAAATGTGCAAAGCCATGTAACGTTGAATATATCCCTAATTAAGGGGCAAAAAAATTTAGGCTTATGGTTAGAAAATAGAAAGAAAAATGTGACAATGTTTTATTTGGCATAAATGGGGAGGAATGAATAATAGAGATTGTTCGGCTTCAAAACACACGTGGCATGTGCACGATAGATTTCACCAACAAATTGGGGGAGTTTTCAAGCTAAAGAAACCAGACTCAATATTAGTAATATCATATTACAAAGGCTTACTAATTTTGAAATAACAAAAACCTAATATTCATCTTATAAAGTCTTCGTTGTTAAAAAGTAAATATTATACTTTTTGCATTAGAGTACCTAAATAGATTTAGAGTTGGTGCAAAATAGACACCATTGCAGACTCCACATTAATCAATTTCAATCACAGGAAAATATTTACAAGCACAAAACTAAGGGTTTTTTTTATTCATAAGGACAGCCCACTAAAAATTTAACCATAAGGACAATACACTACAATAATTTATTCGGCAGCTGTTTTCTTTTCTTCATCAATCTACTATCGCCGTCGATCTCGTCATTAATTATGAACGCAATTTTTTTTCCGTTTTGTTTTGATCTCCAGCAATCATCTTCAAACATCCATACCAAAATCGATCATGCGCGTACTGATTTGGGAATTCGTTCAAGAGATTTGCCCTAATTTTGTCGATTTGCCCTAATTTTGTTTGAAAAACTTCGTCGATTATTGAAGGTGCCATGCATTTTGATTCGATAGGCAGTAAATATGATATCGTTATTTTTGATTCTGCGAATTCGTCGTATAAAATCGAATGAGAGAGACGAACGAGAAAAAAATTGCTGGAAAATACTTTTCTTATGGTGAAGTTAACAGCAGTTTTTAGGTATCATTTTTCTATTTTTTTAGGTATCATTTTTCATGTTTTAACAGTGTTATGCTTTTGTGACTATAATTTTGGTGCTATATCAATTTTCTACATGTACTGTTGCATTAACTTTGCGACTCAATCGAAATTATGTCATTTTAATCAATCAAAGTAGGATGTAAATATTTTTTGTTTTAGTTTTCCTTTAAAATATCAAAGCAGTTTTTAGGTATCATTTTTATAATTTTTTCAGGTATCATTTTTTTATTTTCTAGTTGAATTTACATCATAGCAGTTTTTAGGTATCATTTTTATATTCTTTTGGGTATCATTTTTACTGTATTCACTATGCTATGTTTTTTTTTAGTTACTTTTTGTTGCTGTATTAATTTTGTTGCTATACTTGTGCACTAGCTTTGTAATTAAATTGAATTTATTTCATTTTAAACAATCAAATTGTGATTCAAACATTTTCTGTATTACTTTTGTCGTTAAAATATTAAAGCATTTTTTTGGTATCATTTTTTAATTTTTTTTAGGTATCATTTTTACTGCATTCACTATGCTATGTTTTTTTCAGTTATTTTTTGTTCCTACATTAATTTTGTTGCTGTACTGTTGCACTAGCTTCGTAATTCAATTGAATTTATTTCATTTTAATCAACCAAATGTTGAATAAGTCATATTTCACTGTGATGTAAGTGATTTTTGTGCTACTTTTTATTTAAAACATTACTGCAGATTTTAGGTATCATTTTTTATTTTTTGAGTATTATTTTTACTGTATTCACTATGCTATGTTTTTTTTAGTTACTTTTTGTTGCTGTATTAATTTTGTTGCTGTACTGTTGCACTAGGTTTGTAATTCAATTGAATTTACTTCATTTTAATCCATCAAATTGTGAATAAATCATATTTCAGTGTGATATAAGTAATTTTTGCGCCATTTTTTATTTAAAACATTACTGCAATTTTTAGGTATCATTTTTTTATTTTTTTTGGGTATCATTTTTACTGTATTCACTGTGCTATATTTTTTTAGTTACTTTTTGTTGCAGTACTGTTGCACTAGGTTTGTAATTCAATTGAATTTACTTCATTTTAATTCATCAAATTGTGAATAAATCATATTTCACTGTGATGTAAATAATTTTTTTGTTACTTTTTATTTAGAACATTACAGCAGTTTTAGGTAACATTTTTATATTTTTTTGGGTATCATTTTTACTGTATTCACTGTGCTATGTTTTTTTTTTAGTTACTTTTTGTTGCTGTATTAATTTTGTTGCTGTATTGTTGCACTAGCTTTGTAATTCAATTGAATTTATTTCATTTTAATCAATCAAATTGTGATTCAAACATTTTCTGTATTACTTTTGTCGTTAAAATATTAAAGCAGTTTTTAAGTATCATTTTTATATTTTTTTAGGTATCATTTTTATGGCTTTGTGTATGTGAACTGTGGCAAGTAGGTTGATTTGTGTTGTTTGCTTTGGTAATTGACTTTTTTGATACACAACATTAATTCTAACTGATATCCACTTTTAAGAAAATTAACACCCACCTACTCAATTCAAATTTCACAAAAATAATATTTATTCTCACCAATACCAACTGATTAAAAAAACAATAGCACTCAATTCAATTCAATTATCACAAAAATTAGTTTATTCTCAATAATACACAATAATAACCACTTGTATCATATGATACCTACAACTATACATAACTGATATACTAGAATACATTATTTTCCTACAGAATCTAAGTACATACAACACTGCTCCCCATTCCAATCATGCATTCATGCATTTACTTTTACTTGTACTCAATCCAGCCTTGAATTCAAGTAAATTCCAGCAGCATGCAGTATCTGCAAGTATTTCATACACAATCAAAACTTACACCAACAAAATACTGTAAATTCAACTAGAAAAATATAAAACTGATACCTAAAAAAATATAAAAAATAATAAGTAAAAACTGCTTTGATGTAAATTCATGTTGAAAATATAAAACTGATACTTAAAAAAAAAAATATAAAAATGCTATCTAAAATCTGCTATAATGTAAATTCATGTTGAAAATATAAAACTGATACCTAAAAAAATATAAGAGTGATACCTAGAAACTGCTTTGATATTTTGAAGGAAAACTAGTACAAAAAATGTTTATGTCCCACTTTGATTGATTAAAATGACATAATTTCGATTGAGTTGCAAAGTTAACGCAACAATACAGGTACAAAACTGATATAGTATCAAAACTATAAACAAAACAGCATAACACTATTAATATAAGAAAAATGATCCCTAAAAAAATAGCAAAATGATACCTAAAAACTGTTGCTAACTTCACTGTAAAAAAAAAGTTTTTTGCAGCGATTTTTTTCTCCTTCATCTCTCTCGTTCAATTTTCTACGACGAAATCATGAAATCAAAAGATCACGAAATCATATTTACTGCCAAATGAATCATAGCAATCGAATTTACCCTAATTTTATGAACGATTTCAGCAATCGAATACGCGCGAGATCGAGAATTTGATGGAAGAGGCGGAAGTTGTTTGCCGGAGACGATTAGGTTTTGATGGAAGAGGTGGCCAGTGACGTGGTGGAAGTTGATCGTCGGAGGCGTCTAGGGTTTGACGGAAGAGGTGGTTAGCGGCTAGGGTTTCCAGTGGAAAGATGAAAACGATAAAAAGAACGTAATAAAAGAGGGGTTATGTTAGGCTGGCCTATTTACTGTCCTTATGGATAAATTATTAGTGGCTTGTCCTTTTGGATAAAATTTTTAATTAGTTTGTCCTTATAAAATATTTCCCCTTTCAATCAACAGTACACCACCGCTTGAAATTTGAGTAAAAAAGAAAAAGTAATGAACTTCATTCGGCAGTACACCATCGAACCAACTTCACATCCTTTTAGTGGTACGTTGCCGAATGAATTTCTTAAATAAGAAGTACCCAAAGCGATATATTTAACACCACTTCAAATTTATTTACAAAAGTTTGTTGATAAAGTTCAGTAAAAAGCTATGAAAAAATACAATTCAAAAAATTACTCTTTGAACGTTGTATGACAAGAAACTCATAAATACACAATCAAATAAAGCAAAAATTTGTATATTTAGGTCACTTTTTGAAAAATATAATAAAAATAGATTGTTTTTGAAAACATTTACACATACATAAGTTGTTTTGACTACATTAATGTTTTATTAGAAATTTGTTGTTTGCGATTTCTGGAAAGTCGTCAATTGACGAATTTTCAAAAATCACAATAGTAAATTCTGGTGTTGTGCATGTGGTCAAAACATGCTTATACGTACAAGTATCTGCAAAATCAATTTATTTTTGCTAAACTTTTATTAGAAAAGAGGGCTAGATATGCAAAATTTTCTTAGACAAAATGGTGATAAACCAATTTGTCTAGCATGAACTCTGCTAGTTGCCCATTAAATAAAAGGTAAACCAAATGTCCAGGCATTTTGAAATTCAACCCATAAACCAGCTGTAATGTGAACAGGCGCTGCAGCAATTTTTGTTTTTTTTTTACCTTGTTTGATTTCTCCCTGCATTAAATATTGACTCGTCTCTCTCCATTGAGTCATAACTCCTTCTCCATCTGTTCTTTCATCACCACTGTAATCATTTCATTATCATTTTCCCTTTCTTTTCTCTCTCCGTCAGAGAAAAAAAGAGAGAAATCTGATAGAAACCCTTGAAGTCAGCTGGCGAGATGAAATCTTCAAATCTAGTCCTTTCTTAAAGGGAGCTTTTTTGTTTTTGGGGAATGTTGTCTGGCTCGTGGTGAATTCATTTCCAAATCAATATTATTATCGCCTTTATTTTGTGAAGAAAACAAAATAAAGATGATAATTACTGGTTGAATTTCGTAGATCTCGGACCAGGCTTCATTCCTCTCAAACTGAGCTTCCATCCTATCATCTTTCTCAGGTACTTGTTTTTATTTGTTGAATACACATGTAGCTTGATTTATGTTTTTTATTGTACTTATGAAAAATGATTGATGTCATCATGAAAAGGTTTGACTTTATATTATTATCATGTAGAAAGGGTTTCATCATAGTCATTCAGTCGGAAAATAATTGATTTTTTTTCTTTTTTTATTAATTTTCGTTGTTCCCAAAGATCTACTGCCTAGCTATCCTGTTTAATGCAGTAAAATTTTGATTTTATGAAAAAAATATACATGCCTACTCTTTTGATGTAGGTGAAAAAATTCTTTGCTTTGTGATTCTTCTGTAGTACATAGATCTACTTGAACCAACCGATCTAATTGATCAGTAATTAGTTTATCATGCCTAAACAAGTTACATATAACAAAGTATATGATTATAATTCATGGAGAGTGACTAATTAACATCAACTAACTATGTAATTGCACATTTGGTGATATTATTCCATTTTAATCTTGAAGTATAATTTGAATGCAGTATTTTGGCTTCATTTTTTTTCTCCCCACATAGATAAATCTCTTTTCCTCTTTAAATCGCCTGCTAACTTTCAAGGCAGTGTTATCATACGTATCATTCTACATTTCTATATACCATATTTTTTAACAAATTTTTGTTCAAGACATTTTGTTCTTTTCATCTTAACCTTGTGCAGTGGTATATTTTTGCAGTAATAGTTGAATGGTGTCTCAAAAATGAGTTGGTTTGGATATGATTCGCATCAACCTATCACCCATGAGTTATAAAGTTTAGGCTGGAAAGATCGTAGCTTAGAGTATAACATTCATGGTTGTTCTAACAAAAATAGTTGTTAACTTTCATTTGAATGCTTTACCAATCAATGCTTGGATATTAACTTGGTCTGCTCAAAACTTGATGCCTTCTACAAAAGAAAACCTTACTTTTAAGCAATCTAAAATTCAAATTCTGATGGGGAGCACTGCACTGTCAAGAAGTAGTTGTATTCTATATAATTCCCATGTCGACGGTGACTGGGAGTATGGAACAATAGAAGTTGGTAAGTATGTATTACCAACAAAATGTGTTAGTTTTATATGTCAAACTTGTCTGTGTGAATGCTCAAAGCTTGATGGTCGTATGGCAGGTTTCAAACCATGTTAATATTACTTAAAACCTATATTTTCTTCTGCTAATTTCATATCATACACAGGCATAAGATGTCCAGTGCACAATATTTTCTTTGCATCATCTATATGATAAAATGAAATAATTAGGAAGCAACCCAAAAAAAAAAAAAAAAAAAAAAAAAAAAAAAAAAAAAAAAAAAAAAAAGAAATATATTCTGTAAACTACGAACACACAAAAAATGTCATGCCAATGTCAGCAGGCCAATGCGTTGGAAAAATCACTGATACAAAATGACAGCCATCTTTATCTTTATTTTTATCTCTCTTTGTAATCTGTTGCATCAAACAAATCGTTTTCTCTTTTATTATGTCTGTGCGTTTTCGTCAAAGAAAATGATATATAAGCTAAAATTATGTAAAACTTTTCATTTCTTCATTTGGAAAAAGTTTAATTCCTAGTCCAAATTCCCTGGACATTTGAAAGCTATTCATTCAGACTTTTAGTCCAAAAGTTTTTCCTTTTATACGTCAGTTATCATATTTGGAAATAAAAATGAATTTTACAATTATGACCATCATTTTTCACCTTTTTGAATGGAAATTTTTAGTATGTGTTAAAAAAAAAATGATTAGTGTCCACTCTTTTTTTTTTGTTACAATTCACTAATTCGTATTTGACATTAATTTTTATTTTTGCACTTAGTCTTATGACATTTTGCAAGAAAAAAGAAAAGAGAATAAAAGAAAACGTAGTAGACAAATAGAACGATATAATCTGCAGATGTCTTTGTAGAACATAGCGTTGAAAATTGACTGTTGAACCAAGAATATAGGCTTTTTTCTCATGTAGAGCTTTCGGACCTCAAACGCTTGGACACTACATATTTGTCCACAGAAAGCTCACTTTCTAAAAGTGTGGCTGTAATAGTTCTCTGTATTTATAGAGGCATGCACAATTGTTTGTTCTTTTTTGGTAGACATTTGTTTGATATTGTATGGAATTTACGATAACCGAGTGATGGTCTATTCAACCACAGTAGTGCTACTAGACGGAAATCGAAAGGCATCTCAAACAGTGAAGCACCATGTTTGCACTCTAATGCAATGCTATAAGATATAATTAGGTGCACATCGAACGGTACAGCATCTCTATTGTTTCGCAATTTGATACAAATAAATTTCTAGTTAAGTGGTAAAAAAAACAATTACTGTATATAATGGAAAACTTTATGTATGTTGATTATATCACCGCTACTTTGTATGGTAATATAATTTATATATGAGAAATACTAAGGACAATCGCTTTCAAGTAACTATGGAAGCAACTATCCATCTACTTCCTCAGTGATTGATCAAGGTTTCTGTACAATTTTTATGCAGTTTTCTATGCTATATATTGGCTTCACTATCACAAAAATAGTCAATTGTATGACGAGTATTATGCAGAGTCACTTGCAATCGACTATCCCTAGCATTTCTCTTTATATATACAAACATGGTTAAAGTCTATTGTCAATAAACTGAAAAAAGAAAAAAGTCCTATTAGAATGTACGATAGTAATGAAACTTGCACACAATAAAGTTTATACAAAATGAAGTTATGTGATAACTACAACTAAATATTTGTGTTACTGTGTACATGACAACCATGACATCAAGAAGCATATATATATATATATATATATATATATATATATATATATATATATATATATATATATGGTGAGAGAGTTAGTGAAGGGAGAGAGAAACCGATTCTGTGGTGGAGAAAGAGGGCTAAAGGGGTGCTGACACTGTTTGGGGGTGTCATTGAACCTGCCCCTCTATCTCTGTATGTGTGTGAGTGTATGTATGGAGGCTATTTAAACACAAAGTTAAACACAAATCAAGAGACACCTCTATTTTGTTGCACCCCAGTACCCCCTCAGCAAGGACCATTCATTTATAATTAAATATGTTAGCGGAGAGGGAGAGAAAATGAAGAATATGTGGTGGAAATAAGTAGGTTAAAATGGTGTTGTATTATTTGGGGCGCTCTTCATCCTCTCTCTCTCTCTATATGTGTGTGTGTGTGTATTGGAACGGAAAATTAAACACAAAATTAAAGACGCTAACTCTGGATCGTAAGATTTGTTTATCTTTATATGAAAGGTGGAACTCAGGGAGAGATCTAGTCGTTGAGATTGCTTGTGTCTAAATTTATGTCACCGTGTTGTATCTAAATAAACTTTCATATATATATATATATATATATATATATATATATATATGTGTGTGTGTGTGTGTGTGTGTGTGTGTGTGTGTGTGTGTGTGTGTGTGTGTGTGTGTGTGAGGAGCGTTCCGGGGCACCCCTATTTTGTAGCACCCTTTCAATACTCCTACCCTATTGTGAGTTATACTAACCCAAATCCAACAAGATTTTGTAGATCTTCAATCTATATATATATATATAAATCTATCCAAAATTTGAGCTCAATCCAACATTCGTAGAATAATATATTTGATGTTGAAATTTAACAGTTCAAACAAATGTCTGAGCGGCAAATAATTGAGCTAAGATTTTGAAAATGTTACGAATGTCGGAACGAGCTAAAATTTTGGATAGATGATAATATATATGTGGATTGAACAAGCACAAATAAAGCACTTAGCGGTTCAATTGCGATTAGGGCTGTCAATTTCCTACACGACCGGAAACCTGATCCGAAATCCGCATGGAAATTAGCAGGCTAACTCGACCTGTTTAGTTGGTAGGTCATTTTCGGATCAACCCGAAATTGGTCCGTTTATGAATGAGCGGGTTTGGGGTTGACCCGCTAATCCGATTTTGCCCCGTAACCCAATTATATGTTGTATCCCTTCCATGTTGTTAGTCTTTTATATGTTAGTGCTAGTCTTTTATGTATGTAGTAATCAACATGCTCATATATTCTTGGGTAAACTATTATATTTTACTACTTTATTCTTGTATGATGTTTGTTATATTTTATTTATAACAACTGCATCTCTTCCATATTGTTAGTCTTTTATATATGTAGCATACTCATATATTCTTATGTATGGAGAATGATTTTTGGATATGATGATTTCATGCTTTATATTTGTGCTATCTGTTGGTGATTTTATAACTTGTTGCATGTTGGTGATTTTGTAACTTGTTGCCTATTAGTGAATTCACTGTTTCAAATCTCGCAAATATCGCCTAAGATCTCCTCCGAGATCTCATTTTGGGCTCCTTCCGAAATGAAACAACAAATATCACTCTAAATCTCTTTACGAATATATCGCCCGTGATATTGCAATATCGATCGATATATCGACCGAGATGAAATACTGGAATATCATCCGAGATCTTAGTATTTTTTTGTTAAAATTTAAATTTGTGTCTGAACTAGAACTATAATTAAAAAACTCAAATCTAGCCACGATGATCTTTTATTATATTACATTTTGCATGTTAAATGACTATATTGTATGTTCATATATGTTCTATAATGCTTATGATTTTAATATTTATCTTTTTTACATGCATGTTACCTATAAAATTATGTATTTTATGGTCTATTTATGCTGTATTTTTAATGTTTTGGATCTTTTAATGTTTTATGTCTAACAATATTTTTGTTTTAAGCATATTACGGTTTAGAGTATGAACGATCTTTCGCAAAATAAAAATAATAAAGTTATTTTGCAATTCAAGTTTAAATTACTAGTTTTTAATAGCATTCATAAAGACCATTTTGTAAAAAATATCATTTTTTAACATATCATGTACCCCGAGATTGTTCCGATATGAACTTTTAGACCCGAGACAGAAATCCGAGAAGAATTCCCGAGTTAGACTCATCTCGTCTGAGATCTCCCCTGATACGAGATCAAGTCTATAAAATCCCCGAGACGAAACGCGACCGATATCCGAGATTTAAAACCTTAGATGTAACAACCCGAATTTCGATAGACCGATTTTTTTTTTCTCAAAAATCCCAATCTATCGAAGCTCGATTTGGCGTTCTAGTGTTTACTGACCTTTTTGTGAGGTCATCAAGGCTGCACAAGATTCATGAGTATTGACGAAGCTCTCTGAAAAGTTGCCCGTGTCGATCCGTAGGAGGGATCGGTCAAAGAGTTATTCGACCCAAACCATTGTCGTTTAAACCTGCTTTTGGATGACCTTCTTCACCCGGTTAGACCCTCGTTTAGATCGATCAGGACACAAGCTGACCTAAACCGATAGCTTCATCGGATGACAGTTATTTTAGAATCAGGAAATACGGGTCAAAAGATACTTTGTTCAATAATGTCGAGCACGGGCCATGCCTCATATCTTGCCGAAGACTCTTTCTTACTCCTACTAGACCGCTTCAAGCCTTCCAAGAACGTCGGATCAGCCGCCACTTGTCATTAGGCGACTGGGTCATAAACTATCATGTAGAAAGAATGATTCAACAACTTTTTCTAATAACTATGGGATGGGCGACACGTGTCCCAGCCAATCCGAACACCATAGCATCTATAAATATCCCTTTAGAACATCAAGAAAGGGACTTTTGGTTGAATCTTATGCATTTTAATATTGTTGCATAGTTGTACTTAAGATTAATCAAGTGTACTCCAAGTATTCAAATAATCAAGAGATTATAAAGTGGACGTAGGCTCATGAACACCGAACCACTATAAGTTCGTGTGTGACTGCATTATTCCTCTCTTTTTTTTTTTTCATTTATTTGTCTTTATTTTTTACTTCCTACAATTCCATTTCTTAAGTGTTGTCCCACTTTTTGGTGTCAACACTTTCACTACAAGAAAATGGGCAATTTTCCAACCCAGAATTTCCTATGTCTTCCCTACGCGATGTAGGCGCGGCGTAGGGAAAGCGTGAAAACACATAGATGGTGTAGGGATGGCGTAGAAAATTCTGGGTTGGAATTTGTTTAAACGGGCTCGGTTAAACAACACCCGCTCTTTGCTCTAAAACCTGTTTTCTACTCTAAAACAAAACCGTTGTTGCTTTTTTTTCCTTCATCCCACTCCATCGTTTCAGGGAAAAAAACCATAAATCTAATTTTTCTGCACCACCGCGTTCCATCGTTCTCTCCTCGTAGACCTACCTACCTTCAACCATGTCGCTGCTCTACCGCGTCGAGCCATCCTTCAATCGAGCTGCCGTGCACCACCACTTTCTCCTTTAATCGCGCCGCCACTGCCTCCTCATTTCCCTCAAATCAAGTGAGTATTATCTAGCAGCCATCTAACTTTAGACTTTTTATTCTCTATTGCCAGATTTCGTACATGTCGCCTTCTAACTGAAAAATATTGACTTTATATTCATGTAGTATCCTCTGGTCATTAGGAGACATTAACAGCGGGTTGAACAACTAGTTAGTTTTCGCCCCAAATCGTTGATTTCCTCGAATAAAGAAGTCCTGCTTCTATTCCAAGATTTCAGGGCAGATTTAACATTATTCAGTTTACTTAAAAATTTATACAAGTTATTTCCTATTTGCTCCCCTATCTAGGTTGAATTAAACCATTATAATCATGTAAATTGGGCCATATATTATTATATCTAAATAGTAGAAAGGTTGTAGGGTATTGTTGACTGCATTTCAATCTTACCGTGATTGTGTTGGAGACCTTGAAATGGGGATGGTGTCACTGTTTGTTCTTATACTGATCTTATAATGGATATTATTGAAAATAGCAGTAATTCCTTTCTGTAGATTATTGCTAGAGGTGGAGAGCAAAATGACAGGTGGAGAGTAGAATGCAGTGTGGGTGTGTGCTTAATAAAACAACTTTTAAAGGTGCCTTACTTTTTCCAAGGCATTGATTATGTGGATTAAATGATAGGCTCCTTGTTTGTTTGTTTGTTATATTCATTCCTAGATTAAAGATATATTTTGGAAGAGAGAACATGAATGTGTGGTATTTATTGCTGAATCTAACACAATTTAATGTCCGATTATATGTTTGTGGTGTGTTTTTCATCTTTTCTCTCTTATGTACTACCAGTATGTGGCATACACAATGTGCATGCACACATGATATGAAGTTGCAATAGAACATCAAATTTGAAGGGATGTCGATGTAACTTTGACGATGGTTGCAACGTTGGCACACTGATGATTCATGCACAATCAGTTTCCCTTTTTACTTGTAGAGATCTCATAGGCTGCAGAGTAAGCTGTTCTAGCTTTAGATTTTCTTTTATCTATGGTTCATTGATTTTGTACTATTGTTTTTGGGCTTACATGCAAAATGAGAAGTTATAAAAATAACAATCATGCATATGTAGATTTGTATACTTTTATTAATTTACTTACGTCCATTATTGTCCTATAATCATGCATATGTATACTTTTATTACTATTGTTTCCCTTCGTTATTATTTCTTTTTGCCTAAATATTGTCCTTTTGAACTGTTTAATATGGGAAGTTATTCTATGGTGTTGTTCTTAGCTTATTAACCTTTATTGTAATGGACAGGTACAACCTACATGCATGATATTGAGCAAAGCCTTAAAAAACATGAAATGTTTCAAAGAGAAGTTGTTGCCGCTGCACTGTCAGAGTTTGTGCATCACAGGTTTGCTATAATTTGTGTTTTCCATTAAATACCAAATCGAAAATTGCTAAGTTAGTTGAATCAGTGTGGATTGTTTGCTAATTACTTTCCTGGATAGAACTTTTCAATATCAGCTAAATACATGTGTCTTTGATAGATGACTATGAGAATGTCACCACAGCTTAAAAAATATACCAGGGAATTTAAGTTGTTTTGGTGCAACTTTTAACATGTAAAAAAATAATTGAAATAAAAAAGTTGCAGAATAAGTTTTTACTTATAACAATTAATATGTTATACTACTATAGAATGAAGAAAAGAAAATATGGTCCATATGGATAATGTGCGGAACTAAAAATAACTTCATGTAACACATGAGCTTTGACTTAGTATATATGGTATTGCTATTGAACTGTAGACTAAGGGTATTTTGACCCTAATCTAAGACCTATTTAGGAATATGATGAACACACAAAAAGAGAAACATATGTTAGGATTCAACATTTAATATGATCGAGAATAGAAACTATTGTCATTTAATTGGATAACCATATAATCTACTATCTTAGGACATCATATCGCATGTTGCTTCAATGATTGCACATAATGTTAATAATTTTGGCATTTTATATGATACAGGATGCAAGGAACAATATCTTTTGTTTGTCGAGTGTTTTTGACACTTACTCGATATCTGCATACTTGATATTTGCAGTGAAGGGGTTACATCATTATTGGAGCATATGGTTGAGGTTATGTGCTTGCATGTTTCAGATGAGTCAGCAAACAGTTAGAAGCTTATGTTTAAGAGGACTAGTTCAGGTAAACATTTCACCCAAATCCTTTTGCTACTCAAATTACTGATTTTTTTGTAAATTATCTCTGTTTTCAGTATCAACAGTCATTCAAAAATACGTGAATTATGCGCAAGAGTTTATACGAGCGTTGAGGCGGGAACAAGAATCGCAGATATGACATACTTTATGAGTTATTCTTATTTTGGCAGTAGGTTTGACGGTCTATTTGTATAAGATACATTATATGATGTTTGAACTAGATGAAACGACCATGTTTGAGTTTATGTAGTAACTTTATTTTATTGTTTGTTGGACATGATTTGTTTTAATTACATTTGTAGCAAGTTTATGGTAATTTGATCATGATATTCATTCTACAACAATATTTTTATTAGTGTATATTTTTATGATTTTACATGTGTTTGGTTTTATCAAATTTTGTTATGATACATGTGGTAGATGAAGATAAATATAAAAGAACCATATTGAATTTTGGTGTATGGTGGTGTAGGGAACTTGGCGTAGGGATAAGGGCGTAGGGAATTATTTTGCGACGAGCTGTTTTCCAACTTCTGTTTTGACATAGGGATGGCGTAGGGAAATCTGAATCCCTACGTCGTCCCTACGCCAAACTGGCGTAGGGAATTCAGAACTTTTTTGTAGTGGTGCTTTCACCAAGAATTGAAATTCTCAATGACTAAGGGATTTTGCTCCACTTTTGGATCACAAAGTAGGAACAAAATCCCAGGTTTGTATCACCATCAAAAAGCGATGGTTTCCAAAGTTTTCAGTGCATGCTGTGGGTAAACAAATGCAGCAACAAGCCTCTGCACCTGCAACGGCGGCTCTAGTGCCAGGTTCAACTTAGCAAGGTTCGTTCATCCCAGGTTCAACTTTGAACCAGCCTGCATTGCCTCATCATATCCAACCAGTTGCACCATACCAAGCTCCCCCTTCAATGTTTACCACCTGTCATGACTTTATGACTGTACTTGCACAACTTCAAGAAATAATGACAGTGTTGGATGTATAAGCATAGGAGAATGCCGAGATGAGACAAGACATGAGCCATATGTTGAAGCAATGAGAGGAGTTCAGGAAATGATAATCTTCTCTTTCGTTGGAGAATCAGGATTCAGAAGCCTCATCGTCATTTGGAGAAAGTAGGGATCGACCACAGCCACGACGCCCACTTGAGAGACATGAAAAATGTACGATAATTACGATTGGAAGGGCAAACAAGCCGGCTCGAAGCGAATATTCAAACTCGGATCGAACTGGTCGACGTGGAAGATGTCGATCCTCTCGTACAGCTGGACCAGGTTACCTCTCTCGCAGCCCATCACCACACCACACAAACATCCCATGCTCCTGCTCTTCCTTTTGAATGTCCTATGAACGATCAGGACAATAAGGAACAATAAAATTCCGCCCGGACGGCGACGTGAGCTACACCGCTTGAAGTGGGAGCGAGGGGAACCTGACAAGTTGAGGAGGAAAATATATGTGCCCTTAACACTATGGATCTAACCGCCATGGTGCGACAAATCATGAATGACGGTAGAAGCTACAATAACAAGGATTGGGTGATTGACCGCAGCTATACACAATTCACAGATAGTATTTTACTGGCAGAGTTTCCAAGAAGGTTTAATATGCCCCAGATAAGTCACTATACGGGAATGACGGACCGGCAACAGCACTTGATGAGATACTCATGGCACATGGAGGCAGCTACGGCCCTTGACACAATAAAATGCAAAGCTTTCCCAATATTCCTCAGTGCGGGTAGCGCTCATGTGGTTCACTCGATTCCCCCGAGATCAGTCCCAAATTTCAAAGATTTGAGCGAGAAGTTTTTGTATCAATTTCGCCTCCATGCCTCTAAGACAAAGCATGTCATGGCTCTTTTGGCAATCAGTAGGAAAGGGGGAATCTCTGAGAGATTATCTCAATCGATTCATCATGGATGTCATCGAGGTGAGTAATCTTAATCACGAAACCATCCTGATGGCTATAGTCGACGGAATCGATAAGAAGACGAAGTTCGGCAAATATCTGATTGAAAAGCCTCCTACGACCATTGAGTTGTTCTAAGAGAAAGCTAACATCCGGCTTCGGCAGTAAGACACACATTTGGATGAAGAAGACTGACTGAGCAATGCTTCCAATAAGTCCATTCAGAGCAATGCGACGGTAAAATAATCAGGAGATAACTCCGGAAAGATGGAAATGAACATTGGGAATCGCGGCAAGCGCAATGAAAACCATCAGAGTGGCGCTAATGGGAATCAAGGTCAAAAGAGAAAGTCCAAAAAGCGACCTCGATTCCAGGTATTTGAGAGTTATACAGCATAGAATGATACTCTAGAGAATACCTACCTTGATACATGCAGTACGGTTCGATACAAAAAACCACCTTTGCGGGAATCTACAGAGAAAGAACATGCAATTGGGAAGTTCTGTTTGTTCCATCAAATTTACGGACATGCGACTAATGAGTGTCGTCACCTCAGGGACATCATTAAGTAGTTGATTAGAGAAGGAAAGCTCGATGAGTACAAAGTTTCCCTGAGGGACAGAGGGCAAGGGATTTCAGCCACTAGGCAAAGTCAGGCGGCACCCAGAGCCACTGCCCAAGAAAAGGCCAAAGGGATAGTGATTAATACTGCAGTTGGAGAACCACATCTGACCGGGTACATCGTTTAAACTATGGAACGATACATGAACTCTACAAAACATCTTGATATTCGGGAATTTAGCATTCTTAAAGTCGCTAGTTCCATAAAAAAAAGGAGGACAATGATAGATAACATTATTTTCCGTGACAGAGAATCGGTAGGGGTAGAGACCCTAAGCAATGATCCATTGGTGATCATAGCTGTCGTTGGCACTTCCATGGTGCGAAAGGTCCTTATTGACAGCGGAAGTTTAGTAAACATCTTATTTAACTAGACCTACGATCAGATGAAGTTAGAATTAAGAGATTTAAAACCATATACGGGCAAGATACGCAACTTTAATGTGTCATCCACCGAGCCAGTTGGGATTGTTGACTTATCGATAGAATTGGGAGATAGAAACCGTAGAAGGGTACATATATTTCCATTCATTGTGATGGAGATAAGCTCTCCATACAATGCATTTTTAGGATGACCGACCGTAGAAGAGTTTAGAGCTTGCATCGCCCCTTTATGTTTAATTTTAAAATTCCCGATCGACGGGAGGATCGGAAACGTAGGTGGGGACCAAGTAACCGGTCGGGTATATTACTTGGCAAAATGGAAGGAACTCCAGAGCAAAGAAAATATGGAGTCAGAAGATAATCCCCCTCCAATAAGGAAGGGGGAGGCATAACAACTACAGAAAATATCCCGGTAGGACCATCTGGTTGCCAACTTGAAGACATTGATCCGAGAGAGGACGAAGAGCCGGGATGTAGAAAGGCAATCCCTAACGAGACGATGGTAGAGATTTTGATCGATGATGATGACCTGACTAGGGTTTTGAAGATCGGATCCCACCTTGACCCCCCCTCCAGACGAGGGAGATAGCCAAATTCCTCTGTGCAAACCTTGACGTGGTTGCATGGACCCATGAGGACATGTGTGGGATATCACCCTCCATCATGACTCACTCACTCAACATTGACCTGAAATGTACTCCCCTTAAGAAGAAAAGGCGGATGCTCGGCCCAAAGAGTCGGCAGCCTTGAAAGAAGAGATCGAAAAGCTCCAAAACAATTGGTTCATCCGAGACACGACTTACCCCAAACGGATAGCCAACCCAGTACTTGTGAAGAAGGCCAATGGGAAATAGCAGACATGAATTGATTTTTCGGAATTAAATAAGGCCTGCACCAAAGATGGTTCTCTGCTTCTAAGGACCAATCAACTCATCGACTCTACGGTTGGACATGAACTCCTCTCATACATAGACGCATACTCGGGATATAACCAGATTGCAATGCATGTTCCAGACCAAGAAAATACCAGTTTCATAACAGACCTCGGGCTATATTGTTATGTACTCATGCCTTTCGGGTTGAAGAATGCGGAAGCCACTTACCAGCGCCTAGTTAACCGCATGTTCCACTATCAGATTGGGAAGACGATCGAGGTGTATGTAGGCGATATGTTGGTAAAGTCAAAAGAATTGTATGGCCATGTCAAAGACCTAACAGAGATGTTTGGTGTTCTCCACGAGTATGGAATGAAGCTCAATTCTTTAAAGTGTTCCTTTGGAGTCACATCAAGAAAGTTCTTAGGTTTCATTGTTAGTTCGTGAGGTATTAAGATCAATGTCGACCAAATCTCAGCAATCAAGGAAATTCGAGAACCTCGGAGGATCAAGGACATGTAGAAATTGACAGGGATGGTAGTTGCTGCCTTGGGACGATTCATATCCATATCCAGATCTACAAACAAGTGTCTCCCCTTCTTTGAGTTGATTAAGAGGGGGAAGCGTCAATTTTCTTAGACGCCAGATTGCGTCGAAGACTTTCAAAATTTGCTTGATAACCTGGAGAAACCCCCTATCTTATCCAAAATCATGGACCATGAAGATTTATTTGTGTATCTAGCAGTATCCATGCATGCTATCAGTTATGCCCTAGTTCGCGAAGAAGATCGAGTGTAGCGACCTATTTACTATGTAAGCAAGAAACTGACGGGAGCCGAACGTAACTACCCGAAGATTGAAAACTTTGCCTACAGCCTACTAATTGCATCAAGGAAGCTTCGCCGTTACTTTCAAGCTTATCCCATTAAGGTGTATAGCAACTAGCCACTGCGATAGGTTATCCAATGACCCAAAGCATCTAGAAGACTCCTCAAATGGAACATCGAGCTGAGTCAATTCGACCTCACTTTTATTCCGTGAAAATACATTTGAGGACAAGCACTAGCGGCCTTCATAGCCGAATTCACTGCTCCCAAAGACGAGAATCTGGGAGATGACTCCAGACCTCCTAATGATGAACTCAGGCCTGATACCTGGAAGTTATACATAAACGGAGTTCGTAATGACCCGCGTTCCGGTGCCGGAGCGGTGCTATTGACTCGTGAAGGACGATCAATCAATTATTCCCTAAGACTAGATTTTCCCACTACCAACAATGACTCTGAGTTTGAGGCCCTGATTGCTGGACTATAGCTCGCGAGAGAGTTGGGAGTGATGGCATTAGATATTTTCTATGATTCACAACTTATTGTATTTCAGGTTCAGAGAGAATACCAAATCAGGGGACACGAATTGTCACCTATCTCAAACAAGTTGAGGAGATATTAAGCGATTTTGATCAGCATATCATCTCCTACATTCCTTGGGAAGAGAACCAAAAGGCAGATAGGTTTGAAAAGTGGGCTAGTACCGACAGTCCCAACGAAGCAGAAATAGTCCCTATGGAGATCTTGAGCACTCCGAGCGTAGATCAGATGGAAGTTGATCAATTCTTGGAGACTGGACCCGAAAAGGAATCTTGGATGACTCCCATTAAAAACTTCCTCTAGCATGGAACTCTTCCAGAAAGAAAGAATGAAAAGCGCACTCTCGTACGCCAAGCCTTACGATATATCATTCAAGCAGGTGATCTTTACAGAAGGGGATTCTTGATCCTTATGCTCTGGTGTGTGGCTAATGATGACATTAGAAGAGTGTTGCGTCAGGTGCATGAAGGGTAGACCTTTGCTAAAAAGGTGTTGCGACACATAAACTTTTGTCCTACTATCAGTAAGGATGCAGCTATCGATTCCAAGCGGTGTGACGAGTGCAAGAGGTTTTCCCAGATCCCGAGAGCTCTACTGACCGAGCTCACCCAAATGGTAAGTCTTTGACCATTCGTTGTATGGGGAATCGACATTATCGGCAGTCTCCCTATCTCGAAGGGAGGAGCAAAGTACACAATCGTAATTGTGGATTACTTTACGAAATAGGCTGAAGCTGCACACGTGACCATGACCACAACAAGACGGGTGATTGATTTTGCTGTGAAAAACATCATATGCTGATTTGTACTCCCTTGGACTATAATAACAGAAAATGAAACTCAGTTTGACAGCCTAGAGTTCAGGGATATCTGATAACGATACCGCACCGAGAAAAGTATACGGCTGTAGCACACCCGCAATCCGATGGACAAGTCGAAGCTGTCAACAAGATTATCAAGTCCATCTTGAAAAAGCATCTTAAACGAGCCAAAGGAAAATGGGTTGATGAGTTACCATAGCCCTTTGGGCATACCATACTACCCATAAATCTGCCACAGGGCATACTCCTTTTGCCTTATCCCATGGCTTAGAAGCAGTCGTCCCGGTAGAGCTTGAAGTCCCTTCTCATAGGACGACCTATTAGGACCCATTGTCTATCAAAGAACTTCTCCTAGGATTTTTGGACAGGACTGACAAGAAAAGAGAGGAAGCTAATCTACGTGATGAAGCACATCGACGACGGGTGGCCCTATATTACAACAAAAAGGTCTGACTCAAGACCTTCAATTTTGGCGACCTCGTTTTAAAACGGGTCTTCCCAACCTCCATCCATATGGGCCCAAAGAGGGAAGGGCATTATGTCATCCAATAGAGGCTTGATAATGGAACCATCAGGCTAGCAACTATAGATGGCGAACTTCTCCAGAAAGCATGGAATGTTGAGCATTTATGACGATATCTTTCTTAGGACTTTTTATTCATTTTAGTATTGAAATAAGGCATGTTTATCCACCCATTATCGTACATAAATAAAGGATCCCTTCCATGCTCTATCTTGCTGCTATGGTAACTTTGATTTGACCAACATAGGTCGAAATTTGGGCTAAGGGAGTAATTTACTCCCAAACTCTATTCATTGGCCAATGTCTTGACGAGCCGACCTAGTTGGGGACCGAATGGATATGGTTCGGCTAAATACGAGTTAGATACCGACACTTGAACAATTAGATCTCACTTTATAGGATAAAGTGTAGAGACAATATTGACATAAACAGCGCGATTTCCTGCTTAGCTAACTCTAATCCTCACAACTTGAGGAGTATAAAACCGTAGACGATTGTGATAGGTGCACCTTGATTGACGACCACTAGAACCCTGAAACCCTAACTCCCGATGACCAAAGAGACGGTATAAAAGGACTAATGTGCTACGATCCATGATCGGTCGACTCCCAGTTTGAACTTGGGAGGCCACCGAGGACCAGACGTTCGAACCGATCCTCCATGACACTAGGGGCACAAGGTCGAACTAACGGGCCAACTAAGGGCTTGACTGAACTAGCCATGGAGTTTACAGTTGGCCGGTGGCACGCATGTTGTTCCCCCATAACTTGGTTGCATTCTAATTTTTGTAACATATTATTATTATCTGATTTAATATTATTCAATTCACTTGGCTTAACGATGCAGAGAATTGAAAGCAAATAACGTTGTTCGCATCAACGGAAACTTCGTTTACAAAATACAAGGCTAAACAAAGACAAAAACGCGAGGGCTGCACCCACAACCTCTCTTTCGTCTTTCACGAAAACTTCCCGAGCATCCGCCAAGGTCCGTGATGTAACGACCCGCATTTTTATGTATCAGATGATCGTAAAATATTTTTATTTAATTCTTAGAAGATCGGATCATTCTCATTTTTTTATATGTTGTTTATTGGGATGTGAGACATGTCCATAATTTTTATCAAATTTATTTATGACCATTTTGCCTCTGTCAGTTTTTTACAAGGGATAACTTTTGAATGGAATTGAATCAGGTGCAGAGATTGATTTCATTAGGAAGGAAATGATGTTTCCAATTCCATAAAGTAGTCACATAAAAGATTTTGGTTCAGCAGTTTGGGAGGAATTTTTGTTTTAGTGCTACACAATTTTTGGACAGACTAATTAGTCACTAGTGGGCAGATTAGTAAGGCGCATTAAGGCTAGGGACTGTTGGTTATAAATAGAAGGGTAGAGGCAAGGATTGTTTAGCTTCTTCATTTCTCTCATTTAGTTGAGCTCATGATCCTCCTTGCTCAATCAAATACATCTCCGCTCCAGTAAATTCTTTGATCGACATTAGAAGATTAAAGATCAACGTCAAGAGAGAGTATATCGCATCAAATTAGGTGATTTGAAGATCATTCTTTTCTGTTCTTCACTGTTTAGATTAGAGATTAGTTGACTTCAAGCTATTTTGAAGATTTGGTGAGTGATAAGCATCTCTCACATGGATTCAATCAATTAAATGGGTTGTTTGATCTTAATTTTCATCGTTTCAAGTTGTTTTCACCTAGATATAATGAAGGTAAGTATATATTTAATTTGAATCACTGTAGGATCTAATCTAGTAAGATTATAACGGTAAATTCATATATTGATCTTATGTTTATGCAAGTTTAGATCCATAATTTGATTCGTTTATCGTTTCATCATGATTTGGTGAATTTATATGATTGTATGATGATTATGTGTTGTGCTAATGTTTGTTGATGATTGTTTGTTGTGTTATTGATTGTTTTTATGAAATTGGACAATTTGGATGAATTATGTGCATAGAAATTCATCGTAGAGTACTTAGATTGCGTGCGAAGGTGGTTGGGTCATTTGGAAAAGCTTGGGCCATTTGGAAAAGCTCGGGTCATCTGGAAAGTCTGGTCATCCAAAAAGCCTGGTCATTCGAAAAGTCGGGTCAACCGAAAATCGGGTCATCTGGAAAGCCAGGACATCTTGAAAGTCGAGTCATCTGGAAAGTCGGATCATCTAGAAAGTTGGGTCATCTGGAAAGTCGGGTCATCTGGAAAGTTAGGTCATCTGGAAAGTCGGTCATATGGAAAGTCAGGTCACCTGAAAAGTCGGGTCCTCTAGAAAAAGTGAACTAAATGACGCTTATTTTGGTTCGACGATGGATGTAGTTTTGACGTGAGTTCAAGGTAGATTGTTTGAAGCAAAGTGAAATCGTCGTCGGTCGATGAAATGCAACGAAGATGTGGAGACGGCTCAAGATGATTGGAGCTCGTGGATAATGGTTGCTTAAGATGACGTGTGCTTATGGATAGTCATCAATGATGACAACTAGAGATATTGAAGGTGAGGGATTATCGTTAGTCGTAGTTTCTAACGGGATCAAATCAGGGATATAATAGGGATGCCTAAAAGACTAATTGATTGGTTAAGTACCCTGGGTATCGTTGAAAGGTCTAGTTGTCTTTGTCAAGTAAGGAAAACATACAAGTTGATAATGTATGGAGTTTTGCTAGAACCAGGTTACCATTAGCCCTTGATAGATGGCATGTCGTGGCCAGTCATATGATTAATGATGGTTTCAAGGAAAGGCATGCGGCGATAGCCAGAGTCATGGATGCTATTGTTTGTATCGTCTTGTGTGGATTATCCGACGTCGAAAAAGATATTTCTCGGGTGCATGTCTAATGTTGGTTTAGGCCTTTGGGGCTCGTGCTTGGAGGATGTCGAACTTGATTAGGATGGTCTACGCTTGATTATTGTTTGCTATGAATATCACTGTATGTTTCTCTGTTGATTATTGTAAATGCTATCACTGTCGGATGTGGAGGAGACAGGTAACGTGTTGGTAGATTGGATGATTAATCTACCTACTTCTTGTATACTTTATTGATGATGTTAGATAGCTGTTATTTTGCTCATTAAGACTATTGTATGACTCAAGGTTTATGTCTACCTCTTATTACCTTGGGTTGTTCATTCATGTGTTGGATGGGCAGACTGAGTAGCAGGTAACATGTGGTAGATCTTGACGTGGGCGACGCTGCTGAGCGATGACGAGCAGGAGGCTGGCATATTATTTCCTACTATGTACTATTAGTTGTTTCTGTTGTTATGATTCTGGTGAGGCTGGTTGTACATATTCCGTGGATATATTCCAGTTGATGTATGGATATTTCGTGGTGATATGGAAGTTTGATATTCTATTATATAATGCTTCACTTTAATGCCTGTTGTATATGTTCTATAATATTTTATCCCTGCACTGTGAGTTATACGACAGGTTCCGCTTGTGTTTTTTTCTTTGATGATCGTCCCGTATCGACTTGGCACATCATACAGTGCACTTCATCCTTAGTTTATGCGGGTGGTACGGGGCAGCCGTCACATTTAGTATCAGATCTTTGGCTGAGTGATTTTATCCAAAGTTCATGGACGTAAAAAAACGTATGAGAGACATATTTGTATTTTCTGATGGATATACACTATATTAAAGTGTATAATAAAGTAGCTCTTGAACTCCATTTGCAGTTATTCTAATACGTGGACTATTCATTATATATTTCAGTTTTAGAACAAGTCGGCAAACGTCGAGACATACTGCTAGGGAGTAGACTATTCCTAGAGGGAGAGATGGAGGTATACCAGATTATTCTACTATGTTCGAGGCCATGGTGGCAGCGCTCATGAGTAGGGTACCTGCTCCAGGAGTAGCCGCAGTAGATGTTGGTGTTCAGGTGCAGGTACCGAGGGTGGTTGACTTTGCAAAGCTATGTAAGGACTTCATTACTCTTGGTGGGAAGTCGTTGCCGATAGTAGAGATTCAAGGGTGGCTTGATACTTGCATTCGGAACTTTGGAGATTTGGGCATTCATGATGCAACTAAGAAAAAACTTGCATTGAGATAGCTACAGGATAGAGGTATGGATTGGTGGAACTCTGTCACTTTAGAGACTCCAGAAGATGAGATTACTTAGGAACAATTTTAAGTCATATTTGAGACGTAGTTCATTTCTATCTCCCAAAAGTCGATCTTGTTCAAGAGGTTTGTTGAGCTAAAGTGATTGACATAGAAATATGTTTATTTTATGCTCTTATTTCTTATCTTTTGTATATAAATAAATATTACTTGGGTATTGTTTTGTTACTTTTACAGATATTCCAACCCAGCCCACATGCGACCAGAAATGTAGAGAAATAGAGATGAAATTGCTGTGTATTTGCAGTTTGAAGAATTGTAGATGAAGATCTCACATCTAGTTGCTGTTGGACAAGAAAAGGATTGATAAAAAGGCTTTGAACATCACAAATCAATGAAGAAATGTCAAGGAAGCAAGAGGAAAAAGAGAAAAGGCCCAAATTTTCTTTATTTATCTAAGGCCCATTTATGCTTTTCATTGTAAACTAATTAGTGGTGTAATGACTAGGCCCATTTACCATTAGGGTTAGGGTTTGGCTATCTACCCTATATATACCCCTGTAATAACCTTGTAGCCACCATCCTATATCTCATCTCTTATTCCATTGTTCTAATAAAAGTTCTTCTTTCTCTTTTATTTTCTGCATTTTTTTGTTTTCTTAGCAACTAGTGTTGTCTACGCGATTAGATTCGGTAGAACACTATTTGTATTTTGCACTTCTTTGCATTAGTGATTTACCGTCTGATTAGATTCAGCGGAAATCCTAATTTTAATTCTTGTTTGTTATTTCAATTTCTGCAATTTCAATTTCTGCTTTTTATTATTTTCTTAGGTCAAATTGGGTTTTATTAGATTCAAATCTAATTCATAGTTTCATTTGCTTTCCATTGAAATTGTGATTTGATCGTCAGTTCAGTTAGATCTGTTCTGAATCAAATTACAGTTTTAATTTTGTTTTGTTTTGCAAAATCAATCTCCAAAGTTCGTCTAACACGCCCACGAAACATATAAATAATAAAATTTAACTTTCCTCCCTGTGTTCGACCTGTATGCTACACACCTGTATGCTTGCAGAATTTATTACAAATGTCGCGCTTTTCTAATTCATAGACTAGCGTCGATCAAGTTTTTGGCGCCGTTACCGGGGAGGTAACGATTGAATTTTATTGTTTATTTAATTTCCGATTCGTGTTAGTTTTTATTTTATTTTGTATATATTTTTGTTTCTTGCACATATAGAAAAAAATCTCAATTAGTGATGTGGCGTATTAATTACATTGATACTGTCATGAACTAAGCAAGAGAAAAAAATAATTTCTTGCCTTTATTTTCTTTAAATTTCTTTTCCTATTTTCAATTATTCCTTTCCATTTTTCAATCCTCCTTCCTACTTTTATATTCATTTCATTTTTCAATCCTCCTTCCTACTTTTATATTCATTTCTTCTTTTACAATCTTTCAAAAAAAAAATCTTGCCTTTTTTCTTTTAATTTTCCTTCTTTTTTTCATTTATTTCTTTCCTTTTTTTTTATTTTGCATTTCTTCCAATCTAATTCCTTCAAGAAGAAAAAAATATATATAAAAAAAAAAGAAAGTTGCTAATTTTTGTTCAATTTCTTTCCATCTTTCTACCACCTTGCTGATTTTCACATTTTTCTTTTCTCTTTCCTTTTCTTTTTATTTGTTTCCATCTTTTGTCTGCAACTTTCTAAAAAAAAAATTGCAATTTCTTCTCTGCCTACTTTGATTTCTTTCTTGTTTTTGTTTGCTTTTATTTCCTTCCTCAATTTATTCTACCATTCCTCTCTACTCAAAAAAAACCTTGCTTTTTTCTCTTATTTCCTTCCTCTTTTATTATTTTTTTCCATTTTTATTTTGCTTTTTGCCATTCATTTCTTTCCCTTTCTTCTTGTTCAAATTTTCATAAAAAAAAATACTTGCATTTTTTTTAATTTCTTTCCAATTGCATTTCTCATTAACCTTTTACAATCTCTCTTTCCATTTTTTCATTTATCTCTTTCCTGCTCTCTCCTTCATTAAAAAAAAAACAACTATCAATTTTCCTTTATTCTTTCCATCTTTCCACTTTCTTTCCAATTGTCTACATTCTTTTTCTTTTTGCAAATTTCAAAAAAAAAAAAAAACGATTCCTCTTTTGCAATTTTTTTTCCTTTCTTCTTTTGTCTTTCTTGTTCTCAATACATTGATTTCTTTTCTTCTCTTACAAATTTCCTTTCTTTTCAAAAAAAAAAAAAATCGTCTTTTGATTTCTTTCCTCTTTATTCCTCCTTTCCAATTTTCTATATAATTACTCCTCATTCTTCTTTTACAAGTTCAAAAAAAAAAAAAATCTTGCCATTTTTCTTTTAATTCTTCCCTATTTTCAACTTCTTTCTCCTTCCTTTCGTTTGTTTCTCCTCTTACTAATATCTCACATCCTTTCTTCTTTTACAATTTGCTGAAGAAGGAAAAATCCTTTTATAAATTTCTATTCTCTGCCTTGTAATTAATTTTCTTTCTTTCTCCATTTAATTCTTTCCCTTTTCAAGTTTTTCCTTTCTCATTTTTTTCTCTCTCTTCTAATTTTACAACAATAAACAAAAGAAAAAATTCTTTCTGTTTTTGTCTTCTCTTTTATTGCTTTCCCTTCTCAATTTCTTTTCCAAATCTTTTACAATTACTTTTCTTTCTTCCTTTACAATTCTCTTTCTTTTCTGAAATCTCTCTTCCCATTTTTTTTGTCATTTGTTTCTTTCCTATTTGTCCGCTTTTCAACACTAATAAAAAAAAAAGGCAAGGACATAATTTTTTTTTCCATTATTCTTCCCTGCTTCATTTTTTCCCCTCTGATCAAATACCCCTCTCTCTCACACAATCTCATTTCACCACATTTTTTTTTTCAATCTACACTTCAGCACCATCTTCTTCAATCCCTCCTTCCCACCACACTTCTGCCACAACGCACAAACCAACCCCATCCACAAGCATTCTCTCAAAAAAAATTCCAATTTTTTTTTAACCTACCACAGCCTCATATTTTCTTGTGTTTTTTTTTTTGTTATTTACTTCATTAAAAAAAAAGCCCAAAAATAAAAAAAAAGAGTTTCAAACCAAGGACAAAGTGACTGGAGTTCAAGCAACAAATCAAGAATTCAGAAATCAGAAGAAATTGCAAATAGTGAGATTTCAATCATTGACGCTACTCATTTTTCTGGATGGACAGCCATACCCCACTGTAAATTTCTTTTAACTCTACAGGTGCTCTGCTGCAAAAATATAGACAATTGTTGTAAAAAATTTCTGCAGGGGCAGCGGCTTGAATGTAAATTTTAATTCTGCAATTTATATTTCTGTGTCTGTTCTGTGACTGATATTTCTGAATTTGTGGTGAGGAACGGTTTTCCATAACTAATCACTCTCATCGATTTTCAATTTTAACACGTGATTTTGATTTTCAAAATAATATAACTGAAAAGTGGTGCTTTGTGAAGTTGACTGTCTCATACAATTGGATCGCGGATATATATTAGTTCAATTTATTGAACTTTTAGCAAAAGAGGTTGCACACTACCCGTAAAACATTGGTCGTATCCCTTAGTTTATACTATACGTGAACGACCATAAGACCCTCTTCCCCCTTCTAATTGAGTCAGTTAATTAATAGAGCACTACTCGACATTTTATATTATTTTGAAGTGAGAATAATTCATGTCTTACCCTAACTTCATTCCAATGTCTGATTCAAAAAAATCGTTGAGAGAGTTGTGGGATAATAACCGGAGTAGACGACCTCTTGAAGAGTATGAATATGAAATACAACTCATGAAGCATGATTTCCCAAAATTTGGTGAAACAAATGTCAACAATTTTCAAAATTTTCAAAATGACCAACATTTTCAAAGTTATGATCGAAATTGCGACTTCAATAATTTCGATTATGGGCCACATACCCATCAAAACAGCTTTGAACCCCAATATGGCTTTGATCAACATCAGTATGGGGCTATAAACCAAAATTTTCAAAATAATAGCCCATATCAACATTTTGAAAATAACCAAAATTGCAATTTTCACTCGGATTTTAACAGTTTTGGTTACGAACATAATTTTTATGATCAAAATGATTTCCAATATCAAAATGAAAATTCAAACAGCCACCACATTGGAAATGATTTTGATTGTGAAATTGATATGGATTATAATTTTGAGAATCAAGAAATCCAACACGAGAGCTCTCTAATCGACGATTCTGAAGAATATCATCTCAACATTCTTAGAAAGAGGATAGAAAAGAAAGATAGAAAACTTGATGAACTTCTTTGTTTATTGACAACTTTGAAAGAACAACAAGAGCAACAAAATCAAATTCAAACAAGCGAGGAACCTGAAGATAATCCATTCTTTACTGGTAATGAAAATTTTCAAATAACAACTTTCGAAATTGAGAATAACGATCTAGATGAAGTTGTTAAAAATTCAACAAATGATTTGGACTTCGATTGTTTTCAGGAAAAAGAATTAAACTCAACTTTTGATCTTCCTCTTCCAGACTACAAGAAACTTGAAATTTTTGAAATGGAACAAAATGAAAATGTTGAATTTTTCGAAAACTCAAAAGTGGAAATGGATTTTAATGAACATGAATTCTTGGGATTGTACGAGGATAAGTTGCCAAATGAGGAAGAAGTATATTCAAGTCACGAGTTCGAGAATTTAAACTTTAAGAAAATTTCAAATGAGTTTGAAATTGTCAGTGTCTTGAACAACACTCAGAATTTAAATTTCACGATTGCAACTGAGTTTATAAACGATCACAGATTTTTGAACAATTACACTGACAAATTTGTTGAGCACATGAATTATTTTTGGAATGTTAGCTTGATTGAAAAACTTCGGGTTAGGACGACCCTGGACATTTATCTACTTGACTACAAATCTAGGCATAAAGATGAAATGGTTTTCAAAAACCTGCGCTTATTAGAAAACATGCCTAGACACAGTGGGAATGGGACTCATAGGGCTAGAACCAAGTGTGGGGGAAAAAGTTGGTGGAACTCTTTGCATCGCATACATCGCAAACACATATATCATTGTGCATATGATCCATTCTTACATATAGTTAGATTGCATTTCATTTTACAAGTCATTTTACATTTGATCCATCTTTGGGTACGATCTTTCAAATTTAGGAAACGTTACAGTGTGGACACTGTTTAGTTCTAGTGTGGGGGGGAGTCTGCATTTCATCCATTTTCATTTTTCTTTGTTTTTATTTCTTTTTATTTTTAGCCATTTAAATAGGACCATCATACATTTTAGACTGTAGTAACATACCATTTTTTTTTTTTGGAAATTACGACTCATTTTCAATTGATACAACAAAATAAGTTTGCAATTTTTAGCCAGTTGATAGTATTTTTTTCTCTCAACTCAGATCGAACAAGAAATATGATGAAAAGTTGAATTTTGAGGGATAATAGTGTAACCGGTACATAGGGAGATTCTTAGGTGATGGCCATGAAATCTATTCTATATTGTAGACTTTGTTTAAATAAGTGGAGGACTCAAAATACTTATATTGGCTTTTCAAATCTTTAAAACTAAGTTGTGTTAAGTTGAATTCGCATAACTCTCTTTTGTGCTTATTTTTTCGATAACAATAATAATAGTATTCCAAGGGTATCCAACATTGCTTGTATATCGAGCGTTGGTGTGCAAACCCGCCAAGCTCTATCCGACACGTTGTTGACAAAGTCAAAGTTGGAATATCTTGGTCTCATTTTATGGGATTGGACACCTAAGGATTACCGACACGTTGTTGACAAAGTCAAAGTCGGCCTGCACAATCCGCCAAGCTCTTTACCTACTCTCCGTTAGTCCGCGAGGCAGTGCATGGGTGGTAAACCTTGGTCTTTTTAGGTGTATGTACTTAATCATAAATCTTAAAATTTTATAGAATAAAGAATAAGCGATGATACCCAAACACTTCTTGACCTTATTGATTTGACTAGCCATACATGAGAAAATTAGAATACCACTTTGCAAACTGTGCCAAGCAAACTAAGAATTTATTTCATGGCTGCACTATGTTATCGACCGAACTAACTGGCCAAACTGGAATTTAACATTTGAAAACTTGATTTATATTGAAAATTTGTGACAAGTCGAGGTATCTAAAATAAAATCAACTGGTTAGAAATTATTAACTTAATTTGTTGTACCACTTTCCTGAAATAAGTCGTGTTTTCATTTTTCGTTCTTATTTTTTGCATATGTCCATTGCATTCATGTAGTTTCATTAGAATCATAACATACTGCATTTGGATTTTGTGGGTAGTATCCGCTGAAAACCCTCACGAGACACCACTCGTCCTACTAATGACACCTAGAGGTTTAACGGCTTGTTGCATACGCTCAATGCAATCGTGTTTCCTACGAAAGTGTGACCTATCTAGTTTAGTTTTTTATTTTTTGTTTTACTCGAGGACGAGTAAAAGATAAGTGTGGGGGTATTTGATTGACATAGAAATATGTTTATTTTATGCTCTTATTTCTTATCTTTTGTATATAAATAAATATTACTTGGGTATTGTTTTGTTACTTTTACAGATATTCCAACCCAGCCCACATGCGACCAGAAATGTAGAGAAATAGAGATGAAATTGCTGTGTATTTGCAGTTTGAAGAATTGTAGATGAAGATCTCACATCTAGTTGCTGTTGGACAAGAAAAGGATTGATAAAAAGGCTTTGAACATCACAAATCAATGAAGAAATGTCAAGGAAGCAAGAGGAAAAAGAGAAAAGGCCCAAATTTGCTTTATTTATCTAAGGCCCATTTATGCTTTTCATTGTAAACTAATTAGTGGTGTAATGACTAGGCCCATTTACCATTAGGGTTAGGGTTAGGGTTTGGCTATCTACCCTATATATACCCCTGTAATAACCTTGTAGCCACCATCCTATATCTCATCTCTTATTCCATTGTTCTAATAAAAGTTCTTCTTTCTCTTTTATTTTCTGCATTTTTTTGTTTTCTTAGCAACTAGTGTTGTCTACGCGATTAGATTCGGTAGAACACTATTTGTATTTTGCACTTCTTTGCATTAGTGATTTACCGTCTGATTAGATTCAGCGGAAATCCTAATTTTAATTCTTGTTTGTTATTTCAATTTCTGCAATTTCAATTTCTGCTTTTTATTATTTTCTTAGGTCAAATTGGGTTTTATTAGATTCAAATCTAATTCATAGTTTCATTTGCTTTCCATTGAAATTGTGATTTGATCGTCAGTTCAGTTAGATCTGTTCTGAATCAAATTACAGTTTTAATTTTGTTTTGTTTTGCAAAATCAATCTCCAAAGTTCGTCTAACACGCCCACGAAACATATAAATAATAAAATTTAACTTTCCTCCCTGTGTTCGACCTGTATGCTACACACCTGTATGCTTGCAGAATTTATTACAAATGTTGCGCTTTTCTAATTCATAGACTAGCGTCGATCATAAAGCAAAATAGTGGATTGGTGTTGGAGTATGTTTCTGAGCTTGAAGCCTTGTCCAACTATGCTCATTTGTATATTGAGACTCCTTCCAGAAGAATGAGAAGTTCGTTATGGGATTGGATAAGTATCTTGGGAATCAATTGGTTGATCATCTGGATGACTCTTACGAAAAGATCATTGAGAAAGCTTTGAGACACAAGAGTTTGTTTCCCAAGGAAGAGACTGTTGTTGCAGCTAAAGAGGAACAGCAGGGTGTTAAAAAAACGAAACGAGGAAGCAAAAACAGCAGAAAGGAAAAGATGGTCAGAAAAAGAAGAAAAGTGAAGTGACTTGCTACAATTTCCAGTAGAAGGGCAATTTTTTCAAGGATTTTAAGAATCCGAAATTTGAGAAGAAGTGTCATAACTGTGGCAAGCCTGGGCATCTCAAAAATAAATGCCCGGAACCAGCTAAGGGTAAGAAGATAATGAAGGCATATGCTTTGGAAGTTGTTCCATCTTCTTCGAAGGCTCCTACGATAGAGGAGAAAGGGAAAAGTGTTGTTGTTCAAGGTACTCTTTCTACCATAGGCGTTTCAGTCCGATTGTTGTCTTATACTAGAGCATCGTATTCTTTCATTTGCAATGAGCTTATGGGCCGCTTAGGTTTAGTACCCGAAATTTGTGATAGACCATTTGTTGTAACTAATTCAGCAGGAGCTTCGTCTAGTTTCTGTATGATTTGTCGTGGTCTAGTGTTATTGAGTCATGGTAGCTCTTTTGTGTGTGACTGCTTTGTTTTGAATTTTGCTGGGTTTGAGATCATTTTGGGTATGGACTGGCTCAAGAGATATGCAGGAAAAGTGGGTTGCGAGAAGCTCGAGGTGACAGTGTGTAACAACCCGGAAATGCGAGCCAGTTTAAAATTTTTATTTTGGCAATTTTAGCGAAGTTTGAACATTTAAAATGAATTATTTTAAATAAAAACGACGGAAATTTATTTTGAATATAATTCGAACGTATATATTATATATGTCGTCGTTAGAATATAAATAATTATATATAATTATAAATAGAATTGAAAATGGCGCGGTAGTTCGATAATTCGATTTCAAACTTCAATTGAATGTACCGGGTGCAAAATAAACCGGATTTTAACGAAACCAAAAATAATAGGATCTAATTGGGAATATCTTTCCAACAATCCGAAAAATCAAAATTTCATAGCGGGAATCAAAAGATATGTCCAGTTGAAAATTCTGAAAAGTCGCTATGGAATTCAGGCCCTTAAAAATGGAAATTTTGCAAACGACCTCGGATTTCGATGAAACCACTTTTGTTGGATCCGTGATGTCAAATTATTGCTAGATTCCAAATTTCATAATTTTTCGAATCAATATGTGAGCGTGGAAAAGGAAAACACGTTTGACCAGTTTCAGTTGATTTTAATCGACTGGGAAATGGCCATTTTTCCAACGGTCATTGAATTCGACGAAATTAGTTTTGTTAGGACCGTATCGTCAATACGAAGCTAGAAAATATTTTTCTGGAATTTTTCGAGTTAGTATGTGGCCTCGGTAAATTGAAATGCTCGTTCAAATTCAATATATAGAGTTATATGTTGATTTTGACGAAAACTGATTGAAACGGTCGAATCAGCTTACGATACATATCCCATTGTGTTCGGAATGGGGGTGAAACGCTATGAATGACAGGCGGTGGGCCTCGTTTAGAGGTCAAATGAAAAAGTCAACTTTTGAAATTAAATAACTAAATAAATAAATAAAAAACTCTCCCCTTAAAAACCGTTGCCCCCCTATTCTCTTCTTTCCTCAGTCGAATTGAAATCAAAACGAGAAAAAAAAATATATAAAAAAGGAGAGAGGGGGGATCGCGACCGCCGCCCCCCCCCCCCCTGATGAGCTCGCCGCCGCGCCTCAGGAGGCAGCGCCGCCCTCCATTTCCTCTCCGCCCTCCTCTTCTTCTCCTCCCTCGCGTTCACCTCCTC
The DNA here is from genome assembly GCA_030737875.1 of Allium sativum. Taxonomy (NCBI): domain Eukaryota; kingdom Viridiplantae; phylum Streptophyta; class Magnoliopsida; order Asparagales; family Amaryllidaceae; genus Allium; species Allium sativum. Next base: position 42,135,782 of record JASFAX010000020.1, on the reverse strand, counting down.
CTCCTTCTTCCCTTCTCCTCCCTCGCGACATCGCAGCCACCCCCCCCCCCCCCCCCCGCCTTGAGCCCGCACCCAACCCTAGCCACGCCCCGACCTCCTCCACCCCGCTGGCCCCGCCGACAACCTCAGCAGCCCTTCACCGATCCGACGCAGCAATTCCACCCCCCCTTTCTTTTGCAAACGACGTGAGTCTTCTTCCTTTTTTTATGTTATTTTATTTTATTTTAATTACTATATAATCAGTTATTTAAATTAAAAAATAAACTATAATTAGATTTTTATAAATTAAAAAAGCATGGATTTTATTTACAGTAAAAATATATATGATTTTAATGGCATATTAAAAATATGATTTTTATATAGTATAGGTAATAAAAATATGATTTTTACATAGTAGGAATTATAAAAATATAATCTTTATAAGATAGAGAATATAAAAATATCATCTTTGTATATGTAGCGAAATAAAAATCTGATTTTTATTATATATACGTTGAAATAAAAAAAAAGGATTTTTATAGTGATGAAATAAGAAGGCGAAATCTTTATATTTGAAAAGGCGAAATCTTTATGTGTAAAATAGCATGATAAAAATATAATCTTTATTATATGAACATCGATGTAAAAATAGAATTTTTATCTATATAGTAGCGATGTAAAAATAAAATTTTTATCTATATAGTAGCGATGTAAAAATAGAATTTTTATCTATATAGTAGCGATGTAAAAATAGAATTTTTATCTATATAGTAACGATGTAAAAATAGAATTTTTATCAATATTATAGCGATGTAAAAATAGAATTTTTATCTATATAGTAACGATGTAAAAATATAATTTTTATCTATATAGTAGCGATGTAAAAATAGAATTTTTATCTATATAGTAACAATGTAAAAATAGAATTTGTATCTATATAGTAGCGATGTAAAAATAGAATTTTTATCCATATGGAGCAATTATAAAAATATGATTTTTATATATATGGCAATAATATAAAAATGTGATTTTTATATATGTAGTGAATACGGGCAACGAAAGTGACAAAAGACGAGAACGACAAAGATTTCTATAAATGAAGTGTCATGGAGTTGGGATAGCTATTGGTAAGAACTTCTCACTCTAAATTCCTTTTTCTAGTTATATATATATATATATATATATATATATATACTAGGATGCAGACGGTGCTTAGCAGCACCCGACACCCGTCATCCACAGACCATGGATGGCTTGTTTGTTTGATTGATGTGTTGTGAAAATTGTTTGTGATGTTGATGTGAAATCGATAATAAATTGAATATGGTTGAAATAAATATATTATCGTTGAAAATATAATTTTTAACGTGAATGTGAATAAATAAATAATTATAAACAAATCGGCCGATTTGTTTATATACGCTGATTTGACTGATATTGATTGAGTCGATAAATTTTACACATCGCCCGACTGCACAAATAATAATCTGTGTTTGTTGATTTGAAACCCCACACGGGTGTTGGGATGATATTTGGGTACACTAATCCCAATTATTTAATTATATGTCGATCGATTGGTCGACAAACTGTGTAAGCGACGATTATTTATATTTGATGTTTATGCAGTTGTGTGGTACACTATGGATGATGGTTGATTGTTTATCATTGCTATTATATACATGTGTTGTATGGAATCCATATAATTAACATTATATGGTGATTAATTGGGCCTCATTCCAATCGAAAAATAATGAATATTATAAAAGAAGATTCATGTGTTGAATAGAATAAATAGTAATATGTTGACGATGTTCATGTGTTGAAACTATTCATGTGTTGAGTAAAATATTTTAACAATAAAATTTACATCTTTTTCATATTTAAAATTAGAACTACTTTACGGTTGAAGTCTAATTAAAAATCAAACGATAGATACCATAATTTTATAAAATATTTTACATAAAAAAAAAATCGTGTGTTGACAGTACTCATGTGTTGAGATTAGTCGTGTGTTGAAAGAAATATAGATTCATGTGTTGAATGGAATAAATATTCATTTGTTGAATAGAATAACGAATTTATTGAAATATATAAAGCCGTGTTGATTAGAGTTGCGCCATTTTGACGTGAACGATATTTATATCGATTATATTCGTTTTTATAATGAATATTGAAAAGATAGTGATTTCAAAATGTAACGTTTTGAAAATATTATCATTTATATAGTAATGATATGAAATATTCAATTTTGATTTGAAATTGAAATAGTGTTGAAATGGTTTTGAAAACGAATTTAAAACGATTTATAAAATACGTTTTAAAAAGGAAATCGACGAAATATATATATTATATATATAATGGCCTGAATAGAACGCGCTGCGCCGCGGCAGTTCGCGAATTTCGACCATTGACTTCGAATTGACGTTGCGGGAGATCCGACCATCGGATTCTCCTAAAATCGGAACCGTTGGGTTCGTATCGAAAAGTGCTTTCGAATGAATGTTAGAAATTTGAAATCTAACGGTTGGATTTGGAATTATGTCCAAATCAAATTTAGAAAAGGTCGATGTAAGTGCAGTTCGATGGCCGTTGATGGAAATCGACTGTACGGGCCTCGATAAAATTATTAAAAATATCTATAATTTGTGTAGAATCATAAGAAATGATTTGGGAAAAATTGGGCTGAAGAATTCCACATTTGAAAGGATAAAAATAGATTTTTGTTGAAATGAACTAGTTTTGAACTAGAATTAAAATCAATTTATTTTCGAAATAAATAAATTGAATTTGAAAGTGATTTTAAAAAAAAATCAATATTTCCAATACGTGAATTGGACTGGAGTTGAATCGAAATTATCTTCGGAATATTTCGATGTTGGATTTCATGACTATACAAATATTGTTATGGGGATTTGAAAGATATATTTTATATCGTTATTTCCAATACGATATTTGTTGGTTTCAGAATTTGATATTGAATATAAGCCAATATATTTTCTATTCAGAGCCTTGTATTAAATATCAAATATGATTTGGGTTTATCGTGAATCGTGTTTTAGATGACATTGGTTCTTTAACCCAGTTAAAGGCAGGATGTTGATTTTTGAGAAGATTAAAACTAAGTGAAGTTTTAAATGAATCTTTAATTAGATTAAAATGTGAATTGATAATTTAAATTATCAAATCTGAAAGGTGATCGAGAATGGAGTACCACCAGTTTTGCTCCAAAGCGATAGTTAAATCTTTAATTAGATTTGAACGGGAAATGGTAATTAATTTTACCGATAATACTGTGGTGTTAGATATGGAGTATTACCAGTTTTGCTCCATGGGATGAATAGGTTGGGATTGGGAAATAAAATAAATAATTACTTCGGTGTGGTTCGCTAATCCCGACTAGTTTGAAATGATATCCAAAGGAAGATTAAAGAATAAATTTAGAAGAATTTATCTTGGATAAAATTAATGGGAACCTTTCCCTAAGAATGTGATTTTGTGAATAAAAGAACATTCTGAATTGGAACGAGGCGTTTGTTGTGTTTGTGTAACATTTGTTTATTATATACGTGGGTTATTCAGAAAGGCTGGGTTTCTACCCATTCTGAATAACCGATTCGACGAGATGTCGAAGATAAAGACGGTGGTTGAAGACCGGAAGTCTTCACATCGTTTGGGTGATTACTGATGATCTTGATTGGGCTGTACACCCAAGATGAGGGAAACAGTTGGTGATCGTCCAGACGTACTTGGAGATGGATGGATATGCGAGGAAAGTGCCTCCGGTTTCGTTCAGACCCAGAACGAACTTGTAAATGGATTGTGTGTCTGACATTGGATTTTATTCTATGTTGATTGATCTCTATTAAATATACATCTGTTTGGCGGCGGAGAATTTATTCTCTTGCTTAACGCCCTTCTCTGAGACGTACGAGCTCAGAGGTTGTATATCGATGGACATCAGTCGCATGGAGTGAATTGCCAGTGTGGCACGCGTAAGTGGCAGTTGATCAAGGCTTCTGTTGAAGCAAAGTCTTGTGGTTGATGATCAAAGCATGGTCTGTGTGACGTAGCTTTTTGTATAACGTGAATTCGCGAGCCTCACACCTCGGTATGAGTCAAAAACGGGATAGTGACTACAGGGAGAGCACGACGTTTCTTTCTAGCTAGGGTGGTGTCAGTGACCTACCAGCCCTGACATTTATATACTTTTCACCTGTGTGGTTGTTGGATACGAGGCGCCTCGGATATAGGTCTGTAAGGACCGGGAAACGTGTGTTCAGGAATAATTAATCCTCAAAAGTAAGAGAGGACCGGCCCTGAAGATCCAAGGATCAGAGTGGGGTCCTGGGACATTTGCTAGAGTGTCTCGAACGCGGAGAGGAGCTTGCCCCTTGCCTCGACTCATGACGGAAATCCAATTTCCAATACATGATATTACGGTTTTAATTGTAGAACTAGTAGGGCGACATGATATATGGTACCCATGTCGTCTATGATTGATATTTATGATTGAAATTGTTTTGACACTATACACTTATAATAGTATCAAATGATTTTTTTTAAACGTACCAAGCATGTTTAGCTATTATAAGGGAAAACCCTATCCTCCGGCTTGCGTTGCATTGTGTGATGGGACCTAGGTCTTATAATAGCTTCATTTTTCCAAAAAAGCATTGCGCTGTTTTGTTATATGCACTAGTATTCTTGGGAGGAAACCCGTTCCGTATTATACGGCGTGGTCCCTTGAATTACTATCTTTAAAGTAAAGTTTTAAATAACTGTTTTAGTTCTCACACCAGTCACATGACTGACCTGGAGTTTATTGTTTTAACCTAAACTCTGGGTGCCCATATTTTCGACATGGGCAGCTAGTAGTTTTGGTTTATATTCACAGGATCCTGATTTACAGCTGGAACGATGCTCGGAAAGCTCTGTATCCGTGTATCACTTTCAGTTGTGTTTTGTATATTTTTCCGCTGCGATGTATTTAAATGTAATTTAAATCTCTGATATTTGTCGAACGTAATTTATTCATTTATACTCTGTATATTCTTGTATCTGATGGAATTGTTGTAATAACAATGAAATGTTCTTCCGTCTGCGTCCTATTTTGTCTTGTCCTCAACGCAATCCGAGCTTTCCTAACCGGGGAAGTTCGGGTCGTGTCAGTTGGTATCAGAGCTTTGGTTTACAGAGCTCGAGAACAAGACACCTTAGAACCATATGAAAGAATTCATCAGATATTGGATTAGTAATATCCAATTAGAATGACTCGTTAGAGATAGGATCAGTAGTATCCTAGAACGAGTGTGAAGAGTATATTTTTCAAATGAAAACAATTTTGTTTTGAAAATTTAAATCGCTTTATACGTATTTGAATATTTTATTTGTATTGAATTTGGACAATCGAGTATATAAATATTTCGCGTATACGCGTCATGAACGTATAGTCGAAGTTTTAATATACTGGATAGATATAGAATCACATTCTAGACATCCGGAGATGATTCTGATGATGGTGCATCATCATCAGTACTCATATTCGAGTTTCGAAGGTGTGATTTCTATATATTTCCATTAGACTGGTGTGAGAACCAAAACTAATATAGCTAGAATACATTGTTGTGAATTGGCACCAAAAACATGATTTTTGCATATGTATCAAAATTATGAATTTGAAACTCTAATTCACTAATTGATTGCTGTTTGTGTTGTTTGGTTATTTGCTTGATAATATTGAACCATTTAGCCTAATTGAATCACGTATTAAATTGTATTGAAAATTGGTCGCATTTGCTTGCATATACCAGTACTTACATTGAACAGGTCATAGCAAGGAGGCTAGAGCAGAAGAATAAAATTTGTTTGCCCGACAAATAGGTACATGTTTACTATAATTTACTGTTTTGTTTGGGTGATGATGATTTTATGAGCCTATTGGCTAGTCGCTTGGCTTTTTCTTTTTGAGATCAGAAGGCCTGTATGGCAATTTCGGGATTTTCCCGTTGCTCCCGGTGCAGGGGAGGTTATGGCGAAATTTTTCGAAAATTTAGGGTGTTAGCCAAATTTTTGAAAAATTTGAAAAGTTCTTAGAAACTGAAAAGTTGAAGAACTTAAGCCGTAGTCAAAATAATGGAAGTTGAGTTGAATTGTTAAACAACTTTCGGCTTCGTTCCTTTTCGGCTTCCATTGTTATGTTCCTTTTCGGCCTTTGATTTAGAGAAGATTAGAATATCATCAATAAAAACCAGAACAAATTTATTCAATTAAATCACACATTGAACTGATAAGAAAATAGTTAGAAATATATATACTTGTGCATTATACATGTTTGAACAGGAAATTGGATAGCTGTTGAGTAAAGATTTTATTTGTGTGCCCGACAAATAGGTAAACCTTAATGAGTTGGATGCGAAATATTATTATTTCAACTCCTGTGAATGCCATTGGATGCGGAGTGCTGGTTATTCTGTGTGAAATAATAAACATCGTCATAGGATAGCAACAATTAATTTTGAACTACATTACATGGCATACTTCTAGAAGATAGGCATACTTCATCATATACCACATAAGCATTTGGAGCTTGTGTCACGAGGTGGAAGATTTACCATACGAGCGAGAGGCTTGTATGGCGATGACTATATTTTACAGGTTGAACTGATGACTGATATGGACTATTTAAACTGTAACGATAAAATTGCCAGATTAATAAAAACCCCACATGGGTCTAGAGTTGACAATAATCATGTCTCTCTAGTTATTAGATACGGCACATGGACTATTTATTTCCCACACGGGACGAGGTGACGAGGATTTATCCTCTGGAGCATTTAAAATACACACTCCCTCAGGCTTTGACAGGGTGACGAGAGTTTATTCTCTGGAGTTATTATCAATACACGCTGCCCTGTAAACACCAGAATATATCACTATAAATATGTGTATGCTTATTAGGATTTATTGGGTACCTAATACGGCCCAATAAATTCCAAACCTCTCCCCGTACAAAGGAGGTTATGGTGAAATTTTTCGAAAATTCCGGGTGTTAGCCAAATTTTTGAAGAATTTGAAAATTCTCAGAAACTGAAAAGTTGGAGAATGGAAGCCGGATCGAACGTAGAGTTGATTAATCAAACCACTTTCGACTTTGTTCCTTTTCGGGGACGAAAAGTTTTAAGTAGGGGAGATTGTAACAACCCGGAAATGCGAGCAAGTTTAAAATTTTTATTTTGGCAATTTTAGCGAAGTTTGAACATTTAAAATGAATTATTTTAAATAAAAACGATGGAAAATTTATTTTGAATATAATTCGAACGTATATATTATATACTTTGTCGTTAGAATATAAATAATTATATATAATTATAAATAGAATTGAAAATGGTGCGGTAGTTCGATAATTCGATTTCAAACTTCAATTGAATGTACTGGGTGCAAAATAAACCGGATTTTAACGAAACCAAAAATAATAGGATCTAATTGGGAATATCTTTCCAACAAATCCGAAAAATCAAAATTTCATAGCGGGAATCAAAAGATATGTCCAGTTGAAAATTCTGAATAGTCGCTATGGAATTCAGGCCCTTAAAAATGGAAATTTTGCAAACGACCTCGGATTTCGATGAAACCAGTTTTGTTGGATCCGTGATGTCAAATTATTGCTAGATTCCAAATTTCATAATTTTTCGAATCAATATGTGAGCGTGGCAAAGGAAAATGCGTTTGACCAGTTTCAGTTGATTTTAATCGACTGGGAAATGGCCATTTTTCCAACGGTCTCAGAATTCGACGAAATTAGTTTTGTTAGGACCGTATCGTCAATACGAAGCTAGAAAATATTTTTCTGGAATTTTTCGAGTTAGTATGTGGCCCCGGTAAATTGAAATGCTCGTTCAAATTCAATATATAGAGTTATATGTTGATTTTGACGAAAACTGATCGAAACGGTCGAATCAGCTTACGATACATATCCCATTGTGTTTGGAATGGGGGTGAAACACTATGGACGACAGGTGGTGGGCCTCGTTTAGAGGTCAAATGAAAAAGTCAACTTTTTGAAATTAAATAATTAAATAAAAAAAACTCTCCCCTTAAAAACCGTTGCCCCCCTATTCTCTTCTTTCCTCAGTCGAATTGAAATCAAAACGAGAAAAAAAATAAAAAAAAAGGAGAGAAGGGGGGTATCGCGACCCCCCCCCCCCGATGAGCTCGCCGCCGCGCCTCAGGAGGCAGTGCCGCCCTCCACTTCCTCTCCGCCCTCCTCTTCTTCTCCTCCCTCGCGTTCACCTCCTCCTCCTTCCCTTCTCCTCCCTCGCGACACCGCAACCCCCCCCCCCCCCCCCGCCTCGAGCCCGCACCCAACCCTAGCCACGCCCCGACCTCCTCCACCCCGCTGGCCCCGCCGACAACCTCAGCAGCCCATCACCGATCTGACGCAGCAATTCCACCCCCCTTCCTTTTGCAAACGACGTGAGTCTTCTTCCTTTTTTATGTTATTTTATTTTATTTTAATTACTATATAATCAGTTATTTAAATTAATAAATAAACTATAATTAGATTTTTATAAATTAAAAGAGCATGGATTTTATTTACAGTAAAAATATATATGATTTTAGTGGCATATTAAAAATATGATTTTTATATAGTATAGGTAATAAAAATATGATTTTTACATAGTAGGAATTATAAAAATATAATCTTTATAAGATAGAGAATATAAAAATATCATCTTTGTATATGTAGCGAAATAAAAATCTGATTTTTATTATATATACGTTGAAATAAAAAAAAGGGATTTTTATAGTGATGAAATAAGAAGGCGAAATCTTTATATTTGAAAAGGCGAAATCTTTATATTTGGAAAGGCGAAATCTTTATATTTGTAAAGGCGAAATCTTTATATTTGAGAAGGCGAAATCTTTATGTGTAAAATAGCGTGATAAAAATATAATCTTTATTATATGAACATCGATGTAAAAATAGAATTTTTATCTATATAGTAGCGATGTAAAAATAGAATTTTTATCTATATAGTAGCAATGTAAAAATAGAATTTTTATCTATATAGTAACGATGTAAAAATAGAATTTTTATCTATATAGTAGCGATGTAAAAATAGGATTTTTATCTATATAGTAGCGATGTAAAAATAGAATTTTTATCTATATAGTAACGATGTAAAAATATAATTTTTATCTATATAGTAGCGATGTAAAAATAGAATTTTTATCTATATAGTAACGATGTAAAAATAGAATTTTTATCTATATAGTAGCGATGTAAAAATAGAATTTTTTTCCATATGGAGCAATTATAAAAATATGATTTTTATATATATGGCAATAATATAAAAATGTGATTTTTATATATGAAGTGAATACGGGCAACGAAAGAGACAAAAGGCGAGAACGACGAAGATTTCTATAAATGAAGTGTCGTGAAGTTGGGATAGCTATTGGTGAGAACTTCTCACTCTAAATTCCTTTTTCTAGTTATATATATATATATATATATATATATATATATATATATATTAGGATGCAGACGGTGCTTAGCAGCACCTGACACCCGTCATCCACAGACCATGGATGGCTTGTTTGTTTGATTGATGTGTTATGAAAATTGTTTGTGATGTTAATGTGAAATCGATAATAAATTGAATATGGTTGAAATAAATATATTATCGTTGAAAATATAATTTTTAACGTGAATGTGAATAAATAAATAATTATAAACAAATCGGCCGATTTGTTTATATACACTGATTTGACTGATATTGATTGGGTCGATAAATTTTACACATCGCCCGACTGCACAAATAATAATCTGTGTTTGTTGATTTGAAACCCCACACGGGTGTTGGGATGATATTTGGGTACACTAATCCCAATTATTTAATTATATGTCGATTGATTGGTCGACAGACTGTGTAAGCGACGATTATTTATATTTGATGCTTATGCAGTTGTGTGGTACACTTTGGATGATGGTTGATTGTTTATCATTGCTATTATATACATGTGTTGTATGGAATCCATATAATTAACATTATATGGTGATTGGTTGGGCCTCATTCCAATCGGGAAAATAATGAATATTATAAAAGAAGATTCATGTGTTGAATAGAATAAATAGTAATGTGTTGACGATGTTCATGTGTTGAAACTATTCATGTGTTGAGTAAAATATTTTAACAATAAAATTTACATCTTTTTCATATTTAAAATTAGAACTACTTTACGGTTGAAGTCTAATTAAAAATCAAACGATAGATACCATAATTTTATAAAATATTTTACATAACAAAAAAAATAGTCGTGTGTTGACAGTACTCATGTGTTGAGATTAGTCGTGTGTTGAAAGAAATATAGATTCATGTGTTGAATGGAATAAATATTCATTTGTTGAATAGAATAACAAATTTATTGAAATATATAAAGCCGTGTTGATTAGAGTTACGTCATTTTGACGTGAACGATATTTATATCGATTATATCCGTTTTTATAATGAATATTGAAAAGATAGTGATTTCAAAATGTAACGTTTTGAAAATATTATCATTTATATAGTAATGATATGAAATATTCAATTTTGATTTGAAATAGTGTTGAAATGGTTTTGAAAACGAATTTAAAACGATTTATAAAATACGTTTTAAAAAGGAATTCGACGAAATATATATAATATATATATTATATTTATAATGGCCTGAATAGAACGCGCCGCGCCGTGGCAGTTCGCGAATTTCGACCATTGACTTCGAATTGACGTTGCGGGAGATCCGACCGTCGTATTCTCCTAAAACCGGAACCGTTGGGTTCGTATCGAAAAGAGCTTTCCAATGAATGTTAGAAATTTGAAATCTAATGATTGGATTTGGAATTATGTCCAAATCAAATTTAGAAAAGGTCGCTGTAAGTGCAGTTCGATGGCCGTTGATGGAAATCGACTGTACGGGCCTTGATAAAATTATAAAAAATATCTATAATTTGTGTAAAATCATAAGAATGATTTGGGAAAAATTGGGCTGAAGAATTCCACATTTGAAAGGATAAAAATAGATTTTTGTCGAAATGAACTAGTTTTGGACTAGAATTAAAATCAATTTATTTTTGAAATAAATAAATTGAATTTGAAAGTGATTTAAAAAATAATAATCAATATTCCCAATAGGTGAATTGGACTGGAGTTGAATCGAAATTATCTTCGGAATATTTCGATGTTGGATTTCGTGACTATACAAATATTGTTATGGGGATTTGAAAGATATATTTTATATCGTTATTTCCAATACGATATTTGTTGGTTTCAGAATTTGATATTGAATATAAGCCGATATATTTTCTATTCAGAGCCTTGTATTTAATATCAAATATGATTTGGGTTTATCGTGAATCGTGTTTTAGATGACATTGGTTCTTTAACCCAGTTAAAGGCAGGATGTTGATTTTTGAGAAGATTAAAACTAAGTGGAGTTTTAAATGAATCTTTAATTAGATTAAAATGTGAATTGATAATTTAAATTATCAAATCTGAAAGGTGATCGAGAATGGAGTACCACCAGTTTTGCTCCAAAGCGATAGTTAAATCTTTAATTAGATTAGAACGGGAAATGGTAATTAATTTTACCGATAATACTGTGGTGTTAGATATGGAGTATTACCAGTTTTGCTCCATGGGATGAATAGGTTGGGATTGGGAAATAAAATAAATAATTACTTCGGTGTGGTTCGCTAATCCCGACTAGTTTGAAATGATATCCAAAGGAAGATTAAAGAATAAATTTAGAAGAATTTATCTTGGATAAAATTAATGGGAACCTTTCCTTAAGAATGTGATTTTGTGAATAAAAGAACATTCTGAACTGGAACGAGGCGTTTGTTGTGTTTGTGTAACATTTGTTTATTATATACGTGGGTTATTCAGAAAGGTCGGGTTTCTACCCATTCTGAATAACCGATTCGACGAGATGCCGAAGATAAAGACGGTGGTTGAAGACCGGAAGTCTTCACATCGTTTGGGTGATTACTGATGATCTTGATTGGGCTGTACACCCAAGATGAGGGAAACAGTTGGTGATCGTCCAGACGTACTTGGAGATGGATGGATATGCGAGGAAAATGCCTCCGGTTTCGTTCAGACCCAGAACGAACTTGTAAATGGATTGTGTGTTTGACATTGGATTTTATTCTATGTTGATTGATCTCTATTAAATATACATCTGTTTGGCGGCGGAGAATTTATTCTCTTGCTTAACGCCCTTCTCTGATACGTACGAGCTCAGAGGTTGTATATCGATGGACATCAGTAGCATGGAGTGAATTGCCAGTGTGGCACGCGTAAGTGGCAGTTGATCAAGGCTTCTATTGAAAAGCAAAGTCTTGTGGTTGATGATCAAAGCATGGTCTGTGTGACGTAGCTTTGTGTATAACGTGAATTTGCGAGCCTCACACCTCCGTATGAGTCAAAAACGGGATAGTGACTGCACGGAGAGCACGACGTTTCTTTCTAGCTAGGGTGGTGTCAGCGACCTACCAGCCCTGACATTTATATACTTTTCACCTGTGTGGTTGTTGGATACGAGGCGCCTCGGATATAGGTCTGTAAGGACTGGGAAACGTGTGTTCAGGAATAATTAATCCTCAAAAGTAAGAGAGGACCGGCCCTGAAGATCCAACGATCAGAGTGGGGTCCTGGGACATTTGTTAGAGTGTCTCGAACGCGGAGAGGAGCTTGCCCCTTTCCTCGACTCATGACGGAAATCCAATTTCCAATACGTGATATTACGGTTTTAATTGTAGAACTAGTAAGGCGACATGATATATGGTACCCATGCCGTCTATGATTGATATTTATGATTGAAATTGTTTTGACACTATACACTTATAATAGTATCAAATGATTTGTTTTAAACGTACCAAGCATGTTTGGCTATTATAAGGGAAAACCCTATCCTTCGGCTTGCGTTGCATTGTGTGATGGGACCTGGGTCTTATAATAGCTTCATTTTTTCAAAAAAGCATTGCGTTGTTTTGTTATATGCACTAGTATTCTTGGGAGGAAACCCGTTCCGTGTTATACGGCGTGGTCCCTTGAATTACTATCTTTAAAGTAAAGTTTTAAATAACTGTTTTAGTTCTCACACCAGTCACATGACTGACCTGCAGTTTATTGTTTTAACCTAAACTCTGGGTGCCCTTATTTTCGGCACGGGCAGCTAGTAGTTTTGGTTTATATTCGCAGGATCCTGATTTACAGCTGGAACGATGCTCGGAAAGCTCTGTATCCGTGTATCACTTTCAGTTGTGTTTTGTATATTTTTCCGCTGCGATGTATTTAAATGTAATTTAAATCTCTGATATTTGTCGAATGTAATTTATTCATTTATACTCTGTATATTCTTGTATCTGATGGAATTGTTGTAATAACAATGAAATGTTCTTCCATCTGTGTCCTATTTTGTCTTGTCCTCAACGCAATCCGGGCTTTCCTTACCGGGGAAGTTCGGGTCATGTCACAGTGGGAATGTGGAAGAGAGAATGGTTGTGATTCGATGTAAGCCCGAAAATGAGGTCTTCGTAAGCTTTTTGTATTCGCCTGTGATTCCACGAGAAGACTTGTCATCTGTGTCAATCGCTAGTGAGTTTGATGATGTCTTTGAAGAGGTCAAAGGTTTAACGCCGCATTGCGAGATTGAGTTCAGAATCGATTTGATCGAAGGTGCTAGACTTATCGTTATTCCCTTTAGGCGGATGACGCCTAGAGAACGAGAGTTAGAGGTGCAAGTACGATACCTTTTGGGAAAAGGATCCATTTGGAGAAGGGTGTCCGAATGGGGTGTACCAGTTGTGATTTCAACGAAGGCTAATGGATCTTTGAGATTGTGTGTGGATTATCGTGAGCTAAACAAGGTGATCACGAAAAACAAGTATTTGTTGTGAAGGATAGATGATTTGGTTGATCAGGTTTACGAAGCCAAGGTGTTTTCTCAAATGGATTTAGCAACGGGATTTCACTAGTTGAGAGTGGCGAGGCATAGTGTGTCGAAGACAACTTTTTGGGTACCATCAGATTTCTTTGATTGGCTAGTGATGTCATTTGGATTGACCAATGCACCAGCGTATTTCATGGATCTTATGAATAGTGTTTATAGAGATCAGTTGAACAAGTTCGTGCTTGTGTTCGTGGATGATATCCCGGTTTAGTCCGAAATGAGGAAGAGCATGAGACGCACTTGCGAGTTGTTTTAGAAATCTTGCGAAACCATCAGTTGAGAGCTAAGTTTTCGAAGTGTCACTTCTGGAAGAATGAAGAGAGGTTATTAGGCCATGTTGTTTCTAGAAATGGAAAAGCGGTTGACCCCGGTGAGGTGGAAACAATCGAGGACTGGGATAAACCTAAGAATGCAATGGACGTTATGATTTTACTTGGATTGGCCGGTTATTATCCTCGGTTTATCAAGGATTTCTCCAAGATAGTTGTACCATTAACAAGGTTGACGAAGAAGAATCAAATTTTCACACGGGACGCGAAGTGTGAGCAAGCTTTTGGAATCCTGAAGGTGAGACTAACGAGTGTTCCTATTTTGATCATTCCGAGTGGGAATGAAGAAATGGTGGTATACATTGATGCACGTGGTTTTGGTCTTGGAGCAGCGCTGATGCAGGAAGATAGAGTTGTGGACGGAGATTGTATTTGCTCTGAAGATGTGGATACATTATCTGTTGGGAGTTCAATTCGAGCTGTTTCCAGGTCACAAGTGGTTGAAGTATCTTTTCTATGACTTGAATCTTCGATAGCAGCGGTGGTTAGAGTTTTTGGCATCTTATGATTTTGATATAGCCTATACTCCTGGTAAAGGTAACATAGTGGCAGAAGTGTTAAGCTGAATACATGCATGTTTGGGAGCAATGTTTTCGGAAAGGAAGCACCTCGAGTTCTTGGCAGGTTTTGATTTCAGGCCTAGGTGTGAGTTAGAGCCTAAGATGGCAGCAAGCTTATTGATAAGACCCATTCTCATTAAAAGGATTGGCGAAAGCCAAAAGCAAGATGGAAAGCTTGTTAAGATGATCCAGATTGATGGTCAAACCAAAAGAGTTAACTGAGTATTGGAAGATCTCCTTAGAGCTTGTGTATTGGATATTAGGGGATCATGGGAAGACCGTCTACATTTAGTTCGGTTTGCATACAGCAAGAATTACTCTCGAGCATCGGGATGGCAACATACGAGGAATTGCATGGTAAACCGTGTAGTTCTCTGACATGTTGGTTAGAAACTAGTGATAAGCCGATACTTGGGCCTGAGATGATAAGAAAAACGCCAGATTGTATTGGGATCGTTCGACAACGAATGAAGGCAGCCGAAGATTGTCAGAAGAGTTACGTCGATAAACGTCGAAAGGATTTAGAGTTCAACGTTGGTGATATGGTTTCCATAAAGGTTTCACTATTAAAGAATGTTGTTCGGTTCGGAAGTAAAGGAAAGTTAGCTCCAAGGTTCGTTGCACTGTTTCTGATAGTCGAGTGAATTGAAAGCTCGCATATAGATTGGATTTACCCGAAAAGATGTCGAGTGTGCACAATGTATTTCATGTGTCTTTTCTATGGAAATGTGTGCACGATTCGAATGTAGTGGTATCTCTAGGTCAGTACGAACACCTAGAAATCGAGTCCGTTGTTACGAAACCTCGTAAGTCGCTTCGCATTGTGGGAGATGAAACGAAACAACTTAGGAGGAAGACAGTTAAACTAGTCATGGTGCAATGGAGTGAGGATGATGAGGATTGTACGTGGGAAACAGAAGAGATTATGAAGACGATCCATCCAACAATCTTCTTAGTATGACCCATTAATGTCGTATCACCTTACACCATTATCACTTGTGCTATTGTTAGAATTCTGCGTGCTAAGTTAAGGCTATGGATGCATGGCTGGATGGATGCTAGATTGGATGGTAGATTGGATGTTCGTGGATGGTAGGTATGCGGAATTGCATGTAGTTTCTAGTTTCTGCTTGGGATTTCGGGGGCGAAATTCCTAAAGGAGGGAGAATGTAATGACCTACATTTTTACTATCAGAGGATCGTAAAATATTTTTACTTATTTCTCTGAGGGTCGAATCATTCTCATATTTTGATATGTTGTTTAAGGGGACGTGAGACTTGTCCATAATTTTTATCAATTTTATTTGTCACGATTTTGCCCCTGTCAGTTTTGTACAGGACATAACTTTTGATCGGAATTGAATTAGGTTCTGAGATTGATTTCATTGGAAAGTAAATGATGTTTCCAATTTTGCGGAGTGGTCACATCAAAAATTTGTTCAGCGATTTGGGAGGAATCGTTATTTAAATGCTATACAATTTCTAGATAAAGTAATTAGTCATTCGTGGGCTAATTAGTAAGGCCCATTAAGGCTAGAGGTTGTTGGCTATAAATAAAGGGGTAGAGGTAAGGATAATAGTTCAGTTTATTCATTTCTCTCATTTGGTTAAGCTCATGTGTAATACCCCGCATTTTAAGACAATTAAATATTAAAATAGTGCATATATGTGTGTATATATATGCATAGACATAAATATTTAAAACAAGAATAAAATAATGGTAGTGTATGATTGCATGTAATAAATACATGCATTAAAAAGAAAAAAAGATTAATGTAAATAATAATGCAATGCATGCGTTAAAAGGAAGAAGAAATTGGTTGCATGTAGTGTAATTATGTCGCATGCAATGATTTACAAATATTATGCATTAATAAGAAAAGAAAAATGAAAGAAGAAGATGCATGAAAATTGATAAGGTTATGACTTAAATGAAATATTGTAACAAACGTAAAAATGGAGGAATAAGAAAAGAACAATGACCACCATTGTTCTAAGGCTTGTTAACAAAAGCCTTAGTAGCCCAGTTGGTTAGAGCATGTGACTTTCATGAGGGTGGCACAGGTTTGATCCTCACACGCGCCATATTTTTATTTTAAAGGAACGGCTAAAATAACACATGTTCCAAAGAGAAAATGTGTATAAATGTACATATAAGGAAAATTATATATATAAGGAAGTACAAAAATATATTTATACATGTATATGAAAAGTTATGCGTATATATATGCAAATAAATAAATAAATAAATAAATACAAAGGAGAAATTCAAAATAAGGTTGCAGTCAAAGAAATATGGTAAGAATTAAATAACGACATAACACGGTTTGAATTTTGAAAGCGAAATAAAAGTTGTGTGTGTATATACGTGTAAAATGGTTTGAAGTTTTGTATACATATAAGAAGATTATATGTAAATATAAATATTAAAATAAACCAAAGAAAGTATTATGGGATACTAATCAAACGTTTAAAATTTAAAAATGTTAAAATGGTAAACATCTGCCCAAAATTGCCCGCGGGACCCAACGGGGGTCGACCCTGGGTTCGGCACACCCATAAGGGGTCAACCCTAGAGTCGACACATCCGTAGGGGGGTCAATCCAGGGGTCGACCCACCCCAGATCTTGGTGGATTCATCAATGAATCTGGACTATTTTCTTAACCATGTTCGTTGCTGACTCAATGTTGCGTTTACGATAAGATTCTGAACACCTATAAATAGGCCAGTAGAGCCTAGCTTAAATCTCACACTTTCTGAGAGGCTGCCTAAGCTCTGCCATTCTTCTTCCTCCTCAATTCTCTTCAGAAAATAGAATAATTAGCTTAGGAAAATTCTGATTCAAGATCTGGAGGAAAAGAATATATATTAATAAAGAAGGTATTCAGAATTCTATTTGAAGTAAGGTAAATTCTTGGATCTAGTCAATTTAAATTTCTCTCATTTCTTCACTTTTTCTTTTAGTTGAGAATTGTGGATCCATGGTTATTTAGGTTCTAAATTCAGTTAGGAGAACCACAGAATGCTAGATCTGGACCAGATTCGTGAATTGGGAAGCAATTAGGTGAGTGGATTTAAGTTATATCTTTTTGATAATGGTATATCTATCGTTTGACATTCCCCATTAATATGCAATGTAAATCTGCTAGAATGATTAATACGTTGAAATGTTAATATGTTGAAATGTTAATATGTTGAAATGTTAATATGCCGAAATGTTAATATGTTGAAACGTTAATATGTTGAAATGTTAATTGGTTGAGATGTTAATATGTTGAAATGTAAACCAGCTGAAATGTATAAACCTGTTAAAATATGCGAAAACAATTACTTTTGTATATGTACATGTACTAATTACAGGATAATCTGTGACATATTATGTACTTGAACCCTTAACTGTAAGAATTGGGATAATTACATGTTAATTTGTTAGAATGGAATAATTACATGATTTTATGATTACATGTTATTTTAAAATGAAGTTACTTACATGTTAGGAAGAACGTGCGACATGATAATCAGATAATGAACTTAATATGATATTAAGTATGACATGTGAAAATAGATTACAGTAAAATTTAGAAAGAATGGATATGCCTAAATTTACAGAAAATAGAGAACTGTAACCGAACTTAGACACGAGGTTAAATTCAATTTGTGGTATAAGTCTGCCTGGAACAGCCCAGCAAATCCAGCATCCACAAGTTGTTAATTTAATGTGAGAGGTCTAGTGCATAAATGTACATGTAACGATGCAAATACACCAGGTTAAGTCCAAGTTGTGGAAGAACTTTGCCCGGAACCATCCGGCAAATCCAACATCCATAAGTGGTAGGCTTAATATGAGAGGTCTGTTGCATAAACATATATAAAAATATATGTAAATAACAAGAAAGATATAATGGCATTAATTGTAATTGATGGAAATGAATGAAGGTTTCAACAGTAAAAAGAATTGGAATGAACGGAGAATGATAATAACCTATTATAATTAATTACATTAATGAAAATGTTATATAATAAGTAAGCTTGTCCTAGGGACAAGTGAAAATTATAACATAAGTTATAATAAATGGAAAGGAAACTTATTATTAAAACTTAGTTAAGGGAACTAAGTTAATAAGTAAACAACGACAAGTTGTAGTGATAGTGTAAGACGCAATTATGATTAAATAAGTAAGAACGAGATGAATATATGGGATGAAATGAGTTATATTTAATCATGAATAATAAGTGACATGTTAAACAGAAAATAGGTGAATTGAGATGAAGTACAGTTAATTACATATTAAGTAGAACATGTTATTGTAACTATGGAATCAAATAATAAATAATATAAAGAGATCGTAGATTACAGATCTTGGATTACAATCTAGAGAATAACATGTTATGAGCTTATTAATAAACTTAAATGGATTAAGTTATATATCTGAAATTAATAAGCAAGAGGAACTTGATAACTTGAATAAGAAGTCAATGTGAATGGAAGTAACCAAGTTAACTGGAAATTTGACGATGTAGAGCAAGCACGTAATTAAATGTTTAGACATAGGGTCTAATAACACATCAACCTGAAGTGCTACCAGTGCGTACGTCTGAAGGTGAATAACCCTACAGGGTAGATCATCATGGTGTCATGGGACACGAGGGGAGGGCACGCCCATCTGATTATTTTGCCTGTTCTGCTGGCTCCGAAGGACTGGAAGGGGAAGCACGCGACTTCCTGGGACATGGAGTGTACCCTGGTAGTCCTCTGTGCGGTGACAACGTTCAAACTGTGCTCGCAGAGGTTAGGTCTGCGCGTTATCACCTGATGAGTATACCTTGACTGCAACGATAATGGGCAGTTAGAAGGCTGTAGGGTGGCATAGGTGATTCAATGATCAAGTTGCCTTGTGACTAGGCTGGATTATGACCATTTTTATCGACTTACCAGTGGGACTAATCATCTGTTTGATCGCAAGTCGTCGGGTACCAACCATCGACAGTCAGCGTGATACGTAATGCATGATGCAGAAAGATGAAAAGCTAAACCAAAAGACCATAGACCCTTTTCTATCAAGGCTATGGGTAAGGGACAAGCCAACTGGGATTTTTTTGTTCGTTGTTTTCTCTGGGGCGAGGTCACTAGCTCTCAATTGTATTCGTCTTTCACTAGTTGCAGGGGGGGGGGGGGTCGGATGGGACCATAGCCACTGAAAATGCATACCTTAACATCTGTGTATACTGATATCTGAAAAGCTCCCGATCGAGTTCCATGTTTCTGATACAGGCCTGTTATGGGACTGGGTGCACAGTAGATATGTACGCATACATGCATACCACTTTGGGATGGTGTATCATAAAGGTTACGGCATCAAGTATGATTGACGATACGTACGTGAAAACATCTAGATACATGCATATCCGCTCTGGGTGGAGTATGATAGACTCTCACAACACCAGAAATGCCAATCAGGCAGTGCTCATGACCATATCTAAATCGATTTGGCAGTTGTTTACACCAAAATTGGTCTAAACACCCAAGGTACTAAAACCGTACTTCATAAATACAGTAAGAAATAAATGGAACCGTGTTTAATCAGCAATTGAAAATGAAAAATGCAAGAAAGGTAAAGTAGAGACGAGATTTAGAGTGGTTCAGCCGTTAATTAAACCTACGTCCACTGTGAAGGTGATTTCCAGTCTTATAATGAGGATTAGAAAATACATCAATTCTCTCTTTTCATACATCTCTATAATCACTCAATATACCCTCGTTTATATATTTCAATCTTGGAATTATACAAGAGAATGGTAGAATTTGAGGAGAAGAAGGATGGATGAATGATTGAGAAGGAGGATGCCTTCATTTTCCTTGATCACAAGATTGTACTTGACGCCATGGCCGAATCAGTAGTTGAGGATATGATTTAGCAGCACTTCGTGGTTTCAAAGATTCGATCCCCCTATGTTAGTAGCAATGATGTATAGGTGAGCTCCCTTCGGGAAATGACCTGAAATCCGTTTATGCAGGATACAGATCGCCCATTCTATTAATTACAATCATATCATCGGCTAGCTGTAGCCAGCTGTCTGCGACTGTACTTAGTTATCATGTGCGAGCGGGTCCATAGGAGCGAGCGTCCCTGTAAGAGTGAATGCTTTAGGAATCTTGGAAACTTTTATAAGAGCAGAACGCGGGACTGGACTTGATTCTCGCTCGTTCCTTGCGCGACCGACCTTCTTAGTTCAAGGGCGCTCGTCCTTTTCCTGCCTTTGTATGGCGTTGTTTGTCCTTAAGACTATGCTATGAGGTCGCTTCCGCCTATGTTGAATGGATGACTTTCTTTGCTTCTGTATTTGAGCGGCTTTGCCCCAATATAAACGACCGACCTTTGCTTCTGCGCTTGAATCACGATTCACATTTAACTTTGGTTGGAGACATGGTCACATAAGATGTTGCGAGCGCTTGTTTTGCAGTTCCATCCCAGGCTCGGTCTTTTGACGGATAAACATTAGCCCCTCGAAGTTTGTAGTTTTTAAAACATCAAAAACTACGAGCTTCGAAGTAATGAGATGAAATACCGCTAGATGGATTAAGTTCAACGTTCTGCAAAATAGGCGCCCTCACAGATAGCTTATGTTTTCAAAATTTGAATATTTCGACAATTGTTCGTCTACGAACACTTGGCGGAATATTTTCCGGGTATGCAAAACCAGATCATTAGATTTTAATTGAGCTTTCATATCGTTAAAAAGGGGATTTCTAGTCTTCTTTAAATATTATCGCTTCATTTTCCCGCTTTAATATTTCTTCGAAAAACCTACTTCAATGGCGATTTCACTGTAGAAGACCTCGCTGTTGCTTCTTCAAACTTCGATTTTTTTTGTTTGATTGGTCATTTTTCCTGACCCCCTTTTTTTTGGTCGAAGGTTTACTTCAGCTGTTTTTCCGACTACAATGCTCCTTTCTTCGAATTGAATTTTGCTCGTAAGTTTTCTTCCCCTTACCTCTGACTCTGGGTTAATTCTCTCGTTTTTGTAAAAGAGGGTTCCAAGCTTGGTAACATCGAGTCGCTTGAACACACGTGGTTGTGATGGTTGAGAAGTGTTGATTTGGCTTGGTATGTACTTGGATTTCACGCAGAACTTTCTGGCGGTCCAAATTTGTACGATAAACTATTAGCCCTTTTTATGCTGGCAAGTTGCTTGCTGAAATGCCTATGACACAACATTTCCTAATTCATCATACCTTTACCGGATGTTTGATAGGATACTTATATCATAGCGATACTTCTGCTCCCCCCTCTCACTATTCTCTTGGCATGTACGATTAATAGTTGCAACCGAACAAATCAGAGCCTGTGTTTCTTATACCTTTGAATTTTCAATCCTTCTTTTATGTGATTATACTGCTAGTAGGCCCTTATTGTAGGGTATGACTGACGATTCATTTGGAAGGTGTATCTATCAAGAGTTGCCTCCATTCATTACTAGCAACTCAATAATTTTTTTTTCTTTTTAAGCATGCTTATCTGCGCTGACATGTAACTAATCGCCAATTCATCTTAATCCCAGTTAACTCATCATGTCTGAGGAACGAGAGGACCTGGATCGGGCAATTGAGGTTGCCTCGGCTACTGGTTCCGATTTGATTGTTAGCTAGATCCATCCTCGACCTTGCTTTTTTGATAGGGTGGCGGCCGGTTGTCGTAAATCGACACTTTCTTTTGATCAATATTTGCAAATGTGCAACCGCTTCGGGTTTTCGAAAGACGAAGCCAGATTTCCCAGAAAGGAAGAATTGGCCGATCATCTGCCCTCTGGATATGTGACGGTTAATTATCATATGTTGTCTAGTGGGGTGATTCCTCCTTTTAATCCTTACCTAGAGTCCATTTTGCGGCACCTGTCCATTGCCCCATATCAGTTGCATCCTAGTTGGTATCAAATTTTTCTTGGGCTATACATACTCTTTATGAAAGTCCGGCTGCAGGAACCCACGTTTAAGGATATTTGTTCTTTGTATACTTTTAAGAGAAGGGAAGTAGACGGTCCTTCTTTCCTTTTTATGAAAGATATGCATGGTAGGATTATTACTGGTCTGACGGATGGCGCTAAAGGATTCCCGGATCAATATTTCTTCGTCCAATGTCCTGGTAGATTCTATGGTCGATGGGCAAAAGGAGGTAATTGCATCTTTGCTCTTAGAATTCTTACTCCTTTTCTCTTTCTCATTTGGCTTTCTTTCCGATTCCTGTAGTGATTCCTTCAGTTGCGGGTCTTACTTTAGATCAAGCCCTCCTCAATTCTTTAATTTCTGTTGACAAAAAAGAAAGGAGCAGAGAGGTGCTGCTTTCAGAGGAGAACCTCCGTAAGTATCAGCTGATTCATTCTACACGATCTTTTAAAAAGACTTTGGTTCACTCTCAACGCTCCACTGGTAAGTCTTTTACCAAAAAGAAACGTCTAATCCCTGATGTAAGTGGCCGACCTTCGTCTTTGATTACCGAAGGGAGTGACAGAAGAGTCGATGAGAACACGGTCGGTTTGAGGGTCGATGTAATTTCTGGAATGACCTCCGAAAGTTCTGCTCGCCCTGTTACAAAGGCGGAAGGTCCCTCAGGGACTTTTGGAGACCTGGGGGATTTGGACTCTGCCAAATACTTGAACCAGGGTGATGTTATGATGTCTGACCCCGTTGTATCTGATATGGGAAGAATCCGAGGGCCTGCTCAGCGTCGTGGGAAAGCTTCTTCCTTCATAACTTCCACTAAATCGGTTCTGATATCATCTTATTTGTGGCATAATTTCCCATAAATTTGATAATCATTGAACGCTTGTTGAACTCATGCTTTATTTTTCAGGTGTAAATGCGAACTATTTGTTATCGGATAGCTTTTCTCAACAAGCCGATCTTACTGATCCACGAAGCCTTTTACAGTCTCACCTTTCCTGTTATTTGAAGCACTCCCAACTGTCTTCAAGTTCTCAGGTCCAACTTACCTCTGAACATCCAATGGTCAATTCTTTAAGGCGTGGGGGACTTGATCAGGCTAAAGTGCTTGCACCGATTGAATCTTCTGCAAGATCTATTGTTCCGACCCCTGCTCAGGTTCAAATAATACGTGATCATCCACCTTATAGGATTCCTCCTGGAAACTCAACGCTTAAGGATCGCTTTAGCGGTTGGGACTTAAGGGGAATGCATTTTGACCTGGATTTACATCCCAATGATAGGCGAGATGCTGTGAAAAGTTTGGATGCCGTAAAAAGTAGCATGACCAATCAACTTAGTATTGTTAAGAATTAATTTGAGACACAATTGAATATGGCCATGAAGAATGTTGATGGGCGACTGGAACATTGTGCCAAATTTGGTTATGAATTCCAGAAATTGAACGCTCGGCACCTTGACCATATCGAAACCTTAGAAAATGACAAAGTTAGCCTGATCCGCTTGATTAGATCCTAAGAATCTGATATTTATTCTTTAAAGAACGGAAGCATTAAAGTGAATAGCTTAGAGGCCAGAAATGTCAAGCTTAGGAAGGAGATGGAGGGTGTGCGAGCGCAGCTTTTAAAAGCTCAGTCTGCTCAAGAATTTGTTGAGCGCCATTTGGCCTTAAAAAAGCAGGTTTCAATTTCTCTAAAATAGGAAAACATGGCTCTCGAAGGCAAAATTGCTTTTCAGAACGAAACCCTTAGAGCCTTTGAAGAGGATAAAATCAGGTTGCATAGAGATCTTGATGAAGCCAGAATCGGGACTGACAATACTTTGTTTCAATTCTATGTTTGCAGTGTCATGAGTCGTGGAAGTTTAAGCTATCTGAACAAGGATTTTCCGCGAACTCTGGCTCTTGTTTGGGAATAGGTACTTTCATATTCCAATGATGTTAATGACGAGTTCGTTCAAGAACAGCTTTTAGAAGAAGACCACAAGGCTCTGGTTGAAGGTAGGAGGATATTGGCGAACGAGCGAGCTCAATGGTTTAGGAGGGAACGTTCAGACGCTACCATTTCTTTTTCCCCACCTAATTCCATCAGGATTGATAATTTGAGCTCTCCTACTCCCCCCGCAGATCGATCTGCCTTAGATGTTGCAAGAACTCAACCCATTATCGAGTATCCAGCTCAAGAAAATGTTGTTAAACAGTGCGGGAGCCATGGGAATACTTCTTTTAACGTGAACGATTACGGGGTTGTTTTTGTATACCTAGAAACTCCAGGTAATATTGATATTTACCGATCTACCCCGGATTTGGATTTCCTTATTTCTTCACCTGCGATTGCTGAGTTTAGCTCTTGTTATTCGTTTGCATCAAGTGTGCTTTCACCACCTCCTTCATCTATTTGTGGTACTACTGCTCAACTTGTCGTTGTTGACTCTGTCCTAATATCTACCAGTACCAACCTTCTCATCACACCTTCATCAAACGACCCATCTTTACCAGATGTGTCCGATCCGGAAGATGAAGACGAGTTTTGAAATACCAAGACTGTGTCCACCCTGAAACGCAAAAAGAAGTTAGTTGATTAATAGTTCAAGATCATAAGCTTTTTTCCTTCGATGGTTCTTTTGTATAAATAGATCAGCAAATGATTGAACAATTGGTTCATC
Organism: Allium sativum; assembly: GCA_030737875.1. Lineage (NCBI taxonomy): Eukaryota > Viridiplantae > Streptophyta > Magnoliopsida > Asparagales > Amaryllidaceae > Allium > Allium sativum. The sequence continues at coordinate 42,110,312 of JASFAX010000020.1, read as the reverse complement.
CTCCCCTGTATAAGAAATAGCATTTGGGACCTTTATGATCTGATTCCAGCCTATTTTCTTTTACCTGTTACGTACTTAGACCGGTTGTTTGTGCGTGTGCCGACCCTCGCTTAATATTTTATGTTTGCGCACTTACGTTTGTATCGTTTAAATGCTATCATAGTTTTATTACTTTATTCTTATGAGTGGTCGCACTTTTAGTTTGCTGTTCGCGCGAATCTTATCGTTCGAATAGTTCTCGCAATGAAGTTATAACTAGTCCGTCGTATGTTTTGAGTGGGCATTGGTGATTTTTTACACAATGTTGATGTCCCCATACCAAAGCTGTTTTTAATTCCATAGATTCTGTTAATTTGAATCATGATTTCATTTGATCAATTCATGATTTTTTTTAAAACAATGTGTGGTTATTATGTGTGTTTTCTTTTGGGTGCCCCCATGGGAGGTCTTGGGTTTCAATTTCGACCCAAGTTCGGCCTTGTCAGTCCTTATTTTTCTAGGACTGACAGACCTTGTTGGATACCCCCTTTCGGCTAGGATTTCTGATTTGCGCTGGTCCTTCCAGCATGTTTTGTCGGTCCTTCCGACGCTAGGACTGATGTTTCCAGCCTAGGTATTTATCCGTGAGACGTTTTTATTAATTCCCTTGTACCTTTTTTTTTAAGCCTGATGTCACTTTCTCCAGCAAATGCTTGCTAAAGGAAGTACCACCTTTTGGCTTGTTGTTTGCCTTAGAACAACATGTCTTGATAAGGCAATGTGCTTATACATCCGATTTGATTCGCATGCTTTTTATAGTGCTTTCAAGCCGTTTTGCTCAAAATGTGCTTTGAGAACCCTCCCTTCGCGACTAGGATGGGTATGATTAATTGCTTTTATCATGCCTACATTTTGAAAAATCAGTTTTTAGCATAAAGCGATAAGTATGGTACTCAGATAAGCGCATGATAATTTCCTTTGTACAAGGCACTTATAAGTAATTCATTGTCAAATATTATCTTGAATATAGCAAGTGGCACAACAAGGTACAATGACTACTATCTATTAAGCAAACAGGGTAAGAAACGGAGTAATAGAGCATAGTGATGGGAATTTTAGTTCAAAACTTCCATGATTGAGACACCAGCTACTGATCCTTAGCCAAGCATTAGTTCCGGGCTAGTTTAGATCCTTTCCTCAGAGAGTTTGCTGCCCCTTGTTTGTGGAGAAATAGGAGAATGGCCTTGCACATATTGTTGTAAATGGTTCTCCCTTACCAGCCCCTCGATTAACGATTTTAAGTGCCTACACTCATTGGTGTCGTGTCTTGGTTGGTCATGAAATTGACAGAATCTTCCTGATTTTATGGTAGCATCTCTGACTTGCATCCATTCTGGTACTGGATACTTTTCTGTGTTCTTAGTTGCCCTAAAGATATTCCCTATGGTGTCATTAATGGAGGTGAATTCAGAATCCTTGAAAAAGCATAGTTTCCTTTTAGGCTTTTTGGTTCTTCCCTTGTCGCTTCTTTCCGAAACTCCACCTCTTGCACCTAATATATTTGCACTTTCCATTCTGATTTATGGAACGAGCGCTTTTCCCCCTGCCGGGTCTTCGCTAGGACCCATAGTCACGACACACAGTTATCTGAGTACAATTTCCTTGTTCAGTAAAAAAAACTCTATTTCGCTTGCATGACTTGTTCGAGCGAACGGAAGGTCAATGACACTTGGTGTGGCTTTTACGATAGAGACTTGAACAACGCGCATCGACTCGATCTTCTTTATCAGCTTTTACGATAGAGACTTGAATAACGAGCATCGACTCGATCTTCTTTATCACTGCATCGTTTGCAATAGTTATTTGACTCGTTAACCCTGTCATTGCTTCTTCCAACTCCCTCTTGGTTACGGCCGCCTCAACCTTTAACGGATCCTTTTCTCCGAGATGGATGGTAGGCAAAGTGGCAACGTCGAAGACGCCATCGATTTTGTCAGTGATTTTCTTCGGCGTGCTCATGATTTCAAACACAGCGCCTCTTAGAAAATCTTATCAGATCTGAAATGGGGAAAGAGGCAAACACGGCCCCACAGTAGACGCCAAAATGTTTACACCAAAATTGGTCTAAACATCCAAGGTATTAAAACTGTACTTCATCAATACAGTAAAAAATAAATGGAACTGTGTTAAATCAGTAATTGAAAATGAAAAATGCGAGAAAGGTAAAGTAGAGACGAGATTTAGAGTGGTTCAGCCGTTAATTAGGCCTACGTCCACTGTGAAGATGATTTCCAATCTTATAATGAGGATTACAAAATACATCAATTCTCTCTTTTCATACATCTCTATATTCACTCAATATACCCTCGTTTATATATTTCAATCTTGGAATTATACAAGAGAATAGTAGAATTTGAGGAGAAGGATGGATGAATGATTGAGTAGGAGGATGCCTTCGTTTTTACTTGATCACAAGATTGTACTTGATGCCATGGTCGAATCAGTAGTTGAGGATAGGATTTAGTAGCACTTCATGGTTTCAAGGATCTGATCCCCCCCCCTCCCTCAATGTTAGTAGCCATGGCGTATTTATAGGTGAGCTCCCTTCGGGAAATGACCTGAAATCCGTTTATATAGGTTACAGATCGCCCATTCTATTAATTACAATCATGCCATTGGCTAGCTGTAACCAGCTATCTGTGGCTGTACTTAGTTATCATGTGCGAGCGGGTCCATAGGAGCGAGCGTCCCCGTAAGAGTGAATGCTTTGGGAAACTTGGAAACTTTTATAAGAGCAGAACGCGGGACTACACTCGATTCGCCCTTGTTCCTTGCGCGACCGACCTTCTTAGTTCAAGGGTGCTCGTCCTTTTGCTGCCTTTGTATGGCGTTGTTTGTCCTTACGACTATGCTATGAGGTCGCTTCCGCCTATGTTGAATGGACGACTTGCTTTGCTTCGGTTTTTGAGTGGCTTTGCCCCAATATGAACGATCGACCTTTGCTTCTGTGCCTGATTCACGATTCGCGTATAACTTTGGTTGGAGACATGGTCACATAAGATGTTGCGAGCGCCTGTTTTGCAGTTCCATCCTAGTCTCGGTCTTTTGACGGATAAACAGCAGTGTTACAGGCCGTATTAAATTTTGGCGTCTTTGAGAATTTGATATGGCTATTGGCCGTATCAAATTTAAGAAAAGATACGGCCATTATCCGTATCAAATTATCAATTTGACCGTATCAAATTTTAAAAAAAGATACAGCTAATGGCCGTATCTTTAATTAAATTAGACACGTCCATGAGCCGTACCTAAAAAAAAAGTTAGCTTTTACTAATGATACATGCTATTTCAAACTTCAGTAGTTCATTTCATACACTATTATAATATAACTATTAATCATTTCCATAAATTGAATACAATATCCACAAACAAAGCTTACACAAATTCGTAGACAAAGATATTTACAAACCAGCTTCATAACACAATAGACAATCTGCATCGGCCACCAATACATGCAAATACAGAAGTGAATACCTAAGACTGGCATATGGTTGAAGGTTAGTTCTTACATCAAGTTCTATCCTCAACCCCATTGGAACTATTTCCAACATCATATAATTCGACCAAGATAAACATTTCATCATTTCATTTACTGATATGTAAGAATTCAAACATAACCCTATTTTCATGCCTAGTCCCGGATATGTCACTACCATAAACACTTGCTTTTGATCTAGTAAATATGCAGGTTTTACTTCTAGCAGCCTAATCTTTTAAAGAAAGATTTGCAGCAGAAAAACCCAACTCTCCAATATTATGTCGTTTTACCGATTCTAACCATGTTCTGTCTCATATCTAAACAATGTAGACCAGTTTACTTTATCTTTTTATACTTTACTTGTTTGCTATTTTATGATGTTGAATACTTTGGTGTATCAGGTCTGCAAAACATTAGGAAAGATGTAGGTGTATCGCTGCACAACTTTAGACTAATATGCACATATCCTGATTGAATTTAAAGAATGATATACAATGAAGATCAGAATATTGTCAGAAAATTTGAGCTTATTAAGTATGCTTATACTAATAAAAAGATATAATATTCAATATGCAAGTCAACAAAATCGAAGTTGCACCTGCCAAGTTTTCTTCTGAGGAAGCTTCTTCACTGAAAATGCTCCTTCAATCGGCTTGACAACTCTGTAGAATTGTATTATTCTGAAATATAATACGAAGAAAAGACTCACATGCCAGTAGTTCTAAGATAAGTTATACATAGGCATAAGCATTTCACAGAGTTTTAATCTCCCTATAAATTCCGCATTGCCTCCGAGAATGATATCTGTTCCTCGACCTGCCATGTTAGTTGCTATAGTAACTGCCCCCAAACGACCACTTTGTGCTACTATTTCTGCTTCCCTCTCAACATTTTCGGGTTTAGCATTAAGAACCTACATAAATAAAAAGGGATTTTGGAATTAAAATTCATTAAAAAGAGGTGACTGATATCTATAAGGGAGAAAATAACCGAATGTTATGGTATAGACTAAGATAAACAGATTGAAAATTTTGCTGTTTAAATCAATGTAATATTTGGAGCAATAAGCACTATTATTATTATTATTATTATTTATATTTTTTGCTTTCACCTATTTTAGCAGTTTTGGTGGAGAATAAATTTAGTATGTACAGATAAGATAAACAGTCCAGTAACAAGACAAAGGTAATATAGAATACTAGAGAAGATATATTTGTTATACTCTGTGTGCCTGAGAACAAACATATTGGTTTCCTACCAATATCAAAATAAGTAAACATGTGAATTATGTTTGATTGCGAAGTTCACCACATACTGAACATTAGCAATGTATTATGACTACTCCACCATTGACATAAATTTGTTTCAAAATAGTTGCACAAACAAATGGAAATGCATGGGATATTTTTCGGCCGTGGTAGGGCTATTATCATATGAACGGTTCTCTTAAAATGGTGTAAAACTTACTTGCATGACTCCCCCAGTGAATTCATCGACAATCACTACTTCCTTGGCACGGATGATGTAGTTAACATCCCTAAGAAAGAGCTCTTTTGCCTTTATGGCATTTATAATATATGAAGCCCATTGTTCTCGAGGATCATAAAGATCCTTAACATATAATATTTCTTCAGCATCCTAATAACCTTGCTTCATGAGTAGGACTATTTTCCGCATCTCATCTACCTGATACAAGCAAGTTTAGTATTAGTTAACAGCATTTTAGCAATTGCTTACACTATCAAGTATCATCTTTCAATACTCAATTACATTATGGGCTTGAAGAACGTACATAATTAAATATACTTTAATTGACTTTCTTCTCAAAAACTTCTCAACTAATTAATCACGTATTTTTATTCGTTAAAACTTTGAACATGTTTAATAATTATATAAGATTTATCTACCTTCTACAATAGTATTTTACAATATAATGTTTAATATAACAACAGTTACAATATAACATGCAGTAAACTATTATATAGCAATGTCCTGTCACTTGTTTATTGAAGAAGAGGTAAAGCAGTTGGAAATGTCTTCATTCTTACAGTGTAATGCAGATCCCGCTCAAAAGCAGCTGCAACCTTTGCTGCCTTGTAGTACCGATCACTTGGCTTTTCTTCCATGCCAGATATGATCAAAGGTGTTCTAGCTTCATCGATTAAAATAGAGTCAACCTCATCAATCACTGTGAAGTTGAAGCCTCTAAGCACAAGCTCATCTACACTCTGAACATGTTTAGACGAATGTAAATCATCACATGTGTGCAAACATGCCTATATTATGTGTTTAGCCAAAAATATAATAGTAATATGCTACTTTCTTATAATTAAATGGTCAACCTAAAATTATAAACGGATCCCCTAAGCTTTTATCATAATGTTTTAAATGAAAAAACTCCTGACAAATAGTTGCAGCAAATAAAATATCCAAAAATCAATAGAAAACGAACAACATGCTGACCGATAGCAGAGGTATTATTCATGAACAACGATTAGGAACAAGTAACATTCAAATTCAGGTGCCAAACAGATATATTAGGAGAAAGGTAACAATGATATAACATGCTTGTTCTGTATTCTTTTGTTCAGGTCATCAACCCATCAACGGACGAGCAAGCTTGTTTTTCCTAATACAGAAAACAGAGGAAACCTTCTTATTTCATTGATAGAGTAAAAAAAATCTGGAATCAAATTTGCATGGAGCAGAGCTAAAATTTGAAGCTACATAAGTTTTAAAATTATGAGATAAAAATATATCACTGTGAGAATTATATAATGTGTAATTTTGTGAATAAAAAATTGAATAAACACAGTTGGGGAAGTAGAATAGTGGTAACATTCCTATGTGAGATTTTTCCAAAAACTGAATGTAAAATAAATAATTTGAACTCCAACCTGACCAAACCCTATCGCATCAGTATATAAAACGCTAACTTGGCAAGGGACCAAAACTTTGTGTTTACAACAATGCGAGGTACTCGAACTAATTTCCCTATGCGAAGTATTCGAACAACTTTCCCTAACTTGTAATAGACCTTTATCTAAAATTGAAACTATAAAACCTTAATAAGACCGATAATCATATCGCTCACAGTGAGAAAAAGATTAATTAAGAAGTTAGGGAACATAATAAATTTTTGAAAACTATATGAAGTAGAAGCATAGAACATTGAACCAGAGATATGTGTTTCCATAATGCCAAGTCAAGGTCACTTTATTTAGAGATTATTTTACTTTAGAATTTACATGTATCAGACAAATAGACATATTAACAAAGGTTATTCGAACGAGACACATTTATAGGGCATAAAACCTGTTATCACTGCATCACAATTATGAACAGACAAAAAGTTACGGAAGAACTAAGAAGACAGTCATCACAACTGGTCTTGAAAGTAAATATGATGTCTTTGCTTATTTTATTTTATTTTATTTTGAATGCCTCAAAGGAGTGCATAAGCATATAAGCTAGACAAATTTAAGTAATCTTGTCAGACGTTATGATAAGATAAGCAGACCTTCTACTCAAATCCTGACCTAAGGACAGACAATTATATAGTATTAATGTAGATTACATGAATCTTGATAAGGTCAACAATTTAGTAAAAAAAAATACATACATAACCAAAAGATGCTCCAAGTCCCCAACTGCTTCAGTAATCATCCCAGTAAAATCATATTTGAAAGATCCATGTGTGTCATTTGAAATAAATGAAATTTGGAGTACCATGTAAATGAATGTACAAATGTATACATAAAACATGGAAAATTTCTTACAATGTAACAAGACCAACAATGTTACCCAACTCAGCTCACATTTCACCTTTAGAATTGTAAGAAGATAAATTCCTGCATTCTAATAATAATTCAAAAATAAAATCATTGTTGCAAATACAAATAAATTGCATCAAAGAAAGTACCCAATCTAAGAATCTTACTGATAATTAGGCTATCCACATTTTGGAGTTGCAATGCAATGGAACCACTCCATCAATTACCATGCACATAATTTATGTACAAACATTGGACACGACTGTCTTGCAAGAAGCACGCACACTTCATATTATTATTAAACTACAGAAAACCTTATCTTTCATTCATATTATTTTTTATATTTAAAAAATCTAAAATATTCAAAAAAATTAACCATAAATTAAAGTTAAGTACACGATCTGTGAAATATTCTAAAGAGTGTGTTTACAAATTAAAATATCAGTAAATGGATAATTGACCAAATTAAGGTTTGAGTAACAATACGTAAAAGCATTCAACATCTATCGTTTTCAAATAAATTATATTTTAAGCCAGCACCAAATAGGACAAATACGATCAATTAACATCAAATAAAATCCTAACCCTAATAGTCAATAATTTAAGATCTTTTAATTATATCGTTTTGGATAAACAAAATTAACCCAGTAGTGAGAAACGCAAGCAACCAGTCCTAGGTAAATCAGAAAAGTGAATTTGTTAATACCTTTGAGGAGCGTTCACCAAACGATGTTGAAGGGGAGACAAGCAAGAAAATCACAGCGATGAAGGGCCAGAGTTCACTGGTTGAGAGAATGATTACTATTCTTGTTAATTGTCTGTAAATCTATAAGAGAAGCATACTGGTTAGAGGAGGACTGGAAAGCAAAATGGGGAAGGCAACAGAAATTAGTCGAAGAGGCCTCTAAAACATTTCACTGTTTTACTGCCTAAGCTAATGCCACCAAAACATTTTATTTTCTCGCTTATAAATTTTGACGTATCACTGTTTTACAGCCTAAGCTAATGCCATGTATATTTTATCGCACTGTTGGCAAGAGTAATGACAGCAGCGAGCGTTTGAATGCTACCCAATACTGCAATCGATAATAATTTTTCTAGCAGTGGATGTTAATTACACTCGCAGATGACATCACATATATAGAAGAATATTGTATTAACTTAAAAACGTAACATCGGCTGTCAGCCTCATGCATAACAAAGTAGTTACAATATCTCACTATACAGATTAATCCAATCCAAAGTGGAACAGTAACTCCAAAGATATAACAATCATTTAAAAATAGGCTAATAAGATAATTGATACCTAAATTGTGTGATTTTAGTATGCTTCAAATGCTACTGAAATCTGGGATAGTAAACATGCATAAATTTATATCAATCCAAAATGTTAGTTGAGTGATTCTCTTCATATTTTTTGTGATGTTCAACATTCAATTCTTTTATCAGTTTATCTAAATTTGTCCTAGTTTCTTCTAAAGCAAGGAGCTATGGCCGTTTACATAAATGAGATTATAGATATATGTCTGAAAGTGCATAAACCTTCATCAAACAATTGTATGTCCATCCTGTTATCATGAAACATCTACAATAGTAACAAATATACTTAATTTTGTTAAAAAGTATAATTTTAGCCAACCTAATATCCTCCAAATACTAATATTTCATTACAAATATTACATACCATGGTAAATACCAAAATACCATTGAGATATCTGAAAATATATATTAGTACTTTAAACATTTACAGGAAATCATATTTATTTGTGATAATTATTTCCAATTATCTAACCATATTTTAAGTTCTACTTATTATGATAAAACCAGATATTTTATCATTCTGGCTCTATCAATTCAACGTGTTAGACTTCCCTTTCGGATTTTAAAAAGAAATTACCTCATTTTAAATACAAAAAGTTTTACTGTTAACATTTTTAGCTCAAGTTATATTTTTTATTGTTATAAGAGTTGAAGTTAACATTGAATATCAATTTATTTTCAGATGAAGTTAAATATATCAGTGTAAGAGGCATGTCCGATAAATAACAAACATATTAATGATTATGTGAAAACTATGATGAGAAACAGATCTGAGAAGAAAACTTTTTTTATTATTTTCAGAATTGTGTTTTTACAAGCACGAAACAGTTTTACATATCAATCTCAAAACAGGCCGAAGCCATTCAAACATAGGCCAAAGCCCATTAAGGAATAAAACCCAAGAAACATAAAAAACCCACTAAAACAAATGTGTACAACTCTACACCACCCCCCCACCTCAAGATTGACCCCATTCAAAGGACAATCTTGAAACAAAAACTGAGAAACCATACCAAGTTTACAAACCAAGCTTCTATGTTGGTCACCAGCTAAAGGTTTAGTCATAATATCAGCAATTTGCAAAACAGATTTTACATACTTGGTTGCAATGAAACCTGACTGCACCTTCTCTCTAACAAAATGCACATCCAACTTTTGATGCTTGGTCCTCAAGTGCTTTGTCTTCTCATGGAAACAAGGGTCCTGTGCAATATACATAGCAGACAAATTGTCACAGTGTAATGTAATGGGTGTGGGAACTTCAATACCCAAATCTGCTAATAATCTCTCAATCCAAACTAGCTCTCCAGTAGTGTAACTCATACACCTATACTCAGCTTCAGTGCTGCTTTTAGAAACCACTTTTTGCTTCTTTGTTTTCCAAGAAATCAAAGCATTACCAAAGAAAACACAATAACCAGATAAAGACCTTCCAGTATCATCACACATGCCCCAATCAGCATCACAATAAGCATTCAAAACTGAATCAGTTTTAGAAGGAAAACATAAACCCATATTTATAGTACCTTTGAGATACTTTAGAACATGAAATGCTGCATCAAGATGAGGAATCCTGGGTGTTTGAAGAAACTGGCTTAGCTGCTGCACTGAATATGATATATCAGGTCTTGTTAAATTCAAATAAAGTAATTTTCCAATTATTCTTCTATATATTTCGGGATCTGATAAAACATCACCTTCATAAGAGCTCAATTTCAAACCTTTTGCCATAGGAAAAGAAACAGTTTTACATTCTTCCATATGATGATCCCGTAACAAATCCATAATGTATTTTCTTTGATTTAGAAAAATTCCTGAAGCTGACCTTGACACTTCAATTCCCAAAAAATATTTAATCCTTCCCAAATCCTTTATGGTAAATGCTTTATGTAAAAGATTCTTCAATTCAGAAATTATGGAAGGATCATTTCCAGTAAGAAGTAAATCATCAACATAAGCTACTAAAACAGTAAAATGACTATCTTTCTTCAGAGTAAACATAGAATAGTCTTGCTTGGATTGAACAAAACCAAAATTGATTAAAAACTTACTTAGTTCCTGATTCCAGCATCTAGAAGCTTGTTTCAGTCCATAAATAGACTTTTTTAACTTGCAAACTTGATCTGAAGCAGCTCTATCATATCCAGCAGGAGGTGTCATATACACTTCTTCTTGAAGATATCCATGTAGAAAGGCATTATTTATATCCAATTGTTGAATATCCCAATCCTTTGCAGCATCTAAAGCCATTACCACTCTTACTGTAGTGAATTTTGCAACTGGGCTGAATGTATGCTTGTAGTCTTTTCCAGAAATTTGCTTGTCTCCCCTTGCAACCACTCTAGCTTTACATTTATCTATTTGACCATCAGCTTTGAATTTTGTTTTAAAAACCCATTTAGAGGCTATGGGTTTCTTACCAGGAGGAAGAGTAACTAAATCCCATGTATCATTTTTTTCTAAAGCTTCTAGTTCTCTGTTCATTGCTTCAACCCATTCAGGAATACTTTTTGCTTGTTTATAAGAGGATGGTTCAAATGAAGAAAGAACATTTGAAATGCTATGCAAATCATCTGAATCAAGCTGAACAGGTAAAGGATCAAAGAAAATATTTGAAGAAAAAATATTTTCTATCTCTGAATTATTAACTTGTTTTGAAGGCAACTTTCCCACAACAAAATCACTATATTTCTTTGGCAACTGAGAAATCCTGGAAGATGTTCTTAATGGTAGAATATGAGGAGTAGAAACATGATCTGAATTTGAAGAATCATTATTTGGAGAAGACTGTGCAATAGGAGTTGATAGTGTATTTGAAGGAGATGCAGGTTGTTGAGAGGGTTCATGACAAATATTTGAAGGAATACTTTGGTCTAAAGCTGGATTAACAAGCATTATATCTTGATGTGTTTGAGTCTGAACTGGAAGAATTGCTGATGTTGTCTTGAAAGGATACACATTTTCTACAAAATGAACATCTCTACTAAACACAACTTTGTGAGTATCCAAATCATAGAGCTTATACCCCTTTTGTCCATGAGGATAACCAATTAAAACACACCTCTTAGCTCTCTCTGCAAACTTGTCATGCAACTTTTGAAATGAAAAACATAAACACCCAATAACTCTCAGAAAATGATAATCAGGAGGTTTATGCATCAATAATTCATATGGTGTTTTCCAGTGTAAAATAGAACTTGGCATAATATTTATAAGAGAAGTGGCAACCAGAAGACATTCTCCCCAAAATTTATAAGGCAAACCTGAATGAATTCTGATTGTCCTTGCAGTCTCAAGCAAATGACTGTGTTTTCTTTCTACCCTTCCATTCTGCTGAGGATTACCTGGTATAGACTTTTGATGAACAATGCCTTTGGAAGCAAATAATTGAGAGCAAGATGCTTGAATAATCTCAGTCCTATTATCTGATCTAAACACCTTAATTTTCTTGTTAAACTGAGTAAACACATATTCAATAAAAGCAGCAATTGTAGAAACAACCTGAACTTTTGAATGTAACAAATATGTCCAAGTATTTCTTGTATGATCATCCAAAATTGTTAAAAAATAAGTCTCTCCACAAAGAGCTGGTCTATGATATTTACCCCACAAATCAACATGAACAAGATCAAAAGGATTTTCAGCATGAAAATCAGACTGATGAAATGGGAGTTTATGATGTTTTCCTAACACACATGCTTCACAAGTAAAATCTATATTAAGTACTTTGCCTGATACAAATTTTTGAAAATGTTTCATCTTGCTAAAAGAAGGATGCCCTAGCCTAGCATGTAAAATTTCTATGCCAGGCTTATTACAAGAAGTTATAGTGTTGTTAATAGAAGCAAGAGAACAATTATTAAGAAACAAAGAAGAAGATACAGAGGAATAATTGAACATAGATGGAAAAGAAATTCTGTAAAGACCAAAAACTCTTGATCCAACAGCTTGTAGATGCTTTGAGTCAAGGTCCTGGAAAACACACGAAGATTTAGTAAAATTTGCAACTATATTATTTTGATCAAGAAATTTTCCTACAGATAAAAGATTATTTTTAAAAGTAGGAATGTGTAAAACATTGTGTAGTTGCAAATTTGAATTTAAATTCACAGTTCCACTATGAGTAACATGAATTCTAGAACCATCAGGCAAAGATACTTGTATAGGTTTTTCTACTTTTTTTATTGAAGCAAAAAGTGTTAAATCAGATGTCATATGATCAGAAGCACCACTATCAACTATCCATGATTTTTGTTGAAGACTGTTGTGAATAATAGTTGAATAACTATTACCTGCATGATTAATGCAAGCTGCCAAAGGATTATCTTCAACATTGTTAAAAGAATTGGAGTTTTGCATCATCTTCATCACCTCATTGTAGAAATTTGTAACCAAAACTGGATCAAACTGTCCATTTTGAGAAATTGCAGAATTCATAGCTGCAGATGAAGCTTCAGCAGGATTTGGCCTGCTTCCAAGAATTCCTTGATTTGTAGAAGTATTACTCATGTTAACATTTTTCTGAACCATTTTTCCTCTTCCAGTACCACCTTTAATCCACCAGTCAGGATACCCAATGACTTTGAAGCATTTTTCAGTTGAATGCCCTTTCTTTTTACATAGATCACAAAAATACTCACTCTTTTGTTTCTTACTTTCTCTAAAAGTTCCTTGAACATTTTGCTTAGGCAAATCCCTAACAGCATTAAAAGCATTCATTTCTGGTTTTTCATTGCTCTTATCACCCAGTTTATTCTGATGCTCCACTTGTTGCAAGATATAATAAGCTTTGTGAACTATAGGAAGTGGATGTGAGCTTAAAATGTTTGTTTTAGCCTGATCATAATCCCTTGTGAGTCCAGAAAGAAGCTGCATTAATTTGTTTCTCTGATCATTTTCAAGAATTTTCTTTAAAATTCCACAAGAACAGTTTCTTAATATTCCACAACTACAATCAGGAAACCATTCAAGCATCTGTAGTTGATCCCACACCCCTTTAAGACGAGAATAATACTCAGCAATAGTAAGATCATTTTGACGAGTAGAGGTTAAACTCTGATGTAACTCAAAAATTCTTGGTGCTGTCGTTTGACCAAATCTCTCTGCCAATTCCTTCCATAATTGTGCAGAAGAGTCAACAAACATAAAATTCTCAGATAAAACCTTATCCATCGAATTAAGAATCCAAGACATTACCATATAATCGTTTCTAATCCATTTTTGATAATCAGGTGAATTAATAGATGGTAAAGGTAAGGTTCCATCAACAAATTGGAGTTTATTTCTTGCAATTAAAGCCATCTTAACAGTTCTTGCCCAATTGATATAATTCGATCCAGTTAAAATATTGTTTCCAAGTTGCATACCTGGATGATCCGAATTTGAGAGAAAATAAGGATCATTAAAATTCACTCCCTGATTCGACTGAAAATTAGCTTCTGTTCCAGTTGAATCTGAGTTCGAATTCACCATTTCAGTTGAGTAGAGCTGATTCTAGGGTTGAAAGAGGATCTAGGGTTGCGAGAAAGAAGATTACGAGAAGATTTGAAGAAGAAACGCCTGCAGATTCGCCATCGCCAGCAGAATCGCCTGCTCCGATACCATGATGAGAAACAGATCTGAGAAGAAAACTCTTTTTATTATTTTCAGAATTGTGCTTTTACAAGCACGAAACAGTTTTACATATCAATCTCAAAACAGGCCGAAGCCATTCAAACATAGGCCAAAGCCCATTAAGGAATAAAACCCAAGAAACATAAAAAAACACACTAAAACAAATGTGTGCAACTCTACAAACTATAAAGGGATGATTCAGATATCATAAAATAGTCCTAACCTTCATGTTTTGCTTCAAACCTTCTTCCACTGATAGCAATTCACACATTTTGAAACATCTTCAAAGAAGAGACATTACCGATGGCTGAACTGAAGCTCATTCATGTGAGAGCAAGACTGATTGTGCACACGAATTAATCTGGTTTATAGCCAATATAGGAAAATATAATTCATTCCACGAATAAAGTGGATAATATTTTGAATCAAATTAAACAAAAATCGAACGAAATTACCCTCGAGCCAACCCTTATCTTTTTGTGTCACGGTCACTTGATTTTAGGTCAGCTCCCTCGATTTCAATGGCCACCGTCTTGTTTCTTCAACAAAATTGAAACTAGGGTTTTAATTCCTTATGAAGTCAACCGCTCCTCTTTGCTGATCGATCGAATAATACCTCTGGCTTGATTTGCTGTCGGTCGTTGCTGTATCCGGTTGGTTGCGATTTTGATTCAGAAAAAAAAGGATGAAAGGGAAAAAATGAAGGGGATTGTTAAAAGTGTGTTGCTAAAAGCACGCTCTCCTAACACCATGATTAATTTCTTAATTAAATTAATTAATGTACTTCCTAACATTAGTTTTATTACTCCACTCATTCCCTAATCACCGAACGTGTTTCCTTTTCTGCCATTAGTTCAAACGTAAACCCTATTTCTTTTTATCATTTTATCTCGATCGATCGAATATAGACGTCAACCTGATTTGCTTCCTAACATGATCCGTCGTCTACTTCTTTCCAATTGATTCCTCTTAACCCTAATTCTCAATTTTATTGTAATTTGAGGAAAACTTATTTTAGTAATCATAACTTTTGGATTTCTTAGCAATGAAGGGCGAGAACTTATACACGAACGAAGATCTCGCGAATACACAATGCTCTAACAAAGAAGATGAGGTTATTTATCTTAAATTATTTTGTATGGTTTCTAATGCTATTGTCTTTTTTGTCTTCTGATTTTTAAAAATTAAAATTATTGTTATAGATTTGATTTTTGTTGTTGTGAGTAAGAGGAGACATTGAGTATGCGAAGACAATGTGAGTGGCCTTGAAGAGTTCGAAGCGTCAAATGAAGGAATAGCGGGAATAATTTAGGGTTGGATGCCTATTTTTTATTTCGTGGTGGCCAGGGGCCGAATAGGAAGGATGGTGGTGTTTAGTTATGGTGTTAGGAAACACATTTCAGGGTGCTTTTGGCAGCACACTTGTTAAAATGGATTCCACATTTGAAATCGAGGGAGCTGACCTAAAATCCACATTTGAAAGGGATAATATTTATTGTATAATTGTTATGGGGAGGACAAAATACCCCCTATAATCCTCATTAAAATAAACCATGAAACTTAAACCTTAATTAATCTATCTATTAAATAATAGTAAAGTGGAAACTTTTAAAGCTCTCTCCTTAATTCTAGCAGTTTTCCCTATTCTCCTTGATTCTATCCAGATATTTTAGTTTTAAATTAGCTTATCACTTTACACTTATTTACTATTTCTCTCACATTATTTTACTTTTTCTGTCATTTGACATTTTGATATGGACATTTCAAAGTTTACCTAATTATTTATTCACAGTTAGCTCCCAACATTTTACATTTAAGTTCATATATTTAAATTAGTTATATATTCTTATATTTAAGCAATTTAAGCAAATTTAATTAAATGATATTTCTTTTAAATGCTAAAATGACAAAATTATGTTTTTTAGCTTCAAATACCTGCATTTAAAACTTTCTAATCATTTAAGTCTCTCTCAATTCTTTTCTAATAGTTTACATTTAGTACCATATTTTACAGTTAATTACATAATATAAAAAATATTTAAATAACTTTAGCAAACCATTATTCATTGATTTGTCTTATAAATCACATCAAGATTAACCATATTCATACTAACAAAAATGAAAAACAAATCGAATATATAAACACGTCAATTATATAACATAAATTATAAAAGTAAATAACTATCACAAGTTGTTTATGCAAGCTATTGAACATAAATAATAATAATAATAATAATTTTAATTAATAGCCTATATATTTCACGTTAAAATTTATCATATATTGCATAACAAAATCCTCATTTTAACATTAAAAAAATAAATACTATTTTTGATAGTATTATGTGTGCAACGCACGGGTTACACACTAGTATTAATAATTTGATGATGCACATAAAAACGAAAAATAGATATATTTAATGCAATGGAGACACAAGAAAGTTTCATGGGTGATCAAAAGGCATCAGATTAGGTAATTAATTGTAATTTCATGTTAGAATTGGTATGGTCAATTTAAAATAAATGCAGAAACAAAAAATTTAATCTAATATGTTGTATCTAATTTGTGTAATTGAGATGTTTAGTAATTCCCAAGTTTGTCATTTGCGTTGAATTTAGTAAGTTAGAGTTTAACATAAGTGACAAGCCATGGGTAGTTATGTCTCGTTTTCTTTTCTTTTTTAAATAAACCAGACCTCCCTTAACCAAAAAAAAAATAAGCTGAAGTCCCCTTAAAATTATCCTCCCCTTAACCAAATGTGGAGTCCCGTTAACAATCCCCAAAATGAAAACCAATTGTGAGAAATGGAAAATACGATGCTGTGAGAAATTGAAAAAAAATAGCAGGGAACCGGGAGCAAAAAAAGTATAAAATTAGGGTCCGGCTATTGCCAACCCGTTATTTGCTCTTCACCCCCCTCCCCCCCCCCCCAAATTAAAATTTTAAACTATTTTCTTCACTTATACCATTTAGTAATAATATAAATATCTTGCTCAATGTTATGCGGCGATTAAAAATAATAAAATCAGCCATGCAAGATGTTTGAGGTTAAATTACAAGCAATAATAAAAAAAAAAAAGAGGTGATGTTATTTTTAAAAAAAAATAAAGATATGAATTATAAATAATGATTAAAATTTTAAAATTGTAGAGTAAACGGTGTGTATAGATGTATTTTGAGACTGAATAGATCGGCAGTGTACAAGAATTGCAAATTTCTGAATAGAAAATAATTAAATCATCACCGTAGAAGATGTTAATTTAAATAAATCAATGTTCAGGTTGGAGTGTTAATTAGCATAACTAACGTTATGCAACCAACGACGTTGTCTACAAACGTTAATTGATTCGGTTAAAATGTTAAAGAGAGAGCTACACAAGCAAACTTCAATTTTGAAATAAGAAGTAAAGAACACAAAAACATTAAAAAAAATGTAGTAAGGGCATTTTTGGAATAAGCGTGGTGGAAAGAGAAAAAGTTGGGGTGTGTGTTTTATTTTCTATTTACTAGGGGGGTGAAGAGCAAATAACGAGGTGCAAATAGACGGACCCATGAAATTAACTGATCCAAACCTTGGACTCTCTACGATTAGATTTTAAGGGTTGGGGGAGGTGCAGATTGGTTGAGCTTTAGCAAATGAAATTTGATACGACTATAAGCTAAGTCAAATTTGATACGGCTATAAGCTGTATTAAATCTCTGCATCCTGGTGTGCCAAATTTACCGTTTTGGTGTAGTGTCGAGGGCACTACTCTAAGATGAAATCTGATTCGATCAAAGGTGGCAGTCCATACTCTTACGTAGCATGGCGATGACAGATCTATGCGGAATGTAGCGTTGTTATATAGAGATATATACATCACTTCGGCGTAGGATGAGGGACTGCGTATATTTCTACGGTGTTACAGCGGAGACCGTGCGAGTGGGATACTATGGGGTGTACCTTAATATTGGGGGTAGCCACATATATACTATGTTAGGTTAATCTATTGGGAAGGAGATGGGTATGATGCGTGTGTAAGCCTTGAGTGCTGTTAAACCAAGTAACCTAATAAATAAGAAAATGTAACTGAACGGTATATGTAGGATTATCCCAAATGTGTTGTCTAAATCCAGTCACCAGAGCTTGTGTTCTGACCCCCTCCTCATAACACACTTACAGGTTAGATTTGTGGCAGAGATATAATAGCTTTGGATACTTGGTTAGGCAGTATTATTATCTAGGTAAGGCTATATTTTGATTATATTATATTATATCCATTCCGCTGTGAGATGTTTTCTGAGCTCTGATATATTTTATATCTCTGTCTTTTCTGCAGGATACCAGACAAACCAGCACGAGTTTCGATAGATTAGAATTTTGAAAAATATTTGGTCTATTGGAATTCAGGTTGTTACATCTGGTATCAGAGCTTAGGTTTAAGATTCCTGTATAAATAATGAGTGAATGTATTTGAATTTTTAAAATATATAAATATTATATATATATATATATACCTAGATCCATAGAGAAACTCGCTATATGGAGAAAGCATAATATGGTAAAAGGTGGGATATCTCTTTGGTACACTAAAAGAATGAGCAGGGAAATCTGAGACCCCTAGGTAAATTGGAAGGGAAGTGTAAAATATATTTTAATTGGAAGAGAAAGGTGAATCTCATGTGTTAGTATTTCAGGTTAGTGGGTTTGACGATAAAACCTTATAAATCGGAAAAGGTTAAAAAGAGAAGAATGAATTAGGAATATATACAGTTGAGAATTGACTTTGCGGGAGTGTATAGGCAGGCCTAGGAAAATTGGAAATCCGTTTTAAGTCTAACCCTATTGTTAACTTCTAAGAACTTGAAATTGTAAAAGCTTTTATGAGGATGGTTTATGGTGTTTTAAAGTTTTGATCTTAAAAGTTATAGTTTAAATTAAGAACATATTTGAAAAGTACATATTGAATTTTAATGTAAAATGGGGCATATCTTAGAAACAGTGATTTCTTATGAAAAATTCTTCAAAAATAAATTCTCTCAGTAAAAGATGCACATTACAGAGCATATATAGCTTGCTAGTTTTCTTGTTATATTGCATGAAAGGATTAAAAAGAAAAATTTAGAAAATGTTGCATTTTGTTGAAAGCTGGTGTTTATCCCTAAAAAGCATGTGTATAATTGGTGTATCAAATCTTCGTAAGACCTACGGGATGACCGATATAGGGCTTAGATATGCATGAACGATCCAGGACACTCGGGTCGTTCGTACAAGGTAAAAGGTAGTCCCACATAACCAAGGCCGAAAGCATCAATAAGGTCTGAGCACGACAAGGAAGGGCACACAACATCAAAACTGATGGGTCGCATGCCAGTTATGCAACATGATTCGACCATACAAAGAGACAATATGGCCCGGGCAAGCTTGGAAGACTCATATTTGATATAAGAGTCGCCCATTCCAATATCAAAGGGTTGTTTGCACAAAACCAGGAACACAACATAAACTGAAAGAACGAGCACGGTTCAAAGGACTGGTCGTCCATATCCGAAAAGGTCGGTCGCTCATAATAGGAAAAGTTATTCACCCATTCAGACGCTCAGACATAAAGAAGACTTAACAAGAAAGGTTAGTTCGATCGCTCATCAAAATGGGTCAAATATAACAGATTAGCTCGACCATGGGAAAGGTCATACATACAAGACAAGGAAGAGGATTGGTTCTGGCCCACATTCCACTTTGTAGTCGTCCGTTTATACTATGTTGATCAATCGTACATAATAGGGAACACAAAGATGTCAAAAGTCGCACATGCCTCCCATGTCCGCTCGCTCATTCCTCAATCAGTCACCAGAGCTTCAATCAGATGCTACCTATCCGTCGGTCAGATACCAGCACCTAAAGGGTCGCACTTACATTCTGTTCTACAAGCCTTGATCATTCGCTTATGGACTATGGTACTAATCGCCCGTTCATCTGTAATCAAACGAGCTGCATCAACCACATACCACCTATCGGACAATCATTAGAAGGCTAAACATGGCGCTCGGTCGGTCGCCTATGCACCAATCTAAAGGCTCTAACCAGTCGCCTGTATACTCATTGTCTGCCCTTACATTCAATGCGCTCAGACCTATGCAGTCGCTCGCTCCTATGAAGTCGCTCGCTCCTATGAAGTCGTTCCAGGACAATTGAATACAACTATCGCCAGTTGGCTACAGCTAAGTGGTGGCATATTCGTAATTAATGAGACAAGCGACCGGTAGTCCGCATATGTGAATTTCAGCTCATTTCTTAAGGGGGCTCACCTATAAACTGGCCATGGCTTCTACCATAAGGGGGGACTCGGGGCTGTCACGAAGTGCTCCAAAATTCTTCCCTCTACCATTCCTTAAGCATTCTCAACCATTATCATCATCTCCACTTGAAGGATCTTCAACCATTTGGCCATGGCATCCGTCAAGATCTTATAAGTAAAAAACACCAAAGACATCCTCCTTCTCCGTCGCTTATCCGCCCTTCTCTTCCACGGATTCCACCTTTCCTCCATTGAATTCTGCGAATCCAAGCGAGAATTGTATGTAAGAGTGAGAATATGTTGAGAATTGAGAGGATGAGAAGATGTATGAACAAAGAGATTTTCCATGTTTTGTAATCATCATGATAATGCAAACTATCTTCATAGTGGACATAGGCCTAGCTTAGGACTGAACCACTCTAAAACCTTGTCTCCATTTTACATTCCACGCTTTTTTTACTTTCAACCTTTTTTTAGTACGGCTCCATTTACTTTTTAACCATATTGGTGAAGTACGATTCTTGTACCCTTGGTGTTTGAGCCATTTTTTGGTGAAAACATTTAGCGCCCACCATGGGGTCGTACTTGCATATTTCTCTGTTGAAGTCCAACGAGATTTTCTAAGAAAAACTTTGCTTAAGATTATGGATGTGCCGAAGGAAGTTACTTGCAAAATTGATGACCTCACTGGCATGTTAATATTGTCACATCGCCCGCCACCCATTTCGAGGCAGGAGAATCGTCGAAAATTGAGGTAACTATAACCAAGAGAGAGTTGGAAGAAGCAATGGCAGGACTAACGAGTCAAATAACTATTGCAAACAATGCAATGATGAAGAAGCTTGAGTCGATGTTTGTTATTCAAGCCGCTACTGTAAAGACCACACTAAGTGCCACTTGTCTTCCACCCGCCCCAACGAGTCACACACACGATATAGAAATTTCTGCTTCAAGC
This sequence comes from Allium sativum, assembly GCA_030737875.1. Taxonomy (NCBI): domain Eukaryota; kingdom Viridiplantae; phylum Streptophyta; class Magnoliopsida; order Asparagales; family Amaryllidaceae; genus Allium; species Allium sativum. The sequence continues at coordinate 42,088,858 of JASFAX010000020.1, read as the reverse complement.
GCGAAACAGGGAAACTCTATTCAGAAAGTTGCATATCATGCTAATCTGGTCTGTGGAAAAGCTAAAGCACCAATGCATAACTATTTCGATGACACAACCTCTCAATGGGTAAGTGATCCCACCAAAGGGGCATTTCTCTCGAAAGAAAACCTAGATTCCCTGTCTCCAGATCATAATTACAAGCCTAGATGAGAATCTGGCAAGGAAGAAGGCGCTCATTCCATGGATCAGAGCAAAGAGCAGGAATATATTTTAGGAATGGCACACAGAATTGTGAAGGAGAGTTTGAAGAAAGAGGATAATCGAAGAGAGTGGGAATCTTTTCCTACTAAGACCCCACTCACCGAAAGAATTAAAATGGCTATGTATCCACAGAAATTTAAACCTCCAACATTGCAATCCTATAATGGGACAAGCGATCCCAATGTGTTGCTGTGCAAATATGATCAGCATATGAATGGGGCACGCGCCACCGTCGAGATCAAATGCCTGTATTTCATGACTTATTTAAAAGGAGTGGCCTACCTCTGGTTCACAAAGCTACCACCGAAGTCTGTGGACGACTTCGCTACCTTGGCTAGGCTATTCAGTAAGTAGTTCAGGTTCCAAGTAGCTAGGGCTTGGGATGTTATGGAGCTAGATGAACTACAAAAAAGACCTGGAGAGTCCGTCAAAGCTTTTCTCATCCACTTTAATATATATGGCAGTGGCTGAAGTTGAAATTTATGAGCTCCGTCTAGTTCTGATGGCTTTGAAAGGGGTTATATGTAAAAAGACCAAGTTAGGACGGTGGGTTAAGAAGAAGAAACCAAGTACACTCTAACAACTACTCAATAAAGCTAAAAAAAAAATATGAGTGTTGAAGAGAATTCGGTGTGTGAATAACTAAAAAGGAGAGGTAGTGCGTAAAGTAGCCATGATAGCCAGAAGAGGAGCAACGAAGGAAAATATAACCAGACTAAGAAGAAGCTACGCTTTTTTAAGAATTTTGAGCTCACTCCCCTTAATGACTCCAAAAGTAATATCTTCATGGCAGCTAAGGATACCGAGAATTATATGATCCCAAAACTAATGTAGGTCAAAGATATCGCTATAAGATCAGGAAGATTTTGTTAATTTCATAACCTGCCAGGGCACGATACTAATAATTGTAGGCATTTAAAATCATTGATTGAGGGACTGATCAGGAAGAATCATTTGCAACAATATGTACAAGTCCATGAACATTGCCCCAACCCTCTACGAGCAAGGGGCAACAGGTAATGAGTAGATCGTTCAAACCAATCCAAGGCCAGCACTTGCTTAAAGATCAATAGTTAGCGTTCTGGTTATGGTGGCTCTGAATAAGCGACCTCCATTACTCTACTTAGCTCTATTACTTTGTTTTGCCTTATTGCTTAAGAACCGGTAGTCACTTTACTTTGCTCTATTACTTGCTATATTCCTGTAAGAAATTGATGATGATTTACTTACAAAGGCCCTATAAATCAAAAATTATGTGCTTACCTTAGTAACATACTTGTAAGCTCATACTAAAAGTCAGTTTCTTAAAATGTAGACATAGTAGAAGCGATCGCTCATCTACAGCTAAACCGTAATGGGAAGCTTCCTGAAGCATATTTCAAGCAAAGCAACTTGAGAGCCAAAAACATCATGCGAATTAAATAAGATAAATAAGTGCATCATTTCAAAAGAATAAGCTTTTCTAGGGCAAACAGAGAAAAGCATAGTAAACAAACAACAAGTCAGAAGGCTGCACTTTTCACTATGAAACACGCCAAACTCTTAGCAAGCATCCATTGAAGGGGTTGGCGTCAAGCTTTGAGAAAAGTACAAAGGTAGTATCAAATTTGTCCCACGGATAAAATTGCTAGTCCTAAAAGAGGCACCTTGTTAGGTGCAGAACACAAATTCCTTAAATCGAAATAGAATTCGATAAGAGGAGCTAGTGTCCACCTCCCGGGGTGATGCATAAAATTGGAAGGATCAACAACACCTAGGCTGGAAGCACCAGTCCTAGTGCCGGAAGGACCGACAAACATGCTGGAAGGACCAACGCAATCAGAAATCCTAGCCGAAAGAGGGTAACAGAAATCCTAGCTGAAAGGGGGTAACAGAAATCCTAGCCGAAAGTGGGTATCCATTTTAGGTCTTTTTTGATTTCAAAATAACCAGATCGAATAAGACCTAGAATGTATCGAAACTTGAAACCCAAGTCCTCCCGTGGGGGCATGTATTCAAGACCAGTCTCCGAAGGGCTTGGGTCACCGAGTCAGTGAGATATGGGGTTGAATACATTTTAATAAAAAACAATAAACATGTGTATATATATATATATATATATATATATACGAATGCGTATTTAATCGAGTATCCAAAGGGCTTGGGACATCAAGTCAGTAAGAAACGCGAATTAAATATTAAGCACATAAACCTCCTCGGGGGGCACACTTTCAAGTTCAAACTCCGAAGGGTTTGGATTAATGAGTTATTGAAAACACGAGTAAATGTGTGAAATTTTAAGATTACAACGAACTTCGATACGGGGGTCTAACCGTAGCGCTAAAACGAACCAGTAATGATAATCTTACACACTATAAGTCGGGGGCAGTCGTAAGATTAACAAAGTGCTCGACCATACAAATGAATTATGATAAAGGTGTAACGTGCGGCGCACCAGCGAGAATGTAGCTAAGATGTAAAAAAACTGTAGTACAATAAACCAGGGCCCAAATCAGTTATAAAGTCACCAACATAAGCATGTGATAATAAGCAGGGCTGGCACCTACATATAGAAGCCAGTCTAAACGCAGCACATTAAAGTAACAACGGAAATAATGAAAGGTGAAGCTAGCCAGTCATAGCCTGCAGGTAGGAAAGGAAGTGGCCTTATCCCGGGATTCAAGGGCCTTGATAAGCTCAAACTTGTCTTTCTCCAAAGCATGGATTCGATCGATGTTCTCTCTATTCAACCTCTGAAGATCACCAGCAAGAGTATGCCAAGCAACTAGTTGCCTCATAATGTAGTCCCTGACTTCCACAAATAAGGTCTCCAACCAAATTTGGGCGTGTTTCCAACTGATCAAATTCAGCCAGTATGCAATCTTTTATAGAATCCAATCCACTTTTCATTCGGGTCTATGTTCAAGTTCGAGCACATACCTTCCAGAACCAACCCTCGAATCGGTCAATAAGTGTAGGATGGCATGGGTTCGGAACATAAAGAGGCTTCTGTATGGTCGTTTGAGGACTAGCAGAATTTGAAGTGATGGACGGAGAAACCAAAGATAGTTGGTCAGAGGTAGCTGAATCTCTAGGACGAGAGGTTCGTCCAGTATACGACATCTTTGAGGGTCACTTTTTCCCAAATTCTTTCTACTCTTCAGCCTTCTTTTCCTGCCAACCTTCTTCATCGCCTTCTTCTTTAGCCTTCTTAACATAAAGAATTTCATCCTTGAACCTAAGGAAAAGACCAAAAAGAAATTCAGTATGTGTTTAGCACCAAAGGGCTAATTCAATCTGAAGTTTAAATATTGATCGAAGCAAGGTAATCTGGGCATGAGTAGAGATTGTGTGCAACCCAACCGGATTTAGGCATGAACAGGAACCACATTTGATTTAGGCCAGTAATGTCTGGGGCATTCCAGCAAACAACTTATATGTAATATCGAAATCGAGACTTCAAAAGGTTCCATGTGATTCAGATTCGTCAAATGAATACAGAAATAACATCGTCATCAAACAGACCTAATTGTTGCCAAAATCCCAATCCATATTCAAATCAATCAGACCACACTTAAAACACCCTAGTTCGAAGCTATCTAAGGCATCGACAACTGCTCAAACAAAACGAGGTGGAGTAAAATGTAAAAACTCACTCAAAATAATAATGGTGCTTCGGATCCAACGAAAAGTTGCTATAATCAATCAGGTGTCGCTAGAAGTGTTAAACAGGAAAGTGTGTTGAGAAAACTGAGAATTTTAAAAAAAAAATCTAGGCGAAAATTAAAGGATGTGGACTACCTTGTAAAGCTCTCTAGAACATTGCTACCATTAAGAGAGTTCTTCGAAGAAAAGAGGTGAAATGAGGAAAGAGGAAAGTATATAAAATAAACTAGCCCAGAATGTTCTTGCCACGTTAGTCTAGTCAAAATTCAAAATTGTCCAGCTGAACAAGTATAATGACTCCCCAAAACCAACTCGCTCCAACCACCATGATGTGCCAGACAGTACGAGCGACCCAGGGAAGCTTTGGTCTTGTTCAGCCCGGAACATCCGAAAGCCACGGACGATTACCCCTTGGAAAACGAAGGTTTAATTCACCAAATTGCATTATGATCAATTATTTCGAAGTCTATAACCTTCTTTGAAATAAGAAAATTACGAACTTCGAGGGCTATCCCAAAAAAGCATGTGTATGACTGGTGTATCAAATCTTCATAAAACCTACGGGACGACCGCTACAGGGCTTAGATATGCAAGAACGATCCAGGACACTCGGGTTGTTTGTACAAGGTAAAAGGCAGCCCCATATAACCAAGGCCGAACGCATCAATAAGGTCTGAGCACGACAAGGAAGGGCACACAACATTAAAACAAATGGGTCGCGTGCCAGTTATGCAACATGATTCGACCATACAAAGAGACAATATGGCACGGGCAAGCTTGGAAGACTCATATTTGATATAAGAGTCGCCCGTTCTAATATCAAAGGGTTGTTTGCACATAACCCAGAATACAACATAAACTGAAAGAACGAGCACAGTTCAAAGGACTGGCCATCCATATCCGAAAAGGTCGGTCGCTCATATTAGGAAAAGTTATTCACCTCTACAACGAAAAAGGCATTTGAATGCTCAGGCATAAAGAAGACTTAACAAGAACGGTTAGTTCGACTACTCATCAAAATGGGTCAAATATAACAGATTAGCTCGACCATGGGAAAGGTCATATGTACAAGACACGGAAGAGGATTGGTTTTGGCCACACATTCCACTCTATAGTCGTCCGTTCATACTACCCTGATCAATCATACATAGCAGGGAACACAAAGATGCCAGAAGTCGCACATGTCTCCCATGTCCGCTCACTCGTTCCTCAATCAGTCACAAGAGCTTCAATCAGATGCTACCTATCGGTCGGTCAGATACCAGCTCCTAAAGGGTCACACTTACATTCTGTTCTTCAAGCCATGATCATTCACTAACGGGTTATGGTACGAATCACCCATTCATTTATAATCAAACGAGCTCCATCAGCCGCATACCACTTATCGGACAATCATTAAAAGGCTAAACTTGGCGCTCGGTTGGTCGCCTATGCACCAATCCAAAGCCTCTAACCAGTCACCTGTACACTCATCGCCTGCCCGCCCATTCAATGTGCTCAGACCTATGTAGTTGCTCGCTCCTATGAAGCCGCTTGCTCCCATGAAGTCGTTCCAGGACGACTGAATACAAATATTGCCAATTGGCTACAACTAAATGGTGGCATGTTCATAATGAGACAAGCGACCTGTAGTTTGCATATGTGAATTTTAGCTCATTTTTTCAGGAGGGCACAACTATAAATAGGTCATGGCTTCCACCATAAGGGGGGACTCGGGGCCGTCACGAAGTGCTCCAAAATTCTTCCCTCTACCATTCCTTAAGCATTCTCAACCATTATCATCATCTCCACTTGAAGGATCTTCATCTATTTGGCCATGGCATCCATCAAGATCTTATAAGTAAAAGACGCCAAAGACATCCTTCTTCTCCGTCGCTTATCCGTCCTTCTCTTCCACGGATTCCACCTTTCCTCCATTTAATTACGCGAATCCAAGCGAGACTTGTATGTAAGAGTGAGAATATGTTGAGAATTTAGAGGATGAGAAGATGTATGAACAAAGAGAGTTTACATGTTTTGTAATCATCATGATAATGCAAACTACCATCATAGTGGACGTAGGCCTAGCTTAGGGCTGAACCACTCTAAAACTTATCTCCATTTTACATTCCACGTTTTTTTACTTTCAACCTTTTTTGAGTACGGCTCCATTTACTTTTTAACCATATTGGAGAAGTACGATTCTTGTACCCTTAGTGTTTAAGCCATTTTTTGGTGAAAACAGTTGGAATTTTTAGTAAAGAAAGTTTTGAGATCTCTATTCTTTTGACAATCACTTTTGATAAATTGTTTTTAAAAAGGAATTTTTGTTGGGTAGACAAAATAAGTTGTAGAAATTAAGAGTAGAGTAGATGTTTGCACCTTGTAGTAAGAAACTGAACTGACCTTGTTGGAAAGAACAAGTCGTAAACCTGATTGAAAAATAGTTGTCTTTATCTTCTTCGGTTTTCATGATTTGAAAAGAAAAAAATGATTTACATCTTTTTAAGATGACACGTTTTTATAGTTTGGCAAAAGTAAGTTTTGTAAGGAAAATATAATTTTGATACTTTTAACTTTTGGAAAAAAAGTGAAATGAAAAGGCCAAACTGTGTTTTTAAAATTATGGAGAAGGTAAGGATTAGTGCCTAGGGAAAAAGAGAAAATTTTTTGAGGCTATGGAGTAAATTGCTAGGATTATCTTGGGATAATGGTAAGTTCCCGTAGAATGCATAAGCATTGAAAAGCCTAAGGTGTTGCTTAAAAATTTCTGTTAGTACATAGCAAGGACTGGTGGTGACTACTAGACAGTAGAGGGCAAGTAAGTGTTTAGATCCTATTGCTAATTTTCCTATTCGGGGTAAACCCCGTTATCACATTTCGGTTGGCATCGTTCTGTTATTTTGTTCCTATTGGGTAGTTAGGGTAACACCTAAAACTGTCATTGATCCCATGGTTTGAACTTTTCTGAGGGGTGCATAGTCTTGAGATTCTTGGCCCTTAGTAGTAGTTGTGTAGAGCGTTTGTTTTCCTATTTTAGTTGAAGGACTAGAATGCTTATTTGAAACTAAACTTAAATCAGAAAATTAAGTTAAATAAGCCAAGAAAAGAGTAATGGCACAACTAAAAAGGAAATAACAAATTCAATAAAGCAACAAACATGACAGTTAAAGAAAGATGGAAAATCTGAGAAAATGTGTAAAAAAAAATCAAGATAAGTTGAAAAAGAAAATCTGTAACAAAGAAAGTTTTCTTATGTGGGCTGTGCTTGGGTATGGAATCTTTATAAAATAGTTTCAATAAAATCCAAGTACGGTTAGAAAAAGGTTGAAAAAGAAAAATGGAAGAAATGAAATTTTTTGTTTTCCACCTTTTTGTAACATAAGAAATCGAATTTAGAAAATTAGATTTTTCTGAAATTCGTAAAATAAATTTGGTTGGTAGGATTTTGGATGCAACAATTGGATGAACTGCGCTCTTTCTCTACAAGAATGTGGGAAAATTTGGATGAAAATATATTTTGATTTTCAAAATATTGCATTCATGTAGAATTGCCTGTATATTTAGGATGTGAGCATCATGTTTTTAAAAGATTTTTTGAAAAATTTGCATACATACAGGAGGTACCGCTTAGGCATACATGTATTATTATGTTGTATTACACTTTGCACAAGTGCATAATGTTTGCAAAAATTGAATGCACGTGTGATGGATGGATATTATGTGAGGGGTTATCTATTTTTACTTTTATTAAATTTCGGGGACGAAATTTCCTAAGGGTAGGAGAATGTAACACCTTGCATTTTATGACAGTTAAATATTTAAATAATGCATATGTGTATATATATGCATAGACATAAATATTTAAAACAAGAATAAAATAATGGAAATATATGATTGCATGTAATAAATACATGTATTAAAAAGAAGAAAAGATTAATGTAAATAATAATGCAATGCATGCGTTAAAAGAAAGAAGAAATTGGTTGCATGTAGTATAATTATTATGCTGCAATGATTTACAAATATTATGCATTAAGAAGAAAAGAAAAATGAAAAAAGGAGAAGATGCATGCAAATTGAAAAGGTTATGGTTTAAATGAAATATTGTAACAAGCATAAAAATGGAGGAATAAGAAAAGAACAATGACCACCATTGTTTTAAGCCTTATTAACAAAGGCCTTAGTAGTCCAGTTGGTTAGAGCATGTGACTTTCATAAGGGTGATGCAAGTTCGATCCTCGCAGACGCCATATTTTTATTTTAAAGGAACTGCTAAAATAACACATGTTCTAAAGAGAAAATATGTATAAATGCACATATAAAGAAAATTATACATATAAGGAAGTATAAAAATATATGTATACATGTATATGAAAAGTTATGCGTATATATGTGCATATATATATATATATATATATATATGTTATATATATACAAAGGAGAAATTCAAAATAAGACTACAATCAAAGAAATATGGTCAGAATTAAATAACGGCATAACACTGTATGAATTTTGAAAGCGAAATAAAAGTTGTGTGTATATATACGTGTAAAATGGGCGTGTGAAGTTTTATATACATATAAGAAGATTATATGTAAATATAATATTTAAATAAATTGAAGAAAGTATAACGGGATACTAATCAACCGTTTAAAATTTAAAAGCGTTAAAATGGTAAACATCTGCCCAAAATCGCTCGTGGGACCCGGGGGGTCGACCCTGGGGTCGACACACCCATAGGGGGGTCGACCGAAGGGTCGACCCACACCAAATCTGGGTAGATTCATCAATGAATCTGGACTATTTTCATAACCATGTTCATTGTCGATTCAGCGCTACATGTACGATAAGATCCTGAACACATATAAATAGGCTAGTAGAGCCAAGCCTAAATCTCACATTTACTGAGAGGCTGCCTAAGCTCTGCCATACTTCTTCCTCATCGAATCTCTTCAGAAAAATAGAATAATTAGTCTAGGAAAATTCTAATCTAAGATCTAGAAGAAAAGAATGTATATTAATAATAAAGATATTCAGAATTCTATGCAAAGTAAGGTAAATTCTTAGATCTGGGCAGTTTAAATTTCTCCCTTTCTTCACTTTTTCTTTTAGGTGAGAATTGTGGACCCATGGTTATTTAAGTTCTAAATTCAGTTACGAGAACCATGAAGTGCTAGATTTGGACCAAATTCATGAAATGGATAACGATTAGGTGAGTGGATTTAAGTTATACCTTTTTGATAATGGTATATTTATCATTTGACATTCCCTGTTAATATGCAATGTAAATGTGCTAGAATAATTAATACGTTGAAATGTTAATATGTTGAAATGTTAATACATTGAAACATTAATACGTTGAAATGTTAATATGTTGAATGTTAATAGGTTGAAATGTTAATATGTTGAAATATAAACTTGCTGAAATGTATAAATCTGTTAAAATATATGGAAACGGTTATTGTTGTATACGTACATGTTCTAATTACATGATATTATGTGACATATTATGCACTTGAACTCTTAACTGTATGAATTGGGATAATTACATGTTAATTTGTTAGAATGGAATAATTACATGATTCTATGATTACTTGTTATTTTAAAATGAAGTTAATTACATGTTAGGAAGTACGTGCGACATGATAATCAGATAATGGACTTAATATAATATTAAGTATGATATGTAAAAATAGATTACAGTAAAATTTTGAAAGAATGGATATGCTTAAACTTACAAAAAACAGAAAACTGTAACCGCAATTAGACACGAGGTTAAATTCAACTTGTGGTAGAAGTCGGCCTGGAACAGCCTAGCAAATCCAGCATCCATAAGTTGTTAATTTAATGTGAGGGATCTAGTGCGTAAATGTACATGTAACGATGCTAAGAAACGAGGTTAAATCAAACTGGTAGTAGAAGTCTGCCGGGAACGGCCTAGCAAATCCAGCATCCACAAGTGGTAGGCTTAATGTGAGAGGTCTGGTGCTTAAACATATATATAAATATTTGTAGATAACTTGATAGATATAATGGCATTAATTGTAATTGATGGAAATGAATGAAGGTTTTAATAGTAAAAATAATTGGATTGAACGGGGAATGATAATAAACTATTATAATTAATTACGTTAATGAGAATGTTCTATAATAGATAGGCTTGTCCTAGGGACAAATGGAAATTATAACATAAGTTATAATAAATGGAAAAAAACTTACTAGTAAACTTAGTTAAGAGAACTAAGTTAGTAACTAAACAACGACAAGTTGTAGTGATAGTGTAAGACGGAATTATGATTAAATAAGCAATAACGAGGTGAATATATGGGATGAAATAAGTTATATTTAATCATAAATAGTAACTGGCATGCTAAACGGAAAATAAGTGAATTGAGATTAAGTATACTTAATTACATATTAAGTAGAACATGTTAATGTAACTATGGAATCAGGCAATGAATAATATAAAGAGATCGTAGGTTACAGATCTTGGATTACAATCTAGAGAATAACATGTTATGGGCTTGTTAATAGACTTAAATGGATTAATTTATATATCTGAAATTAATAAGCAAGAGGAACTTGGAAACTTGAATAAGAAGTCAATATGAATGAAAATAACTAAGTTAACTGGAAAGCTGACGAGGTAGAGCAATCACGTAATTAAATGTTTAGACATAGGGTCTAATAACATATCCACCTGAAGCACTTAGACCAGTCCGTACGTCTGAAGGTGAATAACCCAACGGGGTAAATCATCGTGGTGTCATGGTACACAAGGGGAGCACATGTTCATTTGACTATTCTGCATGTTCTACTGGTTCCGAAGGACCGGAAGGGGAAGCACGCAGCTTCCTGGGACGTGAAGGGTACATCGGTAGTCCTCTGTATGTGACAACGTTCAGACTATGCTCGCGGAGGTTAGGTGCGCGAGTTACTACTCGGTAAGTATACCTTGACTGCCATGATAATGGGCAGTCAGAAGGATGCAGAGTGGCATAGGTGGTTCAACGATTCAGTTGCCTTGTGACTAGGTTGGGTTACAACCATTTTATTAAGTTACCAGCGGGTCTAACCATCTGTCTGATAGCAAGTCGTCGGGTATCAACCATCGACAGTCAACGTGATACGTAATGCGTGATGCAGAAAGACAGAACGCTAAACCAAAAGACCATAGACCATTTTCTATCAAGGCTACGGGTGTGGGACAGGCCAATTAGGATTTGTTGTTTTCTCTAGGGCTAGGTCACTAGCTGTCAATTTTGTTTGTCCTTCACTAGTTGAGGAAGGGGTCGGGTGGGACCATAACTACTGAACGTTGCTTTGTTATACAGAGATCTGTATGTCACTCCGGCGTAGGATGAGGGACTGCGTATATTTCTGTGGCATTACTGCGGAGATCGTGCGAGTGGGGTACTATGGGGTGTACCTTAATATTGGGGGTAGCTACATATATACTGTGTTAGGTTAATCCATTGGGAAGTAGATGGGTACGACGTGGGTGTAAGCCTTGAGTAATTTTAATCCAAGTAACCTAATAAATAAGAAAATGTAACTGAACGATATATGTAAGATTATCCAAAATGTGTAGTTTAAATCCAGTCACCAGAACTTGTGTTCTGACCCCCTCTTCATAACATACTCGCAGGTTAGATTTGTGGCAGAGATATGATAACTTTGGCTATTGGTTAGGCGATGTTATTATCTGGGTAAGGCTATATTTTGATTACATTATATTTTATCCATTTCGCTGTGAGATGTTTTCTGAGCTCTGATATATTTTATATCTCTGTCTTTTCTGCAGGATACCAGACAAACCAACATGAGTTTCGATAGATTAGAATTTTGAAAAAAAATCGATCTGTTGGAATTTGGGTTGTTACATCGTGATCCTCCTTGCTCAATCAAATACATCTTCACTCCTTTAAATTCTTAAATCTACATTAGAAGATTGAAGATCAACATCAAGAGAGAGTAGATCGCATCAAATTGGGTGATTTGAAGATCATTCTTTGTTGTCCGGATTAGAGATTAGTTGATTTCGAACTATTTTGAAGATTTGATGAGTGATAAGCATCTCTCACACAGATTCGAGCACGTATATAGTTTGTTTGATCTTGATTTTCATCATGTCAAGTTGTTTTCACCTAGATCCAATGAAGGCAAGTGTTAATGATACTTTTGTCAACACCCGAGATAGGTCTATGGAAATGGACCTAAGGTAAAAAAGAGATTATTTAGCTTTCGCAAGTCTAAGTTAGTTTACCATTTCCAAGATATCAAGGCTTAGAGCTCGAAATATTAGTTAGTCTTCCCTCAATGGGGTGAGCATCACGCTTAAGCAACTCTAAAACTAATAGTTATCTTCGGACATGGGTTCCCTAAGCACAACCTTCGACAAAAAGCCAAACGACTTATAGGAAGTGGTTCTGCAAAGAGCTCTGCGGAAGGGTCTAAGCTTGGGTATGAACCCGTGACCGTGCAGGAAGTCTATAGTTGGGTGTGTAGGAAATAGCTAAGAAATAGCATAAGAAACTTATAGGAAAGTATGTTAAGTGTCAATCTGCACTTTATTATTTGATTTGGAGTACATGAGTGATTACAATATAAATTCCCAAATTGATTCAGAAATTAGGGTTTACTCTAGAGAAAAAGAGTATATGAATCAGAAAATGAGAAATCCGTCCAAAAATGAGACCCCTGGGGTCTTATTTATAGACAAATGGGGGCCCTTTCCCTATTAAGCCAGCATAAGCCTCTATCGGCCGACTTTCCCTTTGGTCCCAGTTGTTTTAGCTTTTGGCCGCTCTTTTGACTCTGCTTATTGCTTTTTAAGGTGCCGGTCTTGACTCTCGGAAGAATGGTTTCAGCTACCGGATCTTTTCTTTGGAGTTTCTTCTACCTTCTTTGTATCAATACCGAGCATGTCGGTATGGATAGCTTTAGGGAGGCTTTAAGCTTCCGAAAAAGGGTTTCCGGTTATGGACTTTCGGTCTTGCTATTATTACTTTGTGGAGCTTGCCTTCATGATTCAAGTGAATGGTTATCGGATCCACCACCCCTGTCGGTATCAACACTAAGAAGATTAGTGTGGATAGCTTGTTTCTCTTCGAGGTTTCGGCTTTCCTTACGGTAGATTCCAGGAGTGTATCTTGGCTTCCCGGAGGGTTGCTTCTGGTGTGTTGTTAGTTGCTTACTAAAATGACCTCTCGGTCCACCTGATTGAGGTTTCGGTAGATGGTTCCTAGATGATCTCGTTATGTTCTTGTTCTTCGATATATCAGTATTAAGTGTGTTAATACTGATAGCCCCTTCATCCTTCTGGGCCTCGGGTTGCAAAGCCTTTTGCTTTCCTCTTTATTAGCTCTCGATTTTGGATGACTTCTTATCGATTATTCTTCCTACCGAAATTATCCTGCCGGAAATTTTTCTTTGTACTGGATTTTGAGGCTCTTTCTTTGTTGATGGTGTCGGTTGCTTACCCTTCCAGAAACTTCTCTTAGGCTTTCGGTTTTATCTTGTGCTTGTCTTTTGCTTTCGAAAGTTTCTTTTATGCATATGGAGATCCGCTACCCTTTCACCATCATCCAGTTTCGGTGCTAATTTTGGTAGTAATGTTTAGCCCCCTTTTGAAGGGGGTAATTTCAACTTTTCAAGTCAAACTTTTTTGTCTTCTTTTGGTATGTCGGCCTTGTGTCTCTTGGCATCCTTTGATCAGGTCCGTCAAAGGGTTTCTGCCTGTATGACCCAGCTTTACAAGGCAGTCCATAATATTTTTTTCTTCTTCTTTCTCTCCGTCTTCTACCTGCAAATCAAATTCTCAAGCCAGGATATCACTTCTTTCAAGAACTGCTCAAGCTTTTCCTCCTAGAATCCCGAATTCAATTCTTGGTAAGTATCTCTATTTCTATTATGAGTTGTAATCTAAATTATGCATTAAAATCGATTAGAAAACTGACCAAGACTTCGTTATACTTAATGTTGGTTTAATCAATAGTGACAACTTCAATAATAATTAATAGCCGAAATGGTAGGTTACTTATTTGTTAAAGGCACCCTCTGAGAGTTTTAGTATGCAAAACTAGTTAAGTAAAGGGGCTAATTTAATTATGAAGTAGAATGTTACGCTCCCGGTATGAGTTAGTCTAATCATAATTATTGCCACATGCTTTGCTCCCAACCTTACTGACACCGTTACTTGTATTTATCTAGTTTCCGCCTCGGAGGTGTCGGGCTAGCTTGAGGGTGCCGGTAAGGCTTTGCAAACTTAATTAACCAAGATGTATCGGTTTTAATTTTGCACCGGGTTTGGGAATCAATTAGGTTTTTGTGATGATATCAAATTATTTGGTTTCGGCTGAACCGCCATTACACATCATTAACAGCGTGATTTCCCTATCACATGCATTTCATTTTTCAAATTTTGACGTCAGGATAGCCACTTTTCTTATCACCAAAGGCCTAATTGTTTCCAAATGGAGGTTAACATTGTGCTAACCCTTTAAGACTGACACTTAAGATCAACTTGCTATACAATAAAGTAAGCCGTTTACACTAACAAGTTGCTTCTATTATATTAACTTATGAATGCCATATGTATTTTTACGTAAGAAAAATGTAGTGTTAACCACATATGTTATGAAATGGTATCACCTGGCAGTGTTATGGCTAGCAAAAAGAGTCCCATCAAAACAAAGTCCAAGGGCTCCAATACTCCTCGAGTTAAGAAGGAGTTCACTTCAAAATCTTCTCTAATTACTTCTCAAGATAAGGTGAAGACCATTCTTGACAGTTGGAATAACTGACATAGATGCCATTACTTCTTCTTCCCGAGATTCCCTTCAAAACCCTCCAAAAGAGTACTTCGAATACTCGGCGATCCATATTTGGCATGGAGGCTTACTTCCTTTTCCACCTTGCCTGCTCACGCTTTTGTGTGACCTGGGAGTTCCTCCTATCCAGCTCTCACCCAACACCTATACCCTGCTTTTGTGCTTAGAAGTTTTGGCACTTGCACCAAATCAAGCTTCTCTTAGCCCCAAGCTCATTCGTCACATGATACGATTTTCCAAGAGTGCAGAGTCGCCTATTTGGCGTGCGAATCCTATAAAGAGGCTAATAAGTGATAACATTAGCAAGACTAAGCCCTGGGAAGATCAGTTCTTTCTTTTTAAGTGCACTCATAGTATATCGGGCAAATTCATTGAACTTGGTAAGTTTCTTGCCTTTTGAAAGCAATTATGTTATGCCTGCATCTCTTGTTTAACCCATTTGATTTTACATAGAGTCTCCTTTTAAAAACGCAACTATGTCAGAAGAGGAGACTCAAGTTGTTAAGGCTATTTTTAATGCATTGAGGATTTTAGATGTCAGTCGTCTCTGCTTACTGTTAATAGGCTTCATCAATATGGCCTTCTTCCTCTGGGGCAAAAGATTTTGGGACAACCGCCCATTCAGTTTTCTAGCACTAAGGGTTTGTCGCTGAATTCCAGAACGTTCAATGCAGCATCTCCTATATTTCCAAGTAATTTAAACAGAATTGCACTTTCATTTGGACAAGTTTTGTTACTTTTATCTATCGATTTTCTTATTCTTAGCTTTTTGATATGGCTCTCTCTGTTTAGGACCCACGGCTTCTAAGAGCACCTCCGCTCTCAACGTTTTTGACCAGTCTAATGTTAAAGCTCTAAAGAGGCTTGCTAACTCCGATATTGAGCCATCGCCCAAAAACGGAAGCATCCTAAGCCGGTCCATTTTTCCGAGAATGTTAATATCATGACAAAAACACAGAGAATTTCTGACCTACTGCTTCGGACGTCGGTAAGGTTATTGAGATTGGTACTTTCCCCGATATATCTCCAAGAAGTAAAATTATCAGCAGTTCCGCATCACCCGCCTCTCCTAGCATACTAGATGTCAGAGAGCATAGTTCATGTACACCCTCTTCTTCTCAGTGTGTTACTTTTCCTACTTTGCCTTCATCGGATTTAGATTTTGAAAGCTTGTAAATCTCGCTCTTTCGTCTCCCGAAGTTGCCAACATTTCATACTCTTCCTCATCTTTGGACTCAGAGGATTTTTTATCAGCGGTTAATCAAAGATCAACATTCGAGTATTAATTTGCTCTCTTTAGCCTCTTTTTTATTATGCTACTTTCATATGGAATTCAACATGTTCTCTTTCTTATCTTTTAGGTGATTAAAAGTTGGTTCTTGTCCAGGGGAGTGGCTTTTTCATCTTCCGTTGAGATTACTGTTCTTAGGGAAGAAAACAAGGATTTAAAGGATAAGGTTGACACCCTATTGCGGGAGAAGACAGAAAGCGATAGTGGATGCAAGAGTTTGGAGGCTTTGCTCAAATGGGAGAAAGAGTCTATGGACACATTATCAAAGCAAGTCAAGAGTCTTAAGAATGAGAAGACAGAGATGGAAATTGATCGTGTTGTCGAGATGGACATGATAAACAACAAGCTTTCTATTGCCAAGCGAATAATTTACGAAACTAGTGATAGGATATCTGATTTTTTGAATATTCACCTTAATGAAATTGTTTTGGAATACTATGAAGACGCTCTTCTCCTCTCTTTCTCTGATAACTATAAAAAATTATCAGGGATTTAATTTACTTTCGTGCATCCTTCTGTCGAGACTAGAGTTGTGGGAAGAATCAAGCAGGTTAGGTGTGAAGGTAAAGTTCTTCCGAAAGACAAGTTAAAACCCGAGTCTTTTATGTTCATTGAGGAATTTCCTGAGGATTCTGACAATGAGGAAGAGGAAGACACGATTATTGGTGAGGAGACACGAGGAGATGAGGGTCAGCAAGACGAGTCTGGCAGGAAAGATGGATATTCTTCTTTCGCCTCTATGGGGTTGGCTGATTCCAAGGGGATCAATATTGATTCCTTGAGCACCCCGCCTGCTCGTGGTCTAATTACAATTCTTTCTACGGAGGGTGGATCTTCGGAGTCAAAGGACAAAGAAACTTCCATTCGATCCGATATTTTTTCTACACAGTTATGGCCCTCACTCTCGGAATGTTTTCTTCTCTCCTAACTTTGTATTAATAACTTGCTTCTCATATTATGGCAGCTCATTGCTTCTCCGTAAGTGTAAGCCATAGTGATGCTTTGTATCCATTGTTCTTAGCTACCAAGGACTTTTAGAGGGCTTGTTTCCTAAACCTGCTGGAAATCATCTGGTTGAAAGGCTTAAATAGTTTTGCATAAGACACTCTTAACTTCTCTGTGACTTGTGGTTTAATTCTCATAACATTTATGATCAATTATATTGTATTAATATGTAAAACATGGATGGTGTGTGTACTGACTAATATATTTGTGCTATCATGATCTTGTGGATGTGTAAGTTTATTAAAACAATTCAAGATCTGTATGGTAGAAGTTCATGCGGTTGTTTTCATTTGATATGTATAACATTATTAATGTCATTGTTTGGAAATTAGATTTTACACATCACAATATTTTATTTTATCCATGACTAGGAGGATCAATTCCAAACCCCTCCTTCCCAATTCTGGGAAGAACCTTTGCCATCACTGATCATCAAGATATACCTAAGGTTGCTCCTCTTTCGGGATGGAAAAGGATGTATTATCTACAAAAGATAACGATCAAAAACCTTAAGGAACAGGTGTCCTATTTGGAGAATCATCTTAAGGATAAAATTGATACTATTCACAGGCTGCAATTCTAGCTAAAGGTTGGCCCCTCTGCTAGCTCAAATGTAGAGTACACAAATTATATCATCGTATTAACGAGTTAGAGACCTAATTGTAGAAAACAAAGCAAGGTTATGCCTCCCTAGAATTTGCTCTCCAGAATCCTGAATCGGATTGACGAACTCGCCCGCCATGAATCTCCTGTGTGCTAAAATATGACAACACCTTTAGGTGCCTTTAATATAGAACTTTAAAAATAGTGGTTACACGCATGCAATAAATTATGACATGGTTTTGTGTAAATATGTTTGTGTATTGTGTGGGTATCACCCAATATGTGATACTCTTCTTTGATTAGGAATGTTTTCTCAATGTTCCCTTCTACATACATTTGACGCTTTGTTAAGTGTTAGTTCGCAAGGAACACATAATGCACCACTTGCTTTTATTGAAATCAATGGTATCATGATATCGCATGCATGAATGATAATGAGTTTACTTATACTTTCTGCACTAGTGAAAATCAAGTAGTGTAATAGGCCTCTTTCTAGGAAATCTCCCTCTATAGGATTTCTGAAAAGGTGTAACCCTTGCTACCAGGTTTTGTTAGGAAGGTCTGAAATATCCATTCTAGCTCTCTCTGAGCTTATGTTATAGTGTAGTGTAGGTGTTTGTATTATATAAGTAGTTGGTATAATGAGTAATGACTTGATGTATATATGAATAAAGAAGAACTCCCTAAGTAAGATGGTCGATCCTCATCTTCGCTCGAAGGTTTTGGGGTAAGTTTAGACCACCATCTTAAGTGCTGATGATGTATTCCTTCCCTTGGGATTGTAATCTTCCGACTCAGATAAGAGTATTGAGGATAGAGTTCTAGAAACCACCTTCTGATAGCAGTAGAGTTTTGGCCCGTCTCCTGGACTAAGGTGTAAGACTAGAAATCCGCCTCTGGTAGTAATAGAAGTCTGGTTCCAGCCTAAATTTGGACTATTGAGAAGGTCAAATATCTTCTTCTTGCTAATATTTAGGCTTCTGAACCGACCCAGATTCCACCATTTATGATAAGATCGGGAATACACTTATGGCAATAATTGGCACTTGAGTTAACCCAAATTCGGGTATTAAGATAGGACCAAGAATCCACTTTCGGCATTGATTGAGATCCGAACCAACCCAGATTCGAGTATTAAGATTGGATCGGGAATCCGCTTCCGACATTAATTGAGATCTGAACTGACCCGAATTCGTGTGTTAAGATAGGGGACCAGAGACCACTCATGGTATTAGTTTTCGTTACCCCTTTTTGGGTGCAGTTTGTGAAGCAGAGGATGTACATGCTTCTTGAGCCACCCTCTGGGATTTTATCATCAAAGCAGAGGATGTACGCGCTTTGTTGGCCACTCTCTGGGCCTGTGCGTTCAGTGCGCTTGGCTAGCTTATCCACAAGTAGGGCCTAAGGACTTACCTGACCTCCCTCCCTCCAAGAGGTGCCTTATCCTGACCATCATAGGCGATGATAAGGTCTTGGATGCTTAAACTGGACCATCATAGATGCGGAATTAAGGTTTACTCTTTTGATGCTCTACCCTGGCTATCTTAGGCGGTGATAGAGGCTTACGCTCCACCCTCCTCTAAGAGGTGCCCCATCTTGGCCATCGTAAGCGATGATAAGGGTTTGTGTTCCCTTCTGCGGGTAACGTGGAACATAAATAGAGGTAGGATATGCTCTTTCGGGAATAGAGGTAGGACATGCTTAGTTCATAGCAGAGGCAAGGCGTACTCTTCTACAAGCAGAGGCAGGACATGCTTAATTAGATGCTCCGTCATGACCATTTATGGTGTGGGTCGAAGGCTTCCACTTTCGATGCTTAAACCTGGCCCTTTCTGTTTTTAGGTGCGGAGAAAGTCTTACACACACACCCCTCCGGGGGTGCCCTTGCCCTGGCCAACTTGACGATGACAAGGGTTTTTATCCTTTTTTTATTCAACCTACTTCGGGTTATTTAAAGTTCTTGAGAGGGTTTTCATACCCTTCGCTATGTAGATAATCCTTTTCCTAAGGATCTCATTAAATTTGATTTGATCCTTTTACAAGTTTTTGTAATTGGCCTTGATTAAGGAGCGTAATGATCATCCCTTCGACGATCCTACAGTGGTTAGTTTCATGTCCATTCATCATATGATAGTGATAGTAAGGCCCTCCCAATTTCCTTTCACACTTGGGATTCTTCTTCACGAATGGCCAATAACTGGGGTCATGTTGGGTTAGGAAGTGGATATTTTTCCATTGAAGTGGTAAGATAGTATCCTTTGGGTAGTCTTGGTGTAAACTTCCTTTCTTGTTGTGGGGACTTAGCCCTTCTGTTATCGATCCTTTTTGTTTCGCTCATATCTTTATTTCCTCTTTTTAAGGCAAGCTGAGATTAACGTACTATCCTTTTAGTCCATTTGGAAGCAAAGTGGTTAAAATCATTTGTTATTTCTTGCTTGTATACAATTTCTTTGATTTTCTTGCGGAGAGCTTTCCTTATATCAGAGAAGGTGTTGCATTCTCTTGACGTAGAGCTATATAAAGGAAAGGTTAGAGTTTGACCTATGTAGGAAGGGCTTCCGTTCAGTCGGAATCATGTTGCTCTACTTCCCTTTTTCATTTGATTATTCGCAAGGCTTACATTCTTAACCTTTGTTCTTCCATCACTCCTGGGTCAGTGGTTCCTAACATATCCATCTGAGATCCAGAAAACTCTTATTGGGACCTTTTACCCATAATTTTGCTTCTTCAAAGATTTAGTCCAATCTGGGATGGAACAGCACAGTTGGATATGTGGCTGTTAACCACAAGGTCGGAGGTTCAAGCCCTCCTTCTAGAGCCAAAATGTTAACGATATTTCTCGTCAACACCGGAGATAGTTCTATGGAAATGGACCTAAGAAAAAATAGGGTTATTTAGCTTTCGTAAGTCTGAGTTAGTTCACCGTTTCCTCGATATCAAGGCTTAGAGCTCGAAAGATTAGCCACTCTTCCCTCAATGGGGGTGAGCATAACGCTTAATCAACTCTAAAACCAACAGTTATCTTGGGACAAGGGTCCCCTAAGCACAACCTTCGACAAAAGGATAAACCGCTTGTAGGAAGGGGTTCTGCAAGGAGCTCTAAGGAAGGGTCTAACCTTGGGTAGGAACCGTGACCGTGTAGGAATTCTATAGTTGGATGTGTAGGAAATAGCTAAGAAATAGCATAAGAAACTTATAAGTAAGTATGCTAAGTGTCAATCCGCACTTTATTGACCTTTGATTTGGAGTACATGAGTGATTACAATAGAAATTCCCAAATTGATTTAGAAATTAGAGTTTAGACTAGAGAAAAAGAGTACAAAATGAGAAAATGAGAAATCGTTCCGAAAATGAGACCCTTGAGGTCTTATTTGTAGAGAAATTGGAGGCCCTTTTGCTATTGGGCCAGTAGAAGCCTCTATGGGTCGTCTTCCCTTTGGTCCTGATTGTTTTGGCTTTCAGCCGCTCTTTTGACTCTTCTTGTTGCTTTTTAAGGTGTCGGTCTTGATTCTCGAAAGAATGGTTTCGGTTACCGAAGCTTTTCTTTGGAGTTTATTCTACCTTCTTTGTATTAATAGATTCAATACCGAGCCTGTCGGTATGGATAGTTTTAGGGAGGCTTTAAGCTTCCGAAAAAGGGTTCCTGGATAAGGCTTTCGGATAGGACTTCCAGATAGGAATTCCGGTTATGGACTCTCGGTCTTGCTATTAGTACTTTGTAGAGCTTGCCTTCATGATTCAAGTGAATGGTTGCCGAATCTGCCACCCCTGTCGGTATCGACACTAAGTAGATTAATGTGGATAGCTTGTCTCTCTTCGAGGTTCCATCTTTTCTTTCGGTAGATTTCAGGAGTGTATCTTGGCTTCCTGGAGGGTTGCTTCCGGTGTTTTGTTAGTTGCTTACTAAAGTGGCCTCTTGGTGTCCATTTGATTGAGGTTTCGGTAGATGGTTCCTGGATGATCCCCTTATGTTCTTGTTCTTCGATGTATTTGTATTAAGCTAGTTAATACCTATAGCCCCTTCCGCCTTCTAGGTCTCGGGTTGCAATCCCCTTTGCTTTCCCCTTTATTAGCTCCCGGTTTTGGATGACTTCTTGTCAGTTATTCTTCCTTCCGTAATTATCTTGTTGGTGATTTGTCTTTGTGCTGGATTTTGAGGTTCCATCTTTGTTGATGGTGCCGGTTGCTTACCCTTTCGAAAACTTCTCTTAGGCTTTCGGTTCTATCCTGTGCTTGTCTTTTTCTTGCAGAAGTTTCTTTTATGCGTGTGGAGGTCCGCTACCCCTTCGCCATCATCCTGTTTTGGTGCTAATTTTGGTAGTTAAAGCAAGTATATATTTAATTAGAATCACCATAGAATCTAATCTAGTAAGATTATAATGGTAAATTCATATGCTAATCTTATGTTTATAAAAGTTTAATCCATAATTTGATTCGTTTATCGTTTTATCATGATTTGGTGAATTTCATATGATTGTATGATGATTATGTGTTGTGCTAATGTTTGTTGATGATTGTTTGTTGTGCTATTAATCGTTCAGATGAAATTCGCCAATTTGGATGAACTGTATGCATAGAAGTTGGTCGTAGAGTGCTTAGATTGCATGCACAGTAATCGGGGTCATTTGGAAAAGCTCAGGTCATTTGGAAAGTCAGGTCATCCGAAAAGTCGGGTCATCTGAAAAGTCGGGTCATCCGAAAAGTCGGGTCATCGGGAAAGTCGAGTCGTCTGGAAAGTCGGTTCGTCTGGAAAGTCGGGTCGTCTGGAAAATCGGGTCCGCTGGAAAAGTGAACTAAATGACACTTATTTTGGTTCGATGGTGGTGAAGCTTCGATGTGAGTTCAAGGTAGAATGTTCGAAGAAAAGTGAAGTCTTCGTTGATCGATGAAATGCAATGAAGATGTAGAGACTACTCAAGATGGTTGGAGCTTGTGGATAATAGTTGCTCAAGATGATGTGATCTTATAGATAGTCTCCTATGATGACAGCTAGAGATATTGAAGGCCGAGGGATTATCGTTAGTCGTAGGTTCTAGCGGACTCAAAGAAGGGCTATAATAGGGACACCGAAAATACTAGTTGATTGTTCGAGTACCTTGGGTATTGTTGAAAGGCCTAGTTGTCTTTGTCGAGTAAGGATAACATAAAAGTTGATAATGTATGGAGTTTTGCTAGAATTGTGATTACCATTAGCCCTTGATAGATGGCATGTCGTGGCCAATCATACGATTAACGAAGGTTTCAAGGCAAGGCAGGTGGTGATAGCCGGAGTCATAGAGGCTATTGTTTGTATCGTCTTATATGGATTATTTGACGTCGAGGGAGATATTTCTTGGGTGCTCGTCTGATGTTGATTAGGCCTTCAGGGATTGTGCTTGGGGGATGTCGAACTTGATTAGGATGATCTGCGCTTGATTAATGGTTGCTATGAATGTTACTATTTGTTTCTCTACTGATTGTTGTAAAGACTATCACTGTCGGATGTGCAAGAGAAGGGTTGAGGCTCTTCTCTGTTTATGTATCGGTAGACTGGATGATTAATCTACCTACTTCTCATATACTTTATTGATGATGTTAGATAGTTGGTTTGTTGCTCATTAAGACTGTTATCTAACTCAAGGTTTTATGTCTCCCTCTTATTACCTTAGGCTGTTCATCCATGTGTTGGATGGGCAAACTAAGTAGAAGCTAATAAGTAGTAGATCTTGATGAGGACGATGTTGCTGAGCAACGACAAGCAAGAGGCTAGTGTATTATTTTCTACTATCTACTATTAGTTGTTTCCGCGGTTATGATTGTTGACACTCCGAGTGACTTAGTAGTGAGGCTGATTGTACAGATTTTGTGGATGTATTCCGGTTGATGTACGGATATTTCGTGGTGATATAGAAGTTTGAGATTCTGTTATATGATGATTCACTATTATTGCCAGTTGTAAATGTTCTATAATATTTTATCCCTGCGTTGTGAGTTATGCGGCAGGTTCCGCTTGTGTTTTTCTTCTTTGGTATTCGTCCCGTATCGACCTGGCATGCCATATAGTGCACTTCATCATTGGTTTGTGCGAGAGGTATGGGGTGGTCGTCAAATGAGAGTAGTTGTCCAACCAAGAGAGATCTCTATGATGAAAGAACTCGAGCGAAAAATAAAAGCATGTTGCCACTGAGCATTTGACGCATCTCCTCCACCTTTGTTGCATGTTCGGCTTTGACAGCTTTGATTTCAATTTCAAGTTGGAGCTTGGAATTGCTGACATTCTCGATTGCAGCTTTGGCATTGTCTTTGGCCTACTTTTTGGCCACTTCAGAAGTAGCAAGTTGAGCTTTAAGAACCTATGCTTCCAGTTCCAAACGCCCTTTGTCCCTTTTTAAAATCTCATTTTTGGCCTTAATGGGCGAACAACAATCAATCTCCTCACGAAGTTGTTCAGTTTTGTTCTTCATGTCCCCTGTAGTCTTTTTATGTTTTTCTCTATGAGCGGCCAACTCAGCCTTATGGTCTGCCAATTCTTTCTTTCCCGTTTGAAGGGCATTATTGTCATAATCCCACTCCACGTGCATACCTAGAATCTCGGCCTTCATTGTCCTAGCAACCTTGCACACATGCTTTGAATATGTGTCCATCACATCATATTGAGTTAAAGCGAAGTAGATATCTAACTTGACCCGATCACTGAAACTCAATGGGAGATCAAGGACGATCTTAATTCTGGCAGAACAAAGACGAGAGGAAGCTACTTCAAGTTCTTTAGTTTTTTCAGCATATGTTCTTTACTGAGTCAAAGAAGTTGATATTTGGGAGCTTCTCTCAGGAAATTTGGCGAGAGCAGTCTTATCCACAGGAGCTAGCTGGTTGCAATTGGCGAGGATGATCAGTAGGATCCCTGGGATGAGGAGGGGCGATTTGTGAGTGTTCGCTGGTAGCCTTGCCGTCACCCCTGGGAATCCTATTGTAACGACCCGAATTTCGGTACACTTTGAGTCGACTAATAACACCACACGTCCAACCCAAATTGCACTGAATATGAATCATTATTAGAAAGAAGTTCGAGGATGAGAAATAGAAAGAAAGAAATATTAGAATAGAAGAAAACGAAGATCACAAACCCACAGTGGAACAAATAAAATATATTTAGATAACATAAACTTTGAAATAAAAATCAGTAACTTTATATACATACCATCATTAGAGCACAACAGCTATTTCTGGAACAGTAATAAACTCCTGTTTCCAGATACAACATAGTACACAGCGGAAAATATAATAGTCTTTAGCTAATTGGTGAAGCCTCCTGCTTCGAGCTCCTCCAAATGAATCTGAAAAATTCCGACTACTTGACTACCCGTACAAATTTGGGCACCTAATAGTTTAGGGAAAATAAAACAAAATAAACTCTGGGTTAGTCATGGGACTGGTGTGAGTAAACTCCAACCATTTGTTTAACTTTTAAAAATCCTTTTGAAAGAAAAGAAAATCGTAAGACCGATCCACACATAAACACGGATGGTTTTTACCTTACGATAACCCAAACCATTTTGATATCAAAATCTGATGACATTATAATAGTGTCTAAATCAAATAAATAGAATCTAGCGGAACGCTTGCATCTCATGCTCCATGTATAATATTAAATCAAAAACCATAGGGCACTTATTGGAGATTGGATTTCCAACATGACATGGTATGGGACCACCTTCTGATAGTGTATCTCTAGAGACGAACACACTGGGTTCAACAAGAACGTCTTGCAACCTGGCCCACACATGACCGACCACTCATTTCGCTTGAGTGTATCCAATGTATATCACCAACTGTTGGGATCAGCAACCGTTTCCCGAAAGGGACAGCATCGATAGATTAAAGAAGCAAATTGAATTTCTCTAGATAGGTGATTATACATCCTAATGGGTGCGACCCACATAGCCATGCTGCCTGCCCGATTTTTGTTAATCCCCGGTTGTGAGGCTTGAG
Source organism: Allium sativum (assembly GCA_030737875.1). NCBI lineage: Eukaryota > Viridiplantae > Streptophyta > Magnoliopsida > Asparagales > Amaryllidaceae > Allium > Allium sativum. Next base: position 42,063,286 of record JASFAX010000020.1, on the reverse strand, counting down.
GTTTGAATTAACAGAACAACCCTTGTGTTTTTCTCCGTCCTCATAATCTCTTCAACATAAGTTGATTTGTAATGCTTATGCCAATACGTAGTGGTTTTCAGATATTAAATCTGATCCCGGTCTCTCCATATTGACAATGGAGGTATAAAATAAATCGAAACTTTGATAGTCGGTGATTTAACTATCAAAGAAAATCCATACAATCAATGGTCCTATTTCCAATTGGAAATTCTACCGATCAAGCATCAAAAAACGCTGGGCCCCTTTAAATCATTTCTTGATTAAATTATTATTTCAAATTCCTGTTTCCCTACCTTTCGTATCCTTATGAAGCTCGATTTCCCTTTCGATTCTTTGAAAAACATTTCCAATAAGTAATTTCATTACTCGAGAAAATATCTCTTTTCCCCATTTAGAAAACATTTCTATATATATATATATATATATATATATATTAGCGAACCCTTATTTTCTATATTCAGAAAATATGCCGCATTAATATTGGAAAATATTTCCAAATTCTCTTTCTTAATTCCTCATTGACTACTTTATTTCATTTTCTATACGTAGAAAATATCTCTCATTTTATTGGGAAAAACATTTCAAATTCCTTTAAATTAACGCGATGTTATAAACATCGTTATTATAACTTAAAACATTAACCAATTATTAACTAACCAGAATGCTAACCAATCTTCACTATCGAACCTTAACCATTTCTCCATCAATCATGAAGTCAATCAAGTTGGGGTATAATTATCTCTAAGACCTTAATTGAACAACATTCTCAACTTCGAAATAGTCAAAGCTCACAACTTCATCGCTTACGCGACTTTTGGATTCAATTTAAGAATACACTTCTTTTACAGAAAAATATTGATTATAACGGTAGCGTTATAATTTCTATTTCCAAATATTTGATTTATAAACATTTTTTTCAATGACAGCGTTACAATCGCTGTTTAGCTTTTATTATAATAGCAACATTAAAATCGCTGTTAAAAACATTTGTGATAACAGTAGCATTATAATCGTTGTTTAGATTTACAAAAACATATATTATAACAACAATGCTATAATCGCTGTGTAGATTTACAAAACAAGTATCATAACAACAGCGCTATAATCGTTGTTTAAATAAAGTACCGTGTGCGACGCACACGCCCCCGTTGTTCATTTATAAACTCTGTTTATTTTAAACAATTCAAGTTCTCTTTTAAATGTATTTCCAAGCTATACGTTCTTTAACTTCTGAAATTAACTCAATTTTATTTTTATAAATATCTTTTTAGATATATTATTGCAAACTAAAGAATTAATTGAATATTGACCTTTTAATGTATTTAAACTAATTCATAGGTTTATGATAAATAAAATTTAAATATCCTCCCGAGACATAAATCATTTGTAAAATTCGACATTGCCGAATTCCTATTTAAAATTTCATCATATTTATCCCAATTAATTTTTATTTTCCAATCTTTGGAATATAACCCATCATTTCTTTCGAAACCAATTTTCCCACTCAAAACTCTTTTATCACTATTGCATTCAAATCCCACTTCAAATATCGGGTATCAACACCAATTACCACTTTGCTTATATAAATTCAAACTTGAATTTATAATTTACTTTATTCTATGATATATATTTTATTTAATTTATAAACATCGTTATAAACAACTTCTTGTTTTGATTCACTTAAACAAGTTTCTATTTGAAATCTAATTTCTATTTTGGAATTAATTTCCTTTAGAATCTACTAAGTTTAAATCTCATTTCCAATATTTATTTAAAATTCGATTTCCACTTTCCATATTATTCAAATTTGGATTTATCTTTCAATTTATCCAATGATAAATAATTCGCTTAAGTTACAAACTCATTTATAAACAACTTCATGTTTTATCCATTTAAACGCATTTCTACTTTCAATTTGAAAGTAAATTTCTATTTTTGGAAATAAATTTTCTATTTAAATCCCAAACTCCTTTTCCTCATATCCAAAAATATTTTATAGTATTTAAATATTAAAATTTATAGGGCCAGTGACAACAAAATCAATCATAGGATACATATCACATCATATGACGCAAATATATGAAAACAATAATATATAAATGTTGAGGAACCCAGTTGGGCCCCTCCAACCTGTTTCCTTGCATCCACAGATGTTAATCACATCAATATGAGATATCATAGTAAACATAACTTATAATCGATCAACGATATATCTATATCAACTATTTCAACCAATCTTATCAACCATTTCAACCAATCAACCATCACACAGTATAAATGAATTTAAAAACTCGTTCATATAAAAATATAAACGAGACAGAGTTAGTGAGTTTACTCACATTGGTTCGCAGTTGACTATTCTGCTTTGGTTCCGTTTAAAATCAAACAGGCGTTTGATTTGATTACAAAATTCCAGTGGTTTTGTTCTCATTCATCGTCGATTCCACAATGTAGATTTCATTGCTATGACTCCTACGAGACTTGTTTTGTTAAGTTCTGTTAACAGATGAAATAATTATCAGCATTGTAAGGTTTAATCTTTTGGAAATAATAATTAACTAACTATCATATTAATTTTTTTCCTTAATTAACTTCAACCCTCTTATACTTAATTACCTCCTTAGCTTTAAACACTATCATTAGACTTATTTAACACTCCTTAACCCGATTACTCACTTAGCCAATATAAGCATTAGATCTACCCTTCAATCTTTAATCCCCAACCAAAACTTAATTATGTCCTCATCATTTATCATTTTGAAAGCATCCTTCCATAACAATTGTTTGTTAACCTTTTATTTCAGCGCCTAATACTTACTATGGCAAACCAAGCCAAACCATCAATCAAAAACAGTCTTCAACAACCTACCATTCACCCCCAAAACACTTCTGAAAAACGTTGGTTCACAACCTCATTTGAAACTGCTGTGTCACGGGATTAAACATGATTTATACCCCTCCCTCTCGCATGAACTCCTGCTTCCGTACCAAACATAAATTCCCACTTCAGTTCAGTTCGAACACCACACTGTCCTTCCCTTTTTACTGCTAACGCACAATCATCAGCCCATAAAACCTCAACGATTTTAACTAATCTCCCTTTTTAATCCATCGCTCCTCACTTTCAGTTGCTGTCAACACAATATCCCCAAACCTTGGTCTTCCCTCACCTCGCAACTCCCACTCCACTTCGTTGTTCAACGAACATCCCTCACCAAACTCTTCGTATTCAATCCCTTAGCACCATTTTCTCCTTCCTTAATTTACATACGAATGATTACAGTGACCCAATACTTTGCCAACGTTAATTCCTCTCTCTTCCTTCCTGTTATCTGTTGAAACTCACAACAGCAACTCAACCCATGGTCGTATCATTCTTCTACTTTCACTCCCTCTCTGGCTCGCCATTCCATGAACCTAGTCCACCGTCGCCTCACCTAGCAATCGCCGGAGCACTGGCCGGACCTGCCTCACCTCAAGTAGTTCCCACGCCAATAGTCTCAGTCCCTCACTTGCCTCTCATCGATCAGAAATAGCCCATGAACGGAATTCGTTCGAGATGACTTCCTGACCATCGTAGATCTCCATGGTCTGTTACACCCCTGCCAGTCACTGCGCCATCTCCTCCCCTTGCCCCGACCTTCAGATGTCTCGGCCATCGACAACCCTAACGGCCGGTAAAAGCTTCGAAACTCGCCAATTGGTTGCTGCAGAAAATGATTTCCTTTGATAATTTTATTTCATTTGATTTTTGTATTGGATTTATAAGGCGTGATTTGGTTATTGAGGAAAGCGCTTTCGTTTTGGATGTCAGAACCAGAATTGAGAAAAACTTGAATAGTATTTAAATAAGTATGAGTTTTGGAAAGCACGCCATCTAATAGCGTGAGGGGCACGGAGTTAAAAGTAGCTTGAAACGCACGGAGTAATTAGCGTGGATGGCACACTGTTTGAACTGTCGTGGGTAGCACGGTAGTTAGGGTATAGGTACCGTAGGTTAGGTGTGATTTTCAAAACTTGTTTGGCACAGCTGGATAGTTTGGGGTGCAAGTAAAGTAAAGAGAAATTTTGAACCTAAGGAAAGAAAACATACGGTAAAAAGTGGAAAAGGCTTCATTAGTTTTTAAATAATTATTATTATACTCATATTTTACGCGAATGACAGAAGTAAAAATATCGTTGTGCTGAGTAATGCGTTACGATCCCATAAATATAATAATATCGGTAGTCTAACTTATATTATGAAACACCAAAATATTTATATAGGATGCAAAATACTCCAAATAAAAAGTTGTGTATTTAATTAATTAAAAATTACAGTAAAATTCTAAAAATTAAATTATAACTATGCCTCAAAAGAATCTTGTCCAAATTCAAGACCATTATTTAAATATATTTAAATAACTATTATGGCATATATATGATTCTGTAACGACTATTTCTAAATTTGATTTGAACATAACTTTTTATTCCCGCTATGAAATCTAGATTTTTCCCATTCGTTGGAAAGATATTTTCTAATAGATTCAAATATTTCTTGTTTCGCTAAAATCCGATTTATTTTGAATCCTGTACATTCATTTGAATTTTGAAATCGAATATTCAAACTACCGCACCATTTTAAACTCGTTTTAAATTATAAATTATACATTTAAATATCGTTTTATTAATAAATTCGTTATAAATTCCTATATATAATTCAAATAAAACATTTAAACCAATTTAAATATTCAGAATTCAACGGTTGAAAATCCGGGTCGTTACATTCCTTCCCCCTTAAAATAATTTCGTCCTCGAAATTGCTAAGGTAGGAAAAGATGCTACATACCCTATTAACTAGGCCCAAAAATCCTTTTTGTTCACTTCTTAACATCAGTTTAACTGGACCAATTTATTTCAATTTAAATATTAATTTATTCTTACTAACGAAAATTTTCTAATACTTTAAATTCTGAAAAATTTCGGCAACATCTCCTATGCATGGCTCAATCGATACAACCACAACTCGCCTTTCTAGGCCTTCTCCAATCCAAAAGAAAATCAAAAAGCCAAGCGGCTTGCCCCATAGGCTCATAAACCAATCAAACCCAAGTAATATTGTAAACATGTACCTTTTTGTTGGGCATAATTCCATCTCTTGCATTTGCTTCCATCCAATATCTGCTCAGCATACATATATCCATTTCCAGTTGGTTTCAAATCAATCCAACTTCTAGTTTTTAGATTAGTTCACTTATATTCACTAATAAAACTGAGTTCTGTTTTCAAAAAAAAATAAAAAAAATCAACCCTTTTATTCTGCTTGAGTTCAATTCCATCACACTTTAATTCCAAACACAGCATCCAATATATATTCAATTTGTTTATACATAGGTCAAATTCACTTTAATAATTCGAATCTCAACATTTTCTCTTTCATTCAGAATTATTTCTGATCCAATCCGATTTTGTTTTAACTTAAATTAAATTTCAATTCATTTTATTCACTTTTACCATTTCAATTTATTTAACTTACACAAGTTAAACTTTAATTTCAGGATTCAAATTCCCGGGTTTTATTTCAAATTAGTTTGAAATCATATATATTTATACACATAAATTTATAATCAAATCAATTCAAAACATTTGAATTTCTAAATCATCTTGTCATTTTCAATTTTTTTCTTTCAAATTGCTATGGTAGCAATCCATCACTCAGAAACTAGAAAATGAATACTGATGATGTCGCGACTCATCATCTGAATTATTTCCTTGCCACTAAAGTGATTTCAGTGCTTAATCACTTTTAAAATCAATTGGAAATCATTCTTATTCCAAAAATTATTCAAAGCAATGTAAGATTACTTTAAAAATACTTCAGAAAATATTTCTAAACAACCGGGATTTAGAATTCCAAATTTTGGTTTGAATTCAATTCATCTTATTTATGTTTATTTTCCCTATACAAGTTATCTTTGGTTATATATAACCATTTCAATTTTTTATAATTCCATTTGATTGTAATAACAATCAACACATTCGTATATAATAATCCAGAAATTATTCCTTCAATATCAAAAATAGTTTTTGGGCAAATTACTTCACTTACCCATTTTAAAACAATACTGTATCGAATTGTTTTGTTCGAGAGTTTAGAAACACCTATTTATGCAGTTGCACATCCTGTATCGACCAAAATTCATAAACCACTCAACAAACCAGTCAACACAATATAAAACAATTTTTATATCAAATCTGCAAATACGCGCTCATATCTATACACTCAAACTCAATCTAGGGTATCACTAACTCCATCTCTATTGAGTTACGCCACAGAACCAAGGTTATCACTCAAACTGACTCTGATACCAAATGTAACGACCCGAATTTCGGTACACTTTGAGTCGACTAATAACACCACACGTCCAACCCAAATTGCACAGAATACAAATCATTATTAGAAAGAAGTTAGAGGATGAGAAATAGAAAGAAAGAAATATTAGAATAGAAGAAAACGAAGATCACAAACTCACAGCGGAACGAATAAAATATATTTAGATAACATAAACTTTGAAACAAAAATCAGTAACTTTATATACATACCATCATTAGAGCACAACAGCTATTTCTAGAACAGTTGTAAACTCCTGTTTCCAGATACAACATAGTACACAGCGGAAAATATAATAGTCTTTAGCTAATTGGTGAAGCCTCCTGCTTCGAGCTCCTCCAGGTGAATCTGAAAAATACCGACTACTTGACTAACCATACAAATTTGGGCACCCAAGAGTTTAGGAAAAATAAAACAAAATAAACTCTGGGTCAGTCATGGGACTGGTGTGAGTAAACTCTAACCATTTGATTAACTTTTAAAAATCCTTTTGAAAGAAAAGATAATTGTAAGACCGATCCACACATAAACACGGATGGTTTTTACCTTACGATAACCCAAATCATTTTGATATCAAAATCTGATGATATTATAATAGTGTCAAAATCAAATAAATAGAATCTAGCGGAATGCTTGCATCTCACGCTCCATATATAATATTAAATCAAAAACCGCAGGGCGCTTGTTGGAGATTGGATTTCCAACATGACAAGGTATGGGACCACCTTCCGATAGTGTATCTCTAGAGACGAATACACTGGGTTCAACAAGAATGTCTTGCATCCCGGCCCACACATGACCGACCACTCATTTCGCTTGAGTGTATCGAATGTATATCACCAACGGTTGGGATCAACAACCGTTTCCCGAAAGGGACAACATCGATAGATTAAAGAAGCAAATTGAATTTCTCTAGATAGGTGATTATACATCCTAATGGGTGCGACCCACATAGCCATGCTGCCTGCCCGATTTTTGTCAATCCCTGGTTGTGAGGCTTGAGGTTTGAATTAACAGAACAACCCTTGTATTTTTCTCCATCTTCATAATCTCTTCAACATAAGTTGATTCGTAACGCTTATGCCAATACGGAGTGGTTTTCAGATATTGAATCTGATTCCGGTCTCTCCACATTGACAACGGAGGTATAAAATAAATCGAAACTTTGATAGTCGGTGATTTAACTATCAAAGAAACATCCATACAATCAGTGGTCCTATTTCCAATTGGAAATTCTGCCTATCAAGCATCAAACAACACTGGGCCCCTTTAAATCAATTCCTGATTATATTATTATTTTAAATTCCTGTTTCCCTACCTTTCGTATCCGTTTGAAGCTCGATTTCCCTTTCGATTCTTTGAAAAACATTTCCAATAAGTAATTTCATTACTCGAGAAAATATCTCTTTTCCCCATTTAGAAAACATTTCTATATATATATATATATATATATATATATATATATACAGCGAACCCTTATTTTCTATATTCAGAAAATATGCCGCATTGATATTGGAAAATATTTCCAAATTCTCTTTCTTAATTCCTCATTGACCAATTTATTTCATTTTCTATACATAGAAAATATCTCTCATTTTATTGGGAAAAACATTTCAAATTCCTTTAAATTAACGCGATGTTATAAACATCGTTATTATAACTTAAAACATTAACCAATTATTAACTAACCAGAATGCTAACCAATCTTCACTATCGAACCTTAACCACTTCTCCATCAATCATGAAGTCAATCAAGTTGGGTTACAGTTACCTCTCGGACCTTAATTGAACAATATTCTCAACTTCGAAATAGTCAAAGCTAATAGCTTCATCGCTTACGCGACTTTTGGATTCAATCTAAGAACGCACTTCTTTTACAGAAAAATATTGATTATAACGGTAGCGTTATAATCGTTGTTTCCAAATATTTGATTTATAAACATTTTTTTTCAATGACAGCGTTACAATCGCTGTTTAGCTTTTATTATAATAGCAACATTAGAATCGTTGTTAAAAACATTTGTGATAACAGTAGCATTATAATCGCTGTTTAGATTTAAAAAAAAAAAATTATAATAACAGCGCTATAATCGCTGTTTAGATATACAAAAAAAATCATAACAACAGCGCTATAATCGCTATTTAAATAAAGTACCATGTGTGACGCACACGCCTCCGTTGTTCATTTATAAACTCTGTTTATTTTAAACAATTCAAGTTCTCTTTTAAATGTATTTCCAAGCTATACGTTCTTTAACTTCTGAAATTAACTCAATTTGATTTTTGTAAATCCCTTTTTAGATATATTATTGCAAACTAAAGAATTAATTAAATATTGACCTTTTAATGTATTTAAACTAATTCGTAGGTTTATGTTAAATAAAATTTAAATATCCTCCCAAGATATAAATCATTTGTAAAATTCGACATTGCCGAATTCCTATTTAAAATTTCATCTTATCCCAATTAATTTTTATTTTCCAATCTTTGGAATATAACCCACCGTTTCTTTCGAAACCAATTTTCCCACTCAAAACTCTTTTATCACTATTGCATTCAAATCCCACTTCAAATATCGGGTATCAACACCAATTACCACTTTGCTTATATAAATTCAACTTAAATTTATATTTTACTTTATTCTATGATATATATTTTATTTAATTTATAAACATCGTTATAAACAACTTCTTGTTTAGGTTCACTTAAACAAGTTTCTATTTGAAATCTAATTTCTATTTTGGAATTAATTTCCTCTATAATCTACTAAGTTTAAATCTCATTTCCAATATTTATTTAAAATCTTATTTCCACTTTCCATATAATTCAAATTTGAATTTATCTTTCAATTTATCCAATGATAAACAATTCGCTTAAGTTACTAACTCATTTATAAACAACTTCATGTTTTATCCATTTAAACGCATTTCTACTTTCAATTTGAAAGTAAATTTCTATTTTTGGAAATAAATTTTCTTTTTAAATCCCAAACCCCTTTTCCTCATATTTGAAAATATTTAATAGTATTTAAATACTAAAATTTATAGGGCCAGCGACAACAAAATCAATAGAATACATATCACATCATATGATGCAAATATATGAAAACAATAATATATAAATGTTGAGGAACCCAGTTGGCCCCTCCAACCTGTTTCCCTGCATCCACAGATGTTAATCAAATCAATATGAGATATCATAATAAACAGAACTTATAATCGATCAACGATATATCTCTATCAACTATTTCAACCAGTCTTATCAACCATTTCAACCAATCAACCATCACACAATATAAATAAATTTAAAAACCCGTTTATGTAAAAATATAAACGAGACAGAGTTAGTGAGTTTACTCACATTGGTTCGCAGTTGACTATTCTGCTTTGGTTCTGTTTAAAATGAAACAGACATTTGATTTTATTACATAATTCCAGTGGTTTTGTTCTCGTTCATCGTCGATTCCACAATGTAGATTTAATTGCTACGACTCCCACGAGACCTGTTTTGTTAAGTTCTGTTAACGGATGAAATAATTATCAGCATTATAAGGTTTAATCTTTTGAAAATAATAATTAACTAACTATCATATTAATTTTTCTCCTTAATTACCTTCAACCCTCTTATACTTAATTACCTCCTTAGATTTAAACAATATCATTAGACTTATTTAACACTGCTTAACCTGATTACTCACCTAGCCAATATAAGCATCAGATCTACCCTTCAACCTTTAATCCCCGACCAAAACTTAATGATGTCCTCACCATTTGTCATTTTGAAAGCATCCTTCCATAACAAATGTTTGTTAACCTTTTATTTTAGCGCCTAATACTTACTATGGCAAACCAAGCCAAACCATCAATCAAATAAAGTCTTCAACAACCTACTGTTCACCTCCAAAACACTTCTGAAAAACGTTGGTTCACAACCTCATTTGAAACTGCTGTGTCACAGGATTAAACATGGTTTATACCCCTCCCTCTCGCATGAACTCCTGCATCCGTACCAAACATAAATCCCCACTTCAGTTCAGTTTGAACACCACACTGTCCTTCCCTTTTTACTGCTAACGCACAGTCATCAGCCCATAAAACCTCAACCATTTTAACTAATCTCCCTTTTTAATCCATCGCTCCTCACTTTCAATTGCTAACAACACAATATCCCCAAACCTTGGTCTTCCCTCACCTCGCAACTCCCACTCCACTTCTTTGTTCAATGAACATCCCTCACCAAACTCCTCGTATTCAATCCCTCAGCACTATTTTCTCCTTCGTTAATTTACATACGAATGATTACAGTAACCCAATATTTTGCCAACGTTAATTCCTCTCTCTTCCTTCCTGTTATCTATTGAAACTCACAACAGCAACTCAACCCATGGTCGTATCATTCTTCTACTTTCACTCCCTCTCTGGCTCGCCATTCCATGAACCTAGTCCACCGTCGCCTCACCTAGCAATCGCCGGAGCACTGGCCGGACCTACCTCACCTCAAGTAGTTCCCACGCCAATAGTCTCAGTCCCTCACTTGCCTCTCATCAATCAGAAATAGCCCATGAACGGAATTTGGTCGAGATTACTTCCTGACCATCGCAGATCTCCATGGTCTGTTACACCACTGCCAGTCACTGCGCCAGCTCCTCCCCTTGCCCCGACCTTCAGAAGTCTCGGCCATCGACAACCGGAACGGTCGGTAAAAGCTTCGAACCTCGCCAATTGGTTGCTGCGGAAAATGATTTCCTTTGATAATTTTATTTCATTTGATTTTTTTTTGGTTTTATAAGGCGTGATTTGGTAATTGAGGAAAGCACTTTCATTTTGGATCTCATTACCAGAATTGAGAAAAACTTGAACAATATTTAAAGAAGTAAGAGTTTTGGAAAGCACGACATCTAATAGCGTGAGGGGCATGGAGTTAAAAGTAGCTTGAGACGCACGAAGTAATTAGCGTGGATGGCACGATGTTTGAACTGTCATGGGAAGCACGGTAGTTAGGGTATAGGTACTGTAGGTTAGGTGTGATTTTCAAAACTTGTTTGGCACAGCTGGATAGTTTGGAGTGCAAGTAAAGTAAAGTAAAGAAAATTTTGAACCTAAGGAAAGAAAACATATGGTAGAAAGTGGAAAAGGCTTCATTAGTTTTTAAATAATTATTATTATACTCATATTTTACGCGAACGACAGAAGTAAAAATATCGTTGTGCTGAGCAATGTGTTACGATCCCATAAATATAATAATATCGGTTGTTTAACTTACATTATGAAACCCCAAAATATTTATATAGAGTGCAAAATACTCCAAATAAAAAGTTGCGTATTTAATTAATTAAAAAGTATAGTAAAATTCTAAAAATTAAATTATAACTACGCCTCAAAAGAATCTTTTCCAAATTCAAGACCGTTATTTAAATATATTTAAATAACTGTTATGTCATATATATGATTCTATAGCGACTATTTCTAAATTTGATTTGAACATAACTTTTTATTCCCGCTATGAAATCTAGATTTTTCACATTCGTTGGAAAGATATTTTCAAACAGATTCAAATATTTCTTGTTTCGCTAAAATTCGATTTATTTTGAATCCTGTACATTCATTTGAAATTTGAAATCGAATATTCAAACTACCACGCCATTTTAAACTCGTTTTAAATAAATTATAAATTATACGTTTAAATATTGTTTTATTAATAAATTCGTTATAAATTCCTATATATAGTTCAAATAAAATATTTAAACCAATTTAAATATTCAGAATTCAATGGCAGAAAATCCAGGTCGTTACACCTATCCTTAGAACGGGTAGAATAATGGTGCTTCTCCGAACCATGCTCTGTGTTTTTCTCATGGGGCACCTCCTTTTATCTCTCCCTACTACTCTTTCTCTTTCTATCTCTTCTTCGGTTCTCCCAGTCATCGCTTTCCCTTCTTTCTCGTCCCTTCTCTCTGTGCTCGCGGGCTTGTCTATCGTCGATGTCCCGATCCCATATCCCTAAGAAGAAGACGGACCAACAGGACCACTCTTCTTCAAAATCGAACCGAACGATCATCATAATACCCTCCTTTCATGGTACTTGCAATAAAACAAGAGGAATTTAGTTGATACTAACCATGTGTGGGAGAAAAAGGTGTTGTGACGTTTGGTGCTTGTGCTGTGTATGACCTAAGTGGTTCCCCAAACAGACTAGAGCCTGAAATTTGGCTCGTGGCAGTAGCGTCTTTGGGCTTGACCGGATTTATGTCTTCCCTGGACTTGGGGAAGAAAGATGTTGAATCCAGATTTTGGGAAGAAAGCATGTTTTCCGACATCTTCAAGTCCGATAAACCAAGGTAGGGGGTTCTTCTTCCTCCTCTCGACCGCCTTGATTGGGAAAAGACTCTTTTCTAACAATGGAACCCTCTGGATGAGGATCCCGGGGCTCCTCCTCAATATTTTCCTTGGGGATTTTTTTAATCTGTGACTAGCTCTTTTCAGGCCTTGAGAAGAACGGCTTCTTTGATAAGTCTCTTTTTTGCGGATTTTTTTTCCTTTTGTCGGGGAACAAATTGTAATAGCGGTATCCTCTCCTACCAAAGGATGAGTCGATCTCCCCTCACCCCCAGACTAGGGGCACGTCATTGGCACATCAATTTGAGGACCAACTGATGGAAGGATTCGATCCACGGGCATTCCTAATGTTCTACTGGCATCAAGAAGATGATAACGATGTAGAACTGCATCGATTAAGCATTTCCTAATGCTTGGACATTTCTCGTCTAGACCGCCCAGGGTGTCTAAACTTTATTTGTACTCCCCACCTGTCATTTTGGCTGGTTTCCCACCTACAAGACAGAAATTGATAAGAGAACTCGCTTTGCATCCCGATTAATCGAAGTTTAATACTTACTACATTGGAGCCAGCAACGAGCGCATCCCAGCTGTTGTGGAACTAAAAATCGGTCATGTCTAATATCCCTTAGTTTAATGGGTATATCCTCGATAACCTTTCTATGACGAACAACCTCGAAGAAGAGAAAAGAAGGGGTGTAATCGTCACTATGCTTGAAATTAAAGAAATAGACTATATCTTTGAATGTTGGGGGTTGACGTAGGTATTGCATATACAGAACATAAAGTGACAAAAAAGTAGCATACCTATTTGGGTGGAGCTGCATTTGTGATAACTTCATTCATCTCAGTAAATCAATAACGAAGGGGTGGAATGATGGAATGATTCCCACAGTGCACATTTAGTGAGTCAACGCCATGAAGCCTCTTGGTGGGTTAAGAGGACATTCGTCTGCTTGGGGAATCTGGATGTCACCCCAAGGAATGTTGTGTTTGATGCTTAGTCTTCTCAACTGCCTCTCGGTCATTGTACAAGGCCAAGAATCTTCAGGTGTCATTAAGAATACGACACCGGGAAGTGTGTCTGGTGCTTTCCGTATGACCATCATTTCACGTGTATCCCCTGTCGATGGAGGATTTTCTTCATGAGTCTGGGGTTCAGTATCAAGACTAGGATCAAGGTTAGTTTTCGATTCTGTGGAGGAGTCGTTATCTGGATCTAGATGAACGGGAAGGACTTTGCCTTTGCCTGCTTCTAGACCCCAGGTCTTATATTTTCGCATCATTTTGATGTTATTCATAAAAGACTACCGGTTAGAATCCCCCAGTGTATTTATTAGTGCATGTGTGTGCAACATGGATGATATCATAAAAGATGATAAATATATAAGTGAGCTTGAGTCCATAATACGCAGTCCATACTTGAGTTCTGAGCCAAGAAACAAAGGATCTACCCTGACTATCCAAAATCTACAAGAAAGGCTGATTGTTTGATAAAGGGGTAATTGTTTCTGAGTGTCGGGTAAATAAATCTTGGTTCAGTTCGACCAATTCGATTAGAAGGTCTAAGATCAATACACCCATTCATGATCGTTTTACAGGTTCTGTACAATTGATCGAACTTATCATTCAAATCCACTCGAATAGTTGTCCAATTCAGTTTGTACTTTTTAAGATCGATCAGAAACTTCTCCGATCCGTAGCTTGGGAAATCTCAGATCGTTAATCGCTGCTCGCCGAACCCACAAAAATCATTTTTTCCATACCATGCTCCCATTAACCTAAGAATTTGGACATCCCAATCATGTGTATGATGGATCGATTGCCTTGATTCACCGACCCCAAGGACATCGATCATGGGATCAGTTGTGCTATTTTCTGCCTGTCAGCATCATGGGCCCACACCGTCATCTATTCGCATGCATCTTATCTCATCCTTTCTTCCTTCTATATATCCTCGAGATTAGCAGCGCCTTGAGACTTGGGATTTCTCGAAGGAAGAGATACCTATTCATCTTCTTGTCCAACCACGAAAACCAATCCTCTTTCTCTTTCGCTCACCGCCACTATTTTGCAAGCTCCACTCACAATCGTTGTCACTCTGTTCAGTCGCGACGTTGATGAACTTGGTGTCGGCGGTTCCGACCGCGAATTGTATCAATTGCAGATTAGAAAAGGGGAAGAAAGAAAAAAGAGCGGATTTATATGCAAGATCGTGCGAGATTATGTCTTAAGAACAAGGAAAAAGAGATATCAATCCTTACCTGCGGATTAATTGAAAAAGGTGTTGTCGATTTGGGCAAGAGAGAGTTTATGGTTTCTTGGAAAAAAAAATGGGGTCGGACAACAGTAAAAAGTAAAATAAGGAAGGTAAGTTGGCTTTTTATAGTAATACAGCATGACTCTTCGTGTTCCTTTGATATGACCCTTGATTGTGACTATTGAACTGACTTACCGATCCAAACTATTCATCAAGCTGAACGCTTCCCGATCCAGGATGGGTCGATACCTAGATATAAAATATTGTTATCCTTAAGTTCAACGATTACCTAGTATGGAATTGATGACTTATGATTCTAGATATCTTACCAGAGATTTCCAAGCTGAGTGGCATGCGGTCTTTTGATCTCCTAATGGCATCAATATATCGCTAATAGAGAAAATAATGCTATAAAAAATGACCTAAGAAACAAAGAATTCAAAGCACGCCCCGTTCTTAACACGACATGCTCTGGGGGGTAAGTGTTGACTAGCCTTTTTGGCGAGGCCGTTAAGGCTTCACAAGATTCATGAGTACCGAAAAAGCTCTGGAAAGTAGCATTGTCTTGATCCGCAGGAGGGATTAGTCAAAGGGTTATTCGACTCGAACCATTGTCGTTTAAACCCTCTTTTGGATGACCTTCTTTGCCCGGTTAAAACCTTGTCCAGATTGATCAAGACACAAGCTGACCCAAACCGATAGCTTCATCATATGGCAGTTATTTCAGAATTAGGAAATACGGGTCGAATGATACTTGGTTCAATAATATTGAGCCTGGGTCGTGCCTCATATCTCACCGAAGACTCGTTCTTACTCCTATTAGAATGCTTAAAGCCATGCAAGAACGCCGGATTAGATGCTACTTGTCATTAGGGGACTAGGTCATACACTATCACAAAAAAAAGAATGAATTAACAACTTTTTCTGTGATGATGGGGTGTGCAACACGTGTCTCAGCCAATTCGAACACCTAATCATCTATAAATAGCCCTCCAAAGCATCAAGAAAGGGACTTTTAGATGAATCTTTTACATCTTAATATTGTTGCATAGTTGTACTTAAGATTACTCAATTGTACTCCAAGTATTCAAATAATCAAGAGATTATAAAGTGACCATAGGCTTGTTAATGTCAGACCACTATAAATTTGTGTGTGACTGCATTATTCCTCTTTTGCGTTTATTTGTCTTCGCTTTTTTACTCTCTACAGTTCAATTTCTTTGGTGTTGTCCCACTTTTTGGTGTGAACACCCGGTATCCTGCAAAAAAGACAAAGATGTTAAATATATCAGATCTCGATGAAACATATCACAGCAGAATGGATAAAATATAATAATCAAATATAGCCTTACCGAAATGATAACACTGTCTAATAAGTATCCAATTTCTACCAAATATCTGCCACAAACCTGACTTACGAGTACGTTATGAGGAAGGGTCAAAACATAAATTTCTGGTGACTGGACAAATTATACATTCTGAAATTACCCTACATGCACTATTCATTTATGTTTTCTTAATTATTAGGCTATTTGGGTTAACAACACTCAAGGCTCTATACTCACGTCGTGCCCGTCTATTGCTCGGTAGATTAAATCTAATATAGCATATATGTAGCTTAACCCATTATCCCAAGGTATTCCCCATAGTACCCTCCGCGTATAGTCTCTGCCATCATGCCACAAAAGCATATGAAAATTTCATCCTATGCCGAACTGTGTACGGAAATCTATATTGTTATGTCATGTAATCACACAAACCTACCATCGCTCTGCGACGTAAGCATACAGATCGTCGTATATGAACTCCTCGGTCGAATCAAGCCTCAACATAGAGTAATGCCCTATTGTCTACAATACACCACCCAATGCATATATGTAGACCCTCACACGAACGTATTGTGTATTGTAACCCAAGTCTCGTAATAGGGCTGCATCCATTGCACGAAAATCGGCCTGGTGCTTTCAAATCTGTAAAGGTCCGCCTCATTAGGCCTACAATACAGATATCCAAGTATCGCCTGTATTTTCACGGTGGCTATGGCCCTACCTTGGCCCCTTCCTTTGTTGTATATAAAGTTGTTGTATACACAATTATATGATTTTTGTTTGATGATAATAACCAAATATATATATATATATGTCATTATAAATGTGTTTGTAACTGTACTGTTCTATATATACATCACAGACAGGAATATGATATTTACATTTAAATAAAATACAACTATACAGACATTCAGATATTCACACAGTATTTTATTTGAATAGAATATTTTATTTCAATATCAAACAGTACAAATTTTATACTCCACTATTTGTACATCTCTGAAACACAATACAATCAATTTCAACTGATTTCATTTTATATACTTTAGTTCCTGACTACAACACTCTGTCTATACATATACACATACATTTTCACTTTCATATACAGACACGTTTACTGACATTGCTTCATTCACTATCTTCTGTCATCACAGCTTACTGTTAGTCCAGTCATCTTCTGCTTACCTGTCACATGAAACACACACAGTACACTACAATAGAAATAAAACTATATACGCGCGAATATAAATTTTAATTTTGAAATTTTATTTACCTCAGATTTCTGGTGCGTTTCTCGTCATTTTCATGACCTGATCCGATTTATCTGTATCTAGACAACTTGTGATATTCACAGTGATACATTGTAAATAACACAAGGCAGTCAGTGTATATACAAAACATTCCAGTGCAGTGACAAGAATATTTTCTGAATAGCTGCATATACACACATGTATATGCATACACGTGTGCACTGCCTCGCCAATCCAGTGTGCAACAAAGGAGTAGCCATGTGGATGATCTCGACTCAGTGCAACAATAATCAATGTGGTCGAGCACAAGTAAACATGGCATAGTCAAGCCAAAAGTGCAAACAAACATACATAGCCCAAATAAAATGGTCAAGCATCAATGAACAACAAGTTTCTAATACAGAATCATAGTCATTTCTCTCAAGTACACAACAGTCATTAACATGCAGAAGGCAGTGGAACAAATGGTGCAAACTCAAAAGTGCTGTACATGATGGCAAAACTAAGGGGAACATGTACATTTGCATGTTTGTAAACATGCCAAGTAGTTCAAACAATTGATCAAAGAAAGTTGTACAACAATTTAAAGCAATGGTGCATGGGTAAAACAGGTCAATGTACAGAACAGTATGGAACTCATGCAAACACACAAGTTCACACAGCGACTATAATGCGACAGGTTCGAGTAAATGGTTCACCAAGTATACAGCAAGGCACAAATGCAAATAGTGCAGCAGTGAAGTACAAATCAATAGCAGCAAGTTCATGGTGAATACATGCATCAAGATTCAGAACTGCAGCATGCACATTACAAGTATATGGTGCACAACAACATAGCATGAAACAACATCCAGATCAATCAAGAAAGACAGTGATGTACATATACAAGTAGGAAAGTGTGCATGTGAGCAGCGGCCCAAAGAAGGGAGAATATTCAGTTTCATTCTTTTAAAAATGGTGCAGGGAAATATGTACAAGTGGGCAAGAGAACAAGTATTTGCAACTGCAAGGAATTCGGGCATGTACATACTTACTTCAGGCAGAATGCATAACCAGGTTGCCATCACTCAAATAAGAATAAGCCACTCATGAAATATACAAGTCTTTCCAGTTTTTAGAATTATCTTTAGCAGATCAGTTTTTGGAAATCAATTTTCATAGCTGGATCGAAAGATGTTTTTGGCAAGAACTTTATTGTTATCCATAAATCAATACCAGCAGTTTTGGCAAGTATGAAACCATAACCATAGATATTTCCAGACTTAATTCAATCAAAATCAAGTCACAAATTCAATCACACAATGGTTTTCATAAGGGGCCAACAAATATATATCTTTCCATTTTTATAGTATGGTGTTAAGCAAGAAAAACATTTAGGGAAAAACATATTTGGCAAGTTTTCTCAATCATGCAAGTTTCTTTTGGCAAATGATTTTTTCTCCAAAAATATTTTAAATGATTCAAGGCTATTGTATTTTAAACAAGGCTACCAGGAATCACAACAACAATTGGATCATATCAAAACCAAGGCAAAATTCACAGCAATCAATCATTTTGGGAAAGGTATTAAACTCGGCATATACCAAAATTTATTCAAGAAGCAAAATCACGAGCAAGTTAATCAGTTTATTCAAAGCTGTGGAATCAAAAAGGGAAAGCCAAGCAATCAGATCAAGTTCATTTTTGAAATTAGAGAATAATTATAGTGGTTGAAACCATAATTAATCAGCCATTATATCATGGGCATAATTGTCGAAAACACAAGGCAAAAACTCAAGAGCAGAAATCAAAATTATTCAAATTACTCACAATTTTTCAATCAGAAAAATACCCCAAATTAGTGAAGCAAGGAGCTTCATCAGTCGACCGACGTCATCAAGTTGAAGCCATCAGAGAATCATGACATCAATCCATCAAGCAATTGAATGTATTTGTGTGACACCCCGTAATTTTAAAACATTAAAATAAACAAATTTAAGAACACTTAATTTTTAGAAGAAAAATTAAGCAAAATGGGTAGCGCCATTGCGTTCGTCTCGGAATTCTGCTTGGGATAGAGTCCGAGTTTGCGTAAATCGGACACCGTATGAAAAAGTTATGAGGATCGGAAGATTTAAAAGATAAGATGAATTAAAATAAATAATTAAATTTAATAATTCGAAATTCAAAACCCAGAAAAAGAGAGAGCGGGAAAAGTCCCACCCAGAGGTGTCGACTCCTATGGGGGGGTGTTGACACCGAAGTCAACACCCCTAGGGGCTGTCAACCCCTTTTCAGATCCGGACGGAAATTTCTGGACAGCTTCCAGATGACGTGTTTTTCGGTTTTGTATAGTTCTGATGGCTCCTAATCTAATCTAAAGGTCCTAGTTCACCCTATACACCTATAAATAAGCACATAAACCTAACCCTAATTTCATTACACTAATTCATGGTGCCTCCATGCTGCTCTAGTCTAAATTAGCCTAGCCTTACTTCTCCAACCAAAATCAAAGTAGAGATTTAGAGAAAGTTCTTCTTCAACAATCAAATTAGAAGATTATTCAAGGTCAGAATTGCTACAACAATAAGAATCATGTCGCTGTGAGTTTATGTCACTTTCACATATAATTAAATAAAAAAGTAACTGTGATAGGATTGTAAATTGAATCTAATGTATATGCCTGTAACCAAGATGAATCATATCAAGTTATATCCAGTTTTGTAATTTGTTTTCTTTTAAATTCATACTCAATTGCTATTATCATATGCTTGTCTGATCTATTTTGTCGTTATTCATTTCACACGCCTATTTATGTGTTTATGCCAATTTTGATGTTGATTTCATCCTCCTCTTCTTTTCCTTTTTTTTTATGAGATTAGGCTAACTTCGAGCCTAACATATTGCGTTGAGATTTGCGTAAGAATAGCGTTGGAATGATTGGGAAAATTTGGGAATATGTAATAAAATGAGATTTGGCATAAATTGTTGATGACTATGGATTTGGCATAATTGAATATAACTTGTGTACATGTGATTTGGCACAAATAGATTTGGGTATAATTGAATATAACTTGTATACATGAGGTTTTGCATAAATTGTTAAAAACCATGAAAATTGGTTTGGCTATAATTTGGTATAACTTGTATATATGGGATTATAGGCATAGTTTGGATTAAAATTATGAACATAATTTAGATTGGAAATTATGGGTAATTGGAATATATTATAATCCAAGATTTGAAATTGGGACTAGAATCAAGAAAGTGAAAATGAACGCCTAAGACACGAGGTTAGATTCGGATTACGGTAGAAGTCTGACAGCATATCCAGCAACTGAAATTTGGTAATCTAGTATGAGAGGTCAAAGGCAGAAATTAGATGCATAATAATGCAAAGACATGAGGTTAGATTCGGTTTGCAGTATAAGCCTACCCGGAACCGCCCGAAAAATCCAGCAACCGCAAAACGGTAATCCAATGTGGGAGGTCTTGCAAGATTACGGTTATAATGAATTAATGAACACTTAACCAAGATAAGACACGTGATTAGTCATGGGATAATAAAGGGTTAAGTGGGTAACATGGGTGGGTTAAGTGGGTAACATGGGTGGGTTAAGTGGGTAACATGGGCAGTATGTGGAACATTATAAAAGCACTTAACCAAGATGAGACATGTGATTAGACATGGGGATAAAGAGGGTTAAGTGGGAATTCCTGGTGGGGACCAAGCTTTGGATGGAAGATTATGTCCAGTGGGTGGACCCTTTCCCATTTTAGTATCTATATGAGCTCGAACTAGGTCGAGGACAGGGACACGCTTACTGGGGTTGATTGTAAGAGGTCAATAAAGAGTTAGGGATGGAGGTGCAAGTCCAACGGAGTCATTTGCATGCGTAGGCCTGGGCTGGTAGGTAAGAGGATGTTGCATCATGTAGGTATAAGCTATGCATTTCAGCAGTATTGGGGTTGCCACCTTAGGGAGTGATACACCCAATTATGGGACCAGCACATGTATCTATGAGGTTAGGGAGCCGATCGAATGGGGAGGGTAGTGGGTACAACTAGTGGTGGTAGGAGCAAGTGGGCACCTACGAGAGTAGCTAGGAGTATGCGAAGCTACCATTATTATGATTAGTAGAGAGGGATCATCTTTTAGTATGTAACTAGTATGTGGTACGGTGCAGAGCATATCTTATAGTGGTTAGGAGCGCATCTGATGTTCTATCTTACTAACCTTGTTTACCTTGTCATATCTGCTTATGTTGCAGTCATATCTTATATCCAGTTTATGTTCTTATCTTGTTACTTTACTGATTATATTGTTAAGGTCACTAGACTCGCCAGACTTATGTCTGACCCCTTTTTGTTTCGCCTCTTTTTTTTCTTTTCCCCCCCAGGTCCTTTGGGTGGGATTAGTGAAGCTTGACTTGGATTCCTTTCTTCTTGAAGTGCTTGGAAGTGTTGAAAGTAATGCTCAGCTTTATCTCTTTTCCATTATGGCTATTTGGAGTGGGATTATGTTTTTACTTTTATGTACTCTGATAATAATTTTGTACAAGATAGATATTTGTGTACTTGGCTTTAGTATATGGTTTTGATGTTGTAACCAGACATGTTTTGCTTTTCCGCTGCAACGAATAAATTTTGAATTTTCTTAAATGCCATTTTTTATATTCGTCTTGTAATATTCTGTTCTATACTCTTATAATACTCCATGAAAGTTAATGCATTACCTTAGTGAGCGATATTAATGGATGTGGGGTGGTACATGTGGTATTGGAGCTGAAGGTTACCAGAATAGATAAAAAAAATTGAAAACTGTTTTCAAAAGCATTTTTAGAAAGAAGTATTTTCAAAAACATGTCTTAAAGAGGGTATTTTCAAAAGAAAAGTTTATTATGAAAAACATAATCCCCAAAAAGCCATATATTTGTCTTTCGATTCTCTGTTTTGAATATCTTCCTTTTCCTTTCAGCATGTCTGGGGAACCCATTATACCTGAGGGCGTACAGATACCAAGCTAGTTTAGAAGGTATCTAGAGGCTAGGGCTACTGCCGCAGGCCCAGCAGACGTTCCTCCTCCCCCAGCTGCAGCCGCTCCTCCTCCTCCTCGTGTAGACGCTTTTTCTAAGATATGCAAAGGCTTCCTGCAATGGGCAGAAAACTGTTTAATGGAACTAAGACA
Organism: Allium sativum; assembly: GCA_030737875.1. Classification (NCBI taxonomy): domain Eukaryota; kingdom Viridiplantae; phylum Streptophyta; class Magnoliopsida; order Asparagales; family Amaryllidaceae; genus Allium; species Allium sativum. Next base: position 42,040,555 of record JASFAX010000020.1, on the reverse strand, counting down.
TTTGTTGAGGCTCGGAATTGGCTCAGGGAAGTGGAGGACTTGTTTGGTATCTTTGAGATAGATGACGGAAGGAAGATTCAGCTAGCTGCTTGATTGATGAAGGATGAAGCTTCATTTTGGTGGGAAGTAACTAATGGAGGACATGCAGTGGAGATGTGGATGGATTTTAGACAAAGGTTCGAGTTGAAATTTCATTCACAAGCAGAGGAGAGTTTATACATGGAGAGGTTCTTGGCTTTGAAACAAGGGAGTTTGTCTGTGAAGGAGTACATTAACAAGTTTAACCAGTTAGCAAGATTTGGTATGGAATTAGTTAATACACCACACAAGTAGGCCTTGAGATTTTCCAAGGGTCTGAATGAACCATTACACGGGTTGGTTATGTCCCACATTTCTGTTGGGGCTACTTTCGAGAATCTTGTTGATATGGCACTGATACATGAAGAGGAAAGGTGCTAATGTAAACAAGGCACAGGATAAGAAAGGGGATCCAAAGAAGGCACAACAACAACAAAAGAAGGGTGAATTAAGGATAAAAAGGGTTCAGAGAAAAGGAAGTGTCACAATTGTGGGATATCTGGCCATTTAAAGAAGGAATGTAGGAAGAAAAAGAAGACGGGTTGCTTCCAATATGGTGGGGCAGGACATATGATTAAAGACTGCCCAAGGAGGCAAAGACAAGGGCAAGGACAGAGGACAGGATCTACTTCTGGAGGGCAGGTTCATGCTCTCATGGCACCTAGTCAAGAGAGAGGTAGAAACATTTCTGTTGAAAGTTTGATTTTCCTTTTCGATCATCCTGTACGTACTTTGTTTGATTATGGCGCTTCGCATTCGTTTATATCTGCTTCTGTTGTTGAGTCTTTGCACCTAGATATTAGTATAGTAGCGGATCTCGGTTTTGTCTTAAATCCTATTAGGGGTACGACTCATCTTTCCATGTTATGTCGGGATTTAAGAATATACATGTACCGCATTGAGTTCGAATGCAATGCTTATGTGCTTGGCTTCACGGGCTATAGGTTGATTTTAGGAACGTATTGGCTAGCCAGGTATGGTGCCATTCTCGACTATAAAAAAAGGGTAGTTAGACTATTGACTAGTTTGGGTAATACTCTCGATATCTCATGTGATCCTAAAGGTTCTGTTATGCTTAGCTACCTAGAACCTCTTGACACATCTATTGATGATTTGCAATCTGTTCGAGTAGTCCATGAGTATGCAGATGTCTTTGAGGAGGTTAGGGGCTTACCTCCAAAACGCGAGATAGGTTATCGTATATACTTGGTGGACAATGCAAAGCAAGTTGCATTACCTGTGCGCCATATGGCTCCAAGAGAAAGGAGGGTGCTTAGTAAACAAGTGAAAGAGTTACTTGAGAAAGGGTTCATAAGAAGTAGTATCTCGGAGTGGGGTTCTCCAGTTGTTTTTGCTACGAAAACTGATGGTTCGCTTAGACTGTGCATGGACTATAGGGAGTTGAATAAGCTCACGAAGAAGAACAGACACCCATTATCGAGGATAAATGAATTGTTCGATCAGTTGGTTAGTGCTTCGGTTTTCTCGCCGTTGGACTTAGCTACAGGATTTCATCATTTGAGGGTAGCTGAAGACAGTATAGATAAGACTGCTTTTAGGACTCCCGACAGGTTCTTCGAGTGGCTCGTCATGCCTTTTGGTTTGACGAATGCACCCGCATATTTCGTAGACTTGATGAATAGGGTGTTTAGGGAGTTTCTAAACAAGTTCGAGGTAGTCTTTATGGATGATATCTTGATATTCTCTAGAAGCGAGGAAGAACATGCCCTACATCTTAGGGAAGTCTTAAAGACCCTTCGAGCACATCAACTCAAAGCTAAGTTCTCCAAATGTCATTTTTGGAGGAAAGAAGTGAGGTTCTTAGGGCACGTGTTCTCTAAGGAAGGGATAGCAGTGGATCCCGCGAAGGTGGTAGCAATCCAAGATTGGAAGGTTCCTAAAAACACAATGGAAGTAAGAAGTTTTATAGGGTTGTCGGGCTATTACAAAAATTCATTAAGGACTTCGCAAAGATATCAGCCCCACTTACACGGTTGACGAAAAAGAATTTGACCTTTTCTTGGGATGTTGACTATGATGACGCTTTCCAACGTTTAAAGAGGGCGTTGACGACAGCTCAAGTTTTAGTTTAGCCGGATGGGAGTAAACCGTTCATAGTGTATACCGATGCTTGCGGGACAGGGCTTGGCGCAGTTTTGGTGCAAGAGGGAAGGGTGATATGCTATGGTGGAAGGCAGCTAAAGGTCCATGAGAAGAATTACCCCACCCACGACTTAGAGTTAGCTGCCATAGTTTTTGCGCTTAAGTCTTGGTGTCACTATTTGCTTGGAGAGAGGTTTGAGTTGTATACAGACCATAAGTCACTAAAATACTTGTTCTCTCAGAAAGATCTAAACTTAAGGCAACAGAGGTGGATGGATTTCTTAGCATCCTACGATTTTGAGATTGCATATACCCCTTGCAAGGGTGACATTGTAGCTGATGCCTTGAGTAGAAAGAAGTTGACTTTGAGTTCTTTGTTTGTCGAGCGACAGAGTTTAGAGTATATCTCTACCTTTGACTTTAGACCCTCTCTCGATTATGTACCCGGTTTGTTGGCATCGTTAGAGGTACGACCTACACTTTTTGGATAGATAGGTGCGACACAGCAAGATGACCCACAGTTGATAGAGATAGTAGACAAGCCCATAAGTGGGGAGTCTTCGAGCCATCTTAGTAGGTATACTATAGATGACAAAGGTTGGTTGCGTAGAGATGGGAGACTTTGCGTATCACGATACGAGGGTTTGAGGAGGACGATCCTTAAAGAAGCACATCGTTCTAAGATGGCCATACATCCCGGTAGTGACAAGATGTATAGGGATATGAAGCGAGTTTTCTTTTGGGACGGAATGAAGAAGGATGTGGCTGAGTTCGTTTCTAAATGCTTAGTGTGCCAGCAAGTCAAGGCTGAGCAAAAGAAGCCTAGTGGTTTGCTTCACCCTTTAATGGTTCCACAGTGGAAATGGGAAAGTGTTTCCATGGATTTTGTCAACGGGTTGCCGAGGTCAAGGAAGGGTAATACGGGGATTCATGTAGTAGTAGATAGACTTACCAAGAGCGCCCATTTCATTCCCGTTAAGAGTAAAAGAACAGCGACATGGTTAGCATCTGTTTATCTCCGAGAGATAGTTCGTCTACACAGCATACCTTCTAGTATCGTAAGCGATCGAGATCCCAATTTTACTAGTGAGTTTTGGAAGAGCTTGCAAGAGGCGGTAAGAATGCAATTGTGTTTGAGCATCGCTTATCACCCTCAGGCGGACGGCTAAACAGAAAGAGTGAATCGGATTCTAGAAGATCTTTTGTGATTATGCATCTTGGACTTTGGAGGGACATGGGAGCAACATCTTCTATTAGTTGTGTTCTCCTACAACAACAACTATCAGACTAATATTGGCATGGCACCTTTTGAATCTCTATATGGACGACCTTGCCGATCACCGACCGACTTGTTGGTGGGAGTCTACGGATAAGATTTTACTTGGGCTCGATATGGCTAGAGAAACTTCGGGGAAGATAAATTTGATTTGAAGACGTATGAAGACGGCACAAGACCGGCACAAGTCATATGCTGATAAGAGAAGGACCGAACTTGAGTTCAATGTTGGAGATATGGTCTTTATTAAAGTATCACCGTTGAGGAATGTAGTTCGTTTTGGGTCTGTAGGGAAATTGGCACCAAGGTTCAGAGGGCCATTCCCATTACAGAGCGAATTGGACAGATGGCCTATAGAGTGAAGTTGCCCGAGAAGCTTAGTGGTGTTCATGACGTATTTCACATGTCGCATTTGAGGAAGTGTTTACACGATACCGCGGAAGTAGTAGAGCCGAGCATGCTTAGATAAGCGGAAGTGGAGCGAGATGCCACGGTTAGATGAGTTCCTACATGCATCCTTGGATCGGAGGTCAAGAAATTATGCAACCGAGAGGTCAAGGTGGTTAAAGTCCAATGGGAAGATGATCAAGGAGACGCGACTTGGGAGACTGAAGACAAGATACGCGCGTCGTACCCTTTCCTTTTTGAGGGTATGTTCTTAACTTCTCCTTTTTCTACCGCTTTGTTTTTACTTGTTCTATCATTTAGTGTATCCTCTCAATTATATCTTCGACCTTTAGGTAGAAGATTATATGGTTGTAAACATGTGTTTGAGACATGTTATGTTTGGTGGATGCAAGTGGATGTAAGTGTTTGCTAGTGGTCGCTCGTGGATGCATTTACACACATATTAGGCACTAGATCGGCTCAATTACTTTCATATTGCATATGAATGAGTGTGCATATTTAAATTAATGGATGTATATTAAATGTGTTACCATATGGATGATGCATTTGAATGAATGGTTGTGCACTCATATAGAAATGATATGTATCAATAGGATTCTTTGGCATACATAATGGACACATGGCACTACCATGATTGCATTAAGGAGGTCGACTGGATCAGTAGACCACCTGATTTTGCATTAGGGTAAGGACGTATACACACACTATGCATATGTTCATGAAAAGCATTAGAAATCTTTTAAGGACAATGGATGCCTGCGATTGATGGTTGAGTAGATGGATGTTGGATGGTTGGATATACATTCTTCTTAACTTGGAGATTTCAGGGACGAAATCCTTTAAGTAGGGGAGAATGTAACACCCCATAATTTCAAAACATTAAAATCAACAAATTTAAGAACATTTAGGGTGCGTTTGGTTTACATTTTATGTTTTTAATTTTGAGTTTTCATAGTTGTTTTCAATTTTCCATTTTGAATATTTTCACTATTTCCCAAAATGTGTTTGGTTATCCATTTTTCGAAAACAAGTTTTCAAAACTAAAAATTGAAAAATGCGTTCGGTTAGAAATACAGTTTTCAAATTTTGTAAATTTGAGTTTTCATCATGGCAATTCAAACAAATTTTAAGTTTAAAATATAATACATAATATATAATATGGGAAACTCTATTTAGACACAAAATATAAATTCAATTGATGACACAACAGATATTCACCATTCGATCACCCCATGAATTCCAATCTTTCATATAAAGACAAAACGATTCAATAGCCTAGATCACTTTTGTCACTAATTATATCTAATTTTATGTTCAGATAGTCGCCCCCGATAATATATACTATTCTTTTTTCATATTTGCATGAATATACTATATGTTGTAAATTAAACAAAAAACAAAACAAAAAATTCAAACATAAAGAAGTCGAATAAAAACAACTATGAATATATCAAGCTGCTAGTTAAAAACTGATAATAGATGAAAGATAATAAGCTAAAATTAAACATAATGATTAAACATTAAGGAGAATACAATATTTTAAACTACATGAGGCTGAATTGTACAGGAATAAATTTACAATAAAAAAGTTCATAACACGATTTTAAATATATAATATAAGAGATAAGCTAGATAAAGAGAAAATTAAAAGAGAACAACTCAAGCATCTTTCGTAACAATGTGATATTTATATCATCCACAATTAAGCAGCACGCTTCTGGTGTCTTCTAAGTCACATCTGCAAACGATAGCATTAAAGTAAGACATCTACTGAATCACATCATAAAAGTTAAAAAAAAAATTTAAGGGTACCTGAACTATTCAAATATGTTACTGAAAGAAAGATCGAATGAATTTTGAAATTGAAATAGAAATAAAATTGTACCTGAACTATAAATGACGAATTGTTACATACTCGTTCCATTTAAACCATATATTTATGCATGCTTGGTGTAAGCATATAGAAGCAAACTCAAAATGATAGGGTTTCATAAGAAAAATCTATTGCAGACAAACTGCTTCAGTATTTGAACAGATAAACAAATAACAAAACGTGGATAGTTGTTCTGTTTATGGTGACCAACTTCCCTACCCAACACAACTAGGGACACCAGTACTTATTATTCTATACCAACTAAAAGACCTGCACATATAACTTACACTGTTTTATTTTATTTCCAAATAAAAATCATTTTTTTTTTCAAATATCAACATCTAGATTAGAGTTTAGAAATACTGGAACCATATATTTACAACTAATTTTGAATATAATTTCTTTAATAAGAGCATACATTTTGTTTTATAGTTATAGGAGATGCTGCTTAGTAAAATTACTACTGTCCAGTACTGAAACATTTTATAACTCGACAAGATCACATGAATTTACAAATCATTTGTATTTATACGTTATCAAAATATAAATACAGTATACTTTATAAAATGGATTTATTTCAGTATATAAAATCCAGTTCAATAAAAATAGCATACTTGATGTAAAAAAACCAAATATAAGTGACAGTGCTTATTCAAAATTCACTTAAGTTTAAAATCATTCGTTCCTCCCTCAATAATATCGATTCAACTAAACATAATGATTTCCTAACCATATATCATCATCTCTTCTTCAGCTATGAACATATAAAACAAATAACCGATAAGTCTCATTTTTCATTACCACAAATCTAATATATGAGCTGCTAACATATCACGATTTGTGGTCCAAGTAAAACTACTACAAAATTTAGGCAATACACAACTGTGCCACCGCAAATAATGCCATCTCCATAACACCTATATATTTATAAAATGCCTAGTTTTCTAATACACTAGTATGTGGAATGGGCAAGATATGAAGGGCGGAACATTGGGCATACGATTATTTTTTGCCAATTACGTTGTCAAACAATACTATAAAAACCATGTCAAGCAGAGCTTACGAAACCATGTGAAGGCAGTGCTTACTATATACGACTCCATACAAAAGGTATATACAAAGATGATCCAATAATATGTGCATGGGAGCTGAGAAATGAGCCCACATGCACTTCAGTTTTTTTTAGAAACACCATACAAGTACCAAATATCTAGATACACAGACACTTAAAACCGATCAAAGATCACTTGTTGATTGTAAATTTATAGTCATGGATTACATAAATGGAAGCACATGCAAAGCCAATAAACATAACATGTAAACTTAGATTGGTAAAGTCAAAATTTTGATAATGCGTCTTTTAAGATAAGGCGGATAAAGTACAAAATGAATTGATAGTGCCAAAAATGCAATATTTTCCCTACAATGCAAATGGCAGCAGGAGCTAAAATAGTGATCGACTAAAGTGGTGGAATCCAAAGATCAAGAGAGAATGTCACTAGTATAGTTAAGGTACAGTGTAGTAATAGGAATAGAACCCGCCATATTTTGATCAAGGCTTAATGTGTTTACACCTGTAGAAGCCTACAGTTCTACTATATATTTATAACATGATATGAAAATGCCAATTTCTAATATACTATATGACCCCTAGCTTTCTAATACAATATATGACCCCTAGCCATAGAATTCATGTTCCAAAGATGGCTCTGTGTCTATAAAAGATTAGTTCAAAGGCACATAATTTTTAGTTTAGACTATGTGTTATGTGATGAACAGGTTCAGGGTACATGCCATTCTTTTGAAATGCAAATTCTTGGCTTTTGTTTAGAAACGGTGCTGACTAAAACTATGTGGCCAGCGGCATATACAAAACAATCAATGCAAAAACATAAAATCAATGGCATTAATAACAAATTCTCGGCTCAAAACAAAAGCACTGACATTGCAAGATTAGTATTATCAACCATGACTTGGTGTATCTGACGTGAAAGAGACTGCAATGTTTACAATTGAAAATATGTAAAACATAATGTATGTAAAAGAATTGGAGCAATGCATGTAAAGCAGAATGTATGTAATAGACAGACAAAATGAGAAATTAAATGCAATGTTTACAACTGAAAATATGCAGCAGGCACTATTTTTCAAATGGAACTGTAAACAGATGTGGAAAAAAAACTGCTGAAAAGAAAGTTTTTTTTTTTTGAAGTTCTGTGTTTTAAAAACAGTGCACAAGCAGGGAAAATAAAGACTATTTGCTTGAGTTTTAGTGCACAATGTAATGCAATCAGTGTTCGCAGTGAGCAAAATAAAACATAATCAAATGACTTTTCTGCCAAACCAAATGACCTAGATGAAAAAAAAAACTCAGTTGTAGAAGTAAGAACCAGAGATGGTCAATTCAATTAAGAAAAAGGAATTGGATGGTATAAAATTATCAGCATGTAAACAATTGCCTATGAGCAAGCTCAGATACAGTCGAAACCAATGTCACATGTAAAGTGTTTGCTTAAATACCAGCTACGTTTAATATTGAAACCAATGTCATATGTAAAGTGGAATAGAGTAATAAAATCCAGATACAATCGGAGTTACAACAAAGTCCTAAAATTTTGGTAACACATATGTCGATACAATCAAATTTTCATATGGACATATGAACTATGAAGTCCAGGGCAGTGAAGTGTGAGCAAATGATCATATAAAACCCACATTAAGCACTATAGTTAATAGCATTAGGATTTCACTTTAATCATAATATACCAGTTTTAAAATAAAGTGCTTTTTAAATAAAGTAAAATAATCAACAGCTTTGTTTAAAGAAAATCATACGATTGTGTTATTAAATATCATTCCAGCATGCGTTAGCTATAATTAAATATTCCCAAAAACAACTACTATGATACATGCTTTGAATAATACAAATATATAATGTAGCATGGTAAAATTGTTATCTGTATCCACCCTAAAGTCTTTCAGAAAAAAAAAATAATGAATCAAACATTAACGTAAGAAACAATTAAGGGATTTCGTCATAATTCAAAAATAGAAGAAATCGACCAAACTACAATGTAATGAATCAAATAATTTACCTTAGAATATCACGAAATTAAAAGCAATCCATGAAACCCTAACCCATACCAGAGGGGGAAACACTGTAATAAATAGCAAAAACCTTGATTAATCTAGTAAAATCGAATCAATTACGAAATACGAAATCAGGAATTTACCTAATTTTTGTTGATGATGGGCGAACTTGGAAATCGTAAGAAACGATTATTTGCGGCCAGTGAAAAAAGATAAATAGGTTTAACGTGTTCGGTTTGTTTTTGGATTTTGGTTTTTGAAATTTTAAGTGGGCCTCAAAATGGTGAAAACAAAATAATCCTGTTTTGAGTTTTCTTTATTAGACCCATTTTCAGAAACAATAATTTTTCAAAACAAGTTCTTCAAAATGGTAAAAGGAACGGGTTTTCATCGTTTTTCAAAACTAAAAACTGAAAATAAGTTGAAAATGGAAAACCAAACGCACCCTTAATTTTTAGAAGAAGAATTAAGTAAAGTGGGTTACGCCATTGCGTTCATCTCGGAATTCTGCTTGGGATAGAGTCTGAGTTTGCGTAAATCGAACACCATATGAAAAAGTTATGAGGCTCGGAAGATTTAAAAGATAAGCAGAATTAAATTAAATAATTCGAAATTCAAAACCCAGAAAAAGAGAGAGTGGGAAAAATCCCGCCCAAGGGTGTCAACCACATGGGGGGTGTCGACCCCTTTTCAGATCCGGATGGAAATTTCTGGACAGCTTCCAAATGACGTGTTTTTTTCTATTTTGTATGGTTCTGATGGCTCCTAATAAAATCTAAAGGTCCTATTTCACCCTACACACCTATAAATAAGCACCTAAACCTAACCCTGATTTCATTACACTAATTCATGGCGCCTCCATGCTGCTTTAATCTAAATTAACCTAGCCTTTCTTCTCCAACCAAAATCAACGTAGAGATTTAGAGAAAGTTCTTCTTCAACAATCAAATTAGAAGATTATTCAAGATCAAAATTGCTACAACAACAATTAATTCTCCCTTCTAAGAATCCTGTCACTGTGAGTTTATGTCACTTTCACATATAATTAAATGAAAAAGTAACTGTGATAGGATTGTAAATTGAATCTAATGTATATGCCTGTAACTAAGATGAATCATATCAAGTTATGTCCAGATTTGTAATTTGTTATTTTTTAAATTCATACTCAATTGCTATTATCATAAGCCTGTCTGATCTATTTTTTCGTTATTCATTTCACATGCCTTTTTATGTGTTTATGCCAATTTTGATGTTGATTCCCCCCTACTCTTTTCCTTTTTTTTTTAATGAGATTAGGCTAGCTTCGAGCCTAACTTATTGCATTGAGATTTGCATACGAACAATGTTGGAATGATTGGGAAAAGTTAGGAATATGTGATAAAATGAGATTTGGCATAAATTGTTGATGACTATGGATTGGGCATAATTGAATATAACTTGAGATTTGACACAAATTGATTTGGGCATAATTGAGAATAACTTGTATACATGGGGTTTGGCATAAATTATTAATAACCATGAAAATTGGTTTGGGTATAGTTTGGTATAACTTATATATATGGGATTATAGGCATAATTTGGATTAAAATTATGAACATAATTTAGACTGGAAATTATGGGTAATTGGAATATATTATAATCTAAGATTTGAAATTGGGACTTGAATCAAGAAAGTGAAAATGAACACTAAGACACGAGGTTAGATTCAGATTGCGATAGAAGTCTGCCCGGAACCGCCTGGCATATGTAGCGACCGCAATTTGGTAATCTAATGTGAGAGGTCAAAGGCAGAAATTAGATGCATAATAATGCAAAGACACGAGGTTAGATTCGGTTTGCGGTATAAGCCTGCCCGGAATCGCCCGGCAAATCCAGCAACCGCAAAACGGTAATCTAATGTGGGAGGTCTTGCAAGATTACGATTATAATGAATTAATGAACACTTAACCAAGATAAGACATGTGATTAGACATGGGGATAATAAAGGGTTAAGTGGTTAACACGGGTAGCATGTGAAACATAATAAAAGCACTTAACCAAGATGAGACATGTGATTAGACATGGGGATAAAGAGGGGTTAAGTGGGAATTCCTAGTGGGGACCAAGCTTAGTAGGGAAGCTTGTGTCAAGTGGGTGGACCCTTTTCAACCAGTAACCCATTTTAGTATCTACATGAGCTCGAACTAGGTCGAGGACAGGGAAACGCTTACTGGGGTTGATTGTAAGAAGTCAATAAAGAGTTAGCGATGGCAGTGCAAGTCCAATGAGTCATGTGCGTGCATGGGTCTGGGCTGGTAGGTAAGACGTTGTTGCATCATGTAGGTATAAGCTGTGCATTTCAGTAGTATCGGGGTTGCCACCTTAGGGAGTGATGCACCCTATTGTGAAACCAACACAGGTATCTACGAGGTTAGGGAGCCGATCAAATGGGGAGTTTAGTGGGTACAACTAGTGGTGGTAGGAGCAAGTGGGCTCCTAGGAGAGTAGCTAGGAGTACACGAAGCTACCATTATTATGATTAGTAAAGAGGGATCATCTTTTAGTATGTAACTAGTATGTGGTACGGTGCAAAGCATATCTTATAGTGGTTAGGAGCACATCCGATGTTCTATCTTACTTACCTTGTTTACCATGTTATATCTGCTTATGTTGCTGTCATATCTTATATCCAGTTTATGTTCTTATCATGTTACTTTACTGATTATATTGTTAAAGTCACTAGACTCGCCAGACTTATGTCTGACCCTTTTTTGTTTTGCCTCTTTTCTTTCTTCCCCTCCCCCTCCCCCGGTTCTTATGGTGGGATTAGTGAAGCTTGACTTGGATTCCTTTCTTCTTGAAGTGCTTGGAAGTGTTGAAAGTAATGCTCAGCTTTATCTCTTTTTTATTATGTTTATTTGCAGTGGGATTATGGTTTTACTTTTATGTACTCTGATAATAATTTTATACAAGATGGATATTTGTGTACTTGGCTTTAGTATATGCTTTTGATGTTGTAACCAGACATGTTTTGCTTTTCCGCTGCAATGAATAAATTTTGAATTTTTTTAAGTACCATTTTATATATCTGTCTTCTGATATTCTCTTTTATACTCTTATAATAATCCATGAAAGTTAATGCATTCCCTTAGTGAGTGACATTAATGGACGTGGGGTGTTACAATTTGGGAAGATTGGAAAACCCTAATTCATGAAGTTCGACAGCCATGTTTTTCCCGAGAAAAAGAGAGATCGGGCCGAAGTTTTTAAGTGAGGTCAACATAAAAGGCACAAGGGGGCGGCCATGTTTTCCATTTGAAAAGGGGATGACCTTTTTAATTTAACTCCTAGGGTTTTCTATTTTATTTTTTTATTTTCTTTTGTATTTTCTATTTTGTTTTGCAAATCGTCTGAACAGTTTCTAGAGTATGTAAAATTATAGGGGAATCCAGTTAGGGTGTTAACTGGCCGTTTACTAGAGTCTGTAAAACTGGGGGAAATCTGATCTAGGGGTTTAGATCATCCTAGGGTTAGAATAGGAGCAGGGATTGCGAGTTTACATGGTCTTGTAAGCGGGATCTGTTCTATCACCTAGTAGAAACCTTAGGAATGGAACAGTAGGCATGGTTTTGCTAATGCCGGGTATCTCTGTGTGTTATTTCCTTTCTGCATTTTTAATTCTGCTGCATTCTGTGTTATAATTATTCTTTAATATCCCATTAGATTTTAACTCAGCGAAAAACTTCAATAAACCCTATTCACCCCCCTTTAGGGTTAATTTAGATCCAATGAGTGGTATCAGAGCTGGTATAAGGTGACAGCAAGATAGGGCGTTCTCGCTCTATGATCAAGTGGAAAAGTATGACTCTTGCCCCTACATGCCCCAATTGGTTGTCCAATGTCGAGAGGCTGGACGTAAAATCAGTTTTTGAGATACGCTTGTTGGCCACCGGGGTGTGATTAAAATCCTCGATAAAGGAGGCTACAAGTGGTATCAGAGCAGGTTATTTCATTAACTCTAGAGTAATGGGTCATCCTAGTTGTCAGTCCTCTGAGAGTCAGTCCATTCGTATTCCATCTATTTTTAATCGTACTAATTTTTTAAATTGGAAATTAGAAATGGAGTTATATTTAAAATCTGTTGATATTAAATGTTGGGATATTGCTATTAATGGATTTGATATGGTTAGTAGAAATGATATTGGGTTTAATTCTCGTGTTTCATACTTTATATTCTTATATTGATGATGTCCAATATAGCCTCATCTCCCAATGTTTGACCGCGCAGGAAATCTGGACAACTCTCAAAACGCTATATGGAAAAGAAGAAAACTGCTCAAAACCCTAGAATGTCAACTCAGTTTCAGATTTGGGCTTAACAAGTTGTACAGATGGAAATTCAGATATAGACTCAACAAGAGATCTTTCTTACAAAGATTTAGCTCATCGTTTAAATGGTTTAACTGAATCTGTTGAGAATCTAAAATCTAAAAATAAAATTCTGAAATCTGAAAAACTTGTGTTGATTTGCAAAAATAATCTTTTGGAATTCAAGCTTAAGAACATTAAGAAGTTTTCAAATTCCAATTGCAAAAATTGTTTAAATTTGAAAATTAATCTTGTTCATCAAAATAAAAATATTATAAAACTTGAGAATGAAATTCTATTTTTAAAAGAGAGCAAGGTAGAGCTTGAAAGCACAAATAATTGTTTGTAAAAAGAATTTGAAATTTTAAGACGACTGAATATTCCAAATATATTTTTGCTAAAAAACAAAACTTGTCGAAAACTAAGTCTATTCTGAATGAGTTAGAAATTGAGATTGAAAAACTTAAGAAATTTGGATTTGAAAGTCAAGAACTTTTTGAATTTGAAATTGCTGAGTCGCAAACAAAAATTAAATTTCTTAATGATGAAAATTTGGATTTGAAATCTGATTTTGAAAGGTGCAAAATCACTAAAAATCATTGTTCAGATTTACTGAAAGAAAACGCTGATCTTAAAACTGAAAATCAACAACATGGAAAAATTTTGAGCAAATTTTCTGATGGAGAAAAATCTTTAAATATGTTGTTGAAAAACCAATTTTCTTCTGAAAATAAACATGGTCTTGGTTTTGGGAAAAATGATGTCTTTGGAAACCGAAATTCAAATGATTTGAAAAATCCTTCAAACTGCATTGAAAAGAATCGATTTGATAATTTGAACTTTGATAAATTCAAAGGATTTTTAAATCATAAACGTGATGTGAATTTGTTTTGTAATAATCCATCTAAACAATCATGGATCCCGAAAAGAAATAAAACAAACTTCGTTAAATTCAAACAGATTTGGGTTCCAAAGGGTACAAAGGTAAATTCGGATGTATTGTTATACAAACAGGTTTGGGTACCAAAAGATGTGAACAAAACTGTGAGTGGTTTTACAAACTTTGTTAGACCACTCGATTCTACAAACTGTTAGGTACCAGTGGAGGCTAGGGAACTGCTTTGCCAAAGAGAAACTGAATTCAAACTACTTCATACCATTGGATCATCCACAGCTCCTTAGCCTAATCTATTGAGTTAGAGATTCATTTGCTTACATCGATTTCAGGTATAATCTCTAAAAACTCATCTTTGTAAATATTCTCAGGCTTTATTTTCTTTGTTTATTTCTCCTTCTACCCTTTCTGTTTATTTTCATTATCTCTTCTGTTTTGATTTACCACTGCCGTATTTTTTTTTTTTTTTGCTTCTTAACTTCCAATTGCAAAATTCATGATTTTCTGGAAATCTTCTTCATTTGAATAAAACACTGGTGTTTTAATCATTTCCATATCCTAAATTTAAATTTGTAAATATCTGCAATTGTTTTGAAGTTTATTTTCTGATTCTGGATTCATAACAGTGTTGATGTATTCTTGTCATATCATGAACACTGTTAATTTGAATTCTAAACTTTTGAAGATCTGAAAATTTAATGGAATTTCACACACCACAGCTGTTTTGAGTTTTTACCAATTCATTTTAGAAAATCTTGAAATAATATACTCATTACAAAACACCAATATTTATCAGTTGTGATAATTTCATTATTTTTTCAGATTGGCTTGGATATTTTGAATTATCCTGAATCAGTGATACATCTTGAAATTCATCTTTATTCATGATCATAATGGTTGAATTTTGTTTGTTTGAAATCATTTGAATTCTTGATATTTTGAATATCACACACCTCTTAAATTGGAAATTATCAATTTTGTGTGACTAATTCATTATATCTCAGAACTTGACATTGATTCAAGTGATTTCAAATAAATTATTGTTTAATTTTCTAGATCATGAATATCTCTCAGGTCTGATGTAAATGATCTGAAATTACTTTTGTGCTTGTCGGAAATTCTTGTAAAAAATTCTTTGAAAATCCAGTCTTAAATCTCTTTGTTATTTCACGGTTATTTGATTTAAATATTTGTTTGTTTAAAATCATTTGAAGTTATTGATTATTGAATCTCACACATATCTTGAATTTGAAATTAATAATCTGGTGTGATCGATTCATTGAATCTTGAGTTTTTCATATTTCTCAAATGATTTCAAATAAACGGTATTTTTGATCTTGAACCTTGAATCATCTTTTATGACCATCGGGAATATCTGTGAAACATCCTGTTGACAAGTTCTGCTTTGAAACTAATTCTTGTGCTGCTCCGATATTGTTTTGAACATATTTTGGAAATTGCTTGTTTATGATCTGTTTGCTACTCTGATACTGTTTTTCAAATATCTGCTTGTTCTTGTTTGCAGCTCTAATAAATGTGCCAAATTTGTTAATCTTGTCTGGTTGGGCTTTGTGATTAAAATTTGTTAATAAGGACACCAATTGGTATCAGATGTGCTGAATTTTTTTTGTATATATTTTAATCCCTCTTGTCCTATATAGCTCTTCATATTCCTCTTGTAATTGATTTTCAATTTTAAGATTATTTATTGATTATTCATTCAGAAATTGAAATCAATATCCAAATTGAACTATATTTATAATTCATCAAAATTATTATTAGATTTTGAAATTGTGGTGAATTGTGACTGCAGTATATTTCACAACAAGAGGATATTTTATTTAATTTTTCATGATAGTGGAATAATTATAATAATATCTTTGAATTGGAAATTATTTCACAACCATCTTCTTTATCTACCATTATTCTGCCATCCATCATGTTTTTTATATTAATGTGGAGAGTTTAATATTTTTTAAAAATCATCTTGAATAAACTGTGAAAATATTTGAGATGGAATTGTGGTTATATTGTTATTCAGAATTGGTGATAATTGAAAATTATCAATGATTCCAGTACAGTCGAGCATTTCGTAATATAATTAGTTTAGAAATCTATTTCACAATCCATTTCTGTACCTACCACATTTCTATCTTTCATATTGGCTTTATATACCGAGGAGTTTTTCTTTTGATGCAGAAAACTATAAAAAATAATAATATACATAAGTGTATCTCAAATCTCATTTAAAAATCCAAGCTCTGGTCATGCATGGTTGTGAGATCACTTATAATTTAAGCTGCGACTGACCTCATTTAAAAATCAAAGCTCGGGTCATGCGTGGTCAGTGTGCTCTTAAATAAAAAAAAAAGAAAAGGAAATAATATGCTATAAATTGAAATTAAAATGAAATTCTCCTTTGTGTATAAAAACCATCCTATCAATCCATTTACTAATTTGTGAAATATGTTAATATTTTATGGCATATTATGATTTGTTGATGGATAGCTATTGGGATTTAAGATTATTCGATTTTGTCACTTAAATCGGATTTATAATTATTGTCCAAATCCGTCACTGTTTTGTGCATCATTTATATAAAAATTCTTTGGAAAATAATTGAAATTCATTTTTTTTAACTCTCTCCATTTATATAAATTTCATCGTAAATCCGTTACTCTACAATGTGAAATATGCCACTAGTTCTCAGAATATTATGGTTTTTGTTTGACTGATTGAGATTTATGATCACCGTTCTTCCTCTTAAGCTGAGATTATATTTGTTAGTCTTTTTTCATCTCTATTTTGAATTATGTATCCTTTTGATGATAACAAAAGGGGGAGAATGGGTTGAGATTTTGAATTATGAGTGAATATTTTATAAATATTTTAATTTTGAAAATTCCAATTCATGTTTACATTCTTTTCACTCATGCATAGTTATAGGGGGAGTTTTCTGTTGTAGGGGGCATTAAAATAGGGGAAGTTCAGTTCTTCACTGTCAAACACATTTATTGGATTCAAAATCTTAATATTTGTTTGTCATCATCAAAAGGGGGAGATTGTTGTAAATAAAGTTGTTGTATACACAATTATATGATTTTTGTTTGACGATAACAACCAAATATATATATTATTATAAATGTGTTGGTAACTATACTGTTCTATATATACATCACAGACATGATTATAATATTTATATTTAAATAAAATACAACTGTACAGACATTCAGAAATTCATACAGTATTTTGTTTGAATAGAATATTTTATTTCAGTATCAAACAGTACAAATTTTATACTCCACTATTTTTACATTTCTGAAATACAATACAATCAATTTCAACTGATTTCATTTTGTACACTTCAGTTCCTGACTACAACACTCTGTCTATACATAAACACATACATTTTCACTTTCATATACAGACACATTTACTGACACTGCTTCATTCACTTTCTTCTTTCTTCACAGCTTACTGTTAGTCCAGTCATCTTCTGCTTACTTGTCACATGAAACACACACATAGTACACTGCAATAGAATTAAAACTGTATACGCGCGAATATAAATTTTAATTTTAAAATTTTATTTGCCTCAAATTTCTGGTGTGTTTCTCATCATTTTTCATGACTTGGTCTGATTTATCTGTGTCTAAACAACTTGTGATATTCACAGTGATACACTGTAAATACCACAAGGCAGTAAGTGTATATACAAAATATTTTAGTGCAGGGACAAGAATATTTTCTGAATAGCCGCATATACATACATGTATATGCATACACATGTGCACTGCCTTGCCAATCCAGTGTGCAACTAAGGAGTAGCCACATGGACCATCTCGACTCAGTGCAACAATAATCAATGTGGTCGAGCACAAGTAAACATGGCATGGGCAAGCCAAAAGTGCAAACAAACATACATAGCCCAAATAAAATGGATGAGCATCAATGAACAACAAGTTTCTAATACAACAGCATAGTCATTTCTCTCAAGTACACAACAGTCATCAACATGCATGAGGCAGTGGAACAAATGGTGCAAACTCAAAAGTGATGTACATGATGGAAAAAATAAGGGGAACATGTACATTTTCATGTTTGTAAACATGCCAAGTAGTTCAGACAATTGATCAAAGAAAGTGGTACAACAATTTAAAGCAATGGTGCACGGGTAAAACAGGTCAATGTACACAAAAGTATGGAACTCATGCAAACACACAAGTTCACACAGCAACTACAATGCGACAGGTTCGAGTAAATGGTTCAACAAGTATACAGCAAGGCATAAATGCAAATAGTGCAGCAGTGAAGTACAAATCAATAGCAGTAAGTTCATGGTGAATACATGCATCAAGATTCAAAACTGCAGGGAACATTACAAGTATATGGTGCACAACAACTTAGCATGAAACAACATTCAGATCAATCAAGAAAGACAGTGATGTACATATACAAGCAGGAAAGTGTGCATATGAGCAGCAACCAAAAGAGGGGAGAATATTCAGTTCCATTCTTTTAAAAATGGTGCATGGTAATATGTAAAAGTGGGCAAGAGAACTTGCATTTGCAACTGTAGGGAATTCGGGCATGTACATACTTACTTCAGGCAGAATGCATAACCAGGTTACCATCACTCAAATAAGAATAAGCCACTCATGAAATAAACAAGTTTTTCTAGTTTTTAGAAGTATCTTTAGCAGATCAGTTTCTGGAAATCAATTCTCACAGCTGGATCGAAAGATATTTTTAGCAAGAACTTTATGGTTGTCCAGAAATCAATACCAGCAGTTTTGGCAAGTATGAAACCACAGCCACAGATATTTCCATATTTAATTCAACTAAAATCAAGTAACAAATTCAATTACATAATGGGTTTTATAAGGGGCCAACAAATATACATATCTTTCCATTTTTACAGTATGGTGTTAAGCAATCAATCATTTTGGGAAAGGTATTAAACTCGGCATATACCAAAATTTATTCAAGAAGCAAAATCACGAGCAAGTTAATCGGTTCATTCGAAGCTGTGGAATCAAAAAGGGAAAGCCAAGCAATCAGATCAAATTCATTTTTGAAATCAGAGAATAATTATATGGTTTGAAACCCTACTTAATCACCCATTACATCATTGGCATAATTATCGAAAACATAAGGCAAAAACTCAAGAGCAGAAATCAAAATTATTCAAATTTCTAACAAGTTTTCGATCAGAAGAAATACCCCAAGTAAGTGAAGCAAGGAGCTTCATCAATCGACCAACATCATCAAGTTGAAGCCATCAGAGAATCACGACATCAACCCATCAAGCAATCGAATTGATTTGGGAAGACTGGAAAACCCTAATTCATGAAGTTTGGCTGTCATATTTTTCCTAGACCAAAAGAGAGATCGGGCCGAAGTTTTGAAGTGAGGTCAACATAAAAAGCACAACGGGCCGACCATGTTTTCCATTTGAAAAAGGGGATGACCTTTTTAATTTAACTCCTTGGGTTTTCAATTTTATTTTTTATTTTCTTTTGTATTTCTATTTTTTTTTTTTTTTTTTTTTTTTTTTGCAAATTGTCTGAACAATTTCTAGGGTTTGTAAAATTTTAGGGGAATCCATTTAGGGTGTTAGCTGGCAGTTTACTAGAATCTGTATAACTAGAGGAAATCTGATCTAGAGGTTTAGATCGGTCTAGGGTGTAATAACCCGGAAAATCTGGGCCAGTTTAAAATTTTTATTTTGGCAATTTTAGCGAATTTTGATTATTTAAAATAGATTATTTTAAATAATATCGACGAAAATTTATTTTGAATATAATTCGAACGTATATATTTATACACGTCGTCGTTAGAATATAAATAATTATATATAATTATTAATAGAATTGAAAATGGCGCGGTAGTTCGATAATTCGATTTCAAACTTCAATTGAATGTACCAGGTGCAAAACAATCCGGATTTTAGTGAAACCAAAAATGATAGGATCTAATTGATAATATCTTTCTATTGAATCCGACCAATCGAAATTTCATAGCGGGAATCAGAAGATATGTCCAGTTGAAAATTCTGAATAGTCGCTATGGAATTCAGGCCCTTAAAAATGGACATTTTGCAAACGACCTCGGATTTCGACGAAACCAGTTTTGTTGGGTCCGGGATGTAAAGTAATTGCTAGATTTCAAATTTCATAATTTTTCGAATCAATATGTGAGCGTGGCAAAGGAAAACGTGTTTGACCAGTTTCAGTTGATTTTAATCGACTGGAAATTGGCCATTTTTCCAACGGTCTCAGAATTCGACGAAACTAGTTTTGTTAGGACCGTATTGTCAATATGAAGCTAGAAAATATTTTTCGAGAATTTTTAAAGTTCGTATGCGACCCCGGTAATTTGAAATGTACGTTTAAAATTCAATATAGTGATTTAAATGTAAATTCAACGGAAACTAATCGAAACGATCGAATCAGCTTACGATACATATCCCATTGTGTTCAGAATGGGGGTGAAACGCTATGGACGACAGGCGGTGGGCCTCGTTTAGAGGTCGTATGTAAAAGTCAACTTTTAGAAAATAAATAATATATAAAATTAAAAAAAAATTAATTATTTATCTCTCCCCTCCCCCTTAGTTCATTGTGCCCCCCCCCCCCGTTCAAAATGATTTCAAAGCAGAAAAGAAAAAAAAAACAATCAACGGATCGAAGAAACCACGGCGCCGCCCCTCCAGCCAGGTCGCCACCGCTTCCGACACCTCCAGCCGACCTCCCCCATCGCCGACGCCTTCTCCCTGCCAACGCCGACTGCTCCGGCGTCCCCTTCCACAAACCCCCAAATCCCCTCAAACGGCCATCGACACACCCCTTGGACCCACGCCAGACCACCTCCGACGCATCTCCCTTGCCGCCTGTAGGCTCCGACGCAGACACCCCCAAGTTGGGCCACTACTTCCGACTGCTCCGGCGTCGACAAACTCCGGCGAGACACTCCCACCCGCCCCTTTCTTCATACTGTAAGTTTTATTCTGTTTTCTACTTTGTTTTATTTATTTAATGTAATTAAAAATAAGTTTTTTTAGTGATTTTAAATTCAGTTTTAATTAGTTAAAGTTTGAATTTTTAAATATACAAAGAAACGATTTTTATTAGGTTAAAATATAATTTTTATATAGTATAAGTGATAAAAATAGGATTTTTATATTTTTAAAATATAATCTTTACTATATAGAAGATGTGAAAATATGATTTTTGTGTAGGTAAAGAATTAAAAATATAATTTTTGCATGATAGGAATATAAAAAAATATCATCTTTATATGTGTAGAAAAATAAAAATGAGATTTTTATAAAGATGAAATCTTTAAATTTGAAAAGGCGAAATCTTTATATGAAGAATAGCGGGATAAAAATACAATCTTTACTATATGAACATCGATGTGAAATTATAATTTTTATCTATATAGTAGCGGTATAAAAATTCGATTTTTATATATTGAATAACAAGGGAAAAAATTCGATTTTTATATATTGAATAGCATAGTAAAAATATAATTTTTATATATTGAATAGCAAAGTAAAAATTCGATTTTTACATATGTAGTGGCTACGGGCAACAAAGATGACGAAGATGCGATAGCGATGAAGATTTCTATCATTGAAGTGCCGTGAAGTTGGATAGCTAAAGGTGAAAATTTCTCACCTTTCAATTTCTTTTTCTAGTAATATATATATATATATACTAGGATGTAGACGGTGCTTAGTAGCACCCGACACAATCGTCCACAGACCATGGACTTGTTTGTTTGGTTGCAAAAAATTAGTTAGATTATTTGATTGAAATTTGAATTGCTTGGTGAAATAAAATTGGTTTGATTGATGTGTGAATGGCGTGGGCCTTCACTAGACCGGGGATAAGGCTAGGCCTTGTCCCGTTTCTAGTATCGTGCCGTTATGCCGCCGAAATTTTCTAAAATAAGTTAGAAAAATATAAATATCATTTTTATTGTGTAAATGAACTGAATAGAAATTCATGTGTTGAAATAAAATATTTTATCGTTAAAAATATAATTTTTAACGTGAATGTGAATAAATAAATATTCATTTACAAACCAGACGGTTTGTTTATGTACACCTATTTGAAGGACATTGATTGGGACGATAAATTTTACACATCGCCCAACTGCACAAATAAAATCTATGTTTGATTGTTTGAAACCCTACACGGGTGTTGGGATGATATTTGACGTACACTAATCCCGATTGTTTAGTTGTGTGTCGATCGATTGATTGACAGACTGTTATAAGCGTTGAATATTTATATTTGATGCTTATACAGTGTAGAATGCACTTTGGATGATGGTTGATTATTCATCGTTGTTGATATATACATGTGTTGTAGAAAATCCATATAATTAACATTATATGGTAATTGATTGGGCCTCATTCCAATTTGAAAAATAAAGAAAATTTGAAAATAGAAATTTATGAAGCCGTGTTGATTAGATTGACGCCATTTTGATGTGAACGATATTTATATCGATTTTATTCGTTTTAAAATGAATATTGAAAAGTGATTTCGAAATCGACGATTTCGAAATGAAATGAATTTAAAACGATTTCGAAATGAATTGAATTGAAAACGATTTCGAAATGAATTGAATTTAAAACGATTTCGAAATGAATTGAATTGAAAACGATTTCGAAATGAATTGAATTGAAAACAATTTTGAAATGAATTGAATTGAAAACGATTTCGAAATGAATTGAATTGAAAACGATTTCGAAATGAATTGAATTGAAAACGATTTCGAAATGAATTGAATTGAAAACGATTTCGAAATGAATTGAAAACGAATTCAAATTGAATTGAAAGCAAATTGAAATGAATTCAAATTGAATTGAAATTTGAATTGAATAGAAATGAATTTTAAAACGAATTTATAGAGAAGAATTCAATTTTGATTTGAATTGAAACGGAAGTTGAAATTGCTTTTGAAACGAATTTAAAACTATTTATATAATTCGTTTTAAATAGAAATCGACGAAATATATTATATATATAATATAATGGCCTGAATAGAACGCGCCGCGCCGCGGCAGTTCGTGAATTTCGACCATTTATTTCAAACGGACATTGCGGGAGATCCGACCGTCGGATTCTCCTAAAACCGGAACCGTTGGGTTCGTATCGAAAAGAGCTTTCTAACGAATATTAGAAATTAGAAATCTAACGGTTGGATTTGGAATTATGTCCAAATCAAATTTGAAAAAGGTCGCTGTAAGTGCAGTTCGATGGCCATTGATGGAAATCGACTGTACGGGCCTTGATAAAATTATTAAAAATAGTAATAATTTGTGTAAAATCATAAGAAATGATTTGTGAAGATTTGGGATGAAAAACTTCATGTTTGAAAAGATAAAAATAGATTTTTATCGAAATGAACTGGTTTTGAACTAGAATTATAATTCTATTTATTTTTAAATAAATAAATTGAATTTAAAAAGGGTTTTAAAAATAACCAGAATATCCAATGATTGCATTGGAGTGGATTTGAATCGAAATTGTCTTCGGAATATTTCGATGTTGGAATTCGTGATTATACAGAGGTTGTTATGGAAATTTGAAAGATATATATTTATATCGTTATTTCCAATACGACATTTGTTAGTCGTAGAATTCGATATTGAATATAAGCCGATATATTTTCTATTCAGAGCCTTGTATTGAATATCGAATGTGATTTGGGTTTGTCGTGAGTGGTGTCTTCACTAACACTGTTCTTGAACCCAGTTGAGAAAAGGTTAAATCTTTTTATTTAGATTTAATGAAGTGTACCAATTAAAGAATATTTAATTGGAATTGAATTGATATTGATTTTTGGGTTTATCGTGGACAGTGTTTTAAATAACACTCGTTCTTTAACCTGATAATCAATGGGATGTGACTTTGGGTTTATCGTGAACTGTGTTTTAAATGACACTGATTCTTTAACCCAGTCAAAGATTAAAACTAAGTGGAGTTTTAACGAATCTTTAATTAGATTGGAAAGATCGAGAATGGAGTATCACCAGTTTTACTCCAGGCGATAGTTAAATCTTTAATTAGATTTGAACGTGAAATGGTAATTGAATTTACCGATAACACCATGGTGTTAGATATGAAGTATAACCAATTTTACTTCATGGGATGAATAGGTTGGGATTGGGAAATAAAATAAATGATTACTTCGGTGTGGTTCGCTAATCCCGACTAGTTTGAATTGATATTCAAAAGAGATTAAAGAATAAATTTAAAGAATTTATCTTGGATAAAATTAATGGGAACTTTTCCCAAAGTATAGGAAATTTTGAATAAAAGAATATTTTGAATTGGAATGAGGCGTATGTTGTGTTTGTGTAACACTTTTATAATATATACGCGAGTTATTCAGAAAGACCGGGTTTATCCCATTCTGAATAACTGATTCGACGTGGTGTCGAAGATGAAGACGGTGGTCGAAGACCAGAAGTCTTCACGTCGTCTGGGTGATTACTGATGATCTTGATTGGGCTGTACACCCAAGAAGATGGAAACAGTTTGTGATCGTCCAGACGTACTTGGAGATCGATGGATATGCGAGGTACTAGGTGCCTCCGGTTTCGTTCAGCCCCAGAACGGACTTGTAAATGGACTGTGTGTCTGACATTGGATTTTAGTCTGTGTGATTGATTTCTATTAAATATATATCTGTTTGGCGGCGGAGAATTTATTCTTTTGCTTAACGCCCTTCTCTGAGACGTACGAGCTCAGGGGTTATATATTGATGGATATCAAACGCATGGAGTGAATTGCCTGTGTGGCATGCCTAAGTGGCAATTGATCGAGGCTTCTGTTGAAAAGCAAAGTCTTGTGGTGATGATCAAAGCACGACCTTTGTGGCGTAGCTTTGTGTAACGTTTACTTCGCGTGTTTCACACCCGGTATGAACCAAAAACGGGAGACGGACCTCGGGGAGGACTTGCGTTTCTTTCTAGCTAGAAGTGGCGTCAGTGGTTTTACACGCCCTGACGAGTTTGACTTATGTGGTTGTTGCTGTTGCGAGGCGCCTCGGTTATATCGGTTTCGGCCGATGCATTCTGGTCGGCAGACGGACCAGACTTACACCCCATAGGGTGGGGAAACGTAGTGTTCAGGCATAATAATCCACATCGGTGGACCGGCCCTGACGATCTAAAGGGTTGATGCGTTCTGATCCTGTGGCTCGGGCTAGAGAGTCACGAATCGGTTGAGGACTATCTTTTGCCTCGGTTCATAGACGGAAATCCAATTTCCAAATACGTGACATGTGCGATTTTATTTGTAGAACCTAGTATGGTGACATAGTGGGATGGGGCGCTCATGCCGCCTATGATTGATACTTATGATTTGAAGTTGTTTTATACACTATGCACTTATTATAGTATCAAATGATTTGTTTTAAACGTATCAAGCATTCTTTGGCTGTTATAAGGGAAAACCCTATCCCCCGGCTTGCGTTGCATTGTGTGATAGGACCTGGGTCTTATAACAGCTTCATTTTTCTTTATTTAGCATTGCGCTGTTGGTTTTATGCACTGGTATTCTTGGGAGGAAACCCGTTCCGTGTTATACGGCGTGGTCCCTAGATTTACCTCACTTGAAAATAAAGATTAACTGTTTTAGTTCTCACACCAGTCACATGACTGACCTGGAGTTTATTGTTTTAACCTAAACTCTGGGTGCCCCTATTTTGACACGGGCAGCTAGTAGTTTTGGTTTTGCAGATTTATATTCACAGGATCCTGGTTTACAGCTGGAACGATATCCGGAAAGCTTTGTATCCGTATATCTCCTTCTAGTTGTGTATTGTATTATTTTCCGCTGCTATGTATTTAAATGTAATTTAAATCTCTGATATTTCTGTGTAATATTCATTTTTACTCTGTATATTCTTGTAATCTGGTGCATTGTTGTAATGTACAGTGAAACGTTCTTTTATATGAGTTCTGTTGTGGCTTGTTCTCGAACTATCCGACGCTTTCCTTCACGGGGCAGTTGCGGGTTTTCACAGTTGGTATCAGAGCTTTGGTTTACAAAGCAGAGAACAAGGCACATTAGAACCCTACGAAAGAATTCATCAGATATTGGATTAGTAATATCCAATTAGAATGACTCGTTAGAGATAGGATCAGTAGTATCCTAGAACGAGTGTGAAGAGTATATTTTTGAAAATGAAAACAAATTTTGTTTTGAAAATCTAAATCGTTTTAAACGTATTTGGTTATTTATTTAAATTGATGTGGACAATCCAGTATATATAGATTTTGCGTATACGTCTGATCCACGTGTATTCAAAGTTTTAATATATTGAATAGATATAGAATTACACTCTAGTCGCCCGGAGATGATGTTGATAATGACCATGGCATCATCAATAATTATGTTCGTGTTTCGAAGGTGTGATTTCTATATATTTCCATTAGACTGGTGTGAGAACCAAAACTAATATAGCTAGAATACATTTGTTGTGATTTGGCATCAAAAACATGATTTTCGTATATATATCAAAATTATGAATTTGAAACGTTAAATCCACTAATTGATTGATGTTTGTGTTGATTGTTTATTTGTTTGATAATTTTGAACCATTTAGCCTAATTGAACCAAATATTGGATTATATTGAAAATTGGTTGCATTGGCTTGCATATACATATATATCATTGAACAGGTCATAGCAAGGAGGCTAGAGCAAAGAATAAAATTTGTTTGCGCGACAAATAGGTACATGTTTACTACATAATTTCCTGTTTTGTTTGGGTGATGATGATTTTATGAGCCTATTGGCTAGCCGCTTGGCTTTTTCTTTTTCTTTTTGAGATCTGAAGGACCGGGGAAGCTATTTGAAATTCCCCAATGCTCCCGGTGCAGGGGAGGTTATGGCGAAATTTTTCGAAAATTTAGGGTGTTAGCCAAATTTTTGAAATTTTGAAAATTCTCAGAAACTGAAAAGTTGGAGAATGAAAGCCAGACCGAACGTAGAGTTGATTAATCAAACCACTTTCGACTTTGTTCCTTTTCGGGGATGAAAAGTTTTAAGTGGGGGAGATTGTAATAACCCGGAAAATCTGGGCCAGTTTAAAATTTTTATTTTGGCAATTTTAGCGAATTTTGATTATTTAAAATAGATTATTTTAAATAATATCGACGAAAATTTATTTTGAATATAATTCGAACGTATATATTTATACACGTCGTCGTTAGAATATAAATAATTATATATAATTATAAATAGAATTGAAAATGGCGCGGTAGTTCGATAATTCGATTTCAAACTTCAATTGAATGTACCGGGTGCAAAACAATCCGGATTTTAGTGAAACCAAAAATGATAGGATCTAATTGATAAAATCTTTCTATTGAATCCGACCAATCGAAATTTCATAGCGGGAATCAGAAGATATGTCCAGTTGAAAATTCTGAATAGTCGCTATGGAATTCAGGCCCTTAAAAATGGACATTTTGCAAATGACCTCGGATTTCGACGAAACCAGTTTTGTTGGGTCCGGGATGTAAAGTAATTGCTAGATTTCAAATTTCATAATTTTTTGAATCAATATGTGAGCGTGGCAAAGGAAAACGCGTTTGACCAGTTTCAGTTGATTTTAATCGACTGGAAATTGGCCATTTTTCCAACGGTCTCAGAATTCGACGAAACTAGTTTTGTTAGGACAGTATTGTCAATATGAAGCTAGAAAATATTTTTCGAGAATTTTTAAAGTTCGTATGCGACCCCGGTAATTTGAAATGTACGTTTAAAATTCAATATAGTGATTTAAATGTAAATTCAACGGAAACTAATCGAAACGATCGAATCAGCTTACGATACATATCCCATTGTGTTCAGAATGGGGGTGAAACGCTATGGACGACAGGCGGTGGGCCTCGTTTAGAGGTCGTATGTAAAAGTCAACTTTTAGAAAATAAATAATATATAAAATTAAAAAAAAAAATTTATCTCTCCCCTCCCCCTTATTTCATTCTAGCCCCCCCCCATTCAAAATGATTTCAAAGCAGAAAAAAAAAAACAATCAACGGATCGAAGAAACCACGGCGCCGCCCCTCCAGCCAGGTCGCCACCGCTTCCGACACCTCCAGCCGACCTCCCCCATCGCCGACGCCTTCTCCCTGCCAACGCCGACTGCTCCGGCGTCCCCTTCCACAAACCCCCAAATCCCCTCAAACGGCCATCGACACACCCCTTGGACCCACGCCATACCACCTCCGACGCATCTCCCTTGCCGCCTGTAGGCTCCGACGCAGACACCCCCAAGTTGAGCCACTACTTCCGACTTCTCCGGCGTCGACAAACTCCGGCGAGACACTCCCACCCGCCCCTTTCTTCATACTGTAAGTTTTATTCTGTTTTCTACTTTGTTTTATTTATTTAATGTAATTAAAAATAAGTTTTTTTAGTGATTTTAAATTCAGTTTTAATTAGTTAAAGTTTGAATTTTTAAATATACAAAGAAACGATTTTTATTAGGTTAAAATATAATTTTTATATAGTATAAGTGATAAAAATAGGATTTTTATATTTTTAAAATATAATCTTTACTATATAGAAGATGTGAAAATATGATTTTTGTGTAGGTAAAGAATTAAAAATATAATTTTTGCATGATAGGAATATAAAAAAATATCATCTTTATATGTGTAGAAAAATAAAAATGAGATTTTTATAAAGATGAAATCTTTAAATTTGAAAAGGCGAAATCTTTATATGAAGAATAGCGGGATAAAAATACAATCTTTACTATATGAACATCGATGTGAAATTATAATTTTTATCTATATAGTAGCGGTATAAAAATTCGATTTTTATATATTGAATAACAAGGGAAAAAATTCGATTTTTATATATTGAATAGCATAGTAAAAATATAATTTTTATATATTGAATAGCAAAGTAAAAATTCGATTTTTACATATGTAGTGGCTACGGGCAACAAAGATGACGAAGATGCGATAGCGATGAAGATTTCTATCAATGAAGTGCCGTAAAGTTGGATAGCTAAAGGTGAGAATTTCTCACCTTTCAATTTCTTTTTCTAGTAATATATATATATATATATATATATATACTAGGATGTAGACGGTGCTTAGTAGCACCCGACACAATCATCCACAGACCATGAACTTGTTTGTTTGGTTGCAAAAAATTAGTTAGATTATTTGATTGAAATTTGAATTGCTTGGTGAAATAAAATTGGTTTGATTGATGTGTGAATGGCGTGGGCCTTCACTAGACCGGGGATAAGGCTAGGCCTTGTCCCGTTTCTAGTATCGTGCCGTTATGCCGCCGAAATTTTCTAAAATAAGTTAGAAAAATATAAATATCATTTTTATTGTGTAAATGAACTGAATAGAAATTCATGTGTTGAAATAAAATATTTTATCGTTAAAAATATAATTTTTAACGTGAATGTGAATAAATAAATATTCATTTACAAACCAGACGGTTTGTTTATGTACACCTATTTGAAGGACATTGATTGGGACGATAAATTTTACACATCGCCCAACTGCACAAATAAAATCTATGTTTGATTGTTTGAAACCCTACACGGGTGTTGGGATGATATTTGACGTACACTAATCCCGATTGTTTAGTTGTGTGTCGATCGATTGATTGACAGACTGTTATAAGCGTTGAATATTTATATTTGATGCTTATACAGTGTAGAATGCACTTTGGATGATGGTTGATTATTCATCGTTGTTGATATATACATGTGTTGTAGAAAATCCATATAATTAACATTATATGGTAATTGATTGGGCCTCATTCCAATTTGAAAAATAAAGAAAATTTGAAAATAGAAATTTATGAAGCCGTGTTGATTAGATTGACGCCATTTTGACGTGAACGATATTTATATCGATTTTATTCATTTTAAAATGAATATTGAAAAGTGATTTCGAAATCGACGATTTCGAAATGAATTGAATTGAAAACGATTTCGAAATGAATTGAATTGAAAACGATTTCGAAATGAATTGAATTGAAAACGATTTCGAAATGAATTGAATTGAAAACGATTTCGAAATGAATTGAATTGAAAACGATTTCGAAATGAATTGAATTGAAAACGATTTCGAAATGAATTGAATTGAAAACGATTTCGAAATGAATTGAATTGAAAACGATTTCGAAATGAATTGAATTGAAAACGATTTCGAAATGAATTGAATTGAAAACGATTTCGAAATGAATTGAATTGAAAACGATTTCGAAATGAATTGAATTGAAAACGTTTTCGAAATGAATTGAAAACGAATTCAAATTGAATTGAAAGCAAATTGAAATGAATTCAAATTGAATTGAAATTTGAATTGAATAGAAATGAATTTCAAAACGAATTTATAGAGAAGAATTCAATTTTGATTTGAATTGAAACGGAAGTTGAAATTGCTTTTGAAACGAATTTAAAACTATTTATATAATTCGTTTTAAATAGAAATCGACGAAATATATTATATATATATTATATATATAATATAATGGCCTGAATAGAACGCGCCGCGCCGCGGCAGTTCGTGAATTTCGACCATTTATTTCAAACGGACATTGCGGGAGATCCGACCGTCGGATTCTCCTAAAACCGGAACCGTTGGGTTCGTATCGAAAAGAGCTTTCTAACGAATATTAGAAATTAGAAATCTAACGGTTGGATTTGGAATTATGTCCAAATCAAATTTGAAAAAGGTCGCTGTAAGTGCAGTTCGATGGCCATTGATGGAAATCGACTGTACGGGCCTTGATAAAATTATTAAAAATAGTAATAATTTGTGTAAAATCATAAGAAATGATTTGTGAAGATTTGGGATGAAAAACTTCATGTTTGAAAAGATAAAAATAGATTTTTATCGAAATGAACTGGTTTTGAACTAGAATTATAATTCTATTTATTTTTAAATAAATAAATTGAATTTAAAAAGGGTTTTAAAAATAACCAGAATATCCAATGATTGCATTGGAGTGGATTTGAATCGAAATTGTCTTCGGAATATTTCGATGTTGGAATTCGTGATTATACAGAGGTTGTTATGGAAATTTGAAAGATATATATTTATATCGTTATTTCCAATACGACATTTGTTAGTCGTAGAATTCGATATTGAATATAAGCCGATATATTTTCTATTCAGAGCCTTGTATTGAATATCGAATGTGATTTGGGTTTGTCGTGAGTGGTGTCTTCACTAACACTGTTCTTGAACCCAGTTGAGAAAAGGTTAAATCTTTTTATTTAGATTTAATGAAGTGTACCAATTAAAGAATATTTAATTGGAATTGAATTGATATTGATTTTTGGGTTTATCGTGGACAGTGTTTTAAATAACACTCGTTCTTTAACCCGATAATCAATGGGATGTGACTTTGGGTTTATCGTGAACTGTGTTTTAAATGACACTGATTGTTTAACCCAGTCAAAGATTAAAACTAAGTGGAGTTTTAATGAATCTTTAATTAGATTGGAAAGATCGAGAATGGAGTATCACCAGTTTTACTCCAGGCGATAGTTAAATCTTTAATTAGATTTGAACGTGAAATGGTAATTGAATTTACCGATAACACTGTGGTGTTAGATATGAAGTATAACCAGTTTTACTTCATGGGATGAATAGGTTGGGATTGGGAAATAAAATAAATGATTACTTC
This sequence comes from Allium sativum, assembly GCA_030737875.1. Lineage (NCBI taxonomy): Eukaryota > Viridiplantae > Streptophyta > Magnoliopsida > Asparagales > Amaryllidaceae > Allium > Allium sativum. The sequence goes on along the minus strand of JASFAX010000020.1, from coordinate 42,008,781 downwards.
GGTGTGGTTCGCTAATCCCGACCAGTTTGAATTGATATTCAAAGGAGATTAAAGAATAAATTTAAATAATTTATCATGGATAAAATTAATGGGAACTTTTCCCAAAGTATAGGAAATTTTGAATAAAAGAATATTCTGAATTGGAATGAGGCGTATGTTGTGTTTTTGTAACACTTTTATAATATATACGTGAGTTATTCAGAAAGACCGGGTTTATCCCATTCTGAATAACTGATTCGACGTGGTGTCGAAGATGAAGACGGTGGTCGAAGACCAGAAGTCTTCACGTCGTCTGGGTGATTACTGATGATCTTGATTGGGCTGTACACCCAAGAAGATGGAAACAGTTTGTGATCGTCCAGACGTACTTGGAGATCGATGGATATGCGAGGTACTAGGTGCCTCCGGTTTCGTTCAGCCCCAGAACGGACTTGTAAATGGACTGTGTGTCTGACATTGGATTTTAGTCTGTGTGATTGATTTCTATTAAATATATATCTGTTTGGCGGCGGAGAATTTATTCTTTTGCTTAACGCCCTTCTCTGAGACGTACGAGCTCAGGGGTTATATATTGATGGATATCAAACGCATGGAGTGAATTGCATGTGTGGCATGCCTAAGTGGCAATTGATCGAGGCTTCTGTTGAAAAGCAAAGTCTTGTGGTGATGATCAAAGCACGGCCTTTGTGGCGTAGCTTTGTGTAACGTTTACTTCGCGTGTTTCACACCCGGTATGAACCAAAAACGGGAGACGGACCTCAGGGAGGACTTGCGTTTCTTTCTAGCTAGAAGTGGCGTCAGTGGTTTTACACGCCCTGACGAGTTTGACTTATGTGGTTGTTGCTGTTGCGAGGCGCCTCGGTTATATCGGTTTCGGCCGATGCATTCTGGTCGGCAGACGGACCAGACTTACACCCCATAGGGTGGGGAAACGTAGTGTTCAGGCATAATAATCCACATCGGTGGACCGGCCCTGACGATCTAAAGGGTTGATGCGTTCTGATCCTGTGGCTCGGGCTAGAGAGTCACGAATCGGTTGAGGACTATCTTTTGCCTCGGTTCATAGACGGAAATCCAATTTCCAAATACGTGACATGTGCGGTTTTATTTGTAGAACCTAGTATGGTGACATAGTGGGATGGGGCGCTCATGCCGCCTATGATTGATACTTATGATTTGAAGTTGTTTTATACACTATGCACTTATTATAGTATCAAATGATTTGTTTTAAACGTATCAAGCATTCTTTGGCTGTTATAAGGGAAAACCCTATCCCCCGGCTTGCGTTGCATTGTGTGATAGGACCTGGGTCTTATAACAGCTTCATTTTTCTTTATTTAGCATTGCGCTGTTGGTTTTATGCACTGGTATTCTTGGGAGGAAACCCGTTCCGTGTTATACGGCGTGGTCCCTAGATTTACCTCACTTGAAAATAAAGATTAACTGTTTTAGTTCTCACACCAGTCACATGACTGACCTGGAGTTTATTGTTTTAACCTAAACTCTGGGTGCCCCTATTTTGACACGGGCAGCTAGTAGTTTTGGTTTTGCAGATTTAAATCCACAGGATCCTGGTTTACAGCTGGAACGATATCCGGAAAGCTTTGTATCCGTATATCTCCTTCTAGTTGTGTATTGTATTATTTTCCGCTGCTATGTATTTAAATGTAATTTAAATCTCTGATATTTCTGTGTAATATTCATTTTTACTCTGTATATTCTTGTAATCTGGTGCATTGTTGTAATGTACAGTGAAACGTTCTTTTATATGAGTTCTGTTGTGGCTTGTTCTCGAACTATCCGACGCTTTCCTTCACGGGGCAGTTGCGGGTTTTCATATAGGGTTTTGAGCGTAGGGTTATAATAGGAGCAGGGATTGCGAGTTTACATGGTCTTGTAAGCGGGATCTGTTCTATCACCTAGTAGAAACCTTAGGAATGCAACAGTAGGCAGGGTTTTGCCGAGGCTGAGTATCTCTGTGTGTTATATCCTTTCTGCATTTTTAATTCTGCTGCATTCTGTGTTCTAATTATTCTTTAATATCCCTTCAAATTTTAACTTAGCGAAAAATTTCAATAAACCCTATTCACCCCCTCCCCCTCTAGGGTTAATCTGGATCCAACACCCTCAACTAGTGAAAGACTACTTCAGGAGTTTAGTGACATTCCCATATCAAACAATCTAACATCCAATTTGGCGCGTCCCACAACCAACGTCTCGATAGTGAAAGATAGATTGTCTTTAGATTTAGCTCTAGTCTTTTTGCGTCACAATGACTGCTGATGACAGGTATCCGATAATTACTATCATGTATTTAGTCCTGACCCACCTCTCCCAAGGAAAACCATGGAATCACCCAATGACATCAGCCACAACCTTCTGACTGTCAAACTACAAATGCAGTCAAGGTATACTCACCGGGTGGCACCGTACATACCCTACCCCTGTGAGTACGGCCTGAGCATGTAAGCAGAGAGGACCACCATGGAGTATCCCCCCACATCCCATAGAAGCCACATGATTCCAACCAATCCCACAAAATAATCAGATGGGCGTGCTCCTTTCGTGTCTCCAAACACCACGATGATCTATCCCATTGGGTTCTTCTCCTTCAGACGTACGGACTGGTCCAAGCACATCACGCAAATATGTTATTAGGTCATATGTCTGATCTTTTAATCATGCACTTTCTTTATCTCATCACGTTGCTAATAAACTTGATTATCCACATATTCACTTTCTGTTCAAGTTACGTCGTTTATTAGCTCACAATTGGTTTCTTACTTTCTTCATTCAGCCCTATGCTACCATAGCGGACTTCCGCTTATTATTTATTACAATTATTAGACTTAATACTTTCAATTATAAGTCTACCAATATTAAGCCTACTTTTACTCTTTCTTATTTAATCATACCCTTGTTTTACATTGTTATTACAACCTGTTGTTGTTTACTTATTAACTTAGTTCTCTTTACTAAGGTTTATTAACAAGTACTCTAAATTATAAACTATATTATAATTTCTCTTGTCCCTAAGACAAGCCTACCTATTATAATTCATTCTCATCCGTATAATTAATCGTAATAGGTTATATTCCCCGTTCATCACATTTCTTCTTAGATTCTTTAATATGAACCAACTTTTATTGTTGTAATCTTTCTTTAGTTACCGTCATGTACATTCTTATTATTTCAGGAAAATATTTCACATATCTCATTAGTTTGGTTAGTGGAAAGATGTAAAGATCTATTTCCATAACATACATCAATTAAGATCCGTAGTTACAAGTTATTTCTTTTATTTTCGTTGTGGACATACATGTATATTTTATTTGATTAGTGTGCAATACAGTAAAAGAACCTCTGTTCCACACTAGTCTCTTTTTCCTTTCTTTTCTTGCAACTATGTTATTAATAATTTCACCATTATGGAAATGTATCCATTTTCCCAGAATTCAACTAACTTAGTCCACTGCTAACTTTTCCCTGTTTTATAGTCTGAGCTAGATGTTAATTCCTGCTTTTCATTTACCCTTTTCAATTACTGTAAATTTTCCATACAAAATTAGGCATACTAATTCTTCTACCATTATTTCTACAATTCAGTGTAATTCCCTTTTTCAACATATCCAATTTATTATTGAATAGCAATCTCAAGAATGTATGCATAATTATTATCAAATTTACCATTTCGGTATTATAGTAATTCTTACCCAAAAAGAGAAATAATTGAACAAATTACAACAACAATATTCTCAACTTTTTTTAAATAGGATTTAACGCAATTACCACAAATTCCAATTATTAATCAGGTTAAGAATTACGGGGAATACCAACAATAAATATACCGTTACCAAAAGGTATAATTTTAAATTCACTCACCTAACTGCTTTCCAATCCTTGAATATGATTCAGATTTTCTATTTTGTGGTCTTTCTAACTGAATAAAACATTAAGGTAACCATGGATTTACAAGTCTGATGCTGAAAGAAGGAAGGAAAGAACCCTAATTAATTCATATTCATAGGCTTTACCACACGTTGACCAAGAACTTCAACCCTATGCTGTAGATTTACATTCTTTGTCTTTGAATCTTGAATCAGAACTCCTAAAAAACAAATATTCTATTTTATGAAAGATTTGAAGAAGAAAGAAAATGGCAGAGCCTCGGTGTCGTCTTAGAAAATATGAGTTGAAAGCTGGGCTCTACGAGTCTAGTTATATGTGTACAAAAGATTTTGGTCTGTCAAATTTAACAATATAAAATCCAAATCATACAAGCCAAGAAACAAACGTCACAAAAATCCAGATCTGGTCCCTAGTGGGTCGACCCGTATATTGACCCTCCCTCATGGTGTGTCGACCTCATGGTCGACCAGTGTAAAGCCTGGGTTGACCCACAGCCTGAGTCCTAAACGTTATTTTAGCCGATATTAGTTCTTGTTTAACATTATTATTAACGTTCATTTTATTTCTAAATATCCCTTATGTGAAATGTGAATTATTATTTTCCACTTATAACACATATCTAATTTCAAATTTCGAAATTATGTGTGTATTTATGCATACAATCTTTTAAATCTTTTTTCATTAATAACTGCCTAACTAATTTCATTTATAACAGTATTAATTCACCGTTTCTTCCTTTTAATATATATATATATATATATATATATATATATATATATATATATATCCAAATTTCAAATGCAACTATCTTCTTGCCTATTTTTCCTTCATTCACATTTATTGCTTTCCACTCCTGAATTATACTTTAAATTTCAACTTTTGAATTTATGCATAATCTTAGTTTCTTTTCAAAATTCAAACGACGTTATGCCATCATTTATTTCTTACTCAACTTGATTGATTGCAGGTTACTTTTTGAATTTCTTATTTATGTATATGTATATATATTTACACACACATCCACATATACACACATGTAGGTATATATATATACACACAGACTTACTATATGCATATATATATTTTTATGTGTACATTTATATATAGTTTCTGCAAGAACATGCATTTTTATAGCCTTCCTTTTAAAATTAAATAGATGACACTAACGAAACTCGAACTTGCACCACTCGTATGAGAGAGACATGCAACTGCCAACTCACCTACTTAGCCTTTTGTTCACAAGACTAAAAAAATTGGTATTTATTATTTTCATTAGTGTTCTTCTATATCTTCTTTTTCACATTTGCTTTAATACTTCATCTAAAGATAACCTTTTCATTTTAAATCCATTTTTAGTAAACCATAGGTTTAAATTGATCAGAGAATTACCATGGATGTAATGATGCCAATTCGTTGACCAATTTTTGAAAATTTTCCAAATATTTATTTTATTATTTAATTACAAATGTGGTGTGTTATAATAATCTTTTAGGTAAATATTTCATGTCAATTGTATCATTTATACAATTCTTGGATAGCTTGATGAACATATTTTGTTCATTTCCAATTTTGGATATTTCATGCTCTTTGTCTCTAAGTCCATATTATGACAGCCTAGTTAAGTCAAACCAAATTATACAGCTGAGTATCACATTTACACAATCACATATAACCAAAATAAATAGTATACTAATTTTTTGGCATTACCTACATATATCAATTCTGGCATTGATGAGTGTATTTATTGGAAGACATTACTTTAGACTTAATATTAATATTATGTTTGGAGGGATATTATAAATGGAAGTGGCAAATCACATTTTCTTCTGTCTATTTGCAGTATACATAAAAAAAATTAGAGAGTAAATAAAGTAGTTGATTATATGTCGGACATATAATCAAGAATAAATTAAATTAGTAAATCTCATTTGCAAATGTTAATACATATACATATATATATATATATGTATGTATATATATATGTATGTATATATATATACATGGGATAGGATCAGGTGCCTCCCTGAATTTCAGCCCCCCCATTTGCACCCCAATTTCAACCACTCATTTATATTAAAAAAAAGTGAATGGAAAGTGAGTGGGAGGTGAGCGAATGAGTGGAAGGAGAGAGGGAGAAAATATGTGGTGGAAAAGTGGTAGGCTAAAGGGTGCTCACTATTTGGGGTGCCATTGGACGCTTGCCCTATATATATATATATATATATATATATATATATATATATATATATATATATATATATATATATATATATGCGAGCGTTCAATGACACCCCAAATAGTGCGGCACCCTTAAATGCCCTCTGATTTCCACCACATATCCCGTTTCTCTCTCCCTCCACTCATTCTCTCACCTCACACTCACTTATTCTAATATAAATGCTTGGTTTATATGGGTGGCAAATGGAGTGCTCACTATTTGGGGTGCCATTGAACGCTCCTCATATATATATATATATATATATATATATATATATATATATATATATATATATATATATATATGACAGTAATGTTAAAAGGATAGGGAAGCTTGTTAATGGCGACAGGCGTTTTAGCCTGATTTCGCTATGCGCGAGTTCTCCCATGTTCCTAGTTACATCTTCTATTTCTATTTCGATTCAATTTCCTCTTGCCAACCCTCAACAAAAACTTCTTTTGGTTTTCGTTAATAAGCCATCTCAAATCTGGATATATTTTCACGATCCAAATGCCAGATCTAGATTACCCGCTGATGTGGTTTAAGCCATTTCCAAAATTCAGCAAACACATAGAGTTCTTCCTTCAAATTGCTACTAGGGATGGCAATGGGGCGGGGCGGGCGCGGGTAGTACCACCCCATCACCCGCCCCGTTGGGTGATTTTTTGCCCCGTGCCCGCCCCATACCCGCACGGGTATCCATTAAACGGGTTTTAAACGGATTGCGGGTAATGGCGGGTATTCGTGGGTATCCATTATATTTATTCAATTTATTTTTTAGCCATTTATTGAAATTATTTAAAAGTACATTTGGTAAAAAAACAAATTAGACCAATTCTTAAATGCTAACCTCAAAATACCAATACATATTTAAACCAATATCCAAAAAATAAGAGACAACAACAAAAGTATCCATCAAAATATCGACAACTAGTTATAAACTGTTGAGTAAAAGCATGCACACAAATACTGAACAGCCAACAACAATATTTTTTGTATTGACTATTGATAATAAATCGCATTCAATACGGGCACGGGTACCCGCGGACATGGATATCTTACTATCCGTACCCGCCCCATTAATTGACGGATATTAAAAATACCCGTTTATTTTACCCATGGATACCCATTTAACTATCCGTTTCATCCCCATGACGGATTTTACCCGCGGATAACCGCGGGTACGGATTTTTTTGCCATCCCTAATTGCTACCTATACTCCCCCAACCAAAACCGTCTAGGGTTCGATTCATTGAACCCCTAAATCGCATAGACCCGACGATTGCATGAATCCCGTAAAACCTCAAATCTATAATCTACAAACAGCGACAACTCACCGCATCGCCAGATCTGGCCTCCCTGATTCCGATGATGGTCTCAAATCTTGTCTTTGTTTGTGGAATAATTAAATCTGCTTGACTAGCGTGGATCAAGCCATCTGGATCTTGGGTTTCGGCACGGCCGACGTTACTGAATTTTTTTCAGTTCCAAGTTTCCGTCAACCTATCCTCCCTGTTTTGTGTTAACGACAACTTCACTAGAGATTTGGGTATGAGATTCATCTGCTAATCCTGGGTCAATGGTGAGTGTGGTATAACAGATGCTGGTCTATTCAGGCTTCAATGAGATTCATCGCACTGGGTGTTTAACTTCCACGCAATTGGCTTCTGACGATTTGGATCTGGAGTTGCACAACGTGTTTAATCTTAGTTCCGAAAATTCAGGATCAAGTCCCAACCGATCCATCGATTGAATGGATTTGATCTGACTGCCTTCTCAGATCTTCTTGTGAAGGGTATGAATTGTGTTACTAGATTTAAATACAAAGATTGGAGCTTTTTTTGGTTTACTATTATACTATCGATTTGGATTGCGACAATTTAGAGACCTATTCTCGGTTTTCCTCTTATACTGGTTCATAAAAGAGTTGTTTATGTAGGTTTTTTTAGATTTTTTATAGTCTCTCGTGGTTGATAATTACAGAGAAGTTACACAGATATGGTATTAGTTTAATGTAGGAGGATTTTATGGGATTTGCAGTTTTATGTATCATCTTTTCAATCCTTGGAAAAACTGATATACATCTTTCTATGAACTTGAAACTTCAAGAATTTGCAATGGCATATCAACCGAGTATGAACATGGACTGTAATAATTTAATTCATGATGAAGACTCCAGAGAGGAGGATGAATTGAAGGGATTAAAATTGTTGTTATACCACTTAGACAGTGTATTTGGATTTGAGATTTAATGTTCGGAATTTCAATATTGAGAAGATGCACCATCTGACTTCAGTTACTATACGTTACCACATATTACACTTACATTGTATACATCTGCTATGCAAACTAAGGGGAACGATATTTTTTCTTTTTGGAAATTTCGGTTATAATCCAGAAACTATAAGCCATTTTCTTCTTTGAAGACTTGGGGATATTGTTAACTGCCTTCTACTTGACGAACATGATGTTGTTCGTGAGGAGCAATTTTGGGACGTGAATCATGCAATAGTTGATTGCATATTGTTTGGAAGGAACATGCACAAAGTCGTGCAGCAAGCGGGACATCCTCCAGATTTGGAGAAATGACCTCATCATGGGTCTTACCTAGGATCAGGGCTGGCTGGGAGTTTTGGGTTGCCCTAGGCAATAATGCTGGGGACAAAAGAAAAATCTGTAGGAGGTTGCCCTTAAACGTAGGGCAAAAATTGAAAGCAATGGCAAGCTGGAGGATTGAACCACAGACCTCAAACACTACACACACTGAATGATAACCAAGACCAACTGAGCTACATAAGATTGTTGATGGCAAGTAGTAGTCACGTTTTGAAACCAGCAAACCAACTGATCGCCGCCACCTCCTCCTCCGCCGTTGCCCTTGGAGGTGGGTTGCCCTATTCGGCGGCCTAGCCCGCCTAGCCCTAAAACCGGCCCTGTCTAGGATTTAATTTTTTATGTTATGCATGTATTTTCCTTTATGTATCCGGTTTTTCTTTTTTTCGCATGTATGTTTTTTTTAATCATCCCTGTACTGATATTTCATAAGTAAATAAAAAGCGTACCAATTTTTTTAAAAAAAAAGTATATATGTATGTATGTATGCTTACTCAAAATCATGTTGCAGCCTATGCAAATAAAAAATTGTATGTAAAACATTTCATAGTGGAACAAGCATCTATAGAAGACATGACTTCAATTTCATTCAGACACGTATGTCATTATGAAAGAAATTTATTTATTTACTGATTCGAATTTACAACAAATATGAACACATGCTAATTTATATTCATATAACTATAGGAGATTTTATCATGTAGATATAAGGATCCATGCAGTAACTTTAAAAGCATTTCAATATCCTCATATAAATTTTAGTATACATTGTACAAAATTTTTATATACAAACAGCCTGTACAGTATTCTCATATACATTTCAGTAAACACTATGCAAGAAATATATATAAATTGCATGTACAGTACTCTCATATACATTTCTGTATATGTTATATATATATATGTATATGTATATGTATATATATATATACAAATTGTATGTACATGTTCTCATATACATTTCAGTATACATTACAGAAAAATATATGTATAAATTGCATGTACATGTTCTCATATACATTTCGGTCATGTAAACAAAGAAAGTCCCACTTGCCTTTACTTTCATAATTTATTATCGGCTGTATGAATCTTGCTTTCCCCAGGTAAGTAGCTGATGCTCAACCATTGAGCCACGAATCCAACTGGTGTCGTTCCAAGCACAATTAAAATGCATATAGGTTAAGACATACGGCTTCAAAAGCCTAGCAGTATATATAGGTTTAAGCTGGCCTATATGCTATAAGATTCACATGTATGTAACGCTAATCCATTCATGCACAAGGTAAATCAATGAAAAACAACATTAAACATATATGGGGTTATGGCTTTAAAAGACTAGTTTAACTTTCAGCAATCATGACAAGGGATTCAATATCAAACCAGGTTGTATTTTTAAATTATCTACAATTCCATAACAAGCACATCACTACAAAAAAAGGGTTATTTTCCAACCCAGGATTCCCTACGCCATCCCTACGCGGCGTAGGCATAACGTAAAAATATGTAAATGGTGCAGGGACGGCATAGCAAATTTTCTATCTATTTCCCAAACAGGTTGGAATTTATTTACTTACCCGGTTCTGAAAAATAACCGCACCGTCCCAAATCAACCTCTCATCAAAACATCCCGTTGAAACCCTTTTTCATTTCCATCGTTCATCAGATTAAAAAAAAAAACCTAAATTACCTCCACCGCGCCGCCGCCGCTGCCGTACCTTCAAACTCACCGCCGAGCTGCCGAGCCTCCCAGCCACCGTTCCTGCTTCGCCTGCATCACCTGCGTCGCCTGAAAATCAGGTACATAAAACATGATTTTGTGATTAATTGAAGCTTAAATAGTTAATTTCGAGCATGGATTATACTATGATTAAAGTGTTTAAGTTAATAAACTAAAATTTATTAGAATAGTTTTGTTTGATGTGAGGTTTGGGTTTAGATCTGAAAGTATTTTGGGATTTTTCCACAATGGTACTTCTTTTGGATAATTTTATGAGGTTTTTATGTTTATTTTAATTTTTTGTATGTTAGTTATGTTTGTGTACTTATCATAATGTTCAATATATGTAGAACGAATTCGAGATTAACCAAGAAACATGAAACTATAATAGCAGGACTCGTAGAGCTCAAAGTGAAGATGCAACTAGAAGGACTGTTTATGTTCCTAATATCCATCCACAGGTGATAAATTCATTTTATTGTTGTAATGTATTTTGATACGTGACATAACTATGTGTATCCCTTCAACTGGACGTTGACTGATTGGTTGGCCTTTCATTTAGTTGATCAGTTTAGTGCAAGGTTATTGCAGATAATTTGTTTTAGTGCATTGACATACGGGTTAAACTAAAGAACATGCTAAGGTTTATTATTGATAGAAGGGGAATCAAAGGTTAAACCCAAAGTCTACCTTTGTAATTAAAGAAGTCAGTAATGTGCCACAAGAACAATTCAGTCAAATAATTAGTCTTAAGCACGTGTCCAGTATGAACATTTTCCTAGATAAATCCATGTCTTGAGGAGCCAGTTTTACATAATTTTGAGTCTTCTATGCCTTGAACTGTTTATGCACTTTTCTTTATTCTTTATGATTATCTATATTATTTACCTCCCTTTTCCTCTTCTTAGCATCCAAAAAAAATCACTGAGTTTTATTCTGAAAAGAGAAATGCTAAAAGGTTGAAATGGGTTAGGGAAAATTGTCGGGTTTAGGAAAAAAAAATTATGCAACCCCAGCCTCAAATACCCTCATCTTCTGTCACTGCTGTTTTGAAATTTTGGCCATCTCACATGTTTAGTTGGGACAAAGAGTTTTTTATACTCTAATGACATGATAGCTGTATATTTCTGAAATAATACAAAGATTGCATACTAGAACTTGGATATTCAACATAAGTTATTTTTCCTGCACTTGTACATCCATTTTCTGTCAAACTTCGTGAGTAAATATTTGTGATTGATAATTATCGTTTGAGTAGAAGTTTTGAGTAAGGGTCCTCGTTTGATTTGCACTATCTTTGTGAGTTATGTTAAACATACAGAATGTCATGCTATAGCTGAATATCTATTTAGAGTTTTGTTGAGATTTTGAACTACTTCAAGATCAGTTTTTCCCAAATAGTAAACTGTGTTTGACATGAACTGTGTTTGCGCAGCAGCGAGAGCTGCTGTTTGCGCAGCAGCGAGAGCTGCTGTGCACGGCAACGAGTTGTTGTGCAAACAGCAGCTCGAGCTGCTGTGCACAGCAACTCGTGCACAACAGCCCGAGCTGCTATGCAAACAGCAGCCCGAGCTGCTGTGCAAACAGCAGCCAGAGCTGCTGTGCACATGTTGCACAGCAGCCCGAGTTGCTGTTGCACAGCAGCTCGCGTTGCTGTGCACAGCAGCCCGCGTTGCTGTTTCACAGCAACTTGCTGTTTGCACAGCAACTCGAGTTGTTGTGCAACAGCAACCCCAGTTGCTGGCACATCAACTTTAAGTTGCTGTCGCTGAGCCTTAAAAGGCTCAGCGGAAACTAAGCAATTTCGGCTCAGTTTCGCTGAGCCTTAAGCTCAGTTCCGCAAAACTGAACATTTTACTTTATTGTAATATGAAATGTATTCATTGTACTAATTGAGTTAAAAAATTTATGTGCAGATATACAAAGACAATACATACACCGTTAGGTTTGGAGCTACAGATGATACAAAAAAGCTTGTGAAGGAAGTAGAAGAGTTAAGAGATAAAAATCAACAAATGAGTGTCACTATTAGCAAACTACAAGAGCAAATGAGTTCTGTACAAGAGTTTTTACAAGGTTACGGCGAGAGCAAGAACCGCAAATATGACGTACGGCGTACTTTATGAATTAATCTTATTTTGGTAGTGAGTTTGATGTTCTATTTGTGTAAGGTACATTACACGATGTTTGAATTAGATGAGACGATCATGTAGCAACTTTATTTTATTGTTTGTTGGACATGATTTGTTTTAAATATATTTGTAGCAAGTTTATGGTAATTCGACCATGAAATTCATTTTACATCATTGTTTTTATTGATATATATTGCTATGATTTTGCATATGTTCGGTTTTGTTATGATTTGTGGTAGATGAAGATAAATATAAAACTACCATATTGATTTTTGGTGTACGGATGCGTAGGGAAGGCGTAAGGAAGGGGTAAGGATGTATATGAAACTTGGCGTAGGGATGGTGTAGGGAACTTGGTGTAGGTATGGCGTAGGGAATTTGGCGTAGGTATGGCGTAGGGAATCTGGCGTAGGTATGGCGTAGGGAAATATTTGCGACGACCTTTTTTCCGACTTCCTTGTTGGCGTAGGTATGGCGTAGGGAAATTCGATTCCCTACGCCATCCCTACGCCAAATTGGCGTATGTAATTCAGAATTCTTTTGTAGTGCATGGCCTCCAACATATATATAAAACTATTATATGCAGTACATACATAAAACTAACAAAACAACTATTTGTTCACGGATATATTCTACATTGTCTACAATAATATATATATATTCGTGCAGAATTAAAACATTATGAGATGTCTTAGTAGCCTGTTCATACAAATATTTTTTTTGTGTGTGTGTGCACGCGCCAGTGCATATAAATACATATAAATGCATTAAAAGGAAAATGCTACTCTATATCAATTTGCAACAATTTTGGGTACTGAGTATCCCCATATAGTATATAAAATTATTTGTACGTTGTTTTCGAATATATATATATATATATATATATATGTATGTATGTATGTATGTATGTATGTATGTATATATATTATATCATTGCATGCATACATATCGATACATATATATATATTTATTTATATATATTAACAGTGCAAATTTATAAAATGAACAGGCAGTCCACGCTCAAAAATAGAGGATGGAATTGCATCAACAACAACAAAGCCATATATCCCAAACAAGTTGGGGTTGGCTAGATATGGAACCCAAAATTAAAATAAAATAAAATTAATAATGATGATAATATATATTTAAAGGGTTTAAAATAACCAATCAAATAAAAAGTCGTCCGATAAAGGTTTTTTTTAATAATAATAATTATTATTAGTAAAAATGTTCAATAAAAGTGAAATAAAATCTAAAATAGTAATAAAAAGTAAAAAGGTTCAGTAAACGTGAAATAAAGTCTTAAAAAAAACTTATGGTTCTGGTACATGGATTGCCAGTTTCCATGCACTCCTATCAACTACCAGCTCTTCCGATAAACTCCAGTTACTTAAATCTCTCTTTATTATCTCCTCCCATGTCATTTTAGGTCGACCTCTACCTCTCTTTTGGCCTTCGGCGCGGCCTAAAATTCAGATGCATCGTATGGTCTTCGTTGGATATGTCCAAACCATCTCAAGCGGTATTGGACTAACTTCTCTTCAATAGGTGCAACTCCAAGTTTTTCCCGAATATCCTCATTTCTAATCCGATCTCGTTTGGTATGCCCACAACTCCAACGCAGCATTCGCATCTCTACTATACTTATCTTCTAGACGTGTTGCCTCTTAGTAGGCCAACATTCTGCACCATATAACATTGCAGGCCTGATTGCTGTCCTATAGAACTTTCCTTTAAGCTTATGAGGAATCTTCCGATCACAGAGAATGCTAGATGCTAGTCGCCATTTCACCCATCCTGCTTGAATTCTAAAACTAACATCCTTATCAATCTCTCCATCAAACTGCAACATAGATCCTAAGTATCGAAACGATTCCTTCTTAGGTACTACTCTATCGGCCAGGGTAACATCTCCGCCATCTGACCTAACACTGCTAAACCCACACTTCATATACTCTGTTTTAGTTCTGCTAAGCCTGAAACCCTTTGATTCCAAGGTCTCCCTCCACAACTCCAGTTGTCGATTAACCCCTATTCTACTTTCATCAATCAGCACAACATCATCGGCAAAGAGCATACATCAGGGGATCTCCCTTTGTATGTCTTTTGTGATTTCATCCATCACTAATGCAAAAATATAGGGGCTCAAAGCCGAACCTTGATGTAACCCTATGTTAATTGGAAAGTCTCTGGTCTCACCATCGCATGCCCTAACACTAGTCACAACCCCCTCGTACATATCCTTAATAAGGGTAATATACTTTGATGGCACTCTCTTCCTTTCTAGTGCCCACCACATAACCCTCCTCGGTACTCTGTCATAAGCTTTCTCCAGGTCAATAAAAACCATGTGGAGATCTTTCTTTTGCTCCCTGCATCTCTCTATAAGTTTCCTAACCAAGAAAATCGCCTCAGTGGTTGACCTTCCAGGCATAAAACCAAATTGATTCCTAGAGACACTTGTCAACCTCCTCAAACGCTGCTCGCAAACTCTCTCCCAAAGCTTCATTGTATGACTCATAAGCTTAATTCCTCTATAGTTTGTGCAACTTTGAATATCTCCTTTATTCTTGAAGATTGGAACTAAAATGCTTCTCCTCCACTCATCTGGCATTTTGTTTGATTTGAAAATATTGTTAAACAACTTAGTTAGCCATTTTATCCCTGCATCTCCAAAGCATCTCCACACCTCAATAGGAATATCATCAGGCCCTACCGACTTGCCTGATTTCATACGTTTCAACGCCCCCTTTACCTCAACTTCTTGAAATCTCCGCACAAAATGTCTATTGGTGTTATCGGCTAAGTCTTCCAACTCGATCGAAGAGCTATCACTTTCTTCGTTGAACAGCTTATCACAGTATTCTCTCCACCTATTCTTTATCTCATCTTCCTTCACCAAAAGTCTATCATTCTCATCCTTAATGCAATTAACCTGATTGAAGTCCCTTGTCCTCCTCTCGCGTAGCCTAGCTATTCTGTAAACGTCTTTTTCACTCTCCTTTGTACTTAGCCTTTGATACAAATCTTCGTACGCTCATCCCCTTGCTTCACTCACTGCTCTCTTTGCAGTCTTCTTTGCCACTTTGTACCTGTGCCTGTTCTCTTCGCTTCTATGACAGTACATGCATTTGTAGCATTCCTTCTTCTCTTTGATAGCCTTTTGCACCTCATCATTCCACCACCACGAATCCTTGGGTTCTCGCTTGCTTCCTCTTGTTATCCCAAATACCTCAGTGGCGACTCTCTGAATGCAAGTTGCCATCGCATTCCACATGACATTTGCTTCTCCTTCAACATTCCAAGCTTCTTCTCCCATCACTCTATCTTTAAACACCCGTGAAGCATCTCCTTTGAGTTTCCACCATTTCGTCCTGCTAATATTCGCTCTCTTATCCTTCACCACCCGAAGACGAAACACGCATACCAACAGCTGGTGTTGTGAGACGACACATTCTCCAGGTATGACCTTGCAATCAACACAATCTCGTTTACTATCTCTTCTAGTTAGGACAAAGTCAATCTGGCTAGCCTGTTGGCCACTACTGAAGGTGATCAGATGTGATTGCCTCTTTCTAAAGAAGGTATTAGCAATCATGAGATCAAAAGAGAGAGCGAAATCCAAAATATCTTCACCCTCTTGGTTCCTACTACCAAATCCAAAACCACCATGCACTCGCTCAAAATCCCCGCTAGATGAGCCAACATGGCCATTGAAGTCTCCTCTTATAAAAAGTTTCTCGCTACTATGCACATTCCTAACCATGACGTCCAAGTCTTCCCAGAACTTCCTTTTGGCTTCTTCACTTAGACCTACCTGTGGGGCATATGCGCTAATGACATTCAAAACTGCCTCGCCAACTACTAGCTTAACTAGGATGATCCTATCCCCTCGTCTTCTGACGTCAACCACATTGTTCTGAAGGTTCTTGTCAATCAATATGCCTATCTCGTTCTTGTTACGTACTTCTTCCATGTACCACAATTTGAAGCCAGTGTTCTCCACCTCCTTCGCCTTCTGACCCACCCATTTAGTCTCTTGAACGCACAAGATGTTAACCCATCTCCTAATCATAATATACACTATCTCTCTTAATTTTCCTGTTAAGGACCCTACATTCCAACTACCTAACTGAACCCTACTATCGTCGACTAGCTTCCTTGCCCCTCGCATCTGCTGAGAAAAATGCAAGGACCCTTGCTCACTTATCACTACACTGGGGCATCGGTGTAGCGCGCCACTAAGAGAATGGCGGCCCAGCCCTTGCTTATTTAACACCATATCCGAGCCTCGATATAGCGCGTCGCTAAGAGGGTTACGCCCCAACGATATATCATAAGGTTCCATATCCATAAGAGAGGCTAAGTTTTTACGTTGGCTCGCCAAGCCTATCACAACCCTCCTCCTTTACCCTGGCTTGGGACAGGTTGCATAGAAAACTACACAGGCGGAGTTGCATCACTGGCTAATAATATATATTACAGAAGTGTGTTCTTGAAATAACCATTAAGTAGTGCACTTCATATAAAAATATTTATATAGTGTCAGTGCCAAGCTTAAAAGGAAAATTTCATGCATTAGGATATATATATATATATATATATATATATATATAAGTTTTCAAAGCAATTAAGTGTCAAGACACAAATGTATATATTCAAATAGCATGAAAGTGAAACTTGTTGTACCACATAATCATCTTTTAAAACCAATTCAGTATCTAGATACATACATTTTAAACAAACAATATATTGACATCAATAAGTATATGTAAATAGTAAAACCAAGTCACTTGCTATAGTACTGATAAACATATTTGCAATATATATATATATATATATATATATGTATATATGTGTGTGTGTGTGTTAATATGTGCAGTATGTATCTACATTAGTACCAGCAACACATGTAACATCAAATTAACAACACACATAACATCTCATAGACTCAACTGGTCTTAAGTGTTATTTTCATATATTTAATGATTTTAATTAGTATAAACCAAAGAAGCAACATTTTAAATGGGCCTGAAAAACTGGTATGCTAGAAACAAATATCTTATATGTTCTGAGATACACATGGCATATGTGTGCAGTATATTGTTGAATACAACAGTAATGCTCATTAATGATGGAATTAACACCTGTAATATCAATAATAATACATATAACCAACTTATATTTTGAATATGTTTCATCAATATCAAATCATGCACACAACTGTTATGCACCGAACTTTGGATTAACAAGACATAGAGCATTGCATGAAACACTAATAATGAATGCTAGTTTTTACAAGTAAAGAATTCATACCCATAAAACCCATATTTACTGGCATAATTTAATATCTGTACATCTGAGTGAATTTAACACTTCATGTATATATGTCAACTGCCTACAATAGTAATTTACATTGTATACTGTGGTTCTATCATAGCAATTTAACAACTTTTTGATTCAATGTTGTATTCAACTACACCTATCATCACTTTACACATTAATATCAGTCATATTCAAATGACAGTAAAACATTCTTACAATAGTGTATATTAGTGTCATATGCCCACTCTTATATATATATATATATATATATATATATATATATATATAAGAGTTGACTAAAGCTAACACATATGCACAACAGGGTATATGTGTAAACTACAGTTTTACTTGCAATGGCATGTTGTTGTAGCATTGATAGTTAAAGACATGTACTAGTTGAAGGGTTGAAATTCCAATTCATATTTCCAGCAAACGCACACACACACACACACACACACACACACATATATATATATATATATAAGTAGTATGATATATCATCTCATATAAGTGATACATGGTGTGTTTTCTAGTTTGAAACACATGAGAGTGAAAAGTATTATCAAAACATATCGCGCGTGTGTGTGTGTATATATTATATTTATATATGTCAGATTGTACTAAACAAACTATTAAGCCAAGATGAAAAACTTAATCAACATACTGCTCAAATTTTTTGCAATGATTCAAAAATCATTCATTTATAAATGTTAACCTCAGATCAATTTGATTCATTGTTTAACAATATTTGTTAAAACAGAATAAAATATTTAAACATGTTCTTTTAAAAATGAGGTTTGAATCAGACAAGCTTTAAACACATTTTAACATATTAAGCTGTTTGTTTATATATTTTTTAAAATAACCATGATCGAGAACAAAATCCATCAATTCACTTCAACCTTTGTATCTAATACAAACTATTTTACAGTGAAATAGTTTCACTTTTGAAACGAATTTACATTACAATTTCGTATTAGTGCTCAAAACAGTTTCAATTTTGTAAGAATTAATGCATACAAAACTAAAATTAAAGTTCAAAATGCTATTTTCGCAAGACCTAGCTCTAATACCATTGTTAGGATTTCTAGACGTGATCTGCATCCAATGGCAAGATTAATAACCCATAATAGAAGATCTAAGCGAAAAATCAAACATACGCGTGCCACTTTGATTAGCAAGTCATAGGTCTAATGCAAAATAAAGTTGTATCGAATCTCCTTAATGCCTCTGTTTGAATCAGCATCCCCATAGATATCCACGAACCCCCTTGAGATCGTCATACAAAACCAAAACCGAGAGTGAAGGTACTAGCCATGGACGTATTTTAATTCCCTTTTTATTTTGGGTTATCTTTCTGCGTACATCTCAAAAAGGAATATATCCTCCTTTTAATAGGAACAAAAGTATACCCAAAAGGAATTACAACCGGTATCCCAAGTCTTAAGCAATTTAAAATACCAACGTTTTTATATTTTATATATTCAAAGAATGGTTATCTCTTTTAAATGTTCTTAGTATGTGACCCTATAGGTTACTACAATGTTTTTTATAATGTTAAACGATATGTTAAATTATAAACAATGAGCGACATCTAGTAATACATCATTGTTACTCCAGTTATTATAAAATCAATGATTGGAAACAACCTTTTATGTGACCCGTGTTTCAATGTAATTTAATCCTTTTAACCAATATATCCAAGATTAAACTCGAGGCATGGAACGTATCATCCTCTTTATAATTTAATCATTTTATCTTGTTCGATGAGCAGATTATATAAAACAAATCAATATTTGAACATGACCATGCATTTTGTAATTATACTCAATCAAGATGCCCATGGATATCATTACTTATGTTATAGGGTTAAATTCCATCTAAATCATTCACATAATTTAATCGATTCGAGATGTATCTGATAATCACCTTTATCGTCTACTCGGTTTAAAGTAACTTTTGATGATATCAAAACACAAATATCCTTGAATAAAATATATAATGATTCAGGTCTGAGGACCAATACATCACTGTCACTATTAGAATTATTTATGATACTATCAATTATGTTCCATGAAGTTTTCTCATATTGGGTCAGCCCAATACACTTTTCTCTAATACGTATTTATGTATTGACATTAATATCACATATATTAATGATCAATGAGATATGATCATCAATTAATGAACATACTAGTCTCAATGTTTTATTGTGTCATATATTTACACTAAAACTTGAATAGGGAAATTTAAGAATTATAATACTTATCATATTATATAATCTCATGTTCAAGTCACTTACTTGAAACTATATAATTATGTATTATTATTATAAGGACTTCTATTATGTTAATATTTATATTACGCAGTAAATATAATATAACAAAATCTTTTATTCAAAATAAAATATAACATCAACAGTGTTATTAATCACATCAAATGGATTGTCTCTCAAGCACAAACTCTAATAGAAGATTGTACTAAAAGTGCTACTCGATAAGCTACAAGACAGACATACTCATGTTAGGGATTGCGGAAAGGAACGTTAAGTCAAAACAAACACTAGAGGGGGGGGGGGGTGAATAGTGTTTTTGAGAATTTAAACAAAATCTAAAAATTATTGCGATAAAGTATATGAATCAAAACATCACAGAAACAATCATAGATACAGAATCAAACACATACACAAACTAAACAGAAATAAAAAAGCAGAAAAGGAAAGAACACATCGGATTTTATACTAGTTAGGATTGCTCCTACGTCCAGTCCCGCACAACGTTGGATTGCGCAAAGTTTTTTTACTATATCAATATCCAATTACACCCCTTGATTTCATGGCAACAAGGTTAACGCCGGCTCCCGTTCCTTGATTTCACGGAAATAAGAAAAACACTGATTTCGTTCCTTGATTTCACGGCTACAAAGAAAACACCGATTCCCATATATTTCCCAAACAACTACAGTTGCCCTATAACTCTTCAATAGCACTTGATTCAGAGAGTAATGAGTACAGAGTGTAGAGAGAAGAAGATTAGTGAAAACAGAATTGAATTTGGTAGAGGATAGGTGTAGGAATCATAAAAATGATAAGAAAAAAATGGTGTAATGAAAGAGAGTGAAAGTGGAGAAGAAGAAGTGATGAAAAATTCAAAATCAAGCCCTTTTTATAGTGTGTGAAAGGTTGCAGCGCTCCAGAACCATCACAAATAGTGAAAAGACGCTTCCTTTCAAATTTGAAAAAATGACAATTGTATGTCGACATGGTATTTTCTATATGTCGACATATACTTAGTACAAAATTAATTTTTGAGCATTTTCCAAGTGTTTTGATATAAATATAATTTTGGAAATTCTTGAATTAAAGTATAGTGTTATATATTAATATTATAAAGTAGGAAATCATATTATGAAAACTTAGATATAAACATATTTTATAAAAGTGGAAATTTGCGTGAAGGGCTTACTAGTCAGGTCCAATTAGTTTAAAGGACGCGACTTTTAAAGAATAAGTTTCAAGGACAAAAAAATGTCACGACCATTATTTTGCAAATCTGAAACCCTAGTCGATCTTCATTAAAATGGCGATTTTCAAAAGCTTTCATGTTTCAAACGAATCGATCGAACGATTCGATTTTATTTCTAAAGACACAACCGATTGAACAAATCGATTGAACCATTTGATTTTTCAAAAGCTTTTAATTTTATGTCATATGTTGATGAAGTGAAAGAGGATTGTTGTGTTTTGACGATGGATGGTTGGTTTCAGAGTGCATAGAAATGCAAAACAGAGAGAAGATGGGAAGCAAATGGAAATCGAATTTAAAACAATAGTTAACAATACTGCAAGTGCAATGTAAAATATAATTTTGTGTGAATTGAATGTAGGTGCATTTCCGATTTTGTAACTAATAGTTATAATATTCACGTAGTTGGTTTCATGTACTTCTTTTTATATTTTCAGATAAAGATAAACACTTTTATCCTTTTTAGAGAAGGAAGAACAGCCTACAGCAACGATACAACGGAATACTGGTTGGTTTATGCGATTTAACTGTGAAACTGTCTACACATGTATATATTTTTGATACAATGGAATACTAGTTTTAAGTGTCTGTCATGTATATATTTTTATATTTTTCAGATAAAGATAAACGCTTTTATCTTTTTTAGAAAAGGAATAACAACTTGCAATAATGATCTAAATCATATTGGCATACTTGAACTTTTTTGTATACTGTGGACTACAGTACAATTAAAATTGCAAAGAATGCAGAAGTCATAACTATTGTTCTTAACACAAAAAGATAATTAAAAAGGAAGAACACCCAATTGCGTAACTTCCCACTGTTCTTTCCATCTCCTTTATACACAAATTTGCACAACTCATTTATGGTTTTAACTCCGCAACAAAAAACAATTAACAAAAAAAAAGGTCACCAAAACAAAAAAACAAAAAAACAAAAAAACATGACTCTGCAAGTTCATAGCCATTCTATTTACAAGCACAACAATAAACAATACGACTGCGACTATCATGGTAGATCAGTCTCCATATCGCTGCAACCACTAAATAACGCTTGTTGATCCTCGAATTCCTACAAAGGAAATTTGAATATGTATTAGCAAGGATAAAATTAGAAATAAAGAAAAATAATTGATAAAATGATAACATATTTTTGATTTAGTTAGCCTACCATGAATTTGGAGTTATATGCTCTAGTATTGTAATTTATTATGTAACTAAATTTTGGCATATCTTTTGATATTCATAAATAACTAAAAGCATGTCGTTCTAATTTATTATGTGACTAAGTTGTTTGCACAAAAACATAAATGCTTTTTTTTTTATGCAAGCTTTAAATCAATTCATATGGTATGTAATAATTGTAAATAATGAGTAAAACTTCAAACATAAGTAGAGCTAAACATGTAATTATCTTTTTTAAATCTGAAGTTTGGTTTTGAAAAGATAGATGCAACTATCTTTTTTAAATCTGAAATAAATTAAGATATTCTACTAAACGTTTAAAAATTGTTAATTGCAAAAATGCAATTTTGCAATCAAAAGTTCAATTTTATCATTAACATTGCATATTTGCAACTAATAATTAACACATGACATATATATTCATTTGTCTTTTTAAATCTGAAGTTCAGTTTTGAAAAGATAGATGCATCTATCTTTTTAAAATCTGAAATAATATAAGATATTCTACTTAACATTTAAAAATAGTTAATTACATAATGCAATTTTGAAAGCAAAAGTTCAGTTTTATCATTAACATTGCATATTTGCAACTAACAATTAACACATGACATATATATTCATTTATCTATTTTAAACTTAAAGTTCAGTTTTGAAAAGATAGATGCAACTATCTTTTTTAAATCAGAAATAAATTAAAATATTCTACTATATTTAAAAATTGTTAATCACAAAAATGCAATTTGGTAATCAAAAGGTCAGTTTTATCATTGACATTGCATATTTGCAACTAACAATTAACACATGACATATATATTCATTTATCTTTTTTAAATCTGAAGTTTAGTTTTGAAAAGGTAGATGCATTTATCTTTATTAAATATGAAATAAAATAAGATCTTCTATGTATTTATCATTTAGTAAAAGATAAAATATGATATTCTATGTAACTTATCTTTTATTCTACTAAATTTGAAATAAAATATGATATTATATGTAACTTATCTTTTATCTTTTAGTAAGAGATAGATTCCATTATCTTTTTTAAATCTGGAATAAAATAAGTTATTCTATGTAAAAAATAAACATGCTAATGTTTATCATTTAGTTAAAGATAAAATAAGATAGTCTATGTAACTTATCTTTTAGTAAAAGATAGATGCAATTATCAATTTTAATTCTGAAATAAAATAAAACATTCTATGTAAAAAATAAACATGTTAATATTTATCATTTAGTAAAAGATAAAATACTTATCATTTCTCTTTTAGTAAAAGATAGATGCAATTAACTTTTTTAAATCTGAAATAAAATAAGTTATTCTATGTAAAAAAATAAACATGTTAATATTTATCATTTAGTTAAAGATGAAATAAGATAGTCTATGTAACTTATCTTTTAGTAAAAGATAGATGCAGTTATCTATTTTAAATCTGAAATAAAACAAGGTATTCTACGTAAAAAAAATAAACATGTTAATATTTATCATTTAGTAAAATATAAAATAAGATATTCTACGAAACTTATTTCGTATTCTACTAAATATGAAATAAAAAGAGATATTTTATGTAACTTATCTTTTATCTTTTAGTAAAAGATAGATGCAGTTATCTTTTTTAAAATAGGAAATAAAATATGATATTCTATGTAAAAAATAAACATGTTAATATTTATCATTTAGTAAAAGATAAAATAAGATATTCTATGTAACTTATCTTTTAATGCTTTTATCATAATAAATCCAAATCATAAGAAAAACAACAAATATGTTTAAAATGTATTAACAATTATCAAATATTACTATGGTTTAATACGTAATTAAATCTTTCAAATCAAAAGATAAACACCTTTATCTTTTTAAGCTGTCAAATAAATTAACATCTACCGCTGAATATATATGTATGAATAGTTTCATCATCACTATAAATTGATTCATATTACATATTATTAACCCACTGAGTATATACATATGATTAACAAAACAAAAAATAATATGTTTTACATGTATCAGTAATTTTAATATATTACTAAATTTTAATACGTAATTAAATAATTCAAACCAAAAGATAAACACCTTTATCTTTTTAAGTTTGTGAAATAAAATAAAATCTACCACTGAAGATATACGTATAAACAGTTTTATATAGCAAAAAAATCAATCAGTGAATGACTACTTACTTCTGCTAACAAAAATAATTGATATATAGCAAACAAAAACAATCGAGGAACACCAAACAACAAAGATAAACAAGTACTTACTTGTTCAACAACGAACACAAACCGCGTCTTACAAATAGTGAATAGAAATTGCGTCTTAGTTTCATTACCTGAATAAAGGTGAGGCGATTAACATCAGCAATATATATATATATATATATATATATATATATATATATATATATATATAACAAATAGCAGAAATAAACAATTACTTACTTGTTCAGCTGAGAGAAGTGATTCAGCTGGATTTCTTCAGCCAATCAACAAATCTGTTGAGGCGATTTTGTTTCGAAAGTAGATTAGCAGCAGATTTGATTTTGAAAGTATAAAGATGAAAAAGAAAGCGGATTTAAAATCGATTTGGGGTTTTTTTAGCGTCGAGAATGCATACAAAATGAGACGATAAAATGTTGTCCTTAAAAATAATTGTTAAAACCGTGTCCTTAAAATTAATTGGTTGAGGGAAGTAAGCCCTTATTGTAAAATGCCACTTTATAAAATTACAAAGTTAAAACTATATAAATATAAAGTATAAATATATAAACATATAAAACTTATAAAACTTGAGTTTAAAAACAAAAGTAAAGTAAGAAAGACAAATAGAAAAGACAAAAAATAGAGAGGATTGAAGATGGAATTTGAAAACAGAATTCGAAAAACAGAATTTGAATTTGAACTAGGAGTGCTGTAGGATCTAAATTAACCCTAGAGGGGGGGGGGGGGGTTGAATAGGGTTTATTGCAAATTAAATATATTTAAAATAATTGCAGAAATAAAAAGATCACACACAGAAAATACCCAGCTTCGGCAAAAACTATGCCTACTGCTGCATTCAAGGTTTCTACTAGGAATTTTTAAACAATCTCTTCGCTTACAAACCCTTGTAAACTTGCGACCTTCGCTCCCGACTGTTAAAACCCTACGCTCAAGACCTTGACACAACACGACCACTTATGTTGTGATTTTCAAACTACTCACACTAGTAGTTATTGGCTTTAAGGAATAAAAGAAAAATTTTTAAAACAAAACAAAAAAAATAAAAGGAAAATAAAACCCTAGGTTTTAACTTATTTAGGGTTATCCCCTTTTAACATAAAGGCGGCTCCCCTTTTATCACTTCACCGATTTATTCTTTTTAACCCTAGCCTCCTTTGTCCCTTTCTGGAAATGAATATGGCGGCTTAGAGCAACTAGGGTTTTCTTCAATCTTCCCTAATTCTCTGCGCTCGAGTGATGGATATGCGATGCTTTGATGCGCGGCTTCGATCGTTGCTTTCAAATGCTTCGACTTGAATCCAAGTTACTCACTTGTTCTCAGGTATGATTTTTATTTTGAGTTCTTCTTTGATTGTGCTTGAACTTGGATGCCCTAAGCCTATGATGAATCGGTGGTTATTTATAGGGTTAATTGGAAAACTCTGGAATTATTGATTCTCTGATTTCGTGTTAGAACTGGTCTGATATTGCGTATATTTTGGGCTTTGAAATCTTCGACTACTTTGGAGATTTCTTCGATTAATTTTGGAATTTGATTTAGATTGAAAAGTTCAAACTTTCTGGAGCCTTTGCATGGTTTAAAATCTGGACTTCGAATTCGTCTTCGTTATACTACTTTTCTGAAACTAAGTTTTCATTTCCTGATTGGCTATTTTAAATTTAAACTTCCCAGAAGAAAAACTTGAATTTGTTGACTTTGAATTGGTCCTTTAAACAATAATTGCTGTATATATATTTTTCTGTAATCAGACTTGAACTCTCTTTCTGGAACTTTGATTTTGCTTTTTCTTTGAAAATTTCAATCCGACCTTTTCTAAATCCTTTGCCTTGAAATAATAAGATAAGAAAAATTGCTATTTCCCTTTGAATAGATTAAACAGATGCTATACTTTGATTTGCCTCGACCTTTAGCTTGCCACTGTGATGCTTGTTGATCATTCTGGATTTTTTAAACATACCGATTTTGTCTTGCCCCAAAAATAAGAACTGATGCTGAGTTGATATTGCACTTGATATATATATGTTGAGCTTTGTTTATTTGTGTCTCCCTTGCTTCTTGCTTGACCCCTTGGTGCACTGTGTGCATGCTTAACTTTATAAATCTGACTTAAGAACTATTGCCCCTGCATGTACATTAATGTGCTCATGCTCCACTGGTTTCTTGCTGCTTCATTCATGTATGTTGCTTTACTTGGTCGAGTCTGAATGGTACATTGGGTTTCCATTGACTTTGGGTTGCCTTATCTTTATGTTTCCGAGCAGATTTTAGCCTTGATCAATGTAACATTTTGTGCTAAAACTCCCTTTTAAAAAATGCTGCACGATGACCAGTACTTGCAAATCTTCCTTTTACCATACATGTTTATGTTCTTGTATCCTTGATATTATTATTTGCATTCTTGTTGGTTTGTTGTTGCTCGAGTACTGCTTTGAACCTTGTATTTGAAACCTGGTTGTGTGCACCAATATCATGTCTGTGTCTTGTATGTTGCTTGACCATTTTTGAAAAAAATTATCCAAATATGTTGCCTTGACTTTGTGCTGAGCTATCTCGACCACTTCGAGTTTTTATTGATTTTTCATTGAATTATTTTTATATGTGCACTGAGTCGAGACGGTCTTTATGGCTACTCCTCAGTCACGACACTGGATTGGCGTGGCAGTGCGCACGTGTATACACGTGTGTATATGCAGTCATCCAGACGAGTTTTTCTGTCCCTGCATATCAGACAAAGTCTAGAAAAATGATGAGAATCACACTGTAATTCTGAGGCAAATAAAATTTTAAAAATAAATTTTTATTTGCTTTTATTTTATTTTATTTTTGTTGCAGTCTACTGTGTGTTCTTTTTGTGACAGGTATGAAGTCAGGATTTGACTGAAGGTTGTGAAGACAGAAGATGGACGATAGAAGACAGTAAAAAAAATGTCAATGTATGAAAGTGTTTGTATGTGCAGTTGTATAGAGTGAGTGACAGAGTTGTATGAATGAAATGTAATATTTCAAATAGTGGAGTAAAAAGATGTACTTTTGATATTGAAATAAAATATTTTTATAAAATACTGTGTGATTGTTCAAATTTCTGTATCAGTGTATTTATAGACACATTCAATAATAAAAATATATTTGGTTGTTATCATCAAACAAAAATCATATAATTGTGTATACAACACTGTTATATACAACAATCTCCCCCTTTTGATGATGACAAACAAATAAAAGATTTTGAATGTGTGAATGTGTTTGATAACGTGAGGTATGTTACTCCCCCTATTTGTATGCTCCCCCTACAACTAGGCTTCCCTTATTGATGCACATAGATTTGAAAATTTTGAAATGAATTAGTCAATCCCAAATTTGAAAATATTCTAAAATGAATTAATCAATCCCAAAATTTGAAAATATTCTATAAATGTTTACTCATCCATCAAAATCTTGATCATTCTCCCCCTTTTGTTATCATCAAAAGAATAACAATAAATTAAAATAGTGATGAATATAAACTAGAAATATAAATTCGGATCAAGAGGATAATATATCGTAAATCTCATTGAATCAAACAAAAATCAAAATATTCTTTGAGTCAGAGACAAATTTCACTTTCAGAATGAATGAATGTACTATGGATTTTATAGAATTAGGAGAGTCCAATATTTGAATACAAAATTTAAAGATTTCAAATATGCTTAAAATATGTTAAGCACTTTCTAACCACGCATAGCCCAAAGGTCTTTTAAATGGGGTTAGTAGTAACTTAACTTTATCCTCTCTGATGAGTTTCATCCATGCACAGCCCGAAGGTCTTTTAAGTGAGAATGAAAGCACATAGAGATTAAGGTATTTCACCCACGCATAACCGCGAGGACTTTTAAATGGGAGTGAGTACCAAGGATATTATTATTTATTTATTTATTTATTTCTAAATTTCAAGAATAATTAGAACTCCCCAAATTAAATAAAACCATGATGAGTGGCAGAAGTATGGTAGATATAGAAGATGGTCGTGAAATAAGCTTTAACTCAAAAAATATCATAAAATCTGTCCAATCATCATGAGATTTAAAATATTTCCTTATGATGAAAATATATTATAGTCAGTACTCATCACAATTTCAAGATCTGTCATAATTTCAACGAATTCCAAAGTAGTTCAAATGATCAATCATTTAACTTTTGAATAACCATTTAAGAAATTTTATTTTATTATTTTATATATATATATATATATTATTAATATTATTTTTTTTTGTAAGGGGATAATGATTAATCTATTTCTATAATTCCCAAATCTAAGCGTAATCGTGAAAATCTATCTTCGGGAAGAGGTTTTGTAAAGATATCAGCAAGTTGACCTTCAGTTGTAATAAACTCAATACAAATATTTTCTCGTGAAATGTGATCTCTAATAAAATGATGTCTCACATCTATGTGTTTAGTGCGTGAATGGTGAACAGGATTATTAGACAAGTCTATAGCACTTTTACTATCACATTTTAGTGGTACTTTTTTTATAAATTATGCCAAAGTCTGAAAGAGTTTGCATCATCCATAATATTTGTGCACAACAACTTCCCAAAGCAATGTATTCAGCCTCAGTTGTGGATAAAGCAACACAATTTTGTTTTCGACTTGACCATGAAACTAATGAGTGTCCTAGCATAAAACAAGTTCCACTAGTGCTTTTTCTATCAACAAGAGATCCAGCATAATCAGCATCAGAATATCCAATTAGTTTAAAATTATTGCATGCGGGGTACCATAAACCAAATTTGTGTGTGTGCAAAAGATATCTTAAAATTCTTTTTGTGGCTTTTAAATGAGATTCTTTTGGGTTGGATTGAAAGCGAGCACATAAACAAACAGCAAACATAATGTCAGGCCTAGATGCAGTGAGATAAAGGAGTGAACCAATTATTCCACGATATTTCTTCTGATCAACTGCAACTCCTTTCTCGTCTTTGTCAAGCTTGGTTGAAGGACTCATCGGTGTTCTGAGTGGTTTTGCATTTTCTAGTCCAAATTTTTTCAGCAATTCAGCAATGTATTTTGTTTGTGATATGAAAATCCCCTTGGAGCTTTGTTTAATTTGAAATCCAAGGAAATATTTTAATTCACCTACCAAGCTCATTTCGAATTTATCCTGCATGACTTTTTCAAATTTCTCACACAAACAATCGTTAGTAGCACCATATATAATATCATCAACATAAATTTGGACAATTAAAAAATCATCACCTTCATGTAATAGAAACAATGTAGTGTCAGCACTGCCCTTTTTAAATCTGTTTTCCAAAAGATATGCACTTAAACAATCGTACCAAGCTCTAGGAGCTTGTTTAAGACCATATAATGCTTTTTCAAGTTTGAATACATGGTTTGGAAATTCATAATTTTCAAAACCGGGGGGTTGTTCCACAAAAACTTCTTCTTTTAATTCTCCATTTAAAAATGCACTTTTTACGTCCATTTGTTTTAATTTGAAACCTTTATAACATGCGAAACTGAGCAAAATTCTAATGGCTTCTAACCTAGCTACTGGTGCAAATGTTTCATCAAAATCAATGCCTTCAATTTGATTATATCCTTTTGCAACCAACCTAGCTTTGTTTCTAATTACATTTCCGGATTCATCAAGTTTATTTTTGAACACCCATTTAGTTCCCACTACTGGATAGTCATTCGGTCTAGGAACTAATTTCCAAACTTTATTCCGTTCAAATTGATTAAGTTCTTCTTGCATTGCTAAAATCCAACTTTCATCATTAAGTGAAATTTCAACATTTTTAGGTTCGATTTCTGAGATGAAACAACTGTGAATACAGAAAGTACAGATATCTTTATTGAATGATGAACGAGTTCGTATACCTGCCGTTGGATTTCCTATCACCAATTCTGGAGGATGGTTGGTTTTGAATTTCAACTTTTCGACTTCAAATGTTTGTTTTGTTTGGTCATCACTTCCAGTCTTCTCTTTGCTATTTTCTTTTTCACCCTCATGTGTAATTTCCTCATCGTTTTTCTCTTTTTCCATCGTATCCAGATCTGATTCATCAAATTTCACGTTTATGGTTTCAACAATGGTTTTTGATCGTTTGTTGAAAATTCGATAAGCCTTGCTTCTTGACGAGTAACCCATGAAAATTCCCTCGTCAGCCTTTGATTCAAACTTACCAAGATGATCACCTGTATTAAGAAGATAACAAGGGCATCCAAACACTCTAAAATATGAAATGTTAGGCTTTCTGTCAAACCACAATTCATAGGATGTTTTGTTAAGTATTGGTCTAATCATTACTCTGTTCATTACATGGCAGGATGTATTAACTGCCTCTGCCCAAAAAGTCAAAGGCAAATTATATTCACTTAACATAGATCTAGCCAATTCCTGTAATGTACGATTTTTCCTTTCGACTACCCCATTTTGCTGTGGTGTTCGAGGAGCAGAAAATTCGTGTTTAAAACCATTTTCTTCACAAAAAATTTCAAAATAAAAATTTTCAAATTCACCACCATGATCACTTCTTGAAGTTTTTATTGAAACACCTTTTTCATTTTGAACGAGTTTTGCAAACTTTGAAAAGTAATCAAAAGTTTCGGATTTTTTGGCTAGAAAATAAACCCATGTAAATCTAGAGTAATCATCAACTAACACGTAACAATACCTTTTTCCATTTAAGCTAGCGATTTCATTTGGTCCAAATAAATCCATGTGAATCAATTCAAGTACCCTATTAGTGCTAACAACATTTTTGGGACGAAATGCTGAACGACTGAATTTTCCCATAGCACATGATTTACATACTTTATTATTTTTATATTTCTGATGTGGTAGACCTCTTACCAATTCTTTTGATTCAAGTTTTTCCAAGAGACTCATACTAGCATGACCCAATCTCCTATGCCATAAGAATACTTCTTCATCCGTAGCTACTAAACATCGTGAGAGAGTCAAATCATCAAATGAAATAGTATAAACATTTCCTTTTCTTTTTCCCGTGAACACAATATTGTTTGTGGATTTTTCAATAATTTTGCAGGATTCATTATCAAATATTACACTCATTCCTTTGTCACATAGTTGGCTTATGGAAATTAGATTATGATGCAAGTTTTCAACATATAAAACATCAGTTAAGGAGAAAGTACTATTACCTACTTTACCTTTACCGATAATTTTACATTTTCTGTTATCGCCCATTATCACACTTCCTCCTTTATATTTTTCAAGGCTAAGGAACTTTGATTTATCTCCTGTCATATGTTTGGAACATCCTGAATCCAAGTACCATTCTTGTTGTTCCTTAGCCCGCCAACATACCTACACACAAGAAGAAGAGAATGACCTAGAGTAACTCATAGGTCTAATAACATTAGTAACTGACAAATTTTGATTTTGAACAACTGATCCTTTTGGAATCCAAATTTGTTTGTTTTTATTAAATCCAAATCTATTACAATTACTCGTCAACCCTTTTGGAACCCAAATTTGTATGAATTTTTTATTATTGTTCCTATTTTGACATTTTTCATAGCTATGTTCAATTTTTCCACACTTTGTACATTTAGGAAAAACACTTCCACCCTTCGCATTATCATTCATTTTAACGTATGTTTTCCCAAATCCTAATCCTTTTCTATTATTTGTATATAATTGGTTTCCAAGCAACATTCTAAATGACTTTTCCCCTCTTGAAAACTTACTCAATGTTATTTCCAGATTTTTTACTTTGGTTTTAAGTGCTTCATTTTCATTTACAAGAGAAGTACATCTGTTAATAAAATTCTTTCTTTTTGTGTCATCACTTTCTCTTAAAGCCAAATATTCTTGTTTTAAATATTCACTGTCAACTCTTTTTATTTTATTATTCTAATATGAGTGAGTTGAATACATTGGTACCCAAGTTGTACAAACATGAAAACAAAAATCTTTGGTGCATGCTATATGCGTTTGAAGATTTCAAAAATTCTTACTAATCATGTTGTGATAAATTTAACATCGATCAAGTTGTACACCCCAACACAATATATTGTAAATTATCCCAACCAAAACTACATACTAGTTAATTTACAAAAATCCCCTACTTTATGTAGCACCCCGTGTTTTCTGTTAACATTAAACTAACGAAATGAGGAATAATTAATTTTAAATGTGAGAATCAACGGAAACGGGTTATGCCATTGTGTTCATCTCGGAATTCTGGTTGAGATAGAGTCCGAGTTTGCGTAAATTGGACTTCGTATGAAGAGTTATAGCTGTCGGAAGTTTCCAGAAATTCAAATTTAAATTCAAAAACGAATTCAGACTCAAAACCGGATAGGGCGGGAAATTTCCCGCCCCAGGCCAGATCGACCAGGGGGTCGACCTACCCTATAGGTCGACTTGGGGGTTGACCTACCCCCCTCGGGCAGATTTGAATTAAGCCCAATTCTGAGCTGCTGTTGAGTCATTAGGGTTGAGTTGGCTTTTTGGATGGTTCAGGTTGCATCTAGGTTGATCGGATGACCTAAATTAATCATAATCTCTATACACACACATGTAGACTCAAACCCTAAACCTAATAAAAACTAAAACCATGGCCGTCATGCTATCACTCCGCAACCTAGAGTAGCCGCCACCAACTAGGAGCAAAGAAAAGCTAATCGACTCAATTCAACTCAAGTCTATAACAACAACAACAATGAATTTGTCTACTTCAAAGGCGAGCTAATTCAACTACAGAACACAGATCCCAGAACTCAAGACCTTCTTTGAGTTGTGAGTTCGATTTCTTTAATAAGATAATTAACAAGTTAATTAGGTTGAGTTATAATTTGGGTTATATGGCTATGTTTGTGAAACATTGGGAAAATGTGATATTTTGTGAATATATGCTAGTAGTTCATAATGATAGTTTTTGTTGTGGACCCCTTTGTATATGCCCAATCACCTATGTTCAACTTGATTCATGTTTGACATCATTTTATATGCAAGTTTGGGTGTAGATTATATGCTAGTTTCTATGTGAATTGTAAACAAGTTTACATGTGAACCAAGTAAAATGACAATATGCAAGTTTAGGTAGAAATTGGATTCAAATATATGCAAGTTTACACCTTTAGGTTTAGATCTATGACATATATAGTTTTTGCAAGTTTGTGACTATGGCCTATGCAAGTTTGGGTGAAAACTATATTCATATATGCAATTTCAAACCTTTAGGTCTATATTTAGATTCATAACAATACAAAGTTTATGCTAGATATGTTGTAATCCTTATTTGTAAGTTAGATCCATTTTGTGTGTTATGCAAATTTGCGATGTTTCTTCCCTTTTATGTATTAGACAAATTGCTAGTCTTAAATATATATATGTCATGATAAGCGAATGAACAACGTGGGGACGATGGGGGTAATATTGAATATACACATATTGAGAATTGGGATAAATGGCCTTAAAAAGGCATATAATTAATTTAAAACATTAATTGGCATAATTAGTATTTATGGACATAATTTTAAGAGACAGTTATGGACATAAATAAATTTGGAATTTATTTACAAATTTGAGTAGGGATATTAATCCAATTTGGGGTTAAATAAAGATGTGTAATAATAAACCGCCTAAGACACGAGGTTAGACTCTTTTGTGGTGTAAGACTGCCCGGACCCGCCCGGCAAATCCAGCAGCCACAAATGCCAGTCTAATATGAGAGGTCAAAGGCATGAATTAAATGCGTAACAGTTGTAAAGACACGAGGTTAGGCTCGTTTGTGGTATAAGACTGCCTGGACCCGCCTGGCAAATCCAGCAACCGCAAATGTCAGTCTAATGTGGGAGGTCTTTACCAGGTTACGGTTCTAATGAATTAAGTAACGCTTAACCAGATAAACATGTGGTGGAACATGGAGGGGTTAAGTGGGTGCCTTAGGTGGCATGTGAAATTAAGTGGGTGGCCTTGGGTGGCTTGTGAAATACGATATGAAACACTTAACCAAGTTGAAACATGTAAGAAGACATGAATAAGAAAGGGTTAAGTGAGATGTACTAGAGACCAAGCATAGGTGGGAATTTTGTGTCAGGCATGGGGGCCCTTATCAGACTAGTAACGCATTAAGTATCTTTGTGGGCTTGACCCAAGTCGAGGATGGGACAAGCATACTGGGTTTGATTGTAAGAGGTCAAAACGGGTTAGCGGTGGCAATGCAAGTCCAACGGGGTCATGTGCGTGTGTGGGCCCGGGCTGGTAGGTAAGACGTTGTTGCATCATGTAGGTATAAGCCGTGCATCTTTGATGGTACTGGGTTGCCACTTTGGGGAGTGATACACCCCACTATGGGGCCAGCACGGGTATCTACGAGTTAGGGAGCCGATCGCATGGGGGTAGTGGGTACACCTAGTGGAGATAGGGGCAGGCGGCACCTATGTAGACAGCAAGGGGTACACGAAACTACTATTATGATTACTAAGTTTAGTAGGTGGGGATCAACTTTTAGGGTGTTTGGTGTGGTGCAATGTAGTAATTATCTTATAGTGATTAGGTGCGCCTTTAACGTTATCTTTGTTTATCTTATTTCCTTTGTTTGATCTGTCATGCCCATTTGTTCACAGTCATTTCCTTTTTTACCAGCTTATTCCTTATCCTAGTTACTTTAATGATTATATTGTTAAAGTTATTGCACTCGCCACACTTTATGTCTGACCCCTTTGTTTCCACCTCTTTTCTTCCTTTATCCCCCCCCCCCAATGTGCTCAGG
This sequence comes from Allium sativum, assembly GCA_030737875.1. Taxonomy (NCBI): domain Eukaryota; kingdom Viridiplantae; phylum Streptophyta; class Magnoliopsida; order Asparagales; family Amaryllidaceae; genus Allium; species Allium sativum. The sequence continues at coordinate 41,973,211 of JASFAX010000020.1, read as the reverse complement.
GTGGGACTAGTACTAGTGGAGCTTGATTTGGACAGCTTTATCTCTTTCTTTTGGAAGTTGCTTGGATTGCTGAAGTAAAGTTCAGCCTATCTTATTTATGGCTATTTTATGTTAGGGTTATGTCCTTTTGCGTACTCAAAACTTATTTGTCAAGATGGATAATAAGTGTATTTGGTTTTGTAGTTGGTTTTTGATGTGATGTAACCAAACTATTTCTCCGCTGCAATAAAAGTTGTTTCTATTTTCCAAGTACCGATATATTTATCTGTCTTTTTTACTTTTCTGTTCTATACACAATAAACGCTCCACCAAAATTAAGGCATTCCCTTTGTGAGTGACCTTAATGGAGTTGGGGTGTCACACGTGATATCAGAGATGAAGGTTACCAGAACAGATAAGATATTTTGAAAAAACTAGTTTTCAAAAAGCATTTTCATAAAGGATATTTTCAAAAATACGTTTTAAGGAGAGTATTTTCAAGAGAAAAGTTTATTTAGAAAAAAAACATAACCCCCAAGAGCCATATATCTTTCTTTCGAATTCTCCGTTTGAATCTCTTCATTTTCTTTTCAGCATGTCTGGAATTCCCGAGATACCCGAGGGGATACCGATACCAGGATTGTTTAGAAGGTATCTGGAAGCTAGAGCCAATGTCGCAGGCCCAGCAAATGCTCCTCCTCCTCCTCCTCTTCCTCCTCCTCCCCGTGTTGATACTTTCGCAAAAATATGCAACGACTTTCGGGCCATGGGCGGAAAACCTTTTCACGGGTCGGAGACTTTTGTTGAAGCTCGAAATTGGCTAAAGGAGGTAGAAGAATTGTTTGGAATCTTTGAGGTAGAAGATGGAAGAAGGGTCCAATTAGCTGCCCGGTTAATGAAAGATGAGACCTCGTTTTGGTGGGAGGTCACTAATGGAGAACGTCCAGTTGATACATGGCCGGATTTTAGGCATAGGTTTGAGGCAAAGTTTCTCTCACGAGCCGAGGAGAATCTATACATGGAGAGGTTTTTGGTATTGAGGCAGGGAAATCTATCAGTGAAAGAGTACGTCAACAAGTTCAATCAGTTAGTGAGATTTGGCTTGGACTTGGTGAATACACCCGAAAAGAAGGCCCTGAGATTTGTTAAGGGTTTGAACGAGCAGCTACATGGGTTAGCTATGACTACCACATCCCTATGGGGGCCACGTTTGAGAGACTGGTTGACATGGCGCTTATGCATGAAGAGGAGGAAGGCGCCAATGCTAATAAGGCACCTGAGAAGAAAGGGGATCAAAAGAAACCACAACAGCAACAGTAGAACAAGAAGGGTGGTAAAGGCAACAATGGCAAGGGAAAGAAAAGATGCTTTAACTGTAGCACACCAGGCCATCTGAGCAAAGACTGTAGGAAGAAGAAGAAGACTGGTTGTTTCCACTGTGGCGAGGCATGACAACTGATTAAGGACTTCCCAAAGAAAGGGCAGAGGGCAGGGCCTACCTCTGGAGGGCAGATTCAGGCTCTCATGGCACCAGGGCATGCAAGGGGGCAGGTCCAGGCTCTCGTGGCCCCACCGCTGCAAGAACGAGGTAGAACGATTTCCGGTGAAAGTTTAGTTTATCTTTTTGATCATCCTGTTCGCACACTCTTTGATTCTGGTGCATCACACTCTTTTATATCTACTGCTTTAGTTGAGTCACTACACCTAAACACCAGTATAGTAGAGGATCCCTTAGTTGTTTCAAATCCAATTGGGGGCTCAGCCTATTTGTCGATGATTTGGAAATTTCTATACTTAGCGTTGGGTTTAGATGTGATGCTTATGTTTTGGGCTTCACGGGCTATGGGTTAATTCTGGGCATGGATTGGTTATCCAGTAATGGAGCCATCCTAGATTGTGAAAAGAGAGAGGTTAGGCTTATGACTCGCTTGGGCAACACTCTCGAAATCTCTTGTAATCCCATGAATTCTGTTATGCTAAGTTATCTAGAATCGCTTGACGCGTCTGCTGAGAATTTGCAGTCTATTATAGTGGTTCGTGAATACTCGGATGTCTTTGAGGAAGTAGAGGGTTTGCCTCCGAAGCGGGAGATAGACTTCCTCATATACCTAGTTGATAATGCAAAACCCGTTGCTTTACCTGTTAGACACATGGCTCCAAAGGAGAGAAAGGAGCTTAACAAGCAAGTTAAGGAGCTGCTAGAAAAAGGGTTTATAAGGCAGAGTATTTCTGAATGGGGTGCTCCAGTGGTATTCGCAACCAAAGCGGATGGTTCACTTCGCCTATGCGTTGATTATAGGGAGCTATACAAGCTGACCAAGAAGAATAGGCACCCACTGCCAAGAATAGACGATTTGTTCGATCAGCTTGTAGGTGCAACAGTTTTCTCCCAATTAGACTTAGCTACCGGATTTCATCAGCTAAGAGTGGCTGAAGATAGCATTGATAAGACCGCATTTAGAACCCCGGACGGTTTCTTCGAATGGCTCGTCATGCCTTTTGGCTTGACAAACGCACCTGCTTATTTCGTAGATTTGATGAATAGAGTGTTCCAAGAATTTCTCAATAAATTTGTGGTAGTCTTCGTAGATGATATTCTGATTTTCTCGAAGAATGAGGAAGAGCATGCTTTGCATTTAAGGGAAGTCATGGATGCTCTCCGTGCACATCAGTTAAAAGCAAAATTCTTCAAGTGCCACTTCTGGAGAGAAGAAGTAAGATTTTTTGGGCATGTGGTGTCCAAAGAAGGGTTAGCTGTGGACCCCGCAAAAGTAGTTGTGGTCCAGGATTGGAAGGTTCCAAAGAATGCAACCGAAGTCCGAAGTTTTCTTGGACTAGCAGGCTTTTATCGCAAGTTCATTAAAGACTTTGCGAAAATCTCAGCTCCACTTACAAGGTTAACGAAGAAGAACCTGACGTTCACTTGGGATTTGGATTGCGAAGTCGCTTTCCAACGGTTGAAGAGGGCTCTGACAACAGCCCCAGTTTTGACATTACCAGACGGGAGCAAGATGTTTACGGTATGCACAGATGCATGCGGTACGGGACTAGGCGCTGTTTTGATGCAAGAGGGGAAGATAGTAGCTTATGGTGGAAGGCAGTTGAAAGTGCATGAGAAAAACTACCCAACCCACGATCTAGAGTTAGCAGCCATCGTTTTTGCGCTCAAGTCTTGATGCCACTATCTCTTAGGTGAGAAATTTGAATTGTATACTGACCATAAATCGTTGAAGTACCTTTTCTCGCAGAAAGACCTCAATCTAAGGCAACAAAGATGGATGGAGTTTCTCGCCTCATACGACTTTGAGATCTCCTATACTCCTGGCAAGGGCAATGTAGTAGCAGACGCCTTAAGTAGAAAGAAGCTGACCATAAGTCCTCTCTTTATAGAAAGGCAAAGTTTGGAGTACATAGCAAATTTTGGTTTTAGACCCTCTATTGATTATGTGACTGGCTAGATGGAAATGCTAGAGGTGCGGCCTACATTGTTGGACTCAATAGGAACCGCGCAATGTGAAGACCCTCAGCTAGTTGATGTGATAGTTAAGCTGATTAGGGGAGAGACTTCTAGCCACCTCAATAGATACTCCATCGATGATAAGGGTTGCCTGAGACGGGATGGAATACTATGCGTCCCACAAGCAAGAGATTTGGTGAAGATGGCTCTAGAAGAAGCACACCATTCCAAGATGACCATACACCCCGGTGGAGACAAGATGTATAAAGATATCAAAAGAGTCTTCTTTTGGAATGGCATGAAGAGGGATGTAGCTGAATTTGTTTCGAAATGCATGATATGCCAGCAAGTCAAGGCGGAGCAGAAGAAGCCTGGTGGTTTGCTTCATCCTCTAGAAGTTCCGCAATGGAAATGGGAAAGCATCTCGATGGACTTTGTTGATGGGTTGCCTAGGTCAAGAAGGGGCAATACCGATATTTGGGTAATAGTGGACAGGCTCACAAAAAGCGCTTATTTTATACCTGTCAAGAGTAGGAGGACCGCCTCGTCTATAACCTCCATTTATCTTAAGTAGATAGTTCGACTCCATGGGATACCCTCCAGCATAGTGAGTGATTGAGACCCTATCTTTACAAACAACTTCTGAAGGAGTTTGCAAAAGGCTGTAGGCACACAACTATGTTTAAGCACAACCTATCACCCTCAAACCGATGGTCAAACGGAAAGGGTGAACAGAGTACTGGAAGATCTTTTGAGATTGTGCATTCTTGACTTTGGATGATCTTGGGAAGATCATCTCCCTTTGGTGGAATTCGCTTATAGCAATAGCTACCAAGCCACTATAGGCATGACACCCTTTGAAGCTTTATATGGAAGGCCATGTCGATCACCAACTTGTTGGTGGGAGTCCACAGATAAACTTATACTTGGGCCGGACATGATTATAGAGGCTTCAGAGAAAGTGGACTTGATACGGAGGAGAATGAAAACTGCCCAAGATAGACGGAAATCCTACACAGACAAGAGAAGGACCGACCTTGAGTTTGAGGTTGGGGATAAGGTGTGTAACAACCCGTATTTTCAATAACCTGTTATAACGTAAATCGAGGCAGAATTTAATTCAAAAATATGAATCAAGGGAAACGGGCTATGCCATTACGTTCGTCTCGGAAAAATACGCGAAATAGAGTCCGAGTTTTCGAAAATCGGAGTCCGTATGACCCGATTAAGGCCCAACGAAGTTTTCAGAAAATTCCAAAGCAAAAACAGATTTCAAATTCAAGTTTGAATTTGAAAATTTGGGCCAGTTTGGGCCAGGCGGGGGAATTCCCGCCAGAACACCCAAGTCGACAGCCCTGTCGACTTGGGAGTCGACTTGGTTGGACCCAAGTCGACAGCCCTGTCGACTTGGCTGTCGACTTGGTCCAGCCGGGCTGTTTAGCCTGGTGCACCGTTTTGAGATTGTGTTGAGCTTGGGGGCCAGATTCGGTTTTAAGGGCTAAGATTGCAACTAGGGTTTAATCCTATGGCCTAGAACACTTGCCTAATCTATAAATAAGACCCTAACCTAGCCCTAAATCATCATTATTCATTCTAGTAACTAAACTATGGCAAAATCAACCCTCTCATGGCCTCCACTCTCTTCATAAAATTCCTAAATAAATTTCTATGAGATTTTCCATGCATAAAAGTGTTTTTAGACTTGTATGAGCATCATTGGCTTGCATTCAAGTCAAGTTTCTATATTTGCATCATAAAGGAAGAGTTTTGATCATTTTGGCTCAAGGGTTTTGCTTGCATTTTGGGTTTAATTGATTTCATAAAGGCTTTGTCATATTTTTGTGACTTCTTAAGCATTGTAAGCCCTATTCTACTTTCATACTTAAACTCTAAAGTTAAATGTATGATATGCAAGTTTACTATGCTATGAAATGCAAGTTTATCATGTTGTGATATGCAAGTTTATATGCAAGTTTATCATGTTGTGATATGCAAGTTTATATGCAAGTTTATCATGTTGTGATATGCAAGTTTATATGCAAGTATGCCAAGTTATGTTATGCAAGTTTGGGTTGAACATTTTGTTCATGCTATTATGTTATGCAAGCTTATCTTGGGTTTATGAACATAAAGCTTCAAGCTTTATGCCAAACGTTGCATTTTGGCAACATGTAAGTTATCATATCTCTTATGATAACTTGCATGTGAGGCTAGATGCGAACTTATGGCCATTTCTACATGTCATTTAGCACCATGTATCACCAATATGCCAAGTTTGGTTTTATGCATGCTTTTGAGGCCTAAAAAAATGTAATATGCAAGGGTATGAACACATGAACATTTTATATGCCACCATGTTAAACTTGTGGCTTCAATACCTTTATGTCATGATTATGCCAAGTTCCCTCTTTCTATCCTTTATGCGCTATTGCGATATGTAAGCGATGGGATTGCGTTTGGGGTTGGGTAAACTTAAAAGACATAAAAACATAAGCTTGGGAATTTACCTATTAAGTTAGGTCTATCCATTGGGAATTTACCTATTAAGTTAGGTCTACCCAATTGCTTGAAAATTTGTAACATGTTTAGGAAACATGATGGACATGACACTTAGAAAAGATAAGTGTGACCAACTCGAGGTTGGGTTGAGTTTGTAGCGTAAACCTACCCGGAACTGACCGGCCTAACTAGTTGCTACAAACAATAAGACCCAATGTGAGAAGTTGGCCATGTTGTACCTTGAACCCGAGGTTAGACCAAGTTGTGGTGTAAAGCTACCCGGACTCGCCCGGCTTAACTAGTAACCACAACAAGGTCTAATGTGAGAGGTTAAGGCACATTAAGTTAATTAATGCCTTTTGATTAGGGTTAAGTTATGGTCCACTTAATACTTAACCAATTTGGGCTTGGTAGATTAATCAGGGTTAAGTCTTGAACTCATCGTTACACTTAACCGAGTTAATCCATGATTAGCAAGAGGGTTAAACCGTACTTAACCCACTAGAAAATCCAAGCAATGGGGGTCCACTCCAGCAGTAATCCCAAGTTTGTATCATTATGACCCTAGGGACTGGGCTAGGGTGGGGGCACGATTACTGGACTTGAGGTAAGTGACCAAAAGCGACGGCAGGGTGGTACGCCGGTGTAGTTCCGGGCGGACTCTGGTCGTGCACATAGTCCGTAGCCGGAGAAAACATGCACGGGTACTAGTAGATCGAGACTGTGCACTCATGTTCATGGTGTCCAGGGGTTGACACCCTAGGGCTTGATACACCCGAAGGGTGGACCCGGCACAGTTCGACTACAATTATGTTTGGGCCGTATTGACACCAACACGTGAAGAGTTAGGCTTAGGGAGCCGATCGACTAGACCGTTTGGTTGGACCTTGTATTAGGGTCATTTCATGTTATTGGGCCAAAGCTTGGGCCAAGGGATCAATACTTGTTTATTCAAGTCATGTTAGTTTGCTAGTACACCTGTGGTGCAAAAACCTTAATCCTGATTATGCGATGACACCTTTATCTACCTTGTTAGTTAATCACCATGCCAGTATGTTGTTATCCTTATGATCATACCTGCTTCTCATTCCAGTTAACTTTATCAATTTACATTGATTGTAGTAGGGCTTACTCAGTCTTTTTGACTGACCTGTTTTCTTTCGCCTCTTTTCTTCCGTTTCCCCCCCCCCCCCCAAGGTTCTCAGGGAGGGAATATTGGAGCTTAGCTTGGATTTTCTAACCGCTTGCTTGAGGGATTTAGCTCATGTACGGTTTGACATGAAGCTAGCTATGGCTATCACTTCTTTTGGGGATTAGTACTTATGTATTTCAGTTTTTCAGTTGATGTTGTTTTATCTAGACTTATTTATTTGGAAAATTGACATTATGTTGTACCAGACTTGTTTTGAAATGGTTTGAAATCTTCCGCTGTTTTTATCTATGTTATTTACTCTGTTTACTTATATACATATGTTCTTGTTCTGCCTTGATATATCATTATGCATGTTTACCTGATTCAAACGCCCCTCCAAAGTCAGAGTGCTTGCAAGAGACACCCTGGCGGAGGTTTGGTGTTACATTTGGTATCAGAGCATATGGTTTACGAGAAGGAACAAAAAGGTTTTTAGAAAACTTTTGGAAAACTATTTTCAAAACAAAGTATAAAGTATTTTCCAAAGAAAAGTCTAGTTTATTTTAAAGGCTATTCCCCAAAAAGCCATTAGCAAAATTCCTTCGTTTTTCTCCATTCTGAATCTGTCTTTTTCTTCGTTTCAGTATGGCTGATAACTTTGCTATTCCGGAGGGAGTACACGTACCTGTTTGGTATAGGAGACTTTTGGAGGCTAGGGCGACCGAGGCCGGCCCCGCAGATGTTCCTCCTCCTCCTCCTCCGGTAGTTAATGTTCCTCCTCCTCCAGTAGTTAATGTTCCTCCTCCTCCTGTCGCTGAGGTTCCTCTTCCTCCTCCCCCTCAGTATCCTCAAGCTGACTTCGCAAAGGCTTGCAAAGATTTCAAAGAAATGGGTGGCAAGAACTTTCAAGGCACTGAGACTTTTGTAGAGGCCAGAAATTGGTTGAAAGAGACCGAGGATTTATTTGCTATCTTTGGGATAGACGATCAGAGGAAGGTCTTGTTGGCGGTTTGGCTTATGAAGGATGAAGCCGCTTATTGGTGGGAAGTCACCAATGGTACTAGGCCTGTTGAGACTTGGGCCGATTTCAGGGCAAGGTTCGTGCTTAAGTTTCTATCTTCTGCTGAGGAGAATCTGCAAATGGAGAGGTTCATAACTTTGAAACAAGGAGATATGTCTGTCAAAGAATATGTGAACAAGTTCAATCAGTTAGCTCGTTTTGGCTTGGATATGGTGAATACTCCTCAGAAGAAGGCTCTTCGTTTTGCTAGAGGATTGAATGAGCCGTTGCAGGGATTGGCTATGTCACATATTCCCCATGGGGCCACGTTTGAGAGTTTGGTTGATATGGCATTACTTCAGGGAGATGTCAAGAAAGAGACCAAGATGAATGATACTCAAGCCAAGAAGACTGATTCCCAGGGAAAAGGAAATCAGGGTAATCCAAGTGGTCAGAGCAGTCAAGGCAACCAGAACAAGAACAAGGGTCAAGGCAACAAGGGGAACAACAACAAGGGCAAGAACAACAAGGAGAAGTGCCATTATTGCGGTTCAGTTGGGCATCTTATTAAGGATTGTAAGAAGAGGAAAAGGAAGAATGGTGAATGCTTTTTCTGCGGTAAGACTGGACATTTCAGTAAGGATTGCCCGAAGAAGCAAGGGCAAGGCCAGGGTCAGACTCAGCGTGCTGGACCTTCAGGAGGGCAAGTTCATGCTCTCAATGTCGCTCCAGTTCCCGATCGAGGTAGTATTTCTGTTGAGAGCCTTGTATATATTTTTGATTTTCCAGTTCGTACCTTGTTTGATTCTGGTGCATCGCATAGCTTTATCTCATCTGATCTTGTTGATAGTTTGCACCTTAGTACTAGCTTGGTAGATGATCCCGTCTGTGTCTCAAATCCTATTGGGGGTTCCGCCCATTTGTCCATGATATGTGGGGATTTGAGGATCTCTATACTGAGTGTAGAGTTCTTGTGCAGTGCTTATGTTCTTGGTTTTAGGGGATACGGATTGATATTGGGCATGGATTGGCTGTCCAGATATGGAGCCATTCTTGATTGTGAGCATAGGGTTGTGAGGCTCGTGAATCGCCTCGGAAACACCCTAGAGATTTCTTGTGATCCGAGAGGTCCCGTCATGTTGTGCTATCTGGAATCACTCGACTCGTCAGTGGAAACTCTTCAGTCTGTGAGAGTGGTTCGAGAGTATCCGGATGTTTTTGATGAAGTTAGGGGGTTGCCCCCTAAGCGAGAGATTGATTTCCGCATTTATCTGGTGGATAATGCAAAGCCGGTTTCTTTGCCCGTTCGGCACATGGCTCCGCGTGAAAGGCGGGAGCTAGGTAAGCAAGTGAAAGAGTTGCTTGAGAAGAACTTCATTAGACGAAGCATATCTGAATGGGGAGCGCCTGTGGTATTTGCTACCAAGGCAGATGGTTCTCTCCGACTTTGTGTTGACTATCGAGAGTTGAATAAGCTGACTAAGAAGAACAGACACCCGTTACCGAGGATTGATGATCTCTTTGACCAGCTTGTCGGTGCTTCTATTTTCTCTCAGCTTGATCTTGCTATGGGATTCCATCAGCTCGGGGTAGCTGAAGATAGTATAGACAAGACTGCGTTCAGAACTCCAGATGGATTCTTCGAATGGCTTGTCATGCCGTTCGGCTTGACTAATGCACCCGCATATTTCGTGGACTTGATGAGTAGGGTGTTCAGGGATTTCTTGAACAAGTTTGTCGTGGTCTTCGTAGATGATATTCTGATCTTCTCTAAGGATGAGGAAGAGCACGCAAGGCATCTCGTGGAGGTGATGGATACGCTTAGAGCGCATCAGTTGAAGGCCAAGTTCTCCAAGTGTCACTTTTGGAGAAGGGAAGTTAGATTCCTTGGGCATATAGTATCTAAGCAAGGCTTAGCGGTGGATCCCGCTAAGGTAGTTGCAGTTCAGGATTGGAAGACTCCAAGGAATGCAACCGAAGTGAGAAGTTTTCTAGGTCTTGCGGGTTTTTACCGGAAGTTCATCAAGAACTTCGCGAAGATTTCCGCACCTCTCACTAAATTGACGAAGAAGAATTTAGTTTTTGCTTGGAGCATAGAATGCGAGCTTGCTTTTCAGAAGCTCAAGAGAGCTCTTACATCAGCACCTGTTCTAGCTTTGCCCGATGGAGGGAAGTTATTTACAGTATACACCGATGCATGTGGCACGGGATTAGGAGCTGTTCTGATGCAAGAAGGAAGGGTGATATGCTTTGGCGGTTGTAACACCCCACGTCCATTAATGTCACTCACAAAGGGAATGCATTAACTTCCATGGAGGTTTTAAGTGAATATAGAACAGTAAAATTACAACAAGACAGATATAAAATAGTACTTGGAAATTCAAAAAACTTTATTTCATTGTAGCAGAAGTCAAAACATGTTTGATTACATCATAACTCCATATTCAATGTCAAGTACAATATCTATCTTGATAAAACAAGTACATAATCCCATTACATGAATAGCCATTAAAAAGAAAGATAACAAGCTGGACTTTACTTCAGCAGTCCAAGCTTTCCAGAAGATAAGCGATCCAACTAGACTCCACTAGAACTTGGCCCAACCTGCGGACCTGAAGGAAGAAAAAGGATGGAAAAGAGGGGGTCAGACATAAAGTCTGGTGAATATGATAATTCTACAATACTATTACCAAAATAACTGGACTAAGGCATAAGCTGGAAAACAAGAAAATGTCTATGAAGAGCAGATTAAGGACATAGACAATCGCTAAAGGCAACGTTATAGGCGCTCCTAAATACTAAAGGATAAACACTATACTGCACCACACCAGTCACCCTAAAGATTCATCCCACTTAGCTTCACTTAGAAACTTTCCCAATGGCTTTACGTACCCCTAGCTGACTACATAGGTGCCGCCTGCCCCTATCTCCACTAGGTGTACCCTACTTCCCATTATTCGATCGGCTCCCTAACTCGTAGATACCCGTGCTGGCCCCACAGTGGGGTGTATCACTCCCCTAAAGTGGCAACCTGATACAACGGACATGCACGGCTTATACCTACACGATGCAACAACGTCTTACCTACCAGCCCGGGTCCACACACGCATATGAAACCCGTTGGACTTGCGTTGCCACCGCTCCCTGTTTTGGCCTCTTATAGTCAAACCCAGTATGCGTGTCCCGTCCTCGACTTGGGTCGAGCCCACAAAGATACGTTTTGGGATACTGGTTGAAATGGGCCCCCACTATTTACCACAAGCATTCCACCTAAGCTTGTCCCCATTAGTCCATCCCACTTAACCCACTTAGTCATGTTCATTTACATGTGTGTTTGGTTAAGTCTAATCGTATTTCAAATGCCTCTAAAGGCAACCACCAGATTCCTCATGCCACCCAAGGCACCCACTTAACCCCCATGTCCCACCTTACATGATTATCTGGTTAAGTATTTCTTAGTTCATTAAGGCCATAACCTCATAAAGACCTCTCACATTAGACTGGCATTTATGGCAGCTGGATTTGCCGGGCGGGTCCGGGCAGTCTTACACCATAAAAGAGTCTAACCTCGTGTCTTTACAACTGTTATGCTTTAGTTTGGGCCTAGGACCTCTCACATTGGGCCGACATTTGTGACTACTGGATTTGCCGGGCGGGTCCGGGCAGGTTTACATCACAAACGGGTCCAACCTCGTGTCCTAAGCATTGATTATTAATAATAATCCACTTTCCCCCAATTTTAATAATTCCCTACTTGAATTATTAATTACTTCCAATTTTTAACAATGTCCATAATTGACTCAATTATGGACATCCATTCATGGTATGCAAAATCTTACAAAATTGCACCCAATTTATTAATTCCTAATATTACCCCTACCCCACGTTTGAACGTTTATTCGCAAAATATATGTTAGACTCGAATAGCCTAACTCATAGCATAAAAGAGATTATCATAATAACAACATGTATATGTGACCAAATGAATCATAATAAGGGGTGAAACTTGCATATGTCCAACTTGCATAGATTATACATGTCATGGACCTAAAGGTGTCAACTTGTTCAAAATTCACCTAATATAATCTCAATCAATTTTCATAAACTTACATATGAACATGTGTGAATCAACATCATCTAATTTTTTAACAACATGGTTTGATATGGGTACACCTAACTCAATAGGCAAATTCCCATATTCAAGTTTTATTTAATTATAGTTTCAAGTTTATGGGTACACCTAACCTAATAGGCAAATTCCCATAAACAAGATCCATTTAAATTAAGAAAAAAAAACATAACTTTAAGCATGATCCAACAGCATGATTTTTCAACATAATATAGCATGATTTATAACATGGCATAGTATGATAGTATAACATAGCTTGACATGATTCTCAACATAGCACGACATAGCATAAGAGAATTTACAACATAGCATGACATAGCATATATAATTTACATCATACGACAACATAATAACATAATAAGAGATCCACAATATATAGAATTTACAATTACAAATCACATCACTTTCTTGTGATCCATTCATAACTGAGTCAAATTAGTTTGTAATAGTCTTGTGAGAATCATCATACTCACCAACAAAAGAAAAGAATTAGAGAAAGAGAGATCTTTTGATTTGATTTGTGTAGATTTAGTTGTAGATGATTAGGCTTCCTCTTCTTAGTTTGTGACGGCTACGCTGAACTCCATGGCAGCAGCATGACGGTAGCTTCTCTAATTTTACAAGTGATTTAGGTTTAGGGTCTACCCACTTATTTATAGATTTTAGAATGCATTTAGGCCATTAGATTTAACGTAGAAATAACCGCAGCCGTTCAGACAAGATGGGGTTTATCTTGTTGACTCAGCAATGAGTCAGAAGTGACTCAGCAAACACTCAGCAATATATATATTCTACAATGTACACATTAGATACATCCCCCCCTTTTACACACTTATTATTGTTTTTATATACATATTAGATACATCCCCTCTCTTACACACTTATTAATATTTTTATATTCATATTAGATACATCCCCTCTCTTACACACTTATTAATATTATTATATTCATATTAGATGCATCCCCTCTCTTACACACTTTTATATTCATATTAGATACATCCCCTCTCTTACACACTTATTAATATTATTATATTCATATTAGATGCATCCCCTCTCTTACACACTTTTATATTCATATTAGATACATCCCATCTCTTACATACTTATTAATATTTTTGTATTCATATTAGATACATCCCCTCTTCTACACACTTATTATTATTTTAGCAACTTTAGTGTTAATAGAAAATTCGGGGTGTTACAGCGGTAGACAACTCAAAGTGCATGAGAAGAATTATCCCACTCATGACTTAGAGTTGGCAGCAATAGTATATGCACTCAAGGCTTGGCGCCATTATCTTCTGGGAGAAAGATTTGAGCTTTATACCGACCACAAGTCATTGAAGTATCTCTTTTCTCAGAAGGATCTGAATCTAAGGCAACAAAGATGGATGGAATTCTTGGCGTCCTATGATTTTGAGATAGCTTATACCCCTGGCAAGGGGAATGTGGTAGCAGATGCATTGAGTAGAAGAAGGTTGACCCTAAGTCCTCTATTCGTTGAGATGAAGAATTTAGAGTATGTGGCAACCTTTGATTTCTCTTTGGCGGTTGGGTCGATGACCGGTTCTTTAGCATCTCTGGAACTCAGACCTACCCTTCTTGATCAAGTTGGGGCTTCGCAGAGAGAAGACCCTCAGATAGTTGAGATTATGGATAAGCTGATTCGAGGAGAGGCGTCCAGTCATCTCGCTCGATATTCTATTGATGACAAGGGTTGGCTGAGGAGAGACGGAAGGTTATGTGTTCCAATGGTAGAAGATCTAGTAAGAAGAGTTCTTGAGGAAGCGCATCGCTCTAAGTTGACTATACATCCGGGCGGAGATAAGATGTATAAAGATATGAAGCGCATTTTCTTTTGGCCTGGGATGAAGAAGGATGTGGCAGAGTTTGTCTCTAAATGTATCATTTGCCAGCAAGTTAAGGCCGAGTCGAAGAAGCCCGGTGGGCTATTGCATCCTCTAGACGTTCCACTATGGAAGTGGGAGAGTATTTCCATGGATTTTATCGATGGGCTACCAAGGTCAAGGAAAGGGAATACGAGCATTTGGGTTATTGTGGATAGACTTACGAAGAGTGCTCATTTCATTCCGGTGAAGAGCAAGAGGACCGCATCTTGGCTAGCGTCTGTATATCTTCGTGAGATTGTGAGGCTACATGGAGTCCCTTCTAGTATAGTCAGTGACCGTGACCCAATCTTTACAAGTCAATTCTGGAATAGCTTCCAAGAAGCCATGGGCACGAGGTTGAATCTAAGTACGGCTTATCACCCACAGACAGACGGTCAAACCGAAAGGGTGAATAGGGTACTCGAGGATCTGTTAAGGCTTTGTATTCTGGATTTTGGTGGTACTTGGGAAGACCATCTTCCTCTTGTTGAGTTTGCATATAATAATAGTTATCAGGCAAGCATAGGGATGGCACCATTTGAAGCTTTATATGGGAGGCCGTGCAAGTCGCCTACATGTTGGTGGGAGACTACAGATAAGCTTATACTTGGGCCTGATCTGATCAAAGATACATCCGAGAAGGTCGAGTTGATTCGGAGACGGATGAAAGCGGCCCAAGACCGACAGAAATCCTATGCTGATAAGCGAAGAACTGATTTGGAGTTTGATGTTGGGGATATGGTTTTCGTGAAGGTTTCTCCTTTGCGGAATGTGGTCCGATTTGGAGCCGTTGGGAAGTTAGCACCGAGGTTTGTTGGACCATTCCCTATTATAGAGAGGATCGGGCAGATGGCTTATAGAGTGGAGTTGCCCGAGAAGCTTGCCGGAGTACACGATGTTTTTCATGTCTCGCATCTCCGGAAGTGTTTACATGAATCAGCAGAGGTTGTTGAGCCAAGTGTTCTGAAAGATGTGGAAGTGGAGAAAGAGGCTACCTTGAGGAGAGCTCCGATTCGTATCTTGGGGACGGAGACCAAGAAGCTAAGGAATCGAGAGGTCAAGTTGGTGAAGGTTCAATGGGGTGAAGCCGAAGAAGACGCAACTTGGGAAACCGAGGAGAAGATGTGTGGGCTTTATCCATTCCTTTTTGAGGGTACACTCTCAATCTCTTTTCTTTGTTAGCATATCTTTCTCTTTGCTATCCATGTTTATCTAGTTTATCGTGTTAATCTTGTCATGAGAACCTTAGGTAGAAACCCTTTGGATGAAACATGTGTTTGAAACATGTTATGCTTGATGGTTGCAAGTGGTTGCAAGTGTTTGCAAGTGGTTACTCGTGGATGCATTATACACGTTAGGCACTAGATCGGCTCACAGACTCCTCATATTGCATATGCATGAGTGTTTATGCTTATTCATGGATGAAAATTTTTGTGTTATCACATGGACGTTGCATATGGATGTATGTTATGTGCACACATGTAGAAGTTATACGTTATGATAGGAATTGCATACATATGGATTCATTTCACTAACATAATTTGCATTGATTATATTTGCATTAGATAAGTACATATACACACACCTTTGCATATGTTCATACAACATTTAGAATCTTGTAAGGACAATGATTGCTCGTGGATGATGTTTTGAGTAGATGGATGATTGGATGGTAGGATATGTTCTTCCTAACTTGAAGATTTCGGGGACGAAATCCTTTAAGGAGGGGAGAATGTAACAACCCGTATTTTCAATAACCTGTTATAACGTAAATCGAGGCAGAATTTAATTCAAAAATCCGAATCAAGGGAAACGGGCTATGCCATTACGTTCGTCTCGGAAAAATACGCGAAATAGAGTCCGAGTTTTCGAAAATCGGAGTCCGTATGACCCGATTAAGGCCCAACGAAGTTTTCAGAAAATTCCAAAGCAAAAACAGATTTCAAATTCAAGTTTGAATTTGAAAATTTGGGCCAGTTTGGGCCAGGCGGGGGAATTCCCGCCAGAACACCCAAGTCGACAGCCCTGTCGACTTGGGAGTCGACTTGATTGGACCCAAGTCGACAGCCCTGTCGACTTGGCTGTCGACTTGGTCCAGCCGGGCTGTTTAGCCTGGTGCACCATTTTGAGATTGTGTTGAGCTTGGGGGCCAGATTCGGTTTTAAGGGCTAAGATTGCAACTAGGGTTTAATCCTATGGCCTAAAACACTTGCCTAATCTATAAATAAGACCCTAACCTAGCCCTAAATCATCATTATTCATTCTAGTAACTAAACTATGGCAAAATCAATCCTCTCATGGCCTCCACTCTCTTCATAAAATTCCTAAATAAATTTCTATGAGATTTTCCATGCATACAAGTGTTTTCAGACTTGTATGAGCATCATTAGCTTGCATTTAAGTCAAGTTTCTATATTTGCATCATAAAGGAAGAGTTTTGATCATTTTGGCTCAAGGGTTTTGCTTGCATTTTGGGTTTAATTGATTTCATAAAGGCTTTGTCATATTTTTGTGACTTCTTAAGCATTGTAAGCCCTATTCTACTTTCATACTTAAACTCTAAAGTTAAATGTATGATATGCAAGTTTACTATGCTATGAAATGCAAGTTTATCATGTTGTGATATGCAAGTTTATATGCAAGTTTATCATGTTGTGATATGCAAGTTTATATGCAAGTTTATCATGTTGTGATATGCAAGTTTATATGCAAGTATGCCAAGTTATGTTATGCAAGTTTGGGTTGAACATTTTGTTCATGCTATTATGTTATGCAAGCTTATCTTGGGTTTATGAACATAAAGCTTCAAGCTTTATGCCAAACGTTGCATTTTGGCAACATGTAAGTTATCATATCTCTTATGATAACTTGCATGTGAGGCTAGATGCGAACTTATGGCCATTTCTACATGTCATTTAGCACCATGTATCACCAATATGCCAAGTTTGGTTTTATGCATGCTTTTGAGGCCTAAAAAAATGTAATATGCAAGGGTATGAACACATGAACATTTTATATGCCACCATGTTAAACTTGTGGCTTCAATACCTTTATGTCATGATTATGCCAAGTTCCCTCTTTCTATCCTTTATGCGCTATTGCGATATGTAAGCGATGGGATTGCGTTTGGGGTTGGGTAAACTTAAAAGACATAAAAACATAAGCTTGGGAATTTACCTATTAAGTTAGGTCTACCCATTGGGAATTTACCTATTAAGTTAGGTCTACCCAATTGCTTGAAAATTTGTAACATGTTTTGGAAACATGATGGACATGACACTTAGAAAAGATAAGTGTGACCAACTCGAGGTTGGGTTGAGTTTGTAGCATAAACCTACCCGGAACTGACCGGCCTAACTAGTTGCTACAAACAATAAGACCCAATGTGAGAAGTTGGCCATGTTGTACCTTGAACCCGAGGTTAGACCAAGTTGTGGTGTAAAGCTACCCGGACTCGCCCGGCTTAACTAGTAACCACAACAAGGTCTAATGTGAGAGGTTAAGGCACATTAAGTTAATTAATGCCTCGTGATTAGGGTTAAGTCATGGTCCACTTAATACTTAACCAATTTGGGCTTGGTAGATTAATCAGGGTTAAGTCTTGAACTCATCGTTACACTTAACCGAGTTAATCCATGATTAGCAAGAGGGTTAAACCGTACTTAACCCACTAGAAAATACTAGCAATGGGGGTCCACTCCAGCAGTAATACCAAGTTTGTATCATTATGACCCTAGGGACTAGGCTAGGGTGGGGGCACGATTACTGGACTTGAGGTAAGTGACCAAAAGCGACGGCAGGGTGGTACGCCGGTGTAGTTCCGGGCGGACTCTGGTCGTGCACATAGTCCGTAGCCGGAGAAAACATGCACGGGTACCAGTAGATCGAGACTGTGCACTCATGTTCATGGTGTCCAGGGGTTGACACCCTAGGGCTTGATACACCCGAAGGGTGGACCCGGCACAGTTCGACTACAATTATGTTTGGGCCGTATTGACACCAACACGTGACGAGTTAGGCTTAGGGAGCCGATCGACTAGACCGTTTGGTTGGACCTTGTATTAGGGTCATTTCATGTTATTGGGCCAAAGCTTGGGCCAAGGGATCAATACTTGTTTATTCAAGTCATGTTAGTTTGCTAGTACACCTGTGGTGCAAAAACCTTAATCCTGATTATGCGATGACACCTTTATCTACCTTGTTAGTTAATCACCATGCCAGTATGTTGTTATCCTTATGATTATACCTGCTTCTCATGCCAGTTAACTTTATCAGTTTACATTGATTGTAGTAGGGCTTACTCAGTCTTTTTGACTGACCTGTTTTCTTTCGCCTCTTTTCTTCCGTTCCCCCCCCCAAGGTTCTCAGGGAGGGAATATTGGAGCTTAGCTTGGATTTTCTAACCGCTTGCTTGAGGGATTTAGCTCATGTACGGTTTGACATGAAGCTAGCTATGGCTATCACTTCTTTTGGGGATTAGTACTTATGTATTTCAGTTTTTCAGTTGATGTTGTTTTATCTAGACTTGTTTATTTGGAAAATTGACATTATGTTGTACCAAACTTGTTTTGAAATGGTTTGAAATCTTCCGCTGTTTTTATCTATGTTATTTACTCTGTTTACATATATACATATGTTCTTGTTCTGCCTTGATATATCATTATGCATGTTTACCTGATTCAAACGCCCCTCCAAAGTCAGAGTGCTTGCAAGAGACACCCTGGCGGAGGTGGGGTGTTACAAGGTGTTCCTTAAAGTATCTCCTTTGAGGAATGTCATCTGCTTTGGGTCCGTAGGAAAGTTGGCACCACGGTTTGTAGGACCATTTCCTATCATCAAAAGGATTGGGACGATGACCTACAAAGTAGAGCTGCCTGAAAGACTGGCTGAAGTTCATAATGTTTTCATGTCTCTCAGCTACGAAAGTACTTATATGAGTTGGCAGAAGTTGTTGAGCCAAGCATACTAGAGGAAGTCGAAGTGGAACGAGAAGCGACTGTGAGGAGAGTTCCAACTCGTATCTTGGGGATGGAAGTCAAAAAGCTACGCAACCGTGAAGTTAAGCTTGTCAAAGTTCAATGGAGCGACACCGAGGAAGACACGACTTGGGAGACTGAGGCCAAAATACGTGCAGCCTATCCTTTTCTTTTTGAGGGTACATCTTTGATCTCTTTTTCCTTAAGTTTATTCAAGCTTGTATCTACCTTTTTAGTGTATTTCCTTGGTCATATTCTTTATCCTTAGGTAGAGACCAATGGATGTAAACATGTATTTGAAACATGTTATGATTGATAGATGCTAGTGGATGCAAGTGTTTGCTAGTGATTGCTCGTGGATGCATATACACACACATTAGGCACTAGATCGGCTCAATCACTTTCATATTGCATATAAATGTGTGCTTATTTAGGTTAATTGATGTATAATGGTTGTGTTATCATATGGATGCTGCATTCGAATGAATGGTTGTGCACAGATGTAGAAATAATATGTATCATTAGGGATCTTTTGCATACATAATGGACGCATGGCACTATCATAATTTGCATTAAGGAGGTCAACTGAATCAGTAGACCGCCTGATTTTGCATTAGATACGGACATTCACACACACTGTGCATATAAACATGAAAGCATTAGAAGTCTTTTAAGGACAATGGATGCCTGTGTTTGATGGTTGAGCAGATGGACGATTGGATGGTAGGATATGTATTCTTCGTAACTTGAAGATTTCGGGGACGAAATCCTTTAAAGAGGGGAGAATGTAAGACCCCGTGTTTTCTGTTAACACTAAACTAACGAATTAAGGAATAATTAATTTTAAATGTGAGAATAAAGGGAAATGGGTTACGCCATTGTGTTCTTCTCCGAATTCTGGTTGAGATAGAGTCCAAGTTTGTGTAAATTGGACTTCGTATGATGAAGTTATGGCTGTCGGAAGTTTCCAGAAATTCAAATTTAAATTCAAAAACGAATTCAGACTCAGAACCGGGCAGGGCGGGAAATTTCCCGCCCCAGGCCAGGTCGACCTTAGTGTCGACCTACCCTATAGGTCGACCTACCCCCCTTGGGGCAGATTTGAATTAAGCCCAATTATGAGCTGCTGCTGAGTCATTAGGGCTGGGTTGGCTTTTTGGATGGTTCAGATTGCTTCCAGGTTGACCGGATGGCCTAAATTAATCATAATCTCTATATAAACACATGTAGACTCAAACCCTAAACCTAATAAAAATTAAAGTCATGGCCTTCATGCTATCACTCCGCAACCTAGAGTAGCCGCCACCAACTAGGAGCAAAGAAAAGCTAATTAACTCAATTCAACTCAAGTCTATAACAACAACAACAAATTTGTCTACTTCAAAGGCGAGCTAATTCAACTACAAAACACAGATCCCAGAACTCAAGACCTTTTTTGAGTTGTGAGTTCGATTTCTTTAATAAGATAATTAACAAGTTAATTAGGTTGAGTTATAATTTGGGTTATATGGCTTTGTTTGTGGAACATTGGTAAAATGTGATATTTTGTGAATATATGCTAATAGTTCATAATGATAGTTTTTGTTGTGGATCCCTTTGTATATGCCTAAACGCCTATGTTCAACTTGATTCATGTTTGACATCATTTTGTATGCAAGTTTGGGTGTAGATTATATGCTACTTTCTATGTGAATTGTACACAAGTTTACATGTGAACCAAGTAAAATGACTATATGCAAGTTTAGGTAGAAATTGGATTCACATATATGCAAGTTTACACCTTTAGGTTTAGATCTACGACATACATAGTTTTATGCAAGTTTGTGACTATGGCCTATCCAAGTTTGGGTGGAAACTATATTCATATATGCAAGTTCACACCTTTAGGTCTACGTTTAGATTCATGACAATACAAAGTTTATGCTAGATATGTTGTAATCCTTATTTGTAAGTTAGATCCATTTTGTGTGTTACGCAAATCTGCGATGTTTCTTCCCTTTTATGTGTTATACTAATTGCTAGTCTAATATATGTATATATATATATGTCATGATAAGCGAACGAATAACGTGGGGACGATGGGGGTAATATTAAATATACACATATTGAGATTTGGCATAAATGGCCTTAAAAAGACATATAATTAATTTAAAACATTAATTGGCATAATTAGTATTTATGGACATAATTTTAAGAGACAATTATGGATATAAATAAATTTGGAATTTATCTACAAATTTGAGTAGGGATATTAATCCAATTTGGGGTTAAATAAAGATGTGTAATAATAAACCGCCTAAGACACGAGGTTAGACTCTTTTGTGGTGTAAGACTGCCCGGACCCGCCCGGCAAATCCAGCAGCCACAAATGCCAGTCTAATGTGAGAGGTCAAAGGCATGAATTAAATGCGTAACAGTTGTAAAGACACGAGGTTAGGCTCGTTTGCGGTATAAGACTGCCCGGACCCGCCCGGCAAATCCAGCAACTGCAAATGTCAGTCTAATGTGGGAGGTCTTTATAAGATTACGGTTCTAATGAATTAAGTAACACTTAACCAGATAAACATGTGGTGGGATATGGGGGTTAAGTTGATGCCTTGGGCGGCATGTGAAATTAAGTGGGTGGCCTTGGGTGGCTTGTGAAATACGATTAGAAACACTTAACCAAGTTGAAACATGTAAGAAGACATGAATAAGAAAGGGTTAAGTGGGATGTACTAGAGGGGACCAAGCATAGGTGAGAAGCTTGTGTCAGGCATGGGGGCCCTTATCAGACCAGAAACCAATTAAGTATCTTTGTGGGCTTGACCCAAGTCGAGGACGGGACACGCGTACTGGGTTTGATTGTAAGAGGTCAAAACGGGTTAGCGGTGGCAACGCAAGTCCAACGGGATCATGTGCGTGTGTGGGCCCAGGCTGGTAGGTAAGACGTTGTTGCATCGTGTAGGTATAAGCCGTGCATCTTTGGTGGTATCGGGTTGCCACTTTGGGGAGTGTTACACCCCACTGTGGGGCCAGCACGGGTATCTACGAGTTAGGGAGCCGATCGCATGGGGGTAGTGGGTACACCTAGTGGAGATAGGGGAAGGCGACACCTATGTAGACAGCTAGGGGTACACGAAACTACTATTATGATTACTAAGTTTAGTAGGTGGGGATCAACTTTTAGGGTGTTTGGTGTGGTGCAATGTAGTAATTATCTTATAGTGATTAGGTGCGCCTTTAACGTTATCTTTGTTCATCTTCTTTCCTTTGTTTGATCTGTCATGCCCATTTGTTCACAGTCATTTCCTTATTTACCAGCTTATGCCTTATCCTAGTTATTTTAATGAATATATTGTTAAAGTTATTGCACTCGCCAGACTTTATGTCTGACCCCTTTGTTTCCACCTCTTTTCTTCCTCCCCCCCCCTCCAAGGTGCTCAGGGTGGGACTAGTACTAGTGGAGCTGGATTTGGACAGCTTTATCTCTTTCTTTTGGAAGTTGCTTGGATTGCTGAAGTAAAGTTCAGCTTATCTTATTTATGTCTATTTTATGTTGGGGTTATGTCTTTTATTTTATGTACTCAGAACTTATTTGTCAAGATGGATAATAAGTGTATTTGGTTTTGTAGTTGGTTTTTGATGTGATGTAACCAAACTATTTCTCCGCTGCAATAAAAGTTGTTTCTATTTTCCAAGTACCATTATATTTATCTGTCTTGTTTACTTTTCTGTTCTATACACAATAAACGCTCCACCAAAATTAAGACATTCTCTTTATGAGTGACCTTAATGGAGTTGGGGTGTCACACTTTAATTCTCTGAATCGCTTTTTTTCAAAGGATTGTTACTGACACTCAAAAAATGATTAAAATGGGACATGGTCGAAAACAAAATTCGGTATACACCCACATTTTTTTTGATGGTTATTCGCCGAATTTAAGTGTAAAACTCAACCATATCCCGACGAATTCCGTGAATAAATGCGACAAAGCCTTGCCGAATTTTATCCATGTTCTCCCTTAACCATTTTGAAGTGTCAATAACAACAACAATTTAATTAGGCTAAATTACCACACTAAGGATACTTTGATCATATTATAACTTAAGTGTGCTGCTATTCACACCCCATTTAGACTACTGGCCACCTATACTAAAGACCACCTCTTTACAATGTTTCTCTACTTGTTTACACCACCTAAATTATTCAATTTCTAATCGGCTACCACCTCTGCCTTTAATTCTTCATCGTTCCAAAAAAAAAAAAAATCTTATTCCTGAAATTTTCTCCATCGCTCTACAAATTTGAAGATTTCCCTAAATTATCAACGTAATTTCAGGCGTCTAATCAGCTGATTAACACCATCGAATCGCTCTACAACAGTATTCAACTTTTTCCCTGTTGTTTTACACCATCGAATCATCATGTTCTGTGAATCAAATACCTGAAATCACATCGTTTAACAAAAAAATTAACATACTTCCAGTTTTACATGAATAATAGTGATTGAAAATTAAGTAAAAATTACATACTTCGTCAGTTGTAAAATAATCTATCAAATGAACTTTTGTGTCTTCAACGACATTTGACTGATCATCTTGCGGCCTATTGCTATCATCAACATAGTTATCAAGTTTATCGTCACATTATCTTCCTACAAAAATCAAATAAAATTAATTAAAAATATTCTTTTTGGTAAATTTTGACATATAAATTTTTGTTATATGAAGAAAACTCTAACATTCAGTAATTTACAATGTCATTTTCTATTACAACGTCATTGAAATTAATGTCTTTCAAACTCGAAGTAGAGAGAAGGGCGAAAGAAACCACCTACAAAAATTAATACAAAACCCTAAAAAAAAATTCTATAGTAACAGAATAGATCCCATTTGGTCCTAGCGATCCCAAATTTTAGAAAAATAAATAATGTGCCACCGTTAAATGGTAAATTTGAAAATGTGAAAAACAATGCTCCTAGCGATCCCAAATTTTGGAATCAATCCCATTTGGTCTCTTTTCTTTCACACAAAGAGCCTTGCCTAATATATCATGTGTAGAAAAAATCGCAAAACCGAAATTTCTGAGCTCCTCCAAGAAACTCCTTGCAGCCATGGCTGCGAATAAACCTCTCAAGAATCCTAACATCGAGGATTATCCCATCCTTAAAAAGGGATCTTCTTCTTCTGCCCCTCCTCCCACCTCTTCCAACACTATTCCCATTTCTGTTCCTCCAAGTGAGGATATCGGATTTACTAAAGTGATCAATCGGAAAAAGAAGGCTAAACCATTCATGAGTTTTAATTCTTCCTCTCTTGCTATTAAAGAGAGTGGAAATGCAAGGGATCATCTCCTTAAACCTCGTCAAAAACCTTTTCCATCCTCAAATGGGGCCCGATTTCAAATCAGTAATCAAGAAAAACAAACTCAAGAACTCCTACAGCCAATGAGGCCTAAACTAGATAAAGAAATAGGGGCATCTTCATGGGCGGAAATGGTTAAAAAAGGAGGTCAGGTATCGAATTATGATTTAGAATATATCAAACCTGAGGAGACATCGGGTGAAGACAAGATTGTTGTGGTATCGGAAGAAGCAAGCGAAAGAACAGAGGTAAAATGGGGACGATCCATTGTTGCATATGTGTTCGGGAAAAGGCCAGCTTACCACTACTTTAAGGCTTTTGTGGTTCGGACATGGAACCCATCAGGTGATTTCGAAATCTTTACTCGAGAAAATGGGTTTTTCATTATTCGTTTTACGAATGGGGAGGACTGTGAAAAGTTATTGAAAGGAGGGCCTTTCTTTATTAATGGGAACCTGATAGTTTTAAAACGATGGACCAAGAAAATCATTCTTGATAAAGATTTATTGTCTACTATGCCAATATGGATTAAACTTCCAGAGTTAAATTTGAGATTATGGGACAAAGAAATTTTTAGTGCAATTGCAAGCGTGG
The DNA here is from genome assembly GCA_030737875.1 of Allium sativum. Classification (NCBI taxonomy): domain Eukaryota; kingdom Viridiplantae; phylum Streptophyta; class Magnoliopsida; order Asparagales; family Amaryllidaceae; genus Allium; species Allium sativum. Next base: position 41,948,207 of record JASFAX010000020.1, on the reverse strand, counting down.
TAGGGGTTCCTATCAAAATGGATGACCAAACGGCCAGGGAAACAAGATTGAGTTATGCGAGAATATTAGTAGAAATCAAAGCAGATGCTGATTTACCTAATGAGGCTTCTATTTACCTGCCTGATGGGGAGCATATAAATCAACAGATTATATATGAATCAATACCTGATCGATGTAAGATGTGCAATTGCTTTGGGCATCCACTCAAAGATTGTGTCCATAACACAGAAAAGGCTAATGACGCTGAGGATTTTCCACAAAATTCGGTTACTACTGAACAAGAAAATACTTCAGAGGTTAATATTCTCAATCAAGAAAATGTCCCCGTTGAAGATTCTTTTCATACCCCTGAATATGTTATCCCCCCATCAAGCACAGCAGAGGATTCAATGAATCTAGATGAGCCAGTGGCTAGCCATATGGTTAATGATAAAGCAACATTAAATCAGGCTACTTTCCCTCAATCAAGGTCTGCTGATCTTTCAAAGATTATGCAGACCAAAGATGTCCCTTCCAAAACTAATGGGTCTTCAACGCCATCAGTTTTGAAAGAAACACTCGTAACGAGCACCATCAATAATTCATTAATAGAGGTGGGTACAGGTTCACAGTCACATGAATCCCCCACCCACATTGAGGATTCAAGACAATCTACAGACACAGAATTTACAAATGATTTAAACAAAAAATTGGGAAATTGTGCTGAACTTCTTGCTGCGGATCCTATCTTCACTGACGACTCGCTTGTGGCTAAAGAGCTTGCTCCTAAGAGGGCTTCATCCATCACTGATTCTGATATTCAAAAGGGCATCAGCAACATGATGGCATCACCGAAACCTGTAGCATTAGTGAAAAAAAGAAGAAAAACCAGAACTAGAAGCCTTTCGGACATATCTTTAGTAGAAGACACTGAAGACTTTACTGATAAGGAATTCAGAAAGAAATACATTGATAAAAACAACAATTGGGAAAAACAGCTAAAAGCTGCAGATAGTAAAAGCTTTAAGAGAAGTGGCAAACAACTAGATATTAAAGTGGATCGCAACAGTGACAGAGGTGCTTTGTAGCTGCAGCGTATCCTTGGTATCGTATCCTAACTTTTAATAATTAATTATGGATATAATAGCGTGGAATATAAGGGGTCTTAACTCCCCGGAGAGACAATTAGATCTCACTGATTTTCTTCACAAGTATAAACCTTCTATAATTGGTTTACTTGAGCACAAGCTCAATGATCAAAAGCTTTCTGACATACATTGCAGAAGGCTTTTTAACTGGAATATAATTAATAATAATTCAATGGGAGGAAATGGTAGGATTATGGTTTTACATAATCCTACTATATGGACTCTCATTAATTATTATATTGACTTTCAATATATTCATTGCATCTTTAAAAATAAAGGTGGGCTGTCCCTCAAAATTACTTTCATTTATGCTTCTAATTTTGAGGAGGACAGGAACACTTTATGGAACTGCTTAGATAATTTCAATAGGGTTATAGATAGTCCTTGGATTTTATTGGGGGATTTCAACTCTGTTTTTCATTTTTCGGAAAAAAAAGGAGGGAATCCAATTCCTTTTAATAAGCTGGAAAAAGTTCATAATTTTATTCTAAAAACTGGTCTTATAGAACCCCCAATCCATGGGAATAAATTCACATGGAAATCAGGGGCTTGCAGGAATATTCATTGCAAGCTGGATAGGGTTTTATTTAACCAGTATTTTTTTAATCTTTTTCCTAAAGTTCAGTGTAGCACTCTCCCTCAAAATTCTAGTGACCATACTCCTATTATTATATCCTTCCCATCTGCCTTGGGTTGTAAAATTAATAGACCTTTTAGATTTATTAATGGATGGGTAAAGGATGACAGCTATAAGGATATTACCAGTAACTGTTTTATTAACAATTTGTATGGGACTGCCCAATACAAATTTAACAAAACATTACAGATTGTTAAAAGTAAGCTTAAATACTGGAACACTAATAGAACTAAGAGTGATATTAGTAATATTAGAAGTGAGTGTGAAAAGTTGCAAAATGACCTTGACATGAACTGCTCAGACTCACAATTAGCTGAATCATTTTATACTGCTCAGGCCAATCTAGTGAAAGCTCTGCACATAAACTCAATTAATCTTAAGCAAAAGGCCAAGGTTGATTGGTTAACAAATGGGGATGAAGCAAGTAAATTTTTTTATGCTAAAATGACAAATAGGAGAAATAGGAATGATATAGGGAAAATTATTGATAATTGTGGAATTGTAATTAATGATGCTTACCTTATTGAAAGGGAAGCTATTAATTACTTTAATTCTTTATACAATACTTCACAATATCACAATAATTTCCCCAGTATTGACCTTAAATACACGGTTAATCCCTGTAGTGCTGATATATTACTTGCTCCCATTAAACTAGAAGATATTAAAAATGTGGTTTTTAAGGCTTGTAATGACAAAAGCCCTGGGCCTGACGGATTTGGGGCCAAGTTTTATAAAACCCATTGGAATGAGATGCATAAGTTATTATATGACTCCATTGTTGAATTTTTCAATTCTGGGTCTCTGCTGAAAAATACTAATCACACTTTTATCACCCTCATCCCTAAAGTGGATTCTCCACTAGGGTTGGGGGATTACAGGCCTATTGCTTGTTGCAATTTCATATACAAAATTATTTCTACTATTCTTTGTAATAGATTAAAGTGTTTTCTTAAATTTTTAATATCTGAAAATCAGAGTGCATTCATACCAGGGAGACTCATTTCTGAAAATACTCTGCTTGCTCATGAGCTTATCAGAGATTTTAATAGGAAAAACAAAAACCAGATGTGTATAAAAATTGATTTACATAAGGCTTTTGATAAAATTAATAGAAATTTTATTATATATATGCTCATGCAAATGGGGTTTAATGAGAAATTCTGTAATTTAATTAAAGAGTGCATCAATAGTGTTACATTTTCTGTTATGATCAATGGCTCCCCAAAAGGCTTTATATATAGCAATAGAGGTATTAGGCAAGGGGACCCATTGTCCCCTTATCTTTTCTCAATAGTTATGGAGTATTTTTCATTACAAATGGAAACTGAACTGAATATGGGAAACATTAAGCCTATCAATAGAAATTTACCACACATTACTCATCTTCTATATGCAGATGATATGCTTCTTTTTTTAAAAGCTGACAGAACTAGTGCAATTACTATTAAGAGAATCCTAAGTAATATGGAGAATTTTGCTGGCCTCTCTGTTAATTTGGAAAAAAGCAAAATTTATTTTAGCAAAGAAGCTAAGCATAAGAATGAAATTCTTCAAATTTTAAATTTTAAAGAAGGTTCTCTTCCTGTTAAATACCTTGGCCTCCCACTTAGTATTAATCAAATTAAAGACAGGGACTGTACTAGACTGATAGACATTATACATAATAGATTAGAAGGTTGGTCTAGTAAATTCCTCTCTTTAGCTGGAAGAGTGGAACTTACTCATACTGTCATCACTGCAGTCATAATGTACTGGGTCCAGACACACAGTATTCCTATTAGTGTTATTCATAAAATTGAAAAGTTATGTGCTAACTTCATCTGGAGAGGTAAACATCATAAAATTGCATGGGATAAGGTGTGCAAACCTAAAATTTATGGTGGGTTAGGGCTCAGAAATATTAAAGACATGTCAGATACTTGTAAGTTTAAACTTTTCTGGAAATTTTTAGAGGGTAAGTCTCTATGGGCTAGGTGGATGAAAGCTAGATATCTTCAGAATAAAAATTTCTGGATATCTAGGAAGGAAAATCATCATTCACTAGTTTGGAAAAATATTTTAGATTGTAGAAGTAGAGGTAAATATTTTATTAAGAGAATATTGTCTGATGGTAGTCAAACTAGTATGTGGTTTGACCCATGGATCCATGGTAACTCACTTATTGACCTTCTTGGCTGGAATAATTTATATTTATTAGGAGGTGTTAATGATAAAGTGCAAAATATTATCCTTGATAACAATTGGAACTTACATAACTATTCTGCTGCTGCTATTTTTAAAAATGCTATTCAAGATATTAGGATTGATCAGAATGGCCATAGGGATTTTTGGGAATGGAAATTTTGCTCAAAAGGTAAATTCTCTTTCAAAAAAACATGGGAATGCCTTAGGGGTGAGGAAACAGAGGTGGATTGGCATAAGGTGGTGTGGTGCAAATTTAATTGCCCTAAAATGGCTCATTGCATCTACTTTGCTTTGCAAAACAAACTTCCAACCAGAGATAGGTGTTGCAAATGGAACCCTAACTCTGACAAACATTGTTTATTTTGCAAATTTGACTCTGAAAGTGCTAATCATCTGTTTTTTGAATGCCCATTCTCTCAATTCATATGGTTTAATATTAAAAGTTCTTTAGGTTTCTATAATTCTATTCCTACTCTAGACATTAGGAGTAGTATAGATTACATATTAAAGTTCTTTAAACCGAAGTCTTTTAGTTTTAGAAAAGCTTGCATAATGCTTTCAGCTGTTGTATTCTATATTTGGAAAGAAAGAAATCAGAGAATTCACACTAACAAAGTTTCTAGTGGTACTCAGATTCTGAATTGTATTATAACTGATTGCCAGATTATTTTGAATAAAATTAACTTGCACAAGCAGGATAGTAATCAAAATCAGCTAAATAAAGATGCTAGCCTGGATAATCAAGTTGAGGATTTCATACTCAATTGTAAGCTCAGCAATAAAAGATACTTCTTTCATGATGATGAAAGTAACATGCTAGCTGGAACTAATGATTATCCTCATGAAGACAAATCCACTCTTCTCTACAAGGAGAATAACTGCAAGGGGAGTAAACAGAATTACTGCTTCAATTCTAATTATCTTAATTATAATTTGAATAGTAATTTGGGCCACTTACCCATTGCAGAGAATAGGGATCAAGCTTCAAACAGCAATAATCCTATTAGCAAGAACAGGAGAGATAGTAGACTCACTGTTAGTTCTCATGGCCATATTATCACAAATCCAGACTATATTGAGACAGATGATCTTTCTGACGTCCTTCCTGGTGGTTGCTTTCCCAATACCTGTACCAATCTGAATTCAAAGGGAAGTAAACAGATTAGTAATAACAACAGTGCGTGTTTTTTTAATAAAATGGAGTATGATGTAAATTTCTTACATGATACAGGGAAGGGGATACAAATCCAAACCAGTAGTGATCCAGATCGATCAAATCGTCTTCTCAAGAAAGATGGAAACCAATCATATCAGTTTCTAACCAGAATAGACAGAAATCATTACAAAAGCAAACTTAACGGTCAGATTTATCACTTATCTTGCTGGAGTAATGGGGAAAGCAGTAGATCCAGAGACGGAAAGGAAGCTAGAAGCGTTAACTGCCAAAGAAGGATGAATGATAGCATTATTAGTATCAGAGACGTCAGATCTGCTGATAGGAAGAAGAGCGAAGCTGATAACAGGACCAGAGACGATTTTCTGGATTATAACATTACAGTGGAGAACAAAAAGGGGGAAGAGGAAGTAAGGAAGCCACCATAAAGCTCGAAGGGAGACAATCGGAGTTATTTATCCCTTGCCGTCAGCCATTGAAGTCGAGAGCTGAAGTGGCGGCTAGGGTTAGAGATAATGAGATGAAAGGGTTTGAGGGGTTATTATGTTGTTATACGGGTTTTTGTTCACCCGATTGGGCCTTGGGCCTATTATTTCTTTTTATCCTGTTCAAAAAAAAAAAAAGAACAAAATAGTTATGATCATATCTTTTCAAATTACAAAAGTAGAACTCCACTCTTACGTAAAAGCTTTATTTAATAGCAATTACTATTAAATAATAATAATAAACTTGAAGTGATAAATAATCAATATTAGTAATTACTATCAAACGATTAATAAATAATTAATAAATATTAATCGACAATAAATTTATATGTAGGAATTATTTTTTAATAATAATAACAGTAATTAATAACTATGTAGCAATAATTGATAAAAATAATTAATAATTCAAATTTAACGATAATATTTGATTTACCACTTAATTGTGTTGAATAATTAATAATCAATAACTAGTGATGATAATTGATAATTACTAATATACACATAATAATTAGTATTTAGTAATTGACATTAAAAAATTATAACTAAAAAATTACGTATGATAATTGACATCAGTCGCTTCTTATTTTACCGCCTCATATTTTCTTTCTCTGCGACATATCTTCATTTCCCGCACAATGATTTTCATTTCCCACGTATGCCTTCTTCCCAAAAAACCTAGTAAGTTCCACAGCCCATACCCTAACCATCCCTAATTTTCACTGCAAATCTTCGTACTTCCCTCTAGTTTCACCCGATCCATTCCTTCTTAAGCATATATTTCTTTCAACTGTTCCCGTTTTAGATTTCTCTGGCCTAAATCTATTTCGCTTTCAGGCCAATTCCTTTCCATTGTGTGACTTCCCCATTCTTCCGCCTGGCTTATCAATTCTCTTCTCCTATACTTCACGTTGAGTATACCGTGAGCTCCTCTCCACTTCAATCCGCATTTGCTAGGTTCTTTTGGTTCCTTGCTTCCTGGTTTGCCTCTGCATTTTTGTTCATTATCTTGTGCGAACTTCGGATCTGGACCGTTGATGCTAGGATTTTGACCGAAGTCTTTAGGTTCTGGTGTTTTGTTTTCTGAAGGTGGGGTCAGCGCCTTATCATTTTTGTGTTTTGTAGTAGAAGGGTGTCTAGATGCTCCTGTTTTCACTGATGGCGTTGTTCACTGTGGTTTATTTTTCCTGGCGTGTGACAGTTTGTTAGGCTTTGTCTGTATTTTGGTAGTACATGCTTGCTTTGCACTACAGATTTTGGATTTTCTCTTTGTTTGCAGATTTGCATTTTCAATCTTTTTGGATGTTGTTAACATATTATTTTGTGTTTGTTTAGGGTCTACATTGCAGCCGATTGTTTATATTTTCGCCATGTGTGGTGATCAAATGTCTACTGTATCTAGTTTATGAAAAATAGAAGGAAATTTGCATTTGGTGGATGCTTTATTTGAAATTGTCGAAGAGTTGAGCGTTTCCTCAGCTATTGTTGGCGGTTGCAAATTGTTATTGTTACATCCGCCAGTCTTATTTTTTTTACTTCTGTTGGTAAGTCTTTCTATATTTGTGCATTCTATTTCTATACTCTTAGAATTTGGTCCTTTTTTCTTTTGTTTTTCTCTTATATATTTTCCTCCCATTTGAGGAATGCCAATGCAATAGGGAGAATCATGGCATTTTTGTGTGAACTGAACCATAATTAGCGGTTGTTGCTTGTGTTCTAAGAATTTTTAAATTTGAAAAATCATAAAAGTTGAATTAGGCATTCAAAAGTTATATTAAAAAAAATTACGCCATAACTATAACTCACAAATCCCATATTTGGGTAAAGGTTTTTGTTCATTTTAAAAATGGATATTTTAGAATTAATCCATCAGTTTTTCATATTATACTTTAAACAAATGGTCTTCCCCATTACCATGGATTTGCTATAAGCAAAAAATGTGTAGACCTTATAACAATGCCCCAACTATAACTAATTTTGTAAAGCACAAAACCGATTTTCGGTGACATGGGTATTTGATCATCGTCTTCATGGTTGTTCTCAGAGCCTAGTTACCCCAATAAGTTGTATTTTTCATTATTTATGCATGAAGTGTTAACTGTTGGCAAACTTTTCTTTAGAAGTCACATTTATCTAATTTTTAGTGGCAGTGTGAAAAACAGAGTTATGGTATAGGCCATGTGGTAAATATTGCTATTTAAAGGTATGTCTAGCTTTTGGTTTGCAATAATATTGACTTGTCTTCCTTTCAGGTTTGTTAATCCATTAATTAAAGATGTTCCTTTGAAACAAACATGTTTTGTACACAATTTCCAAATATTTGATTTGTGTTATCAAAGGCTATCTTTTTATCAGTGTTTACTTTGCTCCTTCGGTCTACTATGCATTTGTTTACTCTCTACTTTAATGAGTTCTTCTTAATTCTTTACAAAACATCAAGCCTAACTTGAATTTCCAGTATTCGTTTTTAGAGAAGGGAACTTCAAAATCTTTCTCATGAAGTCACAGCCATAGGGATACACCTGCAACAAATTCTACACCTTTGGAAATTTTCATAGCAAATTCAGAAGATGAGAAAATATGTGCAAAAATGAAGAGTCTACTGATTGTTCCAAAGGAAGCAAAGGGAATGGTTCAAGATCCAATGCATCGGAGCAAGATAAATTCTCTAAATTAGCGGAAAATTTTCATGGGAAAATGAGCTTTGTGATAGGGATAAAGGCTTTCAAAGGCAAATAATGACAGTTGTAATTTTATACGTTTTTATGTGGTATATGATTTATAATTTGTATTCTGGATATACAGTTGTGATTTTTATCAGTGAATGAACCATGATGCCTTTAAATTTACATTTATTTCTTATTTTTTTATTTTTTATTGTTGCATATATATATATATATTATGGATATATTATAATTGTAAAATAATAGTTATAATAAAATATATCACAACGGTTATAAACAGTAGTAAAAATTATAACAACAACAGTACATAACTATTGTAATAAAGTTTATTACAATGGTGGTAAAAAGTTGTAAAATATACATATTACAATGGTGTTGCAACGATGCAAAAAAGTTGTAAAAGATTTTAGTCTATTACAAACGGTCAGCCCACCGTTGTAAAATGTATATTACAACGGTTTTCCTCTATTGTAATATGGTCATTTTATTGTAGTGCGACATGCTCAGCCCTTAGTATTTTTAGAATTGCTTCACGGTCTTCGCTTAAGAAGCTAAGAGAGAGCCGAGGGAATTCAGTATAAACACTCTTAAGTTTCTTGAGAAAACATTTTTTCTTGAAAGTATGAATGGGTGTTGTTAAAAACTCCTTGTTAAGTCTACAAGTTACACATAATGCGTCCTTGTGGTAAACCAAGTTCTGTCATAATGCAAATAAGTGTATCAGCAATCACATATAGTAAGTAGGCATCCATACAAGTTTTACATAGGTTGACGTATCTAGTTACAAATGTTCCTCTTGTTCATACAAAATAGACCTTTTTAACAATGCAGTGATAAACCTATCCTTGTTGTATTCAAGCTTTTCTAGGGGGGGGGGTCCCTAGGAATTGAAAGAACCCTTTCGGGGTTCCAACACTCCCCTGGATGTGGATCGAATCCAAACTCATCTTAATAACGTCTATAGAGGCGATGCATTAAACCTCCACTGCTTGACCCTAGAAAGGAAAAATCCACTGTTTCGTATCATTTGTAAACATCATACAAGAAGTCAACCAAAATGTCCCTGTCCTCAATTAACGTCCAAAATAAGGTCTTTCATTCCTTGTTCTCTTCGCGAAGAATTTCCCTATGATTACAAGCTTTCTTTAACCTGGGCGCCGCTTCATGCTCCTTATAAGACATAAGATTATGTGTACTCTTTTCAAGATCATGGTATTTTCAAGAGAAGGAATTATAATCTTTTAATAATCTCTCTTTCTTAACATAAGATCGAGTTAATTCCTTTTGTTTATTGTCCAATTCTGCTCTAAAGCAAGAAACAACTTTTCTTTTTCTCCATTAGATATAATGATAGGGAACTAGTTACGGTCAAATACTTGGGAAAACTAAGAACATTATAAAAATAAGGTTTATACCTGAGAGAGAGGAATATCAGAATCAATTTGTTTTTCTCTTCCAGAAAGACCGGAAGTGCCACTTCCTCGAACAAGGGAGATTCAACATTCTGGGCAAAATGAGAACCTCCAACATCGGGATTATGCCTAGTAGAATCATGAGATATTTCGACACCCATCAGAGGGTCATTTCTTCCCTTATCATGTTTATCCTGATGGTCCTTACTTCTTGAACCATCACCTCCATTATCCCCGCCATCATAAAAAAATAGAAGTTTCTTCTCCTTCACCGGAATCATCGGAAAGGTCAATAATGTATAGAAGTCTTCAATTTTAGTTCTTCCCTCCTATGGCGTCTCAACACCCTATTTACCCAATTCGATCTGCTCCATAACCTTATCCTTGATAAAAGGTGGAACAGAGGTAGTTCGGATCTTAGAAAGTTTCTGAAGTTTGTTGGAAAGAATGTGGAATAAGGCATCTTCATAACACTCAGTCTTAATTTGCGAAAGATGAACTTATGAAAAATCAGAAATCCAGCCTTTGACTTTACATACTATCTGCACAGCATGGGAAAGCTTCTCTTTCTTCTTCTAAAGCTCATCAGCGTGAGCTACCACATCTTCCGCTATCTGATGTTCTAAAGCCAAAATTTTATCAAAAACTAAATCCTTGGTCCGACTTTCCTCCTCTAAAGCCTCCTGGCATGTTCAACAGAGGCTTTCAACCTCTCGCATTCACCACTTAAAGCTTCGTTAGCTTCTCGAATTCAAACAATTTTGAGGGTTAAGGGAGAATGAATTGAGTTAGACAAAAGCCATCTTTTGGTAATCTAAAAGAGTAGAAGAATTCGATCAATAGCCGTAAGAAATAAAAATCAAGACTATGAGAGGAAAATTCTTACCAGAAACTGTCGGTTAATCAAGTGTTAATAGGAACCGCCACATCTGAAGAAGAAGAGGGTAAAGAGATGTTAGTAAGCCCCGGACAAGAGAGAGAAAGCTTTGCAAAGTCAATAAAATCTGTTGAAAGAACAAGAGGCATCAAAGGCTCAGTAGATGGAGAAGTCGGAATTCGGAACGTAGCATGTGTACCCACTTCTGATATTCTTGGAAAGAATGACGACAGGACACAACCTCCACTCTCCTCACCGAAAGTGACTTTGGGAATTGTAGAAGCAGAAAAATCAAGTTTTAATTTCTTCGGTTCAGCGGGTAACTCAGTCAACTTCTTGATGGCAACAACAGTGGACCGATTTCAAACATCAGTCAGGGTTAAAGCTTCCAAAGCCAAAATTCTTAGTCAAACAAAAAAATCAAAGTGAAGTTTAGGAATGCAAAATTTAAATATTAAAGAGGCCTCAATAAAGAAACTGACAATTCAGCAAGCATACCAGAAGACAAAGGGGTATAAGAAGTGAACATATCTGAACCCGATGTCAAATGCTTAGAGCCTGAAAAGTGAATGGGTGGACGTCTCAAAACCTTTTGTCCGTCAGGGAGAAGATCATATTGACGCAACTTATCCTTGGTTAGCAAAACAGATTGACCCTGTGGCTCTTCAAGTAACTTCAAAATAAGCTCAAACATATGAGATTCACTTTCGGTTAAAGTAACCTTCTTGGAAGTAGGATCTGAAAAAACAACTAGAATTAGGCCATGTATAAGGAAAATAATCACTCATAAAAAGGTTGAAAAGCTCACCATGATTAGAAAATTTTCCTGAGATACTGGTAGGGTATCTGATGAAGAAGCATTGGTCTTCCCAAGATATTTCCTTACCTGCACCCTCGCTAACAATCTTCCTCGAAGGGTTGGCACAGAATATAGGGGAGTCAGCACCTCTTGAAAAGCGCATCAAATGCTGGATGAAATTAGAAGTGAGAGAGGCCTGACCAGACTCAAGGGCAAGAATTTCAAGACATAGAAGCAATGCATAAGTGCTTGGTAGGAGTTAAATAGGCACCGCATCCAAATCCCGCAGAAGACGAGAGATTAAAGTTGAAAAAGGAAAGAAGCTTCCATGCCATATATGCATGGCTGAGTATGCAAAGTGCCCTTCAGGGGGATTCATGATATTATCACGGTGGGTAGCGGGTAGAGCGTCCTCCTTGTCCATTCCAAAGCCACCAAGGATTGAATTTACTTCATCCCGTGAAGTAATTAAAGATTTCTTCAAGGAAAAAGATCTCCTCCGCCAGGAAATGCCTAGAACACCAGTTTGCAATTAGCTTGAACTCCCTTTATCAGACATGACACTGCCAGGTGATATAATTTCATAAATACGTGAATTGATGTCATACTCATTGATATATAATGTAGTGACAACATATGAATCTATTAAGTGATAGATGGTCAAGATAATGAATATTAAGATAACTCTAAATACTAGTTTAGACAAGGCACATAGCAAATTTTGCATGTGTTAGAGAACAGTCAAGCCTTTAATGATGACAAGATTAGACTTACCTAAGGTTAATGCTAGGGATATTCAAAGGAAAGGTAACGGTTGAACCGAAACCAGGCAACCTTAAGTCATTACTAAAGGCCTGGTTGGCTTTTGGGACTGGCACATAGAGCCAAAGTTGAAAGATTTCAATGACAGAGTTCCTAAATTTTGTCGATACTGAAACTAGGGAAAAATCATCTGCTCGAAACCTATTGAATAGTTCATCGATTTAGAGTTGAATTGACTCTCACACATTACACAAACACTGAAACTGGCGTTGCTAAAAGGGGGAATGGTCAAATCATCAACTTGGGTAATAAAAATTGTTGATGCCAATAGCCTCATTTCCGTTCGCTTAATTGTCAAAATAGACTCTTTCATAAGAATTGCATAACTTAAAACCCTAAGAATTATTATTAAGGGGAAAAGAGCATATGTGAAGCCCTCCATGAATCATAATCCAGATCATTGGTATTCGAATCACTTGTATTTAGCATGAAAAACCCTAATTAGTTTAGACAGAGTGATTTAGTTCCTATTTAGAATTTAAAACAGAAATATTTACCAGATATTCAATCGAGAAATGATCGAAACAAGCTTCAAGTCTTCAATGAACAAATAATCTAGTTCGAGAAATTCATGTTGCAGGTAAAAAGTGAAGAAGAAGAAGAGACGATAATTATGTAAAAATTACCTCTAATCCACACCGTACGAGCAGAGACCAGTCAATGCTTCTGATTGAGGAAGATCAAAAGACACAGAGATAACACCCAGGAAAAGACAAAAAATTGACTTGAAAAGTCGAAATTACCCCTTCAATAGGGGTAAATGTTACTACCGAAATTAACTCCGAAACAGGCTGACGGTAAAGGGGTAACCGGGTGAACACAGGCGCAGAAGAATTCTCCAAAAGCAAAAGCCAAACACTAGAGAGAACTCAAAAGCTACAGATTATCGACAGGGTCTATCCGACAGGGTATATCCGGCTAGGTCTATCCGGCATGGTGTTCTGTAGAGATAAGTCATCTAAGTCTGTAACTAAGAAAGAGGGAGGCAAGAGCTCCGCTAATCAAAACCCAGAAAGACGGAAGGGCTGTCGGTATTAACCTACTTAACACAGATACATCAGGAGACAAAGGCATCAAGGATATCAAGCCGAAAATACGTAGGGGTTATCCAAAACCAGCTTCCGAAACATCCACTACATAAAATCAAGAGGGACACATTGATAGACAACAGAAAAATCACTGGGAGCTACCTTACAGAAGACCAGGTTATGCTCGTAGGCTCCACCGGAAGGCAAACTAGAATCCAAAAGGGGATACCGACTATCCATACTAACCTGCTCGGTACCGACACCGACAGGGGTTCCGAACCGACATCCATCTACATACATCATGAGGGCAAGCTCTGTAACACCCCGTAATTTTAAAAGACATTGTAATGATAAATTAAAAAATAAATATTCAGAATTAAGTAAAACGGACTGTGCCATTGTGTTCATCTCAGAATTCTTCTTAAGATAGACTCCGTGTTTGCGTAAAACGGACACCATATAAAGAAGTTATTAAGGTTAGAAATTTATATATGCACAAGAGAAATATATATCAATAAAATAAATCCAGAATTCAAAATATTTCAAAATCGGACAGCAGGGATGAAGCGGGAAAATTCCTACCCATGGGTGTCTACCCCATCAAAGGGGTGTCGACCTCTGGGTCGACACATCAAGGGGGATCGACCCCCACGCAGATCTGTGCAGATTTCTGCTTTGGAACATGGAATGATTTCTGTGCAAGACTCATTGAATCTAGTCTATAAATAAGACCATATACCCATTGTTTTATCCATTCAGAAACAATGGAGAACTAGATGTTGCCTCTGCCTAGAATGAAATAGCCTATTCTTCTTCTACCACTAGAGTTAGACAAATTCAGAGATCTGTGCTTCTACATCTGCTATTAATTCTTCTTTTTCTTAGATCCATTCTACGTTATTTTTAGATATGAATGCTTAAAAGATAATCTTAACATGTTTATGAATTGGATCTAAGCCTGTGACTGATTGAATCATATCAGATCTTCCATAACCTGTGTATCTAAGTTATTTTGACATAAACTAAGCCTATGCCTATTTATCATGTTAGATCTGCCATTATTTGTATATCTAATTCAATGATTAGATCTCATCACGCCTGTTTATGATCATGTCACTATGACTAATCAGTTCTATTATCACATGTTCATCAGATCTTTTCTTATATGCCTATCTTGTCATTATACCCAATTTTGTCACTATATGTTTATTAGTTGCTATGCCTATTCCTCCCATCGTATGTCAATCTTGTTATTATGTTTATTTCTGTTCTCTTCCCTTCTTCTTTTTCGTTTTTATTTTATAGCCAGGCTACCTTCGAGCCTAGGCATACCGCTGAAATGTGTGAACGCGTGAAATTAGGACGAGGAAAAAATGTTAAAATTGGGGAATAACTTGTATTGGGAAATTTGGGCATAACTTGAATTAAATACATGAATATGGATTTGGGCATAAACCAAATTGTGATTTAGATCCAAATTTGGGCATATGGTACATGATAAATATGACTTGGGAAAGGAGAATGAAAACCTATAATGAAATAGGAATAATGGTTAAAGAACGGACATGCCTAGGTTCACAGTAATTTGAAACTGTAAACGCGCTTAGACACGAGGTTAGATTACACTTGTGGTAAAAGCCTGCCCGGAACCGCCTGGGATATCCAACGACCACAAGTGGTGAATCTAATGTGAGGGGTCTAAGTGCATAAATATGTAACCTGCTAAGACACGAGGTTAAGTCCGACTTGTGGAAGCCCAGACCCGCCCGACATATGCAGCATCCACAAGTTGTAGGCTTAATGTGGGAGGTATAGCATATTATAACCATAAATGAATATATGGTAATGAACTTGAATACTTAATCTGGTTGAATGCATAGGGATTGTATGAACATGTTAACTTGAGTAGGGGTTAAGTAAACGTGTACGAATCAGTGGGAGGGTTAAGTATATCTTGGGGTGGTGGGTAATATTTATATATAGGCCCACAAATTTAACCTGTTAGGGTTATACAATTTTATTACACTGATATGCCATAACCTGTGGAAATCCTAGTAGTGGGGATGCAAGCGTAGGGGAAGCTTGTATCATCTTATGTGCGGGCCCCGTTTCAGTCAGTAACCCATATTTAGGTATCAAACGAGTATTTCGAACTAGGTCGGAGTCGGGGCACGCTTACTGCGCTGATTGTAAGAGATCCAAACGAGGGGACGGTGTGGGCGGCGCATTCCGACGGGGTCATGTTCATGCATGGGTCCGGACAAGAGGAGGCTAAGGCGCCGTGACATCGGTAGATATGGTTGTGCACTTCCTAAAAATTAAGGGTTGCCACTTTAGGAAGTGATACATCCTACTGTGGGGCTAGCACAGGGTATCTACGGAGTAGGGAGTCAATCGATTGGGGTAGTAATTAAGGTACATCTAGACTCGGGTATGTTTAGGAGCCTGTTATTATCCATAGGAGTAACTCCGATATGTTCAGTTGAGCTGCCTGTTATTGTATGGGGATAAACCTCTCACTAAAGTACGCCTAAGTCTACCATCTTATACTTGTTGGGGATCATCTTGTTCAAATGATACTAGTATTGGTGCAGATAGAAAGAAAGTGTTAAAAAATCACTATCTATTTATTCTATCATATTTATTCTGTTTACCTTGTCATACTTGCCTTGTAATGTTGTTATCTATCTCTCCAGTTTATATGCCTGTCATGATTCTTTTACTTATTTATATGCTAAAAGTAACTGGACTCGCTAGATTTTATGTCTGACCCATTTTGTTTCCTCTTATTTCTCTTCCGTTCCCCCCTACCCTAGGTACTCAGGGTAGGAATTCTTCTTTCATTCTACTTGGAGCTGCTTAGATGTACTGCTTGATTTCGTATCTTATCTACTATGTCTATGTTTTTGGGGATATGCTCTTTTCATGTTTATCGTACTCTGATGATTTTAGAACAAGACAGAAGATTTAAGTTGATTTACTGGGTTTTATGTATTTCGGACTCATGATGTAACTATGTTTTGAACCACGATGTTTTCTTCTTAATAAAGTTTTAAATTTTGCTGTTATTTTATATGTCTTGTAATGTTTCTGTTTCTATTTACCTATAACACTTCACGAAACTTAATGCATTCTCTTAACAAGTGACATTAACGGATGTGGGGTATCACAATCTCCTCAAAGTATTCATAAGAAAACCGGAAGCCTATACCCGGAAGCCACTACCGGGAGCATGAATGCCTCCCGAAAGCCATTTATATCAACAAGCTCATAAGAAGCCCCAACAGACTGAGACCCTCACTCCGGAAGCTATAATCAGCACCGCAAAGGCGTTGAAAGCTAAACATCCGAGACCAAGGAGAAAAGCGGCCAACAGAGGCTTCTGAAAACCCAATGACCCAACAGCAGAAGAGGCCCCGAATTCTCTATATATAAGACCCCAGGGGTCACATTTTGAGGAGGGATTTTCTCATTCTCATTCTTGTATTCTTTCTCTCTAGAGCAAACCCTAATTCCTAGATTGATTTGGGGATTTCTTCTATTCTATTCACGTATTCTAAATAAAAGATCTATGAAGTGTGAATCAATACTTAGAATATTTCTGTATGGGATTGTTACATGATTTCTCAATTATTATTGTTGCAACGTACTGTTTTCTTCCTACAAGTATATGAGTCTACATCCAAATCCTTCCACAAGCTCAGTGCAGAACCCCTCTCTACAAACCATTAAGTCAGTCGCTAAGGGTTGTGCTTAGGAATCCTTCATCCCAAGATAAATGTTGGTTCTTGAATCACTTAAGCATGATACTCACCCCATTGAGGGAAGATTAACTATTCTTTCGGATTCTAAACCTTGATATCTAGGAGATGGTGAGCTAACTCAAATTTGCGAAGGCTAAACAACTTATTTTCCCCCTAGGTCCACTTCCATAGACCTATCTCCAGTGTTGACGAAAAATATCGTTAAGATTCGCCATTTTAGGTTAGGAGAGACCAATGTCCCTTTTTCTTGCAATAAACAAGAGGCTTGGGATATTCTAGAAAAATGATTATAAGACTTGCAGTTGCAACACTCCCTTGGTCTCAGGAATGCCACTCCAGAAGAAGGACTGAGACCTATCTGCTATGTCTTTTTATTAGACTGATTTGATTGGGTTTCATGAAAAGGGAGTCTATTGTTGTTCAGATTCCTCTGAACTATCAACTCATCGCCACTACCCTTCCCTTCCTCGACTACTTCTACACGAAAAGTCGAGTCGACAGGTTCCCTAAAAGAGATTTTTAGCTAGTGTCACTTCCTTCATATAAGGAGAAGATAACAAATGGAGGCAAGGAGCTTTGTGCTGTGAAACAGCTCCATAAACTTCTCGACATGCATATTAATTCTTTCTAAAGCAGATTGTTGGACTGTCCAACACCATTGTTGCCATTATTTGTTTTTTGCCAAGCTAAAAAGATAAGATATATATCATTTCAAAGGGGTACAATATAATTAGTTTAAACTCAATATGGAATACTATGGAATTTAAAATTGCATTCCTAGATGTATTCCCTCTTATGTCTACCCCCAAAAGGCACGAAAAGATTAAGGATTTGATTAAGGACACTTCGATTAAGGACGGCGTTACACTTATATTATACTTGGATATATTTTATTATGTATCTTGTTATGTGTTTGTCACATTTTGTTCTGAATCCCACTCTGACACCAAACTGTAATGCCCTACTCTGAGACCAAAATTAACAAAAAGCATTAAAAAGTAATGTTGTTTGCTAATATGGAAAATATGGCTGGTTAGGAGCATCACCCATAAGTCTTTTATTAAACAAGTAAAAAGTACATCAGCATAGTGCTTATTTTTTCCTTACCTTAAGAGGATCGATATATTTAATTCTGACTATTACAATAATACGATGTCTAGTAGATCAATCCAGAAAAAAACACAACATTATTAAATAGTACTTATCATAACAACAAACATAACCATATTTATACATATATATCAACAACAATACAAAATGATATACTTAAGTGACTATAAACCCACAATACACACAACATCATATAACATAAAAGAATATAATACAATAGAGTACATAAAAAATTACTAAAAGGTTAATCAAAAATTTGCCTAGGTGTCCAAAAGACAGTAGTAGCCAAAGTGGAACGAGATGAGCAGTAGTTTACATTGAAGCTAACCTAAAAAGACTCTGCATGACCTGAGCATATAAATACACATGTTAGTCTAGTTTAAACCTTATTAGCCGATCATAGCAGATGAATACATCATCATAGGAGAAACTCTCCTTAAATAGAGACAGAGTTGGTTCAACTTGTTGTAACATAGGATTCATGAGACAAAGTAAAACTAAGCATCATATAAGAGCTTCATGAGTGGCATTAATAACAACATAAAAAGAATTCCATTAACATTAAGTGTTAAGCATCAAAGCTAAGCATGAATATAAAATCTCCAACTCCAAAACGACAAGGCAAACACATCAAATACCAATATACATATCCCATGTGAGATCATATTCAACATGTAAGTGATCATTATATATATAAACCTTAAAATAGCTCTCAGCTATATAAGCCTCGAGGTATCTCTCAACCATAGGAAGAAATTCAACAATCTCAAATTCTCAAACTCTCAAATATTAGATCCAAAGTAGTAAAGAGGAAAAAACTCCTTCAAATCTTCATACAATGGATCCAAAACAATAAATTGCATGTGGACAAAAATATAGCTCTCCGAGCTTCACCTTGTACTATATAAGTATTCAAGCTTATGACACTACGACCTCGACCGAGTGTAACTTAGCCCAAGGCCAAGTAAATACATATATAAGACCCCTCGAACTTCATTTTTATAAGGAAAGTTTTATAAGGAAAATTCTTTTATAACCTTTCTTAGATACCCTAACCGAACTTCATTTTTTCTAGTTACTATTCATTTTAAAATAAAAACTTGAACAGGCCTTAACTATGAGAAAATTATTCCAAAACCATTTCTATCTTTTGCAAATGTTCACCATAATGAATTATACTTTACGTCCATCCAAAATTAGATGTCAAATTTTGAATTTTATTTTTCACCTATTATTGTATTAGTAAAATATTCATTAAACATCATTTAATGAATGGAGATTAAATCAATGAGCCAATAATTATAATTTTTGACTATATGAACTATGGTAATCACATACCATATTATCAATAGCCGTGATAACATTTAATCACAACCATTATGATATAGTTTATACCATCTAAGCCATAAACTATTTAACACTTATATGGTTTTGTCAATCAACTGATTAACCGCAATACACAATCGACAATTAACTAACTTATGTTTTGAACATTAATGAGGTTCATACCCGTATCCAATAACCACAATCAAGTCAATTTCTATTCCATTGAACATTTATGGTTCATACTATTTAAATGTCCACATATTCAGTTTTTGGGGTCATATATGCAAGTGACTATGTGTTCTTCACTTAAAAATCTAGTCTTTTCTATACTAAAGTCATTAAGTCATACTATTAACTCATAACATTCATGATAGGTCATTATTCAACTCATACAATATCACAAACGTTAACAAATATCAAGTTAATATTTTACTATACTATTTCGGTTAATAGTTTCTCACATTTAATATCAAATAATACATCACATAACAATTTATCATCACATAAGCATCATTAACTATTTCTAAAAATATCATTAACTGTTTATAACCACAAAAGATCAACTAGTTAACAAATGTGAGCTAAGAGTTCCCACTTTATTTATAAACAAAGCTTAGTGTTCTCACCAAAGGTTTCCACTCCTTCTATCTTTAGTCGTAGGATATCCTAGAGATTCCAAATGACATCGACAGCCTCCGGCATCACTGAAAAATTTCTAAAGAAAATTTGGCAGGGGTTCAATGCTATGGTTTTTTTGGTCGAATACATGGACGTTGTTCTTTGTTTTTGGAGCAAACAAAGAGGGTTTTGGGAAAACAGGGGTTGGGTGCGAGGAGGTGGGGCCCGAGGTTGCTATGTGCTCACGATGGGAGGCAGGCCGAACTGGATGAGGCGGGTGTGGGCTTTCTTGGGTGGATGAGGGGTTAGTTTGGTTGAAAATCGGGAGAAAAGTGGTTGTTTTAGAGTTTTAAGGGGTGTAGGAGCTTTTATGGGAGGAGGGTGGTCCACGGTAAGGGTGGTGGCACTGGAGGGGGATGGAGGCGTTGAGTGGAGGTGGCGGTAGTGGGTTTTGGGATGAAGGGGGCGGTAGAGGGTTAGGATGGAGAGAGTAAGGATAGAAATGAAAAAGCAAAGTGAAAATGGAAGGAAAGGTGTTGTACTTGTAGGAATTTTTTGGGCACACGAATCACTAAGGTGTCTTACATATAGGAGAGGGTAGAAAGCATAAGTGTAGGCTTCCATTGCTTGATACATCAAAAGAAATATAAATAGTAGATAACCGGTTCAAGGTGTGAACGCGAACTTAAGATACGTTTAGTCTATTACATGTCATTTACTCATGTGACCACATACTGATTCCATTTTCAACGAAATTTGGAATCCTATTATGTTCTTCAAATACGGTTCCAACGAAACCAATTTCATCGAATTCCGAGTTATTATGCTCAAAGTTTGCTCATTCGAGCTCAATTCGAGTTCAAATTACTTATCAGTTTACACTTAAATTTCGTACGGCAATATACTAACTCGAATGGCCTGAAATTTGGAATCCTACCATATTTTGATGTTCTAGATCCGAAAAAATTGGTTTTGTTGGATTCCGAGATTGTTTGCAAAAATTTTATTTTTTAGACAATTAAAATAATATTAAAATATCGAATTTAAATATAATTAACCTTTTAAATTAATTTTAAATGTTCGCTAATCTTATATTAACCATTTAATAAGTCGTATTTCAAATACTTAACTCAAAATATCAAAGTTCACAGTTTCAGTGAAAAGTTCGAAATTATCATTTTTGACCAAAATTCTTTGAACTAATAAGTTGATAAGACTAATTTAAATAACTTAACTGATCGTTATACTTTTTGAAATCATATTTAAACATGAGTGTATGTATCTAGAACCGTGGGTAGTTATTTTGAATTCTTGAAAACTTGAATTTTCAAAATATCAAAAATTTTGAGTCATTACATGTGTATACTTACTGAATCAATGGAAATGACCACAAACAACCGATAAACTAGAAGATGTGAGTTTTAGTCATGGATTTGGAATTTTACTACAAGTTACAACAATAGATTTGAGCAAGAATTGAACTTTGTAGCTTGCTTTGAGCTCTCAGCAACGTGATAATATAGATACAACAACATGCAAAGGAAAGTTCTCAACACATAGTAAACTAACTTACATAATGAGACAAACATGGAATGTTTGCAACGTTTTGAAGGGATTACCGATTTGTAGTTTGAGTTTACAACAAATATAAGCTTTATTACTTTGAATTTGGAGTGAGGGATTATGTATAAGGAGAGTTGCTATTGATTCTTTTACTGTATGTTTCGTTTTTGGAAAAGAAAGTGTTTGAAGTAAGTGGAATACTACATACTGAAAAGACAAAATTTCAAATTAGACTTGTTTTTAAAACTAATAGCAGGTTTAGACTAATTTTAAAGCTATTTGCAAGAATAGGCTTCTTTTAGCCACCTTAGCACTGAGGTGGCCAGTATTTAAAAAAAAATACATGGGGCGCACTTGGGAAGTGCTCCCCTTAAGAAATACAAAGGCGCAGTTAATAAATGTGCTTTATCAACCGATGCTTCTTAATCCGCCTGTTATAATCCACTTAAAAGCACAAGTATGGGAGAAGCATAATTTTTTTACTATCCCTTCTCTTTGTACCTGTCGAATTTTTTGTCCTCCCAATTTCTTCCATCCTCACAATTCAACATAATACAAATGTAACTTCCTCTTCCTCTTTCCAACGCTAATACAAAACTGCTGAGCACCATTGCTTTTTCCCTTCCCAATGTTAGCACCATTGCTATAATCGGCTTACAGGTATGGGATCTTGACTTTTCCCAGCAGACTCGGAAGGAGGAAGAAGTGTAACGCTAGAAGGAATACAAAAAGAATGGCCTTCGCAAGCTGGCATCGGGGCTGTAGGAATTCCATTCGTTGTCAGAGAAGTAAATATCGAACTGAAGGGCAGAAAATCGCAGGAAGTAAGTGGAGAGAGGCCGCATCTGATTAGAGTAGGAAGGAACAACCATAGGCAAATTTCGATGCCTTTTTTATTGCTAATTCTTCGAAATAACAAGTTGAAAACCGTCTTGATCCACAAAAGCAGGATTGATTTGTAGGGGAATACATTCATAATTATCGTAGCGAATGGACTTTGTATTTTTAAGGGGCATTTATCAACTGCTCCTTTGCACGAGAATACAAAAGCAGGATTGGTTTGCACGAGAAGACAGGACGGGTTAACGGTTGATAAGATGCATTTATTAACTGCGTCTTTGTATGTTTTAAGGGGCGCACTTCCCAAGTGTGCCCTAGTGTATTTATTTTTAAATACTGGCCACCTCAGCGCTGAGGTGGTCAAAACAAGCCTATTCTTGTAAATAGTTTTAAAATTAACGTAAACATGCTATTAGTTTTAAAAACAAACCTATTTTGAAAATTTGTCCTACTGGAAATGAACTCCAGATCTTTCCTCTCCTAAACACCTTTGTTTGGGCCTTGTTTAAGCCTATTTAGGCTATTAGTGTTGGGTTTAAGTTAAATGTGGTCTAAACCAGTCATGTTAAGTTTAAATAAATTGTTTAACACATACATCTTCTTATATTTCCAAATTAACATCAAACAGCTAGTTTAATTTTCCACTACAATTTTTATATACAACGTATTTAAAACATTTATAACCTTTCTACACACTTATTTGTCCATTTTGTCACAGAACTTTCATTTGACAACAAATTGTACATTTTTACTTACATAATTTATATATGTAAGTTTGTAATTGTACAAATCACAATATTTTGTCATAAGAACTTGTATAATCATACTAAATTTATTTTCCCCAAATCCTCTTATTATATCTTTGATTAATCCAGTGATTATTGAATTGAATTGCATCCTCTCAATCACAGTTCAACTCATCCTAAATTTATCTATGTGTTTTAACCTCGAATCCATCTTTAATCTCAGCTAACTCGTTAATTCACCATTTAATAATCTTGGACAGGTAACCACAAAACTAAACTCATGATATAACAAGATGCTCTCCCATGATGGTAGACTGATTTTAATTAAGTCAATTAGTATCCCCATGCAAGTTTACTATTTTTGTATTTTGGTCCTACCAAAATAAATAAATAGCTTCACCTGATTAATAAGGCAAGCTGCCGCCACTTCCTATGGATTGGTAGCCCATATTCCAAGAAGCCAATGCTTATTGTCGACAATAAGATTCATGCGCCAGTAAAGCAAGGAGGCCCGGGAGTCAGTGAAATTTGAATTGAATGAAGCAAAGTTTAAATCATGTCTTAATAGCCTAATTAACGAAAGAAATTCTATTTGGACGACTTGGTGTGAAACACATTACATTGGCACTAAAGTCTTCTGGTTTATTGAAAAGAAACGTAATGTAAGCTGGATTTGGAGACAAATTTTGGGTTCGAGGGACAGATTCAAAGAGCATATGCAATTGGACATTTCAATGCAGTCACGGGCTATTTTTTGGAATGCTCCTTGGGTCGCTCAAGGTTTTGTTTTGAGAGATAAGCTAAATTTCAATGAGATCAGCCGAACTAGTATATAGGCAAAGCAATCGACCTACATCTCCAATGGCCAAGTTAGCTTACCTTACTCATGTAACCCAAGAATCAGATATTTATGGAGCCACCTTGAGAATCTTAAGCTCGTTCTAGTGCCTTAAATTTTGGCCCCGTTTTGAGATTTTATTACGTAAATGACCCGTTTTCAAAACTAATTACAAATATAGTCTAGTTTTGGCTAACTCAGCGCTACGTTAACCGAATACACTGACGCAATTTGAAATTGCATCAGTATTTTTTTTTATGATTAATGAAAATTGGTGTGTAATTTCAGTTTCATCTTTAATTCGTATTGTATGATACGACGCTGCGTCAATTGGTATTAGATCCATACTTCTTCATTGTTTCGAATCGAAAATGCCGCTAAGACGAGCACGTGAGATCAAAACATGGAGCAGGCTTATGAAAGGACGATGCAATATAACTGGAGCAATGGCTTAATGCTATACTTGATGAAGGAATTGAGCGTCTTGAGAGAATGTTTCTAGATATGAACTGGAATCAGTGGGATAGGATGTCACCTATGTCGGAGAATATATTTGGAACAGACGAAGAAAATGAAAGCTCTCAATTCCAACGTCAGTGAGATACGAGATCACAAAGTCGAACTCAGGCGATGGATCGGTAGTGGGAAGAGAGAATGAGAAAAGAAATTCCAGAATTTAAGGGATGTTTGCAAGTTAAAGAATTTCTAAATTAGATTTCCACAGCCGAGGAAATTTTGGAGTATAAAGACATACTAGAAAATCATCAGGTCCAATTGGTTTCTACTAGCCTGAGGGGAAGAGCCACAGTTTTGTGGTAGCAAACGAAATTGACTCGAGAAAGAATGGGAAAGTCCTAGGTGGTGACATGGGAGAAAATGAAGAAATTGATGAGAGCTATGTTTTTTTACCTTACAATTATTAATCGTTAATGTATCGATGATTGCAGAATTTACGGTAGGGAACTCATTCGGTTGATGAGTATACAAATGAATTCTATCAAATAATTGCCTATAACTACATGTCGGAGACAGAAAAACAATTAGTTGTAAGATATATTGGGGAACTATGGAATTTTATCAAAGATATATATGGTCAACATGTTCAGTCCAGCTTCAGTTGCTGAAGCTCATCAGAGGGCTCTTACATGGGAAAAGCAGGGTCAACGAGGGGGTAGTGTCATGACTTCGAACAGTGAGAATAAGAATATCAGTGATCCTACTCCAACTAGTAAACTGAATAATATAGATTCTACAAAGATGAAAGGAAGCAGTAATTTGAAGTGTTTCAATTGTCAAGAAATTGGGCAGCGAATTTCTGAATGTCTGAAACCCAGAAGGAGAACTATGGTGACAGATGACAATGGAGTTGGTAATGATGAGGAAGAGTTTGATTCTTCAAACCCACCACAATCTGATGAAGACAAAGAGAAGATTGTGACGGGTGATGAGGGGTTTAATTTGATTATGAGTAAAACTTGTTTAACTCCAAAAACATTCGACGAATCCGAGTGGTTACGAACCAATATTTTCCAATCGCCATGTACAATTTTGAAAAAGTTTATCAATTCATGATTAATGCGGGAAGCTGTGATAACATTATTTCAGAGGAAGCAGTTTAGAAGTTTGAACTAAGACATAAAAACATCCCCGGCGCTACAAGCTATCATGGTTGAAGAAAGGAGGAGAGGAAACAGTTTCTAAGCGTGCATTTGTTCCTTTTTCTGTTGGTCTTAAGTATAAAGAAGAAATTTGATGTGATGTTGTAAATATGGATGTATGCCATCTCTTGTTGGGGAGGCCATGACAATATGATAGGGTTGTACAACATGATGGGCACACAAACAGTTATAGTTTCATGTTTGAAGGCACTAAGACTACTTTAGTTCCTAAAGGTATGATCAAAGTAGGTCGAAATATGATAGAAAAACTGGGACTGCTAATTTGCTATCGATAAATGAATTTGTGGAAGAATTGAAAGAGAGTGGCGAAATGTATTTGTTGGTTGGATTCGATGCTACAGAAAGTGATGAAATTACCAAATCAGTGAAGCCATTAGTGAGTGAATTTGAAGATGAGTTTCTAAAAGAGCTACTAAATGGATTACCGCCACTAAGTGACATCCAACACCAGATTGTTTTGGAACCGAGTGTTGTTTTACCCCATAGGCCACATTATAGAATGAGCCCTAGGGAACATGAAGAATTAAGACGTCAAGTGGAAGATTTATTGAGTCAAGACCGTGCTTGTGAAAGCCTTAATCCTTGTGTTGTGCCTGCATTATTAGTACCAAGAAAATGGTTCATGGAGGACGTGCACTGACAACCGAGCCTTTAATAAAATTTCTATAAGATATCGGTTTTCAATTCCACATCTTGATGATTTACTGGATCAAATTAGTGGGTCCGTAATTTTTCGAAGATTGACTTGAAGTGTGGGTATCATCAAATCAGAATTAGGTCGGGAGATGAATGGAAGACTGTTTTCAAGACTAGAGAGGGGTTGTATGAATGACTTGTTATTCCCTTCGGGTTGTCGAACGTGCCTAGCACTTTTATGAGAGTGATGAACCAAATATTCAGACCTTGCATCGAAAAATTTGCGGTTGTTTAGTTCGATGATATTCTCATATATAGTGCTAGTCCAAGTGAGAATCAACAACAATTACGTGCAGTTTGAGCGTCCTTCGTCGAGATAAGTTTTATGCAGCAACCAAGAAATGTATATTCATATCTGCGAATGCGTTGTTCTGGGTTATATTGTTTCAAGAGAGGGTTTACAAGTTGATCAGAATAAAGTTGCGACAACCAGAGATTGGCCTTAACTGAAGAGTATCTCAGAAGTTTGGAGTTTTCATGGTTTGGCTTTTTTTTATAGACATTTCATTCTGCATTTCAGTAGTATTATGATTCCAGTGACGGATTGTATGAAAGGGTATCAGTTTATATGGATTGGGAAGGCAGAGCATGCTTTTGGGCTTATTAAGAGTCTTTTCACCAACCATCCGAGCTTCAAAAGGTGGGACTGGGGGAGTTTTGAGTTAGAAAGGATGATTATTGCTTATTTCAGTGAGAAATTGTCTGGGGCAAAGATGAGATACAACACTTATGATGTTGAGTTTTATGTTGTCGTTCAAGCCACCAAACGGTGGTCACACTATCTTTTTCATAAAAAATTTGTCTTGTACACGGACCACGAAGCATTGAAACATCTCCGGAACCAAGACAAAGTGGCAGCTAGACATGCCTCGTGGATTGCCTATCTGCAGAAGTTCACGTTTGTACTGAAACATAAGGCTGGAGTTACAAATAAGGTAGTCGATGCACTAAGTCGAAGGGGTAATCTTTTGACAATAACAAGGCTTGAGGCACTTGGATTTGATTCGTTATCAGAATTACTGGCTTTTGACCCTTATTTTTCAAAGATTTTAACAAAATAAAAGAAGACGAAGCAACAGATATTACGTCGGTGGAGTTTCTATTCAAAGGGAATCAACTGTGCATTTTCTAATATAGCCGTCGAATGAAAATAATCAAAGACCTTCACGGTGAAGGACATGTAGCTGATCTTGGATTCATATTTTTGGCCTTCGGCGCGTAAAAACGTTTATGCAGAACTGTCACGTTTATGTATCTTCATTGGTACTTAGATTATCAAGTGGTTGATTTTTCTCCATACATGACTTAATCATTGTAAAACTCTATGCAATCAACCCAAGTTCTATCTACATCATCCACTAAACCTATTTGCATGTTATCCAATTGCAATTTTCTATTATTTGTGTTATGAATGTAATCATCATTACCGCCAGCACGAGCAGCATGAGCAATGAAAGCCTCTTTCATTGATTCATTTTGAAACTGCGAAGTATCAAAAATAATGATAATAATAAAGCATACGAAGAAAAATGCACTACAACAAAAAATGCTTTTCGCAACAGGCAATATCCGTTGCAGTAAACCAATTGCAACAGGTCTGCGCTTGTTGGTATAGCCGAAGTTGCTAAAAGTCTGCAACGTTTTCTGCCTATTGCAATAAAACGTTGCAGTATACTTTTTTGCAACTGACTTTTGTTGTTGCAACAGACCATTTTGCAACAGTATATGCCCGTTGCAATAGATTCATAAATCTATAAAAAAAATATAGCTTATAGATATTACATATTAAATGTATTTGTTTTAGTAATAGCGTATATCACATAATGAAATAAACAAATAAAATTTTTATTTTAACAAAGTTTTAATAGTACAAACAATTACAATAAAAGTTTCTACAATTTTCATACACCATTCATGTGTAACAATTTCTTCTCTCACACAACACGTTTTTTTCGAATAGAGTATTTTCTACTCATATTTCTACCCAATCATACATATATACTATAATAAGAGAATAAACTTAGGCCATCGAGGGTCTTCTTTGAGTTGTTGCTTGTGCGCAAATGAGTGCAACTTTTGTATACCTTACACTACACCATAATGGTCATTTGGTAACCCTTTTTTTCACAATTTCCAACACTTATTTGTGTTGCAGGGTAGTAACAATAATATGCGTTGCTATGTTTAAAAAGTGTTGCCAAAAATACAAATTTGTAATTTTTTTATTGCCAACCCTTATTTGCGTTGGTAAGCCGAGTTTTCGAGGGCAAAATGGTAAACACGCTGTTCGTTTCTCACTTAACCCTATATTCGCTTTCAAGATCCATCTCTCAACGCTTTTACTAGCTGAAGGCCGCTTATAAAAAATTTACGGAATCTGTTTCTAATCAATTTGAAGACTTCGCGATTTTGGGAAATCACAATAAACTTCAACTTGCTCCGAGATTTCAACGTTAGATCCGAGGAAAATTCGATTTCGAGTTCTAGGAATCGATTTTGGCTTCAGGTGATTTCTGCGATTTAAGCGGCTTCAGGTGATTTCGGCTTCAGGTGATTTGGTAATATTCCTTATATTCGTATTTCCTAATTGAATCTGTAATATTCGAAATAAATAGTAAGTGGCGACCAAAACCGAGAACATATGATTGACTAAAGCAACGAAAAGTTAAATAGTATCTTGCTTATTATGTTTGATCGATGTTATTACTACAGGAAATCATACTAGTATCTGTAGGAGTTGCTAACCTGTTGCTATCGTGGTGCAAGGAATTCATTGACTGCAAAACCAATTTCTGCATATATTATTGGAGAAAGCCAAAATCCCCACTTAACCAACCAGGTATATTAGCTGTTGATGCATGCATTTAAATCAAGTTGTTGTTTCTGTTGTTTGCAGGTAATCATTTATTTTCTGAATGATTAAAACTCACGAAGTGGAATGTTGAAGCCGCCAAATAGCAGGAGTAACAATACTAATGAGCTACCAGCAACAGTTGAAGCGACTACAATTTGGAAATATGATGCAACAAACCGACACTTTGATATCGCCGTTTGATGCAGAAGAAAAAGTAGCAGAAATCGGGATAATAATAAATTGGTTTAGGCAAATGTATTAATTATCATTAATGAAAAAGTAGCAGAAATTGGTGGAATTGTTCACACGAGGTTCTTTGCCTCTTCTCTGCCTATTACCATAGCCCTTACCCCCTTTCCTGCCACGTTTATGCCTTAGTTGGACTCGCCACATAGTCTGATCTCCTAAAGTTGAGTCAAATCACTCCTTATTTCAACCTATAGTGCAAAATCCTTTCGAGTTTAAGGTTTGGCCTTTGGATTAAGCATAGCTGGATGAGCTTGGTTTACGACTTTTGTTACTTATCTTTTTTTTTTTTTGGTATAACCTTGGTTTGGATGGTTTTGGAATTAGCTTTTGGTAATGGTGTTGCTTGAGAGTCCAGCTAGCCTCTTAAGTCTCCGGTCAACTTCTTTCTGACGAGATTGGTGATATCAAGAAGTTTGGGTTTAGGCTATGTTGTGTGTGGTAACTTTTGCTCCCCTCTTTTTGAGGCTGTTATATGATTTTCTTTTTGGTATGCTGTGGGGAGGTTTTGGTTTTCATGGCATGCTGCATGTTGAGGCTGTAGAACACCAAGGTAACTGTAATCCTTCTCCTGTTTTTAATATATATATTGAGTATATTGAATATTAAAAAAATGAGTACATTGAATATTTGACAATTCATGGTGCCAACACTGCTCACTTTCTTGGAATGAAAGAAGATGATGTCGTGAATTATGCACTACAATGTCGTGGATGGAGTTTTGATCAGTCTTCAAACATGCTTATAGTGCAAAAACAAACTACTGTTATGGAGCAAAAATTAGACTCGAACAAGTTGCAACATCTTACTGGATATGTTTTCCACCTTGAGCACTAACCTAATCATTTCTGTGAATCTGTTTAGTTAATCAAAGTTTAAAGTGCATGAATGATGTGAATATGATCGTGCTAATCACTGCAATTGCATTTTGTCAAAACATTGCAGTGCTTGCATTTTGCTTTACTGTTTGGGTAGTCCTTAATGTTATTAGTTGAGTTCTAAATTTCGAAATTTTCATATGAAAAATTGTTTGTTTAAAAATATATATATATACGACGTTACTATTAGAATTTAAATTATGCAGCTAAAAAACAGGTCCACATTAGTTTGTACCCCTTATATTATATTTAAGTATGTTAAGTTTTTTTTTAGTTTCCTCCATAAGTTAGCATATTATGCTTTTAAGTATAAACCTTGAATTTCGTTATTTTTATTGCTTTATAAATATTGTTTTTTTTCTTTTTTCGTAATACAGGTTTAATTGTTTCCTAAACCATTGGTCCATGACATAATCAGAATTAACAGCAATAAAGCCTCTTTCAAGTAGGATAGGCGTAGCAATTTGGGTGTAAATGCACTGAACAGAATTGGCCTGAATTTGCAATTAGGTAAACAATTATGGGACCAACTTCATTTTAATTTCTTATGTATTATTCTTTTCTATTGGACTAATCATCTCTGTTTTGATGTGTAGGGCATGCTAGCTACATGTTTATGTCTTCCCATGCTAATGTAACTATGTATCCAGGCCTTTTGTTTTAGATAGCATTTTTATTTGAGCATCTGTTCCATATTTATATTTAATTTAGAATAGAAGATATATGCTGCCAAAGTAATCGCCCATAGATCTCAAAATGTTATAATTGTCCAAACATTGTTCACAAATTATATCGACCTTTCCTATTTTCTTTAAAATTGCACAAATATTAATAAAGTTATTTATCTTCTAATTTAACTACCTGCGTTTTTATAATATATATTTTTCCCTACACTTAAAACCAATATTGCATAACCTGTTTCTTACTATTGTTTCGTTCATTTGGTTTCATCTTAATTTATGCTCCTAAACTTAAGCTATGACCCTCGTATGCTTTTTGGTAATGAAATACTTTATTTGCCTAATTTACTTTCACACTAATGCTATTAGTCTTTCAGCAGATCTTAATTTCTGCTCCTAAACTTAAGGTATGTTGCTAGATGTACTAAAGTTATTAGTCTTTCAGAAAAACTGAGCCTATGGCTCTGGTTAACTGAGCCTTATGGCTCAGCAAAACTGAGCCTATAGTGCTCAGTTTTTCCGAGCTTATCGGCTCAGAAAAACTGAGCCTATAGCCCTCAGTTTTGCTGAGCCATAAGCTCAGATAAACTGAGCCTATAGCTCAGGTTAACAGAGCCGTAAGGCTCAGTTTTGCTGCGCCTTATGGCTCAGCAAAACTGACCCTATAGCGCTCAGTTTTTTCGAGCTTATTGGCTCAGAAAAACTTGTTGCAAGTCCTTCCACTCCTCATACAGAAGGTGATTCTAATTTAGGGGATCCTCCTATAAATAATAATGTAACCGTTACTCTAAACGTGTCACTTAATGATCTTCATTCATCTACAATGGAAAAGAAATACGTAATGCTATTGTCACATGATCTTGAGAAGGAGGTAGCAAAAGGTTATCTTGGAACACAAACAATTTATCATTTTAGGAAAGTGGTACCGAATATAGAGAAAGTAATTTGGGTTGTTGAAGTTCTTGAACCGGATGCACCAATTTATGATGGTCCTCAAAATGGAATGTACAAGTTATGTGAATTTTCAGATGAAGGCTTCGTTATATGGCCAGAGTTTCGTATTCGGTATTTGTAGAATCTTATTTATGTATTGAATTTAGCAAACTAATTATGTATTGAATTTGACATCTTAATTATGTATTGTGCTTGTTTATTGTTAACCGATATTCTATGTCGTTATGTGATTATGAATGTTATCTATTAGTATGCATTGAGTTTAATATTAGTTTTGGTTCATATTAAATATCGTCTATATTATCATCATGTTGGTTATTAATTGACTATTAATGTTATAATACGTGAGTTGCTAATACATATTTCTGTTATTATTAAAATTTATATTTGTTGTGAATTAAAATTTTGTAACATGTATAGTCGTTGCAAACAAATGTATTGCAACATGTATAAGCGTTGCAAACAAAAATCTTACAACGTTTATAAGCATTGGTAAAGAAAATCTACCAACGCTTATAAGCGTTGCGACTGAAAATATACCAACGCTTATAAGTGTTGGGATAGAAAATCTACCAACGCTTATAAGCGTTGGTACTAAATTGCCACCCCTCCATAGCAACACTAATAAGCGTTGCTGAAATTGTTTGCGACGGTTATACTCGTTGGGAATCACCTGTTTTGGTGTAGTGAATTAATACTTCTTTGGGGTGTCCTTCTGGACTTGAATCCACTATCTCTTTCATTCTCCCTTCTTCGCGTAGTTGCCATGCCTTTGGAAAATGCAAATACATAAATACTCAGAGGCAAATGAATGAAACCATAAAAACAAAGGTTCGGTTTGAACATGAATGAGTTTACAAATGATTTGTATCGTTGGTCCATATGTATAGATTTGGCATCAAGTAACCAACATTGAAAAAAAGGGAAAATGAATGAGTGTACTTAAATCATTGACACTGACAAATCTAATATTATGTTGTCATTAATAAGGGTAGTAAAATGATTGAAACTACTTTGCTCCACAACATACCATTGTTTGACCTTTCAGATTGATTGCTGAACCACCAAGAATATCCCGATGTGATATCAATCAAGCAATTTATATATTAAGATGTACTGCATCACCTTTGTAGAGCATAAGGCTCCTGCTTAAGAAAGGTTTGAATGGACAAGTCTACCTATTGACTTGTTAGCGTAATTAACTTTAAACTTCACTATTTCAAAAGATGAATAGCTATTGAATTTTTGTATCTTATAGTATATGTATAAAAACTGAATTTGCAACAAGAGAAAAAAAACTTACAAGGACTATCAATAACACCACTGGTTGACTCAGCATATTCAAATTCTACATCGTTGTCATCTACGGAGGGTTGAGGAAGCAAGGAAACTTTTGAGTAAGCAGGCACCACAAATTGTTTCCCAGCTTTAACCTAATACAAGGGAAACATCAACTTAGAACAATATCATTTGAAGTTCTGAGCATAGGTCATAAAAGTGAGACATTTCACAGATAGAAAGGTGATAGCACAGACTGACTACTATAATGTGCAACCGCTGCAGATGGAAGGGCTGATAACATATAATGCGTAGAGGATTATAGTAGAAATCTGATATAGTTCAACATCACATTTAAGCATTTCGCTGATAAATCATAAATTTGTACTCGCATAATCTTGTGTCATGGTAATGTACTCAAAACTTGCAGCAACAACAAACATTCACTAAATAATCTACTTATATCATAGCCGCATGATGTATTCACGAATAACAGGGCATGCAAACTAGTGTGCAGTTTGATTTTTCTATGTAGTGATATATATATATATATATCCATTTAACAATGCATACACAATGACACTAACTATATGTCCAAATGAGAAAAGAAATGGGTTGGTCTTAGGGCCAAATATGGGTTTCGAAGCGCACAAGGTCTCTTACATACTGAAGACATTCGGTCGGAAAGAACGGAAGGACTGATGGACTTGCAACAGTAGGCCATAACTTGAGACAACAAGCATATGTACAAAGTACTTTAATAACCATTTATGGCCTTAATGGTGGAAATGCATGGAGCATGTCGGGTTTGAACACACAGGGATATATATACCACCAAAATAAAGGAACGTATGTAACATCCTAAACTGGAACCTAAGGGATAGGACGCAAGTAAAGCCTCACATGTATATAATAAAGACATCCTAAGATGAACTAGTGGCACACACAAATATGACAGAGAAGGTGGCTGGCGTCAATAAAAGGATTTGCATGTTTTGAAAACTCACTAATTATATTTAGTTTCCTTCCAATGATGCAAATCATTCATTTAAAATTTTACTAAGGCTAGTGATAATTTCAAATGTTAACTGCAGCAACCAATATATACACAGGAAATATACAGTCCCTATGTGGCAGCAGGACATGTTGTATTTCACGGTTCCAAAAAGTTATAGGACCCTAAATGCTTAACAGGGGACGGTTTGAACTATTAACAAAATCTTACCCAATATGTTGAACAGTATTTAAACAATTGAGATATATTCAAAGTA
Organism: Allium sativum; assembly: GCA_030737875.1. Classification (NCBI taxonomy): domain Eukaryota; kingdom Viridiplantae; phylum Streptophyta; class Magnoliopsida; order Asparagales; family Amaryllidaceae; genus Allium; species Allium sativum. Next base: position 41,913,637 of record JASFAX010000020.1, on the reverse strand, counting down.
AATCATCACTACAATGAAGCCACTTTAACTATAACCAAAATGTAATGGAGACTGTCAGTACAGTGTTGCGAATACTGTGAATACCATGAAAAATATGATCACTATGTTCGACGAAATATAGGATCTACCTAGTTTCACAGGAAAGACAAACAAAGTAGCTGTTTAGTGCATGCAGCAGAAATGGTCACAAACTCAAGGAGCAAAACAGGAGGAAATGAACAAGCAGCAAAATATAGCCAAAATGTTTGAACTCAGTGAATGATGAAGTGAACACCCTTGAAATAAATTTAATCCTAAGAAGACTTACCTTTAGACAATAACAGAGCATGAGGAAGGTGACCGGTGCAGCCGAGTGGTGCGGTGTGTACGTTCGCACCTGAATCCATTTCTGAAGTTCTTATAAATGAAAACTGTGTAAGTTCGCATATGAATCAAACATTAAATGAATACCCAAATTCATATTCTAGTTCCATTTTTGAAAACTGTGTAAATGCGCACCTGAATCCCACGTTAATCAAACACTAATTGGATAGAAGACATCGAAAACTTGCTGGAAAACGTGATCGACGATAACTGAAAACGAGTAGGAATTCGAAAGTCGAATTATGATTTTTGGTACTTGGGAAAGAGGGAGCAATGAGAAGCGAAAAGATTACCAGGGAAAACTAGGATGTAGGAGGCGGCGGAAAATTAGGGTTAGGTCGTGATAGAGATGCCATGGCCGCCATCTATTTTGCTTAGGGTTTTCGAATTCAATTTTGGGATAAAGGAATCTGATGCGCCCGCATTTGGTTTCTGTCCTGATGTAAAGAAGCCCATAGAATTTCGCTCCGGTTGATTCGTTTCCCTCCACACGAAAATTATTTCCCTCCACTCCATTATCATAACAGGTTAGTGGAGAAACGCAAATCATTGTTTATTATTGTTTTTAAATTATTGACTATTATTGTTTTTTAATTATTCATTATAAGTCACTATATAATAAATCGTTAAATTAAAGTTGCTAGCCTATATTTATGATGAACTATTGTTTATGAGTTATCAATTATATAATATATTACTATATATTAGGTAAATATAATTATTTATACATTATAAATTTGTAGTTATTAATTAAGTACCTTATTATCAATGACTACTTATGCAGTCTAATTAATTATTAAAAATAATTATAGATTATTAAAATATTACTTACTAATTACCCAAAATGATTATAAGTTATTAAAATACTACTTAATTTTATCTCAAATTTCAAACTCAGCCACAAACGGTATTTTTCATTCTTCGAACAGGACGCGATGTCCAGCTAGAATACATATTTTAGATTTTTGGATGAAAAAAGTAAAGGTTGGAGCAAAAAATTTAAAAGTTTGAACCAAAAAAGTTATTGTATTTTTTCTACTTTTTACCAAACAAAAATATTATTCACTTAAATTTTAATACTAGTTTAATAATGTCAACAATTGTTAGTAAAAACTAATTAATTATTATTCATCCATTTACCATATATTATTAACATAAATATTTCACATTTCAAATTGATTACTAATTATTATCCGCTAATCTTTATTATTATTATTTTACTATCGTTAGTTCATTACAATCATTTATATTTATCTGTTTTCTTAACTTTTTAATTAATTGGTCATTATTATTATTTATTATTTATTGATTATTTATTTTTTTATTAATTAATTATTGTAAGTGGTGAAAACACTTGCTAAAGATAACTTTTTGTAACTGGTATGGAAGCGCAGTTACAAATTATATATATATATATATGTATGTATGTATGTATATGTGTGTGTATATATATGTATATGTATATATATATATATATTAACTTTTTGCAAGTGGCTTTACCTGTTGCAAAAAAATTACAGTTATCGCAACCGGTGAAAACAGTTGCTAAATATATATATTTTTTGCAACTGCTTTGAAAGTGTAGTTGCAAATAATATGTCTATTGCAACAGGAATGAAAGACCAATTGCTAAAAGTATGTTTTCGCAACAGGCATGAAAGCGTTGTTGCGAAAAATATACTTTTCGCAACAGGAAGGAAAAGCTTGTTGTTAAATCTTATCTATTGCAACAGCTACGAAAGGTCTGTTGCTAAATATCATTTACTACAATTGACATTTGAGGCCTGTTGTAAATAGCTAGTTGCAATAGAGTATTTTTCTTGTAGTGATGAAAATAATACAACAAAATTACTACTTATTTCATAGCAATCTGAGATTCACTTGACATACTACAAGTTGGATATGCAAGTTTTGATCCGCGTATTGTACTTGACTAGAAGAACTCAAATCATTTGGGTATCGATTTAATAAATTCCGAACTCTCTACCAAAATGAGCATTAATATAGGAAGAAAATCTCAACCATTATGTTTGATGAAACTATGCAATACATAAAGATTCTTTCATTGATATTGTGTATTGATGATTTTTTCAACATTTAACAAGTTTTGTTTTTGTAACAAAAATTTGTACCACTTTCATTCCAACCAAGGACGTAGAATTGATACCATCATCTTTTTCCATAAAATAGAGAATGAACTATCATCTTTAGACCATTTCATCATTATTTCCAAATCATATTTGAGAGGACTAGTTTTAGCCATTTTAAATGCGCATTTTTAAAGCTCCTTTAAAACACATTACTTTTTAATTTTTGATCATTTTCATTTGCGATCAACATACATAGTTTTATTGTCTTTATCAACCAACAATTCTCTAGTGTAATGAAATATAACTGAAACTGTTAACACTAGATATCCAAAAAGAAAAACATTAATTCAATAATCTGATATGTGAAAAATATTTAAGTCAAAATTCCAAAGCTAATACTTTGACTTAGGGAAGAGATGATGCTACCTTAAATAATCTTTAACTAAAATCCAGTTTATTTCAATGAATTCTCTACATATTTGAATGAAATTTTAGGAGTATGAAAAATTAGAAGGTAATAATTTGATATTTATGATGGAATAAAAGGTAGAAATGGGGCCAGTTGTTTATTTCAGTCTTGAAAATAAATTTGCACAATTCACACACACACAATAATACAAAATCTTTATTAATAGTTGTAATAACTTTGGTGTCTAACTTTTTTTGTGTAACGTGAACTACAAAAGATGGCCCGATACGGTGTTAAGAATTTTTTTGGCACAAGGACAAGAGGTTTGGATTTTAGGCTGAATGATACTTTTTAGTGCAAATCGAGGAATTCAGGGGCCTAGTATCATTTTCTAGTTTACACTAGAAAGTGTCATTGTGCCTAAAATCTAAACCTCTTGTCCTTGTGTCTAAATTTTTCCTTAATTTTGTCCTTGACTATATTTTCCTGTTTAAAATATCCCTCTATGCTTTAAAGTTGATCTAATAGTTAAACTAATGTACAAATTCAATATATCTCAAAATGCTTATGATTTGATTCTAACAAATAAATATCGTTTAAACAAATAAATATTATTTATAAGACCATTGTTTGTAAATTAATAATATAAATAAAAATTTCAAAGTAATGAAAAATTAGTTATTGCAAATTAAAAATAAAAATTTAGATTAGCAACACATGATTTCAAGATAAAAACATGACTAAATATTTATACAAGTTAATTTCTCTTGAGTGTGTTAATCATTTATTATATATTTGTATAAAAACAATTTATGATCAAAATATTTGTTATTATCAAACGCAAAACGCATGTCGTAACGCTCGTATAAAATATGCATATTAATTTTTAGAATGCATAATCTAGTTTTACCAAAATATATATAACCCGTGCATCTCAAAAATGCGCACATTAAAAATTTTCTTCTTCAAAATATAGCTTGTTTATTCCATAAATGTTCTGCTATATAAATTAAATATATTTTTAATATTAGATTTTCACGGGGCCTAGAGTTGAAATATGAATTTTGATGTGTCATTTTCAAAAATTTATCCGTCTGTCACATAAAAAAAATAAAAAAAATTACACAATGTCATCTAGTTTGGTTTGAAAAATAAATAATTTGACACAAGAGTAACTAGTAATCTTAGCAACATATTTAAATACATTTGGATGATGCAATACATGATAAATGACAATTTTTCAATCCGAATTGTCACACGAACGATACAATACACGATAAATGATTATTCCATCCGGGATTGTCAAACGGTGTATTATATAGTTTACAACAATATATTTTCTTTTATTGCCAATCCATAGTTATATTGTTACACAAAATATTTCATATGGGTTTTAAACCATGCTTCATTGCAGCTTCCCACACCATATCGATTCTATCAACGTCTATTGCACCAACCTCATGATGCTTGTAGTCAGAGCCGGCCCGATAGTATTTGATGCCCTAGACGAATAATTTATTTTCTCACCTATTGTTGCCCCATTTAACAATATTAGAAATTTTATATACACAAAATCAAATGCAAAGTATGATTATAAAATTTGATGTCAGTTACAATATATGACAACATATCTTGTTTGATTATAAGTTGTAACAATGTACAAGAATCCATTATCATTGGTTTTGTTTAGCTCTAATTTAGCACAAAATAATTTAATTAGTTTATCAATGCAAGATTCAATATTTGGATTCATTCATAATAGAAAATATGACAACATCCCTTATTTGATTTATTTAAGAAACTAGCCTATATCTAACCGATGTATCCAACCATGGAGATGTGACCAATATCGATTACTTGATCATAGTTCATTCAACAAATTACTTAATTCATTTAACAAATTAACATATAACATAATTTTAAAACTAAACTAACCAATATAAAAATTAAAAACTAATATACAACTCACATGTTATAGCCAAAGTTGTCAAATTGGAAGAAGCTTTTATGTCTGCTAAGTGGTCTTCCAATATTTTAGTTATTTCAAGCTCTTGTATCCACATGTACAGGTAGACAGATGGATTGTTCGTGTCATTTGTTTTGAACTTCTAAATAGATATCTACTGTCTAGTGGAAGAAATAACATTCAGCTCTTATATATTTGGAAAAATGAGTAAAACGTCTTCCTTTGATTGTTCATCCAGCTCAGTAAGCTTAAAATTCCAACTGCTGCAAAATACAAATAGTGCATCATTGCCATTTTTGCAATAAATATATCCCAGCTTGCATTCAGACCCATTTGATATGTGCATGAGGCTTCTTTGGAAAAATCGTAGTGATTAAAAATTCCAGACTAACCTCACAAAATTCACATGTTTACTGCACAACCTCTCCATTTTCAGCAATACAAGTCTACAAAGCAAACTAATCTACAAAATAAAAAAGACAACCAGCTACAGCGAACAGTGCAGTTGCACCTCCCCCTAAATCGCAATTCAAATTCAAAAGGAAAATTAAAATTAGCAAGTAGATTTGTGAATTCTTTAATTGCAGTTCAAAATTAAATCAAAATAAGCACCTGTTATCGAATCGATTTCTGATTCCTGAACTACTATCGTCACAGACTCCTGAACACGGGATGTCAGGTGTTCGTGCTGAGCAACAGCCTGGTGGCTGATGGTTGCGACGGTGTAGCTGGTATTGTTGGTCGACGATCGGAGGAGAGGAGAGAAACGCGATGTTTTCTGAGTATTGCAAAAATAATTTTGTATCTGGATGCCCCTACGCGATCTGATGCCCTAGACATTTGTCTTGCCTGCATTGGGCTTGGGCCGGCTCTGCTTGTAGTCTTCCAAAAAGTGAACTACTCCTCCTGCATGACATGCATGCACTACACCTCTTTCCACTGTGATATGTTTAACCATTCAACTTGTTAAACTAAAATCACTTTCTTTTATGAAAATGAATACCAGTACTTAAAGCATAATAAAGTAGTATATATGTACTTCAATTCTTTAGTCCTATGAAATTCACGCCATCTATTTTCAATGTAGATACCACTTATTGATTATCTTTACGTATATATTGTATTTCTTGGATTATAGTAGTTACATGAAAACGTGTAAAATGAAGATTTTGACCTCATATATACGTACGTAAGAATGTTTACCTCACACATATTTAGACCCTGCACGTCTTCTGGCAATCTCTAGCAGCCACTTTTCCGTAAGTGCAATTTCTTCTGGAACCAGAGATTGGAGGTACAACGAACTGATGAAAGTGAGTTCCTGAAGGTGCCCAGTTTTGCTCTTTAGACGTTATCCATTTTCCAACTATCCATGTCTACCATTATGTAGTACTCAATATTCATTAATTATTTCAATACATGGCAAACTTATTATGAAGATTGACTCCATTTACAGTAGGGAAGAAAATTTTAATGAAATTAGTTAGATGACAAATATATATTAGCACATAGTCACTAGGCAAGCATCAATACCTCGAGCCCCTCCCAAAAATGGCAGACATCTCGCCCATCTCTCCTCTCATAAATACCTCGAGCCCCTCCCAAAACCTGGCATCACTACCCATCTCTGATCCTCCACCGCAACCGATTCCACCATCTCCTGAACCGCCGCCCCTCAACCAAGCTGCCACCACTCCTCCTGAACCCCAAACCCTAGAGACTGAGAACCGCCAATGGACGAATCTCTTTGCGAAGAAGCCCAGGAACGCCGGAGTCTTTTCTCATCCTCCTATGCAGCTTCAGTACTCTGGCAATGCGTTGAAACCTACTGAGGAAATCTATGAAGCGGGGAAGAAGGTATGGAGTGATTATTTGGTGGGCTTCTTCTTAGATGCCCCCCTTTCATTCACTGCTGTAACATCTCGTCTACGAAGCTTGTGGAAGCCGAGAGGAAGTATTAAGATTAAATCAACTGGCTCTGTCTTCTTTTTCCTATTCTCTGACCCCCAGGATAGGCAACGTATACTCTACTCTGATTCAATCTTAATCCGAGGTAAGATCTTCATCGTCAAACCTTGGGAATGCAGTGTTGGTAGCAACTGTGTCAGGAGTGTGCCGATGTGGATTAAATTATATAATATACCTTTATATGCTTGGTCACATGTTGGTTTATGTTGGCTTTCAACACATATAGGCAGATTCTTGTGCTTTGATGCTGCAACTGAAACACTTGATAGGTTGTCGTTTGCCAAGATACTTGTTGAGGTCACGCCTTTGAGTAAGTTGCCTAACGAATTCCCGGCTCTTTTACCTGATGGTTCAGAGCAAAGTGTGCGTGTGGAATATACATGGAGACCAGACATTTGTAAAGTGTGCAATAGTTTTGGGCACACGTCCGAGGGATGTAAAATCAAGCTTAATAATGTTGTTGTCAATGATGTTGAAGTAAGCAAGCCTGATAATCCAGTTAGCACTAAATTTATTCATAGAGTTGTGAGAAAGGAGAGTAGAGGAAATGACAAGAAAGGTTGGACAAGAGTGGTCAATAAGAAAAATAATCAAGACTCCACTCTCACTAATGGTGGTAACACAGCAGTTCTGGAGGAAGTGGATTTGCTTGGTCGGAACACCTTTGCAGCGTTATCGGAAGGTATGGATGCCGAAGTAGTAAATGATGTCCATGATCGGGAAATTGAAGAAATTCGTCATATTGATGAGATTTTAACTAAAGCATTCACGCCTTTTGGGGAAGCTTCTGATCTTGTTAAAGAACACAGGAAAAACCTCATTTTAAATACTTCTGAAGATGTCTCTGACCAAAGTATCACCAATGCTGAAACTGTGGTTGATAATGGTGGACAAGCTGCATGTGTGGATCTTTCTGCAAAGAGCATCCCACCAAATACAAGCAATATTGAAGTTGTTATTCCTGTTTATGTTGGTCTAACTGATAAGGCTAAAGCTCCAGTCACAAGCAATGTAGAAGCTGAACCACACCCATTTACTGATGATCAAGCAGTTAAGGCCGTTACACCAAACTCATCGATCAAACCTGGATTCTTGAACATATCCCCTGCTCGGCCCAAACATGATAGCATCTCCTCTGCTTCTAGGAAAGGAACCAGTGAACCAAAGGAAAAACTGACAAAGAATTTGAACCCGTATGCAAACATTCCGGCGCCGCCGGGATTTAAGGAACCACCACCATGGCCGGATAATGTCACTACGCCTCATTCACCTATCTCTGCTTCTCACACCTATATTACATGGAGCAAAAAGAGCGTGATGGGCGTAGGTAGTCTATTTGATAACGACTGAATGTAGTGGGGCTTTTGGCAGCTCTTCTTTTTGGCTGCATGAACTAAAATGTATTGTCATGACTCATAATGTGTGACTGCTTGGTCCATCTATGTATCCTATTTATGCATATCATGAGGTATTTTGTAAGATGCGTGGTCTTCCTACCCTGCGTGGTAGTGTAAGCGATTAGTTGTTAAGTTCTCTGCTTAGCACCTGTAATCAATTTGCTTATTTAATAAGAGAGTGTTACGGATCACTTTAAAAACCGGTCGGCTTTGCCAAAAAAATATATTAGCACATGGTAGTATATTAGAGTTAGCTGTTAAGGACCCAACTCTCCTAATATAGTTGTATAGTCGTTGATCAAATTAAAGATTTAATGTATTTTAGTGAAAAAAAAATGCTAAAATTGAGAGATTATTAATTCCCATACCTCAAAATAACTACTACGAGATGTGTGTTGGAAATAAACTTGGTTTTAAAGAATTAATATTTATCGCATTAATGGAAATAATTATTAGGGAGATTATGTTTGCATTTGAAAAGGAAAAAAATCTAGACGAAATAAATATGTAATGTGAAGAAATATTTAGAAAGTATAAAATTTAGGAAGAATCTAGAAAAGAATAGTCTAGAGATTTTCCCTAATATAAATTGAGATGTACTTCATTCATTTGTAATCAAGTTGAATGATGAAAAGTTAAAAAATACAAATGTAGTTATTCAATTTATTCTACCTTTAATCTCTCTCCTCCTCTCTATATCTAAATTCCAACAATGCATACCTTGCAATTTTGAGCAGGTTGGCACGTAGTAACTTGAACCAAGTATTGTTGGTTTTCTACCGGAGCTTCTTTCTGGATCTTCTGAAATCTCTCCGACTATAGTGTCAACATATATTTAGATCATTGTTATTGACACTCCAAATACTGTTAAGGAGATGTCAAACTTAAAAAATGCCCCAATCATTAAAAAAAAATGTTAAAGGGAGTAACGTATTTAATTTTTATGTTCCCTTTTTACCTTGGTAATAACATCAGTTGCCATCCCAAATCCTAATTAATTTCAAATGCAAAGTAATTATCGTTCGGGAAGAAATAATGGTGCAAACGAAGAACGTGAAACAAATGATATTATTGATAAATTAACATATGAGAAATGAATTATTTAAAAAAAGCAATCAACAAATGAGAAATGAAATTATTTATAAAAAAAGAGCGATTGACAAATGAAATTATTGATAATTTGGTATAAAAATCTGATGCAGTATGACTAATATACCGTATAATTTTTTTAATTAACAACTAAAAAAAGATTATTGTAAAGAAGGTTAACTTGGTCAAATAAACTTTATTTGTTGTCAAATAAACTTTATTTGTTAAGGGGGTGCTCTCTGCATTGATACTCCCCTTAACAAATTCTTCTTTCTTTTAAAATTGATCCTCCCTTAATAATACTTGGAGTGTCAATAACAATCCCCTATATTTATACGTAAAAACAGTATGCTTTGAGCTTCAATGCAATTATATGCATGCATTTTATGAAATATTATAAGGTATAATGACATATGTAATTACCAAAACCCTTGTTTTCTTCCTGCACAAGTACAATGTAATTGCTCTTCCAAGCTTTGACGTTGCTCCAGCCAAGAAGACTTCTTTCACATCTTTGGGGATTTCTTTCAAAATTGCAGTTGCGGTCAAAGTGTTTCCGTGCACGATTCTAACCTTTAGACCGGGATATTTGTTCACAAATAGTGTTCCTCCACCGTTCAATGCTTCATTCTGCGCAAACAAACAAGCATTTGTCATCTGTTATATATTGTATATATGCAAAAATTGCTCAGAAATGTTACCTTGTTTAAGGCACCAAGGCATATGGCTTTGACTCCAATCTTATTTGCCCTTAGTATTCCCATCTCTATTTGATCATTGATTCCTTTTGAGCAAAATGGCAAAAAATACAAAAATGTATGCATTAGTCCCATCTTTGAATGTCATAAATTAACGTTTTTTTTGGACCAAATTTGCAAAGCATATATATCAGTATACAAATACAGTTCAATTGTCACAATTACAAACTGCATTACAGACCATAATCCAAAAGTAATATGTATTTTTGGTACTTGTTTTTGAAAATATTTTTATGTTGGCTTCAAAAAGGACAAATTTACAAAATGGTTGTTGAAGTATGCAATACTATATGTTGAGTTGAAGAGGTCGAAGATAGCTTCAAGCCAGAGGTGACCGTTCGCAAATCGGAGCTCGTATGTAGGAGTTATGGGCTGGAAGGTGTTTGCTGTCAGATGGAAACAGGGAAAAACGTCTGTCATTAGGAGTGACAAACGTATGACTGCAAGGAATTGGTTTCCCGAGAGCTCAGACAGACGTCTGTCATATCCCGGGCAGACGTTTGTGCTGAGTGGATGTGCCCAATTAATCTTTGGAAGATGACAGACGTCTGTCAGGCGATGCGATAGACGTCTGATCGGGAATTGGGCTATTTCGGGCTGGAAATCAGCAAGTAGATTTGTGATTAATTCGGGGGCAATTTGGGTAATTGGCCAAAACACAGTATGAGCTATCTTCTGATGTGAATTAGGTAGCTTGAAAACTTGATTTGGGATCAAGGGTTTATTCTCAAGGGTGAATTAGGGTTTATAACCTAATTTCAATTCTTCAATTCTATTCTCCTCAAACTTTTTTCTATATTGAAATATAGTGATTACTGAATTAATTTCTTGTATTCCCTTCATTGTGGTAATAAAATACTCTCTCCAAAGTGAATGTACACTAACAAGATATTAGTGGAACCGCTATAAATCCTTGTGTGATTTATTTTTTCTATTTTGTCATTAGTTCTTTGCTTGTGATTGAGATTTGAATCGTTCGTGATTGGTTGATACTGGTTTTTGTGACTAGAGTTATTGCTTTGGTTGTTTTTGCAAGTCTAACAACGATCTAGTCTTCCGCTAGCGCATTGTGGTTTAGATGTCGGATTCGAGTGGTCTTGAATCAGATTAATCACAATGGTTACAACAGTTGGTATCAGAGCTGTTTGGTGCTTGTTAGATGTTTGTGAAAATGACGGAGGCGGATAGTAGCTTTGTAAGTCCTTCAACCGGAAGTCCGAATAGTGTAGCGCCTTATGCACGGGGTTCGTATGCGGTGTCGGGTTCTCAATTGGTTTGTTAGACCAAAAAATGGCACTAACATCCAATTGACTAGGATTTGTGAAGAATAATGATCTAAAACACAGAAAATCAAGTAGAGATGCGGGACTTATAGTGGTTCGGCGTTAAAGAGTCTACGTCCGCTTTATATCACTTTGTTTGATGATGTAGATGAAAATACAACAAGATATTCACTCAATCTCACTCGCTTTTCATATACATTCACTCAATTATACTCAAAATACACTTTGAATGATGATTAGGATTGTTTGGGAGTGCTGAAATTCGGTTCTCAAAGATACTCAAACTCTCAGAGTGCCAAAAGACCCCTTCAAGTGAGCCTTAGAGGTCTATTTATAGGTGCAAATTCTCCCAAAAACGGGTTCGGATCGGAGGTACGTGGCATCCATCTCTGGAGATGCGGGTTCGGAGCTCTCCAGATGGTGACAACGCATCAAGCGAGTGCGAGAACGTGGGCAATCATGCGTGTAACCGCTCCGCATCTTTAGGAGAACATGGGAATGAAGCAGCTTTCATTCTGTGCTCGGATCGGATAGGCCAAGTAGTGGGGTTCAGATCGGAGCATCATATCCGATCCGGACCGGTTCGAGTTCTGACTTTCCTCACTTTGTCTAGCTTTGTTTTTCTCTGACTACATCCGATCTGATCCGGTTTCTAGGCAGATTTTTCTCTAATACTTGATCCCTTAGCTTTGTGTAGCCTATTTCACAAAGTAGGCTTACATTTTTCCCCCTCAAAGAATGCTTCTGTTGAAGACGAAGCGTGCTTTGATGTTATCTGCTCATTGGTCTTTGAATTTGATTTTGAATTGTTGAGAAGTCGTTTCTACTGACGTATAAAGACACGTTGCTTCAGAAAGTTGCATCTCTTGATGTCTATATATACTTCGCATAGTATGTGAATCCCTTTCTTTATTTCCAAACAACTTGGAGAACTCTTGTTAACATCCAGTTATCCTTCCAGGTGATTTTCTTTTTGATTTTTCTTTGTATTTAATTCAATTCAGATGCTATGTTAATACATGAAATTCCATTCGGTTCGGCTTCCGACCCGAACAGTCACACATCTTCTTTCATTTGGTATCAAGTTAGCGGGCCAGACTACGTCACTGGGCCCTCATTCCGGTCCGAGCGGAAAAGTAGGCAGGAATACGAGTAGTCACCGTAACTCTATATAAGCCTGTCACCTTTTTCTTTCTTCCTCTCTTTCTTCTTATTTGCTTTTTCTTAGCCGATTGAACACAGAAACCCTAGCCCTCTGAAACTCAAAAAACCTCTTTATTAATCATCAAATCGAATTCGTAAGTGAATCTTAAACTTGATTTTCTTGATAATAATCGATTTCGATTATGAATTACAGTCGGTTTGATCGATTTGGGCATGGGTTTGGTTCGATTTGCTAGTACAGCCTCCTCTTCCCTCACCATCGTCGTTGGTGGCTCAGTCGCCACTTCGAGGCGCTGGGAAGATGGAATTAGGGCTATCCATAATGGATAAAACCAATGAAAACTTGATCTTGGTTGGGGCCATGAGTACGAAATTAGGTTCTAAGTTTAAAAAAGAGGAAGAAGAGGTTGCAGGGGATCGGTTCGGGTGATGGAGTGTGGATCATGGAGAAGAAGAAAGGGAAGAGAAGTTCACAAAATCGGATCGGGTCGGAGTAAAGAATCATGAAGAGAAGTTGGACTTACTCAATCGGATCGGGTCGGACTTGTAAACAAAAAGGAGTCTAGGAATCGCCTTATCGGATCGGATCGGGAATTGAAATAAAGGAAGTAAAAGGGGATGGCTGCTTAATCCGATCCGGACCATTTCAGAAGTCCTCCTCCGAACCGATACGATTTTGATCCCTGGACACCAATATTGATTCTCAACTGAGATGAGGCCTTACCCTTCGATCCGATCCCAAAGCACACATCCGAACCGAACCGAAGAAAACAATCCAATTTAACACTTAAGAACTTTCTTAACTAGCCCATTCAATTCTTGACATGATCTTCCAACTTAGTGGACAGTTAGGACAGTGCCTTATGAATCATAAACAAACGTCGAGAACTGTTCTGAACATCATCGCTTCGTCAGAGCTTTACATTACACTTTCAAGTGTTCACTTTACATCTCCTGCACACACCGTACACACTTTAGTTCACACATGTGCACAGGGGGACGCGGGCTAATTTACTCTAACTTCTGTTGTTACTTCTTCGATAGTTTAGTGATCATGGCCGAAAGACATTCTTCTAGACTGGCAGAAAAGAAAGAGATCCCAGAGACATCCAATAAAGTCACTCTTGACGACAAATGTTAGCCTGCTTTTTGAACAGGCTACCCAAAGCCAAGGACTTGAGTATGAACTTACGCTGATTGGAGATCACTTGGATGGAGTAATAGAAGGTTGGAAAACTTGAATTATACATGCAGATGTCACCGGACCGGGTCCTCCTTCCGGATCGGATCCCTCCTTTTGGATTGGATCGGATCGGATCCCCCTCTCCGGATCGGATCGGATTGGATAGCCCAAGTTGGATCGGATTGGAGAGTATACAATAAGGAGATTTAGCAAAATGAGCATCGTTTCGGATCGTAAATAGCTGACCCGAGCTGCTCGCCTGAAGCACACAACTGTCCTTCAAAGAAGACCTACTCTCGTGCCTACTATCATGGACCCGGTTCGACGTGTCAACCCTCGAAATGGAAGCAACTTCCCCACGTTTCCCACTACTTCCACTAAGTTTCGAGATCCCCTCTCCAGCCTCCACGTGGCCACTATTCCCTAACCGAATTTCTGCCTATATATACATGATTCGCAGCCATTCAAGGGACTTTTTGGCCGAGGAAAAGCTGTAGACATTTCGGCCATGGCTACTCACGACCAACCATCTTCTTCTTCAACAAAATCAATGAACTCAGAGAGAATTATTCATTGTATTCGAGTGATTAAATGTCTATATTTATTGTAATTGTAATTTCTGAATGAATTGAGAAACTATGAAGTGGATGTAGGCTTGTTAATGCCGAACCACTATAAATCTCGCGTCTCTACTTGATTTTCTGTGTTTTAGATCATTATTCTTCACAAATCCTAGTCAATTGGGTGTTAGTGCCATTTTTGGTCTAACATTTTGGTGCTTTCACTGAGAAATGAAGATTCTCAGCGTTTAAGGATTCTCCAATCTACTTATTGGATCGCCAAGTCCGATGAGGAAATCCTATAAATTCTATTGATTTTGCAAATGTGGAGATCACCAGATGTGAAGTTACCTCCGTTCCATATAGCAAAAATTGCTAGAGATTGGAAAAGTGTCCTGTAAAGCTTCTGGATCGGATCGGAGATGTGTTACAGTTCAAATGAACTCCGGATCGGATGTAGATGAAATGACCAGGTCGGATGCAGATTAAGCCCTCGGATCGGATGTAGACAAAGTGTAGGCCAATATACCTGAGGGGTCGGATCGGGGCCTATCCGACCTGAACCCAAGGGGAGATCCGAACCGAACCGGAGGGCATATCCGAACCGACCACCAGCTATTGATGTTCCCCCGACCCGATCCGATGACATCTCCGAAGCGCAACTTGAAGGCAAATTCCGATCCGACCCGGTACGGCTGTTTTTGGGAAAAAAATACATTTTTCAGATCATTTCAGAAAAGGCTCCATCTTTTAAAATCGAAAAAATCGTGCGGTACCCACATTTTCGACCTAACCGGCTTGGTTGATCGCCGTCGGGACTGTGGGGCCCCGGACCCCCACCGGCGCTGCGCCTGGACCCGCTGACGAACTCGCCTTCGGCTCGATGTACATTTTAGCCAATAGAAGTTATCAAAGCTTATCAATGAAGATTAAATGGATAGTCTGTGAATATCCCAGTAGATGGCAACGATTTGGATTCTTCTCAGAGTCATGACACCTACTTACAACAGTAAGCCAATGCGAGGAGCTATCGATCAGATTCAACTTGCTGTCAACAACAGTATACGAGACAACGACTGTCTCATAGCAGCTTCCTCTTCCATAGTTCCGATGGTGTATAGATTTCACCAACACAACTGATGTTGTTCTCTAACGAGTAGGGACTACCTTATTTATGTGACTTAAATCTGTCCAATCGGCGGAGCATCGAATGACGGTTAGTAGAATAGTCTGAGCACTAATCCTAAGATAATTCATATGATCTTAGTGACTATGATTGTCAATAATGGGATACCAGGAAGCAGTTAAGGATCCTAACATCCCAAAGTGACACTTCAATCGTATGATGTGATGAATGAAATATGTCATGAGGTTCACCTCCCGAAGAACTTGGCTAACTTTTGCAATGGCTATCTGATGTCAATAGCACCGAGGAAGACTGATTTCCATCGAATAAGGGTTAGGTCAACATACTTTGGTGCCCAGAGTTAGGTACTAGTTGAACCACCACATGCGATGATTGGACCTATGGATCCTTTCCCGAATTATAACAACTTGATTGCTCGCCAACCACCATATGACCTTGGTCAAGTGATGAGAGCTTGAGATTAAAGAAAATATGAATCAACCATTAGCTCTCTACTTCTTATTTCCATTGTGACATAACGCATGAATATTACTTAAAGTCTCGCAAACTATGATGTCGTATTCAAGCTTATCTGATCAAGGTCTAAATTGAGCAGCTCCCGTAGAATTCAGAACTTACATTGTAGCCTAATGTCTGTTGCTAAAATTTCAAACCGAAATTGGAGTGGGAATGGTCCGTGGTGACTAAGTTACTAGAAGATCCTGCTATTTGCCCAAATGGAATATGCTACACATCAGAGATGGAACCCAAATATGCTACCCCTCCTGATGAGATGGAGTACGAAGGAGGCATCGGCTTAGCAAGGAAAGGAAACATCATATAAGGAGTTGCTCGATGATCTTGTCGAAGACATAGATCCCAGAGGGTGAAGATTCGAAATGCAGGAGGGCGACATCTAGCGAAGTCCTGCAGTGACCTGAGGCATCTGGAAGATTGCTTGAGCAGAACATCGAGCTAAACCAGTCCAACTTCAATTCCCTCCTAAAGAAGTCCATATAGGGCAAGCATTAGTTGACTTTTTCGCTGAGTTTACCATTCCCAAAGAGGATGTGTTAGATGAAGAGGATGGCCCCTCGAAATGAAAGATGATATCAGGCACCTGGAAGCTGTATACAGAAGGTGCAAACAACGGTCAATGACCCAGCGTCGGAGTTGTGTTGATAACTCCTGAAGGATGGTTCGAAGTGCATTCCAAACGGAGGGACCACAACTCGCAGCTTACTTAGAATGGGTAGAAGAGCCATTAGATTGATGGGTACATTACAACATACCTCATATTCCGCATACAGAAAATCAGAAGGCGGATAATATGGCCAAGTTAGAAGGTTCTGACAATCCAGAAAAGATGGAGATGATCCTAATCGAGACACTACAAAATCCGACCATTGATCCGATGGAAGTTGATTCAGCGTTGGAGATCGAATCTGGAAGAGAGTCATGGACAACCCCGTAAAGAATTTCCTACAGCACGGAGTGCATCCAGCAAGGAGAAGTGAAAGGCAGGCCACTGTTTGTTATGCCTCAGTATATAACAAGCAGGGCAACATTGCTTATTTTCCTGGGAAGGTTGTCCTAAGATTGACAGCAATGAGACCTATTGCCGAATACACCATCCTGAATGATTAGACAAAAGCACTCATCGACTTCCCACTAGATAGGAGATGTACATGAATGAAGCTTCTGATGAAAGACGTCTTGGAGTTAGAAAGTGAAGATTCACAATTCCACTCCATTGATGGATTATCTGCCAAGTAACTCATGCCCCTGATGCTGGGGGCAATAGGGGATTCAAGCGTGGATTGCTCGTGATTACATCATCTAATTCAATGCTGATACATCATAAGCCTGCATGACTGATTGCCTCGGTCTTTCCCGAAGAGTGGCGAGTTAACGGTTTGGAATACTTAAGCCTGGATGCTGATTGATTGTTTGTGTATAAGCTTTTATCTCCGGCACCGGATCGAAGGCATATCTGCTAACGGATGAGGCATGTTTATCCTTATGGCTCTTGCACCAACTTCTTGACATGGAAGGGGCTGAGCTCCTGTAAGCATGGACCCATTTTCAGCCATGTCCTACTTCTTAGCATGGAGAGTGCAAAGCTTCCCTAATCATAAATCTATTGTTCTCCTGACAACTATTGTCCTAGCACTAATATGATGATGTGCTTCCATTAGCGGTACAAGCGTGACTCCCTGACACTCAATCCTTGCCATTAGCAAGGGGGTAAGAAGGCGATTTAAAGGAGATGCGACATTGTCATTTGCTTGCAGCATATACCTAACTGCCTTCATCGCTCCAAGACCCCAATCAAGGGTTGTTCATTCTTGGGACCGCCATCCCACGACGGTTGAAAAACGTTCATCACCGCCAAAGATTTTGGCAACCATATCCGGCAGAGATTGTCGAGGCAAAATGGACCTGCGAAGAGCATGCAATGCCATTTTCATACAGAATGATATTCATTCCTTTAACATGATTACTCTTTAACCATGACTCTTATATTTGCATGCTTTATGAGTTATTGATGTAATTAACTCAGAGATCAATATATGGATGGTGTAGGTACCTAGGATTTGATACTGATCAGACTTCTAACACCCACATATAGAATTATGGAGCAATACCATGATGAGCTTGACTAAACTGCTCGTTTACAAAGACACGCCCTCTATCTAAAAGAAGCTGTATAGCTCAAGGTGGATTCGAGATGACCATCCACTCCTTGCCTCATATGTTGCATACCTAAAGATAATTATGCATTGACTTTTGCATATTCAGAGTCGGAATCCGATTTCAGATAGATGCAGTTCGACCATCTACATGGCTTAATCCTATGTTTGATGCCATCAGATTACATGAATCCAAATAAAGGAGGCAGCATTGCCCATTAACATGCTTACTTTTAAATCGTGCAAATTACTTTTACATGCTTCCTAAGTTATTGACATAACTAACTCAAGCGGTATGAATGATGCAGGTACCTAAAGTTCGGTGCCAATCACTCCTCCCATAGATTGATTGGAGGAACGCAAAGCTTCTGCAAACATTCACCAACTGTTTGTTTGACTAACTATGGTCCTCAGAGATTGGATAGAAGTACAAACCTAGGATGAATGTGATGGGCGCGCCATGATTAAAGACCACTCGATCCATGGCTCTGGCTTTCATGATTTGAGAGAACATTTGAAGGACGATATTGCAGTGTCCAACCGAACTCCATCCCACAAGTCGACGGGACGAGAGAGACTTGATTATTGCAAATGGCCAACTCTACCCATGAATCAGGGATTATGAGGTAGCGCCTCGGCGAGTGTGATCCGACCGCTTGCCCGAAAAAACTCCATCCACCAGAGTGAAGTGCGGAGTAAGGACTAAAACCGAGTTTGAGAACAACACTCGACACGGTGGACTCCTGCTCTTGGAAATAGAGTGTAGAAGGAGCGCCGGGGCGAATGATATGCCTGTTCGCCTAAATAACTCTAATCCCATGACTTGAGGAAGAGTATAAAGGACGGGAAGACGACGTCCACAGGGCGTGAAGGTGCACCAGACTAAAGACCGCCTTGTCCACATTCTACCCTTGGCATTCGACGGGAGAGTATAAAGGCGCTAGGGACTGGCGCTACAAGAACTCCTACCCTGCTGAAGGATCGGGGAGTAGACTGAAAGCTGAGTTCGAACTCTATCCTGGGCATACGTCAGGAGAGTATAAAGGTTCTATGATTAAGCATTGAAGACAACAGGCTCCTACCCTACTGAAGGAATGGGGATAAGATTGAAAGCTGAGTCGACACCCCCATGGGAAGATTGGGGGAAACACAATGTCGAACAAGCCCTGAATAGGCACTTTATTCAAGTTTGATTGGGGGCACACACACATCGCCCCCCAGATAAATTCTATATGATTTGCTAGATATTATTTGATTGCAGGGGTTCTGAATTGGAACCCTTACTTGATTGTGATGTGCTTTATTATCTATTACTTAGAGATTCACTTTGTTTACAGAGTGTAGGCTTATACAAGATAAAAGGACAAGAATGCAAGGGCCGCACTCGCAACAACTGCAGCAGGCCAGTGGAAAACAAACAAAGTGCCATGTTTATAAGGCTGACGCTGATGCCCAATGCTAAGCTTCTCATGCGACTCAAGGCGAAGACCGAAAGGAGGCCTTGAGAGTGAACTGTTTAATGACGTGTCACATGACTTAAGTCAACGATCAAGAGGAAAGCCCCGAAAAAGACTGATAGGAAGTAAAATTCCAGAAAGGAATAATTTCATTAATTGAGCCCGCTATCTTGATTTTAAAGCTCAATGGAACCGAGCATGAGAGATAGACTCAACAAGACTCTGATGGCTACTTCGGATTATGCCAAAGCATAAACGAAGGAGCTTGAATAATTCGCTAACAACGTTCGCTCTCTTGCAAGATTGACAAGCTTACTCAACTTTATGGTTGATGCGAGGAGAGTATCTGAATTCGATGACACTCGATAAGGCAATCCTCACTTTCTAACAAAAGAGACGAGACGACACCAAAGCGAACATGATTCAACCATTCGTGCATACAACTTCAACTCTTGCTGACTTGAGAAAGAGTATAGAATGACTTGGGTCGACTATGATTGCTAACATACAGCTCTAACCCAGTGCGATAATGACAAGTAAAATGGCTAGGAGACTAGATGTCTGATTGACCTGGTCCAACCCCCACCGATGCTGGGGGCATAAGCACTGACTTCGCTCGTCCTCAACTGACGCTGGGAGAATCACCTTCAACCGACAAATTGACTTTGAACATGATCCTGACTCAATGCATGATTCAAAATATATACATTATATCTTTAGAGTACGACGTGATTCGTCTCGATCATCCAAATGAGCCAACTAACAGATCAATCATGAATCCAAAGACTTGATCCATAACTGCATCGAATGGAGAGTGTGATAAACTCCTCTGATACTGTATGATCGTGATGATCCTACCAACCACTGAATTGCATATTTTCAACATCTTGTGCTGAATCATATATGATCACGGGATTACAAAACAATCCGGAGTGTCACGGCTTTCAGATGCATTATTGTTATGATTCGATGTAATCGGAGAGCCCTAGATTAATATCCTAATATCGAGATAGTCCAAATCCAAGCACAAATGATAGATCCATATGCCAATTATGAAGCACTATATCACAATAAGCCAGATGCTAGCTCAAGGCCCGAAGATTCTGATACTACTCTAGGATTTGGATGACTACTCCATACATTGACTCGACCACAAAAGAACATTAGACTCAACCATGTACTTGAATTGTGTAAGAAGACAGCGTCGTTTGGCATTAACTTGTGCGTGTACAATCTCATACGGGAGCCAACGATCCTACATGACTTATGATGAAGGAATTAAACCTCTTGATTCAACGAGGTCTAGACGATTACTCAATCATCTTGACCAGTCAAGCCATGGAATTTGGCCTGGTAAACATCAATGGAAGTAGTGCGATATATGATAAGCCATTTATACAGGAAAAAAATCCATATAACGGAACTACTGAATAGTACACAAAAATCTGATAAAGCCTCTTCAAGGGTCGATAGCGTTCCAAAAAGATTCAGCTCGACTTATTCAAAGCACATCTCATCTGTGATAATATGTACTTTAGGGGTCAAAATGTTATCTTGCTTTTTGAACATGCTACCCAAAGCCAAGGACTTGAGTATGAACTTATGCTGATTGGAGATCACTTGGATGGAGTGATAGAAGGTTGGAAAACTTGAATTATACATGCAGATGTCACCGGACCGGATCCTTCTTTCGGATCGGATCCCTCCTTTTGGATTGGATCGGATCGGATCCCCCTCTCCGGATCAGATCGGATTGGATAGCCCAAGTCGGATCGGATTGGAGAGTAAACAACAAGGAGATTTAGCAAAATGAGTATCGGTTCGGATCGTAAATAGCTGACCCGATCCGCTCGCCTGAAGCACACAACTGTCCTTCAAAGAAGACCTACTCTCGTGCCTACTATCATGGACCCGGTTCGACGTGTCAACCTCGAAATGGAAGCAACTTCCCTACGTTTCCCACTACTTCCACTAAGTTTTGAGATCCCCTCTCCAGCCTCCACGTGGTCACGATTTGCTAACCGAATTTCTGCCTATATATACATGAATTCGCAGCCATTCAAGGGACTTTTTGGCCGAGGAAAAGCTGTAGACATTTCGTCCATGGCTAGTCACGACCAACCACTTCTTCTTCAACAAAATCAATGAATTCGGAGAGAATTATTCATTGTATTCGAGTGAATGAATGTCTATATTTCTTGTAATTGTAATTTCTGAATGAATTGAGAAACTATGAAGTGGATGTAGGCTTGTTAATGCCGAACCACTATAAATCTCGCATCTCTACTTGATTTTCTGTGTTTTAGATCATTATTCTTCACAAATTCTAGTCAATTGGGTGTTAGTGACATTTTTTGGTCTAACATGGTTATTGACAAGTGAAATGGTGATAATGATTTTGAGAAGTGGCAATGGAAAATGAAAGCGGTTCTCAGGCGGAATCTGGCGCACCAAGTAGTATTTGATACTCATTTATTGCCAAGTGATACCTCGGATGTTGAGAGAGAGGAGATGGAGGAATGGGCTTACACTACTCTTCAACTTGCTATGGGGGAGAATGTGATCTTCGAAATTAGTGGTGAGACTACCGCTAAAGGTATTTGAGACAAGTCGAAAGAACTTTATATGAAGAAGTCGCTCACTAACCATTTGATCTTGTGCGAACGTTTTTCACCTTCAAGCTGAAGGAGGGTAATTCGCTTAAGGAACTTTTGAATGCCTTTGATGACTTGCTCATGAAAATGAAGGCCGTTGATTTGAAGATTGAGGAAGAGCAAAAGGCGATGATATTATTGTGTTCATTGCCGGACCGTTATACCGGTTTCTCAAATAGTTTGATCTATGGCTGGGGTACCTTGACTCTAGATGATGCCAAGATGGGTCTTCTTAGTGAGGAGTTGAGAGATCAAATGAAGGAGATGAGTGAGGGTAGTAGTGGAGCTAGTTGTGGTCACGGGTTGTTTGTGGAGAAATAAAAGAATGTGAAGAAAGGAAACCAGGGGCGTTCTAAATCAAGAAAACCCGGTGGACGACGTAAATCGAAAGAGAGAAATGGAAAGTGCTTTATTTGTAAGAGACCGTGACATTGGAAGAATGAATGTTCGAACAAAGATAAGAAGGAAGTAGCATCTTCATCCATGGCGGTGGAGAGTAGGATGGTGAGATAGATGAGAATATGTTGATGGCGGTAGCAATGGGTGTTTCGAGTAACGAATGGGTACTCGATTCGGGTGCTTCGTATCATATGACGCCAAATAGAAATTGTTTTTCAACCTTTGAGGTCAAAGAGGGAAATGCAATTGCTATGGGAAATGGTGCTATTTGCAAGTCGATGGGTAGTGGTTCCGTGCAAATAAGGATGTTTGATGGAGTTGTTCGCACACTCACCAATGTTAGCTATGTTCCGGGACATAGAAAGTCGCTTATATCGTTGGGGGCAATTAGATTCTCTAGGATGCAAGATCACTATCGAGAAGGATTGCTTGAGGCTTTCAAATGGAGCACTTGTGGTTATGAAGGGTGTTAGGACTCATGGTATATATTTACATCAAGGTGTGACCGTAGGAGGTGAGACTTGTGTGGGTGTTGATAGTTCTCGTGACTTGGATGCGACACGGTTGTGGCATTTGAGATTGGTTCATGTCTCGGAGAGGAGTTTGGATATTCTTCGGAAGCGGGAGATGATCGAGGGTGAGAGTTTCAACAAACTAGAGTTTTGCGAGGAATGTGTCATGGGGAAGCAAACAAGGGTTTCATTCGACGAAGGCAAGCATGACTCAAAGGAGGTTCTTGAGTATGTTCATTCGGATGTCTGGGGACCAGCAACAGTTTCTTCTTTGGGAGGAGCAAGGTATTACGTCTCTTTCATTGATGATTTGTCTCGAAAGGTGTGGGTGTATGTAATGAAGGCCAAGACGGAGGCATTTGCTAAGTTCAAAGTGTGGAAGGCTCTTGTTGAGAATGTGAGTGGTAAGACTTTGAAGGTGTTAAGGACCGATAGTGGCGGCGAATATGTTTCTCGGGAATTCTTGGAGTATTGTAAGCATCACGGAATGCGGAGATATTTTACTGCACCGGGAGATCTGCAATCTAATGGAGTAGTGGAGAGAATGAAGCGAACTCTACTTGAGAAAACTTGATGCTTGAGATTGACATCGGGTTTGTCTAAGGGATTTTGGGCCGAAGCTTTGTCAACCGCGGTGCATATTGTGAATCGAATTCCGTGCTCAGCCATTGGTAACAAAATTCCGGAGGAAGTGCAGAAAGGAAAGAGTGTTGATTTGAGATATCTTCGTGTGTTTGGTAGCCTAGTTTATGTGCATGATCCAGGGAATGATAAGCTTGGAGCTTGAGCATTCAAAGGGGTCTTGCTCGGTTTCACGGATGGCGTGAAAGGCTATTGGATTTGGAATCCGGAAACAAAGAAGGTTGTTAATTCCGTCATGTCACTTTTGATGAGTCGGCTTTATTCAAGGTGAATGAGAGCTCATCGGACGTTCCGGACTTGGTTCACGGTGAATCAGAGGAGAAGGAAGTCATTCCCATACTCCGTCCAAGTGGTAGTAGAGTTGAAGAAGCTCGTGGAGTTCAACCGGTTGATAAAACATCACATAGTCCACATGGTTCCTCTAGTGATGTTGGTGATGTACATGATACTAGAGAAGTTTCGACTCATGATGGAGCCGAAAGGGGTTTGGGTGATAGTATTGCTACTCGGGTTAGTCGACGTGCAATAAGGCCTCCCGAAATATATGGTGATTGGAACTACCTTAGCTTTTGTGGTCATTTGAACTATGCTCTCAATGTAGTCCAAGATGAGCCGATGGACCTTGGTGACGTCATGGAGTCCAGAGAGAGCTCGAAGTGGATTTGCGCCATGGAGGAAGGGATGCAATCGCTTATGAAAAACCGAATTTGGGAGTTGGTTCCACTTCCTCAAGGAAACCGTGCTATAGGGTGCAAATGGATTTACAAGGTGAAGGATGATGGAAGGTACAATGCAAGGTTAGTGGCAAAGGGGTATTCATAAAGGAAAGGAGTATGATGAAATTTTTGCACTGGTGCTTCGCCATACTTCTATCCGGGTTTTACTAGCCATAGTTGCTATCCATGACTTGGAGTGGGAGCAACTTGATGTGAAAACCGCCTTCTTGCATGGAGACTTGGATGAAGACATCTACATGGAGCAACCGAAAGGTTTTGTTGTAAATGGTAAGTCTAAAATGGTTTGCAAGTTGAAGAAATCACTATATGGGTTGAAAAAATCGCCTAGACAATGGTACAAGATATTTGATCATTTCATGCTTGAAAGTGGCTTCCATCGAAGCATCAAGGATGCTTGCGTATATTTCAAGAGGTTGGGAGATGATTGTTGGGTGTATTTACTCTTGTATGTGGATGATATGCTCATTGTTTCCAAGGATCAAAATGAAATCAACAAGTTGAAGATGCTTTTGAAATCGGAATTTTAAATGAAAGATCTTGGAGAAGCAAGAAAAATCTTGGGCATGGAAATTGAAAGGGACCGAAAGCGTTTTGATTTAAGATTGACTCAAAAGGAATATATTAACAAAGTTCTTTGTCAGTTTAGCATGGAGGATGCAAAGGCGTTAAATACACCTTTACCTATGAAGCTTTTAGAGAACGGATCACCTATCGGGGATAAAGACAAGGCTTATATGGCAAAGGTGCCATATGCAAGTGCGGTTGGTAGTTTGATGTACGCAATGGTGTGTACAAGGCCCGATATTGCAAATGCCGTTGGGGTGGTTAGTCGGTATATGGATATTCCGGGGAAATCACATCGAGAAGCCGTGAAGGCTATTATGAGATACTTGAAAGGCACAACATCTCATGGACTTACCTTTGGCGGTAGTGATGATAAGAGTTGCAAGTTAGTTGGTTATTGTGACTCGGACTACGTTAGTGATAGGGATCGGAGAAAATAAACTTCCGGGTATGTCTTCACACTTGGCGGTACAGCCATTATTTGGAGATCGCGATTGTAAACCGTAGTTGCTTTATCCACTATGGAGGCGGAGTTGATTGCCGCTGTGGAAGAGGCCAAGGAGGCACTCTACTTGAAGCGATTGTTGTGTGACTTGGGTTTCGAACATGAGAGTGTTGATGTTCGATGTGATAGCCAAAGTGCTATCCATTTGGCGGAGAATTTGGCGTTTAGCTTACGGACCAAACATACTGAGGTGAGGGAGTCATTTCTTGTAGCCATGGATGAGGGTAAGCTAGTATACCTTCGGAAAATGCACACAAAGGATAATGCGGAGGATATGTATACGAAGGCACTGCCGTATGGGAAGTTCGAGCATTGCTCGAACTTAATTCGTTTGTTGAGTTGCTAGGTGCCATGGGGTGGCACGAGGTAGAGAGAGTGATTTTGTGTTTGATGGAAAGGAATAGCGGTGAGAGATTGGAAATCTATCTTCATGGTAAGTACTTGTTACACTCCCGAGTACATTGTCTTTTGGTGTGAAGGTTTTGGTTTGAATGTTTTCAACACTACATTGATGGGTGGGGGCATTGCCTGAACTCGTTGGTGTAGTGAAATGGGCGGTGGCCATGCTGGAGCTCATTAGGAAAACATTCAAGTTTGCTTGGTCGAAGGTAGAAGGAAATGCTTGGGGCATTGGAGTTTGGAGTTGAGATGGTTATAGCATCGAGGTGGTGTGTTGAAGTATGTGATACTATATGTTGGATTGAAGAGGTCGAAGATAGCTTCGAGTCGAAGGTGACCGTTCGCAAATCGGAGCTTGTATGTAGGAGTTATGAGCTGGAAGGTGTTTGCTATTAGCTGGGAGCAGGGACAGATGTCTATCATTGGGAGTGACAGACGTCTGACTGCAGGGAATTGGTTTCCCGAGAGCTCAGACAGACGTCTGTCATATCCCTGGCAGACGTCTGTGCTGAGTGGATGTGCCCAATTAATCTTTGGAAGATGACAGACGTCTGTCAGGCGTTGCGATAGATGTTTGATTGGGTATTGGGCTATTTCGGGCTGGAAATTAGCAAACAGATTTGTGACTAATTCGTGGGCAATTTTGATAATGAACCAAACCACTATATAAGCTATTTTCTGATGTGAATTAGGTAGCTTGAAAACTTAATTTGGGATTAAGGCTTTATTCTCAAGGGTGAATTAGGGTTTATAACCTAATTCCAATTCTTCAATTCTATTCTCCTCAAACTTTTTTCTATATTGAAATATAGTGATTACTGGATCAATCTCTTGTATTCCTTTCATCATGGTAATAAAATACTCTCTCTAAAGTGGATGTACACTAACAAGATGTTAGTGGAACCACTATAAATCCTTGTGTGATTTATTTTTGCTACTTTATCATTAGTTCTTTGCTTGTGATTGAGATTTGAATCGTTCGTGATTGGTTGATATTGATTTTTGTGACTAGAGTTATTTCTTTGGTTGTTTTTGCAAGTCTAACAACGATCTAGTCTTCCGCTAGCGCATTCTGGTTTAGATGTCGGATTCGAGTGGTCCTGAATCGGATTAATCACAACGGTTACAACAATGGTCAATCCAAAAAATAAAAGATACATTTGCAAAAAGGTAAAAAATGCCTTGTTGAAAA
The DNA here is from genome assembly GCA_030737875.1 of Allium sativum. Lineage (NCBI taxonomy): Eukaryota > Viridiplantae > Streptophyta > Magnoliopsida > Asparagales > Amaryllidaceae > Allium > Allium sativum. The sequence continues at coordinate 41,886,527 of JASFAX010000020.1, read as the reverse complement.
TTTATTGTCAAATTTGGAATATCCAAGTATAAATGTCCTAAAATGTTGATATAATTAAAAAGAGGCATACTGCTGTGATAAGTTTACTAAAACTACTTGTAACGTCGAAGAGGCCTTACAGCTGGAGACATCATTTATCCAGGACTGAAATCAGGTTGTATAGTTTCTTTAATGTTTAGCTCTTCTAGTAGTCGAATAAAGTTTATAGCTGATAAGACTTTTGTAAAAATATCTGCTTTTTGGTTATAACTTGGCACATGATTAACTTGAAGCTTTACTTGCTGTACATGTTCACGAATGAAATAAATATCAATAACTATATGTTTAGTCTTGGCATGTTGGACTGGATCTGCTGTCATATAGACAGTGCTTTGATCATCACACCATATAACTAGTTTTTTGATAGAAAGCAAGTTTAGTTCCTTTAATAGAGATTGTAGCCATAGGATTTCAGCAGTAGTGCTCGCAACACTGCGGTATTCTGCTTCTATGCTTGATCTAGATATAGTAGATTGCTTTTTGGAGCATCATGAAATTATTGTTCCCAATATAAATGTAATACCCTGTAACGGATCTTCTGTCGTCACTGTCTGCAGCCCAGTCAGAGTCACTGTAGGCAATGATGTTTAGGTGATTACTGGCCTTTAGTGTTAATCCAAAGTTTTTAGTCCCTTTTAGATATCTGAGAATTCTCTTTACAGCCTTCCAATGCTCGTCAAGAGGATTATGCATAAATTGAGAAACTTTATTAACACTAAATGCAATATCGGGTCGTGTTATAGTAGCATATTGTAATGCTACTACAACACTCCTGTACTTCTTTACATTAGATATGGCTTCTCCCTTGTTTTTAGATAGACTATGATTGGAAATCATTTGTGTTGGCAAAGATTTAGCTCCATCCATGTTAGTTTTAAGCAGAATTCCAGAGAAGTATCTTTTTTGACATAGGTGCATCTCCGACTTTGATTGTTTAGTAATTTCAATTCCCATGAAATGAGAAATTTCACCCAAGTCTTTAATAGAAAACTGCTTACGTAGGAATTCTGTTAAGTGTCTGACTACATCATCACTGCTTCCTGAAATAATTAAGTCATCAGCGTATATAAGAATGTATACAGTAGAAGTATTACAGTGCTTAATAAACAATGATGAGTCAAATTTTGTTGGATTGAGTTTAAATTGGCTTTCAGTTTCTGGAACCATGCTTGGGGCGCCTGTTTGATACAATATATAGCCTTTTTTAGCTTGCAAACTTGATTAGGGTCTTGAGTAAAACCCTGTGGCTGCTACATATTATATGTCTTCTTGTAAATCACCATTCAAAAAGGCATTATTTACATCTAAGTGCTTTATTTTCCAATTGTTATTCAAAGCAATGGTAAAAATAAATTTGATTGTGGAGGGCTTCACAACAAGAGAGAAAGTGTCACTAAAATCAAACCCACATTCCTGTGTGAAGCCTTTTGCTACCAATCCTGCTTTGAATCTGTTTGTAGATCCATCTGGATTTTTCTTGAGTCTATATGTCCACTTGCAACCCACTATATTTTTATTTTGAGGTGGATGAACTAGCTCCTATGTATTGTTTTTAATGAGAGCATCATACTCTTCTTTCATAGCAGTTCTCCATCTTTTGTCTGTAACAGCCTGATTAAAATTTACTAGTTCATCTTGACTAATGGAGGCAGAGTAGATTTTAGGCTTGAAAATTCCACTTTTAGCTCTTGTCATCATGTGATGTTTTGATTGAATGGGATGAGAGTCATGTGATGAGTTTGTTCATTGGCATTGTTCTCGGCAACATTGCCATTTCTTTGATTGATATCATTTTCTTCATCATTTAAGTTCTGATTGTCTTCTGTAATAGGTTGCTAATAGGCATGGCTGGGAGGTCCAGACTGATTTTGATGTTGCCTTGCTGTGGAATTGTCATGATTGCTTTGAACAACAGCAATCTCAGTACCACTTTGATGCTCCCACAGATCATGTATAAGAGGTATCTTAGGTATGACAATCTTTGAATTACAAACTTTCTTTGATGTTTTGAAACTAGAATCTTTATATGGAAAAGTTTTTTCATCAAAGATAACTTGTCTACTTATGAATATTCTTCCATTTGAGTCAATACACTTATATCCTTTTTGATTAGAGAAGTAACCAATAAATATGCATGGTTTAGATTTATAGTCAAGTTTATTTTGAGTTAAATGGCCTTAAGTGAGGAAAATATAAACAACCAAAAGCCTTTAAACTATTGTAATCTGGCTTAACATTATATAACTTTTTTAATGGACTGATTCCACTTAAAATTTTGGTTGGCATTCGATTTATTAAAAACACAACAGAATTGAATGCTTCAGACCAAAATTTTAAGGGTAAAGAAGCTTGAGCAAATAGACTTAACACAGTTTCAACTATATGTCTATGTTTTCTCTTGACTAAACCGTTTTTCTCAGAAGTGTGAGGACATGTAACTCTATGAATTATAAACTTTTTCTTAAGTAAGTCAGTGAGTGGCTTGAATTCAGAACCATCACCAGATTGTAGGATTTTTAAAGTACTGGTAAATTGATTTTCTATCATATTGATAAAATTTCAAACAGTACTACTAGTATCAAACTTATATTTTAAAGGATATAACCATGTATACCTAGTGTGTGCGTCCACAAAAGATATGTAATATTTGTAATCAAAGTCAGTGCTTATTGGGGCTAGAACCCATAAGTCTGTAGCAACTAGCTCAAAAGGTTTGGTGCAATCAGTGGTAGAATTGGCAAAAGGCAACTTATGGCTCTTGCCCATTTGGAAAAATGTACAAATATATTGTAACACCCTGTATTTTTAATATAATTAAAAATGAAATAAAATTTATGAAAATATGCTTAGATAGGTAAATAATGGTGATGTATAATGAGAATTAATTAATACAGGGAAGAGAAGAAAAATTAATTCGATAATAGTGTGTGTAACGGAGAAGATAGTAAAATAAGGATATTTAATTTAAATATTAGGAATTAAATAAAATGGACATCACCATTGCGTTCCTCTCGAAATTTTGCACGAAATAGAGTCCAAGTTTTCGAAAATCGGAGTCCGTATGAAGTAGTTATGACCTTCTGAAGTTTCAGCGAAAAATCAGAAAACAGCCCAGCCTAGAACAAATAAAAAATGACCAGGTCGACCATAGTGTCGACCCCCCCTTGGGGAGGTCGACCTGTAGCGACCGGGAGCGGGAAATTCGCCCCAGAAGCTGTCCAGGTTCATTTTTGAGCACCTGGATGAGTTTTTGGGCCTGGTACGTTGGTCTAAAACCTATATAAACATCCTAGGCTCATTGTAAACTCCACAACAACTCATGGCAAGGCCATGGCTCTCTTCTAACTTGATTTCTTCTTCCTCCTCAAGCTATTGATCTAAATAAATCTTAGATCTATTCTTCTCTCTTTTCTCTACAACATCTATTCTTAAAATTAAAAAGAATGAGATCTAGAATTACTACAACCATGAATAAAAAGAAAAGAGGCTTAGATCTAAATCACTGCGCAAAGAGAAGGAATTCAGATCTGCAACCTACGCCGCATATGAAATCAAAGATAAATTGAATTGGACATGAAATCAATCAAAGATGAATCAAAAGCAACAAAAAGGGAAAGGGGGAAATCAGTTCGAGGAATAATCCTATTCATAAATCAAAGGGGCAATCGAGGATCTACAAAGAGGGTTTGGTTATAAATTACAAAGAGGGTTGGGCGTAATATAACATTGACAAAACCTGAATGCGTAAACCATATTTAGAATTATATGCATGAACATGATTTGGGGTTTGGCGTAGAATTGACATCATTGATTTAAGCATGAAATTGACTTATGGATTTGTTAATAGGCACATGTCTCTAGAATAAAACCTGTATTATAACTTGAATTTGGATAAGAACACAAACTTGATATGAATTGACATCTAGAATTTGACATGAAGTTTACATCTAGAACTTGAACATGAAATTGACATGAATATGAATTATGAATTTAATGATAGACGTAACCTGTTAATGGATTAAAAGCATGAATATAAATTGGGGTTTTTTAGGTAAAGCTTGGATTTGGGGAATTGACACCTGACATCTAGATTGAACTTGATACTCGAATTTTGGCACTATTGAAATGCATTGAACATGAATATGGTTGAGTAATTTGTGTAATGTAAATAGGGACAAGATTATGAAACTTGAAATATGACATTTAGAATATGCTTATGAACTTGACATCTAAAACGAACACGAACATGGCATGAATTGGTAGTTAACATTTATAAGAACATGCTTGTAAGTTGGGTAATTGACATAACATGAACTTAATATTTTTTGACATGATTATGAACTTGACATATGCCAATTAGAATAGACACGAACCAAACATGAAACATGGCTAACTTGAGGTTAGGATGAGTTTGCGATGTAATCCAGCCCGGAACCGCCCGGCCTAACCAGTGGTTGCAAACAATAGGTCCTAATGTGAGAAGTTAGTTATATTGCGCTTGAAATCCGAGGTTAGACTGAGTTATGGTGTAATTCTGCCCGGAACCGCCTGGCATAACCATTAACCACAACAACAGGTCTAATGTGAGAGGTTGTGGTGCATTAATAATTAATGGCACATGATTCGTAGGGTTAAGTCATGAATTCAAAGACAACACTTAACCAAATTTGTGAATGAACGTCATAAGGAGATGGGGTTAAGTCGACACGAACATATGAACAAAACTTAACCAAAAACGGAAATAGGGAATGTTTACTACCTATTATAAATCGAAGTTGAAATAGTCGAAGGATTAATTAGGGGGTAAACCTGTCCTAGGGACAGAGAAAGACTATGACTTAAGATGTAATGTAAGACCTGAAGGGTGGGATAACCTATAATATGGGGTAAGCTAAGCAAGAACTGAGGGAAAACACCCATGCGCTATCACCGAATAAAAGAGAACTTAAGTTATGATTGAATTCATGGGAAACCCTTAGTCAACAAGTTGAATTATAAAGCGAGAATATGTGGTTTGATGTCTAAGGTAACGAGAATTGACTAAGTAAAACAACGAGAATGATAACTAAGTAACAAGCCTTAGTTAATAGGAACTAAGCAGTAAACCTTAGTTAAGAAAACGATCGAGAATGGGAACTAAGTTGTAATCCTTAATTAAGGGGACTAAGTGATAAACCTTAGTTAACAAGATTAATAGGAAAGGAAACTAAGTGGTAAACTTTAGTTAAGAACAACTAAGTAATAATTCTTAGTCAAGGAAACTGAGCCAGTCCATAAATAGATGAATAACCCGATACGGTAGATCATCGCTTAACAAGCACACGAGGAGGAGCGAAAGTTTATCTGATTTTGAAAAAGGGTCCAGCGGACTGGCTTACGAAGCATGTAGCTTTGGGGAATGTGAGGGTACTTTTGGTATCCCTCTGTGAGGTTGTAGAGGATCCTCCTGGGCTCACAGAGGTTAAGGTCTGCGGTAGGAGAACCAAGAGTATGCCTTGGTTGCAATATAAGGCAACCTAAAGACTAGGATGGACCAGCGTGAGGCGGCGATATCTTGTTTAGCCCTGTGATAGCACTCATCGTCTACCTACCATCTTAAGTCAATCGTAGTACGCATGCGGAAAGGCAGAGAACTCTCAACAGACCATATACCTGCTATCTAGTTATGGGTGAAGCTGGCCAATAGGAAAGTGGGGGCATAGGTGGCAGGAGTATAGTTCTCGTGCTTGATTTTCTTGGATTGCCTTTCATTAGTTGAGGGAGTGGTCACGTGGGACCATAACTACTGGTAGAAAAACAGAGCTTAGCATATGCATCGGCAGATAACTTAAAGCTCCGGACCGAGTTCCGTATTTCTTGATTTAGCCCTGTCACGGGACTCGGGCCGCACATATAGTGTACATGTGCACCTAGACATCGGAAACGATTCGCGATACATACATGAGAAATGGGCGCTGTTCGACAGGTAGCATAATCCCTAGTAGTCCTAGGTGGCATAAACCCTAATTGAATCTAGAAAACGTTCAATAGGTAGCATAATCCCTAGTGGTCCTAGGTGGCATAAATCCTAGTTGAACACTCGATAGTTCATGATAAGGAAACCTAGCCAGATCAAGGGTGGCAGTCCAAACGATTCCAAGAATGGTGGCACTACGTTGAAGTAGTATATAATTACGTGATAAAGCCCGTACGATATATGGCACGGGAATGTACGTATACATGGAAAAGATTATACGAGTTGGGGAAAAATTACATATACGATGTATTAGGTTAAGTCTACTAGTAAGTGGACGAGAATGACATGGGTTTGGCCTTGGGTGCTAATATTGTGAATAACCTAATAAACAAGAAATTATAACTGAACGGTATATGTAGGGTTACACAAGAGTTTATTATAGTCCAGTCACACAGAACTTATGTTCTGACCCCCTCCTCACAACATGCACAAGTTAGGTTCATGACAGAGATAGTATTGTTTGACTACTGGCTTGGCAGTATTATTATTAAGGAAATGCTATTTTGAATAAATTATATTTTATTCCTTCCGCTGTGAGCTGCTTTTCGAACTCTGACATGTTTCTTTCTCTCTGTCTTTTCTGCAGGATACCAGAAAACTCAACTCGGGTCTCGGCGGACTGGATTTTGAAAAAAATTCGGTCTGTCGGAACCCGGGTTTACATCTGGTATCAGAGCTTCGGTTTAGTGGTCTTAGGGCGATAATGAGTGAACGTATTTATATTTTCTAAAATATAAATATATTATATATATAAACCTAAATCCATATAGTAGCCCACTAGACATGTAAAGAGTTGGGATATTGGTCTGTACACTAAAGGCATGGACATAGAAATTTTGGAAACAATTAGGTGGTTGGGGAAGTGTACAATATGACTTGGAGTTAGAAAGTATCCCATAGAATGGAAACTGAAATATTAGTATTTCAGAGTAGTGGGTCTAGAAGTAAAACCTTAGAAATTAGAAAAAAAAGGTTAAAGTGTGAAAATGGATTAGGAATATATATAGTCGAGAAAATAGAATCTGTGAAAGTACCTAGGAAAGCCAAGTTGAGTGGAAAACCCGCTTTGAGTCTAACCCAATAATAATCTTTTAAGAACTTGAATTTGTAAAAGAGTTCGTGGTATTTTCTGAGTTTTGGTCTTAAAAGTACCTTGATGTTTGAAAAGTGCATATTGGGTTTTAAAATAAAGTGGGGTATATTATGTAAAACAATGATTTCTTGTTTTGAAAGAATTCTCTCATGAAAAGGAGCACATATATATATATATATATATATATATATAGCTCATTAGTTCTCATATATGAAAATCTTGTATTTTGTAAAAGGAGTTTTTGAAATCTCTATTCTATTAAATTTTGATTATTGTTAAAAAAAAAATTTGGGTAAACAAATTTCCCGTAGAATGCATAAGCATTGGGACCTAGAATTGTTGCTTGAGAAAAAGAAAAGGATAGGCTAGTAATACACAGCATGGACTAGTAGTGTCTACTAGGTGATGAAGGGCAAGCAATTGTATAGACCCTGTCAGGTGGACTCGCGATCGTCAGAGGTAATAAAGTCTTAAGATCCTTGGCCCATAGTTGTAGCTGTGTAGGATACTATTTGACTAGAAAACGGAAAACCTTATTTGAAAAGATAAATAAATAATATAAACATGAGAAACTGGACTAAGCCAAATAAGCTAAAGAATAGGATAACTAACAAGAAAACAATAAATTCAGTAAAGCAACAAAACAAGACGGGGGAAAGAAAATGAAAATCTCAAGAAAAAGATGAATAAATATGAAATTATTTCAAGATAAAGTCGAAAATACGAGAAAGAAATTTTCTTATGTGGTTGTGCTTGGATAAGAAAATAGGAAATCTTAATAGAATAGTTATATAAAAATCCAAGTACAATTAGAAAAGAAAAACGGAGGATGTGAATTTTTCCGTTTTATACCTTTTCATAACACAAGAAATCGAATTTGGAAAATTAGTTTTTTCTAAATCTCGAATTAAAAGATGGTTGGTAGGGTTTTGGATGCGAAAATTGGATGAACTATGCTCTTATTCTATAAGAGTATGGGAAAATTTAAATGGAAAATGTTTTGATTTTTCAAAAATATTGCATCCATATAGAACTGCAAGTATATTTAGGATGTGAGCATCATGTTTTGAAAAGTTTTTTAAAGTTTGCATACATATAGGTGGATCCAAATTAGGCATACATGCTTTACTATAATGTACTTCACTTTGCACATGTGCACAATGTTGCAACAATTGAACACTAATTGGATGTTGCGAGGGATTATCTATTTTACTCTTATCGAATTTCGGGGGCGAGATTCTTTAAGGGTGGGAGAATGTAACACCCCGCATTTTTAATATAATTAAAAACGAAATAAAATTTATGAAAATATGCTTAGATAGGTAAATAATGGTGATATATATTGAGAATTAATTAATACAGGGAAGAGAAGAAAAATTAATTCGATAATAGTGTGTGTAACAGAGAAGATAGTAAAATAAGGATATTTAATTTAAATATCCAAAATTAAGTAAAATGGACATCACCATTGCGTTCCTCCCGAAATTTTGCATGAAATAGAGTCCAAGTTTTCGAAAATCGGAGTCCGTATGAAGGCGTTATGACCTTCTGAAGTTTTAGCGAAAAATCAGAAAACAGCCCAGTCCAGAACAAAAAAAAAAAAATGACCAAGTCGACCATAGTGTCGACCCCCCCTTGGGAGGTCGACCCGTAGCGATCTGGAGCGGGAATTTTAGTCCAGAAGTGGGAAATTCACCCCAGAAGTTGTGCAGGTTCATTTTTGAGCACCTGGATGAGTTTTTGGGTCTGGTACGTTTGTCTAACACCTATATAAACATCCTATGCTCATTGTAAACTCCACAACAATTCATGGCAAGGCCATGGCTCTCTTCTAACTTGATTTCTTCTTCCTCCTCAAGCTATTGATCTAAATAAATCTTAGATCTATTCTTCTCTCTTTTCTCTACAACATCTATTCTTAGAATTAAAAAGAATGAGAACTAGAATTACTACAACCATGAATAAAAAGAAAAGAGGCTTAGATCTAAATCACCGCGCAAAGAGAAGGAATTCAGATCTGCAACCGACACCACATATGAAATCAAAGATAAATTGAATTGGATATGAAATCAATCAAAGATGAATCAAAAGCAACAAAAAGGGGAAGGGGGAAATCAGTTCAAGGATTAATCCAATTCATAAATCAAAGGGGCAATCGAGGATCTACATTTTGAAGATGACAAACACTGTGAGTGGATTTATAATGCACTTTTTGTGTAAAATTATGATTTATCGTTCAAACATTCCATATGTAAACATGAAATGAAATTATTGAATCCATAATGTTTAATATTATCATGTGCTCCATTTTAATTATTATGCCTACGATTATGTGCCTCCTTTTATTCTTTCCCTTTTTGATTTTTAATAGCTAGGCTATCTCGAGCCTAGATCTATCATAAAATAAATACGATTGAATGATTACTGCAAGCGAAAAAGGGGAACACTCGGTTTTGGGCTATGACATGAACTGGAGGGTTTGGTTATAAATTACAAAGAGGGTTGGGCTTAATATAATATTGACAAAACCCTAATGTGTAAACCAAATTTAGAATTATACGCATGAACATGATTTGGGGTTTGGCGTAGAATTGACATCATTGATTTAAGCATGAAATTGACTTATGGATTTGTTAATGGGCACATGTCTCTAGAATAAAACCTGTATTATAACTTGAATTTGGATAAGAACACAAACTTGATATGAATTAACATCTGGAATTTGACATGAAGTTTACATCTAGAACATGAACATGAAATTGACATGAATATGAATTATGAATTTAATGATAGACGTAACCTGTTAATGGGATTGCAAGCATGAATATAAATTGGGGTTTTTTAGGTAAAGCTTGGATTTGGGGAATTGACACTTGACATCTAGATTGAACTTGATACTCGAATTTTGGCACTATTGAAATGCATTGAACATGAATATGGTTGAGTAATTTGTGTAATGTAAATAGGGACAAGATTATGAAACTTGAAATATGACATTTAGAATATGCTTATGAACTTGACATCTAAAACGAACACGAACATGGCATGAATTGGTAGTTGACATTTATAAGAACATGCTTGTAAGTTGGGTAATTGGCATAACATGAACTTAATATTTTTTGACATGACTATGAACTTGACATATGCCAATTAGAATAGACACGAACCAAACATGAAACGTGGCTAACTTGAGGTTAGGATGAGTTTGCAATGTAATCCTGCCCAGAACCGCCCAGCCTAACCAGTGGTTGCAAACAATAGGTCCAAATGTGAGAAGTTAGTCATATCGCGCTTGAAACCCGAGGTTAGACTGAGTTGTGGTGTAATTCTGCCCGGAACCGCCTGGCATAACCAGTGACCACAACAACAGGTCTAATGTAAGAGGTTGTGGTGCATTAATAATTAATGGCACATGATCCGTACGGTTAAGTCATGAATTCAAAGACAACATTTAACCAAATTTGTCAATGAACGTCATAAGGAGATGGGGTTAAGTCGACACGAACATATGAACAAAACTTAACCAAAAACGGAAATAGGGAATGTTAACAACCTGTTATAAATCGAAGTTGAAATAGTTGAAGGATTAATTAGGGGGTAAACCTGTCCTAGGGATAGAGAAAGACTATGACTTAAGATGTAATGTAAGACCTGAAGGGTGGGATAACCTATAATATGGGGTAAGCTAAGGAAGAACTGTGGGAAAACACCCATGCGCTATCACCGAATAAAAGAGAACTTAAGTTATGCTTGAATTCATGGGAAAACCTTAGTCAACAAGTTGAATTATAAAGCGAGAATATGTGGTCTGATGTCTAAGGTAACGAGAATTGACTAAGTAAAACAACGAGAATGATAACTAAGTAACAAGCCTTAGTTAATAGGAACTAAGCAATAAACCTTAGTTAAGAAAACGATCGAGAACGGGAACTAAGTTGTAATCCTTAGTTAAGGGGACTAAGTGATAAACCTTAGTTAACAAGATTAATGGGAAAGGAAACTAAGTGGTAAACCTCAGTTAAGAACAACTAAGTAATAATTCTTAGTCAAGGAAACTGAACCAGTCCATAAATAGATGAATAACCCGATACGGTAGATCATCGCTTAACAAGCACACGAGGAGGAGCGAAAGTTTATCTGATTTCGAAAAAGGGTCCAGCGGACTGGGTTACGAAGCACGTAGCTTTGGGGAACGTGAGGGTACTCTTGGTATCCCTCTGTGAGGTTGCAGATGATCCGCCTGGGCTCACAGAGGTTAAGGTCTGCGGTAGAGAACCAAGAGTATGCCTTGGTTGCAATATAAGGCAACCTAAAGACTGGGATGGACCTGCATGAGGCGGCGATATCTTGTTTGGCCCTGTGATAGCACTCGTCGTCTACCTACCATCTTCAGTCAATCGTATTACGCATTCGGAATGGCAGAGAACTCCCAACAGACCATATACTTGCTATCTAGTTATGGGTGAGGCTGGCCAATAGGAAAGTGGGGCATAGGTGGTAGGAGTATAGTTCTCGTGCTTGATTTTCTTGGATTGCCTATCATTAGTTGAGGGAGGGGTCACGTGGGACCATTACCACTGGTAGAAAAACAGACCTTAGCGTCTACATCGGCAGATAACTTAAAGCTCCCAACCGAGTTCCATATTTCTTGATTTAGCCCTGTCACGGGACTCGGGCCGCACATATAGTGTACATGTGCACGTAGACATCGGAAACGATTCGCGATTCATACGTGGGAAAAGGGCGTTGTTCGAAAGGTAACACAATCCCTAGTAGTCCTAGGTGGCATAAACCCTAATCGAATCTAGAAAACGTTCAATATGTAGCATAATCCCTAGTGGTCCTAGGTGGCATATAAATCCTAGTTGAACACTCGATAGTTCATGATAAGGAAACCTAGCCAGATCAAGGGTGACAGTCCAAACGATTCCAAGAATGGTGGCACTACGTTGAAGTAGTATAGAATTACGTGATAAAGCCCGTACGATATACGGCAAGGGACTGTACGTATACATGGAAAAGATTATACGAGTTGGGGAAAAATTACATATACGATGTATTAGGTTAAGTCTACTAGTAAGTGGACGAGAATGACATGGGTTTGGCCTTGGGTGCTAATATTGTGAATAACCTAATAAACAAGAAATTATAACTGAACGGTATATGTAGGGTTACACAAGAGTTTATTATAGTCCAGTCACACAGAACTTATGTTCTGACCCCCTCCTCACAACATGCGCAGGTTAGGTTCATGACAGAGATAGTATTGCTTGACTACTGGCTTGGCAGTATTATTATTTAGGTAATGCTATTTTGAATAAATTATATTTTATTCCTTCCCCTGTGAGCTGCTTTTCGAACTCTGACATGTTTCTTTCTCTCTGTCTTTTCTGCAGGATACCAGAGCACTCAACTTGGGTCTCGGCGGACTGGAATTTGAAAAAAATTCGGTCTGTCGGAACCCGGATTGTTTACATATATGGTAAACTAACATTATTAAAGGTTATTTTGTTGTCAAGAAGAATTTGTTTGACAATTTTAACACTAGGGTGTCCCAATTTGTAATGCCATAGATCAAAAACTGAATTAGGAGAGTTGTAACTATTCAGTACAGACATATTACATGCTGAATTCACATTAGTAGTACTACTGCAGTTATTAAAATTGAACTTATATAGTCCCTTTACTACATCACCCTGCAATAGTTATATCATTAGTTAGTATATCTCTAACTAAACAATATTCAAGATAGAATTCAAAGTAAATGTTGTTATCTCTAGCAAATTGGGAGACACTTATCAAAATTTTCTTTATCTAGGGTACCCTTAACAAATTATTTAGAAATAATTGCCTTTTACCATTAATACTACCTCTACCAGTGTGAGAAATGTTAATACACTTACCATTTCCCATTGAAATTGTCTGATTACCTTTATATTCTCTGTTGCCGAGGTTGAGATTTTCCAGATTATTGGTTATGTGATTGGTAGCTCCAGAGTCTGGATACCAGCTTTCATCGTTGATGTTTTCAGCTCTGGCACATTCGGTCTGACTTCTAGATGAATCAGATTGGGATGAATCATTCTGAACTTGAGCAATATTTGGAACTGGATTAGATCCTCTTTGATTATTAGGAATTGTATTGACAGCAAAATTGGCATTGAATCTGAAGTAGCATCTTGGAGCTGTGTGACCAACTTTCTCATAGATTGGGCATTTTGGTCGGTTATTGGTATTGGTTCCTCTGCCTCTGCCTCTGCCTCTAATGGGAGGACCTCCTCTTTGAAAGGTTTTATCAGTTTTAATACTCTGGTTCTTGTTTTTTGTATTGCTGCTTGCATATTTAACAGAATAATCACTTTCTTGAATTTTTTTACTCTCTATTCTGGCTTCATGAGTTAATAGTATTGCATAAACATCATCAATAGATGAAAACTGTTTTTGAGATGAAATTATAGCCTACACAGCTTCATATTCTTCACTTAATTCATTTAAAATAACAAGAATTTGTTTAGAATCTGGTAGTTTGCTACCTGCAGCATCTAGCATGTCACACATAGACTTAATCTTTGCAAGATGTTCCCTCATAGGTATTCCTTCTTTTCTGATTTTCTAAAGTTGTCTTTTATAGGACATCACTTTTGCATACGATTGATTGTTGAATGATTTTTCAACGGTTTGCCAAATTTCATTTTGCGGATTTGCACCCAATTACTAGGAGATTTTGTCCAATGGATGATAACAACCATGAAAAGATAAGTCTGTCTTGTCGGAAATACCTGCTATATTCCTCATTAGGTACAATAGTATTCGATTGATCAGTGATAAACTTTGGAGGAATAGCAATAGTCCCTCTTAAGTACCCCTCAAGACCATAGCCTTCAACTGATGTTTCAATTTGAAGTTTCCTTAGTAAATAATTGTTTTCTTCTAATTGAGAGGTAGTAAGTTGTGATTTTGGACTAATAACAGGTTTTATGGGATTATTAATTAGAGGATCGGGATTGGTTGATGAAATTGAGGGTTGGGATGCAGCAGAAGATACAGTATCGTTAGCCATGATGATAAAGAAGAATAAATAAAATGTGAGAGGATCAAGAAGTTCTAGACAAAGGCAAAAGAATTTGATGGAGCTATGGCTGCTATAATCAGAAACTCAGACGTGATGAAAAGGAATGCTGATATGAGTTTCTAGGTATAGCACAGTTGAGTTTTGTGAATTCTTGAAGTCTTTGAATGCTTTTCTTGAATCTTTCTTGCAAACAATCTAGTTTTCTGTTGAGTTGCAGCCTCAATTCATACACTGACAAGGCACATGCAACTGTGTATGAGTTGTAATGGCGAGGCATAGATAGAAGATTGGATAAGCCCTCTTCGGTGATGAAATCTAACTGAGAGGAGGGTACTCAACTTAAATGATGAAATCACTCTGATAAGTTGATTGACAGATTCTTTAATTTGGATTCAGATAGCCATTAGGCTTTGATTAAGCTTTGATGCCAAGAAAGAGATTGCAGGGAAAATGTAGACTGGAAATGATTTATTACTGAACTGAATTCCTATACAACTGAATTATTATGTTTATATATAGACAGATCTCGTTTGGGCTATGTAAAGAAAGAAATAACATTTGGGCTAAGCTCATTACAATTGTAACTGAGACATATGACTGCACCTGGTATGTATGTTAGCGCACCAGGTATGTATGTTAGCCAAGCCATATGTTAGCCACTGCTTCATTCATTTAACACTTATACTTTGATTGTCTCCTATATATATAGGATAAGGCATCACCCACAACATCCTGTTCTACAGGGTCTCTTTTGCATTCAATATCAACCACAAGTTTTTCACTACAAAAATAAAGCTTAATCATTATCTAATTAGAATACTTTCTCTAACGATCAAATTTGTCCCAAATTTACGGAACACATTAGAGATAGTATGAAGTCTATATGCTAATAATTATGACCATATATGTGGTCTTAAGTCTGTCTGTCAAACGATATATATTATGAAACCTACATTATATATTGATGCATATCAACATAACTTCAAATCATTAGTTCATCATACAAATAGCTCAAATCAGTGCAACATTTTACAATTTACATTATGGAAGATAGACAGATTGCTGCAACAATATTCAAAATGACAATATCAGAATAAATATACACTAAATACACCAAATTGTTATTTGTTGAACCATAAAAATTATCCAGTTAGTACAATATGTTAAATCATGAGCCTTATAAATGCAAATAGAGTCAATCTGAAGTAAAAAACCAAATGAGAAGTTATGCTGCAACACTTACAAGCCCATACCGGAAGTGCTTTTCCAGTAGCGTAAAATTTGTTGAATTAAATATGTATGTGAATATAAATTGAATCCATCCTTTGCACTGATACATTCATGATCGATCACTCATTTCAGAATTAACCCTATAAAGATTATAAAACTTGTTTATTATTTAATTATTAGCAAAATTGTTTTTCAAACAAACTTGAAGTTATATACTATCTGTTAAATTTGGTGACACAACATCACAAATAGATGGAAAAAAATATGCAAAATGAAAAGTAAATATTTTTAATATGGAAATGCATAAATTAATGATTGCATATGCATGAGATGACAAAGAAATAAATATAGGGTTATTTTCTTTCATTTTGGAGATGAAGAAAATGGTTGAGTTACTTGCTATGTTTGCACCACTTGTTTTCTTTGCAATCCGCACATTTTTTTTTACCATATCTTGGTAATTTGATTGATAACTCACATAGATTTCCCGAGTTATATATTGGAGTAGACTTCATTGTAAACTCTTCCTCAAATGGAGTGCCTCTTCTTGTTAAGCTAACTTGAGGTTTGGATATATAAACTCTTATTTTGTAATCTCTTATAATTCTATGTGAAATAAAATCTTTCTTTTTTTTGAACTGGACGTACATTATCTCAATAGTAGTGTAACCAGTATTAATATTGTGCGTCACTTTGTTTCTTCTTATAGTTATTTACTATTTGTTTGTAATAATAGAATAATTGCTATCAAGTTATATTGATGTTCAATTGGAAAATCTAGATCCTATTTATTGTGCTTCCGCAGATTATGCAACCTTTTCGCACAACATATTGATATTAAAGCAGGGCGATTTGTTTTAAATTATGCATCAATTATTTCTATAAAGGTTGGCAGACTAAGTGGTGATTATGCTATTACTATTTTAGTGGGAAAATGAGACTTTAGTGGAGAAGATTGTGTTGAGAGAAAAGAGGCTTTCGGGCTTGGAACTTTGATGTAGTTTGAGCTCCGAATTCTCATTAAGGTGGAGTTATATGTTAGAACGCGGTCTGACGAGCCATATAAAAGAAACTCGTTGTAGAGAATAGGTTGGCGAAACTACTTGGAGGTGGTAGCGACCTAAGATGAACTGTTGGAGGTGTTAGCGACCTGTCCAAGTGTAACTCATTAGAACTAAACAGAAGACTCATCAGAGGTTGGATTAGTAATATCCAATAAGAATACTCATTAGAGATAGAATCAGCAGTATCCTAGAATGAGAATACTCATTAGAGATGGGGTTAGCAATGCCCTAGAATGAGTCAGAGTGGAAAATTTATAATTAACGTACTTGTTATTGTATATATAATTTGATTTTGGAAAATATGATTTTGAATATATAAAAGTTATAAATTTAATCAACTAATTGATTGATGATTGTGTTGTGTGAATATGAATTCAACTAATAAAATTATTAAACAATTAAAGAATGAAAATCAAATTAGTTGAATAAACAACTTTAGCTTTATTTCCTTTTCGAGGACGAAGAGATTTTAAGTGGGGGAGATTGTAACAACCCGCAAATTCTAAACCAATTTAAAAAATTTATTTAAGAAAATTTTAATGAATTTTGAAAATATAAAGTGATTTATTTTAAATAATAATCGCTATAATTTATTTTAATCGAAGTTAAAACGGATAAATTTAATTTAAATATAAATGGAGTTAGAAATGACGCGGTAGTTTTAAAATTTAATTTTAAACTTTAACTGAATGTACAGGATTCAAAATAAATCAGAATTGAGTGAAACCAGAAATATTTAAATCTGTTTAATCGTGTCTTTCTAACTAATCTGAAAAATTGAAATTTCATAGCGTAAATCAAAAGCTATGGCCAATTCAATATTTAGAAAGGTCGATGTAGAATTTATATATATAATATATATGGCCCAAAGGGCTACTTTTCACATATGAAGGAATTTCGACTCGAAACCACTTCCATTGAGTCTGGAATAATGTTTCTACATTTAAAAAGTATAAACACTTATATATTTTGAGTTTCGGAATTTATTTGTTTAAAAATGTATTTTTAATATTAAATTTATAGCTCTTGAAAATAGTCATTTTTCAAACGACCTCCGTTTTCGACGAAACCACTTTTGTTGGAACCGGAATGTCAAATTATAGCTAGGTTTCAATTTTCAGAATTTTTCGAATTAATATGTGAGTGTGACAAAGGAAAATGTGTTTTGACTATTATAGTTAAATTTAAACGACTTGAAAATAGCCATTTTTCAAACAGTCTCAGAATTCGACGAAATTAGTCTTGTTAGAACCGTATCATCATAAGAAAGCTAAAAATATTTTTTTTTTGGAATTTTCTGAGGTTATATGTGGCCCCGGCATATTTAAATGCACGGTAAATATTTAATTAATTAATTTTTAATGGAATTTTAAATAAATATTCTACAGATTTCAGAATTGGACCCCGAGACCTATCCCATTGCGTTCAGAAGGCCTCAAAACGTTAGGAACAATAGTAAGCAAGCCTAATTCGGAGACAACCCACATTTTTACCTTTATAACACGTTTTACGAGAATTTTAATAATAAAAAAAAATTAAACCCTAACCCTAATGCAGCCGCCGCCATGTTTATTCGAAGGCTAGAATCATCCCAATTTCAAACGCTAATTTCTCTTAATCCGTTCAACGAAAATTGGCAAACTATATATCAAATCGAAGAGAATTCAGAGGGCTTTCCATCCATATGGATGATGGGTATCATTGGGTTCTGGATTTCGCGAATTTAGAGTAGGAAGCTGCCGACTTTAATCTCGATTTCAGGGGAGGTCGGACCTGCGAGTTGGCCGGGGTTACGGGCGACGGAGGAGCGGCCTATGGCGGTCGAGATGGCGAAGGTCGATCGGCGCTAGGGTGGCCGAGGGTGCGTGCGACGTGGGGTTCGAAGGAGGAAAATGGGTTCGGCCGAAACGTGAAAAGGGGGACGAAGGTTTATATTTTAATATTATTTTATTTATTTAATATTTAATTTATCCAATCTTTGAAATTCGATAACTCTTTCATACGAGGGCCGTTTGACGAACCGTAAGTTGCGTTGGACTCGTCTTTCAGAGATCTTCGCAATGACGCAGACCAGTGCTGAATCCGAGATAGTTGAATTTTCAGCCAAATCAATGTGAGAATCTCTGATTTAAAGATTTAATTAATTTAATTAATTAATTTATTGTTGTTAAATAATTATCTGATTGTTATTTAATTAGATCTACGTCGTGATGAATTTGTAGATTTTGTTTTTGATTGATTGTAATGTTTTATGTTAGATCTGGTATGGTGTATGTATTAATGTGAAAATTTTCATGCTTAATAAAATAGGATTAAAACTGAAATCTTTATCCAATTGAAAATATCACCTTAATAGTGTATTGGATTAGATCATGAAAAAAACAATTGGAAATATCATATTGTTTGTGCTTATTTTATTGTTTATTTTATTAACATTAAATTGGCAAAAATATTATGTTGAGTGCAGTGATTGAATAAGATGGTTAAACCAAAACAATTATTATGTTTAATGACATTAAATTATAATTTTCAAGTTTAAAATTTTATGTTATTTTATTGAATTTAAACAGTTTGTCAATTAAATAAAATTACCAATTTGTCATGTTGGTCAAAATGAACAATGAAATTTGAACGACAAATAAAAATTTATTTTTTATTTGTTGATGTTACAATAAAATTTGAACGACAAATAAACGTATCTTTATTTGTTGATATTAGCATAGAAATTGAACGACGTATAAAACCTTATTTTTATTTGTTTACTTTGCAACAGGATTTGAACGACATACAAAATATTATTTTTATTTGTTTATTTACAATAGGATATGAAAAACAAAAAGAATATATTTGTATTTGTTTCCATTACAACAGAATTTGGCTAACAAGTAAAATCCTATTTTTATTTGTTTACATTTAGAACACGGTTTATGAATTACAGTAAAAAAATCCTTTTTACTGTTACCTTAAACATAAGAGGTTATAGAATTGGAATAACAATAAAATGCTAAATTTTATTGTTGATATTAAAAACATATTAGTAAAATAAAAACTTTATTTACATTATATTTGTAAATCAAAGGTTATATTTGGAAACCACCTTTTTGTTTACATTTTTATGTAAATAAAAACACATGTTTTGGAAATTACGATTTTGTTTGCATTTTATAGGTAAATAAGAAATTATTTTCAGAAGTTACGTTTTTGGTTGCAAATATATATTAGAGACGAAATTTATTCTTTTATTTGCAATCATCAACACAGATATGTAATATATCACATTTTATACATTGAATCAAATAATAATATTTTTATGATTAGTGAATTAAAAATAACATTTTTGTTAAAACACAAGTATTGAAATAAAAAGTGAACATTTTTGGTCAAACTTTATTAGTGGAAAAAAAACCATATTTTATTTAGAACTTGATCATTGAAATAAAAGTAACATTTCCGTTAGAACTTGATTTATGAAATAAAAATCACATTTTTATTAGGACTTGATTTGTGAAATTAAAATCACACTTTTATCAAAACTTGATTATTGAATTGAAAATATCACTTTTGTCAAACCTTGATTATTGAAACGAAAGCAACATTTTTGTCAAACAAGATCATCGGAATAAAATTGTTCTTTTATTTGCATTCATAAATATACTTTAAAAATAGAGCTTGTTCTTTTATTTTGCATTCACTAATGCAAACATATATAGAAAATAAGTTTGTTCTTGTATTTGGAATCACCAACGCAAATATATATAATAAATAGAAATTGTTCTTTATTTGCATTTACCAATGCAAATATATATTGAAACAAATTATTCTTTCATTTGCACTCACCAATGCAAATACATATATTGAAAATAAAGTTTATTTCTTTATTTGCATTTATCAATGCATATATGCATTGAAATTAAGGTTTATTATTTTATTTGCATTTATCAATGCAAATATTCAATGAAACTAAAGTCTATCTTTTTATCTACATTTACCAATACAAATGTACACATTTTTATACATTGAATATAATTTGTTAAAAATATACTTTGAAAACAAATTTTGTTCTCTTATTTACATTCACTTATGTAAATATAATTTGGAAACAAAACTATTCTTTGTTTGCATTCATAAATGCAAATGCTCATTTAAATAGAATTTGATCTTTTGTTTACATTCACTAATGTAAATACACATTGGAAATGAGTTTTTTTTTACATTCACTCAAATATACTTTGAAAAATAAAAGTTACATTTGTTATTTGCATTCCTTATTACAAATAAAACCTTTAAATAAAGTTCATCTTTGTTTTGCAATTCTTTAATGCAAACAAACCATCACGATGAAAATTATATTCTTGATTTATAATTTTGATATGAATAAAATATTGTTAGAAAGAATAGTTTTTAGGAATGCATTTTTATTTCAATTCTATATGAAGTAAAAAGAGCAAATTTGTCAAATGCCTTATATGAAATAAAGGGAGTTCTTTTTGTCACTTCAAAAAGAATGAATTGAAAATGTTTATTTAAGCTTTTGTAAAGAATGAATAACTAAACATTCATATTTTTATCATTAAAGTAAAATAGACAAAAACACTCATTTTGTCTAAATTAAAAGAATGAAACAAAATATAGCATTGGAATATTTTATTTGAATTGAAACACAAATTATTCATTTTTGTAAATTTACATTAGTTAAAACCAATTATTCATTTTGTTAATTTATATTAGTTAAAAACAATTATTCATTTTAGTCAATTTATACTAGTTAAACCAAAATAGACATTTTGTCAAAAATATTCAGTTTTGTCAAAATGAATTAGTTAAAGCAGTTTATGTTTATATATATATATATATGTTATGTTTGGCAAGATATATACTTGTCAAGATAGGTTAGTTAAATCAAAAATTATCATTTTTTTTCATTAAAATTGCCAAAACAATATAACCATTTTTTCTTGAGTTTAAACTAGCAAAATAGAAATTGTCAATAGAGACAAAGTTATTATCCTTATTCGTTCATTGCAATAGAATTTTGTATAATATAAAAGAGACATTTTCTTGTCATCGTTATATATTGTGTATTACACTTCCATTCACAAGTTACCCGACTTGTTTATGTGACTAGGACGATTATTTTCACACATCGCCCAAGTGCACAAATAAATTTATTATTTATTTATTGGTTGAAACCCCACACGGGTGTTGGGATGAAAATTTACATACACTAATCCCAATATTCAGTTGTATGTTGATCGTTAGATCGACAGGCTGCGATGAGCGTTATTATTTAATTTTAACGCTTACACAGTGGAAATTACACTTTGGATGTAGATGGATGACTTGATGATTATACTGTTCTTGTCATATATATGATATGTGTGAAATCCATATAATCCAAATTATATGGTAAATGATTGAGTCGCCTTTCGATTCAGGTGTTCTTTTAAATAAGAATATTTTTACATTTGAAATTTTCTTTTTATATAAGGGATATTCTTTCATAAAAGAAAAAATATTTTTAATCAAGTATATGTTAAAACAAAGAATATTTGTAAAAGATAAGAATTTGTAATATAATAAAAACTTCTCATTTAGAATCTTTTATATAAAGAACATTTTTATGATTATCTTAAAATATGTTTTTTAAAAGATTATTAGGATTTGCAATTATATTTTGTGATATGAAATAAATTGAGATGTGAAGTGGATTTATCGTGGACGATGTTTTTAAATGACATTTGTCCTTTAATCCAATTTACATTGAAATTATTATTCGGAATTTATAAATCTATTTTATAGATTTAAAAAGGCATTTTCTAAAAATCAAGTTTTCCAATTTAATATATTAAATTGGAATCAAGTGGAAATTCGATTGTTAATAATCGAAATGGGCTTCTTTAAAAGAAGACCGATATTATATATGGAATTTAAGAGGCTTTGCCGTTATTCCATTTATATTATTAGTCCGATACAGAAATTTATATAGATTATGTATTGATTTGATTTCTGTGGAATTCCATATTTTGGAAATTGATTTGTGGGTTTATCGTGAACTGTGTTTTAAAGGACACTAGTTCTTTAACCTGTTTAAGACAAGATTTATTCCTTAAAATAAATGATCTTGTAATAATGATTTTTGATATCAAATCAAAACTAGAGTTTTAATAAATCTTTTAAGGAAGATTTAAGATTTTATTTTCAAAGTTTATCTTTGATAAAATTAATGAGAATATTTTAACACGCATATCTTATTAAAAGAATACTCGGAGTTGAAATGTGGCGTAATGTGTGATTTTCCAATATTTACCTTTTTAATCACAAAATCCGCGAGTTATTCAGAAAGACCGGGTTTAACCCATTCTGAATAATCACCACGATGATCAAGAGTCGAAGATGAAGACAGTCATTGAAGACCGAAGGTTTTCACATCGTTGGGATGATGATGACTGGTATCTTGAATTGGGATTGGCCTTCCAAGGCAAGCTATTTGGTAATGATCGTCCAAACGCATTTGGAGATCGACAGACACGTTGTTTCGCTCAGTCCCAGAGCCAGCTTGTAAATGGATTGTGTGTCTGACATTGTATTCCTTTCTATTGTATTTGTTGAACGCTACTAATTATATATTTCTGTTTGGTGGTGAAGAATTTAATCTTTACTTATCACCCTTCTATAAGATGTATGAGCTTAGAGGTTATATATATATTGGTAGATGATCAATAATATGGTAGGGTCTGATAATGTGACATGCTAAGATGCAAATGATCAAGGCTTTGTTGAAAAGCAGGCCTTGTGGTTGATGATCAAAGCACAGTCTCTTTAGGCATAGCTTTGTGTATATCGTGACTTCGCGAGCCTCACACACCGGTTGAGTCTAAAACGGGAGAAGGGAACGTAGGGAGTGCACACGTTTCTTTCTAGCTAGAAGTGGTGTCAGTGCTTAAACTGGCTGACATTTGCTTATGTGGTTATTGGAATTTTGCGAGGCCTCGGTTTATTCTTATCGGTCGCCCACGGCTGATTTGTAGGTCCAATAGGATCGGGGAGCGTGTGTTCAGGCATAACTAATCCACTAAAATATTTATGGACCGGCCCTGCTGTATCCAAGGGTTCGCCAGCGTCCGAATCCTAAGACATTGCTAGAGTGTCTCGAATCGGTCAGTAGCTCCTCCCTAGCCTTGACTCATGATGGAAATCCAGTTTCCAATACGCCCCTTGCGGTTTTGATTGTATAACTAGTATGGCGACATAGTAGATGGTAGCTATGCCGTCTAGGATTGATATTATATTTGAAATGTTTTAAATATATATATACACACTAATAATAATAATATCGTTTTTACGTATCAAGCATCTTTTGACCATTATAAGGTAAAACCCTATCCTCCGGTTTGCGTTGCATTGTGTGATGGGACCTGGGTCTTATAATGGTTTCATTTTTCTAAAAAGCATTACGTTATTTGACGGTTTACTTTATTTATGCACTGGCAATCCAATGGAGTAAACCCGCTCCGCATTAGCGGCGTGGTCCTGTGATTAGCCTACTTATTAGATAAGTTAAGTTAAGATTCTCACACCAGTCCCACGACTGACCTGTAGTTTGTTTCACTTTGCAAACTCGGGTGCCCTCTTTTCACACGGGCAGTCAAGTAGCTTTTTGCAGATATAGTTAAATAGGATCCTGGATTGAAGCCTGAAGCTGGGTCCAGAATATTGATGGCCTTCCGCTGAGATTAGTTGTGTTGCAATGTATTAATATATTGTGATTTATCTTCCGCTGTAATTTTATTCCGATGTACTCTGATATATTATGTACTCTGATGTAACATTTATTATTGATGTTATAAAAATCTGTGTTGTTGTCCTGATGTGTTGTATGCCCAAAGTTAACGTATGCGGAATTTGAACGGTCTTGATCGATCTTGCGATCGATTGGGGTCGGGCAAAATCCGGGTCGTTACACCAAGTGTTTGAGAACTCTGTATAACTTCAAGTTCAGTTGAGAAATGCTCGCATTGTATGAGAGTTAAGTGATAAAGAGTTTAGTGTGTTGACGAGACCATTGGATTAGGAAACTATATTTGATGTAGCTTATTTTGGTGATGGATTTAACGCTGCTTAGGATTGTCAACTTTGTGATGTCATATTGGATAGTTCAGTTCATATAGTTGATTTTGGGGGATTTGGTACCATTGTGGTACATCGTAGTGACATCGTCTTAAAGGAGTGGTACTACATGCAGAGATATGTGGAAGGAGAGAGATTTATCTTGCATACAATGATTTAGATTTTCGCTCTTTGTTTGAAATCATGATTGAGAGAATTATTTTTGGTCTTGGTGGTGTTAAAATTACTTTGGAATCTGCCTTCTTTTAATTTTGGATATTTGCAACATTTTGCTGGAGGGCAGGGACATAGTCTGAGCTTGTTAACAAGGTGTGATGGGGGTAGCTTTGTTGGAGCCCATTAAGTAAATATTCATTTTTGGTTTCTATCTCATTATGAGATTTTGGTTTAAGTGGAGTTCTTTGAAGGAGATTTTTTTGTTGAAAAGAGAATTTGACTCGACATGGGGTGTTGAAGATATATGATTTTGCATCGAGGCGGAGTGTTAAATTGGGTGATACAAAATGACAAATAGGTGCAAACAAATATGCAAAATGGAAAGTAAATATTTTTAATATGGAAATGCATAAATTATTGATTGCATTTGCATGAGATGACAAAGAATTAAGTACAGGGTGTTAACGATATTTTCGTCAACGCCGGAGATATGCCCATGGAAATGGACCTAAGGGGAAAATGGGTTGTTATCCTTTGCAATTTTTGAGTTAGCTCACCGTTTCGGTCTAGAATCTGAAAGAATGGTTACTGTTCCATCGATGGGGTGAGCATCGTGTTTAAACGATTCAAGAACCAACAATTACCTTGGGATTATGGATTCTCAAACACAATCCTTAGTAAAGGACTTAACAGTTTGTAGAAAGGGGTTCTACACTAAGTTGGCGAAAAGGTCTAAACTCGTAGGAACCGATGTTCACGTAATTTGCGGGAAGGCTTGGGTGAGGGCTTATGTGCATGTAAGAAGCAAACAGTACGTTGCGATAACAAATACTAGGAAATAACATGGAAAACTCATAAAGAATGATCATAAGTATTGATTCATTTTTTATTGATCTTTAGTTTAGAATACATGAATAGAGCAGAGACGAAATCCCCAAATTTATCTAGAAATTAGGGTTTTCTGTAGAGAAAGAGAATACAAGAATAAGAATGAGAAAATCATCCCCAAAATGTGACCCATGGGGCCTTATTTATAGAGAATTCGGGGTCCCTTCTGTTGTTGGGCCGTTGGCCTGCAAGAGCCTCTGTCGGCTGCTTTTCTTCTTGGTCTCGGATGTTTTAGCTCCCGACCGCTTTGTGGTGCTGATTGAAGCTTCCAGAGTAAGGGTTCCGGTTAGTTGAAGCTTCTTGGAGATTGACGTGAGCTTGTCGATGTAAATAGCTTTCGGAAGGCATTTGCACTCCCCATAAGCCTCCGGATGTAGACTTCCGTTTTTCTCATGAATACTTAGAGGAGCTTTCCCTTATGATGTATGTACATAGCTGTTGGTTCGGAGCCACTGTCACTGTTTGTACTAAGTAGATTTGTATGGATAGCCTGTATCCCTTCTGGGGTTCTAGTTTGTCTTTTGGTGGGGTCTTCTAGTATGGCCTGATCTTCCGGATGGTGGCTCCGGGTGATTTGTCTGTTGTCTATCAATATGACATTTTAGTGTTTATGCAATAGAAGTTTCGGAAGCTGGTTCCAGATAATCTCTATGTACTTCTGGCTTGATACTCTTAATGCCTTCGCCTCCTAATGTATCAGTATTAAGCAGGTTAATACCGACGTCCCTTCCGTCCCTCTGGGTTTCAACTAGAGGAGTTCTTGCCTCCCTCTTTCTAAGTTTCTGACTTAGAGGACCTTTAGCCATAGAACCCCCTGCTGGATCGACCCTGTCGATATTTTGTAGCTTTTCAGCTCCTTTCTCTTAAGAAGGTTTCGGTTTATGTAGCCCTCGGATCATTCCTTCCTGCTCTTGGTTCTTCCTAGTGTTTGGCTCATGCTTTTGTAGAATTCCTATGTGCTTATGTTCATCCGATTACCCCTTCACCATCAGCTTATTTCGGAGTTAATTTTGGTAGTAACATTTTCCTCCCTAGTGAGGGGGAGTTTTTGACTTTTCAAGTCAAACTTTTAAGCAAACCCGCTATCTCTCTCCTTCAGTATATATACTCCCTCTCTGTTGACTCCTTTCTTTCCTTTATCATTTTCTTGAAAAAATTACCTCAAGGAAGTATCAGTTGTTTAAATAATCATATCGGTAAGCCATCCATGTTTTTAGCTTCTTAATTACCAATTTCAGATAAACAATTCCAAATTTGACAGCTTAAATTAGCGTTTCAAACTTTTGGTTTCATCTTTTTGTGGTAGCGTTTGAAAAAAAAAAATCCTGCCACTGATGGGTTTTACGTAGAATAATAAAGATCATACCCATCTAGATATTGATCTCACCTTACTGCGTGAAATCTAACAGATCATACCTGGCGTTATGGGAAAGAAGCACATTGCTTTCAAACCTGATAGGAATGGCCCTTTGCCGATCGAACTTTCTTCCTCTAGGAAAGTAAGCGCTGTTGGGAAGCATTCTTTGCTTTCTTCTCAAAAGCAAATTGATGTTATCCTCCAGGATTTCAAGATTTTGGGGGTTGATGCCATCACTCCTTGTGAAAAGGACACCATTTCTTCTGCTCTGGAGCGTTACTTTGCTTTTTCTATAGTCCATATTTGGCACAAAGTTTTATTCCTTTTTCGAATTTCCTTCATTATTATCTACAACACCTGGGAATTGCTCCTATTCAATTTTCTCTCAACAATTACACCTGCCTGTTGGGCTTAGAACTTTTGTCTTTAGAATCGGCTAATGGTTTTCTGAGTCCCTCCACTCTTGACTACTTAGTTCGTACTTCCAAACTTAGTGATGCCAATCCTCAGATTTTCCATGCAAATCCTATGAAAAAACTATTATCTGAGGGAACGACAATGTACAAAGATTGGGAGAATCATTTTTTCTTTATCCGAAGCCCTCCGGGTATCACTGGCAGTTTTGCGCTCCCTAAGTATGCTCAACCGAAAGTTTTTTTATACAGTCTTCCTCTTCGTAGATGATGTTCCCAAATTTCCAAGTTTCACAGATAATGAGTTAATTGATGCCCTGGGTGCTGCCTCTGGAAAATTCGATAACTAGACTCTCTGCTTACCTCTTCTGTCCTTCAAAGGCATTCTTTATTGCCAATCGGTCAATTCATCATTGGACAACTACTTTTTGTCCTACTTAGCAAGGGGATCCCTTTTTTATCATTAGGAAGAGATGCTTCTTTCTCCTCCAAATCTCCTTTATCCCTTGACAACTCAGGTGTTCCCTTGCTTATTTTTAAGATAGAATTGTACTTTATCTTCCTTTTCGATCCTTCTCATTGTGTGTTTCTGAATCTACTTGCACTGAGTTTAGTAAGACTTGTTTTGTTTCCTTAGTTCTTAGAGCTGGGGTTTCTTCACTCAAGGATGCATTATCAAAATATAGGGAAAATGTAAAGAGGAAACTTTTGGAGAAAGGTTCGGAAGGTTCTCCGCCGAAGAGGTCTAAATGTGTGGGGGACCTAGCTGCTCATTTTGGTGTGGTTCTTGATATTCCGAGGATTACTTCTCCAATGAAGGTTTCCGGCTTGAACCCTCGTTGTGTTGGGTCTTCCGAAGTCTCCAGTGAGTTACATTACGCGATAGGCTTCTCTTCTACCTCTGAGGACATTTTCCCTCTTGATTTTATCAACCCTGCCAATGGTGATAAATTTGATGAATTAGTTGGCCAAATTATTTCTTCTTCTGCCTTTTCCAATGTCGATTCCTCATTTGATTCTCCCCGAAGATGTGAAACCTTGGTAGAGCAACCACTTATGGTATTCTGTTTTCCTCTTTCCCATTTTCTTGTCTTTCTTCAAGCATCTTGTTCCTGACTGTTATGTCCATTATAGGCTACCAAGTGGTGGTTTGTGACACAAGACAATACTCTTGATCTTGATCCTAGTTCTGAGTTGTTGAGGCTTAAAAGAGAGAACGTGACTTTGAAGGAGGAAAAAGATGCTCTGGCTTTTGAAAAAGATAGGCTAGTTGTGGAGCAAAGAAGGCTAGGACATGCTTTATCGGAAGCTAGGAGTTCTGTTACCTTAGGAAAAGAATCCTACTTGGCCTTGATCGAGGAAAATAATGCTTTGAAGAGGAGCCTGGAGAGATCCAAAGAGGACATAAGCCTGCTTGATTCTCGTTGTTCTTCCTTCAATGATCAATACTCCCTTCTGGAAAAAGAGAATGGATCCCTTAGGATCAAACGTGGTAAGAAGAAAGCGTTACTGGTTAGGTTTTCTAGTGTAGTTAGCGAAGTTAAACGAAGAATTTCCTGTTTCCTTCAGACCACTTTGGATGAAATCATGGTTAATTCTTTCGAAGATGATTTCCTCCTTATGCATGCAGACAACATGGATAAATGTTCGAATTTAAACTTTTCTTCTCTTGACCTGTCCTTGGTGGAAAGGTTTATATCCATGATATCTCGTATGAGAAAGAGAGAAGAAGTTTCTACGAGGAAGGAGATCGACGTATCTAAACTCTTGTTTATTGAATATGTTCCTCTCGAGGAGTTATGTGCTGATGATGAAGGTTACCTTGTGATGGTGTCACAAGTTGTTTGTGCCAACGATGAAAACTCCCAGCGTGCCAATGTTACTGTGGGTGAAGAGAAAGACAAAGGCGACTCCTCCATGGGTGTTGGTGGTACTTTCTCGGCTTTTGATACTTCAGACAAAGCATGTGGCAAAGGTACTAAATCCGTTGGGGAAGATCATATCTCAATCGGCCCCTCTGACCTTCTAGAAGCACGAAGGATGGGGAAAGGCCTAACTTCCTGGGTCCCCTTTTTATTGAAGATTCATAAGTTTCTATTCCTACTTCTAAGGTATGGCATCTACTTTTATATGCAGATTCTTTTGCTTTTTCTTTGTTCGATAATCTTTTCGCCTAGACGGGTGGAAAATGGTTAAGTTTTAGGGATCCCATTCTTAGAAAGACTCGACTGGAAGTGATTCATCTCACTGGAGAACTGGACAAATAGATGAATGAGTATAGCACCACAGATATCATAAGAGTGTTGTAGTTACTGCCTTTTAAAGAGAAAGAAGTAGCTCCTAGGCTGCGCGCGGCCCTGTTGCGATGTGAAAGGTTCTTAAAAGAAAATTCCGAGCTCATGACTTTGTTTTGGATGTTAATCGAAGACAGAGATACATTAGTAAACTTTTTGTATCAAATTTATCATAGATATGAACCATAAATTTCTCCTTTTTAGGTAATCATAGAGGAGGCCTGCTTGGACGTCTTCACAGAAGGTGCCTAGATGAGCGTGGCATGGACCTGCACCCGAGCGAATGCTGGAACTGTAACGTCCCGTATTTTTATATGGTTTAATAATTAATTTTATTTAATTATTTAAAATATGGTTTGGTAGTTTAAATGGTTTAAATTAAATAACTTTGAATATTTAATTAAAATAATAATTAAATAATATATTTAATTCTGAAATAATCAGAA
Organism: Allium sativum; assembly: GCA_030737875.1. Lineage (NCBI taxonomy): Eukaryota > Viridiplantae > Streptophyta > Magnoliopsida > Asparagales > Amaryllidaceae > Allium > Allium sativum. The sequence continues at coordinate 41,856,332 of JASFAX010000020.1, read as the reverse complement.
TTAGCAGAAATGACAATACAGTGTGAATTGGGCAATTCAAAATATATATAATTCAGTTTAAAATTGAATTACGATAACGAATATATTTAATTAATGAAGTTTGAACGTATAATTATAATATAATTATAATCGAGCCCGTAATGGCGCTGTAGTTCGTAATTTGGCGATTCGAACTTCAACACAATATACAGGGTCCGTTTTAAATCGGATTTCTGTGAAACAAGAAACGTTCAGAGCTAGTGAAGCATATTTTTCTAATGGAAAAGAAAAATCGGGATTTATAAATTATATCGATAGCAACTTTTCGAAAATTTGATTATAAATGAATTCCATAGCAACTGTGGATTTCTGTGAATATTTCATAGTGAAATGAAATGGATGTTAATTATATTGTTTAACATCTGTGGATGCAGGGAAACAGGTCGGAGGAATCCAACAGGATTCCTCAACATTTACTTTACTGTTTTTCATATATTGTAATATAAGATGTGATATATAATTTGGGTTGATTATGTGTGTTGAATGATATCGATCATTGTTATTTGGTTATTTTAAATACCGTAAGAAATAGTGGGATGTAGAAAAGGGGATTTTCAAAAGTGTATTTTGAAAATCGATTATTTAGATAAAATCAATGGATTTTATATATAAAAGGAAAAGGATTTTATAAAAGAAATTAATAATGAAATCAAAACAAATAGAAAAGGAAATATTTGTGAAAACAAATAGAAAAGGAAATATTTGTAAAATATTTACAAATAGAATATAAAAGGGAATATTTGTAAAACATATACAAATAGAATTGAAAAGAAAATATTTATTTGTTAAATAAATAGGATTGGAAAAGAATATTTTTGTTAAATAAATAGAATTGAAAAGGAAATATTTATTTGTTAAATAAATAAAATCATAACAGGTATATTTATTTGGAAAATAAATAGGCTTATAAAAAGGGAATTAACGAGATATAAAAGAGTTATGAGAAGATTATTTAAAGTGGAAATTAAATAGCGTTAATTGATTAGAGTTATCGATTTGCGTTAATCGAATAAAGTAAATCAATTAGAGTTATCGATTTGAGTTAATCGAATAAAGTGAATCAATTAGAGTTATCGATTAAAGTTATTGAATAGAGTAAATTGAATAGAGTTGATCGAATTAGAATTAATCAAATAGAGTTAATTGATAGAGTTAATCGATTAGAGTAATTCGAATAGAGTTAAAGGAATTAATCGAATATTGGTTATTCGAAAAGAGTTAGTCGGATGTAGTTTATTTGAAAAGAGTTATCGAATATTACTTATTCAAAGAGAGTTATCGAATATTCTTTATTCGAAAATAGTTAATCAAATATAGTTTATTCGAAAAGAGTAATCAAATATTGGTTATTCGAAAAGAGTTATCGAATATTAGTTATTCGAAAAGAGTTAATCGAATATTAGTTATTCAAAAAGAGTTAATCGAATATTAGTTATTCGGAAGGAGTTATCGAATATTAGTTATTCGAAAGGAGTTATCGAATATAATTTATTCGAATAGAGTTAAAGCAGTTAATCGAATATAGTTTATTCGAATAGAGTTAAAGGAGTTAATCGAATATAGTTTATTCGAATAGAGTTAAAGGAGTTAATCGAATATAGTTTATTCGAAAGGAGATAAATCGAATATTAGTTATTCGAAGAGAGTTAATTGAATACAGTTTATTCGAAAAGGAGTTATCGAATAGAGATTTTTCGAAAGAGGATTATATGTTGAATTCGATTATATCGAATTCAGGAAAGTACTATTCACTTTCCGTTTTAATCAAGATTTATTTATTTATTAATAAATTCGTTATTTGTTTATTTATCCAAATTAATAAATAAAAGTTATATTTGAAGTTAGGCATTTCAGAAGTAGGGATTATAACGTTATCGTTATATCCAATGTTTTTCATACAAGAATTAGATTCATAAACTGAATCCGAGAGTTACGTAAGGAAGTTTGTTAAAGAGGTAAAAGGTGAACTTTGTCTATTTCGAGGTTAGTAATGTTGTTCAGTTAAGGTATGAGAGGTAGTTGTACCCAAACTTTATTGACTTCGTTTTTAACTAAGGAATGATTAAGGTTCGATAGTGAATGATTTAATTGAATTCAGTTAATAAGTGTAAATGGTTCGAATTGGCATAGCGATGTTTTATTTAAACATCTGTTTAAATCCAATGAATGAGTTTTGGAACATTTTCCAAATATAATCAGAGATATTTTCTAATCATAGAAAATGAAATGTGTGATGATATAGTATACTGGAATGATAGTGATACGTGAAAAAGAGATGGAAATGTTTTCCAAAGTTAATAACGTATATTTGCTAAAATTAGAAAATAAGGGATTTGATGAATATATGGAAACAGGAAATGAAAGATGAATAAACTAAAGAGATAAATGTTCAATGATGATTGATCGATATAATTTCCATCTGGAAATAATATCGTTGTTTGCACACGTGTTTTTCTTTGATAGTTTTACTCATCGACTATCGAAGTTTTCGACTATTTTTCCATCGTCAATACGGAGAGGCTGGGATCAGATTCATGACCAAAAAACCACTTTGCATGGGTGTTGGCGTTGCGATCAAAATGATGAAGATAATTGAAGACGGAGTTATGCAAGGGCTGTCCTGTTTACAGAATAGTGCCTTCGGTTTGTCCAGTCCCAGGACGACCTGTATGGAAGAATGTCTGATAGAGTATATTTAATGGATCGCGTAAGTTGGTCTCTTCAAACGTATAAACGTTTGTTGGCGGAGGAATTCGTTTCTCTTAGCTGTATACCTATTGTATTTTTGGGGAAATCAATTTCTGATTGGCGGGTATGACGATGTGACATTCAAAGTGAATAATAGCCTCACAACCGGGAAATGACAAAAATCGGGCAAGCAGCATGGCTAAGTGGTTGGCTGCCAACTAGGGTGTATTATCACCTATCTAGAGATATTCATTTCATTCTATAGTCTATTGTCGTTGTCGTCCCATTCGGGAAATGGTTGTTGCTCCCAACCGTTGGTGATATACATTTGGTACACTCAAGCGAAATGAGTGGTCGGTCATGTGTGGTCGGGTTACAAGATGTTCTTGTTGAACCCAGTGTATTCCTCTCTAGAAGTACACTATCGGAAGGTGGTTCCATACCTTGTCATAGTTGGTAATCCATTATCCAATAAGTTCTCGCGGTTTTGATTGTATACCATATATGTAGAACGTGAGATGAAAGCGTTTCTGCTAGATGATTATTATATTGTTATTGATAGACACTATTATAATATCAAAAGGAATTTGATATAAAGATTATTTGTGTTATTGTAAGGTAAAAACCATCCGTGTTTATGTGTGGATCGATCTTACGATTTTCCTTTCTTTCAATATGATTTGAAAGTTAAATAAAATTGAATGGATTCTCATAAGGGAAAAACCCGTTCCGTTATACGGCATGGTCTTACGTGATATCGCTTAATTGCTCAAACTATTTTACTCTCACCAGTCCCATGACCGACCCAGAGTTTGTTTTGTTTTGTTTTCCCTAAACTTTTGGGTGCCCAATTTTGTATGCACAGTCAAGTAGTCGGGATTTTACAGATATACTTGGAAAGCTAGAGCAGGAGGCTTCAGCAGCGTTTATATAGCTATTGTTTATTTCCGCTGTGCTGTAAGTGTTACACTCTGATAATGTTACTATATACATATACTGATTTTATTTCGAAATTATGTATCTATTATATATTGTTCGTTCCGCTATGAGATTCGTGTTTACTCTGTTGTTGTATGTTCTTCTTCTTCTTCTATTCTAAGTTTCTATCTTATTTATCCTCACCCTTTGTTTTCTTTCATGGACTATCTGGTGTTTCCGATGCTTGAATAGTTGACATAGTGTTGTATGTCGATATCCAGGATTGCAAATTCCTCGGATCGTTACAGTGGTATCAGAGCTTAAGGTTAAGTTATTACCTTGGCTCTGTGGCGTGACTCAGTAGAGATGGGGTTAGAAATACCCTAGATTGAGATGAGTGTATATACGAGTGAACATATTTGTTATTTGATATAAAATGGTTTTATATCGTGGAGATTTATTGGTTGAGTTGTTTATGAGTTCTGGTCGATCAGTTTGATCCACTGTATCGGTAGGAGTTTCTAAACACTCGAATACGATGAACCGACACGATATGTTTTGAAAGAAGGGTAAATGAAATAATTTCACCCAAAATTATATTTAGATATAAAAGAAAATATATATATATTGGAAATATAGTATATTGGATGTGTTGGTTGTGATTATAATCAGATAAGATTATAATTGAAACGGTTTTGTAAATAACCAATAAGAAATCATATAAGAGAAACATATGAAATCCGATAAATTGAATCTGAATTTAAATCGGAATTAAAATTTGAATAAGTGTTTGTAATTGGATTTGGGATTAATATATGAGAATTTTAAAATCCTGGGAGATTTTAAATTGTTTACAAGCATTGCAAATGGTATTTTGAAATGGATTTCAAAATGAAAGTGTTAGAAATGGTTTTGAAAGTGATATAGTATTGAACTCACTTTGATAGCTATAAAATGGATTCCGATGATGACGGCTGCATCCTCGGTGTTCATTTTCGAGTGTGTAGTTAACGGATTACTACCAAAGAGATGATTTTTGAATTGTTTTGAGAAAAGCAAGTTGTTTTGAATTTTTAAAAGGGATATTTGATTGTGGAAAAGCAAAGTTATTTAAAAATTCCCAAGGAGAGATTGTTTGATCTAAAATCAAATTGAATTGAAATTTGCAAAAGCAAGTTGGAGTTAAATTGGATTATAATGGTATCGAGAAATTTGGATTTATGGAATAGAAAGTTGAGAATGAAATTTGGCTTGGATAAGCGAATGATGGTGTGGAGAATGAATTGACTGGAAATTGATTAGGAATAAATTTATATATGCTGACTTTATAGCAGATTGAAAGTGAAAGAGTTGATATACCCGACAAAAAGGTACAAGTTTATATTTAAATTGGGTATGAGATTTATGAGCCTGTTTGGCAAGCCGCTTAGCTATTTGATTTTCTTTCGGGATGGAGAAGGCCTAGAGAGGCGAGTTGTAGTTTTACCGATTGACTAATACAAAGGAGGTGTTGGCGAATTTTTTCAGAAATTTCGGGTGTTAGAATTTTTTTGGGATTTTTGAAAATTTTCGTTAATTAGAAATGAAAAAATAATTTAATTGAAATAAGTTGGCTCAATTGAAACTGATGTAAACAAATAATTTTTTAACCAGTCAGTAGGGTTGTTTTCTACCTTAGCAATTTCGAGGACGAAATTATTTTAAGGGGGAAGAATGTAACGTCCCATATTTTTATACGGTATAATAATTAATTCTATTTAATTATTTAAAATATGGTTTGGTAGTTTAAATGGTTTAAATTAAATAACTTTGAATATTTAATTAAAATAATAACTAGATAATATATTTAATTCTGAAATAATCAGAATTAACTGAAATGGCAATACAATATGAATTGAGCAATTCAAAATATATATAATTCGGTTTAAAATTGAATTACGATAACAAATATATTTAATTAACGAAATTTGAATGTATAATTATAATAAAATTATAATCGAGCCCATACTGGCGCTGCAGTTCGTAATTTGGCGATTCGAACTTTAACTGAATATACAGGGTCCGTTTTAAATCGGATTTCTGTTAAACAAGAAACGTTCGGAGCTGGTGAAGTATATTTTTCTAATGGAAGAGAAAAATTGGGATTTCATTGTGTAGATTTTGATTTATGTCCAAATCAAATTTTCGAAAAGTCGCTATGGAATTCCTTTATAAATTATAGCGATTTATTTATATTATAAAAGGATTTTTCAATATAAATTGAATATCGATTCAACCGGGATATGAATATCAAGTTGTAAATCCAATTGGAGTTATACGATATTCTATGTGAATATATGTACGATAAGATTTATTTTTAAATATCAAATTTAATTATTTTTAAATATATTTATATATTTAAATGGGTTATTTAGAGCTTTACAAATAGCCAGTTTTGCAAACGACCTCCGTTTTCGACGAAACTAATTTTTTTGGATCCGTAAAATTAAATTATTATTATATTCCAAGTTTCGTGATTTTCGAGGTCAGTGTGTGACCGTACAGATTTTTAGTGTGGAATACAATCGATATTTTAACGGTTAAACATACACCGTGTGAGCAAACGGAGTCGGAATTCGACGAAACCTGTTTCGTTGGGTCAGCAATGTCAAACTCTAGCTGCATGTCCAATTTCGTGATTTTTGGGTATTGTATGTGATTATAGTAATTTTTATTCGATGATACATATAGCGTTTGCTTAAAATGGAATATAATAATCAAATAAAAAATTATTTAATTTATCCTATAAAAACACCTTAACTTCCTAAACCTAAAATCACTTTTTTCTACGGTCAAACACATTCGGCCGTCACCACAGAAAAATTAAACAGTTCGTGGGAGGCGGATCGCATATGGGTTGATGGGCCAGATATGGATTGGTGAGGCCCGGATTATTAGAAGAACTAAGTTTATTTTGAATTAAATTAAGATCAAAACTTATAAAATGTATATCTATTTCATATTTGATTAGAATTTAGTGTAACAAGATCTGTTGGGATCGTATGGACGGCGGCTACGCAATGGAACTGACTAGGACTGAATTGGAGTCCGTTATAATTTATAGCAAAATAAATTGTCCGATCTGAATCGACAACGGTTATCGATATTTAATGATAAACTTCCAATGTGAGATAACTCACCAACTCTATCAGTTCATATTTTTATAACGTATTTTTAGAACTGATAAATGATGAATGATTACTGTGTATTGACAGTTTGGTTGAATTGCTAAGTAATTGTTTGGAATTATAGATTTGTTTATATATATATGTATATATATATATGTATATATATATATATATTCTGTTTAGCAGAATATTTCATAGTGAAATGAAATGGATGTTAATTATATTGTTTAACATCTGTGGATGCAGGGAAACAGGTCGGAGGAATACAACAGGATTCCTCAACATTTACTTTACTGTTTTTCATATATTGTAATATATGATGTGATATATAATCTGTGTTGATTACATGTATTGAATGATATCGATCATTGTTATTTGGGTATTTTAAATACCATAAGAAATACTGGGATGTAGAAAAGGGGATTTTCAAAAGTGTATTTTGAAAATATATTATTTAGATAAAATCAATGGATTTTATATATAAAAGGAAAAGGATTTTATAAAAGAAATTAATTATAAAATCAAAACAAATAGAAAAGGAAATATTTGTAAAACATTTACAAATAGAATATAAAAGGGAATATTTGTAAAACATATACAAATAGAATTGAAAAGAAAATATTTATTTGTTAAATAAATAGGATTGGAAAAGAATATTTTTGTTAAATAAATAGAATTGAAAAGGAAATATTTATTTGTTAAATAAATAAAATCATAACAGGTATATTTATTTGGAAAATAAATAGGCTTATAAAAAGGGAATTAACGAGATATAAAAGAGTTATGAGAAGATTATTTAAAGCGGATATCAAATAGAGTCAATTGATTAGAGTTATCGATTTGAGTTAATCGAATAAAGTCAATTGATTAGAGTTATCGATTTGAGTTAATCGAATAAAGTGAATCAATTAGAGTTATCGATTAAAGTTATTGAATAGAGTAAATTGAATAGAGTTAATTGAATTGAGTTGATCGAATTAGAGTTATTCAAATAGAGTTAATTGATAGAGTTAATCGATTAGAGTAATTCAAATAGAGTTAAAGGAATTAATCGAATATTGGTTATTCAAAAAGAGTTAATCGGATGTAGTTTATTCGAAAAGAGTTATCGAATATTAGTTATTCGAAGAGAGTTATCGAATATTAGTTATTCGAAAAGAGTTAATCGAATATAGTTTATTCGAAAAGAGTAATCGAATATTGGTTATTCGAAAAGAATTATCGAATATTAGTTATTCGAAAAGAGTTAATCGAATATTAGTTATTCAAAAAGAGTTATTCGAATATTAGTTATTCGAAAGGAGTTATCGAATATTAGTTATTCGAAAGGAGTTATCGAATATTAGTTATTCGAACAGAGTTAAAGCAGTTAATCGAATATAGTTTATTCGAATAGAGTTAAAGGTGTTAATCGAATATAGTTTATTCGAATAGAGTTAAAGGAGTTAATCGAATATAGTTTATTCGAAAGGAGATAAATCGAATATTAGTTATTCGAAGAGAGTTAATTGAATACATTTTATTCGAAAAGGAGTTATCGAATAGAGATTTTTCGAAAGAGGATTATATGTTGAATTCGATTATATCGAATTCGGGAAAGTACTATTCACTTTCCGTTTTAATCAAGATTTATTTATTTATTAATAAATTCGTTATTTGTTTATTTATCCAAATTAATAAATAAAAGTTATATTTGAAGTTAGGCATTTCAGAAGTAGGGATTATAATGTTATCGTTATATCCAATGTTTTTCATACAAGAATTAGATTCATAAACTGAATCCGAGAGTTACATAAGGAAGTTTGTTAAAGAGGTAAAAGGTGAACTTTGTCTATTTCGAGGTTAGGAATGTTGTTCAGTTAAGGTCTGAGAGTTAGTTGAACCCAAACTTGATTGACTTCGTTTTTAACTAAGGAATGGTTAAGGTTCGATAGTGAAGGATTTAATTGAATTCAGTTAATAAGTGTAAATGGTTCGAATTGGCATAGCGATGTTTTATTTAAACATCTGTTTAAATCCAATGAATGAGTTTTGGAAACATTTTCCAAATATAATCAGAGATATTTTCTAATCATAGAAAATGAAATGTGTGATGATAAAGAATACTGGAATGATAGTGATACGTGAAAAAGAGATGGAAATGTTTTCCAAAGTTAATAACGTATATTAGCTAAAATTAGAAAATAAGGATTTGATGAATATATGGAAACAGGAAATGAAAGATGAATAAACTAAAGAGATAAATGTTCAATGATGATCGATATAATTTCCATCTGGAACTAATATCGTTGTTTACACACGTGTTTTTCTTTGATAGTAAACTCATCGACTATCGAAGTTTTCGACTATTTTTCCGTCGTCAATACGGAGAGGCCGGGATCAGATTCATGTCCTAAAAACCACTCTGTATGGGCATTAGCATTGCGATCAAAATAATGAAGATAATTGAAGACGGAGTTATGCAAGGGCTGTCCTGTTTACATAATAGTGCCTTCGGTTTGTCCAGTCCCAGGACGACCTGTATGGAAGAATGTTTGACAGAGTATATTTAATGGATCGCGTAAGTTGGTATCTTCAAACGTATATACGTTTGTTGGCGGAGGAATTTGTTTCTCTTAGCTGTATACCTGTTGTATTTTTGGGGAAATCAATTTGTGATTGGCGGGTATAACGATGTGACATTCAAAGTGAATAATTGTGTGATCTGTCAGAGATAAGCGTGGCCTTTAGCCTCACAACCGGGAAATGACAAAAATCGGGCAGGCAGCATGGCTAAGTGGTTGGCTGCCAACTAGGGTGTATTATCACCTATCTAGAGATATTCATTTCATTCTATAATCTATTGTCGATGTTGTCCCATTCGGGAAATGGTTGTTGATCCCAACCGTTGGTGATATACATTCGATACACTCAAGCGAAATGAGTGGTCGGACATGTGTGGTCGGGTTGCAAGATGTTCTTGTTGAACCCAGTGTATTCCTCTCTAGAGGTACACTATCGGAAGGTGGTTCCATACCTTGTCATAGTTGGTAATCCATTATCCAATAAGTGGTCGCGGTTTTGATTGTATACTATATATGTAGAACGTGAGATGAAAGCGTTTCTGCTAGATGATTATTATATTGTTATTGATAGACACTATTATAATATCAAAAGGAATTTGATCTAAAGATTATTTGTGTTATTGTAAGGTAAAAACCATCCGTGTTTATGTGTGGATCGATCTTACGATTTTCCTTTCTTTCAAAATGATTTGAAAGTTAAATCAAATTGATTGGATTCTCATAAGGGAAAAACCCGTTCCGTTATACGGCATGGTCTTATGAGATATCGTTTAATTGCTCAAACTGTTTTACTCATACCAGTCCCATGACCGACCCACAGTTTGTTTTGTTTTGTTTTCCCTAAACTTTTGGGTGCCCAATTTTGTACGCACAGTCAAGTAGTCGGGATTTTACATATATACTTGGAAAGCTAGAGCAGGAGGCTTCAGCAACGTTTATATAGCTATTGTTTATTTCCGTTGTGCTGTAAGTATTACACTCTGATAATGTTACTATATACATATACTGATTTTATTTCGAAATTATGTATCTATTATATATTTTTCGTTCCGCTATGAGATTCGTGTTTACTCTGATGTTGTATGTTCTTCTACTTCTTCTATTCTAAGTTTCTATCTTATTTATCCTCACCCTCCGTTTTCTTTCATGGACTATCCGGTGTTTCCGATGCTTGAATAGTCGACATAGTGTTGTATGTCGATATCCAAGATCGCAAATTCCTCGGATCGTTACAGTGGTATCAGAGCTTAAGGTTAAGTTATTACCTTGGCTCTGTGGCGTGACTCAGTAGAGATGGGGTTAGAAATACCCTAGATTGAGATGAGTGTATATACGAGTGAACATATTTGTTATTTGATATAAAATGGTTTTATATCGTGGAGATTTATTGGTTGAGTTGTTTATGAGTTCTGGTCGATCAGTCTGATCCACTGTATCGGTAGGAGTTTCTAAACATTCGAATACGATGAACCGACACAATATGTTTTGAAAGAAGGGTAAATGAAATAATTTTACCCAAAAATATATTTAGATATAAAAGAATATATATATATGTTGGAAATATAGTATGTTGGATGTGTTGGTTGTGATTATAATCAGATAAGATTATAATTAAACGGTTTTGTAAATAACCAATAAGAAATCATATAAAAGAAACATATGAAATCCGATAAATTGAATCTGAATTTAAATCGGAATTGGAATAAAAATTTGAATAAGTGTTTGTAATTGGATTTGGGATTAATATATGAGAATTTCAAAATCCTGGGAGATTTTAAATTGTTTACAAGCATTGTGAATGGTATTTTGAAATGGATTTCAAAATAAAAGTGTTAGAAATGGTTTTGAAAGTGATATAGTATTGAACTCACTTTGATAGCTGGAAAATGGATTCCGATGATGACGGCTGCATCCTCGGTGTTCATTTTCGAGTGTGTAGTTGACAGATTACTACCAAAGAGATGATTTTTGAATTGTTTTAAGAAAAGCAAGTTGTTTTGAATTTTGAAAAGTGATATTTGATTGTGGAAAAGCAAAGTTATTTAAAAATTCCCAAGGAGAGATTGTTTGATTTAAAACCAAATTGAATTGAAATTTGCAAAAGCAAGTTGGAGTTAAATTGGATTAGAAGGATATCGAGAAATTTGGATTTGGGGAATAGAAAGTTGAGAATGAAATTTGGCTTGGATAAGCGAATGATGGTTTTGAGAATGAACTGACTGGAAATTGATTAGGAATTCATTTATATATGCTGACTTTATAGCTGATTGAAAGTGAAGGAGTTGATATACCCGACAAAAAGGTACAAGTTTATATTTAAATTGGGTATGAGATTTATGAGCCTGTTTGGCAAGCCGCTTGGCAAGCCGCTTGGCTATTTGATTTTCTTTTGGGATGGAGAAGACCCAGAGAGGCGAGTTGTAGGTTTACCGATTGACCAATACAAAGGAGGTGTTGGCGAAATTTTTCAGAAATTTCGGGTGATTGAAAATTTTTGGGATTTTTGAAATTTTTTGTTGATTAGAAATGAAAAAATAATTTTATTGAAATAAGTTGGCTCAATTGAAATTGAAGTAAACAAATAAATTTTTAACCAGTCAGTAGGGTTGTTTTCTACCTTAGCAATTTCGAGGACGAAATTATTTTAAGGGGGAAGAATGTAACGTCCCGTATTTTTATACGGTATAATAATTAATTTTATTTAATTATTTAAAATATGGTTTGGTAATTTAAATGGTTTAAATTAAATAACTTTGAATATTTAATTAAAATAATAACTAAATAATATATTTAATTCTGAAATAATCAGAATTAGCTGAAATGGCAATACAGTGTGAATTGGGCAATTCAAAATATATATAATTCAGTTTAAAATTGAACTACGATAACAAATATATTTAATTAACGAAATTTGAACGTATATTATAATATAATTATAATCGAGCCCGTACTGGCGCTGCAGTTCGTAATTTGGCGATTCGAACTTTAACTGAATATACAGGGTCCGTTTTAAATCGGACTTCTGTGAAACAAGAAACGTTCGGAGCTGGTGAAGTATATTTTTCTAATGGAAGAGAAAAATCGGGATTTCATTGTGTAGATTTTGATTTATGTCCAAGTCAAATTTTCGAAAAGTCGCTATGGAATTCCTTTATAAATTATAGCGATTTATTTATATTATAAAAGGATTTTTCAATGTAAATTGAATATCGATTCAACCGGGATATGAATATCGAGTTGTAAATCCAATTGGAGCTATACGATATTCTGTGTGAATATATGTACGATAATATTTATTTTTAAATATCAAATTTAATTATTTTTAAATATGTTTATATATTTAAATGGGTTATTTAGAGCTTTAAAAATAGCCAGTTTTGCAAACGACGTCCGTTTTCGACGAAACTAATTTTTTTGGATCCGTAAAATTAAATTATTGTTAGATTCCAAGTTTCGTGATTTTCGAGGTCAGTGTGTGGCCGTACGGATTTTTAATGTGGAAAACAATCGATATTTTAACGGTTAAACATACACCGCGTGAGCCAACGGAGTCGGAATTCGACGAAACCAGTTTCGTTGGGTCCGTAATGTCAAACTTTAGCTGCATGTCCAACTTCGTGATTTTTGGGTATTGTATGTGATTATAGTAATTTTTATTCGATGATACATATAGCGTTTGCTTAAAATGGAATATAATAATCAAATAAAAAATTATTTAAATTATCCTATAAAAACACCTTAACTTCCTAAACCTAAAATCATTTTTTTCTACGATCAAACACATTCGGCCGTCACCACAGAAAAATCAAACAGTTCGTGGGAGGCTGATCGCATATGGGTTGATGGGCTAGATATGGATTGGTGAGGGCCGGTTTATTAAAAGAACTAAGTTTATTTTGAATTAAATTAAGATCAAAACTTATAAAATGTATATCTATTTCATACTTGATCAGAATTTAGTATAACAAGATCTGTTGGGATCGTATGGACGGCGGCTATGCAATGGAACTGACTAGGACTGAATTGGAGTCCGTTATAATTTATAGCAAAATAAATTGTCCGATCTGAATCGACAACGGTTATCGATATTTAACGATAAACTGCCAATGTGAGATAACTCACCAACTCTATCAGTTCATATTTTTATAACGTATTTTTAGAACTGATAAATGATGATTGATTGCTGTGTATTGACAGTTTGGTTGAACTGCTAAGTAATTGTTTGGAATTATAGATTTGGTTATATATATATGTATATATATATATATATATATATATATATATATATATATAAATTTATTCTGTTTAGCAGAATATTTCATAGTGAAATGAAATGGATGTTAATTATACTGTTTAACATCTTTGGATGCAGGGAAACAGGTTGGAGGAATCCAACAGGATTCCTCAACATTTACTTTACTGTTTTTCATATATTGTAATATATGATGTGATATATAATCTGTGTTGATTACATGTGTTGAATGATATCGATCATTGTTATTTGGGTATTTTAAATACCGTAAGAAATACTAGGATGTAGAAAAAGGGATTTTCAAAAGTGTATTTTGAAAATAGATTACTTAGATAAAATCAATGGATTTTATATATAAAAGGAAAATGATTTTATAAAAGAAATTAATTATAAAATCAAAACAAATAGAAAAGGAAATATTTGTGAAAAAAATAGAAAAGGAAGTATTTCTAAAACATTTACAAATAGAATATAAAGGGAATATTTGTAAAACATTTACAAATAGAATTGAAAAGAAAATATTTATTTGTTAAATAAATAGGATTGGAAAAAAATATTTATTTGTTAAATAAATAGAATTGGAAAGGAAATATTTATTTTTTAAATAAATAAAATCATAAAAGGTATATTTATTTGGAAAATAAATAGGCTTATAAAAAGGGAATTAACAAGATATAAAAGAGTTAAGAGAAGATTGTTTAAATTGGATATCAAATAGAGTTAATTGATTAGAGCTATCGATTTGAGTTAATCGAATAAAGTAAATCAATTAGAGTTATCGACTTGAGTTAATCGAATAAAGTAAATCAATTAGAGTTATCAATTAGAGTTATTGAATAGAGTAAATTGAATAGAGTTAATTGAATAGAGTTGATCGAATTAGAATTAATCAAATAGAGTTAATTGATAGAGTTAATCGATTAGAGTAATTCGAACAGAGTTAAAGGAATTAATCGAATATTGGTTATTCGAAAAGAGTTAATCGAATATAGTTTATTCGAAAAGAGTTATCGAATATTAGTTATTCGAAGAGAGTTATCAAATTTTGGTTATTTGGAGAGAGTTAATCAATATAGTTTATTCGAAAAGAGTTATCGAATATTGGTTATTCGAAAAGAGTTATCGAATATTAGTTATTCGAAAAGAGTTAATCGAATATTGGTTATTCGAAAAGAGTTAATCGAATATTAGTTATTCGGAAGGACTTATCAAATATTAGTTATTCGAAAGGAGTTATTGAACATAGTTTATTCAAATAGAGTTAAAGGAGTTAATCGAATATAGTTTATTTGAATAGAGTTACAACAGTTAATCGAATATAGTTTATTCGAATAGAGTTAAAGGAGTTAATCGAATATAGTTTATTTGAAAGGAGTTAAATCGAATATTAGTTATTCGAAGAGAGTTAATCGAATATAGTTTCTTCGAAAAGGAGTTATCGAATAGAGATTTTTCGAAAGAGAATTATACGTTGAATTCGATTATATCGAATTCAGGAAAGTACTATTCACTTTCCGTTTTAATCAAGATTTATTTATTTATTAATAAATTCGTTATTTGTTTATTTATCCAAATTAATAAATAAAAGTTATATTTGAAGTTAGGTATTTCAGAAGAGGGATTATAACGTTATCGTTATAACCAATGTTTTTCATAAAAGAATTAGATTCATAAACTGAATCCTAGAGTTACGTAAGGAAGTTTGTTAAAGATGTAAAAGGTGAACTTTGTCTATTTCGGGGTTACGAATGTTGTTCAGTTAAGGTCTGAGAGGTAGTTATACCCCAACTTGATTGACTTTGTTTTTAACTAAGGAATGGTTAAGGTTTGATAGTGAAGGAGTTAATTGAATTTAGTTAATAAGTGTAAATGGTTCGAGTTGGCATAGCGATGTTTTATTTAAACATCTGTTTAAATCCAATGAATGAGTTTTGGAAACATTTCCCAAATATAATCAGAGATATTTTCTAATCATAGAAAATGAAATGTGTGATGATAAAGAATACTGGAATGATAGTGATATGTGAAAAAGAGATGGAAATGTTTTCCAAAGTTAATAACTTATATTTGCTAAAATTAGAAAATAAGGATTTGATGAATATATGGAAACAGGAAATGAAAGATGAATAAACTAAAGATATAAATGTTCAATGATGATTGACCGATATAATTTCCATCTGGAAATAATATCGTTGTTTGCACACGTGTTTTTCTTTGATAGTTAACTCACCGACAATCGAAGTTTCTGACTATTTTTCCATCGTCAATACGGAGAGACCGGGATCAAATTCATGACCTAAAAATCACTCTGTATGGGGGTTAGTGTTGCGATCAAAATGATGAAGATAATTGAAGACGGAGTTATGCAAGGGTTGTCTTGTTTACAGAATAGTGCCTTCAGTTTGTCCAGTCTTAGGTATGGAAGAATGTCTGATAGAGTATATTTAATGGATCGCGTAAGTTGATCTCTTCAAACGTATATACGTTTGGTGGTGGAGGAATTCGTTTCTCTTAGCTGTATACCCATTGTATTTTTAGGGAAATCTATTTGTGATTTGGTGGGTATGACGATGTGACATTCAAAGTGAATAATTGTGTGATCTGTCAGAGATATGCATGGCCTCTGGCCTCACAACTGGGAAATGACAAAAATCGGGCAGGAAGCATGACTAAGTGGTTGGCTGCCTATTAGGGTGTATTATCACCTATATAAAGATATTCATTTCATTCTATAATCTATTGTAGATGTTGTCCCATTCGGGAAACGGTTGCTGATCCCAACCGTTGGTAATATACATTCGATACACTTGAGCGAAATGAGTGGTCGGTCATGTGTGGCCGGGTTGCAAGATGTTCTTGTTGAACCCAGTGTATTCCTCTCTAGAGGTACACTATCGGAAGATGGTTCCATACCTTGTCATGGTTGGTAAACTATCATTCAATAAGTGCTCGCAGTTTTGATTGTATACTATATATGTAGAACATGAGATGAAAGCGTTTCTGCTAGATGATTATTATATTATGATTGATAGACACTATTATAATATCAATAGGAATTTGATATAAAGATTATTTGGGTTATCGTAAGGTAAAAACCATCCGTGTTTATGTGTGGATCGATCTTACGATTTTCCTTTCTTTCAAAATGATTTGAAAGTTAAATCAAATTATTTGGATTCTCATAAGGGAAAAACACGTTCCGTTATATGGCGTGGTCTTACGAGATATCGTTTTAATTGCTCAAACTGTTTTAAACTGTTTTACTCACACCAGTCCCATGACTGACCCAGAATTTGTTTTGTTTTTTTCCTAAACTCTTGGGTGCCCAATTTTGTACGGGCAGTCAAGTAGCTGGGATTTTACAGATATACTTGGAAAGCTGGAGCAGGAGGCTTCAACAGCGTTTATAAAGCTATTGTCTATTTCCTCTGTTTTGTAAGTGTTATACTCTGATAATGTTGCTGTATACATATATTGATTTTATTTCGAAGTTATGTATCTATTATATATTGTTTGTTCTGCTGTGAGATTCGTGTTTACTCTGATGTTGTATGTTCTTCTTCTTCTTCTTCTATTCTAAGTTTCTATCTTATCCATCCTCACCCTCTGTTTTATTTCTATTAGTTTTCTGGTTTCTAGTATAATATGGGTTGGACTTGTGTTATTTGGTCAGCTCAAATTGTACCGAAAATTCGGGACACTACAGGAACCTTCCATGAGTCACTTCCGCTCCCGGAAATTTGCCTTTAGGTAAACTTAAATTTGACAAGAACCAATTTGTAATTGAGACCTTTAAAAGATCAGTCTTTTATGAGCAAGAGGAATGTCCGTGATGAATGTACTTTTTTGGTTGCTAATATAATGATTCATTCTTTCTCTAATTTTCTCTGACATTTTTCTTCAGAACTTGTCTTCTGGCGCATTTACTCTCTTGGGCCTTCTTAGAAGATTATGTTAAGTTGAGGAAAGATTATCGGGAGAAATTTCCTCTCATTAAGTCTTCTCTTGGCATGATATTGCTTTTTAAGGGATCTTGAGAAACTTTATACTTGTTATCCTCGGATTCGCCTTGATTTCCTTGGCGAGAGTAAGGACCAAATCTTAAAAGTGGTCCATACATATCAATCGAGGTTGGTTTATGGTTATGATAGCTCGCCTGCTAGAAAGTGGGACTATCATAAGTATCCTTTGGTTCATACGCCTGATGGATTAGAAACTCCCTTTGATTCCTCACTTGACCTTATTGCTGGCATCGTGGATAAAATGAGGAAGGAAGCCTCCTTACCCTGATACTAATGATAAACACTTGTAACGGTGCTTTATTGAGAGCTAGGTTTTGTTCGTATGAAAGTTACGGTATTGGAGTATGGCTGTTCTCTTTTCTGGAGATGCGTCTATTTTGTAATCTCTTTGTAAATAATTATGTAAAATATGAAGTGCCTGGTATTTCACCTGCCGCATGCGATATTTTATAATGATGGTGCTTATAAATAGAGGTAGGATCTATAACCGTATCACTTAACATGCAATCACATATTCTGACATAAACGTTTTTCTTTGTTATGCCTTTACCACAACATGGTGTACATATTTGGTACATTTTGTTAGAAGCTTGCCTTACAGGCCTTCGTAAGACGCCACTTGCTCTTAGTGTGGTTAATAGTGTCGAGATACGGGAGATATGGAATGTCTATAGTGCTTACTTATGTTTTATGCATTAGTACAAATATTTGACATGCTTGAATGATAAATTGATGTATATACAGGTTAAAAACATTTCCCCAAGCAAATGAGAAGGTCATGAGTTTATCCTTAGTAATAATGGAAGTGTAGTTCCGAGTCGTATTTGAGCTACCGAAAAGGTTGAACAGTTCCTTCTGGTTTAGATTTAAGTTTCTAAATTGATCCAGATTTGGATATTTGCGACGAAACCATAACCCCACATCTGGTTGTGTAACAGCCCGCATTTTATGTATCGAAAGGTCATAATTTTTTTAATTTTATTCCTTGAGGGTTGGGTCATTCTCATCTTTTAATATGTTGCTTACCGGAATGTGATACATGTCCATAATTTTTACCGAATTTGTTTATGACCATTTTTCCCTTGTCATTCTTATACATGGCATAAATTTTGACTCAGGTCAACTCAGAGGGTGATATCTGGGCCATTGGAAATGAATTGATGTTTGCCTTTCCATGGAGTGGTTACATTAAAAATTTGGCTCAGCGGTTTGGGAGAAATCGATGTTTTAAGGTTTTTCAGTTGGTTGTCCAGGTTTTGAGAGCCTAATGGGCTGATTTGGGAGAGGCCCATTAGTGGGCTGGTGGAAACTATAAATAGAGGGTGAGAGGTATCGGAAAAAGTTTACATCCTCAGTCTCTCATTTGGTGCCTTGTGCTCCTCCTTCCTCTAAACACCTTTCCACCATTAAAAATCAAAATCCAAGGAGGGAAATCATATATCTACACCATTGGAAGCTAGATTTACATCAATTGGAGCAAGAGTTCATCGAATCAAGGAGACTGGTGTGAGGCGCTTGCTGTCTGGATTCTTATTTCATTAATTTTAGCTCATTTTGGCGAATCAGTGAGTTGTTTACATCTCTCACATGGATTCAATGAAGTATATGAACGTTTGATCATGTTTTTCATCAAATTCAAGTGTTTAACCATAGATCTCTACTATGATAAGTCCATTTTCATATGAATCACCATAGGATCCAATTTAGTAAGTTTATACCGGTAATTACCATGCCATTTCACATGATTATGCAAGTTAGATCCTCAATTTAGATCATATGTTCGTTATCATGATTTGGGGTGATTTGCATAATTTTAGTGATAATTTTCATATTCATGTTTTTAGTAACTTCATAACATGATTATGATTGTGTTGAATGAATTAGACAAGTATATTTCGTCGGATTTTTCATTTGGAGAAGTTTTAGTCGAAACTGGAGTGGCGTTAGGAAGGTGCAGGTTTTGGGTCGTTCATGGTGGGTCGGTCGGTCGCACCATGGTGTATGTCATGGAGAACAAGACAGTAATGGGATCGGCCGTACTTGGGAAGTTGGGTCGGGTTAAGTAGAACCAGGTCGGTCATGTTTATATGGGTCAAGCAACCCTAGGGTCAAAGCAGGGTACAGTCGAGCGGTTTGGGGATGAGCATGGCTAGGTCGAGCAGAGGCCTGGTTGGTCATGAAGCTTGTGTACGGGTCAGTCATGTAGCTTGTGTACGGGTTAAGCATGCCAGGGTCGAGCATGTCAGGGTCGAGCATCAGAACCAGGGTCAGGTCGGTCGTGCATGAAGACCAGGGTCGGTCACACGGGGTTATTTTCTGAAAATTTATATTTTCGGGTACAACTTAGATTTGAACAAAAAAGTCTGGAAAAAATATTTTTCTGGAGCAACCCACCGAAGCCTAGCCGCAGCGCATTGGTGTAATTTCGGTGATGGTGTGACTTCGAAGTAAATTCATGTAGGAAGGTTCGAAGTGTTGAAAGGTGTTCATTGATCGGTGTAGAACATCGAATTAGGTGACAACTCAAAGGTCGTGAGTTAGTGGATAATGGTTGCTTGAGAAGGTTGCTTTAGCTATAAAAGGTCATCGGGTTGGATGACTAGAGATGAGAAGTCCAAGGGTCTATCGTTGTCATAAGTTCTTGCAGGCTCGAAGTAGGGGTACAATATGGGCACCTAAAAAATCGGAAGGTTGCTGGTCAAGTACCTTGGGTCTTGTAGAAAGGCCCAGTTGTCAAGGTTGGACATTGTCAAGGTTGGACATATGGAGCTTTTGTTGGAACTAGGGTTACCATCAGCCCTTGACGTATGGCAAGGTTGGTCGTCATACGATTGACGATGGCCTCAAAGCAGGATTGGTAGTGATAGCCAGAGTCTGTCATGGATGTTTGAATGTTTAAATGTTTATTTATACCATCTCATGTGGATTGTCCAACGTCGAGGGAGATTTTCCTTGTGTGCTTGACTGATATTGGTTTAGGCCTCTGGGGATAGTGCTTGAGGGGTGTAAATCTCGATTAGGATTGTCCACGTGAGACCTATGTAATCAGGATGCTATGAATGTTAACACTGGTTGCACCGATTGCTATGGATGGATTTTTGTTACCTTGGATATTATGAATTGTAAAGGCTATCACCGTCGGATGTGGGGAAGGCAGGTGTGAGCTCTTCTCTTGTTTTGGGTAGTGGTTGGTAAATCTACCCATTCTAATACACTTTATTGATGAAGTTTTTTAGCTGTTTTATCGTTCACTAAGACTGTTATCTGACTCAAGGTTTTATGTTTACCTCCTATTACCTTGGGCTGTTCATTCGATCGTGGATGGGCATATTGAGTAGTAGGTGACAGGTGATGCTTTAGTGAGGATAATGATGTTGATCGATGGTGAGCAGGAGGCTCACGTACCGGTTATTACTATATAGTATTTTCTATTTCTGCTGATACTATATACTTTGAGGGATGTAGTGAGGACCTTTGTATAGAAATATTATCTTAAGTTGTATGGATCTCTCTACTGGTTCTGTTAAGAGTTTTTAGTTTCTGTGCAATCGGATTTCAGTATTATTACTTGTTGTATATGTTCTATTATATTTTACCCTTGCGTTGTGAGATTTACGAAAGGTTCCGATTGTTATCATATCCTGATGATCATCCATAGCTGCCTAGCACACCTTTTAGCGCATTGTTCCTCGTGTATAGTGCGAGGGCTGTGGGTGGTCGTCATAGGTTTTGATTTACACTTAAATCAACCCAGACTTAGGTATGAAGATAGGAGATCGAGAGCCCGCTTCTGGCCTTTGTGGGGAGTCAAATCTACCTGGAATCGGTATTGAGGTAAGGCTGGGGTTCCTCTTCCGGCACTTGTAAATATCTGATCCAACCCAGATACGGTTTATTAAAGCAGGAGACTGGAAGTCCACATTCAGTATTTATGAAGAACCGAACCAGCCTAGATTCGGGTTATTAAAATAGGAGATCGAAAATCTTCTTTCTGTATTTGTGAAGAACCGAATCAACCCAAATTCGGTTATTGAAGAGAAGACCCAAACCATCCTTTGTTCGGGAAATTAGAGATTGAGTACCAGGAATCCACTTCTGGTATTTAATGTTTTGGTATCCCCTTGAATTAGATTTTGTGAATCAGAGGTTGTACATGCTTCATGAGCCACTTTCTGGGCTTTTGATATCAAAGCACAGGATGTACGAGCATTGTTGGCCACTCTCTGGGCCTGTGCATCCGGTGCGCTTGACTAGCTTATCCATAAGCAGGACCCAAGGACTTACCCGACATCCCTCCAGGAGGCGCATTATCCTGACCGTCGTAAGTGATGACAAGGTATTAGAAACTTAAATCATGCCATTGTAGACACAGAATTAAGGTCTACTCTTTTGATGCTCTATACTGACCATCGTAGGTACTAATAGAGGCTTACACCACCCCCTCTGAGGGGTGCCCTATCCTGACCATCATAGGCGATGATAGGGGTCGGCATTACCTTTTGCGGGTAACGCGAAACATAAGCAGAGGTAGGACATGCTTAGTTCATAGCAGAGGCAAGGCGTACTCTTTTGCGAGCAGAGGAAGGGCGTGCTAATTTCAGATGCACCATCACGACCATTTCTGGTGTGAAATGGAGGCTTACGCTTTTGATGCTTTAACCTAGCCCCCTCTGATTTGGGCATGGAGAAAGACTAACACACCATCCCCCTCTGAGGGATGCCTTGTCCTCACCAATTTTGGTGATGATAAGGGATTTGATCCATTCGCGGTTTGACCAATCTTGGGTTTCTTTAAGCTTTGAAAGGATTGTTTTCCATACCCTTGGTTGTGTTTTATAATCCTATCCCTAAGGACTTTTATTGAATTTGATTAGATCTTTTTATAAACCCTTGTGACTGGCCTTGGTTGATGAATTCGATGACCATTTCCTTAAGGATTCTACAGTGATTAGTTTCATGTCCATTCATCATGTGGTATTGACAGTAGGGTCCTCATGACTTCCTCTCGTATTTGGGCTTTTCCTTCGCGATCAGCCAATAGTTGAGTTCGTGTTTGTTAAGAAGTAGATATTTTCCATCGAAGTGGTAAAGTGGGATCCCTTGGATAATCCTGGCATAAACCTCTCTCCTTGCCACTGGGACCTAACCCTTTTGAACCCAACTATTTTTGTTTTACCTATATTTTTGTTCCTACTTCCCAAAATATACTGAGGTTGAGGTGTTATCCCTTCAGACCATTTGTTGGTGAAGTAGTCAAAATCATTCATTATTTCTTGTTCAAACACCAATCTTCTGATTTGCTTGTGGGGAGTTTTCCTTATGTGAGAGAAAATGTTAATATCCTTTGATGTAGAGCCGCTTGGAGAAGGTGTTTGTGTTTGTCCTATTTAGGAAAGGCTATTATTCCAAGCATCGAAAGCATATTGCTCCATTTCCTTTTTCCACTTTATTATCCATAAGGCTTCTACTCTCAGCCTTTGTTCTTCTATCACTCTTGGGTCAGTGATTTTTGAATTTTGTATTTGAGATTCAAAAGACTCTTGTTGGGACCTCTTACCCATAAATTTGCTTCTCCAAAGCTTTAGTATTATCCGAGACGGAACAACATAAGTAGATGTGTGGCTGTTAACCACAAGGTCAGAGGTTTAACCCTCCCTCTAGCACCAAAATGTTAATGATATTTTCGTCAACACCGGAGATAGGTCTATGGAAGTGGACCTAAGGGAAAAATGGGTTGTTAGCCTTCGCAAATTTGAATTAGTTCACCATTTCCAAGGTATCAAGGTCTAGAATCCGAAAGAATAATTACTCTTCCCTTTATGGGGTGAGCATCACGCTTAAGAGATTCAAGAACCAACAGTTACCTTGGGATTATGGATTTCTAAACACAACACTTGGTAAAGGACTTAACAGTTTGTAGAAAGGGGTTCTGCACTAAGCCGGCAGAAAGGTCTAAGCTCATAGGAAGGGGTGTTCACCTAATTTGCGGGAAGGCTTGGGTGAGGGCTTACGTGCATGTAGGAAGCAAAAAGTACACCACGATAACAAATACTAGGAAATAGCATGGAAAAGTCATAAAGAAATATCATTTGTATTGATTCACTCTTTACTGATCTTTGATTTAGAATACATGAATAGAACAGAGTAAATCCCCAAATTGATCTAGAAATTAGGGTTTTCTCTGAAGAAAGAGAACACAAGAATAAGAATGAGAAAATCATCCCCAAAATGCGATGCCTAGGGTCTTATTTATAGAGAATTTGGGGCACCTTCTGCTGTTGGGCCGTTGGGCTTGCAGGAGCCTCTGTCGGCCGCTTTTCTTCTTGGTCTTGGATGTTTTAGCTCCCGACCTCTTTGGGGTGCTGATTGTAGCTTCCGGGGTGAGGGTCCCGGTCACTTGAGGCTTCTTCGAGAATGACGTGAACTTGTCGATGTAAATGGATTTCGGATGACATGTGTGCTCCCAGTTGTGGGCTCTTAGTCATAAGCCTACGGATGTAGGCTTCCGGTTTTCTCATAAATACTCAGAGGACATTGCCCTCGTGATGTATATATGTAGATAGTTGTTGGTTCGAAACCACTATCGGATTCTGTACTATGTAGATTAGTATGGATAACTTTAATCCTTCTAGTGTTCTGGTTTGTCTTTCGGTGGGGTCTCCTGGTATAGCCTTATCTTTCGGAAGGTAGCTCCGGGAGATTTGTCTGTTGTCTATCAATATGTCCTTATGATGTTTATGCAATAGATGTTTCGGAAGCTGGTTCTAGATATTTTCTATGTACTTCCAGCTTGATACTCTTGATGCCTTCGCCTCCTGATGTATCAGTATTAAGCTGGTTAATACCGACATCCCTTCCGTCCTTTTGGGTTTCAACTAATGGAGCACTTGCCTCCCTTTTTCTTAGTTCCTACTCAGAGGACTTTTACCATAGAACCCCCCTTCTGGATCGACCCTGCCGGATAGACCTTGTCGGTACTCTGTAGCTTTTGAGCTCCTTTCTCTTAAGAAGGTTCCGATTTATGCAGCTCTCGGATTATTCCTTCCTGCTCTTTGTTCTTCCTAGTGTTTCGCTCTTGCTTTTGGAGAATTCCTATGTGCCTATGTTCATCCGATTACCCCTTCACCGTCAGCTTGTTTCGGAGTTAATTTTGGTAGCAACACAGTGTTACTTTCTTCCATCTTTGGAAATGAAGGGAATGACTGATTTACTTCCTATGTTTGCGCCACTTGTTTCCTTTTCAATTTACCTCCATTATTTCTTACCATATCTTGGTAATTTGATTGAGGGTCACATAGATTTCCCTGGCAAACTCATCCTGGCATGGAGACAGTGATCCCTAAATGGAGTGTCTCTTCTTGCTAAGCCTTATTTGAGGTTTGGATATGTAAACTCTTATTTTGTAATATTTTGTGATTGTAATACCCTGTAATTTTAAAAACATTAAAGATGATAAACTAAATAATACTTAATTTAATATTCAGAATTAAGTGAAACGAACTGCACCATTTCATTTGTATCAGAGTTCTACTTGAGATAGACTTCGAATTTGCATAAAATGGGCACTGTATGAAGAAGATATTAAGGTTTGAAGTTTACACATATATAAGCTAATTATATATATTAAAAAAACATTCTAGAAATTAAAAATCATTCCAAAAATCGAAAGAAGAACAACGCGAGAAACAGGCCTGTTGGGGGTTGACCCCTGCCATAGGGGTGTCGACCCATGGGTCGACACCATAAAGGGGTTTCGACACCCAGGTCGACACCCCCAGATATGAGCCTGGTACATTTATGTGTATTTGGACTTGTTTTCTTACCAGATTCGTGAATCCTAAGCTATAAATAAGAACTCATTCTTATTATTTTATTCACACAAAAACAATGGATGACTGGATGTTGTCTCTGCCTAGATTGAAATAGCTTTTCTTCTTCAACAAACAACTCATTCAAGTTTAGAGATCTGTGATTCAACATCGGCAATCCCTCTTCTGTCTATTAGATCCGTTCACTGTGAGTCTACGTTGATTTTAGATCTAAATGTTTAAAAGTTAATCTTGTCATGACTATAATTGGATCTAAGCCTGTGATTTTTTGAATCATATCAAATCTGCTATAATCTGTGTATCTAAGTAATTGTGACATGACTATGAACTAGATTTGAGCCTATACCTATTTATCATGTCAGATATGCCATTGTTTGTAGATCTAATTCACTGTTTAGATCTCATCATTCCTGTCCCTATTATATTTGTGGCTAAATCAATTCTAGTTGGATATCTAATTCATTATTTAAATCTCATCATGCCTGTTTATGATGTCCCTATTATGTTAGAATCAGTCCTATTATCACATGTTCATCAGATCTATTCCTATACTCCTATCTTGTCATTATGCCACTATATGTTTATTCCTGTTTCTGCCACCATATGTTAATCTTGCTCTTATGTTCGTTTATGTCCTCTTCCCTTCTTCTTTTCCCTTCTTATTTTTATAGCCAGGCTACCTTCCAGTCTGGGCATACCGCTGAAATATGCGAATATGTTAAATTGGGACTTGGGGAAAACGTTAAAATTGGGGCATAACTTATATTGGGAAATTTGGGCATAACTTGAATGAAATATACGAATGTGGGTTTGGGCCATAAATTAAATTATGATCAAAGACCTTAATTTGGGGCATATGATTCATTATGAAATGACTTGAGAAAGGGGCATGAAAACCTACAATGACATAGAAATAATTGGTTAATAATGGAAATGCCTAGAATTACAGTAATTTGAAATTGTAACCGTGCTTAGACATGAAGGTGGATTACACTTGTGGTGGAAGTCTGCCTGGAACCGAGAGACATATCGAGCGACTACAAAGTGGTGAATCTAATGTGAGGTGTCTAAGTGCACAAACAGGTGACATGCTAAGACACGAGGTTAAGTCCGACTTGTGGAAGAAGTCTGCCCGGAACCACCCGACATATTCAGCATCCATATGTTGTAGGCTTAACGTGCGAAGTCTAGCACATTATAACCATAAATGAATATGGTAATGAACTTGAATACTTAACCTAGTTGAATCAATAAGGATTACATGAACATGTTAACTTGAGCAGGGGTTAAGTAAATTTGTATGAAACAGTGGGTGGGTTAAGTATATCTGGGGTGGTGGGTAATATTCATATATAAGCCCACAAACTTAACCTATGAGGTTATGTAGTCTTTTACTCTGGTATGGCAAAACCTGTGGAAAACCTAGAAGTGGGGATGCAAACATAGGGGGAAGCTTGTATCATCTTGAGTGCGGACCCATTTCAGTCAGTAACCCATATATAGGTATCAAACGAGTACTACGAACTAGGTCGGAGTCGCGGAACGCTTACTGAGTTGGTTGTAAGAGATCTAAAAGTGGGGGATGGTGTGGGCGGCACATTCCGATGGGGTCATGTGCGTGCATGGGTCCGGTAGAGGAGGTTTAGACGCCGTGACATTAGTAGATATGGTTGTGCACATCCAGAAAATGAAGGGTTGCCACTTTAGGAAGTGATACATCCTACTGTGGGGCCAACACAAGGTATCTACGTGGTAGTGAGCCAATCGATTGGGGTAGTGATTAGGGTACATCTAGACTTTGGTATGTTTAGGAACCCGTTATTATCCAAACGGGTAAACTTCGATATGTTCAGTCGGGTTGCCTATTATTGTATGGGGTAAATCCTCTCACTAGTGGTATGCCTAAGTCTACCATCTTATAGTTATTGGGGATCATCTTGTCTTGTGAATCTAGTATTGGTGCAGAGAAAGAAAGTATTAGAGCAATATATTCTATCATTTTTTTATCCTGTTTACCTATTAATACCTACCTTTTATGATATTATCTCTCTTATCCACTTTATATGTCTGTCATGATACTTTTACTTATTTATATGCTAGAGTAACTGGACTCGCCAGACTTTTTTTCTGACCCATTTTATTTCCTTTCTTTCTCTTCCATCCCCCCAAAGGTTCTCAAGGTGGGAATACTCAAGCTTGATCAAGTTCTGCTTTCATCTTGCTTGGAGCTGCTTAGATGTACTGCTTGATTTCATATCTCTCTACCATGGCAATGTTTTGGATATTATGATTATTTTATTATTGTACTCTGATGATTTAGTACAAGATAGAAATTTTAAATAGATGTACTGGGTTTATGTATTTTTAGACTTATGATGTTTTGAACCACGATGTTATGTTTTCTACTTAATAAAATTTTAAATTCCCCTACTATTTTATATTTGTCTTGTAATGTTTCTGTTTCTGTTTACCACTTACGTTTCACGAAACTTAATTCATTCCCTTAATGAGTGAAATTAACAGACGTGGGGTGTCATACTTGGTGTCAGAGCCGAAGGTTACCAGATCAGATAAAATATTTTGAAAACTGTTTTCAAAGAGGTTTTAGAAGAAAGAATTTTCAAAAGAAAAGTCTATTTTGAAAAACATATTCCCCCAAAGCCATTTGTCATATCTTTCGATTCTCTGTTTGAATCCCGTTTTCCTTTTCTTTTCAGCATGTCTAGCTAACCTAATATTCCTGAGGGTGTTACTATACTAGGTTGGTTTCGTAGATATCTAGAGGCCACCGCACCTACTGGTGGCAAAGCAGGCGTTCCTTCCCCAGCTGCACCTGTTGTTCCTCATCCTCCTCCGCAAGCAGATAATTTAAGATCTACAATGGTATATGTGCTATGGGTGGAAATCCATTTCGAGGAACCAAAACTTTCGTTGAGGCAAGGAATTGGCTCAAAGAGACGGAGGATTTGTTTGGAATTTTCAAAGTTGAAGATCGTAGAATGATTTAGTTAGCCACTTGGCTGCTGAAAGATGAGGCTTGATTCTGGTGGGAAGTGACGCAAGTGGGGCGTCCAGTGGAGACTTGGGATGATTTTCGGTAGAGGTTTGAAATGAAGTTTCTTTCTCAAGCTAAGAAAAGTGCAAATGGAAAGGTTCTTGGCGCTCAAGCAAGGAGGCATGACTATCAAAAAGTATGTTAACAAATTCAATCAACTGGCAAGATTTGGGTCGGAGCTAGTGGATACCCCGCATAAGAAAGCTTTGCGGTTTGTTAAAGGACTAAATGAACCCCTCCATGCGTTAGCTATGTCTCATATTCCGATGGGAGAAACTTTTGAAAGGCTTATTAACGTGGTATTGGTGCATAAGGAAGATAATGGCGACAAGAAAGAAGCTAAGGTTGAGGAAACACAAAATAAGAATGTACGGCCAAAGGAAGGACACCACCAACAACAACAACAAAAGAAGGCAAAAAGAACGATAAGGCTAAGAATAAGAGGAAGTGCCATAATTGCGGACGAGAGGGTCATTTGATCAAGGACTGCAAAAGAAGGAAGAATGCTTACTTCGGTTATGGAGAGATCAGACACTTATCTAAGGAGTTCTCGAAGAAGCAAGGATAAGGTTAAAGGGCATAAGCTTATGGAGGGAAGGTGCATGCTCTCGTGACCAGTGCTCAGGATAGGGGTAGGAAAATTTCTGTTGAAGGTTTGACTTCTCTTTCTAATCATCCAATTAGAACTCTTTTTGATTATGACGCTTCATATTAATTTATATCTGATTCTATGGTTGAGTCTTTGCACCTTAGTACTAGTATGGTAGTGGATCTCGTTGTTGTCTCAAACCCCATTAGGGGTACGGCTCATTTGTCTATGATTTGCCATGGGTTTGAGAATATCTGTATTGGGCGTCGAATTTGAGTGCGACACATATGTGCTGGGTTTTAGGTGCTATAGTTTGATTTTAGGGATGGATTGGCTAGCCATGTATGGTGCCACTCTGGATTGTGAGAGGAGGGTCGTTATACTGTTGACTTGCCATGGGAGGACCCTCTAGATTTCTTATGACCCTAAGGGGTCTGTCATGCTTAGTTTCCTAGAGCCACTTGATGCATTTATCGATGATCTACGATCTATTCTGCTAGTCCGTGAGTATTCTGATGTTTTTGATGAGGTTTGAGGATTACCTCCGAGGCACGAGATTTATTTTAATATATACTTGGTGGACAATGCAAAGCTAGTTACATTGCCTATACGCCATATGGCTCCAAAAGAAAGTAGGGATCTTAGCAAGCAAGTAGGGGAGCTACTTAAGAAATGATTTGTTATGCGAAGCATATATGAATGGGGTGCTCCGATGGTATTGGCAACTAAGGCGGATGTTTCGCTTTGCTTATGTATGGACTATAGAGAGTTGAATAAACTCACTTAGAAGAACAAACACCTACTCCCGAGGATAGATGATCTTTTTGACTAGTTTGTTGATGCATCGGTTTTCTCTTAGTTAGACTTGGCTACGAGGTTTCATCAATTGAGGGTGGCTGTGGACAGTATAGACAAGACTGCTTTTAGGACTCTAGATGGTTTCTTTGAATGGCTCGTTATGCCTTTTGGGTTGACGAATGCACATGCCTATTTTGTTGATCTGATGAGTAGGGTGTTTTGGGAGTTTCTAAATAAGTTCATTGTGGTCTTTATTGATTACATCTTAATTTTCTCGAAGAGAAAGTAAGAACATGCCCAAAATTTAAGGGAGGTTTTGAAAACTCTCCGTGCGCACCAGCTTAAGGCAAAGTTCTCCAAATGCCATTTTTGGAGGAAAAAAGTGATATTTTTAGGGCATGTGGTCTCTAAAGACGGGATAACGATAGATCCTGCAAAAGTAGTTGCAGTTCAAGATTGATAGATTCCAAAGAATGCAACGGAGGTGAGAAGTTTTCTTGAATTAGCAGGCTATTATAGGAAGTCCATTAAGGACTTCGCAAAGATATCAACCCACTCACCAGGCTGATGAAGAAGAATTTGACATTTTCGTGGGATATAGATTGTGATGTTGCTTTCCAGCGAATACAGGGCTCCGACAACAGCCCCGGTCTTGACCTTGTACAATGGAAACAAAGTGTTTACATTGTACATTGATGCATGTGGACAGGGCTTGGTGTAGTTCTGATGCAAGAAGGAAGGGTAGTTCGTTATGGAGGTAGACATCTAAGAGTTCATGAGAAGAACTACCCTACCCATGACTTAAAGTTAACAGCCATAGTATTTGCGCTTAAGACTTGGTGCCATTATTTGCTTGGGGAGAAGTTTCGAGTTGTACACCGATCGTAAATCTCTCAAGTACTTTTTCTCGCCGTAGGATTTCAATTTGAGGCAACAAAGATGGATGGAGCTCCTAGCGTCCTATGACTTTGAGATTGCTTATACCTCTGACAAAGGTAATGTAGTGGCAGACGTATTGAGTAGGTAGGGGATGACTTTGAGTCCTCTTTTTGTGGAGAGGAAAAGCTTGGAGTATATATTGACTTTCAATTTTAGACCCTCCACCGAGTTTATGCCTGGCTTATTGGCATCACTAGAGGTGCGACCTACTCTTCTGGATCAGCTAGGAGCTTCACAACAAGGGGATCCATAGGTTTCATACATCTTGGATAGGCTCAGTAGAGGGGAGACTTCTAGTCACCTCAGTAGATATTCCATAGATGATAGAGGGTGGTTACACCGAGATGGAAGGCTTTGTGTTTCCCAAGTTAGGAGTATTTCAAAGACAGTTCTAGAGGAAGCCCATCATTCTAAGATGACTATTCATCCAGGCGGTGATAAGATATATAGAGATATGAAGAGGGTTTTATTTTGGTATGGGATGAAGAAAGATGTGGCAGACTTTGTTTCTCAGTGTTTGATTTGCCAGCAAGTCAAAGCTAAGCAAAATAAGACCAGTGGTTTGCTTCATCCTTTAGAGGTCCCCCAAGTGGAAGTGGGAGAGCATCTCTATGGACTTCATTAAAGGTTTTCCTAGATAAAGGAAAGGCAACACCAGAATTTAGGTGATAGTAGACAGACATACTAAGAGCGCTCATTTCATTCCAGTTAAGAGTAAGAGGACAGCGACATGGTTAGAAACAGTTTAAATTCGTGAGATAGTCCGTCTTCATGGAGTACCTTCCATCATCGTAAGTGAACTTGACCACATTTTCACTAGTGAATTTTGGAGGAGCTTGCAAGAAGCATTAGGTACACAGTTGTGTTTGAACACCGCTTATCACCCTCAGACTGATGGATAGACGGAAAGAGTGAACAGAGTTCTTGAGGATCTTTTAAGGCTGTGCATACTAGACTTCGGAGGGGCTTGGGAGGAGCATCTTACTTTAGTAGAGTTCGCCTACAACAACAGTTATCAATCTAGCATTGGCATGGCACCCTTTGAAGTATTATACGGACGACCTTGTAGATCACCAACTTGTTGGTGGTATTCTATGGAAAGACTACTACTTGGACCAGATATGGTAAGATAAACGTCGGAGAAGATTGATCTTATTAGACAGCGAAATCAGCTTAGGATAGGTAGAAGTCCTATGTAGACAAGAGAAGGACTGATATTGAGTTTGAGGTGGGAGACATGGTTTTCATCAAGGCAACGCCTTTAACGAATGTGGTTCGCTTTGGATCTGTAGGGAAATTGGCACCAATATTCGTAGGGCCGTTTCCCATAACAGAAAGGATTGGCCAAATGGCCTATAAAGTAAAGTTACTAGAGAGACTGTCCGATGTTCATGATGTTTTCCCCTTTTTCACTTATGGAAGTGCTTGCATGATACTACAGAAGTAGTTGAGCCGAGTATGCTTGAGAAAGTAGAGCTGGAACGGGAGGCGACGATTAGACGAGTTCCTATCCGTATTCTTGGATCAGAAGTTAAGAATCTACGCAACCAAGAGGTTAAGTCGATAAAAGTTCAATGGGGAGATAACCAAGAAGATGCAACTTGGGAGACTAAAGACAAGATTCGTGCTTCGTACCCTTTTCTTCTCAAGAGTATGTTCTTAACTTCCTTTCCAAAGCTTTTATTCATGATTGTTTCTATCACTTAAGTATATCCTATCGATCAAATCTTCAACCTTTGGATAGAAGTCCCATGGGTGTAAACATGTGTTTGAGATATGTTATGTTTGATGGATGCAAGTGGATGAAAGTATTTGCTAGTGGTTGCTTGAGGATGCGTATACACACACATTGGGCACTAGATCAGCCCAATCACTCTCAAACTGCATATGGATGTGTGTGCATTTTTTCTTTTTTGATGGATGAAAGTGGGTGTATCATCATATGGATGTTGCATTTTGATAAATGGTTGTGCAAACATATATAACTTACATGTTATAGTAGGATTATTTGCATACATGTTGGATTTATGGCACTAACATACATTGCGTTAAGGAGGTCGACTAAATCGGTAGACCGCTTGATCTTTCGCATTAGTGTAAGAACACATACACACACCTTTGCATATGTTCATATAAGCATTAGAAATATTTTAAGCACAATGGATGCCTGCGATTGGTGGATGAGTAGATGGGTAATGGATGTTAGGATACATTCTTCTTAACTTTTATATTTCGGGGATGAAATCCTTTAAGTAGGGGAGAATGTAACACCTCATAATTTTAATAACACTAAAGATGATAAACTAAAGAATACTTAGTTTAATATTCAGAATTAAGTGAAAAAGACTGTGCCATTGCATTTTTCTCGGAATTCTACTTGAGATAGACTTCGAGTTTGCGTAAAACGGACATCGTATGAAGAACATATGAAGGTTTGAAGTTTACACATATATAAGCTAATTATATATATAAAATAAACATTCCAGAAATAAAAAATCAGTCTGAAAGTCGAAGGCGGGACAACGCAGGAACTAGGCTCGTTGGGGGTCGACACCTGCCCTAAGGGTGTCGATCCATGGGTCGACACCATGAGGGTGGTGTCGACACCCATGTCGACACCCACGTCGACACCCCCAGATCCGAGCCTGGTACATTTCTGTTTATTTGGGCTTGTTTTCTGACCAGATTCGTGAACCCTAGGGTATAAATAAGACCCCATTCCCATTGTTTTATTCACACAAAAATAATGGAGAACTAGATGTTGTCTCTACCTAGATTGAAATAGCTTTTCTTCTTCAACAAAATAGTCATTCAAGTTTAGAGATCTGTGATTCAACATCAGCTATCCCTCTTCTGTCTCTCAGATCCATTCACTATGAGTCTACGTTAATTTTAGAACTAAATGCTTAAAATTTAATATTGACATGACTATAACTTGGATCTAATCCTGTGACTATTTGAATCATAACAGATCTGCTATAACCTGTGTATCTAAGTTATTGTGACATGACTGTGAACTAGATCTGAGCCTATACCTATTTATCATGTCAGATCTACCATTGTTTGTAGATCTAATTCACTGTTTAGATCTCATTATGCATGTCCCTGTTATGTTTGTGGCTAAATCAGTTCTACTTGGTTATTTAATTCATTGTTTAGATCTCATCATGCCTGTTTATGATGTCCCTGTTATGTCAGTCCTATTATCACATGTTCATCTGATTTGTTCCCGTATGCCTATCTTGTCATTATGCCACTATATGTTTATGCCTGATTCTGCCATCATATGTTGATCTTGCTATTATGTTCGTTTCTATCCTATTCCCTTCTTCTTTTCCCTTTTTATTTTTATAGCCAGGCTACCTTCGACCCTAGGCATACCATTAAAATATGCGAATACGTTAAATTAGGAATGAGGGGAAAACGTTAAAATTGGGGCATAACTTATATTGGGAAATTTGGGCGTAACTTGAATGAAATATACGAATGTGGATTTGGGGCATAAATTAAATTGTGATCAAAGACCTTAATTTGGCGCATATGATTAATTATGAACATGACTTGGGAAAGGGGCATGAAAACCTGTAATGACATAGGAATACTTGGTTAATAGTGGAAATGCCTAGAATTACGGTAATTTGAAATGTAACCGCGCTTTGACATGAGGTTATATTACACTTGTGGTGGAAGTCTGCCCGGAACCAACCGACGTATCCAGTGACCACAAGTATTAGGCTTGATGTGGGAATCTAATGTGAGGGGTCTAAGTGCACAAACACGTGACGTGCTAAGACACGAGGTTAAGTCCGACTTATGGAAGAAGTCTGCCCGGAATCGCTCGGTGTATCCAGCATCCACATGTTGTAGGCTTGATGTGGGAGTACTAGCACATTATAACCATAAATGAATATGGTAATGAACTTGAATACTTAACCTAGTTGAATCTGTAGGGATTAAATGAACATGTTAACTTGGGTATTGGTTAAGTAAATTTGTATGAAACAGTGTGTGGGTTAAGTATATCTAAGGTGGGTAATATTCATATATTGGCCCACAAACTTAACCTTGGGGTTATGTAATATTTTACTCAGGTACGACATAACCTATGGAAAACCTAGTGTGGGGATGAAAGCGTATGGGGAAGTATGTATCATCTTGAGTGTGGGACCCATTTCAGTCAGTAAACCATATATAGGTATCAAACGAGTACTCCAAACTAGGTCGGAGTCAAGTCACGCTTACTAGGTTAATTGTAAGAGATCCAAAAGTGGGGGACGGTGTGAGCGGCGCATTCCGACGGGGTCATGTGTGTGCATGGATCCGATAGAGGAGGTTTAGACGCCGTGACATTAGTAGACATGGTTGTGCACATCCTGAAAATGAAAGTTGCCACTTTAGGAAGTGATACATCCTACTGTGGGGCCAGCAAAGGGTATCTACAGAGTAGGGAGCCGATCGATTGGGGTAGTGATTAGGGTACATCTAGATTCCGGTATGTTTAGGAGCCCGTTATTATCCTTAGGGGTAAACTTTGGTTTGTTCAATTGGGTTGCCCGTTATTATATGGGGTAAAACCTCTCATTAGAAGTACGCCTTAGTCTACAATCTTGTAGTTAATGGGGATCATCTTGTCTTGTGATACTAGTATTGGTGTAGAGAAAGAAAGTATTAGAGCAATATATTCTATCATTGATTTTCCTTTTTACCTTGTCATATCTGCCTTTTATGATGTTATCTCTCTTATCCACTATATATGTCTGTCATGATACTTTTACTTATTTATATGCTAAAAGTAACTGGACTTGCCCGACTTTATGTTTGACCCATTTTGTTTCCACTTCTTTCTTTTTAGTCCCCCCCCCCCCAAGGTTCTTAGGGTGGGAATACTCAAGCTTAATCAGGATTCTGCTTTCATCTTTCTTGGAACTACTTAAATGTACTGCTTGATTTCATATCTCTCTACAACAGCTATGTTTTGGGGATTATGCTTCTTTTATTATTATACTCTGATGATTTTGTACGAGACAGAAAATTTAAGTAGATGTACTGGATTTATGTATTTTCGGACTTATGATGTTTTCTGCTTAATAAAATTTTAAATTCCCTTGCTATTTGATATTTGTCTTGTAATGTTTCTGTTTCTGTTTACCTATAACGCATCACAAAACTTAATTCATTCTATTAATGGGTGACATTAATGGACGTTGGGTGTCACACTTGGTACCAGAGTCGAAGGTTACAAGATTGGATAAAATATTTTGAAAATTGTTTTCAAAGAGGTTATAAAAGAAAGCATTTTCAAAAGAAAAGTCTGTTTTGAAAAAACATATTCCCCCAAAGCCATATGTAATATCTTTCGATTCTCTGTTTGAATTCCTTTTTCCTTTTCTTTTCAGCTTGTCTGGGGAACCTAATATTCCTGAGGGCGTTACAATACCATGCTGGTTTCGTAGGTATCTAGAGGCGTGGCGCCTGCCGGTGGCCAAGCAGACATTCCTCCCCCAGTTGCACCCGCTGTTCCTCATCCTCCCCCTCCGCAAGTAGATAATTTTTCTAAGATCTGCAAAGATTTCTATGCTATGGGTGGAAACACATTCCGAGGAACCGAAACTTTCGTTGAGGCAAGGAAGTGGCTCAAAGAGACAGAGGATTTGTTTGGAATTTTTGAAGTTGAAGATCGTAGAAAGATTCAGTTACTCGCTTGGCTACTGAAAGATGAGGCTTAACTCTAGTTGGAAGTGACGCAAACAGAGCATCCAGTGGAGACTTGGGATGACTTCCGGCAGAGGTTTGAAATGAAGTTTCTTTCTCAAGATGAGAAAAGTACGCAGATGGAAAGGTTCTTGGTGCTCAAGCAAGAAGGCATGACTGTCAAAGAGTATGTTGCACTACAACAAATATACCATATTACAACGGTGCAAAAACGTTGTAAAAGGTTTTTACAACGGTGGAGCCACCGTCGTGTATTAATAAGTTGTAATATACTTATATCTTTTACAACGTTTCTGCACCGTTGCAACACCGTTGTGAAATATACCATATTACAACGGTGGAAAAATGATGTAAAAGGTTTTTACAACGGTGGAATCACCGTCGTGTATTAAGATGTTGTAATATACTTATATCTTTTACAACTTTTCTGCACCGTTGCAGCACCGTTGTGAAAAAGGGTATTTATCAATTGTAATAAATTTTATTACAACTCTTTCACACCGTTGTAAAATGATTTATTACAAAAAAAATCGCTGTTGTAACTTATATACGCCTTACTAATATAAAGAATTCATATATATTAATAATAATATGATTCATATTTCAATGCAACAAATATAACTATACGGAATCATTCATATATATTAATTAACATAATATTCGATCAACATACACATAGTACATCACCAACTAAACCCATCACAAAAAACATAACCGTTTCAAATACATACATCGATCTAACACATAAGAAAGATAGAAGCTTTGTCCACAAAAGATACATAAGCATACCCTATGAAAGCACTCTAACTGAAGGCAACGTAATTTTTATAGCTTCTCCAACAACTTCTCCAATGGTAGTCATTTCGGAATTTAGCTTCCACAAGAAAGCATCAGGATCCACCGCCACATCAATCCAAACTTTCCAACCTTGCGGTCCACGGTGGGACTGCAAAAAAAAAAAGTCATTAGAGGTGCAAGCAAAAGTTAATGGCTAAATATTACTATAAAACTATAATTAGATATTTTGAGAACATTTTTCTTACAGAACATTGAGAGGAAGACCAACAAGAATAATGCACTATTGCATAATGAATAATCATAACTACAAACCATTAGTCAATATATTGTTTTATTCTGGTGAAATACAAAAATCAAATTATATGATTTATCTATACATGCTTTCAAAGCAAGAAGATGATATAATACTAAAAAAAGGTAGCTCGTTGGTTGTAATTGCAACAAATAGAGAAGCAAGAATTTTATTTTTCAAACCTGTATTCTTGGAGCAAGAAAAGGATATGATGCTCCCCGGCTACAACTTTAGCACAGGATAATGATTGGGAAGCCGGTTCAGCCTCTTAACTGAGATTAGTGCTGACAATCAAAAATTAAAATTTCATTAGGTAAAATAAAATGCAGTACTAATATCTGAAATAAGGAAAAACTGCGGAATATGCAATTCAGTGAAAGATAAGATTTGTATGTCAAATATATAATCTTTAAATTGTAAGAAAACAAAAGAACTAAAAAGTTGAATTAATCAACTTTAAGTGACTTAGAACTATTAGCAAATATAACATTTAAACTTGTTGAAAATCATTCATGTTTGGTCTAGTTAAAATACAAATAACATGCAATATGAAATCTACAGCAACGCAAAACATATAACATGTGCTCTAGGATTCCACTATAGGAAACTTATAGTATAAATAAGTACATATTAGGTGACTGCAACTAATGTAATAGATAACTTGCATTAAACATGATTCTATGATGAATACATTACACATCAAAACAACAATAAGCATACATATACATCATGGATGATTTTAGAACTCAAATCAATCAAGTTTTGAAATCTATAGAGCTAACTTACTGTCAATCAAACCAGGGTCCTAATCAGATTCTTTTAAAACACATTCTTTTGGCCATGTGCTTCACTCTGGCCTAGCAGTTTTTCCTATATTCTTAATTTATCTTCCGACTACAGGCTTTTCAATTCCAAATTCCCTTATTGCCTTCTTTCCCTTGCCTAAATTTCATCAGTTTAACGATAGTGGAAAAACATAAAGGCATAAATATTCTAAAACTACTACTACAGTGAATATTACTGAAAGTGGTACAATATGTAGCTATTCATTATGATATGAAGATTTACTGTTATAAATGAGTTGTCGTTCTTTTATTAAATTCCATGAGTAATAGCAATAAAGTGTATGTAAGTTATAATATCCTATTTGAAACCAAAAAAGGGTTCAAATTTTAGCTTAGCTTACTAAACCAACCTTTTTGAAACTGAAGTTGCCTAAGCACACATACACCAAGCGCCAGAACTACTCTTTAGTAATGCTGGTAGAATGAACTGTAAATAGTCAATCCCTCTGTACATATCTAAAAATGTTATTAGTTAATATGTTGGACTATTTTCTCAATCCAACAAAAGTTGAATAATCAAGAACATAAGTTTTATAACTAACTGTTAAAGGTGCAAGTAGTAACCACATCCTTTATATTTCATCTGTCTTCAATGTCCAAAATTATATATACATATAATACATACACACACGTGACACAGACACACACACGTGTACACACACACACACACACACACACACATATATATATATATATATCGAGAGAGAGAGAGAGAGAAATTGTGCTGAAGAGAAAAATATCTGTTCTCATAATAATAAAATAATATAAGTACCAATGAAATTAACAACATTGGAAAAAAATCCTACAAATTAAGAAGCAATGGATAAAACATCATGCCTCAAATTAAAATCAAAAGATATTGAACTAAGAATATAGGAAGCAAAATTAGTTGTCAAATTACATTTTAAAATCAAAGTATAAATAAGACAGAAAATATGAAAAATATATACATATATTATAGAATAACAATGATATTTCAAATAATCGAATTTAAAAAGAATCTAACCATATACCTTAATATAACATTTCCAATCCCCATACCTCAACAACTTAAATCAAAAAAAGGTCACAGTTCACATAATATTAAAATGAGTAAAAAAAACTAAAAAACATAGTATGGAACTGGAGCACTGAATAAGACAGCTTGTGTTTTATTTGATGCAGATAAATGGTATAAATTTAGATGGCAGTTATAATTATAAATTTAAAGAAACCGATATAACAATTTTATCATTCTAAAAGAATCAAATCAAAAGGTAAGTTGTTACATGTAATGTAGTGAGCTCACCATGAAATTGTGAGAAATATGAATAAAAACCAGGATGAACCCATGATTGGAGAATATGTGGATACTAATTTGCAAACATGTTTAATTTATAAACACTTATGTGCTTCTATTCTGATTTACACTGCCAATTGTAGCACCATTAACAACCTAGCTTTGGACGCTATATATTATCAGAAATATTTACGGTTATTGATGCAAAGGATTTTAGCAAACCAACATGATGAACAATAGAAAAAACGATTAGATGTAGGTTCTCTTTTCCTGGAATAACCAAGTAAGGAAGATAACAATTTTGTGGACTGCAGAAGTAAAATGAAATAGAAATTTGAAGCCTAGGTAAAGAGACATGGAGTATGTTGATATAGAGATAAATTCCAGCCAATATTAGAGGAAAAATAACATTTCAGGGAAAAAAACGTAGAAGAAATAATCACCTGCAAAACACATGTGGGAGGAAGTTTGTATCCATGGAAAGAAATCCAAATCCATGCTTTCTTCTCTAAATTTGATGTGAATTCCATATCTCCTTACTGAAGCAAAATAATATCACCTCAAAAAGGGTGTGTACTGTACATAAACAAATCTAACTACAAAATAAAACAAATCTAACTACA
Source organism: Allium sativum (assembly GCA_030737875.1). NCBI lineage: Eukaryota > Viridiplantae > Streptophyta > Magnoliopsida > Asparagales > Amaryllidaceae > Allium > Allium sativum. The sequence goes on along the minus strand of JASFAX010000020.1, from coordinate 41,815,923 downwards.
AAATAAAATAGATCTAACTACATAATAAAACTTCAAGCCCTAAATAAAGAAGACGCAAACCTCAAAAATGAAGGAGAAAGATTGAGGACGATTTTCGGTAGATCTTTTAGGGTTAGGGTTAATTGGATTCATAGAAGGAGGTTGCGATTCATGCTTCCGGAAGTGGTGAAGGCGATTCAGGCACAACGAAAACCATGGTGTTGGTGAAGGTGATTCCGTAGGCGCGAGTATCGAAAACAATGTCCAGGGTTCGAAGCAGCGGTGGAGGAGCGGGCTTCGCATGGAGCGGAGGAAGACCAAGAACGCGGTGCGCCTTCTCCGACGGTGGTTGAGGGACGTTGTTCCGATTGAAGGAGGAAGGTTTTCGTGGAGGCCATTACTGATTATTTGGGAAAAAAGGATTTTAGGGAAAAGTTATTGCGGTGGCAATAAAATGAAATAAGGATGGATTGTGAAACCTCAAGAGAAAGACACGGTACAATGGGTATAAGGGCCAGACGCATAGGAAAAGAACAGTATATCAGAACAAATGGCAAAATTATCAAACAAATAATTTTTTTCCAAGTATGGATACCAATAATTTATCCAATGTACATACATGAAATTATACCCATTCAAATACAAGTTTTAACGCAATACAAATAAATTTCCAAATAAATAAATTAGATTAAAATTCTCAAAATTAATTTATGTTTCAAAATTTAAAATTTCTCAACAATATATCAATTTGTTTTTTTTGAAAATATTAATGACATTTAATTTTGAACCAAATTTAACCAAACAAAATTATTTAAATTAAATTATACTTCTCAAGAATTTTTTTATAATTTCATTAATAATATATGTCAATTTGATTTAAAACAGTAGTAATAATTGACAAATATTAACTATTTGAGAAAATTAACTATTATTAAATATTAAAAAAATATTTAATCACTACTTATTAATTATTTAATAATAATTGACAAATATTATTGATTCCCGAGTTTATTATTAATTATTATTATTATTATCAATATAATTAGTTATTAAATATAAATATTATAAACATGAAATTTGTACTAGGCATCTCTATTACAATGAATAAAATGAAAAGTTGTGATATATAAGTTTATTACAACAGTGATTTTTTCACAGTTGTAAAAAACATTTATTACAACAGTGCGTTTTGCACAGTTGTAAAAAAACATTTATTACAACTGTGCAAAACGCACTGTTGTAAAATTAAAGTTGTAATATGGTGTTTTTGTTGTAGTGTTGACAAATTCAATCAACTAGTAGGATTTGCGTTGGAGCTAGTGGATACCTCGCATATGGAAGCTTTGAAGTTTGTTAAAGGACTGCATGAACCCCTTCATGGGTTAGCTATGTCTCATATTCCGATGGGAGTAACTTTTGAAAGGCTCACTGATATGGCATTAATGCATGAGGAAGGTAAAAGAGACAAGAAAGAAGCTAAGGTTGAGGAAACACAAAATAAGATAGTATGGCCAATTAAAAGACAACATCAACAACAAAAGAAAGAAGAAAGAACGATAAGGCTAGGAATAAGATAAAGTGCCATAATTGCGGAAGAGAGGGTCATTTAATCAAGGACTGCAAAAGAAGGAATAATGCTTGCCTCAGTTGTGGAGAGGTCGAACACTTTTCAAAGGAGTGCCCGAAGAAGCAAGGACAAGGTCAAAGGGCAGGAGCTTCTAGAGGGCACGTGCATGCTCTTGTGACCAATGCTCGGGATAGAGGCAGGAAAATTTCTGTTGCAGGTTTGATTTCTCTTTCCAATCATCCAATTAGAACTCTTTTTGATTCTGGTGCTTCGCATTCATTTATATTTGATTCTTTTGTTGAGTCACTGCACTTAGTACTAGTAGGTAGTGGATCCCGTTGTTGTCTCAAACCTCATTGGGGGTACGGCTCATCTGCCTATGATTTATCGGGGTTTGAGAATATCTATGTTGGGCGTCGAATTTGAGTGCGACGCGTATGTGCTCGGTTTTATGAGCTATGATTTGATTCTAGGGATAGATTGGTTAGCCATGTATGGTGCCATTCTGGATTGTGAGAAGAGGGTCGTTAGAATTTTGACTTGCCATGGGAGGACCCTCGAGATTTCTTGTGACCCTAAGGGGTCTGTCATGCTTAGTTTCCTAGAGTTACTTGATGCGTTTATCGATGATTTGCGATCTGTACTAGTATTCTGTGAGTATCTTAATGTTTTTGATAAAGTACGAGGATTACCTCCGCGGCGCGAGATTGATTTTCTATATACTTGGTGGACAATGCAAAGCCAGTTGCATTGCCTGTGCTCCATATGGATCTAAGAGAAAGGAGAGAGTTTAGCAAGCAAGTAAGAGAGCTACTTGAGAAAGGATTTATTAGGCGAAGCATATCTAAATGGGGTTATCCGGTGGTATTCACAACTAAGGCGGAAGGTTTGCTTCGCTTATGTGTGGACTATAGAGAGTTGAATAAATTCACTTAGAAGAACAAACACCCATCCCGAGGATAGATGATCTTTTTGACTAGCTTGTTGATGCATCAGTTTTCTCTCAGTTAGCCTTGGACACGGGGTTTCATCAGTTGAGGGTGGCTGAGGACAATATAGACAAGACTGCTTTTAGGACCCTAGATGGTTTCTATGAATGGCTCATTATGCCTCTTGGGTTGACAAATGCACTCGCCTATTTTGTTGATCTGATGAGTAGGTTGTTTCGGGAGTTTCTAAATAAGTTCGTTGTGGTCTTTGTTGATGACATCTTAATTTTCTCAATGAGCGAGGTTTTGAAAACTCTACATGTGCACCAGCTTAAGGCAAAGTCCTCCAAGTGCCATTTTTGGAGAAAGGAAGCGAGATTTTTAGGGCATGCGGTCTCTAAAGATAAGATAGTAGATCCTACAAAAGTAGTTGCAGTTCAAGATTCATAGATTCCAAAGAATGCAACGGAGGTGAGAAGTTTTCTTGGGTTAGCAGGTTATTATAGGAAGTTCATTAAGGACTTCGCAAAGACATCAGCCCCATTCATCAGGTTGACGAAGAAGAATTTGACGTTTTCATGGGATATAGATTGTGATGTTACTTTCCAGTGATTAAAGAGGGCTCTGACGATAGCCTCAGTCTTGACTTTGCCCGATGGAAAAAAAGTGTTTACAGTGTACACTAATGCATGTAGGACAGGGCTTGGTGCGATTCTGATCCAAGAAGGAAGGGTAGTATGTTATGGAGATAGACAGCTAAAAGTTCATGAGAATAACTACCCTACCATGACTTAGAGTTAGCAGCCATAGTATCCGCGCTTAAGACTTGGCGCCATTATTTGCTTAGGGAGAAGTTTGAGTTGTAGACCGATCATAAATCTCTCAAGTACTTGTTCTCGCAAAAGGATCTCAATTTGAGGCAACAAAGACGAATGGAGTTCCTAGCGTCCTATGACTTTGAGATTGCTTATACCACTGGCAAGGGTAATGTAGTGGCAGATGCATTGAGTAGGCAGAGGATAAATTTGAGTCCTCTGTTTGTGGAGAGGAAAAGCTTGGAGTATATATCGACTTTCAATTTTAGAACCTCCGTCGAGTTTATGCCTGGCTTATTGGCATCACTAGAGGTGCGACCTACTCTTCTGGATCAGATAGGATCTTCACAGCGAGCGGTTCCACAGATTTCAGACATCTTGGATAGGCTCAGTAGAGGGGAGACTTCTAGTCACCTCAGTAGATATTCCATAGACGATAGAGGGTGGTTACGACGAGATGGAAGGCTTTGTGTTCCCTAAGTCAGGAGTCTTTTAAAGATAGTCCTAGAGGAAGCCGATCTTTCTAAGATGACAATTCATCCAGGCAGTGATAAGATGTATTGAGATATGAAGAGGGGTTTCTTTTGGGCTGGGATGAAGAAAGATGTGGCGGAGTTTGTTTCTCAATGTTTGATTTGGCAACATGTCAAAGCTGAGCAAAGAAGCAGGGTGGTTTGCTTCATCCTTTAGAGGTCCCATAGTGGAAGTGGGAGAGCGTCTCTATCGACATCATTGACGGTTTGCCTAGATCAAAGAAAGGCAACACCAGTATTTGGGTTATAGTAGACAGACTTACTAAGAGCGCTCATTTCATTCCAGTTAAGAGTAAGAGGACAACGACATGGTTAGCAGCAATTTACATTCATGAGATAGTCTGTCTTCATGGAGTACCCTCCAGCATCGTAAGTGAACGTGACCCCATTTTCAAAGTGAATTTTGGAGGAGCTTGCAAGAATCATTTGGTACACAGTTGTGTTTAAGCACCGCTTATCACCCTCAGGCAGATGGACAAACGGAAAGGGTGAACAGAGTTCTTGAGGATCTTTTAAGACTGTGTATCCTAGACTTCGGAGGGACTTGGGAGGATCATCTTCCTTTAGTAGAGTTCACCTACAACAATAGTTATCAAGCTAGAATTAGCATGGAACCCTTTGAAGCATTATACGGATGACCCTGTAGATCACTAACATGTTGGTGAGAATCTACAAAAAGACTACTACTTGGACCAGATATGGTTAGAGAAGCATCCGAGAAGATTGATCTTATTAGAAGACGAGTGAAGACAACTCAGGATAGGCAGAAATCCTATGCAGACAAGAGAAGGATTGATATTGAGTTTGAGGTGGGAGACATGGTTTTCATAAAGGTATCGCCTTTAAAGAACGTGGTTCGCTTTGGATATGTAGGGAAATTGGCACCAAGATTTGTAGGGTCATTTCCCATAACAGAAAGGATTGGCCAAATGGCCTATAAAGTAAATCTACCAGAGAGACTGTCTGGTGTTCATGATGTTTTCCACATTTCTCATTTACGGAAGTGCTTGCATGATACTACAGAAGTAGTTGCCGAGTATTCTTGAGGAAGTAAAGGTGGAACGGGAGGTGACAATTTAACAAGTTCCCACCCGTACTCTTGGATCAGAAGTTAAGAAGCTACGCAACCGAGGGATCAAATTGGTAAAAGTTCAATGGGGAGATAACCAAGAAGATGCAACATGGGAGACTGAAGACAAGATTCTTGCTTTATACCCTTTTCTTCTTAAGGGTATGTTCTTAACTTCCTTTCCAAAGCTTTTATTCATGCTTGTTTCTATCACTTAAGTATATCATATCGATCGAATCTTTGACCTTCAGATAGAAGTCCCATGGGTGTAAACAAGTGTTTGAGACATGTTATGTTTGATGGATGCAAGTGGATGAAAGTGTTTGCTAGTGGTTGCTCGTGGATGCATATACACATACATTAGGCACTAGATCGGCTCAATCACTCTCATACTGCATATGGATGTGTGTGCATTTTTCTTCTTTTTTGATGGATGAAAGTGGGTATTTCATCATATGGATGTTGCATTTTGATGAATGATTGTGCACACGTTTAGAAATTACGTGTTAAAATAGGATTATTTACATACATGGTTGATTCATGGCACTAACACACATTGCAATCGGGAGGTCGACTGAATCAGTAGACCACCTGATCTTTCGCATTAGTGTAAGGACATATACACACACCTTTGCATATGTTCATATAAGCATTAGAAATCTTTTAAGGATAATGGATGCCTGTGATTGGTGGATGAGTAGATGGGTGATGGATATTAGGATACATTCTTCTTAACTTAGAGATTTCGGGGATGAAATCCTTTAAGTAGAGGAGAATGTAACACCCCATAATTTTAATAACACTAAGAATACTCAATTATTTATTCAGAATTAAGTGAAACGGACTACGCCATTGCGTTCATCTCGGAATTTTGCTTGAGATAGACTCCGAGTTTGCATAAAATGGACACCGTATAAAGAAGATATTAAAGTCTGAAGTTTACACATATATAAGCAAATTATATATAAAAAATAAACATTCCTGAAATTTAAAATCAGTCTGAAAGTCAAAGGCGTGACAATGCGGGAACCGGGTATGTTGGAGGTCGACCCCTGCCCTAGGGGTGTCGACCCATGGGTCGACACCATAACGGGGTGTCGACACCCATGTCGATACTCAGGTTGACACCCCCAGGTCCGAGCCTGATACATTTCTGTGTATTTGGGCTTGTTTTTTGACCAGATCATGAATCCTAGGCTATAAATAAGACCCCACTCTCATTGTTTTATTCACACAAAAACAATGGAGGACTAGATGGTGTCTCTGCCTAGATTGAAATAGCTTTTCTTCTTAAACAAAGAAGTCATTCAAGTTTAGAGATTTGTGATTCAACATCAGCAATCCCTCTTCTGTCTCCTAGATCCATTCACTATGAGTCTACGTTAATTTTAGATCTAAATGCTTAAAAGTTAATCTTGACATGAATATAACTTGGATCTAAGCCTATGACTTTTTGAATCATATCAGATCTACTATAACCTGTGTATCTAAGTTATTATGACATGACTATGAACTTGATCTAAGCCTATGCCTATTTATCTTGTCAGATCTATCATTGTTTTGTAGATCTAATTCACTGTTTAGATCGCATCATGCCTGTCCCTATTATGTTTGTGGCTAAATCAGTTCTAGTTGGATATCTAATTCACTGTTTAGATCTCATCGCGCCTGTTTATAATGTCCCTATTATGCTAGAATCAGTCCTATTATAACATGTTCATTAGATTTGTTCCTATATGCCTATCTTGTCATTATGGCATTGTGCCTATTTCTGCCATCATATGTTAATCTTGCTATTATGTTCATTTCTGTCCTCTTCCTTTCTTCTTTTCCCTTTTTATATTTATAGCCAGGCTACCATCGAGCCTAGGCATACCATTGAAATATGCGAATACCTTAAACTGGGAACGAGAGGAAAACGTTAAATTTGAGGCATAACTTGTTTTGGGAAATTTAGGCGTAACTTTTATGAAATATAAGAATGTGGATTTGGGGCATAAATTAAATTATGATCAAAGACCTTAATTTGGAGCATATGATTCATTATGAACATGACTTGGGAAACGGGAATGAAAACTTATAATGACATAGGAATAATTGGTTAATAATGGAAATGCCTAGAATCATAGTAATTTGAAATTGTAACCGAGCTTAGACACGATGTTAGATTACACTTGTGGTGGAAGTCTTCTCCGAACCCACCAGCATATCCAGCGACCACAAGGGGTGAATCTAATGTGATGGGTCTAAGTGCACAAACACGTGACATGCTAAGACATGAGGTTAAGTCTGACTCATGAAAGAAGACTGCCCGGAACCACCTGGCATATCCAGCATCCAAAAGTTGTAGGCTTAATGTTTGAGGTCTAGCACATTATAACCATAAATGAATGTGGTGATGAACTTGAATACTTAACCTAGTTGAATCCGTATGGATTACATGAACATGTTAACTCAAGTAGAGGTTAAGTAAATTTGTATGAACAGTGGTTGGGTTAAGTATATCTGGGGTAGTGAGTAAAATTCATAAATAGGCCAAAAAACTTAACCTGTGGGGTTATGCAATCTTTTATTCTGGTATAGCATAACCTGTGGAAAACCTAGTAGTGGGGACGAAAGCACAGGGGAAGCTTGTATCGTCTTGAGTATGGGACCCGTTTCAATCAGTAACCTATATATATGTATCAAACGAGTACTCCGAACTAGGTCGGAGTCGGGGCACGCTTACTGGGCTGATTGTAAGAGATCCAAAAGCGGGGGACGGTGTGGGCAGCTCATTCCAATGGGATCATATGCGTGCATGGGTCCGATAGAGGAGGTTTAGACGCTGTGACATCAGTAGACATAATTGTTCACATCTTGAAAATGAAGGGTTGCCACTTTAGGAAGTGATGCGTCCTATTGTGGGGCCAACACAGGGTATCTACGGAGTAGGGAGCCAATCGATTGGGGTAATGATTAGGGTACATCTAGACTTCAATGTGTTTAGGAGCCCGTTATTACCCTTAGGGGTAAACTCTGGTAGGTTCTTTTGGGTTGCCTGTTATTTTATGGGGTAAAACCTCCAACTAGCAGTACACCTAAGCCTACCATCCTGTAGTTATTGGGGATCATCTTGTCTTGTGATACTAGTATTGGTGTAGAGAAAGAAAGTATTAGAGCAATATATTCTATCATTGTTTATCCTATTTACCTTGTCCTACCTGCCTTTTATGATGTTATCTCTCTTATCCACTTTATATGTCTGTCATGATACTTTTACTTATTTATATGCTAAAAGTAACTGGACTTTCTAGACTTTATGTCTGACCCATTTTGTTTCCTCTTCTTTCTCTTCTGTCCCCTCCTCAGATTCTCTGGGTGGGACTACTCAAACTTGATCAGGATTCTGCTTTCATCTTGCTTGGAGCTGCTTAGATGTACCGCTTGATTTCATATCTCTCTACTATGGCTATGTTTTGGGGATTAAGCTTCTTTTATTATTGTATTATGATGATTTTGTACAAGATAGAAATTTTAACTAGATGTACTGGGTTTATGTATTTTCAGACATATGATGTTTTGAACCACGATGTTATGTTTTCTTCTTAATAAAGTTTATATTTCGCTGTTATTTTATATCTATCTTGTAATGTTTCTGTTTCTGTTTACCTATAACGCTTCACGAAACTTAATGCATTCTCTTAATGAGTAACATTAACGGACTTGGGTTGTCACAGTGATTCTCTTATGTGGAATAAAATCTCTCTCTTTTGAACTGGACGTACACTATCTAATGGTAGTGGAACTAGTATAAATATTGTGCATCTCTTTATTTCTTGCTATCAGATTAGATTGATGTTCAATTGGAAAATCTAGATCCTGTTTATTGTGCTTCTGCAGTTTGTGCAATCTTTTCACATAATAGATTGGTATCAGAGCTAGGCCATTTGTTTTAAATTATGCATTAATTATTTCTACAAAGGTTGGAAGATTCAATGGTGATTATTCTATTACTAATTTAGGGGGATAATGAGAATTTAATGGAGAAGATTATGTTGAGAGATAAGAGAGTTCCAAGATTGGAACTTTGATGTAGTTTGAGCTTCGGATTCTCATTAAGGTGGAGTTATATGTTAGAAAGCGGTCTGACCAATCTTAGAAAAGAGACTCTTTGTAGAAAACAAGTTAGCGAAACTGCCTAGAGGTGGTAGCGACCTAAGACGAACTGTTGGAGGCGTTAGCGACCTTCAAAGTGTTTGAGAACTCTGTATAACTTCAAGTTCAGTTGAGAAATACTCGCATTGTATGAGAGTTAAGTGAAAGAGTTTAGTGTGTTGAAGAGGCCGTTGGATTTGGAAACTATATTCGATGTAGCTGATTTTGGTGACGGTTTGATGCTGCTGAGGCTTGTAGACTTTGTGATGTCGTATTGGACAGTTCAGTTCATAGAGCTGATTTTAGCAGATTTGGTGCCATTATGGTACATCATAGTGATGACGTCTTAAAGGAGTGGTACTACATGCAGAGATACATGGAAGGTGAGAGATTTATCTTGCATACAACGATTTAGATTTTCGCTCTATGTTTGAATTGGTAATTGAGAGAATTATTTTTGGTTTTGGTGGTGTTAAGATTATTTAGAATCTGCCTTCTTTTTATTTTGGATATTTGCAATATTTTGTTGGCGGGCAGGGACATGGTCTGAGCTTGTTAACAAGGTGTGCTGGGGGTAGCTTTGCTAGAACCCATTAAATATTTATTTATTTTTGGTTTCTATCTCATTATGAGATTTTGGTTTAAGGTGGAGTTCTTTTAAAGAGTTTTTTTTTTTTCTTAAAAGAGAATTTGACTCGAGATGGGGTGTTGAAGATATATGATTTTGCATCAAGAAAGAGTGTTAAATGTGGTTATACAAAATCAAAAATAAGTGGAAACAAATATGCAAAATGGAAAGTAAATAATTTTAATGTGGAAATGCATAAATTATTGATTGCATTTACATGAGATGACAAAAAATAAATACAGAGTTACTTTCTTCCATCTTTGGAAATAAAGGGAATGATGGATTTAGTTGCTATGTTTGCGCCACTTGTTTTCTTTGCAATTTACCTCCATTATTTCTTACCATATCTTGGTAATTTGACTGATGGCTCACATAGATTTTCTTGACTATATATTGGGGTAGACTTCATTGTAAACCCATTCTGCTGTGAAGTCAGCATCCCCAAATGGAGTGTCTCTTCTTATTAAGCCTAATTTGAGATTTGGATATGTAATCTCTTATTTTGTAATCTCTTGTGATTCTCTCATGTGGATTAAAATCTCTCTCTTTTGAACTAGACGTACACTATCTTGATGGTGGTGGAACTAGTATAAATATTTAGCCTCTCTTTGTTTCTTCTTATGGTCATTTACTTTGTTTGTAGTAATAGAATATTTGCCATCAGCTTAGATTGATGTTCAATTGGCAAGTCTAGATCATGTTTATTGTGCTTCCGCAGTTTGTGCAACTTTTTCGCACAATAACTATCTACCTACATATATTTGCTAAATGGTAAATTAATTTGACATAACTCATTTCAAACTGTAATGACGATACACGGTTTACGAATAAACTATATTAAAGATCAGATATACTAATATAGTACATTGCTTAAATACCAATAAAATATATCAAAGACAAGATATATTACAGGGCTACATTTGCAGTTTATACTGCCATTTCCAATCGCATAACATTATTTGCCTGCACACATGCCTTCTATCAATTAATCATTAGTTAGGTACATCTAAATAATGCTACAACCATAGTTTGTATTTTTATAGGACTTCTGGTCTAAAAAGATTATTTGTGTTCAGTCAATTTTATGCATCATATATCCAAATAAGGCCATAGCTCAACTACCTCGTCTCAATCTAACTTGTAAGTTGATCATAAACTACAGGATTTTGGCTAAGAGAAATATATAAAATATTCATGTTAACTATTATTACCGTCGTTAATTTTATACAATTCATAATGTAATCAACTTAATCATGATGATAAAATTTGGTCGCATGCTCTACTATAACAAGTTGATGTCACAGGTCTTATTTTATCTTTCAAATTACGCATGTCTGGTTGAGTGTGATACAATAGGCTTGTGATAAACATGGTTTATTCGAAGATGCTTTTGGTTAACTGGCTTTAAACTAAGCACACCAGTTAGTTTTTTAACTGAGATAAAAAAATAAGTTATGACCTTCTTTTAAAACTTAATTTTAAACTTTGAAATCAAAGATACCAGTCAACTTAAAACTGAGTTTCAAACTTAGTTAGATGTTCTTCAAACTCAGTTGTAAGCTAAGTTTCCAACTCAGTTTAATGCTGAGTTTTCAACTCAGTAAATTGATTCTAGAACTCAGATTGTAAATTGATTTTCAAGCTTTACCTTGAGTTAAATACTCGGTTGTAATTTGAGTTTCTAACTCATCTTAAATCTGAGTTTCTGACACAGCAGGTTGAGTTTCTGAGCCGGTTTAAAATTGGTTTGTTAACTAAGTTTAAAATATTTACATTAATTTCACTAAAAAATGTAAAATCTATAATTAATCCAAAATAATCTACTGCAATATATTACCGAAAAATATTAATATTCTATTGAAATATATTATTAATCCAACATATTTACATTAATCACAGGGAAGTGGAATGGTGAATTATTTCTAACTGTATACCTTATTCCACTTACTAGGTTTGACCACATTTTTATACTATTCATTAGTAATATTTACAAATAGTTGGATTTAAAAATTAACTTTGCTTTCACATTTTTATCTAGTAGAAAAGTAATATCAAGGAATCTACATAAAAAATGTCATTAAAATATAAGGGCTTAAAACTACTTAAACAATGAGTTGTATTATATATCTACGTGAAAATTTTAAAGTGACATTAAGAAATTGTAGTTTAACATTACAACGCAGATAGGCTTCCCCTAATACATTATACATCAATATGAAATCATAGTTCATAGTTAATAAACATCCAAATCATTGAACATTAGTCAAGGAAAACTTAAAAATGAACAAAACTTTGGTGATACTAGTTCTTTTTAACAATGTACTCCCTCCAATTCAAATTATACAACTTTTTAAAGTTTGGACCATTTTGCAAAATATATGACGTTTTGAAATACACTTTACCCTTATTTTTTATTTTACCCTTTTGAAAATGCTGCTTATTAATAAGTACTGCTATCTTTTAGTTCTAATGCAACATTTACATGCAATGCACCAATGCTGAATAGAAGGTGCATGGATTGTGTGTTCTTTGATAAAGAATTAAGTGCGTTTAATAACATGCTGGAGGATAACTATGACATTTTTTAGTTCTCTTAATATGCGTGAAATTTTCCAAAATGTCATTTATTTCGAACTGGAGGGAGTAATATGTAACAATAAATATTGGCTAGAATTGTTTTTTGAAACATGTAATACTAGTACAATGAGTAAACATTTTTAAGCAATTGATTTTATTAGAGAACAAAAACTACAATTTTGATTAAATGTAAAGTATCTACTTTGCGTTTGCATCATAAAATTCTAAAAGGAAAATATATAAATTTTTAGTACATGCCCTTCCACTATCATAATGATTGATTGTTACGAAACTGTTACAAACGCTCGAGCATTCCATACAAGAAGAAAAGCTTCTAAAACACATTGAGAATTTTTAAATAAGTGATGGATCTACGGATGAAATAACCAAGTTTATTGGTTACTCACTATTATATTTCTTATTGTTGAGAACATCACTTAGAAATATTCAACATATCGATTACTATTATTACATAAAAGGGGACAATGTATTTTAAATTCAACGATATACCGATTAGTTTTAGTTAAAATCGCATATGTTTTTTCATAGCTTCATAAGCAAAATAATAGGATAGTCAGGTTAACCAGAAAACATGTATGATATTTAAGAATTGTCAAGTCAATTTTGCACCAATTTGGAACATGCTAATTGTCAATTTTGAAGCTAAGTACCTTTGTTCCTTTTCATCAAGCTATCGACAAGTTAGTGAAGTCATAACTAAAGATATATGCACAACGCACTTGCTAGAGTTGCCTATTTCTTGTAGTTGTCTGATTCGCTACTTGCTCAAATGTTAGATATTTGAAGTGTTATTCCTTGAAGTGTTCGCACTTCGAAATGATGTGATTTAGCAACACTCGCCATAATATTTTGTTATGCCTTAGCGTGCTGCCATTCTGGGGAACCACGAATATTCCAAATCATGAAATCAATTGTGGTATAGCACAAAATTAGTCATAATTACATAAAAATGTACCTAATAACGCACTAGGGCTGAACAAGCTAAATGAAATTGTGTTATTTTTGCTCGTACATTACATATATTTAATGATAAAACTTTTTAAAGGTCAAAGGAGACAACCTATAGCATATAAACTAAGCATATACTACAAAACAAATGGCTTTTTGCAATGACTAAAAGATGTCGGCGGTCGCCGCTTGCCGTTGTAAATAACCGTAGAAGTTTTAGTCGTCGTTGACAGGAAGAGCGATGGGAAAAGCGATGGCTCCGTCACCAGATTAGCAACGGTTTGCAGCGATGATGTGTCCACGTGGCATTCAACGTGACAATTAGTTTGTTTCCTGAGTGTAGTTGCAAGCCGTTACTATTTTGAAACAATAAGCCATTACGAGCCATTGCAAGCCGTCGCTATCCATAACCTGAATGTCATTGTTAGCCGTCACTATTCTAGGTAGTATTTGTTGCATCATGTAGCGACTCCATTCCCTCAAGCCACACATACTATTATTCATCACAAATATTATCAATTCACCTATATCCACACAATATCATATCTCATCATTATCATTTCATCAATATTCTATACTTTATCTTCACCAAAAAAAAATACCAAACGTAACAAGAACATATGTCCATCATAACATAGATAAAACAACTATTACGTATCAAGTGTCAAAAAATCCAAAAAACCACTACATCCATCAACCAAACACTAAGTACCATCGTCGTGCATCAACCATATAATATCAAATACCATAGCTAGTAAAAATTTGTACATACCCGTAAGAAAAATTAAACTATGCAACATCGTCGTCATCATCATTAACAACATGCAATCTTTTACACATGTATCTATCTTCTGATACGACAGTCCAAAAGCAGACATAAGTTTTTTCACTTTATAATGACTGTCGCACATCAAATTATTGGGCAGCATGTATCTTTTTGCAGTTTGTACAACTACTGTAAATGCAACTTATGTAAGATTGAATTTTGATTTCATAGTGATGTATTTGACGGTCAAAGATAATTCGGTTCCGCATGTACATCCATCCCACAACGACCACTAAGCAGAATCCAATAAATCATTAAAAAAAATTAGCCTCCGCGCTTGGTTCTTCAACATTTTCGTTATCATTGTCGCCTTGATCAATGATAGGAAACATTGATTGTGCTGCATCTTGCACCATATTCTCTATTAGATTCATCATTGTATTATCATTCTCTACCACTACAAGAACAGATGGAGGTTGAATAAGTTCTCCATGACGATCCCATAAGTAATAATTCGTCATAGAACCAAATTTATACATAGGTACATCTACTAATCTGGCTTCCAATGATTCATATGTTTGCACTTACTATATGGACAACGAATGTCTATGTTATTTCGATTACTAGATTTAGAAAATCTAATAAATTCTTGGACACCCTTACAAAAATGTTCATTTATCGATCCTTTCATATCAGTTCGAGATTAATACATCCAACTATGATCGAGAAAATAACCGAACAGTTTCCTGGTTTGCAAAAAATATGTTAAAAAATTCGATCAAACACTTTACATTAATTAAAGTCTTGTAAAAATTCATTTATAACTACTTCATTTTTTGGTTTATTAGTTTATTGCTTTTTTTACTTTAACGACCGATCATCCTACTTCCCACTACAAATACAATAATATAATCACATTTTATAAAGCATTTAAGGTTAAACGATTCAACAAAATTCGGCAACACTTCCCTTTAGTCCCTGTATTGTACACAAATGCATGTACACAGAGAACAATAGGAAGTGCCATCGAAATTTTGTGAACCATTCAAACTGAAATGATTTATAAAATGTGCTTACGATATTGTATTTGTAATTTGCCCAATACTGGGACAAATCCAACAAATATTGTTTCAGCTGAATATAAATTTCTGTTTTGTGTAAAAAGGAATATCCATATAACGATCATATACAACACTTGTCAGATAGGGCCAAAAAACTCTAAGCAGTTCACATAAGTAAATCATATTTTATAATTTTTATTTTAACGTCTACATGATTTTTTTAATACATTCAATTTATATTTGTTAACTACAGTTTTAATTTTAAAATGTACCGTAACTTTTATTCAACTATAATATATTCCTCTAGAATATTTTATTGTTGTTATGCTCTTTCAAAATTTTATACTTCATTCGACTATTTATACATTTTACTTAAGAAATTTGAAATATTAACACATACTTTAAAATTTAGGTAACTACATCAAGTTTTAAGTTAATGATTTTTTATTTAAAAAAATTCAAAAGCTAGCACTTTTAACAAAATAAATTACATTTATTTTAACCTATGATGATACATACAACTAACGCACTCTAGCAATTTTAATATAGTACACATATTTTCGCCTAAACAACAACAAACATTATTTTAAAGTCTAATAAATATTCGCACAAACTTATCATTAAACATGGTAATAAATAATACACATTTATTTTCAAATCGCACAACCAATCAATAATTCTACAACAACTAACAGAATATTATTATGACAATAACTACGCGATAATCATCGTTTTCAACCTCCTAATAAACTACATTCACTCCCAAATCAACCTACAACACAATTATCATCATACGTATCCCACATGACAATCAATCTCAAACCCATAAATAATCAATTTTCGAACCCATAAACATCCACAAAACCCTAGAATTACCCCTAATTAAGCATAGAGTAGGGTTAAAAGACATACCGACACAATTTTATAGGCTTGGAGGCATGTTAGGAGGCTCGGAGTGCTGCATCGACGGAGGGGCAATGCGGTAGTGGGGTTTTGGAAAGAATTTGGGAATTTAGGTAATGGGGAAGATGAAGTTTCATTGCTAGTTTGTATCAGTAGGCTGTGCAACAGCTTGCAACGACAGCTTTCTTTAGTCGTCACTAGCCGTTGCAAAGCCTCATCGCTATTCGAAGTGCATCTTGTAGTGATAATACTTGTAACAAGGCATCATTGTCTATTTAGTCGATTATAGCAGTAGTATACAAGGATATGAAAATTATGATATAACATAGTTTTAAATTGATAGATGAAATTAATTATTATCCATTCATAATCAATAAAACCATTCAATATTATGGTGAAATAATATCTGATTGGAACACAATTGTACGAACTAGTTATAAATCGAAATTCTCATAGATTTATAAGTAAATTGGGAAAAATCGAACTTTATTTTCTTCAGATAGGATTTTCATCTAAATAAAGCCACGACTTACATTATCATTTTTAAATTTGTATCATTCATGAAAGAGGACTTTGGATTTGATTTTTTTTGGAAGAATTTTTTTTTTACTGCCATTATTTCGCTTGAAGAGGAGGATTAGGGCTTTATGTTGTTTTGGAAAACTGTAACATGACTCGTGGAGATTAAGGGTGTGATTAAATTGCGATCGGATTATTTGTCTCTAATCTGATCTCATTTGATGACAAATTTCTTTTCGTTCACTGCAGAAGTGGTTTTAAATTAACTTTCCTGTTGTGGTTTATAAAATTAATTTGGTTTACTGACTAGTTGCCTGCAGTCCAGAGTGATATGTTTCAAACTTAACCCATTACACACCCCCTTTGATTGAAATAGTCTACAACATCTTTCTTTCGATAAACGTAAGGCAGTTGTTGTGATGATAAGATTTTACTTACGGTTTTATGTACTATTTAGTGAGAGATACAATCAATTTAGTTTTTTTAAAGAAAGCATTAGATAACAAATGTAGAAAAAGACTAGCAACTTCTCAGTCTTTATTTCATTTAAGCTCATGTTAATTCCTATCTTACTCTATATTCTCAAGATAGAAACCAAAGTTATTTTTATATTAGAACTGTCCTTAGTTGGTGTTGCAAAATGTAGCAATAAATTTGGATCTTAGCATTGTAAACACATTTCTCGAATTATAGGAAATAACACAAAGATCCAAAATTCATAATTTATCAAAAATATGTACTAAAGAAAAATTTAGGATTATTATAAATATGATGCAAAGAAACTAAAAAACAAACATGTTCCATCTCCTTAAGAAACTACTAGAATTCAAAATCCAATATTGGATCATGCTTCTGTACAAACCTTCACCCTTCGTATTTTTCAGCTGAACTGAATACCTTGGATAGAAAATTCAAACAAGCTTGGTTCAGAAATGATTGAATTCGCACCGATGGATGGCAAAGCTACGCAATCTGTAAAATATCAACTACATAATTTGCTTTCAATATTGCACCAATTTCAATTTCTTAACCCATTTTAATCAAACTATTTTGTATTTATGTGCAAATAGTAACAATTGCATATCATACCTCTCTACCTCTTCTTTTCATTGAATATAACCAATTCCTGTGATTTGAAAAATCGATTAAAGAAAAATAAGAGAACTTGAACTTTACACTATACTCACAATACACCTTCCATTGTTTGATGGGTAGATAAACTAAAAAACATGAAAATTTCTTTGGAATGAACACCAAGTATGAATATGATTCTTTTAAAATTCCAATTTTTTCAAATTAAAAACTAGGTTTTCCAAAACAGGACATAACATCCTGTAAAGTAGACTCTTACTTCATTAAAATTTCACAAAATACTAAACTCACAGGTTGTAATATTTGGCCGAAAGTGGTTACGAGAACACTGTAAAAAGTTATAATTTGTAAATCTACCTGCATCGCATGAATTTTTCTAGGTTCATGTCATTTCGAAAAAAAATTCAAAGTATTTCTTCATTTATTCTTAACAAATGTAAGAGATTTCATATATATTGATCACACATACCGCTGTTAAATTCAATAGAATATCATAACAAGAAGAGAATATGCTAACTTTTAATGCCCTACTAGAATCATTTATAAATTCTACAATCCAAATGACTCATGAATAGTTTAAAAACCCCCTAAATTATGTTATTCTGAACACAAACTATCATGATACCCAAACTATAAAAATTACTTCTATAAGCAATAGTGGAAAATTCTAGAAACTAGTAACTTATTTAGTTCTATAAAATCATTTTTATACCAAGATGGATAAACAAATGAATTCAACTTTTTAAATAAATTAATCATACCATTGAAGGTCCTTAACTATCATTTGTCATCACTGCATCAATAGGAAAATAAAATGTGTATACCAAAGGAGTACAAATGGTAATCACTATGGTTATAGTAAAATGGTTTTGAAGTGGTGAAAATGATATTCAAAAGCAAAAAAGTATCAAAGAAACTCATGTTATCTCCTACTTCATTATCAGGCGTGCAATCTCAGGCATGAGCATCACCTAGCAAAATACCTCACTCACCAAAGATATCACTCACTACAACAAAAAACACTTTTCGCAACAGGCAATATCTGTTGCAGTAGATCAATTGCAACAGGCCTGCGCCTGTTGGTATAGCCGAAGTTGCAAAAAGTCTGCAACGTTTTCTGTCTGTTGCAATAAAACGTTGCGGTATACTTTTTTGCAACTGGCCTTTGTTGTTGCAACATACCATTTTGCAACAGTATATGCCCGTTGCAATAAATTCATAAATCTATGTAAAAAAAATTTGTATAGCTTATAGATATTACATATTAAATGTATTTGTTTAGTAATAACGTATATCACAGAATGAAGTAAACAAATAAAAAATTTATTTTAACAATGTTTTAATAGTACAAACAATTACAATAAAAATTTCTATAATTTTCATACACCGTTCATGTGTAACAATTTCTTCTTTCACACAACACATTTTTTTCAAGTAGAGTATTTTCTACTCATATTTCTACCTTATCATACATATACTATAATAAGAGAAATAACTTGGGGGTCTTCTTTGAGAAGCTGCTTGTGCGCAAATGAGTGCAACTTTTGCGTATCTTAATACTTCTTCGGGGTATCCTTCTATACTTGAATCCACTATCTCTTTCAATCTCCCTTCTT
Organism: Allium sativum; assembly: GCA_030737875.1. NCBI lineage: Eukaryota > Viridiplantae > Streptophyta > Magnoliopsida > Asparagales > Amaryllidaceae > Allium > Allium sativum. The sequence goes on along the minus strand of JASFAX010000020.1, from coordinate 41,796,763 downwards.
CGCGTAGTTGACATGCCTTTACAAATACTCAGAAAAAAAGAAAAATCTGAGAAAACAACAAATATGATAGTACATCGACAAAATTAAGTAATTAGTTATAAAATGTAGATGAGCAAGCAAGTACAAATAAATAGTGCTCAATTTGTTACAACTCACACTTCATATGAAGAGCTTCCACCATAGATTGGTTCTGTTGACTATACATACTTTTGTGTTTTAAAGCACCTATAGGATGATCTTCCTTCTTATTTAATTCTACAAATTAGACACATGTAACTTTAATCATTCAATTTTTTTTTTATAAATTCCACCGTCATCATTTGCATGAAATATTACAAGGGAAATGCACTGGTGCATAACTGGGTCCAAGCAAAACAGACTCAACTTGAAAACATATCGAGTAAATCATGTGTACACTTAGTTTAACCGCAATATCTATAGCTTTATGCACTTAGTTTCTTGACATCCTAAATCTCACACCTTAACTGGTAATCCTAATTTATGCAGTGCTGTGGTTCTTTCAGCAAATTATAAGATGCAACTAAAAGTGTGACGTTCTTATATGTATGTTTATTGGAAAGCATTCTTCAACCTGAAACACAGGAAAGTACAGCAAATAGCAAGCAAGCGAGAACTCACTACACAAAGGACCCAGAAAATGGACAGCCAAGTGTGAATTGATAAATGGGCAGCACGGTGTTACTTAACAAAGGGGCACCAAGTAAAGTAACAACTCAGTAATGTAACAACAGCAAATAGGCAACATCATAAGACGGTCCACGATCATGGAAACAGATAACCTAACCTTAATGTCATTTTTACCATATTGAAGTTGAAACTGGAGTTAAAGGAAATAATGAGTAAATGAGAAATAATAGTATTATGTATTATTAAGAATTCAATAATAGAATAAGCGCAACCACTTAGACTAACAATATGGAAAGAGCATGCTATGAGTATTTGATATAAGCTAAAAAGGACTACCGATTAATCGGCAAATGCAATCATGGTCTGAAAAATGTAAACCAATAAAAGAACGAAAAAGCAAAGTGCTACTTTAACACTGCCCCAGGGATGATTAGTAAATAGCTTTAAGCAAAGTCCTACTTTAACACTGCCCCCAACGATGATTAGTAAATAGCTTGGATTTATTATAAATCTAGATATATGAGATAAGCATGTTTGAACTTCCATATTTAAATAAAATATATAAAGCTTTCGCAAAGATAAGTTGCTTGGGTACACAAATGTAAACTTTCAGAACTATGGATCTCAATTTCAACGTAAACCCCTTACAAGAAACTCAAGCATTATAAAAATACATTCATTGGTATCCCAAAAAATTACACCGTATAAATCTATTTACAGTAAAAAGATGGAGTGAAATCTGAGGTTAAGGCCTTATCGTTGAAGTAGTCGAAATCAAGTCCATCGTCATTCAAGAAGAATACCTCAAAATCAAAGGATAACAGTCAAAATATTCTTCATATGATGATTATAAGCCATAAGTATCGAACAACAAATAACAGGGAATGGATCTGAAAATAAACAAATCCAACTAAAATTTTAATAGAAAAGTACATACCTACGAATGTGAAGCCCTTAGGTCTGCCATGTTTGTGCAGATCTGGAGCTGGAGCCTAGTGTTTGGATTTGAAGCGTACGACCAGATCCAAAGCAGAAGTCTGGAGTCGACTGGGATGGGTGTAGAAATGTTCGCAGTGAGCATCTAGGTGAAGGCGATTGAGATTTGGGTGAAAGCGGTGGAGCATTTGAGATACTCACGCAAGTTGCGATTGCAAATTTTGGTGAATGAGATGAAAATTTCAGCGGATGAAGTGAAGGAGCTTGTACTACTGGGTCAGATCTTAAAATCGATAGCAACAACCTTTTCTTTTTCTCAATCTGAACAGAACGTGTCTTCCGAACTTTGAGGCGGCTACAAGGAGCAGCAACTTAGGGTTTTGTCAAGAGCGAAGGGATTGGGAGGGAAATGAAATCCTTTGGCGCGTATTGAAATCTTACCGCTTATTACGAAGGAAATTTATTTGCTTTAATTGCAGTGGTACAAAGAAAAACTGAAACTAAAATTTTGTGCAAGAAAAATTAACAAACATTATCACAAATTATCATACTATATTAAATATTAAGTATAAGTATATATTATTATTTATATATTTTTGTTTATATATTATTATCCAAAATTATAAAATATAATTTAGTTATTAATTATTAAATATAATAACGAAGGGGTAGGCGGTGAAACTGAAATGAGAGCAGGAACTGAAATTAAACTATTTCGCCTTTTTTTACTTGTAACCAATAGATACCATACATGATTTCTTATTTAATAACGTGTTGATGTTTTCCTAACTTTGAAACGCAGGTTGTAAAATGCAGGTTTTGATGTTTTCTAACTTTGAATAAGAAACATGAAGTATCAATTATAATTATTAAATACTAAGTAATAAAAATACATAATAATATTAAAATTATCAAATTTAATAATGTTTAATTATTAGTAGTTTTAGTTCTTAGTTATAACTGAATATTACTTGTTAAATACAATATATGGTGAATATTTATTAATTAATTAATATTTGTTAATGTTAATTAGAATTATTAATTATTAAATGTAATTAATAATTGTTAAATATAATTTACACACTATTAATAACTAACCATAATAAATTATTAAAATATTAATTCATTTCAATTAAATATTATTTCTTAATACTTATCAAATTATAACTAAATATTACTCATTACTTCGTACTTTTGTATTTAACAGTAATTATGCTTACCAAAGATGGGGGAAAAGCAATAATATTTAAAAGTCTGTTTTTTGCAATTGGCTTTACCAGTTGTAAAAACACAATTTACTGATCACTAATAATTAAATATACGAACAATAAAAATAATTATTAATGATAACTAGAAACTATTAATTAATTCATAAAAATACCTCTATCAAGCACAAATTATAAATTAATTCATATAAGAAATTATTATTAACTATTAATTACTCCTTAACAGTAATATTAATCAATTACCATTTATTTATTTATTATGAATTTATTATTTATTTATTTAATATTTAAACATATTCATATTTCAAATTAATTATTATCCATTAGTTTTTTATTATTAATTTATTATTATTTGTTAATTATTAATTATTATTATTTAATTGTAAGTTATAAATATCACTTTATAATACTTAAATTTTATTATTAATTAATAATTATTAAATATATCTTAATTATTAAACATTTACTAGTAGTTAATCATTTAATAGTAACTATATAAATTATTTATTAAAATTTAATCATTAAAAGATGATACTTATTTTTAGTATTTTTTTCGCAACTGGCTTTACTAGTTGTAAAAAAATACAGTTATTGCAAGTGGCGAAAACAGTTGCTAAAGATATTTATTCGCAACTGGCTTGGAAGTGCAGTTGCAAACAATATGTTTGTTGCAACTGTTATGGAAGCACAGTTGCTAAAAGTATGTATTTGCAACAGGAATAGAAACACAGTTGCTAAAAATATGCTTTTCGCAACAAAAAAAAAGGCCTGTTGCTAAATCTTATCTGTTGCAACTGCTATAATAGATCTGTTGCTAAATATCGTCTACTGCAACTGTTATATATTGCCTGTTGCAAATAGCTAGTTGCAATAGGGTATTTTTCTTGTAGTGACTTATTGTATTTTTGCTAGAACAAAGTGGGAAATGTAAAGGGTGACTCTAGAGCAATAGACAATCCAAGAACAACATTAGTAGCTCTACAATCAACATCCAATTTATAGCACAAAAAAAAACATTACGTGAATTATGTCAATCATCCACAATAGAACGCTAATCACAATTGGACTATACTAGAATTTCAACATGGCATCATCGGACAAGAAAACCATGATTCATATGAAAATTAAGTAACCCATCCAAACTACTCTCAAGTACATGCAACTCCTACTATATATTTTTTGCATGTTCTAAAACAGGTGACCTAAAAGGGATCCATAGGAGAGGTTAATAATACTATTTGGTTTCATGTATGAGAACATTCTTTTATAGTGATCCACCTGTAACATCAAAATTGCAAACGAATTTTAAATGTAAACGCTCAAATTGGCCAACACACAAGAAACAAATAAGTCCTAAAATATCTAGAAGACTAATTGGTAATTTGTCACTAAGGTTAAATAAAAAAATATCGCTTATCAACTCATATTTGTGCTCCGGAAGATTGTATAAAGTTAAATGAACATAAAAGACATTTAACATGAAAATATACAGACTAAAATGTGAAATCATGTAGTAACATGAATATACCCTAGGTAGAAGTCATGAGCTGTCTTTCGATAATGCACACATGTTTTTGTTATAAACAAACTTATGCAGCATCTGAAATTAACAATAGAACAACACTATTAGCTTATGGCAGTATAAAAACTTATGACTAACAATAATATAAAGATTGCATCTAGAATGCTTTTTTAGTTAGTAAAAATAATATGGATGAATTTAACAAGTTTTATTCAGAGTGCTTTGGATATAAAGTCTGATCAGATATTTTAAAGTTTTTCAGAGCTTATCAACCAAATATGTACACTGTTTTATACAATCAACATGAGTACCATGAGAATATGATATTTGTTTTGATTGCATTAACTAATTTTAATCTACCAGTTTATAATATTTTTGGCTTGTTAATATGTCATTGAACACATTTAGTCATCACATTTGCAGAACACAAATGATATGTTCCAGAGCTTATGTGAAGAAAGCAATTTGTTCTGTTCTAGTTTAAAAAAACTACTAACTCATTTCTTAAAATAAATACCTCAAGTGCAACTCTGAATTCTGAGTGAGTCTCAACCAAACCTCAGTTACAACTCTGAGTTCCAACCAGAAATACCTGAAACTTTTGTTGTGGCCAATTGTATGAAACTTGTTAAAGGAATTACGCATATTAAAAGAAGCCAAACAAAAATGTAAAAAATCCTTGATTTGTAGTGCTATCGCTATGCACGCAATTACAACTATCTAGCATAATTATATACTATCCTCCAAGTCCATGCCATATTAATCACGTTCAGACTACTTATTAATGTGTAAAATTAATAAATAATACTACAAAGGTGTGAATAATGGACACCGCCATAAAATTAATTAACTATTACAAATATTATCTAATCGTGTTTTTTATTCAAGATAAATATATACCATTGGTTATGGTAATCAACAATTTCAGCTCATACCCGTTGACACTAAAAAAATGGTACAACACCCAAGGAATGAGAACGTAGAGAACAAAAATTGAAGATGAATAAATGAAAAATGGGGAGAAAGGCAATCACACAAAAATTTATAGTGGTTCGGTGTTAACGAGCATATGTTCACTTTTTAATCTCTTGTTTATATGAAATATTTGAGTACAAATGGCAAAAACACCGTTACAATAATAAAGTGACAAGAGACTAACAAAAAGTCTCTTCTATAGAGTCCTGAAGGATTATTTATAGATGCTACAGTGCCCGAATTGACTAGGACACGTGTCTCTTACCCAGGACCATCAGAAAATATAGAGAAATAGTCTCTTTGCATAGGAAGACAAGATCCAATCATCTAATGACATGTGGCAGCTGATCTGACATTCTTGGGTGGCCGGAAGCGGTCAAATAGGAATAGGAGTGAGTCTTCAGGAAAATATCATGTGCGGAAATGAGTTCTGCTCGACTTGACTGAACCGAAAGTTATTCGACCCAACTGGCTTACGTGTTAGACTTCTACTTCCCACGAAAAGGCTTTGGGCTCGGGTCGAACCATCTTTTAGTTGACCGAAATGCTCATCGAGCCGAACAAAGATGGCTAATAGCCCGTTGGCCTTCGTGGCAACTTCCCCGATCAGCTAGAACATCGAGCAAGGCCATTAGAGAGATTACCCGTCATGCTATTCGGCAAAGATCCCTTGTACTTGTATTATCTTGACGGCCTTGCCAAATGGCTAGTCAACAGTATCCAATCCATATAATTTTCATTTAATTTTTTCAAGTTGAATATAAATATATAATTAGCTGTGGTGTATTGAAGTTTGTCATTACTAAATCACTTAACCAAAATTACAAAATAATAAAGTAAACATCCATTATCACAAAATTAGTATATGTTCTTTTTATTATCTTATGCTTGATCCTGATTTTAACCCCTATTATCTTTTTCCTTGTTGCAGCATTTTCTGAGAAAGATGACTCTCGAGATAAGGAAAAAAAGATTAGGAAAAGATCGAGGTTACCTCATTCTAGCAAAGTGGCTCTTGCTTAAAAGAAATAGAAAGTATCTATATCCCCAACCGAAGGTTCTAGATAGAAAAATAGTTCGAACCGATTTCTCAAAAGAACAAGCAAGCCACGGAAATTACAAAAACTGCAGTTGAAGGTAATCTTCCTTATGCTACTACTAAAGAACATGCTAGTCCCCAACTTCTGCTCCAGAGGTCTAAAATGTTGGAGAATGGAATTTTGATGACAAAAACCTTATTTTAATTATTAATAATTGATTATAAAATAAATACTAACATCTCTACCAGGAATGTATATACATACATATATATATATGTATGCAGGGTTTGTATACACGACTTAAATACTAAAGAATGTACAGTTTTTAGAATGCCAAGAGATTCAGGATTCAAAAGAGATTCAAGACTCATGAGTTATCAAGATATCAAGATTTGAAGAGTTCAAGAAAAATATTGTAATTGAGCCTAGCTTTATGTAAGACTCTGAATAGCATTCCAGGTTCAAATTATGATTTTCAAATTTCAAATTCTGTTTTAAAAATTCAAAACCTAATTTCAAATTATTTTCTAAATGATCTCAAACTATTATCTTACTTATGATTTCAAATATATATGTTTATAAAAATTTAATATAAATATATATAAGTTTATAATATATATAATATTATAGTTTTATATCGTTATAATTTTTAAATCTTATAACTTAAATATGTTTATATAATATATTATTATGTTTTCATATGATTTTACACTTTATACTATTTATTTAAATTACTAAGTTTTGATTCAAGAATTTCCAAAATAATATATATGCTTAAACACTTGAAAAATAGTTTTAAAAAGTCAAAATATTATACATATGTCGACAAACATAATTTGACATGTTGGCACATAACTGTTAGATTTTCATTTTTCAAAGGAAGTGTCTTTTCACTATTTGTAACATTTCAAAAATGTTGCTACCTTTGGAACACTATAAAAAGGGGATGATTTCAAATTTTTAATCATTCTTTCTTCTCCATCTTCACCTCTTTAATTACCACCATTAAAATACTTAAATTTCTTAATTTTTATACTTATACTCTGCCGATTTCAACAAAATTTATATCATTATTCTTTTCTTCTCATTCTCTATCCACTACTATCAATTTGGAAGTGCTATTGAAGAGTTATAGGGCTGTTGTAATCATTTGGGAATTATTTAGGAAAGGGTGTATTCTTTATAGCCCTGAAATCAAGGAAAGGGAGCAGTGTTAAACTTGTAGCCGTGAAATCAAGGGTGTTATACTTGGATATTGCTCTTCGCAATCCAACGTTGCGTGGGACTGGAGGTAGGAGTAATCCGAACCAATATAAAATCTAGTGTGTTCTTTCCTTTTCTACATTTTATATTTATTTATTTCTATGTCTATGATTATTTCTGTGTTTGTGAACATTTCTGGTGTGATAATCATTGTGTGATTCATATAATAAATCAATTAAGTTTAAGATATTCATAAATTCCTTATAAACACTATTCATCCCCCTGTGGTGTTTGTTTTGCCTTAAGATCCGCATTCCCTAACAATTGGTATCACATCATAGGTTTTCAAAATGTTCATAATTTGATTTTTGAAAATATTTAATGGCAACCAACACTGGTAATAATAGTTCTTTTGTAAAGCGCTGGTCCACTGTTAGACTACCACTATGGCAGTAATTACTCATATTAGGCATGTAGAATGAAAACATATTTATAATTAGTAGGATTAGACACGTGGAATTACACATAGACTGAATATGTTGAACCCACTACTAATTTTTCACAATGGCCTATTGAACAAAAGGATGTTGCACAAAGTAATTCTAAAGCCATGAATATGTTGTTCAGTTCATTATATAGAAATGAATTTAATAGAGTGCCAGTTTGTAAATCTGCTTATGAAATATGGAGAACATTACAAGTTACTCATGAAGGAACCAATAAAGTTAAACAGACAAAGATATCAAAGCTAATAATTCAGTTTGAGTTATTTAAAATGAATGAGAATGAATCTAACTCCGATATGTATTGCAGATTCCAAGAGATCATGCATTAATTAATAGCATTGGGAAAAACTTACTAAGAAGTAAACCAAGTTAGAAAAATACTTAATTCATTGACTCCAGAATGGGATCAAAAAACAATGTCGATTGAAGAAGCCAACAATGTCAGTGAAATGAAGATGGAGGAATTAATAGGGAATTTGATGTCATTTGAAGTTCAACTACAAAAAAGAAAGGAAAATAAGCCCATAGAAAAGAAGTCTATAGCATTCAGAGCAACAACAAATGGTTCTGATTCAAGCAGTGAGGACGATGAAGAAATTGCTTTAATAACAAGGAATTTCATAAAATTTCTGAGATATAAAAGGAGAAATAATTTTCAAACAAATAATAAAGGGAGTTTGGGAAGAAATGATGATATATATTATAACTGAAACAAGCCGGGACATATAAAGAGAATGTGTCAATATCCAGATAAATCAAATCAACAAACAAGCAATAGTAATTCGTCAAAGAAGAGAAAGAGGGAATGTGCAACAACTTTAGACGATTCAGATTCATCATCTAGTGATGAAGAGCCATAAACCGGAAATTTAAATATGTGTTTCACAGTGATTCAAAATTCAGAAAATGTCAAAGAAATGGATCTAAAAACCCGATATACCTTAATTAATTTTAATTTTTTTGTTGATTTGGATGAATGGATGTTTTGTTTGTTTGCCATCTTCGAATATGAAATTTAAACTTTAAAATTCGAACTTAAACTTTAAAATTCAAATTTTGAAATTCAAAGTAATAATAAAATAATAAATAGTAAATATAATAATATAATTTTTAGATGTTTTGGTAGGATTAATATTATTTTAGGAAATAATAAACCTAAAATATAAATCATTAATATAATAAAACAAAGTCAAACCAAATGTCTTTTGAAAACCAATATGTATGTCGACATATAGAAATCGACATGTCGACATATAGGCCAGTAAATGAAATTCAAATTTTGAATTTCAAAAGTTTGAACTTTCAAACTTCCCTCCAACTTTTCACCAACTCCCAAGGTCTGAAAAGGTGCCTTTAATTTCATAAAAGATGTTCTCATTCAATCTCTATTTATTTATCTATTCAATCTTATTCTCTTTACCTCTCATTCAAAATTCAAATAACGTTCTTCATATCTATACTCTTCAAAACAACTCTTTGATGGCTTCCTCTAGCACACCAAAATCCACGAGATTGACCAAAACCCTCAAAGGTCATCACTACAATGATAGAGAAGCTATTCAAGCCTATGTTGACTATATGGAAAATGGAAAAGTCAACACGGTAGCCTTCAATGTGTTTGAAGATTTTCCTTTTTATGATCTTCTTCCTCTTTTCAATTAAAATGAAGTTTTAAGCTTGTTTGACGCTCGAGACAACAATGAAGTACGTTACCCGAATCTCGTCAAAATGTTTTACGCAAATTTGAATCGTTTCTTTTAAGAAAGAGATGAGAATCAAGTATGGAGTAGCGTAAAAGGCACTCAAATCATTCTGGATTGTGAAATTTTGGGTAATATTTTAAATTGTAAATGTATAGGCTCGGATTTTTCGGAATTCAAAATTGATGAAACGGATTTGGAAACCATTCATCACATATTTGAAAGTGATGATCATTTGGAATTTAAAAACCATTTTTTCTGCCCAAAAGCAAGAGTAGTCAACATCCTCCTTTAACATACTCTTACACCTCGTGTCGAAAATTTCAACAACCCTACCCATAAAGTCCAAAAAGCCCTCTTTGCTATTTTTGGTGTTTATGATATAAATTGGGCTGATGTAATTTTAAAAGAATTTAAGCCTAAAGAGATGTCCCCTAAAGAAGACACCCTTTATCATGGAGTACATCTTACACGGATTTTTAAGTATTTTGGAGTGAATCTCAAAGGAGGAGAATTTGTGTCAAGTAAGATGTTTAACTTGGCAAATATACATCGTATGCTAATTCCACTCATCTTTAAGCCTTATGAAACTTTCAAAGATAAACAAGCTCGAATTTAACAACAATAAGAGGAAAATCCAATGAAAATTGATGAAGAAGAAGAAGAAACCTCTTTGGAAAATATAGAGTGTCCATCTAATAGTAGAACCATATCCAATGAAATGCTTGTCCAAAATCAAACCAAGTTAGCGAAGAACCAAAAGAAGATCAAGAAGACTCTTACCAAAATGTCTAAGTTCATTGGAAAAATAGGAAGAAAACTTGGAATATCATCTTCCTCCTCATCATCCATTGAAATCTAAGTGTATCTAGTTTATGTTATCTTTTGTTTTTGCTTCTATTTGCTTTTGAATCTCATATTTAGTATCTTGTACTAGTTGAATGTATTTGCTTTAAAGTAGTAACGGTTAGTGTTTATTTCTGTCAAAACAATATTTAATTTACTATAAAAACACATTATAATTAAATAAATTAAAATAATATAATAGGAACTAACTAAAAATTGGAAATACCCAAAAAATAACAAGGGTATGTCGACTTACATTTTTCAGTATGTCGACATATAACTGCTAGTTTTTTTTACATATATTCAAAAATTAAAATTGAAATAACCAACTAGTGTCTCTTCATTTTAAACAAATAAATACCTCTTTCTTCCAGAAAAACTTATTCTAAAATTTCTACTTCTTCTCTAATCATTCCTTCTCTATAATATCAAAATATGGCAAATCTTATTCACGATTTGAGTGAGAATCTTTAAGAAACATTGAATTCATTCAAGAATATCCTATCTATAATACTACGTAACCAACGACATCTCGAATTGAGTCAAGTTAAGATGGTTGAGTATCAAGAGAAACAAGTGATGTTATTCGTTGGTCAATTTTTTCTAGTTTCAGAAACGAAAACAACAATTTTGATAAATCATCACCCACAAAAGAAGATGAAGATTGGGAAGTCATCAAGAAGGATCCAATCTTTGGAGGAGACAGATGGGTGGTAGTTCCGAGAGGTATTTGAATTGGTTGGTATGATTTGTTTCATTGTTTTTTTTTATTGAATTTGCTCGTAAATATTGCTTGGTTTAGATTGGAATTGAAACTTATATACGTATAGATTGAAATATTTGTAAATATTGACTATATTACTTGGATTGTTAGATTTGTTTAGAATTAGTATATTATGTAGGCATGAATTTAGAGGGAGTCATGTATATTAAGTACTTTAATATAGAATTAAGTATTATAACCATAGAATTGATAGATAGATATAGGATATTAATAGTTACTTATGGTATAGATTTTGGGGGAGTATATTTAGAGGTTCTTTTGTTGATGACAAAGGGGAGAAATTATAAAATGAGGATTAGTTATGCTTAGTTTAAGGGGGAGTTTATGCTTGGTTTAAGGGGGTATGTGGGATTCATGATGAAACGGGGAGTATTCAAAGGACCAGATCAAAAAGTATCAACATGTATGAATATTTTATAGATTAAGGTTGTCATCATCAAAAAAGGGGAGATTGTTGGAGAATGGAGTTTTGATGACAACAACCTTATTTAAATTATTATTAATAGATAATAAAATATATACTAACATCTCTATCTAGAATATATACATATATGTACATATATATACATATATACATATATATATATATATATATATATGTATGTGTGTAGGGTTTGTATACAAGACTTAAATACTAAAGACTGTATAGTTTTCAGAGTGCCAAGGGATTCAAGATTCAAAATAGATTCAATACTCATGAGTTATCAAGGTTTCAAGAGTTAAGAAAAATATTGTAATTGAGTCTAGTTTTATGTAAGACTCTGAATAGCACCCCAAGTTCAAATAATGATTTTCAAATTTCAAATTATGTTTTAAAAATTCAAAACCTGATTTCAAATTATTTTCTAAATGATTTCAAACTATTACCTTACTTATGATTACAGACATATATGTTTATAAAGTTTATATATATATAAGTTTATAATATATATATATATATATATATATATATATGTGTGTGTGTATGTATATAGTATCATAGTTTTATAGCTTTATAGTTTTTAAATCTTACGACTTTATAAATATGTTTACATAATATATTATTATGTTTTCATAGGATTTTACACATTAGAATATTTATTTAAATTACTAAATTTTGATTTAAGAATTTCCAGAATAATACATGTGTTTAAACACTTGAAATATAGTTTTAAAAATTCAGAATATTATACATATGTCTATATACATAATGTAACATCCCGGAATTTCTGAACCAATTTAAAATTTTAATTGTAGTTATTTTAATGGATTTTGAATATTTAAAATGATTTATTTTAAATAATAACGACTAAAAATAGCCATTTTACAAATAACCTCCGTTTTCGATGAAACCACTTTTGTTGGATCCAAAATGTCAAATTTTTGCTAAGTTTCAAATTTCATAATTTTCTAAATTAATATGTGACCATGGTAAATTAAAATGTACGTTGAAATCAATTTTGAACGTCGTATTAATTTATATTCTAATTTTGAAGAAAACTGATCGAAACAGTCGAATTGGCTTATGAAACATGTCTCATTGTGTCCAGAATGGGGGTATTTGGCTAGGGGCGACGATCGTAGGGTTCCATTTGGAGTTCGAATGGAAAAGTAAACAATTATAGAATAAAAAATATTATTTAATTTATTACATATATACTCCCTCCCCTTGGAAAAATTGTTTGACCTAATTCCTTCAGCAAAAATCCCGTCGCCCCCTTTTTGCAGCCAACGCCATCGCTCTAGTGCCCCATCCCCACACCGCCACACCAGAGGACCGCCGCCGCGCCTCCCTTTAACAGCCGACGCCACCCATCCTCTCCTCTTTCCTCTCTCTTCCTCTCTCTTCTGAAAACCCGCAAACCCTAGCCACCAGACTCCAATGCACAGTCGACGCCACCCCCGCCATCATAGGCCACCACCCGCGCGACCTCCCCCGACCCTCCACCGCCGACCACGTGGCCCCCCTCCTCTGAAAAATCCGACCTTTACAAATTTCCTGTTTTACATTAAACCCCCTGACCCTCCCCCCTCAATAACTCCCCAACCGTGCACTTCTGGCCAAAACTCCACAGTGCCAAAATCGAAGAGCACGATTTTATCTTCGATTTGGGTATATGGAAGCCGTATTTTGGATTGCGGAGTTGTTCAGAAAATGCATCCAAAGTCAGCATTTCAATTTATGTCTTTTCGCAAATTCTGGCGAATTGGAACATTTTCGGGAAAAAGTCCATTAGGCAAAAGTTGTCCAGAATGGCGCGCTTAAGCTACGTAATAAGATCGTGTGAAGATGGGAGCTCGTTTACAAATTCTAGAATCAGAATAGGGAATCAGAGCGATAGTAAAGAATGGCGGAGTTGATCCCAAAGTGAGAACACCTTCTCACTCAAATTATTTTACAGTTAAATATATTCTAGGTTGTAGACGGGGCTTAGTAGCTCCTGACACTACTTTTTGTACAAACCATGAATGTTTATTTGGATTGAATTGTGGGAAATTGACTTTATTATGGTTATTGATTGTATTGTGGTGTATTGAATGTGAATGATGATTGTGTATGGCGCGAGCCTGTAATAGGAGAGGGATAATGCTAGACATTATTCCAATTCAAATATCATGTCGTTATAATGCCGAAATTTTCTGAAATAAACTATATAAAATATTCATGTGTTGAATAAAATGTTTGAACAATAAAAATATCATTTTTATTGAATGAACGAACTATATAAAATAGTCAAGTGTTGAAATAGATATTTAATCATTAAAAATATAATTTTTAATGTGTATATGAATAACATAAAATTCTCCTGAAATGAAAATAAATAATCATTTACAAATCAAACGACTTGTTTTTATACACCCATTTAACTGACATTGATTAGGACGACAAATTTCATACATCTCCCAACTACACAAATAATATTCAGTATTTTTTGGTTGAAACCTGACACGGGGATTGGGATGATATTGACATACACTAATCACAATTTTTTAGTTGTACGTCAATCAATTGATTGACAGACTGTTGTAAACCTTAATTATTTATATTTAAGGCTTATGCAGTTGTGTAATGCACTCTGGATGATGGATGATTATGTATCATTGTTGTTGTATACATGTGGTACATGAAATCCAAATAAATAGCATTATATGGTAATTGACTGTGTCTGATTCAAATTCAGGAATAATGAGTATTTAAAATAATGAATATTTTAAAATAATATTTAGTAAATGATTAAAATGTGAATTTGATGTCCGATTTTGGATGGATATGAAATTATTGAAATATATGAAGTCGTGTTGATTAGTTATGCGCCATTTTAACGCAAACGGTTTTTATATCGATTTTATTCATTTTTATAATGAATATCGAAAAAGGCAAATGATTCCAAAAACAGATATTTTGAAAATATTATCATTTAAATATTGTAATGATAAGGAGTATTCAATTTTTATTTAAAATTGAAATGAAAGTAGGAATCATTTTTAAAACGAATATATAAAATACGTATTAAACAATATATATATACACATACATATATATATATATATATATATATGGTTTGAATAGAACGTTTCACGCCGCGTCCGTTTGCGAATTTCGACCATTGAATTCGAATTGACATTACGGGAGATCCAACCGTTGGATTCTCCTAAAATCAGAACTATTGGGTTTGTATCGAAAAGACATTTCCAATGAATATAAGAGATTTGAAATCTAATGGTTGGATTTGAAATTATGTCCAAATCAAATTTGAAAAAGGTCGTTATAGATGCAGTTCACTGGCTGTTATTGGAAGCCAACTGTACGGGCCTTGATAAAATTATTAGTAATTAGTCTAAAATCATAATAAATGAGTTGGAAAGATTTTGGATGAAAAATTCCACATTTGTAAAGATAAAAATATATTTTTATCAAAATGAACTAGTTATTAACCAGAAAGATAATCCAACGATTTTAAATAAATAAATTGGATATGAGAATGGTTTTAGTCTAACCAGAATTTTCAAATGTATAAATTGGAATGTATTTGAATAGAAATCATCTTCGGGATATTTCGATATCAGATTCCGTGACTATAGGGATATTGTGGAGGAATTTGGAAGATAGATACATCATTACTCCCCATACAATATGTGTTGGTTTCAGGATTTGATATTGAACGTAAGCCAACATAATTTCTGTTTAGAACCTTATATTTAATATCAAAGTGGATTTTGGGTTGTCATGAATGGTGTCTTCAGTAACACTGTTCTTAAACCCCGTATGAAAAGAATAAGTCTTTTGATTAAGATTATTATAGTTTCCAGTTATATTTAGTAATTGGAATAAAATGGAATATGAATTGGGTTTATTGTGAACTGTGTTTTTAACGGCATTCGTTCTTTAACCCGATTGACAGTGAAATGAGATTTGGAATATATAAATCATTTAGTAAGATTTAATGGAAATTTTCCAAAAGTAAAGTTTTCCAATTTAATAAAATAAATTGGAATTGAATGGAATCGATTTAGTGATAATCGAAGCGAGCTTCTATGGACGAAGACTGTTACTATATATGGAAATTAAAAGGCTTTGCCGTTATTCCATCTATATTACTAGTCGGATACGGAAGTTGATATCAATTATATATTGATCTGATCCCCGTGAAGATTCCATGGTTAATGGAATGTGATTATGCGTTTATCGTGAACTGTGTTTTAAATGACATTAGTTCTTTAACCCAGTTAAAGACAAGATTAATTTTCCTAAAATAGCTGAATAATCATTAAGTAAGGATTTTTGAGATTAAATCTGAATTAGAGTTTTAATGAATCTTTAATTAGATTGGAATAAGGATATGGTAATTGAATTTATCGAATTCATGAAATGATTGAGAATGGAGTACCACCAGTTCTACTCTAGGCGATAGTTAAATCTTTAATTAGATTTGAACGTGAAATGGTAATTAATTTTTACCAATAACACAGTGGTGTTAAATGTGTAGTAATACCAGTTTTGTTCTATGGGATGAATAGGTTGGCATTGGGAAATATAATAAAGGATTACTTCAGTAAGATTTGCTAATCCCGACTAGTTTGGAAAACCTTAATTTTGTTTAAAATGTGAAAAGAATATTTGAATAAAATAATATTCTGAATTGGAATGAAGCGTATGTTGTGTTTGTGTAGCACTTGTTTATGAGATATTCGAGTTATTCAGAAAGTCCGGGTTTATAACCATTCTGAATAACTGATTCGATGATAAGTCGACGATGAAGACGATGGTTTAAGACCGGATATCTTCACATCTGATGATTACTGATGTCTTGATTGGGCTGTACACCCAAGACGAGGTAATAAGTGGTGATCGTCCAGACGTAATTGGAGATCGACTAGATATGCGAGGACCTCTCTCTCCTTTTTTGGACATATGGGATGAGGAATAAGGTGCCTCCTGTTTTATTCAGATCTAGAATGGACTTGCAAATGGGTGGTATATTTAACATCGTATTCCTTTATACTGTATTCGTTGATCTCTGCTAAATATATATCTGTTTGGTGGCGGAGAATTTACTCTCTTTCTTAACACATTTCTCTGAGACGTACGAGCTTAGAGGTTATATATTGGTGGAAATCAGTGGTACAGTATGGATTGACAATGTGGTATGCCGAATTGCATGGATCAAGGCTTCTGTTGAAAAGCAGAGTCTTGTGGATGATGATCAAAGCATAGCTTTCATATAGAATAGCTTTGTGTGTCGAGAAGTGACTTCGACGAGTTTCACAACCCGTGAATGATTGAGGTCGGATAATAAACGGTAAGAATAAATCTGGTGTTTGGGAGCACCGATTGAAAGGTGACTCCACTGTGAAGCATTGAAGGATATGGGAGCCCCTCCAATGGGTGATTCTCCACTGGTTGTGAAGCATGAAGGATCTATAGGATCTGGGAGGCCCTCCGATTGGTGAATCTCCACTAGCTGTGAAGGATACAAATTCGCCCCTAAAAGGTCAATGAATATTGAGTGCATGTCGACATGGAATCCCTATTTCAAGTCAATGATTTAATGTAAAAATCAAATGCATGTCGATATGATTTCTGTCAAGTGAAACACCCCACCTCCGTTAGGGTCACTCTCAAAGGGAATGCCCTAATTTTGGTGGAGGTTTTTAAGTATAAGTCACAGATATACAAGACAGATATAAGAACACATATTTGTAAACAGCGGAAAAATAACAACTTTTATTTCATAAAAGCAAATACGTGTTACAAAACATCACCATGATTGTCTTACATCCTTTCCAAAAACATAACATAACTTCTTCATAATCTGTCTTGATTACATTATTTAAAGAAGCATAAATAAAACGTAGATAAACTGCAAAAGCCCCATAGTGGATTGTCCAAAGCCATAGTTCAAACTGAAAAGGTCCAAGCAATACATTTCTCTTCTTCAAGCTGGATGTTAAGGCTGGTCAAGCTGCTGTGTTCCCTCCCTGTGGACCTGGGGGGGGGGGGGGAAACGGAAGAAAAGAAGACGAAAAGAAAAGTAGAGTCAGACATAAAGCCTGAGTAAGTCTAGTACTATTCTGTCTATGAATAAAGAACTGGGTGTGATAAGTATAAACAAGAAGTGGGCAAGCACTATAAACTTGGTTAAGTTGTCTAGGGTCGAATATACTATCGTACCCCATGTTAATCTCTGAACCCATATAAACTAGTTTCCAATTGGCACCCCATAATCAGGGTGATGTGATCCATTCTATGATGATCGGCTCCTACTCGCATAGTTACATGTGTCTTACGGCCCCCGATGTTGTAGTTACCTGTGCTGGTCCCACCATGGGGTGTATCAAGTCCCATGGTGGCAGCCCGACACAATCCAAGAGTGCACAGGTATGCTACTGGTGTCCAGTGCCTTATTTTTCTGTGCCGGAGTGTGTGCATGCCCGCACCCCGTTAGAACCTACACTGCTACACCACCGCCGTCGATTTGACCTCTTACAATCAGCCCAGTAATCGTGCCCCACCCTGCCTAGTTTCAGGGTATCCTGATACACCTTCTAGGGTTACTGCTGAAAAGGGTCCCCCGTTACTAGGTTTTCTATCTCTAGCCAACATGCTAAGTTGGTTAAGTGTTTTCTAACCTAACCCGCACCAGTCTGTTTAGTTTAGCATGTTCCATTTTGATTAAGTCTTTAGTTCACTTAATCCTAGCAATTCTGACTTAGCCTTAATTGTCTTATTAAAGCCTTGACCTCTCACATTAGACAGGTATTGTTGTGGCTGCCTGTTGCCGGTTGGTTCCGGGCAGTCTTACGCCACAACTCAGTCTAACCTCGGGTCCTTATTGGGCTCCATGTTTAACCTCCCACATTGGATAGGTATTGTTGTGACTACTGGACAGCCGGGCGGTTCCGGGCAGGTTTACATCACAACTCAATCCAACCTCGGGTTAAACACATCGTATGTTCTACATTTACATATTTTGTCTTTCTTCTTTATTTTCTTATATGTAAATATTTGCGGCCCATTATTAAGTTAATGGTGTAAAGGTTACACCAATCATGGGCCCAACCCATACTTGAATTTGGGCCCTTCTTTATATTTCCATTTATTAATTAATTTAACCCAACGTTATTTTCCCCCGTTTAATACGTTCGTTTATCATAATATATGTTGGGCTTAGGCTTTTAAGCCCAACTTAGCCATGAGAAGAAGGGGAGGCTTAAAGCGTGATTACATACGCAAAAAGGGGAATGTGAGCGCATGAACTTGCAACATAACGTTGGAACTACAAATTAGAAACTGGTGTACTTGCATATCATTAATGTATACTTTGGTCATAAAGCATAAGTGACATGAATCAAAGCATGTAAACTTGTAGTTGAGATAAGAATCTAAATTGGATATCATTATTGACACATAGTCTTAACCACAACATGGACCTATATTTTTATTTAGGCATAATGTCAAACATAAGCAAATCATGTTCATAAGATTACTACATGCTTACAAAGGTGTTTACTTTTGTTACTAACACAAAAGTATAATTCAAACTAATCATGATTTTAAATCTATTCACATGGCATAAATATTTCTAACATGAAATCATGATTTTTACTTTAGTCTTGCAAAAAGGGTTTTTGAATCCAACCTAGCTATTTACCACATATGTCATCATATAATTCTTGTTAACAATATGGATTTCAATTATGCAAAATATCAATCATAGCCTAATCATATTCATAAGTTTGCAAATAGGTTTTCTAGTACAAAAGCATGGCTTAATACATGATGCCAATATTTCAACATAGTTTCCTATGAATTATGATAACCCAAACTTATTCCAATTACTTCACAAAAACGATGTTTGTATGAAAATACACATTATGATGGCATAGTAGCAAAACCCCAAACTTGCATGAATTTCAATTAATCAACTACATACATGTAGTTTCAACATGGATTACATCATTTGCGAATATTCCAAACGTATACTTGCATAAAACTACCGCATGTAGTTTTTCATAATTGAATAACATAATTCGAGAATATCCAAACGTATACAATATTCCAAATCGATAAGAACGCACAAATATGAATTACTTTATTGCCACAAATCAAGTATACAAACCAACACAATTATTTGTTCATACCAAAACAATACTCTACTTACAATGGTGTGGCGAATTTCTCCAATTTAGGGTTTTGGAGATGCGATTCCTTGTTGATTTGATTTGTTTAGGTTGCTTTATGCCTTAGAATTTGCCTCCTAATCCTCTCTCCAATTGGTGGCTACTCTTAGTCGTTCCTCAGCAACATGGCGGCTTTGTTCTTATTTTTGAATGAATAGATTAGGGTT
The DNA here is from genome assembly GCA_030737875.1 of Allium sativum. Taxonomy (NCBI): domain Eukaryota; kingdom Viridiplantae; phylum Streptophyta; class Magnoliopsida; order Asparagales; family Amaryllidaceae; genus Allium; species Allium sativum. Next base: position 41,776,549 of record JASFAX010000020.1, on the reverse strand, counting down.
AGTCTAGGGTTGTTTTTATAAAGGTTATAAACTGATTAGGACCATTGATGTTGCTTGGATTGATCGTAGCCATTCATTCGCAAGAGAGACCAATTAGAGCCTGCCACCTAGCCCTAATGACAAAGTAGACCACAGAAAATCGACTAACAGAGAATAGGCCAGCCGGGTTAGACTGGGTTCGACCTGACTCTGGACCAGGTCGACATGCCTGTCGACAGCCCTGTCGATAGCCCTGTCGACCTGGTTAGACCAGGTCGACAGCCCAGTCGACCTGGGTGCATCTGGTGGGATTTTTCCCGCCTTGGCCAATTGGGCCCGGTTTTAATTTTTAAACTGTTTTATTCTGTTCGAATTTTAAACTTAATTCAGAAACTTCCGAAGGCCATATCTTCTTCATACGGACTCCGTTTTTCGAAAACTCGGACTCTATTTCGCGTATTTTTCCGAGACGAACGAAATGGCGTATCCCGTTTCCCTTAGTTCTTTGATTTCGAATTAATTATACTTTAATTTGTGAATTTCACAGTTATAGAGTTTGCGGGGTGTTACATTCTCCCCCACTTAAAAGGATTTCGTCCCCGAAATCTTCAAGTTAGGAGGAATGTATATCCTAACATCCAATCATCCATCTACTCATCCATCAAACACGAGCATCCATTGTCCTTAAAAGACTTCTAATGCTTCATGATCAAATGCGAAGTATGTGTGTGTACATGAACTTATCTAATGCAAAATCAGGCGGTCTACTGATTCAGTTGACCTCCTTAATGCGAATTATGTAAGTGCCATGAATCCAATATGTATGCAAATTTCCTATTCATGATTCTACATGAGTGCACAATCATTCAATCCAAATGCAACATCCATATGACAACACATTAATGTTCAACCATATACGAATGTAAACATTTATGCATATGCAATATGAAGTGACTGAGCCGATCTAAAACCTAGATTGTGTGTGTATATGCAACCACGAGCAACCACTAGCAATCACTTGCAACCACTTGCAACCATCATCCATAACATGTTTCAATTACATGTTTTCATCCAAAAGGTTTCTACCTAAAAGGTAAGGTCGAGGAGATATACCTAAAAAGAAAGATAAAAGCGCAACTTAAGGAAAAGGAAAGATCAAGGATGTACCCTCGAACAGAAAAGGGTAGGCAGTGCGTATTCTATCTTCAGTTTCCCAAGTCGCGTCTCCCTCGGCGTCGCTCCACTGAACTTTGACGAGCTTGACTTCACGGTTGCGTAGCTTCTTCACTTCCGTTCCTAAGATGCGGGTTGGAACTTTTCTTATGGTTGCTTCGCGTTCCACTTCGGCCTCTTCGAGGATATTTGGCTCTACCACTTCAGCAGACTCATGTAGACATTTTCGGAGATGTGAAACGTGAAAAACGTTGTGGACTCCGGCCAACTTCTCGGGTAGCTCTAATCTATAGGCCATTTTCCCAATTTTCTCGATGATAGGGAATGGCCCTACGAACCTTGGTGCCAGTTTTCCTGTGGTTCCAAAACGAACAACGTTCCTTAGCGGTGATACCTTGAGAAAAACTCTGTCTCCAACTTCAAATTCAAGGTCGGTTCTCCTCTTGTCGGCGTAGGACTTTTGTCTGTCTTGTGCCGTCTTCATCCTTCTTCGTATTAAGCCTACTTTCTCTGAAGTCTCTCGGATCATATCTGGTCCAAGTATGAGCTTATCCGTGGACTCCCACCAACAAGTGGGCGATCGGCACGGTCTTCCATATAAAGCTTCGAAGGGCGCCATTCCGATGGTTGCTTGATAGCTGTTGTTGTAGGCAAATTCCACCAAAGGGAGGTGGTCTTCCCATGTCCCTCCGAAGTCAAGGACGCATAGTCTTAAGAGGTCTTCCAAAACTCTGTTCACTCTCTCTGTTTGGCCGTCGGTTTGGGGATGATAGGCTGTGCTCAAGCATAACTGCGTTCCTACTGCTTCTTGCAGACTCCGCCAAAACTCGCTGGTGAAGATGGGGTCTCGGTCACTAACAATGCTAGATGGTATTCCATGGAGTCGAACGATTTCCTTGAGGTAAAGTGATGCTAGGGATGAAGCAGTTCTTTTACTTTTGACAGGTAAAAAGTGGGCGCTTTTAGTAAGCCTATCCACTATTACCCAAATGCTAGTGTTGCCTCTCCTAGACCTAGGCAGCCCATCGATGAAGTCCATTGAGATGCTATCCCACTTCCACTGCGGGACCTCCAGAGGATGTAGCAGTCCGCCAGGCTTTTTCTGTTCCGCCTTAACCTGTTGGCACACCATACACTTAGAAACGAACTCTGCCACGTCCTTTTTCATGCCGTTCCAGAAGAAAGTCCTTTTTATGTCTTTGTACATTTTATCTCCGCCTGGGTGTATCGTCATCTTGGAGTGATGTGCTTCCTTGAGAACCTTCTTTACTAAATCTTTTGTTTGTGGGACGCATAGTCTTCCGTCTCGCCTTAGTAAACCCTTATCGTCGATGGAGTATCTGTTGAGGTGACTTGAAGTCTCACCCCTAATTAGCCTATCAATCATTTCCACAAGCTGAGGGTCTTCGCGTTGTGCTGCCCCTACTGAATCCACTAAAGTTGGGCGCACTTCGAGAGATGCAAGCAAGCCTGGTACGAAATCGGAGGAAGGCCTAAAGTCGAAGCTGGCTATAAACTCTAGGCTTTGTCTTTCAACAAACAACGGGCTTAGGGTCAATTTCTTTCGGCTCAACGCGTCTACCACTACGTTGCCCTTGCCCGGAGTGTAGGAGATTTCGAAATCGTACGAGGCAAGAAACTCCATCCATCTTTGTTGCCTCAAGTTAAGATCTTTCTGCGAGAAAAGATATTTCAACGATTTATGGTCAGTGTAAAGTTCGAACTTCTCACCTAGGAGATAGTGTCGCCAAGACTTGAGTGCAAACACGATGGCAGCTAACTCAAGATCGTGGGTCGGATAGTTCTTTTCGTGCACCTTCAACTGCCTCCCGCCATAAGCTACTACCCTTCCTTCTTGCATTAAGACGGCGCCTAGCCCTGTCCCACATGCATCCGTATAAACAGTGAACATCTTGCTCCCATCTGGCAGCGTCAAAACTGGGGCTGTTGTAAGAGCCCTTTTCAGTCGTTGGAAAGCGAACTCGCAATCCAAGTCCCAATTGAACACTAGATTCTTCTTGGTCAATTTCGTGAGCGGAGCTGAGATTTTCGCAAAATCCTTTATGAACTTTCGATAGAAACCTGCTAGTCCTAGAAAGCTTCGGACCTCAGTTGCATTCCTTGGTGTCTTCCAATCCTGTACCGCTACTACCTTAGCAGGGTCCACTGCTAACCCTTGTTTGGATACTATGTGCCCAAGGAACCTCACCTCTTCTCTCCAAAAGTGGCATTTGGAGAATTTGGCTTTTAGTTGATGGACTCGCAAAGTTTCCATGATTTCCCTTAAGTGTTGAGCATGTTCCTCTTCACTCTTTGAGAAGATAAGGATATCATCTACGAAGACCACTACAAATTTGTTGAGAAAATCTCTAAATACCCTACTCATCAGGTCCACGAAGTAAGCAGGTGCATTTGTCAAGCCGAAAGGCATGACAAGCCATTCAAAGAAGCCATCTGGGGTTCTGAACGCCGTTTTATCGATGCTATCTTCAGCCACCCTTAGCTGATGAAAACCGGTTGCTAAATCGAGTTGGGAGAAAACAGACGCTCCTACAAGCTGGTCAAACAAATCGTCAATTCTAGGGAGAGGGTGCCTATTCTTTTTCGTTAGCTTGTTGAGCTCCCTATAGTCAACACATAGACGGAGTGAACCATCCGCCTTTGTAGCGAACACCACTGGAGCGCCCCATTCTGAAATGCTTCTCCTAATGAACCCCTTTTCTAGAAGCTCTTTAATCTGTTTACTGAGCTCTTTCCTTTCTCGTGGAGCCATATGTCTAACGGGCAACGCAACGGGTTTTGCATTATCTACAAGATATATGCGGAAGTCTATTTCCCGCTTTGGAGGCAAGCCATTCACCTCTTCGAAGACATCCGGATATTCCCGGACCACTCTAACTGATTGCAAATTTTCAACAGAGGCATCTAGCGATTCAAGATAACTAAGCATAACCGCGTATGAGGGATTACAAGAAATTTCCAAAGTATTACCGAGCTGGGTTAGGAGCCTAACAACCCTTTTCTCACAATCAAGGATGGCCCCATTACTGGATAGCCAATCCATACCCAAAATCAAACCATAACCCGAAAAGCCCAAAACAAAGGCACTACACTGAAATTCTACACTTAGGATAGAAATTTTCAATCCCAAACAGACCATAGACAAATGAGCTGGGCCCCCAATTGGGTTTGAAACAATTAAGGGGTCCTCTACCATACTAGTTTTTAGGTGCAGAGATTCTACTAAAGCAGACGAGATAAAGGAGTGTGATGCGCCAGAATCAAATAAAGTGCGAACGGGGTGATCATAAAGATAAACTACACTTTCTACAGAAGTATTTATACCTCGCTGTTGCAGAGGTGGCGCTTCCAGCACATGAACCTGTGCCCCTGGGGTGGATTGTGACGGCAAGGAATTTCGCTCGGTCCGAACCAGTCGCTAAACCGATTCAGGCCGTTCGAAACGCCCTATCGTTTGAGAACAGGACATAACAGAACGCATACAGAAGAACGTTTCATTGCATATTACAACAATGCATCAGATTACAAGAATATACAGAGTAAAAATTGAATATTACACAGAAATATCAGAGATTTAAATTACATTTAAATACATAGCAGCGGAAAATAATACAATACACAACTAGAAGGAGATATACGGATACAAAGCTTTCCGGATATCATTCCAGCTGTAAACCAGGATCCTGTGAATATAAATCTGCAAAACCAAAACTACTAGCTGCCCGTGTCAAAATAAGGGCACCCAGAGCTTAGGTTAAAACAATAAACTCCAGGTCAGTCATGTGACTGGTGTGAGAACTAAAACAGTTAATCTTTATTTTTAATGTAAGGTAAATCAAGGGACCACGCCGTATAACACGGAACGGGTTTCCTCCCAAGAATACCAGTGCATATAACAAACAGCGCAATGCTAAATAAAGAAAAATGAAGCTGTTATAAGACCCAGGTCCCATCACACAATGCAACGCAGCCGAGGATAGGGTTTTCCCTTATAACAGCCAAAGAATGCTTGATACGTTTAAAACAAATCATTTGATACTATTCTAAGTGCATAGTGTATAAAACAGCTTCAAATCATAAGTATCAATCATAGGCGGCATGAGCGCCCCATCCCACTATGTCGCCATACTAGGCTCTACAAATAAAACCGCAAATGTCACGTATTTGAAAATTGGATTTCCGTCTATGAACCGAGGCAAAAGATAGTCCTCTACCGATTCGTGACTCTCTAGCCCGAGCCACAGGCAAGTACTCAGTCAAGCCTTGGAGCGACAGGGCCGGTCCACCGATGTGGATTAAAATGCCTGAACACTAAGTTTCCCCACCCTATGGGGTGTAAGTCTGGTCCGTCAGCCGACCAGAAGCATCGGCCGAAACCGATATAACCGAGGCGCCTCGCAACAGCAACAACCACATAAGTCAAACTCGTCAGGGCGTGTAAAACCACTGACGCCACTTCTAGCTAGAAAGAAACGCAAGTCCTCCCTGAGGTCCGTCTCCCGTTTTTGGTTCATACCGGGTGTGAAACTCGCGAAGCAAACGTTACACAAAGCTACGTCACAAAGGTCGTGCTTTGATCATCACCACAAGACTTTGCTTTTCAACAGAAGCCTCGATCAATTGCCACTTAGGCATGCCACACAGGCAATTCACTCCATGCGTTTGATATCCATCAATATATAACCCCTGAGCTCGTATGTCTCAGAGAAGGGCGTTAAGCAAGAGAATAAATTCTCCGCCACCAAACAGATATATATTTAATAGAGATCAATCACACGGACTAAAATCCAATGTCAGACACACAGTCCATTTACAAGTCCGTTCTGGGTCTGAACGAAACCGGAGGCACCTAGTACCCCGCATATCCATCGATCTCCAAGTACGTCTGGACGATCACTAACTGTTTCCATCTTCTTGGGTGTACAGCCCAATCAAGATCATCAGTAATTACCCAAACGACGTGAAGACCTCCGGTCTTCGACCATCGTCTTCATCTTCGACTTATCGTCGTATCAGTTATTCAGAATGGGATAAACCCGGTCTTTCCGAATAACTCGCGTATATTTTAAATAAGTGTTACACAAACACAACATACGCCTCATTCCAATTCATCAGTCACTAACCGTAAATTAATCAAGAGAATAATTCCCCAAATATTAACCCCGAAGGCCGAAACCAACTTCAGATCAATATTCAGAAAACCATTCTGTTTGGCCAACCGACAGTTAGTTTCTAAATTTCACTTTCATAGGGAAAGATTCCCATTAATTTTATCAAAGATAAATTCCTTGAATTTATTTTTTAATCTACTTTTGAATATCAATTCAAAACTAGTCGGGATTAACGAACCTTACCGAAGTAATCATTTGTTTTAATTTCCCAATCCCAACCTATTCATCCCATGAAGTAAAACTGGTCATACTTCATATCTAACACCACGGTGTTATCGGTAAATTCAATTACCATTTCTCGTTCAAATCTAATTAAAGATTTAACTATCGCCTGGAGCAAAACTGGTGATACTCCATTTTCGATCATTTCAATCTAATTAAAGATTCATTAAAACTCCACTTAGTTTTAATCGTTAACTGGGTTAAAGAATCAGTGTCATTTAAAACACGGTTCACGATAAACCCAAAATCACATTCATTAATTATCGGGTTAAAGAACGAGTGTTATTTAAAACACTGTTCACGATAAACCCAAAAAATCAATATCAATTCAATTCCAATTAAATATTATTTAATTGGTACACTTCATTAAATCTAAATAAAAAGATTTAATCTTTTCTCAACTGGGTTCAAGAACAGTGTTAGTGAAGACACCATTCACGACAAACCCAAATCACATTTGATATTCAATATAAGGCTCTGAATAGAAAATATATCGGCTTATATTCAATATCAAATTCTACGACTAACAAATGTCGTATTGGAAATAACGATATAAATATATATATCTTTCAAATTTCCATAACAACATCTGTATAATCACGAATTCCAACATCGAAATATTCCGAAGACAATTTCGATTCAAATCCACTCCAATGCAATCATTGGAAATTTTGGTTATTTTCAAAACCCTCTTCAAATTCAATTTATTTATTTAAAAATAAATAGAATTATAATTCTAGTTCAAAACTAGTTCATTTCGATAAAAATCTATTTTTATCTTTTCAAATATGGAGTTTTTCATCCCAAACTTTCACAAATCATTTCTTATGATTTTACACAAATTATTACTATTTTTAATAATTTTATCAAGGCCCGTACAGTCGATTTCCATTAACGGCCATCGAACTGCACTTACAGCGACCTTTTTCGAATATGATTTGGACGTATCTCCAAATCCAACCGTTAGATTTCAAATTTCTAACATTTATTAGAAAGCTCTTTTCGATACGAACCCAACGGTTCCGGTTTTAGGAGAATCCGACGGTCGGATCTCCCGCAATATCCGTTTGAAATAAATGGTCGAAATTCACGAACTGCCGCGGCGCGGCGCGTTCTATTTAGGCCATTATATTATATATATAATATATACTTCGTCGATTTCTATTTAAAACGAATTATATAAATAGTTTTAAATTCGTTTCAAAAGCAATTTCAACTTCCTTTTCAATTCAAATCAAAATTGAATTCTTCTTTATAAATTCGTTTCAAAATTCATTTCTATTCAATTCAAATTTCAATTCAATTTGAATTCATTTCAATTCGTTTTCAATTCAATTCATTTCGAAATCGTTTTCAATTCAATTCATTTCGAAATCGTTTTCAATTCAATTCATTTCGAAATCGTTTTCAATTCAATTCATTTCGAAATCGTTTTCAATTCAATTCATTTCGAAATCGTTTTCAATTCAATTCATTTCGAAATCGTTTTCAATTCAATTCATTTCGAAATCGTTTTCAATTCAATTCATTTCGAAATCGTTTTCAATTCAATTCAATTCGAAATCGTTTTCAATTCAATTCATTTCGAAATCGTTTTCAATTCAATTCAAAATATTCGATTTCGAAATCACTTTTCTATATTCATTTTTAAGATGAATAAAATCGATATAAATATCGTTCACGTCAAAATGGCGTCAATCTAATCAACACGGCTTCATAAATTTCTATTTTCAAATATTCTATTTCAAATATTTCTTTTTCAAAATAGTTGTTATTATCAAAATATTTCGTTCAACACATGACCAATCTCAATGAATGAGTACTGTCAACACATGAACTTTTATTTTATAATATTCTTTATTTTTCAAATTGGAATGAGGCCCAATCAATCACCATATAAAGTTAATTATATGGATTTTCATACAACACATGTATATAATAACATTGAAAATAATCAACCATCAACCAAAGTGCACTACACTGTAAAAGCATCAAATATAGATATTCAACGCTTATAACAGCCTGTCAATCAATCGATCGACATATTTAATCAATCAGGATGAGTGAACTGCAAATTTCATCCCAACACCCGTGTGGGGTTTCAAACAATCAAACAAATATTTTATTCGTGCAGTTGGGCGATGTGTAAAATTTATCGTCCCAATCAATGTCATTCAAATAGGTGTACATAAACAAACCGTCTGGTTTGTAAATGAATATTCTATTTTATTCACATCACGTTAAAAATTATATTTTTAACGATAAAACATTTTATTCCAACATATGAATTTCTATTCAGTTCATTCTTTAAATAAAATGATATTTTTATTTTTCTAACACATTTTAGAAAATTTCGGCGGCATAACGACACGATACTAGAAACGGGACGAGGCCTAGCCTTATCCCCGGTCTAGTGAAGGCCCACGCCATTCACACATCAATCAAATAAATTTTTATTTCACCAAACGATTTAGTTCAAACCAAATAATCTAACCAACTACACAACCAAACAAACAAGTCCATGGTATGTGGACGGGTGTCGGGTGCTTCTAATAAGCACCGTCTACATCCTAGTATATATATATAACTAGAAAAAGAAGTTTAGAGTGAGAAGTTCTCACAAATAGCTATCCAATTTCTTGATTCTTCTTTTGCAGAATTCTTCGTCGACCTCGCCTTTTTGTCACCTTCGTTGCCCAAGGCCACTATATATATAAAAATCGAATTTTTTTATTTCAAAGTTCAATATATAAAAATCGAATTTTTATTCCAAAGTTCAATATAAATAAATCGAATTTTTATTTCAAAGTTCAATATAAATATCGAATTTTTATTTCAAAGTTCAATATATATATCGAATTTTTATTTCAAAGTTCAATATATAAAAATCGAATTTTTATTTCAAAGTTCAATATATAAAAATCGAATTTTTATTCCAAATAAAAATCCTATCTTTTCTGTAAATCAACTATATAAAAATACGATCTTTTTACCTTTCAAAATACGATTTTCTCACATTTCAAAATACGATCTTTTTCCATTTACAATTCAAATCAGTTTTTACTTTTACAACAAAATCAGTTTCTTTATTCCTTTATAAAATTCAGTTTTAAATTATGTTTTTATAAAAATTCAGTTTTAATAATTCTTTAAATTCAGTTTTTTTTAAAATTCTTTAACTCAGTTTTTAAAATTCTTTAACTCAGTTTTTAAAATTCTTTAACTCAGTTTTTAAAATTCTTTAACTCAGTTTTTAAAATTCTTTAACTCAGTTTTTTATTTTCTTTAACTCAGTTTTTTATTTTCCCTTTCAAAAATTCTGTTTTAAAAACCTAAAACAAAAATCAGTTTTTGTTCTTTTATAATTTCAGTTTATAAAACTAAAAAGAAACAGTTTTCAAATCATATAAGAAAACAGTTTATATATTTACTGTAAAACAAAAACAAAAGCAAAAATAAAATAATCTAGAGGCTCACCGATTTCGAATGGGAGGAGGAGGAGTCGGCGGTGGCTCGTGGGTCGAGGCGCTCGGAGGTTCGCGGCAGGTTCGAGGGTTGCTGCTTCGATTTCGTCGCGATGATGCTCGAGGGTTTCGTGGTGGAGGTGGCTTCGAGGTGGCGTCGAGGGTTCGTCGGTGGCTCGATTGTCGGCGGTGGCTTCCAGGTCGGGGGCGGCGGCGCGATTTAGGTTTTAGGTTTTTTTTTTTTTTTATTGTTCCTGTATAATGAATCGGGGGGGGGGGGGCAACGAAGAGAAAAGGAGGGAAAGGTAGGTTTTTTATTTATTTATTTTATTATTTTATTATTTAATTATGCACAAGGGTTGACTTTTACATACGACCTCAAAACGAGGTCCACCGCCTATCGTCCATAGCGTTTTACCCCCATTCCGAACACAATGGGATATGTATCGTAAGCTGGTTTGATCGTTACAATCAGTTTCCGTTGAATTTACAATTTAAATCCTTATATTGAATTTTAAACGTACATTTCAAATTACCGGGGTCACATACTAACTAGAAAAATTCCAGAAAAATATTTTCTAGTTTCGTATTGACGATACGGTCCTAACAAAACTAGTTTCGTCGAATTCTGAGACCGTTTGAAAAATGGTCATTTTCCAGTCGATTAAAATCAACTGAAACTGGTCAAACGCGTTTTCCTTTGCCACGCTCACATATTGATTCGAAAAATTATGAAATTTGGAACCTAGCAATAACTTGACACTGCGGATCCAACAAAAGTGGTTTCGTCGAAATCCGAGGTCATCTGCAAAATGTCCATTTTTTTAAGGGCCTGAATTCCATAGCGACTATTCAGAATTTTCAACTGGACATATCTTTTGATTCCTGATATGAAATCTTGATTTTTCGGATTCGTTGGAAAGATATTATCAATTAGATTCCATTATTTTTGGTTTCACTAAAATCCGGATTGTTTTGCACCCGGTACTTTCAATTGAAGTTTGAAATCGAATTATCGAACTACCGCGCCATTTTCAATTCCTTTTATAATTATATATAAATATTTATATTCTAACGACGACGCGTATAAATATATACGTTCGAATTATATTCAAAATAAATTTCCGTCGATATTATTTAAAATAATCTTTTTTAAATATTCAAAATTCGCTATAATCGCCAAAATAAAAATTTCAAACTGGCTCGCATTTTACGGGTTGTTACAATCTCCCCCACTTAAAACTTTTCGTCCCCGAAAAGGAACAAAGTGGAAAGTGGTTTGATTATTCAGCTGAACTTCCATTGTTTTGATTACGGCTTAAGTTCTTCAACTTTTCAGTTTTTAAGAACTTTTCAAAAATTTCAAAAATTTGGCTAACACCCTAAATTTTCGAAAAATTTCGCCATAACCTCCCCTGCACCGGGAGCATCGGGGAATTTCAAATAGCTTCCCCGGTCCTTCAGATCTCAAAAAGAAAAAGAAAAAGCCAAGCGGCTAGCCAATAGGCTCATAAAATCATCATCACCCAAACAAAACAGTAAATTATGTAGTAAACATGTACCTATTTGTCGGGCAAACAAATTTAATTCTCTGCTCTAGCCTCCTTGCTATGACCTGTTCAATGTGAGTATTTGTATGCAAGCAAATGCGACCAATTTTCAATACAGTTCAAAATGTGATGCAGTTAGGCATAATGGTTCAAGATTATCAAACAATTAAACAAACAACACAATCATCAATCAATTAGTGAATTTAACGTTTCAAATTCATAATTTTGATATATATACTGAAAATCTTGTTTTTGATGCCAATTCACAACAAAGTGTTCTAGCTATATAAGATTTGGTTCTCACACCAGTCTAATGGAAATATATAGATATCACACTTTCGTCACTCGAAAATAAATGCTGGTGATGGTATACTTCATCATCAGGATCATGTCCGGGCAACTAGAGTGTGATTCTATACCTATCCAATATATTAAAATTTCGAATACACGCGGATCAGACGTATACGAAAAATCTATATATACTGGATTGTCCACATCAATATAAATAAATAACCAGATACGAATAATTGATTTAAATTTTCAAAACAAAAATTTGTTTTCATTTTATTTTAAAAATTTACTCTTCACACTCGTTCTAGGATACTACTGATCCCATCTCTAACGAGTCATTCCCATTGGATATTACTAATCCAATATCTGATGAATTCTTTCGTACGGTTCTAATGTGTCTTGTTCTCTGAGCTTTGTAAACCAAAGCTCTGATACCAACTGTGACGGCAAGGAATTTCGCTCGGTCCGAACCAGTCGCTAAACCGATTCAGGCCGTTCGAAACGCCCTATCGTTTGAGAACAGGACATAACAGAACGCATACAGAAGAACGTTTCATCGCATATTACAACAATGCATCAGATTACAAGAATATACAGAGTAAAAATTGAATATTACACAGAAATATCAGAGATTTAAATTACATTTAAATACATAGCAGCGGAAAATAATACAATACACAACTAGAAGGAGATATACGGATACAAAGCTTTCCGGATATCATTCCAGCTGTAAACCAGGATCTTGTGAATATAAATCTGCAAAACCAAAACTACTAGCTGCCCGTGTCAAAATAAGGGCACCCAGAGTTTAGGTTAAAACAATAAACTCCAGGTCAGTCATGTGACTGGTGTGAGAACTAAAACAGTTAATCTTTATTTTTAATGTAAGGTAAATCAAGGGACCACGCCGTATAACACGGAACGAGTTTCCTCCCAAGAATACCAGTGCATATAACAAACAGCGCAATGCTAAATAAAGAAAAATGAAGCTGTTATAAGACCCAGGTCCCATCACACAATGCAACGCAGCCGAGGATAGGGTTTTCCCTTATAACAGCCAAAGAATGCTTGATACGTTTAAAACAAATCATTTGATACTATTCTAAGTGCATAGTGTATAAAACAGCTTCAAATCATAAGTATCAATCATAGGCGGCATGAGCGCCCCATCCCACTATGTCGCCATAGTAGGCTCTACAAATAAAACCGCAAATGTCACGTATTTGGAAATTGGATTTCCGTCTATGAACCGAGGCAAAAGATAGTCCTCTACCGATTCGTGACTCTCTAGCCCGAGCCACAGGCAAGTACTCAGTCAAGCCTTGGAGCGACAGGGCCGGTCCACCGATATGGATTAAAATGCCTGAACACTACGTTTCCCCACCCTATGGGGTGTAAGTCTGGTCCGTCAGCCGACCAGAAGCATCGGCCGAAACCGATATAACCGAGGCGCCTCGCAACAGCAACAACCACATAAGTCAAACTCGTCAGGGCGTGTAAAACCACTGACGCCACTTCTAGCTAGAAAGAAACGCAAGTCCTCCCTGAGGTCCGTCTCCCGTTTTTGGTTCATACCGGGTGTGAAACTCGCGAAGCAAACGTTACACAAAGCTACGCCACAAAGGCCGTGCTTTGATCATCACCACAAGACTTTGCTTTTCAACAGAAGCCTCGATCAATTGCCACTTTGGCATGCCACACAGGCAATTCACTCCATGCGTTTGATATCCATCAATATATAACCCCTGAGCTCGTATGTCTCAGAGAAGGGCGTTAAGCAAGAGAATAAATTCTCCGCCAACAAACAGATATATATTTAATAGAGATCAATCACACGGACTAAAATCCAATGTCAAACACACAGTCCATTTACAAGTCCGTTCTGGGTCTGAACGAAACCGGAGGCACCTAGTACCCCGCATATCCATCGATCTCCAAGTACGTCTGGACGATCACTAACTGTTTCCATCTTCTTGGGTGTACAGCCCAATCAAGATCATCAGTAATTACCCAAACGACGTGAAGACCTCCGGTCTTCGACCATCGTCTTCATCTTCGACTTATCGTCGTATCAGTTATTCAGAATGGGATAAACCCGGTCTTTCCGAATAACTCGCGTATATTTTAAATAAGTGTTACACAAACACAACATACGCCTCATTCCAATTCATCAGTCACTAACCGTAAATTAATCAAGAGAATAATTCCCCAAATATTAACCCCGAAGGCCGAAACCAACATCAGATCAATATTCAGAAAACCATTCTGTTTGGCCAACCGACAGTTAGTTTCTAAATTTCACTTTCATAGGGAAAGATTCCCATTAATTTTATCAAAGATAAATTCCTTGAATTTATTCTTTAATCTACTTTTGAATATCAATTCAAAACTAGTCGGGATTAACGAACCTTACCGAAGTAATCATTTGTTTTAATTTCCCAATCCCAACCTATTCATCCCATGAAGTAAAACTGGTCATACTTCATATCTAACACCACGGTGTTATCGGTAAATTCAATTACCATTTCTCGTTCAAATCTAATTAAAGATTTAACTATCGCCTGGAGCAAAACTGGTGATACTCCATTTTCGATCATTTCAATCTAATTAAAGATTCATTAAAACTCCACTTAGTTTTAATCGTTAACTGGGTTAAAGAATCAGTGTAATTTAAAACACGGTTCACGATAAACCCAAAATCACATTCATTAATTATCGGGTTAAAGAACGAGTGTTATTTAAAACACTGTTCACGATAAACCCAAAAAATCAATATCAATTCAATTCCAATTTAATATTATTTAATTGGTACACTTCATTAAATCTAAATAAAAAGATTTAATCTTTTCTCAACCGGGTTCAAGAACAGTGTTAGTGAAGACACCATTCACGACAAACCCAAATCACATTTGATATTCAATATAAGGCTCTGAATAGAAAATATATCGGCTTATATTCAATATCAAATTCTACGACTAACAAATGTCGTATTGGAAATAACGATATAAATATATATCTTTCAAATTTCCATAACAACATCTGTATAATCACGAATTCCAACATCGAAATATTCCGAAGACAATTTCGATTCAAATCCACTCCAATGCAATCATTGGAAATTTTGGTTATTTTCAAAACCCTCTTCAAATTCAATTTATTTATTTAAAAATAAATAGAATTATAATTCTAGTTCAAAACTAGTTCATTTCGATAAAAATCTATTTTTATCTTTTCAAATATGGAGTTTTTCATCCCAAACTTTCACAAATCATTTCTTATGATTTTACACAAATTATTACTATTTTTAATAATTTTATCAAGGCCCGTACAGTCGATTTCCATTAACGGCCATCGAACTGCACTTACAGCGACCTTTTTCGAATTTGATTTGGACGTATCTCCAAATCCAACCGTTAGATTTCAAATTTCTAAAATTCATTAGAAAGCTCTTTTCGATACGAACCCAACGGTTCCGGTTTTAGGAGAATCCGACGGTCGGATCTCCCGCAATATCCATTTGAAATAAATGGTCGAAATTCACGAACTGCCGCGGCGCGGCGCGTTCTATTCAGGCCATTATATTATATATATAATATATACTTCGTCGATTTCTATTTAAAACGAATTATATAAATAGTTTTAAATTCGTTTCAAAAGCAATTTCAACTTCCTTTTCAATTCAAATCAAAATTGAATTCTTCTTTATAAATTCGTTTCAAAATTCATTTCTATTCAATTCAAATTTCAATTCAATTTGAATTCATTTCAATTCGTTTTCAATTCAATTCATTTCGAAATCGTTTTCAATTCAATTCATTTCGAAATCGTTTTCAATTCAATTCATTTCGAAATCGTTTTCAATTCAATTCATTTCGAAATCGTTTTCAATTCAATTCATTTCGAAATCGTTTTCAATTCAATTCATTTCGAAATCGTTTTCAATTCAATTCATTTCGAAATCGTTTTCAATTCAATTCATTTCGAAATCGTTTTCAATTCAATTCAATTCGAAATCGTTTTCAATTCAATTCATTTCGAAATCGTTTTCAATTCAATTCAAAATATTCGATTTCGAAATCACTTTTCAATATTCATTTTTAAGATGAATAAAATCGATATAAATATCGTTCACGTCAAAATGGCGTCAATCTAATCAACACGGCTTCATAAATTTCTATTTTCAAATATTCTATTTCAAATATTTCTTTTTCAAAATAGTTGTTATTATCAAAATATTTCGTTCAACACATGACCAATCTCAATGAATGAGTACTGTCAACACATGAACTTTTATTTTATAATATTCTTTATTTTTCAAATTGGAATGAGGCCCAATCAATCACCATATAAAGTTAATTATATGGATTTTCATACAACACATGTATATAATAACATTGAAAATAATCAACCATCAACCAAAGTGCACTACACTGTAAAAGCATCAAATATAGATATTCAACGCTTATAACAGCCTGTCAATCAATCGATCGACATATTTAATCAATCAGGATGAGTGAACTGCAAATTTCATCCCAACACCCGTGTGGGGTTTCAAACAATCAAACAAATATTTTATTCGTGCAGTTGGGCGATGTGTAAAATTTATCGTCCCAATCAATGTCATTCAAATAGGTGTACATAAACAAACCGTCTGGTTTGTAAATGAATATTCTATTTTATTCACATCATGTTAAAAATTATATTTTTAACGATAAAACATTTTATTCCAACATATGAATTTCTATTCAGTTCATTCTTTAAATAAAATGATATTTTTATTTTTCTAACACATTTTAGAAAATTTCGGCGGCATAGCGGCACGATACTAGAAACGGGACGAGGCCTAGCCTTATCCCCGGTCTAGTGAAGGCCCACGCCATTCACACATCAATCAAATCAATTTTTATTTCACCAAACGATTTAGTTCAAACCAAATAATCTAACCAACTACACAACCAAACAAACAAGTCCATGGTATGTGGACGGGTGTCGGGTGCTTCTAATAAGCACCGTCTACATCCTAGTATATATATATAACTAGAAAAAGAAGTTTAGAGTGAGAAGTTCTCACAAATAGCTATCCAATTTCTTGATTCTTCTTTTGCAGAATTCTTCGTCGACCTCGCCTTTTTGTCACCTTCGTTGCCCAAGGCCACTATATATATAAAAATCGAATTTTTTTATTTCAAAGTTCAATATATAAAAATCGAATTTTTATTCCAAAGTTCAATATAAATAAATCGAATTTTTATTTCAAAGTTCAATATAAATATCGAATTTTTATTTCAAAGTTCAATATATATATCGAATTTTTATTTCAAAGTTCAATATATAAAAATCGAATTTTTATTTCAAAGTTCAATATATAAAAATCGAATTTTTATTCCAAATAAAAATCCTATCTTTTCTGTAAATCAACTATATAAAATTACGATCTTTTTACCTTTCAAAATACGATCTTCTCACATTTCAAAATACGATCTTTTTCCATTTACAATTCAAATCAGTTTTTACTTTTACAACAAAATCAGTTTCTTTATTCCTTTATAAAATTCAGTTTTAAATTATGTTTTTATAAAAATTCAGTTTTAATCATTCTTTAAATTCAGTTTTTTTTAAAATTCTTTAACTCAGTTTAAAATTCTTTAACTCAGTTTTTAAAATTCTTTAACTCAGTTTTTAAAATTCTTTAACTCAGTTTTTTATTTTCTTTAACTCAGTTTTTTATTTTCCCTTTCAAAAATTCTGTTTTAAAAACCTAAAACAAAAATCAGTTTTTGTTCTTTTATAATTTCAGTTTATAAAACTAAAAAGAAACAGTTTTCAAATCATATAAGAAAACAGTTTATATATTTACTGTAAAACAAAAACAAAAGCAAAAATAAAATAATCTAGAGGCTCACCGATTTCGAATGGGAGGAGGAGGAGTCGGCGGTGGCTCGTGGGTGGAGGCGCTCGGAGGTTCGCGGCAGGTTCGAGGGTTGCTGCTTCGATTTCGTCGCGATGATGCTCGAGGGTTTCGTGGTGGAGGTGGCGTCGAGGGTTCGTCGGTGGCTCGATTGTCGGCGGTGGCTTCCAGGTCGGGGGCGGCGGCGCGATTTAGGTTTTAGGTTTTCTTTCTTTTTATTTTTTTTATTGTTCCTGTATAATGAATCGGGGGGGGGCAACGAAGAGAAAAGGAGGGAAAGGTAGGTTTTTTTTTTTTTTATTATTTTATTATTTAATTATGCACAAGGGTTGACTTTTACATACTACCTCGAAACGAGGTCCACCGCCTGTCGTCCATAGCGTTTTACCCCCATTCCGAACACAATGGGATATGTATCGTAAGCTGGTTTGATCGTTACAATCAGTTTCCGTTGAATTTACAATTTAAATCCTTATATTGAATTTTAAACGTACATTTCAAATTACCGGGGTCACATACTAACTAGAAAAATTCCAGAAAAATATTTTCTAGTTTCGTATTGACGATACGGTCCTAACAAAACTAGTTTCGTCGAATTCTGAGACCGTTTGAAAAATGGTCATTTTCCAGTCGATTAAAATCAACTGAAACTGGTCAAACGCGTTTTCCTTTGCCACGCTCACATATTGATTCGAAAAATTATGAAATTTGGAACCTAGCAATAACTTGACACTGCGGATCCAACAAAAGTGGTTTCGTCGAAATCCGAGGTCATCTGCAAAATGTCCATTTTTTTAAGGGCCTGAATTCCATAGCGACTATTCAGAATTTTCAACTGGACATATCTTTTGATTCCTGATATGAAATCTTGATTTTTCGGATTCGTTGGAAAGATATTATCAATTAGATTCCATTATTTTTGGTTTCACTAAAATCCGGATTGTTTTGCACCCGGTACTTTCAATTGAAGTTTGAAATCGAATTATCGAACTACCGCGCCATTTTCAATTCCTTTTATAATTATATATAAATATTTATATTCTAACGACGACGCGTATAAATATATACGTTCGAATTATATTCAAAATAAATTTCCGTCGATATTATTTAAAATAATCTTTTTTAAATATTCAAAATTCGCTATAATCGCCAAAATAAAAATTTCAAACTGGCTCGCATTTTACGGGTTGTTACAAGGATCCAGCCCTCTGCCCCTGTCCTCGTTTCTTTGGGCAGTCCTTAGCCCTGTGGCCTGTCTCACCGCAAGAAAAGCACCCACCATTCTCCTTGGCCTTCTTTTTCCGGCAGTCCTTTACTAAGTGCCCCACTTCGCCACAGAAATTGCACTTCCTCTTCTCTTTGTTGCCTTTCCCGCCTTTCTTAAAGTCTGTCTTTTTAGGCTGCAAACCCTCTTTCTTCCCTTGAGAGCTTTCTGCCTTTGTCTCCTTCTTGCCCTTATCCTCTTCATTCAGTAATGCCATTTGCACCAGTCTTTCATACGTGGCTCCCATGGGTATATGGGTCATGGCCAAACTGTGTAATGGCTCATTCAACCCTTTGACGAAACGGAGAGCCTTCTTGTACGGGGTGTTGACTAGGTCAAGCCCAAACCTAGCCAGCTCATCGAACTGATTCACATACTCTCTGACTGTCTTGTCCCCTTGCTTAAGAAATAAGAATTTTTCCAACTGCAAACTTCTTTCCGCATCTGAGAGAAATTTGGTCTCAAACCTTGCCCTAAAGTCCTCCCATGTCTCCACTGGTCTTTCAGCATTAGTGACTTCCCACCAGTAGGAAGCCTCGCCCTTCAATAGCCACACCGCCAGTTGTACTTTTTGTCTATCTTCTACCTCAAAGATGATGAATAGGTCCTCCGTTTCCTTCAGCCAATTTCTAGCTGCCACGAAGGACTCAGTTCCATGGAAATCCTTTCCTCCCATAGCTTTAAAATCTTTACATATTTTAGCAAACGTGTTTCCCCGAGGAGGAGGAGGAGGAAAAGGTGCTGCTGCAGCTGGATGATTTCCTGCAGCTGGGGGAGGAGGAACGGTAGGACCTGGCTGAGTGGCTCTTGCTTCTAAGAACCGTCTAAACCAACCAGGTATTGGCACCCCTTCTGGCAAGTTAAGATCTTCGGACATGCTGAAACAAAAAGGATAGATTCAAAACGAAGGGTAAGAGATGGTACCTATGGCTTTGGGGAGTGGACTTTGCCTTTTTAAAATAAAATAATATTCTTCTTTTAAAATTGCTTCTTTAAATTTCCTTTTTGAAAATAAATTTTCAAAACTTTTTATCTTATCTGGTAAACCTATGCTCTGATACCAAGTGAAACACCCCACCTCCGTTAGGGTCACTCTCAAAGGGAATGCCCTAATTTTGGTGGAGGTTTTTAAGTATAAGTCACAGATATACAAGACAGAAATAAGAACACATATTTGTAAACAGCGGAAAAATAACAACTTTTATTTCATAAAAGCAAATACGTGTTACAAAACATCACCATGATTGTCTTACATCCTTTCCAAAAACATAACATAACTTCTTCATAATCTGTCTTGATTACATTATTTAAAGAAGCATAAATAAAACGTAGATAAACTGCAAAAGCCCCATAGTGGATTGTCCAAAGCCATAGTTCAAACTGAAAAGGTCCAAGCAATACATTTCTCTTCTTCAAGCTGGATGTTAAGGCTGGTCAAGCTGCTGTGTTCCCTCCCTGTGGACTTGGGGGGGGGGAACGGAAGAAAAGAAGACGAAAAGAAAAGTAGAGTCAGACATAAAGCCTGAGTAAGTCTAGTACTATTCTGTCTATGAATAAAGAACTGGGTGTGATAAGTATAAACAAGAAGTGGGCAAGCACTATAAACTTGGTTAAGTTGTCTAGGGTCGAATATACTATCGTACCCCATGTTAATCTCTGAACCCATATAAACTAGTTTCCAATTGGCACCCCATAATCAGGGTGATGTGATCCATTCTATGATGATCGGCTCCTACTCGCATAGTTACATGTGTCTTACGACCCCCGATGTTGTAGTTACCTGTGCTGGTCCCACCATGGGGTGTATCAAGTCCCATGGTGGCGGCCCGACACAATCCTAGAGTGCACAGGTATGCTACTGGTGTCCAGTGCCTTATTTTTCTGTGCCGGAGTGTGTGCACGCCCGCACCCCGTTAGAACCTACACTGCTACACCACCGCCGTCGATTTGACCTCTTACAATCAGCCCAGTAATCGTGCCCCACCCTGCCTAGTTTCAGGGTATCCTGATACACCTTCTAGGGTTACTGCTGAAAAGGGTCCCCCGTTACTAGGTTTTCTATCTCTAGCCAACATGCTAAGTTGGTTAAGTGTTTTCTAACCTAACCCCCACCAGTCTGTTTAGTTTAGCATGTTCCATTTTGATTAAGTCTTTAGTTCACTTAATCCTAGCAATTCTGACTCAGCCTTAATTGTCTTATTAAAGCCTTGACCTCTCACATTATACAGGTATTGTTGTGGCTGCCTGTTGCCGGTTGGTTCCGGGCAGTCTTACGCCACAACTCAGTCTAACCTCGGGTCCTTATTGGGCTCCATGTTTAACCTCCCACATTGGATAGGTATTGTTGTGACTACTAGACAGCCGGGCGGTTCCGGGCAGGTTTACATCACAACTCAATCCAACCTCGGGTTAAACACATCGTATGTTCTACATTTACATATTTTGTCTTTCTTCTTTATTTTCTTATATGTAAATATTTGCGGCCCATTATTAAGTTAATGGTGTAAAGGTTACACCAATCATGGGCCCAACCCATACTTGAATTTGGGCCCTTCTTTATATTTCCATTTATTAATTAATTTAACCCAACGTTATTTTCCCCCGTTTAATACGTTCGTTTATCATAATATATGTTGGGCTTAGGCTTTTAAGCCCAACTTAGCCATGAGAAGAAGGGGAGGCTTAAAGCGTGATTACATACGCAAAAAGGGGAATGTGAGCGCATGAACTTGCAACATAACGTTGGAACTACAAATTAGAAACTGGTGTACTTGCATATCATTAATGTATACTTTGGTCATAAAGCATAAGTGACATGAATCAAAGCATGTAAACTTGTAGTTGAGATAAGAATCTAAATTGGATATCATTATTGACACATAGTCTTAACTACAACATGGACCTATATTTTTATTTAGGCATAATGTCAAACATAAGCAAATCATGTTCATAAGATTACTACATGCTTACAAAGGTGTTTACTTTTGTTACTAACACAAAAGTATAATTCAAACTAATCATGATTTTAAATCTATTCACATGGCATAAATATTTCTAACATGAAATCATGATTTTTACTTTAGTCTTGCAAAAAGGGTTTTTGAATCCAACCTAGCTATTTACCACATATGTCATCATATAATTCTTGTTAACAATATGGATTTCAATTATGCAAAATATCAATCATAGCCTAATCATATTCATAAGTTTGCAAATAGGTTTTCTAGTACAAAAGCATGGCTTAATACATGATGCCAAAATTTCAACATAGTTTCCTATGAATTATGATAACCCAAACTTATTCCAATTACTTCACAAAAACGATGTTTGTATGAAAATACACATTATGATGGCATAGTAGCAAAACCCCAAACTTGCATGAATTTCAATTAATCAACTACATACATGTAGTTTCAACATGGATTACATCATTTGCGAATATTCCAAACGTATACTTGCATAAAACTACCGCATGTAGTTTTTCATAATTGAATAACATAATTCGAGAATATCCAAACGTATACAATATTCCAAATCGATAAGAACGCACAAATATGAATTACTTTATTGCCACAAATCAAGTATACAAACCAACACAATTATTTGTTCATACCAAAACAATACTCTACTTACAATGGTGTGGCGAATTTCTCCAATTTAGGGTTTTGGAGATGCGATTCCTTGTTGATTTGATTTGTTTAGGTTGCTTTATGCCTTAGAATTTGCCTCCTAATCCTCTCTCCAATTGGTGGCTACTCTTAGTCGTTCCTCAGCAACATGGCGGCTTTGTTCTTATTTTTGAATGAATAGATTAGGGTTAGTCTAGGGTTGTTTTTATAGAGGTTATAAACTGATTAGGACCATTGATGTTGCTTGGATTGATCGTAGCCATTCATTCGCAAGAGAGACCAATTAGAGCCTGCCACCTAGCCCTAATGACAAAGCAGACCACAGAAAATCGACTAACAGAGAATAGGCCAGCCGGGTTAGACTGGGTTCGACCTGTCTCTGGACCAGGTCGACATGCCTGTCGACAGCCCTGTCGACCTGGTTAGACCAGGTCGACAGCCCAGTCGACCTGGGTGCATCTGGCGGGATTTTTCCCGCCTTGGCCAATTGGGCCCGGTTTTAATTTTTAAACTGTTTTATTCTGTTCGAATTTTAAACTTAATTCAGAAACTTCCGAAGGCCATATCTTCTTCATACTGACTCCGTTTTTCGAAAACTCGGACTCTATTTCGCGTATTTTTCCGAGACGAACGCAATGGCGTATCCCATTTCCCTTAGTTCTTTGATTTCGAATTAATTATACTTTAATTTGTGAATTTCACAGTTATAGAGTTTGCGGGGTGTTACATCAAGTCTTGGATTCAATGTTGTAATGGCAAGAAAACCTCAGTCATTGATGGAATCCATTTCCAATACAAACCTTTGCGGTTTTTAATTGTAACCTATGTATGTAGTTGTAGTACAATACGTTGCTATGATTGATATATTTATTTATGAAGAATGATTTTTACACTAAACACTAGTGATAATAAAAGAAGAATGTAAGTATCAATCATTTTTTGCCATTATAAGGGAAAACTCTATCCTCCTGTTTGTGTTGCATTGTGTGATGGGATGGAGTCTTATAATGGCTTCATTTTTCATTATTTAGCATTGCGCTATTTGTTTTACGGTATTCTTGGGAGTAAACCCGATATGTGTCATACGACGTGGTCCCTTGGTTTACCCTACATTAAAATAAAGTTAATAATTGTTTTGATTTCTCACACCAATTCCATGACTGACTCGGAGTTTATTGTTTTAACCTAAACTCTAGGTACCCCTATTTTTCACATGGGCAGTCAATAGTTTTGGTTTTGAAGATTTCTATTTAACAGGATCCTGGATTACAGCTGGAGCTACGTTCGGAAAGCTTTGTATCCGTATATTTCTTTCAGTTGTGTTAGTCGTTGTATTTTCCGCTGTTTTGTAATTTAAAATCTCAGATATTATTTTTCTGTTGTGTAATATTTATTCATACTCTGGTATATTCTTGTACTCTGATGTAAATTGCAGAAATAGCAATGAAATGTTATGTTTGTGTTCTGATTTGTCCTATTCTCAACTCAATCCGGGCTTTCCCTTATGGGCGAGTTTGGGTTGTTTCATTTTAGTATCAGAGCTTTGGTTTACGGAGCTCGAGAACAAGACACATTAGAACCGAATGAAAGAATTCATCAGAGATAAGATCAGTAACATCCTATAAGAATGGCTCGTTAGTGATAGGGTTAGTAATACCCTAGAATGAGTTTGAAGAGTGTTATTTCTAAAATAAAATTGAAAACGATTTTTTTAAAATTATAGCTTATTATACGTATTTGAGTAATTTATTTTATATTGAATTTGGACTATCTGGTATAAGAAGATTTTGTATATACGCCTTGCAAACGTGTATATGAAGTCTCAAATATACCGGGTAGATACAGAATCACATTCTAGTCACCCGGAGATGATTGCTAGCATCATCAGGGTTTATGTTCGAGTTAAAGTGGGATATCTATGTATTTCCAATTGGCTAGTGTGAGAACCAAAACTTAGATAGGGTTTATGTTTGTGATTTTGCATTGAAATTTGATTTTTGAGTATATATAGAAAATATGTGTTTGAAAAGCTAGCCAACTAATTGATTGTTGATTGTGTTGTATGATTATTAGTTAGCTAATAAAATTGTTGGAATGATCAAACCAATATGAGAATAAAAGGAAAATTAAGCCAAATCGAATCAAATATTGAAAATTTATTGGAATTGGATATATGTACATCTATATATAATGAACAGGTCATAACATGGAAGCTAAGAAGAGGAATAAAATTGTATGCCCGACAAATAGGTACATGTTTACTCTATTCATTCGGTTTGATGATTTTATGAGCCGATTGGCAAGCCGTTTGGCTTTTTCTTTTTCTTTTGGATTGATGAGGACCCAGTGAGGCAAGTTGCAGTTTTACCGATCAGCCCGTACAAAGGAGGTTATGGCGAAATTTTTCGAAAATTTAGGGTGTTAGCCAAATTTTTGAGAAATTTGAAAAATCTAAGAAACTGAAAAGTTGAAGAATGAAAGCTGAGTTAGTTAGTTAAACAACTTTCAGCTCTGTTCCTTTTCGACGATGAAAAGATTTTCAGTGGGGGACATTGTAACAACCCGGAATTTCTGAAACAATTTAAATTTTTTATTTTACTTATTTTAATGGATTTTGAATATTTAAAATGAATTATTTTAAATAATAATGACTAAAAATAGCCATTTTGCATACGACCTCCATTTTCGACGAAACCACTTTTGTTGGATCAGGAATGTCAAATTATTGCTAAGTTTCAAATTTCATAATTTTTGAATTAATATGTAAGCATGGTAAATTAAAATGTACGCTGAAATCAATTTTAAACGTCATATTAATTTATATTTTAATTTTGAAGAAAACTAATCGAAACAGTCGAATTGGCTTACGAAACATATCTCATTGTGTTCGGAATGGGGGTATTTGGCTAGGGACGAAGGTTTTGTTGGGTTCCATTTGGAGTTTGGATGGAAAAGTAAATAATCAGATAATTAAAAATTTATTTAATTTATTATATATAATCCCCCCCCACCGGCGGAAAAATCGGTTGACCTAATTCCTTCATAAAAAATCCTATCGCCCCCTTTTTGCAGCCAACACCGTCACCCTGGGTCCCCAGCGCCACCGCACTTCCATCTGACAGCCGCCGCCACCCCCTCCTCTCCTCCTTCCTCTCTCTTCTGAAAACCTGTGAACATTAGTCACCAGACCCCACTGCATAACCGACGCCATTCCCGCCATCACCGGCCACCACCGGCACGACCTCCCCCGACCCTCCACCGCTGACCACGTGACCACCGTCCTCTGAAAAATCCGACCTTTACAAATTTCTTGTTTTACGTAAAACCCCTTGACCTTCCCGCCTCAGTAACTCCCCAACCGTGCGCTTCTGGCCAAACTCCACAGTTCCAAAATCGAAGAGCACGATTTTCTCTTCGATTTGAGTATATGGAAGCCGTATTATGGATTTGTTTAGAAAAACGTCCAAAGTCAGCAGTCCTATTTATGTCTTTCCGCAAATTTTGGAGAATTGGAGCATTTTCGAGAAAAAGTCCATTAGGCAAAGTTGTCCATAATGGCGCGCTTAAGCTAAGAAATAAGATCGTGTGAAGATTGGAGCTCGTTTACAAATTCTGGAATCAGAATAGTGAATCAGAGCGACAGTAAAGAAGGGCGGAGTGGATCCCAAAGCGAGAACACCTTCTCACTAAAATTATTTTACAGTTAAATATATCCTAGGTTGTATACGGGGCTTAGTAGCCCCTGACACTACTTTTTGTACAAACCGTGGATGTTTGTTTGGATTGAATTGTGGTGAAATTGACTGTATTATAGTTATTGATTGTATTGTGGTGTATTGAATGTGACTGATGATTGTGTATGGCATGAGCCAGTATTAGGAGAGGGATAATGCTAGACATTATTCCAGTTTTAATATTGCGCCGTTATAATGCCGAAATTTTCTGAAATAAACTATATAAAATATTCATGTGTTGAATAAAATGTTTGAACAAAACAATATCATTTTTATTGAATGTATGAACTATATAAAATAGTCAAGTGTTGAAATAGATATTTAATCGTTAAAAATATAATTTTTAACGTGTATATGAACGACATAAAATTCTCCTGAAATGAAAATAAATATTCATTTATAAATCGGACAATTTGTTTATGTACACCCATTTAACTGACATTGACTGGGACGATAAATTTTACACATTGCCCAACTGCACAAATAATATTTAGTTTTTGTTGGTTGAAACCCCACACGGGTATTGGGATGATATTTGATGTTCACTAATCCCAATTGTTTAGTTGTATGTCCATCGATTGGTTGACAGACTGTTGCAAGCGTTAATTATTTATATTTAAGGCTTATGCAGTTGTTTAATGCATTCTGGATGATGGGTGATTGTGTATCATTGTTGTTGTATACATGT
Source organism: Allium sativum (assembly GCA_030737875.1). Classification (NCBI taxonomy): domain Eukaryota; kingdom Viridiplantae; phylum Streptophyta; class Magnoliopsida; order Asparagales; family Amaryllidaceae; genus Allium; species Allium sativum. Next base: position 41,749,455 of record JASFAX010000020.1, on the reverse strand, counting down.
GGTATATGAAATCGATATCAATAACATTATATGGTAATTGACTATGCCTGATTCCAATTCAGGAATAATGAGTATTTTTAAAATAACGAATATTTTAAAATAATATTCAGTAAAAGATTAAAATGTGAATTTGATGTCCGATTTTAGATGGACACAAAATTACTGAAATGTGTGAAGTCGTGTTGATTAATTATGTGCCATTTTAACATGAACGATTGTTATATCGATTTTATTCATTTTTATAATTAATATCGAAAAAGCGAAATGATTTCAAAATCAGATATTTTGAAAATATTATCATTAAAATATTGTAATGATAAGGTGTATTCAATTTTGATTTAAAATTGAAATGAAAGTGGGAATCCTTTTTAAAATAAATTTATAAAATACATTTTGAGCGAAATATATTATATATATGGTTTGAATAGAACGTTTCGCGCCGCGACCGTTCGCGAATTTCGGCCATTGACTTCGAATTGACATTACGGGAGATCCGACCGTCGGATTCTCCTAAGATCAAAATCATTAGTTTGGTATCGAAAAGAGATTTTCAATGAATATAAGAGATTTGAAATCTAATAGTTGGATTTGGAATTATGTCCAAATCAAATTTAAAAAGGTCGCTATGGATGCAGTTCGGTGGCCGTTATTGGAAATCGACTATACGGGCTTGATAAAATTATTAAAAATACGAATAATTTGTATAAAATCATAGTAAATGATTTGGAAAGGATTTGATGAAAAATTCCACGTTTGTAAAGATAAAAATATATTTTTAATCAAAATGAACTAGTTATTAACTAGAAAGATAATCCAACATTTTTAAATAAATAAATTGGATTTGAGAATGGTTTTAATCTAACCAAAATTTTCCGATGTATAAATTGGAATGGATTTGAATAGAAATCATCTTCGAGATATTTCGATATTGGATTTTGTGAGTATACAAATACTATGAAGGAAATTGGAAGATAGATGATATTGTTATTCCCCATATGATATGTGTTGGTTTCAGGATTTGATATTGAATGTAAGCCGATATAATTTCTGTTTAGAGCCTTATATTTAATATCAAAGTGGATTTTGGGTTTGTCATGAATGGTATCTTCAGTAACACTGTTATTAATCCCAGTGTGAAAAGAATAAATCTTTTAATTAAGATTGTTATAGTTTCCAGTTATATTTAGTAATTGGAATAAAATGGAATGTGAATTGGGTTTATTGTAAATTGTATTTTTAACGACTTTCGTTCTTTAACCCGGTTAACAGTGAAATGTGATTTGGAATATATAATTCTTTTAGTGAGATTTAATGGAAATTTTCCAAAGTAAAGTTTTCCTATTTAATAAAATAAATTGGAATTGAATGGAATTCGATTTAGTGATAATCGAAGTGAGCTTCTGTGGAGGAAGGCTGTTACTATATATGGAATTTAAAAGACTGTCGTTATTCCATTTATGATATTAGTTAGATAAGGGAATTAATATCGATTATATATTGATCTAATTCCTGTCAAGATTCCATGGTTAATGAAATGTGATTATGGGTTTATCATGAATTGTGTTTTAAATGTCATTGGTTCTTTAACCCAGTTAAAGACAGGATTAATTTTCCTAAAAGTTGAATAATCATTAAGTAATAATTTTTGAGATTAAAACTAAGTTAGAGATTTAATGAATATTTAATTAGATTGGAATGAGGATAAGGTAATTATATTTATCGAATTCATGAAATGATCGAGAATGGAGTACCACTAGTTTTACTCCAGACTATAGTTAAATCTTTAATTAGATTTGAACGTGAAATGGTAATTAAATTTTACTGATAACAAAACGGTGTTAAATATGGAGTACTACCAGTTTTGCTCCATGTGATGAATAGGTTGGGATTGGGAAATATAATATAAGATTACTTCGATAAGATTCTCTAATTCTGACTAGTTTGGAAAACCTTAATTTGATTTAAATTGGAAAAGAATATTTGAATAAAATAATATTCTAAATTGGAATGAGGTTTATGTTGTGTTTATGCAGCACCTCTTTATGAGATACGCGAGTTATTTAGAAAGTCTGGATTTATACCCATTCTGAATAACTGATTCGATGATAAGTCGACGATGAAGATGGTGGTTGAAGCCCAGAGATCTTCACATTGTTTGGATGATTGTTGACGTCTTGCTTGGGCTGTAGACCCAAGACGAGGTAATAAGTGGTGATCGTCTAGACCTAGAACGGACTTGCAAATAGGTGTTATGTCTAATATCGTGTTCCTTTATACTGTATTCGCGATCTCTGCTAAATATATATCTGTTTGGTAGCGGAGAACTTATTCTCTTGCTTAACACCCTTCTCTGATACGTACGAGCTTAGAGGTTATATATTGGTGGAAATTAACGGTACAGTATGGATTGACAATGTGGTATGCTGAATTGCATGGATCAAGACTTTTGATAAAAAGCAGAGTCTTGTGGATGATGATCAAAGTATAGCTTTTATATAACATAGCTTTATGTGCCGAGATGTGACTCCGACGAGTTTCACAACCCGTGAATGATTAAGGTCGGATAGTAAACAGTAAGAATGAATTTGGTATCTAGAAGCACCGATTGAAAGGTGATTCCACTGTGAAGCATTGAAGGATCTATAGGATCTAGGAGTCCCTCCAAAGGGTGATTCTCCACTGGCTGTGAAGCATTGAAGGATCTATTGGATCTGGGAGCCCCTCCAATGGATGATTCTCCACTAGATGTGAAGGATACATATTCGCCCCTAAAAGGGCAATGAACATTGAGTGCATGTTGATATGGAATCACTATTTCGAGTCTTGGATTTAATGTAAAAATTAAATGCATGTCGATATGATTTCTGTCGAGTCTTGGATTCAATGTAGTAATGGCAATAAAGCCCATTTCATTTGTGGAACCAATTTCCAATACGAACCTTTGCGGTTTTTGATTGTAACCAATGTATGTAGTCGTAGTACACTACGTCTGCTATGATTTATATATTTATTTATGAAGAATGATTTTTAAACTAAACACTAGTGATAATAAAAGAAGATTGGACATATCAATCATTTTTTCCATTATAAGGGAAAACTTTATCCTCCTGTTTGCGTTGCAATGTCTGATGAGATGGAGTCTTATAATGGCTTCATTTTTTTTATTTAGCATTGCACTATTTGTTTTACGGTATTCTTGGGAGTAAACCCATTCTGTGTTATACGGCGTGGTTCCTTGATTTATTCAATATTAAAATAAAGTTAATAACTGTTTTGAGTTATCACACCATTCCCATGACTGACTCGGAGTTTATTGTTTTAACTTAAACTCTGGGTACACCTATTTTCCACACGGGCAGTCATTAGTTTTGGTTTTGCATATTTCTATTTAACAGGATTGTAACAATCCAGAATTTTAACCAATTTAAAATTGGAATTTTTATTAGTTAATTTGATTTTAAATTTGACTTTGAAATAAATATATATGGTTTAGAATATTAAATAGTTTTGATAAGTTATACGATAGATTTTACATGAATTATAAATAAGAATGGTTATCAATAAGTTTGATTTAATGATACTATTTGTCGTTCGATCGGATTTGTCAAACCATAACATGAATTAGTAGCATTAGAACTAAGTGTTGTCCTTAGTTTTCATAGCATTTTAGAGGAAATGCTACCAAAAGATCACTTTCCCTCCTTAAGATAAGTGTAAGGACACTTGTATTTTTGCATGCCTCCTTTCATGCATGTTTTACACTTGTCCCTTATGTGTCACTACCTCCTTAACCCTCCTTTCCTATATAAGGAGGCCTTTTCTCTATATATTTTTAACTATTCCACTCCATTTTCTCCTTTTCATCTTCTTCTTAAAGCTTATGGCCATGGTTTCCATGGCATAAGTATTCTTCTTTTCCACCATCACCTTGCCGAAGTTCGTCGTTATCCTCCTCCTCCTCCTCCTCTTATGATAGAGAGAGAGAGAGGGAGATTAGTGTGTGTGTGTGTGTGTGTGTGTATATTGGTGAAGAAGACGTTGCGCCAAAATATTGTCCAACGGTTCGCTCAGCTAGGATCGCCTACCAGGAAATTTGGAAAGCTGTTTAGTGAGAACTCTTTAACCACGGTTTATATATTTAATTAGTAGTTAGACTAATTTAAATACAGTAATGAATTATTAGTGGTTAATGATGATTGATGTTTGTTGTGATTGATGATGAATGCGTAGTTTAGAACACGCACTATTAAGTGTTAGTGTTATAGCGCTTGTGCACAATTATGATTTATTTAATTATGTTGACGATGGTTGCTATGGATGTTTATACTAGTTGTTGATGTTGTTGCGCACACACTATGACACAACAATTATGGTATTACATTGGCGATCGACAAATCTTCTTCGTAATTAGAAGCAATATTATTATTGAAATTGAAGGTTAATAATTAGAAAAGACACATACATATAAATTCATATACATTGATAAAGTTTCTTGAAATGAATAAATAAATACCGGAACATTCTAGGATGACAGAGAGAATAGTGTCTAGGATTCGGTTTGGAAAATATAGTTTCCTGCTCTCCTTGGCTATCCCTAATTGATCTGACGAATGGGATGGTTAATTTGAAATTATTTGAATTTAGAAATGAATTGGAATTTGATTTATTAAGTAAAAAATAAAAGTTGAATTTTGACCCAAAATAAATTTGGAAATTGCAAATTACTTTAAATGGTTTTAAATGATTCATATAAGTATATAATGGCTTTCTAAGGTATTTTGAAGTATTGAAGAACAATTCCTATTTCAGTCAAAATAGAGCTTGTCGCACAATGGCAAATTCGCGTGTTTTAGTTACAAACTGTAAATGCTATAACTTTTGCAATTCAAATCAGATTTCCATGAAATGAAAAACGTTTGATTTTCATTAACTAGAACTTTCAAATGAGTGGAAGTAGATTTTAAATTCGAGTTTTAATTTTCAAGTTATGTTTGAAACCGTTTTGGAAAAGGTTGTCATAAAAACAATTGTTGACCATAGCTATAAACAGCTATTTTTAAATGATTAAAAATATGGGAAAAAATTGTAAAATCATTACAAATTATGAAAAGGTGTTCTGAATTGTAAAGTTTAAGTTTTGGCTAAGATAAACGATATTTTGGTCAAAATAGTTAAGATAACCATTTTGAAACGCTTACTTTTGAAATGCTTCCTTTGAAAACAATCTATTTTGAAGTTTTAACCCGCAAACTACTTTCCAAACTATAAGTAATGATTTTTGGAATGTTTTCAAAGGTTTAAAAGTATTAGAAATATTTTATATGGAATTTAAATTGATATTAATACAGGTTTTCAGTTTTAAATAATTGGATTTGGTTGGAGATAAATCTTCGGATGTTTGATATTAATTCGGTAGATGATGACTCTTACTATTTGAGGAATCTAAAAGGTAGTTCACTGTTATTCTGCTTATAGTACGAGTTGGATATAGATAATAATATTAACGATAAGTTGATGGCATTTCTATCTAGATCTAATGTCAAAAAGTTGGATAAATCTTCTAATTAAAATACAGGTTTCCCAATCGGATTGAGATAAGTTGGATAGAAATAATCTTTGGATATTTGATATGAAATTCAGTGGTGTTAACGTACACTATTTGTGGAATTTGGAAGATATTATTATATCATTATTCCATTTATAGTATTCGTTGATTATGAGAATTGATATCAAATATAAGTAGATACAATTTCTGTGTAACTTATGTTCAATATCGATTGATTTGGGTTTTGTCGTGAATCATATCTTCAACAATATCATTGATGAACCCCAATGAGATTGATTTGTGGAAATTCATATCGTAAATTGGGGTTTAATCAAATCTTTGATTGGAGAAAATTAAAAACAAAAAAATTGGGAACCAAGTATAATTTTTAATTAAGATTAAAGAATTGAATGTTGGAAAATCGATTTAATTGGAAACTATGTTTGAAATATGGATAAAAGGATTTTCAAAGGAAACTGGGTTTTGATAACGTGTTATCAAACAGTAAAATTAATTAAGGCTTTGAGGCTAGATTATCTTTGATTTAAGGTATGTGTTTTAAAGAAGAAGAGTTAAAATATGGATTTTGTTAAAGATAATATGAGAATGGGTTTGAAGAAATTTAATTTAACAAAATCTAAGATGGAAGGAGATTTGGTTGAAAGCCTGTTCGTTCCGTAATTGTGTTTTAAAAATTACGCTTATTATTTGGGAAGATCGGGATCGGATTTATGTCCGAAAACCATTCCAAGTAATAATACGACGTTGTGGAGCAATTGAAGATGTTATTGAAGACCGGGAACCTTCATATCATAAGGACAACTTGGTGAATGTCTCAAATGGGTAGCTCCCATTTGCGGGTGGATTTTATATCAGCTAAGTGGCAAGAAGCCCAAACGTATATGAAGGAATTTTGGATTGTTGTTTTGTTCAGACCCATAACGAACATTTATGGATTGTGTGTCTTACATTGTAATTGACTGTTTTGCACTGATCTCTGTTAAATATATATCTGTTTGGTGGCGGAGAATTTGTTCTCTTGCTTAACACCCTTCTCTAAGACGTATGAGCTTAGTAGTTATTTATCGATAGAAATCAGTGATGTATTGTGAATCGATAATGTGGTATACTTAAGTTATGTGGTGAGCTTTGGATGATGAAAGCATGGCTTATTTAAGCGTAGCTTGTGTATATAGTGACCTCAGAAAGCCTTACACCCCGTTAAATGGCCAAAACAGGAAGAAATACGGCAAGGTTATGGGGTGTTGTCTCCTTCTAGATAAAAGGTGTACTATGGTATGAAGCCCAGGTATTAACCTATGTAGTAAAAGCATATAATTTTGTGGTTGTTGTTGGCGCACGCTCAGAAAGGTCGGTAACGACCTGGAGATGGCATACTCAGGCGTACTCTAAGTTACCCAGTTAAGGGGTAACCCGACCTTGTGTTGGCATGAGGGGCATCAATTGATCCTCGGACGTCCCTCTAGAGGTGTTCAAAATTTGGTTCGGAAGGAAGTTCCTTTGTCTGGTCATTGTTGGAAACCTAATCTCCGCTACAAGCCCGTACGATTTTAGTTGTATATCATACGTCAGTACAGTATATGGTACCTATGCTTGCTAAGATTGATACATTTACTTTCGAAAGGATTTTTCACGCTATATTATAGTGTTGGAAGAGAATTTTCACGTATCAAGCATTTTTTACTGGATAAGGAGAAACCTCGCCCATGTGTGCATTTGGATTGTGTGTGTGCCATGAGACCTTATGTTAGTTTCATTTTTAAGAAAAACTCTTTGTGAATTTCTATGCACTGGTATTCACATGGAGTAAACCCGTTCCGTATTAGCGGCTTGGTCCGTTGAGTTACCTAACTTTAAAATAAACTCTAAAAACAAATGTTTTAAGTTCTCACACCAGTCCTTGTTTGTCATGAGGTAGCGCGATAGGGGTTTTCGCTCTTGGTTTGGTGGCGAGCGGGAGACTCTTACCTCTACATGTCCCAAGAGGGGTTGGTTTGGCATGAGGCCGCAACAATCGAGAGGCTGGCCATAAAACAAGGTGCTGGGGTATTATTGTAATGCCACGGTGGAGTATTAGCCGTTGTCCGATGGGCAAAAAAGACCAGACCGTTACATTGTGGTATCCGAGCTTTTTTTTATGCAAAGCTATGGGGTACGAAATATTTGAACAAAAGGAAAGGACTCATCATAGTTATAATATCTCATTAGAGATAGGGTTAGTAATGCCCTAGTATGAGATTTTGGAATACTATGTTTGAGAGAGCGCCTTCGAAGTAAAATAAATTAATTTTGGGATTATAATATATTTGAATTCATGTTAAGAGAAAACTTGGGTAAAAAATTGTTAACGTAATTCTCCTCTGAAGAAACTAATCAATATGGTTAGAAACCAAAATGAACAATAAGAGTTTGAGTATTTTATTTGATGTTGAGGTTTGACCATCAAGTATAGGAAGATTTTGCATATACGGCTGATCAACGTATATAAAAACTCTTAAGTGTACCAGATAGATATAGAATCACACTCTAGTTGCTTGAAGATGATTCTGTTGATGACTGCATCATCATCAGTATGAATTTAAATATCAATATATAGTTAAACCCATTTAGATAAGTGTTTGAAATTGTTTGGTAAATTGATGTGAACTTAAATAGAAAAGTGAAAATTTGATTGGGTTATAAGAATTATACCAGGTAAACTTGTCAGTAAGGGATAAGCCAGTAAAGAGTTTTGAGAAAGTGTATTTGTGATATATATATATATATATATATATATATATATATATATATATAAGAAGGTTTTGAAAAGATGTATAATTTGAAAACTCAAATCAAAATTTTGAGTAAGAATTAGCAATTACGTTGGAATTGATTTTAAAAGAATATATTTTGAATACAAAGGAAAAAGATCTTTGAAAATATTTGGAAATTAAAAACTTAAGCACGGACATCTTGTGATTGGAATTTCCATGTTGATTAAAAGACGTATATGTAATTTACTTAAGCAATCCAAATGTAAAAGGTAGTTTGGGCATGATTTAAAGGCTAAGTTGGAATTAATCAATCAGGATATCTGATAATTATTCCTCCCCAACTGATTAAATTTAAAATGCAAATATCTTGAGAATTCAGTTTCACAATATGACTATAAGATATTTGACGATATTTTGGTTAAGGACTATGGTGGTTAAAGATGTTAATAAAAATATATCTAAATGGTTTCTCTAAAGTTTAAAGGAAATAAATTTTGTAACTTTAAATTTGGAATAATTAATGAGAATAGCAAAAACTATATAAAGAATTAAAATATGGAATTATCGACAATTTTGGACATATGATAAGTTCTAAAGTATATTGTGGTTACAAAAAGGAACTGTTTAAGTAAGCATGAGTACCTTGTGAATTAAGTTTCACAATTTGATTAAAGGATATTTGGCAAGCGGAAATAGTAAGAAGAAATTACCTAAACTAAAATGTTTAGATAAGTTGAGTTTTGAGGATCGAGTTTTATGTGCAAAGAATAATTGTAAGTTTGGAGAATTGAGAAGGAATAAGTCCCAAAACCATTGCATTTGTAAGATAAGGTTAAAGAGAATAATTTATACCTTTGAATTTTCTAGAAGGCAGTAAATGGTTAAGTATAAGTAATTCGTCCAATAAACGATGAATCGAATATAACGGGCAATTGGAAGTTATCGCTGGAGGACATGATAGATATGGTTGTCCATTAGAATATTCATTGTAGGAACAACAAGCTTTGGTATAAAGAATTTTAATCTTGATCTTGAATATCTATAAGATGTCGAATGAGTATTTGCGATTCCTTTACCTTTTCAAGGACAAAAATTTTTAAGGGGAGGTGAATGTAACGATCCAGAATATTTAACCAATTTAAAGTTGGAATTTTTATTAGTTAATTTGAATTTGACATAAATATATATGGTTTAAAATATTTAATAATTTTAATGAGTTTTATGATAGATTTTACTTGAATTATAAATGAGAATGATTATTAATAAGTTTTGATTTAATGATACTATTTGTCGTTCGATCGGATTTGTCAAACTATAACATGAATTAGTAGCATTAGAACTAAGTGTTGCCCTTAGTTTTCATAGCATTTTAGAGGAAATGTTACCAAAAGATCACTTTCCCTCCTTAAGACAAGCGTAAGGGCACTTGTATTTTTGCATGCCTCCTTTCATGCATGTTTTACACTTGTCCCTTATGTGTCACTACCTCCTTAACCCTCCATTCCTATATAAGGAGGCCTTTTCTCCATTTTTTAACCATTCCACTCCATTTTCTCCTTTTCATCTTCTTCTTAAAGCTTATGGCCATGGTTACCATGACATAAGTCTTCTTCTTTTCCACCATCACCTTGCCGAAGTTTGTCGTCATCATCTTCCTCCTATTATGATAGAGAGAGAGAGATTAGTGTGTGTGCGTGTGTGTGTGTGTATATATTGACGAAGAAGACACTACGTTGAAATAATGTCTGATAGTTCGCTCAGCTAGGATCGCCTACTAGGAAATTTGGAAAGCTGTTTGGTGAGAACTCTTTAACCACGGTTTATATATTTAATTAGTTGTTAGACTAATTTAAATATAGTAATGAATTATTAGTGGTTAATGATAATTGATGTTTGTTGTGATGGATGATGGATGCGTAGTTTAGAACACACACTATTAAGCATTAGTGTTATAAAACTTGTGCATAGCAATGATTTATTTAATTATGTTGATGATGGTTGCTATGGATGTTTATAATAGTTATTGATGTTGTTTTGCACACACTATGACACAACAATTATGGTATCACATTGGTGATCGACAAATCTTCTTCGTAATTAGAAGAAATATTATTATTGAAATTGAAGGTTAATAATTAGAAAATACACATATGTATAAATTCATATACATTGATAAAGTTACTTGAAATGAATAAATAAATACCGGAAAATTCTAGGATGACAGAGAGGATAGTGTCAAGGCTTGGGTTTGGAAAAAATAGTTTCCTTCTCTCCCTTGCTATCCCTAACTGATCCGATGAATGGGATGGTTAATTTGAAATTATTTGAATTTAGAAATTAATTGGAATTTGATTTATTAAGTAAAAAATAGAAGTTGAATTTTTTACCCAAAATAAATTTGGAAAGTTAATGCAAATTATTTTAAATGGTTCTAAATGATTTATATAAGTATATAATGGTTTTCTAAGGTATTTTGAAGTATTGTAGAATAATTTCTATTTTGGTCAAAATAGAGCTTCTCGCACAATGGCAAACTCGCGTGTTTTAGTTACAAACTATAAATGCTATAACTTTTGCAATTCAAAACGGATTTCCATAAAATGAAAAAGGTTTGATTTCCATTAACAAGAACTTTCAAATGGGTGAAAGAAGATTTTAAAGTCCAGTTATAATTTTCAAGTTATGTTTGAAACTATTTTGGAAAAGGTCGTTGTAAGAACAATTGTTGACCATAACTATAAACAGCTATTTTTAATTGTTTAAAATTATGGAAAAAATTTGTAAAATCATTGCAAATTATGAAAAGCTGTTTTGAATTGTAAAGTTTAAGTTTGGCTAAGATAAATGATATTTTGGTCAAAATAGTTAAGATAACTTTTTTGAAACGCTTTTGTAACACTTTTGAAATGCTATTGCAATGCTTCCTTCGAAAACAATCTATTTTGAAGTTTTAACCCGTAAACTACTTTCCGAACTATAAGTAATTATTTGTGAAATGTTTTCAAAGGTTTAAAAGTATTAGAAATATTTTGGATGGAATTTATATTGTTATTAATACGAGTTTTCAATTTTAAATAATTGGATTTGGTTGAAGATAAATCTTCGGATGTTTAATATTAATTTGGTAGATGATGACTCTTACTATTTGAGGAATTTAAAAGGTAATTCACTGTTATTCAGCTTATAGGGTGAGTTGGATACAAATATTAATATTAAGGATAAGATAATGGTATTTCTATCCAGATCTAATGTCAAAGAGTTGGATAAATCTTTTAATTAATATACGGGTTTCCCAATCGGATTGAGATAAGTTGAATAGAAATAATCTTTGGATATTTGATATGAAATTCAGTGGTGTAAACGTATACTATTTGTGGAATTTGGAAGATATTATTATTGTTGTATATGACGTAGTTGTATACACAATTATATGATTTTTGTTTGATGATAACAACCAAATAAATATTATTTTAAATGTGTATGTTATTGTACTATTATATCACATTACAGACAGAAATATAATATGTATATTTAAATAGAATGCTACTGTACACAAATTCAAATATTCACATAGTATTTTATTTAAATAGAATATTTTATTTCAATATTCGAATTGTACAACTTTTACAACTCCACTATTTGTACACTCCACTGTTACTTTTCATATCAGTACAATTTTCATACATTCGGTATTTTTTCATTTATACAAATATACTCAATAACTCAGTTGTACATTTTCATTTTTACATACATGCACTGACACAGTCTTCAGTCTTCTATCTCCTGCCTGCTTCATAGTCAGTCCAGTCACAGTCAGTCCAGCTATCTTCATGCTTACCTGTCACATGAAACACATACACAGTACACTGCAATAGAAATGAAACAGAATACATGCAAATATAATTTTTATTTTAAAATTTTATTTGCCTCAGAATTTCGGTGTTTTTCTCATCATCTTTCTGACTTGATCAGCCTCAACATAACCATATTGGTTTGCTGATCAGAACCAGCATCAAACTCAGCTGATTCTGACCAGTCCAAACAGAGTACAGTCAGTTGATGTATACTACAGTGTCACACACACACTCATATATATATATATATATATATATATATATATATATATATACGTGCAAGACAGGTCAAAAATCAATACAAAAGGAAGTGTTGCCCAAACATGGTTCACCTCATATACATAATCAAGCAAGCATGGTCAAGGATAGATGTGCATGTAAAAACAGTTTCACATGGCAGATCAATGCAGCAGATCAACATGACAGACCAACAACCAAGGGGCAGTTCAGATACACACTGTGTCATATGTGCATAGCGTAAACAAGAACATGGTGTGTGCAACTATACAGTGGAGGATAAATCAATGGTGCAACACATAAGCATAAGCATGACAACAGTTGTGCAACACATAAGCATAAGCTCAACAACAGTTGTGCAACACATAAGCAATGACTATAATGGTGAAGATAAGTGCACACAAAGCTACAGCAGTTCAATGCATCAAGTATGACACAAGTTTCTGGTCATCAAGTTTGATTGCACAGGACATATCAAATATCCAAGTGTAGTCAACATGAATTGGTGGTAATCAAATTCAGCATAAATGATAACATGCTCAAGACATAATTAAAAGTTGAATTACACATTTGATCGAGAAGGCAATAACATGCAAATGGTTAATTCCTTGTTCACATTATGACATGTTTGGCAAAAGTTATATGGGAATAATCAAAGCATGACAAGTAAGAGAATTCATGTGCCAAAATTATTATGAAGAAAAAATGTTTGTTCACGGCATTGAAGAGGCAAGAATATCTCAAATGTCCAGATTGGATATGCACTAATAAAGCTCCCAGGAATTACTGAGCAACATGGTTTTTGATTTCCAGAACTACATGTATAAAATCAATTGACACTCAAGTTTTGTTGTTTCCAGTTTTGACAAAGCATACTAGAAATATATTTTTTTGGTCATTCAATTCCTTCCCATTTTGGCAAGAATCTTTTTGGAAATCCAAACATGGAAACAACAAAGTGGGACAAGGCATGAAGGCAAATAAATTTGGGCATATGATCATAAAACAGAAAATCAATGTTTTATTTTGGGCAAAACGATTTCAAAATGTTTCTAGTTTTTTTTTTCAATACATATATGGCAAGTCACGGCAACATACTCAAGGGAAAAATCCCGCAAGGGACCAATTTGAATTGAGGTTCATTTAAGAACAAAATTACATCCAAGTTCATCAATCATCTCAGTCAAAGCCAAGAAACAGTAGGGACAAATCCAATAGAGGAAAGCAAAGAAAATCAGGCCAAGTCATTTATCATGAAATCAGAGTGATTAGGGGATTTCTAACCCTATCCAAACACCATACGTCATCGGCCTTTCATGGAGATCGAAAAATAAAACAACAACCTAAAGAGGAATAAGGAAAATCTTTTTAAATTACTCACTTTATTTTCGATTGAAAGTCCTCCAAATCCGAACAACAGGAGCATAGAGAATCAGCGTATTAAGGATTAATTCATGAGCAATCAATCGTGAGTCGATTTGGAGCAAGGAAGCAAACCCTATTTTATTTTCAGCAGCCGACATTTTTTTAAGAGAGGGATTAACAAAGGGACGACTATATTATAAAAAGGGATAACCCTTGGTGTTTTTATTTCTAGGGTTTAAAAGACTAGGGCTTTGTTTTGAATTTTATTTTGTGTTGTATTTTTTTAAACCATTCAACCAATTTTTCTAGTGTTTGTAAAAAAAAACCTTGGGGTCCAGTCATGGTGTTGACTAACAGTTTCTAGAGTCTGTAAAATCTAGGTTATGGATTACGGGTTTGTAATTTGGGAAAATCTAGTCGAGGGGATTTCGACCAGTCTAGGTTTTGAGCGCAGGATCAGAATTGGAGCGAGGGGTTCGCGAGTGTACATGGTCTTATATGCGGGATCTGTTCTTTTACCTAGTAGAAACCTTAGGAATGCAGCAGTAGGCAGGTTTTGCCGAAACTGGGTATATCTGTGTGTGATTTACTTTCTGCACTTTTATTTCTGCTGCACTATGTGATCTGTTTATTATTTAATATCCCATTTGATTTTTAACCAAGCGAAAAAATGTGATAAACCCTATTCTCCCCCCTCATGGTTAATCTAGATCCAACAAGTGGTATCAGAGCTGGTATAAAGTAACAGCATGATAGGGGGTTCTCGCTGTATGATCATGTGGCGAACTATTGACTCTTACACCTACATGCCCGTGGGTGGTTGTCCGTGTCGAGAGGCTGGACGTGAAATCAATGTCTGAGGTATCTTTGGTGGCTACCGAGGTGGTTAAAATTCCGCGTAAATAGAGACACCATTTGGTATCAGAGCAGGTATTTTTGTTTAACTCTAGAGTAATGGTGATCCCTAGATGTCAGTCCATTGAGAGTCAGTCCAGTCATATTCCATCTATTTTTAATGGCACAGACTTTTTAAATTGGAAATCAGAAATGGAATCTTATTTAGAATTTGTTGATATTAAATGTTGGAATAGTATTTTAAATGGATATGTGTTAGATCCAAAATTGGGCCTAACACCCAAGTTGTTATAATTTGGAGGAGATTAATATTAGAATAAATGCAAGGAAAAACAGAAAAGACACAGGGTTTATAGTGGTTCGGCGTTAAAGAGCCTACATCCACTTTATCTCAATGATTATATTTAAGATTCAAGTACAACCAATGATTTATCTCTCAACCTCACTTTTACAATATTGATTCACTCAGTAAATTCAAGATAACTCTAGGTAAAAATAATGGAGATATGATTATATGGAATCAGAGCTCTGAATTGCCAAAAAAGATCCTAAAAAATGCCAAGTCTGGGCTATTTATAGATGATATTTGCAGACGGATCGTGGTCATACGTGTCACAAATCCAGAGAATCTCGAACTGGTTCGTAGCTTGATGGAGAAATAGTCAATATGACAGTTGTGGACAGGTGTCGCGAGATCCTACATTTTTGGATTGTGGTAGACTTAGTCATAGTATTCATTTCAAAACTTCAGGGATCGGATCGTGGGGCTCGTGAGAGGATGGATTGGATCGCCTATGATGATCGCGAACGGGGAGAGAGTAGCAGCAGCGTCACGATTCGTTGGTGACCACGATCGGAGTTTGATGACGTTTACAAGTAAAATTCAATAGTGAACATATGTGTGAATCTTGGTGGCTTGGTCCAAAAGCTAGCCAACATTTTACCCCCTCGAAGTATGTTTTATCGAGAATGGAACATGCTTCGAAATTAACGAACTATCTTTTAACGAAACGATGTGGATCAGTGGCGTGACTGTCTAAAATGTCGTACTGCTTCAGAAAGTTGCGCTCTTTTACTGATATAAATATCGGATTGAATCATCAACCACTTCTCTATTCATCGAGCGACTTTCATTTCTTGCGCTCCTGAAGATATTATTATCAAGTTGCCAAGTAAGTTTTAATACTTTTTATCGTAGGTAGCATTAATAATTTTTGTATTCCTATAAGTATGCAAATCTGCCTTTCTGATCCATCGGTCACATTTAGGCTTGGATCTCCATTTCTCACTACCATTTGTTGTGGATCATTCGACGCGTTCGTGTATAGCAGTTTGATATATCACGGATCGTCGCCCTGGATGGCCCATTCATGAACCATGGTGGGATCCCTCGGCGCTCGCAGCCCATGAGGCCTCACGAGCCACATAGGACAAAAAGGGGGAGATTAAAAGCCTCTTCTCATATTATATAAGCCGACCCTTTTCTTCCCATCCGCTCCTCTTCTTCTCCTCATTACTGCTGCCCTTTCCTCTTCAATTCCTAACCCTAATTTGCTTGCCATTGAATTCAAGCGCTCTCGAGGCCAATTAATCAAATTAAAAAGGTAATAATAAGGATAATTTCGTGTGTAACTCTTTCCTTCTTATTGAATATCAATTTGAGTTTGATTTCCGTGGGTAATGGTGGAGTTAGTGGCGTTGAAGCCTGAGAGTGGCGTTGGTACTGAGTTCGTTCATGGAAGGAGAGGGGGAGCGAGAAGGGAGGAGGAGCAGGTTGGGTTGTTTTGTAGGCGAAGCTTTGGCTCGAGTCGCTTCGTGGTGACAGAGAAATAATGGGAGAAGGGATGAAGATGAAGTGTTAATTTGACTAGCGGATCGGGTCGTGGATACGGAGGAGCATCGGTTCGTGGAGACATGAAGTAAAGTGGATCGTGGGGGGTTATCACGATCCGTGCAGGTAAAGCATGAGGGGTCAGGAATTCTATCGTTCCGCGATCTAAAGCTTCCCTATGATCCAATCTGCTTCACGAACCGATGATGCATAACGATCCAAACCCTGTCCCACGAGCCAATTCAATGAATGATCTGATGCACATGTTGGCCAAATAATGCGATTTAATTCTGATATTCCAATGGACAGTTAGGTTAGAGCCTTCGAGACGAACTTTTTGGACTGAACAACTTAAGTTGACGACATATCACGACCAATATCCTATTCATTTAACTAACTTCATGCTTTTCTTATATGTACGCACAAGCACACACTTGCACTTACACACACGGGGAACGGGTAACTTATGTTCTAATTTTTACTCGCCAACACAGCTATGTCGGATAAACAAGTGACTGAGACACCGAATGAAAGTACTAAATCAGAGACATTAGTACATCACGGCCCTAACGTGCTTCCCTCAGATTCAGATGAGGAAAAATCCGACCCTGATTATGAAACAGATACCGATATAGAGTCAACGACTTCTGAGAGCACATCCCTTGAAGATGAGGATGATCGAGCTCCTGATGAAATTCCGGGTGTTAAGGAAATAGAGAAGCTCACCGATTCTTTACCCTCTAAGTTAGACGATATAAAACTTAAGAAGATATGCTTAAGATACGGAATTCCCTGGGACGATGTGAAAACTCCAGAAAGCGAAGATAGACCTCATTCTGCCCCAGAGGGGCACATGACTGTCAGTCGACTCATGTGCTGGGTTAGAGCTATTCCTCCTTTTCCCCCACTTGTTCTCGATCTCTTAAGACAGTTACACATTGCCCCCATGTAACTCCATCTGAATGCCTATGCGGCTCTGTATACT
Source organism: Allium sativum (assembly GCA_030737875.1). Classification (NCBI taxonomy): domain Eukaryota; kingdom Viridiplantae; phylum Streptophyta; class Magnoliopsida; order Asparagales; family Amaryllidaceae; genus Allium; species Allium sativum. The sequence continues at coordinate 41,732,009 of JASFAX010000020.1, read as the reverse complement.
CTGTATATTGCTTATATGGAGATTCTGCAGACCAAACTTACCCTTAAAGATCTGAAATTCTGTTACCATTTCAAGCATCGTTCCGTAGGGGCTCCCAATTTTTCTTTCTTCGAATCAGTTGCCAATAGAAAAGTCATGACGGATGGTTATAGTAATATAGGGGATATCAAATCTGACTGGTTTTATATAAAGCATCAAGCTGGATGTGCGAGGAAGTGGCTACAAGCAAGTATGTTTTCAACTTTCCCCCGTTTACTTCGAATGCATAATTTCAGCGCTAATGAATCATTTTGTTCCATACAGATCACAACTTTGAGATAACGGAAGGATCGATATATAAAGACCGAATGTCCCGCCTTCTCAAGAGTAACTCAGATTTCTTAAGGATTAAGAAATGTATCACTGACGAGAACCTTCACAAACACCGTCTTTTAGATATAAGATTCGGACTTGGAGCGGGCGGAAAACCTTACAAGTATATACCTCCGACTGAGGGAGAAGGAACTTCTCAAGCTGTAGAGACAACCACTCTTCACAAGAGTCCTTCGCCAATGATTAATCAGGATGACGAGGATTTAAACATATACAAAGGAGACGAGGGGCAAGCTGACGAATCAAAGGAGGTCCCGACCTCTAAGGGGCAGTCTCCCTTAAGAACTTCATCACCGGTTGAGCCTGTCGCTCAGGATGAGTTAACGGAGGAAAAGATACTTGGGGAATTGAATAAGATTCCTTTACCAGACGATATCTATACTCAGGAAGACTTCGGAGGGGAACCAATTTTTCCTATCTCTGAAGAGTCGAATGTCCCAGTTGGAGAAAAAAGAGTCATCCAAACGAGCCTAACTCTGGGCCTTGGTTATGGGATGCACAAATCACATGCACCATTTACAATAACACTTTTATACCACTGTCATTCATAGTTTTAACATGCACCTGTTTCTTTTACAGATCGTCTTATTCTTATCGTTCCCTTCATGAGGGCACACCAAGCCTCCTTCCAGATCCCGAGCATGTTTGTAGTGATAGTCGGGGAAGAGATAGTCGTTGGCCCCGGGATTCTCATCAATCTTATTCTACATAATCTCGGTCTCCGTTGAAGCAAGGTTCTGAAAAGCCTCACAGTCGTCCATCGCTGTCGGCTGGGGGCAAGCAACTTCCTAGAGATTTGACCCCTCCGAAGAGTATGCCTTCTCATGTCCAGTCTTCTAAAAAACACTATGAGCCGGAGAGCAAAAACAGAGATGAGGGCAAGATCATGGAGAAGAGAAAGACATCTCATGTTTCCTCTAGTGAGCACGACTTAGATACCACCGCTGCACAGAATATTGTTCCTAATTCCGAGATTCAAGCCAGCCTGGAGCGCTTGCGAAAGCAATTTCCTGATATTTTCTTTGAGAGGATGATGTTCGTCCTGGATCTTGAGCTGGTTCCTGAGGATTGGAAAACAGAGGTGATAGGGTACGTATGCCATGTGGCTAAATAATATGGGGTAATGAAGAGGCATGCTGTTCATCTTTCAAATGCCATCCGTCGCCTAGAGACAGACGCGGCCGGGTCCCGAGTGAAAATTGAGAATGATGCCAGGGCTAGGAGCAAAATGGAAAAAGAACTAGAGGATGCACAGGCCCAACTGGCTTTAGCTCGGAGAGTTGCAGAGAATTACAGGTCTGAGCTGGAAAGTGCTAGGGAGCGTTTTTGCAGTGAGCTTGACTCAAACAGCCAGGAACGGGTGGCTCTGAGGAAGGAGGTGGAAGACCTTAGGGCAATTAATACTGAACTGAAGACAGCACAGGAACACTTTGCTGTTGAGAAAGCTGCCTGGGAGAAAGAGAGGGAAAGCTTAAAAGACGACCTCGCTCTTGCCAAAAAGGAAAAAGAGGTTTTAAATGATCAACTTGCCCAAGCTAAGGATCGTGCAGCTCTTGCTGAAAGTAACGCCAATAATGCTCTTGAATCGGCCACTGCTACTGCTAATAAACTCGCTGAAAAAGTGAAAGATATAGCTGGTTTTGAGGAACTGTTGTTTCACTTCTTTAGTCAAGTCATCAAGACTCGAGACATCTCTTGGATTCCGGAATATCATGTTACTCTAGCCAATGTATGGGATGCAATTGTCGAAGGCGAGAAGCGGCGATTGATGGTTGACGAGATTGACGAAAACCAGCTGATGCAGACCTTTCTTAGAGGTGAAGAACCTGAGGCTTTGGAGAAAGGTAGACGCCTAATCCATGAAGAGATCGAGAGGGAGAAGATTAAGCTCAAGGGCAAGGATAAGGTTGACGAAGGCTCGAGCTCGGTGGTGGGGCCCAAAACCTCCGAAGTTGAGGAATATGACCCTGATGATCCGTTGATTCCCCTGGCTCCAACCCCTCCAGTTGTTGGAACCACCACTACAAATCTGGGAGATGAGTTGGCTGAAGATATCTCCATATTCTCCCCACAGTTCATCAAAGCGATCGTAACTTGTCGTCGTCTCACGGGACAGACAACTAACATGGCCACATCTTCTCCTGATTCACTAACATTTGCTTCTCATGGTGTAGGTACCAAATTAGTCGATAAAGATGCAGTGGAGAAGGTAGTGGCAGAGAAATTTGATGTTCCCCCGGGTACTGGTGTTGAAGTTTCTGAGATTCCAAAGCAAACCGAGGGTACAACAAGTGAGAGAGTCACGATAGAACCCGTGGAATCCGGCACCGGCGCTCCTGCAGACGCTGAGGTTATTGCGTCTTTGCACACAGATGGTGGTCACAGAGATGAGGAAGAGGAAGTTGTCATCATAGATGAGGCCAAGGATGATGATAGTGAAACATTGGCTGACATGCAGGCTAGGAAAGAAAAGCAGTTGGTTCTTAAGAAGGTGGAAAAGGACCCTGTATTCGTGCCCCCTATTTCTGAAATCGACCCCAAGACTGGGTTGGTTATAAGATTCTCTTCCAAATCAATAACTTCACAACTTGCCTCCCAACCTTCTTGTCCTTCCCCGGAGCCTCTTGTTGATAAGAGGAAGAGGAAGAAAAGCGATCGCTTTGATGCTGACAAAGAGGGGTTGGAGAAACAGAAGAAGGAAAAGAAATCAAAATCGTCTCCCAAGCGTAAATAGAATGCACTTATTAGCTCATGTTTTAGCTTTTAGGATTTCCTTTGGCCAAAAAATGTAGTTGTGAGAGTGACCCTCACTTTTGTTTAGCTTCTTGTTCTTGTAAATCTGCTTTCAATAAATGAAAATCTATTTCTTTTGCATCGTTGCGTTCCTGCAAGTTCATCATGTTTGCAGATTTTAAATAATCATAACCGAAACAATCATTAATCATAACCGAAACAATCATTAATCATGAGTAACAATGATTAATCATAACCGAAACAATCATAACTAAATATTGAAGTCATGAGCAATAATCATTGAGAAGTTCGTGTGCTAAGTAAATGTGTAGTGGTGTACGTATATGCCCCCAATCAATCGTCATTATAGTGTCTGGCCAGGACTTATTGGCGATTGATTAGGATTATGTTTGTACTCCCCCCCTCCCCGTCCGGAAACAAGGGGTTTGGGCCCCCTTTTTCATTCTTGTCCCTACTCGTGTGGTGGGATGGGAGCCCTTGAGTGGCATATGTCACTGTGCCTTTATATTCTCCTGATCCTTCAACGGGGTAAGATTTCTCTTGGCGCTAAGTCTCTAGCACCTTTATACTCTCTCGATCCTTCAGCGGGTTAGAGTTCGAGCTCAGTTCTTGGTCTGCTCACCGATCCTTTAGCGGGGCAGAAGTTCTGGGCCTCTAAGTCTCTAGCACCTTTATACTCTCCCGTTCCTTCAGCGGGTTAGAGTATTATCAAGGCGGTTTTATCATGGTGCACCTTCATGCCTTGGGGACATTATCTTCGCGTCCTTCATTTTCTCTCCCTAATCTCGAGAGTTTAAGTGCAAGCAGTAGTGTGATTTACCTGACTGCACCTTTTAGATGGCATTTTGAATCAGCTATTTTGAGATTACTACATAATTTAAAACAAACTTCAAAATGGTAATGATATATTAATCAAAATAAAAGAGCACATAAAAAACGGTGCGGTAAAGGTAAATGACACACGATTTTTTATTGTGGTTCGGTCGAATCATGACCTATGTCCACTTTATAATCTTTTATTCAAGTAACCAGACTGTTCTAGGAAAGTCAAGCCTTTTTACATGGTCCTAAAAAAACAAAAGAATAAAACTGACAATTTCACGTTAGATAAGGCCGCAAATGCTAAGCATTCCACACTCTGGGGATTTCATCTCCATCCACGGTTGCTAGCTTGAAAGTTCCATTATCAAGCCTTCGTAAAATGGAGTACGGTCCTTCCCATTTCGGGACTATATGTACTAGGGGTGTAAAGACGCACTTCAGAACCAAGTCTCTAGGTTCAAATGTTCGAGCTCGGTCTCTTTTGTTGTAATACCAAGCTATTTGTTGTTTATACCTCAGGGCACGTAAGTCGGCTTCGTCCCTTTTTTATTCAACCATGTCCAGGGATTCAAGGAGTAGCTCATTGTTGGTCATCGGATTGTAATAAGTGGTTCGATGAGATGGTAATTCCAACTCGATCGGAATGACCGCTTCAGCTCCAAAAGCAAGGCAAAATGGGGTGTGACCCGTCACCGACTTGTTCGTTGTCCTATAGGCCTATAGTGCCAGGGGTAATTCATCAACCCACATGGCTTTGGCCCTCTTCAATCTTTTCTTTAGAATGGATTTGATCACCTTGTTTGCCGCTTCAACCCTTCCGTTCGATTGCGGATGTGCCACAGAGGTGTATCTTTTCTCGATGTGATACTTCTGACAGAAAACTCGAAACTTAGTACTATTGAATTGGGTCCCATTATCGATTACGATGAATTTTGGAATCCCAAACCGACATATAATGTTCTTAACGACAAAAGTGATCACTCACTTGGTTGTGATCGTGGTCAAAGGCTCTGCTTCTACCCATTTAGTGAAATAACGCATGGCCATAATAGCGAACTTTGCTCCGCCCTTTGCTATGGGAAGGCTCCAAATAATGTCAATTCCCCACATAGCAAAAGGCCACGGGCTTGTCATTGTCTTCAACTGGCTATGTAGCGCCCTAGGAATCTTGGAGAATTTCTGACAAGCATCACAACGTCGTGCATACTTGCCTGCATCCTTGTTTATGGTAGGCTAGAAATAGCCATATCGTAATATCTTCTTTGCCAGCATTTGCCCTCCAGTGTGGTCTCCACATTCGCCCTCATGGACCTCTTTCGGCACATGCTTGATGTCATCAAGGGCGATACACCGGAGGAGGGGCATCGAGAAACCTTGTCTGTATAGGACATTGCCTTGCAACACATATCGGGAAGCTTTTCATATAACTGTACGCCTCTCACTTTTCTTCGTTGGAAGCGTTCCATTTATCAAAAACTTTTTTAGAGGAGTCATCCATGACTCTCTCTCAGGCCCAATCTCTAGTACTAGATCAACTTTCATCTGATCTATGCTAGGAGACTGTAGTACTTTAATTGGACCAGCTCCGTATCCTGAGGATTATCTGAACTAGCCATTTTTGCTAACTTGTCTGCCTTTTGATTCTCTGTTCGGGGCATATGAGATATACTGCGGTGGTCAAAACCATCCAACAACTTCTTCACTTTTTCCAAGTACGATATCATCCTTGGACTCTTGGCCTGAAACTTTCCAGTGACCTGGTTTACGACTATCTTAGAATCGCAAAAGATGTCTAGCTTTGTAATATCCAATTCCTTTGCGAGTTCCAACCCGACAATTAGGGCTTCATACTCGGAGTTGTTATTAGTGGTGTGGAACTCCAGTCTAAGAGCGTAATAAATTAACCGTTTCTCTGGAGTTTCGTGAACTACTCCCGCACCAGATCGTCTATCATTTTTAGCTCCATCCGTGTATAGTTTCCAGGCATTAGGGTCAAGGAGTAGCTTTGGCGGATCGTCCTCCTCAGTTACTACATCATCTTCTAGGATAGTGAACTCTGCTATGAAGTCCGCAAGCACTTGCCCCCTTATCGACCTTTGGGGCTGGAAATTCAAATCGAACTGACTTAGCTCAGTGTTCCACTTGAGTAGCCTTCCTGATGCTTCTGGCCTTTGCAGAACCTGTTTAAGCGGGTGATCGGCGTACACAGTAATGGGATGAGCTTGGAAGTAATGATGAAGTTTTCTAGATGCAATTAGTAAGCTATATGCCAGCTTTTCTATTTTTGGATAATTCCGTTATGTGGCTGCCAATTTCTTACTCACATAGTACACCGGTCTTTGTACCTTATCCTCTTCTCCTACCAAAGCCGAACTAATTGCGTGAGATGACACTGCTAGGTACACAAACAAATCCTCGTGATCCACAGGCTTAGACAGTATCAGGGTCTTTCCAAATGGTTCAACGAATCCTGGAATGCTTCTATACAATCGGGAGTCCATTTAAAGTTGCGCTTGCCTCGCTTTATCAGCTCAAAAAACGGGATGTATTTATCTATAGCTTTGGAGATGAACCTACTCAGTGCCGCCACCTTTCCAGCGAGGCTCTGGATGTCCTTAATTTGCTTTGGTTCTTAGATATTTCGGATTGCTGTAATTTGATCTGGATTGATTTTTATTCCACGCGAGATGACGATGAATCCTAGGAATTTTCCTGATGCTACCCAAAATGAACACTTCAAAGGATTCAGTTTCATCCCATATTTTCAGAGAATCTCAAACATCTCTGCTAAATCGTTAGTATGATCTGACGATTGTCTGGACTTTACCAACATGTCGTCAACATATACCTCCATCGTTTTCCCGATTTGGTTGTAAAACATTCTATTCACCAATCGCTGATATGTAGCGCTGCCATTCTTCAAACCGAAAGGCATCACCACATAGCAGTATAATCCCAAATCTGTAATGAAACTGGTATGCTCTTGGTTTGGGACATGCATAGGGATTTGATTGTACCCCGAGTATGCATCCATAAAAGAAAGAAGTTCATGACCCGCGGTTGAATCTACCAACTGATCGATTCGAGGTAACGGAAAGCTGTCTTTTGGGCAGGCTTTGTTTAGATCTGAAAAGTCGATACATGTACGCCACTTTCCATTGGTCTTTTTTACCAAAACCGGGTTCGAAATCCAGTCAGGTTATGTTGAATATTTAATAAATCCATTACTCCTCAGCTTTTCAACTTCTTCCTTCAAGGGCAGACCTTTCTGGGCCAAGCATCCGCCTTTTCTATTTGACAGGAGGATGCTTCGGGTTGATGCTTAATGAATGACTCATAATCGAGCGAGATATCCACACATGTCTACATGGGTCCAGGCGAATACATCCAAGTTAGCTTTCAGGAAATTTGTTAATTCTTTGGCTTGAACAGGATCCAATCTTAAGGACCTTCTTTGGGTCACTATCATCGATTGGTACATCCACGGTCGCTTCACTGGGAGTCGCCATTCTGCCCTCAGGCTCTTCATCCTCTCTGGGATCTATGTCCTCGGGCAACTCTCTGGGCGACCCTCCCGGAGGTATTTTCTTTAGTTGCTATGACGATTCCTCCCTCGGAGGGGAAGAACCACCTTTTGTTTCTACATCTTTCCCCTTGCAGAGCAATTTTAACTCTGCAATGTAGCATGTCGTGCAACAACTTGATCTCCTCTGACTATGCCTATGCCGGCATCTGTCGGGAACTTCAACAATAGGCACCAGGGTGCAATGCATACCCTGAATTTGGCTAGGGCTGGCCGGCCCAAGAAGGCATTGTACGTGACTCATTGTCCAGGACTACAAAGCGGAGAATTCTCACTCTCTGGCATTCTCCTTCCCCAAGGGTTACTGATAATTCCACGTATCCCATTGGAGCGGTCGAGGCCCCATTAAATCCACGCATCCAACCCTCGCATGGTTTCAGATACTTCGGCTCAAGTTTCATTTGGTCGAATGTTTTCTTGAACAGAATGTTGACCGAACTCCCGTTATCTACTAAGACTTTATGAACAATAGCTAGACCGATGGTGACGGTGATCATTAATGGGTCTTTGATTGGGGAGTGAACCCAAATACTCTCTCGCTCGCGAAATATGACATCATCAAACATCGTCTTTTGTTGCTTAACCGGAACGTTATCCTCGGGGTTACTACATTTCCCCACTTCGAAATGTTGTTTAGCTGCATTCACGTATTGATCCATAGCTCTGAAACTATGCCCTGCCAGGTGAAGTCCACCAACTATGATATTGATAACGATATTTTTTCCTTTTTGCTGAGCCGTTGGTTTGGTAGCAGGTTGGCTTTGGTTCGGGGCTTGTACGACTTGCCCCTATCCCTAGGAGTCACCCTATATTCATCAAGTTTCCCTTCTCAGAGCAGTTTTTCAACCACATCTCTCAAACGACGAAATTCGTTTGTGGAATGACCATGGACCTGATGAAAAAGACAGAATTTCCCAGTTTCATGCTCTTTTTCTGTAGAATCTCTCGGAGGAGGCCTTTTGTATTGGAGGACATTATATGTATCTAGGAAGATGTTTTCCAACGTATATATAAACGGACTCGTTAATGGCAACTGGAGAAAATTTCTCCAGATTTTGCCATGCGTGAGAGCCTTCATTTCTATCATCTTTTCATTCCTAATCTATCTTCTCACGAATGTTTTACCATATCAACCTTCAACGATCCTTTTTCGTTGATAAAACTTCAGACTTACTTTTGTTTTTCGTTCGTTTTCTATCGGTTTTCTCATTTTTGGTTTTAGATCTGCAACTTGCGAACCCAGATCTTTCCTAAACCGAGATGGATCTAAGCCTAAATCGTAGATCTACAGCCGTTTTTCAGATCTCAGATCTCCTATAACTTGTCTTGAGATTAATGGAGCCGTCACCTTCAGGTCTGTTACGGTTTATGGTGCATTTTCGAAGTGCAACGAATCAATACATCGGGTTCTTGGGTTCTGACATTGTCGGCGCAAGCTTCACGCTTCCAAGTTCTCTAACCGATTTTGCAGGTAGTTTCGATTGTGTGCCTATCATAGTCATAGCTAGGGTTATGGGTTTTCCAGATTTAATATGTGGAGTTGAGATTTGTTGATTAGTGGGATTGGATGAAATGCATACGGGAATTTCTAATGAGAGATATGTTGTTTTCTTTTCTGAAGCAAAAGGCTACACTGGATTGAGGAGATGATCGTTTTATGATCATGCTCGTGATGAGCTTTGGGCTCATGTGATGTGCAATGGTGCATGCTAGCGAGATGGTTGCCTCATCATGGGCGGATATATGTTTGCTTAGGCTTTTTTACTTGAATTTTCATGTTTTTTCATTTGTATGTTAGTATGCTAACCCTTTTTATGTACGGTTTTTAGTAGTTAATAAAGTGAACCAATTTTCAAAAAAAGTTGTTTTCCAACGTATCATTTAATGGTGTGAAGCTCTCAAACGGTCTGGGCCAGGATCTCCTCTGAGAGTCATTTCCTCGATTTCTTTTCCGATTATTGTTGTTACTATTCCCCGATTGGTGACCACTGCCTTGATTCTTGTTCCCGATAGTAAATTCAACTTTTCCCGAGCTATCTCCCGTTTGCTTAATGTCCCCATTAGTTGGGATATCCTCCTTATCAGCTGCCTTCCTCTTTCGGATGGCGTAAATTTCCTCCCGACGCATGCGGATGTTGGCCTTTTCGTAGAATATCTCTCTTGTTAATGGTGGTTTACCGGCCAGGTATCTTCCAAACTCAGTATCCTTATCCACTCCGTCAATCAGAGCCATCAAAACAGTTTGTTCATGGGGATCTCAAACCTCCGTGACCGCTAAATTGAAGCAATCTAAATAGGACCTCAAGGATTCATCCGTACGTTGTTTAATGAGGGACAACTCCATGACATTCTTAGATCTCTGGGAATGTAATCGGAACCAATTTACAAACTGTTAACTTAATTCCCTGAAACTGGAAATCGATCGCACTGGCAACTTAGTGAACCACATTAGCGCCATGTCCTCCAGGAATATCGGGAACGCCTTACACTTCACAGCATCGGAGGCGGCAGCCATGTTCATGTACCATGAATAAATCATCAGGTGCTAAACTGGATCAGCCTCTCCCACATAACGGTTCATGGATGGCATGTTAAATTTCCTCGGGAATCGGACCTCTAAAATATCATCTGTAAAAGGCGAATGACTATGGCCTATACCCCAATCTTCGGTTCTTTGTCCGCGACTTTCCACCATCATTTGCCTGATCATGGCTTCGACAACTGCATGGGTCAGAGTGGATTCGGGATCAGCACTTCCTACCCGGCAAGCTCCTCCAGCATTTCTTTGACGCCTTGCTGCAAGGTCTGGGTCCTGGACAGAACTCCGTTGCCCCTATTGCCGCGATCAGTCGCACGACGAGCGGGGGAACAAGTCGATTCTGAGCAGGATCAATAACGCCTCCATTCCTAAGTGAGAGTATGGGCTCATTTAAGTTACAGTTATTGGTTTCCTGATTAAGCACTTCTACATTCTCAGCCCTCTCCAATGGAGGCCATCGTCGGTTTCTTCGAGGTTCTTCAGATGAGGATGTATGTTTCGGGGATAAAGGGTAAGCGGGAGGTGGTGAAACCTGACTTTGAATTTCATCAATTCGTCTGCCTAAGGTATTAATATTCTGATGCAACAATGAGCTCTCCTGCCTTTGGGCGGCCAATTCGTCAGTTTTCTTGTCCAATGCTTCAAGTATTCGAGTCAGATGTCCTTCGGTAACTGGAGCAGAAGGGTCAAACTGGTCATCTTCATCTTCTCTTATATGCAAGGAACTTGAACCGAGTTGAGCGGAAGTACCAGCATGAGCAGAATGAGCCATAATTTCCTTCCTAGGTCGGGTATTAGTCTGATTGTCAGTTCAGATCGTGGTCCTCCTAGGCTGGTGGTTCGTTGTACCCCTTTGACATTGGGTCATGGTGATAGGTGTAGGAAGGAACGCGGGTGGTCCTGCGATCGGGTAGTAACCCCTTCAACTGTTTGGTTCATTGCTCCATCACTGGATCGGATCGCCCCAACATGACCACGATCTGAGAGCACTTCCTCAACCTGTTCGTGCACGCTTTCTTTAATTGCTTTGTTCGCAGCTTCATTCGCTTGCGAAGTTCGTACTTCGTTAGACTTCTTTCCAGCCATGATATCTGAGCTTTACTAAAATCTTCAAAAATCAAAATAGTGGTGTTTTCGACTGTTTTCTTCGGACTTGACTATCCAAACAATAGAACTACAATCCAATATGTTGAGACTTCGTTCTCAGCGAAAGAACCAAAATGTTAGATCCAAAATTGGGCCTAATACCCGAGTTGTTATAATTTGTGGGAGATTAATTTCAGAATAAATGCAAGGAAAAATAGAAAAGACATAGGGTTTATAGTGGTTCTGCATTAAAGAGCCTACATCCACTTTATCTCAATGATTATACTTAAGATTCGAGTACAACCAATGATTTATCTCTCAACCTCACTTTTACAATATTGATTCACTCAGTAAATTTAAGATAACTCTAAGTAAAAATAATGGAGATATGATTATGGTGGAATCAAAGCTCTGAATTGCCAAAAAAGATCCTCAAAAATGCCAAGTCTTGGGCTATTTATAGATGATATTTGCAGACGGATCGTGGTCATACGTGTCACAAATCCCAAGAATCTCGAACTGGTTGATAGCTTGATGGAGAAATAGTCAATATGACATTGGTGGACAGGTGTCGCGAGGTCCTGCATTTTTGGATCATGGTAGACTTAGTTGTAGTCTTCATTTCTCAACTTCAAGGATCGAATCGTGGGGCTCGTGAGAGGATGGATCAGATCGCCCATGATGATCGCGAACGTGGGGAGAGTAGCAGCAGCGTCACGATCCGATGAAGGCTTGGTGACCAGATCGGAGTTTGATGACATCTACAAGTAAAATTCAATAGTGAACATATGTGTGAATCTTGGTGGCTAGGTCCAAAAGCTAGCCAACAAAATGATATTGTAAATAGGATTGATATTTAATTTAATTCTCGCGCTACTCATATTTTATATTCTTATATGGGTGATGACCAATATAGCCTTATTTCTCATTGTTTAACTGCGCAGGAAATCTGAAGGACTCTCAATGCGCTGTATGGAAAATCTGACGACTGCTCAAAACCCCGTAATGTCAACTTAGATTCAGAGTTTTGCTTAACATGATTTACAAATGAAAATTCCGATGGATCAGTCGATAGAGATTCAATAGATAATGAGACAGGAAATTTCTCGTATGAAGATTTAGTTTATATGTGTGCTGATTTAACTAAATCCGTTGATAAACTCCAATTGAAAAACAAAACTCTGGAATCTAAAAATCTTGAGTTGACCAGCAAAAATAACTGTTTGGAATTAAAACTTGAAAACGTCAGGAAATTTGAAAATTCTAATTGTAAAAATTGTTCGAAATTGAAAACCGATCTCGTTCATCTCAATAAAAATATTCAAAAGCTTGAAAATGAAATACTAATCCTAAAAGAGAACGAGATTGAGTTATTAAGTTCGAATAATCTTCTGCAAAAGGAATTTGAAAATTTTAAGACTACCAAAAATTCCAAACATGAAATTTTTGAAAAAAAAAAAGCTTACAGAAAACTGAATCTGGTTTGAAAGAGCTTGAAAACGAGATTGAAAAATTAAAGAATTCCGAGAAACAATAAATTGAAAAAAAAAATAGTTTGAATCTGAGATTTTTGAATCAAAAACCAAAATCAAATTGCTTGAAAATGAAAATTTGGTTTCGAAACAAGATGATATTGAAAGGAGAAAGATCATCATTAACCGTTGCTCAAATCTGATAAAAGAAAATTCTGATCTTAAATCCAAAATCAATGATCTTGAATTGAGTTTAAAACTTTTTTCAACGGGAATTTTTTTTTGAATATGTTTTTAAAAAATAAACTTTCTCCAGGAAATAAGAATGGTCTTGGTTTTGGATAAACAAATGTTTTTGAAAACGGAATTCTAATAATTTTAAAAATCCCTCAAATCACTTTAGAAATGTTTGCTTTGAAAATTTAAACTCTGAAAATTTCAAACGATTTTTAAATCACAATCGAGAAGAGAATTTGTTCTATAACAATCCATTTATACATTCTTGGATCCCAAAATGAAATAAAACGTGTTTTGTTAAATTCAAACAGATTTGGGTTCCTGAGGGTACAAAAGTTAAGTCTAATGGTTTGTTGTACAAACAAGTCTGGGTGCCAAAACATATGAATACAACTGTGAGTGGTTCTACTAATTTGTTAGACCACTCGATTCTACAAACTGTTAGGTACCGGTGGAGGCTGAGGAACTGCTGTGTAAAAAGAAATTTGAAATCAAGCTGGTTTATACATCTGTGTCATTCAAAGTTCCTCTAGCCAGGATTTGTTGAGTTAGAGATTCAGGTTTACATTGATTGTAGGTATGATCTCTGAACTCATCTTTGTAAAAAAAAATTTGTTTATTTCTCCTTCTACCTCTTCTTCTATTTTTTGTTTTTGATTTGTCACTACCATATTTTTTTTGGGCTTCATTAACTTCCAATTGCAAAATTCATATTTGTCTGGAAATTTGCTTCATTTGTATAAAACTCTAATTTTTAACAATTTCTAGATCTTGAATTCAAATTTATAAATATTTTAGCAATTGTTTTGAAGTTTATTTTCTGATTTCTGAATTTCTAACAGTGCTGAAGCACTCATATCATATCTTGAACACTGTTAGTTTAAATTCTAAAATTTTGAAGATCTGAATATTTAATGAAATTTCACATATATCTACTGTTTTGAGTTTATTCTAATTCAGTTTGGAAAGGGTTGAAAATTTATACTCATTACAGCACTCTGTTATTTATCAGTTGTGATGATTTCATAGATTTTCAGATTGGCTTGGATATTAAGTTCTGTCTTGAATCATAGTGATACATCTTGAATTTCATCCTTATTCATGATCATTATGTTAAAATTTGTTTGTTTGAAATCATCTGAAATTTTTGATATTTTGAATCTCACACACCTCTTAAATTTGAAATTATCAATCTTGTGTGAATGATCCATTATATCTCAAACTTAAACATTAATTCAAGTGAGTTCAAATAAATTATTTTTAAATTTTCTAGATCATAAATATCTCTCAAGCCTGATGTAAATGATCTGAAATTACTCTTGTACTTGTCAGAGATGCCTGTGAAAAATTTCTTTGAAAAATTTGGTCTTTGAAATTTATTGGTATTTCATCGTTATTTGACTTGAATATCTGTTTGTTTAAAATCATTTGTAATTATTGATTTATTGAATGACACACATATCTTGGATCTGAAATTTATAATCTGGTTCTCAAATGATTTAAAATAAACTAAATTTTATAATCTTGGATCATGGAATATATTTTGCGACCATCAGTAACATTTTCTGACAAGTCTGTTGTGCTATTGGTTTCTATGCTGCTCTGATACTGCTTTCGAAAATGATCTTAGATAACTACTTGTTTTGATTAAAATTGACTACTACTGAAATTATTTTGCTTGTCTTGTCTGCTTGGACTTTATGGTTGATCTTCTATTTGTTTGTGATATCCTGGCTTTTCTCCGGTGTCTTGTTACAATCCTCATTAGTAGGGACACCAAGTGGTATCAGAAGTGCCTTTCATTTATCTCACTCATTTGTACTTAGATTCTAATATTCACCTTGTATAGATCCACACACTCTTATTGCCTTGTACAAATTTTTTCCTTCTTGTATTGTATAGTTTTTCATTTCCCTCTTGTAATTGATTTTCAATTTTAAAATTATTTATTGATTATTTATTCAGAAATTGAAATCAATAACCTAACCGAACTGTATTTATAATTCATCAAAATTATTATTAGATTTTGAAATTGTGATGAATTGTGATTGCAGTATATTTCACAACAAGAGGAGATTTTACTCAAATTTTTCATGATGGTTGAACATTTATTATAATAACTTTGAATTAGCAATTATTTTACGACCATCTTCTTTATCTACCATCATTCTGCCATCCATTGTGAATTTATATAATGTGGAGAGTTAATTTCTTTTAAAATCTTCTTAATTAAATAGTGGAAATATTTGTGATAGAATTTGGACTATGTTATTACTCGGAATTAGTGATAATTGAAAATTTTCAACAATCCTGGTATAGTTGGTCATATTTCATAATATGTGTAATTTAGAAATTTATTTCACAAACCATTTCTTTACCTATCACATTTCTATCATCCATATTGGTTTTATATACTGAGGAGTTTTTCATTTTTTGAAACAAAAAACAATAATAATATAATATTTATAAGTGTTTCTCTAACCTCATTTAAAAATCCAAGCTCTAGTTATGCATGGTTATGAGATTACTTGTATTTAAGCTGCAACTGATCTCATTTAAAAATCCAAGATATGGTTATGTGTGGTCAGTGTGCTCTTAAATCAAAAGAAAAACAAATGAATATAATTTGCAATAAATAAATTTTTATATGAAATTCTCCTTGGTATGTAAAAATCAGCATATCAATCCATTTTCTAATTTGTGAAATGTGTTGAAATCTTATAATGTATTATGATTTGTTGATTGATAGCTACTGGGATTTGAGATTATTTGATTTCGTCACTTAAATTGAATTATTAATTATAGTCCAAATCCATCATTGTTTTATGCTTCATGTTATAAATTTTTATTGGAAAATATTCATATTTTTATAACTCTCCCTATTTATATAAATTTCATCGTAAATCTGTCATTCTCTACAATGTGAAATATGCCACCAGTTCTCAATTTATTATGATTTTTATTTGACTGATTGAGATTTATGTTAACTATTCCTCCTCTTAAGCTGATATTATATTTGTCAGTCAATTTTCATCTATATTTTAAGTTCTGAATTCTTTTGATGATAACAAAAGGGGGAGAATGGGTTGAGATTTTGATTTATGAGTGAATATTTTATAAATATTTTTAACTTTGAAAATTCATCATTATTCAGTTCATTTCACTCATGCACTGTTATAGGGGGAGTTTCTGTTGTAGGGGGAGCATTCAAATCACCGGAGTAATATATTTCATTTTTTTTCAAACACATTTATGCTCAAAATCTTTGTTTGTTTGTCATCATCAAAAGGGGGAGATTGTTGTATATGACGTAGTTATATACACAATTATATGTTTTTAGTTTGATGATAACAACCAAATAAATATTATTTTAAATGTGTTTGTTATTGTACTGTTATATCACATCATAGACAGAAATATAATATTTATATTTAAATAGAATACTACTGCACACAAATTCAAATATTCACACTATATTTTATTTAAATAGAATATTTTATTTCAATATTCAAATAGTACAACTTTTACAACTCCACTATTTGTACACTCCACCGTTACTTTTCATATCAGTACAATTTTCATACATTCAGTATTTTTTCATTTATACAAATACACTCAGTCACTCAGTTGTACATTTTCATTTATACATACATGCACTGACATAGTCTTCAGTCTTCTATATCCTGCCTGCTTCACAGTCAGTCTAGTCACAGTCAGTCTAACCATCTTCATGCTTACATGTCACATGAAACACACACATAGTCACTGCCATAGAAATGAAACAGAATACATGCAAATATAATTTTTATTTTAAAATTTTATTTGCTCAGAATTTCGGTGTTTTTCTCATCATCTTTCTGACTTGATCAGCCTCAACATAACCATACTGGTTTGCTGATCAGAACCAGCATCAAACTCGGCTGATTCTGACCAGCCCCAGCACAGTACAGTCAGTATGTTGATGTATATTACAGTGTCACACACAAACACACACACACACACACACATACACACACACACACACACACACACACAAGACAGGTCAAAAATCAATACATAAGGAAGGCAACCCAAACATGGTTCAGCTCATATCATGATCAAGCAAGCATGGTCAAGGATAGATATGCATATACAAACAGTTTCACATGGCAGATCAATGCAGTAGATCAACAACCAAGGCGAAGTTCAGATACACACCGTGTCATATGTGTACAGTGTAAACAAGAGCATGGTGTGTGCAACTATATTTGTGGAGGATAAATCAATGGTCAAGAAAGTGGCAGATCAGCTCAGCACAACATGAATGAAGTGGCAGATAAGATCGGATCAGCTTAGCAACTATACAATGAAACCAGACAAGGCAAGGTAGTGATGCATAGCAAACAAACATGGTACAATATGCAAATGGCATCATGGATCATGGTAACACAGTGTACACGTTTCAGTTGTGTATGTGCAAAGTCAAAGTAACATAACAGCATGGTATAAAAGCATGATAGTGTACACATATGCATGAAAATGAGCATGGTGATACAGCAGCAAGTATGGGTGAAGTGGTCAAACCAAAATGAGCAAATGGTCAAACAAATGAATGGTGCATCATGTACCAAGAAACAAGTGCATCAAGTTTAACAAGACAAAGCAGATTCAAGGCAGCTCAACAACAGTGGTGCGACACATGAGCATTGATAACAATGGTGAAGATGAGTGCACACAAAGCTACAACAGTTCAATGCATCAAGTAAGAAGCAAGTTTCTGGTCATCAAGTTTGATTGCATGGGACAGATCAAATATCCAAGTGTAGTCAACATGAACTGGTGGTAATCAGTTTCAGCATAAATGATAACATGCTCAAGACAGAATTAAATGTTGAATTACACATTTGATCGAGAAGGCAATAACATGCAAATGGTTAATTCCATGTTCACAGCATGACATGTTTGGCAAAAGTTATATGGGAATAATCAAAGCATGATAAGTCAGAGAATTCATGTGCCAAAATTATTACGAATAGAAATTGTTTGTTCACAGAATTGAAGAGGCGAGAATATCTCAAATGTCCAGATTGGATATGCATTAATAAAGCTCCTAGGAATTACTGAGCAACATGGTTTTTGATTTCCAGAACTACATGTATATATCAATTGACACTCAAGTTTTGTTGTTTCCAGTTTTGACAAAGCATACCAGAAAGTTTTTTTTTTTGGTCATTCATTTCCTTCCCATTTTGGCAAGAATCTTTTTGGAAATCCAAACATGGCAACAACAAAGTGGGAAAGGCATGAAGGAAAATAAATTTGGGCATATAATCATAAAACAGAAAATCAATGTTTTATTTTGGGCAAAATGATTTCAAAATGTTTCCAGTTTTTTTTCCAATACATATATGGCAAGCCACAACAACATACTCAAGGAAAAAATCATGCAAGGGACCAATTTGAATTAGAGGTTCATTCAAGAACAAAGTTACATCCAAGTTCATTAACCATCTTAGTCAAAGCCGAGAAACAGCAGGGACAAATCCAATAGAGGAAAGCAACGAAAATCAAGCCAAGTCATTTATCACGAAATCAGAGTGATTAGGGGATTTCTAACCCTATACAAACACCATTCATCATCGTCCTTTCATGGAGATCGAAAAATAAAACAATAAACCTGAAGAGGAATAAGGAAAATCTTTTTAAATTACTCACTTTATTTTCAATTAAAAGTCCTCCAAATCCGAACAACAGGAGCATAGAGAATCAGCATATCAAGGATTAATTCATGAGCATTCAATCGCGAGTCGATTTGGAACAAGGAAGCAAACCCTAGCTTATTTACAGCAGCCGACATTTTTATAAGAGAGGGAATAACAAAGGGACAGTTATATTATAAAAGGAGATAACCCTTGGTGTTTTTATTTCTAGGGTTTAAAAGACAAGGGCTTTGTTTTGAATTTTATTTTGTGTTGTATTTTTTTTTAAACCATTCGACCAGGTTTTCTAGTGTCTTTGGAAAAAATAACTAGGGATCCAGCCATGGTGTTGACTGACAGTTGCTAGAATCTGTAAAATCTAGGTTACGGATTACGGGTTTGTAATTCGGGAAAATCTAGTCGAGGGGATTTCGACCAATCTAGGGTTTTGAGCGTAGGATCAGAATTGGAGCGAGGGGTTCGCGAGTGTACATGGTCTTGTATGCGGGATCTGTTCTTTTACCTAGTAGAAACCTTAGGAATGCAGCAGTAGGCAGGGTTTTGCCAAAGCTGGGTATATCTGTGTGTGATTTACTTTCTGCACTTTTATTTCTGTTGCATTCTGTGATCTGTTTATTATTTATTATCCCGTCAGATTTTTAACCAAGCGAAAAACTGTGATGAACCCTGTTCACCCCCTCTAGGGTTAATCTAGATCCAACAATTATATCGTTATTGCACTTGTAGTATTCATATGAGAATTGATATCGAATATAAGTAGATACAATTTCTGTGTAACTTATGTTCAATATCGACTGATTTGGGTTTTGTCGTGAATCATATCTTCAACAATATCATTCTTGAAACCCAATGAGATTGAGTTGTGGAAATTCATATCGTAAATTGGGATTTAATCAAATCTTTTATTTAAGAGAATTAAAAATAAAAAAATTGGGAAACAAGTATAATCTTTTAGTTAAGATTAAAGAATTGAATGTTGGAAAATCGATTTAATTGGAAACTATGGTTGAAATATGGATTAAAGGATTTTCAAAGGAGACAAGGTTTTAATAAAGAGTTATTAAACGGAAAATTAATTAAGGCTTTAGGGCTAGATTATCTTTGATTTAAGGGATGTGTTTTAAAGAAGAAGGGTTAAAATATGGATTTTGTTAAATAGAATTTGAGAATGGGTTTAAAGAAATTTAATTTAACAAAATCTAAGATGGAAGGATATTTGGTTGAAAGCCTGTGTGTTCCGTAATTGTGTTTTAAAAATTACGCTTATTATTTGGGAAGACCGGGAGCAGATTTATGTCTGAAAACCATTCCAAGTTATAATACGACGTTGTAGAGCAATTGAAGACATTATTGAAGACCAGGACCCTTCATATCGTAAGGACGACTTGCTGAATGTCTCAAATGGGTAGCTCCCATTTGCAAATGGATTTTATATCAGCTAAGTGGGAAGAAGCCCAAACATATGTGAAGGAATTTCAGATAGTTGTTTCGTTCAGACCCAGAACGGACATTTATGGATTGTGTTTCTGACATCGTAACTGACTGCGTAGCACTGATCTCTATTAAATATATATCTGTTTGGTGGCGGATCATTTATTCTCTTGCTTAACACCCTTCTCTAAGACGTATGAGTTTTGAGGTTATTTATCGATAGAAATCAGTGATGCGTTGTGAATGGACAATGTGACATACTTAAGTTATATGGTGAGCTTTGGATGATCAAAGCATGACTTATTTAAGTGTAGCTTTGTATATATCATGACCTCGGCAAGCCTCACATCCCCGTGAACGGCCAAAACAGGAAGAAATGTGGCAAGGTTATGGTGTGTTTTCTCCTTGTTGATAAAAGGTGTACTATGGTATGAAGCCCAGGTATTAACCTATGTGGTAAAAGCATATACTTTTGTGGTTGTTGTTGGCGCACGCTCGGAAAGGTCATAACGACCAGGAGATGACATACTCAGGCGTACTCTAAGTTACCCAATTAAGGGGTAACCCGGCCTTCTGTTGGTATGAGGAGCATCAGTTGATTTTCGTACATCCCTCTAGAGGTGTTCAAAATTCGGTTCGGAAGGAAGTTTCTTTGCCTGGTTATTGTTGGAAACCCAATCTCCGCTACGAGCCCATATGATTTTAGTTGTAAACCATACGTCAGTATATTATATGGTACCTATGCTGGCTAAGATTGATTAATTTACTTTCAAAAGGATTCTTCACACTATATTATAGTATTGGAAGAGGATTTTCGCGTATCAAGCGTTCTTGACCGTGTAAGGAGAAACCTCGCTCATGTGTGTGTTGACATTATGCGTGTGCCGCGAGACCTTATGTTAGTTCCATTTTTTTTTAAAAGTCATTGCGAATTTCTATGCACTGCTATTCACATGGAGTAAACCCGTTCCGCATTAGCGGCGTGGTCCGATGAATTACTTAACTTTAAAATAAACCCTAAAAACAAATGTTTTGAGTTCTCACACTAGTCCATGTTTGGCATGAGGTAGCATGATAGGGGGTTCTCGCTCTTGGTTTGGTGGCGAGTGAGAGACTCTTACCTCTACATGTTCCAGGAGGGGTTGGTTAGGCATGAGGCCGCGACAGCTGAGAGGCTGGCCGTAAAACAAGGTGTTGGGGTATCATTGTAATGCAACAGCGGAGTATTAGCCGTTGTTCGATGGTTGAAAAGACCAGACAATTACATTGTGGTGTCAGAGCTTTGGTTTATACAAAGGTATAGGGTACAACATATTTGAACAAAAGGAAAGGACCAATCAGAGTGTTTGTTTTGCCTTAAGATCTGCATTCCGCATTCCCTAACATAAGACGATTAAATATGGCCTCTGGAAGAGTATCAAGGTAAAGCAAATTTCTTTTATAGACTTGTAATTTCAATGTTCGTTTTTTTCTAACAAATCAAAGAAAACAGCAATCTAGAAAAAGAAAATGCCCAGCTTGCAAGTGTCGAATTGAAGTAGTCGCTGTGCTCACCTGCCCCATGAAAATTTAGAAAACGGAACGCATCCACGGCCATTTCTTTATTTGTCCAACGTCACGGGGTTACTGTTGTCTAAGTTGCTAAATTGACTATGTACCTTTAAACTAGGGCTGCACACAACCCATATCCAACCCGACCCAACCCACCAATCCGACCCAACCCACGTAAACCCGACCCAACCCAAAGTAGTTCGGATTGGATATGGGTTTCAATTTTTAACCCATACTATATATGGGTCGGGTTTAATTTTTCAATCAACCCAACCCTATATTAACCCAACCCAACCTCACTTTGAAAAAATAAAAAACCTTTCACACTTCTGCTTTGATATCTACACCGAATTAATGAAAAAATTTTCATTCCAGGCAGCCGCTTTTCTATCTAGCTTGGCCTTGGTCTTTATACATTATTAACTTGCTTATATTTAGTTGGATATGCATAGCATATTTAGTTATATTGTGTGCTGAGTCTCTTGCGTGGTGTACTAGTGTGAGAAATTGGTTGGTTTTTCCATGAGGCATGTTTTGCATGTCTTAAAACATAAATTATTAAGTCAAAATTTTTGTTATGGATTAATCATGCATACAACCCAACCCAACCCTATTTAACCCGACCCAACCCATACTTCAACCCAACCCAACCCAACCCTATATGAGGTTGGGTGCGGGTTCAATTTTCATCAACCCAAACCAATACGGGTCGGATGAAGTATTTGGCTTGACCCGACCCAACCCAAACTTTGTGCAGCCCTACTTTAAACCTTAATTAGTTCAGTGCATTTATCCCCAACAGTTAAATCGGTAAGGGCAGCCATTAACGAGAGGCACTGGACTCTCAAAAGTCAAAAGCATTGAACTTGGGCTGTCCATAACTAGCATCTTTCCCTTAGCATCCAGTTTTAAATAATATGGGATTCCACGTGAACCGAAAGACATTTATGTTTGTACAAATTTTACTATCATAATCCAATCCACGTAATAAATAAAATTGAACAAATAAAAATGAATGTTTTTTTATACTCTGACAAACATGGAGGAACAATGCGATTTACATTCCATTTTTCTAACGATGTTAATATCAATTACTTGATCGAATTTTCATCTCAATTTTTTTTTTAATTAAGAATTCCTCTTTAGAGATTACGACTATCCTTTTGTATAGATACAGATTGTACATAAATAGATTTGGTCTCTTTGAAGCTTGCATTGTGTCATTATTTATCAAAAAAGATACACTCCCAGGAAAATGTTTTTGTTGTAATACATATTAGTAGTTAGAGTGAACATACTTTGTATTTTCTATTTAGTTACGTATAGACTTATATATATAGGAGCCCATGCAAATAGAAATATGCAACAATCACTTAAATGTATAAATATAAATTCTACTTCTTCTCTCTAGTTGCTTCAACAGTTATTCGTTTCATATGACCTTGTTCATTTTAAAACATGTTATCAGTATGATTTCTAAACAATAATTGTATTGTAGATCTAGCGTTCTCATAATATAGTTGATCAAATCTTCTATTCTTTTTCAGATCTAATTATAGATCTCAAATGGTCTAATTATATTAGCGTGATCATTTTCGATCTCTAGTAGGATTTTATATATATATATATATATATATATATATATATATATATAACACTCAAATAAAATATCTTTTAGATATATACATGATTTAAAAACAAAATGCTGAACGTTATGATTTTTGGAGTTTGCATTTGAATTGGTTTAAAACTTGCTTATTTTTGAATGCTCTTAAGTCCATTTATTTTGGAAAGCAACTTTTGAAGTTGGCAATATTTCTTGTTGATTTATGAATTCTATGTAATTTGATTGGATTTTAGTTTGTGATATGGATCTAAGTAATCTAAATATGTTTGATAAATGAATTTTTCTTTTTGAAAATTGTTTGATTTAATTTTGGTTTTAATGAAGGTTTTGGAAATGATTTTGCTATATGATATATGTCTCCAAAAGAAATATTTTATTGTCTCTTATAGAAAGAAATATAAGGATAATACGTATCCAGATGATCGTTATAAGTTTAGATCCAGTTTTCATGTTGATTTAGCAAACCTGAAGTGGATGAAAACATTAGTGGAAGTATATATGATAAACTTAGTATCTAGCATTTATATATTAAAAAATGACTGAGAATATGCAATTTCCATGGTCGAGTTTCCATAAATTAGCAAACTACAAGTTTCCTCGATATAAAGAACCATAACAAAAAGGAGGACCAAGAAATTTAATTATCGAAGGGAAACATCTAGGACTTGAATATCTAAATAATACATTTCATTTATGAAATATATTATTCATATTTTCATATATTATATGGTCAGATAATGCTTAAAATATTTGTTCTTTCCTTAGCCTAACAATACGGTTAACAATTATTGTCTTTTTACTCTTTCGGATTACTAATTATTATCATAGTTCCATTTATTATATAAGTTAGAATAGCAACTTGAAGTTATGCATTTAATTTTTTTTTACTAGAAGTTGTACAAAATTTGATACTTGAAGTCTTGAATTATGGGAAGATTTTCTGATAAAGTCTACCAACAAAGAATCTTATCATTATATTTTCTTACTCACCCAAAATATGTAAGCTTTTGAAAAAAAGGTTTGCGAACCTAAAATTCATTATAAATTAATGAATTTTATGTTTTTAATGAATAGAAATCCGAAGCTTTCTTAAAATTTTGTAACATGATAAGATTGTACTTGTAAAAGAAGTTATAAGGGCTAAGAACATCATAATATATGATAGTGATTTTGGATTCAAGAAAATCTCCGAATGAGTTTCATCAAAATTATATCTTTTCACTTACGTTTTGTGTTGACTAAATATCGTGAAGAATAGTGTTGTATGACATTACAAACATTGCCCAATTGAAAACTAATTATTATTTTAGCCTTTGGATAGGGATGCTCATCATTTAGTAAGTATAAAATCAGATCATATTTCAATTCATACTTCAAAATGAATGGTCGAAAATGAAGGAAACAGTAGTTACTGCTGAAGCAACAAAATGGAATTTTCGAAACACAAAGCTACCACACCCTCTACTACCAAATCGCCAACAAATATCCTACCATTTCAAGTACAATTTGAAGCTAGGTGATTCCGACCTAATGTAACAAGATTTGATTTCGAGGCATAATTTTTGAGTTAAAGCGACAATTGTTGCAATTGATAAATAATAAACTGGTTTTTTGTTGGGAATGATCCTGGGTGATGGATGTTTTATAGATTTGAGAAGAGAGGAGGAAATGATAAATTTTAGAACTTTATTTTCGTTATGGCTACAGATAAAAAAAATAACAAAATTAGACAATATGTCATGAGGGAATGGAAAATTAATCCCTCCTTCTAATATCTAAAGCCGAAACACAACCATTTTAGCAGGTTCAACGAAACAGTTGCATTTTGTGTTCAAGCACTACTGTATATTGCAACTAAAAATATAATTTCTTTTTTATATATATATATATATATATATGTGTGTGTGTGTGTGTGTATGTGTGTGTGTATGTATATGCATATGGCAAGCATTCCGTTACACCCGAAAAATGGAGCACCCCGAATGCCCTCATATATATATATACACATATACATATATACATATACATATATATATATATATATATATATATATTGAAAATTGGTTCACTTTATTTCAAAGCTAATCATATACTTTGTTTATATGCCTAATCAAAACCTTATGTCCCCCTAACCTAAATGGGTGCGGCATAAGGAAAAAGAGCACATTTAAACGCCATATATTAACATTACAAGAACAAAAACAAACTATAACCAACACTACAATGTATCACCACTCGCTACCTCTCAGACCATATACTTCAAGATAGACCACAAAGAAATCAAAACATTACAAGAATTCAACCAGTATTATACAATTCAATATCCCATCTTCTAAGTAACTCTTCCTTCCTTTGTGACCATCTTGTCTTGCTTCCATTGTTGTTCACTAGGCTTTGAACTTCTTTTTCTGTCATAGATAATCTCATTTCCTTGCTGATCTTCTTTTGCTTAAAAATTATGTAGTTTCTTTCAAGCCACACTTGATATATAGCTGTAGTAATAACTGCACATGCTACGTCAAAAAGTTGATCTTTCTCTTTTGACATGTTCAAGATTTTATTTTCCACTTCTTCAATTGAACCATACTGATTTGTCGAGAAGCCCAACTTCATGAATATTGCTTTCCATATAAAACTTACATATTCACAATCATAAAATAGATGGTTAATAGATTTAACATTCCCCTGACATAAAACACAGTCGTTATCATCGATCATACCAAATTTATGCATCCTTTCTCATGTAGACAATCTGTAATTTACTGCAAGGAAGGCAATAAAAGCCATTCTTCTTGCATGTCTACCGTGCCAAATCACCTTGTAACAAGCTTTTCCACTTTGTTTATTTCTAATCTTCTCCCAAGCTTTATGAAAAGTGAATTCACCCCCTTCTCCTCATTCATAATAATCATCACAAGCATTATGTTTAACCTTCACTGCATTAACTTCTTGAATAACGTCTCTCGTAGCAGGATTAAGATTAGCATTTGTTCTCCCATCACATATTATATATGAAACATATTCATTATGACTACCCAAACAGAAAAATATATAAATTCCAATCAAGTCTACGAGACATTTGCAATTTATCCAGGGTTCAAGACATAATGTATTCGAACCTGATGAAATCACTTTGTTAAATAGTTGTTTTCCAGAATTCCTCAATCTCAGTAGAGTCTTCCAGGTACATGAAGCATTATTGTCTATCCTCATGATCCGGAAATGCTTCTCATAACAATATTTTCTATACATCCACGAACTCTAAAGAGATGAACCAAAAAGAAATTTCCAAAGAAGTTTTATACCTGCAACTCTTTTTAATTTAGAAAAAGATTTCATGCCAGTCCCCCTTCTTTCTTGGGTAAACAAAGAATTTCCCATTTAACTTTATGCTGAGAATTACCCCAAAGAAATCAGAACACATGGTATGTAATTTGTCTACCACCTGTTTAGGAAGCAAATACACGAATAGCCAATACAAGACCATGGGAGTTATCACAGACATAATCAATTTAGCTCTTCCCGTAAAACTTAAAAAGTTGACATCCCAAGACTGTATCCTCTGCTGAACTTTATGCAATAATGATTGGCAGTCATTATAATGAACATTGTTTGATGATGTAGGTACTCCTAGATATCTCACAAGCAGATGATCCACTTGAAAACCAAAAATTAATGTAAATTCACTTGTGTTTCTTACATGAGAACAAAAATAAATTTTAGTTTTAAGGATGCCAACTGTAAGACCACTGAATTTCCATAATCTATCAAATATATCCTTCAAAGTTCTAGCACATATGGGAAGGCATTTACTAGATATTACTAAATCATCAGCGTAAAGTTAGTAAGATATCACAGGCTCAAATCTATTAGAGGAGATAAACTTCTGTAGCAACAATGCCTCATTCATACAAAATGTAAAATACTCCATAGCTATTGTAAAAAGATATGGAGATAAAGGATCTTCTTGACGTAATCCCCTATTCGAAGCAATAAACCCTTTTGGAACTCCTCGAATTAATATTGAAAAGGTTGGAGTATTTATACATTCAAAGACCACATCTATAAATTGTATAGGAAAACCCATTATAGACATAATATGACATATGAATCTCTTATTCATCATGTCATAAGCCTTTATGTAGGTCAACCTTTATGCAAAATTTATTAACCCCTACCTTCTTGACATCTCTAAGCATCTCATGAGCCAATAATATATTATCACCAATAAAACGATAAGGAATAAAAGCACCTTGGTTAGGGGAAATTAAATTAGGCAAAAACCACTTAATCCTATTACAAGGAATTTTGCTAAAACTCTTGTAATAAAGATTACAACAAGCTATTGGACGGTAATGTGCAATTTCAGATGGCCTTTCCACTTTAGGAATAAGTGTGTTAAACGTGTGATTAATCCCTTTTGGTAGCTTAGAAGAAGAGAATGTGTCTTGCATGGCTAATAATATATCCATCTTAATATATTCCCAATGCAATTTAAAAAAAATCGAACTAAATCCATCTGGACCTTGACTCGAATCTATGTGAACTGAGTCTACAACTACATTAACCTCTTCTGATGATATTGGTTGTAATAATACCCGATGTTCATGTGAGTTAATCCTTGCAATTGATTGAAAAGCTAGAAACTCTGAAACAGAAACTCTATTAAATAATGCAGAATAATATCGAATAGCTTCCTTAGTTATCTTTTCTGATTTGTAAACCAAATCCCCATTACTATTAATGAGAGCATTCAAATTGTTCACCTGTCTCCTCATTGACATCTTTAAATGAATTTTTTTAGAATTTGCATCACCATCCTGAAGCCAGGAAACCTTTGCCTTCTACTTATAACTCCAGTATTTGATATGCTTTTGAATATCTAACTCACGTTTCGCTTCAAGCATTCTTTCATATAATATGACATTTTCTTGATCTTCATCACATGTTAATTCCCTCTCCTTAAAAATTGCTTCAGCTTCCATAAGAAGTTCATTAACTTTAGGTCTCACCCTATTCCAGCTCTTGAGTTCAAACTTCATGCCTTTAATTTTTGTTGGAAAATGTAGCTTGGAAACCCCCATCCACTAATTTGAAGACCTCTCTTGACACATTCATTATAACCTTCTTTAACATGCCGTTCGTTGGAGTACCTGAAAGGAAAGCCTTTAGTTATAGAGGAAAAATTCTACACAAACTAAATGCATATATATATATGTGTGTGTGTGTGTGTGTGTGTCTATATGTGTGTGTGTATATATATATCAACAAGGTTTGATTCTCGTGTAAAATGATTATGTTTTTGGGACATGAAGAGGATAAATGTCCTTGTTGATTACAAGCGAAACATGCAAGGGTGTTAGTATATGTTTTTCTAGGGTTATATTTCCTAACATGTTTTTCTTTGTTAAGTTAAGGTTTTCTAGCATTTGATTTTGTGAAATAATATTTTTTAGCATATCTTTTCTTAAATAGAAAACTTAAAACAATTACAATTATTTTTGGGATTAATAAATTATGCTAGACCATTCATACAATATTTATCCAAATATACTGGATCTTTATATAATAAAGCAAGCCCCAAAGGAAAAGAGAATTTAATAATAAAGACATAAAACAAATTCAAAAGTTAAAAGAATTAGCAAAAAATTCTAAAACCATTAACCTTATCATTATCCACTGACTATTTAATTATAGAAACTGATGGTTCTTCGTTAGGATGGGGAGGAATATTGCTAAGTAAAAAAGCATAAAACTGATCCAAAATCCACTGATTTTTTTTGTAGATATACCTCAGGAACATATAAAGAAAAGGGTTATATGACTTCATTATATTATGAAATATTAGCAATAATATATATCTTAGAATCATTTAAACTTTTCATAATAGCACAAAAGGAAATAACAATCAGAACAGACTGTGAGTCTATAGTAAAATATGCAAATAATAAAAAAGAAAAAAGTATAATAAATAACATATGGCTAAAATTCAAAAATGCAGTCTTAAATTGTGGTGCCTAAATCATATGGCAACATATCAAAGGTAATTTAAATATACTGCCATATAAATTATCAAGATTATTCATTGAAATTCTTGAAGACTGTGATCTTTTGTTCTAGGACCCATACTTGTTTTAGATTATATTGTGGTGACCATTCATCACAAGTATTTGTTAAATTTATATTTATATTTTTTTACTATATTTGTACATATTTTTGTAGTTCCGTCAAATTGCATACTTTGTTCTGGTTTTTCTGCTTTTGTGACATATTTTAGAGGTATTATACTAGAACATATAGTTAAACTAGTAGCCCCTGTATCTATAAATGCTAAAACTTTTATTTCAGTTCCTTTTATATTTACTTTTATTGGAACTCTGAATTCTTTCAAGTTTTCAGTATTGCATATTAAGGGATATTGGTTGGTGTATCAATATTATTTATATTATTATCTATGATTAATTCTTCTTCATTAGTTATTATACCAACTAATAGGACACATATATAAATAGGTTGTAATTTTGCTCTTTTCATTAATGCTCTATGTACAGACCATGATATATAAAATCTAATTCTTCTCGTAAATCAGGTTTAGTGATATCATTTAGTAGTATATTTAGAATATCCAGTGTTTCTACTAAGACCTGATATATAAAATCTGATTATTCTAGTAAATCAGGTTTAGTGATATCATTTAGTGGTATATTTAGAATATCTAGTGTTTCTACTAAACTTTCTATTGTACCAATTAAATATAAAATTGTATTCATAAATAATTCTAAAATATTAGTAATAATATGTAAACGGAGTAAGTATATTTTTGCTTTAGAGGCATTTAGTGATAACATTCAGATGAATAGTATTTGTAAATGAATAGTAATAAGGCATATGTATGCTATAGAATTATGCTATAGATAATATGTAGGTAAATATCTTATGGAGTACTTGTTATTGTTTCTTGTCTGTATATGTAGATTAATACTATCTTGATTGTATAAACAATATTTTTTTTTGGCATATTTACTCTGTTTTTTCATTTATTTTTTTACCTTAGTGGCAGCTTGAAGGTTTACCCCAAGGATGCACTAAGTGGATGTCTAAACTTGGAATTAGGAACCCCCTCTATTTTAAGAGACTTCAAATTTTTTGTTTAGGATCCTATAATTTTTCTGTCCTACCATGTTATTAATCATGATACAGATACATATCAAAATCATAATCATAATCTTAGATCTGTTTCTTTCTTTTTGTAGTTCTATAAGATTTGTTCATTCTCGGTGAAACAAATATAGAAATATTTGGCTTAAAACTATATTTCTATTTTTTGTCCTATTAAGATAATGAAAAATATCTACTTCATTTAGTACTTCTAGTTGGTTTAAGCAAGAGTCTGTTAGGTCTGCGAGTTCAGTTGTGTATTTGTGTCTAAATATATTTGCGATAGTATACTGGTCTTTTTCTATTAAATCTATGTTTTTAAGGACAAAAATAATCTTTGTAAGAAATTCTTCATCTAAGCGATTTTGTGAAAACTCCATTAGTAGATTCGTAATTTTGATAGGCTTGGTAATTCAATTTGAACAGGAAGACATGAATCTTGGAATACTAAGTGAAGCATACATGGTTTCGATATTCAAACTTAAATTAGTGTTTTATTATCAAAAATACTCTTTGATATAGCAAATTCTCACCTTGTCGCTCTAAGAACTACTTCCCATAAACGGCTAATGTCCATATAACTAACGCCTCAAAGAAGGTACTTAGTTCCTTGAACAAGCTTACGTCTTTTGAATTTGATTACATAAGGAATAGTTCTGAAATTAAAAACATCTAAGAAAATAAATAAAGATCATGCCTAGGCCGCTTCACCTTTCTTCTTTGATCCACGTCTTATATGTTTAGTTCAAACTTTCTGGGATCGCCATTAAAAGAGATGTGTGCAGAGCTTTTTGCATAAAAAAATTAAAATTTTATTTCACTCGTAATTCTTACAAACTTCTAATGCCCTTCTACTAGATATGGATGCTTAATATACAGTCTTATGCATCCGGTTACACACATATACACACATACAACTGTTTAGGTAAAGCATAAAGCTATCCACATAAAGATAATAATTCTACATATTACAGATAATTTTTCCACTCTTGATTCCACCATGTGGCTTCGTGGAGAATCTTTTATTACAGAGTAGCTTTCTTCATGCCTCATTAATCATCCATGTATGTCCGTTTTTTTGTAAGTGAGCTCACATCATGTCTCCTTTTCATTTTCCACGTCTGTCCTTTTCTTGATAAATGGAGTCATTGTTTGGTAGATTTTTGGTAAGTGCTGTTACATCATGTCTGGGTATCATCTCTTACTTCTTTGCTGATGGTTGATTCGCTGTCTTCTAGAATCTTTTTCTGCAATTTTCTATAAATATTTATGATGTTTGGTCTAGGATGAAAAATGTCAAAATTGGAAAATCTAAATCTAAATTTTGTGCCTTGATTTACTTGTTTGGTGGATTTATATGTGTACTCTATATATTTTTCCCAATTTGGAAAATCTCAATCTAAATTTTGTGCCTTGATTTTGATTATATGTCTGGCTAGGTCTATCATGTCATTCCCATAATGAGGAGGGACTGTT
This sequence comes from Allium sativum, assembly GCA_030737875.1. Taxonomy (NCBI): domain Eukaryota; kingdom Viridiplantae; phylum Streptophyta; class Magnoliopsida; order Asparagales; family Amaryllidaceae; genus Allium; species Allium sativum. Next base: position 41,700,202 of record JASFAX010000020.1, on the reverse strand, counting down.
GTAATATAAAGATCTAATTCTGTGTATAGGACCTTTGTAAAATAATCTATGATTGAATTGAGAGGCTCTGGAAACTCTTTCTGATTACATCCATTTAAGTATAGTTCTATGATGAATCCATAGTTCGATAACGTAGTAGGATCCAGTGTAAACTTGTTGTGTACCAGGTATTTGTATTGTGAAAGTTTTATCTTTTTAGAGGCATAAATGCAATTATCGTACACCTGCAATCTGTGGAAGAGTCTTTACAGTCTATAAATTGTTCTGTACATGGGATATTTTGGGTTTTTATATTTCCCATGTGATTTTAAATCCAGGAATCTTTTGTGTGGAGATTTTGATTATATGTCTGGCTAGGTCTATCATGTCATTCCCATAATAAGGAGGGACTGTTGTAATTTAAAGATCTAATTCTGTGTCTAGGACCTTTCTAAAATAATCTATGATTGAATTGAGAGGCTCTGGCAACTCTTTCTGATTACATCCATTTAAGTATAGTTCTATGATGAATCCGTAGTTCAATAAAGTAGTAGGATCCAATGTAAACTTGTTGTGTACCAGGTATTTGTATTGTGAAAGTTTTAGTCTTATAAGAGGCATAGATGCAATTATCGTACACCTGCAATCTGTGGAAGAGTCTTTACAGTCTATAAATTGTTTTGTACATGGGATATTTTGGTTTTTTATATTTCCCATGTGATTTTAAATTCGGGAATCTTTTGTGTGGAGATTTTTGTCAATATGGAATAGATTTCTTTGTATGTAGTATTATTCTGCTCCTTCGTGGCTTACAAGAATTGGATCTCTCTGTTGAAAGTTTCAGGAAATGAAATTATCTTGCTCTTTGTCTGTGTTGGAGTAATTTGTGGGATATGACCAAGTTGGACCATTTTTCCTTTTGTACTTCTTTTGCTGTTATTGTTGCAAATGATGTTTTTGGTCTTAGGCTTAGTTCTGTGGGAGTTATGTCTTCTTCTTTTATTTTTGTTCCTGAGGCTATAATTTGTATTTGTTTGATGCTATCAGAGACTGTGTAGTGCTTTTCAAGCTGTTTTTCTATAGCTTCTTTCGCTGTTTCATAATTGCAATAGCCTTTCAAATATGGTATTCCATACCTGGGATTTTGTTCAAGTTCTTTTAGTCTTGGTATCATTTCTTCCAATAGATGTATATGCCTGCACATGGCCATTAAACAGACAATAATGCGTAAATTTCTTTGTGAAAATCCCAATAAGTGTGTATAAGATACAAACATTGCAAAATAACATAATAATAGCCATGCTAACTCAATTCCAGAACAAAGTAGACTATGTTCAAAAACAAATGTTTGATATAGACAAAATTGGTAAAGAAGAAATAACTAAGCTTACAGAAAGCTTGCATAAAATGAATTTAGGACCAAATGATCCCACAACACATATTACAAGTAGAAAAGATAAAATTAATTTCCTTATGTACAAAAAACTTGACCAAATATGAACAATAGAAGATTATCTTTTAGAGGACCATCTAGAACTATAACAGATAGACCAACAGAATCAAATAGTTTATCATCCACAGGTTGGATTGATAACATGATAAGAAGAACTAATAATACACAAGCTCAATTAGAAGAAATGATTTCCTTAGACAGAAACGTAGAAATATTTTCCAATAATCAATTAAATTTATTAAATCCTAGAGAAATCTATAGAATATGACTACTTACAGCAGTAACATGACTGTATAGACACCATAGGGAAGAAATAATTTCTATTCCAGATGGAACACAACATATACTAAGTTTAATGTCACAGGAAGCCATAAAACAACTAAAAATATAGAAATATAAATTAATCCACTTAGGACTAATAGTCATAGGCATAAGAGGATTAGTTAGACAAAAAATTGGAACAAAACTATTATTAATGTTAATTGATGATAGACACCAAGATATGGACAAAGCCATATTTGGAATGATGGAAGTTGATATAAACAATAATATAGGCATTGTTTATACAGTTGTGCTAGGGAGCCCGAACCAAAAAACGCCCGGACTCGCCCGAAATATGCCCTTTCATTGAATTCAGGGGGGTATTTTTGTAAATCACCCCCCTGCAGCATTAATTGCTGACTTAAGTGGCAAATGTAAACTTGCTACTTAAGCCGCAATTTCACCTGAAACAGAAGTTTCGGGCTCCCCAGCATTTCTGTTGTTTATATAGCTCCAAATTTTACTATGACATTATATGATTTTTACAAACATATAAAGATAATAATACAATCTAAAGAATTTGAAAATTTCATAGGAAAAACTATCTTATTAGATACAATTTTTTGGGAGAATGTATGTCTAAATTTACACCAAAAATAAAAATAAAATTAGATAAGGTAATAGAAACCTTAAATTCCATAGGAATAATTTTCATAAAACCAATGGAAATAGATTCTTCTGTTCTTGCTGGTCATGAATGGAAAATAGAAAATCCCAATAACACAACAACATTAAAACGAAATGATGTCGTAACATATAATAATCTAGATAAATCTAGGTCCATAAGGTTTAGAGACTATGGACCATCTAACCAACAAGAATTCAAAACTGATGAAGAAACAGAAAAATTAAATAAAAGAATAAATGGATAAAATAATATACCCAAAAGAATTAGGGATGGTTCTTGAACCATCTGAAATATATGAATTAAAACAAACTCTAAGATCAACAAACCAAATAAATGAAAATACATTTGTTTACACAGATGATAAAGATAATATATGAACAAGAGAAATGCATAATCTTGATGAATTCTTAGAAGACTAAAGAGAAACAGACAAAACCATGAAACATAATATTCTTGAAGAGATAATATCAGAATTTACTGAACATATGGAGCTAGCTGACCATGAACAAACTGCTAGTTCAGGAATAACATATCCAAATAGAAATCAAGATCAACCAATGCCTTATGACGTAGGACAACCTCCTAGACAACAAGTTGATCCATACACAAATGAAAATAAAAATATAAGAACAGTTGGGAAAAGAATACCTAGTGAAACATCTTTTTCAAAAATAATTCAGTTATTCTAAATGTAACAGAATGTCATCCACAACTATTAGACACTTATCTAGAACAATGAACTGCTGCTATAGCAAGAGACTGTACAGCAAGACATACAAATATTAATTCTGGTGAAGAAATGATCAGAATAGCAGAAAACTACTTAGGAGATATAACTAAAGCCATATGGGAAGCTCATAAGAAAAACTTTCCAGAAGAAATAAATGCACTAGTAGCACAAGGAAATAACATATATAATTATGCCTACTCGACACATAGAATAATAACAGGAAGAGATGTAAATACAGGAACAACAATTAGACAACAAGAAGCCATGCGTGATCTCGAACAAATCCAACTACTAGATTTGAAATACATAATTAAATTTTTAAAAGAATTTTTACATTATGCAACTATTTCAGGAAATTATTACAGTACTGAAATATGAAATAGACCGTTTTCCAAACTACCAGGTGATTTAGGAAAAGAAATACATAGATCTTGGACAGAATGTTACCAAGATAAACCAGAAAATCTTCCTAAAGGATAGAATAAGAATGACACATATAATTTCTAAATTAAAAAAGAAATGTACATATATACAAATCCAAAGAGAGTTAAGATAGAAAAACTATAGATTTTGCGGACAAATATATACCCCACAACAATATGGAACAAGAAATTATAAAATAGATAATAAACCCAAATTTAAGAAAAGATATGCTAAAAAATATTATTTCAGAAAATCAAATGCTAGAAAACTTTATCTTAACAAAGAAAAACATGTTAGGAAATATAACCCAAGGAAAACATATACTAACACCATTACATATTTTGCTTTTAATCAGCAAGGACATTTATCCCCTTCATGTCCCAAAAAACGTAATCTTTTTACATGAGAATCAAACCTTGTTGATTCAGTTAAAGAAGACTTACTAGAAATCTCTTCTGGTGTCTCAGAAACATCAACAATATATTTAATAATATCTCTAGAAGGATTAGAAGAAGAAGAACAAATAAGTTCAGCAAATTATACACTAATCAATGAATTAACAAATTTCGAAGAAAACACACCAAATGAATGCATGTTCAATATGGTTAATAAAGATTTTTGTACCCATAACTTCAAATTCAAAATGGGAACAGACACAACAAAATGTGAATTATTCCTTGGTATCCTGCCTTTGACAAAAGATACAAATGTACAGAATGCACCATGGAAATATGTCAAATTTGCACAAAAAATAAATTTAACATGGAACTACCAAGAGAAAATAAGATAATCTACATAGATAGAAATAAGATAAACGAAGAAAGAATAAAAATCCTAGAAGAAAGAAAAAATAACTTTGACTTAGAAATTGAAGAGATAAAAATAAAAATACAAAATACTGATAAAGGAAAAATTATAATAACTAATGAAGAAGAATTAATCTTAGATAATAATCTAAATAATATTGATACACCAATCAATATTCCCTTAATACGCAATACTGGAAACTTGAAAGAATTAAGAGTTCCAACAAAATTAAATATACAAGGAACTGAAATAAAAGTTTTAGCATTTATAGATACAGGGGATACTAGTTCAACTATATGTTCTAGTATAATACCTCTAAAATATGTCACAAAAGCAGAAAAACCAAAACAAAGTATGCAATTTGATGGAACTACAAAAATATGTACAAACATAGAAAAAAAACATAAATATAAATTTTACAAATACTTGTGATGAATGGTCACCACAATATAATCTAAAACAAGCATGGGTCCTAGAACTTAACTCAGACGGAATAAAATTAATTATAGGATTAGATTTCTTATTAAGTGATAATGGATCTTTTTCATTTAACAAAGACTATTTACAAATTTCAAAAAAGACTACATTAACCCCAATACTATCGGAATATGCACTAGAGAAGTCGTGGTGGAAATAAAGATAACAAACAAAAAAATTGCAATTTCCCAGTACCAGGACAATGCAAAATACTAATAAATGCAGAAAATGAAGAAATAGAATTAAAAGAACATGACGAGTATGAAAGCGTAGAAATTACTCTAGATTTAATAAACTCAAACAAATTAAGTAAAATTCTACTAAGTAATGATGACATAAACCAAATTAATATAAAACTTGAAAAATTAGAAATCATTGGAGAAAAACAATTAAAATATTGGGAAAAAGATTCTATTTATTGCAAACTAGATATAATTAATCCAGATATTACAATAAAACTTTTGCATAGATGCAATTATCGTACACCTACGATCTGTGGAAGAGTCTTTAAAGTCTATAAATTATTTTGTACGCGGGATATTTTAGTTGTTTTATTTCTTCCCATGTGATTTTGAATCCGGGAATCTTTTGTGTGGAGATTTTTGTCAATATGGAATAGATTTCTTTGTATATAGTGGCATTCTGCTCCTTTATGGCATGCAAAAATTGGATCTCTCTGTTGAAAGTTTCAAGAAATGAAATTATCTTGCTTTTGTTTGTGTTGGAGTAATTTGTGGGATATGACCAAGTTGGACCATTTTTCTTCTTTGTACTTCTTTTGATGTTATTATTGCAAATGATGTTTTTGGTCTTAGGCTTAGTTCTGTGGGAGTTGTGTCTTCTTCTTTTATTTTTGCTCTTGAGGCTATAATTTGTATTTGTTTAATGCTACTAGAGACTGTGTAGTCCTTTTGAAGCTGTTTTTCTATAGCTTCTTTCACTGTTTCATAATTGTAATAACCTTTGAAATATGGTATTCCATACTTGGGATTTTTTTCAAGTTCTTTTAGTCTTGGTATCATTTCCTCCTAAGAGATGTATATGCCTGCACTTGGTCCATTAAACAGGCAGTAATGTGTAAATTTCTTTGTGAAAAACTCAACAAGAGTGTATATGATGCTGAGTTTTTGTTTGTTGTCTGATGCTGCTGTGGATAAATTCCATATGTTATCTAGTATCAGTTGTTGTTTTTCAGTTAAATGAGCATTTGTAACAAATATGTTGTGCTTGTATGTCTTCAAGAATAATCTGTTATCTGTTGATTGGTTTGTAGGAGACATTTTTGTTTCTTCTTCTCTGTTAAAGAATCACAGTCTTCAAGAATATCAATGAATAATCTTGATAATTTATTTGGCAGTATATTTAAATTTCCTTTGATATGTTCCCATATGATTTGGGCACCACAATTTAAGTCTTTATTTTTGTATTTTAGACATCTGTTATTTATTATACTTTTTTCTTTTTTATTATTTGCATATTTTACTATAGACCCACAGTCTATTCTGATTGTTATTTCCTTTTGTGATATTATGAAAAGTCTAAAATGGTTCTAAGGTATATATTATTGCTAATATTTCATAATCTAAAGAAGACATATAACCCTTTTCTTTATATGTTCCTGAGGTATATCTAGAAATCATTTCAGTGGATTTTGGATCAGTTTTATGCTCTTTACTTAGCAATATTCCTCCCCGTCCTAATGAAGAACCATCGGCTTCTATTATTAAATAGTCAGTGGATTATGGTAAGGTTAATGGTTTTAGATTTTTTTTCTAATTCTTTTATCTTTTGAATTCGTTTTATGTCTTCATTATTAAATTCTCTTTTGCCTTTAGGGCTTACTTTATTATATAAAGGTCCGGTATATTTGGATAAATTTTGTATGAATGGTCTAGCATAATTTATTAATCCCTAAAATGATAGTAATTGTTTTATGTTTTCTATTTTATCTGGAAATTCTAATATTTTTCTGGATATATGTGAATTCTATTTGTCCTTTTCCTATTTTTACTCCTAGGAAATCAATTGTATTTTTAAATAATTCAATCTTTCATTTAGAAATTATTAATCCATGGGTTTTAAAAAGTTTAAATACTGTATATAAATGTGAAATATGTTCTTTTTTTGTTTTTGAGAAAACTAGTATATAATTGACGTAAACGCATGTAAATTTACTATAATGTCTAAATATGTTATCCATCTTTCTTTGAAATATTTATGGAGCATTTTTTAGTCCAAATGCCACAACAAGCCATTCATAATGTCCCTCTGAACAAGTGAAGGAAGTCCAAGATATTGATTCTGGATGCATTTTTATTTGCCAAAATCCTGATTTTAAATCAAACTTGGAATAGCAATAGTTATTTTGTATTTTGTTTTTTGGTACATCTTTATTCGGAATGCAATATCCATTTTCATTTGTATTGTCATTCAACCTTGTGTAATCCATAACCATCTGACTTTGTCCTCTTTTTCTTTCAGATCCTTTTTTACTATAAAGGATGATGTTCTGTGTCTAAAGTCCATTTTTCTTATAATTCATAATTCTTTTAGAATGTCTATGTGCATTTTTGAATTCTTTAAGGCATAGGTATTCTTTTCCCCACTGTTCTTATATTTGTATTTTCATTTGTGTATGTTTCTACAACCTATTTATAGATAATAAACCAAATTTAAGAAAAGATATGCTAAAAAATATTATCTAAGTAAATCAAATGCTAGAAAACCTTATCTTAACAAAGAAAAACATGTTAGGAAATATAACCCTAGGAAAACATATACTAACACTATTACATGTTTGCTTGTAATCAACAAGGACCTCTTCATGTCCCAAAAAACATAGTCTTTTTTACACGAGAATCAAACCTTGTTGATTCAGTAAAAGAATACTTACAAGAAATCTCTTCTGATGTCTCAGAAACATCAACAATATGTTCAACAATACCTCTAGAAGGATTAGAAGAAGAAAAACAAATAAGTTCAGCAAATTATACACTAATCAATGAATTGACAAATTTCAGAGGAAACATACCAAATGAATACATGTTAAATATGGTTATTAAAGATTTATGTAAATATGGTTAATAAAGATTTATGTACCCATAACTTCAAATTCAAAATGGGAACAGACACGATAAAATGTGAATTTTGTCCTTGGTATCCTGCCTTTGACAAAAAATACAAATGTACAGAATGCACCATGGAAATATGTCGAATTTGTGCAAAAAATAAATTTAACATAGAACCACCAAGAGAAAATAAGATAATCAATACAGATAGAAATAAGATAAATGAAGAAAGAATAAAAATCCTAGAAGAAAGAATAAATAATTTTGACTTAGAAATTGAAGAGATAAAAATAAAAATACAAAATAATGATAAAGGAAACATTATAATAACTAATGAAGAAGAATTAATCATAGTTAACAATCTATATAATATTGATACACCAATCAAAATTCCCTTAATACACAATACTGGAAACTTGAAAGAATTAAGCGTTCCAACAAAAGTAAATACAAAAAGAACTGAAATAAAAGTTTCAGCATTTATAGATACAGGGGATACTAGTTCAACTATATGTTCTAGTATAATACCTCTAAAATCTGTCACAAAAGCAGAAAAACCAAAACGAAGTATGCAATTTGACGGAACTACAAAAATATGTACAAATATGGTAAAAAAAACATAAATATAAATTTTACAAATACTTGTGATGAATGGTCACCACAATATAATCAAAAACAAGTATGGGTCCTAGAAATTAACTTAGACGGAATAAAACTAATTCTAGGATTATATTTCTTATTAAGTGATAATGGATCCTTTTCATTTGACAAAGACTATTTACAAATTTCAAAATAGACTACATTAACCCCAATACTATCAGAATATGCACTAGAGAAGCATGGTGGAAATATAGATAACAAACAAAAAAATTGCAATTGCCCAGTAATAAATGCAAAATACTAATAAACCTAAACAAATAAAGTAAATGAAGAAAATGAAGAAATAGAATTAAAAGAATATGATGAATATAAAAGCATAGAAATTACTCTAGATTTAATAAACCTAAACAAATAAAGTAAAATTCTACTAAGTACTGATAACATAAACCAAATTATTAGCAAACTTGAAAAATTAGAAATCATTGGAGAAAAATCATTAAAATATTGGGAAAAATATTCTATTTATTGTAAACTAGTTATAGTTAATCGAGATATTACAATTAAAACTAGATCACCCAAATATGATAATTAGATGATTGAAGAATTCAAAATGCACATAGACATTCTAAACGAATTAGTACTTATAAGAAAAACAGACTCTAGACATAGAACATCAACCTTTATAGTACAAAAAGAATCTGAAAGAGAAAGAGGACAAAGTCGGATGGTTATGAATTACACAAGATTGAATGACAATACAAATGAAGATGGATATTGCATTCCAAATAAAGATGTACTAATAAACCAAATACAAAATAACTATTAGTATTGCAAGTTTGATTTAAAATCAAGATTTTGGAAAATAAAAATGCATCCAGAATCAATTTCTTGGACTGCCTTCACTTGTTTCAAGGGACATTATGAATGTCTTGTTATGCAATTTGGACTAAAAAATGCTCCACAAATATTTCAAAGAAAAATGGATGACATATTTAGACATTGTAGTAAATTAACATGCGTTTACATAGATGATAGACTAGTTTTCTCAAAAACAAAAAAAGAACACACTTCACATTTATATACAACATTTAAACTTTTTAAAACCCGTGGATAAATAATTTCTAAAAGAAAGATTGAATTATTTAAAAATACAATTGATTTCCTAGGAGTAAAAATAGGAAAAGGACAAAAAGAACTACAACCACAAATATTGAGAAAAATATTAGAATTTCCAAATAAAACAGAAAACTTAAAACAATTACAATCATTTTTTGGATTAATAAATTATGTTAGACCATTCATACAAAATTTATCCAAATATACCGGACCTTTATATAATAAAGCAAGCCCTAAAGGCAAAACAGAATTTAATAATGAAGACATAAAACAAATTGAAAAAGGTAAAAGAATTAGCAAAAAATCTAAAACCATTAACCTTACCATTATCCACTAACTATTTAATTATAGAAACTGATGGTTCTTTATTAGGATAGGGAGGAATATTGCTAAGTAAAAAGCATAAAACTGATCCAAAATCCACTGAAAAGATTTGTAGATATACCTCAGGAACATATAAAGAAAAGGGTTATATGACTTCTTTAGATTATGAAATATTATCAATAATATATATCTTAGAATCATTTAGACTTTTCATAATATCACAAATGGAAATAACAATCAGAACAGACTATGAGTCTATGGTAAAATATGCAAATAATAAAAAAGAAAATAGTATAATAAACAACAGATGGCTAAAATTCAAAAATGCAGTCTTAAATTGTGGTATCCAAATCATATAGGAATATATCGAAGGTAATTTAAATATACTGCCAGATAAATAATCAAGATTATTCATTGACATTCTTGAATACCGTGATTATTTAACAGAAAAGAAGAGATGAAAATGTCTCCTACAAACCAATCAACAGATAGCAGATTATTCCCAAAGACATACAAGCATAACAAATTTGTTACAAATGCCCATTTAACTAAAGAACAACAACTGATACTCTAATGACCCAAGGATTTCCGGCCTCGAAAATCGACATAAATACCTTTACCATAACTCATGCCAACCCTCCAAGCACCGAAAACACTGGATATTGATTAGAAAGAAACTAGAGGGTGAGATAAGAAAGAAATATTAGAATAGAAGAAGAAGAAACAACCCAACACATAGTCTCACATCGCAGCGGAACAAAATATAATGCAGAAATAAATCTTTATTGAGAGCTTTAAAATACTTACAATATCAGAGTACATTATATAAGGGGACAGTTATAATGACCTGTTCCCATATACAACACACAGCGGAATAGTAGCTATATAATATCATACGTCAGAACATATCCAGCTCGACTCTGGACTTCCCAGTATTTGATAATCTGAACCTGTACACCCCGGGCAAACCCGAGCATTTACAAAATACCGGGTCAGTCTGGTGAACCAGAGTGAGATAAACTCGCACAATATTAAGGGTAAATCATCCAATCATGATTTTAAAGTTCAAAATCTTTTCAAAAGAAAAGGATAATCGTAAGACCAAATCCACACATAAACACGGACGGTTTTTACCTTACGATAACCTAAAACAGTTTTTGAAACCAATATCTTTTCTGATATTATAATAATGTCCACATACAAGTAAATAGAATCTAGCGGAACGCTTGCATCTCACGCTCCACATATATAGTTTACAATCAAAAACCGCGGGCGCTTATCGGAGATTGGATTTCCAACTATGACAAGGTATGGGACTACCTGCCGATAGTGTATCTCTAGAGGCGAATACACCGGGTTCAACAAGAACATCTTGCAACCCGACCCTCACATGACCGACCACTAATTTCGCTTGAGTGTATCAAATGTATATCATCGACGGTTGGGATCAGCAACCGTCTCCCAAAAAGGGACAGCATCGAATATAGATTAAAGAAGTAAATAGGAATTTCTCTAGATAGGTGATTATACACCCTAATGGGAGCGACCCACATAGCCATGTTGCCTGCCCGATTTTTGTCATTTCCCGGTTGATGAGGCTTGAGGTCAGATTTTATTTTTGAAACATCTGATCACCATTCACTTTGAATGCTACATCGTCAGATCCGTCAGATATCACTAATTGACGTCCACAAAAATACTCTAGTTAGAAGCTAAAAGAACGGCTATTCTACGCCAACAACTATAGCACTTTTGAAGAAATCAACGTACGTGACCCTTTGAAAATACTCTGTCAGACATCCGTCCATACAAGTCATCCAGGAACAGGATGAACCGAAGGTACTCTCCTACCGCATCCAATATAGGAATCACCCCATGGATCAGTAGCGAGAAGTCCTTGCAACCCGTAGATTCCAACCACGACAGAATCACAGCTTATCTTTGCTTGCCAGGCAGAGAATATTAGTGGTTCTTCCGTATATGAAAATCCACGGTCTTCAATGCTCCATCTCGATCATCTTCTGATATCTTCACGTATTTGTTGGTCGGAATGGTTTTCGAATATAAATTCGATCCCGGTCTTTCCATACCAACAATCGTATTGGACAGATTTGATAGTCGGTGATTTAACTATCAAAATAAACAATGTTTCAATCATGACACTCAAATGAGTTCATTGGTTCAGTATTTAGCATCACTTGGCCTTTAAATTAAACAAATTTATTCACTTCTGCTTAATTAAAACTTCTAACTCTTTTAATATTTAAAAATACTATAATTGAATTCTTAATTAATACACCAATATTCTCAACACCATTTCTTTATAATACTTGGTAAAATAACCATATTCAATTCCCACTTAATTCTTCTTTCAAAAAACATTTCAACATCATTCCTTATTATTTAAAACATGGAAAATCCATTCAATTCATTTTTCTTTAAATAGCGTTACGTAATATCTTGTATTCCATTCTTGAAACCATAACTAACATTGATTAGTATAGAATAAACTAACTTTACGTCTTCTTTACTTCGGATCTCTCGTTGTGTATATTTCCCAATTTTCACCAACGTTGCATTATTTCACTAATGGAAATAATGAACTATCACTACTCTTTTACGATTACCAACTAATATCATCCTCAGATAATCCTGATGTTGTTCAAGTTGGGGTATCTTAATTACCTCTCAGACCTTGATCAACAACGTTCATATCTTCAGATAAATAGAAGTTGTAATCAAAACCCAATATTTCTTTTCAGTCTCAAAACAATTTCCATCATAACTTGGACTTTGTTATACAACCCTATGACCCACTTCTTTAACTAGATTCACTTATTTCCAATCTCCTTTCAAAACTATTCGACCATTTTCCCCTTTGGAAATCCTATTTCAATTCTCCCCTTTTTACTTGATTTCAACTTCAAACCACGTTAATCTAATATCAACGCTTTTACACTCAAAATCTCATTTACATAATCATGGTTTTATATAAACCCTTCTGTTCTCAATTCCTTTTACTTAACTCAAACATTAAGCAACCATTTAATTTACTCTCTCGTATTCGCTTCAACCTCTCTTTATAACTTCGTTATAAAAATATGGGTTTTAAGTCTTAAACCCATTCATAACTTCTTTTACCATCCCATTCAATTTCATTTCACTTTGATTACTTTTAAAAAGTAATTTTCTAAATTATTATTAATCAACAAATAATTTATTTCAATCATTAACTACATTAGTAGTTAATTTCTTTATTAATTAAAATAAATAGTAAATCTTTTTCTTAAAACCTTATTTACATTTAAGCAATATTCATTAATCGAAACATATCAATTTGAAAATCAATTTCAATTCAAACTGGTCGATTTAATTAACTCAAAACCCGATTATCTCATTAATCGATTCCACTAATTGTTTTCTTTACAAAACCATTATCAAAGTTTAATCATTCGATTTATCCTTATCCTCATACTTATAAATCCATTTAACATCAGAAAATAAATTAATAATAAATCAAAGTCTTAAATAAATAAAATATTTATCTATTTCTCTTTAATAACTTTTGTTCAAAATAATATTTTCCAAAATCTAACTCTAGTTATAAAATAAATTTTATAACTTCTTCTCTTTCGACTCACCTGACGGTGATTCAATATTTATAAAACGATTGATTTTATAGGCCATATGCTGCCAAATACTCATCCAATACCGCCCATTGGTTTAAACAAAACACATGTTGAATTCTCATTCAATAATCAATAATCTACTCAATCACCCAAACAAGACAACTCATATTTGATAATATGAAATAAATAATATATTTGAGGAATCCGGTTGGATCCCTCCAATCTGTTCTTCCCTGAAATCACAACGGTTTCTCAAATCAGATCATTTCTATTCCAGTCAACTGAAATGAATAACAACCATTTAACATCAACCAATTCACAAGCAATTCAACAATTCAAACAATTTATATAAAAATATAAATGGGAAAACCGAGTGAGTTTAACTCACCTTAACTGATTCCATTGTCAAAGGTTTGTTTTAACTAAATTAAACGGTCGTTTAATTTAATTAAAATGCCGGTTGATTCCAATCGTGTCCAGTCAGTTCCAAATATAGGGTTCAACGGTACGATTCCATGTCTCTTGTCTGGTTAAATTATATTAACACGGATACGGAATACAAATATTTTAAGTTCTCGGTTAAATTAAAATAACCAGTTGTTAATTATAAATTAATCTCTTAATTACTTTGTTACTCTTCAGATATAATAATATAGGTCGATTTCTTCTTTTGCATTATGTCCGTTCAATCCCTTCGTTCAGTACCCAATGGTGAACCTGCATCCATACGTGTTCCAGTATTTAGGAGTCTAATTATTATAATTATTAAATATATTATATCCTTAATTAACATATAAATTAGTTAAGCTAGTTACGTTGTTAAAGGATATATCAGGCCGACATTGTCCCACTTTTACTGCTTCCTTCGTTCTCATGTTCCAGGCAATCCGAAAAGCCTGTACAAAATTTATGATTTAATTAATATATTTTAACTGGTAATTTATAGGTCCTAATTACAAATTAGGAAGGTTAATTACTTTTTACTCAACATAAATAGTCCAACCTGACTTTAGAACTAGCAGCCGCCTCATTCTCTTTTTTGATTACCTTCCCGTCAATTACCAGAACATTAACAGGAATTAATCCATATACCATCCCTTTATTCATAGTAATTAAATTTATTTAATACGTATTTTACTTGGTAAAAATCAGGCCAATGCTTCCATCCTCACGATCGAACCGTCGTTCGTTTTTGAAACCCAATACAGCTCCTGTTCCCTTACGCTCCTCTCACCGCACAGCCTTCCTCCGGCCACCGGAGAACCATCAGGGTTCACCGAAAGCCGCGCCGAAGGTTCCTCCACCTGCGCCCCAAAAACTAATCAACTCGATAGCCCCTACCATCACCAAATCCACCACAAGCACCACGACTTCCCGTTGCCATAAAGACCACCACACTGAAGCAGAACCCATCACGACAGTTAGATGGAAAGGCTTTGGTCAGTTGAAGAGATTTCATGATAGGAATCATTGAGAAAATCAACGGATTTCGAGGAATTTGAGGGGGAGATTCGTGAAATGTCGTTCGTTGAAATAATGGTGGCGGCAGAAGAAATAAATTTTGATAGAACATTAGGGTTGGACTGATTTTAAGGGTATATATAATGAGGACAAATTATTATTTTATTCCAACAAAACTTCATCATAAAGTAACGTGATAAAACCACGACAAACGACTTTCGTTTACTGATAAATAGGCTAATCTTAGTGTAAAAAGGTATTCCGGACATAATGGGACAAGTTTTGTCGAAATCCGAGGTCGTTTGGAAAAATTTCCTTTATAAAACCAGAAACAAACATGCGTTTAATTTTTCCACGATCACCAAATAAATCAAATCAACTAGAAACTTTGCAATCCTACAATAATTTGTTGATACAAACCCAACGGCACTAGTCTCGTCACATTCTGAGACTGTTTCCCGGTAGGCTATTTTTATCGCGCACCGCAATACCCTTTTTAACGCCAAATTACCCGGTCTTCAAAATTAGCAAACTATATACCTGTTCTAACTCTAATCGATGATACGAACTCAACGGAGTTGGTTTCGTGGCTTAATTCGATCGTCTGTTCAAGTTATACTCAAATATCTCTTTATTAATTTAATTACACATTATAGAAAATAACTAGGCATTTACGGCTACCGTATCGGTTTGCAACGCCATTTAACACCGTGCAATAATTTAATGTTACGGTCCTAATGAAACTGATTTCGTCGAAATCCGAGATCGTTTGCAAAATGGCCATTTTAAAGGCCGATATTTAAATAACGATTTCCACATCGATTATTTCAAAATTTGATGTGTCCATACCTTACTATCTACAACACAAAATCTGGATTTTCCTCTTTCAAATGAAAATTATTGTCAATACGCTCCCAACGTTTCTCGTTTCACAGAAATCCGACTTATATCAAATCCTGTATTCTCAGTTGAAGTTCGAAACCAAATATTACGAACTACCGCGCCATTTCGAGCTCGTTATATATTATATAAATTATATAACATTCAAACTTCGTTTAAATAACAAATTAAATACTAAAATCCCTTATATTCCTGATACAATATTTAAAATAAATTAATTAATTAAATATTTGATGGCTAAAAATACGGGTCGTTACATTCTTCCCCCTTAAAATAATTTCGTCCCCGAAATTGCTAAGGTAAGAAAGAACGTTATAAACCCAATTACCTAGGCGAAAAATTATTCATTTACATCTTAACTTCAGTTTCCACTGAACTAATTTATTTTAATTAAAATATTAATTTATTCCTACAAATGCAAATTTTCAAAAATCCCGAAAATTTTCTAACACCTTAAATTTCCGAAAAATTTCGCCAGCACCTCCTTTGTACGGCTCAATCGGTACAACTGCAACTCGCCTTTCTTGGCCTTCCCCAATCCAAAAGAAAATAAAATAGCCAAGCGGCTTGCCAAATAGGCTCATAAATCACCTAACCCATATAAAAACAAACGTGTACCTTTTTGTCTGGCATATCATATCCTTTTCATCTACTACCATGTCATCATACACAACTGCATTTCCAAACAAAATTCCAATTTTATCCACAAAACCAAATCCTTCACTCGTCCAAGCCAAATCTTATTCTTAACTCAATTTCCATCCATTATCAATTCCAACTCTTAACTTACCAGTCCAACACCATTTTAGATTCTTGTCTCACAATCCAAAATCTGATTCTATTTGATATATTATCTCCGATTAAATTTCTAGTTAATTGGTTTCAATTCAATTCATATTTGTTTTCACAATTTCTATTTAATTTTGCCTTTGTTCAAACAATTTCCCTGGGAGTTCTTAGACAGTTCAGCTCTTTCAATCAAATATTCCTTTTCAGGATTCAAAACAACTTGTTTTTCTCAAAGCAATTTAAATCAAAATCTTTGGTAGTAATCTGTCACTTAGAACTCGAAAATAAACACTGATGATGTGGCCAGCATCCTCAGAGTTATTTCCCAGCTATCGACGTGAGTTCAATACTATATCATTTATCAAAACCATATTCAAACATTTTCATTTCGAAATCCATTTCAAAATACCAAACACAATGCTCATAAAACAAATTAAAATCTCCTAGGATTTTTAAATTTCATATATTCAATACAATTTCATTTTCAAATTCCTTTCCCATTTTTAGGAATTTTAATTCCAATTCTAATTTTAATTTCAGATTTAATAAATCTGCTTTTATATTATACGAATTCTAATTGGTTATTTATATAACCATTTCAATTATAATCAACCAACACATCCAATATACTATTATACTTCAAATATTAATCCTCCTTTTATATTAAAATATAATTTGGGTAAAATTATTTCATTTACCCTCTTTCAAAACATACTGCGTCGGTTTATCGTACTTGAGTGTTTAGAAATCCCTATCGATACAGTGGATCAAACTGATCGACCAGAACTCATAAACAACTCAACCAATAAATCTTCACAATATAAAACAATTTTTATAAAATCTACAAATATGTTCACTCGTATATATACACTCAAACTCAATCTAGGGTATTGCTAACCCCATCTCTACTGAGCCACGCCACAGAGCCAAGGTAATCACTTAACCTTCAGCTCTGATACCACTGTAACGACCCAAGGATTTCCAGCCCCGAAAATTGACATAAATACCTTTACCGTAACTCATGCCGACCCTTCAAGCACCGAAAACACTGGATAGTGATTAGAAAGAAACTAGAGGGTGAGATAAGAAAGAAAGAAATATTAGAATAAAAGAA
Source organism: Allium sativum (assembly GCA_030737875.1). Classification (NCBI taxonomy): domain Eukaryota; kingdom Viridiplantae; phylum Streptophyta; class Magnoliopsida; order Asparagales; family Amaryllidaceae; genus Allium; species Allium sativum. The sequence continues at coordinate 41,682,383 of JASFAX010000020.1, read as the reverse complement.
GAAGAAACAACCCAACAAAGAGTCACACATTGCAGCGGAACAAAATATAATACAAAAATAAATCTTTATTGAGAGCTTTAAAAATACTTACAATATCAGAGTACATCACATAACGGGACAGTTATAATGACCTGTTCCCATATACAACACACAGCGGAATAGTAGCTATATAATATCATACGTCAGAATATCTCCAGTTCGTCTCTGGACTTCCCAGCATTTGATAACCTGAACCTGTACACCCCAGGCTAACCCGAGCATTTACAAAACACCAGGTCAGTCTGGTGAACCAGAGTGAGATAAACTCGCACAGTATTAAGGGTAAATCATCCAATCATGATTTTAAAGTTCAAAATCTTTTCAAAAGAAAAGGATAATCGTAAGACCAAATCCACACATAAACACGGACAATTTTTACCTTACGATAACCTAAAACAGTTTTTGAAACCAATATTTTTCTGATATTATAATAATGTCTACATACAAGTAAATAGAATCTAGCGGAACGCTTGCATCTCACGGTCCACATATATAGTATACAATCAAAAACCGCGGGCGCTTATCGGAGATTGGATTTCCAACTATGACAAGGTACGGGACCACCTGCCGATAGTGTATCTCTAGAGGCGAATACACTGGGTTCAACAAGAACATCTTGCAACCCGGCCCTCACATGACCTACCACTCATTTCACTTGAGTGTATCGAATGTATATCACCGACGGTTGGGATCAGCAACCTTCTCCCAAAAAGGGACAACATCGAATATAGATTAAAGAAGTAAATAGGAATTTCTCTAGATAGGTGATTATACACCCTAATGGCAGCGATCCACATAGCCATGCTACCTGCCCGATTTTTGTCGTTTCCTAGTTGATGAGGCTTGAGGTCAGATTTTATTTTTGAAACATCTGATCACCATTCACTTTGAATGCCACATCGTTAGAACCGTCAGATATCACTAATTGACATCTACAAAAATACTCTAGTTAGAAGCTAAGAGAACGGCTATTCTCCACCAACAACTATAGCACGTTTGAAGAAATCAACGTACGTGACCCTTTGGAAATACTCTGTCAGACATCCATTCATACCATTCATCCAGGAACAGGATGAACCGAAGGTACTCTCCTACCGCATCCAATATAGGAATCACCCCATGGATCAGTAGCGAGAAATCCTTGCAACCCGTAGATTCCAGCCACGACAGAATCACAGCTCGTCTTTGCTTGCCAGGCAGAGAATATTAGTGGTTCTTTCGTTTATGAAAATCCACGGTCTTCAATGCTCCATCTCGATCATCTTCTGATATCTTCATGTATTTGTTGGTCGGAATGGTTTTCGAATATAAATTCGATCCTAGTCTTTCCATACCAACAATCGTATTGGACAGATTTAATAGTCGGTGATTTAACTATCAAAATAACAGTGTTTCAATCATGACACTAAAATGAGTTCACTGGTTCAGTATTCAGCTTCACTTGGCCTTTAAATTGAACAAATTTATTCACTTCTGCTTAATTAAAACTTCTAACTCTTTTAATATTTAAAAATACTATAATTGAATTCTTATTTAATATACCAATGTTCTCAACACCATTTCTTTTATAATACTTAGTAAAGTAACCATATTCAATTCCCACTTGAATCTCCTTTCAAAAATCATTTCAACATCATTCCTTATTATTTAAAACATGAAAATTCCATTCAACTCATTTTTCTTTAAATAGCGTTACGTAATATCTTGTATTCCATTCTTGAAACCATAACTAACATTGATTAGTATAGAATAAACTAACTTTACATCTTATTTACTTCGGATCTCTCGTTGTGTATATTTCCCAATTTTCACCAACGTTGCATTATTTCACTAATGGAAATAATGAACTATCACTCCTCTTTTACGATTACCAACTAATATCATCTTCAGATAATCCTGATGTTGTTCAAGTTGGGGTATTTTAGTTATCTCTCAGACCTTGATCAACAACGTTCATATCTTCAGATAAATAGAAGTTGTAATCAAAACCCAATATTTCTTTTCAGTCTCAAAACAATTTCCATCATAACTTGGACTTGGTTATACAACCCTACGACCCACTTCTTTAACTAGATTCACTTATTTCCAATCTCCTTTCAAAACTAGTCGACCATTTTCCCCTTTAGAAATCCTATTTCAATTCTCCCCTTTTTACTTGATTTCAGTTTCAAACCACGTTAATCTAATATCAATGATTTTACACTTAAAATCTCATTTACATAATCCTAATTTTATATAAACCCTTCTGTTCTCAATTCCTTTTACTTAACTCAAATATTAAGCAACCATTTAATTTACTCTCTCGTATTCGCTTCAACCTCTCTTTATAACCTCGTTATAAAAATATGGGTTTTAAGTCTAAAACCCATTCATAACTTCTTTTACCATCCCATTAGATTTCATTTCACTTTGATTACTTTTGAAAAGTAATTTTCTAAATTATTATTAATCAACATAATAATTTATTTCAATCATTAACTACATTAGTAGTTAATTTCTTTATTAATTAAAATAAATAGTAAATCTTTTTTTAAAAAACCTTATTTACATTTAAACAGTATTCATTAATCGAAACACATCAATTTGAAAATTAATTTCAATTCAAACTGGTCCATTTAATTAACTCAAAACCCAATTATCTCATTAACCGATTCCAATTAGTCCTCACTTTAAATTAATTAAAAATATAATTAATTTAAATAATTCCACTAATTGTTTTCTTTACAAAACCATTATCAAAGTTTAATCATTCGATTTATCCTTATCCTCGTACTTATAAATCCGATTAACATCAGAAAATAAATTAATAATAAATCAAAGTCTTAAATAAATAAAATATTTATCTATTTCTCTTTAATAACTTTTGTTCAAAATAATATTTTACAAAATCTAACTCTAGTTATAAAATAAATTTTATAACTTCATCTCTATCGACTCACCTGACAGTGATTCAATACTTATAAAACGATTGATTTTATAGGCCATACGCTGCCAAATACTCAACCAATACCGCCCATTGGTTTAAACAAAACACATGTTGAATTCTCGTTCAATATCAATAATCTACCCAATAACCCAAACAGGAAAATTCATATTTGATAATATGAAATAAATAATATATTTGAGGAATCCGGTTGGATCCCTCCAACCTGTTCTTCCCTGAAATCACAATGGTTATCTCAAATCAGATCATTTCTGTTCCAGTCAACTGAAATGAATAGCGACCATTTAACATCAACCAATTCACAAGCAATTCAACCATTCAAACAATTATAGCACATTTATTTTATAAACGTGACCAACAAGGTAAGTTACCTTTATTGGAACCAATTGTTAAAATAACGATTTGGTATTTCACTGAAATTAAACACAGTTTAATTTCATTGGTTAAATCAACAAATAATATATAACTAGCAAATGGTCAACCATCAGCAAACATAGCACACAAAATAAAACGGTTGTTTAATTTAATTAAAATGCCAGTTGATTCCATTCGTGTCCAGTCAGTTCCAAATATAGGGTTCAACGGTACGATTCCATGTCTCTTATATGGCTAAATTCTGTTAACATAGATACGGAATACAAATATTTTAAGTTCTCGGTTAAATTAAAATAACCAGTTGTTAATTATAAATTAATCTCTTAATTACTTTGTTACTCTTCAGATATAATAATATAGGTCGATTTCTTCTTTTGCATTGTGTCCGTTCAACCCCTTCGTTCAGTACCCAACGGTGAACCTGCATCCATACATGTTCCAGTATTTAGGAGTCTAATTATTATAATTATTAAATATACTATATCCTTAATTAACATATAGATTAGTTAAGCTAGTTACGTTGTTAAAGGATATAGCAGGCTGACATTGTTCCCCTTTTACCGTTAATTAATTTATTTTAACTGGTAATTTATAGGTGCTAATTACAAATTAGGAAGGTTAATTACCTTTTACTCAACGTAAATCGTCCAACCTGACTTTAGAACTGGCAGCCGCCCCCTTCTCTTTTTTGATTACCTTCCCGTCAATTACCTGAACATTAACATGAATTAATCCATATGCCATCCCTTTATTCAATAGTAATTAAATTTATTTAATACGTATTTTACTTGGTAAAAATCAGGCCAATGCTTCCATCCTCACGATCGAACCGTCGTTCGTTTCTGAAACCCAATACAGCTCTTGTTCCCTTACGCTCCTCTCACCGCACAGCCTTCCTTCGGCCACAGGAGAACCATCAGGGTTCACCAAAAGCCGCGCCGAAGGTTCCTCCACCTGTGCCCCAAAAACTGATCAACTCGATAGCCCCTACCATCCCCAAATCCACCACAAGCACCACGACTTCCCGCTGCCATAACGACCACCACACTGAAACAGAACCCATCACGACAGTTAGATAGAAAGGCCTTGGTCAGTTGAAGAGATTTCATGATAGGAATCATTGAGAAAATCAACGGATTTCGAGGAATTTAATGGGGAGATTCATGAAATGTCGTTCATTGAAATAATGGTGGTGGCAGAAGAAATAAATTTTGACAGAACATTAGGGTTGGACTGATTTTAAGGGTATATATAATAAGAACAGATTATTATTTTATTCTAACGAAACTTCATCCTAAAGTGACGCGATTAAACGACTACAAACGAATTTCGTTTACTGATAAAAAGGCTAATCTTAGTGAAAAAGGTATTTCGGACACAATGGGACAAGTTTCGTCGAAATCCGAGGTCGTTTGAAAAATTATCCTTTATAAAACAAGAAATAAACACGCGTTTAATTTTTCCACGATCACCAGATAAATCAAATCAACTTGAAACTTTGCAATCCTACAATAATTTGTTGATACGAACCCAACGGCACTAGTTTCGTCACATTCTTAGACTGTTTCCCCGGTAGGCTATTTTTATCGCGCACCGCAATACCCTTTTTAATGCCAAATTATCCGGTCTTCAAAATTAGCAAACTATATACCTATCCTGACTCTAATCAACGATGCGAACTCAACGGAGTTAGTTTCACGGCTTAATTCAGTCTTCTGTTCAAGTTATACTCAAATATCTCTTTATTAATTTATTTACACGTTATAGAAAATAACTTGGCGTTTACGGCTATCGTGGTCACATACGATATCGGTTTTCCACGCCATTTAACACCGTGCAATAATTTAACGTTACGGTCCCAATGAAACTAATTTCGTTGAATCCGAGATCGTTTGCAAAATGGCCATTTTAAAGGCTGATATTTAAATAACGATTTCCACAGTGATTATTTCAAATTTTGATTTGGCTATACCTTACTATCTACAACACGAAATCTGGATTTTACTCTTTCATATGAAAATTATCGTCAATACGCTCCCAACGTTTCTTGTTTCACAGAAATCCGACTTATATCGAATCCTGTATTCTCAATTGAAGTTCAAAACCAAATATTACGAATTACTACGCCATTTCGAGCTCTTTATATATTATATAAATTATATAATGTTCGAACTTCATTTAAATAACGAATTAAATATTAAAATCCTTTATATTTCCAAATAAAATATGTAACACCCCACCTCCGTTAAGGTCACTCACAAGGGAATGCCTTAACTTTGGTGGAGCATTTTAGTAAACAGAACAGAAACTTACAGGACAGATAAAACAGTACTTGAAAATTTTATAACTTTATTTCAACAGAAGCTTGGTTACATCCTTTCAAATCACAATATCAGAATTCAAGTACAAAATATCAGTCTTGTACAAAAGCCTTCAGAATGCATAGTTTAAAATCATAATCCCCACAGAAGAAGACAAGCCATACTTTAAGCACTGCAAGCGAAAGAAATCTGGATCAAGCTAGAGTATTCCCTTCTACAAAACCTGGGAGGGAGAAACGGAAGAAAGGAGGTGAAACAACAAGGGTCAGACAAAAGTCTGGCAAGTCCAGTGATTTTCAGTTATGAACAGATAATAATAACATGACATGAAAATTAAACTGGATGAGACATAACTGTAACAGATGTAGCAGATATGACTGAAGAATAGAATGATATAAGCTATTGCTTTACACTTCTCTGCACTAATACTAGTATAACAGAATTAGGTGTCACCCTAATGTCTAAACTGAAACAGAAACAGGGACAGAATAATTTCCACGCTAGTAATGGCCCTTCACCACCGATCAGAAACAGACAGAAGCAGAATGTAGCATAAGGTGTACACTAGTAATTGGGCCTTTACCACCCGAACAGACGGTACCACGCAAAAACAGACAAGTGTTTCCACCCAACAGAAACAGACGGTACCAACAGAAACATACAGAACTAAGTGTACCCTAAAACCCTACCCCAAGCGATCGACTCCCTAATACATAAATACCCTGTGCCATCCACACTGAAGGGTGTATCATTCCCTAAAGTGGCAACCTTTGAATGACACAGACCTATTTACAGATGTCACGGCGTCTTACATCCTCAGAGGCAGACCGGGATCCATGCGCACACACATGACCCGGTTGGAACGCACCATCAACACCCCTCGCCAGTATCAGAATGAACCGCTTATAATTAGTTCAGTAAGTGTGCCCGGACCCTACCTACTGTTGGGTCAAAGTTTTGATACCAGAAAGGGTGACTGACTAATATGGGTCCCAAACAACAGATGACACAAGTAATTTCCCTCCTATCCTTGTGTTCCCAGACTAACAGATTTCAGATTAACAAGTTTAGACATACAGAATTCAGATCAACTAGTTCACAGGTCAGACAAGTTTTAGACTAACGGATCAGATATACGGATTTAACAGATTTACAGATTTGTCTAACTTTGTAATTGGGCCTACCGATTCACGGAACATATTTATTAAGCTCATCAGTCTAGTGGGTTTAAACCTATCCACCCAACACGTTTTAGACATTATATTTATCTCAGATTTTCATTAATTAAATATTAATGCCCGGACCTCTCACATTAGACTGACAGTTTGCGGCTACTGGTTAGGCCGGTTGGTTCCGGGCAGATTTCTGCCGCAAACTGAGTCTAACCTCGGGTTTCAAGCATGTTATGACTAACTTCTCACATTAGAACCTATTGTTTGCGGCCACTGGATGTGCCAGGCAGTTCCGGGCAGGATTACGCAGCAAACTCATTCTAACCTCGAGTCAGCCATGTTTATCATTGCGGCCAATTAATTATTAATTTACCATTTATGCCCATGCCTAATATACATGTCAATTTTCATAATTATAGCCAATTCAGATTATGTCAATAACAGACTAAATATATCAACTCAACAGATATGGCAGATAATAGATTTAGCAGATTAGGCGACTTAACAGATTCAGCAGATTAAGCAGTTTAGCAAATTTAGCATATAACAGTTTAGGCATCTTCAGCAGACTTAGCAGATGACAGATTTGGTATATGAACAGATATAGCAGATTATAGCAGCACTAGCAGATTAGGCAATATAACAGAACTAGCAAATTAGGCAATATAACAGAACTAGCAGATTAGGCCATATAACAGATTTAATCATTCCTTAAAGTTTCATAAACATATCTTGCCTAATTATAAATTTGGCCTAAGTTTGCATGCCTAAATAGTTGTCATGATTCACATTATGATCATATACCCCACGTTTGCATTGAATTTACATGGCACAGATTATGGTCATAATTTACCATATAACGCACGTCTCAAATTTAGTTAAACTTGCCTAGTACAAAAGATTCACATATAAATTATACCAAATATAGCCATCGATTTCAATGCATGTCATATATTCAAAAATCTCCCACTTAGGTGTTATTCACATTTAATAGTTATCAAATCTTAACATAAATCTTCACACCTAAGTCATATTCCCTTTTTATCCCAAATCATGAATCTCTATATAAACAATGTGCCCAACAATCTAGAACTTTAAATTATAACAGATCTTTAATTCAAAAATATGCGTTATGTCCAATGTCTCAAGTCACATGTTAATATACAATGGTTCCTCTTCTTCCAATTCACAGAATATGCACAGATCTAAATCTAGTTTACAAGCTATGTCCTTTTAGTCACAGATTAGCCATGTCCAATTATGCCATCATTCATAATTTGTCCCAAAGTTTAACGTTCATGCGTTAATCTCTTATGAGATTTGGCGCAGGCTCGGGGTAGCCTGGCTATAGAACAGAAAGAAGAAAGAGATATAGAATAAAATAGATCAGAACAGAACATACGCAATCTCAAATTCAGATTTACAATCATGTCACAATTATAATTAAAGTTTATATCGGAAAATAACTGCACTTGCCTTGGTTGGATTCTAAAAGAAAAAGGTGTTGTAGCTGTTCTCTTTTAATCCTAATCAGAATTACAGGAAGAAGAAGCACAAGTCCTAGCTTAGGTTTCAGCAGAGTAGAGACGCCATTGATTTATTTATTTTTAGAGAGGAAGAGAGCATTGGAGGCTAGAGAATTGTATATGGGATTTAGATTTAGGTTAGGGATGTATATATAGGTGTAGGAAGTTATTTCGGACCATTAGATTAACCCTGAATCATGAGAACCATTCAAATGCAAAATCTGCATTTGAGCGAATCGGCCCACGGGATGACAGCCAAACACCCTGGATTAACCCCTTGTCGACCCAGCAAGGCTCGGGTTGACCTCAAAAATGGGTCAGTTCGGTTATTCCCCCTCCCAATTCGCTGTTTTGAACCTTTTTTGCATGTTTATTTATTTAATTTATATATATACCTATATATATTTCTCTCATATGCATACAAACTTCAAGGCTTAATAACTTCTTCATAATTAATATTCTCAGAAAATACGGGGTGTTACAAAATATTTAAAATAAATTAATTAATTAAATATTTGACGGCCAAAAATACGGGTCGTTACAGATACTAGATAACATATGGAATTTATCCACAGCAGCATCAGACAACAAACAAAAACTCAGCATCATATACACTCTTGTTAAGATTTTCACAAAGAAATTTACACATTACTGCCTGTTTAATGGACCAAGTGCAGGTATATACATCTCTTAGGAGGAAATGATACCAAGACTAAAAGAACTTGAAAAAAAATCCCAAGTATGGAATACCATATTTCAAAGGGTATCACAATTATGAAACAGTGAAAGAAGCTATAGAAAAACAGCTTGAAAAGGACTACACAGTCTCTGATAACATCAAACAAATACAAATTATAGCCTCAAGAGCAAAAATAAAAGAAGAAGACACAACTCCCACAGAACTAAGCCTAAGACCAAAAACATCATTTGCAATAATAACATCAAAAGAAGTACAAAGAGGAAAAATGGTCCAACTTGGTCATATCCCACAAATTACTCCAATACAAACAAAGAGCAAGATAATTTCATTTCCTGAAACTTTCAACAGAGATATCCAATTCTTGCAAGCCATAAAGGAGCAGAATGCCACTACATACAAAGAAATCTATTCCATATTGACAAAAATCTCCACACAAAAGATTCCCGGATTCAAAATCACTTGGGAAATAACAAAAAACCAAAATATCCTGTGTACAAAACAATTTACAGACTGTAAAGACTCTTCCACATATTGCAGGTACACGATAATTGCATCTATGCCTCTTATAAGCCTAAAACTTTCACAATACAAATACCTAGTACACAATAAGTTTACTCTGGATCCTACTACTTTATTGAACCATGGATTCATCAGAGAACTACACTTAAATGGATGGCATCAGACAGAGTTGCCAGAGCCTCAATTATTTTACCAAGGTCCTAGACACAGAATTACATCTTGAGATTACAATAGTCCCCCCTCATTATGGGAATGACATGATAAACCCAGCCAGACATATAATCAAAATCAAGGAACAAAATTTTGATTTAGATTTTCCAAATTGGGAAGAACATACAGAGTACACAAATAAATCCAGACCCAAAATGAACGAACAACAGCATTATGAAAGATATCTGCCTATATAATTGGATGAAATCTAAATTGGGAAAGTACAAACAAAACAAATTTCATGTTATATGCTGAGTCACCTGTGACAAAAATCTATACATCCAGAAATATAGAAGAATTTGGCCTAGAATATAACACTTTCGACATTTTTCATCCTAGACCAAACATCATAAATATTTACAGAAAATTGCAGACAAAGATTCTAGAAGACAACGAATCAAATAGCAGCAAATAAGTAAGAGATGATACCCCGGACATGATGTAACAGCACTTACCAAAAAATCTACCAAACAATGACTCCATTAATCAGAAAAAGGACAGACTTGGAAAAAGAAAAGGAGACATGATGTGACCTCACTTATCAGAAAAATGGACATACATGGATAATTAATGGGGTAGGAAGAAAGCTACTCTATAATTAAGGATTCTCCATGAAGCCACATGGTGGAATCAAGAGTGGAAAAAATTATCGGTAATATGTAGAATTGTTATCTTTATGTGGACAGCTGTATGCTTTCCATAGACAGCTGTATGTGTGTATATGTATGTAAGCCTATGCATAAGGCTATATATTAAGCATCCATATCTAGTAGAAGGGCATCAGAAGTTTGTAAGAGTAAAAATTTGTTAGAATTATGAGTGAAACAAAATTTTCCTAATTTTCTTATGCAAAAAGCTCTGCACATATCTCTTTTAATGGCGATCCCAGAAAGCATGAACTAAACATTTAAGATTTGGATCAAAGAAGAAAGGTGAAGCGGCCCAGGTATGATCTTTATTTATTTTCTTAGATGTTTTTAATTTCAGAACTATTCTTTATGTAATCAATTTCAAAAGACATAAGCTTGTTTAAGGAACTAAGTACCTTCTTCGAGGAGTTAGTCAGATGGACGTTAGCCGTTTATGGGAAGTAGTTCATAGAGTGACAAGGTGAGAATTTGCTATATCAAAGAGTAATTTTGATAATAAGACACTAATTTACGTATGAATATCGAAACCATGTATGCTTCACTTAGTATTCCAAGACTCATGTCTTCCTGTTCAAATTAAATAACCAAGCCCAACAAAATTACGAATCTACTAATGGAGTTTTTACAAAATCTCTTAGAAGAAGAATTTCTTATAAAGATTATTTTTGTCCTTAAAAACACAGATTTAACAGAAAAAACCAGTATACTATCGCAAATATATTTAGACACAAGTGAACTCGTTGACCTAACAGACTCTTGCTTAAACCTACAAAAGTACTAAATGAAGTAGATATTTTTCATTATCTTAATAGGACAAAAAAATATAGTTTTAATCCAAAGATTTCTAGATTTGTTTCACTGAGAATGGACAAATCTTATAAAACAACAAGAAGAAAGAAACAGATCCGCGGATTATGAATATGAATTTGATATTGATCTGTATCATGATTAATTACATGGTAGGACAGAAAAATTATTAGAGTCTAAACAAAAAATTAGAAGACTTTGAAAATAGAGGGGTTCCTAATTCCCAGTTTAGACATCCACTTAGTGCCCCCTTGGGGTTAACCTTCAAGCTGCCATTAAGGTTAAAAAAAGAGAGTATATATGCTGAAAAAATACTGTTTATACAATCAAGGTAGTATTAATCTACGAATATAGATAAGAAACAATAACAAGTACTCCATAACATATTTATCTACATATTATCTATAACATACATATTCCTTATTACTATTCATTTACAAATACTATTCATCTGAACGCTATCACTAAATGCCTCTAAAGCAAACATATACTTACTCCGTTCTATATATTATTACTAATATTTTAGAATTATTTATAAATATGACTTTATATTTAATTGGTATAATAGAAAGTTTAGTAGAAACACTAGATATTCTAAACATACCACTAAATGATATTACTAAACCTGATTTACTTGAAGAATTAGATTTTATATATCATGGTCTTTGTAGAAACACTAGATATTCTAAATGTACCACTAAATGACATCACTAAACCTGATTTACTAGAAGAATTAGATTTTATATATCATGGTCTGTGCACAGAGCATTATTGAAAAGAGCAAAACTACAACCTATTTATATATGTGTCTTAATAATAAAAAAATTCATTTTATGCAAGCTTTTTGTAAGCTCAATTATTTCGAATTCTTGTTCTTTTACATTTTTGTCTATATTAAACATTTGTTTTTGAATGTCGTCTATTTTGTTCTGGATTTGAGTTAACATGGCTATTATTATGTTATTTTGCAATATTTGTATACTATCGCTTTTTCCTAGAACTTAATTTTTATTATATCCTACATTTATATTTGGGTCCGTGAATCTGTAGTTTGTTTCTACGAACATAACTGCTTCTTGATAATGTTTGTTTTCATAACTCATTAACTTAATATTAAGTTCTTTATTTCTTCTAACTTTTTTTCAGTTTGTTGTATTAGTAAATCAAATTGTCCTTTTAAGTTTATTATTAATTCTTTAGAATGTATTTCAATATCTTTAGGCCTATTTTCTTCTATTAAGTTTTTGTGTTTTATAATATCATTTTTATTGGGGAATTCTTTTAGTTTTATAACTTTAAACTTTTCTGTCGGTTGTTTAAGGGTTATTTCCAAACTGTCTATTTTATATAGGTTAGTTTTCAAGTAATATTGGTTATTTGATATTCGCTTTAGTAGTTTATTTTTCTCAATTATTCCTTCAAAGACTAATTGCATCAAGTTATAGTGTTTTTCAATTTAGAGATTTAAGTTTTCACCTAACTCTATAATCAAATATGTAATTGTGTTCATATGTTCGGATTCTGAGTGTATTTTATGTGTATACATATTATCCTTTATATAACATATGTATTTTTGTTTGTCTAAGGTAATAACCTTTTTATTTGGATTACTTACTTTTAAATTCAAATAGTTGAATTTTTTTATAGTTCATGTTTTATTCAAAATGATTGGGTTAAGTAATCTTTTAGGCTCTGATGCCAATTAATAGGATACATATATAAATAGGTTGTAGGTTTGCTCTTTTCATTAATGCTCTGTGCACAGACCGTGATATATAAAATCTAATTCTTCTAGTAAATCAGGTTTAGTGATATAATGTTTTTGGTCTTAGGCTTAGTTCTGTGGGAGTTATGTCTTCTTCGTTTATTTTTGCTCCTGAGGCTATAATTTGTATTTGTTTGATGCTATCAGAGACTGTGTAGTCCTTTTCAAGCTATTTTTCTATAGCTTCTTTGGTTGTTTCATAATTGTAATAGCCTTTAAAATATGGTATTCCATACCTGAGAGTTTGTTCAAGTTCTTTTAGTCTTGGTATCATTTCCTCCCAAGAGATGTATATGCCTGCACTCAGTCCATTAAACAGACAGTTATGTATAAATTTCTTTGTGAAAATCTCGACAAGAGTGTATATGATGATGAGTTTTGGTTTGTTATCTGATGCTACTGTGGATAAATTCCATATGCTATCTAGTATCAGTTTTTGTTCTTCAGTTAAATGAGCATTTGTAACAAATCTGTTGTGCTTGTATGTCTTCAGGAATAATCTGCTATCTATTAATTCGTTTGTAGGAGACATTTTGGTTTCATCTTCTCTGTTAAAGAATCACAGTCTTCAAGAATATCAATGAATAATCTTGATAATTTATCTGGCAGTATATTTAAATTACCTTTGATATGTTCCTATATGATTTGGGCACCACAATTTAAGACTGCATTTTTGAATTTTAGTCATCTATTATTTATTATGCTTTTTGCTTTTTCATTATTTGCATATTTTACTATAGACTCACAGTCTGTTCTGATTGTTATTTCCGTTTGTGATATTATGAAAAGTCCAAATGATTCTAAGATATATATTACTGCTCATATTTCATAATCTAAAAAAGTCATATAACCTTTTCTTTGTATGTTCCTGAGGTATATCTACAAATCTTTTCAGTGGATTTTTGTAACGAACTGGGATTTTCGACCTAGAAAATCAACATAAAACCCATGTTAATTATTCAGGTATCGAATATTCCAGATCATTAATAGAAAGAAGTTAGAGGGTGAGAATAGATAAGATAGAAAATTAGAATAGAAGAAGAAGAAAAACACGAATCTCACAGCGGAACGAATAAAATATATTATACAACATAACTTTGAAATAAAATAGTATATATATATACAATAAAATTATCAGAGTACAACACTTACACACAGCGGGAATAACAGTAGCTATATATGATCCTGAAGCCTCCTGCTTCAAGCTCCTCCAAGTATATCTGTAAAGATCAGAACTGCTTGACTGCCCGTACAAATTTGGGCACCCAAGAGTTTAGGGAAAACAAAACAAAATAAAACTCTGGGTCAGTCATGGGACTGGTGTGAGTAAACTCAAATCATTTGGTTTAACTTTTCAAAAATCCCTTTTCAAAAGAAAAGATAATTATAAGACCGATCTGCACATAAACACGGATGGTTTTTACCTTACGATAACCCAAACATTTTGGAAATCAATACTTCTCTGATATTATAATAATGTCTAATCACAAGTAATTAACAATCTAGCAGAACGCTTGCATCTCACGTTCTACATATAGTATACAAACAAAACCGCAGCGCTTATTAGAGATTGATTCCAACTATGACAAGGTATGGGACCACCTGCCGATAGTGTATCTCTAGAGACGAATACACTGGGTTCAACAAGAACATCTTGCAACCCGACCTACATATGACCGACCACTCATTTCGCTTGAGTGTATCGAATGTATATCACCAACGGTTGGGAGCTACCATACCATTTCCCGAAAAGGGACAGCATCAAATAGATAAATGAATAAATTGGATTTTCTCTAGATAGGTGATATACATCCTAATGGGAGCGATCCACTTAGCCATGCTGCCTGCCCAATTTTTGTTATTTCCTGGTTGATGAGGCTTGAGGTCATAACGTATCTTTGACAGATCATACATTCATTTACTTTGAATGCCACATCGTCATACCCATCAAATCACAAATTGATTTCTCCAAAAATACGATGGGTATAAAGCTAAGAGAAATGAATTCCTCCGCCACCAAATGTAAATACGTTTGAAGAGATCAACTTACGCGATCATTTAAATATACTCTATCGGACATTCATCCATTCACGTTTGTCCTGGGACTGGACAAACCGAAGGCACTATTCTGTAAACAGGATAGCCCTTGCATAACTTCGCGCTAATGTCCATACAGAGTGGTTTTCAGATAATGAATCTGATCCCGGTCTCTCCGTATTGACGACGATAAAATGGTCAAAAACTTCGATAGTCAGTGATTTAACTATCAAAGAAAAATAGGTGTACAACCAACGATCTTATTTCTAGATAGAAATTCGATCGATCTATCATCAATCAACATTAATCTCCTTTAATTTAATTAATTTATTCATTTCCTATTTCTATACACTCAATATTTCTTATTTTCTAAATTTAGGAAATCTACGTCATCAATCATTGGAAAACATTTCCAATCTCTGTTTCACGTATCACTGCCATTCCAGTATTTTTTCACATCAACATTTCATTTTCTATGATTAGAAAATATCTCTGATTATGTTTTGGAAAATGTTTCCAAAATTTATACATTTGATTCCAACATATGTTTGAAATAAACATCACTAAGCCAATTTAAACCATTATACTCATTAACTAAATTCACTTAATCAACCTTCACTATCGAACCTTACCCATCCCTTAGCTAAAAACGAAGTCAATCAAGTTGGGGTATAATTACCTCTTAGACCTTAATTGAACAACATTCCTAACCTCGAAATAGACAAAGTTCACCTTTCACATCTCTAACACTTCCTTACATACTCGGATTCTATTTAGGAATCCCCTTCTTTATTTTTAAACATTGATTTAACTATAGCGTTAAAATTCCTTTCTTCTTGAATATCCAACTTCAAAATGTAACTTTAATCCTTAATTTAACTCAATAGCTAAACCACTCATCTATAAACAAATAAGTAATTCTTGATTTAACAGGAAAGCAAATAGTACTTTCCCGAAGTTCGATATAATCGAATTCAATGTATAATTCTCTTTTCGAATAAACCCTATTCAATAGCTCCTTTTCGAATAAACTATATTCGATAACTCTCTCTAATTCTATTCGAATAAACTATTTCGAATAACTCCTTCGGATTAACTCATTTGGATTAACTCGGTTTGATTAACTCATTTTGACTAACTCAACTCGTTTAACTCAACTTGATTAACTTACTTGATTAACTCAACTTATCTAACTCAACTTATTTAACTCCTATCTAATAACTAATATTCGATTAATTTATATTCGAACAACTATGTCTGTTTTAACTTTATTTCGAATGGCTAATATTTGATTTAACTCCATTCGCTTGACTCTAGATCGCAGCGATCACAATGGTTACGCCTGATTCCCTCAGGAAACATCCGACCGCCGTAGGCTATCTACAGCCTTGCGAATTCCGCTAACAGTCGTACACAATGGCAACTCATCCTAAATAACTATGTTTGACTAACTTTATCTCAAATAATTATATTCGATCAACTCTAATTGGATAACTAATGTTCAATAAATTCTAATTCGATTAACTCTATCTAAT
Organism: Allium sativum; assembly: GCA_030737875.1. Classification (NCBI taxonomy): domain Eukaryota; kingdom Viridiplantae; phylum Streptophyta; class Magnoliopsida; order Asparagales; family Amaryllidaceae; genus Allium; species Allium sativum. The sequence goes on along the minus strand of JASFAX010000020.1, from coordinate 41,665,783 downwards.
TAACTCTAACTGATTAACTCCTTTGATTCACTCTACGTTTATTCAATTTAAATATCGATGTTGAAATCGATTCTTACTTCTCTATATAAGTCCTGACTGATATATTCTATTTATCCAATGATAAACATTTCATTTAATTTATAAAATATTATTTGTAAATTTATCTTCTCCATCTATCTGTTAGAATAGATCCTATTCAAAATCTTTACTTTAAATCCATAACATGTTATACCCGTGTGCGAAGCACGGGTTTAAAATTTTCAAATGTAAAATTCTCCCTTTTATACATTTCTAGTCACCTTTCAAATATTCCTTTTTATAATCTATTTATTTACAAAATAAATCCCTTTTTGATGATTCTATTTATTCTATAAAATATTTTCTTTTTATATAAAATCGATTGATTTTATAAGTAATTCCTTTGATAATCTAACTATTCCCTTTCTATTTATTTTACAAATATTTCCTCTTTCTATTCTATTTATTTTCAAATAAATATCCCATTTCAATTCTATTTGTAAATAGTTTACAAATATTTCTTTTTCGATTCTATTTATTTGATTAACAAATAAGTATTCCTTTTTATCTATTTATTTCTAAATATATAGTTTTCTTTTTATAAAATCTTTTGATTTTATAAATATTTCTTTTTCAATATAACATTGAAAATTTCCTTTTTAACATTACAGTATTCTTTATGGTATTTAACGTACCATATAACAATGATCGGCATCATTCCACCATACAAAATCAACAACAGATTTCATATCACATCATATAACACAATATATGGAAAACAGTAAAATAAATGTTGAGAAACTCAGTTGGGTCCCTCTGACCTGTTTCCTCGCATCCACAGATGTTAAACAATAAAATTAACATCAATTCCATTTCACTATGAAAAATGTGGCTAAACAGAATCAATATTAGACTAACGATTTATATTTATATCGTTATCTATATTTTCAATCAACTGACTAGCAGTTCAACCAAATAGCCAACAAACAACCATTATTTATCAATTATAAAAATACATTATAAAAATATAACTGAGAAGAGTTAGTGAGTTTACTCACATTGGTCGGAAATCGTTAGATAGCGATAACTGTTCAATAGATTCAGTCTGGCTTTTTATTTTGCCATAAATTGGGACGAGCTCCAAATCGCTCCCAGTCAGTTTCATTGCAAAGTCCTCGTCCCTACGGTTCCAACGGATCTGACCGTTAATGATTCTTATATCATATGTATAAGATATTTAGGTTATAAGTTAGTACCTTATTTAATTTAAAACCAAACCTTTATCTTTATTTAAATTGGGCCTTACCTTTAATAATTTAGCCCACCTTATCTTCAACCCGTTTGAAATGGTATTTGCCTCCAGAAAATGAAAATCCGCCTCTTATCCCATTTCCATTCTGTATACCCTCATCCTTACACGTAAATATTGGGCCTCACGTATTACCCTACCGGCCCAAATTGCTACAGCATCTTCTCCTTGAATTAAGAATGTTGTATCCTGCTCCTCAACCATTTTTCTTTCCATGCAACATCAAAGCCTTTTCCACGAACACATACTTCATTTTCGTCAACATCACCCTCCTCTTCATTTTCCAACTTGTGAACATGAACTCACAGTCTCCATTAAACTCCTCACAAGCCTCCAATCAGTATACTCAAGCTACGTCCTATTCTTTCCTTTCTACTTGCCATGCCGTACATAGCTGCTCACGTCCACCTCCTTTTGTTTCTTTCTTTTCCTTTTAAATCCAGCCCATGCCCAACTGGAGAAAAGCCCACTACGCAACAATGAAAAATCCAACCACCCACTTCTTATATCCCCATCCAACCTACTTCTAATCCACAACAACTTGCTTCTCCAATGACTCCATCTTGCAAAAGACCATTTATGCCATAGCCGATGGCTTCAACTGGACTCATACATAAATTTTAGCCCAAAAGCCTAGACGTATACAACCACTCCAACAGTCCGCACCTAGTTATTTGCTGTTACAAGTATATTTTTGTGTGAATGGTTACCCATTTATCATAGTTTGTTTTTATGGAAAAATTTCTTAAGCACTGAGAAACTGAAGACTTCGGTCTGTTATTTATAGTGTTTTCGTTTCCTTGAGTGCCAAGGAAGTAGGCAACTAGGCATGTAGGTAAGGTTTGCAGTAGCTTTAAGTTCTTTACTTGCTAAGACATAGCTTCTACAGTGGAGTGGGTAGGTTGCGAATGAGGTACGCAAGCAATAGACCTTGTAGCATGTACGTCCTCCCTACTTAGATTTGCAGAGTTTCAATATCTTTGATGTGCCTAAACATACGGGTTTGCAACGATATGTGTGTTTACAGTATAGTATAATAGTGTAGGATACGAAAAAGAAACTGCCTGTATTATGAAAAGAAGAGAGTACGAAACTTAGCTTTGAAATCTCGTATAGGATAGGTGTTGATATTTGGTTTAGAGTAGGTGCCTGCTGTGGTTTTTGTTTGGGTCCATGAACGTGAAAGGATAGGGTACTACTAATAAAATAAAACATAAAGGAACACTCCACCATAATGATGTCCATCATATGTTCAAACATAAGATTTCCTTCTTTTCCATTGGTTCCTAGTACTATTACAGGCCTTCCATATCTCAGTTTATATACGTTCTCAAATTGAAGTTTTACCGGGTCTCCGTTACACAGGATCCATTCGGCTTACGGACCACTATAGACAAAAATATAAATGCCGTTGTAATGAGCAGTGTGCCACGATCCCAAAAATATAATAATATCAGTAGGTTGACTCATATTTTGAAACCCCAAAATATTGATATAGGGTGCAAAATACTCCAAATAAAAAGTTGCCTATTTAATTAATTAAAAATTACGGTAAAATTCTAAAAATTAAATTATAACTACGTCTCAAAAGAATCTTGTCTAAATTCAAAACTAATATCTAGTTATATCAAATAAACCGTTAAGGTCGATAAATGATTCTATAGCGACTATTTGGAAATTTGATTTGGACATACCTCGCAATCTATACGACGAAATCTCGATTTTTCTCTTCCACTAGAAAAATATACTTCACCAGCTCCTAGCGTTTCTTGTTTCACATAAATCCGGCTTAAAACGAATCCTGTACATTCAATTGAAGTTCAAAACGCCAAATAGCGAACTACCGGGCCGTTTCGAGCTCGATTATAATTATATTATAATTATACGTTCAAACTGCCATTCAAATAATATATTCGTTATTCTAATTCAATTCTAAACTGAATTAAATATCACAGATGATCCAATTCACAATATTTTGTGAATTCCACTATTTCTGACTATTTTCAGAAATTAAATATATTATTATATTATTTATTTTAATTAAATATTCAATATTATTTAATTTAACGACCATTAAATTCCCTAAATCACTATTTAAATAATTAAATAAATTAATTATATCGCTGAAAAATGCGGGTCGTTACAATTTTGGATCAGTTTTGTGCTTTTTACTTAGCAATATTCCTCCCCATCCTAATGCAGAACCGTCAGTTTCTATAATTAAATAGTTAGTGGATAATGGTAAGGTTAATGGTTTTAGATTTTTTGCTAATTCTTTTACCTTTTGAAATTGTTTTATGTCTTCATTATTAAATTCTCTTTTGCCTTTGGGGCTTGCTTTATTATATAAAGGTCCAGTATATTTGGATAAATTTTGTATGAATGGTCTAGCATAATTTATTAATCCCAAAAATGATAGTAATTGTTTTAAGTTTTCTATTTTATCCGGAAATTCTAATATTTTTCTGGATATATGTTATTGTAATTCTATTTTTCTTTTTCCTATTTTTACTCCTAGGAAATCAATTGTATTTTTAAATAATTCAATCTTTCATTTAGAAATTATTAATCCATGGGTTTCAAAAAGTTTAAATACTGTATATAAATGCAAAATGTTTTTTTTTGAGAAAACTAGTATAACATCTATGTAAACGTATGTAAATTTACTACAATGTCTAAATATGTTATCCATTTTTCTTTGAAATATTTATGGAGCATTTTTTAGTCCAAATGGCATAACAAGCCATTCATAATGTCCCTCTGAACAAGTAAAGGAAGTCCAAGATATTGATTCTACATGCATTTTTATTTGCCAAAATTCTGATTTTAAATCAAACTTGGAATACCAATAGTTATTTTGTATTTGTCTTTATTTGGAATGCAATATCCATCTTATTTTGTATTGTCATTCAACCTTGTGTAATCGATAACCATCCAATTTTGTCCTATTTTCTTTCAGATTCTTTTTGTACTATAACGGCTGATGTTCTGTGTCTAGAGTTCGTTCTTCTTATAATCCATAATTCGTTTAGAATGTCTATGTGCATTTTGAATTCTTTAAGGCATAGGTATTCTTTTCCCAGCTGTTCTTATATTTTTTATTTTCATTTGTAATATTTCTACAACCTATTTATAGACAATAAACCCAAATTTAAGAAAAGATATGCTAATAAAATATTATCTCAGAAAATCAAATGCTGAAAACCTTATCTGAACAGAGAAAAACATGTTAGGAAATATAACCCTTGGAAAACATATACTAACACCATTACATGTTTTCTTGTAATAAGCAAGGACCTCTTCATGTCCAAAAAAACATAATCTTTTTTACAAGAGTATCAAACCTTATTGATTCAGTTAAAGAAGACTTACTAGAAATCTCTTCTGATGTCTTAGAAACATCAACAATATATTCAATAATATCTCTAGAAGGATTAGAAGAAGAAGAACAAATAAGTTCAGCAAATTATACACTAATCAATGAATTAACAAATTTCAAAGAAAACATACCAAATGAATACATGTTCAACATGGTTAATAAAGATTTATGTACCCGTAACATCAAATTCAAAATGGGGACAGACACAACAAAATGTGAATTTTGTCCTTGGTATCCTGCCTTTGACAAAAGATACAAATGTATAGAATGCACCATGGAAATATGTCAAATTTGTGCAAAAAATAAATTTAACATAGAACCACCAAGAGAAAATAAGATAATATATACAAATAAAAATAAGTTAAACGAAGAAAGAATAAAAATCCTAGAAGAAAGAATAAATAATTTTGACTTAAAAATTGAAGAGATAAAAGTAAAAATACAAAATACTGATAAAGGAAAAATTATAATAATTAATAAAGAAGAATTAATTACAGATACACCAATCAATATTCCCTTAATATGCAATGTTGGAAACTTGAAAGAATTGAGAGTTCAAACTAAAGTAAATATAAAAGGAACCGAAATAAAAGTTTTAGCATTTATAGATACAGGGGATACTAGTTCAACTATATGTTCTAACACTTTGTTCATGGTCAGCTAGTTCCATATGTTCAGCAAATTCTGATATTATATCTTCAAGAATATTATGTTCTATGGTTTTGTCTGTTTCTCTTGAGTCTTCTAAGAATTCATCAAGATTATGTATTTCTCTTATTCTTATATTATTTTCATCATCTATGTAAACAAATGTAATTTCATTTATTTGGTTTGTTGATCTTAGAGTTTGTTCTAATTCATATATTTCAGATGGTTCAAGAACCATCCCTAGTTCTTTTAGGTATATTATTTCATCCATTTATTCTTTTATTTACTTCTTCTGTTTCTTCATCGGTTTGATTTCTTGTTGGTTAGATGGTCCATAGTCTCTAAACCTTATGGACATAGATTTATCTAGATTATTATATATTACGACATCATTTGGTTTTAATGTTGCTATTGTGTTACTGGGATTTTCTATTTTCCACTCATGACCAACAAGAATAGAAGAATCTATTTCCATTGGTTTTATGTAACTTATTCCTATGGAATTTAATATGGCTTCCTGTGACATTAAATTTATTATCTGTTGTGTTCCATTTGGAATAGAAAGTATTTCTTCCCTATGGTGTCTATACAGTCCTGTTACTACTGTAAATAGTCTTGTTCTATAGATTTCTCTAGGATTTAATAAATTTAGTTGATTATTGGAAAATATTTATATGTTTCTATCTAAGTCAATTATTTCTTCAAATTGAGCTTGTGTATTGTTAGTTCTTCTTAACATGTTATCGATCCAACCTATCGATGATAAACTATTTGATTCTGTTGGTCTATCTATTATAGTTCTAGACGGTCTTGTATAAGATAATATTCTATTGTTCATATTTGGTTAAGTTTTTTATACATAAGGAAATTAATTTTAGTTTTTCTACATGTAATATGTGTTGTGGGATCATTTGGTCCTAAATTCATTTTATGCAAGCTTTTTGTAAGCTTAGTTATTTCGAATTCTTGTTCTTTACCATTTTTGTCTATATCGAACATTTTTTTTTTTTTGAAAATTGTCTATTTTGTTCTAGATTTGAGTTAGCATGGTTATATTATGTTATTTTGCAATATTTATATCTTATTGCTTTTTCCTGGAAATTCATCTTTATTATATCCTACATTTATATTTGGGTCCATGAATCTGTAGTTTGTTTCTATGAACCTAACTGCTTCTTGATAATATTTGTTTTCGTAACTCATTAACTTAATATTAATTTTTTTAATTTCTTCTAACATTTTTTCAATTTGTTGTATCTGTAAATCAAATTGTCCTTTTAAGTTTATTATTAATTCTTTAGAATGTATTTCAATATTTTTAGGCTTATTTTCTTCTATTAAGTTTTTGAGTTTTATAATATCATTTTTATTGGGGAATTCTTTTAGTTTTATAACTTTAAACTTTTCTGCGAGTTGTTTAAGGGTTATTTCCAAACTGTCTATTTTATATAGGTTAGTTTTTAAGTAATCTTGGTTATTTGATATTTGTTTTAGTGGTTTATTTTTCTCAATTATTCCTTCAAGGACTAATCGCATCTAGTTATAGTGTTTTTCATTATAGAGATTTAAGTTTTCACCTAATTCTATAATCAAATCTGTGATTGTGTTCATATGTTCGGATTCTGAGTGTACTTTATGTGTATACATATTATCCTTTATATAACATATGTGTTTTTGTTTGTCTAAGGTAAAAACCTTTTTATTTGGATTACTTACTTCTAAATTCAAATAGTTGAATTTTTTATAGTTCATGTTTTATTCATAATGATTGGGCCAAGTAATCTTTTAGGCTCTAATACCAATTAACAGGACACATATATAAATAGGTCGTAGTTTTGCTCGTTTCATTAATGCTCTGTGCACAGACCATGATATGTAAAATCTAATTCTTCTATTAAACCGGGTTTAGTGATATCATTTAGTGGTATATTTAGAATATCTAGTGTTTTTACTAAGACCATGATATATAAAATCTAATTCTTCTAGTAAATCAGGTTTAGTAATATCATTTAGTGGTATATTTAGAATATCTAGTGTTTCTACTAAATCTTTTTATTATACCAATTAAATATTTGCAATTTGACGAAACTACAAAAATATGTACAAATATAGTAAAAAATATAGGGACAATTAACGATAAGGACAAAATAAAGGGCTTTTTTTATTCATAAGGACAACCCACTAAAATTTTACTCAAAAGGACAATACACTAATTATATTTTAATTCCCTAAATCACGTGCCTGTTTCATCTTCGATGCTCCTTTCTCGCGAGTTTCTCATTCTATTTTCCTCGAACGCAGTTTTTTTCTCTTGATCTCTAATTCTATTCTCCAGCACGTTTTTTTTCTTCTCCAACGCGTTTTTTCTTATGATTCAAATTGCAAAATCACTCTCGAGCGTATTGATCTCTCGATCAGATCTGATCTCAACATCTGTCTAAAGTGCCGCAGATTTTGATTTTGATTCGATAGGCAGTAATGATGATTTTTTTATTTTGATTTTGTGAATTCGTCGTAGAAAATCGAACGAGAGAGACGAATGACAGAGATGAACGATGGAAGTTACTTTTTTGGATGGAAAATTTAGTAGTAGTTCGTAGGTATCAGTTTCCCATTTTTTAAGGTATCATTTTTATTGTTATTATAGTGTTATGCTTCTGTGTTAATTTATTTTCATGATATATTAGTTTTGTACTTGTATTGTTGCATTAACTTTGCAACTAAATCGAAATTATGTCATTTTAATCAATCAAAGTGGGATGTAAACATTTTTATTCATTAATTTTCCTTTAAAATATCAAAGCAGTTTTAAGATATCATTTTTATATTTTTTTTAGGTAAGTCTTATATTTTCAACATGAATTTACATCATAGCAGTTTTAAGGTATCATTTTTATAATTTTTTTAAGTATCAGTTTTATATTTTCAACATGAATTTACAACATAGCAGTTTTTAGATATCATTTTTATTTTTTTTTCAGGTATCATTTTTATATTTTCAACATGAATTTATATCATAGCAGTTTTTAGGTATCATTTTTATATTTTTCTGGGTATCAGTTTTATATTTTCAACATGAATTTACATCATAGCAGTTTTTAGGTATCATTTTTATATTTTTTTAGGTATCAGTTTTATATTTTCAACATGAATTTACATCATAGCAATTTTTAGATATCATTTTTATATTTTTTAGGTATCAGTTTTATATTTTCTAGTTGAATTTCCAGTATTATGTTGGTATAAGTTTTGATTGTGTATGAAATACTTGCAGATACTGCATGTTGCTGGAGATTACTTGAATTCAAGACTGGATTGCATACAAGTAAAAGTAAATGCATGAATGCATGCTTAGAATGGGGAGCAGTGTTCTATGTACTTAGATTGTGTAGGAAAAAATGAATCATATTAAATCAGTTATGTATCATTGTAGGTATCATATGATACAAGTGGGTATTATTGTGTATTACTGAGAATAATCTCATTTTTGTGATAATTGAATTGAATTGATTGTTGTTCTTTTTTTAATCAGTAGGTATTATTGCGAATAAATATTATTTTTGTGAGATTTGAATTGAGTAGGTGGGTGTTATTTTTTTTATCAGTGGTTATCAGTTAAAATTAATGTTTTGTGTCAAAAAAAGTCAATTGCCAAAGCAAACAACACAATTCTACCTAAAAGCTACTATGATGTAAATTAAACTAGAAAATATAAAACTGGTAACAAAAATATATATATATATGATACCTAAACACTGCTACCATGTAAATTCAGCTAGAAAATATAAAACTGATACCTTAAAAAATATAAAAATGATACCTTAAAACTGTTTTAATATTTTAACAACAAAAGTAATACAGGAAATTTTCAAATCACAATTTGATTGTTTAAAATGAAATAAAATCGTTTAAGTAGCAAAACTGATGCATCAGTACAAGAACAAAATTAAAATAGCACCAAAACTATAAACAAAACAGCATAACACTATTAATACAATAAAGCTGATACCTTAAAAAATAAAAAAACGATACCTTAAAACTGCTGCAACGTTTTAAAGAAAAATTAATGCAAAAAAGGTTTTCATCACAATTTGATTTTTTAAAATGAAATAGGCTCGACTGTAATACATAGATAATGTAACAATACAGCTACAAAATAAAATCAACATTAAGAACACATCAAATGAATATAAAACAGTGGTAAATAAACAAAAATGATACCTAGAAAAATATAAAAAAGATACCCAACTGCTGAAAAGTTGAACACTAAAATTGCAGAACAAAAAAAAACATGAATCATCTTGCGAAATAAAAAAAATTAATCAACAGAAATGAACAAAAATTATAATGATTATAGAAAAAAAAATCAGTCGAGGTTGATTATTGAGATCGATTTCATGCCCTAAATTTTGCTGTTCGATTTATGATTGAGGTTCGAATGTAAGATAGTAGGCGGATTTGATTTGATTCAATTTCCAGTTGAGATGATTTTGTTAATTTAAATTTGCTGATTTCGTGGGAGAAGAAATCTGAGAAGAGAGAAAGGAGCAGAAGAAGAAATCAGAGAAGAGAGAAAAGGGCGACGGAAATTTTTAGGGTTATGTCCTTTTGGATAAAATTTTAAGCGCGTGTCCTTATGGATAAAATATTAATACCGTTTGTCCTTGTAAATAGTTTCCTGAAAAACATAAATGTAAATTCTACAAATACTTGTGATAAATGGTCACCACAATATAATTTAAAACAAGTATGGGTCCTAGAACTTAACTTAGACAGAATAAAACTAATTCTAGGATTAGATTTCTTATTAAGTGATAATGGATCTTTTCCATTTAACAAAGACTATTTACAAATTTAAAGAAAGACTACATTAAACCCAATACTATCAGACTATGCAGTAGAGAAGCGTGGTGGAAATAAAGATAACTAGCAAAAAATTTGCAATTTCCCAGTACCAGGACAATGCAAAATACTAATAAATGCAGAAAATGAAGAAATAGAATTAAAAGAATACGATGAATATGAATGCGTAGAAATTACTCTAGACTTAATAAACCCAAATAAATTAAGTAAAACTCTACTAAGTACTAATGACATAAACCAAATTATTAGCAAACTTGAAAAATTAGAAATCACTGGAGAAAAATAATTAAAATATCGGGAAAAAGATTCTATTTATTGTAAGCTAGATATAATTAATCCAGATATTACAACTAAAACTTTTGCATAGATGTAATTATCATACACCTGCAATCTGTGAAAGAGTCTTTACGGTCTATAAATTGTTTTGTACGCGAGATATTTTGGTTTTTTATTATTTCCCATGTGATTTTGAATTCAGGAATCTTTTGTGCGGAGATTTATGTCAATATGGAATAAATTTCTTTGTATGTATTTGCATTCTGCTCCTTTATGGCTTGCAAAAATTGGATCACTCTGCTGAAAGTTTCAGGAAATGAAATTATCTTGCTCTTTGTTTGTGTTAGAGTAATTTTTGGAATATGACCAAGTTGGACCATTTTTCCTTTTTGTACTTCTTTTGCTGTTATTGTTGTAAACGATGCTTTTGGTCTTAGCCTTAGTTCTGTGGGAGTTATGTCTTCTTCTTTCATTTTTGCTCCTGAGGCTATAATTTGTATTCGTTTGATGCTATCAGAGACTGTGTAGTCCTTTCCAAGCTGTTTTTTATAGCTTCTTTCGCTGTTTCATAATCAAACCGACTTTGCCGGTTTTTCTTAATTCTACTGAGCCTTCGAAACTTGTGTCCATCTGAAGCTTACAAGCCTTGTCGGTTTTTCTTAATTCGTTTGATGCTTTAATTACAATGTCTATTGAATAATCATTACAAGCCTTATATCAGTTCCTTGTATTTTCTTTCTTTATGTGCATTTATTACCAGTTTTAACGTTGATGTTAATTAAATGCACATTATACAATCAACTGATATACAAGACTTATACAATTTGATTCATTAATGCTCATTGAAAAACCTGCAACAATAACTATATAATCCGGCTTTTGCCATCTTTTTTACCATATATATATATATATATATTAGTTATTTCATATTAATTATGAATCATTAAAAATAATAATTATTGATTATTATTTCTTATTCGTCAATTGTTAATTAGTAACTACGACTTAATTATAATTGAATATTGATTATTCAATCTTAATTATTAAGGACTATTAATCATTATTTATTTATTACTTATTATTTAAGTTATTAATTATTTTAAAACAAAATATATTTTTTGGAAACAAGAAAATATTAGTAAATAAAATAAACTTTAAAGTAATAAATTTTGATACGAATTATATATATTTGTTCAAAGGTTAATGAATTATTTTATCATGAAACTTGAAATTTCAATTAAGGCAACATTAAAAATAATCATTGTAATTTAAATATATTGACAATTTTCTTCTAAAGTTTAAGCAATTCTATTAAAAAATTGAGAAATTTTTGAAAATTTTAAAAAATTATTGCAAGAAGTAAAGCCTGTTTTGTTAAATTTTATTCAATTTGGTATAACGAATTTCTAATTATGGATAATTATGTTTTTAAGGTTGGAAAGAGGGAAGAAAAAGAAGATGAAAAAAATGACAATTTAGTAAAAGACAGGCATATGTAAAGTAATATTTGTTGTGTACTGACTTATTATAGTTTTTCATGTATGTTTAGCAATTTTAAGTATACAAATAAAATATATATAATAAGATTGCTTGGAGATAATAGAAAAGACAAAGAAGGGCTAGGATTTAATAAAACCAAATATATCAGATGGTTCTGTATACTACAATGTACGACAAAGGTTCAATTTTCACACTAAAAAGTTTACGCCGTTAAAAACATCAGTTAACTCTAATTGAAAAGTCAGCAAAAACCTTAATTGAAAAGAGATAGTGATAATGGTAAATAATAATGCACATTTAAAGAATTTCAGCAACAAAACCTTAATTGAATAGAGATAGTAATAATGGTAGGTAATAATACACATTTAAAGAATTTCAGCACCAAAACCTTAATTGAATAGAGATAGTAATAATGGTAAGTAATAATGCACATTTAAAGAATTTTAGCAATATTTAAGATAAAAATGTATGTAATAATATGATCCATATATATAAATGGAAAATTATACACAAAATATTAATTGAATAGAGATAGTAATAATGGTAAGTATCAATCGTGGGTGCGAAGTTATGGCAAATAACCTGAGCAATTTTATGCTTCAGTTATAAATACACAATCCCCTCTTCTTTTCCTTAGACGCACAAACCAACTCCTCCTTCCAGCTTCCGTTGATAATAGATAAGTATGGTAATAGATAAGTATAGATGGGATGCAACTTTCATTGTTGCGGTGGTAAGTGCATACAAAATATATATGTTTCAAAATAAGTAATATTCGTTATTTAATTCTATTATCTAAACTTTTTTTTTACAGATAGAGTATATGGAGGAAAATTGTAACACCCCAATGTAACACCCCTAAGTCCCACATCGTGGAAGCCTGTGTGAAGGGGATACTTATATAGTAGAGCCCATCTCCTACTAATGCTGAGGCCTTTTGAGGAACAAAACCCCACACCTATATGGTGACTAAGTTGGGGACAATATCTTGCATGAACGGAGGTGCGGGCTGTTACATTCTCCCCTCCTTAAAGGATTTCGCCCTTGAAATCTCCAAGTTAAGGAGAATGTATATCCTAACATCCAATTATCCATCTACTCAACCATCAAACACAGGCATCCATTGTCCTTACAAGATTTCTAATGTCGTATGAACATATGCAAAAAGTGTGTGTATATGTTCCTTATCTAATGCAAAATCAGGCGGTCTACTGATTCAGTTGACCTCCTTAATGCAAATCATGATAGTGCCATGCATCCATTATGTATGCGAAAGAGTCGATACATATTACTTCTACATGTATGCACAACCATTCATCAAAATGCGGCATCCATATGATAACACAACCATTATATATCCATTAATTAAAATATGCACACATATTTTTATGCAATATGAAAGTGATTGAGCCGATCCAGTGCCCAACGTGTGTGTACACGCATCCACGAGCAACCACTAGCAACCACTTGCATCCATTTGCATCCACCAAACATAACATGTCTCAAACACATGTTTACAACCATAGGGTTATTCCTAACTAAAGATCAAAGATATCATCGCAAAGACATACTAAGCGATAGGATAAGTATAAACAAAGCGGTAGAAAAAGGAGAAGTTAAAAACGTACCCTCGAAAAGGAAAGGGTACAGCATACGCATCTTGTCTTTTGTTTCCTAAGTCGCGTCTCCTTAATCATCTCCCCATTGCACTTTGATCAACTTGACCTCTCTTTTGCATAGCTTTAATACCTCCGACCCAAGGATGCATGCAGGGGCTCGTCTAATCGTGGCATCTCACACTACTTCCACTTCTCTAAGCATGCTCGGCTCCACTACTTCCGCGGTATCTTGTAACACTTCCGCAAATGCGATACGTGAAACATGTCATGAACATCACTCAGCCAGTTACATCTTCTCATGTCCCTCCAAAATCTAGGATACATAACCTCAAAAGATCTTCGAGGTTTCTATTAACCCATTTCTGTCCGTCCATCCGTTTGTGGACGATAAGCGATGCTCGTACTTACCGCCTTTTGCATATCAACTTTTCCTCTTGCATCGAAAACTACTCCAAAGCCCTGCCCGCAAGCACCGATATATACTGTAAACGGTTTGCTCCCATCGAGCAAAGTCAAAACTGGAGCTGTCGTCAAAGCCCTCTTCAAACGTTGGAAAGCATCGTCACAATCAACATCCCAAGCAAAAGTCAAGTTCTTCTTCGTTAACCCAGTAAGTGGTGCTGATATCTTCGCGAAGTCCTTAATGAACTTCCTATAATAGCCTGCCAGCCCTAAAAAGCTTCTTACTTCCGTTGTGTTTCTAGGATCCTTCCAATCTTGGATTGCCACCACTTTTGCGGGATCCACAGCTATCCCTTCCTTAGAGACCATATGTCCAAAGGACCTCACTTCACTTCTCCCCCTCGGAGCCATGTGTCGTACTGGTAATGCAACTGGCTTTGCATTATGTACCAGGTATATACGAAAGTCTATCTCACGCCTTGGGGGTAAACCCTGAACTTCATCTAAGATGTCACCATACTCACGGACCACACGAACAGATTCCAAATCATCATTGGACGCGTCAAGAGATTCTAGGTAGCTAAGCGTCACTGAACCCCTATGGTCACAAGAAATATCAAGGGTCTTTCCACAACGAGTCAACGATCTAACTACCCTTCTTACACAGTCTAGGATGGCACCGTATCTGGCTAGCCAATCCATGCCTAGAATCAAGCCATAGCCCATGAAGTTAAGAACGTAGGCGTTGCATTCAAGCCCAACGCCCAAGATATACACTCTCAAATCCCGACACACCATAAATAAATGAGCCGAACCACTAATAGGATTTGAGACTACCATGGGATCCCTAACTAGACTTGTATTTAGGTGCAGTGTTTCAACTAACGAAGCAGATACAAACGAGTGTGAAGCGCCAGAATCAAACAAAGTATAAACAAGATGATCAAACAGAAAAACCAAACTTTCAACAGAAATGTTTCTACCTCTCTCATGTCCTAGTGCTATGAGAGCCTGAATCTGTCCTCTTGCCTGCCCTAGTGCCATGAGAGCCTGAATCTGCCCTCCAAAAGTGGACCCCGTCCTTTGCCATTGCCCATGTTTCCTCGGGAAGTCTTTAATTAGATGTCCTGCTTCTCCACAGTGGAAACAGCCAGTCTTCTTCTTTTTCCTACAATCCTTGCTCAGATGGACGGGTGTTCCACAATTAAAGCACCTTTTCTTTCCTTTGTTATTGTTGTTCTTGCCACCTTTCTTGTTTTGCTGTTGTGATTTCTTTTGATCCGTTTTCTTCTCCGGTGCCTTATTAGCATTAGCACCTTTCTCTTCCTCATGCATAAGCGCCATGTCAACCAGTTTCTCAAAGGTAGCCCCCATAGGAATGTGGGTCGTCCTTCATTAACCAAGCAGCTAATTGGACCTTCCTTCCATCTTCCACCTCGAAGATACCAAATAAATCTTCCACCTCCTTAAGCCAATTTCGAGCTTCAACAAACGTCTATGATTCGTGAAAAGGTTTTCCGCCCATTGCTCGAAAGTCTTTGCATATCCTTGAAAAAGTATCAACACGAGGAGGGGGAGGAGGAGCCGCTGTAGCTGGGGGAGGAGGGATGTCTGCTGGGCCTGTGGCGGTGGCCCTAGCCTCCAGATACCTTCTGAACCAGGTTGGTATCGATATGCCCTCGGGTATCTCGGTTAACCCAGACATGCTGGAAAGAAAATGAAGAGATTCAAAACAGAGAATTCGAAAGAAAGATATATGGCTCTTGGGGGTTATGTTTTTAAAACAAACTTTTCCCTTGCCCGAGATACCCAGTCGGAATTGTGGCTCCTGTTACCACTGTAACAGCCCGTACCTCCGTTCACGCAAGATATTGTCCCCAACTTAGCCACCGTATAGGTGTGGGGTTTTGTTCCTCAAAAGGCCTCAACATTAGTAAGAGATGGACTCTACTATATAAGTACCCCCTTCAAACAGGCTTCCATGATGTGGGACTTAGAGGTGTTACAAAAATGGATGGTCACAAAGAAGATAATCAACCAGAAATTTTATCAATTTTTGTATGGTAATTGTATGTTTTTAACGTTATCATAATTAAATGGTTATACGGGTATTATGTTTTTTACGTTATCATAATTGTATGGGAATTGTCTCATTATGAAATAGTTGTTTATCTTCTGTTAAAACTGAGTATGCTTTTGTATGATGATTTAGTTATACGATTGGATTAAGAGAACTTTCAATCGGGCATTTGTTTGTTGATGATATTCCATTACACAAGTCAATCGACATTAGTGGTCATTTAATCATCAGATGCACCATTTAGTAAAGCATTAGATCTTTTTTTTAACTTAACAACTGAACCTTTTTTAATTTTACGCTACAATATCATACATAGATTTGAGTTTTATTTTACATATATGTAGCTTCTCGAACTTCCAAATTAAAACTACTGAGCGTTTAAGAAATACTTCAATATTATGTTTTAAGGTCTCATTTTCCAAAATCATGCTCAAATATTTTCCTTGCTTTTAGTTATGCTCCCGCGCGCTTTATGCTTCCGTGCAGCGCACGGGTCTCCGCTTGTTAGCCTACAATATAAGATACTAAATAATTATTATATGGGTTCTTATTAAGAATGATATGATATCTATCCGTAATAGAAGAAAAAAATTTGATTACATAATTTGTTATTACTTCAAAGAAAATAGGTGGAACTCAGGAGTAGCTATCAGGTTAATTTTATAAATCTCAACATTTTTTCTAAAGGGGCATGGTAATTGTTTACCTTATTTATATCCATATATGTCATTCAAGAAGTTGTCCAGGAACATTCATTTCATATGTAAAATTATTTCACATTAATTGCAGCCTTATAGCCTTGCCTTTAAAGCAAAAATCATGATGCTTATTTTCTCTTATCACTTTTGAATTCCATGCGCAAATTAGTCATAAATATTAATTATGAATGAAAAAATGGTAGGGTACTTGGGTGAAATTTTCAATATGTCCATATCTAAAAAACAACGTGGAAATGTATTATTTTCATTATATGGAAAGTAAATCAAAATGTATTACAAAGTCGGTTTTCCCACCATTACATGGTTATACTAGTTGTAATAGCCTTTGAAATATGATATTCCATACCTGGGATTAAAAAATGAAAACTTCATAGCGTACAAATGGCAAAAAAGATTTTTGTCAACAAATCAAAGAAAACAGCGATCGAGAAAAAGAAAAAGTGCCCAGCTTGCAACTCTCGAATTGAAGTTTCGCGGTGCTCACCTGCCCACCACGAAAAATCAAAAGTACTGAAAACATCACCGGCCATTTCTTCGTTTGCCGAGCGTCACCGGGCTACTGCTGGCCAGGTTGCTAGATTTATTTATGTACACATTTAATTAGTCTGATGCACTTATCCCCAACCGTTAAATCAGTGAGGGTTGCCATCAACGAAAGGCACTGGACTCTCAAAAGCATTAGATTTATTTGTGTTCATTATCTAACATAAATCAACTATATTTTTGTTCATATAAAACAAAAAAGACTTGCATATCTACATGTACGTAACTAAGATTACATCTAAGGCTTTGTTTGTTTGACATGTTGAATTCTGAAGTCTGATTGCTGAACTCTGAAGTCTAATTGCTGAGTGCTTAATGCTGAGTTCTGAATAATCAAATACTTGTTTGTTTTCATTCAACATTCAGAACAAAAAAACAATATTCATCATTCAGAACAAAGAATAAGCACAAAAAATGTTCTGAATAATTTTGCCTGAATGGATAGCTTTATTCAGAACAACACAAAAAACAAACAAGATATAAAGTTCTGATTTATAAATCAGAACTTACATTCAGAACTTTTTATAAAAAACAAACGAACCCTAATATCTTTGTACTTGTGACTTTTAATATCTTGTCTACAACACAGTTCAATAACCACTTGGCCTTTCCTCCTTCAGTAACTTACATCAGCTTCATCAATAGGAGACTTGTACACGATTAAGTGGTTCGAACTCCTCGATACTGATTGCGATCTACCAGCTTCTTTCAAATCCCATGTATCCGGAATTCCATACAATTCATATATTCCTGCAGTTTTCATATGCCCAAAAGCCAAGTTAAATTTGCACATTTTAATATTGTATATCCGCGCTTGTAAATATGACAACTAATCCCGATGATAGATAAATCCGATGTCAGATAATGGACATCTGCATTGATAGGCGCACACAAAATAGCAAGAAGTTGAGATCAATTGAACACTAAATTTTTGTAATGAGAAAGAAATATTGATAGCCCATTTGAGAATGAGGGGTGGGTTGAACAATTAACATAATTTAAAAAAAAATGTATGGATGGATGTTGAAAATGATATAAACATTATAAATTGTGTATGTATTCTATTATAAAAGAAACACAAACACGATCCCTTAACGTCACAATACATAAAGTAAACACCAGGTAGTTAATTAAGCATCAATTGCAGATTTTACAAAATTAACAAAAGCCTAAGGAATAAAACACTTACAAATTGTTCTTCTAATTTAGGCTATCCCTTATATTTCACTACAAGGATGAAAATCAAAAGCTTTATATGTAATTTGCATGTCATATGTAGTGCCTTCTTTAGCAGTGGATTTCCAAAAACAACCATATCTTAATACTTTGGTACTGTTTTTGTTTTCAATGCTAGTAAAGTGGTATGTGAAGGAAAAAAAATTGATCCAAAATTAGCATGATGGGCCTACTGCTATTATGAATTTATACAGGAAAAAAGTAAATGCTAAAAAGACAATAAGCCCTTTTAAACTATTACGTTGACATAGTAAAACAAACAAAGTAGGACTTTCTACGGGTGTAAAAAAATGCACACATACATACACGACCACTACTACTCATGCGTGTAGTCTAAATGCTAATGGATAAACAAAATATTTCTATATCCAAGAAAAAACATTAAATCAATTGAAGGACGCTGTCTAAACACAAATAAAGATATAGCTTTATACGTAAAGCCAAAAAAAAATAAAAAAAAAATAAAAAAAAAAAAGACGAGGAGCATCATCAAGCCACCTTTGTAAACCAACAAAACAATTATTCCTACTTAACCTTATCGTTGTGTTTTTATTGAAATAGAAATCTCTACACAAACTACACGTTACCTTTCTGTTGCAACTAGAGCTGTCAACAGATGCATTCGGATATGGATAGTGCCATATCCGTATCCGCATCCGAAATTATTTTTGGATATCGGATATCCGTTTAAATTTCGGATATCGGATATCCGTATCCACTAAATTTTCGAATACAGACGAACATCATATATTTATCCGCTCCGCCTGTAATTAATAAATTTAAGAGTATAAATAAAAAAGTTTGGATCAACATAAAATATTTTTTATATTAACGTCTATTAAAAAACAAGGATATAAAGAAGTATAATGAGGAACATTGTTTTATACTAATATCCATAAGCATATCCAAAAATATTCCAAAATTAAACACTAAAACTATCATTTTTCACTAAAAATAGACAAAGAATTATATCATAGTAACATCTAACAGTTACAAAATAATTATTAACTCTATTTTTCTGTTTTGAGTTATATATATTACATCAATCAGTCAGACGGATATTTTTCAAATACGGATATCACTATAACCATATCCGTATCCGCTTTTCGGATAATGCCGGATAACAGATATTTTGGATACGGATTCTGACGGATATCGAATATTTCGGGTATTCATTGGCAGCCCTAGTTGCAACAAAGAATTAGTACAACCCTGAAACCATAATTCTTTCTATCAAAAGCGTGATTAGAATACTGTGCCACAAAATTCTATGATAGTTGATATCAGCTTAGTACTACTTTGTACCTAAAACTATTGGACGACTATGCATCCAATGTATAAACAACTCTAATTTGTAAATTTGATGTATCATTTGTCATCATCAATTTATAATACGTAATAAGGCTGAAGATTGAGGGAATGCCTGAATTGGAGAAGACACTAAATCAGACATTGATCTATGAAATTTGATTTAAATTTTTTAAATGAAACTTAGGCCTCATTCATCAACACTGCAAACGATTAGTGAAAATTATATCTAGTTAACCGCTTACAAGTCGGACGTAATTTATACATTTACGATTTGATGGTCTGCATTCAGACTCTTAAACGTGAAGTGCCCCAGCATAATGTATTAATTACTTCCGATTTATGTTAGATAGGACATATGTAATTTCTATTATATAGGTGTTAGTTGTATTCTTTTTGTCCAAGTTTGCGTAGTTATTTGGATTCGTATTTGAAATTGTTTTTTTATTTGATTTGAATTAAATTATTATTAACTAAATATTAGTTATTCATATAATGTAATAAATAATTTTTGCAAAAAATAAATAGCATACAATACTTTCTACACAACTGCTAACCAAACTCTAGTCAAATATTTATCAATGAATGCCACAAACAAATATTTGTCAACGAATGCCACAACCTCTAACTTCTAATAGAACACGTCCGCAAACGCACTCTTACAATATGTCAGAAATATCCCCATCAATGTTGAATTAAACTAGAGTGTTGTTATTGACACTCCAACTATTGTTAAGGGGAGACCATTTTTTAAAAACACTCCACTTTTTGAAAATTTGTTAAGGGGCGACACAAACATATTATTTCGCACTCCTCAATATTCCTAGATTGCCTCTTTAAATTAGATTTTAAAAAAACTTATTCGACAAGGGAAACTGAACTAAATAAGCAGTTCGTCATCATTGCACCGAATGTAGCACGTAATTAATTATATAGTGGAAAATAGTGAGAAGTCCAAACTTAACAAAAATTTTGGTGAAAAGAATGAAAAGTTTAGAAATTAGGCAAAAGGACAAATGCTAGTGCAAGTGGGAAAAGGATTGTGGGCCCCCTGAATTCCATGTTTAGTGCAAATGTGGACTTATGTCTAATTTCGAAACTTTCTATCCTTTTGACCAATTTTTTTGCAAGGTTTGTCATTTAAAAGAAAATGCTCTATAGGCATATTTATGCCGACAAAAAAAAAAAAAAAAAAAAAAATTGTTCGATCTCATTCCTCCGAAAACGCTTATCCTTTAGGATTTAACAAAATTGATATATGCGAATAAAAAGAATACTACGGTCCTTGCAATATTTATTAAGGTAAAATTACATTTATTTTTTAAAGGGTTAAATGAGTAATAAGGTAAAATTATCTTTGTTTGTTAGGGGGCTACTTTCTTTATTGGTACTCTCCTTAACAATTTTTGAAAGAAAAAAAAATTAACCCCCCCTTTAACAGTATTTGGAGTGTCAATAACAATGCCCTTAAACTATTATTTGTAAACTATTACGTGGAAAATC
The DNA here is from genome assembly GCA_030737875.1 of Allium sativum. Lineage (NCBI taxonomy): Eukaryota > Viridiplantae > Streptophyta > Magnoliopsida > Asparagales > Amaryllidaceae > Allium > Allium sativum. The sequence goes on along the minus strand of JASFAX010000020.1, from coordinate 41,644,380 downwards.
CTAATTATCCTTATTATACAATAGAAGTATCACTCTTATTATCTAAATTGCGTCAATCGTATATAGAAAACGAGCAGCATGCCTTTTTCATATAAAGCAATTTGAAAATTACATATTGTAAAGTACAAATCTATGGTTCAACACGAAAATGAAGAATAACCAATATCCAAAATGAAATATCATAAATTTTCATATAATTAAAGCATTATTCATCAATAGTCATTCACAAAAATTGAATCTTAAGTCATTACCATAGATATTCAAATTTACTTAATGAGTCATAATTTGATGCTCTCCTTAGTTAGAGGCTGACACTTCTTGTTAATTGGTCTAGTGAAAAGTAGTGTTTCGTTGCTTAAGAAAAAGTATTATCAAATAAGCACATAAAAATTTGAATGTATTCAGGGTAAGGCTATTGTAGGCGATTGGGGTCAATTTTGCTAGGGATCATAAAATTCTTCTCACAGTTTGCTAGCTTACCTTTTTTAGTAACAGTAAATTAATACGCAATACAAAATTAATATGGAGAGTACGAACCATATATTTGAAGGAAATACTACATTTTTAGTTTTTTTCTTTGGAAATTAAAATAGAAAGAGACAAAGGGAAGGAGAAGTCAAAAGTGGCATCTTTCAAAAATTTAGGACATTGGAATTATTTACTAGTGTTTCAAGAAAACCTATTTCTCATAAAATGACAGAGCAAATGGTAGAAAAAGAAATCAATCAAGGAAATGATGCTTAATGAGGTATGAAATTATCAATAAAAAAGAGATACCTGCATGGTTATAAAAATAACAATGTCGTACAACATATACTTTTAGTGAAAACAAATATAAAAATATTTATTTGCAAAATATAAATAACAAATTAAAACTCAAACTTAGAAAGGGGACAATCATGTTCAACAAACACAGAATTGAGAATTAGCAAAACAGTCTGCTTTCGCATTTTTGAAATTAAGTTGCATATTTATAATGGTCATCCATAATTATAATTCCAGTCAGAACCTACATCTATAGCCCTCAAGAACGCTAATACCGGCTAAATTCATATGCGACTAAGTTAACATCAATTAAAGAGCGATTTTAAGTTTACGCATACGGAAATGACCGTCATAATGCATCAATGTGTATTGGTAATTTGGTTACCAAAAATTTAATTCTAACTTGTGTTTCCACTGTAGCAATAGCTAGTGGGAATATATTGATAGGAGCATGTAGTAAACAGGCACCAACTACAAGAAAACAGTGGTAAAATCATAACCACAATTGAAATTTTTTTATATCAGTGTAACATAGTTAACTACGCTTCATTGAATTCAATACCCACAACATGGATTTAAAAATCTATTAAGTCTGTTATCGTTTCTGTAGGTATGAGAGTTACTTGACAATTATTTCCTAACATGTTTTTAGAAATCCATGTGTTACCTTATAACATAATTTTTTGCTTATCCATAGAACCGTGTAGTACACAGGCACCAACTGCAAGAAAACAGTGGTAAAATCATAACCACAATTGAATTCTTTTATATAATTTGCAGGTTAGGCTATGTACGGGATTAACATAACAAAGATTTGATTTGCAGCCATGGAATTGAGAATTGTAATAGGAAAGAAAGTAAAAGATGAAAATAAGTGAACCATCAATATGAATAACATCCAATCAAAATCAACCTGAGCATGTTTTTTTCCTTAGCAGCGAAGAGGAATTGGTGTAGATGAGCTGATCGATCTACATGATATGGATACTTAGAAGTGGCAAGCTCTTCCACAAAGACAACTGGTTTGAATTAAGGAAATGAGTTATTCCATATTCAGGATAAATACCAGATGTTTCGTTTTAGTTCATTTTGGGTTCTAGGAAGTTGAAGTATTTCCTTCCGTTGGGGAATGCAAAACAACGTAGTATAAAGCAGGTGAAAAAACATAGTTTTTAAATATATTCATTAGCTTTCCTAGGTCAGATGAAATATCATAAAATTGGATATTTCTTTGAAATTACACATGCAAAGTGGAAACCAAAACACAGTCCAAGATTTCAAAGGCATGAGAATGCATGAAATGATACTCATCTTGAATAGTTTAGTACAGATTATTTAACACTTCAATATCAGGTTGTTACAAATAAAAGTTCCATACAATATTAGTTAAACGCATAAAATCGGGAAGATTGTGCAAACTAATCATTTTGGATAAAAATTAAAAATAATATTAAGATTTGTTCATTTGGCACAAATGGTAAGGCACGTAAAATGCATAGATTAAGGGAAAACACATATCTTCATGGTTAATCACCATCTCAAAATGACATAATGAAAATCCAATGAATCGGAAGAACCACAAACAATTCATGTAAACAGTAAAACAATTATCATTATCAGCAAGCCTACTCATGTAAACACTCAATAATAATAATAGTAATAATAATAGCAAACTTTACATGACATATGCATAGGTATCGGCATGTATACTCAATGAAAAAGATTGTGAGAATACAGTTTACTATTGTCTATGTCATGAATCTAGAAATCTATTTCTTGATAAAATTTGTACGAAAAACCAGTACATCAAATATTTTGTATGACACATTGCTAAATCCTTATTCTCATTTTGGATGGTCGAATACATCTTAATTCAAATTTTGTTTTATTTACAGGTAAACGAACAATAAACAGATTACAATAATTTCAGCCAAAAAATGAAAACTTTTTGAAAATAATTAAGTCACATAAGAAAAAAATTATGAATTCAAGTAGCTCAGATATAATAATAATTAAAAAATCTTTTCAAATTAGTAAAAAAAATCATTGGTTGTATACCATAAATGACAAAAAATCTAGACCTGAATTTTTTTTACATGCGAGATCACTTGAAGATGAAACTGAAGTTGGAAGCAAGGATGGAAAAATAACAATCAACTGTGATATAAAGTAGGCACCAAAGGACTGAAACTTCGTCAATCATAATTAGTGAATTACTGAAATATTCAAGCTTTAAAGATAAAATAAAGGGACAAAATACTGTACCTGAAACTATAGTAGAACCCATTGAAGATGCGAATATAGGTAATCCTATAACAGTTAACTATAGGTAGAGTTAGATGTTGGCATAGTTGGAAAATATTTGTTATAAGGAAGATGTAAAATGACTGAACTTTGCCACAACAAATTGGTATTAAGTGTTTTACAGTTTTAGATATATTTTAAGGAAATGTATGCAATTTTGCATATTGCTAATAGATGCGGAAAGGACAGAGTGAAAAAATTGAGGTAAAATTCATAAGAAATTAGTATATGAATTTTGAAATGAAGTTCAATGCAGGGTTAGATAAATATTTGCTCATTATTCTATTTTATATAAAATAGAATAGATTAAATTAAGTTGATACTAAAAGAATAACATGTATACCGAAGGTGATCAACATGCTTCTAATAGTTTAATTAATATGGTGCATATTCCAGTTGATGAAAGAGGTTGAATTACCACATACAGTAAGTAGATCATATCGAACATGTTTTCAAAAGAATATAGAAAAGTAACTCCAATGTGAATGGCTCTTGAACCATTGCATACCGATACAAATTCAAAAGCCCACATATAAATTTAGAAGAGTAACAATCAAATGATTATGAATTCAAATGCAGTTGAATGATCAAATGTAACGACCCACTTTTTCCATACAGTTTAAGTTAACATGTAACTACATATGTCAACTCGAATTGCACAGAAAAGTAGATAGTCAGGAAAAAGAAATTAAAGGTTGAGATAAGAAAGAAATATTATAATAGAAGAAGAAGAACCAACACAACATATAGTCTCACATCATCGCAGAACAAAATCTAATATAGAAATAAATCTTTATTGAGAGCTTGAAACAAAAACTTGCAATCATCAGAGTACATCACACATCTGGACAGTTATTCATCAATTTGATCAGAGCATGCAACTGTATTGCAAAATCAGAGATTTGGGCAGCGGAATATGAATAAACCCAATGATCTATTCTGTCAACAATTTCAACAATGCCAAAAATAAAAACAAGTGACACAAATTATAGAGAGAACAAAATTAGAAAATAGAGGAAAGAGTACACCAATATTTAACGTGGTTCGGCTTTGCCTACGTCCACGGAAACCCAACAACTTTTATTTCTCAATGAAGAAATGAGTACAAAAGATTACAAAAGAGAGAAGACTAATGGTGGATTTCATACTTCATACAATAACATGAACCCTATTTATATAGAGGGATTTCTTGGGGATAAAGAAGAGAAGTTTCATGAAGAAAACTAAATATAATATCTTCCTTGATTTGATTGGAGCATAAATGAATGGAGAAATTATGGTCTCAATCTCTTTCCTTAAGAATTGATTCTTCATTAATTAATTGATTGATTGGCCTTTTATTTTTCTTCCAAAAAGAAAACTTTCTCCTGTCTCTTTCCATGTACGAGCCAATTAATTGATTGACAATAAATCAATTTCTTTCCTTCTCTACAAATATTTGAATCATTAATTTCAACACTCCACCTTGATTCAAATATGACAATATTTCTTCATCATCTCATCTTCAACAATCAACATAGAAGTTGTTGGGCCCAGCTGTTTGCGAACAAATTAACAACTGTAAACAATTGTTTAATCCGTTCGGCTTTCCTAAACAACAAGGATTGTTGTAGAGGGTGTCGAACTCTAGGACCAAAAATATTTTAATTAATCCAATCAAGTTATCCCTAACTTTTGATTGGTTGAAAACAAAGAAAATAGCAAAATTAAATAAAAGAGAGTTTTAACAATAAGTGAAAGCAATTAGGGGATAATGACATAGATCAGATTCATAATCATCAATAGCCAAAAGATTAACCAGATCTAATACATGTTTCTGTCACAAACATGAATCAACGATAATAGGTTTTTAGAAACAAATATGTAAATAACGACAAGCATAGCCTATGCAGGAGCTCAGCTCTACAACCATAGACTATCAGGACAGATTCACTAATTAATTTCTAAAACCCTAAAATTAGATCTAAATCTGATAATTGTTAGACCGAACACGAATATACCCTGTGAAGGAGCATAGCTCTTAAACGACACAGGATATTAAGGTTCAGATCTAACCATTGGTTCAGATCTAGATCTATATACATGAATTCCTCATCCTTTGGCTATGTGATTCATATCGAATCATATCTATTAGCGTCATCACCCCCTAATCAAAGGGGATTAGCTAGACATAGCTAAAGAAAATGAGAAAAAGAAAATAAATATCATAAACATAAATAAAATAAAATAACAACAGAGAAGAGAAGGAGAAGAGTTTTATTCCAAGCAGAGGATTACAGAATAAAACTAAGTGTGTCTTACAACGAATCAGATAAAGTGTATTTATAGCTGATATGACAAAGGCTGCTTGGAAAATTACACAATGTGGGACTAAAGAATTAGCCCAAATAACACATAAGCTAGTGTGAACGGGGTTGTAGAGTAAGAGGCCTTGTAAGTGAGTCAGTGTGAACGCGTGCAGTGCATGAATGAGAAGCCTTGCAAAGGAGCTAATGTGAACGCTACATGAGTGAAATGGTCTGCAATTGAGCCAATGTGAACACAATATGAGTCTTTAGTGAGCCAAATCTACCCAACTGAACTCTATTTGCAACAGTTCTTCAAGCTTTAAACTCTTCAAGCTTTAGTAATTTTAACTTCACTCTTTTTCAGCAAATTCTTCATGCTTTATTCATCAAATGCTCTAAACCATGATTCTTGTCATCAATCTGAAAACACAGCTATAAATACACAATATCAATTATTTAAAAGATAAAATAAGATAACTATGCGGATAAAATATACACATTTACGTGTATATCAAATACCCCCACACTTATCTTTTTATTCATCCTCGAATAAACTAAACTAAGATATGTCACACTTTCGTAGGAAACACGATTGCATTTAGCGTATGCAACAAGCCGTTAAACCTCTGGGTGTCCCCAGTAGGACGAGTGTTGTCTCGTGAGGGTTTTCAGCGGATACTACCCACAAAATCCAAAGCGTCTTATGTACGCAGATTAATCAAACAATATATTTAAAGTCTTTCACATTCCAAGGATTTCACCTAACTTCAATAATAACGGTTTAGCCCCAAATTGTCCATCCCATAATTAGTGCAAAAATGAACAAAATTTTTCAAGCTGAATCGTAATTCCTTGATAACACTGTAATTGTCTTGAAGGTTAAGAGCGTGGTGTCAACCAAAGTTCTACACATCGACAATGTGCACCCAATCATTTATTCAACCTTTTTTTTTTGAATAATTTTGCACCAGTGTAACTGTAATGTATTGGATATGAGTTATGCATAGATGAAGGAAAATTTTGTAAGTTCTAAAAATATTCTAGATAAGAGGGCAAGTGTATTAGTTGAACTTCAGATTACAAAAAATAAAGTAATACTAAGGCACATATGAACATTTTTATTTCCTTTCATCTCGTCTACTACAATCCTCACTTCCAAGTACAGTAGAATGGATGTGGATGGAATGAATTGAATGCTTTTATAGTCAAGAATGATGAATGACTATTTTATTCAGAGAGACTCTCTCTTTATTTCATTTTTTTTCTATTCTTTTTTTTTTCTTTTTCTCTTTTTTTTCCTTTTTCTTTTGCATGATGAATGGAGATGGAATGATGACGTACATGATTTCATTTGATTCCTCCTCTACTACCAACACTTCATGAAAGGAAAGTTTTGTGCCCTAGTTACTCTACTTCTATAACCTTAATTCAACACACAAGTCTGGATTGATGTTATACAAAAAGCTGAAAGGAATGATAAGCAAAGTTTCGTAAGATAGATAACCCATATAAAATAAGATGTGGTATATGGTATTCCTACCTTAAAACAAGTACGGAGTGGGTGGTGTAATATTGGTATAAAAAGTGACGTTTTTGACCTTTAAACAAAGGTTCTTGAGTATACCAATATAAGATAAACTTGTCGAAACATGGATGTAAATCGACTAAAACTTGGGTTTGAATAATGTGGGGTATCGAAGAAGAACGCTACAATGAGTCATTTCTCCTTAACTGGGCCAAGTGGATTTTAGAACTTACGATTTTGAAAATTTGAGTGAAAAGAAAATATTATGCATGAAAACGAACTCAGAAAATCCAACATAAGTAGGTGCAAACTCATTTTTATTTCTTAAATTTTTTTTTTTGATTATTTTTACTTGCACATTCTAACACGTATAACAAGGGTTGACACGCTTACTCCAGAACACGACTAACGTCTGCACAGTCTCAAGCTAGCATCTTAAAAAGACACATTACGATTCAATGAATAAATAATGTTCGTTCTCATCACCCAACAATTCAACTTATCAAACAAGAACCAAGGTGTTATTTATGAATTTTAAGTTAATCCTTGTTCAATGAATGACCTACTTCATAAAATTTGATTGCTGATGTAATGTAAATTCCCCCCACACTTGAGTGTGACTGTGTCCTCACAGTCGTTAATCAGACATATCTTAGTGAAAGGAAAAATAAAATAAGAGACTATTTACATATTTACAAAAGAGGGTTAGTGTGTCTTACCGAATGTAATGTGGCTCATGGAGGACCATGAGCTCTTCCTCTTGGTTGGGTATTGGTTCCAAGTAAGGTTTAAGGCGTTGACCATTGACCTTAAAGGATGATCCATCGGTTGGATTCTCAATTTCTACCGCACCATATGGAAAAACAGTCCGTACAGTGTAAGGTCCTGTCCATCTAGATTTTAAATTACCCGGAAATAAATGCAGTTTTGAGTCATACAACAGAACTTTTTGACCTGGCATGAAAGTTTTACGTAAAATTGATTTATCATGAAAAACTTTTGTTCTGTCCTTGTAAATTCGTTCATTTTCATAGGCATCATTTCGAATTTCATCAAGTTCATTAAGTTGAAGCTTCCTATGTTCTCCTGCTTGCTCTAAATCAAGATTTAAAGTTTTTATTGCCCATAATGCCCTATGTTCTAGTTCGACTGGCAAGTGACATGGCTTACCAAAAATCAACCGATAAGGGGACATACCTAAGTTTGTTTTAAAAGCAGTGCGGTAAGCCCAAAGAGCGTCGGTTAACTTTTGGGACCAATCTTTGTGATTTCGATTCACAGTTTTCTCCAGGATTTGTTTAATCTGCCTATTTGATACTTCAACTTGCCCACAAGTTTGAGGATGGTAAGGAGTAGATAACTTGTGGGTTATCGAATACTTTCTCATGAGAGCTTCAAAAGAACGATTACAGAAGTGTGTACCATTATCACTGATTATTGTGCGAGGTGTGCCAAATCTAGAAAAGATGTTTTCTTTCAAGAAGCGCACAACAACCTTGTTATCGTTTGTTTTGCATGGTATAGCTTCGACCCGTTTGGAAACATAATCAACAGCTAAGAGAATGTAAAGGTTCCCAAAAGAATTAGGGAAGGGTCCCATGAAGTCTATACCCCACACATCAAAAATTTCGACCTCTAGAATGGGGTTTAGGGGCATCATATTCCGTTTAGAAATTTTCCCTAAGAATTGACATCGATCACAAGTTTTGCAAAATTCGTACGCGTCTTTGAAAAGGGTGGGCCAGTAGAAACCTGATTGGAGAACCTTTTCGGCTGTCTTTTTGGGACCGAAGTGACCACCGCATGCTTGGTCATGACAGAAAGAGAGAACACTGTGAATTTCAGTGTCAGGAACACATCTTCGAATGATTTGGTCGGGACAATACTTGAAAAGATAGGGGTCGTCCCAATAAAAATGTTTCACTTGGGAAAAGAATTTGTGTTTATCCTGCTTAGACCAAAAAGAAGGGATCTGCTTGGTGACTAAGTAGTTGACAATGTCAGCAAACCAAGGATCAGTGAATAGAGAAAACAGCTGTTCATCGGGGAAATTCTTGTTGATCGGAAGAGAAGAAGACGGGGCATTTGGAAGACGAGACAAGTGGTCCGCAATAACGTTGTCATATCCTTTTTTATCCTTAATGATATGGTCAAATTCTTGAAGTAGAAGTATCCAACGAATGTGACGAGCCTTAGCATCCTTTTTAGAGAAAAGGTACCTAAGTGTGGAATGATCGGTATGAACAGTGATGTGTGAGCCAACTAGATAAGGTCTGAATTTTTCTAAAGCGAAAACGACTGCCAAGAGTTCCTTTTCAGTGGTCGTATAATTGATTTGAGCGTCGTTCAGAGTCTTACTCGCGTAGTAAATGACATGAAGAATTTTATCGATACGTTGTCCTAAGACAGCGCCAACAGCGAAATTCGAGGCATCGCACATGATTTCAAAAGGCAGCTTCCAGTTGGGAGAGCAGATGATCGGAGCAGAGACAAGTTCATTTTTAAGATGCTCAAAAGATGAAATGCAATCAGAATTGAAGTCGAAAGGAACATCCTTACCAAGAAGATTGGTTAAAGGTCGAGTGATTTTGCTGAAATCTTTTATAAAGCGACGGTAAAAACCAGCATGACCTAAAAAGGATCGGATGTCCTTAACGGATTTGGGAATGGGAAGATTCGAGATAACTTCGATTTTAGCTTTGTCTACTTCAATTCCTTTATTAGAGATGACATGTCCTAAAACAATGCCATGTTTGACCATGAAGTGACACTTTTCCCAATTAAGAGTTAAAGTGTTTATCTTTGCAACGGTTAAGAACAAGATCAAGATGATGTAAACACTCAGAGTAAGAATCACCAAATATGGAAAAATCATCCATGAACACTTCCAAAAATCGCTCGATCATATCAGAAAAAATGCTAATCATGCACCTCTGAAAGGTTGCAGGTGCATTACAGAGACCAAAAGGCATACGTCGGTACGCAAATGTACCAAACAGACAAGTGAAAGTGGTTTTCTCTTGGTCCTCAGGAGCGATAGGGATTTGATTATAGCCCGAGTACCCATCAAGGAAACAGTAGTACTCATGACCAGCTAGTCGTTCTAACATTTGATCGATAAATGGCAGAGGGAAATGATCCTTACGTGTTGCAGCGTTAAGTTTCCTATAGTCAATGCAAACACGCCAACCGGTCTGGGTGCGGGTTGGGATAAGCTCGTTAGCTTCATTTTGGATCACGGTAATCCCTGATTTCTTAGGTACGACATGAATCGGACTAACCTATTGACCATCAGAAATCGGGTAGATGATTCCATTGTCAAGGCATTTAAGGATTTCAGCACGAACTGCTTCTTTCATGATAGGGTTTAGTCGACGTTGGGGATCACGAGTGGGTTTGGCATCATCTATAAGGTGGATTCGATGTTTGACTATCGAAGGACTAATCCCCTTAATATCAGCCATGGACCAACCAATTGCTTCCTTATTTTTCTTAAGGATGGGAAGGAGCAATTGTTCCTGCTCTAAAGTAAGGTCAGAAGCGATAATGACAGGAAAAGTTTCATTGTCTCCTAAGTAAGCGTACTTAAGATGACTGGGCAGCACTTTGAGGTCAGATTTTGGGGGCGACTCAACCGAAGAAATTGGTTGAGGGATAGACTCATTTGTGAGCGGCTCAACAGGGATTGAATCAGAGATATTTTCGTGAATATCTTGAAGTAATGTTTCATAATTTGATTCAATTTCGTTGCTCAGATGGTCAAACTCAGATTCATTATCGTGGACAGCATGGATTTCAGAAAACTGGTCCACATAAGAGTTAGGAGAGTTTTCAGTTCTGAAGATGTTTAGCTCGACAGTCATGTTACCGAAAGAAAGTTTCATAGACCCATTTCTACAGTTGATAAGCGCATTAGAGGTTGCTAAGAAGGGTCGTCCTAGAATCAAAGGGATCTGGTTTGCAGGATTGCTAACCTGTTGAGTTTCTAAGACAATGAAATCAACTGGAAAGATGAATTCGCCAATTTTGATCAACACATCCTCGATTTCTCCCACAGGTTTCTTAATTGATCGGTCAGCAAGCTGAAGGGTAACCTTAGTGGGTTTCAATTCTCCTAGCCCTAATTGGCGATAGACAGAATATGGAAGCAAGTTAACACTAGCACCTAAGTCTAGCTGGCATCTATCGATTTTCTTGTCCCCAATATTACATGATATTGTGGGGAAACCAGGATCTTTGTATTTCACTGGCATCGATTGGGACAAGACTTCGCTTAGAGTTGCCGCTAGAAACACTTTCTTAGGTACATGTGTATGACGTTTTTGAGTGCACATATCTTTTAGAAATTTTGCGTATTGTGGAACTTGTTGTATAATATCTAAAAGAGGAATGTTCACTTTAACTTGCTTAAATGTTTCAAGGATTTTTTCTAGCTGATCCGTCTTTTTCCTAGGTCGGAGTCTATAAGGAAATGGAGCAGACAACTCAATAGGTTGGGCTACTTGAGTTTGAGGATGGTCCTTGTCAGAAATTGGCTCAATGTTTTGATCTGAGTTGGTCGAATTTTCGATAGGGTTTGGAAGATCGTCCAGTAAAGCATTTGGGTTGACCACATGGTTGTCAATCTTTTTGCCGGATCTAAGAGTCGTGACCGCATTCAAGTGACTAACGTTTGAATCTTGAATGATGTGAATTTGGTTGGAGTTAGGATTTTGACGATTGGGGTTTGGAATGGGTTGACTCGGGAAAGTGCCTCTTTCCCGTTCGCTTACTGAAGTGGCTAACTGACTCATTTGCATTTCAAGTTTAGCAATTGATTGACTCGTGTTTTGCATGTGCGAAGTCAATAAATTTTGAAGATTGGTATTTGATTGGAGATTTTGAGTCGTCGCTTTAGTCAATTCTTCGAGAGTTTTCTCAAGTGATGTCAATCGTTTATCGTCTTGGGGAACAAAAGATTGTTGCGCTTGATTTTGAAAAGGTGGCGCAGGATGTTGGAATTGAGTTTGTTGAAAGGGAGGTTTCGAAGGATTATTCGAAAATGACTGAAAAGGTGGTCGAACCGCATTCGAATTTGCATTGTTTTGGGTCCAAGAGAAGTTAGGATGGTTTCTCCAACCTGGATTGTATGTTGGGGAGAATGGGTCATTCCTAGCTTTGTTAAATGCGTTGAGTTGTTCCAATGAATGTGGGCATTGATCGGCTATGTGGTTAGGATCGTTACATTTGTAACATGAGGTCTGAGACGCTTGAGCTTGATTTATTTGCGTTGATGAAAGGACATTATCGAATTTGGATATCATCGCGTCTATTTTTACTTCTAAGGCTACTGATGATCCTACCGAATGAGCGCTAGATCGGGAATAAATCGATTTCTCGTTAGATCTTTCCCATTGAGCTGATTTTTCGGCCAAATTTTCGAGAAATTGCCAAGCGGCATTGTGATCTTGGGCTAGAAAGTTTCCTTGGCACATTGATTCGAGCATGGTTCGAGAGTTATTTTCAAGTCCATCGTATAAAATTTGACAAAGAGTCCATTTTTCGAAATTGTGATGTGGACATTTGACTAGAAGCTCTTTAAATATTTCAAAATATTTTGCAAAGGATTCACCCCCAAATTGATGAAAATTGACGATTTCATTTCGAATTTTGGATGTTTTCTCCAAAGGGTAAAATTTCTTTAGAAAAATGTTTACAAATTCACCCCAAGTTCCAATCGTATTTGAAGGCAAGCTATACAACCATTTCTCCGCATAATCGGTAAGTGCAAATGGAATTAACCTAAGTTTGATTCCATCGTCACTTAATTGTTGAAATTTCATGGTTGCACAAACTTGTTCAAATTTGGTCAAGAAAATATACGGATCATCACATTCTAAATTGCCGAACTTTGGAAGAGTATTTATGTGATTCGAATGAATTTCAAAGTGGTTACCCGTTGGGGCGGGCAATATGATGCAAGAAGGAATAGAAACCCGATCGGGGAAGTATCTATCCATAAGAGATCTAGGGGGATTTTCTTCGGCCATGGTTAAAGAAATGTTTGTTCGGACTAAACGATTGTCTGAAGGATCACGAGTCCAATGACGCATGCACTAGCGAGAAGAATAAGGGAAGACGAGAAAAAACAAATTTGAGCGATTTTTTTTTTTTTACAAAACGAGAATTATTTTAATTTTTTTTTAGAGAAAAAGAATTAGACACAAAAGATTTTTTTTAAAATGAACCTAATGCAATTTACAATTTCTAGAATTATATAATGACGGTTTGATTTATTTCAACAAAAGACTTCTCAGCCAGTTAACGGACAGGAGTTATCGGTGCACCAGGAATCACCCTAGCAATGCAGCCGAAGGTTTAAGTACCTTCAGAGGAACAACCGATATAATATTTACGAATCACCGTAATATTTATAAACAGTTATTACTCTGCCGTAGTCTAGACACCGAGAAATAATCCGTTAGAACTAAACCAAATTGTCAAAATATAATGAAGTCCTTAGAAAATAAAAACAAAACTAAGATGAATGCAATATATTTTTTTCAATCACAGAATGAACAGTCTTAGGACAGTCACAGAACAGTCAATTGCAGAAATTAAAAAAAAAACAATTTTTTTTTACAAGCAAGCCGATGCCCTGCAGAAGAGTTTTACAAGCAATGTCTATATTTTTTTTTATTTGCAGCAGCGGTCCCTGTAAAGTTAGAAAATACTCACCTTGATCGGTAGTCCGTCCAGTGTAGTTGAGTCGCGCTAGCGCGTTCACACCCCACTTGGTGTGCAACCGCTCCAATCAAATCTGTTTGCAAATCACTTGGCTGAACTCTTCACTTCTCGTTTGCCTTTGAATTGATTTCTTTGCTTGACTTTGATTCCTTGATTTGTTTGCTTGAGCCTTCAATTCTTTCTGCTTTGGCCTTTGTTTGAGTTCTCTCTCTCTTTTTTGACTTTTTTTTGTTTTGGAAGGAAAACTAAAATGGCACTAAAACAAAAACAAAAGAAAACTAAGGCTAATAAAAAAAATTAAAGAAAGAGATGAAATCTCTTTCTTCCTTTTTTTTTAAGAAACACAAGAAAATATATAACAAACAAAGAAAACAAATTTTTTTTAAAAAAAAAAGGATTTAGGAAAAGAAAGCTAGAACCAACTTACAAAATTTAAAGAAGTGAAAAGGAATTTTTTTTTTTAAAGGGAACAGGGAGAACTATAAACTATGAGAAGAAGAAAAAACAAAGGAAGAGGATGGGGCATTGGTTTGAGAAGTGGTTGTGGTGACTATTATTTATGATGAAGAGGTTGGAGAGGATGGGTATATGTAGAACAGAAGAAAGAAAATTGGAAAGAATTGAAAAAGGATTTTTTTTTTTTTTGGGAAAAGGAATGTATTTATACAAGGAATATTGGAAAGTAGAGAAGTTTGGAAAGAAGTTAAAGAAAAGAAAGGAAAGGAATTGTAATAAAAGCAATTTTTTTTCTTTTTTAGAGAATTGCTAAAAAATAGAAAGAGATTGTAGAAATTTGGAAAGAAATAATGGAAAAGAGGGGAAAGAAATTGGAAAAAGTTGCAATGAAATTAATGAAAGAAAGGGAAAGAAATAAATGAAGAAAGAATGGTAATGAATAGAAAAGAAAGTAGAAAAGGAAAGAGATCAAACTAAATTTGCAAGTTTTTTTTTTAATTAGAATTGTTGTAAAAGTAGAGGTGTGGAAAGGTGGAAAGAAATTTGAAAGAAAAAGAAAAGAATTAAAAGAAAGGAATTGTTAGAAAAGTTGAAATTTTTTATATGGAAATGTTGAAAGGAGGAAGCAAGATGCAAATAAAAGTGGAAAGAAATAAATAAAAAAATGCAATTAATTTTTTTATTGTTGTCAAAATAGAAGAGAGAGAAGATATTGTGTAGAAGAAAGATCGGAAAGAAGTAAATGAAAGATTAGGATAGAAATAGATGGAAAGAAATTGAATGGACAATAATTAGAAAAATTGGCAAAATTTTATTTTTTAGAAACTTGGAAAGAAACAATTGCAAGGAGGAAGAGAAATAGAAGAGAAGGAAAGAAAATCACAAAAAGATTTGTTTTTTGTTTTTTTTATAAAAATTGTAAAAAGGAAAAAAAATTATGGAGAGATGTCATGAAAGAAGGAAAGCAACAAAGAAAGGAAACAAAACAAAAGGCAAGAATTTTTTTTCTCTTATCTGGTAGATATACGGTATCACAAATCAAATACCAAATCAACCAACAAGATTTTTTTTATCTATGCTAGAAAACAAAAGGGAACAAAATAAAATAAAAATATTTTTTTGTGTTTTTTTTATATTAAGAAAAAGAAAATTATAACCCGAAGGATTTAAAAACAAAAATTATTTTGGTCCCCGGCAACGGCGCCAAAATTTGTTTGCGAACAAATTAACAACTGTAAACAATTGTTTAATCCGTTCGACTTTCCTAAACAACAAGGATTTTTGTAGAGGGTGTCGAACTCTGGGACCAAAAATATTTTAATTAATAAATCCAATCAAGTTATCCCTAACTTTTGATTGGTTGAAAACAAAGAAAATAGCAAAATTAAATAAAAGAGAGTTTTAACAATAAGTGAAAGCAATTAGGGGATAATGACATAGATCAGATTCATAATCATCAATAGCCAAAAGATTAACCAGATCTAATACATGTTTCTGTCATAAACATGAATCAACAATAATAGGTTTTTAGAAACAAATATGTAAATAATGACAAGCATAGCCTATGCAGGAGCTCAGGTCTACAACCATAGACTATCAGGACAGATTCACTAATTAATTTCTAAAACCCTAAAATTAGATCTAAATCTGATAATTGTTAGACCGAACACGAATATACCCTGTGAAGGAGCATAGCTCTTAAACGACACAGGATATTAAGGTTCAGATCTAACCATTGGTTCAGATCTAGATCTATATACATGAATTCCTCATCCTTTGGCTATGTGATTCATATCGAATCATATATATTAGCGTCATCACCCCCTAATCAAATGGGATTAGCTAGACATAGCTAAAGAAAATGAGAAAAAGAAAATAAATAACATAAACATAAATAAAATAAAATAACAACAGAGAAGAGAAGGAGAAGAGTTTTATTCCAAGCAAAGGATTACAGAATAAAACTAAGTGTGTCTTACAATGAATGAGATAAAGTGTATTTATAGCTGATATGACAAAGGCTGCTTGGAAAATTACACAATGTGGGACTAAAGAATTAGCCCAAATAACACATAAGCTAGTGTGAACGGGGTTGTAGAGTAAGAGGCCTTGTAAGTGAGCCAGTGTGAACGCGTGCAGTGCATGAATGAGAAGCCTTGCAAAGGAGTTAATGTGAACGCTACATGAGTGAAATGGTCTGCAATTGAGCCAATGTGAACACAATATGAGTCTTTAGTGAGCCAAATCTACCCAACTGAACTCTATTTGCAACCGTTCTTCAAGCTTTAAACTCTTCAAGCTTTAGTAATTTTAACTTCACTCTTTTTCAGCAAATTCTTCATGCTTTATTCATCAAATGCTCTAAACCATGATTCTTGTCATCAATCTGAAAACACGGCTATAAATACACAATATCAATTATTTAAAAGATAAAATAAGATAACTATGCGGATAAAATATACACATTTACGTGTATATCACCAGCGCCCCTTGGCGCTCAAGTAACAGGAAGCAAACTGATCAATTTTGAGAAATGCTCAAACTTGTCCTTTGGAAGTGACTTGGTCATCATATCTGAAGGATTATCCGAAATACCCACCTTCAATAATTTGATCTTGCTTTGTTCTTCCTCAAGCATAAGAAAGAAGCCTCTAACATCAATGTGCTTCGTCCGTGAACTATAAGCTTGATTCTCAACAAGATGAATTGCACTCTGACTGTCTAAAAATAGCTCCACTGTCTGTTGCGCCATTGAAAGATCATCCAACAACTGAAGTAAGTACAATCCTTCCTTTGTTGCTTCCACAATCGACATTAACTCTACTTCGGTAGTCGACAAAGCTACGATAGACTGCAACTTTGATCTCCACAAAATCGGGCCTATGCCAAGTGTAAAAACATAGCCCGACACCGACTTCCGTCCATCTCTATCCCCAGCGTAATCTGAATCACAGTATCCTCTAAGAGAGATGTCTCCATCTACTCCACCATATAACAAGCCAACTGAAGAAGTGCCACGAAGATATCTGAGTATCCACTTCATTGCTTGCCAATGCTCTTTACCTGGGTTAGACATATATCGACTAACAACACCAACTGCATGGGCCAAATCTGGTCTCGTGCACACCATTGCATACATGAGACTACCAACAGCACTAGAATAAGGTATATTAGCCATATACCTTTTATCTTCTTCTGATGTGGGACACATATCTTTGGATAGCTTGAATTGAGAGCCTAATGGAGTAGCCACCGGTTTAGCATTCTCCATACCGAATCGAGATAGGACTTTCTCGATGTATTGAGTTTGAGTGAGCCTCAAAACTCTTTGCTTTCTATCCCTCTGAATCTCCATCCCCAAAATTCTCTGTGCGTTTCCCAAATCTTTCATCTCAAATTCCTTACCGAGCTCCATCTTCAACTCCGAGATTTTATACATGCTATTAGAAGCTATCAACATATCATCAACATAAAGTAACAAATAGATGATGCCATCATTACAATTTTTAAAATAGACACATTGGTCCTTAAAGCTTCTAGAGTAACCATGTGAGATCATAAAATTATCCAATTTCTTGTACCATTTTCTAGGAGACTGTTTTAAGCCATAAAGAGATTTTTTAAATTTACAAACATGACCTGGCCGGCTGCTATCAATGAACCCCTCTGGCTGCTGTTGGTAAATTTCCTCCTCAAGATCACCATGCAAGAATGCTGTCTTGACATCTAGTTGTTCCAACTCCATGTCGAAGTGAGCAACTAATGCCAAAAGAATGCGAATGGAAGTGTGTCTAACAACTTGAGAAAAAATATCATGAAACTCCACATCTTTCTTCTGAACATAACCCTTCGCCACTAATCTTGCTTTGTACCTCAAGTCACCATTGCCGCCATCTTTCACCTTATAAATCCATTTACATCCAATTGCTCTCTTGTCGGAAGGAAGTGGCACTAAATCCCAAGTGTGATTTTTGTGCAAAGACTCAATCTCCTCCTCCATTGCTACTAGCCAACTGGAGCTATCAACTGAACTAATGGCATCTCTGTAGTCTCTTGGTTCATCATGAAATATGCTTAATGCATAAGCTGCCATGTCATCAAACTCAATATCTTCAATACTTAATCCCACAAAATCATCGAACCATGTAGGTCTTTTCTTCTCTCTCGTTGGTCGAGTTTGAATTTGAGCTCCACCTTGAGATTGATCTTCTGTCTCTTCCCTATCAACCACGGTGTCATCGGAATCACCATTTTTACTCGTATGGAAGTCTGATGATCTGCCTTGTGTTTGGTATTCTAAATTTGTCCTCTTATCATCATCATTAACTGAAGAAGAAGGCTCCACCTTCAACATAGCCTTCTCATCAAATGTAACATGCCTGCTAGTAACAATCTTCTGGGTAGTAGGACACCACATCCTATACCCCTTAATTCCGTTCTTATATCCAAGAAAAATACACTTGCGCGATCTTGGATCCAACTTACCTTTGCTCTCATGCACATAAGCTGGAAAACCAAACACTCTGAGAAAGGAATATGATACAGGCCCTCCCTTCCATACTTCTTCAGGAATCTTCATATCTATGGCGGTAGAAGGTGTGCGGTTGATAAGGAAAACCGCCGCAGATAATGCTTCTGCCTAAAATCTCTTATTTAATCCCACAGTCAGCCATAAGCAACGAGTTCTTTCCAACAAAGTCCGATTCATTCTCTATGCAATCCCATTTGACTGAGAGTCTCCTGGTGTGGTGTAATGTCTTTTGATTCCCCCGGACTCACAAAATTTGATGAATTTTTGAGAAGTGAATTCACCACCATTATCTGAACGAAGAACCTTCACTTTCTTTCTAGACTGCTTCTCAACAAGAGTTTCCAACTTTGAAACCTATCAAAAGTTTCATCTTTGGACTTCATAAAGTAAACCCATACTTTTCTAGAAAAATCATCAACAAATGAAACGAAATACCTGGCTCCTCCATAAGATAGGCATGGTGAGGGGCCCCCAAACATCAGTATGAACATACTCTAAAACATCTTTAGACTTATGCTCTGCAATGCCAAAAGAAACCTTGGTTTGCTTTCCAAGTACACATCCTTCACAAAAGTCAAGTTTTGAATGATGAACACCGTCAATCAAGCCTCTCTTTCTCAATACTTATAAATTGCGCTCTCCAATGTGGTCCATACGAAAATGCCACAATCTGATAGAGTCGGAATCAACTGAATCAATAACTGAAGCAGACTCCGCAACAGCAGTTGTACCCTTCAGCAAATATAGATTTACAGCTTTTACCACTTTCATTACTATCAATGAGCCATTTGTAATTTTTAATGAATCTTTTTCTATCACACACTTTAAGCCAAAATTGCACCATGCTCCAATTCAAACTACGCCTTAAATCAGGTACATGCCTGACATCACATAAAGTGCGAACAACACCATCAAACATCCTGATTTTTACTGTTCCAATACCAATCATGCGACAAGAAGCATTATTTCCCATGATAACCTCTCCTCCATCAAGTTGACGATAAGTGGAAAAAGAGTGCCTATCAGGTGTCATGTGATAGGATTCTCCCGAGTCAATAATCCACATAGTACTCTTCATAGGAGAGGCGGAAGCTGTAAAAATGCCAAGATCATTATCTGAATCTGATGTCTCCGCTGTAGATGCTGAAGCCTTCTGGGGAACAGCTTTGTTTTTATTCTCCAACTTGGGGCAATTTGCAATATGTCCAGGTTTTCTGCAATAATGACAAACTCCCTTCCGGGCTGCTCTTGACTGAGATCTGGACTTTGCTCTATCTCCACCATAATTGGGTCTACTTTTACTTCTTCCTCTCTGTGCAACAAGACTTTCAGAGTCGTTCTTCATGCTCATGCTTGCTAACTTTCCTCTCAACATTTCGTTTTGCAAATTTGTCTTCACATCCTCCAAGCAAATAGACGAACGTCCATAGATCATAGAGTTAACAAAAGTGTTATACTCTGCAGGTAAAGAACATAAAAGAATAACACCTTGCGCATCATCCTCAATCTTTACATCAGCTGCTCGAAAATTCATGACAAGTGTGTTGAGGGCATCTATATGAGCAAATACATCTGTTCCAGGCCTCATTTTGAAAGAATAAAATTGTTGCTGCAAGATTGTAACACCCCGCCTCCGCTAGGGTCACTCGCAAGGGAATGCACTAGCTTTAGAGGGGCATTATTGGTAAACATGCACAGAAATATCACAAGACAGAACATATATATATAAATAGCGGAAGTAAAATCAAACTTTCATAAACATGAATACATAAGGTTTAAAGCCTTTTACATCAGAGTACATCAAAACCTGTCTTGCAATAGTAAAGAAGCATAAAGACTTTTTAATAAATTATTCCCCAAGTAAAACCGTAAAGTAGCCATAGCCAAGAGAAGTCCAAGCCATCCATGATGACCTTCAAGCAGAAGAAGTCCGAACTAAACAGCATTGTTTCCTCCCTGAAACCTGGGGGGGGGAAACGGAAGAAAAGAGGCGAAACAAAACGGGTCAGTCAAACAGACTGAGTAAGTCCTATCTACTTCCAGTATAAAAACAGGTAAAGGTAACATGACATGCATAAACTGAAAGTAAACATAAGGATAACTACAAGATAGATAAACCAGGGTAGCCGGTTGAACTACTGCGGCAAGGTAAACTAAGGTATCATGATAAACTACGGTGTCAAGGTATCACATCGTCAGATTTCTATCGAGTACATTATCCCAAGGTATCTACCCCGTCTAACATCCCACGGTATCTATTATGTATATTCTTCCTAGTTCTAACATGTATATTTGCTCTGCACCTCTCGTACTAGTATCCCTACCCGCGTCATGTGTTAACCATGAATGTCCCGTGCTCAAAGTCGTGTAATGGTCCATGTCAACCTAATATCGCATATATAGGTTACTCAAATCATACGTTTCTTTCCATGTATATAAGTTCAGTCCTTTGCCGTACCTCGTACGGGCTTCCTCATGTCGTATTATCCTTGGAATCATTTGGACTGTCACCCTTGTTCTAGCTAGGCTCTTCCGTATGAATCATCGTTTGAACTACTAGGACTTACGCCACCTAGCACCACTAGGGATTACGCTTACCTATTGCACGCTTTCGTATTTCGGTTTGGGTTAAACCACCTAGGCCACTAGGGATTACGCTAACCCTCAACCGCGCCCTTTTTCCCACGCATTCATCGTGAATCGTTTTTCTATAACTGGATGCACATGTATCACATCGTGCCATCCGAGTCCTGTCACAGGGCAAACCAAGAAATACAGGACTCGGTCGGGAGCTTTAGATTTATCTGCCGATGCAGATACTAAGGTCTGCTTTTCTACACGTGGCTATGGTCCCACGAGACCCCTCCCTCAACTAGTGAAAGGCAACACAAGAGAAAATCTTGCATGAGAACTACACTCCGGCCAGCCCACATCCTACGGCCTACCTCACCCATAATTAGATAGCAAATCATGGTCTGTTGGGTGTTCCCTGCCTTTCCGTACGTACACGCTCGACTCAAGATGGTAGATGATCGACGAACTTGCTATCTCGGGCACCGTATGTATTCGCCGACTCACTGCTATCCACCCCAGTCTTTAGGTCGCTCGCATAGCAACCAAGGCATATTCCTGGTTCTTCTACCGCAGACCTCAACCTCTCGTGAGCCTAGTATAATGACCTGACAGCTCACAGAGGGATCCCAAGAATACCCTTACGTTCCCCGAAGCCGCTGCTTCGTTACCCAGTTCGTTGGAGCCTTTATCCAAATCAGATAGCCTGCTCCTACACGCATACCCTAACGTATCGGGTTACTGATCTATCTAAGAAATGGTCCAACTTTCCTTGACTAAGAATTATTACTTAGTTTCCCTTAACTAAGGTTTACCACTTAGCTTCATTTCCATAATCCTTGTTAACTATGGTTGTCTACCAAATCCTCCGAATTAGGGTTTATCTAATGGGTTAAGTGCCACTTAAGTTCACAACTTCACCCGTCTACAAAACATGTCGAAACTGGCTAAGTATCCAAGTCCAAGACTTAACCTTACAGACCATGTGTCAAGTTGGTTAAGTATATCAAGCAATCCATGACTTAACCTCGTCTAATTATCATTTTAGATTGGTTAAGTATATATTAATTTGACCCCATCAGATTACCGAGTCAAGTCGGTCAAGCGTATTCGAAACGATTCGTGACTTAGCCTTATCATGTTTTCACGTTAGGTTGGTTAAGTATAGGTTAACTTAACCTCATCAAATTAACGAGTTAGATTGGTTAAGTATAGGTCACTTACCCTCATCAAATCATCGTGTTAAATTAGTTAAGTGTTTAACTTAACCCCATTAAATTACCAAGTTAAGTCGGTTGAGTACGGGTTACTTGACCTCATTGAATTATCAAGTTTAAATTGGTTAAGTGTTTAACTTAACCCTATCGAGTTACCGTGTTCAGATTAGTTAAGCCTAATCTTAACCCCATCCATTAACTTTATTATACGGTTAAGTGTCATTAAGAAAATTTACTTAACCTTATCACGTTATCGTGTTGGATTGATTAAGTGTTGGTTAACTTAATCCCGTCCACTAGTCGTATAAGAATGGTCAAGTGTCATTAGGCAAATCAAGTTACTTAACCTACCCAAGCTTATCATGTTTTGTTAAGTATCATTAGCCTAATCAAATTACTTAACTCATTTGTCCATATCATCTTTGGTTAAGCCTCATTAATTAAATTAACTTAACCCTATTATGTGGCATTAATTTAATTAATGCACCCTCAACCTCTCACATTAGACCTTGTTGTGGTTACTAGTTAAGCCGGGCGGGTCCGGGTAGATTTACACCACAACCTAGTCTAACCTCGGGTCTTAAGCGCGACATGACCAACTTCTCACATTGGGTCCTATTGTTTGCAACTACTAGTTAGGCCGGTCGGTTCCGGGTAGATTTACGTTGCAAACTCAACCCAACCTCGAGTTGGCCATACTCATATTATCTAAGTTCATCATGTTTCCCAAAACACGTTACAAGTTTTTCGAGCATTTGGGTAGACCTAACTTAATAGGTAAATTCCCAAAGGGTAGACCTAACTTAATAGGTAAATTCCCAAGCTCATATTTTTATGCATACTTACATGTCATCTTCCATGTTATCTTTCAAGCCATATTTTCAAGTATAAACGCATGTCATATTCAAGTGAAGATTTTGCGACATGTTCATGTTTGTCTAACTACCCAAAATCGTGTTTTCCCAACGCAAGCAAATCGAGTCAACATAGTAAGGATACTATGTCACATATTGGTCTCAAAACATGCATGATGCCAAAAAGGGCTTGGCTTCCACATGCATAACATCATAAAGGAATTGACCATAAACATGCATAGTGTCATAAGGTAATTTGGCCACAAACATGCATATTATCACGAAAGGGGTTTGGCCATAAACATGCATAATCTTATAAAAGGCTTGGCCACAAACTTGCATAATAGCATAAAAGGGTTTGGGTTCATAAACATGCATAAGCCCCAAAATCTAGTCTTAGCCAATATTTCATAAGTAAAATGGTTCCTAAAGGTTCATGCTAGCATTTCATGCATAAAGGTCCAAACTTGCAAGTTAAACTAGGTTATGCATAGCATGAGAGGCATGATTAAGTCACTCACATGGCCTAAGATCATAAACATGAACACAAGAGGCAAGGTAAGGTTCATATAGGTTCGCATAATCATGTTTAGCCTCATTTTATCCCATGTCAACATTAAAAATACCGTTTTGATCCAAAAGTAGCTAGAACTTACATAGTTAGGCCTAGGGAAAGAAGCATAAATCATCTTGGCTAAGAAAGGTGCCTCCTTTGTTGAAGAATCGTCATGGAACTCGCATAGCAACGTTGATTTGGCCTTCATTTGGTGTAGCAAGCTTGCACCTTTTGATTTGAACTTGATTTGGATGCATAGGCTCTAGGGATTTGAGATGGAGGCCATGAGAGTAGAAATTTGGCCATAGTTTAGTTACATGAGTGAATAATGAGGGTTTAGGGGTAGGTTTAGGGTCTTTTTATAGAGATTAGGATAGTTTTAGGCCCTTAGATTAACCCTAGGACCAACCTGAACCGTCAGATTTCAAACCAGGCCCAAAAACCTAGCCAAGATAGCAAATAGGTGCACCAGATCAAAATCAGCCGACAGGGCAAGTCGACAGCCCTGTCGACATGCATGTCGACATGCCTGTCGACATGCCTGTCGACATGCCTGTCGACTTGTCTGGGCGGGAATTTTCCCGCCTGGCCCCATTTCTGCACGTTTCGAAATTCAAATTTTCCGAAAACTTCTTTGGGCCTTAACCGGGTCATACGGACTCCGATTTTCGAAAACTCGGACTCTATTTCGCGTATTTTTCCGAGACGAACGCAATGGCATAGCCCGTTTTACTTAATTCAGAATTTAAAATTAAATTCTGCCTTGATTCTCGTTTTAACATGTTATTGAAATACGGGTTGTTACATTCTCCCCACCTTTTAGGATTTCGTCCCCGAAATCTCTAAGTTAGGAAGAACATATCCTACCATCCATCATCCATCTACTCAAAACATCATCCACAAGCAACCATTGTCCTTAGATGATTTCTAATGCTGTATGAATACATGCAAAATGTGTGTGTACATGTTCCTTAGCTAATGCTAATGATCAGGCCTGGATAATCTTTCTAATGCAAAAATATGTATAGTGCCATGAATCCAACATGTATGCAAATAGTCCTAGCCATATAGATACTATATGCGTGCACAATCATTCATTCATATGCAACAACCACATGATAACACATTCGATTTCATCCATAAACAAGTATAAATACTCGTGCATATGCAATATGAAATGTGACCGAGTCGAGCTAGTATCTAATGTATATTCGCGCATCCACGAGCAACCACTTGCAACCATATCAATCATAACATGTTTCAAATACATGTTTACATCCATAGGGTTCTACCTAAGATTCCCTGAAACAGGGTCGAGAAGATAAACAGGACAAACTCCTTACGGGGTTTGTAACAGAAAATAGGACCGAGAGGATGTCCACAAAAGATAGCCTACAAGTAAGCTCTACCGAAAACTGGGATCGAGGATATATTCCCAAAAGAGATATCATGCACGTATTTAGTCTTCAGTCTCCTGCGTTGCGCTATCTTGAGCTCAGTTCCATCGTGCCTTGACCACCCCTTTTTCTTCACGATTTCGCAGCTTCTTACTTCCTGTTTCCATAACATGAGTTGGAACTCATTTCCTCGTCGCCTCTCGTTCCATTTGCACTTATCCTTTCCCTAGTGTACTTGGCTCAACCATATCTACGTACTCAAGCCAGCTCTCCAAAATTCACTAGTGAATTCTGGATCTCGTTTTCCGATGCCAATCCAAATTGCCAAGAGTCCTTACTAGGGTGATCCCCATAACTCATACATAGTCGAAACGAACCATGCGCCTTAGCGGCGAATTCTATCCAAACGGATTACCAACAACTGCATCCTGGGATTCTAGACAGAACCCAACAGGTTACACGAGCCTTCGAGGGTATTACCAGAGCAAGCCAAGAGTCTAACTACCCTCCTTCTAAAACCGAGAGTGGCACCCCTTACTGGATAACCGCTTCATCCCTAGAACCCATCCACAACTTATAAACATAAGCATTATTTCCCAGCTCAACACTTGATATAGACATTCTCAAATCCAAACAAGTCATGAATAAATGGACCGATCTTCCAATAGGTTTTGAGACAAAACGGGACCCTCTATTACACTAGTACTAAGGTGCAGAGACTCAACTATCAAAGCGGACCCAAAAAGATGCGGTGATCCAACCAAAGTCCCGACGGGATGATAGAGAAGAAAACTAAACCTTTAACAAGATCGTTACCCTCCTTCCGAGGTACCCTAGAAATGAGAGCATACTATTGCCCTCCCAATGATCTTGTCCTTGTCCCATGATACTTAACTATCCGTCCAGTTTCACCATGCCAAAGGTACCCTCTCGTCAAGGGTTTCATTGTTCATCTTTCTTTCTCATTCGGGGTTGAGCCATACCAACAAGTTGTTCATCCTTAAACTCGCATCCTTTATCCTCTTTCTCACTATCCCTTTCTTATAACGCGGCCACCGGTCTCTCGAGAACCACCTCCATCGCATGGAAAGCACTTTCGTGGATAGAAAAGACTAGTCGCAGTTAAAACCACTGTGACTACAGATGGAGGAAAGAAAGGAAAAGAGATTCAATCAAGGAAACAAGGATAATGCTAATGGCCTTTGGGGAATAGCTTTTTTTTTCTTTTTAAAAGAAAATTTTCTTGAAAAATGCTTCTTTGTAAACGGTTTTTCAAATAATTTTCAGAAGGTCTTTAAAAACTTTTGCCCAGTCTGGTAACCTTCTGCTCTGATACCAAATGTAACACCCCGCCTCCGCTAGGGTCACTCGCAAGGGAATGCACTAGCTTTAGAGGGGCATTATTGGTAAACATGCACAGAAATATCACAAGACAGAACATATATATATAAATAGCGGAAGTAAAATCAAACTTTCATAAACATGAATACATAAGGTTTAAAGCCTTTTACATCAGAGTACATCAAAACCTGTCTTGCAATAGTAAAGAAGCATAAAGACTTTTTAATAAATTATTCCCCAAGTAAAACCGTAAAGTAGCCATAGCCAAGAGAAGTCCAAGCCATCCATGATGACCTTCAAGCAGAAGAAGTCCGAACTAAATAGCATTGTTTCCTCCCTGAAACCTGGGGGGGGGAAACGGAAGAAAAGAGGCGAAACAAAACGGGTCAGTCAAACAGACTGAGTAAGTCCTATCTACTTCCAGTATAAAAACAGGTAAAGGTAACATGACATGCATAAACTGAAAGTAAACATAAGGATAACTACAAGATAGATAAACCAGGGTAGCCGGTTGAACTACTGCGGCAAGGTAAACTAAGGTATCATGATAAACTACGGTGTCAAGGTATCACATCGTCAGATTTCTATCGAGTACATTATCCCAAGGTATCTACCCCGTCTAACATCCCACGGTATCTATTATGTATATTCTTCCTAGTTCTAACATGTATATTTGCTCTGCACCTCTCGTACTAGTATCCCTACCCGCGTCATGTGTTAACCATGAATGTCCCGTGCTCAAAGTCGTGTAATGGTCCATGTCAACCTAATATCGCATATATAGGTTACTCAAATCATACGTTTCTTTCCATGTATATAAGTTCAGTCCTTTGCCGTACCTCGTACGGGCTTCCTCATGTCGTATTATCCTTGGAATCATTTGGACTGTCACCCTTGTTCTAGCTAGGCTCTTCCGTATAAATCATCGTTTGAACTACTAGGACTTACGCCACCTAGCACCACTAGGGATTACGCTTACCTATTGCACGCTTTCGTATTTCGGTTTGGGTTAAACCACCTAGGCCACTAGGGATTACGCTAACCCTCAACCGCGCCCTTTTTCCCACGCATTCATCGTGAATCGTTTTTCTATAACTGGATGCACATGTATCACATCGTGCCATCCGAGTCCTGTCACAGGGCAAACCAAGAAATACAGGACTCGGTCGGGAGCTTTAGATTTATCTGCCGATGCAGATACTAAGGTCTGCTTTTCTACACGTGGCTATGGTCCCACGAGACCCCTCCCTCAACTAGTGAAAGGCAACACAAGAGAAAATCTTGCATGAGAACTACACTCCGGCCAGCCCACATCCTACGGCCTACCTCACCCATAATTAGATAGCAAATCATGGTCTGTTGGGTGTTCCCTGCCTTTCCGTACGTACACGCTTGACTCAAGATGGTAGATGATCGACGAACTTGCTATCTCGGGCACCGTATGTATTCGCCGACTCACTGCTATCCACCCCAGTCTTTAGGTCGCTCGCATAGCAACCAAGGCATATTCCTGGTTCTTCTACCGCAGACCTCAACCTCTCGTGAGCCTAGTATAATGACCTGACAGCTCACAGAGGGATCCCAAGAATACCCTTACGTTCCCCGAAGCCGCTGCTTCGTTACCCAGTTCGTTGGAGCCTTTATCCAAATCAGATAGCCTGCTCCTACACGCATACCCTAACGTATCGGGTTACTGATCTATCTAAGAAATGGTCCAACTTTCCTTGACTAAGAATTATTACTTAGTTTCCCTTAACTAAGGTTTACCACTTAGCTTCATTTCCATAATCCTTGTTAACTATGGTTGTCTACCAAATCCTCCGAATTAGGGTTTATCTAATGGGTTAAGTGCCACTTAAGTTCACAACTTCACCCGTCTACAAAACATGTCGAAACTGGCTAAGTATCCAAGTCCAAGACTTAACCTTACAGACCATGTGTCAAGTTGGTTAAGTATATCAAGCAATCCATGACTTAACCTCGTCTAATTATCATTTTAGATTGGTTAAGTATATATTAATTTGACCCCATCAGATTACCGAGTCAAGTCGGTCAAGCGTATTCGAAACGATTCGTGACTTAGCCTTATCATGTTTTCACGTTAGGTTGGTTAAGTATAGGTTAACTTAACCTCATCAAATTAACGAGTTAGATTGGTTAAGTATAGGTCACTTACCCTCATCAAATCATCGTGTTAAATTAGTTAAGTGTTTAACTTAACCCCATTAAATTACCAAGTTAAGTCGGTTGATTACGGGTTACTTGACCTCATTGAATTATCAAGTTTAAATTGGTTAAGTGTTTAACTTAACCCTATCGAGTTACCGTGTTCAGATTAGTTAAGCCTAATCTTAACCCCATCCATTAACTTTATTATACGGTTAAGTGTCATTAAGAAAATTTACTTAACCTTATCACGTTATCGTGTTGGATTGATTAAGTGTTGGTTAACTTAATCCCGTCCACTAGTCGTATAAGAATGGTCAAGTGTCATTAGGCAAATCAAGTTACTTAACCTACCCAAGCTTATCATGTTTTGTTAAGTATCATTAGCCTAATCAAATTACTTAACTCATTTGTCCATATCATCTTTGGTTAAGCCTCATTAATTAAATTAACTTAACCCTATTATGTGGCATTAATTTAATTAATGCACCCTCAACCTCTCACATTAGACCTTGTTGTGGTTACTAGTTAAGCCGGGCGGGTCCGGGTAGATTTACACCACAACCTAGTCTAACCTCGGGTCTTAAGCGCGACATGACCAACTTCTCACATTGGGTCCTATTGTTTGCAACTACTAGTTAGGCCGGTCGGTTCCGGGTAGATTTACGTTGCAAACTCAACCCAACCTCGAGTTGGCCATACTCATATTATCTAAGTTCATCATGTTTCCCAAAACACGTTACAAGTTTTTCGAGCATTTGGGTAGACCTAACTTAATAGGTAAATTCCCAAAGGGTAGACCTAACTTAATAGGTAAATTCCCAAGCTCATATTTTTATGCATACTTACATGTCATCTTCCATGTTATCTTTCAAGCCATATTTTCAAGTATAAACGCATGTCATATTCAAGTGAAGATTTTGCGACATGTTCATGTTTGTCTAACTACCCAAAATCGTGTTTTCCCAACGCAAGCAAATCGAGTCAACATAGTAAGGATACTATGTCACATATTGGTCTCAAAACATGCATGATGCCAAAAAGGGCTTGGCTTCCACATGCATAACATCATAAAGGAATTGACCATAAACATGCATAGTGTCATAAGGTAATTTGGCCACAAACATGCATATTATCACGAAAGGGGTTTGGCCATAAACATGCATAATCTTATAAAAGGCTTGGCCACAAACTTGCATAATAGCATAAAAGGGTTTGGGTTCATAAACATGCATAAGCCCCAAAATCTAGTCTTAGCCAATATTTCACAAGTAAAATGGTTCCTAAAGGTTCATGCTAGCATTTCATGCATAAAGGTCCAAACTTGCAAGTTAAACTAGGTTATGCATAGCATGAGAGGCATGATTAAGTCACTCACATGGCATAAGATCATAAACATGAACACAAGAGGCAAGGTAAGGTTCATATAGGTTCGCATAATCATGTTTAGCCTCATTTTATCCCATGTCAACATTAAAAATACCGTTTTGATCCAAAAGTAGCTAGAACTTACATAGTTAGGCCTAGGGAAAGAAGCATAAATCATCTTGGCTAAGAAAGGTGCCTCCTTTGTTGAAGAATCGTCATGGAACTCGCATGGCAACGTTGATTTGGCCTTCATTTGGTGTAGCAAGCTTGCACCTTTTGATTTGAACTTGATTTGGATGCATAGGCTCTAGGGATTTGAGATGGAGGCCATGAGAGTAGAAATTTGGCCATAGTTTAGTTACATGAGTGAATAATGAGGGTTTAGGGGTAGGTTTAGGGTCTTTTTATAGAGATTAGGATAGTTTTAGGCCCTTAGATTAACCCTAGGACCAACCTGAACCGTCAGATTTCAAACCAGGCCCAAAAACCTAGCCAAGATAGCAAATAGGTGCACCAGATCAAAATCAGCCGACAGGGCAAGTCGACAGCCCTGTCGACATGCATGTCGACATGCCTGTCGACATGCCTGTCGACTTGTCTGGGCGGGAATTTTCCCGCCTGGCCCCATTTCTGCACGTTTCGAAATTCAAATTTTCCGAAAACTTCTTTGGGCCTTAACCGGGTCATACGGACTCCGATTTTCGAAAACTCGGACTCTATTTCGCGTATTTTTCCGAGACGAACGCAATGGCATAGCCCGTTTTACTTAATTCAGAATTTAAAATTAAATTCTGCCTTGATTCTCGTTTTAACATGTTATTGAAATACGGGTTGTTACAAAGATGATGCGATTGGTGAGAGACTTGTCGTAGAACTTTCTCTGAGGAGCATCCCACAATTCCTTAGCAGTTTTCACATGAGAAAACTCTCTAAGTACTTCATCAGAAAGGCTAAGTTGGATGGTAGTGAGAGCATCCTCTTTCAATTCTTCTAACTCTTCAGGTGCTAATTTCTTCAATTTCTCTGGATCTGAGACAACTTTAAATGTCCTCTCTTTCTTCAACACCGCTTCCATCTTCATCTTCCATGTGCCAAAATCCCCCTTTCCATCAAACCTAGCGACTCCATAATTTGTAGCGCTTCTACCACCGCTATTCTTTGCGGAATTTGACATGGTTGAAAAAGTCTTTGAACAAGACAACTAGCTCTGATACCAATCTGTAGTGCAAAATCAGAGATTTGGGCAGCGGAATATGAATAAACCCAATGATCTAGTCTGTCAACAATTTCAACAACGCCAAAAATAAAAACAAGTGGCACAAATTATAGAGAACAAAATTAGAAAATAGAGGAAAGAGTACACCAATTTTTAACGTGGTTCGGCTTTGCCTACGTCCACGGAGACCCAATAACTTTTATTTCTCAATGAAGAAATGAGTACAAAAGAGAGAAGACTAATGGTGGATTTCATACTTCATACAATAACATGACCCCTATTTATATAGAGGGATTTCTTGGGGATAAAGAAGAGAAGTTTCATGAAGAAAAATAAATATAATATCTTCCTTGGTTTGATTGGAGTATAAATGGATGGAGCAATTATGGTCTCAATATCTTTCCCTAAGAATTGATTCTTCATTAATTAATTAATTGATTGGCCTTTTATTTTTCTTCCAAAAAGAAAACTTTCTCCTTTCTCTTTCCATGTATGAACCAATTAATTGATTGACAATCAATCAATTTATTTCCTTCTCTACAAATATTTGAATCATTAATTTCAACAGCAACGACTGTTTGTATACCCTATGGTCGAATCTGATTGCTTAGGTTATTCAGATCTGGACGTAGATTCCATATAGCAGGTCAACTCCAGGTGTAAGCTACTCAGACCTTCTTCTGCTGCTGCCACATCCCCAATATCATTAAGTTCGCAATCAACAAGTTCTCTACAAGTTCGACTCATGTAACCTTCCAAGTACAATATTATTTGCTTAAATCTTTCCCAATTTATGTATACTTTATATTTCATTTATAGTAGCCATAGCCATGTCCTGCGATAGCGTTGGGATGTACGATACGTTCGACAATAGGAAGTGGTTAGAATATGATGTTAGGATATTTGCAGGCAAAGCCTTATGAAGTTCTATCTTAATTCACTTATAAGCAATGAGAAGTTTTTTCTTCAATTTTGTTTTCCAAGCTACTTATGATACCTCATTATAATGATTTTTCAAACACTCAAGTAAAATAAACTACTTATAAATAGTCTGGTACAGATTTAGTATTAGTTATTTAAATGTACAAATATTATTGGCCTCACCTGTGTTTTCTAGTATGTACATTCTTCTTTTATTGTTAGGTCGATACCTACTGTAAATAAATAATGTAGAACATGAGAGTCAATTGAAGCATTTAATCTCATAATATTGTGCTTACATATTAAACAAATGTGACAGACCTATACTGATGCTGACGATCTCAAGTTAAAAAGGGATTGCTCTGCATCAGATGTTGATGCAATAATTAAGAAACTGAATGAGACGATTAACAAGATAAGATGCAAGTTTATTTTATTTATTTTGTTTATTCTTCTGTTGCATAACTTTATAAAGTGGTACAATGATTTCGTACAGGTATATTAGTCTATTACGGGAATATGATAATTTGATTTTTGATGGTGGCGGTGGTGGAGCATCGTTATCGCAGGCCATGCTCTGATACCATGAAGGAATTAACAATGAAGGCTTGATCTTCTCATTCACGATACCAAGCATTTATATGTTTACATACAGGAATATTCCCTAGAATCAAGGATATTCTAAAAAATAAGGAAACAACTGCCAATTACATCAATTATGCCTAATTACAAGATATTTACCAAAAGATTATATCCAATCAAATATTCCCAAAAGATATTCTAGGGAATATTCCAATCAAATATTATATTCCAATCAAATATTCCAATCAAATTATCATATTCCCGTAATAAGTAGGCATGCCATTTTTGGTTTCCTCCAAACCTTGGATTGAAACTTCATCAAGCACGATCTATGAATTTGGCATAAGTGAACTTTCACTGTTGTCTTTCGTAGCAGATGAAATGGAAACATCGACATAACTTGTTATTCCACCAGGAGCGGTAGAAAGTGCATTAGCAGGAGGAGTAATAATTGATGGAGATTCTGATACCACTTGAGCCGACCTAGTTTCTATTGCAGATACATAAAATTTAGATCATTTGATGTGTTTAAAGAACAAAGTACTTGTAGATGCAACATTCTCTATTGCTTTTTGCTGAGAAGCAACTTGCTCAGCTAGTTCACGTGCTAACTTTAGATCTTCAGGAATAGTCCATTTAGATTGTTTTGTGACCTTGTTATAGTGATATATTCGTCCAATCTGCAGTCGTAAAGTCCTTACATTCAGTTGATGCATCTGCCTTTTCAACTAGGGTCATCAACTCAAGAGGTTATTCCTAATAAGATCGCTTGGTCTTCTTATCGTAGTAATATCTTTTCCAATCATCAACAACATGTTCTTGCTAATCGAAAGAATACACATCAGTGTTGCCTGGTGTACCAAGAGGAGCAGCTGGTGTCTCAGATGCAAACCAAGGTCGTCCTCCAACCGGCATTATAGGAGTATGCATATGGGATGTTTGTAGATATTGTGGTTGGCCATTGATAGCGTTTGCTTTCTGACCATAAGATGCAGGTCAAGGTTGTCCTCCATACCTTCACTACTTGCACAATGTATTTGCCCAAAAGAAAAACGTCTATTGACAGCACAGAAAAGAAATTTTTGCTCATAGAAAGAAAAA
Organism: Allium sativum; assembly: GCA_030737875.1. Lineage (NCBI taxonomy): Eukaryota > Viridiplantae > Streptophyta > Magnoliopsida > Asparagales > Amaryllidaceae > Allium > Allium sativum. The sequence continues at coordinate 41,610,495 of JASFAX010000020.1, read as the reverse complement.
ATTATCTGGAAAGTAAAATTTCACAAATTAGAACGTAACCAAATCCGTTGTAACTATAGTCATGATGATTAAAACAACATACAAGCTTCATTACTGAGGCTCTGAAATACATACTCAGAATAACAATAAAATCAATTATAAGTGAATAAAACTACAAAATAAACATCTCCCACCACAATTTAGTTCTATTATAATGATTTAACCTCCTTTGAACTTTCTAAAATGGTTGAAGCTAAAGAATAAAATTAAACTTACTATGCATAGAACAATCCGTTGCCTTTGTATGGTCAGCGCCTTAAATCTTCAAGAGATACATATTCACTCGAATGGAATTGTTTTGGTAGGTCATAACCCATCTTTAATAATGACGATTTTTCAGATAATGGCGATTCATGGCGAATAATCCTTTTAGTTCTTTAGATCCATCTTCTTTTCCTCCTCTTAACCCATCTCCACCACCTCCTCCTTCTTCTCATTTCCCTTCTGTCTCTTCTCAAGGTAATCAATCTGGTAATCAAGGTAATCAATCGGACGCTGTTCAATCTAGTATTGATCCTAAGGCTACATCAAATTCGATTCCAGATGCTTCGGCGGCTCCTTCAAGATCTGCGAGATTCTCTTTTTAAGCTGGATTCATTGTTTCGATCTCTTTTTAAGCTGGATTCAAGATCTGTTCACACACCTTTTTACACTTGTGGCCACTAAAACTAAAAGAACCCCAAATATTTTAAATTTACTTTACTGCCTACCATCTAAATCAATAACCTAGAAATGGAGAGGCCACCACCACCTTCCTCTACGTGAACGCTTCTTTCCTCACTTAAATCATGCATTTATGTCTTTTGAGTCATTTAATCGAACATCTTGCATCATATTATCACAACCATCATGTTTATAGTTCAATTTATCATCATTCAAATACTCCGTCTATCAAACGACAAAAATAGTTAATGTATCAATTTGTAAAATAAGATACATAAGTTATACGGACAAAAACCCTACAAGTCCAAACTTTCATTGTCATTCCCTCCTACGACATCGTCAAATTTAATGTGCTCCAAGCCTGAAATTTCCAATTGAGCCAAAAAAATATCCTAAAACGCAATGGAAAAGCCTAACCTTTAAAAAAACCCTAACAGCATGTTCTATAACATAATAGAAAACAATAAAAATCAAGCAACTATAATCTCATTTTTATCTTCATCTTCCATCTCTATTAGGCACAAAAGAATATATGCTTTTGTTTATGTTTAGAGTTTGAAATTATAGAAAAATATTTGTTTTTCTTAGGAGAAATACGGTGGTGAATAACTGAGTGAAAAAAATAATATATGGTGGCCAAAAGAATATAAAAAATATTTATTTGAATTAAATTTAGAAAGGTGGCCAAAAGTGTAAAGCGGGGTATGAATAGTAGAACCCTATTAATAAGAATGGAAAGCTACCAGATGTAGTTAAGGAAGAGGGTTTTAAGTACTGGAGCAATCATTTGGTAGGTTTCTTTTTAGATGGTTCTCTTTATTAACATACTGTTGTAAATTTCTTGAAATCTCATTGGAGATTATTAGGAGAATTCAGTGTTAAGTCAGATGGTTACAATTTCTACTTCCAATTATCTAATGACCACAATAGATCTAACATCAATAGTTTGATCCAATATTTATTAGAGGCCGCATGTTCATCATTACTCAATGAGATCCTACTATTGGCAACTTTCAAAGACAAATTAAGAGGGTTCCTATCTGGATCTAATTTTCCAAAATCCCTTTGATTCTATGGACATTGATTGGTATAAATTGGCTAGCGTGTCACGTTGGTAGATTAATTTGTTTTGATTATAGCACTAAAAAACTTCAGAGATTCAGATATGCTAAGGCCTTAGTGGAGATCACCCCTAATGTTGATTTACCAGATGTCATAGAGTTGCCTAAATTAAGTGATTGTCCCTCTGTTCAGCTTTCATATGATTGGAAGCCAAGTATTTGCGTCATATGCAAGTGTTTTGGTCATTGCACTGCTGAATGTGATAAGGGTTGTGAAGATAATGGTTTTGGTGGAGTGCAAGATGATGGCTTTTGTATGGATAATAATGTAGACTATACAATAGATAATAAGCAGGTTAGAGGCAATAATCATACTGGTAATAGTGAGAAGGGATGGACAAAGGTAATATCTAAAAAGAAGATGATCTAGAAGTGAAAGAATATAGCAACTAAGGAGAAAGTTGTGACTGATAAGGGTGCCTCAAGGTTTGATGAGGATATTGCTAGGTTGAATACATCTTCATCTGGTTTGGATAAATCTTCAAGTGGTATGGATAGTGGTAGCAAAATCTCGGATGTGCAGACTAGAGACAATACATCGAGTAATTCTAATATAATTAGTGATAAAAATAAGGCATGTGATAAAAATAATTCATGTGGTATGGATAATGACGTTCGAGATTCTGGTATTGGTGATAAGAACCCAAGTGGGGACTTTGGATTAAGTTCTTCGTTTAATGAAGAAGCTTTACTGTAGAGGGCATGAATGACGTGGATTCCACAGCAGCTGATATTTCTAAAAAGTCTTATGCATCTACACTCAACTCTAAGGATCCTTCCCCTCTTAATTCTAAGGGTCTTCCTGGTGCTTTTTCAGTGCCTCCCTATGCCAAGTTATCTCCTCCTCCGCATATAATCTTGCCACCAGCCAGTAAATCTGCCTCTTATTCAGCTTCTTCAGGTGCTGGTTTAACTTTTCCTAATAACAAATCTTCATTGTTATCTACAGCTGAACCTACATCTTCTCTTCCCTCATCTAAGAAAAGTAGGAAGTTAAAAGGTAATTTTTGGGATGATTTAGACGGGGGAATTGAGTATAGTATGGAGGATGTAATGCCTTCGAATAGCAGCTTAAAAGCTAATAGGAGGCACACCAGAAGGAATCCAGTCTGATCTGGCATTGTAGAACTAGTTGGTTGTGGAGATGTTTTTCTTTTCAATGGTTTCCTGGTGTGGATAAATTTGTTTCATTATGATTGAGTTTTTTCTTGGGTTGATAATGTTTTTGGAGCAGATGGTATCCTGTAGTTGTTCATGAAGATTTTGGTGTCTTGTTGTCAGTTGGTTGTTTATTTGGTTACAAGTTTGAATTTGTTGATGTGTCTTAGTATTTTGTGCAGTTTCAAGTAATTCATGTATAGGATTTGAGTGCATAAGATTGAGTGTTGTACTGTATTTTTAGGATAGACATATAGAGAGTTATGTTAGGTATATTAAGGATTGTCGTATATAAGTTGTTGTATTTACTGTTATTTGTGTTAAGTAATATTTTTTTTTTCACGCTTGCCTTTTGAATTGTTTGGATTGAGAGATGCATGAGTCTCCTTCGAATCATGTTGAAGCTCTTTTGAAAATTAGGGTTTAGATCCGAATCGTAGAATTTGGATTCCATGGACATTTTACCTAGGGTTTGAATTAGAGGAAAAAGAAAAATGCTTTTGCGGTGAAATTTTTATTTCCAAAATCTACACATGTCCAACGAATTTTTTTGGACATTCTCTGAAATAATATCAAGGGTGTTGTAACATTTTTCGAGGTATTCGTTTTTTCATACCTCATTAATTAGTAGTAGGTGCATAACTTGGCAAATTCTAGTTTAACACGGTGAATTGCTAAGCAAGCCCCTACAATTCAGCAGAAATGATAAAACCCTTCATTTTTCTATGTAGACGTCTTCTAATTAAAAAACAAAAAATGCCCTTCCTCATAATGAAACTACGCGGTTTATAAGAAAACCACGCAGCATCACTACGTGTTACAATAAATAACCATGTATAACCACTACGTGGTTCTTTAGCACACAGCGTAGTGCTCCTGCATGGTTTCCTTATAAACCACATAGAGCCTTTACAAGAGAGGCTAGAAATAAATTTAAAAAAATATAATTGAAAAGGGCAGTTTCGTCCTTGGTTTTTTTTATAGAAACGGGGGGCTTGTGACAGCCCATGTCCGTTAATGTCACTCATAAAGGGAATGCATTAACTTCCATGAAGCATTATAAGTAAACATAACAGAATATTACAAGACAGATACGTAAAGTAGTACTTGAAAATTTTATAACTTTATTACAGCAGAAACAGAAATAAGTTTGGTTACATCCTTCAAAATCACAATACTAAAACCCAAGTACACAAGTATCAGTCTTATACCAAAACCCTTAAGAATGCATAATTTTAAAACCATAATCCACAACATAAACTACCATAAGAAGGTAGAGTCAAAGCCAAGCAATACTTAAAGAACTTCAAGCAGAAAGGATATGAATCAAGCTCCTATGTTTCCACCCTAAGCACCTGGAGGGGAGGGGGAACAGAAAGAAAAAGAGGCAAAAACAAACGAAGTCAGACATAAAGTCTGGCGAATCCAGTAACTTTCAGCATATAAACAGATAGTAGTATCATGACATGTAAATAAAACTGGATGAGAGATTACAGCAACAGAAGTAGCAGCTATGCTTAAGTTAAACAGAAGAAACAGAATGATATAGACCAAGATATGCTTCTTACCTATATCTTACTTCTCTGCACTAATACTTAGTTTTACAGGATTAGGTATTACCCTACTGTCTAAAATGAAACTGAAACAGAATAATATCTACGGAAACTGAATGCTAGTAATGGGCCTTTACCACCCCAACCGAGACAGAAGGTATAGAAACAGAATGCTAATAATGGGTCTTTACCGCCCCAACTGAGATAGAAGGTACAGAAATAGAATGCTAATAATGGGCTTTTACTACCCCAACTAATGGGCCTTTACCACCCCAACAGAGATAGAAGGTACAGAAACAAAATGCTAATAATGGGCCTTTACCACCCCAACTAATGAGCCTTTACCACCCAACAGAGATAGAAGGTACAGAAACAGAATGCTAATAATGGGCCTTTACCACCACAACAGAGACAGAAGGTACAGAAACAGAATGCTAATAATGGGCCTTTACCACCCCAACTAATGTGCCTTTACCACCCCCAACAGAAACAGATGGTACACCAACAGAAACAAACAGAACTAGGTGTACCCTAAATTCTGCCCCAAGCGATCGGCTCCCTAATACATAAATACCCTGTACCGGCCCCACAGAAGGGTGTATCATTCCCTAAAGTGGCAACCTATAGACATAGACTTATTTACAGATGTCACGGTGTCTTATATCCTCAGAGCAGGCCGGATCCATGCACACACATGACCCGGTTGGAATGCGCCATCGACACCCCTCGTAATTATCAGAGTGAACCTCTTACAATTAGTTCAGTAAGCGTGCCCCAGACCCTTCCTAGTGTTGGGTCATAGTTTTGATACCAGAAAAGGGCTACTGACTAATATGGGTCCCACACAACAGCTGGCACAAGTAATTACCCCTCCTAACCTTATGTCCCCAGACTAACATATTTCAGATTAACTTACTTACAGATTTCAGACGTACAAAGTTCATATTAACTAGTTCTCAGATCAGACATACAGGTTAACAAGTTTTCAGACTAACGGATCAGATATACAGATTAACGGACTTACAGATTGTTTTACCAAACCTTGTATTGGGCCTACAGATTTACGAAACGGGTTTATTAGATTCATCCGCCTAGTTGATTAAACCTTATCCACCCAACACGCTTTAGGCATCATATTTATCCTAGATTTTCATTAATTACTAATGCACAGACCTCTCACATTAGGTCGGTAGCTTGTGGCCGCTCGATGTGTCGGGTGGTTTCGGGCAGACTTCTGCCACAAGTCAGACCTAATCTCGTGTCTAAGCATCTTTTAGCTATGTCGTCGACCTCTCACATTAGACTGACAGTTTGCGGTTGCTGGTTAAGCCGACTGGGTCCGGGCAGGCTTCTACCGCAAACAAAGTCTAACCTCGTGTCTCAGCATTCTTATTTTTAGCTAAAGTATTCATTCACAGATTATGCCAATATTAGACTAATTATGCCAATTCAACAAATTTAACTTCTTTACAAGTTACAGCAGATTATTCAATGTTCTATTAACTCGTTTTGCTCAATTTTAGATCGAGCCTATAGATTTACATACCCAAATTTACCGTATTCAGTTTCAACAGTTTCAGCAGATTAGGCAATTTAACAGATTTTATCATAAAATTAAGCCTAATTTTACATGTCCAAATTATGGTCATAATTCATAATATAACATACTCCCCAAATTTTAGTTAAATTTACATAGTACAGAATATTCTCCAAAAACCCCCCAAATCATGATATACAATACGAATTATGCCAAATTATAGCCTTTGATTTCAGCGTATGCCAAATATCCAAAAAGCCCCATTTAGGTGTATTCACATTTAATAGTTATCCTATTATAATATAGATCTTTACGCCTAAGTCATATACTCAATAATTCTCCTTCTTCCAAATCACAGACTATTATATATAGTATGCCCAGATCTAGATCATAAATTACAACATATGTTCTTTTCTCAAATCAGTCATAAATCAGTCATGTCCAATTATACATCATTCACTATTTTCCCCAAATTTAGCTTTTGTGCATCAATCTCTTATGAGATTTGGCTCAGGCTCGTGGTAGCCTGGCTATAGAACAAAAGGAAGGAAGAGATACAGAATAGTTACTATAATATTAATAAGATAGATCTACACAAAAAAAGGGATGTGATAAACAAGAATATGCATAATCCCAAATTCAGATTTATAGCCATGTCAAGATCATAATTAAATTACGTATCTGAAAATAACTGTACTCACCTTGGTTGGATTCTAAAAGGAAAAGGGTTGTAGTTGTTCTCTTTTAATCCTATTCAGATTGGAAGAAGAAGGAGCACTAGTTCTAGCTTAGGTTTCAGCAGAGTAGCGACGCCATTGGTTTATTTTAATATGAATTAGAGCAGAGTATAGGCGTAATGAAGTTGTGTAGAGAAAACTGTAGCCTTAGGGTGTATATATAGCATAGGGATCAACGAATCTGGTCAGAACGGCCGTCCAAATGGAGAAAAACTAACCTGTCCACGGATCTGGAAATAGAGGGGAGGTCGACCCCCTGGTCGACCTATGTGACCTAGGTCGACCCCCAGGTCCACCCCTTGGTCGACCTGGATCGTGGGCGGAAAATTTCCCGCCAAGCCCGTGTGTGTATTTTGAATTTCGAACTTTTAAATTTTGAATTCGGGCTGGTTTTTATTTTAAATTCCTGAAACTTCTAAGTGCCATAACTTCTTCATAAGAAGTCCGATTTATGCGAACTTGGACTCTATCTCAAGAAGAATTCCGAGCCGAACGCAATGGCGTAACCTGTTTCCCTTAATTCTTATTTTAAAAATTAAGTCTACTTTGTTTTGTTACTTTATGTTCACAGAAAATACGGGGTGTTACAAGGCCACTCAGCAATTCCTCTATTCAAATAGAATTTGCCACATAACTTATATTTTGCCTCCGTTGTGTGCCTCAAATGTTCACAATTTCTATAGCGTCATTAAGTGCAAATGAAAGTAAATCACACATATATTATGGCAGTACGCCGACATGTTTATGTCCACTATGAGATAATTTATCATTTATAATGTTATATTACAATATAATATTTGAGTGAGTACATAAATGAGGAGATGAAAGAGTTAGAGTTTAGCAATGGCAGAGTCACTTCATAATAGAATGTGAACGATCCCAAAAATGGGCCAAAAATTTCTTTATTCATAACTGAAAATAGTCCCGGATTGACCTAGAAATCAGTAGGAAAAACAGGAAGTCAACGAAGATAAAATATGTACCTAGTGGGTCGGACTGTCCACCACGTTACCTTCGGATTGATGTTGATCCAAGGTCCGGATCGGCTCTGATCCAGGTTCCAGATCGGCATCGACCCGGGAACTTGTTTGTGCGCCAAACCAAAACATTCACATACCTTCTATTTTAGTTTTGGTCAAGAAAGTAAATATCCAGAAGTCACTACACTTATCTAATGGCAAATGAGATAAACTGTCTGAAGCACGTGATGCATATACCAATCTAAGTAATAGAGTGCGATCCAATCCTATATATGAGAGTGAGAGAAAGCTCAACCCTATCTAATGTGCTTGCATGATGAAGCCCATTCTGATATGAGGCTTGGAGTAATCACTGATCTGAGTTCCAGGCCAGTGTGTCTTGATCGATCTAGGTCATTGACATTGTAAATCCGAGTAATATCCAATCCAAGTGCCTTGATCAAGCATATATGAGTTTCTATAAGTTTAAATATCCATCCATGCTCCAGTCTCGAGCTATCCAGCCTTCCGAATCCAAAGTGCAATGACCATGTTAACACTTGTCACCTAAAACACATCGTTTGGTGAAGGATATGTTTTGTAGTAATCTAGAAATCCATAGGTCCTATTAATCGGCCTTTTTGTCCGGTTCCCAAAAGTACACAAGACACACTCGACTCAACGCATCGCGTGGAACTAAAGCCGAGAGGGACGCTTAGGAGTGAAGGAAACAGGGTGAAAAGGGATCGCACCAACAGAGGCCTTGCGGCACCCTAAACACCCGCTCATGCAGCCTTCGTACGCCTCGAAAAGCGAATTTCGCATAAAGGAGGTATGGATTTCCCACCTCTGTGGGGTGCGAATTCCGCACCTACGAGGCGTGGAATCTCGCACCCTCGAGATGCAGAATCCCACACCCTTAAGGTGTGCTATCCCGCACCCCCGAGGTGCGAGATCCCGCACCCCCGAGGTGCGAGATCCTGCACCCCCAAGGTGCGAGATCCCGCACCCTCGAGGTGCGAAACTTCATACCTACGAGGTGCGAAATTTCGCGCTCTGGGCTCAGGTGCGATTTTTTCGTATGTGCAGGCTCCAGGTGCGAATTTCTACATGTGGTCCCCTATTTCTACCTACTCATACCTAACCCCTACTCACTACTTTCCTATAAATACCTCATGACTTCACACTTGAAAGGGATTGGAATTGGAGACTTTGGAACCTCTAGAGAGCTCCATTAACGGTGTTTCCCATTTGAGGAAAAAGAAGGGAAAAGGTGACATTTCTTAATATATTTAGTATATGATAGTTATGACATCATATATGGGAAGGATGACAACATGTCTTACAGGTGACATCATATAGCTTAATTATGGCATCATCTAACATAAAGATGAATGTAAGGAGATGTAATGGGATGGTCTCACACCTGTAACTTTGGGTGATTAATAATATTCCAACAACGCTCCGAAGTGGACGTAGGCCCTTTAGGAGGTCGAACCATTATAAATCTCTTGTGTTATTTATTGCTTTCTACTCTTGCCTGTGCGACCAAATTAGCTATTCCAAATAATTGGAATCTTTGGTGTTTACGACATTTTTTTCCGTCAATATTTTGGTGCTTTCACTGAGAAAAATCGAATTTTGCGCCCTTATCGCACATTTTCATCTCGAACCCCGACGAGGTTGAGGTTCCTTGCTATACCTACCGTCGCGTCCACTCATGATGAAAAAGCGATCAAAGAACGCAATGATCGGGTCTTCAGACGCAGCTGAGGCCGTTACGTCCCAACGACCTCAACCGGCGGTCATCCCGACCACTAATGAAACTGCCCCTCCTAGTGTGGACCCCGAAGCGCCCGCAACACAAACTCAAATCCGCTTGCTTAATGAGAAATATGAGAACACAACGGTCAAGCTTAATCAAGCATTAAGAAATAACATTGACCTTATGCGATAACTTCAAGAAAGTCAACGCATCGTCGCTCGACTTCAACTAACTCGGAACAATGCTCGACCCCGACCAACCATATCGGAAACTTCCTCTTTCAAGTCGATGGGCCTGCATCAAAGGAGGAGGTTTAGCCTCATCAACAACATCGCCACCTGTACCAATGCCCGTGACAACGGTAATGGCAATGGCTACGCCAACGGCAATGGGAATGGCGACCGAACTACCGTCACATATAGCGAGGGGGCACAATACTGAGGCCGCTCTCGCTTGATCATCAATGACGGACTAGGTCCTACAAAACAACCTCTTCCTCGAGACAACCCGACGGTCGCTAATCAGGTTGATGGGCCCGCTATTCCAACGGCCCGCGTTTCTTAAGAACAGGAGCCGCATCACCGTCCACACCAAGACCCAATCATAGATGTCGAGGACATGGAGGAAGACGATCCGGACGTCCATCATAGGAGATGCCCTCGCAACAGAACTCCAGAACCTCGCCAAAACCCATGGGTCCCAATAGCGGATCCCCGTCCAACTTACCTACCCGACATGGTTCGAAGAATCATGAGGGAAATGCGAGGAAATGTGCACGATTCATGGGAAGCACACATTAGGCATAACCCCTTCACAAGAAGGTTGAACAAAGCTGAATGGCTGCGACGCTTCAGCATGCCACAAATGTCGCTCTAAGACGGCACCATTAACCTATGTGCCTTCCTAAATTGATATGAATGGAAAATGGACTCGATTCGGGGCAAAGATCCAGTCAAATGCAAATGTTTCCCAGTCTTCTTATCAGGAACCGCTCTGTTATGTTTCTCCCGCCACCCACTCGATTCCATTAACAATTTTGGCCAGTTAGCGACATAGTTGGTCAAGCAATTCAGGATGCACATACCAACTTCATAGAATGCCCTCACCCTTTCTAACTTATACCAAGGGCCCGCTGAGTTGCTCAAAAGCTACCTCTCCAGGTTCAACATTACCCATGCCGAGGTCGAGGATCCGGATCCTCGCACCATACTCTTTCAATTAGCCAAACGTGTCCTCCCTACTTCCGAGTCCGGGGCGTGGATCGATCGAAAGCAGCCAAAAATCCTCGATGCCTTTTATGAGAAGGAGGATCTGTACTTATGCCAAGAAAAGGCAAGACGCAACCGACTCTCAGCCACCAGTCGCCCCAATCGCCCTCAAGCAGGCACTGAAAATAACAACCTCATAAGAAAAAAGTAGGAGAGCCCTTTGATTAGAACAAGGGAGTAAGTCCTAACAGGAAAAGACCGAACAATGGTAGGCAAGATGGCCGGTAAAACGATCATGCCCCAACCGAGCCAAGGAAGCCCGTCCCTTACCGAGCCTTCGAGACATACACCTAGCTAAACGGGGATCTAGAAACAATTTTTTTTAGACATGCAACACTTTGCCATACAAGAAGCCGCACACCAGGGAATCAACCAATCTTGAGAAAAGTACTGGGAGGTACTGCCATTACCATGACGTATATGGCCATAATACCAATGAATGTCGCCAATTCAGGGATGCAATTGAAAAGCTTATGCATGGAAAGAGACTTGAGCAATACAATCAAGAGCCTTTTCCTCCCGAAGCAAATTCAAGGCCTTAGGCACCAGCACCTCAGGCAGCAGCCAAGGCTGCTCCAGGTCCATCTAACCTAAGGCGTAGGATCGAAATCAATAACATATGTGGCGGACCTTATCCCACACATGACAGCTTCCGGGAAATGGAAGAGTATGTTATTTCAATAAAACATGCTAGTTCTGAAACTTGATCCGCACCCAACGAATCCGTCTCAGCCAAGCTCCAAAAGACCATGAGGGACGACATCGTTTTCCACAAAAGAGATTCTACTGGGGTGGAGATCCCAATAACCTATGCACTAGTTATCACGGCTCAGATCGGCGTTGCTTCTTTCAAGAAGGTATTAATGGATTCTAGAAGCTCAGTCAACATCATTTTCAATGCTGCTTGCGACCAGATGTAGTTAGAAACAAATGACTTAAATCCATGCGGCGCCACGATCCATGACTTCAATTGGGCATCTAGTTCCCTAGTGGGAATGATCGATCTACCTGTGGAGCTAGGCAAAGGGGATCGGAGCCGGGTCCGAATCCTCACTTTCATGGTTATGAACATTGATTCCCCTTCAACGCTTTCCTTGGACGCCCTTTTCTCATGGAGTTTTGTATCTACATATCGCCATGGTCTCTCCTAATGAAATTTTACGACAGAAAATGGGATTGGAACAGTCAGAGGCAACCAAGTAAGCGCTAGAGAGTGTTATGCAATATAATGGAAGAACGCGCACAATAAGGACAATGGAAAAGCAATGCCCATGCTTTCTTGCGCCAAGACTATTTCAGCATAGCAATCAGCGACGTCTGGGTCTTGGCTAAGGTGCCACTATCATTTTTTGCGAAGACCTCAACCCACAGAAGGACGAAGAGCCCGAGTACGAAAGGGCTACCCCAATCGAATCTACAGTAGACATTCCCGTCAATCCTAATGATCCATCGAGGGTGCTGAAGATAGGATCGCAACTCCATCCTGCAATCAAAGAAGATCTTGTGGATTTCTTGAAGGCTAACCTAGATGTGTTTGCATGGACTCATTCCGATATGAAAGGCATCGACCCTGCAATTGCTTGCCATTGTCTAAGTATCGATCCTACAACAATTCCAGTCAAGCAGATGCGTCGCTTCTTGGGACCCGAGGGATCCAAAGCACTTGAGGAAGAGGTAGACCGTCTACTCAACAACAATTTCATTCGTGAAGCCCCTATAGTGTTGGATTCTGGTGATGCCATAAGAAAGAAACCTTTCTTTAGATTTGAAAAGATGTGGTGCCTGGAAGATAATTTTGATGACATGTTGTATAACAAATGGTCTGAGTTTGGAGTGTGTGGTGATGCAGCGAGATCTCTTAGTACTAAGTTCGAGCTGTTGAGGAAATTTCTGACAAAATGGAATGTGGAGGCGTTTGGCCATATCAGACTTAAAAAGGAGAGGATTGAAAAAGAGATATTTGAACTTAATGTTCTGGAGGAAGAAAGATGTTTAGACGCTGATGAACGGGAGTTGTTGCATCCAAAAGAGAGAGAACTCAACAAAGTTATGGACCAAGAAGAGATTTTTTGGAGGCAGAGATCCAGATCTCAGTGGCTGAAGAAAGGGCATAAAAACAGTGCTTACTTTCATAGAGTTGCTAATGGCAGACGAAGAACCAATTTGATACATAGTATTTGGAAAGATGGAGTGGAGATTTGCGATAAATAGAAACTGAGTGATAATTTCACTGATTATTATAAAGGCATTTTCGGTGATCGTATTGAGAATCGCATTTCTATTGATTGGCGCAAATTTTATCCTAATGTTCTGTATTTTCAGACATTGCAAAAGAATTTTTTGAAGAGGAAATTGAGAATGCTTTGAATGAGATGCCTGGAGATAAAGCCCCTAGACCTAATGGTTTTCCTAATTTTTTCTTCAAGCAATAATGGGATTTGGTTAAAAATAATGTTTTTCGCTTGTTTGAAGAATTTCATAATAGTTCTTTGAGGCTGGATTTGATTAGCTATGCTAATGTGGTTCTTATCCCCAAAAAGGAAGGCAATGATACGGCAGCTGATTTCAGACCGATTAGCCTCCTTAACACTAGTTTCAAATTAATTACGAAGGTGCTTGCTAACAGACTGAAAACTAAGATGGATATGTTAATTGATAAATCCTAAACTGCTTTTATTAAAGGTAGAAATATTCTGGATATTGCGGTGTTGGTTGGAGAAGTTATTTCTCATTATGATAAATTCGATGTTCCTTGTGCCATAATTAAGCTGGACTTTGCCAAAGCATTTGATACAGTTGACTAGAGATTTATGATTGATGTGTTGAAGTCAAGAGGCTTCCCTAATAAGTGGATTGAATGGATTTCTTTGATTCTTTCGTCTAGTAGATCAAACATTTGTGTAAATGGCGTTGCTGGCTCCACTATCTATTCTAAGCGGGTTTTGAGACAGGGTGACCCTCTCTCTCCTCTTCTATTTGACTTGGCGGTAGATGTTTTTTCAAAAATTCCGAAATTGGGATGTGCGGAGGGCATTATCAGCAGCTTTGGCAGTGATCATGTGGTAGGGGGCATTAAGTCTTTACAATATGCCGACGACACTATCATTTTCAGTAAACCGGACTGTAAATATCTTGCTGCAATTAAATTCATTCTTTACGCTTTTGAAAGCTTGTCTGGTTTAAAAATTAACTTTCATAAAAGCAGTGTTTACATGCTGGGTTGTAGTGATGAATTATGTAGGTCATGTGCTGAGATGTTCAATTGCAAGGCTGAAGCTTTCCCCTTGAATTAACTGGGTATGTGCATTTGTCCCAAGAAATTAATGAAGGAAGATTGGCAACACCCGATTGAAAAGGTTGACATAAGGCTAGCGAGGTGGAAGGGAAACTCTCTGTCAAGAGCTGGTAGACTTGTACTCGTAAATTCTGTTTTGTCTTCAATTCCAATGTATTGGATGTCCTTTTATAAATTTCCTGGATGGGTGCCGGAAAAGATTGATGCAATTCGCCGTAATTTTTTCTGGACTGGTAGTAAGGAGATAAGAAGCTTAGCTGTTTGGTTTCATGGGAAAAAGCCTGTAAATCTAAAGAGAAAGGGGGTCTTGGTGTCATTAACTTGAAGACAATGAATTCAGCGTTACTTTGTAAGTGGTTATGGCTTATGATTTCTGATAAGCATGCTTTATGGAAAGAATGGATAATCAATACATGCTATAATGGCAATTTTGATCGGAATTCTGATTCCTCTATGTGTTCGGTGTTTTGGCATAATGTTATGCTTCACGTTCATTGGTTGAAAATGGGCACTAAGATTGTGGTGAAAATGGCCATAACACTTCATTTTGGTTTGATTGTTGGCTCTCCACCGTCCCTTTGTGTGTGGAGTTTTCAGATCTTTTTGCAATTGCATGTAACAAGAACTACACAGTTTGTGAGATGTATGATATTGATGCTCCAGATTTTAAGTGGAAGCTAACATTCTCCATATTGGTGGCTGGTAACGCTCTAGTTCAGTTGTGCTGTATTTTTAATTTACTTGAAACGGTGAGTTTGTCCAATAAGTGTGATGAATTTGTATGGATGTTGGAGGGGGAGAGAAAGTTGTTCAGTGTTCGCAGCATCTATAAGTTGTTCAACTTCGCTGGGCTTAGGAGATTGGGTTTCAAACATATGTGGCGATTCAAAGTTCTCGATAAAGTTAAAATTCATATGTGGATCGTGATGCATGGTCGACTGAATACGGTTAGCAAGCTTAGACAAAGAGGTGTGAACATTGTGGACGGCTATGTGTTTTGTGGTCATGATGTAGAAGATTACCATCACATTTTTTTGGTTTGCGACTTAGCATTTTACATTTGGACGAAGTGTTTGGTTTTCCTTTACTTAGACTTGCATTGGGGTGATTTCATAGTAGATCAATACAACTTTTGGCACAATATTTACCCGACTTTACAGGCTTCACAAAACAGTTACCTTTTTGCGTTGTTGAACTTTGCATTCATTTGGTTGTTATGGCATGAGCGCAACTCCAGAAAACTTAAATGCAAGATGAAAGCTCCTAATCGTATCATTTACTCGATCCTTAATTTTGTTTATGATTGGGCAGGCATGGAGAGAAAGAGGCATGTTGAGAGCATCGCAGATAGGGTGCGCAAGCGTGTGAGGCACATCGCCGGTCCTGATGCTTGATGTGGATGGCTGCTGGTAGTTTATGTCTTTTTTTGCTTAAAGTAACATGTTATGTATTGTAATGTTATGTAGTATTGCTCTCTTTTTGTGTCAGGATGTATGTATATGATGTAATATCCTGTTTTTGGTTGTATATATGATGTAAATACACGACTTGCTACTTTCGTAATATATTAAGGCGTGAATCATGCTGATTCACTACCTTTTCCTTCAAAAAAAAATTCATTCGCAAAGCCGATTACCCCGTGTGGGTCTCCAATCCAGTTCTGCTCAAGAAGGCCAACAGCAAATGGCGAACATTTGTTGACTTCTCCGACTTGAACAAGGCGTGTCCCAAGGACAACTTCCCACTCCCAAAGATCGACCGACTTGTTGACTCACGGTCGGGTACCAGTCCGATGAACCTCCGCGACCAGGATCACAACTCTTTCATAACAAACCTCGGACTTTACTGCTATCGCGTCATGCCCTTAGGCCTCAAGAATGCTGGAGCTACTTATCAGCGAATGGTTAACCGAATCTTTAAAAACCAAATCGGAAAGTCCATGGAGGTGTACGTAGACGACATGTTGGTAAAATCTAAAGTATCAAGCGGTCACGTCAACGACCTCTCTGAAATGTTCGATATCCTCTGCCGATACGACATGAAACTCAACCTTGTGAAATGCTCCTTCGGAGTCGCATTAGGGAAATTCTTGGGTTTCATCGTCAACTCCCGAGGAATCGAAGCTAATACAAAAAAATCCAAGCTATTCGGGACATCCAAACCCCAAAGAACATCAAGGATGTCCAAAGTTTAAATGGAAAGGTCGCTGCTTTAAGTCGTTTCATATCCAAGGCCACCGACAAGTGCATTCCTTTCTTTGATTTACTTTGAAAGGGGAAACGCAATTTCGAGTGGACCCTAGAATGCATTTCTGTATTCTAAGAACTTCTGGATCACTTCGAGCGACCACCTATCCTATCTATGCCCGTAGACCATGAGGACTTATACATTTATTTGGCTGTTTCTACGCAGGCAATCAACTCGGTATTAATTCGCCTCGAGGACCGCACCCAACGACCCGTCTTCTACATAAGCAAACGATTAACAGAGGTAGAGAAGAATTACCCGAAGCTAGAAAAGCTGGCATTCTGCTTGCTCATTTCCTCTCAGAAACTTCGACCATACTTCCAGGCTCGCCGTATAAAGGTTTTCACCCATCAGCCACTACGACCGGTCCTGCAGCGACTCGAAGCGTCGGGACGGCTACTAAAATGGAGTATGGAGCTGAGCCAGTTTGAGATAACATTCATTCCCTGTCGTGCTATCCTCATCCAAGCTCTCACTGACTTCATTATAGAGTTCATTGCCCCCGAGAAGACCCCGTCAGAGAACCCGGAAGCTCCCGGTATTCAATGGAAATTGTTCGTGGATGGGTCCTCCAACAGCAAATGCTCTGGGGCTGGAGTCGAGTTCATAACCCTTGAGGAACACATAATATGCAACGCGCTAAAACTAAATTTCCCTGCTACCAACAACGATGCAGAATATGAGGCTTGATTGCCAGATTCAGAATCGCGATTGAGCTCAAACTAAAGATAATCCAGATCTTCTCTGATTCACAACTCATCATGCGTCAAGTACTAGGGGAATATCAAGCTAAGGGGGAACGACTCGCCCTCTACTTAACCAAGGTCCATGAACTACTCACCTCGACCACTTCGCTATAAGTCACATACCCCCGAGAATAGAATGAAAAAGCCGATTTGCTATCCAAACTAGCAGGCTTCGAGGATCTGCAACTTTTGGGGTTTGCGCCCGTCGAAGTGCTCAACTCCCCTAGTTTCAAGCAAATTCAAACTGAGGCGGTCACAAACATAGAGAATGTTATTTATTTATGTTAGTAGTTAGTTAAATAAATAATCGTTTAATCAATAAAATAAAATAAATAATCATAGATGCTAGGTAAATTCATTCGAGATAATTCGTAGCTAAGACAATATGGAATTTAATTGAATGTTCAACCAATGAAAATCAAGGTGAGTAAACTCACTCTCTGATTTGATTAAAATTTATTATAATCGAAATTTTTTATATGCAATATTTATATGTTGTTTGTTGGTTGGTTGATTACATTATATATTAGTTATATTTAGGCTTGGTGGTTGTGGTTATTATATATGTATTGGATATTTCCTGTAGTATCATTAGTGGATGACCCTATCACCCCACGATATATTGAGTGGATGACCATCTATACCGCGATTACCTGCCTTGAAGAAGGATAGGTATTATTTATGTTAGCTAACATTTGTGGATGCAGGGAACAGGTTGGAGGGATCCAATTGGATTCCTCAAATTTATTATTGTTTGTTTATATATATATATATATATATATATATATATTATATGTTGAACTGAATTGATGGTTGCGTATATGGATGTTTGAATATCACTGGTCCTAGATATTTATATTTAAAATATCATAAAAATGGATTGTTAGATTTAAAAAGGAAAATTATTTTTTGGAATAGAATTTGAATTTCAAATAGGCTAAGAAAAATATTAACTTGTTTTTAGTAATAAAAACAAGTAGCTAAATTTATAAAATAATGTTTATAAATAAAAGAGAGAAATTATCATTGGATAATTGATAAATTTATATTCAAGTATGAATTTAAAAGTGAATTAGAAATCGTTTTGAACCGAAAATATAGATTTTATTTCGAAATTCGAAATTTTAGCGAACGGAGATAAAATCAAAGGATTTATAAGTAAGAATTCAATTATATCAAATTTTATAAATAATTTATTAAAATAGGAAATGGGAATTTAATATTTTAGTTGATTTGTAAATATAAATTATAACAGATTTGTGAAACGATTCTAAATAATCGGAGTTTTAAGTTAAATTTGGAAGAACGATTTAATTTATATTAAATTGCGAAGAATGGAATTTATTTGGTAAACAAAGTTTTTAAACGTTTATATTTAATTTAATTAAAAGGAACTCGCCACAACGTGGTAGTTCGTAATTTAACGATATGAACTTCAATTGAGTATATAAAACTCAATATAAGTCGGAATTTGATGAAACATGAAACGTTCGAACCTAATGAATAATAGTTTTCTAAATGGAATAGAAAATTCTTGATTTCGTCTTGTAGATTTTTAGTTATCTCAAAATCAAATTTCGAGAAAAACAAACCTATAATCATTTATAAAACTATAACAAATTATTAAATAAATTCAAAGGATTTTTAAGTAAATGAAACAGAGATTTCCGCTATAAAAATCCATACTTGAGTTATAAAATAAACATGAACTCAAGCAGAGTAAGTGAAGTGATTTTTGATACATAAAATCATATTTTGGATTATGGAATGATATTAACTAATTAGTAAAAGAAGTTAGTTAACGGAGCTTTGAATGGAACTTAATGTGAGTCAAGTAAATTGGATTTGTAAAGTAAAAATTTGAAATCGAATATGAGACTTAGGTTATAAATGAAATTCGATTTGTTTATAAGTGGATTAAAATATGTTTGAACACTATTGTTTCAAACTATAAGTGAATAAAACAATTTACTAGTTAAAATAATAATTAGTGGAATTGAATGCGATTAAATCAAAATAGTTGTACGGATTGAATTAAAATTAAAAATGCAAGCGATTGTATATTAGACAGGCATGAGATGAAGTGAATAAAGAATATTTTTATATGCCCGACAAAAAATTACACGTTTAATTCAATATGAGATTTTTTATGGGCCTGTTGGGCAAGCCACTTGGCTTTTGATTTTCTTTTTGAATGGAAAGGGCCTAGAGAGGCGAGTTGTAGTTGTACCGATTGAGCCATACAATGGAGACGCTGGCGAATTTTTCTTAAAATTTAAGGAGGAATATTTTTAAGAAGTTTGATAACTAGAAATCAATACATCGATATATATATATATATATAATTCGATAAGGAAATGATATAATTAATGAATCATTAGAAAATACCAGTAATTGTTTGTTGTTTAGTCAATATTATTCCAGTTGAAAATTTGTATGGATGTTTGTTTTCCTTCGATAGTTAAATAACCGACTATCGAAGTTTTTGACCATCGTTATCAATACGGAGAGACCGGTTGGATTCATTGTCCGAAAACCATTCTGTATTGGCAAAAGCGTTGCAAATCAAATCAAGTTGATGATTATTGAAAACGGAGTGAAGTGCAAGGGCTTTTTCTATTAATCCTAGGTAGAAATTTCCTAAAATGGATTAACAGAAATTGTTCCTTCAGTTTTGTTCATTTCCAGAATGAACATGTATGGACGAATGTCTGATAGAGTATTTCCAACGATCACACCCCGTTGATTTTACGAATATACCAAGTTGGTGGGGAAAAGGCAATTTATCTTTATTTTAACACTCAGTGTGTATTTGTAAAAATCAATAAGTGATTTATTTATCTGACAATGTGACATTCAAAGTAAATGTGGTGTGTTGTTCTAAAAAGTAATCGTGACCTCAGGCTCCATCAGCCGGAAAACGAAAAAAATGGGTAGATCGAATGGCTAGTTGGGTCATAGTCAAGTAGGGGTCATAGTCAAGCAGTGATTACGGTTGGACGACCGACAACCGTGGGTGATAGTACATTCGGTACACCCAAACTAAATGAGTGATCGATTATGTTTAGCCTACGTTGCAAGATGTCCTTGTTGAACCCCAGTGTTACCCCTCTAGAGTACACTGATCATAAGTTGGTCTCATACCTTGTCATAGTTAGAATCCAATCTCCAATAA
Organism: Allium sativum; assembly: GCA_030737875.1. Lineage (NCBI taxonomy): Eukaryota > Viridiplantae > Streptophyta > Magnoliopsida > Asparagales > Amaryllidaceae > Allium > Allium sativum. The sequence continues at coordinate 41,590,232 of JASFAX010000020.1, read as the reverse complement.
GTGTCCTATGGTTTTTGATTTTACACTACGTATGTGGAGCATGAGATGCAAGCGTTCTGCTAGATGACTATTTATTTGATTAGACATCATTATAATATCACCAGATTTTGATATCAAAAATGTTTTAGGTTATAGTAAAGTAAAAATCGTCCATGTTTATGTGTAGGCTGGTCTTACTATTATCCTTTTCTCTCAAAAGGTTTTTCAAAGTTAAACAATATGGTTGAAGTTTACTCATATTAGTCCCATGACTGACACAGAGTTTATTTTGTTTGTTTTACCCTAAACTTGTGGGTGCCCAAATTCATACGGGCAGTCAAGTGTCTCAGGCTTTTACATATATACTTGGAAGAGCTAGAAGCAGGAGGCTTCACTGTAGTTATTTAGAGTTATTTCCGCTGTGATGTATAGGTGTTGTAATATGATATGGTATGTATATATAAAACAGATTTATGTTTCAAAGTTATGATATACAATATTATATTTTGTTCAGTTCCGCTATGAGAATCTGATGTTTTCTTTTAGTTCTTTTGTCTATTTCTATTTCTTTGACCTTAATAACTCATGTTTCTGTGCAATTTGGGTTGGACATGTGTGGTATTTAGTCAACTCAGATAGTATGGATTTGCGGGTCACTACACTGCATTAAATCAAGAAGTGAACTTGCAATGAAATCAACTTTACAAGATTTCTAACAACATGCCATTTGAATTTAACATAGAAAAACATGAAGTTAGGATCAGCTTTATTTGTTCACATTTCAATGAAGGTTTGATTTTACTGTGTGTCAACTACTCTACTCATTTACAATACTCCCTACATATTTAATGTTAGTATAAATACAGATGGTAGTTGCTCTTACAAGTTTTATACACCAACAAATCTTTCGTTTCATCCCATAAGAATTACTCTTTTTCTCATCCTTTTTTCAAGGGTCATTGGTCTAACTCCTCCAACGTATTCACAAGGTACTTCAATTGTGGATATATGTTTTCTTCATTGTTTATAAAGTATTTTATGTTGTTGGCATATAAATTAACTCAGGATTTTATATAGAAGCAAATACCTTTAATCTTACAATTCTAACAATCTGAATAGAGAGCAATATTTTAGGTATGTGGGCATATCGTTCTCCTTGCTTTCTTGGTCAGGAGTTGAAGTCATGAGAAACTAAATTCTGAATGCAAAAGATGTTGAAGTAGCTCTAGCAAAATCATCCAGCTTTACTGAAAATGATGTCATGTTGGAGTCCTTGAGCTTTGAGAAACTTGACTCTGAGATTAAATTTTCACCTAGATGTTCCGATGCTATTTCCTCGAAAAGATCACCGAGCCTCATGAATTGACAACAAGATGAAGAAACATAAACTAAAACAAAACCAAAAAATTATCAGCACAATAAGCAAGAAGAGCACTGAAATATAGTTGTTATTTGCTGAAAACAAGCAAAATGCATGGTTCTTAAATTGACAATAATGCAACATATTATCAACCATGAATCCAATTTTGTAAACTTATTCCTAACACCAATAGAGATAACAGGAATCGATGATCTATCAGTGCTCACTAGCTATAAATTACTCACTATGTATTTTTTTACCTGGATCCACATCTGACTTAAAATCCATTTGCGCAAACTCGTTTGGGTTGGCTTGCATAAGGAAGCGACGATCTTCATGCGAAACGGGGCGTATACATGTGTATACACAATGGTTGCTATGTTGCAGCACATAAAACAAACACAAGATTTTAAAGGAATGCGTGAATGAAAGGCTTCATTGAGGGGCAACACCCAAGTTAGAAATAACAGGCTCGCCTTAATAGTATACTATATGAGTTTTAAATATGTGGACACCGCCAGCATATATATTGAAATTGAAAAATGCTATATATATATATATATATATATATATATATATAAAGGTTGCATGCGAAATGTTATATGCAAATATGCTCCTAATTAGGGCCGTCAATTTCTAACACGACCCGAAACACAACTCGTAACCCACACGAAAAAAACCCGACCTGACATGACTCATTTATAAACGGGTCAATTTCGGGTCAACCCGCTCTAACTCGTCTATTAAACGAGTTGACCCGACCCGACATGTGAACACGTTTCTGACCCTTATGACACGTTTAATATAAAACATATTTTTATTACCCTACAATCTACAAAACATAAGCCCAGCCTAGCCGCTTTACCCTAATTTACGAATTACCAAGCTGCCACTCTTTCAATCATTCTAATTTCTGTGGTTCTACCTCTTCGCTGATTCACTCCTTCACGTTTATTCCCACATTAACAACTTTTTACATTTTTATTCTCATCTTATCTTGCAACAGGTGAAAGACGACAACACCCTTCTTTCGTGTTTTCATCTTTTTATATAAATATTTTTCTTAATGAGTTACACGAATCAAACCCGAAACCCGCACGATTATAAATGGGTCAACCTGAAACTGACCGGTTTAATAAACGGATTGAGCTGACACGATCCGTACTCAACCCGAGCACGACTTGACCTGACCCATTGACAGCCCTACTCCTAATGCCCATCTTATAGAATTAGAGACCACCAGACTATCCATAATAACGTACAATGGATGCAAAAGATATACGTTGAAAATATATTTGTTTCTACATTATATTACTATTTTTTTGGCTATCTATATAATTTTTTTGAGTATAATTTGTTTAGCTAAGTGCATTTATCATTGTAAACTTGTAGAAAATAAGGAATCCAATCCGCAGAAATGGAAGATCCCTAGGATTGGTAACCAAAAATCACAAGACGTAGTTACGAATGTTGGGATAGTTCGTAATTTATTCATGTAATCTTGATGTTTAACATTGCTCAAAATTTAAACAATGACACATTCCAACTTTTTGCAAACAAAATTCAAGGATGATTCCAAACTTCACGTTTTAGTGACTGTAATTTGTGAGAAGCAGTTGATAATGACCTAGTATGTGACAAAAAAAATCACCTTTTTTATGTGTGATTGTATGTTGATATCTTACATATATTAATCGCACAAAAGATACAACTGTCCTGCCAAGTATAAGAAAATTACGAAACCTTGTGAATAGTGAATGTAAAAACATCTCGCAAAGCAGAGGCTGAATTGGCTACTGAATACAACTTTCTGATATATCATTTACTTACAAGTTACAACTAAGCAAATGGTATTCTGTGTAGAAACAAAAAAATAAACTCGATGTGGTACCTATATGTCAAAAGGAAAATTAATGGTTTTAGGACTCAAAGGGCATATTTTAGTTTTGTGTTTTAATTTCAACTGGGTCACGGTCTGTATATTAATCTAAGAACTAGTTATGAGTGGAACAGAAAACCACAAAAAAGAACACATTATTTTCATGATGGTACTAAAGATGATCGCAACAACCTAGCCTGAATTAAATGAATTTAACAGAAGTTGATAATGCTAGATTAGAACATTAATACTTAGTTGTCATATAAATCCTATAAGCTATACTTTTATATTATAATAGTGCAAAAGAAAGAGATATTAATATTACTCGAAGAAAGGGTAAATGCTAAAAGTAAATTAACGTCGCCATAAAATAGGTTGGACATATAATGAAGAATTATGCATTGCCTAACGCATAAAGGAACAAACCTTGTTATTATAAATATGAGTTCAAATGCGACTATCAAATTGACATCATCAAGTACAATACTTACTTTTCAAAACTTTAATAGGAAAGCCGAGAACTGAACTGATATCTTTAGTTGGTAAAAGCAGAGCCTTGGGATGTAAAATGATTGAACAATTTTCCATTTCCCTAAAGGAAATGAACACTAAGACAACACAGTCTTGGCAATATGTAGGCCATTAGAATGTCGAGCTCTAAATAAAATACAAAAATTAATACATATGCTATTGTTTCCCTTCATAGAAATATAAAGTCTTAGCTAGGGGTGTCAAATGGGTCATTTAGGGTCGTATAAGGGTCAAGTAAATTTTGACCCTATCCTTTTGCAACCCTTTTATTTTGACCCTTTTACCATAACGTTTTACCTGACCCAACCCACATATTATGTGGGTTACCCATTTAACCCACATATTAAAAAATATTACTTTAATATAACGATTTTTAAAGCTAAACATGCCAAAATTACGAAAATACCCTTTATTTTGAAAAATATGAAAAAAATTCATAAAATCCAGAAAATTATGAAATGAAAAGCAATAAAAGAATTATTCAAAAATAATGATTTTTAAAGCTAAAAGGACCAAAATTACGAAAATACCCTTCATATTGGAAAAATGAAAAAAAATGAAAAAAATTCAAAAAATCCAGAAAATTATGAAATGAAAAGTAATAAAAGAATTATTTGAAAATAATGATTTTTAAAGCTAAAAGGACCGAAACTACGAAAATGCCCTTCATATTTGAAAAAGTGAAAAAAATGAAAAAATTTCAGAAAATCCAGAAAATTACGGAATAAAAAGTAAAAAAAGAATTATTTTAAAATAACGATTTTTAAAGCTAAAAATGGTAAAATTACGAAAATGCCCTTCATATTTGAAAAAGTGAAAAAAATGAAAAAATTTCAGAAAATCCAGAAAATTACAAAATGAAAAGTAAAAAAAGAATTACTTAAAAATAAGGATTTTCAAAGCTAAAAATGCTAAAATTACGAAAATACCCTTTATTTTGGAAAAAGTAGAAAAAAGTGAAAAAAATTCAGAAAATTACGAAATGAAAAGTATAAAAAATTATTATTTTTTCATAATTTTCTGGATTTTTTTAAATTTATTGTTGTTCTCACTTTTTTCAACATGAAGGGCATTTTCGTAATTTTGACATATTTAGTTTTAAAAATCGTAATTTTCGAATAATTCTTGTTTTACTTTTCATTTCGTAATTTTTTGGATTTTTTAAAATTTATTTATTTTTTTCACTTTTTCAACGTTAAGGGCATTTTCGTAATTTTGACCTTATTTTACTTTAATAATTATTATTTTCGAATATTTCTTTTATTACTTTTCATTTCATAATTTTCTGGATTTTTTGAAATTTTTCATTTTTTTTCATTTTTCCAATATGAAGGGTATTTTCGTAATTTTTACGTTTTTAGCTTTAGAAATCGTAATTTTTGAATAATTCTTTTTTTACCTTTCATTTCATAATTTTTTGGATTATTTGGATTTTTTTTCACTTTTTTCAAAATGAAGGGTATTTTCGTAATTTTGGCCTTTTTAACTTTAGAAATAATTATTTTCGAATAATTCTTTTATTACTTTTCATTTCAAAATTTTCTGGATTTTTTGAAAAATTTTCATTATTTTTTCATTTTTCCAATATGAAGGGTATTTTCGTAATTTTTACATTTTTAGCTTTAGAAATCGTAATTTTCGAATAATTCTTTTTTTACTTTTCATTTCGTAATTTTCTGGATTTTTTGAAATTTTTTCATTTTTCCAATATAAAGTGTATTTTCGTAATTTTTTCATTTTTAGCTTTAGAAATCGTAATTTTCGAATAATTCTTTTTTTACTTTTCATTTCGTAATTTTCTGGATTTTTTGAAATTTTTTCATTTTTTTCACTTTTTTCAAAATGGAGGGTATTTTCGTAATTTTGGTCCTTTTAGCTTTAAAAATCATTATTTTCGAATACTTCATTTTTTTTAATTCTCATTTCATAATTTTTTGAATTTTTTTCTTTTTCTCACTTTTTCCAAAATAAAGGGTATTTTTGTAATTTTGACCTTTTTACATTTAAAAATCGTTATTTTAAAGTATTACTTTTTTACTATTTGGGTAAGTGGGTTACCCATTTGTAACCCTTATAAAAAAAGGTCAACCCTTTTATGATTCATTTAATAAAAAATTATAAAAGGGTTGACCCGATAGGGTTGTAATTAGGGTAAAATGGGTTGGGTAAAAGGGTGGGTCATATTTTGACAGGTCTAGTCTTAGCATGATATGATAAGGTTCTGGTATTGTAACAGTAAGCACACTAAAGAGAAAATAGTAGTTTTTGAGTAGCTACATCCATAAAGGTAAATACTTACAATACAGCAAGAGATTGCATTAATCCAATCATAAGGTGATAGTGCTTCAAAGCAGCAGCCTACTGGTGCTATTTTTAATTATGATGCAGCCTGCCAAGCATGTGATTACTAAAAAGTGACAGTTTTGAAATCTAATTATAAAAATTCAAGTGCAACTGCTACTTTAAAGCAGCAGCTTGGTAGTACTTATTCCCCTGTTGCTGCTTATTACTACTAGTTCAATTTCTAAAATTATGATAACAAAAGCAAAACAAGGAAGAAAGAAGATTAGAGGTCATAAGATAACTTAACTAGCATTGATTTCAGAAATCATGACAATAAAGATATTTTCTAAACTTACTTGTAACCAGACATCAGTATTAACAGCAAATTAGAGAAATCATTATTAATTTAAATAACCGTAGTGACTAAACTAAATATCCATAATGATAATTTTAAATCATTAAATCTTACATGAAGAGGAGTTAGTAAATCAACAACGGAATGCCAACGGAATGCGACGATGACTACTAACTACTGGCTACTTGTAACTGGAGATGATGGCCGTCGATCGAATGCGGTACGGACGAATATGAATGAAGCTAATTGATTACAACAACGACAATGATAAAGGCAGTACATTGCTTCTATCGAAGATAGGGCTGTGAATGGATACCCGAAAAATCCGAAATCCTTCCGCATCTGCATCCGAAAGCGGATGAATATCCGATATCCGAAAAAAACGGATGTGAATGCGGATATAGCCACATCCGCATCCAAAAATTATCTATCCGCTTTTTTCCACAATTGTAGCTTAAATTATGTGTATTTTAACATAATTAAATATACTAATTTATTATGTTGTAAAGTTGAAAATCTACTAAATGCATATTAATTGCTCAAAATTATAAATTATCATCATATTTAATTATTTTTAGCACTTTAGTAATCAGTTAGGTTTAAAAAAACGTAATATTAAACTAATTTTTTAATTTATGTTCATTAATTTATCGATCGTTAGCGGAGCGGATAATTATCTGATATCCGTCCATATCCGCGGATGCGGATATCCGATATCCGAAAATGATTTCGGATGCGGATGCGTGTATGGCACTATCAGCATCCGAAAGTATCCATTGATAGCCCTAATCGAAGAGCTATAGACGATGGAAATCTAATTTGGGGAAAAAAAGGAAAAAAAAAATCTTGTCGATGGAATTTAAGGAAACAAGGATGATTTTTTTATATTAGGAATACACGAAATAGATGGAGAGAAAGTGAAATGTGAGAGCTTAATCTCATAGCGTTAGGGTTGAAATTCAAGCACAAAAAATTTGGTTATCACGACAACCAAGGATAAATGCTATTTTTCCATGTTGAGAATTTATACTATGGTTGTAATGCGTTTTGAAGAGATTAAGGTCAGACCTAGTTGCCTAAAAACACCTTCGATCCCGCTAATTCCTTTCGTAGTGGAAATATCGTGAGGAAGGAATTGAAAATGAATTTATTCAGTTTTGTTTAGACCCAGAACGAACTTGTATAAATGAATGCTAACATTGCATTTTTTTCCTAAAAGTAGTGTTATCATTTCAAATGGCTTGCTATTTAGAAGTAAAATCTGACCATTATCCTTATCACTTGTAAATTAATAAAGCAAGATAAAGATGCAAGGTTATGTGAGTCGCTGCCAATACAGTATGATCATCCTATATATAATATCAATATTTTTGTATGTTTCGGGGTCTATTATGATTATTTATCAACCAGGTTGATCATATTCAATGTTCAGTAAGGGATGTTGTCGATCCTCAGTAGTTGAGGAGTAACGGGTTATTTCCTCTCATAAATTTTATGTGGAGGTGCACGAATTCGGTAGGTAGATCCTTACTCTTTCATATTGGGTTCTGATTTCTAATATGAGCCTTTGAACTTGATTGTATGCTATTATGTTGTAACGTGAGTTGAAACCATTCAAGCTATCTTAATATATTTATTTGTGCATTCTATTCATTATATAATATTATTGAATTTATAACAAAAGTGTTCTTCTTATCGTAAGGTCAAATCCATCTGTGTTTATGCCCGATGAAATCTTACGAGCTACCTTTGATTTCGTAAGTTTTACAACTTAAAAGAAATAATTATCCGTGATTTGAGTTTTGTCTGTGTTAAAATTGGACGATTTATATCTATGCCAATTATGAAGAAGATTTTAATTGACTCTTGTAATCAATTAATTGTGGGCAACAAAATGGAAATATGTGGGAGAGATTATTTGATTTGATAAATAAATCAAATCTTGGTATATGTGGCAACAAATTTGGTCGGAATGAGAAGTTATATTATTTGATTTAAATCAATCAAATATATTTATATGGGGAGACAATCACAAATCTGCAAGATTTGCATTGAAACCATATCAAGGAAACCTGAAAACTATTCATGCTTATCTTCAGTTAGTGTTCATCCTTACACTTATAAATAGAGAGGCATTTGCGCATCCTTTTTACAACAGGTCAATAGTGCTCTCTTCTACATACCCTCAATAGGATCCCTATTTCTGTATCAGTTATAGGGTGAGAAATATATATTGAGTGTTTGTATTCTTCTCTTATTGTACACCCTCTTGAACTGAAGAAAGAATAAAAATGTTGTTGGGTCTCCGTGGACGTTGGATATTTATATTCGGACCATGTTAAAGCTTCTGTGTCTCCTAGTTTTGCTACTGTTTCTATGAGGCTGCATAATTGATTTTTGTTCTTTTGTTTTGAGTTCCATTGGTATCCAAATAGACAATACTAGATCCTGATCAAATAATCTTCCACTCACATTAACAAAAATTTCACTACAGTTTGGTATCAGATCAATTATTGTTCCATTTTGGATACTAATGTCTACTTCTAGTAAGTCTATTGGTAAATCTGGTGTCAATTATGGAGTAACACGTTTCGATAGAAAGGGAGATTTTGGTACTTGGAAGATGAAGATGTAGGTTGTGTTGAAGAAAGAGAAGACTTACAAAATTGTTTCTGCGCTTGAGACATTGAACGATATTGATGCAGCTGGTTTGGAGGAGATGGAAGATGAAGGTATCACAACAATTCAGTTGTGTCATTTAGATGAAGTTCTTAGAGAATTTTCTCAAAGGAAGAAGGCGAAGGAACTATGTGATGCATTATCGCATGCATATCAAGACAAGTCTCTCACTAATCAGATTATTCTTAAACAACAATTTTATTCGTTTAAGATGAAGCCTGGAGCTAATCTGATGGAGCATGTAGATGCTTTGCCCACTTTAGTTATGAACCTGAAGGCAACAGATGTTGATATTACTGATGAGGCTCAAGCTGTGAACCTCTTATGTTCCTTGCCTAAGGAGTATTTTTCTTTTGTTAACTCCATAATTTATGGCCACAGTAAAATTAGTATTGCTGATATAAAGGCTGGTCTTCATAATGAAGTGTTAAGAGTTATATTGGCGAGCACTAGCATTGATAGTGATACCAAAGGCTTATCTGTTCAGAGAGGTAGAAGTCAAAGCAAGTTGAAGAAAGGTGGAGGATGAAATTCTTCGGGTTCTCAATCTAGAGGGCCAAATAATTTGACATGCAATTATTGTAAGAATCCTGGGCACTTTATTGCACAATGTCCCAAGCTTGAAGGAAGAAGAAAAGACTCAAAACAAGCTTCAGCCATTACAATGGAGAAATCAGATACAAAGAGTGACACTGGCGTGTTTACCGCTTCTAGCACTTTTGGGAAGAGCACCCTATAGTTGATTGATTCTGGCGCATCCTATCATATGACACCTGATAGGAACTCTTTTTCCACTTACCGTGATATTAATGATGGAGAAGTTTTGATGGGAAATGATGCTTCTTTTTGTATGATTGGTGTTGGTAGTGTAAAGATACGGATGCTTGGCGCTGTTATTCGAACCATTACTAATGTTAGGCACGTAGCTGATTTAAGGAGGACTTAATTTCTGTTGGGGCATTGAGTAGACTTGGAATAAAGATTGTAGTTGAAGAAGAGAAGACGAAAATATCTAAGGGTTCTGAAACGACCCAAAACTTCCCCTTATGGGAAAGCCCGAATTGCTTTGAGAACACGACGCATCAGAAAACACAAACAATAGAACATTTCATTGTTATTACAATAATTTACATCATAGTACAAGAATATTCCAGAGTACGAATAAATATTACACATTGGAAATACAATATCAGAGATTTTGATTATAATACAGCGGAAAATTAATACATGAGAATAATGTACAGCGGAAATCATCTACAACCACAACTGAAAGAGATATACGAATGTAAAGCTTTCCAAATATAGCTCCAGCTGTAATCCAGGATCCTGTGAAAAGAAGTATCTGCGAAAACAAAAACTACTAGCTACCCATGTGAAAAATATGGGCACTCAGAGTTTAGGTTAAAACAATAAACTCCGAGTCAGTCATGGGACTGGTGTGAGAACTAAAACAGTTGTTAAATATTTAATTTAAAAGTTGGGAAATCATGTGACTACGCCGTATATCACGGAACGGGTTAACTCCACATGAATATTAGTTTAAAATAAAACAATGCTATGATTTTTGGAAAAATGAAGCTACTATAAGACTCAGGTCCCATAACATAATGCAACGGAAGCCGAAGGATAGAGTTTTCCCATATAATAGCCAAACACGCTTGGTACGTTTAAAACAAATCATTTTTGTTATTACTATAAGTGTATAGTGTCAAAACAACTTCAAATATCAATGTATCAATCGTAGACGGCATGAGCGCCCCATCCCACTATGTCGCCATATGGTTTACATCTAAAGCCAAAAAAATTTGTATTGGAAATTGGATTTCCATCATGAGTCAAGATAAGGGATGTACTCCTTACCGATTTGGGCCTTCTCTAGCGGAATGACCCAGGATCTCCTGCAGTGAACCCTTAGATCCTCCAAGGCCAGTCCACACTTACTTTAGTAGATTAGTTATTCCTGAGCACATGTTTCCCGGTCCTATCAAACCTCTAAAATGGTCAGTATGTCGACCAATCATATCCGAGGCGCATCACAATCCATCATCTACATAAGTAAAAATGTATGGGCTACATACCATGACACCACTTCTAGCTAGAAAGAAACGCATGCACTCCTTGGGTCCCTTATCCCATTTCTGACTCATACCGGGGTGTGAGGCTCGCGAATTAATGCTATACACAAAGCTATGTTAATTAAAGCCGTGTTATGATCATCATCCACAAGACTCTACTTTTCACCAAAAGCCTTGATCATTAGCATCTTAGCATGCCACATTGACAATTCACGCCATACGACTGATGTCTATCAATATATAACCTCTAAGCTCGTACGTCTTAGGGAAGGGTGTTAAGCAAGAGAATAAATTCTCCGCCACTAAAAAGATATATATTTAATAGAAATTACTCAAAATAGAATGAAATCCAATGTCAGACACACACATCCATTTACAAGTCCATTATGGGTCTGAACGAAACCGGTGGCACCTTATTCCTCGTCCAATATGTCCAGTACAGGAGAGAGGTCCTCGCATATCTAGTTGATCTCCAAGTACGTCTGGACGATCACCACTTATTACCTTGTCTTGGGTGTACAACCCAATCAAGACACCAGTAATCATCCAAACGATGTGAAGATCTCCGGTCTTCAACCACCGTCTTCATCATTGACTTTTAGTCGTCTTATTAATTATTCAGAATTGGTTAAACCCGGTCTTTCCGAATAATTCGCGTATCTTATAATCAAGTGCTATAAAAATACATCATATGCCTCATTCCAATCTAGAATATTCTTTTATTCAAATATTCTCATTTTTAGGGAAAGGTTCCCATTAATTTTATCAAAGATAAATACTTTTAAAATTATTCTTTAATCTTCCTTTAGATATCAATTTCAAAAGATTTTATTCTAGTCGGGACTATCGAGCCTTACTGAAGTAACCATTTCTTTCCAATCCCAACCAATTCATCCCGTGGAGCAAAACTGGTAGTACTCCATATCTAACACCCACTGTGTTATCGGTAAAATTATTTACCATTTCGCGTTCAAATCTAATTAAAGATTTAACTATTGCCTGGAGTAAAAATGGTGGTACTCCATTCTCGATCACTTCTCAAATTCGGCAAATTTAATTACCACATTAACTTTTTAATATAATTAAAGATTCATTAAAACTCCGCTTAGTTTTAATCTCCAGAAAACATTATTTAATAATTATTCAAATTTATGAAATAAATCCCGTCTTTAACTGGGTTAAAGGACGAATACCCTTTAAAACATCATTCACAATAAACCCAAAATCATCTTCCGTCAACTATGGAATCTTCATGGAAAACAGATCAACATATATAATCGAAATAAATTTCTATATCAGACTAATAATATAAATGGAATAACGGCAAAGCCTTTTTAAATTCCATATATAGTAACGGTCTTCCATCACAGAAGCTCATCTCGATTATTACCAAATTGAATTCCATTCCATTCTAATTTAATCTATTAAATTGGAAAACTTTACTTTGAAAAATTTTCATTAAATCTTAATAAAAAGATTTATAAATTCCAAATCATATCTTCACTGTTAATTGGGTTAAAGAACAAATGTTATTTAAAACACAGTTCACGATAAACCCAAAATCTCATTCCAACTCAATTCCAATTAAATATTAATTAACTGGTAAACTTCTCTAAATCTTATTTAAAAGATTTATTCTTTTCTCATCGGGGTTTAAGAACATTGTTATTGAAGACACCGTTCACGACAACCCCAAAATCCAATTTTAATTCAATTCCAATTAAATATTAATTAATTGGTAAACTTCTCTAAATCTCAATTAAAAGATTTATACTTTTCTCATCGGGGTTTAAGAACAGTGTTATTTAAGACACCATTCATGGCAAACCCAAAATCCCATTTGATATTAAATACTAGGCTCTGAATAGAAATTATATCGACTTATATTCAATATCAAATTCTGAAACCAACGGATATCGTATTGGGAATAACGTTATCTATATCTTCCAAATTCCTCAACAATATCCATATAATCACGGAATCCAATATCGAAATATTCTGAAGATAATTTCCATTCCAAATCCATTCCAATTTATTCGTTGGAAAATTCTGGTTAATTTAAAACCATATACAAATCCAATTTATTTATGTCTATAAACCATTGGATAGTTATTCTAGTTAACAACTAGTTCATTTCGATAAAAATATATCTTTTTCCTTTCAAACTTGGAATTTTTCATCCAAAATCTTTCCAAATCATTTATTATGATTTTACACAAATTTTTCCATATTTTTAATAATTTTATTAAGGCCCTTACAGTCGATTTCCATATACGGTCATCGAACTGCATTTACAGCGACCTTTTCCAAAACTGATTTGGACATACCTTAAAATATAACCGTTAGAATTCAAATCTCTTATATTCATTGGAAATATATTTTCGATACGAACCCAATGGTTTTAGTTTTAGGAGAATCCAACAGGCGGATCTCCCATTATATCGATTTGAAGTTAATGGTTGAAGTTCGCAAACGGTCGCTGCGCAACGCGTTCTATTCTAACCATTATATATATATTATATATATATATAATATATATATCATTGATTTCTATTTAAAACATATTTTATAAATCGTTTATAAATTCATTCTAAAACGATTTCAACTTCATTTTCAATTTTAAATCAAAATTGAATATTCCATATCATTATAATATTAAAATGATAATATTTTCAAAATATTAGATTTTGAAATCAATTCTTTTCGATATTCATTATAAAATGAATAAAATCGATCAATAAAACCGTTCGGGTTAAAGTGGCGAATATCTACTTACTCGGCTTCATATATTCCAATATTTTCGTGTCCATCCAAAATCAGAAATCAAATCTTCACTGAATATTATTTTAAAATATTCGTTATTTCTGAATTGGAATGCGACTCAATCAATTACCATATAATTTCAGTTATATGGATTTCATGCATCACATGTATACAATAATAATGATAAATAATCATTCAACATTCAAACATCATCCAAAGTGCAATTTACAACTGTATAAGCATTAAAATAAATACATAACGCTCATCACAGCCTGTCAACCCATGGATTGACATACAACTAAATATCGGGATTAGTGTATGTCCAATATCATTCCAATACCCGCGTGGGGTTTTCAAACAACAACAGTCTATTTAAATAAATCATTGGTTAGTAAATTTAACCAATTCTAATTCGATTTGAATTATTTTTCTAACTAAACAAATTTTACTATTTTAAATTATAAATGATATTTGTAATTTAATTTCAAATACCACATTAATGATAACATTATTATGAATATGTTAAACAACACAATCACAACACAAATTACCAAATCATCCAAATAAATAGATACTCAACTATCCAATGCCATTTACGGCGCCATAAGTGGCCATTCGCGGAGTATGAAATCGAGTGTCATTAATATCCATACATCGCTTCCAATTTATGTGATTTGTGCGAATTCGAGTGTTGAACTCCATACAACAAATAAACATCTATATTGGCAATTTCTATACATTTATAGTTATAAAATAAATTAAATAACTGTACGAAATTTTAGTGAAAGAATTCTCACTTTCTTTTCCACTCCACCATTCTTTAGCTGATGGTCGTTTCAACAAAATTAAACAACCGTTTAATGTTGTCAAAAATTCCAACCGTCTCCATTTCTGTTCTGGTCAGTTCTGAAATGTAGAGTTTTTCACCACGATCGCAACGCAACTGAAATCGTCGGATTTGGACCTCGTATGTAAAAGAAACGTGAATTAATATGTTTCATTATATTATTTAAAATAAATTGAAATAATAAATGAATAAATTATCCTAATAATTCTTTAATCGCCGTCATTAGCGGGATTAAATCCCGCGTCTTCTTGCCAGGCTTCGGCCATTTTAATGAACCCAACATCCATTTTTAGGGCTTCAAATTGCCACTTCCACAGCCGCCTGGAGATGATCGGCCACCACCCCTTGATAGCCCCAACCACCCTCCATCCATGCCCGCCGCCACTAGCAACTCGGTGTGTAATAGCCCGAATTTCCGTACTCTTTGAGTCAACTGAAAACACCACACGTCCAACACAAATTGCACAAAAATATGAATCATTAGTAGAAAGAAGTTAGAGGGTGAGAAATAGAAAGAAAGAAGAATTAGAATAGAAGAAAACGAAGAACACAAATCTCACAACGGAACGAATAAAATATATTAATAACATAACTTTTGAAATACAAATCAATAACTGTATATACATACCATCATTAGAGCACAACAGTTATTCCTGGAACAGTTATAAAACCTGTTTCCAGATACAACAAAGTACACAGCGGAAATATGCTAGTCATGGCTAATTGTCGAAACCTCCTGCTGCAAGCTTCTCTGGATGAATCTGTAAAATCCCTACTACTTGATTGCCCGTACAAATTTTGTAACGACCCGCATTCTATGCATTGGAGGATCATAGAATATTTATTTCATTTTCGTATGAGTTCGTGTGGTCGTGTAACTTTGGGGAACTACTATTGGGGTCATTTCCATGTTCACGATTTTTGCCGATTTTTAAATGACTGTTTTACCCCTATTGAATCTTATTTTCCCTATGACTTTTGATTAGTAATGGGTTTTGACCTGAAACCACTTCCATTGGATTCAGATGACGGTTTAACATTCCGTAGAGTGGTCACATTGATCAAACGGTGTAACACCCCACACCTGCTAAGGTCACTCACAAAGGGAATGCCTTAGCTTCGGTGGAGTATTTAAGTGAATATAGAACTGAAAAATTACAACAAGACAGATATAAGTAATACTTGAAATTTAAAACATCATTTCATTGCAGCAGAAGGTAAACATGTTTGGTTACATCTCGAAAACCAACAAGAGTCAAGTACAAAATATCTATCTCGTTAAAACATAAGTACATAATCCCACTACATACTAATAGCCATAATAGAAAAGATAACCGAGCTTTTCTTCCAGGGTCCAAGCTCCAAAAGATAGATAAAGCAATCTGATCAAAGCCCACTAGTGCTAGGCTTACTCTGAGAACCTGATGGTTGGGGAAACAGATAAAAACAACGGGGTCAGACATAAGTCTGAGTGAGCCCTATAACCTTAACAATACAATCATTAAAGTAATTAGGGTATGATATAAACCTGGTACGGTACGACTGGGGATAAATGACTACACTAGGTAGCCAACTAGACTTAGGATAAACTAAGATAACGGTAAAGACGCGCCTATCCATCCAAGTATAAATACTACATTGCACCACCCCAGATCTACCCACCCAAGGGTAATTCCTACACTGCACCACACCAGTTCCACCTACCCAAGTGTAATTCCTACTTAAAGGTTGATCCCCACTAAGTGTACTTAGTAATTTTTAATAGTAGTTTCGTATACCCCTAGCTGACTACATAGGTGCCGTCTGCCCCTATCTCCACTAGGTGTACCCGCTACTCCCCAAGCGATCGGCTCCCTACCGTAGATACCCGTGCTGGCCCCACAGTGGGGTGTATCACTCCCCAAAGTGGCAAGCCGAAAATGGTGCACGGCTTATATCTACACGATGCAACAACGTCTTACCTACCAGCCCGGGTCCACACACGCATATGAAACCCGTTGGACTCGCGTTGCCACCGCTACCCCGTTTTGGCCTCTTATAGTCAAGCTCAGTACGCGTGTCCCGTCCTCGACATGGGTCGAGCCCAATAAGATACATATGGGTTATTGGTTGAAATGGGCCCCCACAAGCTACTACTTAAGCTTGTCATTTTATCTAGTGCATCCCACTTAACCCCTTTTTATAATCATGCCCACTTACATGTCAAGGTTTGGTTAACTCATCTAATCATATTTCAATTGCCACTCAAGGCCCCCACAAGCTACTACTTAAGCTTGTCATTTAATCTTATTTCAATTGCCACTCAAGGCCCCCACAAGCTACTACTTAAGCTTGTCATTTAATCTTATTTCAATTGCCACTCAAGGCCCCCACAAGCTACTACTTAAGCTTGTCATTTAATCTAGTGCATTCCACTTAACCCCTTTTTCATAATCATGCCCACCTACATGTTAAGGTTTGGTTAAGTCATCTAATCATATTTCAATTGCCACTCAAGGCACCCACTAGATTTCTACATGCCACCCAAGGCACCCACTTAACCCTTTAATCATGTTTAGTTACATGTTCCCCTTTGGTTAAGTATTCTAATCTTATCTTCTATTGCCACCCAAGGCAACCACTATATTTTCCCATGCCACCCAAGGCACTTACTTAACTCTTTAATCATGTTTAATTACATGTTCCACTTCGGTTAAGTATTCTAATCGTATTTTCTATTGCCACCCAAGGCAACTACTAGATTTTTTTCCACATGCCACCCAAGGCACCCACTTAACCCCCCATGTCCTCTACATGCTAATATGGTTAATTGTTTCTTAATTGATTAAGAACGTAACCGTTGTAGAGACCTCTCACATTAGACTATCTCTTATGGCAGCTGGATTTGCCGGTCGGGTCCGGGCAGCCTTACGCCATAACCGAGTCTAACCTCGTGTCTTTACACTTGTCACGTATATAGTTTGTGCCTAAGACCTTTCATATTGGGCCAATCATTTGTAGCCGCTGGATATGCCGGTCGGTTCCGGGCAGTCTTATGCTACAAAAGGGTCCAACCTCGTGTCTTAGTCGATTAATTACACCTAATTAATCACCACATATTTCGAATTAATTTTCCCTAATTAATTCCAATTTTTAACGATGTACATAATTGACTCAATTATGTCCATCCTCTTTATGGTACGCATAGCCATACCAATTTCACCCCATTTCATTAACATGTATATTAACCCCATCGTTCCCCACGTAAATTGCTAACATGACATAAAAGGGAAGATTCATCACAAATACAATGGGTTCAACTTGCATAACACATTAGCATCAACTTGGGTTTAAAGGTGTCAACATGCATATAGCATCAAACCCAACTAGCATAAATAATCAACCCAAAAATTGCATGAATCACATATATCATAAAGAGGTTAACTTGCATAAGTGTCTTATATCATTCAAAGGGGTAAACTTGCATATGTATGTATGACATACAAAGGGGTTAACTTGCATATGTATGCATATCATACTAAGGTGTGAACTTGCACATGTTACTTGCATATCTTCAAACACCAAACTTGCATAACATGTCATATGTGAACTTGCATATAATCATACACCAAACTTGCATACATATCATAGATGAACTTGCATATAATCATACACCAAACTTGCATAACATATCATGTATGAACTAGCATATAATCATACACCAAACTTGCATATCATATCATGTATGAACTAGCATATAATCATACACCAAACTTGCATATCATGGTGTCATAATGGATCAATGTTTCTCATATGACTTGCATATCTTGCATAACATCATAAACACCTAGCATATGACTTGCATAACTTGTATAACATCATGAACATGTATCATATGACTTGCATAACTTGCATAACTTCATGAACATATATCATATGACTTGCATAACTTGCATAATACCTCAAACACATAGCATATGACTTGCATAACATCATGAACATGTATCATATGACTTGCATAACTTGCATAACTTCATGAACATATAGAACGTAACTTGCATAACATGCATAACATCATTAACACATAGCATATAACTTGCATAACATGCATTGATCCACATTCATAGCCATAACCTCATCATATCCTATCATAATCACTTCAATAATTGGTCATTAAGGCTATAGAAAACTCACAACTTGTTGATTAGCCTTCTTATGAATATATTAAAAGATTGAGACGAAGCCACTAATCTATCAACTCAAAAACTCCAAATAAGAATGCTCCAAATGAAAATCCTTGAGCCAAATCAATAATAAAGATCCTAGCTTTGATGAAGAAAAGCCTTGAATCAAACTTAGAAACACTTAAGCAAGCTTAGGAACTCTTATACTTCTTTAGAAACTCTCTCATATGATTAGAGATGGAGATTATGACAAGAGGATGAGGGTGGAGGCCATGAGAGAACATTTTGGCATAGTTTAGCTATAGGATTGAATAATGACCATTTAGGTTTAGGTTAGGGGTCTTTTTTATAGAAGACTAGGATAGTTTTAGCCATAGGATAAACCTTAGTTTAGATGCTAGCCAGCAAAGCATGTCTTGGGGAAGAAGTCAAGTGTAGGAACCATCTAGGGCCTTTAGATTAAAGCTGAACCATGAGAACCATTCAAATGCAAAATCTGCATTTGAGCGAATCGGCCCACGGGTTGACAGCCAAACACCCTGGATTAACCCCTAGTCGACCCAGCGAGCTCGGGTCGACCTCAAAAATCGGCCGGTTCGGTTATTCCCCTCTCCCAATTCGTTGTTTTGAACATTTTTGCATATTTATTTATTTAATTTTCAATTATCTATATATATATATCAATATATATATTTCTCTGCGCAACCCATTTCACTTAATTAAGTATACTTTAATTTGTGAATTTTTATGTTCAAATTACGGGGTGTTACATTCTCCCCTCCTTAAAGGATTTCGTCCCCGAAATCTCTAAGTCAAGAAGAACGTATCCTACCAACCAAACAACCATCTACTAAACCATCAAACACTGGCATCCATTGTCCTTAAAATTTCTAATGACGTATGAACATATGCAAAAAGTGTATGTATATGCCCGTATACTAATGCTAAATCAGGCGGTCTACTGATTCAGTTGACCTCCTTAATGCAAACCATGATAGTGCCATGCATCCAATATGTATGCGGAAGAACCCTATCGACACATACTATTTCTACATGTGTGCACAACCATACACCAAAATGCATCATCCATCTGATAACACAACCATTATACATCCATAAATATAGCTACCTACACACAATTTTATGCAATATGCAATATGAAGTGATTGAGCCGATCTAGTGCCTAGAGTGTGTGTATATGCATCCACAAGCAACCACTATCAACCACTTGCATCCACACGCATCCATCAAACATAACATGTCTCAAACACATGTTTCAACTATAGGTTTTATCCTATCTAAAGGTCAAAGGTACTAATGAGAGGACATACTAAAGATAAGATAAGTACTAGACAAACGATAAAGGAGAAGTTAAAAGACATACCCTTTAAAGAAATGGGTACAATGAACGCATCTTCACTTCTGTCTCCCAAGTAGCCTTACTCTCACCTTCTCCCCTTTTCACTTTGACAAGTCGAACCTCTCTGTTTCTCAACTTCCTAATCTCTGACCCAAGGATGCGGGTAGGAGCTCGTTTAATAGTCGCATCACGCTCTACCTCCACTTCTTTAAGCAAGCTCGGCTCTACCGCCTCTGCGGTCTCATGTAGGAACTTCCTCAAATGTGACACATGGAATACGTCCTGTTCCCTATGCAACCGAACTATCTCTCGAATATAAACTGAAGCTAGACATGGAACAGTCCTCTTGCTCTTCACGGGTATGAAATGGGCACTCTTAGTAAGTCTATCTACCACAACGCAAATTCCCGTATTACCCTTCCTCGATCTTGGTAACCCATCAATAAAATCCATCGAGACGCTATCCCACTTCCATTGCGGAACTTCCAATGAGTGAAGCAACCCACCCGGTTTCTTTTGCTTCGCTTCCACCTGTTGGCACACCAAGCATCTAGCGACATACTCGGCCACATCTTTCTTCATACCGGCCCAAAAGAAAACTCGCTTCATGTCTTGGTACATCTTGTCCCCACCGGGATGAATGGTCATCCTAAAACGATGCGCCTTATCAAGAATAGCCTTCCTCAAACCCTCGTCTTGCGGTACGCAAAGTCTACTGTCTCTACGCAAGCACCCCCTATCGTCTAGGGTGTACCTACTCAAATGGTTGGAAGACTCCCCCCCCCTTATGAGCCTCTCTACTAACTCAACCAACTGTGGGTCGTCCCTCTGTGCTTCTCCAATCTGCCCCAAAAGAGTAGGTCTAACCACCAAGGATGCTAGCAAACCGGGTATATAGTCAACGGAAGGTCTGAAATCAAACATCGAGATAAATTCCAAGCTTCATCGTTCCACGAACAATGGACTCAAGGACAACCTTTTTCCGCTCAAGGCGTCCGCCACCACGCTATCTCGAAATCATAGGATGCTAAGAACTCCATCCACCTTTGCTGTCTCAAGACTATGTGCTCGAAGAGTCTCCAACACTTCCCTAAGATGTAGGGCATGCTTTTCTCCACTTCTGGAGAAAACCAGGATATTCTCTCATACAAAATCGTCACAACTATCCATCTCTCACGCAGACCATCCTAGTCGAACTCGACATCCCCCAAGTGCAAGCCCCAAAGGCCTAAACCAATATCAGACAAACACCCAAGGGACACCTCCTTCGAATTCAGACGACCTACGTGAGATGATACTAGTAAAGACGGCTAAATAATTAAGCCCTTGTCCAACTCTGGATGTCCTTGCCAGTCTCACTCCAGAACCACCATTGATCAAATAACTGGCTTTGCTTAACCCATTAAGCACACATGAAAACTTATTTCGCTCTTCTTCACTCTTAGAAAATACTAAGATGTCATCCACAAAGACCACTACGAAGTTGTTTAGGTACTCCCTGAACACCCTACTCATCAAATCAACAAAATATGCAGGGGCGTTCGTCAAACCAAATGGCATCACCAGCCACTCATAGAAACCATCCGGAGTCCTAAAGGCGGTCTTCTCTATACTATCCTCAGTCACTCCCAACTGATGAAACTCCGTGGCCAAGTCCCACTGCGAAACACTGAGGCGCCAACCAACCGATCAAAAAGATCATCAACCCTTGGCAATGGGTGTCTATTCTTCTTTGTGAGCTTGTTGAGTTCTCTATAGTCTACACAAAGTCTGAGGGACCCATCCGCCTTCGTGGCTAAAACTACTGGAGCACCCCACTCCGATATACCTCGTCTTATGAACCCCTTCTCAAACAACTCCCCTACTTGCTTATGGAGTTCCCTCCTCTCACGAGGAGCCATGTGGCGCACTGACAAAGATACTGGTTTAGCATCATCTACCAGATATATTCGGAGGTCTATCTCCCGCTTCGGAGGTAAGCCCTTCACCTCCCCAAACACATCCGAGTATTCTCGGACCACTCTAACAGATCGCAAACTCTCGACCGAAGCGTCAAGCGATTCAAGATAACTTAGCATAACAGAATCTATGGGATTTCAAAAGATCTCGAGAGTGTTACCCAAGCGGGTCATAAGCCTAACAACTCTCCTTTCACAATCAAGAACGACACCATTACTGGATAACCAGTCCATGCCCCAAAATCAACCCATTGCCCGTGAAGCCCAAACAAAAGCATCACCTCTAAACTCAACGCTAAGTATGGAAATCTTCAAACCCAAACATATCATGGACGAATAGGTGGAGCCCTCCCAATTGGGTTTGAAACAACCACGGGATCATCTACCAAACTGGTGTCTAGGTGCAGTGACTCAACTAATGATGATGAGATAAACGAATGTGGTGTGCCAGAGTCGAATAAAGTTCGAACAGGATGATCGAGAGAACCAAATTTCAACTTAGACGGTCCTACCCCCATCAGGTATACCCGTCGTGAGGGGATACATCTACCCTCCAGAAGATCCTGAACTTCGTCCTTACCTTTTTGGACAACCCCAAGGTGTCCTATTTCTCCAAAACAACTAACCTTCCCCTTCACATTCTCCTTTCGTGGCCTTCTTACCACGATGAGGTTTCGTCCTTTATTTACCTAATAGCTATTTGAACCTTCCTCTCTCGTCCATCTTAAAGGTACCCATAAGCCCTCCACCTCCTTGGACTAACTTCTTAGCCCGGCAAACGACTTAGTCCCTTGAAGTGGTTCTTCCGTCCTTCATACGGAAGTCCTTATTTATCTTAAAAAGACATCTATACGCGGAGGGGAAATTCAAAAAGAGAAAGAGGAAGAGATTCAAAACGGAGAATCCGAAGGATAAAGATATGGCTATTGGGGATTATGCTTTTCTTTCAAAAACTTTTCTCTTAAAAGACATGTTTTTGAAAATACTTCTTCCAAAAATGTTTTTAGAAAAATAGTTTTCTAGAAATTTTATCTGTTCTGGTAACCTTGAGCTCTGATACCACGTGTAACACCCCACACCCGCTAAGGTCACTCACAAAGGGAATGCCTTAGCTTCGGTGGAGTATTTAAGTGAATATAGAACTGAAAAATTACAACAAGACAGATATAAGTAATACTTGAAATTTAAAACATCATTTCATTGCAGCAGAAGGTAAACATGTTTGGTTACATCTCGAAAACCAACAAGAGTCAAGTACAAAATATCTATCTCGTTAAAACATAAGTACATAATCCCACTACATACTAATAGCCATAATAGAAAAGATAACCGAGCTTTTCTTCCAGGGTCCAAGCTCCAAAAGATAGATAAAGCAATCTGATCAAAGGCCACTAGTGCTAGGCCCACTCTGAGAACCTGATGGTTGGGGAAAAAGATAAAAACAACGGGGTCAGACATAAGTCTGAGTGAGCCCTATAACCTTAACAATACAATCATTAAAGTAATTAGGGTATGATATAAACCTGGTACGGTACGACTGGGGATAAATGACTACACTAGGTAGCCAACTAGACTTAGGATAAACTAAGATAACGGTAAAGACGCGCCTATCCATCCAAGGATAAATACTACATTGCACCACCCCAGATCTACCCACCCAAGGGTAATTCCTACACTGCACCACACCAGTTCCACCTACCTAAGTGTAATTCCTACTTAAAGGTTGATCCCCACTAAGTGTACTTAGTAATTTTTAATAGTAGTTTCGTATACCCCTAGCTGACTACATAGGTGCCGTCTACCCCTATCTCCACTAGGTGTACCCGCTACTCCCCAAGCGATCGTCTCCCTACCGTAGATACCCGTGCTGGCCCCACAGTGGGGTGTATCACTCCCCAAAGTGGCAAGCCGAAAATGGTGCACGGCTTATATCTACACGATGCAACAACGTCTTACCTACCAGCCCGGGTCCACACACGCATACGAAACCCGTTGGACTCGCGTTGCCACCGCTACCCCGTTTTGGCCTCTTATAGTCAAGCCCAGTACGCGTGTCCCGTCCTCGACATGGGTCGAGCCCAATAAGATACATATGGGTTACTGGTTGAAATGGGCCCCCACAAGCTACTACTTAAGCTTGTCATTTTATCTAGTGCATCCCACTTAACCCCTTTTTATAATCATGCCCACTTGCATGTTAAGGTTTGGTTAACTCATCTAATCATATTTCAATTGCCACTCAATGCCCCCACAAGCTACTACTTAAGCTTGTCATTTAATCTTATTTCAATTGCCACTCAAGGCCCCCACAAGCTACTACTTAAGCTTGTCATTTAATCTTATTTCAATTGCCACTCAAGGGCCCCACAAGCTACTACTTAAGCTTGTCATTTAATCTAGTGCATTCCACTAAACCCCTTTTTCATAATCATGCCCACCTACATGTTAAGGTTTGGTTAAGTCATCTAATCATATTTCAATTGCCACTCAAGGCACCCACTAGATTTCTACATGCCACCCAAGGCACCCACTTAACCCTTTAATCATGTTTAGTTACATGTTCCCCTTTGGTTAAGTATTCTAATCTTATCTTCTATTGCCACCCAAGGCAACCACTAGATTTTCCCATGCCACCCAAGGCACTTACTTAACCCTTTAATCATGTTTAATTACATGTTCCACTTCGGTTAAGTATTCTAATCGTATTTTCTATTGCCACCCAAGGCAACTACTAGATTTTTTTCCACATGCCACCCAAGGCACCCACTTAACCCCCCATGTCCTCTACATTCTAATATGGTTAAGTGTTTCTTAATTGATTAAGAACGTAACCGTTGTAGAGACCTCTCACATTAGACTATCTCTTATGGCAGCTGGATTTGCCAGTCCGGTCCGGGCAGCCTTACGCCATAACCGAGTCTAACCTTGTGTCTTTACACTTGTCACGTATATAGTTTGTGCCTAAGACCTCTCACATTGGGCCAATCATTTGTAGCCGCTGGATAAGCCGGTCGGTTCCGGGCAGTCTTATGCTACAAAAGGGTCCAACCTCGTGTCTTAGTCGATTAATTACACCTAATTAATCACCCCCATATTTCGAATTAATTTTCCCTAATTAATTCCAATTTTTAACGATGTACATAATTGACTCAATTATGTCCATCCTCTTTATGGTACGCATAGTCATACCAATTTGCCCCATTTCATTAACATGTATATTAACCCCATCGTTCCCCACGTAAATCGCTAACATGACATAAAAGGGAAGATTCATCACAAATACAATGGGTTCAACTTGCATAACACATTAGCATCAACATGGGTTAAAAGGTGTCAACATGCATATAGCATCAAACCCAACTAGCATAAATAATCAACCCAAACTTGCATGAATCACATATGTCATAAAGAGGTTAACTTGCATAAGTGTCTTATATCATTCAAAGGGGTAAACTTGCATATGTATGTATGACATACAAAGGGGTTAACTTGCATATGTATGCATATCATACTAAGGTGTAAACTTGCACATGTTACTTGCATATCTTCAAACACCAAACTTGCATAACATGTCATATGTGAACTTGCATATAATCATACACCAAACTTGCATACATATCATAGATGAACTTGCATATAATCATACACCAAACTTGCATAACATATCATGTATGAACTAGCATATAATCATACACCAAACTTGCATATCATATCATGTATGAACTAGCATATAATCATACACCAAACTTGCATATCATGGTGTCATAATGGTTCAATGTTTCTCATATGACTTGCATATCTTGCATAACATCATAAACACCTAGCATATGACTTGCATAACTTGTATAACATCATGAACATGTATCATATGACTTGCATAACTTGCATAACTTCATGAACATATATCATATGACTTGCATAACTTGCATAATACCTCAAACACATATCATATGACTTGCATAACTTGCATAACATCATGAACATGTATCATATGACTTGCATAACTTGCATAACTTCATGAACATATAGAACATAACTTGCATAACATGCATAACATCATTAACACATAGTATATAACTTGCATAACATGCATTGATCCACATTCATAGCCATAACCTCATCATATCCTATCATAATCACTTCAATAATTGGTCATTAAGGCTATAGAAAACTCACAACTTGTTTATTAGCCTTCTTATGAATATATTAAAAGATTGAGACTAAGCCACTAAGTTATCAACTCAAAAACTCCAAATAAGAATGCTCCAAATGAAAATCCTTGAGCCAAATCAATAATAAAGATCCTAGCTTTGATGAAGAAAAGCCTTGAATCAAACTTAGAAACACTTAAGCAAGCTTAGGAACTCTTATACTTCTTTATAAACTCTCTCATATGATTAGAGATGGAGATTATGACAAGAGGATGAGGGTGGAGGCCATGAGAGAACATTTTGGCATAGTTTAGCTATAAGATTGAATAATGAGCATTTAGGTTTAGGTTAGGGGTCTTTTTTATAGAAGACTGGGATAGTTTTAGCCATAGGATAAACCTTAGTTTAGATCCTAGCCATCAAAGCATGTCTTGGGGAAGAAGTCAAGTGTAGGAACCATCTAGGGCCTTTAGATTAAAGCTGAACCATGAGAACCATTCAAATGCAAAATCTGCATTTGAGCGAATCGGCCCACGGGTTGACAGCCAAACACCCTGGATTAACCCCTAGTCGACCCAGCGAGCCCGGGTCGACCTCAAAAATCGGCCGGTTCGGTTATTCCCCTCTCCCAATTCGCTGTTTTGAACATTTTTGCATATTTATTTATTTAATTTTCAATTATATATTTATCAATATATATTTCTCTGCGCAACCCATTTCACTTAATTAAGTATACTTTAATTTGTGAATTTTTATATTCAAATTACGGGGTGTTACAAACGGACTTACCGTTTGGGAGATATGGCTGAAATAATGTTTGGAAGGTGAAAAACAGCTTAGCCGAGCCTAATTAGGGTGATTAGCAGCTAGGCCCATAACCCATTTCGAGATTAGGGTTATGGGAGGGCTGATAGGGTTAGGAAAAACATTTCATTTCAATTTTTACAGCCGCCACTTTCATCCTTTGAACCCTAACAATGGCCTCCACCTTCTAAATCACCCTCAAATCACCATTTAAGCATATATTAGCCTAATCAATATTAAATCAAGGAAAATCAACACCAAATTAGAGTTGGAGCTGCTGTGTTGCATAGGAATTCGACCCAAAATAGTAGAGAAGTTCAGATCTATAATTCATTTGTGGCTAAGGTGAGTGATTTGCATTGCTTTTCACTAATTACGGCTAATTAGGGGTGATTAGTGATAATTAGCGAAATTATGGCTTTGTAAAATCTGGGAAAATTTGTAAAATTATAAAATATTATTTTATGTCTCTTTTAGAAATTTGGGTTAATTTGGACATGTTTTGCTAATCGTATGGTAAAATCATGGTTAAGGGGATTAAGGGAAAAACATGGTTTTGGGGGTATGTTTGATCCATATTGACATGTTAAATTGTTGTTTTGGTGTTATAGTCGATTATACATGTTGCTATGACTGTTTGGAATGTTTTTTGATTGCTTTGCAAAGTTAGATTGGTCGAAAACGTCGTCGTATGGGGTAAAACAGTCGCTGGAAAAGTTGTAGGAAAATTGTGCAAGAACCAGATCGGATCGCCCTCACCCCGAACCGACCCCTTTGTGACATGGAATCCGAACCGAACCGCCTGCATGAAGTCCTAGAGCACCAGTCGAACCATGGAACACCATCACGAACTGACATGTTGCTCCGAACTGAACTGGGGTGTCACGAGCAGGAAGCCATGAATCGACCACGACCATGGAGCATTCCTGAACCGAACCGAAGCTCCAACTCGAACCAAGGAAGGCTGATCCGAACCCAGCGAGGCAACACGACTCGAACCGATCTGGAGAGGGTGCTACGAACCAAACCACTTAGTGGTTACAAACCGGAGCTACTCACGAATTGATGGAGGACCCGAACCTAGATGATGATCACGAACCGAATGGAGATCAAACCGGGATGATGATGACCAAAACCCGAGATGCAAAGGTAGTCCAAATAGAAAGTAAGTACTCAGGATCTAGATTGGAACCAATGAGTTAACTTCATGAGTTGGACTTTGTTGCGGGACGTATGCAAAGGGGTTATCAATGTATATAGCTTTGACACACCACTGAGGAACGGATTATTTGCTATGGATCAGTGCACTGAAGTTGTCACGACTTCATGGGGCAGAGTGATCGTAGCAAGGCTATGAGCCAGTGCAGTGGAGTTGTCATGACTCCATGGGGCAGAGTGGATATAGCAAAGGATTAGTGGCTATGGATCAGTGTAGTGGGGTCATCGTGACTCCATGAGGCAGAGTGATCGTAGCAAAGGATTGGGTGATCAAAGTGGTAGATATTGTTTGCTTTACGCACTGAGTAAGAGATGTGAGGATGATTGCTATGTTTGATGGTTGCTATCACCATGTCATGCACACCCCCTCCTCATTATTTTCACACCATGTGTTAGTGTCACCTTAGAGTATTGTACATCCTGTTGTGCTTACTCTTTGGTTGTAGGTCCAGGTTTAGGTATGGTTATGTATACCTGTTATTGTTCTATTTTTGTTGCTTATCGCTCATTCCAGACTTTTGTCTGACCCAGAGTTTTATGTATCTTCTTATTATTCTGGGTGCTCCTAAACGAGCAGACTAAAGACATGTTAGCTGGTTATGCATGAGTAGCTGTCCGGAGACGAGCAGGAGGCTTATACATATTATTTCCATATATTCTCCCTGTGTTGTTGCTGGTCACTACTTTAGGCATTAGTAGTGTACCTTCCTATTTTGCTTTAGAGACAGTTTTAAATTTGTAATAATAACGTTTTGGATCATAAGCTGTATTTTAAATTTTCTGCTGCTATGACCGTTTAGTTTTCAGCTTATGCACTGTCTCACCTATTTCATATCAAGTTATGTTATTGTTATATTTTGTTCCATGTGCTGTGAGATATACTACAGGTTCTTTGATGATTCATAGTTTCAAATCCTTTCCTTTTTTCTTTCATTTGACGACCGTCCTGTGCTGGTTGGACATCGGTACAGCGCATTTCAGGGAAATGTCGGCTGGTGCGGGGAGGGCCGTCACATTTGGTATCAGAGCTCTAGGTTGTGTAGTTAACCTAGGGGAAGGCACCATGGAGAGATAGTATACATATATAAGAGCACGTATTTGTGATATTTTAGTTTTCAAAAGATATATATATATACTATTAGTATATCTACGGATGAGGTCGCACTGCATTGGCACCACTGAAGAGATGGTTAATCGTTTTCTCCTTACAGATTGAACGATAAGTCGATATACAAGGAATACTGGTTCATAAGCCAATAATAGGAATGCTCCTGATATGAGAATGATGTTCACTGATTCATGAGAGAGATGCTTAGGGATGTTCAGAGGGTAGCTCCTAATGCTGCAAATGGTGGTGGTGCAGCGGTGTAGGCGCCTAGGGCCGATTTCGCCAAGCTCTGTAAGGACTACACTAGTCTTGGTGGGAAGCTGTTCCACGGAACGGAATCGGCTATAGAAGTTTAGGATTGGCTCGATAGTTGTGAGCGCATCTTTGAGGACTTAGGGATCGATGATGCGATGAAGAGGAAGCTTGCATCCCATCAGCTGCAAGACGGGCTATGAATTGGTTGAAAGCTATTAAGGCAGCTACTCCTGAGGATCAAGTTACTTGGATCAGTTTAAGGCCCGATTCAGTGATAAGTTTATCCCAACTACTCAGAAATCCGAATTGTTTAGGAAGTTCTTGGAGCTTAAGCAGAATGATAAGGCAATCTCGGAGTACATTGCTGAGTTCGATACTTTGTCGAAGTATGGATTATCCCTTATTGACACTCTCGAGAAGAAGAATGAGAACTTCATAACAGGCTTGGATCCGTACATGGGGGAAAGGCTTATAAACCATATTGATGAGACTTTTAAATCGATTGTTGGAAAAGCATTGAGATCAGAGAGCCTTTATCCTAAGCTCAAGGCTGAAGTCGCTGTTGTATCTGCAAAGGGGCTAAAGCCGCAGGCAAGCGGTGGAGCCAAGAACAATTCTCAGAATAAAAGGATGTAGAGTCAGACCAAGGATGGTTAGAAAAAGAAATATGTTGAGTGCTTTATATGTGGCAAGAAGGGCCACTATGCCAAAGAATGTCTAGTAAAGCCAGCAGACAGAAAGTGCTTTAACTGCGGCCAAGTGGAACATCACAAGGATAAATGTCCACAACCTCCCAAAGAGAAGCAGATTGTGAAAGCATATGCTCTTAATGTTGTTCCTTCTTCGTCGAATGCCCCAACTGCGGGGGAGAAAGGAAAGAATGTCGTCATTCAAGGTATGCTTTCTGCTTATGATGTTCCTGTTCGAGTATTGTTTGATACTGGGGATTCTGTTCCTTCATATTTATTGACCTGGTAGATAGGTTGGGATTGGAACCCGAGATAGTCGATAGACCTTTAGTTGTGATGAACCCGATTGGTGGTTCGACTAGCCTTAGTATGATTTGTCGAAATTTGGTCATATCGAGTCATGGATGTATGTTTGCTTGTGATTGCTTTGTTTTGGGCTTTACTTGGTTTGGCATTATTTTGGGAGTCGATTGGTTCTAAAGATATGGGGTGGTGGTAGACTATGAGAGATTTTCGGTGACTATTAGGGCGGATGATGGGCGGAGAGTAGTGTTTGGTGGCCTACCTAGTGATGAGGTGATGGCTAGTTTTCTAAATTCCCTCGATATCCCGCATGACGAGTTATCAGGGGTTCCCGTTGCAGGCCAGTATCAGGATAACATCGAGGAAGTGACCGGACTTCCACCACACCGAGAGATTGAGTTTCGTATTTATTTAGTGAAAGATGCCAGACCTATAGTAATGCCACTTCGTCATATGACGCCAAGGGAGCAGTGAGAGCTCAGGCTGCAAGTGAGCGATCTTTTGAAGAAGGGATTTATCCGAAGAAGTGTCTCTGAGTGGGGAGCACCAGTTGTATTTGCCACTAAGGCAGATGGTTCCCTTCGTTTATGTGTGGACTGTCGCGAGTTGAATAAAGTGACTAGGAAGAATAAGTATCCTCTTCCGCGGATAGATGATTTGTTTGATCAACTGGAGGGAGTGAGTGTTCTCCCAATTGGACCTCGCGACAGGATTTCATCAGCTATGAGTAGCAGCCGAGGGTATTCCTAAAACGACCTTTCGGATGTCATCTGGATTCTATGAGTGGTTGGTCATGCCATTCGGGTTGACCAATGCACTAGCATATTTTGTGGATCTTATGAACAGAGTATTTCGAGATCAATTGAATACGTTTGTTCTTGTGTTCGTGGACGATATACTTGTTTATTCGAGGACAGAAGAAGAACACAAGAAACATTTGAGAGTAGTGATGGAGGTGTTGAGAAAACACCAATTGAAAGTGAAGTTTTCTAAGTGTCACTTCTGGAGGAGGGAAGTGAGATACTTGGGCTATGTTGTTTCAGAGAATGGTATTGCTGTGGACCCTGCGAAGGTGGCTACGGTACAAGATTGGTCTACGCCCAAGAATGCAACAGACGTAAGAAGTTTCTTGGGGTTAGCTAGATATTATCGTAAGTTTATCCAAGACTTCTCCAAGATAGCGACACCGTTAACTCAGTTGACCAAGAAGAATCAAGTTTTTGTCTGGGACAAAAGGTGTGAGAATGCATTTAAGAGTCTAAAGGAAAAGTTGACATGTGCACCAGTGTTAGTTATTCCTCAAGGGAATGAAGAGATGACAGTATACACGGATGCATGTGGTACTGGACTAGGTGCTATACTGATGCAAGGATGTAGGGTTGTAGCTTACGCTGGTCAGCAACTAAAACCGTATGAGAAAAGATATCCTACCCATGATTTGGAATTGGCAGCGATCATATTCGCGTTGAAGATGTGGAGACATTATCTCTTGGGAGAAAGATTCGAGTTGTTTACCAATAATAAGTCATTAAAGTATCTCTTCTCACAGAAGGATCTAAATCTTCAACAGCAAAGATGGTTAGAATTCTTTGCTTCCTATGATTTTCATATCGCATATACACTAGTAAAGGGCAATGTAGTAGCCGATGCACTGAGTAGGAGACATGCCAGTTTAGGGGCTATGTTTCTAGAATGGAAGCAACTGGAGTATATCGTTGGGTATGATTTCAGACCAAGGTGCGAGTTGGATCCAGAAATGTTAGCAAGTTTGACGATCAGACCCACTGCAGTAGCCGATGCATTGAGTAGGAGACATGCCAGTTTAGGGGCTATGTTACTAGAATGGAAGCAACTGGAGTATATCACTGGGTATGATTTCAGACCAAGGTGCGAGTTGGATCCAGAAAAATGTTAGCAAGTTTGACGATCAGACCCACTTTGATTGAGCGGATTGGTTCCAGTCAGAGGGACAATCCTAATCTATTAGAAGTCATCTCCAAGTTAGAGATGGGTATCGATGAGGAGATGAACAAGTATGAGCTTGATCAAGATTGATGGCTTAGAAAGAATGGGAAACTAGTTGTACCCAATGTCAATGGATTGAGAGATAATGTGCTTAGAGAATGTCATCACTCAAAACTGACTATGCATCCCGGTGGTAATAAAATGTATCGAGACATGAAGCAGACCTACTACTGGGAAGGGATGAAAAGAGGTATTGGGAATTTTATATCCAAATGCATGAATTGTCAGCTAGTTAAAGCCGAGCAAAAGAAGCTTAGTGGTTTGTTGTAACCATTATAAATTCCAGAATGGAATGGGAACAAGTATCAATGGATTTCATTGATGGGTTACCAAGGACTAGATCGGGCCATGATATCATTTGGGTGATTGTGGATCGATTGACCAAGAGTGCAAGGTTTATACCTGTCAAGCCGAATAGAACAACAGCGAAGTTAGCAGAACTATATATGAAGTGGTTAGTGAGGTTTCATGAAATACCCAAAGGCATTGTGAGCGACCGAGATCCATTGTTTACTAGTGGATTTTGGAAGAGCTTACAAGAGGCTTTAGGATCGAAATTACATCTCAGTACCGCGTACCATCCTCAAACTGACGTTCAAATAGAGAGGGTTAATTGAGTATTAGAAGATCTCTTTAGAGCTTGCATATTAGATTTTGGAGGGTCACGGGATGACCATTTACATCTGGTTGAGTTCGCATATAATAATAGTTATCAGTCCCGCATTGGTATGACTCCATTTGAAGTTTTCTACGGAAGACCGTGGAACTCATCATCATGTTAGCTGGAAACCAGTGAGAAGTTTGTGCTTGGGCCAGATGTAATAAGAGAAACTTCAAACAAGATCAAGGTTATCCAACAGCGTATGAAGGCTGCTCAAGATAGGCAGAAGAGCTATGCTGATAAGAGGAGTAGAGATTTGAAATTCTCCGTTGGCGACTTGGTGTTTGTCAAGATTTCTCCATTAAAGAGAGTGATTCGATTTGGTAGGAGATGCAAGTTAGCACCAAGATTTGTTGGTCCATTCCCAGTTCTCGAACAAGTTGGGAACCAGACAAGATGGTGGGAGTTCATAACGTGTTTCATGTTTCCCAGTTAAGGAAGTTCGTGCACGATCCCGATATGACTATTTCACCGGATCAGTTGGATGACATCGAAGTAGAACCCGAGGCGGTTGCGAACCGCAGGCCAATCCGTATTGTCGAGTACGATACAAAGCAACTTCGAAGGAAGGTAGTGAAACTGGTCAAGGTTCAGTGGGGGTGATAACGAGCATGACTGTACTTGGGAAACAGAGGAGAGCATAAGGGAGTCGTATCCAGAACTCTTTGCTTGGTAAGAATTTAATGACCATTTAGTTATCCCCTTCGTTAGTAAATCGCATGCTATGATAGGCTTGTTATGTTGCTATGTATGTTTGAATGTTGCAAATGATTGATAGGCATAAGAGACCCTTTGTACGTTTTAGTTAAGGAATTTCGGGGGCGAAATTTCTTAAGGGGGAGAATGTAATGACCCACATTCTACGCATCAAAGAATCGTAGAATATTTATTTCATTTTCGTATGAGGTCGTATGGTCGTGTAACTTTGGGGAACGACTATTGGGGTCATTTTCCATGTTCACGATTTTTGCCGATTTTTAAATGACTGCATTGCCCTCAGCGAATCTTGTTTCGCCTATAACTTTTGATTGGTAACGAGTTGACCTGAAACCACTTCCATTGGATTTAGATGATGGTTTACCTTTCCGTAGAGTAGTCAAATTGATCAAACGGACTTACCGTTTGGGAGATATGGCTGAAATAAGGTTTGGAAGGTGAAAAACAGCTTAACCGGGCCTAATTAGGGTGATTAGCAGCTAGGCCCATAACCCATTTCGGGATTAGGGTTATGGGAGGGCTGATAGGGTTAGGAAAAACATTTCATTTTAGTTTTTACAGTCGCCACTTTCATCCTTTGAACCCTAGCAATGGCCTCCACCTTCTAAATCACCCCCAAATCACTGTTTAAGCATATATTAGCCTATCAACATAAAATCAAGGCAAATAAACACCAAATCAGAGTTGGAGCTGCTGTGTTGCATAGGAATTCGACTCAAAATAGTAGAAAAGTTCAGATCTATAATTCATTTGTGGCTAAGGTGAGTGATTTGCATTGTTTTTCGCTAATTAGGGGTGATTTAATTAGCGAAATTATGGCTCAGAAAAATCTGGAAAAATTTGTAAAATATTAAAATATTATTTTATACTCTGCTAGAAATTTGGGTTAATTTGGACATTTTTTGCTAATCATATGGTTAAATCATGATTAAGGGGATTAAGGGAAAAACATGGTTTTTGGGGGTATGTTTGATCCATATTGATATGTTAAATTGTTGTTTTGGTGTTATGATCGATTATACATGTTGCTATGACTGTTTGGAATATTTTGTGATTTCTTAGCAAAGTTAGATTGGTCTAAAACGCCGTCGTATGGCGTAAAACAGTCACTGGAAAAGTTGTAGGAAAATTGTGCAGGAACCAGATCGGATCCCCCCTCTGAACCGACCCGTTCGTGACATGGACCCCAAACCAAACCGCTTGCATGAAGTCCTAGAGCACCATCTCGAGCCGAACCATGGAACAACATCACGAACTGACCTGTTGCTCCGAACTAAACTGGGGTGTCATGATCAGGAAGCCACGAACCGACCAGGACCATGGAGCACTCCCGAACCGAACCAAAGCTCCAACTCGAACCAAGGAATGCCGATTCGAACCCAGCAAGGCACCACGACCCAAACCGATCTGGAGAGGGTGCTACGAACTGAACCTCTTGGTGGCTACGAACCGGAGCTGCTCACGAACTGATGGAGGACCCGAGCCTAGATGATGATCACGAACCGAATGGAGATCGAACAGGGATGATGATGACCAAAACCCGAGAAGCAAAGGTAGTCCAAATAGAAAGTGAGTACTCAGGATCCAGATGGGAGCCAACGAGTCAACTTCATGACTTGGACTTTGCTGCGGGACGTGTGCAAAGGGGTTATCGATGTTTATAGCTTTGACTCACCACTGAGGAACGGATTATTGGCTATGGATTAGTGCAGTGAAGTTGGCATGACTTCATGGGGGCAGAGTGATCGTAGCAAGGCTATGAGCCAGCGCAGTGTAGTTGTCATGACTCCATGGGGTAGAGTAAACATAGCAAAGGATTAGTGGCTATGGATCGGTGCAGTGGGGTCATCGTGACTCCATAGGGCAGAGTGATCGCAGCAAAGGATTGGGTGATCAAAGTGGTATGCTTTACGCACTGAGTGAGAGATGTGAGGATGATTTCTATGTTTGATGGTTGCTATCACCATGTCATGCACACCCCCTCCCCATTATTTTCACACCATGTGTTTGTGTCAGCTTAGAGTATTGTACATCGTGTTGTGCTAATTCTTTGGTTGTAGGTTCAGGTATGGTTATGTATACCTGTTATTGTTTTGTTTTTGTTGCTTATCGCTCATACCATACTTTTGTCTGACCCAGAGTTTTATGTCTCTTCTTATTACTCTAGGTGCTCCTAAGTGAGCAGACTAGAGACAGGTTAGCTGGTTATGCACGAGTAGCTGTCCGGAGTCAAGCAGGGGGCTTATACGTATCATTCCCATATATTCTCCCTATGTTGTTGCTGGTCACTACTTTGGGCATTAGTATTGTACCTTCCTATTTTTCTTTAGAGACAGTTTTAAAATTTGAAATAATGACGGTTTGGATCATAAGCTGTATTTTAAATTTTCCACTGCTATGATGGTTTAGTTTTCAGCTTATGCACCGTCTCGCCTGTTTTATATCAAGTTATGTTATTGCTATATTTTGTTCCATGCGTTGTGAGATATACTATAGGTTCTTTGATGATTCATAGTTTCAAATCCCTTCTTTTTTTCTTTCATTTGACGATCGTTTCGTGCTGGTTGGACATCGGTATAGCGCATTTCAGGGAAATGTCGGCACGTGCGGGTCGGGTCGTTTCAAATTTGGGAACCCAAGAGTTTAGGGAAAACAACAAAACAAAACTCTGGGTCGGTCATAGGGCTAGTGTGAGTAAACTCCAACCATTGGTTTAACTTTTAAAATCCTTTCGAAAGAAATGATAATCGCAAGACCGATCCACACATAAACAGGATGGTTTTTACCTTACGATAACCAAAAATATTTTTGATATCAAATCCAGTGATATTATAATAATGTCTACATCAAATAAATAGAATCTAGCGGAACGCTTGCATCTCACGCTCCATATATAATATAAAACCAAAAACCGCTGGGCGCTTATTGGAGATTGGATTTCCAACATGACAAGGTATGGAACCACATCCGATAGTGTATCTTTAGAGGGTAATACACTGGGTTCAACAAGAACGTCTTGCAACCCGGCCCACACATGGCTGACCACTCATTTAACTTGAGTGTGCCGAGCATATTATCACCAACGGTTGTGATCAGCAGCGATTGCAAAAAGCATACAACAGCGAATAACATAAGAAGCAAATGAAATTTCTCTAGATTAGGTGATAACACCCCTAATGGGAATGACCCACATGGCCATGCAGCCTGCCCGATTTTTGTCATTTCCCGGTTGATGCGGCTTGAGGTCACGATTTCCTTCTAGAACATCTGGTCACCATTTACTTTGAATTCCACATTATCGTATCCATCCATATGCATTGTCCTGGGACTGGACAAACCGAAGGAACCATTCTATTAATCCATCTTGGGCAATTTCTACCTAGGATTAATAGAATTGCCCTTGCACTTTACCCCATCTTCAATTATCTTCAGCATAAGTTGATTCGTAATGCTTATGCCCATACGGAGTAGTTTTCAATTAATAAATCTGATCCCCGTCTCTCCGTATTGACAACGGAGGTATAAAATAAACTAAAACTTTGATAGCTGGTGTTTTAATTATCAAAGGAACATCCATACAATTAGCGGTCCAATTTCCAAAATGGAAATGCTACCGATCAACCACCAAGCAATACTGGCCCTTTTTAAATTAATTTCTTATAAAATTTTCATTTCCCAATCTCCCATATTCTTCCCAGAAATTTCCCAAAACTCATTTTGACCTCTCATATCTTTGGAAAACATTTCCAAATAATATAAACTACTTATTTCCGTATTCTAGAAAATATACGATAAATGTCGAAAACATTTTCCATCTTTTCATATTCCTTAATTCATATATTTGGAAAATATACGTTATTAATATCGGAAACATTTCCATATTCCATTTCCTAACTTCTCATTAATCAAATCATTTCAGTTTCTATACTTAGAATATTTCTGATTTTATTTGGAAAACGTCCCTAAATTCCATTTCTTCAGATTTAACTGATGTAATATAAAACATCGTTATTATAATTCAATTCATTAATTATTCATTTACTAGTTTTATCTCTAACCCATCTTCAATACCGAACCTTAACCATTTCTTAGTTAATCGTGAAGTCAATCAAGTTGGGTTATAATTACCTCTCAGACCTTAACTGAACATCATTCTCAACTTCGAAGTAGACAAGGCTCACAACTTCAAATTCCAGTCAAACATTGCTTATGCAACTCCAGGATTCAATTTAAGAATCTATTTCTTTTTACAAAAGTAAACATTGATTAAAACGATAGCGTTATAATCGATGTTTCCAAATATTTGATTATAAAATATTCACTATTGTGGTAGCGTTTAAAATAGTTGTTTAGATATACAAAACATTTATTATAACAGCAGTGTTAAAATCGCTGTTTAGACTTACAAAACATTTATTATAACAGCAGCGTTATAATCGCTGTTTAGATTTATAAGTCATTTATTATAATGGCAGCGTTATAATCGCTTTTTATTTTAAATATTTTGTTTATATAACTTGTACTTATTAATTACAATAACTAAATTAATAAGTAAATGAATAAATGATTACATTTGATTCAAATGGAAAGTAAAAATAACTACTTCCCTAAATTCGATATAATCGAATCCAAATAAATAACTTTCTCTTGAATAATATATATTCAATCTATATTCCAAACTTCGGCATTTATCTACCATTTCAAGTTAATTCAAATTCCAAATTCACTTTTGAATTTATCCTTTCTAAATCATTACCAAATTCTTTTATAACCATATCAGTCTACAAAACGTAATCACATTTTATTTTATATTCCGAATTTTAAACAAAAACTGATTGTTTTCTTTTAAAAATGATTACCCATTTTCTTGTTCATTAAATTTCCAATTTGGATTCATATTTCCTTTATAGATATTTCATCTGCAAAATATTTGCTTGAATACTTATTCACTTTGATTGTGAATATATTTCTTTTATATACAATCAACATTCGTTTGATTTTTTACTTGTAAACAACATAATGAATCC
This sequence comes from Allium sativum, assembly GCA_030737875.1. Taxonomy (NCBI): domain Eukaryota; kingdom Viridiplantae; phylum Streptophyta; class Magnoliopsida; order Asparagales; family Amaryllidaceae; genus Allium; species Allium sativum. The sequence goes on along the minus strand of JASFAX010000020.1, from coordinate 41,551,042 downwards.
AATTTCCATTTATAATGTCAATTTAGAATTATTCATAGAAAATCTCATATTTAATTTCATACATTTATAATCTTGTTTATAATTCCTTTTATAACTGTTAACCCCAAATCCAATTACACTTATCGACTTCAAATCCGATTTTCACTTTCCTATATAAATTTAGACTTGAATTTATATTTTTATTTATTCCAAGATAAATATTTTACTGAATTTATAAATGTTGTTTATAATTTAATCTTCTTAATTTGTCTTTTAAATGGATTTCCATTTAAAATCTCCTTTTAAACCTTATAACGAATTTACATTCAATTATAAAGTATCGATTTCAAATCCGATATTAATTATCTAATGATAAGCATTCACCTTCGTCCAATCATTTACAAGTTTAACTAGTCTTCTTATGCATTAAACAAGGGTATATTTTCAAAGCTATTCAGGATTCAATTTCTATATTTTTGAAAATAAATTTCCTTCTTAAAATTCAAAAATCCTTTTCTAAATTTGAAACTATCTCATGGTATTAAATATCAAGATTTAAAGGGCTAGTGTAATTCAACACAACATACTCAATCACATTATATATATCAGAACAAATGACAAACAATATTATAAATGTTGAGGAATCCAGTTGGATCCCTCCAACCTGTTTCCCTACATCCACAGATGTTAGTCAAACATCAATAATATTATTTCACACTAATACGGTCAATAGAATTATTAATCAGTCAAAGATTTATATATAATTATATCAACCAATCCAACCAATTTTATCATCCATTCATGCAAAGAATCATCACACAATATAAAATTACAATATATAAATTTAAATCTCGTTTATATAAAAATATAAACGAGGCAGAGTTAGTGAGTTTACTCACATTGTTTTGCAGATGACGCTTCCAGTTATGTTATATAGCTTCAAACGAGCGTTTGAAACTATATAAAATCCCAAGCTGCTCCAAATCATTATCAACCAACTCGTACGCGTAACCTTCACGACTATGAGTCCAACGACTCTAATTTCGTTAAATTCTGTTCACATATGAACAATGATATAAGTTACAAATTATAAATCGAATAATAATAATGAAAAATTGCTAATTTATTTCATTAACCACCTAATTACAACGATTATTTATTGCTCCATTAATTGAAGGCATCCAACCTGAAGTGATGTTGGTATGCTTTGAATAACAACACTGTAAATGGTTGGTAACTGTGAACATGTAGATCCAAGAGCTATAGAGGGTACTGTTGTTGGCTCCAATTTGACCGTGGATGTAGGGATTGTTCCCAATTGGTTGAAACTACACAAATTACCTCAACTAAAATATAATCCTTCAATATACGTTAATTAAATATTTATCCCCTTTGTTTTCAGCTGAAACTAAACCAACTTACTCCGGTTTCTTTGAATCGAAAGAAAGAAAAACATGACTCCCCTTAGTTACCACCGCCATCGTTCCTCATCAACGGAACCCACCTCAACGACGCCGCTAGCTTTCCACCCACCGAGACCTCCATCCGCCCGAAATCTGAACTCCAACAACCCTTCCTTGGCCTACAAATCGCAGTTGAACCAAAACCATTCATTTTTGGAAATCGGCGAACTCCGGCCACCTTTCGACATAAGGCCGCCTGTAACGACCCGAACTTCCCCGTGAAGGAAAACCCAGATTGAATTGAGAACAAGCCACATCGGAACACAAACAGAAGAACATTTCATTGCTTATTACAACAATTCATCATAATACAAGAATATACAGAGTATGAATAAATATTATACATTTACTCAATATCAGAGATTTACAAGTTACAATACATAGCAGTGGAAAAATAATGCAAAACACAACTGAAAGTAATACACGGATACAGAGTTTTCCGAGTATCGTTCCAGCTGTAAACCAACATCCTGTGAATATAAATCTGCAAAACCAAAACTACTAACTGCTCGTGTCGAAAATAGGGGCATCCAGAGTTTAGGTTAAAGCAATAAACTCCAGGTCAGTCATGTGACTGGTGTGAGAACTAAAACAGTTATTTAAAACTTTACTTTAAATCAGATATATCAAGGGACCACGCTGTATAACACGGAACGGGTTTCCTCCTAAGAATAACAGTGCATATAACAAAACAGCGCAATGCTTTTTTGGAAAAATGAAGCTATTATAAGACCCAGGTCCTATCACACAACGCAACTCAAGCCGGGGGATAGGGTTTTCCCTTATAATAGCCAAACATGCTTGGTACGTAAAATTTCATGTTTTATTATTACTATAAGTGTATAGTGTCAAAACCATTTCAATCATAAGTATCAATCATAGACAGCTTAAGTGCCCCATACCACTATGTCGCCATATATAGGATTACAACTAAAACCGCAAAGTCGCGTATTGGAAGTTGGATTTCCATCTGTGAACCGAGGCAAGGGATCGTCCTCACCGAATTCAAGACGCTCTAGCCCGCCCCTCGGGTTAGAGCTTGAGTGACCTTTGGATTGTCAGGGCCGGTCCACTTGATGTGGATTAAACTTAAACCCTGAGCACTACATTTCCCCGCCCTATGGGGCGTCAATGAGCCAAATGACTCCATGGGTCCGGGATCAACCAATGTAACTGAGTCGCCTCGCTATCCATCATCCACATAAGTAAAATGTCCGGGCGTGTAAAACCCAAAACACCACTCCTAGCTAGAAGGAAATGCATGCCCTCCCTGAGGTCCTTCTCCCGTTTCTGGTTCACACTGGGGTGTGAGGTTCGCGAATTAATAATACACAAAGCTACAATGTATTAAATCCGTGCTTTGATCATCAACCACAAGACTCTGCTTTTCAACAGAAGCCTTAATCATTTGCATCTCAGCATGCCACACAGGCAATTCATGCCATGCGACTGATATCTATCGATATATAACCTCTGAGCTCGTACGTCTCAGAGAAGGGCGTTAAGCAAGAGAATAAATTCTACACCACCAAACAGATATATATATATATATATATATATATATATATATATTTAATAGAGATCAATCAACACAGAATAAAATCCAATGTCAGACACACAATCCATTTACAAGTCCGTTCTGGGTCTGAACGAAACCGGAGGAACCTTATTCCTCGCATATCCATCGATCTCCAAGTACGTCTGGACGATCACCAACTGATTCCCTCCTCTTGGGTGTACAGCCCAATCAAGATCATCAGTAATTATCCAAACGGTGTGAAGACCTCCGGTCTTCAACCACCGTCTTCATCGTCGGCTCATCGCCGATTCAGTTATTCAAAATGGGATAAACCCGGTCTTTCTGAATAACTCGCGTATATAATAAACCAGTGCTATAAAAACACAACATACGCCTCATTCCAATCCAGAATATTCCTTTATTCAAATATTCTTATTCTTTGGGAAAGGTTCCCGTTAATTTTATCAAAGATAAATTCTTTAAATTTATTCTTTAATCTTCCTTTGAATATCAATTCAAACCAAATTATGGTTTATCAAAACTAATCGGGGTTAACGAACCTTACCGAAGTAATCATTTGTTTTAATTTCCCAACCCCAACCTATTCATCCCATGAAGTAAAACTGGTAATACTTCATATGTAACACCACAGTGTTATTGGTAAATTCAATTACCATTTCACGTTCAAATATAATTAAAGATTTAACTATCGCCTGGAGCAAAAATGATGATACTCCATTCTCGATCATTTCTTGAATTTGATAATTTAGTTATCAAATTCGCCTTTCAATCTATTTAAAGATTCATTAAAACTCTAATTCAGTTTAATTTCCAAAAATCATTACTTAATGATTATTCAAAGTCAAGAAATAAATCTTATCTTTAACGGGGTTAAAGAACTAATGTCATTCAAAACACAGTTCACGATAAACCCAAAATCTCATTCCATTAACAATGGAATCTTCACGGAAAACAGATCAATATATATAATCGATATGAACTTCCATATCCAACTAATAGTATAAATGGAATAACGGCAAAGCCTTTTAAACTCCATATATATTAGCAGCCTTCCTCCACAGAAATTCACTTTGATTATTACCAAATCGAATTCCATTCCATTCCAATTTATTTTATTAAATTGGAAAACTTTACTTTGGAATATCTCCTTTAAATTCTATAAAAAAGATTTATAAATTCCAAACTACATTTCACTGTAAATCAGGTTAAAGAACGAATGTCGTTAAAACACAATTCACAATAAACCCAATTCACATTCCTTTAATTATCGGGTTAAAGAACAAATGTTATTTAAAACACCGTTCACGATAAACCCAAAAATCAATTCCAATTAAATATTATTTAATTGTTATACTTCATTAAATCTAAATAAAAAGATTTAATCTTTTCTCAACTGGGTATTAAGAACAGTGTTAATGAAGACACCATTCGCGACAAACCCAAATCCCATTTGATATTAAATACAAGGCTCTGAATAGAAAATATATCGGCTTATATTCAATATCAAATTCTACGACCAACAAATATCGTATTGGAAATAACGATATAAATATATCTTCCAAATTTCCATAATAATATTTGTATAATCACGAAATCCAACATCGAAATATCCCGAAGACAATTTCGATTCAAATCCATTTCCAATTTATATATTGGAAATTCTGATTATTTTTAAAACCATTTCAAATCCAATTTATTTATTTTTTTAAAAAATAAATGGATTATAATTCTAGTTCAAAACTAGTTCATTTCGATAAAAATCTATTTTTATCTTTTCAAATATGGAATTTTTCATCCTAATTCTTTCCAAATCATTTCTTATGATTTTACACTAATTATTGATATTTTTAATAATTTTATTAAGGCCCGTACAGTCGATTTCCATAAACGGCCATCGAACTGCACTTACAATGACATTTTCCAAATTTGATTTGGACATAATTCCAAATCCAACAATTAGATTTCAAATCTCTAATATTCGTTAGAAATATCTTTTCGATACGAACCCAACGGTTCCAGTTTTAGGAGAATCCGACGGTCGGATCTCCCGTAATGTCCGTTAGAAGTCAATGGTCGAAATTCGCGAACTGCCGCAGCGCGGTGCGTTCTATTCAGGCCATTATATTATATATATAATTTATTTAATATATATTTCACCGATTTCCTTTTAAAAAGTATTTTATAAATCGATTTAAATTCGTTTTCAAAACGATTTTAACTTCATATTCAATTTCAAATCAAAATTGAATATTCTATTTCATCGATATATAAATGATAATATTTTCAAAACATTATATTTTGAAATCAATTCCTTTTCGATATTCATTATAAAAATGAATAAAATCGATATAAATATCGTTCACGTAAAAATGGCGTCAATCTAATTAACACGGCTTTATATATTTAAATATAATCGTGTTCATCCCAAATCGGACATCAAAATCATATTTTGATTCTTTTCTGAATATTATTTGAAAATATTCGTTATTTTAAAGTAATCGTTATTTTAAAATATTCCTTCTTTCTGAACTGGAATCAGACACAGTCAATTACCATATAATTTGACTATATGGATTTCACACAACCAATGTGTATAACAACAATGAAAACAACAATCCATCATCTAGAGTGCATTCTAAACTGTATAAGCATCAAATATAAATATTTAACGCTTATAACAGCCTGTCAATCAATCGATCGACATACAACTAATTATTGGGATTAGTTTATGTCCAATTTCATCCCAATACCCGTGTGGGGTTTCAAACAATCAAACACAGGGTTTATTTGTGCAGTTGGGCGATGTGTAAAATTTATCGTCCCAATCAATATCAGTCAAATCAGTGTACATAAACAAATCATCTGATTTGTAAATGAATATTTATTTTATTCACATACACGTTAATAACTATATTTTTAATGATAAAACATTCATTCGGTTCATTGACACAATAAAAATAATATTTTTATTGTTCTAATATATTTTAGAAAATTTTGGCAGCATAACAGCGCGATACTAGAAACGGGATAAGGCCCAGTCTTATCCCCAGTCTAATAATGGCCCGCGCCATATACATACCAGTTCTAATCAATTCCATTTCATTTCCCAAACCAAATTCAACCAAACAATCCAATCAACCAAACTAAACTACCACAAAAGTCGTCCATGGTCTGTGGACGACGGGGAACAGTTCATATATGCAGTTACAAAATAAATAACTGTATAGAAAAATTATAGTGAGGAGTTCTCACCTTTGGAATCCACTCCTCCAGTCTTTCTTTCTGAACTATTTGGATTTGTTCGAAATTCCAACTCATCCTTTTCACGCTGTTCATATATAAAAATCATATTTTTATTTCAACGTTATAGGGATAAAAATCACATTTTTATACCATTACTATATGGATAAAAATTCTATTTTTACTTTGCTACTCCATATGTAAAAATTCTATTTTTTTAACTTTGCTAAAAATTATATTTTTACTTTACCATTTAAACAATAAAAATCATACCTTTCTATTTGTAAAAATCATACTTTTCCTATGTAAAGATTCAAAATTTTCTAATATAAACATTCAATCTTTTCTAATATAAAGATTCAAACTTTTCTAACATATAAAAATTCAATCTTTTCTAATATAATGATTCAAACTTTCTAACATATAAAAATTCAATCTTTTCTAATATAAAGATTCAAACTTTCTAATATATAAATATTCAGTCTTTTCTAATGTTAAAAATCTAATCTTTTTAATGCTAAAAATCATACCTTTTCTAAACAAAAAAATCAAATCTCTTTTTATTTATAAAAGTCATATTTTTCTTATCACAATAATCATATTTTTGTAACACCCCACGTCCATTAATGTCACTCACAAAGGGAATGCATTAACTTCCATGGAGCATTTTAAGTAAGTATAGAACAGAAAATCACAACAAGACAGATATAAAGCAGTACTTGAAAATTAAAACTTTATTTCATTGCAGCGGATAAACCCATATGTTTGATTACATCATCAAAACTATAAACCAAAGCAAGTACATCATATCCATCTTGATAAAACAAAGTACATAAACTGAAAGACATAATCCCCAACATTAAAATAGCCATAAATAAAGAGAAGCTGAACTTTACTTCAGTGGTCCAAGAAATCTTCTAAAAGCAGTCCAAGATCAAGCTCCACTAGTGCTAGTTCCAACCTGAGCACCTGGAGGGGGGAAAAAGGAAAGAGATGGAAAAGGGGGGTCATACATAAAGTCTGGCGAGTGCGATAATTCTAACAATATAATTAACAAAGTAACTAGGCTAAGGCATAAGTTGGAAAATAGGGAAATGACCATGAACCATTGAGTATGACAGAGTAAACAAGGAAACAAGATGAATTACGATATCGTTAAAGCGCACCTAAACTACTATAGGATAATTACTGAACTACACCAACACTATGGGATAATTCCTAAACTGCACCGCCACTAGTATACTGCACCACTACTAGTCACCCTAAGGTTGATCCCGCCTACAGACTTAATAATGATATTGGTAGTTTCGTGCACCCCTAGCTGCCTTCATAGGTGCCGTCTGCCCCTATCTCCACTAGGTGTACCCACTACCCCCAAGCGATCGGCTCCCTAACTCGTAGATACCCGTGCTGGTCCCACAGTGGGGTGTATCACTCCCCAAAGTGGCAACCCGATACAACAAAGAATGCACGACTTATACCTACACGATGCAACAACGTCTTACCTACCAGCCCGGGTCCGCACACACATATGAACCTGTTGGACTTGCGTTGCCACCGCTAACCCGATTTGGCCTCTTACAGTCAAGCCCAGTATGCGTGTCCTGTCCTCGACTTAGGTCGAGCCTACAAAGATACGTATGGGTTACTGGTTGAAACAGGCCCCCTTTACTTGACACAAGCTATCCACCTAAGCTTGGTCCCCTCTAGTACATCCACTTAACCCACTTCTTATTCATGTTTCAATTACATGTTTCATATTTCGGTTAAGTGTTTCTAATCGTATTTCCATGTGCCACCCAAGGCACCCACTAGATTCCACATGCCACCCAAGGCACCCACTAGATTCCACATGCCACCAAAGGCACCCACTTAACCCCCTCTTGTCCCACTACATGCTTATCTGGTTAAGTGTTTCATAATTCCTTAAGACCGTAACCTCATAAAGACCTCTCACATTAGACTGGCATTTGTGGCAGCTGGATTTGTCGGGCGGGTCCGGGCAGTCTTACACCATAAAAGAGCCTAACCTCGTGTCTTTACAATTGTTACATATTTAGTTTGTGCCTAAAACCTCTCACATTAGACTGGCATTTGTGGCAGCTGGATTTGCCGGGCGGGTCCGGGCAGTCTTACACCACAAAAGAGTCTAACCTCGTGTCTTAGACGATTAATTACTCCTAATTAATCACCCCCAATTTGAATTACTTTCCCTATTCAAATTATCAATCAATTCCAAATTTAGCGATGTCCATAATTGACTCAATTATGTCCATTCATTTATGGTATGTAAAATCATACCAATTTCACCACAATTTTATTTTATGCCTTTTAAGGCAATTATGCCAATTAAATATTTTTAATATTATTCCCTTTTTCCCCACGTAGTACGTTTGTTCGTTTAACGTAAAAATATACGTTAGACTCGAATAGTTTAACTCATGAAATAAAAGAAAGCATCACATATATACATAATTAAAGCATAGATCTAACATAGGGGTGAACTTGCATATAAGAATGATGTTCTACATCTAAAACTTGCATAGGCCAAGATTACAACTTGCATAACAACATATGTCATGGTTCCAAATTTAAAGGTGTGAACTTGATGAAATAATGGCCACAAACTTGCATAAACATCATGTATAACATAGACCCAAATCTAAAGGTGTGAACTTGATGAAATAATGGCCACAAATTTGCATAGACATCATATGTCATGAACCTATATCTAAAGGGATTAAACTTACATGGGTAATAACATAACATGATTCATATCCAACTCATAAATTCACATATGTGATTTATACATCGCAATAATGGTGTGAACTAACATGTAAAGTATCATGACATAGCCTAATCTTTCAATTTAATTCTCACATAAACTAGGTGCCATAATCATGTAAGGTCACATGTAATTCTACCCAACATGTATATGATTCGTGTTTGAACCCAAAATCTTGCCTAATAATGATTTAGCATATGAATCAATATCGCAAACTAGCATAAGAAACATGACGATTTGATTGTATATAAAATTACAACATGGATGATAGCAACATAACTTTGCATGATAACATCACATCATAACACCATAAATATTCAATCATAATCCTACAACATGCAATCAATACTTCATATGCTCCTTATCTAATGCAAGAAGTGTGTGTATATGTTCCTTATCTAATGCAAAATCAGGTGGTCTACTGATTCAGTTGACCTCCTTAATGCAAACCATGGTAATGCCATGCGTCCATTATGTATGCGAAAGAACCCTATCGATACATATTATTTCTACATGTGTGCACAACCATTCACCAAAATGCAACATCCATATGATGGTACAACCATTATACATCCATTACTTAAATATGTACACACATTTATATGCAATATGCGGTATGAAGTGACTGAGCCGATCTAGTGCCTAAAGTGTGTGTATATGAATCCATGAGCAACCACTAGCAAACACTTGCATCCACTTGCATCCATCATACATAACATGTCTCAAACACATGTTTCAACCATAGGATTATCCTATCTAAAGGTCAAGGTTACTAGCGAGAGGGCATACTAAAGATAAGATAAGTACAAGATAAGCGATAAAGGAGAAATTAAAAGACATACCCTCGAAAAGAAAAGGGTACAATGAACGCATCTTCGCTTCCGTCGTAGCGTTACTCTCATCATCTCCCCATTGCACTTTGACTAGTTTGACCTCTCGATTCCTCAACTTCTTAATCTCCGACCTAAGAATGCGCGTAGGAGCTCGTCGCATCACGCTCGATCTCCACTTCTCTAAGCAAGCTCGGCTCTACCACCTCTGCGGTCTCGTGCAAGCACTTCCTCAAATGTGATACATGGAATACGTCGTGTACACCACTAAGTCTCTCGGCCAACTCCACTCTATATGCCATCTGCCCAATCCTTTCCTTAATAGGAAACGACCCTACGAACCTTGGTGCTAACTTCCCAACAGACCCAAAGCGAATGACGTTCCGTAATGGAGACACTTTGACAAAGACCATGTCCCCAACCTCAAACTCAAGATCTGACCTCCTCTTGTCCGCATAAGATTTCCGCCTATCTTACGCCGTTTTTATCCTTCTTCGGATCAAATCAATCTTTTCCGAAGTCTCTCTAATCATATCGGGCCCATGAAAGATCTTATCTGTAGCTTCCCACCAACATGTAGGCGAACGACACGGCCGTCCATAAAGAGCTTAGAATGGTGCCATGCCAATACTAGACTGGAAGCTGTTATTATATGCGACCTCCACCAATGGAAGATGTTCCTCCCATGTACCTCCGAAATCTAAGACACATAACCTCAACAAGTCCTCTAGAATACGATTCACCCTCTCGGTCTGGCCGTCCGTCTGAGGATGATATGCGGTGCTCAAACATAACTGAGTCCTTACCGCCTCTTGCAAGCTTCTCCAAAATTCGCTAGTGAAAATAGGATCGTGGTCGCTCACTATGCTAGAAGGAACACCGTGCAAACGGACAATTTCTCGAATGTATACGGAGGCTAACCATGGAGCAGTCCTCTTACTCTTCACGGGAATGAAATGGGCGCTCTTAGTAATTCTGTCTACCATGACCCAAATACCCATATTACCCTTCCTCGATCTCGGTAATCCGTCAATAAAGTCCATCGAGACGCTTTCCCACTTCCATTGTGGGACCTCCAATGGATGAAGCAATCCACCGAGCTTCTTTTGCTCCGCTTTTACTTGTTGGCACACCAAGCATCTAGCGACATACTCAGCCACATCTTTCTTTATGCCGGCCCAAAAGTAAACTCGTCTCATGTCCATGTACATCTTGTCCCCACCGGGATGGATGGTCATCTTCGAACGATGTGCATCATCAAGAATAGTCTTCCTTAGGTCATCGTCTTTTGGTATACAAAGTCTACCGTCCCTACGTAACCAACCCTTATCATCTAGGTTATACCTACGGAGATGGCTCGATGACTCCCCTCCTTTGAGCTTTTCTACTAACTCAACCAACTGTGGGTCGTCTCGCTGTACCTCGCCAATCCGTCCCAAAAGCGTAGGTCTAACCTCTAAGGATGCTAGCAAACCAGGTACGAAGTCAATGGAAGGTGTAAAGTCAAACGTAGAGATGAACTCTAAACTTCGCCGCTCAACAAACAAAGGACTTAAGGATAATCTTTTTCTACTTAAGGCATCGGCCACTACGTTACCCTTACCAGGGGTATATGCTATCTTGAAGTCGTAGGATGCTAAGAACTCCATCCACCTTTGCTGCCTTAAGTTCAAGTCCTTCTGAGAGAATAAGTATTTTAGCGATTTGTGATCAGTGAACAATTCGAATTTCTCGCCAAGAAGATAATGACGCCAAGTCTTAAGCGCGAAAACAATAGCGGCCAACTCTAGGTCATGTGTAGGGTAATTTCTTTCATGCACTCTCAACCGCCTTCCACCATAGGCTATTACCCTTCCCTCTTGCATTAGGACTGCTCCTAGTCCTATCCCACAAGCGTCAGTATAAACGGTAAATGGCTTATTCCCATCCGGCAATACTAAGACTGGGGCTGTAGTCAAAGCTCTCTTTAAACATTGGAACGCATCATCACAATCTACGTCCCACGTGAAGACTAAGTTTTTCTTCGTCAAGCGTGTTAATGGAGCTGATATTTTTGCGAAGTCTTTGATAAACTTCCTATAGTAGCCAGCCAACCCTAAGAAACTTCTCACCTCGGTAGCATTTTTAGGGACCTTCCAATCTTGGATGGCCACTATCTTCGCGGGATCCACGGCTATCCCTTCTTTGGAAACCACGTGCCCTAAGAATCACACTTCTTTCCTCCAAAAGTGACATTTGGAAAATTTAGCTTTAAGGCTATGCGCTCGAAGAGTATCCAACACTTCCCTAAGATGTTGGGCATGCTCTTCCTCGCTCTTAGAAAAGATCAAGATGTCATCTATAAAGACTACCACGAATTTATTAAGGTACTCCCTAAACACCATACTCGTTAAATCAACAAAGTACGCGGGGGCGTTTGTCAAACCGAAGGGCATCACCAGCCACTCGAAGAAACCGTCTGGAGTCCTAAAGGCAGTCTTGTCTATGCTATCCTCAGCCACTCTCAACTGATGGAAACCCGTGGCTAAGTCCAACTGCGAAAACACTGAGGCGCCAACTAACTGATCGAAAAGATCGTCAATCCTCGGCAGTGGGTGCCTATTCTTCTTAGTAAGTTTATTAAGTTCTCTATAGTCCACACAAAGTCTGAGGGACCCATCCGCCTTCGTGGCAAATACTACTGGAGCACCCCACTCCGATATACTACGTCTGATGAACCCCTTCTCAAGCAATTCTTTCACTTGCTTACTGAGTTCCCTTCTCTCTCTTGGAGCCATGTGGCGCACTGGCAATGCAACTGGCTTTGCATTGTCCACTAGATATATTCGAAAGTCGATTTCACGTTTTGGGGGCAAACCCCTCACTTCATCGAAAACATCAGCATATTCATGGACTGTGGGAAAAAAATGTAAATCATCATCGGATGCGTCAAGGGATTCTAGGTAACTAAGCATTACTGGACCTCTAGGGTCAAAAGAAATATCAAGGGTCTTTCCCAAACAAGTCAACAATCTAACTACCCTTCTTTCGCAATCTAGGATGGCCCCATATCTAATTAGCCAATCCATACCTAGAATTAAACCGTAGCCCATGAAGCCAAGAACAAAAGCGTTGCACTCAAACTCAACGCCCAATATAAACACTCTCAAATCCTGACAAATCATAGAAAGATGAGCCGAACCACCAATAGGATTTGAGACTACTAAGGGATCAGTAACAAGACTAGTATCTAGGTGCAGTGTTTCAACTAATGATATAGAGATAAACGAATGCGATGCGCCAGAATCGAATAAAGTACGGACAGGATGATCAAACAGAAAAACTAAAATTTCAACGGAAATTGCTCTACCTCGTTCTTGCAGCGGTGGGACCACGAGAGCCTGAACTTGTCCCCTTGCCTGCCCGGGTGCCATTAGAGCTTGCACCTGTCCTCCCGAGGGTAGACCCTGCCCTCTGCCCTTTCTTTGGGCAGTCCTTAATAAGATGTCCCGCTTCGCCACAGTGGAAACAACCGGTCTTCTTCTTCTTCCTACAATCTTTGCTTAGATGGTCGGGTGTCCCACAGTTAAAGCATTTCTTCTTCCCCTTAACATGGTTGCCTTTGCCACCTTTCTTGTTATGTTGTTGCCGTTGCGACTTCTTTTGATCCCCTTTCTTCTCGGGTGCCTTACTAGCATTGGCGCCCTTCTCCTCTTCATGCATGAGTGCCATGTCAACTAACCTCTCAAAGGTAGCCCCCATGTGAATGTGGGTCATAGCTAACCCATGAAGCGGCTCGTTTAAACCCTTGACAAATCTTAGAGCCTTCTTTTCTGGAGTATTCACCAAGTCTAAGCCAAACCTTGCCAATTGGTTGAATTTGTTAACGTACTCTTTCACCGATAAATTCCCTTGCTTCAGTGACAAGAACCTTTCCATGTATAGATTCTCTTCAGCCCGTGAGAGAAACTTTGCCTCAAACCTCTGCCTAAACTCTGGCCATGTATCAACTGGGCGACCCCCATTAGTGACCTCCCACCAAAACGAGGCCTCATCCTTCATCAGCCACGCAGCTAGCTGGACTTTCCTTCCGTCATCCACTTTAAAAATTCCAAATAATTCTTCCACCTCCTTTAGCCAGTTACAAGATTCAACAAATGTCTCCGTTCCATGAAAAGGTTTCCCACCCATTGCTCTAAAGTCCTTGCATATCTTTGCGAAATTATCGACACGATGAGGAGGAGGATTTGCTGGACCTGCGGCGGCGGCCCTAGCCTCAAGATATTGACGGAACCAACCGGGCACATGAACGCCCTCTGGTATCTCAGATGCTTCAGACATGCTGAAACGAAAAAGGAAAGATTCAATACAAAAAGGACTGAAGGAAAGATATATGGCTCTTGGGGTTATGCTTTCCAAAATATACTTTTCTCTTGAAAATACTTTCCTTAAATCATACTTTTGAAAGTACTTCTTTATAAAAAAATTGTTTTGAAAAATAGTTTTTCAAAAATTCATATCTGTACTGGTAACCATCAGCTCTGATACCACGTGTAACACCCCATGTCCATTAATGTCACTCACAAAGGGAATGTATTAACTTCCATGGAGCATTTTAAGTAAGTATAGAACAGAAAATCACAACAAGACAGATATAAAGCAGTACTTGAAAATTAAAACTTTACTTCATTGCAGCGGATAAACCCATATGTTTGATTACATCATCAAAACTATAAACCAAAGTCAAGTACATCATATCCATCTTGATAAAACAAAGTACATAAACTGAAAGACATAATCCCCAACATTAAAATAGCCATAAATAAAGAGAAGCTGAACTTTACTTCAGCGGTCCAAGAAATCTTCTAAAAGCAGTCCAAGATCAAGCTCCACTGGTGCTAGTTCCAACCTGAGCACCTGGAGGGGGGAAAATGGAAAGAGATGGAAAAGGGGGGTCAGACATAAAGTCTGGCGAGTGCGATAATTCTAACAATATAATTAACAAAGTAACTAGGCTAAGGCATAAGTTGGAAAATAGGGAAATGACCATGAACCATTGAGTATGACAGAGTAAACAAGGAAACAAGATGAATTACGATATCGTTAAAGCACACCTAAACTACTATAGGATAATTACTGAACTACACCAACACTATGAGATAATTCCTAAACTGCACCGCCACTAGTATATTGCACCACTACTAGTCACCCTAAGGTTGATCCCGCCTATAGACTTAATAATGATATTGGTAGTTCCGTGCACCCCTAGCTGCCTTCATAGGTGCCGTCTGCCCCTATCTTCACAAGGTATACCCACTACCCCCAGGCGATCGGCTCCCTAACTCGTAGATACCCGTGCTGGCCCCACAGTGGGGTGTATCACTCCCCAAAGTGGTAACCCGATACAACAAAGAATGCACGTCTTATACTTACACGATGCAACAACGTCTTACCTACCAGCCCGGGTCCACACACGCATATGAACCCGTTGGACTTGCGTTGCCACCGCTAACCCGGTTTGGCCTCTTACAGTCAAGCCCAGTATGCGTGTCCCGTCCTCGACTTGGGTCGAGCCCACAAAGATACGTATGGGTTACTGGTTGAAACAGGCCCCCTTTACTTGACACAAGCTATCCACCTAAGCTTGGTCCCCTATAATACATCCACTTAACCCACTTCTTATTCATGTTTCAATTACATGTTTCATATTTCGGTTAAGTGTTTCTAATCGTATTTCCATGTGCCACCCAAGGCACCCACTAGATTCCACATGCCATCCAAGGCACCCACTTAACCCCCTCCTGTCCCACTACATGCTTATCTGGTTAAGTGTTTGTTAATTCATTAAGACCGTAACCTCATAAAGACCTTTCACATTAGACTGGCATTTGTGGCAGCTGGATTTGCTGGGCGGTCCGAGCAGTCTTACACCACAAAAGAGCCTAACCTCATGTCTTTACAATTGTTACATATTTAGTTTGTGCCTAAGACCTCTCACATTAGACAGGCATTTGTGGCAGCTGGATTTGTCGGGCGGGTCCGGGAAGTCTTACACCACAAAAGAGTCTAACCTCGTGTCTTAGACGATTAATTACTCCTAATTAATCACCCCCAATTTGAATTACTTTCCCTATTCAAATTATCAATCAATTCCAAATTTAGCGATGTCCATAATTGACTCAATTATGTCCATCCATTTATGGTATGTAAAATCATACCAATTTCACCACAATTTTATTTTATGCCTTTTAAGGGAATTATGCCAATTAAATATTTTTAATATTATTCCCTTTTTCCCCACATAGTACGTTTCTTCGTTTAACATAAAAATATACGTTAGACTCCAATAGTCTAACTCATGAAATAAAAGAAAGCATCACATATATACATAATTAAAGCATAGATCTAACATAGGTGTGAACTTGCATATGTGAATGATGTTCTACATCTAAAACTTGCATAGGCCAAGATTACAACTTGCATAATACCATATGTCATGGTTCCAAATTTTAAAGGTGTGAACTTGATGAAATAATGGCCACAAACTTGGATAAACATCATGTATAACATAGACCCAAATCTAAAGGTGTGAACTTGATGAAATAATGGCCACAAATTTGCATAGACATCATATGTCATGAACCTATATCTAAAGGGATTAAACTTGCATAGGTAATAACATAACATGATTCATGTCCAACTCATAAATTCACATATGTGATTTATACATCGCAACAATGGTGTGAACTAACATGTAAAGTATCATGACATATCCTAATCTTTCAATTTAATTCTCACATAAACTAGGTGCCATAATCATGTAAGGTCACATGTAATTCTACCCAACATGTATATGATTCGTGTTTGAACCCAAAATCTTGCCTAATAATGATTTAACATATGAATCAATATCGCAAACTAGCATAAGAAACATGACAATTTGATTGTATATAAAATTACAACATGGATGATAGCAACATAACTTTGCATGATAACATCACATCATAACATCATAGATATTCGATCATAATCCTACAACATGCAATCAATACTTCATATCACATCCATACAATCCGCGTTATAACTTAATCTAATTAAATTACTAATTATTTTGCTAAAACTATCGAACTCACAACTCAAAAGCAGTCTTGAGTTCCGAATTCTGATTTCTGGAGTTGAATTAGCGCTCCTTTGATGAAGAATCGTTGTTAGGGTTGAGTGGTTCTGATTTGGTTGTTGTTCTTTCTCTTTGATTTGGTGGAGGCTGCTCTAAGGCTCAAGACAACAGCATGACGGCCATAGTTTAGTTTTAATTCTGATTTAGGGTTTGTGTCTATGGGTCTTTTTTTAGAGTTATGAATTAATTTAAGCCGTCGGATGATCTTAGGGTTAATCAAAACCATTCAATTATGATAGGGTGATGAGTCAGCCCTAATGACTCAGCAAGGAGTCAGAATGGACTCAACAACAGGGGTCAGCCTGAACCAGAAAGCTTTGCAGGCTCCAGCCTCGGCCTGGGTGCACTTGGCAGGTGCGCCAGTGTTAATATGTACTGGCGCACTTCCCAAGTGCGCCAGTGCATTGTTTGTTTTTTTATTTTTTTCTTTACTTTGCCAACAAACTTCGTTCGTCCATAACTCTTTCATCCTGTACTCGTTTCCCGCAAACTCGGACTCTATCTTCACTAGAATTCCGAGACAAACACAATGGCGCAACCCAATCCCCATAATTCTCACGTCTAAGATTTATTATTCTTTAATTTAGTTAATTCGATTATTCAAAAATCCGGGGTGTTACAATTTTCCTTTAGGAAAATCATGCCATTCAAAACAAATTAAAATAATAAGTAAATAAAAAAAAGAAAACTCACAGTTCAAATTCGAGGGGGGGCTGTACGTCGGAGGGAGGGGTGCTGAGGTGTCGCGGCTGGTAATGGGAGGTGGCAGGTGTGGCAGCGAGTCCCAGTGGCCAGGCGGTGGCGGTTTTGGGTGGGATAGGGCTTGAGTTAGCTTGGACGGGGCAAGGGTTAGGGAGGAGGTTCATCAGTGGGCGGCGGCGTCGATTGGGTGGGGCGACGCTGGAGGCGCGGCGCCAGGAACGACGGCGGCCAGGCGAGCGATGGCGGCTCCATCGATTTGTTTTTTTCTTTTCTTTTTTCGTTGAAATGAACGAGGGGGGGGGGGCGTTGACTAGGTTAGAGAAAGGATAAGGGCTTTGGCCCATTTTGTATTGTTATTTTATTTTAATTTCAAAAAGTCCTTTTTGATTCGAACCCCAAATCAAACCCAATGGCTATCGCCCATAGCTAATTACCCCCATTCCGAACACAATGGGATATGTTTCGTAAGCCAGTTCTGTCGTTTCGATCAGTTTTCGTCAAAATCAAAATATAACTCTATATATTGAATTTGAACGCGCATTTCAATTTACTGGGGCCACATACGGACTTTAAAAATTCTCGAAAAATATTTTCTAGCTTTCTATTGATGATATGGTTCTAACAAAACTAATTTCGTCAAATTCCGAGACCGGTTGAAAAATGGCCATTTTCTGGTCGATCGAAATTGACTGAAACTGTTAAAACACGTTTTCTTCTGCCACGCTCACATATTGCTTTAAAAAATTATGAATTTTGGAATCTAGAAATAATTCAACATCCTAGATC
Source organism: Allium sativum (assembly GCA_030737875.1). Lineage (NCBI taxonomy): Eukaryota > Viridiplantae > Streptophyta > Magnoliopsida > Asparagales > Amaryllidaceae > Allium > Allium sativum. The sequence goes on along the minus strand of JASFAX010000020.1, from coordinate 41,532,561 downwards.
CAACAAAAGTGGTTTCGTTGAAAACAGAGGTCGTTTGCAAAATTTTCATTTTTAAGGGCCAGAATTCCACAGCGACTATTCTGAATTTTCAACTGGACCTAACTTTTTATTCCCGCTATGAAATTTCAATTTTTTGGATTCGTTGGAAAGATATTTTCAAATAGATTCTAATATTTTTGGTTTCGCTAAAATCTAGTTTATTTTGAATCCTTTGCGTTCATTTAAAATTTGAAATCGAATTTTCAAACTACCGCGCCATTTTCAATTCCTTTTATAATTAAAAATAATTAATTATATTCTAACGTCGATCTATATAAATATATATGTTCCTTATTCAAAATAAATTACTCATCGTCATTATTTAAAATAAATCATTTTAAATATTCAAAAATCACTAATATTGCCAAAATAAAAATTTTAAATTGGTTTGGATATCCGGGTTGTTACACCGCCACCGTTGGCTGCTCCTGCTTCCTCTCCTCATTCGCCAGAAGTGGCGGCTACCCAAACCTTGTAAGTTCGCGTGAAATATCCCTCAACTGTCGCGGCTTCAGGTTGCGACTACGAACACTACAAAATGCCGAACATTACCAAATTATACCAGTATCTCCCTCTCACCTTCGTCTACAAATTTCATGTTGAGTTTTTCTTCAATTTATTCGCAAATTCGGGGTTGCGGTTCGATTTGTTCATCCAGGTACAAAGTGCAATTTCGAATGCTGGTTACTGCAGTCGAATTGAATAAAACTTGAACCAGTGGAAAGCTTTAGAGATGAGGGTGGATAGAATCAAAAATCAATTGATTTTATTTGGTATTCGATTTTTTCTATTTGATTTTCTACTTTGTTAGATTTTCTTTTTTTTCTTTTTAGTTTTGAGAACGAAGGCGAGAGGATGTCAGTATATAAACAATAGTACCTTGGAAGGCACAGGTATTTTAGCTTGGAGCGCACAATATCGGTTGGCTTGGCACGCACGATGTTTAAAAACTTGGCAAGCACGAATTCAATCGTTTGGTTGGCACGTTGTTGGAAACTTGGGCATGCTGTTCAAAGTGTACAGCTAAGGTAGAATAATTGATTTAAATATCTGTATTGGTTGATCGTTCTTCTTTGTGGTTTGTCATGTAAATAACTATTATTTTGTGAAACAAATCTATAGCTTTAAAACCATGATAACTTGAACCAATTTGAGCCAAGGATTTCAATCTATGTCATGTATCAGATTCTGCGTGTATTGGTGCATACTTCAACAAAATTGATAAATCAGAGATTGTTATAGTGTGAATTTTTCAAACGGGTTGTATATTAAATTTTATGTTTTATGCAGTACTGGTTGCACATAACTCATCTTATTTACCAATCTTTACGGATAAAAATAAAAATATCGCTATGTGGAGCAATGCTTTATGATCCAAAAAATATAATGAAATAGACAAGATAATATATTTTGTGAAACCCCGAATTGCTGATATGGACACAAACACTTCAAACAAAAAATTGTTTATTTTTCCCAATTAAATTTTTTAGTAAAATTCTATAAATTAAATTAAAACTACATCTCAAAATTCTTGCAATAATAATCTATTTTGAATTTTATAAAATTAATTTCGTTAAAATCCCATATCGTTTGGAAAACACATCAAACCAATCTCCAATTAAACAAATAAATTACATATCCGATATGAATATATACATATAGCTTCAAAATAATCTAATTTGAATTTTAAACTCGATATTTCTATTTTTAAGTTAAAACGATATTCAATATATTTTAAAAATTCATTTATTCAGAATTCAATGGCTAAAAATTCGGGTCGTTACATTCCTTCCCCTTAAAATAATTTCGTCCTCGAAATTGCTAAGCAGTAAAAATGCTATAACTCTAACTCCTCATAACCTACTTAGTTGAAATTTTATATTCCATATCGTCATAACCCAGTTCTTACCCGACCTTCGAATTCTCAAACCAATACTCGACCATTCATAATTCATTCCAAATGATCAGTCCACCATTTTTGGACAATCCATCATCACTTTCTTATCTTCAATTCATATGCTCTTCTGCATATGTACACCCATTCCAGTTGAATTTAAATCCATTTATCAATTTGATTATTCCACTTGAAATTTTATTAAACGATTATGGTTTTACTATTTCAATTATAATTAACAACTCGATTTTAAATTATCAATCAAGTCCTTGAAAATTTTCAAACTCTTTCAATTTTTGAAAATTTTCGCTAGCATCTCCTTACACGGCTCAATCGGTACAACCACAGCTCGCCTTTCTAGGCCTTCTCCAATCCAAAAGAAAATCAAAATGCCAAGAGGCTTGCCCCATAGGCTCATAAATCCATCAAACCCAAGTAACATTGTAAACATGTCGATATTCAACTATATATCTTTTATTTGCTTCTATACAATACCTGCTCAACATACACATATATTTCCAGTCGGTTCCAAATCAATCCAACCTTTGGTCTTTAACCTTCTGATTAGTTCACTTCCATTCATTAATCCAAACTGAGTTCTATTTACAAAAATCGACCCTATTATTGTGTTTGAGTTCAATTCCGTCACAGTTTAATTCCAAACAACAACATCCAATATATATTCAACTTGTTTATTCATAAGTCAAATTCACTTTATTAACTCCAACATCAACATTTTCCTTTATTTAATTTCATTCAGAATTATTTCTAATCTAGTCCAATATTTAACTTAAGTTAAATTTCAATTCGTTTGATACATTTTACCATTTCAATCTATTTAACTTATACAAGTTAAACTTTAATTTCGGAATTCAAATTTTCGGGTTTTATTTCAAATTAGTTGGAAATCATATATATTTATATACATACATTTATAATCAGCTCAATTCAAAACATTTGAATTTCTAAAACATCTTTTACTTTTCAAACAAAATTTTCATTCTCAAATTACTATTGTAGCAATCCGTCACTCATAAACTTGAAAATGAATACCGATAATGTCGTGATCCATTATCAGAATTATTTTCTCGCCACTGAAGTGATTTCAGTGCTTAATCCCTTTAAAAATCCATTTAAACCATTCTTATTCAGAAATCATTTAAAGTAATGTTATATTAGTTTATAAAATTTCAGAAAATATTTTCTAAACATCCGGAATTTAAATTCCAATTCTGGTTTGAACTTAATCTTGGTTTGTCTTATTTGTATACATTATCCATATACAAATTATATAACCATTTCAATATTTCATATTTCCATTTGATTGTAATAACAATCAACACATTCGTATATAATAATTCAAAAATTATTCTATTTATAGCAAAATAAATTTTTGGGCAAAACTATTTCATTTACCCATTTTAAAACAAAATTGTATTGAATAGCTTTGTTCGAGAGTTTAGAAACACTTATCGATATAGTTGTACATCCTATATCGACCATAATTCATAAACCACTCAACAAACCAGTCAACACAATATAAAACAATTTCATATCAAAACTACAAATACGCGCTCATATATATACACTCAACTCAATCTAGAGCATTACTAACTCCACCGCGATTGAGTTACACCACAGAGCCAAGGTTACTACTCAACCTGGCTCTGATACCAAATGTAATGGCTCGAATTTCTGTACTCTTTGAGTCGACTGAAAACACCACACATCCAACTCAAATTGCACAAAAATACGAATCATTAGTAGAAAGAAGTTACAAGGTGAACATAGAAAGAAAAAAGAATTAGAATAGAAAAAAATGAAGAACAAAAATCTCACAACGGAACGAATAAAATATATTAATAACATAACTTTTGAAATACAAATCAATAACTGTATATACATACCATCATCAGAGCACAATAGTTATTCCTAGAACAGTTACAAACACCTATTTCCAGATACAACAAAGTACACGGCGGAAATATGATAGTCATGGCTAATTGTCGAAACCTCCTGCTTCAAGCTTCTCAAGATGAATCTGTAAAATCCCAACTACTTGACTGCCCATACAAATTTGGGAACCCAAGAGTTTAGGGAAAACAACAAAATAAAACTCTGGATCAGTCATGGGACTGGTGTGAGTAAACTCCAACCATTGGTTTAAAGTTTAAAATCCTTTCGAAAGAAGTGATTATCGTAAGACCGATCCATACATAAACATGGATGGTTTTTACCTTACGATAACCAAAAATATTTTTGATATCAAATCCAATGATATTATAATAATGTCTACATCAAATAAATAGAATCTAGCGGAACACTTGCATGTCACGTTCCATATATAATATAATACCAAAACCCGTAGGGCGCTTATTGGAGATTGGATTTCCAACATGACAAGGTATGGAACCACCTTCCGGTAGTGTATCTTTAGAGAGTAATACACTGGGTTCAACAAAAACGTCTTGCAACTTGGCCCACACATGGCTGACCACTCATTTAACTTGAGTGTGACGAGCATATTATCACCAACGGTTGTGATCAGCAACCATTACCGAAAGCATACAGCAGCGAATAGCATAAGAAGTGAATAAAATTTCTCTAGATCAGGTGATAATACCCCTAATGGGAATGACCCACATGGCCATGCTTCCTGCCTGATTTTTGTCATTTCTCGGTTGATGAGGCTTGAGGTCACGATTCCCTTCTAGAACATCTTGTTACCATTTAATTTGAATTCCACATTATCAGATCCATCCATATGCGTTGTCCTAGGACTGGACAAACCGAAGGCACCATTCTATTAATCCATCTTGGGCAATTTATACCTAGGATTAACAGAATAGCCCTTGTACTTTACCATGTCTTCAATTATCTTCAGCATAAGTTGATTCATAACGCTTATGCCCATACAGAGTGGTTTTCAGATAATAAATCTGATCATGGTCTCTCCGTATTGACAACGGAGGTATAAAATAAACTAAAACTTTGATGGCTGGTGTTTTAACTATCAAAGGAACATCCATACAACCAATGATCCTATTTCCAAAATGGAAATGCTACCGATCAACCATCAAGCAATACTGGCCCTTTTTACATTAATTTCTTATAAAATTGTCATTTCCCAATCTCCTGTATTCTTCCCAGAAATTTCCCAAAACTCATTTTGACCTCTCATATCTTTGGAAAACATTTCCAAATAATATAAACTACTTATTTCCATATTCTAGAAAATAAAAGATAAATGTCAAAAACCATTTTCCATCTTTTCATATTCCTTAATTTATATATTTGGAAAATATACATTATTAATATCGGAAACGTTTCCATATTCCATTTCCTAATTTCTCATTAATCAAATCATTTCAGTTTCTACACTAGGAACATTTATGATTTATTTGGAAAACGCCCCAAATTCCATTTCTTCGGATTTAACTGATGATATATAAAACATCGTTATTATAACTCAATTCATTAATTATTCATTTACTAGTTGTATCTCTAACCCATCTTCAATACCGAACCTTAACCATTTCTTAGTTAATCGTGAAGTCAATCAAATTGGGTTATAATTAACTCTCAGACCTTAACTAAACATCATTCTCAACTTTGAAATAGACAAGGCTCACAACTTCAAATTCCAGTCAAACGTTGCTTATGCAACTCTCGGATTCAATTTAAGAATCCATTTCTTTTTACGAAAGAAATCATTGATTAAAACGGTAGCATTATAATCACTGTTTCCAAATATTTGATTTATAAAACATTAACTATAATGGTAGCGTTTAAAATCGCTGTTTAGATTTACAAAACATTTATTATAACAACAGCGTTATAATCGCTGTTTAGACTTACAAAACATTGATTATAATAGCAGCGTTATAATCGCTATTTAGATTTATAAGTCATTTATTATAATGGCAGCGTTATAATCGCTTTTTATTTCAAATATTTTGTTTATATAACTTGTACTTGTTAATTACAATAACTAAATTAATAAGTAAATAAATGATTACATTTGATTCAAATGGAAAGTAAAAATAATTACTTCCCTAATTTCGATATAATTGAATTCAAATAAATAACTTTCTCTCGAATAATATATATTCGATCTAAATTACAAACTTCGGCATTTATCTACCATTTCAAGTTAATTCAAATTCCAAATTCACTTTTGAATTTATCCTTTCCAAATCATTACCAAATTCTTTTATAACCATGCCAGTCTACAAAATGTTATCACATTTTATTTTATAATCCGAATTTTAAACTAAAACTCATCGTTTTCTTTTAAAACGATTACCTATTTTCCTTTTCATTAAATTTCCAATTTGGATTCATATTTCCTTTATAGATATTTCATTTGCAAAATATTTGCTTGAATCCTTATTCACTTTGATTGTGAATATATTTCTTTTATATACAATCAATATTCGTTTGATTTCATACTTGTAAACAACATAACAAATCCAATTTCCATTTATAACGTCTATTTATAATTATTCATAGAAAATCTCATATTTTATTTCAAACATTTATAATCTTGTTTATAATTCCTTTATAACTGTTGACCCCAAATCCAATTACCCTTATCAATTTCAAATCCGATTTTCACTTTCCTATATAAATTTAGACTAGAATTTATGTTTTTATTTATTCCAAGATAAATATTTTATTGAATTTATAAATGTTGTTTATAATTTATTCTTCTCAATTTGTCTTTTAAATGGATTTCTATTTAAAATCTCCTTTTAGAACCTTATAACGAATTTACATTCGATTATAAAGTATCGATTTCAAATCCGATATTAATTATCTAATGATAAGCATTCACCTTCATCCATAAATATCGTTTACAAGTTTAACTACTCGTCTTATGCATTAAAAAAGGGTATATTTTCAAAGCTACTCGAGATTCAATTTCTATATTTTTGAAAATAATTTTCCTTCTTAAATTTCAAAAATCGTTTTTTACATTCGAAATTATCTCATGGTATTAAATATCAAGATTTAAAGGGCCAGTGTAATTCAACAGAAAATACTCAATCACATTATATATATCACAACAAATGACAAACAATATTATAAATGTTGAGGAATCCAGTTCGATCCCTCCAAACTGTTTCCCTACACCCACTGATGTTAGTCAAACATCAATAATATTATTTCACACTAATACGTTCAATAGAATTATTAATCAGTCAAAGATTTATATATAATTATATCAACCAATCCAACCAATTTTATCAACCATTCATCCAAACAACCATCACACAATATAAAATTATGATATATAAATTTAAAACTCATTTATATAAAAATATAAACGAGGCAGAGTTAGTGAGTTTACTCACATTGTTTTGCAGATGACGCTTCGAGTTATGTTATAAAGCTTCAAACGAGCGTTTGAAACTATATAAAATCCCATGCTGCTCCAAATCATTATCAACCAACTCGTACGCGTAACCTTCGCAACTACGAGTCCAACGACTCTAGTTTCGTTAGATTTTGCTCACATATGAACAATGATCGAAGTTACAAATTATAAATCGAATTAAAATAATTAAAAATTGTTGATTTATTTCATTAACTACCTAATTACTTCAATGATTATTTATTGCTCCATTAATTGAAGGCATCCAACTTGAAGTGATGTTGGTATGCTTTGAATAACAACATTGGAAATGGATGATAACTGTGAACATGTGGATCCAAGAGCTATAGAGGTTACTGTTGTTGGCTCCAATTTGACCATGGCTTTAGGGATTGTTTCCAATTGGTTGAAACTACCCAAATTACCTCAACAAAAATATAATCCTTCAATTAACGTTAATTAAACATTTATCCCCTTCGTTTTCAGCTAAAACTAAACCAACATACTCCGGTTTCTTTGAATCTAAAGAAAGATAAACATGACTCCCCTTTGTTAGCACCGTCGTTGTTCCTCATCAACGGACCTCACCTCATCAACGCCGCCAGCTTGCCACCTACCCGAAATCTGACCTTCAACAACCCTTCCTTGGCCTACAAATCGCAGTTGAACCAAAACCATTCATTTTCGCAAATAGGCGAATTCCGGCCACCTTTCGACACAAGGCCGCCACCGTTAGGTGCGCCTGCTTCCTCTCCTCCTTCGCCAGAAGTGGCTGCTACCCAAACCTTTTCAGTTCGCTGGAAATATCCCTCAACTATCGCGACTTCAGGTTGCGACTACGGCCACCACAAAACGCCGAACATCACCAAATTATACCAGCATCTCCCTCTCACCTTCATCTACAAATTTCATGTTGAGTTTTTCTTCAATTTATTCGCAAATTTGGGGTTGCGGTTCGATTTGTTCATCTAGGTACATGGTGCAATTTCGAATGTTGTTTACTTCAGTCGAATTGAATAAAACTTGAACCAGTGGAAAACTTTGGAGATGAGGGTGGATAGAACCAAAAATCAATTGATTTTATTTGGTATTCGATTTTTTCTATTTGCTTTTCTACTTTGTTATATTTTTTTTTCTTTTTAGTTTTGAAAATGAAGGCGAGAGGATGTCAATATATAAACAATAGTACCTTGGAAGGCACGGATATTTTAGCTTGGAGCACACGGTATCGGTTGGCTTGGTACGCACGATGTTTAAAAACTTGGCAAGCACGAATTCAATGGTTTGGTTGGCACGTTGTTGGAAACTTGGGAATGTTGTTCAAAGTGTACAACTAAGGTAGAATAATTGATTTAAATATCTGTATTGGTTGGTCATTCTTCTTTGTGGTTTGTCATGTAAATAACGATTATTTTGTGAAACAAATCTATAGCTTTAAAACCATGATAATGTGGACCAATTTGAGCCAAGGAGTTCAATCTATGTCATGTATCAAATTCTGCATGTATTGGTGCATACTTCAACAAAATTGATAAATCAGAGATGGTTATAGTGTGAATTTTTCAAATGGATTGTATATTAAATTTTATGTTTTATGCAGTACCGGTTGCGTAGAACTCATCTTGTTTACCGATCTTTATGGACAAAAATAAAAATATCGCTATGTGGAGTAATGCTCTATGATCCCAAAAATATAATGAAATAGACAAGATAATATATTTTGTGAAACCCCGAAGTGCTGATATGGACACAAACATTTCAAACAAAAAGTTGTTTATTTTTCCCAATTAAAATTTTTAGTAAAATTCTATAAATTAAATTAAAACTACATCTCAAAATTCTTGCAATAATAATCTATTTTGGATTTTATAAAATTAATATCATTAAAATCCTATATCGTTTGGAAAACACATCAAACCAATCTCCAATTAAACAAATAAATTACATATCCAATTTGAATATATACATATAGCTTAAAAATAATCTAATTTGAATTTTAATCTTGATATTTCTTTTTTTAAGTTAAAATGATATTCAATATATTTTAAAAATCCATTTATTCAGAATTCAACGGCTAAAAATCCGGGTCGTTACACGGTGGCCCCACCCCTTCAAGAAAATGATTCGAACTTGCTTGCTTTGGGGTGCCGATTCAATCAGTTTATTGAATGAAAATTTATCATACTGGTATAGGTTCGAAGATCAGAGAATTCTCTTCGATTTTCTCTTAATAAGTTTTGGAAATTAATCGATGGATTAAGAGAGATTTGCGGGTTTGCATTTGAACAATTCTGTCCGTTCTATATGGGAAGGGGCGGATTTCTGTTGTGAAGGTTTTTGACCATCTTGACCATATATATATATTTCAATTTCAAAAATACATGTTTATCAGTTCGAACTTCGAATCAAACTCAACGCCTGTCGTTCCTAACTAATTACTCTCATTCCGTACACAATAGGATATATTTCGTAAGCCAGTTCGACTGTTTCGATCAGTTTTTGTCAAAATTAAAATATAAATCAATATATATTGAATTTAAACATGCATTTTAATTTATCGGGGCCACATACTGACTTTAAAAAATACAGAAAAATAAATCTATTTATGTTTCGACGATATGGTCCAAACAAAGCTAATTACGTCGAATTTGGAGACCATTTGAAAAATGGCCCTAGTCGATTAAATTTAAACTGAATATACAAAACACGTTTAAATTTACTACGCTCACATATTAATTTCAAAAATTATGAAATTTGAAACCTGACAATAATTTGACATTCCGGATCCAACAAAAGTTGTTTCATCGAGAACGGAGGATGTTTGCAAAATATTTTTAAGGGTTATATATTTATTTAAAATATATATAAATTCCATAGCAACTATTTTAAATTTTAAACTAGGCATAACTTTTAATTGATATTTTGAAATCTGAATTTTTCACATTAATTAGAAAGATATAATTAAACAGATTCTAATGTTTCTTGTTTTACTGAAATCCAATTATATTGAATTCTATACATTCATTTGAAGTTAAAAATCGATTTTTCAAACTACCGCGCCATTTTAAACTCTATTTACAATTAAAATAAATTTATACGTTATACCTTCGATTAAAATAAATTTTAAATCATTATTATTTAAAATAAATCATTTTAAATATTTAAAACCCATTAAAATAGCTAATAAACTTTTTAAATTGGTTCAGAAATTCCGGGTTGTTACAATTTCCACGATTGTTATGAAAGGAGCGAGGGTAGGAAATCTCTATTTATTAAAGGGCACTATTGTAGTTAGCGAATCAGCTTCAGTTACTATAGTTGATTCAGATTCTTCCAGATTATGGCACTTGCGGATGGATCACATTGGCGAGTGCAACATGGATGAGCTAAGAAAGCAAGGATTAATTGACAGAGTTCAACATTCCAAGCTTGGTTTTTGTGAATAGTATGTTCTTGGTAAGCAACAAAGATTTATTTTGGTATTGGTGAGCATAAGGCAAAAGCTGTTTTGGATTATGTTCACATAAATTCTTGGGGACCTTCCCTCGCCTGTAACACCCCACACTTTTCTGAGCCCAAACTTCGACTTAAATCGAAAATCGAACACATCCAAGCATAGGGCGTGTAAATATGGCACCTGTATATAAACGAGCATGAGCATAATCAGATTACGATAAAAAGTCATATCGAAAAAAATAAATAAGGTTGACCAGTATTAACTCAAGTAACTACCTTTTAAAGTAAACCACTTTGCCAATACCGAGCATGAGAGAGAACAAGAACCGAAAACTAAACCTAAACACTTGTGAGAACCCGACCTTCTCTAGAAACCTGGGAGTTTGCAGTGAGGAGGGGGTCAGAACAACAAGATTCCGGTGAATAAAAAATGCACAACACAGATTATAATACATAGATGTATCCTATTTGGTTCAACCCAAGATGTATGCCTACTATGGTTAGTGATTTTAGCCTAGCCTTGTAAATAATTACGCACGACTTTAATTACCCTATCCAAGGTAGTATTCCCAAATAAATATGATACCGAGATGGAACCTTTACGCATATATTTATGAAGCATTTATACCAGATCATGTCTAGTTATTAAATCGAGAGTGGACTCCTAATTACAGAGTTTATATATTCACACGCGCATCCTCCGTCATTTATCTCCTCACTATCAAATGATATATAGGGTGGATTCTCCTTATCACTTAAGACCCTAGGCGGACCTATTAGTCACTTAACACCTCTGGATGATTTATTCAACATTAACATAAATTAGAGGGAACTAGCTACGAGACCCTACTAGTTAAGGCTTCCATCATTCACGCATATAAACTATACCCCGTGTAAGGTGAGAGAGGATGTTTTTTTTACTATCTAGTTGACCTCATTTGATAATCTCCTTAGTCGCTTACTAATTCTCGTAGGAAAGGTAGTCCTATAGAATAACCATACCGGACATTTTAATTTTCTAAGTTTGGGTAGGCCTCACACACACACACACCCCATTTAAGACCCTAGACTGGAAGACCTACTCCAAGGTGGACTCCTCGACCGAAGCCACTTAAGACCCAAGGAACCAGACTATACACAAAGATTATTAAGTTCGTACCTAATTAGCCTTTAATGCTTCTCCTTATGGAAATAAATTGGCTACATTATTGAATTTTCCATGTAGTTCCTTTTTATGGAAATACCATACGCACACAGTTAATTATCGTCAGTGGTTAATAATGTTTCACATAATTAACCTACCAAGTCCAATTTTAACTTTCAAACTTGAATAAATAAGGCAAGTTACATCTTTCTTATCTTAGTACATTTATTTATTTATTTTCCTAATTTAGACTTAGTAGTAAAAACGGCAATCAATAACCATTAATCCTCTTTTTATTTTACTTACTCATGTGTATAGGTTTATTGCCGTTTAGAACCATAACAGTCATATTTTCCTAAGGCAACCATTAAATCACTAATTTCTTTTTATTACCGTTGATCATAATTAATGTCATTTTTGAGCCTAACGACCATAAGTTTCCTAAGACATTAATTAACAATGGTTATCCTTATCTTATCAGTCCTGAAATACCTATTTGTTGTACCCCAACTAAAATTACTAATTTTATTTATTTGTTTATTGTTATATATATATATATATATATATATATATATATTTGTGCGCACCAGAACTCTCACATTAAGTTGACCACTTGTGGATGCTGGATTTGTCAGTTGGTTCTAGGTAGACTTCTACCACAAGTTGAGCCTAACCTCATGTCTTAATGCGGTTATAAATTAAATTTCCTAATTGAGGTTTACAACATTAATCCTAAAAGTTCTTAGGAATTGTAACCATTATGCTTAATTTCCTTATTAAGTTCACTTTCCCCAAATCAAAGTTGGTTACAATGGTTATTTATTTATTTGTTGTCCTATTTATAACAACCAATCATATTAATTGATAAAATGGATACCACAAATATATTAATTTAATATGGATTACATCTACACGTATGATTCCATAAATTAATACCACTCAAACACTCAAACATACAATATAATGTATATTTTGTTGTTTACATAGATTCAGACAGACAATGTATATATTTTTATATTTATATTTTTCGCGCGGTTTACATAGTTATCTTTCTTTATTATTATTATTATTATTATTAAATTGAATAATTTGGTTTAACCAATGACCAAAGTTTCTTTTTTGCATTTAATCTTGCCATAAGGTTCCCAATCTTACAAAAGACCGTTTGCTGCAGTTATTGTGAATTATGCCTGATTATTGGAATAGACATATTTCAAACCACAAGAAATATATATATGTTTATGTATATTTTAGAATAGTTGATGCAAACTATGCACAAATATGTATATATATATTTGTACGTAAATTTACGCAACTTTCCCCTTCTCCAATATTTTTTCATACTTCTTGTGAGTTTCAAATTAATGTCTTTTTGTTCAAAAAGAGGGAAATGACATATTTACAACAACTAAACCAAAACCCCAACAAAATTGAACACAAACAGGCTTATAACTTTTAAATTAAAATTACATAACTCATTAATTAACAACGAAACTTGAGATCTGGAATATAACTACATCTAAACTGTGTTTAAGGAGACTAATTTCCAGATCTAAAGTGTTTTGCAACAACCACAATATATTTTCCAACATAATTGTAGGCAATATGTATAAACAATTAAATAATCCTACAATTAATATTAGTCATAACCACAAATCTACTTTAAAAGTTTTGACAACATTTATAAGCAGATCTGACAGGTATCATTTCAAATTCAACAATATTATAAACAGATCTGATGATATTAGGCATATATTTTGAGATCTAATTCAAACGAGATAAATAGTCTATTATAACTTTGTATGTAAATTGCCCACTCACTTATAAGCATCCAAATCTGAAATCTAAATAACCTTTTAGGCCTACAATTCCCAAATTCTTACAGATCTACAATTTTTTGAAAAAGGAATATTTCCAGATATTTAGATTTCTAAGAAATAGGAAAAGAGGGGAAGCTCCGATGAAGAATAGCTTAGACGTCAATTCATACCCTTTTCCATTTAAATATGTTAATCCCTTTCAAATCTAAATGATTTATATTCGATTGATTGTATATGAAAATATTTTTGATTAAGAAATTGACTTGAAGAGAAAGGGAAATGGCGGAGCTTCGCTGCTGCCTACAGATTTGTGTAGAAAAGAATGGGGCCTTACCCCTTTATTTATAGGAGTGGAATTAGCCATGAACCGTTAGATTCGATTAAATAAACATCCTCCCGTTTATATTATAAAATATAACAAAAATACCCTTCAAAACCTAGTCGTCACTAGGCATTACAGGTCCAGAGAGGTTGACACCCACCTTGGAACGGTCGACCGCCCTTCGGCCAAGCTGCCCAGTGAAGGTGGGTCAAAGAACGTAAGATATATATTATTTATTCTATTTATTTATTTCCGTCTATTTTTCGTATTTCGTATGTAACTTTTTCATACGTACTCCGTTCGCAAAACTCCAAACACGAAAGTTGACCAGAATTCCAAGACAAACGTATCAGTTAAAGTTTCGTGGTCAAATTCCCACTTTTGTAGAAATTCGTATTTTTGAGCTTTCAATTATTAATTTCTATTGTCAAAATTCCAGGTTGTTACACTTTTCCCCCCTTAAAAGGAATTTTGTCACAAAATTGTTACACCTACTGCTCTATCCTACACAACCTATTTGTGTACATCCAATTTGCAACCATGTTTATATGTGCACACTATACATAATCCATTTCAACCATAAAACGTGTATGCAAGATGATTCTGAATCGGTCACTCTATATGAATGCATTAAAAATTTCTTTTAAAACACTTATGAAAACATGATACAAAACATCCTAAATATACTGGTAGTTCTATATGAACGCTAAATTTTAAAAATCCTTTTTCATCCATAACCTTCACACGATTACGAATAAAAATATGAAGCAACCAACTTTTGCATCCAAACCCTGTCCTTCAAAATGTCAGTGCATCTAATCGTTTCCTATTTTATTTCTTCTAAAATGGAAAAAGGAAATCAAAGCGAAGAATTTTAATGTTTTCTTTGCTTAGAATTATTCCATTTCCCGTCCTATATTGAATATTTCAACTCAGTTGCCCAAAATACTTCAAAAATGTCCATCTGTAGGTTGGCTTAAACCAAGCTCTAAAATGTAAAACGAGTTATTTTGTGACGACCGCCCATAACCCACGCACTATACAAAAGAAATAATGCGCTAAAAGGTGTGCAAGGCAGTCATGGATGATCATCAGAGTAGGTAAACACAAGTGGAACCTATCGTAAACTCACAGCGCAAGGATAAAATATAATAGAACATATACAACAGGTAGTAATAGTGAAGCAGAAACACAAGACTTTCATACAACCAGAAAGTAATATCCACAAACTTGGAAATAGTGTTTATACAAAGTTGCCTCACTACATTATTCAGAAAAGCAAACTGCGGAAACCCAATTATTAGATAGTAGTAAAACTGGTACGTAAGCCTCCTGCTCGCCACCGATCAGCACCATCGTCCTCACTAAAGCATCACCTGTCACCTGCTACTTAGTCTTCCCATCCACAACCGGATGAACAACCCAAGGTAATAAGAGGAAACATAAAACCTTGAGTCAAACAACAGTCTTAGTGAGTGATAAAACAGCTAACAAACTTCAACAATAAAGTGTATGAGAAAGGATAGATAAACATACTAATCTACCCACGACACCAGAGAAGAACTCAACCTTATCTTCCCCACATCGAACAGTGATAACCTTTATAATAACAAATCAACCATTCATCCATGGAAACCAGAACACCCATCCAATCATGGAAAACACTCACGACATCCAGATTATATAAGTCTCACACAGACAACCCTAATCGAGTTTAACATCCCCCAAGTACTCTCCTCAGAGGCCTAGACCAATATCAGTTAAGCACTCAAAGAACATCTCCCTCGACTTTGGATAATCTATGTGAGATAGTACAAACAGAACAACCGATCATCCATGACTGACTTTGGCTATCACCGCCAATCCTGCTTTGAAACCATCGTTAATCGTATGACGACCAACCTTGCCATATGTTAAGGGCTAATGGTAACCCCAGTTCTATCATAAACTCCATATGTCCAATCTTGACAAGGTCCAACCTTGACAACTAGTCCTTTCAACGATACCCAAGGTACTCGACCAGCAACCTTCCAGTCTATTGGGTGCCCCCATTGTACTTCTGCTTTGAGCCTGCTAGAACTTACGACGACGATGACTTCTCGACCTTCGCATCTCTATTCATCTAACCTTAACGACGTTTCATAGCTCAACCAACCTTCTTGAGCAACCATTGTCCACCAACTAACAACCTTTGAGTTACCACCTCATTCGTTGTTCCATCTTGATCAACGAACAAATTCAACACTTCGAACCTTCCTACTTGGATTTACTTCGAAGTCGCATCATCACCGAGCCAATTACACCACTGCGCTGCGGCTAGGGTTCGAGGGGTTGTCCTCAAAAAATATTTTTTTCAGACCTTTTTCTCCAAGTCTGAGTCGTATCGAAAAACGTACTTTTTCAGAAAATGAACCTATTGGAAACAAACCATAACATCATCACTATCAACCACAACGTTCAAAAGCGTTGTTAAAAACATGACCGATCCGCTCTCTTTCAGACTGACCCGATCCAAACTAGGATGATCCGATCCAAGATGACCGATCTAATCCATATAACAACCAACCGATCTGATCCAGTCTAGCCCGACCCGATCCAGTCTAGCCCGACCCGACCTAGTTGTGCTATCACGAATATGTGCTTCGATCCGACCAATCCAGTTGCAACCTACCGACCCGATCCAAGTATGTCCCGATCCGAATAGGACCCGATGCAAATATGACTCGATCCGATCCACTCCTAGCCGATTCAACCTATGGCTGAGCCAACTCCTAGCCGATCTAATCTCTGGCCTAGTCAGTCTATGGCCGAGCCAACCCCTGACCGAGCCAATTTCTGCATATTGCAATTCAACTCCGATTTCGACCAAAACTTCGCCAAACGACGAATCCGACAAAAACAACTCAATTAAAAACATCAAACACAATCATAAACATATCATAACATTACTATCCACACGAATATGACGATTACCACAAAAATGATGTAAATCTCACCAAAAACCATTAAAATGAACATATTATCAAAATGAGAGATCTGACTAACATGAACATGTAAAATGACATGAAATTAACGAGTAAAACTTGTTATATTAGATCATAGGGCGATGCATATGAAAATGAACTTATAATGGTGTAAATCTATGATAAAACATGCCAATTTGATGAGAAACATGCACAAACACTCATATACTTCATTGCATTCATGTGAGAGATGTAAATCACTCACCGATTTGCCGAAACAATCTAAAACGATATAAATAAGAATCCGAACAGCGAGCACTCCGAATCAAACCCCTCGATCTGATGAATTCGCCTTTGAAATGATGTAGATCTAGCTTTGAATGGTGTAGATCTTTGATTTCCTCCCTTAGATTTGGATTTTTAATGGTGGAAAAGTGTAGGAGGAAAAAGGAGATCAAATGCCTTCAAATGAGAGAATGGGAAAAAAGTAAATCTTTTCCCTCCACTCTTACGCCCTATTTATAGGATTCCACTAAGGCTCCAAAACCTGAATAGCTAACTGAAAAACCTTAAAACATCGATTTCTCCCAAACCGCTGAGCCAAATCCTTAATGTAACCACTCTACGGAAAGACAATCATCAATTCCTTTCCAATGGCACAGGTCTCACCCTCTGATTCGACCTGAGTCAAAAGTTATGCCCTGTACAAGGCTGACAGGGGCAAAATGGTCACAAACAAAATCAGAAAAAAATTATGGACATGTCCCACATCCCCTTAAGCAACATATTAAAAGATGAGAATGATCCAACCCTCAGGGAATGAAATAAAAATATTTTACGATCTTTTGATTCGTAAATTGCGGGTTGTTACATCCTCCCCCCTAAGAATTTCTCCCTCGAAATTCCGAACAAACCCAAGTAATCACAATGATTCCGCATGCCTATCATCCATGAAAAGCCAATTCTATCATCCAAACTAGCAACCATCAAGCCATGCATCCATAGCCTTATCCTAGCATGCGGAATTCTAACAATCAACAACAAGATACAATGATATAACGAAGATATGATATTAAAGGGTCCTACCGACGAAGAGTTCTGGATGGGTCGCTCTCATACTCTCTTCGGTCTCCCACGTACAATCGTCTCCATCCTCACTCCATTGTACCTTGACTAGCTTAACTGTCTTCCTCCTAAGTTGTTTCGTGTCATTCCCCATAACACGAAGTGGCTTACGAGGTCTCGAAACTACGGTCTCTAAGTCTTCGTACTACTCTGG
The DNA here is from genome assembly GCA_030737875.1 of Allium sativum. Classification (NCBI taxonomy): domain Eukaryota; kingdom Viridiplantae; phylum Streptophyta; class Magnoliopsida; order Asparagales; family Amaryllidaceae; genus Allium; species Allium sativum. The sequence continues at coordinate 41,514,267 of JASFAX010000020.1, read as the reverse complement.
AGATACCACTATATTCGAATCATGCACGAATTTCCGTAGAAACGACACATGGAACACATTATGCACACTCGACCTCTTCTCGGGTGACTCCAACCTATATGCGAGCTTTCCAATTCGCTCAACTATTGGTAATGGTCCAACAAACCTTGGAGCTAACTTTCCTTTCTAACTAAATCTAACTATGTGCTTCAACGACGAAGCTTTCACAAAACCATATCGCCCACGTCGAATTCCAAGTCCTTACGACGCTTGTCGGCGTAACTCTTCTGACGGTCCTGGGCTGCCTTCATTCGTTGCCGAACTATCTTGATACAATCCAAGGTTTCTCTAATCATCTCAGGCCCAAGTACCAACTTATCTCCAGTTTCTAGCCAACATGCTGGAGAATTGCACGACTTTCCATACAACACCGCGTATGGTGCCATCCCAATGCTAGATTGGTAGCTATTATTATACGCAAACTCAACTAGATGTAGATGGTCTTCCCGTGATCCTCCGAAGTCTAACACACAAGCCTTTGTAGATCTTCCAAAACTCGATTGACTCTCTCGGTCTTACCATCAGTTTAGGGATGATACGCCGTACTCAAGCACAACTCGGTTCCCAAAGCTTCTTGTAAACTTTTCCAAAATCCACTCGTAAATAATGGATCTCGGTCACTTACTATACTCTTTGGGACACCGTGGAATCGAACTATCCATTTCAGATAAAGTTCAGCCAATTTCGATGTCGTCCTAGTTGACTTGACAGGAATGAATCTCGCACTTTTGATCAAACGATCCACGATGACCCAAATCCCTTCGTTTCCTTCCCTGGTTCTAGGTAGCCCATTGATAAAATCCATCGATACCTGCTCCCTTCCATGTAGGAACTTCCAATGGCTAAAGTAAACCGCTCGGCTTCTTCTGTTCAGCTTTCACCAACTGACAGTACATACACTTGGTAATGAACTTTTCAATATCTCGCTTCATCCCTTCCCAGTAGTAGACTCTCCTCATGTTCTGATACATCTTATTTCCACCGGGATGAATCGTCAGCTTCAAGTGATGACATTCTCTCAGAACCTCATCCCTCAATCCGTCAGTATCAGGAACAACTAATCGCCCTTGCTTTCGAAGCCAACCTTCTCGATCAACCTCGAACTCTTTATCTTTTGGTTCCAGTTTCTGAATGAACTTGACAAGCTTCGCATCTTTCTTTTGGTTCTCGCCAATCCTTTCGATAAAAGAGGTCTTATCGACAAGCTCGCCAACATTTCAGGTTCCAACTCACACCTTGGCCTGAAATGGAACCTTGCCAAGTACTTGAGGCTCTTCCATTCCGAAAACATCGCTCCCAAACTTGCGTCTATTCGACTTAACGCATCTGCAACTGCGTTACCCTTGCCCGGAGTATAGGCTATGTTAAAATCATATGACGCCAGAAACTCTAACCATCTTTGCTGTCGAAGGTTCAAATCCTTTTGGGAGAAAAGATACTTCAACGACTTATGATCCGTAAACAACTCGAATCAAACTCCCAACAGGTAATGTCTCCACATCTTCAGAGCAAATACAATTGCCGCCAACTCCAAATCATGAGTTGGGTAATTCTTTTCATGTGGCTTCAGCTGTCGACTCACATAGGCCACAACCTTATCCTTCTGCATTAGCACTGCTCCAAGTCCAGTACCACATGCATCGGTATATACCACCATCTCTTCATTCCCACTTGGAATGGTCAACATAAGTGCACTCGTCAATCTCTCCTTCAGGATTCCAAACGCTTGTTCACACTTTGCATCCCATGTAAACACTTGGTTCTACTTCGTCAATCCTGTCAACGGTGCAGCTACCTTGGAGAAACCCTTGATAAACCGTCAGTAATATCCTGCCAACCCAAGGAAACTCCGAACATCTGACGCATTCTTAGGTCGATCCTAGACCTAGATTACTACAACTTTAGCGGGGTCAACCGCTACTCCTTTTCCAGAAACTACATGACCTAAGAACCTCACTTCATCTTTCCAAAAGTGACACTTTGAGAACTTAGCCTTAAGCTGATGCTTCCGCAAGATCTCTAACACAACTCTCAAGTGCGTCTTATGTTCTTCCTCATTTCTGGAGTAAACCAGAATATCATCCATGAACACAAGCACAAACTTGTTCAACTAGTCTCTGAATACTCTATTTATAAGATCCACAAAATACACTGGTGTGTTAGTCAACCCGAATGGCATCACCAACCATTCGAAGAAACCAGATGGTGTCCTAAAAGCAGTCTTTGGCACACAATCCTTAGCCACTCTCAACTGGTGAAATCCCGTTGCCAAATCTATCTGAGAAAACACTTTGGCTTCGTGAAGCTGATCAAACAAGTCATCAATCCTTGGCAATGGATACTTGTTCTTCTTAGTCACCTTGTTCAGCTCACGATAGTCCATACACAATCTTAACGAGCCATCTGCCTTAGTTGCAAATACGATCGGTGCACCCCATTCGGATACACTCCTCTAAATGAATCCTTTTCCCAAAAGGTCTCTAACTTGCACCTCTAACTCTCGTAGTTCCTTGGGCGCCATCCGCCTAAGTGGCATAACGATTGGTCTAACACCCTCGACCAAATCCATCCTAAACTCGATCTCACGATGTGGCGGCAACCCTTTGACCTCGTCAAAGACATCTACATAATCATTAGTGATCAGCACTGATGACAGGTCTTCTTGTGGAATCCCAAGAGAATATAGATAACTCACGAAGACCCCGTCTTCGCGCTTACATCTAATCAACACCTTTTGCCCTTCCACATCCCCGACCCTCACCTCTAGCTTCTCGCAATTCACCCTTGCCGCATACCTCTTGAGCCAATCCATGCCCAAGATGATCCCAAACCCAGCGAAGTTAAGAACAAAGCAATCACACACAAAGGAGCAACCATGACTCGACAACACTAGACCTCGACATATCATGCAAAGATTTGACGAACCCCCAATTGGATTAGTCTCTACGAAGGGTCTATCACAAATCTCTGGTTCCAAACCCAAGAGACACACAAGCTCATTGCAAATGAAGGAATGTGATGCTCCAGTATCGAAAAGCACGTAAACTGAAACACCATTAACAGAAAGAGTACCTTGCACCACGACACCCTTTCCCTTCTCCTCTGCAGTAGGAGCCCTTGTAGAAGTTGGCACATCATCCAAAGCATATTCATTCACAACCTGCTTGCCCTTAGCTGATTCTGGACAATCTTTCTTCTCATGCCCAGGCTTCCCATATTTGAAGCACTTCTTCTCAGCTTTGGGATTCTTGCACTCATTAGAAAAATGACCTTTCTACTGGAAGTTAAAGCAAACCACCTCACTCTTGGGTTTCTTTTGGCCATCTTTTCCCTTTTGTTGTTGCTGCTTCCTCTTCTTATTATTACCACCTGATGTGGTTTCTGAGCCTCTTTGGTGGCAGTGACAACATTTGCTTCCATAGGAAACAAGCTCTCATTACGAATAGCTTTTTCCATAATCTTCTCAAACGAATCATCAAGATGGTCTATTAGCGACTTTCCAATATGAGCATCCAAACCCAAGACAAACTTCTCGTTCTTCTGATATGGTGTATCAATGTATGAACGAGCATATCTAGACAAGGCTTCGAAATCAGAAATATAGTCAAGCATAGAACGACCATTCTGTTTCAGCTCTATGAACTTCTTGAATATAGCAGATTTCTGAGCTGTGGAGATAAACTTTGCTTCAAACTTAGCTTGGAATAGCTCCCATGAAATTTCTTCCTCTGGAGTCTCGAGTGTAATAAAATTCCATCATTCCATGGCCCTACTCTGCAGTTGCCTTGACGCAAGTTTTCTCTTTATTGCATCCTCGATACCTAAGTCTCCAAAGATTCGAACACAAGAATCCATCCACCTATGAACCTCTTCAGCTGGTTCAGTTCCCTTGAATGGTTTCCCCTTAGAGATGTAAAGTCCTTGCACAGCTTTGCAAAATCTACTGCTCTAGGAACTCGCACACCAACATCTACCGTTGCCGCCACTGGAGCGGGTACCCTTCACATAATTACTTCTTCCATGGCTTCAAACATGGCCGGGTAATTAGGTTCACCACCATTTCCCCTTCCAGTATTGGCTCCCCTAGCAGCGCGTCTTGTTTCTCGTCTACTCATTCTAAATCAGCAATTTAGAATAATTAGTCACTTCAAGAAATCTGCTAAAGGAAAACAACCGTTACTACTATATATAGTAAGCATCCAACTGAAATCTACAAGTACGTCTCTCATACGTGATTACGTCCTTAAACTTTAGCCAAAAATCGTTGACCAGATGAAACACCCCACCTCCGTTAGGGTCACTCTCAAAGGGAATGCCCTAATTTTGGTGGAGGTTTATAAGTATAAGTCACAGATATACAAGACAGATATAAGAACTCATATTTTTGAATAGCGGAAAACATCAACAACTTTTATTTCAACAAAATACGTGTTACACAAACCATGTCATAATTTGTTTTACAATACTTCCCAAAACATAACATCTCCATAACTGTCTTGATTACATTATTTAAAGAAGCATAAAGAAAACATAAATAAACTGCAAAAGTCCCATAATTGCTGCCCAAAGCCATAGCCCAAAACGAAAAAGATCCAAGCAATACATTCTTTCTCTTCAAGCTGGATGCGGAAACTGGTCAAGCTGCAGTATTCCCTCCCTGTGGACCGGGGGGGGGGGGGGGGACGAAAGAAAAGTAGAGTCAGACATAAAGCCTGAGTAAGTCTAGGACTATTCAGTCTATGAATAAAGAACTGGGTATGATAAGCATAAACTGGAAATGGGAAAGCATCATAAACTAAGTTAAGTTGTCTAGGGTCGAATATTATCGTACCCCATATTAATCTCTGTACCCATATAAACTAGTTCCCAACAGGCACCCCATAATCAGGGTGAAGTGATCCATTTCTGATGATCGGCTCCTACTCGCATAGTTGCATGTGTCTTACGACCCCCGATGTTGTAGTTACCTATGCTGGTCCCACCATGGGGTGTATCAAGTCCCATGGTGGCGGTCCGACACAATTCTAGAATGCACAGGTATGCTACTGGTGCCCAGTTCCTTATTTTTCTGCGCCGGAGTCTGTGCACGCCCGCACCCCGTTAGAACCTACACTGCTGCACCACCGCCGTCGATTTGACCTCTTACAGTCAGCCCAGTAATCGTGCCCCACCCTGCCTAGTTCAGGGTATCCTGATACACCTTGTAGGGTTACTATTGAAAAGGGTCCCCCGCTACTAGGTTTTCTATTTCTAGCCAACATGCTAAGCTGGTTAAGTGTTTTATAAACCTAACCCTCAATCAGTCCGTTTAGTTTACCATGTTCCATTTTGATTAAGTATTAATTTAATTTACTTAATCCTATCAATCCTAACTCAGCCTTAATTGTTTTATTAAAGCCTTGACCTCTCACAATAGACAGGTATTGTTGTGGCTGCCTGTTGCCGGTTGGGTCCGGGCAGTCTTACGCCACAACTCAGTCTAACCTCGGGTCCTTATTGGGCTCCGTGTTTAACCACCCACATTGGATAGGTATTGTTGTGACTACTGGACAGCCGGGCGGTTCCGGGCAGGTTTACATCACAACTTAATCCAACCTCGGGTTAAACACATCGTATTTTCTACATTTACATATTTTGTCTCATTTCTTTTTATATGTAAATATTTGCGGCCCATTATTCAAATTCATCTTCATTGGTTAAAATTTATTTATGCCACTTAATTGTTTTTCAAGGTTGTTGGCATGCGTCAAACATGCCAACACATATGTTCTATATTTTAACCCCATCATCATTACCCCCGTTTTACACGTTCACTACAATATAAGATATGTTGGGATTAATATTTAAACCTAACTTAGCCATATGAAAAGGGGAGGCTTATAACATGGTGTTTATAAGGTAACATAAAAAGGGGAGTGTGAACGCATGAACTTGCAACATAACGATTCAATTAACATAAGGTAGGCACATGTGAACTTGCAATTGTAACAACATATAATCATGGCATAAACAATACTTAAACATGAATCATTCTATTCACATAATCATGGCATAAACAATACCTAAACATGAATCATTCTATTCATGTAGTCATGGCATAAATAATACTTAAACATGAATCATTCTATTCATATAATCATGGCATAAATAATACTTAAACATGAATCATTCTATTCATGTAGTCATGGCATAAATAATACTTAAACATGAATCATTCTATTCATGTAAACTTGCAATTGGAATGTAAATATAACTTAATTGTGTCACATATATCACCATATGGTTTTGATAACAACTTAGGCCTAAAACATGTTTCAACTAGGCGTAATACCAAACATAGTTTAGTCATGTTCATAAAGGTGCTTACTTTTGTTCTAATACAAAAGTATGATTTGATAATTCCAACATGGATTCATATAAACTATAGTACTTAGTCGTATCCAATTACACACTAAAAGTGATCATAAAAGTATGTACATCATATTGGCATAATAGTGAATCATATACTTTCACGAATCCCAAATAAAATACCATATCATATACTTGTATGAATTCAATCGCATACCATAACATTTCCAAATCGTTTAGAATCAAAATAACATACAAGTATAGATTATTATCGCCACAATTCCATTTCGTTGTTAACTTCCAACGCAAATCACATACTAGCAAATATCCAATCGTATACCATAACATTCGCAAATCGTTTAGAACCAAAATAATATACAAATATAGAATATTATCGCCACAATTCCATTTCGCATTTTACACAAATCAAACGCAATTAATTATTCACATCGGAATAGCACTCTACTTACAACGTATGACGAATCTTCAATTCAGGAATCTGAATTCTGAATTTGGAGATGCTATCCTTTGTTGTAGGCGTTGCTTTGATTCAATTAACGCTGCTTTATGCTTTTGATTTATCTCCTAATTGTCTCTCAATTTCTGATGAATATTTCTAGTCTCTCCTCAGCAGCATGACGGTCTCATCTCCATTTTTGTTTGTGTGTATTAGGGTGAGTCTTAGGTCCTTTTTAAAGAGTTTTTGAGTTGATTTAGACCGTCGATGGAGCTTGGTTTAATAATAGCCATTCGTTCAAAGGAGAGACCAAACAGGAGCTGACACCTAGCCCTAGTGACAAGGCAAGGCTCAGAAAATCGACCAAACACAGACCAGGCCAGCCAGGGTGGGCTGGGTTCGACCTGGCTCAGGGGCCAGGTCGACACCCCAGTCGACACCGTGTCGACTTGGCAGTCGACACGGGTTACCCAGATCGACTGCCCAGTCGACCTGGCTAGCCCCAGGTCGACTGCCAAGTCGACCTGGGTGCCTTGGGCGGGAATTTTCCCGCCCTGGTCAATTAGGCCCGATTTTGAATTTTAAATTTGTTTTTCTGAGCTGTTTTCGTCTGTTTGAATTTTAAACTAAATTCTGAAACTTCCGGAGGCCATATCTTCTTCATACGAAATCCGTTTTACGCAAACTCGGACTCTATCTCAAGCAGAATTCCGAGACGAACGCAATGGCGTATCCCGTTTCCCTTAATTCTTTGATTTGAAATTAATTATACTTTAATTTGTGAATTTCACTGTTATAGAATACACGGGGTGTTACACCAGAGCTCTGATACCAAATGTGACGACCGCCCATAACCCCCGCACTATACAAAATAAATAATGCACTGAAAGGTGTGCAAGGCAGTCATGGACGATCAACAGAGTAGGTAAACACAAGCGGAACCTGTCGTAAACTCACAGCGCAAGGATAAAATATAATAGAACATATACAACAAGTAGTAATAGTGAAGCAGAAACCCAAGACTTTCATACAACCAGAAAGTAATATCCACAAACTTGGAAATAGCGTTTACACAAAGTTGCCTCACTACATTGTTCAGAAAAGCAAACAGCGGAAACCCAGTTATTAGATAGTAGTAAAACTGGTACGTGAGCCTCCTGCTCGCCACCTATCAGCACCATCGTCCTCACTAAAGCATCACTTGTCACCTGCTACTTAGTCTGCCCATCCACAACCGGATGAACAACCCAAGGTAATAAGAGGAAACATAAAACCTTGAGTTAGACAACGGTCTTAGTGAGCGATAAAATAGCTAAAAAACTTCAACAATAAAGTGTATGAGAAAGGATAGACAAACATACTAATCTACCCACGACACCAGAGAAGAACTCAACCTTATCTTCCTAACATCGGACAGTGATAGCCTTTACAATAAAAATTCAACCATTCATCCATGGAAACCAGAAAACCCATTCAATCATGGAAAACACACATGACATCCCGATTATATAAGTCTCATACAGACAACCCTAATTGAGTTTAACATCACCCAAGTACTCTCCACAGAGGCCTAGACCAATATCAGTTAAGCACTCAAAGAACATCTCCCTCGACATTGGATAATCTATGTGAGATAGTACAAACAGAACAACCAATCATCCAAGACTGACTCTGGCTATCACCTCCATTCCTGCTTTGAAACTATCGTTAATCGTATGACGACCAACCTTGCCATATGTCAAGGGCTAATAGTAACCCCAGTTCTAGCATAAACTCCGTATGTCTAACATTGACAATGTCCAACCTTGACAACTAGGCCTTTCAACGATACCAAGGTACTCGACCAGCAACTTTCCAGTCTATTGGATGCCCCCATTGTACCCCTACTTTGAGCCTGCTAGAACTTACGAAGACGATGACTTCTCGGCCTTCGCATCTCTAGTCATCCAACCTTGACGACGTTTCATAGCTCAAGCAACCTTCTTGAGCAACCATTATCCACCAACTCACAACCTTTGAGTTGCCACCTCATTCGTTGTTCCACCTTGATCAACGAATACATTCAACAGTTCAAACCTTCCTACTTGAATTTACTTCGAAGTCAGATCATCACTGAGCCAATTACACCACTGCGTTGCGGCTAGGGTTCGAGGGGTTGTCCCCGAAAAATATTTTTTTTAGACCTTTTTCTCCAAATCTGAGTCGTATACGAAAAACATACTTTTTTAGAAAATGACCATGTTGGAAACAAACCATAGCATCATCATTATCAACCACATCGTTTAAAAGCGCTGTTAAAAACATGACCGATCCACCCTCTTTCAGACCGACCCGATCTAAACTAGGCCGATCTGATCCAAGATGATCGATCAAATCCATATAACAACCAACCGACCCGATCTAGTCTAGCCCGACCTGACCCAGTCTAGCCTGACCCAACCTAGTTGTGCTATCACGAATTTGTGCTTCTATCCGACCAATCCAGTTGCAACCTACCGACCCGATCCAAGTATGACCCGATCCAAATAGGACCCGATCCAAATATGACTCGATCCGATCCACTCCTAGCCGATTCAACCTATGGCCGAGCCAACTCCTAGCCGAGCCAATATCTGGCCGAGTCAATCTATGGCCGAGCCAACCCCTAAGCGAGCCATTTTCTGCATATTGCAATTCAACTCCGATTTTGACCAAAACTTCGCCAAACGACGAATCCGACGAAACCAACTCAACTAAAATCATCAAATACAATCATAAACATACCATAACATTACTATCCACATGAATATGACGATTACCACAAAAATGATGTAAATCTCACCAAAAACCATTAAAATGAACCTATGATCAAAATGAGAGATCTAACTAACATAAACAGGTAAAATGACATGAAATTAACGAGTAAAACTTGTTAGATTAGATCATAGGGTGATGCATATGAAAATGAACATATAATGGTGTAAATCTATGATAAAACATCCCAATTTGATGAGAAACATGCACATACACTCATATACTTCATTGAATTCATGTGAGAGATGTAAATCACTCACCGATTTTCCGAAACAATCTAAAACGATAGAAATAAGAATCCGTACAGCAAGCACTCCGAATCAAACCCCTCGATCTGATGAATTCGCCTTTGAAATGATGTAGATCTAGCCTTGAATGGTGTAGATCTTCGATTTTCTCCCTTAGATTTGGATTTTTAATGGTGGAAAAGTGTAGGAGAAAGATGGAGATCAATTGCCTTCAAATGAGAGAATGGGAAAAAATTAAACCTTTTCCCTCCACTCTCACCCCTATTTATAGGATTCCACTAAGGCTCCAAAACCTGAATAGCCAACTGAAAAACCTTAAAACAACGATTTCTCCCAAACCGCCGAGCCAAATCCTTAATGTAACCACTCTACAGAAAGGCAATCATCAATTCCTTTCCAATGCACAGGTCTCACCCTCTTATTCGACCTAAGTCAAAATTTATGCCCAGTACAAGGCTGACAGGGGCAAATGGTCACAAACAAAATTAGAAAAAAATTATGGACATGTCTCACATCTCCATAAGCAACATATTAAAAGATGAGAATGATCCAACCCTCCGAGAATGAAATAAAATATTTTACGATCTTTCGATACGTAAAATGCGGGCTGTTACATATTTAATAGTGCACGTGCAACGTTGACAAGGTATAGAAACAATGTTTCCAAGGATAAAACATTCTTTATCTTGTTGTTGTTATCGTTATTATCGCATTGTTGGTCCGCTAAAATGCGCGTACATAACACCAAATATCTTACTTACGCTATTCGTGTGACCAAAAATAGAAAATTTTCACAAAAATAAATTTCCGTTTTAGAACTTCTTATGTTTACTTTAAAAATTTCTTTTTTATACCGTTTCACTTTCCATATGAGATTCGTATGAAAAATCAAAATTTCGGCAACGTGCGCTCTGCGCCATTCAAATCATCAATTTTAATGTAAAACAGACGTTTAAATATGCACAAATTGCCATGTCCAAATTTTGTGTTTTCGTGTGAACCAAAATAGAAGAAAGTAAACCAGTAAAAGTTTAAAATGAATTTTTTTCCTAACAACGTTTTACTACAGTTCAAAAATTTATTTTGTGGAAACTTAACGATTCAAGTCACATGTCGGCGAAAAAGGAAGTCAATCGCACAAAAATGCAAAAAATAGAAACCACACACAAAAGACCAAAATAAATTTTAGCTTAACAAGGAACGGTGATTAATTATTTTAAACCCATGATGAAAATAATGCAAAACCGATCCTTTGCTAAAATTTACCCAACATAAAATTCTCTTCTATCTAGATCTAGGACAAATTCTAGTTTAGATAAGAAAATGAGATTTCATTTTAATAAATATGTGTGAACGACACAAATGTTTCCAAACATAGAAATCTCATTAACCTAAGCTGTGCGATTTATACAAAACTAGCAGTTACAAATACTACAACAACAAAGATAAAAATGCTAGAAAGGGAAACAGACGATACAAGATATAATATGCACAAGGCATAAACTAACAATGACTACGCACGTCCAATTGACGACTATACCGCCAAGAATAGCGTAAGTAGCACGACAAACAAAAGGATAAATCTGCTACAAGCTTCCGTCTTTAGGATGATGTTGTGTTGTACGATGCGCACAATTACACGGGCAATGGGTTGCAGATTGGCGGTGGTGCAGGCTCCGGGGGCCTCAAGGAAGATACGCTGAAGAATTCGAGGGTCCTCCATCTCGATAGTATCAATCACGGAACCGATTGCCGAGATGCCCAAAATTTATGCTAAGTCGTCGTTAGTGAACTCGATACAAGTGCCCATAACCTAAGATCGGATGACAAAAGACTCATCGTCGATGTCCACATCCATCTGGGCATCAAATAGACGGACGCAGCGCGAATACAACTCGCGCTCGAAGGTGTCGAAATGCACGGTCAATGCTACGCCTGCGACGATAAAAACTCCTCCAAACAAAAAGCGGTGAAATCGGCGAACTTCATCAGTCGATGAAAATATAAATTATAATTGGCCATGGCCATGGACAAGTCACGCTTAATCTTCTCCTCATCACAGTCTAGCCATGGGGCTTCCTGAGGTATTAGGCCGAGGTGCAGAGTGGCAACATTACGAGAAGGTGCCATGGAGGAATTAGCGAATTGAGCAAACGAAATTACAGATCTAGAGTATAATAATGTAGATATCTGCACGAGATGGATTTTGGTGGTAATTAGGGACGAAACAGAGTGGTGGTTGCTCGGATTGGAGCTTCGAAATGGAGGAGGGTTTTGGGTTTGCTGGAAATGGGGTTTGGGGATGGAGACGTCGGTTAGAACGATATATATATATATATATATATATATATATATATACCCACTAGGGGGATTGCAAGGTTTTAATGAGGCTTATAAAGGAGGTTGTTATTGGTTTTAGCAATAAAGTGAACCAATTTTCAATATATATATATATATATATCAGCTGAATCGGGTCCGGAAAAGGTCGTATCCCTCTTGGGGGAGCGGTCGATCGCTTAGCAACCGACCGCTTGCTTTTTAAATGGCACAGACTGAACCTTGGCCCAATGGCCTGAATAAATTATATAGAAATTAAACAAAAACTCCTATTATGTCGAAATGACTTCTAAACCCCGAATTCTCGTGACGACTTCCACCACTTGTCGAGCCGAGAAATTTAATTTCCAATGCCTTTTTCCCTACCTCCAAATAGTTGTGACCACCAAACGAACGAATAGAAAATCAACTAGAAATCCGAAATAAAAATTAAAACGGATTTTCCTCTTAACTAGCTGACATAAAACTAAATGATTGGAAATCAAATACCCCAAAAATCCGGAAGAAGGATTTTGCTTTGCCTTTTCGAAGGAGAATTTAAAACTTTTCCAAAAATAAAATTTAATGTAAACTAACAGTTTTGTATTTGAAAATCAAATATATTATAATTATAATTATTTATATTCCAGTTCATATTACAAAATAAAAATCCTTTTCGTGTTCAAAAATGTTGGAACATTAAAATATCAAGGATTAATTGTGATAATTTAAATAAATTATCCAATATATATATAAGAGGGATACTAAAATCGCAAGATATTGTTATTTATTATTATTAAGTTTAGTGGCAGATTCCTTGTCGTTTATGATTCCTTTCTTCCTACCAATCGGATTATATTTATTAAAATTACACAAATCCCTAGCAATTTTGAAACAAGAATAGATTAAAATTTAAAAAGCATATCTTTGTAAAATTAGACCTTTATAAAACCATTTTCCGAAACTGAAATATCGAAACTTTCGAAGTCCATTTTTTATTTTATTTTCCAAATAGCTTTAAAAATAAAATTTCCTCGAATATAAGGCCAAGAACTCAAATGTATATTTTCAATAAAGGAATATTCAGAAATTCAATGAAGTGACGAATGGATATACCTCTTATTTATATTTCCGAAATTGATATAACATACTAACGTGATCAAGCAAAGTTCTTAGATCGGAACTACCAAACGAAACCAAAAACCGGAAATTGTGATTATCTCAGTTGTAACTAGATTTTTGTCCAGTCGTCAATCTCGATTCAATGGAATTCACCATATACCATGCTCTTCACAACAAGAACACCAGTGTATTGTAAGGTAAGATGTAATTGGTTAAAAACCCGAACTCAGCATATTTCAACTCTTAGTCGCTTAAAGCCCATTCTATATATAATTAGGCCCATGACTAATTCATTGTTGAAATAGTCGAGTAAGAAGGACAAAGAAAAACTTAAAATAAAATCGAATTACATTCTCTCAAAGGTCCAAATTTAACTAATTCCTCTGATCGTCTAACCTATGCTCTGATATCAAATGTAACATCCTACACTATTCTAAGCCCAAATTTTGACGAAAATCGAAACTCGAACACATCCAAGCATGGGGCATGTAAATCTGGTACCTACAAATAAATAAGCATGAGCATAATCAGAGTACGATAAAAGAAACTCATAGAGGAAACAAAATAGGATAGACCAGTATTAACTGTAGTAACACCTTTTAAAGTAAATCACTTTTCCAATACCAAGCATGAGAGAGAACGGGAACCGAAAGCCAAACCTAAACACTTGTGAGAACCCGACCTTGTCTAGAAACCTGGGAGATTGTAGTGAGGAGGGGATCGGAACAACAAGATTCTGATGATCAAGAAATGTACAACGCAGATTATAATACACCGATTTTTCTCGTTTGGTTCAACCCAAAACGTATTCCTACCAAGGTTAGTGAATTAGCCTAATCATGTAAATAATTAAGCACGTCTCTAATTATCCTACACAAGGTTGTATTCCCAAATAAATATGATACTGAGATAGAACCATTACGCATATATTTATGAAACTTTTATACCAAATCATGTCTGGTTATTAAATCGAGAGTGGACTCCTAATTATGGAGTTTATATTATATATATATATTCACACGCACATCCTTAGTCATTTAATGCCTCACTATCGAATGATAGATAAGGTGGATTCCCTCGATCACTTAAGAACCTAGGCGGACCTATTGGTCACTTATAACCTCTCAATGATTTATTCAACATTAACATAAACTAGAGGGCACTAGCTACGAGGCCCTACTAGTTAAGGCTTCCATCATTCACGTATATAAACCTATACCCCATGTAAGGTGAGAGAGGGTGTTTTGCTTTACCATCTAGATGACCTCATTTGATAATCTCCTTAGTCTCTTACTACTTCATGTAGGATAGGTAGTCCTATGAAATAACCATACTGGACATTTTAAATTTCCAAATTTGGGTTGGCCTCTCACACACACCAATTAATGCCCCTAGACCGGAAGACCTAATCCAAGTAGACTCCTCGACCCTAGCCACTTAGGACCCAAGGAAGCGGACTATACACGAATATTATTAAGTTCGTACCCAATTAGCCGTTAATGCTTCTCCTTATGGAAATAAAGCCACTACATCATTGAGTTATTCCCATTTAGTTCCTCTTTACAGACATACTATACGCACATGGTTAATTATCATCACCGGTTCCTATGCTTAATAATGCTTCACATCATTAACCTACCAAGTCCAATTCTAACTTTTAATTAACTTGTATAAATAAGGAAAGTTATATCCTCCTTATCTTAGGATATTTATTTAATCATTTTCCTAATTTGGACTTAATAGTTAAAACAGTAATCAATACCCATTAATCCTCGTCTTATTTCATTTATTCATGTTCATAGGCTTATTTTCATTTACAACCATAACGGTCATATTTTCCTAATGCAACCATCAAATCGCTAATTTCCTTTTATTACCATTGAACATAATTAATCATTTATGATCCAAACAGCCATAATTTTCCTTAAGTCATTAATTAGCAACGAATATCCTTATCTTATCAGTCCCGAAATACCTATTTGTTGTACCCAAATAGAAATTACTAATTTTATTTTTTTTATTATCTGTTATATATATATATATATATGTTTGTGTGTGTGTGTGTGTATTTGTGCACCAGACCTCTCACATTAAGCTGATCACTTGTGGAAGCTGGATTTGTCGGTCGGTTTCAGGCAGACTTCTACCATAAGTTGAGCCTAACCTCATGCCTTAATGCAGTTATATATTAAATTTCCTAATTATGGTTTTCAACAGTAATCCCAACAAATCTTAGGAATTGTAACCATTATGCTTAATTTCCTTATTAAATTCACTTTTCCTAAATCTACGTTGGTTACAATGGTTAATTATTTATTTGTTGTCCTATTTATAGCAACCTATCATATTAATTGCTACAATGGTCACCACAAATATATAAATTTAATATGGATTACATCTACATGCATGATTCCATACATGAATACCATTCAAATATTGAATATAATGTATATTTTGTCATTTACGTAGATTCAGACGGATAATCTATATATTTCTATATTTATATTTTTCGCGCGATTAACGTAGTTACCTTCCTTTATTATTATTATCATTAAATTTAATAATTTGGTTTATAACCAAACTTTCCTTTTTGAATTCAATCTTGCCATAAGGTTCCCAATCTTACAACAGACTGTTAGATAAAGTTATTGATTTTGCCTGAATATTGGAACAGACATATTTCAAACCATAAGAAATATATACGTTTAAGTATATTTTTGAATTATTGATGCAAACTATGCAAAAATTTGTATATTTATACATAAATTTACACAACTTTTCCCCTTTTTCAATCTTTTGTCATACTTTTTGTGGGTTTCAAAATAATGTCTTTTGTTCGAAAAGAGGGAAACAACATATTTACAACAACTAATCTAAAACCCCAACAACATTGAATTCAAACAGGTTCATATCATTAAAATTAAAATTACATAACTCATTAATTAACTTTAAAACTAGAGATCTAGAATATTACTACATCCAAATTGTGTTTAATGGAACTGATTTCCAGATCTACAGTGTTTTGCAACAACCACAATATATTTTTCTGAAAAGGGGCATGATATTAAATCTGTAGATTTGCAAGAAAATAGGAAAAGTCGGGACAATCTGATGAATAATAGCTTAAACGTCAATTCATACCCTTTTCCATTTAAATCTGATAATCCTTTTCAAATATGAATGATATATATTTAATTGATTGTGCATGAATATATTTTTTATTAAGAAACTGTAGTGCTTCACTGCTGCCTACAGATTTGTGTGGAAATGAATGAGCCCTTACCCCTTTATTTATAGGAGTGGAACTGGACATGAACCGTTAGATTTTGATTAAATAAATATCCTCCCATTTATATTATAAAATATAATGAAAATACTCTTTAAAACCTAGTTGTCACTGGGCACTACAGGCCCGAAGCGGTCGATACCCTCCTAGGAGCGAACGACCACCCTTCGGCCAAACTGCCCAGTAAAGGCGGGTTAAAGAAGGTAAGATATATATTATTTATTCTATTTATTTATTTCCGTT
This sequence comes from Allium sativum, assembly GCA_030737875.1. Classification (NCBI taxonomy): domain Eukaryota; kingdom Viridiplantae; phylum Streptophyta; class Magnoliopsida; order Asparagales; family Amaryllidaceae; genus Allium; species Allium sativum. The sequence continues at coordinate 41,497,415 of JASFAX010000020.1, read as the reverse complement.
TGTTTTTCACATTTTGTCCGTAAATTTTTCGTACGAAATCCGTTCGTGAAACTCCTAACATGAAAGTTGACCAGAATTCCGAGATAAACACATCGGTAAAAGTTTCATAGCTAACTTCCATCGTTTTCAGAAATTCCTATTTTTGAGCTTATAATAATTATTTTTTATTGCCAAAATTCTGGGTTGTTACACTACCCATCCTTGGGTGGAGTCAGGTAGTTCATTTCATTTATTGACGGTTTCTCTCGTAAAGTTTGGGTGTACCCTCTAAAGTCTAAAAATGAAATCTTCACTAAATTTTGTAAATGGAAATCAATGGTGGAGAGTAGTTTGGGAAGAAGTTGAAAGTTCTCCATTCATACAATGGCAGTGAATTCATATCACAGGAATTGATCGATTATTGTGAGTCTGAAAGCATTAAGAGGCATTATACCACATCGGGCGACCCCCAATCCAATGGAGCTGCAAAAAGGATGAAATGGGCATTATTGGAGAGAACTAGATGCCTCAGATTGACTACTAAGTTGAAGAAGGGATTTTGGGTTGAAGCTTTATCTGTGTGACTTTCCTCATCAACCACACATCTTCTACTTCCATAGACATAAAGATCCCTAAATAAGCATGGAAAGGAGAGTCTTCCAACTATTCATTCCTCAAGGTGTTTAGTTGTCTTGCTTATGTGCATGAGGGTCGAGGAAAGCTGGAACCCAGAGCTCACAAGTGTATCTTTCTAGGTTATAGAAGAGGAGTGAAAGGAAATAGGTTGTAGTGTCCTATTAACAAGAAACTTATTATAAGCAGGCATGTAACTTTTGACGAGAAGGCTATGTTAAAGGTGGAGCCTTCCTCATTGGATAACAATGAGAGGACATGTGAAGAATACCAAAAAAAAAAAGCAAGTCATCTGTTGATTCTTTTCGTAGATGTTCAAATGGGGTTTCCGATGACACCGTAGTTGATGAGGATAGTACGTATATTAGCACAGAAGACCAGACTAAAGGTGAAGCTCATACAGAGACTAGGCCTGCTAGAGAAAGAATACAGCCTAGATGGCTTGATGAGTTTGTTGGTTTGAGCATCAAAGACATTGATTTTGATGATATAGCAACACACGCATTAAACATTGCCCATGATGAGCCCAGAGATTATAGAGACGCTATTGCATCAGTTAACAGTTCCAGTTGGTTAGTTGTCATGGAAGAGGAGATAGAATCGTTACAAAAAAATCACACTTGGGATTTGGTGCCACTTCATACCGATAAAAGAGTTATTGGATCTAAGTGAATCTATAGAGTGAAAGATGGCGGCAACGGAAATTTAAATATAAAGAAAGACTTGTAACAAAGGGGAATGTTCAGAAGAAGGCAGTAGAGTATCATGACATCATTGCTCCAGTTGTTAGGCATACTTCTATTCGTATTCTCTTGGCATTATTTGCTCATTATGATATGGAATTAGAAAAAATAGATGTAAAAACTGCATTCTTGCATGGTGATCTGGATGAGCAAAATTATTTAAAGCATCTAGAAAGGTTCATTGACAGTAGCAGACTAGATTATGTTTGCAAACTCAACAAATCTCTATATGGATTGAAGTAATTTCGTAGGGTATGGTATAATAAATTTGATAAGTTTATGCTTTCATAGGGATACTCTAGAAGTTTCAAAGACCTGTGTGCTTACTTTAGGAGATGTGACGATGACACGATTTATCTGTTAGTATGCATTGATGATATTCTAGTTGCATCTCGGAGTATGGTCAGAATTATGGAGTTGAAAGTGGAACTCAGTAGAGAGTTTGACATGAAGGATTTAGAAAAAGGCACAAAGAATGTTGGATATGGAGATAAGCAGGGATAGGAAGAGGAGAGAGTTAAGTCTCACTCAGGCGCAATACATCGAGAAAGTCCTTACTCGATTTGGAATGGAGAAAGCCACACCGATTGGCACTCCATTAGGCTCTCATTTTAAGTTGTCAAAAGACAAATCTCCTACATCGGAAGAAGATAAGAGGTATATGGCTAATATACCATACTCTAGTACCGCTGGTAGTCTTATGTATGTGATGGTGTGCATAAGACCAGATTTGGCCCATGCAGTGGGTGTTGTGAGTCGATATATGTCTAACCCAAGCAAAGAACATTGGCAAACAGTGAAGTGGATTCTTAGATGTCTTCGGGGAACTTCTTTGGTGGGCTTGTTATATGTGGAGTAGATGGTGACTCTCCCTTAAAGGATACTATGATTTTGATTATGCTGGGGATAGAGATGCTAGGAAGTCAACATCGGACTATGTTTTTACACTTAGTATAGGCTTGATTTCATGGAGATCAAAGCTGTAATCTATCGCAACCTTGTTGACTACCGAACCGGAGTTGATATCGATTGTGGAAGCAAAAAAGGAAGGAATATACTTACTTTAGTTGTTGGATGATCTTTCAGCGGCACATCAGACAGTAGAGCTATTTTAAGATAGTCAGAGTGCGATTCATCTTGTAGAAAATCATGCTTATAGTTCACGTACGAAGCACATTGATGTTATATGTTTCTTTCTTATGCTTGAAGAAGAATGAAATAAGATCAAATTAGTGAAGGTAAGTACTTTGGATAATCCTTCAGATATTATGACAAAATCACTTCTAAAAGACAAGTTTGAGCATTGCTCAAACTTGACCAGTTTGCTTCCTACTACTTGAGCGCCCCATGGCGCTGACATAACTACTATTTTTGTTAATTGATGAATATATATTAAATCGAGGTGGAGTGTTAAAATAGGATGATTTAAATCTATACCAATTACGGGGAAGATTTTAATTGATTCTTGTAATCAATTAATTATGGGTAATCAATGAACCAATAGAATCATGAAAAACTAAAAGGTTTTCACGGTTATCTGCTGTTAATGGCGACAGAGCAACATATTTCCCCATCTTTCTTTCTTCATAAATCCTTCGACTTACTTAACCTCCACAATCCTCTCAATTCATTGTCACCTTTCTTTACTCTTCGCTAACGTTGCTTTCTCCATCATAGCAAATAACCATGATTTAATTTTTATATCGTTCCCAATATGAAACCCAACTCCATACCATTGATTCGTACCTTCTTACCTTCTTACCTATACTTACTTCCATCTCCTCATTCGTTCGTTACCACTTTGTTCATTTGTGCAGTGCCCATCTCGTTTAATTTTCTGCTTCTTATTCAAGCCAATAAAGACAGGGTTTTGCGACTTGCCTTAAACCAGCTCCTATAATGTGCTTAGTGAGGTTTCTAGGCGATTTTGTGCCCTAATTGGCTAGTGGTTTTATGTCCGACTGAGTCTAACTAGCATGGGTGTTAGGTGTTTACTGGTCTCTTCAATTTGGCCTTGGATTTTGGGTATTTTGTTCAGTTGTTTTGGGTCGACTTGCGAGTATTACAAAGTTTTATGCTTTTTGTGGAGTCTCCTTGAATTTGTATGTTTTCACGTTGAAGGTGGCTTTCGCATTTCTATCTAATTGTTATCTAAAAGCTATGCGTAAGCACATTAATTATCAGGTATTCTAGGGTGCGCGTAGCCTTGTCTCTAACCTGTTGAGCCAGTGTTGTGTCTGCACGTTGTTCTAGTACGACGATTAGGTATGTAATGGGGTGTACTTTATGTGTGTTAACGTATGTGGTTCATATAGTTCGTCTTAGAGGGTGTAAATCGGTGGTGTGTGATATGGTGATGCATGGAAGTTTGTGTGAGCGTTGTCCTTTTTATATTGGTTGGAGTTTATGATGCAATCTTGGTTGTTCATTTCTGAAGTTCAGCTGTAGCTCTCTTTTTCATCCTCGTTTGCTCGGTGATGTTCGTTTTGGTCTGGTGCATAGGAGCTAATTCATGGCCTAGTTTCTCACCGGTGAATCTCACGCTCTCATGAGCAAACTATGGTATTTCTTCCTCCCTTGCCTTTTCTGTGCACCACCACCTTGGGTGTACTTTTCTGGACTTGTTAGTTAATTGATAATCTCATGCCATACTGTTGATGCTAAGGTATACTGCTGATGTTATGTCTACATGTCATACATACTCTATGGAGCCATGCGCATTGTGTATTTTTCTTCCTTCTGTGCTTAGGCATGTTGTGCAATGTATTTTCGAGCCTTATGCTTTGTCAGGAGGAAGATTTATTGGTACAGATTGTTGTGCCCCATCAAGTTATCCTGCTACACAATACTTTATAGCAACTAGATCCTCTTACTATGTACTTTTGCACATGGCATTTGTACCTACTTTTATCTTATTAGCATGTGATTTGTATTTTCCACTTTGTTGGTATTTATGTTTCATAACACGAGACTCCCTGCGTGGAGAATATTGTAGTTTAGCTAGTTTAGGCTAGCTCCATTACTATATGCCTATAAGGTAGACTGGACAGAACACTATAAACTCCGTTAGCGGTGGATGATCCACCTTAAAAACCGAACTAGCTGATTGTCTACTAACAATCACCTATATGATACTGAATTTTTTATTATTAGTTATAATAAAAGGCATTTGCGATCATCTTAAAAACTGGTCGGCTATGTCAAAAAAGTAATTATAGACAACAAATTGGAAAGATATGGGAGAGAATATTTGATTTGATAAATCAATCAAATCTTGACATATATGTTAACAAATTTGGATGGAATGAGAAGTTATATTTTTTGATTTAAATCAATCAAATGGTTTATATGGGGAAACAATAAAAAATATGCAAGACTTGAATTGAAACCAAATCAAGGAAATCCGAAAACTTTTCATGCTTATCTTCAGGTAGTATTCATCCTTACTCTTATAAATAGGGAGGCATTTGCTCATCCTTTTTACAACAAGCCAATAGTGCTCTCTTCTACATATCCTCGATAAGATTCCTATTTCTGTAACAATTATAATGTGAGAAATATATATTGAGTGTTTTTATTCTTCTCTTATTGTACTACCTCTTGAACTGAAGAAAGAATAAAAGAAGTTGTTGGGTCTCCGTGGACATAGGATATTCTGTGCCTCTTATTTTTACTATTGTTTCTGTGAGGCTGATCCTTGTTCTTTTGTTTTGAGTTCCATTGGTACCTAGATAGACAATACTAGATCCTAATCAAATAAGCTTCCGCTCAAATTAACAAAAATTTCACTACATCTGGCTCACTAGACTGACCTGGATACTATTTCATTATAAAAATCAGGTCACCAAGTATATTCCTAGACTATATTTGGATTTCTTTGAAGCTTCGGGAGAGGAGCTGAAAGCCAAGACATATTATCATATGTATATTTTTCTGTTGTTTGGTTGTTGTGTTAACAAGCATTTGTCAGGACGTGCCATTATAACTATCTAGGCTAAATTATAGATTGTCTCTGATGTATTTATATGAATTATAGTTTTTTTATGTGTGAAGATTGTCATTGGACTATAGGTTGTTTATTTCTCTATGAGTATCTTCTTTCTTTTTCCTTAACTTAGATGTATTAGTGTCAATTTTGGACCATCGAAAAAGTGGGATGTTAAAAGAACAAAGCACATACAATAACATGAAGAACACAAAGCATGCATATTACATAACGACTAAAGTGGAACAAGATGGACAAGAAATGTGCACACTATAAGATGCACGTTTGATGTTGATATGTTTTGACCAAGAGGCTGTCGTTAAATGTCTACATTAGGACAATTTTCAACCTTCAAAACTATTGTCTTAGGTGATGGATAACAAAATAATAAATGGAGGCAAGGAAAGAAATGGGAGAACATGACATATTTGTTTAAAATTAAAAACAAATTTGGTTAACCATTGAGGAAGATTTGAACTAAGCGACATGATACAATGAAAAGTCTAAGAAAGAGTAAAGTGTATAGGATACTACTCTAAGTAAACAATATTAGGAGTTATAAAAATTATGTCAATCGGACCATAGCGAACGAAAAAGGAATTTTATTTATTTTTCTGAATATTTAAAGAAAACAGGTCGCTAGTTCATTAAATAATGATCCGTTCAAGAGGGGTGCTTTTTTCTAGTGCAACTAATATTTCATTTATGACTTTATGCTTCCATTTAACATAAAATTTTCATATTCAGAAATTAAATATTCACGCGGCCTTAAGCATTATAACATAACATAATTAAGTTTGTTTATAAGTGCAATATATTATACTTGGTGCACCATTTTGGTATTGATATTTCGGGTAAAAATTTAAAACCCAAGTCATTACCTTCATTAAGCTTCAACATCAATGTAGGAAGTCCATATATTATTTCCTTAATACTGCAAAACCTAGATGAAGAGAATGTATCTAAATCCTACTTTTGAGATATGTGCCAATTCAATTAATTCTATAACCATTTTATAAGAATTAACATCTTATATTTGTAACTTACATACTGTATCTTAACACAACATTTTTATGGAACCTGTCAGGTGTGGCTCGCATTAGAATGGAGTGGGTGCATGGATTGAATAGAGGAATTTTCATATATCACAGGATATTGGAAAAGATCATGATATATATATATATATATATATATATGATATTATGACACGAAACATTGGGGATTCCTTTTGTTACAACATGTGCTTGCAAATACCACATTATATGCTTGATAAGGGGCGATGGGGGATGAATAACCGGGATGCCGACATAGAATACTTCGACTGTTGACCCCAGGTAGACACGGTGAAGCGTGTACGAGCAGCGAGTACGCAGGGAATGCCGAATCTTAACATGGTATCAGAGCTGCGTGGTTCGAGGGGACCGTTATGTGCAACATAACCTAAGCATGGCTCCAAAGAGGCTTGAGCATGAGATGCTCGTCAAGGTGGAGATACAATGCTAAACCAGCTCAGCAAAACTGCTTATGAGAACCTGGGGCAGCAGCCTGACCAAATGCGAAGAGAACTCAAAACCTAACTCCAAAGGTGATTTGAGCAATGCTCGCCAAGGTGGAGATTGTTAGGTGTGGCTCGCATTGGAATGGAGCAGGTGCATGGATTAAATGGAGGAATAGTACCACATCACAGGATATCAGAAAAGATCATGGTATATATATGGTATTGATGACATGTAACATTGAGGATTGATTTTGTTACAACATGTGCTTGCCAATACAAGATTATATGCTCGATAGGGGGCGATGGGGATTTTTCAATCGGGACGATGACATAGAAGACTTCGACCGTTGTTCTCGGGTAGACGTGGTGAAATATATACAAGTAGCAGGTACACAGGGATTGCCGAAATTTAACAAAATCTAGCTTTTGTTCTCTGAAAAATTGCTAATTAAAAAAAGCAGTCAATGCAAAGCAAAAGTCTCCTTTATTGGTATAGAAGAAGTGTGCAAAAGAATGGAAAAACCAGAAGCTGAAATGAATATGCATTTCCACGAAAGAAAAAATAAAAAAAGTTAAGCACACTTGCTAATAAAATTTAGTCTAATATCTTTTGATATTACAACAAATTTTCATAAATTTAAGCATTAATTTAATGTTTCAACAAACTAGCCACTACATTATATATTTATTTGTGCTGACATTCATAAAAATATGAGTCCTCTATTTAACATGATGGAATATACTTATAAGTTGTTTATACGTTGCTCACAAGAAATATGTAAGATTAAATCCTAGCTACTTCAGCCAAAGCTTGGCTACTTTCTTATAAGGAATGAAAGGTAAAGTCCAACAAAATGAACTCATAGTGTGTGAATTTCAAGCTATTTACATTATAAATAATTATTAATATATTTTAAAGAAGTTAACCCAAATCATAGTTCAATGAGGCTTGCATTCAAGCTACCAATCATTGCCAGACTAAAAATTCCTCAAAAGCAAAGATGTGGCCTCCTCTTTACTACTAAATTAATAAGTGAATATACAAATTAGTAAAAAAAATAAAGCCTTTTTGAAATTTTTAATGAAAGATAATGTACATAAATAGGAATATAAATAATAAAAAATTAATTTAATATAAAAAATTAAGAAACTATTCCCTAATTCTTGATCAACCATAAGAAAAAAGGAGGTAATAATTAAATAATATACTTCCCAATTTTCTTAAGAGAATCTTTAACTTTATCTTATTTTATATCCATTAAACATACTATATTATATTAAATAACACAGATTCTAAATTTTATATTCGTTTGAGCACTTGCATACTTCTAATGTAGAAAATATAAATATTAAAACGAACATCAATTACACTAAATGATTATCAGTTCAATTATATTGGATTTTCTATTGTTATGGTTGATTTAATGATCTTATAAATAGTAACCAACAATTTTGCAAAGTAAAGAGTGAAACCTAGAGCATAACATAAAGTAATCAAACAAAAAGAATAGACAATGGTTATTCGGAAAAGGCAGTAAAAAATAGACCATTATTTTGCTTATTTTAATAGAACATCCACATTAACTTAAGGTCTTGAACGACACATCAATCAAACTAAAATTATATCAGAAGTAACGATAGCCTCCACTTTACTACAAACAATTAAGTAAATATACAAATTAAAAACAAAAGAAAAGTATTTTTAAACCTTTCATGAAGAGTAATATCCATAGGAATATAAGTAATTAATGTTTAATTTATAATAAAAAATAGAGCAACCATTACTTGAGTTCTAATCAACTATAAGAAAATAGGAGACAATAATCCAAACAATATACTTCCTAATTTTTTATAGAATCTGTAACCATTTAAGTCTATCTTAGTACATATTTCACAAAAAGCAGACTACATTATATTAGAATGATATACCTTCTAAATTTTATAATCGGGTCTAAAAGAATTTATAATGCTTTATTTCTTTTGTTATTATATATTTACATAATTACAACTTGATGATATGAAAAGAGATGCACTGGCATATATATATATACATGCCATCATTTCTAATATAGGCTAAAACGAAAAGAAAATAGAAATGGTCCTTGGCCCATGTACCTGCATCTAAATAATAAGCAGCTACCAATATACACATCACTTTATTTCCCTCACTCAAAAATAGCTAGGATTTTCTCTCCTCAACCTCTTCCATGCTGCCATTAACAATTCATTAATCTTCACGTAATCTTTAAAAATAGTCGGAGACAAGCCTTTATCAAAATATTAGCTTATTGATAATAGGCTAGCATGTGTCTGACCTCAATTTTACTAGCCACTACTTGCTCATGAACGAAGTACAAGTCAATCTCGATGTGCTTTATTCACGCATATTGTATGGGGTTAGCTGAAAGAGATATTATGCTTAAATTGTCACACCAGATTTTCGGTTTCTGGAAATAGTACACTTTAATTCTTGAATTAAGGATTTTATCCATATGACTTCAACGGTCGTATTGGTTGTACATCTGTACTCGGCCTCTGTGATAGATCGTTAGATAGTCGGTTACTTCTTCGAACACCAGGAGATTGGGTTTGAGCCATGAACATACAATAATGGTGGATCTTTGATAATCAGGGTCTGAAGTCCAATTTGCATCTCTGTAAGCATATATTTTCAATTCTTTGCTTGTTGTTAGCTGCAAATCGTAGTTTTATGTACTCTTTAAATAATGCAGTATGCGTTTAACTGCACGCCAGTGCTTCGATGACGTGTTTTGTACGAACCGACAAATCTTATTCACACTAAAACACAATTCTGGTCTGGTAACAGTGACATATTAAAGTGCCCCCACTTTGCTTATGTAGTTTTGGACATCATTGATAGATTCATCTTTGTGCTTAGATAGTTGAAAATTACTTATCATAGGTGTGGGTAGAGGTTTAGCCTTTCCCATCTGGACACAAATTAGTATCTTTAAAATTACTTCTTTTGAGATAAAATTACCTCAATTTTTTATTTTGAATGACTTGAATGCCAAGAAAGTGGCTTAGATTTCCCACATCCTTTATAGAGAATGCTTCGCTTAGAAATTTAAGTATGCTATTTATCTCTGCTTCATTGCTGCCAGTGATCATATGTCATCAACAAAGACAAGCATGTATGTAGTATCATTCCCACTTATTTTGATAAGAGTTGTCAAATTTTGAGGTGCCAAACCCAAGGCTTGAGAAAAGTCACATTGATTTTATCTTACCAGGCCTTGTTGCTTGCTTCATCCTATAGATGGTCTTATTTAATTTACAAACTAGATATTCTTGGCCATTCTTGCAGTACCCTTTTGGTTGGTGCATGTACACTTCCTCTTGTAGACCCCCATTTAAAAATTCATTGTAGACGTCTAATTGTATGATTTTCCATTGTTTGTCAAGTACTATGATTATGATAATTATGATAGTTATGGGTTTCACCACTAATGAAAACGTCATTTTGAAATCAAACCCATAAATTTGTGTGTAACCTTTAGCAATCAACATGATCTTGTTTTTGTGAATACTAGCATATGAATTTTTCTTCAGTTTATAAGTCCACTTGCATCCCAGAATGTTTTTATCTCCTGGTGGTTTGACAATACTCCATGTATTGTTTTTCATAAGTGCACTGAAACCCTCATCCATTGCATTCTTCCACTTGACATTGTTGACAACTTTATCATAGTTAATAGTTTCTTTGTCATTTATAGTAGTTGCTTATAATTTTGTCTTGAATATACCACTTTTAGCCCTTACTATCATATGAGTTGATTTCTTTCTTGGCCCTGTATCCATTCTTGTTTGGCACTGCCACTGTGTTCATTACTGTCGTCCAATGTGGTCGGCACGTTTTGATCACTTATGATGTCTTTTGTTATGCCATGGTTGTCATGCATGCTCAGACTCATTGTTCATAGAATTTGTTGAAGTGAATTTTTACTTAGTACTAGGCATAGAGTGGGTATCATCATGGCTTTGAGCTTCTTTATCTGGTATGTATACAGTCCATTTAGATAAGCCTGGTGCACCCATAAAGACAGTTTTAGCCTTTCCAATCTTTTGGGTAGTCTTGATATTCTTTTCTTCAAAAGGATTTTTTTTCCATTAAACACAACATGTCTAGAAATATATAATCTACCATTCCCATCCAAGCTTTTGTATCCTTTCTGGTTATTTGCATAACCCAAAAAAGGTGCAAGGGGTGGATCTCAGACTTAACTTATGTTTGTTATATGGTCTAAGGCAACGAGAACACAAGCACTCAAATGTTCTTAACTCATGATAATTATATTTTGACCCAAACATTACTTTAAGTTTCATTTTAGAACCTTAGATGGAAGCCTATTTATTAAATAAACAAACATTGCAAATGCCTCTACCCATAATTTTAGGGGAAGAGACGCTAAAGACATCAGTGTTAAGTTGTTTTCAACTACGTGCCTATGTTATCTTTCCTCTAGACCATTTTGTTCTTAAGTGTGTGGACATGATATTCTACGCTTAATTCCACTGGCATCAAAATAACATTTTAGAGGCTTAAAGTCTATACCATCATCTGTTTGGATTACCATAACAGTGTAATTGGATTGTTTTTCTATCTGAGTGATAAACTATAGTATTAAATTTTGTGTTTCTGATTTTGATTTGAGGAAAAATATACAAATGTATCTTGTTTAAGCATAAAAAAAGGAAGGGTAGCACATGTTGCTTTGATCATACATGATTGGTGATGGGCCCTACAAATCTGCAGCAATTAACTCAAGAGAGCAACTGCACATAGTATTAGAATTGCTATAAGGTAGCTTGTGAAATTTTCCAATTTGGCAATGTGTGCAAACATATGAATCAAGTGAACTTTTCAAATGCAATTTTATTATCATTTAATGCAGTCATTACATTTTTGGCGCTCAGATGCACTAGTTTACAGTGTCACTTATCAAATACATCTCCCTTATTCATGACATTAATTTCAACATTATTGCATCACTTTCCATTTTCAATGACAAGTCTTGGCTTCACATTGCAAAATTTATAAAGTCCATTATCCAGGTTACCGTGTGATAATATGTCTTTATTTAGTAAGTCTCTAACTAGGGAAAAATTGGGGTGAAACTCAATACACACTGTGGAGTTAGCAAATTGTGAAACAATAATTAAGTTCTTTATTTTTGGTATTCTTAACAAATTGTTGTGGTAGATTTGCCTCTTACCACTAATGTACCCATTTCCAACATGTGATATACGTGTTTTTTCACCAGTGCCTATGCTAACAGTTTGCGTATCTGAGTAGCTCTAATTCCCGAGATTAAGATTTTGTAAGTTACTTGTCATGATTAGTAGCGCCAGGTCGATGTCTTTACCTTCGTTTGAGTCATCACAGCCACCGGTTCCCGTTCTTGAACTGTTAACATTACTTTTTGGTTGATTTGATTATGCCATGTTCACATTAGCTCCTTTTTGACTAGTTTTCCCTTGCTATGTCACATCAAAATCAGTGTTAAATCTAAAATAATACCTAGTAACAACATAGTGGAACTTTTCGCAAATCTGGCATTTGACTCTGCCATTATTGTTCCATCTATCTCCTCTACTTCTGCCTCTTTGTGGCTGACTTCCTCCTTGAGATTGTGTTTGTTGTTTGTTGCTTTGATTGTTATTTTCTCTCTGTTGGCCTTTATTTCTTGAAATAGAAGCAAAATTAACTGGGTATTCTGGTTGAGCCATGCTTCTTTATTCAACTCTTCCTTCATGTGCAAAAAGAGTTGAATGAACATACTGGAGGTCCGGGTATGGTTCCTTGGGAGGCACTGAATATCATCACAGAATTATATTCGTCATCCAATCCACTGGTTATATATAAAACTTGTTCGTTTTTGGAAACCTTATGGCCAGTAGCTGCTAATCTGTCACATAGGATCGGAGTCGGTCCTCGGACTTACGATGCCTAGTGCAATTTATTAAATGATGCCCATAATAAAATTTTGTGCTATGGTACAAGATGGTACTCTTATTTATAAAGCATAGTTTATTTTTGAAAAGGTAATACTTTTACTATCAATTAACATTGCAAATATAGCAAATACAATCTTGTCAAAAAAAAAATTATGCCCACATTATAGTTTTATGTACTGTCAAAGGCCAACATAGCTGATGATTGACATTATATTTATTGATAGATTAGAAAAGTTATCGTGCTCCAACAAATTGGCAGTGAATCTACAGTTTAAAGAGAAATGTAAGACACACAAATGTTGCGTGTAGTTGTTTAAAATAAAGTATAAATGGTTAAATCATGTATGTGTGCAGTGTTTCACAAGCAGAATAGATGGCCAACGGAGGCATATTGAGCTAAAGCAAGTAAGCGGCTTAAATCAATAATAGAAGAAACTATTTTCTTTTCAAACCAAACTAGCCGAAGCCTGTCAAATGGAACAAATTATTGAATTTGGAAATTTAAAAGGAAAACTGTATATATTATAAAACATAGAATAAGAAAATAAAAAATGTTCCAAAACATATAGAAGTCTCAATTCTAGCCATTAACCAAAAATTAATTGACTACGTTGAATAACTTAGAAATCAAGGTTACTAACTTCAAAGTTCAAAATCCTAAAATTCTTCTTTTTCTTTTTTTGCGATAGGAGGCCCATTTTTTCTCCAGCTATCTTCAACAAATTCGACCGGCTAGCCTTCTTCTTCCTGAGGTGCTCAGGATTCATTATTTCGTTTTTGGTTGCTCGATTTCTTCCTGCACAACTTATTTTGAGTGCCCTACCAATTATGCTGCCCTGTGCAATGGCCCAGTTAGCACTGGACCTTGGTCGGGTCTGCATAGGGTCTTGATTTTGGTGAGATATTTATTCATTGGCATGCTCTCCTTAAACTTTGCAACTGACTTATATAATGCATAATTCGTGCAGCAGATTGTGAACTGAATACTTGTTCAACTGCAGTCCATATTTCGTAAGAGGTATTAGTTTCAGTAATTTGAGGTTAGAGATTTGCTCCTATAGATGAAATAATCCAGGAAGCAAGCAGACTATCTGGTTTTTGATACAATTCATTTGTTGGGTTGCTAACAACATTTCCGTTGTTGTCTTCTTTCATAGCAGATGGTACGACAATGATTCCTTTGATCTAATCTTGGAGGCCATATCATCTCAAAGCCTTTTGAATCTAATATTTCCACAGCCTGTTATTGTCTTCACTTAGAAGAATACTGATAACATGGATTTTGGGTTTGATGAGGATAAGATTTGGTGAGGTAGTATCGGTTTCTTTGGTTTTTTAAATTTCAGTATTTGGCTCTTTAACATTTCCAGCAGTGATGATAAATCTTTCTTGTTGTAATGTGAAGGTGTAAAAGGAATCATGGATTGCATAGAAATATGCTAATGAGACACAAACGATGCAGCTAGTGTATCCCCAAAAGTTCTTAATGAAAAAAGAGGTGATTCTTATATAGCAAATGTCTCTCGAGGAAAATTGCATGTGAATCAGTAACACCCCACACTTTTCTCTGCCTAAATTTCGACAAAAATCAAAACTCGAACATGTCCAAGCATGGAAGGTGTAAATCTGGTACCTTCAAATAAATGAGAATGAGCATAATCAAAGTTTGATAAGATAACTTACAGCGGAAACATAATCGGATTAACTAGTATTAACTCAAGTAACCACCTTTTTAAGGTAAGTCATTTTGCCAATACCGAGCAAGAGAGAACAAGAACCGAAAGCCAAACTAAAACACATATGAGAACCCAACCTTCTCTAGAAACCTGGGACATTGTAATGAGGGCGAGATCAAAACAACTAGATTCTGGTGAACAAAAAATGTACAACACAGATTATAATACACAGATGCATCCCGTTTGGTTCAACTCGATATGTATGCTAACGAAGATTAGTAATTCTAGCCTAACTTTGTAATGGTTAATGCACGACTCTATCACTGTTCCCAAGGTAATATTCCTAAAATATAATACTGAGATAGAACGTTTACGCATATATTAATGAAGCCTTTATACCAGTACATGGTTGGTTATTTAATCGAGAGTGGACCCGTAATTAGAGAGTTCATATATATATATATATATATATATATATATATATATATATATATATATATATATATATATATACACTTATTCGCTCGTCCTTTGTTATTTAATGCCTCACCATTAATGATATATAGAGTGGATTCTTCCTGATCGCTTAAGACCCTAGGCAAAACTATTGGTCACTTATTATTCCTCGATAATATACTCGACGTTAACATAAACTAGAGGGCACTAGCTACTAGCCCTACTAGTTAAGGCTTTCGTTATTCACGCATATACCCTTGACCCGCATAAGGTGATAGATGGTATTGTATCGCTTGCTATACCATCTAACTGACCTTACTGGATAACCTCCTTAGTCGCTTACTACTTCCCATAGGATAGGTAGTTATATTTGACATTTTAAGTTTCCACGTTTGGGTAGTCCCCACACACTCACTTCATTTAAGACCCCTAAACTGAAAGACCTACTCCAAGGCGGACTCTTCAACCCCAGCCGCTTAAGGCCCAAGAAGCAGACGATACGCGAAGATTATTAAGTTCATGTTTAAACGAAAATTGGTCTCAACACCAAAAGTACTTCGGGAATACTTCACCAAATGGTTAGAAATAAGAGTATGGGACCACAATCACAAAATAAAGAACAAAAAGCAAAGAAAAAGAGATTTTTAGTGTGGTTTGGTCAATTTAAACCTATGTCCACTATGAAACTACTTCTCGTTACCATATTCAAGTTTACAAAATACATGAGTTCGCTCATATTGTTCATCTCTCCCTTTTTTCTCTCTCTTTATGATCTAGATTTCACTTTGATTTGCAAAGGAATTTGTGAGATCTCTTGCTTTGTGGTGGTGGATGTATAAATCTTCGATCACTTTAGCAATTGAACGATCTTCATGGATTCCATGGCGTTTTAGCGTTAGATCTAGGCTTTAGAGATGATTAGAGGAGATTAGAGTAGCTTGGATTGAACTTAAGAGAGAATTAATGGTGTTTGGAGAAGATTAAATCCATTTGCTGTTGGAGAGAAGTTGATTGATCCCTGGAAGCCATTAATGAAGTTAGAAGAGAGCTTGAAATTTGGCGGCACTTCGTGGCAAATGAAATTTGCCCCCTCTCAAGTGTAGAGTATGGGGTATTTATAGGAGTGTTTGAGTATGGAGTGGCAATATCATAAATATATGTGACTTGAAGAACAAGAAACGGCTTGGGCTTATTCATGATATGCAGCATGCTTTTTTCTAGCTGGCAATAGCTCATGAAACTTAATTCAAGTCGTAGGAATGGTTTCAAAGGCATACGGCTTGCCTCATATTTCACAACAAGCATCAGGAGCTAAAGGATCCAATGTCATGAGTATTGGCCCACGTGTTCTCCATCAAAGTTCTGCCAACCTTTTACAATAAAGCAGTGATCTGAATGCCTCATTATCCGTCAGCTTTCGCCCATACGACTTGACATATCAACATGCATGTGAATGACCTGGGAGGCATACGGCATGCATGCCATAGCCAGCATGTTTCATAACTGATGCAGCTACTTGTACCATATGTCAGGGAATACACGTTCTTGATCTGCTAAGCCATGCCACTATTTTTCAATGCATAAATTCAATCTATGTCATCCATGTTCAAGGCGACATAACTCATTTTCTTCTACCGACATGGCTTCAGTGCCTTGGTTTCCGGAGCTTCGGCTTGGTTTGAAGAAGGGGCATTGCGACTTGAGTTAGTACGTCATATGCGGCTTGTCCATTCCCCTTTATCAAGAAATGATTTGAAATAATAGTCCAAGAACGGTTTGGGTACTTGCAGCATGAAATAATAGAATCAACGACATGATTATGTTTGGGACCGATATGCTTTTACGTAGTGGGTTATCCTTACTTTACAGCTGTCATTAGCTGTTGTGTACAACTTACTTCTTACTTCATGTATGCGATATGAAGATGCCTGGTATGAATGATCCACACGGCCCAGAATGATTAACAATGACATGGATTTTATGGATTGAACAACATGCTTCTCAACGACATGGTGGCACTTGGTTTGAACGAACTAACATCATGCCACACACATGTCTTGACAACTTGCATGTTGTGCACGCGGTGTACGTGCATGCTACGTACGACAACATGAATGAACTGTGGAAAACACGAATGAGAACGGTTCGATTATACAGTTGGTATTTATTATGTTACCACATTGAACGACATGGTTACACCCCCGCTATTTTGCAGTGTATCCACGCCTCGGTTGCATGCCATGATAACGACTTAGACTCGTATCATATTAACGTTTTTTACGGTATGAACTACTGATTTGAAAGTAATCAGTCATACGTGTTTATGACAAGGTATGACGATATTCACGGCATTGTTGGCGGTGCACTCATTGTATGTGTGAACGTTGCTCCACGACTTGGGTGTTGACAGCTGGCATCGACTTGGTTGCATTGCATTTAACCGGGTTAGACCCACGTTGTATTAACGACTTGGATAATACCATCAGGTCTTACGACATGAATTGGGATGATTGAAATCTTCATACGACTTGAAGACATTAGTTCCTTGCGCTATGGGTTTAATGACATCCTTGCCTGAACGTCATGAACTGATTCAAACCATGTCGTATGAACGAATTTTGTGAAACGGCTTGGTCCATTGCGTAGTATATCGTCTATGTATTTTTCTGAATCGCGTTTTTATGACGGGTTAACAGTACCCCATTAGCCTTTAATACATTTCCCTATTGGGATAAAGTGGGATACGACATTAAGTCCTTTCTATTAAGTTTCTCTTCATGGAAATACTATACTCACACGATTCATTATCGCCACGGGTTCCCATGGTTAATTATATTTTACATCATTAACCTACTAAGTCCAACTCTAACTTTTAATTATAAGTTCTATACTAATTAATATAAATAAGGAAAGTTATATCCTGCTTACCTTAGGATATTTATTTGACTATTTCCCTAATTGGACTTAGTATTTAAACAACAATCAATACCCAATTATCCCCTTTTTATTTTGTCCTCTTTTCATATGTTAATTCCCTTTATAACCACAATGGTCATATTTTCCTAAGGTAACAACTAATCTTTAATTCCCTTTTATTGCCATTGATTACAATTTACATCATTTATGAGCCTAACGACCATAATTTTCCTAAGACATTAATTTACAATAAATATCCTTATCTTATCAGTCCTGAAGTATCTATTTGTTTTACCCCAACAAACATTACTGTTCTTATTTATTTATTTATTGCATGTTATATATATACGAGTGGAAACCCGTGCGATGCACGGGAGCATAGACTTTAAGTGTTTTAGTTTGCATGTATCAATAAGCGGTGAGAGCGTATTATATAGTGGCAAAATACATAATGTAAGTGATATATGTATGTGTTAGGATTCTGCTGTGTAAACTAAATTTTGCAGCAAAAAGTAAATAATGCATGTATAGGGAGTAGGGACAGGTTGCACGTAAGGTAAACAGTATAAAATTTTGTGTGTCTCTATTGAGTTGACAAAAAGATATATGCATTAATTGATGAATTAAGCAACATTATGCGATTGCTGGCAAGTAATGAAACTAAACTCA
Organism: Allium sativum; assembly: GCA_030737875.1. Classification (NCBI taxonomy): domain Eukaryota; kingdom Viridiplantae; phylum Streptophyta; class Magnoliopsida; order Asparagales; family Amaryllidaceae; genus Allium; species Allium sativum. The sequence goes on along the minus strand of JASFAX010000020.1, from coordinate 41,478,881 downwards.
GGGTACAAAATATGTATCTCAACATATTGGTACAAAGTTTATAGCAATGTTATCCATAATAACATACTGGTACAAAATATAAGATTTGATTTTTGTTGGCTTGCTGGCAAGTAATTAAACTAACAGAGTTATCAGTACCATTAGTGAAATGGTAGAGCTTTGCAATTCTTGGCATTTCTGTATTTAACATCCATATGAACATCAGATTGCTTCAACTACAGCATTTCTGTCTAGCATTTCATCGAAGGAATTTATAATCTTTTGGCTAGCATGTCTGAAGCGTTCACATCATATGATACTTCATTTTAGCCTTCAACCTCTATCTTACCACCATCTTCTTCATATCTTGCTCACGTACTCATTTTATTTGATATCATTTGATGATAGTTCTTTCTTTTCTTTGCTTTAGATTTATTATCCCATCTTATTCGCTGTTCCCCGTGCTTGCAATCTCTTTTCCTCCAATTATTTTATATCCCTTTACATAAGAGGGGGAAAAATCACATAATTATTACTGATTCTTTGAGGCATGCACCATTCAGGCACTAAAGATCTTGTTTTTAATTATGTAAATCATTATTAGAATGTAAATAGTACTTCGTCAAACTAACACCACTGGCAATTACCACCTAATGACAAACGTGTAGATTGTTTCTCATATTTAGCAAATGTAATAAATTGGCTAACAAATAAAACATGACAACACAAACTCATCAACTGCAATATCAGAACTACAATTATTAATTTTTTTGAAAATGCAATCTTTTCTTCAATTTAACGGTTCAAGAGGAGGCTTGAATTTAAAAATGTGGACAAATATGCCAGTTATATAAGCTATAACAGTTATATAGCTATAACAGTTCCACTGGATGCAATGATGCACAAAAAGGTTAGTTTGCTACTCTTGAGATGTGGTTGTCATAAATTCGGTATGAATGAATGAATCGCCATATAATTATATTGAAAGAGACAAATCTATATGCCAAATAATTAGTGGATATGGTTTTACGTGGTTGAAGTAGCAAAAAATACCCCTTTCAATTATCTTGGTTAAATCAAAGCAATCCGCCCAGTAGTGTTTTTTTTTACCTTATATAGGGAATTACTCACTTGAAAATTTGATGCTTCTTTAGATAATTATGTATGTAAATATCTAAAATAAATCAGTAAATAAATATTAGGACTGTTGGAAATGAACCAATAAATTGATGAATTGACGATGCTTTGACAGAAACTAAAAAAACGATAAATGACTGTTGTGATATTAGGAAAAGAATTATAAAAGAGAAAAAATATGGATGAAATCGAAGAGGGAATTCTAGGCAGGATCAAAATTATAATGGAAAGAAATCATTGGAAAATTAAAGGAAATGAAGATAATAAGAAAAGAATGAAAAACAGTAGATGTAATAAGGAAAGTTGTGAGGTTCCGTATGAGCATTAAAGATTTAGGAATGATCCTGTTTTTTCTTAAATTACAATTTTGAATAAGCCATACTTAAACCACTAATATAAATATAAATTTATATAAATGAGCTATATATTAGGCAAGTGGCACGGATATGTACAATTCACTATAAAAAGAGAATACAGCAGTCCAACTATGGAAATTTATTTAATAAGATTGAAATCATGACAATTATAGCTAGTTTTGAAACCATGTGCTTAAAATTGCATCAATCAAGCCAATTTCCAAATGAACTCTAGGGTACTATTTAATATTTCTAGAAGTTTATTTGGCGTTCTCTTAGCTTCATCAATATCAATAGACTAAGAGAAAGATCATACCATTAATATATCAATTTATTTTATATGTGGTACATAAAATAGATCATACCATTAAACTATCACCCTTTGTTGGATACTCCTTTTCTGGTCAACATCAGCATTTTCATTGAGTAGCAGCCTAAGTGCAAACATATTGAAAAGATCACTGAGCTGGCAATTAATTCGTACTACTAAATATCACTAATTTAAGTTATAATATTGTAGGAATTGGCTTTAACTCTCAATAAATACATAGTTATGGGTAAGCATGTATAGAAAGGATAAATTTACAAAACATCTTGTACAGAGACCATTGCTTGCTTTCTCACTACCATTAATATATCAATTTATTGAAGAAACTGGCAAGTAATAACATTGCTATAAACATTGGTTAGTTTCATTACCTACCAATTAAGCAACATTATGTATCTCAATATTTAAATTTATGGTACCATTATGCAGCTCAACATATCAAATAATAGTAGTTACCATATATTGCGACTGCTAGAGCACAAATCTATGTGTACAAATGCGAAAACATATTCCAATATAACTGATTTCTAACACATCAGATATGAACACCCCATTTGGGTACATTATTGAAGAAATTGGGTAAGGAACTAAACTGATAGAGTACGGATCTAGGCTTTATGAGTTTCATGCATTCAGCTTAAATCAAAAGCATAGGGTATAATAAAATATTATTTGCATAATTTACATAAAATAGTAGTAGCCTCAGAACGACCAAGCCATACACACATATTTTAAAAAATAAATAGATTACTAAAAGGAAAGTATCTCAAGAATCTTACCTGGTTGACAGTCTCAGTACGAAATGAAGTTTGACTTCGTTGTGAAACTCATATGTGATATCAAAGTAAAAAAAAAAATTCATCAGTATTAATAACCTGGTAGAAAGACAAATACATGGCCATATTTAAATTTCATAATTGTGCCAAAAATATATTACATATTCATGATTTTACCTCAAATTCTTCAACTTTAATCTCCATGATTTTGTAGTCAAACTCTTGATCCTCCAAAACTACACCCGACCTGAAGGAATGAAAAAATGGATGTTTAATTAGTCACATGTTGAAAATAATAAGAAAATGAGCTTTTAATGTGTTAAAACATGTTTGATATTTTTACTACCTTTTTCAGTAGCATTTTCTTCCCTACAAAATAAATAGTTACTAAAAGGAGAGTATCTCAAGAATCTTACCTGGTTGACAGTCTCAGTACGAAATGAAGTTTGACTTCGTCGTGAACCTCATATGTGATATCAAACTAAAAAAAAAATCATCAATATTAATAACCTGGTAGAAAGACAAATACATGGCCATATTTAAATTTCATAATTGTGCCAAAAATATATTACATGTTCATGATTTTACCTCGTATTCTTCGACTTTAATCTCCATGATTTTGTAGTCAAACTCTTGATCCTCCAAAACTACACCCGACCTGAAGGAATGAAAGAAATGGATGTTTAATTAGTCACTCAATTACTGTCATGGCTATTCAAATTATGAAATTCTTAATTCTTAATTCGAACGTTAATGGATTTAAAAGAATTAAAAACGTACATACTTTGTAATTAATTATTTTTTTCCAAATTTTATTCCTTTTTAAATAAAATTAATTGTGTGAAATTAATTGTGTTTATAGATAAGGGTTGAAATATTCAATTCGAAATGAAGGTATATGTAGTAACAGTCATGTCTATTCAAATTTTATTCCTTTTTTAACGTTAATAAGTTACCTTAATTGCCAAATTAATGCGATGATGTGTCATAAGCTTTTCAAATAAGATAATTTTTAAAAGGAATGAGAGCATTAACTTTTAAACGTTATTAATGTTTCCCATTTACTGTCAATAAATTCTTAATTCGAACGTTAACAGATTTAAAAGAATTAAAAACGTACATACTTTGTAATTAATTAATTTTTTCCAATTTCACCTCCAATTACATAAAATAAATTGTGTGAAATTAATTGTGTTTATAGATAAGGGTTGAAATATTCAATTCGAAACGAAGGTATGTGTAGTAACAGTCATGGCTATTCAAATTTTATTCCTTTTTTAACGTTAATAAATTACCTTAATTACCAAATTAATGCGCTGATGTGTCATAAGCTTTTCAAATAAGATATAATTACCAAATTAAGGCGGGTGGAATTAAATCAACCTATTCAATGCTCATGCAAGAATAATGACATGTTTATGGGATGTGTTTAAATTAGGACGGTGGATTTGTTTTTGCGGGATTAAATCTGAACCGTTCTTTGTCTTGTTGTTTGTCTCCTGATTTGTCTAGGGGGGATTGAAATTAATTGTGTTTATAGATAAGGGTTGAAATATTCAATTCGAAACGAAGGTATGTGTAGTAACAGTCATGGCTATTCAAATTTTATTCCTTTTTTAACGGTAATAAATTACCTTAATTACCAAATTAATGCGCTGATGTGTCATAAGCTTTTCAAATAAGATCTAATTACCAAATTAAGGCGGGTGGAATTAAATCAACCTATTCAATGCTCATGCAAGAATAATGACATGTTTATGGGATGTGTTTAAATTAGGACGGTGGATTTGTTTTTGCGGGATTAAATCTGAACCGCTCTTTGTCTCCATGTTTGTCTCCTGGTTTGTCTTAGGGGGCAATTTTATTATATAGATATACACACAAACACACACACAGACACACACTCTTATATATTGGTGCACCAGACCTCTCATATTAAGACCACTTGTGGATGCTGGATTTTCTAGTCAGTTCCAGGCAGACTTCGACTACAAGTTAAACTTAACCTCGTGTCATAGTACAATTGTATTTACGCACTAGACCCCTCACATTAAGCTGACCACCTGTGGATGCTGGATTCACTGGGCAGTTTCGGGCGGACTTCTACCACAAGTTGAGCTTAATCACGTGTCTTAATGTAGTTATAATTCAAATTTCCTAAATGGGGTTTACAAGATTAATCTTAATTAATTTAGGATTTGTAACCATAAGGCATAACTACCTAATTCAATTCATTTTCCCCCAATCAATGTCAGTTACAATTGTTATTTATTTATTTGTAGTCCTATTTATAGCAACCAATCACATTAATTTACTACAATGATCACCACAAATATACGAATTTATTATGGATAACATTTACATGTATGATTCCATAAATGAATACAAATCAAACATTCAATTTAATGTATATTTTGTCGTTTTATGTAGATTCAGATAGATTATATATATATATATATATATGTATGTATATATATATGTGTGTGTGTGTGTGTGTGTGTGTGTATATATTTATATATGTGTGTGTGTGTGTGTGTGAATTTTGGTTTCATTAATAGCCAAAACGTCATTTTTTTGCATTCAATCTTGTCTAAAGGTTCCAAATCTTACAATAAGACCGGTAGTTATAACTATTGTAAATTATGCATGATAAATGGAATAGATATATTTCAAAATCACAAGAAATATATGTTATGTACATTTTGGAATAGTTGATGCAAACTACACACAAATATGTACATTTATATTTATATGTAAATTTACACAACTTTTCCCTTTTTCAATCTTTTTGTCATATTCCTTGTGAATTCAAAATAATGTCTTTTTGTTCAAAAAGATGAAAATGACATATTTACAACAATTAAACCATAACCTCCACAACATTGAACACAAATAGGCATGCGTCTTTTTGTTTAATTAAAATCACATAATTCAACATTGCATCGTTTCAATCAAAATCACATAAATTATCTTTTTAACACTGAAACTAGAGATTCGGAAGAAAACTACATCTAAACAATGTTATTGGGACTGATTTCCGAATCTCAAGTGTTTTACAATAACCACAATATAATTTCGACATAATTTTAGGCAATATGTATAAAAAAATCAAGTAAGCCTACAATTTATATTATTCCTAACCGCAATTCACATTTTCCTAGTTTTGAGAATATTTATTAACAAATCTGACAGGTGCCCATTAGAATTCAATAATATTATGAACAGATCTAACGATAATAGGCACATATTTTGAGATCTAATTCAAACGAGATAAATAGGCTATTATAACTTATTATGTAAATTTCCCACTCACCTGAAAGCATCCAAATTTGAAATCTGAATAACCTTTTAGGCATACAATTCCCAAATTCTTATAAATCTTCAGTTAATCTAAAAAGGGGATACTTTCAGATCTTTAGATATGCAAGAAAATAGGAAAAGAGGGAAGGATTTGATGTAGATTAGCTTAGCCATCAGTTCATATTCTTTTCCATTTTACCTAATAATCACTTTCAATTGTATATGATTTATATTTGATTGATAGTATATGAACATAATTTTGATTAAGAAATTTTATTGGAAGAGAAAGGGAAATGGCAGAGCTTCGCTGCTGCCTACAGATTTATGTAGAAATGAATGAGGCCGTACCCCTTTATTTATAGGAGTGGAATTGGCCATGAACCATTAGAATTATTTAATAAACATCTGTCTGTTTATATTATATAAGATAACGAAATTACCTTCCAAAACCTAGCCGCCAGTGGGCCGGTCAAAAAGGGAAAGATATATGTTAATTATATTTTCGCCCGTTTTTCATATTTCTTCTGTAACTTTTTCATACAGACTTCGTTCGCAAAACTCCGAACATGAAAGTTTACCAGAATTCCGAGACAAACGCATCGGTTAAAGTTTCATGCTCAAATTCCATCATTTGCAAAAATTCATATTTTTGAGAATCAAATTAAATAACTAATATGTTGTCAAAATTGTGGGTTGATACATTCTTCCTCTCTTAAAAGGAATTTTGTCCCGAAATTCTGACACCTAGTTATCCTATCCTGGAAAATCAATTTGTGTACATCCACTTTGCAACCATATGTATATGTGCATGGTGTACATAATGCTTTTCAACCACAAAATATGCATGCAAGATTATCTTAAATCGAGCCCTCTATATGTATGCATTGAATTTTTTAAACATTTTTGAAAAAATGATGCAAAACATCCTAAATGTACTGGCAGTTGTATATGAATGCAAATTTTTAAAATTCTTTTTCATCCATGACCCTCACACAACTATGAATAGTAGTATGAAGCAACCAATCTTGCATCCAAATCCTACCATCCAGAACGTCATGCAATCTAATCGTTTCCTATTTAATTTCTCCTAAATCGGAAAAAGCTGATTAAAACGAAGAATTTCAACATTTTCTTCACTTACAAATATTCCATTTCCCGCTCTACACTGAAATTTCCCTTAAGTTACCCAAATACCTCGGTAATTTCCATCTGTAGACTGTAAAAAAACAAGCTTTAAAACGTTAAATGAGTTAATAATAAATTCACGCGCATCATTGACATGGTTTGGAAACATTGTTTCCAAGGCTAAAATAGCTATTTCCTAGTTGCCATTATCGTTTTTATCATATCGTTGGTCCTACTGCACTAGAAAACGCGCACACAAACCATCCAAACATTTTCCTAACGATGTGCATGTGACAAAAAATTGAAAATTTTCATAAAAATAAATTCCCACTTTTAAAACTTCTTATTATTATTTTGAAAATTTCCTTTCAATACTATTTCACTTTCAATATGAGATTCGTATGAAAATCAAATTTTCAGTAACGTGCACTTTGTGTCAGTCAAATCATTCATTTTAATGAAAAACTGATGTTAAATATGCACAAATTGTTGTATCCAAAATTTTGCGTTTTCGCGCGAACCGAAATAAAAGAAAGTAATTCTGTAAAATTAAAAATGATAAAAAGTTTTTTTTTTCAACAACGATTTCCAAAGGTTCAAAAATATACTTTGCCGAAACTTAAACGATTCAAGTCATATGTTGGCAAAAAAAGGAAGTCAGACACGCAAAAATGCAAAAAACTAAAATCACACACAAAAGGCCAAAATAAATTTTTAGCTTGACAAGGAACGGTGATTTATTTATTTATGTACCGGTGATGAAAACAATGCGAAATTGGTCCTTTGCTAAAATTTATCCAATTCAAAATTCAATTCTTTCACCTCTAGGATAACTATTAGTTTAGATAAGAAAAATGAGATTTCATTCGAATAAATATGCGTGATGACACCAACAGTTCCAAACATAGAAATCCCATTAACTAAAGTCGTGTTATTTAAACAATACAGTTACACACGCAAATCACCACAAAGCGAAGAACTCGATGCTGTAAAGGGAAAACAATAAAGATGACGACAAAACAACAATAACTAAACTCCCAAAATAATGACTATAAACAACGAGATGTCTTGCTCCGTGGGTGGAGTTCAAACCAATTTTTTACGATATTTAATTAACCATAACATGGTAGCATAATGCTCAATCTCGTGTTACAAACACTACTAGTGTTGTTGGAGGTTCCCGCATCACCACCTCTTCTAAGAGAGAATTTACAATGAGAAAAGAAACATACCACAAAACTGCTCCTCTTGGAAATCCACCTAATATTGTCTAAGGACAAAAAATAAATAGGCGAAATTATAGGAATTAACTCCATGAGACAACACACAAGAACAACATGTTGAATCGAATATGAGGCGACACTAAATGATGGTTGCACCATCGATCAAGAAAAAGATTAATTTTCGCACCATGAGATAAATCTAGTCATAAATTCCCATTTATAGAAGAAACTAAACGGGTCATACATCTACATGGGCAGTTCAAACATAGATTCCCGAACACAAAAACCGACATCAATAAAAAGATATTTGCTGCAAAATCTCCAAAGCTGGTCAAGTCCGCATAAAACACAGATTCCTCTAAAATCTCATCTAGATTCTCCTCAGAAAAACCATCCAAAGATAGCTTAATCTCATCTCCGAAACGACGATCGCCTTTACAAAATCTTTTTCAACATGATATAATAAAGGTGGTTGCAGCACACACAAAAATCCTATTCTAAGATCTCGAAGCAATGAATCGGAGCAAGTCCAATTACCATGGTAAATTTTCTTAGCCATAAAACGGTGAGAGCTTTTTGCTCATTTGGATCCAATTAAATGATCTTTCTCCCTAAGCACAAGACTTAAATGGTACGAGTAAGATCAGATAGCACAATTAGGTATTATGGACTAAGAATTGATCGGAGAGAAGAAATTAGATCTTGGAGTACTAGTGAGGCAAGATTTAATGTGCAAATTAGCGCGGAAAATGAGGAGATGAGGCATCGACAAAGAAAGAGAAAAATGATAAGAATATGGTTCGGCTAGATGAAAAAAGGAAGGACGAAAAAAGGAAATTAAGGGGGTAGTTTGGATGCAACTTTTATGGTTGAGTCATAGGTCCAAATTGTACCGAAACTCATCAAATAGTTGACCATCCTAGCATATACTAAACGACTAATTATTAAATGGGATTTGGGCAAAGGTTGAACCTTGACCTTATTAGGCTGGATTTAAATATTAATCGTCCCGGGTCATCTTTTAAGATTTTACACGACCAAAAAACAGTTATCCTTATCACAGCTATACCAAAGACCGTAGTTAAACTCCTAACCATCTCCAAAGATTCAAACTAGTCTCATGCTGCGACCACAAAGTGAAGAATGAATTCCAAAATAATTCCGCTAGAAATTTGTAATTAAATTAAAACGGATTTCCCCTTACCCAACTGACAACCAAAATCAAAAGATTCACGAAATCAAATACCCCAAAAATCTGAATAAGGGATTTTTTTTCTTAGCCATTTCGAAGGAAAATTTAAACTTTTAAAATGGAATTTATTATAAACTAACGAATTCTTATTTATAAATCCAACTTATTATCTCTATTATTATTTGTGTTCCAGTTCGTATTACAAAATGAAAAACCTTTTTGTGTTCAAAAGTATCAGAACTTTTAAAATGTCAAGGATTAATTGTGATAATTTCAATAAATTTTCAAATATATATATATAGGAAGAGGGATACTAAAAATCACAAGGAACGGATATTTATTATTCTTAAGTTTAATGGCATATTCCTTGTCTTCCTTCCTTCCTACCAATCGGATTATATTTAATAAAATTACACAAATCCCTAAATAATTTTGAAATATGAATAGATTAAAATTTAAAAATCATAGCTTTATAAAACTAGGCCTTTATAAAACCATTTTCCAAAACCATTTCTCAAAACTTTCAAAACCCATTTTTATTTGTCTAAATAGTTTTAAAAATAAGATTCTTTGAATACAAGGCCAAGAACTCAAATGAATATTTCATTAAAGGTAGATTCGGAAATTCAACAAAGTAGCGAATGGATATACCTCGTAACTTCTAATGGATACGACATAATAAAGCGAACCTTTCTCGTTCTGGATCGAGAAATGGTCTTAACCGGAACAACCAACGAAAAATAAAAACTAGAAATCGCGACTATCTCGGTTGTAGCTAGATTTTTGTCCAGTCTCCAAACTCGAACCAACGCAATCCACCATATGTTCTCCTCATTCTCTGAGACGACCCAAACTCGCCTTTACAGGAAAGCCCGAATTGAGTTGAGAACACAACGAATCAGAACAAAAATAGGAGAACATTTCATTGCTTATTACAACAATTTACTTCAGAGTACAAGAATATAACAGAGTATAAATAAATATTACACATTGGAAAATATCAGAGATTTAAAATTACAATACAACAGAAAAATAATACATAACACAACTAAAAGAAATACATGAATACAGAGCTTTCCGAGTATAGTTCTAGCTGTAAACCAGGATCCTGTGAATATAATATCTGCAAAACCAAAACTAATAGCTGCCCGTATGGAAAATAGAGGCACCCAGAGTTTAGGTTAAAACAATAAACTCCAGGTCAGTCATGTGACTGGTGTGAGAACTAAGAATAGTTATTAGCTTGGTTTTAAAGTTAGGTAAATCAAGGGACCATGCCATATAACACGGAACGCGGTTTAACCCCAAGAATACCAGTGCATAAACAAACAGCGCAATGCTAAAGAAGAAAATGAAGCTATTATATGACTCAGGTCCCATCACACAATGCAACGCAAGCCGGAGGATAGAGTTTTACCTTATAATAGCCAAAAATGCTTGGTACGTGAAATTTCATATTTTATTATTACTATAAGCAAAGAAATCAACTTCAAATATAAATGTATCAATCATAGGCGGCATGGGTATCATCTATCATGTCGCCATACTAGGCTCTACAATCAAAACCGAAATGTCACGTATTGGAAGTTGGATTTCCATCTGTGAACCAAGGAAAGGGATCGTCCTTATCGCTTCGAGACAATCTAACCTACCATTACTCAGGACCAAGACTCAGGTGGGCCTTTGGATCGTCATAGCCAGTCCACATGAAGTGGATTAATAATCCATGAACAATATGTTTCCCTGCCCTATGGGGCGTAATGGAGAGTATGTTGAACATATCATCCATCGGCCCCGTAGAGACCGATATAACTGAGGCGCCTCGCTATCCATTATCCACATAAGTAAAATGTCTGGGCTCCATACCATGACACCACTCCTAGCTAGAAAGAAGCACATGTCTTCCCTGAGGTCCTCTCCCATTTTTGGTTAACACCGGGGTGTGAGGCTTGCGAATTAACGCTATACACAAAGCTATGCTATATAAAAGCCGTGCTTTGATCATCAACTAGAAGACTCTGCTCTTCAATAGTAGCCTTGATCATTTGCATCTTAGCATGCAACATTGATAATTCATTCCATGCAACTGATGTCTATCGATATATAACCTCTGAGCTCGTATGTTTCAGAGAAGGGTGTTAAGAAAGAGAATGAATTCTCTGCCACCAAATAGATATATATTTAATAGAAATCAATCAACATAGAATAATATCCAATGTCAGACACATGTTCATTTACAAGTTCGTTCTGGGTCTGAACGAAACCAGATGTACCTTATTCCTCGTCCCATATATCCAATACAGGAGGGAGGTCCTCGCATATCCGGTCGATCTCCAAGTACGTCTGGACGATCACCACTTATTACCTTGTCTTGGGTGTACATCCCAATCAAGACATCAGTAATCATCCAAACGATGTGAAGACCTCCGGTCTTCAACCACCGTCTTCATCGTCGATTCGGTTATTCAGAATAGGATAAACCCGGTCTTTCTGAATAACTCGCATATCTTATAAAAAGTGTTATAAATACACAACATACGCCTCATTCCAATTATGAATATTCTTTTATTTAAATATTCATATCCTTTGGGAAAGGTTCCCATTAATTTTATCAGAGATAAATTCTTTAAATTTATTCTTTAATCTTCCATTGGATATGGTTTTAAACCAAATTAAGGTTTATCCAAACTAGTCAAGATTATCGAACATTACTGAAGTAATCATTTATTATATTTCCCAATCTTAATATATTCGTCCCATAAAGAAAAACTGGTAATACATCATACCTAACACGCTGTGTCATCGGTAAAATTAATTACCATTTCACGTTCAAATCTAATTAAAGATTTATCTATCGCTTGGAGCAAAACTGGTGATACTCCATTCTCGACCATTTCATGAATTCGATAAATTTAATTATCTCATTCACATTCCAATCTAATTAAAGATTCATTAAATCTCTAATTCAGTTTTAATCTCAAAATAATATTACTTAATGATTATTTAAAGTTAAGAAATTAATCTTATCTTTAACTTGGTTAATGAACTAATGTTTTTTAAAACACAGTTCAGGGTAAACCCAATATCCCATTCCATTAATTATGGAATCTTCACGGAAAATAGATCAATTTATATAATCGATATAACCTTCTGTATCCAACTAATAATATAAATAGAATAACGACAAAGCCTTTTAAATTCCATGTATAGTAACAGTCTTCATCCACAGAAGTTCACTTCGATTATTACCAAATCGAATTCCATTCCATTCCAATTTATTTTATTAAATTGGAAAACTTTTCTTTAGAAAATTCCCCTAGATCTTAATTAAAAGATTTATAAATTCCAAATCATAATTCACTGTTAATCGGGTTAAAGAATGAATGTCATTAAAAACACAGTTCATGATAAACCCGATTCACATTGCATTTTATTCCAATTACCAAATGTAATTGGAAACTCTAATAATCTTAATTAAAAGATTTATTCTTTTCGAACGGGGTTTAAGAACAGTGTTACCGAAAAGACCATTCATGACAAACCCAATATCCAATTCTTTTATTCAATTCCAATTAAATATTAATTAATTGGAAATTTTCCTTAAATCTTAAATAAAAGATTTACTCTTTTCTCAACTGGGTTTAAGAACAATGTTAATGAAGACACCATTCACGACAAACCCTAAATCCCATTTGATATTAAATACAAGGCTTTGAATAGAAATTATATCGGCTTATATTCAATATCAAATTCTGAAACCAACAAATATTGTATTGGAAATAACGATACAAATATATCTTCCAAATTTCCATAACAATATCCGTATAATCACAGAATCCAAGATCGAAATATGTCGAAGATTATTTCCATTCCAATTCATATATTGGAAATTATGGTTATATTAAAACCCATTCTCAATCCAATTTATTTATTTAAAAATAATTGGATTATAATTCTAGTTAATCACTAGTTCATCTCAATAAAAAATTATTTTTATCTTTTCAAATATGGAAATTTTCATTCCAATTCTTTCTAAATCATTTATTATGATTTTATACAAATTATTTATATATTTAATAATTTTATTAAGCCCCTTTCAGTCGATTTCCATAAACGGTCATCGAACTGCACTTACAACGGCATTTTCCAAATTTGATTTGGACATAATTCCAAATCCAACCATTAGATTTCAAATCTCTTATATTCGCTGGAAAGCTCTTTTCGATACGAACCCAACGGTTCCAGTTTTAGGAGAATCCAACGGTTGGACCTCCCTTAATGTCAATTCGAAGTCAATGGTCAAAATTCGCAAACGGTCGTGGCGCGGCACGTTCTATTCAGGCCATTAAATATATATAATACATATATTATATATATTTCGTCGATTTGCAATTAAAACGTATTTTATAAATTTTTTAAATTCGTTTTAAAAACGATTTCAACTTCATTTTCAATTTTAAATCAAAATTGAATATTCCATATCATTAATATATTAATGATAATATTTTCAAAATATCAGATTTTGAAATCATTTCCCTTTCCGATATTCATTATAAAAATGAATAAAATCGATATAAATTTCGTCTGCGTCAAAATGGCGCAACTAATCAACATGGCTTCATATATTTAAATATTTTCGTGTCCATCCAAAATCGGACATCAAAATCATATTTTGATTCTTTTCTGAATATTATTTTAAAATATTCATTATTTTAAAATATTCGTTATTTTAAAATATTTCTTATTTCTAAATTGGAATCAGACCCAATCAATTACTATATAATTTTATTTATATGGATTTTATACAACACATGTATATATCAATAATGGTAAACAATCAACCATCAGCTAGAGTGCACTACACAACTGCATAAGCATTAAATATGAATAATTAATGCTTACAAGTCCGTCAACCCATCGACTGACATACAACTAAACAATTAGGATTAGTGTACGTCAAATATCATTCCAATACCCGTGTGGAGTTTCAATCAACAAACACATGTTTTATTTGTGCAGTTGGGTGGTGTGTAAAATATATCATCCCAATCAGTATCAAATAAATGGGTGTACATAAACAAATCGTCTGATTTGTTTATGAATATTTATTTTAACGCATGACTATTTTATACAGTTCATATATACAATAAAAATGATATTTTTATTGTTCAAATATTTTATTCAACACATGAATATTTTATACAATTCATATATACAAACAAAATGATATTTTTATTGTTCAAATATTTTATTCAATACATGAATATTTTATACAGTTCATATATACAATAAATTTGATTTTTTAATTGTTCAAATATTTTATTCAACACATGAATATTTTATACAGTTCATATATACAATAAAAATGATATTTTTATTGTTCAAATATTTTATTCCATACATGAATATTTTATACAGTTCATATATACAGTAAAAATGATATTTTTATTATTCAAATATTTTGTTCAACACATGAATATTTTATTCAGTTCATATATACAATAAAAATGATATTTTTATTGTTCAAATATTTTATTCCATGCATGAATATTTTATAAATTTTAATCATTCAATCCAAACAAACAATCATGGTTCGTACAATCAATGGTGTCGGGTGCTGCTAAGCACCGTCTGTATCCTAGTATATTTTTAACTGTAAAATAATGAGAGCGAGAAGGAGTTCTCACAGTCAGTTTCCACTCCGCCAGTTTTATTACTGAATTTCTGAACAGTTTGGATTTGAATTTGCTCTAAATTCCAACGTACTCCAAATTGGACTCGGTTAGTCTTGTTGTGAAGCTCTCGTCCCCACGAGCGCAACGGATCCAGTTTCGCATGATTTAGACCTCGTATGAAGAAGTTATGGACGTTTGTATGTTAATGATAATTTTAAAGTAATTAATAATTTAATTAATTAAATTATATTGCCTTCCTCTCTCGTTTTACTGGAATCCATCGTTCTCATCAGCTCGACCAAATCTTGCTCCGCCACACGCAAATCCAGACCGCCAGAGGTTGATCGGCGCCCACCACGAGGACCGCCGTCGCACGCGCCACCACTGGTTAGAGTTGGGGCCCACTCATGCCTCCTTAACTACTGGATTCCTAGCTCGAACGAACATGCTTTGAGCTCAAAAATCTGTCTCCTCACTGAACGAAAATTCATGAAGCAGGGATGGATTTGAAGAGGGAATCGAATACCACAAATTTGCTTCAGAAATCATTCAATTTCATTGTGTAGAGTTTTTGAAAAATGGGTTTAAAGATTCGAACAAAAACCGCCCTTGATTTCTCTTTACTGACGGCGGACGATTTTCAGCGAATGAAGATTAAGAAAAATTAGGGTTTTAATAAATATATATAAATTTAATTATTTTAATTCAGAAAATGCCCGTTTATTGATATAAACTCCAAATCGAACCCAATGACTGTCGCCCCTAGCGTAATACACCATTCCAAACACAATGGGATATGTTTCATAAGCTAATTCGATTGATTTGATCAGTTTTTATCAAAATTAAAATATAAATCAATATATTGAATTTTAAACGTACATTTTAATTTATCGGGGCCACATACTGATTTTAAAAATTGCAGAAAAAATATATCTAGCTTTGTATTGACGATGCGGTCCTAACAAAACTAGTTTCGTCAAATTTGGAGTCCGTTTGAAAAATGACCATTAGCTTGCATGTTACATTCTTAAGCCTCAAAAACATGCATAAACCCAAACTTGGCACATAAACGAATCATGGTGACAAAAGACATGGAATGATGACTAGTAACTCGCATATATCATCATATAAGGGTTATGACTTCATATGCAAGTTGACATAAAGATTATGAAGGTTCTCATGTTGCATAATGCAACATTTCAACATAAAGGTTGTAGCTTTTAGCTCATGAGATCAAGATAATGACTTCATAAACTTGCATGACATGATAGCATGTATCATTCTCAATGATCAAACCCAAACTTGCAACATGAACATTTAACTTCATAGTTAATATCTAAGAGTAGGGAAAGGGCTTACATTGCTATGAAGGCCTAAATCGATTAAATTAAAGCTTGTGATGAAGCCTATGCATGCCATCACCCAAAAACCCAAAGATGAACACTCCAAATCAATAAAAACCCCATCTTTATGAACAAAGATCAAGGCTTTAGCCTTGAAATCAACTTGAGAAGCTCTCATACTAACATAGGGACTCACTAATACTCTCATGATCATGAAACTTCTCATAGAAATGAAGTGGAGGCTAGGATAGTTGAGTGGAGGCCATGAGAGTAGCAATTTTGCCATAGTTTAGTTGCATGAGTGAATAATGAGGGTTTAGGATAGGTTAGGGTCTTATTTATAGATTAGGCAAGTGTTTTAGGCCATAGGATTAAACCTAGATTCAATCCAAGCCATCAAAGCATGTCTTGGGGAAGAAGTCAAGTGTAGGAACCATCTAGGGCCTTTAGATTAAAGATGAACCATGAGAACCATCCAAATGCAAAATCTGCATTTGAGCGAATCGGCCCACGGGTTGACAGCCAAACACCCTGGATTAACCCCTAGTCGACCCAGCGAGCTCGGGTCGACCTCAAAAATCGGCCGGTTCGGTTATTCCCCTCTCCCAATTCGCTGTTTTGAACATTTTTGCATATTTATTTATTTAATTTTCAATTATATAGATATATATATATATATCAATATATATATATATATTTCTCTGCGCAACCCATTTCACTTAATTGAGTATACTTTAATTTGGGAATTTTTCGTGAAACTTCGCGAGGCCATATCTTCGTCATACGGACTCCGATTTTCGAAAACTCGGACTCTATTTCGCGTATTTTTCCGAGACGAACGCAATGGCATAGCCCGTTTCCCTTGATTCAGATTTTACAGTTTAATTCTGCCTCCATTTATATTATAACAGGTTATTGAAAATACGGTTTGTTACATTCTCCCCACCTTTTAGGATTTCGTCCCCGAAATCTCCAAGTTAGGAAGAACATATCCTACCATCCATCATCCATCTACTCAAAACATCATCCACAAGCAACCATTGTCCTTAGATGATTTCTAATGCTGTATGAATATATGCAAAACGTGTGTGTACATGTTCCTTAGCTAATGCTAATGATCAGGCCTGAATAATATTTCTAATGCAAAATATGTATAGTGCCATGAATCCAACATGTATGCAAATAGTCCTAGTCATATAGATACTATATGCGTGCACATTCATTCATTCATATGCAACAACCGCATGATAATACATTCGATTTCATCCATAAACAAGTATAAATACTCGTGCATATGCAATATGAAATGTGACCGAGTCGAGCTAGTATCTAATGTGTATTCGCGCATCCACGAGCAACCACTTGCAACCATATCAATCATAACATGTTTCAAATACATGTTTACATCCATAGGGTTCTACCTAGAATTCCCTGAAACAGGGTCGAGAAGATAAACAGGACAAACTCCTTACAGGGTTTGTAACCGAGAATAGGACCGAGAGGATGTCCACAAAAGATAGCCTACAAGTAAGCTCTACAGAAAACAGGGATCAAGGATATACTCCCAAAAAGAGATATCATGCGTGTATCTTGTCTTTGACCATCAAAGTCGTCTTTTAACTTCGCGATTTTGTAGCTTCTTATTCCTGTTTCCATAACATGAGCTGGAACTCATTTCTTCGTCGCCTCTCGTTCCACTTGCACTTATCCTTTTCCTAGAATACTTGACGCAAACATGACTGCGTACTCATGATCTCATGCAAGCTTTCCAAAATTCACTAGTGAATCTTGGATCTCGTTTATATACTATAAGGCATTCCATGTAGAAGAACTTTCTCTTGAAAGTAAACAGATGTCAATCAGGTTATCATGCGCACTTACTAGGGTGATCTCTATAACCCATGCATAAATGAAGTAAACCATCCGTCTTATTGGCGAACACCACTCGATCGGGCTTCAAATTTCCAATAAAGGCATCAAGGGATTCTAAGTAACTAGTCATGACAGAACCTCAAAAAGGTTACCCGATACTTCGAGGGCATTACCAAGGCTAGTCAAAAGGTCTAACTACCCTCCTATCAAAACCGAGAGTGGCACCCCCTACTGGATAACCACTTCATCCCTAGAATCCATCCATAGCTTATAAACATAAGCATTATTTCCAAACTCAACACTTGGCATAGACATTCCCAAATCCAAACAAGTCATGTATAAATGGACTGATTCTCCAATAGGACTTTGAGACAAAAATGGGATTCTCTATTACGCTAGTACTTAAGGTGCAGAGACTCAACTATCGAAGCAGACTTAAATGATACGAACAACGAAGTCCTAACGGGATGATAGAGAAGAAAAGCTAAACCTTTAACAAGATCGTTACCCTCCTTCCGAGGTACTCTAGAAATGAGAGCATACTACTGCCCTCCCGATGATCTTGTCCTTGTCCCATAATACTTAACTATCCGCCCCGTTTTACCATGCCAAAGGTACTCTCTCGTCATGGGTTTCATTGTTCATCTTTTCTCCCTCCTTTGAGGACTAAGCCATACCAACAAGTTGCTCATCCTTAAGCTCGTATCCTTTATCCTTCTTTCTCACGATCCTTTCTTATAACGCGGCCACTGGTCTCTCGAGAACCACCTCCATCGTATGGAAAGCACTTTCGTAGGTAGAAAAGACTAGTCGCAGTTAAAACTACTGTGACTATAGATGGAGGAAAGAAAGGAAAAGAGACTCAATTAAGGAAACAAGGATAGTGCTAATGGCCTTTGGGGAATAGCCTTTTTCTTTTAAAAGAAAATTTTCTTGAAAAATGCTTCTTTGTAAACGGTTTTTTTTTTCAAATAGTTTTCAGAAGGTCTTTAAAAACTTTTGCCCAGTCTGGTAACCTTCTGCTCTGATACCACGTGTAACACCCCGCCTCCGCTAGGGTCACTCGCAAAGGAATGCACTAGCTTTAGAGGGGCATTATTGGTAAACATGCACAGAAATATCACAAGACAGAACATATAACGTAGCGGAAGTAAAATCAAACTTTCATAAACATTAATAATTAAGGTCTAAAGCCTTTTACATCAGAGTACATCAAAACCTGTCTTGCAATAATAAAGAAGCATAAAGACTTTTTCATAAATTATTCCCCAAGTAAAAACAGTAAAGTAGCCATAGCCAAGGAAAGTCCAAGCCATCCATGATGACCTTCAAGCAGAAGAAGTCCGAACTAAACAGCAGTATTTCCTCCCTGTAACCTGGGGGGGGGGGGGGAAATGGAAGAAAAGAGGCGAAACAAAATGGGTCAGTCAAAAAGACTGAGTAAGCCCTATCTACTATTAGCATAAAAACTAGTAAAGTTAACTGACATGAGAAACTGAGATGAACATAAGCATGATAACAAGATAGATAAGCTAAATCAAAATAACAGGATGAACTACTGAACTCAGATAAACTAAGGTGTCATGATAAATTACGATGTCAAGATAAAACAAGGTATCACATCGTCAGGTTTCTATCAAGTATAATATCCCCAAGATATCTATCACGTATAACGTCCCATGGTATCTATCCTGTACATCTGCTCTGCACCTACCGTACTAGTATCCCAACAGTATCACGTGTTATCCGTGAATGACCCTTACTCAAAAGTTATGTAATGGTCCATGTCAACCTAGTATATCGCATATATAGGTTACTCAACTCGTATGTTTTGTTCCATGTAAATGTTCAGTCCCTTGCCGTAGACCATACGGGCTTTCCCATGAGATTCTATATTACTTTAACATAGTTCCATGATCCTTAAGATCGGTTTGGACTGTTACCCTAAACCTAGCTAGGGTCTTCCAACATGAATTATCGTCTGTACAACTAGGACTTATGCTACCTAGGGCTACTAGGGATTACGCTTACCTATTGCACGTTTTCGTATCTCGGTTTGGGTTCAACCACCTAGGGCCACTAGGGATTACGCTAACCGCCAACCGCGCCCTTTTCCCCACGCATTCATCGTGAATCGTTTTTCCATGACTGTATGCACATGTAACACATCGTGCCATCCGAGTCCTGTCACAGGGCAGGTCAGGAAATACAGGACTCGGTCGGGAGCTTTCGATTTATCTGCCGGTGCAGATGCTAAGGTCTGTTTTTCTATCCGTGGCTATGGTCCCACGGGACCCCTCCCTCAACTAGCGAAAGACAAGACAGGATAAATCCTGTATGAGAACACACTACTGGCCAACCCACAATCCTAACCTTACCGCAACCATAATTAGATAGCAATTATGGTCTATTGGGTGTTCTCTGCCTTTCCGTACGTACACGCTTGACCAAAGATGGTATGTAGCCTGACGAAAAATGCTATCTAGGGTACGACCGTGTATCGTCGACTATCCCCTATCCATCCCCGTCTTTAGGTCGCTCGCATAGCAACCAAGGCATACTCTTGGTTCTTCTAACGCAGACCTTAACCTCTCATGAGCCTAGTATAATTACCTGGCAGCTCATAGAGGGATCCCAAGAATATCCTCACGTTCCCCGAAGCCGCTGCTTCGTTACCCAGTTCGCTGGAGCCTTTATCTAAATCAGATACTTGCTCCTACTCGTATACTTAAACGATGACCTACCGTACCAGGTTACTCATCTATCTATGAACTGGTCTAAATTTCCTTGACTAAGAATCATTACTTAGTTATCCTTCAACTAAGGTTTACCACTTAGCCTTATTCCCGTTATCCTTGTTAATTACGGTTACCCACCTAATCCTCCGAATTAGGGTTTATATAACAGATTAAGTGTCACTTAAGTTCATGACTTAATCCCGTCTACAAGTCATGTCAAAATTGGCTAAGTATCCAAGTTCGAGACTTAACCCGTCTACAAATCATGTCAAAATTGGCTAAGTATCCAAGTTCGAGACTTAACCCGTCTACAAATCATGCTCAAGTTGGTTAAGTATATATTAACTTGACCCTATCAAATTACTTAGTCAAACCGGTCAAGTGTATTCAAGCGATTCATGACTTAGCCTTATCATGTTTTCACGTTATATTGGTTAAGTATGGGTTAACTTAACCTCAATAAATTCATGAGTTAGATTGGTTAAGTATAGATCACTTAACCACATCAAATTAACGAGTTAGATTGGTTAAGTTTAGGTCACTTAACCACATCAAATTAACGGGTTAGATTGGTTAAGTATAGGTCACTTAACCACATCAAATTAACGAGTTAGATTAGTTAAGTGTTTAACTTAACCCCATTAAACTACCAAGTGGGATTAATTAAGTCTAGGCTAACTTAGCCCCATCCGATTATCATGTTTAGACTAGTTGAGTCTAATCTTAACCCCATCCATTAACTGTATCTTTCGGTTAAGTGTCATTAAGAAAACTTACTTAACCTTACCAAATTATCGTGTTGGATTGATTAAGTGTTGGTTAACTTAACCCCGTCCACTAGTCGTATAAAAATGGTTAAGTGTCATTAGGCAAATCAAGTTACTTAACCTACCCAACCTTGTCATGTTTTGTTAAGTATCATTAGCCTAATCAATTTACTTAACCCCTTTGTCCATGTCATATTTGGTTAAGAGTCATTAATCAAATTAACTTAACCATATCATGTGGCATTAATTACTTAATGCACCCCAACCTCTCACATTAGACTTTGTTGTGGTTACTAGTTAAGCCGGTCGGTTTCGGGTAGCTTTACACCACAACTTGGTCTAACCTTGGGTTCAAGCACAACATGACCAACTTCTCACATTGGGTCCTATTGTTTGCAACTACTAGTTAGGCCGGTCGGTTCCGGGTAGTTTTACGTTGCAAACTCAACCCAACCTCGAGTTGGCCACACTTATATTATCTAAGTGTCATGTTCATCATGTTTCCAAAACATGTTACAAGTTTTTCAAGCATTTGGGTAGACCTAACTTAATAGGTAAATTCCCAAAGGGTAGACCTAACTTAATAGGTAAATTCCCAAGCTTGTGTTTTTATGCATACCTACATGTCAACTTCCATGTTATATTTCAAGTCATGTTTTCAAGTATAAACACATGTCATATTTAACGTTACACGTTGTCATGTTTATACCCATTTACCCACATCATGTTCATGTCATTATGTTTTCCCATAATGTGACCCCAACGCTTTTAAACTCGCATATACGTTCGCAACAACGTAATGGATTAAAAGAAGAGACTTGACAAAGGCATGACAAAAATGGATATTAAGCCACAAGTTAATCATGGTGGCAAATGAGGCACAAATGTGTTCATTAGCTTGCATGTTACATTCTTAAGCCTCAAAAACATGCATAAACCCAAACTTGGCACATAAACGAATCATGGTGACAAAAGACATGGAATGATGAATAGTAACTCGCATATATCATCATATAAGGGTTATGACTTCATATGCAAGTTGACATAAAGATTATGAAGGTTCTCATGTTGCATAATGCAACATTTCAACATAAAGGTTGTAGCTTTTAGCTCATGAGATCAAGATAATGACTTCATAAACTTGCATGACATGATAGCATGTATCATTCTCAATGATCAAACCCAAACTTGCAACATGAACATTTAACTTCATAGTTAATATCTAAGAGTAGGGAAAGGGCTTACATTGCTATGAAGGCCTAAATCGATTAAATTAAAGCTTGTGATGAAGCCTATGCATGCCATCACCCAAAAACCCAAAGATGAACACTCCAAATCAATAAAAACCCTCATCTTTATGAACAAAGATCAAGGCTTTAGCCTTGAAATCAACTTGAGAAGCTCTCATACTAACATAGGGACTCTCTAATACTCTCATGATCATGAAACTTCTCATAGAAATGAAGTGGAGGCTAGGATAGTTGAGTGGAGGCCATGAGAGTAGCAATTTTGCCATAGTTTAGTTGCATGAGTGAATAATGAGGGTTTAGGATAGGTTAGGGTCTTATTTATAGATTAGGCAAGTGTTTTAGGCCATAGGATTAAACCTAGATTCAATCCAAGCCATCAAAGCATGTCTTGGGGAAGAAGTCAAGTGTAGGAACCATCTAGGGCCTTTAGATTAAAGATGAACCATGAGAACCATCCAAATGCAAAATCTGCATTTGAGCGAATCGGCCCACGGGTTGACAGCCAAACACCCTGGATTAACCCCTAGTCGACCCAGCGAGCTCGGGTCGACCTCAAAAATCGGCCGGTTCGGTTATTCCCCTCTCCCAATTCGCTGTTTTGAACATTTTTGCATATTTATTTATTTAATTTTCAATTATATATATATATATATATATCAATATATATATATTTCTCTGCGCAACCCATTTCACTTAATTAAGTATACTTTAATTTGGAAATTTTTCGTGAAACTTCGCGAGGCCATATCTTGGTCATACGGACTCCGATTTTCGAAAACTCGGACTCTATTTCGCGTATTTTTCCGAGACGAACGCAATGGCATAGCCCGTTTCCCTTGATTCAGATTTTACAGTTTAATTCTGCCTCCATTATTGTTATAACAGGTTATTGAAAATACGGGTTGTTACAATACCTTTCCCTATTGGGGTGAAGTGGGCTACTCATTAAATCCTTTCTGTTTAGTTTCTTTTTGTGGAAATTCTGTATGCACATGATTCATTATCGTCACGGGTTCCTATGGTTAATAATATTTTACACCATTAACTTACTAAGTCTAACTCTAACTTTTAATTATAAGTTCTATAGTAATTAATATAAATAAGAAAATTTATATCTTCCATACCCTGGGATATTTATTATATTATTTCCCTAATTGGACTTAATATCTAAACAACAATCAATACCCATTTACCTCCTTTTCATTTCGTCCTCTGCTCATATGCTTATTGCCCTTTATAACCATAATGGTTATAGTTTTCTAAGGCAACAATTAATCCTTAATTTCCTTTTATTCCCGTTGATTACAATTAATGTCATTTATGAGCCTAATGGCCATACTTTTCCTAAGACATTAATTTACAATTGATATCCTTATTTATCATTCCTAAAGTATCCATTTGTTGTACTCCAACAAGCATTACTATTCTTATTTATTTATTTATTGCTTGTTATATACACACACACACGCATGTATTTGTGCACCAGATCTCTCACATTAAATTGACCACTTGTGGATGTTGGATTTGCCGGTCGGTCCCGGGAAGACTTCTACCACATGTTGAACTTAACCTCGTGTATTAGTGCAGTTATAATTAAGCACTAGACCCTCACATTAAGATGACCATCTGTGGATGTTGGATTCTCCGGGCGGTTCCTGGACAACTTCTACCAAAAGTCGAGCTTAACCTCGTGTCTTATTGCAATTATAATTAACATTTCCTGATTGGGGTTTACAACATTAATCCTAGTTAATTTTGGAATCGTAACCATTATGTCTAATTACCTAATTCAATTCATTCTCCCCTAATCAAACGTCGATTACGATTGTTATTTATTTATTTGTTGTCCTATTCATAGCAACAAATCACATTAATTACTACAATGGTCACCACAAATATACTAATTTATTATGGATTACATTTACATGTATGATTCCATAAATGAATACCGTTCAAACATTCAATATAATGTATATTTTGTCGTTTTATGTAGATTCAGGTGGATGATATATATATATATACATATATATACATATACATATATATATTTGCACGATCATTGTAGTTATCTTTATTATTATTATTATTATTATTATTTGTTGTTAGATTTAAAATTTTGGTTTCATTAATAACCAAACATTCCTTTTTGCATTCAACCTTACATAAAGGTTCCAAATCTTACAAAAAGGCTGTTAATTATAATTAATGTAAATTATGCCTGATAAATGGAATAGATATATTTCAAAATCACAAGAAATATATAGATGTTATGTATATTTTGGAATAGTTGATGCAAACTACGCACAAATATGTACATTTATATTTATACGTACATTTGCACAAGCATTACTATTCTTATTTATTTATTGCCTGTTATACACACACACACACACGTATTTGTGCACCAGACCTCTCATATTAAATTGACCACTTGTGGATGCTGGATTTGCCGGTCGGTCCCGGGCAGACTTCTACCACAAGTTGAACTTAACCTCGTGTATTAGTATAGTTATAATTAAGCGCTAGACCCTTACATTAAGCTGACCACCTGTGGATGCTGGATTCTCTAGGCGGTTCCGGGACAACTTCTACCAAAAACCGAGCTTAACCTTGTATCTTATTGCAATTATAATTAACATTTCCTGATTGGGGTTTACAATATTAATCCTAGTTAATTTATGAATCGTAACCATTATGTCTAATTACCTAATTATTCAATTCATTTTCCCCTAATCAAATGTCGGTTACGATTGTTATTTATTTATTTGTTGTCCTATTCATAGCAACAAATCACATTAATTACAACAATGGTCACCACAAATATACTAATTTATTATGGATTACACTTACATGTATGATTCCATAAATGAATACCATTCAAACATTCAATATAACGTATATTTTGTTGTTTTACGTAGTTTCGGATGGATGATATGTATATACATACATACATACATACATACATATATATATATATATATTTGCACGATCAATGTAGTTATCTTTTATTATTATTATTATTTATTGTTAGATTTAAAAATTTTGTTTCATTAATAACCAAACATTCCTTTTTGCATTCAACCTTACATAAAGGTTCCAAATCTTACAAAAAGGTTGCTAATTATAATTAACGTAAATTATGCCTGATAAATGGAATAGATATATTTCAAAATCACAAGAAATATATAGATGTTATGTATATTTTGGAATAGTTGATGCAAACTATGCACAAATATGTACATTTATATTTATACGTACATTTGCACAACTTTTCCCTTTTTCAATATTTTTTTCATATTCTTTGTGAATTCAAAATAATGTCTTTTTGTTCAAAAAGAGGAAAACATCATATTTACTACAATTAAACCAAAACCTTAATAACATTGAACACAAATAGGAATTTATTTATTTTTTAATTAAAATCACATAATTCAACATTGCATATTTTTAATCAAAATCACATAATTTATTTTTTTAACACTGAGACTGGAGATCTGGAAGAAAACTACATCTAAACAATGTTATTGGGACTGATTCCCAAATCTTCAATGTTTTACAGTAACCACAATATAATTTCCAACATAATTGTAGGCAATATGTATAAACAATCTAAGTAAACCTACAATTTATATTATGCATAACCACAATTCACAATTTCCAAGTTTTGACAATATTTATTAATAGATCTGATAGGTGCCAATTCAATTTCAATAATATTATGAACAGATCTGATGATTATAGGCTTATATTTTGAGATCTTATTCAAACAAGATAAATAGGCCATTATAACTTTGTACGCAAATTTCCACTCACCTGAAAGCATCCAAATATGAAATATAAATAACCATTTAGGCCTACAATTCCCAAATTCTTATAAATATGTAATTAATCTGAAAAGGGATACTTTTAGATCTGTAGGTATACAAGAAAATAGGAAAAGAGGGGAGGATTTGATTTGGAATAACTAAGCCGTCAGTTCATGTTCTCTTCCATTTATATTGGATAATCCTTTCAGTTCTATATGATTTATATTTGATTGATTGTATATGAATACAATTTTGATTCATAAATTTGATTGGAAGAGAAACGGAAATGGCAGAGCTTCGCCGCTGGCTACAGATTTGTGTGTAAAAGAATGAGGCCTTACCCCTTTATTTATAGGAGTGGAATTGGCCATGAACCGTTTATTTAAATAAGCATCCTTTTTGTTTATGTTACATAATATAACGAAATTGCTCCCCCTCTAAAACCTAGTCGTCACTGGACTGGTCAATGGGGGAAACATATATATTAATTATTCTATTTATTTATTTCCATCTGTTTTTCTTATTTCATCCGTATCTTTTTCATACAGACTCCGTTCGTGAAACTCCAAACATGAAAGTTGACCAGAATTCCGAGACGAACACATCGGTTAAAGTTTCATGGTCAAATTCCATAACTTACAAAAATTCCTATTTTTGAGAATCTAATTAAATAACTAACATATTGTCAAAATTTCAGGTTGTTACAGAATCACGATCAGATGATGACACTCTGTCAGATGATCTCACCGATGCGGCAAACCAACGTCGAGAATGATGGTGAACACCAGATTCGTTGATAGATGAGGTAGAAAGAGACTGTGGGAAGGCAAGAACGATGCTGCACCAGAGAAAGATCCACTCTGATGATGAAATTCTAACTTAGGGGTGAAATGGCACACAATACTTTCACTGATGATTAGTGCTTGCCTCGTTGTAATGTAATTTTGAAATCTTGTAATAATATCGTTTGGCTGATGGGTCTGATACCATAATAGAAATCTGTAATGCTTTATTTCTTTTGTTATGATGTATTTACAGAATTACAACTTAATGATATGAAAAGAGATGCACTAGTATATAAACACACACTTATGCACCTATATATATAATGTAGAAAAACTAAATTTTAAAAAAGAAGAACAATTATATTAGACATATTATCAAGCTAACTTATGGTTGAATCAATGGTCTTACAAATAATTACCAATAATAAGCTCATAAATAAAGAGTAAAAGCAAAAGAAAAATCCAAATCTTACTCTAAAATACTCAAACAAAACGATAGACAATAGTTATTTAGAAAAGGATCTAAAATATAATAGTATTTTATCTATTTTAACAGTATATTCATATCAAAATGTACTTAAAAGAGGTTATTATCTTAGTTGTAATAGAATAAATTTTAATGGTGGTCCAGTTGCAAAACAATGAATATAGGTATACCATTTAGAAACTAAGCATGATTTGGTATAATTTGTTTATGAACTGAAAAATAACCAGAAAAAGTGGCTATTAGCACGCAGAAATTAAATACCTTGAGAGTGACTGCAAAATAACCATTGCTGATCCCTTGTAATTTTGTAAAAGGTGTAAGCAACATACTTAAAAACAGTTCCACGAAGTAAGTAGGAGTTGTATAGAGTTCATAAAGAAGCTTCTTAATAAACCTTCAAATTTCAGTGTTTTTGTTAGCTTACTTTGTAATAACCCGGAAATCTGAGCCAATTTAAAATTTTTATTTTGGCAATTTTAGTAAATTTTGATTATTTAAAATGAATTATTTTAAATAATATCAGCGAGAAATTTACTTTGAATAGAATTCGAACGTATATATTATATAAATCGTCGTTAGAATATAAATATTTATTTTAAATTACAAAAGGAATTGAAAATGGCGCGGTAGTTCGATAATTCGATTTCAAAATATAAATGAATGTGCCGGGTGTAAAATAAACCGGATTTTTGTGAAACCAAAAATATTTGAATCTATTTGAGAATACCTTTCAAACGAATCTGAAGAATCGAAATTTCATAGTGGGGATAAAAAGTTATGCCCAGTTGAAAATTCAGAATAGTCGCTATGGAATTCTGGCCTTTAAAAATGGCCATTTTGCAAACGACGTCGGTTTTCGACGAAACCACTTTTGTTGGATCCGTGATGTCAAATTATTGCTAGGTTTCAATTTTCATAAATTTTGAATTCAATATGTGAGCGTGGCAAAGGAAAACGCGTTTGACCAGTTTCAGTTGATTTTAATCGACTGAAAAATGGCCATTTTTCAGTCAGTCTCGGAATTTGATGAAATTAGTTTTGTTAGGACCGTATCGTTAATACGAAGCTAGAAAATATTTTTCGGGAATTTTTAGAGTTCATTCGTCGCCCCGGTAAATTGTAATATGCGTTCAAATTCAATATATAAAGTTATATTGATTTTGACGAAAACGGATCGAAACGATCGAATCAGCTTGCGATACATATCCCATTGTGTTCAGAATGGGGGTAATTAGCTATGGACGACAGGCGGTGGGTCTCGTTTGGAGGTCGAAATTAAAAGTAGCTTTTTGAAATTAAATAAATTAAATAATATATAAAATAAACACCTCTCTCTTTCCCCGTTTTCACTTCAGCCCCCCCCCCCCCCGGTTCAAAATCACAATAAGGAAATAAAAATAAAAATAAAGACCCGCTCAACGTTCGTTGCCCCCCCTTTCGTTCACCGCCGTCCACCACCGGCCGAAGCCCCATCGCCAGCGCCGCCTCTGAAGCTCCTCCTCCCTTCGAAACCCCCCCAACCCACGAAGTCCCAAATCGAGCAGCCCCATCGATGAATCCCACGCCCTAACCCTGAATTGAATCAGCGCCACCTTAGAAGCCCGACGCTCCACGACTTCAGCCACCACCTTGGCATGCCAGTGCCACAGCTCAACCGTAGAGGCGCCCTGATCTCCGACTGCCACCCTCCTCGCGTCAAAGCCACTCCAGCTCGGTTCTTGGATAGAAGAAAACCCCTTCCAGCCCCAATTCGACCCCCTCAGTCTGGCGATCCTTCCCCCTTCAATGTGGTGAGTTTCCCCTTGTGAATTTAACATCTATAATCCCTTGTTTAAATTCAGTTTTAATATATATAAAATATTGGTTTCAAAATCTGATTTTAATATCATAGAAAAGATGGGATCTTTATTGTCGAAAAGATTCGATCTTTATTTTTGAAAAGCTGTGGTGTTTTAAATAGGAAAAGCATGGGTTTATTTTCAGTATTTAAAATTAAATTAGCGTTACAAAAATCCGATTTTTAGCGCATAGAAAAGATGAGATCTTTATCAAAGAAAAGATGAGAAGGTTGGATTTTTATTTAAATAAGAAAATTATATCCTTTAATGGAAAAGATAGATTTTTAAATATAAAAAGATGTGATTTTTATACTAGCGAAGTAAAAATATAATTTTATAATATAATCATCGATATAAACAAATATTTTTTTACATGAAATATCATAATAAAATACGATTTTTATATGTAAAGAAGTGATTTTTAACTTTCAAAAGATTCGATTATTATTATATATAAAAATTCGATCTTTATATAAGAAGTTGCGATGTAAAAATATAATTTTTATATAAAAGGAAGCGTTGTAAATATATAATTTATATATATATAGTGTCATTATAAAAACGTGATTTTTAAAATGAACATCATATTAAAAATATGATTTTTGCTATGAACAGCGTGAAAAGAAGTGAGATGGAACGGTTAGAAATCAAAAACGGAATTCAAACAATTCAGAATGGTGGAAATGAAATGGCGGAGTGGAACCCCAAGGTGAGAACTGCTCACCTTTAATTTAAATTTCTAGTTAAAAATATATTCTAGGATGTAGAGGTGTTTAGTAGCACTCGACACCCGTCGTCCACAGACCATGGACGGCTTGTATGCTTGTTTGTTTGATTTTGATGTGTAGTTGATTGTGTGATGTGATGTAAAATGAAATAAAATATTTTATAGTGGAAAATATTTTATAGTTAAAAATATGATTTTTAACGTGTATACGAAATAAAAAAATTTACAAACAAATCAGAGATTTGTTTATATACACTGATTTGATTGATATTGATTGGGGCGGTAAATTTTACACATCGCCCAACTGCATAAATAAAATTTGTGTTTGATTGATTGAAACCCCACACGGGTATTGGGATGATATATGACATACACTAATCCCAATAATTAGTTGTATGTCGATCGATTGATTGACAGATTGTGTAAGCGTTAATTATTTATATTTAATGCTTATGCAGTTGTGTGGTGCACTCTGGGTGATGGTTGATTATTTATCGTTGCTGTTATATACATGTGTTGTAGAGAATCCATATAATTAACATTATATGGTAATTGTTTGGGCCTCATTCCAATTTGGAAAATAAAGAATATTATAAAAAAATAAATTCATGTGTTGAATTGAAAATAAATTCTTGTGTTGAATAGAATAAACATTCATGTGCTGAATAGAAGCTGTGTTGATTAGATTGATGCCATTTTGACGTGAACGATATTTATATCGATTTTATTCATTTTATAATGAATATCAAAAGTGATTTCAAAATCTGATATTTTGAAATAAATTGTAACACCCCACCTCCGCCAGGGTGACTCTTGCAAGCACTCTGACTTTGGAGGGGCGTTTGAATCAGGTAAACATGCATAATGATATATCAAGGCAGAACAAGAACATATGTATATATGTAAACAGAGTAAATAACATAGATAAAACAGCGGAAGATTTCATACTATTTCAAAACAAGTCTGGTACAACATAGCTTTCCAAATAAACAAGTCTAGATAAAACAACATCAACTGAAAAACTGAAATACATAAGTACTATCCCCAAATAAGTGATAACCATAGCTAGCTTCATGTCGAAACCGTACATGAGCTGAAATCCCACAGGCAAGCTATCTGAAATCCAAGCTAAGCTCCACTATTCCCTCCCTGAGAACCTGGGGGGGGGGGGGGGGGGAACGGAAGAAAAGAGGCGAAAGAAAACAGGTCAGTCAAAAAGACTGAGTAAGCCCTACTACAATCAATGTAAACTGATAAAGTTAACTGGCATGAGAAGCAGGTATGATCATAAGGATAACAGCATACTAGCATGATGATTAACCAACAAGGTAGATAAAGGTGTCATCGCATAATCAGGTTTAAGGTTTTGCACCACAGGTGTACTAGCAAACTAACATGACTTGAATAAACAAGTATTGATCCCTTGGCCCAAGCTTTGGCCCAATAACATGAAGTGACCCTCATACGAGGTCCAACCAAACAGTCTAGTCGATCGACTCCCTAAGCCTAACTCGTCACGTGTTGGTGTCAATACGGACCAAACATAATTGTAGTCGAACTGTGCCGGGTCCACCCTTCGGGTGTATCAAGCCCTAGGGTGCCAACCCCTGGACACCATAAACATGAGTGCACAGTCTCGATCTACTGGTACCCATGCTTGACTTCTCCAAATACGGACTACGTGCACGACCATAGTCCGTCCGGAACTACATCGGCGTACCACCCTGCCGTCGTTTATTGGTCGCTTACCTCCAGCCCAGTAATCGTGCCCCCTCCCTAGCCTAGTCCCTAGGGCCTTAATGATACAAACTTGGGATTACTGCTGGAGTGGGCCCCCCATTGCTAGGATTTTTCTAGTGGGTTAAGTACGGTTTAACCCTCTTGCTAATCATGGATTAACTTGGTTAAGTGTAACTATGAGTTCACGACTTAACCCTGATTAATCTACCAAGCCCAAATTGGTTAAGTATTAAGTGGACCATGACTTAACCCTAATCATGAGGCATTAATTAATTAATGCGCCTTAACCTCTCACATTAGACTTTGTTGCGGTTACTAGTTAAGCCGGTCGGTTCCGGGTAGCTTTACACCACAACTTGGTCTAACCTCGGGTTCAAGGTACCACATGACCAACTTCTCACATTGGGTCCTATTGTTTGTAGCAACTAGTTAAGCCGATCGGTTCCGGGTAGGTTTACGCTGCAAACTCAACCCAACCTCGAGTTGGTCACACTTATATTTTCTAAGTGTCATGTCCATCGTGTTTCCAAAACACATTACAAGTTTTCAAGCAATTGGGTAGACCTAACTTAATAGGTAAATTCCCAATGGGTAGACCTAACTTAGTAGGTAAATTCCCAAGCTTATGTTTTTATGTCTTTTAAGTTTACCCAACCCCAAACGCAATCCCATCGCTTACATATCGCAATAGCGCATAAAGGATAGAAAGAGGGAACTTGGCATGATCATGACATAAAGGTATTGAAGCCACAAGTTTAACATGGTGGCATATGAAATGTTCATATGTTCATACACTTGCATATTACATTTTTAGGCCTCAAAAGCATGCATAAAACCAAACTTAGCATATTGGTGATACATGGTGATAAATGACATGTAGAAATGGCCATAAGTTCGCATTTAGCCTCACATGCAAGTTATCATAAGAGATATGATAACTTACATGTTGCCAAAATGCAACCTTTAGCATAAAGCTTGAAGCTTTATGTTCATATACTCAAGATAAGCTTGCATAACATGATAACATGATCAAAGTGATCACCCCAAACTATCATAATATACATGGCAACTTGCATATCATAACATAGCAAACTTGCATAACATAACATGGCAAACTTGCATATAAACTTGCATATCATAACATGATAAACTTGCATATCATAACATGGCAAACTTGCATAACATAACATGATTAACTTGCATATCATAACATGACATACTTGCATAACATAACTTAGTAAACTTGCATATCATGGCAAACTTGCATATCATACATTTAACTTTAGAGTTTAAGTATGAAAGTAGAATATGGCTTACAATGCCAAAGCCCTTATGAAATCAAATAAACCCAAAATGCAAGCAAAACCCTTGAGCCAAAATGATCAAAACTCTTTCTTTATGATGCAAATATAGAAACTTGACTTGAATGCAAGCTAATGATGCTCATACAAGTTTGAAAACACTTGTATGCATGGAAAATCTCATAGAAATTTATTTAGGAATTTTATGAAGAGAGTGGAGGCCATGAGAGGATTGATTTTGCCATAGTTTAGTTGTATGAATGAATAATGATGATTTAGGGTTAGGTTAGGGCCTTATTTATAGAGATTAGGACTAGTTTCAACCCTAGGATTAAACCCTAGTTCCAATCTCAGCCCTCAAAACCGAATCTGGCCCCCAAGCTCAACACAATCTCTAAATGGTGCACCAGGCTAAACAGCCCGGCTGGACCAAGTCGACAGCCAAGTCGACAGGGCTGTCGACTTGGGTCCAACCAAGTTGACTCCCAAGTCGACTTGGGTGCTCTGGCGGGAATTTTCCCGCCTGGCCCAATTGCCCCAAATTTCCAAATTCAAACTTGAATTTGAAATCTGTTTTTACTTTGAAATTTTCTGAAAACTTCGTTGGGCCTTAATCGGGTCATACGGACTCCGATTTTCGAAAACTCGGACTCTATTTCGCGTATTTTTCCGAGACGAACGCAATGGCATAGCCCGTTTCCCTTGATTCAGATTTATAAATTAAATTTTGCCTCGATTTACTTCATTACAGGTTATTGAAAATACGGGTTGTTACATAAATTGAAATACAAATTTAATTGAAATGAATTGAAATTCGAATTAAATTGAAATTGAATTGAAATCGATTTGAAATGAAATTAAAACGAATTTATTCAATCTTGATTTGAATGTGAAATGGAAGTTGAAATCGTTTTGAAAACGAATTTAAAACGATTTAAAAAATACGTTTTAAAAGGAAATCGACGAAATATATAAAATATATATTATATATATAATGGCCTAAATAGAACGCGCCACGCCGCGGTAGTTCGCGAATTTCGACCATTGACTTCGAATGGATATTGCGGGAGATCCAACCGTCGGATTTTCCTGAAACCAGAACCGTTGGGTTCGTATCGAAAAGAGCTTTCTAATGAATATTAGAGATTTGAAATCTAACAGTTGGATTTGGAATTATGTCCAAATCAAATTTCGAAAAGGTCGCTGTAAGTGCAGTTTGATGGCGGTTGATGGAAATCGACTGTATGGGCCTTGATAAAATTATTAATAATATTATTAATTTGTGTAAAATCATAAGAAATGATTTGTGAAGAATTGGGGTGAAAAAATCCATATTTGAAAAGATAAAAATGGATTTTTGTCAAAATGAACTAGTTTTGAACTAGAGTAAAAATCAAATTGGTTTTGAAATAAATAAATTGAATTTGGAATGGTTTTAAAAGCGACCAGGATTTCCAATAATTGAATTGGAATGGATTTGAATCGAAATTATCTTTGGGATATTTCGATGTTGGATTTCGTGATTATACAGATATTGTTCTGGAAATTTGAAAGATATATTTATATCGTTATTTCCAATACGATATTTGTTGGTTGTAGAATTGGATATTGAATAAAAGCCGATATATTTTCTATTCAGAGCCTTATATTTAATATCAAATGTTAATTGATAATTTAAATTATCAAACTTGGAAAGTGATCGAGGATGGAGTATCACCAGTTTTGCTCCAGGCGATAGTTAAATATTTAATTAGATTTGAACGTGAAATGGTAATTGAATTTATCGATAACACCGTGGTGTTAGATATGAAGTATGACCAATTTTACTTCATGGGATGAATAGGTTGGGATTGGGAAATAAATGATTACTTCGGTGTGGTTCGCTAATCCCGTCTAGTTTGAATTGATATTCAAAGAAGATTAAAGAATAAATTTAAAGAATTTATCTTTGAAAAAATTAATGGGAACCTTTCCCAAAGTGTAAGAATATTTGAATAAAAGAATATTCTGAATTGGAATGAGGCGTATGTTGTGTTTGTGTAACACTTGTTTATTATATACGCGAGTTATTCAGAAAGACCGGGTCTATCCCATTCTGAATAACTGATTCGACGTGGTGTCGAGGATGAAGACGGTGGTCGAAGACCGGAGGTCTTCACGTCGTTTGGGTGATTACTGATGATCTTGATTGGGCCGTACACCCAAGAGGAGGGAATCAGTTAGTGATCGTCCGGACGTACTTGGAGATCGATGGATATGCGGGGTACTAGGTGCCTCCAATTTCGTTCAGACCCAGAACGAACTTGTAAATGGACTGTGTGTCTGACATTGTATTTCATTCTGTGTGATTGATTTCTATTAAATATATATCTGTTTGGCGGCGGAGAATTTATTCTCTTGCTTAATGCCCTTCTTTGAGACGTACGAGCTCAGGGGTTATGTATTGATGGATATCAAACGCATGGAGTGAATTTCCTGTGTGGCATGCCTAAGTGGCAATAGATCAAGGCTTCTGTTGAAAAGCAAAGTCTTGTGGTTGATGATCAAAGCACGGCCTATGTGGAATAGCTTTGTGTAGCGTTGATTCGCGAGCCTCACACCTCGGTTGTGAACCAGAAACGGGAGAGGACTTTAGGGAGGACATGCGTTTCTTTCTAGCTAGAAGTGGCGTCAGTGGTTTTACACGCCCTGACGAGTTTGACTTATGTGGTTGTTGCTGTTGCGAGGCGCCTCGGATTTATCGGTGACTATGTGAAGCCGATGGAGTCATTCGTTGGCTCATTTGCGCCCCAAAGGGTGCGGAAACGTAGTGTTCAGGCATTTTAATCCACATCGGTGGACCGGCCCTGACGATCCAAGGTGCAGTGGCGGCTGTTCCTAAGACATGGTAGGCTAAATTGTCTCGAATCGATAGAGGACGATCCCTGGCCTCGGTTCACAGACGGAAATCCAATTTCCAATACATGATAATTCGGTTTTATTTGTAGAGCCAAGTATGGCGACATAGTGGGATAGGGCACTTACGCCGTCTATGATTGATACTTATGATTTGAAATTGTTTTGTCACTATACACTTATAGTAATAATAAAAGATGAAATTTAGCGTATCAAGCATTCTTTGGCTATTATAAGGTAAAATCCTATCTCCGGCTTGTGTTGCATTGTGTGATGGGACCTGGGTCTTATAATAACTTCATTGTTCTTTATTTAGCATTGCGCTGTTGTTTTATGCGCTGGTGTTCTTGGGAGGAAACCCGTTCCGTGTTATACGGCGTGGTCCCTTGATTTACCTAACTTTAAAATAAAGATTAATAACTGTTTTAGTTCTCACACCAGTCACATGACTGATCTGGAGTTTATTGTTTTAACCTAAACTCTGGGTGCCCTTATTTTGACATGGGCAGCTAGTAGTTTTGGTTTTGCAGATTTATATTCACAGGATCCTGATTTACAGCTGGAACGATACTCGGAAAGCTCTGTATCCGTGTATTACTTCTAGTCGTGTATTGTATTATTTTTTTCCGCTGTTATGTAATGTATTGTAATCTCTGATATTTTTCTGTTGTGTAATATTTATTTATACTCTGTATATTCTTGTATTCTGATGAATTGTTGTAATATACAATGAAATGTCCTTCCGTCTGTGTTCTATTTTGTCGTGTTCTCAAAACAATCAGGCGTTTCGAACGATCCTGGTCGGTTTAGCGATTGATTCGGATCGAGCGAAATTCCCGGTCGTTACATACTTTGAGAACTAGGCTACACAAAGTTAAAGAATTAAATAATGAAGAACACTCTGCCAAACATTCGGATCGGATCGGGTCTTCTTTGGACAGAGACAAACTAACACAAAGCAATAAGGGAAAGGATGCAGACCAGACCGGATCGGAAGTGACAAGGCCTATCCGATCCCCAAGTTATTAGCCTACCCGATCTGAACCCAGAAATATGATTGCTTTATCCCACGTTCTCCTTAAGAATCAGAGTGGTTACATACACGTTCTACCCACGTTTGCCACTAACCAGATGTGTTGTCGTCAACAGAATCCATCTGAACCCGAAAGTGGCAGGATGAAGGCCACGTGGACCCGAACCGATCCGGTTCCGTGAGGATTTTTACACCTATAAATACCCCATCAAGAGGCATCTGGAGGGATCTTTTGGCACTGTCAGGATTAAAACTCCTTTGCAACCCGAATTTTATCAACTTATTCAATCTACAATCATCTTTCAAGTCATATTGCAAAAGAAATTGAGTGAATCAATGTATGAAATGAGTGAGAACTGAGTGAAAATCATTGTTGTACTCGCATTTAAGACATCAATCAAAAAAGAAGAAAAGTGGGCGTAGGTTATTTAACGCCGAACCACTATAAATTGTGTGTTTTCTTCGTTTTAGTTTTCATTTCATTAGAATCTTTACTAATTTTGCGTTAGAGCCAATTTTGGATCTAACATTTTGGTGCTTTCACCGAGAAATCTTCGAATTCCCAGCCTTTTGGGATTATCATTCTACTATTTGGACTCTCATGTTCAAAGAAGTTAATCCACTATTTCTGACATCTTTAAGTACTTGTTGACTAACTATTGAAGAACCAAGTATTATGGCCAAGACAAAAGGAAAAGAAGTGCAAGGCGCGAGGGGAAACGATGCTAGAGAAAATCAACAAGCCATCGTGTTAACGAGGTCGCGCGCTCAAGGCTCTGGAGCAGACCGCTCCGATTAGGAGGGTCCGAACCGGATGGATCACCCCGATCCGGTCCAGTATAATGAAGTTAAGGGCACTCACTCTCCCTATCCGAACCGCTCCGGCCAAGCCACTGCGCACCGATCCGATCAGAACCAGAATGAAGCTGGAACTTCTACTCGAGCTCCCACCAACGCTCCGATTCTAGCCATGACGACTAATGTTCAGCCCGATCCATCTGCACCCATTACATAGGGAGATTTTTCACGCTTTCTTGACATGCTCCAAAGCACTAAGGAGACATTGGAAGCCCAAAGGCGTGACAGCCTTCGCATGTAGGAAAACATGATCACTATGGGTAGAGAACTCCAAGAGCTCCGGAGGCAGAAAACTCCTTCCCCCACACGTCGCCTTGCTACAGATGATTCGTCTTCTTCAGACGAGGGACGCCCTTGTGAGAGAAGGCCGCTTGAACGGTCTCAGAACCTCGATCAGTTAACTTTTGGATCTTTAGGATCCCGAGAAGACGCCGCTTGTGTATTGGGGCCTGATGACCCAAGCCTGCAACAACCTATATTGCTACCCATGCGTGGATCCCACGTCCGACCCAGGGATCCTAATATTACCAACCTTACGCAACAACAGCTTCTTCAACCTCTACCTCCTGAGATCGACCGAGAGCGTAGAGAGCAGTGTAGAGCAGCTTCCGCTAGAAACAGGAGATTATCCCCTAATCAGGAACCCAGGGGTAATCCGAACATCAGACCTAGAGAAGTTGTGCAGACATTAACAAATGTCGATGTATGGGCAATGGTACGCCAGATTATGTCCGAGAGCCGACGGTATACTAATGAAGATTGGGGCATTGAGTGAAGACATACCCCCTTCACGGATGATATATTGGAATTCCAGTTCCCTCGGAGGTTCAACTTGCCTCAGATGGATCGATATTCAGGAAGAACGGACCCAGGGCAGCATCTGATGAGATATGCATGGTTCATGAATGTTGCAACAGCTCCAGATGTTGTAAAATGCAAAGCCTTTCCAATTTATCTTGAAGACGTGGCGTTAATGTGGTTCACCCGACTCCCCCCTCGGTCGATATCAAATTTCATAGAATTGAGTGAGCGCTTCATGAATCAGTTTCGGCTTCATGCCCTAAAGTCCAAGAGCGTCATAGAATTGTCACGGATTAAACAGGACCCAGGAGAATCTTTGAAGTCATATTTAGATCGCTTCAACCTGGCCGTCACCGAAGTTAGTGATCCTCATGAGCCCACTATCATGATGGCCTTGATAGAAGGGGTAGATCCTGACACAGAATTCAGGGATTACTTGTCAGGGAAACCGCCTCCTACTAGAGAATTGTTCTATGAAAAAGCTAATATCCACTTAAGGCGAGAAGAAGCTCATGCAAATAGGGAGAGAAAGTCCGAAGGGGCCTCGAGGGAAGGTGTCCAGAGTAATGTTGCTGTGAAACAATCTGGTGACAGTTCAGGGAAAGTTGAAGTAAACGTTGGCAACCAGAGTGGGAGTAATAGCAAGAGAAGTGGGAAAGACAACAAAAGGAACAGAAACCGAGGGAGTAGCTCTAGTAAAAGACCCAGATTCCAGACTTTTGAAAATTATACGTCGTTAAATGATACGTTGGAGAATATTTACTTGGATACAAACAGCATATTGCAGTACAAAAAACCACCACCCAGAGACTCCACTGAGAAAGAGATCGCAACAGGAAAGTTTTGTTTGTTCCATGGAACCCACTGTCATTTCACCAATGAATGTCGTCATTTAAGAGATATGGTCGAAAGATTGCTGCGGGAAGGGAAGTTAGACGAGTACGAGGTCGCCCCAAGGGACAGGGGGACAAGCCCCGGACCAAAACCAGCCTACTTCAAAACCCACAGGCCAGCAAAAAGGTAAGGGGATCATCATTAATACTATTATAGGCGGACCTCACTTAGTTGGTCATAGTTTTAAAGCAATGGATCAGTACATCAACGCCGCCAAACATTTTAAGGTAGGAGAATGCAGTAGCCTCGAAGACATTACTCCAGTAAAACAACAAAAGATGATGTTAGACGATGTCGTATTCCGCAGTAGAGACGATTCCGGAGTTCAATCTCCAACTGACGATCCACTAGTGATTACCACAACAATTGGCCCTGCTTTAGTCCATAAAGTGTTAGTGGACAACGGGAGCTCGGTCAATATCCTTTTCAAGAAAGCTTTCGAACAAATGAGACTTGAAGCAAAAGATTTAAAGCCATGCGAAGGATGGATAAGTGGCTTCAACGGAGCGTCGACGGCTCCGATGGGCTATGTGGAATTACCAGCCACATTAGGGCACGGAGATCGTCAGAGAGTGAGGATCCTTCCATTTGTAGTTTTGGATGTGGAGTCGCCCTATAATGCCTTCCTAGGCCGTCCGGTCGTCGCCGAGTTTAGGGCATGTATTGCAACTTGGTGCTTGCTGCTTAAATTTCCGACTGACTCAGGAATTGGGGTGATGAGGGGCGACCAAGCTACGGGACGAGTTTGTTACATGACGGAGTTAAAAATGCTAATGAAGGGGTTGAATATGGAAACTAAGGACGATTCTGCCCCTCCAAAGGAGAACTCAGCATATCAATTAAGGGGTCCTGCCCCAAAAGAGTCGCCCTTAGATGTGCTCGAGGATATAGATCCCTGAGAGGATAGAGAACCTGAGGATAGGAAGGCGACTCCCAATGAAATAACAGTAGATATACCTATCGATGAGATAGATTCGACAAAAGTACTAAAGATCGACTTGCAATTAGATCCAGTTCGAGCAAGAGAGTTGGCTGATTTTTTAAAGGCAAATCTGGATGTGTTTGCCTGGACTCACGCTGACATGCATGGGATTTCACCTGCCATCATGAGCAACTCTTTATGTATTAATCCAAAGCACCCACCAGTCAAACAGAAGAGACGGATGTTAGGCCCAGAGCGGTCAGCAGATTTAAAAGAAGAGGTAGAGAAATTAAAAGATAATGGATTCATTAAGGATTCGAAATATCCCGACTGGATATCGAATCCTGTCCTGGTCAAAAAGTCAAACGGGAAGTGGCGAACATGTATCGACTTTTCTGATTTGAACAAGGCTTGCCCGAAGGATAGCTTTCCTCTCCCCAGAATTGATCAGCTAGTAGATTCAACGGCCGGACACGAGCTTTTATCCTTTATGGATGCCTATTCTGGGTACAATCAAATTCCCACGCACATACCAGATCAAGAGCATACAAGCTTCATCACCGACTTGGGGTTATATTCTTACGTGGTAATGCCATTTGGGTTAAAGAATGCAGGAGCCACGTATCAGCGCCTGGTCAACCGCATGTTTTATAACCAAATCGGGAAAACTATGGAGGTTTACGTGGATGACATGCTTGTAAAGTCTAAATAATCTTCCGACCATACAAGGGACTTAGCTGAAATGTTTGATATTCTTCACAGGTATGGGATGATGTTAAACCCCCTAAAATGTTTGTTTGGGGTCGCAACTGAAAAATTCCTTGGGTTTATTGTGAGTTCTCGAGGAATTGAGATAAATCCTAGCCAAATAGCAGCAATAAGGGATAATGAAGAACCACGCAAGATCAAAGACGTTCAAAGCTTAGCTAGAAAAGTTGCTGCATTGAGTAGGTTTATCTCCAAAGCTACAGATAGATGTGTACCTTTCTTCGATCTTATAAAACGAGGAAAGCGAAATTTTGAGTGGACCCCCGATTGTGTGGAGGCGTTCCAGAATCTATTAGACTTATTAGAAAAGCCTCCAATATTATCAAAACCCATGGAACATGAGGATTTGTTTGTCTGCTTAGCGGTATCATCTCACGCCGTCAGTACGGCATTAGTACGTGAAGAGGATAAAGTCCAGAAGCCTATATATTACGTGAGCAAGAAGCTAGTTGCTGCAAAACATAATTATCCAAAGATAGAGAAGTTTGCTTATAGCCTCCTGATTGCTTCCCGGAAACATCGCCATTATTTTCAGGATCACCCAATAGTTGTATATACCGATCAACCTTTGAGACAAGTGCTGCAAAAACCCGAAGCATCGGGGCGGTTACTTAAATGGAACATCGAGCTGAGTCAATTTGATTTGAATTTTTAGCCACGAAAATCAATAAGGGGGCAGTCATTGGCTGACTTTATAGCTAAATCTACAATTCCCGAAGAGGAAACAGTGGGTGACAAGGTAGTTACTTTGGACCAAGAATTAGAGCTTAGTCCGTGGAAGCTATATACGGACGGAGCCAAAAATGATCGAAAGTCCGGCGCCGGAGTTGTTTTAATAAATCCTGAAGGACGATCTATTCACTATGCATTACGATTAGAGTTTGCTTCTACTAACAACGATCTCGAGTATGAAGCCCTAATTGCCGGGCTGAAACTCGCCAAAGAATTGGGAGTGAAGACGTTAGATATATATTGTGATTCCAAGATAGTTGTATACCAGGTTCGGGAAGAATTTACTGCTAAAGGACCTCGACTCATTGTTTATCTCAAAAAGGTAAAGGAGTTGTTGGGAAGTTTGGAGCATTACAGCATAATGCACATTCCAAGAACGGAAAACCAGGAAGTAGATCGACTGGCGAAGCTGGCAAGTTCTGATAATCCTAAAGAAACAAAATGGTTCCGATAGAGGTTTTGGAATCACCGAGTTTCGACCTAATGGAAGTGGAGCTAGCCTTGGAAGTCGACCCAGAAAGAGTATCCTGGATGATTTCGATAAAGATTCTTTTCAAGAATGGAACCTTCCCATTAAAAAAGAGCAAAAGTCGAGCTGTAAGACGCAAGGCTGCAAGATATGTTTTACAGGACAACGTCCTTTATCGCCAAGGGTTTTCAATGCCCCTATTACGGTGTATTGCACACGACGACATTAAATGTGTACTGCAAGAAGTACATGAAGGTGAGTGTGGAGACCACACTAGGGACCAAACCTTAGCAAAGAAAGTATTGCGGTATGGATATTTCTGGCCTACCATGAATAAAGACGCGGCTGATTATTCACGACGCTGCGACAGATGTCTCAGATTTGCCAAAGTTCTCAGAGCGCCCCTGACTTAGCTCAAGTCGATGGTGAGCCCATGGCCGTTTTCCATGTGGGGAATTGACATTATTGGAGTGTTACCTATTGCCAGAGGAGGAGCTAAGTACGCGATCGTCGCCGTGGACTATTTCACAAAATGGGTGGAAGCTGAACCTTTAACAACCATCACAGTGAGGAAGGTGATCAGTTTTGTGGTCAGAAACATTATTTGTCGATTTGGGATATCGATGACCATTATAACTGACAATGGGACGCAGTATGACGGCATCGAATTCAGGAACTTCTGCCAGAAGTATAAGATTGATAAACGATACACTGCAGTAGCTCACCCGCAGTCAAATGGCCAGGTAGAAGCCATAAACAAAGTCATTAAATCAATTCTGAAGAAGCGGTTGGAGCGGGCCAAAGCCAAATGGGTAGACGAGTTGCCACTAGCTTTATGGGCCTACAGGACAACCTTTAAGACGGCTACTGGTCATACTCCCTATGCACTTTCCTTTGGTCAGAAGCAGTGATTCCGGTAGAATTGGAAGTCCCTTCTCATCGAGTCATGTATTATGACCCAATGACAATAGGACACTGCTCCTAGAGTCTCTTGATATGATTGAAGAAAAAAAGAGACGAAGCAGACTTATGTGCCTCGAGACATCGACATCAAGTAGCGCGTTATTATGACTGGAAAGTTCGCTTCAAAACTTTTGAATCAGGAGATCTGGTATTGAAACGAGTCTTCCCACCTTCGACCCAATTGGGTCCAAAATGGGAAGGGCCATACACCATCCAACGGAAGCTTGATACAGGAACATTCAAGCTAACGACTGTGGACGGTGAAGAGATTCCCATAGCTTGGAACGCTCAGCACTTACGACGATATCTGAGCTAAATATGAAATGTCTTCCTTTTTGTTTTTATAAGCTGTGTAAAAAGGCACGACTTGCCTTAAAAAATCCGTTTATATGAAC
This sequence comes from Allium sativum, assembly GCA_030737875.1. NCBI lineage: Eukaryota > Viridiplantae > Streptophyta > Magnoliopsida > Asparagales > Amaryllidaceae > Allium > Allium sativum. The sequence goes on along the minus strand of JASFAX010000020.1, from coordinate 41,434,406 downwards.
AAAGGATTATGAAGTGGATGTAGGCTACGACTTAGCTGAACCACTATAAAAATATCGTGTGTCATTTTCTTTTCCACATTATTTATATCTTTAACAATTACTCTATCATAACCATGAAACACAAAATATTAAATTAGGTTTGGAAAGTTGGAGATGGCCTATGTGCAGGAGCGAATAAAATGACCGCTTGTACGATAAAACACAAAAGAATAGGAAGATGATGTTCTTAACTCTAACTCTCAAGAATCGAGAGAGAGAGTATAAAGGATGGGAAGACGACGTCCCTTGAGGCGTGAAGGTGCACCCAGATGAGAGACCGTGTAACGACCCGCATTCTAAGCATCATAGGATCGTAGAATATTTATTTCATTCACATACGAAGTCGTATGGTCATGTAACTTTGGGAGACGACTATTGGGGTCATTTCCCATGTTCATGATTTTTCCCAATTTTTAAATGACCATTTTACCCCTAGTTATCACTGTTTTGGCCATTACTTTTGACTGGGAAGGAATTTTGACCTGAAACCACTTCCATTGGCTCCGGATGATGGTTTCTCTTTCCGTAGAGTGGTCACATTAGCCAAACGGACTCACCATTTGGGAGATATGGATGAAACAAGTTTCAGATGGTGAAAAACAGCTTAATTGGGCTTAACCGGGTGATTAGCAGCTAGGCCCAGAGGGGAATTTCGGGTTTAGAGGTATAGGAGGACTGATTAGGGTTAGGAAATCATTTCCATTTCAGTTTTGAGCCGCCACAAACCTTCTTGAGACCTTGGTAATGGCTTCCATCCTCTAAAACCACTCCTAAACACATTTTTAGTGAAGATTAAGCCTAGACTACATCAAAACAAGGCCAAATAGCAACAAAGCAAGGTTGGAGCTGCTGCTATACATAGGAATTCGACCCAAACAGAGAGTATTTCAGATTTGGTGTTTTACTTTGTGGCCAAGGTGAGTGATAGCATCGTTTTGACACTAATTACAGTTAATTAAGGGTAATTAGTGAAGATTAGCGAATTTATACACCAATAAATTCTGGAAAAATGTTTAGAAATTCTTAAATAATGTTTTATGCCTCTGGTTGAAAATTGGTTCGATTTGATTAAGTTTTGTTAACCCTATGATTAGATTTGCTTAAACATGCCTAAGGGAAAATAAGGGGTTTTGGGCACATTTGATCCATTTTAACATATAAATTCATTGCTTTGGTGTTTGTGGTCAGTTTGCTATGTTGTTATAACTATTTGACATGATATGTGATTGATTAGAATAGTTAGATTTGTCAAAAACGTCGTCGAATGGCGTAAACAAGTTGCTGGAAAAAGTTGCAGAAAGTTGTGCAGGGTTTCGGATCGGATCGGGTATGGGCTCGGATCGGGTAGGGAGCTGGGCAAGGAGTCCGACCCGAACTGGAACCTGGCACGAAGATGGTTGGCAAGAAGGAAGGCCACTGCTTTGAGTTGGAGTTGGACAGAGGATCGGATCGGAGGAGGCAAGCGAGGGGGATCGGATCGGGCTATGGAGCAGGATCGGATCGGATCGGGCTATGGAGCATAACCGGATCGGAGTAGGCCAGGGAACGAGATCGGATCGGAGCAGGCAAGCTGGAGGAGGGACGAACCGAACCGACTGGAGCGTGACACCCGAACCGAACCGACTGGAGCGTGACACCCGAACCGAACCGACTGGAGCGTGACATCCGAACCGAACCGACGAGGGCAATGACTACCGAACCGAACCGAGTTCTAGGACTGTTACTGCTCGACAACTCTTCTGAAGACCCACTCCAATTCGACCAAACCCGAGATGAAAAGGAAGTTCAAATGAGAAGTTAGAGCTCAAGATTCAGATGGGAATCAATGAGTTCGCTTCATGGTTGGGCTTTGCCGCGGGACGCGTGCTAAGGGGTTTACGATGTCTGTAGCTTTGGACCACTATGGTAGGAGGTACGGAGGCGGATTCAGGGCCATTATGGCATTGGTAGAACCAAGGGCTACGATCAATGAAATGGGTCATTGAAATGTTTGGTCATGACTCCGTATGTTTAGCTTGGTCACAGCAGGGTTTCTACAAGTCGGGATCCGTCGTTACCTCAATTTGTCTAGTGTTCCAAGGTGGTAGATGTCGTATGCTTTATGCACTGAGTGAGGGATGTGAGTATGGTTGCTATGGATGGTTTGTTGCTATCATTATGACATACACACCCCACCCCCGTATTCTTTACACTATTCATTATGGCACCTTAGAGAACTGTACGGTATGTGGTACTAACTCTTTGGTTGCAGGTCCAGGTTCAGGTATGGTTTAGTATACCTGTTATCATTCTGTTTAGACGTTTATCGCTCATACCAGGCTTTATGTCTGACCCAGAGTTTTATGTCTCCTCTTATTACTCTGGGTGCTCACACGGGCAGACTAGAGACAGGTTAGCTGGTGATGCACGGGTAGTTGATCCGGAGACGAGCAGGAGGCTTCCACGTAATATATACATAATATTCTCCCTGTGTTGTTGAAGATCACTGCTTGGGCATTAGTAGCACATCTTCTACTTTAGCTTTCTTTTGTTTAGAGACAGTATATTTGGAAAATTGTAATAAGCTGTATTTGAATTTCCGCTGCTTTGGTGATGGATGTTGATTTTAGTTATCAGCTTATGCACTATCTCACCTGTTTTATGTCAAGTATGTTATTATTATATTTTATTCCATGCGCTGTGAGACATTCTGCAGGTTTCTAGATTAGTTCATTCCTTTCTTTCCTTTCTTTGGCGACCGTTCCGTGCTAGTCGGGACATGTGTACAGCGCACTTCCGGAGGAAATGTAGGCTGGTGCGGAGCGGGCCGTCACACTTGGTATCAGAGCTCTAGGTTGCGTAGTTAACCTAGGGAAGTTATCAGGGAGAGATAATATACGTATACGAGAGAGCGTATTTGTGATTAGTTTGGTTTTCAAAATCTATATATATACTATTAGTAGTATAAGAATGAAGTCGTACTGCACTAGCACCACTATGGAATCGTTAATCGTTTCCTTTTTCAGATTGACGATGAGCCGATATGGTAGAGGTACCGGTAGAGGAGCCAATAATGGGAATGCTGCTGACATGAGGACGATGTTTACTGACCTCATGAGAGAGATGCTTAGGGATGTACGGAGGGCAGCTCCCAATGATGGAAATGGTGGTGGTCCAATAGTGCAGGCGCCGAGGGTCGATTTCGCCAAGCTGAATAAGGATTATACTAGCCTTGGTGGGAAGCCGTTTCACGGAACGGAGTCGGCCACGGATGTTCAAGATTGGTTGGATAGTTGCGAACGTATCTTCGAGGATTTGGGTATCGAGGATGCGATGAAGAGAAAGCTAGCGTCCCGTCAGCTGCAAGGGCGGGCAATGAATTGGTGGAATGATATAAAGGCAGCCACTCCCGAAGATCAGATTACTTGGGAGCAGTTTAAAGCTCGCTTTAGCGAGAAGTTCATTCCAGCTGCTCAGAAGTCAGTGTTGTTTAAGAAATTCTTGGAGCTCAAGCAGAATGGCAGAGCTGTCTCAGAGTATATTGCTGAATTCGACACTTTATCAAAGTATGGGTTATCTCTTATTGATACTGCCGAGAAGAAGAATGAGAAATTCATAACTGGGTTAGATCAGTACTTAGGGGAAAGGCTTATTAACCACATCGATGAGACGTTTGAGTCGGTTGTGGGGAAAGCATTAAGATCAGAGAGTCTTTACCCTAAGCTGAAGACTGAGGTTGCATCCACAGATGAGCCAAAGCCACAAGCAAGTGGTGGAGGCAAGGGTGGTTCCCAGAATAAAAGGAAGCAGAGTCAGACTAAGGATGGCCAGAAGAAAAAGAATAAACAAGATGTTGAGTGCTTCAGCTGTGGTAAGAAGGGCCATTATGCTAGTAATTGTCGGGCCAAGCCAGCGGATAGAAAGTGCTTCAATTGTGGCCAAATGGGACATCACAAGGACAAGTGTCCGCAACCCCCTAAAGAAAAGCAAATGGTGAAAGCATATTCCCTTAATGCTATTCCTTCTTCGTCGAATGCCCCAACTGCGGAGGAGAAGGGAAAGAATGTCGTCATTCAAGGTATGCTTTCTATTTACGATGTTCCTGTTAGAGTTTTGTTTGATACCGGAGCTTCCAGTTCTTTCATATCTAGTGACCTGGTAGATAGGTTGGGATTGGAGCCCGAGATTGTCGATAGACCTTTAGTAGTGACGAACCCGATTGGTGGTTCAACTAGCCTTAGCATGATTTGTCGTAATGTGGTCTTATCGAGTCATGGATGCATGTTTGTTTGTGATTGCTTTGTTTTGGGCTTTACTGGGTTTGGCATTATTTTGGGAGTAGATTGGCTCCAAAGATACGGGGTGGTGGTAGACTGTGAGGGCTTTTTGGTGACAGCTAGAGCGGATGATGGACGGAGGATAGTGTTTGGTGGTCTACCCAGTGAGGGGGTATTGGCTAGTTTTCTAAACTCCCTTGACATTCCGCATAGTGAGTTGTCAGGTTTGCCCGTGGTTGGCCAGTATCCGGATGTTTTCGAAGAAGTGACCGGACTTCCACCACACCGAGAGATTGAGTTTCGTATTGATTTGGTAAAAGATGCCAGGCCTATAGTGATGCCACTTCGTCGTATGGCACCAAGGGAGCAGCGAGAGCTCGAGGTGCAAGTCAGCGATCTTTTGAAGAAGGGATTTATCAGAAGGAGTGTTTCTGAATGGGGAGCACCAGTTGTGTTTGCTACCAAGGCGGATGGTTCCCTTCGTTTGTGTGTAGACTACCGCGAGTTGAATAAAGTGACGAGGAAAAACAAGTATCCTCTACCGCGGATAGATGATTTGTTCGATCAGTTGAGTGGCGCGAGAGTATTTTCTCAGTTGGATCTCGCGACAGGTTTTCATCAGCTTAGAGTGGAAGCTGAGAGTATAGCTAAAACGGCATTTCGAACGCCGTCTGGATTTTATGAATGGTTGGTTATGCCATTTGGGCTGACTAATGCCCCGGCATATTTTGTGGATCTTATGAATATGGTATTCAGAGATCAGTTGAATAAGTCTGTCCTTGTGTTCGTTGATGATATTTTGGTCTATTCGAGGACAGAGGAAGAACACAAGGAACATTTAAGAGTAGCGATGGAGGTGTTGAGAAAACACCAATTGAAAGCAAAGTTTTCTAAATGCCACTTCTGGAAGAGGGAAGTGAGACTCTTGGGCCATGTTGTATCAGAGAATGGTATTGCCGTGGACCCGGCAAAGGTGGATACGGTACAGGATTGGCCTACGCCTAAGAATGCAACAGACGTAAGAAGTTTCTTGGGATTGGCTGGATATTATCGTAAGTTTATCCAAGATTTCTCCAAGATAGCAGCACCATTGACCCAGTTGACCAAGAAGAATCAAGCTTTTGTCTGGGATGGAAGGTGCGAGAATGCATTCAAGAGTCTAAAGGACAAGTTGACAAGCGCACCAGTGTTAGTCATTCCTAAGGGGAATGAAGAGATGACGGTATACACGGATGCCTGTGGTACCGGACTGGGTGCTGTATTGATGCAAAATAGTAGGGTTGTAGCTTATGCAAGTCGGCAATTGAAGTCGCACGAGAAAAGATACCCTACCCATGATTTAGAATTGGCAGCGATCGTGTTCGCGTTGAAGATGTGGAGACACTATCTCTTGGGAGAAAGATTTGAGTTGTTTACAGATCATAAGTCGTTAAAGTATCTCTTCTCTCAGAAAGATCTGAATCTCCGTCAGCAGAGATGGTTAGAGTTCTTAGCTTCCTATGATTTTGACATCGCATATACACCAGGAAAGGGCAATGCGGTGGCTGATGCATTGAGTAGAAGACATGCCAGTTTAGGGGCTATGTTTCTAGAATGGAAGCAACTGGAGTACATCGCTGGGTATGATTTCAGACCAAAGTGCGAATTGGATCCAGAAATGTTAGCAAGTTTGACGATCAGACCCACTTTGATTGAGCGGATCGGCTCTAGTCAGAGGGACGATCCTAACCTATTGAAAATCATCTCCAAGTTAGAGATGGGTATCGATGAGGAGATGAACAAGTATGGGCTTGATCGAGATGGATGGCTTAGAAAGGATGGAAGACTAGTCGTACCCAATGTCAATGGATTGAGAGATGAAGTGCTTAGAGAATGTCATCACTCAAAGCTGACTATACACCCCGGTGGTAATAAGATGTATCGAGACATGAAGTAGACCTACTACTGGGAAGGGATGAAAAGAGACATTGGGAAGTTTATATCCAAATGCATGAATTGCCAGCTAGTTAAAGCCGAGCAAAAGAAGCCTAGTGGTTTGTTACAACCATTAGAAATTCCCAAATGGAAATGGGAGCAAGTCTCGATGGATTTCATCGATGGTTTACCAAGGACTAGATCGGGACATGGTAGCATTTGGGTGATTGTGGACCGACTGACTAAAAGTGCAAGATTTATACCAGTCAAATCAACCAGAACGGCAGCTAAGTTAGCAGAATTGTATATGAAGTGGGTAGTGAGATTTCATGAAGTACCTAAAGGCATTGTGAGTGACCGAGACCCGTTGTTCACTAGTGGGTTTTGGAACAGCTTACAAGAGGCTCTAGGGTCAGAGTTACATCTCAGTACCGCATATCATCCTCAGACCGACGGTCAGACGGAGAGGGTGAATCGTATTTTGGAAGATCTCTTGAGAGCATGTATATTGGATTTTGGTGGATCATGGGATGACCATTTGCATCTAGTGGAGTTTGCATATAATAATAGCTACCAATCCAGTATCGGTATGGCTCCATTTGAAGCTTTGTACGGAAGGCCGTGCAACTCACCATCATGTTGGATAGAGACTGGCGAGAAGTTTATGCTTGGACCAGATGTGGTGAGGGAAACTTCAGATAAAATCAAGACCATTCAACAACGAATGAAGGCTGCCCAAGATAGGCAGAAGAGTTATGCTGATAAGAGGAGAAGAGACTTAAAATTCTCCGTTGGAGACTTGGTGTTTGTCAAGATTTCTCTGTAGAAGAGCGTAATACGATTTGGCAGGAGAGGCAAGTTGGCACCAAGATTCGTTGGCCCATTCCCTGTTCTCGAACTAGTCGGGAATTTGGCATATAGAATTGACTTACCAGAGAAAATGACGGGAGTTCACAATGTATTTCATGTTTCCCAACTAAGGAAGTTCGTTCACGACCCAGATATGACTGTTCCACCTAATCAGTTGGAGGACTTCGAAGTAGAACCCGAGGCGGTTGGGAACTGCAAGCCGGCCCGTATTGTCGAGCATGACATGAAACAACTTCGAAGGAAGGCGGTGAAGCTAGTCAAGGTTCAGTGGGGTGAGGACGAGAATGATTGTACTTGGGAGACAGAGGAGAACATTAGGAAGACTTATCCAGAACTCTTTGCCTGGTAAGATTTTGACTTCGATTTAGTTTTCCGCATGCTAGGATAGGCTTGGTTGCTTGTTTGATTGTTGTATGAGGTTGTTAGGCATGCGGGATCCTTTGTATGTTTTGGGTTAAGGAATTTCGGGGACGAAATTTCTTAAGGGGGGAGAGTGTAACGACCCGCATTCTACGCATCATAGGATCGTAGAATATTTATTTCATTCACATACGAAGTCGTATGGTCATGTAACTTTGGGAGACGACTATTGGGGTCATTTCCCATGTTCATGATTTTTCCCAATTTTTAAATGACCATTTTACCCCAAGTTATCACTGTTTTGGCCATAACTTTTGACTGGAAGGAATTTTGACCTGAAACCACTTCCATTGGCTCCGGATGATGGTTTCTCTTCCGTAGAGTGGTCACATTAGCCAAACGGACTCACCATTTGGGAGATATGGCCGAAACAAGTTTCAGATGGTGAAAAACAGCTTAATTGGGCTTAACCGGGTGATTAGCAGCTAGGCCCAGAGGGGAATTTCGGGTTTAGAGGTATAGGAGGACTGATTAGGGTTAGGATATCATTTCCATTTCAGTTTTGAGCCGCCACAAACCTTCTTGAGACCTTGGTAATGGCTTCCATCCTCTAAAACCACTCCTAAACACATTTTTAGTGAAGATTAAGCCTAGACTACATCAAAACAAGGCCAAATAGCAACAAAGCAAGGTTGGAGCTGCTGCTATACATAGGAATTCGACCCAAATAGAGAGTATTTCAGATTTGGTGTTTTACTTTGTGGCCAAGGTGAGTGATAGCATCGTTTTGACACTAATTACAGTTAATTAAGGGTAATTAGTGAAGATTAGCGAATTTATACACCAATAAATTCTGGAAAAATGTTTAGAAATTCTTAAATAATGTTTTATGCCTCTGGTTGAAAATTGGTTCGATTTGATTAAGTTTTGTTAACCCTATGATTAGATTTGCTTAAACATGCCTAAGGGAAAATAAGGGGTTTTGGGCACATTTGATCCATTTTAACATATAAATTCATTGCTTTGGTGTTTGTGGTCAGTTTGCTATGTTGTTATAACTATTTGACATGATATGTGATTGATTAGAATAGTTAGATTTGTCAAAAACGTCGTCGAATGGCGTAAACAAGTTGCTGGAAAAAGTTGCAGAAAGTTGTGCAGGGTTTCGGATCGGATCGAGTATGGGCTCGGATTGGGTAGGGAGCTGGGCAAGGAATCCGACCCGAACTGGAACCTGGCACGAAGAAGGTTGGCAAGAAGGAAGGCCACTACTTTGAGTTGGAGTTGGACAGAGGATCGGATCGGAGGAGGCAAGCGAGGGGGATCAGATCGGGCTATGGAGCAGGATCGGATCGGATCGGGCTATGGAGCAGGACCGGATCGGAGTAGGCCAGGGAACGAGATCGGATCGGAGCAGGCAAGCTGGAGGAGGGACGAACCGAACCGACTGGAGCGTGACACCCGAACCGAACCGACTGGAGCGTGACACCCGAACCGAACCGACTGGAGCGTGACATCCGAACCGAACCGACGAGGGCAATGACTACCGAACCGAACCGAGTTCTAGGACTGTTACTGCGCGACAACTCTTCTGAAGACCCACTCCAATTCGACCAAACCCGAGATGCAAAGGAAGTTCAAATGAGAAGTTAGAGCTCAAGATTCAGATGGGAATCAATGAGTTCGCTTCATGGTTGGGCTTTGCCGCGGGACGCGTGCTAAGGGGTTTACGATGTCTGTAGCTTTGGACCACTATGGTAGGAGGTACGGAGGCGGATTCAGGGCCATTATGGCATTGGTAGAACCAAGGGCTACGATCAATGAAATGGGTCATTGAAATGTTTGGTCATGACTCCGTATGTTTAGCTTGGTCACAGCAGGGTTTCTACAAGTCGGGATCCGTCGTTACCTCAATTTGTCTAGTGTTCCAAGGTGGTAGATGTCGTATGCTTTATGCACTGAGTGAGGGATGTGAGGATGGTTGCTATGGATGGTTTGTTGCTATCATTATGACATACACACCCCACCCCCGTATTCTTTACACTATTCATTATGGCACCTTAGAGAACTGTACGGTATGTGGTACTAACTCTTTGGTTGCAGGTCCAGGTTCAGGTATGGTTTAGTATACCTGTTATCATTCTGTTTAGATGTTTATCGCTCATACCAAGCTTTATGTCTGTCCCAGAGTTTTATGTCTCCTCTTATTACTCTGGGTGCTCACACGGGCAGACTAGAGACAGGTTAGCTGGTGATGCACGGGTAGTTGATCCGGAGACGGGCAGGAGGCTTCCATGTAATATATACATAATATTCTCCCTGTGTTGTTGAAGATCACTGCTTGGGCATTAGTAGCACATCTTCTACTTTAGCTTTCTTTTGTTTAGAGACAGTATATTTGTAAAATTGTAATAAGCTGTATTTGAATTTCCGCTGCTTTGGTGATGGATGTTGATTTTAGTTATTAGCTTATGCACTGTCTCACCTGTTTTATGTCAAGTATGTTATTATTATATTTTATTCCATGCGCTGTGAGACATTCTGCAGGTTTCTTGATTAGTTCATTCCCTTCTTTCCTTTCTTTGGCGACCGTTCCGTGCTAGTCGGGACATGTGTACAGCGCACTTCCGGAGGAAATGTAGGCTGGTGCGGAGCGGGCCGTCACAGACCGCCTCAACAATACTCTAACCTGGTTATGAGACAGGAGAGTATAAAGATGTTAAAAAGAATAGGCATCAATAACGAAAAGAAAATGGCCCCATCTGAGAATCGGGGACAATTGGATTTTGAATTTAATCAATCTTGAATAATTCTTGCTCGGTTATCGAAGATTGACTGGGGGCATATATGTGTACACATATTCCCCTCAACGATGACTTTATTATATAACTGTAATACGACATGCTTTGGCTTAAGTACTAAACTAACAATTATCAGACATTGCAGGTAATAAATTATTATTATTTACAAACACGTGAGTTTGTACAGGGAAATCAAGCAAAGGATGCGAGTGCCGCACTCGCTGCAACAATTGCGGACCAATTGAATGTCGAAATAAAACAAAGCACTTTGTCACTTGGGCTTTGGAGCGGACTTGGATTTTTTGGCAGCTTTATGAGTAGCCTTAGCCTCTTTTTCAGCATCAGTCATAATGCGCTTCGGTCTTTTCTTCTCTGCAGTCGAAGTGCTAGAATTGGTTGATTTTTTTCCCAGGAGTCGGAACACTGGAATCAAGAGAATATTTTTTAGCAAGCTCTTCTGTAATAGACCTAGTTGAAAACTTAACGACTAACCTTGATCCAGAATCCACCACTGCAAGGGTCTTAAGGCTTTCGGGGTTCAAGTTTTCAATTTTTAGCTACATACATTTGTCTTGTTCGGCTTTCATTTCAGCCAAAGTGATGTCATCGGCACATTTTGAATCCCCAATTATAGCCACATCAGAATCTTCTTTATGCTCCTCGTTACCACCGTCGTCATTTAAGGCATCTATCATCTCGTCATCATGAGAAGTGTCGGCCTTAGACAGTTCATCTCCCCCTCATGACTCAACAATGGTAGCTCTATCCTGTTTTCCTTGAGTCTTTTCCACATAAATTTCCCCAGTAGTGGTTCCCTGATGCACGTCAGTCTTCTCGGTCGGTGCAACACCTACAGAATGGGAAGCAACAGTTATCAACTGAGGAGAAAATAAAGGATCCTCCATTGATTGCCGGATTATGTGATGAAAGGTGGAGACGGCCTTGACAAATTGAGGTGAAAAGGTAGAAATACCTTCCGATGGCCTCTCAGTTGGAGTGACTACCGTCTCTGACGCTGATTCGGGTATAGGAGATAAAAGAGACACTTGAGGAATTCCCGGGTTCTCGGGATCATATCCCTCAACTTCAGTATTTTCAGCGGTAGCAGAAGAAGAACCAACCTCAGGGATATTCTTTTGTTTGGCCATCCGCTTCTCCTCCTCCATAGCAGCGGCAATGAGGCGACACCCCTCGGCCAGGCGTGTCGGTTCATCATCTCTTAGATACTTTTCTATAAGTTTATCTTCATCAACGAAGTCTACCTTAGGTTCCTCTTTCTCCCATTCGATGATTTGACTCCATACGTGAACTAAGGTAGTTGGATAGTCTTCAATCAAAGAGATGTTTCGGGGACGAATTATGTGCGCGAAGAATTCAATCAGTAATTCGCCAAAACTGTGCACTTCTTCGTGAGCCTCTGATAGCTGTTTACGGGTCTCTTCTGCAGACTTAATGACATTTTCCACATTCCCCTCAGCTAGGGCAGCCCTATTCTCGGCTTCCATTAACCTGGACTCCAAGTCAGCATTTCGTTTCTCCAGTTTAGCATTTTTTTCTCGCTAACTCGGCTTTTTCTTGCTCAAGAGTATTATAATCCAGTTGCATTTTGACATTGTCCGACTTAGCGTCTTCCGCTTGTTTCTTCAACTCCAAACGCTCTTGACCATGAGATTCCAGCAAGTCATGATAACGCTTCTGTAACTCCTCAAATTGTTGTTTGAAGTTGTTGGCGTCTCGTTGAGTGATGACGAGTTGATCATGTGTGTCTTCTAGGTCCTTCTCCAAAATTTTCAAAGCCTTTTCATCGGCATCCGCAGTCTTTTTCATCGAATTAACATCTGTAATCAAAGTCCGAATAATTCTGGAGAGATTGCGCGAATATTTGAACATCTCCGAGTATTGCTCCTTGACTGCGTCAATCTTTGATTTAGCCTCATCTGCCCACTTTGAGGAAATAGGCTCGAGTGCTGGTAAAAAAGTCAGATCCTCAAAGTAATGATCTGGGAACTGCTTCTCCAGATATGCCAGTTTAACTTTGGACTCAGCATTTAGTGGTGGAGGTTTGCAATATGTTAGTTCGATGTATTTTCGCTTAGTTGGGACGATGGCTGTATCACCCTTTCCAGATCGCTTCTCAGAAACCTTGTGTTTGTCTCGTGAATCGGTATGTTTCGGTGGACTTCTTTCCCGACTATGTTTGTCTTGAGGAGAAGTTCGGTCTTTAAGCTGCGACGTATCTTCTCCTCGATGACTCTGGTTGCTCTTATATCTATCTGGATCTGACTGGACGGGGGAACGAGAACGCGAGGTATGTGGTCGATAAGAATCATGAGGCTTTCTGTCATCTCTGCCCCGGCTCTCACGGTGATCACGCTCGATATCGGAAGGAGGTCTAGACATGCTACATCGCATTTTCCTGACATCGTAATAAGGGTGAGACATTGTACCTGCGCAACAATATAAGTGGAAGCCAGAATCAGTATTCACATAAAAAGTGAGTGTTGTGATGTGTGGTGTTAATGTGTCGAGTGTATCCTAAGTGGTGTTCCCCCTGACAAACCCGAGTCTGAAGCCAGACTAGCGCGAGTGGGCTCTTTGGCCTTCACAGGAGTAGTCTCCTCTGAAGAAGTGAAAGTTAAAGGATTTGTGCCAAAGTCCTCTGAAGTATAGATGGTTTCAGGCAGGGGGAGATCTCCTAAACCCTTAAATGTGGAACCATCGGTAGTAGGGGCATCTTCTTGAGAAGCATCTGTTGGCAGCTCTTTAGGGGATGTTGACTTCTCAGGAGAAATAGCATCATCAGGGACGGTATACCCTTCTCTGTGCTTTTCAGCTATGTTGGCTAACTCGTCATCCTGAGTTGAAGATGGAGAAGGTGAAGTCCGAAGAGGTATTGTTGGACCTTTCGAGCCCTCGCCCATCTCAGGAATGATGTCTACTGGGGGTATGTACACATATGGACCCGTCCCATGACCTATGCTACGTGTAATGGATAGTAACCCGTGATGATGGAGATACTCATCCTTAAGAACTTCGTCGATGGTTAGAAACTTTTGATTGCCATTGAGAAGTCGATGCAAACGATCAAAAAACAATTGATCTGATATTTGTTTTCGATTATCAACTGCGAATAAAAAAGAAAGCAGGTTAATGTGTTGGCATGAACATTCAAAATTGAGATCTAGAAAATCTGTGCTTTACTTGATTTGGTCCATCTCCCGGTGCACCCCGGCTGCTGCCTGATATAAAACCATTCTAGCTTAGAATCGCCAACCTTGCTGCTAAATGGAGCTGAAATAATTTTCCTTTTTGGGACTGATTCAAAATAGGAGAAAGAAGGAGTCTCTTGAGTCCGATGCTTGAAATTATAAAAAACGTGGACGTCATCGAAGGTAGGCTCTATTCCTAAAACCTCTTTGTATGCTATATGCAAGGTGTATAAGTAAGCATAAGAGTTGGGATGTAATTGCATGGGGGCAATCCGCATCTGTATCAGAAATTCAACAACAAAAGACGGAAATGGTGGAATAGCCCCTACCATACACATCAATCGGGTAACTACCATAAATCCTTCCAGAGGATTGTGGGGACGATCTGTTTTCGATGGCACCGTGGTATCTCTTTTTAATATTCCGTGTTTTAGACATATTCGAACAAGTCTGTCGTCGTCAATCGTTGATTCAATAGAATCTTTGGTAACTCCAATATAATGGCAGACTCAAACTCATTAGGAGTTCGATTATATCCTATCCCTCCTTCCTCTTCATCGCCAAGAGAAACTTCACTATCGGAAGGTATTTCACTATTGTGTGCTTCTACTTCATAATCTGGGCCCTCATCGTCCCATTCAGGGTCTGAGGGAGAGGATATATCATCAAAAGTGAATCTCTCGGAAGTTTCTGCAGTTTCTCTCTTCTCTGCTAACCTAGACGAACGTCTCTCTGCCATGATCAGTAGACTACTGAAGAAGCAATAACATAAGTTAGAGTAAGATAGCCCGTATCCCCCCGTGCATGTATGTGAACTAAAGTGTGTGCTACGTGTGTAAAAGATGCAAAGTAAACACATGAGAGCGTGATGCAAAGGTTCAATAAAGCATTAATGTGCAGAATGGTCCTTGATGTTCGTTTATGTTCATAAGGCACTATCCTAACTGTTCTTTAATTTGAAGGTAATGTCAAACATTGATTTAGCCAATTGGACAAATTCTTGTGCATTAAGATGGACTACTTCGGTTCAGTTCAGGTGTATGTGTTGGGATTGGATCGGGAAGCAAAGCCATGCTTTGGTCTGAAGCAAACTCTCACACCTATTAAGCGAAATCGGATCGGTTTGGAGGCAGACATTCGGGGTGGTCCTTATTGACGTGAACACCCATGCCTCTCTTCCTCCTTGTTTCTCACTCCGACCCGACCCGGTCAAGTGGGCTTTGTTTCCCCTCTTTTCTTTTTTACTTCGATCCGATCCGGTTACATGAACTTCTCTGCCTTCCCTTCACTTCAATGTTTCTCCACCCGAACCGAACCCAAATCCTCTCCTCCTCTTCTTCTTCTCTATCTTCCATCTCATTCAACTGACACCAAACCAAACTCCATGACAAAAAACCCCAATCAAGGCCGAGCACTTATATGCTCAAATATCCAACAATAAATCCTAATCCCATCTCCCAACGCCTCGAGGTGAGGGGCCACGACGTCTAAGCTGGGCAAACTCCATGCCCAAATCGTTCAAATCGACTGCCGATTATAACTGAAATCAGTTACTATGAGGTGAATCGAAGTTGTAAACCTACCTATGAGTTCGATTTGAAGATTAAAACAAAAATTCTTAAGTTCTTGAGAGCTAGGGTTTTTTCTTGCGTAAAACTGAATGGGCAGCGAGAATAAAAAGAAAGAATAAAGGAGAGGTGGTGGCGGATTTATATATGTTGATGGTGACCACTCGTATTCCCCTCCTTTTTACCCGCTCGGACCGGGGTACAAGCCCACCAACCCTTTCTGGCATGCAAACCCAGTATCAAGCAATATAAGAGGGAAGGCGGTTCGGATCGGGATCCGATCCGAATGGGATTAAACACAATAACTTGGCATGCAAATTAAATTCAAAGGAAAATAAAGAAAAAGATTACCTGGAGGGACCGCTAGAAATCAAGGAGAGTTCTTAAATTTGTTAAAAATGAAGAAAGTAATCCACATGCTTCGTGATGTATATTTAGACAGCGAGAGATATGACTTTCTGGAATAGCATATCCCTATATGTCAATGGAAACGACTTTTCAACGATTCAAATTCAAAGACCAACGAACATATGATATCAAGGCACGCTCCATCTTCGATAGAAGCATCCCATGAGGGGGGAAATGTTAGCCTACTTTGTGAACTAGGCTACACAAAGTTAAAGAATTAAATAATGAAGAACACTCTGCCAAACATTCAGATCAGATCGGGTCTTCTTTGCACAGAGACAAACTAACACAAAGCAATAAAGGAAAGGATGCAGACCGGACCGAATCGGAAGTGACAAGGCCGATCCGACCCACCTGCAGTTATTGGCCTACCCGATCTGAACCCAGAAATCTGATTGCTTCATCCCACGTCCTCCTTAAGAATCGGAGTGGTTACATACACGTTCTACCCACGATGGCCACTAACCAGATGTGTTGTCCTCACCAGAATCCATCCGAACCCGAAAGTGGCGGGATGAAGGCCACGTGGACCCGAACCGATCTGGTTCCGGGGGGATTTTTACACCTATAAATACCCCATCAAGAGGCATTTGGAGGGATCTTTTGGCATTGTCAGGATTAAAACTCCTTTGCAACCCGAATTTTATCAACTTATTCAATCTACAATCATCTTTCAAGTCATACTGCAAAAGAAATTGAGTGAATCAATGTATGAAATGAGTGAGAATTGAGTGAAAATCATTGTTGTACTCGCATTCAAGACATCAATCAAAAAAGAAGAAAAGTGGACGTAGGCTATTTAATGCTGAACAACTATAAATTGTGTGTTTTCTCCGTTTTAGTTTTCATTTCATTAGAATCTTTACTAGATTGGGTGTTAGAGCCAATTTTGGATCTAACAATTTTCTTTTTAAGGAAATAAAAGTGAATAAGACTTTAACTCGTGATGATTCTAAAATATTATATAATTTTCAAATCAAGCACCCCATCCACTATGGTAATCATGTTTTGTGTCGATATGAATTGTAACGTCCCGCCTTTTTTATCGTTTCAAGTCGGTAATTTAACCAACTTAAAACGTTTGAATCGACGGATCATTATTTAGCTTACCGAGTTTAAAGTGTAATCAACACAGAAAACACAGAATAAATAACACAATATTGAACAGCGGAATGAACTTTTATATATTAATCAAAAATTTTGATACAATATTTTCCTATATTGCGGAATTTGAAAATACACTTTGATTACAAGGGCAAAATATTTACTATTTTAAGATCTTCAGAGTGAGCCGTCTTTGGAATCCCTAACTTTGATAGTCTTCGAATCATAAGTTGTAATCTTTAAATCTATACTGCTCGGGTCTGAACCAAGCGTTACATGAAAAAACATAAAACACTCGAGTTAGGATTAAATCATAGTTCAAGTAAATTAACTTCAATAGAAACTAAAATATACCAGTTGAGCATAACAACTTTGGACGAGCAAGCCAGGACATCATATGGATTTATATCTATACGTATGCCGATAATATATATATATATATATATATATATATATATATATATATATAGACACACACACACACACATACAATAGTATATATATACCTATGGGTACATCGGCCACCGCATATATCTACTAAAATCTACGATTATAAATTTTTATTTAGGGACAAATGGTCAGGGAGGCCTGCATATACACATGTGTACAGGTACACGTGTTCACCTCCTCAACATTCTGCAACCACAACTAACAAGGGCAATGAAAGTTACAAAGTATGCACGAATGTGCAATTCCAAACAGGCAGCTCGTGCATAAGGTTAACCGAGTGAAGGACACAGAGGGGCACCAATATGCCGCAAAACAAACATCATAGCAAAACAATGCATCAGCTAGTATAGGCAATTGGTATACAAAATTTGGTGTATTTTCCGATTGAAAAAACAGTCTAAGCCAACATGACAAGGTGACCCAATACATTGCATTAGTTAAAATAGGACCAGAGTTACCAAACACTATGTAGTAAATAAAAAGGTCAACATGGCATATGTGGGCATAGAGTTTCGAACCGGATCAGCATGTATTGGTGGAGCTGTACATGTGCGTACAACAGAAGTATGCATGCAAGAGTAGTAACAGATTTACCGCAAGGTTCATGGTAACAAGTGAACAGGCAAGTCATGCTAGGATTACTTCACATAGAAGAAAAATGAAGCAACCAATAACCCAATTATTATAGTATACGTTGCATGCACATGCAATAGGTGTTAATGCATCAGTTGAAAGCAACACGCACAAAGGTACAAGTCATGGCGTAAACTAATACATAGGTGCAAGGACAACATACCTACGCCAGTTTCAAGCTATAGAACCAAGCTTATAGCAAGTTTCAAGTTATAGGACAAATGTTATAGCCATTTTTAAGTTATACAGTGAGAAAGGATCATAAGAATTCCACTAAATTAAAGTGCATGTAGCCTAACATATATTAAAAATCAACCCGGACCATATGCAAGTTAATATGAGACTATCCCCCTAAGGCAAAGCTCTGATTATCTTAAAATACAAAAACCATGTTAATAAATGATGGTAATTGGCACTAACATGCACTAAGTGAACAAAATGCGAATGATTTAATTGGTGATGATCATTGGCACTAACCCGGAATTTGCAGGTTATCAAAGTGAAGCAACAATTTCAAGTTAGCAAGTATGGCATGTAAAGTGTACCCACCTATGTATATTTAACATCCTTGTTCCTTTTTGCCCTATATATATGTGAACATAGTAATCGTATCAAGATAGCAAGTGTGTAATCCCTTCACAAAACGAAAAATTCATTTACCAACATGAACCCAAATATGAATAGCGATCTCATATATATTTTTAAGCTTCTGGAATAAGGTGGAGCGACTGTTTGCATATGTTCAAGTTCAGTATTGTGTAGTAAATGAGAATAGCAAAGACAAACCAATCATTAATATCAAACGACGCAACTAATTATCAATTATCACCACACAAACTACACTATCTTATTTAGCTTGGTGTTGACGTCCTGATACATGAATGGAGGTAAAATGCTCTTAATATGTATACATATGCTAACTGCACACACCTATACACATGAAAATCTGCATATACATGTCTCCATCAGCCTCTACATATGTATACAGTCCATTATTAAACCCACTTTTAAATGGGTAGAAATCAACGTTAACATACAACACATATGAGTTCCCATCTTAGATTAGACAACATACTTTTAAAGTACTGATCACAAAATACCCCTTTTTAGTTTAGACAGCAATTATGTGTGCATATTTCAGTTAAATAGATTATTCGCAATGACTACAGTCTTCCTTAACTGAGATAGGAACATCAGATGCTCCGCAATGAACATTTCAGGTCATAACACACAGTAGCACACGGGTAATGAAATAACTTACCCAAGCAACAATCACATATACTAAGCAACCAAATTTAAGTACCACATTTAATTTACAACTAAAGTTAATAAACTTCATCCAATAATTAATCCCTTAAGTAAAGTAGGAAGAAGGCATCAGCGACGAGAAGAAAGGGAGTGACTTTGCAGGCTTTAAATTGGTGAATCAACTGACGAACAATGTTGCGGATGGAGATCCAGATCGGCTTTGGCAATCAACAGCGGTGATGCAACTGCAGTGGGGTGGAGGAGCAAGAACACGGTCTGGTGGCGGGAGGCGACGTTGCAGCATGCAATCGCAAGAAAGAAGGAGGATGGCAATCGATTTTTAGGCTCAGCGCCATGATTTTGGAAAGAAGGATTCTTATTTTGAGGAGGCTATTATTTTCGGATTTTGGGGAAAATTGATTTGGAGAGGGATTGAAATTGGCTTCGGCCATTAATATGAATTGGGGAAAGCCTTTTGTTTTAGCTATGGGAAAGTAATAAGGACGATATTTTTATAGAAGAAGATTCGTGGATATAAACAAAGTAGCACCAGAGAGGCATAGGTAGTGGTGTGACGACCGCCCATAACCCCCGCACTAAACAAGAGGAATAATGCACTGAAAGGTGTGCAAGGCAGCTATGGACGATCTTCAGAATAGGTAAACACAAGAGGAACCGGTCGTAAACTCACAGCGCAAGGATAAAATATAATAGAACATGTACAACAGGTAGTGATAGTGAGGCAAAAAAACACTAAACTTTCATAACAATTAGAATGTATTTCCCATACACGTGGATAGCAACAGTAGTGTTTGTACAATTTGCCTCACTACAATACTCATAGAAATAGCACATAGCGGAAGCAGATACTAGATAGTAGTAAAGATAAATCACGCTAGCCTCTTGCTCGCCTCCGAACAGCAACATCGTCCTCACTTAAGCTACCTGTTACCTACTACTTAGTTTGCCCAACCAACAATCGGATGAACAACCCAAGGTAACAAGAGGAAACATAAAACCTTGAGTCATACAACAGTCTTAGTGAGCGATAAAACAGCTAACAAACTTCGTCAATAAAGTATATGAGAATGGGTAAATAAACGAACTAATCTACCCAGCTCCAGAGAAAGGCTTACACCAGCCTTCCCCATGACATGATAGTGTTAGCCTTTATGATCCATACATTTAAAGGAATAACAATTCATCTTGAGGAACCAGAACAACCATTGATAACATTCATAGCATCTAGATTACATAGTTCTCACGTAAACAATCCTAATCTAGTTTAACATCCCTCAAGCACTCTCCCCAGAGGCCTAAACCAACATCAGTCAAGCACTCAAGGAACATCTCCCTCGACTTTGGACAATCCACGTGAGATGGTACAAAAAAAACAACCAAACATCCATGACTGACTCTGGCTATCACCACCAACCTTGCTTTGAAATCACTGTTAATCGCATGACTGGCTAATAACTTGCCATCAATTGTCAAGGGCCATACAACGAAACCCTAGTTCTAACCAAACTCCATACACCATACGACGAAATGTGTTTGGCCCATACAACGAAACCCAGGGTAGTCGAAATTATGACGAAATTGCGTAACCCTTACTCTGAGCTAGCTAGATCCTGTGATAACGATAATCCCTCGGCCTTCGCATCTCCAGTGGTTATCACTTACGACTATCCATAAGCTCAGAACACTTTTGAGCAACCATTATTCCCCAACTCAAGGCACCTTTGAGTTGCCTCCTTTCTCCTTGGTCTACACCCATCAACGCACCCATTCAACACTTCGAATATTCCCACTTGAATTCCCCTCGAAGTTATCACCATTATCGACTTAAAAACATGCTTCATTCAGTCGACATTCTTTAGCTCTTTAACCCCTTAGATCATACTCCATAGGTCTTACTCCTTAGATCTTGCTCCTTAGGTCTTGCCCCTTAGGTCTTAAAACGACCCAAAGCCAAGAAAAACGACTCAAAGCTAAGAAAAACGACCTAAGGCCATGAAAAACGACCTAGAGCTAAATCTGACCAAATTAGCACAATAAAACGACCCAAAGCTAGGAAAAACGACCCAAAGCTAAGAAAAACCACCCAAAGCTAAATCTTACCAAATTAGCTCCAAAAACAACCCAAAACTTGGAAAAACGACCCAAAGCTAAATCTGACCAAATTAGCTTCAGAAATGACCCAACGCTTGGAAAAATGACCCAAAGCTAAGAAAAACGACCCAAAGCTAAGAAAAACGACCCAAAGCTAAATCTGACCAAATTAGCTCCAAAAACGACCCAAAGCTTGGAAAAACGACCCAAAGCTAAATCTGACCAAATTAGCTCCAAAAACGACCCAAAACGTGGAAAAACGACCCAAAGCTAAGAAAAATGACCTAAAGCTAAATCTGACCAAATTAGCTCCAAAAACGACCCAAAGCTTGGAAAAACGACGCAAAGCTAAGAAAAATGACCCAAAGCTAAATCTGAACAAATTAGCTCCAAACTTGACCAAATCTTCGCCAAATGACAACAACGATTCAAACAACTAATCTAAGTCATCCTAATCAGTCATAACCAACTCAACAAATCCATAACAACATCAAAATGACAATTATCATCAAATTATGTAAATTCACCAAAAATCATCATAAATGAACATATGATCTAAATTGTGAATCTAACTTGCATAAACATGTAAAGTGGTATAGCTTTTACCGGTTTAAACATGCAAACCTAGATCATAGGGTTATTCATATGAAAATGGACTTAACAATGCGTAGGTCTATGGAAAAACACTTGCACTTGAAGAAAAACAAGAACAAACACTCATATGCTTTATTGGATCTATGTGAGAGATGCATATCACTCACCGATTTTCCAAAACAAGCTAAAATGATAGAACTATGAATCCGGATAGCAAGCAATTCGAATCAAACTCCACGATCTATTGAATTCACCTTTGAAATGATGTAGATCTAGCCCCCAATGGTGTAGATCTATGATTTCCTTCCTTAGATTTGGATTTTTAATGGTGGAAAAATGTTAGAGGAAGAAGGTGATCAAGGCCTCCAAATGGGAGAATGGTAAAGTAAACTTTTTCCCTCCACTCTCACTCCCTATTTATAGGATTCCACCAGGCCACTAATGGGCCTCCCCAAATCAGCCCACTAAGGCTCCAAAACCTAAATAGCCAACTGAAAAACCTTAAAACAACGATTCCTCCCAAACCGCTGAACCAAATCCTTAATGTAACCACTCTACGGAAAGGAAAACATCAATTCCTTTCCAATGGCACAAGTCTCACCCTTTGATTCGACCTGAGTCAAAAGTTATTCCCTACGCAAGATCATTAGGGGGAAATGGTCACAAACAAAATTGGTAAAATTTATGGACATGTCACTCATCCCCATAAGCAACATACCAAAAGATGAGAATGAACCAACCCTTAGGGAATAAAATAAAAATATTTTACGATCTTCCGATACGTAAAATGCAGGCTGTTACATTCTCCCCCTTAAGAATTTCGCCCCCAAAATTCCAAGCAAACATAAACAACCATAACAATTTTGCATGCCTATCATCCATGAGAAGCCAATTTTATCACCCAAACTAGCGACCATCAAGTCATGCATCCATAGCCTTATCCTAGCACGCAGAATTCTGTCAAACAACAACAAGATAACAACAAAATCAACAAGTAATAATGATGGCGCGATATCAATGGGTCATACGGATGAAGAGTTTTGGATGGGTCGTCTTTATACTCTCCCCCGTCTCCCACGTAACATCGTCGCCATCCCTACTCCATTGTACCTTAAATAAATTAAATGTCTTTTCCATAAGTTGTTTCGTGCCGTTCGCCGTAACACGAAGCGGCTTAAGAGATTTCATAACTACGAACTCAACTATAAGATTGACGTACTACTCCGAAGGTACTACCACGTCCAGACCATGCGAATATATTCACAAAAACGACTCACAAAAACATTGTGCACACTCTACATCTCTCGCGTAAATTCAGTCTATACGCGAGCTTTCCGATTTGCTTCTCTATTGGAAACGGCCCAACAACCTAGGTGCTAACTTTCCTTTACTTCCGAACCAAACCACATGCTTCAATGGAGAAATCTTCACGAAAACCTTATTGCCATCATCGAATTCCAAATCTTTTCGACGTTTATCCGCATAACTCTTCTAATGATCTTGGGCCGCTTTCATTCTTTGTTGAAAGATCTCGATACAATATGAGGTCACTCTAATTATCTCTAGCCCAAGTACCAACTTATCTCCAATTTTTAACCAACAAGCTGGAGAATTGCACGACCTCCCATACAACGCCTCGTATGGTGTCATCCCAATGCTACACCGGCAGCTATTATTATATGCAAACTCAACTAAATGTATATGGTCTTCCCATGATCCTCCTAAGTCTAACACACAAGCCCTCAGGAAATCTTCCAAAACTCGATTAACTCTCTCAATCTGACCATTAGTTTGGGGATGATACGCCGTACTCAAGCACAACTCGGTTCCCAAAGCTTCTTGCAAAATTTTCCAAAATCCGCTAGTGAACAATGGATCTCGATCGCTCATTATACTCTTTAGGACACCATGGAATCGAACTATCCATTTCACATAAACTTCAGCCACCTTCGATGCCATCCTCGTCGACTTGACAGGAATGAATCTCGCACTTTTGGTCAAACAATCCACAATGACCCAAATCCCTTCATTTCCTGCCCTCGTCGTAGCTAGTCCATCGATAAAATCCATCGACACTTGCTCCCACTTTCATGTAGGAACTTCCAATGGCTGAAGAAAACCACTCGGCTTTTTCTGTTCAGCTTTCACTAACTGACAGTTCATACACTTGAAAATGAAGTTTTCAACCATTTCGCTTCATACCTTCCAAGTAGTAAACTTGCTTCATGTCCTGATACATCTTATTACCACCAAAATGAATCATCGACTTCGAGTGATTACATTCTCTTAGAACCTCATCTCTCAATCCATCGGTATTAGGAACAACTAACTGTCCTTGTTTTTGAAGTCAACCTTCTCGATCGACTTCGAACTCTTTATCTTCCGGTTCCAATTTATGGATAACCTTGACAAGCTTTACATCTCGCTTTTGGACCTTGCCAATTCTTTCGATAAGAGTAGGTCTTATCGATAGGCTTGCCAACATTTCAGGTTCCAATACACATTTTGGCCTGAAATCAAGCCTTGTCGAATACTCGAGGCTCTTCCATTCTGAAAACATCGCTCCCAAACTTGCTTGTCTTCTACTTAACGCATCTGGAACTGCGTTACCTTTGCCAGGAGTATAGGCTATACCAAAATCATATGATGCCTGAAACTCTAGCCATCGTTGCTGCCGAAGATTCAAGTCCTTTTGGGAGAAAAGATACTTCAACGACTTATTATCCGTAAACAACTTGTATCAACGGGTAATATCTCCACGTCTTCAGAGCAAACACAATCGCCGCCAACTCCAATCATGAGTTGGTAATTCTTCTCATGCAGCTCCAGCTATCGACTTGCGTAGGCCACAACTTTATCCTTCACCACTCTCAACTAGTGGAATCTCTATAGTCCACACACAACCTTAACGATCCATCTTCCTTGGTTGCAAACACAACTGGTGCACCCCATTCGGATACACTCCTCCAAATGAATCCTTTTCCCAAAAGGTTTCGAACTTGCACCTCAATCTCTCGATGTTACTTAGGCGCCATCTGCCTAAGAGGCATAACGATTGGTCTAGCACCCTCGACCAAATCGATCCTAAACTCGATCTCACGATGCGGCAATAATCATTTGACCTCGTCAAATACATCCTCGTTCTCATTAGCGATCAACGCAGATGACAAGTCTTCTTGTGGAATCACAAGCGAATATAACAACTTATAAGAACACCGTCTTCGGGTTACCCCAAATCAAAACCTTCCGCCCTTCCACATCCCCGATTATCATCTCTAGCTTTTCGTAACTCACTTTTGTCGCACATTTCTTGGGCAAATCCATGCCCAAGATGATTTCAAACCTAACGAAAGTTACAACTAAGCAACCACTCATAAATCAGCATTCATGATAAATAATACTAGATCCACAAAGCTTGCATAGAGCAGATGAAACCATACAAGATCAATTACAACTAAAGGTCTATTACAACTTCAAGTTATAAACCCATTCAACATACAATCTTATTATAGGTAAAATACGATGATTCTCTAGTACCAAAAAGAACTCAAACAACTTCACTGGCTGAAAGCATATTTAGACAACAACTTCTCCTAGTTCTCTTCAGGAATACAATAGGAAATTGGAATAGCTTCCACAACACATGCTTCCTCCGGTTGCCTATTCTTTGGAACGTCCGGATAGTCTTTCTTCTTATGTACAGGCTTGCCGCATTCAAAGCACTTCCTTTCGGCTTCTCACAATCGTTGGCATAATGACCCTCCAATTGACAATTAAAGCAAGTGACTTTCTTCTTAAATCTCTTCTTCTTGCTTTACTTCTTATTAGCACTGGGGCAGATAAATGTTTCTTCATCTGTAGGAGAATATTCCCTCTTTCGCTTAACAAAGTCCCTTTTGGGTCCTTGCACAGGAACACTACGCACTACTGACGCTTCTAGAATGGGCATCCTTAACATGGCTACTGCCATCATGGCCACCCCAAACATAACTAGATATTCCGGTGCAACAGCTAATGCTTCCAATCGACTCCTTCCATCTCCAACTCTTCCAATCTCAGGCTCACTCCTAAAGGTTTGACGACTCATTCTAAATCTAAAATAGAATGATTAGTCCACTTACAAGATGAACTGCTACAGGAAAATGACCACTACTACTATATATGTTAATATATATATAGTAATCATCCAAATGAAATCTACAAGTACGTCTCTCATACATAATTACGTCTACGAACTTTGGCCACAATCGTTGACCAGAGCTTTGATACCAAATGTGACAACCTCCTATAACCCCCGCATTAAACAAGAGAAATAATGCGCTGAAAGGTGTGCAAGGCAGCTATGGAGGATCATCGGAGAAGGTAAACACAAGCGGAACCTGTTGTTAACTCACAGCGCAAGGATAAAATATAATAGAACATATACAACAGGTAATGATAGTAAGGCAGAAAAACACTAAAATTTCATGACAATTAGGAAGTATTTCCCATACACGTGGATAGCAACATTAGTGTTTTACAATTTGCCTCACTACAGTACTCATAGAAATAGCACACAGCGGAAACAGATACTAGATAGCAGTAAAGACAGCACGCTAGCCTCCTGCTCGTCTCCGAACAACAACACCGTCCTCACTTAAGCTACATGTTACCTGCTACTTAGCCTGCCCGTCCAACAATCGGATGAACAACCCAAGGTAATAAGAGGAAACATAAAACCATAAGTCAGACAACAGTCTTGGTGATCGATAAAACAACTAACAAACTTCATCAATAAAGTAAATGAGAATGGTAAATAAATGAACTAATCTATCCAGCTTCAGAGAAGGGCTTACACCGCCTATAACCCCCACACTAAACAAGAGGAATAATGCGCTAAAAGGTGTGCAAAGCAGCTATGAACGATCATTAGAGTAGGTAAAAACAAGCGGAACCTGTCGTAAACTCACAGCACAAGGATAAAGTATACTAGAACATATACAACAGGTAGTGATAGTGAGTAGAAAAACACTAAACTTTCATGACAATTAGAAAGTATTTCCCATACATGGATAGCAACAGTAGTGTTTGTATAATTTGCCTCACTACAGTACTCGTAGAAATAGCACACAGCGGAAACAGATACTAGATAGTAGTAAAGATAACACACTAGCCTCCTTCTCGCCTCCGAACAGCAACACCATCCTCACTTAAGCTACCTGTTATCTGCTACTTAGTCTGTCCATCCAACAATTGGATGAACATCCCAAGGTAATAAGAGGAAACATAAAACCTTGAGTCAGACAACAGTCATAGTGAGTGATAAAACAACTAACAAACTTCATCAATAAAGTATACGAGAATGGGTAAATAAACGAACTAATCTACCCCGCTCCAGAGAAGGGCTTACACCTGCCTTCCCAATGACATGACAGTGATAGCCTTTACGATCCATACATTTAAAAGAATAACAATTAATCCAAGTGAACAAGAACAACCATTGATAACATTCATAGCATCCAGATTACATAGATCTCATGTAGACAATCCTAATTGAGCTTAACATCCCTCAAGCACTCTCCCCAGAGGCCTAAACCAATATCAGTCAAGCACTCAAGGAACATCTCCCTCGACTATGGATAATCCATGTGAGATGGTACAAATAGGACAACCAAACATCCATGACTGACTCTAGCTATCACCACCAACCTTGCTTTGAAATCACCGTTAATCGCATGACTGGCTAACAACCTGCCATCAATTGTCAAGGGCCATACAACGAAACCCCGGTTCTAACCAAACCCCACACACCATACGAGGAAATGTGCTATACAATGAACCCAGGGTACTCGACCATACGACGAAATCGCGTAACCCTTACTCTGAGCTGGTTATGTCCTCTGATAACGATAATCCCTTAGCCTTCGCATCTCCAGTCATTATCACTTACGACTATCCATAAGCTCAGAACATTTTTGAGCAACCATTATTCCCCAACTCAAGGCATCTTTGAGTTGCCTCCTTTCTGGTTGGTCTATACCCATCAATGAACCCATTCAGCACTTCGAATATTCCCACTTGAATTCTCCTCGAAGTTATCACCATTGTCGACTCAAAAACAAGCTTCATTCAGTCGACATTCTTTAGCTCTTTAACCCCTTAGATCTTACTCCTTAGGTCTTACTCCTTAGATCTTGCTCCGTAGGTCTTGCCCCTTAGGTCTTAAAACGACCCAAAGCCAAGAAAAACGACTCAAAGCTAAGAAAAACGACCTAAGGCCAGGAAAAACGACCTAAAACTAAATCTGACCAAGTTAGCTCAAAAAACCAACCCAAAGCTTGGAAAAACGACCCAAAGTTAAATCTGACCTAATTAGCTCTAAAAACGACCCAAAGCTTGAGCAAAGAAAAATGACCCAAAGCTAAATCTGACCAAATTAGCTCCAAAAACTACCCAAAGCTTGGAAAAATGACCCAAAGTTTGAAAAAACGACCCAATGCTAAGAAAAACGACCCCAAGGTAAATCTGGCCAAATTAGCTGGAAAAACGACCCGAAGCTAAGAAAAAAACCCAAAGCTAAATCTGACCAAATTAGTTCCAAACTTAACCAAATCTTCGCCAAACATCAACAACGATTCAAACTAATGATCTGAGTCATTCTAATCAGTCATAACTAACTCAACAAATCCATAACAACATCAAAATGACAATTTCATCAAATTATGTGAATTCACAAAAAATCATTATAAATGAACATATGATCTAAATTGTGAATCTAACTTGCATAAACATGTAAAGTGGCATAGGAATTACCGGTTTAAACATGCAAACCTAGATCATAGGGTGATTCATATGAAAATGGAATAGATCTATGGAAAAACACTTTCACTTGATGAAAAACATGAACAAACACTCATATGCTTTATTGGATCCATGTGAGAAATGCATACCACTCACTGATTTGCCAAAACAAGCTAAAATGATAGAATTATGAATCTGGATAGCAAGCAAATCGAATCAAACTCCTCGACCTGAAGAATTCACCTTTGAAATGATGTAGATCTAGCCCCCAATGTTATAGATCTATGATTTCCCTCCTTAGGTGGAAAAATGTTAGAGGAAGAAGGTGATCAAGGCCTCCAAATGAGAGAACGCGAAAGTTAACTTTTTCCCTCCACTCTCACCCCCCTATTTATAGGATTCCACCAGCCCACTAATGGGCCTCACCAAATCAGCCCACTAAGGCTCCAAAACCTGAATAGCCAACTGAAAAACCTTAAAATAGCGATTCCTCCCAAATAGTTGAACCAAACCCTTAATGTAACCACTCTATAGAAAGGCAAACATCGATTCATTTCCAATGGCATAGGTCTCACCCTCTGATTCGACCCGAGTCAAAAGTTATTCCCTGTGTAAGACTGACAGAGGCAAAATGGTCACAAACAAAATTGGTAAAAATTATGGACATGTCTCACATCCCTATAAGCAACATACCAAAAGATGAGAATGATCCAACCCTCAGGGAATAAAATAAAAATATTTTACGATCTTCTAATATGTAAAATGCGGGCTGTTACAAGCGGCGTACGCGGAATGTAGGTCTGCACCAAATTTAGTTGGGTAGGGTTTTATTTAGTTTAATTTAATATTAATTTCTACCCCGAATACCACTAAACGTTCTAATTACATACCGCCAGCACACTCTCCGAATGCAACAAAAATTATACGTACCAATTCGTCTTCGAGTTCTGAATCCAATAAAATTATTCTGGTTGTAAACCTACTCTGTTTGTTTTTAAATTATTTTTTTAAATTTTAAATCATTTAACGGTTCACTGATTTTATTCCGTTTGTCCATCAATAACTCTGTTTGATTTTGAATTTGAAACATTAAGTTTCAATTTCTTACACACAATTTCACACATATCCGAGCCAATATATATATATTTTTAGCAAATAAAATCTCCAATTCATTTAACATCGATAATGTTTATTTTCAAATTCAGTCGTTTATATTTTCAGTCGAATTCTAAACCAAATCAAATTAAATTGAAATATTCAACAATAAATATTCGATTTCCAACCCACCATTCTGAATCAATTATTGAGTTCAATCCATACACAAAATCGTATATTCGATTTTTAATTTCTAATCCAAGTTTCGGTATAAAATTGACTATTAATAATTAAATCTTGAATTAATTCCATATTCCAGTTGTCGAAATTTCTGGGATGTGACATGAATTCTCAAATGCAGAAGCAAAAAAAAAAGAGTATTATGTTATCTTGTGTAAGAAAATAATGCTCAAACAGTATTGTTCAAATTCATCATCCTATTTTAGTATTAAACTAATTAGGAAATGTTCAAATTTTAGAACCCAACATTTACTTCATGGAACCTGTCATACGTGAACGAGTTGACATAAGATTATATTTCAAACTACAAAATTGTTTTAAAGTTGCGTCATTAAAGAAAAAAATAACCCAAATTTTTTCCATTTCTTTATTTTTTGCATTGAAAGCCAGTATGGTAATAAAATCACCAGATATAAATCAAATACAAGAAAACAAATTCAACTTACTATGCTTAATACCAAAAGAATAAACTAAATTGGGCACTGTTCAGAAATGACAGAGACTATTTGTGCACGAAGACCTTTAAACATCATAAGGAAAAACCGATGGGCAGTAAAGAAAGATTAGCATGTTGGATCTAGATTAACCCTATAGGGGGGTGAATAGGGTTTATTGAATTTTAATGAGATATTAAAATATCATATCACAGATAATAACAGAGTAAGTAAATGCGGAATGTAAATAACACACAGATATACCCAGCTTCGGCGAACTCTGCCTACTGCTGCATTCACTTAGGTTTCTACTAGGTAATAAAACATATCCTGCTTACAAGACCCTGTAAACTCGCGAACCCCTTGCTCCTGTTCTAATCCTATGCTCAAAACCCTAGACTGATCTATATCCCCTAGATCGGATATTCCCTTAGCTACAAACCCATAGTTAGTAAAACTTAGTTAAAATCTATAACTAGAAAATCTAGTTTTTAGAAAAACTAGAAAACAATTTGACGATGTATAACAAGAATAAGAACAAAAACACTTAAAAAAGGATTTAAAACCCCCCTTTTCACAAGATAAACTAGGCCGACCTCTTTTCCTTTGTTTGCATTTGCCCGATTGTTCTTCCTCTTAAAAAAGGTGGAAGATCGCTAAAAGCTAGGGTTTTCTTCCTTGTACCAAATCGAATCGTAATTACGAAATATTGATGATTTGGAAATACTCTGAAGCTCGAATCCTTTGCTTTGCTTGTCGATTGTTTTGGCCTCTCTCTGGCGATCGAAAACGCAGTGAGTGATTTATGATTTGAATCTTTGTTACTCTCGAATTTTTGTTGCGGTTTTTGATCTGGACTTTGCCTATGATGAATGGTGGTACTTATAGGATTATTAAACCCTATAAAAAAACTCTAATTTCCTTATATGGCTCTGACTAATTTTTGCGTGATGTTTCAACTGTTGACTTGCTTTATTAAATCGGCTTTTATTGTGTGATTGAATTTGCGTGATTTTTGGAATGATATCGGGAATGTTCCCAGTTTAATTTATCCCAAAAAATGATTCTTTGTTTGAGCACCTTCCTGTAAAGATCAAGTCAATTTCTGGAAACATTTTAAATACCCATATTCGACTTTGTCACAAATAAATTGATACCCGGTATTAAACAGAATTTACTGTATAAATGATCTGGCCAAAAAATATTGTTTGATGCTTCTGGGCTACTTAATTAATTGTTGTGTATTCCTGGAAAGAAATCAAGTGATTTTGTGGTCCCTTGAATTTACACTTGATTGTTTGCCTTTGATTTCACTATTATTTTAGGAATGACTTAAAACGTGAATCAATCTTTAAACTAGAAAGATTTCTTTGGCACTGAAAAACACACATAATTTTCTAGAGACAATCAATTTGTTTTCTTGACATTATTATGTTGTTGACTTACCTTTGATCATGCTTGTATGCCTCCAGTACAAAACTACTTGTTAAATTGTTGTTCCTACAAATTTCTCTTGCCTATATGATGTCATGCTTGCTA
This sequence comes from Allium sativum, assembly GCA_030737875.1. Taxonomy (NCBI): domain Eukaryota; kingdom Viridiplantae; phylum Streptophyta; class Magnoliopsida; order Asparagales; family Amaryllidaceae; genus Allium; species Allium sativum. Next base: position 41,402,752 of record JASFAX010000020.1, on the reverse strand, counting down.
TGTGAATATATACATGAACAACTTCTAGTTCATGTTTATGTTGCCTTGTGCATTACTTCCCATGTTGTCTCACCATTGTATGCACCTTGTTTGTTGCCATATATACTATTACTTCTTTGACAAGTTGATTTGGTGTTTTCTTTTAACATAATCAACCTTGACACATATGCATGTGTATACACACACCAGTATTGTGTGTATACATATTTTTTCCATTGCCTCTTTGTTCACAGATTTGTTTGGGTTCACTGTCCAATCTGTTTGCTTGCACTTTCTCATGAATCAATATGCATGTAAAAATTGAAGCAAAAGAACTTACTGAAATTGTTCATGTATGCACACTTGCACCTGTCATGTGCACAACTCCGCCATGGCTTGCATTTGTCAATATTAATGTGCTGTTGTACTAATTACCATGCTGCTCCTTTCCTGACCTGAACTCATGCTATACCATATGCTTCACTGACCAGTGCTTGACCCATGAACCATTTGCATGTGAACTTTGACTTGTTTAGTTTTGAGATGTTGTGAACACATAGACCAAATTCTTGCATGTAAGCCTTGTACTTGCATGCGATTTTCTGTCCAAATCTTTTTTTTGTGTAAGTTGCTTTGAGCTATCTTCTGAAAACATTTTTGAAAAAAAAAACTCTTGCCAAACATGTTTGTCCATGCTCAGACATTTGAACACTTTGGCTTGTCAGTGTACCTCGCCATTGTCTTTTGCTATATATGTTTTGACAGAAGATTTTAAGCATTTTAAATTGTTGTTGTTTTCAACTTTCACATTTTCATCCGCACTTGATCATTGACATGTTGATTGGTCACTTGATTACATTTGGATTTCACTAAGCTTGTATATTTGATTCTTGATCACTACTCGAACCATTGTTCCTTACATGGCACTGTATTGGCATAAACCACGTGCATTTGTGCATGGTCGAGCGTGTACATCTTTACTGGCTTTTTGCTTGTGCAATGTTCATATGTTAGTGTCGAACACTTAATGTATACATACACATCACGTGTGTGTGTGTGTATGATGTTGTTTATACCACATATGTGTTCATGAATACTTGCAGCACATCTGTGCTATCAAGCTTTACTTAACACATCATATTCGGTATGTTTGTCCCTTTCCGACCATATTGGCCCTGCACAGTAAATATGTGTATATACATACACATATGTGTATACATGTACAGTGCACGGCAGATTATATATATGTGAGCACTACAGATGATTTGTCTACCTTGTGGTATTTATAGTGTATTAGTGTGAATATCACAAGCTGTTTAGACATAGATGGATGTCCATAAAAAATCAATTCAAGTCATGAAAAATGATGAGAAACACACCAAAATTCTGAGGCGAAATATTAAAATAAAAATTAAATCTGCTAGAATTTAAAAATATTTCTATTACAGATTACTCTGTGTGTGTTTCATTTTCTGACAGGTAAGCAGAAGAATGACTGATAGTGAAGATGACAGACAAAAGACAAGTGATAGTATAAGTGAACGTATAACAGAGAGTGAATTGTATATGTGTACAATTGCGTAACTGAAATGTAACATGAGTGTTTGAGAGTTGTAGTGAGGAAACAATGTATAGAAATGAAATTGAATGTGAATGTGTTGTATTTCGGTGAAATGCACAAATAAGGAGTTATGAAATCTGTACTATTCAAATGTAGAAATAAAATATTACATTTTAATAAAACATTGTTTGAATGTTTAAATTCATGTGCAGTAGTATTTTATTTAAATATAAATATTTTATTTCGTCAGTTACGTAATGGAATAGTACAATAGCAAACATATTTATAATAATATATATATATATTTAATATATATTTGTTTGTTATCATCAAACAAAAATAATAGAATTTTTATATACAACATAGCAGTCTCTGTTGATAAAGTCTGCTTGAAAGATAGTAAAAAAAAAAAACTAGCGAAAATGCACTGGGAGCAAAACAAATATCAATTGATTTTATTTTAGGTTAAGATTTAAATGGAGAACATAAGAAAACAAAGATATGGGTAGGATAGAAAGAACAACATTATGTAAACATGTGTCAAGTTCATATTAATTCACAACGAGAGATCACGAGAGCGAAGACAGTTAAAAGTAGTTTAAATAGAATAATTTAATGTTACTAGTGATAGGTGCTTAATAAACATTTAATTTTTATGTTTAAGTTCACATTGTGTATATCAAATTTATATGATTTAATGGTTTTGTGCGGCCATCATTATCACCCCATTTTTATTTATGATGACTAATTTTAGTGACATGATAAAACATGATGCTTTCTCCTTATGCTAGATGTTTGGTTAATTTTAGTGACATGATAAAACATGATGCTTTCTCCTTATGCTAGATGTTTGGTTACTATGGTTGTGCAATATTGTGCGGTAATAGGTATTTGATGCAAGAGCAAAACATGAAATATAGCAATATATGGTTGATTTAAAAAGGTACATTAGCAATTATTTCTAATAATAATTCTATATTCATTGTTCACTCATGGTTGGAGTGTATATAAATTGGTACAATCCATACATAGTTCATCCCATTTTCCCTTTATTGTATTTTATCCATGCATTTTTAATATTTGAACATTAATTCAAAAAAGGGAAGATGATTAATTGCAGACTACAACTAGAGGTTATTTATTTTGTGTTTTTTGATTGATGCATGCAATAGAGATGAATGTATATATTTATTAGATTTTTTATACATTACTGTTTAATTCCTTTTTCATCTTTGTATAGTTTTAAGTTTTGAAAGTATATATCCAACTATCCAGTATATTTAATACTTGAGATTAGTTGCAAGTTTAATTTTATGGTATTTACGACTTATTTTACTTGTTAAAAATAGCGGAGTGTCACACTAGTTACTCCAAGTTGCAACTACAACTATAGTGACATTTTATTTAAGCAATTTTTTATCAGTATCTTTTGAATTAATTAACTAATTACTTGTATCACAATATAATAAAGTGTTTAATTGAAATTAAACACTTTAATTATGAATAAGAATTATTATATGGTTATATATATAATTACATAAATTTCTAAATGACATAGTTCTAATCTTCTCAACCTTATGTGTCTACCTTAATGTGTGTTTGCCATACTATCCTTGTTTGAAATTCACAAACATTCTTCAACAATGCTCCCTAGCACTTTTACGAGCATCTGCTCATTGCCTATCTTCATCGAATTGACGGCAGAAAGCCAATTTCCAAATAGACTATCTGCTTAAGGATTATATTCGTGTATTTCCTAATTTTTCAACATCCTTCATTGGCCAGCTCTTATTCCAAATTCATTAAGTTGTGTATGGGTTGAAATCTAAAGAATCTCTTTGTCATCCTGCAAAAGAGGATGGCAGCCCCTGTGCAGTTAAAATAATTAGCAGTATACAATAATCAACGCACAAAAAGTTATAAGGAGAATAGAGCAGAGTTATAGAGAAAAAATAACGAAGGTGTAAAGGTATCATTAGATATGAAAATAAATATTCGAAGTTAATTTATTTTCATTCTCATGTTATTTGTATTGAATAAAGATAATGATCAATCTTATGTAATAAGACCAAAGAAGATCATAATTTATACAAGAAAAGATTTGGTGACTATAACATATTCTAAGTTATATGAGTATGTATGTCTTAAAATAAGTTTTTATCTAACTTTGTTGATTTGGTTTAATAAGCCTAGTCCAATTAACCATTGCATATCAATGTTGCTAATCTGGGGTCTAAAATGTCTTGACTCAGCGAATGTAGTGGAAAATAGCAAGGCTTAAATTGGAGCTACCTTTTTACTACTGTTAAATTGGAATATCATAGCGATCGAAGGCTACTACATCATGTACAAGAATGTTGCGAGGATTTAACAATTCTTAAACTGCATAGGCAACTCCATATCATTTGTTTAAAAAGAGCACCATGCGCTTATTGTTTATTTGACAGAGTTAAGGCTCAAACTACATAAGAAAACTCTATATCGTTTGCCCTAACAAATGCATAGGCATGTATTATGCATCGACAATGGTGCCACTATGCAACAACTATTCGCTTTATGAAATTTTTTCTCTGACAAAAGTACGTTAGAATACGACCTGTTACTAATATGCATCTCAATCACTCCATCCATCTGTTATTTGAGATGTCATAACACACCCGTAAATTGTAATGAACCATTATAGGAAATCTAAGCATCCATGGAATCAATCCATGCTCTTTAAGATATCACATCCACTACCATAAATACGGGATATCATACACTTATATAAGACAAAAATTCTTTAACCTAAATATATTTTTGCTAGCTTTATGTTATTGCAATTGCCATAAAATATATCTCATAACTAAAAAATCAAATGTAATAAAAATGAAGCTACTGTAAACATAGATCTCTTCAAGATTAAACCACTTTACAATATGATTGTTTTATTTGCACCATCCTGGACTCTCATTCATTTCTCTTTTTACATTTCTAAGAATATTTTTATTGATTAACCTTCATTATAAACACTAATTAACCATTACTTTTGAGGTTAACAAGAAATTTAGTTAACAAATCTCTTCTAGATTGTCGTAGCTCCCATCCTGCAATATTTGTGATCTTTTCCCTAATTTAGTCAATTATAATGTATTCCTTCATTTCACTGTCATGAAATTTTCCACAACATCATGAAACTCACTTAAACAATATACTTGAGAGGATAAATGTGAGAGCTAGGGAAAGGGCTATTGAGTTGTGAGCTAAACTACAAACCTATGTAATTAAAGCAATAATATATCCTCAGATAATCTTGATATTGCACATAATGTTCAATCCCAACATTGTTTCAATTTAATGCTATTAAATAATAGGTTCGCTTCAATTCCCGCTATTTTCGACTACACACGCTAAACCAAGGATTTTTAGTGCCCGTTCTTGTAACATTTGCGCATAAAGTTAGTTTGAATAGTTCTCTATCAAACTAAATATGCATTGTTAGGTGAAAATTTAATTATAAATGAGAAGTGCTCAATATAGGCTAAAAATTTATTATAGTCACTAAATCAGATCTACATGAATTATAATATTCTTTAATTTTTCATGTAAGATTAATTGATATTTCTTTTTTCTATATGAATGACGTGAGAATAAGAATAAATTAATATTATATATTTGGTTTTATATCTAGTGAATATTTTTGCATCTTGAATATTATGTGCTTTATCTATTCTTTATCCTTGCTATAACATTTTTTTACCTTCACTAATTTAAGCTCTTTATCAACATAAGTTTAGGTTCATGACGTAGGTTAAAGCTAAAAGGGAAGCAGTTGTTAAGTGTGAACATGTGGCATAGGATGAGGGAGCAGATTTGAATGGTGGGGTGTGGGTTTAGGAGGATTATTGTCATTGCATTGAGTGTGAGGGGTAGTGATAGTCTGAAATGATGTGGTGTTGGTCAATGAAACATTGATGTTAAGAGTTTGAAGTTAACGTGCACGAGGCATTAAGGTCGTATATTGCTTGTTCGATTGAGTATATATGGAAGGCTGCAGATGCATTGAGAATGAAGCATTTCACAATGAGCCCATCACAAAGAAGGGTTGCTGTTGTTAGTGGATTTAGCTATTGCATGCGAGGTTGAATGCGGGTTGCATGAATGAAGTATTTGTATAAGTAAGAATTCACAGAGAAAAGGGAGGTAGATTTCTCAAGACGAATAGGATCAGAAGTTTAATCTTCTCGAAATACCACTTGGTTAGAAGTTTGGGTCTCCATGAATTCATAGTATAGTGATATGCATTGGTCGAATTGTCCCAATATTTACAGAAATTTAAAGAAATAACGGGGTTATATGTAATGTTGTTATGTCTTTTGTTGCCTTCCATAATCTTACTTGCATTATGAGAATCGTTATTTGAATCTCCTTCCCATAGATAATAATGTTTATTTTATGGATCTAAACATTAGTTTGCTTTCTATCAAATTTATAACTAACATGTCCATAAGCTATGCATTCATGACATCTTGATAGCATGCATTTATAGTACAATAGAGTTGCCATCTATTTTTTTTCAAAATTTTAACCATAATAGCTTTTTAAATTTTGAAGCAATACTCATTTCAGTGAAACTCTACCATAAGTCAATTTTGTTTCTTTAGCATCAAATGCATTAAATTCGAATAGGATGCCAAATGCGTTATCTGTTGCACTGGTAACTTTTATATCCTAAAGTCTCAAATCCAAAAACGAAATTCTCACCCAAATTAGGCATGGGAGTCAATATTTCTTTTGGAAGTTTCCAATTATAGCTTAATTTTTGTAGAATTTTAATTGGGGATGTTAAAGATATGGTTTTTCCTGGAGAATTCTTTCGTAATCCTCTGTCTTTTGGATTTAATAAAATAAAATATTTTTTGACTCAAAAATAATAATAAACTAGCCTTTTGGTTTCCTTCCCCTAAGATATATGCTTTTGTATGATCATTAAGTGATCATGCGGCATGTATATAATGACTAAGGAATCATTCAACCTATTCGTTGAATTTCCATTTATCTTTTTACATTTTTAGTTTCATAATCATTATCGATTAAGTGAAGTGATATATACCCATGTATTAACTACATATTAGTGATCATGCACATGAATTAGGATTTTATTTTCAAGTAAAGCTTCTTTCCATTGCACGGTTTGGTAACACCACGAAAAATTTGCGATTGCTATATATCCTTGTTGGCCCTTGAGGTTTACCCCTAACATTGTCTAATGCCCTGCCATTTACTATCAGCCTTTAAGGTTACCTATTATTACCTTCTTTATTAACATCTCTAACTTTTCCATCTTGTTTCCTTACTCTTATAGCCCTCCCACTAAACATTTTCTAACATTACTCCCTTCTGATTTAAAACTATAATCTCTACTCCAACATCAATGCCTGCTATTAACCATCACAAATGCCTTATTAAATTTAAATTTGAAATTTCTTGAACTCATCTTCAACATAACTCTTAATTATATCCTTGTTTCTTTATTTACTTCAAAACACAACCCATTCTAAAATTAATTTTGAAACCACAACCATATCCACTATCAAGTGACCTTAGTCCATGTCCATTTAGTCCTACCATCAACCTATTTGACCTCGGTCCTTCCTTCCTGGATCAAAAAACTATGGTTCACCCATACTGGAGCCAACTTCCACCTACTAAATCAAAAGTTTCCTGATTTATCACCCTCTTCCTCCAATGCACCTAATCGAATGATCTTTAGATTCCTATTAGTCCTTTAATTTGTGAATCCTCATTGTTTCCTACATATGTTAATTTGTGTTCATCCCAAGACAAACCGACCATAAAGCTTGAAACCCTTCACTCTCTGGACCAACCGAAGAAAAATTCTACTGGTCTATTTTTGAAATATTTAGGGTCGTTCGATTTGTTTTCTATCTTGTTTTCTAAATTTTAATATTAATTACAAAAAATGTGAAGAGTAAAAGGACAATAGAAGGGATGGAAGGAAGATGGAGTGATGATGAAGAAACACATAATGATGAAATAATGAATTTTTTCTCGTGCTTACGTTATTTTTCAAAAAATGAAAAAAATTATTATTTTTTCTATTTTATATTTTAACTTCGTTTTCTAAATTGGTAGTTTTTCAAATTTTGCATGCATTATGCATAATTTTATATAGAGGAAATCTAAAATAGTAAAAACAACTAAAGCCTAAAGGTTTTATTTTTGTTTGTGTCAGGAGTGGGAGATGATATCCTTGATGACGATGGGGGAATTGTCTATTTTAGGGTCTATAAAACTTAAAGAAATTCTCTTCGCTATTTGTGTCTATGTATTATATGCTAAACAAATAAATACAAGAAGTTTTGGAAAACTAAGGGAAAAAATTAGGAAACATACCAAATTCAATTATCCACGTGTATCCTAGGAGTTTGTTTCTTCCACTTTGTAAGTTCATGAATAGCCAAAGGATCCTTATATTAAAACTAGTTGTTGTTCTGGCACTATTCTCCTTTACGTATGATATCAAAAATGAAATCACCCAAATTGATTTGTTGATCAGTGTTTAAATCAAATAGTGAATTCATGTTTCATTAATTATCATTACTTACCTCCAACATTGTTACACACTTAACACAAATGGTGAAGTCAAGTTTTGGTATTGTTACTAACGATCATTACCCAGTCAACAAAATTTCAAAATAATAATGGAAAAAGAGTTAGTTAAGTGTAATTGTTTAACTGGGTTTTCAAATTATTAAGTAAAACTAAATTTTACATACTCTTTTAAGGGAAAAATCAATATCATCTGCAATATTGAAACATTTAACTAGTTGATTTAATTATGAATTAGTAAAATTAATTATCTAATCTGGTTTGAAAACAAAGTCAGATGCGTCAATATTTATTAATATACATAGAGAAAAACATAGGAGGGTAGAGGGTGGAGAAGGAAGAGAAGTGACGACTACTAGCTATTACGGGAAAAGGGTGAAGAGGAAGGAAGAAGGTAATGACAAACCCTAATGCAATTCCGAAAAGATGGATAATAAGGTAAATTGATTTTCAATTTTATGCAATTAAAAACATATTCCAAATTGGTCATTTTTAAAACTTAGCGCATCTATATCGCTACCTAATTTCTAAAATAGAAATCTATAAGTCAAAGTGGACCTAAGTGATCCTTGTGAAAAGACAATATTATAGCAATATAAACTTCTTTTCTGAAACATATAAACAGCCCAAGGCCTACATAATTGAACCCAATCAAGTTAAAAGCGGGTAGCATCCGAAAACAATTAAATAGAACAAAGGGTTATCAAACCCTAGCCGCATTTTATTCCAAAATCAAAATGAAGGTCCTAAACTAAAAAATGGTAGAGCTTCAAAAATCCTCCAGTAGAAAAATCATGGTGGATTTCAATTTTTTTCGATTTCTCTTCCTCGTTTATAACTAGCTTATCATCACCGGCAATTAGAGAGATAGATTTCTTTTTGTAGCACATTTCAACTTATCTAGTGGTTAGCACACCATTTAGATCTGGTAAAATCATATTATAGAGATGCAGCTTCGTAGATATGTCTAATTTTTCCTTGAATTACACAGAGGAAGCTCGAGTTTTTGTTGATAACATACGGAAGCTATTTGGATTCAATGGATATGTTGCTCTCTCCTATGTTCCAGCAAGATAAGTGGTAGATCTTATTATTTAGCATATTTTTGTAGTAGTTAGTGTTAATTCTTTGAATTTTGAGATCTGTTTGAAGAATTGCAGCTTTATATGGTAGATTTGGCTCGTTTTGAGAACATCGATAGGTGAAATTTTCTTCTCCTATTTAAAATAGGTCATGAAAACAAAGATTTATGTTTACACTTATTTTATTAATAAGACAATAATTACATTTTTCCATTTTACTTCATTAGCAAGTCCGAAGCTTGTTTTGAGACATTAGAGTGTCACTGCCAAGAATGGAGCTCGATGAGCTAAAGATAGAACAAGGAGTATCTGTCTTTGACCGAGCTTCTCTGAGTTTAAGATTATTATTATATATTCTCCTATGGGATATATCAATAGAGACTTTCCCGATATGTAAATAGCAGTATTCTAGCCTTTCAGCATAGTTTTCGTGATCACGAGTTTTTTGTTATGAATTCCCAGTGGCTTGATTGTTGAAATTTTTGTTTGATTTCATAGTTAGAACATTAATTTCCGATTCAATTGTTTTTCAAAATTGGATGATATATATTTTCTAATTCTGATGAAGCCTGCAGTTCCTTTCTTTCCAAACAAAATAAATTGCAATGCTAAAAAAATACAAGATTTATTGAGTTTTGACTTACTGTTTTCGAAATTTCTTTAGATGCATTGAATGAATTTCGTGATGTTTTGAAGAGACTGTTGCAGACCAAGTTTGAACTTATTTTTGGCAATAAACCATAAATGTCTTGAATAAATACAATCAAAGAAAAGACGATTAGTACTCTCAGCTTCTATTTTACAAATGAAACTTGAAGTGCTACCATGGTTATTCCATTTTAAGCATCTATCTCTATTAGACAATTTGTTCAAAATGACAAAGTAAGCACCGATTGCCATTTTTGGACAAATTAACTTTGTTCCAAATAGTTTTGCGCCACTCTACTTCATTTTCACATCCTTTAATGTAATCCCATGTATTTTGGAATGAAAATCTGTTCTTTGAAGAAAATTTCCAAATCAAACAGTCTCCAAAAATACTTTTGCCAATAGTTATTTTACCAATAACATATTTAAAAATAGAATTTGCTGGCTTTAAATGATTTTTTTCATGTAGAATTCTATACGATGGTTTCTACTTGGTCATTTTATCCACCAAAATTATATAAATTATTCCAACCTAAAAGCCCTATAAATGATTTACCATTTATCCAAGGATCAATCCTGAGGCTGGTATTTCTTCCATCTTTTAATTTCCTTACAATCAAATTGGAGCTAATTTCTATACATTTGAAAATATATTTCCAAGTAGGAGAAAAATGATTTTCCGTAGGCACCATCTAGAAGTTTTTATTCTTTACATATTTTGCTTTCATCCATCTAGCGCATAATGAATTTTCTTTAGTGAAATTCCATATTAATTTTAAATTGTAGGCTTCCATCGAATATTTGATATTTCTAGTGCTTATTCAACCTGGTTACTTTGATTCTGTAAGAGTACTCCAAGCTACTTTATGGTATTTTCCATTTCAGATAAAGTTGGCACAATTCTTTTCAATTTTTCCACGGTTTTGATTGCAATGTTGTGCAAGTGAATCAAGTATAGGACTATAACATTGATGAATGTATGAGTAAGTGGTAATCTACCTACTATAGATAAAAACTTTCAGGACCAATGGCCAATTTTTTGAATAATTTTATGGAGTCTTCCACTGTCTCTGTCTTTTAACCGATTTGAACTTAGAAGGAGGCCCAAATATTTAACTGGTAATCCAACCTTCTAGAAATTCTTGATACTTAAGGATATCTACTTTTTGCTACAAACTTTGTTGAAATAAATTTTCGTTTTTTTCTTTACTGACATGAAGACCAACAAATTTTCTGATATTTTGATAAATATTTCTAATGATTTGGCATTGTTAATATCTGCATTTGGAGAAATGAGAAAGCGATTAGCATATAATAAATGATATATGCAAGGAACAATGTTTTTTATGCAGAAGATAGTTATGTAGTACGACACTACACAAGCGCTTGGATATTAATACTAGTAAGTAAAAATATTATCAATCGACAGGTCCGACCGATGGCCCAGAACATTAGTTTATATTAGATAAATAATATACAAAGTAGTATTTGAATAGGCCCATAACACAAATACACCAAACATCTTGGGCCAAATAAACACACGCATAAAGACATCCAAACCCAAAAACAAAGATAAAAGCGTGCAACAAACCATTGGACAAACCGGCAAACCGCTACCGTGGGTGGGGTAAAAGATGTTTCGTGCTTTGGAGGCAAGGTAGCTTTCGAACGACCCGATGAAAGTAGTAGGACCCTCTTACAAGTGGAATTAGAATGGCGGCGGCTAATGAGCACCTATCCAGAAAGAGGATAGGTCTCCTTGTCATATTCATTTATTATTTTATTAAATCTATTAGAAGGCCCATTTATTAATACGGAGTATGTAACATTACATATGCATTCTTTAACCAAAACATAGAATTTTTCACAAAATCCAAACTGATTCGTCATATGAAAGATGAAACTCTACCTATTTTTTCAAAAGCTTTATGAAGGTCAACTTTAATGCACATTTTATTTTTATTATTTGTATTCAAATTTCTAAGACTTTCATGTGCGAAAAGAGTATTTTCTGAGATTAGCATGCTTGGTATGAAAGCACTTTGACTTCCAAAATATAGATATTTAAGGAATATTTCCTATTCAATTACTTAAAATAATAGCAGTAATATTTTATACAAAAATACAATAGGCAATTGGCCTATAATTACCCAAATAGTTTGGTATTTTAAAATTTGGGACAAAATTAGTTATTTAAGGAAAAAATTCTCGTTCGACAGAATTAAATTATAGCTTCAAATAAAGATTGTTTTACTTTACTCCAATGCATTTTTAAAAAATTGCTCCAAAACCATCTAATCCAGGGCTATTATCAAATTAGAATTAAAAAGTATTTTCTTAATATCCTTAATATAAACTGGAGCAAGAAGAATATCCTCACTGTTACTATGTAATAAGAATTCTTTGAGTGATAGTAAGATAACTATTTGGTCTCCCTTTAGAGTTGTATAAATCAGTGAAATAATTGATGGCCACCTTTTCTAATTGAGTTGCTTCATTAATGACATTCCCCTTATCATGTATTAGTTTCTTTGCCATTAATATATTTCCTACTATACATTTTGGCATAGAAAATTTTACTAGTGTCCAGGGTGTCACTACGATTAAGGCGACTTATTTTGACCTTCTATTTTACATTAACTGCTTTATTGTGCAGTTCATCAACAAGTTGACATTGCACATGAAAAACTCACTGATAAGTTTATTGTCTAAGCTATCAAAGTCAACACTATCTTGAAGTGTCTCACATTTCTACCTGGTTAAAATTATTTACTTTTTTGGCAAGACTGACTGGTTTTTATAGTGATCCATAACACTGTTTATTAAAAGAAAGAAAAAGATACAACTCACATAGGTGATATACCACATGTATCTCAACTAAAAAATGCATGTTCCGACACAAAGGAACCTTACTACATACTATCAAATACATATCTGATACATGATTGCAAGATACATTTTAACTCCATTGTGCCAACTAATTGCACTAGTACCCCAACTAATCAATTAACCATTATCAAAGGGGGCGTTCACCATCGCTCTAGCTGTGCTACGAGTAATTGGCGACTTTCCAACGTTGCAACCAGTTGAATTTGCAGCTGGCCCCATTACATTTGTTTCAATAATATTCGGTGGTCGAGCTTTATATCCTGGAGGTAGGGGAATATTGGCATAAGGATTACCGTAGACTTCTTTCCAGTGCTTTGCATGATGGTTTTACTTTGTAGGGAACTGTAATTCTTGGACATTAGGTCCATGAGGTTTTTCTTTTCGCTACATAAAAAGGGGTTAAGATTTCCACCTTCAATTTCAACTCTCAAGCTTTCAATTGCATCAGGGACTATTTTGTCATAACTTTGCTTTTGCATCTTCTCTTTTTCCTTTTTTTGTTTCCTTAAAGAGTCACTGGCGCCCTCGGATATGTTGAAGTTATATTGTAGGAAACTGTCAAGATTGACAGCATTCTCATGAACAGAGCCATGCGCATACTGTTTATCAATGCTCACCTCATCACCTGGATCTTGGATAGTATGCTGAATTGCACTTCCATTGTTAGGTTTGCTGAGTTGGCTTGTGCCTAGTAAAAATCGAATTTGGAATCCAAATTCGTTGTTATTAAGTATTTCATTGGCATTATAGGGTATGTTAACGTCAAGCCTCCTACATTCAGAGTTTCTTCAAAATCATCGACATCATTTATAATTGTCTGCATTGCATCCTCATTTCTGGTTAAAATTATTTGTTTGCTATTACTTTATTTTTGTTCCAGGTTTTGATTTTTTCCTTTGGAAATTTGAAGAATTTTATAAAATTTACATTGACGAGTTCCTTGAATAGTAGCATGGAAGCGAGTTTTTAAAATATTTTTTTACTCTTTATCGTATACCAACCATTTTTAAATCTAAAAGGGAAATTAGTTTTCACTATGATGATCAAAGAAAAGTTGGATTAATGTATGGTCACCAATAGCTTGTGGTAAAGTGTTGCATTTGAAATTTGGAGATCAGCAAAAAACTGTTAACCAATTTTTTATAAAGTTTGCAATGTATATTTTTGAACACCTTTGACTTCCAAGTGGACTTATTTACTATGGTAATAGATTCAATTAAGCCTATTTCATGAATAAAGTTAAAACATATTTCCAATTTCTTATAAGAAATTGGAATTCCATCTCTTTTTTCGGAGGCGTACATAACTGTACTAAAATCACCCAATAAAATTCCAAGTTTATTATTAAGCTTGTCAATTCGATTAAAATGATTCCGCAATATGATTTACCATTTTTAATACTAAATGCATAAATGAAAGTAACGTCAATATGCAAACAACCTTTGCTAGTAAAAGTAAAATGAATGAAGTAGGGGGTTAAGTGCGTATTATTTCAAATCCCACACAATGGGATCCCAAATCACAATAATTCTATCATTACCACCAATATTTTTGTTATTGATAATATTCCAGTTTTTAATATATTTATTGTGGGAGTCTGATGTATTGCCATCATCCATTTATGTTATAAGACTCCAAAAATACAAAGTTTATTAGATGAAAGAAAATTAGGGAAATCTAATTTTCTTTCAGGGTAATTGAAACCCCTAACATTCCACATTATTGTGTTCATTTATATAATAAATAAATAAATAAAGGTTATATTTAAAAGGTATTTCAGTAGCTCAATGGTGATTCAGAACTGCTCTCTTCCAATTCTTTTGTTGATTTTCCTTTTATTTCCAAACCGTCAAAGGTTTTGATTTCCTTTTTTGGACGCTTTTTTCCCAAAATTTTAAGAAGTTCTTCCCATTTTGGGATTTTGATAATGTATTATTCTTCAAAAGATTTGCTTCCACCTTTTTCTTTGTTATTGTTGTCCACTATATCTAGAAGGCTCTTTTTCCCCTTTTATAGTGTAAAGGATGCGGAAGAGGATGATAGAAGTACAACATCCTCTATCAGTTCTGGAGAATCATGGATTTGAGCTTTATTCAGGTCGATATTGGCCATATTGACATTGTTAGCCTTCAGAGTATTTCTATTATTTGTAGAATCTATAGCTAAACTTGAATCATCTTGTAGCGGATAATAATTCGTGAACTGTACACTAATATTCTCTGTGCTTGCTTGAAAACTTATACGGCCATGATCTTTATTGCTGCTTTGATTCAACCCTTCAAATAAGTAACCACTTCTTTTTTGAAAAGAATCAGCAGACAAATTTATAAACTATTTTGATTTTGCAATTCTATTGAAGTAATCTGCGTTGGGGTTATCACCATATAGTTAGCTTCGTTGTTTTTATCCAAAGACACTGAATGGTGGGTTTTAGAGTCATTTTGAATAATATCAAAGAACTGTTTTTTTTCACAAACAGCTTTACTTCATTCATGAGTTCTTTTGACTAGATTTTTGGGCATATAATTTTCTAAAAGACACTAATCCTTTCCGTGATGAAGAATTTCTTAATTTTCTTGAAAATTATATTCGACATGATTTAGAGAATTTTCTAAAATTGGATTCAAATTGATTTTTTTTCTTTTTAAATTTGTTTCATCGAGCATGCTTCTATGGGATGACCAAAGTAGGCACACTTCGAACACCTCAGATGTATCCATTCATACTTGATTTTTTGAGTGATGGATTTTCCATCAAACATATTAATGAAAGCTTCATTCAGAAGAGAAAATATGCTTTAATTTCCACTAAAATTTTGGCATAACCAAGCATTGTTTCTTTGGTCATGGGTTCATCAAGTTTAAGAGGAACCTTCACCACACTTGCAATAGAAATAAAGACTTTCTTGTTCCAGGGTTTGAGATTTAACCTTAGTTCAATAGGAACCCTTACCACATTTGTAATAGAACTAAAGACGTTCTTGTTCCAGAGTTTGAGATTTAACTTAAGGAGCCTAATCTGAATTGGTATGGTACTAAGTAAATCTCTGTTAAGAACCATTATTTTTACCATTTTTTCAAGATGATTAGCTTACCGTATATGAAATAAGATCCAACTTCAATAATTATATCACAAACTGTAAGGTTAGCAAAACTGATAACAAAAAGAATCTGTTATCTCTAGTATGTCTTTGGAACTTATCAACAATTTCAAATTTTTTCAACGAATTTTTTGAAATAATGATGGTATGGGCGTGGCCCAAAAATTAGAAGAATTACTTAATTCTACCTCTATTCTCCGATTTACAACTTCTTTTGCTACCACGATGTTCTTATCACCCATTTTCATAGGTGATGTGAATTCCAAATTGAGATTTAAAAGGTAAACCGTCATCTTTAACAAGATCTCCCTATGTTGGTGATGATTTTGCACCATATGTTCATTGATGGAAGGTGTTATTGACGATCTTGGATATTATGGATTCTGAAAAAGATTTTTCCTTTGTTGCATATTGGTAGCCTTCTGTTGAATATGGTTTTTGATTGATTTTTTAGGAAAAACATGGGTAGGTCTTGGAATTTTGACATTAAAGGGATTCTTTTTGTGATTTCTGACTGTTTATTAAATCCAAATCTTGTGGTTTATCCTTATGAGTTCGAGAAAGAAGAGAGGTTAGGGATAGAGGAAGGACTAAAGAGGGGTTGAAAAACATACTAAATTATGATCATAAGTGTGAAAATCGATAAATTTTCAAAAGAAAGCTTTTAGCCAAAACTCTTCTTTTTAGTTGGACATGCCATCTAAACTAGGATATCATAAATTGGCAAATTCTATTTCAACCCAACGAAATGCCGAGCTACCCCCCATTTTTATAAAAAAAATCAAAGAAAGAAATTGCCCCTTTTCAGTAATTTTTTCTTTCAATTTTCAGTTTACCTCGTAGTAACTCTATGTGGTTTTGTAGGGAACCATGCTTGTGTGGTACCTAATGATGTCACGTAGTGGCTCTACATAGTATCATTAGTTACCACGCAATGCCCATACGTGGTTCCCTAAGAAATCACGTAGAGTCACTACGAGGGAAGGTATTACAGTTTCTTTTTTTTTAATAAAACGGGGGCTATTCAACAAAATGATGGGTTTAATTACTCGTTTCTGCTGTACTTTAGGGTTACTCAGCAATAAGCTAGGCTGAAATATAATTGTATTCAGAACAAGCAAGCATTCCATGTCGCCTTGCTAAGGATCAAGCAACCATAGTATATTATGTCTTCCTACAAGGTGTACTCACTGAATAACATAAATTATAATAACATAATCCATCAAAGTAACATTTATAGCC
Organism: Allium sativum; assembly: GCA_030737875.1. Taxonomy (NCBI): domain Eukaryota; kingdom Viridiplantae; phylum Streptophyta; class Magnoliopsida; order Asparagales; family Amaryllidaceae; genus Allium; species Allium sativum. The sequence goes on along the minus strand of JASFAX010000020.1, from coordinate 41,385,639 downwards.
AATGGCGCTTTTACCCACATACGTAACAAATTTATTTCAAGAAGTCTGAGATCAAAAGGTTATTTTTAATAAACCACAAGCGGAATCAGAATGGCGATGGGTGATGAGCATCTGTCCAGAAAGAGAATAGGCCTTCTTGTTATATTCCTTTATTATTTTTAATAAATCTATTAGAAGATCCATTTATTAATACGGAGTATGTAACTATGCCCTCTTTAACCGAAGCATAGATTTTTTTTCACAAAATCCAAACTGATTCATCACATGCAAAATGAAATTCTGCCTATTTTATCAAAAGGTTTATGAAGTTCAACTTTAATGCACATTTTATTTTTATTAAAATTTCTAAGAATTTCATATGCTAAAAGGGTATTTTCTAAGATTAGCATGCCTGGTATGAAGGCACTTTGATTTTCAAAATTAAGATATTGAAGGAACAATCCTATTCTATTACTTAAAATAGCAGTAGTAATCTTGTATATAAAAATACATGGCAATTGGCTTATAATCACCTAGACAGTTTGGTATTTTAAATTTTGGGACAAAATTAGTGCTTTAAGTAAAAAAAATATTGTTTGACAGAATTCAATTATAGCTTCAGTTAAAAATTGTTTTAATTTATTCCAATGCATTTTATAAAAATTTGCCCCAAAACCATCTGATCCAAGGCTTTTATCAAATTAGAATTAAAAGGTATTTTCTTAATATCCTCAATATAAACTGGAGCAAGAAGAATATCCTCACTATTATTATGTAATATAAGAATTCTTTGAGTGATAGTAAGATAACTATTGTTCTCCCTTTAGAGTTATATAAATCGATGAAATAATTAATGACCTCCTTTTCTAATTGAGTTGCTTCATTAGTGGCATTCCCCTTACCATTTATTAGTTTCTTTGTCATTAATATGTTTCCTACCATACATTTTGGCACAGAAAAATTTACTAGTGTTAAGGGTGTCACTGCTAGTAAGGCAACTTATTTTGGCCTTCTATTTTACATTAACTGCTTCATTGTGCAATTCATCAATAAGTTGACCTTGCATATGAAAAACTCACAAATAAGTTTATTGTCTAAGCTATCAAAGTCAACACTATCTTGAAGTGTCTCACATTCCTACATGATTAAATTCATTTGCTTCCTATTACTTTATTTTTGTCCCAGTTTTTGAGTTTTCCTTTGGAAATTTGAAGAATTTTATAAAATTTATATTGACCAGTTCCTTGAATATTAGCTTGGAAGCAGGTTTTTAGAATAATTTTGTACTCTTTATCATATACCTAACCAGTTTTTAATCTAAAAGGTAAATTAGTTTTCACCGTATTATTATGATAAAAGAAAAGTTGAATTGATGTATGGTCACTAATAGCATGTGGTAAAGTGTTGCAATTGAATTTTGAGTAAAGATTAGCAAAAAAATGGTTAGCCAAATCTCTATAAAGTTTGCAATGTATATTTCTGAAAACCCTTGATTTCCAGTTGAACTTATTTCCTATGATAACAGGGTCCATTAAGCCTATTTTAAGAATAAATCTAGAGAAGAATTCCAATTTCTTATAAGGAATTGGAATTCCACCTCTCTTTTCGGAGGCGTACATAATTGTATTGAAATCACCTAATAAAATTCAAAGTTTATTATTGAGCTTATTAATTTGACCAAAATGATTCCATAGTATTAGTCTATTATTTTCAATATTAAATGCATAAATGAAAGCAACGTCAATAATGTCAATATGCAAACAACATTTGTTAATAAAATTACAATGAATGAATAAAGGGTTATGTGCATATTAATTCAAATCCCACACAATGTGATCCCAAATCATAGTTATTCTATCATTCCAGCCGGTATTGTTGTTATTAATAATATTCCAGTTTTAATATATTTATTATGAGAGTTTGATATATTACTATCATCCATCTTATGTTCTAAGATTTCAACAATATTGGGTTTATTAGTTGAAAGAAAATTAGAGAAATCTAATTTTCTTTCAGGGGAATTGAAACCCCTAACATTCCTTGTTATTGTGTTCATTTATATAATTATAAATAAATAAAATTTATATTTGAAAGATATCTCAGTAGCTTAATGGTGATTCATAACTGTTCTCTTCCAATTCTTTTATTGATTTTCCTTTTTTTTCCAAACCGTCAAAGGTTTTATTTCCTTTTTTTTGGACGTTATTTTCTCAAAATTTAAAGATGTTCTTCCCATTTTGGGATCTGGATAATGTATTGTTCTTCAAAAGATTTGCTCCCACCTTTTTCTTCCTTCTTTTTGTCCACTATATCTAAAGCTCTTTTTCTTGCTATTTCCCATTTTTATAGTTTAAAAGATGAGGAAAAGGATGATAGAAGCACAACATCCTTTATCAATTCTAGAGAATCATGAATTTGAGCTTTATTTAGGTCAATATTGGCTATATTGACATTGCTAGCCTTTAGAATATTTGTATTATTTGTAGAATCTATTGATAAACTTGAATCATCTTGTACAGGATGATGACTCATGAACTGTACACTAATATTCTTTGTGCTTTCTTGAAAATTTATATGACTATGATCTTTATTGCTGTTTTGATTCAACCCTTCAAATAAGTAACCACTTCTTTTCTGAAAAGAATCTGCAGCCAAATTTATGAACCATTTTGATTTTGCGATTCTATCGAAGTGGTATGCGTTGGGGTTATCTCCTTATAGTTAGCGTCACTATTTTTATCCAAAGAAACTAAATGGTTGGTTTCAGAGTCATTTCAAATAGTATTAAAGAACTGTATTTTTTCAAAACAGCTTTACTATATTCATGAGTTCTTTTGATTGGATTTTCCAGCATACAATCTTCTAAAAGACACTAATCCTTTCCTCAATGAAGAATTTCTTGATTTTCTTGAAAATTATTTTCGACATGAGTAGAGAACTTTCTAAAATTGGATTCAAATTGATTTTTTCTTTCTAAATTCGTTTCATCGAGCATGCTTCTATGGGATGACCAAAGTAGGCACACTTCGAACACCTCAGAGGTAACCATTTGTACTTGATTTTTTGAGTGATGGATTCTCCCTCAAACATATTAATAAAAGCTTTGAACACCTCAGAGGTATCCTTTCGTACTCGATTTTTTCTTTTGATAGGATTTTCTAGCATACAATTTTCTAAAAGACACTAATCCTTTCCTCGATGAAGATTTTCATGAAAACTATTTTCGACATGATTAGAGGACTTTCAAAAATTGGATTCAATTTGACTTTTTCTTTCTAAATTCGTTTCGTCGAGCATGTTTTTATGGGATGACCAAAGTAAGCACACTTCGAACATCTCAGAGGTATACGTTAGTACTTGATTTGTTGAGTGATGGATTCTCCGTCAAACATATTAATAAAAACTTCATTTGGAAGAGAACATTCCGCTTTAATTTCCACTAAAATTTTGGCGTAACCAACCCTTGTTTCTTTGGTCGTAGGTTAAGAGGAACCCTCACCATATTTGCAATAGAATTAGAGATTTTCTTGTTTAAGATTTTGAGATGTAACTTTAGGAGCCTGATTCGAATTGGTATAGTACTACCATACTAAGCAGTGTCGGCCCAATGGTTTTACTTGCCCTAGGCTAGTTTTTTTTAATAAAAAAAAGCAGTAATGCAAAACTATTTTGATTTTGCAATTCTATCAAAGTGGTATGCGTTGGGGTTATCTCCTTATAGTTAGCTTCACTATTTTTATCCAAAGAAACTAAATGGTTGGTCTCAGAGTCATTTGGAATAGTATCAAAGAACTGTATTTTTTCAAAACAACTTTACTTTATTCATGAGTTCTTTTGATTGGATTTTCCGGCATACAATCTTCTAAAAGGCACTAATCCTTACCTCGATGAAGAATTTCTTAATTTTCTTGAAAATTATTTTCGACATGAGTACAGAACTTTCTAAAATTGGATTCAAATTGATTTTTTTCTTTCTAAATTCGTCTCATCGAGCATGCTTCCATGGGATGACCAAAGTAGGCACACTTCGAACACCTCAGAGGTAACCATTTGTACTCGATTTTTTGAGTGATGGATTCTCCCTCAAACATATTAATAAAAGCTTCGAACACCTTAGAGGTATCCTTTCGTACTCAATTTTTTCTTTTGATTGGATTTTCTAGCATACAATTTTCTAAAAGACACTAATCCTTTCCTCGATGAAGATTTTCTTGAAAACTATTTTCGACATGATTAGAGGACTTTCAAAAATTGGATTCAATTTGACTTTTTCTTTCTAAATTCGTTTCGTCGAGCATGTTTTTATGGGATGACCAAAGTAGGCACACTTCGAACATCTCAGAGGTATACGTTCATACTCGATTTGTTGAGTGATGGATTCTCCGTCAAACATATTAATAAAAGCTTCATTCGGAAGAGAACAATCCGCTTTAATTTCCACTAAAATTTCGGCGTAACCAAGTCTTGTTTCTTTGGTCGTGGGTTAAGAGGAACCCTCACCACATTTACAATAGAATTAGAGACTTTCTTATTTAAGATTTTGAGATGTAACTTTAGGAGCCTGATTCGAATTGGTATGGTACTACCGTACTAAGCAGTGTCGGCCCAATGATTTTACTTGCCCTAGACTAGTTTTTTTTTTTTAAAAAAAAAAAAGCAGTAATGCAAAACAAACACAAATTCTTTTGCCTTCAGCAAGCCTTGAAACCCATGTCCTTTTAGCACCATACACATACCCAACCATTTAACCAAGAACTACTTTGTTTAGATGTTGCCCATCCCCACTGCCGCCTCCGTCATCTTCGGCCATGCTGCCCTAGACGGAGGTCTGCTTTGCCTACCCGTTGAACGGCCCTGCTACTAAGTAAATCTCTTTTAAAAACCTTTATTTTTACCATTTTTTCAAGATGATTGGCTTACCGTATATGAAATAAGATCCAGCTTAATAATTTTATCACAGTCTGTAGGGTTAGCAAATACCTTATATGAAATAAGATCCAGCTTCAATAATTTTATCACAATCTGTAGGATTAGCAAAACGGATAACAAAAAAAATCCGTTATCTCTAGTCTGTCTTTGAATCTTATCAACATGATTTCAGGTTTTTTTCTACGAAATTTCTAAAATGATGATGGTATGGGCATGGCCCGAAAATTAGAAGAATTACTCAATTTTACCTCTATTCTCCGATTTACTTCTTTTGCTTCCACGATGTTCTCATCACCCATTTTCATAGGTGGTGTGAATTCCAAATCGAGATTTAAAAGGTAAACCGTCATCTTTAACAAGATCTGCCTATGTTGGTGATGATTTTGAACCCATATTTTCATTGATGGAAGGTGTTCTTGACGATCTTGGATATCATGGTTCTGAAAAAGATTTTTCCTCTGTTGCATATTGGTTGCCTTTTGCTGAATAGGGTTTTTGATTGATTTTTTAGGCAAAACATGGGTAGGTCTTTGAATTTTGACATAAAAGGGATTCCTTTTGCGATTTATGACCGTTTAGAATCCCACTAAGTCAAAATCTTGTGCTTTATCCTTATGAGTTCAGGAAGAAGAGAGGTTAGGGATAGAGGGAGGGCTAAAGAGGGGATGAAGAGCATACTAAATTCTGGTCGTAAGTGTGAGAAACCATAAATTTTCAAAAGAAAGCTTTTAGCCGAAACACTTTTTTCTAGTTAGACATGCAATATAAACTTGGATATCATAAATTATTCAGAACAAGCAAGCATTCTATATTGCATGGCTAAGGATCAAGCAACCATAGTATATAATGTCTTCCTACAAGGTTTACTCATTGAATAACATAAATTATAATAACATAATCCATCAAAGTAACCTTTATAGCCAGTGGCGCTTTTACCCACATACGTAACAAATTCAATTCAAGCAGTCTGAGATCATTTTACAGGCCAATGTAATTAAAAATATATCGCATAGCCTAATAAAAACGATACTCATGGTGTGAAGCAACTCCATACATAATTCCTGCAAATTAAAGTGAACAATTATAATTTTATCACCGATAGGAACACAACTAAAGTAATGACAAGTAAAGATTTGATTCTAAAACTGGCATGAGTATTAAATAAAAATGGTATTATTCATAATGTAGGTAGTGACGGGCATTGTTCTAGGTTAAAGGTGCCGACTTTAATTTTCAAATTTATGCATCAACGGCTGGATTAAGTTGAAGACTGGACTTCATTTTTGCTTTGTATAAGCTAAGATTAAAGTCACATAGCTAAAAAATTGTAGCTTCGGTTTACTAAACCATTATCATATTATTTTAGCTTGGTTCCGTAGAAGAAGAAAAAAATGGTGATTTCCAATTGCATATCTATAAGTAGCTCCTCTTATCTTTCATCCATCCTACTATAAATTCATGAATGATATCATGAATTTTTATTTGGCATTTCATTGCTAATTCGAATGGTAACTAAAAACATCCCTGTGATTCAAAGCTCTAATTCTCCCATTAGCAAAGACTTTGGACATCTTTGCACTTAGTTATGGGTCTTTTTAAAATCTTTGATAGGCTTAATATTCTTCTATTTTCTACCCAAACCTTAATCTGTGAAGACAAAAAGAGGAAAAACAAAATATGAATAGAGAAAAAGTGAAAATTAAAAGTAAAAGATTCACTGGCCTGCTGTTTATTATGTATTGGTGAAGAGAAGGAATCCATCTATATTTGAAACAAATATTTTTTCTTTTGATGTTAATTTGTCCGTTCAATCTTGAATTTGCTCACGCATCATACAGAATTATAGCATTGTTTATCTTTATTAATAGTCAGAACGATGTGCGATCCATTTCATATTGCTGATTACCTAATTCAGTATTGTTAAAGCTTGACACTAAGTCAAACCACTAGCTGGTACACTCTTAAAAAATCTGATGTTATGGTTGAATAGAACAGTCCTTGTTTCAGCTTTCATCAACGCCGAATAAGAAGAGATAAATTTCTGCATTCTTAAGATCAAATAGATCAACTTACTGTTTATGACATTTAAGGGGAGAACTGCAAAGAGGCTTACACAGGCTAAAGGCATCCTTGGCCTAATTATAATACTCCATCAGTTGATTAAAAAGTGCGTAGAGGATCAGATTTTGTATTGCTTAATATAATTGAGTCGGACAGACTTTTATGAGAGGTATGGAAGATGAATGCAAATGTAGGCCTGACGGTAAGGCCTGCATTGGCTGGCTCGACAGTTTATGGGAACATAAATTATTAAATATACAATTTGGGCTAGTGCAGATTTGAGCTAGAATTATGAGAACATAAATATACATTCTATATAAAAGCAAAGAACCTACCTATTCAAGATTCACTTCAAGCATAGTTTCAGGCTGGCTCAGGAAGAGATTGAGAGGATCTGAGTCTGGGAGGTCCATCATACCTGCAAAATCAATATTTTTCGCAGGGTACTAAACTTCTTAGTTGGAATTTGCTAGTTTTAATATATATACATGCATATGTATGTGTACTAAAGTTAATGGAGAAATTATGTCTGTAAAATGTCTTGACGTATAGCCAGAACAACATTAGCCTCCAAAGATAACCAGGTGTCATAAAACAAATTTTAGCGAGATTAGCTAGACAATTACTCCGTATTGGATATTGGAATTACCACTTAAGCAGACGATGTAATATGGTTACATATTACTTACACGTTTGAATTGACATGATTCCTTTTAGGAATGAAGCGCCTTGCCCAAAGATGCTTCCCATTTATTATAAACTTTGCTTTTGGAGTTCCGTTCAGTACTCTAAATACCGTATCCAGTGTATAAAATGTAACATAAGCATATTGCGGGGGTTTATTTCCATCCGTTGTCTGAACATTCACTGACTGCACATTTCCAAAATACCTGCCCAGATTGAAGGAGGTCGATCATGATCATGTCAAACAAAATTGAAAGGTCGTGATCAGGGTGCAAATAATATGGATAAAAGAGCTTCAAACCACTTACCATAAAAATGAGCAAGTTGAATAACCAGTTTCACATATTCTGATATGCTATCATTTGATTTAGATTTTCTCAGGTAGTTGTTTGTAATTGCTCATCCATAATCGATATATGTCACAACTTGTGCCTCATTTTGAAACTAATTATTTAGAATTAGAAAATTTTATGGAGATGTTAGTGAAGAAATCAAACTAATGACAGTGTCTCCTGATTTGTGCCAAAATTTTGTATTCATATAGCCACTCCCATATATATATCCCATATATATATATATATATATATATATATATATATATATATATATATATATATATATATATATATATATATATATATAGTTCCACGAAACACATATATTTATAGTTCCATGAAACACCACTGTCAAATTTATCAGCAAAAATATGCAGTTCTAACATCAAATATATGTAGTTTAGCCAGCAAATATTTACAGTTCTGACCACATATTTTTGTAAATGGAAAATTTGTAGTTCTGTGCAATTATATACGGTTATGGCTGGAAATAACAATATATTCTCGCTCCAAAAGTTGATAAGGATTTTTCGTGAAACCTTTTCCTATAATGGCACAAAAGAGGATTTTGAAGCCTTTAAGGGTGTTTGAAAAAGGTGATTTTCAGTTTCCTTTGATATTTCATATAAATGATAAACAAAATGTTATAAGCAATCCCTGTTCCAACTTCCATACAATGGAATCGGATAACAAACCGGTCAGTTCAAAAATGTAGTTAATGGTCATAAGTATAATATAAAGCAGATGAATGAAAACGCTTGTAGCATATCTTTAACACTGTACGCTTACTTAAGTCCAAAAGCGGAAACAGCCTTGACAGTTATATCATCTATCAAATATGGAGCAAAAGGTTTTTGCATGTACAAAGGCGATGGGAGTAAGGTCTATGGGTTTACAATAAATAGGGGAATCCATGCGATTTTAAGTAATATTGAATGTATGACTGAGAAATGATGTAACAAATACGAAGCCTAACCGTATAGGAAAAGCTCGCAAAGAGAGGATGAAGGTCCGCTTTATTTTGGTATACGAGGAAAAAGACATGAAATTCAAATGTCTTCACCACAAATTTGAACTAAATTGCCAATTTGGCATCCCAACATTCACATTTTTGGATTGTTTCGTACGTTCTTACCGGTATTCCAATTGAGCAAACTAGCATTGTCTGAATCGTAACAAATATCGATTTGGATAGTAATGATTGAAATAGCTTTCTTCAATCTCTTTTTTTTTTCAAATCAATAAGACATCAATGGTAATGTTGTCATTAATATCCAAATCAATAAGACATCAATGGTAATGTTGTCATTAATATCCAAATCAATTTGGATATTAATGAACTAGAATACGAAGACATTGAATACTTGTAAAGTAGGATTCATTTCCAATATCCTTTTCATCACCTTCTTTATTGTTTTTTTTTTTTTTTTTTTTTTTTTTTATTGTGTACTTATATACAAGTCTATGTAATATGCAACATATTACACTTGAATATGTGTTTGAATTACGATATGCAAGTTTCGAACCTACGAAGTCATGCATTCAAATTGAAATGCGTAACCACTGTAACAGTTGTGCGGGACGTGTTCGTCCTTTTTTTCTTATGTGCACGCGTGCAAACCATCGCCCACACACTCTTATCAAGCTATAAAAGTTCATGGCTTAGTCGTTTGGTAACACCTCCCTTCCCTCCTTCAAACGAAAAAAAAAAAAAAAAAAAACTGTCAAGAGTATGTAATATATATGCGCATTGAATGAAACTGACTAATTTAATACTAATGTTTTGCAGCTCAGGAGGTTAAAATGGAAGACATCGCAGAACCTACAGTAGTATATACAGTGATAGCATGCGGAAACTTGGTGCATAATGGGCAAACGGAATATCAAAAAATCCAAACAATCGAACAGCACAGAAGTCTTGCACAAAAGTATCTCTTAGCTTGAAAAAACGACTAATGTTCCGTGGTGTAGTAGCATTGACAAAATACATCTTCATCTGAGGTCATGAGCTAGGACTGTACCAGAAAAGCATTTTGTATGATGTATTTATGGATAAGCAGAAATCATTTCAATACAAAACCATGCAAGACAACGAGTCTATTTGTGATCATCTAGCTTTGTGATCCATTTTATTTATAATTCCCAGACAATAATAAAAGCTTAGCATGACGACCCCTCAATTAACATTAACGTGACACATAATAGAAAAATTCTGAACTGATCATATTAATAGCTAGCTTATGTTTACCATTAAAATTATATTACTTAACAGAACATGATGATATCTTCCAGCATACCCAGTATTCTAACTAATCTAATAACCAAGGTAAAAGGTTGAAGTGAATTAATAAAAAGACAAATGTGTGTGCTATTTAAAAATAATAATAGAAAAACATGCTTATTTAACAAATAATGGACTGTTCCAGTTTTTCTTCTTTCTTTTAAATCTGAAACAGCATGCAACGAAATTTATAGAAATAACAAGAATAAGAAGAAAAAAAAAAAAAAAAAAAAAAAAATCAAGGCTTTACCTCATGAAGAAAGTCAGCAGCTCCTCTTTTGTTAAAGGATGCCCATTGGAGAACGTAACAAACATGGTCCTCTCGTCATCAGGAAGATGATCTCTTACTGATTGTTGAAGCTCAGTCATCATATTATCAGCATTCCCAATTGGAGGCATCATCGGTAGCCCTTGCTCAATCTGTTGCATATTTCTTAATGTACTCAAGTCAAAAGGATGTCCCAACTCAACCGTTCTGTCAAGACCCACCCTTCCAAAGAAATCAGAGTTGCTGTTAAACCTATTGGAAGAGTGGCTCAGAATCTCTTCATTGTTAACCATGCAAGCAATATTCGAATCCGCAGGTCGAACGTGGGTCTGGCTCATTTGATGCACAAGCATCTCGACATGATGTAAATGAGCTAATTCATCCGCTTTCTTTTTAATATCAGCTAAGGCTCTCAAACACACGGTTTTTAGGTAATGTTTGATTCCCTGGGATGCTTGTTTATGTAAACCGATATTAAGTTCATCAAATGGAGAATCAAGGCGCAAGGAAGCAACAAAATCAAGGCCTAAAAGTGCAATATTATGAAGTTTATGATTATCAAATGAGTTCATCTGAGCTATAACATCAGTTTTTTCTTTTTCCTCAAGCCAAAGCCAAAAGGCAATTATCTCCATAGATTGAACAGGATCCATGTGAAGATCAAAAACCAACCTACTGTAAAGTTTACGTTCACCCGAGTAGAAGGCGTGGATATCGTTGATTGAAAGGTTTTGTGGAGGGAAATCAAATTGAAACAAAGCCATTTGCAAACTTGAAAATGAAAATAAAGAAAAATAGGAAATAGTGGCTAAGAAGATGATTATATTTCTTATGATTATTTTAGCATTTGTAGAATGGATTGAGGGTGGTGGGAGATCTATATACATTCATTGTAGCAAGTGCACTAAAAATATCAGACCACATTTTGACCCAAGGGATAGGATAGAAGAAGAAATCTTTAATTACATTAATTTTGGATGTGCATACAAATCCAGTTGTTACTCTACTTATTAATTTTCAACCAAGCATGAATAGCTTTGCTAACAAACAAATTAGGCGTGTGCATTCAACGGAAAAAACATTATAATGAGTAAATAACAACAAGGGATTTCCTCGACAATGTAACAGAGTTAGTATTTATTTGTAGCAAATGCATTATAACGAGCCATTTTCCATGCAAAATACATTGAAACAATACACGGAGGGAATGAATATCAAGTAAATAATAAGAAATATTAATTGATTTTTCCCACTATTAATTCAGGTACGTTCACCTTGTTTCAGTTTCTATATAGAATTTCATAGGGAATTGCATATTTTCCATAAAAAAATGTGAGAATTTGAGAACTTGAGCATACTAATCAATTAGGGTTAAGTGATACTTAAAGAAAAGGAGAACCACTTTCTGATTAGACTATATGCAAGGTTATCCAAATTCAAATGATTTTGGAGAGTCACTATAAAGTTAATAAAAAAAAAAAAAAAAAAAAAAAAAAAAGCTTGCCATATAACTGTTACATGTAATTTATCCTTGAATTTTGATTATTCAATCAATCACAACGTCATAACAAAAACACATAAAATATATCATGCGCGATGTGTCTTCCTATGCAAAGGTATGGAAGAGGAGAGGTAGCAAAACGCTAAAATAATCCACATACAAAATGAATCATTTACTTACGAAAGAGAAAAGTGCATAAAACATTTTGCATTGTGAGAGGTAATAATGGAAGTATGCATTTTTCAACCTGTACATACTTACAATTTTCATTCACCTGCAAGAAAATATAAGTGGACATCCAACTGCTAAACCCACCATCTTAGCCATCAAATTTTGATTTGCCCTAATTCCAAACCATAGTTGGAAACCAAAGTCCATAGCTCAGCAGCTTAAACACAGTAAAACTGGGATGTCATCACGTGGTACACTGTATTTTGCACATGAACATTAAATTGTATCTGTATTCGTGATAAAATATGCTATATCCATACTTGTGTGATTATTTATCTCCATTGATCTTAGATAATTATGATATCTCTCATGCGTATTTGCAGCAATTTTGTATGTTATAAAGTGTGGTGAAAAACTTAGATAGAGATTTATCATCAATATGTGAAAGCCATTTAAGTAGTGTCTTATTTTTGTCCATTCGAACACCATTGCAATTCAAAATCAAATATGCAAGTACACAAGATCAAATAACAAAAAGAAGAGCAAGAAAGAAGATAAAAGTGGTCTGGATTTGTAACCTACGTCACAGAGTCACCTAAAACCCTTTTATTCCAGACAGCAATTATAAGAGATTACAAATCAGACCAATGACTGGACAGTTACAAGATGCGCTATTACAAAACATGTCCACTAGCTTTGATTGTTTGTTGAAAATTTTCAAATCAATGTTTTGGGCTTGGGTTTGTGAAGAGGGAAGAAAGAAAGAAGAAGAAAAAGGGGGAAATATTATGTTCTACATCATGAAATATTCATAGGTTTATCTTTATATGTAGTAGGAAGAGGAATAGATTATGAGAAAAAAAAAAAATATTTGGATAATTTCTTCATTTCTGTCAAAACACGTGAAATACAAAGTAATGTGCTTGGAGTAATAAAACCAAGTTTAAGGGGATGTTGAAAATAAACTTAGTTTTTAATAGGAAACATTAATTAGCGACATATTTAATTATTGTATTTAGGAAAGGCTAAGACAAACGGAAATAAATTATAGAATTATTAAAATGAGATTAGAGAAGAATCTAGAAAGAAGAAAAGTCTAGAAAAAGAAATGTCTGGAGATTCTCTCTTATATAAATTAGGATGTAATCACTCATTTGTATGAGGTAATATCAAGCAGTGTATTAGACCTATGTATGGAATCAAGGAAAAAAGAGAAGAGAAATAAAAGCAAATAAAGTTTTCATCTTTTACAAATATTCTGTAATAACCCGGAAATTCTGAGCCAGTTTAAAATTTTTATTTTGGCAACTTCGACGAATTTTGAATATTTAAAATGAATTATTTTAAATAATATCGACGAAAATTTATTTTGAATATATTTAGAACGTATATATTTATACGCGTCGTCGTTAGAATATAAATAATTATATATAATAATAAAAGGAATTGAAAATGGCACGGTAGTTCGATAATTCGATTTCAAACTTCAATTGAATGTACCGGGTGCAAAACAATCCGGATTTTGGCGAAACAAAAAATTATAGGATCTAATTGAGAATATCTTTCCAACGAATCCGAAAAATCGAAATTTTATAGCGGGAATCAAAAGTTATGCCCAGTTGAAAATTCAGAATAGTCGCTATGTAAATTCTACAGGGCCCAAAAAGTCAAACTTTGCATATAAATAGATTTGGACTCGAAACCACTTCCGTTGAGTTCAAAATGCCGTTTAGAACTCCGAAAAGTATAAGCTTTGATATATTTCGATATCCGGAATAGTGGCAATTGACAGGAGCTTTTCGGTTAACAAAACATAGCCCTTAGAAAGTGAAATTTTGCATACGAGCTCAGAATTCGACGAAATAAATTTTTATGAATTCATAATGACAAATCATTGTTGAGTTCCAAATGGCGCGTCGAACGGAGTTGGTATGTGGCCTTGCGAGCTAAAACAGTTCAGGGTGAAACAGACAGTCACTTTGCAAAGGAACATTATTGATACGACCTCAGAATTCGATTTCATTTTTTTTTTTCTGGATTCGTATCGTCTAATAATGGTTAAATCCAAGAGGGCATGATTTTAGAGTTAGTGTGTGAGCGTACGAGAAGAAAAGGTGCGCCAAAATAGCATTTTTAGAGCTTATATGAGCATTTTCGTGATTTTTTTTGAACGGTCAAATGAACTCGGAATTCGATGAAACTTGTTTCGTTGGACTCGTCTTCACGTCTACTATCTCGTGTCTGAAATACGCAGCTATCGGAGATCGCTAGCGTTCAGGCGATACGCGAGAAACTAGCATATAAACACTTTTACTTCCTTTTCTTCTTCACTTTCTTCCTATTCCTATTTCTTCACAAAAACTCAAAAATGGAGTCTCACCCCGACCGCCACTGCCCCTCCTCCCACCGCCACCACCGGCCTCTGGCGAGCCGCCGCACCCCCTCCTCCTCCTCCCCTCCTCCTCTCTTCCTCCTCCTCTCTCTCTCCTCTCTTTTATGTGATTTTGCAAACCCTAGGAGCCACCACCACCACCACGGCCACCACCGCCGCCGGCCCCTAGCCACCTCCCCACGCCACATCAGGCCCGGCGCCCCCCTCAATTCCGGCCGTGGGCCCCTCCTCCTCAAAATAACCTTTTTCACTAATCGCCCGTTTTGCAAATAAGTCCCTGACCGTATTTCGCCAATAACTCCCAAACGTTGCGCATTTGGCCAAAGTCCCTCTAGACCAAAGTTGTAGAGCACGAAATTCTCTTCGATTTGGCTATATGGAAGTCATGTTTTGGAGTTCGGAGCTGCTCGGAAAACGCGTTCGAAGTCTGCTGTTCAAAAGCGGTAAAATTCGTGTACTTTCGCGAATTCTGGTGAATTGGAGCATTTTCGGCAAAAAGACCCTGGCGAAAGTTGTCCGGAATGGCGCGTTTAAGCTAGAAAAAATGGTGGTGTGAAGATTGAAGCTCGTTTGCAAATTCTGGAACCAGAACAGCGAATCCGGGCGTTAGAAAAAAAGTGAGTTTTCTCCATTTTAAAGCTTCTACAGTTTTTGACATATGAAGTAAATAAAAATACGATCTTTATATTATAGAGAGGATAAAAATCCAATTTTTAACTTATAGAGAATATAAAGATAAGATTTTTATATAATGTAGATAATAAAAATGTGATTTTTATATATGTAGTGACTACGGGCAACGAAAGTGACAAAAGGCGAGAACGACAAGATTTTCTACAATAGAAGTGTCATGGAGTTGGAATAGCTTTGGTGAGAATTTCTCACTCTTCAATTTGTTTTCTAGTTATATATATATACTAGGATGCAGACGGTGTTTAGTAGCACCCGACACAATCGTCCACAGACCATGGACTTGTTTGTTTGGTTGCATAGATTAGTTTAATTGTTTGGTGAAATGAAATTGATTTGATTGATGTGTGAATGGCGTGGGCCTTCACTAGACCGGGGATAAGGCTAGGCCTCGTCCCGTTTCTAGTATCGTGCCGTTATGCCGCCAAAATTTTCTAAAATAAGTTAGAAAAATAAAAATATCATTTTATTTAAAGAATGAACTGAATAGAAATTCATATGTTAAAATAAAATGTTTTATCGTTAAAAATATAATTTTTAACGTGAATATGAATATAGTGAATGTGAATAAATAAATATTCATTTACAAACCGGACGGTTTGTTTATGTACACTGATTTGACTGACATTGATTGGGACGATAAATTTTACACATCGCCCAACTGCACAAATAAAATCTGTGTTTGATTGTTTGAAACCCCACACGGGTGTTGGGATGAAATTTGAAGTTCACTCATCCTGATTGATTAAATATGTCGATCGATTGATTGACAGGCTGTTGTAAGCGTTAGATATCTATATTTGATGCTTATACAGTGTAGTGCACTTTGGATGATGGTTGATTATTTATCATTGCTATTATATACATGTGTTGTGTGGAATCCATATAATTAACTTTATATGGTAATTGATTGGGCCTCATTCCAATTTAGAAGATAAAGAATTTTATAGAATAAATGTTCATGTGTTGACAGTACTCATCCGTTGAGATTAGACATGTGTTGAACGAAGTATTTTAATAATAAAATTTACATCTTTATCTTTATAGAATAAATGTTCATGTGTTGACAGTACTCATCCGTTGAAATTAGTCATGTGTTGAACGAAGTATTTTAATAATAAAATTTACATCTTTATCTTTATAGAATAAAGGTTCATGTGTTGACCATACTCATCCGTTGAGATTAGTCATGTGTTGAACGAAGTATTTTAATAATAAAATTTACATCTTTATCTTTATAGAATAAAGGTTCATGTGTTGACCGTACTCATCCGTTGAGATTAGTCATGTGTTGAACGAAATATTTTAACAATAAAATTTACATCTTTATCATATATAAGATTAGAAACTAATTGAAAAATAGATAAGATGAGTGGTCTCCTGAATATTGATCTGATGTTGGTTCCGGCCTTCGGGGTTAATATTTAGGGAATCGTTCTCTTACTAATTTACGGTTGGAGTCTGATTAAATATCAAACGATAGATACCTTAATTTTTATAAAATATATTGAATAACAAAAATAGTCACACATGGACAGTACTCATTCGTTAAGATTAGTCGTGTGTTGACAAAAATATAGATTCACATATTGAATAGAATAATTATTCATTTGTTGAATAGAATAACGAATTTATTGAAATATATGAAGCCGTGTTGATTATAGTTGCGCTATTTTGACGTGAACGATGTTTATATCGATTATATTCGTTTTTATAATGAATATTGAAAAGGAAGTGATTTCAAAATATAACGTTTTGAAAATATTATCATTTATATAGTAATGATAGGGAATATTCAATTTTGATTTGAAATTGAATATAGAATTGAAATGTTTTGAAAACGAATTTAAAACGATTCATAAAATACGTTTTAAATAGAAATCGATGAAATATATATTATATATATAATATAATGGCCTGAATAGAACGCGCCGCACAGCGGCAGTTCGTGAATTTCGACCATTTATTTCAAACGGACATTACGGGAGATCCGACCGTCGGATTCCCCTAAAACCGGAACCGTTGGGTTCGTATCGAAAAGAGCTTTCTAACGAATATTAGAAATTTGAAATCTAACGGTTGGATTTGGAGATACGTCCAAATCAAATTTGGAAAAGGTCGTTGTAAGTGCAGTTCGATGGCCGTTGATGGAAATCGACTGTACGGGCCTTGATAAAATTATTAAAAATAGTAATAATTTGCGTAAAATCATAAGAAGCGATTTGGGAAAAATTGTGATGAAAAACTCCACATTTGAAAAGATAAAAATAGATTTTTATCGAAATGAACTAGTTTGGAACTAAAATTAAAACCCATTTATTTTTAAATAAATAAATTGGATTTGAAATGGGTTGTAAATAGAATTGATTTGTGGGTTTATCGTGAGTGGTGTTTTAAAAGACACTTGTTCTTTAACCCGATACTAAATAGAATGTGATTTGAGTTTGTCGTGAACTGTGTTTTAAAAGACATTAGTTCTTTAACCCAGTAAAATGAGTTTTAATGAATCTTCAATTAGATTGAAATGTGAATTGATAATTTAAATTATCAACTTTAGAAAGTGAGCGAGAATAGAGCATCACCAGTTTTGCTCCAAAGCGATAGTTAAATCTTTAATTAGATTTGAACGTGAAATGGTAATTAATTTTACCGATAACACCGTGGTATTAGATATGGAGTATTACCAGTTTTGCTTCATGGGATGCATAGGTTGGGATTGGGAAATAAAATAAATAATTACTTCGGTGTGGATCGCTAATCCTGACTAGTTTGGAAAACCATAATTTGGTTTGAAATGACATCCAAAGGAAGATTAAAGGATAAATTTTAAAGAATTTATCTTGGATAAAATTAATGGGAACCTTTCCCTAAGAATATGAAATTTGTGGTTAGTGGCTGCTGAATTGGAATGAGGCGTATGTTGTGTTTGTGTAACATTTGTTTTTAATATACGCGGGTTGTTCGGAAAGGCCGGGTTTATACCCATTCTGAATAACCGATTCGACGATATGTCGAAGATGAAGACGGTGGTCGAAGACCGGAAGTCTTCACATCGTTTGGGTGATTACTGATAATCTTGATTGGGCTGTACACCCAAGATGAGGGAATCAGTTGGTTGTCGTCCAGACGTACTTGGAGATGGATGGATATGCGAGGAAAGTGCCTCCGGTTTCATTCAGACCCAGAACGAACTTGTAAATGGATTGTGTGTCTGACATTGGATTTTATTCTGTGTTGATTGATTTCTATTAAATATATATCTGTTTGGCGGCGGAGAATTTATTCTCTTGCTTAACGCCCTTCTCTGAGACGTACGAGCTTAGAGGTTATATATCGATAGATATCAATCGCATGGCATGAACTGCCAGTGTGACATGCTGAGTTGCATAGATCAAGGCCTCTGTTGAAAAGCAAAGTCTTGTGGTTGATGATCAAAGCACGGCCTTTGTGGCGTAGCTTTGTGTATAACGTGAATTCGCGAGCCTCACACCTCGGTATGAGTTAAAAACGGGATACGGACCGCTGGGAGAGCACGACGTTTCTTTCTAGCTTTGGTGGTGTCAGTGACTTACCAGCCCTGACATTTATATACTTTTCACCTTTGTGGTTGTTGGAATGAGGCGCCTCGATATTAGGTCTGTAAGGACCGGGAAACGTGTGTTCAGGAATTGCCAATTATATGTTCTTCCGTCTGCGTTGTGATTTGTCCTGTTCTCAAATGAACAGGGGTTTCGAACGGTCTAGATCGGTTTAACGACTGATTCGATCGAGCGAAATTCCTTGTCGTCACATATTCTTTTTTCGCAAATTGACCATCATTTGCGTGTATTTGGAAGGAAAACATTCCTTTGTTTGACATTTTATCGCACACTCACTTTTAACCTCGCTCTGATGCCACTTTGTTAGAATTTAGAGGAGGAAGAGAAATAGATTATGAGAAAAAAGAATATTTGTAAAAGAGGAAAACTTTAATTGCTTTTATTTCTCTTCTCTTTTTTCCTTGATTCCATACATAGGTCTAATACACTGCTTGATATTACCTCATACAAATGAGTGATTACATCCTAATTTATATAAGAGAGAATCTCCAGACATTTCTTTTTCTAGACTTTTCTTCTTTCTAGATTCTTCTCTAATCTCATTTTAATAATTCTATAATTTATTTCCATTTATCTTAGCCTTTCCTACAATAATTAAATATGTCGCTAATTAATGTTTCCTATTAAAAACCAAGTTTATTTTCAACATCCCCCTTAAACTTGATTTTATTACTCCAAGCAGATTACTTTGTATTTCACGTGTTTTGGCAGAAATGAAGAAATTATCCAAATTTTCTTTTTTCGTTTCTTCCTCTTTCCCAATATGAAGATCTTCGATGCAATTTCTTCAACAGTGCTCCATTCTTTTTGTCCTCCTCCATTTGCACAAGACGTTCTAATAAGTGTGTGCTCTAGCTTCCGTCTTATTCCGGTGTCATAACCTTTGAATGAGTCATATATGGCATCTTTAAATTCTTTAAAAATTTCATTTTTACAGTATTTGATCAATTAAATTTCTTTGCTTGTGTTAACTAATACCGAACAAACAACAACGCTAGCCTTTTTCTCACCAACAGCTATGCTTACTTTTATAGGTTTGCTATTCATAAAGGTCCAATCGCTTTCCTTCCGTTTATCATTTTGAATCACATCAACAGCTTCAAGCACGACTTTAGACCCTTCTTTCACGACATCATCCTCTCTCTCATCAATAATTTTAGATTCAGTAACATTATTAGGCTTCTCATTATTCGCATTCTTGTTTTCATTCTCGCTTTTGTCTTCTCTTCCTACATCCATTTTTACTTCACCTCTTTTTTCTTCTATGCTTGTCATCTCCACATCATCCGCTTCTGAATTGCTCTGTTCATCTACTTCCTCTTCTGCTTCGATTATCTTTTCATCTATCATGTCTTTATTCTTTGCACCATTTTCATTTTCCAAATCCTCTTTGAGGTTTACATCAGCATCTCTCCCTCCATTTTTCTCCTCCACATCAATTTGATTTTCATCATCAACATCAATGTCTTCTTTAATATCAGTTGTTTCTTCTTCATTTTCCAAAGTTGCTTTAGTTTTAAGAACTAGCTCCTGCGGTTCTTCTTGTCTTCTCTTAATTTTCTCTTCGTGAGCACGTAAAGAGCCTTCCAATTCTTCTACTGTCATTTCTTCGAGGTCCTTCGTTTCTTCAATGACACACGCAATATAATAGAACTTCGGTGTCAAAGAACGAAGAATCTTCTCCACCACTCGAACGTCTGCAATTTTTTCTCCATAGCCTCTTGATTGATTCACATTCGCTTTCACCCTTGTACAGTAATCCGAAATCGATTCGGATTCACTCATCTTCATTGCTTCGAAATCACTCCTTAGCGATTGAAGCTTAACTTTCTTTATATTATCAACTCCTTGGAAAGATTTTTTTTTTTCAAAATTTCCCAGGCTTCGTTTGAAGTGGCTGCATCCGCTACTTTTTCTAACATTGAATCATTCAAACATTGATGAATGAGGCTAAGTGCGTATTGATCTTTTTCCTTCATCTTTGCTAAGGCTTCCTTCTCCGCTCGAGATAATGCAGTTTCATTTTCTGGCTTGTCGTAGCCTTTGTCTACTATCTCCCACACTTTTTGTCCGCCAAGTAAAACTTTCATTCGAAGACACCATTTCTCATAATTTTCTTTTGTGAGACGAGGATATTGGAGGGAAAACATTCCACTGTTTGCCATTTTATCACACACTCACTTTTAACCTCGCTCGGATACCACTTTGTTAGAATTTTAGAGGAGGAAGAGGAATAGATTGTGAGAAAAAAGAATATTTGTAAAAGAGGAAAACTTTATTTGCTTTTATTTCTCTTTTTTCCTTGATTCCATACATAGGTCTAATACACTGCTTGATATTGCCTCATACAAGTGAGTGATTACATCCTAATTTATATAAGAGAGAATCTCCAGACATTTCTTTTTCTTGACATTTCTTCTTTCTAGATTCTTCTCTAATCTCATTTTAATAATTCTATAATTTATTTCCATTTATCTTAGCCTTTCCTAAATACAATAATTAAATATGTCGCTAACTATTGTTTCCTATTAAAAACCAAGTTTATTTTCAACAGTGAAATGATATGTCATATGAAAAGAAAAACGAGAAGGGAGAGATAAGACATTAGCACGACCATGACATACATATTAAATATTTAATGGTCAAAATATGGGCCTTGGGCCAAGAATGCTAATGGGTTTACATTGCGGACCGTTGAAAAATTGAATTAGGCACGCGGGTTTGTAACGTTTCGGGGCTGTTGTAAACGAACTGACGCGTCTCTTCATTCAAATTCGCAAGGCTTTGAAAGAATGCATCTATTCGAATTCGAACAGTCGCGACGCTTGAATGAATGGTCGCCTCCCTCTACATATATAAATAGGCACGGTCAGAACCGTGAGGAATTAATCCGAATTCTACTTCTTCTTTGTCCTTGAGAATTCTGCAACACCATTAAACTATTGCAAAACAGTTCTGTTCGAAACACTTCTATAGTGTTTCGATTTTTCTGAAAGTGTTGCAAAATTGTTTTCTTCTTCTTACTCTTTGATTCTATATTCTAAATTGCATTATCAGTAATCATTTCTCATAGTGTTCTTGATCGGATCAAAGCCGTACAAAATTTGAATCCGATTTCATTGTTGCAAGGCTTTATTGAATCCTGAAAGTCAATAGTTCGATAATCCTTTTGTACCTGGTGGATTGAACTATTGTCTGAAAGAATTTGCTCCGCAAATCCTTAAAGTTTGAAGTATGGCATTCATACGACAATCATCATCATTCGATAGCCTCAAACCGCAAAATCCCCAAAATTTTCCGACAATACCTTCAATCATGGAAGGTTTGAGCGCATTGCAAGTGATGAACCAGCATTTGACGAAATTGGAGCGTTTTGATGGTGAAAATTTTACTCATTGGCAAGAGACGATGAAGTTCTTCCTTATCACTGTGAAATTGTTCTATATCTTGGAAGACGATTTGGAAATTATACCATGGAAAACCGCTGATGAGGATGTCGCTCTGAAGGAGAAACGAGCAAAGCGCAAAGAGGATGATTTTCTCTACAGAGGGCATATTCTGAATGCATTGTCTACTCCAGTCTACAATGCTCATAGGACCTTGGAAACTGCAAAGGAACTCTGGACTGCTTTGGAGAGCAAGTATCGCTTATCCAATGCAAGTAATAAAAAAATTCTTATTTGTAATTTTATGGATTTCAAAATGGTCGCCAACAAGTCCATAACTGGACAAGTGAGTGAAATCTTACTATTGGTGAATCAACTTAAAGATGCTGGTATTGATCTCCCTGAATCTTTTGTTGTTGGAGTTGTTATTTCAAGACTCCCGAATTCTTGGAATAATTATAAGAAAAAATCGAAACATGCGGAAACGGATTATAATTTAGACGGTTTACAGCGTCATCTTCGTATTGAAAAGGATTCTCGTAAACGCGAATTAGATGATAATTTGCAAACCGAGTCTTAGGCTAAGGCAAATAATGTTGAAATTACTGATAAATTGAAGTCTAAGAATGAGGCACAGTTTAAGAAGAATGGTAATTCCAAGAGCAAAAAGAAGGGTGCCTGTTACTATTATAACAAACCCGGCCACTATACCCAAGACCATCGTCTTCGGAAGAAACAACAAAAAGAGAATGTGGTCGAAGAAAAGCTTATGGCTACCGTACAAGAGGCGAACCCCGGTAGTGCAATTGATAATGATTGGTGGCTCGATACTGGAGCAACATTCATGTTTCCAAAGACTGTAATCTGTTCAAGACTTACGAAGAGAATAATGGAGAATCCAGCGAAGTTACTGGCGCAAACAAAGTTGCAAGCAAAGTTATGGAAAAAGGCACAATTGAACTTACATTTACCTCTAGAAAAGTTCTCACATTAGTTAATGTATTTTATGTACCCGATATGTATAAGAATTTGGTTTCTGGATACCTTTTTAATAAAGGAGGATTCAAGATAGTGTATGAGTCTGATAAGTTAGTGTTGTCCAAGAACAACAAATTTATTGGATAGGGATATTCTTGTAACGACATGATTAAGTCGAATCTAATGAAGAAATCTTCTGCTTATGTTGTTTATTCTGTTAATTTATGGCATAGTAGATTAGGACATGTTAATTATAAATCTCTTAGAAATATGCATAAATTAGGATTAATTTCTGATTGTGATTTCGATTCCATCACTAAACGTGAGATTTGTGTTCAAGTAAAAATACACCGGAAATCCTTTAAATCTGTTGAAAGGAATAATGGTTTGCTTGATTTAATATATAGTGATATGGGTGACTTAAAAAGTCATATCACCTATGGTGGTAACCAATACTATATAACATATATTGATGATTATACTAGATATGCATATGTATATCCAATGAAATCGAAAGGTGAGGCCTTTGATAAATTCAAACTTTACAAAGCAGAAGTCGAAACACAAGTAGGAGTTAAGAATAAAGTGTTACATTCACCAATGTACCGCCCCATATACACCACGACAAAATGGTGTTGTTGAGAGGAAAAATAGAACTTTAGTAGAAATGGTTAACCTATGCTCATAAGTTCTAATTTACCTTATAACCTATGGGGTAATGCTATGTTATCTGCATGTTACATTTTAAATAGAGTACCACTTAAAAAGAATAATATTTCCCTTAAGAATTATGGTTTAATAGAAAACCAAACCTTACTAGACTTAAAGTTTAGGGTTTCTTAGCGTATATTAGAAAACCTGACCCTAAACGACCAAAGTTAGGAAATAGGGCATTTAAGTGTGTTTTCATAGGATATTCTCTTAATAGTATAACTTATAGGTTCCTTATTCTTGACACCTTAGAAGTTATAGAATCTGTATATGTAGAATTCTTTGAAAATTAAACTATTGAGAATCCATTGAGATCATCTAGTCCGGAACCAACCGAGACTAATGATATCAATGATGATGAATATGCTCTTACTCGGAACAGCAAGGAAGTGTCAGTACCAGATAATAGTACTGAACACAAAAGAAGTAAAAGAGTGAGAATAGAGAAGGACTATGGTCCTGACTTCATAACATATCTTGTAGAAGGCAATAAGGATGAAGTCTTTAATGTGACAAGATATGTAATGAATGCCGATGATGATCCCAAAACTTATTTTGAAGCTACGAGTTCCAGAATTTAACGTCCCAAATTTCTCTATCATTTAAATTGGAATATTTAAATTTGTTATATACATTATATTGGAGATATAATGGATTTAAATCGAATTTATTTAATGAAAAGGAGTTTGAATGTATATAATTTATAAATTAATTAAAACGAGCTCGAAACGCCGTGGTAGTTCGTAATTTTCAATTTAAATTTAACTGAATATACCAGATCCGATATAAGTCGGAATTCTATAAAAAAGAACCGTTTGAATCAATTAGATTATATTTTTATAATGAAAGAGAAAAATCAAGATTTAGGCGTATAGATTTCAAGTTATGTCTAATTCAAATCTTCAAATAGTCGCTATGGAATTTCGTTAATAAATAATAGCGTTAATAAAGGGATTTCTATATATTTGGATTTCGTTATAAACTGAATTTCTATATATTGAGTTTAAAATATATCTTGGTTATTCGGTTTGGATAAATACGATAATAATTTATTATTTATTTAAATAATATTGTTTTGGAATATAATATATTTTATCGATCGTAGTATATAGGCCTTAGGAATGGGTTTCTTTTCGAACGATCTTCGTTTCCGGCGAAACGAGTTTTATTGGAATGCGTATAATTAATTATTGCTATATTTTCAATTTGGAGCCAAACATGGATGTTTTATCGGTAGGCGATATTTAGTGGTGAACCGATAAATTTAAAATATCGCCATTGAGAAAACGGAGTCCGTTTTCAACGAAGTCGGTTTCAATGAGACCAGAACGACGAGACGTAGCGGTGTATTTACTTTGTTGAATTTTAAATTGGTGGTTAGCGGTGCGTATAATTGTTTGTAACGTAAATAGCGGTGGAACTAACAGTATGAAAATATTATAATATAAATATCTTAACCATAAGCAACATAATGTACAGCCTAAAGCTCTCGCTAACGTATGTGTAAATTAATTAAATAGCACTGCTACATTTAGCCTACCCATTACCACCTATAGGCATAAAGACCTACCAATGCATGGATATGGGAAGAAAATGTAATAATATATATATATATATATAAACTATTCCTTTCTCCACAAGCTATTGTAATAAGCTTCACCTGGAAGGTACCAAAACTTTACTTGCGTGCCACACTTTGTTTTCTTGCCTGTCAATCCATATATCCGTGCTAATCAAGTTACCCAATTAAAAATGATTTTTCCAATGGTGTGCGGTGCACACTTCTCTCCCTATAAATAAGCCTAACTTCATTTTCCCAAAGCCCAGACTCTTTATATTTTCCTTATTTCCTGTATAAAAAAACAAAACTCACCATGTTTCTTTTCATTCTTTTACCAGTACGTGACACCGGACCCCTTCCCGTTTCCGAAATACAATGAAAACCTCAAGCAACGAAAAACTGTCTCATTCATGTTGTTTCAAGAAGTGCGAGGGGAGTTGGCACGGTGGTCGACTGGAGTATCCATGGTTTGTATCAGTGGCGGTTTCTGGTCTGGAAGGTTTACTGGTGACTGGAAGGGTGGCATCACCCGTGGGGGACATACTGGAAATCAAGTGCAGGCAGGCGCGGATGGACTTCGGTGGATGGTGATGGAAGTGATGGGTTCAAGTAAATATGGAGATGAATAAATTCAGAAGCATGAGACGTGAAGAAGAAATGTAGTTCACGTAAGGAAGGTGTGGACTGAGGACAGTTTTGCTTTGCGAGAATACACGAAAAATAAAGGAGATGCACTACTGTGCGACGTTGGCACGAAGTGGACCGTGTACTGAAGTACATTGGAGCATTCATGTAGGCACTGTGATCAGGAGAAGGCCATGCGAGGTGGTTGCTGGGTGAGTTGCTGAAGTGGGCGGGCTTGGTGTTGCGATGACGAAGTTGGGTATGGGGTATGATTGCATGGCGAAGTGGAGAATGAAGGGCAGGCACGTGTATGAGCAGTGCATGAGTGCGGAAGTTTGCAGGAAAATATAAAAATGGGAAGGAAGCTTAATAGGAGGAGACAAAGGGAAGTGGGGTAAACAGGAAATAAATCGGAGAAAGGGTGGACCTAAGAACTGGAGCAAGCTTTCGATGGAGGAAGATACATAGTGTTTTGATTTGTCTGGATAATTAAAGGTGCCTAATCGGTTTCATGGTAAGTGATGATTTATTTTATATATATATATATATATATATATATATATATATATATATATATAGGATATAATAATATTAGTTTATATAAGCCACGTAGCCTAGCTTGAAGTAACATATAACGTGGCTTGAGCGCCTAATTTAGCTTATGAAAATGCTTGGTCCTCCTTTAGAATGTAACATGCGAATATATGTACTGATTTACACTGCCTATTTGTCACATGAATAAAATATAATTTATTTTATATAGTAATGGCCAGTTTTATTTTGTGCCAAATGAAATAATAAACATGCTGAATTTTATAATCTAAACAAATAGTTAAGGGCTTGATGCATATAATAACTTTAATATATGTGTATTTTATTAAGGTTTACATATATACATGAGGCTGGAATGAATCACGTTTATGCTTAAAGGGTTTTTGTATTGTTTCCAACCTCAACTTTAATAAATCGATTTTGTATCTTACAATGTAATTAACGGTTTTGATTTAATTAAGGTCAATTAACAAAAATAATAAATTAAACCAGTATTGATTAATTATTTAAATCTAAACCGTACGAATTATTATTCATGCATGTAAACAAACCAGAACAAAACCAAAGTCATTGGAACCATATTGAAAAGCGTAGCAGTTTGGAGTTGGTTTGAAAGCATTTGGAATTAACTGAAAACAAATCATTTTGACGGAGGGTGGAAAATCAAGTGAGTTTAACTCACTCAGTTATCCCGTTTATAATTTTTTATAAACCAGGTTTTTATTTTGTGTGCAATGTTTGTTGATGGTTGATGATTAGATGACTGTTTGTCTGTATGTTGAATATTTTTAGATATTCACTGATTAAATTAAACGTTTTGTTTAATTTAATCGAATTAAATCGTTATCAACAATTAGATTCCAAACGAGGTAACTTACCTTGTTTGTTACATTTATAATAATATAAACATATTAAATATATCATTTGATGCTTGAATGGATGTTATAAATTGTTTGTTGACTGTTATTAGCTGAACTATTTATTTTTGGTTATCGTAATGAATAAATATATTGTTGTATTAAATATGAGATAACCATTGTGATGCAGGGAAGGACAGGTTGGAGGGATCCAACCAGATTCCTTAAATATGTTGTTTATATAAACTGTTAACCAATTTGATTCATTGTTGAACCAAAATTCGTCACTTTTTTGATAATAACCAATGGGGTATATTGGTAGACTAATTCTCGGCAAATGGCCTGTAAATGAATCGTTTTATAGAGATTGATTTACCATCAGGTAAATCAATAGAAAGAAAGTTATAAAATTTGTTTTATAACTAAGGAAAGATTTGAAATCTATTTTATATATATTATTTTTAAATAAAATTATTAAAGAAAATAAATAATTATTTTTACCTTGTAATTATAAAGACGAGTATATAAAGCAAGATTTGTGGGATAATGAGTTTTCGAAACAAGTGGGCAGAAATTAACCAAATTGTTAAGGGTTGAATTTATTGTTTAATTGAGATGATTTAGTTTAATTAGATTGTTAATTAAATTAAATAAATTTATTTAAATTGATTAAAGGAAAGGGATAATGGAATTGGTTAACGGGTTAAGCTTGTTTTGAGATAACTGAGTCAACTACTTGAACGAGAATTGATGATTAGAAACAATAATTAAATCGTTAATTATTATTAAAGTTAATTATTTTAAAATAACCTTTTGAAGGAAATTAAATATTTAAATAATAGTTAATGATAAAGTAAAGTTTTCAAATAAAAAGGAATTAAGGTTAATTATTACTTAAGGAAATGATCGGGTTGCCAGAACTCGATTAATAAAGTCAAAGGTGATCTTAGGACCTTGCTTACAGTTAAAAAGGATATTTAATAAGTTACTCATATTTATATGAGTTATATTTTTTATTTATTTATGGAAAAGATTCTATAATAGGAAAGTTTTAAATTAGTTTTAATATGAGTTGAAATCAAACAGAAGCTTAAGTGGATTAAATTTGATTATAAAAGTAAAGATATAATGATAGGATCGGGGGAGTAGATGTGAGCTATGAAATGAAGTTTAATTGGACAAAACAAAGATAAGTGGTCACAAAAAGAAACTCTATAGTTAATGGAATCTTGGATTAATTACTGAAATTTAGGGTACGTTTATAAACTTCTATCTATTTTGAAGATAAGAATGTTGTCGACTCAAGGTCTGAGAGGTAAATAAAATTCCCCGCTTGAACGACCTCATGACTATCGAAGGATGATATTAGTTTAGAAACGATGGTAGTTGAGGGAATTAAAGGAGTATTTTTGCAAGGGATATTATAAATTATAATTCGAAGAATTATAAGTTGGGTAGATTGGATATGAGAATTTAAAAAGCGGTATTCCAAATGTTGAAAGATTTAGAAGTTAAATTGTACTCTGAAGTTCGGAATGTTTATTATGTAAGGTTTATTCCAAAGTTCGT
Source organism: Allium sativum (assembly GCA_030737875.1). NCBI lineage: Eukaryota > Viridiplantae > Streptophyta > Magnoliopsida > Asparagales > Amaryllidaceae > Allium > Allium sativum. Next base: position 41,356,511 of record JASFAX010000020.1, on the reverse strand, counting down.
AATATGATATTCTAAAGTTTGGAATGATTAATCAAAGATGAAGTTTATTTTGAAGTTCGAAATGTTAAACGAAGAGGTTAAATAAGAAGTAAATGACATTAGCATATTTCAATATAAATGATAAGTCGGTTTGACATGGCTAAGGAGGTAAGATAGTTATAACAAACTAATGTACTTAATTTTAGACAACAAAGTATATTATCGCTAATGATTTTACAAATGGAATTGTTAAATAAAGTAAGAGTTTTGAAAATATAATTTGTTACAATTGTTACAGATTTCAAATAAACTATTTTGATTAATAAAAATTAATACTAATTATTGCAATGATGTGAAAATATAACCATAAAGAGAAACAATTGTTTTGACTAAGAGGCCAAGTGACGCTGTATACTGAACCAGTAAATCCTTTTTTATTTTCTATGAATGATGGTTGTTTATTTTGATAGTTAAATCACCGACTGTCAAAATCTGACCAAATCGATTGTTGGTATGGAAAGACCGGGATCGAATTTATATTCGAAAACCATTCTGACCAACAAATACATAAACGTTGAAGTTGTTCAGAAGTTGATCGAGATGGAGCAATTGAAGACCGTGGATCTTCATAAGTGGAAAGATTATTTGTCGAATATTCTCTAGTCTGCGGCTAGAGGTATTCTGACGTGATTCGGTCGTGAGTGGGATTTTGCGGATTGCAAGGACTTCTCACTACTGATCCTTTGGATGCGGTAGGAGGGTGCCTTCGGTTCAACCTGTTCTGGATGACTTGCTTGGACGATGCGAATGGTGGCCAAATGTTCCAAAAGTCGATTATAACCTCAAGCCTTACCAACAAGGAAATGACAAAAATCGGGCAGGGAACATGGCTATGTGGGTCGCTCCTATTAGGGTGTATAATCGCCTATCTAGAGAAATTCCTTTTGCTTCTTTAATCTATCGATGTTGTCCCTTTTCGTGAAATGGTTGCTGATCCCAACCGCTGGTGATATACATTCGTTACACTCAAGTGAAATGAGTGATCGGTCATGTGTGGGTCGGGTTGCAAGACGTTCTTGTTGAACCCAGTGTATTCCCCTCTAGATATACACTATCGGAAGGTGGTTCCATACCTTGTCATAGTCGGAATCCAATCTTCAGAAAGTGCCCGTGGTTTTGATTGTATACTATATATGTGGAGCGTGAGATGCAAGTGTTCTGCTAGATTGCTATTTATTTGTATTTAAACATTATTATAATATCAGATGATATATATGATTTCAAAATGTTTTGGGTTATAGTAATGTAAAAAACGTCCGTATTTATGCATGGATTTGGTCTTACTATTGTCCTTTTCTTTCAAAAAGATTTTGAACTTTAAAAACCAAGTTGGACGATCCCCCTTAAACTGTGCGAGTTTTTCTCATTCTGGTTAAACAGATTGACCCGATATTTGTGATGCTTGGGTTAGACCGGGATGTACAGGACCAGCTTATTGGATAATACGAAGATCAGAAGATGTACTGGAGGAGTCTAGACGTATGATTTTATCTAGTATATTCCGTTGTATGCTGTGTTTGAGGACAGGTTGTTATAACTGTCTAGATGTGTCTGTTGTACTCTGATGGATGTAAGTATATTACTTCAAGCTTTAGAGAAAGAGTTATTTCTATATTATATTTTGTTTTGCTGCGATGTGAGACTCTCTGTTGTGTTGGTTCTTATTCTTCTATTCTAATATTTCTTTCTTTCTTACCTCACCCTCTAATTTCTTTCTATTGACATCTGGGTTTCCAGTACAATTTGTGTTGGATTAGTGTTGTTCGATCAACTCAAAAGGTACCGGAAATTTGGTTCGTCACAGTTGGTATCAGAATATTGGTTGAGTAGTAACCTTGGCTCTGTGAAGTAACTCAGTAGAGATAGGGTTAATAATACCCTATATTGAGTTTGAGTGTATATACGAGAGAGTGTATTTGTAAATTTTATATAAAAATGATTTGTATTGTGTTAACTGATCGGTTCAAGTGTTGAAAAACCATATTGAACTGACCATGGACACAATATTGTTTTATAAAGAGTGTAAATGAAATAATTTTGCCCAAAATATATTTTTATAGAAAAGGGAAATAATTTTCTATAGTATAGTGATATTGGTTGTTTTGTTTGATTTGACTGGAATTCAAAAAGAAATTGAACTAATTAGAAACCAATTGGTTAATTGAATTAGATATGAAAACTAAACTTAACTTGGTTAAGTAGAATTAATTTAATGGATGAAATTGAATAAATCAAATATGGGATTTGTAAATCAAATAAATAATGATGGAAATCAATCGGATATTAATCGATTGATATTAAACCAAAGTAAATGAAAATTATTAAATATCAATATTGGATATTAATTGGATTTAAATAAACTAGTTGGATTTAATAAGAAATTGTATGAATTGGAAACTAAAAAAATAATCCCAGTATGCATAACACCAGAAAAGGGCAATTGCAATGCTTATAAGCATGGCAAATTTACTTTGTCACGGTTATAACTGTTATCCCAACATGCGTGGTAATTTTTTATTACGGATAATGTCACGGTTATAACCATTATCCCAACGTGCGTGATAATTTTTTATTACGGATAATGTCACGGTTATAACCGTTATAAACTATATAATTTGTTACACTTATAACCGTTACAAAGGAAACTTCCCTAAATTTATTACCGTGATAAATATAAAAATTGTAATGCTTATAACCATTACAAATTGGAAACCTGTAACATTTACAACTGTTATTAAATTTACAGGCATTTAACAATCACAATTTACACCAGTATATCACAGAACACATATAGCAGCACATAACAATTTTATTGCCTCAAAGCATATAAACAATTCATTTAGAGAAAAAATTAATTTCATAAATCAAAATACCAAATTTCACCATACAACCATTTGCCAAAAATACCTATCATCAAAATACTTACTAATTTTGAAGTCTCAAAACATAGCTCATAGTATCACAACCTATTAACAAATGGAGAAGCTTACAACTAAAAAATTAAGAAGCTTACATCTAACATAAAGTATTTATAGCTATTGAGTACATTTTATGGAGCGGCTTTGAGTGCAGCAATCTTTAGTGCACTTCTAAGCTAGTTGAACAAGCGTGGCTAGTGCATCTTGTTTGGCGTCTTCAGCAATTACAGTAATAGGATAACCTCCTTTAATAGCTCCTTCCAACACACCAACCAAATTTCTTGAATTGTTGATTTTCTTGTCAATAAGAAGTAACTGAAAATTTTTACAGCCATACGTCAATAAAATAAAGCAACAACAGGAAGTGCAAGGTTGTCAAGAAGCCTTTTCTCAAGGTCATCCCAGGCCCATTTATTTAATTCAATTTTGTTTCTTTATTTAAAAAAGGATAAATGCAAGATTATGCATGTACATAACAATGACCAAAATCTGCAAACCTGGAAGGCATGATCGGTAGATTCAGTTGTAACATTTCATTGTTTTATACTCATCATACTACAGCAGATATAGTCAAAAATTTGGAATGACGCCGAATATAACTATAATTAAAACAGCAAGATTTGCCAATCAATTTGTTGCACCAAATATATATTGCAATGAAAGCTAGTCATTACCAAACATTAATTTTAAAAGAGAGGAGTTTGATATTTGCAGCTATAATATACTTTTTTTCTAGAAGTTAGTTACTCTTATGAGAAAATTAAGATAATCAATTACCTTGCAGTTATCATACTCAACTGACATTTTTTCACCGTGGGTCACAAAACAGGGAGAAATGTAACCATGGTCAAATTGTCTCCCCTCAACTATGTAAAGATGATTTTCATCACTTCCCCCCTTCAAGTGTAACCACATTTTTTCAACCAACATTGCTCATAGCCTAGGCAATCATATTCATGATTTCATAGTTATTTCAATCATTGCCAGCTGCTAAATCAACAAGTTCACTGTCTTCAACCTACAATATCAACAATTAAACATCACTGAGAAGGAAAAAAAATTAACACAGAAACAACAGTCAGTTTTACTGCCTGTCAGATAAGGTTAAGGCTATTTGATTTATAAGCAAAAAAGGGAACAAATGGGTTCATATAGATAAATTATTAGGCATAGTTTGCATCATATGTCCTTCCATCTTGTATTGCTTGTGCTAATTTATACATTTTAAAACGATATTCAATTTACGATTCATTTGTTAACCAAATATTAGGTGGTGGTAGTAAAAACTAAAAGCAAACAAAACTTACCAATTTGGACATTAGCTTGAGTTCAGAACCTAGTTCTTTTGCAGTTTTCTCAATGCCACATTGATTTGAACTGGGTAAGCACCATCTGCAACAACCTATGTAAATTATTATCTATTTAGAGATGCTTAATATCAAACAATTTCACCATGGAACAACCTGTATAAATATTTACTTTGAAATCTTTAATGATCAAACTTTGACAAAGAACAATAGATGTGGTTGCACAATCTCCAGCCAAATCATTTGTCTTTGCAGCAGCCTGCCTAATTAATTTAGCACCACTGTTTTCTACAGGGTCCTCTAGCTCAAGATAGTTTGACAGTTCACTCATTTCCAATTTTTTTTTTGCACAATTTATATGTCATAAATAAAGCCATATATATATTGACTCGTCGTAACTACACTTTCATATTCATGATTTGTTAATATGTTTATCACTTAAGAATGATTAGAAACTCAATCTATACATCGTTTACCTATCAATCGAGTGTATTGACATCAAATATAAAATTCAAAAATATTTAAAAGTAGATTTTACATATCTTTTTTTAAATAAATAATATTCATTTAACTAATCTTATATCCTAAAATATAACACATCAATATGGAATTCACTTATACTAACGAAACCAAGAGCAAAACAAAAAATTACAGAATTGAAAAGATTAATTTATACTTGATACAAAAATCAAAAATACTAATTTGCAGTTCATTTATCGTAGCATTCACCATGCATTGCCTTAAGACAACTGTTTTCTTTTTACAATGCAAGACAGAAGTGCAAACTAGGTAACAATGTAATTAATAACACAATGGAAAAGCCAAAATTTTCATGTTCAACGAGAAGCCATTTAATTGGAACAGCTAATAATATGCTAACCAATACAGTGTTTATTTTCTTGTAGTGAATTTCATCACAGTACCAAACCTCAGTTCACACATGAATTTTGAATTAAACCACAAGCCAGTTTTTGAACCGAGCTAAGGCTTAGTTTTTGAACATGTTTTGGTAAAAATTAGGAGGGCGCACACTCGTTTTGTCATGTAGTCTCCTACTATTACACAATTAGTACACAAAACTTGCATTGGTAGGGATAGACAAAAATCAATTATAGTGAACATGTAAACAAAGAGTGAGACAATAAATATAGTATGGTTGTATCTAACATGCATGTGCAAATAACACTAGTGTTGATAACTGGGAATAAACTAATATTAATTACCTATATTTAGCTATACATGCAATGTAATAATAATGTATTTCGGTAACCACATGAGAAATAATTGAATCTTTGTATTGTAACTATATTTGATAACCAATTGGAAAGTAAACGTATTTGACAATTAGTTTTCACTGATCAGTGACTGTAAAATGGTAACAATTTATCCCATAGTAACCTGATTATGTTCCTTATGGTGGCACATAAAATATTAATTGCTTGGTTTTTAATGTGCAGGCAATTTTGTCATTATAAATTTGGATAACATATGCTACACATGCAACTGTTATTCAAACAAATATGTAAACCGCATGATGCAACTTACATTTCCAGGAAAACAAAACAGTAAAACCACGAAAACAAACAAATTTACTGAATGGTCTTACTAAACAGTTAGTGAAACAGCGGTTGCATAGCTGATGACACCAAAACAAACATATATCTTCCACTATATCTCCTTCCTCCACACCATATTACTCCACATTATCTTCTTCAATACTTGAAATCACCATGAACAAAGATGCATAGCAACCATGCTAATTGTAACACCCCGTAATTCTGTTAATATTAATATTCACAAATTAAATAATAACTAATCTCAGACGTGAGAATTGTGGGAAACAGGTTGCGCCATTGTGTTCATCTCGGAATTCTGGTCGAAATAGAGTCCAAGTTTGCGTGAATTGGACTTCGTATGAAGAAGTTATGGCCATCGGAAGTTTCAGAAAATTCAAAACAGCTCGCAGGAAATTTAAAATTCAAACTGAAAGTGCAGAAGCGGGCTGGGCGGGAAAAATTCCCGCCCAGGCAGGTCAACTGGGGAGTCAACACTAGTGTCGACCTCCCCCCCTCCAGGTCGACTATAGTGTCGACCTGGGTGTCGACCTGGTCAGTCGGCTAGGGTTTTGACTGAGCCTAATTCTGAGCTGCTGATGTGTCTTTAGGACTGAGTTGGCAAATTAAACGGTTCAGTTTAGTTCTGAGTTGATCTGACGGTCTAAATAAACCCTAAACTCTATAAATACCTAGGTAGTCTCTCACCCTAATTCATATGAAAAATAGAATAGCTACCGTCATACCGCCGCCATGGAACTCAGTCTAGTCGCCGCCAACTAAGAAGGAAGAAAAGCTAATCAAAACCTAATTCTACTCAACTCTAAAGCAAATCAAGACTCTCTTTTCTTCTCTAAATTGTGAGTATGATGATCTTAACAAGATTATTATTATTTTAATTAGGTTAAGTCATGAATGGATTATGAGTAGATGATGTGAATTGTCATATATGTTGTTGTAAACCTTATGTTATCATGTATGTTATAAATTCTATGCTATGTATGTTGTAAATCATGCTATGATGATGTTATGTATGTTGAGAGTTTCTATGCTAAGTTGTGATGAATCATACATGTTAAAAAGTCATGATGTTATTATCTATGCTAATTAGTTCATGTTAATCAAATCATAATATTGATACTATTTGGGCTATGTTGGTCTATATGACAAGTCACATATGCAAGTTTAGGTTGATTAGTAAAAGTTATGAACATATGCCATGACATCTATTATGACATCTAGAATTATGCTATGACATATGTGAAATTCTATGCTAGTTCACACCATCATTATGTTGCCTAAAACCCCATATGCAAGATTATACATAAATTTGGGTTATGATCATATCATGTAAATTGTGACATTTAACAAGTTGACACCTTTAGATCCTTAACATGTGTAATTTATGCAAGTTTCACCCCTGTTAGGATTAGATTTATTTTAATTGTCTATATGTTGTGGTAATTTATTTTTGTGCTATGAGTTAGACTATTTCAGTCTAACGTATATTCTGCGTTGAATAAGCGAACGTATAAACGTGGGGTAGGGGTAATGTTAAGGATTTAATATAAAGAAGTTGGGGTGCAATTGATATGATTTTTCATGCCATGAGTGGATGACCATAATTGAGTCAATTATGGGCATCATTAAAATTGGTGTTAATTAATAATTTGAATAGGGAATTATTAAAACTGGGGTAAAAGATTATAAGCGATAATCAATGCTTAGGACACGAGGTTGGACTCGTTTGTGACGTAAACCTACCCGGACCCGCCCGGCAAATCCAGTGGTCACAAATGTCAGCCCAATGTGATAGATCCTAGGCCTAAACTAAAGCATAACAGTTGTAAAGACACGAGGTTAGACTCTTTTATGGTGTAAGACTGCCCGGACCCGCCCGACAAATCCAGCTGCCATAAATGCCAGTCTTGTTGGATCTAGAATAACCCTAGAGGGGGGGTGAATAGGGTTTTTCACAGTTTTTAAATAGAATTGAAAAACTGACAGGATATTAAAATAATAAACAGATCACAGAATATAGCAGAAACAGAAATGCAGAAAATAAATCACACACAGATATACCCAGCTTCGGCAAAACCCTGCCTACTGCTGCATTTCTAAGGTTTCTACTAGGTGATAGAACAGATCCCGCATACAAGACCATGCACACTCGCAAACCCTGCTCCTATTCTAACCCTACGCTCAAAACCGTAGACTGGCCAATATCCCCTTGACCAGATTTCCCTTGATTACAACCCGTAACCAATATCCTAGATTTTACAGAATTCTAGAACTGTCAGTTAACTCCTAACTGAAACTCCCCTAGAAATTTTACAGACTTCTAGAAACTGTTCGACGGTTTTTACAACACAAAAATTTAAATACAAAAATAAAAAACCCCTTGTGAAATTTTGACTAAGGAGTTTAAAAACAAGGGGTCATCCCCTTTTTATTTGCAAACTTGGCTTAGCCAAAAACTAAATAGGTCGGCCACTTTAATTCACTTCTGCCCGATTTCTTTCTCTATGTAAAAATGGCGGCTCTGGAAAAAACGATTCTAGGGTTTCTCGTCTTTGCCCCAATTCGATTGCGATAGCTCCAGATAAATGAATTCTGGTTCTCTGATGAACTTCAGTTGTTCGATGGATATCTTCACGTCTGATATCGGATTTTCTGGTGGTCGAAACTTGGTAAGATTTCTGATTTTAATTCTTTGGTTGCTCGGTTAATTTGCTTGGTTTTGATGGATCTTGCCAATGATGATATAGGTGTTATTTATAGGATTTAAAATCCTTAAACATCTCTGATTTCATAATACGTGACTTGGCTGATTGGTTTGAGAAATTTGGGTAAATATTGAAGTTAATTTCGACTATTGGCTTCCTCTTTTGGTTTGATTGGTTGAATTGAATTCCTTGGCTGAATATGGCAATTCTTGAAATGCTCGGCCTTGATTTGATGCTCCTTTTACTGCCTCGGCTTTGAATTAAAACAATATTTCTGGACTTGATTTGGTTACCTTCTTTGAATCATTGAATATAGATTACCCTTGTGAAATTGGTTTCTTTGCTTTAAAGTAGCTTGCGTGATCAAACCTGATATGTTGCCATACTTGAATCAAATTTGAAAGCTGCCTTAAATTAAAATTCTTTGCCAAATATATTTTGTTCAAATCAAGAAACAAAACTTAATTTGTTTCATGTTAAAGATACTGTGATTTTTAACTTGTTGCCGAGATTGATTCTCCCTTGTCATCAAATATTGAAGAGTGATTTCTGGAAATTATTTATGGACATGAATGCTGATTTCCTTAAACATCCTTCTTCAATTCTGTGCATGGACATCTTTCTGTTATGTTGAATTTGAGCCTTGACTTGATGAGATAGAGGCCCCACTGCCCCTCTCGATACTTTGGCATGAAATCGTTTCAGGAGCCCGATTTATAATTTGACTTTCTGGAATCAGTTAAGAAAAATTTGCCAAATATAGTTTCCTTAATGTTGTTTGCTGAGATTCCAAAAATGCTTCACTTTCTTTCCTGAATCTAGACTTTGTATATTTACTTCCCATGTCATTTTGCTGGGTGTGCACAGCCATGAATTTGTACCCATTTGAATTTGTGAATACATGCTATACATGTACAATATCAGATCGGCATGTATGATACTTGAGCCATATACATTTGTGCTTGAACTTAACTTCCCTGAAATGCATGTACATGTTCAAGCCTGTGCATTTCACACTTGTTTGACTTTGTGCATGAAAACAGCATCCAAGAACTGTTTGTAATAATGCTGCATTGACCCAATCCAGACTTGCTTATTTATGCTGTGTGTAGACTCGATCCACTACTTCATGTTGCCTTGAACACTCCACTGTCTTGACCTTGTATGTGACCATATTGTTGCATCATTGTACATTAAATCCTGTGTGCATCATTACCTTGAAAACATGCCTGCATTGCATATTTGATCACCATGCTTGTCTTTGTTGACTGCACTTGTATGCCTGAAACTTGAACACTTGTACATACTTGGGCTGTTCAAATATGCATGTATTGGCCTGTTTTGAATTGCATAACCATGCAGCTTATATTCGACTTTGGCTTTGAACCTTCTTGACCATGAGTGCACCATTTTTATGTTGGCTTGAAAACATGAATTTCTGAAACTTTTTCTTGGCCATATCATGTATAACATTGATCTGGACTTGTTGACCATGAACATTTTGAACATGCTTCACACAATATCCATCTGCCTGCATGTAGAATGACATCACTTCTGCTTCATGTTGTATTCATGTCATCACTACTGTGCATACATGTATGCCTTGTCCCCTTAGCTGTTTTTGCTGCTGCTCTACCATGTTATGTTCATGTCTTTGAAACTAGGCTGTCTTGTTGCTTTATCATGTACCACTTCTTTGCTGTGTAATTTCACTTTGGCTTGTTTTGCTTAGCATGGCTCGACCAATTGTGTTGAGCTGTCTCGACTTTGGTTGACTTGAATTTGTTGATAGCATCACTGTCTTGAAATGTGTTGAGCTGTGCACTGTGTCGAGCTTGGTCCATGTGACTGCTCCACAGCTGTATACACTGATTGGCGAGGCAGTGCACACGTGTATTTATACACGTGTGTATATGCAGCCATCAGACAAAATTTTCCTGTCCCTGCACTGTATATACATATTGTCTGCCTTGTGGTATTTACAGTGTATCACTGTGAATATCACAAGCTGTCTAGACACAGATTGATGGTTTTATAATTCAGATCAAGTCATGAAAAAAGATGAGAAACACACCAGAAATCTGAGGCAAATAAAATTTTAAAAATAAAATTTATATTTGCATATATTCAGTATTATTTCTATTGCAGTATACTGTGTGTTTCTGTTTCATGTGTGACAGGTAAGCGGGGATGACTGGACTGCACTGACAGAAGACTGAAGAATGAAGTCAAGAACAGTGTCAGTTAAAGAGTGTTTGTAACAGTGTATGTATAGATGAAAATGTACAACTGAGTGTAAAATGTGTATGAGTGTTGAATGAGAAACTGTGAGTGTGAAACGTATTGCAATGCTGAGATGTACAAATAGTGGAGTATAAAATTTGTACTGTTTGAATATTGAAATAAAATATTCTATTTAAATAAAATATTGTGTTAATATTTGAATTTCTGTACAGTCGTATTTTATTTAAATACAAATATTATATTCATTGTTGTGATGTATATATATAACAGTACAGTACCAAACACATTTATAATAGAAATATATTTGATTGTTATCATCAAACAAAAATCATATAATCGTGTATACAACACCGTTATATACAACAAGTCTAATGTGAGAGGTCTTTATGAGGTTATGGCCTGAATGAATTAAGAAATACTTAACCAGATAAACATGTAAGGTGGGACATGGGGGTTAAGTAGGTGCCTTGGGTGGCATGAGGAATCTAGGGGGTGCCCTTAGAGGCATGAGAAATACGATTAGTAAGACTTAACCAAACACACATGTAAATGAACATGACTAAGAGGGTTAAGTGGGATATATTAATGACAAGCTTAGTTGGGTAGCTTGTGGGGGCCCATTTCAACCAGTATCCCAAATGTATCTTTGTGGGCTCGACCCAAGTCGAGGACGGGACACACATACTGGGTTTGACTATAAGAGGCCAAAACGGGGAGCGGTGGCAACGCAAGTCCAACGGGTTTCATATGCATGTGTGGACCCGGGCGGGTAGGTAAGACATTGCTGCATCGTGTAGGTATAAGCCGTGCATTCTCAAGTTGTATCGGGTTGCCACTTTAGGAGAGTGATACACCCCACTGTGGGGCCAGCACGGGTATCTACGAGTAGGGAGCCGATCGCAAGTGGGTAGTGGGGTACACCTAGTGGAGATAGGGGCAGACGGCACCTATGTAGTCAGCTAGGGGTACGTGAGGCTATTTATATAGTTTTTGTGTGAAGCAAGCGGGATCAACCTTTAGGGTGACTGGTGCGGTGCAGTGTAGTAATGTGCGGTGCAGTGTAGTAATTATTCGTTAGTAATTAGGTATACCTTTAATGTTATCTTAAACGTTGTCTTTATCCGCTCTTCCATGCCTAATAGTTCATAGACATTTACTTGTCTTCCAACTTATGCCTTAGTCTAGTTATTTTGATAGTAGTATTGTTAGAATTATCATACTCGCCAGACTTTATGTCTGACCCCCTCCATTTCTATCCTTTTCCCCCTCCAGGTCCTCAGGTTGGGCCCAGCTCTAGTGGAGTTTAATTGGATTGCTTTATCTCTCTTGGAAAGCTTGGACCGTTGAAGTAAAGTCCAGCTTGTTATCTTCTTTAATGGCTATTTGTGTAATGGGATTACGTATTTTGTTTTTATGAAGATGGATATTGTACTTGACTCTGATTTATGGGTTTATGATGTAACAAACATGTTTAAATTTCCGCTGCAATAAAATGAAGTTTTAGATTTCCAAGTATTACTTATTATTTGTCTTGTTGTAATTTTCTGTTCTATATTCACTTAAAACCTCCATGGAAGTTAATGCATTCCCTATGTGAGTGACATTAATGGACGTAGGGTGTTACATGTGGTATCAGAGCTTAAGGTTACCAGAACAGATAAAGTTTTTAGAAAAACTATTTTTCTGAAGTATTTTTGGAAGAAGTGTTTTCAAAAACATGTCTTAATGAGTAATTTGAAGAGGAAAGTTTTTTTTTAAAGAAAAACATAATCCCTAATAGCCATATCTTTATCTTTCGAATTCTCCATTTTGAATCTTTCCTTTTTCGTTTCAGCATGGCTGAAGATCTTAAACTACCTGACGGTGTAACGATACCAGGATGGTATAGGAGTCTATTAGAGGCTAGGGCCGCCGCAGGTCCAGCCAATGTTCCTCCACCACCAGTTTCACCCGTTCCTCCTCCTCCTCCTCGCGTAGATACTTTTGCAAAGACGTGCAGGGAATTTAAGGCTATGGGTGGAAAACCTTTTCAAGGGTCAGAAACGTTTGTGGAAGCTAGAGATTGGCTTAGGGAGGTGGAAGAATTTCTAGAAATCTTTGAAGTAGAAGAAGGGAGGAGAGTTAAATTAGCATCTTGGTTAATGATGAGAGAGGCCTCGTTCTGGTGGGAGGTCACTAATGGGGAGCGTCCTGTTGATTCTTGGGCGATTTTCAGACGTATGTTTGAGGCAAAGTTTCTCTTAAGGGTAGAAGAGAATCTATATATGGAAAGGTTCTTGACATTGAAGTAAGGAAGCTCATCAGTGAAAGAATATGTCAACAAATTTAATCAATTAGCAAGGTTCGACTTGGACTTAGTGAACATGCCGGAGAAGAAGGCACTGAGGTTCGTTAATGGATTGAATGAACCGTTGCAAGGGTTGGCTATGACCCACATCCCAATGGGGGCCACATTTGAGAAGCTAGTAGCCATGGAACTCATGCACGAGGAGAAAGGCGCTAAAGCTGATAAGGCACCCGAGAAGAAAGGGGATCAGAAGAAACCACAACAGCAAAACAAGAAGGGTGGTAAAGACAATAATGGCAAGGGAAAGAAGAAATGCTTTAACTGTGGGACACCAGGCCATCTCAGCAAGGATTGCCAAAAGAAAAAGAAGACTGGTTGTTTCCACTGTGGTGAGGCGGGACATCTAGTAAAGGACTGCCCAAAGAAGGGGCAGAGGGCAGGAGCTACCTCGGGAGGACAGATGCAGGCTCCTATGGCACCAGGGCAGGCAAGGGGACAAGTTCAGGCTCTCGCGGTCTCACCGCTGCAAGAACGAGGTAGAACCATTTATGTTGAAAGATTAGTTTTTCTGTTTGATCATCTTATCCGTACCTTATTCGATTCGGGTGAATCGCATTCGTTTATCTCTACATCATTAGTTGAATCACTGCACTTAAACACCAGTTTAGTAGAGGATCCCTTAGTTGTTTCGAATCCAATTGGGGGCTCAGCTTATTTTTCCATGATGTGTTTGGATTTGAAAATTTCTATACTTAGCGTTGAGTTTAGATGTGATGCTTATGTGTTGGGCTTCACGGGCTATGGGCTAATTTTAGGAATGGATTGGTTATCCAGAAATGGGGCCATTCTTGATTGTGAAAGGAGAGTAGTTAGGCTCATGACTCGCCTTGGCAACGCACTCGAAATCTTTTGTAGCCCCATAAATTCTGTTATGCTAAGTTATTTAGAATCGCTTGACGCGTCTGAGGAAAATCTACAATCTGTTAGAGTGGTCCGAAAATACTCGAATGTGTTTGAGGAGGTGAAGGGCTTGCCTCCGAAGCGGGAGATAGATTTTCGAATATATCTTGTGGATAATGCGAAACCAATATCTTTGCCAGTACGCCACATGGCTCCACGTGAAAGGAGGGTACTCGATAAGCAAGTGAAGGAGTTGCTTGAGAAGGGGTTCATAAGACGAAGTATATCGGAGTGGGGTGCTCCAGTAGTATTTGCCACGAAGGCGGATGGGTCCCTTAGACTTTGTGTGGAGTATAGAGAAATTAATAAGCTTACTAAGAAAATCAGACACGCACTGCCGAGGATTGACGATCTCTTCGATCAGTTAGTTGGCGCCTCAGTGTTTTCGCAGTTGGACTTAGCCACTGGTTTCCATCAGTTGAGGGTGGCTGAGGATAGCATAGACAAGACTGCCTTTAGGACTCCAGACGGTTTCTATGAATGGCTAGTGATGCCCTTCGGTTTGACAAACGCCCCCGCATACTTTTTTGATTTGATGAGTAGGGTGTTTAGGGAGTACCTTAACAAATTCGTGGTAGTCTTTGTAGACGACATCTTAATCTTTTCTAAGGATGAAGAAGAGCATGCCCTACATCTTAGGGAAGTGTTGGAGACCCTACGAGCGCACAAGCTTAAAGCTAAATTTTCTAAGTGTCACTTCTGGAGGAAGGAAGTACGATTCTTAGGGCACGTGGTTTCCAAGGAAGGGATAGCTGTGGATCCCGCGAAGGTGGTGGCCATCCAAGATTGGAAGGTCCCTAAAAATGCTACCGAAGTAAGAAGTTTCTTGGGGTTGGCTGGCTACTATAGGAAGTTTATCAAAGACTTCGCAAAGATATCAGCTCCATTGACACGCTTGACGAAGAAGAACCTAGTTTTCACATGGGACGTAGATTGTGATGATGCGTTCCAACGTTTGAAGAGAGCTTTGACTTCAGCCCCAGTCTTAGTATTGCCAGACGGGAGTAAGCCGTTTACCGTTTATACTGACGCTTGTGGGACAGGACTAGGCGCATTCTTAATGCAAGAGGGTAGGGTAATAGCCTATGGTGGAAGGCAGTTGAGAGCGCATGAGAAAAATTACCCTACACATGACCTAGAGTTGGTCGCTATTGTTTTCGCGCTTAAGTCTTGGCATCATTATCTTCTTGGCGAGAGATTCGAATTATTCACTGACAACAAATCGCTAAAACACTTATTCTCTCAAAAGGACTTGAACTTAAGGCAGCAAAGGTGGATGGAGTTCTTAGCATCCTACGACTTCGAAATAGCATATACCCCTTGCAAGGGTAACGTCGTGGCGGACGCCTTAAGCAGAAAAAGATTATCCTTAAGTCCTTTGTTTGTTGAGCGGCGAAGCTTAGAATTCATTTCGATGTTTGACTTTAGACCTTCCATTGACTTTGTACCTGGTTTGCTAGCATCCTTGGAGGTCAGACCTACGCTTTTGGGAAGGATTGGCGAGGCACAGCGAGACGACCCACAGTTGGTTGAATTAGTAGAAAAGCTCAAAGGAGGAGAGTCATCAAGCCATCTCCGTAGGTATACCCTAGATGATAAGGGTTGGTTACGTAGGGATGGTAGACTTTGTGTACCTCGAGACGAAGGTTTGAGGAAGGCTATTCTTGACGAAGCACATCATTCGAAGATGACCATTCATCCCGGCGGGGACAAGATGTACAAAGACATGAAGCGAGTTTTCTTTTGGGCCGGTATGAAGAGGGACGTGGCCGAGTATGTCGCTAGATGCTTGGTGTGCCAACAAGTAAAGACGGAGCAAAAGGAACCCGGTGGATTGCTTCACCCATTGGAGGTTCCACTATGGAAGTGGGAAAGTGTCTCGATGGACTTTGTGGATGGATTACCGCGATCAAGGAAGGGTAATATGGGGATTTGGGTTATAGTAGATAGACTTACTAAGAGCGCCCATTTCATTCCCGTGAAGAGTAAGAGGACTGCTCCATGGTTAGCTTTTGTATACGTCCAAGAAATAGTTCGTTTGCACGGTGTTCCTTCTAGCATAGTGAGCGACCGCGATCCTATTTTCACAAGCGAA
The DNA here is from genome assembly GCA_030737875.1 of Allium sativum. Lineage (NCBI taxonomy): Eukaryota > Viridiplantae > Streptophyta > Magnoliopsida > Asparagales > Amaryllidaceae > Allium > Allium sativum. Next base: position 41,340,382 of record JASFAX010000020.1, on the reverse strand, counting down.
TTTTGGAGAAGCTTGCAAGAAGCGGTAGGGACTCAGTTATGTTTGAGCACCGCATATCATCCTTAGACGGACGGCCAGACTGAGAGGGTGAATCGCATTCTAGAGGATCTTTTGACGCTATGTATCCTAGACTTTGGGGTTATATGGGAAGAGCATCTTCCATTGGTAGAGTTCGCGTATAATAATAGCTTTCAGTCTAGCATTGGTACGGCACCATTCGAAGCTCTTTACGGACGGCCGTGTCGTTCACCTACATGTTGGTGGGAATCTACGGATAAGATCTTGCTTGGGCCCGATATGATTAGGGAGACTTCGAAGAAGATCGACTTGATTCGAAGGAGGATGAAAGCAGCGCAAGATAGGCAGAAATCTTATGCGGATAAGAGGAGGACAGATCTTGAGTTTGAAGTTGGGGACATGGTGTTTATCAAAGTGTCTCCATTACGGAACGTTGTTCGCTTTAGGTCCGTTGGGAAATTAGCACCAAGGTTCGTAGGGCCGTTTCCTATTAAGGAAAGGATTGTGCAGATGGCGTATAGAGTGGAGTTGCCAGAGAGACTTAGTGGTGTACACGACGTATTCCATGTGTCACATTTGAGGAAGTGCTTGCACGAGACCGCAGAAGTGGTAGAGCCGAGATTGCTTAGAGAGGTGGAGATAGAGCGTGATGCGACGATTTGACGAGCTCCTACGCGCATTCTTGGGTCAGAGATTAAGAAGCTGAGAAATCGAGAGGTCAGACTAGTCAAAGTACAATGGGGAGATGATGAGAGCAACGCTACTTGGGAGACAGAAGAGAAGATGCGTTCACGATACCCTTTCCTTTTCGAGGGTATGTCCTTTAATTTCTCCTTATCGTTTGTCTTGTACTTATCTTACCTTTAGAGTATCCTCTCGCTAGTATCTTTGACCTTTAGTTAGGATAATCCTATGGTTGAAACATGTGTTTGAGACATGTTATGTATGATGGATGCAAAGTGGATGCAAGTGTTTGCTCGTGGACGCATATACACACACTATTAGGCACTAGATCGGCTCAGTCACTTCATACTGCATATTGCATATAAATGGCTGTGTTTAGTAAAATGGATGTATAATGGTTGTGCTATCATATGGATACCGCATTTTGGTGAATGGTTGTGCACGCATGTAGAAATAATATGTATCGATAGGGAACTTTTGCATACATAATGGACGCATGGCACTATCATGATTTGCATTAAGGAGGTCAACTGAATCAGTGGACTGCCGGATTTTGCATTAGATATGGACATATACACACACTGTGCATTTAAACATGAAAGCATTAGAAGCCTATAAGGACAATGGATGCCTGTGTTTGATGGTTGAGTAGATGGACGATTGGATGTTAGGATATACATTCTTCTTGACTTGAAGATTTCGGGGACGAAATCCTTTAAGGAGGGGAGAATGTAACACCCCATAATTCTATTAATATTAATATTCACAAATTAAAGAATAACTAATCTCAGACGTGAGAATTGTGGAAAACAAGTTGCGCCATTGTGTTCGTCTCGGAATTCTGGTCGAAATAGAGTCCGAGTTTGCGTGAATTGGACTTTGTATGAAGAAGTTATGGCCATCGGAAGTTTCAGAAAATAATTCAAAACAGCTCGCAGGAAATTTAAAATTCAAACTGAAAGTGCAGAAGCGGGCTGGGCGGGAAAAATTCCCGCCCAGGCAGGTCTGGGGAGTCGACACTAGTGTCGACCTCCCCCCTCCCCCCCCCAGGTCGACTATAGTGTCGACCCGGGTGTCGACCTGGTCAGTCGGCTAGGGTTTTGACTGACCCAATTCTGAGCTGCTGATGTGTCTTTAGGGCTGAGTTGGCAAATTAAACGGTTCAATTTAGTTCTGAGTTGATCTGACGGTCTAAATAAACCCTAAACTCTATAAATACTTAGGTAGGCTCTCACCCTAATTCATATGAAAAATAGAATAGCTACCGTCATACCGCCGCCATGGAACTCAGTCTAGTCGCCGCCAACTAAGAAGGAAGAAAAGCTAATCAAAACCTAATTCTACTCAACTCTAAAGCAAATCAAGACTCTCTTTTCTTCTCTAAATTGTGAGTATGATGATCTTAACAAGATTATTATTATTTTAATTAGGTTAAGTCATGAATGGATTATGAGTAGATGATGTGAATTGTCATATATGTTGTTGTAAACCTTATGCTATCATGTATGTTATAAATTCTATGCTATGTATGTTGTAAATCATGCTATGATGATGTTATGTATGTTGAGAGTTTCTATGCTAAGTTGTGATGATTCATACATGTTAAAAAGTCATGATGTTATTATATATGCTAATTAGTTCATGTTAATCAAATCATAATATTGATACTATTTGGGCTATGTTGATCTATATGACAAGTCACATATGCAAGTTTAGGTTGATTAGTAAAAGTTATGAACATATGCCATGACATCTATTATGACATCTAGAATTATGCTATGACATATGTGAAATTCTATGCTAGTTCACACCGTCATTATGTTGCCTAAAACCCCATATGCAAGATTATACATAAATTAGGGTTATGATCATATCATGTAAATTGTGACATTTAACAAGTTGACACCTTTAGATCCTTAACATGTGTAGTTTATGCAAGTTTCACCCATATTAGGATTAGATTTATTTTAATTGTCTATATGTTGTGATAATTTATTTTTGTGTTATGATTTAGACTATTCGAGTCTAACGTATATTCTGCGTTGAATAAGAGAACGTATAAACGTGGGGTAGGGGTAATGTTAAGGATTTAATATAAAGAAGTTTGGGTGCAATTGATATGATTTTGCATGCCACGAGTGGATGACCATAATTGAGTCAATTATAGGCATCATTAAAATTTGTGTTAGTTAATAATTTGAATGGGGAATTATTAAAACTGGGGTAAAAGATTATAAGCGATAATCAATGCTTAGGACACGAGGTTGGACTCGTTTGTGACGTAAACCTGCCCGGACCCGCCCGACAAATCCAGTGGTCACAAATGTCAGCCCAATGTGAGAGGTCCTAGGCCTAAACTAAAGCATAACAGTTGTAAAGACACGAGGTTAGACTCTTTTATGGTGTAAGACTGCCCGGACCCGCCCGGCAAATCCAGTTGCCATAAATGCCAGTCTAATGTGAGAGGTCTTTATGAGGTTATGGCCTGAACGAATTAAGAAATACTTAACCAGATAAACATGTAAGGTGGGCCATGGGGGTTAAGTAGGTGCCTTGGGTGGCATGAGGAATCTAGGAGGTGCCCTTAGAGGCATGAGAAATACGATTAGTAAGACTTAACCAAACACACATGTAAATGAACATGACTAAGAGGGTTAAGTGGGATATATTAACGACAAGCTTAGGTGGGTAGCTTGTTGGGGCCCATTTCAACCAGTATCCCAAATGTATCTTTGTGGGCTCGACCCAAGTCGAGGACGGGACATGCATACTGGGTTTGAATATAAGAGGCCAAAACGGGGAGCGGTGGCAACGCAAGTCCAACGGGTTTCATATGCGTGTGTGGACCCGGGCTGGTAGGTAAGACGTTGTTGCATCGTGTAGGTATAAGCCGTGCATTCTCAAGTTGTATCGGGTTGCCACTTTAGCGGAGTGATACACCCCACTATGGGCCAGCACGGGTATCTACGAGTAGGGAGCCGATCGCAAGTGGGTAGTGGGGTACACCTAGTGGAGATAGGGGCAGACGACACCTATGTAGTCAGTTAGGGGTACGTAAGGCTATTTATATAGTTTTTGTGTGAAGCAAGCGGGATCAACCTTTAGGGTGACTGGTGCGGTGCAGTGTAGTAATGTGCGGTGTAGTGTAGTAGTTATTCGTTAGTAATTAGGTATACCTTTAACGTTATCTTAAACGTTGTCTTTATCCGCTCTTCCATGCCTAATAGTTCATAGACATTTACTTGTCTTCCAGCTTATGCCTTGTTCTAGTTATTTTGATAGTAGTATTGTTAGAATTATCATACTCGCCAGACTTTATGTCTGACCCGCTCCATTTCTATCCTTTTCCCCCTCCAGGTCCTCAGGTTGGGCCCAGCTCTAGTGGAGTTTGATTGGATTGCTTTATCTCTCTTGGAAAGCTTGGACCGTTGAAGTAAAGTCCAGCTTGTTATCTTCTTTAATGGCTATTTGTGTAATGGGATTATGTATTTTGTTTTTATGAAGATGGATATTGTACTTGACTCTGATTTATGGGTTTATGATGTAATAAACATGTTTAAATTTCCGCTGCAATAAAATGAAGTTTTAGATTTCCAATTACTACTTATTATCTGTCTTGTTGTAATTTTTCTGTTCTATATTCGCTTAAAACCTCCATGGAAGTTAATGCATTCCCTTTGTAAGTGACATTAATGGACGCGGGGTGTTACACTAATACTGCTTCTTCTTCATTAATTTGGGTATCTTCAAACCTTGATTAGGATAACAATCTATAAAGGGCTCAGTTATTGATGGTAAACACAAAGTGCTAATAATAAGTATGTATAAGCATTTAAGTATAAGTTTGAACAAATAAAAAATACTAATGGAATAGATAATTACTTGCTTTATGTCGAACCTTAATTGAGATACAAGATTCTATGTATCTTCGAAAGAAATCATCAGAATATTTAATATAAGAAAATTATATTATTATTCATATGTATCGTCTTGTTTTGTTAGAAATATAGATAGAGATGCATTCACTTTCACAATCTTCAAACCGCAAAATTAACTTCTAAAATTGAGACTTTGTCAGCTACAAAGACAAAGAAGCAAGGAGTTTGTAGATGATAATGAAAAATGAGGAAAGTGGAATATAAAAGGGAATTGTGTAATATAAGTTTGATTTTACAAGGAGAGAATCAATCGTTTGATTCTGCACTTAACATAACGATTTAGTTAAAAAAAATCCCTTTTTTCTCACATTTCCCATTTAAATGGTTTCTCGTTATTTGTTACCTTAACAAATGTATTTTACCCAATGTTGTACAGTCTAAATAATTAATGTCACATAAAATTAATTTCATTGCAATATGTATCACTTTTTCAAACGTTTTATATTTGACAATAAATTTCCTTTAAATTGATTGCATATCAAAATAAAAATGAGCAAAATTGCAAAATAAACATTTGAATTTCAAAGTGTAAACAAAGTGCTGAAGCATATTGACTACATATTCGATGTTGTTTACTCATAATTTGGAATAGTGAAAACCACCCTTCGTTTTATAAGATACGTTTATCATTGCAAAAGCAAATTGAAATTTAACCATCTTAAAGACAAAACAGATCATAGAGAGTGAAGGTATCACATATCTACATTTATAACATAAGTTGGATCTATAATAAATTCTCTTATGTTACTCCAGTCTATTGTTTTATTCAGAAGTCATAGCTGATACTCAGACATATTTGAGGTAATAAAAACGGGAGTGAATATTACAACGCAAAATTAAATACAAAATTAGACAGTAATTTGGATGAGCAGAATTTTGACATGCTGCCACCTTTTCTTTCTCACATTTTCTGCCCTTTATTCTTTTGGGTTTTCTCTCTCGACATGAGCCTCTGCTTTTCTTTTCCTTGTACAAATAATTTAAAATCATCCTGATAATCCTCGTTTTATCCTTCGTAGTCGCTGTAACACTGGATTAAATTAGCTTTTTTTTCATTGGTCTGTGTTCTTCATACGTACAATCATACCATCTTTAATTTGGCGTTAAAAGGTTAAGTTACCCGTCTGCCATATAACTAAAACCAATGGATATAATTTTCCATTTTTGCTACATATTGTACTGAAATTTAAAAACTACAGTTCTCAAAGTTGCATAAAAGCAAACTGAGTTTATATATTTTGAACTAAGTGTCTCGATAATTACTATGACAAATCTTTAAACTAGAACTGTCATTAATATGAGTTTCGCATTTTTAAGATAGAAACTTAGAATAATAATTCTAGTGAACTATTCAAAAATTTACTAAAAACAGTTTACAAATTTTGGAGACATGAACGTACTTCTAAGTTGATAATTCATTTGAATTTCATATAAGTGTATGTTTAAAAAAATGCCTGAGCCTTTTAGTATTTTAAAATCCGTTAATTTTTGTTTAATTTTTACTGCATTACCTCATTACATAATATTTCCCTTTATAGGTTTACTTGATTGTTGGTGAATGATGCGTTTGAGGTCTAGTAATACAAACAAAATTTGAGGATAAGTAGAAATACATATAATTAGGTAACTTTCTATCTTTATACCTCATAATTTACTTATATATAATTTCTTTTAAAACTTTTGGGTCGTGTACCGTTTCTTACTTCATGTTTAATAACTCACTCTACACATCCTTCTCACATTGATTTGTTTTGGTTTACACTTACAATTTGTCCTTTAGCTATCAGCATTTGATTTAGCAAATTATAGTTGAGTTGTACTGCTGTTTTTAACACCACTGTCAGCGTCATTGCAAATAAACACCATTGCCAAAAGTCTAGTTAAAACTGAATCCTGATTCTAAAAATGGAAACCATTGTAAACACAGTTGTTTAGAAAGAGGTGAAATGGGAAAGACTAATAATTTATAGGAAATAAATTAATGAATGATAGTCTGTTTTATCTTGATGGTTAGGTAAATTTTATACAAAACAAATTAACTTATCCAAGTTCATTGTTTTGATAACTTTTTTACTGTCAAATGTAAAAAGGGAACGTGAAGCACAAGTTGATCAGATAGGCAGTGCATGTAAAAAGGGAACATGAAAGCCAGAGTTATCAAATGCTTTATCAACAATGATACGAGACTAGTACAAATAAAAATTTGTTTCTTCACTGAAAATTTAACCATGACAAATCAACATGCAAATGGAAAATTAAGTAGAACATAAATAATTTGCAGAGTGCATAACGCTACATTGGCATTGAACTAGATTCAATTTAAAGCATACTAATGAAGATAATTTAATTTACTTACACAAAGAGTTGACTCCCAGCATGACAAGCAAGGATGTAGTAACTTTGTTTATCCCACTCTCTAGGTAAAGAATTAAACCCTATAAATCAGCATATAACTGATTAACATAGAAATGTATTTATTTTATGCTCTTATATCTTATCTTTTGTATATAAATAAATATTACTTGGGTATTGTTTTGTCACTTTTACAGATATTCCAACCCAGCCCGCATGTAACTAAAAAAGTAGAGAAATGAAGATCAGATTGCTATATATTTACATTTTGAAGAATTATAGATGAAGATCTCACATCTAGTTGCTGTTGGACAAGAAAATGATTGATAAAAAAGCCATGCACATCTCAAATTAAAGGAGGCTTGCAAGAGAAAAGGAGAAAAGGCCTAGAACTTGTTTCAAATGACAAAAGGCCTAAAGCTTACCTGAAATAGTTAGGCCCATTTGTATTTTGGGTTAGGGTTTGGTTATCTCCTATAAATACCCTTGTAATATCATTGTAGCCACCATCCCATTTTCTATCTTCGTCTCCATTAACAAAGTTCTTCTTCTTTTTATTTTATTTTCTTGCATTTTTTTCTATTTATTATCAACTAGCGCCATCTACACAATTAGATTTGGTAGAGTACTAGTTGTATTTTACATTTATTTTCATTACGTATTAATCGTTTGATTAGATTCAACGATATTCCTAATTTTGCAATTTCAAATTGTTCTATTTTCAACCAAATCTCCAAACTTCGTCTAACTCGCCCAAGAGATTAAATAAATAATTTGATTTTAATTTACCTACCTGTGATTCGACCTGCATACTACACGATCTGTGCGCTTGCAGTATTTATTTCAAAATTCGCGCTTTTCTATTTCATAGGAAAGCGACGATCAAGTTTTTGGCGCCGTTACTGGGGAGGTAACGATTAAATTTTATTATTTAATCAATTTCTGATTCATGTTAGTTTTATTTTTATTTTGTTCCCTTCTGCTTTCTTGTATATATAGAAAAAAAAAATCTCAATTAGTTGACTTGGTATTATGTGTTGATACCGAAATCTTCTAAATAAGAAAAAAAAATATTGCTAGTTTTCCTTGATTTTCCTTTTATTTTCATTGTTCTCTTTTTACAATTTTTTTTCAATCTCATATCTTCCTTATTTCTTTCCTTTTTTCCATTTTGTTTCCCTTTTTCCCATTCATTTCTTTCCCTTTCTTCTTGTTCAAATTTACTTGAAAAAAAGAAAAAAAAACTTGCATTTTTTTATTGATTGCTTTCCAATCATATTTCTCTTTCATCTCCTACAGTCTCTCTTTCCATTATTTTTCATTTATTTCTTTCCTGTTCTCTCCTTCACAAAAAAAAAAAAAAAAAAAAAAACTTGCCAATTTTTCTTAATTTCTTTCTACTTTTCAATTTCCTTTTTTTCATTTATTTATCCTTCTATAACTCCCTGTATTTTTAATATAATTAAAAATAAAATAAAATATATAAAAATATGCTTATGATGGGTAAATAATGGTGATGCATAAGAAGAATTAATTAATACATGAAAGAGAAGAAAAATTAGTTCGATAACGATGTATGTAACAGAAAAGATAGTAAAATAAGGATAACTAATTCAAGAATCAGAAATTAGGTAAAATGTACATCACCATTGCGTTCCTCTCGGAAAAATACGCGAAATAGAGTCTGAGTTTTCGAAAATCGGAGTCCGTATGACCAAGATATGGCCAAAACAAGATTTCAGCAAACTTTCTGGCAGACTGACCCAGGTCGACCATAGTGTCGACACTATAGTCGAGCTGCCCCCCCCCCCCCCAGGTCTACTATAGTGTCGACCCCCCCCCTCTGTACAGGTCGACCTGGTCGGCCTGAGGTGACCCAGAACCCATTTTTGAGGCCCGGGACGAGTTTTGATGGTCCGGATGGGTTTTAGGGTTAATCCGATGGCTGAAATGAATTGCTACACCTATAAAATAACACCTAGACCTAGCCTAACTCACACAAATCATTCTTACACCTAAATGCTGCTGGAATCTCTCTTGAGCCATGGTCGCCGTCTCCAAATTAAAGCTTAAGCGTTCAAACTCAAATCAAATCAAATCAAAGATCAATGCTTCTACAACAAATTCAAGAGGATAGATCAATGACGCTGCAACTTTCTACGACAAATTCACTCCCTAATTCATTAGCCGTTCTCTGTAGGTTCTAGTTATTTTCAGATTTAAATATTTAATTATAATATGGCGATGAAATAAAGTGAAACTGATGTAAGTTTAGCTATATTTGCGGAATGTGAATTAAGATTAAAATCATGTTTTGCGGTCAAATGAAAATAGTACGATGCTTATTATGTTTGGTTATGTTGTATAATATTATGCCAGTGATTTGATTCTATTATCATGTTGGATTGGGAATTATTGAGTACAATGTTTGTCATGTTGCATAATATGCCAGTGATTTGGTTCTATTATCATGTTTAATTGGGAATTATTGATAAGTTTATTATGCAAGTTTATGTTGTAGATTCATGCGAAAAATTGTCAAATCTACATGTTTATGTATAAGAAAAACCTATGCCACACTTATCATATATTTGTGATTGGCTTGTGAGTATGCTAATTTAATCTATGTTGCCAAGTAACGCATGTGTATGTTGATTTTCCTATATTGCAAATTAACATATGTATATTGATTAGTTCATCTTGCTAATTCTCATGTATGTATGTTAATATGGCCTGTGTTAAAAATACACATATATGTTGAATTAGCTTATAATTGCGAGTTCACACTTATGACACTATAATGTTCATAATGGTTATTATGCAAGTTCACCCCTGTAATGTTCATGATGTCACTTTGCAAGTTCACCCCTGTAATGTTCATGATGTCATTTTGCAAGTTCACCCCATTATGTTCACATTAATTATGCCATCAATGTCAAAATTATACCTTTGTCATGTTTATGATTGTGTATTTGTGTACATTAAATTAGGCTAAGTTTTTAGCCTAAACTTTATACTCAAAAATCATATGAACGTAAATTAGGCTAAGAGAATTAGCCTAATATTAGACGGGGTAACAGTGGGTTAAAATGATTAATTATAGGAAAACTTGCCATAAATTGGTCATTTATCACATAAGTGATTTATGGCATAAAATGGTATTAATTATACACCTAATTTAATGAGATTGATTGGAAACAAATTGGGCATTAAATCTGAATTTGAACAATTTACATAATTAAAATGTAAATTAGAATTATGGCATAAAATGGTATTAATTATATACCTAATTTAATGAGATTGATTGGAAACAAATTAGGCACTAATATGAATTTGAATAATTTACATAATTAATGTAAATTGGAAAATACGAATATGCTTAGCACGAGGTTGGATTGAGTTATGATGTAAACCTGCCCGGACCCGCCCGGCTGTCCAGTAATTACAGCAATACCTATCCAATGTGGGAGGCTAAGCATTAGGCCCAATAAAGACCCGAGGTTAGACTGAGTTGTGGCGTAAGACTGCCCGGACCCGACCGGCACACCGACAGCCACAACAATATATGTCTAATGTGAGAGGTTGGTGCCCTAATAAGACAACTAGAGCTGGGCTAGGGTTGGTAGGGTTAAGTTAACTAGAACACTTAACCAATTTCAACATGGTAACTAAATTGGTGGGTAGGGTTAGGATAATCTGGACACTTAACCAATTTAATATGTTGACTACGGGAGTAGGTAAGATTAAGCAAATGTTTAACCATTATAACATGATTAAACTGGACTAGAGAGTGAGGTTAAGTTAATGAGAACACTTAACTAATACAATGGGTTAATTAGACAAGTGGTTGCGGTTAAGTAGTAACACTTAACCAACATAACAGGATAAGCGGGTGGGCTAAGTTAACTTGAATAAGTTGATAACACTTAACCATTATAATATGACTAGTTGATGGTGTTAAGTTAACATGCACTTAACCAATCTGATGTGATGCGTGGTAGGGTTAAGTAACACACGGGGTTAAGCTAACAAGAAAATCCTTAACCAATGTAACCAGATAGACGAACGGGGTTAAGTTAATAAACCACACTTAACCAATCAAACATAATAAGCGAGAAAGGTTAAGTTAACTAAGGTAAACACTTAACCATGGTAACATAATGAGTAGGAGGGTTAAGTACATATCGGTTGGTGGGTAATATTAGTAAATGTAGGCCCACATACACTTAACCATTAAATACACATGCTTGAATCCGTAGCGGGGTTAAGTACACATCAGGGTTGGTGGGTAATATCAGAGAATATAGGCCCACAGACTTAACCAATAGAAAAACCTAGTAACGAGGATCCATTTCAGCAGTAACCCACATTAGGTATCAACAGAACCCTGAGCTAGGCAGGGTGGGGCACGATTACTGGGCTGATTATAAGAGGTCAAATTAGCGGCGGTTGGTGCAGCAGTGCAGGTTCTAACGGAGTGCGGGCGTGCACACACTTCGGCACAAAAAATTTAGCCACTGGGCATCAGTAGGTACAAAGTTGTGCATCTTGATTGTGTCAGGGTTGCCACCATGAGACTTGATACACCCCATGGTGGGACCAGCACAGGTATCTACAAGTAGGGGGCCGCATGACACAAACGAGAACTAGGTCAAGTAGGGAGCCGATCGATAAGATTGTAAGGGTGCATCGAATATATACATGGCCATTGGGGTGATCGAGGTGGAATCCTCAAAATCGATGTACACCTGAAGGCTACCATAATTGCGGGGATTGGGATCACGTTGTAATTATTAGATAACACGGGCTACTAGTTGGGACACTAGTAGGGGGTACGGATCCTTGATGCACAGGACACTAGTTGGGATACTAGTAGGAGTACAGATCATTCCATGTAAGACACTTATGAGGATGCTAGTTAGGTAGTGTAGAGCAAATGGATATCGTTTTAATCGTAAAGCTTAGAAACCTTGCGATGTTACTCTTGATAGAAACCATGTGGTGGGATACTTGATAGGAATTATGGGATGTTATACTTGTTTCATCGTGCCCGAAGTTTATCTTGTTACCTTAGTTTATCTTGTTATCATAGTTTATCTTGTTATCTTAGTTTATCTTGCCTACCTTGTCATCATGCTTATGTTTACTTTCAGTTTATTCATGCCATGTTATCTTTACTCATTTTTATGCTGAAGTCACTAAGACTTACTTGGTCTTTATGACTGACCCATTTTGTGTCGCCTCTTTTTCTTCCGTTCCCCCCCCCCAGGTTCACAGGGTGGGAATACAGCTTAGTTTGGATCGTACCAAGCTCCAAGGCTCTTTCATGTATGGCTTGGATTTCTCTTGGCTATGGCTTGCTTTGCTTTATTGGGGAATACTGCAGTTTGTTTTTATGATTCTTTGTTTTTGAGCCAGACAAATATTTTAACTATGAAATTGGGTATTGAAAGTTGATGGGCTTTTCTTATAAACATTTATATTTAATAAATGATTTGAAGTACTTCCACTTTATTTTCCGCTGTTTTATATATGTCTGTCTTGTAATATTTCTGTTCCAGTACCCATAATACTCCATTGAAGTTAAGGCATTCCCTTTGTGAGTGACCTTAACAGATGTGGGGTGTTACATTTGGTATCAGAGCAGAAGGTTACCAGACTGGGCAAAAGTTTTCAAAAACCTTCTGAACTACTTTTCAAAACATTTACAAAGAAGCAAATTTTCAAGAAAATTTTGTTTTGATTAAAAGGCATATTCCCCAAAGCCATATGCACTATCTTTTGATTCTCTCTTGAAATCTCTTCTCTCTCTTTTCACCATATCTTCGTAGGCATCCGACACAGGTCGGAGGGCAAAGGAGTGCCCAACCTCCATCTGTAGCCGCAGTAGTTCCATCTACGTCTATTCTTATTTCAAGTTGGGTAGAGTTGCCGTGCGTTGGAGGTAGCTTCGAGAGACTTGTCAACAAACTATACAAGGACAGTAAGAACAAGAGACTAGTTGTTATAGCTTAATCCACGAAGGAGGAAAAAAAAAGTGAAAGGAAAGAGGCCAAAGTGAAAGAATAGTAGAACCCATGACAAGAGAGAGTATCTTTAGTATGGTAAAAAGGGACATGTAGTTAAGTATAGGACAAGGGCAAAAAGGCAAGATCGTCGAGAGTGCAATTGTATACCTAAGAGAGGCGGTAACGTTCTATTAAAAGTTTAGCTATCTTTTCTATCATCCCGCTAGAACTTTGTTTTTGTACATCGCATCCTTTTAATTCTGCTTCGAAAGTTGAGTCTCTGCACCTTAGTACTAGCATGGTAGAGGATCCCATTTTTTTTTCTTCTTGGTCCAAATCCTATTGGGGAATCGGCTCATTTATTCATGACTTGTTAGGATTTGAGAATGTCTATGCTAAGTGTTGAGTTTTGGAGGAATGCTCATGTTTTGGTGAGCTATGGGTTGATTCTAGGGATGAAGTGGTTATCCGATAAGGGTGCCATTCTCGGTTTCGAAAGGAGGGTAGTTAGATTTTTGACTTGCCTCAGTAATACCCTCGAAGTCGCGTGTAACCTTTAGGGTTCTATTAGGATTAGTTACCTAGAATCTCTTGATACATTAGTTGATCTGCTCGAGTAGTGTTCACCACTAAGGCGGATGAGTCATTTCGCTTATGCATGAGTAGTAGAGAGTCACCTAAGTAAGTACAATGGGCAACATGGTTGACATTTGTTTATTTTCAAGAGATAACTCATCTATGTGGAATACTTTCTAATAAGTGAACGAGATCCAAGATTTACTAGTAAAATTTTGGAGAGCTTGTGTGAAACCATAAGTACGCTGTTATGTGTAAGCCGAGTATACAAAAAGGAGGATAAGTGAAAGTGGAACGAGAGGCAATAGTGAAATGAGTTCCAACTCATATTTTGGAAACAAGAATTAAGAAGCTATGAAATTGTGAAGTTAAAGATGGTCAAAACACAACGGAGTTAAGCTCAAGGGAACGTGGCTTAGAAGATTGAAGACTAGATTCACGCATCATATCTCTTTTTAAGAGTATATCCTTGATTCCTCTTTTCCTGTAGAGCTTACTCACATGCTATCTTTTATGTATATCCTCTCGGTCCTATCCTCAATCCAATTTCTGTTGCAAACCCCCTAGGGAGTATGACTCATCTATTAGTAACACATGTTGGGGCTTGAGGGTGTTCGTTGGGTTGACTAAACTTTTTGGGTTAGTTTTAAGAAGGGATTTCTTGTGACCTAAAAGGAGTCTTTCATGCTTAGTTTCCTAGACACATATATATATTGGTTGGGTTGAGTAATTCTTTGGGTGTCAGTCTGATGTTGATTTCGGTCTTCGGGGCTGATGCTTAGGGAGTTCTTCTCCTAATCAGAATACATGTGGCGTAGACTTCCAGTTTTGACATTGCCTAATGGGCACAAAATTTTTACTTGCTTCTGTCATTCGACTTTATCTTTAGATAGGAACAATTGGGTGTAAACATGTGTTTGAGACATGTTACGATTGATGGTTGCAAGTGGCTGCAAGTGGTTGCTAGTGGTTGCTCGTGGACGCATTTACACACATTGAGCACTAGATCGGCTCAGTCACCTTTCATGCATGAGTGTTTACACTTGTTTGTGGATGAAATTGAATGTGTATCATGTGAATGTTGCATATGGATGGATGTTTGTGCACACATATAGTGTTTATGTGACTAGGACTATTTGCATACATGTTGGACTCATGGAACTAAACATATTTTGCATTAAGAAGATCAATCAGGCCTGATCATTTGCATTAGACAAGGAACATACACACACACTTCTTGCATATGTTCATACAGCATTAGAAATCTCTTAAGGACAATGAATGCCAGTGATTGATGATTGAATAGATGGATGATGGATGGTAGGACACATTCTTCTTAACTTGAAGATTTCGGGGACGAAATCCTTTAAGGAGGGGAGAATGTAACACCCCGTATTTTTAATATAATTAAAAATAAAATAAAATATATAAAAATACGCTTATGATGGGTAAATAATGGTGATGCATAAGAAGAATTAATTAATACATGGAAGAGAAGAAAAATTAGTTCGATAACGATGTATGTAACGAAAAGATAGTAAAATAAGGATAACTAATTCAAGAATCAGGAATTAGGTAAAATGTCCATTACCATTGCGTTCCTCTCGGAAAAATACGCGAAATAGAGTTCGAGTTTTCGAAAATCGGAGTCCGTATGACCAAGATATGGCCAAAACAAGATTTCAGCAGACTTTCTGGCAGACTGACCCAGGTCGACCATAGTGTCGACACTATAGTCGACCTGCCCTCCCCCCCCCCCCCAGGTCGACTATAGTGTCGACCCCCCCTCAGTACAGGTCGACCCGGTTGGCCTGGGGTGACCCAAAACCCATTTTTGAGGCCCGGGACGAGTTTTGATGGTCCGGATGGGTTTTAGGGTTAATCCGATGGCTGAAATGAATTGCTACACCTATAAAATAACACCTAGACCTAGCCTAACTCACACAAATCATTCTTACACCTAAATGCTGCTGGAATCTCTCTTGAGCCATGGCCGCCGTCTCCAAATTAAAGCTTAAGCGTTCAAACTCAAATCAAATCAAAGATTAATGCTTCTACAACAAATTCAAGAGGATAGATCAATGACGCTGCAACTTTCTACGACAAATTCACTCCCTAATTCATTAGTCGTTCTCTGTAAGTTCTAGTTATTTTCAGATTTAAATATTTAATTATAATATGGCGATGAAATAAAGTGAAACTGATGTAAGTTTAGCTATATTTGCGGAATGTGAATTAAGATTAAAATCATGTTTTGCGGTCAAATGAAAATAGTACGATGCTTATTATGTTTGGTTATGTTGTATAATATTATGCCAGTGATTTGATTCTATTATCATGTTGGATTGGGAATTATTGAGTACAATGTTTGTCATGTTGTATAATATGCCAGTGATTTGATTCTATTATCATGTTTAATTGGGAATTATTGATAAGTTTATTATGCAAGTTTATGTTGTAGATTCATGCGACAAATTGTCAAATCTACATGTTTATGTATAAGAAAAACCTATGCCACACTTATCATATATTTTTGATTGGCTTGTGAGTATGTTAATTTAATCTATGTTGCCAAGTAACGCATGTGTATGTTGATTTGCCTATATTGCAAATTAACATATGTATATTGATTAGTTCATATTGCTAATTCTCATGTATGTATGTTAATATGGCCTATGTTAAAAATACACATATATGTTGAATTAGCTTATAATTGCGAGTTCACACTTATGACACTATAATGTTCATAATGGTTATTATGCAAGTTCACCCCTGTAATGTTCATGATGTCACTTTGCAAGTTCACCCCTGTAATGTTCATGATGTCATTTTGCAAGTTCACCCCATTATGTTCACATTAATTATGCCATCAATGTCAAAATTATACCCTTGTCATGTTTATGATTGTGTATTTGTGTACATTAAATTAGGCTAAGTTTTTAGCCTAAACTTTATACTCAAAAATCATATGAACGTAAATTAGGCTAAGAGAATTAGCCTAATATTAGACGGGGTAACAGTGGGTTAAAATGATTAATTATAGGAAAACTTGCCATAAATTGGTCATTTATCACATAAGTGATTTATGGCATAAAATGGTATTAATTATATACCTAATTTAATGAGATTGATTGGAAACAAATTGGGCATTAAATCTGAATCTGAATTTGAACAATTTACATAATTAAAATGTAAATTAGAATTATAGCATAAAATGGTATTAATTATATACCTAATTTAATGAGATTGATTGGAAACAAATTGAGCAGTAATATGAATTTGAATAATTTACATAATTAATGTAAATTGGAAAATACGAATATACTTAGCACGAGGTTGGATTGAGTTATGATGTAAACCTGCCCGGACCCGCCCGGCTGTCCAGTAATCACAGCAATACCTATCCAATGTGGGAGGCTAAGAATTAGGCCCAATAAAGACCTGAGGTTAGACTGAGTTGTGGCGTAAGACTGCCTGGACCCGACCGGCACACCGACAGCCACAACAATATATGTCTAATGTGAGAGGTTGGTGCCCTAATAAGACAACTAGAGCTGAGCTAGGGTTGGTAGGGTTAAGTTAACTAGAACACTTAACCAATTTCAACATGTTAACTAAATTGGTGGGTAGGGTTAGGATAATATGGACACTTAACCAATTTAATATGTTGACTACGGGAGTAGGTAAGATTAAGCAAATGTTTAACCATTATAACATGATTAAACTGGACTAGAGAGTGAGGTTAAGTTAATGAGAACACTTAACTAATATAATGGGTTAATTAGACAAGTGGTTGCGGTTAAGTAGTAACACTTAACCAACATAACAGGACAAGCGGGTGGGCTAAGTTAACTTGAATAAGTTGATAACACTTAACCATTATAATATGACTAGTTGATGGGGTTAAGTTAACATGCACTTAACCAATCTGATGTGATGCGTGGTAGGGTTAAGTAACACACGGGATTAAGCTAACAAGAAAATCCTTAACCAATGTAACCACATAGACGAACGGGGTTAAGTTAATAAACCACACTTAACCAATCAAACATAATAAGCGAGAAAGGTTAAGTTAACTAAGGTAAACACTTAACCATGGTAACATAACGAGTAGGAGGGTTAAGTACATATCGGGTTGGCGGGTAATATTAGTAAATATAGGACCACATACACTTAACCATTAAATACACATGCTTGAATCAGTAGCGGGGTTAAGTACATATCAGGGTTGGTGGGTAATATCAGAGAATATAGGCCCACAGACTTAACCATTAGAAAAACCTAGTAATGGGGACCCATTTCAGCAGTAACCCACATTAGGTATCAACGGAACCCTGAGCTAGGCAGGGTGGGGCACGATTACTGGGCTGATTATAAGAGGTCAAATTAGCGGCGGTTGGTGCAGCAGTGCAGGTTCTAACGGAGTGCGGGCGTGCGCACACTTCGGCACAGAAAATTTAGCCACTGGGCATCAGTAGGTATAAAGCTGTGCATCTTGATTGTGTCAGGGTTGCCACCATGAGACTTGATACACCCCATGGTGAGACCAGCGCAGGTATCTACAAGTAGGGGGGCGCGTGACACAAACGAGAACTAGGTCAAGTAGGGAGCCGATCGATAAGGTAGTAAGGGTGCATCGAATATATACATGGCCATTGGGGTGATCGAGGCGAAATCCTCAAAATCGATGTACACTTGAAGGCTACCATAATTGTGGGGATTGGGATCACGTTGTAATTATTATATAACATGGGCTACTAGTTGGGACACTAGTAGGGGGTACGGATCCTTGTTGCACAGGATACTTGTTGGGATACTAGTAGGAGTACAGATCATTCCATGTAAGAAACTTATGAGGATGCTAGTTAGGTGGTGCAGAGCAAATAGATATCGTTTTAATCGTAAAGCTTAGAAACCTTGCGATGTTACTCTTGATAGAAACCATGCGGTGGGATACTTGATAGGAATTATGGGATGTTATACTTGTTTCATCGTGCCCGAAGTTTATCTTGTTACCTTAGTTTATCTTGTTATCATAGTTTATCTTGTTATCTTAGTTTATCTTGCCTACCTTGTCATCATGCTTATGTTTACTTTCAGTTTATTCATGCCATGTTATCTTTACTCTTTTTTATGCTGAAAGTCACTAGGACTTACTCAGTCTTTATGACTGACCCGTTTTGTGTCGCCTCTTTTTCTTCCGTTCCCCCCCCCCCAAGTTTCACAGTGTGGGAATACAGCTTAGTTCGGATCGTACCAAGCTCCAAGGCTCTTTCATGAATGGCTTGGATTTCTCTTGGCTATGGCTTGCTTTGCTTTATTGGGGAATACTGCAGTTTGTTTTTATGCTTCTTTGTTTTTGAGCAAGACAGATATTTTAACTATGAAATTGGGTATTGAAAGTTGATGGGCTTTTCTTGTAAACATTTATATTTAATAAATGATTTGAAGTACTTCCACTTTATTTTCCGCTGTTTTATATATGTCTGTCTTGTAATATTTCTGTTCCAGTACCCATAATACTCCATTGAAGTTAAGGCATTCCCTTTATGAGTGACCTTAACAGATGTGGGGTGTTACACCTTCCTTACAAACTCTTTCCTTTTGACAAATTACTTTAAAAAAACAGTCATTTTTGCAACCTTTGTTTTTCTTAATTGATTTCTTTCTTTCCTCTCTGCCTTGTGATAAATTGTCTACTTGAATAATTAGATCTCTTCCCGCTTTTGCAATTTTTTTCCCCTTTTACATCTCTTTCCTTTCATTTCCTATTATCCCTTTTTCAACAAAAAAAAAAAGCGGTCACAAAAAGACTCTTCTTTTGAAATTCTTTCCTTGTTGTACATTTTTATTGCTTTAATTTCTTTCCTTTTTTCTCTTCATATTTTTCTATATTTCTTATGCTGCCAATTTTCTTCCAATTTCTTACATCCCTTCTCCTCCCTTTTATTTACGATTCCTTTCCATTTTATTTTAAAAAAACTTAGTTCTTTTGATTTTTTTTCATTTTCCAAGCTTGGTTTAGTTCCATTTTAAACTTGAGTTTTAGTTGTTCATTTATGTTATTTAGTCTAATCAGTTTTTAGTTTAGTTTTTGTTTTAGCTTTGCTTCTGTTTTTTTCCTTTGTTTGTTTATTTCTTCTCTTCTTTAGAAAAAAAAACCTCAAAACAAACCAAAGACCCAAGTGAACGAAGAAAATTCAAGTAAGAAAAAAGATTTAGAGGTCAATCGATTTGCAAGCAGTGAAGTTTGAATTGTTAACACTACTCAAATTTTTCTGGACAGACTGCCATACCCCACAGTAATATTTTCTGAACTGTTTAGGTGTTCTGCTGTAAAGAAAAAAATATAGACATTGTTTGTAAAAAAAATCTGCAGGGGTAGCGGCTTGCTTGTACAATATTTTAATTTTCTGCAATTATTATTGTTTGATTGTTGTGTTGAATGAAAACTACTGAATAGATTTGGTGAGGAACGAATTTCCATAATTAAAATCATCACTCTCGTCGTTTCTCAATCATGAAACTTGATTTTATTTGCAAAATAATATAATTGAAAAGTGGTGCTTTGTGAAGTTGACTGTCTCGTATAATTGGATCGCGGATATATAGTAGTTCAATTTATTGAACTATTAGCAAAAGAGGTTGCATACTACCCGTAAAACATTGGTCATATCCCTTAGTATTTATACTATACGTGAACAGCCATAAGACCCTCTTCCCCCTTCCAATTGAGTCAGTTAGTTAATAGAGCGGAACTTAGAATTTTATACTATTTTTAAGTGAGAATAATTTCTGTCTTGCCGTGACTTCTTTAAAATGTCTGATTCAAAAAAATCATTGAGAGATATGTGGGATAATAATCGGAGTAGACGTCCTCTTGAAGAGTATAAGTATGAATTACAACTCATAAGGCAAAAATTTCCAAAATTTCGTGAGCCCAATGCTAACAGTTTTCAACTTTTTCCAACTGACCAACATTTTCAAAATCATAGAAATGATCGAAATTGCGACTTCAATTCAAATATCAATAATTTCAATTATGGACAACATCCACATCAAAATAGCTTTGAATCCCAATATAGCTTTGATCCACATCAATATGGGGTTGTGAACCAAAATTTCCAAAATTATAGTCCGTATCAACATCTTGAAAATAACCAAAATTGCAGTTTTCACTCGAATTTTAATAATTTTGGTTACGAACATAATTTCTATGATCAAAATGATTTCCAATATCAATGTCATTTTTCTGAAAATTCAAACAACCATCTCGTTGGAAATAATATTAATCATGAAATTGATGTGGACTATAATTTTGAGAATCAAGAAATCCAAAATGAGAGCTCTGAAATCAACAATTCTAAAGAATATCATCTTAACATTCTTAAAGAGAGGGTAGAAAAGAAAGACAGGCAGCTCGATGAAAAAGATAGAAAGATGGATGAACTTCTTTGTTTAATGACATCTTTGAAAGAACAACGAGAACAACAAAATCAAATTCAAACAAGCGATGAATCAAAAAATAATCCACTCTTTATTGATAGTGAAAATTTTCAGATTACAACTTCGGAAATTGAAAATAATGATCTAAATGAAGTTGTTAAAAATTCAACAAATGATTTGGACTTCGATTCTTTTTAGGAAAAAGACTTAAGCTTGGATTTTGATCTTTCTCTTTCAGCCTACGAGAAACTTGAAATTCTTGAAATTGAACAAAATGAAAATGTTGAAATTTTCAATTCAAATTTGGAAAAGAATTTTAATGAACATGAATTTTTTGGATTGAATGAGGATGAGTTGCCAAATGAGGATGAAATTGAATCAAGCCACCAATCCAAGTTCGAAAATTTCAATTTGAGGTTTCAAAAGAAATAGAATTTGTCAGTGTCGAAAATACGTTGTCAATGAATGAAATTGAGAAATGTGATTACATAGTCTTGAACAACACTCAGAAATTAAATTTCACGATTGCAACTGAGTTTATATACGATCACAAATTTTCAAACAATTACGCTGATATATTTGTGGAACACATGAATTATTTTTGGAATGCTAGCTTGCTTGAAAAACTTCATGTTTGGATGACCCTGGACATTTATCTACTGGACTATAAATCTAGGTATAAAGATGAGATGGTTTTCAAAACCCTTTGCTTATTTGAAAACATGCCTAGACATAGTGGGAATTTGATTCATCTGGCTAGAACCAAGTGTGGGAGAAATAGGTGGTGGCATTCTTTGCATCGCATACATCGCAAACACATATATCATTGTACATATGATCCATTCTTACATATAGTTAGGTTGCATTTCATTCTGCAAATCATTTTGCATCTAATCCATATGGGTTTTATCATTCAAATTTAGGAAACATACTACAGTGTGGACAGTGTTTTGTCCAAGTGTGGGGGGAGTCTGCATTTCATTTATTTTCGTTTTTTTCTTTATTTTTTCTTTCTTTTCATTTTCAGCCATTTATATAGGACCATCATGCATTTTAGATTGTAGTAACATGCCATTTTTTTTTGAAACATGACTCATTTTTGATTGATACAACAAAATAAGTTCACAATTTATAGTCAGTTAATAGTATTTTTTCTCTCAACTTAGATCAAATAAGAAATATAATGAAATGTTTAATTTTGAGGGACAATAGTGTAATCAGTACATTGGGAGATTCTTAGGTTATGGCCATGAAATCTATTCTATATTGTAGTCTTTATATAAATAAGTGGAGGACTTAAAATACTTATATTGGCTTTTCGAATCTTTAAAACTAAGTTGTGTTAAATAGAATTCGCGTAACTCTCTTTTGTGCTTATATTTTCAATGATAATAATAGCAATCCAAGGGTATCCAACATTGCTTATATATCAAGCGTTGGTGTGCAAACCCACCAAGCTCTATCCGACATGTTGACAAAGTCAGCGTTGGAATATCTTGGTCTCATTTTATGAGGCTGGACACCTAAGGATTACCGACATGTTGTTGACAAAGTCAGCGTCAGTCTGCACAATCCGCCAAGCTCTGTCCCAACTCTCCGTCAGTCCGCAAGGCAGTGTATGGGTGGTATACCTTGGTCTTTTAAGTTAGGTGTGTGTAATGAATCATAAATTTCTATTTTTGTAGAGATATAGAATAAGCGATGAAGCCCAAGCACTTCTTGACCTTATTGATTTGACTAGCCATACACAAGGAAATTAGAATACCACTTTACAAACTGTGCCAAGCAACTAAGAATCTATTTCATGGCTGCACTATGTTATCAAATGAACCAACTATCCAAACTAGAGTTTAAACATTGAAAACTTGACTTATGTTGAAAAATTGTGATAGGTTCAGGTATCTAAAGTACAATCAACTGATTAAAAATTATTAATTTAATTTGTTGTACCACTTCAGAAACAAGTCTTGTTTTCATTTTTGTTTTTATTTTGCATATGTCCACTGCATTCATGTAGTTTCATTAGAATCATAGAGTACTGCATTTGGATTTTGTGGGTAGTATCCGCTGAAAACCCTCACGAGACACCATTCGTCCTATTAGGGACACCTAGAGGTTTAACGGCTTGTTTCATACGCTCAATGCAATCGTGTGTCCTACGAAAGTGTGACCTATCTAGTTTAGTTTTTCATTTTTTATTTTACTCGAGGACGAGTAAAAGATAAGTGTGGGGGTATTTGATTAACATAGAAATGTGTTTATTTCATGTTCTTATATCTTATCTTTTGTACATAAATAAATATTACTTGGGTATTGTTTTGTCACTTTTACAGATATTCCAACCCAGCCCGCATGCAATCAGAAAAGTAGAGAAATGGAGATTAGATTGCTATTGTTAGACCGAAGTTTGGGCCTACACCCAAATGCTATGTGAAAACCTCACAATCACAGATTAATGTAGAAAAAGCAGTAAAATAAGAGGAGACACATGAGATTTTTATAGTGGTTCGGCTCAAACCAAGCCTACGTCCACTTTATAGTTTCTTAAATCCTAAGAAGCTATTACAATACAGTTTGCTTGCGGTTTATACACGAAATCCTCGTGTTTATAATGAAAAAAAGTGAGAAAAGTGGAGATTATACATGAAATCATCGTGTTATAATGTGGAATTTGGCTTCCTCATTGAGCAATGACCTTGCGTGAAGTAGTGGTAGAAGCCATGATCAGTGAGAACCGAAAAGATCCCTTCAAATGTCCATCTCACGGTGTATTTATAGGTGTAGAGTGGCCTTACCAGGCCTAGAAGAAGTCCAGTTCGGATGGGCCACGTGGAGGGTAGAGAGGCCATCTCGGAGAAAGTGGAAGAAGTGGTCTTCAGATCGTGAAGGGATATATGGAAGCCGATCAGGATTAATAGGAGGCGGTTATACTTTATGAATCAGTCAAACACACGATACAGGAGCAGGTCCAGGGGATCGGTTCGGGTCTGATCCGAACCAAATCGGTGTCTTCAATCCGAAGACTCCGTGTCCAATGCTTCAAAGGTGGAGCGGATCGGGTATGCTCCCTCCGATCCGATCCGTGCTGATGTGAATTCGAAGAGCAAGTGCCAAGCTGTCCATCTTAAGGCAGCGTCCGATCCAAACAGACTTGTCTGATCCGAACCAAGGATCTATTCAATGCTAAATTCCAGGTTTCCGGTTCTGCATGCGTTCACAGAAATGAGCATAACTTTCAAACCGTAAGTCCATTTTAGCCAAATGAAAGCTCGATTCGAAGTTGATTCAGAGAGCTACAAGAGTTACGGAGCTTAGCTCCGTAATTGTTGTTTTCGGCCCCAAAAGAGATCGTCTGAAAGGAGTTTTGGGCCATTCTTTGTTTGCAATGCGATTTCAGTCAAATCGTTTTCTGTCTTCTGACGATGTTCCCAATACTATAGCGTATTATTTACCAGAAATTCTATGTGTGACTGCTTTGACTGAAAAGCGGGCCAACAACTATATATTTACATTTTGAAGAATTGTAGATGAAGATCTCACATCTAGTTGTTGTTGGACAAGAAAATGATTGATAAAAAGTCCATGCACATCTCAAATTAAAGGAGGCTTGCAAGAGAAAAGGAGAAAAGGCCTAGAACTTGTTCCAAATGACAAAAGGCCTAAAGCTTACTTGAAATAGCTAGGCCCATTTGTAATTAGGGTTAGGGTTTGGTTATCTCCGATAAATACCCTTGTAATATCATTGTAGCCACCGTCCCATTTTCTATCTTCGTCTCCATTAACAAAGTTCTTCTTCTTTTTATTTTTTTTTTGTACTTTTTCTATTTCTTATCAACTAGTGCCATCTATACAATTAGATTTGGTAGAGTACTAGTTGTATTTTACATTTATTTTCATTGGTGATTTATCGTTTGATTAGTTTCAATGATGAACCTAATTTTATTTCTGTTGTTATTTCTACTCTGCACTTTTATTTTCTGCATTTTTATTCCTATTTCGCAATTTATTTTCATTAGTGATTAATCATTTGATTAGATTCAACGATATTCCTAATTTTGCAATTCCAAATTGTTCTATTTTCAACCAAATCTCCAAACTTCGTCTAACTCGCCCAAGAGATTAGATAAATAATTTGATTTTAATTTACCTCCCTATGATTCGACCTGCATACTACATGATCTGTGCGCTTGTAGTATTTATTTCAAAATTCGTGCTTTTCTATTTCATAGGAAAGCGACAATCAAGTTTTTGAATTAAAATAACAAACAGGAAATAAAATTAGGATTACCGCTAAATCTAATCAGATGGTTAATCACTAATGAAAAATAAATGAAAAAGACAAATAAAATTAGGATTACCGCTGAGTGTAAGGAGATATAATTATGAGTAAATTCAGTCAATTAAAACTAATAAATGCAACTTACTAGGGCTACAATACCCATAACAACATAAACTTAGTCACCCAGAAAAGCTTACTAGTTAAAATCACTCCCTTTAATACTGCTTGCATTGCATTAATTGAAGACAAACATAATGTCAAATCCAACGAAATTCCAATTTTTGGGCCAAACTAAAAATTTAGATCAAAGAACAAGGAGTTGATTATATTTTAAAGTAAAACCAATAAAAATATGAGCAAGTGCAATAGAAGTTTCACCATAATTGTCTTGCCTAAATTTAATTCATCACACATGAGAAGTAATAGGTTTTCTTTGTTTTCATTAAATAAATGTATATTTGATTACGAAACCATAATATACTCACTGTAAATCAATACATGATTGATTATTCCAATTAACAATAGATACTAATTAAAGAACTTACAATTTAGGAAACTGGGAACGAGACAAGAGTGACTGAAATAAAAATTTAGGTTAAATGAACGTTGCAATAGAGGATTGTAGATCTTGTTTGTCAAATGGGTAAAGTAGAGAACAATATTGGAAAGAATGGAAGTGCGGCATGAAGGATTGAGAGGCAGGGCCCATTTACGAGGGAAGAAACAAACGCCAAGAGCGAAGAAACAAACCAGAATACCCTAGATCTGGAAAGAGACCGAAGTAATGATGCATTAGAAAGAGTGGAAAACAAAGTTACTGACTTATCCCCTTCACTTGACAATATTTACATCTGAATGGATATCCTCATGGTTTTAATGGTGATAAAAATGAAATAACAGTAATAACCGTTACTATATAGTCTACGTTGCAATGATTATAACTGTTATAAATTTTAAATAAATAATTGTTACAAAAGGGTTGTTTTGTTGTAGTGATAATGAATTGGAAATAATATTGGTCGTGAAGTGGAAACCAAATTATTTGAACCTATATTTGTTATTTGCTTTGTAAATTGAGATAAGTGAAAATTCTAGAAGGCTGTGGAGATGATTTGGTTACACAGATTGGAAATTCAGGTTAGAAGACGAAGATCATTTAGTTGATTTGCATTGAAATTTGAATTGAGTTGCTCAACAAATAGGTAAACCTTAACATATTAATTGGAGTGATTGATTTTATACCCCTGAGTTGGGTAGCCATTTGGCTTCGGTTTTCTTTTAGAGAAGTTGAGGCCCAAAGTGGCAGTTGTAGTTGTACCGATCGAATCATGCAGAGGAGGTGCTAGTGAAATTTTCGAAAATCTTAAAAAAGTTTGAATTTAATTTGGTAATAATTCAAAAATAATTATTTTAAAATAACCGGGTTCGAAGAATTCTTCTTAACTAGTAATTTCGGGGACGAAACTCTTTTAAGGGGGGAAGAATGTAACGACCCAGATTTTTCTGTCATTTAAATTGGAATAATTAAATTTGTTTTATACATTATATTGAGATATAATGGATTTAAATTGAATTTATTTAATAAAAAGGAGTTCGAATGTATATAATTTATAAATTAATTAAAACAAGCTCGAAACGCCGCGGTAGTTCGTAATTTTCGATTTAAACTTCTATTGAATATACCGGATCCGATATAAGTCAAAATTCTATGAAAAAAGAACCGTTTGAATCTATTAGGTTATATTTTTCTAATGAAAGTGAAAAATTGAGATTTCAGCTTATCGATTTCAAGTTATGTCTAATTCAAATTTTCAAGTATTGCTATGGAATTTCGTTAATAAACGATAGCGTTAATAAAGGGATTTCTATATATTTGGATTTCGTTTTAAACTGAATTTCTGAATATTGAGTTTAAAATATATATTGGTTATTCCATTTGTATAAATATGATAATAATTTATTATTTATTTAAATAAGATTTTTTTTTGGAACGTAATATATTTTATTGACCATATATAGGCCTTAGAAATGGGTTTCTTTTCGAACGATCTCCGTTTCCGACGAAACGAGTTTTATTGGAATGCGTATAATTAATTATTGCTATATTTTTAGTTTGGAGCCAAACAGAGATGTTTTATCGGTAGGCGATATTTAGTGGTGAACTGATAAATTTAAAATATCGCCATTGAGAAAACGGAGTCTGTTTTCAACGAAGTCAATTTCATTGAGACCAGAACGCCAAGACATAGCGGTGTATTTAAATTGTTGAATTTTAAATTGGTGTTTGGCGGTGCGTATAATTGTCTGTAACGTAAATAGCGGTGGAATTAACAGTATTAAAATATTATAATGTAAATATCTTAACCCTAAGCAACATAACATACCGCCTAAAGCTCTCACTACGTACGTGTAAATTAATGAAATAGCATTGCTACATTTCGCCTACCCATTACCACCTATAGGCATGAAGACCTACCAACGCATAGATATGGGAAGAAAATGTAATAATAATATATATATTTATAAAAACTATTCCTTTCTCACAAGGTGCTGTAATAAACTTCACTTGGAAGGTACCAAAACTTTACTTGCGTGCCACGCTTTGTTTTCTTGCGTGTCAATCCATATATCCATGCTAATCAAGTTACCCAATTAAAAATGATTTTTCCAATGGCGTGCGGTGCACACTTCTCTCCCTATAAATAAGCCTATCTTCATTTTTCCAAATCCCAGACTCTTCATATTTTGACTATTTCCTATACAAAGAAAACCAAACTTCAACATGTTTCTTTTCATTCTTTTACCAGTACGTGAAACCGGACCTCTTCCCATTTCCTAAATACAATGAAAACCTCATGCATCGAAAAACTGTCTAATGCATGTTGTTTCAAGCAGTGTGAGGGGAGTTGGCACGTTGGTTGTCTGGAGTATCCATGGTTTGTATTGGTGGCGGTTTCTGGTCTGGAAGGTTTACTGGTGACTGGAAGGGTGGCGTCACCAATAGGGGACGAACTGGAAATCAAGTGCAGGCGGGCGCGGATGGACTTTGGTGGATAGTGATTGAAGTGATTGGTTCGAGTAAATATTGAGAGGAGTAAATTCGGAAGCACGAGACGTGAAGAAGAAATGCAGTTCACGTGGGGAAGGTGTGGACTGAGGACAGTTTTGCCTTGTGAGAATACACGAAAAATAAAGGAGATGCACTACTGTGCAACTCCGACACGAAGTAGACCGTGTACTGAAGTACACTGGAGCATGCATGTAGGCACTGTGATCAGGAGAAGGCCATGTGAGGTGGTTTCTGGGTGAGTTGCTGAAGTGGGCAGACTTGCTGTTGCGAAGTGGAGAGTGAAGGGCAGGCACGTGTGTGAGTAGTGCATGAGTGCGGAAGTTTGCAGGAAAATAGAAAAATGGGAAAGAAGCTCAATAGGAGGAGAAAAAAGGAAGTGGGATAAACATGAAACAAATGGGAGAAAGAGTGGACCTAAGAACCTGAATAAGATTTCAATGTAGGAAGATACACAGTGTTTTGACGTGTCTGGATAATTAAAGATGCCTAATCGGTTTCATGGTAAGTGATGATTTATTATATATATATAGGATATAATAATATTAGTTTATATAAGCCGTGTAGCCTAGCTTGAAGTAACATATAACATGGCCTAAGCGCCTAATTTAGCTTATGTAAATGCTTGGTCCTCCTTTAGAATGTAACGTGCGAGTATATGTACTGATTTACAGTGCTTATTTGTCACGTGAATAACATATAGTTTATTTTATATAGTAATGGCCAGTTTTATTTTGTGCCAAATGAAATAATAAACATGCCGAATTTTATAAGCTAAACAAATAGTTAAGGGCTTGACGCATATAATAACGTTAATATATGTGTATTTTATTAAGGTTTACATATATACATGAGGCCGGAATGAATCACGTTTGTGCTTAAAGGGTTTTTGTATTGTTTCCAACCTCAACTTTAATAAATCGGTTTTGTATCTTACATCATAATTAATGGTTTTGATTTAATCAAGGTTAATTAAAAAAAGTAGTTAATTAAACCAGTATTGATTAATTATTTAAATCTAAACCGTACGACTTATTATTCATGCACGTGAATAGACCGGAACTAAACCAGAGTTATTGGAACGGCATCGAAAAGCGTAACAGTTTGGAGCTGGTTTGGACGCATTTGGAATTAACTGAAAACAAATCATTTTGACGACAGGTGGAAAATCAAGTGAGTTCAACTCACTCAGTTATCCCATTCATATTTTTTATAAACTGGGTTTTTATTTTGTGTGCAATGTTTGCTGATGGTTGATGATTGGATGCCTGTTTGTCTATATGTTGAATATTTTAGGATATTCACTGATTAAATTAAACGTTTTGTTTAATTTAATCGAATTAAATCGTTATTTTAACGATTTGATTTTAAACGAGGTAACTTACCTTGTTGGTCACATTTATTATAAAATAAACGTATTAAATAAATCATTTGATGCTTGAATGGATGTTATAAATTGTTTGTTGACTATTATTAGCTGAACTGTTTATTTTTTGTTATCGTAATGAATAAATATATTGTTGTATTAAATATGATATAACCAATTGTGATGCAGGGAAGGACAGGTTGGAAGGATCCAACCGGATTCCTCAAATATGTTGTTTATATAAACTATTAACCAATTTGATTGATTGTTGATTGTTGAACCAAAACTCATCACTTGTTTGATAATAACCAATGGGGTATATTGGTTGTGTAATTCTCGACAAATGGCCTGTAAATAAATTGTTTTATAGAGATTGATTTACCACCAGGTAAATCAATAGAAAGAAAGTTATAAAATTTGTTTTATAACTAAGGATAGATTTGAAATCTATTTTATATAGATTATTTTTTAATAAAATTATTAAAGAAAATAAATAATTATTTTTACCTTGTAATTATAAAGACGAGTATATAAAGCAAGATTTGTGGGATTATGAGTTTTCTAAACAAGTGGGCAGAAATTAACCAAATTGTTAAGGGTTCAATTTGTTGTATAATTGAGATGATTTAATTTGATTAGATTGTTAATTAAATTAAATAAAGTTATTTAAATTGATTAAAGGAAAGGGATAATGGAATTGGTTAACGGATTAACCTTGTTTTGAGATGACCAAGTCAACTACTTGAACGAGAATTGATGATTAGAAACAATTATTGAATTGTTAATTATTATTAAAGTTAATTATTTTAAAATAACCTTTTGAAGGAAATTAACTATTTAACTAATAGTTAATGATAAAGTAAAATTTTCAAATGAAAAGGAATTAAGGTTAATTATTACTTAAGTAAATGATCGGGTAACCAGAACTCGATTAATAAAGTCAAAGGTGATCTTAGGACCTTGTTTACAATTAAAAGGGATATTCAATAAGTTTACTCATATTTATATGAGTTTGATTTTGGATTTGTTTACGGAAAAGATTCTATAAAAGGAAAGTTTTAAACAAGTTTCAGTATGAGTTGAAATCAAACAGAAGCTTAAGTGGATTAAATCTGATTATAAAAGTAAAGATATAATGATAGGATCAGGGGAGTAGATGTGAGCTATGAAGTGAAGTTTAATTGGACAAAACGAAGATAAGTGGTCACGAAAAGAAACTCTATAGTAAATGAAACCTTGGTTTAATTACTGGAATTTTGGGTTCGTTTATAAACTTCTATCTATTTCGAAGATAAGAATGTTGTCGACTCAAGGTCTGAGAGGTAAATAAAATACCCCAAATTAAATGACCTCATGATTATCCAAGGATGAAATTAGTTTAGAAATGAGGGTAGTTGAGGGAATTAAAGGAGTATTTTTGTAAGGGATGTTATAAACTATGATTCGAAGGATTATAATTTGGGCAGATTGGAGATGAGAATTTAAAAAGTGGTATTCCAAATGTTGAAGGATTTGGAAGTTAAATTGTATTCCGAAGTTCGGAATGTTTATTGAGTGAGCTTTATTCCGAAGTTCGGAATATGGTATTCCGAAGTTTGGAAAGATTAATCAAAGATGAGGTTTATTTCGAAGTTGGAAATGTTAAATGAAGAAGCTAAATAAGAAGTTAATGACATTAGAATATTTCAATATAAATGATAAGTCAGTCTGACATGGCTAAGGAAGTAAGGTAGTTATAACGAACTGATGTACTTTATTTGAGACAACAAACTATATTGTGGCTAATGATTTTACAAATGGAATTATTAAACAAAGTAGGAGTTTTGAAAATAGAATTTGTTACAATTGTTAAAAATGTCGGTAAACTATTTTAATTAATAAAAATTAATACTAATTATTGCAATGATGTGAAAATATAAACATAAAGAGTAACAACTATTTTGACTGAAGAGGCCAAGAGACGATGTATACTGAACCAGTAAATCCATTTTTATTTTCTATGAATGATGGTTGTTTATTTTGATAGTTAAATCACCGACTATCAAAATCTGACCAAATCGATTGTTGGTATGGAAAGACTGGGATCGAATTTATATTCGAAAACCATTCCAACAAACAAATATTTAAACGCTGATGTTGTTCAGAAGTTGATCGAGATGGAGCAATTGAAGACTGTGGATCTTCATAAGAAGAAGGATTATTTGTCGAATATTTTCTGGTCTGCAGCTAGAGATATTCTGATGTGATTCGGTCGTGAGTGGGATTTTGTGGATTGCAAGGAGTTCTCGCTACTGATCCTTTGGATGCGGTAGCAGGGTGCCTTCGGTTCATCCTGTTCCTGGATGACATGTTTGGATGATGGGAATGGTGGCCAGATATTACAAAAGTCGATTATAACCTCAAGCCTCATCAACCGGGAAATGACAAAAATCGGGCAGGCAGCATGGCTATGTGGGTCACTCCCATTAGGATGTATAATCACCTATATAGAGAAATTCCTTTTGCCTCTTTAATCTATCGATGCTGTCCCTTTTCGGAAAACAGTTGCTGATCCCAACCGTTGGTGATATACATTCAACACACTCAAGCGAAATAAGTGGTCGGTCATGTGTGGGCCGGCTTGCAAGACATTCTTGTTGAACCCAGTGTATACTCCTCTAGAGATACACTATCGGCCGGTGGTTCCATACCTTGTCATAGTCGGAATCCAATCTCTAATAAGTGCCCATGGTTTTGATTGTATAATATATATGTGGAGCGTGAGATGCAAGCGTTCCGCTAGATTTCTATTTATTTGTATTTAGACACTATTACAATATCAGATGATATGTATGATTTCAAAATGTTTTGGGTTATAGTAAGGTAAAAACCCGTCCGTATTTATGTGTGGATTTGGTCTTACTATTATCCTTTCCTTTCAAAAAAAATTGAACTTTAAAAATCAAGTTGGATGATCCCCCTTAAACTGTGCGAGTTTTTCTCACTCTGGTTCACTAGACTGACCCGGTATTTGTAATGCTCGGGTTAGACCGGGTTGTACAGGTTTCGGTTATTGGATAATACGAAGTTCAGAAGACGTGCTGGAGGAGTTCAAACATATGATTTTATCTGGTATATTCCGCTATGTGCTGTGTTTGAGGACAGGTTGTTATAGCTGTCCAGATGTGTCTGTTGTACTCTGATGGATATAAGTATATTACTTTAAGCTTTCAATAAAGAGTTATTTCTATATTATATTTTATTTCGTTGCGATGTGAGACTCTGTGTTGTGTTGGTTCTTCTTCTTCTTCAATTCTAATATTTCTTTCTTTATTACCTTACCCTCTAATTTCCTTGTATTGACATCTGGGTTTCCAGTACAATTTGGTTTGGATTAGTGTTTTTCGATTAGCTCAAAAGGTACCTGAAATTTGGGTCGTCACTGCTTGTATCAGAGCTATTGGTTGAGCAGTAACCTTGGCTCTGTGGAGTAACTCAGTAGAGATAGGGGTAGTAATACCTTATATTGAGTTTGAGTGTATATACGTGAGAGCATATTTGTAAATTTTGTATAAAAATGATTTGTATTGTGTTAATTGATCGGTTCAAGTTTTGAAAAACCATATTGAGTTGACCATGGACACAATATTGTTTTATAAAGAGTGTAAATGAAATAGTTTTGCCCAAAATATAATTTTATAGAAAAGGGAAATAATTTTATATGGTAAAGTGATATTGGTTGTTTTGTTTGATTTGACTGGAATTAAAAAAGAAATTGAGCTGATTAGAAACCAATTGGTTAATTGAATTAGATATGAAAATGAAACTTAACCTAGTTAAATAAAATTAATTTAATGGATGGAATTGAATAAATCAAATTTGGGATTTGAAAATCAAATAGATAATGATGGAAATCAATTGGATATTAATCAATTGATATTAAACCAAAGTAAATGAGTAAATCTCAATATTGGATATTAATTGGATTTAACCAAACTAGTTGGATTTAATAAGAAATTATATGAATTAGGAACTACAAAAATAATCCTAGTATAATGAATTGGAAATAAGATTGGTCGTGAAGTGGAAACCGAATTATTTGAAACTGTATTTGTTATTTGCTTTGTAAATTGAGACAAGTGCATATTCCAGAAGGCTGTGGAGATGAGTTGGTTACACAGATTGGAAGTTCAGGTTGGAAGACGAAGATCAGTTAATTGATTTGCATCGAAATTGGAATTGAGTTGCCCGACAAATAGGCAAACCTTAACATAATGATTGGAGTGACTGATTTTATACCCCTGAGTTGGGTAGCCATTTGGCTTTGGTTTTCTTTTGGAGAAGTTGAGGCCTAGAGTGTCAATTGTAGTTGTACCGATCGACTCATGCAGGGGAGGTGCTGGAGAAATTTTCGAAAATCTTAAAAAAGTTTGAATTTAATTTGGTAATAATTCAAAAATAATTATTTTAAAATAACCGGGTTCGAAGAATTCTTCTTACCCTGTAATTTCGGGGATGAAATTCTTTTAAGGGGGAAGAATGTAACGTCCCAGATTTTTCTGTCATTTAAATTAGAATAATTAAATATGTTCTATTTGGAGATATAATGAATTTAAATCGAATTTATTTAATAAAAAGGATTCGAATGTATATAATTTATAAATTAATTAAAACGAGCTTGAAACGCCGCGGTAGTTCGTAATTTTTTATTTAAACTTTAATTGAATATACCGGATCCGATATAAGTCGGAATTCTGTGAAACAAGAACCATTTGTATCTATTAGATTATATTTTTCTAATGAAAGAGAAAAATTGAGATTTCGGCTTATCAAGACGTGAATTTATACATATCTATTAGATTATATATATATATTTTTCTAATGAAAGAGAAAATTCGAAAGCATGAGACATGAAGAAGAAATGCAGTTCACGTGGGGAAGGTGTGGACTGAGGAAAGTTTTGCTTTGCGAGAATACACGAAAAATAAAGGAGATACACTACTGCGCAACGCCGGCACGAAGTAGACCGTGTACTGAAGTACACTGGAGCATGTATGTAGGCATTGTGATCAAGAGAAGGCCATGTGAGGTGGTTGTTGGGTGAGTTATTGAAGTGGGCGGGTTTGCTGTTGCGAAGACGAATGTTGGGTATAGGGTATGGTTGCATGGCAAAGTGGAGAGTGAAGGCCAGGCGCGTGTGTGAGCAGTGCATGAGTGCGGAAGTTTGCAGGAAAATAGAAAAACAGGAAGGAAGCTTAATAGGGTGAGACAAAAGGAAGTGGGGTAAACAGGAAACAAATGGGAGAAAGGGTGGACCTAAAAAATGGAGCAAGCTTTCGATGGAGAAAGAAACACAATGTTTTGACGTGTCTGGATAACTAAAGTTGCCTAATCGGTTTCATGGTAAGTGATGATTTATTATATATATATATATATATATATATATATATATATATATAGGATATAATAATATTAGTTTATATAAGCCGCATGGCCTAGCTTGAAGTAACATATAACGTGGCTTGAGCGCCTAAATTAGCTTATATAAATGCTTGGTCCTCCTTTAGAATGTAACATGCGAATATATGTACTGATTTACAGTGCCTATTTGTCACGTGAATAACATACAGTTTATTTTATATAGTAATGGCCAGTTTTATTTTGTGCCAAATGAAATAATAAACATGCTGAATTTTATAAACTAAACAAATAGTTAAGGGCTTGATGCATATAATAACGTTAATATATGTGTTTTTTTTATTAAGGTTTACATATATACATGAGGTCGGAATGAATCACGTTTATGCTTAAAGGGCTTTTGTATTGTTTCCAACCTCAACTTTAATAAATCGGTTTTGTATCTTACAGTGTAATTGACGATTTTGATTTAATTAAGGTTAATAAACAAGATAGTAAATTAAACCAGTATTGATTAATTATTTAAATCTAAACCATACGACTTTTTCATGCACGCGAACAGGCCGGAACAAAGCCAGATTCATTGGAACCGTATCGAAAAGCATAACAGTTTGGAGCTAGTTTGGACGCATTTGGAATTAACTTGGAAAAAAAAATCATTTTGACGATGGGTGGAAAATCAGGTGAGTTCAACTCACTCAGTTATCCCGTTTATATTTTTTATAAACCGGGTTTTCATTTTGTGTGGAATGTTTGCTGATGGTTGATGATTGGATGATTGTTTGTCTGTATGTTGAATATTTTCAGATATTCACTGATTAAATTAAATGTTTTGTTTAACTTACTCATATTAAATCATTATTTTAATGATTAGATTCCAAATGAGGTAACTTACCTTGTTGGTTACGTTTATAATAATATAAACGTAAATCATTTGATGCTTGAATGGATGTTATAAATTGTTTATTGACTATTATTAGCTGAACTGATTATTTCTATTTACCATAATGAATAAATATATTGTTGTATTAAATATGAGATAACCCATTGTGATGCAGGGAAGGATAGGTTGGAGGGATCCAACCAGATTCCTCAAATACGTTGTTTATATAAATTGTTAACCAATTTGATTGATTGTTGATAGTTGAACCAAAATTCATCACTTATTTGATAATAACCAATGGGGTATATTGGTTGAGTAATTCTCGGAAAATGGCCTGCAAGTGAATCGTTTTATAGAGATTGATCTACCGTCAGATAAACCAACAGAAAGAAAGTTATAAAATTTGTTTTATAACGAAGGATAGATTTAAAATCCATTTTATATAGATTATTTTTAAATAAAAGTATTAAAGAAAATAAATAATTATTTTTACCTTGTAATTATAAAACGAGTATATAACGCAAGATTTGTTGGATAACGAGTTTTCTAAACAAGTGGGCAGAAATTAACCAAATTGTTAAGGGGTGAATTAATTGTTTAATTGAGATGATTTAATTTAATTAGATTTTTAATTAAATTAAATAAAGTTATTTAAATTTATTAAAGGAAAGGGTTAATGGAATTGGTTAACGGATTAACCTTGTTTTGAGATGACCGAGTCAACTACTTGAACAAGAATTGATTATTAGAAACAATTATTGAATCGTTAATTATTATTATTAAAGTTAATTATTTTAAAATAACCTTTTAAAGGAAATTAACTACTTAACTAACAGATAATGATAAAGTAAACTTTTCAAATAAAAAGGAATTAAGGTTAATTATTACTTATGGAAAAGATCGGGTAACCAGAACTCGATTAATTAAGTCAAAGGTGATCTTAGGACCTTGTTTACAATTAAAAGGGATATTGAATAAGTTTACTCGGATTTATATGAGTTAGATTTTGGATTTATTTAATGAAAAGATTCTATAAAAGGAAAGTTTTAAACAAGTTTTAATATGAGTTGAAATCAAATAGATGCTTAAATGGATTAAATCTGATTATAAAAGTAAAGATATAATGATAGGATCGGGAGAGTAGATGTGAGCTATGAAATGAAGTTTAATTGTGTAACGACCCGTATTTTACGGTATTATAATTAATCTATTTAATTATATAAATAGTGATTTAGAGAATTAAATGGGCGTTTAATTAAATTTTATGGATTATTTAATTAATATAAATAATAGAATAATATATTTAATTCAGAAATAGCTGAATTCACAATATTGTGTAAATTGGATTATTTAAAATATATAATTCAGTTTTGAGTTGAATTATATTAACGAATATATTTAAATAACGACAGTTTGAATGTATAAATATAATATAACTATAATCGGGCCCGTAACATCGCGGCAATTCGCTATTTGGCGATTTGAACTTCAATTGAATATACAGGGTCCGTCTTAAATTGGATTTCTGTGAAACAAGAAACGTTAGGAGCTGGTGAAGTATATTTTTCTAGTGGAAGACAAAAATCGGGATTTCGTCGCGTAGATTTTGAGTTATGTCCAAATCAAAGTTTAGAAAAGTCGCTATGGAATTCCTTTATAATTTATATCGATTTAATATATTTTTAAAAGGGATTTTAATATAAATCGAATATCGATGTAACCTTGGATTTGGAATATCGAGTCACAAATCCCATATGAAGCTGTATGATATCGTATGTGAATATATACGATAATATATATTTATTGATATTTAATTTAATTATATTTATATAATTAAAAGGGTTATTTAGAGTTTTAAAAATAACCAGTTTTGCAAACGACCTCGGTTTTTGACGAAACTAGTTTTGTTGGATCCGCAATATTAAATTATTGTTAGATTTCAAGTTTCATGATTTTTAGAGTCAGTATATGGCCGTAGGGGTTTTTTATGTGAAAAAAGACGAGAATTTGACCTTTAAAAATACGTCATGTAAGCAAACGAAGTCGAAATTCGACGAAACTAGTTTCGTTGGGTCCGCAATGGCGAGCTGTAGCTGCATGTCAATTTCCATGATTTTTGAATATCGTGTGTGATCACACGGATTTTTAAATGGAAAAAACAGATGTAAAATAATAAAAATAAAATATTCCAAGCCTATATAATAACCTTAACCAAAAGTTATAGCCAAAAGGAAGGTCCACGTTTATCTCTTCTCAACCACCGTTCTCTGTGGCCTTAAAACAAAGTCGTGGCTCCACAACACATCAAAATAGAAGTTTATAAATAAAAATTAAATTCATCCTTCCACAAAAAAAACGAAACTTAGATAAATACATTCCCGAGACCAAGATCTTCAATTCGATACCATAATATCTGAGTGTGACGCGAGTTCTGGGTTTCTCGAAGGGCAACAGTAGACCTAGGGTTAAGGTAACTCGTAATCGAAGTAGTAACTCACCAAATCGAGTTCATATTTGGGTTTGATGGTAGAAACCGCACTGGTGCAAAAAATTTAATGTTGTGCGGTGGAGATTGGTGTCGCGAGTTTACTGTAGGGGTGGCGAGCTCCTGGAGTCGCGATCCATTAAAGGGCTGCAGGTTGATGCTTTCTGGTATGGGTGGGAGGAGACTTTAGAGGGAAGTTTAATGGTGTGATGGGTTTGGAAAATCATGAAGTATAAGTGGAAATGGAGATCGAAATTGGCAGGAGCAACAGGAGGAGGGCGGTCTGTTCTTCGATCAGGAAGAAAAGGCATTGCGGTTTGGGTTTTAAACCGTATGGATGGGTCAAGGAATATGGTAATGGCCCAATTATAAAAAGATAGTTAAGTTTATTCTTAATTTAAATAGTATTCATACTTGGAAAATGTTTAACTTTATCATACGTTGTCAGAATTTCGAGCGGCCGGATCCGTTGGGATCGTATGGACGGTGGCTATATCGTGGGACTGACGGGAAGTGAACTGGAACTCGTTACAATTTATAGCGAAATGAATTATCCATCTGAATAAACAGATGCAAATCATTATTTACAGGTTAATGCGAAATGTGAGTAAAACTCACCAACTCTATCAGTTCATATTTTTATAACGTATATTTAGAACTGATAATTGATGACTGATTGTTGTGTGTTGACTGTTTGAATGAATTGCTGATATATTAGTTGAAATTATAGATAACGATATATATATAAATCGTTAATCAAATATTGATTATGTTTAGCAGAAATATTTCATATTGAAATGAAATTGATGTGAATTATATTGTGTAACATCTGTGGATGCAGGGAAACAGGTCGGAGGGATCCAACTGGATTCCTCAACATTTATTTGACTGTTTTTCATATATTGTGATATATGATGTGATATACAATCTTTTGTTAATTGTGTGTGTTTGGATGATATTGATCAGTGATATATGGTATGTTAAATACTATAACAAATACTGGAATATAAAAAAAGGGAATTTCAATGTTATATTGAAATTGAAATCTTTATAAAATCAAAGGATTTTATATAGAGGAATATCTATAAAATCAAGGGATTTTATAAAAAGAAAATATTTGTAAAACAAATATAAAAGGAAAATATTTGTAAAACAAATATAAAGGAAAATATTTGTAAAACAAATGTAAAGGAAAATATTTGTAAAACAAATTAAAAGGAAAATATTTGTAAAACAAATTAAAAGGGAAATATGTGTAAAAAGAATAGAAAGAGGAATATTTGTAAAACATTTACAAATAAAATAGAAAAGGAAAACATTTGTAAAACATTTACAAATGGAATTAGAAAGGGAAAATTTGTAAAACATTTACAAATAGAATTTAAAAGGAAATATTTGTAAAACATTTACAAATAGATTAAATGGAAATATTTATTTATGGAATAAATAAAGTTATAAAAGGAATATTTATTTGGTAAATAAATAGAATTATATAAAGGAAATATTTATATGAAATAAATATAGACAAATAGAAAAGGAAGCATTTGTAATCGAATAGAGTTAGTCGAATAGAGTTATCAAACATATTTTACTTGAATAAGAATTAGTCGTTTAGAGTTGATCGATTAGAGTTAATCGATTAGAGTTATATCGAATTAGAGTTATTCAAACAGAGTTAATCGAGTTAGAGTTAGTCGAATATTAGTTATTTGAATAAAGAGTTAACCAGATAGAGTTAATTGAACATACTTAATCGAATTAGGATTAATTGAATATTAGTTATTCAATTTGAGTTGATCGAATATAGTTATTTGACCTGGAGCTAGTCAAACATAGTTATTCAGGATGAGTTGCCATTTCGTACGACTGCTAGCGTAATTCGCAGGGTTGCAGATAGCCTGCGGCAGTCGGATGTTTCCTGGGGGAATCAGGCGTAACCATTGTGATCGCTGCAATCTAGAGTCAAGCGAATGGAGTTAAATCGAATATTAGATATTCGAAATAAAGTTAAAACAAACATAGTTATTCGAATATAAGTTAATCGAATATTATTTATTCGATAGGAGTTAGTCAAGTTAGAGTTAATCGATCAGAGTTAATCAATTAGAGTTAACCAGATAGAGTTAATCAAAGAGAGTTAATCGATTAGAGTTAGAGTTAATCGATTAGAAGTAGAGTTAGTCGAATATTAGTTATTCGAATAGAGTTAATTAAATTAGAGTTAGTCAAATCAGAGTTAGTCGGATTAGAGATAATCGAATATAGTTTGTTCAAAGAAAAAGGAGATAATCGAATATAGTTTATTCGAAGAAAAAGGGGATAATCGAATATAGTTTATTTGGAGAAAAAAGGAGATAATTGAATATAGTTTATTCGAAGAAAAAGGAGATAATCGAATATAGTTTATTTGAAGAAAAAAGGAGATAATTGAATATAGTTTATTCGAAGAAAAAGGAGATAATCGAATATAGTTTATTCGAAGAAAAAGGGGATAATCGAATATAGTTTTTTCGAAGAAAAAGGAGATAATCGAATATACTTTTTTTTGAAGAAAAAGGGGATAATCGAATATAGTTTATTCAAAGAAAAAAGTAGATAATCGAATATAGTTTATTCGAAGAAAAAGGAGATAATCGAATACGAAGAAAATGGGGATAATCGAATATAGTTTATTCGAAGAAAAAGGAGATAATCGAATATAGTTTATTCGAAGAAAAAGGAGTTATCGAATTTAGTTTATTCGAAAGGAGTTATCGAATATTAGTTATTCGAAGTAAGTTAATCGAATATAAGTTTATTCGAAAGGAGTTATCGAATATTAGTTATTCGAAGTAAGTTAATCGAATATAGTTTATTCGAATTAGAGAAAATCGAATGTAAGTTATTCGACGGGAGTTAATTGAATGTTAGTTATTCGAGGAGAGTTAATTGAATATAGTTTATTCGAAGGAGATATTATCGAATATAAGTTATTCGAAGGAGAGTTAATCAAATAGAGATTACTCGAAAGGGAGTTGTACGTCGAATTTGATTATATCGAATTCGGGAAAGTATTATTTACTTTCCGATTTTTAAATCAATATTTATTTATTTATAAATAAATTAGAGAAGGTTAATTATTCAAGGTAAGAAATAAAAAGTTAGATGTTAATTTAGATATTTCAGAAGTAGGGTTTATAACGTTATCGTTATAATAAATATTTTCACAAAAGAAGTGGATTCGTAATCTGAATCCGAGAATTTGCGTAAGCAAATGATTGTAGAAATTGGAGCGATGAGCTTTGTCTATTGCAAGGTTAAGAACGTTGTTCAGTTAAGGTCTGAGAGGTAATTATACCCCAAGTTAATTGACTTCCTTACTTAACTAAATAATAGTTGAGGTTCGATAGTAAATGTTAAATAGAGATAAACGATTTATGGGTTAAGCGGTCGTAACGATGTTTTATATAACGTTCGGTTGAAATACGCATAAATGAGTTTTGGAAACGTTTTCCAAATATAATCAGAAATATTTTCTAAATA
Source organism: Allium sativum (assembly GCA_030737875.1). Classification (NCBI taxonomy): domain Eukaryota; kingdom Viridiplantae; phylum Streptophyta; class Magnoliopsida; order Asparagales; family Amaryllidaceae; genus Allium; species Allium sativum. The sequence continues at coordinate 41,298,361 of JASFAX010000020.1, read as the reverse complement.
TAGAAAATAAGGAAATATGAATATATATATATATATATATGTTTGATGATTTGATCGATAATTCCATTTGGAGATAAGATTGTTGTTTGTACATGGACATATTTTCATTTGATAGTTAAATCACTGACTATCAAAGTTTTGAACATTTTTACGTTGTTAACATGGAGAGACCGGTTGGATTATTATCCGAAGAACCACTCCGTATTGGCATAAGCGTTGCGAATCAGATATGCCAAAGATAATTGAAGACGGAGTAAAGTGCAAGGGCTATTGTATAAATCTTAGTTAAAGATTTCCTAAGATGGATGTACTAGATAGTGCCTTCGGTCTATCTAATCCCAGGACGACCTGTATGGAAGAATGTCTGACAGAGTATATTCAATAGATCGCATAAGTTGATCTCTTCAAACGTATTTACGTTTGGTGGTGGAGGAATTCGTTTCTCTTAGCTGTATACCCGTTGTATTTTTGGGGAAATCAATTTGTGATTTGGCGGGTATGACGATGTTACATTCAAAGTGAATAATCATGTGATCTGTCAGAGATAAGCATGGCCTCTAGCCTCACAACTGGGAAATGACAAAAATCGGGTAGGCATCATGGCTCTGTGGGTAGCTTCTATTAGGATGTATAATCACCTATCTAGAGAATATTCTTTTGCTTCTTTAATCTATTAATGTTGTCCCTTATCGGGAAACGGTTGCTGATCCCAACCGTTGGTGATATACACTCGGTACACTCAAGCGAAATGAGTGGTCGGTCATGTGTGGCTGAGTTGCAAGATGTTCTTGTTGAATTCGGTGTATTCTCCTCTAGAGATACAACAGCGGCAGGTGGTCCCATACCTTGTCATAGTTGGAATCCATTACCCAATAAGCACCCGGGGTTTTTGATTGTATCCTATGTATGTGGAACATGAGATGAAAGCGTTCTGCTAAATTGATATCTATTTGTATTTAGACATTGTTATAATATCAGAATGATATTGCTTTTCAAAGATGTTTGGATTCTCATAAGGGAAAAACCCGTTCCGTATTTACGGCGTGGTCTTATGAGATATCATATACCTGTTCAAACTGTTTTAGATGTTTACTCACACCAGTACCATGACTGACCCGGAGTTTGTTTGTTTTTTTCCTAAACTTTTGGGTGCCTAAATTTGTACGGGCAGTCAAGTAGTCGGAATTTACAGATATACTTGGAGAGCTTGGAGCAGGAAGCTTCAAGATTTTGTAGCTATTGTTTTTCTGCTATGTTGTAAGTGTTGTACTCTGATAAGTGTTATTGTATACATAACTGTTTTATTTCAAAGTTATGTTATATTTTATTCGTTCCACTGTGAGATGCGTGTTTACTCTGATGATGTATGTTCTTATTCTTCTTCTATTCTAAGTTTCTTTCTTATCTATTCTCACCCTCAGTTTTCTTTCTATTAGTTTTTCCGGTATTTCCGATGCTTGGATAGTCGACATTGTGTTTATGTCGAGTACTTAAGATCGCGAAAACGCGGGACGCTACAAATTGGAAAAAACAAAGATAAGTGGTCATGAAAAGAAACTCTATAGTTAATTGAACCTTGGGTTAATTACTGGAATTTGGGGTTCATTTATAAACTTCTATCTATTTCGAAGATAAGAATGTTGTCGACTCAAGGTCTGAGAGGTAAATAAAATACCCCAACTTGAACGACCTCATGATTATCCAAGGATGATATTAGTTTAGAAATGAGGGAAGTTAAGGGGATTAAAGGAGTCTTTTTGTAAGGGATATTATAAACTATGTTTCGAAGAATTATAAGTTAGGTAGATTGAACATAGTTAATCGAATTAGGATTAATTGAATATTAGTTATTCAATTTGAGTTGATCGAATATAGTCATTTGAGATAGAGTTTGTCAAACATAGTTATTCAGGATGAGTTGCCATTTCATACGACTGCTAGCGTAATTCGCAGGGCTGCAGATATCCTATGGCGGTCGTATGTTTCCTGAGGGAATCAGGCGTAACCATTGTGATCGCTGCGATCTAGAGTCAAGCGAATGGAGTTAGATCGAATATTAGCCATTCGAAATATGTAATAGCATTCAAAAACATATGAATTATCATTGATTTCTAATGTTTTATTGTGGTATTTTATAGGTACAATTAAAGTTGTGCAGCAAGTTCTTTCTAGACTGTGGTAGGATTGAAGTTAATTTGGTTGATGATATGTGTGTTAAGACTAAATTTAGAAGAAATATGTTGAATCTTGTTTTAAAACTTATTATGTATGTTAATGAAGGTGTATAACTTTCAATATTTCAAACTAGTACTAAATTTAGTATGTTCTACATGATATTTGCTATTCTAATGCTATTACTATGAATGTAGACAATGCTAGTACTGAATATATATTTATGTATATTTGATATGAAATATAGGTGTATTATGTATGCAGCGTAATATGTGTAGTTTCTCACGGTTATTAGTGTGGTAAATGTGGTAGTAACCATTGGAATCTAGGATAATATAACAGTTATTACTGTTAGTAAGATAAATATTATCACATTTATAACCGTGAGGACAGAAAATACAGTAAAGCTTATTATCATTTGTAAGACAAATATTATCACATTTATAACTGTGAGGACAAAAAACACAGTAGCACTTATTACTGTTAGTAAGATATATATTATCACACTGAGCATCGAATATATAGTCACGCTTATAACCGTGATATTATCCGTTAGTATTTTCTACGGTTATAATCGTTACTATGTGTGTAACAAAAATCACCAATGCCTATTGGCACAACGGTTATAACCATGAGTAATCTGGCTACTCAAGGTTATAAGTGTGACAAATGGGATTTTCTAATGTTGTGGAATAGAGTTCTTGAGGATCTTTTGAGGCTGTATATCATAGATTTCAAAGGGATCTTCCATTGGAGGAGTTCGCCTACAACAACAGTTATCGGGCTAGTATTGGCATGGCACCCTTTGAAGCACTGTACGGACGACATGTAAATCGCCAACTTGTTGGTGGGAGTCTACAGATGGGCTTCTACTTGGACCTGAGATGATTAGAGAAACTTCAGAAAAGATTGATCCTATCCGCAGACACATGAAGACAGCTCGGGACAGGCAGAATTCCTACACAGATAAGAGGAGGACCGATATTGAGTTTGAAGTGGGAGACATGGTTTTCATCAAAGTATCACCTCCGAGGAATGTGGTTCGCTTTGGATCTGTAGGGAAACTGGCACCAAGGTGTGTAGGGCCATTTCCCATAGTAGAGAGGACATGCCAAATGACCCATAGATTAAAGCTACCAGAGAGATTGGCAGGTGTTCATGATGTTTTCCATGTTTCTCATTTGCGGAAGTGTCTACATGACACCGTATAGATAGTTGAGTCGAGTATGCTTGAGGAAGTAGAGGTGGAGCAGGAGGCGATAGTTAGATGAGTTCCTACCCGCGTTCTTGGATCAGAGGTTAAAAAGCTACGCAAATGAGAGGTCAAGTTGATGACAGTTCGGTGGGGAGAAGACCACGAAGATGCAACTTTGGAGACTGAAGACAAGATTCACGCTCAGTACCCTTTTATTTTTAAGGGTATGCTCTTAACTTCTTTTTCCAAGGCTTCATTAGTACTTGTTTCTATCATTCGTATGTATCCTATCGATCGAATCTTTGAACTTTAGGCAGAAAACCAATGGATGTAAACATGTGTCTGAGACATGTTATGTTTGATGGATGCAAGTATTTTCTAGTGGTTGCTCGTGGATGCATACACACCCCTTAGGCACTAGATCGACTCAATCACTTACGTTTTGCATATGTATGTGTGTGTGCATTTTCAATATTTTTATGGATGAAAATGGTTGTATCATCATATGGAGGTTGCATTTGGATGGATGAATGTGAACACATTTAGCGTTTATATGGTATACTAGGACTATTTGCATATGTGTTGGATTTATGGCACTAACATACGTTGCATTAAGGAAGTCGACTGAATCACTAGTACTCCCGATCTTTCGCATTAGTATAGGGACATAAACACACACCTCTGCATATGTTCTTAAAAGCATTAGAAATCTCGTAAGGACAATGGATGCCTGTGATTGATGGATGAGTAGATGGTTGATGGATGTGAGGATATACATTCTTATTAACTTGGAGATTTTGGGGATGAAATCCTTTGATTAAGGGAGAATGTAACACCCCGTAATTTTAAAGAACACTATAAAAATAAACTAAAGAATACTTATTAAATATTCAGAATTAATTAAAAAAGAAGTACCATTGCGTTCGTCTCGGAATTCTGCTTATGATAGACTCCGAGTTTGCATAAAACGAACATCGTATGAGAAAGTTATTAAGCTTAGAAGTTTGTATACGTATAAGAGAATTATAGACATACAAATCAACTTAGGATTTTCAAAATTATTCAAAGCAGCGAAGCGGAAGAAGTAGGTGGGAATTGACCTGTTGTGGGGTCAACCCGTGACCTAGCTGGGTCGACCCAGGTCGGGGTGGGTCGACCCAATATATATCTGGGCGAGTTATTTTTGCTGTATGTGGTTTGTTTTCTGGGCCAGGTTTATTGGCTTTAGGATATATATATATATAGGACCTCATTTCTATTGTTTTTACACATAAAAACAATGGATGCTGCCCCAACTTGGATTGAACTAGCCTATTTTCTTCAACAACAGCCTATTCGTATATAAGAAATTATTCTGCGACATCTTCTTGTTATTCTCTGTTCATTAGATTCAGTCTCTGTGAATTCACGTTATTTTTAGATATAAACATTCAATGAGTAAACGTGACATGTTTATAAATCTGGATCTAAACCTATGTCTGTAAAGAATTTGATTCATACCTAAACAGATATTCCATTACATGTATCCCTCTATACACCTGATCTACCGTTCAGTTCTTATATGTCTATGCCTACTTCAGTTATCATATGCCTATTCTGTTATTATGCCTATTTCTGTTCTCTTCTCTCCCTCTTTCCCTTTTTATTTTTATATCCTAGGCTACTTTTGAGCCTAGGCCTAACACTGAAATATGTGAACGAACGAAATTGGAAATGGTTGGGAAAGATAAATTGGGGGCATACCTTGTATTATGAATCATGACTGGGATTAAGGTGTATAGCCTATACTGTGATTTGGGGCATATCTTATACTGTGAATTATGACTTAAGGGTTGGGGCATGTAAATCCGTAGGCTTAATTTATAGATTAATGGTACATGTAATGAAACTTTAAACAACATATGAAACCTGTTTAGATCTGTGGGGGGTTGTATGAACCTGTTAACCTATAACACTTAACCTATTTAAATTTGTGAAGGTTATATGAATGTGTTAAATAGTGGGGGTTAAGTAAATTTGTTTGGATCTATGGGGCTTAAGTAAATCTGTTAAATCTATGGGGGTTATACGAACCCGTTAAACTTAACATGTTTTATCTGTTAGGGTTATGCGGGCTTGTTAATCTGTTAGGCATAACCTGTCAAATTCCTAGTAGTTGGGGATACAAGCCTAGGGGTGGCTTGTGTCGTCTACTGTGTGGGACCCATTTCAGTTAGTAACCCATTCTGGTATCAAAGGGGGATCCTGCACTAGGTAGGGGTCAAGGCATGCTTACTAAACTGATTATAAGAGATTCATCTTGGTGGAGGTGTTCTGATAGCGCGTTCCAACGGAGCCATGTGCATGCATGGGTCCAGTTTGCTTGAAAAAATAAGCCTCTATAACACCAGTAAATAGGTTTGTGTCCATCTGGGGGGTTGCCACTTTAGGGAGTGATACATCCTACTATGGGGTCGACACAAGGTATTTACAGGATAGTAGCTGATCGACTAGGGGTAATAATTAGGATACATCTAGTCATACCTATTAGGTGCCCATTGTTTCTGGTTGGGGTAACACCCGTTATTTCTGTTTGGGTACCTGTTATTACTGTTTGGGTTAAACCCCGTTACTAAAAGTACACCTAAGTCTACCATTATGTTTCTGTTGGGATCATATCTGTTATACTAGTATTGATGCAGAGAAAAGTATTTGAGAAGCGTAACCTATTTTGTTCATTCTGCTTATCCTGCTCATTATGCCTATTATATGATACTGTTATCTCTTATCCAGTTTATATGCATGTCATAATACTTTTACTTATTTATATGCTAAAAGTCACTGAACTCGCTAGACGTTCTGTCTAACCCAATTTTTTTCTTTTCACTCTCTTCCTTCCTTTCAAGGTTCTCAAGGTGGGAACGCTCAGGCTTGATTATGACTGTCTTCGGTTTCTGCTTGGATTTGGATCTGCTTCGATGTACCACTTTGATTATTTGTCTACTATATTATGGCTATTTTTGGGAACTATGATTTTGTATTATTGTACTCTGGTGGTTTTAGTACAAGGCATATATTTTTATTTGTTGTAACTGGATTTTTGGACCACGATGTTTTCTGTTGCAAAATAAAGTTTTAAATTTTCGCTGCTATTTTATATCTGTCATGTGATGTTTCTATTTACCTATGATGCTTCACGAAACTTAATGCATTCTATTAAAGAGTGACATTAACGGACGTGGGGTGTCACACGGAGCCTGGAATAGATACCACTTGCGTCGATACTCTACGTAAGCAATGCTCAGCTCTTATGAAAAATTATTGTTACTTCTTTTACAAGTATAAACCTCCCATGTTTAAAGGGTGTATTGTAATTGAACATCATCTATGTTAATAAAAGCATGCTGCTTATCCCGATCATATATTTTCAAATATTTGTTAAAACAATTGAAAATTTGCTTCAAATAAACTGATATTGTAGGCTACCTAAAGAGCGCTTGCTTCCTCAAAGTCCAACAAGACTGGTTGCCTTTATAACACATCCCAACAGAGACACCCCAAGTGTTGAGTGCCATAAACATCATTCTGCACAAATACAAGAATGTAATGCACCACCTTGTAGATCGAAAGGGGAAGTCACTGAGAGCTAAGCGGCGAAAAGGAGGAAAGCATGTGTAACGAACCAAGGATTTTCGACCTCGAAAATCGACATAAAAGACCATGTCGACTATTCAACTATCGGAAATACCGGATCATTAATAGAAGGAATGTAGAAGGTGAGATAAGAGATAAAGAAATATTAGAATAGAAGAAGAAGAGCCAATACAACACAGAATCTCACATTACAGTGAAACAAAATATAATATAGAAATTAATCTTTACCACGAGCTTGAAATAAAACTTACAATCATCACATCTAGATAGTTATAACAATATGTCCTCATATACAACACACAGCGAAATAAATACAAATACATATCATATGTTTGAACTCTTCTAGCTTGTATTAGGACTTTACAACATCCGATAACCTGAACCTATAAAACCCGGTCTTACCCGAGCATTACAAACGTCGGATCAGTCTGGTGAACCAGAGTGAGAAAAAACACTAAGTTTAAGGTTCACACAACTTGATTTTAAAGTCAAAACCTTTTCAAAAGAAAAGGATAATCGTAAGACCAAATCCACAATACAACGGTTTTTACCATATGATAACCTAAAAAATTTTGAAATCAATATCTTCTCTGATATTATAATAATGTCTAAATACAATTAAATATCAATCTATCAGAATACTTGCATCTCACACCCTACATACATAGTACACAATCAAAACTGTGGGTGCTTCTTGGAGATTGGATTTCATGGCAAGGTATGGGCAACCACCTTTCCGGCAGTGTATCTCTAGAGAGGAATACATCGAGTTCAACAAGAACATCTTGCAACTCAGGCTAAACATGACTACTCCTTATTTCTCTTGAGAGTACCGAACATATTGTCACATACGGTTGCTAGCAACATAACCGTTCTCGGGAGATGCAGAAGCGAGAAGAAGAACAAACATGAATATTCTCTTGATGGTGACAATACACCCTAATGGGAGCGACCCACATAGCCATGCGACCTGCTCGATTTTTACCATTCCTAATTGATAAGGCATGAGGTCATAAATACCATTATAACATCTAGCCGCCATTCACTTTGAATGTCACTTCGTCAGATCCATCGGAAAATCACTAATTGACGTCTACAAAATTAATCTAATCGTAAAGAAAAAGAAATTTCCCTTTTATGCCATCAACTTGGTACGTTTGAAGAAATCAACATCTGTAATTCCTTGGGAAATACTCCATTAGAAATCTATCCATACAAGTCATACAAGAATAGGATGAACCGAAGGTACCCTTCTACCATACACTAGGTGTCACCCTACGGATCAGTAGCGAGTAGTCCTTGCAATCCGTAGATTCCAACCACGACATAACCATAATTTATCTATGGGATCTAATCAAAGATTATTAGAGGTTCTTCAGTTTTATGAAAGCCCACAGTCTTCACAAGCTCCATCTTGATCATTATCCGATATATTCGTATTTATTGGTCCGAATGGTTTTTTAATTTAAATTCGATTCCTGTCTTTCGGTACCAATAATCGTATAGGCCAGATTTGATAATTGGTTATTTAACTATTAAATAAACAACCATTTAATCATAATAATAAAAATAGATCTATTGGTTCAGTATTCAGCAACACTTGGCTTTTTTAATTAAAAATAATTAACAAATGGTTAATTCTAAAACTTCTAAATCCTTCAATAATTCGAACATAATTTCCAATACTTATTCTAATATATGAAAATATTAAAAATCATTTCCTTTCTATATACTTAGAAAAATATCTTATAATCATATCACGTTTCCCATTTTACTATCATTTGCAAACATTATCTACCTCATTATTCATAATCTATAACTGCAAAATCCGTTCAACTTATTTTCCATAAAATAATGTTACGAAATCTCTTTTATTTTTTTACTTGGAAAAAAAGATAAGCAACCCTTATTCCTTTAGACTAATCTCATTACAAAACTCCACTTTTCATTTCCCTCAAACCATTGTTACATTTTCACATAATTTCCTTTTATTTACTTTATACTAGAGATATCATTATATATACATGTATACACATTCTCAAGTCTTTTCATTCCCGTTACTTTGGAAATCCCATTATATATATTCTCAAGTCCTTTTTATTAACGCTACACTATTATTTCTCTGATGGAAATAATAAATTATTGCTAATCACTTTACCGTTACAACTAATATCATCCTCAGAAAATCCTGAAGTCGTTCAAGTTTTGGTATTTTAATTACCTCTCAGACCTTGATCAACAACGTTCTTATCTTAAGACAGATATGGGTTGCAATTCAAAAATCGTTATTCATTCTAATTTTAGACACATCCCATTTAATTATTTTATTTAAAATATGGTTTTGTAAACCTTGTTACTTTTGAAAATCTCGCTTTTTAAACATAACCATTATTTCATAATTTATTGATTAAATAATTGCTTACTAAAATATCACCTTGAACTTCTACTTCTTTAACAATTCGTTTTATAATAGGGATTTTTTTATAAAATCCCATTACTTGTTCCTATACCAAATTCGTTTTTAACAATCCTTTCTTTATAATTCATTCAACCATTTTCCACTTGAAAATATCGTTTGATTCTGTTTCCTTCACTTAATTCATTATTAAGTATTACCAACTCAAAATCAACGCTTCGACTTCCCATCTTCTTTATAAAACTTGTTTATAAATTTAAGGTTTTTAATAAAAACCCTTCTTATCTCAAGTTCTTTTACTTAATTCAACATTAAGTAAATATTTAATTTAAGCTATCGGGTTTGCTTAAAATCCCTTTTTAAACTTAATTCACAAAACTCAGGTTTTAACGTAAAACATGTTCAAAACCTCCTTTAACAATTTAACTATATTCCATTCAAACTTGACTATCTTCATAAATAAATATCACTTAAATAGTGATCTTTTAAATTATTATTGACTAGAATAATAATTTATTCATCATTAACTACTGTAGAAGTAGTTAAATTCTTTATTAAACTAAATTAAATAGTAAATTTCTTTTTAAAATTTTAATAAAATAAAACAAATATCCATTAAACCATTTCATTTGGTTAATGACAACGAACCAATTTAATAATCATTCCAGTTTAAACGGTCGACTTGGTCAACTCAAAACACGATTATTTCTTTAACCAATTCCAATTAATTCCTCTTTTAAATTAATTAATAATATAATTAATTTTAAATAACTTTATTTAATTGTTTCTTAGAACAATTAACCCAATTCTTAACTATGACTTTAATTTCTGCTTAACTGCTTATAAATCTAATTATATAAGAATTTGATTTATAAGAACATTTAACAATTATTTATAAACTTAAATAATAAATATAAATATACATTTCCTTTTAAATAAACTTTTATTTCAAATAATAGATTCCAAACTTCCATTTTCAAATAGATTTCAAAGTCTACTTTCAGTTTAAAATAATTTTATAACTTCATTTCAGTCTATTTACCTGATGGTAAATCCATATTTAGAAATGACTGATTTTTTTTGCGATCTGATGCCAATTACTCAACCAATAATACCCATTGATTAAAACCATACAAACGTTGAATTCCAACCAACCATCAATAACTAAATGAATCTGTTCCAATCCATAATTGTTAAACGAGTCATATATTTGAAATATGAGATAATAATAAATTTGAGGAATCCAGTTGGATCCATCCAACCTGTTATTCCCTGCACCAAAATACTGTTACTTCAAATACCATTATTCAATAAGAATTATTAAATTAAACTAATAACAGTAAATAACGACTATTTAACATCAACCAGTTATTTAGCAAAATAATTCAAACAATCAAATTAAACTCGTTTATATTATAAACATGACCAATAAGGTAAGTTACCTCAATTGGTTCCAATCGTTAGAATAACGATTTGTTGTTTCACTGAAATTAAACAACGTTTAATTTCATCGGTTCAATCAAAATATGAATATATATTTAACAAATAGTCAACCATTAGCAACCATAGCACACAATTATAAAACCCGACTTATATAAAGTATAAGTGAGAAGAACTAAGTGAGTTTGTTGGGAAACAATGGCTGAGTCGCGGACCAGGTCGCTTTCTTGAAGACGATTCGGCGATCTGGTCGATGGTGCAAAACCAGTTCGTACTTTCGCCGCCGCCTCTAGGATAAAACAGCCTCTCTGAAATTAATAACTGATCTGCTTTGCACAAACAGATCAGTGCAGATTTGCACTTTCTGATTTAACTGCTCGAAAATTTCTGTAAGAATATTTTAATGGCGGTGGAAGAGAAAAGAGAAAAACAGTTTTTTTCTTTTTTTATGTATCTTAATCTCGTCTAATCTGAAGATAATAATATATAGACGAGGATTATGTTATTTGAAAATACTGGTCAGTGGAGGAAAATAGGATCTGCGAAATACTTGGTCAAAAGTTTACCGTTTCAAATTAAATTCAGTTCAGAAATATTTTCCGTAATTAAAAAACGGTTCGAAAAAATCAAGTTTTTCTGGTCTAAAAATATAAGTGTCTACACCACATAGCCAAGGCCCAAGCCCAATACCGAACCGAACCGAACCGGGCCGGGCCGGGTCGGGTCGAGTCGGTCGGTCGCGCGCGCGTGTGTGGTGGTCATGATGCATGGGCTCCCTCCTCACAACAAAGCATGTATTGGGAGCCCCAAGGCCCCATCAAAGCTTCTTAGAAACAAGTATAAATACTTGCTTCTTTCATATAATCCCATGATGTGGGACTATTCACATTAAGGAGCCACTCATACACTTATTCAAATATTTTAATAATTCACACAAATTTCCTACAATCCCCCACTTGAATTTTTTAAAATATTATCGAGCAGTTTCTAAAAAACATAAGACTGTGCATAAACAAAGGTGTCATCCGACTTGAACCTTTGCGTAGTGAATAAGATTCAGTTTTTACTAGAGTGACACGTAGTCTTGAACTCTATTCCTGACATCAAACCACACACAATCTTTTCCATAGTGCAATCAAATAAGCCCGTGCGTTTATGGCCATGCACGTCTATCCCAGTTTAGTGAACGCTCTAGAAGTTCTGCCCAAAACTCCATAGGAAACGGCCACATTTCCACATTCACATAGGTGAGTCTATCAAGAGTACTCCTGAAGGTAGGTACTCCACTCCAAATAGAGTATAGATCTCATTAAGAGTTTCTATTAACTCATCCTCTAATCACTTCAGGAATACATGCTTCTTAATATATAAATTTAGCATGTTCATCTACTATCACTACACAACTTGTTTTTACCCATTGAACCTAGTTCTTGGGATCTCCAGTCATTTAGGTCGGGTTACCATTGTGCGTGATTCCACTATCTCAGGCAGTAGTCCCATTCTTTTAGAATTATTAAGGACTTTCTTTCTGGTCAGTCCTTTCGTCAAAGGATCTGCCAAATTATCATCACCTCATATGTGATGTTCTCTAACAATACTGTGCATACGACTGTCATTTCTTACCGTTGTATTATCGGTTCTGTTTTTCTTTCAATAGTCGTCAAATCTTTCATCACTATATATGTGATGTTTTTTTACAGTATTGTGCTTACGACGTCGTTTTCTGCCGTTGTTATAACGGTTCTATACTTTTTGTAATAGCCGCGGAACTATCACAATCGATTACACCACAAGTGTCTATCTTTCCCGTATAAGGATCTCAACTAGCAGATTTCTTTAGTTCTCTGCTTCTTCACTAGCTTTGGCTAGTGCTATTATCTCAGTCACTATAGTATACTGAGTCAAGATATTCTGTTTCTTAGATTTCCAAGAAACAGTTCTTCCAGCAATGCTAAATATATAGCCACTGGTCGCAATAGAATCATCAGATAAAATATTCCAGTCAGCATCGGAATATCTTTCAAGTACAGCTTGAAACTTTTTCATAATGTAATCCAAGGTTCATGGTTCGTTTAAGGTATCTCATGAACCTTTCAATATCATGTCAATGCTTTATACTAGGTCTACTGATAAACCTGCACAATTATCCCATGACATAGGCAATGTCGGGTCTAGTACAATCAATGGCATGCCAATGATGCTCGCATAATCAGACTGTTTTTCACCTTCATCAGTGTTCTTAAATAACTTTACACTGTGATCATATAGGGTATTTGCATATTTACAGTCTAAACAATTGTATTTCTTTAGAATCTTCTCAATATAATAAGATTGATCCAAAGAAATTCTCTTTTCTAACCTAGTAATTTTAATACCAAGGATTACACTCGTCTCACCTAGATCTTTCATATCAAAATTGGCACTCAATAAGGATTTGACTAAATTTATGACATGAATATTTGACCCAAAAAGAGTAGGTCATCTGCATAAAGGCATATAATAGTGCAAATGTCATTCTCAGATTTGTTATAAATGCATTTGTCACTTTCATTAACTTTAAAACCATGTGAATTGATTAAAGTTATCAAATTTTCATGCCATTGTTTAGATGCTTGTTTTAAACCATATAATGATTTATCTAATTTGCATACTCTATGTTCTTGACCATGTACTACAAATCCTTCAGGCTGGTCCATATAAATTTCTTCGTCTAATTCACCGTTTAAAAAAAACGGTTTTAACATCCATTTGGTGTCTTGGTAAATTATAAATGCATGGAAGTGAAATTAATACCCGAATGGATGTTATTCTAGTCATAGGTGAGAAATTGTCGAAGAAATCTATATTTTCTTTTTGTTTAAAACCTTTAGCTACTGATCGTGCCTTATATTTATTAACAGTGCCATCAGGTTTTAATTTTCCTTTAAATACTTATTTACAGCCTATAAATTTACAACCAGAGGGTAAATCTGTCAAATGCCAAGTCTTATTGGATTCTAGAGAATCCATCTCATCATTTATAGCCTCTCGCCAAAAAATCGGCGTTTTAAATAAAATAAGGCCTCTTGGAGGTTTAAGTGATCCTCCTCTATAGTAAAAGCACAAAAATCCGAACCAAATTTTTATGGTTCTCGCTCTTTTACTTCTTCTAGGTTCAACTTCAGAACTTTTATTAAGTTCTGTTCTAATAGGCATATTTGAGGTGCCCCCACTATTCCTTAATTTAAAAGAAAATTTCGTTTCATAAAAAATTGGCATCATTTGATTCAGATTATATTATGTGTATTTAGATCATAAATCCTGTATGCTTTGCTATTAACAGCATAGCTAATAAATACACATTCGTATGATTTACTTGCCAATTTTATTCTCTTAGGGTCTAGAATGCGAACATATGCTAAGCAACCCCAAGTTCTAAAGTATGACATATTGGATTTATATTTCTTTTAAAATTTCATAATGTGAAATTTTATTCTTAGATATGGGGATTCTATTCTGAACATAACGTACAGTCTATAAAATATCCCCCCACTAATGCTTTGCTGCACCAAAATTTAATAAAATGACAATTATTAATTCGGTAAAGGTCCTAATTTTTTTTAGCTTTACCATTCATTTCAGGTGAATAGGGTGCAGTTCTCTTATGTACAATATATCACATAAAAAATCCAGAATAGAATTTGATTCATATTCTGTTCCTCTATCACTATGTAGTCTCTTAATTTTCTTATTTGCTTGATTTCAATTTTGAATGTTTTCAAACATATCAAATGCATCACATCTTTAAGAATCAATGTCTTTCCAATCATATGTTTTATTTTCATATTACCAGTCTCTACAGCTTAAGTGGTGCGAAGATCTCACAACACACTTTCTGATCGTCAGCAACCGTGTATATTGTGAATATATCACGATCATAGCAAACATGGCGAGAAACACCAATGTCTACCCACCAACCCTCTGATTCACCAACAAGGCGAATCTCAGTAACCATAGCCATAAGAGGCTTCTCAGTCGGGTTAGCCTGCGGTGTAGGGCCTGGCTTGTTCCTATACATTCGTGTCATATGATCTGGTTTTCTATAGTTGTATTATAGAATAACTGTCCAGAATCATTCATTTGAGTTGATTGCTGCTGTCATTTATGGTTTCCTTGCGGATTCCATTCTGTTATTTACTGGTCGGTTGTTGATGCTTACTATTTTTTAAAGATGTTCATATGTTTGAGAATTTATATTTTCTGATAGGAAAATATTCATAAACTCAGAGACTAACAAAAGTGAATCACATGTATGCAACAAAGGTGTTCTATATTCTATCTTTTCACTTGTATGCATATAAACTATGTCAATTTATTTGATGCAAAAAAAAAAAAAATCTATCCATCCAATTAATGTCAATTCTCAATGACATTATCAAATAACATACACATTCTATTAATGCCAAATTTTTAGTGACATTTTCCAATAATATATGTGTTCTATTAATGTCAATGACATTTCCTATAAGATGCATATATGTGCCATAGATTTTCATAATAATTTATTTTAAATACACATATTCAACAGAATTATCATGGTGAAAAGAATCATTTAAATTGGCACACAGAATATAATTTGTCCTCTGAGTGACCATTATTGCGTTGTCATCATAATTGCAATATTAACAGGCAATCATCTCTCAGTTATTTTCGTTCATAATGACACCATGATCAAAATATCAATAATCTAATATTTGAGTCCAACACTAGATCCCTAACATTAATTATAATCTAGTATTTTCGTTGTCAATCTTAATAGTTACTTAGAACCCAATCTCGATCTAAGTCAGAAAATCAAAGTCTACATAAGCATTCTTTAAGCTATATTTTTTTTTTCGTGCAATGTTCATTTACGTGTTCTTACAAAGTGATTTGCGTGATAGACTAAACACGCTACACGTTCATGCACTGAAACTTCAATTAAATATTGTAAATCTCATGAACATACCTTCGCCACGAGATTGTCATGTTAGGCATCCAACTCTTGCTTCAATTTTGCAACGGAGAAATCAATTCGGTGCTTTTTCCGCTTCTATTTTACGCTGAGTACAGCCGACGAAGCTTCGCGTCCATCGATGACAACGTTGATCGACAACCAGCAGCAAATTTTGTAAGTCATATTTGCGCCTTCTGATTTAGGGCTGAACGGAGACTGTTCATGTAATTTTAGAGTTCCAGCCATTGTTTCGAGATTCGTCTTCAAATTGTTGGGAAACAATGGCTGAGTCGCGGACCAGGTCGCTTTCTTGAAGACGATTCGGCGATCTGGTCGATGGTGCAAAACCAGTTCGTACTTTCGCCGCCGCCTCTAGGATAAAACAGCCTCTCTGAAATTAATAACTGATCTGCTTTGCACAAACAGATCAGTGCAGATTTGCACTTTCTGATTTAACTGCTCGAAAATTTCTGTAAGAATATTTTAATGGCGGTGGAAGAGAAAAGAGAAAAACAGTTTTTTTCTTTTTTTATGCATCTTAATCTCGTCTAATCTGAAGATAATAATATATAGACGAGGATTATGTTATTTGAAAATACTGGTCAGTGGAGGAAAATAGGATCTGCGAAATACTTGGTCAAAAGTTTACCGTTTCAAATTAAATTCAGTTCAGAAATATTTTCCGTAATTAAAAAACGGTTCGAAAAAATCAAGTTTTTCTGGTCTAAAAATATAAGTGTCTACACCACATAGCCAAGGCCCAAGCCCAATACCGAACCGAACCGGGCCGGGTCGAGTCGGTCGGTCGCGCGCGCGTGTGTGGTGGTCATGATGCATGGGCTCCCTCCTCACAACAAAGCATGTATTGGGAGCCCCAAGGCCCCATCAAAGCTTCTTAGAAACAAGTATAAATACTTGCTTCTTTCATATAATCCCATGATGTGGGACTATTCACATTAAGGAGCCACTCATACACTTATTCAAATATTTTAATAATTCACACAAATTTCCTACAGAGTTTAACTCACCTTGTCTGATTTATCGTTAAAACAATTTGTTTTAGTTAAATTAAACACATTTAATTTAACTAAAAATATAAATTGATTCCAATTCCATCCATTTCTATTCCATAGTGTAGTATTTGTCAAGATAGTTCCAACGATACCTTGTTTGCCCAATTCTGATAAGCCTCATACAATTTGTAATTATACGATTATAATATTAAAAATATTAATTTCTTTAATTACTAAATTAATAGATTTAATTACGTTTGTAAAATAGAATCAGACCGGTTAATTCTGTTTTGTTCCTCTGTTCATTACTACGGCATTCAACCGTACGCTTGCGTTTTGTTTCCAAATGTCTAATATTAGAATGATTAAATAAAACGATTATTTTCTTAACTATATTTATTAACTTAAAAGTAATTGCATTGAGTAAAATTATGAAAGGCCGATTACTTCAGTACCCATCCATGCCAACTCAGCCTTCTGCATAAACACGGATTCGATTTGTTCTGCCTTTCGAATTGCTTTCCTCGACCCTTTATTTCCTAGGCACACACAAAGAATCAACCCATCACTCTATAGTACCATCACGCAACCGTTGATTCATCCCTATTCCTTCCGTCCGCTCCTCTTATTTTAACTGCTTTGTTTTCAATGGATCGCCTCCCCCTTTTTGTCTCTATTTAACGTTTGCCCCATCTGCAATAAATACATTTCATATACGTAAGATTTAACTAACTGGTTAATTATATAATTAATTAACTAAGTGCATAAGTAAATTACATTGGGAATGAAAGAGACCAATTTTCCTTTACCACTGCTTCGTGCCTTGATCAATTTTCCTTTAGCACGCTGTTTCAAACTCATGCATCCAACTAGTTTCCACCTCCTGTCGCAACCACCCCCCTTCACCTGGGTACAATCAGAGACCGCCATCGTCTCCGCTTACATGCCAACGTCCTGCGCCACCGACCTTGTGCAACTTGACATCCTCCTTCATTACCAAATCGCCAAAGACTGCGACCACATCCAAGCACATACCCGGCCACCACAGAGCCCCGTAGATCATCATCGCCGTCAGAGTTCGAGATCTTATTAAGACTAAGAACATTGATGTCGAACACTATTCGAACTGAAGAAGGAATTTCGAGTCTTAGAGGAAGGATGGGATCGAAATTTCTATGCATTGATTTTATTTGGGGCGACAGTGAAAAATATTGACCACGCATGTAAACAAATTAGGGTTATGCTATTGTAGTATTTATATGGAAGAATTAAATTAATATTTTATTTTAACGAAACTTCATCGTGAAGTATCGCGAAAAAACCACCATATATGAAACTCCTAATCCTAGAATAGAAAAATATCCCGGAGCCGATGGGACATGTTTCGTCAAATTCCGAGGTCTTTTGTAAAAAGTCCTTTATAATTGATAGGTGAAAAATCACACGTTTAAATTTCCTACGTTCATAAAATAAATCTAATCAACTTGAAACTTTGAAATTCAACTAGTCCTTTATTCTACGGATCCAACGAATTTTGTTTCAATCAAATCGTACTTCGTTTGGCCAGCCGTTTATTCCTCCAGAGTCACCTCTGTCTAAAATAGCCAAAATAATATAAACAATTAAATTAAAAAAGAGGCATTTACCGCTACCATTGTCATATACGCATTGTTTTGCCACAAAATTTAATATCATACAATAATTTAACATTACAGTTCTAATGAAACTAATTTGGGTTGATTAAGAGATCGAATCACCGAATCACCGAATTTTACTAATCATACAATAGAGACTTGATTAAGAGATCGAATCACCGAATTTTACTCTAACTCTCTCTATATTATTCAAAGCTCTCTAATCTCTAAAAGCACTTTACTTTTAATTATTTGAGATTTAAATCTCCTATAATCTTTCACAAACTTCACGTCTATCATCAAGGAAAGACTATAGGAAGGGCGTACTTCATATTTGACATATTCGTGTTATCAAGAACACATATAATCATCAATCATTTTGTATTGAGAAAGTCTTCTTCAGCGGTTGAGGCATGAAATCCTGTTCAGTTGTTCGGGTAATTGTGAACCTGTTCCTCTGGGTTAAGTGAGCGTGTTTGTGTTAGTGAAATACCAGAAGGGAGTCTCGGACTAGACGTAGGACAGTGGTCCGAACTAGTATAAATCGAATATGTGATTTTTACTTACAGCTACCACTCTGATATATACATTCTATTATATTCTCCATACGATCCTACCACTACTTAGTCACATTGGTATCAGAACAAGGTCATCCTATAATAGTAACACCGTTATTAGATACTTCAAGAAAATGGAGAATAACCCAAGTACTAGTTCAACTACATTTGCCAAAGGACAATCTACTCAAACACCACCTCTATTAAATGGACTACACTATAACTAATAAGCTACAAAAATGTGGATATATATGCAAGCAAGTGGTTTTAGTGCACGGAATGCTACTCAAAAAGAATTCACGGCACCTACAACTGAATATTCATCTTGGATGATAGTTCAAAGAGATGAGGCTAATGCAAATGCGAAAGCTATGAATATGCTATGCTGTGCACTGGATATAAATGAGTTCAACCATGTTAGCATTTGCACATCAGCATTTCAAATATGGGAAACACACAAAACTATCCATGAAGGAACAAGCAAAGTCAAACAAACAAAAATTTCAATGCTCAAAAATCAGTTCCAGGACTTCAAGATAAAATGAAACCATCAATGAAATGTACTCAAGATTTCAAGACATTTTACATGCATTAATAGTACTGGGAGAAAAATATAGTGACTTTGATGTTGTATCAAAAGTGCTAAACTCATTAACTGACGACTGGGAAAGAAAAGTACTAGCCAATGAGGAAGCTAATGACTTATCAGCTATGAAATCTGAAGAACTCAATAGGCAATCTCATGTCTTATGAAGTAAATCCTCAAGAAAAAAGAGAATTAGAAAAAGAGAAAAAGAACGTAGCTTTTCTTGTAGATAAAGAAGAATCAGAATCAGAATCAGAAGATGAGGATTTGGCATTTATTGCTAAAAATTTTAAGAAGTTTTTAAAATATAGAAAAGGAAATTTCAAGAAAAATAATTCAAGCAAACTTTCATCTGCAAATTTAGAATGCTTTAACTGTCATAAGGAAGGTCACCTAGTCAAAGACTATCCAGAGTTAAAAGAAAATCAGAAGAGCTTCAACAACCAGAATAAGAAAGAAAAAAAATCAAAAAGAATGACTTTTCTGTGACATGGGACGACTCAGATTCAGATTCATCAGATAGTGATAATGAGAATGAAAATGAACAAGCAAATGTGTGCTTCATGGCTCATGGATCTGAAGTAAGTGATTTATCTTATGAATAATTAATAGAAGTTAATGCTGAATTTTTAAACATTATAAAAACTCTAAAAAAGAAGCTTAAAGAAACTCGTGAAAATCAGAATAAGGCTGAATTTGAAAGAGATATGATAAAAGATGAAAATATAATCTTAGAAGAAGAACTTGAAAAAGTTCAAGAGACTCTTACAAATTCAGACAGTCAGCTTTCACTTTTGGGTCAAGAAATTGAAACTCAAAAGGCAAAGAATGACGAAATTAGTTCTGAAAATCACTTGTTGAAAACTAAAATAAAAGAATTAGAATTAGAAAATAGAAGTTTTCTAACTAAGTTAGAGAGTATTTATAAAAATGTATCTAACTTCAATAAAGGAAGAGAAAATCTATCAAAAATTATAGAAAATTCTCGACCATCTTCAAACAAAAATGGTTTAGGGTATAAAAAAGAATCAAAAATTCCTCCAAATAAAAATGCCAAGTTAAAGAGGAAAATGAATTCGAAAATTAAAAATGAACCAAAGTCCATCAAAAAGATAAATAAAAGTGAGATATGGGTTCCAAAAACTAACAATAGTTCGATTAGGAACAAACATATCAAGTCATTTATGGAATCATTGCATAATAATAGAAATTACTTATATAAAAGGGATGCTAAACCCACTTGGTTCTGGCTTTGTAAGATTGAACTCTTAGGACCCAATCAAAAAGTGAGTACCAATATGCTTATTAATATTTTTTGCAGGTCCCACTCAAAAAGAGAAAATGGATCGTAGACAGTGGTTGCTCAAAACATATGACCGGAGACAAAGATATGATTACAAATATTTCATACTTCGATGGTGGCTCTGTTACCTTCAAAGATAATTCAAAAGGCTTTATCATTGGAAAAGGAGATGTGTGCAAATATGATATTTCAAATTTACCGCTTATTACTAATGTTTCCTTAGTTACAAACTTAAAACATAATTTACTTAGTATTAATCAATTACGTGACAAAGGTTTTAAAATGACATTTTCTGAAAATAAATGTAGTATTTTTGACAAAGAACAAAACCTTACTTTTGAAGGAAATTGAGATAGAAATATTTACGTTTTAAGTATGAAATTTAACAATAATAAAGAAATGCATTTGATAGACAATAACAATGAATCTTGTTTCTGTCACAAGCGTTTCTTTCATATAAACTTTAAAACAATACAGAGACTTTCGAAAAATGAACTAGTAAAAGGATTACCTAAAGTAAATTTTAAAGTAAAAAAATCTTTGTGAAGATTGTCAAATTGGTAAATTAACAACATTCTCTTTTAAATTAAAGAAGGTTATTTCCACTTTACAACCATTAGAATTATTACACATGAACTTATTTGCTCCTACTCAAGTTCAGTCTTTAAATCATAATCGATATGTAATTGTAATAATTGATGATTTTTCAAGATATAAATGGACTATTTTTATGAAAAATAAAATTGATACTTTTAGACATTTTAAAGATTTTATCAAAAGAATTCAAAACTCTAAAGATTTAAAAGTTAAAAACATTCGCAGTGATCACGGTGGAGAATTCGAGAATGAATCTTTTGAACATTTTTGTAAAAAGAAAAGAATAAATCATAATTTCTCTTTTACTCGAACTCCACAACAAAATGGGGTTGTCTAAAGAAAGAATAGAACTTTACAAGAATGTGCTAGAACTTTATTGAATGGAAGCACTTTACCAAAATAATTTTGGGCAGAAGCTATAGAAACTGCTTGCTACGTATTAAATCGAATTTCCATTCGTCCTTTGACTAAAAATACACCTTACGAACTTTTTAATGGAAGAAAACCAAACATTTCTTATTTTAAAAATTTTGGTTCTAAATGTTTTATTCTTAACACAAAAGCTGATCTTGAAATTTTTGTTGGATATTCAGAACGTAGTAAGGCTTATCGTATTTTCAATAAACGCACTAATGTTATAGAAGAATCTTTACACGTATCTTTTGATAAAAACTCAGATATAAATATAAAGAGCAAAGATGATGATGAGCTCATTGAAAATACTAGTCCTGAAAATACTGAAAATAATTCCATAGAACATATTAGATCACCTCCCAGAATTTTAAGGGACCATCCTACATAAAACATTATCGGTGAAATCGATTCACACGTTCGAACAAGAAGTCAAATAAATCAAATGGGTCATGTTGAATTTCTTTCAACTATTGATCCCAATAATCCAAAAGAAGCCTCTACAGATGGCTACTGGATAATAGCTATGCAAGAAGAACTGAATCAATTCAAATGCAATGATGTTTGGGAGTTAGTATGTTGACCAAATGATCAATCAGTTATTGGTACACAATGGGTGTATAAAAACAAGGCTGATGAACTTGGAAATATTACAAGAAATAAAGCCAAATTGGTAGCTCAAGGGTATAATCAAGAAGAAGGTATCGATTATGAAGAAAATTTCGAACCCGTAGCAAGACTAGAAGCTATACGCATTCTCTTAGCATATGCGAGTTTTCATGATTTCAAACTTCATCAAGTGGACGTTAAAAGCGCTTTCTTAAATGGTTTTATTAAAGAAAATGTTTATGTAGAACAAGCACCGTTATTTACATATGAAAAATATTCAGATTACGTTTATAAACTTAAAAAGACCTTATATGGCTTAAAACAAGCACCACGCGCTTGGTATGAAAAACTTAAAAGTTATTTAATAAATTCTGGTTTTCGTATAGGAAAGCAGATCAAACATTATTTATTAAAAATACAAATAAAGATATTTTAATTGTACAAATTTATGTCGAGATATAATTTTTGGTTAAACAAATGAAAATTTATGTAAAGAATTTTCTACAATTATGACAAACAAATTTTAAATGTCTCATATGGGAGAATTATCATACTTTTTCAGTTTATAAATTAAACAAGTTTCAAATGCAGTTTTTATTTTTCAAGAAAAATATTTTAATAATCTAATTAAACATTTTGGTTCAGACAACACTTCCAGAAAGCAGACTCCAATGAGTACTACAGCTCATCTTAAAAAAGACGAAAAAGGAATAAGTGTTGATCAAAACCTATATGGAAGTATGATTGGCTCATTACTTTATTTAACCGCAAGTCGTCCTGACATAATGATGAGTGAATGTTTGTGTGCACAGTTTCAAGCAAATATGAAAGAGTCACATTTAAGAGTAGTGAAACGAATTCTAAGATATCTTAATAATACTAAGGACTTTGGTCTTCTTATCCAAAAGGATGTCCATTCGAATTAGTTTCATACAGTGATGTTGATTTTTGGTGGATCCCGGATGGATAAAAAAGGTACAAGTGGTACGTGCCATTTCATTGGAAAATCACTTGTATCTTGGTTTAGTAAGAAATAAAATTGTGTACCACTCTCTACATATGAAGAAGATTACATATTTTCTGCTTTAGCTTGTGACAGGTAATTTATATGCAACAAACGCTCAAAGATTTTGGGGTAAATTTAACCAAATCTACAATATATTGTGATAATACAAGTGTGATAAATTTATCCAAAAATACAATAAATCACTCAAGAACTAAACATATAGATATACAACATCATTTTTTATGTGACAACATAGAAAAAGATATTATTAATTTGGAATATATCTCGACTGAAAATCAGATTGCAGATATATTCAGTAAACTACTATTGGAAAATTCCCTCATTAAATTAAGACGTGAATTAAGGATAATATCAGCTAAAGATATATAACTAAATATTACTTTAATTTGTATAGCAAGATCGCACTCATATTTAACTCACTCGCTAAATTTGGCATTTTTCCTAAAAACTCTCTTTACACAAGAATATTTCTCTGGCTATAGCTCTTTTATAATACCAACTGCATATTTATCTCTTACCTTAACCTATATAAACTTATGTAAAATCAAAGAAAAATTATCAAACTTCAAAATCAACAATGTCCTCTAACAACTCAAACTCATCAATAAATTTTACTTTCACAACAGATGGATCGTCCGATACTCCGCAATTTCCTACACTAACTACCACAAATGAACCACAATATCGATGGGAAAACTATCATACAGGATTTACTCCTGATGTATAGAAGGCAAAAAGATCACTATTTTCTTCACCAGAAACAAAAAGGAAAGTGGATGAAATTCACCACTACCAAACGGAGCAAATATCAATGCAAAAAGGAATTATATTTTGAGCAGAAGGTCACGACAACTCGTTTAAGCCTTCTCGAAAAGATGATTTATAAATTCTGTGGATTAAATATAAAGGACGTTTCTTTACCTCTACCAATTCCCCTAAACCCTACAGATTCGTCATCATCTTATCAAACTGAGCAAGGCCCCGTGAATCCTACAACAAAATACTATACCTACTCCCCCAGCGACCATCATATAGTCCAAACTCTTGGGATAAGAATTACAAAGCTAATGAAGAGAAGAGTTCATCAACACCAACGAAGACGCCACCATCTAAACAATAAACTCGAATTTTCATATTATTATCATTTTTCAATATTTAACTTGTTATCAATTCATATATAATACCAATGATGAATTTTTCTCATAATTTTTAAGAACAGACATCTGACATAAATTAAACAGACGTTTGAATCGTATATGTAGAATATTTTCAACCCTCAAAACAGATGTTTGACTGAAATAAAACAGACGTCTGGAACGTGGCCAAAATGAACTATATTCTTGCGGGTTTAAATTTTCAAAATTCAGACGTTTGCCTAAAAAATTCAGACGTCTGAGCCGTAGGTCAAATTTTTTCTTACCTCCAAAAACAGAGATCTGACCTCAAATAAACAGACGTCTAAATATATCCAAAGACGAACTGTTCTCTTGTGGGTTTAAATTCCAAAAAAAAGATGTCTGCTTCAAAATTTCAGAAGTCTGAATGAAAACTGACATCTTTTTTGAAAGGGTATATGACATTTCCCATCCATCATAACTCTTCATCTTTTCACTTTTCACCTTTTCGTCTTTTTACTCCCTATAAACACCCTAGCCCCCAATTCTCAAATCCACCTCAAATCTTCATTTTTTTACCATAAAATCATGGCACATCGCGGTAAACATACAAGAGAAGAAGAATCACATCCTCCATCCAAAGAATTAATCCAAAAATGGTTATGGGATGATACCGCCAAGGCAAGATACAAGGCAATGAAGGATTCCAAACTTTTCGAATGTGCTTTCGTAAAGTTTGATGCGTTTTCAAATTATAGATTACAATAATATGCTAGGCACTTCCATTTTGAATCAATAATTGATTATAATATGAATAATGTCTAAATTTATCAGTTACTAGTGAAGTTGTTTCTGGCTAATTTGAATCTCGTTCATACTAAACCTCAAGTCAAAAAGGATTGTGTTTGGTCATGGGTTTATGGGAAACAAATTCTTCTTTTAATGCAACGATTAGGGCAAATTTTGCAATGTGCTTGACAAGGACTTGATATCAACACAATAGAAATGGATATGTCTACAAGGGATGAGATATCACACAAATTCCTTTCTGATAATCTCATTAAAATGCAAGAACTTACTTCCACACATCTCCGATCACAAGCTCGCTTACTAAATCGCATACTAGTCCGAACCATTCAACCTCGGAAAGGGAGATATGAAAAAGTCTACAAGCGAGATTTCCAAGCCTTTTACACCTTATACTCGAATAAGCAAATTAATTGTGCAAAATTCATCATGGACGAATGGACGGATATCACATATAAGCGAAAGTATAAGACTTTACATTATAGTGCTTATATTACTCAGATCCTTACAGCTTGTGAAATAAACATACCTAATACTCCTTCCTTAAGCATCAAAGAAGTTGGTCCGAAGACTTTGAAACTTATGGATATTGATCATAATCCTACCACTTTAGAGTTTATGTCTCTCGAAACTTGGACAGAACATGTAGCATAGCAACTAGAAGCAATCATACCTGAGCCTTCTCACCGTCGTCACCTTAGGGAAGAAGAAGAATATGAAGAAATTCATGTCATTTCCCCCCGAAACCTCTTCCAAGCAAGCCTTAATAACGCTATCCCAAAATCAATCTAAAATTCATAAAGATTTGAAGCGTTCCGAAAAAAAATTGATTCTATCAAAGGTTTCTTAAACAAAATTAGGGAAGTAATTTCTTGCACCATCACTTCTTTAAGCCAAGCTCAAGCTCCGGCTCTGTTTCGATGGTCCTCTAGTTTAGCCAAGGAAGTTCCCGATTTCGAACAAGGCTCTCCTAAAGATGGCGGGACAACGATTGTGGCATCTCCTTCCGAGGACTAGTAAGCATGGTTGGTAATATGGTAGCCTATGTATTTTGACTAAAAACTTTAAAATTAACTAAGTGGTGTGTAATGTTTTGGTACTTATCTCTGTTATGTGCACAAAACTATATTATGTGCTTAACTATGTTATGTCTGAAATAGTGGTGCTTCTTTATTCTATGCCTATGTCTATGGTATGTTTATGTGCAATGATACTTAATTTTTTGCATAAGTATTCCTTTTTGTCAAATGACAAAGGGGGAGAAACTAGTAGTAATATATGCATATTGACAGGGGGAGCTTATGTAGTTGTCATTAATCAGAAAGGGGGAGAATGTTGAATCTCACTATATAGCATTTTGACTATGACAACTATACATAAGCATATATATAATATATCGACTAACTCTGTTTTGCAGGAAGAAAATCGACAAACAGATTCAAGAACACGTAATGAAGAATATATAT
Source organism: Allium sativum (assembly GCA_030737875.1). Classification (NCBI taxonomy): domain Eukaryota; kingdom Viridiplantae; phylum Streptophyta; class Magnoliopsida; order Asparagales; family Amaryllidaceae; genus Allium; species Allium sativum. The sequence goes on along the minus strand of JASFAX010000020.1, from coordinate 41,271,405 downwards.
GTTGTAAGAGTCTGTTAGTCATAGATGTTTATGTTAAAGTCTTCCTTGATGATCATACACACACACAAATATATATATATATATATATATATACACACACACACACTTTTTACTTCAAAACGAGGCAAGGAATAAGTTTTGACCAGAAAACAGATGTCTGAAATAATTTAGACAGACGTGTATTTGCTGAGACGAACTAACATTTTACATAATATTCAGACGTTTGTTTTGAATATTTCATACATCTGAATCTGCTATGAAATACACTATTTCCTTGCTATCTTATTTTTCAAATCAAAACAGACATCTGAAAATTATTTTCAGACATCTGATTACAAAGAGTTGCAACCTACTATGAAAAGTCACAACTTTCTAATTCATATCTCTTGATCAAATCACTTCGCGAAAAGTTGTAGATGTTTACATCTTATAAATAGAGACTTGATTAAGAGATTGAATCACCGAATTTTACTCTAATTCTCTCTATATTATTCAAAGCTTTATAATCTCCAAAAGCACTTTACTTTTAATTATTTGAGATTTAAATCTTCCATAATCTTTCGCAAACTTCACGTCTATCATCAAGGAAAGACTATAGGAAGGGTGTATTTCATATTTGACATATTCGTGTTATCAAGAACACATATCATCAATCATTTTGCATTGAGAAAGCCCTCTTCAGCGGTTGAGGCAAGACATCCCGTTCGACTATTCGTGTAATTGTGAACCTATTCTTCCGGGTTAAGTGAGGGTGTTTGTGTTAGTTAAATACTGGAAGGGAGTCTCGGACTAGACGTAGGACAGTGGTCTGAACCAATATAAATCGACTATATGATTTTTGCTTATAGCTACTGCTCTGATATATACATTCTATTATATTCTCCAAACGATCCTACCACTACTTAGTCACTTTCAGGTGGAAGTAGTAGTAAAGGAATGTGGGATTGACAATAAGTTGTTTGATTGAATACTAGAGTGGGATGAGGTAGTTGGAGTTGTTTTCAACAAAGAGGATCGGTGATTTTGAAGATATTGTTTGGTTGAGTGAATTGGAGTAGACATCGAGGTATATGTTTCTATAAATTTAACTTACAAAGAATAATTCATTTATTTATCTTTAGTTAATAATCGTTTAATTGATAGTTAAAATAAATAATCATAGGTGCCAGGTAGATTCATTCAAGTAGATACGCAGCTGCGACGCTACATGATTTAACAAGATATTCGACAAACAAAAATCAAGGTGAGTAAACTCATTCTTTGGGTTCGTTTATAATTTATTATAACCGATTTTTTATTTTAAATATTTTTTTGTGTTGTTTGTTGACTGCTTAGTTGCATTAAAAAATTATTGATGAATTGTGGCTATATATTAGTTATATTTAGGCTTATTGGATGTTGTTGTTGTTGTTGTTATACACACACACATACATACATATATATATATATACTTAGAAATGGGTTTAGATTTTATTGAAGGCATTTAAGCGCAAAAGAGAACATTGGCCCAAAGCACATTACATATCTGTTCCACAAACCGACAACACACCACTTTATTATACAAAAGTGAGAATAATCTCGAAAGGTATTACATTCTCAGATCTGAACTCTCTCATCCCCTCGTCTTCTTCTTCTTCTTCTCAAATCATGGCGGTTGGAAAGCGAAAAAGCTCATGTTTGTTCCTTGGAGCTGAGCCGATGGCGGCAACAGATCCATGTCTCGCCTTCCATCTGCTTTAGGTCCCCTTCTATTGGTAAGTGCCTTGGTCTTTCTCATCATCGTCAGTTTCAAGTTTTGAATTGCAATTTTAATGATCAACTCTTCTGGCTTTTCTTCCTTTTGAAACACTCTGTTGTTTCTCCCCTTCCAAATGCTCCAAACAGCAATTGTAAGAGCGATGTCGTATACTTCGGATATCTTACCTATGCTCTGCCTGAACTTCAAGGTGAGCCACAATTTCATGAATCTGTGTCTCTGCTTTGTTGTATTTTATGAATTTACAGCAGCCCTCCCACAGTCTCTTTGAAAAAGGGCATTTAAATATATATATATATATATATATATATTGGATATTTCACACAGTACCATTAGCAGATGACCCTTTGCGCCCCACAATATATATAGTGGATGGCCTTTTATACCGTGATATCCTTCCTTGAAGTAGGATGGGTATTATTTATGTTGACTAACATCTGTGGATACAGGAAAGCAGGTTGGGGGAATCCAACTGGATTCCTCAAAATTTATTATTTGTTTGTTTTCATATATATTATCATATATGATGTGTTAGAAAACCCGTGATTGATAAATGGGTGTTTTGGACGTTTGAATTTCATCAGCCCAAAATATTGATATATAAAAACATGATGAAAAGGAATTTTTAGATTTAAAAGGGAAAATCTTTTTTCTAAAATAGAATTTGAATTTCAAATGGGCTAGGAAATATTAAGTTGATTTGAATAATAAAAATAAGCAGTTCATTTATAAATAATGTTTATAAATGAAGTGAAATAAGTTATCATTGGATAATTTGAGAAATGTAAATTCAAACATGAATTTAAAGGGGAATTGAAATTAGTTTCAAAAAGAAACGATGAAATCTATTCCGATGGTTGGAAGGTTAATTGAATTAACATAAATCCATATGAATTTATGATTGGAATTCGACTATGTCGAATTTATATAAATAAATTATTTCTAGGAAGTATATTTAAATTGTATTAGATAGTAACTGAAATTAAATATTAAAATAGATCCTATAGTTATATATAAGTTATAATAATAAAATATTCTAAAATAAGAATCGGGTTTCAAATAGATTTTGAAGGGAACTTGTTTTAATGTATAAAACAAGGAAGTAAATTTATAAACGATGTTTATAAATGGACTGGGATAATTATCATGAGATAATTTGGGAATATAAATTCAAACATGAATTTAAAAGGAATTGGAAATCGTTCCGAAAAGGGAATGACATATTTTATTCTGGAATTTAGAATATAATATGTATTGAGTTAAATTCAAGTAAGTTAAAAATTGGAATTCGATTGTATCTAATTTTATAAAATAATTTATTCTCGGAGGATTTCAAATTTAAAATAGAGAATTAAATTGTAAATAAAATTAAAATTGATTTATGAAATAATCAACAATTTAGATTAATTGGAAATATTAAGTTGGATTTGGGAAATTGACTTAATATACTGTAAAATATATAAGAAAGAAACCGAAGTTTAAACGTTTATATTTAAATATAATTAAAATGAACACACCACCGCACGGTAGTTCGTAATTTGACGTTTTGAACTTCAATTGAGTATATAGAACTCAATTTAAATCGGAATTCTTTGAAATAAGAATCGTCCGAATCTTTTGAATAATAATTTTCTAATGGAAGAGAAAAATCAAAATTTCGCCTTATAAATTTTGAGTTATGTCAAATTAATTTTTTAGAAAAACAACGATATAATCGTTTTATAAATTATAACAATTAAATAAATAAAATCAAAGGATTTTAAGTTAATCGAATTTGGATTTCCATTAGTAAAAATCCAGACTTGGGTTATAAAATAAATATGAACTCAAGTGAAGTAAATGAAATGATTTTTGACACAAAAATCATATCTAATAAAGTAGAATTAACTAAGTAAAATAATAATTAGTTAATCGAGTTTTGGATCGAGTTTGACTTTGGATGAGTAAATTGGATTTGCTAATTCATATTTGAAATTGAATATGAAACTTGAATTGAAAATCGAATTCAGTTAGTTTATAACCAAGTTAAAAATATATTTGGAACATGTTATGTTGAGAAAAAGTGAAATAGACAAAAGAGCTAATTAGAGAATGAATTAGCAAATTGAGTTAAAACGATTGGGTTGAGTTGGAATAAATTGGGAATGGTTTGATATTTTTTTTAAGCAGGTTTGGAATGAAGAACTTTAAACGATTGTATCGAAAGATCCAACCGTCGGATTTTCCCAAAAACGGAGCCATTAGGACCGCTTTGGGAAGATCTTTCCAATAAGACAAATTTTTTCAAAATACAACGGTTAGATTTCAAGATATGTGTAAATCAAATTTTGAGTTTTATGTCTCTTCTTATTACTATGGGTGCTCTTAAACAGGAAGAGTAGAGGCAGGTCAGGTGATTGTGCACGAGTAGCTGTACCGGAGACGAGCGGGAGGCTTCCACGTATGATATATATATATATATATATATATATATATATATATTCTAATTGAATGCCTGACAAAAGAGGTAAGTATTTCAATTGAATATGGGATTTTATGATCCTATTTAGCAAGGCGCTTGGCTTTTTGATTTTCTTTTTAAATGGAAAGAGCCTAGAGAGGCGATTTGTAGTTATACCGAGTGACCCATACAAAGGAGACGCTGGTGAAATTTTCCAGAAATTTGAGGAGATAGAAATTTATTAAGAAAGTTTGATAACTAGGAATCAACTTATCAATTATATATATATATAATTTAATAAGAAAATAAACGTATAATGGAAATTTTATAACAGAAACAGAGAATGTATAAAATTAAATCTTGAGAGGTTGGAAGGAGGAACACATACATGTTTTAAAGTGAATAATGGTTTAAAAGAAAACATTTTACGGATTGGAATGATTTTGTTGATAAGAAATTGAGTTAAGGAAAATTAGAAATTGACTAGAGATTAGTCGAGTTGAACGGCTTCCTGATCAGATGTTGGTTTCGGCCTTCGGGGTTTATACTTAGGGAGTTATTCCCTTACTAGTTTATGGTTAAGGACTAATGAATGAGGAAAAGTAGTGACGTGTGAGTATATGGAAATGTTTTCTGATATTAAAAAGAGATATTTTCTAGAATATAGAAAATAAATAGTTATGTTAGATGGAAATGTTTTTCCAAGAATCGTGAGAGCCTAATCGGGTTTGGAGAATTACCTAGGTAAAGATATTGTAGAAAAATTGGGAAATGATAAATTTAATTAATGGGATATTAATTAAGGGGCCCAATGACTGTTGATGCTTTTGATGAATGTTTGTTTTCTTCGATAGTTAAATAATTGACTATCGAAGTATTGACCAATATCATTGTCAATATGGAGAGATTAGTTGTATTATTATCCGAAAACCACTTTATATTGGCAATAGCATTGCGAATTAGTTTATACAAAGACAATCGAAGACAGAGTAAAATGCAATGGCTTTTTCTGTTAATCCTAGGTAGAAATTGCCTAAGATGGATTAATGGATATTGTGCCTTCAGTTTCATTCAGTCCTAGAACAAAGTTGTATGGACGAATGTCTGATAGAGTATTTTTGATGATCGCGCAAGTTAGTATGTACAAATATACATTTGATGGTGGAGAATTTATTCTCTTAGCATAACATCCAGAATATATTTGTGCAAATCAATTGGTGATTAACGAATCTGATAATGTGGCATTCAAAGTGATTGTGCTGTCAATGAAAGGTAAGTAATCGTAACCTCAAGCCACACAACCATGGCTGAGTCGATCGCTCCCAATTAGGGTGTATTATCACCTATATAGAGAAAATTCATTTCCTTCTTTAAAATATCGATGCTGTCCCTTTTGGGAAAAGGGTTGTTGATCCCAACCATTGGTGACATACATTCAATACACTCAGCCGAAATGAGTGGTCAGTCATGTGTGGCTGGGTTGCAAGATGTTCTTGTTGAACCCAGAGTAATCCCCTCTAGAGATACACTATCAGAAGGTGGTTCCATACGTTGTCATAGTTGGAACTCCATTACCCAATAAGCACCCGTGGTTTTGATTTTATACTATGTATGTGGAGCGTGAGATGTAAGCATTCTGCTAGATTTCTATTTACTTAATTTAGACAATATTATAATATCAGAATAGTATTGATTTTAAAGAATGTTTTGGATTACTGTAAGGTTAAAACCATTCATGTTTATGTGTGGATCGGTCTTACGATTATCCTTTCTTTTAAAAGGATTTTTAAAATTTAAACCAAGTGGTTGGAGTTTACTCGGACCAGTCGCATTACTGACCAATGTTTATTTTGTTTTGTTTTACCCTAAACTCTTGGATGCCCAAATTTGTATGGTAGTCAAGTAGTCCAGATGTTTACAGATATACTTGGAGGATCTTAGAGTAGGAGGCTTCAACGATATATTGCCAGTGTTATTTCCGTTGTGTTATAACTGTTGTACTTTGATAATGATATGTTTATACAGTTAAAATTCTGTACTCCACAAGCAGTTATATATATATATATATATATATTATATTTTGTTTCGCTGCGTTGTGAGAATCTGTGTTGTTGTTTGTGTTCCTATATCTTTCTTCTTATTTCGTAATGATTCGTATTTCTGTGCAATTTGGGTTGGACATGGTTTATTTAGTCAACTGAAAGATACAGAAATTCAAGCCATTCGTATTTCCATTTGATCTTGCGATATGATGAATAGAACAAGATTAGGACTCATGAATTGATTTGTATTTCTTGATTGTGGCTTACCGTGTTGAGGGCTCAGTTGGATTATATATGTGTGTAACATCCTGTATTTGCTCTCTAGACTTAATACAGTGGGTGACTGCAGTATCCATAACTATTCATGTCAGGCTTCGAGGTGGGGGAGTGTTATGACATAGTTAATCTATACTTAGCAGTACCCATGGTTCTCCAAAACCTAAATTTGTTGAGTCATGGTTGCATGTCTTTTAAATTGTTTGCTTGTTATTTGTTGAGCTTAGTCGAACTTAATATTTAAGTCTAGTGGTTCATTTACTCAGAGAATACGGAATATGGGTGGTAATGAGTGGTTGTTGGTGACAAAAGTGGGCTAGGACAAAGCTCAGTAGTGAGTCCTCTTTCTTTTAGCGATAGTGGGCTAAGACTAAGATCTTCAATAGCAAGTCGCTCATGATTGGATGTTAGCGGGCTGAGATAGATCTCTAGTAGCGGGTCATCATTTGAGCTTGTAGCTTAAGAATAACTGGGACCATTCAATGAGGTGACCAGATTTCCACCATGTTTGAGTCGAGTTCCGTATCGATCTAGATTTGGATGTTTTTTCGGTTGGGAATTATATGGGGATTTTACCAATTGTGAGTAGGTGGTTGGTATATGCCGATTACAATGCTTTATAGGTTGTTTTGATCTTGATTGACTGGTTGGGATGTTCAGACCAATCAATGAATTAGCATATCTTGTGTTTGGTTTTTTTGAGTTTCACTTTTCATTAAGAAAAATGGAGTGCTTTGTCATGTAATCTCGAGAAGGATGTTGATATATGTCCTATGAGAGTTTTGATGGCTTGGAAGTTGACGTTGACCCATGAGTATATCGATTTCTCGTTCCGAGCAAGAACAAGAAGTTGATAGCACTCATTTGATTGTGTAGGTGGTTTCAGTGGTTTGTTTTCAAATGGAAGGTTATCATGTTTTAGTCGATAACCAAAACCGCATAAGATGTATTAGAATCACGATTTGGAGTTGATGGCGATAGAGTTCATTTTGGTAAGTTGGAGGCACTATTTATTAGCAAGGGGGTTAGAGTCATTGATTATGTCGCATCATCGAGATTTCTCTTCTCCGAGAGGTATCTCAACCTTTGCGAGTGACAATAGTTGAAATTATTGGCCTTCTACTTGTTTAAGATTTCCTATAGAAATGTATAGGAAATGTAATTGGTTGTATGTGTCGAGTTGGAGATGTTCCAGTTCAGAATCGATATTTCGTTAAGGAACATCGCTTGTGTTTATTATTGGATACGACTCCATAACTCGAGGAGAGGTAACATGGACTCAATCGTGATGGTTGGCTCCATATATATAAGTGTTTTTTGTCTCTGACATCATGAGAAAGTGTTGATTTAATATTTATTTTACAATGAATGCGATGTCAACTAGCGATAACTGAATGGGATGGATTGAATGCTTTTATATAACTATTTGAGATTTCCAATTGGTTATGCAAATAGTTGTCAATGATTTCCATCAATAGGTTGTCATAGAATAGTATGATAGCGCTCGAGTAATACTCGATTTACTGGCGATAGATGCTAGATTTCTATTCCCCTTTTTTAAAATGGAAACCAAGATGTCGAGTCATATATGGATTATTTTAATATTGGATGTCTCGTATTAGAAAGTTTAGTATCCTGCATGCTAGGATAGATATGAATGTTATTTCATATGTTTGTTATTGTTTTGCATTCATGTTTGTTTATTGATGATGCTTGCATGTTTATTTGTATTACTACGATTTTTATATCTACATTATACTTATATTGTTACAACGTTTATTTGTTTGAGATAAAATCCGTACATGACTTGACATGCTATGTTAGATAATTCAGTTTATTTAACATGTTTATTCCCATGTTTTTATTTCTACTATTAAGTCGGGTTCTCTTTATTGAGTACATGCCTAGGTACAAACAAGCAAGAATTGATTTGTTTGGATGCTAATTCACATTTATTTGCATCTAAATGCTAAGCTTGCTTAAAAAGAGGTATGTAGTAGACATAGAGTTGTGGTTTTTCCGTTTGGTGCATTTTGATGACTTTTCCCCATGTATGGGTAGCCACTTTTCGGCTTTTGTTTTCTTTTGTTGTTATGAGCCTTGCATGATGATTATGGATTTTCTAGGTCAAGTGGTATAAGGGAGATGCTGTAGAAATTTTCCATGAATTTTTCCATATATGGAAAAAAAATCAATATGCGTTGATATGTTGAACTGTCTTCCAAATAGTAAGTTATCGCTTTTATTTTCCAATATATATTGGTTTGGAAATTAAGTGTACAAGTTAAGTGTTTGGCTTGGCTGCATTGATCCCGAGCTTGATGGCGGTTGTACAAAGTAACGAGAATGTTGGCTTCTTGCCAAATTTTGAGCTGATTCCGTTTATTATAATCGCTTTCAATGGTTGTTGTTGAGAGCGATAAGTGACAATTTCTTTGGTGTTGTCACTTACTCGAGAGTATTGAGTTGTGTTGTTTTATCCTTAAAGATTTCAAGGACAAAATCCTGTAAGGAGGGGAGAATGTAATGACTTATATTTTAATGATTGGATATTTAAATATTTTAATTGGATAGTGATCATTAATAATTCGATTGATGGTTACAAGTGGTGATTTTTTCACATACGATCGAATCGGGACTTGAGACTAGCTCCTTTGGGTACTTATGGTTTGTTACATTAATAAATAATATAAGGATCACTATATTTCGAGTTTGGGCCTATTAACAGTCATATCGACCTCGAAATACGAGTAAAATTATTGTTTCGGACAACAGTTTTGGATTCCAACAAAACATGTACCATTGGAACTGTACCATTGTAGTGATGCACACCGTCAGGTCTCGTAGCATTCAGATGAGTCATTCGATCGTGGAGAGTTAAAACGTGCATTAGATTCAATCTGAAATTGGAGAATAAATAATATTGAAATAATATAAGTGGATCGATGCTACAGTAATCGTCCCTTCCTCCCTAAAAATCGAATACACTGTTCCATTGTTTTAACATGGCCACCACTTCCTTTTCTTCTTCAAAAATTCATATCTCAAGATTTAGAATGCTAAAAATAACAAAATTTAGTGCATTGGAATCGTGAAAGGAATCTCTATAAATCCATACCCAAGTTATTGAATCCGATGACAATTTTTTGGTAGACCACTCATTATAATGAAACTAGAGTTAAATATTGTGGCTTGGTTGATCAGAGTTGGATCATGGGGACGTTGCCATTGGCTTCCTCTTTGAGGAACAAACCTTCGACCGAATCTTGGTAGAGATATGCCACAAAAAGTGATGCATCTGGACATAGGGGTAGCGTGCATGGTCTGGGGACGCAATCTGCTAGGTAGGTGCGGACCTCGAGCCGAGGGTTGTGTAGCAGAGAGCTTGCGTAGTGTGACGATTCAGCGAAGACGAGACACGTTTTCATGGAGCGATGGTCTAAGAATTGAAGAGGGAAGGTATGTGGTGAATCGGTTTGCTTATGGGATGTACAAGATCTGTAAATTTGAATGAGAAAGAAGATTAAGTACTAGTGAGGTAATTAGTTAATATAATTACAAATTTAAGTAATTAAATTATTCAAATAATGCGAAACTTATATCTTATGTAACTTTTGCGTACAAGGCCGAAATTGGACGACGTTTCTTCCAATCGACTCGTATTAACGAGCTCTATGCTGTGGAGCTTGTTTGGATTGATTTGGTTAAGGTGAGTTATATTATCTCTTAACGAACTGTACTTGTTTATATAGTATATTTTGACGTTTTAAATTGATTTCTATTTATAAAACGTAATATTTTGGATTATTAAACCTAATAAATAATGAAAAAAAAGATGATAATGATTTGATTAGTTTTGACCATAATTAGAGTATTTTACCCAGTTGTGCACTATTGTGCGCACTATCTACACGTTTACACATTATTGCACATTGTTGTGATCCTATAGCTAGATATGGACTATTTGGACATATATTTCACCTTGCTTGCTATAGATAGGTTCCATTTGGTTTATTATGCAGGATGTTTATGTGATATAGGAATTTAGATGATTGTTTGTTGCATGGTTGAATTTTTTGTTTAGCATAGATAAAAACGCCATTCGTAAGCGATCTAGTATTAGGAGATATCTCATTTGCGAGAGTTTGTTGTGTTTAACAATCAAATACACACGTTAGTGTATATTGATAGGACTAGCAAGGATGGCAGACTCGAACGGACGAGATATGTTCTCGATGGAACTTTAGAACGCATGGTTGGACTCGACAACAGAGCAACACTAGAACTTGACATTAGATCTGAAGACTTGGATGGTGCAAAGAAGTCAAAGGATGGAGTGGATCTTGGTTCGGCCAAGTTTGAGTCGACATAGTCAATCCAGAACCGGTTTAACCAATCTCGGATCAGTTATGCTAATCTGAATCTAGATCACACGAAGTGACCAAGTCCAGATCGACAAAGTCGATCCGCAATTAGCTTGACCAAACCCAGATCGACTATGCCGATGCGGATCTGATTTGACTACGTCAAACCAGAGTTGGGCCAACCTAGGTTGTATCGATCAGGGTAAAGGAAACGTGATGGTGATCTCAGGAGCTAGGGTTCTTCATGGCGGTGTTTCTTCTTGGCGGCAAGATGGATTTCATGATGAACGTTGGATGTTTTCCATAAATGTGTGTTTAACCAATTTTGGTTAGATACGTGATCTGGGTAGTCGTTATCAATCTGTGCAGTTAAAGCGCCCAGCAGTTCTATAACGGAGGAGGTGAACAAAGATGTAGTGGGAATAAAGCAGGGAAATAGAGGGGATACAAAGGAGGTGCGAAAAGGTTCATTAAATGTAGAAACAAATATTTGAAAATTAACTAATCATCTTTCTTACATTATATGTGTACAAGAGACTGATATTAATTAATCTTATATAACAAAATCATGGAATATCATAGTTATGCATGCTAAATATAATAAGTGTAATTGATTGTTACCACATATTAGGATTTATGCCTTGAATTTAGCCCTTTAGCTAACTCTACTGATTTTTTTTAAGTGTAACTAGTCTATCTAGCTCTGTATGATAATATTGCTAAAGCGGACGCTAAAAAGCCTTGATTTAGGAGATGTAGCGGAAAATAGTAGGGCTAAAAGTGAATCTACTGTTCGTGAGTGCTAAATTGAAATAGCATAGCGGTTGAAGAGCGTTATAGGCTACAACGGAGATACTTAGTAGCTTTAACTACATAGTTATCGATTAGTATTGAGTGATCATTGTTGATTACCATTGTTATTGGCAATTTGGAAATTTTGACATTGATGATGATACGATGTCGAGAAGTAGGAAATAATGATTCGTTCGATAGTGATTTCTATGCGATGACTCTTCGATTAGTGGCTTTGGCTTGAGGGAAGAATATGATGCTTCTATGCAGTGATGCATCATTCTATGACAATGGTTCCAGGACGGAGAGCAAGCCGCTACGATGGATGGTTTTCTATGAGATGTAGAAAAGATGATGTTAAGTCATATTGAGTTGATTATCGGAGAGAGATATATGGTGACACACGATGATATCCTACAACACGATGACCATCGAGTATAGTCCCCGTATTGAGACGAATTTGGATGTAGTCTTGCGAACAGCCTAGAGATGGATTCAGCCGTGGAAATCATGTGCAAAGGAGTTGTTGGTGTTCGTGACTTCGGTACATCTCTGAGATAATAACGCAAGCAAGGATCATAGTCTATGCTATGTGCGGGACTAGTCCATGCTATGAGCGAGACATAGTTAGCATGTGTTGTGTGTGGAATGCAGCAGTGCCTTGATTGATTAGGTGACTGAAGTACCAAACTCCATATGCTTTACACACTGAACGAACGTATGTGAGGATAGTTAATGAATGCTATAGATGTTTACTTATTTATCGCCATTGGGTACTTAGACATCTATCACACTTTATCTACTTGATATTGATCATAGTGTAGCATATATCGACTATCATGAGTTAACTATGTGAATGTAAGGACAGGACAGGTATGATTCTCCATACCCTCATGCCATATATACTATTACGATTTTTACAATACTTCGAGATTTATTTACGGTTTACATCATATTTTTTCTGACCTAATGTTTTATTTCCCCTTTATTACCTTGGGTGCTCATCGACAATGCTGAAGAGCGGACTAGGTGATAGGTACACGTATTGTTCGAAGCTGCGAAGGTGGATTCGTAGGAGGCGACGATTAATATACTTATACTTGTATCATATCTGTTTATTTCCGCTGTGTAGCACTGTAGAGACTTGATATGTTGTGTGTTCTGCTAGAGACAGTGTATTAGATAAGTTTATTCACCTCTTGTATAAACTCTATTATTATTATGTATAACTGTATGAGCATATATGCTCTAATTATCTGGTTTATATAGTTATTATTGCCATGCCTGTTTTATATTCGTGATTTGATTATTATATGTTATTTGATGTGCTGTGAGATATACGGTACGTTCTTTGATTTTGTTTATAATATATTCCCTTCTTTCTCTTCTATTCCCTTCTTTCTTTTTCATTTTTCCTTTATACTATTTCTTTGTCTTGACGATCCTTTTACATCAATCGGATGCCTATATAACGCATATTTTTAGTTATAAGCACAGGTGGTGTATGGCGGGTCGTCACAATGTGGTTTACTGTATGTCTATAACATATATTCTGCAATATGCATTAAATTACTTTTATGAAATATTATATTCATAAAAATATTTCATTGATTTTAACTTTATAAACAATTAAATGGTTCGTGTAAACATCCAGGTGAGCAATGCAATTGACCATCGTAGCTTAAATATCATCTAACTTAAAATTTTAATATTTAGATCAATTCATTTTATGGAAATTCTAGATTCAATATTGAGTTGACTTATGTTCATGTATATAATTTTAAATATCTAGAAAATCAAGTACTACGTCAAGATTAACACGAGAATGAAAGTTAAAGATAGCACATAAACTTCTCTATGGTTAGCTCTTTCAAAAGGAAGCTTTGTTTTCCCTTCAGCAAAGTAATTAACAACATTATGTGTTGTATTAGGATAAAAGGTTGTTCAGTATGTGAAATTGCTTAATTGGGGATTTTGTGATTATGACCAAGATTCGAAGAAATTTATGGTTTGATTCATTATTGTGAACTATGTTTACTACTTCTTGAACTTTTAGCTTGAGGTTTACTCCATACCATTAATAATATTCTTCATGGTTAGTTATACCATGTTATTTCTTTGTTTAATTGATCTATTTTTTGGTTCCCTTTATATCTCCTTTCTTATGTAGCTTGATGCATTCATTCATTTTATCACATAAATTTGCTACAAATCCTAGGTTAAGTTCCTCAATGTCAAATTTTTTTAGCTTCACCACTCTTTCCTCTTGACATACAGTGCAATAACGTAAATTTCGACAGACCGATTTTTTTTCAAAAGTCTAATCTCTCGAAACTCGCGTTGGTTTGTCTGGTATCCTACAAAAAAACAGAGATATAAAATATATCAGAGCTCAGAAAATATCTTACACCTGAATGGATAAAATATAGTATAATCAAAATATTGCCTTATCCAGATAATAATACTCCCTAACTAGTACCCAAAGCTATCATATCTCTGCCACAATCCAAACTGCGAGTATGTTATGAGGAGGAGGTCAAAACAAAAGTTCTGGTGATTGGATTTAAACTACACATTTTGTATAACCCTACATATAGCGTTTAGTTAAATTTTCTTATTTATTAGGTTACTTGAGTTAACAGGACTCAAGGCTTACAAACACATTGTACTCATCTACTCCCCAGTAGATTAACCTAATGCAGTATATATATATGTAGCTACCCCCAATATTAAGGTATACCCCATGGTACGCCACTCGCATGGTCTCCGCCGTAACGCCACAGAAATATATGTAGTCCCTCATCCTACGTCGGAGCGACATACGGATCCCAATATAATAACACTACGTTTCGCAAAGCCCCGCCATCTCCATGATATGCAAGCGTACAGACTGCCACCTTCGAACCATTAGATCGAATCAGATTCCATCAAAGAGTAATGCCCTAGAGTCTACGACACACCACCCGGAGTAGACATACATGTATCTAGACTTTCTCACGTACGTATTGTAACACCCCGGAAATTTTAGACATTTTAACTACATAATATAATGAATATAATGTGATAACTTAATTAAATACTGCAAATTAAGTAAAACAGACAGTACCATTGCGTTCATCTCGAAATTTTGGTCAAGATAAACATTTGGTTTGCATAAAACGGACACTGTAAGAAGAAGTTATTAAGCCTTGAAGTTTGTATGCATATGAGAAATATATATATATATATATATATATATATATTAAATAAATAAATATTCAAAAAAATTCAAAATGGAAAAGCGAGAAGACAAAATGCCGAACTGACCCTTTTGGGGTGTTGACCCAAGACCTGCTGGGTCGACACCAGAGGAGTATGGGTCGACCTATGGGTCGACCCCTAAGTCAAATTGGCTGAATGTTTCTAAATGCACGCAGTGTCCAGATTCAGGATGTAGCGGTTATATAAAGAACTCTCAACCTAGGTTTTATTCATTGAAAAAATAATGGTGACAGCGAGGCTCTGCTGCAACTTTAATTAAATCGCTTATTCTTCTCCAAAATCAAGTTTAAAAAAACATTCAAGCATTTCAACTATAGATCTGAGATTCAACACTAACAATTTCTTTTCTATCTTCTAAAATCCAAACACGGTGAGTTAGTTACCTTTAGATTTAAATGATTAAAAGTAAACGCGATATGACTGTGATTTGGATATATGAATATGATTGAATCATATTGGATCTATCATAATTTGTGAATTTATAATAATCTATGACTTGGATCTAAATCTTTATCATATCCGATCTATTGGGACTTTTTGACTATGACATAACTATGATGTGGATCTTAAATATTACCATGCTAGATCTTTTCAAATCTAATTCGCTTGTTGTTAATTTGTCATGTCACAATTGTGGATATTAAATTATTATCATGCTAGATCTATCTTTCTAGATCCAATTCCCTTGTGTTTAATTTATCATGTCATGCTATATCTACCTTTTTAGATCTAATTCGCTTGTTGTTAATTTATCATGTCATGCTAGATCTACCTTTTTAGATCTAATTCCCTTGTGGTTAATTTTTCATATCACAATTGTGGATCATAAATTTATATCATGCTAGATCTACATTTTTAGATCTAATTCGCTTGTGGTTAATTTATCATGTCATACTAGATCTACCTTTATAGATCTAATTCGCTTGTGGTTAATTTATCATGTCATGCTAGATATTTTTAGATCTAATTCGCTTGTGGTTAATTTATTATGTCATGCTAGATCTACCTTTATAGTTCTAATTCATTTGTGGTTAATTTATTATGTCATACTAGATCTACCTTAATAGATCTAACTCGCTTGTGGTTAATTTATCATGTCACATTTATGGATCTTAAACTTTCCCTATCATGAAGTGATTAATTTAGATCTATAATTAATTGGAAATATGAATCCTTATTTATTCATGCCTATTAGGACATCCTTGGTATGTTAGATCTAGTTTTATTATCACATGCTTACTAGATCTATTTTATATGTCCACCCTATCACTATGCCAATTACATCTTTATGTCAGTTTAGTTAAAATAATCACTATTGTTATCTTTCACTTTTGTTGTTTATGGCTAGGCTACTTTCTAGCCTAGACATGACGCCAAATATATGCGAATGCGTTAGTTAGGGAATGGGGGAAAACATTAGAATTGGCATAACTTGAATGACGAGTATGAACTTGGACATATAATCCATTATGAACATAATTGGGTAAATGGACATGAACACCTATAAAGACATAGGTATAATTAATTGGTTAATAATTAAAATGCCTAAGATTACAGTAATTAGAAAACTGTAATGACACTTATGACACGAGGTTAGATTGCATTTGTAGTGGAAGTACGCTCGGACCCGACCAGCATATCCAGCAACTGCAAATGTTGAATCTAATGTAAGGGGTCTAAGTGCACAAATGTAATGACCCGCATTGTTAGCCGTGGAATAATTAATTAATTTAATTATGTAAATAAGGATTTAGTGAATTAAATGATGGTTTAATTAATTTTAGTGGTTATTTAATTTAATTAAATTATAGAATAATATATTTAATTCAGAAATAATCAAAAATATTGGATATCACAATATTCTGTGAACTGGGTCATCCCTAAGATTTAATTCATCTTAGAGTTGAATTATATTGACGAATATATTCAATCGACGTCAGTTTGAACGTAGAGTTATAATATAATTAAAATCGAGCACGTAACGACGCGGTAGTTCGCTATTTGGCGATTTGAACTTCAACTGAGCATACAGGGTTCGTTTTAAATCGAATTCCTGTGAAACAAGAAACGTGCGGAGCTGGTGGAGTATATCTTTCTAGTGGAAGAGAAAAATCGGGATTTCGTCGTGTAGATTTTTAGTTATGTCCAAATTAAATATTCAGAAAAACAGCGATATATTCGTTCGTGGCCATAACGGTTATTTAAAAATATTTGAATATCGGGTTTGAATTTAGACAAGGTTCTTTTGAGACATAACGATAAAATAATTTTTAGAATTTTACTGTAATTTTTAATTAATTAAATAAGCAACTTTTTATTTGGAGTATTTGGCACCTTGTATCGACATTTCGGGGTTTCAAAATATGAGTTCATCTACCGGTATTATTATGTTTTTGGAATCATGACACCGTGCTCATCTCAAAGGTGTATTTACCTCAGTCCGTAACGCTCGTACATGGATACCATTGTACGCAGCAGGACATATGAACTTTTAAAACTTAAAACAATTAAAAATATGAAATCCTTAGCCTTAAGTTTTTGATCCTATCGCTCCCATCATTCAGTTGGACTTCACAAGTTAAAACATGCTGACTTTGTATTCTTTGGGAATGAGAACGCAAGAATTATATTATGTGATAATAAAACAAACACGTAGAGATGTGCATGTACACCAATATTTACTTCACAACAAAGACAACCACGTCCAGTCCACTTTGAAGACTCAAAAGCACCACGTAACCAGTGCCTTAGCCTTAAGGCTTACCTACCCTTCCTTCCTATTTATATCCATAGCCAGGCGATCGTTTTTTGTTGTTGTTTCCACAGAACAAATGATATTTAAAGTAGGAGTGAAAGAAACAAAAGGGCGGCCTGTGTTGTGAATGGTGAGGTGCGTTCTGACTTTTAATTTAGGATGGGTGGGCACGTGAGCAGGGAATGCGAGCTGATGTGTACTGACATAGAAAGAAGGGCGTAACGAAGTGCTCAGGAGTAGGAGCGATGGAGTTCGGGTTGGACGTCGGCCTCGGGGTGTTCAGGCGCGTCAGGCAAATGAATAAAGGGAGCTTGCTGTTGTACATACGTGGGTATCAGGGTATGAAATGAAGAAGGGGAGGAATCAGGTATGGAAGAATGTGCGTTCATGAAAGGGTGGATTCATTTTTGTGTTTGGCTCCAGTAGGGTGCAGATTTCAAACAAATGGGAAGTTATACAAAGTAGGAGTCTTGTTAGGGTTTAAAACATGTAAAACAGAAGGGGATTTGTATATATATGTGGAGCATGGGGGTAGTTCTTACGTATGGAAGTTGGGTGGAGTATTGAAAGAGATCGCGATGGGAACCGGAGGTGCGAGTTGGCGAATGGTGGGTGGAGAGGATGGAGTGATAGATGAGATGATAAACGGTGGCAACGGTTTCGAAAGACAATGGAGAAAATGGGGAAGACGAGGTGGGAGTTCACGGTGCAATGATGGGTTTGAAGTTTACTGGAGCAATCTGTGTTTTTAACCGGGGAAGAAGGTAGCGCGGCTATGGGCTAAGAATGGAAGTGGATGGGCCAATATAAAGTGAATTTTGAATGGTCGGATTCGTAGGGATCGTATGGACGAGAGGAACACAACGAGACTAACGGGAAGTCTATCGGAGCTCGTTACAATTTATGGCGAAATAAATTGTCCGTCTGAATCGAGTGACAATTATCGTTATTTAACGATGATAGTCCAATGTGAGTAAATCTCACTAACTCTGAACAGTTTATAATTTCATGTTGTATTTTTAGAACTGTTAAATATTGGCTGATTGACTGTGTTGACTGTTTGATTGAGCTGCTAGTCAGTTAGTTGAATTTCTATATTGATTCTGTTTAACATAATATATCATATGGAACTGAAAGTGATGTTGATTTTATTGTGTAACATCTGTGGATGCAGGAAAACAGGTTGGAGGAATCCGACTGGATTCCTCAACAGTTATTTTATTGTTTTTCATATATTGTGATATATGATGTGATATATAATTTGTGGTTGATTATATGTGTTTGGACGATATTGGTCATCGTGATTTGATGTGTTAAATACCATAACATACCTAAATGGTGAAAAGGGAATTTTCAAAATGAATATTGAAAATAGATTATTTATAAAATCAAAGGATTTTATAAAAGAGATAATATTTATAACAATCAAAGGAGATTTTATAAAAAGGAAATATTTAAAAAATAAATAGAGTTATAAAAAGGAAATTTGTTTATAACCGAATAGGATGTTATAAAAAAGGAAAACGTTACTAAAAAAGAAATCATTTGTAAAGTGAAGAACCGTTACTAAAAGTAAATCTTTATCAATGAATAGTTTAATCGAGTTAAAAGGAGTTAATCGATGTTAGTTTAATCGGAAGGAGTTAATCGATGTTAGTTAAATCAAAAGGAGTTAATCGATGTTAGTTTAATCGATTAGAGTTAAAGCAAAATGAGTTAATCGAGTATAGTTTATTCGAATAGAGTTAAAGCAAATGAGTTAATCGAGTATAGTTTGTTCGAATAGAGTTAAATGAGTTAATCGAATATAGTCTATTCGAATAGTAAAAGGAGATAATCGAATATAGTTTATTCAAATAGAATAAAGGAGTTAATCGAGTATATAGTTTATTTAAATAGAATTAAAAGAGTTATCGAATATAGTTTATTCGATAGGAGTTAAGTGAATAGAGTTAAAGTTAAATCAAAAGAGTTAAGTGAATAGAATCAATTGAGTTAATCGAGTATAGTTTATTCGAATAGAGTTAAAGGAGTTAATCGAATATAGTCTATTCGAATAGTAAAAGGAGATAATCGATTATAGTTTATTCAAATAGAATAAAGGAGTTAATCGAATATATAGTTTATTCAAATAGAATTAAAAGAGTTATCGAATATAGTTTATTCGATAGGAATTAAGTGAATAGATTTAAAGTTAAATCAAAAGAGTTAAATGAATAGAATCAATTGGGTTAATCGAATATAGTTTATTCGAATAGAGTTAAAGGAGTTATCGAATATAGTTTATTCGAAAGGAGTTAAGTGAAATGAGTAAATCAATAGCGTTAGTCCAATAGAGTTAATCAAATAGCGTTAGTCCAATAGAGTTAATTGATAAAGGTAAATCGAATAGAGTAAATTGAGTAGAGTTATCGAATATACCTTATTCGAAGGAAAGAATTATCGAATAAGAGATAATTCGAAGGAGGGTTAAGTAAGGAAGTTAGTTAAAGGAATATAAAGTGAACTTTGTCTATTTTCAAGGTTAGAAACGTTGTTTTGTTAAGGTCTGAGATGTAGTTCTACCCCAACTTGATTGGCTTCGTTTTTAACTAAGGAATAGTTAAGGTTCGGCAATAAAGGAAATGGCTTGAGTTGGCATAGCGATGTTTGTTTAAACATCTGTCTAAGTCCAATGACGGAGTTTTGGAAATGTTTTCCAACTAAGAACCAGAAATGTTTTCTGATATAGAAAACAAGAAATGGAAGTGTTTTCCAATTGTAATAACATATATTTTCTAAATTTAGAAAATAAGAAATGTTGAATATAGGGAAACATGAGATGAAAAATGAACTTAGGAGATAAATGTTAAATGATGTTTGATCGATATAAATTTCCGTCTGGAAATAATATCGTTGTTTGCACACCAGTTTTTCTTCGATAGTTAAATCACAGACTATCGAAGTTTTGAACATTTTAACGTTGTTAATATGGAGAGACCGGTTGGATTATTATCCAAAGAACCACTCTGTATTGGCATAAGCGTTGCGAATCATATATGCCAAAGGAAATTGAAGACGGAGTTATGCATCGGCTATCCTGTTTACAGAATAGTGCCTTCGGTTCATCCTGTTCCTGGATGACTTGTATGGACGGATGTCTGACAGAGTATTTCCAGACGATCACGTATATTGATTTCTCCAACCGTACCAAGAGTGAAAGCGGAGAAGGAAACTTCTTTTAGCTAACACATAATGTATGGTTGAGGGACGTCAATCGGTGATTTGATGGATTTGACGATGTGGCATTCAAAGTGAATTTGGTGTGATGATAAAAGCGTAGCTTCTAGCCTCACATCCGGTAAATGACAGAAATCGGGCAGGCAGCATGGCTAAGTCGGTCGCACTGAAGTAGGGTGTATAATCACCTGATCTAGAGTTTCATTTACTTCTAAAAATCTATTGTTGATGCTGTCCCATTCGGGAAACGGTTGCTGATCCCAACAGTTGGTGATATACATTCGATACACTCAAGCGAAATGAGTGGTCGGTCATGTGTGGCCGGGTTGCAAGATGTTCTTGTTGAACCCAGTGTATTTCTCTCTAGAGGTACACTAGCGAAAGGTGGTTCCATACCTTGTCATAGTTGGAAATCCATCACTCAATACGTGCTTGCGGTTTTGATTGTATACTATATAGGTAGAACGTGAGATGAAAGCGTTTCTGCTAGATGATTATTATATTGTGTTGATAGACATTATTATAATATCAAAAAGGTTTTGATATAAAGATATTTGGATTCTCATAAGGGAAAAACCCGTTCCGTTATACGGCGTGGTCTTATGAGATATCGATTACCTGCTTGAACTGTTTTAAACTGTTTTACTCACACCAGTCCCATGACTGACCCGGAGTTTATTTTGTTGTTTTCCCTAAACTCTTGGGTGCCTAAATTTGTACGGGCAGTCAAGTAGTCGGGATTTACAGATATACTAGAAGAGCTAGGAGCAGGAGGCTTCAGGATCATATAGCTATAGTTATTTCCGTTGTGTTGTAAATGTTGTACTTTGATAATGATATGTATATTCAA
Organism: Allium sativum; assembly: GCA_030737875.1. Lineage (NCBI taxonomy): Eukaryota > Viridiplantae > Streptophyta > Magnoliopsida > Asparagales > Amaryllidaceae > Allium > Allium sativum. The sequence continues at coordinate 41,249,650 of JASFAX010000020.1, read as the reverse complement.
GTACAGATTTGTATTTCAAAGTTATGTTATGAAATATATTTATTCGTTCCACTGTGAGATTCGTGTTACTCTGATGTTGTGTTCTTCTTCTTCTTCTATTCTAATTTTCTATCTTATCTTTCCTCACCCTCTAATTTCTTTCACTAATGACTGGTATTTTTCGATGTTTGGTTAGTCATCATTGAGTTTATGGCGATAACCAAAGTCGTCAAAATCCCGGGTCATTACAGTTGGTATTAGAGCTTAAGTTAAGAATTACTTGGATCTGTGGCGTGACTCGGTAGAGATAAGGTTAGTAATACCCTAGACTGAGATTGAGTGTATATATACGAGTGAACGTATTTGTTATTGATATAAAAATTTGTTTTATATTGTGGAGATTCATTGGTTGAGTCGTTTATGAGTTCTGGTCGATCATTTTGATCCACTGTATCGGTAGGAGTTTATAAACACTCGAATACGATGGGTCGGCACGATATGTTTTGAAAAGAAGGTAAATTAAAGTAAGTTTACCCAAGGTATATCCTGATATTGAGAAGATATATATATATATATATATATCAAAATTATAATATAGTGGATGTATTGGTTGTTATTATAATCGAGTAAGATTATAAATTTAATGGTTATGTAAATAACCAATCAGAATTCATATAAGTGAAATACGTGAAATCAGATGAGTTAAATCTGGAATTTAAACCAGAAATTGAATTAAAACTCTGGAGAATTGGATAAGTGTTTTTAAATGGATTTGGATTAAAAATAAGGAAAATTTAAGATCCTAGGAGATTTTAAATTGTTTTACAAGCAGTGTGAATTATATTTTGAAATGAATTTCAAAGTGGAAATGTTTAGAAATGGTTTTATAGTATTGAACTCACTTCGATCACTGGAAAATAGATTCCGATGATGACAGCTGCATCATCAGTATTCATTTTTGAGTTGTAAGTGACGAATTACTACCAGAGATACTGTTCTGAAATTGTTTTGGGAAAGACAAGTTGTGTTGAATTTCAAAATGGGATTTATAATAAAAAATGAATAAGGAAAGTTTGAAATAGAAATTGAATATAGGAATTCAAAGGGAGTTTGAATATATGAAATTCAATGGAATTGAAATAGAGTTTGAATATAGAAATTCAAATATAGAAAATATAAAGGAATTCAAATATAGGATTTGAATATCGAAGGTGAAATGGAATTTGAATATAGAATTCAAATGGAATTTAAACTATAGAATTTGAATATATCGAATTTGAATAGAATTTGATATATAGAATTTGAATATATAGAATTTGAATAAAATTTGAATAGAAATTGAATAGAATTAACTAAGTCGAAGAGGAATTAGTTAATCAAGTTTTGAATTTGAAGTTGAACTTTGAAAGGTGAATTGGATTTGTAAATGGATATTCGAAATCGAATATATAACTTAAATTTGAAATTTGGATTCAAATTAGTTAATAAGCAAGTTAAAATATATCTGAACATGTCATGTTCCAATATAAAAGTGAAATAGACTAAAAAGTTAATTAACAAATTAATTAACGAATTGAGTTAAAACGATCAGGTATAGTTAAAATAGATTGGGCAGGCATAAATATACATGAGATAGGTATGGATAAGGTATGAAGGTATATAAATAGAATGCTCGACAAAAGGTATGTATTTAATTCATATATGAGATTTTATGCGCCGTATCGGCTAGCCGCTTGGCTTTTCTTTTTCCTTTTTGGATTGGTGAGGGCCATGGGAGGCTGTTTGAAATATCCCGATGCTCCTGGTACAAAGGAGGTTATGGCGATTTTTTCCGGAAATTTAAGGAGTTAGAATATTTTTAAGATAATTTGATAGTTAGAAATCAACGTATCGGTATATATATAGAAGTCGATAAGGAAACGAACTTAGAAATAGAATAGTAAAATCAAAAAGGGAAGACTAGGAATAAAATCTAGTAAGAATAGAAAGAGGAAGCATATACGTGTTTAAAAGTGAATAAGTAGTTGTATGGTATTGATTATTCGAGTAAGTAGTCATATCTGTTTTGACGTTATAAATGTTATTCAGTCAAGGTCTGAGAGGTAGTTATACCCCAACTTGATTGATTTCATTATTAACAAATAAATAGTAAGATTTCAGGCTCGAAGATCAATGTTGAATAAGAGTTGGTTGAATATAGTATTTGGGTTGTCGTAACGATGTTTTACACAACATCCGTTTTAACCCAAATAAAATGTAAGACTGGAAATAAAATAAAGAATATTTCCTGAGTATAGAAATAAACGAGATCGGAAAAGAGATAAGTAATTGGAATATTTTCCAATTATAAATAACATATATTTTCTAAAAGTTTAGAAAATAAAGGAAGGCGATATTCGGAAATGTTTTCCAAATAACATAAAAGGCCAATATGGTTATTGAAAATATTTGGTTAACAAATATTGATAAAGAAATAGAGAAGTGATTTAACTAATGGAATATTAATTAAGGGCTCAGTGACACGTTCAAAAGGAAAATTTGATTTTTGAAAAGAGTAAACTGTTTTAAAAAAATCCCAGGGAAAGACTGTTTGAATTAAAAACAAATTTAACAGAAATTTGTGAAAGCAAAATTGAATTAAAGTAAAGCCAGTAAAGTGGTAACTGAGATTGAACTAGAATGATATCAAGACAAATTGGATTGTGAGATTAAAATTTGAAGTGTAATGTGATAATCAAGTTAAGAGTTGGGAATCGAGAAGAAACTCGAGTTGAAATGATATTTGACTCGAATATAAGCAAATGGTTGTGTTGTGGATAAAAGCAGATTGGAAATTGATTGGGATGACATTGGTATATGCTGAATTAGCAGCAGATGTAAAGGATATCTTGATATGCCCAACAAAAAGGTACCAGTTTATATTATATATGGGTTTGAGATGTTGACGAGCCGAATTGGCAAGACGCTTGCCTGTTTGATTTTCTTTTGGGATGGAGATGGCCAGAGAGGCGAGTTGGAGTTTGACCAATCGACCAGTACAAAGGAGGTGCTGGCGAAATTTTTCGAAAAGTTAAGGTGTTAGAAAATTTTCAGGATTTTTGAAAATTTTCGTTGATAAGAATTAATTAATAATTTAATTAAAATTAAATTGGTCCAGTTGGAAACTGAAGTTAAGAAGTGAACAAATATGTTCTAACCAGTCGATAGGGTCGTCCTCTACCTTTTAGCAATTTCGAGGACGAAATTATTTTAAGTGGGAAAGATTGTAATGACCCACATTGTTAGCCGTGGAATAATTAATTAATTTAATTATGTAAATAAGGATTTAGTGAATTAAATGGTGGTTTAATTAATTTTAGTGGTTATTTAATTTAATTAAATAATAGAATAATATATTTAATTCAGAAATAATCAAAAATATTGGATATCACAATATTCTGTGAACTGGGTCATCCGTAAGATTTAATTCAGCTTAGAGTTGAATTATATTGACGAATATATTCAATCGACGTCAGTTTGAACGTAGAATTATAATATAATTAAAATCGAGCACGTAACGACGCGGCAGTTCGCTATTTGGTGATTTGAACTTCAACTGAGTATACAGGGTTCGTTTTAAATCGGATTTCTGTGAAACAAGAAACGTGCGGAGCTGGTGGAGTATATCTTTCTAGTGGAAGAGAAAAATCGGGATTTCGTTGTGTAGATTTTTAGTTATGTCCAAATTAAATATTCAGAAAAACAGCGGTATATTTGTTCGTGGCCATAACGGTTATTTAAAAATATTTGAATATCGGGTTTGAATTTAGACAAGGTTCTTTTGAGACATAATGATAAAATAATTTTTAGAATTTTACTATAATTTTAAATTAATTAAATTAGCAACTTTTTATTTGGAGTATTTAGCACCCTGTATCGACATTTCGGGGTTTCAAAATATGAGTTCATCTACCGGTATTATTATGTTTTTGGAATAGTGACACCGAGCTCATCTCAAAGGTGTATTTACCTCAGTCCACAACGCTCGTACATGGATACCATTGTACGCAGCAGGACATATGAACTTTTAAAAATTAAAACAATTAAAAATATTAAGTCCTTAGCCTTAAGTTTTCGATCCTATCGATCCCATCATTCAGTTGGACTTCACAAGTTAAAACATGCTGACTTTGTATTCTTTGGGAATGAGAACGCAAGAATTATATTATGTGATAAGAAAAAAAACACGTAGAGATGTGCATGTACACCAATATTTACTTCACAACAAAGACACCACGTCCAGTCCACTTTGAAGACTCAAAAGCACCACGTTACCAGTGCCTTAGCCTTAAGGCTTACCTACCCTTCCTTCCTATTTATACCCATAGCCAGGCGATCGTTTTTTGTTGTTGTTTCCACAGAACAAATGATATTTAAAGTAGGAGTGAAAGAAACAAAAGGGCGGCCTGTGTTGTTAATGATGAGGTGCGTTCTGACTTTTCATTTAGGATTGGTGGGCACGTGAGCAGGGAATGCGAGCTGAAGTGTACTGACATAGAAAGAAGGGTGTAACGAAGTGATCAGGAGTAGCAGCGATGGAGTTCAGGTTGGACGTCGGCCTCGGGGTGTTCAGGCGCGTCAGGAAAATGAATTAAGGGAGCTTGCTATTGTACATTCGTGGGTATCAGGGTATGAAATGAAGAAGGGGAGGAATCAGGTATGGAAGAATGTGCGTTCATGAAAGGGTGGATTCATTTTTGTGTTTGGCTCCAGTAGGATGCGGATTTCAAACAAATGGGAAGTTATACAAAGTAGGAGTCTTATTGGGGTTTAACACGTGTAAAACAGAAGGGGATTTGTATATATGTGTGGAGCATGGGGGTAGTTCTTACGTATGGAAGTTGGGTGGAGTATTGAAAGAGCTTGCGATGGGAACCGGAGGTGCGAGTTGGCGAATGGTGGGTGGAGAGGATGGAGTGATAGATGAGATGATAAACGGTGGCAACGGTTTCGAAAGACAATGGAGAAAATGGGGAAGACGAGGTGGGAGTTCACGGTGCAATGATGGATTTGAAGTTTGCTGGAGCAATCCGTGTTTTTAACCGGGGAAGAAGGTAGCGTGGCTATAGGCTAAGAATGGAAGTGGATGGGCCAATGTAAAGTGAATTTTGAATGGTCGGATCCGTAGGGATCGTATGGACGAGAGGAACACAACGAGACTAACGGGAAGTCTATCGGAGCTCGTTACAATTTATGGCGAAATAAATTGTCCGTCTGAATCGAGCGACAATTATCGTTATTTAACAATGATAGTCCAATGTGAGTAAATCTCACTAACTCTGAACAGTTTATAATTTCATGTTGTATTTTTAGAACTGTTAAATATTGGCTGATTGACTGTGTTGACTGTTTGATTGAACTACTAGTCAGTTAGTTGAATTTCTATATTGATTCTGTTTAACAGAATATATCATATGGAACTGAAAGTGATGTTAATTTTATTGTGTAACATCTGTGGATGCAGGGAAACAGGTTGGAGGAATCCGACTGGATTCCTCAACAGTTATTTTATTGTTTTTCATATACTGTGATATATGATGTGATATATAATTTGTGGTTGATTATATGTGTTTGGACGATATTGGTCATCGTGATTTGATGTGTTAAATACCATAACATACCGGAATGGTGAAAAGGGAATTTTCAAAATGAATATTGAAAATAGATTATTTATAAAATCAAAGGATTTTATAAAAGAGATAATATTTATAACAATCAAAGGAGATTTTATAAAAAGGAAATATTTAGAAAATAAATAGAGTTATAAAAAGGAAATTTGTTTATAACCGAATAGGATGTTATAAAAAAGGAAAACGTTACTAAAAATGAAATCATTTGTAAAGTGAAGAACCGTTACTAAAAGTAAATCTTTATCAATGAATAGTTTAATCGAGTTAAAAGGAGTTAATTGATGTTAGTTTAATCGAAAGGAGTTAATCGATGTTAGTTAAATCAAAAGGAGTTAATCGATGTTAGTTTAATCGATTAGAGTTAAAGCAAAATGAGTTAATCGAGTATAGTTTATTCGAATAGAGTTAAAGCAAATGAGTTAATTGAGTATTGTTTATTCGAATAGAGTTAAAGGAGTTAATCGAATATAGTCTATTCGAATAGTAAAAGGAGATAATAGAATATAGTTTATTCAAATAGAATAAAGGAGTTAACCGAGTATATAGTTTATTCAAATAGAATTAAAAGAGTTATCGAATATAGTTTATTCGATAGGAGTTAAATGAATAGAGCTAAAGTTAAATCAAAAGAGTTAAGTGAATAGAATCAATTGAGTTAACCGAATATAGTTTATTCGAATAGAGTTAAAGGAGTTAATCGAATATAGTCTATTCGAATAGTAAAAGGAGATAATCGAATATAGTTTATTCAAATAGAATAAAGGAGTTAATCGAATATATAGTTTATTCAAATAGAATTAAAAGAGTTATCGAATATAGTTTATTCGATAGGAGTTAAGTGAATAGAGTTAAAGTTAAATCAAAAGAGTTAAGTGAATAGAATCAATTGAGTTAATCGAATAGAGTTAAAGGAGTTATCGAATATAGTTTATTCGAAAGGAGTTAAGTGAAATGAGTTAATCAATAGCGTTAGTCCAATAGACTTAATCAAATAGTGTTAGTCCAATAGAGTTAATTGATAAAGGTAAATCGAATAGAGTAAATTGAGTAGAGTTATCGAATATACCTTATTCGAAGGAAAGAATTATCGAATAAGAGATAATTCGAAGGAGGGTTAAGTAAGGAAGTTAGTTAAAGGAATATAAAGTGAACTTTGTCTATTTTCAAGGTTAGAAACATTGTTCGGTTAAGGTCTGAGAGGTAGTTCTACCCCAACTTGATTGGCTTCGTTTTTAACTAAGGAATAGTTAAGGTTCGACAATAAAGGAAATGGCTTGAGTTGGCATAGCGATGTTTGTTTAAACATCTGTCTAAGTCCAATGAAGGAGTTTTGGAAATGTTTTCCAACTAAGAACCAGAAATGTTTTCTGATACAAAAAACAAGAAATGGAAATGTTTTCCAAAGGTAATAACATATATTTTCTAAATTTAGAAAATAAGAAATGTTGAATATAGGGAAACATGAGATGAAAAATGAACTTAGGAGATAAATGTTAAAAGATGTTTGATCGATATAAATTTCCATCTGGAAATAATATCGTTGTTTGCACACCTGTTTTTCTTCGATAGTTAAATCACAAACTATCGAAGTTTTGACCATTTTAACGTTGTTAATATGGAGAGACCGGTTGGATTATTATTCAAAGAACCACTCTGAATTGGCATAAGCGTTGCGAATCATATATGCCAAAGGAAATTGAAGACAGAGTTATGCAAGGGCTATCCTGTTTACAGAATAGTGCCTTCGGTTCATCCTGTTCCTGGATGACTTGTATGGACGGATGTCTGACAGAGCATTTACAGACTATCACGTATATTGATTTCTCTAATCGTACCAAGAGTGAAAGAGGAGAAGGAAACTTCTTTTAGCTAACACATAATGTATGGTTGAGGGACGTCAATCGGTGATTTGATGGATTTGACGATGTGGCATTCAAAGTGAATCTGGTGTGATGATAAAAGCGTAGCTTCTAGCCTCACATCCGGTAAACGACAGAAATCGGGCAGGCAGCATGGCTAAGTCGGTCGCACCGAAGTAGGGTGTATAATCACCTGATCTAGAGTTTCATTTACTTCTAAAAATATATTGTTGATGCTGTCCCTTTCGGGAAACGGCTGCTGATCCCAACTGTTGGTGATATACATTCGATACACTCAAGCGAAATGAGTGGTCGGTCATGTGTGGCCGGGTTGCAAGATGTTCTTGTTGAACCCAGTGTATTTCTCTCTAGAGGTACACTAGCGAAAGGTGGTTCCATACCTTGTCATAGTTGGAAATCCATTACCCAATACGTGCTTGCGGTTTTGATTGTATACTATATAGGTAGAACGTGAGATGAAAGCGTTTCTGCTAGATGATTATTATATTGTGTTGATAGACATTATTATAATATCAAAAAGGTTTTGATATAAAGATATTTGGATTCTCATAAGGGAAAAACCCGTTCGGTTATACGGCGTGGTCTTATGAGATATCGATTACCTGCTTGAACTGTTTTAAACTGTTTTACTCACACCAATCCCATGACTGACCCGAAGTTTATTTTGTTGTTTTCCCTAAACACTTGGGTGCCTAAATTTGTACGGGCAGTCAAGTAGTCGGGATTTACAGATATACTGGAAGAGCTAGGAGCAGGAGGCTTCAGGATCATATAGCTATAGTTATTTCCGCTGTGTTGTAAGTGCTATACTTTGATAATGATATGTATATTCAAGTACAGATTTGTATTTCAAAGTTATGTTATGAAATATATTTATTCGTTCCGATGTGAGATTCGTGTTACTCTGATGTTGTGTTCTTCTTCTTCTTCTATTCTAATTTTCTATCTTATCTTTCCTCATCCTCTAATTTCTTTCACTAATGACTGGTATTTTTCGATGTTTGGTTAGTCATCATTGAGTTTATGGCGATAACCAAAGTCGTCAAAATCCCGGGTCATTACAACAAATACGAGATGGGCTAAGACACGAGGTTAGGCCCAACTTGTGGAAGAAGTCTGTCCGGACCCGACCGACATATCCAGCATCCACAAGTTGTAGGCCTAATGTGGGAGGTCTAGCCCATTATAGCCATAAATGGACTTGGTAATGAATTGGAATACTTAATCTAGTTGAATCCATAGGGATTGTATGAACATGTTAACTTGAATAGGGGTTAAGTAAATTTGGTTGAAACAGTGGGTGGGTTAAGTAAATCTTGTGGCGGTGGATAATATTTATATATATAGGCCCACAAACTTAACCTATTTTATACTTTGGGGTTATGCAACTTTGTTAAGTAAACTTGCTTGGATCGGTGAGGGTTAAGTAAAACTTGCTTGGATCAGTGATTGATTAGGGTAGTAGTTAGGGTACATCTAGACTCTGGTAAGTTTAGGAGTCCGTTATTGAAGCTGTCTGTGGATTGTATGGGGTTAAAACCCCTCACCAGAAGTACGCCTAAGTCTACCATTCCATACATGTTGGGGATCATCTCATTCTGAATATACTAGTAGTAGCGCAGAGTAATCATTAGAAGCGTATACTCCCTATCCTGTTCACCTTGTCATACTTGCCTTTTATGTAGTTATCTCTCTCTATTATCCACTTTATATGCCTGTCATGCTACTTTTATTTATTTACATGCTAATGTAACTGAACTCGCCAGAATTTATGTCTGACCCTTTTTGTTTCCTCTTCTTTCTTTAGTCCCCCCCCCCCCCCCAAGTTCCCAGGGCGGGAACACTCAGGCTTGACTGTGATTTTGCTTACTTTTGCTGGAGCTGCTGAGATGTATGACTCAATCTCCTATCCTTGTTGCTATGGCAATATTTTGTTTTTGGGGAATTTTATTTCTTTTATGTACTCTGATATTTTTGAAGTATAATACATAGATTTTATGTTGTAATGGGCTTTTGTATTTCAAACATGTGATGTTTTTGGACCAGGTATCTTACGATAAATAAAGCTTTTATTCCGCTGTTATTTTATATGTCTGTCTTGTAATATTTCCGTTCTGTTTACTATAACACTTCACGAAACTTAATGTGTTCCCTTTCTGAGTGAAATTAACGGACGTGGGGTGTCACATTTGGTATCAGATTTGAAGGTTACCAGATTAGATAAAAGTTTTTGAAAACTATTTTCAAAAAGGTTTTAAAAAGGAAGCATTTTCAAAAGAAAATCTGTTTTGAAAAACATTCCCAAAAAAGCCAAAAGTAATATCTTTCGATCCCTTGTCTGAATCTCTTTCCTTTTCTTTTTAGCATGTATGTGGAACCTAATATCCCAAAGGACGTTACGATACCCAGCTGGTTCTGTAGGTATCTGGAGGCCATGGCACCTGCCGAAGGCCAAGGAAATGTTCCTCCCCCAGCTGCAGTCGTTGTTCCTCCTCCTCCTCCGCGTCCAGACAACTTTTCCAAGATCTGCAAAAATTTCCGTGCTATGGGAGGAAAGACATTTCATGGAACCGAGACATTATGAGGCAAGGAATTGGCTTAAGGAGACTAAGGACTTGTTTGTAATCTTTGAAGTGGAAGATCGAAGGAAGATTAGATTGGCTGTCTAGCTACTGAAGGTTGAAGCTCGTTCTGGTGGGAAGTAACCCAAGTGGGGCGTCCGGTGGAAACTTGGGATGACTTGTAACACTCCGTAATTTTAAAACGGGACATAAGAGATAATTAAAGAATAATTAATCTTTAAAAGAAGAATTGGGTGAAACAGGTTACGCCATTGCGTTCGTCTCGGAATGCTGCTTGAGATAGAGTCCGAGTTTGCGTGAATCGGACTCGTATGAAGAAGTTATGGAGGTTAGAAGTTTTCAAGTTTAAGCAGAAATTAAATTAAAATAATTAAAGCAGATTCAAATTTCAAAACTTCAGAAAACAGCTGAGCGGGAAATTTCCCGCTTAGGGGTGTCAACTGTAACGACCCGCATTTTTCGACGATAAAATAAATAATTTACTTAATTATTTAAATAGTGATTCAGAGAATTTAATTGGTCGTTAAATTAAACAATAAATGAATATTTAATTTATATAATAATTAAGCAATATATTAAATTCTGAAGTAATCAGAATTAGCTGAAATGGCGGTATGGTGTGAATTGGGAAATTCAAAATATATAATTCAGTTTAAAGTTGAATTTCGATAACAAATATATAATTTAAATGAAGTTTGAACGTATAATTATAATATAATCATAATCGAGCTCGAAATGACGCAGCAGTTCGTTATTTGGCGATTCGAACTTTAAACGAATATACAGAAGCCGTTTTAAATCAGATTTCTGTGAAACAAGAAACGTTAGGAGCTGGTGAAGTATATTTTTCTAGTGGAAGAGCAAAATCGAGATTTCGACGTGTAGATTTTGATTTATGTCCAAATCAAATTTTACAAAAGTCGATGTGGAATTCCTTTATAATTTATAACGATTTATTTATATTATAAAAGGATTTTTCAAAATAAATTGAATATCGATTCAACCCGGGATTTGAATATCGAGTTACAAATCTAATTGGAGTTGTATTATATTCCATGTGAATATATACACGATAATATTTACTTTTAAATATTAAATTTAATTGTTTTTAAATATATTTATATATTTAAAAGGGTTATTTAGAGCTTTAAAAACAACCAGTTTTGCAAACGACCTCAGAATTCGACAAAACTAATTTTGTTGGATCCGCAATATTAAATTATTGTTAGATTTCAATTTCCGTGATTTTTGAAGTTAGTATGTGGTCGTACCGATTTTTAATGTGGAAAACAGTCGATAATTGGACCTTTAAAAATACGCTGTGTGAGCTAACAAAGTCGGAATTCGACGAAACCAGTTTCATTGGGACCGTAATGTCAAACTCTAGCTACATGTACAGTTTCGTGATTTTTGGATATCATGTGTGTCCACACGAATTTTTAGAAGTCAGAAACGAATATAAAATGATTGAAGTAAAATAACTAAAAATACCCCAATCTATTTCTGATTAAAATGATGTCCGCGTTCTCCTTCCTCAGCCTCACATTTACCTTTAAAAACGCAAGAAGAAAAATACGAGCCGCCAGAAAATTGTTTCTTTCAGTAAAATTTTCCTAATCTTCAAACAATTTTTAAAAATCACTCGATCCTCTAAAAATCTCGAAACACAATTCATTTGATTCGTGATGACCGGGGCTACCCGCTCATACCAGTTTTACACAGCTCGATGCATTTTCCGAGCTCGAGATTTTGACCAGCGTGAACTAGGGTTCACGTTCATTGCGGATTTAGTCATGAATTCACGGTTTGGGTATTTTATTTGGGTTCAGCAAAGAAAACCGCACTTGCTTGCAAAGATTAGTGGAATTCGGTTCAATTTGTTGTCGATGGTTTACTGTGACTGGAGATGTTTGGTTCGACGGCTGCTGAATTGGGGAGATGCGAGTTTAACAAAAATGGTATGGGGTTGTTGAGGAGTTGAAGAGGAGATTTGTTATGATTTTTGTTTGATTTTAAATGAAGTGATTAAGGAGGAAGAGGAGCTTGAATTATCGGCTATGGAGGAGTGGAAAAGTGGAGCGGACGTCTGTATATTTTGGGAAGAAGGGAAGTTGGGCTGAACGGATCTTGGGCTTCAAGGGTAGTAATGGGCCGAAGTAATAAGTTAAGGCCCATCCTTTTATATAAATCCATGTTTATTTAATTATAATATGTATTAACTTCGTAAGGTCATAACTTCGCCATACAGTATCAGAATTCAGCGAAACAAGATTCATTAGGATCGTATGGACGGGAGCTCCACAATGGAACTGACTGGGAGTGAATCGAAGCTTGTTACAATTTATAGCGAAATAAATTGTCCGTCTGAATCAAATCGAGCGATGGTTATCGATATTAACGATGATCGTCCAATGTGAGTAAAACTCACCAACTCTGAATAGTTATATTTTTCTAACGTATATTTAGAACTGATAATTATCTGTTGATTGATGTGTGTTAACTATTTGGTTGAATTGCGCATGTATTGGTTGAAATTATAGATAACGATGTTTATATATATCGTTAATCAAATATCGATTCTGTTTATCAGAATATTTCATATCGAAGTGAAATCGATGTTATTATATTGTTTAACATCTGTGGATGCAGGGAAACAGGTTGGAGGAATCCAACTGGATTCCTCAACATTTATATTACTGTTTTTCATATATTTTGATATATGATGTGATATATAATCTGTTATGGATTATATGTGTTAGAATGATGTTGATCATTGTTATTCGATATTTTTAATATCATAAGAAACCCTGGGATGTAAAAAGAAATATTTCAATGTATATTGAAATAAAGGAATTCTATAAAATCAACTGATTTTATAAAAGGAAATATTTTGAAAATAAAGTATTTATAAAATCATAGGATTTTATAAATGGGAATATTTAAAAAATAAATAGAATATCATAAAGAAATATTCATTGGGAAAATAAACAGGATATTATAAAAGGGAAATATCTATAAAACGAAAAAGGTTTTATAAAAAGGATATTTACTTAAAAAGTAAATAGAAGTGAAAAGAAATATTTATTTAGAAAATAAATAGAATTATAAAGGGATATTTATTTAGAAAATAAATAGAATTAGAAAAGGAGTAAATATTTGTAAAACAAATATGGTATTATAGAAAGACATATTTGGGAAAATAAATAGGATTTTATAAAAAAGGATATTTGAGAAATAAATTTCAAAAAGAGTGAATCGAATATAGTTATTCGAAACAAAGTCAAAACATACATAGTTATTTAGAATGAAGTTAATCGAATATTAGTTATTCGAATAAGAGTTAATCAAATGGAGTTAAACAAAAAAATTAGAAACTGACTAGAGATTAATAAGTTGAATGGTTTCCTAAGTATCGACCTGATGTTGGTTTCGGCCTTCGGGGTTTATACTTAGGAAGTTGTTCTCTTATTAGTTTATAGTTAGAGTCTGATAGATGTGGGAGAATAATGATACATAATACCGTATATTATCTAAACATAGAAAATGAGGAAATATATATATATATATATATATATATATATGTTTGATGATTGGATCGATAATTCCATTTGGAAATAAGATTGTTGTGTGTACACAGACATGTTTTCATTTGATAGTTAAATCACCGATTATCGATGTTTTGACCATTTTAACGTTGTTTATATGGAGAGACCGGTTGGATTATTATCCGAAGAACCACTTTGTGTTGGCATAAGCGTTGCAAACCAAGTATGCTGAAGATAATTAAAGACGGAGTAAAGTGCAAGGGCTATCCTGTTTACCAAATAGTGCCTTCGGTTTGTCCAGTCCCAGGATGACCAGTATGGAAGAATGTCTGACAGAGTATATCTAATAGATCGCGTAAGTTGATCTCTTCAAATGTATTTATGTTTGGTGGCAGAGGAATTCGTTTCTCTTAGCTGTATACCCATTGTATTTTTTGGGAAATCAATTTGTGTTTTGGCGGGTATGACGATGTGGCATTCAAAGTGAATAATCATGTGGTCTGTCAGAGATAAGCGTGGCCTCTAGCCTCAAAACTGGGAAATGACAGAAAATCGGGCAGGCAGCATGGCTATGTAGGTCGCACCTATTAGGGTGTATAATCACTTGATCTAGAGTTTCATTTACTTCTAAAAATCTTTTGTTGATGCTGTCCCATTCGGGAAACGGTTGCTGATCCCAACCGTTGGTGATATACATTCGAAACACTCAAGCAAAATGAGTAGTCGGTCATGTGTGGCCGGGTTGCAAGATGTTCTTGTTGAACCCAGTGTATTCCTCTCTAGAGGTACACTAGCGAAAGGTGGTTCCATACCTTGTTATAGTTGGAAATCCATTACCCAATACGTGCTTGCGGTTTTGATTGTATACTATATATGTAGAATGTGAGATGGAAGCGTTTCTGCTAGATGATTATTATATTGTGGTTGATATACATTATTATAATATCAAAAGGTTTTTGATATAAAGATATTTTGGATTCTCATAAGGGAAAAACCCGTTCCGTTATACGGCGTGGTATTATGAGATATTGTTTACTTGTTCGAACTGTTTTAAACTGTTTTACTCATACCAGTCCCATGACTGACCCGGAGTTTATTTTGTTTTGCTTTTCCTAAACTCTTGGGTGCCCAATTTTGTACAGGCAGTCAATTAGTCGGGATTTACAGATACTTGAAGAGCTGGAGCAGGAGGCTTCAGGATTATATAGCTATTATTATTCCGCTGTGTTGTAAGTGTTGTACTTTGAAAATGATGTGTATACATATACTGATTTCATTTCAAGGATATATTATCTATTATATGTTGTTCGTTCCGCTATGAGATTCGTGTTACTCTGGTGTTGTGTTCTTCTTCTTCTTCTATTCTAAGTTTCTATCTTATCTTTCCTCACACTCTAATTTCTTTCATTAACTACCGGTATTTTTCGATGTTTGGTTAGTCATAATTGAGTTTATGGCGATAACCAAAGTCGAAACAAACCGAGTCGTTACATCAACCTCCCCAAGGGGTGTTGACATAGGTGTCAACCCCCCTTAGGGGTGTCGACATGGGTGTCGACCCCCCTGTAGAGTCGACACCTGCGAATTGATCTGGACAGTGACGATTTTCTGAGGTGTTAGGGCATATGTGTCATGTTCTGGTTGGCTCTCTTGGGTTTGGATGCCTTTGATGACTCCTAGGTTGATCTAAAGGCCCATATTAATCCTAAACTTCTATATATACATAGCTAAACCTAAACCTTAACCTCACAACCCTAAACTATGATGTCGTCATGCTATTCATCTACAAACTAACCTAGCCGCCACCATAACAAATCAAATTCTAGATTAAGGATAAAAAGATAAGATATAAAGATTCAAATCCTAGGAATTGCGAAAAGGAATTCTAGAACAACAATAAATGAATCAACGCCTACATCAACGGATTAGCTTCGCAACTTCAGAAATCAGATCCCAGAATTCATGATCCGTTTTCTGTGAGTGTGGTTACTTTCACAAGATAATTGTTTAAATGTAATTGTGATGAGTTATGAATTGGACTGTATGAAAATGTTTGTAAATCATATAAAGTTTATGTCTTTGCAAACTATGTTTTGATTTATGCTTGATTTGATTCATTATATGCAAGTTATGTTCTATGTTAATTCATATGCCTAATTACATATGCAAGTTATGCATGCAAGTTTACTCGATTTATGCAAGTTATGAAAGATTATATGCAAGTTATGAAAGATTATATGCAAGTCATGTTCATATAAGTAAGATCATAGTTTATATATTCATATGTTTAGACCGACATGTTTATATGATTAGATCCATATCAGTCCATATGTTTAGAATTATACGTTCATATGTTTAGATCTACATGTTTATATGATTAAATCCATATCAGTCCATATGTTTAGAACTATATGTTCGTATGTTTAGTTCTACATGTTTATATGATTAGATCCATACCAGTTCATATGTTTAAATCCGTGCAAGTTTATGTTTAGATCTATGCTAGTTCGTATTCCATATGTTGATTGGATCTATTTTTATATGTTTACTAGATTTATGCAGTCTTAGATCTATATTGTTTATGACAGTTATGATGTCATGTGTTTCTTCCCTTTCTCCTTTTTTTTATGAGTTGGGCTAATTGTGAGCCTAACGTATCACATGAACTATACGTACGAACGACGTGGAAATGTTGGGGAAAAGTTGAATATTATATAATTGGCATAAAAAGGGGTTGTAATCATATAATTAATTTTGGGCATAACTAGAAAATGTGGCATAACTTGAATTGACCACACTTATGGATAATTTACATATAAACTTGGACATGAATGATATATATGTAAATTGGCTAAAAGATGAACGTGTCTAACCTGAGGTTAGATTGAGTTGTGATGTAAGACTGCCCGGAATCGCCCGGCACATCCAGCGACTGCAACAACATAGATCTAATGCCCAAAAACCCGAGTTTAGAATGAGTTTGCGGTAGAAGTCTGCCCGGAACCGCCTGGCACATCCAGCACCCACAAACAACAGTTCTAATATGAGAGGTTGGTGCTTTAATGAATAAATTAAAGCTAAGGAACATACATGCTAAAAATGGAAAGGTTAAGTAACATATGAATAGGCAACACTTAACCAATACAACATGTTAGGTGGGTGGGTTAAGTTAACATGGACAAGAAGACAACATAAATAATATTACATGAATAAAGTGGATAGGGTTAAGGCAAGCTTAACCAATAATACATATGGACTTCATAAGGGGAAGGGTTAAGTAAATCTTGGGTAAGTGGGTAATATTAGTATATATAGGTCCCACAAACTTAACCGTTAAATAAACATGCGTGAATCAGTGAGAAGGTTAAGTAACATATGAATAGGCAACACTTAACCAATACAACATGTTAATTAAGCAAATGGGTGGGGTTAAGTTAAATTGAGAACACTTAACCATTATAATATGTTGATTAGGAAACCCTGGTAACGGGGACCCATTTCAGTAGTAACCCACATAGATGTATCATGGTACCCTGAGCTAGGCAGGGTAGGGCACGATTACTGTGATAATTATAAGCGGTCAAAATAGCGGCGAGTGATGCAGCAGTGTAGGTTCCGGTGGAGTATGGGCGTGCACGTGCTCCGAAGTGAAAAAAAAACAGGCAATGGGCATCAGTAGCATACACTGTGCATCTTGAATTATTGTCATCATGGGAATTGATACACCCCATGATGGGGCCAGCACAGGTATCTACATACAAGCGAGGCCGAATGACACAAGTAATAATACATGCGGGTTAGGGAGCCGATCGAACGAGGAAGGTAGTGGGTACAACTCGTTGGGGTAGGAGTAAATAGGAGCACCTACGATAGAAGCTAGGAGTACACGAAACTACTATTATCATGATTAGTAAGAGGGATCAACGTTTAGTAGGGGACTGGTAAGGGTGCGGTGTAACTAGTAATGATACGGTGTTACTAGCATTGGTGCAGTGTAGTAATTATCTTGTAGTGATTAGAAGCGCAATCAACGTTATATCTTGTTCATCTTGTCTACTTTGTCATGCCTGTTTATTCTACAGTCATTTGTTTCTTTCCAGTTTATGTTCTTTTCATGTTACTTTAATGAATATATTGTTAAAGTCACTGGACACACCAGACTTATGTCTGACCTAGTTTGTTTCGCTTCTTTTCTTCCGTTCCCCCTCCACTAGGTTCTTAGGGAGGAAATACTCGAGCTTAGTTCAGATATCTCTTTCTTCTAGCTTCAAGTTGAAAGGTGTATTGCTTGGCTTTGATTCTGCGTATGGCATTTTTCTGTTGGGGATTATGGCTTTAAAATTATGTACTCTGAAGGTTTTGTACAAGACAGATATTATGTACTTGATTTTAAAATTTGGAAATGTAATCAGACTTATTTCTATTTCCGCTGCAATAAAATTACAAAATTTTCAAGTACTACTTTTTCTGTCTTATAATATTCTATTCTGTTTACTTATAATGCTCCACGAAACTTAATGCATTCCCTTTGTGAGTGACATTAACGGACGTGGGATGTTACATGTGGTATCAGAGCTGAAGGTTACTAGAAAAGATAAAAGATTTTAAAATCATTTTCAAAAGTATTATTTTCAAAAACATGTTTCAAAGAAGGAGTTTTCAAGAGAAAGATTTATTATCAAAAACATAATCCCCAAAAGCCATATATCTATCTTACGATTCTTTGTTTCGAATCTCTTCCATTTTCCTTCTTGAGTCTCTTTCTCCGCATTTAGATGCCTTTCCTAAGATATGGAAGGAGTTCGGTGCAATAGGCGGAAAATCATTTCATGGGACTGAGACGTTTGTCAAGGCTATAAATTGGCTCAAGGAAGTGAAGGACTCGTTTGGTATCTTGGAGATAGACAATGAAAGGAAAGTTCAACTAGTTGCTTGGTCGATGAGGAAGTTTAGGCTGAGGAACACAACCCAAGGATGAGGAATTTGTTGATATGGCTTTAATCCACGAAGAAGGTAAAGGAGAAAGTGGAAAGAATAATTAACCCTCGTAACAAAAGAAGGTGTCTTTATTGTGGTATAATGAGCCATATAATTAAGGACTGTAGGAAGAAGAAGAAGCAAGGTTGTTACCATTGCAGCGAGGCAGGACATATGATTTAAGATTACCCACGGAGGAAGGGACAAGGGCATGGACAAAGGACATGACCTACTTCTGGAGGATAGGTTCATGCTCTCATGGCACCAGGACATGAGAGAGATAGAAGCATTTCTGTTGAAAGTTTGATTTTCCTTTTTCAGTCATCCTGTTCGAACTTTATTTGATTCTTGCGCTTCACAATCATTTGTATCTGCTTCGTTAGTTGAAACACTGCACCTAAATACTAGTCTATTTATGGATCCCATTGAAGTCTCAAATCCTATTGGTGGTTCGGCTCACTTATCTATGGTTTGCTGGGTTTTGAGAGTGTCTATCTTGGGCATTGGGTTTGGATGCAACGCCTTCATTCTTGGTTTCAAGGGCTATGGCTTGATTCTAGGGATGGATTGGCTAGCCAGGCATGGTGCCATCCAAGACCGTGAAAAGAGGGTAGTTAGACTGTTGACTCGTTATGGAAAGACCCTTGATATCTCTTGTGACTCTAGGGGTTCAATGATGCTTAGCTACCTAGAATCTCTTGACGCATTCATCGATGATTTGAAATCTGTTCATGTAGTCCGTGAGTATGGTGACATCTTTGATGAGGTTCGGGGTCTACCCCTGAGGCGCGAGATAGACCTCCGAATATACGTTGTAGATAATGAAAAGCTGGTTGCATTGCCAGTGCGCCACATGGCTCCGAGAGAAAGAGGAGGGAACTCAGCAAACAAGTAGGGGAGCAACTTGAGAAAGGGTTCATAAGAAGAAGCATTTCAGAATGAGGTGCTCCAGTTGTTTTTGCTAAGAATACTGATGGTTCACTTAGATTGTGCTTGGACTATAGGGAGCCGAACAAGCTCACGAAGAAGAATAGACGCCCATTGCCGAGGATAAATGGTTTGTTCTATCAGTTAGCTAGTGCTTTGGTTTTCTCGTAGTTGGACTAAGCTACGGGATTTCACCAGTTGAGGGTAGCTGAGGATAGCATAGATAAGACTGCTTTTAGGACTCCTAACGGTTTCTTCGAAGAGCTCGTCATACTTTTTTTTTGGTTGACGAATGCACCCACATATTTCGTAGACTTGATGAGTAGGGTGTTTAGAGAGTTCCTAAACAAGTTTGTGGTAGTCTTTGTGAATAGTATTTTGATTTTCTCTAAAAGCGAGGAAGAGTATGCCGTACATCTTATGGAAGTCTTAGAGACCTTAGAGCGCATCAACTCAAAGCTAAGTTCTCCAAATGTCATTTTTGGAGGAAAGAAGTGAGGTTCTTAGGACACATGATCTCTAAGGAAGGGATAGCAGTGGATCCTACAAAGGTAGTGGCAATCCAAGATTGGAAGGTTCCTAGAAAAGCAACGGAAGTAAGAAGTTTTCTAGGGTTGGTGGGCTACCATAGGAAGTTCGTTAAGGGCTTTGCGAAGGTATCAACCCCAGTTTTGACTTTGCTAGATGGGAGCAAATCGTTCACAGTATAAACCAGTACTTGCGAGGCAGGGCTTGGAGCAGTTTTCGAAGCAAGAGGAAAAGGTGATATCCAAAAGGCAGTAGGTACGCAGTTATGTTTGAGCATCGCGTATATTCCACAGACGGATGGACGGACAAAAAGGGTGAATAGAATCCTTGAAGATCTTTTGAGGTTATGCATCCTAGATTTTGGAGGACATGAGAAAATCACTTTCCATTTGTGGAGTTCGCTTATAACAAAGTTATTAAGCAAGTATTAGGGTTTTTATGGACGACCATGTCGATCACCAACTTGTTGGTGGGAATCTATGGATAAGATATTACTTGGGCCAGATATGGTTAGGGAAACTTCTGAGGAGATAGACTTGATTCGAAGATGAATAAAGACGGCATAGGGCCGACAAAAGTCAAATGCTGACAAGAGACGAACCGACCTTGAGTTCGATGTTGGAGAAAGGGTTTTTATTAAAGTTCCACCATGGAGGAACGTATTTTGCTTTGGGGAGTGTGGGGAAATTAGCACCAAGGTTCGTAGGGCAATCCCCCATTACAAAAAGAATTGGACAGACTACAAAGTGAAGTTGCCGAAAAAGCTTATTGATGTTCATGACATGTTTCATGTGTCGCATGTGAGGAAGTGTTTACATGATACCACGGAAATAGTGGAGCTGAGCATGCTTAGAGAAGTGGAAGTGGAGCAAGATGCCACGATTAGACGAGCTCCTACATGCATCCTTGGATCGGAGATCAAGAAGTTACGCAACAGAGAGGTCAAGTTGGTTAAAAATCCAATGAGGAGATGATCAAGGAGATGCGACTTGGGAGACGAAAGACAAGATGCGTACACTGTATCCTTTCATTTTTAAGGGTATTCTCTTAATTTCTCCTTTTACTATCACTTTGTTTATACTTGTCCTATTGTTTAGTGCATCCTCTCGATTACGTTCTTGATCTTTAGGTAGGAAAATCCTATGGTTGTAAACATGTGTTTGAGACATGTTATGTTTGGTGGATGCAAGTGGATGCAAGTGTTAGCTAGTGGTTGCTCGTGGATGGATTTACACACACATTAGACACTAGATCGGCTCAGTCATTTTCAAATTGCATATGCATATCTGTATTTGTATATGAATTGAAACTTGATGTGTGATCATATAGATGTTGCAATTGTATGAATGATTGTGCACTCATATAGAAGTTACAAAGTACGATTAGGAATAACTGCATGCATGATGGACTCATGGCACTGACATAATTCGCATCAAGGAGGTCAACTGAGTCAGTAGGCCACCTGATTTTGCATTAGACAAGGACATATACACACATTATGCATATGATCAAGAAAGCATTAGAAACCACTTTAAGGAGAATGGATGCTTGTGATTAAATGGTTGAGTAGATGGCTGTTGGATGAAAGGATACACATTCTTCTTGACTTGAAGATTTCGGGGACGAAATCCTTAGTAGGGGGAATGTAACACCCCGTAATTTTAAAAAGGGACATAAGAGATAATTAAAGAATAATTAATCTTTAAAAGAAGAATTGGGTGAAACGGGTTATGCTATTGCATTCATCTCGGAATTTTGCAAGAGATAGAGTCCGAGTTTGCATGAATCGGGCTCCGTATGAAGAAGTTATAGAGGTTAGAAGTTTTCAAGTTTAAGCAGAAATTAAATTAAATAATTAAACCAGATACGAATTTCAAAATTCAGCAAACAGCTGAGCGGGAAATTTCCCGCTCAGGGGCGTCGACCCCCCTCCCCCAGGGGGTGTTGACATAGGTGTCGACCCCCTAGGGGTGTCAACATGGGTGTCGACCACCCTACGGGTGTCAACATGGATGTCGACCCCCCTATGAGGTCGACACCAGCGAACCAATCTAGACAGTGATGATTTTCTGAGGTGTTAGGGCATATGTGTCATGTTCGGGTTGGCTCTCTTGGGTTTGGATGGCTTTGATGACTCCTAGGTTGATCTAAAGGCCTATATTAATCCTAAACTTCTATATATACATAGCTAAACCTAAACCCTAAACTCACAACCCTAAACTATGATGTCGTCATGCTGTTCATCTACAAACTAACCTAGCCGCCGCCATAACAAATCAAATTCTAGACTAAAGATAAAAAGATAAGAGATAAAGATTCAAAGCCTAGGAATTGCGAAAATGAATTCTATAATAACAACGAACGAATCAACGCCTACATCAATGGATTAGCTTAGCAACTTTAGAAATCAGATCCCAGAATTCAAGATCCGTTTTCTGTGAGTGCAGTTACTTTCACAAGATAATTGTTTAAACATAATTGTGATGAGTTATGAATTGGACTTTATGAAAATGTTAGTAAATCATATAAAGTTTATGTCTTTGCAAAGTATGTTTTGATTTATGCTTGATTTGATTCATTATATGCAAGTTATGTTCTATTTTAATTCATATGCGTAATTACATATGCAAGTTATGTATGCAAGTTTGCTCGATCTATGCAAGTTATGAAAGATTATATGCAAGTCATGTTCATACATGTAAGATCATATTTTATATATTCATATGTTTAGATCTACATGTTTATATGATTAGATCCATATCAATCCATATGTTTAGAATTATATGTTCATATGTTTAGATCTACATGTTTATATGATTAGATCCATATCAGTCCATATGTTTAGAACTATATGTTCATATGTTTAGATCTACATGATTATATGATTAGATCCATACCAGTTCATATGTTTAAATCCGTGCAAGTTTATGTTTAGATCTATGCTAGTTTGCATTCCATATGTTGATTGGATCTATTTTTATATGTTTACTAGATTTATGCAGACTTAGATCTATATTGTTTATGACAGTTATGATGTTACGTGTTTCTTCCCTTTTTCCTTTTTTTATGAGTTGGGCAATTGTGAGCCTAACGTATCACATGAACTATACGTACGAACGACGTGGGAACGTTGGGGAAAACTTTGGGTAAAAATTGAATATTATGTAATTGGCATAAAAAGGGGTTGTAATCATAAAATTAATTTTGGGCATAACTAGAAAATGTGGCATAACTTGAATTGACCACACTTATGGATAATTTACATATAAACTTGGACATGAATGGTAAATATGTAAACTGGCTAAAAGATGAACATGCCTAATCCGAGATTAGATTGAGTTGCGGTGTAAGGCTGCCCGGAACCGCCCGGCACATCCAGCAACTCCAACAACATAGATCTAATGTGAGAGGTTAGCGCATTAAGCCCAAAAACCCGAGGTTAGAATGAGTTTGCGGTAGAAGTCTGCCCGGAACCGCCCGGCACATCCAGTAACCGCAAACAACAGTTCTAATGTGAGAGGTTGGTGCTTTAATGAATAAATTAAAGCTAAGGAGCAGACATGCTAAAAATGGAAAGGTTAAGTAACATATGAACAGACGACACTTAACCAATACAACATATTAGGTGGGTGGGTTAAGTTAACATGGACAAGATAACAACTTAACCAATATTACATGAACAAAGTGGATAGGGTTAAGGCAAGCTTAACCAATAATACATATGGACTTGATAAGGGGAAGGGTTAAGTAAATCTTGGGTAAGTGGGTACTATTAGTATATGTAGGCCCACAAACTTAATCGTTAAATAAACATGCGTGAATTAGTGAGAAGGTTAAGCAACATCTGAATAGGCAACGCTTAATCAGTACAACATGTTAATTAAGCAAATGGGTGGGGTTAAGTTAAATTGAGAACACTTAACCATTATAACATGTTGATTAGGAAACCCTAGTAACGGGGAACCATTTCAGCAGTAACCTACATAGATGTATCATGGTACCCTGAGCTAGGCAGGGTGGGGCACGATTACTGGGCTGATTATAAGCAGTCAAAATAGCGGCGAGTGGTGCAACAGTATAGGTTCAGACAGAGTATGGGCGTGCACATGCTCCGGAGTGGGAAAAAACAGGCACTGGGCATCAGTATTATACACTATGCATCTTGAAACGAGTCGGGTTGCCATCATCGAAATTGATACACCCCATGATGGGGCCATCACAGGTATCTACATACAAGCGAGGCCGAATGACACAAGTAATAATACATGCGAGTTAGGGAGGCGATCGTACGAAAAAAGGTAGTGGGTACAACTCGTGGGGGTAGGAGCAAAAAGGGGCACCTACGGTAGCAGCTAGGAGTACATGAAACTACCATTATCATGATTAGTAAGAGGGATCAACTTTTAGTAGGGGACTGGTAAGGGTGTGGTGTAACTAGTAATAATACGGTGTTACTAGCATTGGTGCAGTGTAGTGATTAGAAGCGCAATCAACGTTATATCTTGTTCATCTTGTCTGCTTTGTCACGCCTATTTATTCTATAGTCATTTCTTGCTTTCCGGTTTATGTTCTTATCCTGTTACTTTAATGATTATATTGTTAAATTTATTAGACTCACCAGACTTGTGTATGACCTAGTTTGTTTTGCCTCTTTTCTTCCGTTCCCCTCCCCCCCTCCGGTTCTTAAGGAGGAAATACTAAAGCTTAGTTCAGATATATCTTTCTTCCAGCTTGAAGTTGAAAGGTGTATTGCTTGGCTTTGATTCTGCGTATGGCATTTTTCTATTAGAGATTATGGCTTTAAAATTATGTACTCTGAAGGTTTTGTACAAGACTGATATTATGTACTTGATTTTGGTATTTGGAAATGTAATCAAACTTATTTCTATTTCTGCTGCAATAAAATTACAAAATTTTCAAGTACTACTTTTCCTGTCTTGTAATATTCCGTTCTATTTACTTATAATACTCCACAAAACTTAATGCATTCCCTTTGTGAATGACATTAATGGGCGAGGGGTGTTACATGACTTTAGGCAGAGGATTGAAATGAAGTTTCTTTCTCAAGCTGAGAAAATCATGCAAATGGAGAGGTTCTTGGCGGTTAAACAAGGAAACATGACTGTTAAAGAATATGTGAACAAATTAAACTAGCTGGCTAGATTAGGTTTGGAACTAGTAGACACTCCGCATAAGAAGGCCTTGCGGTTCGTTAAAGGACTAAATGAACCCCTTTATGGGTTAGCTATGTCCTATATTCCAATGGAAGCTACTTTTGAAAGACTCATTGATATGGCATTAATGCATCAGGAAGATCAAGCTGAAAAGAAAGAAGCTAAGGTTAAGGAGACAAAAAAGAAGGGAGGAAAGAATGGCAAAGCTCGAGGCAAGAGGAATTGTTTTAATTGTGGAGACATGGGTCATGTAACCAAAAATTGCAGAAGAAGGATGTGACGACCCTGATTTTCAGAACCAGTTTAAAATTTTTATTTTAGTCATTTTTAATGAATTTCGAATATTGAAAATGATTATTTTAAATAATAACGACTAAAAATTTAGTTTAATCGAAGTTAGAACGTATAAATTTATTTTAATTATATAACGAGCCTGAAATGGCGTAGTAGTTTGAAAATTCAATTTTTAATTTCAAATGAATGTACAGGATTCAAAATAAATCGGATTTCAGTAAAACCGGAAATATTTGAATATGTTTAATCATATCTTTCCAACGAATGTAAGAAACTGAAATTTCACTTTAGAAGTTGAAAGATATGTCCAGTTTAAAATTCAGAAAAGTCGCTGTAGAATTTATATATATTTTAATATAATATATAGCCCTTAAAAATAGCCATTTTGCAAA
This sequence comes from Allium sativum, assembly GCA_030737875.1. Classification (NCBI taxonomy): domain Eukaryota; kingdom Viridiplantae; phylum Streptophyta; class Magnoliopsida; order Asparagales; family Amaryllidaceae; genus Allium; species Allium sativum. The sequence goes on along the minus strand of JASFAX010000020.1, from coordinate 41,223,703 downwards.
CGACCTCTGTTTTCGACGAAACCACTTTTGTTAGGACCGTATCGTCAAAACATAGCTAGATTTATTTTTCTTCAATTTTTGGTGTTAATATGTGAGCGCAGTGAATATAAATGTGTTTGGTAGATTTAGTTTGAAATTGGGTCGACCAGAAATTGGCCATTTTTCAAACGATCTTCAAATTCGACGAAATTAGTTTTGTTGGGACCGTATCGTCAAAACATAGCTAGATTAATTTTTCGGAAATTTTTAGAGTCAGTATGTGGCCTCGGTAAATTAAAATGTGCGTTCAAATTTAATATATACTGCTTTATATTTTAATTTAAAGAAAAACTGATTCAAACAATCGAACTAGCTCACGAAACATATTCCATTGTGTTCGGAATGAGGGTATTTGGCTAGGGGCGACAGTCGTTGGGTTTGATTTGGAGTTCATACGCGAAATTTCAATCTAAAGAAATAATAGAATAAAATAATAATTAATATATACTATATATACCCCTCATTTATTGCAAAACCCTAACCCTCTCTCTCCAATCAGAAGGCCGCCGCTACCCAAGAAAATAACAGCCAGAAATATCCCATTTTTGATCATCAATCTCGCCCAAAATAATGTGAATTAACCTATGGTATTTAAACGAAATGGAAGAGGATCTTGTGCTCTACAATTCTATAAGGAGATGATCGGTTTTAGTCAGCTAGTTTGTTCGATTTGGAGTCTTGAAGTTCACCGGTTTGAATTGGTTTTCAGCGACGAGATGTACTTCGAATTGGCCAGGGTTTTGGCCAGAGGAAGGTGGCGCCTCGACACGCGTGAGGGTGGTGGAGGATCGGCCAGTAATTGCTCCGGTGGGCGTGCGTTTTGGTGGTTGGATTTTGCGGTTTTGGGTTCTTCGTTACTGTGGAAGACGATGGGTAAAAGGAAGAAGGGGTGGCGCCCTTGGATCTGAAATGTGCGGCTAGATTTTTGATAAGGTTAATTAGGGAAAATAATTAACAATTAATTAGTTAATTTTCTTATTAATTGATTAATAGTTAAAAACGCTAATATCTTTTGCAAACAGCGATGAAATTCGACGAAACTGGTTCCGATGGAACCGTGGCGACGAGGGCTTCGTAGTGGAACAAATGTGGAAAGATTTGGAGCAACTGTGGATTTTTGATTTAATTAAACATGTTGTTTAATTTAATTGAAAGCAATCGTTATTCAAAATGATTTCAGAAACCGACAAGGGTGAGTTTTCTCATACTGCAAAAATATTCATATTTTTGTGAAACTGAAATCTGTGATTGGTGATTGTTTGTTTGTTGATTTCTTTTTTAAATGGACATCTAATTTAAACTGTTGGAAATTAAATTTCCAGTTAGTTTATTTTGAATTGATTTGCTAGTTAAACCCTGACACATATAATCAGTAAATTAATGCAAATTGAACTGTTTGGATGATGGTTGTGATGTGTGTTTATTTGTGGATGTTTTGAACTGTACGGATATTGTCTATATTTTATATCACTGTTATCACCTTGGATTGAAATGATATATATCCATTCCCTGAAATAATTATATTGGCATGTCGAAAGTGAAATATATTGAAATGTCGAAAGTAAAATATATTGAAATGTCGAAAGTGAAATATATTGAATTGTCGAAAGTAAAATATATTGAAATGTCGAAAGTGAAATATATTGAAATGTCGAAAGTAAAACATATTGAAATGTCGAAAGTCAATTATATTGAAATGTCGAAAGTGAATTATATTGAAAGGTCGAAAGTCAATTATATTGAAATGTCGAAAGTCAATTATATTGAAATGTCGAAAGTGAATTATTTTGAAATGTCGAAAGTGAATTATTTTGAAATGTCGAAAGTCAATTATATTGAAATGTCGAAAGTTAATTATATTGAAATGTCGAAAGTAAAATATATTGAAATGTCAAAAGTAAAATATATTGAAATGTTGAAAGTGAAATATATTGAAATGTCGAAAGTAAAATATATTGAAATGTCGAAAGTGGAATATATTGAAATGTCGAAAGTCGATTATATTGAAATGTCAAAAGTGAATTATATTGAAATGTCGAAAGTGAAATATATTGAAATGTCGAAAGTAAAACATATTGAAATGTCGAAAGTCAATTATATTGAAATGTCGAAAGTGAATTATATTGAAATGTCGAAAGTGAATTATTTTGAAATGTCGAAAGTCAATTATATTGAAATTTCGAAAGTGAATTATTTTGAAATGTCGAAAGTGAATTATTTTGAAATGTCGAAAGTCAATTATATTGAAATATCGAAAGTAAAATATATTGAAATGTCGAAAGTAAATTTTATCGAAATGTCGAAAGTGAAATATATTGAAATGTTGAAATGAATTATATTGAAATTGAATTATATTGAAATTGAAATTGAATTATATTAAAAATTGAAATTGAATTATATTGAAAATTGAATTATATTGAAATTGAAATTGAATTATTTCAAAGGTTTAAATCTTTATTTAAACTTTGAAATAAAAATTCAATTTGAAATGATCTAAAAATTTTATTTGAAATTTGAACTAAATTTGAAATGAAATTATTTCAAAGGTTTAAATCTTTATTTATACTTTGAAATTTAATTTGAATTGAATTTGAAAAATTGAAATGAAATTATTTCAAAGGTTTAAATCTCTATTTAAACTTTGAAATCAAATTCGAACTGAAATGATCTAATTTGTTAGATTGAAATTTGAACTAAAATTGATTACAGTTTGAATTATTTCAAAGGTTTAAATCTTTATTTAAACTTTGAAATAAAATTCAAATTGAAATGATCTAATTTGTTAAATTTAAATTTGAACTAAAATTGATTATAATTTGAAATAAAATTCAAATTGAAATGATCTAAAATTTATTATTTGAAATTTGAACTAAAATTGAAATGAAATTATTTTAAAGGTTTAAATCTCTATTTAAACTTTGAAATAAAATTCGAATTGAAATGATCTAAAATTTGTTATATGAAATTGAACTTGAACTTGAACTTGGATTTGATTTGAATCGAATAGATTCAAATAATATTTCGAAATTGGAAGTTATCCTTTAAAGTGGTTTGTTCTCAAATAAATTTGGTTTTGGGAATTGATTTGGATTGGATATTGGAAATCGATTTGGTTTGTTTTGAGATCTGAACTTAGGTTCAGATTTATTGAAATGGAAAGAGAACAGTTGATTTGAAAATATTTCTATATAAACAAATTTATATATAAACTATTTTATGAAATTTCTTCCTTCGATATATGGAGTATTCTATATAAATTGTTTCCAAAACCTATTTTTCTATATATATATATATATATATATAAGTAGTTTATTTTATAAAATATTTTAATATATATAAAACCATTTCCAATACTCAAGCTGTTTTGATTTCCAAACTATTCCCAATCTCTTAACTATTTAAAAAATTATTTAAACCCCAAAACTATTTCAAACTTATAGACTGTTTTAGAAGTGAAATTATTTACATTTAAATCTCTGATTTAAAAGTAAATATGATTATTTTGATGTTAAAATCAAAAATGAATTCAAAACTATTTCTGAAGTAAACTGAATGATTCGAATGAAATGTGGTTAATTGAAGTTATAACCAATTATTTAATTTGGAATTTATCTTAAAGCAAAATATGAATTGTGAAAGTAAATATTATAGTGATTAAAATAATATGATATTTTAAAGTGAAAATTTGTTTAGTTGAATATGATTTTGATATCATAACGATTCACTTTTGAAATATAAAATACCAATCGGTGTGTAACATGACGTTTTGTTGTTAAAGAGACCGGGGCCTCTTATTGACATACTCTCTGTCAATGTTGGAACCACTTTAACAACTGTGTACGTGTTGGAGTTCCAGAAATGAAGTAGGATGAATTTGGAGGCGATTACTGGATTTGAAGAAAGTGAACGATAATGGATGACCCCGACACTTGTGTCGATTTGGAATGACTAAAACAGGAGCCGTGCCAGACCAAATGAGGCTTGACTACCTCTTAGTGGACATCTGCTCTTCGATTTTTCTGGGCCTCGGGTCCATACTATTACTATTCAGTTGTTGTTGTTTTGTTGGTGCGCACCCTTGATGGGAGGTATTTCCCTTTGATTCGATATGGGGCGGATGTCTACGGTGGGCCGTTAGGGGTAACCACCAGTCTGGATCAGGCAAACTAGTAGCATACTACTTTGGGTATAGCCTCATGTGCCTTGTCATACATTTATCCTTATGCGAGACAACTACGATTTTGATTTTTGGCATAGGTCTATAGGGGACTCACTGGCTACCGACGTTACTGGTTGTGTTAAAGGACCTGCATAGACCATGTGCTTATAAACTATGTAAGGGTAATCAATGTAACCCCGCTTACGCTATTTTTCTGACAAGTATTTGTGAATAGACACTAGTATAATAGCGAAATTATATTATATAGTATCTAGTTTGACGGATCCTTAGGAGATGGAATTTCCCGTAACATCTCTTGAGTTATGTGTGTGCATGTTCATATGATATCGATTTGACTTAGATGAGAATATTTTTGCCTGATCCGAGCTTGCTTTATTTTCACGCTATTACGCTCGAGTCAGACTTGATCAAAGATTATCTTCTGAAGGATGAAGAAGAAGACGGTATACTATTATTACTATTGTATCTCACTACTATTCTGTTGCATTACTCTGTATTATCAGTTATGTATATAAATGTATAACTCTGATAAATGTTGTAAAATGATCAAATGTTTATTTTAAACAGCTTCATGAACTGTTATTTGATTATTATATTTTGTTCATTCCGTTGCGAGATTCTGTGTTTGTTTTCTTCTTTCTTTCTAATTCTAAATTAATCCCCTTGATTATCTATATTTTTGACTATAATGGTTGAAGATGTGGATCGTCATTTAACAATCTGTAAATACGTACAGTTTTGAGTTAGACATGTGTGGATTATTGTCGATTCAAAAGGTACGGGTTTCCGGGTCGTTACAGTTGGTATCAGAGCTTATGGTTTAGCAGTAAACCTTGGCTCTTTTGGGATTTACTCATTAGAGATAGGGTTAGTAACACCCTAGAATGAGTTCTGAGTGTACATATATATGAGTGAGCGTCCTTGTATTTTGATATAAAATGATTTTGTATTGTGTTGTTTGGCTTGTTGAGTTTGAGTTTGGAGTTCTGGTCGATGCGTCTGGACAACGTTATTGACAGGAGTTCTAAAACACTTGAATAAGGTATTTTGACACAATATAGTTTTCGATTATATATTTTGTATACAAAGGATATACTTTGAAATTCAGAGAGTTAAATGGTTCAATAATCAATATTTTTAACCTATTGATTACAATAAAAAAAAATTTGAAATTTATATTTGATTTATAATTAATGAGGAAGTATAAATAAAGTAAATTAAAATGGAGAATTTGAGATATTAAAATCCAATTGGTTTTAAATGATTTTCGAGATTTTGAAAAAATTTATAGTAGTAATATTTGAAGGATATTCAAATAAAAAAAAATTGGTTAAGTACTCTATTTTTCTACTGGGAAATAAATTTCGGTGATGAGATGATCATAGTCATCGACTTTCATTTTCGAGTCTCAAAGTGGGGGGAGACCACTTGGTAGCATTGCTACCTATTCGTTTTTGAAATTTTAAATTTGAAAGCTTGAGTATGATTTGGTATAATTTTTTTTATTTATGTATAGTATATATTATTTCAAAATGTTTTGAAAAGAAACTGGTATTTAAGATTCTCAAGTCTCTATTTATACAAATTACTATCCTTGTTGATAATCAACGAAATAAATAATTGTCAGTATTAATATCAAATGGAATTTGAATAGGTGAATAAAGAAATATGATAAATGAATAAGAAAAATATAAATGAAAATATAATATAATATTATAAAATCGAAACATAAAGTAAGGAAAATGTTAAAGAAAAATAGAAACAAATACTCCTGTTACTTTGATAATAAAGAGTAGAATGTGAAATACTAAATTTCGTTTGTAATATATACAAACTTACCTAAATGAAAGGTTAGGAGTATATAAATATGTACTGAAATATTTAACAAGTGAAAATTAAATAAATAACATGTACCCAAAATGAAATGTTGAATCATAGAAATGATATGAAGATAAAGAAAAGTAAAGATGAAAAAAAAATGAATTTGAATCAAAGAAATGTTATAAAGGTTAAATCAAGTGGTTGTAATAAAAAAAATTAATTTGTTAATGTTCTGAAATGATTAACAAATGGATGGAATATTTGCAAAGGATTGGTAATAACTAAAATTGTAACCTCCTGAGATAATTGTAAACTTGAATAAAAATGTTAAAAAAAACGAGTCTTAAGTAATGTTTAAACTTAAGAAATTAAGTAACAAGTCATTCCATAGTAATAAATTTATAAAGTAACGTAAATAACAGAGGAACTAAAGTCTATAAGTTGTGAAATAATGTGAATTAACAAGAAATTACAAAATTTGGTTAGTTATGAATAAAGGAAAATGGACTTAGATTCTGACTGAACAAAATGTCAAAGATAAGCTTAAGAAAATTTACAATATTATTTAAGCAAGTTAAATAAATAAATAAAACATAGAGAGCATAAGACGTAGATGAAATTAAAGTATTAACATATATAGAAATTGAAATGAGTAAGTATGTAAATTTCAAATATGTTGAGAATAAGTATAGATAAAACGAAATGCTAGCATATAGAAAATTTTTATATAGTTGAAATAAGTAGTATATATATATATATATAAAAAACCAACAGTTTTAAATAACAAATTGGATTTTGGGTTGTCGTGAGTGGTGTCTTAAATAACACTGTTCTTGAACCCATTTGAGAAAAGAATAAAATCTTTTAACTAAGGTTTAAAGAAGTTTTCCAATTAATAAATATAATTAGAAATTAAGTGGAAGTTGGTTTTGGGTTGATTGTGAACATTGTTTTAAATGACATTAGTTCTTAAAACCCAATTAACAGTGAAATTTTGATTTGGAATTTATTAGTCTTTTAACTAAGATTTAATGGAAAAGCTTTGGTTTACAAAGCTCGAGAACCAAAACTTAGTTAGAGTTTAATGTTTGTGATTTGGTATCGAAAATATGATTTTTGAGTATACATAAGTTATATGTTTTGGAAATTTAATTCACAAATTGATTGCTGGTTATGATGTTTGATAATTAGTTCAACTAATTAAAGTATTGGAACGATAAAACCAATAAGAGAACAAAAGGTAAAAATTTAGCCAAATAGAATCAAATTTGAACTGAATCGAAATTTATTGAAATTTGCATATATGTACATGTATATATATTGAGCAGGTCATAGCATGGAAGCTAAGAAGAGGAATAAAATTGTGTGCCCGACCAATAGGTACATGTTTATTATATTGATTGGGATTTGATGATTTTATGAGCCGATAGGCTTTTTCTTTTTCTTTTTGAGATGAGAGGGCCTGTGTGGCGGTTTGGGGATTTTCCCGATGCTCCCCGTACAAAGGAGGTTATGGCGAAATTTTTCGAAAATTTAGGGTGTTAGCCAAATTTTTGAGAAATTTGAAAATTCTTAGAAACAGAAAAGTTGAAGAATGAAAGCCAGAATGGAAGTTGAGTTGGTTAGTTAAACAACTTTCGGCTTCGTTCCTTTTCGAGGACGAAAAGTTTTAAGTGGGAGAGACTGAGACGACCCTGATTTTCAGAACCAGTTTAAAAATTTTATTTTAGTTATTTTTAATGAATTTCGAATATTGAAAATGATTATTTTAAATAATAACGACTAAAAATTTAGTTTAATCGAAGTTAGAACATATAAATTTATTTTAATTAAATAACGAGCCTGAAATGGCGCGGTAGTTTGAAAATTCAATTTTTAATTTCAAATGAATGTACAGGATTCAAAATAAATCGGATTTCAGTAAAACCGGAAATATTTGAATATGTTTAATCATATCTTTCCAACGAATGTAAGAAACTGAAATTTCACTTTAGAAGTTGAAAGATATGTCCAGTTTAAAATTCAGAAAAGTCGCTATAGAATTTATATATTTTAATATAATATATAGCCCTTAAAAATAGCCATTTTGCAAACGACCTCTGTTTTCGACGAAACCACTTTTGTTAGGACCGTATCGTCAAAACATAGCTAGATTTATTTTTCTGTAATTTTTGGTGTTAATATGTGAGCGCAGTGAATATAAATGTGTTTGGTAGATTTAGTTTGAAATTGGATCGACCAGAAATTGGCCATTTTTCAAACGGTCTTCAAATTCGACGAAATTAGTTTTGTTGGGACCGTATCGTAAAAACATAGCTAGATTAATTTTTCGGAAATTTTTAGAGTCAGTATGTGGCCTTGGTAAATTAAAATGTGTGTTCAAATTTAATATATACTGATTTATATTTTAATTTAAAGAAAAACTGATTCAAACAATCGAACTGGCTCACGAAACATATTCCATTGTGTTCGGAATGAGGGTATTTGGCTAGGGGCGACAGTCGTTGGGTTTGATTTGGAGTTCATACGCGAAATTTCAATCTAAAGAAATAATAGAATAAAATAATAATTAATATATACTATATATACCCCTCATTTATTGCAAAATCCTAACCCTCTCTCTCCAATCAGAAGGCCGCCGCTACCCAAGAAAATAACGGCCAGAAATATCCCATTTTTGATCATCAATCTCGCCCAAAATAATGTGAATTAACCTATGGTATTTAAACGAAATGGAAGAGGATCTTGTGCTCTACAATTCTATAAGGAGATGATCGGTTTTAGTCAGCTAGTTTGTTCGATTTGGAGTCTTGAAGTTCACCGGTTCGAACTGGTTTTCAGCGATGAGATGTACTTCGAATTGGCCAGGGTTTTGGCCAGAGGAAGGTGGCGCCTCGACACGCGTGAGGGTGGTGGAGGATCGGCCAGTAACTGCTCCGGTGGGCGTGCGTTTTGGTGGTTGGATTTTGCGGTTTCGGGTTCTTCGTTACTGTGGAAGACGATGGGTAAAAGGAAGAAGGGGTGGCGCCCTTGGATCTGAAATGTGCGGCCAGATTTTTGATAAGGTTAATTAGGGAAAATAATTAACAATTAATTAGTTAATTTTCTTATTAATTGATTAATAGTTAAAAACGCTAATATCTTTTGCAAACAGCGATGAAATTCGACGAAACTGGTTCCGATGGAACCGTGGCGACGAGGGCTTCGTAGTGGAACAAATGTGGACAAGATTTGGAGCAACTGCGGATTTTTGATTTAATTAAACATGTTGTTTAATTTAATTGAAAGCAATCGTTATTCAAAATGATTTCAGAAACCGACCAAGGTGAGTTTTCTCACACTGCAAAAATATTCATATTTTTGTGAAACTGAAATCTGTGATTGGTTGATTGTTTGTTTGTTGATTTCTATTTTAAATGGACATCTAATTTAAACTGTTAGAAATTAAATTGCCAGTTATTTTATTTTGAATTGATTTGGTAGTTAAACCCTGACACATATAATCAGTAAATTATTGCAAATTGAACTGTTTGGATGATGGTTGTGATGTGTGTTTATTTGTGGATGTTTTGAACTGTACGGATATTGTCTATATTTTATATCACTGTTATCACCTTGGATTGAAATGGTATATATCCATTCCCTGAAATAATTATATTGGCATGTCGAAAGTGAAATATATTGAAATGTCGAAAGTAAAATATATTGAAATGTCGAAAGTGAAAAATATTGAAATGTCGAAAGTAAAATATATTGAAATGTCGAAATTGAAATATATTGAAATGTCGAAAGTAAAACATATTGAAATGTCGAAAGTCAATGATATTGAAATGTCGAAAGTGAATTATATTGAAATGTCGAAAGTCAATTATATTGAAATGTCGAAAGTCAATTATATTGAAATGTCGAAAGTGAATTATATTGAAATGTCGAAAGTGAATTATTTTGAAATGTCGAAAGTCAATTATATTGAAATGTCGAAAGTCAATTATATTGAAATGTCGAAAGTAAAATATATTGAAATGTCGAAAGTGAAATATATTGAAATGTCGAAAGTAAAATATATTGAAATGTCGAAAGTGGAATATATTGAAATGTCGAAAGTCGATTATATTGAAATGTCAAAAGTGAATTATATTGAAATGTCGAAAGTGAAATATATTGAAATGTCGAAAGTAAAACATATTGAAATGTCGAAAGTCAATTATATTGAAATGTCGAAAGTGAATTATATTGAAATGTCGAAAGTCAATTATATTGAAATGTCGAAAGTCAATTATATTGAAATGTCGAAAGTGAATTATTTTGAAATGTCGAAAGTGAATTATTTTGAAATGTCGAAAGTCAATTATATTGAAATGTCGAAAGTAAAATATATTGAAATGTCGAAAGTAAATTTTATCGAAATGTCGAAAGTGAAATATATTGAAATGTTGAAATGAATTATATTGAAATTGAATTATATTGAAATTGAAATTGAATTATATTGAAAATTGAAATTGAATTATATTGAAAATTGAAATTGAATTATATTGAAATTGAAATTGAATTATTTCAAAGGTTTAAATCTTTATTTAAACTTTGAAATAAAAATTCAAATTGAAATAATCTAAAAAAATTATTTGAAATTTGAACTAAAATTGAAATGAAATTATTTCAAAGGTTTAAATCTTTATTTAAACTTTGAAATTTAATTTGAATTGAATTTGAAAAATTGAAATGAAATTATTTCAAAGGTTTAAATCTCTATTTAAACTTTGAAATCAAATTCGAACTGAAATGATCAAATTTGTTAGATTGAAATTTGAACTAAAATTGATTATAGTTTTAATTATTTCAAAGGTTTAAATCTTTATTTAAACTTTGAAATAAAATTCAAATTGAAATGATCTAATTTGTTAAATTTAAATTTGAACTAAAATTGATTATAATTTGAAATAAAATTCAAATTGAAATGATCTAAAATTTGTTATTTGAAATTTGAACTAAAATTGAAATGAAATTATTTCAAAGGTTTAAATCTCTATTTAAACTTTGAAATAAAATTCGAATTGAAATGATCTAAAATTTGTTATATGAAATTGAACTTGAACTTGGATTTGATTTGAATCGAATAGATTCAAATAATATTTCGAAATTGGAAGTTATCCTTTAAAATGGTTTGTTCTCAAATAATTTTGGTTTTGGGAATTGATTTGGATTGGATATTGGAAATCGATTTGGTTTGTTTTGAGATCTGAACTTAGGTTCAGATTTATTGAAATGGAAAGAGAACAGTTGATTTGAAAATATTTCTGTATAAACAAATTTATATATAAACTATTTTATGAAATTTCTTCCTTCGATATATGGAGTATTCTATATAAATTGTTTCCAAAACCTATTTTTCTATATATATATATATAAGTAGTTTATTTTATAAAATATTTTAATATATATAAAACCATTTCCAATACTCAAGCTGTTTTGATTTCCAAACTATTCCCAATCTCTTAACTATTTAAAAAATTATTCAAAAATTTATTTAAACCCCAAAACTATTTCAAACTTATAGACTGTTTTAGAAGTGAAATTATTTACATTTAAATCTCTGATTTAAAAGTAAATATGATTATTTTGATGTTAAAATCAAAAATGAATTCAAAACTATTTCTGAAGTAAACTGAATGATTCGAATGAAATGTGGTTAATTGAAGTTATAACCAATTATTTAATTTGGAATTTATCTTAAAGCAAAATATGAATTGTGAAAGTAAATATTGTAGTGATTAAAATAATATGATATTTTAAAGTGAAAATTTGTTTAGTTGAATATGATTTTGATATCATAACGATTCACTTTTGCAATATAAAATACCAATCGGTGTGTAACATGACGTTTTGTTGTTAAAGAGACCGGGGCCTCTTATTGACATACTCTCTGTCAATGTTGGAACCACTTTAACAACTGTGTACGTGTTGGAGTTCCAGAAATGAAGTAGGATGAATTTGGAGGCGATTACTGGATTTGAAGAAAGTGAACGATAATGGATGACCCCGACAGTTGTGTCGATTTGAAATGACTAAAACAGAAGCCGTGCCAGACCAAATGAGGCTTGACTACCTCTTAGTGGACATCTGCTCTTCGATTTTTCTGGGCCTCGGGTCCATACTATTACTATTCAGTTGTTGTTGTTTTGTTGGTGCGCACCCTTGATGGGAGGTATTTCCCTTTGATTCGATATGGGGCGGATGTCTACGGTGGGCCGTTAGGGGTAACCACCAGTCTGGATCAGGCAAACTAGTAGCATACTACTTTGGGTATAGCCTCATGTGCCTTGTCATACGTTTATCCTTATGCGAGACAACTACGATTTTGATTTTTGGCATAGGTCTATAGGGGACTCACTGGCTACCGACGTTACTGGTTGTGTTACAGGACCTGCATAGACCATGTGCTTATAAACTGTGTAAGGGTAATCAATGTAACCCCGCTTACGCTATTTTTCTGACAAGTATTTGTGAATAGACACTAGTATAATAGCGAAATTATATTATATAGTATCTAGTTTGACGGAGCCTTAGGAGATGGAATTTCCCGTAACATCTCTTGAGTTATGTGTGTGCATGTTCATATGATATCGATTTGACTTAGATGAGAATATTTTTGCCTGATCCGAGCTTGTTTTATTTTCACGCTATTACGCTCGGGTCAGACTTGAGCATTCCAGTTTCAAAGATTATCTTCTGAAGGATGAAGACGAAGACGGTATACTATTATTACTATTGTATCCCACTACTATTCTGTTGCATTACTCTGTATTATCAGTTATGTATATAAATGTATAACTCTGATAAATGTTGTAAAATGATCAAATGTTTATTTTAAACAGCTTCATGAACTGTTATTTGATTATTATATTTTGTTCATTCCGTTGCGAGATTCTGTGTTTGTTTTCTTCTTTCTTTCTAATTCTAAATTAATCCCCTTGATTATCTATATTTTTGACTATAATGGTTGAAGATGTGGATCGTCATTTAACAATCTGTAAATACGTACAGTTTTGAGTTAGACATGTGTGGATTATTGTCGATTCAAAAGGTACGGGTTTCCGGGTCGTTACAAAGGAAGAACGCTTGTTTCCATTATGGAGAGGTCGGACATCTTATTAAGGATTGCTCGAAGAAATAAAGACAAGATCAATGGGCAGGAGCTTCTGGATGGCAAGTGCATGCTCTCGCGATCGGTAATCCAGATCGAGATAGGAAAGTTTCTGTGGAAGGTTTGATTTCTCTTTCCAATCATCCTATAAGAACTCTTTTTGATTCTAGCGCTTCGCATTCATTTATATCTAGTTCTGTGGTTGAATATCTGCACTTAAATACTAGTATGGTAGTGGATCCCGTTGTTGTCTCAAGCCCCATTGGTAGTTCAGCTCATTTATCCATGATTTTTTGGGGTTTGAGAATATCTATATTGGGCGTCGAGTTCGTTTGCGACGCGTATGTGCTTAGTTTTATGGCCTATGGTTTGATTCTAGGGATAGGTTGGCTAGCCATGTACGGTGCCATTCTCAATTGTGAGGGAAGGGTCATTAGACTTTTGACTTGCCATAGAGGGCCCTCAAGATTTCTTGTGACTCAAAAGGGTCTATCATGCTTAGTTTCCTAGAATCTCTTGATGCATCTATCGATGATCTACGACCTGTAGTGGAAGTCCGTGAGTATCCGTATGTTTTTGAGGAGGTTCGGGGTTTATCTCCAAGGCGCGAGATTTATTTTTGTATATATTTGGTAGACAATGCAAAGCCAATTACATGACCCATGCGCCACATGGCTCCATGAGAAAGTTGGAAGCTTAGCAAGCAAGTAGGAGAGCTGCTTGAGAAAGGGTTTATTAGGCGAAGCATATCTGAATGGGGTGCTCCGGTGGTATTCGCAACTAAGGTGTACAGCTCGCTTCGCATATGTGTGGATATTCATGATGTTCTTCCTCATTTCTTATTTATCGAAGTGTCTACACAATACAATAGAGGTAGTTGAGCCGAACATGCGTGAGGAAGTAGAGGTAGAATGGGAGGCGATAATTAGACAAGTTCCTACCTGTATACTTGGATCAGAGGTTAAGAAACTACACAACAGAGATGTTAGGTTAATAAAAGTGCAATGGGGAGAAGAAAGCGAGGATTCGACTTGGGAGACTGAAGACAAATATCATGCTTCGTACCCTTTCCTTTTTGGGAATATGTTCTTAACTTTTATTCACACTTGTTTCTATCATTCTTCTGTATCCTATCGATCGAATTTTCGACCTTTAGGTAGGGAACCCATGGATGTAAACATGTATTTGAGAAATGTTATGTTTGATGGATGCAAGTGTTTTCTAGTGGTTGCTAGTGGATGCATATACACACACATTAGGCACTAGATCGGCTCAATCACTCTCATACTGCATATGGATGTGTGTGCATTTTTCTTTTCTTTTAATGAATGAAAATGGATGTATTATCAAGTGGATGTTGCATTTGGTCAAATGATTGTGCACACATATAGAACTTAATATAATAGGATTATTTGCATACATGTTGGATTCATGACACTAAAATACATTGCATTAAGGAGGTCGACTGAATCAGTAGATCGCCTGATCTTTGCATTAGTATTGGGACATATACACACACACCTTTGCATATGTTCATATAAGAATTAGAAATCTTTTAAGGACAATGGATGTCGGTGATTGGTGGATGAGTAGATGGATGTGGATGGTAGGATATACATTCTTCTTAACTTGGAGATTCCGGGGATGAAATCTTTTGAGTAGGGGAGAATGTAACACCTTGAAAATTTTAGACATTTTAACTACATTATGTAATGAATATAATGTGATAACTTAATTAAATACTACGAATTAAGTAAAACAGACTGTACCATTGCGTTCATCTCAAAATTTTGGTCAAGATAGACATTTGGTTTGCGTAAAACATACACTGTATGAAGAAGTTATTAAGCCTTGAAGTTTGTATGCATATAAGAAAAATATATATAAAAATATATAAAATTAAATAAATAAATATTCAAAAAAAATCAAAGCGGCAAAGCGGGAAGCCAAAACGCCGAACCGGTCTTTTTGGGGTGTCGACCAGAGACCTGTTGGGTCAACACCGGGGTTGAGTCTACCAGGGTCGACTCAGGGAGTATGGGTCGACCCCTGGGTCGAATTGGCTAAATGTTTCTAGACGCACTCAGTGTCCAAAATTCAGAATGCAGCGACTATATAAAGGACTCTCAACCTAGGTTATATTCATTGGAAAAATAATGGTGACGGCGAGACTCTACTGCAACTTCAATTAAATAGCCTATTCTTCTCCAAAATCAAGTTTTTTTTAAAAAAGATTCAAGCGTTTCAACTATGGATCTGAGATTCAACACCAATAATTTCTTTTCTATCTTCTAAAATCCAAAAACGGTGAGTTAGTTACTTTTAGATTTAGATTATTAAAAGTAAACGCGATATGACTGTGATTTGGATATATGTCTGTGATTGAATCATATTGGATCTATCATAATTTGTGAATTTATAATATTATATGACTTGGATCTAAATCTTTGTCATATCTGATCTATTGGGACTTTATGATCTATGACATAACTATGATGTGGATCTTAAATATTATCATGCTATATCTTTTTAGATCTAATTCGCTTGTGGTTAATTTGTCATGTCACAATTGTGGATCTTAAATTATTATCATGCTAGATCTACCTTTTTAGATCTAATTCGCTTGGGGTTAATTTATCATGTCATGCTAGATCTACCTTTTTAGATCTAATTCGCTTGTGATTAATTTATCATGTCATGCTAGATCTACCTTTTTAGATCTAACTCGCTTATGGTAAATTTTTCATGTCACAATTGGGGATCTTAAATTATTATCATGCTAGATCTATCTTTTTAGATCTAATTCGTTTGTGGTTAATTTATCATGTCATACTAGATCTACCTTTATAGATCTAATTCGCTTGTGGTTAATTTATCATGTCATGCTAGATCATTTTAGATCTAATTCGCTTGTTATTAATTTATTACTAGGTTGGAACCCGTGCTTCGCACACGGACATTGTTGGGTTATAGTTTAAAAATAAATGTAGCTCATCTTTGTTTTAAGGCATACCTACTAAGCATTGCAGAATTACTTCAAAAATTAGGAATGTGCTCTACAGCGTATAAAAAATTCATCGTTTTGATAAGTGTCTGTTTCGTTGAATAGTGTGATGCTTTTGTAATGCTGATTTTTTTATCCAGTTGAAGCGAAAGATAGTGAACGCAAGGTTTTGTAGTTATTATATATATTCAATTGTGTTGTTAAGAACGTGTGTTTATAACAAGCATAAAATGCAAGCACTAAATAATAATATTATGTGCCCATAGTTGAGTCAATTTGTTGTACAAAAGAATTTATATTTAAAATACATCGTATATTAATCAGGAAAAATTTAAATATTTTGACATCTGTTACAAAAGTAATCAGAACATATATCATTCAACTATGCATATGGGAAGTGTTTGAGAATGCAATATTGTTATATTTATGGCAATGAAAGATGTTTATATTGCAGTAATAATCGCAGAAGATAGTGTTTGAACGATAAGGTTGTTGAATAAATATGTTTAAATGTAGAAGCGAAGCTCAGTGAAAGAGATTGTAGTTACGTCGAAGTAGGCAAAAACAACCAGTAGTAAGAAGTAAAGTGGAAGTTAGAAGGTGAACATAAAGCCAATGTAGAGTTTGGCAATTAATTCTGTGTGACCGTTATCTCATTGTCTACACTAATAACCCATAAGACAACCTTATTGGCATCACATTTACTTAATCTATTTTATTTTTTTTGGCAAGACCGACCGGTTTTTATAGTGTTCCGTAACACTCTTTTATTTATTCCAAAATAAAAAATACAAATAAGTTCAGGTGATATGCTTTCTACATATCAACTAATTACGGTTTTTAAGGTGGACCGTCCACCGCTATCGGAGTTTAATGTGTTCCGTCCACAGTTTAGCTCCACGCAGGGAGTCTCATGTTATGTAAATTACTACTAACAGTAGAATAATACATAAAAATTACATGCTACCAATATTAAACTAAGTCAACAACTATGTAAACAAGGTACACAGTCATAAGGACCTAGCAACAGGTAAGAACAGTGTAGCGGACATGTCTTGATGGGGACACAGCAAGCTGCTCCCATTTCTTGTACGTTCTGACATCGGATATGACATTAGCTTTACACCATGCTGGAAAGCACTAGCTACTCCACCAGAAGTACAGCAGCCTATCATCTAAGGTGTTACGTAGCAAACTGACAAGCGAGAAGCTGCCGTGGCACAAGACCATAGCAGTCACCATTGGAGCTTCCATACGAACCTTTCATGAGCATATTGACATATTGGACAGGTACAAAAAAATAGAGCTCAGAGTTTGTGGAAAGCACAAAAACTCAAACATCCAGTTCAACACAGTTTAGTGCGGTAGCATCTCATGGCGTGCCGAAGAAGACGACAGAGAAGTATACCAACCAAGCAAACCCAAATAGAACTCCAAAACCACAATCAAGAGTACCAAACAGCCAAAGCAGTACTTAGAACCACATACAGCATAAAAAACACCTGAATCATACTACACCAAAAGCAAAGAGGCCGGAGCCAAACGACGCATCGACCAAATAGTCAATCCATAGCAAGAAGACAGACAAATTAGCAAAACCGCTACCTGTAGCATGCCAAGCCCAGCAACGCAGAAGCGTTCTATTCGAAAATCTAAACTCAAGTGAGTTGATTTTGGAACCGCCTTTGGGAGAACAAACAGAGGTTACGGCCTTCGCTAACAGCTCTGACAAAGCCGCGGGCTCAGGAGCATCATCGTGGCGAAACTCAAGGCTAGGGTAAGGACCCCGGAGGCAATAGAAGTGGCTGCAAGTAGATCTCAAGAGTTGAGGAGTACAAATTGACACCCGATATGGAGATAGATCTGAAGCGATTCAGATCTGAAATGAAAACGCGGGATTCAATCGTACAAACGCTTGGTTTAGAGGACAAGGGAGAAATCTAGGTAGAGAGGTGAAAGTGGAGAGGCAGAGGAATGGAAGAAGAGTTGCATGAAAGATTAGAGCTGTTAAGAAGACGGATGGAGAAGGGGAGGAAACCTAGTCCCCATGGCCATAAAAACACAAGCGTTTTTTATTTATTTTTACTTAATCTATTTGTTGTCAGATAATACAATTTCATATCAACCTAAACCTGTGAGCTGTTACAACTTTATATCTATTTGTTTTTGCGTATAAAATATATTAATCTAGTTTCATGCAAACTGTACTTAATCTCCATCTGGTTTCCACATAAATAATGATCAATTATAAATGGAAAGCAAATGTTTTTCACCAAAAAATAGTGAAAAGTGCTTTTTTTCTTCTTTCATTTGCAGAACTAAGTACCAATTTATTTGTATGAACAATAAAATGGAGTCGACAATCTATACTATACTATTAAAGCTGAGTTGTTTTTAAGTGCCTCCCAAGACCTCTTCAATATATGCCAGGACTTCACGATAGCATGACACGTGGAATGTGTAGTGAAGCGTCTCTCTTTTTCCTTTTCCCCGAATCTTTCTTTTGCGTTTCGTTTCTTCTGGTTTCTCATCCACCTTTTTCCTTCCCATCGTTTTGCCCTGCAAATCCCCCACCCTAATTTCATGTCTACAAAAAGAGTTTGCTATTTGCAGTACATCTCCATTTTTTCCCTTCGCCCTACTCTTATTTTTTCCGAGCCTACAGATTTTTGCCTTCCCAAACCCTAGATTAACTTGGGGCTTTTCAGTTCCGTGTTACAGGAACTGGCTTGCAAGCATGGCTATACCGCATGCGCCTTTCTTCCGTTGCGTCAGATTTACATGTTCCGCTTTGTCTTCCTACCTATTTTGCCTCATGGACTCTGAACGCACAGTTTGAGGTAAGAACCCTAATTTAGTTTGTTCGTCCTCCTGTTGCTTTTACAGTTTTCCCTACAATCCGATTTATCTATTCGTTTCTTATTTTCTGTTTGTTTGTATTCTTTAATTTGGGCAATCTGATTACCTTTTTTCTAAACCGTTGATGAGTTGCTGTGATTTGCGTGCTCTCCTGAATGAAGTGTAGACACTCTTCGTTCCTAAACACTGTTTGTGCACCAACTGGTTTAATTTTCAGGTGGGATTTGTGTTCTTCCTATGTTTGCAGTGGTTGGTTTCTGGTAAGATATAATTTTCCAATCATTTCCATGTCAATTTTCAATCTATTATTTCATTGGATTTTTTATTCTACCACCATGTTATCTGCAGCAGCGAAGTTCTGGTAAAGCAAAACCCCAACCATCGGCTTTTTGAAATCAAGAAAAAATGGAAGTGACTATAGTGATTTGTGCTTCATATGTAGTCGAAACGTAATTCGAGAATAGACAGTTTACTGTTTTTTATTACTGAATTTTTATTTTGACTAACTGTTACATTAGTTTATTTTCTCTACAAATTCTAATCAAATTAGTACCAATTTGTTGGAAGAGATATTACTATCTTCTTGAAATTCAATCCAACTTCTAATTTGACACTGGATCTAAAATATGCAGGATGAAAGATAAGATTAATTAATGATTTTCAAATTTTATAGGCTCTAAATTGATAGTGGAAACATGAACCAGAAATTTCTTCGTTATTTTTCTGTTTGATGAAAATTTGGAGTTTAAATTTCATTTACTTTTCCAATATTCTTATGCTATTTATATATTAAACTATTGTAGCTTGATCCAACGTCTAGCATGCATCAGATTTAGTCTTCCTTCGCCATGCATGGTTCTAAACCGAGAAATATGAGGACAACGTGTTAACAGCAACAAAACCAAGATATTATCATATTTAAGAACAGGTTGGTTTGATTTGCCCAGTTCTTTATTTACGATAATTGATAAAAGATCATATATTCTCTTATTCAATTGTTAATATTATCAATTTACCCTTTATGTCTGCACACCTTTATGACCGCTTTTACTTTTCATGTTGTAGGATGAATATGCATTGTGTTTGCTTCACAAGTCTGTATGTTTTAGGTTAAAATTTTGTTTTCAAATTTATTTCACTAATGTAGATTCATGTGCACCATATAAAATTATGTTTCTTATATGAACATGTTTATATATATATATATATAATGTTTTCTTATATGAACATGTTTATATATATATTATGTTTTCTTATATGAACATGTTTATATATATATATATATATATATATATATATATATATATATATATATATGGCAAGCGTTCCGTTGCAACCCAAAAGCCCCCTGATTTCCACCTCTCATTTATATTAAAGAAAGTGAGTGGGAAGTGAGAGAGTTAGTGGAAGGAGAGAGAAGGGGAGTTAGTGGGAAATGAGTCTGTTAAATATGTTAAGATAATGAAAAATATCTACTTCATTTAGTACTTTTAGTAGGTTTAAGTAAGAGTCTGTTAAATCTACGAGTTCAGTTGCATATTTGCTTTTAAATATGTTTGCAATAGTGTACTGGTCTTTTTCTGTTAAGTCTGTATTTTTTAATACAAAAATTAATTTTGTAAGAAATTCTTCTTCTAAATGATTTTGTAAATACTCCATTAGTAAATTCGTAATTCTGCTTTGATTATTTAATTTGAACAGGAAGACATGAATCAGAGAATACTAAGTAAAGCAGGTACTGTTACAGTATTTTATATATATATATATGTATATGTATATATATGTATATGTGTATATATATATATATATATATATATATATAGGGCATGAGAAATAGAGTGTCAAACATTTTATATCATCTTTATATATAGTCTATAGACTCTATACTATTACGCTCATTAGTTGCTTTTAACTTGACTGCATCAATGCATAGGGAATCATTTACCTTCTGTTTTAAGACAGTTCACGTGAATAATGGATTTTGATTCTACTTAGATAGACACGTTCAATCCTACAGGTTAAGGTATGTCGTACCTTAGTTGCATATTACTCAACTGATTTAATTCTTAACCACAGGGGAATTTAATTCTATAAAAAGAACTTATAGTGTCACATTGGCATTTCTCAACAAACATGCATGCCTATATCTTTAACATTTTTCTAACAAAATCTGTGAACTTTTAAACCAACAATTATGACTGTAATGACAATGATGTTATGATTTCTTTTATTTTATATGTTATTATAAGCTTTTTCATGTCCTAACGTCTTCATCAAAAAAAAAATTGTAACCAAGTTTCATAGATGCTTAAGATAAAAAAAGGAAGCAAATATCCTAAAAGCTAAAAGCGTGCAAATTGGTAAGTGGAACCGAAGAATGGGATGAAAAAATTATAAGCAATGGCAAAAAAAAAAAAAAAAAAAATAAATAAATAAATAAAAATAATAATATTATTCTCATTGTTTATTTTTTGTTTATGCATTATTCACATGAATGGAATTGGAGAATGTGTGTTCTTTTTGTGAGTTTTTATCCTATTTTTAAGACAATTTTGGTAAACACTGTCTTCTAATTCAATGCTAAAATAAATCTATATGTTTTTGTTAATTGTTAACCATTAGTTGTGCTTTATTCGTTTCACTTACTGTAGAGTTTGTTTGTTTCTTTTAGGTAATTAAGAATTTTGTTATTGATTGGTTACCCTTTTTCCTCACTGGATAGTTAAATAGTTATGATAAAATGATAGTATTGCTTATTAGATCAATAAATAACAGTACTTATTTGTTACCTTCTTTTGCAGCAAATTAGAAGTTGTTCACTATTCCATACCAAATGGAATTGTAGCGGACATATATTGAGAACTAACTCATTGTATGTAAGGAATGTATTTAACAGTTTAGCAGTCAAATAATACTATGACTATACATTCATGCAAACTATAGATGCAACATAAGTTTTTTTTTTTTTGGGAGACGGGGGGGGGGGGGGGGGGTTCATTAAGGTCGAGTTTGCTGAAAATTTATGCGTTTTGACCCTTTTTTTTCACACTATGCTTGATTCTTTTAGACAATCAAAGATTATTCTCCCATATTTAATGTTTGTCATCATATCAATCTCTGGTCTTTAACGTGTGTGTATTATAATGGAAATCGAGTTTGATATCATTTAATCAGGTTTTGATATCATACGGTTTCACCTTCAAAATCATAGCAGTTTACAACTATATCTTTGTATTCCAATTTACCAGCAAGGATGTAAAATTTAGAATGCTTTTGTATTCCAATTTAATTTTAGTTTTTTGTCTTTGTCGTGTAAATAGAGAAGTACTAAATGAATCAAACAGTTGTCATCCACTACAAACTACCATTCCAATAGGTATTCATAGCGTCTGCCACGTAATTTTTTTCTCCTCAAACTATAATAAATGTGTCCCTATTATATTTAAATTTATGTTTGCTTGCACTAATAATGAATGAAATGTGAAGGTTGACATTGTATTCTACCTTCCTTTAATTGTTACAAACTTTTGGTTAAATAATGATAATATTCCCAGTGTAAAATAATAATTTTATAGATGAAATAAAACTTATATTGATGCAAAGATTTTATTTTACAATGCAAAAAGGTTATTACATGCATTGATAGTTCTTCCAACATTCATATATTGCTTCTTGGCCTTTAAGCATCACTTCTTTATTTCTCAACTATGCATTTTTTATTTTTATTTTTTTTTGGGTTCCGTTCTATGTTTTCAGAAATAACCATTCAAATACTAGGATATTGAATTACAAGAAAAGTTTTGGCCTTTGCTTTCAATCTATATTCTTTTGGTCTGTTGCTAAGTAAATGATTTTTCCTATTTAATTTCTTTTTGGTCTTTACTTTCCTTTAAAAGTTGCGTATAATAATAGGCTTTTTATATATGAATTCAATACTCATTGAGCTAATAAGAATAAATATATCGATTACATTTTCCATTATACATTATCAAGGTATTGCTAGCTGTTCTACCATATCAACGCCTTGCTAACCTACTGCTAAATCAACGATTTATTTTTGAAACTTTTATGGATAGTTCTGATGCGACTTCATAAGAGTTGTAGGATAGTTAACATTAGTTCAAGGTATTTATAAATTTTGAGTTGTGTCACCGATCTGTTAAGCAAACACGATATATATCAAACTGAATGTTTTTTTACCCACTTAGATGATAGAACATTAATATAATAAGTTACTAAGTTAATTTATTTATATATTTCATAATCAATGGTTGTAATTTGAAACATTGTATTAACCCTAACACTTCCATTTTAGATGTGTTCATTTTTGAGCAAACTCTCCCATTCTAGATGTGTTTATTTTTAAACATGTTTCTAAATACCTAACCATATTTTACTTCATCCATATATGTCTCACTTTACAAGATAAGCTGTCCCAATGGTATCTTTTTGTCCTATTTGGTAAATATGTCAATACGTGCCATGTTTTTTATGTAGGAGCATAAAGCAACAAAATAAAAAAAATACAAAGTAGTCTTTGTGCAATAGCAGCAGTATTTTGGTTTGACTATATCATATTTCTGCACATTTGAAAGAAAAATATAGTCAAATGTATTTGCAAACTGATTCCATAATATTTCTATAGTAATATATGTTGTCATTAAATAAAGTTTCCAATTATAGATGCAAACTGGTCCATTATTCTGCTAACGAAAACATTTCGGTGTTTCCTGTTTTACCTAAGATCGACGAAAACATTTCAGGTGATATCTTGATTCGCATTAAGCCCCTTCGTTTTTTTATTATTCTTTTAAGATAATTTCAAATTTTACTCAATTTACCATGTATAATTTCATACAAATCTGTTAATTAACTCTGTAAAGAGTCAGTGGCTCATTCGAACCATTGAGGCCTCTGACTTTTGATGATGGCATGGATAATTTATATATGAAACTGGGAAATAAATCATAAATAAATTTAATAACTGGAATAAATTATGAAAATGAAATACTAGATTACTAATCATGATTTTGACACATTTTTGTGTGGTTAAAATGCATTATTTGTACTCAGGTATCAATAGATTGTCATTTTTCACCATATATTGTGACATTAATTAAGAATAGACAAAAAATACATTATGTATTTTAGATTTCATGTAGATTAGAAGTATCTAGATTTCATACAGTGCAACAGATTGAAGCTGCATAATTTCTGACTGTTGAACTTTTAGAAGTAATAACTTATTGAATGTGTAGGTCTGTTAACTTTAGAATTATGCAAGTGTTAATATTGTGAGCAAGATTTTTCTCCTATGAGCTTTAAAAATATTCGATATAAGTTTCATTTTTGACAAAAAATCATTATCGTAGACAATTACATAAAGTGTACTGACAATAGGAGGAAAACAAATTAATATGGAAATGTTTGTCATATAATCCTGCGAAGTAAGGAAATCGTATGTGATTTGAACATGCTTTTTGAGCAATATCATAGACAATAACATAAATTTGACTGAAATTAGGAGTAGAACAAATTAATATGGAAATGTTTGTAGTAAAATCCTGCAAAGTAAGATCATATATGATTTACTTCCATGTTTTTTTGAGGTAGAAATCCCTATATTTGTTATGCTGTTAATAGATTTTTTTTAATGGCATGCTTAATTTCTACGATATGTTTTATTTTTTGGCTTGCTTTGGTACAAAGGTTGCTAATATATTTTTCAAATGCAAAAACATTTGTTCATAGTATTGTTTAAGTTAAGGTGTTTTTTTTCTAATTCCGATGTAGTTTAAGTAGCCTTGATTTAATTCTATCAGAAGTTATGGTAATATCTTTCACAAGTTGTCACCTGCATGTTATAAATGTATATACAAATAGATTTTTTATATATTCTTAAGCACTTATTATATGTGTTTGTTGTATTCCATTTTAGCACATTTTTAGTCTTCTATATTGTTAAATTATGTAAAAAAAAAAATTATATATCAATTATAGATAGCTAGATTAATTTGTGTACACAAACAATTCAACCAGGCCATGTAAATTGAGCCAACGATATCATAGACAATAACATAAAGTGTACTGACATTAGGAGGAAAACAAATTAATATCGAAATGTTTGTAGTGTATTCCTGCGAAGTAAGGAGATCATATAAGATTTATTTCCATGCTTTTTGAGGTAAGATTTCCGTACGTGGTATCTCTATATTTTTCCATGCTGTTAATAGATAGTTTTTTTATGGCATGCTTAACATCTACGGTATGTTTGATATTTAGTTAATTCTTAAGCTCTAATTATATATGTTTGTTGTATTCCCTTTTAGCACATTTCCAGTCTTTTATATTGTTGAATTATGTAAGAAAAAAGTTTATATTTCAACTATAGATAGCTTGATTAATTTTTATACACAAATAATTCAACCAAACCATGTAAATTGAGTGAACATTATCATAGACAATAACAAAAAGTGTACCGACATTAGGAGGAAAACAAATTAACATGGAAATGTTCATAGTATAATCCTGCAAAGTAAGGAGATCATTTATGATTTATTTCCATGCTTTATTAGGTATGATTTCCATATATGAAATCTCTATATGCTTATGCCGTTAATAGACGTATGGCATGTTTAATTTCTATGACATGTTTGATTTTTTTGGCTTCCTTTGATACCAAGGTTACTAATATATTTTTAACGTGCACAAACATTTATTTATAGTAATGTTTAAATTATTGTTGTTCAGGTGTTTCTTTGATATAATTTTGACGTAATTTAAGTAGCTTTGATTTAGTTCTATTAGGAGCTATGGTAAGACGTTTCACAAGTTGTCACATGCATGTTATAAATGTATATACAAATAGATTTTTAGTTAATTCTTAGCACTCATTATATATGTTTGCTATATTCCCTTTTAGCACATTTTTTTTGTTTTTTTATATTGTTGAATTATGTAAGAAGAAAGTTTATATTTCAACTATAGATAGAACGATTAAATTTTATGCACAAATAATTCAACCAAGCCATGAAAATTGAATCAATTATGTACTCAATTCTTAATTAAAATTTTGACACATGGTTTTTATGGTTATAAATCGACTATCAATATTTTTTATCAAATATTGTTTGAGATACGCATTTATAATGAAATGCAGCAAAAATAGGTACTCTAAATTTCATACTGTCTAACGCGCTGAGACTACATTTTTTTTTTTTTTTTTTTTTTAGGACACTCACAAGAAATAGTAATAGCTTATGTAGAGAGATATTATCATAAATAACTAGGAAGGTGATGATACTGCAAATATATTTTCCTTCTAATGCAGTATAGAAAATAACATGCAATATACTTTTTATGTTTCAGCATTAAGTGCAATATCCAAAACAACAATAGCATGAATTGTACTGACATTACAAGTGAGATAACAAATTGATTGAATTAATCTATGAAATGTTGTATTTTTTGCCTGATTGAATAATTCTCTAATGGCTCTTAACATTTATGGAGCATTTCCTTCTAAATTTTAGATCCTTTTTATTTTTCCAATGAAAATGTTGACTTTTTACATGTTCTTTATTATGTTAGATTGGCATAAGATTTCTTACGCATTTGTACCTGCAATGTTTTACAAATTGGCACACATTAATATTTATTCAAGTTATACATACAAGTTGTCTATGGATGGTATAATAACCATAAACTTACCATTTACTCCATTTTTTTCATGGAAATTAAGTTAGATTTGCAAATATATCCAAGCTATTTGTAAGGATGTACATTTCTATAAATATGTCGTTTACCAATTTATTTTAATACTATCCTAAATCCAAACTTTGAAGAAGTATTTGAAAGGTGCAAAATTCTATCCCATGCTACGCAATTTTTAAACAATTTTTGGGAAGTGCAATTTTTCGTAAAATGTGGAGTTATTCATGTTACACATTGATTCTTACCAAAAAATTATATAATATTTGCTTTGCCAATATATATATATATATATATATATATATATATATATATATATATATATATATATATATATAATATTTGACACAAGGACTCCTGTTACAAGCACGTTATTTAACAACCGTCATCCTCTCTGTAAAGCAATAATAGAAATATCACATTTTTGGCAAATATCTTCAAATTTATCCATATACCGCGAGTAAATGATATAGCCATATTGACTGGATGAAAGTAATTTTTGGTTTCAGCAAGTCGTTTAATCCTTATGCTATGTTTGTCTCACCGGGTTTTGCCACCTAGATTTGTATAGCATTTATTCAAATTGTACCGATATAAATGGAAATATCATTACTGACAGTAAATATATGACCATGATTGACTTCAATATACTCTGACAAGAATATTGATTCACTGCCTTGGCTAACCTTACAAATGTTAGCCTGATCTGATCTGTCGGTAGAACAACATTCTTTTCTTTTCATTTGTGAAATAAGTACACACTGTATCGTATTTGCTCAAGACTACCTGCTTCATATATAATCAGATTCAAATATGTATCTCATCATTTTGTATAACCAAACAACTGTAGTTTCTGTCCATTATAAGCATTTTGAAAGTTATTTATTATACTGATAGAATTTACATCTATTTGTTTAACTTTGACAGTAAACTGATATATCATGTTATACTATGTATACGGCTTACTGCTAAGAATATGAAACCACAATATTGTCATTTGCTTTTGGTGGTATCATAATAAAATATTCATCAATGGTTCGTTAGTAGCATAAGGATGGTAATTGGAGATTGCATTTAGATTATATCGTCATCCAGGGGAAGGCTTGACTATAGATCTTGGTTGGAAGGGAAAGAGAAATTGTGAAGTAAATGCTCGGGAGGGGAGCGAAGATGGATCAGGTGAAGGCAGCAATGGAGAATGGTGTACTTGCTTTTACTGTGTCCAAGGAATAACTGAATAAACTGATGTTAAGGCTATCAAGACTGATGGTAATATTTATTATGTCTTTTTTCCTTTTCATTGTATAAGAGTTTTTTATTGTTGGTTTGGTATTGATAATTAGATATCTATTGCGCTAGGTACTATTTAATGTGTAGATGAATAAAACAACAGTTTGAATAAGTTTATCTTCACTGCTATAATTTGCACGTTACGGGCTTCTAATGTATCTAATGTTGTCATAAGTACTAAATTTCTAACGAAAATGCAAAATTGCAGCTGCTAGATTATTACTGATGCATAAGTAAATATATTAATTATATATTTATCAGATCTTAAAAATCTTTGCTTAGTTTAACTATTTATTTCTAACTTTTATAACAGAAATTTTGTCACATTTTTTTAAGTAATTTATCCAGACACTTATGATGTTTAAAAGTACCATGTTACAAATTCAGACATCTCTTTGTAAATTGACTTTTTTTATAATGTTCTTGAAAAAGATGCTTGAAGAAAGCATGGGACGCACAACTAATCCTACAAGTTGCAGTCCAGCACTTCAATGACAAGCAAGTAAAGAAGTGTTAACAAAATTGAGAACAACTGTGTCAGTTCAGAGAGACATGGGATCCATTCATGCAAGAATTTTTTAACATGTCCCAAATTGTAT
The DNA here is from genome assembly GCA_030737875.1 of Allium sativum. Taxonomy (NCBI): domain Eukaryota; kingdom Viridiplantae; phylum Streptophyta; class Magnoliopsida; order Asparagales; family Amaryllidaceae; genus Allium; species Allium sativum. Next base: position 41,195,060 of record JASFAX010000020.1, on the reverse strand, counting down.
ACAACCAATAAATGATGATGATAGAAAGGTTACAGCAGAGAAAGCTCAAACTAGGCAAAAAGCCAAAGTTGGTGAAAGCATTGAGAAGGTTACCGAGCATTATCTACCTTATGGACACTTATATTCGTTACCAGTGCTTATTTTATTTCTATCAAAAGTGTACTTGCAAATTATTTATGCATACAAGATTGTTGATTGCAGTGTTCGAATTTTTTATTTTCCTTAATTGATAATTTGTACAAAATGCATTTACAGCTGCAGCCTATGCAGCCTGTGCAACCTATGCAACAAAGTATGGAATAGAGTATACATCAAATTGTAAAGTAACAACTTTTTCTAGCTTATGGACACTTATATTCGATGCCCCTGCTTATTTTATTTCTATCAGAAAGTGTGCATGCATATTATTTATGCATACATAATTGTTGACTACAATGTTCAATTTTTTTCCTTAAATGATAATTTGTACAAAATGCATGTAAAAGTTTACTGCAAACTTTTTTTCCTACTCTTATGACATGAAGATTTTGAGTGTGCACGCTACAATGGCAGATGTCAACTCATATTTTTCTTCATGTCCAATGCCTCATTGCTTTTACTTTAAATTTTGATAGAAAGCCTTATGATGGTTCGATTGCATCTTCTAATTTCTTGCCATTTCCAAAAATTCTTTCCATTTCCATATGTGAAGCACGTCCTAAATTGTGTCTTTTCTAAATGGTTCAATCTTATTGGTGTAACCCATATGTCTATTCATTGTTTTTTATTTCTTCTATTTTAATATAAAAGGAAAAATGTATATATTCTTATTATGGTAATTATAAGCAAATTTGCAATCACTTCATATTGGATTTATCTTCCATTTAATGTGTGTGAACTAAATGATTTAGGCATTTGAAGAAGAAATGAAGGTCGAATTTTGAAATTGTAAATCGTCTTGCTCTTTATGAATTTGTGTGGAGGGCACCACAGCTGAAAGTAGGCGTTGGATCAGGAATAGAAAGAAATGATACAACACGGTTGCAGGAATACAAAGAAATGATACAACACGGTTGCAAGCTGTATAATTTTAAATATAATAAAGCAACGTATCATTACGAACTTAACGCAATTATTTCTCTTGCTTCAGCTTCGATCAATTTTTTTAATAGTTTAGTTTTTAGGCTGTTTTGTTTTGAAAATAATTAGCCATGAATCTGAGCCTTTGACACGGTTAAAGCCAAGGTCGGCTGGAACACACTTGCGCATCTTTTGGAAAATTTGTTTTTATTAATACAAGTTAAACTAGCTAATACAAATGTTGGCTGTTAAGAAATAAGTTCATTTTTGTATGTACACAGCGAACATAAAACATTAACAGATAGTGTCTAAATTATATATAGAACTCATTTATTCTTCTTAGATCCTTCTTTCAACGCAACAGAGTCTCTCATTATCATCAATGGTAACACGTGGTACGTTGAATCCAAAAAAAATGCATGTGGTACCTTGAGCAAGCGAATTTTAGAATGAAAATGTTATTTTTGTTTCAATTTATCAGTAAATACTATTTAAAACAAAAACCGTGTGCGAAGCACGGGTTCACACTAGTTAATTTAAAAGGTTGAATTTTTTTAGGAAAACATGTGTTTATATTTTGACTTAAACCAGGTAAGGTCTTGTAAATGTCAAGGTTTCAATTGTTAATTTGAACGGAGACGGCAATGCACAAAGGAACAAAAATCTCATCTAAATAGTATGTCCTCATAGTAATTCACTGAAACTCAAACAAACGCAGTAGGATGATTCTTGAAATAGATTATCACTATGGACATACGGCATTTTCAACATACAACATGATCAACATTTATGCAAGTAAATACAGTGAAAATATCATGAATGATACTGTCATGGCGTTTTGATTTGATGCCATGTCAGGCATATGTTACCTGCTACTGCTTTCAGTGCACCAGTAGGATAAGGCCATTAAGAGTTTAGAAAATGTTAATGGATAACACATCAATGAATGATGATGCATGAATATAGTTCGGTGTAATATATACAACAGAATATGAACATACCATAATCCAATAAGGTACCATGCAACGCACAACAATATAGGTTCAATAACAAAATTAATGACCATGGTATCAATCAGCATGCCAAATTTATCTTTTTCCGAACATGTGAAGCTTAAAAGCAAAGATAACTTTCTATATGAAACAAAAGCAAAAAATGGTGAGGCAAAATTTTGTTCGTACAGAGCCAAATGAAAAGAAAAGCCTAAGTCATAAATGTTAGCAGACAAAATATACTAACAACATATATTAAAAGCTCATGGTTTACATCACAGTTCCTTTAATAATTTTGACGATATGAACTGTATGACCTGCCATGTGGATATGATCAGGAAGGCGAAGCTGTTGATAGCATAATGTTAAGCAAGATTCCTGATTTGCCCTCTCTTTATGCGGTTCAATCTCGGTGCCCAAAGCCATAGACAAATCTTTTTTAATATGATCCTCCGGAGGTCTATGTGCATGTGGATCAAATGGTAAGCATACTCTTTAAAAGCCAACCATGCGTGCTATTGATGCTATTTTTTGTATTAATTATTCCTAGCCTTCAAGTTATATCTCACCTGATTTAGTATCTTAGTCTAGGCATCTTCAATTTCAATTGAAGTAACCTTGTATGTAGTACTACAAAATTATCTAGAAATATTTCTTCACACATAGTCTTTATGAATAGACAAAATGCAATTTCATCGTGCTAGTTAGATATTATATTTGTCTAATTTTGTTTGCTTCACTCCCAGATGCGCTTACCTTCTTATGCACATGCAGATTGGTAAGTTGCTTGGATAAATAACAGAAATTTACAACATAGCCTTTGGATGGAGTTAATAAAAAAATAGTGAAGAAAGTCAAATATAACGCAGCAAGCATCATGTCCACAGCCAATCTAAACATGCATCTCTACCATCGTTGAATTTTATCACATCCTTTTTTCCTTCACTTACCCTGGTCCTTATTGGATGATGAATATGATAAGATGCCAGTTTCTTCAGTTTCCTATTATTGACAGTATAAAGTGAATAAGTCTATCCAATTATCTGTTTGTGTAGAGCAATCTTGCATTACGCAACACTTCTAATTTAGTTGGAAGTAAAAGGTTACAAGTAAGAGAAATCAAGAATATAGCATACCATTAGACTACAGCGAAGTATAAAGAAAAATATTCCTTCAAAATCAGTCCATCGCCGCTGTGCATCACATAAAATTCAAGTTTACAACATTAATCAAACTTCATTGATATAACAGTCTCACTGGGTTTTATTCAACTGAAGAGAGAAGGAAATACCTAGCGACATCAGCACAGCAATCTTGAATCTTTTAACAACAATCTATGATGATGTAGCAAGTATTACAGTCGCATTTTTGACATTCATTATAAAGAGTTCCATCCAGAAAAGCTCTTTCACTGCCTGAACAGTCAGTAGTAGCCACTGCCTCTGTCTCTTCTGCTGCACTCATAACCTATATCACCTTCATTTGAACAATATTATTGTTACTAAAATATGATTAAACATATGAACATAAGTAGGCATCGCATTTTATTCCTGCAAATGGATATAGCTAATTAGCTTCGCTATGGACGTAGAATGTTCAACTTTCTTATCTTCTTAGTTTATCGTACTGTAGCTTCTTACGATGGAGAAAAGAAAATTTTTGCTAGAGGAATAAGGTGAGTATTGCAATTTGCACATTTCTGATAGCATTCAAACCTACCATCCTTGTTTAACTGCTACCCCACGGAATGGAAGTACTATATTTGTAAAAAATTGCTCACTTTATTCCAGGTGCATGTCTCTAAGAAAACTATTCATATGCAAACATGTAACATATGTGTTTTGACACATACATTTTATTATGCATCACCGATTAGCAAGATTTTTAGAACGTTCATCAGTTCAATCATATGTAAACCAAGGGAAAAAATTAGGATCCATAAGTTCAAAATTTGGATGCTAACTAAACTTGCTATAGTTGATATTTTATGAATGCTTTCCCTATATTATTATTACCACCACGGATCTCACTGCATGTGTACCAATTTAGAAATGCTAGTAAAATTGTGCACTACAATAGTATATACAGGATCTGAAAGCTGGTTTATACAAAGTCAATGCACAATCTTCAGTGTTTGAAAGTGAAGTTATTTTTTTTACAATAATATAAATCAACATATAACTGAAGCAAAAAAAAAGTTGGACCATTTAGTCAATGACAAATCCTTTTGACAAACAATAAAATATGGACACAAATTTCATCATAGTAAATGATGCTGTTAATTTTCAAACTCGTTGCTTGTATTTCTTATAAATAAACTCCACCCAAATTTTTGTGTGGAAACCTTGAATTGAACGGTAAAAGTTAATTAAAATGTGCGTTTCAAGGCGTAAGTACACTCTGTATCGACCTTGCTTAAAAAATCAATATGAAAGTTGAATTTTCAGGCTGTTAACCAGCTTTTCAAAGTGAAGTTAGTTTGTGAAGGCAAGTGAAGGCGTGATTATAAACGGCCTTTATAAACCTGAACGGCTGCTAAAGATAACCGTTAATGATTTATTCACAATTGTACACGTAAATTGCAGTCCTGAAGAGTGTACAGACAATTAAAGTGTTAGGGAAAAAAACATAAAAACATGTAAATGAGCTAGGCTCAGTGGAAGAATAATCAAACATGGAATAATGCATTGTAAAGAAAAAGAAAAAAAGCATTAGCTGCAGTTTAGTATTAGTATAGAATATCTACCAGTGAACAAACTGCAGCCAAAGTTCATTTCTATTAAATAAACGAATTATTACAGTCAGTTTGGTTTCTAAGACTGTTTAGTAAATTAAACAGATTTGAAGTCTTAATATTCACGACTGAATAATAATTTCTATGTTTCTACATTTAACTTCAACAAATTTTCAGGTTTTTAAAAACCATCACTAATTCTTCAACATTAAAATAACTTTTTTCCTAATAACAGAAATAACATTTAATTTTAAATAAGATATTTACCTTCCTATGGTTTCTTCAAATTAAAATTAGAGCTTTATAAATGTACCTATTCAAAAAAACATGGAAATAAACATATATGATACCTAATTTGGTTGAATTTATCAACTTTTCAAGCTTCTACAGTTTCAAAAGTGATTAAGCTTTTCTAGTTTCAGTAATATGTAGTACTTTGACACTCACATTGTGAGATCCAAAATAAAAACAGAAGGTAAATGACTTTGCACGGATGAAAATAAATACAATAAAAACATATTAAACTTTTTTATCAAATACCCGAGTAACATTGGCTTTAGATGAAATATAGACTACCGTAAGTCAATGCATTCATGACTACTATGTTCTTAGTTCAAAAAAATATGCCATGTAGTTACTGGTGAATCATACAAAGAGGAGGGGGCTGCTTTATTAATGTCAGCCGTTGAAGAAATCAGAGGGCAAAACATATCAAGTGAATATGTTAAAGATAAAGGAATAATGTTTTCTTAGCATGTATAAAAAATATTTTTGAAACTTGATCACGATGCATAATTCTAACATTTAGTAGATTATCCGAATTTGCTAAATTATCTGTTTATCCTCACTGAATATTTTTGGTATCATTATTAAATATTAATCGGTGGGATATTTTACCAAATAGAATAATATTATATGGAAGCTTGAAATGCAACTTTATAAATCTAAATGCGTACATACAGTGGATGAACAAATTATAATTTTCGCTAAGCTTAACAGACATGAATTCATTTATCATCAGAATAGGAATTTTCATTACATGAACCTTGCTCTTCTCAGAAAACCAATTTGAATGAACAAAAATCGATAGTATAATAAATATTACATTGGTACAATACCTTTTTGTCTATAGGGCTGCAAATTTAACTGGAATATTAGGTATGCATTTCCCTTTGTTATAGTGCTATTTAGGAATGATTAACAAACATTTTAAAATTATGTACTCTTGATAGGCAGATTACTCAAGCAACCAATATGTACATGAATATGACATGTTAAGTTCACACATAATCATATTGGAGTGCCATTTGCTGCTGCACATGTTTTCATGATTTGGTGAATACCTGCACGTGCCAAATTGTGGACCTTTTTATTATTTGTTGCCCAACTGTTTTTCATAACACTAATGCAACTATAATTGTCTATTTCCAATCATCAATCCGTGACTCTCCTCTTCTTTTAAATAAACACGTAGTTATTAAATTTAGACAATTGCCGTAAATGAGTTAGTTTTGAGTGTTTTGGGAAAAGAAACAGCTGGAGCAGAAGTTCCGAAAATAATTAAAATAGTTTTTGTTATCAACTGTGATCGAGGATCCGTTGCCTATTTACATAAGATACGTCCGGCACAAATAATATAATTAGCAATCATAGCCTTTTCAGAATAACATACCACTGTAAATGTATTCAATTTCTACTAAAATTTAAAAATATGCACAAGTTCTTCAATTTAATATATAGCGGTGGAGAAAAGAAATCATGATAAGTGTGAAATATAAGGTCGTAGAATTAATTTTTGAAGTATTATTACCGAAAATTGACACAGTCGTGTGTGCGCCATCGGACGTCCAACTTTATTTTCCATCAACCTGCATATTAAATAAGAAAAGATGATACGTAAGCACCAATTGCTCCTATATGTATATAGCATATGTCCTCTGACACTGCACATAACATGTGTTGCAAACAATAAGCAATGATATTGGTACGAGGTAGCAATTTATATAACTTCCAAACATGCAGATTCATATATATGTATATATATATATATATATATATATATATATATATATATATATATATATATATATATTGGCGAGCGTTCAATGGCACCCCAAAAATTGAGCACCCCTTTGGCCTCCCTATTTTCCACCTCTCGTTTATATTAGTAAATGTTAGTGGAAGGAGAGAGAATGAGTAGAAGGAGAGAGAGAGGAAATGTGTGGTGGAAAAGTGGTAGGCTATTGGGGTGCTAAATAATCAGGGTGCCATTGAACCTGCCTCATATATACATACATACATACACACACACACACACACACACACACACACACATATATATATATATATATATATATATATATATATATATATATATATATATATATATATGAGTCATGAATCTATAATCCTTTTTCAATCTATGAAAAACAATAATCATTTTTTATTAAATTTTATGAGTATTTGGTCCAGACAGGAGTGTTTCACTTCACAAGCACACAGATCACGAAGAATTTCGGAGAACCAAGAATTTAATCATTTCATCACTTATCCATGAAGCTATACAATCTCAACTTATGTTCTAAAGAACCCTTTTACACTCAATACTTCCTGTATATGTTTAGAATAGCACATATCCATGAAGCTATACAATCTCAACTTACGTTCTAAGGTTTGCATTAAATTCATGTACGTCTGAAGCCTACGTGTATACATGAAACCAATACTAATACAATCATGTGCTTCAGAGATAATGGATACGCAAACCCATATGAAATCAAACCATATGCTTTTGAAAATTATTTCACAAGAACTAATTGACAGAACCTGATATGCCTTAAGCTTTATGTCCATTACAATATGCATTTGAATTGAAAACATAGGATGAACTTCAAAAAACTAATGTTTGTCTAAATATGATCATTTACGCAAAGCTCTGTGTTCTTTTAAAAAAAAAAAAATCACATTTACAAACCATATTTATGTTCAGAGTGATTGACAGCTGAAATCTATATTTGAAAATGTGTAAGTCGAAAAACAATAATATTTTTTCTAAAAACTCGGACGTGTGTGTATACATATTCATGAAACTATCATGTTTTAACAATGTGTAAATGTATGAGGCTTGATGCTTTTATATGTAATGAAATTCATATGCTTTGTAAATCTACACATTTTTTTTTTGATTTACGTGTGGAACCTAAGACTTCACTCAAGTCATTGCTTGTCAGTCTTAGTAAACCCCACGGGTAGTGATATACCCCGATTTTTCAACGCCTTCACACTACCTAGGTAGTCACCCCTAGAAATTGGCAGAGGTGGCCCTCGAACCTGAGACCTATGTCTCATCCCAATTCGCCCACCTCTGACCAACTGAGCTAGGAGTGTCGGGTGTAAATCTACACATTTGGTAACTATTCATACACGTATGAATGTTCTATGATATCTGGAACAATCTAAAACCATTATTATTAAAGAATTTTGTATATTTGCCTGAAATCATTATGCCCAAACTTTATATATCAAACTCGAGTCAAGTACATAAAAAAAAGGATATACTTAAAGTTTTTGGAATCTAGAATGTATGCTTGAAGCTTCATAAAATTTTCCTTATTAAATCAAATATGTAGGTGTAGAATCAGCCTATATGCTTAAATATATGTGTATATATTTATACTTGAAACTGTTATGCATTGAAATTCCTTTCAAAGACATCAAGTTTTTATATGGAACTCCACATTCTTGCTTACTGTTCATACATGCAGAAAAATTCACAAGACTCAAAACTCAAGTATGCAATTAAATGCTTCCAAATATGCTTAAGAACATGTATATAAAAAACTTTTTATTCTGGAATTTAGTATAGTAAAGCTTAATGATTGAAAACGCTTGAAAGCACAAAAATCCTACACGTATTGAAACTGTTTTTGTGCATGAAGCTTTTCTTAGGTGAAAACATATATACAACACTTGCATATTTCCGAAATCCAAATACGCCTGTTGCATATATCTGGTTGCATATTCTTTACTTATGTTCAAAAACTCACATATTTTTGAATTCTCTTAGAACCACTATATCCGTAGTTTGAAATGATTAAAATCGGATTCCATGTTACACACTCCACGCCCATTTAAGATATTTATAGATACAACTCTGATTTATCAAAAATCATTATGTTTGGGAAACTTGGCACATATAATGTCAGTAAATAAATCCATTCATATTGAAAGATCGCAATCAGCATATCTAAAAATTTACACATACACAAAGCATTCACATTTTGAAAATTTAACTATATTTAAAACATTGCTTTTTCATAAGCAGATTGTTTTAATATCCTGACACCTAAAAGCATGTGCATACCTAGAAATTCATTTGCAAGCCATATATTTTAGAGTTTCTAATATCAAAATCCAAGTAGGTAAAACCGTAGACTTTCAGAAACATGTATTTCAAATTTCTAAAAATATATGGGACTAACCACACTCTCTTTGAGATAAACATCTGAAACTATAAAGCTTGACTGTTATGTTAAGCATTTGTGAAATTTATACATAAAATCTATATATACAATCAAGATTTTTTATATTGAGTACTAAGTGGCTTGTGCTATGCACGCAGACAGTGATATACCACGTGTTTGAGCTTTTTCAAAAAATAGAAGCACAAGACTCATATTATTATTGAACTATTGTGTTATTATATAATATGTTCGGGTAGTAAAAATCAAAGGTATTATAATTTTTTTTCGTTATACATTCTTCTTCTCAAAATGTAATTTTTTTTTTGTATGCCAATGTTAGTTTGGGTTTTGGAAATCTATTATTATCATTGTAGTGTAAATATACATGAATACTCACTTTAATAATCAGTAAATTCGTCATTTATATATACATATAAGATAACCAAAAACTTAAGAGTTCTGCTTAATCCATAAATTACACCACCTCTTTCCATTCACTTGCTCATTTCATATGTCTTAGCCTTTGATTTTCATTTGGAACGAAAACACGTGTGTGTGTGTGTATAGTTATTTCAAATCTGCCATACCCAAACAATATCAATTAGTAATGCAGCTTTATCAAAAAAAAAAAAAAAAAAAAATGATAAAACATACTTGACCTGAGACTTATAAATGAAACATCTCATTTTAAAATTCATAAACTATACCATGACAAAACCAAATACCTCAATAAGAAAAATATTCTGAATTAGCAAAAGTTACTACCAACAAATGAATTAATTATATATCAGTTATAGACATGGCCAAATGGACGGTAACTTTGAGAGTTTGGAAATTTAGGTAAAATATGTGAATGGGCAACCATATGAATTTTGCTATGATTAAAATAAAGAATCTGAGAAAAAAACTACTAAGGGGGGAACTAAAAATAAAAGCAAGTTCAGGAGTACCTCTGATTTTTATACATAAACTTAGCTTATAGTCGGCACACACATTAATAAATTGTGAAAAACAGTACATAGTCAGTACATACATAAATGAATACTATTAAGGGGAAGAAACAGAAGAATTTGAATTGAAGATAACAGATGTTGGCAAATATTGTTGAAAACAGTGTAACTGTATGCAGTTAAATTATGATGAGTAATGTTTTGTCGACCAAAAAATCTTCTAGCATCGAATGTATATAATAAAGTTAATTGCATAGCAAATTAGTGTAAAGTGTGAGCATCTTACATTAATGTGTGGGTCATGACATACAACTTACTTGCTATTTTTAGCTTTAATAGACGCGACGGGAAGCAGGAAAAAAAATATAAAAGTGCTGCTTATAAGCAATTGTCAAAGGGTTTTGTAAACTAATGTGCAGAGGAAAAGCTATATATTTGAAGTGAAAACCTGGGACACGCACAATGCGTACAATATGCATACCATCACTACAAAAATCATTACCAATAACACAGTTATCAAATGCTCCACAGCCAAATCGTCAGTAATAATAATTAAGCCCGATAAAATAATATGCATGTCAACAAAAAGGAAATGATAGATCTAATTTTTTGAAAAGAAAATCTACATTAGTGAGTCTTGTCTAATTGGAAAAGAAGATAAATAATTTACAGTATCCATATTGTTTCAAACAATGTAAAGACCACATTAACCAATATCCCCATGTCTATAATTGAAATAGCTAACGGTCGAACGGTGCTACGAGCTATAACGGAGATTTCACGTGCTTTAATTAAACAGATGCTGGGTAACATTTTGATTTGTGCGTCAGTTGCATTGCAACTTTACAGCGTTTATAATTGCAAAACACACAGTTGAACTGGGTAACAATAATCCATGAGTTATTACTGTAAAGCTTTTTCATTGAAAACTGTATACCTCAGCCATCATTTAATACCAAAAAATTCTTTAAAACAGTGAACAAACTCAAAAACCAAGACATAATGAAAGCAAGAGCTATAATTGTGCCATTTATGGAAAGTTTAATTCCTCTTTTAAAATTAAGAAAATACCAACTGTAGTCAAAATGCGAAGTAGGTTAACAAAATTGTGATGGATAGATTGCTCAAGTAAAACAAAAACAAAAAACTATATAAATATTGCTAAATTGTAAGTATTTAATGATCCACAAGGATAATAAATTCCATTAAAAGCAATACAGAATCATTAAAAGCATTACTCCATCAGAATATGGTTACGAAAACAGGAAAAGCTTCAAAATTGAACCATTAAAAGGAAAGTATACAATTCAAAAATGAACATAATTAAACCTTTGAAGAGTACCAAGAAATATTAAAAACATATAAAGAAAACAACAAATATAAGTGAATGCATTTATTTCACTTGCTTAAGCGCAAACTGTAGTATGAACACATAAAATAAGTGTGGTGCTAAGGGCACCCCAATATGTTCTTCCTAATACCGCAATTAGAAAAAATAAAACTCATTTAATTTTGTATGCTTCCTAATACCACATTATATCTCCATTCTAATCTCTCATTCAATCAACTTTTGCCGAACTAATCACGTAATAAACTAATCCAAAAACCCTAATTTCTCGTAATCGCCGTCAACTTTGCATCTCTCGCGGAAAAATTCAAATTCGTATGGTAATCTCTCAATTATTTGGTGATCTGAAAACACTAATCTATCACTTCCTCTTCTAGTTTGCTTAATTCAAACCTTATTCACGACTATTGTATAATAATTGGCATTGCGTCGTCGAATTCGTTGATCGGTTATAAATCTAGGGTTTAGCTCATTGATCGGTTTTAGAAATGAGAACGAAGGAATATCGAGCCAAATAGGAATAGGGTAAAATAATGTGGTAGCCCCTATTTTTTAAGTGTGTGGTATTAAGAAGAGGGTAATATTAATTCTTGTGGTATTTTTTAGTCGCGGTATTAAGAAGAACAAATTGGGGTGCCCTTAGCACCACACTAAAATAATGGTGATATTTTGTTGCATTCCCTTTTATCATAACTTAAAATTTATACCATATTACAAAATTTGTGAATGAAACATTGCATCAAGGTTTTATAAATTTTTAAAAGATGCAATTCTCGTGATAATTGTTTGAATAAAAAATTAGACATTATCCATATAAATGTACGGTGAGGATCGTTATTGATGGAAATTATAATTACTCAGTTTCTGACAATATTTGATTTTGTTATTTTACTTGCTTATTTATTCAAACCCAACTTTTTAATTAACATTGTTATTATACTACGCAATTTGAGTGATAAATAACTTTATTTTCATTTACAATATATTAAGCAATTTGATCCCACATCTATACAAATAAATATCATATTATGTAATTTAAATCTTTAAAAATAAAATGTTGTGTTCGATTAGTGCAAAAAAATAAGATGTAAATAACAATATTTATTGAAATCAAACTATTTTCGTAAGAAGCGATAATGAGAAAAATCCATTTACTCAGCCGACTTATATGTCTAATTGATAAGACGGTTAATGTTTCTAATTTTAACCTACTAAAAGGTGTATTGGACTGTCTGGAAAAAAAATGATATTTTGATTTACACTGTAACAGAAATATATTGTTAACAATATTGAAGCATAATGTTGTACATACAAAATAATTTTGTACAAAAGTTTGGGTAAGCAAAAAAAAAAAAAAAAAAAAAAAAAATAAAATAAAAATAAAAATAAAAAAAATCCTTCTCTTGTTTCAAATATATATTGGAAATTGATTTATATGCACATACGCATTATACTTTGGACAGGAATTGAAGGTACAACCCATAAGCTAACAGTTGATGTTCATGCATATGTCAGTGATTATCTGACTTAGGTACTGTTAGTTATATATAAGCTCTTGGATCCCATTCCTTTATGTTATTAGCAAGCAGTGTACGTAAACTGCACGCATATTCCAGTGCGTAGTTACAGAAATAATTATTAATCTACAACATAGTAAACACAGCTGCTGAATTAAATAACAGACCATGTAAATGTACACGCGAACAACATAGTGAGCTTTAAGGATTTGATTTATGATATATACTTTTTATTGATTTTATAAATTAATAGATGAAAAAACCTTGAAGCGATTTTTTTTTATATAAATTGTTATCAGTAAACTGCCTTGTATATGGGACAGTGATAGACGCGAATAAGTTGGATATGTTCACAAATTAAACAAACTGGAACCACGTTATTTAACATTAAAAAAATTAGATCTGAACTACAGATATGTAGAATAAGCGGTGCTATGAAAGCAATGTAAACACATTTCATGAAAACCAGCTTCATTAAACAAATTCAAGACAGACCTGAAAAAGAAGTGAATATTTACTCGTATTAAAAAAACAATCTTGATAATCAACGTAAAACATATAATTTAATTGGCAATGTCAATAATTTTTACTCCATGACGTAGAATATAATCAAGTTATCGATGGTCCCATTTGCAACTTGAATTACTATTTCTCAAATAATTGTACATGCAAATCACAAGTATGTTAGCAATGACTTATACATTGTTAAATTGTCACATTAATTTTGATATAGTATAAATAAGAACAAATTAGCACCAATAACTCATTGAATGTATACAGTAAAATAAATATTATAGCGTCAAAGAGGAATATACTTATTTTTTCCTCAAATCACATGATATTTACAACCATTATTTATAACATTGTTGCCAAATCAATTTGAATTATCCGTCGTACCCATAATTAAATTTTGCAAAACCGGTAATGACTGTTAACCTTTTATATCAGCAGCTTGAGTTAATTTGTAGAAAATATAAACGGGAATTTAATTGCAATTTTGGGGAGTGTAACAAAAAAGGTATAAAGTATAAACAAATAAGAATACTTAGTTTAGTGTTGGAACAATTAATTGACAACAAATCTGTACACCGTGTCATTTGCTATGAAATGATAATATCAGTAAAAAAGAACGATGAATTGACAGAGTATTCCTATTAGTATTTGCATGTTGAACATTTGTATATTTTTAGGAAGGTTAAGTAAGGCACTATTTTATAGAAAGCCAAAGCCTCCGGTCATATTGAAACATTAAATGCAATTGTATTTTGAATAACTTTATGTGTTCTACTTGTGTTAACAGTCATGATATATAATATGACTTTATAATGGCAGGTTTGTATATATGTTCATTTTCAGTTGCATATATCTTTCTGGTTTTCATGTATAAACTATGCATATATTTTGTTTATGTATAATCATACACATTCACATGCGATAACTTTGTGGCTTGGCCTGTGAAAATTTAGCTTGCTCTCATTTGGTACTCATAGTTATTTTTGTTGCTTGAGATATGTGCTAAAAATTTGATACCCTTCTTTTTTTTTTCTTGACAAACTCTTTTCTAACGTATATTATTATCATCTAGGTTCTAAGTAGTGCTCTACAGGATATATTCACTGATATATGAATAGACATCTTATATTGGTCCGTCATGTTTGTTTGTACACATCACGTCATAATACAATTTGCATTTGGAATGATAGGAGCTTCAGATAATGAACAACTATTTAACTATTTGATAAGCAGACCCAAATGTTGATTTTGTTTGTTGATAGTTTCTTTAAATTAGATACTGATTCATACCCTCTTTAGGTGAGAGATCTATTTTCCTTGCCATCAACAATAATTAAATATCGCATATCTGTAAGTAGCTTCAGCTCCGTTGTTCTATATCTTCTATTCACGGTTCTGTTAAATATTTACGGAAGTTATACACAACATTTTTCTACCAGTGCACCTATCATATGTGGAAGAGCGTATGATCTTCAAAATAACTTTTTTTTGGGGCTTTGCCTACCTTTAATACTGTCCTGATAATACTTATAAAAAATTAAAATCAACATCAATAGATCCTGGCAGAAAAGATGTGCCAAAACTCAATTTTTTAAATATCTTTTCTACCATATTATGTTACACTTCCAATACGTTGAATATGAGATTAAATTGTATCCTAATATTCTTACTCGCGTCCAGAATGATATGGAAAATAGATCTTCTCTGCTATGCTATCATAATTTTTTGTCTACATGACGCTCTTCACTCCACTGACTTAAACATTCGCTACTTTTTCCTCACATTTAACATTATTGAGACTTGCGGTACTGTAATCACTATAAGTTATTACTACAAAACATTATTTTAAGCATGCCGTTGCATACATATTTAATTTATTCAAATAATTCTTATACACTTGAAAGGTATGAAGTCATACCTTTTAAGTTAATTGCGCTCTGAAATGTGTTGTTCTGATTTTTTGAAGCAGCTTAATTCAGAAAAGGTTATGCTAAAAAAAAGATAAATTTGCATGTATACATAAAAGCGACAAAAATACTAACCTGCATGATCGATGAATACTGATGTTGGAGTAGACAATAAAATCGTTAACCAAGGAAGAGGGTGTCGGCAGGAATAATATTTCTGAAAAACAAAATTTATATATCAGCAATGTATACATACAGAATGCATGCGCCGTGGTACGTCAGACTATAAGAAAATGAGCATATGTCTATGGATGATAGAAACAAATATTTACCACGAATATTATGTAGATGAACTATTAATGGTTTATGTTCCTGCTGTCGACTAAAATTAAGGATAACCTTAATTAGGGGTACTAAAGGATTGACTAACAACAAAATATGAGTAGGTGTGGTGCTTAATTTATTTAGTTTGAAACATTTGCAATGGTATTTGAAAACAAAAATCTTACCTGACCATCTGTAAGACAGACAATGGTAACAGAACTCAGATGCGTGGAAAAATCCAAGTTGTTATTCTCCTAGAAGCACTAACATAGCAAAATATGAAGTAATTCAGAGAAAAAATACATAATTAGATGGGAGATGAATTGGGTGCGGTACATAATTGACACTGTATGCCAATAGCAGTTGAAGATTTGGTCACAAATTCGAGTCTTACAATCAGGGTAGGAAATCCACGCAGAGTTGGAAACACATACATTAATCTAGGAAGAGGAACGTCAACCCAGTCAGTTAATTGTTGATGTTGGTGGAAATCGGCTGTCCCGGGTGACGATAGCCGAGGCAGCTACAATCAGAGACTGCAGTTACGAAACGGTCGATTGTCGACGATGGCGACGGTAGTGTGAATTAGGGTTTGACAATGGCGAACCCAACAGTAATTACGGAATGGATTTCTGGGGATTACTAATTCAGAATTGGAAAAGCGGACAGTGGGTTGGAGAACGTGGGCGGTGAGTAATGTGGGAAGTTTTTTATTAATTAACCTGGGCAACGAGTTATCTAGGAAGTTTTTTTATTAATTAATCTATTTTATAGAAGCCGGAAAGCAGAAGTGAAAGGGAGATCTGAGAAATGAGAATGCTTAATTATACGCGTCCACGTATCAACTGTTGGAGTTGTGCTTTTAGGTTTAAATAATAGATGTCATGCTAGATCTACCTTTATAGATCTAATTCGTTTGTGTTAATTTATCATGTCATGCTAGATCTACCTTTATATATCTAACTCATTTGTGGTTAATTTATCATGTCACATTTGTGGATCTTAAACTTTACCTATCACGTGGTGATTAATTTAGATATATCATTAATTGGAAATATGAATCCTTATTTATTTATGCCTATTATGACATCCTTGGTATGTTAGATCTAGTTTTATTATCACATTCTCACTAGATCTATTTTTATATGTCCACCTTATCACTATGTCAATTACATGTTTATATCACTTTTGTTGAAATATTCACTATTGTCATCTTTCCCTTTTATTGTTTATAGCTAGGCTACTTTCAAGCCTAGACATGACGCCAAATATATGTGAATGCGTTAGTAAGGGAATGGGGGAAAACATTAGAATTGGCATAACTTGAAATACAAGTATGAATTTGGATATATATAATCCATTATGAATATAATTGGGTAAATGCGCATGAACACCTATAAAGACATAGGTGTAACACCCCGAATTTTAGTTAATACTAAAATTCACTAATTACAGGATAAATAATCTCAGAAGTGGGAATTGGGGGTAACGGGCTGCGTTATTGCGTTCGTCTCGGAAAAATACGCGAAATAGAGTCCGAGTTTTCGAAAATCGGAGTCCGTATGGCCCGGTTATGGCCCAAGGAAGTTTGCAGAAAAATTAGAGCTAAAAACAGATTTAGGAATTTAAATTTAAATTTAAATTCAGATTTGGAATGGGCCAGGCGGGGTCAGGCGGGAAGCTTCCCGCCCAACCCATGTCGACAGGGCTGTCGACAGGCCTGTCGACAGGGGTGTCGACATGCCTGTCGACTTGCCTATCGACAGGGTGGCACCGTTCTGTGAACCTGGGTGCACCAGGTTGCACCAGGTTGGGTTTCAGGCTGGCTAGGAGGGCTGGTTCTAGAGATTTCCTAAATCTAAGGGTCCTAATTTAATCTAGGGTTAATCTAAGGGCCTAAAACACTCTCTTAATCTATAAATACACCCTAAACCTACCTTAATCCTTACCAAAAATAGAAATAATGGCCTCATGCCGCCAAATTAAATCCTAAGAGAAGCCTCCACTAATCTAAGAAGAAAGTTGCAAGCTAATTCCTCTCTAATCAATCTTTAATCATCATTATCTTCATAGTTAGCAACTAATTCTACTTCATAAGGATTGCTAATCTTGAGTTTGGTGAGTTTCTATCACTTTAACATCAATTGTTAAAGTAAGTAGATTGGGTATAATGAGATCTATGGTCTTAAATGCGGATTAGTGAGTTTGAATCATGTATAATGATATGTTACTCTATGTTGTTCTATGTTTATGCATATTTGATAAGTTGGTTTATGCATGCTTAATAAGTTGATTTATGCATGTTTAACAAGTTGATATATGCATGTTTAATAAGTGGATTTATGCATATTTAATAAGTGGAATTATGCATGTTTAGCAAAGTGAGTTATGCAAGTTGAAAGTGATATGCAAGTTAAGTATATGTTTAAATGCAAGTTGAAAGTGATATGCAAGTTATGCATGCTTATGCAAGTGTATGGATGCTTATGCAAGTCATGTATATGTTTAAATGCAAGATTTATGTGATATGCAAGTTATGCATGCTTATGCGAGTATATGAATACTTATGCAAGATATGTATATGCTTAAATGACATGATATGCAAGTTATGCAAGTATGTGAATGCTTATGCAAGTATGAGGATGCTTATGCAAGTATGTGAATGCTTATGCAAGTTATGTGTATGCTTAAATGCATGTTTAACATGTTATGCAAGATTGAGAATGCCTATATGCAAGTTTAACATGTTATGCAAGATATGTGTATGATAATATGCAAGCTCATATGCAACATGTTATGCAAATCATGTGTATGATAATATGAAAGTTTGGGTTGTATGTAGTTGGGTTAATATATGCTCATATAGGCAAGTTGACATCCTCTTAACCCATGACAAAGTTGTATGTTAAACCCATGATATTTGTGATGATCTTCCCCTTATTATGTTATGTAACGAGAACGATTTACGTGGGGAACGATGGGGTTGGTAAATATGTTAATAAATGAATGTTTGGGTATGATTAAGCATACCATAAAAATAAATTACCATAAGTGGGAATTTACCTATTGAGTTAGGTCTACCCCATGGGAATTTACCTATTGAGTTAGGTCTACCCATGTTATGGAAAACTTGATATTAATTAGGGATAATTAATATGGGGGTGATTAATTAGGTGTAATTAATCGACTAAGACACGAGGTTGGACTCATTTGTAGTGTAAAACTGCCCGGACCCGACCGGCTTAACCAGTTGCTACAAATGTCAGCCCAATGTGAGAGGTCTTAGCCATAAATTAAATACGTGATTAAGGTAAAGACACGAGGTTAGACTCTGTTATGACGTAAGACTGCCCGGATTCTACCGGCTGAACCAGGCGGTCATAACAGTCAGTCTAATGTGGGAGGTCTTTACGGGAGATCACGGTCTTAATTAATTAAGAAACACTTAACCATAATAGCACGTAGTGGGACATGAGGGGTTAAGTGGGTGCCTTGGGTGGCATGAGGAAATTTGGTGGTTGCCTCGGGTGGCATGTGGAATCTAGTGGGTTGCCTTGGGTGGCAATAGAAAATACGATTAGAATACTTAACCAAGTGGAAACATGTAATTAAACATGATAAACGGGTTAAGTGGGATACACTAGATATTTGACAAGCTTAAGTGGGTAGCTTGTGGGGGCCCATTTCAACCAATATCCCAAACGTATCTTTGTGGGCTCGACCCAAGTCGAGTGACGGGACACGCATATTGGGCTTGATTATAAGAGGCCAAAACGGGTTAGCGGTGGCAACGCAAGTCCAACGGGTTTCATATGCGTGTGTGGGCCCGGGCTGGTAGATAAGCCGTTGTTGCATCGTGTGGATATAAAGCCGTGCACCGTTAGTATTGGGTAGCCACTTTAGGGGAGTGATACACCCCACTGTGGGACCAGCACGGGTATCTACGGTAGGGAGCCGATCGCTTGGGGAGTAGTGGGTACACCTAATGAAGATAGGGGCAGACGGCACCTATGTAGGGGTACACGAAACTACTGGGTAAGAATACTGGGTACACCTAGTGGAGATAGGGGCAGACGGCACCTATGTAATGGGCTAGGGGTACACGAGACTACTGGGGAAATTTTCTAAGTCCTTGGAAGGGATCAACCTTTAAGTAGGAATGACTGGTGTGGTGCAGTTAGTAATTATCCTTGGGTGGGTAGATGCGTCCTGACGATTATCTTAGTTTATCCTAAGTCTACCAAGCTGCTTAGTGTAGCCATTCATCCCCAGATATTACCGTAGGTCAAGTTTATGTCTTCTCTGGTTACTTTAATGATTGTATTGTTAAAGTTATAGGACTCACTCAGACTTATGTCTGACCCCGTTGTTTTTATCTTTTTCCCAACCCTCAGGTCCTACGGTGGATCCTAGCGGTAGTAGAGCTTGATCGGATTGCTGTTCCAGTCTTTAGGAGCTTGGGTAGATGTAAAGCTCCAGTTATCTTTTCTTTTGTTATGGCTATTGTATGAGAGAGTGGGATTATGTACTTCTTTATTTTGATGGATATTGTACTTGACTTTTATCGTGGTTTTATGATGTAACCAGACATGTTTATTTCCGCTGTTATGAGATGATGTTTTAAAATTTCAAGTACTATTTATATCTGTCTTGTTGTAATTTTTCTGTTCTATATTCACTAAAATACTCCACCGATGCTATGGCATTCCCTTTGTGAGTGACCCTAGCGGGCGTGGGGTGTTACACGTGGTATCAGAGCCAGGTTACCGGAACAGATAAAATTTTTAGAAAACTATTTTTCTAAAACATTTTTGGAAAAGATATTTTCAAAAACATGTCTTTTAAGAGAAAAGTTTTTGAAAGAAAAGCATAATCCCCAATAGCCATATCTATATCCTTCGAACTCTCCTTTTTGAATCTTTCCTTTTTCGTTTCAGCATGACCGAGAATCTTAATCTTCCAGAGGGTGTGACGGTACCAGTATGGTATAGGAGATTGATGGAGGCTAGGGCCACCACTGCGGGTCCAGCAAATATTGCTCCACCAACCGTAGCACCCGATCTTCCTCCTCCCCCTCCTCCTCGCACGAATACTTTTGCTAAGACTTGCAAGGAATTTAAAGCTATGGGAGGGAAACCTTTTCAAGGATCTGAAACCTTTGTGGAGGCTAGAGATTGGCTTAAAGAGGTGGAAGAGTTGATAGATATCTTTGAGATGGAAGAAGGGAAGAAAGTCAAGTTGGCTGCTTGGTTAATGAAGGGAGAGGCCTCATTCTGGTGGGAGGTTACTAATGGAGAACGCCCCGTTGACTCTTGGGCGGATTTTAGGCAAAGATTTGTGGCAAAGTTTCTCTCAAGGGCAGAGGAAAACTTGTATATGGAAAGATTCTTGACTCTAAAGCAAGGAAATCTTTCGGTGAAGGAATATGTTAACAAGTTTAATCAATTGGCAAGGTTTGGCCTAGACATGGTGAATACACCGGAGAAGAAGGCTTTGAGGTTCGTGAAAGGCTTGAATGAACCTATGCATGGGTTGGCTATGACTCATATCCCTATGGGGGCCACCTTTGAGAAGCTAGTTGACATGGCACTCATGTATGAGGAAGAGAAGGGTCCTAATGCTAATAAGGCACCCGAGAAGAAGGGAGATCAAAAGAGACCTCAACAACAGCAAAGCAAAGGTGGGAAAGGCAACGGTGGCAAGGGCAAGAAGAAGAAGTGTTTCAATTGTGGGACACCTGGTCACCTAAGCAAGGATTGTCGCAAGAAGAAGAAGACCGGTTGCTTCCACTGTGGCGAAGCAGGGCACTTAGTGAAGGATTGCCCTAAGAAGGGGCAAAGGACGGGATCTACCTCAGGAGGACAGGTGCAAGCTCTTATGGCACCGAGTCAGGCTAGGGGGCAAGTACAGGCTCTTGCGGTTCCACCGATTCAGGAGAGAGGTAGAACTATTTCCGTTGAAAGTCTGGTTTTTCTATTTGACCATCCTGTCCGTACATTGTTTGATTCAGGCGCATCGCATTCGTTTATTTCATCATCATTAGTTGAGTTACTGCACCTAGACACCAGTCTGGTAGATGATCCCTTGGTTGTTTCAAACCCAATTGGGGGCTCCACTTATTTGTCCATGATATGTTTGGGTTTGAAGATTTCTATACTTAGCATTGAGTTTAGATGTGATGCTTTTGTATTGGGCTTCACGGGCTATGGGTTGATTTTGGGCATGGACTGGTTATCCAGTAATGGTGCCGTTCTTGATTGCGAAAGGAGAGTTGTTAGGCTCATGACCCGCTTGGGTAACACTCTCGAGATTTCTTGTAATCCCATGGACTCTGTTATGCTAAGTTACCTTGAATCGCTTGACGCTTCGGTCGAGAGTTTGCAATCTATGAGAGTGGTCCGGGAATATCCGGATGTGTTTGAGGAGGTGAAGGGCTTACCTCCGAAGCGGGAGATTGACTTCCGAATATATTTGGTGGATAATGCTAAACCGGTATCTTTACCAGTGCGCCACATGGCTCCTCGTGAGAGGAGGGAACTCCATAAGCAAGTAGGGGAGTTGCTTGAGAAGGGGTTCATAAGACGAAGCATATCGGAGTGGGGTGCTCCAGTAGTATTTGCTACGAAGGCAGATGGGTCCCTCATACTTTGTGTAGACTATAGAGAACTCAACAAGCTCACAAAGAAGAATAGACACCCATTGCCGAGGATAGATGATCTTTTCGATCAGTTGGTTGGCGCTTCAGTATTTTCTCAGTTGGACTTGGCCACGGGGTTTCATCAGTTGAGGGTGGCTGAGGATAGCATAGACAAGACTGCCTTTAGAACTCCGGATGGTTTCTATGAGTGGCTGGTGATGCCATTTGGGTTGACGAACGCCCCTGCATACTTTGTTGATTTGATGAGTAGGGTGTTCAGGGAGTTCCTTAATAAATTTGTGGTGGTCTTTGTGGATGACATCTTAGTGTTTTCTAAGAGTGAAGAAGAGCATGCCCTACATCTTGGGGAAGTGTTGAAGACTCTTCGAGCACATAGCCTTAAGGCTAAATTCTCTAAATGTCACTTCTGGAGGAAGGAAGTACGGTTCTTGGGGCACGTGGTCTCCAAGGAAGGGATAGCTGTGGATCCCGCGAAGGTAGTATCAATTCAGGATTGGAAGGTTCCGAAGAATGCTACCGAAGTAAGAAGTTTCTTGGGGTTGGCGGGTTATTATAGGAAGTTTATTAAAGACTTCGCGAAGATATCAGCCCCATTAACCCGCTTAACGAAGAAGAATCTTGTTTTCACATGGGACGTAGATTGTGATGATGCGTTCCGACGGTTAAAGAGAGCTTTAACCACCGCTCCAGTTTTAGTGTTGCCAGATGGGAGCAAGCCATTTGTTGTCTATACCGATGCCTGTGGGACAGGACTTGGCGCAGTCTTAATGCAGGAGGGAAGGGTAATAGCCTATGGTGGAAGGCAGTTGAGGGCACATGAGAAAAATTACCCTACCCATGATCTAGAGCTGGCCGCTATTGTTTTTGCGCTTAAGATTTGGCGCCATTATCTTCTTGGTGAGAGATTCGAGTTGTTCACTGACCATAAATCTTTGAAGTACTTGTTCTCTCAGAAAGATTTAAACTTGAGACAGCAAAGGTGGATGGAGTTTTTAGCATCCTATGATTTCGAGATAGCGTATACCCCTGGCAAGGGTAACGTAGTGGCGGACGCCTTGAGCAGGAAGAGGTTGTCCTTGAGTCCATTGTTCGTGGAACGACAAAGCTTGGAATTTATCTCGATGTTTGATTTCAGACCTTCCATTGATTATGTACCCGGTTTGCTAGCTTCTTTGGAAGTTAGACCTACTCTTTTGGGGCGGATTGGAGAAGCACAGAGGGGCGACCCACAGTTGGTTGAGTTAGTAGAGAAGCTCATAAGGGGGGAGTCGTCCAGCCATTTGAGTAGGTACACCCTAGACGATAGGGGGTACTTGCGTAGAGACGGCAGACTTTGTGTACCGCAAGACGAGGGTTTGAGGAAGGCTATTCTTGATGACGCACACCGTTCTAGGATGACCATTCATCCCGGTGGGGATAAGATGTACCAAGACATGAAGAGGGTTTTCTTCTGGGCCGGTATGAAGAAAGATGTGGCCGAGTATGTCGCTCGATGTTTGGTGTGCCAGCAAGTGAAGGCGGAGCAAAGGAAACCAGGTGGGTTGCTTCACCCATTGGAGGTTCCGCAATGGAAGTGGGATAGCGTCTCGATGGATTTTATTGACGGGTTACCCAGGTCGAGGAAGGGTAATACAGGAATTTGGGTGGTGGTAGATAGACTTACTAAGAGCGCCCATTTCATACCTGTGAAGAGCAAGAGGACCGCTCCATGGCTAGCTTCTGTATATCTTCGAGAGATAGTTCGATTGCATGGGGTACCCTCTAGCATAGTTAGTGATCGAGATCCTATCTTCACTAGCGAGTTCTGGAGAAGTTTGCAAGAAGCAGTGGGGACTCAATTGTGTCTGAGCACCGCATATCATCCTCAGACGGACGGCCAGACTGAGAGGGTGAATCGTGTTCTAGAAGACCTTTTGAGGCTTTGTATCCTAGATTTTGGAGGTACATGGGAAGAGCATCTTCCATTGGTGGAGTTCGCATATAATAACAGCTTTCAGTCCAGTATTGGTATGGCTCCTTTCGAAGCTCTCTATGGAAGGCCTTGTCGATCACCTACATGTTGGTGGGAATCTACGGATAAGATCTTGCTTGGGCCCGATATGGTTAGGGAGACTTCTGAGAAGATTGACTTGATTCGAAGAAGGATGAAAGCAGCGCAGGATAGGCAAAAATCTTATGCGGACAAGAGAAGGACGGATCTTGAGTTTGAGGTTGGGGACATGGTTTTTGTTAAGGTATCTCCGTTGAGAAATGTTGTTCGCTTCGGATCCGTTGGGAAGTTAGCACCGAGGTTTGTTGGGCCGTTTCCTATCAAGGAAAGGATTGGACGGATGGCATATAGGGTGGAGTTGCCCGACAGACTTAGTGGTGTTCATGATGTATTCCATGTGTCCCATTTGAGGAAGTGCTTACATGAGACCGCAGAGGTGGTAGAGCCGAGCTTGCTTAGAGATGTGGAGGTAGAGCGTGATGTGACTATTCGACGAGCTCCTACTCGCATCCTTGGGTCAGAGACTAGGAAGTTAAGAAACAGAGAGGTTCAGCTAGTCAAGGTGCAATGGGGAGAAGATGAGAGCAACGCGACTTGGGAGACGGAAGCGAAGATACGTTCATTGTACCCATTTCTTTTTGAGGGTATGCCTTTACTTTCTCCTTTATCGCTTGTCTAGTACTTATCTTATCTTTGGTATGTCCTCTCGTTAGTACCTTTGACCTTTAGATAGGGTAAACCTATGGTTGAAACATGTGTTTGAGACATGTTATGGTTGATGGATGCAAGTGGATGCAAGTGTTTGCTAGTGGTTGCTCGTGGATGCATATACACACACTCTAGGCACTAGATCGGCTCAGTCACTTCATATTGCATATTGCATAAAATTGTGTGTAGGAAAATATATTTATGGATGTATAATGGTTGTGTTATCACATGGATGATGCATTTTGGTGAATGATTGTGCACTCATGTAGATATTGTATGTGTCGATAGGGTTGTCTCGCATACATAATGGATACATGGCACTATCATGGTTTGCATATGTTCATACATTAGATAGGGAACATATACACACACTTTTTGCATATGCTCATACATCATTAGAAACTGTTTAAGGACAATGGATGCTTGTGGTTGATGATTTGAGTAGATGGTTGTTTGGATGGTAGGATATGCATTCTCCTTAGCCTAAGGATTTCGGGGACGAAATCCTTTAAGGAGGGGAGAATGTAACACCCCGAATTTTAGTTAATACTAAAATTCACTAATTACAGGATAAATAATCTCAGATGTGGGAATTGGGGGTAACGGGCTGCGTTATTGCGTTCGTCTCGGAAAAATACGCGAAATAGAGTCCGAGTTTTCGAAAATCGGAGTCCGTATGGCCCGGTTATGGCCCAAGGAAGTTTGCAGAAAAATTAGAGCTAAAAACAGATTTAGGAATTTAAATTTAAATTTAAATTCAGATTTGGAATGGGCCAGGCGGGGTCAGGCGGGAAGCTTCCCGCCCAACCCATGTCGACAGGGCTGTCGACAGGCCTGTCGACAGGGGTGTCGACATGCCTGTCGACTTGCCTATCGACAGGGTGGCACCGTTCTGTGAACCTGGGTGCACCAGGTTGCACCAGGTTGGGTTTCAGGCTGGTTAGGAGGGCTGGTTCTAGAGATTTCCTAAATCTAAGGGTCCTAATTTAATCTAGGGTTAATCTAAGGGCCTAAAACACTCTCTTAATCTATAAATACACCCTAAACCTACCTTAATCCTTACCAAAAATAGAAATAATGGCCTCATGCCGCCAAATTAAATCCTAAGAGAAGCCTCCACTAATCTAAGAAGAAAGTTGCAAGCTAATTCCTCTCTAATCAATCTTTAATCATCATTATCTTCATAGATAGCAACTAATTCTACTTCATAAGGATTGCTAATCTTGAGTTTGGTGAGTTTCTATCACTTTAACATCAATTGTTAAAGTAAGTAGATTGGGTATAATGAGATCTATGGTCTTAAATGCGGATTAGTGAGTTTGAATCATGTATAATGATATGTTACTCTATGTTGTTCTATGTTTATGCATATTTGATAAGTTGGTTTATGCATGCTTAATAAGTTGATTTATGCATGTTTAACAAGTTGATATATGCATGTTTAATAAGTGGATTTATGCATATTTAATAAGTGGAATTATGCATGTTTAGCAAAGTGAGTTATGCAAGTTGAAAGTGATATGCAAGTTAAGTATATGTTTAAATGCAAGTTGAAAGTGATATGCAAGTTATGCATGCTTATGCAAGTGTATGGATGCTTATGCAAGTCATGTATATGTTTAAATGCAAGATTTATGTGATATGCAAGTTATGCATGCTTATGCGAGTATATGAATACTTATGCAAGATATGTATATGCTTAAATGACATGATATGCAAGTTATGCAAGTATGTGAATGCTTATGCAAGTATGAGGATGCTTATGCAAGTATGTGAATGCTTATGCAAGTTATGTGTATGCTTAAATGCATGTTTAACATGTTATGCAAGATTGAGAATGCCTATATGCAAGTTTAACATGTTATGCAAGATATGTGTATGATAATATGCAAGCTCATATGCAACATGTTATGCAAATCATGTGTATGATAATATGCAAGTTTGGGTTGTATGTAGTTGGGTTAATATATGCTCATATAGGCAAGTTGACATCCTCTTAACCCATGACAAAGTTGTATGTTAAACCCATGATATTTGTGATGATCTTCCCCTTATTATGTCATGTAACGAGAACGATTTACGTGGGGAACGATGGGGTTGGTAAATATGTTAATAAATGAATGTTTGGGTATGATTAAGCATACCATAAAAATAAATTACCATAAGTGGGAATTTACCTATTGAGTTAGGTCTACCCCATGGGAATTTACCTATTGAGTTAGGTCTACCCATGTTATGGAAAACTTGATATTAATTAGGGATAATTAATATGGGGGTGATTAATTAGGTGTAATTAATCGACTAAGACACGAGGTTGGACTCATTTGTAGTGTAAAACTGCCCGGACCCGACCGGCTTAACCAGTTGCTACAAATGTTAGCCCAATGTGAGAGGTCTTAGCCATAAATTAAATACGTGATTAAGGTAAAGACACGAGGTTAGACTCTGTTATGACGTAAGACTGCCCGGATTCTACCGGCTTAACCAGGCGGTCATAACAGTCAGTCTAATGTGGGAGGTCTTTACGGGAGATCACGGTCTTAATTAATTAAGAAACACTTAACCATAATAGCATGTAGTGGGACATGAGGGATTAAGTGGGTGCCTTGGGTGGCATGAGGAAATTTGGTGGTTGCCTCGGGTGGCATGTGGAATCTAGTGGGTTGCCTTGGGTGGCAATAGAAAATACGATTAGAATACTTAACCAAGTGGAAACATGTAATTAAACATGATAAACGGGTTAAGTGGGATACACTAGATATTTGACAAGCTTAAGTGGGTAGCTTGTGGGGGCCCATTTCAACCAATATCCCAAACGTATCTTTGTGGGCTCGACCCAAGTCGAGTGACGGGACACGCATATTGGGCTTGATTATAAGAGGCCAAAACGGGTTAGCGGTGGCAACGCAAGTCCAACGGGTTTCATATGCGTGTGTGGGCCCGGGCTGGTAGATAAGCCGTTGTTGCATCGTGTAGATATAAAGCTGTGCGCCGTTAGTATTGGGTAGCCACTTTAGGGGAGTGATACACCCCACTGTGGGACCAGCACGGGTATCTACGGTAGGGAGCCGATCGCTTGGGGAGTAGTGGGTACACCTAATGAAGATAGGGGCAGACGGCACCTATGTAGGGGTACACGAAACTACTGGGTAAGAATACTGGGTACACCTAGTGGAGATAGGGGCAGACGTCACCTATGTAATGGGCTAGGGGTACACGAGACTACTGGGGAAATTTTCTAAGTCCTTGGAAGGGATCAACCTTTAAGTAGGAATGACTGGTGTGGTGCAGTTAGTAATTATCCTTGGGTGGGTAGATGCGTCCTGACGATTATCTTAGTTTATCCTAAGTCTACCAAGCTGCTTAGTGTAGCCATTCATCCCCAGATATTACCGTAGGTCAAGTTTATGTCTTCTCTGGTTACTTTAATGATTGTATTGTTAAAGTTATAGGACTCACTCAGACTTATGTCTGACCCCGTTGTTTTTATCTTTTTCCCAACCCTCAGGTCCTACGGTGGATCCTAGCGGTAGTAGAGCTTGATCGGATTGCTGTTCCAGTCTTTAGGAGCTTGGGTAGATGTAAAGCTCCAGTTATCCAGTTATCTTTTCTTTTGTTATGGCTATTGTATGAGAGAGTGGGATTATGTACTTCTTTATTTTGATGGATATTGTACTTGACTTTTATCGTGGTTTTATAATGTAACCAGACATGTTTATTTCCGCTGTTATGAGATGATGTTTTAAAATTTCAAGTACTATTTATATCTGTCTTGTTGTAATTTTTCTGTTCTATATTCACTAAAATACTCCACCGATGCTATGGCATTCCCTTTGTGAGTGACCCTAGCGGGCGTGGGGTGTTACAATAGGTATAGTTAATTGGTTAATAATTAAAATGCCTAGGATTATAGTAAATAGAAAACTGTAATGACACTTATGACAGGAGGTTAGATTGCATTTGCGGTGGAAGTCTGCCCGGACCCGACTGGCATATCCAGCAACCGCAAATGTTGAATCTAATGTGAGGGGTCTAAGTGTACAAATACGAGACGGACTAAGACACGAGGTTAGGCCCAACTTGTGGAAGAAGTCTGCCCGGACCCGACCGGCATATCCAGCATCCATAAGTTGTAGGCCTAATGTTGGAGGTCTAGCCCATTATAACCATAAATGGACTTGGTAACGAATTGGAATACTTAACCTAGATGAATCTATAGGGATTGTATGAACATGCTAGCTTGAATAGGGGTTAAGTAAACTTGGTTGAAATAGTGGGTGAGTTAAGTAAATCTTGTGGCGGTGGGTAATATTTATATATATAGGCCCACAAACTTAAACTATTTTATACTTTGGGGTTATGCAACTTTGTTAAGTAAACATGCTTGGATCAATGAGGGTTAAGTAAATCTTGTGGCGGTGGGGTAATATTTACATATATAAGCCCGACAACTTAACCTGTTTTACATGTTGGACTGTTCGGCATGACTAGTTAAAGTCCTAGTAGTGGGGATGCAAGCCTAGGGAGAGCTTGTATCATCTTGTGTGTGAGACCCGTTTCAATCAGTAACCCATCTAGGTATCAAACGAGTACTCCGAACTAGGTCGGAGTAAGGGCACACTTACTAGGCTGATTGTAAGAGATCCAAAACAAAGGGGTGGTGTCAACAGCGCAGGAAACCAACGGAGTTATGTGCGTGCATGGGTCCGGCTTGCCATGGGAATTAAGACGTTGTGACATCAGTAGATATGGTTGTGCACATCTTGAAATTCAAGGGTTGCCTCTTTAGGAAGCGATACATCTTACTATGGGGCCAGCACAGGATATCTACGGAATAGGTAGCCGATCGATTAGGTTAGTAGTTATGGTACATCTAGACTCTGGTAAGTTTAGGAGTTCGTTATTAGGGCTGCCTGTGGATTGTATGGGGTTAAAATTCTAGATCTACAGCTGATTTTAAGTTTGTATTGATCTAAAGATTAAAATTCTTGCGTTTTAGTTGGGATTGTTGATGGGGTACAGTTGGTTGGAAGTGTTTTCAGATAAATACGGTTTTAGCTATCTACAATTATTGCCGATTTTTGAGATATGAATAAGTCCTATGTTTGCTCATCTCCATGCTTGGTTGAAGTTCTATTTCAGTATCAATAGAAATCTGGTTTTTTGGTTATCAAACAACAGTTTACTTCTTCTTCATTATAGTATTTCCTATCTGATTACTGTATTCCAATAATCTTCTATATGTTGTGCAGTAAATAGAGTGGTTTTTGCTGCAACATTCACATTTGTAATCAATATATTGCTAGATAACCAATCTCATGCGAACTTATTTATGGGATTGAATATCTGTAATTGTATATTGATGCGCTTTAATAGATGGTTATTGGAAAACGATTAAGGGAAATTGCCTAAAGTTCTACAGCTCTTAGAAGTTCATTTTGCATTTGTTATTGAATGAGTTTATATTGGTTTGGTATGACTGGAACAAATCTCTTAACTATGAAATTCATATATCATTAAGATGATTCTAGCAATAGGATTGATTCATAGGCGTCTATGATTCATTAACCAGACCTATTTGATTAGAATTATAGTTTTGTTTGGGATTTCATTAGCAAGGAATGGTTGAATTTTCAAGATGTTTCTAGTTTGACTAATTGCCAACGAGTGTTCAATAAACTGGCTTATGTATGTGATACTGGAGATTTCCAACTGATTGTTGAAGGGGCGTGAATGGAAGGTTTTGCATGTAGGAGAGATGGTTACTTCAATGTCATTTACATAAGAACTGCAGCATTAGGTAATGATATTGGAAAGATACAAAGAGGAAGAAGTTATATTTACAAATTTCGGACTTCATGTCAACTGCTTTCTTGAATGTTATACAAAGACCAGAAAATTAGTGATTTTTTCAAGTTGGAGAGGTGGCTAGCAGTTTGATTCAGGAATGTGTAAGGAGTAAGGTGCATCTTGCACGTGATAGTGGGATGAAGGACTCTTTATGGGCCGAAGTTATCTTAGATAAGTTTTATATTAGCATGTTTATTTTTCATTTCCATTTTCTTTTTCTGTTTGTAACGGTTAGTATGCTAACCTTTCTTCTGTTTTGCTTTTAGTAGATAATAAAGTGAACTAATTTTTAAAATATATATATATATGTGTGTGTGTGTGTGTGTGTGTGTGTGTGTGTTTATGCACCAGACTTCTCACATTAAGACAACCACTTGTGGACGCTGGATTTGCCAGGCGGTTCCGGGCAGACTTCTACCAAAAGTTGGACTTAACCGCATGTCTTAGCACCGTTACATGTATATTTACGCACTAGATCCGTCACATTAAATTAACAACTTGTGGATGCTGAATTTGTCGGGCGGTTTCAGACAGACTTCTTCCACAAGTTGAATTTAACCTTGTATCTAAGTGTAGTTACAATTTTCTGTTTACTATAAATTTAGGTATATGCATTCTTCCCAATCTATTTTAACATTCATACTTAATATCATATTAACTCCATTTTAACTGATTATCATGTCGCATGTTCTTCCTAACATGTAATTAACTCCCTTTTAAAAGAATAACATGTAACCATCCAATCATGTAATTATTTCTATCTAACAAATTAACATGTAATTATCCCAATTCTTACAGTTAAGGGTTCAAGTACATAATATGCCCCAGATTAACATATAATTATCCCAATTTCACTGTAACAATTTACATTATCCAATTAACAAGTTATTGGAACATGTATGTACACAACAGTAATCGTTTCCGCATATTTTAATAGGTTTATACATTTCAGCGGATTAATCATTTCAGTAGATTTACTATACATTTTAACGGGGAATGCCAAACGATAAATATACCATTATCAATAAGGCATCACTTAAGTCCACTCACTTAATTGCTTTCCAACTCTAATCTGGTCCAGACCTAGCATTCCATGATTATCCTAACTGGATCTAGAATCTAAGTAACCATTAATTCACAATTTTCAGACTAAAAGAAAAAGGGGAGAAAGAGGAGAAATTTAAATTAATCAGCTCCAAAAATTTACCTTACTTCAAATAGAACTGAACACCCTTTTTGTAAATATACATCCTTTTCCTCCAGATCTTGAATCAAGATCTCCTAATACTAATTACTATTTTCTAAAGAGATTTGAGGAGGAAGAAGAATGACAGAGTCTAGAAAGTCTCTCAGAAAATGTGAGTATTGGGCTAGGCTTTACTAGCCTATTTATAGGTGTTCATGATCTTATCGTACACGCAGCGCTGAGTCAATAACGAATGTGGTTAGAAAAACAGTCCAGATTCATCAAAGAATCTGCACAGATCTGGGGTGTGTCGACCTACCCCCTTGGGTCGACCCACCTTTACTTGGGTCGACCCCAAGGTCGACCCAGGCCCTATTTTTTCTTTGCTTATGGTCTTCAGTTTGAATTGATTTGAATATATTCATATATAAGGTCTTTATATGTATACAAAACTTCAAATGCCCATTTTACACGTATATATATATATATATATATATATATATATATATATGCGCACAAATTTTATTTCATTTTCAAAATTCAAACGGTGCCTATGTCGTTATTTAATTCTTACCAGATTTCTTTCATTGCATTCTTATTTTGAACTTTTCTCTTGTATATGTATATATATATATATATATATATATATATATATTTGCACATATATACGCATATGCTTACATATACATATATATATATATTTGTACTTTCTTATAAGTATAATTTTCCTTATATGTGCGTTCATAGACATTTTCCCTTAAGAACATGTGTTATTTTATCCGTTCCCTCGAAATAAAAATATGGCGCCGACGGGGATCAAACTCGCGTCACTCTCTTGAAAGTCACATGCTCCTACCAACATGACTACATAGGCTTTTGTTAATAAGATTAAAAACAATGTTGGTGATTGTTCTTTTCCTTTTATCTTCTTTTCATGTTTGTTACAATATTTCATTTAAATGTATCTCTTTCATCTTAAATCAATTTTCTGCAATTCATAGGTCTAAATTGTAACAGCTCGCATTTTACGTATCGGAGGATCGTAAAATATTTTTATTTTATTCCTTAAGGGTTGGATCATTCTTATATTTTAGTACTTGTTTATGGGGATGTGAGACATATCCATAATTTTTATTAATTTTGTTTGTGACCATTTTACCCCTACCAATTTGTACAGGGTATAACTTTTGACTCAGGACGAATCAGGTGTTGAGCGACCTATGCCATTGGAAAGTAAATGATGTTTCCCTTTCTATAGAGTTGTCACATTAAGGATTTGGCTCAGCGATTTGGGAAGAATCGTTATTTTAAGGTTTAACAGTTGGCTGTTCAAATTTATAAAGCTATAATGAGCTGATTTGGTGAGGCCCATTAGTGGCCTGGTGGATGGCTATAAATAGGGGTGGGAGGTATGAGAGATAGTTTATTTTCTCCATTTTCTCATTTGGAAGAGCCAAGGGATCCTCCATTTCTTAATCTTTCCACCATTAGTGCTTAGAAAATCGAAGATCTACTCCATTTGAAGCTAGA
Organism: Allium sativum; assembly: GCA_030737875.1. Lineage (NCBI taxonomy): Eukaryota > Viridiplantae > Streptophyta > Magnoliopsida > Asparagales > Amaryllidaceae > Allium > Allium sativum. The sequence continues at coordinate 41,161,331 of JASFAX010000020.1, read as the reverse complement.
TTTACATCGAGAGAGGATAGATTTCATCCAAGCAAGAGGATTGAAGGAAAATCTCCATTGTCGGATCCGAATTTCATTATTTCTAAGCTAGGTCAAAGATTTGGTGAGTGATACACATCTCTCACACAGATTCAAGCAAGTATATGAGTTGTATGCTCACATTTTTATCAAATTCAAGTGTTTTCTCTTAAGATCTACATCATGGTAAGCTTTATTTCATATGAATCGCCATATGATCTAATTTAGCAAGTTAAAACTAGTAATCTCTATGCTATTTCATGCGTTTATGCAAGTTTGATCCATAATTTAGTTCATATGTGCATTTATCATGATTTTGGTGTAAATTGCATAACTTAGGTAAAAATTGTCATATTCATGTTGAAAGTTATTTCATAACATGTTTATAGAGGTATTGGATTTATTGAATGAATTGGTTGCGTCGAAATTGTCAATCGACGATGTTTTGGTTGAATTTTGGTTCGTAAACGTGTTGGATCAAATCTGAGGGAATTCATTCGGTCGGGTGCATATTGGATCGGTCACGAATAAAGTGGAGCAGAAGTCCGGTCGTACAGAGTTTGGGTCGGACGACTTAAGTTGGGTTGGTCGGTCATCTTTGAGGATGGGTAGTGCTTCCATTCTGGTCGAGCGTAGTTGGTTCAGCTAGGCGATACGAGGATGCGGATCAGTCTGGAAGTTGTTATATTAGATCAATCACAAGTGCAGAAGTCGGGTCGGTCGCTGTGACATGGATCGGGTCAATCTCAACGTGATAGGTAGGTCGGGTCTGGGTGGAAGGACTGGGTCGGTCAGTCACCATATTGGGCTATGTAAGGTTTGGTTGGTCATGCAAGGGAGGATCGGTCGGGCTAGGTCATTGCAGGTTGAATGGGTTGGTCAAGACTTCGGGTCAGTCGGTCCAAAGGGGATGGATCGGTCTGTGTTGTATGGATGGGTCGGTTGGCTCCAAGAGGATGGGTCGGTCGCAGAGGGTCATTTCTGAAAAATTATATTTTTCGGGTATGACCCAAATTTAAATAAAAAGGCTCTGGAAAAAAAAATTTGAACCCTAGCCGTAGCGCATTGATGTAATTTAGTCAGTGATGTTGTGACTTTGAAGTAAGTTCAAGTGGGAATATTCAAAGTGTTGAAGGTGTTCGTTGATCGATGTAGAACAACGAATGAAGTAGCAAATCAAAGGTTGTGAGTTCGGGGATAATGGTTACTCAAGAAGGTTGCTTCAGCTATGAAAAGTCGTCGGGTTGAGAGATATGAAGGCCAAGAGATTATCGTTGTCATAAGTTCTAGCAGACTCGAAGCAGGGATACAATAGGGTAAGCTAAAAGACCGAAAGGTTGCTGGTCGAGTACCCTGGGTATTGTTGAAAGACCTAGTTGTCAAGGTTGGACATACATAATATCGTTGAAAGGCGTATGGAGTTTATACTAGAAAATTGGGGTTACCGTTAGCCCTTGACATATGGCAAGGTTGGCTGTCATACGATTAACGATGGTTTCAAAGCATGATTGGCGGTGATAGCCAGAGTCATGGATGATTGGTTGCTTTGTTTGAACCGTCTCATTTAGATTGTCCAACGTCGAAGGAGATGTTCCTTGGGTGCTTGTCTAATATTGGTTTAGGCCTCTGGGGCTTGTGCTTGAGGAATGTTCACTACTACAAAAGTGGGCATATTCGACACTATTTTTATGTGGTCGTAGATCAAAAAAGCGTTGCCGTAGGCCATTTTTTCAAATAGGCAACACCGGGGGGCGTGGCATCCGCGGCTGTTGCATTAGCCACCTAAGGCAACACTTTTGTCCATCTACGGCCACGGAAAGAAAGTGTTGCATTATAGCCATAATGCAACACTATTTGCATGTAATGCAACACTATTCAGCGTTGCCTTAAGCATTAGTTAGGGCCCGGCTTCCAGTGCCGCCACGTCAGCTTTCCACGTCAGCTGTCTACGTGTCACACGACACGTCATCTCTCCATGTCAGCACTCCACGTGTAACATGTCACACCAGCTATCCACGTCAGCTGTGGGGTCCACGTGCGACGGGTAAGCAATTATATTTAATGTAATGCAACACCACTACAATATGTAATGCAACACCATTACAATGAAATGCAATATCAATAAAAGCTAACGCAACAGTAGAAGAAGGAAAATGCAACACTAATTTGATAGAAATACAATGCTTTAATTAAATATTTTGCAATACAGGTTTTGTACAAGAAACTCATCCAAAGCAATTGTTTTAATTATCCAAATATCAAAACTCAAAAATCATCTACACCGTTTTGTTCATTGTATACAGTAAGCTCGAACTACTTCAAGAATAGGCGCACGACATAAGGGACATTATCCTGATCCATTCCTGGCCAATTCTTTAGCGAATTCTGAACATGTACACATGTGTCCACACCTGCAAAATGTATTACTCATTTATATATATGAATCATATATATGCAGCAATCCGATTGCAATAGGAAATATATATGTATGTTAGTATGTACCTATATATGAATCATATATATGCAGCAATCCGATCTGCAAAATGTACCCCTCTGCCTTCCAGAATTAAATATGCACCTGATCAAATGATAACAAGTTATTTGATAAGTGGTGGCATCGAATGGCCATTGGCCTTCTTAGTAAAATGTTATGAACACAATTATTACAATTGACTTACTGACCATTGGCGATTGGTCACTCATGCCAGCCAACAAATAAGCAATTTCATATGGCCATTCGTCTTCTGAGCAAAAAGTTTTCAGTTCCCATATTACTGCCATGTACAGTGTGTCACTTCATATCCTGTCAAGCTTCAGAAGCATATCGTCATCTACATCTTCAACTCCTAAACAAAACTCCATCGTCAAAAGTTAAAAAAAACAATGGAGGACTCTTCACTATGCATCACTGCCACTGTTCTTTCAGGACATTGGACTTACGAATTTGTGCATCTCACGCTTAGGCATACCCTGAAGCTTAATGAGGAGTGGACTATACGGGTTATACCCAAAAACTCTTTTCTAATAACATGCCCATCTTACAGTACGCGTGATCATGCGCTAATGTTGAAACTTTTTACAAAAATTGGAGGTGCTTTTTATGTGCAACAATGGTCTACTGAAGAATTTGAGCCTGAACCAGCGTTCGAGGCAGAATCATAGGCCAGAGTTGTTGGCTTTCCCGAGTTCTTGAAGACAAATGTTCCTGCAATAAAAGAATTAATGACTCCAATGGGAAATGTGTGTGAAATTGACGACTGTCATTGGTCTCGAATTGACCATAGATCATTATACCTGAAAATGGAATTTTATGAAGGCATTGGCTTGGAGAATGTTTTTGCTGCTCGATTCGACAACAAGAAATACATCATTAGGGTTGAGCGCACCACACATACTCATCCTTTGACGAGGCCTGAAATTCTGTTTGTGAGCAATAGGGAGGAACCGGTGGTACCATTTTTTTGTGATCATAGGTAAATTTTACTTCCATCCACAGTTTCTTATAGTGAGACACAACCACACATGCACACACTCACATACATACATACAAGGTTATAATGCCCCACCCAAGATTCTGAAATAATAATACAAACTGGTGCTCTGTTAGTTGTACATAGATGTGGTTGTGTGGCTTGAATTTGAGACACTGTTATTGTATGGCTTGAATTTCCTTCAGATGTGGTTACATGTCAAATTGTTTGATAATTAATGTGTGTTACATGTCAAATTGTTTGATAATTAAGGCATATAAACTCGTAGGTGGATCACATTATTTGAGAATTGAATCATATAATATATTAGGTGGATCACAAAATGTTTACAGAAATAGAAGTTTGATCATATAATATATTAGGTGGATCACAAAATGTTTACAGAAATAGAATTAACATACCTATTGAAGTTTGATCATCCAAAGATCACTTTGCCCTCCACAACAAGAAATTCTGGTTTGGTCGCTGACTATGCTCTATCCTTAACAGCCACTCTGACATAGACAATGACTCTGACATGGACAATGACTCTGACATGGATGCTGGTGCTGGTGATGATGCTGGTGATGACTGGTGATGTTTGTGGATGTTGGTTTTATTCTGCTGGTAATGATTTTTGGCTTGAAATTTTGTGAATATTTGTGAAACTTTGTGTGGTTGTGGAAGTTTGTGATGACTGGTGATGACTGATGATGGATGCTGGTGAATGTTTTTGAATGTTTGTGAATGGTACGTTGTTTTGTTTGTGAATGCTGGTGATTTTTTAAAATCTCTGCGTACGTCTCTGGTGTATACTTATGATACTTGTGCATGTATACTTGTGTGTGCCTTCAGATGGCTGCCTTATGATACTTGTGCGTGCATGTATACTTGTGCGCGCGTGTATACTTGTGCGTGTCTACTTGAGCGTGTGTACTTGTGCGTGTATACTTATGATACTTGAGCTTGTATACTTGTGATACTTGTGCGTGTATACTTGTGATACTTGAGTGTGTGTACTAGTGCGTGTATACTTATGATACTTGAGCTTGTATACTTGTGATACTTGTGCGTGTATACTTATGATACTTGTGCGTGTATACTTGTGCGTGCGTGTATACTTGTGAGTGTATATATGCACTACGTGTATGATGTGTATTGTAATAAAACGAAAATGCTTGAGTGCCCGCTTCAGATTTTGTCAAAATCTGCGGTAAGAGGCTTAAAATTCGGATGTCACCGCAGTGCAAATTAACCTCAAGCATACAAATTAACCGCAGTGTAAGGTATGAACCTCAAGCAGTGCAAATTAACCGCAGTCCCCATTCCTTAACTAGCTCGACCTCTATAATAAACCAATGTCTTTTTCATGCCAGTAGCCCGGTTCTCATGGTTTATTGCTGGGTATAATTTTCGAATAAACCTCAGCATAATCCCAAATCCCAAATCAATAATAAGCGCAACTAATTACTCATAAGCGAATGGGTTTTCCAAAATGTAACAAATGAACTAATTACTAATTACTCATAATCCAATATACAATAAGCGCAACTAATTCACAGTGCAATACAAACTGAAACTGAGGGAAAAAACTGGCGATGTCAGCGCCCTGAGCAATCAAAACTAGAAAGCGTTTCAAAGCTTCATCCTTTTCGGAATAGAATTTGCTGTCGAGGAGAGGATCGATACTGACGTGAATTTAGGTTTAATTTTTTGTCAATAGTAAAAAGGGGGAAAAACGATTAGATGATAGAGAAGAAAATGATTTCATGAAGGGAGAAGATCGCGCCAAAATTTCGTCAAAAGAATGAAATGACGTGGCTGTCAATGATTGGATGATGGCTAACATTAAGATCATCAGATCCATAGATAGTTTGAACCGTTGGATTAATCTTTCATCTACGGTTGGGGTTTTTATATGTTGATAACGCGGATAGCTGAGCTGGATTATATATACGTAATGCTACGCTTTTAACTGGTGTTGCACATCAGAACACTAAAATTCCCACCGCAACAGTGCATCCACGTATAATGCAACAACATATGAATGCTGTTGCAGAAGCTCGAAGAAATCATAGCTTTCGCCACACTTTTCATGCAACGCACACAAATTAGTGTCGAATATGCCCACTTTTGTAGTAGTGGTTGAGTTCGATTAGGATGATTTACATAAGATATATAATTTAGATGTCATGAGTGCTTTGCCATGATTGAATGGGTGTTCTGATTTCCACGGATGTATGGTTGAAATGTTGTTATAAAGGCTATCACTATCCGATGTGGGGAACATATGTTGAATTCTTCTCTGGTGTTGTGGGTAGATTAGTATGTTTATCTATACATTCTCATATACTTTATTATTGATGTTTGTTAGTTGTTTTATCGCTCACTAAGACTGCTGTATGACTCAAGGTTTTATGTTTCCCTCTTATTACTTTGGGCTGTTCATCCGGTTGTGGATGGACATGTGACAAGTGATAGCTTAGTGAGGACAATGTTGCAATTCAGAGATGAGCTGTAGGCTTACGTACCTGTTTTATTACTATCTAGTATTTGGATTTCCGCTGTTAGCTTTCTCTAAGTGTTGTAGTGAGCCAATTTATGTAAACACTATTGTTGTAATATTCCAAGTGTATGGATATTACTTTCTAGTTGTTATGAATGTCTAGTGCTTTCTGCTTCACTAGTAATACTTGTTGTATATGTTCTATTATATTTTATCCTTGCGCTGGGAGTTCCACGATAGGTACCGATTGCGTCTATCTACTATGATGATCGTTCACAACTGTCGTGCACACATCTCAGCGCATTATTCCTCTTGTTTAGTGCAGAGGTTGTGGTTAGTCGTCACATATATTGACCAGAAAATCGTCACCGACGCAATTACGCTAATCCCGTGACCAAATTTTGGAAGCTCTTCAAATTTTATCTTACTTAAAATGCGGGGTGTTACATTTAGGGTGAAATATCCATCGTAATCTATGCTAATAGACATATCATCTTGATTTTTAAATTGGCCACCTTTAATATAAATGCTATTCTTTAAATATTAACAGAATATAATCCTTATAATCATAAGAGAATCACGTTTTTTTAGCTTCATATATTCAGCTTTTGAAGATGGAAATAAAAATGAACATGATTTATTATGTTGTTGAAACTACCATTTTCAACAGTAAAAGTGATTCTTCTAACAAAAGACATTTAGTCTTTCAGAGTTATTGTTCATGAAAACATTTTAGGAGAAAAATTGAATTTTCTTCCCCGCATTCATGAATAAAATTACATTGTAGCAACAACCAAGCATTGGTACATAACATTTACACAATGTTACATGTAATCATGATTCATGTTGCGTGTGTGCCAGGTTAATACTGTTTATTTAGAATTTTACATGGATATGAGCAAGCTGCATAACTGTAACTTCTTCTATAGACTCTTTGATTGTTTTATGTTGCAATTTTAGACCAACATGAAGTCTTAACTTTCCCTGCATAATTCTGACCAATAACCAATGTGTATTTGTCAATAGTATCAGAGTTATAAATACAGACTCAATTTCTCTAAAGAGGCTTTGTTTTATGCAGACAGGTTCAACTTCCTAGAAAGTAATGTTCAAGTTATAGATGGGAATAAACCTATGTATTATTGATGTGGCCCATTAGGTTGACATAATGATTGGTCAATATTTGACCTTTGGTTGTTGGTGTAATAGCAACAAGACAAGAAAAGAGAACGTGTCACTGAAGAAAAGAATAATGTACATAATATTGATATTAATGTTCATTATATTTTTCACTATGAATTTGTACAACTATTTTAACATTAATTCTTTAGAGCCTGTTAGATGGTCCAAAACGGACCGTTAAGGCAACGGATGCGTCTGACGCTTCCATTGCCCAACGCCCCATTTGGGACCGTTGGATTTCCACCCGTTGGCCTGCCTCCCTCCTCCCCCCAATAAATTTCCCTTTCCTCTTTTTCTCTTCACAATTCTGCTTCTCTGTTTCCAGCTTCTCCTACTTCCAGTTTCCAGTCCGTTACAGCTAATTTTCAGGTAATTTTATTCGTTGTTATATTTTAAACGTTCGTATATTCAATTTACATATGTTTTCCAAAAAAATTTGTTTATTTTTTTTCCAGTTAAATGACACACTCTTCTGCCTCTAGTTTATGGTCTTCTAACGCGCCCATCGTTTCATGGCCATAGGAGCGAACCGAAGCTTCATAGATGTTTGTCTCTACAATATTCACCTTAGAGGAACACATAGACTCTTGACCGCTGTTCAGAATGAATTCAATGAGCAGTTCGAGGAAGTTTTGACGTAGATCAGGATTAAAAACAAATGGGATAATATAAAGAGGGCCTGGACAGCTTGAAACGCTCTACTTCAAATTTCAGGTGGTTATTGGGATACTGCTTAAGGCCGCTTAGACGGCTCAGATGATTGGTGGAATGAGCGTGCACGCTTGTACCAAAGGTTTAGGAGACAATCTCCTCTGAAGTTTCGAGAGAAGATGAGTTTTCCGGGGCCTGCATAGGGAAAGACACCCGTAGTTACCAGATTCCCTTCCGCCACAACCTTCTACTGCGACCGATGCAACTATGTATCGTGATTTTCTGAGTGGAGGGAGTTCACCAACAGTTCAATCCACGCGCAGACAGACGCCGCGCACCACGTTTAGTAGACAACCTACCATACAACCCTCCTTCTATCAATCATACTGTTTCACAACCGCGGTGGAATGTTGCTTCGTTGTTTTCTCGACCGTTACTAATGTTGAGAAGTGGGGGATTATTGAAATTTTTCGCATGGGTCAGTCAAATTTGGAGGTGGTGGAGATAATATCTGACTAAGACTTGTTTGGTTATATAAGTTATCAACTGAGAAATTTCTGTGGACGTTAGTAATTTGTTCGATTTATTCGTTTTTATAATTTCTATGTTCTTGTTATGTAATATTATTATGTAGTGAACTGTAATGTTTGGTTAACTGTGTTATTCTGCATTAATGATACTGTTATGTTTTAATCATTATTTAATTAAATTACAAAACAAAAATAAAATGGTCCGCTTAAATGCTCTGCTTAAATGGCCCGCTTAAAGCGTCAAACGCATTCTCCACTAACCACAATTCTTTGCTTAAATTCTTAGCTCAAACTCTCCGTTTCGCTTGCGTCAAACACACGCTTAGAGATTTTGTTTCTCTACTTTGTTTTTTAGCAAAACCTTAGGTAAAAAGAGTTTATGAGAATATTTTATGTCATTAGACATTAAAAAAATGCAAATAACAAAAATAATGCTGAGTTGTGCTAAATATTATTCTTAGATAGGGCAAAAAAATTACAATGATATTTGCATAAGAGAAATGCTAAGCACAGTTGCCTATAAGCAACTGTACAAGACACTCGCTCTCTAATTGGTTGAAATAGGTGGCAACCTTGATTTTAAATTATTTTTACAATTGAATGCGGACCCCACAACCATTTAAAATCAAGGTTGCCACCTATTTCAACCAATTAGAGAGCGAGTGTCTTGTACAGTTGCTTATAGGCAACTGTGCTTAGCATTTCTCTTTGCATAAATGAAAGAGTGACAACACCTATTCGGAGCATAGGTTTGCATTAATTATTAAAGTACTGTGTTGCTAAAAGCACCCAAATTTCTTGTTTCTAGTACCGTGAGTGATATTAGAAAGTGTTTAGCATAATACCACCACGTGATACTAAAAGAATTCAGCTTTACACTTCCTAATACCGTGTATGGTACCAAGAAGAAGAAATTTGGTTGCTTTCAGCGGTACTGTTGTATTACAAAAAGGACGCCTTCAGAGTAGCGCAGCAGCTGAAATCGTTGAAAAACATACTGGTCATTTCACCTCGGATCTACTCTATCCGCTGCTATCTCCACGGCCAAAAACAGAAAAAATAATGGAGGCGTTCTATTACTTAGTTTTTGGCGCGCTTTCCGTAGTGGTGGCAGTGCTCGAGCTCAGCAAATCCAGCAATGATCGCATCACCACTTCTTCCGCCTTCAACTCTTTCAAGACCAATTACATAGTCGTCTATTCTCTCATGATGGGTATTTCACCTTTTTAATAGAATTTTTACCTGGATCTTAAACTCAAAGTCTTCTACAATTTATAAGCAATGTTTTGATTTTTGCGGTTAATTTGGATTTCACGAGCTTAGAACTTATTTCAAGGATTGTTAGTGGTGTATACATCTGGATTTGGTTGATTTTGGCATTTGCTTGTTGTTAGTTTGCTGATTTTACCGTCGGTGGATCTGCCGGTGTCAGCATTTGCGTGTAGTTTGATTGATAGTTGCAGTGTCGGTGGATTAGCTGACGTCAGATTTTCTAGATCTGCTAGCTGATACTTCTCTAGGAGTAGGAGCTCGGTGTTTTGAAAATCCAATGAATCTTTGGGTATACTGTTGCCAAATTTTCTTACATTGAGCATTTGTATCCTCGCTTATTGAATTATCATGGCGTTGATTATATGCTTAGGCAGTGTACAATGGTCCAAGAGTGCAATCGTAACTATTGTTTCTTGTACGAACTTCTTTATTAAATCCTGCAGGTCTCTAGATCCACATTTTAGAGACATTATCACTTTAGTGGTGATCCTTGACAAATCTAAACTTGTATCTACGAAAAATATGAAGATCAAAGACTTATTGGTGTGTCAGAACGAGTTTGTCATCAGCTTTAATACCCCATTTGTTATAATAATTGTTGGTTTTTATGTTGAGCAGCTGGAGATTGGTTACAGGGTCCATATGTGTACTACCTGTATAGTACATATGGTTTTGATAAAGGGGATATTGGCCGTCTGTTCATTGCTGGATTTGGATCCTCAATGCTTTTTGGTACCATCGTGGGATCCCTAGCTGACAAACAGTAACATTTACAAAGATATATGCATTTTTATTTTCTTCTAGCAGGAGTGTCGAACATATTAACTTTGTTTTCCTGATTATGATACAGGGGTCGAAAGAGAGCGTGTGTAACCTACTGCCTAACATACATCTTGAGCTGTATTACCAAACATTCTCCACAGTATAAGGTGTTGATGGTGGGTCGTATATTGGGAGGGATTGCTACCTCTCTCCTTTTTTCGTCTTTTGAATCGTGGTTAGTTGCTGAGCACAATAAGGTCGTGAAATTGTTATCTCTTATGGTTTTCTTTTACATTTTTCAGAAATGCTAGACAATTCTTCTTTTGATGTGACAAATGTATGCTTCTTTAAGCACCTCTAATATTTGCATTGTTTGTATTGATTGTTTGCAAGTGGGAAGCTTATTAAAGTATACCAAGTCATTAAATGTAACATCTACATGTTAGGTCATGCACCGTATTTTCCATCTTTCTCTTGGTTTTGCTCCATTACCTTTTAAAGAAATTTTGATCAACTGCACAATAAAGGTACAAATTTGGCTCATTCAGATCAATATGTCACATTCCCCAAAGCAGATCTGGCATGGCATTTTCATATTTTTTTGGTGGATACCAAACACTTCCATAAACATTGGATGTACATTTGCAGTAAAAAAATATTTAATTGCAGAAAACTTTATTGCTAAAATATAATAAAATAATTATTTCAAAAAATAAAAATAAAATAATGTCTCGAATGTTTGTGTATGCTGTTTTATGTGAATTCAGCTAAAGAGAAACCATATATGTAATTCAAAAATGTCGGTATGGTTCCGTGGAAGATAAAATCCGATCTGTTAATGCAAACAAATCATTTTGCTTATTTGTTTAAACTTTAAATTGATTTCCAACTGGAAACCAAATTTGGTCATCTCCTATCCTTTGGTAACAGATGCAAAGTATCAACGTGTAGTGGCTATCCTTACACCTTAAAGTTGCATTTAAATGAAGAAACCTTTAAAGTTGCATTTAGTAGTTTAAGCTTTTAGTACGTTAGAAAAGCAACTTTGATATACGGCTTTGTGATCACCATTTGCTTACAAGGTTGGGCAAACTAGAACCGGCGCCTTAGCTGAAATTTTCATAATCATTTATGGAAATTAGATTTAAGCTAGATAGCCCTTGCTAATTTTTACAAAAAATATCAGATTTACACTGCAGTTAAAGCGCTCAGCGGATCCAATGTGACGGAGGTGCAAAAAGTTGTAGCGGGGATAAACGAAGATATAGCAGGATATAGCGGATGAGTCTATAATAACATATAAAACTCTTATTTCATGTTTTTACAAATATACAAATGATAAATAAATGGGAAATTAACATTCAATTTAATTATAATTTGTACACTTAATTTTAATAAAAGCATGTGCAAATATATGTAAATAAATGTTAACTTTTATTTATTTTGATTAAATTTAATAGAATATTATAGCATTTTCTATTCTGAAAAATATGTCAAAATTTCTATTAAAAAACTAATTTTATAAATTTTATAATGTAAAAATGTCCATTTTCAATGCATTTCTTTCATAGAAGATATAGCGGAAATAGCAGAATGTAGCTGAAATAATGGGATATATCGGGAATATCGGAATATAGCGGGTCTTAAAGCGGAAAGGCTATTTTGGAGGCTATTTGGAAATAACGTAGTGGTAGAAATCCGCTACATGATATATCGAGGATATGTCGGGGTAATAGCGGGGCATAAACTGCACAGGATTTACATTAGATGGCCCTTGCTAAATTTTCAGTTGGGCTATAGATGGAAATAAATAACAGACTTCAGCCCATGCACTTTCCACAAAACATCCAGCTCTGCCACTGATGATCACATCTATATTGTTGCAATTGTATTATGGTTTTTCTTTAATAAGAAATTTCAAATTGAAAAAGATTTTCTTTTATCATTCACTGTATATTACACGTGAAAGATTACTGGAAGATGTATTGAATCCCTTAGCTGGTTTCTGAAAGTTGGCTAATTTTAATCCATGTCCCTGCATTCTATTCTGAATGTGTTTCTGCGCTTCAAATATAATGTTTCGCTGCATCATAACTCTGTAGCATTTACACTGTTTAAATATATCAATATTCTATAAGCTCACACTTCGTGCACATTCCAGTTCCATAAGGTTCAGTCGACATAACGGAGATAATTTTTTATGATTCTTATGGAATGATTCAAATGTGCTTCAACGTTATCTTCATACTCTTCATTTTAAATTTCTGATATATTTGTGAAATTATGCAGAGGGGATTCGAACCACAGTGGCTCTCTTTAACATTCTCGAAGGCAATATTTTTTGGCAACGGTCTTATTGCCATTATATCTGGGTTGTTTGCCAACATGTTAGCTGACAATTTGGGCTTTGGCCCAGTTGCTCCTTTTGATGCTGCTGCTTGCTTTCTTGCAATTGGCATGGCTGTTATACTGTCAACTTGGTCTGAAAATTATGGTGATCCTTCTGACAACAAAAATTTAATAACCCAATTCAAAGGTGCTGCTGTAGCTATAGCTTCAGATGAGAAAATTGCTTTATTGGGAGCAATACAGTCATTATTCGAAGGCTCCATGTACACTTTTGTATTCCTCTGGACTCCTGCGTTGAGCCCAAATGATGAGGATATTCCACATGGTTTTATTTTTGCAACTTTTATGTTATCTTCCATGTTGGGAAGCTCTATTGCATCTAGGCTTTTAGCCCGCCCTTTACTAAAAGTTGAAAGTTATATGCAAGTTGTTTTTGTCGTATCCTCATTTACTCTTCTCCTCCCGATCCTTACCACCGTAAGTCATTTTCAATCTATTGCAGGCTCAATTAGCTTGGATATTTATTATTGCTTTTTATAATAATGGACCGATTTCTTTTATTATTCAGTTTTTGGTGACACCTTCATCTGTTAAGGGTGGGAGCATATCTTTTGCTGGATGCATACAGCTTTTTGGTTTCTGCACGTTTGAAGCATGTTGTGGAATATTTTGGCCATCTATTATGAAGATGAGGTCACAATACATTCCCGAGGAGGCTAGGAGCACAATAATGAATTTTTTCCGTATTCCCCTTAACATTTTCGTTTGTGTTGTGCTTTATAATGTAAGCTGCATTAGAGTATAATGATTTTTCTTCTCCATTATTATTTTAGAATTAGACTAAAAAATTATGACTAACGGAATGTGCGTCCTTTTTGAAAATGTTTCAGGTTAATGCATTCCCTATCACTATCATGTTTGGTATGTGTTCTATATTCCTTTTCATGGCTTCCATTTTGCAGAGGCGCCTTATGGTGGTTGCTGAGATCCACAAGTCAAGTAAGTCATAATGTTTTTGTAGTTTCGTGCACTTTATTTCTTATGGTTTTACCCATAGGTTTGGTCCAAAATTTTAATTGGGAACTTAATATATGCTATAATTAAACTCTTTAATGATTCATCGTACAGAAGACTGCCAATAGGCAATAACATATTATTCACTGAATGAAGTATAACCTTAATTGTCCTGTTTTATTGAACTAGTCTTTATGTTTCTTAGATAGTGACAATTTATGTTGCACTCTTTGCCAAATAGCTGTGTCATAATTGGAGAAATAGGATAATGGTGCTTACATACAGATGCTGGTTTTTAGTTGCGGCTGTTCACTATCTAACAAGTATTTTAATAAAAGGATTGCCAAAGGGACTACAAACGTTGTATAGAAGAAAACAATTTTTGGGGATTCCATATAAATTAGAATGATTAAGGGGTGACATAATGCAGGGAACTTCAATATAAACTTAATATTTTATCGAACTCAAAACTAATCAATAACACCGCACTGAAAGTTAAAAATAAGATCGACAGAGATGTACCAAATAGGCATAAAATTGTTATCGAATAGTTGATACTAAAATATGGCAGCATTCCATCAAAATTTGCATAAAAAGGCGCAATCATCCACCTTGTTTATTTGGAACACCAGTGGAAAGATGGTAGTATCGTAATCAGGCAACTAGCAAAAAGGAAAAACTTCATTCTGAATGGAAGAGATAAATTTTAAAATATAATCTGAACGACATTAAACATTATATTAATATGAAATATGAAAACGAATGTTATATGAATATAACATTATATATGTGTGATGCTATATCAACTTAGCATTACATGTGTAATGCTATATTAATTTGTTATTTTAAGTGTGAGAAAGATTCATTAATGCCAACAAATGTCGATATTGAACTCAGGGCTTTTAGTCGTCTGGTCAGAACTATTGTTTACCAATTTAGCCAATAAATGCGATGTTATTCATCTAGTGTAGTTTACACATACCAGTTTGATTTAACATTTTGTTTTATCCAAAATGCTATTTGAATATGGAGTTGAACGTTTTTTCCTGGAACAGTATTTGTGTTTAATTTGGTATTATCTGGTTCTGTAAAGAGCAATTGCTGCTGGGTCTAGATGTGAATTTTTTTGACAAATTTGCCTTTGAATTGCAGAATCCCATATATCGATGAAGGAGAGAGATGCCGAGGCAGAACCACTGAATATATGAGGAGCAAGAGAAAATTTATCAATGGATAAAAATTTACAGAAGATATACATGGCATAAAACGATTATTTGAATACTGATGCCGGCAATCAAACGGCACGTAGGAGACATGTTTTAATTAATTCGAAATATACGGTGGATTAGAACATTGTATTAGCTTCTGAATCCAATAATATGACATAACTTTTTTTTCTTTTTTTAGTTTGGTATAAATATATAAATTTGAACATCAGTTATTATGGTATCGTCCAATGATAATAGCAACGACGTTTTTTTTTTATATTTAATTCAATGATAAAGCTATTTGGACCGATGCAGATTACGTCAATTAGTGCGGGAAGAAACAAATTTTTCGGAAGGACCCCACAGGACGCTGGTAAATTACAAGTATACCCCCTGAATTAAACATTTCGCCCCTGCCGCATGATTTAACCGAAGATTGTTCGGTCTGTGCAGCAGCGTTCTTAATTCTATGTTAGATGCTTTTGAACAATGCTAGGGCCGTAATTCTTTCTCATGTTCGGGTGTTTTAGTCGAATGTATTTCGGGTAGCATAGCAAATTTGGATGCTTTTTGGAACGTGGTTGACGGTTTTATTTTGAATAGTATATAGCCCGTGCTGTTGGCACGGGTGCAGATTTGCTTATTCTACAATTTGTGTTATTGTATGTTGCATGGGTTCAATATTTTGGTTGGAGTCATGTATCATTTTTTTTTATATTGTAGGGACGTGCAAAATGGGAAATTTTGAAAGGGATGCAAAAGCATCAACGAATGGAACATCGAAAGGGATAAGCAATGAGAAAAGTTTGATGATTAGGAAGGTGTTTTATGCATAATGCATAGGATGAAATTATTGGAATTTTTTGGTGATACAATATTTCCAAAGTTAATTAGGTTTTGGAGATATTTATGTTAATTTGGTTACCTGTTTTGTACAAGAAATAAAATGAAAAGGAATATTAAGGAAATTGAGATATTAGATATATTCGCCATTTATTTTGTTGTCATATTTCATGAAAGAAGAAATGAGAATAAATTGAGAAATAATTGATTGATGGAGACAAGAGAAAGTTATCAGTCAATTATATCACAATAAAATTAATGAGAATATTAGTCTTGCATGAATTGATTTATTTACATAAATCAATTACTTCATCCCAAGAAATTTTTTTTCTATATAAAGAGAGGCATAGAGAATGTTATTATCATCATGTCATCTTTATTTCTTCATTTCTTTGATCTACTGTAAAACTCTGTAGACTCTTGAATATTAATAACTTTTTTAACATAGAAGTGAACGTACACTATCTCGCGATAGTGGAATCACTATAAATATTGTATGTTTTATCAAGATTTTTTTTTTTTTTTTTTTTTTTTTTTTTTTTTGCTGATCAGTGATTGATAATCATTTCAATCTGTTTGTTCTGTCACATCATTCCAAGATCCTATTGAGATTATCGCTAACCAGGAACATGCCTAAGGATCAAATCATAATCTCGTACATAGGTAAGCCGACTTAGCTATTTGTTATTCGATATCCATGCTATCAGTTGATGACGATCCCATGTGTGAGGTCTGCTACAGTACTGTGCAATTGACGACTTCTCCAATTCCGTCAATGTAGACCAGACCATGAAAAATTGAGGTAGTTTCCCTCTCCTGACTAGCTTCTCAACTTCATCGTTCAGATGCTCGCATTCGTTAGTGTCATGCTCATCAATGTCGTGAAAAACCCAATGTTTTCCGAAGGTTCTTTCCCATTTTGAGGGTTCCTCTTGCTTGTTTTCTGTATGGAATAAGATTACAAGTCTTTCGGTAGATCCTTTTCGAGTAAGCATTCAAGTCAGTGAATGAAGAGAATCTAGGTCCACTTTTTATATTTTTTAGCTCGGTCACCTGAATCATTAGCCTTCCTCTTCCATTTGTTATTTATAGAATCTAAGGTGCTCCATCCTTAACAACATTTTCTTCGAGAGCTTCTCGATCTGCCTTCTTATCTTCCTTCCTCCGAAACCTATTGGCCTCACGATAGAATTCACCATGATCCTACAGGGGATCCCTTTCCCGAGACATCTTAAAATCAAAATTGTCTAAGATCCCAGAAACTGTAGCCATTAGAACCAAAGATAGACTTTGCCAATCTACCGTAGCTATTGTAGCGTTGCCGAAACCACAAAGCATTCATGCTTGGTAGAAAAAACAGGAAGCACTTGGCTATGGCACCATCAGATGCTCCCCACACTTCCATATGTTGCATGCAATGCATCAAGTGAGCGGTCAGATTTTTTCTTCCGTTGTAATATTTCAGAATCAGTAACTTAAAATCCAGTGGTTTCCTAGAATTCCAAATATTTGGAATTAATGGGCTCTGACTGTAACACCACTCCGAGACCCACTCTAATAAAGAGCATTAACATGTAATGGCGTTTGTTAGATTAGAGAATAGGGCTGGTTAGGGGCGACCATACATAATTTAACATCAGACAAGTATTGAATCCGTTGATTGGGTGAATAATATTCTCTTTTATTAACACAAATGAATCGACATACTCAACACACCTGATACGAAACTACGATGGTTTAGGATCATTTTAGAACAATATACGATACATCATAATGACAGATCACATAATAGGTGCATATAGATACAATCACAAAAATACAACTTATACATGAGCTACGTCTTAATGAACATAGAACACGAATACAACAATGTCTGATGGAATGACTCAACAACAACTCGAGAATACAAATAAACACTGCAATAATCTCCACAGATAGTCCAAGCTATATCCAGCAAATCATGAATCAACAGTAATTAAACCTGAAATAGCTCGTTCTGACCTGAGCACTAACACACACGGGTCAGTCAAGTTTACAAATCAGTATAAATCAACATAGAATTAGAAATCATATAAGTAAGGATTCCGTTTGTCCTAAAAGGAATCAAATAACTCAAGTCCACCATTGGCTCATAAGATGCTAAAGGCTAAGTACCCTATAAAATCTTAAGAGCCACATGGTTGACTGCAAGAAGGGGGTTTAACTTCGTCATCTAGGTGCTATGTAACAAGCTAAGCATAAACGCATCAACAACAAGAAAGACTCATAAGGCAACACTTAAACTCCTCTCACGAGTTTAAGTAACACAAAGACATTCTCATTGCTAACAATATCAATATAACTTAAGGGCTATTAAAATCAACCTATCGTCATAAAATAGGATTCAAAGCCACAAATTCACCAAGTCAAAAAGATACCAGAAAATGGGTCCAACTCTTAAATCAATAAATTTCAACAAAGGAATTTATTTGCCAAGTACCATATTGTTGGATCTACCAAGAATCCTAATCACTTGGATCTACCCTGAATAACATTTGGATATACCTAGAAAATATAATGTTTGGATCTACCTAGAAACTTCAATATTTGATCTACCTAGTTGTGGCCACATTTGGATCTATTCATGATTACAGCCGTTAAATCTACCCAGAACAATACCGATACATTGGGTCTACCCAGAGTTACACATGATATTGGATCTACCCAGAACTACGATACTGTATTGGATCTACCCAGAAGTATAACACAAAAGTACAACATAGTTATGGTTCTACTTAGAAATACAGTTGTTTGGATCTACCAAGATTACATAGAATATCGGAGCTACCTAGAACACCAACTTTGTACGTATACCTTACATATGTCGGGACCCAACAGCCCCTGGTACTGGCAATAACACAGGATGTATCATTGACTTACGGCTAGTAAACCAACGGTGGTAACTATGCGTCTCATACCACACGTTCCCACTACTAGTTTACTAATCGCTCATCCACACCAAAAGCATTAAACGACTAATCACCAAAACAATCATTTACAGAGTCACCAATTCAATGGAAACATCAAGATATAGGCTTCAGTTAGACGGGTCAGTAATTAACCGATAAAATATATCTATGTGTCCCATACCACGAGATGTACTCGATGGTTTAATCATAAACATGTCATCTCGGAAAGTGTAAGAGTGTGTATTTATATGGAAAGTATTTAGTTTATAAAACATATTTTTTAAAATAGTTTTCCAAAAATATTAGAAAACGTCTCCTTAAAAATCTTCCCTCTATAGCGGTGGTAATATAGATTTTATAATTCTAAAATACTCGGAAAATATATAATTCTTAGTTATAGATTTTGAAAATCACTTGAAAACGTTTTATAGAAAATAACTTAGGAAATGTGTGCGTAACCAATAGAAGACTTCATGAATATACATCAGAAATTCACTCTAAAATAAAACGTCGATTCGATACTTGAATTGACAATAATATTGGCACTCCATAATAGAGATGATTAAGGATTCAAACTATACTCAAACATCAACACAGTTGGACCAAAACCATTAACAACATCAGGAAATCCGATGCAAAGATCAAGCAAAGCATGACCCAAACAACGTTGCGCCTACCGAGTAAACTCATGCATGTCAGGGAAGGGGGACGAGAATAAAATTATACAAGCAGCCCGGAGCTAGTACAACTACACCTGAATAATAACAAGCTCATATGCATGCAACAAGGCTAGCAAAACTAAAACACATGCGAAAGTGAAAAAATTAGTATGAACACAACAAAGATGATATCAATACAGACATATGCAGGAGTTGAACGCAAGTTCAGATGACCAGAACATAATGTATAAGAAGCAGCAAAACATGCATAGGCCAGAAGTACAACGACTATGAAGACAATAAACCACAATTAGTTTACTGAAATGTACATTAGCATGTGCAAAGAAAAATAGACAAGGCAACAAGAAATAGAAGATGCTCCTGCATTCCAACAACACACGAGAAAACAAACATGATACACAACATGACTAGCAAAAAACTGATAAGCAAATGCAACAAGTACAAAGACCAATGCGTGTTAATGCATTAAGGCACAAAGATCAAGATCGAGACTCAGCAGACCTAATGTAAAAGGAGTAGGCAATTATTGTAAAGTGATAAATTCCGAATAAGCACCAACTTTAGCCCTGGGAGAATGCAGAAAAATGCAAGCATGCGGTCATTTATGACAACAAAGAACAAAAGGAGAAAGTGCATGATAAACTAGGAAAGGCTCCACTCAACAACAAATATAGCTGGGATGATAGCAACTAAGGATGGGAATAAAAGGTAGTACACAAGTTTTATATACAAGACACTTAACTTCGGCTTGGAAGGAGGCCATGCATGGCACCAGGACATGTAGGAAGGACGACAATGAACTGGTGCATGCTCACGGTGAAAACACCAAAAGACACAAGGAACGGTTCCATAAGTAAAATGGACAAAGCCATTGAAAGGGAGCATGAAACACTCCCACTATTCAACATCACATGGGTCGACCCATGCATTGAGGTGGTCGACTCCCTTTAAGACCTGGGTCGCTGCCCAGGACGACCCAATGAACGTGACTTATATAAGTCGAATGACCTGATCAAAAAACCGATTCCAACCTTAGTTTCAGACCATCAAAAGGCCATTGATCTAAACCAACTTTTGTGTACTTAAACTAAAGAAACAAGGTAACACAACCAGATTGAGATTTCATGAAATCATTAAAGGATGAGGGAGATCTTGGCTCCCGATATTGGCCAATTTCAGTTTGCAAAATTATATTTATAGAAGAAATAAAAGCACTGCAACACTCCTCATCAACAAAGAACAAATCCAACAAAAACTATGCAAAACTTTATAAACTAGAGAGTTGTGAGCGCACATTAACCTTGTTTGGATTTAGAGAATGGATCTAGCTTGGATTGGCTGCAAAAAGGATGAATCCAAGCTTCAGGAACCTAAATCAGCAACTTCTACAAGAATGCAACAGGAAATCCTTGCTGAAACCTCTCTTGAATCTCTTGAATTTATGCTGAAATAAGCAAGGAATAAAAAGCTTTTCCCTTTAATTCCATTAGGAAGGCTTTATTTTTGAGAAGATGTCCAAAGAGGGTAGCCATGGTTTTCAATTCACTGTAAGTTGTTGTAGGAAGAAGGAGGTTGAGGATAAAAACGTATTCTTCTGGTGAGGATTAGAGCATCTCCAGCAGCGTTACGAATCATAGCATTATGATCCGTAACGTTCAGGGGAATATTTTTGATATTCCCCAGCAGTGGCGAGCCGATTTTATCGGCTTGCGACCTCCCGCGTCTATAAAGGAATGGCGCGGAAGGCAAAATCCTCATTCCATTTTCAAATCCCTTTTTAAATTTTTTTATTCGGTACGACGCTGGGATGCCGCCACGCGTAACGAAGATGGGGAGACGGACAGTTCCACGTATGCCAGACGACGTATCTGGTCCAGCTCACCTTCCTCCACCAGCGGGGACGACAATTGAGGACTTACGGATCCTCCACGAGCTACCACAGGGATTCACTCATCGATCTTTAACCACGCTGGCCACTATTCCGGTATGAATTTTAATTTTTTTAATGTTTATAGTTAACGAACTGTTAAACACTATTCCCTGTTGGTTCTACATTATAGTTTAGTGCATGTACGTTATACGTTTTAATAGTGGTTTTATAGTCATTTAACTGTTATAATTTTAATAAATTGAGTACGTCTACCTTCGCGGGAGTTGGGCGAAATTTATTTCACATGCCATTGACATATTACCATTACATATTCGAGAGAGGATACTAGCTAGTCTGTTCGGACTCTTTTTACGTATTATGCCTCCCCAGTCCTTCGATCGACCATTGGTAGAGGCCTTATTAGAGAGATGGTGGCCTACGACACACACTTTTCACTTTCCGGATTTTTAGCTAGGTATCACCCCAATCGATTTTTATATGCTTACGGGGATTGAGATTGGCCCTCCAAATAGAGTCACTTGTCCATTTGATGCCTCATTTGAGTCACCCGATCCCTACCTATAGTATTTGCCAGATTTGTCAGCGGCTCATATAGCTAATGGTGTCGTTTCTGCCACATATTTACTTGAGTATATTACAGCGCATCTTAATGTGGTAGATTTCCATGACATAGTATACAGGGCTACCATTTTGTACCTCCTTGGTTCGACATTCTTTTTGAACCAACGGAGTATGATTAGGCTGGGCTACCTAGCAGCACTAGTCGAGTTAGAGCAGTTGCATATGATTGATTGGGGATCTGCCATATTGGGTTATTTATATGCCGCTCTTGACTCCTATGCTTTTGGAGAGGTTCTCCAGATGCTCGGTTTTTGGTACATTTTGCCGTGCTGGTACTATGAGTACACGGCTAACATGCATCCATGCATACAACCCACCGCCAGTCATGCTGCTGAGACCTTTTTCCCACACATGCATAGATGGGAGAGTACTCACGGGGTTCGGCGTGCTCCTGCTGGTGTGAGACATGACTTGATGGAGGCTTGTACTCAGTTAGATATGAGGGAGAGGGGGAACATATTACAAGCACCTTGGACTTCTTATTGGTTGTTACTTTCAGCGGATGGCCCACTACCTGATGGCCATCCATTAGCTATTGCTTGTCGCTTATCTATTCGACATGTCCTCTTGTTCCCACCGACCCACCTTCCTATTTGGTACTTGGGAGATCGATGTTATTACCATGGTCCCGGTCAGTTGCACGTACCTGGAGATCCACCTCTGCCACTTGATATGTTCGGGCCGCATCGTTCTATAGGGAGACAGTATGTGGATGGTCTGAGACAGGCATGATGGGTTGATACGATCGATTTTCACTTACCTGATGCAGAGTTTGGTCCTTATTGGGTTCGGGTAACTCCTAGACGGTACTTGCTGCTGGATGTTATGCGGGGTGTGAACTTCGATCACATTGGTCCCCGATTGGTTAGTGGTACAGTTCATTCTCCACCGTTTACTTTTGACCCGACCCCTTCACAGATCTCCGACCCTCCTACGGATTTTGCTCTGGCCAATGAATTTCCGACATTTGATCTTAGCGATGCACATATATTCCTGCCTATTGTTTACCCACCTGCACACATGGTGCACGGTGTCCCTACT
This sequence comes from Allium sativum, assembly GCA_030737875.1. Taxonomy (NCBI): domain Eukaryota; kingdom Viridiplantae; phylum Streptophyta; class Magnoliopsida; order Asparagales; family Amaryllidaceae; genus Allium; species Allium sativum. The sequence continues at coordinate 41,138,345 of JASFAX010000020.1, read as the reverse complement.
GCTGGATTATATCCACAACATGAGGTAAAATTTGTAATTGTGAATTTACGTTGTATGTTATACGCTGTAGAAACTGATTTTATATGTTTTATATATGTAGTATGCACCCCGGTTAGACCAGCATAGGATACATATTGCGGCTATGAAGGAGATGACCCTGCTACATTATCAGTCCTTATATCAAGAGCACCAGGCGATAGTTCAGGGATTACAGGATCAGATCGCTGACTTACAGGCCAGATTAGCGGCAGTAGGGGGTGGTGATACAGCAGTATCAGGTACCGCTGTAGGGTAATGTACTGGTGGAGGTTCAGGAGGCGGACTAGGAGGGGTTCACGGATCAGGTGGTGATGGCGGACTAGGAGGGGGTGACGAACTAGTAGGGGGTGACGGATTAGGTGGTGATGGCGGACTAGGAGGGAGTGACGGACTAGGAGGGGGTGACAGATTAGATGGTGAAGGCGGACTAGGAGGGGGTGACGGATTAGGTGGTGATGGCGGACTAGGAGGGGGCGACGGACTAGGTTATGGTGGCGGTTCGGGAGGTGGTGGCGGATCGGGGGGGGGGGGGTGGTAGTGATGATGACGATATTCCGTATTATGACCTTCTGATAGCGGGGACGACATGTCTTTGGATGGTGCTGATGATGATGCCACAGATTTATCATGATGTATATTTGTGTATGTCGCGATGTATATATATGTATGGCTCGATGTATATATGTGTATGTCTCGATGTTTTGGACTTTATGTTATTTTTTAATGTGTTCTGTGTAATGTTTGCTCGTTTATTATGTTCTGTGTAATGTTTGCTCGTTTCATATGTTCTGTGTAATGTTTTCTCGTTTCATATGTTCTGTGTAATGTTTGCTCGTTTATTATGTTCCGTGGAAATCTGGTACTTTGCCAAGTGCCAAATCTAGTACGTTGCCAAGTGCCAAATCTGGTACTTTGCCAGGTGCCAAATCTGGTACTTTGCCAGGTGCCAAATCTGGTACTTTGCCAGGTGCCAAATCTGGTACTTTGCCAAGTGCCAAATCTGGTACTTTGGCAAGTGCCAAATCTGGTAGTTTGCCAAGTGCCAAATCTGGTACTTTGCCAAGTGCAAAATCTGGTACTTTGCCAAGTGCCAAATCTGGTTTGTAATTTAGTTATAAAACGAACTGCAGCGGCGATGCAGTTCGTTTTATAACGTTTCAAACTTCAATTGGTTTACACGAAATCCAATCTAAGTCGGGTTTCCTCACAACAAGACACGTTCGCATCTAATCGACAATATTTTTCTAGTGGAAGAGAAAAAATTGGTTTTCATGTTGTAGATTTTGTTTTGTGTCCAAATCAAAATTTCAAAAAGTCGCCGTGGAAATGGTTTATAAAATATATGGTTTACATACATAAGTGAAAGGATTTTTATAAAATAAAATGGGGACGACCCTTCTTTTTAACTCCTTCGTGTGCTGAAATGTTTAAATTATACGGTAAGTGGACGAGCCTCGTTTAATAACGTTCCGAACTTCAATATGTTTAAATAATATGGGTAAGTGGACGACCGTGGACCCACACTCTGGTTTTCCCTATATATAGCGGTTTCTCTGAAACCCTTAATCACAATTTATTTTCTTCCAGCCACCACCTCCTTCCTCTTTCCCCAAAGCAACCAAGTTGTTAAGAAAAAAGTATAGTTCCCTTTTTTGGAGTATGTTGGAACAGGGAAAAGAAAGTGTAGCCTCCAACATGGACAAATGGGAAAATGACGATGAGGGGGTAGCAAATCAAAGACCTGGAAAAGAAATGGTTGTTGAAGGACGCATTCTCAAGCCAGTACGTCTAGGTGGATCCAACCCTATGTGCCATTGTGGAGAAGAATCGGTCGCTGTTGTTTCGAAGATCGAAAAAAAATGCTAGGTGCCGATTTTTTGGTTGTGCAGCCTACCAGGATCACACCGTTTTTCCTGACAAAATTGATTGTTGTTACTTTAAGCAGTGGATTGACCCTACGATGTGCGAATGTGGAGTTCAATATACATTGGAAGCACAAGCCGAAATACGACATTTGAACAAGAATGTTGCTGAGGCAGTTAGAGTTGGATTTTACCACGTTCGTGGTAGGTGTGGGTGGAAAATATCGTATCGTTAATTATTGTAGTTTAAATTTGATGTTGGTGTGTTCAGTTGTTGTAGTTCCTTCAATTGTACTTTGGCATTTATTCATGTTATAATTGTCGTTGTTGTAAGCTTCTAAGTTATGTAATGCAAAATATTTATGTAATGCAAAGTCCAATGCTCTAAACATCTGTGATGGAGAAGCTCCACTATGCCCTAGTCAATGTTCATTGGAGCTATGACAGAGAATCTACACTGTGCACTATTTACTATCCAATTAACGACCATTCATACCAATAAACGAGGGCTATGTCCAATAAAGGTGCACTTCATCCAATAAAGGAACATTTTTACCAATAAAGGAGCACTCTGTCCAATAAAGGAACACTCTATCCAATAAAGGAGCACTCTGTCCAATAAAGGAGCACTCTGTCCAATAAAAAGGCACTCGTACAAATACAGGAGCACCATGTCGATAAAGGAACACTCTGTCCAATAAAAGAGCACTTAATTTAATAAAGGAGAACACTCCACCCAATAAAGCTACCCACTTACCAATACCGCATACCTTATACATAACATCAACATTGTAATTCATATCTCAAATCAAAACATATTCACAAATATAAATGGATTCCAATTTTATGAAATGCGTGCTGGCTTTTGATAGCGATTCGAAAGAAGATGAAATCCTTCAAGAGGAAGCGGAAGAAATACAAGAAATACGGGACCTATACCGTGAAGTGTACGATTCATCATCCATAACTAGAGGGTGATCGGTTGCTAGAAGGAGGTTTATACACCGAAATCATGCTAAATACCGTAAGTCTTTGATGCAAGATTACTTCGATGATGATTGCACTTACGAGCCTTATATGTTTCTTAGAAGATACAAGATGCGGACAAATCTATTTCTTCGGATATTGGCTGGTATTCAAGGTAACAACGATTACTTTAAGTACAAACAAAATGCATCGAAGACACAGGGGTTGTCCGGTGTACAGAAAATGACGGCCGCTATGAGAATGTTAGCTTATGCCACTCTAGCCGATGATTTGGACGATGCATACCGCATAGCAGACGACAGCACGACACTTGAAACTTTCTATCAAGCAATGGTGGACGTCTATGGGGAAGAATACTTACGGTCTCCGAACGAAGCAAATATAGTGCGAATCAGAGAGATGCACGAAAGCAGGGGTTGGCCGGGAATGTTAGGAAGTCTGGACTGTATGCATTGGGAATGGAAGAACTGTCGTAAGGGATTACAAGGCGCATACAACGGTAAGGAAAGGCGACCAACCATCATTTTGGAAGGTGTGGCATCATACGATCTGTGGATATGGCATGCTTTCTTCAGAATCCCTGGTTCGAATAACGACTTAAATGTTATAGAAAGATCCCATCTGTTTAATGATCTTGCTCAAGGCCAGGTACCTCCTTTAACATTTACCCTTGGTCAAAATACTTACGAGCATGGCTATTACCTAGGTGACAGCATATACCCGAAATGGAGCACCATTATTAAAACATGTCCAAATCCATTGACTCCTAAATAAGTTAGATTCGCGGCAATGCAGGAGGCACAAAAGAAAGATGTAGAACGTGCTTTCGGTGTTTTACAATCTAGATTTGCAATGATAAGGAATCCATGTTGGTTGTAGTCTTGGAAAAAGATGTCTACAATCATGTTTGCTTGCATCCTTCTTCACAACATGATTATAGAAGATGAAAGAGATATGCATGAAGAGCAACGTCACTGAGATTAGGAGGGTGCTTCACAACCACCGTAAGTATTCCGACCAAACCGACCACTAACAGAGGAGGGCTTCAACATTCGTTTGACCTGTCAGGTTATGTTTAGAGATGCAAAACTCCATAACCGGCTGCAGAAGGATCTTATGAATCATTTATGGAACCACTATGGCAATACCTAGTTATAAAGCACCCTTATCCGAATTCGTATTTTATTTTATGCTTGTCTGAACATATCGATCATGTATGCAGGAACGATGTTGTTCTTTTCCATTGTACCATTGCGTTCTTTTGTATTCGTAAGGGTTATTAATCAATTATTATTATGTTCCACGAAAATAATAATGATTTTATTTTGTCATATTAGAAAAAAAGGTAGGATAGGGAAAAAAATTAAACTCTAACCTAGTCACGCGCCGACTTTATCGGCTCGTGAAGTCGCGAGCCGATTGTTTTCGGTGCACGCAGAAAAAAATCGGCTCGCGACTTCACGAGCCGATAAAGTCGGCACACGAGCCCAATTCAGAAATCTGAATTGAGCTCGTAACATTTTCCTGAATGTTACACGACGTAACATCTGTTGGGGACCATTTTTACCCCAATTCAAGATCTGTAACAAGAATGGTCCCTTTGTTGGAGATGCTCTAAGTAATGGGGAAGTTTACATCAAGTCTCTTTAAAACTTATAATACTTTTGTAATTCAGTTTTTATTATTCACACTCAACTCCATTTTCTTTATATTAAGGAAATAAACACCGAACTTTTCACTATACACTAATTACAAGATTGTGTTTAATTTGTAAAACACGGACACATACTACAATAACCTATAAAACTCTTTAGACAACATTTTGATTTCTACTTTTAAAAATATGTAAAAATATCGTATGTCTATAATAATAAATAATTTACTCATAAAACAGACTTATAAATTTGCTATTGATTTAACAATTTAAAGAAATAAAGTATTACAGATATTTCGAAACCACAAATATTGATTCACAATCAATATTAATATTTTTAATTGTCAACAATCGCATTAAATTAATAATTGTTGTTAATATTATTGTTAAAATAATAACCCTAAATTTATTTATTAACAACAATTAACGAACCCAACACTATATTATTACTTTAAATCTTCTACTATAATTTAAAACACCTTTTTTTACTTATTATGAAAAGAATTACTTCTTGTAATTAAAATAATAATTTATTAGTTTAATAATTATTTCAACGAACGATTTGTCATAAATATAGAAAACATACTTTCTTCTTAAATATTGATTCTCAATCCATATTATATATTTTCAATATTTACTATAATTAACAAGTTATGATCTGTAATTGCATAATGGAATAAATTACTTATTAAATTAAGATCAAATAATTTATTCCAAACACACTTATTATAATTCTCTGTTTATGACACTATACGAGTTGTACCGTCGAACACATATTTCATTCTTCTCACATTAAAATACTGAAAATACACAATGGTCTGTTTAACCCGGGAACCTAAAATTTCTGGGTTGTTACATCGATTAACGCAATCAATCAGCCTCTTGAATCCCTTCTAATCATGTTCATAATATGGAATATTATAACGTTACATTGATCAACATATTCAATCAGCCTCTTTTACTTACTTCATTGTGTATCTTGTTATATGTATCAGTAATTGTTACGACATGTAATTATAACTGTTCAAGCTGATTCATTGTGTACTCTGATTGACGTATGTATATTACAGTTTTTTTTCTTTTTGTAATGATCATTATTTTATTATAGATTGCTCGTTCCATTGTGAAATTATGTTCTGTATGTTCCTTCTTCTATTTTTCTATCTCCTTTCTTGTCCCAAAACAACCAGTCTTTCTGGCACTTGATTTGAGATACATAAATCCAGATGATGCATTAGTGTTGATTTTCGAGAGCTGAAAAGTTGGGTACTTACAACTAATTGCAACTGGTGTTCGGCAAGGACCCTGTATAGTCACTATTCTCTTATGAAAGTCTTTGCTTTTAATAGCACGGCTCGGATCAAGTCTGGCGGACGTTGGAGGTGTGGAAACTTGGATTGTCAAGTATGGTTGATGTTTGACATGAAACCAGCTTGATTCCAGATCATCGAGGTGCAGTTGATACTCGGCAAAAGCTCGGTAAAGTTACAAACTCAACTATCAACTTAGAATTGCTACGAACTTGAAATCACAAACGATCTAAGAGGATTGTAGACCTCGAACGTCGAGTAAACGGAAGCTCAAAGCACACACTACAAGAAACATTGCTATTTTTGACAGGAGGGGGCGACGGGTTTCGTTGGCTAATTTCCTACTACTTTTGACGGGCCTCCAGTGGCAATAGGAAACCGTCGGACATAATCGAGATAACCAGCCACCCGAGAGCTTTCTTCCCCATTTTACTTCCAGCTTCAGGTTTTAAAACCCTACCGCCTCATATCCAACATTTTTGGGCTCCAAACACCAATTTGTTCACGTAGGAACCTCCCTGTCTTCCATTCAAATCTCTAGAGCGATGACTTTTAGGTATAATATCTTTTTTCCTTAAAAACTCAATTTTTACCTAAACCTATATTTTTTCAAATTGGAAAATTAGGGTTATCTTTTGATTGCAATTGGTTCCAATAGTGTATTTGTAATACCCCGTATTTTTTGTGAACGTCAAAGTAACAAATCAAAGTATACTTAATTTTTAAAAGAAGAATTAAGGGAAACGGGTTAGCCATTGCGTTCGTCTCGGAATTCTGCTTGAGATAGAGTCCAAGTTTGCGTAAATTGGACTCCGTATGAAGAAGTTATGGTACTTAGAAGTTTTAGGAATTTAAAACGAAAACCAACCTGAATTCAAATTTAAAGTTTCGAAATTCAAATCACACACCCGGGCTGGGCGGGAAATTTCCTGCCGAGAACCCAGGTCGACCAGGGGGTCGACCTTGGTAGAACAGGTTGACCATGGGGTCGACCTGGGGGTCGACCTCTTCCTCCTTTTCCAGATCCGTGGACAGATTCGTTTTTCTGCATTTAGACGCCCTGACTAAATTCGTTGCTCCTAAGCTATTAAACACCCCCAAACCTCACTTTCTCTCCACACAACTTCATTTTGCCTATGCTCTGCCCTAAATCATATCAAAATAAATCTAAGACGGGGTTATGCTGCTCAAGTCCTTCGTAGAAATCAAGTTTAGAATTCTAGTAGAGATTCAAAAGCTAATTCCATGACTTCAACAACTATTTATAAGAATCAAATCAAATATAAATTAGAAGAACAAATAGTCTACTTCAAGGGAGAGCTATTCAGTTTCAGAATACAGATCCCAGAATTCAGGACCCTTCTGTAATTTGTAAGTTCACGTTACTTTCGGAAATAAAAGTTAATTGTGATTCTGACATTGTAATAAATCTGGATCTGGGATTGTGCCTATCTTTCTATATCCTTTGGATCTATCTCATTGATAATATTATGTCCGTTCTTTGTCTCTTCTTTCCTTTTTCCCTTTTTGTTTTATAGCTAGGCTACTGTGAGCCTGAGCCAGATCTCAGAAGAGATGAACGTACGTTGGAAATAAAATTGGGCATAATTGAGTTGTAACTGATTTGAGGACATAACACATGTTGTATTTCAAAACATAAAGTGTATCGAACATACGACTTGGGATTTGAGGCATAAAGTATTGGACATATGACTTAAGATTTGAGGCATAAAGTATTGGACATATGACTTGGGATTTGGGGAGTAAATTGAACTGTAAATATAAGGCATAGTACATGTTGTGGTCTAAGATCTAAAATTGGGACATATATATATATATGTATATATATATATATGATAGTTTATGATTTGGAAGAAGAAGATTAGTGCGTATAGTGATGTATGGCTTAGGCATGAAAACAAGATTTGCCTTTGTTTTGTAAGTCAGTTACTTTTTAGATTTGAACACCTAAATCTAATTGTGACATTTAATAAAATGGATATGAGAATATGCCTGATGTAAGCTATCCTTTCATTTAAATCTGCGCTTGAGTATATATATCTTTGAGAATCATTTTTGACTATGAAACTGGTCCAATCATATCTATCCTTGTTGTATATCGGAATTGTAATCCTTTTTAAGTTCATGATATAATTCTTGTCATATCTATATGCCTGCGATGTATTCCTTGCAAAACTTGTCTTTTTAGTACATCAAGTTTATTGGACCAGTAGTTCTTATCATCATATGACTATGCATATTCTTACGATGTTCCATCTTGCTTCTCCCCTTATATTATGAACCTTGAGTTGAATCTCGAAATACGTACGTTATGAATGCAGGGGAAATTGGGTATAACATGAAATTGACATTATTTGGCATAATTTGGAACATGTAACATGGCATAACTGTTAAGATGCAATTTGACATTAATTATGGAATATGTAATTTGACATATTAAACCTAGAATTGGCATGAACGACAAAGTAGGAAGTTGGCATATATATTAAGTCTTGGGCAAAATTGTTATTGTTGCGAATTTGGGGTAACTTGAGCATTAAATCTAGATTGGGTGTAAAATGTAACATGACTAGTTTTTGGTGAATTTGGTAATTAGCATGTAAAATCTATATTTGGGTATATAGGGTAAATGTGTAGATTAAAGATGAACATGCCTAACCCGAGGTTAGATTGAGTTGTGGTGTAAAACTGCCCCGAACCGCCCGCCACATCCAGTAACCACAACAACACCTATCTAATGTGAGAGGTTAGCGCATCATGCCCAAGAAAAACCCGAGGTTAGATTGAGTTGTGGTGTAAAACTGCCCGGAACCGCCCGGCACATCCAGTAACCACAACAACACATATCTAATGTGAGAGGTTGGTGCATTAATAAATCAATTAATGCTAATGAACAAGATGAATGAGTAAGGTTAAGTTCATAGGAACACTTAACCAATATAACATGGATGACTAGGGTTAAGTAATGAGAAAACACTTAACCAATATGACAAGATGGATGACTAGGGTTAAGTTAATAGGAAATACTTAACCGGTATAACATGATAAATGGAATGGGTAAAGTTAACACTTAACCAATATAACATGATTTGTGGTAGGGTTAAGTTAACACAAGAAGGCGACACTTAACCAAAGTAACATGACATGATGAGTAGGTGGGTTAAGTTAACTTGAATTGACTGATGACACTTAACCAATACAACAAGATGAACACTTGGGGTTGAGTAACAAGAAACACTTGATCAATATAACTTGATGAACGAACGGGGTTAAGTTAATAGGAAACACTTAACCAATCTAACATGATAAGTGAGAAGGGTTAAGTTAATAAGAAACACTTAACTAACATGACACAATGAATGGGTGGGTTTAGTTAACATGAATGGACAACACTTAACCAATATGACATAATGTGCGGGAGGGTTAAGTACATATCGGGTTGGTGGGTAATATTAGTACATATAGGCCCATAAAACTTAACCGTTAAATAAATATGCTTGAATCGATGGGAGGGTTAAGTAAATCTCGTGTAGGTGGGTAATATCAGTACATATAGACCCACACAACTTAACCATTAAATAAACAAGCTAGAATCGGTGGGAGGGTTAAGTACATCTCGTGTAGGTGGGTAATATTTGTATATATAGGCCCACAAACTTAACCAGCAGGAAACCCTAGTAACGAGGACCCATTTCAGCAGTAACCCACATTGATGTATCATGGTACCCTGAAACTAGGCAGGGTGGGGCACGATTACTAGGCTGATTATAAGAGGTCAAAACAGCGGCAGGGGGTACGTCAGTGTAGGTTCCGACAGTTTACGGGCGTGCACGTACTCCGGAGTGGGAAAAAGCAGGCACTGGGTACCAAGTAGTTATACACTGTGTATCTTGAATCGTGTCGGGTCGCTATCATAAGGATTGATACACCTTATGGTGGGACCAACACAGGGTATCTACATGCAAGAGAGGGCCGATTGACACAGACACATGGAACATTAATACAAGTAGGGAGCCGATCGATAGGGTAGTAAGGGTACATCTAACATGTTAATGGCAATTAGGCAGATTGAGGTGGAATCCTCACAGTAGATGTACACCTGAAGGATACCACAATTACGAGGATTGGGATCATGTTATCATACAGATTACTAGTTGAGACACTAGTTAGGTGGTGCAGAGATAGATATAGAAATCAGAATAACAAAGTAGTAGCGAAGCATAGAAAGAGTAGAAGCGCATTCCGTTTATCTTGCCTTATCATACCTTATGCTTATCCTATGTTATCTTGTTATCCCTGTTATCACGGTATTGTGTTATATTCAGTTTATTCATGTCATGATGCTTTTGCCTGTTTATATGCTGAAAGTCACTGGACTTACCAGACTCATGTCTGACCTAGTTTTGTTTCGCCTCTTTTCTTCCGTTCCCCCAAGGTTCACAGGGAGGAAATGTTATCATTAGCTCAGTTTTCTTTCCGAGCTCGAAGATAGTCGATGTATTGTTTTGGACTCTTTCTTCAACTGCTATGGCTGGTTCATGCTTCACTGGGGAATATCATTGTTATTTTTATGTTTCTTTTATACTTGGAAGTTTTTGAATCAAGACAGAATTTCTATGTATTACTTTTAAGTATGATTGAGTCAATTGTTGTAAAAGCTTGACTGAATTAATTTTTATATAAAATGACTTTATTTTCCGTTGCTTTATTTGTCTGTTTGGTAATTTATCTACATCTTTTACCTATAATGCTCCACCGAAGTTAAGGCATTCCCTTTGTGAGTGACCATAACAAAGGTGGGGTGTTTCAGTTTTAGTGGGTTATAGCATCCTACAATGTGCGTATTTCATTTGATACATTGACATTGAAAATTTTATGTCTAATATTTGGTTATTTGTGCATATTTTTGTCGACGTAACACAATATTGCTGTTGTTGTGACGGTGGTGTGAGCGAGTGAATTTAGTAGTTGGTTTGATTAAAAAACTAACACGTATACGTTCATTGTATGAATATTTATAAAATATGAATATTTGTTCGTAATGAATAAAAATATGAATATGAATATTAATAAAAATGAAATCAAATATATGTGGCTGCTATTCAGAATTGAACTTCAACAAAAACCTGTTATGGTATGTTTTTTAAGCGGTGTAGTTGAACGAATTTATCATGGAACTCATTTTGATCAGCGACATTTTAATTTTTTATGATGGTAGCATAAGGCATATATTTTGGCCAACATATAAACATTTCCTTAGTAAAAATTTATGGTAGTAATACTATGAACGTCTTGAAATTTCATTGAAACAAAATATCAATTTCATGCAAAAATAGGATTTGTTGATTGGTTATTTTTTTTTGTGTAAGTGAAACTATTAAACACATTTTTTATATTTAAATAAGAAATATATGTTTCATATTATTTTACAATTTTAGTAATCTTTGTATTCAGTTAGTATCATAATAGCTTTCATGTCATAATTTTTTATGTATATATGAACTTCCACAAATACTCTAATGCTCATTAGAATATTAAGTTAGATTTAACAATTTCACAAAGGGTAAAATAAGAAAAATGCTAATGGAAAATCGTTAACTTACAAAACAAAAGTACTAATAAAATTCAAAATACAAAGAGCAAAAATATATAACACTCATGGTTTGCGAATTGAAAATTGATAACCTACAAAATACAAAGAGCCAAAATAAAATTCAGCTTTTTGAATAAAAAAATTGTGAAAAGATGAAGCAGTCATTACTACAACAAATAAGGCGTCTTTAATGGTGGATAAACATCATTAAAATACATTACCAATGTTTCTCCTACCGTTATGGAATCCACCATTACATAATTTACACATTTTTTATAACATTTGTTTATTGTTGTAAAGGACATCGTGAAAAATATATCTATAACACTTTAGTACCATAACACAGTTCTCCTATATCAATTAGAATACTTTGCAAGACGATTGTTAAATATAGTTTTTACGACGTACTACAAACATCGACGAAATTTTCAATGTTGATCATGAACCATTTTGTTTTTTTCTTACAATGATCAGAACTAGTTATGTCTTGATCAGAAATCATTGTGTCTTGTTCTTACAATGTTTACTGTGTATTGTAAGCTATTGTAAATTTTCAATGTATTTTGGGGTATTAGGTTTGTTTTTTGAAGAGGGAAGAAAAATGGAAGAAAGAGTGAGTATATCGATTTGTCCTACATTGTAGAATATGTAGAGGTATGCCATTATATCAATAGCCTTCTCATAAGTGTGTTGGGGCCTTGGGCACCCTAATATTTACTTTGTTGTGAGGAGGGAGACCATGCATCTCTAACACACATGCGCGCGTCGTCCATCCGACCGATCAAACCGAACGGAGATGGGCTGGGTACGGGTTTCGAATTTCGTACCAAATGAGAATATTTTTGGACCATGGTTTTAAACTGTAATGGGCCGAATTCAGCCCGTTAAGGACCCAGACCCAGAACTGTCTTCAAATTAAGGCGGGATGGATTCGTAATGTTTTCTGAACATTACAACCAATTCACTACTTATAAATAGCAACAGTTTTAGACGTTGCAGAATAACTTGAATTCTTCTTCTTCCTCTCTAATCTGTAACGCCATTAAAGCGCTTCAAATGCTGTAGATTTGTAATGCCTCCAAAGCGTTGCAAGTTCCAAAAAACGTTGCGGACTAGATATTCTTCTTCTCCTCTTCTTTCTCTTTGATTATAACATCATCAGAAAATAATATCAGAGTATTATTGATCGGAACAAAGCTGTACAAACTTTGAATCCGATTTCGCTGTTCCAAGGCTTTATTAAATCCTGAAAGTTGATGGTTCGATAACCCGTTTGTACCTGATGGGTTGAACTATTGTCTGAAGGAATCTATCAAATAGATCCTTAAAGTCTGAAGTACGGCATTCATTAATCCTCCAATAGTCTCAAACCACAAAATCCCCAATAATTTTTTTGACAATATCTTCAATCATGGAAGGTTTGAGCGTATTGCAAGTGATGAATCATCATTTGAAGAAATTGGAGCGTTTTGATGGTGAAAACTTTACTCGTTGGCAAGAGATAATGAAATTCTTTCTGATCACCATCAAATTGTTTTACATCTTGGAAGACGTTTTGGAAGATATACCATGAGAAACCGCTGACGAAGATGCCGCTATGAAAGCAAAACATGCAAAGCGCAAAGAGGATGATTTTTTATGTAGAGGGTACATTCTGAATACAATGTCTACTCCAATCTACAACGTCAAATGACCTTGGAAACTGCAAAGAAGCTTTGGACTTCTTTAGAGAGAAAGTATCGCATATCCGAGGCAAGTAATAAAAATTTTCTTATTTGTAATTTTATGGATTTTAAAATGGTCGCCAACAAGTCCATAGCTGGACAAGTGACTGAAATCTTACTGTTGGTGAATCAACTTAAAGATGTCGGTATTGATCTTCTTGATTCTTTTGTTATTGGAGTTATTATTTCCAAACTCCTGAGTCCTTGGAATGATAATAAGAAAAAATTGAAACATGTGGAAACGGATTATAATTTAGACGGCTTACAACGTCATCTTCGTATTGAAGAGGATTCTCGTCAATGCGAACTAGATGACAACCCACAAACTGAGTCTCAGGCTAAGACAAAAAATGTTGAAATTACTGATAAATTAAAGCCTAAGAATGAGACACAATTTAAAACGAATAATAATTTCAAGAACAAAAATAAGGGTGCATGTTACAATAGCAATAGACCCAATCACTATGCCCGAGACTGTCGTCTTCGGAAGAATAAACAAAAAGCGAATGTGGTCGAAGAAAATCTTATGGCAGTTGTAAAAGAGGCGAACTGTGTTAGTGACATTGATAATGATTGGTGGCTCGATAGTGGAGCAACCATTCATGTTTGCAAAGACCGTAATATGTTTAAGACTTACAAATTGAATAATGGAGAATCCAGCGAAGTTACTGGCGCAAACGATGTTACAAGCAAAGTTTTGGGAAAAAGAACAATTGAACTTACCTTCACCTCTAGAAAGGTTCTTACATTAGTCAATGTATCTTAAGTACCCGATATGTGTAAGAATTTGATTTCTGGATACCTTCTTAACAAAGGAGGATTCAAGATGGTCTATGAGTCTGATAAATTAGTGTTGTCCAAGAACAACAAATTTATTGGACAGTGATATTCTTGTAATGGCATGATTAAGTTGAATAGTAAAGAAATCATCTGCTTATATTGTTGATTTTGTTAATTTATGGCATGGTAGATTATGGCATGTTAATTATAAATCTCTTAGAAATATGCGTAAATTAGGATTAATTTCAGATTATGATTTCAATTCCATCTCTAAATGTGAAATTTGTGTTCAAGAAAAATACACCGGAAATCCTTTAAATATGTAGAAATGATAGTTTTCTTGATTTGGTATATAGTGATGTGGGTGACTTAAAAAGTCATGTCACCTATGATGATAACCAATACTATATAACATTTATTGACGATTATACTAAATATGCCTATGTATATCTAAAGAAATCAAAAGATGAGTCCTTTGATAAATTCAAAATTTACAAAGCAGAAGTTGAAACACAATTAGGAGTTAAAATTAAAGTGTTACATTCAGATGGTGGAGGTGAATATTTTTCAAATGAATTTACCTTGTTTTGTAAACAATATAGTATAGTTCACCAATGTGCCGCCCCGTATAGACCACAACAAAATGGTGTTGCTGAGAGGAAAAACAGAACTTTAGTAGAAATGGTTAATGCCATGCTCATAAGTTCTAATATACCTTATAATCTATGCGGTAATGCTATGTTATTTGCATGTTACATTTTAAATAGAGTACCACTTAAAAAAATATTTCCTCTTATGAATTATGGTTTAATATAAAACCTAACCTCACCAGACTTAAAGTTTGGGGATTCTTAGCATATGTTAGAAAACCTGACCCCAAACGACCAAAATTAGGTAATAGAGCTTTTAAGTGTGTTTTCATAGGATATTCTCTTAATAGTATTACTTATAGGTTCCTTATACTTACTACTTTAGAAGTTTTAGAATCTGTAGATGTAGAATTCTTTGAAAATCAACTATTGAGAATCCATTGAAACCATCTAGTCCAGAACCAACTGCGAATAATGATATCAATGACGATGAATATGCTCCTACTTAAAACAAAAAGGAAGATTCAGTACCATACAATAGTAACGAACAAGTAAAAGAGCGAGAATAGAGAAGGACTATGGTTTTGACTTCATAACATATCTCGTAGAAGGCAGTAAGGACGAAGTCCTTAATATGACAAGATATGTAATGAACATCGATGATGATCCCAAAACTTATTATGAAGCTACGACACCCCACGTCCATTAATGTCACTCATTAAGAGAATGCATTAAGTTTCGTTAAGCGTTATAGGTAAACTGAAACAGAAACATTACAAGACAGATATAAAATAGCAGTGGAATTTAAAACTTTTATTATGTTGAAACATTGTAGTTAAAACATAATTACATCACATGTCTGAAATGCATAAACCCAGTACTTCAGTTTAAAACTTATGTCTCGTACTTAAAATCATCATAGTACAGAAATACATAAAAAGCATAAACCCCTAAATATAGCCGTATCAGAGAAGACAATAAATCAAGCGGTACATCAAAACAACTCCAAGAAGAATAAATGAGAGAATCCAAATCAAGTTTGAGTATTCCTACCCTGAGAACCAGGGGGGAGGAACGGAAGAGAAAGAAGAGGAAATAAAATGGGTCAGGCATGAAGTCTGGCGAGTCCAGTTTCTTTTAGCATATAAATAAGTATAAGCATCATGATAGGCATATAAATTGGATGAGAGGGATAATAGTATCCTAAGACAGGTATAACAGGATAAACAGGATAAAAAAATTGGATATGTTGCGCTTCTCAAGTTCTTTTCTCTGCACCAATATTAGTATAACAGATATGTAACATGATTACATACTCCTCAATTACTTTAACAAGAACAGGATGATCCTAATAGAAATATAATGGTATTTTTTTGTGTACATTAGTAATGGGTTTTACCCTAAAGAGAATTGACCAGTACCAAAACAGAAATAACGGATGTTAACCCAAATAGAAATACAGGTACCCCACAGAAACAGACAGGACTAGATGTACCCTAATTACTACCCCCAATCGATCGGCTCCCTATCTCGTAAATACCCTGTGTCGGCCCCACAGTAGAGTGTATTACTTTCTAAAGTGGCAACCTACAAAAGGACACATGCCTTATTAACTGGTGCTACAGCGGCTTGTTTTTCCAGATGTAGGCCATACTCATGCGCGCACATAAGTCCGTTGGAACGTGCCAGTACACACCTCTTCCCAGATGAACCTCTTACAATCAGCTCAGTAAGTGTGCCCTGACCCCTACCTAGTGTGAGGTCCCTCTTTAATACCAGAATGGGTTAGTGACTAATATGGGTCCCACACAAAAAATGACACAAGCCAACCCTTACAGATATTGTGTCCCCAATTAACTAGGACTTTGAAAGGTTATGTATAACATATTTAATAGATTCATACAACCCCCTCCAAATTTACGGGTTAAACCTTACAAGTTAACGGGTCCATATAACCCCTATAGATTTAGCAGGTTTAGTTTTCTAGATTAACAGGTTCGTATAACCCTCATTGATTTAACAGGTTTACTTAACCCCAGCTATTTAATAGGCTTACTTAACCCCACAAACTTAACAGGCTTACTTAACCCCACGGATTTAACAGGATCATACAATCCTTATGGTATTTAAACAGGTTAAGTATTACAAATTCATTACCATATATTCATTTATGGTTATAATGAGCTAGACCTCCCACATTAAGTCTACCACTTGTGGATGATGGAGATGCCGATTGGGTCCGGGAAGACTTCTTCACAAGTCAGACTTAACCTCGTGTCTTAGCACTGTCACGTGTTTATGCACTTAGACCCCTCACATTATATTTACCACCAGTGGATGCTAGATACGCCGATTGGGTCCAGGTAGGCTTCTACCACAAATGTAATCTAACCTCGTGTCTAAGCGCGGTTACAGTTTCTGATTACTTTAAGGTATTTTCCTTATTTAATAATTATTCCTATTACATTATAGGTTTTCATGCCCTTTTCCCAAGTCATATTCATCATATGTTATATGCCCAAATTAAGATCTTTAATCACAGTGTGATTTGTGCCCCAAATCCATACCCATGTTTTCAACTCAAGTTATGCCCCAAAATTCCCAATACATGTTATGCCCTAATTTTAATGGACTAAACAAGCTTTACAGATTCTTTACAATTCCATTAAAATGTTTCGCTTAATCTTAAATTAAGCCTACAGATTTAAATGTCCCAAACCACAAGTCATAATTTACCGTATAAATCATACCCCAATTTTTAGTCCAATTTCACAATATAGTTTATGCACCCAGATTTCAATCATGATTCAAAGTAAAGGTTATGCCCCTAAATTACCAATTCCAATCATTCCCAATTTAACCCAATTTCATTCGTACGCATATTTCAGCAATATCGGCCTAGGCTCGAAAGTAGTCTGTCTATAAAAATAAAAGGGAATAGGAGAGAAGAACAGAATAGGCATAAAACCAAAAGTAACAGAAATGGGTATATGATAGAAAAATAGGCATATAAGAACAGATATGATGAACATGTAATAACATGACTTATTAGGCATAGTGTCATGATCATAAACAAGCATGATGAGATCTAAGCAATGAACTAGCTATCCAACTAATATCTGATTTAGCCACAACATGATAGGAACAATCACACGAGATGATCTAAACAGTGAATTAGATCGATAAACAGTGGCAGATCTGACATAATAAATACGTATAGTGTTAGCCCACTTTGTGAACTGGGCAACACAAAGTCAAGATATGAAATATTGAAGAACTCAAAAAACTCTGAAGCGGGTCGGATCGGTGCAGGACAGCGGTTCGGATCGGATAAAGTTTTCTGTTCGGATCGGTGAACTATTGCTGAGGAAATTAGAAAGGCACAGCTATTCGGATCGGAGGGCAATATAATCTCAATTGGATCGGAAAGCCACTTGGTTGCTACGGAGATAGATCGGAGCGGAGCGGAGCAGACTAAAGAGGAGAGAGCGTTGTTTCCAAGCCAATCCGGGTCGGATCGGATATCCCGATCCGAATCCCTTGTACATGTCCCTCCGACCCGAACCCATTTTCCATATCATTCTCCTGCATAAGCGCCTGGATATCCGGATCGGCTTTGACCAGTTCCTGCCCATAACGTCCATTATTCTGATGCGTTATCAACATAGAAATCCATCCAAACCCGATGCTGATGGGATGGGTGACACGTGGCTCTGATCCGGATTGGGCTCTGAGCAAATTCACACCTATAAATACCCCGTCTGGAGACAAAGAAAAGGATCCTTTTTCTGGCATTTGGAGAGTTCAACCACCTTCATAACCCGAATTCCAGCAATCCCGAAAAATCCAAATCTTCTTTCATTATTTGTTTTCTATAATTGAGTGATTAAAAGTGAGTTGTGAGAGGAATCAAGTGAATATTTCATTATACTTGCAGCTAAATCAGTAAATATAGTGAGAGACAAGTGGACGTAGGCATTTCTTCGCCGAACCACTATAAATCCTGTGTGTTCATTTTCATTTTTATCTTATTTCATTTGCTTTTAATCAATTTGGGTGTTAGAACCACTTTTTGGTCTAACATTTTGGTGCTTTCACTGAGAGCTCATCTGAATCCTTTGTTTTTCGGGATTATCGTTCTACTTTTTGGACCGTTGAGTTCAAAGAAGTTAATCCTCAAATCTCAACGCCCTTGGATATTTGTTGAAGTGATTGTCGAAGAATCATGGCCAAAGGAAAAGGCAAAGAAATTCAATCTGTTCGAGGAAATGGAGCTGGCGAAGATCAGCAAAATACGGTTGTGACAAGGTCTCGTGTGCAGAGTTCAGCAGCAGGACGAACCGATGCACGAAACCCGAACCGCCATCATGGGGAGAGCTCCGATCCGATCCGGGTAGGAGATTCTGAAGCAGTGCATTCCCCCAACCTGAACCGACCCGAGCAGCTTGCCATGTACCGACCCGACCAGACTCCCCAGCTCCGATCCGACCCGACCTCCCATTTCCGATCCGATCCGACTCTTGGTGATGTTGGAACTTCTACTCGAGTCCCTACAAATGCTCCGATTCCAGCCGCCAGGGTCAGTGATCAGGTCAACCCATCTACGCCCATTACTCAAGGAGATTTCTCGCACCTACTTGATATGCTTGAAAGTACAAGGGAGGCCATGAAAGTCCACGAGCGCACTAATCTCATGATGCAGGAGAATATGAGGCTCATGAGTAGGGAGATTAGCGAACTCCGTCGACAGAGAACTCCATCACCGGTTCGTCACACACCAGTGGATCAGTCTTCATCTTCCGAGGAAGAGCGGCCCCGTGAACGAAGGCCGCTCGAACGACCTCAGAATGTGGAGCAGCTGACATTTGGATCTTTGGGATCTCGTGAGGATATTGCACGAGCGCTAGGAAACAATGACCCCACTCGGGGGCAAAGACTCCAGTCCCCTCCTCCCGAGATCAACCGGGAGCGCAGGGAACAGAATAGAGCAGAAGCGGCTCGAAGAAGAAGGGCATCTCCTGAACAAGAGCCCAGAAGGAACTCGGATACTAGGGCCAGGGAACCTGAGCGGCCCCTAACTAATGCTGATGTACAGGCAATGGTTCGCCAGATCATGTCCGAGAGCCAGAACTATACAAATGAAGATTATGGCATTGAGCGAAGCCATACTCCTTTCACCGACGATATCCTTGACTTCCAATTTCCCCGGCGCTTTAATTTGCCACAGATGGACAAGTACAACAGAAGGACTGATCCGGGATAGCATTTGATGCGATACTCGTGGCTCATGAATGCTGCTGCTGCCTCTGATGAAGTGAAGTGCACAGCATTCCCAATCCATTTAGAGGATGTGGCGCTGTTCTGGTTTACCCGACTTCCTCCTCGTTCGATTTCAAATTACAGGGAACTGAGCGAACGTTTTATGAACCAGTTCCGACTCCATGCCAGAAAGTCAAAAAGTGTTATTGAATTGTCGAGAATCAAGCAGGCACCAGGAGAGTCTTTGAGGGCATATCTTGACCGTTTTAACCTAGCTGTGACTGAAATTAGTGACCCGCATGAGCCCACCATCCTGATGGCATTAAAGGAAGGAGTCGATCCTGAATCTGAGTTCGGGGATTACCTTTCTGGAAAGACACCCTCCACAAGAGAGATATTCTATGAAAAAGCCGATATTTATTTAAGGCGAGAGGAGGCCAGGGCAAACCGAAAGAGAAAGTCTGAGGCGGCTTCAAAAGAAAATGTGCAGAGTAATATCGCTGTGAAGCAATCTGGGGAAAGTTCCGGCAAGGTTGAAGTAAATGTGGGAAACAAGGGTGGAAACAACAATGCTGGAAGCGGGGGTAACAACAACAATAACCGTAATCCGAACGGTAACAGAAGAAACAGAAATAGGGGAAGCGATCCTAACAAAAGACCCCGATTCCAGACCTACGAGAATTATACACCATTGAACGACACCCTGGAGAATATTTACCTGGATACGTACAATGTTTTGCAGTACAAAAGACCGCCACCTCGTGATTCGACCGAGAAAGAAATGGCGACAGAGAAGTTTTGTTTGTTTCATGGAACTCATGGGCATTCAACCAATGAATGTCGGCATTTGAGGGATGTGATTGAGAAGCTGCTGCGTGAAGGGAAGTTGGATGAATACAAGGTTGCCCCGAGGGACAGGGGGCAAGGAGAGCAGGCTCCAAAACAAATTCTACCTGCTTCCAAGCCTACAGCGCAGCAGAAAGGTAAAGGAATTGTTATCAACTCCATAGTGGGCGGACCTCACCCAGCAATCCGAAGTTTCAGATCAATGGATCAATATGTAAATGCTGCCAAGCATCTAGATGTGAATGAAGGTGATGATTTGGAAGATATCACCCCCATAAAACAACAGAAGGCCATGTTTGACGGCGTGGTATTCCGCAGCTGAGATAATACTGGGATCCAATCACCCACTGATGATCCGTTGGTTATAACTACCACTATTGGGCCGGCCTTGGTCCATAAGGTATTAGTAGACAACAGAAGTTCTGTCAATATTTTATTTAAAAAGTCATTCGATCAGATGAAGCTTGAATCTGAAGATTTGAAGCCATGTGAAGGATGGATCAGAGGCTTCAACGGGGCGTCGACAGCTCCCATGGGATACATAGAATTGCCCGTGACCTTGGGGCAAGGAGAACGCAGAAGAGTGTGGATGCTTCAGTTCGTAGTATTGGACGTAGATTCGTCTTATAATGCATTTTTGGGGAGGCCTGCCCTTGCTGAATTCAGAGTTTTTATCGCCCCTTGGTGTTTATTACTTAAGTTCCCAACCGAAGCCGGAACTGGGGTAATGAGAGGGGATCAAGTTTCCGGACGGGCCTGCTATGTGGCCGAATTAAAGATGTTGATGAAAGGACTTAACATCGAGAGTAAAGATGCCTCGTCTCCCTCAAAGGGGGGCTCGGCATAGCAATTAGAGAGATTGACCCCGAAGGAGTTGCCCAAAGAAACGCCTGAAGACCTGGATCCCAGAAAAGACGAGGAACCAGAGGCTAGGAATGCAACTCCTAATGAAGCGACAGTGGAATTCCCATTGATGAAGCTGATCCGACAAAAGTTTTGAAGATTGGTTCTCAATTGGATCCACGTCGAGCCAAAGAACTAACGGACTTCTTGAAGGCAAACTTGGACGTGTTTGCCTGGACCCACGCTGACATGTGTGGGATATCGCCATCCATTATAAGTCACAAATTGAATGTAAACCCGAAACATCCGCCTGTGAAGCAAAAGAGACGCATGCTGGGCCCAGAGAGGTTGGCTGCTCTAAAAGAGGAAGTGGAGAAGTTGAAGCAGAATGGATTTATTCGAGATTCGACATATCCCGACTGGATATCGAATCCCGTCTTGGTAAAGAAGCCGAATGGAAAGTGGCGGACTTGTATTGATTTTTCAGATTTGAACAAAGCCTGCCCTAAAGATAGTTTCCCACTTCCCAGAATTGACCAGCTTGTAGATTCGACAGCAGGTCATGAACTTCTCTCTTTCATGGATGCATACTCTAGGTACAACCAAATTCCTATGCATGTGCCAGACCAAGAACATACGAGCTTCATTACAAATTTGGGATTGTATTGTTATGTTGTAATGCCATTCGGATTGAAAAACGCTGGAGCCACTTATCAGCGCTTGGTGAACAGAATGTTTTATAATCAAATAGGAAAGACTATGGAAGTTTATGTGGATGATATGCTTGTCAAATCGAAACAGTCCTCCAGCCATACGCAAGACTTGGCGGAAATGTTTGGTATCCTGCGAAAATATCGGATGAAATTGAATCCTCTGAAATGCTCATTTGGAGTGGCATCGGAAAAGTTCCTAGGCTTCATTGTGAGCTCCCGAGGAATTGAAATCAATCCTAGCCAGATAGCAGCGATTAGAAATATTGAAGAGCCGAGGAGAATTAAAGACGTCCAAAGTCTTGCAGGGAAAGTAGCGGCGCTGAGTAGATTCATCTCCAAAGCCACAGACAAATGCGTTCCGTTTTTTGATTTGATTAAAAGAGGAAAGAAGAACTTCGAGTGGACTCCGGACTGTGTTGAGGCCTTTCGAAATTTATTGGAACTGCTAGAGAAACCGCCGATTTTGTCAAAGCCAGTAGATCACGAAGAATTGTTTGTTTACTTGGCAGTCTCGGCTCACGCCGTTAGCACAGCCCTGGTTCGAGAAGAAGACAAAGTACAAAGGCCAGTGTATTATGTAAGCAAGAAATTAGCAGCGGTAGAGCGCAATTACCCAAAGATTGAGTAGCTCGCTTACAGCCTCCTAATTGCATCCCGAAAATTTCGTCACTATTTCCAAACTCATCCAATAACCATATACACCGACCAGCCTTTGAGGCAGGTGTTGCAGAGACCCGAAGCATCAGAAAGGTTGATCAAATGGAATATATAATTAAGTCAGTTTGATTTGAATTTTCAACCACGAAAGTCAATCAGGGGGCAAGCTCTGGCAGACTTTATTGCGGAGTTCACCATCCCAGAGGAGGAAGTAATCGATGACAGAGTGGTTAAGTCCGAGGATGAGTTAGAGATAGATCCGTGGAAACTATACACTGATGGAGCCAAGAACGACCGAAGGTCCGGAGCTGGAATCGTCTTAGTCACTCCTGAAGGACGGCCGTTATATTACGCTCTACGATTAGAATTTTCGACGACTAACAATGACTCTGAATATGAAGCCCTGATTGCCGGGCTGAAGCTTGCTAAAGACCTCGGAATAAAAACATTGGACATATTCTGTGACTCTAAAATCGTTGTTTGCCAAGTACGAGAAGAATTTGTGGCTCGGGGACCTCGACTTATCGCCTACCTCAGGAAAGTGAGAGAGCTATTGAATAGCCTGGAGCGGTACAACATAACACATATTCCTAGAGCTGAAAACCAGAAAGCAGATAGGCTGGCAAAGCTGGCTAGTTCCGACAATCTAGAAGAGAATGAAATAATTCCAATTGAAACGTTGGAGTCGCCAAGCTTTGAGTCAATGGAAATTGAGTTCGCTTTTGAAGCGGAACCGGAGAAGGAGTCGTGGATGACCCCGATTAAGAACTTCCTTAAGGATGGAACACTCCCGTCAAAGAAGAGTGAAAGAAGGGCTATAGTTCGCAAGGCTACCAGATATGTCATACAAGATGATACTCTTTATAGGCAAGGATTTTCTATGCCCCTGTTACGATGTATAGCACACGACGACATCAAGCGTGTACTAAGAGAAGTACACGAAGGTGAGTGTGGAGATCATACAGGAGGTCAGACTTTAGCAAAGAAGATATTGCGATACGGATACTTTTGGCCTACAATTAATAAAGATGCAGCTGATTATTCACAACGCTGCGATAAGTGCCAGAGATTCGCCAAAATCCCCAAAGCACCGTCGACCCGACTTAAATCAATGGTGAGTCCTTGGCCATTTGCCACATGGGGAATTGATATCATTGGAGTTCTACCGATTGCTAAAGGAGGAGCTAAATATGCAATAGTGGCCGTGGACTATTTTACGAAGTGGGTGGAAGCTGAGCCCTTGACCAAGATCACGGCAAGAAAGGTGATAAGTTTTGTGGTCAGAAATATTATTTGCCGATTCGGAATCCCAAGGACGATTATAACTGACAACGGAACCCAATTTGATAGTACTGAATTCAGAAATTTCTGCCAGAAGTATAAGATTGACAAGCGATATACCGCAGTTGCCTACCCGCAGTCGAACGGGCAAGTAGAGGCAATAAACAAAGTTATAAAATCCATCCTCAAGAAACGGTTAGAGCGTGCAAAAGCAAAATGGGTTGACGAATTGCCCCTAGCTTTGTGGGCATATCGAACAACATTTAAAACGGCCACCGGTCATACCCCTTTCTCTCTCTCCTTTGGCTCAGAAGCTGTAATTCCAGTTGAACTGGAAGTTCCTTCCCATAGGGTGACATATTATGACCCGATGACGAATCGGGCGCTCTTACTTGAGTCTCTTGATGAAGTCAAAGAAAAAAGGGACGAAGCAGATTTGCGTGCGGCAAGACATCGACATCAGATGGCACGCTATTACGACAAAAAAGTTCGCCTCAGGACTTTTGAACCAGGAGATTTGGTGCTAAAGAGAGTCTTTCCATCCCTTCCTCACCTCGGTCCAAAGTGGGAAGGAACCTTTGTCATCCAACGGAAACTTGAAAAAGGAACCTTCAAGTTAACGACCGTAGATGGCGAAGAAGTCCCTCGAGCATGGAATGACCAACACTTAATGCGATATTTGGATTAGAAATGCTGTACTCTTTGTTATTTTTCTTATGAACTCTGTAATAAGGCACGACTTGCCTTGGGAAAACCTGATGATATGAATAAAGAACTATAAAGTGGATGTAGGCTACGACTCAGCCGAACCACTATAAAAATATTGTGTGTCATTTACTTTTATGCATTACATATATACATTCATCGATTATTCTGTTGTGATTATAGAATACAGGATGACTCAAAACCTGAAAAGGTTGAAGACAGTTTAAACATAAGAAAAAGCACAGCGACTACTTGTGCGACAAGACATAAAAGAATGAGAAAACGACATTCTTAACTCTAACTCTCCAGAGAGAGAGAGAGAGTATAAAAGCGTCTCCGACTGAGCGCTGAAAAAGAAATTCTTCCACTAACTCTAACTCTCCAGAGAGAGAGAGAGAGAGTATAAAAGCGTCTCCGACTGAGCGCTGAGAAAGAAATTCTTCCCCGCTGAGAGACCGGGGAATGAATAGATTGCTGAGCTCTAACTCTAACTCTCCAGAGAGAGAGAGAGAGTATAAAAGAAATGCCAGAAAAAACGATAGGCACTGACGACACAGGAAATGCTATCCCGTCAGAAAATCGGGAGCATTCAGATTGTTTGATTAAGCATTAAATAATTTGTGAGAATTGACTGGGGGCATATATGTTTACGCATATTTCCTCCCTCCGTAACTTCATTTCATAACTATAGTAAGACATGCATTTTTACATAAGTGCAGAACTACTGACAAACAGACATTGCATAAAATGAATTATTTTTTATTTATTTACGAATGAATGAATTTGTACAGGAGAGTAGCTAAAAAAGAAGGTGCGAGAGCCGCTCTTGTAGCAGCAATCGTTGGTTCACCAAATGCTAAAACGACACAAGGCAATCCACTATTTAAATTTCGAGTGAGCCTTGGACTTCTTGGCGGCTTTCTCCGCATCCTTTGCTTCTTTCTCAGCCTCTGTCAAGATTCGTTTTGACTTCTTTTTTTCTGAAGATACGGTGCTGGAGCCAGTAGACTTCTTCCCGGAGGGCGGAGCGCTGGAATCAAGAGAAGTTTTTTTAGCGAGTTCCTCTGTAATAGATCTAGTTGAGAGCTTAACAACTAACCTTGATCCCGCATCCACAACTGCGAGGGGCTTGAGGGCTTCAGGGTCTAGTTCTTCGGCTTTTAATTGCAAGCGTTTGTCTTGATCAGCTTTCATTGCAGCCAAAGTAACGTTATCAGCACTTTTTGACTCCCCGACTATTGCAACTTCTGGTTCCTCTTCCTGACCCCCGTCACCGCCGTCATCCCTTAAAGCTGCTATCATTTCTTCATCCTGGGGAGTGGCGGCCTTAGTCGGCTCACTTCCTTCTCCCAAGTCTATAGAAGCAGCCTTGTCCTCCCCTCTTTTGGCCTTTTCTGCGGACTTTGTCCCGGCGGTGGCTCCCTGAGTCACATCTGTCTTTTCGGATGGCTCAACACCTACAGAATGAGAAGCAACAGTTATCAACTCAGGCGAAAACAATGGGTTTTTCATCAATTGCTCAATCACGTGGCGAAAGGTAGAAATAGCCTTGACAAATTGAGGAGAAAAGGTAGGGATACCTTTCGAAGACTTCTCGGCAGGGGTGACTACTACCTCTGATGCTGTTTCAGGAATAGGGGATAGCAGAGTTGTTCGGGGAATTCCCGGATTTTCAGGATCATACCCCTCTACTTCAGAAGTCGTAGGGGCAGAAGAAGAGGAACCAGCTTCGAGAACATTCTTCTGTTTAGACTTTCGTCTCTCTTCTTCCATGGCCTCAGCAATGAGGCGGCGCCCTTCGGCTAGGCGCTCCGGTTCATCATCTCTCAAGTATTTCTCCATTAGTTTATCTTCGTCGATGGAATCGACCTTAAGTTCCT
The DNA here is from genome assembly GCA_030737875.1 of Allium sativum. NCBI lineage: Eukaryota > Viridiplantae > Streptophyta > Magnoliopsida > Asparagales > Amaryllidaceae > Allium > Allium sativum. The sequence continues at coordinate 41,111,601 of JASFAX010000020.1, read as the reverse complement.
CTTTTTCCCACTCGACGATCTGATTCCATACTTGAACCAGAGTGGATGGATAATCCTCGATCCAAGAAATGTTTCGGCGACGGATGATATGTGCGAAGAATTCAATCATTAATTCGCCGAAACCCTGAATATCAGCCTCCGCCTCAGATAATTGTTTGCAGGATTCCTCCGCAGATTTGATAGCACACTCAACATTGCCCTCAGCCAGGGAAGCTCTGTTCTCCGCCTCCAATAGCTTTGAAGCCAAGTCAGCATTCTTCTTTTCTAGTTCAGCACTCCTCTTCGTTAACTCGGCATTTTTCCGCTCGAGGTCAGCATAAGCAAGGCGTATCTTAGCAGCTTCTGACTTAGCCTCATCAGCTTGCTTTTTTAACTCAGATCGCTCTTGAGTGTGAGATTCAAGCAAGTCGTGATAACGTTTTTGCATGTCCTCAAATTGTTGCTTGAAGTTAGAAGCGTCCCTTTGAGTGACAGCTAGCTGAGCTTGAGTGTCTTCCAAATCTTTTCCTAGAGCTTTTAAAGCCTTGGCATCCTCCTCCTTGGTCTTTTGCATTGAATCAGTATTCGTGATTAGAGTGCGGATAATTCTGGAAAGATTGCGTGAATATTTAAACATCTCAGTATATTGTTTTTCAACCGCGTCTATCTTTGCTTTGGCCTCATCTGCCCACTTAGAAGAAACAGGTTCAAGGGCAGGTAAAAAAGTCAAAGTCTCGAAGTAGTGTTCGGGAAATTGCTCCTCCAAATATGCCCGCTTTACTGCAGTTTCCGCATCTAGTGGGGGAGGAGCGGGGATTGTCAATTCGGTGTCCCTGTGTGAGGAGGATTCGGTAGTTTCTTTGTCTGTCCTAGGTCGTTTGGTAGCAGGGACCTTGTGCTTACTCCGAGACCCGGTTTCTTTCAGAGGACTTCTCTCTCTACTGCGCTTTTCATGGGAAGAAGTGGAGTCTTTAGATTGTGGTGTGTCCTCTTCCCTTCGGCTTTGATAACCCTTGTATTTCTCTTGTTCCGGCAGAACTGGTGAGCGAGAACGTGAGGGTCGAGAACGATAGGGATCATAAGGCCTTCTCTCATCCCTGCCCCGATCATCACGACGATCATACTCGACATCCTGGGGAGGATTGGACATGCTGCGGCGAAGCTTCCTGATATCATAATAGGATCGAGACATCGTACCTGCACAATAAGACAAACGAAATTAGAATTAATGGATTCACGGAGAAAGAGGTGCAATGAATGCTAATGCCGTTGTATAAAGTGTATCCTAAGTGGTGTGTTTCCCCCGACCAACCCGAGTCTGAAGCTAGACTAGTACAGGCAGGCTCTTTGGCCTTAGCGGGAGTGGTCTCTTCAGAAGAGGTGAAGACTAAAGGATCCTTCCTGAAATCCTCTGAAGTGTATGTAGTTTCAAGCAAGGGGAGATCCCCCAAACCCTGAAATATTTGGTCATCGGTACTAGGGATATTCCCCTCGGAAGCATTAAGTGGCGACTCTTGGGAGGATGTTGACTTTTCCGGAGAAGTAGCCTCCTCGGGGGCAATATATCCTTCACGATGCTTTTCGGCCAGGTTAGCCAATTCGTCATCCTGGGTAGAAGATGGAGAAGGTGAAGTTCGAAGAGGCACTGTAGGAACTCCTGAGCCTTCTCCTATCTCTGGGACTACCTCCACTGGAGGAATATATGCGTATGGAGCCGTCCCATGACCAATGCTACGAAAAACAGATAACAGCCCATGGAAGTGAAGATATTCGTCCTTAAGGACTTCATCGATGGTCAAGAATTTTTGATCGCCATTAAGAAGTTGGTGCATCCGGTCAAAGAACACCTGATCTGATATTTGTTTTGGATTGTCGACTGCAAACAAAGAGGAAAACAAGTTAATGTGATGATTCAAGTGTATAGAGCCCGGATTTAGAGAATCAGTGCTTTACTTGATTTTGTCCACCTCTTGGCGCATCCAGGCTGTCGCTTCACGTAGAACCATTCTAGTCTGGAATCTCCAGCTTTACTGCTGAATGGTGCTGAGATTATCTTCCTTTTTGGAACTGACTCGAAGTAGCAGAAAGATGGAGTCTCTCGAGTCCGATGCTTGAAATTATAGAAGAAGTGAACGTCATCGAACGTGAGCTCTATGCCTAAGATTTCACGATATGCTATGTACAAAGTGTGCAAGTAGGCATACGAATTGGGATGCAGCTGCATGGGGGCAATCCGCATTTGTCTTAAGAAGTCAACGATGAAGGGAGAGAATGGAGGAATAGCGCCAACCATGCACATCAATCGAGTGACCGCCATGTATCCTTCTGGAGGGTTGTGGGGACGGTCAGAGCTTGAAGGCACTAGAGTGTCCCTTTTCATTATCCCATACTTTAAGCAAATTCAGATAAGTCGATCGTTGTCGATTGTTGATTCAACGGAATCTGGAGGTGATTCCAATATAATGGCCGATTCAAATTCATCGGGGGCTCGATCGTCACCAATCCCTCCTTCCTCCTCAAAACCCAGAGAAACTTCATTTTCTGAAGACACCTCGTTGCTTTTCCGATTTCCAACCCCGTAGTCTGGACCCTCATTGTCCCAATCTGGATCTGACGGAGAAGATATGTCCTCGAGAGTGATTTTGTTAGAGGTTTCCGGGGCTTCTTTCCTCTCAGCTAGTCTGGAAGAGCGTCTGGGTCTCATGGTCGTAGAACTATTGAAGAAGCAATAGCACGAGTTAGAGTAAATTAGCCCGTACCCCCCTGTGCATGTGCGTGAACTAAAATATGTGCAGTGAATGTGAGAAATGCAAAGTAAAGATGCAACAATGTAAGGAGAAACTTTGAAGAAGAAGTGATGGTCAGAGTAGTTCTTAATGTCCATTTATGTCCGCAAGGCACTATCCTAACTGTTCATGAAGTTGGAAGTAATATCTAGCATTATTTTAAATAGTTGGACAAAATTTTGTGCTTTAGATTGAGTGGTTCTCGGTTCGGTTCGGGCAGGCATCATAGGATCGGACTGAAGAAAAGTTGTGCACTGGATGAAAGGTTATGTTCAACCGGATCGGCTCGGAGACATGTAATAGGAACGGATCGGATGAGTTTGAATACTGACGCCCCCTATTTATCTGTTTTCACCCTCCGATCCGATCCGATCCGATAGGCTATCCCTTGTTTTCCATTTTCACTCTTCCGACCCGAACCGGAAAAATAAAACTTTGCTCTCCTCCTCCATCTTCCATGTTTCCTCACCCGAACCGATTTTTCATGTTTTTCATCTTCTTCTTCTTCCTCAATCACCTCCGAACCCAATCCCATATCAACAGCTCCAATTAAGAGCAAGTGTACGCCTTCTTCAACCTATCAACGCTTCGAGGTGGTAGCAGAGATATCAGCGACGGTGGTAGAGGAGGGGATGGCCGTGTCATTGAGATTGAATCGTAAATATGCTCAAATCATTCATATCAAACCGCAAATTACAACTGAAATCAGTTAAAGAGAAGCTTAATTAAAGTTATGACCTACCGATACAATTGATTTAAGGACGCGAAAAGGAGTTTTGATTTTCTTTTTGGGAAGTTAGGGTTTTCGTTTTTCCTTTAGAGTAATTCCTGGAAGAAAAGCGAAAATAAAAGAAGAAGAAGAAAGAAAGAAGGAGATGGGGGCAGAGGATATATACAGGAGAGAGGTGGCTACTCGTATTCCCCTCCTATTTTTCCGCTCGGTCCGGAGTACGAGCCCAACAGCCCACACCTTCTGGCCCATTGACGCAGTACAAAGCAAGACAGGAAGAAGAGGCACCCAGGTCACACTCCGAACCGAAGTAGGATTCACGTGTTGACTTGGCTTCTGAATCAAATAGAATTCAAATGAAAAATAAAAGAAGAGTATACCTGAGAGAAACACTGTATGTCGAGAAGAACTTCTGGATTTGACTCAAAAACAAAGAAAGTTGTTCGCAAATTCTACGACCTATATATAAGCAACAAAAGACATGATTTTATGAAGCAATGCGTCTCTACAAACGAACAGAAGTGACTTTCTGACTATTCAGATTCAAGAACCAATATTCGGGCAACATCAAAGCACGCTTCGTCTCCAACAGAAGCATCCTTTGAGGGGGCAAAATGTTAGCCCACTTTGTGAACTGGGCAACACAAAGTCAAGATATGAAATATTGAAGAACTCGAAAAACTCTGAAGCGGGTCGGATCGGTGCAGGACAGCGGTTCAGATCGGATAAAGTTTTCTGTTCGGATCGGTGAACTATTGCTGAGGAAATTAGAAAGGCACAGCTGTACGGATCGGAGGGCAATATAATCTCAATTGGATCGGAAAGCCACTTGGTTGCTACGGAGATAGATCGGAGCGGAGCGGAGCAGACTAAAGAGGAGAGAGCGTTGTTTCCAAGCCAATCCGGGTCGGATCGGATATCCCGATCCGAACCCCTTGTACATGTCCCTCCGACCCGAACCCATTTTCCATATCATTCTCCTGCATAAGCGCCTGGATATCCGGATCGGCTATGACCAGTTCCTGCCCATAACGTCCATTATTCTGATGCGTTGTCAACATAGAAATCCATCCGAACCCGATGCTGATGGGATGGGTGACACGTGGCTCCGATCCGGATCGGGCTCTGAGCAAATTCACACCTATAAATACCCCGTCTGGAGACAAAGAAAAGGATCCTTTTTCTGGCATTTGGAGAGTTCAACCACCTTCATAACCCGAATTCCAGCAATCCCAAAAAATCCAAATCTTCTTTCATTATTTGTTTTCTATAATTGAGTGATTAAAAGTGAGTTGTGAGAGGAATCAAGTGAATATTTCATTGTACTTGCAGCTAAATCAGTAAATATAGTGAGAGACAAGTGGACGTAGGCATTTCTTCGCCGAACCACTATAAATCCTGTGTGTTCATTTTCATTTTTATCTTATTTCATTTGCTTTTAATCAATTTGGGTGTTAGAACCACTTTTTGGTCTAACATATAGGTTCAGATCTAGTTCAACAGTCTTGTCAGAATAACTTAGATAAGCAGGTTATAGCAGATCTGATATGATTCAAATGGTCACAAGCATATATCCAAGTTATAGTCATGTCAAGATTTAATTTTTAAATATTTAGATCTAAAATTAACATAGACTCACAGATAATAGATCTAAGAGAGAAGAATAGTTGCAGATGTTGAATCACATATCTCTAAACTTAAATGACTTGATTTTTGAAGAAGAAAAGGCTTAATTTGATCTGGACAAAGGCATCATCTAGTTCTCCATTGTTTTTGGTGTGGAAGAACAAGAAAAATGGGGTCTTATTTATAGCCTAAAGCCAATGAATCAAATCAAGAAAGGAGTCCACATTTAAACTAGAAAAATCTGCCTAGATCTGCAGTAGGGTGGTCAACCCCGGGGTCGACCCCTCCTTGATGGGGTCGACACCCATGGGCGGGAATTTTCCCACTTCCCGTTCTGCTCGAATTTTGAACTGTTTTGAATTTTGTGCTTATTTTATTCATATATATTCTTCTTATGCGTATACAAACTTCAAACCTTAATAACTTCTTTGTACGGTGCCTGTTTTACACAAACTAGGTGTTTGTTTTGATCAGAATTCCGAGAAGAACACAATGGCGTAGTCCGTTTCACTTAATTCTGAATATTTAATTAAGTATTTTTTAATTTATCATCTTCTAGTGTTGTTAAAATATGGGGTGTTACATTCTCCCCTACTCAATGGATTTCATCCCCAAAATCACCAAATTAAGAAGAATGTATATTATAACATCCACATCCATCTTATCATCCACCAATCATAGGTATCAATTGTCTTAAAAGATTTCTAACGCTTATATGAACATATGAAAGGTGTGTGTATATGTCCCAATACTAATGCGAAGATTAGGCGATCTACTGATTTAGTCGACCTCCTTAATGCACTGTTTGTTAGTGCCATGAATCCAACATGTATGCAAATAATCCTATTATAACTTGTAAGTTCTATATGTGTGCACGATCATCCATCCAAATGCAACATCCATATGATGATACATCCACATTCATCCATTAAAAGAAGAAAAATGCACACACATCCATATGCAGTATGAGAGTGATTGAGCCGATCTAGTGCCTAATGTGTTTGTATATGCATCCACAAGCAACCACTAGCAAACACTTGCATCCACTTGTATCCAGCAAACATAACATGTCTCAAGTACACGTTTATATCCATGGGTTTCCTACCTAAAGGTCGAACATTTGGTCGATAGGATATACTCAAATGATAGAAACAATCATAAATAAAAGCTTTGTAAAGGAAGTTAAGAACATACTTTCGAAAAGAAAAGGGTACGAAGCACGAATCTTGTCTTCGGTCTCCCAAGTTGCATCCTTTGGGTTATCTCCCCACTGAAATTTCATCAACTTGACTTCTCGGTTGCGCAGCTTCTTAACTTCTGATCCAAGAATAAGGGTAGGAAATCGTCTAATTGTCACCTCTCGTTCTACCTCTACTTCCTCAAGCATGCTCGGCTCAACTACTTATGTTGTATCATGCAGACACTTCCGAAAATAATAAATAAGGAAAAACATCATGAATATCCACACCTAAGCAAAGCGAGCTGTACGCCTTAGTTGCTAGGATGAGCGGAGCACCCTATTCTGATATGCTTCGCCTAACCAACACCTTTTCAGGTAGCTCCCCTACTCGCTTGCTGAGCTCCCTCCTTTCTCTTGGAGTCATGTGGCGCATAGGTAGTATATCCAGAAATCAATCTCGTGCCTCGGAGGTAAGTCCCTAACCTCCTCGAAAACATCTGGATACTCACTAACTACAAGTACGGATCACAAATCATTGACAAAAGCATCAAGCGGTTCTAGGTCACTAAGCATGACAAACCCCCTTAGGTCACTAAAAATTTCGAGAGTCCCCCACGGCAAGTCAGAAGTCTAACGACCCTCCTCTAACAATGCAGAATGGAACCATTCATGGCTGGCCAATCCAACCCTAGAATCAGACAGTATCCCATAGAACCAAGTACATATGCGTCGTGCTCAAACTCGACGCCCTAAAACAGATATCCTCAAACCCCGAAAAATCATAGACAGATGAGCCGTGCCCCCAATGGGGTTTGAGATAATAATGGGGTCAGAAACAATACTAGTACTAAGGTGCAGAGACTCAACCACAGAATCAGATATAAAAGAATGCAAAGTCCCAAAATCAAAAGGAGTTCTAACAGGACGATCGGAAAGAGAAATCAAACCTACAACAAATTTTTTTTCTACTTCTATCCAGTACATCAGCCACGAGAGAATGCACTTGCCCTCCAGAATACCATGCCCTTTGGCCATGCCCTTGCTTCCTCGGGCACTCCCTAGTATAGTGTCCAACTTCTCCACAGTCGAAGCAAGCATTCCTCCTTTTTCTGCAGTCTTTGACCAAATGACCCACGTTCCCACAACCATGACATTTCTTTTTACCTTGAGCTTTGTCGTTCCTTCCGCCCTCTTGTTGTTGTCCTTTCTTGGGTCATACTTTCTTGTTTTTTGTTTCCTCAACCTTAGCCTCTTTATTTTCACCTTTATCTTCCTCGCGCATTAACGCCACATCAACGAGCTTCTCAAAAGTTGCTCCCATCGGAATATGAGACATAGCCAACCCATGGAGGGGTTCATTCAATCCTCTAGCAAACCTCAAAACTTTCTTGTGTGGGTTATTTACTAGCTCCAAAACAAAACCCGCCAATTGAATAAACTTATAACATACTCTATAACAGACATGCCTCCTTGCTTAAGCGCCAAAAAGCTTTCTGTTTGCATACTTTGCACGGCTTGAGAGAGAAACTTCATTTCAAACCTTTTCCGGAAATCATCCCATGTCCCAACTAGACGTCTCGCTTGCGTCACCTCCCACCAAAGCAAAGCCTCATGTAACGAGCCAAAGATTTTTGACCCAGAAAATCAACATAAAACTCATGTCAATTATTCAGGCATCGAACATTCCAGATCATTAATAGAAAGAAGTTAGAGGGTGAGAAATAGATAAGATAGAAAATTAATATAGAAGAAGAAGACAACTACAACTTCAGAGTAAACACGAATCTCACAAAGGAATGAATAAATATATTATATAACATAATTTTAAAATAAAATTAGTATCTGTATACAATACCATTAACGAAGTACAACACTTACAACACAGCGGAAATAATAATAACTACATAATCTTGAAGCACTCTGCTCTAAGCTTTCCAAGTGTATATATAAAATCCCAACTACCTGACTGCCCGTACAAAATTTGACATCCAATAGTTTAGGGAAAACAAAACAAAATAAACTCTGGGTCAGTCATGTGACTGGTGTGAGTAAACTCTAAACATCTGTTTAACCTTTAAAACCCTTTTATAATAAAGAATAATCATTAGACCAATCCACACATAAACACGGATGGTTTTTACCTTAAAATAACCCAAAACATTCTTTTAAAATCCATACTCTTCTAATATTATAATAATGTCTAAATCAAATAAATAACAATCTAGTGGAACGCTTTCATCTCATGTTTCACATATATAATATATAATCAAAAACCGCAGGCGCTTATTTGTTAATGGATTCCAGCTGGCAAGGTATGGGACCACCTTCTGACAGTGTATCTCTAGAGAGGAATACACCGGGTTCAACAAGAACATCTTATAACCCAGGCTAAACATGACCGGTCACCCATTTCGCTTGAGTGTACTAAATGTATTATCACCAACGATTAGGATCAACAACCGTTTCCTGAAAAGGACAACATCGAAATAGGTTATAGAAGTAAATGAAATTTCTCTAGATCAGGCGACAATGCACCCTAATTGGGAGCTACCCACTTAGCCATGCGACCTACCTGATTTTATAACATTTCTCGGTTGTGAGGCTAGAGGCCATAACTTACAGATCACACCTTTATTTACTTTGAATGTTACACCGTCATACCATCCGAATCACAAATTGATTTCCCCAAAAATACCATGGGTATACAGCTAAGAGAAACGAATTCCTCTGCCACCAAACACAAATACGTTTGAAGAGATCAACTTACGCAATCTATTAAATACTCTATCGGACATTCTTCCATATAGATTGTCCTGGGACTGAACAAACCGAAGGCACTATTCTGTAAATCCATCTTAGGCAATTTCTACCTAGGATTGCCAGAACAGCCCTTACATAAGCTCCGTCTTCAATTATCTTCATCATATTCGATTCACAATGCTAATGCCCATACGGAGTAGTTTTTAGATAATAAATCTGATCCCGGTCTCTCCGTATTGACGATGGAAAAATGGTCAAAACTTTGATAGTCAATTATTTAACTATCAAAGGAAAACATCGATACACACAACAATCTTATTTCCTAATGGAAATATTATCAATTAATTATCGATCAACATTTTTCCCTTTTAAATTAATTCATCATTAATTTATTCATTTTCCCATTTTCCGTTTCCATATATTTATAAATTCTTTTTTTCTAAAATTAGAAAATAAACGTTATTCACATTGGAATACATTTCCATTTCTTATTCACGCACCACTATCTCCCCACCTCTATCTGTCTCTAACTGTAAACTTGTAAGAGAACAATTCCCTGAATATCAATCCCGAAGGCTGAAACCAACATCCGATCAATACGTAGAAAGCTGTTCAACATAACTAATCTCCAGTCAGTTCTAACTTCTTTAATCCCATTTCTTAATTTCTAATCAAATTCTTTCTTACGTCATTCTCGAATTCAGTTCTTTTATGAAAAACTTTGGTTATAACTATAGCATTATAATCCCTACTTCTGAAATATCCAACTTCAAAATATAACTTTTATTTCTTAATTTAAATAAATAAATAAACAACTAATTTACAAATAAATAAATCTTGATTAAAAATCGGAAAGTAAATAGTACTTTCACGAAATTGATATAATCGAATTTCAACATATAACTCTCTTTCAAATAATCTATATTCGGTATCTCTCTTTTGAATAAAATATATTCGATAACTCCCTTCTGATAAACTATATTCGATAATTCTCTTCGAATAAATTATATTTGATAACTTCCTTCGAATAAACTATATTCGATAACTCCCTTCGAATAAACTATAGTAATCTGCAAAATGTTTGCTTTAAAAACCATTATTCACTTTAAAACGTGAAAATTATTTCTTTACAGAAATTGGACTCGTTTTATCAAATCGAAACTTGATATCAATTTATAAATATTATTACAGGTTCACATTCTATTTATCGAGTTATTTTATAAATCCACAACTAATTTATTTTCCTAAAATAGAATCCACTATTTTATTTTAACCCTATTTCCTATCTCATTCAAATTCGCATTTGAATTTCTATTTCAAATCCCAATTTTTCTTTGTAAATGCTTTAAATTTGCAAAATATTTATTTTAATCCATTATTCACATCGAATGTGAATAATATTTCTTTTATATAATCAATCAGTTTGATTTTTTATTTAAATAATATCCCATTTCCAAATTATCATTTATACTTCTATTTATTTAATTTTTCATACGAAATCTCCTTTTTACTCTAGCACTTACATCTCATTGATAATTCCCTTTATAATTGCTATGTTCACCTTCAATCTCAAATATCGGTGTTAAAACCGATTTTTACTTCTTTATATAATTTAGACTTATATATCCAATTTATCCAATGATAAATATTTTACTTAATTTATAAAATATTATTTATAAATTATTCTTCCCAATTTATCTATTAAAACAGATTTCTATTTATAATCTACTTTAAATCCATCTTCTCGTAGTTCTTTTATATCTCGCCAATTTCCTTTTATAATTCTATTTATTTCCCAAATATTTCCTTTTATAATTCTATTTATTTCCCAAATATTTCCTTTTTATAAAATCCACTGATTTTATATAAATAATTTATTTTCAATATACACTTTGAAAATTCCCTTTATACATTCCAATATCACTTATAGTATTTAAAATACCAAATACAAATACCAATGTCATCATAATCAGTCATAGGTTATATATCACACACATATCGCAATATATGAGAACAAACAATATTATAAATATTGAGGAATCCAGTTGGATCCCTCCAACCTATTTCCCTACATCCACAAATGTTAAACAATACAATTAACATCAATTTCATTTCAATATGAAATATTCTGATAAAAAGAATCAATATTTAATTAACGCTACAGATATATAATTAGATCCATAATTTCAACCAATTAAATAGCAGTTCATCCAAAAAATCAACACATAATAATCAACCATCATTTATCAACTCTAAAAATACGTTATAAAAATATAAACTGAGCAGAGTTAGTGAGATTTACTCGCATTGGGCGGTTATCGTTAAATAACGAATAACGATCGATTTGTCCATTCAGGCATTTTATTTCGCCATAAATTGTGATGAGCTCCAAATCACTCCAAATCAGTCCAGTGTGTAGCGCTCGTCCATACGATCCCAACGGATCTGACCATTCGAAATTCTGATACGGTATGTAGAAGTTATTACATTTACAAATTTATACACGATTATAATTTAAAATAAATTTTAATTATAATTAAATCGGGCCTTACTAATTTGAATTCGGCCCATCACATTCGTTCACTATCCGTCTTCCCCAAAAACTCAAAACCACCGCTTCCTGCAAACACAAGTTACACAACCGCCATTTCAATGACTTGATCCCATACTGCTCCTCACTTACTCAAGCTTTTAATGCACCACCTTCACCAAAGATTCTCTCGTTCCATCCCCTCATACCCATTCATGTATTCTCTTTCCATATTCACACGCATCTATTCCAGAAAGTAAACAATGCCCTCCTTAACGTTAAACAAGGCGAAGCCTATTGCTTCCTCCCCTAATCTCCTCACGTCGAAGACCCCCTGTAAACCATTCCCTCACTTTACTTGCGCCAGCTTCACAGCCTTCTCCAAACTTGAACTCGCACGATCGACTTCATTTTCATATATACGCCAGGCCTCCCTTTCCAGATGCCATGCGTCTTCCTCCTGCACCAATTTGTCCAAACTCCATATTGCTGCTCAGCTCACGTGTATACCCGTACTCCATATTTTTTTATATACTTTAAGTGGTGGATTTGAATTGTTTGTTTTTTCGAATTTTAATGGTTTATGAAGTTCCCATTTGTTCATATTTTGTTTTCTGAAGCCAAACAAATGATGATGCCAAGCTATGTATTTATATGTCGAAAACTTCATGGCAAAGTATTGGAGGTTCGTAGCAGGTACATCCTATACTAGGGTTACATACTTTTAATAAATTATTGATTTTCCCAGACAAGTCTCCGTGAATTGATCATATAGGAAATGTCGATTATATGGGGTACGAGACTTAGGGCAAAGAAATGAAAAATATATATATATATTTAGTGTACCCATTACATAAAGGTTCATTCATTTATGGATCGCTAACAACAAAAATAAAAATATTGTTGTGACAAGAAATGTGCCACGATCACATATATAATAAAATAGACAAGTTATCTTATTCTATGAAATCCCGAATGCTAATATGGGGTGTACAATACTCCAAATAAAAAGTTGCTTATTTTCCAAATTAAAAATTACAATAAAATTCTAAAATTAAATTATAACTATGCCTCATAGATCTTGTCCAAATTCGAAACCAATATTTAGTTATAATTAAATATATCGTTATGGTTTATATTCCATAGCGACTATTTGAAAATTTGATTTAGGCATAACTCACAATCTACACAATGAAATCTGGATTTTTCTCTTACATTTGAAAAACGTCGTTCAACAGATTCGAACTTTCTTGTATCATAGAAATCCGACTTAAAACAGATTTTGTATTTTCAATTGAAGTTCAAAACTCAATATTACGAACTACCGCACCATTACGAGCTCGATTTAAATTATATTATAATTATACATTCAAACTTTGTTTAAATAATAAATTCGATATTATAATTCAATTCTAAACTGAATTAAATAAGATAAATGATTCAATTCACACAACATCGTGAATTCCACTATTTCGAATATAAATATATTATTCTATTATTTATATTAATTAAATATTCAATATTATTTAATTAAACAACCATTTAAATCTCTAAATCACTATTTAAATATTTAAATAAATTAATTATTATACCGTAAAAATACGGGATGTTTCACCTCATCTTTCAACTGTCAGATGGCTAACTGTATCTTCCTACAATCGTCAACTTCGAAAATTCCAAACAAGTCCTCCGTCTCTTTGAGCCAATTCCTTGTCTTTATGAACGTCTCAGTTCCACAGAATGGCTTTCCTCCCATAACACAGAAATCTTTGCAGACCTTAGAGAAATTATCATTACGCGGAGGAGGAGGAGGAACGACGGGTGCAGCTGGGGGAGGAACATCTGCTTGACCACCAGCAGGCGCTGTGGCCTCTAAATACCAACGGAACCAGCCTGGTATCAAAACAACCTTAGGAATATTAGGTTCCCCAGATATGTTTAAAAGTAAAGGGAAGGGATTCAGAAAAAGGATCGAAAGATATTACATATGGTTTTGGGGAATATGTTTTTCAATAGACTTTTCTTTTTGAAAATGCTTTCTTTTAAAACCTTTTTGAAAATAACTTTCAAAAACTTTATCCGATCTGGTAACCTTCATCTCTGATACCAAGTGTGAAACCCCACGTCCGTTAATGCCACTCATTAAGAGAATGCATTAAGTTTAGTGAAGCATTATAGGTAAAAAGAAATAGAAACATTACTAGACAGATATAAAATAGCAGTGGAATTTAAAACTATTATTAAGAAGAAAAGATCGTAGTTTAAAACATAATTACATCACAAGTCTGAAATGCATAAACCTAGTAACATCAGTTTAAAACTTCTGTCTTGTACTTAAAATCATCATAGTATAGAAATGCATAAAAAGCATAATCCCCAAAATATAGCCATATCAGAGAAGACAAGAAATCAGGTGGTACATCAAAGCAGCTCCAAGCAGAATGGAAGAGAGAATCCAAATCAAGCTTTAGTATTCCCACCCTGAGAACCTGGGGAAAGGGGGGCGAGGGGACGGAAGCGAAAGAAGAGGAAATAAAAATAGGTCAGACATAAAGTCTAGCGAGTCCAATTACTTTTAGCATATAAATAAGTAAAAGCATCATGACAGGCATATAAACTGGATGAGAGGGATAGTAGTATCCTAAAATAGGTATAACATGATAAACAAGATAATAAAACTGGACATGTTGTGCTTCTTAAGTACTTTTCTCTACACCAACACTAGTATAACAAATATGTAATATGATTACATACTCCCTAATTACTTTAACAGAAACAGGATGATCCTAACAGAAATATAATGGTAGTTTTAGGTGTACTTTAGTAATGGGTTTTACCCCAAACAGAATTGACCGGTACCTAAACAGAAATAACGGGTGTTAACCCAAACATAAATACAAGTACCCCACAGAATAGACATGACTAAATGTACCCTAATTACTACCCCCCAATCGATCGACTCCCTATCTCGTAAATAGCCTGTGTCAGCCCCATAGTTGGGTGTATTACTTCCTAAAGTTCCAACCTACAGAAGGACGCAAACCTATTTACCGGTGCAACAGCTGCTTGTTTTCCCAGATGCAGGCCGTATTCATGCACGCACATGAGTCCGTTGGAACACGCCAGTGCACACCTCTTCCCAGATGAGCCTCTTACAATCATCTCAGTATGCATGCCCTAACCCCTTCCTAGTGCGGGGTCCCCCTTTAATACAAGAATGGGTTACCGACTAATATGGGTCCCATACAACAGATGATGCAAGCCAACCCTTAATGATCTTGTGTACCCAATTAACTAGGATTTTGATAGGTTATGTCTAATATATTTAACAGATTCGCACAACCCCCTCCAGATTTATGGGTTAAACCTTACAAGTTAACGGGTCCATATAACCCCTATAGATTTAGCAGATTAAGTTTTCTAGATTAACAGGTTCATATAACCCCTACAGATTTAACAGGCTTACTTAACCCCACCGATTTAATAGGCTTCCTTAACTCCACATACTTAATAGGCTTACTTAACCCCACAGATTTAACAAGCTCATATAATCTTTATGGCATTTAAATAGGTTAAGTATTACAAATTCATTACCATATATTCATTTATGGTTATAGTGAGCTAGACCACCCACATTAAGTCTACCACTTATGGATGTTGGATATGCCGGTTGGGTCCAGGCAGACTTCTTCCACAAGTCGGACTTAACTCGTGCCTTAGCACCATCACATGTTTATGCACTTCGACCCCTCACATTAGATTTACCACTTATGGACGCTGGATATGCCGGTTGAGTCCGGGCAGGCTTCTACCACAAGTGTAATCTAACCTCGTGTCGAAGCACGGTTACAGTGTCTGATTACTGTAAATCTAAGTATTTTACTTATTTAACAATTATTCCTATTTCATTATAGGTTTTCACGCCCCTTTCCCAAGTCATATTTATCATGTGTTATATGCCCAAATTAAGATCTTTAATCACAGTTTGGTTTATGCCCCAAATCCATACCCATGTTTTCAATTCAAGTTATGCCCCCAAATTTCCCAATATAAGTTATGCCCCAATTTTAACGGACTAAACATGCTTCACAGATTCTTCACTGTTCCATTAACATATTTCGCTTAATCTTAAATTAAGCCTACAGATTTAAATGTCCCAAACCACAAGTCATAATTTACCATATAAATCATGCCCCAATTTTTAGTCCAATTTCACAATATAGTTTATGCCTCCCAGATTTCAATTGTGATTCAAAGTACAGGTTATGCCCCTAAATTACCATTTCCAGTCATTCCCAATTTAAGCCAATTTCGTTCGTATGCATATTTTAGAGATATCGGCCTAGGCTTGAAGGTAGCCTGACTATAAAAATAAAAGCGAATGAGAGAGAAGAACAAAATATGCATAAAACCAAAAGTAACAGAAATGGGCATATGATAGAAGAAATAGGCATACAAGAACCGATCTGATGAACATGTAATAACAGGACTAATTAGGCACAGTGTCATGATCATAAACAGGCATGATGAGATCTAAACAATGAATTAGATATCAAACTAATATCTGATTAGCCCCAACATAATAGGAACAGACATGAGGTGATCTAAACAGTGAATTAGATCTATTAACAGTGGCAGATATGACATGATAAATAGGTATAGGTTCAGATCTAGTTCAACAGTCATGTCACAATAACTTAGATAAACAGATTATAGCAAATCTGATATGATTCAAATGGTCACAGGCATAGATCCAAGTTATAGTCATGTCAAGATTTACTTTTTAAATATTTAGATCTAAAATTAACATAGACTGTACAGAGAATATATCTAAGAGACAGAAGAATAGTTGCAGATGTTGAATCACATATCACTAAACTTGAATGACTTGATTGTTAAAGAAGAAAAGGCATAATTTAATCTGGATAGAGGCAACATCTAGTTCTCCATTGTTTTTGTGCAGGAAAACAAGAGAAATGGGGTCTTATTTATAGCCTAAAGCCAACGAACCGTGCTAAGAAAGGAGTCCACGTTCAGAACCAAGGAAATCTATCGAGATCTGCCGTAGGGGGTCGACCCCCCTTGGGATGTCGACCCTGGGGTCGACCCCGCCATGATGGGGTCGACACCCATGGGCGGGAATTTTCCCGCTTATCTCTTCTACTCGAATTTTGAACTGTTTTGAATTCTGGGCTTATTTTATTCATATATATTTTTCTTATGCGTATACAAACTTCAAACCTTAATGACTTCTTCGTACGACGTCCATTTTACGCAACCAGATGTGTTTTTTGACCAGTATTCCGAGATGAACGCAATGGTGCATTCCCTTTCACTTAATTCTGAATATTTAATTAAGTATTCTTTAATTTATCATCTTCTAGTGTTGTTAAAATATAGGTGATATAAAAGCTATGAGTTCCAGAGTTTCTAATTTCTGGAAAGAAGCTATCAACGATGAAATGAATTCCATAATGCTAAACCAAACTTGGGTTTTAACTGATTTACTTCCTGGTGCTAAACCTATAGGATGAAAATGGATATTCAAGAAAAGTTGAATACGAATGGATCCATTGTTAAGTTTAAAGCCAGATTAGTCGCTAAGGGATATAAGAAAAGATAAGGAGTAGATTATTTTGATACATATGCTCCAGTAGCTCGTATATCTTCCATACGTTGTTTAATAGCACTTGCATCAGTTCATAATTTGGTCATACATCAAATGGATGTAAAGACAACTTTTCTAAATAGAGAATTAGAAGAAGAGATATACATGGAACAACCAGAAGGTTTTATAACCTCAGTCCATGAAAAGAAAGTTTGTAAATTAATCAAATCTCTTTATGGCCAGAAGTAAGCTCCCATGCAATGGCATGAATAGTTTTATAAAGTAGCACTGTCATTCGGATTCATTGTTAATGATGTAGATAAATGTATTTTAGCAAATCAGACAACAATGGTTATGTTATAATATGTTTATATTTTGATGACATGCTAATATTTGGTTCCAATATATCATGTGTGAATGAAACTAAGAAGTTTCTATCTTCTAAATTTGAAATGAAAGATCTAGAAGAGGCCAATTGTAACACCCTGCAATTTAAATGCAAATAAAAATAAAAATATGCATATATGTATATATTATATGCATAGATATATTTGAAGAAAAAATTAAATAATAATATAATTGCATGTAATAAGTCCATGCATTGAGATGAAGAAGAAGATTAATAAAAGAAATTACATGCAATGTATAAAATGAGAAGAAATGCATGCAATGTAATTGAAATTTCTTGTGAACATTTAAAAGAAAAAGGAAAATTTGAAGAGCTTCCAGAATTTGATCACGGGATTAGCATCATGGCGTTCGTGGCGATTTTCTGGTCAATTTAGACATATGGGTTGTAGAAAACTGATTAAAAATGAAAGAGATATCTTTAAATTAAATATTGTAACAAAACATGAAAAAGAGGATTGAGAAAAGAATAATATCTAGCACTGTTCTAAGCCTTGTTAACAATAGCCTAAGTATCTCAGTTGGTTAGAGCATGTGACTTGCATACAAGAGATACAAAATTCGATCCCTGCCAGCGCCATATTTTTGTTTTAAGGGAATGGCTAAAAAGTGGCTTAGTGTGAAAAGGTTTAATAAGAGGTCTAGTGCTTATATATATATATATATATATGTATGTATATAACAAGATAAATTGGGAGTAAAATAAATAATTGTTTGCGTACAAAAGCTTAGCAGACACATAAGATTTGAATATAAATGAACATAATTCAAATGGAGGGTTGCGCGTGAACAAAAGAGATGTTTGAAATTTGATTTATGTGCAAGAATTATATGTATTATAAATAAATCAAATTTCAAATCAAATATATATATATATATATATATATATATATACACGGCGGGGGTGCCGACACCACCATAGGGGTGCCGACACTTGTGTCGACACCCAAGCAGAGGTGTCTACCCCTGCGCATCATTCAGCACACGTGGCGCATTTTGATTGGTGAACATTTGTTATTGTTGCGACGTGGCCATTTCTTATTTATCGTATGACGTAGTTAGCTCTAATGGAGTTTTATTTAAATCTAAGGACCAAATTCGTTTAGCACTCCTATAAATAAGATGGTTAGGTTTACTCCATCCTCATAATTTCTGAGGCGATGCCAAAACTCTGCCATGGCTCTCTCTCTCTCTTCTCAAATCTATTCTGAAATTAAAATGTTAGCCTAGGAAGATTTTGAATCCATATCTCGAGGACAGAGTCAATGTTAATAGGAGATCATTGAAAGCAAGGTAAACTTCTAAGACCAATCTATTTAAATTATTTCTCTTTCCCTTCTCTGTTCATGAAAATAATAAATCCATGGTCGATAGGTTGTAAATCCGATTAAAAGGGAAACCATGGATGACAAAGCGGATCGGATCCAAAATTTGGGGGAAAGCATGAAGGTGAGTGTGTTTAAAATATACTTTTTGAATAATAGTACATTGATCATTTGGCATTCCTCATAATGAACATATTGGAAGGTTTGGTTTGATGAAGTACATTATTGTGCTAAAATGGATAATATGTTCAATAATTAATATGTTAAGATGCCTAGTCATATGCTAATAATGATTAAAGTGATGTAAATGACATGTGTGAATGATTAGCATGATATAACTTCAAATTGTTAATATGAATAATTCATATATTGAATCAGTTGAAATGTTGGAATGTTTACATGTTATAATTCATATATTGGATTTGTTGGAGTGCTAAAAAGTTTACAGGTAAATTTGTCCCAATTATATACAGGAAATAGTTGAAGTATACGATTATATGGATTCATGTTAACATAGAATTGAATAAATAAATATGGGTTTGAGGCATCGACCAAATTATGTTAAAAGATCTTAAATTGGATCATAAGTATAGAAAAATGATTTGGGCACAAATGGGATCATATGTAAAATATGAACTCGCATAATTTGAATAATAGGAATTTAGATGTATAATCCATCATGAATATAATTGGGTAAATGGGCATTAACACCTAAAGGTATAGCTTTAAATAATTGATTAATAATGAATGCCTAGGATTACAATTAAAAATTGTAATTGCACTTATGACACGAGGTTAGGTTGCATTAGTGGTGGAAGTCTGCCCGAACCCGACCGGCATATCCAGCAGCCACTAATGTTGCACCTAATGTGAGAGGTCTAAGTGCGCAAATACGAGGCAGGCTACGACACGAGGTTAGGCTTAACTTGTGGAAGAAGTCTGCCCGGACCTGATCGGCATATCCAACTTACATAAGTTGTAGGCCTAATGTGGGAGGTCTAGCCCATTATAAACGATAAATGGACATGGTAATGAATTGGACAACTTAACCTAATCTAATCCATAGGGATTGTATGAATATGAACTAAATTTAGGGTTAAGTAAAAATGGTTGGACAGTAGGTGGGCTAAGCAAATCTAAGGAGGTGGGTAATATTTACATATAGGCCGGCAAACTTAACCTGATAAGGTTATGTATTTAAAGATACCTAGTGGTATACATAACTGGTAGAAATAATAAAGTTATGTAATTAAAGACACCTTTAGGGTAAGCATAACTTGTAGAAATGATAATCACCTATTATAAATAAGTAACATTAATGAAAATGTTGTATAATAGGTAAACTTGTCCTAGGGACAAGTGGGGATTATAACTTAGGTTATAATAAGTTAGAGAATGGGATAACTGGTGAATTGAGTTAAGGGACACTTAATTGTAAATTAAGTAATCAGTAAAAGGGAAAACCTAAAACCAGTTAAGAAAAAGGGGAAAATATATTGTACTTAATTATAAATTAAGTAGTCTGTAAGCTTGGAAGTCTGAAACCCGTTGATAAGAATGTTTAGGTTTGTTCTAGGGACAAGGGGAAATTATAACATAGGTTACAATAAACAGGTAGATAAACTTATTAATGGGCCTTAGTTAGTGGAACTAAGTTAATAAGTAATTAACAATATGTTGTATTGATGATGTAAAATGGAATTATGATTAAATGAGAAGAGACGAGGAAAACTTGTGAAATAAAATAAGTTATATTTAATCATAAATGGTAAGTGACATGTTAATTAGAAAACATGTGAGTTGGGGTATACTTAATTACATATTAAGTAAAACATGTTATTTTAATGATGAAACCAAACAAGAATATAAGGGGATTGTAGATCACGGACCTTGGACCACAATCTAGAGAATAACATGTTGTGGGCTTATTAATGAACTTAAATGGGTTAAGCTATATGACTGAAATCAATAAGCAAGAGGAACTTGATAATTTGAATAAGAGTTCAATATGAATTGGAATAGCCAAGTTAACTGGAAACCTGATGAGGTGAGGCAAGCACATTAAAGAATGTTTAGACATAGGGTCTAACAACATGCCAAAGTAAGGTGCTTAGACCAGTCCGTGTGGTTAGGGGTGAATAACCCAACGAGGTAGATCATCGAGGTGTTATGAGGCACGAGGGAGAGCACACATTCATCTGATTGTTTTGACGGCTACGAAGGACTGGAAGGGGAAGCGCGTGGCTTCCTGAGGTACGTAAAGTGCTCATAGTTGTCCTCTGTGTGGCATAGATGTCTTAGGCTGTGTCCGCAGAGGTTGGGTCTGCGCGTAACTACTAGGTGGGTGGGCCTTGACTGCAGATGTAGCTATGCAGTCAGAATGCTGTGACGAGGTGACACCAGGGTGGTTCAGCGGTTCCTCACGAGGAGGCAGAGGGTCACGACCAACAAGGATAGTAGACCGTTGGATACCCGTCATCGGCAGCTAGTGGGATGCAGAAAGACTAGAGCTAAAACTAAGATACCATTTCACCCTTCACTATCGGGGTAAGGGGTTAAGGGGAGACGCCACATGAATGTTTAGATTGATTGCGTAGGGGCGGTCGCTTAGCTCTTGTAGTCTTTACTAGTTGAGGGAGGGCCGAGGGTGGGCCATAGCCACCATGAAAACAGACCTTAGGTATATCTGTAGAGGCTTTTTAAAGACGGGCCTGTACAGATATGGAAAAGCTCCCGACCGAGTTCCGTGTTTCTTCTATTGCCCTTCCATGGAACTCGGTGTACATTAGAGAACGTGCGATTGAGGCATTGAGCTACAAATGAAGATACGTATGGTGGACAGTCTAGATACATGCATATCGGCTCTGGGTGGTGTATCGTAGACTTGAGGGCATTACTCCGTTATGGAGTCTGATTGGAACAAAGGTGGCAGTCCGTACGTTTGCGTAGCATAGTAATAATAGATATATGCGGAACGTAATATTGTTGTCTGTACGTCACTACAGCGTAGGATAAGGGACTGCATATATTGCGATAATGTTACGGTGGAGACTGTGCGCGCGGGGTTCCATGGGGTGTACCTCGATATTGGGGGTAGCTACACGTATACTGTATTAGGTTAATTCACTGGGAAGTAAATGGGTACGACGTGTGTGTAAGCCTTGAGTGCTGTTAACACAAGTAACCTAATAAATAAGATAATATGATTGAACGGTATATGTAGGATTATCCAAAGTGTATACTTTAAATCCAATCACCAGAACTTGTGTTCTGACCCCCTCCTCATAACATACTCGCAGGTTAGATTTGTGGCAGGGACATGAGACATATAGATTTGGATACTGGTTAGGCAGTATTATTAATACAGTAAGGCCATACTTTGATTTGTATTATATTTTATCCTCTCCGCTATGAGATATTTTCTGAGCTCTGACATATTTTATGTCTCTGTCTTTTTTGCAGGATACTAGAGCAACCTAATACGAGTTTCGATAGATTGGAATTTAAAAAAAAATCGGTCTATTGAAATTGGGGTTGTCACACCAATGTAATTTTGGAAATTGAAATCATTAAGAAAGCGGGGGAGTTATTGCTAACTCAATCACATTGCATTGAGAAGTTCCTAAAGAAGTATGATTACTATGATGACAAACCAGCACCAACTCCTTTATATCTAAGTATCAAGTTAGAAAAGAACACTGGACGTACCATTTCTCAACTTGAGTATTCTAGTGTTATTGGGAGTCATATGCATGTTATGCATTGACCTAGACCCGACATCGCACATGCAATAAGTGTATTGTGTCGATTACGAGTAATCCAGGTTCTGAACATTGGAAAGCCATTTCTAGAGTTTTAGCTTATTTGAAAGGAATAATTAACTATGGTTTATCTTATAAAGCATATCTTACTGTAATAGAAGGATATAGTGATGCAACCTGAAACAATGTAGAATCCAAATCCAAGTCTACGAATGGATGGATATTTACATTAGGAGACGCTATTGTGTCTTGGGCTTCCAAGAAACAGACCTGCATATCTGATTCAACTATGTTGTCAGAATTAATCGCATTAGCAAATGCATGTAAGAAGCGGAATGGCTTAGGAATTTGTTAATGGAAACCCCACTTTGGAAGAAGCCATCTCCACATTCTTGATTAACTGTGATAATCAAGAAACAATATAATGTCTCTGATAAGACATATGTAACACCCCACCTCCGCTAGGGTCACTCACAAAGGGAATGCACTAGTTTTGGTGGAGTATAATCTAGGTAAACATAAACAGAGATATCACAAGGCAGAACATAAATAAAGCAGCGGTAGAAATCAAAAACCAAATTTTTTATTACTTTCAAGGAAAGAGTCAAAACCCCATATATCCAAGGTACAAATTATTCCATTACATCAAGTTCCAAGTAAAGAAGCATAAACTTAAGATAACAAAAGTAAATTATTCCCCATAAATAGCAGAAGCAGCCATAGCATAGCTCAAGACCAAACCACACATGAGCTGTCAGAAAGCAAGCTAAATCCAAGCTAAGAGCTAGTGTTTCCTCCCTGAGAACCTGGGGGGGGGGGACGAAATAAAAAGAGGCGAAAGAAAAAGGGTCAGTCATAAAGATTGGTAAGCCCTAGTGACTTTCAGTATGAAAACTAGTAAAGGTAACATGATATGTGAAAACTGGAATTAAACATAAGGATGATAACAGAACTGGTAGGATAATTAAGATAACAGGATAAGTCAAGTCTAGCATCGCATATTCGAGATTCGCTGCACCAACTGTACTAGTGTTCTAACCCATGTCAAGTATTAATCATGAAATGATCCCTTGGCCCAATATCATGAAGTGACCCATTACGGGGTCCTACGGTACGATCTACTAATTGATCGGCTCCCTACAAGCTCTAGCTCGTCATGTGTCTGTGTCATACGGCCCTATCCTGAAATGTAGTTACCTGTGCTAGGTCCACCATAGGGTGTATCAAGCCCTATGGTTCCGACCATCGACACGAATCAAGCACGCACAGTGTAAACCTACGGGTGCCCAATGCCTGCTTTTTCAACTCCGGACTACGTGCACGACCATAGTCCGTCTGAACCTACAATGGCGCACAAACTCAGCCGTCGTTCTGGTCGCTTACAATCAGCCCAGTAATCGTGCCCCACCCTGCCTAGTCCCAGGGTATCGTGATACATCTAAGTGGTTTACTGCTGAAAAGGACCGTGTAACTAGGGTTTCTAATGGGTTAAATGTTGTCATTCAAATTCGTGACTTAACCCTATCCAAATCATGTATCAAGTTGGTTAAGTGTGTTCAAGCGGTTCATGACTTAACCCTATCAAATCATCGTGTCAAGTTGGTTAAGTATATTCAAGTGATTCATGACTTAACCCTATCATGTGGCATTAATTCCTTAATGCACCCCAACCTCTCACATTAGACTAACTATTGTGGTCAATGGATTTGCCGGGCGGTTCCGGGCAGATTTACACCACAACATAGTCTAACCTTGGGTTTTTCGTGCGATATGACCAACTACCCACATTGGATCCTATTATTTGCAGTCACTGGATTTGCCGGGCGGTTCCGGGAAGATTTACACTGCAAACTCAACACAACCTCGAGTTGTCCATTTTCAAGTTTATCTAAGTGTCATGCCCACGTTCAAGTTTCCATGTCAAAATTCATGTCGAGTTTTTATGTCATGTTTCATGTCAAGTTCATGTCCATATCCAGGTTTAAGTTATAATAACCTTCATGTCCAAAGTCAATTTATGTTTTACCTAATCTACCCAAATCGTATTCCCATTGCACATAAACTCGAATCGATACAAATAAATCTGATTAGAGAATAACATAAAAAGGGACGGGTATAAGGTGGCAAAAGTGATTACTAGCATAGCATGGTATGACTTATAACATTACTGGCAGATGGAATATTGGCCTCAAACATAATGATTCCAAATCTAGCAAAATAAGGTACTAGTCAAGATAACAGTTGTCATAAGGTGATAGTATAGTCATGGTAGTGATTGACATAAGGTGATAGTATAGTCATGGTAACGATTGACATAAGGTGATAGTCATAAACTTGTGACTAATAGCAGATTCAACATGATAATATGAGGGGTTTTTCTTTTTGATTTACAACATAAATAGGCCCCAAATCAATGTCATGGTAATATACCCCAAAAGTCAAGATCCAAGATGAACAAGCATGGATGTAAAACAGTCATCATACACATGTCCAATTTCAATTTACAACATATTCATATTACATTTACAGTTTAAATCTAAAAGTAACTGGGGCTTACAGATCGTGGTTCGATAATTAGAAAAAGAACGTCGATGTTGAATCTTTATATGCTTAGTCGAGTCCTAACAGAAGTCCCCAAATCAGCAATTCTCTTAACGTAGTTTCGACGTAGAAGAAGTAGTCTCTTTCTCTAACTTTTCAACCAGAATTAGGGCAGCATAATGTCAGAAAGAATTTTTGTGTAGAGAGACTAGTGTTAGGGGCTGTTTATATAGGGTCAGGTCAACGAATGTAGACAAAAACGAGGCCAGAAACGTCAAAGTGAATCCAGCTTCAAAAGTGGACTCGGCCACCAGGTCGACCCCCAGGTTGACACTATGGTCGACCTGGTCCTGGGCAGGTCGACTACATAGTCGACCCCCAGGTCGACCTGGTCCTGGGCGGGAAATTTCCCGCCCAGTCCATTCTGGGGTTTGAAATTAGAAATTTGATTTCGAATTCTGAGCTGTTTTGAACTTGAAAACTTCGAAAGGTCATAACTTGGTCATACAGACTCCGATTTTCGAAAACTCGGACTCGTTTCCAAGAAGAATTTCGAGACGAAAGCAATGGCATAAACTGTTTCCCTTGATTCTTATTTTAAAAATTAATTCTTCCTTGATTTATAGTTATTACACGTTATAAAAATACGGGTTGTTACATTCTCCCCTCCTTAAAGGATTTCGTCCCCGAAATCTCTAAGTTAGAAAGAATATATCCTACCATCCAATCATCCATCTACTCAAAGCATCATCCGTAGGCAACCATTGTCCTTAAAAGATTTCTAGTGCTGTATGAGCATATGCAGAAAGTGTGTGTATATGTACTTATCTAATGCAAAAGATCAGGCGGTTACTGATTCAGTAAACCTCCTTAATGCAAAATATGTTAGTGTAATGAATCCAACATGTATGCAAATTCCTAACATAGTTTGTAATCTTTACATGAGTGCACAAACATTCATTCATATGCAACATCCAAGTGGTAGCATAATAAGTTCCATCCATGTACAAGTGTAAGCACTCATGCATATGCAACATGAAAATGTGACTGAGCCGATCTAGTGCCTAATGTGTGTCATGCATCCACTAGCAACCACTTGCAACCATTTGCAAACATCAACCATAACATGTTTCAATCACATGTTTACATCCATATGGTTCTACCTAAGGTTCTCAAGATAAGATCGAGAAGATAACATGACAAACGTAGATAGTAGAAGCATGATACGAAAAGGTTTTCAAGTTTATAGGAAAAAGAGATCGAGAATGTACCCTCAAAAAGAAATGGGTAAAGCGCGCGTATCTTCTCTTCAGTTTCCCAAGTTGCGTCTTCTTGGGCTTCATTCCACTGCACTTTAACCAGCTTGACTTCTCAATTCCTTAGCTTCTTAATCTCTGTTCCTAAGATACGAATCGGAACTCGCCTCAATGTTGCTTCTTTTTCCACCTCTACGTCTTCAAGGATGCTTGGCTCAACCACTTCGGCCGACTCATGCAAGCACTTTCGGAGATGCGAGACGTGAAAGACATTAACTTCTCGGGTAAATCTACCTTATAGGCCATCCGTCCAATCCTCTCAGTGATACGGAACGGTCCTACGAACCTTGGTGCTAGCTTTCCAACTGCTCCAAAACGAACTACATTGCGTAACGGAGAAACTTTTATAAAGGCCATATCTCCGACTTCGAACTCTAGGTCTGTCCTTCTCTGGTCCGCATAAGATTTCTATCTATCTTGGGACGTTTTCATCCGTCTTCGTATCAACTCAATCTTCTCAGAAGTGTCCCTTATCATGTCAGGCCCAAGTATAAGTCTGTCTGTCGTCTCCCACCAACAAGTTGGTGATTTGCACGGTCTTCCATTCAGGGCTTCGAACGGTGCCATTCCGCTAGCATGGTAGCTATTATTATATGAAAACTCCATGAGAGGAAGATGGTCTTCCCAAGTACCACCAAAGTCAAGAATGCATAGCCTCAGGAGATCCCCTAGTAGCCTATTTACCCTTTCGGTTTGTCCATTCGTCTGCGGGTGATAGGCCGTGCTCAAGTTTAGTCGTGTACTCATTGCTTCTTGCATACTATTCCAAAACTGGCTAGTAAAAATTGGGTCACGATCACTAACTTACTAGAAGGAACTCCATGCAACCGTACTATCCGTCGAAGATAAATAGATGCTAGCCATGATGCAATTCTCTTGCTTTTCACTGGAATGAAGTGAGCACTTTTCATGAGTCTATCAACTATGACCCATATGCTAGTATTTCCCTTCCTTGACCTAGGCAGTCCATCCACGAAATCCATCGAGATACTCTCCCATTTCCATTGTGGAACCACCAAAGGATGTAATAGCCCACCAGGCTTCTTCGAATCGGCATTTACTTGTTGGCACACCATGCACTTCGAAACGAACTCTGCCACGTCCTTTTTCATTCCAGCCCAAAAGAAAATGCATTTCATGTTTCTGTACATCTTATCCCCTCCGGGATGTATGGTCATCTTCGAGTGATGTGCCTCCTCGAGAACTTTCCTTACTAAGTCTCCCACTTGCGGGACGCATAGCCTCCCATCACGCCTTAGCCATCCCTTGTCATCTATGGCATACCTACTGAGGTGACTTGACGTCTCACCCCTAATCAGCTTGTCCATGATTTCGACTATCTGTGGGTCTTCCTTTTGTGAAGTCCCTACTTGATCTAGAAGTGTAGGTCTTAACTCAAGAGATGCTAACGTAGCAGCCAATGACTCAACAACAGGTGTGAAATCAAAGGCTGCTATAAACTCAAGACTTTTCCTTTCAACAAACAAGGGGCTCAAGGTCAACCTTTTCCTACTTAGCGCATCTGCAACCACGTTACCCTTGCTAGGGGTATAAGCTATATCGAAGTCATATGATGCCAAGAATTCCATCGTTCACTGTTGTCTCATATTCAAATCTTTCTGTGAGAAGAGGTACTTCAGCGATTTGTGGTCGGTATACTGCTCGAACCTCTCCCCAAGAAGATAACGGCGCCAAGCTTTAAGTGCAAAAACAATCGCGGCCAACTCCAAGTCATGTGTGGGATAGTTTTTCTCATGAACTTTAAGTTGTCTGCCCCCGTAGCATATTACTCTTCCTTCTTGCATTAGGACAGCGCCTAATCCCGTGCCGCACGCATCTGTGTACACCATAAACACCTTGCCTCCGTCAGGTAATGCCAAAACTGGAGCTGTGGTGAGGGCTCTCTTGAGTCTCTGAAAAGCAACGTCACACTCTATGTCCCATACAAAAGCTAGGTTCTTCTTTATTAACTTAGTAAGAGGGGCTGAAATCTTAGCGAAGTCCTTAATGAACTTTCTGTAGTAGCCCGCCAAACCGAGAAAGCTCCTCACCTCCGTTGCATTCTTAGCAATTTTCCAGTCTTGTACCGCGACTACCTTTGCGGGGTCCATGGCTATGCCTTGCTTAGAAACTACATGTCCAAGGAACCGAACTTCCTTCCTCCAAAAATGGCATTTGGAGAACTTAGCCTTTAACTGGTGTGCTCTAAGTGTTTCCATGACTTCCCTGAGATGTCTAGCATGCTCTTCTTCATCTTTTGAGAAGATCAAAATATCATCCACGAAAACCACTACAAACTTGTTAAGGAACTCCCGAAACACCATACTCATCAAATCTACAAAATACGCGGGTGCATTCGTTAACCCAAACGGCATGACGAGCCATTCGAAGAACCCATCTGGAGTCCTAAATGCAGTTTTGTCAATGCTATCCTCAGCCACTCTAAGCTGATGGAACCCTGTGGCTAGATCGAGTTGAGAGAAAACATATGCTCCTACAAGCTGGTCAAATAGATCGTCGATTCTTGGCAGTGGGTGCCTATTCTTTTTCGTCAGCTTGTTTAACCCACGATAATCTACGCACAGACGAAGCGAACCATCTGCCTTAATAGCGAATACCACCAGAGCACCCCATTCAGAAAAGCTTCGTCTTATGAAATTTTTCTCAAGCAACTCCTTAGCTTGTTTACTGAGCTCTCTTCTTTCTCGCGGGGCCATGTGCCTAACGGTCAATGAAACTGGCTTGGCATTATCAACAAGATAAATTCGTAAGTCTATCTCGCGTTTAGGAGGTAACCCCCTCACTTCATCAAAGACATCTGGATATTCTCGGACCACTCTTACAGACTGCAAACTATCGTCGGACGAGTCAAGGGATTTAAGATAACACAACATGACCGGACCCTTAGGGTTACAAGAAATTTCAAGGGTATTACCGAGGCGAGTCATGAGCTTCACAACCCTTCGTTCACAATCAAGAATGGCTCCATAATTGGACAGCCAATCCATGCCTAGAATCAATCCGTATCCCATAAATCCGAGAACATAAGCATTACACGTAAATTCTATGCTTAAGATAGAAATTCTCAAATCCACAAAAATCATAGACAAATGAGCGGAGCCTCCAATTGGATTTGAAACTGTAACGGGATCCTCAACTAGACTGGTACTTAGGTGCAGATTTTCAACAATATCAGAAGAAATAAAAGTAGCCCGCCAAACCGAGAAAGCTCCTCACCTCCGTTGCATTCTTAGGAATTTTCCAGTCTTGTACCGTGACTACCTTTGCGGGGTCCACGGCTATGCCTTGCTTAGAAACTACATGTCCAAGGAACCGAACTTCCTTCCTCCAAAAATGTCATTTGGAGAACTTAGCCTTTAACTAGTGTGCTCTAAGTGTTTCCATGACTTCCCTGAGATGTCTAGCTTGCTCTTCTTCATATTTTGAGAAGATCAAAATATCATCCACGAAAACCACTACAAACTTGTTAAGGAACTCCCGAAACACCCTACTCATCAAATCTACAAAATACGCGGGTGCATTCGTTAACCCAAACGGCATGACGAGCCATTCGAAGAACCCATCTGGAGTCCTAAACGCAGTTTTTTCAATGCTATCCTCAGCCACTCTAAGCCGATGGAACCCTGTGGCTAGATCGAGTTGAGAGAAAACAGATGCTCCTACAAGTTGGTCAAATAGATCGTCGATTCTTGGAAGTGGGTGCCTATTCTTTTTCGTTAGCTTGTTTAACTCACGATAATCTACGAACAGACGAAGCGAACCATCCGCCTTAGTAGCGAATACCACCGGAGCACCCCATTCCGAAATGCTTCGTCTTATGAAATTTTTCTCAAGCAACTCCTTAGCTTGTTTACTGAGCTCTCTTCTTTCTCGTGGGGCCATGTGCCTAACGGGCAATGAAACTGGCTTGGCATTATCAACAAGATAAATTCGGAAGTCTATCTCGTGTTTAGGAGGTAATCCCCTCACTTCATCAAAGACATCTGGATATTCCCGGACCACTCTTATAGATTGCAAAATATCGTCGGACGAGTCAAGGGATTCAAGATAACACAACATGACCGGACCCTTAGGGTTACAAGAAATTTCAAGGGTATTACCGAGGCGAGTCATGAGCCTCACTACCCTTCGTTCACAATCAAGAATGGCGCCATAATTGGACAGCCAATCCATGCCTAGAATCAATCCGTATTCCATAAATCCGAGAACATAAGCATTACACGTGAATTCTACGCTTAAGATAGAAATTCCCAAATCCCCAAAAATCATAGACAAATGAGCGGAGCCTCTAATTGGATTTGAAACTGTAACGGGATCCTCAACTAGACTAGTACTTAGGTGCAGATTTTCAACAATATTAGAAGAAATAAAAGTATGCGATGCGCCAGAGTCAAATAAGGTTTGAACAGGAAAGTCAGAAATGTAAACAAGGCTTTCTACGGAAATATTACTACCTCGGTCAAGAGCTGGAGTGGTGTTGAGAGCATGCAACTGCCCTCCAGAAGGTCCTTCTTGTTGGGTCTGCCCTTGCCCCTGTCCTTGCTTCTTAGGGCAATCCTTGCTGATGTGTCCAGTATCTCCACAATGAAAGCGTTCACCCAACTTTCTTTTCTTCTTTCTAAAGTCTTTAGCTAGATGTCCCGTAATACCACAAAAGTTACACTTCCTTGTCTCACGTGCCTTGTTGTTGTTGCCCTTGTTATTCTTGTTATTCTTGTTGCCTCCCTTCTTGAAATCAACCTTCTTATTCTAAGCCTCATTAGGCTTAACCTCCTTCTTGCTATTCTTGTCTTCCTCATGAAGTAAAGCCATATCCACCAAGCTTTCGAAGGTCGCCCCCATGGGTATATGAGTTATGGCCAAACTGTGTAGTGGCTCGTTCAATCCTCGAGCAAAGCGTACAGCCTTTTTCTGGGCCGTATTGACTAAGTCCAAACCGAACCGAGCAAGCTGATTAAACTTATTCATGTACTCCCTAACAGACATATCCCATTGCTTGAGTGCGAGGAACCTCTCCATCTGAAGGTTCTCTTCTGCTGACGACAATAATTTAAGCCCAAACCTCTCTCTAAAGTCTGCCCAAGTCTAAACTGGCCTGGTAGCGTTGGTGACTTCCCACCAAAATGCGGCTTCCTCTTTCAACAACCATGCTACCAACTGAACTTTCCTATGGTCCTCCACATCGAAGATAATGAACAAGTCTTCAGTCTCCTTTAACCAGTTTCATGCCTTAACAAAGGTTTCAGTTCCAACGAAGTTCTTGCCGCCCATTGCTTTAAAGTCTTTGCATATTTTGGCAAAGGCGGTACCAGGAGGGGGAGGAACCGCGGCCACTGGGGGAGGAGGAGGAGGGATGTCTGCCGGGCCCGCGCTGCTGGCCCTAGCTTCTAAGTACCTTCGGAACCATCCAGGCACGGGTATTCCCTTAGGCAGGTTAAGATCAGCCATGCTGAAAAACGAAAAGAAAAAGATTCAAACGAGGAAACGAAGGAAAGTGCTAATGGCTTTTTGGGGAATAGCCTTTTTAAACATAAAACTTTTCTTAAAAAATGCTTCTTTATAAATGGTTTTGAAAATAGTTTTAGAAGGTTTTTAAAACTTTTGCCCAGCCTGGCAACCTTCTGCTCTGATACCAAGTGTAACACCCCACCTCCTCTAGGGTCACTTACAAAGGGAATGCACTAGTTTTGGTGGAGTATTATCTAGGTAAACATACACAGAGATATCACAAGGCTGAACATAAATAAAGTAGCGGTAGAAATCAAAAACCAAATTTTTTATTACTTTCAAGGAAAGAGTCAAAACCCCATATATCCAAGGTACAAATTATTCCATTACAACAAGTTCTAAGTAAAGAAGCATAAACTTAAGATAACAAAAGTAAATTATTCCCCATAAATAGCAGAAGCAGCCATAGCATAGCTCAAGACCAAACCGTACATGAGCTGTCAGAAAGCAAGCTAAATCCAAGCTAAGAGCTAGCGTTTCCTCCCTGAGAACCTGGGGGGGGGGGGGGACGAAAGAAAAAGAGGCGAAAGAAAAAGGGTCAGTCATAAAGACTGGTAAGCCCTAGTGACTTTCAGTATGAAAACTAGTAAGGGTAACATGATATGTGAAAACTGGAATTAAACATAAGAATGATAACAGAACTGGTAGGATAATTAAGATAACAGGATAATTCAAGTCTAGCATAGCATATTCGAGATTTGCTGCACCAACTGTACTAGTGTTCTAACCCATGTCAACTATTAATCATGAAATGATCCCTTGGCCCAATATCATGAAGTGACCCATTACGGGGTCCTGCGGTACGATCAACTAATCGATCGGCTCCCTACAAGTTCTAGCTCGTCATGTGTCTGTGTCATACGGCCCTATCCTGAAATGTAGTTACCTATGCTAGGTCCACAATACGGTGTATCAAGCCCTATGGTGCTAACCATCGACACGAATCAAGCACGCACAGTGTAAACGTACGGGTGCCCAATGCCTGCTTTTTCAACTCCGGACTACGTGCACGACCATAGTCCGCCTGAACCTACAATGGCGCACCAACTCAGCCGTCGTTCTGGTCGCTTATAATCAGCCCAGTAATCGTGCCCCACCCTGCCTAGTCCCAGGGTATCGTCATACATCTAAGTGGGTTACTGCTGAAAAGGACCGCGTAACCAGGGTTTCTAATGGGTTAAGTGTTGTCATTCAAATTCGTGACTTAACCCTATCTAAATAATGTATCAAGTTGGTTAATTGTGTTCAAGCGGTTCATGACTTAACCCTATCAAATCATCGCGTCAAGTTGGTTAAGTATATTCAAGTGGTTCATGACTTAACCCTATCATGTGGCATTAATTCCTTAATGCACCCCAACCTCTCACATTAGACTAATTGTTGTGGTCACTGGATTTGCCGGGCGGTTCCAGGCAGATTTACACCACAACATAGTCTAACCTTGGTTTTTTCGTGCGATATGACCAACTACCCACATTGGATCCTATTGTTTGCAGTCACTGGATTTGCCGGGCGGTTCCGGGCAGATTTACACTGCAAACTCAACCCAACCTCGAGTTGGCCATTTTCAAGTTTATCTAAGTGTCATGCCCACGTTCAAGTTTCCATGTCAAAATTCATGTCGAGTTTTCATGTCATGTTTCATGTCAAATCGTGTCAAGTTCATGTCCATATCCAGGTTCAAGTTATAATAACGTTCATGTCCAAAGTCAATTTATGTTTTACCTAATCTACCCAAATCGTATTCCCATCGCACATAAACTCGAATCGATACAAATAAATCTGGTTAGGGAATAACATAAAAAGGGACGGGTAAAAGGTGGCAAAAGTGATTACTAGCATAGCATGGTATGACTTATAACATTACTGGAAGATGGAATATTGGCCTCAAACATAAAGATTCCAAATCTAGCAAAATAAGGTACTAGTCAAGATAACAGTTGTCATAAGGTGATAGTATAGTCATGGTAGCGATTGACATAAGGTGATAGTATAGTCATGGTAACGATTTACACAAGGTGATAGTCATAAACTTGTGACTAATAGCAGATTCAACATGATAATATGAGGGGTTTTTCTTTTTGATTTACAACATAAATAGGCCCCAAATCAATGCCATGGTAATATACCCCAAAAGTCAAGATCCAAGATGAACAAGCATGGATGTAAAACAGTCATCATACATATGTCTAATTTCAATTTACAACATATTCATATTACATTTACAGTTTAAATCTAAAAGTAACTGGGGCTTACAGATCATGGTTCGATAATTAGAAAAAGAAAGTCGATGTTGAATCTTTATATGCTTAGTCGAGTCCTAACAGAAGTCCCCAAATCAACAATTCTCTTAACGTAGTTTCGACGTAGAAGAAGTAGCCTCTTTCTCTAACTTTTCAACCAGAATTAGAGCAGCATAATGTCAGAAAGAATTTTTGTGTAGAGAGACTAGTGTTAGGGGCTGTTAATATAGGGTTAGTTCAACGAATGTAGACAGAAATGAGGCCAGAACATCAAAGTGAATCCAGCTTCAAAAGTGGACTCGGCCACCAGGTCGACCCCCAGGTCGACACTATGGTCGACCTGGTCCTGGGCAGGTCAACTACATAGTTGACCCCAAGGTCGACCTGGTCCTGGGCGGGAAATTTCCCACCCAGTCTATTCTGGGGTTTGAAATTCGAAATTTGAATTCGAATTCTGAGCTGTTTTGAACTTGAAAACTTCTGAAAACTTCGAAAGGTCATCACTTGGTCATACGGACTCCGATTTTCGAAAACTCGGACACGTTTCCAAGCAGAATTTCGAGACCAACGCAATGGCGAAACCCATTTCCCTTGATTCTTATTTTAAAAATTAATTCTGCCTTGATTTATAGTTATTACATGTTATAAAAATACGGGTTGTTACAACATATAACGGAAAGTCTAGACATGCGAGTCTAAGACATCAAATGGTTAGACAGTTACTTAAAAGTGGAGTTATAACTGTTGACTACATAGAAACAAAGAAAAACGTGGCTGACCCACTTACAAAAGGTCTTCCAAAGACTATGGTTTCTATAAGGTCAGAAGAAATAGGACTAAGGTCTATGAATGAAGATTAATCATCCTTAACAGAAACCCAATTTGCGTCTTGTAAATACCAACAAGTTAAGAGTATGATTATGGAACACCGAATCAATAATCCTATAATATTTAGTGTTGGATTCTACATGAACAAAGGATGGATAAATGTCTTTAATAAGTCTAGATATCTTAAAAGGTGTACTGTAAAAACACCTTAAGAGACTTACCTATATGAGTATGGAAATCAGACCGTTTCCTAGGAAAGTAAGATCACTTTCTAAAGTAGACTCATGAACCGGATTAAAGCACATGGCAATTAATGTACTGAGCAATACAGAACACTCTAACTAAGGAATTCAACATGTGTGATTATTCCTGTTTTATCATTAAGGGATATTGGTTCAAGATTTGTTCACCATAGAATCTCGATATAACTTGGAATGTTTCACACTAAGTAAAGGTTCAAATCCAAAAGATACCTTTTATTTATGTGTTGTTTACACGATGATGCAAAACTTGATCATAGAACTACATAGGCTTGATCCCACTTGGGTATGTAGGAAGTCACACTAGTGATTCAGCCGTCCACTTAATTATTTTCTTTATTTTGTAAATTGGGGGAGCTTGTTGTAAATTTTCAATGTATTTTGGGGTATTGATTTTGTTTTTTGAAGAGGGTAGAAAAATGGAAGAAGGAATGAGTATATCGACTTGTCCCACATTGTAGAATATGTAGAGGTATGCCACTATATCAATAGCCTTGTCACAAGTGTGTTGGGGTCTTGAGGCACCCAAATGTTTACTTTGTTGTGAGGAGGGACATGCATTACTACCACACACGCGCGTCATCCGTTCGACCAACTGAATCGAACCGGGTCGGGCCGGGTAGGATTACGGGTTTCGGGTTTCAGATCAAATGAGAATATTTCTGGATCGGGGTTTTAAACTGTAACGGGCCGAATTCAGCCCGTTAAGGACCCAGACCCGAAACTGTCTTTAAATTAAGGCATGATGGATTTGTAATGTTTTCCGAACATTACAAAAAGGCGCTGCAATTCAAACGCAAAAGGATACGGGATGCGACACTTCAGAAAGGGCTCGGTGGTTTGAAATGGACAAGGTCGTTGCAAATAGATACGCCACTTCACTACTTATAAATAGCAATATTCTCAGACGTTGCAGAATAACTTGAATTCTTCTTCTTCCTCTCCAATATGTAACGCCATTAAAGTGTTTCAAACGCTGCAGATTTGTAACGCCTACAATGCGTTGCAAATTCCAGAAAACGTTGCGGATTATATCTTCTTCTTCTTTCTCTTTGATTATACATCATCTGAAAATAATATCAATGTTCTTGATCGGATCAAAGCCGTACAAACTCTAAATCCAATTTTGTTGTTCCAAGGCTTTATTGAATCCTGAATGTTGATAGTTCGATTACCTGTTCGTACCTGGTGGGTTGAACTATTGTCTAAAAGAGTCTATCAAATAAATCCTTAAAGTATAAAGTACAAAATTCATTACTCCTCCAATAGTCCCAAACCGTAAAATCCCCAACAAATTTACAGACAATATTTTCAATTGTGGAAGGTTTGAGCGCATTGCAAATGATGAATCAACATTTAAAGAAATTGGAGCATTTTGATGTTGAATATTTTACTCATTGGTAAGAGCCAATGAAATTCTTTCTGATCAACGTCAAATTCGTTTACATCTTGGAAGATGATTTGAAAGACATATCTTGGGAAACCACTGACGAGGATACAACTCTGAAAGCAAAATGTGCAAATCTCAAAGCGGATGATTTTCTATGCAAAGGGCACATTCTGAATGTATTGTCTACTCTGGTCTACAATGCTCATAGGTCCTTGGAAACAGCAAAGGAACTCTGGACTGCTTTGGAGAGCAAGTATCGCATATCCGAGGCAAGTAATAAAATTTTTTGTTACTTGTAATTTTATGGACATCAAAATGGTCGCCAATAAGTCCATAGTTGGATAAGTAAGTGAAATCTTACTGTTGGTGAATCAACTTAAAAATGCCAGTATTGATCTTCCTGAATCTTTTGTTATTGGAGTTATTTTATCGAGACTCTCAAATTCTTGGAATGATTATAAGAAAAAATTGAAACATGCGGAAACGAATTATAATTTAGACGGTTTACAGCGTCATCTTCGTATTGAAGAGGTTCTCGTAAATGCAAACTAGATGACAATCCGCAAACTGATTCTCAGGCTAAGGCAAACAATGTTGAAATTACTGATAAATTGAAGCCTAAGACTGAGACACAGTTTAAGAAGAATAATAACTCCAAGAACAAAAAGAAGGGTGCTTGTTACTATTGTAATAAACACGGTCACTATGCCCGAGACTGTCGTCTTCAAAAAAAAAAACCGAATGTGGTTGAAGAAAATCTTGTGGCAGTTTCACAAGAGGCGAACTCCATTAGTGACATTGATAATGATTGGTGGCTCGATACTAGAGCAACTCTTCATGTTTTCAAAGAAAATAAACTGTTTAAGACATACGAAGAGAACAATGGAGAATCCAGCGAAGTTACTGGCGCAAATAAAGTTGCGAGCAAAGTTTTTGGATAAGGCACAACTGAACTTAAATTAGGACATGTTAATTTATGGCATGGTAGATTAGGACATGTTAATTATAAGTCTCTTAGAAATATGCATAAATTAGGATTAATTTCTGATTGTGATTTCGATTCCATCTCTAAATGTGAAATTTGTGTTCAAGGAAAAATACACTGGAAATCCATTAAATCTATAGAAAGGAAAACTGGTTTGCTTGATTTGGTATATAGTGATGTGGGTGACTTAAAAAGTCATATCACCTATGGTGGTAACCAATACTGTATATCATTTATTGATGATTATACTAGATAGGCATATGTATATCTAATGAAATCGAAAGACGAGGCCTTTGATAAATTCAGAATTTACAAAGTAGAAGTTGAAACACAATTAGGAGTTAAAATTAAAGTGTTACATTCATATCGTAGTGGTGAATATTTTTCAAATGAATCTACCTTATTTTGTTAACAACATGGTATAGTTCACCAATGTACCGCCCCGTATACACCACAACAAAATGGTGTTGCTGAGAGGATAAACGGAACTTTAGTAGAAATGGTTAATGCCATGCTCATAAGTTCTGATTTAGCTTATAATATATGGTGTGATGCTTTGTTATCAGCATGTAACATTTTAAAATAGAGTACCACTTAAAAAGAAAAATAGTTCCCCTTGTGAATTATGGTTTAATAGAAAATCTAATCTCACTAGACTTAAAGTTTGGGGTTTCTTAGCATATGTTAGAAAACTTGACCCCAAACGACCAAAATTAGGTAATAGAGCTTTTAAGTGTGCTTTCATAGGATATTCTCTTAATAGTATTACTTATAGGTTCCTTATACTTACTACTTTAGAAGTTATAGAATCTGCAGATGTAGAATTCTTTGAAAATCAACTACTGAGAATCCATTGAAACCATCTAGTCCAGAACCAACTATGACTAATGATATCAATGACGATGAATAGGCTCCTGCTTAAAACAACAAGGAAGATTCAGTACCAGATAGTAGTACCGAACATAGGAGAAGTAAAAGAGCGAGAATAGGGAAGGACTATGGTCTTGACTTCATAATATATCTCTTAGAAGGTAGTAAGGACGAAGTCCTTAATATGACAAGATATGTAATGAACATCGATGATGATCCCAAAACTTATTCTGAAGCTATGAGTTCCAGGTATTCTAATTTCTGGAAAGAAGCTGTCAATGATGAAATGAATTTCATAATGTTAAACCAAACTTGGGTTTTAACCGATTTACCTTCCAGTGCTAAATCTAAAGGATGTAAATGGATATTCAAGAAAAAGTTGAATACGAATGGATCCATTGATAAGTTTAAAGCCAGATTAATTGCTAAGGGATATAAGCAAAGACAAGTAGTAGACTATTTTGATACATATGCTCTAGTTGCTCATATATCTTCCATACGCTGTTTAATAGCACTTGCATCAATTCATAATTTGGTCATACATCAAATGGATGTAAAGACAGCTTTTCTAAATGGAGAGATATACATGGAACAACCTGAAGGTTTTATAACCCTAGGCCAAGAAAAGAAACTTTGTAAATTAGTCAAATCTCTTTATGGCCTGAAGCAAGCTCTCATGCATTGGCATGAGAAGTTTCATAAAGTAGCACTATCATTTGGATTCATTGTTAATGATGCAGATAAATGTATTTATAGAAAATATGATAACAATGGTTATGTTGTAATATGTTTATACGTTGATGACATGCCAATATTTGGTTCCAATATATCATGTGTGAACGAAGCTTGGAAGTTTCTATCTTCTAAATTTGATATGAAATATCTAGGAGCAGATGATGTAATTTTAGTAATTAAAATCATTAGGAAAGCGAGGGAGTTATTACTAACTCAATCGCATTACATTGAGAAGTTCCTAAAGAAGTATGGTCACTAAGATGACAAACCAGCATCAACTCCTTTAGATCCAAGTATCTAGTTAGAAAAGAACAATGGACGTGCCATTTCTCAACTAGAGTA
This sequence comes from Allium sativum, assembly GCA_030737875.1. Classification (NCBI taxonomy): domain Eukaryota; kingdom Viridiplantae; phylum Streptophyta; class Magnoliopsida; order Asparagales; family Amaryllidaceae; genus Allium; species Allium sativum. Next base: position 41,071,869 of record JASFAX010000020.1, on the reverse strand, counting down.
TCCTAGTGTTATCGGGAGTCTTATGTATTTTATGCATTATACTAGACCCGATATCGCACATGCAATAAGTGTATTGTGTCGATTTCTAAGTAATCCAGTTTTAAAACACTGGAATGCCATTTCTAGAGTTTTAGATTATTTGAAAGGAACCATTAACTATGGTTTATCCTATAAAGGATATCCTGCTGTAATAGAAGGATATAGTGATGCAACCTGGAACAATGTAGAGTCCAAATCCAAGTCTATGACTAGATGGATATTTACATTAGGAGGCGAGGCTGTGTCTTGGACTTTCAAGAAGCAGACTTGTGTATCTGATTCAACTATGTTGTCAGAATTAATCGCATTAGCAGATGCATGTAAGAAAGTAGAATGGCTTAGGAATTTGTTAATGGAAATCCCATTGATGAAGAAGCCATCTCCATCAGTCTTGATTAACTGTGATAATCAAGCAACAATATATCATGTCTCTAATAAGACGTATAATGGAAAGTCTAGACATGTGAGTCTAAGACAGCAAATGGTTAGAAAGTTGCTCAAAAGTGGAGTTATAATTATTGACTATATAGAAACGAAGAAAAACTTGGCTTATCCACTTACAAAAGTTCTTCTAAAGGCTATCGTTTCTATAAAGTCAAAAAAATGGGATTAAGGTCTGTGAATGAAGATTGATTGTCCTTAACAGAAACCTAACTTATGTCTTCAAAAGGATAGAAAAAGTTCAATAGGTACCAACAAGTTAAGAGTATGATTATGAAACACAAAATCAATAATCCCATAATATTTAGTGTTGGATTCTGCATGAACAAAGGATAGATAAATTTCTTTAATAAGTCTAGAAACCTTAAAAGGTGTATCGCAGAAACACCTTAACAGACTTGTAATAACCTGCATTCTACGTATCGAAGGATCGCAGAATATTTATTTTACTTTCATATAAATTCGTATGGTCGTGTAACTTTGGGAAACGACTATTGGGGTCATTTCCCATGTTCATGATTTTTGCCGAATTTTAAGTGACCATTTTGCCCCTAGCGAATCTTGTTTCGCCTATACTTTATTATGGTAAGGAGTTTTGACCTGAAATCACTTCCATTGGATTCAGTGATGGTTTACCTTTCTGTAGATTGGTCACATTAATCAAACGGACTTACCGTTTGGGAGATATGGTTGAAATAAGGTTTGGAAGATGAAAATCAGCATAATTGGGCTTAACGGGGTGATTAGCAGCTAAGCCAATAATCCATTTCAGGATTAAGGTTATGGGAGGGCTAAAGGGGTTTGGAAAAACATTCCCTTTCATTTTCTCAGCTGCCACAAACATTCCTTGAACCCTAGCAATGGCCTCCATCTTCCAAATCTAATTCTAATCGCTTTTTAACTACTAATTAAACAAAACTACACCAAATCAAGAGAATTTAGCATCAAATCAGAGATAGAGCTGCTGTTATACATTGGAATTCATGCCATATCAGTCATAGTTTCAGATCTAAAATTTGTTTACGGCTAAGGTGAGTGAATTGCACTTCTATTCACTAATTATGACTAATTAAGGGTAATTAGCGATAATTAGTGAAATTATGCATCATAAAAACCTATAAAAATATGTAGAAATTCTAAAATATTATTTTATATCACTGGTGAAAATTTGGGTTAATTTGGATTAAGTTTGCTAATTATATAGTTAAAATATGGTTAAGGGGATTAAGGGGAAAATCATGCTTTTTAGGTATGTTTGATCTAAAATATTTTATGTGAATGATGTTTTAATGTTTTTGATTGATTCCACATGTTGTTACAGCTATTTGGAATGTTTTGTGATGTCATAGGAAGATTAAAATGGTTGAAAACGCTGTCGTTTGGCGAAATTAGCTCACAGGAAAAACTACCGGTTCCTGAAGGGGGTAGGGGTCATGAACCGCCACCAGGCTCACGAACTGCCACCTGGAGAGGCTCACGAACCGCCACCAGGAGAGGCTCACGAACCACCACCAAGAGAGGGTCATGAACCACCACTAGGAAAGGGTCATGAACCAACCAGAAGGATCATCGTGAAGCAGAAGGGGGTGATCAGGGGATCACGACCCCGGGGCCGACCCGGGGGGAGCGGGAGGCGACTGGGAAGACGATCTATCCTCGACGACGACCACGACCCAAACTGAGATGATGACTCCAAACCAGAATCGAACTTCGACTATGCGACAATGATTATGGATTCTTCTAAAGATCAATTCCAATCCGACCAGAACCCGAGATGCAAAGGAAGTCCAAATAGGAAGTTAATACTCAGGATCCAGATGGGAACCAACGAGTTAACTTCTAGAGTTGGACTTTGTTCCGGGACATGTGCAAAGGGGTTATCTATATCTATAACTTTGGTTCACCGTTGAAGAGAGGAGGCGTATAGACGAACCAGAGCCAGGGAAGTGTGGACTGGTTGGCCCTTAACCTAAAGCTAGGGATGTGTGGACTAGGTAAGGTTATTGACTATAGACCAGGGAAGTATGGTCATAATAATAGTTGTACGGAGTTGCTGTCATGGCCCCAATAGATTTGTTGGTAAAAGTGGTGGGGTTCGTATGCTTTACGCATTGAGTGAGAGACGTGAGTATAATTGCTATGTTTGATGTTTGTTATCACCATGACACGCAAACTCCCATTTTTACACTTTATGTTAGTGTTACCTTAGAGTACATCTTATTGTGATAACTCTTTGATTGCAGGTCCAGGTATGATTATTTATACCTATTATTGTTTTACTTTACTGCTATCGCTCATACCAGGCTTCCATCTGAACCAGAGTTTTATGTCTCTTCTTATTACTTTGGGTGTTCCTAAACGAGCAGACTAGAGACAGTTTAGGTGGTTATGCACGAGTAGTTGTCCGTACACGAGCAGGAGGCTTCCACGTACTATTTACATATATTTTTCCTATGTTGTTACTGGTCACTGCTTTGAGAATTAGTAGTGTACCCTTTTCTATTTTCTTTAGAGACAGTATTTTGAAGTTGTAATAATAATCGTTTGGATCATAAGCTATATTTTGGATTCCACTGCTATGATGGTTTAGTTTTCATCTTATGCACTGTCTTGCTTGTTTTATGTCAAGTTATGTTATTATTATATTTTAGCCCATGCGTTGTGAGATATACTACAAGTTCTTTGGTGATTCATCATTTAAAACCCTTTCTTTGACGACCGTCCAGTGCTAGTCGGGCATTGGCACAACGCATTTTGGGGAAATGTCGGCTGATATGGGGTGGGCCGTCACACTTGGTATCAGAGCCTAGGTTGCGTAGTTAACCTAGGGAAAGACATCAGGGAGAGATAGTATACGTATATGAGAGCACATATTTGTGATATTTTGGTTTTTCAAAAACTACATATAGATACACTATTAGTATATCTAAGGATGAAGTCGCACTGCACTAGCACCACTAAGGAGATGGTTAATCGTTTTCTTTTTACAGATTGAACGATAAGACTGAATATGAGGAGTATGGGTTCAGGGACAAATAATGGGAATGTCCCTGATATGAGGATGATGTTTACTACCTTCATGCGAGAGATGTTTAGGGATGCTCAAGGAGTAGTTCCTAATGCTGCTAACAGTGGTGGTGCAGTAGTGCAGGCGCCTAGAGCCAATTTCACCAAGCTCTGCAAGGATTATACTAGTCTTGGTGGGAATCCGTTCTATGGAACAGAATTAGCTACGGAGGCCCAAGAATGGCTTAATAGTTGTGAACGCATCTTCGAGGATTTGGGGGTTTGATGATGCAATGAAGAGAAAGTTAGCATCACGTCAACTTCAAGGACAGGCAATGAACTGGTGGAATGCTATTAAAGTGGCTACTCCCAAGGATCAAGTCACTTGGAATCAGTTTAAGACCTGCTTTAGCGATAAGTTTATCCCAACTACTCAAAAATCAGAATTATTCAGGAAGTTTTTGGAGCTTAGGAAGAATGGTAGGGCAGTCTCGGAGTATATTGCTGAATTTGATACTTTATCGAAATATGGATTATCTCTTATCGATACTGTCAAGAAGAAGAATGAGAAGTTCATAACTGGTCTAGATGAGTACTTGGGTGAGAGACTCATAAACCATATCGATGAGACTTTTGAATCTGTTGTGGGAAAGGCATTAAGATATGAAAGCCTTTACCCTAAGTCAAAAACCGAGGTTGTTATTACATCTGTAGAGGAAACAAAGCTGCAGGTAAGCGGTGGAGGCAAGAATAATTCCTACAATAAGAGGAAACGGAACCAGACCAAGGATGGTCAGAAAAAGAAGAATAAGAAAGATATCGAGTGCTTTAGTTGTGGCAAGAAGGGCCACTATGCCAGCAATTGTCGAGAAAAACCGGGGGAAAAGAAGTGGTTCAATTGTGGCCAAGTGGGACATTTTAAGAATGAATGTCCACAACCTCCTAAAGAGAAGTAGATAGTGAAAGCATATGTTATCAACGCTGTTCCTTCTTCGTCGAATGCCCCAACTGCAGCGCAGAAGGGATAAGGTGTCATTATTCAAGGTATGCTTTCTATTTATGATGTTCCTGTTCGAGTGTTGTTTGATACCAGGGCTTCCCATTCCTTCGTATCTAGTGACCTGGTAGATAGGTTGGAATTGGAACCCGAGATTATCGATAGACCTTTAGTTGTGACGAACCCAATCGGTGGTTTGACTAGCCTTTGCATGATTTGTCATAATTTAGTCTTATCGAATCATGGATGTATGTTTGCTTGTGGTTGCTTTGTTTTGGGCTTTACTGGGTTTGGCATTATTTTAGGAGTCAATTGGCTCTAATGACATGGGGTGGTGGTAGACTATGAGGGGTCTTCGGTGACCATTAGAGTGAACGATGGGAGGAGGGTGGTATTGGGTTGCCTACCTAGTGATGAAGTGATGGCTAGTTTTCTACATTCCATCGACATCCCGCAGGATAAGTTATCAGATGTGCCTATTGCTGGCGAGTATCCGAATCTCTTTGAGGAAGTGACCAAACTTCTACTACACCAAGAGATTGAGTTTAGGATTGATTTAGTGAAAGATTCCAGACCTATAGTGATGCAACTTCGTCATATGGCGCCAAGGGAGCAACGAGAGCTCGAGGTGCAAGTGGACGATCTTTTGAAGAAGGGATTTATTCGAAGGAGTGTTTCCGAGTGGGGAGCACCAGCTATATTTGCCACTAAGGACGATGGTTCCCTTCGCTTATGTGTAGACTACCATGAGCTAAACAAGGTGCCTAGGAAGAATAATTATCCTCTTCCACGGATAGATGATTTGTTTGATTAGTTAAATGGAGCAAGAATGTTTTCCCAGTTGGATCTTGCTATAGGTTTTCATCAGCTCAGAGTAGCAGCTGAGAGTATATCTGAAACGACATTTCGAATGCCGTCTGGATTTTATGAGTGGTTGGTCATGCCATTCGGGTTGACCAATGCACCAACATATTTTGTGGATCTGATGAATTGGGTATTCAAGGATCAATTAAATAAGTTTGTTCTTGTGTACGTGGACGATATCTTGATTTACTCGAGGACAGAGGAAGAACACAAGGAAAATTTGAGGATAGTGATGGAGGTGTTGAGGAAACACCAATTGAAAGCAAAATTTTCTAAGTGTCACTTCTAGAGGAGGGAAGTGAGGTTCTTGGGCCATGTTGTTTCAGAGAATGGTATTGCCGTGGATCCTGCGAAGGTGGCTACGGTGCAAGATTGGTCTACGCCCAAGAATGCAACGGATGTGAGAAGTTTCTTGGGATTAGCTTGATATTATCATAAGTTTATTAAGGACTTCTCCAAGATAGAAGCACTGTTAACTCAGTTGACTAAGAAGAATCAAGCTTTCGTCTAGGACGAAAGATGTGAGAACGCATTTAAGAGACTAAAGGAAAAGTTAACGTGTGCACCAGTGTTAGTTATCCCTAAAGGGAACAAAGAGATGACAGTATACACGGATGCCTGTGGTACTGGACTATGTGTTGTACTGATGAAAAGAGACAAGGTAGTAGTTTATGCTAGCCGACAACTGAAACCGCATGAGAAAAGATATCCTATCCATGATTTGGAATTGGCCGCGATCGTGTTCGCGCTAAAGATGTAGAGACATTACCTCTTGGGAGAAAGATTTGAGTTGTTTACCGTTCATAAGTCATTAAAGTATCTTTTCTCTCGGAAGGATTTAAGTCTTCGTCAACAGAGATGGTTAGAGTTTTCGGCTTCATATGATTTTAATATCGCATACACACCCGGGAAGGGCAATGCGGTAGCTGATGCATTGAGTAGGAGACATGCCAGTTTAGGGGCTATGTTTCTGGAATGGAAGCAACTAGAATATATTGCGGGATATGATTTCAGATCTAAGCGCGAATTAGATCCAAAAATGTTAGCAAATTTGACGATTAGACCCACTTTAATTGAGCAGATCGGTTCCAGTCAAAGGGACGATTCTAACCTATTGGAAATCATCTCGAAAGTAGAGATGAGTATAAACGACAAGGAAATGAACAATTTTGGACTTTATAGAAAAGGATGGCTTCGAAAGAATGGTAGACTAGTTGTACCCAATGTTAATGGATTGAGAGATGAAGTGCTTGGAGTGTGTCATCACTCGAAACTGGCTATACATCCTGGTGGTAACAAAACGTATCGAGACATGAAGTAGGCCTACAACTGGGAAGGGACGAGGAGAGACGTTGGAAAGTTTATATCCAAGTGCATGAACTACCAGCTAGTTAAATCCGAGAAAAAGAAGCCTAATGGTCTGTTACAACCGTTGGAAATTCCCGAATGGAAATGGGAACAAGTCTCAATGGATTTCATTGATGGTTTACCAAGGACTAGATCAAGTCATGATAGTATTTGGGTGATTGTCGATCGATTGATCAAAAGTGCAAGGTTTATACCAGTCAAGTTGAATAGAATGGCAACTAATTTAGCATAACTGTATATGAAGTTGGTAGTGAGATTTCATGGAGTGCCTAAAGGTATTGTGGTGACCGAGATCCATTATTTACTAGTGTGTTTTGGAAGAGCTTACAAGAGGCTTTAGGGTCAGAGGTACATCTCAGTACCGCGTACCATCCTCAAACTGACGGTCAAACAGAGAGGGTGGATCATGTATTAGAGGATCTCTTGAGAGCTTGTATATTGGATTTTGGAGGATCATGGCATGACCATTTGCATCTGGTTGAGTTCGCATATAATAATAGTTATCAGTCCAGTATTGGTATGGCTCCATTTGAAACTTTGTATGGAAGACCGTGCAACTCACCGTCATGTTGGTTGAAAACTAGTGAAAAGTTTGTGCTTGAGCTAAATGTAATAAGAGAAACTTCAGATAAGATCAAGGTTATTCAACAGCGAATAAAGACTGCCCAAGATAGGCAAAAGAGTTATGCTGATAAAAGACGAAGAGATTTAAAATTCTCCATTGGCGACTTGGTATTCGTCAAGATTTCTCCAATGAAAAGTGTGATTCATTTCGGCAGGAGAGGTAACTTGGCACCAAGGTTTGTTGGTCCATTTCCAGTTCTCGAGCAAATGGGGAATGTATAAAGTTGGATTACCCGACAATATGGTGGGAGTGCACAACGTATTTCATGTTTCCCAATTAAGGAAATTCGAGCACGATTATGATATGACTATTTCACCAGATCGGTTGGATGATATCGAGGTAGAACCCTGTTAGCCTGCTTCATGACCAGGCTACCCAAAACAAAGATCATGTTAACACACTTTTTGGCAAATGCTGTCACATATGGAATCTCTGGATATCTTCACTCTCCGGCATTGGAAGCATCATCAGAAGACATTGGGAAGTTTGGTTAAAATCACAAAATCAGTATAAAATGGACCTAAACCCCTATTAAATGACCTCATTTGGATCTAAACACATCAAATACTTGTAGCCCTCTGAATTAGCTTCAAGTAGAGCTTTCGTTTGGTCCAATTGGCCTTACGGTTTGAAAGTTATGTCTGTTTCCGTGAACGCATGCAGAAATATGGAAAACATGGATTTTGACATTTTTGAAGATCGGTTCGTGATCACCCCCTGGGGGCGGTTTGTGAGCACCCCGCGGGGGCGGTTTGTGACCACCCTCTGGGATTGATTTGTGACCATCCCCTGGGGATGGTTCGTGAGCACCCCTTGGGGGCGGTTCGTGACCACCCTCTAGGGTTGGTTCGTGACCACCCCCCTGAGGGCGGTTTGTGATCATGACCCGACCTGACCATCAACGTCACGACCATTACCAGCTCACCACCTCGGCTCACGAACCGTGACCACGAACCGCGACCAGGACCCGCTAATACGCATGTAGATTTTGACCTATTCTCGAGGCTATGATCGCTCCTACTTTCCCGGATCGGGTGCCACGTGTCCTACCATGACCTGGTCACTATATGGGCTGTCCTACAGCTATAAATACACCTTCAGAGGGCATTTTCAGGGGACTTTTGGCACCTCCTTGTCTATGGCTGTCATGGCCAACACTTCTCCATGAATAACCACCATCTTCCTCAATAAAATTAATGAATTCAGAGAGACTTATTCATTAGATTCAAGTGATTGAGAGACAATATTCATTGTAATTGTAATCAGTGAATGAAATAAGAAAATATAAAGTGGACGTATCCTCGTTAACGCCGAACCACTATAAAAATCTTGTTTTCTTGCTTTTTCTCTTATTTTTCAGTTATTTCTTGATATCCTATGCTCTAAATACGACAATTTGGGTGTTAGGACCATTTTTTGGTCTAACATTTTGGTGCTTTCGCTGAGAAATGAAGGTTCCTGATGTTTAAGGATTTTCTAGTCTACTTATTGGATCGCCCTGTCCGATGAGGAATTCCTATGAATTCTAGCTGATTTTTGCAATAGCGGAGATCACCACCGGATCGGATGAACTCGAACTGATTTGTCCAAACAAGTGAACTCGCCACGCATAACACTTGAAGACATAGCAGATATCAAGCAGATCACATGATAAAATGATGGATCGGTATCCTGCATCCAGCGTGGAGCGTGCCTACGCTAAAGACATGGGTCAGTCATAACGTATGCATGGAGAAAGAATATGGATCATTTGTCCATATATTTATGAATCGGCAATATGTGATGAAGCGTGGGTCGTGTACCAACTTGCTGCTTGGTTTTCACACAAAGCATGGCTCGAAGACATGAATAATAAAGCGCAAGCACATATATATTATTTTATTTTATTAATCGTGTATATGTGAAAACCATACTGAAGTGAAAATGTATTCCTCATGACTTTCGCTTCCACTCGTGATCACATGAACATGAAGGCCGCCACATTGACTCGGTTCGTTAAGCAAAGACCTGACCACTGAAGTGACCCCCCTTTTGTTATGCGTACTGAAGTGCACTCACTCTTTTGACTTGTGAACGTCACGACCAACTTTACTACGTTGGACCTGCTGTGTTCATCACAAACTCACGATCCAGTTCACGAGCCAGGTCACGATTGAGTTCACGAGCCGATGTCCACGAGTCCATATTCACGAATTCAGATCACCAACCGATGGTGTAATCTAATTGTACGAACGTCATAATGATGATGTGGACACGTTAAGCCACAGTGTAATACACAACAACTCACATATGAACTAATGGTGGAATGCTTGAAGATATGGGGATTCCATTTATACTGCATGGGTCGTCGGCTGCATTCTTAGATGCGTGGGTCGTATAGTATCAGTTCATGGCACAATATGGATCGCATACAAGGAAGTGGGTACGTGTAAAGCTGATGAATCATATGTAATAAACATAAATCCATGGATGGCACACCATGTTAAACAATTAAAGGATCCCTACGGGTCAATGAGGGCATGATATATACTCGGGTAGTAGTGTATTCACATCATCAGATCCCACGCCATGTTTATGGGTCACGATCCGATTTCATATATGGGTCACGATCGCACGATATGTCGAAAATGACGATGCAAAAGATGAACCGCGACCTACAGAGGCATTACGGACCGCGTCTCACAAACTGAAAGAAAACAGCGAACCGCGATACAGAAAATAAATGGTGAACAAGGGTTACGACTCGACCGAAAAAGTGACAGTTTTTGGAAAAAATGCAATTTTCAGATCATTTCAGAAAAGGCTCCATCTTCCAAAATAGAGGTCGATCGCCGCCGGGACTGTGGGGCCCCGGACCCCCACCGGCGCTATGCCTGGACCCACTGACGGCCTCGCCTTCGGCTCGAAGCACAGCTCGCCTTCGGCTCGGAGCACGGCTCGTCTTCTGCTCGACATATATTTTGGCCAATGGCATTCATCAAAGCTTGTCAATGAAGAATAGACGGATAGTCAAAGAGTTCCTGAAGAGGATGTGTTAGATGAAGAAAATGACCCCTCGAAATGAAAAATGAAATCAAGCAACTGGAAACTGTACACAGACAGTGCAAGAAATGATCGACGGTCCAACGCTGGAATTTGAAAGGAATTCCAGGTGGAGGAACCACAATTCGCAGCTCACCTAGAATAGGAAGAAGAGCCGTTGGATGGATTGGAGCGTTATAACATATCTCATGTCCTACGAACGGAAAATCAAAAGGCGAATAACCTGGCTAAGTGAGAAAGTTCCGAAAATCTAGAAACGATAGAGATGATCCCATCAAGACACTACAAAATACAACCATTGATTAGATGGAAGTTGACCCAGCGTTGGAGACAGAAACCGAAAGAGAGTCATGGACAACCTCATGATGAGTTTCCTGCAGAACGGAATGCATCCAACAAGGAAAATAAATGGAGTACCATCGTTCGTTATACCTGAAGATATGACATGCACGGCGACATGGCTTATTTCCCTTGGAAGGTTGTCTTAAGTTAGAAATCAACGAATCCCATTGCTGAATTCACTGCCCTGAAAAATTCGACAAAATCACAAATCAATTTTCCATTTGACGGGAAATGTATGCGAATGAAACATCTGATGCGTGACATTTTGGAGTTAGAAAGTAAAGACTCTCGCTTTCACTCTCTTTATCGATTATCTGCCAAGTAACTCATGCCCCAAGTGCTGGGGGGCAATTGGAGATTCAACATGAATCGCTCGAGATTACATCACCCAATTCAAGGCTGATACATTAAAAATTTGCATGGCCGACTGCCTTAGTCTTGCCTGAAGATTAGCGAGTTGAAATTTTAGAACGCTTACGCCTGAATGTTGACTGATTGTCTATGCACCAACCCTTGTCCCAGATATGGGATTGAAGGCATATCAGCAAGTTTATGGAATAAGGCTATCCCACCAGCAACAATATCCTATTTCCAAACATAGAAAGTGCAAAAGTTTCTATAAGCATGGATCCATTGTTCCCCTGCCAATTACCATCCTAAAACTAATGCAATAATATGCTACCATTATCGATGCAGTCATGACTTCCTGGCACTCTATCCTTACCCTCAGCATGGGGACAAAAAGACGATTCAAAGGAGATGTGACCTCGTCACTCGCGTATGATATTTACCTAACCGCCTTTGCCATCTCAAGATCCCGATCAAGGTCTATACATTCTTGGGACTGCCTCCACTCAATGGTTTGAAAAGATATTCGTCGTCAGATTAAGGTTCTGGCAGCCATCCCCTGGTAGAGACAGGATAAGGCAGAACTAACCGGCAAAGAACATGCAACGCCATTTCCGCTCTAAATGATATTCATCCCTTTAACATGATTATTCTTTAACCATGACTCTTGTATTTGCATGCTTTATGAGTAATTGATGTAATTAACTCAGATGAATTAATATGTGGATGGTATAGGTACCCTGGATTTGATACCGATCAGATTTCTAACACTCGCAGATGGAATTATACAACAGAACCATAACGAGCCCAACTGAACTGCTCGTCTACAAAGCCACGCCCTCCATCTAAAGAAAGCTATATAGCTCAAGGTGGATCCGGAATGACCATCCAATCCCTGGCTCATACGTGGCGGACCACAAGGCAGTTGTACATAAGTCATTGGCTTGCAAAGTCGGAGTCCAACCCCAGATGGACGCCGTGTGACTGTCTATATGGCTCGATCCTTTCCTCGATGCCACCAGATTACATGAATCCGGATAGGAGCGCAGCAACGCCCATTGATATTATAACTTTCCAATCATAAGATTTGCTTTTACATGCCTCTTGGGTTAGTGACATGACTAACTCTTGCGATATGAATAATGCAGGTACCCGGAGTTCGGTGCTAACTACTCCTCCCGTGGATTGTTCGGAGGAATGCAAAGCCTCGGCAAATGTTTTCCAACTGTTTGATTGACTGATGCTATCCTCAGAGCTTGGATAGAAATATAAACCTAAGATGAGTGTGACCCGACCACTTGTCTGAAAAGCTCCATTCGCCAGAGTGAGGCGTGGAGTATGGACTAGAACCGATCTTGAGAACGACACCCGAAATGGTAGAATCCCACTCTGCGAACTAGAGTGTAGAAGGAAAGCCGGGGCGAATGATATGACCACTCACCTGAATCAATCTAACTCTCAAGATTCGAGAGAGAGAGAGTATAAAGGACACGAAGATGACGTCCGCAAGGCGTGAAGGTGCACCATGATAAAAACCGCCTTAACAACACTCCACCCCGCTGAAGGATCGGGAGAGTATAAAGGCGCTAGAGACTTGGCACCCCCAGAACTTTTGCCCCGTTAAAGGATCGGTGAGAAGACTAAGAACCGAGCTCGAACTCTAACCCGCTGAAGGATCGGGAGAGTATAAAGGCACCATGGATTGGTGCCCCAAGGTCTCCTACCCCGCCGGAGTGTCGGGGACAACACTGAAAGCTGAGCCCGGATCCTCCATGTCCAGACATGGGGGCAAAACAGTTAAGGTCCTAATCAATCCTCAACAAAGTCCTGGCCAGGCACTAAGTTAATGATTGATTGGGGGCATACCTGTACACATATACCACTTTAGTGCATTTTCATTTATAATTGCATTGACAACTTATAACGCTTCGTGACTTATTTGACCATTTGCGTTTCAAATGTTTAAATGAGTAGCTAATTATGGAATGTTCATAGGTACAAGACAATGCGAAAGAAACAAAATTTTAATTACTAAATGCAGGTTTGCAAAATATAACTAGTCAAGAACGCTAGGGCCTCACTCGCAACAATAGCAGCATGCCAATGAAAAACGAACAAAGGGTCATGCCCAGAAGGATGACCCAGGCCCCTTGAAGACCAGAAAACAAATGCAAAGTGAACGTCCATCTGCTGATCCCAACTTACTTCCAGAATGGGAAGCTCAGAAAAGGCTAGATATATCCCATGTAATAATTTAACGTGACGCAACCATTTAATTCCCGACGTTTCCCTTGATGCATAGAGCAAACGGGAGCAATAAAGGTGACTACGATCCAACTATTCATCGCTTGATTTCAATCCTTAGAGCTTGGATGGGAGGCTGGAGATTAGCATGGGATGAGTACCAATAAATCGGTTTGTGCTCAACTTCGACTCTTGGTGCGAGGAGTGAATATAAATCCAGAGAAGATATGGATTCGAACCCTGCTACTCAGAACAAACCCCGAGGATGGGGGGCATGAAATACGAGCCTCAAGCAGCATAATTCAACTACTCGATGCCTCCGTTCCCAGTTGAGTGACAGAAGCCTGATTGATGGCTAATGTACATGTGGATCTAAGAAGCCCAAGGCCGATCTTCACATATTTCAAGACTTTACGCTGGGGGGATCGACGACAATTGAAAGGCCAAGCAACAATCATCAATTCGCTGGGAATGATAAAATCGAAGTACAAGCAATGACGAACTTGGTTCGGCTAGATAGCAGCCATCAGTTCGGATTGAACACACACCAATTAGCAGGCGTGCATCATGCGGCTTCGATTCAGAACATCGTGGATGGAAACATGGACAATGGAACAGCTACCTGCAACATCCTAGATGAGAATGCAAGAATTGTAACAAATTCAGGTTATGCACGACCAGTTTTAGCTCCAACGCGAATGGATACTCGAGCGGCATTTCACACTCAGCTCCGAGCACGAACGCAACAATTCAAAGAACGGGAACACGGTCGGGTCAAATGACTCGAACCAGGACCCGGGGGCAATATCTATGCGGAAATAAGAAATCCGCTAAAACTCCCTTTTGTAATCTCAGATTCAATGCTGGGGGGACCAGCCATGATCTTGATAATGTGCAATATTTCTTTGATGGCAACATGCTCGCTAGTTTGATTCGATACCTCTTGAGAAGCTGTACTTCTCAAGACGATGTGGGTAACAACAATCATAGCCTTTTCACACGGAACATTAGAATACCCTGTTATTCCCCCAGATTTTAATTTTTCTCTATAACGAGATCTGCTCAGAGGCTTTGAAGAATTCAACCCTGAGGTGGACATACTTCTATGACAAGAAGGTGTTAATGTCGAGATGGATGATCTTGATGCTTTTGTGGCAAAGAATGGAGCACCTTCCAATTCCTAAAACGATAAGGACAAATGAAAATCCCTGAAAAAGAATGATAAAAATGTGCAGTTCCAAAGAGAATCTATACCACTTATTAAGCTCATGATCTTGTTTTCAAACTCAATTGAACCAAACATGAGAAAGAGACTCAACGAGACTGTAATGACCATTTCGTACTATACTGAAGCATGAACGGAGGGCCCCAACTAACTTCATGACGACATTTATTCACTTGCATTCAACAAGATTACTTAACTCCGCAACTGATCCGATAGGAGTAACCGAGTCCGCTGATGCCAGATAAGGCAATCCTCACTATCTTACTAAAGAGAAGAGACGATATCAAAGTAAATGTGGTTCAACCATTCGCATGTACAATTCTGACTTTTGCTAAATTGAGAAATAGTACAGAAGTATCTGGGTCAACTATGATTGCTGAACCTGCAACTCTTACCAGATGCAATGACGGAAAGTATAAAATCTTCAAGATTAGATGCCTTATTGACTCAACTCAACCCCCATCGATGCTGGGGGCATAATCCCTGACCTTGCTTGCCCTCTGATGGCACTAAGGGCACGAGCGTCAATTCGCGGGCTGACTGTGAGGACGACCCTACCTGGGAGCAAGATTCAAGACATGTACAATATGCCTCTCGAGTATGACCCGATTCATCTTCCCCGATCAAGCAAGGCAGCTTGTGGGTCAAATGTGACTTCAAAGATTCAAATCGCTGCTACACTAGATGGAAGGTGTGACAAATTTCTCTACTGCCTTACGATAGCGAAGATCATACGAGCACTGGTTCACATGATTTCAACTACGTCTCTTACTGAGTTGCATGCGATTATTGAATTACGAACTGATCCAGAGCGATTTCCAATTCCTTTGACCACGATCCAGGGTAATCATGGCTTTCGGGTTCCTTACTGTTACGATTCAATGCGATTTTAAGATCCTGGACCAATATAAAGATAGTCCAAACTTGAGTACAAATGACAAATCCATATGTTGATTCCGATGTTTTTTATCCCAATGGTTCAAATAGCAACTCGGAACTTGAGGATTCTTGAAGTACTCAATGATTTGGATGGCTACTTCATGCATTGACCCACATATAAAAGAAAGTCTGACCCAACAATGTGCTTGACTTGCACAGAATGGTGATGTTGTTTGGCAACGACCCGGACATGTAGAGTCATTTCCAAGAGCCAACGATCCAGCGTGACTTTCGATGAATGAGTCAGACCTCTTGATTCGACAAGGTTTAAACGATTACATGATCATCTCGGATACTCTTCCAGAGAACATGGCCTGACTAGCTCCCAGGGAAGCAAAGCAACAATTGGATAAAGCCTTCTCAAAGACGAATGACGTTCCAAAGAGATTTAGCTCAACACATTCAATGCACATCTCATCTGCGATAAGATATACTTTGGAGGGCAAAATGTTAACCTGCTTTGTGACCAGGCTACCCAAAGCAAAGATCATGTTAACACACATTTTGGAAAATGCTGTCACATATGGAATCTTTAGATAACATCACTCTCTGGCATTGGAAGCATCGTCAGAAGACACAGGGTAGTTTGGTTAAAATCATAACATTAGTATAAACCGGACTGAAACCCCTACTAAACGACCTCATTTGGATCTAAACACGTAAAATACTTGTATCCCTCTAAATTAGCTCCAAGTAGAGCTTTCGTTTGGTCCAATTGGCCTTACGGTTTGAAAGTTATGTCTGTTTCCGTGAACGCATGCAGAAATATGGAAAAACAGGGATTTTGACATTTTTGAAGATCGGTTCGTGACCACTCCCGGGGGCGGTTCGTGAGCACGCCCGAGGGCAGTTCGTGACCACCCTCTGGGGTCGGTTCGTGACAACCACTGGGGGCGGTTCGTGAGAACCCCCTGGGGGCGGTTCGTGACCACCCTCTAGGGTCGGTTCGTGACAACCCCCTAAGGGCGGTTCGTGATCATGACCCGACCTGACCATCACCGTCACGACCATTACCAGCTCACCACCCCGGCTCACGAACCGTGACCACAAACCGTGACCACAAACCGCGACCAGGACCCGCTACTACACATGTAGATTTTGAACTATTCTCGAGGCTATGATCGCTCCTACTTTCCTGGATCGGGTGCCACGTGTCCTACCACGACCTGGTCACTACATGGGCTCTCCTACAGCTATAAATACACCTCCATGGGGCATTTTCAGGGGACCTTTGGCACCTCCTTGTCCATGGATGCCATGGACAACACTTCTCCATGAATAACCCCTATCTTCCTCAATAAAATTAATGAATTCAGAGAGAAATATTCATTAGATTCAAGTGATTGAGAGACAATATTCATTATAATTGTAATCAGTGAATGAAATGAGAAAATATGAAGTGGACGTAGGCTCGTTAACGCCGAACCACTACAAAAATCTTGTTGTCTTTCTTTTTCTCTTATTTTTCAGTTATTTCTACATATCATATGCTCTAAATATGACAATTTGGGTTTTAGGACCATTTTTTGGTCTGACAAACCCGAGGTGGTTGGGAACGCAGACCGATTTGTATTATCGACTATGATACGAAGCAACTTCGAAGGAAGAAGGTGAAACTAGTTGAAATCCAGTGGGGGTGATAATGAGAATGACTGTACTTGGGAAACAAAAGAGAACATAAGGAAGTCGTATCAACTCTTTGCATGGTAAGGTTTTATTAGCAATATAGTTATTCTGCATGCTAGTATAAGCTTGTTTTGTTTACTATGTATGTTTGATTGTTGCAAATGGTTGATAGGCATGCGAGACCCATTATTGTTTGCTTATTTAAGGAATTTCGGGGGCGAAATTTCTTGGGGGGGGGGGGGGGGAAGGGGTGGAGGGGGAGTGTAACGACCCGCATTCTACATATCGAAGGATCGTAGAATATATTTTTTATTTTCATACGAAGTCGTATGGTCGTGTTACTTTGGAAAACGACTTTGGGGTCATTTCTCATGTTCACGATTTTTGTCGAATTTTAAATGGCCGTTTTACCCCTGGCGAATCTTGTTTCGCCTATAACTTTTGATTGGTAATGAGTTTTGACCTGAAACAACTTCCATTGGATTTGGATGATGGTTTACCTTTCCGTAGAGTAGTCACATTGATCAAACGGACTTAACGTTTGGGAGATATAGCTGAAATAAGGTTTGTAAGATGAAAACCAGCATAATTGGGCTTAACTGGGTGATTAGCAGCTAAACCCATAACCCATTTCGGGATTAGGGTTATGACATGGCTGAAAGGGTTTGGACGAATATTCCCTTTCATTTTCTCAACTGCCACAAACATTCCTTGAACCCTAGCAATGACCTCCATCTTCCAAATCTCATTCTAATCGCTTTTTAACCAATAATTAACCAGAACTACACCAAATCAAGAGAAATTAGCATCAAATTAGAGATAAAGCTGCCGCTATACATTGGAATTCATGATATCATTCATAGTATCAGATCTAGTATTCATTAGTGGCTAAGGTGAGTGAATTGCACTTTTATTCACTAATTAAGGATGATTAGTGATAATTAACAAAATTATGCATCATAAAAATCTAGAAAAATATGTAGAAATTCTAAAATTTTATTTTATGTCATTGGTGAATATTTGGGTTAATTTGGATTAAATTTTCTAATTCTATAGTTAAAACATGGTTAAGGGGATTAAGGGGAAAATCATGCTTTTTAGGTATGTTTGATCTAAAATATTTCATGTGAATGATGTTTTAATGTTTTTGATTGATTCTATATGTTGTTACTACTGGTTGGAATGTTTTATGATGTCATAGAAAGGTTAGAATGGTTGAAAACGTCATCGTTTGGCGAAATCAGCTCGTAGGAAAAAGGCTGAAATTTAGTCCCTGAAGAGGGTAGGGGTTACAAACCGCCACCAGCTCACGAACCTCCACCAGGAGAGGCTCACGAACCGCCACCAAGAGAGGGTCACGAACCGCCACCAGGAAAGGATCACGAACCGACTAGAAGGAGCGTCGTGAAGCATAAGGGGGTAGATTAGGGGATCACGACGGGGGGGGGGGGGGGGCAAGCCGGGAGAGGGAGGGGTGGGCCGCGGGGGGGGGGGGACTGGGAAGGCGACCTTTCCTCGACCACGACCCGAACTGAGATGATGACTCCAAACCGAACCGGAATCAAACTTCGACTACGCGAAAACGATTATGGATTCTTCTGAAGATCAATTCCCATCCGACCAGAACCCGAGATGCAAAGGAAGTCCAAGTAGGAAGTTATTACTCAGGATCCAGATGGGAACCAACGAGTTAACTTTTAGAGTTGGATTTTGCTGTGGGACATGTGCAAAGGGGTTATCGATATCCATAACTTTGTTTCACCGTTGAAGAGAGGGGGCATATAGACGAACCAGATCCAGGGAAGTGTGGACTTGTTGGCCCTTAACCTAGAGCCAAGGATGTGTGGAATGGGTAGGGTTATTGACTATAGACCAGGGAAGTATGGTCAAAGCAATAGTTGTATGGAGTTGCCGTCATGGCCCCAATAGATTTGGTGATCAAAGCGGTGGGTATGTATGCTTTACGCACTAAGTGAGAGATGTGAGGATGATTTCTATGTTTGATGTTTTCTATCACCATGACACACACACTCCCATATTTACACTTATGTTAGTGTTACCTTAGATTATTGTACATCTTGTTGTGCTAACTCTTTGGTTGCAGGTCCAGGTTCAGGTATGATTATTTATACCTGTTATTGTTTTACTTTGCTGCTATCGCTCATACTAGACTTTTGTCTGACCCATATTTTTATGTCTCTTCTTATTACTTTGGATGCTCCTAAATGAACAGACTAGTGATAAGTTAGGTGGTTATGCACGAGTAGCTGTCCGGAGACGAGCAGGAGGCTTCCACGTACTATTTACATATATCCTCCCTGTGTTGTTACAGGTCACTGCTTTGGGCATTAGTAGTGTACCCTTTTCTATTTTCTTTAGAGATAATATTTTGAAGTTGTAATAATAATGGTTTGGATCATAAGCAGAATTTTGGATTCCGCTACTATAATGGTTTAGTTTTTAGCTTATGCACTGTCTCGCCGGTTTTATGTCAAGTTATGTTATTATTATATTTTATCTCATGCGCTGTGACACATACTACAGGTTCTTTGGTGATTCACCGTTTAAAACCCTTTCTTTGATGACCGTCCCATGCTAGTCGGTCATTGGCATAATGCATTTCGGGGAAATGTCGGCTGGTTCGGGGCGGGTCGTCACAAGACTTACCTATATGAGTATGGAAATCAGGCCGTTTCCTAGGAAAGTAAGACCGCATTCGAAAGTAGACTCATGAACCAGGATTAAAGCGCATGGCCATTAACGTGTTGAGCAATACATAACACTATAACTAAGGAATTCAACATGTGTGATTATTCCGGTTTTATCATTAAGGGATACTTGGTTCAAGATTCGTTCACCATAGATTTTCGATAGAACTTTGAATGGTTTACCCTAAGTAAAGGGTCAAATCCAAAAGATACCTTTTATTTATGTGTTGTTCCCGCGGTGATGCAAAACTTGATCTTAGAACTACATAGGCTTGATCCCAGTTGGGTATGTAGGAAGTCACATTAGTGATTCAGCGACCACTTTATTATTTTCTTTATTTTGAAAATTGGGGGAGATTCTTGTAAATTTTCAATGTATTTTGGGGTATTGGGTTTGTTTTTTGAAGATGGAAGAAAAATGGAAGGAATGTGTATATCGATTTGTCCCACACTGTAGAATATATACAGGTATGCCACTATATCAATAGCCTTCTCACAAGGGTGTTGGGGCCTTGGGCACCCAAATGTTTACTTTGTTGTGAGGAGGGAGACCATGCATCTCTACCACACATGCGTGCGTCGTCCGTCCGACTGACCAGGCCGGGTACGTATGGGTTTCAGGTTTCAGATCAAATGAGAATATTTTTGGACCCGAGTTTTAAAGTGTAACGGGCCGAATTCAGCCCGATAAGGACCTAGACCCGAAACTGTCTTTAAACTAAGGCGGATGGATTTGTAACATTTCTCGAACGTTACAAAAAGGCACTGCAATTCAAACGCGAAAGGATACGGGATGTGACACTTCAGAAAGGGCGCTGTGATTTGAAACGAACATAACTGTTGTAAATAAATACGCCACTTCACTACTTATAAATAACAACAATTTCAGACGTTCCAGAATAAATTGAATTATTCTTCTTTCTCTCTAATATGTAGTGCCATCAAAGTGTTTCAAACGCTGCAGATTTGTAACACCTCCAGAGCGTTGCAATTTCTAGAAAACGTTGCGGATTAGATCTTCTTCTCCTCTTCTTTCTCTTTGATTGTAGCATCATCAAAAAATAATACCAGAGTGTTCTTGATCGGATCAAAGCTGTACAAACTTTGAATCTGATTTCGCTGTTCCAAGGCTTTATTGAGTCCTTAAAGTCGATAGTTCAATAACCCGTTGTACCCAGTGGATTGAACTATTTTCTGAAAGAATATATCAAATAGATCCTTAAAGTCTGAAGTATGACATTCATTACTCCTCCGATAGTCTCAAACTGCAAAATCCCCAACATAAGCAAAATTCTAAGACGATAATGGAATGTTGTAAAAAGTTGCATATACAACATTTTCGATGACTTGTGTTTGAACTTTGTAAGTGAGAAGTGAGAAGTGAGAGAGTGAGTGGAAGGGGAAACAAAAGGAAATACTTAGTGGAAATAGAGGGCAAATGGGGTGCTGCACTGTTACGGGTGCCACTTAACCTGTCTTATATATATATACACACACACACTAGTACGTTTGCCATGTCCGTTGGACGTGTGCGAAGAAACCAAATGTGGGTGATAGTTATTAATATTAGCTATTTCCAATACATGTTCATTTTCGTTCAAAACAACATGTACAAACGCCCACAGAACTCAATGTATTTATTATGTTCTTATATTTAGTTGTCATTTAAATAGAGACTAGGAAAAGAATATTATTGTGCACAAAATTCATTATTCCAAATATTAATCAAAACTGCCATGAGAACCACAAACACGTATTGGACAAGCATGGAAGTATAACTAGCAAAGAAAAATGTTAGTTAAAAAATCATTTACTTCAAATATTGATAACACAAATGGAGAAACTCTTTTGGTGTATCCACTTCTTTTATGTGCATAGATAGATGATGAGAAGTTGAGAACAACTTATTAAGAACATAACTGTATAATTATTTACTAAGATAAATATTTACTATACCATCGCTAACGAGAACATACATATCTTTCAGTCATAAGATTCTGATGTTAATTCTGAAATGCAAATCTACTTGTCAAGTGCTTAATCTAGAAATAAGCAGAGAAAAATGAAATTAATAACTTTAGGATACTCATTTCTACTAGCCCAAGAGTCCGTTAGTAAACATCTTGATTGCATAGAATTTGAAACAACCTTTACAGGTTCTTTCCCTAATCACCAATACTAAAACCATTCAGAATAGTCAGAGAATAAATGTTCAATTTGAGAAAATGAATAAAAGATCTGCACAGTACTGTTCAAAATAAAAACTATTATTTGCATTCATTTTTCTGTTGAAAATCATGTTATGGAACAATTATGCACAAAAAAAATTCAAGAACAAATATACACAGAGTCTGACTAAGAAAGCGTGAAAAATAAACCTAATTTGCCAATAAAAATTAACGACCAAAATCAACGATTGTATTAAATAAACTAACAAAAAAATAAAATAATTTTTTTTACCTAAGTGAGAAGGACTTTCCTATTTTAATCAGATCAAAAGCAACATAGAGGAGGTGGCAGCGATCCAGCTAAAAGGGGTGATTCGCGCAAGCCTGATACTGCAGCATCATCGTCCAGGTCTACTACTTATGGTTCAAGATTTAGGCAGCGTTTGTTTTTCTCATTTTGTTCTGAATTTTTCTTCTGATAATCAGAACTTTGTATGTTAGTTTTTATAATGTTATGAATAAATTAAGCATTCAGATATAATCATTTAGAATTTTTTTCCTTATTATTTCTTATTCTGAATGCTAAATATGTTATCTTTGTTTTGAATGCTTAATTAAACGAACAATTATGTGATTATTCAGAATTCAGCAATCAGATTTCAGTAACTAGACTTTAGAATTCAGCAATCAGTATTCAAATTTTACATTTTAAACAAACAAAGCCTTAAACCCTTTAAAGGCTGGTCATTCGGCACATTTGGCATCACACTTTAATTTAGTATGTTTATGCAATTGAAACTACGGTTCAAGGCATTAAACAAGGTTATTTCAGCAGTCTCAACGACAAATGCCATCCATGTTGCACAACATCAACTAATTCTTTATCCTATAGTAACAACTCTTAGTTATTGAATTTGTGCAGTTCCTTTAACGTCTGTTCACATTCTTACAGTAATAATATATATGATCAGAAATATTTTAACTAATATTATAGATACATTCATATGCACTACATCTTATTTTTTTCCAAAAGATAACTAAGTTGAAGTTAAGAAAAAAGTTTCTTCAGATAAAATAGACATTAAAAAAAACAGTCTCCAAATTAATCTAATAACCCATATCCGTTTAATGGCCTCTCTGTTTAATGGCCTCCAACATTGTGACACCCCACGTCCATTAATGTCATTCATTAAGAGAATGCATTAAATTTTGTGAAGCATTGTAGGTAAACAAAAACAGAAACATTACAAGACAGATATAAAATAGCAGCAGAATTTAAAAATTTATTAATTATAAAGCATCGCGGTTCAAAACATGGTCACATCATATATCTGAAAAACATAAAACCCAGTACATCATTAAAAAATTTGTCTTCTGCTTTAAAACATCAGAATACAATAATAAAAGAAGCATAATCCCCTGAACATAGCCATAGTAGAGAAACAAGAAATCGAGCAGTACATCTATGCAGCTCCAAGCAAAGCAGAATCCTGATCAAACTTGAGTATTCCCAGCCTGAGAACCTGGGTTGGGGGGATGGAAGATAAGAATAGGAAACAAAATGGGTCAGACATAAAGTCTGGCGAGTCCAGTTACTTTTAGCATATAAATAATTAAAAGTATCATGACAGACATATAAACTGGATGCGAGAGATAACAACCTCATAAGATAGGTATAACAGACCGAGAAAGACATATATGCAGAATAAACAATGTAGGATCAATATTAACCCCAGAGGGGGGGGTTGAATATGGTTTATCAATCATTAGAACAATCACAGAGAAATAAAATTGCAGTAAAGGAAAATCACACGCATAGATACCCAGCTTCGGCAAACTGTGCCTACTGCTGCCTTTCTAAGATCTCTACTAGGAGATACAAACAGATCTCGCTTACAATCCTATGTAAACTCGCAGCGCCTGCTCCTATCTAGCCCTAAGCTCAAAATCCTAGACTGGCCTTTGTACCCTAGACCAGATTTTCCCAGACTAAAGACCAGTAATATGTTTACCCTAGTTTTAAAATGAAAACTAGAAAAGAAACAAGAATTGTTGTTAAAAGAATTACAAACAAAACTAAAAGATTAATACAAATAAACCCCCTTCCAAAACGTTGGCTTAGCCATGAAGAATAGGCCGGCCCGCTCATAATCTACTTGCCCGATGGTTTCCTCTTTTGCTCTGGAAGTTGAAAATGGTGGCAACGTTACAAATGCTAGGGTTTCTGGAAATTTTTAGTTCCTTTGCTTCGAATTTCTCTACAGACTCGAATCGGTTGAATTTGCCTTCTAGCTTGACTCTGCAAAGCTCTCTCTTTCTCTCGATCCAAACAAGTAAGCTTTCCGATTTTAAACTAGGGTTTAGATTTTGCTGTCGAAAATGTTGGGTGATCAGTTGATGATGAAATCGTGTGTTTATATAGGGGTTCTGAAACCCTAGCCTCTGATTTCGTTTTAAAGACTTGGTCGATTTGATTTTGGAATATCCGAAATGAATTTTCTTTTTCCTTGAAAAACTGCTGTCCAAAAGTTAATCGGTTTTGAAAAACTTCTATTTTTATCCTTGATTTTTTTTGTTAAATTGTAAATGGAAACATAATCAACTGATTTTGTCCACCAAGGCTTTCTTCATTCGATCTGATTGAAATTGTTTTCCAATTTTGAAAAAACAATATGCTTACTGAAATTAATTCTGTCTAGTCACCACATCAAAAACGGTTTAATCCAAATATTATTTTCCATTTTTGATATACCAGAGATTTTGAGAAAGAATTCGAAATTGAGGCATTAAAAACTTTCCATGAACAATACACACACACACTGATTTCATTTAGCGTAGAAATAAATCCTGTTTATTACCATCTCCCATGTTACTTGCCATTTACTCATGTTTGTTACCCTGTTTAGCAATGCTTTGATCCATTTATCACTACAAACTATATGTTACTGCACTTCGTTTCTGAGTTAATCCATGATGGTTCATGAGTTTAAAACTTCTCTATTTATTGATGCTGCCACTCTTGTCTATTGTTGCATGTTGATATCATTCATCTCACTGTTGCATGCTGTATTTCCATGCTTGCTGAAACTCCACTTTAACTGCTGTGTGTGTCATTGTACTGACCCATTGCTGCTGCTAAAAAACACAACTTGTACACCATGCTTGAAACACTTTGTTGCACCTGTGTATCATTGCACTGACCCACCTTGTTTTATATGCTGCTCACTCACTTTTACATGTTCACCTTCTTGCATTTGCTTGTACCTGACCGTATTGACATGTAGAGTTGCACCTAAATTCTTGCATTTGTCCATGCTGTTGTGATCACTTGTACTCATACATGACTTGATTGTTTTGCTGCATTATTTATTTGATTCATGCATCCACTACTGTGCTTGTCTTCATTGTCTAGACTGAATCTGCCTTGTACATGTTGTCACACTGTTCTTGCTTGTTGATTTGCCATGTTTGTGTTGTCACCATTTGCCACCTGTCTTGATCATGCTCTGCCTTGTTTAGCTCATTTGAAACTACTATGCTGATTTGAAACTGTTGCCATGGATGAACTTAAATGATCTGCCATTTTTTATTTCATAGCTGAAATTGTTGCACTACCATTTCTCTTTTGATTTTAACTTGTCTTGTATATGAGACCCTGAAAAAAAATCAGCAGACAGACTATACTGTGTTGAGGCTGGTCAGAATCAGCTGAGATGATGCGGGTTTTGATCAGCAAACCAGTATGGTTATGGCGAGGCTGATCAAGTAAGAAAGATGATGAGAAAAACACACAGAGAATCCGAGACAAATAAAAAATAAAATTTTATTTGTTCAGTGTCTATTTTTAGTTCCAGTGTACTGTGTATATGTTCTTTTCTGTGACAGGTTTCAGGATGATGCATCAGGAGAAAAATAAAAGCTGGGACAATATGAGTGTGCAGAAAAAAATTTGTATAGTTGAGAGTTGTGTATGTAGTGTAAAATCATTTGTATTGGATTGTATAGTTGAGAGTTCAAAGACAGAATTTGTATTGTGTTGATTTGTGAAATAAAATATATATATTGAATAATGGATGGTTGTATAAGTTTTTGTATAAGAGTACCATTAGACATATATATATTTTTTATTCCAGTTTCAAATACATCAGTATAATACATTTGCTATCATCAAACAAAAAGAAAACATAGATTCAACAAACAGAACACAATGGGTTGCACTTCTCTGAAAAATTCTCTGCACCAATACTAGTATAACAGATATGTAACAGGATTACATACTCCCTAATTACTTAACAGAAACAAGATGATCCCAACAGAAATATAATGGTAGTTTTAGGTGTACTCTTGTAACAACCCGCATTCTACACATCGGAGGATCGTAGAATATTTATTTCATTATCATATGAAGTCGTATAGTCATATAACTTTGGGGAACGACTATTGAGGTCATTTTCCATGTTTACGATTTTTGCCGATTTTTAAATGACCATTTTGCCCCTAGCTGATCTTGTTTCGGCTATAACTTTTGATTAGTAAGGAGTTTGAACTTGAAACCACTTCAATTAGATTCGGATGATGGTTCACCTTTCCGTAGAGTGGTCACACTTGTCAAACGGACTCACCATTTGGGAGATATGGCTGAAACAAGGTTTAGAAGGTGAAAAACTGCTTAAGTGGGCTGATTAGGGTAATTAGCAAATGGGCCCATAACATATTTCGGGATTACGGTTATGAGGAGGCTGAAATGAGTTAGGTTTTCATTCTATTTTAGTTTTCTAGCTACCATTTACCTCTTAGAAACCCTAACAATGGCCTCCATCTTCTAATTTCATCCCAATTCGCTCTCTAATAAAGGATTAAGCTAATCTACATCAAATCAGAGTTGGAGCTGCTGTGTCGCATAGGAAAACACCCGAAACTAGAGATAGTTTCAGATCTAATTTTTATTTTTGGCTCAGGTGAGTGATTTGCATTGTTTTTCACTAATTATGGTTAATTAGGGGTGATTAGTGTTAATTAGCGAAATTATAACTCAGAAAAATTTGGAAAAATGTTTAGAAATTCTTAAATATTGTTTTAAGCCTCTGTTAGAAATTTGGGTTAATTTGGATATGTTTTGCCAATCCTATCATTAGTTGTGATTAAGCATGATTAAGAGGAAAATATGAGTTTTGAGTATGTTTGATCCATTTTGACATAGTTATTTATCATTTTGGTGTTTATGGTTGATGTTATATGCTGCTATGACTATTTGGTACGATTTATGATTGCTTAGAACAGTTAGAGTGGTCGAAAATGCTGTCGTATGGCGTAAAAAAATCGCTGGAAGAGTTGCAGAAAATGATGCAGGATTCGGATCGGATCGCCCCCTCCGAACCGACTCGATCGTGAGTCCAACCCCACGAGTCCCAGCCATGTATGTGTGTCACGAGCCGCTTTCTCGAGTGGAGGAGCTGACACGAACCGTTCAAGATGAAGGCTCACGACCCCGAACCGGAGCACCACCCTTCTCTAAACCGAACCGCGTCACGATCTGATGCCATGAAGCCATGAGCCAGAGCTTGAAGCCACGACCTGGAGTCACGACCCGACCCGATGCGATGACCATGAACCCAGTTAGGCACCACAACCCGAACTGATCTGAAGAGGGTGCTACGAACCAAACCGCTTGATGGCCACGAACCAGAGCTGCTCACGAACCGATGGAGGACCCGAGCCTAGATGATGATCACGAATCCGGAGGAGAGCAAAACCCGAGATGCAAATGTAGTCCAAATAGGAAGTAGAACTCAAGATCCAGTTGTGAACCAACGAGTTAACTTCATGAGTTGGAATTTGCTGCGGGACATGTGTTAAGGGGTTATCAGCGTCCATAACTTTGATTCACCACCAAGACGGATGTTAGGCTACGAATCGGTGCAGTAGGGTAGCTATTAATCCATGGGGCAGGCTATGAGCCAGTGCAGTGGAGTCGTCATGAATTCATGGGGCGGAGTGGACATAGCAAGGGATTAGTGGCTATGCATCAGTGCAGTGGAGCCATCATGAGTGATCGTAACAAAGGATTTTGGTGGTCAAAGCAGTGGATATTGTATGCTTTATGCACCGAGTGAGAGATGTGAGGATGGTTGATATGCTTGATTGTTTGCCATCACCATGAGATGCACACCCCACCCCCGTATCTTTACACCATATGTTAGTGTCACCTTAGAGTATTGTACATCTTGTTGTGCTAACTCTTTGGTTGCAGGTCCAGGTTCAGGTATGGTTTAGTATACCTGTTATTGTTCTGTTTTGCTGCTTATAGCTCGTACCAAACTTTTGTCTGACCCAGAGTTTTATGTCTCTTCTTATTACTCTAGGTGCTCTTAAACGGGCAGACTAGAGACAAGTTACGTGGTATGCATGACTAGCTGTACCGGAGACGAGCAGGAGGCTTCCTCGTATGATATATATATATATATATATATATATATATTCTCCCTATGTTGTTGCTGGTCACTACTTTGGGCATCATTAGTAATGCACTTTTTTCTTTGCTTTAGAGACAGTATGTTGGAGTTCTAATAAGCTGTATTTTGAATTTCCGTTGCTATGATGATTATGGTTTAGTTTTCAGCCTATGCACTGTCTCGCCTGTTTTATGTCAAGTATGTTATTATTATATTTTATTCCATGCGTTGTGAGACATATTACAGGTTCCTTGTTAGTCCAAATTCCTTTCTTTTCCTTTCTTTGGCGACTGTTCCATGCTAGTCGGCATCTGTACAGCGCATTTCTGGGAAATGTCGGCTGGTCCGGGACGAGCTGTCACAACTCTAGTAACGGGTTTTACCTCAAACAGAATTGACTGGTACCTAAACAAAAATGATAGATGTTAACCCAAACAGAAATGCAGGTACACTACAGAACAGACAGGACTAGATGTACCCTGATTACTACCCCGCAATCGATCGGCTTCCTATTCCGTAAATACCCTGTGTCGGCCCCACAATAGGGTGTATTGCTTCCTAAAATGGCAAGCTACAGAAGGAAACAAACCTATTTACTGGTGCTACAGCAGCTTATTTATCCAGATGCAGGCCATGCTCATAAACGCACATGAGTCCGTTGGAACGCGCCAGTACACATCTTCTCTCAGATGAACCTCTTACAATTAGTTCAATAAGCGTGCCCTGAACCATACCTAGTGCGGAGTCCCCCTTTAATACCAGAATGGGTTACTGACTAATATGGGTCCCACACAACTGATGACACAAGCCAACCCTTACAGATCTTGTGTCCCCAACTAATTAGGATTTTGACAGTTTATGCCTAACATATTTAGCAGATTCACATAACCCCCTACAGATTTATAGGTTAAACTTTATTAACGGGTCCATATAACCCCAGCAGATTTAACAGGTTAAGTTTTCTAAATTAACAGGTTCGTATAACCCCCACAGATTTAACAGGTTTACTTAACCTCACAGATTTAACAGGTCTGCTCAACCCCACATACTTAATAGGTTATTATGCACATCTCAATTCACATGTTTATTACTTAACATGTCACTTACTGTTTATGATTAAATATAGCTTATTTCATTTCGTAAGGTTCCCTCATTCCTTCTTATTTAATCATAATTCCATCTTATACTGTCATCACAACTTATCGTTTTTTACTTATTAACTCAGTTCACTAACTAAGGTTTACTAGTAAGTCCCTTTCCCATTTGTAACACTTATGTTATAACTTCCACTTGTCCCTAGGACAAGTCTACCTAACATATCTTTCCTATTAATACATGTTAATGCCCTAGACCTCTCACATTAAGTCAACCACTTATGGATGCTGGATATGCCGGGCGGCTCCGGGCAGACTTAAACCACAAGTTTAGACTTTACCTCATGTCATAGTGCCCTTACGTAAGATTAACCACTTGTGGTTGCTTGATATGCTGGGCGGCTCCAGGCAGACTTATACCACAAGTGCAACCTAACCTCGTGTCTAAGCGTTATTACAGTTCCATTATTTTAGGCATATTCATATTAATAATTTCCCTATTTAAATTATGAATTTTTCATGCCCCTTTTCAATTCATATTTTATTATGAACCATATACTCTTTTTCCCGAGTCAAAAATCAAGGCATATATATATTATGCACAAACCCATATCCGCATATTTTCCAATTTATGCCCCAAGTCCATATTCACCCATTTCAATACAAGTTATACCCAAATCCATATTCACATATTTTCTAATGTATGCCTAAAATTCATACTCGCATATGTTCCAATTTATGCCCCAAATCAATATTTACGCATATTCCAATTTATGCCCAATTTCATATTTACATACGTTCCAATTTATGCCTAATTCATATTTACATACGTTCCAATTTATGCCCAATTTCATATTTACATACATATCAAGATTGCCTCTAAATATTTAGATCTAAAAATAACATAGACTCACAGTGAATAAATCTAAGAAAATGGATCCAAATTACTGCGAAGAACACATTGAATTCGTTGTTGTAGCAATCGTTGAATTGAATTTGGAGAAGAATAGGCTATTCAATCGAAGTTGCAGTAGAGCCTCACCGTCACCATGATTTTTCAGATGAATAAAACAAGGTTTAGGGTCTTTTATATAGCCGCTGCACCTCGAATCTAGACACTACGCGCGTCTAGAAACGTTCAGCTAATTCGACCCAGGGGTCGAACCCATAGGCCGTCACCATGATTTTTCAAACGATCGGATTCCCCCCTCCCCCAAAACATGCGTCTTAATTCAAATTTTCTAATTTTGAATTTGTTTGAATATATATATATATATATATATTCTTCTTATATGCATACAAACTTCAAGGCTTAATAAATTCTTCATACGATGTCCATTTTATGCAAACCAAATGTCTATCTTGACCAAAATTTTGAGACGAACGCAATGGCGCAGTCCGTTTCCCTTAATTATGAATATTAAATTAAATATTCTTTAATTTGTCCTCTTTAGTGTTGTTAAAATTATGGGGTGTTTCATTCTCCCCGACTTAAAGGATTTCGTCCCCAAAATCTCCAAGTTAAGAAGAATGTACATCCTACCATCCACATCCATCACTCATCCACCAATCACAAGCATCCATTGTCCTTAACAGATTTCTAACACTTATATGAACATATGCAAAAGGTGTGTGTATATGTTCCCATACTAATGCAAAGATTAGGCGGTCTACTGATTCAGTCGACCTCCTTATGCAATATACGTTAGTGCCATGAATCCAGTATGTATGCAACAATACTATTATAACATGTAAGTTATATATGTGTGCACAATCATCCGTCCAAATGCAACTTCCATATGATGATACATTCAATTTCGTCCATAAAGAAAAAGAAAAATGCACATTACATCCATATGCAATATGAGAGTAATTGAGCCGATCTAGTGCCTAATGTGTGTGTATATGCATCCACAGGAAACCGCTAGCAAACACTTTCATCCATCAAACATAACATGTCTTAAACACATGTTTACATCCGTGGGTTCCCTACCTAAAGGTCGAAGATTCAATCGATAGGATACAAACGAATGATAGAAACAAGTATGAATAAAAAGCTTTGGAATAGAAGTTGAGAACACACCCTTGAATAGAAAAGGGTAGAAGCGCGAATCTTATCTTCAGTCTCCCAAGCATGGTCATCTCCCCGCTGATCTTTTTTCAACTTGACCTCTCGATTGTGTAGCTTTTTAACCTCTGATCCACGAATACAGGTAGGAACTCGTCAAACTGTCGCTTCCCATTCCACCTCTACTTCCTCAAGCATACTCGGCTCAACTACTTATGTTGTATTTTCGCAAATGAACATCCGCTAATCTCTCTGGTAGTTTTACCCTATAAACATTTGACTTATTCCTTCCATTATGGGAAATGATCCTACTAATCTTGGCGCCAATTTCCCTACAGATCCAACGTGAACCACATTCCTCAAAGGAGATACTTTGATGAAAATCATTCCTCCCACCTTATACTCAATATTGGTCCTTCCCTTATCTGCATATGACTTCTGCCTGTCCCGAGCTGCCTTCATGTGCCTGTGGATATGATTAATCTTTTTTGAAGTTTCTATAATCGTCTCATGTCCAAGTAGAAGCCTAACTCTACTGTCTCAATTTGAGATTCTTCTATGAGAACGGATACTTGTGTGACTTATGGTCCAAGTATAACTCGAACCTCTCTCTAAGAAGATACTGCCGCCAAGTCTTAAGCCTGAATACTATAGCAGTTCATTCGAAAACATGGGCAGGGTAGTTCTTCTTATGAAATCTCAACTGTCTACTCCCGTAACATACAAATCTTCCCTCTTGCATCAGAATCGCACCAAGCCCTATACCACATGCGTCAGTGTATACTGTGAACACTTTGTTTCCGTCGGGCAAGGTCAAGACTAGGGTTGTTGTCAGAGCCCTCTTCAATCGCTGAAAAAGCATCCTCTCAGTCTATACCCCAAGAAAATGCCAGATTCTTCTTTGTGAGTTTATTCAACTCCCTATAATCTACACATAAGCAAAGCGAACCATCCTCCTTAGTTGCACCACATTCAGATATGCTTCGCCTAATAAATCCTTTTTCAAGTAGCTCCCCTACTTGCTTTCTCAGCTCCCTTCTTTCCCTTGGAGCCATGTGGTGCACCGGCAATGCAACTGGCTTTGTATTGTCCACCAAATATATACGAAAGTCAATCTCGCGCCTCGGGGGTAAGTCCCGAACCTCCTCCAAACTTCAGGATACTCACCGACTACAGATATAGATCATAGATCATCGATAGATGCATCAAGTGACTCTAGGAAACTAAGCATGACAGACCCCTTTGGGTCACAAGAAATCTCGAGGGTCCTCCCATGGGAAGTCAAAATTCCAACGCCCCTCCTCTCACAATCCCGAATGGCACAATACTTGGCTAGCCAATCCATCCCTAGAATCAAACCATAGCCCATAAAACCGAGCACATATGTGTCACACTCAAACTCGACGCCTAACATAAATATTCTCAAACCCCGAGAAATCATGGACAAATGAGCGAAACCACCATGGGGTTTGAGACAACAACGGGATCCACTACCACACTACTACTACAGTGCAGAGACTCAACTACAGAATCAGATGTAAATGAATGCGAAGCACCCAAATCAAAAAGAGTCCTAACGGGATAATTGGAAAGAGAAATAAAAAAATTTCCTACCTCTATACGGTACAACGGATATGAGAGCATATACTTTCCCTCCAAAAGATCCTGCCCTTTGGTCCTGTCCTCGCTTCTTCGGGCACTATCTAGTGTAGTGTTCGACTTTGCAAGAGTTATTCCTTTTATTGCTTGACCAAATGACCCAAGTGCTCATTCTTCTTGCCTTTATTTGAACTTTATCAGGCTCTCCTTCTGTTATCTATGTTCATATCTAAAGCCACCATTTTTTTCATCCTTGGATTGTGCTCCTTAGCCTTAGCTCACTTATTCTCCTTTTTACCATCCTTGCACAACATGCTAACTAGTCTCTCGAAAGCTGCCTTCATTGCATGGAAATCCTTACTAAGTTTGAGAGAAAATTATCCGTAGGTGAAATTACTGTGGCTACAGATAGAGGTTAGGCTCTTCCTTGTTGTGCTGTAGTTTTAACATGCCTATGAAACCGTGCCGCCATGCAGACACCCTTCGAAAAGAATCGGTTCCCCAGACATGCTGAAAAAAAGGACTCAAGCGAAGAATCGAATGATATTACATATGGCTTTGGGGAATATGTTTTTCCAAAACAAACTTTTCTTTTGAAAATGCCTTCTTTTAAAACCTTTTTGAAAAAAAAATTCAAAATCTTTTATACGATCTGGTAACCTTCAGCTCTGATACTAAATGTGACACCCCACATCCGTTAATATCACTCATTAAGAGAATGCATTAAGTTTCGTAAAGCGTTATAGGTAAATAGAAATAGAAACATTACAAGATAGATATAAAATAGCAGCGGAATTTAAAACTTTATTAATTATAAAGCATCGTGGTTCAGAACATGGTTACATCATATGTTTGAAAAACATAAAACCCTGTACATCATTAAATTTTTTGTCTTGTACTTTAAAATATCAGAGTACAATAATAAAAGAAGCATAATCCCTAAAACATAGCCATAGCAGAGAAACAAGAAATTGAGCAGTACATCTATGCAGCTCCAAGCAAGATGAAAGCAGAATCCTACTCAAACTTGAGTATTCCCACCTTGAGAACCTGGGGGGAACAGAAGAGAAAGAAGGGAAAACAAAACGGGTCAGCAATAAAGTCTGGCGAGTCAAGTTACCTTTAGCATATAAATAAGCAAAAGTATCACGACAGACATATAAACTAGATGAGAGAGATAACAACCTCAAAAGATAGGTATAACAGAATGAGCAAGATAAGCAGAATAAACAGAACACAATGGGTTGTGCTTCTCTAAAAAATTTCTCTACACCAATACTAGTATAACAGATATGTAACAAGATTACATACTCCCTAATTACTTAACATAAATAGGATGATCCCAACAGAAATATAATGGTAGCTTTAGGTGTACTTTAGTAATGGGTTTTACCCCAAAAAAATTTGAACTGTACCTAAATAGAAATAATAGATGTTAACCCAAACATAAATATAGGTACACCACAGAAACAGACAGGACTAGATGTACCCTAATTACTGCCCCCCCCCCAATCGATCGGCTCTCAATTCCACAAATACCCATTGTCGGCCGCACGGTAGGGTGTATTACTTCTTAAAGTGGCAACCTACAGAAGGACACAGACCTATTTATTGGTGCTACAGCAGATTATTTTCCCAAATGTAGGATGTAATCATGCACGCACATGAGTCCATTGGAACGCGCCAGTACACACCTCCTCTTTGATGAACCTCTTATAATCAGTTCAGTAAGCATGCCCTGACCCCTACCTAGTGCGGGGTCCCCCTTTAATACCAAAATGGGTTACTGATTAATATGGGTCCCATACAACTGATGACACAAGACAACCCTTACAGATCTTGTGTCCCCAACTAACTAGGATTTTGACAGGTTATGCCTAATAGATTTAGCAGATTCACATAACCCCCTATAGATTTACGGGTTAAACTTTACAACTTAACGGGTCCATATAACCCCAACAGATTTAACAGGTTAAGTTTTCTAAATTAATAGGTTCGTATAACCCCCACAGATTTAACAGGTTTACTTAACTCCATAGATTTAAAAGGTCTGCTTAACCCTACGTGCATAATAGGTTATTATGCACATCTCAACTCACATGTTTATTACTTAACATGTCACTTACCTTTTATGATTAAATATAAATTATTTCAATTCATAATGTTTCCTCATTCCTTCTTATTTAATCATAATTCCATCTTATACTGTCACCACAACTTATCGTTGTTTACTTATTAACTTAGTTCACTAACTAAGGTTTACTAATAAGTCCCTTTCCCATTTGTAACACTTATGTTATAACTTCCACTTGTCCCTAGGACAAGTCTACCTAACATATCTTTCATGTTAATACATGTTAATGCTCCATACCTCTCACATTAAGTCAACCACTTTTAGAAGCAGGATATGCCGGGCGGCTCCGGGTAGACTTAAACCACAAGTTTGGACTTAACCTCATGTCATGGTGCCCTCATGCATTAGACTCCTCACATTAGATTAACCACTTGTGGTTGCTGGATATGCCGGGCGACTCTGGGCAGACTTATACCATAAGTGCAATCTAACCTCGTGTCTAAGCGTTATTACAGATCCATTATTTTAGGCATATTCATATTAATATTTTCCCTATTTAAATTATGGATTTTTCATGCCTCTTTTTAATTCATATTTTATTATGCATCATATGCTCTTTTTCCCAAGTCATAAATCAAGGCATATATGTGTGTATATATATATATATATATATATATATATAATGCACAAACCCATATCCGCATATTTTCCAATTTATGCCTCAATTCCATATTCATCCATTTCAATACAAGTTATACCCAATTCCATATTCACATATTTTCCAATGTGCCTAAAATTCATATTCACATATGTTCCAATTTATGTCCCAAATTAATATTTACACATGTTCAAATTTATGCCCAATTTCATATTTACATACGTTCCAATTTATGCCCCAAATCAATATTTACATATGCTCAAATTTGTGCCCCAATTTTATATTTACATACGTTCCAATTTATGCCCAATTTCATATTTACATACGTTCCAATTTATGCCCAATTTCATATTTACATACATATCAAGATTGCCTCTAAATATTTAGATCTAAAAATAACATAGACTCACCGTGAATAGATCTAAGAAAATGGATCCAAATCACGGCGAAGAACATGTTGAATTCGTTGTTGTAGCAATCGTTGAATTGATTTTGGAGAAAAATAGGCTATTCAATCGAAGTTGCAGCAGCACCTTGCCGTCACCATGATTTTTCAGATGAATAAAACTAAGTTTAGGGTCCTTTGTATAGCCGCTGCACCCCGTATCTGGCCACTACGTGCATCCAAAAATGTTCAGCCAATTCGACCCAGGGGTCGACCCATAGGTCGACCCCATACTCCCTGAGTCGACCCCAGGGTCTTGGGTTGACCCCAAACGATCGGCTTTCCCCCCAAAAATGCGCGCCTTAATTCGAATTGTCTTATTTTGAATTTGTTTGAATATATATATATATATACATATATATATATATATATATATTCTTCTTATATGCATACAAACTTCAAAGCTTAATAACTTCTTCATACGATGTACGTTTTATGCAAACCAAATGTCTATCTTAACAATAATTTCGAGACGGATGCAATGGCACAGTCCGTTTCCCTTAATTCTGAATTTTAAATTACTATTCTTTATTTGTCCTCTTTAGTGTTGTTAAAATTATGGGGTGTTACAAACGTTAAATCGTACAGCCCCTCCAATGCCTCGCCGGCGCTCCTCCACCCCATCTAGCCCTCTTTCTCAGTCGAGATCTAACAGATTATATCATTCACTCTCTACTTCCTTCAGATCCTGCCTGAACCCTGATGATTTGAGCTTTTCTTTTACTGCTTTAATGTATGACCTAGCTGCAGAAGCTTCACATTGTCGAGATCCTGCCTCCGGTCTTCCTGGAAACTTCCCAAAAACACCAGTATCGACATTGCTTTCTAATTCTATCAGTGCAAGGTGGAAGGATCTTTCCGTACCTATCTTTGGTAATAACGAATAATTAGCTTTGGGTAATGAATCTAATGGTTTGGATAGGGAAGGTAACTGTGTTGGCTTGTCGTCTACTATTCTGAAGCCTTGACTAGTCGTCGTTGTACACCAAGTGTTTGTGTAAATGTCAGATCGTTTGTAGTAGCTGCTTCAGCAACTTCTCCTGCTTCAACCACGTTAGAGCCTGCTCCTAGTTGAAAGTCCTAGTTCAATACCCTCCCCATGGTTACGGGTTTCTATACACCAGAAGAATATTTTGAAACTAAGATTCTAAATGGTCATAGCATAATGCCTGCAGATGTACAACAAGTTGGAGAGAACTACTCGTCTGACCATTTGGTTGGATTTTTCCTCGACTCCTTGCCACCTTACCATATTGTTCATGAAAAATGCAACCGTTACTAGAAGTTGAGGGGTAAGCTTAATGTTCAATTCTTTGACACCATGTTTTACCTAAAATTCAGTAATCAAGCAGAAAAAATGGGTGTCCTCAAGCGGGATCCTTTGGTAATTGAAGGGAAGCCCTTCATTGTCACTCTACGGAGTGTCACTGTTGGTAAGGCGCGTGAACAAATTCTCTCGATTCCAGTTTAGGTCACACTTACCAATATCCCCTCGGTGCTTCAACCTCTCATCGGTTTAAACTGGCTTGCTAACTTGATTGGTAAGCTACGATGCTTTGAATCAAATACAGTAGCTAGTAAGAGTATGAAATATGCCCGGGCACTTGTTGAAGTCTCCCCTACCATGTCGTTACCTGATAAGCTTCAAGTCACTTTAGTTGAGCGATTTGACGTTGATATTGATGTATTGTATTCATGGCGACCGGAAATCTATTCGAAATGTCACTCCTTTGGTCGTAAAGACGAAACATGTTTGCACTCCCTTGTAGATAACTCTGTAACACCTCCCAAAATACCACTTCGAAAACCATCTCTCTTATGGAAGCCAAAGCCGAAAACTATCAGTACCCAAGCTACAATCGAAGATCATGATAATCTTATAGTTATAGAGAATCCTACTGACCAAACTACCAATTCTTTGATAGTAATCCATGCTTCTCAGGCACCTATTGAGCAACCAGCTCCCTATTTCGATAGTTTTTGTTGTAACTTCTGAGGGCCCTGCCACCATAGCAACCGTGGCTCAGCCGCTATTTTGGAGGTCTCTGAATCCGCGAAAAGTGGTGTAATTGCTGCTGGTACTGATGATGTTGTATGGAACAATCGTGAGTGTACTTGGGTGCATGAATAGTCGGAGATGAGATACCAACCTGGAACCGACTCTTTTTCTTATTTGTTGATGGCGAAGGTGAAATGCGAGCTCTTAGGTACAGTATTGATGGCAAGGAATTAATTAATTATGGCAACAGAAGGTAAAGATGGTATCTTCAATGAGCAACTGCTTAAGATGAAACCTGGGAAAGAAGTTACATTTACAATAAGCAATCAGTCCCTTACTTCCCTAACCTTGTTACTCTTTTTGCTAAGCTTTGGAAGGTAGCGGGACATTTGATGTGGTTGGGGTCTAGTGTCCCTTCTCCCACATAGTAGTCTTGATATTTTTTCAAGCTCTTGTTTCAATGTAGTGTTCCGGCACTTCAAACCAGAATGTAATTGTAGTCTAGTAAATAGCTAGCTCCAGTACTTTAAGCATGTTAGGTAGTGTGGACGGTCCACCATAAAAACCATAATAATTGATTGCTAACTACAATCACCTGTGCTAAATTGTATTTTTATTATTGATTATAATAAAAGGTGTTTGCGGTCACCTTAAAAACCAGTCGGCTTTGCCAAAAAAGAAAAGAAAAAAGTTTCTTAATTAATTTCTGGAATTGTTAGGACATAATAACCCATAAATTTAGTTAACATTCATAACATCTACATACCCACGTATTAAAGTCAAAATATTACTCTTTACCTCAATATGTACTGTTATCCTATAAATTTACGAACTTGGATAATAAAATTTTGTGAGAGAAATTGTCGGAAGGGAATTTACAGCAAATCGACCCAATTTTTTTTATTAATTAAGGATTATCATAGCAAGTCATGTCTTTCCTTCCTCCTTTTATTCAATAAATTTTCATCATCATTTCCTTAAATTTTGGTAATTGGAAAAAAATATACTAAATTAAAATCTAATGCAGATTAACATGTTTGTAAAAGTCGATAAGAAACTGAGTCTTAATTATTCATATAAAACACAGGTTCA
Organism: Allium sativum; assembly: GCA_030737875.1. Classification (NCBI taxonomy): domain Eukaryota; kingdom Viridiplantae; phylum Streptophyta; class Magnoliopsida; order Asparagales; family Amaryllidaceae; genus Allium; species Allium sativum. Next base: position 41,032,406 of record JASFAX010000020.1, on the reverse strand, counting down.
GCTGTTATAGTAACAATATGTATGACTGGAAATATTGTTGGGGTTTTGTGTGCCGTAGAAGTTTGACAAAACACCAGAAAAATAGGATATCTTTCACCCAATCAATTGAAGATGAATTTGATTGAAAATAACAACACAATAAACCAGAAATAATAGCAATACACAAATATTCTACCCAACCACCCTCTTTATTGATTGACTAAAAACAATTTTTGTTTACACTCAACGGCTCAAAACCAAAAATAAACAAAATACAATTGAATCAATAACCTTACTGAGAATGAGAGAATACCTAGATGACTACAAATATTGTTGAAGCAGAAGAGCAATGAAGAACGATGACAAACCATTGACTCTACCTGGAGGCACTAACTATGTCTTTCCATAGTAAATAGGAATAGCTACTCTCAGCCAAATTCCTACATCTTCCACTCCAGGGCGGTAACACCCCATGTCCATTAATGTCACTCACAAAGGGAATGCATCAATGTCCGTGAAGCGTTATTGTTGTATAGAATAGATAAATTACAAGAATAAATAAATAAAACAACACAGCGGAAGTTAAAACTTATTTCATAGCATCATAACTCAAAGCGAGTTTACATAAGTAGTCTCCAAAACCATTACAACATGATCAATAGTCTTTTCTAAAAACTTCAAAGTACATAAAGAAGCAAATACTTAAGTAACATGAATGCATAAATCCCCACTGAGCATAAGCAAAGCCATAAAGATGAGAGAGTCCAGAGCGATACATCTGCTCTTTTCAAGCAACTGGAAGAAATCAGCACTAAGTTGTAATATTCCCGCCTTGCAAACCTGAGGGGGGGAGGAAGAAAAGAGGTGGAAAGAAAAGGGGGGCAGACATAAAGTCTGGCGAGTGCGATAACTTTAACAATATAATTATCAAAATAACTAGGCTAAGGAATCAGCTGGAGAATAAGGAAATGACTGTGAACAAATGGGTACGGCAGAGCAAACAAAGAAATAAGACGAACAAAGATAACGTAAAAGGCGCCCCTAATTACTATAGGATAATTACTATACTGCACCACTACTAGTCACCCTAAAGGTTGATCCCGCCTACAGAACTTAATACTGCTAATGGTAGTTTCGTGTACCCCTAGCTACCTCTATAGGTGTCGTCTGCCCCTATATCCACTAGGTGTACCCACTACCCCCATTCGATCAGCTCCCTAACTCGTAGATACACGAGCTGGCCCCACAGTGGGGTGTATCACTCGCCAAAGTGGCAACCCGATACCACCAACGATGCATGGCTTATACCTACACGATGCAACAACGTCTTACCTACCAGCCCGGACCCACACACGCACATGACCCCGTTGGACTTGCGTTGCCACCGCTAACCCGTTTTGGCCTCTTACAGTCAAGCCCAGTATGCGTGTCCCGTCCTCGACTTGGGTCGATCCCACAAAGATACTTATGGGTTACTTGTTGAAACGGGCCCCCATTACTTAACACAAGCTATCCACCTAAGCTTGGTCCCCTCTAATACATCCCACTTAACCCTCTTCGTATTCATGTCCACTTACATGTTTCAATTTTGGTTAAGCGTTTCTAGTCATATTTCACAAGCCATCCAAGGCACCCACTTAACCCCCATGTCCCACCACATGTTTATTTTGTTTAGTGTTTCTTAATTCATTAAGACCGTAACCTTGTAAAGACCTCCCACATTAGACTGGCATTTGTGGCAGTTGGATTTGCCGAGCAGGTCTGGGCCGTCTTACACCACAAACGAGCCTAACCTCGTGTCTATACAACTGTTACGCATTTAATCCATGCCTTTGACCTCTCACATTAGACTGACATTTGTGGCAGCTGGATTTGCCGGACGGGTCCGGACAGTCTTACACCACAAAAGAGTCTAACCTCGTGTCTTAGGCGATTAATTACACATAATTAATTATCCTTAATTTGAATTAATTTCCCTATTCAAATTGTCAATCAATTATAAATTTAACTATGTCCATAATTGACTCAATTATGTCCATCTATTTATGGTATATAAAATTATACCAATTAACATCACATTTAAGGCATTTATGCCAATTCTCAATATCAAATCTTTTAATGTTATCCCCTTGCCCCACTTTGTACGTTCGTTCGTTTAATGTGAAATATACATTAGACTTGAATAGTCTAACTTATGGAATAAAGAGAAAACATCACAACATGCATAGAATAAAAACTAGATCTAAACATAAGGGGTGAACTTGCATGTGTGAATAAGGTTTTTCATCTAAAACTTGCATAGGCCAAAGTCACAAACTTGCATAAACTATTAATGTCATAGATCTAGTCATAAGGTGTAAACTTGCATAGGCAATAGTCACAAACTTACATTACATGATTCATACTCCAACATATATATACTTGCATATGTGATTTATACAACATAAACTATGATGTAAACGTGCATCTAACTCACACATGTCATAGCCTAACTTTAGATCCAATTTATACATAAAGTAGATGTCATGAAACATGTAAGGTTGTATATGATTCTCACTAACTTGCATATGATTCATATCTAAATTAACATCTAAACTTGCATACATACATATGATTTAACATATGAATTAGTTCCACAAACATAACCAAACTAGCATATGAAGCATCATTATGAATTGATTGCACATAAGCCAACAATTAACTTAGATTTACAACATATATAATAACATCACAGCTTTACAACATAGATAATAACATCAAAGATTTACAACATAGATAATAACATAACGGTCAATGATTCATAACATAACCATATAACCCAAATCATAACTCAACCTAATTAAATTGTTAATTATCTTATTAAAGAAATCGAACACACAACTCAAAGAAGGTCTTGAGTTCTGAAATTGATTTAGTTCGCCTTTGTAGTAGATTCGTTATTGTTTAGATTAGAGTTGAATAGAATTGAGTTGATTAGCTTTTCTTCCTCCTAAATGGTGGCGGCTACTCTAGGTTACAAGGTGATAGCATGACGGCCATAGTTCCAATTTTTTATTTGATTTTAGGGTTTGAGTCTACACATGTTTATATAGAATTTCAATTTAATTATAGCCGTTGGATGATCTTATGGTTAATCAAAACCATTCAGTCAGGATAGGGTGACACCTCAACCCTAATGACTGAACAAGGAGTCAGAAAGGACACGACAATGAGTCACAGTATGGATCAGATCACACCAAAAAGCTGTGTAGGATTTCTGCTCGGCCTGGACGCACTTGGGAAGTGCGCCAATGTATTTTTGTACTGGAGCACTTCCCAAGTGCGCCAGTGCATTTATATATATATATATATCTTCTTCTGGTTTTTCCTCCTAACTTCGTTTGTCCATACCTCCTTCATACGGTGTCCGTTTTACGCAAACTCAGACTCTATCTCAAGCAGAATTCCGAGATGAACGCAATGACGTAACCTGTTTCCCTTAATTCTCACTTCTGAGATTAATTATTCTTGAATTAGTGAACATTAATATTAAAATTACAGGGTGTTACATTCTCCCCTCCTTAAAGGATTTCGCCCCCGAAATCTCCAAGTTAAGGAGAATGAATATCTTAACATCCAGTCATCCATCTACTCGACCATCAAACACAGGAATCCATTGTCCTTACAAAATTTCTAATGCTGTATGAACATATGCAAGGAGTGTGTGTATATGTTCCTTATCTAATGCAAAATCAGGCGGTCCACTGATTCAGTCGACCTCCTTAATGCAAATAATGATAGTGCCATGTATCCATCATGTATGCAAAGAATCCTATACATATCATTACTACATGTGTGCACAACCATTCATTTAAATGCAACATCCGTATGATACACACATTCAATGTACATTCATTTTACTAAATACATTCATTTATATGCAATATGAAAATGACTGAGACGATCTAGTGCCTAAAGTGTGTGTATATGCATCCACGAGCAACCACTAGCAAACACTTGCGTCCACATGCATCCACCACACATAACATGTCTCAAACACATGTTTCAACCATAGGACTACCCTATCTAAAGGTCAAAGATACTAGCGAGAGGACATACTAAGGATAAAACGAGTACAAGCTAAGCGATAAAGGAGAAATTAAAGAAAATACCCTCGAAAAGAAAAAGGTACAACGAACGTGTCTTCTCTTCCATCTCCCAAGTAGCGTTGCTCTCATCATCTCCCCGTTGCACTTTGACTAGCTTGACCTCTCGTTTCCTCAACTTCTTAATCTCCGACCTAAGAATGCATGTAGGAGCTCGTCGAATCGTCGCATCACGCTCTATCTCCACCTCTCTAAGCAAGCTCGGCTCTACCACTTCCGCGGTCTCATGTAAACACTTCCTCAAGTGTGATACATGGAATACGTCGTGTACACCACTAAGTCTCTCGGGCAACTCCACTCTATAAGCCATATGTCCAATCCTCTCCTTAATAGGAAACGGCCCTACGAACCTTCGTGCTAACTTCCTCACAGACCCAAAGCGAACAACATTCCGTAATGGAGACACCTTGATAAATACCATGTCCCCAATATCAAACTCAAAATCTGTCCTCCTCTTGTCCGCATAAGATTTCTGCCTATCTTGTGCCGTCTTCATCCTCCTTCGAATCAAATCGACCTTTTCTGAAGTCTCTCTAATCATATCGGGCCCAAGCAAGATCTTATCCGTAGATTTCCACCAATATGTAGGCGAACGACACGGCCGTCCATAAAGAGCCTCGAAATGTGCCATGCCAATGCTAGACTGAAAGCTATTATTATATGCGAACTCCACCAAAGGAAGATGCACCTCTCATGTACCTCCGAAGTCTAAAACACATAGCCTCAAAAGGTCCTCAAGAATACGATTCACCCTCTCGGCCTGGTCGTCCGTCTGAGGATGATATGCGGTGCTCAAACATAACTGAGTCCCTACCGCCTCTTGCAAGCTCTTCCAAAACTCGCTAGTAAAGATAGGATCGCGATTGCTCACTATGCTAGAAGGAACACCGTGCAAATGAACTATCTCTCGAATGTATACGGAGGCTAACCATAGAGCAGTCCTCTTACTCTTCACTGGAATGAAATGGGCGCTCTTAGTAAGTCTGTCTACCACGACCCAAATCCCCGTATTACCCTTCCTCGATCTCGGTAACCCATCAACAAAGTCCATCGAGACACTCTCCCACTTCCATTGTGGGACCTCCAATGGGTGAAGCAACCCACCGGGATTCTTTTGCTCTGCTTTTACTTGTTGGCACACCAAGCATCTAGCGACAAACTCGGCCACATCCTTCTTCATACCGGCCCAAAAGTAAACTCGTCTCATGTCCATGTACATCTTGTACCCGCCGGGATGAATGGTCATCTTCGAACGATGTGCATCATCAAGAATGGTCTTTCTCAAATTCTAGTCTCGCGGTACACAAATTCTACCGTCCCTACGTAACCAACCCTTATCATCTAGGGTATACCTACTGAGATGGCTCGATGACTCCCCCCTTATGATCTTTTCTACTAACTTAACAAACTGTGGGTCATCTCGCTATGCCTCACCAATCCGTCCCAAAAGCGTAGGTCCGACCTCTAAGGATGCTAGCGAACCGGGTACAAAGTCAATGGAAGGTCTAAAGTCAAACATAGAGATGAACTCTAAGCTTTGCCGCTCAACAAACAACGGACTCAAGGGCAACCTTTTCCTACTTAAGACGTCTGCCACCATGTTACCCTTGCCAGGTGTATATGCTATCTCGAAATCGTAGGACGCTAAGAATTCCATCCACCTTTGCTGCCTTAAGTTCAAGTCCTTCTGAGAGAACAAGTATTTCAGCGATTTGTGGTCTGTGAATAATTCAAATTTCTCGCCAAGAAGATAATGGCACCAAGACTTAAGCGCGAAAACAATAGCGGCCAACTCTAGGTCATGTGTAGGGTAATTCCTCTCATGCACTCTCAACGGCCTTCCTCCATAGGATATTACCCTCCCCTCTTGCATTAAGACTGCGCCTAGTCCTGTCCCACAAGCATCGGTATAAACGGTAAATGGCTTACTCCCATCTGGCAACACTAAGACTGGGGCTATGGTCAAAGCTCTCCTTAAACATTGGAACGCATCATCACAATCTACGTCCCACGTAATAACTAGGTTCTTCTTTGCCAAACGTGTTAATGGGGCTGATATTTTTGCAAAGTCCTTGATAAACTTCCTATAGTAGCCAGCCAACCCCAAGAAACTCCTCACCTCGGTAGCATTTTTAGGGACCTTCCAATCTTGGATGGCCACCACCTTCGCGGGATCCACAGCTATCCCTTCTTTGGAAACCACGTGCCCTAAGAATCACATTTCCTTCCTCCAAAAGTGACATTTAGAAAATTTAGCTTTAAGGTTATGCGCCCGAAGGGTCTCCAACACTTCCCTAAGATGTAGGGCATGCTCTTCCTCGCTCTTAGAAAAGACCAAGATGTCATCTACAAAGACCACCACGAATTTATTAAGGTACTCCCTAAACACCCTACTCATCAAGTCAAGAAATTATGCGGGGGCGTTAGTCAAACCGAAGGGCATTACAAGCCACTCATAGAAACCGTCCGGAGTCCTAAAGGCAGTCTTGTCTATGCTATCCTCAGCCACTCTCAACTGATGGAAACCAGTGGCTAAGTCCAACTGCAAAAACACTGAGGCGCCAACTAACTGATCAAAGAGATCGTCAATCCTCGTCAGTGGATGCCTATTCTTCTTAGTAAGTTTATTAAGTTCTCTATAGTCCACACAAAGTCTAAGGGACCCATCCGCCTTCGTAGCAAATACTACTGGAGCACACCACTCCGATATACTACGTCTTATGAACCATTTCTCAAGAAACTCCCCTACTTGCTTATTGAATTCCCTCCTCTCACGAGGAGCCATGTGGCGTACTGGCAGAGATACTGGTTTTGCATTGTCTGCAAGATAAATACGAAAGTCTATCTCACATTTTGGGGTAGACCCTCACCTCATCGAAGACATCAACATATTCACGGACTATACGAACAGAATGTAAATCATCATTGGATGCGTCAAGTGACTCAAGATAACTAAGCATCACCGATCCTCTAGGGTCACAAGAAATATCAAGGGCCTTTCCGCCACGAGTCAACTATTTTACTACCCTTCGTTCACAATCTAGGATGGCACCATATATGGCTAGCCAATCCATCCTTAGAATCAACCCATAGCCCAGGAAACCAAGCACAAAAGCATTACATTCAAAACCAACGCCTAAGATAGACAATCTCAAATCCCTACAAACCATGGATAAATGAGCCGACCCACAAATAGGATTTGAGACTACAATGGGATCCACAACAAGACTAGTACTTAAGTGCAGTGTTTCAACTAATGATGTAGAGATAAACGAATGTAATGCGCCGGAATCGAATAAAGTATGGACAAGATGATCAAACAGAAAAACTAAACTCTCAACAGAAATGTTTCTACCTCGTTCTTGCAGTGGTGGGACCGCGAAAGCCTGGACCTGCTCCCTTGCCTGCCCTGGTGCCACGAGAGCCTGAAGCGGCCCTCCAGAAGTTCTTTGCCCTTGCCCCTATATCCTTGGGCAGTCCTTAACTAGATGACCTGCCTCTCCACAGTGGAAACAACCAGTCTTCTTCTTTTTCCTAGAGTCTTTACTCAGATGGCCTGGTGTCCCACAATTAAAGCACTTCTTCTTTCCTTTTCCATTATTGTTCTTCCCGCCTTTCTTGTTTTGTTGTTTTTGCGGTTTCTTTTGATCCCCTTTCTTCTCGGGTGCCTTATTAGCATCGGCGCCCTTCTCCTCTTCATGCATAAGCGCCATGTCAACTAGTCCCTCAAAGGTAGCCCCCATAGGGATGTGGGTCATAGCTAACCCATGTAGAGGCTCGTTCAAACCTTTAACAAATCTCAAGGCCTTCTTTTCAGGTGTATTCACCAAGTCCAAGCCAAATCTCGCCAACTGATCGAACTTGTTGACGTATTCTTTTACTGACAAATTCCCTTGCTTTAATGCCAAAAACCTTTCCATGTATAGATTCTCTTCAGCCCGTGAGAGAAACTTTGCCTCAAACCAACGTCTGAAATCCGGCCATGTATCAACTGGATGCTCTCCATTAGTGACCTCCCACCAAAACAAAGCTTCATCCTTCATCAACCAAGTAGCCAATTGGACCTTCTTACAATCGTTCAAATAGAAAATGCCAAATAGATCCTCCACTTCTTTCAACCAATTTATAGCTTCAATGAACGTTTCAGACCCACTAAAAGATTTTCCACCCATCGAACGAAAGTCTTTACATATCTTGGAGAAAGTATCTCTACGCGGAGGAATGACTGGAGATGGGGGGGAGGAGGAGGAACGTTGGTCGGACCCGCGGCAGCGGCCCTAGCCTCGAGATATTGACGAAACCAACCAGGTACATGAACACCCTCTGGTATCTCAGATGCTCCAGACATGCTGAGAAGAAAAGGAAAGAGTTTTTTAAAATAAGGGAAGCAAAAGAGAGATGTATGGCTTGCGGGGATTATGCTCTTTAAAGTAAACTTTCCTTGAAAATAGCTTCTTTAAAACAAGTTTTTGAAAATACTTTCTAGGAAAATAATACTTTTGAAAACACTTTTCAAAACTTTTTATCTGTTCTTGTAACCATAGCTCTGATACCACGTGTAACACCCCATGTCCATTAATGTCACTCACAAAGGGAATGCATCAATGTCCATGAAGCGTTATTGCTGTACAGAACAGATAAATTACAAGAATAAATAAATAAAACAACACAGCGGAAGTTAAAACTTATTTCATAGCATCATAACTCAAAGCGAGTTTACATAAGTAGTCTCCAAAACCATTACAACAGGATCAATAGTCTTTTCCAAAAACTTCAACGTACATAAAGAAGCAAATACTTAAATAACAAAAATGCATAAATCCCCACTGAGCATAAGCAAAGCCATAAAGATGAAAGAGTCCAGAGCGATACATCGACTATTTTCAAGCAACTGGAAGAAATCGGCACTAAGCTGTAGTATTCCCTCCTTGGAAACCTGAGGAGGGGGGAAAGGAAGAAAAGAGGTGGAAAGATAAGGGGTCAGACATAAAGTCTGGCGAGTGCAATAACTTTAAAAATATAATTATCAAAATAACTAGGCTAAGGCATTAGCTGGAGAATGAGGAAATGACTATGAAAAAATGGGTATGGCAGAGCAAACAAAGAAATAAGACGAACAAAGATAACATCAAAGGCGCCCCTAATTACTATAGGATAATTACTATACTGCACCACTACTAGTCACCCTAAAAGTTGATCCCGCCTACAAAACTTAATACTGCTAATGGTAGTTTCGTGTACCCCTAGCTACCTCCATAGGTGCCGTCTGCCGTTATCTCCACTAGGTGTACCCACTACCCCCATTCGATCGGCTTCCTAACTCGTAGATACCCGTGCTGGCCCCACAGTGGGGTGTATCACTCCCCAAAGTGGCAACCCGCTACCACCAACGATGCACGGCTTATACCTACACGATGCAACAACATCTTAACTACCAGCCCAGGCCCACACACGCACATGACCCCGTTGGACTTGCGTTGCCACCGCTAACCTGTTTTGGCCTCTTACACTCAAACCCAGTATGCGTGTCCCGTCCTCGACTTGGGTCGAGCCCACAAAGATACTTATGGGTTACTGGTTGAAACGGGCCCCCATTACTTGACACAAGCTATCCACCTAAGCTTGGTCCCCTCTAGTACATCCCACTTAACCCTCTTCTTATTCATGTTCAATTAAATGTTTCAATTTTGGTTAAGTGTTTCTAGTCGTATTTCACAAGGCACCCACTTAAACCCCATGTCCCACCACATGTTTATCTGGTTAAGTGTTTCTTAATTCATTAAGACCGTAACCTTGTAAAGACCCCCCACAATAGACTGGCATTTGTGGCAGCTGGATTTGTCGGGTGGGTCCGGGCAGTCTTACACCACAAACGAGCCTAACCTCGTGTCTTTACAACCGTTACGCATTTAATTCATGCCTTTGACCTCTCACATTAGACTGGCATTTGTGGCAGCTGGATTTGCCAGGCGGGTCCGGGCAATCTTACACCACAAAAGAGTCTAACCTCGTGTCTTAGGCGATTAATTACACATAATTAATTATCCCCAATTTGAATTAATTTCCCTATTCAAATTGTCAATCAATTATAAATTTAACTATGTCCATAATTGACTCAATTATGTCCATCTATTTGTGGTATATAAAATTATACCAATTAACATCACATTTAAGGCATTTATGCCAATTCTCAATAGTAAATCTTTTAATGTTATCCCCTTGCCCCATGTTGTACGTTCGTTCGTTTAACGTGAAATATACGTTAGACCCGAATAGTCTAACTTATGGAATAAAGAGAAAACATCACAACATGCATACATGTGTGAATAAGGTTTTTCATCTAAAACTTGCATAGGCCAAAGTCACAAACTTGCATAAACTATGGATGTCATAGATCTAAACATAAGGTGTAAACTTGCATAGGCAATAGTCACAAACTTACATTACATGATTCATACTCCAATATATATATACTTGCATATGTGATTTATACAACATAAACTATGATGTAAACTTGCATCTAACTCACACATGTCATAGCCTAACTTTAGATCCAATTTACTCATAAAATAGATGTCATGAAGCATGTAAGGTTGTATATGATTCTCGCTAACTTGCATATGATTCATATCTAAATTAATATCTAAAATTGCATACGTACATATGATTTAACATATGAATTAGTTCCACAAACATTACCAAACTAGCATATGAAGCATCATTATGAATTGATTGTACATAAGCCAACAATTAACTTAGATTTACAACATAGATAATAACATCACAGCTTTACAACATAGATAATAACATCATAGATTTACAACATAGATAATAACATAACGGTCAATGATTCACAACATAACCATATAACCCAAATCATAACTCAACCTAATTAAATTGTTAATTATTTTATTAAAGAAATCGAACTCACAACTCAAAGAAGGTCTTGAGTTCTGGAATCTGAGTTCTCAAATTGATTTAGCTCGCCTTTGTAGTAGATTCGTTATTGTTTAGATTAGAGTTGAATAGAATTGAGTTGATTAGCTTTTCTTCCTCCTAAATGGTGGCGGCTACTCTAGGTTGCAAGGTGATAGCATGACGGCCATAGTTCCAATTTTTATTTGATTTTAGGGTTTGAGTCTACACATGTTTATATAGAATTTCAATTTAATTATTGCCGTCGGATGATCTTAGGGTTAATCAAAACCATTCAGTCAGGATAGGGTGACACCTCAGCCCTAATGACTCAGCAAGGAGTCCGAAAGGACTCAGCAATGAGTCACAGTATGGATCAGATCACACCAAAAAGCTGTGCGGGCTTTCTGCTCGGCCTGGGCGCACTTGGGAAGTACGCCAGTGTATTTTTGTACTGGCGCACTTCCCAAGTGCGCCAGTGTATTTATATTTTTTCCTTCTTCTGGTTTTTCCACCTAACTTCGTTCGTCCATATCTCCTTCATACGGTGTCCGTTTTAAGCAAACTCGTACTCTAACTCAAGCAGAATTCCTAGACGAACGCAATGGCGTAACCCGATTCCCTTAATTTCACATCTGAGATTAATTATTCTTTAATTTGTGAACATTAATATTAAAATTATGGGGTGTTACAAGGGCGCAAGCCCCTGGAGGTAGACAACTTCTTCAGATATCTTACATGGTTTCTTATTTTTTTGATCTAACCAAGAAGGCTGCATATATAGAAGAATATAAGACTTATGCAAATATACAAATTTCCCCTTCAAAATATCTCTAGAATATAAACTTTCATTTCTTTCTTTCTATGATAAAATCAATCAAATCAACCAACCAATCAAATTAATTAATCAATTAATTAATTAACCAAAACATTAATCAATCAGTAAATTAATCAAATTAATTAATTGATTGCATCCTCTTCATAAATTATTTGAATCAAAAAATTCAGCACTCAACCTTGATTCAAATATCGCATATCTTCAACAATCCACAAACAAGTCAACATAGCTCTTTGGACAACACCAACTCTCAATTAAAGCCAACAATGATTTCAAGGCAACGAGTACACCCTGCTCGATTTGAAAGGACTATGACCATACCTCAATTACAAACATAGCCCACCACCTGCAAAAGATGCATCTAACACCTGAGCTACACCACGCAAAACTAACGGTCTAAAAATGCTTGTAATACAACAATGACCTCCTTCTCATGTTTGTGGATTTCACAACTCGAAATCCGTCTTCTGTTTGACATGATCTCTTCATCTCCGGGATCCCTCGAGCATCATCAAGATCTAGACCCTTGTTGATACCATGATCCTCCACCTTAGGACCATCAACAGTGACCGTACTAACCTTTCCACCTTGCTGCGGACTAGGTTATCCAACCGTCACCCGCCTTCCACTTCGTCTTCTTCCATCTTCCATCATCAATATCAGAGGCTTTCTTCTCATCTTCATCAATCCGACCAATGAGATATGAAGCATCCACCATTATAGGTCTTCAAAATCTCCCAATATTTACCATAAAAATTTGTCATCTATGAAAGCAGCATCATCTCCGATATTTACATTCTTTAATCCAAAATCACTCTAAGATATGCGATGAACTAAGTTCTGATACCAACAATTAAGGTTTTGTTCGTAGCGGAAGTTTGACCAAACACCCGAAAAACAGGGTCTTTTTCACCCAGTCACTTGTAGCGGAAGTTCTGATAACAACACAATAAATCGAATATAATAACAATACACAAATATTCCACCCAAACACCCTCTTTATTGATTCATCAAAAACAAATTTTGTTTACACTCAATGGATCAAAACCAAAAAATAAACAAAATACAATTGAATCAATAACCTTATTGAGAAAGGGAGAGAATATCTAGATGACTACAAATATTATTGAAGCAGAAGATCAATGAAGAACGACGACAAACCCTTGACTCTACCTGGAGGCACCAACTACATCTTTCAGAAGTAAATAGGAATAGCTACTCTCAGCCCAAATTCCTACAACTTGCCCTCCAGGTCCCAAGCCCCTAGAGGTAGACAACTTCTTCAGATATCTCACATGTTTTCTTATTGTTTTGATCTAATCAAGAAGGCTGCATATATAGGAGAATAGAAGACCTAGGAAAATATTCAAATTACACCTTCAAAATATCTCCAGAATATAAACTTATGTTTCTTACCTTCTATGATAAAATCAATCAAACAATCAAATCAATTCATCGATCAATTAACCAATCAACTCACTAATCAATCAATAAATTAATCAAATAGACCAAATCAATTAATTGATTACATCTTCTTAATAAAATATTTGAATAAATAAATTCAACAAATATATTATCTAATATTATTAGTATAGGCATTAAATACCTTGCACTCTTTTTCTCAAAAATATAACTTAATTACCCATGTGGTTGCAACAAAATTTTGTAAAGACTTAATAAAATATTTTCATAATCTTACATTTTCATTCATCTATCTATAAGGGAAGATCAACTATTAAATAAGTGGCTTATGGTGAAGAAATGACTGTAATTTCTAATATTGCATGAAGCTGTAAAATTGATCAACAAATTATATAGTTTTATACTATTCCTACATCTAATTTTATATTTAAAAAAAAACTGCATCCTACTGTACAGTAATACTCTACATATTATTGATGTAAAATTAAAGTACCGGTTTCATGACAAAGCTATATTAGTTTAGATGTACTTATTTTATAAATGCTATATATTTTCTAGTGAAAAAACCCAAGTGCATAAAAGAAGAAGCATATAATGAGTCAATTTTGGAATTCCAGCAATGAATTAATCCCATACTAGTCCCACGTACATCTGCAACAGACATAAACATATATTTGCATAAAATAAAATTTCACCATATAGATTGAAGTCACTCTGCTAAATTTGAAGTTGCTCTGTCTATATCATCCAACCCAACTAACAGAAAACATTATAAAACTGTATTTTACAATAAGAAAGAAAACAAAGATCAATAGTCATAAATAATCAAACTTATGCTAAGTAGTTAAATAATTCTGAAAGTTAAAAGCTTTGTCATGATAGGAAAAATGTTGATCAAAGGGAAGAACAAATAAAAGTCGATAATTTCCCTTATTTGCCTGAATCTATTTGTCGAACTCAGAAATAGGAGCTATTGAGCTAACGGTTACTCCAATTTAGCTATGCTTTTATAGAAATCAACGCAGTGGATCTTGAGATTATGCGGAAGTGACGTGGTGGCTGACCATTTTGGGAGGGTGAGTTATTCTTTGGCGTGGTGAGCTATTAACATGGAAATGGGAAGGGAAAGTGGAGGTGAAGGGAATAAGATTGTCCATTCTGGCCACCATTCCAGATGGGGGGAGGGGAATAAAACCTGCGCTTTCTTAATTTTACTTTGTTCTTTACGGTGGACCGCAAATTGAAAGAAATTGGCATCAATGTTTAGTTCAATCTAAACATTTAGGTAAAAAAAAAATAATTTGTGAAAAATTTGTGACCATCTGAATGCCAACCTATGCAAACATAATATCAAGTGAATCTGATTTTTAATCATTATTGTATTTTTTGTTTAAGATCTTGACCATATTCTTAATTACAAACAATACATAAATCGTACCTATAGACATTGATTGAGCAGAAGATAATGAGATGTAGATTTTGAAATTTCCTTCTCTCTCTTAGACGTACTATTATTTTGATGTTTTTTCGATAACCCTAACGATGAATGTTGGGTTATATTTATAGGCAGAGAGAGGGACCAAATTCCATTATGGATATTATCTCAACCGTTCATCAAGGTTGACCGTTAATAGAGAATATACATATTTAAAGGAATATACCTTCTATTTCAATCCTATCCGATCAAATCAATGGGCTCCATAAATGATCACTTAATGACATTTAATATTAGAATAATAATTCCATATTCGTTATATGGGCCACATAATGAGATATATAAAAATTCTTACATTCTCCCACTTGGTTCATATGATAAATGCTTTAATGGCCATATAGGAACAAACATAAGGTGCGCATAAATGATGAAATGATATTTTTGATTAGTTTAGCTTAATTACACTTAATCAATATGCATCATCAATTAGGATCATGGCAGTTCTACATTAATTAAAGAACGTAGTCTCTTCTATGTACCACTAACTGACAATCAAAACAACCAAGTCTATAAGTAGAAGTAACCATAGTGGTTCCTATTCATGTCTTAATGAAAGGCTAGTTTTGTTATCTTGTATTACTTTGATATGTACATAAACATAAAGATCCATTTTATAAAACAGAAAATTTCAGAAGTTGCAATAATGTATACTTAAAAAGTGTCATGATAAAAGCACTCAGCAATCCACAAATTCATAAATAAGAAGGGCGACATTATTTGTTACTCTCAAGACCCATTGCTTCAACATGTTGCTTAAATGTCTTAGGTGGTAACCCTTTAGTTAATGGATCTGTTATATCGACACGAGTATTAATTTGCTCGATTGACACTCTTTTCTACATAACTTCATCCTTGACTGATAAGTATCTCATCTCCATGTGCTTTATACCCTTACAATACTTATCATTCTTTGAAAAGAATACATCTGTGATGTTATCACAATAAATTTTTAGTGGTCTAGTAATAGAATCCATGACTATAATCCCTGAAATGAAATTTCGCAACCATAAAGCTTGAATTGTAGCCTCAAAGCATACTATGAATTTTGCCTCCACAGTGGATGATGCTATGATGGATCGTTTGGCACTTCTCCATTAGACAACACCACCAGCTAACATAAATACATAACCAAAAGTGCTCTTCCTAGTGTCCACACATCCACCAAAATCTAAATCACTGTATCTAATTACTTTAAGGTGATCAACATGTCTAAATGTGAGAATAAGTTTCTTTGTTCCTTGTAAGTACCTCAACACTTTCTTTGCAGCTCTCCAATGATCAATGCCTGAATTACTTTGGTAGCGACCTAGCACATAAACTGCAAAACTGGTGTCTGGTCTAGTGCAAACCTGTATATATCCCAAACTCCTTACAAGAGATACATAAGGATAGTCTCCCATTTGATCACATTCAAACTCAGTTTAAGGACATTGAATTAGGGTGTATTTGTCCCCCTTCTGAATTGGAGCAACATTGGGATCACATGACGCCATGCCAAAATTTTCCAAAACTTTTGTGATATAGGTATTTTGAGATAATCCTAAAGTCCTACGTGATCTGTCATGGAATATTTCTATCCCCATTCAAATAAGAAGCATCTCTCCACTATACCAAAACAACAAATTTAGCATGCAAGGATGCGGAGATACAATACGGATAAAAGTCGTATCAAATTTGATAGTTCTCAGATCTGTATCAAACTACATTTTGCGATCCGCACCACTCCAAACACATTAAATCTGACCGTCCATCACCAAAGCTCCGGATCAGTTAATTTGTTACGGCTTCTGGTCGAATCGAATGCATATCATATTATGCATCCCATTTGGCACTTGGAATAAAAAAAATGGCTGCTCCCTTTTCCCTCTGTTCTCCTTCAATGGTAACCAAAAAACCAAACTAGGGTTTATGGTCACCAAATTGTACCTTCACCATTCTCTGTAATCTCCTCATTTGATAGAGACAAGCAGCCCTCTCCTTCGACAAAAAACACAGCAACCCTAGGTCCTTAGCCCTCGTTCAACAACAGGTACGTGTTTGAATGGAATTGTGTTGTGCACGCATGATAGCAGGGCACAAGTTGAAGTCTTACTATGGCAAACTATACCGGTTATAATTAGCATGTATTAGTTATTTGCTGATTTTTACTTTGTGTATTAGTGAGTTAGGGACAGATCTGTGGTTATTATACCCTGAGCTACTGCCCGGGTCATTAATTCTAGTATGCGATATGATTATAGTTTAACTGTTTAGCAACTAAAAGTTGTCCATATCTTAAACTAAATGACAAGCTAACATTACTTGTGTAATTACGGCTTTGATGTAAAAATGACAAATAGACAGAATATATTATCTGATGTGGCAGAAACTGAACAGATGAATAATTATAGTACAATGTTTAACCATTATTTCATCATCTTTGATTGTTTGTTTGCCTTATGCTTGAAATTTAAATTGGGTTGTATTATTGTGTACTATTGTACAATATCAAACAGGGTTCTAATTGGTATGTATTACTGTGACAAATCATACCGGTTTTAATTGGTAAATCTTAGTGCATTATTGTATTAGTGATTGCTACATTGCGTTATATTGTTGTCATACTGTATCATACTTTGTACTGATTACTATGTTTTGAGAGATAATAGGTTTGCTGAAAAATTTGGAAGATGGATGATCACTCGACTTCTTGGTTAATAATTTAATGGATGATCCACCAAGTGGATGCATTTTACCTCACACGTAGGGTTCGAAATCCTTCTTATTAGGTTTATTCAAGTGTTGGATGCTGCTTTACTTAACCTTAGTAAAAAGCTTCTTTCACTAGAAACTTTCATCTACTTCGTAGCAGAGACTGTAGTGCAAGTTGTACTACACAGTCTGCTTCAAAGAAACCGAAAGTTGCAAGTGAAGGTAGCTTTTTCCAAAGGCTAAGTGAAGCAGAATTCGACACTTGAATAAAGCTAATAAGCAGGGATTGCCGATCTTACGCGTGAGCTAAAATGCATCCATCTGGTGGATCTCCCAATAAATTTTAACTATAAAGTTGAGTATGTGTGTCATCCAAACATGATGATTCGATATCTTTAGACGTTGGAGGAGGTATATATAATTTTACACTTAACTCTACGTAGTATCTTACATAAGAATTGAATGGACATGTTGTGTGCATATCTTGAATATTCTTTTGGTTTATTTGTTCCTTTTTGTGTGCATAGGAAGGTGTTCTGTATGCTAGGGTACAAACTACCGGTGTTATAGATCGACTACAGTTGAGGTGATTCTTCTTTTGGGTTTGCATTTTTAATGACTATCAATTTTCCACTCTTATATACAATTAATTTCATTTAAAAGCCTACGGTCATAGCAAAGCCAGCTTACAATGTGTATTCATTCATCTTTGAGACATATACTGATCGACTACACAAACATGTGGATGAGGCTTAAAATAGAAAACTTGTTTTCGAACCAAATGCTATTTTAGTTTCTCTGTATTCATGTTTACAATGTCGATCTCCTATCCCGTGAAGTAATTATAACTTTTATAATGAATTTATATGCAATCCTGTTGGAGAAAACAGAAAAAGTAGGGAGGTGTATCGGCTATATATGATGTTGGAGGTCATGTTAAACGACAAAGCATGTGAGATGTTGGTATGTTTCTAGGTTGTCTATGCAAAATCATGAAATCATGTCATTGGCATCATAAACATGTTATGATAGATACAATTTACTAATATGCACACACGAACACGTAGACACGATATGCCCTTCACTGTTATCGGTATGGTGCTTGACTAGTTGTGACTAGTCGTCGACTGGTCAACGAATCGAGATCAAACCATCGACATGAAGTGTAACGACCCTGATTTTTGACCGATTTATTTTATATATTTAATATTGTTTTAAATATTTAGTTGATAATATAAATGATATTTTATATTGAATTATTGATTTAATAATCGAAATACAATTTATTTCGAATATATGTAATTATCGTAATACCAGGATCTGAAATAAAATAATTCAAAGATAAAACTAAATCAAAACAATTCAGATGATGAAATTTAAAATTCTAATTGAATTTATACGATAATTATAATAATTTATTATCAAGGAATAAATTGTTTTGAATTTAAATTATATCAATTTAATATGTTTATTTTATATATATTCAAATTAAATTGTATAATCTATTTCATTGAATTCAAAATAGCGTTATAACATTATAACGTCGATCGGTACATAAAAATAAAGGTTCGTAATTTCAAGTAATGGACTCGATATTATTTTAATGGATGAGCATGATATCAAATCAATATCTGTTTAAAATAAAGTGAAAATCTCTATATACCAAATAGTGTTAATGGTAAATCTAGTCGAGTTAAATCAAAATCAAATCAGAAATTAATACACATCATTTCAGCAAACCTATCCAAAGAAAATTCGCAGACCCTAAATTCCTTACTCCCTAAGTCTCAGCATCTATAAAATCGAACTTATCCTCGTTCTATTTCTCTCTTATGTAAATCAATCCATTTTAGGCAAAAATGGCCCAAACAAATTCGTTCAAACCAAATGACCACTCCATTCGGAAACCCAAAATCCCAATCGCACCCTTCTTCGTCTCTGGTTTCATAAATCTAAGCTATTATTTTCTTTTATCTCATAACCAAATCGAGCTCTCTTCAGAAAATAAATAACATGAATCGATATTCGATTTGAGGACCATGGAGGGAATCGCGATTGTTCTTAAGATGGGGGAAATCCAAATCGATAGCCATGTAACAAATTGTGAAGTTCCTGGGCTAACCCCAGGCACACGAACTAAGTCACGTGAGTGTTGAGTGCATCATGGATCTGGGTTGTCGATCATCCGATGTCAAGGAGGCTAGTGATTGTTTCTAGGTTAGCGCAGGTTTAAGGAGGGCGAGACACGTTTAGCGACGAGATACAGTGGGGTTCTGTGGACTTTAGGGTCTGCGATTTTGGATCGCTCATCGCGATTTGTAGGGGTACTCAGCAAACAGAGGGTGATTTGGTGAGAGATCGATGTTGGAAATGAGATCTGTTGAGGATTGCAACTTTTGGGGGGAAAGCATCATCGAGTTTTTTGTTTTGAAGGGGAGATTGTATGCCATGTATGTTTGAGTTAAAGGGGGATGAGACAGTGGGATAATAAGGGTGTCTGATCTGTGTTGAGAGGATGGACAGGTACTAGATTTGAATTTGAGGGTTCGAACTAGATAAATTAATGAGATCGACAGGAGTTAGCACCAAGGGGGACTGCAGTGGAAAGCTGTTGAACGGGAAAAGCATATTCAGTTTTTGGGAAATATGAGATGACGAAAGGGCTAAGGCTTACTGCCGTGATGATGTTCAAGCGGGCGTGACATTGGTAATGAAGTTCGGTTTTGTCTTAAGTTGCCGGGGGCTGCTGTTCGAAAATAAAGGGAGGAGTAGGTCATGTTTTCCAGTAAGGAAGAATGATTTGGCTACAGAGAAATTCGCTAACCACGGTAATTATCTCAATTTGATAATTAAATTAATAATTAAATTTAAATTTGTTAGATGGCATAATTAATAAATGTCATATTTAATATATATGAGAATGTAACGAAGGGCGTCAATCGGGAAACTCCTAGCTGCGGATTACATAAGCTGGATTTAAATTGGAATGGAGCGTAGTTAAAAATCATGGTGAGTAATTTTCACTCAAGAATTTTATTTAAATTATTTTTATCGTTAAAAATAATTTATTGGTTGTTTGGTTGCATTTAAATATTACTGTAGCTATTATACATATATATTAGTTATATAGGATTGATGGTTGTGGCTATTATATATATATATATATATATATATATATATATATATATATATATCGGTGATTGGATAGTTCCTGCAGTACCATTAGCGGATGCCCGTAGTATCATTAGCGGATGGCCCTATACGCCCCACGCTATGATAGTGGATGACCTTCTATACCGCGATATCCTGCCTTGAAGCAAGATGGGTATTATTTATGTTGGCTAATGTCTGTGGATGAAGGAAAACAGGTTGGAGGAATCCAACTGGATTCCTCAAAAATATTATTGTTTGTTATCACATATATTGTTATATATGAAGTGTTTGAAAACCTATGGTTGACAAATTGGGTGTTTTGAATTGTTGAATGTCACTGGCTCAAAAATATTGATATATAAAAATATCATGAAAAGGGTATTTCAGATTTTTAATGGAAAATCTATTTTTCTAAAAATAGAATTCAAATTTCAAAGGGGCTAAAGATATTAACTTGTTTTAATATATAAAACAAGTAGTGAATTTATAAACGTTGTTTATAAATTAATAATACGAGATTTGAAGTGAAATTATAAATAGTGTCTATAAATAAAGTGGAAAATTTATCATTGGATAGTTTGACTATTTAAATTCAAATGCGAACTTAAAAATAGAAATGGGGAAATCGTTTTAAAGAAATAAACGATGGAATTTATTCTGATGATCAGAATATAAATTGAACTAAAATAAATCCGTAAGGATTTATGATTTGAATTCGATTAATTTGAATTTATTTAAATAGAAGTTAAATTTAATATGAAAATAAATTGGGTGTTATATATATATATAAGTTATTTTAAATTGAAATTTCCAAAATAAGATTTGGTTTTAAATAGATTTCGAAATAGACTTGTTTAAATATAAAACAAGGAAATTTATAAAATGGTGTTTATAAATATAATGAATTAATTATCAAGAGATAATTTGAATATTTAAATTCAAATATGAATTTAAAAATAGAATTTGAAACCATTCGAAAGGGAACAACGGTTTTTATTCCGCAATTTGGAATATCAAAGGGATGGAGTTTCAAATAGAAATTTGAAAAGGGAAACTTGTTTAAATATATGAAACAAGGAAGTTGAATTTATAAACAGTGTTACAAATTTGGTGAAATAAATTATCATTTGGATTATTTGAACCATTTAAATTCAAATAGGAATTTAAAAGTAAATTGGGAAGTGTTTGAAACAAAACGATTGATTATATTTCGGAACTCGGAATATAAGCTGACTTGAGAAAATTTCAATGGGTTTATAATTGAAATTCGATTATATCGAATTTTATAAATAATTATTTATAAAAGGAATTGGAATTAAATATAGAAGATCGAAGTATAAATAAATATATTACCGAGTAAGGAAAAATCGACAATTATAGATAATCGAAAATATTATGTTGAATTGGGGAAAATTAATTTGATATATATTAAAAATATATCAAAATGGAGTTGAATTTATTATAAACGAAGTTTAAACATTTAAATATATTAATATAATTAAAACGAACTCGCCGCAGCGCGGTAGTTCGTAAATTGGCGTTACGAACTTCAATTGAGTATGCAGAACTCAACTTAAGTCGGAATTCTTTGAAACAAGAATTGTTAGGACCAATTAGATAATAGTTTTCTAATGGAAGAGAAAATTTTGAATTTCGTCGTATATATTTTGAGTTATGTCAAAATCAAATTTTCAGAAAAACAGCGCCATAACCTTTTAAAAACCATAACGGTTTATTTAAATAAATTAAAGGATTTTAAGCAAATAAAATCCGAAATTTGTATTTAGAAAAATCCAGATTTGAGTTATAAAATATATCTGAACTCAAGTGGAGTAATGAAAAAATCAGATTTTTGTCAATTATTGAATAGAATTAACTAATTTGTAGAATAATTAGTTATTGGAGTTTGAATTGAAATTGAGCTTTGGATAAGTAAACTGGGTTTGTAAATTTATATCAGAAATCGAATATGCAACTTGAATCGAAAATGGAATTCAATTTATTTATAAGCAAGTTGATATTATATTTGAACATGTTATGTTCAAACAAAGAAGTGAAATAGGCAAAATAGCTAATTAGAAAATAAATTAGCGAATTGGGTTAAGACGAATGGATTGAGTGAAACTAAATGGGAATATTTGGATGTGTTAAGTAGGAATGGAAATGAAGTGTATGAAGTTTATAAATTTAGTGCTCGACAAAAAGATATACGTTTAAATTCCATATGAGATTTTATGCGCCGAATCGGCAAGCCACTTAGCTTTTTGATTTTCTTTTTGAATGGAAAGGGCCTAGAGAGGCGAGTTGAGGTTTGAACTATCGACTGGTACAAAGGAGGTTATGTCGAAATTTTCCGAAAATTTAAGGAGTTACAATATTTTAAAGAAAATTGGACAACTAGAAATCAATGTATCAATATATATATATATATATATATATATATATATATATATATATATATAATTCGATAAGGAAATGAACTTTAAAATAGAATGTTATAAACAAAAGGGAAATCTATAACTAAATCTGATAAATTAGAAATAGAAACGTATGCGGGTTTAAAAATGAATAATTGGTAATATGATGTTGATTATTCGAGGTAAGTGGTTTTGTCCATTTTGAAGTTAATGATGTTTTTAGTCAAGGTCTGAGAGGTAGTTATACCCCAACTTGATTGATTTCATTACTAACTGATAAATAGCAAGATCCAGTCTCGAAGAGAAATGTTTGAATAAGAGTTAGTTGAATGCAGTGTTTTGGGTTGTTGTAACGATGTTTTACACAACATTCGTTTTAACCCAAGTAAGTGGAAATTTGGAAATATAATAATAAATATTTCCTAAGTATAGAAATAAATGAATGGTCATGAGAGAGATAAATAATTGGAATGTTTCCAATTATAAATAGAAGATATTTTCTAAGTATAGAAAACAAAAGAAGACGATATATGGAAATGTTTTCCAAATAGCGTAAGAGGCCAAGAAGATGATTATTGAAAATATCGGGTTAACAGATATTGATAAGAAAATGGAGAAGCGTTTTAATTAATGAAATATTAATTAAAGGGTCCAGTGATTTGTTTGATGTTATGGATGAATGTTTGTTTTTCTTCGATAGTAAAATAACTGACTATCGAAGTGTTTGCCAATATCGTTGTCAATATGGAGAGACCGGTTGGATTATTATCCAAGAACCACTCCGTATTGGCAGTAGCGTTGCGAATCAGATTATATGAAGATAATCAAAGACGAAGTAAAGTGCAAGGACTTTTTCTATTAATAGAAATTGTGCCTTCGGTTTCGTTCAGTCCCAAAACGAAGTGTATGGACGAATGTCTGACAGAGTATTTCCAATGATCGCATATGTTGGTCTGTATAGATACATATGGTGGCGGAGAATTTATTCTCTTAGCATAATATCCAGAATATATTTGTGCAAATCAATTAATGATTTACGTATCTGACAATGTGGCATTCAAAGTGATTGTGCTATCAATGAATGATAAGAAATCGTAGCCTCAGGCCTCAACAACCGGGAAATGACAAAAATCGGGCAGGCAGCATGGCTATGTGGGTCTCTCCCATTAGGGTGTATAATCATCTATCTAGATAAATTCCATTTTCTTATTTAATCTATTGATGTTGTCCCTTTCCGGGAAACGGTTGTTGATCCCAACCGTTGGTGTTGTACATTCGATACACTCAAGCGAAATGAGTGGTCGGTCATGTGTGGGTCGGGTTGCAAGATGTTCTTGTTGAACCCAGTGTATTACCCTCTAGAGATACACTATCGGAAGGTGGTTCCATACCTTGTCATGTTGGAAATCCAATCTCCAATAAGCGCCATGCGGTTTTTTTGATTTTATATATGGAGCGTGAGATGCAAGTGTTCCGCTAGATTCTATTTATTTGATGTAGACATTATTATAATATCACTGGATTTGATATCAAAGATATTTTGGGTTATCGTAAGGAAAAAATCCATTCGTGTTTATGTGTGGATCGGTCTTACGATTATCATTTCTTTCGAAAGGATTTTTAAAGTTAAACAAATGATTGGAATTTACTCACACCAGTCCCATGACTAACCCAGAGTTTATTTTGTTTTTGTTTTCCCTAAACTCTTGGATGCCCAAATTTGTACGGGCAGTCAAGTAGTCGGGATTCTACAGATTTACTTGGAGGAGTTTGAAGCAGGAGGCTTCACCAGTTGGCTATAGACTATCATACATTCCGCTGTGTACCATGTTTGTATCTGGAAACACGTGTTTATAACTGTTCCAGAAATAGCTGTTGTGCTCTAATGATGGTATGTATATAAAGTTACCGAATTGTATTTCAAAGTTTATGTTACCTAATATATTTTATTCATTCCGCTGTGAGTTTGTGATCTTCGTTTTCTTCTATTCTAGTATTTCTTTCTTTCTATTTCTCATCCTCTAACTTCTTTCTAATAACGATTCGTATTTCTGTGCAATTTGGGTTGGACGTGTGGTGTTATTAGTCAACTCAAATAGTACAGATTTACGAGCCATTACATGAAGTCTCGACTTTCTTTTTATATGAATTTCGAGCGCATGGGTAGAAATTAGTCGACTAATCGACTATTCGAGTCGACTAATCAACTAGTTGAGTCGACTAATCAACTAGTTGAGTCGACCACGTTGTTATTGGTGTCGACTGATTTGGTAGTGGCCCATTTTAGAAGAGAAAAAATCGGAACCCCTTACGGTTATCGATACAACAAACAGGAAAAAATTGAAATTTATCGAAACCTATATCGAATAATTAAAAAACAGTAAATGAAAAAAGCTTCTTTGAATTTGGGGGAAATGTAAATGGCGACCAGGGCACCATCTTTCCATATCCTTCTTCGCTTTCGATCCTACCACCAATTCTGTTCTTTCTGCACTTCAGTCTCTTCAAATTCCTCTTCTTCCATAGCCCTTGTTTTCATGACGCGTGTTTTCCCCTCTCTCAATCGATTTGTCTTTCTGAATCTAAGCTTTCAACCCATTAATCTTTGCTGAGCTTCGCATACCCCATTTCCCTACTGCCTCATTGTTTCGAACCTCTACTTCCCTCTGCCGACTCCAATAACCCCCCATCCACTACCTGATTGTTAATTTCAGGAAACCGCGTTCATGGTGTCCTTCAACTGGTTAAAATGGTAGTTTTGGATGGCTATCATGGATGTGGAGGCTCTGGTCTTGTAGTAGCTCTCATAATGGTTTTGCGGTCTCGCGTCTCGTCTTAGGATTGTGATGGTTTTGTTTATCATTTTGTGAATTCAGTGAATTTCTAGTTCTCATGATCTAATTGGTAGCGCTGGTCATCAGTCTTGAATTCTGGAAAAACAGCTATTTTTTTGTGAGAAGTTTGCATTTTGGTCCTCTATTCAGTTTTCATGAGTTGGTGTATTGGTTCTACCTTGCCTCCGGTGTTCAGTGATGTTGCTGTAGCTACCCTTTGCTGCTAATTTTATGGCGTGCCTACCTTATCAATGTCACTATTCGGTTTAGCCAATATGTCACTTCCTATGTAAACTCATGCAAGTACCATCTTCTTTCCTAGAGTGGGCTCAGTCATTTCACCGGCTACTACATGCTATTTTGGTTGTCCAACCAACCAGTCCTTGTCTTACAGTAGCCTTAGCATGTATATTGTTGGATACCTTACCTTTTCTGCTCAGTCTTGTACTGTAATTTATTCTGTATTCATATATGTTCACCACCTTTGTAGTATGTAAAATCATTCTCTCCGTGCGTGGAGACCAGGTCATATGAAAATGTAATATTATAGTCTAGTGAACTAGCTAGCTCCATGCTCTTAGCCTGTTTAGGTATAGTGGATAGAACACTATAGACTGTGTAGATGGTGGACAATCCACAATTAAAACCGAAATAACTGATTGTTAACTACAGTCCCCTATACTATATTGTAATTTTACTATTAGTCATAATAAAAGGTGATTGCGGTCACCTTAAAAACCGGTCGGTTTTGCCAAAACTAATAATTAAAAACAGTAGAAAAGGATCGATACCTAGTATCGATCAAAAAAACAAATCAATCGAAATTCAATTTTCAATGTTGGAATTGAAAATGATCGAGTATCGATTATCGAATAAAAAAAATAAACTTCGAACCAAGGTTTTGATCGAAAGTCGATCGATATCCTAAACCTGCAGCACCGTTTTTCCACTGCCTTCTTGCCATTTTCAACCATAAAGCTAGTTAAAACTAGTCTTCACAGCAAAATGGAGGATGAATTTCTTGAAAATAGTATGACAATTTACATCGATAAATAGATTGCAATTCAGTTCAACAATGGCTCAATAATCTAAGAGTTCGACAAGATGAAAACCCGTCAAGTGCAATTTATGCATAAATAATTTCTATATTTGTCGTTTTGATAATCGTAGTTCTTTTGTGTGCAAATAGGCATAAAATTACTTCTTTTTTCATCTAGATTTTGGTGCTTTTATGCTACTGTATCTCAGGCTGGCTATCACGATTCAGTTTTTCTGCCAATCAATGAAACTTGACAATTTTATTGATGAAACTGGACCTCAATTTGTCTTCATTAGGCTGCCCATTCAAGCTTTTGTTTTATACTGTGCATATATAGATCTTTATATGTTGTTATAAAACTTTAGTGGATGTTGTATGGACATTTTAATTGCTTTTGTGAGTCAGCGTGTATTATATATTGAACATGACAGTAAATTTTTGGTTGTATGATGCCTTTAAACTTGCACATGTATTTGTATCAACTTTTTTGACTGCCTTGGACCTATTTTCATGAATATGCACGAACTATGCACATGATTCGTACACATATCAACCATTAGCTTATTCTCATAATAAGTGCTTTGATTTACAGGCTTACAACAATGTGGACTCCATCAGCATGATCAGCACATATGCTCACCCTTCCCGGCCTAGCCACTTATAGTTTTATCAGGTTGATCTGTTTTTTTCTTTACATTTGTTACTCTTTAATATGATGAAAAATCTTTGATATTTTTCTTTTATTGTATATGCTTGTATGTACATTGTGAATTGGTGTCTTGAAAAATCTTGTTATGCTTTGAGTATATATAAATTGTGTTATCCTGTGTATAAATTGTGGTATATATGCTTGTGTTATAAAAAATATGTGTTGTTGTTTCTGTTTATACATACATACATACATACATATATATATATATATATATATATATATATATATATATATATGCACACGTATAATTAAATATGGTCAAATATCATGTCTGAATTATACCTTATACGTTTTAGATATGATTTATAATATATCTAATAGTCATTTAGATACGGCTAAGAGCCATATGTTAGTTCTATTGAGACACTATTTATAGCAGCATGTAATAACTTAACACACCATTTTTTGATATGGCTTATAGCCGTGCCTAATTCGTTTAGATACGGCAAAAGCACAGCCTAGTTAGCATATATGGTGCAGTGTGCATATCTTTCATTTCAAAGTTTTGAGAAAGAAAGTAGTTAGGTTCCCAGAATAAGCAAAGATCACTACTAGCTATCAAGATATCATCAACATATAGAACCATAAATACAAACTTACTCCCACGATCTTCAGGTATATGCACTGATCAACCATATTTCCAATGAACCCAAAGGTGGTAATGGTATCATGAAACTTAAGGTACCATTGCTGAGAAGCTTGCTTTAGTCCATATATTGATCTTCTTAACAAAAAGCCTTGTTTTCCTTCCCATCTATAATGAAGCCTTCTAACTGAGCCATATAGACTTCTTCTATCACCATATATGCTAATTAGGTTGTGTTTTTAGCCGCATCTAAACCAATTAGACACGGCTATAAGCCGTATTAAAAAATGACGTGTTAAATTATTAGATACGGCTATAAGCTGTATCTCAATGGTAATAACATATGCCTCTTAGCCGTATCTAAATGATTACTAGATACGAATATAAACCGTATCTAAAATGTATATGGTATAACTCAGACACGGCCTTTGACCGTATCTAATTATATGTGTGTATGTATTTATATATATGTATATATATCATATATATATATATATATATATATATATATATAAATTAGCAGCACATATTTTTCATAACATAAAGCATATATACCACAATTTATATATACTCAAAGCATAACAAGATTTTTCATAACACTAGTTCACAATGTACATATAAGCATATACAATAAAGGGAAACTGTCAAAGATTTTTCATCATATTACAAAGTAACAAATGTAAAGAAATGAAAATTCAAAGCAGTAAGCATGTAAATCAAAGCAGTTATTATGAGAAGTAATTATTATTCAGCGTACATATTGATCATGCTGATGGAGTCCACGTTGCTGTAAGCCTATAAATCAAAGTAGTTATTATTAGAATAAGCTAACTGTTGATGTAAGCACGAATCATGTGCACAGTTTGTGCATATTCATGAAAATATGTCTGGTGCAGTCAAAACAATGGGTGTAAATACATGTGCAAGTTTAAGGGCATCATAAAACCAAAATTCTACTGTTATGTTCAACATATAATACACACTGGCTCATAAAAGCAATGAAAATGCCCATACAACAACAACCACTAAAGTTTTATAACAGCACATAAAGATTTATATATACGCAGTTTAAAACAGAAGCTTAAATGGCCAACCTGATGAAGACAAATTAAGGTCCAGTTTCATCAATAAAATTGTCAAGTTTCATTGATTGACAACAAAACTAAATCGTGATAGCCAGCCAAGTTACAACAACACAAAACACTGAAATCTATATAAAAAAGAAGTAATTTTTTGCCTGATTGCACACAAAAGATCTAGGAATATTATAACAGCAAATATATAAATTATTTCTGCATAAGTTGCACTCGACAGGATTTCATCTTGTCAAACTCTTAGATTATTTAGTCACCATTGAATTGATTTTCAATCTATTTCTCGATGTAAACCGTCATACTATTTGCAAGAAATTCATCCTCCATTTTGTTGCGAAGGCTAGTTTTTTACTAGCTTCATGGCTGAAAATGGCAAGATGGCAGTGGAAAGACGGTGCTAAAGGTTCAGGGTATCGATCGAAGCTTGGGCTTGAAGTTTTTTTGTTTGATAATCGATACTCGATCATTTTCAATTCCAAAATTGTAAATAGACTTTCGATCGATTTGTTTTTTTGATCAATACTAGTTTATTGTTCTTTTATTATTTGATACAGGTTTCGATAACTTTCAGTTTTTTTCTTGTTTGATGTATCAATAACTATAAGGGGTTCAGATTTTTTTTCTTTAATAAAATGGACCAATACCAAACCTGTCGACAACAATAACAACCTAGTTGACTCGACTAGTCGATTAGTCGACTTGACTAGTCGATTAGTCGACTAATTTCTACCCATGCACCCGAAATTCATACAAAAAGCAAGTTGAGACTTCATGTCGATGGTTTGATCTCGATTAGTCGACTAGTCAATAACTCGTCATGACTAGTCGAGCGTCGTACTGATAACAGTGAAGGGCATATCGTGTCTTTGTGTTCATGTGTGCATATTAGTCAATTGTATCTATCTTGACATGTTTATGATGATAATGACCAGATTTCATGAACTTTCATAGACAATCTAGAAACATATCAGCATCTCAAATGCTTTGTGGTTTAACATGACCTCCAACATTATATATATCCAATACATCTTCCCACTTTTTTTGTTTTCTCCAACAGGACTGCATATAAATTCATTATACAAGTTATAAATACTTCACTGGAAAGTAGATCGACATTGTAAACATGAATATAGAGAAATTAAAATAGCATTCAGTTCAAAAACAAGTTTTCTACATTAATCCCCATCCATATGTTTGTGTAGTCGATCAGTATATGCCTCAAAGATTAATAAATACACATTGTAAACCGGTTTTGCTATGATCATATGTTTTTAAATGAAATTAACTGTACATAGGAGTGGAAAATTGATAGTCGTTAAAAATGCAAACCTAAAAGAAAAATAAACTCAACTGTAGTCGATCTACAACACCGATAGTTCGTACCCTAGCGTAAAGAACTTCCTCCTATACACACAAAAAGGAACAAATAAACCAAAAGAATATTTAAGATGTGCACACAATATATCCGTTCAATTCTTACGTAAGATATTACATAAAGTTATAAAATTATATGTACCTCCTCCAACGTCTGAAGATATCGAATCATCATGTTCAGATGACACACATACTCGACTTTCTGGTTAAGAATTTACTGGGTGATCCTCCCGGTGGATGCATTATAGCTCACGCATAGGGTCAGTAATCCATGCTTATTAGCTTTATCCAAGTGTCAAAAGCTGCTTCACTTAACCTTTGGAAAAAGCTTCTTTCACTTGAAACTTTCAGTTTCTTTGAAGCAGACTGTGTAGTGCAACTTGCATTACTGTCTCTGCTACAAAGTAGGGGAAATTTGCTAGTGAAAGCGGCTTTAACTAAGGTTAAGTGGAGCAGCATCTGAAACTTGGATAAACCTAATAAGCATGGATACCTGACCCTACGCGTGAGCTAAAATGCATCCACTTGGTGGAACGCCCATTAAATTATTAACCAGAAAGTCGAGTAATCGTCCATCTTCCAAATTTTTAACAAACCTGTTAATATATTTTCTGTAAACCTGTCTCTCTCAAAACAGAGTTATCATTGCAAAGTATGATATAGTATGACAACAATATAGCACAAAGCAGCAATCACTTATACACTAATACATTAAGACATACCAATTAAAACCGGTATGATTTGTCATAGTAATACATACCAATTAAAACCTTGTTTAATATTGTACAGTTGTACACTAAGACAACACAATTTAAATTTCAAGCATAAGGCAAACAAACAATCAAATGACGATGAAATCATGGTTAAACATTATACTATAATTATTCATTTGGCCACATCAGGTAATATATTCTATCTATTTGTCATTTTTGGCACTACAACTAATTTTTGCTTGTCATTTAGTTTAAAAAATGGAAAATTTTAAGTTGCTAAATAGTTAAACTATAATAATACTGCATCCTAGAATTAATGAACTGGGTTGTAGCCCAGGGTATAACAACCACAGATCCGTCCCTAACTCACTAATACACAAAGTAGCAATCAACTAATACATACCAATTAAAACCGATATAATTTCTCATAGTACGACTTCAGCTTGTGCACTACTATCAAGCATGCACAATACAATTCCATTGAAACACATACCTGATTTTGAAGGAGGGCTAGAGACCTAGGGTTGTTGCATTTCTGTCGAAGGAGAGGGATGCTTGTCTCTGTCCGAGGAGGAGATTT
Source organism: Allium sativum (assembly GCA_030737875.1). Taxonomy (NCBI): domain Eukaryota; kingdom Viridiplantae; phylum Streptophyta; class Magnoliopsida; order Asparagales; family Amaryllidaceae; genus Allium; species Allium sativum. The sequence goes on along the minus strand of JASFAX010000020.1, from coordinate 41,000,419 downwards.
CAGAGAACAGTGGAGGCACGATTTGGTGACCGAAAACCCTAATTTGGGTTTTCGGTCACCATTGAAGTAAAGCAAAGGGAAAGAGGAGCAACCAATTTTTTTATTCCAAGTGCCAAATGGGATGAACAATATGATATGCATTCGATTCAGCCTGAATCCGTATCAAATTAACTGATCCAAAGATTTAGTGATGGACGGTCAGCTTTAAGGTGTTTGGGGGTGGTGTGGATCGCAAAATGTAATTTGATACGGATCTGAGCACTATCAGTTTTGATACAGCTTTTATCCGTATTGTATTTCTGCATCCTAATGTGCCAAATTTACTGTTTTGGTGTAGTGACTCCCATTTATATAAGCCGTTTTACATCCACTTGATGTAACTCTAGGTCAAAATGAGCTACTAATTCCATTATAATTCCCAATGAATCCTTCTTTGAAACTGGAGAGAAGGTCTTGCTATAATCAGTGCCCTCCTTTTGATGGAACCCTTTGGCTAAAAGTCTAGCTTTATGTCATTTGATTTTACCAATAGAGTCAAGTTTAGTCTTATAGACCCATTTACACCCAACTTTCTTATGTCCTTCTGGTAAATCGACCAACTCCCACACTTTATTTGCATCCAGTGATTTCATCTATTCAAACATGGCATCAATCCATTTCTCATGATCTTCACTTTTCATGGCTTATAAATACATAGCCGGCTATTTTTCCAATCCCATGGTAAATTCACATTCTTGCAAGTACAACATATAATCATCTGAAATTGATGGTCTTTGTGGTCTAGTGGACCTCCTTAATGTTACATCATATGTTGTATTCACATTTGGTTCAATGGCAATAGGCTCATGATGAATTGCACGATCATTGACAATTGGTTCTACGTTATTAGTAGGGCCGATGAAATTAGGTAAAATAATGTCAGTCGAAATTTTAGGCAAAGGAAGTGGTACAGGTGCCCAAATCTCTCTGATGGCCACTTCTCTTATGGGATCACTACCAATGACTTCGCCATTCTTAAGGAATTTTACATTACCGGTTTCTACAAATATGGTGCTATGATTAGGACAGTAAAACTTATACCTTTTTTATCTTTCCGAATATCCAATAAAAACCCCATTGATGGTTTTTGGGTCTAGTTTCTTCTTATGTGGACTATAAATCTGTGCCTCTTCTAGACATCCCCAAAAACGCAAATGTCTTAAACTGTGTTTCCATCCTTTCCACATCTCAAAAGGTGTTTTAGAGATAGCTTTACTGGGAACACAGTTCAAGATATATACAGCAGTCATAAGGGCATCCACAACGATATGGGTAAGCTTGAATTACTCATCATACTCCTAACCATATCTAAAAGTGTACGATTATGTCTCTCAGCAACACCATTCATCCACGGTGAACCAGGCATTGTGTACCGAGGAACAATTCCTATTTTTTCAAGAACTTTAGCAAAAGGGCCAGGTGTTGTCCCGACTCATCATACTTTCCATAATATTCACCACCTCTATTAGTCCTAATGATTTTTACCTTTCTACTTAGTTGTCTCTCAACCTCGGTTATGTAGGATTCTACAACATTTACAGATTGGGATTTATCATGCAAAGGGTAAGGATAAAAACAGCGTGAGTAATCATCAATAAAGGTATGAAATATTTTTCTCCACCAAAAGATGGATAATTGAAAGGTCTGCATATGCCTATATGTATAATTTCAAGTAGTTCAGTACTTCTTATGGCTCCTTTCTTGGTATGTTTAGTTTGCTTACCCTTAATGCAATCTTTACAAACCTCAAAATCAGTGAAATCAAGAATTGGAAGAATTCCTTCTTTCACTAATGAGTTAACTCTTTCTCTGGATATTGACAAAGTCTTTTATGCCATAAGAATGAAGAATTCTCACTTGCCCTACTACGTTTCGAATCCATTTTAGGATGCAAGGTTACATTAAGCAATTCAAAAAATGAATTATCAAGAGTAATTTGATATAAACCATTAAGTAAAATTCCAGAATCCACTAATTCATTGTTTTTAAACAACTTAAAACATCCATCATGAGTACATGAAGAAAAACCTTCAAGATCAAGTTTAGACAAGGAAATCAAATTACAAGAAACTATAGGAACATAAAGGGTGTCCTGTAAATATAAATGAAAACCAGTACTTAATGTTAAATGAATATTTCCAATGGCTTCTACTGGGGCTTTCATCCTATTTCCCATGTAAAGGTTGGCTTCATTTGGACTTATGTTCCGGGTTGTAAAGTATCCCCTTCTTTTCGAACCATTCTATGCACTTTATGCAATCCTTCTGAATGTGTCCACTCTTTTTGCAAAAAGGGAAATTATCATTCTTTTTAACCTTCTTTGATGTAGGTTAACTGGAGTGGCTGGAAGAATTGTTCTGATTAGAGGAACGCTTCTTGCTGTCCTTCTAATTTTTCTTTCTGAGTTTATTCTTCCCGTTCCCATTCCCATGCATGTAATTTGCAGTAGCAACATGGTTGTTTTGCTACTTAATTCTAGCCTCTTCTTGAACCAGCTTATTGGTCAATTGATTCAGATTCCAAGTTTCCGTAATCGTATTATAATGAATCTAGAAAGGTCCATAGTGTGGGGCCAAGGAGTTAAGAATAAATTAGACTAGGAATGAATTGTCTACTTTCATGCCCAATTTACCCAACTTTGCAGTCAAGTTAGTCATGTCAAGCACATGTTGTTGCATGGTCTTGGTACCATCATAACAGGCAGTAGTTAGTTCAGCCATGAGTTTCCCATCAATAGCTTTGTCACCAGGCTTAAAGCGTTTAGTGATTATCTTTAAGTATTCCTTAGCAGTTAAGGTTTCATTTTCAGGAATGGAAGACTTAATGTTGGATGCAGTGGTTAGACGTAGGAACTTCAAACATAGTTTATTAGCTTTTGTCCATGCATCATGGGCAAGTTTCTCATCCTCCGTGGACATAGCCGCAATATCAGCAGGGTTATCCATAGTCAAACCCAAGTGTATCTCTAGTACACCCAAGTAGATACCAACATGTTCTTTCCACGCATTATAATTATTTCCATTTAGTTTAGGAACTGAGTTGACAAATGAATTAAGTTGGATAGTTTAAGGAACAACAATATTGGAGCGATCTCACAACAGTTAAATTTTCGATTATATATATAACATTCATGACTAAGATTTAAACATAAGTGACTATGGCTTACAATTAAACAAGTATGGTATCTGTGGATATCCTATACATGCTCAGTCACATAACTAAGTCATCTACTTAATGGCAAATTTTACTTGTGATGCATTGTCTACCTGTAGGTAAAATATTATGCCAAGAATTTAACCAGTAATAAAATAGTTGGAGTATGGAGTTTTGATTACAACAACTTTATTTCAATTATCATTGATTATAAAATATATACTAACATCTTTGTCCAGAATATATCAACATATATATGCAGGATTTGTATACAGGAATTAATACTGAAGATTGTACAGTTTTATAGTTTTACAGGTTTAAGAGATTCATAATTTAGAGAAGATTCAAGACTCATGAGTAATCAAGAAATCAAGAGTTTTAGGTAAATTTAATAATAGAGTCTAGTTTATGTAAGACTCTAAATAGCACTCCCGGTTCAAATTCAAATTCAAATTCTATTTTTCAAATTATGATTTTCAAATTCTATTCTAATTAAGTTTTTATTATTTTAATTTTGATAAAGTTCATAAGTTTTTATATATATTTATACATCGATATACTTGTATATACTTTATATTTATATAGTTTTAAACTTTATAATTCTATAAAAATGATTATATAGTTTATATTTATGATTTCATATGATTTTCTACTTTATAATACTTTTTTATATCACTATGATTTAACTCAAGAATTTCCAGAATTATATATATAGTAAAAATACTTTAAAAATCATTCAAATTTCAATTTTTGAAAAGCATGCGTCGACATACATATGTTGATGTCGACATATAACTGTCATATTTTCAAAATTGAAAGGAAGTGTCTTTTCACTATTTGTAACATTCCAGAAGAGTTGCAACCTTTCAAATCCTATAAATAGGAATTGATTTCGAATTTTTTATTCATTCTTCTTCTCCATCTTCATCTCCTTTCATTACACCATTAATATTTCATATTTTTATGATTTCTACACTTCTATTCTGTCTATTTCAAGTCTAATTATATAAAACCTCTTCTCTTTTCACTCTGTACTCATTACTCTATGAATCGAAGTGCTGTTGAAGTGTTATAGAGCTGTTGTAACCAATTGGCATAGTTTTGAATCTGTGTTAACCTTGTAGCCAGGAAATCAAGGGGAATATACTTGACCAAGGGTGTTTGAAATCGGTGGTAATCTTGTAGCCGTGAGATCAAGAGTGTTTGTAATCGGCGGTAAACTTATGGCCATGAAATCAAGGGTGTTGTACTTGGATATTGATATAGTAATAAAACTTTGCGCAATCCAGCGTTGTGTGGGACTGGACGTAGGAGTAATCCGAACCAGTATAAAATCTAGTGTGTTCTTTACTTTTCTACATTTTATTTCTGTGTTTTTATTTGATTCCGTGTCTATGATTATATATGTGGTGTGCTATTCATATAGTAGATCATATAAGATATAAGTTTTAGATTTTCTTAAATTTCTTAAAAACACTATTCATTCCCCTCTAGTGTTAGTTTTGCCTTAAAGATCCATTCTGCATTCCTAACAATTGGTATTGGAGCTTGTTGTTTCAAAAAGTTAATAATCTGATTTTTGAAAATATTAAATGGAAAATTTTGAAATGGTTTATAACACTAGTTTAAACTCATAATCTATTTTTTGAAATTTGATTTTTAAAATTTAAAATTTTGAAATTTGAAATGTTTAAAATTTGAAACTTTTGATATATGAATATGTTAAAAATCATCATGACATCATTGTTTAAAATTGTAGTTAGTTATTTTGAAAAGTCATTTGATTATTTGAAAAGTTTTGTTGTTTTACAGGAAAAGAATGGCTATTGGATATTCAAACTTTATGAAGATTGGTGATGTGTTGTTGAAAACTCAAATTCTGAAATGGTGTGTTACATGGATGTTGAGAATTCAAAATTCTTATGAACACATGGTAGAAACCAAAAGGAAGATAAGACTAATGACGATTGGTGAAAGGACATCAAGAAGAAATGGATATATATATATATACATTGTAAATCAACAAATGAATAGGTACTAGATCAATTTATAACTTTGGATTTTCATCTACAACTTATCTTCATACCGTAGTTATCTTCATTTGCTCTGTAATGCCATTGGTTTCATGTGAATCCGTCAAAAATTGACCAAGTAATGATCAAATGAAGTTTTGGTGAATAAAAGAGAGAAGGAAACCAAAACTATCGATAATTATCTTCAAATTGCATCCATAGGTTAGACTATTGTGTCCCAAATCCTTTACCAGATTGTAAATCTTGTTCTATCGGTTGTTTTGATGGGTAGATCATCAAATTCCGACTAAAATTGAGTGAGATACGACATTTTGAAGTTGGCGATTCAAAACAGAAAGTTATATATGGGATTTTATGTTTTCCTCTTAATGTTTCGACTTTCTGCACCCTAATACCATCCAAATTCATCCCCAAACTATTAGTAAATCGTAGTCCTTGCATTTCTCTTCGATTTTCCACTGATTTCGTCTAATTCCGTTAAGAAATCATGAAGTAATGCCTCCTGAAAGTTTGATTGAACGTGAAAAACAAGAAGAAGAAGAAGAAGAAGAAGAAGGGAAAAGATTGTGAAGAGATATGACTTTTGGGCCTATATATAATGGGTGAAGTGTCTTTTCATTCAAATTCAAAATTTAAACTCAAAATTTTGCCACCAAGTTGGTTGAATTACTAAATCTTCAATATCTTTCTTATAGGTTTTTTAAATTCAGCAAATGAATATACTATCCTGATAAGAAAAAAAGAGACCGTCGCAATAGAGCATATTTCAATATCAAATTTTGGATGATGTGAATGTGTGATTCATGAAAATGGAAGAATAGCAAAAAGAAGGACTGTAAAAATATGTACGCTTTACTATAATTTCATAATTATTAGTATATTTTGGAATATAGATCTATGCACATAGTTAGCTATAGAAATTTATCTCTTTTATAATTTTAGATAAATTAGTACATATGTTGACACACTATAGTATACTTATCAATATACCAATCTAATTAAAACCTTTTCTTATTCTAAACATAATTTTCATTACTATTTGATTTGGATTTGAAAGAACTGAAAGGACATTTTTTCAATAAGAAATATCTATTTAAACACTAATTATCAATTTTGATTATCTACTTATGTTTCATATACTTCATTTCAAAAATAATTTTATAATAAAATTATAAAATTATTTATAGTACATAGATATAAGCTTGAAATAATTTAATTTTTCTACAAATTTACTTATCCTTTATATGTAGTTTAAACATACATAGTTTAACTTATACTTTCATATAACTTCATAACAAATTTGGGTTACATTATCATAGATATTATTTGTAGCCAAATACTAATTTTTATTTCTTGGTTTAGTAAGATTTATATAACTTGTACATTTAACTTAATTTTTGGTATATATATCTTTCATGCCTTAAATACGTAGTTTAAAGTTATAATTTTACAATTATATTACTAAGTTTCATAAAAAAAATATTATTTTGGCATAACTATAGATTTCTTTTAATGTTTTAACACATAAATGATTCTTTAAAAAACTAATATATTTTGATTTCTAAAATTTAAATTTGATATTAATTTGTATCAAAAATATTAATATATATCTTATAATAAATTAAATTTTAAGTCCTTTTTAAATTCTGTTTATATATATATACACATTTATGAATATATGTTTATATAAAAAAAGTTTGCTTTATATGATTCAATTTTTATATTCTCTTCAAATATATCTTCAATTTTTTACTATAAGAATCTACTAAAACTATTTAACTCCATATTTATCATAGATTCATTTTGAATATTTTACTACTTATCATGAATATTTTTTTAATTAAACTCTTATCTTTATTATTCTTTCAGTCACTTTCATTAGTATAATTAACCTAATTCTAGAAATTAACACTATCGTTGTTTTATTCAAATAATTTATAATATATTTGTATATGCATAATAGTTAGATTTTATTTTAAATATCTTTTACAGAAATACATATCATCATCAAATCATTATTTCATACCACACCTCATTTATTACAATGCATGACAAAATCAATCACATCACGAATTGCATATCATTCAGTATATCATTTCATATTGCTTTACGTATGACATATAGTTCATACTGCATTATAACCAACATACTATGCACACTGTATTACATGTTAACTTTTAACTCCACACATAACAAGTATAATATATGTGGAATTTTTTCTAATTCGAAATATTGGATTATTAATCAAATACATAACATATTTACTTTAACTTGATTGACTTACTTGCTTAAATTGATTGGCTTGATTAACTTTCTTGGCTTGTTTGATTTGTTTGACTTGAATAACTTGATTGACTTACTTGACATTGTTATATTTCATTAGTGGTTGGTAGGAGTTTTATAGATTTTTATGATAAATAGAAGTTACAAGAAATGTTTGATTTTATTTTTGAATTGAAGTTTTGTGACAATAAAACTTGAATTGGTTGATTTTTTGAATTAAATTGCTTTACTTAGCTTATATCTTAATTTTAATGATATCTTATTAGAGTTATTTCTAAGTCTAAATTAAAGTCTTATTATAGTTTTAAGGGAATTAGAGTTTAGGATAGGTTTAATCTTGTATTAGATTAAGGATATGAAACGACCCAGACTTCCCATTACGGGAAAGATCGGATTGAATTGAGAACACGACAATTAGAACACAAAAAGAAGAACATTTCAATGCTTATTACAACAATTTACATCAGAGTACAATAATATACTGGAGTATGAATAAATAATACACATTTGATAAACATCATAGATTTACAAGTTACAATGCAGTGGAAAAATAATACAAAACACAACTGAAATAAATACACGGTTACACAGCTTTTCGAATATAACTCCAGCTGTAAATCCAGGATCCTGAAATACAAATCTTCAAAACCAAAACTACTAGCTGCCCGTTTAGAAAATAGGGGCACCTAGAGTTTAGGTTAAAACAATAAACTCCAGGTCAGTCATGAGACTGGTGTGAGAACTAAAACAGTTATTAAATCTTTACTTTAAAATAAAGTAAATCAAGGGACCATGCCGTATAACACAGAACATGTTTCCTCCTAAGAATACCAGTGCATAAAACAAACAGAGCAATGCTTTTTGAAAAAATGGGGCTATTTTAAGACTCAGGTCCCATCACATAATGCAACAAAAGCCGAAGGATAGAGTTTTACCTTATAATAGCCAAAAATGCTTGGTATGTGAAATTTCATATTTTATTTTTATTATAAGTGAAGAAATCAACTTCAAATATAAACGTATCAATCATAGGCGGCGTAGGTACCCATATATTACGTCGCCAAATATATATTTACAACTAAAATCGGAAAATCACGTATTGGAAATTGGGTTTCCATCTATGAACCGTGGTAAGGGATGATCCTCACCAATTTCGAGGCGCACTAGAAAGTGCCTTAGGATCCCCCGTAGTGAACCCCTTGGACCTTCATGGACGATCATCTGTCGATGATTAGTTATACCATAAATTATATATTAGCCGGTTCTATCGAACCTCCAAAATGGTCAGTCCAAACGACCATATCCATCCGCCCCGTAGTGACCGATATATCCGAGGTGTGTCGCCTTCCATCCAGTAATAATAGTATGCAACATCCACATGAGTAAACAGTCTGGGATCCATACCATGACGTTACTCGTAGCTAGAACTAACATAATTCCATTTCCATGCAGTCACTATCCCGTTTTTGGTTCATACCTGGGTGTGAGGCTCGCAAATTAATGGTACAAAAAGCTATGCTATTTAAAGCCGTGCTTTGATCATCAACCACAAGGCTCAGCTTTTCGAAAAAAGCCTTCATCATTTGCATCTCAGCAAGCCACACTGACAATTCATGCCATGTAACTGATGTCTATCAATATATAACCTCTAAGCTCGTACGTCTTAGAGAAGGGTGTTAAGCAAGAGAATAAATTCTCCGCCACCAAACAGATATATATTTATTAGAAATCAATCAACACAGAATAAAATCCAATGTCAGACATACATCCATTTGCTAGTTCGTTCTGGGTCTGAACGAAACCGAAGGCACCTTATTCCTCGTCCCATATGTCCTATACAGGAGAGAGGTCCTTGCATATCCGGTCAATCTCCAAGTACGTCTGGACGATCACCACTTATTTCCTCTTCTCGGGTGTACGACCCAATCAAGACATCAGTAATCGTCCAAACGATGTGAAGATCTCCAGTCTTCAATCACCGTCTTTATCGTCGACTTATCGTCGTATCAATTATTCACAATGGGATAAACCCGGTCTTTCTGAATAACATGCGTATCTTATAAACAAGTGCTATAAAAACACAACATACGCCTCATTCCAATTCTGAATATTATTTTATTCAAATATTCTTATACTTTGGGAAAGGTTCCCATTAGTTTTATCAAAGATATTTTTTTTTAAATTTATTCTTTAATCTTACTTTGAATAAACAAAATTAAGGTTTATTAACTAGTCGAGATTAGCGAGCCTTACTGAAGTAATCATTTTTTTTTAATTTCCCAATCCCAACCTATTCATCCCATGGAGAAAAACTGGTAATACTCCATATCTAACACCACGGTGTTATTGGTAAATTTAATTACCATTTCGCGTTCAAATCTAACTAAAGAATTTACTATCGCTTGGAGTAAAACTGGTGGTACTCTATTCTCGATCATTTCCCAAATTTGATAATTTAAATTATCTTATTCACATTCTAATCTAATTAAAGATTCGTTAAAACTCCACTTAGTTTTAATCTTCCCAAAGATCAATATTAATGATTATTTAACTTTGGGAAATCAAACATGTCGCATCGACAATCAACACTGTACCATTGATTTCTACTGATATATAACCTCTAAGCTTGTACGCCTCAGAGAATGGTGTTAAGCAAGAGAATAAATTCTCTTCCACCAAACAGATATATATTTAGCAAAGATCAACCATACAGTTCGAAATACAATGTTAGACATGAAATCCTGTCTTTAACTAGGTTAAAGAACCAATGTCATTTAAAATGTCATTTAAAACACAGTTCATGATAAACCAAAAATCACATTCCATTAATAATGGAATCTTCACGAAAAACAGATCAATATATATAATCAATATCAATTTCCATATCCGACTAATAATATAAATGGAATAATGACAGCCTTTTAAATTTGATATATATTAACAGTCTTCCTCCACAGAAGCTCACTTCAATTATTACCAAATCGAATTCCATTCAATTCCAATTTAATATATTAAATTAGAAAACTTTACTTTGGAAAATTCCCATTAAATCTTAATAAAAAGATTTATAAATCCCAAATCACATTTCGTTGGTAATCGAGTTAAAGAACAAGTGTTATTTAAAACAACGTTCACGATAAACCCAAAAATCCAATTCTTTATTCAATTCCAATTAAATATTAATTAATTGGTAAACTTCTCTAAATCTTAATTAAAAGATTTATATATATAGCATTGTTATAAAAATATGATTTTTAAAATATATATAGCATAATAAAAAATGGGATATATATATATACGTATATATATAGCTTAAATAAAAATAGGATTTATATATATATATAGCATTGTTACAAAAATATAATTTTTAAAATATATATAGCATAATAAAAAATGGGATTTATGTATATATATATAGCTTAAATAAAAATGGGATATATATAACATAAATAAAAATGGGATTTTTATATATAAATAGCGTTGTTATAAAAACACGATTTTTTTTAAAATATATCGCACAATAAAAAATGGGATATATATATAGCTTGAATAAAAATGGGATTTATATATGTATATAGCTTAAATAAAAATGGGATATATAGCTTAAATAAAAATGGGATATATATATATATATATATATCTTAAATAAAAATGTGATTTTTATATATATAGTAGCGATATAGAAAATGTATTTTTTTATATATAGCATTGTTTTTAAAATATAAATAATATGCTCTTTTTAAAATATATAAATCACTATAAAAACGTGGGGTTTTAATGGAATTAGCGTTATACAAAAATGTGATTTTTTTAATATAAACCGCGTGAAACAGATTGCGATGGAATTGACTGGGAGAAAATCGGAATCCAAACCGTCCAATAAAGAATGACGGAGTGAAAACCGAAGGTGAGAACTCCTTCTCACTCTAATTATTTTATAGTTAAATATATCCTAGGTTGCAGACGGGGCTTAGAAGCCCCCGACACTTTTTATTTTACAAAACTATGGTTGTTTGTTTGGATTGAATGGACTGTGTTGTGGTTGTTGATTGTATTATATTGAATAAAATATTTGAACAATAAAAATGTCATTTGTATTAAATGTATGAACTATAGAAAATATTCATGTGTTGAAACAAATATTTTATCGTTAAAAATATAATTTTTAACGTGTATGTGAACGACACAAAATTCTCCTGAAATGAAAATAAATATTCATTTACAAATCGGACGATTTGTTTATGTACACCCGTTTAGCTAACATGGATTAGGACGATAAATTTTACACATCGCCCACGTGCACAAATAATAATAATTATTTGATGGTTGAAACCCCACACAGGTATTGGGATGATATTTGACGTACACTAATCCCGATTGTTTAGTTGTATGTCAATCGATTGGTTGATAGACTGTTGTAAGCATTAATTAATTATATTTAATGCTTATGCAGTTGTGTAATGCACTCTGGATGATGGTTTACTGTGTATGATCATTGTTGTGTACATGTGTGTCCAAAATCCATACAAATAACATTATATGGTAATTGACTGTGTCTGATTCCAAATCAGGAAGAACGAATATTTTAAAATAATATTCCGTAAAGGATTAAAACGTGAAGCCGTGTTGATTAGATTTGCGCCATTTTGACGCGATCGATATTTATATCGATTTTATTCGTTTTTATAATGAATATCGAAAAGGAAATTATTTCAAATCAAATATTTTGAAAATATTATCATTTAAATATTATAATGATATGGAATATTGAATTTTGATTTAAAATTGAAAATGAAGTTAGAATCATTTTAAAATAAATTTATAAACGATTTATAAAATACGATTTAAACGGAAATCGATAATATATATATAATATATATATTATATATATTCGAACGACCAATGTGCATATGTGAACAAATCGTCGAGACAAGTTTGGCAAGCTAGAACAAATAATTTACATTCAGTCAGTTCAGAAGAGTCCCCAGTTATATTTACATCACAAAACAAACTACTAGTGGGAAGCAATGTCGATGAACCTTCTACTTCCATTCCAAAAACACCTATATTTACAGATGAAGTGGTGATTCTACATAACTATACTACCTCCCCTAATTCAGAAGTTAATGAAGTCATTAATGTTGCAGATCAAATGGAAACTCATACAATGGAAGAGTCCCAAACTGAATCTCACCCTGCTGAGAAGTCCCCACATGACCTTCAAGATGATCCTGACAATGAAGAAAACATTAATTTAAACAACATTAATCTAACTCAAGAGGAAGAATAGGATTTGGAAGAGTTGAGAGCCGAAAATCTAATTAATAAGCAGTTTTCTGAGAAACAGAAAGAGAATAAAAAGAAAGATGTGATAGGCTCCTCACACATGACTTTGAGGAGCCAAGCATCATGCTTTAAATGACCATTATCACATGGAATGTTAGAGGTCTGAATAACGATACACGTCAATTAGACCTCTATAATATTAGAAGGGTTTATGCACCTTCTATCATGTGTTTCTTGGAGAATAAGTTCCCTAATGATAAAATGAACAATTTCACTAACTCCTTTGGGGATGATTGGTCATCATGTAATAATAATGATGTAGGCTGTAAATGTAGAATTCTAGTGGTGTGGTGTAAAACTATGTGGCAGTTAAACCTCATCGATAAGGATACTCAACAAATCACCTTGGATGTTAAAAACAGAGGGGGACTACACTTCATCATCACAACTGTATATGCAAGTAATTTTGCCCAAGAAAGAAATGTATTGTGGCAGAAAATTAAAGGGCTATCAAAAAATGTGAACATGCCTTGGATAGTTACTGGAGACTTTAATGTTGTACTTAATAAAGAAGACAAGATTGATGGAGTGCCTCTAAGAGTAGCTCAACTTACAGAATTCAATAATAACCTTTCTAGAGCTGGGCTGCTGGAGCCAGTGCACAATGGCCTGAAATATTCATGGAGAAGTGGAGATAATAAGAAAATTTCTTGCAAACTAGACAGAGTGTTGGTTAACTCTGAATGCATGATTAAACTGCCAAATATCAAGGTTGAAATTCTTTCAACATTCACTAGTGATCATAGCCCTATTTATATTCAGTTTGTGGAAAAAATGAAATGCAAAAGGTAAGCCATTCAGATATGTCAATGCTTGGCAATACATTGAAGGATATGATGAAGCAGTTAATTTTAATCTGTGTGAATTACAAGAAGGATGTGCTGGTTTTAACACTCTACAAATGCTTAAATTTGCTAAACAAAGACTCAAGGAATGGAACAAATGCAGACCTAAAGAGAATGACAAAATTGATCAATTGCAAAATGAATGCTACAATTTGCTACAGCTGATTGATAGTGGAGATGATTCAGATGAAGTCTGGAGCAAGTATCACTCTAATCAAGAGGAATTGAAGAAAGCACTTAAAAACAAAGCAATTGAATTAAAACAAAAAGCAAAAGTGGAATGGCTAACTGAAGGAGATGAATGCACGAAATTCTTTTATACTAAAATGTCAATTCGTAAACATATTAATTGCAGTTTTCCTTCGATCGATGATCAAGGAAACAACTGTAATGACACTCAAAAGCTAGAGAAAGAGGTAATTGAATATTTCACTACACTGTATAATGGAGAATGTGAAACTAACCTACCTGTTATTCAATGCAGGAGAATTATTAATGCTAAAGGTAGGAGGCAGTTGTGCAGAGCTGTCCTACATGACGAAGTTTGGGGGGCTCTGAAATCCATCAGTATAGACTCCAGTCTAGGACCAGATGGGGTAGGAGCTTGGTTCTTCGTAAAGCACTGGCAGTACCTGAAAGAGCATGTTACACAAACTATTCAGGAAGCATTCAACACAGGCAAAATAATCAAAGAAATGAATCACACTTTCATATGTCTCATTCCAAAAGTAGAAAACCCCACCAGACCAGAAGAATTCAGGCCTATTGCTTGTTGTAATGTGATATACAAAATTCTCAGCAAGGTGTTATGCAACAGAATGAAACTGATATTACCAGATATCATCTCAGAGTGTCAGAGTGCATTCATTAAAGGGAGACACATTTCTGAGAACTCGCTGTTGGCGCATGAACTTATAAGAAATTTCAATAAACCTGGAGCTGATAAATTCTGTTTGAAAGTAGACCTTCACAAAGCATATGACAAAATAAATCGACATTTCATAACTCATATGCTAAATTGTATGGGATTTCCTAACAAGTTTGTTAAGTTGATTAGAGAATGTATATCTACCCCTACTTTTTCAATTCTGATTAATGGTATTCCTAAGGGTTTCATTGGATCAAATAGGGGGATTAGACAAGGAGATCCATTATCTCCTTACCTGTTTGCAGTAGCTATGGAGTATTTTTCTCTCCAGATGGAATTATCGGAGTACAACAGACAAATTCAGACATTATACAATTTCCAACCTAAGATAAGCCACCTCCTATATGCTGACGACCTGATAATATGCATTAAATCGAATGAAGCAGCTGCTAGAACCATCAAAAATAATTTTCAATTACTGGAAAAATATGTTGGTTTGAAAGTGAGCGAGAACAAGACCAAGTGTTACTTTAACAAGCTTTGTGTTGATAGAAGTGAAATCCTTGAAATTTTGGGGGTTTCTGAAGGTTCCTTACCAGTAAAATACTTGGGCGTGCCTTTATCAACTAACAAAATCACAGATAGAGAATGTGTTGAATTGATAAGCAAGATCAAAGATAAGTTGCAAGGTTGGAGTTCAAAAACTTTATCGCTAGCAGGTCGTATTGAACTGGTACATACTGTAATACATGCTAAGATAAATTTCTGGCTTCAAACTTTTCAAATCCCTGTTGCATCAATAGAGAAAATAGAAAAAGTCTGTGCTGACTTTATATGGAGAGGTGGCTACCACAAATCAAATTTTCAGATCTTTGTAGACCTAAGGAAGAGGGGGGGAGTAGGATTGAGAAACATAAGAGAGATGAGAAATGTTTTTGCTCTCAAACAAGGCTGGAAAATAATCACTAGCAAAGGTTTGTGGGCGAGATGGATGAGAAAACGTTACATAAAAGAAAACTTTTGGCAAATGGCTGAGGACAACAATTCATCACCAAATTGGAAGGTAATTTTAAAAATCAAAGACAAACTTGCAGAAAATTGTACTCGTGAATTCGCAACTTGTAAGGACACTAATTTATGGAAAGACCCTTGGATTTTGGGTAAATCAATGATTGATTTAGTTGGGTGGGACACTTATTCTGCATATGGAACCCCAAACATTAATGTGGACTCAATTATTCAAAACCAAAGCTGGAAATGTGAACATTTGCCATGCAACAGGGATTTAACTCAGAAAATTCAAGCTACGCCTATTTTCTCTGGTCGTGATAATGATATATGGGTCTGGAATAACTCAAAAGGAGACTTTGTCATTAAGAATGCTTGGAACACAGTCCGTACGAAACACGAAAACAAGATATGGAGTAAGATTATCTGGGATAAAGTAATTTGCCCCAAAAACTCTTTTACTGCTTATAAGGCCTTCATGCAAAGACTACCTACACGTGACAGATTATACAAATGGGGAGTTACACAAGATAGATTATGTGTTCTTTGTGGTGCCTCTGAGGAAACTCACGAGCATTTATTTTTTGCATGCAACTATTCTAAAGCCATTGCACAAAATTGTAAAATAAAAGTGGACCCATTAAATCAAATTTGGGATTTACAGGTAATTGCTACTTACCTGGCAAGGTACCCAAACAACGATCGTCTGATAGCCAAATTCGACAAGGTTGCCTTGACGTATGCTGTTGCCGCAATATGGAGAGAAAGAAATGCAAGAATTTTCAAAGAGAAAACAAATTCAGTGGAGATAGTAAGTAGAATGGCAATTATTGACATTAAACTAAGTAAACGACGAATCAGAGGGAGGGAAGATACCGATAACTTGGAATTTGTACTCGCTGGATGGTCAGAAAAGGATCTGAAGGCAGCGTCGGCACAAACTCCAGGAACCAATAGAGAATTCGATCCACCATGAAGCTCCAGAATTGTCGCTAATTAGAAAAGGAAATGATTTGAAAAGGAGAAGACGATGGGTTTTATTTGCGGAAGGTTCTAGTTGTAATTATTGTATCTATTAAGTAAATGGCGAGATACATGGGCTTCGGCCTGTTTGTAATCTTTTCTCTTTGGGCTGAAAATGCCTAATAAAATATTTACCCAATTTCAATATATATATATATATATATATATATATATATATATATATATATTTAATGGCCTGAATAGAATGCATCGCGCAGCGACCATTTGCGAATTTTGACCATTAACTTCGAATTGACATTACGGGAGATCCGACCGTCGGATTCCACTAGAACCAGAACCTTTGGATTCATATCGAAAGGAGATTTCCAACGAATATAAGAGATTTGAAATCTAATGGTTGGATTTGGAATTATGTCCAAATCAAATTTGGAAAAGGTCGTTGTAAAAGCAGTTCGATGACCGTTTATGGAAATCGACTGAAAGGGGCTTAACAAAATTATTAAAAATACTAATAATTTGTGAAAAATCGTAATAAATGATTTGGAAAGAATTTGGATGAAAAATTCCACATTTGTGAAGATAAAAATATATTTTATCAAATTGAACTAGATATTAACTAGAATAATAATCCAATAATCTTTAAATAAATAAATTAGATTTGGAAAAGGTTTTAATATAACTAGAAATTTCCAATATATAAATTGGAATGAATTTGAATAGAAATAATCTTTAGAATATTTCGACATTAGATTCCGTGATTATACGGATATTGTTGTGGGAATTTGGAAGACATTGATATCGTTATTCCAATACGATATCCATTAGTTTCAGATTTTGATATTGAATATAAGCCGATGTAATTTCTATTCAGAGCCTCATATTTAATATCAAATTGGATTTTGGGTTTGTCATGAACCGTGTTTAAATGACATTGGTTCTTTACCCAGTAAAAAGCATGATTGATTTTCCTAAAAGTTGAATAATCATTCAGTATTAATTTAGAGATTGAAGCCAATTGGAGTTTGAATAAATATTTAATTAGATTGTGAATGTATAGATGGTAATTAAATTAGCAAAAAATGAAATGTGATTGAGCTAAATACACTTGGTTGCTGATATTGATGGTGATTGACTATTTGGATTGTGCTCGACCAGTTTATGAGCAGAATATGCTTTTACATTTAGCATTGGGTTGGATAAAAATATCTATGTGCTAACACCTTGTGAAACACTTCACGATTTACTATAAGGTGTTTAGCGATGTTTATTTCAAAATTTGATGAATGATTTTGAAATGGGATTTCCTTAAATGGAAAGAAGTGCTTTTCTCGATTTTGGACAGGGAATGTTTTCAATAATTTTGAAATGAGATTACCTAAGTGAAAAGAATAGTATTCCCAATTTTGGACAGGGAATGTTTTATAAAATGTTTTATAAAACAAAAGGGATTTCGAGGGCTAAACCCGATGATTCTGAAATGATTTGGAAGTTTATTATGGTTTTACATTGTGGTTCATCGCGTACCCAATTAGTTTCTATTGATAACGTATCTGTTTAGTGGCGGAGAATTTATTCTCTTGCTTAACACCCTTCTTTGAGACGTATGAGCTCAAAGGTTATGTGATTAATAGTGACTGATCATATGTGTGAATTGCTGATGTGAAGTACTACAGTTTGAAAGTACTTGTGATTATTATGTTGTGAAATGATATTCCCTATTTTAGGATATGAAATAATTTAGTATATGGCTAAAGATTCGGGTAACCCATGTGACTAAAAGTATGGGTGTTATAGCCTTAAATGGCTTTGGGTGGTTTATGCTTCCCTGCGTGGGAGGTGCATTATCAGTGTAGCCTGCTCCATCTTGGGAGGTGCACATATATATCGAGTTTCTTAGGTGCGTGCCCTTTGCCTTGTTGATGGGAGAAACCTCCTGATATTTGGTTGCACGTTTGTTTGTATGCATTGTGATGATTTGGAATTCATATTTCCAAATGATTTGGTTTGAGATCCCGAAGTGAAATCTAATTTGATATAAAAGCTAGATACGTATTTCAAATGATTTGAAATGAGAAATCGGGAAATAAAGTCCAAAGGAATAATTTCTGTAAAGTGAATTGGATTTGGAAAATCTAAGTGTGGTGATTAATCTAAATGGATAGATTGGAAAATTGCATATTGATTGATTCATTGTAGATCCATATCTCTATTATCGGTTGCTGTTTGTGCACTGGCATTCATGGGGGTAAACCCATTCCGCGTTAGCAGCGTGGTATTGTGATTTGCCTTATCAGTAATATAAGTTAATTTTAAATAAAGAGTTTCTCATACCAATCCCATGTCTGACTCGTAGTTTGCTTTTCCCTTGCAAACTTGAATGCCTCTGTTTTCCACACGGGCAGTCGAGTGGTTTGTTTTGCATATTTTTATTTATTGAGCAGGATTCTGGATTGAAGCTTAAAGTTGTATCCAGGCATTGATATTCTTCCTCTATGTTAGTTTATTTGTTTCCGCTGTGCTTGTATCACATTTGATGTAAATTAATCTTCTGGTGTATTATTATTTAATTCTTTGTACTCTGATATTTTGTACTCTGATGTAACATTATTATGATGTTTGTAGAAGTCTTCTGTTGTTTGTTCTGATGTGTTGTGCGCCCAGAGTTAGCGTATCCGGGCTTCGAACGGTCTTGGTCGATTTAGCAACCAATTAGATCCGAGCGAAATCCATATCGTTACAGGGTTTAGATTTAGGGGAAGTTTTATAGTTTGTTGGATAATTGGAGGTTCAAGATGTGTTTATTAACGTATATTATTCAATTTAGTTGATTTGGTTGATTGCTTGAATTTCTTGTTTGGATTGATTGTAAATATTGATTGGATTGTTTAGTTTATTATCCTTCTATTTAGTTTATTAGACTAGTGTAGCCATAATTTTAGGGGGAGTTATAATCTTTTAGGCTTATAATCATAGGTTTAGAGAGAGATATAAGGATATAAGGATATAATAGAACAATGAGATAATGTAGACATAAATTTAGGGGGAGTTATATATACTTTAGTATAGAATCAATTACTGGATATGTTTAGATAGATATAGGACTCACAGGGAGTATTTTTAGAATTTAATTTTGATAATGCCAGAGGGGGAGAAATTATAAAAATATAGATTTAGTTTAAGTAGAGTATATAGGATTCATATTGATGGGGGAGTATTAGATGGATCAGCATCAACAGCTATGGACAGGTATAAATATTTTATAAACTAAGGTTATCATCATCAAAAAGGGGGAGATTGTCGGAGAATGGAGTTTTGATGACAACAATCTTATTTCAATCATCATTGATTATAAAATATATACTAATATCTCTATCTAGAATATATAGACGTGTATATGCAAGATTTATATACGGGAATTAATACTAAAGACTGTACAGTTTTAGATTCTTAGAGATTCAGAATTCAGAGAAGATTAAGACTCTTGAGTAATTAAGAAATCAAGAGTTCAAGAGTTTAAGATAAATTTAGTATTAGAGTCTAGTTTATGTAAGACTCTGAATATCACTCCATGTTCAAATTGAAATTCTTTTTTAAATTATGATTTTCAAATTTCAAATTATATTTTCAAATTCTATTCTAATTAAGTTTTTTCTATTTTAATTTTGATTTCAAACTTGAGTTTTAAAGTTTATAAGTTTTTATATATTTATATAGTTATATATTTGTATATACCTTATATTTATATAGTTTTAAACTTTATAATTTTGTAAATATGATCATATAGTTTATATTTATGATTTCACACGATTTCCTATTTTATAATACTTATTTATATCACTATGATTTAACTCAAGAATTTCCAGAATCATATATATAGTGAAACACTTTAAAAAAATCTTTCAAATTTTAATTTTTGAAAAGCATATGTCGAACTACATATGTTGATATGTTGACATATATCTGTCATATTTTCAAAATTGAAAGGAAGTATCATTTCACTATTTGTAACGTTCCAGAAGCGTTGCAACCTTTCAAATTTTATAAATAGGGGTTGATTTCGAATTTTTTATTCATTCTTCTTCTCCATCTTCATCCCCTTTCATTACAACATTAATATTTCATATTTTTATGATTTCTACGCTTCTATTCTGCCGATTTCAAGTCTAATTATATAAAAATTCTTCTCTTCTCACACTCTACTCATTACTCTCTGAATCGAAGTGTTATTGAAGAGTTATAGGGATGTTGTAATCAACTGGAATAGTTTTGGTATAGTTTTGAATCGGTGTTAACCTTGTAGCTGGGAAATCAAGGGGAATATACTTGATCAAGGGTGTTTGGAATCGGTGGTAATCTTGTAGCCATGAAATCAAGATTTCATGGAATCGGTGGTAACCTTGTAGCCATGAAATCAAGGGTGTTGTACTTGGATATTGATATAATAATAAAACTCTGCATAGTCCAGCGTTTCATAGGGATGGACGTTGGAGTAATCCAAACCAGTATAAAATCCAGTGTGTTCTTTCCTTTTCTGCTTTTTATTTCTGTTTATTTCAGCGTTTTTGTTTGATTCTGTGTCTGTGATTATATCTGTGGTGTGTTATTTGTATAGTACATCTTATAAGTTTTACATTTTCTTAAATTCCTTAAAAACACTATTCACCCCCTCTCTGGTGTTAGATTTGCCTTAACGATCCATTTCGCAATCCCTAACAATTACTTAGTCTTACATTCAAAGCACATTTTGAATTTGCTGTGGCAGATTACAAATAATAATTGAACGTCATATGATAATGAAATACAATATACATGTATTGAATTGTTATCGCTGTGGTGATAATCAAAATAATATAATAATATTGCATTGTTGAATGTATTGATCCTGAGAAAATATAATATACTTGTATTTATTCATTATCACTGTGGTGATAATCAAAACAATATAATATAAATATTGTACTATTGAAAGTATTAATCTTGATGAATTACAATATTCATGTACTGAATTGTTATCACTGTGGTGATAATATTAATCTTGATGAATTACAATATTAATATACTGAATTGTTATCACTGTTGTGATAATCAAAGCAATACAATATGAACATTGACTTCATTAGGTTATACATGTGACCAAAAAAAATCATCAATTTTATTCATAGCAACTAAAAATTTGCTTTAAATATGTGGTTATTATCATGACATTCCCTAAATAAGAACAATAACAAACTTCATAAATAATTATATAAAGAAAGTCACATTTGAATGCTAAAATTAAGTGCCATATAAACATATATCTAAATGACATAGAAAATATCATACAAAATAACACAAATCAACTTTTATTTCTATTTAATTTAGCTAACCTACGCATAAAAAACGTATTTTCAATGAGTAAAGTCACAAATATTTATATGATAATAAAATGAATCAAATAATAAAATATATGCCTTTCCTTTTTTGAATGCCAACTTGCTCCACCATTAATTTAGTGTAACCAAAACAATTAATGCATTTTTGACAGTTAATTAATTGATTTATTATCGTAACAACACATTTAACGCAATCACTATACAAATAAATTCTATTGGCAGTTATATGGATCAAATAATAATGTAAATTAGTGTCATAACATTTGCTTCAATAATTTACAACTCATTATCCTCTTCCTTAAAATGTTTTACGAACATTGGTAATGGCGGCAACGACTGACAATCTCATCCTCTTCCTCCTCCCTTGCCTATGATTCCTCTTTTCCGCCTCTTCCATCGTGCTTTCCTTCCCTTAATCCCTTTGATCTTCCACCTCCAGTGCTAACTCCTCCTCTGTTATCCCTTCGGTTGCTAATGCTGGAGTTTCTTCTTCAAACTAGATCCATGAGAAATAGGATAATCTCAGATCGAGAAATCCTACTAATGTGAATCCTTCTCATCTTAATTCCAAGCTATTTCCTTCTTCCTCAAATTTTAATTCTGTGAAATCCTATTATCCCTCATTTATAAATTGTGACTACGTGTCTGTTTTCAATTCTTTACTGAGAAATGCTGGCGTCTGCGATCCGCAACACTTTGATATTCGTAGGGACGGTGTGCCTAAATCTATTCCTGATCTGGTTAAAAAAGCATGTATGAATTACCAGAATAATTACTTAGCAGGATTTTTCTTAGATGGAACATTGAATTACCTTGTTGTGGCTAATTTCTTGAGGAGGTATTGAAAGTTATAAGGAGATGTAGATATTAAATTTGATGGCAGATTTTTCTACTTTAAATTCTCTAATGACATAGAGAAAGATAGGATTCTTCACTCTAACCCAATTTTCATAAGAGGCAGAATGTTTATAATAACTAAGTGGGATCTTACGATTGGAGATGCTCAGTCCCAAGTTAAGAAGGTACCTGTGTGGATTCATTTCTATCGAATACCTTTCACCCTATGGATTTTAATTGGTATTAACTGGTTAGTGTGTCATATAAGAAGACTTATATGCTTTTATAGTAGCACAGAAAGAATGAATAGATTTATGTATGCTAAAGCTTTGGTGGAGGAATTCTTTGATTTTACATTTCCTGATTCAATAGTAGTAGCTGACCTAGGTGTTAATTGCCCCTCTGTTAAACTATCATATGATTGGAAACCTAAACCTAAGATCTATATAGTTTGTAAAGTTTTTGGCCATGATACATCTTTTTGTGAGTTAAATAATAAAGATAATAAGGCTAATGGAGATCAGCATGACACTAGAAAGGAAGATCAGCATGCTGATGCGTATGTACATACAAATAGCCAAAAACAGTATATTCAGGAGAATGTAAACCAGTTTAAATGGAATACAGTAAACACAAAGGGAATACAATATTGGAGGAAGAAAGATATTGGTAGAAATAGGGCAAATGCCGATAGTGCTGCTGAAGTAGGAAATGAAAGTTTGAATCCATTTGCAAATTTAGATTCTGATGCTATGGAAAATAATAGGGTTGATAATGATGGTGTTAATGAATGTTTAGTTTAAGAAGTAGTTATTGATAATCCAGATCCAAATATTAGAGTAAATCTCAAGGATCAGCATGATATGGGTAACACAAACCATGTAGGTCATGAGATGATGTTTTAGTTAGGAATTTATTTGACGATACCAATGATCATATGGATATTGCACAAAAGGAAATCGGGTCTATGTTACCCGACCTTTTGGTCTGGTTCCCAAAAGTAAGTAAGACACTCTCGACTCAACATATTGTGTGATATTACAGCCCAGAGGCGTCGCCAATATCATCCGGGGTCTAGTACCAGAAGACTCGAGTCTGGTCCCTAGCAGAATGTCGCATCCCTTGAACACGGCCTCCATCAGTATCCGTCCGTATCCGAGCCGAAGGCGAGCCGTCAAGCGGGTCCGGGCGCAGCACCGGTGGGGGTCCGGGGCCCCACAGTCCCGATGGCGATTGACCTAGCCGGTTAGGCCAAAACAGTGTGTTGCCCAGAATTACCAGATCGACTCAAAGTCAGGATTCAGCAAGCAATTTCCGTAAACCTCGCTGTCCCTCCAAACATCTCCAAACCATGGTCTCGAACCCCAAAGATCTCGCAGTCCGAGACGTGAACCCGAATCTCGGGCCATCAAAACACCCACACCCATGGCCTTCGCACCACCCATAAGGCGACCTTCATACCCTTTGGGGTATGAATTTCGCACCCAGCGGGTGCGAGATTCGCACCCGGCAGGGTGCAAAATTCACACCCGGCAGGGTGTGAAATTCGTACCCTGAGGTGCAAATTTTGCACCTTGGGAGGTACAAGTTTTGCACCCCCATGGGGTACGAAATTCGCAATCCGTGAGGTGCAAAATTCGCACCCCAGGGTTGGGTGCAAAATTCTGGCATGTGCATGGTTCAGGTGCGAATTTCTGGGTGTGGTCCCATATTTCTACCTACTCCCACCTACTCCTACCTAACCCCTTTCATATAAATACCCCATGACCTCACATTTGAAAGGGGTTGGAATTTGTGAGCTCAAGACCTCTAGAGAGCTACTTTAATCGCATCTCCCATTTAGGAAGAAGGAGGAAAAAGTGCCTTTTTCCTAATATACTAAATATATGATAATTATGACATCATATATTATAATGATGACATCATGTCTTAGAGGTGACATCATATAGCCTTAGAGATGACATCATATAACTTAGAAATGACATCATATGGCTTTGAGATGAATGTAATGAGATTTCATGAGAGGGTCTTGACTTTGTAACCTTTTGTGATCAACAATATTCCAACAACGTTTCAAAGTGGACGTAGGCCCCTCACAAGGCCGAACCACTATAAATCTCTTGTGTTATTTACTGTTTTCCGCTCTCGTCCATACGACTAAATTAATTTTTCCTAGTAATTGGAATCTTTGGTATTTACGACATTTTTTGCCGTCAACATTTGTGCTTTTACTGAGAAACTCGGATTGTTGCACCTTTATCGCAAGTTGCCTTCTAGACCTTCGACGAGCTTTAGGTTCCTTAGCTTAACCTGCCACCGAGTTCGCTCACGATGGCAAAGCGACCAAAGAACACAATGGTCGGCTCTTCAGCCGCAGTCGAGGCCGGGATATCCCAATAACCTCAATTGGCGAATGTCCCGACCACTAATGAAGACGTCACTCCTATTGTGGACACCGAAGCGCCTACAACACAAGCTCAAATCCGTGCGCTTAATGAAAAATATGAGAACACCGTGATCGAGCTCAATCAAGCATTAAGGAATAACATCGACCTTATGCGTCAACTTCAAAAAATTCAGCGCATCGTTGCTCGACTTCAACTAGCTCGGAACAACGCTCGACCTCGACCAACTGCCTCGAAAACTTCCTCTTTTGAGTCGAGGGTCCCACATCAATGAAGGAGGTTTAGTCTCATCAACAACATCGTCATTCACACTAATGCTCTCGACAACGATAATGGCAACGACGACCGAACTACAGTCACATATACCGAGGGAGCACAATACCAAGATTGCTCCCGCTTGATCATCAATGACGGACCGGGTCCGACCAACCAATCCCTTCCTCGACAAAACCCAAAGGTTGCCCATAGAGACAATGAACCTACTAAGCAAGCGGCCCGTGCTTTTCCAGAATAGGATCCGCACCAACCCGCTCCTCACTAGGATCCATTATAGAAGACGTCCTCGCAACAGAACTCAAGAACCTCGCCAAAACCCATGGGTCCCAATGGTGGATCGTCATCAAACTTATCTTCCTGACATGGTCCGAAGGATCACGAGGGAAATGCGAGGAAATGCGCATGATTCATGGGAGGCGCACATTAGGAATAACCCCTTCGCAAGATGATTAAACGAAGCAGAGTGGTCGCGACGCTTCATCATGCCACATATGCCACTCTACGATGGCTTTACTGATCCTTGTGCTTTTTTGAACCGATATGAATGGAAAATGGATTCAAGCCTAGGCAATGATCCATTCAAATGCAAATGCTTCCCAGTCTTCCTATCCGGGACCGCTTTACTTTGGTTCTCTCGCCTCCCGCTTGATTTCATTAACAACATCGGACAGTTAGCGACGGAGTTGGTCAAGCAATTCAGGATGTATATCCCGACTCCAAAGAACGCCCTCACTCTGTCCAATCTATAGCAAGGGCCCGCTAAGTCGCTCAAAAGCCACCTCTCCCGGTTCAACATCGCCCTCGCCGAGGTCGAGGATCCAGACCCTCACACTATACTCTTTAATTTAGCAAAGGGTATCCTTCCTACTTCCAAATTCGGGGCATGGATTGATCGGAAGCAGCCAAAAAGCCTCGACGCTTTCCATGAAAAGGCTAGGCAAAACTTATGTCAATAAGAAGTGAGACGAAACCGACTCTCTAGGGCCAGCCTTCCCAACAATCCACATGCAGATACCATCAATGACAATGTCAAGGGGAAACAAATTGGGGCACACTTCGGTAACAACAAGGGGGGTAGGTCCCTATAAACAGAGGCCGAATAACGGTAGGCAATGCAGCCGCAACAACAGCCAGGTTCCTACGGAACCTAAGAAGCCTGACCCTCACCAAACATACGAGATCTACACCCCGCTGAATGAAGACTTGGAAACAATCTAGCTAGAAACATGCAACATGCTTCAATACAAGAAACCATACAACAAGGAATGCACTAATCAGGAGAAGAATACCAACAAGTACTGTCGATACCACGACATGTACGGTAATAATACCAATAATTGTCGTCAACTTAAAGACGCAATAGAAAAGCTTATCCGCGAGGAGCGCCTTGAGCAGTACGTCCAAGAACCATTTCCTCCTAAAGCAAACTTCGGTCCTCCTGCGCCCACGCCTCCAGCAACCGCCAAGGCAGCTCTAGGTCCATCTAATCCGAGGTGAGGGGTCGTGATCAACACTATATGTGGTGGGCCTGGCCCCACACGACTGCTTTTGGAAAATGGAAGAATATGCAAGTTCCATAAACCATGCTACTTATGAAGCTTGCTCCACTCCTGATGAATCCGTCCCAGCCAAGCTCCAAAAAACTATGCGGGATGACATTGTTTTTCGTGAAAGGGATTCTACGGGAATTGAAATCCCGACCACCGATCATATGGTTATCACGGCCCAAATAGGTGTCGCATCCATCCAAAGAATATTGGTTGACTCGGGAAGCTCGGTCAATATCATTTTCAAAGCTACTTACGACTAGATGAAATTAGAAGCAAGGGATCTCAAACCATGCCATGCCACGATCCACGGCTTCAACGGAGCTTCCAGTGGTCTGGTAGGAATCATTGACCTACCCGTTGAACTCGGCACTGGGGACCGAAGCCGACTCCGAATCCTCACCTTCATAGTTATCAACATCATTTTCCAACATAACATCTTCTTCGGACGTCCTTTCCTTACAGATTTTTGGGTCTGCATGTCACCATGGTCCCTCCTAATGAAATTCCCGACAGAAAATGGGATTAGAACAATTAGAGGCAACCAAGCCAATGCTAGAGAATGCTACGTAATAGAATGGAAGAACTCTCGCAATAAGGACAAGGGCAAAACCGTGCCCACACCTTTCTGCGCCAGGACTGCCTTCGCATAGCAATCAACGACGTCTGGGCCTTCGCTCAGGTGCCACTGTCGTCTTTCCGATGATCTCGACCTACGGATGGACGAAGAGCCCGAACACAAGAGAGCTACTCCGGTTGAACCCACAGTGGATGTTCCAGTCCATCTTCACGATCCATCAAGGGTGTTAACGATAAGATCACACCTCTATCCAGCAATCAAAGAGGATCTTATGGATTTCTTGAAAGCTAACTTAGACGTGTTCGCATGGACTAATTGCGACATGCGAAGAATCAACCCTGCGGTTGCTTGCCATTTTCTAAGTATAGGTCCTTCAATGCCTCCATTCAAGCAGAGACGCCGCTTCTTGCGACCCGAGAGGTCCAAGGCACTCGAGGAAGAGGCAGACCGCCTACTCAATAACAACTTCATCCGTGAAGCCGACTACCTCGAATGGGTTTCCAATCCAGTTCTGGTCAAAAAAGCCAATAGTAAATGGCGGACATATGTCGACTTCTCCGACTTAAACAAGGCATGTCCCAAGGACAGCTTCCCACTACCGACGATCGACTGAATTGTTGATTCAACCGCCGGATACCAGCTACTATCTTTCATGGACGCCTACTCAGGCTACAATCAGATCCCGATGAATCTTCGCGACCAGGATCATACCTCTTTCATAACTGACCTTGAAATTTACTGGTATCGCGTCATGACCTTTGGTCTCAAAAATGCAGGAGCCACTTATCAACAAATGGCAATCAGCTCCGCATTAGTGCGCGTCGAAGGCCGTGTCCAGCGACCCATCTACTACATAAGCAAATGATGGACGGGGGCAGAGAAAAAATATCCGAAGCTCGAGATACTAGCATCCTGCTTAATGATCTCCTCTTGGAAGCTTCAACCATACTTCCAGGCTCATCCCATAAAGGTTTATACCGACCAGCCCCTACGATCGATCCTACAACATCCCAAGGCGTCTGGACGACTATTAAAGTGGAGTATGGAACTGAGCCAATTTGAGATAACATTCATCCCCCGTCGAGCTATCCTCGGACAAGCTCTCACTGATTTCATAGTAGAATTTACTACTCCCGAGGAGACTCCTATAGTGGACATCAAGGCTCTCACCACAATAACCACCGAGAATATAATCAACTTCGTCGTCTGCAACATCATCACCCACTATGAGGTCCCTCGGGCCATTATCTCGGATAATGGAACTCAGTATGAGAGCGCCGAGTTCAAAACCTTATGTCAGTGGCACAAGATCGAGACGAGATTGTCAGCAGTGGCTCATCCTCAAGTCAATGGGAAAATCGAGGCTGTCAACAAAGTGATTAAATCCATCATCAATAATGGTTTGGAAAATCCCGGGGGCATGCGGGCAGACGAACTTCCTCTGGCTCTATCGGCCTATCGAACCACTCACAAGTCCGCAGCTGGCCACACTCGTTTTACCCTTGCTTATGGATATGAAGCCGTCATCCCCATTGAGCTGAAGCTTCAATCTCATCGAGTAACCTACTTTGATCTAAAGACCAATCGAGACTTACTCTTGGGATCGCTCGATTTACTCGAAGAAAAAAGGAACGAAGCTGAGCTCTGGGCCGCCGCCCAACTACAACGAGTGACCCAATACTTCAACTCTAGAGTCCTCCATAAGGACCTCGATAACGGCAACCTCATCCTAAAAACGGGTCTTTCCTCCACTGACTGGCCTCACTCCTCGATGGGAAGACCTGTACGTCATACAACGGAAGTTCAGCAATGGGGCTTACAACCTCTCAACCGTGGACGAAGTCGAGCTTCCAAGGGCATGGAACAGCGAACATCTTCGCTGCTACTTTACATAACTTAGTGCACAGTTGCTTATGCTTTCCAATGATGTTTTGTTTTCTTGCAATTCAAGGGATTGTAAAGGCTATCACGACCAAACTTATCAGAAGAATTGGTGTTCAGTTTCCCATGTCCCTTTCATGCTGACTCCTTGTTTACTTCGTGCATGACATGTTTGACTAACCATTACAATTGACTTCCACACAACAACTCCAAATCACCGCATCAGCACCCTAAGTGTAACATCCCGAATTTTATGTGAACATAAGAGTAACAAAATGAAGTATAATTAATTTTAAATATGTGAATTAAGGAAAACGGGTTAAGCCATTGCGTTCGTCTCGGAGTTCAGCTTGAGATAGAGTCCGAGTTTGCGTAAATCGGACTCCGTATGAAGAAGTTACGGCCTTCGGAAGTTTCTGAAAATATAAAACAGCTCGAAAATAAATTCAAAATTCGAAATTCAAAATCAGAACCCAGAAGCAGGCTGGGCGGGAAATTTCCCGCCTAGGACCCAGGTTGACACTAGGGTCGACCTGGGGGTCGACCTGGGTAGGCAGGTCGACCATAGGGTCGACCTAGGGGTCGACCTTAGTGTCAACCTCCCCCCTACAGGTCGACCTGTTTTGGCCCAGATCCGATTTTCTTCGGCGTGTGACGTGGTTTTGGCTGTTCTGATGGTCTGGATTGGTTCTAGGTTAATATTTAAGGCCCTAGACACTTCTATTCTCCTATAAATACATCCCTAAGCCAAAACCTAAATCTCCTACACTATTCTCTAGCCTCCATAGCTCTCTTCTTCTTAGAAAATAAAACAATGGCGTCGCTACTCTGCTGAAACCTAGGATAAAACTAGTGCATCTTCTTCCAAACTGAATAGGATTAAAAGAACAACTAGTCTACATCAAGGGAGCGCTATTTATTTTCGGAATATAGATTCCAGAATACAAGAATCGTTCCCTTTTTGTGAGTACAATTATTTTCAGATATGAAATTTAATAATTATCTTGACATTTTTGTAAATCTGGATCTGAGGTTATGCATACTTTTCTGTGGATCTATCTTGACTGTGACTATTCTGTATCTGTTCCCTCTTTTCTTTCTTTTTGTTTATAGCCAGGCTACCACGAGCCTGTGCCAAATCTCATAAGAGATTAACGCACGAACGCTAAATTTTGGGACAAATAATGGATAATGCATAATTGGACATGACTGATCTTTGACTGATTTGAGAAAAGAACATAGGTTGTAAATTAAGATCTAGAATCAGTGCATACTATGTATGATAGAATGTGATTTGGAAGAAGAATAAGTATATGATAGCATTTGGAATATAGTGCATATTATAGTGTAAGATCTGATTGTGAGGACATAATACATGATTAAAATTTAAGATCTAGATTTGGGCATATTTTATATCACGATCTATGACTTGAAAAGAAAAGAAGAATTTGTGACTTAGGAATAAAGATCTATGTTAAAATAAGATAACTATAATGTGAATGCACCTAGATATGTGTTTTTGGATATTTGACATCATAGGCTATAATTTAGCATAATTCATATTGTTTGGGGATTTTTTGAGAATATTCTGTACTATGCAAAGCTTGACTAAAATTTGGGCATATGTTGTATGATGAATTATGACCATGATTTAGGCATGTAAGGTTAGGCTTAATTTATGATTAGGTAGGATATGTAAATAGAATTTTAGAAATGTTAAATCTGTTGAATTGCCTAATCTGCTAAATCTGTTATCTGTTGAATTGCCTAATCTTCTAAATCTGTTATCTGCTAAATCTGTTGAATTGCCTAATCTGCTAAATATGTTATCTGCTAAATCTGTTGAATTGCCTAATCTGCTAAATCTGTTATCTGCTAAATCTGTTGAATCGCGTAATATGTTAGATCTGTTATCTGTTGAGTTGCCTAATCTGTTGAAAGCTAAACAGTTGTATCTTGGGTATGAAAATCCGTAGGCTCGATCTAAGATTGAGTAAAAACATGGAAATCTGATTAATCTGCTTTTACCTGTAAAGAAGTTTAATCTGTTAAATGGACATAATTAGTCTGATATCTGTATAGTCTGTATTGGAATAAATTGGCTATGACACGAGGTTAGACTCTATTTGCGGTAGGAGCCTACCCGGAACCAACCGGCTTAACCAGCAACAACAAACTGTTAGTCTAATGTGAAAGGTCGTAGGCATAACTAAAATATGCTTAGACATGAGGTTATGTCTGGCTTGTGGCAGAAGTCTGCGCGGAACCGCTCGACATATCCAGCGACCACAAGCTACCGACCTAATGTGAGAGGTCTGTGCATTAATATTTAATTAATGCAAATCTGAGATAAATATGATGTCTAATACGTGTTGGGTGGATAGGGTTAAACTAACTGGACTGATGAATCTAATAAAATCGTTTCGTAAATTTGTAGGCCCAATACAAAGTTAGACAATATGTAAGTCTTGTTAAATCCGTACATCTGATCTGTTAACCAGAAAACTTGTTAACTTGATAGTCTGATCTGTGAACTAGAAATATGAATTCTGTCTGAAATCTGTAAACAAGTTAATCTGAAATCTGTTAGTCTGGGGGCACAAGGTTAGGAGGGGAATTACTTGTGTCATCTGTTGTGTGGAACCCATATTAGTCAGTAACCCTTTCTGGTATCAAAACTTTGACCCCACACTATGTAGGGGTCCAAGCACGCTTACTAAACTAATTATAAGCGGTTCATTCTGATAATAGCGATGGGTGTTGATGGCGCATTCCAACCTGGTCATGTGCGTGCATGGATCCGGTCTGCTCTGAGGATGTAAGACACCGTGACATCTGTAAATAGGTCTGTGCCAATAGGTTGCCACTTTAGGGAGTGATACACCCTACTGTGGGGCCGATACATGGTATTTATGTATTAGGGAGCCGATCGCTTGGGGTAGGACTTAAGGGTACACTTAGATCTGTCTGTTTCTATTGGGTGGTAACGCCTGTCTGTTTCTGCGTGGTACCGTCCGTTGGGGTGGTAAAGGCCCATTACTAGTGTACATCAAATTCTAACATTCTGTTTCCGTAGGGATTATTCTGTTTCTGTCTCTGATTCCGTTTCTGATTCTGTTTCTGTACCTTCTTTCTGTTGGGTGGTAAAGGCCCATTAGTTGGGTGGTAAAGGCCCATTATTAGTATTCTGTTTCTGTACCGTCTGCCTATGCTCGGGTGGTAATGGCCCATTACTAGCATTTCTATTTCTGTAGAGACTATTTCGTTTTTGTTTCAGTTTATATATTAGGGTAACACCTGATCCTGTTATACTAGTATTAGTGCAGAGAAGTGAAAATCTTAGCTTAGCCTATATCATTCCGTTTCTTCTGTTTACCTACTATTTCTGTTACGGTTATCTCTCATCCTGTTTTATTTACATGTCATGATACTATTGTCTGTTTATATACTGAAAGTCACTGGATTCACCAGACTTATGTCTGACCTAGTTTGTTTCGCCTCTTTTCTTTCCTTCCCCCCCCCTAAGGTTTTTATGGTGGAAGCATAGGAGATTGATTCAGATTCTCTCTGCTTGAAGTGTTTGAAGTATTGCTTGGCTTTGGCTCTATCTTTCCATGGAAGTTTATATTGGGGATTATGGCTTTGAAAATTAGGCATTCTGAAGGCTTTTGTACAAGACTGATATTTATGTACTTGAATTCCGATATTGTGATTTTGAAAGATGTAACTAAACTCATTTCTGTTTCTGTTGTAATAAAGTTATAAATTTTTCAAGTACTACTTTTATCTGTCTTGTAAATTTCTGTTCTGTCTACTAAAAACGCTCCACCAAAGTTAATGCATTCCCTTTGCGAGTGACCTTAACGGAGGTGGGGTTTTACACTTGGTATCAGAGTTGAAGGTTACCAGATTGGATAAAAAGTTTTTGAAAACAATTTTCAGAAAGGTTTAAAAAGGAAGTATTTTCAAAAGTAGAGTTTATTTTGAAAAACATAATCCCCAAAGCCATAGCCTATCTTTCTATCCTTTGTTTGGAATCTTTCCTTTTCTTTCGTTTTAGCATGTCTGGGGATCTTAACCTTCCCAAGGGCGTACTGATACCCGGCTGGTTCAGGAGGTACCTAGAAGCCGGGGCTAATGATGCATGCCCAGCAAACGTCCCTCCTCCCCCAGCTGCAGCGACTCCTCCTCCTCCGCACGTGAATACTTTCCCGAATATATGTAGAGACTTTCGAGCCATGGGTGTGAAAAACTTTAATGGAACTGAATCCTTCGTGGGGGCAAGGAACTGGCTCAAAGAAACTGAGGATTTGTTCGTTATCTTCGAGGTGGACGATAGGCAGAAGATACAGTTGGCGGTATGGTTGCTTAAGGACGTAGCTTCTTTTTTGTGGGAAGGCACAAATGGAGAGCGTCCGGTAGAGAGATGGATGGATTTCAGGCATAGGTTCGAGATGAAATTTCTCTCACGAGTGGAAGAGAGTCTATACGTAGAGAGGTTCTTGGCATTGAAGCAGGGGAATTTATCGGTGAGAGAGTACGTTAACAAGTTTAATCAGTTGGCAAGATTCGGCTTAGATTTGGTAAATTCACCGCATAAGAAGGCACTAAGGTTTGCTAAAGGTTTGAACGAGCTGCTACACGGATTGGCAATGTCCCACATTCCTATGGGGGCTAACTTCGAGAAATTAGTTGACATGGCATTGATGCATGAAGAGGAAACCAAAAGTGAGAAGAAAGAAGAAAAGCTTGAAGGACCACAGAACAAGAAGGCGGGGCCCAAAAAGGAAACATAAAAGAAGGATGAGAAGTCTGAAGACAAGAAGGAGAAGAAGTGCTTTACTTGTGGAAGCTTGACCCATCTGAACAAGGATTGCAGAAAAAGGATGGGCACTTGCTTCAACTGTGGAGAAATGAGGCACTTCACTAGGGACTGCCCAAAGAAACGAGGACAAGGGCAGAGGGCAGGAACAACTTCTGGAGTACAGTCGAATACCCTTGAGGCTCGTGGATAGGATAGAAATAGGAAAACTTTCTGTAGAAGGATTAATCTCCTTATCTGATTGCGGAGTTAAAATCTCTTTCTGATTCTCGCATTTTGATTCTGTAATTGAAACTCTACACTTTAGTACTAGTCTTGTTTCTGGTTCCGCTATAGCCTCAAACCCCATGAGAGTTACGACTCATATGTTTGTGATAAGTTGGGGTTTGAGGGTATCTGTGTTGGGCGTTAGGTTGACTATAACGCATATATTATGGGCTTTTATCGTGCTTAGTTTCCTAAGAATCATTTGGTAATCTGATCTGTATCAGTAGTCTATAGGTATCTGAATATTTCTGAAAAGGATAGGGTTTTTACTCAAAGCGTGAAGTAAATTTCCAGTTGGACATTTGTTTAATGGGAGTGATTCTCTGAGTGTTAATCTGATGTTGATTTCGGTCTTCGAGGTTTATACTTAGGGGTTTATTCTCTTAAACCGATGTCTAATGGGAACCTAGCTTTTGTTTTATTCATACTTGCTTCTATCACTCGACTTTATCCTATCGACCGAATCATCAACCTTTAGGTAGAAAC
The DNA here is from genome assembly GCA_030737875.1 of Allium sativum. Lineage (NCBI taxonomy): Eukaryota > Viridiplantae > Streptophyta > Magnoliopsida > Asparagales > Amaryllidaceae > Allium > Allium sativum. The sequence goes on along the minus strand of JASFAX010000020.1, from coordinate 40,965,387 downwards.
TAATAGGTGTAAACATGTGTTTGAGACATGTTATGGTTGAAGGTTACAAGTGGATGCAAGTGGTTGCTAGCGGTTGCTCGTGGATGCATATACACACTAGGCACTAGATCGGCTCAAAAACACTCTCATACTGCATATGGATGTGTGTGCATTTTTCAATTTTATGGATGAAAAATGGTTGACTCCGCACTTGGATGTTGCATATGAATGAACGGTTGTGCACTCATATAGAAATTATATGTATCAAATAGGAGAATTGCATACATGTTGGATTCATGGCACTGACATAATTCGCATTAAGGAGGTCAATTGAATCGGTGGACCGCCTAATCTTTGCATTAGATAAGGAACATATACACACACTTTTGCATATGTTCATACAACACTAGATGTTTTCTAAGGACAGTGGATGCTTGTGGATGATGGTTGAGTAGATGGGTGATTGGATGGTAGGAAATATTCTTCCTAACTTGAAGATTTCGGGGATGAAATCCTTTAAGGAGGGAGAATGTAACACCCCGAATTTTCTGTGAACATAAGAGTAACAAAATGAAGTATAATTAATTTTAAATTTATGCATTAAGGAAAATGAGTTATGCCATTGCGTTTATCTCAGAATTCTGCTTGAGATAGAGTCCGAGATTGCGTAAATCTGACTCCATATGAAGAAGTTATGGCGTTCGGAAGTTTCTGAAAATATAAAACAGCTCGAAAATAAATTCAAAATTCAAAATTCAAAATCAGAACCCAGAAGCAGGCTAGGCGGGAAATTTCCCGCCCAGGACCCAGGTCGACACTAGGGTCGACCTGGGGGTCGACCTTAGTGTCGACCTCCCCCCAACATGTCGACCTTTTTTGGCCCAGATCCGATTTTCTTCGACGTGTGACGTTGTTTTGGCTGTTCTGATGGTCTGGATTGGTTATAGGTTAATATCTAAGGCCCTGGACATTTCTATTCTCCTATAAATACATCCCTAAGCCAAAACCTAAATCTCCTACACTATTCTCTAGCCTCCATAGCTCTCTCCTTCTTAGAAAATAAAACAATGGCGTCGCTACTCTGCTGAAACCTAGGATAAAACTAGCGCATCTTCTGCCAAACTGAATAGGATTAAAAGAGCAACTAGTCTACATCAAGGAGCGCTATTCAGTGTTAGAATACAGATTCCGGAATATAAGAATCGTTCCCTTTTTATGAGTACAGTTATTTTCAGATATGAAATTTAATAATTATCTTGACATTTTTGTGAATCTGGATCTGAGGTTATGCATACTTTTCTGTGGATCTATCTTGACTGTGACTATTCTGTATCTGTTCCCTCTTTTCTTTCTTTTTATTTATATCCAGGCTACCACGAGCCTGCGCCAAATCTCATAAGATATTAACGCACGAACGCTAAATTTTGGGACAAATAATGGATAATTCATAATGCATAATTGGACATGAGTAATCTTTGACTGATTTGAGAAAAGAACATAGGTTGTAAATTACTGTCTGGAATCAGTGCATACTATGTATGATAGACTGTAATTTGGAAGAAGAATTATTATATGATAGCATTTGGAATATAGTGCATATTATAGTGCAAGATCTGATTATGAGGGCATAATACATGGTTAAAATTTAAGATCTAGATTTGGGCATGTTTTATATCACGATCTATGACTTGAAAAGAAAAGAAGAATTTGTGACTTAGGAATAAAGATCTATGTTAAAATAAGATGACTATTAATGTGAATGCGCCTAAATATGGGTTTTTGGATATTTGACATCATAGGCTATAATTTAGCATAATTCATATGGTTTGGGGATTTTTGAGAATATTCTGTATTATGCAAAGCTTGACTAAAATTTGTGCATATGTTGTATTATGAATTATGATCATGATTTAGGCATGTAAGGTTAGGCTTAATTTATGATTAGGTAGGATATGTAAATAGAATTTTAGAAATGTTAAATCTGTGGAATTGCCTAATCTGCTAAATCTGTTATCTGTTGAATTGCCTAATCTGCTAAATCTATTATCTGCTAAATCTGTTGAATTGCCTAATCTGCTAAATCTGTTATCTGCTAAATCTGTTGAATTGCCTAATCTGGTAAATCTGTTATCTGCTAAATCTGTTGAATCGTGTAATCTGTTAGATCTGTTATCTATTGAGTTGCCTAATCTGTTGAAAGCTAAATAGTTGTAACTTGGGTACGAAAATCCGTAGGCTCGATCTAAGATTGAGTAAAAACATGGAAATCTGGTTAATCTGTAGTAACCTGTAAAGAAGTTAAATCTGTTAAATGGACATAATTAGTCTGATATTTGTATAATATGTAGTGGAATAAATTGGCTATGACACGAGATTAGACTCTGTTTTCGGTAGAAGCCTGCCCGGAACCAACCGGCTTAACCAGCAACTGCAAACTGTCAGTCTAATGTGAGAGGCCTTAAGCATAACTAAAATATGCTTAGACACAAGGTTAGGTCTGGCTTGTGGCAGAAGTCTGCTCGTAACCGCCCGACATATCCAGCGGCCACATGCTACTAACCTAATGTGAGAGGTCTGCGCGTTAGTATTTAATTAATGAAAATCTGAGATAAATATGATGTCTAAAACGTGTTGGGTGGATAGGGTTAAACCAACTGGACTGATGAATCTAATAAAACCGTTTCGTGAATCTGTAGGCCCAATACAAAGTTAGACAATCTGTAAGTCTGTTAAATCCGTACATCTGATCTGTTAATCTGAAAACTTGTTAACTTGATAGTCTGATCTGCGAACTAGAAATCTAAAATTTGTTTGAAATCTGTAAACAAGTTAATCTGAAATCTGTTAGTTTGTGGACACAAGGTTAGGAGGGGAATTACTTGTGTCATCTGTTGTGTGGAACCCATATTAGTCAGTAACCCTTTCTGGTATCAGAACTTTGACCCCACACTATGTAGGGGTCCGGGCACGCTTACTGAACTAATTATAAGCGGTTCATTCTTATAATGGCGAGGGGTGTTGATGGCACGTTCAAACCGGGTCATGTGCGTGCATGGATCCGGTCTGGTCTGAGGATGTAAGACACCGTGACATCTGTAAATAGGTCTGTGCCAATAGTTTGCCACTTTAGGGAGTGATAAACCCTTCTATGGGGCAGACACAGGGAATTTATGTTTTAGGGAGCTGATCGCTTGGGGTAGGACTTAAGGGTACACTTAGTTCTATCTGTTTCTGTTGGTACCATCAGTTTCTGTTGGGTGGTAACACCTGTCCGTTTCTGCGTGGTACCGTCTGTTGGGGTGGTAAAGTCCCATTACTAGTGTACACCAAATTCTAACATTCTGTATCCATAGGGATTATTATGTTTCTGTCTCTGATTCCGTTTCCGATTCTGTTTCTGTACCTTCTGTCTGTTGGGGTGGTAAAGGCCCATTAGTTGGGTAGTAAAGGCCCATTATTAGTATTCTGTTTCTGTACCATCTGCCTCTGTTCGAGTAGTAAAGGCCCATTACTAACATTTCTATTTCTGTAGAGATTATTCTGTTTCTGTTTCAGTTTAGATATTCGGGTAACACCTAATCCTGTTATACTAGTATTAGTGCAGAGAAGTGAAAATCTTAGCTTAGCCTATATCATTCCGTTTCTTCTGTTTACCTGCTATTTCTGTTACGGTTATCTCTCATCCAGTTTTATTTACATGTCATGATATTATTATCTGTTTATATGCGGAAAGTTACTGGACTCACCAGACTTATGTCTGACCTAGTTTATTTCGCCTCTTTTCTTTCCGTCCCCCCCCCCAGGTTTTTAGAGTGGAAACATAAGAGATTGATTCAGATTCTCTCTGCTTGAAGTGTTTGAAGTATTGCTTGGCTTTATCTTTCCATGGCAGTTTATATTGGGGATTATGGCTTTGAAAACTATGCATTCTGAAGGCTTTTGTACAAGACTGATATTTATGTACTTGAATTCCGATATTGTGATTTTGAAATATGTAACTAAACTCATTTCTGTTTCTGTTGTAATAAAGTTATAAATTTTTCAAGTAATACTTTTATATGTCTTGTAAATTTTTGTTCTGTCTACTATAAACGATCCACCAAAGTTAAGGCATTCCCTTTGCGAGTGACCTTAACGGAGGTGGGGTGTTACACTAACCACGGGAGCCAATGCCGCCATCCAAGCCTAGAGCCCACATCGAGGACAAACACCACTGGCTACAACCGACACCCAGAGCACGGGAGCTGGCAATGCTACTCGAGTCGCCGACCCATGACGTGACCGAGTATAAATAACAACTAACTCGAATCTCTGTCCAGCGCCGATACTGAGGATAAACCGTTCAACCTTCAAGTCCCAGAACTTGGGGGCGGCCCATCGGCCGACTTATCACGAGGCTAACCACTCGCACGGCTTTAACCGACCCCTCAGGTCAGGATTCGGGCATCTGTCGAATCTTGGCGCAGCATCGAGACCGACGTTAAATCGTTTTTCCCCCGAAGCTCTAAAGGCTTAGGTGCAGACCATAGCCAAGATCGGACCCTACGGGCTGATGATCCAGGCTTATCTCCAATGAATAAACGACGCCGTCGATCGCAACCCGAAGAACGACGAGAGAGCCACCCATCAAACGGACCGCAAATCACGACGTTCTACGCCTTCGCTACACTTGGGACTTACTCCGGGAAGCCCAAAAAAAGGAGGCGACTAGCCTGGCTTCGCAAACTACGGGTTTCCTGAGCTGAGGGAGACATATTAAAAGCCACCGCTCTATCACACCCCTCTGGAATAATCGACCCAGAGTGCAGTCTCCGATTGCATTTTTGTTAAGTGTAACGACAAGTACGCTCATGCAGTACGGGACACCGGAAAACATGAGAAGAACGTTTGAACACTTAACACAAAATGAGATCTTTACTAATTCATATTTCATTTTCACACACACATGCCCCGAATGGACCACGTGTCTAACATCTCTTCTCTCTGAAGATAGGGTATACGTGAATACCACACCATATCTTTAAGGACCAAAAGTGAGGATTGCACTCGCATATACTATCGGTCTACCTAACCCAAAGTATCTATAATTCCTTTAACAATTACCGATGCTACTCATCCTTCTCTTTTCTTTTCTTTTATCTATGAAGGTTCGACACTAGGAAGGTCACCACCAGTGATGGGCACCTTCCTTCCAGAACCGCTTCCTCCTCCTTGATGTGCGCATCCCACCATCATTCTCACCATTTGAAACAATCTTAACTTCCCCGAGTGCAATAAATGGCAACGGCTTAGGAACGATGTAAGAGGAAAGGACCAATGCAGCCTCGTTCCTCCTAAGCCTTCTTGGCAGCTAACTCTGCTTTCTTCTTAGCATCCTCGGTGACCTTCTGATCAGCTAGCTCCCTAGCCTGGAGTCACATAACTGTATCCGCTTCAAGGTTATTAAGGGTCTCCTCGCCCTCTTTTGGTGGGCGTCATCGACGGCTTTCCTTTTTCCTAGCCTACTTAGAGGCCCTCTCCTTCTCCGCTTCAATATTGGCTTCTTCGGTACCACAATGGCATATTTCTCCTTGGCATCCTGCCTAGCCTTTGCCCATGCATTTTGTATGGAAGCCTCATCCTGCCCCTCTTCCCCTCTGGCTCCTAAGACTTTTCCACCAGCCGGGCTTCCTGAACTTCCACCATAGCTTGCATTGTTCGCACACATACATCAGTTATGCCCATTGCATGAGCACTTCAGCCAACCACAACTTTTCCTCCTCTAAAGAGACTTACATGAATGTAGGACCTCGAAGAACATGGGTTCTCCTCTTCTCCAGATTGTTCCCACTGTAACTCCAAGTGGGACTCGGACGCTTGAGGAAGCACGGGGAAAAGCCTGGTGTCGCCTCCGCTCCAAGGAGGTTACCCATCAAAAGAGGAAACTATCCGAATTCTGGGGGTTCATCGCTCACATACTCTTCAGCTGGAAAGAACTAAAGCTTAGGGGTAGTCCTCCAACTATCTTTGCACCAGCTTGACCATCGCCGCAAGCTTCAAAGCAATCATTTCTAAATGGGAACGTCCACCTCGCGCCGAGGGTAACTAAGACCCAAAAGCTCGGGTTTCAGAAGCTTCTGACCTTCCACCGATACTAGGTAGGCCAGGCATAGAGGCCCAAACCGGAAGACAGAGGGAGCTACACAATCACTGGTTCCTCGAGGAACATGGGAATTTAGACAAGTTCTTAGTATGCGAAATAAAAAATTCATGCCTCGATGCAAGTTCTCGAGTTCCCATGGCCAGTTCATTGGGTTCCCAAAGTCTCAATGCCCTACTAGCAAACTCATACCTAAGTGCTACGCGAAGCTGACCCACACCTCTCGACGACAAAGCTGCCTACTTACGAGAGAATTGAAATGCGGTGATGACATCTACTTTTAATAACTAAAACCATGATTACTGGTAACCATCAACACCATTTTCGGATCGGATAATGATCACGACATAATTGGGTTGGAGACTAATGACTCGACCATATGTCCACATCTTGCGTGCTTATCCGAGCGGTCAGTCGAATAAATTCATTTGCAGAATTGTTCACCAACCAGTTGTGTTATGTTCCATCAATTACAAACCAAACATGAAACTTTGACCCACGATCAGAACTTGCTAGCTCGTCCCTGACATCGAGCAAAATCTAGCAGATACACGGGCTTGGGGAAGCCCTCTACCGATTATCGCATCGGCCTGGCAATCTCAAGACTCGATCGGATCCCCTTCAATCCCTGCACTGGCGTCATTTTGCAGCATACCTTGGAGCCACAATCTTGAAAGCGCCTTCACCTCGCAACGAAGGCGATCCAAAGCTAGAGTCTAGGCCCTGGAGGCTTTTCCACTTTCCATCAGTGCCAGGACTCCATAAAAAGCAGACAATCCGGAACATGATGGTAACCTTTAGCCTCCACAACTAATGCCATGGCCGTCACCAACCACCAGCGCAACGCCTGAGTCAAGATGCAACTGCGTGGTGTTTGGGTTATTGATCGGATCCCAAGCCTAACAGCTCAATTGTGCGTCGACATCCTACATACACATTCGGGCCGACAGTCCAAGCAAGTCCATTCCTCGAGGACCAAAATTCACTGATCACTGTCCGCTCATCGGGCGCCATGCAAATGTTTACGTTAACTAGCCCAAGCCTTGAGCCAAGACTAAGTCATCAGAGTGCAAAGTTATACGTCATGCTCCCACGCACTTGCTAGAATGTCAAGTCCCTCATACCGACTTGGACCTCTTGAAAAACCAAGAGGGTTTATTAAGTGTCTGGGATACGAAGTCCACTCCCGTATTCACTCATACTAGGCGACCTTTAGCCGAATTCACTACACTAAAATAGGGGATTCCCAATAAGTACAGGTGTTACAAATAACTTTTGTAACATTTTTAAGTGTCACCTACGACCTGTGAGAAATTTCCGGTAACACTTATAAGTGTTACAAACAGAGTAACTGCTAACACTTATAAGTGTTACAAATATATTCACTGCTAACACTTATAAGTGTTGGAACAATAAGATATGGTAACACTTATAAGGGTTACAAACATATTTGTAACACCCCGATTTTCACTTAATATTAAGATTTAGTAATTAAAGAATAATTAATCTTAGACGTGAGAATTAAGGGAAACGGGTTGCGCGATTGTGTTCGTCTCGGAATTCTGGTTGAGATAGAGTCCGAGTTTGCGTGATTTGGACTTCGTATGAAGAAGTTATGGCCATCCGAAGTTTCAGAAAATTCAAAACAAATTTAAAATATTCAAATTTCAAATTTCAGAAGAGGCGGGAAAATTCCCACCAGACAGAGGGTGTCGACACTAGGGTCGACATGGGTGTCGACCCCCCCCCCAAGGGGTCGACCCAGGGGTCGACCCCCCCTGTTGGTCAGTTTGGCCTGGGTGCACTGATTTGAGCTTTGGGCTGTGTTTTGGTGGCTTGTGACGAAATCTGACGGCTCTAAACTAAATTAGGGTTAATCTAAGGGCCTAAACTACATCCTAATTCTATAAATACACCCTAAGACTACCCTAATTCATACTAAAAATAGATACAACGTCGTTATGCCGTCAAAATGCAACTTGAAGGAGCCTCCATCAAATTGTAGAAGAAGATAGCTTCTCAAATCAACTTCGAATCAACTTTAGCAACTTAATATTCTTCATAGGAGTGCTAATCAACAAGTTGTGAGTTTCTATGCCTTTAGCAAGCAATTGCTAAACTAATTATGATAGGATATAATGAGGTTATGGTTATGTATGTGGATCAATGCAAGTTATGTTATCATATGCTATGTGTTCATGATATTATGCAAGTTATGCAAGTCATATGCTATGTGTTCATGATGTTATGCAAGTTATGCAAGTCATTTGCTATGAGTTCATGATGCTAGTTGTGCAAGTTTTATGCTATATGTTCATGATGCTAGTTATGCAAGTTTTATGCTATGTGCTCATGATGCTAGTTATGCAAATCACTATGATAAACATTGATCCATTATGACACCATGTTATGCAAGTTTGGTGTTTGATTATATGCAATTTCATATATGACATGTTATGCAAGTTTGGTGTTTGATTATATGCAAGTTCATATATGACATGTTATGCAAGTTTGGTGTTTGATTATATGCAAGTAACATGTGCAAGTTTACACCTTTGTATGATATGCATACATATGCAAGTTAACCCCTTTATATGTCATACATATATTTGCAAGTTTACCCCTTTGTATGACATAAGTAACTTATGCAAGTAACCCTCTTTATGACATATGTGATTCATGCAAGTTTGGGTTGATTATTTATGCTAGTTGGGTTTGATGCCATGGTCATATATGCATGTTGACACCTTTAAAACCCAAGTTGATGCTAATGTTATGCAAGTTGAACCCATTGTGTTTGTGATGAATCTTCCCTTTTAAGTATGTCATGTCAACGTATTACGTGGGGAACGATGGGGTTAATATTCATGTTAATGAAATGGTGTGAAGTTGGTATGATTATGCATACCATAAAGTGGATGGACATAATTGAGTCAATTATGTACATCGTTAAATTTGTAATTAATTAGGGATAATTAATACATATTATGGGGGTGATTAATTAGGTGTAATTAATCGACTAAGACACGAGGTTGGACCCTTTTGTAGCATAAGACTGCCCGGAACCGACCGGCAAATCCAGCGGCTACAAATGATTGGCCCAATGTGAGAGGTCTTAGGCATAAACTAAATACGTGACAAGTGTAAAGACACGAGGTTAGACTCGGTTATGGCGTAAGGCTGCCCAGACCCGACCGGCAAATCCAGCAGCCATAAAAGGTAGTCTAATGTGAGAGGTCTTTGCAAAGGTTACGGTCTTAATCAATTAAGAAACACTTAACTAGATAAGCATGTAATGGGGCATGAGGGGTTAAGTGGGTGCCTTGGGTGGCATGTGGAAATCAAGTAAGTGCCTTGGGTGGCATGTGGAAATCTAGTGGGTTGCCTTGGGTGGCAATAGAAAATACGATTAGAATACTTAACCAAGTGGAAACATGTAATTAAACATGATTAAAGGGTTAAGTGGGATGCACTAGAAAAAGGGACAAGCTTAGGTGGGTAGCTTGTGGGGGCCCATTTCAACCAGTAACCCATATGTATCTTATTGGGCTCGACCCATGTCGAGGACGGGACACGCGTACTGGGCTTGACTATAAGAGGCCAAAACGGGTTAGCGGTGGCAATGCAAGTCCAACGGGTTTCATATGCGTGTGTGGACCCGGGCTGGTAGGTAAGACGTTATTGCATCGTGTAGGTATAAGCCGTGCACCGTTGATTGTATCGGGTTGCCACTTTGGGGAGTGATACACCCCACTGTTGGGCCAACATGGGTATCTACGGTAGGGAGCCGATCGCTTGGGGAGTAGTAGGTACACCTAGTGGAGATAGGGGCAGACGGCACTTATGTAGTCAGCTAGGGGTACACGAAACTACTAGTTAAATTTTCTAAGTCCTTGGGTGGGATCAACCTTTAAGTAGGAATGACTGGTGTGGTGCAGTGTAGTAATTACCCTTGGGTGGGTAGATGCGTCTTTACCGTTATCTTAGTTCATCCTATGTCTAGTTGGCTGCTTAGTGTAGTCATTTATCCCCAGTCATCACCGTACCAAGTTTATATCATACCCTAATTACTTTAATGATTGTATTGTTAAAGTTATAGGGCTCACTCAGACTTATGTCTGACCCCGTTGTTTTTATCTTTTTTTTTCCAACCCTCAGGTTCTTAGAGTGGGCCTAGCACTAGTGGGCTTTGATCAGATTGCTTTATCTATCTTTTGGAGCTTGGACCGTGATGTAGAGCCCAGCTTATCTTTTCTATTATGGCTATTAGTTATGTAGTGGGATTATGTACTTATGTTTTATCAGGATGGATATTTAGTACTTGACTCTTGTTTTAGTTGGTTTTGATATGTAACCAAACATGTTTATCTTCTGCTGCAATGAAATGATGTTTTAGATTTCAAGTATTATTTATATCTGTCTTGTTGTAATTTTTCTGTTCTATATTCACTTAAAATACTCCACCGAAGTTAAGGCATTCCCTTAGTGAGTGACCTTAGCGGGTGTGGGGTGTTACACGTGGTATCAGAGCTGAAGGTTACCAGAACAGATAAAACTTTTAGAAAAACTATTTTTCTAAAAACATTTTCGAAGGAGTATTTTCAAAAACATGTCTTTTAAGAGAAAAGTTTTTGAAAGAAAAGCATAATCCCCAATAGCCATATCTTTATCTTTCGAATTCTCCATTTTGAATCTTTCCTCTTTCGTTTCAGCATGGCTGAAGATTTTAACTTTCCGGAGGGTGTAGCGATACCAGTATGGTATAGGAGATTGATGGAGGCTAGGGCCGCCACTACGGGTCCAGCAAATGTTCCTCCACCAACAGTAGCACCCGATGTTCCTCCCCCTCCTCCTCCTCGCACGGATACTTTTGCTAAGACTTGCAAGGAATTTAAGGTTATGGGAGGGAAATCTTTTCAAGGATCAGAAACTTTTGTGGAAGCTAGGGATTGGCTTAAGGAGGTGGAAGAGTTGATAGACATCTTTGAGATGGAAGAAGGAAAGAAAGTCAAGTTAGCTGCTTGGTTAATGAAGGGAGAGGCCTCGTTCTGGTGGGAGGTCACTAATGGAGAACGCCCTGTTGACTCTTGGGCGGATTTCAAGCAAAGGTTTGTGGCAAAGTTTCTCTCAAGGGCGGAGGAAAACTTGTATATGGAAAGGTTCTTGACTCTAAAGCAAGGAAACCTATCAGTGAAGGAATATGTCAACAAGTTTAATCAATTGGCAAGGTTTGGCATAGACATGGTGAATACACCGGAGAAGAAGGCTTTGAGGTTCGTTAAAGGCTTGAATGAACCGATGCATGGATTGGCTATGACTTACATCCCTATGGGGGCCACCTTTGAGAAGCTAGTAGACATGGCACTCATGCATGAGGAAGAGAAGGGTCCTAATGCTAATAAGGCACCCGAGAAGAAAGGAGATCAGAAGAGACCTCAACAGCAACAGCAAAACAAGGGTGGGAAAGGCAACGGTGGCAAGGGAAAGAAGAAGTGCTTCAATTGTGGGACACCAGGCCACCTAAGCAAAGACTGTCGGAAGAAGAAGAAGACTGGCTGCTTCCACTGTGGCGAAGCAGGGCATCTAGTGAAGGACTGCCCTAAGAAGGGGCAGAGGACGGGATCTACCTCAGGGGGATAGGTACAAGCTCTTATGGCACCAGGTCAGGCAAAGGGGCAAGTTCAGGCTCTCGCGGTTCCACCGATTCAGGAAAGAGGTAGAACTATTTCCGTTGAAAGTCTGGTTTTTCTGTTTGATCATCCTGTCCGTACTTTATTTGACTCTGGCGCATCACATTCGTTTATCTCATCATCATTAGTTGAGTCACTGCACTTAGACACCAGTCTAGTAGATGATCCCTTGGTTGTCTCAAACCCAATTGGGGGCTCCACTTATTCGTCCATGATATGTTTGGGTTTGAGGATTTCTATACTGAGCGTTGAGTTTAGATGTGATGCTTTTGTTTTGGGCTTCACGGGCTATGGGTTGATTTTGGGCATGGACTGGTTATCCAGTAATGGTGTCGTTCTTGATTGTGAAAGGAGAGTTGTTAGGCTCATGACTCGCTTGGGTAACACTCTCGAGATCTCTTGTAATCCCATGGATTCTGTTATGCTAAGTTATCTTGAATCGCTTAACGCTTCGGTCGAGAGTTTGCGATCTGTTAGAGTGGTCCGGGAATACTCGGATGTGTTTGAGGAGGTGAAGGGCTTACCTCTGAAGCGGGAGATTGACTTCCGAATATATCTGGTAGACAATGCTAAACCAGTATCTTTGCCAGTGCGCCACATGGCTACTCGTGAGAGGAGGGAACTCCATAAGCAAGTAGGGGAGTTGCTTGAGAAGGGGTTCATAAGACGAAGTATATCGGAGTGGGGTGCTCCAGTAGTTTTTGCCACGAAGGTGGATGGGTCCCCCAGACTTTGTGTAGACCATAGAGAACTCAACAAGCTCACAAAGAAGAATAGATACCCATTGTCGATAATTGATGATCTCTTGGATCAGTTGGTTGGCGCCTCAGTGTTTTCACAGTTGGACTTAACCACGGGGTTTCATCAGTTGAGAGTGGCTGAGGATAGCATAGACAAGAATGCCTTTAGGACTCCGGATGGTTTCTATGAGTGGCTGGTGATGCCATTTGGTTTGACGAACGCCCCTGCATACTTTGTTGATTTGATGAGTAGGGTGTTCAGGGAGTACCTTAATAAGTTCGTGGTGGTCTTTGTGGATGACATCTTATTCTTTTCTAAGAGTGAAGAAGAGCATGCCCTACATCTTAGGGAAGTGTTAGAGACTATTCGAGCGCATAGCCTTAAAGCTAAATTCTCTAAATGTCACTTTTGGAGGAAGGAAGTGCGATTCTTGGGGCACGTGGTCTCCAAGGAAGGGATAGCTGTGGATCCCGCGAAGGTAGTGTCCATCCAAGATTGGAAGGTTCCGAGGAATGCTACCGAGGTGAGGAGTTTCTTGGGGTTGGCTGGCTACTATAGGAAGTTTATCAAGGACTTCGCGAAAATATCAGCTCCATTAACTCGCTTGACGAAGAAAAATCTGGTCTTCACATGGGACGTAGATTGTGATGATGCGTTCCAACGGTTAAAGAGAGCTTTAACCACAGCTCCAGTCTTAGTGTTGCCAGATGGGAGTAAGCCATTTGTTGTTTATACCGATGCTTGTGGGATAGGACTGGGCGCAGTCTTAATGCAAGAGGGAAGGGTAATAGCCTACGGTGGAAGGCAGTTGAGAGCGCATGAGAAAAATTACCCTACACATGATCTAGAGTTGGCCGCTATTGTTTTTGCGCTTAAGACTTGGCGCCATTATCTTCTTGGCGAGAGATTCGAATTGTTCACTGACCACAAATCATTGAAGTACTTGTTTTCTCATAAGGATTTGAACTTAAGACAACAAAGGTGGATGGAGTTCTTAGCATCCTATGATTTTGAGATAGCGTATACCCCTGGTAAGGGTAACGTGGTGGCGGACGCCTTGAGCAGAAAAAGGTTGTCCTTGAGTCCATTGTTCGTGGAACGACGAAGCTTGGAATTTATCTCGATGTTTGACTTCAGACCTTCCGTTGACTTTGTACCCGGCTTGCTAGCATCCTTAGAGGTCAGACCTACTCTTTTGGGACAGATTGGCGAGGCACAGCAGGACGACCCACAGTTGGTTGAGTTGGTAGAGAGGCTCATAAGGGGGGAGTCGTCCAGCCATTTGAGTAGGTACACCCTAGACGATAGGGGGTGCTTGCGTAGAGATGGTAGACTTTGTGTACCGCAAGACGAGGGTTTGAGGAAGGCTATTCTTGATGATGCGCATCGTTCAAAGATGACCATTCATCCCGGTGGGGACAAGATGTACCAAGACATGAAGCGAGTTTTCTTTTGGGCCGGTATGAAGAAAGATGTGGCCGAGTATGTCGCTAGATGCTTGGTGTGCCAACAAGTGAAAGCGGAGCAAAAGAAACCTGGTGGGTTGCTTCACCCATTGGAAGTGGGATAGCGTCTCGATGGATTTTATTGATGGGTTACCGAGATCGAGGAAGGGTAATACGGGAATTTGGGTTGTGGTAGACAGACTTACTAAGAGCGCCCATTTCATACCCGTGAAGAGCAAGAGGACTGCTCCATGGCTAGCTTCAGTTTACCTTCGAGAAATAGTTCGATTGCATAGGTTACCTTCTAGCATAGTGAGTGATCGAGATCCTATCTTCACTAGCGAGTTTTGGAAGAGTTTGCAAGAGGCAGTAGGGACTCAATTGTGTTTGAGCACCGCATATCATCCTCAGACGGACGGCCAGACCGAGAGGGTGAATCATGTTCTAGAAGACCTTTTGAGGCTATGTATCTTAGATTTTGGAGGTACATGGGAAGAGCATCTTCCATTGGTGGAGTTCGCGTATAATAACAGCTTTCAGTTTAGTATTGGTATGGCTCCTTTCGAAGCTCTTTATGGAAGGCCTTGTCGATCACCTACATGTTGGTGGGAATCTACGGATAAGATCTTGCTTGGGCCTGATATGGTTAGAGAGACTTCGGAAAAGATTGATTTGATTCGAAGAAGGATGAAAGCAGCGCAAGATAGGCAGAAATCTTACGCGGATAAGAGGAGGACGGATCTGGAGTTTGATGTTGGGGACATGGTCTTTGTCAAAGTATCTCCATTACGGAATGTTGTTCGCTTTGAGTCCGTTGGGAAGTTAGCACCAAGATTTGTAGGACCGTTTCCTATTAAGGAAAGGATTGGACGGATGGCATATAGAGTGGATTTACCCGAGAGACTTAGTGGGGTACATGACGTATTCCATGTGTCACATTTGAGGAAGTGCCTACATGAGACCGCAGAGGTGGTAGAGCCGAGCTTGCTTAGAGAAGTGGAGGTAGAGCGTGATGCGACTATTCGACGAGCTCTTACCCGCATCCTTGGGTCAGAGATTAGGAAGTTGAGAAACAGAGAGGTTCAACTAGTCAAAATGCAATGGGGAGATGATGAGAGCAACGCTACTTGGGAGACAGAAGCGAAGATGCGTTCACTGTACCCATTCCTTTTTGAGGGTATGTCTTTTAACTTCTCCTTTATCGTTTGTCTAGTACTTATCTTACCTATAGTATGTCCTCTCATTAGTACCTTTGACCTTTAGATAGGGTAAACCTATGGTTGAAACATGTATTTGAGACATGTTATGATTGATGGATGCATGTGGATGCAAGTGTTTGCTAGTGGTTGCTCGTGGATGCATATACACACACTTTAGACACTAAATCGGCTCAGTCACTTCATATTGCATATTGCATATAATTGTGTGTAGGTAGCTATATTAATGGATGTATAATGGTTGTGTTGTCATATGGATGATGCATTTTGGTGTATGGTTGTGCACACATGTAGTAATAGTATGTGTCCATAGGGTTCTTTCGCATACATATTGGATGCATGGCACTATCATGGTTTGCATTAAGGAAGTCAACTGAATCAGTAGACCGCCTGATTTTGCATTAGACAGGAAACATATACACACACTTTTTGCATATGTTCATACAACATTAGAAACTTTAAGGACAATGGATGCCAGTGGTTGATGGTTTGAGTAGATGGTTGTTTGGTTGGTAGGATACGTTCTTCTTGACATGGAGATTTCGGGGACGAAATCCTTTAAGTAGGGGAGAATGTAACACCCCGGATTTCACTTAATATTAAGATTTAGTAATTAAAGAATAATTAATCTCAGACGTGAGAATTAAGGGAAACGGGTTGCGCCATTGTGTTCGTCTCGGAATTCTGGTTGAGATAGAGTCCGAGTTTGCGTGATTTGGACTTCGTATGAAGAAGTTATGGCCATCCGAAGTTTCAGAAAATTCAAATCAGATTTAAAATATTCAAATTTCAAATTTTAGAAGAGGCGGGAAAATTCCCGCCAGACAGAGGGTGTCGACACTAGGGTCGACATGGGAGTCGACCCCCCCCCAAGGGGTCGACCCATGTGTCGACCCAGGGGTCGACCCCCCCTGTCGGTCAGTTTGGCCTGGGTGCACTGATTTGAGCTTTGGTCTGTGTTTTGGTGGCTTGTGACGAAATCTGACGGCTCTAAACTAAATTAGGGTTAATCTAAGGGCCTAAACTACATCCTAATTCTATAAATACACCCTAAGACTACCCTAATTCATACTAAAAATAGATACAACGTCGTTATGCCGTCAAAATGCAACTTGAAGGAGCCTCCATCAAATTGTAGAAGAAGATAGCTTCTCAAATCAACTTCTAATCAACTTTAGCAACTTAATCTTCTTCATAGGAGTTCTAATCAACAAGTTGTGAGTTTCTATGCCTTTAGCAAGCAATTGCTAAACTAATTATGATAGGATATAATGAGGTTATGGTTATGTATGTGGATCAATGCAAGTTATGTTATCATATGCTATGTGTTCATGATGTTATGCAAGTTACGCAAGTCATATGCTATGTGTTCATGATGTTATGCAAGTTATGCAAGTCATATGCTATGTGTTCATGATGTTATGCAAGTTATGCAAGTCATATGCTATGAGTTCATGATGCTAGTTGTGCAAGTTTTATGCTATATGTTCATGATGCTAGTTATGCAAGTTTTATGCTATGTGCTCATGATGCTAGTTATGCAAATCACTATGATAAACATTGATCCATTAAGACACCATGTTATGCAAGTTTGGTGTTTGATTATATGCAAGTTCATATATGACATGTTATGCAAGTTTGGTGTTTGATTATATGCAAGTTCATATATGACATGTTATGCAAGTTTGGTGTTTGATTATATGCAAGTAACATGTGCAAGTTTACACCTTTGTATGATATGCATACATATGCAAGTTAACCCCTTTATATGTCATACATATATTTGCAAGTTTACCCCTTTGTATGACATAAGTAACTTATGCAAGTTACCCTATTTATGACATATGTGATTCATGCAAGTTTGGGTTGATTATTTATGCTAGTTAGGTTTGATGCCATGGTCATATATGCATGTTGACACCTTTAAAACCCAAGTTGATGCTAATGTTATGCAAGTTGAACCCATTGTGTTTGCGATGAATCTTCCCTTTTAAGTATGTCATGTCAACGTATTACGTGGGGAACGATGGGGTTAATATTCATGTTAATGAAATGGTGTGAAGTTGGTATGATTATGCATACCATAAAGTGGATGGACATAATTGAGTCAATTATGTACATCGTTAAATTTGTAATTAATTAGGGATAATTAATACAAATTATGGGGGTGATTAATTAGGTGTAATTAATCGACTAAGACACGAGGTTGGACCCTTTTATAGCATAAGACAGCCCGGAACCGACCGGCAAATCCAGCGGCTACAAATGATTGGCCCAATGTGAGAGGTCTTAGGCATAAACTAAATACGTGACAAGTGTAAAGACACGAGGTTAGACTCGGTTATGGCGTAAGGCTGCCCGGACCCGACCAGCAAATCCAGCTGCCATAAAAGATAGTCTAATGTGAGAGGTCTTTGCAAAGGTTACGGTCTTAATCAATTAAGAAACACTTAACCAGATAAGCATGTAGTGGGGCATGAAGGGTTAAGTGGGTGCCTTGGGTGGCATGTGGAAATCAAGTAAGTGCCTTGGGTGGCATGTGGAAATCTAGTGGGTTGCCCTGGGTGGCAATAGAAAATACGATTAGAATACTTAACCAAGTGGAAACATGTAATTAAACATGATTAAAGGGTTAAGTGGGATGCACTAGAAAAAGGGACAAGCTTAGGTGGGTAGCTTGTGGGGGCCCATTTCAACCAATAACCCATATGTATCTTATTGGGCTCGACCCATGCCGAGGACGGGACATGCGTACTGGGCTTGACTATAAGAGGCCAAAACGGGTTAGCGGTGGCAACGCAAGTCCAACGGGTTTCATATGCGTGTGTGGACCCGGGCTGGTAGGTAAGACGTTGCATCGTGTAGGTATAAGCCGCGCACCGTTGATTGTATCGGGTTGCCACTTTGGGGAGTGATACACCCCACTGTGGGGCTAGCACGGGTATCTACGGTAGGGAGCCGATCGCTTGGGGAGTAGGGGGTACACCTAGTGGAGATAGGGGCAGACGGCACCTATGTAGTCAGCTAGGGGTACACGAAACTACTAGTTAAATTTTCTAAGTCCTTGGGTGGGATCAACCTTTAAGTAGGAATGTGTAATAACCCGGAAAATGTGAACCAATTTAAAAATTTTAAATTTGGTTATTACCAAAGAATTTGAATAATTTAAATAGCCTATTTCAATAAAATATAGAATTGGGTATGGTATTGCAGTTTGAAATTTTGTATACAAACTTTGTCTGACTGTACCGGGAGGAAAATATAACGGATTTTAACGAAACTGAAAATATTTAAATCTGTTTATCAATACCTTTCTAACGAATATGAAAAATCGAAGTTTCATAGCGGGAATCAAAAGTTATGGCCAAACGAATTTTCAGAAATGTCGCTATATAGTATATATAGCCCTTGAAAATTGAGATTTTGCTTACGACCTCGGAATTCAACGAAACCACTTTTGTTGGGTCCGGGATGTCAAATTATTACTAAGTTTCAAATTTCATAAGTTTTGAAGCTAGTATGTGAGCGGGGCAAAAGATAATGTGATTGTTCAAATTCTGTTAAAAAGGGTCGACCTAAAAATGGCCGTTTTTCAAACGAGCTCAGAATTCGACGAAACTGGTTTTGTTAGGACCGTATCGTCAAAACAAAGCTAGATTTATTTTTCTGGAATTTTCCGATTCAGTTTGTGGCCCTGGCAAATTGAAATGTACGTTTAAATTAAATATCGAATGTTTTATATTTTAATTTGAAAAATAACTGACTGTAACAGTCGAAATGGCCAACAAAACATATCCCATTGTGTCCGGAATGGGGGTATTTAGCTAGGGGCGACAGTCGTTGGGTTTAAAAAGGAGTCCATTTGCAAAAACACTATTTAAAAATTTCTATAAAGCTCTGGCCAATAGGAAATTTTCTTTTATAAAAATAATAATAAATAATAACTAATGAAACCCTAGCCGCCAGCGATATTGGGCGACTCAGAGGGCTTGAAGCTTCTCATCGACTTTACCGCCGCCTCAGGCGATTTCGCCGCCGCCGCCTGTTGAAGCTTCTGACCGCCTTCGCCTCCTCTCCACATCCGACCAAGCCACGCCTCCTTCCATCGACCGTAGGCGTCGGAAATCGACCAGAAAGTCGCGCCTTACAGAGCGCCGCCGCGACCTCCACAAGCCACCGAACACATCGCCACCACCGCCGATCTGGAGGTGGTTCGTAGCTCTTTGACGCAGCGTGGTCTGATCGAAGCATTGAGGTACGGTTTGGCTTAAAAATCGAGACCTAGTTTCGAAGTTTCAAAAACTTTTCTGATGTAAAATTCTGAAATGAAAATAACACTTTTAAGTGTTGCAAAACTTTGAAAAATAATAACTTTTACGTTCTTTAACGAAATTTGATGAAACAGGAGACACCGTGACCGCAAGGAGGCTCTCTACATTTTAGAAGAAGCCGCGGATTTTTCTGACCTTCCTACGATTTTTAGCACTGCAATAACCAATGTGAGGAATCTAAATTATTTGTGTGAATGAAATCGCGTTGTATAAATTATATAAGCGAAGTGTAAATTATATACGCATTGTATACCTCATGTACACGTGTTGTATAAGTTATATTAGCAATGTATAAATTATACAAGCGTTGTTTGAAACATATATGCTTTGAATTGTGATGAAATGCAAGTGAGTTATATATATATATATATATATATATATATATATATATATATATATATATATACTCCCCTCGTCCACAGACCATGGACGATATTTATTGCTTGTGATTGACGTGATATTATATGGTATGACGAATGGTTGGAAATAATTGTTTGTGGTTGGTATTGTGGTTGAAAAATACCTTTATGGTTGAAAAATACCTTTATGGTTGAAAAATACCTTCTTGTGGTTAAAACAAAATAGAATAGGATTGTGGAATTGAAAATAAAACATGCCGCCTGCGTGCAAACTAGATGCATGATCCCCATTGTCAAAAACCGCGAGGTTTTAAGGTAGGGCGAGGAGACGTACTAGGGACGGTCCCGGTTTTAACTACCCTGCCGTTATGCTGCCGAAATTTTCTGAAATATTTATGTGTTAGAATAATTTTCATTCGTTGAAATAAATTTACATAAACTATATAGAATATTCATGTGTTGAGTTGCAATTCATTTGTTGAGTTGAAATTCATGTGTTGAATATTATTTGAATTTAAACGAATAGCTTTAGCGATAAAAATCACATTTTTATATATATACAAACTATATAGAATATTCATGTGTTGAGTTGCAATTCATTCGTTGAGTTGAAATTCATGTTTTGAATATTATTTGAATTTAAAAGAATAGCTTTAGCGATAAAAATCACATTTTTATATATATACAAACTATATAGAATATTCATGTGTTGAGTTGCAATTCATTCGTTGAGTTGAAATTCATGTGTTGAATATTATTTGAATTTAAACAAATAGCTTTAGCGATAAAAATCACATTTTTATATATATACAAACTATATAGAATATTCATGTGTTGAATTGCAATTCATTCGTTGAGTTGAAGTTCATGTGTTGAATGTTATCATCTTTTAAAAATAAGTTGAATCGACAATGAAAACTATATTTTTATAGTGAATATGAAGTGTTAAAAATACACACGTGTCGAATAAATATTTTTGATGATAAAAATATTTCTTTTATCATGTATACGCTTAGTTAAAAATACACACGTGTCGAATAAATATTTTTGATGATAAAAATATTTCTTTTATCATGTATACGCTTAGTTAAAAATACACACGTGTCGAATAAATATTTTTGATGATAAAAATATTTCTTTTATCATGTATACGCTTAGTTAAAAATACACACGTGTCAAATAAATATTTTTGATGATAAAAATATTTCTTTTATCATGTATACGCTTAGTTAAAAATACACATGTGTTGAAATAAATAATAGTTTGCTAGAAATATTATTATTAGCTTTGTTCTGCATATATATATACATGTGTTGAACAGGAAAAATGGATTAGCTGTAGAGTAAAGAAATTATTTGCGTGCCCGACAAATAGGTAAACCTTGATGAGTTGGCTGCGCAATTTTATTTATATATCAACTCCTGTGAATGCCATTGGATGCGGAGTGCTGGTTTTTCTGTGTGAAATAATAAATAACGCCATAGGATAGTAACAATTAATTTTGAACTACACTACATGGCATACTTCTTGATGATAGGCATACTTCATCATATTCCACATAAGCAACTGGAGCTTGTGTGACGAGGTGGAAGATTTACCATACAAGCAAGAGGCTTGTATGGCGATGACTATATACTACAGGTTGAACTGATGACTGATATGGACTATATAAATTATAACGATAAATTGCCAGATTAATAAAAACCCCACACGGGTCTGGAGTTGACAATAATCACGTCGCTCTAGTTATTAGATACGGCACATGGACTATTTATTTCCACACGGAAATGGGGTTACGGGAATTTATTCTCTGGAGTGATTATCAGTACATGCTCCCCCGTAAACACCAAAAAATATCACTATAAATATGTGAATGCTTTTTAGGATTTATTGGGTACCTAATACGGCCCAATAAATTTCCAAACCCCTCCCCGTACAAAGGAGGTTATGGCGAAATTTTTCGAAATATTAAGGCGTTAGTGAAATATTTGAAGTGAAAACGAAGTTGAAAATATAGAATGAACTATAGTTGAAATTATAGAATGAACTATATTTATATATATAAAAATAAATATAATTAAAAGGAATAGAGGCCGTGCAGTTCGTGTTTCGGAATCGTAATTTGAAACGATTAGTGCGAGAAATCCGACCATCGGATTTTCCCAAAACCGCAACCGCTGGGTTCGCCTTGGTAATATCTTTCCAACGGCACCAACCTTGTAAAAATCCAACGGTTGGATTGTCCGGAATGTTTAATTCAAATCTGAAGGAAAACAGCGCCAGAATCGTTTATATTTATATATAAATATAAATATAATTAAATTAAATCGAATAACGATGCTGCAGTTCGAATTTTGAAACCGTAACTTCAAACGACTAGTGTGGAAGATCCGACCGTCGGATTCTCACGAAACTGGAACCGTTGGGTTCGCTTTGGGAATATCTTCCCACTGATATAGACTTTGTAGAAATCCAACGGTTAGATTTTCCGATATGTGTAAAACAAATTAGGGGAAAAACAGCGCCAGTGCCACGGCACGACCTGAAACGTCGTTTAATTAAATATGGCCATTTTTAAATAAATAAAAATGGCGAAAAATCGTTATAAAATATTATAAGCAATATTGATTGAGAATAAACCAAATGGGCTTGAATTGTTTGATATTTGATGGTTGTATGTGTATGACATGAAAATAACACTAAAGAACCGAAAGATGGATGTCGAATAATATAACCATAAAATGAATCGATTTAAATTCTAATGACGTGAATTATTTGAAAAGGCCGAGCTAACCCTCATTTCAAATAATTTATCGAGCGATTCGAATTGGAAAATGCAAAGACGATTCAAGACCGACGATCTTCGTATCGGTTGGATGGGCGCTACTGAGGTTCCTGACCGGAGTAGCTACTGGAAGGGGACGGAAGTAGTAGCCGTCTGAACGTATGTGTTGATTGGACGGATATACGAGGAATTTGACGCCTCCGGTTTCGTTCAGACCCAGGACGGACTTGTAAATGGACTGTGTGTCTGACATTGGATTTTGTTCTATACTGATTGATCTCTGTTAAATATATATCTGTTTGGCGGTGGAGAATTTATTCTTTTGCTTAACGCCCTTCTCTGAGACGCACGAGCTCAGAGGTTATATATCGATGGAAATCAATCGTATGGAGTGGACTGCCTATGTGGCATGCCAAGATGCTGTGATCAAGGCTTCTGTTGCAAAGCAAAGTCTTGTGGATGATGATCAAAGCAAGGTCTACGTGGCCTAGCTTTGTGTATTTCGTAGATTCGCGAACCTCACACCCCGGTATGAGTTAAAAAGGGGATACGGACTGTAGGGAGAGCACGACGTTTCTTTCTAGCTATGGTGGTGTCAGTGACTTACCAGCCCTAACATATATATCTACTTTTCACCTTTGTGGTTGTTGGAATGTGAGGCGCCTCGATTATAGGTCTGTAAGGACCGGGAAACGTGTGTTCAGGCATAATTAATCCTCTAACGTAAGTGAGGACCGGCCCTGAAGCATCCAGGGGTTACCCAGAGTGCGTAGTCCTGAGGCATTTGCTAGAGTGTCTCGAAGCGGAGAGGAGCTTGCCCCTTGCCTCGACTCATGACGGAAATCCAATTTCCAATACGAGATAACGGATTCGATTGTAACTTATATATGGCGACATAGTGGCGTGGGACGCTCATGTCGCCTATGATTGATATTTATGATGCTATTCGTTTTTTGGGAACATATATGCACTAGTAATAATATCAAATGATTTTGCTTTATACATATCAAGCATATTTGGCTATTATAAGGTAAAACTCTATCCTCCGGCTTGCGTTGCATTGTGTGATGGGACTTGAGTCTTATAATGGCCTCATTCTTTCAAAAAGCATTGCGTTGTTTTAAAAGAATTTACTTTGTTTTAAATGCACTAGCAATCACTGGAGTAAACCCGTTCCGCGAAAGTGGCGTGGTCCTATGATTTGCTATTACTATTGTTTAACTGTTAAATAGATTCCTCATACCAGTCCCCATGACTGACTCGTTGTTTGTTTCACTTTGCAAACGCGGGTGCCCTTATTTTCACACGGGCAGCCTAGTACACAAGTGACTGGTTGTTTTTGGCTCTGCACTGCTGCATAGAGTGCATTTTTGGCTCATGGCGAGGCTGACTTCACAGAGACGACTTTGACTTTTCCGCCATTACTATACTTATGTTATGATTCCGCCATGGGCGATGCAGACTGATTTACTTTCCGTATTTCTTATTGTATGTATATGTTCCGCCATCGGTGATGTAGACTGATACCCTTATTATGTCTCACTTCATGTATGTATTCCGCCTCTGGCGATGATGACTGATCACTTTCCTTTTTATTTACTAAGTTATATCCCACGCTATGCTATTCTGATATTATTACATGTTGTGATTCCGCTGTCATATCCATGTAAATTTATTCTAATTATTGTTTCTGCTATTATCTGTACTCTGCTATGATGATTAATGTGTTATATTCCAATGATTATCCTTAATACCGCCCCTCGGATTTTGGGATCGTCACAGTTGGTATCAGAGCTTTGGTTAACCTTAGTTCCGGGATCTAACACATTAAACACCTCGTCAGAGTAGAATCAGTAGTGTTCTAATGCGAGTAGCTCATTAGAGATAGGATTAGCAATGTCCTAGAATGAGCTAAGCAGATTAGCAAAACAATTTGATCAGTACATTATCATTATCTTTCCTTGTATTCCCCTGCTTTATCATTTATGAAAATTATCAAATCTGTGAGCTTGACTCTTTTCTTGCTTATACAGTATTCTCTTAGATGGCTATATGAGCAGCAGCAGCTAGAGGAGGCCGTGGAGGCCGAGGAGAGGCAGCAGGAGGACGGGGGAATATCCCCGTAGTAGTGGAAGACCCTATTGTTCAGCCTCCAGCACCAGAAGACTTTGAGCTAGATAAAGTAGCGAAGAGGTACAGAAATCTTGGGGGAAAACCCTTTATTGGCACTGGTACAGTGACCGAGGCTATAGCTTGGTTGAAAACCTGTGAGAAAATCTTTGAAGGCATGGGTATGGGAACCAACAACAAAGCTCGACTTGGCATTTGGCTCCTTCAGGAGGAAGCAGAGCTATGGTGGGATGCCATTACCTCAGAGGACGCAGCTGGAACTGTCAGAACTTGGGAGCAATTCAAAACTATGTTCAATGAGAAGTTTGTGCCGGAACAAGCTCTAGAGAGGATGCGAGAGCAGTTTGCTAATCTCCAGCAAGGAGATCTCTCTATTCAGGATTACCTAAATAAGTTCACCCAATTGTCGCGCTATGCTCCAGAGCTGATTTTGACCAACAAAGCAAAGAACAAGAGATTCATATTTGGGCTAAAGCGCAAGTACCACGATAGAGCTATGAGCAACATCAAACTCTCCTTTTCAGAATTAGTAGAGATGGCTTGCAATTACGAAGACATGGACGAAAGGCACGATAGCCAAGACCGCGCCAAAAGCCAAGCTGGGAATAAGCGCAAGGCTTCAACAGATCAACCCGAGTCTAGCATTACCGCGGCCGCTACTCAGAAACCTGCAAAGATCCCCAAAGGAAATTGTTACAACTGCGAGAAGCCAGGTCACTTTTCTAATGTATGCAAAGCTCCGAGGAAACCAAAGGCAAATGACTCAGCTGAATGCTACAACTGCCATAAGAAGGGGCACTATAGCAGGAACTGTCCTCTGAAGCAGAATGCACAGGTGGCTCATGTCTATGACAGGAAGAACCCGCCAGTTACCACCGATGGATCAGGTAAACCCGATGTCTTGGGAGGTACCCTTACCATTAAAAATATTCCTGTTTCTGTACTTTTTGATACTGGTGCATCACGTAGCTTCATTTCTGGTAACCTTGTTCACAAATTAAAATTGAAACGAAGAAAACTTAAAGAACCAATTAAAGTTCGAAACCCAATAGGAAGTTCCGTTAGTCTCAGTTTATACTGTAGAGTGCCTATCTCTTATTCATGTTACAAGTTTCCCATCCACTTAATTGTTATGGATTTATCGGAATTCGATGTTATTCTCGGTTTGGAATGGTTAACCAAATATAAGGCCGAAGTTAGATGTGCCGAAAGGATAGTCAAAGTCGAAACGAAGCTTGGACCTATATATATACCATGCCATGGCTCAGAAATAAATAGAACAGAATTTTGGTCTTCTTTAGAAGTTACTCCCCCATCATTAGAAAAGATACCGGTCGTTCAAAACTATGCGGATGTGTTTGAAGAAGTAGAAAACTTACCGCCGCAAAGAGAAATTGAATTTAGGATAGATCTAATTCCTAACGCCCGACCAGTAGTACATCCAAAAAGAAGAATGGCCCCGAAAGAAAAAGAAGAGTTAAGTAGTCAAACCCGAAAATTACTTTGGAAAGGTCTGATCAGACCGAGCTTTTCAGCATGGGGAGCAGCAGTAGTATTTGTCCCGAAATCAGACGGTACTCTAAGACTTTGCGTTGATTACCGAGATCTCAATAAACAGACAATGAAGAACAAATATCCCTTGCCCCAAATAGATGATCTGTTAGATCAATTAAATGGAGCAACAGTATTCTCCAGAATGGACCTAGCTACAGGTTTCCACCAATTACGTATAGCCGAAGACTGTGTTCCTTTGACAGCCTTCAGGGGTCCCGATTTATTCTACGAATGGTTAGTAATGCCATTCGGCTTGTGTAACGCTCCAGCATAATTCGTTGATCTTATGAACAGAGTGTTCCGTGGTGTATTGAATAAATTTGTTCTAGTCTTCATCGATGACATTTTGATCTACTCTAAGTCGGAAGACGAGCATGCAAAACATTTAGAACAAGTGTTGAAAATTCTAAGGAGAAATGTCTTGAAAGCTAAATTTTCTAAGTGTGTCTTCTGGCAGAATGAAGTTAAATTCCTAGGCCATGTCGTATCAAAAGAGGGAATTGCTGTAGATCCAAGCAAAATTACAGCGATTCAGAACTGGAAACAACCTACTACTCCCACAGAAGTTCGAAGTTTCCTTGGATTAGCTAGTTACTATCGGAAATTCGTTCAGGATTTTTCAAAGATATCTGGTGTATTGACAAAGCTTACAAAGAAGCATGAGAAATTCAAATGGACACCCGAATGTGAAGAAGCTTTCCAGGAGCTGAAACTGAAATTGACAACTGCTCCAGTATTGACCATAATAGAAGGTAATCAAGACTTGACTGTATGGACAGATGCTTCTATTAGAGGGCTAGGCACAGTGTTAATGCAAAAAGGCCAAGTGATCGCTTATGCCAGCCGTCAACTAAAGCTGCATGAAAGAAACTATGCTACTCATGATCTTGAGTTATTAGCTATCGTGTTCGCTTTAAGGATCTGGAGGCATTATTTACTAGGCGAGAAGTTCGAACTATTTACCGATCATCAATCCTTGAAATATCTGTTCATGCAGAAAGATCTGAATTTGAGACAACATCGTTGGTTAGAATTCCTTGCAGCGTACGATTTTGAAATTCTATACACTCCGGGGAAAGCCAATGTTGTAGCAGATGCTCTCAGCAGAAAGAATGAAGTCATTGCCAGTTTTATCATTACCTCTTCCTTAGAAGATAAGATTACTATTCTGCAGAAGGAAGATGAATTCAATAAAAGGATTAGTCAGCGGATCCGAGAAGGAAAACCCTCAGATTTTAGCCTTGGTAGCCAAGAGGTCCTAAGATTAAAAGGGCGAATTTGTGTGCCTGGAATCCTAGAGCTCAGAAGAGAAATACTTGATGAATGCCACAAATCCAAATTGAGTATCCATCCCGGTGTGAGCAAAATGTATAATGATATCAAACGCACATTCTGGTGGAAGGCGATGAAAAGAGATATTTCAATATATGTTAGTAGATGCTCCACTTGCCAGCTAGTTAAGAGTGATCAGCAGAAATTAGCTGGACTATTGCAACCATTAGAAATTCCAGGATGGAAGTGGGAACAAATCTCGATGGACTTCATTGATGGCTTGCCTCGAACTAGAAAAGGAAACGACAATATATGGGTAATCGTAGATCGCTTCACGAAGACTGCCCATTTTATACCTGTCCGATCCAATAGAACGGCTCAAAGTCTAGCACAGATTTACTTCAAAGAAATTGTTAAACTACATGGAGTGCCGCTCAATATAGTCAGCGATAGAGATCCCCTATTTACTAGCAAATTCTGGGAAGCATTCCAGACAGAATTGGAAACCAAATTGAATCTAAGCACTGCTTATCACCCTCAGACAGACGGCCAAACTGAGCAGGTGAATAGAATTCTAGAAGATTTGCTGCGGGCTTGCGTTATTGATTTTGGAGGCTCATGGGAAGATCACTTACATTTAGCCGAATTCTCTTACAACAATAGCTATCAAGCATGTTTAGAAATGTCTCCATTTGAAGCATTATACGGTAGACCGTGCAGATCTCCCGCATGTTGGGTAGAACCTGGCAACAGACTTGTGTTAGGGCCCGATATGATTCGAGAAGCATCGGATAAAGTCGATTTCATTAAGAAGAGATTGAGAACTGCACAGAGCCGACAGAAGAGTTATGCTGATGCGAGAAGAAGGGATATATCGTTTGCCGTTGGCGATTATGTTTATTTAAGAGTTTCTCCAATGCGAGGAGTAATCAGATTTGGCAAAACTGGGAAGTTGGCACCGAGATTTATTGGTCCCTTTCCTATACTTGAACGGATTGGAACTCTTGCGTATAGGGTTCATTACCTAATTGGTTGCCTGGTATACATGATGCGTTCCACGTATCGCAACTCAGAAAACATGTTCATGATCCAGATCATGTTGTGGAAGAAGCAGCGCAACATGATATCGACATAACTCCAGAATTAGCACTCAGAAGAGAGCCATTAAAGATAGTTGGCAAAGAAACTAGAGAGCTAAGGAGGAAAAAGATTCATTTAGTCAAAGTGCAGTGGAGTAGTGATCCTAGAGACTGTACTTGGGAGACTGAGGAAAACATTAAACAAGCCTATCCCAAATGCAGAGTGGACATCTCTGACTAACTCCGGTGCAAGGTACCTTCACAATACTTTGCATTTACATTTTATTTCCTGCTTAGCTATTATTTCCTTTTCGAGGACGAAAAGTTTTAAGTGGGGGAGATTGTAATAACCCGGAAAATGTGAACCAATTTAAAATTTTTAAATTTGGTTATTACCAAAGAATATGAATAATTTAAACAGCCTATTTCAATAAAATATAGAATTGGGTATGGTATTGCAGTTTGAAATTTTGTATACAAACTTTGTCTGACTGTACCGGGAGGAAAATATAACGGATTTTAACGAAACTAAAAATATTTAAATCTGTTTATTAATACCTTTCTAACGAATCTGAAAAATCGAAGTTTCATAGCGGGAATCAAAAGTTATGGCCAAATGAATTTTCAGAAAGGTCGCTATATAGTATATATAGCCCTTGAAAATTGAGATTTTGCATACGACCTCGGAATTCAACGAAACCACTTTTGTTGGGTCCGGGATGTCAAATTATTACTAAGTTTCAAATTTCATAAGTTTTGAAGCTAGTATGTGAGCGGGGCAAAAGATAATGTGATTGGTCAAATTCTGTTAAAAAGGGTCGACCTAAAAATGGCCGTTTTTCAAACGAGCTCAGAATTCGACGAAACTGGTTTTGTTATGACCGTATCGTCAAAACAAAGCTAGATTTATTTTTCTGGAATTTTCCGATTCAGTTTGTGGCCCTGGCAAATTGAAATGTACGTTTAAATTAAATATCGAATGTTTTATATTTTAATTTGAAAAATAACTGACTGTAACAGTCGAAATGGCCAACGAAACATATCCCATTGTGTCCGGAATGGGGGTATTTAGCTAGGGGCGACAGTCGTTGGGTTTAAAAAGGAGTCCATTTGCAAAAACACTATTTAAAAATTTCTATAAAGCTCTGGCCAATAGGAAATTTTCTTTTATAAAAATAATAATAAATAATAACTAACGAAACCCTAGCCGCCAGCGATATTGGGCGACTCAGAGGGCTTGAAGCTTCTCGTCGACTTTACCGCCGCCTCAGGCGATTTCGCCGCCGCCGCCTGTTGAAGCTTCTGACCGCCTTCGCCTCCTCTCCACATCCGACCAAGCTACGCCTCCTTCCATCGACCGTAGGCGTCGGAAATCGACCAGAAAGTCGCGCCTTACAGAGCGCCGCCGCGACCTCCACAAGCCACCGAACCCATCGCCACCACCGCCGATCTGGAGGTGGTTCGTAGCTCTTTGAGCAGCGTGGTCTGATCGAAGCATCGAGGTACGGTTTGGCTTAAAAATCGAGACCTAGTTTCGAAGTTTTAAAAACTTTTCTGATGTAAAATTCTGAAATGAAAATAACACTTTTAAGTGTTGCAAAACTTTGAAAAATAATATCTTTTACGTTCTTTAACGAAATTTGATGAAACAGGAGACACCGTGACCGCAAGGAGGCTCTCTACATTTTAGAAGAAGCCGCGGATTTTTCTGACCTTCCTACGATTTTTAGCACTGCAATAACCAATGTGAGGAATCTAAATTATTTGTGTGAATGAAATCGCGTTGTATAAATTATATAAGCGAAGTGTAAATTATATACGCATTGTATACCTCATGTACATGTGTTGTATAAGTTATATTAGCGATGTATAAATTATACAAGCGTTGTTTGAAACATATATGCTTTGAATTGTGATGAAATGCAAGTGAATTATTATTTTATATATATATATATACTCCCCTCGTCCACAGACCATGGACGATATTTATTGCTTGTGATTGACGTGATATTATATGGTATGACGAATGGTTGGAAATAATTGTTTGTGGTTGGTATTGTGGTTGAAAAATACCTTTATGGTTGAAAAATACCTTTATGGTTGAAAAATACCTTTGTGGTTGAAAAATACCCTCTTGTGGTTAAAACAAAATAGAATAGGATTGTGGAATTGAAAATAAAACATGTCGCCTGCGTGCGAACTAGATGCATGATCCCCATTGTCAAAAACCGCGAGGTTTTAAGGTAGAGCGAGGAGTCGTACTAGGGACGGTCCCGGTTTTAACTACCCTACCGTTATGCTGCCGAAATTTTCTGAAATATTTATGTGTTAGAATAATTTTCATTCGTTGAAATAAATTTACATAAACTATATAGAATATTCATGTGTTGAGTTGCAATTCATTCGTTGAGTTGAAATTCATGTGTTGAATATTATTTGAATTTAAACGAATAGCTTTAGCGATAAAAATCACATTTTTATATATATACAAACTATATAGAATATTCATGTGTTGAGTTGCAATTCATTCGTTGAGTTGAAATTCATGTGTTGAATATTATTTGAATTTAAACGAATAGCTTTAGCGATAAAAATCACATTTATATATATATATATATACAAACTATATAGAATATTCATGTGTTGAGTTGCAATTCATTCGTTGAGTTGAAATTCATATGTTGAATATTATTTGAATTTAAACAAATAGCTTTAGCGATAAAAATCACATTTTTATATATATACAAACTATATAGAATATTCATGTGTTGAATTGCAATTCATTCGTTGAGTTGAAGTTCATGTGTTGAATGTTATCATCTTTTAAAAATAAGTTGAATCGACAATGAAAACTATATTTTTATAATGAATATGAAGTGTTAAAAATACACACGTGTCGAATAAATATTTTTGATGATAAAAATATTTCTTTTATCATGTATACGCTTAGTTAAAAATACACACGTGTCGAATAAATATTTTTGATGATAAAAATATTTCTTTTATCATGTATACGCTTAGTTAAAAATACACACGTGTCGAATAAATATTTTTGATGATAAAAATATTTCTTTTATCATGTATACGCTTAGTTAAAAATACACACGTGTCGAATAAATATTTTTGATGATAAAAATATTTCTTTTATCATGTATACGCTTAGTTAAAAATACACACGTGTCGAATAAATATTTTTGATGATAAAAATATTTCTTTTATCATGTATACGCTTAGTTAAAAATACACATGTGTTGAAATAAATAATAGTTTGCTAGAAATATTATTATTAGCTTTGTTCTGCATATATATACATGTGTTGAACAGGAAAAATGGATTAGCTGTAGAGTAAAGAAATTATTTGCGTGCCCGACAAATAGGTAAACCTTGATGAGTTGGCTGCGCAATTTTATTTATATATCAACTCCTGTGAATGCCATTGGATGCGGAGTGCTGGTTTTTCTGTGTGAAATAATAAATAACGCCATAGGATAGTAACAATTTTGAACTACACTACATGGCATACTTCTTGATGATAGGCATACTTCATCATATTCCACATAAGCAACTGGAGCTTGTGTGACGAGGTGGAAGATTTACCATACAAGCAAGAGGCTTGTATGGCGATGACTATATACTACAGGTTGAACTGATGACTGATATGGACTATATAAATTATAACGATAAATTGCCAGATTAATAAAAACCCCACACGGGTCTGGAGTTGACAATAATCACGTCGCTCTAGTTATTAGATACGGCACATGGACTATTTATTTCCATACGGAAATGGGGTGACGGGAATTTATTCTCTGGAGTGATTATCAGTACATGCTCCCCCGTAAACACCAAAATATATCACTATAAATATGTGAATGCTTTTTAGGATTTATTGGGTACCTAATACGGCCCAATAAATTTCCAAACCCCTCCCCGTACAAAGGAGGTTATGGCGAAATTTTTCGAAATATTAAGGCGTTAGTGAAATATTTGAAGTGAAAACGAAGTTGAAAATATAGAATGAACTATAGTTGAAATTATAGAATGAACTATATTTATATATATAAAAATAAATATAATTAAAAGGAATAGAGGCCGTGCAGTTCGTGTTTCGGAATCATAATTTGAAACGATTAGTGCGAGAAATCCGACCATCGGATTTTCCCAAAACCGCAACCGCTGGGTTCGCCTTGGAAATATCTTTCCAACGGCACCAACCTTGTAAAAATCCAACGGTTGGATTGTCCGGAATGTTTAATTCAAATCTGAAGGAAAACAGCGCCAGAATCGTTTATATTTATATATAAATATAAATATAATTAAATTAAATCGAATAACGACGCTGCAGTTCGAATTTTGAAACCGTAACTTCAAACGACTAGTGTGGAAGATCCGACCGTCAGATTCTCACGAAACTGGAACCGTTGGGTTCGCTTTGGGAATATCTTCCCACTGATATAGACTTTGTAGAAATCCAACGGCTAGATTTTCCGATATGTGTAAAACAAATTAGGGGAAAAACAGCGCCAGTGCCACGGCACGACCTGAAACGTCGTTTAATTAAAAATGGCCATTTTTAAATAAATAAAAATGGCGAAAAATCGTTATAAAATATTATAAGCAATATTGATTGAGAATAAACCAAATGGGCTTGAATTGTTTGATATTTGATGGTTGTATGTGTATGACATGAAAATAACACTAAAGAATCGAAAGATGGATGTCGAATAATATAACCATAAAATGAATCGATTTAAATTCTAATGACGTGAATTATTTGAAAAGGCCGAGCTAACCCTCATTTCAAATAATTTATCGAGCGATTCGAATTGGAAAATGCAAAGACGATTCAAGACCGACGATCTTCGTATCGGTTGGATGGGCGCTACTGAGGTTCCTGACCGGAGTAGCTACCGGAAGGGGACGGAAGTAGTAGCCGTCTGAACGTATGTGTTGATTGGACGGATATACGAGGAATTTGACGCCTCCGGTTTCGTTCAGACCCAGGACGGACTTGTAAATGGACTGTGTGTCTGACATTGGATTTTGTTCTATACTGATTGATCTCTGTTAAATATATATCTGTTCGGCGGCGGAGAATTTATTCTTTTGCTTAACGCCCTTCTCTGAGAAGCACGAGCTCAGAGGTTATATATCGATGGAAATCAATCGTATGGAGTGGACTGCCTATGTGGCATGCCAAGATGTTGTGATCAAGGCTTCTGTTGCAAAGCAAAGTCTTGTGGATGATGATCAAAGCAAGGTCTACGTGGCCTAGCTTTGTGTATTTCGTAGATTCGCGAACCTCACACCCCGGTATGAGTTAAAAACGGGATACGGACTGTAGGGAGAGCACGACGTTTCTTTCTAGCTATGGTGGTGTCAGTGACTTACCAGCCCTGACATATACATCTACTTTTCACCTTTATGGTTGTTGGAATGTGAGACGCCTCGATTATAGGTCTGTAAGGACCGGGAAACGTGTGTTCAGGCATAATTAATCCTCTAACGTAAGTGAGGACCGGCCCTGAAGCATCCAGGGGTTACCCAGAGTGCGTAGTCCTGAGGCATTTGCTAGAGTGTCTCGAAGCGGAGAGGAGCTTGCCCCTTGCCTCGACTCATGACGGAAATCCAATTTCCAATACGAGATAACGGATTCGATTGTAACTTATATATGGCGACATAGTGGCATGGGACGCTCATGTCGCATATGATTGATATTTATGATGCTATTCGTTTTTTTGGAACATATATGCACTAGTAATAATATCAAATGATTTTGCTTTATACGTATCAAGCATATTTGGCTATTATAAGGTAAAACTCTATCCTCCGGCTTGCGTTGCATTGTGTGATGGGACTTGAGTCTTATAATGGCCTCATTCTTTCAAAAAGCATTGCGTTGTTTTAAAAGAATTTACTTTGTTTTAAATGCACTAGCAATCACTGGAGTAAACCCGTTCCGCGAAAGTGGCGTGGTCCTATGATTTGCTATTACTGTTGTTTAACTGTTAAATAGATTCCTCATACCAGTCCCCATGACTGACTCGTTGTTTGTTTCACTTTGCAAACGCGGGTGCCCTTATTTTCACACGGGCAGCCTAGTACACAGGTGACAGGTTGTTTTTGGCTCTGCACTGCTGCATATAGTGCATTTTTGGCTCATGGCGAGGCTGACTTCACAGAGACGACTTTGACTTTTCCGCCATTACTATACTTATGTTATGATTCCGCCACGGGCGATGCAGACTGATTTACTTTCCGTATTTCTTATTGTATGTATATGTTCCGCCATCGGCGATGTAGACTGATACCCTTATTATGTCTCACTACATGTATGTATTCCGCCTCTGGCGATGATGACTGATCACTTTCCTTTTTATTTACTAAGTTATATCCCACGCTATGCTATTCTGATATTATTACATGTTGTGATTCCGCTGTCATATCCATGTAAATTTATTCTAATTATTGTTTCTGCTATTATCTGTACTCTGCTATGATGATTAATGTGTTATATTCCAATGATTATCCTTAATACCAACCCTCGGATTTTGGGATCGTCACAGAATGACTGGTGTGGTGCAGTGTAGTAATTACCCTTGGGTGGGTAGATGCGTCTTTACCGTTATCTTAGTTCATCCTATGTCTAGTTGGCTGCTTAGTGTAGTCATTTATCCCCAGTCATCACCGTACCAAGCTTATATCATACCCTAATTACTTTAATGATTGTATTGTTAAAGTTTTAGGGCTCACTCAGACTTATGTCTGACCCCGTTGTTTTTATCTTTTTTTTTTCCAACCCTCAGGTTCTCAGAGTGGGCCTAGCACTAGTGGGCTTTGATCAGATTGCTTTATCTATCTTTTGGAGCTTGGACCGTGATGTATAGCCCAGCTTATCTTTTCTATTATGGCTATTAGTTATGTAGTGGGATTATGTACTTATGTTTTATCAGGATGGATATTTAGTACTTGACTCTTGTTTTAGTTGGTATTGATATGTAACCAAACATGTTTATCTTCTGCTGCAATGAAATGATGTTTTAGATTTCAAGTATTATTTATATCTGTCTTGTTGTAATTTTTCTGTTCTGTATTCACTTAAAATACTCCACCGAAGTTAAGGCATTCCCTTAGTGAGTGACCTTAGCGGGTGTGGGGTGTTACAATATTCATTGCTAACACTTATAAATGTTGGAACCATAAGGTATGGTAACATTTATAAGAGTTACAAACATATTCATTGCTAACACTTATAAATGTTGGAACCATAAGATATAATAACACTTACAAATGTCATAATCATAATCAGACTAACACTTATAAATGTTGGCATACATAAATTGCTAACACTTATAAATGAGTATAACATGTCTTTATGATTACCAATCACATATATAATTCAACATATCAATTCAATATAAGATTTGGTACACTTCCATATTTCAAATTCAACAATATCACATTTGCATAATGCTCAAATATTTGTTACATGCTTCCAATTTCAAAATAACATAATATCAAGTTCAACTTATAAAAAGCAATACAAAGTTTAACTACAGATACATAGAATTTTAGATACTACGAAGGCGAACCGTGGACCTATCACAAAGCCTCCATCCGAAAATTCACAAAGCTTGTAATGTTCGTTTTGAGGACCATTGCAAATCGGTGCTTCCGCATCTAAAACTTCTGTTATCCAAACAAATTTCTCGTTGCCACTACATTCCAAATTCTGTTTTTTCCTCCTCCTCCACAAATGCCTACAAAATTTAAATGTACTTAACAAATTGCAAAACTGATAAATAACAAATTGTCAAAGTCACATGTGTTTTCTCCCTCGTTGCCATCACATTCATCTATTTTCATAGAGAAAAATAGAAATAACAAGTTGCAATGGAACATTTTTCACTAATGTGATACATAAATTTATCCACAATCAAAATCCGATCATTACAATGGCATATCCACCTATCAAGTAAATAGATTAAAGATCACTCATTAATAAATATGTTTTTGCTGAGTTAAAAAATAAATGGGATTACATACCGTCTTTAGTCATGCTAAGTCCAGTATCAATAATGCTTTAAGTTTCGCTGCAAATTGAGTGACAAAATTTAAAGGGTAAGACACAGGTCAAAAACCAATGGTATATATACCTATATATACATGCTAAATAGTCACAATCCTCACAACTCAAAAGGAAAACTGTCATAATTATAAACCATGTTCAAATATTCAACCACTATATGTTAAATTAGAATGAATTCCGTTGATGACCATTTGCACCATTACTTCGAAAAACATGCATGTCCCACAAAGAAATTCTTTCAAGTAATTAGAACTTTTTATTACAAGTTTTTAGAAATCAATATACTGACTAAAAAGTAAAAGAAAATAGATTGTACATCCAAATACAAAGTGTGGGTCATTATTGCTTATTGATGATGGCATAAAGAATGACAATAATGACAATAATTGCATTTAGGGTTTTATAATTGCCTTTATATGACAGTTCAGACTGTTAACCAAAGTTTTATGTTTATGGCCTTTTAATGTAGAACATCATCAACTGAACTTTTACTTCTTTTTAGTCCAATAAATACCATTCACTAAACCATAAACTAGAATTTAAAATATATAAGTTCCTCATAATTTATAATTCAATTTTATTCTATTTGAAACATTTTTCCCAAGCTCAGCACTTTGAGTTTTGAAAATCTTACAGCTTTGTATTTTGATGTTTTAAGCATGCGGGCTCAGTATTGCCAAAGGACAATGCTACGTCGACCGCAAAATTTGCGGTTAAACTCATCGATTCACCCAATTCACTAGAGCTGTAGAATCAGACGAATCCTAAAGCTGCCCCAAATTTTGACTTACCAATTCCTGGTCGACATAGTATTTTCGTTTGCCAAACGGAGCATGCGTCGCTTAGCTTAGGCAAACTGAGCTAGCATGCTCAGCTTGGATAAGCTGAACTCTCGAGCTCAGCTTGGCCAAACTGGGCTTGCGTGGCTCAGTTTGGCAAAGATGAGCCAAACTGGGCTCGCGTGGCTCAGTTTGGCAAAGCTGATCCCAGTTTGGCAAAGCTGAGCTCGAGAACTCAGTTTGGCCAAGTTGAACACGCGAGCTCAGTTTTGCCAAGCTAAGCACGCAAGCTTAGCTTTGATATATTATAGAAGAAAAAACACTATAAAATAAATAAATAAGATATTTGATAATCATGAAAAAGTATTTGATAATCATGAATCTTTCAAAAAACAAAATATTCATTAGAACTAAATAAGATATTTGATAATGATAAATATTTCAAAAGAGATTTAGATAGATGATCAGTGATCCATGCCTAGAAAAGAATTTCGATTTAAGTAATAAAATCATTTCAAATGAATGCCTACGATTACAGGATTTTTATTAGTTAAATGACAAGCATAAGATGATCTCGGATAATAGACTTCAATGTGAAATATAAGGTACCTTAAGTGAGTTGACCACAAGCTTCAAATGTTGCTTCTAATTTATCAGTGAACCTGCTAAGCCATGTGAATGAGAACCAAGCATATGATTAAAAAAATATTTGATCATTTAATTTATTTGATGTTTTAATGAAAATTTGTATTAATTTTCAGATTAGTTGCAAATATTTAGACACACTTAACATAATGATGCATATATTGTGAGGTTGTGAATTTTTCTTGGAAGTTTAAGTGGAAGGTAGCGCAAATATGCATGAAATAAACGGAAGTCGATTTTGTTGAAACTGATTTATCCATGATGAGAAAAATACCAATAACTGCTCTAATTTAAACATATTTGTTCCTTTAGAAAAGGTAGATTTTGTCGAAACTGATGGATTTAAATGAAAGAAGTTGCCATGTTAAAAAACTAATGCTAGTTTTTCTGATTTTTGTGAAATTAATTTATGAGCAGACTTATGAGAAATTGCACCCGTGATACAGACTAATGAACAGATGTAAAAATGTATAACATATATACCATACATAAGGGACATACATTAAGAACAAATAAGCATGATATTGAACCCCCTTCCCCCTTGGTTATTATGCTTCAGATAATAACAAGTGTGAAAGAAGTTTAAAAGAAATGTATAACATCTGTCTGAAATGCACAAATACGCAGACATGTAGAATTGTATAACGTATATACTACCATACAGAAGGGAACGCGTTAAGAATGGATAAGCATGAAATTGAGCCTGTTTAGTTATTATAATTCAAGTGATAAAAAGAGAGATAAGGAATCAGAAGAGAGAAAATTGACCTATTAAGATACGATACTTTAGACAAAAAAGAAATATAATACCTTAAGGGCTACATCAGGTAAGACAGCAGGATTAGTCAACCGTCTGTGTTTTACTTCAAAAATCTGCTCCCTCAAGTATACATACGCCTCCCCGGAAATTAAGCTAAAACCCGTAGGCTTTCCTCCAGAACCGTTGTCACCAAGTGATTTCTTAAGATAGTCCCTAATACGATCTTCATTTCATGCAACATGTAAGCCGTTTATAAATATTGTGGTAACCTGAATAATGAAGCACAAGATGAATCAATAATTGGACAGCTTACCAGCATGATAGAAAAGCCACAAGGATAAAATTTTGTAATTAGGAAAACTAATTTAAACCATCAACAGCGAACAAGGTAAGCCAATAGATAATGAAGACTAACACATGTATGTAGTTAAAGAAAACTGAACAGACAGTAAAAGTTGACTTACTCTCTATTAAATACAATGAATATGAGAGTAACACAACACTTAATTTACTTATATTCTCATCCGGCACAACCTGCAGACAAAAATTGCGCACTTTTTTGTCAAAGATTACTGAATTAACACAGTTTTATACATAAAATCCTGAGTAGTTTACCTCAAAACTCACACAAGCAACATGAAAAGATGAAGGGCAACAATCACAAAGCAATAATGTGCCACCTTCATGACATGCAGAGCAGACAATGCAGGGTTCATGGCAGTGGAGCAGTCGTAGACAAACAACATCTATTACGTAGCGGTAGAAAGAAATGAAATTGCATGTAACTGATAAAGCATAGAAACTTGATTTTTAATATAGAACACAGGAAGCAACAACAAAGAGTAACGAAGGTGTAAATAATAGCAATTTCTATTTGAAAATTGAACATAATAGTATTACTTTGAACTAAAAGAATGAGGAAAGCCTCAACATGGAAGCAGGTTACAATGCCCGAAATCACTAGCCCTCACAAATATTTGTGATTATGTGCGGTCTGTCGTCAATTATATCTAACTTATATATATATATGTATATGTATATGTATATACATATATATCTGTTGTTTTCATATCTTCCTCTTTTTTTAAAAAAATTGAGTAAGGGTGGCATAACAAACAAAACCCATAAACCAACCTGCATAAAGGACATGTGCATCTAATGGTATTTATAATAGGATTAATTAATGGATTTATAATTTGTAGGAAATCGCCTAACGTAAAAGAAGCCAGTACCATACCAATTTATGGATAAATATTATGGTGTTTTTGTTATGATTTAAAATTCATGGATGTAATAAAAACTCCAGGCTTACTAATGCATATTGCATTAAACTTATAGAGACAGGAATTGTGCATTTCAGTGTAACAGCATTGAGCTATTTTGAAACCCAACCATCGTTCTCTAAAGCATAAGAAATCAAACATGACTATATTTACCTAACAATGCTTAGAATTTATAAGCGATTTTAAAAATAAATAAAAATATTTGGTTAATAAAGTTATGTTTGAAGAAAATAGTATGTTTGGCCACAGTTGTGAAGAGAAGAGATAATGATCAAATAGTTTAGTAATTATATCCCTTCATTGCAGCAAAGTAATGGAACCGAAAAATAGTAATAGAAGAGTACATGAAAAGAAGAGTATGGGCAATGGTTAACCAACAAATATATATATAAATATGTACATATATATATATATATATATATATATATATATATATATATATATATATAGATAGATAGATATAAGTGTATGTGTGTGTGTGTATGTGTGTGTGTGTGGCGAGCATTCAATGGCACACAATCAGATAACCAAATGCTTGTCGCCAAAGAAATTGGGTAAGGAACTAAACTGACAGACTATGGATTTAGGCTTTTTGAGTTTCATGCATTCAGCTTTAATAAAAAAATTATTCTATCAACGGGATAGCTAAAGTCACTTCAGTTGCCAGCAAAGCACCTATATTCAAAGAGACATATACTTTTAAATACTCACTCAGTCTATCAAATGGTATGGACAGTCTACCGAAAGCATAATAAAAGTTGCAAAATGATGTATAATGCAATATTGTATGCATAAATTTACATAAAACAGTAGTAGCCTTAGAATGAGCAAGTCATACACACATATTTTAAGTAATTGATAGATTACTCAAAGGACCAAATACTGTCAAGATTGAGATGTCCATAAAGAAAAAGTTTTGTTATCAAATAGGTAACACAACTAAGATGGATGCCTGTAATAAACTTCAACTTACTTGGTTTGTTTCTGATGAAATCAAATTATATGAAGCAAAAGATCACGGAGATGATCAGGATAACCAAAAATTTCCTGGTATAAAGACTACCTGAAAGAAAATGGTGCAAAATGTAATATAGTTCAGACATTATTTGACAAACTAAATCAGTTAGAAATAGTAACATAAAGAATCAGTCCATCAGAGTCGATAAATCTCAGTACGAAATAAAGCGAAGCTACAAATTTTTTTCCGCAAATTAAATCTAGTTGGATGTTGGCGGTC
The DNA here is from genome assembly GCA_030737875.1 of Allium sativum. Taxonomy (NCBI): domain Eukaryota; kingdom Viridiplantae; phylum Streptophyta; class Magnoliopsida; order Asparagales; family Amaryllidaceae; genus Allium; species Allium sativum. Next base: position 40,923,873 of record JASFAX010000020.1, on the reverse strand, counting down.
GTCATCTACTTAACAAAAATCGTAAAAATAAAATGGAATATAATATCACATACAATTTTTAACCCACTATAATCCTGGAAAGAAGGGTCTACCCAAATTTGTAGGCATTAGTGATTCAGACCATCAATTGTGTAACAGGTGGTGAATGAAAAGTTCAATGGGAATCGATTATCGGGAGAATTCATCAAATATGCATCAACATTTGGTTAAGTCTTCACATAAAAAAGAAATGTCACTGTATAAATAGCAACTATTATGGGTCATCCATATGCCGTTAACGCAGATAAAACGTAATTAACAACATCAGTGAAATGGTAAATCAAATGCAAGTAACAGTCAACATGTAAAAATCAGCGCTGTGCATATTTCCAGTGAAAAGCGAGTTCAACTCTGTCAGATTTAAATGTACATATTTTCGCAGTCGTTGATAGGTTAAATTAAGATATTAGAAGTTGTGAATTACCTTCATACGGTCTCCATGGACGATACATCTTCGTACAACTGCACTGACACCGAGTGAGTTGTAGATCTGGAGGGAACAATGTATGTCAATTTTCCATCAAACGACAATAAGATGCTTTTTTGCCTTCATCCTCGTTTCCTCATTACTCTTTGCATCGCCTTTATTCACGTATTATTTTATCACTTTAGGATCATATGCACCTTTAATGCCCACTGATTTCCAAGCTTTTTTCATTTTATGCTGTTTTTGCTTGGTGGTATGAGTGCATTTTCAGTGAGATGATCAGTCGATACTTTACATTTTTTATCCTCAAACAAAGTGGCTGAAGCTATGTACCTTATCTGAACCAATATCTTTATCCGAAAACTCAGTCAAGGTATTCAAAATGGTCGAACCATTCACAACCAAATTCACCTCTACAATCATTTCGGAAACAAGTCCACTCCATGCAGATAACGATCCCAAAGTCCAGTCTCCAATCTTATCTAAAAATTCCTCAGTACTCCTTAAATCAAACAAAATTTCCCTAACGGACACAGGCAAATCTTCTTCCATCTCCAATTTTTAAATCTCTTGAAGCAGGGCCCATTCCCCACGTTTTCTCCAACATGCATAAAATTCATTCCCTATTAGAGTAATGCGCAGTTTCTTTACATCAACAATATGTTGATCGCCTTGATCCGAGAAAATATCAATCTCTTATTTGAATCTGTATCTTTATAAAATATCACTCCTTCCCACCATGCATCATCGATCGAAGCATCAACACATAAACCAAAACTAAGTCGAAGTTACTAAATACATAGCCAGGAGGGGATGGTTTGATATGACCATGATAAAATTTCTTTGGTCTTCCAACTCTACCTTCAACACCGCGAGATACTGGAATTGATTCTCTGAGTTTTGAATCGGTGGCATCTGATAACAGATGATTGTACTCGACTAATCGCATATGGTCTAAACATTCAATGACTATTCCCGAGTGCCAAGACCCGTCAAGACCATCATTCGTGCTTAAAACCTAAATATTTGAAAAGTAGCAATATTAAGACAATGGCATCAGCTACCTTAATCAGTTAATCATGCAGAAATATGCGAGTAAAAAAAACTTGCGAAAATGATTTTGCACTAACACAAAAGGTCGCCGGATAATTATAAAAGCCATTTCCCATAATATACACCTTATGAAGTTTTAAATGGAACCTAAATTACTAATAGACGAAGTACACGCAACTGAAGGTAAGAATTCACCAAGGAAACTTATCACAATTCAAAAATGTTTTCAAGAAATCTTAAATGGAACCCCAAAAAAAATTAGAATTTTATTTACAAAAATGGTTTATGGACAACTTTAAACTTTTATTATATACGCATCTATTGGATGCAATCACTCCGATATAAACATTATAATAAAACAGCAAAGGAAAAGGATAGTATATGTACACCAATATAGACTCTTTTACCAAATTAATATCACATAAATATGTTCATGAAACAAAAAGCTATGAAAATACTGAACTATTATATCCTAAAAGTAATCGTGCTGGAAAGACAAAGATCAAAAACTGATGATGGTGGCTAACTGGTAATTGTACAATAAAGTTGAGTTAGTCATAGCAGTGATATTTGTACGGTAACAAAAAAAAGAGGGACAAGAAAGAAGGGCCATGTGCTTTATTGTGGTTCTTTTTTGTGCGTGCGTGCGTGTCTTTCGAAGAGGGGGGTTGCAGATTCCAGAATGTTCACAGGAAAAACATATATACCACAAAAAGGAAATTTCAGTCTAAAAACAAACAAATTAATGTGGAACATCTAAAGAGACACATTGCAAAAGCCAACTTTAGCTATTAGGGGCAGGGATATTGATAAAAATGTCATAGCTTAAGCACATAAATAGATTAATAATTTGAAATGGCTGGATGTTTCATATCTATTGGAAAAAAAAATCTTATCTTTTATTCCATGACACAAGATAAACTGTAGGATATAATGTGCATTTGTCATGAAAGCGGACTTGAAGCAGGGCAGTTCACAAGTAGCATGACAGAATAATTATAAACTGAATTAAAGATCAAATCAACCAAACTGTAAAGAGGATCATGAAACACACAATATGACCGGAGTATGTAATGACGGGCCAGCTGGCATCAGATCTGATATATACAGTTTCATAATATCTTTATTGTACTTCAATAAGGCTACATCTATTTTATTTTAGAAATCTACAACAAAATTTCATATCTATTGTCCAAACAAATCGAAAGTGAAATCGATTTTTTTACCTATTATCATGATTCCTAGAAGTCGTGATTCATTGAAACCGCAATTCACACAAAGACAAAGTCAACTGCCCCTAATTTGCGAAGCCAAAGAGCGGCCCAGCGAGTAAAGCCCCAATTCGAAGTCGATGATTGAGAAACGGATGGAGAGAGGATTTGAGAGACTAATACCGATTTGAGAAATCCAAAATCCTTAGTATCACTGATATTTATATCGATTAGAAAGAGAGATCGCTGATATTAATTCTTCGAAGTCCATTTTTATTTGCGTATGAAGCGGCCTTCAGAGGAATAAGCGTTGAGGGAGAGAGATTGAGGTAGCGATTAGGTTATGGGTGAGAACTTACCATTTTTTCCTTAGAATACAAGAGCTTACCAAGAATATCAACATAAATAAGTTTTGGAACATTTTTGATGACACATTTTTAATATAGCAACACGTATTAGTGTCACTAGTCTACAACACATATAAGTGTTGGCAGTTGAAAAAAATAAGAGTTGCCAATTGGCCATTATGGTGTTGTGATTCCTAATTCTGCTTCCCAAGATCTGCCGCTCCATGTTCTTGAAGTGCCAAATCTGAAAGCGCTCTTTCTTACTGTATCTCTCTTCCCTTCTCCCGAAAACCAAAAAACACCTCGAACATCCAAAGTACAAAAGAAGTATTTTGGTACCTCCCCGCCTCAAGCTGATTTTCTATTCGGATAAGAGAAGAGAGGAAGCAACTACAATTAAGGGATCGGAATGCCCCAAACGAACACTCTAGGATTGGAATTCGGAATTATACACCAAGCTACGGGTACATCCACTTATCGTCGAAGCTCCAACTACCAAATCAATCACGGCTCAACGACCACTCGTAGACTCGCCAAGTGCCCAATCATCAAAGTGCTCGCACCCAGCGCTTGGGTCTGACCTCGCCTCAAAGGAAAACCTATATGAATGCATGTCACGACATATAACGAGTATTGTCCTAACAGCGACATTTGCATGTACGAATTGATGAAACTTTGATCATAGGGACTAGCTCAGATCGTTGAACGACTTTATGCTCGCAAATCCAAGTGATTTAGCGGATACTCCAAACAATCAAGCTCCCTCCAAATGACGTTTGAGTAACCACTTAGGGCGATCACGCACGTAAGCCATGGTAATGACCATGCATACACGCTTTTGAAATCTTAACCGAACAGACTGACTTGATTTGTTAACCAAGCTCACAAGCCTTAATGGATCAAGTATTAAATCCCAAACGGTTGGCTGTCGATCCTCAAACATTTCAAAAGCTAAATTTACGCAATTGCAAGCCTAGGATATACAATCCACTTTCATGTTACCTATTCCAACTCAGATCACATCGCACTAAAGCACGTGCAAACTTTTGATTGCATACGCAATTATGACCCGATAATGAACCATTTGCACTTCAATGCAATCGGAAGTCGGCAACTAACATTTATTGTCTTTAATCTATAGTAACTAAATGCCTTGGATAGGTTCAAACCCAAGCCGCAAGACTCAAGTGAGTCAAAGCGCTTAGCAATGTTGGAATCGTAACCCCGTATCAACATATTTCAACAAGGCGTCCCAACCGCTCCAAAGCAGTGCACTCTCGGCGTACAAATCGAGAGGAAGGTCATAACCAATCACTAAGCACCGCATAGAGATATTGACACCCATATTAGACTCATCTCACTTCAAAGCACGTCCTTTAATCTAAGACATACTTTGAGGGGGAAAATGTTAACCGACCTTTTGGTCCGGTTCCCAAAAGTACGCAAGACACGCTCGAATCAACATATTGCGTAATATTACAGCCTAGAGGCGTCGCCAACATCATCCGGGGTCTAGTACCAGGAGACTCGGGTCTGGCCACTAGCAGAATGTCGCATCCCTCGAACGCGATCTCCATCAGTATCCGTCCGCATCCGAGCCGAAAGCTAGCCGTGCTCCGAGTCGAAGGTCAGCCGTCAAGCGAGTCCGGGCGCAGCGTCGGTGGAGGTCTGGGGTCAGTTCCGACGGCGATCGACCCATAAGGTACAAATTTCGCGCCCCGCGAGGTGCGAAATTCGCGCCCTAGGGCAGGGTGCGAAATTCTGGCATGTGCATGGTTCAAGTGCGAATTTTTGGGTGTGGTCCCCTATTTCTACCTACTCCTACCTAACCCCTTTCCTATAAATGCCCCATGACTTCACACTTGAAAGGTGTTGGAATTTGTGAGCTCAAGACCTCTAGAGAGCTACTTCAATGGCATCTCCCATTTGAGGAAGAAAGAGGAAAAAGTGCCTTTTTCCTAATATATTAAATATATGATAATTATGACATCATATATGATAATGATGACATCATGTCTTAGAGGTGACGTCATATAGCCTTAGAGATGACATCATATAACTTAGAGATGTCATCGTTTGGCTTTGAGTTGAATGTAATGAGATGTCATGATAGGGTTTTGACTTTGCACTACAACAAAAACACCATATTACAACTTTAATTTTACAACTGTGGGAAAATCACAGTTGTAATAAATGTTTTTTTACAACCGTGGGAAAAACACAGTTGTAATACATGTTTTTTACAACTGTCAGCTCTCTAAAGTTGTAATAAACATATTTTTAACAACTTTTAATTTTATTAGTTGTAATAGATACCTGTTACAAACTTCATATTTATAATATCTATATTTAATAACTAATTATATTAATATTTAATAATAATAATTAATAAGAAACTTAGATATCAGTAATTATTATTAATAATAAATAAACTAATACTAAATATCTAATTAATAATTTATAATCTACAATTTATAAATAACTCACCATTGAATGCTGTAATTTATAATTAATTATAAAATTTTATAAACAATGTTGATTAATCATACGATAATTAAATAATAATAGTTAAAATTAAATTTTAATATTAAAAATGATAAAAAAATAATACGTATTAAGATATTTTACTTATATAAAATAATAAATGACAATAAGTTTATCTATTAAATTACTCGAAAAACTAAGTATAATTTTAATTGTACTCAAACAAACAATCATCGCATGTGAGTGTGACCATATCCGTATTTGTATTTCTTTTTCCAAAATCATATTATTATTTTTTTCGAATACGGATACCGTTGAATTTTGAACTTCTTAAACATTTATTATAGGGTGTTATATGGTGGAGTATACAAATTCTCTTTTCTTTTGGCTCCAAGTCCAAATTTCTCTTTGGCTCCAAAACAAAGTTTTGGCTCCAAACGAATATTCTCTCCTGTCTCCCCTTTCCAAAGCTCTTTCGCCAAATCCAAAGCTCCAAAACGAAAATTGTAACGAGCCAGAATTTTTGGCATTTTAAATTTTTACAGTTAGTTTAATTTAATGTTGAAAATTTATGTGTATACTTGTGTTTGGTTATACTTTAAAATCTAGTCTAGTTTATTTCGGTTTTATTTCATTCTTGTAAGTTAAAATTTTAAATTTTGATTCTATATTTGAATTTATGAATGGTTTTGTTTAAATTAAATGTTAAGTATTATTTTAAAATTAACGATGGTAGTATTTTATAATTTATTGAAATAAACTATTATTTGAGAATTATAAATTTTAGATTTGTTTAAAATTTAAACTTGAGATTTTACTTATAATTTAATTTAGTTGGAATGGGTTTTGAAAATAAAAATATTGATATGTATTTGATATTATAAAATATATTTGTTTTGTATTATAAATGATATGTACTTTGGGTGAATATTTGTTAAATTAGTTGTCATTTTTTTTATTGAGAAAAAAAAACTAAACACTTGTCTTAGCCTAAAGTTGGTTCGCAACACGTTTCAAAAGCATCAGAAATTTTCACCACGCGTCCCCTTTGTTTTCTTTATTTCTCTACCCTTTACTTTATCCGCCGATTCCTCTTTTCGCAATTTATTTCTTCCCAAAATTTTTCCCAAATCAAAGAAATCATGGCCGATCTGTTTTGTCCCCTAAAATCCATTTTCTTTCACTTCCGAAATCATGGCCTCCCATGCCCAGATCCGCTTCCAACGCTCCCAGCGCCGTCTTGTTAAAACTCTGCCAGTCCCCCTAGGGCCATCGCTTCCCTTCTCATCTCTCCACACCCAAAATCCGTCCCTGCCACTTCAGTTGTCTGGGCCCTCTCTGCTTGCCATTGAATCGCCCTCTGCCCCACTGTTCCGCCTCAACGAATCTCACCGCATCATCTGACCACCGTTGACCTGAATCCGCAGTTCGCTCCTCCGCCATTAGCCTTCCCCGCTTCACTGATTGAAGTCGAGCACTTTCCCGCTCCATCGCAGCTCAAGCCAAGCACTGCCATTTCAGCTCGTGGCTTGCATGCCGCAAAGGTGAGTACCAACTCACGATAAATCTTGTTTAAGTAATTTAACTTCATTAATTTGGTATGTGTGTTTCTGTTGAATTGGGTATTTGATTTATTTTCTCCTGTTGACAGTAACGCAACTATTGAGTATACACAATGTATTATTTGTTCGACAATAATGGGTTTCAAAATATTCACCAACACCTTCTTTGCCCACTTCAGTTTGCCTACTTGAATACTTAGACAGTAATGGATATTGGTTCAAGAGAAATACTTTTGAGTCATCCACTTTCATACTTCTTCTATACATTTCTACATCTATACCATATTATTGAGCATGCTGAAGGGAGCATGCACTCACCACCATTGTTTGATTAAAAGAAAATCACATACAGGTCATACATATTCTAACTTTTAATAGTGTATATGTGTAAGTTTATCATAGTCCATGTCATAATACTGGTTTAAGACTGGTCGGTTGTACTGTCTTATGCTGTTTTCGCTTCACGCTTTTGTACCCTTCACCTTGCATGTTGGCTTAGCTCGTACAAATGAAATCCGAAATGGGAGCTTGCAATTGTTTGTCTGATTCAGAACTCGACCGTTAAATTATTTAATTTTAGAACAAAATAGTAACATTATAATTTCCTCCTTTTCTAAAGAAACTAATTATGCATGGATGATTTTTACCTTAAATTGCTGCATGTGATTTTTGTAGTGCATTGTTTATATTTATCTAGTTATGAGAATAGAAACTCCTTGTCTCTACTTCACTAGCCTGAACTGTCAAACCATTTGCAGTTGTGTCATCCACCTTGTCCGCTGTTTGGTACATTTAGCTTGACACGCCATCTTCCTCACTTGACCTATTCTATGACTGACCACTTGCACTTGTGCATATTTCTTGAGCTTACTCCTCTTTGCTCTATAGTAACATGTGGCCATTGATCTTGTTACTACTGCACTTGTATTATTATTTTGGGTTGCAAGAGTGTACTTTTTTGTGTGGCTGCTGTGTGCTTGGAATTTCGTTGTTTGTTTAGAAAAATGGGAAGGATACTTGTCATATAGATATACATATTCTTGCTTGTATCCGGTGTTTTGCTACCTCATTGTTAATCATAAATCCTGACATGTTATATATAAAAATTTAGAACTGCTTCTATATAGTTTAAAAGTATCTAATTTACTTCAGTTTCTAGTGAAGTTTATTTACTTAAACTATGATTAATTCTGACTCGAGTGTCTTTATGAACGTGACCCCTTCATTGTTCTTTTATACGTTATGTGGAACTACAGTGTCAAAGGACATTGTATATGAATTTGGTGCCTAAACAAGTAACAAATGTATGATATATTTATTTACTTTGGGTGCAAACGATTATACTGCAGGCAAACAGAACAAGCATGATGACATTGCTGAAGATCGGTTACAATTTTTGACTATCCACATTGGACTTCTCATGATGCTGTAGATGGTGACCATTGGTATTTTAATTTGGATGCCTATTTTTACAATTATAATATTATATTTCATTAGCTTTAACTTTTGCGCTAGTTGCCCGAGTTATATTACGTATTTTACTTATTGTTATGTGCTTCCGTAATTTCTAGTTGATAGATTGGTATTTTCAACGCTAATTCCATTGGTTTAATTCTGTTAACATTATCAATGATTTGCATATTATATATTGATGACATGCATGCATACTGTAATCACTCCTGCCACATACACAAAAAAAAAAGGTATATTTACCAAATTTGTGTCATGTTTCATTGGACAACATGGTTGTACAATAGTGTTGATATATCTATAATGAGTTCACAGTAGCAATCTGGGCTTATTTGATGTGCTCTTTTGAGTCGTATAATAAAATCACTTAATTTATTATCCTACTCTGACATCTATAACATATGATACAGGTTGTTGTAATTTAGTCGTACTCTCACGAAAGCGTGCATGATAATTGACTCTGTCAACTTTAGACATAAGATATAAGTCATGTGACCCATTCAGACAAGTGCGTGAATGCAGTGCAGAAATTCAAAAGGCAGTGGACTATCTGTCTCACCGGCAAAATAATCAACATGTTAATTCTGCGTTTAGACTATCTACTCTGGATAGTCCTAACAGTCAACCGACTGCTGGAGGTCCTCTTTCACAAACTGGGTTAATGTCACAGGTATGTTTTCTAGTTTATTGTTAGCAATGATTCATCTCACAGTTGATCATAGACTCATTTGAGGAGGAAAAAAAACTGTCTACTTAATATTTCTCTGCTAGTTTATTCTTAGCCATCCTTTCTTGCCCCTGTATGCTGCCATAGTTTTTTGGCCGTCAGAAAGATTTCATTTTGTAAATTTTACCAAAAGGAAAAGGGAGAAAAAAGACTTTGGAACAAAATAACTTGATTTGATGCATAAGTGATGAACAATTTTATGAGGATCAAAAGTGAGTTGTTCATGCGCAAATGTGAAATTTTTAAGTAGTATATTGTTTTAAGTTGTTGTTAAAAACTTTAGAAATGACACAGATTCTATAATTAATTTCTTTGTACTATCTTCAGTAGTGGTGGCATCTGCCATTTATTCTTCTTGTATGTATAGTAAATAGTGTGAAGCTCAAAGGTGGTCTAAAAACATAGGTTCCACTTCTCTAATTTGTAATCAAACTTTAATATACTTTTAATGCAAACTGAATTTAAAAATGTTTAATGCTTATTTATAAATCAAATTAGACCATGTCAGAGTTCTGATAATCGGATGTGATATGGATGAGGAAACATGGTAAAATGTTGTTAAAAAGGATACACAACTGCTTTTAGATGTGATAGTATTTAGATTTCGCTGTTAGCATATACTTTTGTACATACACATGCTGTTATTTTTATTAAGTTGTTTGAGTTCTCATACAAGGTTTACTTTTGAATGTGACATGCAGGATCCATCTATAAAAAAATTAGCTGAGCAAATCGTGAGTGATCTTGTATTTTTCCAGATGGATGAACAATTTCAATAAGGAATTCAAAATCCGGGATTAGATGGAGTGCCCCCCAGTTGATCCTCAACAACATCTCTCTACAATGAAACAAGTAATGCAAAATCATCAGTTTGTACGGCAGAACGTCTTGGAAGTACTCTTATGCAGGTGTTCATCTTGTATCTAAGTGCAAGTTCTTTTTGGCTGTTTATAGGGGATTTTATTCAGGTGTACATCTTGTATCTAAGCTTTGTTGTGGAAACCGAATTCCGAAATTACTACCATTGGAGAAGCTGTTGGATCAACTGGGCTTGGAATAAACATTACGTTGCCTTCAGCTAGAGTGCTTTCATAGGGTATGCTTATGTATCTTTTGTGGGCAAAACTTCTGTCCTATGTATCTTTTATGTTAGATCGATGTTTGTATTTTGAAACAGTTATGCTTTTTGTGATGGGTTTAGTTGATGATGTACTATGTGTATGTTGATCGAATATTATATTAATTAATATTTATGAATGATTCTGTGTAGTTGTTTTTGTTGCATTGAAACATGAATCATATTATTAGTAGTATATATGAATTCTTTATATTAGTAATATATAAGCTACAACAGCAAAAAAAAGTTGTAATAAATCATTTTACAACGGTGTGAAAGAGTTGTAATATTCTGGAAGTCACAACGGTAATCACCAGTTGTCATACATATGATCTTACGATATTTAAATGTCTACAACAACGGGAAATAATAGTTGTAATAAAATTTATTACAACTGTGAGTAAAAGTTGTTAAACATCCTATTTCACAACGGTGTTGCAACGGTGCAGAAATGTTGTAAAAGATATAAGTATATTACAAGTTCTTAATACACGACGGTGGCTCCACCGTTGTAAAAACTTTTTACAACGTTTTTGCACCGTTGTAATATGGTATATTTGTTGTAGTGTTGTAACCTTTTGTGATCAATTATATTCCAACAACGCTTCAAAGTGGACGTAGGCCCTCCAAGGCCAAACCACTATAAATATCTTTTGTTATTTACTACTTTCTGCTTTCGTCTATACGACCAAATTAATTATTCCTAGTAATTGGAATCTTTGGTATTTATGACATTTTTTGTCGTTAACTGTCTACATCTGATTTGTGTTCAACAAATTCATGTTCATCTATTTCTCCAGGTTTGGACAATTCTAGCACTTCTGGTTATGGTTTTTCTTCTTTTTCCTCCTCTGTTAATAATGTTGCTTCTTGTTCATCTAGTTCTGCGACAATGTCCTGCTCGTCTACTTTCAACTACAGCTTACCTATGATTGCTTCACCTGCTTTATCTGGTGAAGCTAGGTCAACGTCCACTATGTATAAATCCCTTTATGCAAGCTTGAGGCCACCTGACCATCTTATTTTACCTCCTCATGTCTCCGTTCTTTTTTAACATTTCCAAAAGTGAATACATCTGTGGCATCATTTTCCTCTGCGGTACTTACAATTGCCTTACCCTCTTCTAAATCCAAGAGCAACAAACTTAAAGCAAAATTTTGGGCTAATGATCTAGATGAGGGTCATGAATATATTCAGGAGGATGTTCCACCTGTTGGTAGTAACGTGAAATCTACAAAAATACAAACAAGGAGTAACCCATCCCCTTCGTTTGATCCATTCCTCACTTAAGTTGGGGGATTGTGTTGTTCATGGACTCCTTTGATACTGTATGGTTATTTTGGTTACTACTAGAAGTTATATGGCTTTTGTTGTGTTTTGATATGTCTGCATGATATGTTTGTAATTGTAATAGTGATGGTGATGAAAGGATATTTGTAGGAGTTCAGGATGGCCAAGCAGCGGACTTAAATGTGTTGAAGCAGCTTTGATCCATGGTGAAATTATAGAGATTATGTGGATTGCTTTGAAGGATATGAAGCATGTGGTTTTTATGTACTAATGTTTCTTTGTTGTAATTATTAGTTTTTTCAGATAATCATTTGATTTTTTGTGAGAATTTGTTCAGTGATACTTATGGTGTTTTGAGAGGGTCGGGTTTAGTAAGTCAAACCAGTTTGTGTAATGTTTATACATGTGAGTCTGTATATTATAAATCTCTAGTTGATTAATAATATTTTCACACTTAACTTCCAAAAACATTCACTTCAATGATAGGAAGATACACAAATACTTTAAAGGAGCAAGCTTAATTCTATTCAACTAAAATTTCGCAAAAACTTCATACAAAACTTCGACTATCCTGAATCATCATTACAGTTGTTGCTGGAAAAGTAGTGAAAAAAAATAAAAATAAAAATAAAATATGCAATCTTGAGGGTCTAAATGATTGAAAAAAAGGAAAAGTAAAAATTCACAACAGAGCGATAATTGCTCAGAGATCTTGTTGTTTTCAATCAACGATGAAATTTTCATTCAATTCTGACACAAAAGGCATGTTTTGGCCTATTAGTGACACAAAAATATATGAAAAATAGACCCAAAATAATTATTGCAACATAATCATAATAAATCGCTAAATCAGTTAAGAAAAATGATAATAATAATATTAACATGTAATTTAAATAAACATAATCAATACATGACATAATATCAAGTGAATTTAAACATAATACCAGCATGATTCTACTATGAATTTGAACTAAGAATATGATCTTCAACCTTGCTCCGATACCACATTAAACGTAATATCAAGTGAATTTGATTTTTAATTATTATTGTATTTTTGTTTAAGATCTTGACCATACTCTTAGGTACAAACAATACATAAATCATACCTATAGACATTGATTGAGAAGAAATAATGAGATGTATATCTGTAAGTTGTAGATTTGGATGTTGCCTTCTCTCTTTTAGCCGTACTATTATTTGTGATGTCATTTCAATAACTCTAATGATGAATATTGGGTTATATTTATAGGTAGAGAGATGGGTCAAATTCTGTTATGCATGTAATCTCAGGCATTCATCAAGATTGACCATTAATAGAGAATATCCATATTTAAAGGAATATACCTTCTATTCCAATCTTATCCTATAAAATCAATGGACTCCATGAATGACCACATAATGACATTTAATATTAAATTAATAATTCAATGTTAGTTTGTCTTAAAAATTTAGGTGAAAAAAAATAGTTTATGAAAAATTGGTGGACCGCAAATTGAAAGAATTTGGCACCAATGTATAGTTCAACCTAAACATTTAGGTGAAAAAAAATAGTTTATGAAAAAATTGTGACCATCTAACATGCCAGTCCTACTACTATATTTATCAAGAAAAAAAATCTACCAATCTATTTTTATCAAATAAAATATTGTAGAATTCATTTTTTAAAATCTTTTGAATATGACTGAAATTTCCATTATTAAAACATTCAGACGCTTGATTAAATAATTTTATTTTGGAACATATAAGTTTTATTATTTTACTTTATATATATGGCCTGTGAAATGCACATGTTGTCGTTAAATATGTAAATAACATATACACATTGTATGTATTTGTGATTGCAATCGACTGATTGTGGTTGCAATCAAGTCACTGGGATCGATAGTATATACTTTGTTGTATTGTAATTACTTATGTGATTGTGGTTGCAGGCATGGGTGATTAAGGATGAAGTATAATAATGGTTGGTTTAAATATTTCCAATCAAGATGTTTTGAGAAGAAATATCGATACATACTTCGGAACCGCACTCCGTAACAATGTCCAAATGTTTGGTAGTATTCATGTTTTTTAGGGATACTAATTAGCGAAAATAACTAGTTCCATGGTTGATTAAGAGAAAGACGCGGATTTGAAAGTAAAGAGATGTTCTTTTGAATCAACAAAAGTCTACATTAGTATTTTTATAAACATTTTCCTCCGAGAAGTTAATGTAGGGATCAACAAGGATTGAGAGGAAAAAATATAGAATTACATACGAATGACTAAATAGACCCTAAAGTACCTCTTAGCGTCAACAGTAGTGACTCAGAACAAATGGGGCAGTTGGATAAAAAATAGGGGGTCAGGATCAAAGCATGGGTTCTTGGTACTGATCCATCTCTTTATCGGGTTTAGCACTCTAATATCTTATGGCGTTGCGATAATCATCTCGCGACCTTATTTGCATTTGGTTCTTGGACCCTAGAATTATTTCTCGAGCTTGTCTGCCTTGATAACCTTCAATTCTAAATCGCTCAACCTATAAAAATATAATCAAGTCAAAAGGTTGAATAATAAAGTCCTGGTGAAACATCCTTACCATAATAATCGCAATACCCATTAAGTTTTTTAAGTCTAATGTACTTTATAATACCCTTTTTTTATTAAATACAAAATATTTTGCAATATCAATAAAACGCTTTGTGTTACATAAATTACACCATCAAGTTAACGTTGTCAACAATAGTATTTTTATGATATTTGCAGTCTATTGTCTTTATTAAATTATTTAATAATACAATATAATAGTTATAAATGTACTCATGACAATATCAATACTATATCATTGAAATATGAGCATTAATAATATCAACCAAAAGTTAATAAATAAAATATTGTTGACAATGTAAAATAAACGTTGTCCTAAATATGAATTGCGTAAACATTATGTTGATGTTGTAAAACAAAAAATAAATCAAATCTGCAATAGTATTTTGTAGTTGTTTAACTTCCAGTCTGCAATGTTTGATTAATATTGTTGAAACCTATAAATTTATAATATTTGTTCATCTACATATTTCAATTACATAACAAATAGGTTATAAAAAACAAATATAATAAAATGTAAAAAAGTCATCGTCAAAAATTATCTTCTACAACAGTTTAAACAAACAATGTAGAAAGTTTTTATTTACCATTTTTGTACATAAAACATTTTTTGGAAGAATCTATTACAATGTTTTTCTTAACAAAGGTTATGAAAGATCTATCATTTTTACAACATTTTGGCGAACTATTACAGAATCAGTGTTGGAAAATAGTATTTTCGTTGTGGTGCGTGTATATATTAAAAAAACTAGTATATTTTTTTAGGAAAATGACAGTAACAAAAGATGATAGCAGTATTCACAATTAAAAAAGCTCGTAATTAGCGAAGCATTCTTTCGCATCGTTATATTTATGTTATAATTTAAACTTGTGCTACATTCTAATTTATAGCATTTTTTATTACTAGGGTAATACATGTATTAGAATTTCAACAAAATATATGCATGTATATTTCTATATGCATGTGCATCACTTGTGTCAAAGCACTTTTGTATGTAAATGTATATATATTTTTGTACACATACACATATTCATATGTAAAATTGTACTTACGATCGTTGTATTAAAACATGAAAGTAAATATGATTTTAAATTCAACAAAACTGCGGTTCATCATAGAAATTAATATCATGTCATTATTATCTTTCAAAATGATTTGTTATTTGACAGGTATGTCATCCGGAGGGAATTCTTCAGGCGATGGCTCTGGTCCATCGCAATCCTCACAGGGTCCAGTAGTTTCCTTGGTGCCTACGAGTATAAGGTAAAAAATAAACTTTATTTAGCATGTATATATTTTTACCATCTATACACTTATATATATATATATATATATATATATATATATATCATATTTAACACAGGGTTTTCGATCTTCAACCTTCGAATGTTATTTTAGACGCATCGAGAGCAACATATAGGGTGTGGATGTCGGCATGTTGCCTGAAGTGGGATCTGATCCCACCTCACATAATGGAGTTTGTTTGGCAGGATGTCCTTATAAGTATTTTCATATAATTATTTTTTTAACTGCAGATAAACTGTACAAATTTTATTGGTATTGTTTGTTTAACACGAAATACAGGCCGAGGTGGATATACTACACATGACTTATCACTGGCTCGGACGTATTGGATGCAGAAAATGAGAAAGAATTATAAGGGTTGCATATCAACAATGAAGAAAACCATGAAAAAATCCAGCTGGATAGGAGCAGCCATGTGGGATGGATTTCTTAGGTATTGAGAGAGTAATGAGGCGAAGGTAAGTGTACTAATATTTTTTTAAATTTCAGAAATTATTTACTCAATAAGTAATGTATCAAATTTTGAATGTATAGGCAGAGTCAAAAAGAAATTCTACAAATAGGAAAAAAATCCAGTCATGCATCGAGGAGGATCTAATTTATTTCAACAGTATCGACAGGAGTTGATATATTTTATTAATGCGACTTATAAAAGATTAATATGTTATGTACTTTTGAATGTGTAATAATTATATGTAATAATCAAATTCAGGAGGCTGAGGGGTTGAGGCCTGTCTCATATATGGACGTATTCATTCGTATGCATGCCATCGAGCATGTCAATGCGGATGGGGACATCACATATTCATGGCATGATCACAAATCTGGGAAGAGCCATGTAAGCTTTCATTTTATGTAGAAGTATTTGTAGTAATTGTTATATTATAATAAAATAAGATATCATGATATTAGATTTATCTACATTCTTATTTGGACTTGCAAGAGAAGTTTATGGAGAAGCATCAGAAGCATCTAGCTGAGACAGGACAAGAGCAACTCACGATTGACGAGGAGGACATTATATTCCAGTCAGTGATGGATCCAGCGATGCGGAATAGGCGTTACAGCTTTGGAAATCAAGTGGTAAACGATTTTTCATTTGTTTAATATAAATTTTAGTCTTCTGTGTTTGGTAATTGGATTTGTGTTGAACTATTGATGTCATTATCGTTCATACATCAGTACATCCCTCACTTATTATCGCTGAATGTATTAATTAAACAACAAATTGAATCATTTATCGTCAATCTTATCATTTTCATCTAAGCCATATAATGTCTAAATAACATAATTACCATTTTTCTGAAGGAAAAAAAATCAGTAACATGACATGTTTTTATCCTACAATGTTGCTTCATTACACAAATTACAATGTAAATTAGTAAAAGACATAAATAAGGAAAAGAAGTGTATTTAGCATTATTTAAGCTGGTTGCTAAACTAAATTTAATTGCCTACTTGTATCTAAATGCCTCAAATAAAGCATTTTATATGAATGTACAAGTGTTATAAATTAACTGTAAAAATACTGTTACACTGATTTTAAGGAAATATTACTAATGATTTACCATAGAGAATGTTAAACTAGTCGTCACCATAACAATTAAACTAGTAATTCCAATTCACTCAAAAAGGATAATCGACCGACAGGTTTAACTTTGATTACATAATTGTAGAATGTATTTCATAATTGTACGTGATAATATTATAAAAAATGTAATTCATAATTTAACTTAGAGTACATGATAATATTATTAAAAAAATGTAGTTCGTAATTGTAGGTTAAATAATTATAAAAGATCTTAAAAATACATCATAATGTTAAATTTAATTAAATTAGCAAAACTACTCTAGCTTGAATTCTCTTTTTTCTCTAATGCTAAAATGAATGGTTTATTTGTAATGTCTTACCCATTTGAGTACCATGAATAAATTATTCACTTATAAAAGGATGTGTTATTTATTGTATACATGTGAATTGCTAAGTGCACTTTAAATTCCTCATTTTAATAGCATAAATAAAAATAATAAACATAGTTTATTTTTTAATATAGTTTATTCATATAAGGACATATCATATACTGTATTACTATGTACATGGTAATAAAATCACTAAAAACAAAGATTTTTAAATAATTGTTACAGGTTAGCAGTCAGCAGGGACGTGGCAGGCGGGCTAGAGTTGATATAGAAGCTGCAGAGATTGATCGGTTGAGAGCTAGGATGATAGAGCTTGAGGATCAGAATCGCCGTCAAGCTATTGAGATGACTCGGCTCCTAGATCAGCACTTGGCGGAGTCTGCGCGGCAGTACGAGCGCTTTCCCTCTTCAGCCAGTTCCCTAAAGGATCATGATCGGTGATGGATTGTTAGGTATGTTTTTTACTGGGCTGCTATGACTGTGGTTTGATTTTCTTTGTGTTTTATGATGTTACGGTTGATGGTTGACTTAACTGTATATTTTTTGTTGTAAACATGATGTTGGACTAGATGTATGTGTTATTATGATGGTAGACTGTGGTATGAACATATTTATGCATTGTGTAGTTAGTTGTTTGGGTTTGTGGTTTAATTTTTGCTGTTTTTGTTGATTTTTCGAGTTAAAATTGGTTTTATTTTTATATTTGTTTGGTATATGGTATGTTGGGATTATAGATTATGGTTGAGATGATGGTTTGAGTGGTTAATGTTGTTTGAGGGCTAATTAGCAGTTGAAATATTAGAAATAATATGTAGGTTTTCCGACGGTTGTCGTCGGCTTATAGGTCTTCAAAACCGTAACGATTTCCGATGATTGCAACGATTTGTTGGACTGTGCAAGTAACAGTTTCCGACGGCTACTTATGGTTGTCGCAAACCGTCGGAAACCGTTATCGACCGTACAAAAAGTCAATGATGGACTTTTTCGATAACGGTCGGAAAATCTATTTCTCGACGTCCTGAATTGCTACGTTTATTTCCGACGACTACCAATGGCTTTCGAAGGCCGCCGACGGTTTTTAACCGTTGGAAATAGCATGTTTTCTTGTAGTGGTACCTTCCACAGCATTATTGTTTGGAGGGCAAGTATTAAAATGTTTTTTTACAAGGTCATCATACTTTGGACTTTGGACCATTATATCGCTTGGGACTCAAGCGCAGACCTGCGTGATAACTGAATCGCTTGGAAGGAGCAACAGAGCTAAACGAAACTTGAACTTTTGATTGACACAAATCTGGGTTGGCATAGTCTAGTGCCCCAGTTCGGCATAAATGTGTGGTCCTGGGTCAGCCCGCATACACGCCGGCCAAGACGGGTCAGCATGCAGTTGGACTCTCCGAATCGATCAAGATACTAAGCTCCCGATGCAAAATGGGATCAGTTTGCCTCTCAACCACATCCAACAAGCATCAGACATGGTCAACATATGGGTTCATATTGGTATTAACTTCTCCATTTTACCGGTGTTGGCCATCAAATCAATCCCGACCTGTCTACTAAAGGATCCAACTTGCATTGCTTTTGAAGTTTTAATTTAATATTTGTTTATTGTTGTGTATTTAACAAAACACTATTCGTTTCTTTGAATAATGTAAATTGCATATTTAGTTGTTAGAGTTATGGACCCCTCAATCATTTAAATGACCAGAACTTGTATCATATTTTATGAGAATTAACGGCATGTCCACAATTGTCATGAAACTACTCGGAAGGTTCTGTGTCAAAATCTGTATATATTCCTATTTATATAGCATTCACCCAAAATTAACATGTCAAATAGGTAAGTGTTTATTGATCAAAGCAATGGTAAGAAAGGAATAAACAAAAAATATGAGTAACAAGAACTTTTTGACTTTGGTATCTTTAATTATCAAGAAAACTCATGGAAGGAAAAATCTAGTCTCAAGAAAGCTAAGTTGGATGATTGTTTTTTTATATGTAAAGCTGATGATATATGTTTTTTAAATACTGAAGGAATGTTTGGTATTAAATTTACGAATTTTTAGGTGATGACAAATGCATTCCTAGTTGCAAATTTACCAAAGAACATTTCCAACGGTGTTTTTTTTTTTTGGCAAGGCAATCCGGATTATAGTGGTCATACCACTTTTATTATAAAAAGAAAGAAACATGCGCTCTGCACATGCGTAGAGCAACTATCTACTTTAAAGTGTCTAGTCACTGTCTAATACCAAAATAACAAAATATTATAACAACATCATCGTTCAGCTCAAGAGGAATCCTCCTCATAGAAAGTACCCGTAAAAGGAGTCATAATCGCAATGTGATGAGAAAATCATCTTACCAATTTCTCCACATAATTCAAGGAGTCCGGAGAAAAAATGGTGCTTCGATCCTTGGAGGAATCCTGCATAATAATTGCGTTGTCCATACCAAGTTCACCTTCGTCCCAAAGCTGCAAGTCACCCTCAATAGGCTGATAAAAAAGGCGGCGCAAATAACTAGACCCAACTAGAGTATAGAAATAGTACTCAAAATCATGACGCATATCAGTAGGTGCATGAACCCAGGCCTGGTCCTCAGGAGCCCAATAGAAATCAGGATCGGGATTAAGATCATGAGAAGATAACTGATGGGTAGAATCTGGCTCAGCAACTATGTCCATGACAGGTGTTGCATCAACAATATCTTCATCATTAGTAGAAACAATGTCAAGCATTACTTGCTTCATTTTAGGTACCCACTTCCTAACAGGAGGGCGAGGTAGTGGAATCTTATGCAGGGGTGGATCACTTGCAGCAGAAGTACAAGAATCGGAGTAATGACCAAAAGACTTACAGGTTGTGCATATATCTAGTTTTCTTTTGTATCTCACTTTCACAAGGAACTCACGATTATCAATGCAGACTTTAATCTGAGTAGGTAGAGGTTTATCAGGCTTAACCTCAATTATGGCCATAGCATAGGAAAGATTCACTACAACAAATTGACCATATTACAACTGTGGAAAACAGTTGTAAAAGACATTTTACAATGGTGGAACCACCGTTGTCCATTAAGAAGTTGTAATAGACTAAAATCTTTTACAACTTTTTTACACCGTTGCGACATCGTTGTGAAATGTATATTTTACAACTGTTTTCCACCGTTGTAATAAACTTTATTACAACTATTTATAACTGTTGTAATATATTTTATTTAAAGTTGTAATATGTGAACAAATTATATACATATTATTAATAAAAGAATTCATTTTAGAACATATTATCTACAAAACTGAAGATATCAAACAAACATAAAGCATGAACCAAAACAATATATTAAAATTTTCAAACTTTCATAATTTTTTCATAAATCATACAAGTATCTCAAGTACATAAAGCAACTACAACAAAGTCCATTGAGCCTCGAATCAATTTCCTTATTTCCTCGACCAAGACAAGTATCTTCTTCCATCTCATGCCTAAAAGTCCAGCCTCCGTCTTCTATATCATTGTATTTCAAAGGACTATTGGCACTTCGAAGTACAGCATAGAATGCTTAACTTCTTTGGTCTCAACACCCAAAGAAACATTATAGCCAAAATCTACATAATATATTGCAACATTGAAATATAATTATTCTTTGATGATGTTCATAACCATGTCCATGGTTGTCTTGTTGTGCTATCATCCCTCCGACTTCCAGATCTTTATGAAGTTTCATAATCTTACATCAGAAACACTGAAGCAAGAACTGGGCATATTTGTGCATACTCTCAAACACGTAGATGAATTAGATGAGATCCACGATTATTATAACCAACAAAGTGAATTCCAGTAGCCATAGGTACAAATATACTTTCAGCAATATAGTTTTTCTTTCTCATTAAAAGATGGTCCATGCTCCCACTAAGATAATAAACCGCTCGATTATACTCCTGAAGCCATAACCATCAAAAAGCAAGCATGCTTTAGTGTCATGCCTATTCAATAGTTTTACTGTTAATACACATTTCACTAATATAAAAGATTGAATAAAAATAGGACAACAGTTTTATTAGTAAGATAATTAAACTAAAAGTTTCACTGAAAACAGAGCAGTGCAAGGTGTAGTCATTGAGAATAACAAAATAAAACAAAGCATCCAATAAGGAAATGCAAACCTCTATGTCTAAATGCACATATCTCCTTACATAGATGTAATTAACACAAAAGAAAAGAGAATTTTGAATTTGAAGATACTAAAACAGGCAGCGAATTCATGTTAGTGCAAGAGACGCACATACCATTTTTCTAGTTAACCACCACACAAAGCAGTGATCTTCTATTGACATGATTATAAAATTTTTGCTTTCAGGACAATTTCAATTTAATTCGCAAAGAGCAGTTATAACAGAAACACGGATATAAGTATACTCACCTATTTTGCTTCTTTTCTTCACATATTCAGCATACCTATAAATTTTTCTGAATATGAATTTTAAGTGAATAAACAGATATGTCATAGGAGACAATATCAAATTTTACTCAGTAATAAAAACCTATTAGAAGTAAGATTGCGAACCTAGAACATGAAGATCTAGACAGCAGAACAAACAAGCATCGAAGCTCGACATAAGTCAGAATAGAAGAAAAAAAAACTTAAGGCAGAAATTAATTCTCACATAGATTATTGAGTTAATTTCTCAGATGTTGGAAGCATCAGATCTACAATAATGGTT
Source organism: Allium sativum (assembly GCA_030737875.1). Lineage (NCBI taxonomy): Eukaryota > Viridiplantae > Streptophyta > Magnoliopsida > Asparagales > Amaryllidaceae > Allium > Allium sativum. The sequence goes on along the minus strand of JASFAX010000020.1, from coordinate 40,901,608 downwards.
CAGACATAGCATCACCCTGGGTTTCTTTGAACTCAATAGCTGTTAATTCAAAGTATCCAAAAGAAAACCATAAGTAATCCTTGATAATACCATTTAGTAATCCCTGACAGTCCACAAGTAATCGATAATGTGGAGAAGAGGCAAATTCTATTTACTGCAAAATTCTAGCATCTTGCCATTTAAATTTAGGGATCGAATTTGAAGTAATTACCCCGCATCTTTTACCACAGTCTATTGTAAGCTATTCAAAACACCCTGTAACGTACATTAACATATCTAGAAGCATCTGCCGTTAATAGACGAATAATCTAATGATAAAAAAATTGCCATGGAAACCCAAAAAAACCCATAAAATAGAAAATTGGAACTGTAACTGGTTAGCAGGATAATTACCATTTTAAAATTGAGTAAGTCGCCATTTACTCTGAAATCGAATAACCTTTCGCTAGCGGTGGTAGGTTGGATAGAAGGATGAACTGGTGATGCGATTTTGTAGATCCGTATCGTTTTGGATTTAAGTTCGATGCGTTTAGGTATTTCCCTTTTAATTTCCCTTTTAGCTTTGAATTTCCCTTTTCAGTGATAAATTCGCAGGTAGAAACAATTGCGGATGTGGAGGGGAAAAAGCTAAAAGAGAAATTGAAAGGATGGAAAGGAGGTCGGATCTGGAACTTATTAGGTTTTTGGTAATAAGGCGTAAGCGGGAAATGAAAATGAGTGCGGGAAGTGAAAATGAGAGGCGGCGAATGAAAATGAGAGGCGGGCGAAATGAGTAGCTGATGTCAAATATGATGTATTATTTTTCAACTAGGATTATTTAATGTTAATTACCAAATACTGATTATTATGTGTATATTAGTAATTATCATCAATGGTTATTGATTATTAATTATTAAACACAATATTAAAAGGTAAATCATATATTATTGTTAATTTTGAATTTTGAATTATTGATTATTAATTATTTTTATTAATTATTGCTATATAGTTATTAGTTACTGTTATTACTATTAAAAATAATTCTTACGTATAAATTTATTATTAATTATCGATTAATATTTATTAATTATATATTAATCATTTGATAACAACAACTAATATTAATTATTTCTCACCTCAAGTAAATTATTATTATTTGATAGTAGTTATTACTTACTGATATTTTTGATTATTTATTACTAAGTGGTATTATTCAATTGTAATTATTAAATTACTTATAGCGATGAGCAAAAAATGATATAATGGACATTGATTGAAACTGGCCAAATGAAAAATTGTTAGAAATATGCATCTATTATAATTGACAAAAATAAAAATTTGTTACATGCATTTAATAAAAAAGAAAAGTTGTTAAATATGGATATTTTTTACAACTATCTAAAAAGAAAACTTGAAAAGGACATATATTACAATAGATAAAGTAAAAGTGTTTTTGAAGATAAGTTTATTACAACGGTTAACATGCATTTGATTAATAAGCAGTTAACATACATTAACTATTAAAAATAAATTACTACTTATTAAATATTAATTATATAATAATAATTAATAAATATTATTGATTCCTAAGTTTATTATTAATTATTAATTATTATTAAATATTAATATAATTAGTTATTAAACATAGATATTATAAACAAGATGTTTATAATCTGCATCTATTACAACTAACAAAATGAAAAGTTGTTAAAAATACGTTTATTACAACTTTAGGGAATTAATAGTTGTAAAAAACATTTATTACAACGGTGCTTTTACCACCGTTGTAAAATTAAAGTTGTAATATGGTATTTTTGTTGTAGTGATTCTTCCTGGCTACAGTATTGGCGTCGGAGCACTTACGCTTCCCAATGTGGCATGCCAACCAATTAAGACCTAAAAGGTGCTGAAGGATAGAGGGAACGCGGGTAAACTCGTCCCAAACTGGGATAGACAGCACTTGCTCCCTGATTTTATCAATAGACGAACCTAAGGCTTACGTCGAATGATAGAAGGAGATGATTCAAGGACCCTCACCCTTTCCTCATGAGAGGAAAATTTGAAGTAAAATAAACCGTCAACATGTGTTAAACTCAAATTTTCATGAATATGCCATGAATTCCTACAAGCAGTTAGCAAACTGAAAGTTGGCATTTTAGAATCAAGGAAGAAATGCACAATCTGATCCTTCCAAAACGCAGCAGCTCCAGAGTGTAACTCGGGGGGAGGGGGGATGGAACCAAAAACAGTCTCAGGAATATTGAACTCAATAGGCACATAATCACTGACAATGTTGGGTAGTGAAGCAAAGAGAGAATTCCATTTCAAGGGGCTGTTGCATTGGGGGCATTAACACAAACAGTTGACGTGCGCTACAGATTAACATGAGATACAGAGTTTGGGGGAATGCTGTCATTCAATCCAACATCATCAACTAACACAGAACTACCCACATTACAATCAATTCCGAACAAACTAGCATTATCAATAGCATCCAATACCCCCAAATACATTTTCGACCGTTCGTACAACAGACCCAGTCACAATTTCGCCAGGCAAGGGCCAAGAAGTATTTTCCTGCGCAATCAAAGATATTAACGGAGACTTACCCAAGAAAGGAGTTTGAACTGTTATCGAAGGTCTAAAGGAGGTCGTCTCGTCAATCAGAGCATTCAGAGGATGGGAAGGAGGTAGCGTGTACACTGGTCTTAGTGGAGCACCTTCAGTTACAACGTTGGGATCAATTTCGGAATCCGATTGGGAATCGAGAGCTTGAGCGAGACTACCAAATCAGGTCGTCATTGAGGTTCTTATTCTTGGCCATCGACGTGGAGCAGCAAGGCGATCAGGATGAGAAAGGAAAAAGGGGCGGAGGCGCAAGAAGCACGCAGATCTAAGTAGTCGCGGGATTGAAACCGTCCACCATTATTTAGTGCTCAATTATTACGGATATGTAATATACCCACTCGGAAATGCTTCCAATAGGGTAGAATTTTAGATTGATAGAAAATTCAGTGATTTCGGTTACAAAAACGTAATTGGCTGGGACAGCTGTTAAACAGGCGCCCAGTATTGCACGTCTATTGAAACGGGTCCGGGACCAGATGCTTGTTAAATTAGTGCCTGGAATTTTTTGTCCGGCAAATATTTTATAATTTTCCTAGTCCACGTAGGTTGTTCAACAAAATCATTGACTTACTCAATCGCGATTATAATTTGCCTGGTCCATTTAATTATGTGGCCAAATTAAGATGGCTCTCGCGTTGTTGTGGAGTATAGATTACCGGAATCAGACTAAACTGATTGAAGGAAAATTTATGGTGTAGGCATCAATCGCAGTTAGTAATCTAGACAACTGTTTGGTTTCTCATAGGCGTCTGTTGAACAAATGTCTGGGATTCAGGCACCTGTTGAATAGGCGCCGATTATTTTTTTGTTCAGGCGCCTATGCAACGGGTGTCCAAACGGGAAAACTGTTGGCGTAACACCCCAATTGAGTATTGTTAATGTCACTCCAAAAACGAATAAGGGGAGGTCAAATTTTATTTTCACTCCATTAAAAATTAAATTATTAAGGGAGGGATCAAACATAATGCAAAAATAAATAAAAGAACCCGATTTTACCGTCCTTTCAAATACAAAAAATACAGTAAAAATGGACAAGAACATACTGAAATTCAGTACAAAGTTTGGACGTGACATGCCGAAAATAGATGATCAAAACGGGCCTCCATTTTTTTACAGTAAATTGTTACATTTTCGGTGATTTCTTCAACCAACATGTCGTTCGCTTTTCTAAATAAAAATCATGTTATCTTCTTTCTGAAAGTCAGAAATTTCGTTAGAAATTGTTTCTTCATGAAAAATATGATTAATTGTTTACTCTGAGAAGAAAAAGATGTTTAGGGTTAACGAACAGTAAAATGTAATAGGATAAAATAATAAAAGGTTATTTTGGTCCATATTTTATAAATTATTAAGTAGGGCAATGTTAAATGATACCCTCCTAAGTAAATTTTAAAAAAAAAAATTTGATATTCACAATTGTTTTTGAAGTGACATTAATAAAACGCCCCAATTACATTTTGTAAGTGGGACGTTTGTAATTTTGGATGGCAAAAACCGTTGGAGATGCTCTAACGACTTAGCGTTGTAATACTTTTGTATTCCTGTAAAATACTTCATACTTAGAAATTTTATTTCAAAATTATAGAAATTTGAATGTAAATGCTTATGTATTCCTTTTTTTTTTAAAAGTCAAACTAAAAAGTGATATTGAACAAGTACAAGTGCGTAAAATAATAGTTATAACATATTTATTATAAGTTGACTCAGTAACACTAGTATGGACTATGGAATATGGATTAACTTGTGAAAATGTTGTTGGATTAACTATATAACTGGTCCTGTGCATTCTGACAAAACTGACCGATATAAATTGAATGGCAAAGATGCTTGGAATCAAAGCATAAATATCAGCCAACGATTGGGCAGATCAAGCCTTATCCTCTACTCAAACAAAACTATAGCGGCCAACAAGAATTCATCTTCTCCATAGATTTAGTATTCCATAACAATGGATGCTTTATCAACCACTACACATCAAATTCCATCTCTCATTCCAAAATCATCGGTTTCAAACACCGCCAATAACAACAGCAAACTTCTTATAAATCCCGCATCATCAAACGCGTACCACCCTCTGTCAACTAACAATTCCCCGGTCGTCAACACCAAATCCAATCGCAAGCAGTTCAAACCAACCTCGGCTCTTCACCACCAGCGCAATGACAGTTTTTCCCTTGCTCGATCCGGTCCAGCCATGCAAACCGAAAGGAAAGCCTCTACTGGTTACGCAGCAGCCTTGCTCGACGCTGCTTGTTCCGACGTCGCCAAGCACGGTATATCTACTTCCCTTAGTTTTCCCTGGTTTAGTTAGTTTTATATACATATACATATGGTGACAGGGGGTATGCTGATGGCGATTGCGAGAGAGGCGATGATGGTGAAGAGGATAGTCAATATGGTGTTGGGGGATGGAAGGGTGAAAGAGGAAGAGAAGGGAAAAGTGGTGAGAAAAGCAGTGGAAAGAGGAAAGCTGTACGTGAAATTGGTGGTCATGGTGAGGATGTTGGTGGCGAAAGGAAGAGTGAAGGCGGTGGAGGAGGTGATGGATGAATTCGTGAGGTTGTGGGAGGAATTGTGTGGGATTGAAAGACTGGTTTTTGTCAAGGAGAAGACCGGAATTAACCACCAATTTGTTGGAGTTGGTTGACGACTTTGAGTTTGTGACTTTTGTTGTTTCGTATGCAAGTTGCATGAATCATGTTGTTTTCTCCCAAGTGTAACCTGACTTGCGTTTTCAAACTTTATATGAAAGGAACTAGTAGATTTTGTAAAGAAAATATATTCGAGAGATAAAAAGTGTGAAGATTGATGTAATCGCACTATGTTAAAACTGTATACTGAGACGTAAAAAGGTATGTGACGTCAACCAAAAAGAAATGAGAAAATACAGACCGTTTAGCTATGTGACGTTGTAACCGCTAATATCCCCTCAAACAATATTAGGGTTAGGGTTTGCGTAGACACAACCAAAATAAAGAAATGGCGACAGCTCTAAATGATTTTTCTGGCGATCTCTCCATTCTTCATGAAATAAACATGCCGGAGAGAATTAAATGACATAGATCCAGAGATGGAGATGGAGAGACACCAATGAAATTGCAATAAACCGGAGTTTCTTATACGGGAACATATATAAGGGAATTGGATTTTCTTTTCTTCTCTGCTTTGTCAATATTAAGCTCAATTTTGGGACGGGCATAGCTTCGCATGGATAGTGCCTTAGTAAGTATGTCTGTCTTTTGGTGGCTTGAAGGTATATAGTAAATCTTCAGCTTATATTGCATGACTTGCTCACGAATGAAGTATAAATCCAGTTTTATACGTTTTGTCTTTGAATGATGTACTGAGTTTGCTGTGATAGAAATCATACTTATATTATCACATCATACTGTAGTTTAGCATTTTGGTTTGTACTGTAGTTCACTCAGTAGAGATTTTATTCATATAATCTCTGCTATTGTGCTTCCCATGCTTCGAAACTTAGCTTCAGTGCTGCACTTTGATACAATACTTTGTTTTTTTGCACACCACACACTGGGGTTTTCTCCAAAAATACGCAGTAACCAGTTGTGGATTTTTTGTCATCTATGTATGTTCCCCAGTCTACATCAGCGAAGACATTGATGTTGAGTACACTACTAGCTTTGAGTATATGTCATTCATGTGTATCCTTTTAAGTATCTGAGCATTCGTTTTAAAGCCTTCCAATGTTCATCTAGTGGATTTGGCATATACTGGCTTGTCTTGTTTACGTGGTAAGCTATGCCAGACTTGGTAATTGTGACATACTGTAGTGCCCTTACTGTGTTTTTGTATCCATTTAAAATTGGTTCCCGTTTGTGGTTGGATAGCTGTGAGTCAGTAATCATTGGTATCAGTAGTGGGTTAGCTTGACTCATCCTTTCTCTATCTAGGATTTCAGCAATATACTTTCTTTGATTGGGATGTAATTCTGCTTCATCGGTTTTTTTCACTCCAATCTCGAGAAAGTATCTTAAGTTACCCGGACCTTTGATAAAAAAATTCCATTTCTGAGAACTTGAGTGATGCCATTGATTTCATATTCACTGTTGCCTGTAATAATAAATTCATCAACATAAACCAGTATGTATGTTACAGCAAAATCGGAAAGTTTTGTCAATATAAAGTTACCAAATTTGGAGGGATTGTAGCAATTGACATGTTTTTTGGTCAAATCTGTCACACGTCAAGATATTGGTTAGCACGAGAACGTCTCCAGAAAACACAAAGCGATTTGGTCGAAGTCGCGACGTATTCGGAAAATGTTAAAAATGATGTCGATTCGTAAAATCATCGTCGATGGACTTGGAAAAACTAACATTGTGAAAATACGTGATCGACTCGGTCCGATCAGCTCAAAATGCTTGAGCGTGTCGGTCTGATCACATGGCAAAACTTATTGTGGAAAAATATATGGATTTCGACAAAATTGCATTTCATGCACTCAAAAACAACTGACCAGCGTGACACGATCATGAAAATGGCTTGCGCGATTCACGACAACAAAATCTAGCACTTGGAAAAATTCTTGTTTGGTATGTTCAAAATCAGGTGATCGACATGTGAAAATCATCATTTTCCACGTGTTCATGCTTGGCTGATTACATCTGGCAAAATGGTCGATCATCAAATTTGACACAAAAAATAGGGTGATCGACATGGGAAAATCGATGAATTCCATGGTCATGCATCGAGCCGATCAGGCTTGGTAAATTGGCAAAGGCAGCTTTGGCTGGGTATAGGGATTATGTATCCCACTTTATGTATCCTAACCGGGATATGAAATCCCCGATCGTACATCGGCTCCGGCTCAAGTTTCTTCGACTCCAACAAGTTGAAATTGGGATTCGAAATATGGCATGGCAAGAGGGAGTCGAAATTGGCAATGTGAAATCGGCTTGAGCACAGCAAAGGGATTCAAAGTTTTCCTGTGTTCGTGCTTTGGAATTCTGATACGAAATGTGGCTGATCAAGGAATTCGAAAAAGTGGCTTTTGCTAGGCCGCTTTTGGCAAATCAAGATGGCACATGAGGATCAGGCTATCTCACGTGATCAACACGAGTTTTCCACCCGATTTTGGGATTCGAAATGCATGAGACCTGGTAACATGCCTGATCATTTTAACATTCATTTTTACCATGTTGATCAACATTTTTTGGCTGTGCAACACGTGTTTTCACCAATTTATCGGGAATTCGAGATTTCTCAACCTACCTTTGGTGTTTTCGACTTAGTTTTTGGGATGTGAATTTCGTATCCTCCAGGGATACGGAATTCGGGTTGACGCACCCAAAACTCACCTATAAATACACTTAAGCTTGGTATTCAAAGGGGTTGGCACATACACAATCTTCCTACATTTTGGCATACGGGATTGAAGCTCTCAAACACCATTAATAGTTGCCTTCATCATCTTCATGGATTTTGGACTTCTAAATATCGCACAAAAGTTTTATTACGGACATATACTTGGATTTTTCACTGCTTTTGGACATTTTTGGATAACTTTTGATTTTCCTGGACATTGAAGCTACTTTTTGGGCATTGCTCCATAGTTTTGCTCAACGAAGAGGAAGAAGGGCATTTTTTCAAATTTTAAAATTAATAAATAGTTTGTTGTTTTATTACATAACTTCGTACAGATATATTGTTCGAACTTGTACAACTTTTGTAATCAGCTATTATATGATGGATGATTACCATAAAGTGGACGTAGGCGTTAGTGTTAAACGACTATAACAAGTTGTGTTCTGCTTGCATTTCATTACTTAGAATTCGGATTACCGTTTTTCTGTAAATAGTATACTTGGGCGTTGGCGTGCGTGAATAGCGATAATTCTCCACATCAACACTTTGGCATGCCAATAAGGGGGCTTGCAGCTTTGACTTCTGCTTTGGATTAAATTCATGTATTTGACTTCAGATTTCAGTTTTGAGTTCGGACTTCGACGTTGACCTCAGTTTTGGTTATGGATTTCACTATCAGACTTTCTCGGAATTGTAACGACCCACATTTTACATATCCGAGGATCATAAAATATTTTTATTTAATTACCTAAGAGTCCGATCATTGTCATATTTTAATATGTTGTTTATGGAGATGTGCGATATATCCGTAATTTTGAGCAACTTTTTGTGTGACCATTTTGCCTCTGTCAGTTTTGTACAGGGCATAGCTTTTGACTGGGATCGAATCATGTGCTAGGATTGATTTCATTGAAAAGGAAATGATGTTTCCAATTCCGTAGAGTGGTTTTATTAAAGAATTAGTTTAGCGGTTTGGGAGGAATCACTGTATTAATGTTTCACAAAATTACGTTCAGGTTTGGCTAATCATTAATGGGCTGAATTGGTGTGGCCGATTAGTGGGCTGTTGGCTATAAATAGGGGGTTGGAGGGATGGAGAGAGTGTTACTTTTCTTCAATCTCTCATTTGGTTGAACTTGTGATTCTCCTTGCTCAATCAAAAACACCTTTTGCTCCATTAAATTCTAGATCTATGCGAGAAGATAGAAGATCTACATCAAGTATAGCTAAATCTACATTGAGTGGGATAAGATCACATCAAGTTGAAAGGTTTGAAGGTTGATCATCGCTGTTCGGATTTGAGTTTAATCGATTTCAAGTTACTTCGAAGAATTGGTGAGTGATAAACATTTGCTGCATGGATTCAATCGCGTATATGGGTTGTATGATCTTATGTTCATCATTTCTATAGATCTAATCGAGATAACCATGATTTCAATTCCAAATACCATAGGATCTAATCTAGAAACTTATAAACGATATTTCATATGATAATTCTATGATTAGATCCATTTTATTGAATTAATTAATTGTTAAATCGTTGTTTTAGTGTTTGTTAATAATTGCGTGAATTGTTATTGTTTTGTTGATTGAATCGTTGTTGAAAAAGTTGAGGTTGATTGGTTTTTGAGTATAAAATCAAGTCATGTTCAAGTATGAAGATTAGTTGGAGTTTGGCGCGCAAATATGTATGGATCGGCACTTTTCAGCATATTGATCGGGCAAAAGTTTGTTGATGGATCAGGCCCAAAAATCCGTGAGTCACGCATGTGAAAATGGGTGATATGGAAAGCATTTTGATGAACTGGAAAATCTGGCTTGACAGCATTTGAAAATGCTATGAAAGGAATGGATCAGGAAAAACCGTTGCGCTTGGATCGGGCTAAATATATATAGTGATCATCACGTGAAAAAGTGTTGTTGGCACGAGTGCGCATTAAAGGATCCACAGGCATTTATGGATCGGGCACAATCCAGCGTTACAGCATTTGGTGAAACGCTGTAGAATTGGGGGGATGGATTGGGCAGTAACACATTGGCCTTCACATGGTAAAAAGTGGGATTTCCCAAGGCGCACGCCGGAGAAATCACGGATCGGGCGGAATTGGCCTCGCTTCAGAAAGACTATGAAAACGGATGGATTGGCCACTTCTGGAGCATGGATCACACACATGAAAACTTGTGTTGCACATGCAATTTTGGGCTGTTTTGAGAGGTCGAGCACTAGACCGATTCAGAATAGGATGCATGGATTTGGAAGCGTTTCCTAAATGGTGTGAAAGGCAGTTTTGACGTTGTGCTTAGTTTTTCATAACAAGAAAGCTGGAAATGCTATGAAATGCAGAATCGACTAAACAAAGCATATTTTTGGATTGATGATGGTTATAACTTCGACGCGAATTCAATCAGGAATGTTGAAGTGTTGGTTTGTTGACCAATTAAATGCAACAAATGTGGGTACGACTCAACGTTGTGAGTTCATGGGTAATTGTTGCTTGAGAAGTCGCTTGACCTTATGAACTATCATCAGGTTGGATAGTTAGAGATATCGAAGGCTAAGGGATTATCGTTATCGGAGGTTCTAGCGGACTCAAAGCAGAGGTATAATGCGGACACCCAAAAGACTAGATGTTTGCTGGTCTAGTACACTGGGCTGTACGAATGGGCCTAGTTGTCTTCGTCGAGTAAGACAAACATACGAGTATGAATAGCGTATGGAGTTTTGATAGAACCAAGGTTATCATTATCTCTTGACGGACGATGGGATGTTAAAATAGTCATACAATTAATGATGGTTTCAAGGCAAGATTGGCGGTGATAGCCATAGTCTTGGATGATGATTGATTTTCTTGTATCATCTTGTGTAGATCATTAGACATTGAAGGAGAAATTTCTCGAGTGCTTGTGTCATGTTGGTTTAGGTCTTTAGGGCTTGTGTTTAGGTGATGTTAATGTCAATTTGGAGGATCTACGCTTGATAATTGGTTGCCATGAATGTATTGTTTGTTTCTGTCTGGTTGTTGTAAAGGTTATCACTGTCAGATGTGGGGAAGACATGTTTGGGCTCCTCTCTATTGATGCTGGTAGATTAGATGATTAATTTACCTATTCTCATATACTTTATTGTTTATGTTAGATAGCTGCTTTATCGTTCATTCAGACTGTTGTCTGACTCAACGTTTTATGTTTCCCTCTTACAACCTTGGGTCGTTCATCAGCTTGTGGATGGGCAAACTGAGTAGCAAGTAACAGGTAGAAGATCTTTATGAGGACGATGCTGCTAAGCGATAATGAGCAGGAGGCTGGCGTATCATTTCCTACTATCTACTATTGTTGTTTCCACTGTTTGATGTACTCTCCGAGTGACTTGCAGTGAGGCTCATTGTATAGACTCTTATAGTGTAATCCAAGGTTGTATGGGTATTTTATGGTAAAATTGAAAGGTTTAAAATTCTGCTTAATTTTGCTTCACTATTATTTCCTTTTGTACATGTTCTATTATATTTTATCCTTGCATTGTGAGTTATGCGACATGTTCCGCTTGTGTTATCCTACTCTGATGATCGTCCATAATTTCCTGGCACATCTTTCATTATATTAATTCTCTTGTTAAGTGCAGGAGTTGTGGGAGGTCGTCACATTTGGTATCAGAGCTCTGGTTATCGATTTAGCCAAAGTTCAGAGCCATAATAACGTATGAGAGAGGTATTTGTATATTTCTGATGGATGTAAACTATATATTAATGTATAGTATAATAGCGCTTGAACTCCATTTACAGCTTTCTCATGTGTGGACTAATCATTCTATTTCTAGATTTAGAACGAGTTGTCGATCTTCGAGATATACTGCTAGGGAGGAGTCTATTCCTAGAGGGGGAAATGGCAGTGTACCAAATTACCCAGCTATGTTCGAGGCCATGGCGGTGGCGATCATGAGGAGGGTACCTGCTCCAAAGACAGTTGCAGTATGTGTGGGGATTCAGGTGCAGGTGCGTGGGGTTGTAAACTTCACGAAGCTGTGCAAAGACTTCACTACTCTAGGAGGGAAGCCGTTTAAATGGATGGAGCTAATTGTAGAGATTCAAGGGTGGATTGAAACTTGCATTCAGATATTTGGAGACTTGGGCATTGATGGAGCAACGAAGAGGAAGCTTGCATCAAGACAGCTACACGGCAAAGCTATGGATTAGCAGAACTCTGTCACTTTAGAGACTCTAGAAGATGAGATTTCATGGGAGCAGTTCCAAGTCAAGTTTGAGACGAAGTTTATCCCTATCGCACGGAAGTCGGTTCTGTTTAAGATGTTTGTTGAGCTAAAACAGAATGGCCGACCTGTGTTGGATTATGTGTCTAAATTTGAAGCTTTCTCCAAGAATGCTCGTTCGTATATTGAGATTCCTTATCAAATGAACGAGAAGTTCGTTATGAGCTTGTGTGCTGCTTGGATTTGGAACCCGAAATTTGTGATAGACCATTGATTGTGACTAATCCAGTTGGTGGGGTTCATCCAGTTTGTGTATGATTTGTCGTGGTCTAGTGTTGTCGAGGCATGGTTGCCCTTTGTGTGTGATTGCTTTTTTTTGAACTTCACTGGGTTTGGGATTATTTTGGGTATGGATTGGCTCAAGAGTTATGCGACAAAAGTGGATTGTGTGAAGCTCGAGGCAACGGTCGAGAATATGTAAGGGAGAATGGTTGTGATTCGATGTAAGCCCGAATATGGTGTCTTCGTGAGCTATTTGAATTCTCTTGTAATTCCACGGGAAGACTTGTCATCGATACCAATCGCAAGTGAGTTTAATCATGTCTTTGATGAGGTCAACGAGTTGTCGCCGCATCGTGAGATTGAGTTCAAAATTGATTTGTTCGAGGGTACTAGACCTATCGTCATGCCTCTTAGGTAGATGACCCCTAAGGAACAGTGAGAGTTAGAGGTACAAGTATGTGACCTTTTGAGAAAAGGATTCATTCGGTGAAGTGTGTCCGAATGGAGTGCACTAGTTGTGTTTGCAACCAACGATGATGGATCTTTGAGATTGTATGGACCACCGCGAGTTGAATAAGTTGACTAGGAAGAACAAATATATGTTGCCAATGATAGATGACTTGTTCAATCAGCTTCACGAGGCCAAGGTGTAATCTCATATGAATTTGGTAACAGAATTCCAACAGTTGAGGGTGGCAAAGGATAGTGTGCTGAAGACTGCTTTTAGGACACCATCCGATTTCTTTGAATGGTTGGTGATGCTATTTAGGTTGACTAACGCGTCAGCGTATTTCGAGGATCTTATGAATAAGGTGTTCAGAGATCGGTTGAACAAGTTCATGCATGTTTTCATAGATGATATTCTGGTTTACTATCGGAATGAGGAAGAGCACAAGATGCACTTGCGAGTTGGTTTGGAAATTTTGCGAGAGCATCAGCTGAGAGCTAAGTTTTCGAAGTTTCACTTCTGGAAGAGCAAAGTGAGGTTCTTAGGCCATGTTGTTTCTGGAAATGGGATAGCAGTTGACCCCACAAAGGTGGCAACAATCTAAGATTGGGATAGACCTAAGAATGCGATGGATGTTAGGAATTTCCTTGGGTTGGCGGGATATTATCACCGGTTTATCAAGAATTTCTCCAAGATAGCTGCACCATTAACAGGATTGACGAAAAAGAATTACGTGTTTACATGGGATTTGACGTGTGAGAAAGCTTTTGGAATCATGAAAGAGAGACGGAGGAGTGCTCTTGTTATGACGATTCCAAGTGAGAATGAAGAGATGGTTGTATACACCGATGCATGCAGTATTGGAATTGGAGTAGTGCTGATGTAAAAGGATAAGGTTGTGGCCTATGCAAGTCGACAGCTGAAGCCGCACGAAAGGAATTATACAACTCATGATCTGGAGTTGGGAGCGATCGTGTTTGCTCTAAAGACGTGGAGAGATTACCTATTGGGAGTTCGATTCAAGTTGTTTACGGATCACAAGTCACTAAAGTATCTTTTCTCTTTGAATCTTCGGCAGCAAAGATGGTTAGATTTTCTAGCATCATATGATTTTGGTATAGCCTATACTCCTAGTAAAGGTAATGTAGTGGCGGATGCATTGAGTAAAAGACACGCAAGTTTGGGAGCGATGTTTTCAGAATGGAAACACTTTAAGTACTTGGCAAGATTTCATTTCAGACCTTGGTGTGAGTTGGAACCTATAATATTGGCAAGCTTATCGATAGGACATACTCTTGTCGAAAGGATTGGCGAGAGCCAAAAGCGTGATATAAAGTTGTAGAGATTGTGCAGAAGTTGGAACTAGAGGATAAAGAGTTCGAGGTCGATCGAGAAAGTTGGCTTCGGAAACAAGGATGACTAGTTGTTCCTGGTATCGACGGACTGAGAGATGAGGTTCTGAGGGAATGTCATCACTCGAAGTTGACGATTCAACCTGGTGGTAATAAGATGTATAAGGACATGAAGCAATCTTACTTTACCTGGAAGGGATGAAAAGGGATGTTGGACAGTTTATTTCCAAGTGCATGAACTGTCAGTTGGTGAATGCTGAACAGAAGAAGTCGAGTGGATTGCTTCAACCACTAGAAGTTCTTACGTGGAAGTAGGAGCAAATATCGATGGATTTTATCGATAGACTACCTAGAACCAGGGAAGGAAACAAATGAATTTAGGTCATAGTGGATCGCTTGACTAAAAGTGTAAGATTTATTCCTGTCAAATCAATTAGGATAACATCGAAATTGGATGAGCTTTATATAAAATGGATAGTTCGATTCCATGGTATCCTGAAGAGCATAGTAAGTGATCGAGATCCATTGTTTAAGAGTAGATTTTGGAAGATTTTGCAAGAGACTTTGGTAACCAAGTTGTGTTTGAGTACGACTTATCATCCCCAAACTGATGGCCAAACTGAGAGGGTTAACCGAGTTTTGGAAAATCTCCTAAGGTCTTGTGTATTGGACTTCGGAGGATGATGGGAAGACCATCTACCTTTAGTCAAGTTTGCATATAATAACAATTACCAGTGTAGCATTGGGATGACACCATATGAGGCGTTGTATGGAAGATAATGTAATTCTCCAGCTTGTTGGTTAGAGACTATAAATAAATTGATACTTGGTCCAGGATGATCAGAGAGACCTCGGATTGTATCGAGATCGTTCGACAACAAATGAGGACAGCCTAAGATCGTTAGAAGAGTTATGGTGATAAGCGTCGAAAGGATTTGGAATTCGGCGTTGGCGATATGGTTTTCGTAAAAATTTCGTTGTTAAAGCATGTTTTTCGATTCAGCAGCAAAGGAAAGTTAGCTCCTAGGTTTATTGGACCATTTGCGATAGTCAAGCGGATTGGAAAGCTCGCATATAGGTTGGAGTTACTGGAGAAGATGTTGAGTGTGCATAATGTTTTCCATGTGCCATTTCTACAGAAGTGTGTGCATAATTGAAATGTGGTGGTATCTCCGAAATAGTAGGAAGACCCAGAAGTCGAGAACTTAGTTACAAAACATCGTAAGCCGCTTCGCGTTGTGGGGAATAACATGAAACAACTTAGGAGGAAGATGGTTAAGCTAGTCAAGGTACTATGGAGTGAGGATGATGAGAATTGTATGTGGGAAACAGAAGAGAGTATGAAAACGATCCATGCAGAACTCTTCATTGATGTGACTCATTAATGTCATGTCACCTTACACCATTGTAACTTATACTATCATTGTTAGAACTCCACGTGCTAGGGTAAGGCTATGAATGCATGGTTTGATGGATGCTAGTTTGGACAATAAAATTGGCAGCTTCTGGATGATAGGCATGCAGAATTGTTTCTGGTTGCTTGTGTCTATTTGGAATTTCGAGAACGAAATTCCTAACCGAAGGGGGGGGGAAGAGAATGTAACGGCCTACATTTTACATATCCGAGGATCGTAAAATATTTTTATTTAATTACCTTAGAGTTGGATCACTCTCATATTTTAATATGTTGTTTATGAGAATGTGTGACATAACCATAATTTTTAGCAATTTTTTGTATGACCATTTTGCCTCTATCAGTTTCATAAAGGGCATAAATTTTGACTTGGATCGAATCATGTGCTGGAATTGATTTCATTGGAAAGGAAATGATGTTTCCAATTCCATAGAGTGGTCACATTAAAGATTTAGTTTAGCGGTTTGGGAGGAATCATTGTTTTAATGTTTCACAAAATTATGTTCAGGTTTGGCTAATCATTAATGGATTGAATTGGTGTGGCCCATTAGTGGGCTGTTGGCTATAAATAGGGGGTTAAAGTGATGGAGAGAAGGTTACTTTTCTTTATTCTCTCATTTAGTTGAGCATGTAATTCTCCTTGCTCAATCAAAAACACCTTTCCTCCATTAAATTCTTGATCTACGCGAGAAGATTGAAGATTTACATCAAGTATAACTAAATCTACATCGAGTGGGACAAGATCACATTAAATTGAGAGGTTTGAAGGTTGATCATCGTTGTCCAGATTTGAGTTTAATCAATTTCAAGTTATTTTGAAGAATTGGTGAGAGACAAGCATCTATCGCATAGATTCAATCGAGTATATGGGTTGTATGTTCTTATGTTCATCATTTCAAGTTATTTTCATATAGATCTAATTGATGTAACTATGATTTCAATTCCAAATATCATAGGATCTAATCTAAAAACTTATAAACGGTATTTCATATGATATTTCTATTATTAGATCCATATATTGAATTGACTAATTGTTAAATCATTGTTTTAATGTTTGTTAATAATTGCGTGATTTGTTGTTGTTTTGTTGATTGAATCGTTGGTGAAAAAGTTGAAGTTGATTGGTTTTCGAGTATAAAATCATATCATGTTCAAGTGTGAAGATTAGTTGGAGTTTGGCATGAAAATATGTATGGATCAGGTATTTTTCAGCATATGGATCAGGTATTTTTCAGCATATGGATCAGGGAAAAGTTTGTTGATGGATTAGGCTCAAAAATCTGTGAGTCGCACATGTGAAAATGGTTGATTTGTCAAGCATTTTGATGAATTGGAAAACCTGGGCCCGACGGCGTTTGAAAACGCTATGAAATGGATGGATCAAGCATCATTGTTGTGCATGGATTGAGCTAAATATATATATATATATATATGGTGATCAGCACATGAAAAAGTGTGGTTGCCACAAGTGCGCATCAAGGGATCCATAGAATTATTTGGATCAGGCAAAATCCAATGTTACAGCATCTGGCGAAACGCTGTAGAATGGGGGGATGGATCGGGCAGTACCGCATTGGCTTGCGCATGGTAAAGAGAGGGATTTGCTAAGGCGCGCGCGGGGAAAATCATGGATCGGGCAGTTTACATGGATCGAGTGGAATTGGTAGCGCTTTGAAAACACTATGAAAAGCCGATGGATTAGCCAGTTCTAGAGTATGGATCACGCACATTGTTTTTTGGGTTGTTTTGAGAGGTCGAGCACCAGATCGATCTAGAATGGGATGCAGGGATATGGTAGCATTTCCAAAATGCTGTGAAGGGCAGTTTTGATGCTGTGCTTAGTTTTTCATAGCGAGAAAGCTGGAAATGCTATGAAAAGCATAATAAACCAAATGAAGCATATTTTTGTGTCAATGATGGTTGTAACTTCGACGCGAATACAAGCAGTAATGTAATGTTTGAAGTGTTGTGAAGTGTTCATTGACCAATGAAACGCAACGAATGTGGGTATGACTCAGGGTTGTGAGTTCGTGGGTTATGGTTGCTCGAGAAGTCGCTTGAGCTTATGAACCGTCATCAGGTTGGATGGCTAGAGATATCGAAGGCTAAGGGATTATCGTTAATCGGAGGTTCTAGCGGACTCAAAGTAGGGGAGTATAATGGGGATGCCCAAAGGACTAGATTTTAGCTGGTCGAGTACCCTGGGCAGTATGAATGGGTCTAGTTGTCTTCATCGAGTAAGGCAAACATACGAGTACGAATGGGGTATGGAGTTTTGGTAGGACCAGGGTTACCATTAGCCCTTGACGGACGACAAGATGTTGAGTCGGTCATATGATTAACTATGATTTTAAGGCAAGCTTAGCAGTCATAGCCAAAGTCATGGATGATGATCGTTTTGCTTGTATCGTCTTGTGTATATCATTTGACGTCGAAGGAGATATTTCTCGACTGCTTGTCTGATGTTGGTTTGGGACTTTGGGGCTTGTGCTTGGGTGATGTCGATTAGGATGATCTACGCTTGATAACTAGTTGCCATGAATGTATTGTCTGTTTTTGTCTACTTGTTGTAAAGGCTATTACTGTCGGATGTGGGAAGATGGGTTTGGGTTCTTCTATGTTGATGTTGGTAGACTTGTTGGTTATTCTGCCTATTCTCATATACTTTATTGATAATGTTAGATAGCTATTTTATTTCTCATTAAGACTGTTGTCTGACTCAAGATTTTATGTTTCCCTCTTATTACCTTGGGATGTTCATCTAGTTGTGGATGGGCAGACTGAGTAGCACGTGACAGGTAGTAGATCTTGATAAGGACGATGCTGTTGAGCGATGACGATTAGGAGGCTGGCGTATTATTTCCTACTATCTACTATTGTTGTTTTCTGCTGTTTGATGTACTCTCTGAGTAACTTGTAGCTAGGATCAGTGTATAGACCCTTGTAGTGTAATCCAAGGTTGTATGGATATTTCATTGTAATATGGAAACTTTTAAGATTCTGCTCAATTTTGCTTCACTATTATTGCCTGTTGTATATGTTCTATTATATTTCATCCTTGCATTGTGAGCTATACAACAGGTTCTTCTTGTGTTATCCTACTCTGATGATCATCCATTGCTGCTTGGCACATCTTGCAGTGCATTATTTCCCTTATTAAGTGCAGGAGTTGCGGGCGGTCGTCACAGGAATTTTATCTGATTCCACAATAGTTAAAAGGAAGTAGTTAGCTTGCCCAGAAGAGTAGGTGTGCAGGAAGAGCAAGAATTTTCCTCCACCGGACACCCATCAAACTTCGTCAATCGAGACGACATCGACGAAGTCGTCAAAGATTTGACTAAGGATCTTACTTATCTCTTAGAACAATAGGAAGAACATTTTCGTCGATAAGAAGCCACTATGGTCACTCTTCTCGCCCAAATCGAAGGATCTACTAGGCAGTCGGGTCAAGGCAGCATGATTGGAACAGGTGGTAGTGTTCCTGAAGGACTGGCTTGGGACATGGGGCAATTCCCAAAGAACAACCCCGTGTCGACACCAATTTGCCGATAGCTACAGGATGGCTGGGCTCGGAGGCTACACCCCTAATCCTATTCAAGTTCAGCTCAAGCTATCGTCCAGATCTTAGGATCAGGTATTAGAAATATCTCTCAAGCGCTGGTGCATGCAGCTTTGGACACAGGAACTCTTGTAGTTCTGAATGTTGGATTTGTGCTAGTCAATACACCTCAGGTAAGGATCGAGCTAGATACTTCGCTTGGCGCTTGACCTTTTGCTAATATTGGACTTGATGCTGGGGGCACTGATGCCAATTTGCATAACTTGAATCAATTTCCTGGCATGAGCAGTGAAAGTCAAGTCGTCGATGTCATTCGACGCTACACCCGTGGTAGGGCACCCCATGTCAGCTTGGACTGTGTTACTCACATCCCCTTCACACAAAGATATCATAAACTCTCAAAACCCACTGGATTTCAAATTGCCGGTGTTAGAATCTTTCGATGGCAGGAAGGATTCTACTGTTCATCTCATGTGCTACATGCGCCATATGAGGTATATCCAGCCACAAATAGTGTCATAGCCAACTGCTTCCCGCCTTATCTTACAAACAATGTTGCTTTATGGTTCAGACAGTTGGAACCAGAATCCACTAACAACTGGAACGTCTTAGTTGGAAAATTCGTTGAGCAATTCAGAATTCACATTGCCCAACCAATTTAATGCGGCGGTGGCCTCTATCGATAGCCCGAACCCCTCTATGGTCCTTATGGTCGCCGCCTTAGACATCCTCGATAAGACATACTTCAAAGTCTCACTACGACGAGACTTGCCAAGGAATCACGCTGAATTCTGCTTCGAGGATGAAAGATTTCTCAGGGAGAAGGACTCCAGCAATGAAAAACTATACATCAAACCAACTCCGCAACAGGCTTGGGGCCATCTGCGCTCGAGAAAGGGAAAATCTTGGGGTAACCAGAACTCACGGCCTCGCTTCGAGCCAAAGTTCTCAGATTACACTGAACTCACTCATGGCCTAGAAAGGATTTATCTAAACATCCATGGAACTGCACCTTTCTAGAAGCCTCCCAAGAGGGACCTAACTCAAGACAAGAAAGCTCTAACAAGTACTGCCTATTCCACAAGTTTCCAGGTCATGACACCTACCATTGTAGGAAGTTCTGTGATCACATTGAAGCTCGCGTTAGGCGCGACGAGCTACCGCAATATGTCAAGGCTCCTACAGCAACAGTGCCTTCCGCTCAATTTCCAACTCCATCTCAGGATAGGGGCAGAACAGGTCACTCCCAAAGCATTGTCATCAATTGACTTGCCGATCCTTTTTGGCTTTTTCGGACCCTGTTCCAACGCTTATGTTTTTTTTCTTTTTATTGGCGACTTCTTGCGTTTTCACTTTCTTTATACTCAATTAAAGCGGTAACTTTGGCCCATGCACATAAAAAATCATCTTGTATTCTCCGGTCATGCCCCGAATCGGATAAGCGATTGTTGTACTTTTGTGATATCAATAAAGATTGTCTACGGGCTCACGCCCATCGCTGGATCCATTTAGGATAAAAATAGGGCTCCGGCTCCACACTAGACCAGTCCAATATAATATTCGGGCTTCGACTTCCTACTGGATCCGTCCAGGATAAACATAGGGGTCCAGCACCACACCGGATCAATCCAGTATAATTTTCGGGCTTCCGCTCCCCGCTGGATCCGTCCAGGATAAACATAGGGCTCCGGCTCAACACAAGATCAGTCTAGTGTAATATTCGGGTTTCGGCTCCCTACTGGATCCGTACAGGATAAGCATAGGTCTTCGGCTCCACACTGGATTAGTCTAGTATAATATTCAGGCTTCGCTCCCCACCGGATCGGTTTAGGATAAACATAAGGCTCCGACTCCCACTGGATCAGTCCAGTATAAAATTCAGGCTTCGGCCCACACTGTATCTGTTCAGTATAAACGTGAGACTCTGGTCTCCCCCTCACTTGAACAGTTAGGTACATACTTGCTATAATAGGGTCAACAAGCCAATGATTTCTCATTTTCATAAGCTCAGCAATTGTAGAAGTTCTATTTTATTATGATCTCAATGGTCATCGATTTCTGCTCAAACACAACCTCAATGGTCGTTAGACTAGTCTGGTTATCTCTTGCAAAACGATCTGGAGCGATCGTCGTTGTTCACTGGATTTCAGGCTTCTTGGGTATTTGGTTTTTTGGTTTCATCGGTTAATACGATCCGACGCGATCGTGACACTTTGGTGTTTTGGTTATGGAAGTTTGCTTCAGACTTCTCTCGGCTTTGGTTTCTGAATTTTTGGACTTCTCCCAAAATACATCTTCCTTCATTCAAGCAAGACATGTTTTGGAGGGCAAAGTGTTGACAAGCTTTTTGGTTAAAGCTATCACACGTAAAGATTTTGGTTAGTGACGTGCTCAAGTCTCGAGAACGTTGTTAGAAAACACAATGCGATTTTGTCAAAGTCACGACATGTCCAGAAAAGGTTGGAAATGACGTTGATTCATAAAATCATCATCGATGGACTTGGAAAAACCGGCATGGTAAAAATATGTGATCAACTCGGTCTGATCAGGTCAAAATTCTTGAGCGTGTCGGTCCGATCACCGGGCAAAACTCATCATGGAAAAATATATGCATTTCGAAAAAATTGCATTTCATGCACTCAAAAACAATGGAAAAACTATGTTTCACACACTAAGAAACAACTGATCGGCATGGCACGATCACAAAAAAATGGCTTGATCGACTCATGGCATCAAAATCTGGCACTTAATAAATTTTGGTTTGGTACATTCAAAAACAGGCGATCGACACGTGAAAATCGTCATTTTCCATGTGTTCGTGCTTGGCTGATTATATTTGGCAAAATGGTTGATCATCGGATTTAGTCTGAAAAATTGGGGTGATCGGCATGGGAAAACCGATGATTTCCACAGTTACGCATCAGGTCGACCAGGCTTGATAATTTGGCAAAGGCAACTTTGGCTTGGCACAGGGATTTCGTATCCCAACCAAGATATAAAATCGTTGATCACACATCATCCCAAACTCAAGTTTCTTCGACACCAACACGCGGAAATTGGGATTTGAAATATGGTATGGCAAGAGAGATTTGAATTCCACAGTTACGCATCAGGTCGACCAGGCTTGACAATTTGGCATAGGCAACTTTGGCTTGGTACAGGGATTTCATATCCCAACCAGGATATAAAATCGTTGATCACACATCATCCCAAGCTCAAGTTTCTTCGACACCAACACGTGGAAATTGGGATTTGAAATATGGCGTGTCAAGAGAGATTCGAAATTGGCAATGCGAAATCGGCTTGGGCACACCGAAGGGATCCGAAGTTTTTCCCTGTTCGTGCCTTGGATTTCTAACACGAAATGCGGCTGATCTAAGCATTCTAAAAAGTGGTTTTTTCTAGGCTACTTTTAGGAAATCGAGATGCCACATGCGGATCAGGTTATTTCACGTGATTAACACAGGTTTCCAACCTAATTTTGGGGTTCGAAATTCATGAGACCCGGTAATGCGCTAGATCATGTTGGCACTCGTTTTTACCATGTTGATCAACGTTCTTATGTTGTGCAACAAGTATTTTCACTATTTTTTTAGGAACTTGAGATTTCTCAACCTGGCTTTGGTTTTTCGACTTTGGGATTTCGTATCCCAAAGGGATACGAAATTCAGGTTGAAAACTCACCTATAAATACACCAAGCTTGGCATTCAAAGGGGTTTGCTCATTCATACTCTTCCTACACTTTGGCATACAGGATTGAAGCTCTCAAGCACCATTAGTGGTTTCCTTCATCACCTTCATGGATTTTGGACTTCTTTTGTACTTTTAAACATTGCACAAACGTTAGTTTACGACATTTGGACATCTACTTGGACTTTTTCACCACTTCTGGACATTTTTGGATACCTTTGGATTTTCTTAGACACTAGAGCTACTTTTTGGGCATTGCTCCATATTTTTGCTCAACGAAGAAGAAGAAGGACATTTTGGTCAAAGTTTAGAATCAACAAACACTTTGTTGTTCTATTACGCAACTTTGTACACAAATATTGTCCAAACTTGTAAAACTTTTGTAATCAGCTATTATATGATGAATGATTACTATAAAACAGACGTAGGCATAGTACCGAATCACTATAAACAGTCGTGCTCTCCCTGCATTTCATTACTTTGATTTAGGATTACCGTTTTCTGCAAAACGTACACTCGGGCATTGACGTGCATGAATAGCGACAATTTCCCACGTCAACAGTGGCAATGGTTAGCCAGAGTCGACTTTAGTTTGTCAAACCACACTCTTGGTGCCTGCTTCATTCCATAGATGGCCTTGTCTAGTTTGAAGACTAGATCCTCTTTGCCTTTTTGAATGATTCCTTGTGGTTGTTCCATATAAACATCTTCCTGCAAAACATAATTCAAAAAGGCATTATTTAATCAAGTTGTCTGATGCTCCAATTCTTATATAAGGTAATAGTCAATATTATTCTGATGGAAGTAAGTTTCACAATAGGTCAGAAAGGTTATGTGAAGTCAAAATCCACTCTGTTGTGAATACCCTTCACAAATACCCTTGCCTTATATTTAGAATTTGATCCATCAATGTTTCTTTTGAGTATATAAGTCCATTTTGCTACCAATTATGTTTTTATCACTAGGTAAATTCACTAATGTCCAGGTTTTATTCTAGATTAAGGCAATGTACTCTCCATGCATTGTTGATACACATTTGTCAGACTGCAAAGCTTCTTGATAGGATGATGGTTGCTCAGAATCCATGTTGATGTTTAAAAATTTTTGTTTGAATATTCACCACCAGTGCAATGATAGTTCTGCCCTAGCCTGATTCGGTCCAGCCGTGTAAACCGAAAGGAAAGTCTCTACTGGGTACGCAGCAGCCTTGCTCGGTGCTGCATGTTCCGACGTTGCCAATCACCATGGTATATCTACTTCCCTTAATTACCACTAGTTTAGCTGGTTTTATCTTTCTACATATACCTATATAGAGTCAACCTAGGGCCTGGCCTGTTTGGCGACTGCCCAAGGCCCAGTTGGGAGGAGGGCCCAGTTATGCTTGTGATATTTTAAAATAGAATTTATTAATAATTCTTTCAGTAAAAGAATACCGTTTGGGTGGTATTGCTTTCAATTGATAGGCGGGAGGTGCGATGTTCAAATCCTTGAAATGAAGTGTGTTTTGTTAGTTCATTTTGTATATAAAAACTGCTTGGGTGCGAAATTTAGTTGCCTCGTTTTGTCTGAGGCCATATTTTTACTTGACTGGACCTTTAAATATACATATGGTGACAGGGGCACGCTAGTGGCCATTATGAGAGAGGCGATAATAGTGAAGAGGATAGTCAATATGGTGTTGGGGATGGAAGGGTACAAGAGGAAGAGGTGGGAAAAGTGGTGAGAAAAGTAGAGGAAAGAGGAATTTTGTACGTGAAATTGGTGGTTATGGTAAGGAAGTTGGTGGTGAAAGGAAGAGCAAAGGCGGTGGAGGAGGTAATGGATGAATTCATGAGGTTGTGGGAGGAATTATGTGGGATCGAAAGACTGGTTTTTGTCAAGGAGAAGACCAGAAGTAAAGGCTTTGTATTAGTTGGTTGACAACTTTATGTTTGTGACAATGTTGTCTTCGTACGCAAGTTGCATGAAGCACATTGTTTTCTCCTGTAAGTGTATACTAACTTGAGTTTTAAAAGTTTATATGGATGGAAGTGATGTTCTGTAAGTAGATGGTTTGTGATGGTATGCCAAATTGAAAACCGTTTTGATTTCTCTGGTAGTACAAGTATTTGGTTGTGTGAATAGCATATTAAGTAGCAAACTAGGATATGCAGATGATGGTAGTATGCTATCAAATTTAAGTGGAACACATGCTACAGCTTTTGCAGGCTACCAAAAAACTACAAAAGGCGAGATCCTATAAAACACAGAAGATTCAAGCTAGCTTTTGCTCTTGTCATTTCGTACCCATGACACTCCATAATTGCTATGGTATTTATCTTAGATGCTTTTTGATTTATTTTCTTTAGGATTTTCAATGTTCAATACAAAACATGAGGAGAGTGGAAAAATGACATAGGAAATTCAAGGAAGAGGGAACAAATAGCAAAGAAAATGGAAGAATGACGAAACGGTAAATTGTTTCCCATAAGAAAAAATGTTTTTTCTTTTAACTTCATTTTTTAAATCGAGTTTTCTTACAATATAGATGTGTCATGTAGTTTGGTAAACGCAAAAAGACAAAACTAAAATAGGATAAGCCAATGATACACTTTTTTTCCACTGTTCACTTTCTTTGTCTTAACGCTTGCATGCTTGTTTGACACCAATTCATCAATAAATTCAACAAATACTCTGTTATATACAAACTTTTATCTTTCTCCTTTGCCTGTAGATTAAATCATATTTTCTTGTTAGATGCATGTTTCATTCATGCTTACTCTTTCAATGCATCCAATATTCAAGAAAAAAAGATTCAAGATTTTTATTCAAAAGAATGGTTATTTCTCCGACCACAATATCACATTTTGAATCCACCTAGTGCAAATTAATCCAAGTTGCTCTATGATAGAAAAAATATGTAGATCAATTTTTATTTGATAATGAATACTGTATTGTTGATGAAATGAGAGAATTTGTAATTGTATTGATTGAGAGATAAAAATGTAATAGCATACTGATACACGACATGTACATTGCCTTATATAGGCATTCTGCTTTTAGAATAAATACCCATTTCCATTTTGTATCCCCCCTCAAAACCGAACTAGCGTTAGGGTTTGCTTTGAGTATCAAGAGAAATGACGGCTAGTAAAATAAAATAACTTCAAATCTTCAATTTGAAGTTTTAGATCTTACATTTTGAGCTTCGGGTTATAGATCTTGAAGTGATGTCAGCTTAATGAGTGATGATTTGAAGCATCTTCGTTACAACTTCTTGTCCTGGATCTGCAGCTGTCGATGATACGACCTTCAGTTTTTTACGCATTCTTGTGAAGCTTCTTTTTGATAGAGGTTTGGTCAAGTCGTCAGCTAAGGTTTGGTCAAGACATCAGCTATTTGGTGAGAGTCCGGTAAATGATTTACGTTAATTTGTCCTTTTTCAACTTGCTCTCTTAAGAAGTAAATGTCTAACTCCATATGTTTGGTTTTTGTGTGTAAAACTAGATTTGTTGTGATAGCAACATCACTCTGGTTATCTCACCCTATTGCAGCTTAATTGTCTGTTGTTATCCTTAGTTCACTTAATAGTGACTTGACTAAATAATTTAAGATGTAGTGTTGGCAATACTTCGGTATTCAGCCTCGGCACTGGATTTGGATGCAGTTGGTTGTTAATTTGAACACCATGAATTAGATTGCATCCTAAGAATATACAATACCTAAATATTGATCTTCCATCATCAATATCTGAGCCCCAGTCAGCATTGGCATAACCTTTGATTTTCATGGTTTTGCTAGTATTGAATTTTAACCCATAATTAATAATACCTTTTAGGTATCTTAATACTCTTTTCACTGTCTTCCATTGTTCATCCAGTGGATTTTGCATGTACTGACTTACTTTGTATACACTGAATGAGATTTATGGTCTTGTTATAGTGGCATATTGCAGTGATCCAATTATGCTTCTGTATAATTTTTTATGCACATTTTCCTCTCGCTTATCTTTAGACAGATGTAAGTTGCTCACCATAGGGGGTAAAATAGAGTTAGGTTGGTCCATTTTTTCTTTGACTAGTAGTTCATTGATGTACTTTTGCTGGCTGAGTATAATTTCTGACTTTGACTGTCTCTTTACTTCTATTCCAAGTAAATTTCTATTCCAAGCAAATAATTGAGGCTTCCCAAATCCTTGAAAGAAAAATTTTTGTTCAAGAAGTTTGTCAGTTTATTAATTTCTTGGTCACAGTTTCCGGTAATAATCAAGTCATCGACGTATATCAGTACATAAATTACCGTATTACTAGAAAACTTTGTAAAGAGCGATCAGATTTGATCAATGCATGTCTAAGCTTTGTCAGGATAGCTTTTAGCTTTTCAAACCAAAACCTTGGAGCTTACTTGAGCCCACATATAGCTCTATTCAATCTGCACACAAGCTTCTCTTCTCCTTTTTGTTTGTACCATTGGGGTTGCTCTATATAAACTTCTTCCTGCAATACACCATTTAGAATTGCATTATTTATATCAAGTTGTTTGATGGTCCAGTCTCTATGTAGTGCTATTGACAATATAATTATGATAGTTGTGGGTTTCACAACTATTGAGAATGTTTCATTGAAATCAAACTCATTTTGTTGTGAATAACCTTTTGCAACCAGCCTAGCTTTGTACTTAGAGAGTGACCCATTAATATTCCTCTTCATTCTATATATCCAATTACAACCAATAATTTTTTTGTTGTTGGGTAAGTTGACAAGGTCCCAGGTTTTATTTCTTATTAAAGCATTGTACTCATCATTCATAGCAGTTTCCATTTGTCATCTCGACTTTCCTGATAATATGATGTTGGTTCAGTATTCTCAAGAACAATATTAAAAAAAAATAGTTTGGAAATACCATTCTTGGCTTGAATCATCATTTGATGACCAACATTACTAGTTCCTAGCTGTCTTGTGGTACTGTTTGATGCAGTTTCTCTCTGATCATCTGATGTTCCTTCAATGTATGGTGGTTGTTGTGGACTTGTTTGATTACTGATGCTTTGTTGAGTTTGATGGGCAGTTGTTGTGAGTGAGTATGAATGCTCTTTATCTGGTTGCTCTTAAACTTGTTCATCAATGAACATTATGTGTTCAAAGTTACGAAAATTTGTTGAAGCCTCACTACTTCCTGAGCTTTCTGGTTTTCTCTTATCTATTTTAGATTTCCTCACTTTGGAGCTTAGGTATGGGTGGAATACACATTTCAGGATTTATGGTTTTTCTAGTTGTAGGTGTCTGTGAATTTTAAAGGAAAACATCCTTTCCTTGAACACAACATGTCTTGATATAAATACCCTTCCAGTACTCTCTAAACACTTATAGTTGTTATTACAAAAATTAACACCGAGACAAGCTGATGGTGAAGGGGTATCGGACTGTCGTAAACAAGGGGAATCCGGAAGCATAAGCCCGGCACAGGACAAATTCGAAAGCATAAGGGAAGCCCTTGGAACAATAAGCAACCGACACTTTCACCAAAGAATAAAAATCGGATCTGATGAAAAGAAAGAATAACAACAGGGTTTCCCCGACACGCAAGATAGTCAGCTGAAGCTTAAGTCCAAAGGGAAACCTACAACCCGAAACCAAGGAAAGTGAAAGGGATATCGGTATTAACTTGCTTAATGCCGATACAAAGAGGTATCAGAGACCAAAATAATCACCCAAAGGCAACTTCAGTAATCAACAAGCACGACACCAGAAGCACCCCTCTAAGTGATTAAATCCCACTTCAGGAATATGCCGAAAGACAAATTAAAGCTTCTAAAGAGACAAGTTATCCACACTAATCCGCTAAGTGTCGATACTGAAAGGTGTAGCAGCTCCCAAAACAATGCACTTGAAGCACTGAGGAAAGCCTCGTGAAGAATTAATAGCAAGATCGGAATCTGATAACCGGAAGCCAAAAGACTTTCTCAAAACTATCCATAATAACAAGCTTGCTATCGATACGAAGAAGGGAGAGACACCATTAAAGAGAAGTTCCAAAAACAGAGACCATTCTTATGGAGCTAAGACCGGCACCTAAAAGCAATACTACATCTTCCAACATGGTCAAAGAGCAGCCGAGAGCAAAGCAATCAGAACCAAAAGGGAAAAGCGGCCTACACGAAGCTATTGCATCCGAAAGAGGTCTCTGCGGACCCAATGTCAAAAGGGTCCCCGATTTGTCTATAAATAAGACCCTAGGGGTCTCATTTTCGAGGCTGAATTCTCATTTCTCAATATTATATTCTTTTCTCCAAGAGTAAACCCTAATTTCTAAATCAAATAGGGGTTTTCCTTTGTAGACTCGTATGTAATTCAAATCAATGAGCAATAAAGAGTGGATCAACATTTACCATTTTTCTTATGTATTTTCTTAGCTATTTCCTTTAAGAAGTACCTTATGTTTTCTACATGAAGAAGGTTCCTCGAGCAAGTTTAAATCCTTCCTCAAGATCTTTGCAAAGCCTCTTCCTATAAGCCATTTAGCTTTCTACCTCGTGTTGTGCTTAAGGAACCCTTATCCCGAGATAACTGTTGGTTCTTAAGTTGTGGAAGCGTGATGCTTACCCTTTGGAGGGAAGAGCAACTAATCTTTCAGGCTTTAGACGTTGATATCTAGGAAATGGTGAACTAACTCAAGCCTGTGGAAACTAGATAACCTCATTTTCCCCTTAGTTCCACTTCTGTAGACCTATCTCCGGTGTTGACAAAAAATATCATTAACATTTTGGCGCTAGAAGGAGGGCATGTACCTCTGACCTTGTGGCTAACCTTACCACATACCTAACTATGATGTTCCGTCAAGGGTTGGACTAAGCTTTTAAGAAGCAAGATTATGGCCAAAAGGCCCCAAAAAGAGTCTTCCGGATCTCTTGATTATTGGAACGACAACCCTTCCTACGTAGGACAAACACCAGTCTTTTCTCTAAGTGGTTCGATGTCAAAGGAGTATAACCCCTCCTCTCATAAAGAAAGCTATCCATGAGCAAACCAAAGGGATGGTATTCGAACGAGAAATAATAGAGGATTTTAATCGTTTTACTTCCAAATGGGCTAAAAGGATAGCGCTCTGACCTCAACATACCTTGAAAAGAAGAGGCAAGGATGTAGATGAAGCTACAAGGTTCGATAACAAAAGGGCTAAGTTCCAATGACAAGGAAAAGACTTTATACCCAGAATGCCTGATGGATGCCACCTTATAACCTCGATGGAAAACATTTACTTCCTAATCATAGAAGAACTCAATTATTGGTCGTCTGCAAAGAAGAAGCCCAAGTATGAAAGGAGAATGGAAGGGACTTACTGTCACTACCATATGATATGGACATGAAACTAACCACCGTAGAATTCTCAAAGGGATGATCATCAAGCTCCACAATCAAGGACAATTATGAGACTTTGTAAAAGGATCAAACTAAGTCTAATGAAGATCCTTAGGAAAAGTATTATCTACACAACTAGGGGTATGGAAATCCTCTCTAAACTCGAAGCAACCCAAATCAGGTCAAACCAAATGGATAAGATCCCTTGTCACCGCCGAGATCTCCAGGGCAAGGCACCCCCACGAGGGAGGGTGATGTGTAAGCCTTTCTCCGCGCCCAAATAAGAAAGTGCTAGGTCAAAGCATCGAAAGTGTAAGCCTCCAATCCACACCAGAAATGGTCGGGATGGAGCGTCTAATTAGCACGCTCTGCCTCTGCTCGTAGAAGAGTACGCTCTGCCTGTACTATGAACTAAACACGTCATACCTCTACTTATGTTCCGCATTACCCGCAGAAGGGAACGTAAACCCTTATCGTCGCCTACGATGGCCAGGATAAGGCGCATCCTGGAGGGGGGTTGGGTAAATCCTTGGGCCCTGCTCGTAAATAAGCTAGCCAAGCACACCAGAATCACAGGCCCAGAGAGTGACTAATAAAACACATACATCCTTTGCTACATAAATCAAACCTAAAAGGAGTAACAAAACTAATGGTCGAGAGCGGGTTTCTGGTCTTCTATTCTAAATAACTGAATATGGGTTGGTTCGGGACTTTCACTAATTACCAGAAATAGGTTTCTGGTCTTCTACTCTAAATACCCGAATCTGGGTCGGTTTAGGACTTTAACTAATTACCAGAAATAGGTTACTAGTTTTCTACTCTAAATACCCTTATCTGGGTTAGTTCAGGACTTTCACTAATTACCAGAAATAGGTTTATGGTCTTATATTCTAAATATCTGAATCTGTGTTGGTTCAGGATTTTCACTAACTACGAGCAATAGATTTCTGGTCTTCTGTTAAATAACCTGAATTTGGTTTGGTTCTGGACTTCTATGGCCAAGGGAGAGTTCCAACATTTCTTTTAAATATTCTAATCCAGAGTATGGATCAAAGCACAATTACTACCATAAGGACATTTCCGGAGTTCTAACTTTAATACCCTAATTTGGAATGCAAGATTTTAATCTTTAAGAGAGGAATATATCGTCAGCACAATGGCTTGATCCTATCATATAAGCGCCTTCAAGCAAAGATTGTGATCTTCCATCTTGTGCAGGGAGATTTCTTAAACTCGTTATATACAAATTGTTACTACTTATGAGAAATATGGATTAAAGAATTAATGCATATCTCATTCACAAATTCAATCACAAAGCTATATCATTGATTATTCAAAATAAATTTAGGCATTGATGACACTTAATACATTTTCCTATGATTCCCCATTCTCGGGTAAGGGGAAATAATAGCATAACGAAGAGCAATACATAAAAGTTCATTGATCTTCTGCCACTTTTCTGTAACTTTATATGGGTCATCTAAAGGCTTAAGTTGAAGTTTCAAAGCTCAGTTATAAGCCCTTCCCATGTCTCGTAGAGTCTTATTTTCTTTCTCCAAACTAAAAGCACTCTTTTGTAAAGCATGTCTTTCATTTTTTAATTGCTTGACTTTGGAAACATAGAAGTCGATACGCCAGTATCCGCATTATACTTTCTGTCATAAAAGCCTCCTATATCGGCTTTAACTTTCTGATACCACCTATTAACAAGAGAATCGTCTAACCCAGAAGGCAAATTCCTTGCATGATGACTTATCTCAAACTCTGGGGCCTCAAGCTCGGTTGTGACTTATGGAGACTTAGACGCAGAAATTCTGGTAGTACACCCAAAAAAATTCCCAAGTTTTACATTTTGTTAATGCATTTCACGTTTAACTTCTAAATCGAGAATGTGACGATATAGCTCTTCCACTTCTTTGTCAAAATCAATGGAGGGATTCGTCTTTATCTCTCTTTTTAGATCAAGGATAATTTTATTCTTTTTCCTTAGCTAGTCCTCTAAAACACTTATTTGAACTTTTAAACACTTCATAGATGGCTCTTCAACCAAAACAGACTCGTCTATAATACTAATTGGAGAGTCTTCTAGAAGATTTCCCCGACTCATAGTTCCCAGCACATCCTTCCCTGTAGTGTAGGGAGGATCTCTGACTGAAATTTCCTATTTTATAAACATATAAAATGTTGCTTATAGAATTCATCTTCAGAAGGAAATAGCAATAGTAAACTATAACTCTCATCATTCAAAAAGTGTCAATATGGGTATTATCCTGTGTCCATCCAAAGAAGCACTAATTACAAAAATCATAGCAGTTTAATCGTTCCCTCCAATACGTTTTTTATTCATATTTCATATCAGCTTTGCATGGTGAGCCCTAAGTTTCTTTAGTATCGCCTCTCTATCATCACCAAATAAATTAAAAGAGAGCTGGGGATACTTTATATAAATAAGCTTAAGCTCTTTTAAAAAGCGTTCCCTGCCAGACTTATTGTAACACCTCGTGTTTATGGTGTAAGATAATAAAATAAGAATAACTTAATTAAATATTCAGAATTAATTAAAATGGATTGTACCTTGCGTTCGTCTCGGAATTCTGGTTCAAATAGAGTCTGATTTTGCATAAAACAGACATTATATGAAGAAGTTATGGGCGACAGAAGGTTGTCAGAAAAATCAGGAAGCGGGCCAGAACAACTAGCGCACTTGGCAAGTGTGTTAGGCCATTTTTGCACTGGTGCACCTCCCAGGTGTGCACAGAACAATTTTCGGCCTCCGGACCCATGGGGGTCGACCCATTCAAGGGGGGTCGACCCCTGGGGGAAATTTTTGGTAGATTAGGGTTTTCTGATATTTTGACGGCTCAGATGGATTTTGGTCAAACCTGAGGGTCCTAGTTGCTTTATACACCTATAAATAAGACCCTAGACCTAACCCTAAACATCATAATTCGGAGGCTACATTGGAGCTCTTCCACGGCTCTCTTTCTCTTTCTCTTCTCAAATCTATTATGAAATTAAAATGTTAGCCTAGGAGAATTATGGATTCAGATCTGGAAGAGGGAATAAACATTAATAACAAGATTATTGAATCATGAAAGCAAGGTAAACTTCTAAGAACCAATCTATTTAAATTATTTCTCTTCACTTTTCATGAAATAATAAATCCATGGTCGTTAGGTTGTGAATCAAATTAAAGGGAAAAGGGAAACCATGGATGATAGAACGGATTGGATCCAAATTTTGGGAAAAGCATGAAAGGTGAGTGGGTTTAAAATATACTTTTTGAATAATAGTACCTCTATCATTAAGCATTCCCCATAATGAACATATTGGAAGGTTTAATTTGATGAAATGCATTATTGTGCTAAAATGGATAATATATTCATTTAGTTAATATGTTGAGATGTACATTTACTTGAATGTTTAAGAAAAATGAATACCGTTGTATAGATCCATTTTATGAACCTATGAATTGAGTAAATGATACACTATTGAAGAACTACATGTTATTTTAAATAAAGTTAATTACATGTAGGAAGACACGCAATATATATTAGGATTTGGGGCATAATTTGAAGTGGGATTTTGGAACATAATATATATTATGTTTTGAGACTTAAATTTGGAGGTGCAATCTGATATGAACATAAATGGTTGAAAATTCATACATAAGATTAGTTGAAATATTGGAAATGTTTATATGTTATAGACTTGTTAAAAATATTGGCAGTAACTACCATTGTTCATATTGCATATCGATTTGTCCCATTTATATACCAGAGCCCTTACCTATGTGAATTAGAATGGTTGTATGATTACATACATAGAATTGAATTAATGAAGTTGAATGCCTAGGGTTACAATTAGAAATTGTAATTGCACTTATGACATGAGGTTAGGTTGCATTAGTGGTGGAAGTCTGCCCGGACCCGACCGGCATATCCAGCAGCCACTAATGTTGAACCTAATGTGAGAGGTCTAAGTGCGCAAATACGAGAAGGGCTATGACACGACGTTAGGCCCAACTTGTGGAAGAAGTCTGCCCGGACCTGACTGGCATATCCAGCATCCACAAGTTGTACGCCTAATGTAGGAGGTCTAACCCATTATAAACCATAAATGGACATGGTAATGAATTGGACTACTTAACCTAATATAATCCATAGGGATTGTATAAATATGAACTAAAGTTAGGATTAATTAAAAAATTGGTTGGGCAGTGGGTGGGTAGACAAATCTAAGGGAGTGGGTAATATTTACATATAGGCCTGCAAACTTAGCCCGATAAGGTTTTGTAATTAAAGAAACCTAGTGGTATACATAACCGGTAGAAATAATAAAGTTATGTAATTAAAGACACCTTTTAGGGTAAGCATAACTTGTAGAAATGATAATCACCTATTATAAATAAATAACACTAATGAAAATGTTGTATAATAGGTAGACTTGTCCTAGGGACAAGTGAAGATTATAACTTAGGTTATAATAAACTAATAAGGAAATGGGATAACTGGAGAAATGAGATAAGGGACACTTAATTGTAAATTAAGTAATCAGTAAATGGGGAAAGTTAGAAACCAGTTGAGAAAAGGGGAAAATATATGAAACATAGGAAGTTGTACTTAATTATAAATTAAGTAATTTGTAAGCTTGGAAGTCTGAAACCCGTTGATAGGAATGTTTAGGCTTGTCCTAGGGACAAGAGAAAATTATAACATAGGTTATAATAAACGGGTAGAGAAACTTATTAATGGGTCTTAGTTAATAGAACTAAGTTAATAAGTAAACAGCGATAAGTTGTATTGAAAATGTAAAATGGAATTATGATTAATTGAGAAAGGATGAGGAAAACTTATGAACTGAAATAAGTTTATATGTAATCATAAATAATGACTGACATGTTAAACAGAAAACATGTGAATTGGGATATACTTAATTACATATTAAATAAAACATGTTATTGTAATGATAAAATCAAATAAGAATATAAAAGGGATTGTGGATTTCATATCTTGGGCCACAATATAGGGAATAACATGTTGTGGGCTTATTAATAAACTTAAATTGGTTAACTTATATAACCAAAATTAATAAGCAAGAGAAACTTGGTATTTTGAATAAGAATTCAATATGAATGAGAATAACCAAGTTAAAAGGAAACCTGATGAGGTAAGGCAAGCACGTAAAGGAATGTTTAGACATAGGGTCTAATAACATGTTAAATTGAGGCGCCTGAACCAGTCCGCACGTTTGAGGGTGAATAACCCAACGCGGTAGACCATCGTGGTGTTATAAGGCATTGAGGGAGCACACATTCATCTGATTGTTGTGACGGCCCCGAAGGACTGGAAGGGGAAGCACGCGGCTTCCTGAGGTACGTACGGTGCTTCTAGTAGTCCTCTATGCGCTGGTAGATGTCTTAGGTTGTGCAAGCAGAGGTTGGGTCTGCGTGTAACTATTAGGTAGTAGGTCTTGACTGCAGATGTAGCTATGTAGTCAGAATGTTATGACGAGGTGACACCAGGGTGGCTCGACGGTTGCCTCATGAGGAGGTAGAAGGTCCCGACCAACAAGGACAGTAGACCGTCGGACACCTGTCATCGGCAAACAGTGGGATGCGGAAAGATTAGAGCTAAACCCAAGATACCATTTCACCCTTCATTATCGGGGTAAGGGGTTGATGGGAGATGCCATATGGATGTTTAGATTGTCTGCGTAAGGGAAGTCGCTTAGCTTTCGTATTCTTTAATAGTTGAGGGAGGGGCCTAGGTGGGACCATAGCCACCGTGAAAACAGACCCTAGGAATATATGTATATAGTGGCTCATAAACATGGGCTTGTACAGGTATGGAAAAGCTTCCGACCGAGTTCCGTATTTCTTTTATCGTCCTGCCATGGAACTCGGTGCACATTGAGGACATGCGATTGATGCATCGAGCTACAATTGAAGATACATATGGTGGACAGTCTAAATACATGCATGTCAGCTCTGGGTGGTGTATCGTAGACTTGAGCGCATTACTCTGGTATGAATTCTGAATCAAATAAGGGTGGCAATCCGTACGTTTATGTAGAATAGTAAGGACAGATATATGCGGAACGTAATATTGTTATCTGTACGTCGCTATAGCGTAGGATGAGTGACTGCGTATATTTTGATGGTGTTATCATGGAGACCGTGCGAGTGGGGTACCATGGGGTATGCCCCGTTATTGGGGGTAGCAACATATATATTGTACTAGGTTAATCCGCTGAGAAGTAAATGGGTACGACGAGCATGTAAGCCTTGAGTGTTGCTAACCCAAGTAACCTAATAAATAAGAAAATATGATTGAACGGTATATGTAGGATTATCCAAAATGTATAGTTTAAGTCCCGTCACCAGAACTTGTGTTCTTCCCCCTCCTCATAACATTCTGGCAGGTTAGATTTTTGGCAGAGACATGAGACATTATAGCTTTGGATTCTGGTTAGGCGGTATTATTAATACAGTAAGGTTGTACTTTGATTTATATTATAATTTATCCATTTCGCCGTGAGATATTTTCTGAGCTCTGACATATATTATGTCTCTGTCTTTTCTGCGGGATACCAGAGCAAACCAATCCGAGATTCGATAGATTGGAATTTTGAAGAAAAAAATCGGTCTGTCGGATTTCGGGTTGTCACATCAGGTATCAGAGCTTAGGTTTAGGATTCTTATATAAATAGAGAGTGAACGTATTTGTATTTTAAAAAAAAATATAAATATATTATATATATATACCTAGATCCATAGAGGAACCCATTAAATAAAAAGATTATAATATGGTAAGAAATGGGATGTTTGTTTTGTACACTAAAGGATTGAATATGGAAATCCGAGACCCTTAGGTAATTTGGGTGGATAGTGTACAATACACTTTGTATGAAGGAAAAGTGAATCCCATATGATTAATATTTTGGGTTAGTGGGCTTGAAAACCTTATAAATTGAAAAAGGTTAAAAAGTGAAATGGATTAGGAATATATATAGTTGAGAGAATTGACCTTAGGAGGGGGTGTCTAGGAAAGCCTAGAAGAAAATTTGAAA
The DNA here is from genome assembly GCA_030737875.1 of Allium sativum. NCBI lineage: Eukaryota > Viridiplantae > Streptophyta > Magnoliopsida > Asparagales > Amaryllidaceae > Allium > Allium sativum. The sequence goes on along the minus strand of JASFAX010000020.1, from coordinate 40,864,315 downwards.
CCCGCTTTGAGTCTGACCCTACTGTTAACTTTTAAGAACTTGAAATTATAAAAATTTTAGGAAAATGGTTTATGGTGTTTCCAAGTTTTAATCTTAAAAGTTATAGTTTTAAAATATGTAAAGAAGTACATATTAGGTTTTGAAGTAAAATGGGGTATATTTTGCAAATAGTGATTTCTTGCGAAAATTTTGTCTAAGATGAAATTCTCTCAATAAAAGGTGCATGCTATAGAGCATGTATAGCTCGCTATTTTTCTTGTTATATTTCATACAAGAATGTTTAGTAAAGAAAGATTTTAAGTCCCTATTCTTATGACAACCCTTTTTGATGAATTATTTTAAGATAATTTTATGGGGGGACAAAATAAGTTGTAGAAAATAAGAATAGAGTGGATGTTGGCACCTTGAAGTAAGAGACTAAACCGACCTTGTACGTAAGAACAAGTCATAAACCCGATTGAGAAAATAGTTGTCCGTATCTACTCCAGTTTTTATGATTTGAAAAAAATTTGATGATTTTCATTTTTTTTTAAGATGACATGTTTTTATGGTTTGGCAAAAGGAAATTTTCATGAGGGAAATATTGTTTTGACACTTTTAATCTTTGGAAGGAAGTTTAAATGAAAAGGCCAAGCTGTGTTTTAAAAAGTATGGAGTAGGTAAGGATTAGTGCCTAGGGAAGATGGGAAAAGTTTTAAGGCTATTAAGTAAATAGTGAGGATTATCATGGAGCAATAGTAAGCTCCCATTGGACGCGTAAGCATTGAAAGCCTAGGATATTGCTTGAAATAATTATTGGTACGCAGCTAGAGTTAGTAGTGACTACTAGATAGAAAAGGGAAAGTAAGTGTTTAGATCTTATTGCTAATTGTCGTGTTTGGGGAAAACCCCGTTACTACACTCCTGTTGGGATCGTTCCATTATTTTGTTCTTGTTAGGTAGTTATGGTAACACCTAAACCTATCGTGGATCCCATAGTTTGGACTTTTCTGAAGAGGGCATAATCCCGAGATTCTTGGCCCTTTGTAGTAGCTATGTAAGGTGTCTGTTCTCTTGTTTTAGTTGAAAGACTAGAAGGCTTGTTTAAATTTAAACTTAGACCAGATAATTAAATAAGCTAAGAAAAGAGAAATGTTACAATTGAAAAGGAAACAGAAAATTCAGTAAAGCAACAAACATGATAAATTATAAGAAAAAAGGATAAAGATATAAATTTCCAAGATAAGATGAAAAAGAAAATCAGTAACAAAAGAAAAAACTTCTTATGTGGGTTGTGCTTGGATAGAAAAATAGGAGAATCTTTATAATAGTTTCATAAAATCCAAGTACAGTTGGAAAGAGGTCGAAAAAAATGGAAGATGCGAAGTTTTCTGTTTTCCACCTTTTTGTAACCTAAGAAATCGAATTTAGAAAATAGGATTTTTCTGAAATTCGAAAAATAAAGTTGGTTGGTAGGATAATGGATGCAACAATTGGATGAACTACGCTTCTACTCAGTAAGAATATGGGAAAATTAGGATGAAAAAGCATTTTTGATTTTCAAAATATTGCACTTATGTAGAACTGCTAGTATATTTAGGATGTGAGCATCATATTTTAAAAGGATTTTTGAAAAGCTTGCAAACACATAGGAGGTACCGCTTAGGCATGCATGCATTATTATGTTGTATTTCACTTTGCACAAGTGCACGATACTTGAAAAATTGGATGCACACATGATGGTTGTATATTATGCGAGGGGTTAATTTATTTTACCCTTATCAAATTTCGGGGACGAAATTTCCTAAAGGTGGGAGAATGTAACACTCGTATTTTTACTGCAAGATAATAAAATAAGAATAACTTAATTAAATAATCAGAATTAAGTTAAACGGATTAAACCCTTGCGTTTGTCTCAGAATTCTGGTTCAGATAGAGTTCTAGTTTGCGTAAAAAGGACATCGTATGAAGAAGTTATGGGCGGTAGAAGTTTATCAGAAAAATCAGTAAGCGGGCTAGAACGACTGGCGCACTTTGCAAGTGCGCCAGGCCTTTTTTGCACTGGCGAACCTCCCAGGTGCGCCTAGAACAATTTTCAGTCTCCGGACCCATGGGGGTCGACCCATAGCTCAACCCATATGAAGGGGGGTCGAACCCTGGTGGCATATTTTGGCAGATTAGGGTTTTCAGATATTTTGACGGTTCAGATGGCTTTTGGTCAAATGTGAGGATCCTGCTTGCTCCATACACCTATAAATAAGACCCTAGACCTAAACCTAAACATCATAATTCGGCGGCTACGCTGAAGCTCTGCCATGGCTCTCTCTCTCTTCTCAAATCTATTCTGAAATTGAAATGTTAGCCTATAAGAATTATGGATTCAGATCTGGAAGAGGGAATCAACGTTAATAAAAAGATTATTGAATCATGAAAGCAAGCTAAACATCTAAGAACCAATCTATTTAAATTATTTCTCTCTCTCTTTTCATGAAATAATAAATCCATGGTCGTTAGGTTGTGAATCAAATTAAAGGGAAAAGGGAAACCATGGATGATAGAACGGATCGGATCCAAAATTTGGAAAAAGCATGAAAGTTAAGTGGGTTTAAAATATACTTTTTGAATAGTAGTACCTCTATCGTTTGGCATTCCCCATAATGAACATATTGGAAGGTTTAATTTGAAGTGCATTATTGGGCTAAAATGGATAATATGTTCAATTAGTTAATATGTTGAGGTGTACATTTACTTGAATTTTTAAGAAAAATGAATACCATTGTATAGATCCATTTTATGAACCTATGAATTGGGTAAATGATACACTATTGGAGAACTACATGTTATTTTGAATAAAGTTAATTACATGTAGGAAGACACGCGACATATATTGGGATTTGGGGCATAATTTGAAATGGGATTTTGGAACATAACATATATTATGTTTTGAGACTTTAATTTGGAGGCGCAATCTGATATGAACATAAATGGTTGAAAATTCATACATAATATTAGTTGAAATATTGGAAATGTTTATATGGTAGACTTGTTAAAAATATTGGCAGTAACTACCATTGTTCATATTGCATGTTGATTTGTCCCATTTATATACCAGAGCCCTTACCTATGTGAATTAGAATGGTTGTATGATTATATACATAGAATTGAATAAATGAAGATGAGTGCCTTTGATTACAATTAGAAATTGTAATTGCACTTATGACACGAGGTTAGGTTGCATTAGTACTGGAAGTCTGCACAGACCCGACCGACATATCCAGCAGCCACTAATGTTGAACCTAATGTGGGATGTCTAAGTGTGCAAATACAAGAAGGGCTATGACACAAGGTTAGGCCCAAATTATGGAAGAAGTCTGCTCGGACCCGATCGGCATATCCAGCATCCACAAGTTGTAGGCCTACTGTGGGAGGTCTAGCCCATTGTAAACCATAAATGGGCATGGTAATGAATTAGACTACTTAACCTAATCCAATTCATAGGGATTGTATGAATATGAACTAAAGTTAGGGTTTTGTAAAAAATTGGTTGGACAGTGGGTGGCTAGGCAAATCTAAGGGGGTGGGTAATATTTACGTATAGGCCCGCAAACTTAGCCCGATAAGGTTTTGTAATTAAAGACACCTAGTGGTATACATAACCGGTAGAAATAATAAAGTTATGTAATTAAAGAAACCTTTTAGGGTAAGCATAACTTGTAGAACTGATAATCACCTATTATAAATAAATAACACTAATGAAAATGTTGTATAATAGGTAGACTTGTCCTAGGGACAAGTGAAGATTATAACTTAGGTGATAATAAACTAATAAGGAAATGGGATAACTGGCGAAATGAGATAAGGGACACTTAATTGTAAATTAAGTAATCAGTAAATGGGGAAAGCCAGAAACCAGTTAAGAAAAGGGGGAAAGTATATGAAACATAGGAATTTGTACTTAATTATAAATAAAGTAATCTGTAAGCTTGGAAGTCTGACACCCGTTGATAAGAATGTTTAGGCTTGTCCTAGGGACAAGAGGAAATTATAACATAGGTTATAATAAATGGGTAAAGAAACTTATTAATAGGCCTTAGTTAATAGAACTAATTTAATAAGTAAATAGCGATAAGTTGTATTGACAATGTAAAATGGAATTATGATTAAATGAGAAAGGATGAGGAAAACTTATGAAATGAAATAAGACATGTTAAATAGAAAAAATGTGAATTGGGACATACTTAATTACATATTAAGTAAAATATGTTATTGTAATGATAAAATCAAATAAGAATATAAAAAGGATTGTGGATTTTAGATCTTGGACCACAATTTAGGGAATAACATGTTGTGGGCTTATTAATAAACTTAAATAGGTTAAGTTATATAACTGAAATTAATAAGCAAGAGAAACTTGGTAATTTGAATAAGAATTCAATGTGAATGAGAACAACCAAGTTAAATGGAAACCTGATGAGGTAAGGCAAGCGCGTAAAAGAATGTTTAGACATAGGGTCTAATAACATATTAAAGTGAGGCGCTCGAACCAATCCGCACGTTTGAGGGTTAATAACCCAACGGGGTAGATCATCGTGGTATTATAAGGCACGAGGGGGAGCGCACATTCATCTGATTGTTATGAGGGCCCCGAAGGATTGGAAGGGGAAGCACGCAGCTTCCTGAGGTATGTAAGGTGCTCCTAGTAGTCCTCTGTGCGATTGCAGATGTCTTAGGCTGTGCCCATAGAGGTTGGGTCTGCACGAACTACTAGGTGGGTGGGCCTTGACTGCAGATTTAGCTATGCAGTCAGAATGTTGTGACAAGGTGACACCAGTGTGGTTCGGCGGTTGCCTCACGAGGAGGCAGAGGGTCACGACCAATAGGGATAGTAGACTGTCGTACACCCGTCATCGGCAGGCAATGGGATGTGGAATGACTAGAGCTAAACCCAATTCACCCTTCACTATCGGGTTAAGGGGTTGAGGGGAGACGCCAAATGGATGTTTAGATTGTTTGCGTAGGGGTAGTCGCTTAGCTCTCGTAGTCTTTACTAGTTAAGGAAGGGGCCTAGGTAGGGCCATAGCCACCATGAAAACAGACCCTAAGAATATCTGTATATATAGGCTCATAAAGACGGGCCTGTACAGGTATGGAAAAGCTCTCGATTGAGTTTCGTGTTTCTTGTATCACCCTGCCATGGAACTCGGTGCACATTAGAGGGCATGTGATTGATGCATCGCACTACAATTGAAGATAGGTATGGTGGACGGTTTAGATACATGTGTGTCGGCTCTGGTGGTGTATCATAGACTTGAGGGCATTACTCCGGTATGAATTTAAATCAAATGAGGGTGGCAGTCCATACGTTTACGTAGCATTGTAAGGACAAATATATGCGGAATGTAATATTGTTGTCTGTACGTCGCTATGCCATAGGATGAGGGACTGTGTATATTTCGATAGTGTTATGGTAGAGACCGTGCGAGTGGGGTACCATGGGGTGTACCTCGATATTTGGGGTAGCTACATACATATTGTATTAGGTTTATCCGCTGGAAGTAAATGGGTACGACGAGTGTGTAAGCCTTGAGTGTTGTTAACCCAAGTAACCTAATAAATAAGAAAATATGATTGAACGGTATATGTAAGATTATCCAAAGTGTATAGTTTAAATCCAGTCACCAGAACTTGTGTTCTGCCCTCTCCTCATAACATACTCACAGGTTAGATTTGTGGCATAGACATGAGACATTATAGCTTTGGATATTGGTTAGGCAGTATTGTTAATATGGTAAGGCTACACATTGATTTATATTATATTTTATTCATTCCGCTGTGAGATATTTTCTGAGCTCTGAAATATTTTATGTCTCTGTCTTTTCTGCAGGATACCAGAGCAAACCAATCCGAATTTCGATATATTGGAATTTTAAAGAAAAAATTTCAGTCTGTCGAAATTCGGATTGTCACACTTATAAAGCGATTTTGTAAGAAACTCCCTCCTTTACCAAGATAATGAACGCATATCGTCCATGGAAACAGTATCATTAGTGTAAACATGGTTCTATTATAATGATAATAGGTGACAAAGTGTCTCCCTCAGTGCATATAACAATATCATAATATTTTACAAAGTGAATATCAAGCACAGGTCCCTATTAAGTTTCAAAATTCGGCTCACATCCGATCCTAAACTTATTATAAATTAGGCCCCTCTTATCCAAAAATTCATAAAAAAAAGTAAATTCATATTTAAATTAAACATGCATTCGACAAAAATTTCAGATAAGAAACCATCAAACAATGCATCAAAAACAGAAAATAACATAAAAAAAATGAAACTGCATTAAATGCACCAGTACGGAAGCACGTCTGATGGATGTGTGCGTAGATTTATTTGATCGTAAATTGATGGAATAGAGTATGGTATAGTGTTCAATTTGGTAAGGAAGCTTGCAGCAGTAGTTTGATGAGGTGATATTTTAAAATTACAAATATAGAAAACGTAGGTAGTTCACGTTTTTATAGTTATGGCTTCATGTGGCAGCATGGTTTTTTAAACCATTAATTTGTAACAATAATTTTATTCCCTGTTGTCCTAGTATTCAGTTTGAGGTTGCAGTAGCCGGTAGTTCAGGAATTTAAGTTGAAAATGTGCATGCATGCATTCTTGTTCTTTCTCAGCATACAACATTTCTGCCTTTCTAATCATAGACTAAAGGTGCACACTGGAAGAATCAAATTCAGATTGTTGTTCGTGAAGATATGAATCTTACCCTCTAAGAGCTAAGTGGTCAAACCAAAAACAAAATCAATTAAACCAAACAAAGAATGAAACAAAATTTTGAAGATGTAAATCTTACACTTGAAATCACTTGAACTACAAAGAAACCCAAGCACCTACAAAACCTATGCAATCATTATCTGAGCGACAGTCATCTTTGAGAGAACATCAAGTTGCAACTGCAGTTTTCCAACGTTCAGCCGCCAAGAAGATATCGACTTTGTCAATCATGTTGTAGTGAACAGCAAAGCAGAATGGGCTCCAACTTCAAATAAACATTGAATCGATCTCTGAAACAATAGGACACCTTTGTCTTGTCCTAGATCCAGAAACGTAGCAGTTGAAGGTAAGGCATCATCCCAATTTCTAGATTGGTTTCTAGAGATAAACGCAAGGCATACGCTAAGCACTCAAATTAGAGCAGTAGCTTTGTGGCTTCGAATTGTACTTTCGTCTCCTTCAGACCCCATCAACGTAATTTTTGCATCATCTTCTTTTAGATCGATTTTTTTAAAAGAGGAGAAGACAAACCAACATTTAACTCTGTAAAAACAACATAAGTATAAAAATAGTTTTATGAAAGACTTTTTAAAAAGTGTTCATGCTTGCCTTCTCTTTTCAAGGCTATTATGGTTGTATTGGATGCTGGCACAATCTTTTTTCATGTATGGTCAAGAATATTTGCTCAAAGACTGCTACTTCTGAAATTTGTTGCAGTGCGAATGATAGAAAAATCTTATTAACTACAAGGTATAGTATGAAATAACATGAATTTGGCAAGCATTGACATAACAGTAAAGTCCATGTTTAGATCAAATGATGACACAGTTTCAATATTTCTTAAGTACCAATTAAATTCTTATGGTATTTTGTAATAAAAAGCAACTCAAACCTTGAATCAAATCATACAGTACCCAATGAAGATGCCAACGGAGACTGTTGGAATTCGATATAGAGAGGAGGAGAGAGATAAAACGTAGAATAATTGAACGACTACATTGTTATTGCTTCATTTTTCTTCATACAACAAATGAGATATTACATCCCTTTTATAATATAGCCAACTTCTAGACTTATCTTTTCTAGATTTTTCTTGCATTCCCTAATTTTCAATATTTCCCTTTACAAAACATTCTTTAAAATTTTCTAATTTGAAGGCCTAGAATTTGTTACTACTTAATTTTGACTTTCCTAAATACAAACATTAAATTTGTTGCATAATTACTATTTCCTTACAAAACAAAGTTTATTTCCAACATTCCCCCTTAAACTTGGTTTTATTACTCCAAGCAGATTTATTGATTCTATTATTATCTTTGATTTGTGATGCACTTCTCATCACCATCAATTGTTGAAGCACGTCTCTTCAACTCCCTTTTTTTTAATTTGTGATGCACTTCTCATCGCCTTTAATTGTTGAAGCACGTCTCTTCAACTCTCTCTTTGAATATTGGAGCACTTCTCTCCTTGGTGCACTTCTCACCCACAACTCTAAAATAAATTCTCTTCCACAGCCACTTGTGCCATGTTCTCTTGCTCTTCATCTTTGAACCATTTTCTTGCTATTGTTGTGCTTCAGCTGGTCCGCTTTTGAATTGTTTTAAAAAAACTGATTTTTTTGGCTCTCTAGAGATCTCTATATCCTCTCTCATCAACCTAGCTCCGATACCATGTTGGAATTTGATATAGAGAGGAGGAGAGAGATAAAAGGTAGAATAATTGAATGACTACATTGTTATTGCTTCATTTTTCTTTCATTACACAAATGAGAGAGTACAACCCTTTTATAACCTAGCCACCTTCTAGACTTTTCTTTTCTAGATTTTTCTTGCATTCCCTAATTTTCAATATTTCCCTTTACAAAACATTCTTTAGAAAAATCTTATTAACTGCAAGGGATAGTATGAAATAACATGAATTTGGCAAGCATTGACGTAACAGTAAAGTCCATGTTTAGATCAAATGATGACACAGTTTCAATATTTCTTAAGTACCAATTAAATTCTTATGGTATTTTGTAATAAAAGGCAACTCAAACCTTGAATCAAATCATACAGTACCCAATGAAGATGCCAATGGAGACTATATCATGATGTACTATTGCTAACCAATCTGTTGTAAGTGACCATTATTTTGTCATACTCTGTCTTCATGTTTGTAGCCTTTGCCTCATAAGGTATTATATACCTATATCCAACAAATTAAGAAATGAAAACTGTATATACAAAGGTTAGTTTTCCAAATATTGGACTGCTTACTGTATCAAAACATAACTCATAACATCAGACATAGATTTCCACTTATCGCATGATGCTCTACCAACCTACTTTATCACACAAAGAATGATAAATAAGTGGACATTATAATCCAACTGATCAACAAAGATGCAAAGCAGATTAATCAACTAAGAACCTACATCAAAATTCAGTAAGGCAAACTATTTGAATAGTTTGAATTTATAAATGATTAGTTGAATGAATTTCAATAATTTCTAGGAGAAGAGGTAGTTTACTTATTTTCTGTAGATAAGGATTTTAAGAAGACAAAGAGAAAGTGTTAATAACATATTTGTTCCATAGCCACGTCGGCTTCATTGTTCAACCCCAGTTATTCATCTCCTCGCTTACCAATCTCACATTATCGGAAAAAAAAAACTATGATAAACAATCGACATACTGTTGGAATATTTGCTCAAAGCATGTGTACAGTTTCAACTTAAGTTCCTTGAGTCATGGATGACTAATCCATTTCTTGAAATATGCCTCATGTTTTTCTTGCAGGACATGTATGGATGCAGTAAAATGTAAATGTTTTTTTGTGGAAAAAAAACATGGTGGAAATGCAATTACAGAGCATAAAATACTTTAACAGTAAAAAGCAAGATAGTTGAATAATGTTAGCTTAATGATTTTGTTTAATGTAATTTATTCGACTGCATAAAAAGCACACCAATATCCAAATATAACTTAAGATAGAACACGCAGAAATTCAATGTAAGTCCAACTGAAGAAACAGGCAAACAGAATACAAACTGAACAACGAAAAAACTGAAGAAAAAAGGCATACAAACCTGATGCAGAGAAACTTTGAACGACATAAAATTTCTTGCAATCGATCTGTTAAGATTTCAGCTTCTTAAATGCTATCTGCATAGAAAAAAAAGTTGAAGAAACTTAAACAAACAAAAGCATAAAGCAATAAAACTTAATTAGTAGCACCTGTAAACAATCAAAGCAAGGGACAGATGGATGAAATGAAGGATGTGAAATGAGGAGGGGTGAAATCGGCATGGCAGGATGAGGCGCAAAATCGATTTCGATGCATATGTGGTAGAAGGGCTTAAGGACAACAATCATGTTGGATATGGAGTCGCCTAGTCAGAAACTTGCACCCTCCATGATTTTTGCGCTAGTGTCGCGGTGTTTTATTTTGGAGAAGTGTGCGGTGCTTTATTATGTGGAAGTGGATGAGAACGTGGACATAGTTCTTCCCATTAAAAATACTGAAAATGACTGGAAAGTCGGGCAAAAAACATTTTAACATGTCAAAGGGGAAGGGGTACAATTGGAAACCTAAAAAGGCTTCACTTTGACTTTTTGACCAAAGGTTTTGCATTATAATATAAGATAATAATATGCATGTATTTGTATTTTCTTGCATACATCTGTGCAAGTATTTCAGATATGCATCTGTGTTGCTTTTCTTACATACATCTGTGTAAGTATTGCAAAATTCTCAAATACAAGTACGCAATAATTCGTAATCATGCAAATCATTTCACATTTATTTGCATTCAAGTGTGCAATACAACAGAAAAGTTGCACACATGTGTGCAACAATCTACAGGCAAAATTTAAGCTAAGTTTTACTTCATGCAATACTTGCATACATGTGTGCAAATATTTCAAATAGTTGCACACATGTATGCAAGTTTTGGTCCAAATTTTCAATGAAAACAGCTTTTGCAATAATTGCATACATGTATGCAATTTTTTTTTCGTAAACTTCTCGGAGCGTTTGCAGATTTTAGAATAATTTTTTTTTACTTCGCGATGCCTTTTTTTGCGAAAACACGTAAGTATAAAAATATGGACCAGGTCTGCATGGAAACTTAGGGAGGGAGGGAGTTTTTATTTTGAAAACTTCCAGGGACGTGAGCCAAAAGGACCCTTTTACAAATATCAGTAAGTTTCAAGATAAAGTATACTAACCCAACACGGAAAAGAAAGTGTTTTAAGAACAAAAATCTATACTTGAGGAATATGGGAGAAGGATTGCACAGTTCATTCCCTTTCATTGAACTCCAAGAAAACAGTCTCTTTGGCAGAAGTACCAACATGGTGTGGAATAATATGAGAACGTGAAGGATCAATGTCCACATCCCTAAAGCCTGAGGAACTATCAACGGGCGAAGGAAGTATGCCATCATCTTTGTTAAATCTATCCTGGTAGCCCTCGCACTCAGGGCTAGGATCATTATTATAATCACCTCCGTCATTGCCGTCAGCAGCTAACTCCACTTCCTCCTCATCACCAGACTCCGAGTCATCTGGCAAATCTTCGATGGGCAAAAGGTCCTCGAACTTTATCATGTGTCTCCTAGGAACCTTAATACCCTGTCTGGCCATGTTTATTCTCTCTGCAACCCTGCTCTGAATAGAAGGAAAATCCATACTTGGAATTTTTTTGAAATTATCACAATAAGCTAGGAAGAGGGCGTTTTCATAGCACTCCGTCACCATGTCTGGAAGATGTGTTTTCAAGAAAAAGAAATCCTATTTTGATCTTCATAAACGACTCGTCTAGCATTAGATAGCGCATTGTCCGTTGCTCTCAACTTCTCGGCATGATTGTTTAACATAACCGTCTGCTCACTCTCAAGAGTCGAAACCTTGGCAGTTAAGAGATTGTTGGCTCCTCTTTCTCTTTCAAGGGATGTTTTTAGCTGTTCACATTCCTCATCACTTTTGCTCTTCGCCACGATTAAATCACGAACTTTAGCCTCTATCGCAACATTTTCCTCTTTATGATTATTTACCTAATAAGATAATGAAGCAATCACCATTCGGAGAGAGTACCACCTTTGGATATCTAGAAAAGAATAAGGCTATATTGGCCCTCATATGGGGACACCTAAGCAAAAGAGAAATAGAAAAGGATTAAAGACAAACGGAAAGTTGTTGCTGATGAGATAATGGAAGAAATCCGACCAGTCTAGATTGAAGGACGGTATCATGTTGGAGACATCCACAGATGGTAGAACAGGTTTCACAATTCTTTCAAAGTCGGAGCTTGGCAAAGGAAAGTTTGAAGAATCATCATGATAAAGAGGGAGAAAAAGGTCAGCTCATGTTCCCTTGAGTCCAAATCTCCATGAGGGTCAGATATTAAGAGGCCTATAATAAAGCCACTCCATGTGGCCTCAGTTAGGTAAGAACCCACGTTGGGAGTGGTGTCAGCAGGAAGGACATTGGGGTCAAGCAATGGTGGACTAATAGGCGAAGCAACGATCCCTTTGTCGGAAGGGAAAGACACAAAGTTTTCAACTTTGAGTCTATTAAAAGGAACATCATTGATGATAGAAGTAGGTCTCTTTACAGCTGAATCGCCAAGTTTTCACCTCGGATGCTTTATCAAGAGCATTGATAACTCGGCTATCTTCTATCCCTAGCTACTTCTTTTCAGGGATGAAAGCTACAATGGAATAACAATTGATAAGACATGATAAAAGCACTAGAGATTCTAGAAAAAGATGAGCAACTTACTGGGATTGGCAAAAGTTCCCACTATACTAGGATGACACCTAATATAGAAAAAATGGTTTTCCCACTCTTTAGACTTATTAATGGGGTCTCTGATCCATTTCTTCGCAGGACAAGAATGAAGGATAAATGAATCTGATACTCTGGCCAGGCGAAACAAAAAACGTAGAATATTGATATTAAGGGAAGATCAACCAGACTCAAGCGCTAAAATTTCCAGGCATAAAAGAAGGATATATGTGGTCGATGAAAGCTGGATGGGAGAAACCCCCAAATAGCGCAGGAATCTGAATACAAACTCCGAGAAGGGAAGAAATCTCCATGCCAGATATGACTGGTGATATATGCAAAGTATCCCTCTAGTGGATTTTGGATGGTACCTCGAGGGGAAGCCGGAATGGAATCAACACCAGTCATACCAAAACTTTAAAGAATGGCCTTTACTTCTTCTTGGGAATTAATAAAGGAAGGTTGAGGGATGGGTACCTTCTTTGGACGAGGTTTAGTAGATGTACCTGGCTTGGAGCCACTGGTCTGTTTCTCATCAGACATAATGCTACCAAGTGATATCATTCCACAACATACATACTAGTACCATTTTCTTTTACAAAAACACATACACAACATATTTAAGTGAGTGAGCAAGATAAAATCTTACTAATTTTAGAAATTTAACATATTAAAACACCAAAGTTGATTGTGAAAATCAGTATTGACAAAGTTCAAGCATAAATCACCTGCATTAGGAAACAAATAGGCCTTTTGTAATGATTAAACTGATTATTACGTCACAAAGCCAAAGGCGGCGGAAGGCAGGTGTCGGAAGGTTAAGACTCTAAGTACTATGAAATAGCGGTTCAAACAGAGCCGAATAATTCGGTGTCCTTACCAAAAATCTAGTTAGTCTTGAAACCTAGTACAAGCTAACTCAAGATAAAAATGTTTTGTTGAGAAGCCTTCGATTTTGCCGGCACTGAAACCGAGAGGAAATAGAGTTTTCAGTAGCACTTGCATAGCAGAGACGACACCCATTGGATCAGAAGTTAAATAAACATGAGCCTTGGTGTTGGCAAAATCGGAAGCTAAGTAAACGACAGTGGTGTAGAGTTCGCTCGTACTGAAAGTATAGTATTCTGTTTATTGACTAGAAATAACATTATGCATGTAATTTTGTATTTTGAACCCCAAAAATATATTGGGGAAATGTGTAACTTGTTTGGTCGACCATTAATCACTATCCCAATTATCATCGTGGTTTAACTCACAATAAATACCTAAAAGTTCTGATTAATTGCCTAAATCAGGTTAAAGGTATGATATAGATTTACGTCTACAGTTAGATTAGAAATACTTACAAAAAATTAATTTGAGATTCTGAAAAGCCTAAAATTTTTTGAGGAACATTAACCTTGTTTGAGTTAATATACAGTAAGTAAAAGAAGGAACTTATGACAAAGATGCTCTTTCAATCGCAACCGCTCGAGTAAGATCGGGTCAATAGGTCAGATCCATCCTAAAAGGCTGAAAGTGGAAACCCTGCATTTTCAGAGCTATACATTACAAAGACCGAAAAACTTTGACTCGAAAAGTCAAAAATACCCCTTCAATCGAGAGGGGGACAAATATTATTACCAAGATTAACACCAAGACAAGCTGACGATGTAGGAGTACCGGACTGTCGTAAACAAAAAGGGGAATCTGGAAGCCTGAAGCCGACATAGGACAAATTCGAAAGCATAAGGGAAACCTTCGGAACAACAAGCAACCTACACTTTCATCAAAGGATAAAACTCGGAAATGATGGAAAGAAAGATTAACAATAGGGTATCCCCAACACGCAAGATAGTCAGCAGAAGCACAAGTCCAAAGGGAAACCTACAACCCGAAACCAAGGAGAGCGAAAGGGCTATCGATATTAACTTACTTAACGCCGATACAAAGAGGAATTTAAGACCGGAATAATTACCCAAAGGCAACTTCAGTAATCAACAAGAAAGACACCGGAAGTACCCCTCCGGGAGACTGAAGCCCACTTTAGGAATATGCCGAAAGACAAGTTAAAGCTTCTAAAGAGATAAGCTATCCACGCTAATCCTCTTAGTGTTGATACCAAAAGGTGTAGCGGTTCTTGAAACAACGCGCTTGAAGCACTGAGGAAAGCCTCATGAAGATTAATATAAAGATCAAAAAATCATCAGCGGAAGCTCATAACTAGAAGCCAAAAGCCTTTCTCAATGTTATCCATACCAACAGGCTTGGTATCGATACAAAGAAGGGAGAGACAACGTTAAACGGAAGTTCCAAAGACCGAGACCATCCTTCCTAGAGCTGAGACCAGCACCCTAAAAGCAATACGACATCTCTCAACAAGTCAAATGAGCGACTGAGAGCAAAGCAACTGGAACCAAAAGGGAAAAGCGGCTGACACGTAGTTGTTGCATCCGAAAGAGGTCTATGCAGACCCAATGTCAAAATAGGCCCCGATTTGTCAATAAATAAGACCTTAGGGGTCTCATTTTCGAGGCTGAATTCTCAAATCTCAATCTTATACTCTTTTCTCCTAGAGTAAACCCTAATTTCTAAATCAATTTTGGGATTTCCTTTGTAGACTCTTGTGTAAGTCAAATCAATGAGCAATAAAGAGTGGATCAACACATAGCATATCTCCTATGTCTTTTCTTAGCTATTTCCTTTACGAAGTACCTTATGTTATCTACATGAAGAAGGTTCCTCGAGCAAGTTTAAACCATTCCTCAAGATCTTTGCAAAACCTCTTCCTACAAGCCATTTAGCTTTCTACCTCGTGTTGCGCTTAGGGAACCCTTATCCCGAGATAACTATTGGTTCTTATATCGCAGAAGGGTGATGCTGACCCCATGGAGGGAAGAGTAACTAATCTTTCGGGCTTTAGACCTTGATATCTAGGAAACGGTGAACTAACTCAAGATCATGGAAACTAAATAATCCCATTTTCTGCAGTTCCACTTCCGTAGACATATCTCTGGTGTTGACGAAAAATATCATTAACAATAGCTCTTTCTGTTATTACTATAACCTACAAAGGTATAGAGTGATGACCTAAAATTCAACTTGTGCTTGTTATACGGTCTTAAGTATGGATAAAACAAGCACCCAAACAATTTTAAGCCTTTATAGTCTGGTTTGGTGTTAAACTGTAACAACCCAGAAAATCTGGGCCAGTTTAAAATTTTTATTTTGGCCATTTTAGCGAATTTTGAATATTTAAAATGAATTATTTTAAATAAAATCGACGAGAAATTTATTTTGAATAGGATTCGAACGTATATATTATATACGCAGTCGTTAGAATATAAATATTTATATATAATTATAAATAGAATTGAAAATGGCGCGGTAGTTCGATAATTCGATTTCAAACTTCAATTGAATGTACCGGGTGCAAAATAATCCGGATTTTAGTGAAACCAAAAATAATGGGATCTAATTGATAATATCTTTCCAGCGAATCCGAAAATTCAAAATTTCATAGCGGGAATCAAAAGATATGTCCAGTTGAAAATTCTGAATAGTCGCTATGGAATTCAAGCCCTTAAAAATGGGAATTTTGCAAACGACCTCGGATTTCGACCAGTTTTGTTGGGTCCGTGATGTCAAGTTATTGCTAGGTTTCAAATTTCATAATTTTTCGAATCAATATGTGAGCGTGGCAAAGGAAAACGCGTTTGACCAGTTTCAGTTGATTTTAATCGACTGGAAAATGGCCATTTTTCCAACGGTCTCAGAATTCGGCGAAACTAGTTTTGTTAGGACCGTATCGTTAATACGAAGCTAAAAAATATTTTTATTGAATTTTTAGAGTTAGTATGTGGCCCCGGTAATTTGAAATGTACGTTTAAAAGTCAATATAGCGATTTAAATGTAAATTTAACGAAAACTGATCAAAACGTTCGAATCAACTTGCGATACATATCCCATTGAGTTCGGAATGGGGGTAAAACGCTATGGACGACAGGCGGTGGGCCTCGTTTAGAGGTCGTATGTAAAAGTCAACTTTTTGCAGAATAAAATAATTAAATAAAAAAAAAAAAAAAAATATCTCTTCCCCCTTTTACTCTGCCCCCCCCCCCCCCGTTCGAAAACTATTTCAGATCTAAAATGAAAAAGGAAAAAAAAATCCCGTAACCACCCTCGTCGCCCCCGCTCCCCCGAAGCCACCATCGCCGGAACCCGGGCGCCGCCCTCCACCAACGTCGAGCCACAAAGGGCTGTCGTTCGCAGGTCGTTGCCGACCGCCTGGGCCCACCGATCGTCGCCTCGGTCAAGGCGATGGCTGCTCTCCCCAAGGTCGACGTCGTCGACCCCTCTGATCGTCATCCGGCCCTCCGCCCAGCGTACTCCAGAGAAAAAAAGGTATTATCAGTGATTTATATCCATTTTTTTTATATATATAATTATATGGTAAAATCAGTTTTTGTTAAATAACATATATTGTATATAAATCAGTATTTAAAACATATATTGTATATAAATCAGTATTTAAAATAGAAAGTATATAAATCAGTATTTAAAATAGAAAGCATATAAATCAGTATTCAAAATAGAAAATATATAATCAGTATTTAAAATAGAAAATATATATCATTGTTTTAAAAAGAGAATTTTTACATATATATACTTTGTTTTTTAAGCGGAAAATATACTTTGTGTTTAAAGTAGAAAAATATGCTTTGTTTTCAAAATAGAAATAACATTGATTTTTATAATTAAAGTAGCATTGTTTTTAAATGTAAACTAGAATATGATTTTGAGAATCATTTTGGAAAATATAAACGAAATAAAAATATGATTTTTATATGTTGAACTTCGAAATAAAAATGTGATTTTTATATATTGAACTTCGAATTAAAAATTCGATTTTTATATATTGAATAACAAAGGAAAAATTCGATTTTTATATATTGAATAGCGAAGTAAAAATTCGATTTTTACATATGTAGAGGAACCGGGCAATGAAGATGACAAAGATGCGATAACGATGAAGATTTATATCAAAGAAGAGTCAAGATGTTTGGATAGCTATCGGTGAGAATTTCTCACTCTTCAATTTCTTTTTCTAGTCATATATATATACTAAGATGCAGACGGTGCTTAGTAGCACCCGACACAATCGTCCACAGACCATGGACTTGTTTGTTTGGTTGCATAGATTAGTTATATGATGTGATTTGAATTTGGTTGTTTGGTGATTTTGATTGATGTGTGAATGGCGTGGGCCTTCACTAGACTGGGGATAAGGCTGGGCCTTGTCCCGTTTCTAGTATCGTGCCGTTATGCCGCCGAAATTTTCTAAAATATGTTAGAAAAATAAAAATATCATTTTTATTGAATAAATGAATTGAATAGGAATTCATATGTTGAGATAAAATATTTTATCGTTAAAAATATGATTTTTAATTTGAAGTGAATAAAATAAATATTCATTTACAAACCAGACGGTTTGTTTATGTACACCTATTTGAAGGACATTGATTGGGTCGATAAATTTTACACATCACCCAACTACACAAATAAAATCTGTGTTTGATTGTTTGAAACCCCACACGGGTGTTGGGATGAAATTTGAGGTTCACTCATCCTGATTGATTAAATATGTCGATCGATCGATTGACAGGCTGGTATAAGCGTTAGATATCTATATTTGATGCTTATACAGTGTAGTGCACTTTGGTTGATGGTTGATTATTTTTCAATGCTATTATATACATGTGTTGTATGAAAATCCATATAATTAACTTTATATGGTAATTGATTGGGCCTCATTCCAATTTGAAAAATAAAGAATAATATAAAATAAAGGTTCATGTGTTGACAGTACTCATCCTTTGAGATTGGTCATGTGTTGAACGAAATATTTTGATAATAACAACTATTTTGAAAAAGAAATATTTGAAATAGAATATTTGAAATAGTGAAATGAATTGAAAACGATTTCGAAATGAAATGAATTGAAAACGATTTCGAAATGAAATGAATTGAAAACGATTTCGAAAGGAAATGAATTGAAAACGATTTCGAAAGGAAATGAATTGAAAACGATTTCGAAAGGAAATGAATTGAAAACGATTTCGAAATGAAATGAATTGAAAACGATTTCGAAAGGAAATGAATTGAAAACGATTTCGAAATGAATTGAATTGAAAACGAATTCAAATGGAATTGAAAGCGAATTGAAATGAATTCAAATTGAATTGAAATTTGAATTGAATAGAAATGAATTTTAAAACGAATTTATTAAGAAGAATTCAATTTTGATTTGAATTGAAATGGAAGTTGAAATTGCTTTTGAAACGAATTTTAAAACTAATTATATAATTCGTTTTAAATAGAAATCGACGAAATATATATTATATATATTATATATATATAATATAATGGCCTGAATAGAACGCGCCGCGCCGCGGCAGTTCGCGAATTTCGACCATTGATTTCAAACGGACATTACGGGAGATCCGACCGTCGGATTCTCCTGAAACCGGAACCGTTGGGTTCGTATCGAAAAGAGCTTTCTAACGAATATTAGAAATTTGAAATCTAACGGTTGGATTTGGAATTATGTCCAAATCAAATTCGAAAAAGGTCGCTGTAAGTGCAGTTCGATGGCCGTTGATGGAAATCGACTGTACGGGCCTTGATAAAATTATTAAAAATAGTGATAATTTGTGAAAAATCATAATAAATGATTTGAGAAGAATTGGGATGAAAAACTCCATATTTGAAAAGATAAAAATAGATTTTTATCGAAATGAACTAGTTTGGAACTAGAATTATAATTCTATTTATTTTTAAATAAATAAATTGAATTCGAAAAGGGTTTTAAAAATAACCAAAATTTCCAATGATTGCATTGGAATGGATTTGAATCGAAATTGTCTTCGGAATATTTCGATGTTGGAATTCGTGATTATACAGATGTTGTTATGGAAATTTGAAAGATATATATTTATATCGTTATTTCAAATACGACATTTGTTAATCGTAGAATTTGATATTGAATATAAGCCGATATATTTTCTATTCAGAGCCTTATATTGAATATCAAATGTGATTTGGGTTTGTCGTGAATGGTGTCTTCACTAACACTGTTCTTGAACCCAGTTGAGGAAAGATTAAATCTTTTTATTTAGATTTAATGAAGTGTACCAATTAAATAATATTTAATTGGAATTGAATTGATATTGATATTTGGGTTTATCGTGAACAGTGTTTTAAACAACACTCATTCTTTAACCCGATAATTAAGGAATGTGATTTTGGGTTTATCGTGAACTGTGTTTTTAAATGACACTGATTCTTTAACCCAGTTAAAGATTAAAACTAAGTGGAGTTTTAATGAATCTTTAATTAGATTGAAAAGATCGAAAATGGAGTACCACCAGTTTTGCTCCAGGCGATAGTTAAATCTTTAATTAGATTTGAACGTGAAATGGTAATTGAATTTACCGATAACACCGTGGTGTTAGATATGAAGTATTACCAGTTTTACTTCATGGGATGAATAGGTTGGGATTGGGAAATTAAAACCAATGATTACTTCGGTAAGGTTCGCTAATCCCGACTAGTTTGAATTGATATTCAAAAATAGATTAAATAATAAATTCAAGAAATTTATCTTGGATAAAATTAATGGGAACCTTTCCCTATGAATGTGAAATTTAGAAACTAACTGTCGGTTAGCCAAGTAGAATGGTTTTCTGAATATTGATCTGATGTTGGTTTCGGCCTTCGGGGTTAATATTTGGGGAATTATTCTCTTGATTAATTTACGGTTAGCGATGGATGAATTGGAATGAGGCGTTTGTTGTGTTTGTGTAACACTTATTTAAAATATATGCGAGTTATTCGGAAAGACCGGGTTTATCCCATTCTGAATAACTGATACGACGATAAGTCGAAGATGAAGACGATGGTCGAAGACCAGAGGTCTTCACGTCGTTTGGGTAATTACTGATGATCTTGATTGGGCTGTACACCCAAAAAGATGGAAACAGTTAGTGATCGTCCAGACGTACTTGGAGATCGATGGATATGCGGGGTACTAGGTGCCTCCGGTTTCGTTCAGACCCAGAACGGACTTGTAAATGGACTGTGTGCCTGACATTGGATTTTAGTCCGTGCGATTGATCTCTATTAAATATATATCTGTTTGGCGGCGGAGAATTTATTCTCTTGCTTAATGCCCTTCTCTGAGACGTACGAGCTCAGGGGTTATATATTGATGGATATCAAACGCATGGAGTGAATTGCCTGTGTGGCATGCCTAAGTGGCAATTGATCGAGGCTTCTGTTGAAAAGCAAAGTCTTGTGGTGATGATCAAAGCAAGGCCTGTGTGGCGTAGCTTTGTGTAACGTTGATTCACGAGTATCACACCCGGTATGAACCAAAAACGGGAGAGGACCTCAGGGAGGGCATGCGTTTCCTTCTAGCTAAAAAGTGGCGTCAGTGGTTTTACACGCCCTGACGAGTTTGACTTATGTGGTTGTTGCTGTTGCGAGGCGCCTCGGATATATCGGTCGTTCTCGAACCGATGGAGTCATTTGTTGGCTCATTGACACCCCAAAGGGTGGGGAAACGCAGTGTTCAGGCATTTTAATCCACATCGGTGGACCGGCCCTGACGATCCAAAGGTCACTCGAGCTCTGATCCTGAGACACGGGCTAGAGCGTCTCGAATTGGTTGAGGACTATCTTTTGCCTCGGTTCATAGATGGAAACCCAATTTCCAAATACGTGACATTTGCGGTTTTATTTGTAGAGCCTAGTATGGCGACATAGTGGGATGGGGCATTCATGCCGCCTATGATTGATACTTATGATTTGAAGATGTTTTCTACAATATACACTTATAATAGTATCAAATGATTTGTTTTAAACGTATCAAGCATTCTTTGGCTGTTATAAGGGAAAACCATATCCCCCGGCTTGCGTTGCATTGTGTGATAGGACCTGGGTCTTATAACAGCTTCATTTTTCTTTATTTAGCATTGCGCTGTTTGTTTTATGCACTGGTATTCTTGGGAGGAAACCCGTTCCGTGTTATACGGCGTGGTCCCTTGATTTACCTAATTTTAAAATAAAGATTAATTGTTTTAGTTCTCACACCAGTCACATGACTGACCTGGAGTATATTGTTTTAACCTAAACTCTGGGTGCCCTTATTTTGACACGGGCAGCTAGTAGTTTTGGTTTTGCAGATTTATATTCACAGGATCCTGGTTTACAGCTGGAATGATATCCGGAAAGCTTTGTATCCGTATATCTCTTCTAGTTGTGTATTGTATTATTTTCCGCTGCGATGTATTCAAATGTAATTTGAACCTCTGTTATTTCTGTGTAATATTTATTTATACTCTGTATATTCTTGTAATCTGGTGCATTGTTGTAATATACAATGAAATGTTCTTCTGTTTGCGTTCTATTTTGTCGTGTTCTCAAACGATAGGGTGTTTCGAACGGTCTGGGTTGGTTTAGCGACTGGTTCGGACCGAGCGAAATTTCTTGCCATCACAGTTGGTATCGGAGCGAGGTTTACAAAGCTAGAGAACAAGACACATTAGAACCATACGAAAGAATTCATCAGATATGGGATTAGTAATATCCAATTAGAATGACTCGTTAGAGATGGGATCAGTAGAATCCTAGAACGAGTGTGAAGAGTATATTTTTAAAGTGAAAACAAATTTTTGTTTTGAAGATTTAAATCAATTATTCTATTTGATTATTTATTTATATTGATTTGGACAGTCCAGTATATAAAGATTTTGCGTATGCGTCTGATCCACGTGTGTTTGAAATTTTAATATACTGGATAGATATAGAATCACACTCTAGTCGCCCGAAGATGATTCTGATGATAGTTCGAACATCATCAGAATTGGTATTCGTGTTTCGAAGGTGTGATATCTATATATTTCCTATTGACTGGTGTGAGAACCAAAATTAGATAGGGCCTATTGTTGTGATTTGGCATCAAAAATTTGATTTTTGTATATGTATCAAAATTATGAATTTGAAACTCTAATTCACTAATTGATTGATGTTTGTGTTGTTTGTTTATTTGGTTGATAATTGTGAACCATTTAGCCTAATTGAATCAAATATTGAATTGTATTGAAAATTGGTCGCATCTGCTTGCATATACATGTATATCATTGAACAGGTCATAGCAAGGAGGCTAGAGCCGAAGAATAAAATTTGTTTGCCCGACAAATAGGTACATGTTTACTACATAATTTACTGTTTTGTTTGGGTGATGATGATTTTATGAGCCTATTGGCTAGCCGCTTGGCTTTTTCTTTTTGAGATCTGAAGGACCGGGGAAGCTATTTGAAATTCCCCGATGCTCCCGGTGCAGGGGAGGTTATGGCGAAATTTTTCGAAAATTTAGGGTGTTAGCCAAATTTTTGAAATTTTTGAAAATTCTCAAAAACTGAAAAGTTGGAGAATGAAAGCCTGATCGAACGTAGAGTTGAATGATCAAACCACTTTCGACTTTGTTCCTTTTCGGGGATGAAAAGTTTTAAGTGGGGGAGATTGTAACAACCCAGAAAATCTGGGCCAGTTTAAAATTTTTATTTTGGCCATTTTAGTGAATTTTGAATATTTAAAATGAATTATTTTAAATAAAATCGACGAGAAATTTATTTTGAATAGGATTCGAACGTATATATTGTATACGTAGTCGTTAGAATATAAATATTTATATATAATTATAAATAGAATTGAAAATGGCGCGGTAGTTCGATAATTCGATTTCAAACTTCAATTGAATGTACCGGGTGCAAAATAATCCGGATTTTAGTGAAACCAAAAATAATGGGATCTAATTGATAATATCTTTCCAGCGAATCCGAAAAATCAAAATTTCATAGCGGGAATCAAAAGATATGTCCAGTTGAAAATTCTGAATAGTCGCTATGGAATTCAAGCCCTTAAAAATGGGAATTTTGCAAACGACCTCGGATTTCGACGAAACCAGTTTTGTTGGGTCCATGATGTCAAGTTATTGCTAGGTTTCAAATTTCATAATTTTTCGAATCAATATGTGAGCGTGGCAAAGGAAAACGCGTTTGACCAGTTTCAGTTGATTTTAATCGACTGGAAAATGGCCATTTTTCCAACGGTCTCAGAATTCGGCGAAACTAGTTTTGTTAGGACCGTATCGTTAATACGAAGCTAGAAAATATTTTTATTGAATTTTTAGAGTTAGTATGTGGCCCCGGTAATTTGAAATGTACGTTTAAAAGTCAATATAGTGATTTAAATGTAAATTTAATGAAAACTGATCAAAACGTTCGAATCAACTTGCGATACATATCCCATTGAGTTCGGAATGCGGGTAAAACGCTATGGACGACAGGCGGTGGGCCTCGCTTAGAGGTCGTATGTAAAAGTCAACTTTTTGCAGAACAAAATAATTAAATAAAAAAAAATATATCTCTTCCCCCTTTTACTCTGCCCCCCCCCCCCCCCCCCCCCCGTTCGAAAACTATTTCAGATCTAAAATGAAAAGGAAAAAAAATCCCGTAACCACCCTCGTCGCCCCCGCTCCCCCGAAGCCACCATCGCCGGAACCCGGGCGCCGCCCTCCACCAACATCGAGCCACAAAGGGCTGTCGTTCGCAGGTCGTTGCCGACCGCCTGGGCCCACCGATCGTCGCCTCGGTCAAGGCGATGGCTGCTCTCCCCAATGTCGACGTCGTCGACCCCTCTGATCGTCATCCGGCCCTCCGCCCAGCGTGCTCCAGAGAAAAAAAGGTATTATCAGTGATTTATATCCATTTTTTATATATATATAATTATATGGTAAAATCAGTTTTTGTTAAATAACATATATTGTATATAAATCAGTATTTAAAACATATATTGTATATAAATCAGTATTTAAAATAGAAAGTATATAAATCAGTATTTAAAATAGAAAGCATATAAATCAGTATTCAAAATAGAAAATATATAATCAGTATTTAAAATAGAAAATATATATCATTGTTTTAAAAAGAGAATTTTTACATATAAATACTTTGTTTTTTAAGCGGAAAATATACTTTGTGTTTAAAGTAGAAAAATATGCTTTGTTTTCAAAATAGAAATAACATTGATTTTTATAATTAAAGTAGCATTGTTTTTAAATGTAAACTAGAATATGATTTTGAGAATCATTTTGGAAAATATAAACGAAATAAAAATATGATTTTTATATGTTGAACTTCGAAATAAAAATGTGATTTTTATATATTGAACTTCGAATTAAAAATTCGATTTTTATATATTGAATAACAAAGTAAAAATTTGATTTTTATATATTGAATAGCGAAGTAAAAATTCGATTTTTACATATGTAGAGGAACCGGGCAATGAAGATGACAAAGATGCGATAACGATGAAGATTTATATCAAAGAAGAGTCAAGATGTTTGGATAGCTATCGGTGAGAATTTCCCACTCTTCAATTTCTTTTTCTAGTCATATATATATACTAGGATGCAGACGGTGCTTAGTAGCACCCGACACAATCGTTCACAGACCATGGACTTGTTTGTTTGGTTGCATAGATTAGTTATATGATGTGATTTGAATTTGGTTGTTTGGTGATTTTGATTGATGTGTGAATGGCGTGGGCCTTCACTAGACTGGGGATAAGGCTAGGCCTTGTCCCGTTTCTAGTATCGTGCCGTTATGCCGCCGAAATTTTCTAAAATATGTTAGAAAAATAAAAATATCATTTTTATTGAATAAATGAATTGAATAGGAATTCATATGTTGAGATAAAATATTTTATCGTTAAAAATATGATTTTTAACGTGAAGTGAATAAAATAAATATTCATTTACAAACCAGACGGTTTGTTTATGTACACCTATTTGAAGGACATTGATTGGGTCGATAAATTTTACACATCACCCAACTACACAAATAAAATCTGTGTTTGATTGTTTGAAACCCCACACGGGTGTTGGGATGAAATTTGAAGTTCACTCATCCTGATTGATTAAATATGTCGATCGATCGATTGACAGGCTGGTATAAGCGGTAGATATCTATATTTGATGCTTATACAGTGTAGTGCACTTTGGTTGATGGTTGATTATTTTTCAATGCTATTATATACATGTGTTGTATGAAAATCCATATAATTAACTTTATATGGTAATTGATTGGGCCTCGTTCCAATTTGAAAAATAAAGAATAATATAAAATAAAGGTTCATGTGTTGACAGTACTCATCCTTTGAGATTGGTCATGTGTTGAACGAAATATTTTGATAATAACAACTATTTTGAAAAAGAAATATTTGAAATAGAATATTTGAAATAGTGAAATGAATTGAAAACGATTTCGAAATGAAATGAATTGAAAACGATTTCGAAAGGAAATGAATTGAAAACGATTTCGAAAGGAAATGAATTGAAAACGATTTCGAAAGGAAATGAATTGAAAACGATTTCGAAATGAAATGAATTGAAAACGATTTCGAAAGGAAATGAATTGAAAACGATTTCGAAATGAATTGAATTGAAAACGAATTCAAATGGAATTGAAAGCGAATTGAAATGAATTCAAATTGAATTGAAATTTGAATTGAATAGAAATGAATTTTAAAACGAATTTATTAAGAAGAATTCAATTTTGATTTGAATTGAAATGGAAGTTGAAATTGCTTTTGAAACGAATTTTAAAACTAATTATATAATTCGTTTTAAATAGAAATCGACGAAATATATATTATATATATAATATAATGGCCTGAATAGAACGCGCCGCGCCGCGGCAGTTCGCGAATTTCGACCATTGATTTCAAACGGACATTACGGGAGATCCGACCGTCGGATTCTCCTGAAACCGGAACCGTTGGGTTCGTATCGAAAAGAGCTTTCTAACGAATATTAGAAATTTGAAATCTAACGGTTGGATTTGGAATTATGTCCAAATCAAATTCGAAAAAGGTCGATGTAAGTGCAGTTCGATGGCCGTTGATGGAAATCGACTGTACGGGCCTTGATAAAATTATTAAAAATAGTGATAATTTGTGAAAAATCATAATAAATGATTTGAGAAGAATTGGGATGAAAAACTCCATATTTGAAAAGATAAAAATAGATTTTTATCGAAATGAACTAGTTTTGAACTAGAATTATAATTCTATTTATTTTTAAATAAATAAATTGAATTCGAAAAGGGTTTTAAAAATAACCAAAATTTCCAATGATTGCATTGGAATGGATTTGAATCGAAATTGTCTTCGGAATATTTCGATGTTGGAATTCGTGATTATACAGATGTTGTTATGGAAATTTGAAAGATATATATTTATATCGTTATTTCAAATACGACATTTGTTAATCGTAGAATTGGATATTGAATATAAGCCGATATATTTTCTATTCAGAGCCTTATATTGAATATCAAATGCGATTTGGGTTTGTCGTGAATGGTGTCTTCACTAACACTGTTCTTGAACCCAGTTGAGGAAAGATTAAATCTTTTTATTTAGATTTAATGAAGTGTACCAATTAAATAATATTTAATTGGAATTGAATTGATATTGATATTTGGGTTTATCGTGAACAGTGTTTTAAACAACACTCATTCTTTAACCCGATAATTAAGGAATGTGATTTTGGGTTTATCGTGAACTGTGTTTTTAAATGACACTGATTCTTTAACCCAGTTAAAGATTAAAACTAAGTGGAGTTTTAATGAATCTTTAATTAGATTGAAAAGATCGAAAATGGAGTACCACCAGTTTTGCTCCAGGCGATAGTTAAATCTTTAATTAGATTTGAACGTGAAATGGTAATTGAATTTACCGATAACACCGTGGTGTTAGATATGAAGTATTACCAGTTTTACTTCATGGGATGAATAGGTTGGGATTGGGAAATTAAAACCAATGATTACTTCGGTAAGGTTCGCTAATCCCGACTAGTTTGAATTGATATTCAAAAATAGATTAAAGAATAAATTCAAGAAATTTATCTTGGATAAAATTAATGGGAACCTTTCCCTATGAATGTGAAATTTAGAAACTAACTGTCGGTTAGCCAAGTAGAATGGTTTTCTGAATATTGATCTGATGTTGGTTTCGGCCTTCGGGGTTAATATTTGGGGAATTATTCTCTTGATTAATTTACGGTTAGCAATGGATGAATTGGAATGAGGCGTATGTTGTGTTTGTGTAACACTTATTTAAAATATACGCGAGTTATTCGGAAAGACCGGGTTTATCCCATTCTGAATAACTGATACGACGATAAGTCGAAGATGAAGACGATGGTCGAAGACCAGAGGTCTTCACGTCGTTTGGGTAATTACTGATGATCTTGATTGGGCTGTACACCCAAAAAGATGGAAACAGTTAGTGATCGTCCAGACGTACTTGGAGATCGATGGATATGCGGGGTACTAGGTGCCTCCGGTTTCGTTCAGACCCAGAACGGACTTGTAAATGGACTGTGTGCCTGACATTGGATTTTAGTCCGTGCGATTGATCTCTATTAAATATATATCTGTTTGGCGGCGGAGAATTTATTCTCTTGCTTAACGCCCTTCTCTGAGACGTACGAGCTCAGGGGTTATATATTGATGGATATCAAACGCATGGAGTGAATTGCCTGTGTGGCATGCCTAAGTGGCAATTGATCGAGGCTTCTGTTGAAAAGCAAAGTCTTGTGGTGATGATCAAAGCAAGGCCTGTGTGGCGTAGCTTTGTGTAACGTTGATTCACGAGTATCACACCCGGTATGAACCAAAAACGGGAGAGGACCTCAGGGAGGGCATGCGTTTCCTTCTAGCTAAAAAGTGGCGTCAGTGGTTTTACACGCCCTGACGAGTTTGACTTATGTGGTTGTTGCTGTTGCGAGGCGCCTCGGATATATCGGTCGTTCTCGAACCAATGGAGTCATTTGTTGGCTCATTGACACCCCAAAGGGTGGGGAAACGCAGTGTTCAGGCATTTTAATCCACATCGGTGGACCGGCCCTGACGATCCAAAGGTCACTCGAGCTCTGATCCTGAGACACGGTCTAGAGCGTCTCGAATCGGTTGAGGACTATCTTTTGCCTCGGTTCATAGATGGAAACCCAATTTCCAAATACGTGACATTTGCGGTTTTATTTGTAGAGCCTAGTATGGCGACATAGTGGGATGGGGCATTCATGCCGCCTATGATTGATACTTATGATTTGAAGATGTTTTCTACAATATACACTTATAATAGTATCAAATGATTTGTTTTAAACGTATCAAGCATTCTTTGGCTGTTATAAGGGAAAACCCTATCCCCCGGCTTGCGTTGCATTGTGTGATAGGACCTGGGTCTTATAACAGCTTCATTTTTCTTTATTTAGCATTGCGCTGTTTGTTTTATGCACTGGTATTCTTGGGAGGAAACCCGTTCCGTGTTATACGGCGTGGTCCCTTGATTTACCTAATTTTAAAATAAAGATTAACTGTTTTAGTTCTCACACCAGTCACATGACTGACCTGGAGTATATTGTTTTAACCTAAACTCTGGGTGCCCTTATTTTGACACGGGCAGCTAGTAGTTTTGGTTTTGCAGATTTATATTCACAGGATCCTGGTTTACAGCTGGAATGATATCTGGAAAGCTTTCTATCCGTATATCTCTTCTAGTTGTGTATTGTATTATTTTCCGCTGCGATGTATTCAAATGTAATTTGAACCTCTGTTATTTCTGTGTAATATTTATTTATACTCTGTATATTCTTGTAATCTGGTGCATTGTTGTAATATACAATGAAATGTTCTTCTGTTTGCGTTCTATTTTGTCGTGTTCTCAAACGATAGGGTGTTTCGAACGGTCTGGGTCGGTTTAGCGACTGGTTCGGACCGAGCGAAATTTTTTGCCGTCACATAAACATTACCTCAATTGGATTTCTAAGTCCTAATGCCTTTGTGGGTAGCATTATTATTAGATAAACAGCGTAGTAAATGTGCTAAAAGTGTAAGACTAGCCTCAAAATTATGTCTGTGTTTACGTTCCACCAAACCATTTTTTTAGAAGTGTATGGACAAGTTAACCTATGAGCAATGCCTTTCTTAAGAAAATGATTCTTAAGTGGTAGGAACTTTGTTCCATTATCACTTTATATTCAGTGTGAGAATTGTTTTCCTTTCAGCAAGGTTTATAAACTGTGTTACTGCACTATTAGTTTCAAACTTAAATTTCAAGAAAAATATCCATGTATATCTAGAGAATGCATCAACAAAGGGGATATAATATTTATAACCATAGTCAGTATTTATAGGTAATGGTCCCCACGGATCTTTAGCAACAGTTATAATGGTTTATCATATTTTAGTTTCAGAATCTAGAAGTGCAAGTTTAGGCTTTTACCTATTTGACAAATGTGCAAATATATAGTACTTTAGTGTTTTCACATTATAATTTAGGATTTTCTTTACAATACTAGTGCTTGGGGGTCTTAGCTTTGAATGCCATATATCAAACTCTCTACACTTATCATGTGCTATTTCAGACAGATTGTGTGACGACCCGCCTTCCATGCCTGGTTGAAACCGATTATTGAACCGACTTAAACTGATCAAAAAGACGTATCGCCTTTGGGTATACAACACATAAGAAATGAACAAGACAACTTTTCCATTATCATTACAATAAATTTACATCAGAGTACAAAAGATATCAGAGTATAATAGTAAAGACATGCACTTCGGAAATAACTATATCAGAATGTATCATGTACACAACGGAAAACATAAACTCTCAGCGAAAGAAGTAAAATGCTTTGGACATAGACTAAGCTTCAATCCATCACCTTCTCTATAAAATATCTACAAACCAAAATTACTAGGATGCCCATATGGAAAATATATGCACCAGGGTTTAGGGAAATAACAACAAACTTCGGATCAGTCATGGGACTGGTGTGAAACCTAAAACAGTTATTTACTTATATTTTAAAGTTAGGTAAATCAGAAGACCACGCCGTATAACATGGAACATGTTCCCCTTATGTAACACCCCGTAATTCTTTAACATTAAGTTTCACAAATTAAAAGTAAGAAAAGATTTATTCATATATATATAAATATTTATATATGGGTAATTAATGTAAACAGTAAAGGGAAAATGTATCTATTTAATACGTATTTACGTTTGAATTGATTGACAATAAATAATAAAAAGAAAAGATGAACATTAGAATATCACTTTTGTTATGTTAACATTAGAATAACATTTCGTTAAGAAATGTATATTTAGATTAAAATGTTTATTCATATTAAATTGACATTTCAGTTAAGAAATGTTCATTTAGCTAATGTTTTATTTTAAAATAAAAAATGTCCTTTTAGTAAAGATATGTTTGGAAAGAACCAATGTGTCATTTATGAAAAAAATGAACATTTAATATGCTGAGTCAATGATGAGTCATTTCTGACTCATTGCTGAGTCAATAAGATAATTCTATCTTGACTGAACGGTTGTGGTCATTTCTAGGGTTAATCAAACGGCCTAAATTAATCCTAAAATTCTATATATATACAACCTAGCTCTTAACCTAATTCACACAATTAAACTTGGAGCCGTCACGCTGCTGTAAGATAGCTTGGAATGGTCGCCGCCTAAAGCTTAAAGACAAACAAAGCTAGAACAAATATAATTCAAAACTAAGAATCAAAACAACGTCTACCCAAAGGAACGCATCTCAATTTCAGAACCTCAGATCTCAGAAAAACAAGACCGTCTTGCGTTGTGTTAGATCAAAATTTGGACCTAACACCCAAATTGTTCTGATTCGTAAAGAATTATAACTGGAGAACGAAGAAAAAACAGAAAACACACAGAATTTATAGTGGTTCGGCGTTAACGAGCCTACGTCCACTTTATATGTTATCGATTATACTTTGAATGCTAGTACAATCAATGATTTCTCTCAGTAATCTCGTAGTAAAACTGATAAGAAATAGTGGTATGACAGTAATGGTGGAATCAGTGCTCAATACTGCCAAAAGATCCTGAAAAATGCCAGTCTCTGGGCTATTTATAGCTGATTTTGCCAGACGGTTCGCAGCCACACGTGGCGTAGATCCCGAGAAAATCGGATCGGATCGAGCAAGGAGAAGGAATTGGTCAAAGTGATAGTTGGGGACACGTGTCGCTGGATCCATGCATCTCGGATCGCCGAAGACTAGCTCGTGCTTGAACAGGTCAGAGGCTTCGCTGTGCGTCGGGGGATCGGACCGGTTTGTGTAGGGTAGTGGTGTAAGCGCGGATTGAGTCGTGTGGAGGTAGACGGATCGCTGATGCTATGGGGGCGATTCGATGGGGGGCGATCCGAGAGGGGCGATCCGCTGGTGCGATCCGATCCTTCATGGACTTAAGGAACGTAGTTTCATACTTTCTTCTTGTGTGTAAATCTTGGTGGCCTGGTCAAAAAGTTAGCCAACATTTTGCCCCCTCGAAGTATTGTTTCATTGATGGAACATGCTTCAAAGTTGCAGAGATATCTATTCGCGAGGCGATGGAATCAAATGGTCGCGCCTGTCTGAAAAGCCTTGTTACTTCGGAAAGGTCGTATCTCTTTGCAAGTATAAATATCGGATGAATCTTCGATCATTTCTCGTTCATTGGGCAATTCTTTTCTTCAAATCTTTGGAGACCTCATTGTCGTGTGTACCCAGTAAATTTATGAACTTTCCTTCTCTTCTCCCTTCTTTCTTCTTCTTTTCCTTTCTTCTCTTTTTTTTGGTTCGGATCGCTCCATGTCACCGCGATCCGTAAGTACATCCTTCGTCACGATCCAGCGATCGAGCGGGCTTCTTCACGAAGCGTGATGGGCCTTGATTCGTGGGAGCATTCTTTGTCATGGTCCAATGAGACGAGATGCTCGTCTCGTTCCAGCCTTCGTGCGGGCTTTAGGAATGGTGGCCCATCCTTGGTAGCGAGTCGATCTAGGGATCGGCCTCTTTCTCCTATGCTGGGCCCAATGGGCTTGTCCCTACGATCAACCGAAGCCCACGGTTCGTGTGGGACAAAAAGGGGAGGCCAACGGTCACCGTTTTCTCTATATAAATCGAACCGAACTTCACTTTTCTCCTTCTTCTTCTTCCTTCAGCAACGCGCCGCCAAGCCTTTTCGAGAAAAACCCTAATTTTTTCTTCCAAAAAACCCGATTGTTCTTCCCAATTTAAGAAAGGTAATCTCGTCGAAATCATTCTCATGCAATTTCTCACTCGTTTTTCTGCAATTTAAGAAGAGAAAATGGGAAAATTGGTGATGTTTGAGACCGCATTCGCGATGGATGATGGGTTCAGGCATTCGCGTGACGGAGCAAGGAGGGGTGATGAAGAAGAGGCGAGGGAGAAGAAGAAGGACGAATCAGATCGGATAGGAGCATCGGTTCGTGGTGATGCAAGGTTCAGGGGGGAAGAGGACGAAGTATAGATTCGGCTTAAGGATCAGTTCGCGGGAAGGAAGGAGCTTCGGGTCGTGGTGGAAGGGAGGCGAGATGGATCGCATGGAAGCTGTCACGATCCGAATGGACTGAATTGGAACGCGCCGCGATCCGTAGTCTTTCCATGTATCGATCCCTTCACCGCGAACTGACCATGCGTCGCGATCCTAATGTCATGATTCGCTACGTGTATCGCGACCCGGCCATATCCCTCGAGTGAACCGAGTCTCCAACCCACGATCAAAACATATTTTAAACTTTAAACAATGCACTGTTATCACAAGAATCCGGACAGTTAGGTTAGAGCCTCGATGTTGGACTTTCTGGACTGAACAAATGCATAATCTACCAATCGAACAACGACCAATGTCTCGATGATTTTGTTGACCTTCGTACTTTTCTTTAATGCATGCACAAGCACACACCGGCACTTGCACACACAGGGGGGATGGGTAATTATAATTTTATTTCTCATGTTTACTCGCCTAAACAATAATGTCGGATAATCATTCCCCTTCAAGATCTGACATAGAGACGGATCCCGAGGTGTATGAGCATCTCAACCCCGAGGTTCTTCCATCCAATCCAGAGGGTGCGGATTCTGGATCTGGATATGAGGCAGAAACTGAATCGAATCCGTCTGAGAGTACCTCGCTTGATGAAGAATCAGAGGTAGATGGCCGAGCTCCTGACGAAGTCCCTGGTGCAATAGAAATAGAGAAATTCACAGACTCTCTAGCTTCCAAACTCGATGACATAAAGCTTAAGAGAATTTGCTTGAGACATGGGATCCCCTGGGATGATGTGAGGACACCCGGCAGCGAAGATAGACCTCACTTAGCTCCGGAAGGGTATATGACAGTCAGCCGACTCATCTGCTGGGTAGGAGCTATTCCTCTGTTTCCCCCAATCGTCATTGAGACCTTAAAACGATTGGGTATTGCTCCGATGCAGCTTCATCCCAATGCCTACGCGGCTCTATACACTCTATATATCGCATACGCGGAAATCCTGCATACCGATCTCACATTTAAAGATTTAAAATTCTTTTATCTTTTCAAGCATCGCTCCTCGGCAACCCCAAATTTCTCTTTCTTCGAATCAGTAGCAAATAGGAAGGTTCTATCTGACGGATACAGCAATATAGGGGATCCCAAGGCTGATTGGTTCTATATAAAGAGACAGGCTGGGTGTTCAAGAAGATGGCTTAAATCAAGTAAACTTTAATATTTTGATTGAATAACTTGTTTAAGAAATCGAAGTACTAACGTGCCCCTTTTTTTTTAAGCAGATCACGTCTTTCCCAAGACGGAAGGCTCGGTATACAATAATCGACTGTCTCTTCTTCTACAAAGCAAATCCGACTTTCTAAAGATCAAGAAGTGCATTACTGACGAGAATCTTCACAAGCATCGCCTTCTGGATATAAGGTTTGGACTTGGAGCAGGCGGCAAACCCTACAAGTACGTGCCCCCAACGGAGGGAGAAGGAACGTCACGGGCAGCAGAAACAATTAAATTTCGTAAGAGTCCTTCCCCGATAATCATCCAGGACGACGAGGACCTAAACATATATAGAGGAGATGAGGCCCGTGGTGATAAGTCTAAGGAAATCCCAGTTTCTCCGGGGGGTTTCCCCTCAAGGGCCTCTCTTCCGATTGAACCTGCTACTCCCGATGAGTTAACAGAAGAACAATTATTTAAAGAGCTGAGAAAAATTCCTTTGCCTGATGATGTATACACACAGGGAGACTTTGAAGGGGAGCCATTTTTCCCTGTTTCTGAGGAAACAACTGTTCGAGTTGGAGAGCGAGAAACTACTCAGATGAGCCTGACTTCGGGCCCTGTTCTGTTAGGGGGAATTATATGGGATGCACAAATCACACGCACTGCCTGACCCCTCACTTTTATATCAACAGTATTCAAGGTTGTAATATGCTTTTTTTCCTTTGCAGGAAAGATGTCTCGCAGGCGGTCTTATTCTTATCGCTCTCTTCGTGAAGGCACACCTAGCCTTCATCCAAATCCTGAGCGTTCTCGCGGTCTTTCTCACAAGCCTACTTCTTCACAATCCCGGTCTCCATCAAAACCAACCTCTGGCAAGCTTCCCAGTTATTCGGTGCCACCTACAGGGGGAAAACAACTCCCTAAAGAATTAACCCCTCCGAAGAGTGCACCTTCTCACAGCAGGTCATCAAAAAGACACTACGAGCCCAAGGATAAAAGCAAGGATCCAATCAAGGATTCTGAGATGGAGAAAATTGACATTGTCCCTTCCAGCCAGCAAAATTTGGTTGCCCCCGGGTCACGAGATTACATCCATGGTCCCGAAACTCAGGCTAAGCTGGAAAAGTTGCGAGAACAATTCCCTAACATCTTCTTCGAAAGGATGATGTTTGTTCCAGCCTTGGAACCAGTCCCAAGGAACTGGGATACTGAGGTCATCGGGCACATTCGCCATGTAGTCAGGCAGTATGAAGTGATGAAGAAACATGCTGTTAATCTTTCAGAGGTCATCTGCACGCTTGAAATGGAAGCACACAGATCCAAAGTGAAGATAGATAATAATGAAAGGGCCAGGACAAAAATGGAGAAGGACTTGGAAGACGCCCAATCCCAACTTGCCTTAGCGCGGAGAGATGCTGAAAATTATAAGACTGAATTGGAGAATGCTAGGAAATGCTTTCATTCTGAACTCGACTCAAATAGTCAAGAGAAAATGGCCTTAAAGAAGGAGGTAGAAGATCTTAAAATGGCCAACATTGAGTTGAAGACGGCACAGGGCCATTTTGAAGCTGAGAGAGCTGCTTGGGAGAAAGAAAAAGCAAGTTTGAAAGAAAGTCAAGCTTTGACCGAAGCAGAGAAGGTGATTTTAAATGATCAAGTTGCGGATGCGGAGAGGCGCGCGGCTCTCGCCGAAAAGAATGTAGAAAGTGCCATTGAAATGGCTACGGCTTCTAACAACAAGCTCCTCGAGAGAGAAAAGGATATCGAAGGGTTTGAAGAGATGATATTTGACTTCCTCGGCCACGTCCTCAAAACCCGTAACATCTCGTGGATCCCGGACTACCACGTCACTTTAGCCAACATATGGGACGCCATCGTCGAGGGTGAGAAGCAGAGATTAGGAGTTGAAGAGATTGACGAAGATGAGCTAATGAGGACCATTCTGAGGGATAACGAGTCCGAGGATTTGGCAGAAGGCCGGCGCCTAATTCAAGAAGAAATGGAAAAGGAGAGGACCCTGACTAAGGGCAAAAACAAAATTGACGAAGGTTCGAGCTCAGCTGTAGATCCCAAGGCCTCCAGAGTTGAGGATTACAATCCTGATGATCCATTAATTCCTTTGGGCCTGACTCCTATTGTTGTCGGAGCTTCTGCAGCTAGCCTGGATGGAGGGTCAGCGGAAGGTATCTCCCTTTTTTCCCCACAATTTGTCAATGTAATTGTGAGTTGTCGTCGTCTGGTGGAGCAACCAATCGAATTAGTAACATGTGTTCCTCATAATACAGGTGGCGAGCCTGTCGACAAGGATGTCGAGAAAAGGACAAAGGCGGAGAAGATTGACGTCTCGCCTAGCGCCGGTGCTGATATACCGAAGCCGGTTGAAGGTACAATAGCGGAGAAGGGCGTCCTGGCACCCAGTGATGATGCTCCCAAGGATGACGAAACCATCGATGCCTTGAAAGATATGGACGGGCGCCATGTAGATGATGAGGAGGATATCATCAGCACCAAAGAAGTCGAAGGCGATGACGACGAGACTTTGGCCGAAAGAAAGGCTAGGCAAGAAAAGCAGCTGGCTTTAAAGAAGGGGGGACAAGAACCTTTGAACGTAGCTCCTATCTCGGAGTTTAATCCCAAAACTGGGATGTTTCTGAAACTCCAGCCCAAATCCATCAGTAAACAGCTTCATTTTGCGAACCCTGATGATTTCTCAGCTTCCTTTACTGATAAAAGAAAGAGAAAGGAGGAGGAGGAGGAGTCTTCTGATGAGTCGGACGTTCCTCTTATAGACAAAAGGAAAAGAAAGAAGGGTGATCAATCCAAAACTGACAAGGCGAAGCTGGAGAAGCAAAAACAGGAGAAGAAGTCCAAGCGTAAATAGGATATTGTCGCTTGTCTATATTTTGTCTTTAGGCTTCCCACTGGCCATGAAATGTAATTGTGAGACTGGCCCTCACTTTTGTTTTAGGTTTTTTTTTTATTTCATAGGCTTGCAGTCTATAAATGAAAGTTTATCTCTTTTGCATCATCGTGTACCTGCATTTAATAAACTTTTCATGCTTAGTCATAGATCATCCGATTATAACTACAAATCAGTCAAGCAACAGAAAGAAAAATTTAAAAATTTCTGTGCTGCATCAAGGTTCATGTGTATATGTATATGCCCCCAATCAATCGTTAACGTAGCGCCTAACCAGGACTTATTAAGGATTGATTAGTGTTGTATGCACGTTGTCCCCTATTTCTGAATATGGGGGACTTAGAAAATTTAGTAAGATAACTGTTCCTGTGGTGCTGAGTTTCCGGCACCTTTCTCAGCGCTTAATCGGAGACGCTTTTATACTCTCTCTCTGCCCTGGAGAGTTAGAGTGCGAGCTCAGCAGTTCAATCGCTCCCCGATCCTTCAGCGGGGTAGGTGCTCTTTCTCAGCGCTCAATCGGAGACGCTTTTATACTCTCTCTGCTCTGGAGAGTTAGAGTTCGAGCTCAGCAGTTCAATCGCTCCCCGATCCTTCAGCAGGGTAGGAGCTCTTTCTCAGCGCTCAATCGGAGATGCTTTTATACTCTCCTGGCAGTCGCCAAGGTTAGAGTTCCGTCAAGGCGGTTCCTATCATGGTGCACCGCCGTGTGTTTTGGACATTGCCTTCATGTCCGCTATGCTCTCTCTCGACTCTGGAGAGTTAGAGCGCTATCAGTGATATGATTTACTCTATCGCATCCTCAGAGCTTTGACTGTTGATTGCATTCCATTCTGATGGAAAGCACCTATAATTATACGCTTCTGTGATCGTTACATGGTTCACAACAATTTCCATAAAAATAGGAAGGCAGATAAATAATAGTGCAATAAAGGTAAACGACACACAATATTTTTATAGTGGTTCGGTCGAATCATGACCTATGTCCAATTTATAATTTTTTGCTTAAGAAATCGGACTATTCTAGGCAAGTCGTGCCTTGTACATGGTCCTTAATAAAGCAAAAGAACAGATCTGACATCTTTATGTTAGATACGGCCGTAAATGTTGGGCATTCCACACTCTGGGGATTTCCTTTCCATCTACGGTTGCTAGCATGAAGGTTCCATTATCAAGCTTGCACAGAATGGAGTACGGTCCTTCCCACTTCGCACCCATATGAGTTGGGGCTAGAAAGACACGCTTCATAACCAAGTCTCCGGGTTCAAAGGTTCGGGCTCGAACCTTTTTGTTGTAGTATCGGGCGACCTGTTGTTTGCATCTCAAGGCACGCAGGTCTGCTTCGTCCCTCTTTTCTTCGATCATATCCAGGGATTCAAGGAGCAATTCGTTATTAGTCATGGGATCGTAATAAGTCACTCGGTGAGAAGGTACTTTTATCTCAACCGGGATGACTGCTTCTGCTCCAAAAGCAAGGGAGAAGGGGGTATGGCCTGTTGCCGATTTATACGTTGTCCTGTAGGCCCATAGTACTAAGGGTAATTCATCAACCCACATGGCTCTGTCCCGTTTCAGTCTTCTTTTCAGAATGGACTTAATCACTTTATTCGCCGCTTCGACCTGTCCGTTCCATTGCGGGTGCGCCACAGAGGTGTATCGTTTCTCAATGTGGTATTTCTAGCAGAAGTCTCTGAATTTAGTGCTATCGAACTGAGTTCCGTTGTCAGTTATAACAATCTTTGGAATCCCAAATCGACAGATGATGTTTCTAACCACGAAATTGATCACTCGTTTGGTTGTGATTGTAGTCAGTGGCTCAGCCTCGACCCACTTAGTGAAGTAATCTACAGCTACAATAGCGAACTTCGCTCCGCCCTTAGCTATGGGGAGACTTTCGATGATATCAATTCCCCACATAGCGAAAGGCCATGGGCTTGTCATCGTTTTTAACTGACTAGGAGGTGCCCTAGGTATCTTTGAAAATCTCTGGCATGCATCACACCATCGTGCGTATTTCGCCGTATCTTTGTTTATGGTAGGCCAGAAATAACCATGCCGCAACATCTTTTTCGCCAATGTTTGCCCTCCAGTGTGATCGCCGCATTCACCTTCATGTACCTACTGCAACACACGCTTGATGTCGTCATGAGCTATACACCGGAGAAGGGGCATTGAAAATCCTTGTCTGTAAAGAACTCCGCCTTGCAGAACGTATCGGGCAGCTTTACGAATTACTTTACGCCTCTCGCTTTTCTTGGTCGGAAGCGTTCCATTCATCAAGAAATTCTTTAGAGGGGTCATCCATGACTCCCTTTCTGGTTCCGTCTCTAGTACCGGATCAATTTCCATCTGATCTATACTAGGAGACCGAAGTACTTCAACTGGGGCTAGCCTGGTCTCTTCAGGATCGTCGGAACTAGCCATCTTTGCCAACTTATCCGCCTGTTGATTCTCTGACCGCGGAATATGAGATATGCTGTAGCGATCCAAGCCATTCAGTAACTCCTTTACCTTCTCCAAGTATAAAATCAATCTTGGGCTTTTGGCTTGGAATTTTCCAGTAACCTGGTTCACAACTAACTTGGAGTCGCAAAATATGTCTAGCTTTGTGATTTCCAACTCCTTTGCGATCCTTAGCCCGGCTATCAGGGCTTCATATTCGGAGTCGTTGTTAGTGGCGTGAAACTCCATCCGAATAGCATAGGATATCAGCCGTTTCTCGGGAGTTTCAAGCACTACTCCAGCACCGGATCTCTTGTCATTCCTAGCGCCATCAGTATACAATCTCCAAGGCACTGGGGTCGAGAAGTAACTTTGAGGGGTCAACTTCTTCGTTCGTTATATCTTCCTCTGGGACAGTAAACTCTGCTATGAAGTCGGCTATCACTTGCCCCCGTATTGACCGCCGAGGTTGAAAGTTCAGATCAAATTGACTCAACTCAATGTTCCATTTGAGTAGTCTTCCAGACGCTTCTGGTCTCTGTAGAACTCGCTTGAGTGGATGATCAGTGTATACGGTAATGGGATGAGCCTGAAAATAATGTCGAAGCTTTCTAGAGGCAATCAGCAAACTGTACGCCAACTTTTCTATCCTTGGATAATTACGCTCTGCTGCCGTCAATTTTTTGCTCACGTAATACACTGGTCTTTGAACTTTATCTTCTTTTCTCACCAATGTTGAGCTGATCGCGTGGGACGACACTGCCAAATACACGAATAAGTCCTCGTGATCCACCGGCTTAGATAATATCGGAGGTTTCTCCAGGTGTCTCAGCAAGTTTTGAAATGCTTCTATGCAGTCGGGCGTCCATTTGAAGTGGCGTTTTCGTCGCTTTATCAATTCGAAGAATGGGATGCATTTGTCCGTAGCCCTGGAGATGAATCTTCTTAGTGCGGCTACTTTCCCTGCAAGGCTTTGCACATCTTTAATCTGCCTAGGCTCATGAATGTCTCTGATTGCTGCGATCTTGTCTGGATTAATCTCAATCCCATGAGAACTGATGATGAACCCCAAGAATTTTCCGGAGGCGACCCCGAATGAACATTTTGTTGGGTTGAGTTTCATCCCGTACTTTCGAAGAATGCCAAACA
This sequence comes from Allium sativum, assembly GCA_030737875.1. NCBI lineage: Eukaryota > Viridiplantae > Streptophyta > Magnoliopsida > Asparagales > Amaryllidaceae > Allium > Allium sativum. Next base: position 40,823,580 of record JASFAX010000020.1, on the reverse strand, counting down.
TCTCTGCCAAGTCCGTAGTGTGATTGGAGGATTGCCTGGACTTAACCAACATGTCGTCGACGTATACTTCCATTGTTTTCCCAATCTGGTTATAGAACATTCTGTTCACTAACCGTTGATATGTAGCGCCTGCGTTCTTCAAGCCAAAGGGCATTACCACGTAGCAGTATAATCCCAGATCCGTAATGAAGCTAGTGTGTTCTTGATCTGGAACATGCATTGGAATCTGGTTATATCCTGAATAAGCATCCATAAAGGAGAGAAGTTCATGACCTGCCGTTGAGTCTACCAACTGATCGATCCTGGGTAACGGAAAACTGTCTTTCGGGCAGGCTTTATTCAAATCCGAGAAATCGATACATGTTCGCCACTTCCCGTTGGCCTTCTTTACCAGAACTGGATTTGAAATCCAGTCTTGGTACATTGAGTCTCTGATAAACCATTACTCTTTAGCTTTCCAACTTCTTCTTTCAAGGCAGCGGACCTCTCTGGGCCCAGCATTCGCCTTTTTTGTTTTACCGGAGGATGTTTAGGGTTAATGCTTAATGAATGGCTCATGATTGATGGAGATATCCCGCACATGTCTACGTGGGTCCAAGCAAATACATCCAAAATATCTTTCAAGAAATCCGTCAGTTCTTTAGCTAAATTCGGATTTAACTGGGATCCAATCTTAAGGACCTTCTTTGGGTCACTATCATCGATCGGTACATCCACAGTTGTCTCGTTGGGAGTCGCCATTCTTCCCCCAGGTTCTTTGTCCTCTCTGGGATCTATATCCTCGGGCAACTCTCTGGGCGACTCTCCTACGGTTATCCTCTTTAATTGCTATAAGGTCTTCGCCCTTGTGGGGGGAGAAGCGCCCCTGGTTTCTATGTCTCCTCCGTTGCGGAGTAGCTTTAGCTCTGCAATATAACATGCTCGTGCGGCAACCTGATCTCCTCTGACAATACCAACACCAGCTTCTGTAGGAAACTTCAATAACAAGCACCAGGGGGCTATACAGGCTCTAAACTTTGCGAGGGCTGGTCGGCCCAAGAAGGCATTATAGGGTGATTCAATATCCAAAACCACGAAGGGAAGAATTCTCACTCTCTGGCGTTCTTCTTCCCCAAGTGTAACCGGTAGCTCTACATAACCCATTGGAGCGGTGGATGCTCCGTTAAATCCACGGATCCATCCCTCACAGGGCTTCAAGTCTTTTATCTCGAGATTCATCTGGTCGAATGTCTTTTTGAAAAGAATGTTGACGGAACTCCCGTTATCCACCAAGACTTTATAAACAGTGGCCGGGCCAATAGGTACTGTGATTACGAATGGATCTTCGGTCGGAGCATGGACTCCATTGCTTTCTCGTTCACGGAAAATGACGTCGTCGGACATCATCTTTTGTTGCTTTACCAGGACGTTGTCCTCAGGGTTGCTACACTCCCCTACCCCGAGGTGCTGCTTGGCTGCATTGACATACTGATCCAATGCCTTGGAACCGTGCCCGGCGAGATAAAGCCCTCCGATTATGGTATTGATAACAAGGTCCTTTCCCTTTTGCTGGGCAGTTGGCCTGACAGCAGGTTGATTCTGGTTCTGATTTGGAGCTTGTACAGCTTGCCCCTGTCTCTGGTTGTCACTCTGTATTCATCCAATTTTCCTTCTCGGAGAAGCCTCTCGACCACATCTCTTAGGTGACGGCATTCATTTGTTGAATGGCCATGAATCTGATGGAAGAGACAAAACTTCCCCGTTTCACGTTCTTTCTCCGTCGACTCTCTGGGAGGAGGCCTTTTGTTTTGGAGGACGTTGTATGAATCCATGAAGGTATTCTCCAAAGTATCGTTTATTGGCGTATAACTCTCAAAAGACCTGGGATGAGTCCTTCTCTGGGAGTCGTTCCCTCGATTCCTCTTCCGGTTGTTGCCATTACTGTTATTACCATTGTTTCCTGACTGACGAACACCCTGGTTTCGATTTCCGACATTAACCTCGACCTTCCCCGAGCTGTCTCCGGTCTTCTTAATGGCGACATTGCTCTGGATTTCCTCCTTATCGGTCGTTTTTGCCTTTCGGTTAGCATATACTTCTTCCCGGCGTAAGTGCACATTAGCTTTTTCGTAGAATAATTCTCTAGTATGAGGTGGCATGCCGGCCAGGTATCTCCCAAATTCGGTGTCTTTATCTACCCCATCAATTAGGGCTGCCACAACAGTTGGCTCATGAGGATCTTTGACTTCAGTAGCGGCTAGGTTGAAACGGTCTAGATACACCCTCAAACTCTCGCCTGGTCGTTGCTTGACAAGGAACAAGTCAATCACACTCTTCGTCTTTTGTGCATAGATGCGGAACTGTTCCACAAACCTTTCACTCAACTCCCTAAAGCTGGAAATTGATCTTGCTGGTAAGCGAGTAAACCATAATAATGCTACATCCTCCAGGAATATGGGAAATGCTTTGCACTTGACAGCGTCAAAAGCTGCGGCAGCGGTCATTGACCAAGGATATCTCATCAGATGTTGGACGGGATCAGATCTACCCGCGTAACGGTTCATCTGTGGATTGTTGAAGCGCCTCGGGAACGTCGCATCTAAAATCTCATCAGTGAAAGGGGTGTGACTGCGGTCAATTCCCCAATCTTCATTCCGTTGTCCACGGCTATCTGCCAGAATTTGATGGATCATAGCTGCAACATTTGCACTGGTCAGCGGAGGCTCGGGGTCAGCGCTTCTTACTTGGTAGGGTTCTCTAATCTCCCTTCCAGGAGCGGCCACGAAATCAGGGGCTCGAATTGGGCTTCGCTGCACCCTGTTACCATGAGCATTTGTACGGCGAAGGGGCTGAGGTATTCTATTCTGAACAGGGCTGTCCACACCTCGAGCTTTGGGAGTTGCGGCACGATCATTCACATTGCGGTTTGAGGGCCCTACACCCAGTGCCTCTTCTTCCCGTGATGGCAGGGTTCCAAATCGAAGTTGCTCTATGTTTTCAGGCCTCTCATATGGTCGCCGCAAAGGTCTTAGCGATTCCTCTGACGAAGAAGAGTACTCTGGGGTGAGCGGACGAACTGGAGGCGTCCTTTGCCCTGCGAGATCATTGAGCCTTCTATCCATAGCAGTCAAGTTCTGTCGCAGAACGGAGCTCTCCTGCCTTTGAGCAGCCAATTCATCAAACAGCCTCTCCCACATTTCAGAAAAGCGAGAAAGATCTCCCTCAGTAACGGGAGCAGAAGGGTCATATTGATCATCATCATTTTCTCTTATGCGCAAAGAGCTTGAGCCAGGTCGAGCGGAGGGGCCAGGACGGTAGGAGCGAGCCATAGGCTCCTTTCCAGGTCGAGTCGTAATCTGGTCATCACTTCGGATCGTGGTGGATCGGTGCCTTTGATTCGGTACGCCCCCCTGGGGTTGGTTCGTGGTCACGGTATGAGGAGGATTCGGGGCGTTATCACGGGATCAAGTAACAACCCCTCCAGCTTCTCGGTTCGCAGCGCCTCCCTCAAGTCGGATCGTGGCACCCTGATTGGTTTGGGTCGCCCCCCTGGCCTCGCGATCTGCGGTCCCCTCGACGACCTGCTCGTGTGTACTTTCACCAACCACTTCATTCGCTTGCGAAGCTCGCACTTCCTTAGACTTCTTTCCAGCCATGATATCAGATGTCGCTGGAATCTTCAAAAATCTGAGCAGTGAAGTTTTGGGACTGTTTTCTTTGGACTTTCAAATCCAAATAGTAGAATAGCAATCCGGTAGGCTGATAATTCAATTCTCAGTGAAAGCACCAAAATGTTAGATCAAAATTTGGACCTAACACCCAAATTGTTCTGATTTGTAAAGAATTATAACTGGAGAACGAAGAAAAAGCAGAAAACACACAAAATTTATAGTGGTTCGGCGTTAACGAGCCTACGTCCACTTTATATGTTATCGATTATACTTTGAATGCTAGTACAATCAATGATTTCTCTCAGTAATCTCGTAGTTAAACTGATAAGAAATAGTGGTATGACAGTAATGGTGGAATCAGTGCTCAATACTGCCAAAAGATCCTGAAAAATGCCAGTCTCTGGGCTATTTATAGCTGATTTTGCCAGACGGTTCGCAGCCACACGTGGCGTAGATCCCGAGAAAATCGGATCGGATCGAGCAAGGAGGATGAATTGGTCAAAGTGACAGTTGGGGACACGTGTCGCTGGATCCGTGCATCTCGGATCGCCGAAGACTAGCTCGTGCTTGAACAGGTCAGAGGCTTCGCTGTGCGTCGGGGGATCGGACCGGTTTGTGTAGGGTAGTGGTGTAAGCGCGGATCGAGTCGTGTGGAGGTAGACGGATTGCTGATGCTATGGGGGCGATTCGATGGGGGCGATCCGAGAGGGGCGATCCGCTGGTGCGATCCGATCCTTTATGGACTTAAGGAACGTAGTTTCATACTTTCTTCTTGTGTGTAAATCTTGGTGGCTTGGTCAAAAAGCTAGCCAACACGTTGTAAGTATAGTGACTCTTTAGATGAGAATATGATTAAGACATGATTTGATGTAAATTGTAATATGGAATTATATCAGTATTGTAAAATATAGACGATGTTGTTTTGGTTTTGTTTATCATGATAATTTGAATAATTGTGGTGATTGAATCTTTTATGCATTGTGAATTAAACAATCAACACCTTATGCGAATTGTATGCATACAATTAGATCTAAATATATGTTTATGCAAGTTATAGGTTGCAAGTTAGATTTACACAAATATTTATATCATTCATGTAGGCTCTATGTATATATGTTTAAACCAATTGTGTCTACATGACTAGAATAGATCTATATTCACATGTTTTTATGCAAGTGAGAACTTATAATCGGATCCATGTCAAGATCCGTTTAGGATTCATATGAAAGTTTATTATTAGATCTATGTTTATACATATGTGTTGCAAGTTCACACCCTTAAGTGGTTGTCAAAGTTATACATATAGTTTTGTCTTACGCCAGTTTTATGTTTGAGGTTATGCCTAGACCTATGCATTACCATGTTATACCATGTTTTAGTGGATTCATATGACACCTATTAGGTTATACTATGTTATACCTTTATGTTAGGCTAAAACAATATGATTCATGTGACACCTATTTAACTAGGTCCAATATTTATATGCAAGTTTGTGGCATGTTATGCAATGTTATGATATTCATGTCGATTATTTTGCAAGTTTACACCTATGACATGTTTATGTTAATGAATTATTTTTATGCCAATTTTTGTGTACGCTAAATTAGGCTAAGTTTTTAGCCTAATATTATATGTCAAAATCATGCGGACGGTAAATTATGCTAACTTGTTAGCCTAATATTTAGACGGGGGTAACGTTGGGTAAAAACTTAATTATAGGGAACTTGACATAAATTGGCCAATAATCATATAGGTGATTTATGGTATGTAACGGTATAAATTATTAAGTGGAAATTAGTCTAAGGTCCCTATTTCGAAACTTAATTAGGCTCAGATCCGGTCATAAACTTATTGTAAATTAGGTCCCTATTTTTCTATTTAGAAAAATTGCATACATTTATGCAACAATTCATCAACGTTAGTTCAACTTTATTTGCATACATGTATGCAACAACTCAGAATATTTGCATACATGTATGCAAATATTCGTTCAGAATAGTTGCATATAGGTATGCAAAAATTAAGAATATTTGCATACATGTATGCAAATATTCATTCAGAATAGTTGCATACATGTATGCAAATATTTTGAATAGTTGCATACATGTGTGCAACTATTCTGAACTAATATTTGTATACATGTATGCAAATATTCGTTCAAAATAGTTGCATACATGTATGGAAAAATTTAGAATATTTGCATACATGTATGCAAATATTCGTTCAGAATAGTTGCATACATGTATGCAAAATTTTTGAATATTTGCATACATGTATGCAAATATTCGTTCAGAATAGTTGCATACATGTATGCAACTATTTTGAATATTTGCATACATGTATGCAACTATTCGTTCAGAATATTTGCATACATGTATGCAACTATTCATCAGAACAGTTGCATAAATGTAATCAAAAATTCAAAATATTTGCATACATGCATGCAAATATTCATTCAGAATATTTGCATATATGTATGCAAATATTATGAATAATACGTAAAAATGAAAACAGGGACTAAATTTAGAATAAGTTTATGACCGGATGTGAGCCTAATTTTGAAACTTAATAGGGACCTATAGATAACGCACCCAATTATTAATTTAAAACATGTTAATACATAGGTGGGCCCAAAACCATGAAATTGGTTAAGGCCATGAATGGTGTAAATTTATACACCGTTAGTTTTGAAATAAAATATGTGATATGAATAATTTACATAATTAAAATGTAAATTTAGACAATACGAATATGCTTAACCCGAGGTTGGATTGAGTTGTGATGTAAACCTGCCCGGACCCGCCTGTAACACCCCGCCTCCGCTAGGGTCACTCGCAAAGGAATGCACTAGCTTTAGAGGGGCATTATTGGTAAACATGCACAGAAATATCACAAGACAGAACATATATAAATAGCGGAAGTAAAATCAAACTTTCATAACATGAATAAATAAGGTCTAAAGCCTTTTACATCAGAGTACATCAAAACCTGTCTTGCAATAGTAAAGAAGCATAAAGACTTTTTAATAAATTATTCCCCAAGTAAAACAGTAAAGTAGCCATAGCCAAGAGAAGTCCAAGCCATCCATGATGACCTTCAAGCAGAAGAAGTCCGAACTAAACAGCATTGTTTCCTCCCTGAAACCTGGGGGGGAAACGGAAGAAAAGAGGCGAAACAAAACGGGTCAGTCAAAAAGACTGAGTAAGTCCTATCTACTTCCAGTATAAAAACAGGTAAAGGTAACATGACATGCATAAACTGAAAGTAAACATAAGGATAACTACAAGATAGATAAACCAGGGTAGCCGGTTGAACTACTGCGGCAAGGTAAACTAAGGTATCATGATAAATTACGGTGTTATGATAAGTCAAGGTATCACATCGTCAGATTTCTATCGAGTACATTATCCCAAGGTATCTACCCCGTCTAACATCCCACGGTATCTATTATGTATATTCTTCCTAGTTCTAACATGTATATTTGCTCTGCACCTCTCGTACTAGTATCCCTACCCGCGTTATGTGTTAACCATGAATGTCCCGTGCTCAAAGTCGTGTAATGGTCCATGTCAACCTAATATCGCATATTTAGGTTACTCAAATCATATGTTTCTTTCCATGTATATAAGTTCAGTCCTTTGCCGTACCTCGTACGGGCTTCCTCATGTCGTATTATCCTTGAAATCGTTTGGACTGTCACCCTTGTTCTAGCTAGGCTCCTCCATATGAATCATCGTTTGAACTACTAGGACTTACCCCACCTAGCACCACTAGGGATTACGCTTACCTATTGTACGCTTTCGTATTTCGGTTTGGGTTAAACCACCTAGGCCACTAGGGATTACGCTAACCCTCAACCGCGCCCTTTTTCCCACGCATTCATCGTGAATCGTTTTTCTATAACTGTATGCACATGTATCAAATCGTGCCATCCGAGTCCTGTCACAGGGCAAAACAAGAAATACAGGACTCGGTCGGGAGCTTTAGGTTTATCTGCTGATGCAGATACTAAGGTCTGCTTTTCTACACGTGGCTATGGTCCCACGAGACCCCTCCCTCAACTAGTGAAAGGCAACACAAGAGAAAATCTTGCATGAGAACTACACTCCAGCCAGCCCACATCCTACGGCCTACCTCACCCATAATTAGATAGTAAATTATGGTCTGTTGGGTGTTCCCTGCCTTTCCGTACGTACACGCTTGACTCAAGATGGTAGATGATCGACGAACTTGCTATCTCGGGCACCTTATGTATTCGCCGACTCACTGCTATCCACCCCAGTCTTTAGGTCGCTCGCATAGCAACCAAGGCATATTCTTGGTTCTTCTACCGCAGACCTCAACCTCTCGTGAGCCTAGTATAATGACCTGACAGCTCACAGAGGGATCCCAAGAATATCCTCACGTTCCCCGAAGCCGCTGCTTCGTTACCCAGTTCGTTGGAGCCTTTATCTAAATCAGATAGCCTGCTCCTACGCGTATACTTAAACGATGACCTACCGTATCGGGTTACTCATCTATCTAAGAAGTGGTCCAGATTTCCTTGACTAAGAATTATTACTTAGTTTCCCTTAACTAAGGTTTACCACTTAGCCTTATTTCCATTACCCTTGTTAACTATGGTTATTTACCTAATCCTCCGAATTAGGGTTTATCTAATGGGTTAAGTGTCACTTAAGTTCATAACCTAGCCCGTCTACAAACCATGTCAAAATTGGCTAAGTATCCAAGTCCAAGACTTAACCCTACAAACCATGTGTCAAGTTGGCTAAGTATATTAAGCAATCCATAACTTAACCTCGTCTAATTATCATTTTAGATTGGTTAATTATATAAATTAACTTGACCTTGTCAAATTTACCGAGTCAAGTCGGTCAAGCGTATTCAAGTGATTCGTGACTTATCCTTATCATGTTTTCACGTTAGATTGGTTAAGTATAGATTAACTTAACCTCATCAAATTAACGAGTTAGATTGGTTAAGTATAGGTCACTTAACCTCATCAAATCATCGTGTTAAATTAGTTAAGTGTTTAACTTAACCCCATTAAATTACCTAGTGGGATTAATTAAGTCTAGGCTAACTTAACCCCATCCGATTACCATGTTTAGATTAGTTAAGCCTAATCTTAACCCCATCCATTAACTGTATTATACGGTTAAGTGTCATTAAGAAAATTTACTTAACCTTATCACGTTATCGTATTGGGTTAATTAAGTGTTGGTTAACTTAATCCCGTCCACTAGTCGTATAAAAATGGTCAAGTATCATTAGGAAAATCAAGTTACTTAACCTACCCAAGCTTATCATGTTTTATTAAGTATCATTAGCCTAATCAAATTACTTAACCCATTTGTCCATATCATATTTGGTTAAGCCTCATTAATCAAATTAACTTAACCCTATTATGTGGCATTAATTTAATTAATGCACCCTCAACCTCTCACATTAGACCTTGTTGTGGTTACTAGTTAAGCCGGGCGGGTCCGGGTAGATTTACACCACAACCTAGTCTAACCTCGGGTCTTAAGCGCGACATGACCAACTTCTCACATTGGGTCCTATTGTTTGCAAATACTAGTTAGGCCGGTCGGTTCCGGGTAGTTTTACGTTGCAAACTCAACCCAACCTCGAGTTGGCCATACTTATATTATCTAAGTTCATCATGTTTCCAAAACATGTTACAAGTTTTTCAAGCATTTGGGTAGACGTAACTTAATAGGTAAATTCCCAAAGGGTAGACCTAACTTAATAGGTAAATTCCCAAGCTCATGTTTTTATGCATACTTACATGTCATCTTCCATGTTATCTTTCAAGTCATATTTTCAAGTATAAACACATGTCATAATCAAGTTAAGGTTTCGTGACATGTTCATGTTTATCTAACTACCCAAAAATCGTATTTTCCCAACGCAAACAAAAGCGAGTCAACATAGTAAGAATACTATGTCACATATTGGTCTCAAGACATGCATGATGCTAAAAAGGGATTGGCTTCCACATGCATAACTTCATAAAGGGATTAGCCATAAACATGCATAGTGTCATAAGGTAATTTGGCCACAAACATGCATATTATCAAAAGGGGTTTGGCCGTAAACATGCACAACTTAAAAGAGGGGATTGACCATGAGCATGCATAATCTCATAAAAGGATTTGGCCACAAACTTGCATGTTAGCATAAGGGGTTTGGGTTCATAAACATGCATAAGCCCCAAAATCTTGTCTTAGCCAATGTTTCACACATAAAGTGGTTCCTAAAGGTTCATGCTAGCATTTCATGCATAAAGATCCAAGCTTGCAAGTTAAACTAGGTTATGCATAGCATGAGAGGCATGATTAAGTCACTCACATGGCCTAAAATCATAATCATGAACACAAGAGGCAAGGTAAGGTTCATATAGGTTCGCATAATCATGTTTAGCCTCATTTTATCCCATGTCAACATTAAAAATACCGTTTTGATCCAAAAGTAGCTAGAACTTACATAGTTAGGCCTAGGGAAAGAAGCATAAATCATCTTGGCTAAGAAAGGTGCCTCCTTTGTTGAAGAATCGTCATGGAACTCGCATAGCAACGTTGATTTGGCCTTCATTTGGTGTAGCAAGCTTGCACCTTTTGACTTGAACTTGATTTGAGTGCGTAGGCTCTAGGGATTGGAGATGGAGGCCATGATCAAAATTGATTTTGGCAGCACTTAGTTGCTAGGTTTGATTTTTAGGGATTTAGGTTAGGTTTAGGGTCTTTTTATAGAGATTAGGATAGTTTTAGGCCCTTAGATTAACCCTAGGATAGATTAGGACCATCATATCTCGGAAGCTTCCAGACCGAGCCCAAGAACAAGACCAGGTGAGACAAACAGGTGCGCCAGGCTATTTGCCCCGGCCACCCCCTGTCGACAGGCAAGTCGACAGGGCTGTCGACTTGGTCTGGGCCCAAGTCGACAGGCTTGTCGACAGCCCTGTCGACATGGCCTGGGCGGGGAAACTTCCCGCCTAGCCCCAGATCTGATTTCCAAAACTGTTTCCGAAATTCAAATTCCCAGAAATCTTCTTTGGGCCTTTAACGGGTCATACGGACTCCGATTCCCGAAAACTCGGACTCTATTTCGCGTATTTTTCCGAGACGAACGCAATGGCACAGACTGTTTCACTTGATTAAGAATTTATAATTTAATTCTGTTTTGATTCTCGTTTTAACATGTTATTGAAATACGGGTTGTTACATTCTCCCCACCTTTTAGGATTTCGTCCCCGAAATCTCCAAGTTAGGAAGAACATATCCTACCATCCATCATCCATCTACTCTAAACATCATCCACAAGAAACCATTGTCCTTAGATGATTTCTAATGCTGTATGAATATATGCAAAACGTGTGTGTACATGTTCCTTAGCTAATGCTAATGATCAGGCCTGAATAATCTTTCTAATGCAAAAATATGTATAGTGTCATGAATCCAACATGTATGCAAATAGTCCTAGCCATAAAGATACTATATGCGTGCACAATCATTCATTCATATGCAACAACCGCATAATAACACATTCGATTTCATCCATAAACAAGTATAAATACTCGTGCATATGCAATATGAAATGTGACCGAGTCGAGCTAGTATCTAATGTGTATTCGCGCATCCATGAGCAACCACTTGCAACCATATCAATCATAACATGTTTCAAATACATGTTTGCATCCATAGGGTTCTACCGAGGATTCCCTGAAACAGGGTCGAGAAGATAAACAAGGCAAACTCCTTACGGGGTTTCTAACAGAAAATAGGACCGAGAGGGTGTCCACAAAAGATAGCCTACAAGCAAGCTCAACAGAAAACAGGGGTCGAGGATATATTCCCAAAAGAGATATCATGCACGTATTTAGTCTTCAGTCTCCTAGGTCGCATTACCTTGAGCTTAGTTCCACCGTGCCTTGACCGCCCCTTTTTTTCTTCACGATTTCGCAGCTTCTTATTTCCTGTTTCCAATCATGAGTTGGAACTCATTTCCTCGTCGCCTCTCGTTCCACTTGCACTTATTCTTTTCCTAGTATACTTGGCTCAACCATATCTACGTACTCAAGCCAGCTCTCCAAAATTCACTAGTGAATTCTGGATCTCGTTTTCCGATGCCAATCCAAATTGCCAAGAGTCCTTACTAGGGTGATTCCCATAACTCATACATAATCGAAACGAACCATCCGCCTTAGCGGCGAATTCTATTCAAACGGATTACCAACAACTGCATCCTGGGATTCTAGGTAGCTAGCCATGACAGAACCCAAAAGGTTACACGAGACTTCGAGGGTATTACCAAAGCAAGCCAAGAGTCTAACTACCCTCCTTCTAAAACCGAGAGTGGCACCCCTTACTGGATAACCATTTCATCCCTAGAATCCATCCACAACTCATAAACATAAGCATTATTTCCAAGCTCAACACTTGATATAGACATTCTCAAATCCAAACAAGCCATGAATAAATGGACCGATCTTCCAATAGGACTTGAGACAAAAACGGGATTCTCTACTACGCTAGTACTTAAGGTGCAGAGACTCAACTACCGAAGCAGACTTAAATGATACGAACAACGAAGTCCTAACGGGATGATAGAGAAGAAAAGCTAAACCTTTGACAAGATCGTTACCCTCCTTCCGAGGTACTCTAGAAATGAGAGCATACTACTGCCCTCCCGATGATCTCGTCCTTGTCCCATAATACTTAACTGTCCGCCCCGTTTTACCATGCCAAAGGTACTCTCTCGTCATGGGTTTCATTGTTCATCTTTCTTCCTCCTTTTAGGACTAAGCCATACCAACAAGTTGTTCTTCCTTAAGCTCGTATCCTTTATCCTCTTCCTTACTATCCTTTCCTATAGCGCGGCCACTGGTCTCTCGAGAACCACCTCCATCGCATGGAAAGCACTTCCGTAGATAGAAAAGACTAGTCGCAGTTAAAACCACTGTGACTACAGATTGAGGAAAGAAAGGAAAAGAGATTCAATCAAGGAAACAAGGATAATGCTAGTGGCCTTTGGGGAATAGCCTTTTCTTTTTAAAAGAAAACTTTCTTGAAAAATGCTTCTTTATAAACGATTTTCAAATAGTTTTCAGAAGGTCTTTAAAAACTTTTGCCCAGTCTGGTAACCTTCTGCTCTGATACCAAATGTAACACCCCGCCTCCACTAGGGTCACTCGCAAAGGAATGCACTAGCTTTAGAGGGGCATTATTGGTAAACATGCACAGAAATATCACAAGACATAACATATATAAATAGCGGAAGTAAAATCAAACTTTCATAACATGAATAAATAAGGTCTAAAGCCTTTTACATCAGAGTACATCAAAACCTGTCTTGCAATAGTAAAGAAGCATAAAGACTTTTTAATAAATTATTCCCCAAGTAAAACAGTAAAGTAGCCATAGCCAAGAGAAGTCCAAGCCATCCATGATGACCTTCAAGCAGAAGAAGTCCGAACTAAACAGCATTGTTTCCTCCCTGAAACCTGGGGGGGAAACGGAAGAAAAGAGGCGAAAAAAAACGGGTCAGTCAAAAAGACTGAGTAAGTCCTATCTACTTCCAGTATAAAAACAGGTAAAGGTAACATGACATGCATAAACTGAAAGTAAACATAAGGATAACTACAAGATAGATAAACCAGGGTAGCCGGTTGAACTACTGCGGCAAGGTAAACTAAGGTATCATGATAAATTACGGTGTTATGATAAGTCAAGGTATCACATCGTCAGATTTCTATCGAGTACATTATCCCAAGGTATCTACCCCGTCTAACATCCCACGGTATCTATTATGTATATTCTTCCTAGTTCTAACATGTATATTTGCTCTGCACCTCTCGTACTAGTATCCCTACCCGCGTTATGTGTTAACCATGAATGTCCCGTGCTCAAAGTCGTGTAATGGTCCATGTCAACCTAATATCGCATATATAGGTTACTCAAATCATATGTTTCTTTCCATGTATATAAGTTCAGTCCTTTGCCGTACCTCGTACGGGCTTCCTCATGTCGTATTATCCTTGAAATCGTTTGGATTGTCACTCTAGTTCTAGCTAGGCTCCTCCATATGAATCATCGTTTGAACTACTAGGACTTACCCCACCTAGCACCACTAGGGATTACGCTTACCTATTGTACGCTTTCGTATTTCGGTTTGGGTTAAACCACCTAGGCCACTAGGGATTACGCTAACCCTCAACCGCGCCCTTTTTCCCACGCATTCATCGTGAATCGTTTTTCTATAACTGTATGCACATGTATCACATCGTGCCATCCGAGTCCTGTCACAGGGCAAAACAAGAAATACAGGACTCGGTCGGGAGCTTTAGGTTTATCTGCCGATGCAGATACTAAGGTCTGCTTTTCTACACGTGGCTATGGTCCCACGAGACCCCTCCCTCAACTAGTGAAAGGCAACACAAGAGAAAATCTTGCATGAGAACTACACTCCGGCCAGCCCACATCCTACGGCCTACCTCACCCATAATTAGATAGTAAATTATGGTCTGTTGGGTGTTCCCTGCCTTTCCGTACGTACACGCTTGACTCAAGATGGTAGATGATCGACGAACTTGCTATCTCGGGCACCTTATGTATTCGCCGACTCACTGCTATCCACCCCAGTCTTTAGGTCGCTCGCATAGCAACCAAGACATATTCTTGGTTCTTCTACCGCAGACCTCAACCTCTCGTGAGCCTAGTATAATGACCTGACAGCTCACAGAGGGATCCCAAGAATATCCTCACGTTCCCCGAAGCCGCTGCTTCGTTACCCAGTTCGTTGGAGCCTTTATCTAAATCAGATAGCCTGCTCCTACGCGTATACTTAAATGATGACCTACCGTATCGGGTTACTCATCTATCTAAGAAGTGGTCCAGATTTCCTTGACTAAGAATTATTACTTAGTTTCCCTTAACTAAGGTTTACCACTTAGCCTTATTTCCATTACCCTTGTTAACTATGGTTATTTACCTAATCCTCCGAATTAGGGTTTATCTAATGGGTTAAGTGTCACTTAAGTTCATAACCTAGCCCGTCTACAAACCATGTCAAAATTGGCTAAGTATCCAAGTCCAAGACTTAACCCTACAAACCATGTGTCAAGTTGGCTAAGTATATTAAGCAATCCATAACTTAACCTCGTCTAATTATCATTTTAGATTGGTTAATTATATAAATTAACTTGACCTTGTCAAATTTACCGAGTCAAGTCGGTCAAGCGTATTCAAGTGATTCGTGACTTATCCTTATCATGTTTTCACGTTAGATTGGTTAAGTATAGATTAACTTAACCTCATCAAATTAACGAGTTAGATTGGTTAAGTATAGGTCACTTAACCTCATCAAATCATCGTGTTAAATTAGTTAAGTGTTTAACTTAACCCCATTAAATTACCTAGTGGGATTAATTAAGTCTAGGCTAACTTAACCCCATCCGATTACCATGTTTAGATTAGTTAAGCCTAATCTTAACCCCATCCATTAACTGTATTATACGGTTAAGTGTCATTAAGAAAATTTACTTAACCTTATCACGTTATCGTATTGGGTTGATTAAGTGTTGGTTAACTTAATCCCGTCCACTAGTCGTATAAAAATGGTCAAGTGTCATTAGGCAAATCAAGTTACTTAACCTACCCAAGCTTATCATGTTTTGTTAAGTATCATTAGCCTAATCAAATTACTTAGCCCATTTGTCCATATCATATTTGGTTAAGCCTCATTAATCAAATTAACTTAACCCTATTATGTGGCATTAATTTAATTAATGCACCCTCAACCTCTCACATTAGACCTTGTTGTGATTACTAGTTAAGCCGGGCGGGTCCGGGTAGATTTACACCACAACCTAGTCTAACCTCGGGTCTTAAGCGCGACATGACCAACTTCTCACATTGGGTCCTATTGTTTGCAACTACTAGTTAGGCCGGTCGGTTCCGGGTAGTTTTACGTTGCAAACTCAACCCAACCTCGAGTTGGCCATACTTATATTATCTAAGTTCATCATGTTTCCAAAACATGTTACAAGTTTTTCAAGCATTTGGGTAGACGTAACTTAATAGGTAAATTCCCAAAGGGTAGACCTAACTTAATAGGTAAATTCCCAAGCTCATGTTTTTATGCATACTTACATGTCATCTTCCATGTTATCTTTCAAGTCATATTTTCAAGTATAAACACATGTCATAATCAAGTTAAGGTTTCGCGACATGTTCATGTTTATCTAACTACCCAAAAATCGTATTTTCCCAACGCAAACAAAAGCGAGTCAACATAGTAAGAATACTATGTCACATATTGGTCTCAAGACATGCATGATGCCCAAAAAGGGATTGGCTTCCACATGCATAACATCATAAAGGGATTAGCCATAAACATGCATAGTGTCATAAGGTAATTTGGCCACAAACATGCATATTATCAAAAGGGGTTTGGCCATAAACATGCACAACTTAAAAGAGGGGATTGACCATGAGCATGCATAATTTCATAAAAGGATTTGGCCACAAACTTGCATGTTAGCATAAGGGGTTTGGGTTCATAAACATGCATAAGCCCCAAAATCATGTCTTAGCCAATGTTTCACACATAAAGTGGTTCCTAAAGGTTCATGCTAGCATTTCATGCATAAAGATCCAAACTTGCAAGTTAAACTAGGTTATGCATAGCATGAGAGGCATGATTAAGTCACTCACATGGCCTAAAATCATAATCATGAACACAAGAGGCAAGGTAAGGTTCATATAGGTTCGCATAATCATGTTTAGCCTCATTTTATCCCATGTCAACATTAAAAATACCGTTTTGATCCAAAAGTAGCTAGAACTTACATAGTTAGGCCTAGGGAAAGAAGCATAAATCATCTTGGCTAAGAAAGGTGCCTCCTTTGTTGAAGAATCGTCATGGTACTCGCATAGCAACGTTGATTTGGCCTTCATTTGGTGTAGCAAGCTTGCACCTTTTGATTTGAACTTGATTTGAGTGCATAGGCTCTAGGGATTGGAGATGGAGGCCATGATCAAAATTGATTTTGGCAGCACTTAGTTGCTAGGTTTGATTTTTAGGGATTTAGGTTAGGTTTAGGGTCTTTTTATAGAGATTAGGATAGTTTTAGGCCCTTAGATTAACCCTAGGATAGATTAGGACCATCAGATCTCGGAAGCTTCCAGACCCAGCCCAAGAACAAGACCAGGTGAGACAAACAGGTGCGCCAGGCTATTTGCCCTGGCCACCCCCTGTCGACAGGCAAGTCGACAGGGCTGTCGACTTGGTCTGGGCCCAAGTCGACAGGCCTGTCGACAACCCTGTCGACATGGCCTGGGCGGGGAAACTTCCCGCCTAGCCCCAGATCTGATTTCCAAAACTGTTTCCGAAATTCAAATTCCCAGAAATCTTCTTTGGGCCTTTAACGGGTCATACGGACTCCGATTCCCGAAAACTCGGACTCTATTTCGCGTATTTTTCCGAGACGAACGCAATGGCATAGACCGTTTCACTTGATTCAGAATTTATAATTTAATTCTGTTTTGATTCTCGTTTTAACATGTTATTGAAATACGGGTTGTTACACCGCCCGGCTGTCCAGTAATCACAACAATACCTATCCAATTGAGAGGTTAAGGCATTGAGCCCAATAAAGACCCGAGGTTAGACTGAGTTGTGGCGTAAGACTGCCCGGAACAGACCGGCATACAGGCAGCCACAACAATACCTGTCTAATGTGAGTGGTTGGTGCTTTAATAAGACAATTAAAGCTAAGCTAGGATTGGTAGGGTTAAGTAAATTTAATACACTTATCCAAATTAACATGTTGACTAGATTAAAAGGTGGGGTTAAGTAAAGTTAATAAACTTAGCCAATTTAACTTGTTAACTAGACTAGAGGTTGGGGTTAAGTAGAATTAATACACTTAGCCAAATTAGTATGTTAGCTGGACTAGAGCGTAGGGTTAAGTAAACTTAGAACACTTAACCATCATTGTGTGATAAATGAATAGGGTTAAGTTAAAGCATGAAGGGACAATACTTAACCATTAGAACATGTTAATTAAACGGATGTTAGGGTTAAGTTAACTAAGGGAACACTTAACCGTTATAACATGTTAGTTAAAACAGAAGGGCAAGGCTAGGTTAAAAGGGACACTTAACCAATACAAGATGAATGGGTAGGGTTAAGTGATAAGAAATACTTAACCAATATAACTTGGTTTGTGATAGGGTTAAGTCAACATGGGCTACTGATAACACTTAGCCAGTTTAATATGACAAAGGAATGGGTTAAGCTAACTTGAATTGACTAATGACATTTCACCAATCCAACTTGACGAGAAAGAGGGCTAAGTAGTAAACCTTAGTTAAGAAACAATCGAGAACGGGAGCTAAGTTGAAATCCCCAGTTAAAGAAACTAAGTGATAAACCTTAGTTAACAAGATTTATGGGAAAAGAAACTAAGTGGTAAACCTTAGTTGAGAACAACTAAGTAATAATTCTTAGTCAAGAAAACTGAGCCGGTCCATAATAGAAGAATAACCCGATATGGTAGATCATCGCTTAACAAGTACATGAGGAGGAGCAACGTTTATCTGATTTCAAAAAAGGCTCCAGCGGACTGGGTTTAGAAGCATGTTGCTTTGGGGGACGTGAGGGTGCTCTTGGTATCCCTCTGTGAGGTTGCAGATGATCCGCATGGGCTCACAGAGGTTAAGGTCTGCGGTAGAAAAACCAAGGGTATGCCTTGGTTGCAGTATGAGCAACCTAAAGGCTAGGGTGGATCAGTGTGGGTCGGCGATACTTATTTTAGCCCTGTGATAGCACGTCGTCGACTACCTACCATCTTCAGTCAATTGTAGTACGCATGGGGAAAGGCAGAGAACTCCCAACAGACCATATACTTGCTATCTAGTCATGGGTGAGGCTGGCCAATAGGAAAGTGGGGCATAGGTGGCAGGAGTATAGTTCTCGTGCTTGATTTTCTTGGATTGCCTTTCATTAGTTGAGGGAGGGGTCACGTGGGACCATAACCACTAGTAGAAAAACAGACCTTAGCATCTGCATCGGATGATAACCTAAAGCTCCCGACCGAGTTCCGTAATTTCTTGATTTTGCCCTGTCACGGGACTCGGGCCGCACACATAGTGAACATGTGCATCTAGACATCGAAAAACGATTCGCGATACATACGTGGGAAAAAGTGATCGTTCGACAGGTAGCATAATCCCTAGTTGGACCTAGGTGGCATAAACCGTGAATCCGAGAAGCGTTCAATAGGTAACATAAACCCTAGTTGGATCTAGGTCGTGTAAACCCTGGTTAAGTCTAGAAAGCGCTCGATAAGAAAACCCTAGATTAGATTTAGGTAATAAATAATATATGTACACCTAAAGGCAACCGCAATTACAGGGATTGGGATCACATTATCATCTTTATACAGATTACTAGTTGGGATACTAGTTAGGTGGTGCAGAGATATAGAATGGGGTGTGATAGTATATTCGGTTTAAACTGTCTTGCTTTGGTTTATATTAGTCTGTTATTCTGGTACTGTCCCATTTTCCAGTTTACTCCTGTCATGAACTTTATCATGTTCGCATGCTAAAAGCCACTAGACTTACTCAGGCTTTATGTCTGACTCTGTTTTTCTTTCGTCTTCTTTTCTTTCGTTCCGCCCCTAGTTAGTCTGGGAGGGAATAGCTCTGCTTAGTATGGACTGTTACTCTTTCCAAGCTTGAAGATTCTTGGATATATCGCTTCAGACTCTCTTTTTCGCTGTTATGGCTGGCTTATGCTACATTGGGGAATATAAATGTTATTTTATGCTTCTTTATTTTATGTAAGACAGATACTCTATTATTGGAAAGCAATTGTTGTACAAACTATTTTATCAATAAAGTAAAGTTTTATTTTCCACTGTTTTAATTTTGTCTGTCTTGTAATTTATCTGCATCTTTTACCTTAAATGCTCCACAAAACTTAGTGCATTCCCTTTGTTGAGTGACACTAATGGATGTGGGGTGTTACACGTGGTATCAGAGCTGAAGGTTACCAGATCCGATAAAAGATTTGAAAAATTATTTTCAAAACGGTTTTAAAAAAAAAGAAAAAAAAAATAAGCAGTTTCAAAAGAAAAGATTTGGTTTAAAGGCATATTCCCCAAAACCATACACACTATCTTCTGATTCTCTGTTTGAATTCTTGTCCCCTTCTTTCTTAAGTCTTCGGGGCTCCTGGCTTTCTGGGAGGTAACCTCATCGCAGCATGGTTCCGTAAGCTTGATAAGACTACAATACCTATTGAAGGGCAAAGCAGTGCCCGACTTCCATCTATAGTCGCGGTAGTTCCACCTACGGCAAATTTTCTTCCAAGCTTTGTAGGGTTCTTTGTGCGATAGAGGTAGCTTTAGAGAGAACTGTAAACATGCTACACAAGGATGGTAAATGTGGAAGATGAATAATTGTGGCAGGTGCCCTAGGTTGGAAGAAAGACTGACCTTAAGGGAGGTAAAAAGTACATAGCAACCTTTAGCTTTAGACCCTCAGATTTGTAACATGATGGATAAGCTAAGTAGAGGAGAGATCTCAAATCATCTTAGTATATGCACTAGTATCAAGGTTAACATCTGATTATCTTGGAAATGGAGGTGAAGAAGCTTCGCAATCATGAAGTTAAATTAGATAAGGTACCATATAGTGAAGCTCAAGAAGGTGCGACATATAAGACTGGAGACTAGACATGAGCATCATACCCTTTTTTCTTAAGGGTATATCCCTGATCTCTTTTTCTAGGAATTTTATGCATACTTTCTAGCTTTTAACGTAGATCCTCTAGGACGTATCATCGAGCCTTAGGTAGAAGCCAATGGATGTAAACATGTATTTGAAACATGTATTTGAAACATGTTATGATTAATGGTTGCAAGTGGTTGCTCGTGAATGCATATACACACCATAGGAGCTAGGACAACTTAATCACTTTCATATTGCATTCGCATATATGTATTAGTTTACAGATTGAACTCAATGTGTTATCATATGGACGTTGCATTTGAGTGAATGGTTGTGCACTCATACAAAAATGATATGTATCATTAGGATCGCATACATGATTGGACGCATGGCACTGACATAATTCGCATTAAGGAGGTCGACTGAATCAGTAGACCGCCTGATTTTGCATTAGATAAAGACATATACACATACTATGCATATAAATATGTAAACATTTAGAAACCTTTTTAAGGACAATGAATGCCTGTGATTGAATGGTTGAGTAGATGGTTGATTGGATGGTAGGACACATTCTTCCTAACTTGAAGATTTTGGGGATGAAATCCTTTTAAGAAGGGGAGAATGTAACCCCCCGTAATTCTGTAACATTAAGTTTCACAAATTAAAAGTAAGAAAAGATTTATTCATATATATATATATACGGGTAATTAATGTAAACGGTAAAGGGAAAACGTATCTATAAAATACGTATTTACGTTTGAATTGATTGACAATAAATAATAAAAAGTAAAGATGAACATTAGAATATCACTTTTGTTATGTTAACATTAGAATAACATTTCGTTAAGAAATGTATATTTAGATTAAAATGTTTATTCGGATTAAATTGACATTTCAGTTAAGAAATGTTCATCTAGCTAATGTTTTGTTTTAAAATAAAAAATGTCCTTTTGGTTATGATATGTTAGGAAAGAACCAATGTGTCATTTATGAAAAAAATGAACATTTAGTATGCTGAGTCAATGCTGAGTCATTTCTGACTCATTGCGGAGTCAATAGGATAATTCTATCTTGACTGAACGGTTGTGGTCATTTCTAGGGTTAATTAAACGGCCTAAATTAATCCTAAAATTCTATATATACAACCTAGCTCTTAACCTAATTCACACAATTAAACTTGGAGCCATCACGCTGCTGTAAGATAGCTTGGAATGGCCGCCGCCTAAAGCTTAAAGACAAACAAAATATAATTCAAAACTAAGAATCAAAACAACGTCTACCCAAAGGAAAGCATCTCAATTTCAGAACCTCAGATCTCAGAAAAACAAGACCGTCTTGCGTTGTAAGTATAGTGACTCTTTAGATGAGAATATGATTAAGACATGATTTGATGTAAATTGTAATATGGAATTATATCAGTATTGTAAAATATAGACGATGTTGTTTTGGTTTTGTTTATCGTGATAATTTGAATGATTGTGGTGATTGAATCTTTTATGTATTGTGAATTAAACAATCAACATCTTATGGGAATTGTATGTATACAATTAGATCTAAATATATGTTTATGCAAGTTATAGGTTGCAAGTTAGATTTACACAAATATTTATATCATTCATGTAGGCTCTATGTATATATGTTTAAACCAATTGTGCCTACATGACTAGAATAGATCTATATTCACATGTTTTTATGCAAGTGAGAACTTATAATCGGATCCATGTCAAGATCCGTTTAGGATTCATATGAAAGTTTATTGTTAGATCTATGTTTATACATATGTGTTGCAAGTTCACACCCTTAAGTGGTTGTCAAAGTTATACATATAGTTTTGTCTTACGCTAGTTTAATGTTTGAGGTTATGCCTAGACCTATGCATTAACATGTTATACCATGTTTTAGTGGATTCATATGACACATATTAGGTTATACTATGTTATACCTTTATGTTAGGCTAAAACTATATGATTCATGTGACACCTATTTAACTAGGTCCAATATTTATATGCAAGTTTGTGGCATGTTATGCAATGTTATGATATTCATGTCGATTATTTTGCAAGTTTACACCTGTGACATGTTTATGTTAATGAATTATTTTTATGCCAATTTTTGTGTACGCTAAATTAGGCTAAGTTTTTAGCCTAATATTATATGTCAAAATCATGCGGACGGTAAATTAGGCTAAGTTGTTAGCCTAATATTTAAACGGGGGTAACGTTGGGTAAAAACTTAATTATAGGGAACTTGACATAAATTGGCCAATAATCACATAGGTGATTTATGGTATGAAACGGTATAAATTATTAATTTAAAACATCTTAATACATAGGTGGGCCCAAAACCATGAAATTGGTTAAGGCCATGAATGGTGTAAATTTATACACCGTTAGTTTTGAAATAAAATATGTGACATGAACAATTTACATAATTAAAATGTAAATTTAGACAATACGAATATGCTTAACCCGAGGTTGGATTGAGTTGTGATGTAAACCTGCCTGGACCCGCCCGGCTGTCCAGTAATCACAACAATACTTATCCAATGTGAGAGGTTAAGGCATTGAGCCCAATAAAGACCCGAGGTTAGACTGAGTTGTGGCGTAAGACTGCCCGGAACCGACCGGCATACAGGCAGCCACAACAATACCTGTCTAATGTGAGTGGTTGGTGCTTTAATAAGACAATTAAATCTAAGCTAGGATTGGTAGGGTTAAGTAAATTTAATACACTTATCCAAATTAACATGTTGACTAGATTAAAAAGTGGGGTTAAGTAAAGTTAATACACTAAGCCAATTTAACATGTTAACTAGACTAGAGGTTGGGGTTAAGTAGAATTAATACAATTAGCCAAATTAGTATGTTAGCTGGACTATAGCGTAGGGTTAAGTAAACTTAGAACACTTATACATCATAGTGTGATAAATGAATAGGGTTAAGTTAAAGCATGAAGGGACAATACTTAACCATTAGAACATGTTAATTAAACGGATGTTAGGGTTAAGTTAACTAAGGGAACACTTGACCGTTATAACATGTTAGTTAAAAGAGATGGGTAAGGTTAGGTTAAAAGGGACACTTAACCAATACAAGATGAATGGGTAGGGTTAAGTAATAAGAAATACTTAACCAATATAACTTGGTTTGTGATAGGGTTAAGTCAACATGGACTACTGATAACACTTAGCCAGTTTAATATGACAAAGGAATGGGTTAAGCTAACTTGAATTGACTAATGACACTTTACCAATCCAACTTGACGAGAAAGAGGGCTAAGTAGTAAAACATAGTTAAGAAACAATTGAGAACGGGAGCTAAGTTGAAATCCCCAGTTTAAGAAACTAAGTGAAGAACCTTAGTTAACAAGATTTATGGGAAAAGAAATTAAGTGGTAAACCTTAGTTGAGAACAACTAAGTAATAATTCTTAGTCAAGAAAACTGAGCCGGTCCATAATAGATGAATAACCCGATATGGTAGATCACCGCTTAACAAGTACATGAGGAGGAGCAACGTTTATCTGATTTCGTAAAAGGCTCCAGCGGACTGGGTTTAGAAGCATGTAGCTTCGGGGGACGTGAGGGTACTCTTGGTATCCCTCTGTGAGGTTGCAAATGATCCGCCTGGGCTCACAGAGGTTAAGGTCTGCGGTAGAAAAACCAAGGGTATGCCTTGGTTGCAGTATGAGCAACCTAAAGGCTAGGGTGGATCAGTGTGGGTCGGCGATACTTATTTTAGCCCTGTGATAGCACATCGTCGACTACCTACCATCTTCAGTCAATTGTAGTACGCATGGGGAAAGGCAGAGAACTCCCAACAGACCATATACTTGCTATCTAGTCATGGGTGAGGCTGGCCAATAGGAAAGTGGGGCATAGGTGGCAGGAGTATAGTTCTCGTGCTTGATATTCTTGGATTGCCTTTCATTAGTTGAGGGAGGGGTCACGTGGGACCATAACCACTGGTAGAAAAACAGACCTTAGCATCTGCATCGGATGATAACCTAAAGCTCCCGACCGAGTTCCGTAATTTCTTGATTTTGCCCTGTCACGGGACTCGGGCCGCACACATAGTGAACATGTGCATCTAGACATCGAAAAACGATTCGCGATACATACGTGGGAAAAAGTGATCGTTCGACAGGTAGCATAATCCCTAGTTGGACCTAGGTGGCATAAACCGTGAATCCGAGAAGCGTTCAATAGGTAACATAAACCCTAGTTGGATCTAGGTCGTGTAAACCCTGGTTAAGTCTAGAAAGCGCTCGATAAGAAAACCCTAGATTAGATTTAGGTAATAAATAATATATGTACACCTAAAGGCAACCGCAATTACAGGGATTGGGATCACATTATCATCTTTATACAGATTACTAGTTGGGATACTAGTTAGGTGGTGCAGAGATATAGAATGGGGTGTGATAGTATATTCGGTTTAAACTGTCTTGCTTTGGTTTATATTAGTCTGTTATTCTGGTACTGTCCCATTTTCCAGTTTACTCCTGTCATGAACTTTATCATGTTCGCATGCTAAAAGCCACTAGACTTACTCAGGCTTTATGTATGACTCTAACTTTCTTTCATCTTCTTTTCTTTCGTTCCCCCCTAGGTAGTCAGGGAGGGAATAGCTCTGCTTAGTATGGACTGTTACTCTTTCCAAGCTTGATGACTCTTGGATATATCGCTTCAGACTCTCTTTTCCGTTGCTATGGCTGGCTTATGCTACATTGGGGAATATAAATGTTATTTTATGCTTCTTTATTTTATGTAAGACAGATACTCTAGTATTGGAAAGCAATTGTTGTACAAACTATTTTATCAATAAAGTAAAGTTTTATTTTCCGCTGTTTTAATTTTGTCTGTCTTGTAATTTATCTGCATCTTTTACCTTAAATGCTCCACAGAACTTAGTGCATTCCCTTTGTGAGTGACACTAACGGATGTGGGGTGTTACACCTTATGAATACCAATCATAAACAACTCGCAATGCTTTTTGAAAATGAAGCTACTATAAGACTCGCATCCCATCATACAATGCAAACACAAACCATTAGTAGCAAATTTTGCATAATGATAATCAAATATGCTTGATACGCGAAGGTCTCTTTTATTATTACTAGTGCATAGCATGAAAATCACTTTTGAAAGTAAATGTATAAATCTTAGAAGACATATGTACCATAAATTACGTCTACATACATAGATTACAACTAAAAACATAAAAGGTTCTTATTGTAAGTTGGGTTTCATCAATAACCAAGGCAAAGGATCTTCCTTTCCAGGATTCAGAGCACCTCTAGGGCTATGTCCCAAGATAAACAAATGTTTTTTCTATATCGACAAAGCTGGCCCACCACAATTTCAGGTGATGTTCGGGTTACTCCTGAATGTAACATCCCCCAGTCGTTGTTGACCTTTATCAGAGGCGCTTTGATCCATCATCCACTAAGTAAATTGCCTGGGCTCCGTAACGTGGCATCACTTTCTCAAACTAGAAGGAAACGTTAGTCCTTAACTCTTCGGTAGTTCATCCTATGTCAGTTCATTCCGGTTGTGAGGCCCTAAGTCGCGCTTCGACACAAAGCCGCACACAAGAAGCTTTGATCATCAATAGCTCATCACTTAGCATGCCTCATTGTCAATTGACAACATATAATCGATGTCTATTAATATATAACCCTCTGAGTACATAAGTCTCAAAGAAGGGTCCTAAGCAAGAGGATAGATCCTCCGCCACCAACTGATATATCATCAATAGAAACCAATTGGTTATGTAGGTAAATACAATGTCAGACACACATCCATTTACAAGTTCATTCTGAGTTGTATATGTAACTGAAGGCACCTTGTTCATCATCCAATAAAGCAGAGATGCCCTTGCATATCCAAAAAATCAACAAGTACATCTGGACTATTGCCGCTTATACCCTCGTTTTCGGTGTACACCGTAATCGAGACAACAACAATAATTCCAAATGATGTGAGGATCCCCAGTCTTCAACCACTGTCTTCAGTATCTTCAATACCCATCATATGGTTATTCAGAATGGGTTGAAATCCGGTCTTTTCGAATAACTAGCACATCTTTACAAATCATAATTGATATATAAAAATATCATGAGTCTTATTCCATTTTAGAATTTTTTTTACTTAATCATTGTTTATATTGGGAATTACTCCCTTAAATCTTATTAAAGATTTACAATTTAGGCTCTTGTTTAAATCTTTCCTTGGAAATCATTTCAAATGATTATAAAATCTCATTTTACCAATTTAACTCAAACCGAGATTCTACTCTTATCGGGATTACTGAATCTCGTGAGAAAGGTAATTTCTCAAATCACTATCTCATGTGTGGAAGCATAAGGTAATTTCTCAAACTGAGTTTCTACGTCTTATGTGGAAAGCATCAGGTTCCATGTGTGGAGGCCGTTGGTCACATTAAGAAGTTCATATTGCAAAGGCCTGTACATACTTAATTACGGCTTTGCCACACCACACCAACATCATCTATAAATACACCATAATTCACACATAAAAGGGGATCGGATTTCATTTCCATGAAGTGCCGCCAAACTCCATGCTCTCTCCAAACTTCATTAATGGCTTCTCAAGATCAATCCATCTCTCTCCAACAACAAACGGACCAAATCTTCATCAAACTCCATTAGAGATCTCTCAAGCTAGATCCAAATCATTCCAACCTCCATCAACTCTCTCTCAAACTTAGATTCAACACAAATTTACCATGGATCCAATGAAGATCATCTAAGTGTCTAAGTGGTTGAAGATCTACATGACGACCATCACAAATTAATAGATCTCATTCATCCCTTTATGAATTCAAGTGAAATCAAGAGCTAAAGAGAGAGAAAATAGAGGAGATCACTATAAAAGAGAGAAATGAGTGATATGAGTGAATTCATGTATTTTGTAAATCCAAAAGTGATAATGAAAATTGCTACTATAGTGGACGTGGGCCAATCTAGAGCCGAACCACTCTAAAATCTCATGTTTTTACTTACTTCTATATTTCATGGCTCCATATTTCTAATCTTACCTTTTGATGAAGTGTTGCTAAATACCTTGGAGTGTTGTGATCATTTTTGATTTCAACACCAGTGGTTGTAAAATGTATAAGGATATGAGAAGAGTTTTCTTTTGGAATGGACTGAAAAAAGATGTAGTTGAGTTTGCAACCAAATATTTGATTTGGCAAAGGGTCAAGGTGGAGCAATGAAAGCCAAGAGCATTGCTCCAACCCTTGAAAGTACCACAATGGAAGTGGGAAAGCATGTCAAGGGACTATATAGACGATTTTCCCTGATCTAGAAGGGGAAACAACAGTATATGTGTTAGGCCAAAAAATGGTCCTAACACCCAAATCATATATATATCGAGCATAGGATATAAAGAAATAAATGAAAATTACAAGAAAAAGCAAGACAACGGGATTTTTATAGCGGTTCGGCGTTAACGAGCCTACATCCACTTCATATGTTCTCATTTCA
Source organism: Allium sativum (assembly GCA_030737875.1). Classification (NCBI taxonomy): domain Eukaryota; kingdom Viridiplantae; phylum Streptophyta; class Magnoliopsida; order Asparagales; family Amaryllidaceae; genus Allium; species Allium sativum. The sequence goes on along the minus strand of JASFAX010000020.1, from coordinate 40,795,674 downwards.
TTCATAGATTACAATTACAAGGAGTATAGTAACTCAATCACTCGAATTCAATAAATAATTCTCTTTGAATTCATGTATTTTATTGAGGAAGATGGTGGTTATTCATGGAGAAACGTTGGCCATGGCAGCCATGGACTAGGAGATGCTAAAAGTCCCCTCAATTTTCCATGTAGTGGGGTATTTATAGTTGTAAGAGAGTTGATGTGGAGACCGGGTCGTGGTAGGACACCTGTAGCCCGATCTAGAAAAGTAGGAGTGGTCATAGCCTAGAGAATAGGTTAAGATTTACATGTGCAGTAGCAGGTCCTGGTCGCGGTTCGTGGTCACGGTTCACGAACCGCCCTCAGGAAGGGGCCACGAACTGCCCTCAGGAAGGTGTCACGAACCACCCTCAGGAGGGGGTCACAAACCGCCCTCATGAAGGGGTCATGAACCGCACTCTGGAGGGGGTCATGAACTGCCCTCGGGAGAGGGTCACGAACCGCTAGGGGGCGAGCCAACAGGGGCGAGCAGGTCTTCACAACTGCCAAAATCCAAGTTGTTCCATATTCCGCCACTTCATCCGAGTGATTACTGATCAATGTATGTTCGTATTTAAGCCCTTTGCTTTGGGTAGCCTGGTCACAAAGCTGACTAACATTTTGCCCCCCAAAGTACATCTTATCGCAGATGAGATATGCTTTGAATATCTAAAGCTAAATCTATCTAGGACATCATTTATCCTTGAGAATGCTTCATCCAATTGTTGCATCACTTCCATGGAAGCTAGTCAGGCCAAGTTCTATGGAAAGAGTATTCGAGATGATCGAGTAATTGTTCAAACCTCATCCAATCAAGAGGTCTAACTCATTCATTAAAAGTCATGCTAGATAGTTGGCTCCGAGCGTGATTATACATGCATAGGTCGTTGCCGAACAACATTATCATTTTCCAAAGTCAAGTGCATCCTTGGGTCAGACTTTCTTTTACATATGAGTCAATGTATGAAGTAGCTATCCAAATGATTGGGTAGTTCAAGAATCCTTGAGCTTTGAGTTGGTATCTAGATGGTTGGGACAAAACACATCAGAATCAACATATGAATTTGTCATTTGTACTCAAGTTTGGACTATCTTGATATCTTGATGTTGATCCAGGATATTAAAATCGCAACGTAACAGTAAGGAATCTGAAAGCCATGATCACCTCTGGATCGTGGTCAAACGAACCCACAATCGTTCTAGATCGCGTTGTAATCCAATAATCACATACTAGTCAGTAAAGGACATTGTTGAAATCATGTGAACCAGTGCTCGTATGATCTTCACAGTTGTAAGGTAGTAAAGAAACATATCACACCTTCCCTTCGATGTAACTGCCTTCCCTTCGATGTAACTGCGATTTGAGTCTTTGAAGTCAAATTTGACCCATAAGCTAGCTTATTTGAACAGGTAGGACAAATCATGTAAAGCTCTGAAGATATAGTGCATATGCTTTAAATCTTGCTCTAAGCCATTGTCTTCTTCAAAGTCAGCCTACAAATTTATGCTTGTGCTCTCGATGCCATTGAAGGAAAAGCAAAGTCTATGCTTATACCCCCAGAGTCAATGGGGGGTTGAGTCAGGCCAACCAGACATCCAATCTTTAAGCCTTTATACTTCTCGTCGATGCATCGGGTAAGATTAGCAGGTTCAACAACCTTAGCCAACCCAATTCATTCTGTGCTCTCTCTCGAGTTAGCAAAAATTAGTGTTGTATACGCAAATGGTTGAATTAAACTCGCTTTGATATCGTCTCTTCTCTTTATTCAGATAGTGAGGATCGCCTCATCAAGCGTCAGCGGACTCGGTTACTCCCATCGGATCAGTTGCGGAGCTAAGTAAGCTTGTTAATGCAAGCGGATGAATGTCGTTATGAAGTTAGTTGGGCCCCTCCGTTCATGCTTCAGCATATTCCGAAATGGTCATCACGGTCTTGTTGAGTCTGTTTCTCACGCTTAATTTCGTTGAGCTTGGTAAACAAGATCGTGGGCTTGATCAATGAAACAGGTTCTATCCGGCACTGTATACTCTTATCATCCTTTTCCAAGGATTTTCCTTTTATACTTATCATTTCAGGAATTGGATGGTGCTCTATTCTCTATCATAAAAGCATTAAGATCAACTGTCTTGGCATTAACACCTTCTTTTCATAAAAATCTGTCCATCTTAGGGATGAGTTCATCAAAGCCCCTAAGAAAATCTCGTTGCAGAGGAATACTGAAATTCGGGGACACAACAAGAAATCCTGATATTCCATGTGAAAGGGATGTAATTGTCGTTATCCTCATCATCTTGAGAAGTACCGCCAAAAAGCTGTTACGCATCGCCAATATCGGGACTGATGCCCCCAGTATCAAATCCATGATCATAAGGTGGTCTTTGCTGATTTTTCGTTGCTGGGTTGAAATTGCCCCTGGGTCATGGTTTGAAGTATTCGACCCAATTGGGTTCTTGTTCTTCGAATTTTTGCATTCCATCTTAGAGTTGAGTGTGCTCTGGTGCTCGAGTATCCAATCGAGTTGGAGCTGAAGTTGGTCGTGCATGACCTGAGTTTGTTGCAGTTCTTGCATTCTCAACTAGGATGTTGTGAGCAGCTGTTCCATTGTTCACGTCTCCATCCACAACGTTCTGAATCGAAGCTGCATGTTGCACATTTGCCGATCGGTTGATGCTCAATTCAATTTGGTGGTTGCGATGTGACCGAGCCAAGTTCGGCATTGCTTGAACTTCGATTCAATCATTTCCAGTCAATTGATGATTGTTGTTTAGCCTTTTGATTCAACGCTGGTGCCTACAGCGTGAAGTCTTGAAAAAGGTGAAAGTTGGTCCGAAGTTTATTGGTTCCACATATGCTGTGGTCGTCAATCAGGCTTCTGTCATTTGATTCTTGATGATGATCCGTTGTTCAAACGTATGTGGGCTAATCCCGAGGAGTCATCCTTTTAGTTGTAGTTTAGGATCTTACGGAACCTCGAAGATAGTAAATGTGCATAGAGTCATCAGGTAGTCGAACCATGCCACTTAAAGCTTGTATCCCGTGCCTCCATCCTCGGGGGTTTTCTCTGAGCAGTAGACTTCGAGTCCATAACTTCTCCAGATTCCTACTCCCTCTTCGCATCATGAGTCAGAGTTGGGTGAAAATCAATTTGTTGCTACTCAGCCTATACCAATCTCTTGTCTCCTATCTAGGCCCCGAGGATCGGCATCAGACGACAAAAGGTCAAATCCTGATCGTCTCGAGTGTTCTGCTTGGCCCATTAGGGGAACGGTCGGAAACAAGGTGGTCGCATTACGCCTAACTGCAGCATGGGATATGTCCAGCCTTATCTGAGCTCTCTAGTCTGGAAGAAGGTTGGGATCGGCAAATGGACGTTCTCTTTACATTCGTTTAGTAGTCCTTGAACGGTCCTTTCAAATTTTAACAAAGGAAGACGTATTATGGATAGCCCAAGAAATATTCAATCCATAGAAATCCTAAATGTCACGATCGTGCCATATCATATTAAGGCCAGAAAACCGATGATCGCTCAAGTTCGTATTAAGGCCAGAAAACCGACGATCGCTCAAGATCATATTAAGCCAAGAAAACCGATGATTGCTCAAGATCGTATTAAGGCCAGAAAACCGATGATTGCTCAAGATCGTATTATGGCCAGATATAAATCCAAGAATATCAGGGCCTCGCTGGGTCTTTCCAGCTACTGGTATACTCCATACTCAAGAGACATTCAAATCATCCCTCGTAAGTTGTTGTTGCGAGTTCGACCCTCGCATTTCTGACTGGTTGTCTTGTGAATTTGCATTCAGTAGATAAAGTAGTATTCCTGTAATCTCATACATTTGCAAGCTTTTTTTATATTTCAATCAAATATATTTGTAATTAGAGAATTATTACACTAAATAATGAACAATAAATCACATCATAGATCGAATGAGGGTTTTAATCCAATGTCCCTGCAAATCAAAATTCCTACAAATAAACAACATATCATATTGCAGCTATCGTAGGGGAGTGATGTGTGTGTATGCCCCCAATCAATCGTGAATAAAATGCCTAGACAGGTCTTGTTTGGGATTGATTAGGATTGACAGTGTATTGCCCCCACACGTTCGGGGGGAGGGGGGAGGGAGGGGGTTTGAGCTCAGCTTTCATTCTAGCCCCTGATCCTGCAGCGGGGTTGGAGCCCTTTCGTGGCATGAAATTGCAATGCCTTTATACCCTCCTACCGTATGCCCAGGATAGAGATCGAACTCAACTTTTAGTCTGTTCCCCAATCCTTCAGTGGGGTAGGAATCCATTTGCAGTGCACAGTCCCTGACGCCTTTATACTCTCCCGTCGAATGTCAAGGGTAGAGTGGAATCAAGGCAGTCTCTAATCGTGGTGCACCATCATGCCTTATGGAAACTATCTTCTCGTCCTTTATGCCCTCTCTCGGATCATTAGATTTAGAGTGGCGAACATCATATTCATGTCCTTTATACTCTCTTTGAATCATGAGAGTTAGAGTGGTTCAGGCGAACGGTCATATCACTTGCCCCGTCCTTCCTTCTGCACTCTAGTTCAAAGACCGGGATTTTGCCATTTCTAATGTCGTTCTCGAACTCGGTTCTAGTCCATACGCCATGCTTCACTCTAGCAGATGGAGCTTTTCCAACAAGTGGTCGGGTCATATTCGCCAAGGCGCTCCCTCATATGCTCTGATTCATGGGTAGAGGTGGTTGTTTGCAATAATCAAGTCTCTTTCGTCTCGTCAACTCATGAGATGGAGTTTGGTCAGACGTTGCAGTATTATGCTTTAAATACTCTTTCAAATCATTAGAGTTAGAGTCACGAATTGAGTGGTATTTAAGCATGGCGCGCCCATCACACTCGTCCTAGGTTTATACTTCTATCAAAGCTCTGAGGATTAGAGTTAGTCGGGCAAACAGTCGAAAAACATTTGTTGAAGCTTTGCGTTACTCCGATCAATCTATGGGAGGAGTGGTTGGCACCGATCTTTGGGGACCTGCCACGTGTGAGCCAAGAAGAGGATGGTCATCTCAGATCCACCTTGAGCTATACAACTTTCCTCAAACGGAGGGCATGGCTTTGTAAACGAGCAGTTCAATCGGGATCATTATAGTGTTGCTCCATAACTCTGTATGCGGGTGTTAGGAATCTAATCGGTATCAAATCCTGGGTACCAACGCCATCCACATATTAATTAATCTGAGTTAGCTACATCAATAACTCATAAATCATGCAAATATAAGAGTCATGGTTAAAGAATAATCCTGTTAAAGGAATGAATATCATTAGGGGCAAAAATGGAGTTGTAGATTCTTTGCAGGTCTTTTCAAATAATTTAGGAGCAGCAGTCCCAAGAATAAATAGATCTTGATCGGGGTCTTGAAATGGCAAAGGCAGTTAGGTGGATACTGTAAGTGAATGACGAAGTTGCATCTCCTTTGAATCGCATTCTTACCCACATGGAAAGGGCAAGGGCAAGGATTGAGTGTTAGGTAGTCACGTCTGCACTGCTAATGTTATCACATCATTACATTAGTGCTAGGGAGGTATTTGGCGAGAGGACTATGGGTCAATGCTCATATAAACTCTCGCATTTTCCATGGTAGGAAATAGTATATGGCTGCTGGGGGGTAATAATAACTCATAAATCCATTGATATTCCTTCGATCCCACGTTGGAGATAAGAGTATGGTGCACATACAATCAATCAACATTGAGGCGTAAGTGTTCTAACCTTCAATTCTCTAACCTTCAGGAAAGACTAAGGCAATTGGCCATACGAACTCCTGATGTATCAGCTTAGAATTAGATGATGTAATCTCAAGTGATTCATTCTAAAATCTCCAGTTGCCCCCAGTGTCTGGGGAATGAGTTAATTGGAAAATAATTGATGAAAGGAGTGGAAGAGTGAATCTACTTTCTACTTCCAAAACATCGCTCATTAGATGTTTCATTCGCATATATCTCCCTTCAAGTGGGGAGCTAATTAGTGATTTTTTCGAATCATTTAGGGCATTGAATTTAGCAATGGGAATCGTTGGTTTTTGTCTTGGGACAATCTTCCAAAGAAAATAAGCAATGTCATCTTGCATGTCATATCTTAAGGCATAACTGATGATGGTACACCATTCATTCTCCTTGCTGGAAGCATTCCGTGCTGCAAGAAGTTTCTTGAAGGGGTTGTCGATGATTTTCTTCCAAGTTCAGTCTCCAACAGTGGATTAACTTCCATCTGATCAATGGTCGGAGTTTGTAGTGTCTTAATTGGGATCATCTCCATCTCTTCCGGATTCTCGGAACTTTCTAACTTTCCCTGATTATCCACCTTCCAATTTTCTGTATGCGGAATACAAGACATATTGTAACGTTCCCATTCATCCAACAGCTCTTGTACCCATTCTAGATAAGCTGCTAGTCGTGATCCCTTTATCTGGAATCACCTTTGAATCTTTCTTTAGGAGTTATCAATACGACTCCGACGCAGGGTCATCGATCATTCTTTGCATCGTCTGTATACAGCTACCTGGTGCTTGTATTCATTTTTCATTTTGAAGGGCCTTCTTCTTCATCTAGCACATCCTCTCCGAGAATGGTAAACTCAGCAATGGATTCAGCTAATGTTTGCCCCCGTATGGACTTCTTTAGGAAGGGATTGAGATCAAACTGGTTAAGCTCGATGTTCCGTTCGAGCAATTTCCCAGATGCTTCAGGTCGTTGCAGGACCTGTCGTAATGGCTAATCGGTGTGTATCACAATCATATGAACTTGGAAATAGTGGCGGAGGTTTCTCGAAACAATCAACAGGCTGTAAGCAAGCTTTTCCGTCTTTGGGAAGTTGCTTTGTTAGATGTCGTCTTCTTGCATCCCGAATTTTCATCTGCTCCGGGATCTATATCTTCGGGTAAATCATCGGGCAACTCTTCCTATGACGTCTTCCTTACTTGCTAAGCCCATGCCTCCTTCACACTCCATCTCATCAGGAGGGAAAGCATTGTTTGGTTCCATGCCATTTCTGTTGCGTAACATATTTCATTCAACCAAATAGGAAGTACCTCTGGTAACTTGACTGCCCAAACCATTCCCACTCCAACTTCGGTTGGGATATTTAGTAGTAGACATCAAGTGCTATGTAAGCTCTGAATTCCGCTAGAGCTGGTTGGTCGAGGTCTTAATCAGATAAGCTTAAATGCAATAGCATGGTTTGCAAGGCTTCAAGTAATGTTCACACATTCTGTCATAACTGTTATATAAAGTGGAGAGCTAATGGTTGATTCATATTTGCGTTAATCTCGAGCTCTCGTCTCTTGACCGAGGTTGTATGGTGGTTGGTGAGCAGTCAGTGTTGCTATCATCCGGGCAAGGATCCCTAGTCCCAATCATGGCGTGTGGTGGTTCAACCGATACCTAACTCTGGGCACCAAAATATGTTGATCGAACCCTTATTGAATGGAAGCCAATCTTCACTGATGTAGTTGATGGTAGATAAGCATTGCAAAGGTTAGCTAAGCTCTTCAGGGAGTGAACTACGTGACAAACGTCTTTCGCCACATCATTCAAGTGAGATATGGCTTTGTAGTGTTAGGATCCTTAGTTGCTTTCCAATATTCCATTATTGATAATCATGGTTGCTAAGATCATATGAATAGTCTTTAGAGTAGTACCCGGACTGTTCCATATAACCGTCATTCGGTACTCCGCTGATTAGACATGTTTATGTCATGCAAATTAGGTGATCATTACTCATTCAGGAACAACATCAGTTGCACTAGTGAAATTTATTCACCATCGGAGCTTCAGAAGAGGAAGATGCTATGAGGCAATCATTATCTTGTATACTGTCATGGCCAGCATGCCGAATCTTTTCAACAGTTGCTCACATTGAATAACATCACTAAATAGGTGTTTTGTCTCTAGGAAGAATTCCAATCGTTGTCAATTTCTTGTCGATATCCTCAGACCATCTACTAAATCTCGGTTGATAAACGTTGGTGATAGTTGTAGGACAAAACGTACTCCGAGCCGAAGGCGAGCCATCAGCGGGTCCAAGCACAGCGCCGGTGGGGGTCCGGGCTCCACAGTCCCGGCGGCGATCTATTTCGATTTTCGGTCGACCTAGCCGGTTAGGTCGAAAGTATGGGCACCGCACAATTTTTCGATTTTGGAAAATGGAGCCTTTTCTGAGATGATCAGAAAAATGCATTTTTTTCCAAAAACTGTCACTTTTTGGGTTCGGGTCGTGACCCTTGTTCGTCATCACTTTCCTGGGTCGTGGTTCGCACATCCCTTCAGTTCGTGAAACCCACACTTTTCAAAGCCTGAATTTCGACAAAAATTAAAACTTAAACTTATCCAAGCATGGAGAGTATATATTTGGTAGCTACAAATAATGAGCACAAACATAATTAGAGTAGAATAAAACTAACTCATAGTGGAAACAAAATAAGATAACTAATACCGACTAAGACGTCTACGTTTAAGCATAACATCACATGGATATCGAGCATTAGAGAACGAGAATCGAAAACTAAAGTGAACACCTGCTAAGATCTGCCTTCCCCAAGATAAACCTGATAGTTATTATGAGGAGGGATGTTATAATAACAATTCCTGGTGAGTAAAAATGTATAACACTGCCTACAATACACAAGTGTTTACCGTTTGGTCAGAACCAAATATATGTCTAATAATGTTAGTAATTCTAACCTAACCTTGTAAAGATTTATGCATGATGACAAACTACCTACCCAACTAGCATTCCCAAATGATAGTTATAACGATATTGAGATGGTATGTTTAAGCATAAATATGAAGTCTCTTAACCACCATTCAACCTTTTACCAAAGACTAAGAGGCGGGCTCCCAACTACTCCTTATCCTATAAGGAGGTAAAAAAATTTATATAGCTAATTGAGACCACATAATCTATATAAGATAAGGGTGGATCCTTTCGATCTTTTAAGACCCCGATACCAATATAAGATAAGGGTGGATCCTTTCGGTCATTTAAGACCCAAGGTGAACCTATCGATCACCTAATACCTTATTCGATGGTTTATTTTACACTAATATAAATTAGAGGACACTATCTAAATGTCTTACTAATTTAAGGCTTATATCTTTGATGCATATATCCATGCCCCCCATAAGGCAAGAAATAGTAAGCAGTCACTTATTACCCACAGAACAGGTGGACGACATCTTGTCATTTATGGCCTTCATCTAACGGACCCCCATGTTACTATCTAGCTGATCTCATTAGATAATCCCCTAGTCACTTACTACTTCCCGCGGGATAGGCACACATATGGTACCTCCATAGAGGTCATTTAATTCCAAATCCTAAGTTGGAATCTCACCTCAATCACTTACTGCCTAGAGGAAGAGGACCAGCACATGGATTACCAAGCTCATACCTAACAGCCATTTAATACTTCTTGATTATGGGGGGGTGAGCTACATGATACTTAATACCCTTTTAAGGGTGGACCTAACTACTTAATACCTCTATCCTAAAGCAGGCTTGCACTTATAAATTATTTTCCTTTTTAAGGTTTCCTATTTTGGGAGGAACACTGGCCCCATAACGACTTAATACATCACACTTGAAACAAACCTCATTTTAGTAACAACCTTACTACGCAATTAATTATCGTCATAGGTTCCTATGGTTAATGATACCCAAATTAGTTATGCATATATCCGATTGTTGGAACGTGCATACTTCTGGTGAATAAGGCAACTGACCTAACATCATTAACCTACCGAGTCCAATACTTGTCCTTTAATTATTTCTTAACAAAAACGATTATCAAATTCTTATCCGTTAGGTTCAGTTCTGCTAATTTGCTTATAAATCTTCTTAACATAAGAATTTACTTTATAAAATCAATTAATAATTAATTATAAACTTAATTAATAAATAATAAATATCTATTTTCTTTTAACAAACTTTTATTCAACAATACAGATTTAAAAATATGTCTTCAGTTATAAAAATAAACTTTTATAACTTCATTTCAATTGATTAACTTGACGGTAAATCAATATTTGAAAAACGATTGATTTATAGGCCATATACTGCTAATTACTCAACCAATATTACCCATTGGTTTAAAAAACATATATTAAATTTCAGGTCAACATTCAACAACCAAATCAATTATCTAATTAGAATAGTTAATATAATGATAATATAAAAATAAATAATATTAAATATATTTGAGGAATCCCGTTGGATCCCTCCAACCTGTCCTTTCATGTATCCAAATACGTTATCTCAATATAATCATTCAATTCAAATAAATAATGGTTTCGTAATAGTCAATAATTTTAATTCAATAACAACCAATTTATTTAACACCACCATAACAATTCAAACAAATTCATTTAATTAAACACTTTTATTTATAAATGTGACCAATAAGGTAAGCTTGAAAAAAGTCAATGTGTACGACTTAAAGGATCTATAAGGATATAGCGGAAATGAATGTGATATGCTAACTAATTTATATGCAATAGTTACGTAGGTAAAATCTAAGTTATATATATATATATATATATATATATCACAAGTAAATAAAGGTGGTAAATAAAGTAAAGCGACACTCAGAATTTTATACTGGTTCGGACTTCCCGCCCAACGTCCAGTCCCGATGCTCCTCTTCAGAATTCACTAACAACGCCCTCTCTTAACCCGGATGAATAGGTCAGTACACCCGAGCCCCAACAAGGATGCTTCTCGCCTAAGCAACTACACAGGCCTTCAACAATTACGAGTACTTGACTTCTGATTTGTGTTCTTGAATCAACACGGATACCCAAAAGTTTAAGTACAACCTTCCTATATTCTGATCCTCGAGTACATGATTTGAATGCGAAGATTTAAGGAAGAAGACTGCTTGTTGAATCAAATGATATTAAATCGATTAAAGGATTCAACAAATATTTGAATTGGAGAGCTTTTTATTTGCAAGGAATGTAAATGGAGAGAATAGAGTGATGATCAGTAAAATTAATAAAATTCAGTAATTGTAAAACATGATTGAAGTAGTTTATATAATAGTATAAGAGTAGCTATCCTTCATGAAGAGTTTCTATAAAAAGTTATGTCCATTTCCTTTGATTGATGAAGAGGAATCTCTTCATGAAAATGGTGATTCTTCACAAAATAATTTCTGGGTTGAATCAGTCGACTGGTTAAAAATCATCAGTTGACTGGTTGAAATATATCGTATATATAAAAAAATTGAAAACTAGGCGTTATATCCAGAAACAGCCTGACCAGTCGATTGGTCCTTTTTCTACCAGTCGACTGGTAGGCCAGTTTCTGCATATATCTAGCTTTTGAAGGTTTATAAATCTATATCTATATATATATATGTATATTACTTTGTTTTGCACATTCGTGTATACTTGAGGATATATTTTAACATAATTCTAACACAACTCAATGTGTGTGTGTGTATATATAACCTTATCTCTATGATATTATTCCCACTGCAACTTCATTTGTTGGCATTGATCAAAATATTGTTATCAACATTCTCCCCCTTTTTGATTGATGACAACACTTTCAATTTTATCCCCCTAAATGTTTAGCTCCCACTGAATTTCTGCAATAATTCATTAGTTCATAATTTTATAACCTTACCATTTGAATCCTGCATTAACAAATGTTAGCGCAAATTTTCCAATAGTATGAAAAATATAAAGTATATTAGCATGGAAACATAACAATGGTATAAGCATGAGAGATATTTCTCCCCCTTTGTCATCGATTAAAAGAGATTAAGATATCATAAGCACAGAATAATCGAATAATTTAAACACATCATCATTTCAAGCAAACATAATATTTAGCACACCCAAAAACATAGAGGTTCCAAATTTAGATTATTACATAACCAAAATATAAAAGTTATTACACAACCAAAATAAGAGTTCAAAAAGATAGTAAAGTAAATAATACTTCCTACTTAGTCTTCATCGGATTCGGTTTCTTCAAAAGTGGTCCAATTAAGAGGTGAAATAGGTCGTTTTTTCGGATCTGTTACATGACCAGTCGTCGCAAGAGAACATGATATAAATTTCCACATCCTTCCTAGAAAATCCTTAATTCTATCAAATTTTTTGTCCATTTTCTTATCCATCCTTTAGAGTCTTGCTTCTAGAAGGAGTTGATTGCGTGCAACTACATCAATTGCTTTTTTTGACGTTTGATTTGGTTCCGTGATTCGGACATCTATGGGATTAGCTTGAATGGAACTCAGTGATGGTTGATCCAAATTTCTTTTTCTCCAATTTTCTAAACTCATGATCTGGACTTGTGGAGGAGCCATATGCATTTGCTTTAAACTTTTCTTACCCATTATTTTTATTTCAATTTCTTCCGAGTCCGGCTTTGGAATTTTTGCACTTTCAAAAACTCGCATCAAATATTCACCGTAATGAAAATATGTTGTCACTCCTTGTGTGTAAAGAAGAAGATGTCCATAATAATTTGCATCCAAATAATTTTTACATTATCAAAAGTTGCATACAAAGCCCTGAAAGTGTCCAAATACAAAAGGTCATTAGTTACGGACCTTGGAAGTATTGTTCGAGTAAGGACATGATGAAGTACCCTTGCATTAGGTCATAGTCCTTTAGTTCTAGATCCATCTGAGTCATCATCCATAAAGAGATGACTAACTTCATCCCTTACACCATATTCACAAGTTAATTCGGACAAGGCAGTTCCATCTATTGATGAATTTAAAACTTGACCTATTCTATCACTAGTGATAAACATAGGTTGCCTACACACAAGACTCCATACACAATTTTGTGAATTAGAAGGGCTTTGATGATCCAAGTTCATATCGGCCAAAAAGAGCTTGATCATAGTGACATTCATTTTGATGCTATTTTGATTATAATCTAAAAGGGGTTCAAGTCTACCTCGATGAGCTAGATGTTGTAGACCATAGGAGTTGAAATCCTCAAACTTTGCAAAAGGTCCTGCCATGAATTTCACTTTGGATAAAAGCTTCCATCTTCTTTTAGCTAGGTGATTTCAAAGCCACTGATCAATTGAGTATTCTTATGTCTTCTTGGATCTTGTTCCTGAAGATGATCCTGTGTCTAATTGTGGTTTGGGAGCCATGAGAGAAATTTCAGTTTTTTCTAGGGTTTTGGTAGGTTTAGAGTGTTTGAGAAATGAGAAATAAAGAGGAAGGTAGGGTTAATATAGGACGTATATGACTGAAACCAGGTATTCAGGATCCAGTTAACCAGCCGATTGTTGGATGTAATACCAGTCGACTGGCTATTTTTATTTTGTACGGCAACCTTTGTTTCTAATTTCTGAGTTTATTTCTTGAATATTTATTGATCTTAAACTTATTTAATGAAATATATATATATATATATATGTTTATTATTAAAATGAACACAATACAACTTCTTTTAAGAAAATCATTGGAAATTTTTTGCATTATTAATCAATGCAAGTATTATTGAAAATAATAATTCTATTATCCGATAACTACTCTTTAGAGGAGGTCGATTTCCGTGGTGTCATAGCTCCTTCATTCTATTGATAATTCTTTTTTCAAGAGTTTGGACTATCCTTCTTACTCTTGTTAGTTTTCTTCCATGCACTCCATAAAGTAGTAGGTCTTTATGATGACTCGGGAGTCATAGAATAAGGATAGTGTCCAGGTTCTAAAACTGCTAATCATCCACATACTCGAAGAGCTACAGTTTTGAGAAAAGTTAATCTATCATACGTTTTTTTTATAATAGATTTCTTTTTGTAGTTTGAGTTGTTCATTCTAATAATGATGAATATCATCGATTTTTTCTTTTGTTGAGGGAGACACTGATAATTCTCTTCTCTTCTTGGCTTCCGGAGTGTATCCGGTTCTATATTCTTGCCACCGAAGAGTCGGTTCGTCGTTCGGAGTAGGATATGTGATGATGTTAATCGAATCCGATGAAGTTTTGTCGGAAGATTTTGTTGGAGTTGATAAGGATTTTTCTTGTTTTGACATGATACTATATAGTTTCCGGTTATCTTTTTAATTATTTTGAAAACAGAATACTTTTTCTCATGTATTTATACAAACATTCATGCTAAAAATAGTGTACTAAATGAATGGTTATGTGAGTATTAATCATTCCTTTAAAAACTTAATTAGGTTTTGCTAAAAACTAGGATGAATTGAATGTCATACAAAAAAGCTTAATTTTAGTATAACTATATTTACAAACTAAATATGAGGTAGAACAAAAAGGATTAGTTTTAATAAAGAAAATACTTACAGAAAAAGAGTAATTATAGATGAAATCCTTCCTTATATTCTAGATACTTGTCATAAATTTTTGCATATATTCTTTGTAAAACTTGGTAGTAATTTATGATTTGTATAAGGAACTAACTTATATTATATCTATTTAAATGACAACTATATTAAGTAAAACTAAAACTATAGAAATTATAGAATGTTTAAGTAAACAAATTACTTACAGAAAAGAATAAGTGTTTGAGAGTTCCTTTTTGGACAAGCTAGTCATAAATTCTAGTGGTACATGCAAAACAATAAAAATTAACATGGTACCCACTTCCTCCATTAGGCTCCTAAGGGTTAGGTCTTAGGAAGCCAAACCCAAGAGGGCTTAGGTTCCTTTTTGAAAAAGTAATCATTATTGTAATGAACATAATCTAAAAAGTTATTAATATAATTATTCCTAATAAGAATATTATTTGTCTTCGGAATCCATATACTAATATTTTCCAAATATTTTTTCTTAGTAGAAATATTTTTACTACTAGAAACTTTCGGTTTAATATTAGAATTTTTTAAATCGGATTTCCTTTTTGAATTAATTTCTTTATTATACCTAAGTCCTTTTGTACCAAAAGCTGGTTGAGAATTTTCTAATATTTTAGATAAATGTTCTTTACCCTTGTTAAAATTATTTACATTTTTAGAAATACTTTCTAACTTAGTTTTTAAACTAGAGTTTTCTAACTCTATAATTTTAATTTTAGTATTTAAATCATGATTTCCAGATGCTAATAAATCATTTTTATTCTTTTGAGTCTCGATTTCTTGACTCAACAAAGTAATTTGAGAATTTGCAATTGAAAGAGAGTCTGCAATTTTCTAATTTCTTCTTCTAAAATTTCTTTATCATATTTCAAAAGATCTTTCTTAAATTCGGCTTTATTTTTATCTTCGTTAGCTTGTTTAAACTTTTGCTTAAACATTTTTCTAGACTATAAAATTTCAGTATTAATTTCTACTAATTCATCAAAAGTAAAATCACTTACATCATTATCCTTAGCCATAGCATATGTTTGCTTGTTCACTATCACTGTCGCTGTCACTTTCAGAAGATGAATCTGAGTTGTCCCAAGTGACTGAAAAAGCTCGTCTCTTTGATTTTTCATTTTTGCGATTTCTCTTTAGCTGTGGACAATTCTTTTGATAATCTCCGGTCTTGTGACAGTTGAAGCATTCTACTAGAGCAGAGTCAGGTTCTTTTGATGAATTCTTCTTTATAGTTTTGCTATGACTTTTTCTGTATTTTAGAAATTTACTAAAATTCTTAGCAGCAAATGCTGTATCCTCTTCATCTGAATCAGAATCTTCTTTTTCTGCATGGAAAGCTAAATTTTTCTTATCTTGTACCTGTGCTTTCTTTGCCTGCAAATTCACTTCATAAGACATTAAATTACCGATCAATTTTTCTGGTTTCATAGCAAAGAGATCATTAGCTTCTTCGATTGCTAATACTTTTCTCTGCCATTCATCCTTTAAGGAATTCAAAATTTTTGATACTATAACGAAGTCGGAATACTTATCTCCTAAACCTAGCAAAGAGTGATAAATGTTTTGAAAACGTGAATACATATCATTTGTAGATTCATTTTCATTCATCTTGAAATTTTGAAATTGATTCTTGAGCATACATATTTTGCTTTGTTTAACTTTGTTAGAACCTTCATGAGTAATCTTAAGTATTCTCCAGATTTCATATGCAGTGTTGCACATACAAATTCGATTGAACTCATTTCTATCTAAAGCACAATGCAATATGTTCATAGCCTTAGCATTGGCACTAGCCTCTGATTTTTCTGATGCAGACCATTCTATGAATACTGTAGTAGGTTTTATGTATTCTTTTTGAGTGATATTCCATGCATCAAAACTATTTGCTTGCATGTATATTCTCATTCGTGTAGCCCAGTGGCTATAGTTCATGCCATTAAAGAAGGGTGATCTAGCAGTTGACTGGCCTTCAGAATATGCGGTATTATTGCTAGTACTAGTATTGTTATCCATATTATCTAAATATCAAATAACGGTTTTATGGTTATATGATGGCCTTGCTCCGATACCAAATGAAAAGTCGATGTGTACGACTTAAAGGATCTATATGGATCTAGCGGAAATGAACGTGATATGCTAACTAATTTATATTTAATAGTTACGCAAGTAAAATCTAAGTTATATATATATATATATCACAAGTAAATAAATGTGGTAAATAAAGTAAAGTGACACCCAAAATTTTATACTGGTTCGGACTTCCCGCCATACGTCCAGTCCCGCTCGTCGGAATTCACTAATAATGCTCTCTCTTAACCCGGAGGAATAGGTCAGTACACCCGAGCACCAACAAGGATGCCTCTCGCTCGAGCAACTACACAGGTCTTCAACAATTACAAGTATTTGACTTTTGATTTGTGTTCTTAAATCAACACGGATAGCCAAAAGTTTAAGTACAGCCTTCCTATAATTTGATCCTCGAGTATATGATTTGAATGCGAAGATTTAAGGAAGAAGATTGCTTATTGAATCAAATGATATTAAAATCGATTCAAGTATTCAACAAGTATTTGAATTGGAGAGCTTTTTATTTGCAAAAACTGTAAATGGAGAGAATAGAACGATGATCAGTAAAATCAATAAAATTCGGTGATTGTAAAACATGATTGAAGTAGTTTATATAATAGTATAAGAGTAGCAATCCTTCGTAAAGAGTTTCTATAAAAAGTTATGTCAATTTCCGTTGATTAATGAAGAGGAATCTCTTCACGAAAGATGGTGACTCTTCACAAAATAATTTCTGGCTCGAATCAGTCAACTGGTTAAAAATCATCAGTTGACAGGTTGAAATATATCGTATATATAAAAAATTTCAAAACTAGTCGTTATGTACAGAAACAGGCTGACCAGTCGACTGGTCCTTTTTCTATCAGTCGACTGGTAGGCCAGTTTCTACATATATCTGGCTTTTGAAGGTATATATATATATAACTTTGTTTTGCACATTCATGTATACTTGAGGATAGATTTAACATAATTCTAACACAACTCAATGTGTGTGTGTATGTGTCTATATATATATATATATATATATATATATATATATATATAACAAACCTTATCTCTATGATATTATTCCCACTGCAACTTCATTTGTTAGCATCGATCAAAATCCTGTTATCAACAAAGCTATCTTAATTGGGACCAATCGTTAAAATAACGATTTTCTTTTCCACTGAAATTAAACAACTGTTTAATTTCATGGGTTCAATAAATATATGTCTATATATTTAACAAACAGCAAATAGTCAACCATTAGAAACCATAACACACAAAATAAAAACCCAACTTATAAAATATAAGTGGGGAGTACTGAGTGAGTTTAACTCACCTTGAGTTGATTCGCTGTTTTAAGCAGCTCATTTCAGTCAAATTAAACCAGTGTTTAATTTAATAGAAAATCCAGCTTGTTCCAATTATGTCCCAATCTGTTCCGTAATGTAGTGCTTGTTGCGATGAGCCCAACCCCTCTTGAGTCGTCGAATTCTGATCACATATGGATTGATTATTAATATTATAAGTTAATATAAATTAAATAAACTATTAAACCCATGATTAAGTTCTAAACCAAACTAATTATGATTTAAATTAAAACGGGCTCGAATCCTTAAATTTCATCCTCGATAGTTACACTTTATGTACCTAACATGTTTTAAATAAATTATTTAATTCCTAATCAGGTTTCTAAGATGACAAATTACTATTACTATTTAATATAATATGGACTGGTTCAATTCTTATACCACCGAGTCTTTGTTTTACGTTTTCATATCGAACCCCACTTTGTTTAGAAAAACAGCTGAACTACTCAATTTAGTTTTAACATCATTAATCACTAATTAATTATAATCGAGTCATAAATAAGTTTTAAATTAACAAATTACTTTAGTTATAAGGGCCGATCGAATTGTTTCTCCCGAGCTCGTGATCTGCTTCAAACATTTCGTCCCAGGACGGCACCTCTTCGATTTCAACATAACGTCCCAGCACATATTTTTTTAACTCACTTTCAAAAGGCCTGATGTCCCGTGTATGTTCGATTGGCTATACTTAAAAGGAGACCAATTCTTCTGTCCTCATTTCCCCTGTCTCCCATGTCCCTCCAATCAAATCTCTCCATTTTAGCTTTTTGCATTTAATTCCCCAAAAAATTGAGGGATTTAACTACAAAATGGGACAGAACAATTGGTGCATACTTAAAAAGCTTCCCCACCCTCGCCTGTATTTCCGCATCTATTTTATTCGAACACCACTCTGAGTTGCTTCTTTATTTCTGCATCTCTCCACCCACGCAACTTCTAGCTTCACCGTGTCTTTACTTGACCGGTGAATTGTTCTGTCCGCATCCCTATGTGTGCCTTGTGTGCCCACCCAATCACATCCTCTGATTTCCACCTTTTGCAGAAGTCCCTCAATTGTTGTGGGACTTAATTGTAAAAGGTGGAAATCAGGGAAATCTTGGCCGTTGGGCATACGGAGACAGGGGGATGGGTACAAAAGAATTGGCCTCTTTACTTGATGGATGTTTAATTTAAGACAGGATGGAAAAATGATGGATGTTTAATTTAAGACAGGATGGAAAAATGAACAATTAACGGTCTGGGTTAAGTATATATATTTTTGATTTGTTTTTTAGTAGGTTCGTTTATAATTGGTTATTAAATTATATTATAAACTATCATTGTACATTTTATAATCGCACCGCAATATACGAACTCCGAATGAAATGAAAATAGACGTACCTCTATGTCTTGACATTCCAGTCCCAATGGAATTAATTTTGTTAGAAACGGACTCCGTTTGCACAACAATGTTATTTTAATTTATCGGTTCACTTTTAAATTGCACGCACTAAAGAAATAACTCTGATTGGCTCCAAACTGGAAATCTAGCAAAAATTTACGATACGTATTACAATACAATTTGTTTCATCAAAAATAGAGGTTGTTTGAAAAAAAATTAAGGTCTACATAATATCGAGAAATATAATTAAATTCAAAAAAAAATTAATTTTAAATAAAAATAAATTATTATTATCGTAAATACCTAACTGGAAATACCACAGAGCTTCAAATATAAATCACACAACTCAATATCATCAATTCCAAGTTAAACGATGTCCAAATTATATTAAAACCCTTTTAAATATATTAAATAAGCATTATAATTTAATAATGATTTCCATAACGATTATTTTAAAATTTGTATTATACATAACTAACAATACAAAACACGAAATCTGGATTTTTCTCTTCCATATGAAAATTATTATTTACTAGATTCCAACATTTCTTATTTCACAGAAATCCGACTTAAAACAGATTATGTATATTCAGTTGAAATTCAAAACTCAATATTATGAACTATTGCGTCATTTCGAGCTCGATTATAATTATATAAAAATTTATAGTTTAAACTTCATTTTAATAAACGAATTGAATATTAAAAACCAATAATATTCCAAAAATATTATTTAAAATAATAAATTAAATTAAAAAATTAGGCTATCAAAAATACGGGACATTACATTAATTATTTCTAAAAGAAATTAAAATTACAAGATTAATAATGAAGGCTAAGAAGAAGAGAAATAAATACAACTTGAGATGATGATTTAAACCTCTACTCTTTTACAGAGATTATTACTTTAAGGTTGAAGTAATGATCATTTATGGTCATAAGTCAATGTTTCATCAATTCTTCAATTTATATGAGAAACGTTTATCCATTTGATTTTCCAGTTTTCAGAAGTGCACAGGCGTTTGATAAGATTCAATATTTAATCAGCTAATTAAAGAATTATTGATTGCTTTAACCTTGCAAAATAATTCTTCTTCTCATGTAAGCAATTGATTGTCTTTTTTAATGCTACAAAAGAGGCAGACATCTTCCAAATTTTTCGTAATTGATAATATTGTAGGGGTGGGCGCGGTTCGGTTCGGTGCAGTTTGAAGCTCAAACCGCTTCCGCACCGCATCAAACGGTTGATCAAAAATACAAACCATTATACTAACCATTCAAACGATTCAGTTTCGGTTCAGTTTCGATGTAATGCGGTCCAGTTTTGGTTCGGTCCGGTTTGAATCCGTATTAAATATGAAACAAGAAAATTACTTTCATCAACAACAATTTACGATTGTATGACATTGTGTTACATGAAGGTTAAAACACATAGTGCTATCTTTAATTATTATAACTACAATGTACGTTGAAAATAGAATATATATCGTTAAATTAAAAGTTAGATAGGAATTTGTTAATTTTTTTATCATAACATTGTCGGTGTAGCTATTCGGTTCGATTCGGTTTAATATGATTTGGTAAAAGTTCAAACCGCAACCGAACCGTACCATTGCGAGTCGGTTCGGTTTGGGTTGTTTGATTTAGAGAGAGAATCCGGTGCGGTTTTCCGCACGGTTTTTACGGTTCGGTCTGGGCGGTTTCCGCATTGCGGTGCGGTTTATGCTTACCCCGATAATATCGTATGACTGAAATCAATAATATCTTTCAAACCTTCTTTAGCATGAAAGTATCATATCACCAAATCTAAGAATCTAGCGAAAGCCAATGATAAAAGCGTTTTAAAATAAATGTATGCATAACTGAACCATAATGCTAACCCTGTTGATTTCCCCATCATGCTAGTTATGCATAACTGAACCATAATGCTAACCCTGTTGATTTCCCCATCATGCTAGTTATGCTGGTTTTCTGGGTTTTCCATAACTTTTTGCATATTTCTATTGTTTTCTTTAGATCTGAACAGAGATTCTGTAACACCCCACCTCCGCCAGGGTGGCTCTTGCAAGCACTCTGACTTTAGAGGGGCGTTTGAATCAGGTAAACATGCATAATGATGTATCAAGGCAGAACAAGAACATATGTATATATGTAAACAGAGTAAATAACATAGATAAAACAGCGGAAGATTTCAAACCATTTCAAAACAAGTCTGGTACAACATAATGTCAACTTTCCAAATACACAAGTCTAGATAAAAACAACATTTCTGAAAAACTGAAATACATAAGTACTATCCCCAAAATAAGTGATAACCATAGCTAGCTTCATGTCAAGACCGTACATGAGCTAAAATCCCACAAGCAAGCGATCAGAAATCCAAGCTAAGCTCCAATATTCCCACCCTGAGAACCTGGGGGGGAAACGGAAGAAAAGAGGCGAAAGAAAACAGGTCAGTCAAAAAGACTGAGTAAGCCCTACTACAATCAATGTAAACTGATAAAATTAACTAGCATGAGAAGCAGGGATGAACATAAGGATAACATACTAGCATGATGATTAACTAACAGGGTAGATAAAGGTGTCATCGCATAATCAGGTTTAAGGTTTTTGCACCACAGGTGTACTAGCAAACTAACATGACTTGAATAAACAAGTATTGATCCCTTGGCCCAAGCTTTGGCCCAATAACATGAAGTGACCCCATACGAGGTCCAACCAAACGGTCTAATCGATCGGCTCCCTATAAGCCTAACTCGTCACGTGTTGGTGTCAATGCGGCCCAAACATGATTGTAGTCAGACTGTGCAGGGTCTCCCGTCGGGTGTATCAAGCCCTAGGGTGTCAACCCCTGGACACCATAAACATGAGTGCACAGTCTCGATCTACTGGTACCCGTGCATGTTTTCCCCGGCTTCGGACTGTGTGCACGACCATAGTCCGCCCGGAACTACACCGGCGTACCCTTCTGCCGTCATTTTTGGTCACTTACCTCCAGTCCAGTAATCGTGCTCCCTCCCTAGCCTAGACCCTAGGGTCTTAATGATACAAACTTGGGATTACTGCTGGAGTGGACCCCCATTGCTAGGATTTTTCTAGTGGGTTAAGTACGGTTTAACCCTCATGCTAATCATGGATTAACTTGGTTAAGTGTAACGATGAGTTCACGACTTAACCCTGATTAATCTATCAAGCCCAAATTGGTTAAGTATTAAGTGGACCATGATTTAACCCTAATCACGAGGCATTAATTAATTTAATGCGCCTTAACCTCTCACATTAGACCTTGTTGTGGTTACTAGTTAAGCCGGGCGGGTCCGGGTAGCTTTACACCACAACTTGGTCTAACCTTGGGTTCAAGGTACAACATGACCAACTTCTCACATTGGGTCCTATTGTTTGTAGCAACTAGTTAGGCCGATCGGTTCCGGGTAGGTTTACGCTACAAACTCAACCCAACCTCGAGTTGGTCACACTTATATTTTCTAAGTGTCATGTCCATCGTGTTTCCAAAACACATTACAAATTTTCAAGCAATTGGGTAGGCCTAACTTAATAGGTAAATTCCCAATGGGTAGACCTAACTTAATAGGTAAATTCCCAATCTTATGTTTTTATGTCTTTTAAGTTTACCCAACCCCAAACGCAATCCCATCGCTTACATATCGCAATAGCGCATAAAGGATAGAAAGATGCAACTTGGCATAATCATGACATAAAGGTGTTGAAGCCACAAGTTTAACATGGTGGCATATGAAATGTACATATGTTCATATACTTGCATATTACATTTTTAGGCCTCAAAAGCATGCATAAAACCAAACTTAGCATATTGGTGATACATAGTGATAAATGACATGTAGAAATGGCCATAAGTTCGCATTTAGCCTCACATGCAAGTTATCATAAGAGATATGATAACTTACATGTTGCCAAAATGCAACCTTTAGCATAAAGCTTGAAGCTTTATGTTCATATACTCAAGATAAGCTTGCATAACATGATAACATGAACAAAATGATCATCCCAAACTTGCATAACATACTTGCATATCATATGACGAACTTGCATATCAAACTTGCATAACATAACATGATAAACTTGCATATCATAACATGGCAAACTTGCATAGCATAACATGATAAACTTGCATATCATAACATGGCAAACTTGCATAGCATAACATAGTAAACTTGCATATCATAACATGGCAAACTTGCATAGCATAACATGATAAACTTGCATATCATAACATATCAAACTTGCATAACATGACTTAGTTAACTTGCATATCATGGCAAACTTGCATATCATACATTTAACTTTAGAGTTTAAGTATGAAAGTAGAATAGGGCTTACAATGCTCATGAAGACACAAAAATATGACAAAGCCCTTATGCAATCAAATAGACCCAAAATGCAAGCTCTAATAGAAAAACCCTTGAGCCAAAATGATCAAAACCCTTGCTTTATGATGTAAATATGGAATCTTGACTTGAATGCAAGCTAATGATGCTCATACAAGCTTGAAAATACTTGTATGCATGGAAAATCTCTCATAGAAATGACTTAGGAATTTTTTGAAGAGAGTGGAGGCCATGAGAGGATTGATTTTGCCATAGTTTAGTTACTTGAATGAATAATGATGATTTAAGGTTATGTTAGGGGCTTATTTATAGAGATTAGGACTAGTTTCAACCTTAGGATTAAACCCTAGTTCCAATCTCAGCCCTCAAAACCGAATCTGGCCCCCAAACTCAACACAAACCCAAAATGGTGCACCAGGCAAAACTGCCCGGCTGGACCAAGTCGACAGCCAAGTCGACAGGGCTGTCGACTTGGGTCCAACCAAGTCGACTCCCAAGTCGACAGGGCTGTCGACTTGGGTGCTCTGGCGGGAATTTTCTCGCCTGGCCCAATCTTACCCTAATTTCCAAATTCAAACTTGAATTTGAAATCTGTTTTTTTTTTTACTTTGAAATTTTCTGAAAACTTCGTTGGGCCTTAATCGGGTCATACGGACTCCGATTTTCGAAAACTCGGACTCTATTTCGCGTATTTTTCCGAGACGAAAGCAATGGCATAGCCCGTTTCCCTTGATTCAGATTTATAAATTAAATTCTGCCTCGATTTATGTTATAACAGGTTATTGAAAATACGGGTTGTTACATTCTCCCCTCCTTAAAGGATTTCGTCCCCGAAATCTTCAAGTTAGGAAGAACGTATCCTACCATCCAACATCCATCTACTCAAAACATCATCCACGACTAATCATTGTCCTTACAAGATTCTAAATGTTGTATGAACATATGCAAAGGTGTGTGTATATGTACTTATCTAATGCAAATATCATCAATGCAAATTATGTTAGTGAAATGAATCCATATGTATGCAATTCCTAACATAATGTATAACATCTATATGTGTGCACATAACATACATCCATATGCAACATCCATGTGATAACACAAAAATTTCCATCCATGAATAAGCATAAACACTCATACATATGCAATATGAGGAGTGTGTGAGCCGATCTAGTGCCAAACGTGTATAATGCATCCACGAGTAACCACTTGCAAACACTTGCAACCACTTGCAAACATCAAGCATAACATGTTTCAAACACATGTTTTATCCAAAGGGTTTCTACCTAAGGTTCTCATGACAAGATTAACACGATAAACTAGATAAACATGGATAGCAAAGAGAAAGATATGTTAATCAAAGAAAAGAGATTGAGAGTGTACCCTCAAAAAGGAATGGATAAAGCCCACGCATCTTCTCCTCGGTTTACCAAGTTGCGTCTTCTTCGGCTTCACCCCATTGAACCTTCACCAGCTTGACCTTTCGATTCCTTAGCTTCTTGGTCTCCGTCCCCAAGATACGAATCGGAGCTCTCCTCAAGGTAGCCTCTTTCTCCACTTCCACATCTTTCAGAACACTTGGCTCAACAACCTCTGCTGATTCATGCAAACACTTCCGGAGATGCGAGACATGAAAAACATCGTGTACTCCGGCAAGCTTCTCGGGCAACTCCACTCTATAAGCCATCTGTCTGATCCTCTCTATAATAGAGAATGGTCCAACAAACCTCGGTGCTAACTTCCCAACGGCTCCAAATCGGACCACATTCCGCAAAGGAGAAACCTTCATGAAAACCATATCCCCAACATCAAACTCCAAATCAGTTCTTCGCTTATCAGCATAGGATTTCTGTCGGTCTTGGGCCGCTTTCATCCGTCTCCGAATCAACTCGATCTTCTCGGATGTATCTCTGATCATATCAGGCCCAAGTATAAGCTCATCTGTAGTCTCCCACCAACATGTAGGCGACTTGCACGGACTCCCATATAAAGCTTCAAATGGTGCCATCCCTATGCTTGCCTGATAACAGTTATTATATGCAAACTCAACAAGAGGAAGATGGTCTTCCCAAGTACCACCAAAATCCAGAATACAAAGCCTCAACAGATCCTCGAGTACCCTATTCACCCTTTCGGTTTGACCGTCCGTCTGTGGGTGATAAGCCGTACTTAGATTCAACCTCGTGCCCATAGCTTCTTGCAAGCTATTCCAGAATTGACTTGTAAAGATTGGGTCACGGTCACTGACTATACTTTAGGGAACCTCGTGCAACCGCTTTATTTCTTGAAAGTAATCCATTGCTAGCCATGATGCAGTCCTTTCGCTCTTTACCGGAGTGAAATGAGCACCCTTCGTGAGTCTACCTACTATGACCCACATGCTCGTATTCCCTTTCCTTGATCTAGGCAGTCCATCCAAGAAATCCTTCGTGACGCTTTCCTACTTCCATTGCGGGGACCTCTAGTGGATGTAATAGCCCACCGGGCTTTTATGACTCGGCCTTAACCTGCTGGCACAACCTGCACCTTGGGACAAACTCGGCCACCTCCTCGGGTGATGTGCATCTTCAAGAGCCTTCTTTCTCTCATCGCGTCTTAGCCATCCCTTGTCCTCTATAGCGAGGTGACTTGCCATCTTGCCTTGAATCAACTTGTCCATGATCTCGGCTAACTGCCGGTCTTCCTTCTGTGAAGTCCCTACTTGATCCAGAAAGGTAGGTCTAAACTCAAGGGACGCTAACTGACTAATTAAACTGAGAAAGCTTCTTACTTCAAATGTCCTCGTCGGAGCTTTCCGGTCTTGAACCGCGACCACTTTAGTGGGATCCACCGCTAAGCCTTGCTTAGAAACTATGTGCCCAAGAAATCTAACTACTTCTCTTCAAAATGACATTTGGAGGACTTGGCTTTCAACTGATGCGCTCTAAGCGTATCCATCACCTCCTTGAGATGTCTAGCATGTTCTTCCTCGTTCTTTAAGAAAGTCAGGATATCGTCTACAAAGACTACCACAAACTCGTTCAGGAACTCCCTAGACACCCTACTCATCAAGTCCACGAAGTAGGCGGGTGCATTAATCAAACCGAATGGCATGACCAGCCATTCTAAGAATCCATCTGGAGTTCTGAACGCAGTCTTGTCTATACTATCTTCAGCTGCCCTGAGCTGATGGAATCCAGTAGCAAGATCAAGAGAAAACAGATGTTCCTACCAGCTGATGAAACAAATCATCGATCCTTGGCAATGGTTGTCTATTCTCTTCGTTTAACTCACGATAATCAACATAAAGTCGAAGAGAACCATCTGCCTTGGTAGTAAATACTACAGGCGCTCCCCATCCAGATATACTTCGTCTAATGAAGTTCTTCTCAAGCAACTCCTTTACTTGCTTTCTTAACTCTCATCTTGCGGGGCCATGTGCCTAACCGGCCACGAAACTATCTTGGCATTATCAACCAGATAAATGCGGAAATCAATCTCTCGCTTAGGGGTAACCCCCTTCACTTCACCCAAGATATCTGGATATTCTCGGACCACACTCACCGATTACAAACTATCGATAGACGAGTTGAGGGATTCAAGACAACACAACATGACGGGACTCATAGGGTTACTAGAAATCTTTAGGGTATTACCGAGGCGAGTCATAAGCCTCACAACCCTATGCTCAAAAATCAAGGATGGCTCCACAACTGGACAACCCATCCATGCCCAAATCAACCCATACCCCATGAAACCGAGAATATAAGCATCACACGAGAACTCTACACTAAGATAGAGATTTTCAAATCCACGTAGATAATAGACAAATGGGCGGAACCCCCAATTGGATTTGAAACACACACGGGATCATTAACTAGACTAGTACTTAGGTGCAAACTTTCAACTAGATTAGATGAAATAAACTATGCGATGTACCAAAATCAAACAAGGTACGAACAGGAAAATCAGAAATGTAAACAAGACTTTCAATAGAAATACTACCTCGATCGGGAACTGGAGCGGCATTGAGAGCATGAACTTGCCCTCCCGAAGGTCCAGCACGCTGAGTCTGACCTTGCCCTTGCTTCTTCGGGCAATTTTTGCTGAAATGTCCAAACTCACCACAATGATAGCATTCACCACTCTTCCTTTTCCTCTTCTTACAATCCTTAATAAGATGCCCAACTGAACCGCAATAATGGCACTTCCCCTTGTTGCTCTTGCCCTTGTTGTTGTTCCCCTTGTTGCCTTGACTCTTGTTCTTGTTCTTGTTGCCTTGACTGCTCTGACCGCTTGGATTACCCTGATTTCCTTTCCACTGGGAATCAGTCTTCTTGGCTTGAGTATCATTCATCTTGATCTCCTTCTTGTCACTCCTATTCTCTTCATTGAGTAGGGCCATATTCACCAAACTCTCAAAAGTTGCCCCCAAGGGTATATGAGTCACGGCTAAACCATGTAATGGCTCGTTTAATCCTAGAGCAAAGTATAGGGCCTTCTTCTGAGCTGTGTTAACCAAGTCCAAACCGACCCGAGCAAGTTGATTAAACTTATCCACGTATTCCCTAATGGTCATGTCCCCTTGCTTTAGTGATAGGAACCTTAGTCCAAACTTTCCCCGAAAGTCATCCCAAGTCTCAATTGGCCTAGTAGCGGTGGTGACCACCCACCAACGTGCAGCTTCTTCCTTTAGCAACCACACTGCTAATAAAACCTTCCTACGGTCATCTATATCAAAGAAGGCAAAAAGATCTTCGGTTTCTTTCAACCAATTCATTGCCTCTACATAAGTCTCGGTTCCAATGAAATTATTGCCACCCATCGCCTTAAAGTCCTTGCAAATCTTTGCGAAGTCAGCTTGAGGATGCTGAGGGAGAAGAGGAACCTCAGCGACAGGAGGAGGAGGAACATTAACTACTGGAGGAGGAGGAGGAGGAACATCTGCGGGGCCGGCTTCGGTCGCCCTAGCCTCCAAAAGTCTCCTATACCAAACAGGTACGTGTACTCCCTCCGGAATAGCAAAGTTATCGGCCATACTGAAAACGAAGAAAAAGATAGATTCAGAATGGAGAAAAACGAAGGAATTTTGCTAATGGCTTTTTGGGGAATAGCCTTTAAAATAAACTAGACTTTTCTTTGGAAAATACTTTATACTTGGTTTTGAAAATAGTTTTCCAAAAGTTTTAAAAACCTTTTTTTGGTTCATTCTCGTAAACCATATGCTCTGATACCAAATGTAACACCCCACCTCCGCCAGGGTGGCTCTTGCAAGCACTCTGACTTTGGAGGGGCGTTTGAATCAGGTAAACATGCATAATGATGTATCAAGGCAGAACAAGAACATATGTATATATGTAAACAGAGTAAATAACATAGATAAAACAGCGGAAGATTTCAAACCATTTCAAAACAAGTCTGGTACAACATAATGTCAACTTTCCAAATACACAAGTCTAGATAAAAACAACATTTCTGAAAAACTGAAATACATAAGTACTATCCCCAAAATAAGTGATAACCATAGCTAGCTTCATGTCAAGACCGTACATGAGCTAAAATCCCACAAGCAAGCGATCAGAAATCCAAGCTAAGCTCCAATATTCCCACCCTGAGAACCTGGGGGGGAACGGAAGAAAAGAGGCGAAAGAAAACAGGTCAGTCAAAAAGACTGAGTAAGCCCTACTACAATCAATGTAAACTGATAAAGTTAACTGGCATGAGAATCAGGGATGAACATAAGGATAACATACTAGCATGATGATTAACTAACAGGGTAGATAAAGGTGTCATCGCATAATCAGGTTTAAGGTTTTTGCACCACAGGTGTACTAGCAAACTAACATGACTTGAATAAACAAGTATTGATCCCTTGGCCCAAGCTTTGGCCCAATAACATGAAGTGACCCCATACGAGGTCCAACCAAACGGTCTAGTCGATCGGCTCCCTATAAGCCTAACTCGTCACGTGTTGGTGTCAATGCGGCCCAAACATGATTGTAGTCAGACTGTGCAGGGTATCCCGTCGGGTGTATCAAGCCCTAGGGTGTCAACCCCTGGACACCATAAACATGAGTGCACAGTCTCGATCTACTGGTACCCGTGCATGTTTTCCCCGGCTTCGGACTGTGTGCACGACCATAGTCCGCCCGGAACTACACCGGCGTACCCTTCTGCCGTCGTTTTTGGTCACTTACCTCCAGTCCAGTAATCGTGCTCCCTCCCTAGCCTAGACCCTAGGGTCTTAATGATACAAACTTGGGATTACTGCTGGAGTGGACCCCCATTGCTAGGATTTTTCTAGTGGGTTAAGTACGGTTTAACCCTCATGCTAATCATGGATTAACTTGGTTAAGTGTAACGATGAGTTCACGACTTAACCCTGATTAATCTACCAAGCCCAAATTGGTTAAGTATTAAATGGACCATGACTTAACCCTAATCACGAGGCATTAATTAATTTAATGCGCCTTAACCTCTCACATTAGACCTTGTTGTGGTTACTAGTTAAGTCGGGCGGGTCCGGGTAGCTTTACACCACAACTTGGTCTAACCTCGGGTTCAAGGTACAACATGACCAACTTCTCACATTGGGTCCTATTGTTTGTAGCAACTAGTTAGGCCGGTCGGTTCCGGGTAGGTTTACGCTACAAACTCAACCCAACCTCGAGTTGGTCACACTTATATTTTCTAAGTGTCATGTCCATCGTGTTTCCAAAACACATTACAAATTTTCAAGCAATTGGGTAGACCTAACTTAATAGGTAAATTCCCAATGGGTAGATCTAACTTGATAGGTAAATTCCCAATCTTATGTTTTTATGTCTTTTAAGTTTACCCAACCCAAACGCAATCCCATCGCTTACATATCGCAATAGCGCATAAAGGATAGAAAGAGGGAACTTGGCATAATCATGACATAAAGGTGTTGAAGCCACAAGTTTAACATGGTGCCATATGAAATGTACATATGTTCATATACTTGCATATTACATTTTTAGGCCTCAAAAGCATGCATAAAACCAAACTTAGCATATTGGTGATACATGGTGATAAATGACATGTAGAAATGGCCATAAGTTCGCATTTAGCCTCACATGCAAGTTATCATAAGAGATATGATAACTTACATGTTGCCAAAATGCAACCTTTAGCATAAAGCTTGAAGCTTTATGTTCATATACTCAAGATAAGCTTGCATAACATGATAACATGAACAAAATGATCATCCCAAATTTGCATAACATACTTGCATATCATATGACGAACTTGCATATCAAACTTGCATAACATAACATGATAAACTTGCATGTCATAACATGGCAAACTTGCATAGCATAACATGATAAACTTGCATATCATAACATGGCAAACTTGCATAGCATAACATAGTAAACTTGCATATCATAACATGACAAACTTGCATAGCATAACATGATAAACTTGCATATCATAACATATCAAACTTGCATAACATGACTTAGTAAACTTGCATATCATGGCAAACTTGCATATCATACATTTAACTTTAGAGTTTAAGTATGAAAGTAGAATAGGGCTTACAATGCTTATGAAGACACAAAAATATGACAAAGCTCTTATGCAATCAAATAGACCCAAAATGCAAGCTCTAATAGAAAAACCCTTGAGCCAAAATGATCAAAACCCTTGCTTTATAATGTAAATATGGAATCTTGACTTGAATGCAAGCTATTGATGCTCATACAAGCTTGGAAATACTTGTATGCATGGAAAATCTCTCATAGAAATGACTTAGGAATTTTTTGAAGAGAGTGGAGGCCATGAGAGGATTGATTTTGCCATAGTTTAGTTACTTGAATGAATAATGATGATTTAGGGTTAGGTTAGGGGCTTATTTATAGAGATTAGGACTAGTTTCAACCTTAGGATTAAACCCTAGTTCCAATCTCAGCCCTCAAAACCGAATCTGGCCCCCAAACTCAACACAAACCCAAAATGGTGCACCAGGCAAAACTGCCCGGCTGGACCAAGTCGACAGCCAAGTCGACAGGGCTGTCGACTTGGGTCCAACCAAGTCGACTCCCAAGTCGACAGGGCTGTCGACTTGGGTGCTCTGGCGGGAATTTTCCCGCCTGGCCCAATCTTACCCTAATTTCCAAATTCAAACTTGAATTTGAAATCTGTTTTTTTTTACTTTGAAATTTTCTGAAAACTTCGTTGGGCCTTAATCGGGTCATACGGACTCCGATTTTCGAAAACTCGGACTCTATTTCGCGTATTTTTCCGAGACGAACGCAATGGCATAGCCCGTTTCCCTTGATTCAGATTTATAAATTAAATTCTACCTCGATTTATGTTATAACAGGTTATTGAAAATACGGGTTGTTACAGATTCATTCAACCCTTTGAACTAAGCTAAAAAGCTAAATCCTTACAAAGCTACATTCTGAGGCACACCGTATTATTGGCCTCATTGAGGGCGTTAGACCAATTTTATGTCCTAGACTCTACTTTCAGTAGACATGTGTCAGCCATCTTGTCATTTGCCAACAGATCGTCCCTTTTATTTATAAAAAAAAAAAAAAAAAAAAAAAGTTGAACACTTCAACAGTTCAACTAATAAAGAGTGATTTTTCTATTTAATTTAGTAACCAATTATGGCCAACTTAACTACCTACTCCTACCTAACCATATTCTACTTGATTAAGTCCAATCGGATTAGGTATTTTTCTTTCCAAAGCAACTTTCGAATCATTCAAAGTTACAAGTCGTAGAACATACCAAATTGATGCTCCTTCAAATAAATGCATCTTCAAAAGTAGGGCTGTAAATTTTGTCCGACGGTCCTTTCGTGTCTGTAATCGAAATACGTTCGTCCGAACCCGTCCGATTTTCATTTAGAACACGAGTTAAAACAACAAAATTTGTACGACAAAAAATCATGTCCGGTCCGAGCTCGTCCGAATTACTTATAATCCGGCATATAGTTGAAAGAAAATTTAGTAAAATGTATAAAATGTGATTATAATAGCCATGGCCGACCGATTTTAATTATGATACGAATTAGGACTACGAAATTTGTCTGAGAAATTTTTTGGATTGATCCGCGTTCGGTCCGATTTTTTTAGAACAGAAACTGAACACACCTCCGTCCGGTCCGGTACGACCGATTTTCTATTCAGAAAGCAAACCAGTTTTAAGCTTAAAATGCCATTTTAGTGCTTTCCAAAGCTCTAACTGGATCTTATAGCAAGAACGCATGACACCTCTGCAAGACCATATAGACGAACCCATTCTACCATCATATCACGTGCCCAATTCTACCATCATACGCATGGGTAATGGTTAGTGCAATACACATAGTAAATGAATTGCAATAATCAAATACTTACTTACATCAGTAAATGAACAGGAGAGAGTCAACGTAGGAATCAGACGAAAAGTTCACAACACAAACTAAGATTTTGTTCGAATAAGATTCTTTTGTTGGTTACATCTTCATGTTGGTCAAAATAAAAATAAGTTAAACGAAACAAAGATCTTCTTATATTGGTAGTATGAATAAAGTCCGGTTGACCTAAACCATTCTTTCTCCAACCTTCCTCTTGTTGCCATTGTGTGTTATAGACTTGTACTGAAGATGCTGTTCGTAGTAACTGATAAGCTGTCACAATGCCAGCAAACTGTATTAGTATTACATTATTTTTCATGTACATTACATGCTGCACATATCAACGTAAATATTCGGATGAGAGCTAAATAAAAGTTTGACCCGCTTACCAACATTGGATTACTCGACTTCAATTCTTTGTCGTCTACAGTCACCTCCTTCCCATCCGACCTGCACAAGTAAAGCATACAACCTTAAAATTGTATAAAAAGTCTTTATACATGTAACTATAAATATCATTGCTTAATGAGAAATATTGAACCAAGGTAAGAAGAGATTTCAGCAGGAATTCCTCTCAATCATTTTGTTTTGGTTACCAATCGGTTTTTGTATAAAGAAAAAACAAATAACAGAAGTACATTTCTGTTAAAAAATAGTAACAAAAGCACACAGGCGCCTTGATAGTGTTTTCCGTAAATATTTTATAATTAATCAATACTGTCAGGTAAAATCTTTCTTATCTGCTATTTATAAACATCAAATTTTGAGTAGCTTATGCAACCATAGGTGATTTCCCGCATCTTACTAAGCAGACACATTATACATAGTAACTGAGCTTGCCTCTTTCCAAGCCAGTTGATGGAAATCAGCCAAGCATATCTCCTTTCAGCTCCCTATCATTTAGATGCTTGGATGCGACCGAAGCATGGATCACATACTCAGTTGAAGCCTTTTATTACGATGATTATGCATTATCTCAGTTAGCAAGAAACAGTAATTATATTTTTATATTTGTAATGGTATTTTTATATTGTAAGAAAATATAAATATTTATAAGTTGTGGAACTATATCAGGTTAAAAAAAACATGAACATGCACATATTGAAAGATCGTACCAGTTCAGCAAAATTTTCAACTGTTACTTTATCCAATGAATGTCAACTATTTCAATCACCATGCTTTTGACCAAACCAAAACATTTTCAACCAATCAAAATTTCAGTCGAAAAATAGTAATTTCAAGTTGTGAATTTTCCTACTTGAAACCAAAAATGTTCTACAACCTTTTATGAGGATATTCTAATTATTAATTTTGAGGCTTTGGAAAATTTTCAATCATGACGTCTTCAATTGTATTGAAGCTTTGTTTAAACCATAATGCACCGTAGTGGAGGCCATTGTTGTCAGCAATTAACTAGTGCAGATAAACCGCTAGAGACGTCGATGACTGTTACTCCCTACCCCAAGCTCTACTAGTTATTGAACATGACCTTCTGTAAGAAATGTGCAATGTTATACTAGCAGATGAAGATGCTCACCGAATACTGTTGTGAAAATATGCATGTATGACCCCTGTCACCCTCAAACTAGCACCTTTTATGGTCAACAGACTTTACATTTGTCATACACATCTTTATTAAAAATTGCCTTGGAAGCGGGGGATTTTACCCTCAAGGACAAAAGGAACGAAAAATTGTTCCATAAGGACAAGTGCGCAAAATTTTATCTTCAAAGAAAAAATTGAGTGTAAAGGGAGGAATTCAGGGGCCTGCTATAATTCATTTATTTACACTAAAACTTGTCCTTATGGACAAAATTTTGCCTCCTTGCCCTTATAGAACAATTTTTCTGTTCATTTTGTCCTTCAGGGTATTTTCTTGTATAATTTATTATAAAAAGTAGCATCTACATACAAGCCAGCCAAAACACCATCATAACCTTTTTTGATGTAAACGTAAACAACAAAACGTCCTTTTATAAATGTTACAGCTATTAATATTCCTTAAAATCAGGAACTAAAAATTAAATTTCCTTTTCAAATTCGAAACGTTCATAAATATGGATAACTTAAAAATATGATTTAATAATTGAACTTTCTCTACAAATTTGAAACGTTCATCTAAAACTATTACAATATAGTATCACTTAAAAATATGATCAAACAAATAAAAATTCTTTATAAATTCATTTTTTATAGACTAATAATAAAATTAAAAAAGTTAATAAAAGTTAAACATTGTAAAGTAGAAATAAAAAATAAAATCAGTTACATATGAATTCAACATAAATATAATTAATTTTTTATAGAAATCATTTTCTTATGAATGTGTTACACATACCTAATTTATAAAAAATAAAAAAATAAAAAAATAAAAAAAACTATTTTATGCATAGAAAATATTCCATCGTCACGTGGAGGCACGTGGCAGAACGCTCGTATCTATGAACGTTGCAAGTTTGGTGCATAAACATTGTAAAGTAGAAATAAAAAATAAAATCAGTTACATATGATTTCAACATAAATATAATTAAATTTTTATAGAAATCATTTCTTATGAATGTGTTACACATACCTAATTTATTTATTTATTTTAAAAAAACTATTTTATGCATAGAAAATATTCCATCGTCACGTGGAGGCACGTGGCAGAACGCTCGTATCTATGAACATTGCAAGTTTGGTGCTAATTGTTATATGTTATGCCTACACATACCTTTGACACTATATGAACTCTAGCTACAAATAACCTTTATTATATATTTATTCTACAAATAATCTGTATTATATATTTATGCTACATTCAAGCATATTATATCTAAGCTAGATCCCCGACACCAAACAAGGATGACCCATGTTTTGTCTCGTTTCTTATAATGCCAATCACACGCGTAATTTCCTAAGTAGGTTAAGGGTTAGGTTGTGAAGTTTTAGCTATAGCAGATGAATATTCAAGCTTATACAATCACTGATATATGTTGTGTGTGTGAATAATGTATAACTTCCATACATTTGAAATCCCAAAAGTCTAACATCACTAGATAAGGTTTTTTTTTTTTTTGGTTTGCTTACT
The DNA here is from genome assembly GCA_030737875.1 of Allium sativum. Taxonomy (NCBI): domain Eukaryota; kingdom Viridiplantae; phylum Streptophyta; class Magnoliopsida; order Asparagales; family Amaryllidaceae; genus Allium; species Allium sativum. Next base: position 40,759,736 of record JASFAX010000020.1, on the reverse strand, counting down.
TCGTTAACAAAACCAGTGTCATACTCAATTATAGTCATTCTAAAAGATTCATTACCCAACAATAGAAGCTAACATGATTTGATCCCAAACCTCTTAAATTGCAATCTAGAACCTACTTGTCTGCTAATGTTTATATGCCCACATACAAACAACCCTTAAATTGAGTTACATATCTTGTGAACTGTGTAGTTTTACCATAAATTTAACCAACCACTGAGTGGACTGTGTGTAGTTTTACCATAAATTTAACCAACCATTGAGTGAACTGTGTAGTTTTACCATAAATTTAACCAACCATTGTTTTCTTTTTTGCTCATTTATCCCCAACAACAACAAAAAAGTAGAAAGCAAAATGCCAAAGTTGACCTTATTACATTATCAAATACAAGAGCTTTTCAAATTATATAGCTCAGAACCAAGTATTGGCCAAATAATTACTCTTATATATATACACACACACACACACACACACACACACACACACACACATATATACATATATATACATATATATATATATATATATATATGGAAAAGCTTATTTAAACACAAATTGAGGGGCACAAAATCTGAACCATAGATTTACCCCATGATTTGCACCCCTCGCATAAACACAAATTAATCATGTGGCTAAGAATTTGTGTCCCCTGATTTGTGTCAAATTTTTGTGTCCATTTAGCCGCTCTCTTTCTCTATACACACACACACATATACATACACACACAATCTCACCCAAAAAAACACACACCCTCCTTTTCAAATCCATTTGTTAAATTCATGACATAATAGTTATTTGTGTAGTCAAACTTAACCAATTGGCTAGCGTAACAGAATTTTACTCTCATTCATTTCACCCAAGATCTCATTATTTAAATGAAATACCAAATCACGTTCCTATCTCATTTGGCATTCATCTTACTTAAAATATCGAAATCCCAACCGAAATTTGGATCACGATCTTAGTCCGAAATTGTATCCAACATTATATACTCTTGCTTTATATAAGTTTTTAACTTTTTATATGATTATCCAACCAATTATTGTTTAACATGATTATCCAACCAATTATTGTTTAATGATTACATTAATCATACTTTTTAGAGTTACTACGAACAACTTCATTTTTTACCTTTTACCATTATATAAGTGAGATGAAATTCTTCATTTACAACCAGATCAAAGAAGCTACTATGCTCTTATCAAGGACAAACCACTGCCTCATGTGACAAAAGAAACAGCGCTCTAAACAGAGATTTGTTTGGTTATTGGCACTGTTTCAGATCTCGAAAATATCGTCCGAGATCTCCTCTGAGATCTCGGTTTGGGCTCCGTCCGAAATGAAACAGCAAATATCACTGTAAATCTCCTTTCGAATATATCATCCAAGATATTCCGATATCGAAAGATATATCGACCGAGACAAAATACTGGAATATCGTCTGAGATCTTAGTTTTTCTAGTTAAAATTTAATTTCGTGTCTGAACCAGAACAATAATTAAAAAACTCAAATCTAGCCATGATAATCTCCTACAATTTTACATTTTGCAAGTTAAATGACCATATTGTATGTTCATATATGTTCTACAATGCTTATGATTTTCATATTTGTCTTTTTTTCATACATGTCACCTATGAAACTATGTATCGTATGTTATATTTATGTTCAATTTTTTAATGTTTTGGATCTTTTTATGTGTTGTCTAACAATAATTCATGTTCATGGATGATATGTAGTAAGCACTAATCTATTTGCATTGCGTTATATTTCTATTTTAACAATATTACGATTTAGAGTATGATGATCTTTCGTGAATTAAAAATAATAAACTGCTTTTCCAATTCAAGTTTAAGTTACTATATTTTTAATAGCATTCATAAAAATCATTTAGTAAGAGTATCAGTTTTTAACATATCATGTACCCCAGATTGTTCCGATATGAACTTCCAGACCCGACATGAAAATCCGAGACGAACCCCCCGAGTTAGACTTATCTCATCCGAGATCTCCCCCGATACGAGATCAAGTCTCTAAAATCCCCAAGACGAAACACGTTTGATATCCGATATTTAAAACCTTGGTTATTGGTTCAAACTGCAGAGACATCAAAGTGAATGACACGCTAGAACGAAGTGCCACTCTTATAATAATAAAAAGGCTACTATGCTCCCATAAAATAATATTATATTTCTTGTTCATGAACTAACATCCTATGCAAATTGAGTATGTTACAAAATTTTAATAGTAGTTGTTAATTTAAAAGAAAAAATAGATTCAAACTCATAAGTTACATCAAGATTGTCCTGGCATGTTTTAAGATTTGAGATGTCAATCCAAGATATATAATCAATATACATTTCACTTCCAAAATTCCATCTAATGAGATTACCCTATTTGAAAATCTTGAGACAAGATGTGTTCGAAATGCAATATTTGAAACCTTCGTGAAATCCCATAGGTGGCTTTGATATACATGTAACACAATTCATGTACTGCCTATGGCAACAAACTGGAAAGGCAAAAGTAAATGATGATTAACTAACAAAGTTTAAAACTGAAAGAAAATTCGAAATTCATCATCCTCTATGATGGTTTAAAATCTGAATATTTCTTAATGAGACCAGACATACAGTAAAAAAAAACATATTAATGGGACTTTCTCACACATAAATGGGGTATGCTGCCTTTCAATCTGCCAAACACTGGGGCCAAACTATAAATAACTAGAGACTGAGAGCAAAAGATTTCATATAAACAAACAAAAAATTATATTACTTCTCTCCGATATGAAACAAGAATGAGATAAATCCATCATAAGCTGAAATTTTTTAAGTTAAGGCCAAGAATAAAGAACTAAAACCTACAACCATCAAATGCTCCATAAAAAGACAAGTCATGGCCCTTGAGCTCATGACACTAAAACTATGCCATTTTTATATACATACACGTATAAATTAAAATAGAAAGACATGCGTGTGTATAACAATAGACTTTCATGCATTTTCGTGAATTCTAGAAATTTACGTTGATTTTTAGTTTCATTAACCTAACAAAGTTTATTGGCATATCCACAGTTCACACTGTAGATTCGCATATAATAGGAATTATTCTACCATCATTTTAAAACTATATTTTAACCGAATATCCTAGTCACCCAAAGCTGAAGTAATTCGGCATAGAAAAAATATGTATGCTTAAGCTAAATATAGCACTTCACAAATCTATTATGACAATTAATTAATATGCAAAGCATAATTCTAACAAGGTATTTAAAATTGGAAGCAAGAACAGTCCTTAAAAGGCGAATAATAAATTTGGTACCTTAAAGCCTTAAACTTAATCGAAACCTGCTGAACGCCATCATCCAAATGTGCATCGAATTTGACAGGTTTGAGAATCTTAACAATGACAGGATTAGTTCTTTCATTATCTCCATTTCCAATTTTAATGCTCTCTTCTTGAATAAACCTTTTAACATGGCCTGACTTCCTTTTCTTGGCTCCATGAAGAACATTTTCAGGGTCCCCGTCAAGTTTGATAGCAATGGATCCACCAGCATCTTTGACCAATCTATTTTGTTCGTCGACATCATTACTTTCTATAGCTTTTTCTTCTTGACTATCTACGCCTACTACGGGTTCTTCAACACTTTGTTTTTCAGGAGATTGGACGAAAAGGGATTCTAGGTTCTTTCCGTTACTAACAGTCTTTTGACCTCCCTTTTTTTGTTTTCCCTTCTTCTTCCTGGATTTCTGCAACCTATATAAGTGATAAAGTTTTCACATTTGTTAGTTCTTTTTTTTTTTTTTTTTTTTTTTTTTTACGTAAGGAGCATGAATTTTAGGTCCAGTTATTCATGCACTACCCAAAACATGACAAGGTCCACATGCCTTTCAAACTCTAGTAGTGTCAGAGTAGCAAAAGTTTACAATGGTATATGAATCAACAACATGTCACCCATTCCATACATGAACCTTAGAATTATTTTAATCCACAAAGAAACTAATGTAAAGGAATAAAAAAAAAAAAGTCTAAAGGAATTTTGTTCAAGGTCTCAAATTGTCTTGGGGATTTCATTGCTTTTGAGAAGTCTTAAAATGAAATGAGTGAAACAACTGACCCTACAAGGACCATTTAACAACCACCTTTCTTAATTCCTATGGTAAGGGTGAGATGCTAATATATGAATTTTATCGCCTCACACTTCAGTGTATGCTCTCTTTATTCCTTAGCTCGAACTCGAAGCCTGGAATTGGTTACGAAATAACGTTGTGTAATAATGAGCAAAAATGATACATTATCATAAATATGAGCAGACATTTAAAAATTAAAATCCCAAAGAAGAGCTACGCTTCAGGTTAACAAGAAACAGTTCAACATAAAAATCATGAAAACACTAACAGATAAAACCTAGGGCAAATATCGTTGCCTAAACATCACGTAATTGTTTGAAATATCACGTTGTACATACAAAAAAGTAAAACACTGAACTTCGGCCAAAAGTAACAAAGGGAAGAGGAAAAATAGCACCTTTCTTCATAGTCATCAACATACTCCAAGCAGGACTGCAAATTTTCAATGGGTTCCCAGGTGTTAGTGCTCTCAGGCCAATTACGCCTAAATCAGAAGGGGGAAAATGTACAGCAAATTGGGTATTTTTCAAAATTTATTTATTAGAATCTAATTTGTTGTAATCACAAGACCTACCATTTCACCAAATATTGAGGCTGTCCATTTCGAATCCTTTTCTTCCTAATGGCTTCTATTACATAAAAACCCTCTTCAAGGTTCGGTTCTGTTTCTTCGTCTTCTTCCATCAGTTCTTCTCCATTCTCCGGGGTTGCTAAATTTTCTTCTAATTGTTCATCCTTTTCTTCTTCTAAGCAATTTTGTTCTTCGGAACTCATTAAAGTGAGGTGTTTCTTGGTGAAGCTTCTCATTCGTATTTGCTACTGTAAGGAACGGGGATGGCTACAGTGAGTTTGTACATTGACATGTTTGTGAAGGCAGCTATTAGTACAAACGTCAAAAGTAACGTTTTACCGTTGTACATTGATTCTAACGTCAAGTAACATAATTCTGATTTTATTTATAAATAAATACATTGATATCTATTAAATGATATCTATTAAAATAAATTCATTGATATATTATCTATCAATTGATATCTATTAAAATACATACATTGATATCTATTAAAATAAATACATTGTTATCTGTTAAATGTTATCAATTTTTTTTACTTTTGTAGGCTTATGAATTCTTGTTCTTCTTGTTGTTTATACGGAAAAATCAAAAAAAATTACTTGACTAATTTGAGATAACAAAAGCTAGAACTTGAAATTAATATCAAGCTAGTATGTGACGCACTGAAAAATGACGGGAACTTAGTGTAATAAGAGCTTGGAAAACAAAGAATTTTGGGGCATTATGCACTAGGAAATGATGTAAACTATGTCTGCAGTGAACGTATTAAAATACATTTATAAAGCAACATTTCTGCTACATTATGTAAATTAAAAATATGGGTAACGTTGGTACAAACTGGGATGTTAAAAGGAATTCATGGGGCGTAAAAATGAAATATTGGAATGGTATAACATATCTAGTTGTTTGCCAAAACGCAATTAATTCTCATTCAATGAAATATATTTCGGTCCAAACAATCTGGTCAAATGAATATTTAGGTTGATAATTTTTTTATTCTATTTCCATCTCATTTTCCTGAAAATTTTATTAACTTAGGATAATAAAGTTCTTCTTGGCTAGTACAACAAAATTAGAGTCGTGCTATATACTCCCAATGAATACTACATTTGTTTGGTCTTCATTTTACCTGATCTAACTTCAGTATGTACTCCATATTACCCATGTAATATTTCATACTACCTAATTATCACAGTTTATTTCCTCGCTCTCTAAACCGTATTTAGTGTCGCTTGATCAGTTTCAAAACCTTAAATTCACAGCGTTTCACTGCAGTACACTACCATTCAATATTTCAATGCTTTACCATGCCTATCCACCCAGGGTCGGCTTGGAAATTTTGTCCAAGACATATAGACGGAAAATTGTAGAGGTTGCCCTAGGCAAATAGGTAGAAAATGTTATTGAGATAGTTTGAAAGTCTATATTAAGTTTCAAAATACACAGAATATCTTTGTCGAAAAAAGTATATAAATTAGGTCCACCTTTTCCGAAAAGTATCTTAATAATAAAAAACTTTCAATTTTTTTATTTTATTTCAGTTAATATTTTTTCGGAAAAATAAAATACAGATATATGGAAAACGGAAAAAGAAATGAGGATAATAAGTTTTAGAAAAACTTGCAGAATTGTATTCAATTATTCAGAATATTGTTGACATACAAGCAATGATAGCCATTAATTGCATAAATTATGCAATTTTTGATGACATTTCAAAATTTATTTCGAATTATATTCAACATTTTATTTATCGCATAGAAGGTAAGAAAAGGTTAATGCAGAACGAGCATAAAAAATAAACAGACAACTTTTAGAAAAACTACAGGCAAGTTTGCAATTTTATTGAAAAATGTAGTTTCTTTCGTAAATATTAGCATATTGAGTGAACATTTGCAGATATATCTTCAATTACCAAGTGAATATTTGCGGATAAGTATGTAATATTTCCCAATATGTGCATACATTCATGCATTTACTTTCTGTTTTTTTTTCTTCAGTTATCTAGTTTTAATATTTATAATTTTATGAAAAAATTAAGCGTTGACAAAAAAAAAAAAAAAAAAAAAACGAACTAAATGGCTACAGTAAACTAAATGTATGTGTTTGCTTTACCATTGCTTTCGTACGTTGACCCGCCTTATATCAGGCCTGGTTTTAAGAATGTACACTTAATGTAACTACCAAATTTCGGTACCAAAACTAGAGAGATGTGAAGGGGTATCACAATGAAGCCAATATCAAAAGCAACAGCAACTAAAAGAGTTAAGCCAACACTGAAAGTAAGAGGAAGAGCCATAACAGACAGGATCGACACCAAAGAAGCAAAGCAGCAACAGTAAAATCGATACTAGCACCGAGGATATGGAAGGACTGTACTAAAGTGAGGGCTTAACACATAAGCTATCGGCACCATTGAGGGAAAAAAATAGCTTGTTGTCGATACTAAGGGGATGACCACAAATGCTAGATACCGATACCAACTTACAACAAGCAACTGGCTTGGTATTGGAACCAGGTTAGAAGGCAAAAGCACGAAGACAACAAAGGCAAGACTATATATCAAAAGCCAGAAGCATGTGAAGACGATATCGAATATACGAGCACGGGGAAACAAGACCAATATGAGAGTAACTAAGTGATACCGATACCGTTACCAAAAGCGGCACCAAAATCGCAGAAGAAAAGTATAAGGCCGACATCTTGAAATACACATGGCAGGGAACCAAGACCGGAACCGATGCTAAAGACCCTTCAAATGGGCCGATACCGGGAGATTGAGGCAGAACCAAGCTTCCCACATGATTGCTACAAAGGGTGTCCAAATCCTCTATAAATAAGACCCTAGGGATCACATTTTGGGAGACTTTTCTTCATTTTCAAATCTTATATCCATTTCTAAAAGAGAAAATCCTAATTTATAAATCAATTTGGGGATTTAATTTTGTAATCACTTATGTATTCAATCAAGTGAGCAATAAAAGAGATACTTAGCAATTACCATCGAATATACTTGTCTTTCATCCCATATTCTGAATTCAAGCCTTCAAATCGAGAAGATTTACCGAAATAACACTTATAAGCCATCTTGCTTTCTATATGTGCTGCTTTTGAATCCCTTATCCCAAGGTAACCGTTGCCTCTTGAGTCTTGCAAGTGTGATACTTTCCTCCTCTTGAAGGACAAGTAACTAATCTTCGAGCTTAGATTCTTGATATATAGGAAATGGTGAATTAAGTCGTACTTGTAAGAACTAGATCATCCCTTGGTTCTTCTAGGACCACAACCAAACCCCCTATTCCAGTGTTGACAAAAAATAACGTTAACATTTTTGCATTAGAAGGAGGTCCTAAAACATCTGATCCTTTAGATAACCAACCACAACCCTAGCTATTCCAACCTATTGGTTAATTCTTGAAGAAATAGACCATGGATATAGGGTCTCGACATGGATCTTCTGAGTCTCAAATGGCTACATCAGATATAACTGATCCATGAGTTATTGAAGAACAAAGGTTAAGAATGGAAGCTTTGTGAATCATGAACAAGGAAAAGGAAGTAGAACCATATGATCCTGACCGTTGGAGCATTAACCCTTTCCATTTAGGACCAACCCCTATTTTTTGCTTTAAGTGGATCTACATCAAAGGAATGTAACATATTTTCTCACATAAAAGAAGCCACTCATGCACAAGACAAGGGAACTATATTCAAGCAAGGAATGACGTAGAATTTCATCCACTTTACTTTAAGATGGTCTAAGAAAATTGTACCACAATCTTAAGATACAGTGAACAGATAATTTGAAGATAAAGACGAAGCAATAAAGCTGAATATAAAAAAGGCTATGTTCTGACGTCGAAAGGGAGCTTTTGAGTCAAGATTACCTGAAGAATGCAACCTTAATACATCCATTGAGAATATCGACTTCCTAACCAAACATGAGCTAAGCTTTTGGCTATCATTAAAGAAGAAACCCAAAAATGAAGTGAAATCAGAAGGACCATACTGCTACTACCATATGATAAATGGACATGAAACCAACCTATTAACACAGTTTTTGGTCAAAGCTATGGAATTTCTGGATAATAACACGCTCAAGTGGTGGAAACAACGTCAGAAGACATGGAGTGATTTGGTTAAAATCGCAACATCAACCTAAACAGGCCCGAAACTCCTATCAAACGACATCTTTTGGGCCCGAAAACAGCAATTACGGTGCTTAGCACTGTAAATCTTGTAGCCCTATAAATTAGCTTCAGGTGGAGCTTTTGTTTGGCTCAATCGGACTTATGCTTTGGAAGTTACGCATGTTTTCGTGAATGGGTGTAAACTAGCATCGAGAACTTGGATCCTGGCACCGGCTCGCCCTCTAGGACTCGCCCTCCCTACTCGACTCATGAAGCCTCCTCAGCTCGTGAAGCACCTACATCGGCTCGCCCCCCGGGCTCGCCCCTCCTCGGCTCATGGGACCCTCTTTGGCTCGCCCTAAACTCTGCTCTCCCCACTCGGTTCTCCCACAAACCGGCTCGCCCTCGACCCACTCTGCACGAGCTCCAACGCCTCATCACATGACGGTTCGGCTCGCACTCGTGGACCGCAACCCCATGACCACGAACCATGACAAGGATTTGCTGCTGCACATGTAGATCTTGACATATTCTCATGGCTACTTATGCTTTTACTTTCCTGGATCGGGAAATAAAATATTGGGCTGGTATAACAGATCTAGTTGTTTATCAAGACGCAATTAAATCTCGTTTACTGAAATATATTTTGGTCCAAACCATCTAGTCAAATGAATATTTAGGTCAGTATTTTTTTATTTCATTTCCTTCTCATTTTCCTGTTCTTTGCAGCAAAATTAGGGTCGTGCTATATACACCCAATGACTACTGCATTTGCTCGGTCTTCAATTTACCTAATCTAATTTCAATCCGTACTCCATATTACCCATGTAATATTTCATACTACCCAATTATTATAGTTTATTTCCTCACTCTCTAAACCGTATTTAATGTCGCTTGATCAACTTCAAAACCTTAAACTCCCAGCGTTTCGCTACAGTACACTACCATTCAACATTCCAACGCTCTACCATGTCTACCCACCAGGGCAGGCTTGAAATTGTGGTTGTCCAAGACATATAGGCGAAATTTTTTATAGGTTGCCCTAGGAAAATAGGTAGAAAATGTTATAAAGACAGATTGGAAGTCTATATTAAGTTTCAAAATACACAAAATATCTTTGTCGAAAAAAGTATATACACAAAATATCTTTGTCGAAAAAAGTATCTAAATAATAAAAAACTTTCAAAATTTTAATTTTATTTTAGTTTATATTTTGTCGGAAAATAAAATAAAAATATATGGAAAACGAAAAAAGAAATGGAGATAATAAGTTTCAAGAAAACTTGCAGAACTGTATTCAATTATTCAGAGTATTGCTGACATACAAGCAATGATAGCCATTAATTGCATAATTTATGCAATTTTTTATGACATTTCAAATTTTATTCAACATCTTATTTATTGCATAGAAGGTAAGAAAAGGTTAGTGCAAAACGAGCACAAAAAATAAACAGACAACTTTTTAGGAAAACTGCAGGCAAGTTTGCAATTTTATTGAAAAATGTAGTTTTTTTTGTAAATATTGGCATATTGAGTGAATATTTGCAGATATGCATCCAATTACTAACTGAATATTTGCGGATAAGTCTGTAATATTTCCCAATATGTGCATACATTTATGCATTTAATTTATGTTTTTTTGAAGTACCTAGTTTTAATATTTATAATTTCATGAAAATAAATTAAGCATTGAAACCAAAAAAAATACGAACCAATTTTCTACAGTAAATTAAATATATATGTCTGCTTTACCATTGCTTTCACACATTAACCCGCCTTATATCAGGCTTGGGTTTAAGAATGTACACTTAATATTACTACCAAATTTCGATACCAAAACCAAATAAATGTGAAAGGGTATCATAATGAAGCCAATACCGAAAGCAACAACAACTAAAAGAGTTAAGCCAACGCTCAAAGTAAGAGGAAGAGCCACAACAGTCATGACCGACACCAAAGAAGCGAAGCAACAACAGTAAAGTGATATTGGCACCAAGGATGTGGAAGGACTGTACTAAAGTGAGGACTTGACACATACGCTATCAGCACCAATAAGGTAAAACAAAGAGCTTGTTGTCGACACTAAATGGATGACCACAAATGCATGATACTGATACCAACTTACAACAAGCAACTGGTTGGTACCGATACCGGGTCAGAAGGCAAAAGCACGAAGACAGCAAAGGCAAGACTATATATATAAGGCCAGAAGCATGAGAAAACAATACCGAATATACGAGCTGAGGGAAACTGTAACACCCCATAAAATATACCTAAATGAAAAAATATTAACAATAAATAAAAACAAACAATTTAATAACAAGGCTGGAAAATGATATTTTGCAGAATTTGGCTACGAAAACTTTTATTTGGATTCATGGCGAAATTCTGAATCGTTTTCATATATAATATGCTAAAAATGGTAAAAGTATGAAGAAGTTACAAGCAAATGAAATTGGATAGTAAAACGCAAATATATATATATATATATATAATCAAATGAGTAATATACACATATATATATATAACCAAAATATATTAAAATAAATATGGATGAGTTTGAATTTCAAACATAAGATAAGATAGAGGGGATATAGAATATTGTAAGCAAGGAAAGGTAAAATGCAACTAAAGTAACGTAATATATAATTAAACACCTCAGCCCCATATACGTTTATTGGGCACTTCAGTGACCAGGAGGTCGACCACCCTCCAGAAGGGGTGTCGACCATCGGTCGACCGCCTAGCGGTTGAAACGCCCAATGAGTCTAGGTTTGGTTAGTTTTTTTAGGGGATTATGTATAAATGAATGACCATGATTATATCCAAATAATCCAACGGCCCAAGCTTACACAAGCAACTATATATAGACCCTTAGACCTCACAACTAAACCCTAGCCACTCTCTTTGTCTCCACCTCCATATTATACTTCTGTCATTATTGAATTCCAGAAAGGTTAGGAATTTCTTTTCTATTCCTCTAACCTCCATTCTTATATTTTCTCTGATCTAAATTTAGATAGATATTAATAAAAATTCTGGAATTTAGTTTTATTTATGCATAAGACTATAAAGATGATTCTTATATATATATATATATATATATATATATATATATATATTAGAAGGATTGGAGCACGTTTATCATGAAGGCTGAATCCAGATCTGAATCTACAACAAGAATCCTATTGTTCTTCCTTTAGATATGTGAGTGGAATATTGTGTTTCTTAGGCATATTCTATTTATTTATTTTAGATTGACATATTGATCAGTATGCCTAAGAGGATTTGGCAAACGATAACATCAGTACAAAAAAACCTCAAATCCTCTGTTTTATGTTTTGCGTAAGAATTGTAAATTTATTGGGTTTGTGGATCTTGGTCTTAATATTGAATTGATAATAAAAGGGGTGTTGTGTTTCTACTTTATGTATTTCATCCTTATTCTAAATATTTGATTGTAGCCTAAAAGGGTTTAAATTTGGTTTGATTCATGACTTGATTAGTTTTGGTTCTATTTTAAATCCAAACATATTCATATTTGAAGCCTATCAAATATAAACGTTTTTATGTGCAATACAGCAAAAAGGGATGAATTAGGTAGAGTGGATCATATAAAAATACATGTATATTTTTATGAATATATGTGTATATATGTATTATACTCTATTCTTGATCCGTTATTAAAATCATTCCCATAAGCTAGGATGCAAGTTGAAATTTGTATGTATGTTGTATGTTCCATTCACTGTTATCTGTTATTATGCTATTATGTCATCATGCCTAAAATGTAGCGGTCAAAATATGGAAATTAACTTGTATACCTTAATTTAGGACAAGTTGACAATTTTAAACATTCTCTCGTTCATACGAACATTAGCGGTGTTTATGCGTTATAATTATTATACTTATATAACGTAATTAATGTAATAATTGCGATTAGGATAGGATTTGAATTTGAAATGTCCCCATATACATTGATTGCTCGTGTGTGTATAGAATGACTTTACATATATAAATAGTGACACATAGACACGAGGTTAGTTGTCATTTGTGGTATAACCCTGCCCGGAATCAACCGACAAATCCAGCAACCACAAGTAGGTCCAACTAATGTGAGAGGTCTGGGTGTCATGGGCTATTCAAACTTAGTACACTATGACACGAGGTTAAACCTACTTGTAATAGAAGCCTAACCTCCCGACATATCCAACATCTACAAGTATACGGTTTAATATGAGGGGTTTATTATATATATATATATATATATATATATATATATATATATATAAGTCTATTGTGTGTGAAAATAGGCAAGTTTACTACACTTTAAGAAGGACTTAAGTGGTTGACTCTCTACTTATCTAATTTGGGTCTTAAGTGGTTAGGACTAGGATCCCTTCTGATAGTTTATTCCTTGGGGAGGGACCAAAGTCATGGAACCCATCCTTATTAGATTCGAAGTAAGTCTATGTGTTCTCCTTCTCTAAAAGGGGTTATACATAAGCGGTGATGGAGTGGGGTAGTTCATGGGGGATGTTCACTTCCTCTAGAAGCTTATAGGGACTCAACTAGGGATAGGATTAGTATATAAAAGATATGTGGTCATAACATGCTCACCAACTGTCTAAGGGAAGTCTTAAGCGACATAGGTGTTCTACCGTAATATCAGTAAGTAGTAACATTTGCAATACTACTTCTCATATTACAGGTGGGAGTATAGACTTAAGAACGTTGATGTAGTAGGACGGGATCTTAAGAGGCTAAGGTCCGCCTCAGGGTTATAAGAGATCATAAGAATCCACCTTTAATAGGGCTATAAGTAACCGGGAATGCCCGTCTCGTTGGATCTTTACCCTAAAAACACCAATGAGCGATTGACTTGGATATCCACCTCATTGGTTAAATACTCTGTGATTGTGGGAATAATTATATGTTGCGTGGAAATACATTGACATATGTAACCTGCCAAAATCTAGGGTATGCGTAACACCCCTCTTGAAAAGCCAACAAAAAAGATCTCTTAGCACAGTGGTTAGTGCATGGTGTCGCTTTCCGAGAGGTTGGGGGTTCGAATCCCATATTCCTTACATTTAGTATCAAAGCCTATACCCAGCCGGAATTGTGTGTGTAATGCTGCGGATGTCAGTCAGTGTGGTACTGATGCGGGTTACATACACAACGCCTGAGTGGTGAGTGATATGAGCCAACGAGGTCGTTGGGCTCTTTAAGTGGGTAGCCTGTAACACCCCTCTCGAAAAGCTAACAAAAAAGATCTTTTAGCATAGTGGTTAGTGCGTGGTGTTGCTTTCCGAGAGGTCGGGGGTTCGAATCCCATGGTCGTTACAGTATTGACTTTAAGTAAATACTATATATATTTCAGTCATACAGAACTTTAATTTATGTTCTGACCTCTCTCCTTAACATATCCAACAGGTCAGTAGGTAGGGTAGAATCCATGGACGAAATAATGATGGAGGCTGAAGACGAAGACGTTATGCTTAATTAGCTATTATTACTATACTTCTTATGGAAGCTTTTAAGAATGAATCTATCGATGTACCTAAGGAACAAATGTAATCTTGACTGTTGTGTTGGAATTCTATGATTTTTAATAAATTGGTACATTATTTCAGTATTATATTTTCTCTTCCTGCTGTATGATATTTCCATTCGAAGTGTTTGTGTGTGTGTATATATATATATATTATCTGTGCAAATGTAATTCCTTACCAGAACCAACGACCCGTTTAGAACGGCTCTAAGTTTCGATGGGCCTTTTCTTGATCGAAATTTAGGCCCATTCCGGGCGGGTTGTTACATTTGGTATTGGAGCCTAGGTTACTCAATTATAAGGGAATTATACGTATGAGAGGCGTATTTGTAATTTGAAAATGGTTTTTCAAACTATATATATAATATATATATTTACCCCTAATAAGCATAAGCATCTATACTAGGAAACTTTATCGTTTTCTTCCCTTTTCAGCTTATATACTATCTCAGGAGTATCAGCTAAAGGATCCTTCCTTTTCTATTTAGATAGTAGAATGGCTGATAATCCTACCGAGCAGGGTATCAGGAAAGACCCCAATACTTGCCAAAATGGTTCCAACAGTATCTCCGTACTGTGGAACAAGTCCCTGTTGCTAATCCCGCCCCAGCGGTGCCTACAACTCATGTCGCTGAGGTAGCCTTTGACTTTTCTCACATCTATAAGAGCTTAGCAAACCTTGGAGGAAAATCATTCACTGGAAATGAAGGTTTTACTAACGCCCAATCTTGGATAGCGGACTGCGAAAAAAATTTCAAAGCTACTGGCTGGTCCGATGAAGTAAAAAGGAGAATTGCGATCTGGCTCTTGAAAGAGGAGGCCCTTGAATGGTGGAATTTAACATCGAGAGAAAACGAAGGCCGGATATTTACATGGGCCGAATTCAAAACCCGTTTCGAAGAAAAGTTTTTGCCAAGGTCTTAAATGACGATCCAGTTGGAGAAATTTAGTCACCTCAAGCAAGGAAGCTAGCTTGCAAGAGTATGTAGCCAAATTCATCGAACTGAATAAGTTTGGAAGAGGTTTGGTAGACACCCCCATGAACAAAGCCTTGATGTTTGTTAAAGGTTTGAACTCCCCACTGAAGGAAACTTTATTAGCACAAGTAATATTTGGTTCAACTTTTGAAACCCTTGTAGAGTCAGTTATCCTATTCATGGCTGAAGGCTCCAAGAGGATAAAGAAGGTGAGAAAGGAGAAGGAAGTTCCAACAAGGATAAGAAAAAGGAATGGTGGAAGAACAAGAAGAAAGGGGGCAAATTTATAAAGGAAACAAAGACTTGTACGAGGTGCAACCGCAAGGGCCATGAGGCCAGGAATGTAGGACCTCATTGGCGAAGAAGGAATTCAAAGGAAAGTGTTTCAATTGCCATGAAGAAAGACACATGTCTAAGGACTGCCCAAATTCATTCGACGTGGCCAGAATTGTGCAATAGAGGTAGCACCGATTCAAAGCCGACCCCCAAAAGACCAAGGACAACCCGCACTTGAAGGTATAACTTCTATTTTAGGAAATTCTGTGTTCACCCTGTTCGATTTTGGAGCAAACCATTCTTTTATCTCTAAAAGATTAGTTAATTTGTTAAACCTTCCCATGTCCATCTCTGATAGTCTGATAGAGGTGACCAACCCTATCGGAGGATCTAATTATCTTGAACTATTTTGCAAAGACCTAGTATTGGAGGTCAACAATGTCGAGTTCCTTTGCGAAGCGTATGCATTGGATTTTAAGGGGTATGACCATATCCTATGTAACAACTCGGAAATTTGGAACCAATTTAAAATTTATTTATTTATATTAATTTTAATAGAAATTAAATATTTTAAACTATTTATTTTGAGAATAAACTATTTAAAATTTATTTAAAATGAAGTTTGAGCATATAAATTTATAATATAATTAAAATAAGCTCATAATGGCGTGGTAGTTTGGAAATTTAGTTTCAAACTTTAAATAAATGTATAGTGTTCATCATAAACCAGAATTTGATGAAACTGGAAATGTTAGGATCTAATTAACCATATCTTTCTAATAAATGTAAGAAATTGAGATTTCACTTTATGAATTTTAAGTTATGTCCAATTTAAATTTTCAAATAGTCATTATGGAATTTATTAATATTACACAGCCCTTACAAAATGAAATTTTGCCAGCGACCTCAGAGTCCAACGAGAAAAACTTTATTGGATTCGAAATAGTAAATCATGGCTAGATTTCAAATTTCACGCCAAACGGACTTAGTATGTAGCCGTGCGAGATAAAGCCATTTGAATTAATACCGACGATCAATTTACAAAGGAACGTTACTGAGATGAGCTCGGAATCCGATGAACTTTTTTTTTGTATTCGTATCGTCGAATAATGGTAGAATTCCGAGTTCCCTAATTTTTGGAGTTAGCGTGTGGGCATGCAAGAAGAAAATGTACGCTAAAATCGCATTTTTAATGCTAGTTAAAACTCAATCAAAAATAAAATGGAAGGTCAAACGAAATTGAAGTCTAACGAAACCTGTTCCATTGGATCCACAATTAGGTTTATTATCGTAATCCAAAATTTCGTAGTAAACAGAATTAACTTGTTATCGTGCGATTAAAAGAAGCTGAGGCTAACTAGCACACTTTTATAATGTGAACTTTTAAAATTTAAAAACAAACAAAGGCCATCCAATGGGACAATGTGAGTTGGTTGGAACTTACGGGATTGCACCACGTTAGCAATCTACGTAAGGGGTGGTAATTTTGCAAAAAGGCCCCGGTCATTTCTTTGTTTTTCCTGCCTTTTTCTCTCCTCTTTCTTTCATTTTCCTCCTCATTCTCTTCCTCTCTAATGGCCACCTCCTATACCCAAGTGGACCCCACCCGCTACACCACCACCTGACCGCACGCCCTACCTCTTCGTGCCACTTGCCCCGCTGGCCACTGCCGCCATGGGCCCCAAACCCCTCCTCATTTTCTCCATCTTGCATAAAACACCCCATTTTCTCCATTATCTACCTCCAACATCCTCCTATGGCTCCTCCATGGCCAAGGTACCTACCCTAGCACCACCATGAACCCCCACCTCCACTTTACCAGGCCTGACAACGAGCCCTAGGGGACCCCACGAGCCTCCAAACCCATTAAAATTGCATTGTTCCTCCTCTAAACCTATGTTTGTGTGTGTAAGTGTGTGCGAGTGATTTGGGTTTGATTTGGTGAGAAAAGGCGAGATTTTTAGCTCGTGGCAAACGCGTGCAGCATCGATGGTGAAGTGTCGTGATGCTAGGATACTTGGGTGAGAATTTATTGCTTAGTTTGTATAGTTTTTGTAGTTAAAATCAGAATAAGTTGTTAAATGCTTGATTTAAGCGTATATGCAAACTTGTAAAATTCATAACTTTTGCATACGAGATCGGAATTTGACCATTCAAGATGCGTTGAAATCGTATCGACGAGACCTTCATATCGAAACTGATTTCGATCTTGTCTCAAATTTTGCCGGAGGAAAACATCAAATTCATTCAATCAATTGTTTGATGTTATTTAGCGACAAACAACCAATGTGAGAACTCTCTCACTCAAATATTTTGTACAGTTATTTATTTTTATAACAGGAAACATATTAATTGCTTATGTGGATCTTCATCTGTTACATGCGATATCCCTTGGGTTCAGCACATGAACTATTCACTAAGTTTATTTGTTATTAGTAACGTTGTTTGAATATGCGACACTCGTATTTCAAACAATGTAGATGGACACTTTGTGACGCCTTGAATGACATTGGATGATTATTTATGTTTTGTTGTGAATGTGAATTTGAAATAATTAGCATGTGAAAAGAAATGTGAAACTATTTGTGGTAGTTGAAATTGGATTAAAAATCCATTTACAAGTCGAATGGCTTGTTCATGTTTATCTATTTCAATAATATAGACTAGATGGAATAAATAATTCATTAATTAATTAACTGTTGATTAAAACCCCACACGGGTATTAGGATGATACTTGATTTACACTAACCCCAAGCATTTAGATTGAATGTTAATCGATTGATTGACAGGCCGATTAAGCGTTAAATAATTATTTAAGGCTTATATGGATGTAAGTGAAATTTGGATGTGAATTGGATGTTTATAACTATTGTTGAATACATGTGATGTATGAAATCCATATAACTGAAATTACATGGTAGTTGGTTGAATCTCATTTCAATCTGGAGTAAAACGAATATTTTAATATAACATTAAACTAACAGTTGAAGTTTGGTTTTGATGTCTGATTTTGGGAGGACAGAAAAATATTAAAATTGACTGAACAGTGTAATGTGCAATTTTAAAGATAAATGACTGAAACGAGTTTTCAAAGATGATTATATATATTTTATATAATTTATAAAAATGGTTTTGAAGCATTTCGAATTATAATTAAAATTATAAATCGATTCGGGCTTGAATAGAACGCTCCTCGGACAACAACAATTTGTGAACGTCAACCTGTAACTTTGAATTGACGTACCGGAAGATCCGACTGTCGGATTCTCCTGAAATTAGAATCGTTGGAACCGTAAGGAAATAATCTTTCCATTAAAATGATAATTTATGAAATCCAACGATAAGATTTTAATTTAAGTCCAAAATCAATTTTGAAAAAGGTCGTTATGGATGTAGTTCAGTGGCCGATACTGCAAACCGACTGTAAAGACCTTAATAAAGTTATTAAAAACGTAAATAAATTATGTAAAATCATAACAAATGATTTGGAAAGATTTTTGGATGAAACATTCCACATTTTAAAGTAAAAAAGATATTTTTTATCTGAATGAACTAGTTGACAACTAGAATAGAAATCCAATGATTTTAAATTAATAAATTGAATGGTAAATGATTTTAACATACCCAGAAGTTTCCAACATATAAATTGGAATGGATTTGAATGAAAATTATCTTTGGATATTTTCGATATTGGATTCCATGACTATACGGACATCGTTGAAGAATTTGAAAGATATTGATATCGTTATTACAAAACAATATATGTTGGTTTTAGGATTGGACGTTGAATGTAAGTCAACGTGATTTCAATTTAAGTTCTTGTATTTAATATTAAATTGGGATCTTAGGTTTATCGTGAATGATATCTTCAATAATATTGTTCTTGAACACATTTATGAATGGAATGAATCTTTTAATTAAGATTTAATAAAGTTTTTCCAATCTATTTAATTAAATTGAAATTGAATGGAATTCGAGTTAATAATAATCGAAATGAACTTCTGTAAAGGAAGGCCTTTACTATTTATGAAATTTAAAAGGGTACGCCGTTATTCCACTTATAGTACTAGCCTGATACGAAAATTTATGTCGATTATAAATTGTTCAAATTTCGATGAAGATTCCATATTAATGGAAGTTGATTTTGGATTTTTTGTGAGCAATGTTTTAAATGACATTTGTTTTTTAACCCAGTTAAAGAAAGGATTAATTTTCCAAAGTTGAATAACCATTAAATAATGATAATTTTGAAGAATAAAACTAAGTTGGAGTTTTAATGAATCTTTAATAAGATTGAAAGTTAAAGGGTAATTAAATTTAGCGAATAAGAGAAGTATTCGAGATGGAGTCCCACCATTTTTACTCCATACGATAGTTAAATCTTTAATTAGATTTGAATGTGAAATGGTAATTAAATTTACTAATAAAACGATGGGTGTTAGATATTGGGTACTACCATTTTTGCTTCACAGGATGAATAAGTTGAGATTAGGATAATAAAATGAATGATTACTTCGGTATGGCTCGATAATCCGGAATAGTTTTATAAACCTGATTCAGTTTAAGATTGTTAGAAGATAATACAAAATCTTTTTAATGGTTTCCAAAGAAAGATTTAAACAAGAGGTTTAAATGAATAAAATCTTTGATAAGATTAATGGAAATCTTTCCTAGAGTTATGAACATTTGAATAAAAGAATATTCTGAATTGGAATGAGGCGTATGATGTGTTTATATATCACTTGATTATAAGATGCGCAGGTTATTCGAAAAGTTTAAGGACTTACCATTTTGACCACCCTAAGTCGGTAATTAAACCAACTCGAAACGTTCAAGATGAGAGATTATTATTGGCTTACAGGGTTTAAACATAATAAACATAGAATCACATTGCAGTGGAATAAAATTTCATATGAATATCAGAGTTTTACAAAAAAATTGTACAGCGGAAGAAATATAAATTTGTACATGAATTTTAAACGAATAAAATTTTCACTTTATTGTTGGGCCTATGCATGCGTCTCTACGTCTTCACGTGCCTCTCTATTTCAAAAGCTGAAATCTCTAAATCTGGAAGACTTTGGGCCTGGCCCGAGCGTTTCATGCAAAACAAAACACCCGAGCCAGGATTAAACTTATTTCAAGTCAGTAAATATCGATAAATCACATAAATATAATTAGTTTAATCTAAGCAAATTATTTAAATGATTCGAGTATGTCAAAAATGAAGCTGCCAAATATAAATGGCAAAATCATGCGTAAGGCAACATATGTATCAAAGAATAGGGATTACATACAAGATGATGCTATGAATATCAATATTGAAATATGCAAGGCTTCTCGCCAAAATCAAGGACTGAACACGTACGTGACAACCTTGAATATACCATAATGCATGCGACAATAATAGGATGGTGTAATGTGTCCAAAGTTAAGATGTAGAAAACATATAAAGTGCTACCAAAATTTTAATGCGGTGAGTTCCTAATTTCAAACAAATCTACAACCATGGTTAACAGATATTTTTGGAGTAAATCACAGCAATGGTGACTACATATAAATACAAGGCGCTAGTACTACATATAAATATAAGCCGCTAGTACACAAGTATAAAAATTCGTGTATATATGTGTGTATGTAGGCCTCACATGTGTTGACCCCAAACCCTATGTATACGGAAGTAAGGATAATCATTGGAATATAACGCATAACAATAACAGCAGAACAGAAATAGAGAATTATAGCAGAGAATGTTCATCAAATTACACTGGAAATAATACATCATCATAGTTACACAACATAATAGGATCATAATAAGCAAAGAAAACAATTTCAGCTTAATATAAAATGTCTGCAGCGGAATAAAAACATAATATACTAAGTGAAGTCCGAACAGTAAAATAGGAATGATAATATCCATCTTCAGCTCCATAGCTATCCAGAATGAATCCGCTAAACCTGTATACAAGGCTGCAGATGTGGAAAAGAGGGCACCCGAGTTTGCAAAGTGAAACAAACTACGAGTCAGTCATGGGACTGGTATGAGGAATCTTATTTAACCTATCTGATAATAAGGCTAATCACAGGACCACGCCGCTAACGCGGAACGGGTTTACTCAACTGGATTACCAGTGCATAAGTAAAGTAAATCGTCAAACAACGCAATGCTTTTTAGAAAAATGAAACCATTATAAGACTCAAGTCCCATCACACAATGCAACGCAAACTGGAGGATAGAGTTTTACCTTATAATGGTAAAAAATGCTTGATACGATAAAACGAATTTGATATTAGTGTATATATGTTTTAAAAAACATTTCAATCATAATATCAATTATAGAAGACATAGCTGCCATATACTATGTCGTAGTACTAGTAATACAATCAAAACCACATTGGTCGTATTAGAAGTTGGATTTCCATCATGAACCAAGGCAAATGATAGTCCTTACCGAATTCGAGACAATCTAGCCCATGTCTCAGGAACATAACGCATCGTCCCTTGGATCAACAGGCCCGGTCCATAAATATGTTAGTGGATTGGTAATGCCTGAACAATATGTTTCCCCGCCCTATGGGGGCGTAAATAGAGCCACTAGGGGCTCAAATAACCGAGGTGCCTCATTCCATCATCCACATAAGTAAAAATGTCAGGCCTTGTAAAAGCCATGACACCACTTCTAGCTATAAAGGAACGTATGTCCTCCCTGCAGTCCTTACTCCCGTTTTTGGTTCATACCGGGGTGCGAGGCTCGCGAAGTAATGCTATACATAAAGCTATGCTATTTCAAGCTGTGCTTTGATCATCAACCACAAGGCTCTTCTTTTCAACAACAAGCCCTGATCATTTGCACATTGGCATGCCACATTGACAATTCACGCCATGTGATTGACATCTATTAATAAATATACTCAAAGGGTGTTAAGCAAGAGAATAAATTCTCCGCCACCAACGAGTAGATATTAAATAGAAATCAATCAGCACAGAATAAAATCCAATGTTAGACATACATCCATTTATAAGTCCGTTTTGGGTCTGAACGAAACCGGAGGAACCTTATTCTTCGCATATCCGAACAATCAACAATACGTCCGGACGGTTACCACTGTAGCCCCTTCACGGTAGCTACTCCAATCATGGGCATCAGTAGCCACGCATCCATTCGATGTGAAGATCGTCGGTCTTCAACCACTGTCTTCAAATCTTCGACTTCCAATCGTCGTATAATTATTTGAAATGAGATTTAACTTGGTCTTTTCAAATAATTCTCGAATATATATAGTTCAAAATCATTTCTTTTCATTCTATATAGTTTATAATATTTTATAATGATTTATCGCTATTTTTATTTATTTAAAAATAGCCATTTTTAATTAAACGACGCTTCGGGTTATTACATGACCCTGACGCTATTTTCGTCAAAATTTGATTTACACATTTCTCCAAATCTAACCGTTGGATCTTCGCAAATTTTATATCGTTGAAAAGATCCTTCCAAAATGAACCCTTTAGTTCCAGTTTTGAGGAAATCCGACGGTTGGATCTTACGGTATAATCGTTTGAAGTTACGATTGCCGATACGCGAACTACCGCGCGAGATTCGCTTTTATATTTATATATATAAATATAAATATAATTCTTTCAACGTTTTCAAACTATTACCATTTTAACATTGGATTCTCTTATATATGAAATCATATATTAAAAAAAAATCCTCATCTTTCTTTTATTTTTTAATTATATTGAAAAATATAATTTCTTTATTCATTTCTTATACTACACTGGAAATTGAAATTTCTTTGCATTGTATAAAAATGCAATCTTTTGACATTACATAAAAATGTAACCTTCTTACATTACAATTAAAATGCAATCTTTTTCACTTGCAAAGCAAATGTAAATCCCTTTTTATTGTAAAGAAAATGTAATCCTTTTTTACCTAACATAAAATTGTATTCTTTTTATTTGATATAAAAATGTACTCATTGATTTCATTCTTTGATTACATTAAAAAAATGTAATTTTTCATTTCAACATATGGTTACATTGAAAATGTAATTTTCTATTCCAAACTTTGTTTATATTAAAATATAATTTCCTATTTCAATGTGTTATTACATTGATAAAGTAAACTTTCTATTTCAATATGTATTTACATTGAAATAAATCTTTTTATTTCAATGTAACCCTTTCTTACATTATGTAAAATGTGATCTTTACTTATCTTCTATTTCATTTTGGAATGTAGTCTTTTCTTTCTTTTTTATTGCATTTTGAAAATGTAATCTTTTACTTTCTTTTATCTTACATCTTGAAAATGTAATCTTTTACTATGATGTTTCTTTTCATCTAAATATGCAAATAAAAATATGATCTTTCGACTACAATGTTTATTTGTATCTAAATATGCAAATAAAAATATAATCTTTTAACTACAATGTTTATTTGCATCTAAATATGCAAATAAAAATATAATCATTTAACTACAATGTTTATTTGCATCTAAATATGCAAATAAAAATATAATCTTTTAACTACAATGTTTATTTGCATCTAAGTATGCAATTAAAAATATAATCTTTCAATTTCAACATTTTATCTGTATCAAAAGTGCAAATAAAAGTATAACTTTTTATTGCAATGTATATTTGCATCAAAGAATGCAAATAAAAAAATAACTTTTTATTTCAAAATATATGCATCAAAGAATGCAAATAAAAGAATAACTTTTTATTTTAACGTATGAACACTTTCGCATATCCTGTATTTACAATAAAAATGAGATTTTTAATGTGATCATATTTTCATGTTCAAAATATATACATTTTTCTGCTTTCCTAATTTACATTAAAAATGAGATTTTTAATGTGATCATATTTATGTTAAAAACATGTACAATTTTCATTTACAATAAAAATGTGAATTTTTTTATTTTTTAACTTATTTTCGTTTCAGATAATGAATATTTTCCATATTTCTAATTTCAACAAAAATAGTGAATTTTTGATGTTCAAACCAGTTTCACAATGAATATTTCACAACACACAAATATTTAGAAAATTTCGGCAGTATAACGGCAGGATTATTAAACCGGCACCGTCCCGATGTACGGCTCCTCGCGCTATCTTAAAGCCTCGCAGCTTTTGACAAAGGGGATTTCAATAATCTATTTCGTACGCAGACGAATTTTTCACAATATCAATTTATTTCAATTTCTGTTTCTTTTTCTTCTTCAACCACAAACAAACACCAAATTTCAACCAATCACAAATCAATCAATCAAGTCATCCATGGTCTGTGGACGACGGGTGTTGGGAGTTTCTAAACTCCGTCTGCATCCTAATATAATTTTTATTTATTTTATTTCTGAACTTAGATATCTCACCTTGATTTGACGACGCCTAAAACTGTAACAGGCTCTAAAAATTCTCGGGTTAGTTTTAAAAAGTAGATCTCGTCGTCAAGAGTCCAACACTTTCAGTTTCGTCGAATTCTGATCAAATACGAACAAGATACGATCATTTAAAGATTCAGTTATATTGAATTAATTAATTAATTAATTGAATAGTACCTTCTTCCTCAAGTCAATTGTTCAAGGCCATATACCTTTCTGTTTTAACTCGAAACTAGGTCTTCGATTTGCGGTTAAACCTGATAGCGATAGGATGAACTGACTGCACCACAGCCTAGCCCCTCGAGAGTCGCGCCTAACGCTAGTGGAATGGCCCAGATCGACGTCTGCACAACGGAGCTAGGTGGCTAGACGCGACTTCCCAGGCCCGATTCTCCCTCTACAGGCGATGCTTCGGGTTGAACTTGGTATGGTTGTGAAGCCCTTCAAATTCTCTGCAAAATCCCTAACTGGCTCGTTCGATTTCGTTGGGAGGTTTGAGAGTTATCGACGAGGGAAGCTTTTTGCTGTAGCCGCCATATGTGGTTGAGGCGTACGGGTATAAACGAAAGGGTTTGTACATACGGCGTATTTATACGGTATACGTATTTTCTATTTTAATTTAATTCTATTAAATTTCAAAGTTAATTTCTATATCGTTTTAAAACTGATATCAAACCCAACGAGTGACACCCTTAGCTAAATACCCCCATGCCGGACACGATGGAATATGTTTCGTAACCCAATTCGGTGGTTACGATATGTTTTCCTTTAAATTAAATAATAAAATATTTAATTATTTAATTTGATCCAACATTATAATTTACCTAGGCCACATACTGCTTCTAAAAATTCCAGAAAAATTATATCTGGTTTTGTTTTGATGATACAGTCTCAACAAAACTAATTTTGTCGAATTTGAAGACCGTTTGAAAAATGGCCATTTTCTGGTTGATCGAAATTGACAGATATAGTCAAAACACATTTTCTTTTGCCATGCTCACATATTGATCCCATAAATTATGAAAATTGGAATCCTGTAATAATTTGACATTCTGATTCCAAAAAAAGTGGTTTCGTTGAAAACGGAGGTCATTTGAAAAATGTCTATTTATACGGGCCATATATTTTATTAAATTCCATAGCGACTATTCTGAAAATTCAACTGACCATAACTTTTGATTCCCGCTATGAAATTTCATATTTTTGGATTCGTGGAAAGATACTCTTAAACAGATTTAAATATTTTTGGTTTCACTAAATTCTGACTTATTTTGCATCTGGTACAGTCAGTCAAAGTTTGAATTCAAATTTTTGAACTACCGCGCTATTTCGAACTCCTTTTAGAAATGAAAATAAATATATTCATTCAAACTTCGATTTAAACAAATTTTCAATCGTTATTATTTAAAATAAATTATTTCAACTATTCAAAATTCAATAAAATAGCCAAAATAAAAAATTTAAATTAGTTCAGATTTTCCGGTTTGTTACAATCTTCCCCACTTAAGAACTTTTCGTTCCCGAAAAGGAAACTATAGTATAGTAGGAAACAAAACGGAAAATGTAAATATGGTAAATGTACCTTGCACTAGAGCTAGTCAGAGATATCCACTCTGCAGTGGGGATAAGCATGTTTGATGATATCCTCTCTCTCCCATGTACTGTCTCTGGGATCTCCGCTCCATTGCACTTTGACTAGACGAATTCTTTTGTTCCTTAGAACTCGGGTTTCTTTGCCAATGATCTTTACCGGCTCCCTTCTTACTGCTAAGTTAGGGGAACTTACAAATCTTGTTTTGCAGCTTCCTCCACAATCAAGTCTGGATCATGTACATGCTTCCGGAGTTGAGATACATGGAATACATCATGTACCCCTGGCAACCAATCAGGCAACTGAACCCTGTAAGCGAGAGTTCCAATTCTTTCTAGAATGGGGAATGGACCAATGAATCTAGGAGCCAACTTTCCAGTCTTCCCAAAGCGAACTACTCCTCTTAATGGGGAAACCCTCATGTATACAAAATCGCCAACATCAAATTCTAGATCCCTTCTTCTTGAGTCTGCATAGCTTTTCTGTCAGCTCTGAGCTGCTAACAATCGCTTTTTAATAAAATCAGCTTTGTCCGAAGCTTCTCTAATCATGTCGGGACCCAATACTAGTCAACTGCCTGGTTCCACCTAACATGCTGGAGATCTGTAAGGCCTGCCAAACAATGCTTCGAATGGCGACATTTCCAAGCTTGCTTGATAACTGTTATTATAGGAGAACTCGACCAAATGCAAGTGGTCCTCCCATGATCCACCAAAGTCAAAAATACAAGCCCACAAGAAGTCTTCCAGTATATGATTCACCCTCTCAGTCTGGTTATCTGTTTGAGGATGATAAGAGGAGCTCAGATTTAATGTTGTCCCCAGGTCTCCTTGGAAAGCATCCTAGAATTTACTAGCGAATATAGGGTCACGATCACTTACAATGCTACCGGGGACTCCATCTAGTCGGACAATTTCTTTGAAAAAAAATCTTCACCAAACTTTGAGCTGTTCTAGTCGATTTAACAGGAACAAATGGACGGTTTTTGTGAGACGATCAACATTCACCCATATACTGTCATTACCTTTTCTCATTCGGGGCAAGCCATCAATAAAATTCATGGAAATTTGATCCCATTTCCAACTTGGAACTGGTAGTGGTTGTAACAAGCCGGCAAGTTTTTGCTGATCACTCTTGACTTGCTGATAGGTAGAACACCTGCTGACATAAATGGAAATGTCTCTTTTCATAGACTTCCACCAGAATGTTCGCTTGAGATCGTGATACATCTTGCTCACCCCTGGATGAATACAAAGCTTAGATTTATGACATTCATCCATTACTTCTCTTTGGAGCTCAGGATTATTCCGGACACAAATTCGGCCTTTTAGCCTCAAAACCCCTTTGTCATCAATCTGGAAACTCGTGGGTTCGTCTTCCCTAACTCTTTTGCTAATCCTCTGTGTAAATTCATCATTCTTCTGAAGAGCAGAGATTTTGTCGATCAATGTGGGTGTAATGATTAGATTAGCGAGGATAAGATTGGTGACACCTGTATTCTTTCTGCTAAGTGCATCTGCCACAACATTGGCTTTTCCTGGAGTATATAAGATGTCTAGATCATAGGGTGCAAGGAATTCAACCCAACGTTGCTGCCTCAATTTCAAATCTCTTTAGATGAACAGATACTTTAAAGATTTATGATATGTATATAGCTTGAACTTTTCACCCAAAAGATAATGCCTCCATATATTTAGAGCAAGTACGATGGCCATTAGCTCAAGGTCATGAGTGGCGTAATTCTTCTCATGCGGTTTTAACTGACAGCTAGCATATGCGACAACTTTGTCCCTTTGCATTAGCACTGCACCAATACCGTCTTTAGAAGCGTCGGTCTAAACTTTCAGATCCTGATTACCATCTATGATGGTCAACACAGGAGCAGTGATCAACTTCTGTTTCAGCCTTGGAAAGCTGCCTCACATTCGGGTGTCCAGATAAACTTTGTAAGCTTCGTCAATGGACAAGCTGTCTTCGAAAAATCTTTAACGAATTTCCGATTATAGCCAGCCAATCCCAAAAAGCTTCTGACTTCACTAGGACTGGTAGACTGTTTCCAATCTTTAATGGCTGTGATTTTGCTAGGATCTACTGAAATTCCTTCCTTCGATACTACATGACCGAGGAACTTCACTTCTTCTTGCCAGAACACACATTTTGAAAATTTGGCTTTCAATACATTCTTTCTCAGGATTTCCAAAACTTGTTCTAAATGTTTTTCATGCTCGGTAGTTGTCTTAGAAAAAATTAAGATGTCATCAATGAAAACCAGCACAAATTTGTTCAAAACATCGCGGAATACTCGATTCACAAATCGACAAAATAGGCTGGAGCTTTGCATAAGCCGAACGACATAACTAACCATTCATAAAATGTGTCTGGACCTCTGAAAGCTGTCAAAGGAACACACTTTTCAGCAATACGCAGTTGATGGAAACCTGTAGCTAGGTCCATCTTTGAAAACACTTTCGCTCCATTCAAACGATCCAACAAATCATTTATACGGGGCAATGGATACTTATTCTTGAGCGTCTGCTTATTTAAGTCTCGGTAATCCACACACAGTCGGAGAGTACCGTCTGACTTGGGAACAAACACTACTACTGCACCCCATTCTGAGAAACTGGGTCTGATCAGACCTTTCCACAAAAGCTGTTTGGTTTGATTACTCAGTTCTTCTTTTTCTTTTGGCGCCGTTCTCCGAATAGGATGTATAATTGGTCTTGCATTTGTAACCAAATCAATTCTGAAGTCAATTTCTCTCCACGGAGGTAAGCGATCAACTTCTTCGAACACATCCGCATAATTTTTGATGATAGGAATATTTTCGATAGGAGTGGGGGAAACATCAAGAGCAGCCCAAAATTCTTTTCTATCTGAGTTCGGACCCAAGCATGGTATCGTAACAATGTTCCCACACTTGGTCTTCGCTTTGACGATTCTTTCTGCACACTTAACCTCGGCTTCATATTTGGTTAGCCAATCGAGCCCAAGAATGATATCAAATTCGGAAAAATCCATAACAATTAAATCAAAGGGGAACCGGTAACAAGAATAGGAAATGGGGCACTCTACAGTATAAACTGAGAATGAGAGAACCCCCTACCGGATTATGAACTCCGACCGATTCTTTATGATTTCTCGGTTTTAATTTCAGCATCTTAACTGTATTGCTTGAGATCAAGCTTTGTGACATGCCTGTATCAAACAATACTGGAACAGGGATATTGTGTACATTGAGAGTGCCATCCAAAACATCTGGCCTTTGCTGACTAGCTGAGGGCATTGCAGCATCAACAGTGTTATTGACTTGAGCCACTTTGATCGCTTTCGAAAACTGGCAATCTTTGGCAAGATGACCCCTCTTATGGCATTTATTGCACTCTCGACCCTCTAGAAACTTTTCATTGGATTCAGATTCCACATTCTTTCGTTTCTTCGAAGATTTGCAATTCCTTGGCAAATGCCCTGGCTTATTGCAGTTATTGCATACGACAATCATTAATGTTTCTTTCTGAGATCCTGGCCTTTTCTTATTGGCTTTAGGCTTCTTGCTGACCTCAGGTTGCGTACTAGCCTCAGGGCTATCAGTTTCAAACTTCCTTTTCTGCTAGAGCTGCTTCCTTCTTCATCTCCCGAACCATATTGCTTATCATTATACTCTTAGCGACAAGCCATATCAATCATTTCAGAAAAAGGGAGATGAATATGTGCAGTTTCTCTATTTAGGTATTTGCTTTGGAGTCCTTTGATGAACCTTCGATTCTTCCTCAAAGGATCTTGAATTAGTTCTGGGACAAAGCGGGAAAATTTTTCGAATTTGTTCTGATACTCCAGAATGGTCATATCTCCTTATTTCAGCTGGTAGAACTCATTATATAGCCACTCAATTGCTCCTGGAGGAATGAATTTTTCGGTGAAAATTTCTTTGAATTTATCCCAGGTAATATTACCTTCTGGATTCTCCTTTGTAACAGTACCCCACCAGAATAAAGCTTCGCCTTTAAGCACCCAAGATGCTATTAGTCTTTTCTGATTATCATTCAACTTTAAGCCTTCAAAAATTCTCTCTACAGAATGCATCCATGCTTGTGTTTCAATAATGGACTCCTTGCCCGAGACTGGTTCTCCACCCAGATTTCGGTATCTCTTTACTAGAGCTTCTAGATCTAGTTCTGATTGTGAGAGCACAACTGGCTCATTAGATTGCTGAACCGAAGGTTTACTTCTTCTGTTTCTGCCACTCATTTTCTACTATGTTTGCAAATAGCAGACAAAGGGTCGGGCCAACAGAATAGATAATGTAAAACATAAAGACATATATTAAATGTAGATGAATCTACAAGGGTATATTTTTACTCATTCTAGGACATTACTAGTCCTATCTATGATGAGTTATTCATTTTGGAATTGTGCTAATTTTATCTCTAATGAGTTTGTCAATATGTTATATTCCGAGCTAAGTTTAACCAAAGCTCTGATACCAAATGTGATGACCCCAAACCCCGTGTATACGGAAGTAAGGATAATCATTGGAATATAACACATAACAATAACAATAGAATAGAAATAGAGAATTACAACAGAGAATGTTCATCAAATTACACTGGAAATAATACATCATCAGAGTTACACAGCATAATAGGATCATGCTAAGCAAATATTACAATTTCAGCTTAATATAAAATGTCTACAACGGAATAAAAACATAATATACTAAGTGAAGTCTGAACAGTAAAATAGGAATGATAATATCCATCTTCAGCTCCACAGCTATCCAGAATGAATCTACTAAACCTGTGCACAAGGCTGCCCATGTGGAAAATAGGGCACCCGAGTTTGCAAAGTGAAACAAAGTACGAGTCAGTCATGGGACTGGTATGAGGATATTTAACCTATCTGGTAATAAGGCTAATTACAGGACCACGCCACTAACCCGGAACGGGTTTACTCCATTGGATTGTCAGTGCATAAGTAAAGCAAATCGTCAAACAACGCAATGCTTTTTAGAAAAATGAAACCATTATAAGACTCAAATCCCATCACACAATGCAACGCAAACCGGAGGATAGAGTTTTACCTTATAATGGTAAAAAATGCTTGATACGAAAAAACGAATTTGATATTAGTGTATATATGTTTTAAAAAACATTTCAATCATAATATCAATCATAGACGGCATAGCTACCATATACTATGTCACCGTACTAGTAATACAATCAAAACCGCATGGGTCATATTGGAAGTTGGATTTCCATCATGAACTAAGGCAAAAGATAGTCCTTACCGAATTCGAGACAATCTAGCCCATGTCTCAGGAACAGAACGCATCGTCCCTTAGATCTATAGGGCCGGTCCACAAATATGTTAGTGGATTGGTAATGCCTGAACAATACGTTTCCCCGCCCTATGGGGCGTAAATAAAGCCAATAGGGACTCAAATAACCGAGGCGCCTCATTCCATCATCCATATAAGTAAAAATTTCAGGCCTTGTAAAATCCATGACACCCTTCTAGCTAGAAAGTAACGTATGTCCTCCCTGCAGTCCTTACTCCCGTTTCTGGTTCATACCGGGGTGTGAGGCTCGCGAAGTAATGCTATACACAAAGCTATGCTATTTCAACTGTGCTTTGATCATCAACCACAAGGCTCTGCTTTTCAACAATAAGCCTTGATCGTTTGCACCTTGGCATGCCACATTGACAATTCACGTCGTGCGATTGACGTCTATTAATAAATAACCTCAAAGGGTGTTAAGCAGGAGAATAAATTCTCCGCCACCAACGGATGAATATTAAATAGAAATCAATCAGCATAGAATAAAATCCAATGTCAGACATACATCCATTTACAAGTCCGTTCTGGGTCTGAATGAAACCGGAGGCACCTTATTTCTCGCATATCTGAACATCAACAATACGTCCGGACAGTTACCACTGTAGCCCCTTCAAGGTAGCTACTCCAATTACGGGCATCAGTAGCCACACATCCATTCGATGTGAAGATCGTCGGTCTTCAACCACCATTTTTAAATCTTCGACTTCCAATCGTCGTATAATTATTTGAAATGAGATTTAACTCGGTCTTTTCAAATAATTCTCTAATATATATAGTTCAAAATCATTTCTTTTCATTCTATATCGTTTATAATATTTTGTAACGATTTATCGCTATTTTTATTTATTTAAAAATAGTCATTTTTAATTAAACGACACTTCGGGTCATTACATGGCTCTGGTGCTGTTTTCATCAAAATTTGATTTACACATTTCTCCAAATCTAACTGTTGGCTCTTCGTAAGTTTTATATCGTTGGAAAGATCCTTCCAAAATGAACCCATCGGTTCCAGTTTTGAGAAAATCGGACGGTTGGATCTGACGGTATAACCGTTTGAAGTTACGATTGCCGATACGCGAACTACCGCACGCGATTCGTTTAAATTTTAATTTATATTTATATATATAAATATAATTCTTTCATCGTTTTCAAACTATTACCATTTTAACATTGATTTCTTTTATATATGAAATCATATATTAAAAAAAAATCCTTATCTTTTTTTTATTCTTTTATTACATTGAAAAATGTAATTTCTTTATTCATTTCTTATACTACACTGGAAAATGAAATTTCTTTGCATTGTATAAAAATGCAATCTTTTGACATTACATAAAAATGTAACCTTCTTACATTACAATTAAAATGCAATCTTTTTCACTTGCAAAGCAAATGTAAATCCCTTTTTATTGTAAAGAAAATGTAATCCTTTTTACCTAACATAAAATTGTATTCTTTTTACTTGACATAAAAATGTACTCTTTGATTTCATTCTTTGATTACATTAAAAAAATGTAATTTTTTATTTCAACATATGGTTACATTGAAAATGTAATCTTCTATTCCAAACTTTGTTTATATTAAAATATAACTTCCTATATCATGTGTTATTACATTGAAAAAGTAAACTTTTGATTTCAATATGTGTTTACATTGAAATAAATCTGGAACACTTGGGGCCTGACCCATGCAAAACACAAAACACCGGAGTTAGGATTAAATTTACTTCAAGTCAGTAAATACCAATAAATCACATAAATAAAATTAGTTTAATCTTAGCAAATTATTTAAATGATCTGAGTATGTTAACCATGAAGCTGCCAAATATAAATGGGCAAAATCATGCGCAAGGCAGCATATGTACCAAAGAGTAGGGATTACATACAATATGATGTTGTGACTATTAGTATTGAAATATGTAAGGCTTCTCGCCAAAATCAAGGACTGAACACGTATGGGACAGCCCAGAATATACCATGATGCATGCGACAATAATATGATGGTGCAATGTGTCCAAAGTTAAGATGTAGAAAACATATAGACTGAAATTGGATAGCAAGCAAATAGGTAAGGAAAAACTCAAATAACAAATCTCCTCACTCTTAACCAAATGGAAAAGCACATATATTTCAATATTCGTGAGAGAGCAAGCACTAGGTAGCCGTATATTAAATTGCATGAAGCAACCGAGTACAACTCTAAAGCATATGGCAACAACATAGGTGATTCAGATGCATTTAGTTTAAGTCAATAGGGTACATAATGGTCCATATTAAATGAGCAACAGTACAATGGTATGGGGTGTGCACACGTACAACAATGTCTAAAGCAAATAGGGTGATAAATACATAATGGTGCGAAAAATAGCAAGTATGCAGGAAGGTGAGATGAAAGTATTATTTTATGCAGTGCTCCCAAAGTTTTAATGCGGTGAGTTCCTAACTTCGAACAAATGCTACAACCATGGTTAACAGATATTTTTGGAGTAAATCACAGCAATGGTGACTACACATAAATATAAGGCGCTAGTACACAAGTACAAAAATTCAGGTATATATGTGTATATGTTGGCCTCACACATGTACCGCATACGAGCATGAGCATATCCCAACTTGCGTTATGGTTTACACTACAGGCCTAAACTATGAGAACAACAATAGGAAAATTCCAAGCAACTTAACTTCCTAAACAACCAGATTAATTCAAGTCAGGTTTTATAACACAAACTAGGTGAAGAAGACCACATGTAGTAACCCATTTGGCCAACCAAAGCAGTACTAAGGAAATCAACCAAACAATGAGATGCAGTATCAAACGACCACACTAATTATATTTAGTGAAACGTAAAATTTGAGAACTTAGAATAAATTTAATCGCGAGCGAATGCAACATTGCGGTATGCGAGCGACGAAATGAATTGGTAGTGCTTGGTCTGAGTCAGCGGTGGAGCGGGATGGGTGCTGGTCATAGGAGGCGGTTGATACGTCGAGCATGACCGGCGACGACTCCAATGCTGACGGTCCTTAAACCCTTTTTCTGGTTCCTCGTGCAGCTCCGGATGTCAGCGAGATGGAGAAGGGGGCTTCGATTTCGGGTTTGAAAGAGGAAGTCCATCTCGCTTTGGGTAGACTGACGTCGAAATGGGTTTCGGACCACAGATAATGAGGTCGGAGAGGAAGTCCAACCAATGGTGGGATGCCTGAGCGGAAGTTGGTGGAGACATGGAGCTACGTTGATCGGTTGCCATGGATTTCAAAGTTTAGGAGGAAATAAATTTTGGAGAAAAATTCAATATTTGATGGATGGTAAAACAAGTCGCTGTTAATACAAAAAGGGAGGAGTTTTTTGTACTGAACAAAGGAAAAGGGGTTACACACTTTTATAAACTAGATGAAGGAGACTGGTAGCAGATGAAGAACATAATGTGTAAACAATTCAGATAGAGGAGAACAGGTGTTAGAATGGACAGGGAGGTGAAAACAAATGGAAAATATTTCCAGCACAAAATAGTCTAATGTACAGACCAAATCTTGGAGTAAATTTTCTTAGATATCGTTGCCCGAAATATTACTTTGGAAGGAGGAAAACATTGATTGAACATTACCGAATAAAGAGGGCATGGTTGAACACAACTGACATGGATAGCATTGTTTCCTTGTCTTAACGCATTATAAATTCAAAAACTACTAACGGTAAAATAAATTAACGTGAACACCATATATCAGCGTGTTTTACCCACAATTTATTTGTTTTCTTTCCATTACATCAACCGTATTTCGATTATTGACGTTTTGACAAAAATTCACAATTAAAGTTTTATTTGTAACAAAATCAATTAATAGTTAAAATTTCAAACTTTATATTTCGAAGCCTCGCTTTTTAAAATAAATTTGATTTCAAGTTCTCAAATTACGAAACTAAATTTATACTTAATGATTTGATTTCAACTAACTTTAAAATAAATAGCTCTTTTAAATTTGTAAATATGCCTCGATTCATGTTTCGTACTGCATCTTTGATTTCTAAATTAATTACGCTTATATTCCAAAGTTAAATAAATTACTTTCCTTTTTCCTTTCTTAATTAAATTGTGAGATTTATATTCCAAAGCCAAATATAATTTCAAAGTTAAATATAAAATTTTCTTCAAATCATATAAAATATTTTAAGGTTGATTTTCATTCAAACCAATCCAAATCAGTTATCTATTTCGACAAATGTTCATACTAAAATTAAATCAAAAGAATTCAATCTAAATGTACAAATTAGGTAATAATTTTAATAAGGTTAAATTTCGAATATTCAAGGAAAACTAAATTAGTTGATATGTTAAAACGTTCATTTTGACAAACTGTCTATAAATTTACAGAAGGTTGTCTATAAATTTACAGAAGGATTAAATTAGAATTAAACTCAAATTACGTTCAAAATAGATAAATTCCAAATTTTATATCAAAATCAAAATGTAGATATTTATTTTAACATTAAATCTTGATTTAATTTATATTTTAAACATCAAAATTTCTAGGCCGGTACAATAACTGTTACAATGATTAATAGTCGAAGATGTTGAAGACAGTGTAAGACTGACAATCTTCACATCGAAAGGATTACTACTGATGCCTTGGATGGAGCTGCAGCCTTGAAGGGGTTACAGTGGTAGTTGTCTGGACATAATTGTTGATTGTTCAGATATGTGAGGGTCACTTTCCTGTATTGGACATATGGGATGAGGAATAAGGTGCCTTCGGTTTCGTTTATACCCATAACAAACTTGTAAATGGACTGTATGTTTGACATTGTATTGTGTGCTATATTCGTTGATCTATGCTAAATATATATATCTGTTTGGTGGCAGAAAATTTTTCTCTTGCTTAACACCCTTCTTGAGACGTACGAGCTCAGAGGTTATGTATTGGTGGAAATCAATTGTATGGTATGAATTGAGAATGTGGCATGCTAAGATGCAATGATCAAGGCTTTTGTTGAAAAGCCGGGTCTTGTGGATGATGATCAAAACATGGTTTTGACATAATGTCACGAGCCTCACACCCTGATATGAGTCAAAAACGGGTTAGTGACTGTGGGGAGTGCATGCATTTCTTTCTAGCTAGAAGTGGTGTCATGGTATGGAGTTCAGACATTTTTACTTATGTGGTTGATGGATTGCGAGGCGCCTCGGATATTATTGGTCGACAATGACCAGATGACAAGTCCGACCGGACCGGGAAACGTAGTGTTCAATAATAATCAATCCACAAACGTTAGGTGTAGACTGGCCTTGTAGATCCAAGGGTTGCCTTGAAACCGATGAGGAGACATTCCTTGCCTTGACTCATGATGGAAATCCAATTTTGTGACATCCCACGTCCGTTAATGTCACTCACAAAGCGAATGCATTAAGTTTCGTGAAGCGTTATAGGTAAATAGAAACATAAATATTAGAAGACAGATATATAAAATGACAGCGGAATTAAAAACTTTATTTATCACAAAGCATTGTGGTTCAAAAACATCACGTGTCTGAAATACACAAAAACCATTACATCATAAAAACTACTGTCTTGTACTTTTAAACATCAAAATACATAAAAGAAGCAAAATTTCCCAAACATAATATATCCATAGCAACATGGATAGGAGCTTGAGCCATACATCTAAGCAACTCTAGCAAAATGTAAGCAGAATCACGGTCAAGCCTGAGTATTCCCACCCTGAGAACCTTTGGGGGGGGGGAGGACGGAAGAAAGAAGAGGAAGCAAAAAGGGTCAGACATAAAGTTTGGCGAGTCTAGTTACTTTTAGCAAGTAAATAAGTAAAAGCAGCATGATAGGCATATAAAGTGGATAAGAAAGATAATACTACATAAGGCAGGTATGACAAGGTAAATAGGATAGAGTGTATACGCTTCCCTAATGATTACGTAGATTCTTTTCACTGATACTAGTATAACCAGGAATGATATGATCCCAACAACTATCAAATGGTAGACTTAGGGATACGTCCAGATGCACCCTAACTACTACCCTAATCGATCGACTCCCTAATCTGCGTAGATACTCTATGCCGGCCCCACCATAGGATGTATCATGTCCTATAGTGGCAACCCTTCGTTGATATGCACAACTTTATATCTACAAGTGTCACGGTCATCTTATCCCCATCTGCCCGGCCCATGCATGCACATGACCAGGTTGGTTTGCGCCGCCCACACCGTTCTCCACGTTTGGATCTCTTGCAATCAGCCCAGCAAGCATGCCCCACTCCGAACTAGGGTAGAGTACTCGTTTTGATACTTATTAAGGGTTACTGACTGAAACGGGTCCCCCACACAATATGATACAGGCTCACCCCTTGTCTTGTATCCCCACTAGGATTTCTATCGGTTATGCATGCCACATAACCCTGCAATTTCTACAAGTTATGCTTACCCTAGAAAGGTGTCTTTAATTACATAACTTCAACATTTTCACAGGTTATGCTTACCACTAGGTGTCTTTAATTACATAACATAACCCTATTAGGTTAAGTTCGTGGGCCTATATGTAAATATTACCCAACCACTCAGATTTACTTAACCCACCCTCTGTTCAACCAAATTTACATAACCCCAATTTAAATTCGTGTTCATACAATCCCTATGGATTCAACTAGGTTAAGTATTTAAGGTTTATTACCATATTTCCATTTATGATTGCCGTATGCTAGACCTCCCACATTAAGCCTACCATTTATGGATTCTGGACATGCCGGGCGGGTCCGGGCAGACTTATTCCACAAATCGGGCTTAACCTCGTGCCTTAGCACATTTCGTATTTGTGCACTTAGACCTATCACATTGGATTCAACATTTGCGGTCGCTCGATATGCCGGTCGGTTCCGGGCAGACTTCTACCGCAAGTGCAATCTAACCTCATGTCATAAGTGTAGTTACATTTTCTAATAACTATAATCCTAGGCATTTCATTATCATCCAATTTTCACCTATGTTGTTATAGGTTTCATGCGCCTTTTTCCCCAATTATGTTCATAGTGAATTATATGTCCAAATTCATATTTGTTATTCAAGTTATGCCAACTTTTTGTGTTTTCCCCAGTTTCCTAACTAATGCATTCGCATATATTTTGCGGCATGCCTAGGATAGAAAGTAGCCTGGCCATAAACAATAAAAGGAAAAGGTGATGGGAAGATGACAATAGTAGTTATTCTAACATAACTAGCATATATATATATATGTATATTTATATATATAGACATAGCGATAAGGTGGACAAATAAGAATAGATCTGTGAACTTGTGATAATTAAACTAGTTCTAACATAGCAGGGATGTCATAATAAGCATAACAAGATCTAAATAATAATTTAGATGTCCAAATAGTTCAGATCCAATATGATAGGCACAAGGTGATCTAAATAATAAGCTAGATCTAAAATCAAAACTAGATCTATCGTGGTAAAGATTTAGATCCAAGTTATAGCGTGTCATAACATCATAAATTCACAAGTTGAAATAGACCCGATATGATAATGATTGAGATTCAAGTCATAACTAATTCAGAATGTCATAGATTCACAATTTACAATAGATCTGGTATAAGTCGGTCACAGGAATGGATCCAAACTGTAGCCATATTATGTTTACTTTTAATCATTTAAATCTAAAAGTAACTTAGAACTCACAATGCTTGGATTAAGAAAATAGAACTAGAAGAGAATATCGTTGAGTCACTTGAATCTCTAATCTTTGATTGCAGAAGATGAAAAGAATCTGATTCAGTTCGGGCACTGACACCATTTGGCCTCCATTGATTCCAGTGTAAGAAAACATGAGAAATGGACCTTTATTTATAGTTGCCAGCCCCCAGAAATCGACTGCCACCTCAGCCCTAGGGGTTTGACACCTCCCTAAGGGGTCGACTCCCCTAGGGCGGGAACCGCTTTTTTTATTTTGAATGGTTTTTGATTTTATGGATATATTATATATATGTATATATATACATATATAATTCTTCTGCGCGTATACACATTTCAAACCCTCATATCTTCTTCATACGGTGTCTGTTTTACGCAAACCAAATATCTATCTTGGCCAGAATTTCGAGATGGATGCAATGGCACAGTCTATTTCCCTTACTTCTAAATATTAAATAATTATTATTTAATTTATCCACTTTTAATGTTGTTAAAATACAGGGTGTTACATTCTCCCCTACTCAAAGGATTTCATCCCAAAATCTCCAAGTCAAGGAGAATGTATATCCTACCATCCATCACCCATCTACTCATCCACCAATCACAGGCATCCATGGTCCTTAAAGACTTTTAATGATTTATATGAACATATCCAAAGGTATGTGTATATGTCCCAATACTAATGCGAAGATCAGGCGGTCCACTGATTCAGTCGACCTCCTTAATGCAATGTATGATAGTGCTATAAATCCAACATGTATGCAATGATCCTATTATATCATGTAAATCCTACATGGTGCACAAACATCATCCAAACACAACATCCATATGATGATACATTCAATTTCGTCCATAAAATAAAAGAAAATGGACACACATCCATATGCAGTATGAGAGTGATTGAGCCAATCTAGTGCCTAATGCGTGTGTATATGCATCCACGAGCAACCACTAGCAAACACTTGCATCCACTTGCATCCATCAAAAATAACATGTCTCAAACATATGTTTACATCCATGAGATTCCTATCTAAAGGTCGGATATTCATCGATAGGATATATTTAAATGATAGAAAAAAGCAAAGATAAAGCTATGGAAAAAAGGAGTTAAGAACATACCCTCGAAAAGAAAAGGGTATGAAGCACGAATCTTGTCTTTGGTCTCCCAAGTTGCATCCTCTGGGTTATCTCCCCATTGAACCTTCATTAACTCGATTTCTTTGTTGCGTAGCTTTTTAACTTCTAATCCAAGAATACGGGAAGGAACTCCATTGACTATTGTCTCTCGTTCCACTTCCATTTCCTCTAAT
Source organism: Allium sativum (assembly GCA_030737875.1). Classification (NCBI taxonomy): domain Eukaryota; kingdom Viridiplantae; phylum Streptophyta; class Magnoliopsida; order Asparagales; family Amaryllidaceae; genus Allium; species Allium sativum. The sequence continues at coordinate 40,718,767 of JASFAX010000020.1, read as the reverse complement.
ATACTTGGCCAACAACTTCTGCGGTATCATGCAAGCACTTTTGCAAATGAGAAACATGGAAAACATCATGAATGCCGGATAGTCTCTCTGGCAACTTTACTCTGTAGGCCATTTGGCCAATCCTTCCTGTTCTGGTAAATGGCCCTACAAATCTTGGAGCCAGTTTCCCTACAGATCCGAAGCAAACCACATTCCTCGGAGGTGACACTTTAATGAAAACCATATCTCCTACTTTCAATTCAATGTTAGTCCTTCTGTCTGCATAGGATTTCTGCCTATCGTGAGCGGTCTTCGTTTGTCGTCTAACAAGATCTATGCTCTCGAACGTTTCTCTAACCATATCCAGTCCAAGCAATAGTCTTTCTGTAGATTCCCACCAACAAGTCGTTGATCTACAGGGTCGTCCGTATAAGACTTCAAAAGGTGCCATGCCAATGCTAGCTTGATAACTGTTGTTGTAGGCAAACTCTACTAAAGGAAGATGCTTTTCCCAAGTACCTCCGAAGTCTAGAATACACAGCCTCAAAAGATCCACTAGAACTCTATTCACCCTCTCCGTCCGTCCATCGGTTTGAGGATGATAAGCGATGCTTAAACGTAACTATGTACCTAATGCTTCTTATAGACTCCTCCAAAATTCACTAGTGAAGATGGGGTCATGGTCGCTTACGATGTTAGAAGGTACCCTATGAAGACATACAATCTCACGAACATAAACTGCTACTAACCAGGTTGCCGTCCTCTTACTCTTAACCAGAATGAAGTGAGCGCTCTTCGTAAGCCTAACCACCACAACCCAAATACTGTTTTTGTCTTTCTTCGATCTAGGCAAACCATTTATGAAATCCATCTAGACGCTCTCTCATTTCCACTGCGGAACTTCCAAACGATGAAGTAGACCACCGGGCTTTTTTTGCTCAGCTTTAACTTGCTGGTAGATCAGACATTGAGAAACAAACTTGCCATATCTCTCTTCATCCCGGCCCAAAAGAAAACCCACTTCACTTCCTTATACATTTTATCGCCACCTAGATGAATGGTCATTTTAGAGTGATGGGCTTCTTCTAGGACTGTCTTTATCAAGCTCCCAATTCAGGGAACATAGAGCCTTCCACCTCGTCGCAACCACCCTTTATCGTCTGTGGAGTATCTGCTGAGGTGACTAGAAGTCTCCCCTTTACTGAGCCTATCCAAGATGTCTGAAATCTGTGGATCATTTCGCTGCAAAGCTCCTATTTGATCCATAAGAGTAGGTCGTATCTCTAGCGATGCAAACAAAACCAGGCAAAATCTCGATGGAGGGTCTAAAGTCAAATGCTGATATAAACTCCAAGCTTTTCCTCTCTACAAAGAAAGTAATTAAGACCATCCTCTGTCTACTCAGTGCATCTGCCACTACATTACCCTTGCCAGGGGTATAAGCAATCTCAAAATCATAAGAAGCTGGGAACTCCATCCACCTTTTCTGCCTTAAATTGAGATCCTTTTGCGAGAATAAATACTTGAGAGATTTATGATTGGTGTACAACTCGAATCGCTCTCCAAGCAAATAATGATGCCACATCTCAAGCGCAAATACTATGGAAGCTAGCTCTAAATCATGGGTAAGGTAGTTCTTCTCATGAACTCTCAATTGCCTACCTCCATAATACACTACTTTCCCTTCTTGCATCAGAACTGCACCAAGCCCTGTACCACATGCATCAGTGTAAACTGTAAACACTTTGTTTCCATCGGGCAAGGTCGAGACTGGGGCTATTGTCAGAGCCCTTTTCAGTCGTTGGAAAGCAACATCACAATCTATATCCCATGAAAGCGCCAATTTCTTCTTCATCAGCCTGGTGATTGGGGCTGATATCTTTGCGAAGTCCTTAATGAACTTCCTATAATAACCTGCCAATCCCAAAAAGCTTCTCACCTCCGTTGCATTCTTTGGAATATGTCAATCCTGAATTGCAACCACCTTTGCAGGATCCACTGCTATCCCATCTTTGGAAACCACATGCCCAAGAAATCTCACCTCTTTTCTCCAAAAATGGCACTTGTAGACCTTTGCCTTAAGCTGATGTGCATGGAGGGTTTTCAAAACTTCCCTCAAATGTTGGGCATTCTCTTCTTCGCTCTTTGAGAAGATCAAGATGTCATCAACAAAGACCATGACAAATTTATTTAGAAACTCCTGAAACACCCTACTCATTAGATCGATGAAATAGGCGGGTGCGCCAAAAGGCATTACAAGCCATATAAAAAAACCAACTGGAGTCCTAAAAGCGGTCTTATCAACACTGTTTTTAGCCACCCTCAACTTATGAAACCCCTTGGCCAAGTCTAACTAAGAAAATACCGAGGTACCAACAAGTTGGTCATACAAATCATCTATCCTCGGAAGTGGGTTTTAACACCCCACATCATTAATGTCACTCACTAATGGAATGCAATAACTTTCATAGAGCATTATAAGAGTATAGAACAGAATATCACAAGACAGATATATAAAATGGTACTTAAAAAAATTCAAAATTTATTCATTGCAGCGGAAAAGCAAAACATGTTTGGTTACAATATCAAAACCACATACTAGAGCCAAGTACAAAAATATCCATCTTGTACAAAATTATTATCAGAGTACATAAAAATAAAACCATATTCCCACTCCAAATAGCCATAATGAAAAAGAGATATAGCTGATATTACTTTCAACACTTCCAAGAACTTCAAGAAGAAAGAAATCCAAGTCAAGCTCCACTAGTCCCACCCCGAGGACCTAGGGGGGAGGAGGGGGAGGGAAGAAAGAAAAGAGGTAAAACAAAAAGGGGTTAGACATACGTATGGCGAGCCTATTGACTTTAAAAATATAATCAGTAAAGTAACATGATAAGAACATAAACTGGATATAAGAGATGGCTGTAACATAAGCAGATATGACAAGGTAAACTAGATGAACAAGATGAACAAGATATAACGTTGATTGCGCTTCTAATCACTATAAGTTAATTCCTACATCGCACCAATACTAGGTCCATCCTAAAAGTTGATCCCTCTTACTAAGCATAATAATAATAATGGTAGTTTCGTGTACTCTTAGCTGCTGTCATAGGTGTCGCCTGCTCCTATCTCCATTAGTTGTACCCACTACCCTCCCCATTCGATCAGCTCCCTAACTCATAGATACCCGTGTTGGTCCCACAGTAGTGTGTATCACTCCCTAAAGTGGCAACCTGATACCACTAAAATGCACGGCTTATACTACATGATGTAATAGCGTCTTACCTACCAGCCCGGACCCACGCATGCATATGACTCCGTTGGACTTGCACTACCATCGCTAACTCTTTATTGACCTCTTACAATCAACCCAGTAAGCCTGTACCGTACTCGACCTAGTTCGAGCTCACATAGATACTAAATGGGTTACTGGTTTAAAAGGGTCCACCCACTTGACACAAGCTTCCCTCCTATGCTTGGTCCCCACTAGGATTTCTCACTTAACCCCTTCTTTTATTACCATGTTTTCTTACAGGTCTCATCTTGGTTAACTGCCTTGATTATATTTCACATGTTACCCATGTCACCCACTTAACCCTTTATCATCCCCATGTCTACTCACATGTCTTATCTTAGTTAACTATTCATTAATTTATTATAACCGTAGTCTTGCAAGACCTCTCACATTAGATTGCCGTTTTGCGGTTGCTGGATATGCCGGGTGGTTCTGGGCAGTCTTATACCACAAACCGAATCTAACCTCGTGTCTTTGCATTATTATGCATCTAATTTATGCCTTTAGCCTCTCACACTAGATTACCAAATTGCGGTCGCTGGATGTGCCAGGTGGTTCCGGGGAGGCTTATACTGCAATTCGAATCTAACCACGTGTCTTAGGCGTTCATTATCACTTTCTTGATTCAAGTCCCAATTTAAATATTGGATTAAAATATATTCCAATTACGCATAATTTCCAATCTAAATTATGTTTATAATTTTAATCCAAATTAGGCCTATAATCTTATGTATACATGTTATGCCGAATTATGCTCAAATTAATTTGCATTCATTGTTATTAACAATTTATGTCATACCTCATGTATACAAGTTATATCCAATTATGCCCAATCCAACTTATGCCAAATCTTATGTATACAGTTCATACACAATTATTGTCAAATTGATTTTTGCTAATAATCTCATTTTATTACCAATTTCCCCAAACTTTTCCCAATCGTTCAAACGTTATTCGTATGCAAATCTCAACGCAATATGATAGGCTCGTAGTTAGCCTAATCTCATAAAAAAGGAAAAGAAGAAAGGGAGAGAATCATGTCATCAAAACTGGCATAAAAGAGGCATATGAAACATGAATTAGCATTGAACAATAAAATAGATCCAATTATGCATATGATAACAATAATTTGGGTACGAATCTGAAAGGTAAGAATATACAAAACTTGATATGATTCGTCTTACTTACAGGCATGATCATTAAATTCAATTTACAATCCTATCACAATTACTTTTTGATTATATGTGAAAGTAACATAGACTCACAGGGACAAGATTAAGAAGAGAGAATAGATCTGAATCCGATTTTTGAATTTGATTAGCTAAACCGTTGTTGTAGAATTTGATTCTTATCTTCCAATTTGAATACTCTAATTCTGATTTACTTTGGAGAAGAGAGGCTAGTTTTAATTTAGATTAGAGCAGCATGGAGGCGCCATGGATGAATGACAATGAGATTAGGGTTAGGTTTAAGAGTATTTTATAGATGCTCTAGGTGAATTAGGACCCTTAGATTAGATTAGGATCCATATGAACCATCCAGACCATAATGAAACTTCATCCATCCAATCCCAGAAGGACACATCAGCCCTAGACCATCAAAATACGTCGTCTAGATCTGGACAGATGAGGGGTCGACACCCCTATAGGGGGGTTGACACCCCTGTCGACACCCTTGTAGGGGGTCGACACCTATGTCGACTCCCCTAGGAGGGTCGACACCCTAGGGCGGGTGATTTCCCGCTCACCCAGATTCAACTGATTTTGATTTTTGAATTCATTTTTGATTTTATTTATTATTTTAATTTAAATTTTTCTTTAAGCTGAAATCTTCTAAGCTTCATAACTTCTTCATCTGATATCCGATTTACGCAAACTCGGACTCTATTCCACGCAGAATTCCGAGACGAACGGAATGGTGCAACTCGTTTCCCTTAATTCTTCTTATAATAATTAAGTAATTCTGTAATTATCCCTTATATCATATTTTAAAATTACGGGGTGTTACATTCTCCCCTCCTTAAAGGATTTCGTCCCCGAAATCTTCAAGTTAAGAAGAATGTATCCTACCATCCATCATCCATCTACTCATTCATCATCCACAAGTGTCCATTGTCCCTAAAAGATATCTAATGCTATATGAACATATGCAAAAGTGTGTGTATATGTTCCTTATCTAATGCAAAGATCAGGCGGTCTACTGATTCAGTTGACCCTCTTAATGCAAGACATAATAGTGCCATGCGTCCATTATGTATGCAAAAGAATCCTAATGATACATATCGTTTCTATATGAGTGCATAACCATTCCCGAAAATGCCCGGGGCTAAATATGGATTTCAAATTAAGTTCCAAATTAGTAGATGCTGCGGCTAGGCTATAAGTAACGACATTCTCAGTGAAGATAACAGGATTCAAGCTTGCTTGTGTGTACGTGATTTTTCTTTATGATAGTATTATTAGGGGCTACTTTGGCTCTTGCTCAAAGAGATATTAAAAGAAGTTTAGCGTATACTACTATGTCTCAATTAGGTTATATTAGCTAAGCCACATTTGGATACTCCAGGAGCGACTGTTTATGGACCAGCTATCTCTCGAGCGTAGGTTTAGGTTCGGCCTCAATGGGAAAATGGAAATAAACCGAAAAAAGATGGATTGTTTTGTGAAAGAATCTCTGGACCCATAAAAAGTGGAATTTGTGCCTGTAGAAATTATCGAGTGATCATAGTGGAGACGTTCCCAAAATGGGTACTTTCGGGTCCGGTGAATTAGAGAATAGACAGACGCCTGTTGTACTATGAATTTGTCTCGATCTGCCAGATTCCGAACCAGCCAGGGAATAAATTGGTGGTCAAATCCAGTCAGTGTTTGAATAATAATCTGGATTTCGATCAAACTCGTTTTCTCGCATACTCTTATATAAAACTAGTTGCTTGCTTTGGTCATTCAAACGCAGCATCCATATGATAACACATTCAATATACATCCATTAACTTAAATATGCACACTCCTTCATATGCAATATGAAGGTGATTGAGCCGATCTAGTGCCTAATGTGTGTGTAAATGTATCCACGAGCAACCACTAGCAAATACATACATCCACTTGCATCCACCAAACATAACATGTCTCAAACACATGTTTACAACCATAGGATTTTCTACCTAAGGGTCGAAGATATAATCGAGAGGATACACTAAAAGATAGAGCAAGTATAAATAAAGTGGTAGAAAAAGGAGAAGTTAAGAACATACCCTCAAAAAGGAAAGGGTACGACGTCCGTACCTTGTCTTCAGTCTCCCAAGTCGCGTCTCCTTGATCATCTCCTCATTGGACTTTAACCAACTTGACCTCCCGGTTGTGTAACTTCCTGTTCTCCGATCCAAGGATGCATGTAGGAGCTCGTCTAATCGTGGCATCTCGCTCCACTTCCACTTCCCTAAGCATGCTCGGCTCTATTACTTCCACGGTATCATGTAAACACTTCCACAAATGCGACACATGAAATACGTCATGAACACCACTAAGCTTCTCGAGCAACTTCACTCCGTAGGGCATCTGTCCAACTCGCTCTGTAATGGGGAATGGCCCTACGAACCTTGGTGCCAATTTCCCTACAGATCCAAAATGAACTACATTCCTCAATGGTGATACTTTAATAAAGACCATGTTTCGAACACTGAATTCAAGATAGGTCCTTCTCTTATCAGCATATGACTTTTGTTGGTCATGTGCCATCTTCATGCGTCTTCGAATCAAGTCTATCTTCTATGAAGTTTCCCTAATCATCTCGGGCCCAAGCAAAATATTATCCGTAGACTCCCACCAACAAGTTGGTGATCGGCAAGATCGTCCATATAGAGCCTCAAAAGGTGCCATGTCAATACTAGTCTGATAGTTGTTATTGTAGGCGAACTCTACTAACGAAAGATGTTCCTCCCATGTCCCTCCAAAGTCCAAGGTACATAGACTCAAAAGATCTTCTAGGATCTGATTCACTCTTTCTGTTTGGCCGTCCGTCTGAGGGTGATAAGCAGTGCTCAAACACAATTGCGTTCCTACCGCCTCTTGCAAGCTCTTCCAAAATTCACTAGTGAAAATAGGATCTCGATCGCTCACAATATTAGAAGGTATGCCGTGTAGACGAACTATCTCTCGGAGATAAACAGAGTTAACAATGTCGTTGTTCTTTTACTCTTAACGGGAATGAAATGGGCGCTCTTGGTAAGTCTATCTATTACTACCCAAATCCTTGTATTACCCTTTCTTGACCTCGGCAACCCATTGACGAAATCCATGGAAACACTTTCCCATTTCCACTGTGGAACCTCTAAAGGGTGAAGCAAACCACCAGGCTTCTTTTGCTCAGCCTTGACTTGCTGGCACACTAAGCATCTAGAAACGAACTCAGCCACATCCTTCTTCATTCCGGCCCAAAAGAAAACTCGCTTCCTGTCCTTATACATCTTGTCTCCACCGTGATGTATGGTCAGCTTAGAACGATGTGCTTCTTGAAGGATTGTCTTTCTCAAACTCTCATCTCGAGGTACGCAAAGTCTTCCATCCCTACGCAACCAACCTTTGTCATCGATAGTATACCTACTAAGATGGCTTGAAGACTCCCCTCTTATGAGCTTGTCTACTATCTCTATCAACTGTGTGTCATCTCGCTGTGCCGCACCTATCTGTCCCAAAAGCATAGGTCGCACCTATAATGATGCCACCAAACTGGGTACATAATCAATAGAGGGTCTAAAGTCAAAGGTAGAGGTATACTCTAAACTCTGTCGCTCGACAAACAAAGGACTCAAAGTCAACTTCTTTCTACTCAAGGCGTCAGCTACAACGTTACCCTTGCTAGGGATATTTGCAATCTCAAAATCGTAGGATGCTAAGAAATCCATCCACCTTTGTTGCCTTAAGTTTAAATCTTTCTGGGGAACAAGTACTTTAGGGACTTACGGTCTGTATACAACTCAAACCTCTCTCTAAGCAAATAGTGATGCTAAGACTTAAGCGCAAAAACTATGGCAGCTAACTATAATTAGTGGGTAGAGTAATTCTTCTCATGGGACTTTAACTTCCTTCCACCATAGTATATTACCCTTCCTTCTTGCATCAAAACTGCGCCAAGCCCTGTCCCGCAAGCATCGGTATACACTGTGAACGGTTTACTCCCATCCGACAAAACTAAAACTGGAGCTGTCGTCAATGCCATCTTTAGACGTTGGAAAGCATCATCACAGTCAACATTCCAAGAAAAGGTCAAATTCTTTTTCGTCAACCGTGTAAGTAGGGCTGATATCTTAGCAAAGTTCTTAATGAACATTCTGTAATAGCCTGCCAAACCAAGAAAACTTCTTACTTCTATTGCATTCTTAGGAACCTTCCAATCTTGGACTGCTACCACCTTCGCGGGATCCATAACTATCCCTTCCTTGGAGACCATGTGCCCTAAGAACCTCACTTCCTTTCTCCAAAAATGACATTTGGAGAACTTAGCTTTGAGTTGATGTGCTTGAAGGGTCTCTAATTCTTCCCTAAGATGCAAGGCATGTTCTTCCTCACTTTTAGAGAATATCAAGATATCATCCACAAAGACCACCACGAACTTGTTTAGAAACTCCATAAACACCCTACTCACCAAGTCTACGAAATATGCAGGTGCATTCGTCAAACCGAAAGGCATGACGAGCCATTCGAAGAAACCGTCGAGAGTCATAAAAGCAGTCTTATTTATACTATCCTCAGATACCCTCAACTGATGAAATCCTGTAGCTAAGTCCAACTGCGAGAAAACTGAAGCACCAACCAACTGATCGAACAAATCATCTATCCTCGGCAATGGGTGTCTGTTCTTCTTTGTGATCTTATTCAGCTCCCTATAGTCCATGCACAATCTAAGCGAACCACCAGCCTTTGTAGCAAAAACAACAGGAGCGCCCTACTCCGAGATACTTCTTCTTATGAATCCTTTCACAAGCAACTCTTTCACTTGTTTACTTAGCTCCCTCCTTTCTATTGGAGCCATGTAGCGCACCGGCAATGCAACTGGCTTTGCATTGTCCACCAAGTATATATGGAAATCTATCTCGCGTTTTGGAAGTAAGCCCCTAACCTCCTCAAATACATCTACATACTCACGGACTACTCGAATAGATTGCAAATTATCAATAGATGTGTCAAGAGATTCTAGGTAGTTAAGCATAACAGAACGCTTAGGTCACATGAGATATCGAGAGTATTACCCAAACTAGTCAACAGTCTAACTACCCTATTTTCACAGTCGAGAATGGCACCATACCTGGTTAGCCAATCCATTCTTAGAATCAACCCATAGCCTGTGAAGCCAAGCACATAAGTGTTGCATTCGTACTTAACGCCATACACATATATTCTCAAATCCCAATATAACATAGAAAGATGAGTCGTACCCCCAATAGGATTTGAGACTACAATGGGATCCATAACTAAACTGGTGTTTAGGTGCAGTGTTTCAACTAACGAAGCAGATATAAACGAATGTGAAGCGCCAGAATCAAACAAAGTTCGAATAGGATGATCAAAAAGGAAAATCAAACTTTCAACAGAAATATTTCTACCTCTCTCCTGTCCTGGTGCCATGAGAGCATGAACCTGCCCTCCAGAAGTAGATCCTGTCCTTTGTCCTTGCCCTTGTCCTTGCCTCCTTGGGCAGTCTTTGATTATATGTCCTGCCTCACCACATTGGAAGCCACCCGTCTTCTTCTTCTTCCTACAGTCCTTGCTTAAGTGGCCTGGTATTCCACAATTAAAACACCTTTTCTTCCCTTGGCCCTTGTTATCCTTATCACCTTTCTTTTGTTGTTGTTGTGCTTTCTTTGGATCCACTTTCTTATCCTGTGCCTTAACTACATTAGCACCTTTCTCCTCTTCATGCATCAGCGCCATGTCAACAAGTTTCTCAAAAGTAGCCCTCATAGAAACGTGGGATATAGCCAACCCGTGTAATGGTACATTCAGACCCTTGGCAAATCTCATAGCCTTCTTATGTGGTGTATTAACTAATTCCATACCAAATCTTGCTAACTGGTTAAACTTGTTAACGTACTCCCTCACAGACAAATTCCCTTGTTTCAAAGCCAAGAACCTCTCCATGTATAAACTCTCCTCTACTTATTAAAGAAAGTTCAATTCGAATCTTCATCTGAAGTCTATCCACGTCTCCACTGGACGTCCTCCATTGGTTACTTCCCACCAAAAGGAAGCTTCATCCTTCATCAACTAAGCAGCTAGATGAACTTTCCTTCCATCGTTTATCTCAAAGATACCGAACAAGTCCTCCACTTCCTTGAGACAATTCCATGCCTCAACAAACGTCTCAGTTCCATAAAACGGCTTTCCGCCCACCGCACGGAAGTCTTTGCATATCTTAGAAAAAGCGTCTACACGGGGAGGAGGAGGAGCGGCTACAGCTGGGGGAGGAGGAACGTTTACTGGGCCTGCGGCAGTAGCCCTAGCCTCTAGATACCTTCGGAACCATCCCGGTATCTGTACGCCCACTAGAAGATTAAGATCCCCAGACATGCTGAAACGAAAGAAAAGGAGATTCAAAACAGAGAATCGAAAGATAGATATATGGTTTTTGGGGATTATGCTTTTCATAATAAACCTTTCTCTTGAAAACACCTTCTTTAAAACATGTTTTTGAAAATACTTCTTTCCAAAAATTATGAAAACGGTTTTCCAAAATCTTTTATCTGTTCTGGTAACCTTCAGCTCTGATACCACGTGTAGCACCCCACGTCCATTAATGTCACCCACTAAGGGAATGCAATAACTTTCATGGAGTATTATAAGAGTATAGAACATAATATCACAAGACAGATATACAAAATGGTACTTAAAAAAATTCAAAATTTATTCATTGCAGCGGAAAAGCAAAACATGTTTGGTTACAACATCAAAACTACATACTAGAGCCAAGTATACAACCATCTTGTACAAAATTATTATCATAGTACATAAAAGTAAAACCATAATCTCACTCCAAATAGCTAGAATGAAAAAGAGATAAAGCTGAGCATTACTTTCAACACTTCCAAGCACTTCAAGAAGAATGAAATTTAAGTCAAGCTCCACTAGTCCCACCCTGAGGATCTTGCCGGGGGGGGGGGGGGAGGGGGAAGAAGAAAAGAGGCGAAACAAAAAGGGGTCAGACATACATCTGGCGAGTCCAGTGACTTTAACAATATAATGAGTAAAGTAACAGGATAAGAACATAAACTAGATATAAGAGATGACTGTAACATAAGCAAAAATGACAAGGTAAACAAGATGAACAAGATATAACGTTGATTGCACTTCTAATCACTATAAGATAATTCCTACACCGCACCAATACTAGTTCCATACTGAAAGTTGATCCCTCTTACTAAACATAATAATAATAATGATGATGGTAGTTTCGTGTACTCCTAGCTGCTGTCATAGGTGCCACCTGCTCCTATCTCCACTAGTTGTACCCACTACCCTCCCCATTCGATCGGCTCCCTAACTCATAGATACCTGTGTTGGTCCCACAGTAGGATGTATCACTCCCTAAAGTGGCAACCCGATACTACAAAAATGCACAACTTATACCTACACGATGCAAAATCTACCCACCAGCCTGGACCCACGCACACACATGACTCCGTTGGACTTGCACTGTCATCGCTAACTCTTTATTGACCTCTTACAATCAACCCAGTAAGCCTGTCCCATCCTCGACCTAGTTCGAGCTCACATAGATACTAAATGAGTTACTGGTTGAAAATGGTCCACCCACTTGACACAAGCTTCCCTCCAATGCTTGGTCCTCACTAGGATTTCCCACTTAACCCCTTCTTTTATTCCCATGTTTTCTTACATGTCTCATCTTGGTTAAGTGCCTTGATTATATTTCACAAGTTACCCATGTCACCCACTTAACCCTTTATCATCCCCATGTCTACTAACATATCTTATCTTGATTAAGTGTTCATTAATTTATTTTAACCATAATCTTGCAAGACCTCTCACAATAGATGGTCGTTTTGCAGTTGCTGGATATGCTGGGTGGCTTCAGGCAGTCTTATACCGCAAACCAGATCTAACCTCATGTCTTTGCATTATTACGCATCTAATTTCTGCCTTTGACCTCTCTCATTAGATTACCAAATTGCGGTCGCTAGATGTGCCGTGCGGTTCCGGGCAGGCTTATACTGCAATTCGAATCTGACCTCGTGTCTTAGGCGTTCGTTATCACTTTCTTGATTCAAGTCCCAATTTTAAATCTTGGATTAAAATATACTCCAATTACCCATAATTTCCAATCTAAATTATGTTTATAATTTTAACCCAAATTAGGCCTATAATCTTATGTATACATGTTATGCCAAATTACGCTCAAACTAATTTGCATTCATTATTATTACAATTTATGCCAAACCTCGTGTATACAAATTATATCCAATTATGCCCAATCCAACTTATGCCAAATCTCATGTATACAATTTATATCTAATTAAATTGATTTTTGCCAATAATCTCATTTTATTACCAATTTCCCCAAACTTTTCCCAATCGTACAAACGTTATACGTATGCAAATCTGAACGCAATATGTTAGGCTCGTAGTTAGCCAAATCTCATAAAAAAGGAAAAGAAGAAGGGGAGAGAATCATGTCATCAAAACTGGTATAAAAGAGGCTTATGAAACTTGAACTGCCATAGAATAATAAAATAGATCCAATTAGGCATATGATAACAGTAATTTGGGTATGAATCTGAAAGGTAAGAATCCACAAAACTTGATATGATTCGTCTTACTTACAGGCATGATCATTAAATTCAATTTACAATCCTATCACAATTACTTTTTAGTTATATGTGAAAGTAACATAGACTCACAGCGATAGGATTAAGAAGAGAGAATAGATCTGAATCTGATTTCTGAATTAAATTAGCTAAACCGTTGTTGTAGAATTTGATTCTTATCTTCCAATTTGAATACTCTAATTCTGATTTGCTCTGGAGAAGAGAAGAGAGGCTAGTTTTAATTTAGATTAGAGTGGCATGGTGGTGCCATAAATGAATGATAATGAGATTAGGGTTAGGTTTAGGGGTATTTTATAGATGCTCTAGGTGAATTGGGACCCTTATATTAGATTAGGATGCATATGAACCATCCAACCAGAAAGACACGTCATCCAGCCAATCCCAGAAGGGCACATCAGCCATGGACCATCAAAATATGTCGTCCAGATCTGGACAGATGGGGGGTCGACACCTCTATAGGGGTGTCGACACCCCTGTAGACTCCCCTAGGGGGTCGACACCCTGGAGCGAGAGATTTCACGCTTACCCAGATTTGACTGATTTTGATTTTTGAATTCATTTTTGATTTTTAATTATTATTTTAATTTAAATTCTGCTTTAAGCTGAAATCTTCTAAGCTTCATAACTTCTTCATATGATATTCGATTTACGCAAACTCGGACTCTATTCCGAGACAAACGCAATGGCGCTACCCGTTTCCCTTAATTCTTCTTATAAAAATTAATTAATTCTTTAATTTCGCTTAGTCGTATTTTAAAATTACGGGGTGTTACATGGGTGCCTATTCTTCTTTGTGAGTTTGTTCAACTCTCTATAGTCCATACAAAAACGAAGCGAACCATCCGCCTTAATTGCGAATACAACTGGAGCACCCTATTCAGATATGCTTCGTTTGATAAATCCTTTCTCAAGTAGCTCCCCTACTTGCTTATTCAGCTCCTTCCTTTCCCTCGGAGCCATATGGCGCACCGGTAATGCAACTGGCTTTGCATTGTCCACCGGATATATGCGGAAATTGATATCGCGCCTTGAAGGTAAACCCCGTACCTTATCAAAAAAATTAGAATAATCTCGGACTACTGGAACAGATTGCATATGATCGATAGATGCATCAAGAGACTCTAGGAAACTAAACATAACCGACCCTTGCGGGTCACAAGAAATCTCGAGGGTCTTCCCATGATAAGTCAAAAGCCTAACGACCCTCCTTTCGCAATCTAGAATGGCACCATACACGGTTAGCCAATCCATCAATAGAATCAACCCAAAGCCCATAAACCCGAGCACATACGCGTCGCACTTAAACTCGACGCCTAAGATAGATATCCTCAAACCCTGACAAACTATAGGTAAATGAGCCAAACCACCAATGGGGTTTGAGACAACAATGAGATCCACTACCATATTAGTATTTAAGTGCAGAGATTCAACCACTGAACTAGATATATATGAATGTGAAGCGCCAAAATCAGAAAGAGTTCTAATAGGATGATTGGAAACATATATCAAACCTTCCATAGAAATTTTCCTACCTCAATCCAGAGCACTGGTCATGAGAGCATTCACCTGCCCTCCAGAAGCTCCTTCCCTTTGACCTTGTCCCTGTTTCTTCGGGCACTCCCTCGCAAAGTGTCCAACCTCTCCACAATTGAAGCAAGAATTTTTCCTCCTTTTACAGTCCTTTACCAAGTGACCCTCACGTCTATAGCTTTGACATTTCCTCGTATCCTTTGCCTTGTCATTCTTTCCGCCTTTCTTCTATTGTTGTTGTTGTCGTCGTCGTCCTTTCTTGGGCGATACGTTATTGTTTTACGTTGTTTCCTTACCCTTTACATCCTTCTTCTCTCCCTTGTCTTCCTCATGCATCAAGGCCATATCAACAAGCCTTTCAAATGTAGATCCCATTGTAATGTGGGACATCGTTAACCCATGAAGGCGTTCATTCATCTCTTTAGTGAACTGCAAAGCTTTCTTATGTGGAGTATCCACTAGTTCCAATCCAAACCTTGCTAGCTGGCTGAATTTGTTCACATACTCTTTAACAGTCATGTTTCCTTGTTTGAGCGCCAAGAACCTCTCCATTTGCATGCTTTTCTCAGCTTGGGAAAGAAACTTCATTTCAAACCTCTGCCTAAAATCATCCTATGTTTCCACCGGACGTCCAGCTTGGGTAACTTCCCACCAAAAAGAAGCTTCATCTTTCAGTAGCCAAGCACTAGCTGAATCTTGCTTTGATCTTCCACTTCAAAGATTACGAACAAGTCCTCGATCTCCTTTAGCCAATTCCTTGCCTCTACGAACGTTTCGGTTCCACGGAATGGCTTCCCTTCCATGGCACAGAAATCTTTGCAGATCTTAGCAAAATTATCTGCTCTTAGAGGAGGAGGAGGAGGAGGAACGACGAGTGCAGCTGGGGGAGGAACGTCAGCTTGACCTCAGGCAGGCGCCTCTAGATACCTACGAAACCAGCCCGGTATCATAATGCCCTTAGGAATATTAGGTTCCCTAAACATGCTGTAACGGAAATGAAAGAGATTCAGACAAAGGATCGAAGGATATTACATATGGCTTTGGGAAATATGTTTTTCAAAACAGACCTTCTTTTTGAAAAATGCTTTCTTAAAACCTTTTTGAAAATAGTTTTCAAAAACTTTTATCCAATCTGGTAACCTTCAGCTCTGATACCAAGTGTGACACCCCACGTCCGTTAATGTCACTCACAATGGGAATGCATTAAGTTTCATGAAGCGTTATAGGTAAATAGAAACAGAAATATTACGAGGCAGATATATAAAATGACTGTGGAATTAAAAACTTTATTTATTTATCATAAAGCATTGTGGTTCAAAAACATCATGTATCTGAAATACACAAAAACCATTACATCATAAAAACTACATTCTTGTACTTTAAAACATCAGAGTACATAAAAGAAGCAAAATTCCCCAAACATAATATAGCCATAGCAACAAGGATAGGAGCACGTGCCATACATCTAAGCAGCTCCAGCAAAATGTAAGCAGAATCACGGTCAAGCCTGAGTATTCCACCCCTGAGAACCTCGGGGGAGGGGGGGAGGAACGAAAGAAAGAAGAGGAAAAAAAGGGTTAGACATAAAGTCTGTTGAGTCTAGTTAGTTTTAGCAAGTAAATAAGTTAAAGTAGTATGATAGGCATATAAAGTGGATAAGAAAGATAACACTACATAAGGCATGTATGACAATGTAAATAGGATAGAGTGTATACGCCTCCATAATGATTATCAGATTCTCTGCACTGAACTAGTATAACCAGGAATGATATGATCCCAACAACTATTAAATGGTAGACTTAGGCATACGTCCTAAGACAACCCCAATTTCAACAAACCGAACTTTTTTCAAAATTCCAATCAATTGAAACTCAGATTGGTTTGCTCTGGTATCCTGCAGAAAAGACGGAGACATAAAACATGTCAGAGCTCAGAAATTATCTCACGGTAGAATAGATAAAATATAATGTAATCAAAATACAGCCTTACCGTACTAGTAATACTGCCTAACCAGCATCCAAGGCTACCATGGCCCTGCCACCAATCTAACCTCCGAGAATATTATGAGGAGGGAGTCAGAACACAAGTTCTGGTGACTGGATTTAAACTATGCACTTTGTATAATCCTACATATACCGTTCAATCATATTTTCTTACTTATTAGGTTACTTGGGTTAACAACACTCAAGGCTTACACACATGTCACACCCATTTACTCCCCAATGGGTTAACCTAATACAGTATATATGTAGCTGGCCCCATTATTGAGGTACACCCCATGGTACCCCACTCGCACGGTCTTCACCGTAACACCATTGAAATACACGCAGTCCTACATCCTATGTCGTAGTGATGTACAAATATCAATATTACGTTCTGCATATATCTATCATTACTATGCTGCATAAACGTACCGACTGCCTCCTTTGTTCGAATCAGACTCCATACCGGAGTAATGCCCTCAAGTCTATGATACACCACCAAGTGCCGACATGCATGTATCTAGACTGTCCATCGTACTTATGTTCAATTGTAGCACGATGCCTCAATCGCACGTCCTCTAATGTGCACCGAGTTCCGTGGCAGGGCGATACAAGAAGCACAGAATTCGGTTGGGAGCTTTTCCATACCTGTACAGGCCCGTCTTTAAAGAGCCTCCATATACAGATATACCTAGGGTCTATTTTCGTGGTTGCTATGGCCCTACCTCGGCCCCTCCCTCAACTAGTAAAGACTACCAGAGCTAAGCGACTGTCCCTATGCAAACAATCTAAACATCCATGTGGCGTCTCCCCTCAACCCCTTACCCCGATAGTGAAGGGTGAAATGGTATCTTCGGTTTAGCTCGAGTCTTTTCTGCATCCCACTAGCTGCTGATGATGGGCATCCGACGGTCTACTATCCTTGTTGGTCGTGACCTTCTGCCTCCTTGTGAGGCAACCGCCGAACCACCCTGGTGTCACCTTGTCATAGCTTTCTAACTGCATAGCTACATTTACAGTCAAGGCCCATCCACCTAGTAGTTACGCGTAGACCCAACCTCTGTGGACACGGCCTAAGACATCTGCCGCCACACAAAGGACTACTAGGAGCCCCTTACGTACCTCAGGAAGCTGCGTGCTTCCCCTTTTAGTCCTTCGAAGCCGTCAGAAGAATCAGATGAATGTGCGCTCCCCCTCTTGCCTTATAACAGCACGATGATCTATCCCATTGGGTTATTCACCCTCAAACGTGCGGACTGGTTCAAGCGCCTCACTTTAATATGTTATTAGACCCTATGTCTAAACATTCTTTTATGCGCTTGCCTTACCTCATCAAGTTTCCTTTTAACTTGGTTATTCTCATTCACATTGAATTATTATTCAAATTACCAAGTTTCTCTTGCTTATTAATTTCAGTTATATAACTTAACCCATTTAAGTTTATTAATAAGCCCCCAACATGTTATTCTCTAGATTGTGGCCCAAGGTCTGTAATCCACAATCCCTTTTTATATTCTTTTTGATTTCATCATTACAATAACATGTTTTACTTAATACGTAATTAAGTATATCTAATTCACATGTTTTCTAATTAACATGTCACTTACCATTTATGATTAAATATAACTTATCTCATTTCATAAGTTTTCCTCATCCTTTCTAAATTAATCATAATTCCATTTTACATTGTCAATACAAATTATCGATGTTTACTTATTAACTTAGTTCTATTAACAAAGGCCCATTAAAAAATTTATCTACCTCTTTATTATAACCTAAGTTATAATTTCCTCTTGCCCTTAGGACAAGCCTAACCATTCTTATCAACGGGTTTCAAACTTCCAAGCCTACAGGTTACTTAATTTATAATTAAGTACAATATATTTCCCCCCTTTTCTTAACTGGTTTCAAGTTTTCCCCTTTACTGATTACTTAATTTTATAATTAAGTGTCCCTTAACTCAATTCACGAGTTATCTTATTCCCTTACTAGTTTATTATAACCTAAGTTATAATCTTTACTTGTCCCTAGGACAAGCCTACCAATTATACAACAATTTCATTTTATTTGTAGTAGGTGATTATCATTTCTATAAGTTATGATTACCCTGAAAGGTGCCTTTAATTACATGACTTTATTATTTCTACTGGCTGTGTATACCACTAGGTGTCTTTAATTACATAACCTTATCGGGCTAAGTTTGCGGGCCTATATGTAAATATTACCCACCCCCTTAGATTTACCTAGCCCACCCACTGTCCAACCAATTTTTACTTAACCTTAACTTTAGTTTATATTCATACAATCCCTATGGATTAGATTAGGTTAAGTAGTCCAATTCATTATCATGTCCATTTATGTTTTATAATGGGCTAGACCTCACACATTAGGCCTACAACTTGTGGATGCTGGATATGTCGGTCGGGTCTGGGCAGACTTCTTCTACAAGTTGGGCTTAACCTCGTGTCACAACTCGTCTCATATTTGCACACTTAGACCTCTCACATTAGGTTCAAAATTAGTGGCTATTAGATATGCCAATCGGCTCCAGGCAAACTTCCACCACTAATGCAACCTAACCTCGTGTCATAAGTGTCATTACAATTTCTAATTGTAATCCTAGTCATTTATTATTAATTATACATATGTCTATTATAGGTTTTATGCCCCTCTTTCCCAATTATGTCCATAATTGATTTTATGCCAAATTTATTCATATTCATTACTCCAATTGGTAATCAAATTAACATTCAAATTTCCAATTATGCCTAAATGTCCAATTATACTCATAATGGACTATATGTCCAAATCAATTTTCTATACTTATGATCCAATTAAAGATCTTTAAACATAATTTTGTCGATGCCCCATACCCATATTTATTAGATTCTATGTTAACATGAATCCATATAGTCATATACTTACTCTAATTATTCCCTGTATATAATTGGGACAAACTTACATGTAAACTTTTTAGCACTCCAACAAATCCAATATATGAACTTTTCCCCACATGTTCAAATTAGTATTATAACATGTAAACATTCCAATATTTCAACTGATTCAATATGTGAATAATTCATATTAACATTCTGACATTATATCATGCTAATCATTCCCCCAATTTAATAGATTCAACATATGAATTTCCTGATCTATTCATATTAATGTCTCAACTTTGTTATAACAATAATTTATAATTAAACTGGCAATTTCACAATTTATTAAAAGGTGAATGCTATGTCATAACATTATCTAAAGACTATAGTTTAAACCCACTCACCTTTCTGCTTTCCCAAATTTTAGATCCGGTCCATTCTATCATCCATCGTTTTCCTTTCCCCTTTAATTTGGTTTGAAACCTAATAATGTGGATCGACTATTTTCATTAAAAGAGAAGGGAAAGAAATATAAAGAATTGAATAGATCGGATCAAGAAGTTTACCTTGCTTTTCACGTAATTCTGAACGCCTTTTAATAAAAACACCAATCTCTTCCCTCTAGATCTTAATTTAAGATTTTATAATTTACAAATATAGATTTTTGAATATTTTTGAATATTTTTAAGGAGAGAGAGAGGAAGCAATAGCGGAGCTCCAGCGTAGTCGCCGAATTTTGAGATTTAGGGTTAGGCTTAGGGTCTTATTTATAGGAGTAGCGGAGGAACCAGGACCCTCAGATCAAAATCTAAAACACCAGAATCATCCACATCAGAAAAGAAGGTTCCAGATTCGCAGGTGGGTCGACCCCTAGGTAGACCCCCCTTGGGTGGGTCGACCCCCAACGGTCCATTTTCCCTTCGAACTTTCCCGCCCGCGATTTTGATTTTTGAACTGATTTTTGAATTATCTAGATATATTTATTATATATATATATACATATTATCTCCTTATGTGTATACAAACTTCTAATGCTCATAACTTCTTCATATGATGTCCGTTTTACACGAACTAGGTGTCGATTTTGACTAGAATTTCGAGATGGACGCAATGGTACAGTCCATTTTACGTAATTCTAAATATTTAATTAAGTTATTTTTATTTTATTATCTTAAAAATACGGGGTGTTACACGTCCAGATGTACCCTAACTACTACCCTAATCGATCGGCTCCCTAATTCGTGTAGATACTCTGTGTCGGCCCCAACTATAGGATGTATCACGTCCTATAGTGGCAACCCTTCACTGATATGCACAACCCTATATCTATAGGTGTCACGGTCGTCTTATCCTACTCTGCCCGACCCATGCACGCACATGACCCGGTTGGTTTGCACTGCTCACACTGTCCTCCACGTTTGGATCTCTTACAATCAGCCCGGTAAGCGTGCCCCTCTCCGACCAAGGGCGGAGTACTCATTTTGATACTTATTAAGGGTAACTTACTGAAATGGGTCCCCCACACAATATGATACAAGGTCTCCTCCTTGTCTTGTATCCCCACTAAGATTTCTATTGGTTATGTGTACCACATAACCCTACCATTTCTACAAGTTATGCTTACCCTAAAAAGGTGTTTTTAATTACTTAACTTCAACATTTTCACATGTTATGCTTACCACAAGGTGTCTTTAATTACATAACCCTATCAGGTTAAGTTCGCGGGTCTATATGTAAATATTACCCAACCCCTCAGATTTATTTAACCCGCCCTCTATTCAGCCAAATTTACTTAACCCCAATTTAGATTCATGTTCATACAATCCATATGGATTCAACTAGGTTAAGTATTTAAGGTTTATTACTATATTTCCATTTATGATTGCCGTATGCTAGACCTCCCACATTAAGCCTACCATTATTTTGAAAGGAAAAGATACTATAGATAAAACGATGACCTCCACTTTAATGGGACCTCCACGAAACACCCATCTAAATTCACCCATCTCCGATCACAGTCATCCTCTCAGTTCATCTCATCCTCTTCATCTTCTTCTCCATTGGATACTGATTCTCTACCTGTTCATCATTTCCCCATTAATACAGTAAACACTCAAGCACAGAACAAGGTGTCTTCTCCAACATAGCAACCTTCGCTTACCTACGCTCAGGTGGCAGCATCAAGAGCCAAGCTTCCACATGTTATCCCCAACCCACCTGTCAAACGACGAATAATCATACCAACTTTCAAACCGATAAGGGAGACGTTGAAATTTTTGAATTTGGAGAGGCGCTGTCTCAAGTGCGCTGATCGAGGACACGTGGAAAAAACATGCAGAAATGCGTTGATATGTTATAAGTGCTCTCACTTTGGACATGAAAGCATGCATTGTCCCAATAAAAAGTCACCACTCTCTCGAACCAACAAGGCTGATTGGACGCACCCCTATGCAGTTCAAACAGTGAATCGTCGCGAGCCAGGATACTTGCAATTTCAGAAGGAAAGGACCCACCCGTCCTTTCAAAACTCAAATCGTAATTATAGCTCTAATGTAATTAACCCCCACCTCAAACTCAAATCCCCACTCATTTCAAACGAAAATTCTTCACCATCCCCTACTCACTCACCCAATCTAAATCAAAAATTTCCACTTCTTATAGAAGTGGCTGATGCATATCTTTATCTCACTGCAATCACCATTGATGGACATTAGTCTATCGAGATGCTTTCAAGAGCCCTTAAATCAACTTTTGGTCAACAATATAAATGGCCGATCTGGCATATCGTTGATAATTCCTTTCTCATATGCTTCCCTAACTCTACTATTAAAGATCACGCCTTGCCCCTAAAATTTTTAATGAAAGAGGATGGCGTTGTACTCTTACAACAAGCAAACACTCTTGAAGAAACTCCTGAACCCCTCCTCGAAAAAGAGTCCTGGACTAAAATCAGTGGTTTTCCAGAATTTTACAAACATGGTTCAGACACTATCAGAGAAACTTTAAAGCCAATGGGACGATTCATACAAACAAACTCATGTGATTGGTCCTTTGTCGACCATCGCTTCTTATATGTTGAGATGCAGTTCTTTGAAGGTATCTCAACACCATGTAATTTCATTTCTTATATAAATAACCATGCAGTGAAGCTCAAGATTTATCGCTAGACACACACACATCCTTGTCAACGACCGAAAACACTCCTTTTGGGAATCAACTGTGACTGTGACGGTTTCATCTTTCAACCCTTAGCTTAACAATCAGATTGCATGGAGGAAGATAGATTTGATTTGATGTCAGATGGGGTTGTGAAGCAAGTTACTAGGGTGCCTGAAAACCAACCACAAGATATGGATATGGAAGACTACCACAAAGATGACATGATAGTGCCTTGATGGGATCCAATGGCTTATCTAGATCTTTCAGTTCCTCTACACCAACAACTGCCAACTCAACAGGATCAACAGGAGCTAATACAACAAGAAGGCCAAGGTTCATCGTCCCTTCACATTTCCTCATCAGCTATCAAAAGGAGCGCAAGGATCAACAGGGCCCGCTCGCTGCCTCCAGGATTTTCGGGTAGCTAACTTGAACCAGTCATTTTTTCTTCTGCTGATAAGGTTTTAAATAAAAATTGGCAAAGTACATGGGGCTGTGTTTTCATGCCAAACATTATTCTTCCATGCAAGCCCTAGAACAACAGCGTACTAACCTTTCTAAAGGAAAATAATCTCATGGAATATCAAAGGGTTAGGGGACCCCACAAAAAATCATGCTGTCAATCTCATCATCTCCCCATATCATATTGATATTTTATTTCTACAAGAAATTAAAATCAGTAATCCACCCAATTTGATTCGTAAACTTTGTGGACCCTTTTTATCTGGTTGGACACATATGGATGTTGTTGACACTCGTGGTGGTTTAATTACAGCATGGAATGAGCACGTGTGGGCTTTTGAACAATCTATTTCACATTCTTCTGTTCTACATGTGTCCTTCGTCACATTTCTTCTAACTTCATTTTCCATTTCACTAATGTGTATGCACCTAACGACCTTCAAGGTAGAGATGAAACATGGCAATATTGTCACAACCTGTCACAAAATATAAATGAACCTTGGATAATTGGAGTGACTTTAACACAACTCGTTCACTTGACGATCGTAATTCGGGTAACTTATCCACAGATTCTTCTCACTTCAATGCTTTTATCCAATCTTGTTCGCTTATTGAACCACCAATCAATAACCGTCGTTATACATGGTCAAGTAGAAGAGAAATCTCATCATTGTCTAAGCTAGATCGTTTTTTCTTCAACCTCAACTGGGACGATCATTTTGCTTTATCATTGGTCAATGGTCTTGCCACCACCATTTCAGATCACTGCCCAATTCTTCTAGACACTTGCTCAAACACTCCTACTAAACTCCCATTTGGATTTGAGCTTCTCTGGCTGTTAGAACCATCTTTTGATAACTTTATCAAACTCAACCGAGATCAACTACCAACCCATCAGTCTTCCATGGTTAGAATAGTTTGCAAACTTCACTCTCTTCATAAACTGATTCGTCCATGGGCTAAGAATGTCTGGAATTCCTTAAAAAGCTGTATTTCATCAACACAAGATGCCATTCTCAATCTAAATATCATTGAAGAGCTTCGGCCTTTAACTGAATCTGAGCATCATGAATTGAAAGAGCATGAATTAGAACTAGACAGACTAATTAAGCAAGAGGAGATTGGATGGAAACAAAGATCGAAAGCTAAATAGATTAAAGAAGCTGATAAAAACACTACTTACTTTCACAGAATTGTCAATTGCCATCGACGTTCTTCATTCATTTCAGAGATTGATTATAATAACATTACCTTCAAAGACTCTAAAGATATTTGCCAACAATTTATTATCTTCTACAGAGACCTTCATGGTTCACCTCCGCCCCCTTCTCCAGATATTGATTGGCATTGTTTATATCTGAACCCTACCCCCATTAACATTGATCATCCCTTCTCAGAGGAGGAAATTTGGAATGCAATAAATGATATGGCAGATGATAAGGCCCCTGGACCTGATGGTTTTGGCCCAGCCTTCTTTAAACATTTTTGGCCCACTTTGAAATATGACATCATTGACATGTGTTCAGAATTCTATTCAGACCCTTCATCAATCGCTAAATTGAACTACGCTAACATTATCCTCATTCCAAAGTTTCCTGGTGCTAACACTGTCTCTTCTTTCAGACCTATTAGTCTTCTTAATACAACCTTCAAGATCATCACTAAAATTCTATCTACCAGACTCCAACAACATGTTAACTCTCTAGTTGGCAATGAACAATCTGCATTCATCACAGGAAGAAATATCCTTGACGTGTTGCAGCTACTCAAGAAGTGTAATTTCTTTTTGCCATTTTTCTAATACCCCTGGTGTCCTCCTTAAACTTGATTTTTGTAAGGCCTTTGACTCAGTTAATTGGGAATTCACTCTATCTCTCATGACACATAGGGGTTTCCCATTAAAGTGGTGTAGCTGGATAAAAGCAATACTACAAATGTAACACCCCACCTCCGTTAAGGTCACTCACAAAGGGAATGCCTTAACTTTGGTGGAGCATTTTAGTAAACAGAACAGAAACTTACAAGACATATAAAATAGTACTTGAAAAATTTATAACTTTATTTCAACAGAAACCGAAATAAACTTGGTTACATCCTTTCAAATCACATTATCAGAATTCAAGTACAAAATATCAGTCTTGTACAAAAGCTTTCAGAATGCATAGTTTAAAATCATAATCCCCATAGAACGGAAGCTATACAGAGCCAAGCCATACTTTAAGCACTTCAAGCAGAAGAAATCCGGATCAAGCTAAAGTATTCCCTCCTTGGATAACCTGGGGGGGAAACGGAAGAAAGGAGGCAAAACAACAAGGGTCAGACAAAAAGTCTGGCAAGTCCAGTGATTTTCAGTCATGAACAGATAATAATAACATGACATGAGCATAAAACTAGATAAGAGATAACTGTAACAGGTGTAGCAGATATAACAGAAGAACAGAATGACATAAGCTATCTCTTTACACTTCTCTGCACTAATACTAGTATAATAGAATTAGGTCTCACCCTAATGTCTAAACTGAAACAGAAATGGGTACAAAATAATTTAACAGAAACAGAATGCTAATAATGGGCCTTTACTACCCGATCAGAAACAAACAGAAGTAGAAACAGATTAATCCCTACGGAAACAGAATGTAGAATTAGGTGTACACTAGTAATGGGCCTTTACCACCCGAATAGACGGTACCACGCAGAAACAGACAGGTGTTACCACCCAACAGAAACAGATGGTACCGACAGAAACAGACAGAACTAAGTGTACCCTAAATCCCTACCCCGAGCGATCGGCTCCCTAATACATAAATATCCTGTGTCGGCCCCATAGTAGGGTGTATCGCTCCCTAAAGTGACAACCAATTGGCACAGACCTATTTACATATGTCACGGCGTCTTACATCCTCAGAGGCAGACCGGGATCCATGCACGCACATGACCCGGTTGGAACGCACCATCAACACCCCTCGCCATTATCAGAATGAACAGCTTATAGTTAGTTCAGTAAGCGTGCCCGGACCCTACTTACTGTTGGGTCAACGTTTTGATACCAGAAAGGGTTACTGACTAATATGGGTCCCAAACAACAGATGACACAAGTAATTCCCCTCCTAACCTTGTGTCCCCAGACTAACAGATTTCAGCTTAACTTGTCTACAAGTTTCAGGCATACAAAATTTAGATTAACTAGTTCACAGATCAGACAATCAAGTTAACAGGTTTTTAGACTAACGGATCAGATGTTCGGATTAACAGGCTTACAGATTAACTGGTTACAGATTAACAGACTTACAGATTAACTGGTTACAGAATATCTAACTTTGTATTGGGCCTACGGATTCATGAAACGGGTTTATCAGATTCATTGGTCTAATTGATTTAACCTTACCCAACACATTTTAGACATCATAATTATCTCAGATTTTCATTAATTAAATATTAATGCCCAAACCTCTCACATTAGACTGACAGTTTGCGGCTACTGGTTAGGCCGGTTGGTTCCGGCAGGTTTCTATCGTAAACTGAGTCTAACATCGGGTTTCAAGCACGTTACGACTAACTTCTCACATTAGAACCTATTGTTTGCAACCACTGGAATATGCCGGGCGGTTCCGGGCAGAATTACGCCGCAAACTCATTCTAACCACGAGTTAGCCATGTTTATCTTTGCGGCCAATTAATTAATGATTTACCATTTATACCCACGCCTAATATACATGTCAATTATTCATAGCTAATTCAGATTATGTCAATAACAGACTGAATATCTCAGCTTAACAGATATAGTAGATAACAGATTTTCGCAGATTAGGCGTCTTAACGGATTCAACAGATTAAGCAAACTAGCAGATTTAGCAGATAACAGATTAGGCATCTCAACAGATTTAGTTTAGCAGATTTGGCATTTTCAACAGACTTAACAAATGACAGATTTGGCAGATGAACAAATCTAGCAGACTAGGCAGTAGAGCAGAACTAGCAGATTAAGAAATGTAACAGACTAGCAGTTCAGGCAAATATAGCAGAACTAAATTAGGCAAATATAGCAGATTTTATTATTCCTTAAGGTTTCATTGACCCATCTTGCCTAATTATACATTTGGCCTAAGTTTGCATGCCTAAATAGTTGTCATGGTTCACAATATGATTATATACCAAATATAGCCATCTATTACTATGCATGTCATATATCCCAAAGATCCCTTACTTAGGTGTTTATTTACATTAATAGATACCCTTCTCTCATGTAAATCTTTATACCTAAGCCATATTCCTTTTTATCATAAATCATATGTTCAACACCCATTTATGTTATAAATACAACATGTCCAGTCATATGTCTCAAATTTATGTTCTAACTACAGTCCATATTCTTTCCTCCAATCAGTCACCTATTGGTCATGCCTAATTTATGAATCATTCATTTTACTGTCCCAAACAATTTAGCGTAGGTTAATCTCTTATGAGATTGGCTCAGGCTCGTGGTAGCCTGGCTATAGAACAGAAAGAGGAAAGAGATACAAAATAAGATAGATCTAAACAGAACAGAACAGATATAACCTCAGATTCAGATTTACAATTCATGTCACAATCAGAATTAACGTTTATATTGGAAAATAACTGTACTTGCCTTGGTTGGATTAAAGAAAGAACTTTAATTGCTGTAGAATCGTTGCAGAAGCTTTAATATCTAATTTGAATTGAGTTGCTTAGGTTGATGTTGATTAGCTTCTAGTTTTGATTCCAGCAGAGTAGCAACGCCATTTTTATTTTTATTTAGAACAGAGGCAGAGAAGAAGCAGAATAGAATTGTGTGTAGAGAAGGCTAGCTCTTAGGTTGTTTTTATAGGTGTAGCAATTCATTTCAGCCATCAGATTAACCCTAAAACCAATCCGGACCAGAAAAATCGTCCCTGGGCTTCAAAAACGTGTTCTGGACCGAAACAGGCCGACCAGGTCGACTTGTAGGGGGGGCGGTCGACACTATAGTCGACCCCCTGGTCGACCTGGCCCCAGGTCGACCCCCAGGTCGACCTGCCTAGTTCTGTGCTGACCGAAACCTTCTGAATCTTCTACAAGCCATAACTTCTTCATCCGGACTCCGATTTTCGAAAACTCAGACTCTATTTCATGTAAAATTTCGAGAGGAACACAATGGTGATGTCCATTTTACCTAATTCCTGATTCTTAAATTAATTATCCTCACTTTACTATCTTTTCCGTTACACACACCGTTATCGAACTAATTTTTCTTCTCTTTCATGTATTAATTAATTCTTCTTATGCATCACCATTATTTACCTATCATAAGCATATTTTCATATATTTTATTTCATTTTTAATTATACTTAAAAATGCGGGGTGTTACATTCTCCCCTCCTTAAAGGATTTCGTCCCCGAAATCTTCAAGTTAAGAAGAATGTGTCCTACCGTCCAATCATCCATCTACTCAATCACCAATCACCGACATTCATTGTCCTTAAGAGATTTCTAATGCTGTATGAACATATGCAAGAAGTGTGTGTATATGTTCCTTGTCCAATGCAAAGAACAGGCAGTCCACTGATTCAGTTGACCTCCTTAATGCGAATTTTGCCAGTGCCATGAGTCCAACATGTATGCAATTTTCCAACTCGATACATATCATTTCTATATGAGTGCACAATCATTCAGTCATATGCAACATCCATGTGCTGAGTCAATCATTTTGCATCCACAAAAATTAAAAATGCTCACACATCCATATGCAGTATGAGAGTGTTTTCGAGCCGATCTAGTGCCTAGTGTGTTTATATGCATCCACGGGCAACCACTAGTAACCACTTGGATCCACTTGCAACCATCAAACATAACATGTCTCAAACACATGTTTACACCCATTAGTTTCTACCTAAAGTTCAAAGATTCGATTGATAGGATACAGTCGAATGATGGAAGTGAGTACAGATAGAACAAAAACTTGGTTCCCATTAGGCATGGGTCCTAAGTATCGGCCTCGAAGACCGAAACCAACATCAAATTGACACCAAGAGGATTACCCTCTTTAGACAATGTTAAAACTGAAAATCTTATCAGAAGTATTCAGATATTTACAGACTACTGGTACAGATCAGGTTCCCTAATGGCTCTTAGGAAGGTAAGCATGATAAAATCATACCCCACGAAAACTCAGAATGTATGCGGCATACTTGACGCCTAACACAGATATCCCTCAAACCCCAATCTCAAACAGATGAGCCATAACCCTTATGGGTCTGAGTCTACAGTGGAATTCAGAAATAATAATAGTATTAAAGTGCAGAGTATCGATTACAAAATCAAAATACCAAAATCAGAAAAAGTCTTAACTCCATAATCAGATAAAGAAATTAAACCTACTATAGAAATTTTCCTATTTCTATCCTAGCCACTAGCCTCGAGAGTGTTCGCCTGCCCTCCTTGCCCTCGTCTCTTCGGCCAGTCCCTAGTGAAGTGTCCCATCTCTCCACAGTTGAAGCAAGTGCCTTTCCTTTTTCTGCAATCCTTGTTCAGATGAGTCGAGCTCCCACAAGTAAAGCACTTTTTCCCCTTCTTATCTTCAGACTTCTCATCATTCTTTTGTGTTTCCTTTTTGAGCCATGCTTTCTTATTATGTGGTTCTTCCTTCTTTGTCTCTTTCGGGCCCTTGTCTTCCTCATGCAGTAGTGCCATGTCCACCAATTTCTCGTAAGTCGCTCCCATGGGTACATGGGTCATGGCTAGGCTGTGCAGTAGCACGTTCAATCCTTTAACGAAGCGGAGAGCCTTTTTATGCTGAGTGTTGACTAAATCCAATCCGAATCTAGCTAGTTGGTTGAACTGGTTGACGTATTCCTTGACCGTCATACTTCCTTGCTTAAGAGATAAGAACTTTTCCAGTTGTAAACTCTATTCAGCTTGCAAGAGAAATTTTGTCTCAAACCTTGTTCTGAAATCCATCCATGTCTCAACCGGCCTTTCGGCGTTAGTGACTTCCCACCAGTAGGAAGCTTCGTCTTTGAGCAGCCATACCGCCAACTATACCTTCTGCCTATCGTCCACCTCAAAGAGATCCTCAGTTTCTTTGAGCCAGTTCCTCGCTTCGACGAATGATTCAGTTCCCTTGAAATCCTTTCCACCCATGGCCCTAAAATCTCTACAGATCTTTGAGAAAGCAATTGCACGAGGAGGGGGCGGAGGAGGAGGGGGATCATTTGCTGGACCTGCGGCGGCGGTCCTAGCCTTAAGATATTGACGAAACCAACCGGGTACATGAACACCCTCTGGTATCTCAGATGCTTCAGACATGCTGAAACAAAAAAAGGAAAGATTCAATACAAAAAGGACTGAAGGAAAGATATATGGCTCTTGGGGATCATGTTTTTCAAAATAAGCTTTATTTTTGAAAATACTTCCTTTCAAAACCTTTTTGAAAATAGTTTTCCAAAAACTTTACCCAATCTGGTAACCTCGCTCTGATACCAAGTGTAACACCCCACCTCCGTTAAGGTCACTCACAAAGGGAATGCCTTAACTTTGGTGGAACATTTTAGTAAACAGAACAGAAACTTACAAGACAGATAAAATAGTACTTGAAAAATTTATAACTTTATTTCAACGGAAACCGAAATAAACTTGGTTACATCCTTTCAAATCACATTATCAGAATTCAAGCACAAAATAACAGTCTTGTACAAAAGCCTTCAGAATGCATAGTTTAAAATCATAATCCCCATAGGATAGAAGCTATACAGAGCCAAGCCATACTTTAAGCACTTCAAGCAGAAGAAATCCGGATCGAGCTAAGGTATTCCTTCCTTGGATAACCTGGGGGAAACGGAAGAAAGGAAGCGAAACAACAAGGGTCAGACAAAAAGTCTGGCAAGTCCAGTGATTTTCAGTTATGAACAGATAATAATAACATGACATGAGCATAAAACTGGATGAGAGATAACTGTGACAAGTATAATAGAATTAGGTGTCACCCTAATGTCTAAACTGAAACAGAAACGGGTACAGAATAATTTAACAGAAATAGAATGCTAATAATGGGCCTTTACTACCCGATCAGAAACAGACAGAAGCAGAAACAGATTAATCCCTACGGAAACAGAATGTAGAATTAGGTGTACACTAGTAATGGGCCTTTAGACGGTACCACGCAGAAACAGACAGGTGTTACCACCCAACAGAAACAGACGGTACCAACAGAAACAGACAGAACTAAGTGTACCCTAAAACCTTACCCCAAGCGATCGGCTCCCTAATACATAAATATCTTGTGTCAGCCCCCACAATAGGGTGTATCACTCCCTAAAGTGACAACCAATTGGCATAGACCTATTTACAGATGTCACGGTGTCTTACATCCTCAGAGGCAGACCGGGATCCATGCACGCACATGACCCGGTTGAAACGCACCATCAACACCCCTCGCCATTATCAGAATGAACCGCTTATAATTAGTTCAGTAAGCGTGCCCGGACCCTACTTACTGTTGGGTCAAAGTTTAGATACCAGAAAGGGTTACTGACTAATATGGGTCCCAAACAACAGATGACACAAGTAATTCCCCTCCTAACCTTGTGTCCCCAGACTAATAGATTTCAGCTTAACTTGTCTACAAGTTTCAGGCATACAAAATTTAGATTAACTAGTTCACAGATCAGACAATCAAGTTAATTGGTTTTCAGACTAACGGATTAGATTTCGGATTAACAAGCTTACAGACTAACTGGTTACAGATTAACAGACTTACAGATTAACTGGTTACAGATTATCTAACTTTGTATTGGGCCTACGGATTCACGAAACGGGTTTATCAGATTCATTGATCCAATTGGTTTAACCTTACCCAACACGTTTTAGACATCATAATTATCTCAGATTTTCATTAATTAAATATTAATGCCCAAACCTCTCACATTAGACTGACAGTTTGCGGCTACTGGTTAGGCCGGTTGGTTCCGGGCAGGTTTCTGTCGCAAACTGAGTCTAATCTCGGGTTTCAAGCACGTTATGACTAACTTCTCACATTAGAACCTATTGTTTGCGACCACTGGAATATGCCGGGCGGTTCCGGGCAGAATTACGCCGCAAACTCATTCTATCCTCGAGTTAGCCATGTTTATCTTTGCGGCCAATTAATTAATGATTTACCATTTATACCCATGCCTAATATACATGTCAATTATTCATAGCTAATTCAGATTATGTCAATAACAGACTAAATATCTTAGCTTAATAGATATAGTAGATAACAGATTTTCGCAGATTAGGCGTCTTAACGGATTCAGCAGATTAAGCAAACTAGCAGATTTAGCAGATAACAGATTAGGCATCTCAACAGATTTAGTTTAGCAGATTTGGCATTTTCAACAGACTTAACAAATGACAGATTTGGCAGATGAACAAATCTAGCAGACTAGGCAGTAGAGCAGAACTAGTAGATTAAGCAATGTAACAGACTAGCAGATTAGTCAAATATAGCAGAACTAAATTAGGCAAATTAAATATAGCAGATTTTATTATTCCTTAAGGTTTCATTAACCCATCTTGCCTAATTATACATTTGGCCTAGGTTTGCATGCCTAAATAGTTTTCATGGTTCACAATATGATTATATACCAAATATAGCCATTTATTACTATGCATGTCATATATCCCAAAGATCCCTTACTTAGGTGTTTATTTACATTAATAGATACCCTACTCTCATGTAAATCTTTATACCTAAGCCATATTCCTTTTTATCACAAATCATATGTTCAATACCCATTTATGTTATAAATACAACATGTCCAGTCATATGTCTCAAATTTATGTTCTAACTACAGTCCATGTTCTTTCCTCCAATCATTCACCTATTGGTCATGCCCAATTTATGCGTCATTCATTTTACTGTCCCAAACAATTTAGCGTAGGTTAATCTCTTATGAGATTGGCTCAGGCTCGTGGTAGCCTGGCTATAGAACAGAAAGAGGAAAGAGATACAAAATAAGATAGATCTAAGCAGAACAGAACAGAAATAACCTCAGATTCAGATTTACAATTCATGTCACAATCAGAATTAACGTTTATATCGGAAAATAACTGTACTTTCCTTGGTTGGATTAAAGAAAGAACTTTAATTGTTGTAGAATCGTTGCAGAAGCTTTAATATCTAATTTGAATTGAGTTGCTTAGGTTGATGTTGATTAGCTTCTAGTTTTGATTCCAGCAGAGTAGCGGTGCCATTTTTATTTTTATTTAGAACAGAGGCAGAGAAGAAGCATAATAGAATTGTGTGTAGAGAAGGCTAGGTCTTAGGTTGTTTTTATAGGTGTAGCAATTCATTTCAGCCATCAGATTAACCCTAAAACCAATCCGGACCAGCAAAAATCGTCCCTGGGCTTTAAAAACGTGTTCTGGACCGAAAGAGGCCGACCAGGTCGATCTGTAGGGGGGTCGACACTATAGTCGACCCCCATGGGGGAGGTCGACTCCCAGGTCGACCCCCAGGTCGACCTGCCTAATTCTGTGCTGACCGAAACCTTCTGAATCTTCTACAGGCCATAACTTCTTCATCCGGACTCCGATTTTCGAAAACTCAGACTCTATTTCATGTAAAATTTCGAGAGGAACGCAATGGTGATGTCCATTTTACCTAATTCCTGATTCTTAAATTAATTATCCTCACTTTACTATCTTTTCTGTTACATACACCGTTATCGAACTAATTTTTCTTCTCTTTCATGTATTAATTAATTCTTCTTATGCATCACCATTATTTACCTATCATAAGCATATTTTCATATATTTTATTTCATTTTTTATTATACTTAAAAATGCGGGGTGTTACAACAAACTAGCCTGTCTACAGTCTTTATCAATGGTGAATATGGAGGCAAAATAAAATCCAAAAGAGGCTTAAGGCAAATAGACACTCTCTCACCTCTCATTTTTGTTTTAATGGCAGATGTCTTTAACCAAATGGTGAAACGATCCCTCTCTCATAATACTTTTTTGGGTATCCCTCTTCCAAATTCAGAAATTTGCACATCCAATTTACAATTTGCAGATGATAAAATTTTTTCACCACCCCATCTCCCAAAAATATTCATTGCCTCAAGGTCCTAATCTATACATTTGAAATGATTTTAGGTCTATCTATTAACTTTAATAAAAGTTCCATTATTATGTAGGGCAACTGTACTTACCTAGGTCCTGTTATAGCTGAATGCCTTAACTGTAAGCTTGATTCATTCCCAATTAACTATCTGGGCATTCCTCTCCATCCCACTAAACTTCATAAACCTGATTGGCAACCACTCATTTCTAAGATTGAAAATAGACTTTCAAGCTGGAAAACAAACTCACTATCCTCTGCTGGTCATCTTATACTTATTAAACATGTCCTCTCATCACTTCCAACATATTGGATGTCATACCACAAACTCCCTATCTGGGTTATTAACAAAATTGATTCAATTCGTTGTACATTTCTTTGGAATGGAGGTAAACTAAAGAAACTTATCAACTGGCAAACTTTTTGTCTCCCAAGTAATCATGGTGGTCTTGGAACACTGAATCTCTCAACCTTTAACGTTGCATTGCTTGCCAAATGGCTATGGCAAACCCTCTTGCCTAGTCAATTCATCTGGAAAGACTGGATCTTCATCTGTATAATTCAAATCCTTTCCTCATCCCCCACTTCAGACCAGATGCTAGACCCTCACCATTCTGGAAAGGAATTTTATCCACTTTAGCGTGAGTTAAATCCCTTTTTCATGCAAAAAAATGTAATGGTGAATCCTGTCTCTTTTGGTTGAATATTTGGAATGAACAGATCCTATTATCCACTCTTTTTCCTATCCTTACAACAGCCAGCCAACATAGCCTGCTTATGGAGGCCTTGGCCCATGAACTTGGCCCAGTGGGCTTTCTTCCTCTAACATTCCTGGGCATTGATTCCTTGAATGAGATCAATTCAATTGGACATATCTTCAACACTACTCAATTATCAACCGAACCTGATTCATTCTTTTAGGCCTTAGGCCCATCTAACATCTACTCAGTTGCAACCTGTTACAAATACTTGATCCATCCAGGCCGAAGCTTCTCTTTCTCTTGCATTTGGAAATGTCACTTACCTCCTCGCATAATCTTCTTTCAATGGCTTCTTATCCATAATCGCATCAACATAAGAGACAGACTTCGTCGCTTCAAAAACAATATTGATCCTATATGCGCACTCTGTAATCAAAGTAATGAATCCCTTTCACATCTTTTCTTTGAATGCGACTTCTCTTATGCAGTGTGGGCTGCAATCAGTTCCTTCATCCCCCCCATCAGCTCGTTCTTTGAATACTGGCAGCATAACCCCCCTGATCCCTTAATGGATTCCCTAGTGGCTTTCTTTTCATGGTGTATTTGGTTCGAACGTAACGCAACCATCTTTGGCAGACCCTCGAAACTTTTGATGGGTACCTGTTATCACATCCTGTATCTCTTCGAATCACGGACTAGATCAACTAGGCATGCTCACTTCAGGCTTTCTCTTCCCATGCCACAATCTTATGGATCGCAAGAAAGCAGCTCCCTCTTCCCTCTTTGAGCTAGAAGTAGTTAACTATTATTATCTATGGTTTATTTTGGCTGTGTATCTATATGCTATGTTTACTCCTCTATGATGTACATATTCTACTTAGTAGTTATATTATCTTTATTGACCATTTGGGTCTAGACTTATTTCGCCACTGGTTGGGCCTGTCAACCAAATTATATTATTAGCTACTATGACTACGTGTAACTGGCTGTGTAGCTTCACGCTACACACCCGTCTTCCTAAAAAAACCTACCGTTTGTGGATGCTGGACATGCTGGGCGGGTCCGGGCAGACTTATTCCACAAATCAGGCTTAACCTCGTGTCTTAGTACATTTCGTATTTGTGCACTTAGACCTCTCACATTAGATTCAACACTTGCGGTAGCTGGATATACCAGTCGGTTCCGGGAGAACTTCCACCGCAAGTGCATTCTAACCTTGTGTCATAAGTGCAGTTACAGTTTCTAATTACTGTAATCCTAGACATTTCATTATTATCCAATTTTCACCTATGTCGTTATAGGTTATAGGTTTCATGACCTTTTTTCCTCAATTATGTTCATAGTAAATTATATGTCCAATTCATATTCATTATTCAAGTTATGCCAACTTTTAATGTTTTCCCCCGTTCCCTAACTAATGCATTCGCATATATTTTGCGGCATGCCTAGGCTAGAAAGTAGCCTGACCATAAAAAATAAAAGGGAAAGGTCATGGGAAGATGACAATAGTGATTATTCTAATATAACTAGCATAAATATATATACTGACATAGTGATAAGGTGGACATATAAGAATGGATACGTGAACTTGTGATAATTAAACTAGTTCTAACATAGTAGGGATGTCATAATAAGCATAACAAGATCTAAATAATAATTTAGATGTCCAACTAGTTCAGATCCAATATGATAGGCACAAGGTGTTCTAAATAATAAGCTAGATCTAAAATCAAAAGTAGATCGGTCTTGGTAATGATTTAGATCAATGTCAAAGTGTGTCATAATGTAACAACCCGTATTTCAATAACATGTTAAAACGAGAATCAAGGCAGAATTTAATTTTAAATTCTGAATCAAGTAAAACGGGCTATGCCATTGCGTTCGTCTCGGAAAAATACGCGAAATAGAGTCCGAGTTTTCGAAAATCGGAGTCCGTATGACCCGGTTAAGGCCCAAAGAAGTTTTCGGGAAATTTGAATTTCGAAACATACAGAAGTGGGGCCAGGCGGGAAAATTCCCGCCCAGACAAGTCGACAGGCATGTCGACAGGGCTGTCGACTTGCCCTGTCGGCTGATTCTGATCTGGTGCACCTATTTTCTATCTTGGCTAGGTTTTTGGACCTGGTTTGAAATCTGACGGTTCAGGTTGGTCCTAGGGTTAATCTAAGGGCCTAAACCTATCCTAATCTCTATAAAAAGACCCTAAACCTACCCCTAAACCCTCATTATTCACTCATGTAACTAAACTATGGCCAAATTTCTACTCTCATGGCCTCCATCTCAAATCCCTAGAGCCTATGCATTCAAATCGGGTTCAAATCAAAAGATGCAAGCTTGCTACACCAAAGAGAGGCAAAATCAACGTTGCTATGCGAGTTCCAGGACG
This sequence comes from Allium sativum, assembly GCA_030737875.1. NCBI lineage: Eukaryota > Viridiplantae > Streptophyta > Magnoliopsida > Asparagales > Amaryllidaceae > Allium > Allium sativum. The sequence continues at coordinate 40,681,449 of JASFAX010000020.1, read as the reverse complement.
ATTCTTCAACAAAGGAGGCACCTTTCTTAGCCAAGATGATTCATGCTTCTTTCTCTAGGCCTAACTATGTAAGTTCTAGCTACTTTTAGATGGAAACGGTAGTTTTCATAATGACATGGGATAAAATGAGGCTAAACATGATTATGCGAACCTATATGAACCTTACCTTGTCTCTTGTGTTCATGTTTATGATTTTAGGCCATGTGAGTGACTTAATCATGCCTCTCATGCTATGCATAACCTAGTTTAACTTGCAAGTTTGGATCTTTATGCATGAAATGCTAGCATGAACCTTTAGGAACCACTTTACGTGTGAAACATTGGCTAAGACAAGATTTTGGGGCTTATGCATGTTTATGAACCTAAACCCCTTATGGTAACATGCAAGTTTGTGGCCAAATCCTTTATGAGATTATGCATGCTCGTGGCCAATCCCCTCTTTTAAGTTGTGCATGTTTATGGCTAAACCCTTTTTGATAATATGCATGTTTGTGGCCAAATTACCTTATGACACTATGCATGTTTATGGCCAATCCCTTTATGATGTTATGCATGTGGAAGCCAAGCCCTTTTTAGCATCATGCATGTTTTGAGACCAATATGTGACATAGTATCCTTACTATGTTGGCTCGCTTTGCTTGCGTTGGGAAAACACGATTTTGGGTAGTTAGATAAACATGAACATGTCGTGAAATCTTAACTTGATTATGACATGTGTTTATACTTGAAAATATGACTTGAAAGATAACATGGAAGTTGGCATGTAAGTATGCATAAAAACATGAGCTTGGGAATTTACCTATTAAGTTAGGTCTACCCTTTGGGAATTTACCTATTAAGTTAGGTCTACCCAAATGCTTGAAAAACTTGTAACATGTTTTGGAAACATGATGAACTTAGATAATATAATTGTGGCCAACTCGAGGTTGGGTTGAGTTTGCAACGTAAAACTACCCGGAACCGACCGGCCTAACTAGTAGTTGCAAACAATAGGACCCAATGTGAGAAGTTGGTCATGTCGCGCTTAAGACCCGAGGTTAGACTAGGTTGTGGTGTAAACCTACCCGGACCCGCCCGGCTTAACTAGTAACCACAACAAGGTCTAATGTGAGAGGTTAAGAGTGCATTAATTAAATTAATGCCACATGATAAGGTTAAGTAAATTTGACTAATGACACTTAACCGATATGACACGAATGGGTAGGTTAAGTGGGACCGGGCTTGATTTCCTTAATGACACTTAACCAATTCAGACTGGGTAATTAGGTGAGGTTAAGTAATTAAGACTTAACTAACCTAACCACGGTAATTAGATGGGGTTAAGTAATCCACACTTAACTAATCTAAACACGGTAATTCGATGGGGTTAAGTTAAACACTTAACCAGTTTAAACTTGGTAATTCAATGAGGTTAAGTAACCCATACTTAACCAACTTAACGTGATAATTTAATGGGGTTAAGCAACTTATACCTAACCAATTATACATGAAGATTTGATGTGGTTAAGTGACCTAAACTTAACCAATCTAACTCGTTAATTTGATGTGGTTAAGTGACCTAAACTTAACCAATCTAACTCGTTAATTTGATGTGGTTAAGTGAACTATACTTAGCCAATCTAACTCGTGAATTTATGGGGGTTAAGTTAACCCATACTTAACCAATATAACGTGAAAACATGATAAGGCTAAGTCATGAATCGCTTGAATACACTTGACCGGTTTGACTAAGTAATTTGATATGGTCAAGTTAATATATACTTAACCAACTTGTAGGGCTAAGTCTTGAACTTAAATACTTAGCCAATCTTGACGTGATTCGTGGGCGGGTTAAGGCATGGACTTGAATGATAACACTTAACCCAATAAGACAAACCCTAGTTAGAAGAACTAGGTAGAAAACCGTGGTTAATCAAGGATAACGGGAAGGTAAGGCTAAGTGGTAAACCTTAGTTAAGGGAAACTAAGTAATAATTCTTAGTCAAGGAAATTTGGACCATTTCTTAGATAGATTAGTAACCCGATACGTTAAGTCAACGTTTAAGTATGCGTGTAGGAGCAGGCTATCTGATTTAGATAAAGGCTCCAACGAACTGGGTAACGAAGCAGCGGCTTCGGGGAACGTGAGGATATTCTTGGGATCCCTCTGTGAGGTCGCAGATGATCATCCTGGGCTCACAAGAGGTTAAGGTCTGCGTTAGAAGAACCAAGAGTATGCCTTGGTTGCTATACAAGCGACCTAAAGACTGGGATGGATAGCAGTGAGTCAACGAATACATGATAGTGCCCTAGATAGCAAGTTCGTCGATCATCTACCATCTTGAGTCAAGCGTGTACGTACGGAAAGGCAGGGAACACCCAACATACCATAATTGCTATCTAATTATGGGTGAGGTAGGCCGTAGGATGTGGGCTGGCCGGAGTGTAGTTCTCATGCAAGATTTTCTCTTGTGTTGCCTTTCACTAGTTGAGGGAGGGATCTCGTGGGACCATAGCCACGTGTAGAAAAGCAGACCTTAGTATCTGCATCGGCAGATAAATCTAAAGCTCCCGACCGAGTCCTGTATTTCTTGTTTTGCCCTGTGACAGGACTCGGATGGCACGATGTGATACATGTGCATACAGTTATAGAAAAACGATTCACGATGAATGCGTGGGAAAAAGGGCGCGGTTGACAGTTAGCGTAATCCCTAGTGGCCTAGGTGGTTTAACCCAACCCGAAATACGACAGCGTGCAATAGGTAAGCGTAATCCCTAGTGGTGCTTGGTGGCGTAAGTCCTAGTAGTTCAAACGATGATTCATATGGAAGAGCCTAGCTAGAACAAGGGTGACAGTCCAAACGATTTCAAGGAAAATACGACATGAGGAAGCCCGTACGAGGTACGGCAAAGGACTGAACTTATATACATGGAAAGAAACATATGATTTGAGTAACCTATATATGCGATATATTAGGTTGACATGGACCATTACACGACTTTGAGCAAGGGACATTCATGGTTAACACATGACGCGGGTAGGGATACTAGTACGAGAGGTGCAGAGCAAATATACATGTTAGAACTAGGAAGAATATACATAATAGATACCGTGGGATGTTAGACGGGGTAGATACCTTGGGATAATGTACTCGATAGAAATCTGACGATGTGATGCCTTGACTTATCATAACACCATAGTTTATCATGATACCTTAGTTTACCTTGCCACAGTAGTTCAACCGGCTACCCTGGTTTATCTATCTTGTAGTTATCCTTATGTTTACTTTCAGTTTATGCATGTCATGTTACCTTTACCTGTTTTTATACTGGAAGTAGATAGGACTTACTCAGTCTTTTTGACTGACCCGTTTTGTTTCGCCTCTTTTCTTCTGTTTCCCCCCCAGGTTTCAGGGAGGAAACAATGCTGTTTAGTTCGGACTTCTTCTGCTTGAAGGTCATCATGGATGGCTTGGACTTCTCTTGGCTATGGCTACTTTACTGTTTTTAATTGGGGAATAATTTATGAAAAAGGTTTCATGCTTCTTTATTTCAGCAAGACAGGTTTTGATGTACTCTGATGTAAAAAGGCTTTTGACCTCATTTATTAATGTTATGAAAGTTTGTTTTTACTTCCGCTATTTTATATGTTCTGTCTTGTGATATTTCTGTGCATGTTTACCAATAATGCCCCTCTAAAGCTAGTGCATTCCTTTGCGAGTGACCCTAGCGGAGGCGGGGTGTTACATTTGGTATCAGAGCAGAAGGTTACTAGACTGGGCAAAAGTTCTTAAAGACCTTCTGAAAATTATTTGAAAAACCGTTGACAAAGAAGCATTTTTCAAGAAAATTTTCTTTTAAAAAGAAAAAGGCTATTCCCCAAAGGCCATTATCATCATCCTTGTTTCCTTGATTTAATCTCTTTTCCTTTCTTTCCTCCATCTGTAGTCACAGTGGTTTTGACTGCGACTAGTCTTTCTAGCTGCGTAAGTATTTCCCGTACGATGGAGGTGGTTCTCGAGAGACCGTTGCAGAGTTATGCATGAAAGGATAGTAAGAACAAGGATAAAGGATACGAGCTCAAGGATGAGCAACTTGTTGGTATAGCTTAGTCCTCAAAGGAAGGAGAAAGATGAACAATGAAACCCATGACGAGAGAGTACCTTTGGCATGGTAAAACGGGGCGGATAGTTAAGTATTATGGGACAAGGACAAGATCATCGGGAGGGCAGTAGTATGCTCTCATTTCTAGAGTACCTCGGAAGGAGGGTAACGATCTTGTCAAAGGTTTATCTTTTCTTCTCTATCATCCTGTCGGGACTTTGTTTTGATCACCGCATCTTTTAAGTCCGCTTCGATAGTTGAGTCTCTGCACCTTAAGTACTAGCGTAATAGAGAACCCCATTTCTGTCTCAAAGTCCTATTAGAGAATCAGTCCATTTATACATGACTTGTTTGGATTTGGGAATGTCTATGCCAAGTGTTGAATTTGGAAATAATGCTTATGTTTATAAGCTATGGATGGATTCTAGGGATGAAGTGGTTATCCAGCAAGGGGAGCCATTCTCGGTTTTAGAAAGAGGGTAGTTAGATTCTCGACTCATCTTGGTGATACCCTCGAAGTCTCGTGTAACCTTTTGGGTTCTGTCATGACTAGTTTCTTAGAATCCCTTGATGCCTTTATTGGAAATTTGAAGCCCGATCGAGTGGTGTTCGCCGATAAGACGGATGGTTTACTTCATTTATGCATGGGTTATAGAGATCACCCTAGTAAGTGCGCATGATAACCTGATTGACATCTGTTTACTTTCAAGAGAAAGTTCTTCTACATGGAATACCTTATAGTATATAAACGAGATCCAAGATTCACTAGTGAATTTTGGAAAGCTTGCATAAGATCATGAGTACGCAGTCATATTTGCGTCAAGTATTCTAGGAAAAGGATAAGTGCAAGTGGAACGAGAGGCGACGAAGAAATGAGTTCCAGCTCATGTTATGGAAACAGGAATAAGAAGCTACAAAATCGCGAAGTTAAAAGACGACTTTGATGGTCAAAGACTAGATACGCGCATGATATCTCTTTTTGGGAGTATATCCTTGATCCATGTTTTCTGTAGAGCTTACTTGTAGGTTATCTTTTGTGGACATCCTCTCGGTCCTATTTTCTGTTACAAACCCCGTAAGGAGTTTGTCCTGTTTATCTTCTCGACCCTGTTTCAGGGAATCCTAGGTAGAACCCTATGGATGTACACATGTATTTGAAACACGTTATGATTGATATGGTTGCAAGTGGTTGCTCGTGGATGCGCGAATACACATTAGATACTAGCTCGACTCGGTCACATTTCATATTGCATATGCACGAGTATTTATACTTGTTTATGGATGAAATCGAATGTATTATCATGCGGTTGTTGCATATGGATGAATGATTGTGCACACATATAGTATTTATATGACTAGGACTATTTGCATACATGTTGGATTCATGGCACTATACATATTTTTGCATTAGAAAGATTACCCAGGCCTGATCATTAGCATTAGCTAAGGAACATGTACACACACGTTTTGCATATATTCATACAGCATTAGAAATCATCTAAGGACAATGGTTGCTTGTGGATGATGTTTTGAGTAGATGGATGATGGATGGTAGGATATGTTCTTCCTAACTTAGAGATTTCGGGGACGAAATCCTAAAAGGTGGGGAGAATGTAACAACCCGTATTTCAATAACATGTTAAAACGAGAATCAAGGCAGAATTTAATTTTAAATTCTGAATCAAGTAAAACGGGCTATGCCATTGCGTTCGTCTCGGAAAAATACGCGAAATAGAGTCCGAGTTTTCGAAAATCGGAGTCCGTATGACCCGGTTAAGGCCCAAAGAAGTTTTCGGGAAATTTGAATTTCGAAACATACAGAAGTGGGGCCAGGCGGAAAAATTCCCGCCCAGACAAGTCGACAGGCATGTCGACAGGGCTGTCGACTTGCCCTGTCGGCTGATTCTGATCTGGTGCACCTATTTTCTATCTTGGCTAGGTTTTTGGGCCTGGTTTGAAATCTGACGGTTCAGGTTGGTCCTAGGGTTAATCTAAGGGCCTAAAACTATCATAATCTCTATAAAAAGACCCTAAACCTACCCCTAAACGCTCATTATTCACTCATGTAACTAAACTATGGCCAAATTTCTACTCTCATGGCCTCCATCTCAAATCCCTAGAGCCTATGCATTCAAATCGGGTTCAAATCAAAAAATGCAAGCTTGCTACACCAAAGAGAGGCAAAATCAACGTTGCTATGCGAGTTCCATGACGATTCTTCAACAAAGGAGGCACCTTTCTTAGCCAAGATGATTCATGCTTCTTTCTCTAGGCCTAACTATGTAAGTTCTAGCTACTTTTAGATGGAAACGGTAGTTTTCATAATGACATGGGATAAAATGAGGCTAAACATGATTATGCGAACCTATATGAACCTTACCTTGCCTCTTGTGTTCATGTTTATGATTTTAGGCCATGTGAGTGACTTAATCATGCCTCTCATGCTATGCATAACCTAGTTTAACTTGCAAGTTTGGATCTTTATGCATGAAATGCTAGCATGAACCTTTAGGAACCACTTTATGTGTGAAACATTGGCTAAGACAAGATTTTGGGGCTTATGCATGTTTATGAACCCAAACCCCTTATGGTAACATGCAAGTTTGTGGCCAAATCCTTTATGAGATTATGCATGCTCGTGGCCAATCCCCTCTTTTAAGTTGTGCATGTTTATGGCTAAACCCTTTTTGATAATATGCATGTTTGTGGCCAAATTACCTTATGACACTATGCATGTTTATGACCAATCCCTTTATGATGTTATGCATGTGGAAGCCAAGCCCTTTTTAGCATCATGCATGTTTTGAGACCAATATGTGACATAGTATCCTTACTATGTTGGCTCGCTTTGCTTGCGTTGGGAAAACACGATTTTGGGTAGTTAGATAAACATGAACATGTCGTGAAATCTTAACTTGATTATGAAATGTGTTTATACTTGAAAATATGACTTGAAAGATAACATGGAAGTTGGCATGTAAGTATGCATAAAAACATGAGCTTGGGAATTTACCTATTAAGTTAGGTCTACCCTTTGGGAATTTACCTATTAAGTTAGGTCCACCCAAATGCTTGAAAAACTTGTAACATGTTTTGGAAACATGATGAACTTAGATAATATAAGTGTGGCCAACTCGAGGTTGGGTTGAGTTTGCAACGTAAAACTACCCGGAACCGACCGGCCTAACTAGTAGTTGCAAACAATAGGACCCAATGTGAGAAGTTGGTCATGTCGCGCTTAAGACCCGAGGTTAGCCTAGGTTATGGTGTAAACCTACCCGGACCCGCCCGGCTTAACTAGTAACCACAACAAGGTCTAATGTGAGAGGTTAAGAGTGCATTAATTAAATTAATGCCACATGATAAGGTTAAGTAAATTTGACTAATGACACTTAACCGATATGACACGAATGGGTAGGTTAAGTGGGACCGGGCTTGATTTCCTTAATGACACTTAACCAATTCAGACTGGGTAATTAGGTGAGGTTAAGTAATTAAGACTTAACTAACCTAACCACGGTAATTAGATGGGGTTAAGTAATCCACACTTAACTAATCTAAACACGGTAATTCGATGTGGTTAAGTTAAACACTTAACCAGTTTAAACTTGGTAATTCAATGAGGTTAAGTAACCCATACTTAACCAACTTAACGTGATAATTTAATGGGGTTAAGCAACTTATACCTAACCAATTATACACGAAGATTTGATGTGGTTAAGTGACCTAAACTTAACCAATCTAACTCGTTAATTTGATGTGGTTAAGTGACCTAAACTTAACCAATCTAACTCGTTAATTTGATGTGGTTAAGTGAACTATACTTAGCCAATCTAACTCGTGAATTTATGGGGGTTAAGTTAACCCATACTTAACCAATATAACGTGAAAACATGATAAGGCTAAGTCATGAATCGCTTGAATACACTTGACCGGTTTGACTAAGTAATTTGATAGGGTCAAGTTAATATATACTTAACCAACTTGTAGGGCTAAGTCTTGAACTTAAATACTTAGCCAATCTTGACGTGATTCGTGGGCGGGTTAAGGCATGGACTTGAATGATAACACTTAACCCAATAAGACAAACCCTAGTTAGAAGAACTAGGTAGAAAACCGTGGTTAATCAAGGATAACGGGAAGGTAAGGCTAAGTGGTAAACCTTAGTTAAGGGAAACTAAGTAATAATTCTTAGTCAAGGAAATTTGGACCATTTCTTAGATAGATTAGTAACCCGATACGTTAAGTCAACGTTTAAGTATGCGTGTAGGAGCAGGCTATCTGATTTAGATAAAGGCTCCAACGAACTGGGTAACGAAGCAGCGGCTTCGGGGAACGTGAGGATATTCTTGGGATCCCTCTGTGAGGTCGCAGATGATCATCCTGAGATAACAAGAGGTTAAGGTCTGCGTTAGAAGAACCAAGAGTATGCCTTGGTTGCTATACGAGCGACCTAAAGACTGGGATGGATAGCAGTGAGTCAACGAATACATGATAGTGCCCTAGATAGCAAGTTCGTCGATCATCTACCATCTTGAGTCAAGCGTGTACGTACGGAAAGGCAGGGAACACCCAACAGACCATAATTGCTATCTAATTATGGGTGAGGTATGCCGTAGGATGTGGGCTGGCCAGAGTGTAGTTCTCATGCAAGATTTTCTCTTGTGTTGCCTTTCACTAGTTGAGGGAGGGGTCTCGTGGGACCATAGCCACGTGTAGAAAAGCAGACCTTAGTATCTGCATCGGCAGATAAATCTAAAGCTCCCGACCGAGTCCTGTATTTCTTGTTTTGCCCTGTGACAGGACTCGGATGGCACGATGTGATACATGTGCATACAGTTATAGAAAAACGATTCACGATGAATGCGTGGGAAAAAGGGCGCGGTTGACGGTTAGCGTAATCCCTAGTGGCCTAAGTGGTTTAACCCAACCCGAAATACGAAAGCGTGCAATAGGTAAGCGTAATCCCTAGTGGTGCTAGGTGGCGTAAGTCCTAGTAGTTCAAACGATGATTCATATGGAAGAGCCTAGCTAGAACAAGGGTGACAGTCCAAACGATTTCAAGGAAAATACGACATGAGGAAGCCCGTACGAGGTACGGCAAAGGACTGAACTTATATACATGGAAATAAACATATGATTTGAGTAACCTATATATGCGATATATTAGGTTGACATGGACCATTACACGACTTTGAGCAAGGGACATTCATGGTTAACACATGACGCGGGTAGGGATTCTAGTACGAGAGGTGCAGAGCAAATATACATGTTAGAACTAGGAAGAATATACATAATAGATACCGTGGGATGTTAGACGGGGTAGATACCTTGGGATAATGTACTCGATAGAAATCTGACGATGTGATGCCTTGACTTATCATAACACCGTAGTTTATCATGATACCTTAGTTTACCTTGCCACAGTAGTTCAACCGGCTACCCTGGTTTATCTATCTTGTAGTTATCCTTATGTTTACTTTCAGTTTATGCATGTCATGTTACCTTTACCTGTTTTTATACTGGAAGTAGATAGGACTTACTCAGTCTTTTTGACTGACCCGTTTTGTTTTGCCTCTTTTCTTCCGTTTCCCCCCCCAGGTTTCAGGGAGGAAACAATGCTGTTTAGTTCGGACTTCTTCTGCTTGAAGGTCATCATGGATGGCTTGGACTTCTCTTGGCTATGGCTACTTTACTGTTTTTAATTAGGGAATAATTTATGAAAAAGGTTTCATGCTTCTTTATTTCGGCAAGACAGGTTTTGATGTACTCTGATGTAAAAAGGCTTTTGACCTCATTTATTAATGTTATGAAAGTTTGTTTTTACTTCCGCTATTTTATATGTTCTGTCTTGTGATATTTCTGTGCATGTTTACCAATAATGCCCCTCTAAAGCTAGTGCATTCCTTTGCGAGTGACCCTAGCGGAGGCGGGGTGTTACACATAACATCATAAATTCACAAGTTGCAATAGACATGATATGATAAAGATTGAGATCCAAGTCATAACTAGTTCAGAATGTCATTGATTCACAATTTACAATAGATCAGGTATAATTCAGTCACAAGAATGGATCCAAACTATAGTTATATCATTTTACTTTTAACCATTTAAATCTAAAAGTAACTTAGAACTCACAATGTTTGGATTAAGAAAATAGAACTAGAAGAGAAGATCGTTAAGTCACTTGGATCTCTAATCTTTGGTTGCAGAAGAAGAAAAGAATCCAATTCAGTTAAGGCACTGACAACATTTGGCCCCCATTGATTCCAGTGTAAGAAAACAGGAGAAATGGACCTTTATTTATAGCTGCCAGCACCCAGAAATCGACTGCCACCTAATCCCCAGGGAGGTTGACACTCCCCATAAGGGTTCGACTCCCCTACGGCGGGAAAATTGCCACCTCTTTTTTCTATTTTGAATGGTTTTTGATTTTATGAATATATTATATATGTGTGTGTATATATATATAATTCTTCTATGCATATACAAATTTCAAAACCTCATATCTTCTTCATACGGTGTCCGTTTTACGCAAACCAAATGTCTATCTAGACCAGAATTTCGAGATGGACGCAATAGCACAATCCGTTTCCCTTAATTATGAATATTAAATTAATTATTATTTATATTATCCTCTTTTAATGTTGTTAAAATATGGGTGTTACAAATTTCCAATATGACATTGTGCGGTTTTAGTTGTAAACCTATATGGTGATATAATATATGGTACCTATGCTGTCTACGATTGATACACTTATATTTGAAGAAGCTTTCCACACTACGCACTTATAGTAATATCAAAACATTTGTTTTAAAGCAAATCAAGCATGTTTGGCTATTATAAGGTAAAACTCTATCCTTCAGCGTGTGTTGCATTGTGTGATGGGACCTGAGTCTTATAATAGCTTCATTTTTCAAAAAGCATTGCGTTATTTTATGTCTCAAACTAGTATTCATGTGGAGTAAACCCGTTCCATGTCATACGGCGTGATCCCATGATTTTTCCCAACTTTTAAAGTAAGTTTTTATAACTATTTTAAGTTCTCACACCAGATCCATGACTAATCTGGAGTTTATTGTTTTCACCTAAACTCTGGGTGCCCATATTTCCCACACGGGCAGCTAGTAGTTTTGGTTTTCCAGATGTTTATTTAATAGGATACTGGTTTACAGCTGGGGCTATACTCGGAAAGCTTTGTATACATGTATCTCTTTCAGTTATGTTAGTTAATGTATTTCCGTTGTGCATTTTATTTATACATCTTTATTTCCGCTGCTGTGTTATATATTCTCTGATATTATTTTTCTGCTGTGTAATATTTATTTGTACTCTGATGTAATATAATTGTAATAATAATGAAATGTTCCGTTGTTCTGCATTCTGATGTGTTGTGTTCTCAAATAATCTGCGTTCTCGAACGGTCTTGGTCGGCTTAGCGATCGATTAAGACCGAGCGAAATTTGGTGCGTGACAAGTTTGGTATCCGAGCTTTAATTTACAAAGCTCGAGAACAAGACACATTAGTACCGAACGAAAGTATTCATCAAAGATAGAATTAGTTACATTCTATTTAAGGATACCCATTAGAGATAGGATCAGTAGTATCCTAGAATTAGAAACTCATTAGAGATGGGGTTAGAAATGCCCTAGAATGAGTTGAGAGTGACATATTTATAAGTAACATAGTAGTGATTATAATCTTAGAAAATATACCTTTGAGTATATAAAAGTTATATGTTTAGAAAATTTAATAATCAATTGATTGCTGGTTGTAATGTATGATTATTAGTTTAAGTAACAAAATATTGGAACGATGAAACCAATATGACAATGAAAGATAAATTAAATCAAATTTAGTGTAGAATTGAATTGAAAATTAGTTCGAATTAGACATATATATGCATATATTTGTTAAGCTGATTACTGTTTCAATGTTGAGCAGAGAAATTAATTGTGTGCTTGACAAACAAGTGCACCTTATTTAGTTGGTTGCATAAATTTATTATTATATTGCTATGAGTGAATTGGATGCGCTGTGATGGATTCTTGTGTGAAATTAAACATGCACCATAGGATAGTAAATAGTTACAACACCGCATAACATAAACAGTGGACTGCATAGAATAGCATATTCCATATAAGCATGCAATTATTTGGTGCTTATCTGATGAGGTTTGATTTCTATATGAGCAAGTCATTATTTGACACTTGTATGGCGAGGATTGAATCACAGGTTGAACTGACGACTGATTATGGACTTAATAATCGTATAATGGAAATTGCAAGATTAAATAACAAACACCACACAGGTCTTGAGATGACAAAAATACACATGTCTCTCTTGTAGTAGATACGACACATGGATCATGACTAATATCAGTCACCGGGTCAAGGAATGATTTTTCACACATCTTCCTTGAGTGTAGATAAGTCACAATTGCTTTGTTTGATGTATATCGATTTATTAAGTGCATGTTAATGCCATATATATTTGTTCAGATCAACCCGTACAAAGGAGGTTATGACAAATTTTTTCAGAAATTTAAGTGGTTAGCTAAATTTCAGAGAAATTAGGAAGTTCTTAGAAACTGAAAAGTTGAAGAACTCAAGCCAGAATGAAAGTTGATTTGGTTAGTTAGACGACTTTCAGCTCCGTTCCATATGAAAAATTTTTAAGTAGAGGAGATTGTAACAACCTGGAATTTTGGAACCAATTTAATTTTTTTTATTGATTTTAATAGAAATTAAATATTTTAAATGATTTATTTTGAGAATAAATGATTTAGAATTTATTTAAAATGAAGTTTGAGCATATAAATTTATAATTTAATTAAAATGAACTCGTAATGGCCCGGTAGTTTGGAAATTTTGTTTTAAACTTTAATAAATGTACAGTGTTCATCATAAATCAGAAGTTGATGAAACCAAAAACATTAGGATCTACTTAACCATATCTTTCTAATGAATGTAAGAAATTGAGATTTCACTTTATAAATTGTAAGTTATGTCCAATTTATAATTTCAAATAGTCATCATGGAATTTATTAATATTACATAGCCCTTTAAAACGTGAAATTTTGATAGCGACCTCAGAATCCAATGAGAATTTTTTTGTTGGATTTGGAATAATAAATCATGGCTAGATTTCAAATTTCGCGCCAAACGGACTCAGCATGTGTCCATACAAGATAAAACCATTTGAAGTAATGTTGACGATCAGTTTACAATGGAACATTATTGAGATGACCTCAGAATTTGATGAAACTTTTTTTTTGGATTTGTATCGTCGAATAATGGTAGAATCCCGAGTTTCATAATTATTGGAGTTAGCGTGTGGGCTTGCAAGAAGAAAATGTATGCTAAAATCGCATTTTAAAAGCTAGTTAAAACTCGATCGAAAAATAAAATGGAAGGTCAAACAAACTCGAAATCTAACGAAATATGATCTGTTGGATCCGGAATTATGTTTATTATCGTAATCCAGAAGTTTATAGCAAACGAAATTAAGTTGTGATCGTGCGATCAAAAGAAATGGAGGCTGACTAGCACGCTTTTATAAATGTGAATTTTTAAAACTTAAAAACAAACGGAGGCCATCCAACGGGCCTAGGTGAATTTTTTGGAACTCACGGGATCACGCCATGTCAGTGATCCACGTGAGGGGTGGTAATTTTTCAAAAAGGCCCCCATCTTTCCTTTTCTCTCCTCTTTCTTTCATTTTCCTCCTCCTTCTCTTCCTCTCTAATGGTCACCTCCTTCACCTTGGTTGTGATGACTGCCCACAGCCCATAACTAAACAAGAATAGTAATGCGCTGAAAGACGTGCAAGGCAGCTATGGATGATCATCATGGTATGACATCACAATCGGAACCTGTCATAAATCTCATAGTGCAAGGATAAAATATGTTAGAATATATATAACAGGTATTAGTAGTGAAGCGGAAAACACTAGACTTTCATAACGACTAGAAAGTAATACTCATAGACTTGAGTTACAACAATAGTGTTTGTACAAATTGCCTCATTACAGGACTCAGAGAATAACGAACAGCGGAAATCCAAATACTATATAGTAAAAAGATAGTACGCTAGCCTCCTGCTTGCCTCTAAACAGCTACATCGTCCATACTAAGCAATCACCTGTCACTTGCCACCTATTCTGCCCATCCAAAAATGGACGAATAACCGAAGGTAATAAGAGGGAAATATAAAATCTTGAGTCAGACAACAGTCTTAGCGAGCGATAAAACAACTAACAAACTTCATCAATAAGTATATGAGAATAGGTATATTAACAAACCAATCTACCAAACACCAGAGAAGAACTCAACTTTCGTCTTCCCAATATTGGATAGTCATAGCCTTTACATTAAACAATTCAACCATTCATCCATGGAAAGCAGAACACCCATTCAATCATGGTAAAACACTCATGACATCCAGATTATATATCTCATGTAAACCATTTTAACCGAATTCAACATCCCTCAAGCACAATCCCCAGAGGCCTAAACCAATATCGGACAAACACCCAAGGAACATCTCGTTCGATGTTGGACAAACTACATGAGATGGTACAAATAGAGCATCCAAACAATCAAGCATCCATGACTGACTCTGGCTACCACAACAAATCTTGCTTTGAAACCATCGTTATCGTATGACAGCCAACCTTGCCATATGTCAAGGGCTAACGGTAACCCCATTTCTAGCATAAATGCCCTACGCCTTTCAACGACACGTATGCATGTCCAACCTTGACAACTAGGCCTTTCAACAATACCCAGGGTACTCGACCTAGAACCGGTCTTTTAGGTTCCCTATCGTACCCCTGCTTTGAGCCTACTAGAATTTATGACAACGTTAATCTCTTGGCCTTCGCATCTCTAGCCATCCAACCCGATGACTTTTCATAGCTCAAGCAAATTTCTCAAGCAACCATTATCCACCAACTCACGACCTTTGAATTGTCACCTCATTCACTTTTCTACATCGATCACGAACACCTTTCAACACTTCGAACCTTCCTACTTGAATTTAATTCGAAGTCACACCATCCCCAGCCAATTACATCACTGAGCTGTGGCTAGGGTTCGGGGGGTCGCCCATAGAAAAAATTTTAGGCCCTTTGGTTCAAATCTGAGTCGTACCCAAAAAATAAAATTTTCAGAATTGACCCTGGTGTGACTGACCCCCCTGGTACGACAGATCTTGGTGCGACCTACCAAACATTCACCCTGCTAGACTGACCCCACAATATCTCAATAGAGACCGACCGACCCCACATGGACCATCAACTGACTCTATGCTTTGCCAAGCCATGCACGACCAACCCTTACTCGCTCGATCCAAATAGACTTCTGATCGACCGAGCTCCCATCACGACTGATCCACTAGTCTTTCGAACACCAGGCTCGCCCCACCTTACACTAGATTGACCGACCCCCTCTCCTATGGCCGACCAACCCTCCGCATGCACGACTGAGCCCTTGTATTTCAGCTTGCCCCGATCACCAGTTGTACTACACTATACTATACTTGTACTGCGCTTTCCCCTTGGCCTGTACAACCCCAATTCAAACCCAGTTTCGACCAAAACATCGCCAATTGCTACAATCGACGAAATATACCCGTCTAACTCGTTCAACACAACCATTAGCAAGTTATGAGATCATTAACAACATGAATACGATAATTATCACTAAAATTAAATAATTTTCACCAAAATCATAATAAATGAACATATGATCTAAATTATGGTTCTAACTTGCATAGACATATGAAATAGCATAAGAATTACTGTTTAAACTTGCTAAATTAGATCATAGGGTGATTCACATGAAAATGGACTTACGAAGGTGTAGATTAATGGGAAAATGCTTGAATTTGATGAAAAACATGACCAAACATTCATATACTTTATTGAATCCATGTGAGAGATGCATATCACTCACCAATTCTCCAAATCAAAGCAAAAACAATGAATTAAGATTCCGGATAGTAAGCAATTGGATCCAAACTCCTTGATTCAATGAACTCGCCCATGAAATGATGTAGATCTAGCCTCAAATGGTGTAAATATTTGATTTTCTAAGCTTAGATCTCGATTTTAATAGTGGAAAGGTGTTAGAGGAAGGAGGAACATAGGCTACCAAATGAGAGAACAGAGAAACTAAACCATTTCCCATATCTCTCACCCCCTATTTACAGTTTCCAACATCCCACTAATGGGCCTCTACAAATCAACCCATTAAGGCTCCCAAAACCTGAATAGCCAACTAAAAAACCTTCAAACAACAATTCCTCCTAAACCGCTGAGCCAAATCTTTACTGTAACCACTTTACGAAAAGACAATCATCATTTCCTTTCCAATGGCGCATGTCTCACCACTTGATTCGACCTGAGTTAAAAGTTATGCCCTATACAAGGTTAACAAGGGCAAAATGGTCACAAACAAAATTGGTAAACATTATGGACATGTATCACATCCGCATAAGCAACATCTTAAAATATGAGAATGATCCAACCCTCAGGGAATAAAATAAAATATTTTATGATCTTTCGATACGTAAAATGCAGACTGTTACACTGGTGGATCCCACCCGCCTCACCACCACCTAACCGCACCCCTACCTCCCCGTACCACTTGCCTCGCTGGCCGCCGCCGCCGCGGTCTCCAAACCCCTCCTCCTTTGCTCCATTTTGCATAAAACACTCCCTTCTCTCCATTATCCACCTCCTACTATGGTTCCTCCATGGCCAAGGCACCCAACCTAGCACCACCACAAACCCCGACCTCCGCTGTATTGCACCGGACAACAAGCTCTAGGGGCCCCACGAGCCTCCAAACCCATAAAAATCGTAACTTTCCTCATCTAAACCTATGTTAGTGTGTGTGTAAGTGTGTGCGAGTGATTTGGGTTTGTTTGGTGAGAAAACGCGAGATTTTTAGCTCGTGGCAAGCACGTGGAGCACCGACGGTAAAGTGTCTTGATGTTAGGATACTTGGGGTGAGAATTTATTGCTTAGCTTGTATATTTTGTGTAGTTAAAATCAAAATAAGTTGTTAAATGTTTGATTTAGGCGTATATGCAAACTTGAAAAATTCATAACTTTGCATATGAGATGGGAATCTGACCATTTAAGATACTTTGGAATCATATCGATGAGAGCTTTGCAACGAAACTAATTTGGAGCTCATCTCAAATTTTGGTGAAGGAAAATGTCAGATTTAGTCAGACATTATTTAGCGACAAACAACCAATGTGAGAACTCTCTCAATTAAATATTTTATACAATTATTTATTTTTATAACTGGAAACAAATTTAATTGCATATGTGGTTCTTTATCTGTTACATGCGATATCCCTTGGAATCAACACATGATAAATTCGCTAAGTTTATTTGTTGTTAGAAGTGTTGTTTGATTATACGACACTCGTATTTCAGACAATGTGGATGGACACTTTGTGGCATCTTGAATGACATTGGATGATTATTTATGTTTTGTTGTGAATGTGAATTTGAAATAATTTGCATGTAAAAACAATGTTAAATTATTTGTGTTAGTTGAAATTGAATTAAAAATCCATTTACAAGTCGAACGACTTGTTTATGTTCACTCATTTCAATAATATCTATTAGATCAAAAAAAAATATTAATTATTTATTTATTTGTTGAAAGCCCCACACGGGTATTGGGATGATATTTGATTTATATTAACCCCAAGTGTTTAGATTGAATGTTAGTTGATTGATTGACATGCTGATATAAGCATTAAATAATTATTTAAGGCTTATATGGATGTAAGTGCACTCTAGATGTGAATTGGATGTTTAATGGTTGTTTATAACTATTGTTGCATACATGTGATGTATGAAATCCATATAACTGAAATAATATGGTGATTGGTTGAATCTCATTCCAATCTAGAATAAAATGGATATCTTAATATAATATTAAATTAACAGTTGAAGTTTGGTTTTGATGTCCGATTTTGGGTAGACATAAAAATATTAAAATTGACTGAACAGTGTAATGTGCAATTTTAAAGATATACGACTGAAAAGAGTTTTCAAAGATGATTATATATATATTATATAATTTATAAAAATGGTTTTGAAGCATTTCGAATAATAATTAAAATTTATATATCAACTTCAAGCTTGAATAGAATGCTTCGCACAATGACAGTTCGCGAACGTCAACCCATAACTTCGAATTGACGTACCGTGAGATCCGACTATCGGATTCTCCTAAAATTGGAATCGTTGGAACCGTAATGGGATAATCTTTCCAGTAAAATGAGAATTTTGAAATCCAGTGGTTTGATTTTAATTTAAGCCTAAATTAGTTTTGAAAAATGTCGCTATGGATGTAGTTCGATGATCAATATTGGAAACTGACTGTTAAGGCCTTAATGAAATTATTGAAAATATAAATAAGTAATGCAAAATCATAACAAACGATATGGAAAGATTTTTTGATGAAATGTTCCATATTTGAAAGAAAGAAAGATATTTTTCATTTGAATGAACTAGTTGACAACTAGAATAGAAATCCAATGATTTTAAATTAATAAATTGGATGGTAAATGGTTTAACAAAACCAGAAGTTTCCAACATATAAATTGCAATGGATTTGAATGAAAATTATCTTCGGATATTTTCGATATTGGATTCCGTGATTATACGGACATCGTTGAAGAATTTGGAAGATATTGATATCGTTATTCCAAAACGATATATGTTGGTTTTAGGATTGGTTATTGAATGTAAGTCGACACGATTTCCTTTTAAGTTCTTATATTTAATATCAAATTGGGATCCCGGGTTTGTCATGAATGGTATCTTCAATAATACTGTCCTTGAACCCGTTTTTGAATGGAATAAATCTTTTAATTAAGATTTAATAAAGTTTTTCCAATCTATTTAATTAAATTGGAATTGAATGGAATTCGAGTTAATAATAATCGAAATGAACTTCTATAAAGGGAAGCCTTTACTATTTATGGAATTTAAAAGGGTTCATCGCTATTCCACTTATAGTATTAATCTAATACATAAATTTATATCGATTATAAATTGTTCAAATCTCCGTGAAGATTCCATATTAATGGAATTTTATTTTGGGTTTACTGTGAGCAGTGTTTCAAATGACATTTGTTCTTTAACCCAGTTAAAGAAAGGATTAATTTTCTGAAATTGAATAACTATTAAATAATGATAATTTTGAAGATTGAAACTAAGTTGGAGTTTTAATGAGTCTTTAATTAGGTTGTAAGTTAAGAGTAATTAAATTTTCCAAACACGAGAAGTATTCGAGATGGAGTACCACCTGTATTACTCCATGCGATAGCTAAATCTTTAATTAGATTTGTACGTGAAATGGTAATTAAATTTACCAATAAAACGATGGGAGTTAGATATGGAGTACTACCAGTTTTCCTCCATGGGATGAATATGATGATATTGGGATAATAAAATGAATGATTACTTCGGTAATGCTTGATAATCACAACTAGTTTATAAACCTTAATTCGTTTTAAGATTGTTAAAAGACAATATAAAATCTTTTGCAATGGTTTTCGAATAATGATTTAAACAAGAGGCCTAAACGAATAAAATCTTTGATAAGATTAATGGGAATTTTTCCCAGAGTTATGAATATTTAAATAAAAGAATATTATGTATTGGAATGAGGCGTATGATATGTTTATTTATCACTTGACTTTAAGATGCACAAGTTATTTGGAAAGGTTGGGTTTAGCCCATTTTGAATAACTATTACGACGATTGAAAGTTGAAGATTTTGAAGACGGTGCAAGATTAACAATCTTCACATCGAATGGACTACTACTGATGCCCTGGATGGAGTTGCAGCCTTGAAGGGGTTATAGTGGTAGTTGTCTGGACTTACTTGTTGATTGTTCGGATTTGTGAAGGCTTCTCTCCTGTATTAGACATATGGGACGAGGAATAAGGTGCCTCCAGTTTCGTTCAGACCTAGAATGTACTTTTAAATGGATTGTACATTTGACTTTGTATTGTATGCTATATTCGTTGATCTCTGCTAAATATATATCTGTTTCGTGACAGAGAATTTATTCTCTTGCTTAACACCCTTTTGTGAGACGTACGAGCTTAGCGGTTATGTACTGGTGGAAATCCATGGTATGATATGGATTGACAATGTGGCATGCTAAGATGTAATGACAAAGGATTTTGTTGAAAAGCAGGGTCTTGTGGATGATGACCAAAGCATGGCTTTGACATAGATTTGATTTGCGGGCCTCACACGTCGTTACTAGTCAAAAACGGGATAGTGACTACAGGGAGTACATGCGTTTCTTTCTAGCTAGAAGTGGTGTCATGGTATGGAGCCCGGATATTTTACGTATGTGGTTGGTGAATCGCGAGGCGCCTCGAATATGATTGGTCGACAATGACCAGATGACAGGTACGATAGTATCGGGAAACGTAGTGTTCACGAATAACCAATCCACAAACGTTTGGTGTGGATTGACCCTGAAGATCCAAGGGTTGCCCATAGGTGTGATCCTGAGGCATTTTCTAGAGTGTCTCGAAACCAGTGAGGAGATATTCCTTGACTCATGACGGAAATTCAATTTCCAATACGACATTATGCGGTTTTAGTTGTAAGCCTATACGACGACATAATATATGGTACCTATGCCGTCTATGATTGATACATTTATATTCAAAGATGCTTTCCACACTATGCACTTATTGTAATATCAAAAATATTTGTTTTAAAGTGTATCAAGCATACTTGGTTATTACAAGGTAAAACTCTATCCTCCAGCTTGCGTTGCATTGTGTGGTGGGACTTGAGTCTTGTAATAGCTTCATTTTTCAAAAACATTGTGTTATTTTATGTTTCAAACTAGTATTCATATGGAGTAAAAACCCGTTCTGTAACATCCCGGTTTTTGTCTAATTCTATAATACAATTTATTTTGGATTATTTCAATAATTAGTTTTAAATAATAAATTTAAAGTAATGTATATTAAGGAAAATGCTGGTAACACCCGTAATTTTAAAGAACACTAAAATGATAAACTAAAGAATTCTTAATTATACATTGGGAAATAAGTAAAATGGACTGCGCCATTGCGTTCGTCTCAGAATTCTTCTTAAGATAGACCCTATGTTTGCGCAAAACGAACATTGTATGAAGAAGTTATTAAGGTTTAAAATTTGTATACATATAAGAAATACATACATACATACATATATATATATATATATATATAAACCAGTTTAGAAATCAAAGTCAAAATCAAATAGCGGGAGAGGGAGGGAAATCAGCCCGTTAGGGGTCGACCCCATGCCCCATGTGTGTCGACCCATGGGACGACCCCTACACGGGGGTGTCCACCCTAGGGTCGACCCCTGGGTCGACACCACCCAGATCTGGGGCAGATCCATTCTGTGAACCAGGACAAGTGTCTTGACTAGATTCGTTGGCCGTAGGCTATAAATGGGTCCTTATTTCTATTGTTTTGTTCATAAAAAAAAATCGGGATAACGAGGTGTTGTCTTAACTCAGATTAAAATAGCCTATTCTTCTGCAACAACAATTTATATGTATTCAAGAATCTCTACTTCAACATCTACAGTCATTTCTCTGTTCTTTAGATCTAGTCCCTGTGAATTTATGTTGCTTTTAGATGTAAACATTTAATAAGTAATCTTGACATGTTTATAAGTTTTTATCTAAGCCTATGCCTGTTAGTAACCTGAATTATAACTAAACAGATCTGCCACTACTTGTACACTTATTTACTGTTTAGTTTTCATATGCCTATTCCTGATATGCCTATTTTTTCATTATGCCTGATAGTGTCACCATATGCCTATTCTGTTAGTTTGCCTAATCATGTTACCATATGCTTATTCTGTTAGTACGCCTATTTTTGTCATCATATACCTGTCTTGTTATTATGCCTATTTCTGTTCTCTTCTCTCCCTCTTTCCCTTTTTATTTTTATTGCCTAGGCTACCTTTGATCCTAGGCCTATCACTGAAATATGCGAGTGCACGGAATTGGGAATGGCTGGCAATAATAAATTAGGGGCATAACTTATGTTTTAAAACATGACTGGAATTTGGGGGCATAATCTATACCTTGATCTAAAACTTTAATTGGGGCATAACTTGTATCGTGAACCAGACTGGGATTTGGGGAATAACCTTTGATGAACATGAAAAATTGTTTAATAATGAACATGCCTAAATTTACAATAATTAGAAACTGTAACCGCACTTAGACACGAGGTAAGATTACACTTATGGAAGAAGTCTGCCCGGAACCGCCCGACAAATTCAGCATCCACAAATGGTTAATCTAATGTGAGGGGTCGAGTCTGTAAATGTACACGTAATGGTGCTAAGACACGAGGTTAAGTCCGACTCGTGGTAGAAATCTGCCTGGAACCGCCCGGCATATCCAGCATCTAGAAGTGGTGGACTTAATGTGAGAGGTCTAGTGCATTAACAGCCATAAATGGATGAATGATAATAACTTGTTAACTTGTAATACTTAACATGTTTAAATCTATGTGGGTTACATGAATAAGTCAAATTGAGTAGGGGTTAAGTAAACATGCTTGAATCAGTAGGGGTTAAGTAAATCTTGTTAAATATGTGGGGGCCGATTATATATAAACCCGACAAACTTAACCCATTTTATATGATGGGGTTATGCAACCTTGTTAAACTGGTAGGCATAACCTGTCAAAATCCTAGTAGCGGGGATGCAAGCCTAGGGGGTAGCTTGTATCATCTGTTGTGTGGGACCCGTATCAGTCAGTAACCCATCTTGGTATCAAATGGGGAACCCCAAACTAGATCGGGGTCTGGGCACGCTTACTGGGTTGATTGTAAGAGGTTCATTTAAGTGGGGATGTTGACGGCGCACTCCGTCAGAATCATGCGCGTGCATGAATCTGCTTGCGTTGGGATAATAAGACGTTGTGACATCTGTAGATGTCTGTGCCTCTCGAAAATAAAGGGGTTGCCACTGTAGGAAATGATACATCCTACTATGGGGCCAACACAGGGTATCTATGGGATAAAGAGCTAATCGATTGGGGGTAGTAATGAGGCTACATCTAGTCTTGCTTGTTTAGGAGCCCATTATTATCATTGTAGGTAACACCTGTCATTTCTATTGGGCTACCTGTTATTATTGTACGGGGTAAAACTGATGGTTTTGAATCGATCTAAATCAATTCCCTAATTATATTTTAACAACTTAAAAAGGGATCTTATGCGGAAATAAATAAAATAAAACTTAAATTAGTTAGATTTAAGGCTTATTACCTTTGAAGAAGAATCCATCTCGAGATCGAAGAACTGGAACATCGAATCTAAGCAAAACAGAAGAGCCTTGCCTCAATAAATTTCCACACGAACTTGCTTATTCCATCGTCATACGATTAAATCGGAGGATAATTTTTGAGGTGCTAGCCGCCATTTCTATAACACCCCACCCCCGCTAGGGTCACTCACAAAGGGAATGCACTAGCTTTGGTGGAGCATTATCTAGGTAAACATACACAGAAATATTACAAGATAGAACATATAAAACAGCGGAAGAAGAACCAAATTTCATTGCTTTAAAATCTAGAAAGGTCTAAAGCCTTTTACATCAAAATGCCATTAAATCCATTACATCAAAATCTGTCTTGCAATAGTAAAGAAGCATAAAACCATAGTCATAAATCATTTCCAAAGTAAAACAGTAAAGCAGCCATAGCCAAGAAAGGTCCAAGCCATATATGATGATCTTGAAGCAGAAAGAAGTCCAAACTAAGTAGTAGTGTTTCCTCCCTGAGAACCTGAGGGGGGGGGAACGAAAGAAAAAGAGGCGAAAGAAAACGGGTCAGTCATAAAGACTGGTAAGTCCTAGTGACTTTCAGCATAGAAACAAGTAAAGATAACATGACATGTATAAACTGAAAGTAAACATAAGGATGATGACAAGATAGGCAAGTTAAACTAAGATAACAAGATAAACTATGCTAACCAGATAAACTACATATAGCATCACAGGTTTAACATTCTATGCACCAGTACTAGTATAACAGAATTAGATGTTATCCTAGTGCCCAAATACAAACGGAAAAAGGAACAGGGTGATCTTTACAGAAATAGTAATAGGCTTTTACCTCCCTAACAGAAACAGAAACAGAAATGGGCCTTTACCACCTGTACTAGTAACCCAACCCGTGTCATGTATTAACTATGAAATGATCCCTTGCCCAATATCATGAAATGACCCATTACTTGGTCCCACGAAACGATCTATTAATCGATCGGCTCCCTACAAGTTCTAGCTCGTCATGTGTCTGTGTCATACGGCCCTATCACGAATGTAGTTACCTGTGCTAGGTCAACCATAGGGTGTATCAAGCCCTAGGGTGCCAACCACCGACACGAATCAAGCACGCACAGTGTAAACCTACTGGTGCCCAATGCCTGCTTTTTCAACTCCGGACTACGTGCACGACCATAGCCCGCCTGAACCTACAATGGCGCACCAACTCAGTCGTCGTTCTGGTCGCTTACAATCAGCCCAGTAATCGTGCCCCACCCTGCCTAGTTCCAGGGTACCGTGATACTTCTAGTGGGTTACTGCTGAAAAGGACCGCGTAACTAGGGTTTCCATCCAGTAGGTTAAGTGTTGTCATTTAAATTCGAGACTTAACCCCATCAGTCTAGCATGTCAAGTTGGTTAAGTGTTGTCATTCAAGTTTGTGACTTAACCTGCCTACGTGTCATGTCAAATTGGCTAAGTGTTGTCGTTCAAGTTCATGACTTAGCCCTACGAATCATGTGTCAAGTTGGTTGATTATATTCAAGCGGTTCATGACTTAACCCTACCAAATCATCGTGTCAAATTGGTTAAGTATATTAAAGCGGTTCATGACTTAACCCTATCAAATCATCGTGTCAAATTGGTTAAGTATATTCAAGCGGTTCTTGACTTAACCCTATCAAATCATTGTGTCAAATTGGTTAAGTATATTCAAGCGGTTCATGACTTAACCCTATCATGTGGCATTAATTCATTAATGCACCCCAACCTCTCACATCAGACCTGTTGTTGTGGTCGCCGGATATGCCGGGCTGTTCCGGACAGAATTACGCCACAACTCAGTCTGACCTCGGGTTTTCAAGTGCGATATGACCAACTACCCACATTGGATCCTATTATTTGCAGTAACTGGATTTGCCGGGCGGTTCCGGACAGAATTACACTGCAAACTCAACCCAACCTCGAGTTGGCCACTTTCATGTTTCTTCTAGTGTCATGTTCATGTTCAAGTTTCATGTCAGGTTCGTGTCAAGTTTTCAAGGCAAGTTTCATGCCTACATCCAGATTCAAGTTATAACATGTTTCAAGTTTTGCCTATTATAAAGTTCATAATTCATGTTCATAAACAATTCATGTTTTGCCTAATCTACCCAAATCGTATTCCCATCGCACGTAAACGTGAATCAATCCATACTACAAATAAATCCAAATCTCATAATAAAGGGAATAACATCAAAACTATGATAGGCAAAAGGGACGAGCATAAAGCAATAAAAGGGGTTACAAGACTAGCATGACATAACTTGAGATAATTGGTTACAACATCACTGGCATATAGGAATTCAAATCTAATAAGATAAGGCGATAGACATGGTAAACGCTGACATAAAAGAATATGCATGCAAAAGCAGCCAAATACAAGGATAATGGATCCAATGGTTTTGGTGTACATAATAGCGAATAAACTAAGCAAGTCACACCCTAGGTATACGATCCAACAAAATGCCAATTTGGTGTACAACATGGTTTTCAACTATAGTGTTATGGGCATGAACAATCAACTATAATAGTTTTAGGCAATTAACCCCAGTAGTCATAGGTAGAAACCTCATAGTTATGAATCATAAGCGACTAATCGCAATAGTCATGAATAATTATCCAAAACAGTTCTAGGCAAATAGTCATAGGCAATTAACGGTAATAGTTTCAAAGTCATGGTCATAGATAACAGCCTTATGTTCATAATCATAGGTAATAATTCTCATAGTCAAGAGCCATAGGTGATTAGCCATAATTGTCCTTATCAAAGTCATAGGCAATAGTCTTATGTTCGCTGTCATATGCATAGGCATAGTCTTATGTTCTCAGTCATAGGCATAGGCATAGTCTTATGTTCTCGGTCATAGGCATAGTCTTATGTTCACAGTCATAGTCCTTGGTCATTAATAATAGTTTCAACATCATAGGCATTTAAGGTTGTAGATATGAAAGAATTTTATTTACAGCATGAATAGGTCCAAAGCAATATTCATGAAAGTCAAGATCCAAAATGAACAAGAATAGATACGAATCAATTATCATACATAGATCCAATTCCAATTTACAACATGTATTAAGTTTACAGCTTTTATCTAAAAGTAACTTGAACTTACAGATCGTGGTCTAAGGAATTTTGATGCAGAAGTCAAGTCTACAAGTTTGTCGTTGAATTGTTGAACCGTTAGATCTTGACTGTAGAAGCAAATCCCCAATTCCTAGCCATAGTCTTCAAGAAATAATCTTCGATTTTTATTTTAATTAATTTAATTTAGAGGAAGAAGAAGAAGCCATGTTCATCAAGAATTCATGCAGCATAAGGTTAGAGAAGAATGGTGTAAAGAGAATGAGGCTAGGAGACTGTTTATATAGGGTTAGGCAGACGAACCTGGTCATGAAGCGAGCCTAAATACATCAGAATGCATCAGGTTCAAAAAGTGGGTTTCGGGAGGCAGGTCGACCCCCAGGTCGACACTATGGTCGACCTGGTCCCTGGGAGGTCGACACTATGGTCGACCCCCAGGTCGACCTGGTCCCTGGGCGGGAAATTTCCCGCCCAGCCTGTTCTGGAGTTTGAATTTGAAATTCGAATTCGAATTTCATGCTGTTTTTGATTCTGAAAATTCGTGAAACTTCTAGAGGTCATATCTCCCTCATACGGACTCCGATTTTCGAAAACTCGGACTCGGTTCCAAGCAGAATTTCGAGATGAACGCAATGGCGCAACCCGTTTCCCTTGATTCTTGTTTTAAAAATTAATTATACCCTGATTTCTAGTTTCAACGTGTTATTAAAATTCGGGTTGTTACATTCTCTCCTCCTTTAAGGATTTCGTCCCTGAAATCTTCAAGTTAAGAAGAATGTGTCCTACCATCCAATCATCCATCTACTCAATCATCAATCACAGGCATCCATTGTCCTTAAGAGATTCGTAATGTTGTATGAACATATGCAGAAAGTGTGTGTATATTTTCCTTATCTAATGCAAATGATCAGGCTTGATTGATCTTCTTAATGCAAAATATGTTTAGTGCCATGAGTCCAACATGCATGCAAATAATCCATACGCAACATCCACATGATAACGTATTCAATTTCATCCATAAACAAGTATAAACACTCATGCATATGCAATATGAAATGTGACTGTGCCGATCTAGTGCCTAATGTGTGTTCATGCATCCACGAGCAACAACTAGCAACCACTTGCAACTATCAACCATAACATGTCTCAAACACATGTTTACATCCATTAGTTCCTACCTAAAGGAATAACCGAATGATGGAAGCAAGTAAAGATAAACTTTATACCCTAAACACCAGCCCAAAACCAATATATATGATTTAAGGAAACCAAGCATGATAAACTCCTTTTAGGTCGCAAGAAATCCCTTCCTAAAACCAAACCATATCCTCTAAAGCCCAAAAATGTTTAGTCAACCCAATGGACACCCTCAAACCCCAACATATATCACAACCAGATGAGTTATACTCCTTATGGGGTTTGCAACAGAAATAAGATTGAGAATAGGACCGAGAGGATATACATAAAAGATAGCATGCAAGTAAGCTCTACAGGCAAAGAGGGATCAAGGATATACTCTTAAAAAGAGATATGATGTGCGTATCTAGTCTTCAATCTTCTAAGTCGCGTTTCCTTGAGCTTAACTCCATTGTGCTTTGTCCGTCTTTAACTTCATAATTTCGTATCTTCTTAATTCTTGTTTCCAAAATATGAGTTGGAACTCATTTCACTGTTGCCTCTCGTTCCACTTTCACTAATTCTTTTTCTAGTATACTCGGCTTAAACATAACTGCGTACTCATGGTTTCATGCAAGCTCTCCAAAATTCACTAGTGAATCTTGGATCTCATTCACTTACTAGAAGGTATTCCACATAAATGAATTATCTCTTGAAAATAAACAAATGCCAACCATGTTGCCAAGTGTACTTACTAAGGTGATTTTCTATAACTCATGCATAAGCGAAATGAACCATCCGCCTTAGTGGCGAACACTACTCGAGCAGATTGATAAATATATCAAGAGATTCTAGGTAACTAAGCATGGCAGAACCCTAAGGGTTGCACTAGACTTCGAGGGTATTACCGAGGCAAGTCAAGAGTCTAACTACCATATTTTCATACTCGAGAATGGTATCATTTCTGGATAACCACTCCATCCTTAGAAACAACCCATAGCCCAAAAACATAAGCATTACTTCTAAACTCAACACTTAGCATAGATATTCTCAAATCCAAATAAGTCATGAATAAATGAGCCGATTCCCCAATAGGATTTGAGACAAAAATGGGACCCTCTACTACGCTAGTACTAAGGTGCAGAGACTCAACTATCGAAGCAGAATTAAAAAGGATGCGATGTACAAAAACAAAGTTCCCATGGTATGATAGAAAAGAAAAGCTAAACTTTTAACAGAAACATTACCACCTCTTCTTAGGTACGCTAGTAGTGAGAGCATACAATTGCCCTCTCGATGATCTTGTCCTTTTCCCTCATCCTTGTCCTCTAATACTTAACTACATGTCCCTTTTTACCATACCAAAGATACTCTCTCTTGTCGTGGGTTTTATTATTCTTTCACTTTGGCCTCTTTCCTTTCACCTTTTCCTCCTTCGTGGATTAAGCCATATCAACAAGTTTCTCATCCTTAGGCTTGTGTTCTTTATCCTTTTTCTTGTTATCCTTGTATAGCTTGTTGACAAGTTTCTCGAAAGCTACCTCCATCGCACGACAACTCTATAAAGCTTGAAATATGATTAGACGCAGATGGAATTACTGCGGCTACAGATGGAAGTTGGGCACTTCTTTGCCCTCCTACATGTGTCATACACCTACAAAACTATGGTGAAAAAGAAAGAGAGAAAAAACGCAATGAGAGAATCAAAAGGTAGTGCATATGGCTTTGGGGAATACGCCTTTCGTAAAACAAAACTTTTCTTAGAAAAATGCTTCTTTGTAAACGTTTTGAAAATAATTTCAGAAGGTTTTTAAAAGCTTTGCCCAGTCTGGTAACCTTCTGTTCTGATACCAAATGTAACACCCCACCTCCGCTAGGGTTACTCACAAAGGGAATGCACTAGCTTTGGTGGAGCATTATCTAGGTAAACATACACAGAAATATTACAAGACAGAACATATAAAACAGCGGAAGAAGAACCAAATTTCATTGCTTTAAAATCTAGAAAGGTCTAAAGCCTTTTACATCAAAATGCCATTAAATCCATTACATCGAAATCTGTCTTGCAATAGTAAATAAGCATAAAACCATAGTCATAAATCATTCGCCAAGCAAAACAATAAAGCAGCCGTAGCCAAGAAAGGTCCAAGCCATATATGATGATCTTGAAGCAGAAAGAAGTCCAAACTAAGTAGTAGTGTTTCCTCCTTGAGAACCTTTGGGGGGGGGGGACGGAAGAAAACGAGGCGAAAGAAAACGGGTTAGTCATAAAGACTGGTAAGTCCTAGTGACTTTCAGCATAGAAACAAGTAAAGATAACATAACATGTATAAACTGAAAGTAAACATAAGGATGATGACAAGATAGGCAAGTTAAACTAAGATAACAAGATAAACTATGCTAACCAGATAAACTACGCATAGCATCGCATTTTTAACATTCTCTACACCAGTACTAGTATAACAGAATTATGTGTTATCCTAATGTCCAAACAAAAACAGGAACAGGGTGATCTTTACAGAAATAGTAATAGGCTTTTACCTCCCTAACAGAAACAGAAATGGGCCTTTACCACCTATACTAGTAACCCAACTCGTGTCATGTATTAACTATGAAATGATCCCTTGCCCAATATTATGAAATGACCCATTACTTGGTCCCACGAAACGATCTATTAATCGATCAGCTCCCTACAAGTTCCAACTCGTCATGTGTCTGTGTCATACGGCCCTATCACAAATGTAGTTAGCTGTGCTAGGTCCACCATAGGGTGTATCAAGCCCTAGGGTGCCAACCATCGACACGAATCAAGCACGCACAGTGTAAACCTACTGGTGCCCAATGCCTGCTTTTTCAACTCCGGACTATGTGCACGACCATAGTCCACCTGAACCTACAATGGCGCACCAACTCAGCCGTCGTTCTGGTCGCTTACAATCAGCCCAGTAATCGTGCCCCACCCTACCTAGTTCCAGGGTACCGTGATACATCTAGTGGGTTACTGCTGAAAAGGACCGCGTAACTAGGGTTTCCGTCCAGTAGGTTAAGTGTTGTCATTTAAATTCGAGACTTAACCCCATCGGTCTAGCATGTCAAGTTGGTTAAGTGGTGTCATTCAAGTTCATGACTTTACCCGCCTACGTGTCATGTCAAATTGGCTAAGTGTTGTCGTTCAAGTTCATGACTTAGCCCTACGAATCATGTGTCAAGTTGGTTGAGTATATTCAAGCAGTTCATGACTTAACCTTACCAAATCATCATGTCAAATTGGTTATGTATATTCAAGCGGTTCATGATTTAACCCTATCAAATCATCGTGTCAAATTGGTTAAGTATATTCAAGCGGTTCATGACTTAACCCTATCAAATCATCGTGTCAAATTGGTTAAGTATATTCAAGCGGTTCATGACTTAACCCTATCAAATCGTCGTGTCAAATTGGTTAAGTATATTCAAGCGGTTCATGACTTAACCCTATCATGTGGCATTAATTCATTAATGCACCCCAACCTCTCACATCAGACCTGTTGTTGTGGTTACTGGATATGCCGGGCGGTTCCAGGAAGAATTACACCACAACTCAGTCTGACCTCGGGTTTTCAAGTGCGATATGACCAACTACCCACATTGGATCCTATTGTTTGCAGTAACTGTTTTTTCCGGGCGGTTCCGGGCAGAGTTACACTGCAAACTCAACCCAACCTCGAGTTGGCCATTTTCATGTTCATTCTAGTGTCATGTCCATGTTCAAGTTTCATGTCAGGTTCGTGTCAAGTTTTCAAGGCAAGTTTCATGCCCACATCTAGATTCAAGTTATAACATGTTTCAAGTTTTGCTTATTATCAAGTTCGTAATTCATGCTCATAACCAATTCATGTTTTGCCTAATCTACCCAAATCGTATTCCCATCGCATGTAAACGTGATTCGGTCCATACTACAAATAAATCCAAATCTTAGAATAAAGGGAATAACATCAAAACTATGATAGGCAAAAGGGACGAGCATAAAGCGATAAAAGGGGTTACAAGACTAGCATGACATAACTTGAGATAATTGGTTACAACATCATTGGCATATAGGAATTCAAATCTAGCAAGATAAGGCAATAGTCATGGTAAACGCTGACATAAAAGAATAGGCGTGCAAAAGTAAGCCAAACACAAGGATAATGGATCCAATGGTTTTGGTGTACATAATAGCGAATAAACTAAGCAAGTCACACCCTAGGTATATAGTTCAACAAAATGCCAATTTGGTGTACAACATGGTTTTCAACTATAGTGTTATGGGCGTGAACAATCAACTATAATAGTCTTAGGCAATTAACCCTAGTAGTCATAGGTAGAAACCTCATAGTTATGAATCATAAGCGACTAATCACAATAGTCATGGATAATTATCCAAAATAGTTCTAGGTAAATAGTCATAGGCAATTAACGGTAATAGTTTCAAAGTCATGGTCATGGATAATAGCCTTATGTTCATAATCATAGGTAATAATTCTCATAGTCATGAGTCATAGGTGATTAGCCACAATTGTCCTTGTCATAGTCATAGGCAATAGTCTTGTAACACCCCGAATTTTAGTTAATACTAAAATTCACTAATCACAGGATAAATAATCTCAGATGTGGGAATTGAGGGTAACGGGCTGCGTCATTGCGTTCGTCTCGGAAAAATACGCGAAATAGAGTCCGAGTTTTCGAGAATCAGAGTCCGTATGGCCCGGTTATGGCCCAAAGAAGTTTGCAGAAAATTTAGAGTTAAAAACAGATTTAAAAATTCAAATTCAGATTTCAAATTAGAACCAGCGGGGCCAGGCGGGAAAATTCCCGCCCTGACCATGTCGACAGGGCTGTCGACAGGCCTGTCGACAGGGGGAGTCGACTTGCCTGTCGACACGGCGTGTCGAGTCAGAAGGTTGGGTGCACCAGATTTGGTTTTCTGGCTAGGGCTGGGCTGGGTTCTAGAGATTTCCTAAATCTAACGGACCTAATCTAATTTAGGGTTAATCTAAGGGCCTAAAACACTCTCCTAATCTATAAATACACCCTAAACCTACCCTAATCCATACTAAAAATAGAAATGATGGCCTCATGCCGCCAAATTAAATCTTAGAAGGAGCCTCCACTAATTTATGAAGGAAGTTGCAAGCTAATCCCTCTCTAATCAATCTCTAATCATCACCATCTTCATATTTAGCAACTAATTCCACTTCATAAGTTGGCTAATCTTGGGTTTGGTGAGTTTCTATCACTTTAACATCAATTGTTAAAGTAAGTAGATTGGGTGTAATGAGACTTATGGTCTTAAATGCGGATTAGTGAGTTTGAATCATTTGTAATGATATGCTACTCTATGTTTTCCTATGTTTATGCATAATTAATAAGTGGGTTTATGCATGTTTGATAAGTTGGTTTATGCATGCTTAATAAGTTGGTTTATGCATGTTTAACAAGTGGGTTTATGCATGTTTAATAAGTGGGTTTATGCATATTTAATAAGTGGATTTATGCATGTTTAACAAAGTGAGATATGCAAGTTATGCATGTTTATGCAAGTATATGAATGCTTATGCAAGATATGTATACGCTTAAATGTAAGTTTAACATGATATGCAAGTTATGCACGCTTATGCAAGTATGTGAATGCTTATGCAAGTATGTGAATGCTTATGCAAGTATGTGAATGCTTATGCAAGTTATGTGTATGCTTAAATGCATGTTTAACATGTTATGCAAGTTATGAGAATGCTTATATGCAAGTTCAACATGTTATGCAAGATATGTGTATGATAATATGCAAGTTTGGGTTAAATGTAGTTGGGTTAATATATGCTCATATATGCAAGTTGACATCCTTTTAACCCATGACAAAGTTATATGCTAAACCCATGATATTTGTGATGGATCTTCCCCTTTATTATGTCATGAAATGAGAACGATTTACGTGGGGAACGATGGGGTTGGTAAATATGTTAATAAAAGTATGATTGGGTATGATTAAGCATACCATAAAAATAAATTAACATAAGTGGGAATTTACCTATTGAGTTAGGTCTACCCCATGGGAATTTACCTATTGAGTTAGGTCTACCCATGTTATAAAAAACTTGATATTAATTAGGGATAATTAATATGGGGGTGATTAATTAGGTGTAATTAATCGACTAAGACACGAGGTTGGACTCATTTGTAGTGTAAAACTGCCCGGACCCGACCGGCTTAACCAGTTGCTACAAATGTCAGCCCAATGTGAGAGGTCTTAGCCATAAATTAAATACGTGATTAAAGTAAAGACACGAGGTTAGACTCTGTTATGACGTAAGACTGCCCGGACTCTACCGGCTTAACCAGGCGGTCATAACAGCCAGTCTAATTTGGGAGGTCTTTGTGGGAGATCACGGTCTTAATTAATTAAGAAACACTTAACCATATTAGCATGTAGTGGGACATGAGGGGTTAAGTGGGTGCCTTGGGTGGCATGTGGAAATTTAGTGGTTGCCTTGGGTGGCATGTGGAATCTAGTGGGTTGCCTTGGGTGGCAATAGAAAATACGATTAGAATACTTAACCAAGTGAAACATGTAATTAAACATGATTAAAGTGTTAAGTGGGATTCACTAGATTAGTGACAAGGCTTAGGTGGGTAGCTTGTGGGGGCCCATTTCAACCAATATCCCAACCGTATCTTTGTGGGCTCGACCCATGTCGAGTGACGGGACACGCATATTGGGCTTGATTATAAGAGGCCAAAACGGGTTAGCGGTGGCAACGCAAGTCCAACGGGTTTCATATGCGTGTGTGGGCCCGGGCTGGTAGATAAGCCGTTGTTGCATCGTGTAGATATAAAGCCGTGCACCGTTGATATTATCAGGTGGCCACTTTAGGGGAGTGATACACCCCACTGTGGGACCAGCACGGGTATCTACGGTAGGGAGCCGATCGCTTGGGGAGTAGTGGGTACACCTAGTGGAGATAGGGGCAGACGACACCTATGTGGTCAGCTAGGGGTACGTGAAACTACTAGTTATATCTTTCTTTAAGTCCTTGGGTGGGATCAATCTTTGAGTAGGAATGACTGGTGTGGTGCAGTGAAGTAATTATCCTTGGGTGGGTAGATGCGTCTTTACAGTTATCTTAGTTTATCCTAAGTCTATCAAGCTGCTTAGTGTAGCCATTCATCCCCAGACATTACCATCGGTCAAGTTTATGTCTTCTCTGGTTACTTTAATGATTATATTGTTAAAGTTATAGGACTCGCTCAGACTTATGTCTGACCCCGTTGTTTTTATCTTTTTCCCAACCCTCAGGTCCTACGGTGGATCCTAGCAGTAGTGGAGCTTGATCAGATTGCTGTTCCAGTCTTTAGGAGCTTGGATAGATGTAAAGCTCCCGTTACCCAGTTATCTTTTCTTTTGTCTTGGCTATTGTATGAGAGAGTGGGATTATGTACTTCTTTATTTTGATGGATATTGTACTTGACTTTTATTGTGGTTTTATGATGTAACCAGACATGTTTACTTCCGCTGTTATGAGATGATGTTTTAAATTTCAAGTACTATTTATATCTATCTTGTTGTAATTTTTCTGTTCTATATTCACTAAAATACTCCACCGATACTATGGCATTCCCTTAGTGAGTGACCATAGCGGGCGTGGGGTGTTACACGTGGTATCAGAGCAAAGGTTACCGGAACAGATAAAATTTTTAGAAAACTATTTTTCTAAAACATTTTTGGAAGAGATATTTTCAAAAACATGTCTTTTAAGAGAAAAGTTTTTGAAGGAAAAGCATAATCCCCAATAGCCATATCTATATCCTTCGAATTCTCCGTTTTGAATCTTTCCTTTTTCGTTTCAGCATGGCCGAGAATCTTAACTTTCCGGAGGGTGTGACGGTACCAGTATGGTATAGGAGATTTATGGAGGCTAGGGCCACCACTGCGGGTCCAGCAAATGTTCCTCCACCAACCGTAGCACCCGATCTTCCTCCTCCCCCTCCTCCTCGCACGGATACTTTTGCTAAGACTTGCAAGGAATTTAAAGCTATGGGAGGGAAATCTTTTCAAGGATCTGAAACTTTTGTGGAGGCTAGAGATTGGCTTAAGGAGGTGGAAGATTTGATAGATATCTTTGAGATGGAAGAAGGAAAGAAAGTCAAGTTGGCTGCTTGGTTAATGAAGGGAGAGGCCTCATTCTGGTGGGAGGTCACTAATGGAGAATGCCTCGTTGACTCTTGGGCGGATTTTTGGCAAAGATTTGTGGCAAAGTTTCTCTCAAGGGCGGAGGAAAACTTGTATATGGAAAGATTCTTGACTCTAAAGTAAGGAAATCTCTCGGTGAAGGAATATGTCAACAAGTTTAATCAATTGGCAAGGTTTGGCCTAGATATGGTGAATACACCGGAGAAGAAGGCTTTGAGGTTCGTGAAAGGCTTGAATGAACCGATGCATGGGTTGGCTATGACTCATATCCCTATGGGGGCCACCTTTGAGAAGCTAGTTGACATGGCACTCATGCATGAAGAAGAGAAGGATCCCAATGCTAATAAGGCACCCGAGAAGAAGGGAGATCAAAGGAGACCTCAGCAACAACAGCGAAATAAAGGTGGGAAAGGCAACGGTGGCAAGGGCAAGAAGAAGAAGTGTTTCAATTGTGGGACACCTGGCCACCTAAGCAAGGATTGTCGTAAGAAGAAGAAGACTGGCTGCTTCCACTGTGGCGAAGCAGGGCATCTAGTGAAAGATTGTCCTAAGAAGGGGCAAAGGACGGGGTCTACCTCAGGAGGACTGGTGCAAGCTCTTATGGCACCGAGTCAGGTTAGGGGGCAAGTACAGGCTCTCGCAGTCCCACCAATTCAGGAAAGAGGTAGAACTATCTCCGTTGAAAGTCTGGTTTTTCTATTTGATCATCCTGTCCGTACATTGTTTGATTCAGGCGCATCGCATTCGTTTATCTCATCATCATTAGTTGAGTCACTGCACTTAGACACCAGTCTGGTAGATGATCCCTTGGTTGTTTCAAACCCAATTGGGGGCTCCACTTATTTGTCCATGATATGTTTGGGTTTGAAGATTTCTATACTTAGCATTGAGTTTAGATGTGATGCTTTTGTGTTGGGCTTCACGGGCTATGGGTTGATTTTGGGCATGGACTGGTTATCCAGTAATGGTGCCGTTCTTGATTGCGAAAGGAGAGTTGTTAGGCTCATGACCCGCTTGGGTAACACTCTCGAGATTTCTTGTAATCCCATGGGCTCTGTTATGCTAAGTTATCTTGAGTCGCTTTACGCTTCGGTCGAGAGTATGCAATCTGTTAGAGTGGTCCGGGAATATCCGGATGTGTTTGAGGAGGTGAAGGGCTTACCTCCGAAGCGGGAGATTGACTTTCGAATATATCTGGTGGATAATGCTAAACCGGTATCTTTACCAGTGCGCCACATGGCTCCTCGTGAGAGGAGGGAACTCCATAAGCAAGTAGGGGAGTTGCTTGAGAAGGGGTTCATAAGACGAAGTATATCGGAGTGGGGTGCTCCAGTAGTGTTTGCTACGAAGGCGGATGGGTCCCTCAGACTTTGTGTAGACTATAGAGAACTCAACAAGCTCACAAAGAAGAATAGGCACCCATTGCCGAGGATTGATGATCTTTTCGATCAGTTGGTTGGCGCTTCAGTATTTTCTCAGTTGGACTTAGCCACGGGGTTTCATAAGTTGAGGGTGGCTGAGGATAGCATAGACAAAACTGCCTTTAGAACTCCGGATGGTTTCTATGAGTGGCTGGTGATGCCATTTGGGTTGACGAACGCCCCTGCATACTTCGTTGATTTGATGAGTAGGGTGTTCAGGGAGTTCCTTAATAAATTCGTGGTGGTCTTTGTGGATGATATCTTAGTATTTTCTAAGAGTGAAGAAGAGCATGCCCTACATCTTGGGGAGGTATTGAAGACTCTTCGAGCACATAGCCTTAAGGCTAAATTCTCTAAATGTCACTTCTGGAGGAAGGAGGTGCGGTTCTTGGGGCACGTGGTCTCCAAGGAAGGGATAGCTATGGATCACGCGAAGGTAGTATTAATTCAGGATTGGAAGGTTCCGAAGAATGCTACCGAAGTAAGAAGTTTCTTGGGGTTGGCGGGTTACTATAGGAAGTTTATCAAAGACTTCGCGAAGATATCAGCCCCATTAACCCGCTTAACGAAGAAGAATCTTGTTTTCACATGGGACGTAGATTGTGATGATGCGTTCCGACGGTTAAAGAGAGCTTTAACCACCGCTCCAGTTTTAGTGTTGCCAGATGGGAGCAAGCCATTTGTTGTCTATACCGATGCTTGTGGGACAGGACTTGGCGCGGTCTTAATGCAAGAGGGAAGGGTAATAGCCTATGGTGGAAGGCAGTTGAGGGCACATGAGAAAAATTACCCTACCCATGATTTAGAGTTGGCCGCTATTGTTTTTGCACTTAAGATTTGGCGCCATTATCTTCTCGGTGAGAGATTCGAGTTGTTCACTGACCATAAATCATTGAAGTACTTATTCTCTCAAAAGGATTTGAATCTGAGACAGCAAAGGTGGATGGAATTTTTAGCATCCTATGATTTCGAGATAGCGTATACCCCTGGCAAGGGTAATGTGGTGGCGGACGCCTTGAGCAGAAAAAGGTTGTCCTTGAGTCCATTGTTCGTGGAACGACGAAGCTTGGAATTTATCTCGATGTTTGATTTCAGACCTTCCGTTGATTATGTACCCGGTTTGCTAGCTTCCTTGGAGGTTAGACCTACTCTTTTGGGGCGGATTGGAGAAGCACAGAGGGACGACCCACAGTTGGTTGAGTTGGTAGAGAAGCTCATAAGGGGGGAGTCGTCCAGCCATTTGAGTAGGTACACCCTAGACGATAGGGGGTGCTTGCGTAGAGACGGTAGACTTTGTGTACCGCAAGACGAGGGTTTGAGGAAGGTTATTCTTGATGATGCACACCGTTCTAGGATGACCATTCATCCCGGTGGGGACAAGATGTATCAAGACATGAAGAGGGTTTTCTTCTGGGCCGGTATGAAGAAAGATGTGGCCGAGTATGTCGCTCGATGCCTTGTGTGCCAACAAGTGAAGGCAGAGCAAAAGAAACCAGGTGGGTTGCTTCACCCATTGGAAGTTCCGCAATGGAAGTGGGATAGCGTCTCGATGGATTTTATTGACGGGTTACCCAGGTCAAGAAAGGGTAATACGGGAATTTGGGTGGTGGTAGACAGACTTACTAAGAGCGCCCATTTCATACCTGTGAAGAGCAAGAGGACTGCTCCATGGCTAGCTTCAGTATATCTTCGAGAGATAGTTCGATTACATGGGGTACCCTCTAGCATAGTAAGTGATCGAGATCCTATCTTCACTAGCGAGTTCTGGAGGAGTTTGCAAGAAGCAGTGGGGACTCAATTGTGTCTGAGCACCGCATATCATCCTCAGACGGACGGCCATACTGAGAGGGTGAATCGTGTTCTAGAAGACCTTTTGAGGCTTTGTATCTTAGATTTTGGAGGTACATGGGAAGAGCATCTTCCATTGGTGGAGTTCGCATATAATAACAGCTTTCAGTCCAGTATTGGTATGGCTCCTTTCGAAGCTCTCTATGGAAGGCCTTGTCGATCACCTGCATGTTGGTGGGAATCTACGGATAAGATCTTGCTTGGGCCTGATATGGTTAGGGAGACTTCTGAGAAGATTGACTTGATTCGAAGAAGGATGAAAGCAGCGCAGGATAGGCAAAAATCTTATGCGGACAAGAGAAGGACGGATCTTGAGTTTGAGGTTGGGGACATGGTTTTTGTCAAAGTGTCTCCGTTACGAAATGTGGTTCGCTTTGGATCTGTTGGGAAGTTAGCACCAAGGTTCGTAGGGTCGTTTCCCATCAAGGAAAGGATTGGACGGATGGCATATAGAGTGGAGTTTCCCGACAGACTTAGTGGTGTACATGATGTATTCCATGTGTCCCATTTGAGGAAATGCTTACATGAGACCGCAGAGGTGGTAGAGCCGAGCTTGCTTAGAGATGTAGAGGTAGAGCGTGATGCGACTATTCGACGAGCTCCTACTCGCATCCTTGGGTCAGAGACTAGGAAGTTGAGAAACAGAGAGGTTCAACTAGTCAAAGTGCAATGGGGAGAAGATGAGAGCAACGCAACTTGGGAGACGGAAGCGAAGATGCGTTCATTGTACCCATTTCTTTTTGAGGGTATGTCTTTACTTTCTCCTCTATCGTTGTCTAGTACTTATCTTATCTTTAGTATATCCTCTCGATAGTACTGTTTGACCTTTAGATAGGGTAAACCTATGGTTGAAACATGTGTTTGAGACATGTTATGGTTGATGGATGCAAGTGGATACAAGTGTTTGCTAGTGGTTGCTCGTGGATGCATGTACACACACGCTAGGCACTAGATCGGCTCAATCACTTCATATTGCATATTGCATAAAATTGTGTGTAGGAAACTATATTTATGGATGTATAATGATTGTGTTATCACATGGATGATGCATTTTGGTGAATGATTGTGCACTCATGTAGATATTGTATGTGTCGATAGGGTTCTCTCGCATACATAATGGATGCATGGCACTATCATGGTTTGCATATGTTCATACATTAGATAGGGAACATATACACACACTTTTTGCATATGCTCATACATCATTGGAAATTGTTTTAAGGACAATGGATGCCCGTGTTTGATGGATTGAGTAGATGGTTGTTTGGATGGTAGGATATGCATTCTCCTTAGCTTAGAGATTTCGGGGACGAAATCCTTTAAGGAGGGGAGAATGTAACACCCCGAATTTTAGTTAATACTAAAATTCACTAATCACAGGATAAATAATCTCAGATTTGGGAATTGAGGGTAACGGGCTGCGTCATTGCGTTCGTCTCGGAAAAATACGCGAAATAGAGTCCGAGTTTTCGAGAATCGGAGTCCGTATGGCCCGGTTATGGCCCAAAGAAGTTTGCAGAAAATTTAGAGTTAAAAACAGATTTAAAAATTCAAATTCAGATTTCAAATTAGAACCAGCGGGGCCAGGCGGGAAAATTCCCGCCCTGACCATGTCGACAGGGCTGTCGACAGGCCTGTCGACAGGGGGAGTCGACTTGCCTGTCGACACGGCGTGTCGAGTCAGAAGGTTGGGTGCACCAGATTTGGTTTTCTGGCTAGGGCTGGGCTGGGTTCTAGAGATTTCCTAAATCTAACGGACCTAATCTAATCTAGGGTTCATCTAAGGGCCTAAAACACTCTCCTAATCTATAAATACACCCTAAACCTACCCTAATCCATACTAAAAATAGAAATGATGGCCTCATGCCGCCAAATTAAATCTTAGAAGGAGCCTCCACTAATTTATGAAGGAAGTTGCAAGCTAATCCCTCTCTAATCAATCTCTAATCATCACCATCTTCATATTTAGCAACTAATTCCACTTCATAAGTTGGCTAATCTTGGGTTTGGTGAGTTTCTATCACTTTAACATCAATTGTTAAAGTAAGTAGATTGGGTGTAATGAGACTTATGGTCTTAAATGCGGATTAGTGAGTTTGAATCATTTGTAATGATATGCTACTCTATGTTTTCCTATGTTTATGCATAATTAATAAGTGGGTTTATGCATGTTTGATAAGTTGGTTTATGCATGCTTAATAAGTTGGTTTATGCATGTTTAACAAGTGGGTTTATGCATGTTTAATAAGTGGGTTTATGCATATTTAATAAGTGGATTTATGCATGTTTAACAAAGTGAGATATGCAAGTTATGCATGTTTATGCAAGTATATGAATGCTTATGCAAGATATGTATATGCCTAAATGTAAGTTTAACATGATATGCAAGTTATGCACGCTTATGCAAGTATGTGAATGCTTATGCAAGTATGTGAATGCTTATGCAAGTTATGTGTATGCTTAAATGCATGTTTAACATGTTATGCAAGTTATGAGAATGCTTATATGCAAGTTCAACATGTTATGCAAGATATGTGTATGATAATATGCAAGTTTGGGTTAAATGTAGTTGGGTTAATATATGCTCATATATGCAAGTTGACATCCTTTTAACCCATGACAAAGTTATATGCTAAACCCATGATATTTGTGATGGATCTTCCCCTTTATTATGTCATGAAATGAGAACGATTTACGTGGGGAATGATGGGGTTGGTTAATATGTTAATAAAAGTATGATTGGGTATGATTAAGCATACCATAAAAATAAATTAACATAAGTGGGAATTTACCTATTGAGTTAGGTCTACCCCATGGGAATTTACCTATTGAGTTAGGTCTACCCATGTTATGAAAA
The DNA here is from genome assembly GCA_030737875.1 of Allium sativum. Classification (NCBI taxonomy): domain Eukaryota; kingdom Viridiplantae; phylum Streptophyta; class Magnoliopsida; order Asparagales; family Amaryllidaceae; genus Allium; species Allium sativum. Next base: position 40,639,445 of record JASFAX010000020.1, on the reverse strand, counting down.
ACTTGATATTAATTAGGGATAATTAATATGGGGGTGATTAATTAGGTGTAATTAATCGACTAAGACACGAGGTTGGACTCATTTGTAGTGTAAAACTGCCCGGACCCGACCGGCTTAACCAGTTGCTACAAATGTCAGCCCAATGTGAGAGGTCTTAGCCATAAATTAAATACGTGATTAAAGTAAAGACACGAGGTTAGACTCTGCTATGACGTAAGACTGCCCGGACTCTACCGGCTTAACCAGGCGGTCATAACAGCCAGTCTAATGTGGGAGGTCTTTGTGGGAGATCACGGTCTTAATTAATTAAGAAACACTTAACCATATTAGCATGTAGTGGGACATGAGGGGTTAAGTGGGTGCCTTGGGTGGCATGTGGAAATTTAGTGGTTGCCTTGGGTGGCATGTGGAATCTAGTGGGTTGCCTTGGGTGGCAATAGAAAATACGATTAGAATACTTAACCAAGTGAAACATGTAATTAAACATGATTAAAGGGTTAAGTGGGATTCACTAGATAAGTGACAAGGCTTAGGTGGGTAGCTTGTGGGGGCCCATTTCAACCAATATCCCAACCGTATCTTTGTGGGCTCGACCCATGTCGAGTGACGGGACACGCATATTGGGCTTGATTATAAGAGGCCAAAACGGGTTAGCGGTGGCAACGCAAGTCCAACGGGTTTCATATGCGTGTGTGGGCCCGGGCTGGTAGATAAGCCGTTGTTGCATCGTGTAGATATAAAGCCGTGCACCATTGATATTATCAGGTGGCCACTTTAGGGGAGTGATACACCCCACTTTGGGACCAACACGGGTATCTACGGTAGGGAGCCGATCGCTTGGGGAGTAGTGGGTACACCTAGTGGAGATAGGGGCAGACGGCACCTATGTGGTCAGCTAGGGGTACGTGAAACTACTAGTTATATCTTTCTTTAAGTCCTTGGGTGGGATCAATCTTTGAGTAGGAATGACTGGTGTGGTGCAGTGAAGTAATTATCCTTGGGTGGGTAGATGCGTCTTTACAGTTATCTTAGTTTATCCTAAGTCTATCAAGCTGCTTAGTGTAGCCATTCATCCCCAGACATTACCATATGTCAAGTTTATGTCTTCTCTGGTTACTTTAATGATTATATTGTTAAAGTTATAGGACTCGCTCAGACTTATGTCTGACCCCGTTGTTTTTATCTTTTTCCCAACCCTTAGGTCCTACGGTGGATCCTAGCAGTAGTGGAGCTTGATCAGATTGCTGTTCCAGTCTTTAGGAGCTTGGATAGATGTAAAGCTCCCGTTACCCAGTTATCTTTTCTTTTGTCTTGGCTATTGTATGAGAGAGTGGGATTATGTACTTCTTTATTTTGATGGATATTGTACTTGACTTTTATTGTGGTTTTATAATGTAACCAGACATGTTTACTTCCGCTGTTATGAGATGATGTTTTAAATTTCAAGTACTATTTATATCTGTCTTGTTGTAATTTTTCTGTTCTATATTCACTAAAATACTCCACCGATACTATGGCATTCCCTTAGTGAGTGACCATAGCGGGCGTGGGGTGTTACAAGTCTTATGTTCACCGTCATAGGCATAGGCATAGGCTTAGTCTTATGTTCTCAGTCATAGGCATAGTCCTATGTTCTCATTCATAGGCATAGGCATAGTCTTATGTTCACAGTCATAGTCCTTGGTCATTAATAATAGTTTCAACGTCATAGGCATGTTAAGGTTGTAGACACGAAAGAATTTGATTTACAACATGAATAGGACCAAAGCAATATCCACGAAATTCAAGTTCCAAGATGAACAAGAATAGATACGAATCAATTATCATACATAGATCCAATTCCAATTTACAACATAGATATTAAGTTTACAGCTTTTATCTAAAAGTAACTTAAACTTACAAATCGTGGTCTATGGAATTTAGATGCAGAAGTCAAGTCTAGAAGTTTGTCGTTGAATTGCTGAATCGTTCGATCTTGATTGTAGAAGCAAATCCCCAATTCCTAGCCGTAGTGTTCAAGAAATAATCTTCGCGTTTTATTTTAATTAATTTAATTTAGAGGAAGAAGAAGAAGAAGCCATGTTCATCAAAAATTCGTGCAGCATAAGGTTAGAGAAGAATGGTGTAAAGAGAATGAGGCTAGGAGGTTGTTTATATAGGGTTAGGCAGACGAATCTGGTCACGAAGCGAGTCTAAATACATCAGAATGCATCTGGTTCAAAAAGTGGGTTTCGGGAGGCAGGTCGACCCCCAGGTCGACATTATGGTCGACCTGGTCCCTGGGACGTCGACACTATGGTCGACCCCCAGGTCAACCTGGTCCCTGGGCGGGAAATTTCCCGCCCAGCCTATTCTGGAGTTTGAATTCGAATTTTGAATTCGAATTTCGAGCGGTTTTTTATTCTTAAAATTCGTGAAACTTCTAGAGGTCATATCTCCCTCATACGGACTCCGATTTTCAAAAACTCAGACTCGTTTCCAAGTAGAATTTCGAGACGAACGCAATGGCGCAACCCGTTTCCCTAGATTCTTGTTTTAAAAATTAATTATACCCTGATTTCTAGTTTCAACATGTTATTAAAATTCGGGTTGTTACAATTTCCAGTTTTATTTTCTGGGGTTTTATGAGGGTCGGGAATTATAAATTGAAAGTGTACCCGTGTTATTTTATAAAAGAAGTAAAATACCTTTTATCATTTAAATGTGTACCTTTAATTAAGGAACTATTTCCTATACCCATTCAAACAAGACATCAATGATTGACATATCATTTTATCCCAAAAATAAATCTAGTATTCTCCTCACAATGTTCTAAGTGTGTGACCCTATAGGTTATTACAACATTGGCAATGTTTTTAAATCGTATTTAAAATCATAAATAGTGATTGGCATCTAGCAATACGTCGCTGCTACCCAAGTTATAATAAGATCAATGATTCAATACAACCGTTACGTGACCAGTGCATCAATGTAATATAATCCTTTTAACCAATATATCCAGGATTAAATAGAGACATGGATCGTATCATCCTCTTTATAAGTTAATATGTTTATCTTGATCGATGAGTAGACTGTTTGAAGCAAATCAATATTTAAGCATGGCCATGCATTTCACAATCTCACTCAATCAAGAGGTCTATGGATATCACCGCATGCATATATACATATATATTTTAAGGTTAAATTCCATCTAGATCATTCATAACTTTCATTCGATTCAAGATGTATCCAATAATCACCGTTATCGTTACTCTGTTATGAGTAACTTTAGATGATATCAAAACAAAAATATCTTTGAATAAAATTATAATGATTTCAGGTCTAAGGACCATTACATCACTGTCATTGTGAGAATACCTTATGATACTGTTAATTATATTCTATGTAGTTATCTCACGGTGGGTCATCCCAATACGATATTCTCCAATATGTATTTATGTTTTGACATTAATATCATGTATATTAATGATCAATGAGATGTGATCATCAGTCAATAACCATAGTAGTCTCAATGTTTAATTGTTGTCCTTTATACGAACAAGAAAACTTGACTAGGGACATTTAGGAGTTATAATACTCAGTATATTATATAATCTCAAGTTCAAGTCACTTACTTGAACTATATAATTCCGTATTATATTTCTAGGGACTTCTATATATTAATATTTATATTACGTAGTAAATATAATATAATAGAATTTTATTCTATATTAAATAAAATAATAACATCAACAGTTTTATCAATCTCATCAAATGGATTGTCTCTAGGGCATAAGCTCTAACAATCTCCCACTTGCACTAGAGTCAATCATTCACGTATCGTATATTCATGAAACTAGTGTGACAATTAAACTTCTGATGTGACAGAGTTTAATTCTATAGGTATGCAACATTACAACTTTTGTAACTTTATAGATATGTTCATTTCCTCCGTAAACAGTTTCACATAGGAATTATATTTCTTAAATATATGTATTGATTGTCAATGAGTTTAAGGTTTTAGGCCTGAGAATTAGCCATATTGTTATCCCAACGTAAATCATTGGATCAATAATTAATTAAGTTCAATTATGGACTTCTTAATCCAAACATTTTCTTTCTCAAAATCAGTATATATTTCATGTTTTATAACTAACATCATTTACAATAATTAATGTGTTATCAAATAACAGTAGAATTATTGTGACACTCCCACTCAATTTCTTATCTATACAAGACTAAATGGCATTTTGTGTTTTTTGAGACATTTCGAATTCTATTTCATGTCCATCGGTATCTTAGAGACTGGCTCTCCTTTATAAAGGATACCAATTCGAGCAATAAACAATTTATTCTCAGAGAATTTATAGAAATAATATACATTTGTTTCCTGTGGATATTACACAAAATAGTTATCTGATTTGGGCCTAATCTTATCAGAGGAAGGACGTTTAATAAACGCCTTACATCCCAAATCTTCGCGTTGGACACACTAGGACATTTCCTAGTCCGTATCTTATATGGCGCCTTCAAAATTGTTTTAGTGGGATTAATATAATTGTTCTACGTTAAATTTACTTGAAAGACCTACATGACTTATCAATCGTACTATATCTTATAAGGTACGATGTCTCCTTTTAGACACACCATTTCAATATGTTGTTCTATATAGAGTGAATTTTAAAACAATTTCAAACTCATCTTGATGGTCATTATATAATTGGCTTAAATATTCTTTTCGATCTGTCCGAAAGGTATTTATTTTCTATTAAAATTTGGTTTCTATCTCCACTTTGAATTCTTGAACTTTTCAAAGGATTCTGATATGTGTTTCATAAGATACACGTACTGTATCTACTAATATCATTAGTAAATATAATGAAGTAATAAAACCTACCTCTAGTTTATGTATTCATTGCTCCATATACATCATTATGCATGAGACCCAATACTTATCACTCATTCACTGTGTTGAGTGAAAGGTGATTCAGTTATTTTGCCTAATAAACAAGATCTGTATTCTTCATATAATTCAAAATCAAATGATCTCAAAATTGCATCATTATGGAGTTTTGATATACTTTCTTATTTACTAGGCTAACAGGTAATACTAAAGGTATATTGGATTTAAATCACTAAATTTAATCCACTCATTATTAATGTCAAGTACATTATAGTTAAGGATTTACAAAGATCATTAACTATTTGTGAAATTCCATACGATATTTCATTTGAATAAAATGAATAATAATTGTTCTTTAATTGCAAATGAAATTCAAACTTGTCTAAAAATGATCTATCATAACATTTATCTTAAGTGGAATTTCATTATAACAATTATTTTATTTCTTTAATTAAGCCAGTCTATTAAAAAGAATCAACTTCCTATGGATAATCCACAACATTTTCTTCATTTCCAATCGTAAGTCCACTTGTCCTTTTATTAGATATCTACTTATTTTGCAATTTCTGTAAATCAACAAACATTTATGTGATTTGCATCTAGTATCCAATACTGGAAATGTATAAGTAGATTATTATAACACATATCTTATTCAGTTGAAGTCACACTTTAACTTTTACTTTAGATCCTCTATATTTCTTAGAAAAATTATGTTTTAATTTGTTTGAGGACAATCCTCAAATTTCAATGCCAGTCAAGAAATTTGATTTAATTTAATTTATCCTTCTCAAGAACAAATTTAAATTATCGGTGTTATCTGTTATTTAATATCTACAGCGGATAATAAATATTAACTAATTCTTATTATATTTATTTAATATAAATACAAAATTTTTATAATTAAACTTTATATTTATATTAATGTATAATTTAAACCAAATATGCTCCCACCCAAATTAACATCCCTTTGTTTATATACATATATCAGTATATATATATATATATATATATATATATATATATATATATATAATGGTGTTCCAACACCCATATCTAGTCATGTTTTGACCTAGCTTTGGCTAATCCCCAGAACACAACCTTTTTGATATACATCTTATGTTAATTATATTGTGTGTATAATTCCTGGATTGCATGATGAACATTTTGTTCAGTATTATTCATTTGCTCAAATATAGAATAATTCATGCCGTTGTCTCTAAGCCATAATCTTATTATGTAGCTTAATTAAGTCATACCCAATAGTACAGTTCAAGTATCACTTTAACTCCGTCGCATATAACCAAAATAAAAGGATGCACAATGCTTTGGCATTACCTACATCCAGTGATTCTGGACACTGATGAGTGTATTATTGGAAAACGTCACCTTGACTTAATATAACAAAATTTACTTTAAAGGGAATTTTATAATTCGTAGTGGAAACAATATTACAGTTATTTACACATATCAAAATATGTGTATTATATTCGTAATATTAAATGGATTTAAATAGAACATATGCAGTATATATGTGTATTTAAATTCAATATTTTATAGGTACCATGCCTGTACTGTTTTTGAACATTTCAAATCATAAAATATAGTTCAACTTTTGTACAGCCGCAATTCTCATTATAGCTTTCAATAGGTATAAATGGAATACATGCATCTTTTAATTAGTCGGGCTTAATCATTTATTAAGGCCCAATATATCATAACGTGCTGGAGTTATCATACATATACATATCATATATATTCGAACTATTAACTAACACTGGCATATAAATAAAAGTATAACAACATGTATAACATGAAACTAATATCAAATCATACAACTCAAATTTATATATATGTGTTGCTGATACAAAGCTATTTACATTATAATATAGAGAAACATGTCCAGGCCAAATATTGATACAAATACTAAAAAAAATAAAAAATTCATACAGTTAAATGCCAAAATTAATACAGTCTGCTTCCTTTGTACAACATTTTATACAAATACATAAATGCTTCAATATCCCGATAATAAACAGTTCATATTTGTTTTAATTTTAAAGCATGTTAGCAACGGTTCCGTCTACTAATCCAAGAAATTGTACTGCCACCTTTCAACTGAAACAATTTCAGTGTTTGGCTGCATCCATCCCGTTTTAAATTAAAATTCAGAAGAGTCAGACTGGCTTATTTATATGTATATATACATCACATGCATAGTTTATATAAATATTTGCAGTGATCAATATGCATCAAATGTATATAATATCTGCTAACTGTTGTATGTATGTTTATAAACCATGTTCTACAAGCACATCAAGATGTGCAGTTAGTTATGAATTTATATGCATATATATTTCTATATTTAAATGTCCATCAATATAAACATACAGGCAACACATCTCAATGTATAAGGGCGTCGGTTACTTATATATGTATATTGTACTCAACGTACAATTATGAGCTAATATAAGGGCCAGTTTGAGTGGACATGTTGTTTATATACACATATACATCTTAAATGTAACATGTATAAATATATCATGCTATTGTACCTCTTCTTTACATATGAATGCATAGATAATAGCACCCATATCTAACGAGTGGTACATAAAACAGATATGTATACTCTTTTTAACATTTAAATGATTCAGATATAAAAATGTAAACTTCTCAAGTTCAAAACTCTTAAACTATCAAACTTAAATATTTAAGTCACTTAGATTTTGACATATGAACTGTCCTGATTTAAACAGTTATAAAATTTGATCTACCCAGATCCAAAAACACTAGCATTCTATAATATCACATATTAATAAAATGAAAAACTATACAGTGTTATTGTTCAGCAACAACTAATGTAGATTAACACACACTGATATTGTTTAGTTTTGAATTAAACCATATCTTATCCAAATAAGAACTGGACATTCCAGTATACACATGTGAATTAATATCGAACATCGATTCGGATTCAGTAAAAGAAACAAAACAGAATTTTGTTTATTATTATTAAAAAAAATCCAAATTAGATGTTAATAAACTTAGATTGGATGATGTTGTAATAAGTTTTAGCGTGATTTACATACATATATATATATATATATATATATATATGTTTGTGTGTGTGTGTGTGCGCGCGCGCGCGTGTGTATGCTAGTGACTAATAAAATCAAATTGTGTTTGCCACTACTAATCAGACACAAGTCTGATAAGGTAGATATTAATACGGCAGTGTTAAACATGGATCATTATAGTATCTACAGACTATAATTTATACTAATCAATACAGCAGGCAAGGCATTAATCATGTATCTTGTATTAAAACACCATGAAGCCAACATACATGTCATAAAAGTAACAGCATAATTAGATGTCAATTAGCACATCAGTAAACATTTATATATATATATATATATATATATATATATATATATATATATGAAACTTACCAAAACAGTTCAGTAGAAAAATTGAATCAAAAGTATTCAATTTCACAAATCAAATAACTTTGATTTAATGTTGAAAGAAATTATATCTTATCCAAACATATACATAAAATTATATTATAAGGAACAAAAGTTCTTATAATCAAGATTTAGTATGTAAGACAAGACATACTTATACAATTTGAAATCATTTCAGAACTAGCGATCAAACAGACAGATTACGTTTTGGTACGTTCAAGAAGGCCAAAACATAACGGGACTTAAAAATTGATTGAGTAAAATAAAATAAAAATGATGAATCAAAATGGTAGAAAAGTTTTATTCATTGACAGACTCAATGGATTCATGCATATGTTAAATTACACAATCCTTATTGTACGGATTAACATATGAGAATTGGAAATCTTGATTTGCACTACATAATGGTTACATATTTTAATTCAAATTTCATTTCAAATAACAAAACGAATTTTGTTCATGTTTACAATGAAAGGAATCTAAATTCAAAAAAATATGTTCTTAAGTTAAATAGAAACAATTGGTATTACCACAATACTTACATGTTACCGATCAGTAATACTGAAGTAGGATTAGTACAAAATATTAATCCATGTATTCAAATCCCACTTTATATCAAGTATAAAGGTATTAACAATTAAAAGGGTTTTTCATCAAGGATGCATTTATATATATATCTTCAGTATCACTTAAAGTTCACATTATCAAATATGGTGAGCAAGAAATGGTAACTTGATAGAATTAATAACATATATATTAATCACAATTCTATTCAGTTTTTATAACAAAAGAAATTTTTGAATTTATTCAGAAATAAATTCATTTCAGAGCTGTTATAATAATGTGGTATGGTTTAAACATTTTAAACCAAATTAATCAACCAATCATTAAGTCCACAAATTCATTCCAGATAATTTTATACAACATATAAAATCATTTATAAACTCTTTACAAATTGAAATGCTAATTAAACAGAATTTGATTTTATTCCCAGATTAAATAATCAAACTCGAAAATTTTGTCTCAACAAATTTTCAAATCAGTTATTTCATTAAATCAAAATAACCTAAAAATCATCTTAATAGAATACAAGGGTTTGTAAATATATATATATTTAATCAAACCAGATCTATATTCAATTTTAAAATCAAAATTTCTTTGAACAGTAGACCAGTGTCATAGTTTTAATCATACCAGTCCTTGTTCAATTTCAAACACAAGTTTTCTGATCTTATAGCAAAATCAGAAAATTATGTCTTAACAATATTCATTCAATTGATTTCATTAAATCAAATATGATTAAAATGATATTACTGATTCGTAGTCAGTAAGATTTGGTTTTTGATTAATAGAATGATGAATGACACGGTTAACGGTTTAATATTCGTAAATCAAACAGACTTTGATTATAATTTCATCATTGTTTATTCACATAAACAGATGTAAAATCATGCAATGAACAACTAGAATCAATATCTAATATTGATTAGAGTTTTAAATAAAACAATTTTATTCCAATAAATGATTTATCTACCAGAACCAGTTAACTATATTCGCATAAAATCTCATATCTGAATTTATCTACCAAACCCAATTAACTATATTCGTATAAAATCTCATATCTGAATTGTTCAGGCTATCGATTATATAACGAATCAAATACGTATACCCATAATTATAGTTCATTCTATTAATTTCTCGTAAAAACATAGCTTTGATACCATTGATGGTTTCGAATCGATCTAAATCGAAACCTTAATTATATTTTAACAGCTTAAAAAGGTATCTTATGCGGAAATAAATAAATCAAAACTTAAATTAATTAGACTTAAGGCTTATTACCTTCGAAGCCGAATCCATCTCGAGATCGAAGAATTGGAGCATCGAATCCAAGCAAAACAGAAGAGCCTTGCCTCCATAAGTATCCACATGAACTTTCTTATTCCATCGTCATACGATTAAATCGGAGAAGAATTTTTGAGGTGCTAGCCGCCATTTCCTATTTTATTTTCTACGTTTTAGAAGGGTCGGGAATTATAAATTGAAAGTGTACCCATGTTATTTTATAAAAGAAGTAAAATATCTTTTATCATTTAAACGTGCACCTTTAATTAAGGAACTATTTCCTATACCCATTCAAACAAGACATCAACGATTGACATATCATTTTATCCCAAAAATAAAAACAGTATTCTCCTCATAATGTTCTAAGTGTGTGACCCTATAGGTTATTACAACATTGGCAATGTTTTAAAATCGTATTTAAAATCATAAATAGTGATTGGCATCTAGTATTTAAAATCATAAATAGTGATTGGCATCTAGCAATACGTCGCTGCTACCTAAGTTATAATAAGATCAATGATTCGATATAACCTTTACGTGACTAGTGCATTAATGTAATATAATCCTTTTAACCAATATATCCAGGATTAAACATGAGACATGGATCGTATCATCCTCTTTATAATTTAATCCATTTATCTTGATCGATGAGTAGACTGTTTAAAACAAATCAATATTTGAGCACGGCCATGCATTTCACAGTCTCACTCAATCAAGAGGCCCATGAATATCACTACAGATATATATATATATATTGTAGGGTTAAATTCCATCTAGATCATTCATAATTTTCATTCAATTCAAGATGTATCCAATAATCACCTTTATCGTTACTCTATTACGAGTAACTTTAGATGATATCAAAACACAAATATCTTCGAATAAAATTATAATGATTTTAGGTCTAAGGATCATTACATCACTGTCATTGTGAGAATAACTTATGATACTATTAATTATATTCCATGTAGTTATCTCATGGTGGGTCAGCCCAATACGATAATATCCAATACATTTTTATGTTTTGACATTAATATCATGTATATTAATTATCAATGAGATGTGATCATCAGTCAATCAACATACTAGTCTCAATGTTTAATTGTTGTCCTTTATATGAACAATAAAACTTGACTAAGGATATTTAGGAATTATAATACTCAGTATATTATATAATCTCAAGTTCAAGTCACTTACTTGAACTATATAATTCTGTATTATAATTCTAAGGACTTCTAATATATTAATATTTATATTACGCAGTAAATATAATATAATAGAATTTTATTTTGTTCCAAATAAAATAATAACATCAACAGTGTTATCAATCTCATCAAATGGATTGCCTCTAGGGCATAAACTCTAACAAAAACCCCTCACTAGAAGTACACCTAAGTCTACCATTCTGTTTCTTTTGGGATCATCTTTTTCTGTTATACTAGTATTGGTGCAGAGAAAAGTACTTCAGACGCGCATGATATTTTGTTCTATTTATCCTATTCTGACTGTTATACTTGCCTTATGATGCTGTTATCTCTTTCATCCAGTTTGTATGCCTGTCATGATGCTTTTACTTATTTATATGCTAAAAGTAACTGGACTCACAAAACTTTATGCCTGACCCGTTTTGTTTCCTTTTCTCTCTCTTACTTCCCCCTAGGTTCTCAGGGTGGGAATACTCAGGACTGATTAGGATTCTCTCTTTCATTCTGCTTGGAGCTGCTTAGATGTACCGCTTCGATTTCCTGTCTTCTCTGATATGGCTATATTTGGGAACTATGCTTTTTACATTAATGTACTCTGATGATTTTAGTACAAGACAGATACTCTAATTTGATGTAATGGGTTTTATGTATTTCAGACTTATGATGTAACTGGGTTTTGGACCAGGTGTTTTCAGTTTAATAGAGTTTTAAATTCCGCTGTTATTATATATATATATATATATATATATATCTGTGTGTGTGTGTGTGTCTTGTGATGTTTCTGTTTCTATTTACCTATAAATCTTCACGAAACATAATTCATTCTGATAAAGAGTGACATTAACGAACGTGGGGTGTCGCAATTCCAGTTGTGTGTGTGTGTGTGTGTGTGTATATATATATGTGTATGTATGTATATATGTGTGTGTGTGTTTGTTAATGGTTTAAAATCTCCATTTACTTCACTTGTAAGTACACATAAGAGGATCATAGCTATATTTAAAGAAGATAACATTTAATTTGATTAGAGCGGAATAAAATCAGAACAATTAATGTAAATATTTTGTGGTACAAAGATTTGATATTCTAAAATCTATTAGTTCATGGCATTTATATGATGTGTTTGCCTAGAAGCTAAGTGGTCATTTTAAAATACAAAAGAACATGGCTTGATTTTTCTTAAGAATGAATTTTGCATTTAAAGTACAAAAACTGTACAAAATGCATGTGTAGGCAAGCTAAAAACAATATACACAACACATGGCTTGTACACCTAGCCTTCACAGGTCTCCCAATCATATAGTATAGGTGGCATACAAAAGCATCTGCATAGTCGTACATAAAAGAAGCCTAAAAGTACAAATAAAGGTAATCAAACCATGCATTGTCAATCACCAACTTGAAGATAAACTATGTAGCCTTTTAGAATTCATTGGAAGTGACTTGAGCACATTCTTTTCCATCAAATAATATCAAACCCTAGCACATTATTCTATAAACAGCCTAAAGTGTGAACCCTACCATGAATTGCTTAAGGAAGAAGCTTGGATTTTAATATATTTTAGCACATACACACATGGATTCTATACACATTAGTTTACTTGTCTAGGCTAGCCGTGCATTTCATATATAGCTGAAAGATGTAAACACATAAATGACCAAACAATACATCCCTTCAATTGGTATAGCAGCAGCCTAATGTATCCTAAAACTCTACACAGTGAAGCCTGTAGTAAAGCAATATTTTATTGTTTGCTTTACCCTATATGTATGATGGTATATCACCATTTATCACTCACAAAAATCTGGAGTTAAGGACACAAACTCAAGAGCAAAACTGGATCAAAACAATGGCAGCAAACTTTAGACAAAACCTAAAGGAAAATAGAGTAGAACCTATAGCATATAACTGAAAACAATGGACAAACTTATGTAAGTAAAATCTTTTTCTTTTTCGATTTAATATATTACTAAGTATTGAATGATGCAAATATATCTATATATATATATTTACATACATTATATGTAGTATGTGAGTAACTTGAATGCATTAAATTAAAACCTGAAACTGTGCATATGTGAGTAAATTTTGTCATTTTTTATTACTGATTTTTATATATTGAAATGCAGACGCGCATGTGTGTATATGTTTGACGATCGCCCACAACCCCTTCACTAAACAAGAGGAATTATGCGCTGAAAGGTGTGCTAGGCAGCTATGGACGATCACCAATGTATGAAAACACAAGCGGGACCTATCTTATAACTCACAGTGCAAGGATAAAATATAATAGAACATATACAACAGGCAGTAATAGTAAAGGATAATTACAGAGAACTTTGAACTTCCACATCAACAAGGAAATATCCACAACAACTTAGGACCACATCAGTAAATGTCTATACAAATAGCCTCACTATAACACTCAAGAAAACATGACAGCGGAAACAAAGATACTAGATAGTTGTGAAGATAATACACCAGCCTCCTGCTCGCCTTCGCACAACAACATCGTCCTCACTAATCACCTGTAACGTACTACCTAGTCTGCCCATCCACAACCGGATGAACAACCCAAGGTACTAAGAGGAAAACATAAAACCTTGAGTCAGACAACAGTCTTAGTGAGCGATAAAACAGCTAACAAACATCAACAATAAAGTATATGAGAATGGATAGATAAACATACTAATCTACCCACAACACCAGAGAAGAACTCATACTTATCTTCCTGTTTTCACCAAAAAATCGCTCAAACAACAAAGGTACTAGAATTATTCTTCACCGATACGGTAAGAAAATAAACGGAGCCGTACTTAATAACAATTGATAGTAAAAATGCAAATAAGGAAAAATAGAGATGATATTTAGAGTGGTTCAGCCTTGTGCTCGGCCTACATCCACTATGAAGATTACTTGCACTCTTAAATTGGAGATTACAAAATACATCAACTCTCTTTTGTCATACATCTCTATATTCACTCAACATACTCTCATTTATACATATCAATCCTGGGATTTTATGAGAAAATGGTAGATTTTGAGGAGGAGAAGGATGGATGAATGATTGAGAAGGAGGATGTCTTTGATTTTCTGATTACGAGGTTGAACTGGACGCCATGGCCAAATCGGTGATGAACCTCTGGATGGAGAAGATGATCAAAACTTTTAAGGAATGACCAAATATAGAACTTTGCAGCACTCCATGGTTCAAAAGATTCGATCCCCTTTATGTTGGAACCAATGGCTTTTTATAGGTGAGCTTCCTCGGAGAAATGAGTTGAGGTTCGTATATGTAAGCGACGGATCGTTTCAACTGGTAATTACCGAAATGCCACTGCCTGTGTAGCTGTATCCAACTGTCATCTGCGAGCAACTTTGTAACACTCCACCTCCGCTAGGGTCACTCACAAAGGGAATGCACTAGCTTTGGTGGAGCATTATCTAGGTAAACATACACAGAAATATTACAAGACAGAACATATAAAACAGTGGATGAAGAACCAAATTTCATTGCTTTAAAATCTAGAAAGGTCTAAAGCCTTTTACATCAAAATGCCATTAAATCCATTACATCGAAATCTGTCTTGCAATAGTAAAGAAGCATAAAACCATAGTCATAAATCATTCCCCAAGTAAAACAATAAACCGGCCATAGCCAAGAAAGGTCCAAGCCATATATGATGATCTTGAAGCAGAAAGAAGTCCAAACTAAGTAGTAGTGTTTCCTCCCTGAGAACCTGGGGGGGGGGGGGAGGGAACGGAAGAAAAAGAGGAGAAAGAAAAGGGGTCAGTCATAAAGATTGGTAAGTCCTAGTAACTTTCAGCATAGAAACAAGTAAAGATAACATGACATGTATAAACTGAAAGTAAACATAAGGATGATGACAAGATAGGCAAGTTAAACTAAGATAACAAGACAAACTATGCTAACCAGATAAACTACATATAGCATCGCATGTTTAACATTCTCTGCACCAGTACTAGTATAACAGAATTAGGTGTTATCCTAATGTCCAAATAGAAACGGAAACAGGAACAGGGTGATCTTTACAGAAATAGTAACAGGCTTTTACCTCCCTAACAGAAACAGAAACAGAAATGGGCCTTTACCACCTGTACTAGTAACCCAACCCGTGTCATGTATTAAATATGAAATGATCCCTTGCCCAATAACATGAAATGACCCATTACTTGGTCCCATGAAATGATCTATTAATCGATCGGCTCCCTACAAGTTCTAGCTCATCATGTGTCTATGTCATACGGCCCTATCACGAATGTAGTTACCTGTGCTAGGTCCACCATAGGGTGTATCAAGCCCTAGGGTGCCAACCACCGACATGAATCAAGCACGCACAGTGTAAACCTACTGGTGCCCAATGCCTGCTTTTTCAACTACGGACTACGTGCATGACCATAGTCCACCTGAACCTACAATGGCACACCAACTCGGCCGTCGTTCTGGTCGCTTACAATCAGCCCAGTAATCGTGCCCCACTGTAATGACCCGCATTGGCAGAGGTATTATGATTAATTTATTTAATTATATAAATGGTGGTTTAGTGAATTAAATGGTCGTGGAATTTAATAATGGTAAATATTTTATTTAAATAATAAATTAAATAATATATTTAATTCTGAAATAATCAGAATTGGCTGAAATGACAATATGGTGTGAACCGGATCATCTGTGATGTTTAATTCAGCTTGGAATTTGAATTTGAATAACGAATATATTCAATCGTCTACAGTTGAATGTATAGTTTATAATATAAATATAAACGAGCTCGAAATGGCGCTGCAGTTCGTAAATTGGCGATTCGAACTTCAACTGAATGTACAGGATTCGTTTTAAACCGGATTTCTGTGAAACAAGAAACGTGTGGAGCTGGTGGAGTATATCTTTTTAGTGGAAGAGAAAAATCGGGATTTCGTCGTATAGATTTTGAGATATGTCCAAATCAACTTTTAAAATAGTCGCTATAGAATCGTTTATCGACCGTAACGGTTTATTCGATATAACTGATCGGATTTGAATTTAAACAAGGTTCTTTTGAGACATAACGATAATTTAATTTTTAGAATTTTATGGTAATTTTTAATTAATTAAATAAGCAACTTTTTATTTGGAGTATTGGGAACCCTGCATCGACATTTCGGGGTTTCACAATATGAGTCCATCTACCGGTATTATTACATTTTTGGAATCGGGGTGTCTTGCTGGTCACAATAGTATTTTTATTTCTGTCCCTAACCACTCGTATGTGGTAGCGTCACATGGTACTTCGTATGGAAGTAATGTATACAATATAAAAATAATAAAAATCATCCTATAAGTACCCCCTTAAAATATCTTCTAACCTAATTCTTTCTCATTTCCGTGGTCAAGGCTAATTTTGAGCCGCCACTTCCATTTTCTGGAAAACCCATTTCGCCCACTTCAAAAATCATAATAATCAAAGTAAAACCCTACAATTCACAATACTTATATAAACGGATTCGCAGAGGGATTCTCTTAAACTCTAGATGGGTTCTGTTGGTCTTCGAGACATTTTAGTTCGCTGCAAATTTATGTACAGCGCCATCTTAGTTGGAGAGTATTTATGATAGTGGTGACGGGAAGATAATGGAGAGTGTGTGTGAAATATGGTGGTTAGTTCGTGAAGAACAGTGTGGAAACGTGTGTACTTATATTGGAAGTGAAGAAGGGGAATAATGTTGTGCTGCGTGTTTCCATTTGTTGCGGGGAGCAAGGCGTCAGTGCTTGGGATTTTTAATTGTGTACATATTTAGCACGCAAGCAACAGATGAAAATATATAATATAGTTGGAGCATGGTAAGGTTTAGTGAAGGAACATGGGCATATGATACTGGAGGAGTACACGTGGACGAAGGAGAAAGTGAGAATGGTATAGAAGGGTTGGCTTTTACTAATTGGAGATAGTAAGGAATCCTTGAGTGTTCTCAGTTTGGATTCCATGAACAAATGGAGTAGTAACATTTAAAGGTGACACTGCAATCATCAGACTCGTGAAGTTTGTTTAGGAGTTAAAGGGGATGAGCGGTATGATGTTGGGGCGTAAATATCTGTTGTAAGGAGGAGAAATACTGGAGATTTAATTCGGTGAAGAAGAAGGCGTGGTGTGCTTTAAGGGTGTGCGGTAGTGGGTTTCAGTGAAGGGAGATAGGCCCAAAACGTTTGTGAAACAAGATCCGACAGGATCGTATGGACGGAGCAACACAATGACACTACACCGTGGAGCTGACTGGAAGTCCATTGGAGCTCGTTACAATTTATGGCAAAATAAATTGTCCGACTGAATCAAATAACACAAACAGTTATTTAACGGCTAACGCGCTAATGTGAGTAAATCTCACTAACTCTGAACAGTTTATAATATCATGTTGTATTTTTAGAACTGTTAGATATTGGATGATTGACTGTGTGTTGATTGTTTGATTGAACTGCTAGTCAGTTAGTTAAATTTCTATATTGATTCTGTTTAACAGAATATATCATATGGAACTGAAAAGGATGTTATCTATATTGTTTAACATCTGTGATGCAGGGAAACAAGTTGGAGGAATCCAACTGGATTCCTCAACATTTATTTTACTGTTTTCATATATTGTGATATATGATGTGTATAAAATCTGTTATGGATTATGGGTGTTGGAATGATGTTGATCATTTTTATTCGATATTTTAAATATCATAAAAGACCCTGGGATGTAAAAAGAATTATTTCAATGTATATTGAAATAGAAGGATTTTATAAAATCAACAGATTTTATAAAAGGAAATATTTTAAAAGTAAATAAAAGGGAAAAATGTTTTTAAACGAATAGAGTTTTATAAAAGGAAAATCATTTGTAAAGTGAAGAATCTGTTACTAAAAGTAAATCTTTATCAATGATTAGAGAATAAAGTTAAAAGGAGTTAATCGATGTTAGTTAATCGATTAGAGATAAAGTTAAAAGAGTTAATCAATGTTAGTTTAATCGATTAGAGTTAAAGTTAAAAGGAGCTAATCGATGTTAGTTAATCGATTAGAGATAAAGTTAAAAGAGTTAATCGATGTTAGTTTAATCGATTAGAGTTAAAGTTAAAAGGAGCTAATCGATGTTAGTTAATCGATTAGAGTAAAAGTTAAAAGGAGTTAATCGATGTTAGTTTAATCGATTAGAGTTAAAGTTAAAAGGAGTTAATCGATGTTAGTTAATCGATTAGAGAATAAAGTAAAAGGAGTTAATCGATGTTAGTTAATCGATTAGAGAATAAAGTGAAAGGAGTTAATCGATTAGAGTTAAAGAAAAGGAGTTAATCGAATATAGTTTATTCGAAGAAAGAAAAAGGAGTTAAATCGAATAAGTGAAATGAGTAAATCAATAGCATTAGTAAATTAGAGTTAATCCAATAGTGTTAGTCCAATAAAGTTAATTGATAAGGGTTAATCGAATATAGTTAAGTGAAAAGAGTAAATCGAATATAGCTATTCGAAGGAGGGTTAAGTAGGGAAGTTAGTAAAAAGAATATAAAGTGAACTTTGCCTATTTCAAAGTTAGAAATGTTGTTCAGTTAAGGTCTGAGAGGTAGTTCTACCCCAACTTGATTGGCTTCGTTTTAACTAAGGAATAGTTAAGGTTTGGCAGCAAAGGAAATGGTTTGAGTTGGTATTGCGATGGTTTGTTTAAACATCTGTCTAAGTCCAACGAAGAAGCTTTGGAAATGTTTTCCAAAGAAGAAACCAGAAATGTTTTCTGATATAGAAAACAAGAAATGGAAATGTTTTCCATTGTCAATAACGTATATTTTCCAAATTTAGAAAATAAGAAATATTGAATATAGGGAAACAGGAGATAAGTAAATTTATGAAATAAGGAGATGAATGTTAAATGATGTTTGATCGATATAATTTCCATTTGGAAATAATATCATTGTTTACACACTTGTTTTTATTCGATAGTTAAATCATAGACTATCGAAGTTTTGACCATTTTAACGTTGTTAATATGGAGAGACCGGTTGGATTATTATCCAAAGAACCACTCTGTATTGGCATAAGCGTTGCGAATCATATATGCCAAAGGAAATTGAAGACGGAGTTATGCAAGGGCTATCCTGTTTACAGAATAGTGCCTTCGGTTCATCCTGTTCCTGGATGACTTGTATGGACGGATGTCTGATAGAGTATTTCCAGATGATCACGTATATTGATTTCTCCAACTGTACCAAGAGTGGAAGCGGAGAAGGAAACTTCTTTTAGCTAACGCGTAATGTATGGTTGAGGACGTCAATCGGTGATTCGATGGATGTGACGATGTGGCATTCAAAGTGAATCTGGTGTGATGATAAAGCGTAGTTTCTAGCCTCACATCCGGTAAATGGCAGAAATCGGGCAGGCAACATGGCTAAGTCGGTCGCACCGAAGTAGGGTGTATAATCACCTGATCTAGAGTTTCATTTACTTCTAAAAATCTATTGTTGATGCTGTCCCATTCGGGAAACGGTTGCTGATCCCAACTGTTGGTGATATACATTCGATACACTCAAGCGAAATGAGTGGTCGGTCATGTATGGCCGGGTTGCAAGATGTTCTTGTTGAACCCAGTGTATTCCTCTCTAGAGGTACACTAGCGAAAGGTGTTTCCATACCTTGTCATAGTTGGAAACCCATTACCCAATACGTGCTTGCGGTTTTGATTGTATACTATATATGTAGAACGTGAGATGAAAGCGTTTCTGCTAGATGATTATATATACTATGATTGATAGGCATTATTATAATATCAAAAGATTTTTGATATAAAGTTATTTTGGATTCTCATAAGGGAAAAACCCGTTCTGTTATGCGGCGTGGTCTTATGAGATATCGTTTACTTGTTCGAACTGTTTTTAAACTGTTTTACTCATACCAGTCCCATGACTGACCCGGAGTTTACTTTGTTGTTTTCCCTAAACTCTTGGGTGCCTAAATTTGTACGGGCAGTCAAGTAGTCGGGATTTACAGATATACTGGAAGAGCTTGGAGCAGGAGGCTTCAGGATCATATAGCTATAGTTTATTTCCGCTGTGTTGTAAGTGCTGTACTTTGATAATGATATGTATATTCAAGTACCAAGTTTGTATTTCAAAGTTATGTTATGAAATATATTTATTCGTTCCGCTGTGAGATTCGTGTTACTCTGATGTTGTGTTCTTCTTCTTCTTCTATTCTAATTTTCTATCTTATCTTTCCTCACCCTCTAATTTCTTTCACTAATTACCAGGATTTTTCGATGTTTTGGTTATCGACATCGTTCTTATGTCGATAACCAAAGTCGCCGAAAATCCGGGTCGTTACACCCACCCTGCCTAGTTCCAGGGTACCGTGATACATCTAGTGGGTTACTGCTAAAAAGGACCGCGTAACTAGGGTTTCTGTCCAGTAGGTTAAGTGTTGTCATTTAAATTCGAGACTTAACCCCATCAGTCTAGCATGTCAAGTTGGTTAAGTTTTGTCATTAAAGTTCGTGGCTTAACTCGCCTACATGTCATGTCAAATTGGCAATGTGTTGTCATTCAAGTTCATGACTTAGCCCTATGAATCATGTGTCAAGTTGGTTGAGTATATTCAAGCGGTTCATGACTTAACCCTACCAAATCATCGTGTCAAATTGGTTAAGTATATTCAAGCAGTTCATGACTTAACCCTATCAAATAATCGTGTCAAATTGGTTAAGTATATTCAAGCGGTTCATGACTTAACCCTATCAAATCATCGTGTCAAATTGGTCAAGCGGTTCATGACTTAACCCTATCAAATCAACATGTCAAATTGGTTAAGTATATTCAAGCAGTTCATGACTTAACCCTATCAAATCATCATGTCAAATTGGTTAAGTATATTCAAGCGTTTCATGACTTAACCCTATCATGTGGCATTAATTCATTAATGCACCCCAACCTCTCACATCAGAACTGTTGTTGTGGTCACTGGATATGTCGGGCGGTTCCGGGCAGAATTACACCACAACTCAGTCTGACCTCGGGTTTTCAAGTGCGATATGACCAACTACCCACATTGGATCCTACTGGTTGCAGTAACTGGATTTGCCGGGCGGTTCCGGGAAGAATTACACTGCAAACTCAACCCAACCTCGAGTTGGCCATTTTCTTCTCCATTCTAGTGTCATGTCCATGTTCAAGCTTCATGTTAGGTTCGTGTCAAGTTTTCAAGGAAAGTTTCATGCCCACATCCAGATTCAAGTTATAACATGTTTCAAGTTTTGCCTATTATCAAGTTCATAATTCATGTTCATAACCAATTCATGTTTTGTCTAATCTACCCAAATCGTATTCCCATCGAACGTAAACGTGAATCGATCCATACTACAAATAAATCCAAATCTCAGAATAAAGGGAATAACATCAAAATTATGATAGGCAAAAGGGACGAGCATAAAGCGATAAAAGGGGTTGCAAGACTAGCATGACATAACTTGAGATAATTAGTTACAACATCACTGGCATATAGGAATTCAAATCTAGCAAGATAAGGCGATAGTCATGGTAAACGCTGACATAAAAGAATAGGCATGCAAAAGCAAGCCAAATACAAGGATAATGGATCCAATGGTTTTGGTGTACATAATAGCGAATAAACTAAGCAAGTCACACCCAAGATATACGATCCAACAAAATGTCAATTTGGTGTACAACATGGTTTTCTACTATAGTGTTATGGGCATGAACAATCAACTATAATAGTCTTAGGCAATTAACCCCAGTAGTCATAGGTAGAAACCTCATAGTTATGAATCATAAGCGACTAATCACAATAGTCATGGATATTTATCCAAAATAGTTCTAGGCAAATAGCCATAGGCAATTAGCAGTAATAGTTTCAAAGTCATGGTCATAGACAATAGCCTTATGTTCATAATCATAGGTAATAATTCTCATAGTCAAGAGTCATAGGTGATTAGCCACAATTGTCCTTGTCATAGTCATAGGCAATAGTCTTATGTTCACCGTCATAGGCATAGACATAGTCCTATGTTCTCAGTCATAGGCATAGGCATAGTCTTATGTTCACAGTCATAGTCCTTGGTCATTAATAATAGTTTCAACGTCGTAGGCATGTTAAGGTTGTAGACATGAAAGAATTTGATTTACAACATGAAAAGGCCCAAAGCAATATTCACGAAAGTCAAGATCCAAGATGAACAAGAATAGATACGAATCAATTATCATACATAGATCCAATTCCAATTTACAACATGGATATTAAGTTTACAGCTTTTATCTAAAAGTAACTTGAACTTACGGATCATGATCTAAGGAATTTAGATGAAGAAGTCAAGTCTAGAAGTTTGTCGTTGAATTGCTGAATCATTGGATCTTGATTGTAGAAGCAAATCCCCAATTCCTAGCCGTAGTCTTCAAGAAATAATCTTCGTGTTTTATTTTAATTAATTTAATTTAGAGGAAGAAGAAGAAGCCATGTTCATCAAGAATTCGTGCAGCATAAGGTTAGAGAAGAATGGTGTAAAGAGAATGAGGCTAGGAGGCTGTTTATATAGGGTTAGGCAGACAAATCTGGTCATGAAACCAGTCTAAATACATCAGAATGCATCTGGTTCAAAAAGTGGGTTTCGGGAGGCAGGTCGACCCCCAGGTCAACACTATGGTCGACCTGGTCCCTGGGAGGTCGACACTATGGTCGACCCCCTGGTCGACCTGGTCCCCGGGCGGGAAATTTCCCGCCCAGCCTGTTCTGGAGTTCGAATTCGAAATTCGAATTCGAATTTCGAGCTGTTTTTTATTCTGAAAATTCGTGAAACTCCTAGAGGTCATATCTCCCTCAAACGGATTCCGATTTTCGAAAACTCAAACTCGTTTCCAAGCAGAATTTCGAGACGAACGCAATGGTGGAACCCGTTTCCCTTGATTCTTGTTTTAAAAATTAATTATACTCTGATTTCTAGTTTCAACATGTTATTAAAATTCGGGTTGTTACAAACTTCATAGGAGCGATCGTTTCGAGTAGTGGAGTGAGAGACTTTAGTCAATGCCCTTCGGACGTGGCTATATCTGGCACTTGGTGAATAGTTATTTGATTCTTTTGATTATGAAATGAGTGGGTGACCAAGGTCATACTTATGGTCGAGCGGTTTCATAAGAGTGGAGCGTGGGACTGGAATGGAATCAATTCTTCTTTGTATTTTGCACAATCGATCTCCTTGTCTCAAGGTCATTCGACCTCCATTGTCTTTGTACCATGCCATTTTTCTGTACGGTTGTGCTATATGGTTGCCCCTGCTAATGCTAGATGGACGACATGTCTTGTTTTGGCATTCGAGCAGCTTCGTTCTGATGCGAACGACCGACCTTTGCTTCCGTGCCCGAATTACGGCTTGCATTTGGATTTGGTTGAGAACATGGGCTCCTAAAATGTTGCAAATGATAGTTTTGCAGTTCTAACCCGGGCTCGATCTTTTGACGGATAAACGTTTGCCCCTCAAAGCTTGTAGTCTTTTTTTTAAAAAAAAAAACTATAAGCTTCGAAATAGTGAGATACAACAACATTGGGTGGATTTGATCCAATTTTCTGTAAAACAGGCACTCTTATCAACATCCTATGTTTTCAAAATTTAAACACTTTTACAGTCGTCTACTTACGGACACCTGACCAGCTTGTTGTTTTTGGGTATGTTAAACCAGGTCGCCCGGTTTCAACTTAGTTGTCCTATCATTTTAATTTTCTCTCTCTTTTTTGTTAAAAAAGGACCTTTTAGATGTCTTTAAATATCATCCCTTCATTTTCCCGCCTCTTATATCCTTCTAATAAAAATATTTTAATGACGATTCCGCTGTAGAAGACTCCGTCGTTGCCTCTCGAAGCTTCGATTTCCTTTGCTTGGTTGATTGTTTCGCCTGATCTTTTTAGTTGAAGCTTTTCAACTTCGTCTTCAGATACAACACTCCTTCCAAATTGAATCTATCCATTTTCTGTAAGTGAATTTTCTTCTTTTAAATCCCGACTTTGAGTTAATCCGCTTGGTTTCGTAATGAGGTTCCTGTTCGTAAAAGAAATACCAAATTGCTTGAACATATACGGCTGTGGTGTTTGGCAAATGTCAATTTGACTTAGTATGTGCTTGGATTTCATGTGAAATCATTTGGCAGTTCTGACTTATACAAAAACCCTTTGTTTTTTTATTTCAACAGTATGTCTGCAAGTTGCTTACTAAAATGCCTTTGAAACGGTATTTTCCAATCCACTACGCCTTTACTAGATGTCGGATGAAATACTTATGCCATGGAAACATTTCTGCTCTTCCTCCTTTTACTGCTGCTAATATTCTTTTAACATGTTCGATCAGTAATTCTCTGTAATCGATCAGTCCAGAGCCTGTGTTTCTCGTACCTTTGAATTTGTGATTCTTCCTTCATATGATTATACTACCAATAAATCCTATTGCTGGGTGTGGCTGATGATTTTTATTCGAAAAGCATATCTGCCCAGAGTTGCTTCTTTTTAACTATCAGCAACTAAACTTGCCACATAATTTTTGAGCATACTCATCTGTGTTGAAATGCGCACTAAACATCGATTCAGTCAAAACCCCAGCAAAATCATCATGTTTGGAGAACAAAAGGGTTTGGGTCAGGCAATTGAAGTAGCCCCTACCGCTAGTTCCGAACTGAACGTTAGCCAGATTTACCCTCAACCTCGCTTTCTGGAATTGGTGCCTTCTAGTTGTCATAAATCGACACTCTCTTTTGATCTATACTTACAAATGTGTGCTCACTTTGGGTTTTCAAAAGATGAAGCTAAATTTCCAAGGAAAGAAGATTAGGCCGATCGTCCGCCTCCTGGGTATGTGATAGTTAATTATCACATGTTGTCTAGTGGGGCAATTCCTCCTTTTAACCCTTACTTAGAGTCTGTTTTGCAGCAACTGGCCAATGCCCCATATAAATTGCATCCCAGTGGGTACCAAATACTGCTCGGGTTGTGAAAACTTTTCATGAAAATTCGGCATAGAATTATTACCAGCTTGACGGATGGTGCCAAGGGGTTTCCGGATCAATTTCTACGTCCGGTGCCCTTGTAGGTTATATGGGCAATGGATAGAGGGAGGAAATTACACCTTTGCCCTGGAATTTTTACTTCTCTTTCTTTCTCATTCATCTTTCTTTCTGATTTTGCAGTGATCCCTTCTGTTGCGGGCCTTACACTAGACCAAGCTCTCCTTAATTCTTCAGTGGCTGTTGGTAAAGTTGAAAGGAGTGGGCAAGTATTGCTTTCAGAGGAAAACCTTCACAAGTACCGGCTGATTCATCCTACATGATCTATCTAGAAAACTCTGGCCCATCCTCAACATTCTACTGGAAAACCTCTTACTAAAAGGAAATGCTTAACCTATGGCGACAGTAGCCAATCTTTACCTTTGATTACTGAGGGGAATGATAAAGGGGCAAATGAGAACATAGATGGCTCAAAGGCTGGTATTATTTCCGAAAAGATCATTGAAAACTCCGCTCCCTTTGTTACTCAAGAAGGGGGCTTGTAGGAACTTCCAGAGGCCCTGGGAATCTAGATACCACCAATTACTTTAATCAGGGTGACATTATGATCTCTGGTCCGGTGATATCCAATATGGAAAGAACTCGAGAGTCTAGTCAGCATCCTGGGAAAGCTTCTGATTTAACAACTACCCTCGAAATTGGTTTGTTATTATTGCTCGCACGGCATGCTTTCTTTCTTATAACCCTCACAACTTTCAACTGCTTGCTAAAATCTTGTTTTGTTCCTTAGGTATAAACATGGGACATTAGCTATCGGACAATTTCGCCCATCAAACTGGGTTTACCGATCCACAAAATCATTTACAATCTCGCCTTTCTCATCATTTGAAATGCTCCCAATCGCCTTCAAATTCTCATACCCAACATGTCCCTGACCTCCCATCGACCGATTCTTTAAGGAGGGGAGGACCTGATTGTGCAAAGACATTGATGAAAGACAATAAGGGCGACCACTTCGTAGAAAGGGAAAAAAGTAAGGTCGACCTAGGCAAGAATGAGATTCAGGAGTTTTCCACATCACTTGAATCCCCTGAACTATCCATTATCCCAACTTCTGCTCAAATTCAGATGATACGCGACCACCCCCTTATAAGGTTCCACCTGGAAATTCGAGACTTAAGGATCATTTCGGTGGCTGGGATCTGCGGTGAATGTATTTTGACTTAGATTTTCATCCAGATGACAGGCGGGATGCTATTACTAGTCTAGATACCATAAAGAATTGTATGATTGCTCAGTTTAACACTGCTAAGGATCAGCTCGAAACACAGTTGAATTTGGCCATGAATAATGTTGATAAATAGCTAGAACATTGGGCCAAATTTGGTTATGAGTTCAATGATTAAATGCTCAGCACCTTGACCATATTGATACCTTGGAAAATGATAAAGCTGGACTGGTTCACTTGGTTAAATCTCGAGAATCTGAAATTTCCCCTTTAAAGCGTGGGAACATCAAAGTGAGCAACCAAGAGGCCAAGAACGATGAGCTTAGGAAAGAGCTGGAGGTTGTGAGAAAGCGACTTCGAGAAGCCTAGTCTACTCAAGAACATACCGAATGCTACCTAGCCTTAGAGAGACGGGCTCTGGCTTCCTCTAAATAGGAAAGAATGGTTCTCGAGGGCAAGATTGCTTCCCAAGATGTGACCCTTAGGACTCTTGAAGAAAGAAAAATCAAGCTGCGTAAAGAACCCAGCGAAGCCCGAATCAGGACTGACAATACTTTATTCCAGTTTTATGTTTGCAGTGTCATGAGTCGTGGAAGTCTAAGTTCTTTGAACAAGGAATTTCTACGGACTTTGGCCCTAATCTGGGAACAGGTGCTCCTGTATTCCAATAATGCTGATGATGAATACCTTCAAGAGCAGCTCTTGGAAGATATAGATCGTTGGCTTTGGCCTAGGGCAGGAAGATATTGGCGAACGAGCGAGCTCAATCTTCTAGTGGAAAAGACCCATCTGCTATCAATACTTGTGGCCCATCCAATTCCATTGGGATTGAAGTTTTGAGTTCTCATGTCCCTTCTGTAGGCCACTCTGCCCTAGATGTTGTCGGAATTCACCCCGCTACCGAGCATTCAGTTCAAGAAAATGTTGTTAAACAGTGTTCGAGTCATGACAATGCTTCTTTAAATGTGAGTGATTACGAGGTCAACCTTGCATACCCACTAACCCCAGGTAAAATTGATATCTATCAGTCTGCCCTAGATTTGGATTTCCTTTCACCTGGGTTTGCTGAGTTTCGTGCTTGTTATTCACTTGCACCAAGTGTACTCTTGCCACCTCCTTTGCCTGCTTGTGGTACAACTGTTCAAACTATCGCTGTTGATTCTGTCTTAATATCCACCAGCACTAACCCTCGTGTCACACCTTCAGCATTATTAATTGATGTGTCAAATCCGAAAGATGAGGATGGGATTTGGAATACCAAGGCTGTATCTACTTCGGTGCGCAAAAGGAAACCAACTTGCAAGTATTCCAGAATCATTAACCTATCCTTTTTCGATAGTTCTTTGTGTAAACAGATTAGTAAGAGATGAATGTTAAGCAGTCAATCGATCCTTTGCTTCTCTGTTAGCAACAACATTTATGACTTTTGTACTCTGATTATAATCCGTTCCTTTATTTGTTACACATTTAGACTGGTTGTATATGCGAGTGCTAATATTTTTACGTTTGCACACTCACGTTTTTATCGCTTGGTATCATATTAGTTTTACCTTTTTGCTTTTATGAGCGACAACACTTCATGGGGAATTATTTTCGTCAGCCGCGCGAACTTATCGTTCGTTTACTTTTCGAGGTGACATTATAACGAGTCTGTGGTATGTCTTGAATGGGCATTGTTGATTTTTACACAATGGTGATGTCCCCATACCAATGCTCTTTATAATTCTATAGATTTTCTTAATTTTAGTCAAGATTTCAATTGATCAGTTCATGACTTTTGAATTAATGTTCAACCACATCCCCTGCTAACTTGGTTGTACAATTTTTTTCTTCATGGACTAGGTTTTTTTTAGAGACACGCGAGGTCATTATGTGTTTTTTTATGGGGTGCACCCAGGGGAGGTCTTGGGTTTCAATGTTGTAATCCAATCTTGGCTTTGTTTGACTTGGTTAACAACAAAGAACAAAATTGGATACCCCCTTTCGGCCAAGATTTCTGTTTTGTGCTGGTCTTTCTAGTATGTTTGATGGGCCTTCCGACACTAGGACTGGGGTATCCAGCCTAGTTTTTTTATTGCATTGCCCCTAGGAGGCGGACACTTATCCTTGTTAACGAATTTGGTTTCAATTTTAAGGAGTTCGTGTCCTGCACCTAACAAGGCGCCTCTTTAGGACTAGCAATTTTTATCCGTGGGACAAATTTGGTAATATTCTACATTTCAATATAAGCCTGATGCCGATCCCTTGAATGGATGTTTGCTAAGAGTTCGACATATTTCGCAATGAGAAGTGTAGCCCTCTGACTTGTTTGTCTTAGAATAGCTTATTCTCTTGAGGTGATGCACCTATTCATCCTTTTTGATTTTGCCTAATATTTGTGGTTTTCAAGCCGCTTTGCTTAAGATGTGCTTTGAGGTTCTTCCTGTCCCAGTTTAGCTGTATATGATCAATTGCTTCTATCATGCCTACATTTCAGAAATTGGCTTTTAGTATGAACTCATGAGTATGTCATCTTAGGTAAGCACCTAATCTTTAACTTGCAAACACTCATGTAATATAAAGCATGTGAATCATTGTTTGCTGCTTACAAGAGTATATTAAGTAATATAATAGAGCAAAATAACTACTAGTTCTTGGGTAATAAAACAACATGAAGTAACAAAGTGGAACAAGATAACGGAGGTCGCTTGTTTAGAGCTCTGGTTACTGATCCTCAAATAGGCATTGGCCTTGGAGTTATTTGGGAGATTTTCTCAAAGCTCGCTGCCCCTTGTTCGTAGAGAATTGGGACAACATTCACAGTCTTGCACATATTTTTGCAAATGATTCTCCCTGACCAGCTCCTCAATTAATGACTTTAAATGCCTACACTCATCAGTATCATGTCCTGATTGGTCGTAGAATTAACAAAACCATACTGATTTTAGAGTGACATCTCTGATTTTTATTCGCTCTGGAACTAGATATTTTTCAATGCTCTTACTGGCCGTGAAGATATTCCCTATGGTGTCGTTGAGGGGGGTAAGTCCAGAACTCTTAAAAAAGTATGACTTCTATTTAGGCTGGTTAGTTCTTCCTTCATTGCTTCTTTTCGACCTTTCGCCTGCCATTCCTAAGATATATTTTCGCTTTTCACTCCTATCCATGGAACAAGCGCCTTTTTCGCTACTAGGTCTTCGCCCAGGCACGTAATCATGTTTTGGAAATAAGGTATCTAAGCCTTCTTCCGAGAGAGACGCCCCTTCGATGGGATTATTTACCTTTTGTGGGGTTATGTCATTGGAACGATCAAGCATAGGTATTCTAGCTTTTCCATGGTCCAGGTAAACATGATATGTAGTTTTCTGGGTAAAATTTTCTCGTTCAGCAGAAAATTCTGTCTCGTTTGCATGATCCGCTTGAGCGAATGGAAGGTCAGTGGCACTTAGTGCGGCTTTTACGGCAGTGGCCTGAATGACGAGCATACACTCAATCTTCTTTATTACCGTTTCGTTTGAAATAGTTATTTGACTCATTAGCCCTATCATTGCTTCTTCCAATTCTCTCTTGGATACGGCCGCTTCAACCTTTAATGGTTTCTCTGCTTTGGAATGGATGGTAGGCGATGTGACGACGTCGAAGATGCTATCAAATTCGTCAACAACTTCCTTTGGCGTGTTCATGATTTCAAGCACAATTTTTCTTAGAGTATCTCGTCGGACCTTAATAGGGAGAGACACAAATACGGCCCCACGGTGGGCACCGAAATGTTTTCACCAAAAAATGGCTCAAAAACCAAAGGTACTAGAATTATACTTCACCGATACGGTAAGAAAATAAATGCAGCCGTACTTAATAACAATTAAAAGTAAAAATGCAAATGAGGAAAAATGGAGACAAAATTTAGAGTGATTCAGCCTTATGCTCGGCCTACATCCACTATGAAGATTACTTGCACTCTTAAAATGGAGATTACAAAATACATCAACTCTCTTTTGTCATACAACTCTATATTCACTCAACATACTCTCATTTATACATATCAATCCCGGGATTTTATGAGAAAATTGTATAGTTTGAGGAGGAGAAGGATGGATGAATGTTTGAGAAAGAGGATGCCTTTGATTTTCTGATTACGAGGTTAAGCTGGACGCCATGGCCAAATCGGTGATGAACCTCTGGATGGAGAAGATGATCCAAATCTTTAAGGAATGACTGAAGATAGAATTTTGCAGTACTCCGTGGTTCAGAAGATTCGATTCCCCTTTATGTTGGAAGCCATGGCTTATTTATAGGTGAGCATCCTTGGAGAAATGAGCTGAAGTTCACATATGTAAGAGATGGATCGTTTCAGTTGGTAATTACCAAAATGCCACTGTCTGGTTGTTGCCAGCTGTCTGCAGCTGTATCCAGCTTCCATGTGCAAGCAACTTTATAGGAGTGATCATTTTGAGTAGTCGAGTGAGCGACTTTAGTCAATGCCCTTCGGACATGGCTATATATGGCACTTAGTGAATAGTTATCTGATTCTTTTGATTGTGAAATGAGCGGGCGACCAAGGTCATACTTATGGTCAAGCAGTTTCATAAGAGTGGAGCGTGGAACTGGAAAGGAATCAATTCTTCTTTGTATTTTGCACGAATGATCTCCTTGGCACAAGGTCGTTTGACCTCCATTGTCTTTGTACCATGCCATTTTTTCTGTACGGCTGTGCTATATGGTTGCCCCTGCTTATGTTAGATGGAGTTTTGGCATTCGAGCAGCTTCGCTCTGATGCGAACAACCGACCTTTGCTTCCGCTCCCGAATTATGGCTTTCATCTGGCTTTGGTTGAGGACATGGGCTCCTAAAATGTTGCAAGTGCTTGTTTTACAATTCTTACCCGGGCTCGGTCTTTTGAAGGATAAACACTTCCCCACATCATACAGTGATAGCCTTTACAATAACATTTCAACCATACATTCATGGAAACCGGAACACCCATTCAATCATGTTAATGTACTTATGACATCCAAATTATATATATATATATATCTCATGTAAATCGCCCTAATCGAACTCAACATCCCTTAGATACAAGGCCCAGAGGCCTAAACCAATATCAGACAAGCAACCAAGGAACATCTCCTTCGACGTTGGACAGTCTACATGAGACGATATAAACAGAGCAACCAATCATCCATGACTGACTCGGACTATCACCTTTAATCCTCTTTGAATCCACCGTCAATCATATGACGACCAACCTTGCCATATGTCAAGGGCTGATGATAACCTCAGTTCTAGCATAAACTCCATACGTCGTTCAACGATACATATGTTTGTCCAACCTTGACAACTAGGCCTTTCAACGATACCCAGGGTACTAGACCTACAACTGGTCTTTTAGACCTCTTTAGTGTACTCCTTCTTCGAGCCTGCTAAAACTTATGACAACGATAATCTCTCGGCCTTCACATCTCTAGTCATCCAAGCTGACAACTTTTCATAGCTTGAGCTACCTTCTAGAGCAACCATTATCCACCAACTCATGACTTTTGAGTTGTCACCTCATTTGTTGTTCTACACCGATCATCGGACACATTCAACACTTCGAATATTCCCACTTGAACTTACTTCGAAGTCACAACATCACCAAGTCAAATTACACCATTACGCTGCGGCTAGGG
Source organism: Allium sativum (assembly GCA_030737875.1). Taxonomy (NCBI): domain Eukaryota; kingdom Viridiplantae; phylum Streptophyta; class Magnoliopsida; order Asparagales; family Amaryllidaceae; genus Allium; species Allium sativum. The sequence continues at coordinate 40,607,152 of JASFAX010000020.1, read as the reverse complement.
TTTGGGGGTTGCCCTCAAAAATTATTTTTCCATGCTCTTTTGTTCAAATCTGGATCGTACCCAAAGAATATAATTTTTCCAGAAGTGACCTTATGTCATACCTCCCATGTCGTACCATGACATGACTTCCCAAGCCATACACGTCATGACTCCATCAAGCCATCCATGACATGACCCTCTATGACCTTCACGACAAGACTAACCATATTGTTCACGACATGACATAAAATGTCGTTCACGACATGGCTCACCATGTCGTTCACGACATGACTCATCGTCTCCACAGCTTGACTCTTCAAAATTTGGCTCGGCACTCCACCATATTGTTCCACGACTTGGCCCCCTGCAACTTGGAAAGGAAGAAACGACATAATTCTTTCAAGGTGGTCAGGGCATGATTCTTCAATCTAAACCTGACATGACTCACCATGTCCACTTACACCATGTCTCTTACTCCATGTCGGTTGCGACTTGACTCCCAACAACTTGGCTTATTTCTTGGTGGAGAAGAGATGCAGCATCAGTCCGGAAACGAGTTGGCTTAATGCGGCTTGACTCGATTTCTTATTCTCCAAGCCATGGTCTAACTTTGGCACGTCAGCTCCTATGACATGAATCCCCATGCCATGATTCTCCCACGAAATGACTTCTCCCACGCCTTGCGGATCCATGTCGGTTACGACATGGTGAAGGGTGACATGACTTCCAAATCCAAAAAAACAGCTCCAAACTCGAGAAAATCTTCGCCAAACGACAACGACGATTCAAACAACTCAATCCGATCACCCAAATCAATCATAACACTTCAACAAATCACCAATAACAACAAAATAACCATTATCATCTTTAAATCATAGAAAATGCTCTAAATCATGATAATCTCATAATTAAACCAAAATGATGGATCTAACTTGCATAAACATACGACATAGAATGGAAATTACCAATTAGAGTTGCAAGATTAGGTCCTACGATGATTCATATGAAAATGTACTTACCATGATTGTAGATCTAGGAGAAACACTTGAAAATGATGAAACTAATGATCAAACATTCATATACCCTATTAAATTCATGTGAGAGATACATATCACTCACTAATTCTCCAGAATAACCCAAAATGATTGAAATAAGATTCCGGACAGCGAAGAATTAAATCCAAACTCTTCAATTCGATGAACTCTCTCCTGGAATGATGTAGATCTAGCTTCCAACTGTGTAGATCTTCGATTCTCTAAGCTTTAATGGTGGAAAGGTGTAGGCAATGGAGAGATGGCGGACCTCTTGCTCTTCTAAAATGAGACAATGGAGAAAGTAATCTATTCATCATGCCTCTTACCCCTATTTATAGCCTCCACCATCCCACTAATGAGCCTCCCTAAATCAGCCAATTTTGGCTTACCAAACCTGAACAACCAACTATTAAACCTTAAAACAACAATTCCTCCTAAACCGCTGAGCCAAAACTTTAATGTAACCACTCTACAGAAAGGCAAACACCATTTCCTTTCCAATGGCACAAGTATTAACACCTGATTCGACCCGAGTCAAAAGTTATCCCCTGTATAAGACTGACATGGTTAAAATGGTCACAAACAAAAATGATAAAAATTATGGGCATGTTTCACATCCCCATAAGCAACATATTAAAATATGAGAATGATCTAACTTTCAAGACATAAAATACTACAATCCTCCAATACGTAAAATGTGGACTGTTTTATTCCACACACCCCCCCCCCCAAGGAATTTTGCACCCAAAATCCTAACAAACACAGGCAACCACAACACTGCATGTCTATCATCCATAAGCAACCAATTCTATCACCCAAACTAGCAGCCATCAGACCATGCATCCATAGCCCTATCCTAGCACGCGAAATTCTAAAACAACCGTAGCACAAGTTACAATGATGTAAGGTGGTATGATACTAACGGGTCATACCGACGAAGAGTTCTGGTTGGGCCACTTTTATACTCTCTTCCATCTCCCATGTACAATCGCCACTATCCTAATTCCATTGTACTTTGACTAGTTTAACCGTCTTCCTCCTAAGCTGTTTCATATCACTCCCCACAACACGAAGTGGCTTACGAGGTCGAGCAACTACGGTCTCTACTTCTAGGTCTTCGTACTGCTCTAGAGGTACCACCACGTTCGAATCATGCACGAACTTCCATAGAAACGACACATGGAAAACATTATGCACACTCGACATCTTCTTGAGTAACTCCAATCTATATGCGAGCTTTCCAATTCGCTCAAATATCGGCAATGGTCCAAAGAACCTTGGAGCTAGCTTTCCTTTGTTTATGAATAAAACCACATGCTTCAATGGCGAAATCTTCAGGAAAACCATGTCGCCAACGTCGAGTTCTAAATCTTTTCGATGCTTATCAGCATAGCTCTTTTGACGATCTTGGGCTGCCTTCTTTCATTGTTGAACGATCTCAATACAATCTGAGGTCTCTTTAATCATCTCAGGCTTAAGTACCAACTTATCTCCTTCTAACCAACATGCTGCGGAATTACACGGTCTCCCATACAATGCCTCGTATGGTGCCATCCCAATGCTAGACTGGTAGCTATTATTATATACAAACTCAACTAGATGTAGATGGTCTTCCCATGATCCTCCGAAGTCTAACACACAAGCCTCAAGAGATCTTCCAAAACTCGATTAACCCTCTCGGTCTGACCATCAGTTTGGGGATGATAAGCCGTACTCAAACACAACTCGGTTCCCAAAGCTTCTTGTAGACTCTTCCAAAATCCTCTCGTAAATTATGGATCTCGGTCACTTACTATGCTCTTTTGGATACCATGGAATCGAACTATCCATTTCACATAAAGCTTAGCTAAACTCAATGTCATCCTAGTAGACCTGACAGGAATGAACCTCGTACTTTTGGTTAAGTGATCCATGATGACCCAAATCCCTTCATTTCCTGCCCTGTTTTTAGGTAGTCCAATGATAAAATCCATACTCCTATTTCCTCGTAGGAACTTCCAGTGGATGAAGCAAACCACTCGGCTTCTTCTGTTCATCTTTCACCAACTGATAGTTCATTCACTTGGAAATGAACTTTCCAATATCTCACTTCATCCCTTCCCAGTAGTAGATTCATTTCATGCATTGATACATCTTATTACCACCGGGATGTATCATCAACTTCGAGTGATGACATTCCTTCAGAACCTCATCTCTCAATCTATCGATATCAGAAACAACTAGTCGCCCTTGTTTTCGAAGCCAACCTTCTCGATCGACTTCGAACTCTTTATTCTCTAGTTCCAGCTTCTGGATAAATTCGGCAAGCTTCACGTCTTGCTTTTGGCTCTCGCCAATCCTTTCGACAAGAGTAGGTCTTATTGATAAGATTGCCAACATTTTAGGTTCCAACTCACACCTCGACCTAAAATCGAACCTTGCCAAATACTCGAGGCTCTTCCATTCCGAAAATATCGCCCCAAGCTTACGTGTCTTCGACTAAACGCATCTGCAACCGCGTTACCTTTGCTCGGAGTATAGGCTATATCAAAAACATATGATGCTAGAAACTCTAGCCATCTTTGCCGCTGAACATTCAAATCCTTTTGGGAGAAAAATACTACAATGACTTGCGATCTGTGAACAACTCTAATGATCTACCAATAGGTAATGTCTCCACATCTTCAAAGCAAACACAATCGCCGCCAACTCCAAATCATGAGTTATGTAATTTCTCTCATGCGGCTTCAGCTGTCGACTTGCGTAGGCCATAATCTTATTGTTTTGCATTAGTACTGCTCTAAGACCAGTACCACATGCATCGATATACACAATCATCTCTTCATTCCCACTTGGAATGGTCAAAACAGGAACACTCGTCAGTCTCTCTTTTAGGATCCCGAACGCTTGTTCACACTTTGCATCCCATGTGAACACTTGGTTCTTCTTCGTCAATTCTGTCGACGGTGCAACAATCTTGGAGAAATCCTTGATAAACCGTCAGTAATATCCTGTCAACCTAAGGAAACTCTGAACATCCGTCGCATTCTTAGGTCTATCCTGGTCCTGGACTGTTGCCACTATGACATCCCACGTCCATTAATGTCACTCACTAAGGGAATGCATTAAGTTCGTGAAGCGTTATAAGTAGAGAAAAGTGGCACTTAATTGTAAATTAAGTAATTCGTAAACGGGGAAGCCTGAAACCAGTTGTTTGTAGTAAGTAGAGAAAAGCGGGAAAATTTATGAGATGTAAGAAGTTGTACTTAATTATAAGTTAAGTATTCTGTAAACTTGGAAGTCTGAAATCTGCTGATAAGAATAGGTTATAATAAATGGAAAGGAGAATTATCAGTGAACCTTAGCTAAGAGAACTAAGTTAATAAGTAAAAAATGATAAGTTGTAGTGACAATGTAAGGTGGAATTATGATTAAATAGGAAAGAGTGAGGCAAACTTATGAAATGAAATAAGATATATTTAATCATAAATGATAAGTGACATGTTAGACAGAAAACATGTAAATTGAGATATACTTAATTACGTAGTAAGTATAACATGTTATTGTAACCTTGAATCAAATAAGAATATAAAGGGATTGTGGATTACAGATCTTGGATCACAATCTAGAGAATAACATGTTGTGGGTTTATTAATAAACTTAAATAGGTTAAGTTATATGATTGAAATTAATAAGCGAGAGGGGCCCATTCCTTAGAGATATAAGGGGCTAGAAAAAACTTGGTAACCTAAATAAAAAGTTAAGATGATAACCATGTTAAATGAAAATCTGATGAGGTAAGGCAAGCTCATAAAAGAATGTTTAGACATAGGCTTTAATAACAAATTAAATTGAGGCTCTTGGACCAGTCTGTACGTTTGAGGGTGAATAACCCAACGGGGTAGATTATCGTGGTGTCATGAGGCACGAGGGGAGCGCACATTCATCTGATTATTCTGTCGGCTTCAAATGGCTGGAAGGGGAAGCACGTGGCTTTCTGAGGTACCTAAGGTGCTCCTGGTAGTACTATGTATGGTGGCAGATGTTTAAGTTGTGCTCTTAGAGGTTGGGTCTGCGTGTAACTGCCAGGTTGGTTGGCCTTGACTGCAAAATTAGCTTTGTAGTCAGAATGCTATGATGAGGTGACACGAGGGTGATTCGGCGGTCGCCTCAAAGGGGAGCCAGAGGGTCACGACTAATAAGGATAGTAGATTGTCGGATAACCGTCATCGGCAACCAGTGAGATATGGAAAGACTAGAGCTAAACCTAATAGACCATTTACCTTTCACTATCGAGGTACGGTGGTTGAGGGGAGATGCCAACTGGATGTTTAGATTGTTTGTTCTTAGAGGCATGTCGCTTAGCTCTGGTAGTCTTTACTAGTTGAGGGAGGGGCCGAGGTGGATCCATAGCCATCGTGAAAACAGAACCTAAGAATATCTGTATTTTGAGGCTCATAAAGGCGGGCCTGTACAGATATGGAAAAGCTCCCGACCGAGTTCCTGTTTCTTGTATCGCCCTGTCACAAATCTCGGTGCACATTAGAGGACGTACATTTAAAGCATCGAGCTACAATTTACGATACATATGTGGGAAAGTCTAGATGCATGCATGTCTGCTTTAGGTGGTGTATCGTAGATTTGAGGGCATTACTTTAGTATGGAATCGGATTTGATCGAAGGTGGCAGCCCGTACGCTTACGTAGCATAGAATTGATAGATAATGTAACATTGTTATATAGAGATCCGTACGTCACTCCGGCGTAGGATGAGGGACTGTGTATATTTCGGTGGTATTACGGTGGAGACCGTGGGAGTGGGTTACCTTGGGGTGTACCTTAATATTGGGGTAGCTACATATATACTATATTAGGTAAGTCCACTGGGAAGTAAATGGGTACAACGTGTATGTAAGCCTTGAGTACTGTTAATCTAAGTAACCTAATGAATTGGAAAATGTGATTGAATAATATATGTAGGATTATCCAAAGTATATAGTTTAAATCCAGTAACCAGAACTTGTGTTCTGACCCCCTCCTCATAATATACTCACAGGTTAGATTTATGGCAGAGACATGATAGCTTTGGATACTGGTTAGGCAGTATTATTAATACGGTAAGGCTATACTTTGATTATATTATATTTTATCCATTCCGCTGTGAGATACTTTTTGAGCTCTGACATATTTTGTGTCTCTGTCTTTTCTGCAGGATACGAAAGCAAACCAACACGAGTTTCGATAGATTAGAATTTTGAAAAAAATCAGCTAGTTGGAATTCGGGTTGTCACATCTGGTATCAGAGCTTAGGTTTAGGATTCATGTATAGATAATGAGTGAACGTATTTGTATTTTTAAAATAAAAATATATCTATTATGCATATATATATACCTAGCTCCATAGAGGAACTCACTAAACAGAAAGAGCATAATATGATAAGAAATGGGATATTTGTTTTGTACACTAAAGGAATGAATATGGAAATTTGAGACCCTTAGAAAATTTGGGTGGAAAGTGTACAATATATTTTGTATGGAAGGAAGGTGAATCCCATATGATTGGTATTTTGGGGTAGTGGGTTTGGCGATAAAACCTTATATATTGGAAAAGGTTAAAAAAAGAAGAAGAGAAAAATGGATTAGGAATATATATAGTGTTGAGAGAATTTACTTTGTGGGAGTGTCTAGGAAAGCCTAGAAAAATTGGAAACCCGCTTTGACTCTAACCCCATTGTTAACTTTTAAGAACTTGAAATTGTAAAAGTTTTGGGAAAATGGTTTATGGTGTTTTCAAGTTTTAATCTTAAAAATTATAAATATGTAATGTATACATATTGAGTTTTAAAGTAAAATGGGGTATATTTTGTAAATAGTGATTTCTTGCAAAAAAATTGTCTAAAATAAAATTATCTCATAAAAGGTGCATATTATAGTGCATGTATAACTCGCTAGTTTTCTTGTTATACTTCATAACAAGAATTTTTAATAAAGGAAGTTCTGAAATCTCTATTCTTATGATAATCCTTTTTGATAAATTATTTTGGGTGGACAAAATAAGTTATAGAAATTAAGAGTAGAGTAGATAGTTGCACCTTGTAGTAAGAGACTGAACTGACCTTATAAGTAAGAACCAGTCGTAAGCCTAATTGAGAATTAGTTGTCCTTGTCTACTCCAGTTTTTGTGTGGAAAAAAAATATGAATGATGATGATTTACATTTTTTTAAATGACATGTTTTATGGTTTGGCAAAAATAAGTTTTGGTGAGGAAAAAAAGTTTTGACACTTTTGGAAGAAAAGTGAAATGAAAAGGCCAAACCGTGTTTTAAAAAAAAGTATGGAGTAGGTAAGGATTAGAGCCTAGGAAAGATGGGAAAAAAATTTGAGGCTATGAAGAAAATAGCGAGAATTATCATGGAATAATAGTAAGTTCCCGTAGAATGCATAAGCATTGAAAAGCCTAGGGTATTGCTTGAAATAATTGTTGGTACAAAACTAGGACTAGGGGAGACTACTAGACGTTAAAGGGCAAGTAAGTATTTAAATCCTGTTGGTTGAATTTTTCAGAGGGGGACATAGTCCCAAGATTCTTGGCCCTTAATAGTAGCTGAGTAGGGTGTCTGTTTTCCTGTTTTAGTTGAAAGACTAGAGAGCTTATTTGAAAACTAAACTTAGATGAGATGATTAAATAAGCTAAGAAAAGAGATATGGTACAACTAAAAAGGAAATAGCAAATTCAGTAAAGCAACAAACGTGATAAATTATGAGGAAAGATGGATAAAGATAAAAATTTCCAAGATAAGATGAAAAAGAAAATCAGTAACAAAGAATTTTTTTATTATGAGGGTTGTGCTTGGATAGAAAAATAGGGGATCTTTACATAATAGTTTCGTAAAATCCAAGTACGGTTGGAAAAATGTAATTAAAAGAAAGATGTAAGATGTGAAGTTTTCCACCTTTTGTAACATAAGAAATCAAATTTAGAAAATTAAATTTCTCTAAAATTCGAAAAATAATGTTGGTTGCTAGGATTTTGGACGCAAAAATTGGATGAACTACGCTCTTGCTCAATAAGAGTGTTGGAAAATTTGGATGAAAAAACATTTTTTATTTTCAAAATATTGCAATCATGTATAACTGCCAGTATATTTGGGATGTGAGCATCATGTTTTTAAAGGATTTTTGAAAATTTGCATACATATAGGAGGTACCGCTTAGGCATACATATATTATTATGTTGTATTTCACTTTGCGCAAGTGCATAATGTTTGCAAAAAATTGGATGCACACATGATGGATGTACATTATGCGAGGGGTTAATTGATTTCTTTTACCGTTATCAAATTTCGGGGACAAAATTTCCAAAGGGTGAGAGAATATAACACCCCACATTTTGTAAAAATTAAATAATTAAACAATGTATATGTTTATATAAATATATGCATTGACATATATAATTAAAAAAAGAAAATATTAATGTAAATAAAAATGTAATGTATGCACAGAAAAAGAAAGAAAGGATAGGTTGCATGCAGTGTAAATATGTTGCATGCACCGATTATGCATATTTTAAAAAGAAAAGGAAAATTTGAAGAGCTTCCAGAATTTGGCCATGGGATTAGCGTCATTGTGTTCGTGGCGATTTTCTGGTCAATTTAGACCTATGGATTTCATAAAGCTGATTTAAGATGAAAGAGATACCTTTAAATGAAGTGTGGTAGCAAAACATGAAAATTAAGGTAAAAGAAGGAGAACGATGACTACCGTTGTTTCTAAACTTATCAACAAAAGACAACATAGCTTAGTTGGTTAAGGCATTGGATATGTAACACATAGGTCGGGGTTTGAAACCCGGTGTTAACCCCGTTGTTAACACAGTTCATAAACTGATGCGTCAATCGCCAGTGAAGCGATCTCTTGTGCGTCATGATATTAGTTCGGTCGATCTTTACGGATCGGTTAGGCTCAACGCGTACGGATCGGCCTCAATGCATGGTCGAGCACCATTCACATATAGGTATCGGTCGGTTTGCACTATACTACCGATTGATCGCTTATGATTTCAGGAACCGGATATTTGCTAAACTATAATTATGTTGCACATATTACAAATATGGGTCGTTCATACATAACGTGATTGCTATATGGTTTCACAATGGCACTGGCATAAGTAATGTTGAAGTACACAATAAAACGGGCATTCGTATGTAGCACGTATATATGTCTATAATACAACGTACGTAGACAACATTTGGAACATGCACATGGATCTACGACTTAGTTTAGAAAGGGAAGATCACATCACAAACCATATATTTCACATATCAACTAAGATCCCCAAATGGTGATGACGTGGCTGACATGCATGTTCATAAGGTTTTGGACGCGTTGTTCAATAACTAGAAAGCATAGTTGGGTCATTATTTGTGTATAATGCAATAGAATCAATTCGCACACGTCAGCCATGTAGGTTCCATTCACCAAGCACAGTCAAGCGAGCAGCTCCTGGTCGTAAAACGATGGCATAGTCGAACCCCTAAGCTCGCTCGTACAACATGTCTGGCGGTCCAACATTGTATAAAGGTTGCTCGTATATTTAGAACAAGGTTGTGCATAATGTATTTAAGCAGGTCATTATAAACATGCTTAACTGATGCGAACAGGAGCAGAACACGTGGTAATGCTTTATCATATGTTCACACGATGGCACTCCGATGTTGAACATGTTAGTCACATATTCTTGAATAGGTCGGTCATGCGCTATGCTTTTGAAGGGTCCCTCATGTGGTATGGAAGCAGGAAGTCGGTCGTTCATTATGTCACGTACATATGCAAAAGCACTAAAATCCAAGAATGGCAAAGTTGTAAATACTTATCCCATATTTAGTACTCCACAAAGAGTAAAACATATGGATTGGTCCACAAGAGTAAAAGATACACACGTGGCACCGAGTGAAAGTTTGGATCAGCCTTTCCAAATAACATGTGGGCTCTCACCGATATTTGTATAAAGATTGGTCACAAAATAGACAAACACGTTGTTCACAACAGAAAGAGCTCGTTCACTGCTAAGTAGTGGTCGCTCTCTCACAACTAAGTGGTGGACACTCACTGATGAAGCGAAAGGGATCGCACATACCCGGTATAAGCTCGCGCCAGCCTGATGACAGCTGTAAATGAGGTGTGGCCAGTTGTACTTAGTCCCCGTGCACTGAAATTATGACCGTGCCACTCCCTATCAACTTTTCCTATAAACACCCCCTTTCACCACAATTCATAGGACTGACTCCTTGACCCTGAAGGGCCGCCCAGGTCCTTCCTCCATCATTCTAAAGCTTCTCAAGCTCCATTAATGATCGCCAAATCTCTCTTCTTCTTCCTCCTACATGAGGTGGATATCGTCTTCTGCGAACACCATTAATTTTCACTCCAAGTGATCTCCAATCGCCATTTCTTCTCTTTAAAGCTCAAATTTAACACCATTTTCATGATGGAACCAAGGAAAATAATCTAATCACAAGTTCTAATCTGTCTCTTCTCGAATTCAAGTGACATCTAAAGCTAAAAGAGAGTAAAAAGCGGAAAACCACCATAAAAGAAAGTGAACGAGTGGAATTAATGAGATGTATGAGATGATGCTCTATGTAAATTGTTCCATGATAATGAGAATGTATTCAAAAATGGATGTAGATCTTTCCTAGATCGAACCACTATAAAAACTCTCATGTTTTCTACTTTTACTTGCATTTGAATTTGTGGCCCCATTTTCATTTTCCATACCTTTTGGTGAAGTGTGATTTCACACCTTTGGTATTTGAACCATTTTGATTCAAACATTTGGTGTACATCATGGGGCCCAATCCACTCTCCTACCTCAAGTATCTTGTGAAAGCGTCTAAGTTCTAAGATGGTCCTAATCGTAAATTCCTCAAGTCAAAGAATCGGATCAAGCTGTGAATATTCTTAAAGCCTATCGTTTTACTATAGATCTCTGTGATCTAGAAGTGAGGATCTTCTGAAAATCCATCTTACCAAAAGCTACGGAGTTTCCCAAGCATGTTCACCATCTACAATTTTGTAAACGCTCATAGCTAAAGTTGATCTTGCAACAATGATTCATGTTTGTTAACCAGACCCAAACCTCATAATTCGAGAAGCAGCTGAATGGCGCTGAACTACATTCCCAGCTGACAATGTTAATTTGAACGTGTGATTTGGCAGAATATGTAAAGGCTTGGTCGCTATCTCCAACGCCGTCATCTCATGAAGACGCATTACCATCAGTAGTGTCAAACTCTAAAGATGATGTCCCATGCGCACTATGCTTGGGTGTTTACAAGCAACATCAACGGTTAGATTCATTTGATAACTACCATGAGCTCGATTGGACACCTCAACTCATTAAATTAGCCATCTAAAGACAATGCACCATTTCCTAAAAGAAGAATCAAGCTAATGCCATCAAATCAAAATTCCAGACTAGCAAATGCATTGACGCAGACAATTCCTGTTAATCTCCTTCTAAGTTATTGATTTGTTGATTTGATTGTAAACAAGTGACTGATTCTCTATTATCCTTCAATCTAAGGACCTTTTCCTATGCTTTTTAGGTAGGAATACATTGGTAAATGGATATTGTGAGGTCAAGCAAGACTTTAGCAAGTTCGATGCTTGCATATTATAGAATTTGGTCGTCAGAATTAACAAAGTATAGCCGAAAGCACGTAGAAACATGAATCTGTGTTCATGAAGATGTGATGAGCTTACGCCAAGTTCATCAACATAAATTTTCATTTCCTCTAAAGCAGCCAAAGAAGCATTGCGCTTTTTAACAGTTTGAAAGCCGCAAAGTGTTGAGAATGGTTTAATCTCAAGCTGTTACATCAACATTCTTCGCCCCATGCTCACATATGGATTCATCGTTGAAAGATTTGCACATAAAACAAGCATGACAACCAGAGAAAGATACAATCTTACTGCTGCACTCACTAATAGAAAATATTGTATCCATGTGACTAAAATAAGCTGCAAACTTGGGGTGCAACAATAAGTCCCTTGCATCAGGCTTCAAATTCATGCAATCTGAGCATACGTTTTCCACACCTTTGTATAAATTGTATACAGAATCAATGTATGACAATTTGTTCATAAGCTTGACGATAGTTCCCAATGGAATAGTCAAGAAACTAAACAGTTAACCAACCTCGGATCGAGCAGCAACACTTGAAGGGAGTAGTCGAGCAGCACGCCACCAGCTACGAGTCGAGCAGTGCTTCAGCTGAGGGTTGCACATGACATCAACTGCTCTGGTGGTTGCTCGAGCATTGTTGTTGAATGAAGAGGTGGAGTAGTGCCATGCTAAAGAGGGTCGATCTTACATAACCTTAACTAAGCATAACCTAGAAGGAAATTGAAGGTCGCTCAGATACTCTGAAAAATAGCCCTACGGATTCATCAATCCCTATAGGGAATAGAAACATCCATTCATCCAATGACGGCTAGGCATTTCCATACGAGAATCCATCCGAAGAATTTCAGAGTCGGAGATCTCGTCTTGGAATGAGAAATGGACGGGGCAGGAATGTTCTGACCCAACTGGCAGGGGCCCTTCAAGATCAACCAAGCATTATCAAATAGGATTTCTGCTTTAACGATTGTTGACGGAAATCAGATTCCATAAATATGGAATGATGACCAACTGCGATGACTCTCTGCATAATACACTCCTCGTCTTCTAGACTGTTCACATGAAACTTACTTCATCATAAACTAATAAAGTTATGCAACCCTTGTTGTGAATCCCAACAATAATGACTCAAATACCGTCTATTACGTTATCCAACATGAGTGTAAAGATGTAAGGCACTTCCCCAGAAGTCGCGCCGATGGGAATCAAAAGGGGACAAGTAGCAAGAAAATCTGAAATAGAAGCTGCGAAGTTTCACCTCCACAGGTTCACCAAAGGAAATATCTCATGAGAGACGAGGTCCAAGCCTCGGGTTTTATAATCAAGACCGCTTTTCAAAACGAGCATCTATTTTGAGAACCAGTGTCCACCTTGCTCGCGGGACGATGCAACAACAATTAGCTCCACACAGCAAAGCTTACGAAAGTTCCTTCCATGAGTGGGCTGCTATAAGGCAGGGGAACATATCCAATTAGAATTCTAGAAGATCAAATACTACCCGTTTCCTGGGGCACAGTAAACCAAAACCTAGGCTGGAAGTACCAATCCTAGTGCCAGAAGGATCGACAATAGGTTGGAAGGACCAGCATTAATCCCAAGTCCTCCCAATGTAGGGGCAATTAATCCCAAGTCCTCCAAATGTAGGGGCAATTAATCCCAAGACCTTCGAATGTGGGGGCGATTAAACCCAAGGTCCTCACTTAGCGAGGGCTCCAAACATAGGACCCAACAATAGAATGATTGCAAGTTCCACTAAAGGGGCAACTTGTTAGGTGCAGGACACCGGTTCTTTGAATCGAGATAAAACTCGATAAGAGGAACTAGCGTCCGCCTCATGGGATGAAGCATCAAGTCGGAAGGACTAACAAAATCTACGCTGGAAGCCCCAGTCCTAGTGTCGGAAGGACCGATAACAAGTTGGAAAGACCAGCATTAACAGAAATCCTAGCTGAAAGGGGGTAACAGTAGCCGAAAGGGGGTAACAGAAATCCTAGCCAAAAGGGGTATCCAAAAAAGTCCTTTAGATTCTGAGTTAATTAGAACAGATAGGACCAAAATTGGATCAAAATTTGAAACCCAAGACCTCCCCAGGGGGCTCGTATTTAAATCTTATCTCCAAAGGACTTAGGTCATCAAATTAGCGAGAAATAGGGTTAAGTACGCATAAAAATATATAATGTGTTTAAACCTAATATCCGAAGGGCTTGGACTACCAGGTTAGCAAGAAATATGGTTAAATACATTAAAAACAAAAACATGTGTTTAAACCGAATCACCGAAGGGCTTGGGTCACCAGGCCAGTGAGAAATTCGGTTGAATACATTATGGAGAATATATAACCCTCTTCAAGAGGCATGCATTCAATTCTAATCTCCGAAGGGCCTGGATTGCTAGGTTAGTGAGAATACGACTAAATGCATGATAAATATAAAACCCCTTAAAAGGGGGCACTGGAAAAATGGTGTGAATCGACCCACTAAATTGAATTCTAGCTATGACTAAGAGAATTTGGAAAAGCTAATCACTTCCAGCATAATAAAATCGTAATGAACTTTGGTATGGAGCCATAACCATAGCATCAAAAGCAAACCAACAGTGCTAATTTCTCATACCATAAATTTGTTACAACCACATAATCGACAAAGTGTGCTGTTATACTAGTGTACCGTGATGCAAGTGCAATATGCAGCGTACAAATAAAAGTACGATAAAGCTAAATAAAAGGTGGTAGTACAACAAATAAAAACACTGTCCCATGCAAACAAAGAAAAGCACGGTTTCACAATAGAGTCACAAATCAATCACAAGGCCACAGAGTCAACAATATAAGCAAAAGATGCATGAGTTTTTCAGGCTTAACCAGGGAAGGAGCAGCGGTTGGTTGACTTACATCCTTATCATAACCTTCAAAACCATGAGGAAGCTATTTTGTAAAAATAACAAACAGCCTCGTCCTATAACACTAAGTTTATAAAGCCCAAATAAAGTAGCATCGCTGTCGGCTAAAGCTTGAGCATAGCTTGATCAGTAGTCATCTTGTCTAAAAGAGTCCGATCTCCTTTTTGTTCAAGCTCCATTACTTCTAACTCATGAGAAGCAGTCTTTCCCATAAACTAGCATTGACGTGCTGCTCCGTGGCTGATCTATTCCCAGCAGCCCATCAAGCCGATCGAGCTTAGTTAAATATATCAATCAGGAAGACCTTATTCTGCTTACAAAAGAAAAATCGCAACCGAGGGTATAAAAGGATCCAAGCATTTTTCTCAATAATAACTCCTCCTTGGAATTTTTCAATACAACATCTCCGTTAGAGACTAGGGCATCCGGTGCTTTAGGCATAGAGCAGGAAGTAGAAGAAATTTCCCTAGAGGGAAAGAATCGAGTAAGTACAAGTAGCCCAGATTCAGGAAGAAATCCTTCTGTGATAAGAAGAATTTTGGTCATATTTTATCCATTAACATCCTTCAGACATTTAAGCATATAATCAGCTTCTAAAGCCAGGGTCCTAGATATATCGGCATGATTAGAAGCTTTAAATAAGCATGTAAAAGCAAAAAGATTTTTCCAAGAAATTAGAAGCTTCTAGTGCAACAATTTGAATCAAGGAAATTCGGCAAGGTTAATCACATTCATCTCAGGCAATTCATGATGACCCATGGTAAAAGAGTAGCATGACCATGTCAAGATTGGACAATGTTCAGAAAGCACACCATGGGCTCATCATGACAATGGAGTAAGGAAAAGTCGTATCGCACTCAGCAAAGGAAAATTTGACAAAATAGATATGAGTCGATACGTCGATAAATCTCATTGACTATTGAAATACAACTTTGAGAGTCCAGCTAGTCAAAGTCATCAATTGCAAGTCTCAGAAAGTAGTGAAGATAAAGACATCGCTCAACTACATTGAAAGAAACCTCTTCTAAGAGTGAGTTCCTTCACTAAGAAAAATAGGAGTCTTTCAACACAAAATCTTCCTATCTTATATAGCTCAAAGAACCTAATGGATTCTGCTTCAAACCTGAAGATACATGACGCTCAAAAGGTGACTATGCTAATATGGCATAGCTCGAATCCCATAGAGCGATAACATTTCTCTAGGAATTAAAGCTAATATCCATAAGCGATACTAGCATGAGTTATATAAAAGGGGGTTGAGCAATAATCGTGCATTGGGGTAAGCCAAATTTAAGTAAAGATTCAAAGTTATAGTCTGGGATAGTCCATGGTGATAAACACCTTCGCAAGGGATGACAATGCTCGAGGCTATAGAAACTGGAAAAACACCCCAAAGTACGGGGGAAGTTAATATATGAGCAAATGAAGGAATAACGCAAGAGGCGATTCATTACTGCACAACAACCGAGTTCCAGGCCTAGTTCCATGGTTCGAGGCTCTAGGGATGGATATTAAAAAAGAAACAAATAAAGTGCTGGCCCGGTATAACTTATTAAGTGATGCACGTAAGCCATTACGTTTTCAAAATACCTATGGTCACGATCACTCAAGAGGATTGGCAGAAAGCACGAAACAAGATGACTAGTGCGTCACTAATAATTGTATGAGCCAGGCTAAACACAGAATTCCTTCAGATAAATTGTCAGGTGCATGCCTTCCATAGATACTAAACCTAATGTAGTAATAATTCAAAAGACAATACTTAAAATTCATAGTCCAAAACCGAGACTAACAAATCTCGTGTATTGTCGTTAAGAAAATTGAGTGTATTGCCAGTGTGACCTATATCTATCAAGTCATAAACTCCTAGATAAAAGCAAATTCACATTGATAAAACAGTCAAATCCGCAAACGATTCTCATGATTTACTTCCAGTTACTAGACTAATCCATTACATGTTCTTTGAATAAGCACGTATGCCAATAGGAAAATCTCCAATAAAACTGGGTTGATATTGCGCCACTATTCGTCGGAGTAAGACAAAAAGGGCCAAACTTTCCAATGCACATCGTCAACTAGTTTGAAAACCATGTGCAAATCAAAAGCCTGTACTCCCGAATCTAACAAATATCGAGAAACCTAGAAGCTACTGTAATGAAGGCACAAGGCGGACAATTAGCAAATTCCTTTTTCTTTGACAATTTTATGAATTCAAAAATGCCAAGATGGACACATGCTTAGTCAAAAACACATCGTGCCAGCACGGAATGGCATCTCTTTGAGTGGCTGTCAAGGAACTCAAGTAGAAGCTTCAATGCTAGCAGAAGTGATTTCCTATTTCGAAACAATAACTGTCTGTCTGTATGATATTCACTTTGCACATGGAATCTTGTTTTAAAGAGCTACAAACATAAAGATGTGTACTGCTTGCAAAGTTCCGAATCCCAAAAATCGAAGTATTTCTACATCAACAAGGTATTGATAACATCAAATTATAAACGACCCCTCCGTAGTAAGGGTACCTAATGGAATCTCCGATGTCAGAACTTTCGACAAAGCAGACAAACGCTGAGAAACGAAAGCCTTAAGAACGAATAATAGCCTCCTAGGCGGGGCACAAACATTCAGAGCTCTTCTAAGAAGGAACATAAGATAATTCACAGATACGAATTCCCCAAATGTGAAATGTCATATACCATCATACTTGTTGTTAAAACAATAACGCTTAAAATCTGCAGTCGACTTTAATCGATTGTTGATCTTCAGCATTAACGCGAATTGGAGTTAGAATATCGTATTTGTGCAAATAATATTCGATGGGTCACAAACCATTGAGTAAAGCAATCCTGAACAAATACTTAATTCAGTTCAAAATAGAATTCGCTATAATTCATTTTTTATTGATCCACTATCGATATGGACAGTCGATGGTGAGTATAAGTCTAAAATCGTGCAATCATTTGTTTTGATTACAGAACATGTAGCATGGAACACATTAAATCAAAACATGATTGGCCATAGCAAGCAAAGAGCTACAGTTGGATCCCAAAGAAAATTGAGTTCATTTCGAAGCCCGGATTTCTCACAAGCGAAGAGTACAAGCTTCGAGGGGCTAATGTTAAACCTATTATCAATGTGGTTCATAAACTAATGCATCAAGCGTTAATAAAGCGATCGGTCGTGCATCAAGATATCAGTTCAGTCGGTCTTTACGGATCGGTCAGGCTCAACGCGTATGGATCGGCTTCAATACACGGTCGAGCACCATTCACATATAGGTACCGGTCGGTTTACGCTATACTACCGATCGGTCGCTTATGATTTCAAGAACCAGATATTTGCTAAACTATGATTCGGTTGCGCATATTACAAATATGGATCATTCATACATAATGTGATTGTTATATTGTTTCACGATGGCACCGACATAGATAATGTTGAAGTACACAACAAAATGGGCATTCATATGCAGAATGTATATATGTCTATAACATAATGTGCTTGGCAAACATTTGGAACGCGCACACGGATCTACAACTTAGTTTAGAAAGGGACAATCATGTCACAAACCATATATTTTACGTATCAGCTAAGAGCCCCAAATGGTGATGACGTGGTTAACATGCATGTTCATAAAGGTTCGGGCGCATTGTTCAATAGCTAGAAAGCATAGTTAGGTGATTATTTGTGTATAATGCAACAACATCAATTCGCACACGTCAGCCATGTAGGTTCCATTCACCAAGCACAGTCAAGCGAGCAACTCCTGGTCATTAAACGATGGCATAGTCGAACCTTTAAGCTCACTCATACAACATGTCTGATGGTCTAACATTGTATAATGGTCGCTCATATATTTAGAATAAGGTTGTGTAGAATGTCTTTAAGCAAGTCATTATAAACATGCTTAACTGATGCGAACAGGAGTGGGACACGTGGCAATGCTTTAGCATATGTTCACACGATGGCACTCCGATGTTGAACATGTTAGTCACATATTCTTGAAGAGGTCGGCCATGCGCAACGCTTTTTGAAGGGTCATGCATGTGGTATGGATGCAAGAAGTCGGTCATTCATTATGGCTCGTACATATGCAAAAGCACTAAAATCCAAGAATGGCAAAGTTGTAAATACTTATCCCATATTTAGTACTCCACAAGGAGTAAACCATACGGATTGGTCCATAAGAGTAAAAGATACACACGTGGCATCGAGTGAACGTTTGGATTAGCCTTTCCAAATAACATGTGGGCTATCATCGATGTTTGTATAAAGATTGGTCACAAAATAGGCAAACATGTTGTTCACAACGGAAAGAGCTTGTTCACAGCTAAGTAATGGTCGCTCGCTCACGGCTAAGTGATGGACGCTCGATCACGAAGTGAAAGGGATCACACATACCCGGTATAAGCTCGCACCAGCCTGATGACAGCTGTAAAGGAGGTGCGGCCAGCTGTACTTGGTCCCCGTGCACTGAAATTATGACTGTGCCACTCCCTCTCAACTTCTCCTATAAATACCCCCTTTCACCATAATTCAAAGGACCGATTCCTCGACCCCAGGGGGCTGCCCAAGTCCTTCACCCACCATTCTAAAGCTTCTCAAGCTCCATTAATGGCCGCCAAAGCTCTCTCCTTCTTCCCCATGCAAGAGGTGGATCTCATCTTCTCCGAGCTCCATTGATTCTCCCTCCAAGTGATCTCCAATTGCCATTTCTTCCCTTTAAAGCTCATGTCTAACACCATTTTCATGATGGAACCAAGGAAAATAATCTAATCACAAGATCTAATCCGTTCCTTCTTGAATTCAAGTGAGATCTAAAGCTAAAAGAGAGTAAAAAGCGGAAAATCACCATAAAGGAGAGTGAACGAGTGGAATTAATGAGATATATGAGATGATGCTCTATGTAAACTGTTCCATGATAATGAGAATGTCTTCAAAAGTGGATGTAGATCTTTCCTAGATTGAACCACTATAAAAACTCTCGTGTTTTCTACTTTTCACTTGCATTTGAATTTGTGACCCCATTTTCATTTTCTATACCATTTGATGAAGTGTGATTTCACACCTTTGGTATTTGAACCATTTTTAATTCAAACACCCGGCGGTGACATAATTTTTATGTTTGTTTTAGAGAGGGCCAACTAAAAATACAAATATATATATGCATAAAAATTCAAAATTTGAAAGGGTAAGAACGTACATATAAGAAAATAAAGGAAGTATATGTGTATATATATATATGAGAATATATATATATATATGTGTGTGTGTGTGTGTGTGTGTGTGCAGAAATATATGTATACAAAATATAAAATTCAAGATAAGGCTACAATCAATGAAATATGGCAAGAATCAAGTAACGGTGCAACACCGTTTGAATTTTGAAAATGAAACAAAAATTATGCATATATATATGTGTATATATATACGCGTAAATTGATCGTTAGAAGAATAGTATACATATAAGAAAATGATATGTGAATATAACAGTTAAATAAATTCCAGAAAACTCAAACACTGGAAAATCAAATTTCTGCACCAAAACAATTCAAACATTCGAAATTCAAACTTTTGCGCCTAATTGGCAATTTAATTGGTAGGAAGTGACAATGCATGCCCTGTTGGCTTTATTCTATTGGTCCAATACAAAATTATTGTTGATGTGACAATTTCCTATTGGCTATATGACATGGAGAGAATAGATTTCATCAGGGAAAATAGAATGTTAGCATCGATTTAAGCTTCTTATATAATGGACCATATAGCTCTCCATTCTCATTTGCTGTTTCTTCACTCTCTTCTTCTTCCTCCATATAATTGCCGAATAAAATTATTAATTATAATATTAGGGCGCTGTCTACATGAAGATTAAAGAAAAGAAAAGGGAATTTATCGTCAACAACGACAAATTCAGAAAATAAGGTGTTTTCAACTGCAACAACAGTACAACCTTATGACTCTCATCTGCAACCAATCTAAAGATATTCTTTTCTAGATTGGTGTTTTCACCAAAAATTGGTTCAAAAGCCAATGGTACGAGAATCGTACTTCACCAAACAAGGTTAGAATATAAATGGAGTCGCGCTCAACAACAATTGAAAGTAAAAATGCGTAGGAAACAAAATGAAGACGAGGTTTTAGAGTGGTTCAGCCCAGAGCTAGGCCTACTTCCACTGTGAAGGTGATTTGCATTATTATGATGATATTTATAAGATACTTCAACTCTCATTCTTTATACATCTTCTTATTCTCTCAATATATTATCACTTTTACATACAAATCTTGCTCAGATTCATGAGATTCAATGGAGGAATGGTAGGATCTATGGTGAAGAAGGACGGATAGGCGACGGAGGAGGAGGATGTCTTCGATCTTTTGCACTTATGGGATTTTGACAGGCGCTATGGCAAAATGGATGAAATATCTTCAGATGGTAATGATGATCATGGTTGAAATGTTTAAGGAATGGCTAAGGATGGAATTTAGCATCACTCCATGGTGGCCGCGGGTCCCCCTTTTCCAGTGGCAATTATGGCTTATTTATAAGTGAGCCCCCCACCCCCCGATGAAATGAATTGAAGTCCGTCTTTGTAGGCTATAGATCGCTTGTCTTATTAACCACGAACATGCCATTGCTTAGCAGTAGCCAACTGGTGACAACTATTTCCAGCTATCCTGTGCGATCGACTACATAGGAACGAGTGACGTATCATCATGTTTGGGGCCTTCGTAACATGGCCCACATTCATCCTCTGACTGAAGGGCTCATATCTGATGGTAGACGAGAGGTTGATCAAAACCTGTAAAACTGATATATGTGCGATCGCTCTAATTGCAGCACTATTGATAGACCAGGGAAAGAGCGAGAGTCCGAGGTTATGGTTCTATGAGCGGATATGGGGTCCATGGGCGGTTTCGTGGTCGAACGATTGCGGAATGGATTATGTGATCAAGACCATCTCCCTTCTTTGTCTTGTGTGACCGACTTCTTTGTTGCAAGAATAAGAGAGACTCTTGATATGGGCGATCTCTGTGAATGTGCAAGCCTCACAATCTTTAGGCATTACCATTCTTAATGCGTGACCTCTCTGTATAATCGTGTTGCATTTTATGACCACCCACTGCTCTCATACTCGAGTTGTGGTCCGTGTTTAAACTTGCTTTGTACGAACGACCTGTTGAGGCATGTGTGAACGAATCTTGTGAATGCTCATTCTATGGCTTTAATATGGACTTAATTCTTCAATGCACATTTGTTCCTTAAGGGATAAACATTTGCCCCTCGAAGTTTGTAATTCTCGGCTTCCGAAGATAGCATGCTTCGAAATAATGAAATGTAATGCAATGGCAATTGACGGATTAAGTCCATTCCTTGTAAGACGAGCACCCTTACTAACTTTTCGTACTTATTGAATATCTTTACAGTCGTTCGTGCACAGACATGACTGTTTGCTGACCGGATCTGATGGGCTTTTTTTTGGGATAATTGAGCATTTTATATAGGCCTGACAAAGCTGTTGCATCACTTTAATTTGAAAGGGCTTTTTAGTCTTCTTTAAATGTTGTCTCTTGTTTTTCCGCTCTTGTATATTTTGTTTCTCTAAAAAGCTTGTTTTAATGGTGGCTCTACTGTAGGAGATTCTCAATTGCCTCCGATTATTACCTTTCTTAACTTGCTATCTCGCCTGATCTTTCCAGACCGAATTCCTTCAATTTTGAAATTGGTTAGAGCACTTCCTCTTCCAAATCGAACTCGTTTGCTGGTATGTAAGTGAATTTCTCCTTTAACTTTGCATCTTGAGTTAATCCAGCTTGCCTTATAAAAGTTCGTGGTTGGTAAAAAGCCGAAATATCGGACCATATATTGAAGTTTTAACCAATTTGACTTAGCATGTCCAGGAATTTGAACATAATCATTTGTCAGACTTGATTTTCAGTATAGTCCCTTCTTCTTCTTCGATTGCAACGAAAATGTTTACAGGTTGCTTGTTAGAATATCTCTGAAACATCGTTTTTAATTTACCATGCCTTCACTAGATGCTTGATGAAATGCTTGTATCATAGAACTTTGATATTGCTTTATGTTCTGTTTGTTGCCGGCAGCGTTTATTTGTTATGAGCGTCCAATAGTCATTTGATAAGTGACCGGGCCAGAACCTTCATACATGTAGGCGTCACAAGCAACCAGTCGAATATGGTTTGCTTTTCTTGGCTGAACTTTCCTTGTAATGCTTAACCGATAATGGAAAGTCCTACCACATACCTTTGAGCTTGTTTATATTGCTGGTAAATTTTAAGGACTAGGTATGTTTGAAGTAATGCTTGGTTTGAAGAGCATATTTGCTCAAAAATTGATTTTCCTTTATTATTAGCAACCTGACTGTAACTTATTTCCCAAACATATCTATCCATGTAGAAATGCAAACTAAAAACCAACCTACTCAAAGCCTCAATGAGGGTATTATGTTTGAAGAGGTCGAAGGTTCTGGTCAGGTGGCTGAGGTTGTCCTAATTGCTAGCTCTGTTGGTCAAGTTTATCTTCAACTCCGACTCCTTGAATTGGCGCCTTCTGCTAGTCGTAAATCGATGCTCCTATACAACTTATACCAACAAATGTGTGCTCGTTTCGGATTTACGAAGGATGAAACCAGATTTCCAAGGAAAGACGATTCAGCTGATCGTCCTCCCCTTGGGTATGTATCGGTCAATCACCGTATGTTGTCCAGTGGAGCGGTTCCTCCTTTTAACTCCTACTTAGAGTCCATTTTGCGGTGTTTGGCTATTGCCCCATATCAATTGCATCCCAACGAGTATCACATTTTACTAGGGCTATACATACTTTTTATGAAAGTCAAGCAACGAGCACCTACGTTTCAGGATATCTGTTCCTTATATGATTTTAGAAGAAAGGAGGCAGACGGTCTCGCTTTCATTTATATAGAGGGCAGATATTGTAGGATTATTACTGGTCTAGCAGACAGTGTCAAAGGATTTCCGAATCAATATTTTTTGTTCAATGTCCTGTGAGCTTTTATAGGCGGTGGATGGAAGAAGGTAACTGCTTTCTGCCTCGAATTTCTTATTCTTCTTTCCTCCTCTTTTTAAAAAAAATTGATTATCTATCTATCTGGCAGCAATTCCTTCCAATCAAGGCTTTTTCCTCGACCAGGCTCTTCTTGACTCTTTGGTTGCTATTGACAAGACTGAAAGAAGTAGACAAGTGTTGCTTTCAGAAGAAAACCTTCGTAAATATCAGCTACTCCATCCTTCAAAATCTATTAAGAAAAAAGTGCCACGGGCAAATCCTTTACCAAAAAGAAGTGCCTAGTCCTGGGTGATAGCGGCCAATCTTCTCTAGAGTCTCCCTTGTTTTCAGCTATTAAAGGGAGTGATAAAAGAGTGAGTGAACACAAAGATGGTACAAGAGGTGATATAATTTCTGAAAAGATAACTGAAAATCCCATTCCCTTTTTTACTCAGGAAGAGAATTCTACATGGACTTTCGGAGGTTTGGGAGATTTAGATACCATCAATTATCTTAGTCAGGGTGATACTGTGACTTCTGATCCTATTATGTCTATCATGGAGAAAACCCAAAAACCTGCTCAATGGCCTGGGAAGACATTCGATTTAGGGGCTCCCCTTGTCATTGGTTCGTTAGCGGGTGTGTATTGAAATAACTATTATGGGCACTTTATGCTTTCCTGTAAATCTTATAGTTTCTTTGTGTGGTTGTTAAAATTTTGCTTTGTTCCCTTGGCCAAGTATGGATATGCCACACTCATTATCAGATAGTTTCTTTCAGCAAGATAGCATTATTCATCCACAAAGTTTATTACGATTTCGCCTTTCCTGTCATTTGAAGCGCTCTCAATCGTCCTTATGTTCTCAGCCTCAACACATTCTCGAACTTCCGCTGACCGATTCTTTAGGGAGGGAGGGATCCGATTATGCAGGAGCATTGGACAAGGGCAATGAAAGTGGGTACCTTGCAGAAGAAGAGAAGAAGAAAAGGAGCATGAATGACCGTGGCAAAAGTGAGATTCATGAATGTTCTTTATCGTCTGACTTTCTGGAACCTGTTGCTCCTACTTTCCTTGAACGATCCATCGTTCCAACTTCTGCTCAAATCCAAACAATTCTCAACTGACCTTCTTATAAGGTTTCACCTGGTTACTTGATGCTTAAGGATCGTTTCGGAGGTTGGGATTTAAGAGGAATGCATTTTGACTTAGATCTTCATCCGAACGACAGACGAGATGATGTTGAAGGTCTAAGTACTATAAAAAATTGCATGATTACCCAGTTTAACACTGCCAGGAATCAACTTGAAGAACGGTTGAATCTGGCCATGAGCAATGTTGATAGGCGATTAGAACATTGGGCCAAGTTTGGTTATGATTTCCAGAGGTTAAATGTCCGGCATCTTGACCATATTGACGTCTTGGAGAATGACAAAGCTGGATTAGTTCACTTGATCAGGTTTCAGGAATCTGAAATTGCCTCTTTAAAGAGTGGGAGTGTTAAAGTGAACAACTTAGAGGCTAGAAACGAGGAACTCAAAAGGAAGCTTGAGGCCGTAAGGGGAGAGCTTCGGGAAGTTCAATCTACCCAAGAACTTGCTGAATGTCAGTTGGCTTTAGAGAGGCGGGATTCGGCCTCTTATCAATAAGAAAAAGCAGTTCTTGAGGGTAGGATTAATTCTCAAAATGAGACTCTTAGGATTCTGAAAGAAAGCAAGATCTGTGCCAAGAACTCGATGAAGCCAAGATTAGGGCTGACAATAATCTGTTCCATTTTTATGTTTACAATCATGAGCCGCGGAAGCTTAAGCTATCTGAAAAAGGAATTCCCACGGACTTTGGCTCTCGTTTAGGAACAAGTGCTTTCATACTCTGGTGGTGTCGACGACGAGCATCTGCAGGAAAACCTCTTGGAAGAAGAAGATCGTAAAGCTTTGGTTGGAGGTAGGAAGATATTGGAAGATGAGCGAGATCGATCCTCCAGGGAGAAAACCTCGAATATTACCTCCACTCATAACCCATCCGGTCTTATTGATATTGCACCTTCAAGCTGTCAAACTCCCCCTGCAAATTATCCTATCCAAGATGATGCTGGAGTTCGACCTATTATGGAACACATCTTTCAAGAGGATGTTCTTAAACAACGTGTGAGTCATGAAGATATTTCTTTAAATGATCACGAGATCGACTTTACATATCCAGTAACCACAGGTAAAATTTATATCTATCTGTCTGCACCAGATTGGGATTATCTTATCTCTTCACCTGGGTTTGCTGAGTTTTCTGCTTGTTATTCGTTTGCACCAGGTCCGCCTTTGCCACCTCTTTTGTCTACTGGCGGTACCGCTGTTCAAACTTCCACTGTTGATTCTGTTTTAGTGTCAACAAACCTTTACCAGGTGACCCAACACTGCTTAACATGTCCGATCTGGAAGGCGAGGATGAAACTTGGAACACTAATGTTGTGTCTGCTCTGACAGCAGAACGAAGTTGATGGAAAATAGCCCAGGAATTATTAAATTGTCCTCTCCTGATAGTCCTTGCGTAGACAAAAGAACAAAAGATAGATGTTAAACAGTTGGTTCATCTGCCATTTTCTCTGTTAAGAAGCAGCATTTGTGACCCTTATGTTTCAATTTCAATTCACTCTCGTCGATTGTATATGCGAGTGCCGGTCCTCGCCTAATATTTTATGCTCGTACACTTACGTTATAACGTTTGGTATTATAATGGCCCCGTCATTCGTTTATACGAAAGCCAATATCTCGCAGGGATTCGATTATTCGAATGATTGTATTAGGCGTTCATTTTTCGTTGTAACGTTGCACCGACCTTGTGAAACGAACAATTTTTTGTGAATTTTCTCAGTTATAGCCACGACTTTATTTTTGGTCGATTAGCTTGTGTTTATTAGGTTGGTATATAATCGTATTTCCTGCTAGCTCTTCGTGGATTAGATTTTAAATACCTAAGGTCATTACGTTTTTTTTTGTGTATGTGCCCCCATGGGAGTTCTTGGGCTTCAATTTTCGATCCAAGTTCAGTCTTGTTTGTTCTGATTTCTCTAGAAATGAAAAGACCTTGTTGCATACCCCCTTTCGGCTAGGATTTCTGGAACCCCCTTTTATCTAGGATTTTTGTTACCCCCTTTCGGCTAGGATTTCTATTACCCCCTTTCAGCTAGGATTTCTGTTTGTTTTGGTCCTTCCAGCACTAGGACTAGTGCTTCCAGTCTAGTTTTTTTTTCTAAATCTTTATGTTTCATCTCGGGAGGTGGACACTAGTTCCACTTATCAAGTTTTTGTTCGATTTGAAGAATTCATGTCCTGCACCTAACAAGGTGCCTCTTTTGGGACTGGCAAAAAGAAATTTTAAATCTGTGGGACAAATTTGATACTATCTTTGTATTTTCCTTAAAGCTTAACGCCAACCCCTTCAATGGATGCTTGCTAAGAGTATGGCGTGTTTCATAGTTAAAAGTGCAGCTTCCTGACTTGCTGTTTGTTTATCACGCTTTTCAATATTTTCCCCAAAGCAGCTTATCCTCTTGAAATGATATGCTTATTTAACTTGATGTTTCCGGTCTTCAAGTTGCTTTGCTTGGAATGTGTTCTGGGAAGCTTTCTGTTATGGTTTAATTGGAGATGAGCGATTGCTTCCACTATGCCTACAATTAAGAAATTGGCCTTTAGTATGGTCTTACAATCATGTCATCTAGGTAAGCACATAACTTTTGATTTATACAACTTTTGTTTAATACAATCATAAGTGAATCATCTGCTAAGAATATCTCGAGTAAAAGAGTAGAGTAAAACGACTATTGGTTCTTAAGTAGTAAAGCAAAGCAAAGTAATGGAGGTCGCTTTCTCAGAACCGCCATAACTAGGATGCTGACTACTGATCCTCAAGTGAATGTTGGCCTTGGATCGGCTTCAGCGATCTACTCATTACTTATTGCATGTGGAGAGTTGGGGCAGTATTCACGGATATGTATGTATTGTTGTAAATGATTCTTCCTGACTAGCTCCTCGATCAATGATTTTAAATGCCTACAGTTATCTGTGTTGTGCCCTGGCTGGTTATGAACCTGACAAAACCTTCCTCACCTTAGAGCAACATCTTTAACCTTTATTTGTTTCAGGATTGGATATTTCTCTGTATCCTTAGTTGCTATGAAAATATTCCCAATGGTGTCATTGACGGAAGTGAGCTCAGAGTTCTTAAGAAGCATAGCTTCTTCTTAGCCTGGTTATCTTTTCTTTCATTGCTCCTCTTCCGACCATCACAACTACCATGTGCACTACCTTTCCCTTTTAGTTGATCACACACAAATTTTCTTCAATGCTCATATATTTTTCATCTTTATTGAATATCTGTTTGAGTGTACTTGGCTTCTTTTTCTTAGACCATCGTCCTAACTTGGTCTTTTTACATACGATCCCTTTTAAAGCCATCAGAACTAGTTAGGGCTCATAATTTTCAACTTCAGACACTTTCGTATTAAAGCGGGTGAGAAAACCTTTGTCCGACTCTCCTGATCTTTGTTGTATTTCACTTAGCTCCATGACATCCCGGATTCTTGCTGCTTGGAATCTGAATTTCTTATTGAACAATTTGGATAAGGTAGAGAAGTCATCCACAGACTTCGGCGGTAGCTTTGTGAACCAGAGGTAGGCCACCCCCTCTAGATAAGACGGGAAGTATAGGCATTTGATCTCGTCAGTGGCGCGCACCCCGCCCATATGCTGATCATATTTGCACAAGAATACATTGGGTTCGCTTGTTCCTTTATAGGATTGCAGTGTTGGAGGCTTAAATTCCTGCAAATATATAGCCATTTTGATTCTTTCAGTTAGTGGGGTCTTAGTAGGAAAAATCCCCACTCCTTTCGATTGTCCAATTGTTTCAAGCTCTCTTTCACAATTTCACATGCCATTTCTGAAATATTTTCCTACTCTTTGTTTCGACCCATGGAACGAGCGCCCAAGCGTGTAATTACAATCTAGAGACGGGGAACATGGGATTTCCTTCGAGAGGAATACCCCCTTTCTTAGGATCATCCGATTGTTGAGAGGTTGTGCCATCAGAATAATTACACATAGGTGATTTAGCCTTTCTGTGGTCCAGATTAGCATGATAGGTAACTTCCTGAATAGAATTTCCCTGTTTCGCGCTCGAAGAAGATTTTGTATCATAGGCTTGACTTGTTTGAGCTGGTAAAAACAAGTGGCACTTAGCGTGGGTTTTGTAGTAGCGGCTTGAATAGCGAACATCGACTCAAGTTTCTTCATCATTGCATTGTTTGCAATGGTTATCTGACTCGTTAGTCCCGCTATCGCTTCTTCCAATTCCCTTTTGGTTATAGCAACCACGAGTCTTGATGATTCTCCTGTCCCAAAATTAGTGTTGTGCGATGTGACAATATTAGTATTGTCGGTGGGGTTATTGACTTCGCGAATAGTTTCCTTTTGGTATACCCATGATTTCAAGCAAAGTTTTCTGAGAAGATCTCATTGAATTTCAATAGGGAAGGATGCAAATATGGCCCCATGGTGGGCACCAAATGTTTTCACCAAAAATTGGTTCAAACACCAATGGTACGAGAATCGTACTTCACCAAACAGGGTTAGAATATAAATGGAGCCGCACTCAACAACAATTGAAAGTAAAAATGCGAAGGAAACAAAATGAAGATGAGGTTTTAGAGTGGTTCAGCCTTGAGCTAGGCCTACATCCACTGTGAAGGTGTTTCATTATCATGATGATATTTATAAGATACATCAACTCTTGTTCTTTATACATCTTCTTATTCTCTCAATATATTCTCACTTTTACATACAAATCTTGCTCAGATTCACGAGATTCAATGGAGGAATGGCAGGATCTATTATTAAGAAGGATAGTTAGGTAACGGAGGAGGAGAATGTCTTTGATCTTTTGCACTTATAGGATTTTGACGGATGCCATGGCCAAATGGATGAAAGATCTTCGGATGATAATGATGATCATGGTTGAAATGTTTAAGGAATGGCTAAGGATGGAATTTAGCAGCACTTCGTGGTGGCCGGGGGTCCCCCTTTTCCAATCGCAATTATTGCTTATTTATAGGTGAGCCCCCCTCCCCCCGAAGAAACGAATTGAAGTCCGTCTTTGTAGGCTATAGATCACTTGTCTTATTAATCACGAACATGCCACTGCATAGCTGTAGCCAACTGGTGACAGCTGTTTCCAGCTATCCTGTGTGAGCGACTACATAGGAACGAGTGACGTATCATCACGTTTGGGGCCTTTGTAACAAGGCCCACATTCATCATCTGACTGAAGCGCTCATATCTGAGGGTAGACGAGCGGTTGATCAAAACTTGTAAAACTGATATGTGTGCGATCACTCAAATTGTAGCACTAGTGACAGACCAGGGAAAGAGCGAGAGTCCGAGGTTGTGGTTCTATGAGCGGATATGGGGTCCATGGGTGGTTTCGTGGTCGAACGATTGCGAAATGGATTATGTGACCAAGACTAGTTCTCTTCTTTGTCTTGTGCAACCGACTTCTTTGATGCAAGAATAAGTGACTTCCTTGATATGGGTGATCTCTGCAGAATGTGCGAGCCTCACAATCTTTAGGCATTACCATTCTTAATGCGCGACCACTCTATACAATTGTGTTGCATTTTATGACCACCCCTTGCTCTGGTGCTCGAGTTGTGGGCCGTGTTTAACCTTGCTTTGTACGAACGACCTTGGTTGAGGCATGTGTGCACGAATCTTGTGAATGCTCGTTCTATGGATCTAATACGGACTTAATTCTTCAATGCACATATGATCCTTATGGGATAGACAATCGGCATATCAAGGTGAGTGGATTTAAGTTATATCATTTTTGATAATGAAGTAACGACACGGATTTCGCCCGGACCTAATCGATCGCTAAATCGACCAAGACCGTTCGAATCCCGCATACGCTAACTCTGGGCATACAACACGTCAGAACAAATAATAGAAGACTTTTATAAACATCATAATAATGTTACATCAGAGTACAGAATATCAGAGTATATCGAAATAAAATACACAACGGAAGATAAATTTACATAAATGTAATACAGTGCACAACGAAAATACAAACTACACAGCGGAAGACTATCAATACTCTGGACACGGCTTTTCGCTTCGATCCAGAATCCTGCTAAACATATCTGCAAAATAAAACTACTCGAATGCCCGTGTGGAAAATAGGGGCACCCGAGTTTGCAAGGGAAAAGCAAACTACAGGTCAGTCATGGGACTAGTGTGAGAAACTCTAAACAGTTATAACCTTATATAAATCGTATGGCAAATCACAGGACCACGCCGCTAACGCGGAACAGGTTTACCCCCATGAATGCTAGTGTATAAACAACAATGAATATAGATATATGGATCTACTATGCATCAATCAACATGCAATATCCCAATCTAACCACCTAGATTAATCACTACACTTAGATT
Source organism: Allium sativum (assembly GCA_030737875.1). Classification (NCBI taxonomy): domain Eukaryota; kingdom Viridiplantae; phylum Streptophyta; class Magnoliopsida; order Asparagales; family Amaryllidaceae; genus Allium; species Allium sativum. The sequence goes on along the minus strand of JASFAX010000020.1, from coordinate 40,576,065 downwards.
TTCCAAATCCGATTCAATTTATAGAAATTATTCCTTTGGATTATATTCCCGATTTCTTATTTCAAATCATTTGAAATACCTATCTAACTTTGTATATCAAAGTAAATTTCACTTCGGGATCTCAAATCAAATCATTTGGAAATATGAATTCCAAAACATAACAATGCATACAAACAAGTATGCAACCAAATATCGTGCTCCCCATCGACAAGGCAAAGGGTACGCACCTCTCAACTCGATATATATATGTGCACCTACCCCACATAGGAGTAGGCTACACCTACGACGCACCTACCCCACATAGGAGCAGGCTACACTGACCTCTCATCCATACTTTTAGTCTCAGGGTCACCCGACTCTTTTGCTACATACTAAATCATTTCATATCCCGAACTAGGGAAAATCATTTCACAACATAATAATCACAAGTACTTTCAAAATATAGTAATTCACACATATGATTAGTCACTATTAATCACATAACCTTTGAGCTCGTACGTCTCAAAGAAGGGTGTTAAGCAAAAGAATAAATTCTCCGCCACCAAACAGATACATCATCAATAGCAACTAATCGAATATGCGATGAACCACAATGTAACACATAATACAATTCTAAATCATTTTAGAAATCATCGGGTTTTGGGCCTCGAAATCCTTTCTGTTTTATAAAACATTTTTATAAAACATTCCCTATCCAAAATCGGGAATACATTTCTTTTCACTTAAGAAAAATATATCATTTCACAATCATTCATTAAATTTGAAATGAATACAACATTGCTAAACACCTTATCGTCAAATCGTGAAGTGTTTCACAAGGTGTTAGCACACAGATATTTCTACCCAACCCAATGCTAAATGTAAAAGCATATTTTGCTCATAAACTGGTTGAGAACAATCCAAACAATCAATCAATCAAATTTGACATTAATTATAAGGTTTTGAATAGAGTTAGTATCGACTTATATTCAACATCAAATCCTGAAACCAACAGATATCATATCGGGAGTAACGATATCGATATCTTCCAAATTCCCATCACAATATCTGTATAATCACGGAATCCAATATCGAAAATATCCAAAGATAATTTCAATTCAAATCCAATCCAATTTATTTATTTATAACCATTGGATTATTTTTCTAGTTAATAACTAGTTCGTTTCGATAAAAATATATTTTTACCTTTTCAAATATGGAATTTTTCATCCCAATTCTTCCCAATTCATTTCTAATGATTTTACACAAATTATCGATATTTTTAATAATTTTATCAAGGCCCGTACAGTCGATTTCCATCAACGGTCATCGAACTGCACTTACAGCGACCTTTTCCAAATTTGATTTGGGGATAATTCCAAATCCAACCGTTAGATTTCAAATCTCTAATATTCGTTAGAAAGCTCTTTTCGATACAAACCCAACGGCTCTGGTTTCAGGAGAATCTGACGGTCGGATCTCCCGTAATGTCTATTCGAAGTTAAAGGTCGAAATTCACGAACTACCACAGTGCGTTCTATTCAGGCCATTATATTATATATATAATATATATAATATATATTTCGTCGATTTCTATTTAAAACGAATTTTATAAATTGTTTTAAATTCGTTTCAAAAACAATTTCAACTTTCATTTCAAATTCAAATCCAAATTGAATTTTCCCTTATAAATTCTTTTTACATTCATTTCTATTTGATTTCAATTCAAATCGATTTCAATTTTATTTCAGTTCGTTTTCAATTGAATTCAATTCAATTCGAATTCGTTTCCTATTCAATTCAATTCGAATTCGTTTTCTATTTAATTCAATTCGAATTCATTTTCTATTCTATTCAATTCAATTCGAATTCATTTTCTATTCAATTCAATTCGAATTCGTTTTCATTTTCTATTCAATTCAATTCGAATTCATTTTCTATTTTATATCAAAATCGAATATTTCATATACATGACAATTTTATATAGTGTATATATATATGTTAAAAATTATACTTTTAACAATCAAATCATTTTCACGTTTCATATATATATCGTTTTCATTTCATATATACATCAATTTCACATTTCATATATATATCGTTTTCACTTTTCAAATATACGATATTTTCACTTTTCATATATACGATATTTTCACTTTCAATATACGCGATATTTTCACTTTCAATATATATATATATATTTCATTTTCAGTATATGCGATATTTTCACTTTTCAATATATACGATATCTTCACTTTCAATATATATATTATTTTCACTTTTCAATATATACGATATCTTAACTTTTCAATATATACGATATCTTCACTTTCAATATATACATTTCATACGCTTCTAATATATACAATTCATTTCACATCACGATCAATTTTCACACAGAATACAACCAAACAGACAAGTCGTCCATGGTCTGTGGACGATGGGGAACAGTTCATATATGCAGTTATGAAATAAATAACTGTATAGAAAATTATAGTGAGAGAATTCTCACCTTGGTCGGCTTTGAAATCGTTAAATATAACGATTGTTTTTTTTAATAAAATTAAACAAGGGTTTAATTTTATCAAAAATCCCAACTGCATCAGTTTTTGTTCCACTCTGTCCTGAAATGTAGTGCTTCTCAAGACGAGTCCAACGAACCTAAATCATCGAATTCGGTTTCAGTTTGAGGAATATGCGGCATTTTAAAGTTTGGATAAATTTAAACTAATTAAACATAATTAATATTAATTTATATTAACCTTCTTCCATTATCTGACTGTCGTTCCTTTCTAGACTATGCTTCAACAATACCAACCCTAATGCGCTGACTAGGGTTCCAATCTGGCCGATCACCGAGGCGCCGGTCAGCGATCTGACTCCATGACGACGTCCGCCTGCACCTTCTTCCCCTACACCCTGGTCCTTAGCCAATTCGAATGCCTCTTCCTTCCTGAAAACGGGTGCGAGCGAACCCCGTTTCAGCTCGAAAATGGAGCAAATCGGTCAATGGATTTTCATCTCTGCCGATGATAATGAAGTTCATGAGGAGCTGAACAAAATGGTAGAAGAAATTTTCTATAAACATCAACCAATTTCGAGATTTTTGAGGAAGTCCATTCAAAATTTCTGGTCGTTAGTTTTGAGGTCGGCGGCTTCAAAGGGGGTTGACCGCGCTACATTGAAGAATAGGGTTTTGACCAAGTTTTAAGGGTATTTGTATAAATTTTTATTATTATTAAATTCATTAATTTCTAACCGTTGCAATTTTTCCATTCGAACTCCAAATCAAACCCAACGACTATCGCCCTAGCTAAATACCCCCATTTCGAACACAATGGGATATGTTTCGTAGGCCAATTCGGCTGCTACGATCAGTTTCCGCTAAATTTAAAATATAAATCATTATATTTTAAATTCAAACGTACATTTTAATTTACCAGGGCCACATACTAACTCGAAAAATTCCAAAAAAAATATTTTCTAGCTTCGTATTGACGATACGGTCCTAATAAAACTAGTTTCGTCAAATTCTGAGACCGTTGGATAAATGGCCATTTTGCAGTCGATTAAAATCAACTAAAACTATCAAATGCGTTTTCCTTTGCCACGCTCACATATTGAATCAGAAAATTATGAAAATTGGAATCTAGCAATAACTTGACATTCCGGATCCAACAAAAGTGGTTTCGTCGAAATCCGAGGTCGTTTGCAAAATGGCTATTTTTAAGGGCCGAAATTCCATAGCGACTATTCTGAATTTCCATTTGGACATATCTTTTTATCCCCGCTATGAAATTTTGATTTTTCGGATTCGTTGGAAAGATATTCCCAATTAGATTCAAATATTTTTGGTTTCACTAAAATCCGGTTTATTTTGCACCCGGTACATTCATTTGAATTTTGAAATCGAATTATCGAACTACCGCGCCATTTTCAATTCCTTTTATAATTATAAATAATTATTTATATTCTAACGACGATCTATATAATATATACGTTCGAATTCTATTCAAAATAAATTTCTCGTCGTTATTATTTAAAATAATTCATTTTAAATGTTCAAAATTTGCTAATATTGCCAAAATAAAAATTTTAAACTGGCTCGCATTTCTGGGTTGTTACAATCTCCCCCACTTAAAACTTTTCGTCCCCGAAAAGGAACAAAGCTGAAAGTTGTTTTACAAACCAACTCAACTTTCATTATTTTCTTTACGGCTTAAGTTCTTTAACTTTTCAGTTTCTAAGAACTTTTCAAATTTTACATAAATTTGGCTAACACCCAAAATTTTCGAAAAATTTCGCCATAACCTCCCCTACACCGGGAGCACCGGGAAAATCCGAAATTGCCATACAGGCCCTCTGATCTCAAAAAGAAAAAGAGAAAGCCAAGCGGTTAGCCAATCGGCTCATAAAATCATCATCACCCAAACAAAACAGTAAATTATGGTAAACATGTACCTATTTGTCGGGAAAACAATTTTATTCTTCTGCTCTAGCCTCCTTGCTATGACCTGTTCAATGTAAGTACATGTATATGCATGCAATTTCAACCAATTTTCAATTCAGCTCTATATTTGATTCAAATTGGCTAATTCACCTTACATTCTCTTATTGGTATTATCAATTCAATATTATGATTAGTTGAACTAATAATCACACAACACAACCAACAATCAATTTGTTGATTAAATTTCCAAATATATAATTTTATATAATCAAAAATCAAATTTTCTAAGACCGGATTATATATATAATCATATTACTCTCAACTCATTCTAGGGCATTTCTAACCCCATCTCTAACGAGTCACTCATTCTAGAATGCTACTGATTCTACCTCTAATGAGGATTCTTTAATATGACATTACTAATACTACCTCTGATGAGTCTTTTATTCAGTTCTAACGAGTTGTACCCCAAAGATTTGAGTTAACCAAAGCTTCGATACCAGCTGTAACGACACCGCGAAATCTGGTAGGCTTTGCAACCATCCCTTCATCCTCCAGTACAGCAGGTAAAACCCACCGTGGCTTACAGTGGTACCCTAGACACCTTGTTTTACAGCGACCCTTTCGGGATCCCCCAGCCGCATCCTACCAACCCTAAAAAGGGACATGTGGGGTAAGAGTCTCCCGTTCGCCATCAAACCGCGAAGCGAGAACCCCCCATCATGCTGCATCCTATTACCAGGCATGCCAAACAAGGACTGGTGTGAGAAACTCTAAACAGTTATAACCTTATATAAATCTTATGGCAAATCACAGGACCACGCTGCTAACGCGGAACGGGTTTACCCCCATGAATGCTAGTGTATAAACAACAATCAATATAGATATATGGATCTACTATGCATCAATCAACATGCAATATCCCAATCTACCCACTTAGATTAATCACTACACTTAGATTTTCCAAATCTGATTCAATTTACAGAAATTATTCCTTTGGATTATATTCCCGATTTCTTATTTCAAATCATTTGAAATACCTATCTAACTTTGTATATCAAAGTAGATTTCACTACGGGATCTCAAATCAAATCGTTTGGAAATATGAATTCCAAAACATAACAATGCATACAAACAAGTATGCAACCAAATATCGTGCTCCTCATCGACAAGGCAAAGGGTACGCACCTCGCAACTCGATATATATATGTGCACCTACCCCACATAGGAATAGGCTACACCAACGGTGCACCTACCCCACATAGGAGCAGGCTACACCGACCTCTCACCCATACTTTTAGTCTCAGGGTCACCCGACTCTTGAGCCACATACTAAATCATTTCATATCCCGAAGTAGGGAAAATCATTTCACAACATAATAATCACAAGTACTTTCAAAATATAGTACTTCACATCAGCAATTCACACATATGATTAGTCACTATTAATCACATAACCTTTGAGCTCGTACGTCTCAAAGAAGGGTGTTAAGCAAGAGAATAAATTCTCCACCACCAAACAGATACATCATCAATAGCAACTAATCGAATATGCGATGAACCACAATGTAACACATAATACAATTCTAAATCATTTTAGAAATCATCGGATTTTGGTCCTCGAAATCCTTTCTGTTTTATAAAACATTTTTAAAAACATTCCCTGTCCAAAATCGGGAATACATTTCTTTTCACTTAAGAAAAATATATCATTTCACAATCATTCATTAAATTTGAAATGAACACAACATCGCTAAACACCTTATCGTCAAATCGTGAAGTGTTTCACAAGGTGTTAGCACACAGATATTTCTACCCAACTCAATGCTAAATGTAAAAGCATATTTTGCTCATAAACTGGTCGAGCACAATCCAAACAATCAATCAAATTTGACATTAATTATAAGGTTTTGAATAGAGATAGTATCGACTTATATTCAACATCAAATCCTGAAACCAACAGATATCATATCGGGAATAACGATATCGATATCTTCCAAATTCTCATCACAATATCTGTATAATCACGGAATCCAATATCGAAAATATCCAAAGATAATTTCAATTCAAATCCAATCCAATTTATTTATTTATAACCATTGGATTATTTTTCTAGTTAATAACTAGTTCGTTTCGATAAAAATATATTTTTATCTTTTCAAATATGGAATTTTTCATACCAATTCTTCCCAATTCATTTCTAATGATTTTACACAAATTATCGATATTTTTAATAATTTTATCAAGGCCCGTACAGTTGATTTCCATCAATGGTCATCGAACTGCACTTACAGCGACCTTTTCCAAATTTGATTTGGACATAATTCCAAATCCAACCGTTAGATTTCAAATATATAATATTCGTTAGAAAGCTCTTTTCGATACGAACCCAACGGTTCTGGTTTCAGGAGAATCCGACGGTCGGATCTCCCGTAATGTCTGTTCGAAGTTAATGGTCGAAATTCACGAACTACCGCAGCGCGGCGCGTTCTATTCAGGCCATTATATTATATATATAATATATATAATATATATTTCTTCGATTTCTATTTAAAACGAATTTTATAAATCGTTTTAAATTCGTTTCAAAAACAATTTCAACTTTCATTCAAATTCAAATCCAAATTGAATTTTCCCTTATAAATTCTTTTTACATTCATTTTTATTTGATTTCAATTCAAATCGATTTTAATTTTATTTCAGTTCGTTTTCAATTGAATTCAATTCAATTCGAATTCGTTTCCTATTCAATTCAATTCGAATTCGTTTTCTATTCAATTCAATTCGAATTCGTTTTCTATTCAATTCAATTCAATTCGAATTCATTTTCTATTCAATTCAATTCGAATTCATTTTCTATTTTATATCAAAACCGAATATTTTATATACATGACAATTTTATACAGTGAATATATATATGTTAAAAATTATATTTTTAACAATCAAATCATTTTCACGTTTCATATATATATATATATATATATCGTTTTCATTTCATATATACATCGTTTTCACATTTCATATATATATATCGTTTTCACTTTTCATATATACGAATTTTTAACTTTTCATATATACGATATTTTCACTTTCAGTATATGCGATATTTTCAATTTCAATATATATATATATATATATATATTTCATTTTCAGTATATGCGATATTTTCACTTTTCAATATGTACGATATCTCCACTTTTCAATATATACGATATCTTTACTTTCAATATATACATTTCATACACTTCTAATATATATAATTCATTTCACATCACGATCAACTTTCACATAGAATACAACCAAACAGACAAGTCGTCCATGGTCCGTGGACGACGGGGAATTGTTCATATATGCAGTTATGAAATAAATAACTGTATAGAAAATTATAGTGAGAGAATTCTCACCTTGGTCGGCTTTGAAATCGTTAAATATAACGATTGTTTTTTTAATAAAATTAAACGAGGGTTTAATTTTGTGAAAAATCCCAACTGCAACAGTTTTTGTTCCACTCTGTCCTGAAATGTAGTGCTTCTCAAGACGAGTCCAACGAACCTGAAATCATCGAATTCGGTTTCAGTTTGAAGAATATGCGACATTTTAAAGTTTGGATAAATTTAAACTAATTAAACATAATTAATATTAATTTATATTAACCTTCTTCCATTATCTGACTGTCGTTCCTTTCTAGACTACGCTTCAACAATACCGACCCAAACGCGCTGACTAGGGTTCCAATCTGGCCGATCACCGAGGCGCCGGTCGGCGATCTGACTCCACGACGACGTCCGCCTACACCTTCTTCCCCTACACCTTGGTCCTTAGCCAATTCGAAGGCCTCTTCCTTCCTGAAAACGGGTATGAGCGAACCCCGTTTCAGCTCGAAAATGGAGCAAATCGGTCAATGGATTTTCATCTCTGCCGATGATAATGAAGTTCATGAGGAGCTGAACAAAATGGTAGAAGAAATTTTCTATAAACATCAACCAATTTCGAGACTTTTGAGGAAGTCCATTCGAAATTTCTGGTCGTTAGTTTTGAGGTCGGCGGCTTCAAAGTGGGTTGACCGCGTTACATTGAAGAATAGGGTTTTGACCAAGTTTTAAGGGTATTTGTATAAATTATTATTATTATTAAATTCATTAATTTCTAACCGTTGCAATTTTTCCATTCGAACTCCAAATCAAACCCAATGACTATCGCCTCTAGCTAAATACCCCCATTCCGAACACAATGGGATATGTTTCGTAGGCCAATTCGGCTGCTAGATCAGTTTCTGTTAAATTTAAAATATAAATCATTATATTATAAATTCAAACGTACATTTTAATTTACCAGGGCCACATACTAACTCGAAAAATTCCAAATTTTTTTTTCTAACTTCGTATTGACGATACGGTCCTAACAAAACTAGTTTCGTCAAATTCTGAGACCGTTGGAAAAATGGCCATTTTCCAGTCGATTAAAATCAACTGAAACTGGTCAAATGCGTTTTCCTTTGCCACGCTCACATATTGAATCAGAAAATTATGAAAATTGGAATCTAGCAATAACTTGACATTCCGGATCCAACAAAAGTGGTTTCGTTGAAATCCGAGGTCGTTTGCAAAATGGCTATTTTTAAGGGCCGAAATTCCATTGCGACTATTCTGAATTTCCATTTGGACATATCTTTTGATCCCCGCTATGAAATTTTGATTTTTCGGATTCGTTGGAAAGATATTCTCAATTAGATTCAAATATTTTTGGTTTCACTAAAATCCGATTTATTTTGCACTCGGTACATTCATTTGAATTTTGAAATCGAATTGTCGAACTACCGCGCCATTTTCAATTCCTTTTTTAATTATAAATAATTATTTATATTCTAACGACGATCTATATAGCATATACGTTCAAATTCTATTCAAAATAAATTTCTCGTCGTTATTATTTAAAATAATTCATTTTAAATGTTCAAAATTTGCTAAAATTGCCAAAATAAAATTTTTAAACAGGCTCGCATTTTCGGGTTGTTACATATATTATCGTTTAACATTCCCCGTTATTGTATAATGTGAATTGGCTAGAATAATTGAAAGTATTGAAATGCTATTATGACATATTTAAATATGATATGTTAAAATGTTTAAACATATGTTAAACGGATTGAAGTGACAAATATGACAGTTGGAATGTTAATATGCTAAGATATTAATATATGGGAAAATTTATATGTTGAAAGATAAACTTGTCAAAATATGCGTAGCGGTTACTATTGTTTCAATTCCATATTAACTTGTGACATTTATGTACCTAGACCATTAAAATTACATGTTAGAATAAAATTGATTGTATGTTAGAAAGAACATATGACATAAAATAGGCATAATATGGTGACAAGTAAAATATATATTACAGTGGAAATTTGAAAGAATACGCATGCCTAGATTATATACAAGATTTACAGTAAATAAGAAACTGTAACCGCGCTTAGACACGAAGTTAGATTACCCTAGTGGTAGATGTATGCCAGGAATCATCCGACATATCCAGCATCCACAAGTGGTGAATCTAATGTGAGAGGTCTAAGTGAATAAATAAAACATGTAACGGTGCTAAGACATGAGGTTAAGTCAACTTGTGGAAGAAGTCTTCCCGGAACCACCCTGCAAATCCAGCTTCCACAAGCGTAGGCTTAACGTGAGAGGTCTAGTGCACAAACATATACATAAATATATGTATATGGAAGGATTGATAAATGACATTAATTGAAATTAATGGAAATGAATGGAATTGAATGAAATATAATTACAATAGTAAAAGGAAATGGGAATGAAAGTGGAATGATAATAACCTATTATAAATAAATTACATTAATAAGAATGTTATATAATAGGTAGACTTGTCCTAAGGACAAGTGAAGAATATAACTTAGGTTACAATAAACTAGTAAGGAAAGGAGATAACTTGTGAAATCAATAAGTGGCACTTAATTGTAAATTAAGTAATCTAGTAAACGGGGAAACCTAAAACCAGTTGTTCATAATAAGTAGAGAAAAGGGGAAAAATTTATGAAGTACAAGATGCCTGAAACCAGTTGTTTGTTGATTTGTAACTTTGTGGTGAACGAAGTTGCTTATCCCTTCACCAAGTTCAAAACTAATCATTTGGTGACTTTCAATTTGGAATAGGCCATTTCTCCCTTTGGCTACTTCCATGTTCATCGATGTTCAAAATCTTTCCTTGAAGAGAGAACATTCTCTACATGCTTATTTACATGCCTTGGTTGTTCGGAGTTTACGATGATTTCTTGGAATGAATTGGCCTAATCACTTAAAGGTCTATGTTCTATATTCCAAAAGAATCGTCCATCTTCGGCATCCCTTGTCGGTGATGCAATTTCCTGTCATTCTTAATGAGTTTAACATAGATTCGTTGGCTTCCTTGTGTTTGTAAAATTCTCAGAATAATGAGAATGACATCAAGGAAAATTAGTCTCTATGGTTCACATTACACGTGAATTTTCGAAAATCTTTGCACCCATTCTCGGATGGCCACCTTAATGGGTAATTGAGTTCAAAATTGATTATCTATTCCATAGATCAATCCTGTTCTGCTTAAGTTTTCCACTATTTGACTTAGCAATCAATTCTCACCAACTACTTTTCATCGTGCGCTTTTCGTCATTGGGGATAACAAATATTCCAGTTTATTTTGTTAACTTTACTGAACCAAATTTTTCGAGATCATTACCCGATTGGTTTGACCTCATTCTTGCTGGTGATATGCTCGTGAATTTGAAAACCAACATTTTCAAGTTTTACGAAATTCTTCCAACTTCTACTATTTATCTAGTTTTCATGATTCAGAAGTTGTTCGTGAAATATTGGACGACGTGCTAGTGTTTCAAATTTGAGATTTTTGGGGTCTATACTTGAACGTACCAATTTATTTGTTTTCGAAATATTAGAGAACGTGCTAATATTTCCAATTTAGTGTATATGACTTGGATTTATTTTATGATCTTATTTCCCCAACGGGATCGCTTATCCTTGTGAATGAGATATATATAACCATCATATACATATTATTCAAGGTAAGAAAATTTTGTGAGCTAGTACTTTTAAGAAATTTTATAAGGGATAAAATTTTCTAGCTAAAACGTGACAAGGAATGTTCGACGATTTTGGATAGTCGATATATCCAACTTTCTAATTTGATTGATTAACTAGTTTGTGTTGAAAACTTAAGAGTATAAGTTTATAATTTATAAACTTATTGAACGATAAACGAATTAATTAAGTTTAATTAAAACAAGCTTGTCGCGTGGCGGTAGTTCATAATTTTCGATTTTTGAATTTCAAATGAGTGTGTAGGATCCAATACAAGTCGAAATTCATTGAAACAAGAATTATCCGGATCTATTGGATTATAGTTTTCTAGCGAAAGAAAAATATTTAAATTTCATCTTGTACATTTTGAAATATGACTAAACTAAGTTTCCAGAAAAAATCGCGGTAAGGTAGTTCGCGATTAAAAATTTAAATAATTATTGAAATTGAGGTATTGAATATATAAAATTTGAGTAAGAAAATTCTAATTTCTTAAAAACACTTACGGGAAAAATAAGTTAGTTGCTCATATATGTTCGTGACTTTTATTTGAACAATATACGTATATAAACTTAAGTTATATAGTGATTTATAACTCAAATTTAAAATTTTATTCGAAAGAGAATTTTGATTTAATGTAGATCTAGTTGATGCGTGGTTGTTATTTAAATTGATTTTTTCTTTAAGTAAATAGGAGGACGCAATTTCTTTAAGGGGGAAGTCTGTAAAAACCTACATATTTAACAATAATATATTTAAATATTTTATATAAAAAAAACGTCATTAATTATTAATCGAGTGTGTGTCCAAAAAGTCACATTTTGCATATGGATGAATTTGGACTCGAAACTACTCCATCGAGTTCAAAATGCCGTTTGCAACTTTTGAAACTGCAAACATCGATACGTTTTGAATTCGGCGAATTTCGCCTTTTTCATTTGGATATATGACCAAAATATCACTTTTTGCATATAAACGAATTTGGACTCGAAACCACTTCCATTGAGTCCAAAATGCAGTTTGCGATCTCAAAAAGTGTAAGCTTTGATATGTTCCAAGTTTCAGAGATTTGGCACATTGGTTGTGTCTTGGTTTAGCTAACCTAGCCCACCTTATAATCCCCCAGATCAGCCTATTCTCCCTCATTCTCTCCCTCTCTTTGAAAATTAAGTAAAAATGGGGGAAAAGATGGAAAATTAAAATTCCTAAGCTAGGTTTTGCAATTAGGAGCTCAAATCAAGAGGAAAATTGAAGAGGTAACCTGGGTGAGCTTCTCCATCTTCTCCAACCTATTCTCTCTTCAATTTAAGAAATTTTTCTAAACCTAACTCTTATGAAATTCGTGAATATGTGTTTAGGTTGAAAATTCTTGAGTACTTGTTGAGGAGAGGTTGATCTTGCTTTGTTTTGGAGCCTCCCCTTCCTTACCAAGATCAAATGTGAGTTCTTTTAGAACTCACATCTATGCTTCAAGCTTCAAGCTTGTATAGTGTGCTTATGGCACATTTGTACTGTTTATATGTTGTGTATCCATTTAGTTAGTAGCTTACTTTGTTAATTTCCTTGCGTTTTGAGTTATGGAAATCCTTTTATACTCTATGTTCGGATTGTGCACCTTATAAAGGAAGTTCTTGTGTGCACACAAGTCCTTACAATCTCCCTTTAGCATTGCCAAGCCATTGTGTCATAGTTTGAGTTGCATTTGATTGCTTTGGTTAGAGAGTTTGTTCGTTTTGGAATATATAATCAAAATCATTGCAATCTTATGTACATATGTTTATGTATGTGAATATGGTGTTGTGGGTTGCCTCGGCAAGTCTTAGAAGTTTCATTTTCATGTATATAACATCATAGGCCTTCGGGAAATTGTCGATATGATTGTAAACAAGTTTTCTAGGAAATATTATGCTCAGAAATAGGTTCAGACGTCTGAACCTTTTAGGTCAAACGTCTAACCTGCTTCAAATATATAAAATAAGAGGAAAAGAATTCAAACGTCTGAATTTTTTAGCTCAGACGTTTGAATTTTAATTCAAATGTCGAGTCAAAATAATTCAGACGTCTGAAATCGTTCAAAAATGAACTAAATCCTTGTTGGTTCAAGAAAATGCAAATTCAGACGTCAGAATCCTGTTTTTGGACTGTTGACCAGTGGGGACCACAGTCAACAGTTTAGGTCCATTTGAGCTCATTCCCAGTCGAGTTTCGGTCCATTTCACCTTCGTTTATGACTTTGCAGTTCCTCTGGTTCGCAGATTTCTGCATCTCGATTTCAGGAACTTTCGATTCATTCGTGGTGGACGAATATTATAATCGATGGTCATGGAGTTTCTTCTACTTTACTAAAACGTGAATTCTTCGTTTGATCGTTAATTCGATCAATATCACACGAGATTTTCCACTTTGAAATGATATAAAAAGGGTTTTTAATTATTAGTAGATATCAAATCTTTTACTGAACGGCTTTTAACTCCAATTCAGTATATGAAGTTATTTTCCAAATTGGTTTCCAATTCGACTTCACTATATGAAGTTATTTTATAAATTGATTAACAAATCTACTAGTATATATTTGATAAACCTTTTTCTCATTCGTATGAGAAATCTAATTAAATGCCTTAGTTAAAACAAGGACTATGACCCCTTGTGTTTGCTTTGATGATTAATTCTTGGACTCGTTCGATTGAACACCGTGGTAATGATCGTTTCATATCTCTAGTGAAATTTACAACTTGTTCGTAAATATTCGAGTTAAGCAAGTAGTTATGGGACATTTAGCTCGATGCTTATATTTATTAGCCTGGTGTAGTTTACACTATAAATGATCAATTTGATCATTGAGGATCTTCGGATCAATCCGACGATCGGGTCACATCGATGATCTTCGGATCATCCTGAGGAGCTTCGGCTCATGCGATCTTCGAATTCGCGATGATCTTCGGATCATCCTGAGGAACTTCGGTTCATTCGTTTATATTGTTGATCTGATCATTTCATATTAGCGAGATATGCGATATTTTCTATTTCATGCGGACTTGATGGGTGACGTCATTTCTCATGAATATCCTCTTGTTGTTATCGTGTACTCTATTTCATGTAGTCTTGATGGGTGACATCGTTTCTCATGAATATCCTCTTGTTATTATCGTGTATTCTATTTCATGAAGACTTGATAGGTGACATCATTTCTCATGAATATCCTTAGTTTGATATCGCACTTCCTATTTCCATGTAGACTTAATGGGAGACATCATTTCTCATGAGTGTCCTTCTGTTGTTATCGTATATTCTATTTCATGTAGACTTGATGGGTGACATCATTTCTCATGAATATCCTTGTGTTGAAATCATATTTTCTAATTTCATGTGGACTTGATAGGAGGCATCATTTCTCATGAATAATCATTTGTTGAGTTCTTGTAAATAGCTAAATCTTTATAGTGTGATAATCTATTAGTTAGTTTTGAGATCTTCTTTGACATATTTTATGACACTTCCGAGACTTCACAGTTATTAGGGATTATTGTTGGTTTTGCTCCTATGTCATTATCTGTGCATATGTCTACTTTTATCTTAGTTTATTATGATGAGAACAGCTGGACTGATCCATTTATTATTTGTTCTTATAAATAATTCTCAGGTCAGACCAAGTATACATGTGCTTATATTGGACTTCTAGCAGGGACCACCTTTTGGATTTTTGCTATCTACATTAGAGTTGTAGTTCTTGATTACACATGTATCTTAAATTACATGTATACATACTCTTTTGGCTTGCGCTTGTACCTATTCCTATGGTGTATAGTGGATCAATCATGACCAGTACCGTTGTATTTGTACTCATGTGTTATTATTCATATCTATTTCCGCCTTAGTGATATGAATATCTGTGTCTGCATATGATTTTTTGTTATGTATTTTATATTGCTTTCCAAATTATATATAGCCACTATGTAGTAGATTTGGACTTTATTTCGATGTGTCGGATTTCCTCTAGAGATTTAAAAAGTTAGACCACATTTTTCGACATATTTAACACTCGCTCAAAGCTAATATGCAGATGGTCGCTCCTCAACAGCCATATTCTTCAGGTTACTTGACATCATTGCTTGCAATGGCCTTGGATACTGCAAGTATAAAGGTAGGGCGTTACACTTGATGTCAGAGCTAAGTTCAGAAAAATATAAGATATTATGGCGAGGGTCATTGTCCAAAGTCTCTCTTAGGAAATCGTGTGTAATGATCTGGAATTTTGGACTAGTTAAATGATTAGTTTATAAGTTAATTAAAGTTGTAGTAAATTATTTAGATTATAAAAATATAGTTAAGAAGTATATAATCTCATATATACCTTTGCTAGCATTCGGTTAAGTGTTGTATATAGTTTGTAATAGCATTTAATGGGTAAATGCTACCAAAAACACCTCCTTTCTCTTTATTACAAGTGTTAAGACACTTGTAATTTTGCATGCAACAATACATGCATGAATTACACATGTCCAACGAGGTGTCATCACCTTATTTACTCATTTCAAGTATAAATACACCCCTTTCCTTCCCTTAAGCATTCATTCTCATCTTCTCTTCCATTTCTTCTTCTTCTCTACCTTAAAATCCATGGCTTCCATGGTGAAAATCCTCCTCTTCCTCCATTTATAAAATATATAAATTGATGCAAAGTCGGTAGCATCAAATAGTCAGTCTGGGTTAACTGTAGTGGGTCTAGCAGCCTAGTAATAGAGGATAGCATAATGGAACCCCAAGGTGAGAACTCGACATTTATATTTGTTCACTTTTTATGTTGTGTGAATGATTGTTGAGGATATGGATGATTAGTAATTATTGCAGTGTACGCGTTTAGTGACAAACGCTTATATGGACACATGTATACACTGTTATATATATATACACACACACACACCCATATATGATCGTGTGATGGATGAATGGATGCTTCGTGGTTGTTATTAGTGATGATATGTGCATTATACCTGTTACACACACATGTGTGGATTATACGGATATCAGACAAGTCTCAGACCAACTTTTTGTTATAAATGAATATTTTATTCATTTAGATTTGAAAGTTGGAATCCTATTGAAAATGATTTTAAATAGTTAGTATAAGTACAAATGATTTTCTAAATCATTCTAAGTCAATTTAGTAAAGTTTTTATGTGAATGTATATTGTAATTAAAATAGAGTTCGTCAAAATATTTAGTTAAGTGTCGGTATATTGAAGCACTTTTTGTAACACTTTGTAACATTGTTTATTCAATGTTAAAGGTATTTAACTTTATAAATCTTTCCCTAACCTTAGAAATTAATTGCAAACATGTAATAAAAGGTTTTAAATGATAATTGAGTTTCCAAACATGGAATATGGGTTGAGACTTGATTTGGTCCTATATATCAACATGGTTTTAAAGTTGCGCATATTATTTGGAAAGACCGGAATTGGATTTATGTCTGAAAACCATTCCAAGTAATAATATGACGTTGTGGAGCATTTGAAGGCATTGAAGACGATATTGAAGACCTGGACCCTTCATATCGTAAGGACGACTTGCTGAATGTCTCGAATGGGTAGCTCCCATTTGCAGATGGATCTTATATCAGCTAAGTGGCAAGAAGCCCGAACGTATGTGAAGGAATTCCGGATTGTGGTTTCGTTCATACCTAGAACGGACTTGTATGGATTGACAATGTAATTGAATGCGTAGCACAGATCTTTATTAAATATATATCTGCTTGGTGGCGGAGAATTTATTCTCTTGCTTAACACCCTTCTCTAAGGCATACGAGCTTAGAAGTTATATATTGATAGAAATCAATGATGCGTTGTGAATGGACAATGTGACATACTTAAGTTGTGTAATGAGCTATGGATGATCAAGGCATGACTTATTTAAGCGTAGCTTTGTGTATATCGTGACCTCGGCAAGCCTCACACCCCGATAAATGACAAAACAACGAGAAATGTAGCAGGGTTATGGGTATGATGTCTCCTTCTAGATAAAAGGTGTACTATGGTATGGAGCCCAGGTATTAACCTATGTGGAAAATATCAACTTTAGTGGTTGTTATTGGCGAGCGCTCGGAAAGGTCGGTAATGACCGGGAGATGACATACTCAGGCGTACTCTAAGTTACCTAGTTACAAAGGTAACCCAGCATTGTGTTGGCATGAGGAGCATCACTATTGATCCTCGAACATCCCTCTAGAGGTGTTCAAAATTTGATTCGGTAAGGAAGTTCCTTTGCCTGGTCATTGTTGGAAACCCAATCTCCACTACGAACCCGTACGGTTTTAGTTGCATACTATACATCAGTATAGTATATGGTACCTATGCTGGCTAAGATTAATACATTTACTTTCGAAAATTGTTTTTCACTCTATGCACTAGTAATAATATCAAAATGGTTTCTGCGTATTAAAGCATTTTTTACTATCATAGGGAGAAACTTCGCCCATGTGTGCGTTTGCATTATGTGTGTGCTGCGAGACCTTATGTTAGTTACATTTTTCAAAAAGTCATTGTGAATTTTCAATGCACAAACAAATATGATGAGTTCTCACACCAGCCCCATGACTGACTCGGAGTAGTTTTAGTTTCACACAAAACTCTTGGTGCCTATAATTTTTACACAGGCAGCCTAGTATCTGGTTTAGTAGCAGTTTTTGGAGCTTATGTCTCGGAGCTTTTCCCTCATTGGATCCTTTGCTTTTGTAGAGTTTAGGTTGCTATGGAGTATTAGCTATTTTCTTTGGGACATATTATTTTGTGGACATCTGTGATCCGGAGCTATTCAGGTGAAGATGAAGTTTGTTATGAGATTTACATTATTAGTCAGTTTCCGCTGTTCTTTTGGCTATGGTTATGAAATGTTGTAAACTCTGATGTAATCTCATGTTATATAAATGAGAAGTTGTTTTTATTTCATTGTGATTTATCTCATAAGTTATATCCCCAGACAATCAGGAATCCGACACTTAAATCTTCGGCATTTTGAATACGAGAAGGTATTAAAGTGTCGATTTTTTAGGGTCGAAATTCCAGGTCATCACAGTTGGTATCAGAACTTTGGTTTATACAAAGCTTTGGGGTATAACTCATTAGAGATGGGGTTATGAGTACCCTAGAATGAGTGTTCGCTAAATGGATATTTTGTTAAATTAGAAAACCGTTAACATGAAATATCATGATAATACCGCAAGCGCACGACGTACAATTTTTAGTACGTGGAGAATATGAGTTGATCCGCAGGGAAAGAAGTAATTTCAATCTTATTCAGTCAAATTAAACCAAAATTTGGATTGTGATTAAGTACTAGAAAAGAAAGTAAACTAAAATGTAGATTAAAACTATGAGATTAAAACTAATTTAGGGGCAACTTCACTTTTCTCTCTTTCAACATTTTTCAACATAAAATAGCACAAAGATCTCTCAAATAACTTAAGTAAGATTAATTATGTAATTATCATAAGCATAACTTATTTGCGTTAATAATTAACACAAAATATGTCATCAAACTATAATACACAATTAATCTAATTTTTTAACTATTATGAAACAGGCCATCGAAATGAAACTAAATTCTAATTTAAGTATGATCTATTTACTATTGGTTAGTAATATAGATCATCAAATTTCAATTCAAAAATCATTTCATTGCCATAATCACAATTTTAAATGAAGAGGCAATTTGTTGTATATGTCATAAACATAGCCTCAATGTTATGAAATGAACAAAAGAGGCTATTAAATTCAATATGAAACACAAATACACCAAAAACATCCATTGCCATTAAACCCAAAGAGATCACCCATACAAATTCACGTTGAATCTACATTAATTGAGAGGAAAAGCTTCATCACCCTAAATTGTAGGGGTTTAGCTCCTCGTTTGTGTGATTAATTCAACACAATTAGATTTCAACATTGAAGAACAACAAAAATAAAGAGCAAAAAATGAAGAAAAGAAATTAACTACTAACTAATTACATAAAATAAAATTACACTACTTGCATAAAAGAAAATCTAAACTATTAAAATAAAGTAGAGAATAGAAATTAAAAGAAACATGAGAGAGACATAGAAGAAATAGGCTTGGAAGCCATTTTTGTTTATTTCATCAATTACACTTTTATTTTCTAAAAAGGAGATCCTGAAATATATGAAACAAAGGGGTATATATACATGATCAAAAAACCCTAAAACCCTAATAACTTTCCTTGGGAATTCCCCAAAATGTCCATTCATGTAGCTTATAACTGCCATTAGCTACAACTGAGTCATGTAGAATGCATGAGGGCTTTTTGTCTCTGTCTTTAATATAAAGCTTAAGAGAAAATGGGCTAATTGAAAGGTGTGGGCCTCCACTATCCATAAAATGAATTAATTCTTTGCCTCCTTTTGTGAAAATGCATGCTTTCCATCATCACTTCATGTGTATATATCCTTTTAGCTCCAAAATTCCTACAAGAGATAAACACAATGAACGAGTAAAAGATTTCACAAATTAAATCATGCACTAGTGCCCACTTTTTCGTAGAATAAGTGATGATTTTGAAAATATTTAAAACATGGTTTGATCATATAAAATACCCGAAAATGTTCATTTATTCAACTAAACAAGAATAAATATGTGAATATAAACGTGCATTTTTACGTGCATATCAATGAGTAAAATCCAATGAAATGAAAAGAGTTTAAAATGTTTCATACTCCTTAGGTAATTCGACTGCATGTCTAATAAGCATTTTCGTACTATTTTCAGATAGTAGGAAATGAGCGGTAAAGGCAGACGTAGGGAAGGAAGCAGTGCCACTACCAATGGTCGTGATACAATTAATGAAACCATGATTCAATCCCCGACTCAAACCAGCCTTCTGGATCTGAATAAGAGTTATGTGAATCTAGGTGGGAAACCATTTAAAGGATCCGATGATGTTATGGAAGCTCAAGTCATGATTAAATCATGCGAGAAGATTTTCAAAGGGTTTAATTTGAAAGATAACCAGAAGAGACGGCTGGCCACATGGCAACAACAAAAAGGAGCCGCTACATGGTAGGAGACTATCATCCAAGGGAAATCAGAAGACGACTTTTCATGGAAGAATTTCAAAGAAGTTTTCGAAGAACGTAATGCTCTCAGCAGGAATTTCTCGATTATACGAAGAGTTTATGAAACTAAAGCAAGGTAATATGTCATTTGAGGAATACCTAAATGAGTTCAATGAGCTTTCTCTCTTTGGACCTGAACTAATACATACCCTACTGAAGAAGAATGAAAATTTTATTAAGGGGATGAATCCAAAATATCACGAGAGGATAACTGCGCATGTCAAGCAATCATTCGTGGACTTAGTAGAAATGGGATATAGGTATGCCACCATTGACAAGCAAAAGGTACTTGAAGAGAAGGAAAGCAACAACAATAATAAGGATAAAGATAAGAAGAGGAAGTCTAAAGGAAAGAAGACGAAACCGAAGAAACCAAAGAAAGGAACTCAGCAAAATCACTTGATGAAGGTTACTTGCTGCAGCTGTCAGGAAAATGGTCATTTAAAAGTTAATTACAAGAAGCCAAAGAAGTCGAGGACAAGGATCAAGAAAACTAAATGGATATGGCAAGTGTCTATATAGTAGAAGATGAACCTTCAACCTCACCAGACTTAAAAAGGAAAGGAGTATTATAAGGGAATATTTTCATTTGTGATAAACTGGTTAGAGTATTATTCGATACTGGTGCTTCGCACAGTTTTATTTCAAAGGAAACCGTAGATGAGTTTACCCTTGAACTTGAGTTTATTGACCAACCCATTTGCTTAACTAATCTAGTAGGAGGTTCCACAAATCTCTATCTTTATTGTAAAAAGGTCCCTATTTCCTATTCTCTTCATCAATTCCTTATTAATCTTATTGTCGTAGATTTCAACGAATTTGGAATTCTACTTGGGATGGACTGGTTAAATAAAGTTGAAGCCTATCTAGACTGTGCAAATAGGAAAATATGGGTAAAAACAAATCTTGGGAATTTTATTGAAATATCTTGTGAGGGTCCTAGCCTAAAAAGAGATAATCTAATAAATACCCTAGGTTACCATGGTACCGACATAAATACTATCCCCGTTGTTAGGGAATTTCCAGATGTATTTGGAGAAGTTAGAAGTCTTCCTCCACATCGTGAAATTCAATTTCGGAATGACCTAGTACCTAATGCCCAACCCGTTGTCCATCTTAGCTGAAGAATGTCCCTAAGAGAAAAAGAAGAGCTAAATGAACAAGTCCAAGATCTTTTAGCAAAAGGATTTATTCGACCTAGACGTTCAAGTTGGGGGTTAGCCATGGTACTTGTCGCTAAGTCTGATGGTTCCTTAGGATTGTGCATCGACTATCGAGATCTTAATAAGCAAACTCTTAAGAATAAATACCCTTTACCCCATATAGACGACCTATTCGATCAATTAAATGGTGCCCGGTTTTTCTCAAAAATGGACCTAGCCACTGGTTCTCATCAGCTTAGAATCGCAAAGGATTGGATCCATCTAACTGCCTTTAGGGGACCCAATACCTTTTATGAATGGTTAGTAATGCCATTCATTTTAACTAATGCACCCGCCTACTTTGTTGATCTGATGACTAGAGTATTTCGAGAAGTACTGAATAAGTTCGTATTGATTTTCATCGACGATATTCTCATTTACTCTAAAACTGAGGAAGAGCATGCGGAACTTCTAAGACTTCTCTGGGAAATATTAAGAAAGAATGTGCTCAAACCTAAACTCCCGAAATGCCACTTTTGGGAAAAAGAAGTAAAATTCTTTGGTCACATCGTATCGGAGAAAGGAATTTCGGTAGACCTAAGAAAAATCTCTACCATTTGGATTGGAAGCAACCAAATACACAAAAAGAAGTTCGGAGTTTCCTCGGATTGGCCGGCTATTAAAGAAGATTTGTTCAAGAATAGTTTCTCCTATTACAAAGCTAACAATGAAGAATTCCAAATTTATGTGTTCCCCAGAATGTGAAGAAGCCTTTCAGAAGCTAAAGAAAAGACTAACATCTGCTCCAGTTCTAGCTATTATAAATGGAAATAAAGGGTTGTCAGTTTATACAGATGCATGCAAAGAAGGAGTTGGCGCAGTTTTGATGCAGGAAGGGAGAGTAAATCCCTATGCAAGCAGACAATTGAAACCACATGGAAGGAGTTATCCAACCAATGATTTAGAATTGCTAGCTGTAATATTTGCTTTGAAAATTTGGAGCCACTAACTTTTGGTAGAAAGTTTTTGAATTGTACACTGACTATAAGCCTCTAAAATATTTTTCACTCAGAAAGATTTGAACTTAAGACAGTAGCGCTAGTTGGAATATTTAGCATCATATGATTTGGTTATTCAATATACCCCTGGGAAAGCCAACGTTGTAGCTGATGTATTAAGTAGGAAATTCTTCGTCATCGCTTATGTAGTTATTGCTCCAACTCTTATGGAAAAGATTGTTAGTAAGCAAGGAGAAGATAGATTTTTACAAAGAATAGCTGAGAATATAAAACAAGGTAAGGATTCAAGTTTTGAAATTGATGAAAAAGGTATTTTGAGATTAAAAGGAAAAATTTGTGTCCCAAACATAAAAGAGCTTCAGAATGAAGTATTGGACGAATGTCATAAATCCAGATTCATCGTCCACCCTGGAGTTAATAAAATGTATCGAGATGTTAAACATACATTTTGGTGGAGAAAAATGAAGAGGGACATTTCTATTTATGTTAGCCGTTGCACCACATGTCAACAAATAAAGAGCGAACAACAAAAGACAGCGGGATTACTTCAACCCTTGCCAATTCCACAATGGAAATGAGATCAACTTTCGATGGATTTCATCGATGGTTTACATCGCACTCGCAGAGGAAACGAAGGAATATGGGTTATTGTAGATCGCCTAACTAAAAGTGCCCATTTCATTTCAGTAAAACCCCCCAGGACTGTAGCTAGTTTAGCAGAGATATATCAAGGAAATTGTTAGGTTACATGGAATTCAGAGTAGCATTTTAAGTGATCATGACCTTATCTTCATCAGTCATTTTTTGGAAGCTTTTCAAGATGCTTTGGGAACGAAGCTGAACTTTAGCACTGCCTATCATCCACAATCAGATGGACAAACAGAAAGAGTTAATAGGATTTGGAAGACTTGTTGCAAGCATGTGTTCTCGATTTTGGAGGTTCGTGGGAAAATCATCTACCATTGGTTGAATTTTCTTATAACAATAGTTATCAAGCTGGTATTAAGATGGCACCGTTTAAAGCACTCTATGGTCTTCCATGCAAATCGCCAATATTGGGTTGAGTCTGGAAATAGACTTGTTTTTGGATCAGATATGATCAGAAGCGGTAGAGAAAGTGGATCTCATTAAGAAGAAGCTAAAAGCGGCCCAGGATCGACAAAAGTGCTATGCTGATCGAAGGAGAAAAGCTTTGGAATTTGCAGTTGGTGATTCTGTATTTTTAAAAGTATCCTTAATGAAAGGAGGTATCAGATTTGGGAAAACAGGAAAGTTAGCTCCATGGTATATTGGACCGTTTCCTATTCTGGAGAGTTGGACCATTAGCTTATCGAGTGCGGTTACCAGAATGGTTGTCTGGTGCTCATAATGTGTTCCATATATCATCATAGGAAGTATATGCATGATCCAGACCAGGTTATAAAAGAAGCTTTTCAACAAGATCTGGAAATTACCCCAAGTTTAGCAGTCAAAAGAGAATCCACAAAGATCATTGCTCGAGATGAAAAGAGTTTAAGAAATAAGACTGTTAAGTTGGTTAAAGTACATGGAGTGATGATCCCAAGGATTGTACTTGGGAAATGGAAGAAACTATGCGGAAATTCTGTCCTGACTGTCGAGTGGACATTCCAGTCTAGCCCAACCTTCGGTAAACTCATTTCCTTATCTATTTCCTTTAAGTTGTTACGTCTTATTTTATTACCATCTTATGAAATTTCGGGGACGAAATTATTTTAAGAGGGGGTGAATGTAACGATCTGGAATTTCGGACTAGTTAAATGATTTGTTTATAAGCTAATTAAAGTTGTAATAAATTGTTCAAATTATAAAAATATAGTTAAGAAGTATATAATCTTATGTATACCTTTGGTAGCATTTAGTTAAGTGTTGTATATAGTTTTTAATAGCATTTAACGGGTAAATTTTACAAAAACATATCCTTTCTCTTTATTACGAGTGTTAAGACACTTGTAATTTTGCATGCAACATTACATGCGTGAATTACACATGTCCTACGAGGTGTCATCACCTTATTAACTCATTTCAACTATAAATACTCCCCTTTCCTTCCCTTTAGCATTCATTCTCATTTTCTCTTCCATTTCTTCTTCTTCTCCACCTTATAATCCATGGCTTCCATGGTGTAAATCCTCCTCTTTCTCCATTTATAAAATATGTAAATTGTTGCAAAGTCGGTAGCGTCAAATAGTCAGTCTGAAGTGAGTCTAGCAGCCTAGTAATAGAGGATAGCATAGTGGAACCCCAAGGTGAGAACTCGACATTTATTCACTTTTTTTGTTGTGTGAATGATTGTTGATGATATGGATGATTGGTAATTATTGCAATGTAAGTGTTTAGTGACAAACACTTATATGGACACATGTATACACTATTATATATATACCCATATATGATCGTGTGATGGATGAATGGATGCTTTGTGGTTGTTATTAGTGATGATATGTGCATTATACTTGTTACACACACACACATGTGCGTGGATTATACGAATATCAGACAAGTCTCGGACCAAGTTTGTGTTATAAATGAATATTTTATTCATTTAGATTTGAAAGTTGGAATGTTGTTGAAAATGGTTTTAAATAGCTAGTATAAGTACAAATGATTTTCTAAATCATTTTAAAGCAATTTAGTAAAGTTTTTATGTGAATGTATATTGTAATTAAAATAGAGTTTGTCAAAATAAATACCGGAACATTCTAGGATGACAGAGAGGATAGTGTCTCGGCTTGGGTTTGGAAAATAAAGTTTCTTACTCTCCTTGGCTATCCCTAACTGATCCAACGGACATGATGGTTAATTCAAAATTTAATTTGAAGCTATTTGAATTTATAGTAGAATTTAGTGTACTTTTGTTAAAACTTTAAAAGCTTATAACTTTTACAACTTAAATCAGATTCCTACGAGATGAAAAACGTTTGATTCTCATCAACAAGAGCTTTCAAATTAGTGGAAGCAGATTTTGATTTCGACTTATAATTTTCAACTTATATTTAAATTAATATTTAAAAATGTTGTTACAAGTGCTATCCATTGACAATAATGATAAATGGTCATTTAAAAATATGGAAAATTTATGTAAAATCATAATTAATTATTTAAAAGTGATTTATGTTGAAATCACGAAGTTTTGGTAGTATAAAGATTATTTCCTATAAACTAGCAAACATCGGTATTTTGAAGCACTTTTTGTAACACTTTTGTAGCATTGTTTATTCAATGTTAAAAGTATTTAACTTTATAAATCTTTCCCTAACCTTAGAAATTAATTGCTAACATGTAATAATAGGTTTTAAATGATAACTTGAGTTTCCAAACATGGAATATGGGTTGATACTTGATTTTCTCCTATACATCCACATGGTTTTAAAGTTGCGCATATTATTTGGAAAGACCGGGATTGGATTTATGTCTGAAAAACATTCCAAATAATAATATGACGTTGTGGAGCATTTGAAGGCATTGAAGACGAGATTGAAGACCTGGACCCTTCATATCGTAAGGACGACTTGCTAAATGTCTCGAATGGGTAGCTCCCATTTGCGGATGGATCTTATATCAGCTAATTGGCAAGAAGCCCGAACATATGTGAAGGAATTTCAGATTATGGTTTCGTTCAGACCTAGAACGGACTTGTATGGATTGTGTGTCTGACATTGTAATTGACTGCGTAGCACTGATCTTTATTAAATATATATCTGCTTGGTGGCAGAGAATTTGTTCTCTTTCTTAACACCCTTCTCTAAGACTTATGAGCTTAGAGGTTATATATTGATATAAATCAGTGATGCGTTGTGAATGGACAATGTGACATACTTAAGTTATGTAATGAGCTATGGATGATCAAAGCATGGCTTATTTAAGCGTAGCTTTGTGTATATCGTGACCTCGGCAAGCCTCACACCCCAGTAAATGGCCAAAACAGGAAGAAATGCAGCAAAGTTATGGGTATGCTATCTCCTTCTAGATAAAAGGTGTACTATGGTATGGAGCCCAGGTATTAACCTATGTGGAAAACATCTACTTTAACGGTTGTTGTTGGCGAGCGCTCGGAAAGGTCGGTAACGACCGGGAGATGACATACTCAGGCATACTCTAATTACCTAGTTACAGAGGTAACCCGTCCTTGTGTTGGCATGAGGAGAATCACCGTTGATCCTCGGACATCCCTCTAGAGGTGTTCAAAATTCGGTTTGGTAAGGAAGTTCCTGTGTCTGGTCATTGTTGGAAACCCAATCTCCACTACGAACCCGTACGGTTTTAGTTGTATAATATTATGTCAGTATAGTATATGGTACCTATGTTGGCTAAGATTAATACATTTACTTTCAAAAATTATTTTTCACACTATGCACTAGTAATAATATCAAAATGGTTTCTGCATATTAAGGAATTTTTTACTATCATAAGGAGAAACCTCGCCCATATGCGCGTTTGCATTGTGCGTGTGCCGCGAGACCTTATGTTAGTTTCATTTTTCAAAAAGCCATTGCGAATTTTCAATGCACAAACAAATATGATGAGTTCTCGCACTAGTCCCATGACTGATCCGGAGTTGTTTTGGTTCACACAAAACTTTGGGTGCCCATAATTTTTACATGGGCAGCCTAGTATCAGGTTTAGTAGCAGTATTTAGAGCTTCTGTCTCGGAGCTTTTCCCTTGGTGGATCCTTTGCTTTTGTGGAGTTTTTGTTGCTATGGAGTATTAGCTATTATCTTTGGGGCATATTATTTTGTGGACATCTGTGATCCAGAGCTATTCAGGTGAAGATGAAGTCTGTTATGAGATTTACATTATTAGTCAGTTTCCGCTGTTCTTTTGGTTATGATTATGATATGTTGTAAACTCTCATGTAATCTCATGTTATATAAACGAGAAGTTGTTTTTATTTCATTGTGATTTATCTCATAGGTTATATCCCCAGACAATCAGGAATCCAACACTTGAATCTTCGGCATTTTGAATACGAGAAGTTATTAAAGTGTCGATTTTCGAGGGTTAAAATTCCGGGTCATCACATCGTGTTTAGGATTTAGCTCGAGTCTTAGGACCCGTCATATTCTATCTTATATCTTGATCCTTGCTTGACAAATCGAGTTTGATTTGATTTCATCGTTGTGAAATCTTGACCTAGACAAACCTAGTGTCCCGTCCCTTTCCTTGGGTAGGAATTCAAATTATTTCCAATTTTTGGGTTGTAATAACTTTTGGGACTTAGTGTTGAAGATTTCTAAATTATTTAGAAAATGGTTTAATAAAATAATTTTGGCCATGTAAAATATTAACCCACTTGAGATTAGCTTTGCGAGGCGAAAGTGAATAAATTATTTTTGCTAAGCACTGTGAAATGTTTTCGTTTATTTATTTATGATTAAAAATTTAGTTCATAAAATAAATAGATTGTTTATTTATAAATTTACGCACTTATTTGGATGTAATTTGTTTTATCGTGTTGAGTTTCCCATTGAATATGTTTGGAGTTCTTATTGAGGAGTGGGACGCCACGATATCGATAGGAGTTTCTGAACCCTTCAATGAGATGATTCTGAGACAACCCTTATATTAAATATTAATGACGTGCATCGCCATTGAGCCTTAGCATTAGCAACTTTATATAAATAAATGGCAAGGCAAATCATTAGTATTGATTGTAATTTGCAACCGTAGGGATTTTAATAAGATAATGATTTGAGAATGGGGTATATATGACCATCGTATATACCTTTTACACCTTTCATAGTATGAGTATTTAACTTTGAGTTTGAGACATCTTATATTGGTAAGGAAACTAATGCTTATAAGGGTGCCATCCTTTTTTTTCGTGATGATGGTTACCGTGATCATCTCATTTGAGTTCTTTTGAAATTGTGACCATCTACCTTCTTTACTTCGAAGGAGCTTAAGGACACCATGTCCTTAGGAATTAAAGGGCGCTTATTTTATAACTAGTATGTAGATTTTCCAAAACTACGTTTTGCGAAAATTCTTACATGCTACCTTGAGTTTTCGGTACCCATTCATTTTGCTATCAAGAAGACTTTAGTTTTCTTTGGGTAATGATTGAGTATTCTATATTATTATTTTGAGTGTTACTTGTTTTAAACAAGTGATTTCGTCTTTTCGGTTGAGTAAGGTATTTATTTAAACGCCTTAGTAAAAACGAGTGGGTCGGCACACTTGCATTTACCTTGTCGGTTAATTTCCGGACTTAGTCAGTTGAAATTCGCTTTCCAGTTTCGAATATGTAGTGGAATATACAGCTTGTTGATAAATATTCGAGTAGAGATAGTGGTTATGGGACATATGGCTAAACTCTTATAGTTACTAGCTTGGTGTAGTTGCACTATATTTGATCTTCGTATCATTCTGACCTTTAGGTCATCTTAAGGAGTGTGTAGTCACCTCTTCTGACGGAATACTATAAGGGGTGTATAGTCACCTTGTCGGACGGAATACTATGAGTGGTGTATAGTCACCTTGTCTTCAGACGGAATACTATGAGGGTTGTATAGTCACCTCACGGGACAGAATACTATGAGTGGTGTGTAGCCACTTCGTCAGAAGAAACACTACGAGCGGTGTGGAGCCACCTCCTCTTCAGACGAAATGCTTAATCGAATTTCTTTGCGGTCTTCGGACCAGAGTTAATCACCTCTTTAGATGGAATACTATGAGTGGTGTATAGTCACATCTTCAGACGGAATACTATGAATGGTATATAGTCACCTCGTCGGACGGAATACCATGAGTGGTGTATAGTCACCTTGTCTTTGGACGGAATACTATGAGTGGTGTATAGTTACCTCGTCGGACGGAGTACTATGAGTGGTGTATAGTCACCTCATCAGGAGAAAATACTATGAGTGGTGTATAATCACCTCATCAAAAGAAAATACTATGGGTGGTGTGTAGCCATCACGTCGGTGAGACGGAAGGCTTAGTTAGAATTCTTTGCGGTGTCGGACCACCTTGTCGAAAGATAAAAAGTACCGTTTGTTGATTTATAACTTTGTGGTGAACCAAGTTGCTTATCCCTTCACCAAGTTTAAAACTAATCGTTTGGTGACTTTTGATTTGGAATAGGCCATTTCTCCCTTTGGCTACTTCCATGTTCATGGATGTTTAAACTCTTTCCTTGAAGAGAGAACATTCTCTTTATGCTTATTGACATGTCTTGGTTGTTCGGAGTTTACGATGATATCTTGGAATGAATTGGCCTAATCACTTAAAGGTCTATGTTTTATATTCCAAAAGAATCGTCCATCTTCGGCATCCCTTGTCGGTGATGCAATTTCCTGTCATTCTTAACGAGTTTAATTTATATTCATTAGCTTCCTTGTGTTTCTAAAATTCTCATAATAAAGAGAATGACATCAAGGAAAATTAGTCTCTATGGTTCACATTACACGTGAATTTTCGAAAATCTTTGCACCCCTACTCGGATGGCCACCTTAATGGGTAATTGAGTTCAAAATTGATTATCAATTCCGTAGCTCAATCTTGTTGTGCTTAAGTCTTTCCACTACTTGACTTAGCAATCGATTCTCACCAACTGATTTTCATCGTGCACTTTTCATCATTGGGGCTAACAAATATTCCAGTTTGTTTTGTAAACTTTAATGAACAAAAATTTTCGAGATCACTACCTGATTGGTTTGACCTCATTCTTGCTGGTGATATGCTCGTGAATTTAAAAACCAACATTTTCAAGTTTTACGAAACTCTTCCAACTACAACAGAAATTGCCTTTTATAACGGCATATAGCCGCTATTAATGAGAACTATAGCGGTTCAATAAACGTTATATATCGACATGTTATAAAAAACTGTTGAGTATTAATAACACTAAAACTACGGTTATAAAAGATCATGGTGTTATAGCGCAAATTTGCCGCTATGTTAGTTAAAGACAATAACTCGTTTTCTCCGCTATAATACACCTAAATCTCAATTAAAATGAGAAACTTTATAACATAGTATTGCCGCTATAACATGTTTATTCGATAGCGGCTATACGACGCTATTAAATCAACATGTTATAGTATTGTTAAATTCTTTTACAACTCATATATAATACATTTTAATTATAGCAATCAAAATGGATCTGCATAACAATTTGTAGAACAATGCATAAACGAACAAAATATAATAATCAACAAATGTAGCACATATTCATGATAACAAAATAAAACATCAACTAACAAAAAATAAGTTTAATACATTGGTTATCAGATTCAATACATATATTTTCAATTCCACATTGATGTCAATTTGAGTTACCAAAAGACAAAACATAGTTCATATTTAAAACTACAAGTACCAAATGCATCATTAAGAACTCCAACTGCTCAAAGCCTTTCTTCATGCACATCTTCGGTGATTGGTAGAGCATTCTGAAAATTCAAACCAATAAATAAATTAAAATCATGGATGAATATCTAATTTTAAAATATTCATCAAATTAAACGTTCATGTAAATGACATAACACACAATTCCCCTACATCTTTACAGTATGCATGTACATCAATCCAGTGAATTAATTAAAGAAAAGGAGTACGTGACTGAGAAAGCTGCCTTTAAATTATTTAGTACTTCAAACTTAATCCACTGACTTAAACTCGTTAGCAGTCTCAACAATTTTTGCTCTAGGTTTCAGGAAGGTGGATAAAGCTAGTAATTTGTGTGAGCATGCATCATAATATAAAGTTTTAGCAAAAGTTAGACATATGTGAATCAGTGAATGGCTGTAATATCACTCGGTCTGCTCAATTAAAGTGGATCTTCAGTGAACAAATGTTCATGAAATTAAGAGCACCACCCAATACCTTCTACAATTGAGTAAACAATAGGATGCATTTTCTATTATTGAAAATTTCCAAAGTCACCCATGTTCAATATACTTATGACAGCTTTTCCTGAAATTTAGATTCAAGAAAACCAGTTTTGAAATCAAACTATCTTTGTAAGAATCATTACTCAGAAAAACCCATTTTTTTAGTCGATATATATGCCAAATTGATAAGAGAGTTAATGTTTCTATTGTTAATCTACTAAAGGACTATTAGACTGTCTGGCAATGAATGGGTCATAGATTTACACAGCGACAACAACGTACTATTAATGATACTAAAATATTTTGTTGTACAAAGAGAATAATTTCATACAAAAGTTTGCGCAGTCAACTAACTTTTTACAATTTATCCTTTCAAATTTTAATTGGAAAATAATTTATAAGCATGTATGCATTATACTTTGGATAGAAATTAATGGTTCAGTTGCTTAAGCTAACAATGGATTTTTACATACTTGAAAATTTCTCCGGCGTATGCCATCCATTAGGTAACAATGGTACGCTTAGCTATTTGTTCATAAACTTTCAATCAACACTGGTCATTTGTGGAGTTATACAGACTTTGTGGGGGGGGGGGGGGGGGGGGGTGTTGTTAATCATACCAACAATTACTGATTACATAGAAGAAGTACAGAAAATACCTAAAAACTGGTTTCATTATCCAAGGAGTGATCAGTTGATGAATCAGGGCACGATAAGCCAGCCATGTTAAAGAATTTGAGCATAAGTTGTTAGCCATGCAAAATCAGCCAATTTCAAACTACGATGTTCAGTTGATTAGGAACTGTAACATCCATAATTTCCGATTTGGTTGCTTTAGTAATCCACATAAGGCAGATGTTTGGCCTGGTAAAGGATTGTTGACAATCATGACATTATGACAACGGATATTGAACGATAATGACATGAAGACGAACATAAATGATTTGAATGACAAATGGTAGCAAAGAGGCTTTGCGGTATTTGGACAAATATTAAACGGATGATACATTTACCGGGACAATATTAAATGGATGTTCAATTGTTTAGTTCAGAAAGAGGCATGACTGATATTAACCCAAATTAGAGTCATATACAATGAAAAGCTGCTGTAGATCTTCAAAAAATAAGAAAAGGAAGACAGAAATAATTTCAATAATATAAGATATTATCAAAATAAATAGAATATAAAACAAATTATACCTTCTTCGATACCTTTTCCAATCAGAGCCATAAGCATTGTCGTACCATCTCGAATGTATAAGCAATCTTCTGGCAGAAGCAGCAATAAGGAAAAATGAATTAATATTATACTTACAGAATCTCTATTTACAAAATGGGAAAGACTTGGTAGCATATTACCTGAATAGCAATATACACAGAACTATCCTGAATATATGTTTAAACAACTGATAGTAAAATGGTGATCGTTAAATATCCAACAAATTTAACATATCATACAATAATATAAGAGACATATATGCACGCTACTAACGGATAGTTACTGACTCCGAAAGAGGGGGTATTCTACACAATATATTTTCTATATGAGTGGGACAAGGGACAATTAAATTTGTAGTATCTCTGCAAGTCATCTTGGACCGGACAGACTGGATGCAACTGGCTGAAAAGATTCGATGACGTTCATAATAGTAAAAGCTGTAATCTGGCTTTTTAGACTAGGTCATGGAGTATGTCACTCTTATTCGATGTGCGGTACCATCCAAAGCTGTGCAGGACGGATCAACCACTTCATCCTTAGGATAAAACGACTCAATTCTGATTTTGCGTTAGTATTTGTTGACACAAATAAAACAACGTTTATTTATCATTCTTACTAACCTCGAAGCAAAATCAATTTTTGTTGATAAATAAATATTCAAAGGAAAATATCCCGTTACAAAACGTTTGTAAAATTATCTCGCATGTTGTTAAGTCGAAACGATGATTCGAAATCACAAAGTCCGGCATCACAATTTAGTTATGCAGGGAGCTTTATCGTTTGAATCCAAGAATCTAACTGTGTAGCCCGTTTATTGAAAAACATAGTAAGCATTGTTCCTTAGACATGTGACTGCAATAAAATTATTTCATGACCATTATATTATTCAATAAAACCTAAACAAATCCGAACATTATGACGGTTACAACCAGGGCTGGCTCAGCTACCTAGGTTGCTCAAGGCAACTGATGCTGCAGGTAGAAAAATGATCTAGACTGAATAAAGCAAATATGCGCAAACATTTTCTTGTTCAATGTTAATTCTTTGAGTGAACAAAGCATTTGTGCTCCCAGATGATAACTAGTGGAAATAGATTGTGATTTAATGTGTGCAAAGTTATAGTAGACAAATGAATTACGACTGTACACACTCTAAACCATTTCTATTTGATCTTTTTAACTCTATGTGCATTCTCTTCGCAACCTGGTTAACATAGGGGACCACGAGTCGGACTGCGGCAACCCATGGTACAAGGTTGTAAGGGATCAACTAGTTGGCAATCTAGAGCTGTGCGTTCTTTATCGAAAACATACACATTATGCATAAGCTACACATAAAAATACTGATAGGAAAAAAATGCCATGTTGGAAAGCCTTGGAGGAAACAAAGTTACACAATCAAATTTGTGTATTGGTACAATATACAACTGTACCAACACCACTGACATTATGCACACAATTGTATTGCACAACTATAGAAATTTAGCAATAGTAGCATCAGAGCCAGTTCTAGGGATTTTACTGCCACGTGTGAATTTCCAAATGATGCCCCTTGCTGCAGTTTCCAAAATTTCAATACTTACAAGTAACCATGATTTTTGTATTTCACTTCTATGAGATAACCAGTAAATTATATGTAAACAAGTGCATAACTCTTAGAATGTCCATACCAGAATATCAAATGATGGAAGAGAACTGGTCATATAACTGTGAAATGATCAATTAGAAAAACTGAAAATAAAACATCAAAAAAGAATTAAGAAAAGAGATATTGTATAAATCGCAATGAAGTAGATCAGCCGAAGAGAAATACAGAAATATTTTTGCTTAACTGGCTTTCCTTATGATATAACCAGTAGGAATGAAATTTATTGGTGACTTTTGATTACATCGAGCAATACACAGATCACTGCCTGCTTCCTGCAAAATTCAAATTTGAAAGTAGCTTACAGTTTAATCCATACATACATAGAAAATAGAAAAAATGAATTAGGTTTAACAGTTTTGGCAATAAGCAAGAATAACAACGAAAAACGTGGTTAATTCAAAGACAATGGTAGCGACTAACCTTGAGTTTTATCCTCCCACCAGTAGAGAAACCTAAGATTAGCAGCCTGCTTATCAATCTTGTAAAGTTGATTCCATTATTCATCAATTTCAGAACCAAAGATACCACCACAAAGGGCTCCAAATCCAGTAGCAAGAATTACACCTGCATACATCCCGCTTAACAGTTTAACAGTAAAGAACAGAGATTCATACATCCACTTGATTTTCCTACAACAATGAAGGCCTTGGTTCAATTATACTAGTACAGCAGCAAGCACAACATGTGCATAGATCACATAATACTCAAATAGAAAAATATTATTCAATATATGGGGGAAAAAACTACAACGTATATTCAAAATAAAAGGCATTTGCGTATTATGTAAGGTCAATAATGCAAATGCAAACTGCTGCTCCACCCTGAAACAACCCTCATAAACAACTACCACTCAACAATCACAGTCCTCTGTCCATTCTTATCATCACCATTCGCCCAATCACCACAGCTAATCACCTTTTCCTTAATCCCCTCTGACCAAATCACTCTACCACACTTTTTTTTTGAATATGGTTAATCAGGATCAAAGGTTCTCAGTTTAAGGACTCGAACTTGTGACATGTGACGCAATTTGGACCATCAACTAACCAAGACAGCACTGTTAGCACCATGATCATATATTAAAGAAGTATCTAGGATTAAAAATTATATCTATTATGCAGATTAAAAAAATGTATGATACCTAATAACATCATCAAATGTCACAATTTTTTATATTTATAATAATATGTAGTTACAAAGTACACATACACGCACACTCCATATAAATACTTACCACATATAACAGGTAAAAATGATAAACTGTGCAATTAATAATGGTATAAAATGCGTAAATTTTTATAGTTGTTTAATTTTTGAACGTAATTCATGAATATACTGGAGTTCCAATCCACCTGGATGGTAGACACCAATCTCATTTGGTGTACTATGTCATGCCTGGTTCTTAAAATATATATCTATTGCCAAAACTATTTTCAAACTACAGATGTAGTGTTGTCGGGAAGCTCTGAAATGTAAAATACGGTAACTTATCCTAATTATTTATGCCATGTTTATTTATAAATATGAAATGTAGTTCAAGTAAATTACAGTCGATACAAATGGTGGGTTATGGTTTGTCGCTTGTCACTGACTACTATTATGTATCATAAATCTTAATTACTGCCAACAATTGCTGCATTGATTTATACAAACTTGATCTAGACTTGTAAGTGTTGTGTTTGTGTTTAAATGATTATTTGCTTAAAATGTTACGTTGCAGAAATTAAATACTGAAAAAATAAATTTAAAACCTTACATTATTTATTGGTACTAATTTACACTCCAAGTCCTTGGGCAATGATCGTACATGTGTAATAAACTCCAAACATTTACCGTTATCAAGATTTGTTACCCTTGTTGCTATCTATAGAACTACAAACTTATCCAAATTACGACTCCTAGACCTTGCATAATCACGGTTTATATATAACCTACTTTACAACTATGATGCATGTTAGTTGATATATTTTTTATAGTGAAAATAGTCAAGCTGAGCACTCATTTTGAAGTCTGAAAGGTTTAAAACTATATTATCTCTAGAACTTATGTCTAGAGCGTCATACCACCACATCTGGACGATATTTAATATGCTACATTCTAGGTAATTCATATTTTTCCATCTTGTAAGTAACTTATAAATTTAAAACATTACATTTTTTTGGTATTAATTTATACTCCAAATCCTTGGGCAACAATTGTACATGTGTAATATACTCCAAATCCTTGGGCAACAATTGTACATGTGTAATATACTCCAAATCTATTATTATGATTAAGATTTATTACCCCTGTTGCTAAACTTATCCAAATAACTACTCCTAAACCTTTGCATAATCACGGTGTATATATAACCTACTTAATAGGTATGATGCATGTTAGTTGATATATATTTTATATAGTGATAATGGTCGAGCTGAGCGCAGCGCTCACTTTGATGTCTTAAAGGTTCAAATCTATTATCTCTAGAAGTTATGCCCAGAGCATCATACCACTAACCAGTTGAGCTAATGGTCATTGACGGATGTTACTTGATATCAATATCAAACACATACGACATCCTGGACAATACTGAATATGTTACATTCTAGGTAATTCACATTTTTTCATTTTGCAAATAACTTATATTACCATCACATTGACAATCAGAAACAAATCCTATTCAGCTTTGATAAACCACTACATTTTTATGTTGAAATATAATTCATATGCTACCTATTTCCATCATTTTTATTTTATCTTAGTTTTTGGCTCAATTACTGTTGTGACATAATCATGGTAAAACCAAGGCATCTGCTAATATACATCTCTTTTTATGCTAAATTTTATTTCCAGCTTAGTTTTGCTAGTTTGGAGTACAAAATATTATAGATAAATGAAATTTAATGTTAACAAGAAATTGATTTAAATCAGCATATTAAAAAAAAAAATGTGTTGCATTGCAGTATAGAATATATAAACACACACATGCAGAAAAATGTCTGTTGTTTTCCAGTTAAAATCAACGACCCTTAAGATGTTTACCCACAATAGTATGACCCAAATTGAAAGGGTATTCATATAATTTCAACAAGAAACCAATAAAAATGTCTGTTGTTTTCCAGTTAAAATCAACGACCCTTAAGACGTTTACCCACAATAGTATGATACAAATTGAAAGGGTATTCACATAACTTCAACAAGAAACCAATAACACGGCTAAAATTCTATTCAAACATTTTCCTTTTTATTGCTAGAGATTGTAAATACGCATGCAACTATGCTGCGGATCTCCATATGGAAAAACAAAAACAATTCAAATTCGAATTCCAGAGCCTCATCTGAGCCAAAAAATGAAAGGAATCCCCATTGCCACATCCAAAAACCCGACTATCGCAACCACTCGCAAATGCCAGGTAACCCAAAAAAAATGCAAACCCCAACCCCAAACTCGAAACCCAATTCGATTTTGTCTGCTTCAAACATCAAGAAGCAAACTGCAGCATCGTTCAAATCGAGACCCGAACCAGATAGGGAAGCTTGAACCCTAAAACCCAAATTGATTTCAAAAAAAGGGGCGTCTTTATGTTTTTTAGCTCGATTTTTTTCTTTTCTGAGAAAGAGTGTTTTGAGTTTAGGGATGGAAGCTATTTTGTCTTTCCAAAACACAGAGAAGCTTCGTATCCGCTACTAGTTGGATGCGGAGATTATGGAGACGAGCAAAGTTTGTATTTTTTCAGACAGTTTAGCAAAGTTTTCCATTTTTAGAGGGAGACGAAATGGATTTTGACATAGAAAATGAAAGAACTAGTGTGCCGCTATTCACACCTCAATTTCCTCTTCTGACCACCAAAACTAAAGGCCACCATAAAGAATATCATTTTCTTCTTTCAGCTACCGTACATTAAAAATATTAATATGAACAGGCACCCCACTACGGAACGAAAGCTTCGGTTTCTTCCTGCCGAATTTACAATCATATTTCGGTTGGTAGTAGCCGTACGGTTGCTTCCTGCCGAATTCATATTGTTAATTCGGTTGATTATGGCCGAATGAAGAAAAATGATGTGGTGGCCAGAAGTGTAAAAAATATAATCAAGTTTATTAAATTTTGTGTGGTGGCCAGAAGAGGAAATTGGGGTGTGAATAGCAGCACACAAGAACAATAATTTTAGGAGGAGAAATGCTGGTTTGGCCGCTTTTCATTTTGTAAAAAAAACTACGGTAGAGATAAGAAAATAGGAGATCCACCCCTTGAATTACACAAATACCCCCTGAATTCAATGTTTGCTACCCCTGAATTCTGTATTTACCCCTATTTTTTACTTTTTGACAAAAACTTTTTCGGTTATTGTAACATTTCTCTTTTAGGAGGAAGACAAATTATTTTGGAGGGAGAGGAACTTTTATGTAGATTTTAGTGTTACACGTGATATTGGAAAACAATTCGGTGTGAATGATAATGCTTCAAAATAGGTTGTAATTAAAAGGCGTTATTAATGACACATTTTGTTGTAGTATACTTCTACCATTTATCTAGTTTTCATGATTCAGAAGTTGTTCGTGAAATATTAAAGGACGTGCTAATATTTCAAATTTGAGATTTTTGGGGTCTATACTTAAAAGTTCCAATTTATTTGTTTTCGAAATATTACAGAATGTGCTAATATTTCTAATTTAGGGTATATGACCCGGATTTATTTTATGATCTTGCTTTCCCAACAGGATCGTTTATCCTTGTGAATAGGATATATATGACCATCATATACATCCTATTCAATGTAAAAATAATAATAATAATAAGCTAGTACTTTTAAGAAATTTTACAAAGGATAAAATTTTCTAGCTAAAACGTGGTAAGGAATGTTCGACGATTTTAGATAGTTGATATCTCCAACATTCTAGTTTGATTGATTAACTGGTTTGTGTTGAAAACTTAAGAGTGTAAGTTTATAATTTGTAAACTTATTGAACGTTAAACGAATTAATTAATTATAATTAAAACGAGCTTGCCGCGTGGCGGTAGTTCATAATTTTCGATTTTTGAATTTCAAATGATTGTGTAGGATCCAATACAAGTCGGAATTCATTGAAATAAGAATTACCCGAATCTATTGGATTATAGTTTTCAAGCGAAAGAAAAATATTAAAATTTCATCTTGTAGATTTTGAAATATGACTAAACTAAGTTTTCAGAAAAAATCGCAGTAAGGTATTTCGCGATTAAAAATTTAAATAATTATTGAAATTGAGTTATTGAATTTGTAGAATTTGAGTAAGAAAAATATAATTTCTTAAAAACACTTCTGGGAAAAATAAGTTAGTTGCTCGTATACGTTCTTGATTTTTATTTGAACATTATATGTGTATAAACTTAAGTTATACAGTGATTTATAACTCAAATTTAAAATTTTATTTGAAAGAGAATTTTGATTTAATGTGGATCTAGTTGATGTGTGGTTGTTATATATATTGAGTTTTCCTTAAGTATTTGCGAGGGCGCAATTTCTTTAAGGGGCAAAGTCTGTAACAATCCGCATATTTAACGATAATATATTTAAATATTTTATTTAAATATAACGTCATTAATAATAACCGAGTATGTGTCCAAAAAGTCACATTTTGCATACGGACGAATTTGGACTCGAAACCACTTTCATCGAGTTCAAAATGCCGTTTGCGACTTTTAAAACTGCAAACATTGAATCTTTTGAGTTGGGCGAATTTGGTCTTTTTCATTTGGATGTATGACCAAAATATCACTTTTTGCATATGAACGAATTTAGACTCGAAACCACTTCCATTGAGTCCAAAATGTCATTTGCCACCTCAAAAGGTGTAAGCTTCGATATGTTCCGAGTTTCGGAGATTTGGCGCATTGGTTGAGTCTTGGTTTAGCTAACCTAGCCCACCTTATAACCCCCCAAATCAGCCTATTCTCCCTCATTCTCTTCCTCTTTTTGAAACTTAAGTTAAAATGGGGGAAAAGATGGGAAATTAAAATTCTTAAGCTAGATTTTGCAATTAGGAGCTAAAATTAAGAGGAAAATTGAAGACGTAACTAGGTAAGCTTCTCCATCTTCTCCAACCTATTCTCTCTTCAATTTATGAAATTTTCCAAAACCTAACTCTTAGAACATTCGTGAATGTGTGTTTAGGATGAAGATTCTTAAGTTCTTGTTGAAGAGAGGTTGATCTTGCTTTGTTTTGGAGCCTCCCCTTCCTTACCAAGATTAAAGGTGGGTTCTTTTAGAACTCACATCTATGCCTCAAGCTTCAAGCTTGTATAGTGTGCCTATAGCACGTTTGTATTGTGTATATATTTTGTATCCATTTAGTTGGCAGCTTACTTTATTGATTTCCTTGCATTTTGAGTAATGAAAATCCTATTATACTTTATGTTCGGATTGTGCATGCTATAAGTGAAGTTCTTGTGTACACACAAGTCCTTACAATCTCCCTTTAGCATTGCCAAACCATTGTGTCATAGTTTGAGTAGCATTTGATCGCTTTGGTTAGAGAGTTTATTCGTTTTGGAATATATAATCAAAATCATTGCAATCTTATGTACATATGTTTACGTATGTGAATATGGTGTTGCGGGTTGCCTTAGCAAGTCTTAGAAGGCTCATTTTCATGTATATAACATCATAGGCCTTCAGGGAATTGTTGATATGATTGTAAACAAGTTTTCTAGTCAATATTATGCTCAAAAACAGGTTTAGACGTCTGAACCTTTTAGGTCAAACATCTGACCTGCTTCAAATATATAAAAACAAGAGGAAAAGAATTCAAACGTCCGAATTTTTTAACTCGGACGTTTGAGTTTTAATTTAGACGTCTGGTCAAAATAATTCAGACATCTGAAACAACTCAAAAGTGAACTAAATCCTTATTGGTTCAGTAAAATTCAAATTCAGACATCTGAATTTTTAATTCAGACGTCTGAATCCTGTTA
This sequence comes from Allium sativum, assembly GCA_030737875.1. NCBI lineage: Eukaryota > Viridiplantae > Streptophyta > Magnoliopsida > Asparagales > Amaryllidaceae > Allium > Allium sativum. Next base: position 40,534,600 of record JASFAX010000020.1, on the reverse strand, counting down.
TTGGATTGTTGACCAGTGGAAACCACGGTCAATAGTTTAGGTCCATTTGAGCTCATTTCCGGTTGAGTTTCGACCCATTTCACCTTCGTTTGGGACTTTGAAGTTTCTTCGATTTCGTAGATTTCTACATCTCGATTTTAGGAATTTTTGATTCATTCGTGGTGAACGAATATTATAATCGATAGTCGTGGGGTTTCGTCTACTTTATTAAAATGTTAATTCTTCATTTGATCGTTAATTCGATCGATATCACATGAGATTTGCCACTTTGAAATGATACAAAAAGGATTTTTTAACTATTAGTAGATATCAAATCTTTTACTAAACGGTTTTTAACTCCACTTCATTATATGAAGTTATTTTCCAAATTGGTTTCCAATCCGACTTCATTATATGAAGTTATTTTATAAATTGATTTACAAATCTACTAGTATATATTTGATAAACCTTTTTCTCGTTCGTATGAGGAATTTAATTAAACGCCTTAGTAAAAGCAAGGACTATGACCCCTTCTGTTTGCTTTGATGGTTAATTCTTGGATCATTTGATTGAACACCGTGGTAATGATTGTTTCGTATCTCTAGTGAAAGTTACAACTTGTTCGTAAATATTCAAGTTGAGCAAGTGGTTATGAGACATGTAGCTTGACTCTTATATTTACTAGTTGGTGTAGTTTAACTATAAATGATCGATTTGATAATTGAGGATCCTCAGATCAATCTAACTGTCGGGTCACATCGATGATCATCAGATCATCCTGAAGAGCTTCGGCTCATGCGATCTTCGGATTTGCAATGATCTTCGGATCATCCTGAGGAACTTCGGTTCATTCGTTTATATCGTTGGTCTTCAGATCATTTCGTATCGGCGAGATACGCGATATAATATTTTCTATTTCATGTTGACTTGATGGGTGGCATCATTTCTCATGAATATCCCCTTGTTGTTATCGTGTATTTTATTTCTTGCAGACTTGATGGGTGACATCATTTCTCAAGAATATCCTCTTGTTGTATCGTGTATTCTATTTCACGTAGACTTGATGGGTGACATCATTTCTCATGAATATCCTCTTGTTGTTATCGTGTATTCTATTTCATGTAGACTTGATGGGTGACATCATTTCTCATGAATATCCTCTTGTTGTTATCGTGTATTCTATTTCTTGTAGACTTGATGGGTGACATCATTTCTCATGAATATCCTTGTGTTGATGTCGCATTTCCTCTTTTCATGTAGACTTGAAGGGAGACATCATTTCTCACGAATATCCTCCTGTTTTTATCGTATATTATATTTCATGTAGACTTGATGGGTGACATCATTTCTCATGAATACCCTTGTGTTGAAATCGTATTTGATAATTTCATGTGGGCTTGATGGGAGACATCATTTCTCATGAATAATCAATTGTTGAGATCTCTTAAATAGTTATATCTTTAGAGTGTGATAATCTTTTTGTTAGCTTTGAGATTTTCTTTGACATATTTTATGGACACCTCTGAGACTTCACATTTATTAGGGATTATTGTTGATATTGCTCCTATGTCATTATCTGTGCATATCTCTACTTCTCTCTCAGTTTATTATGATGAGTACAGCTAGACTGATCCGTTTATTGTTTATTCTTATAAATAATACTCGGTTCAGACCGAGTATACTGGTGCTTATATTGGACTTCTAGCAGATCCACCTTTTCGATTTTTGCTATCTACATTAGAGTTGTAGTTCTTGATCATGCATGTATCATAGATTTCATGTATGCATATTCTTTTCGGCTTGCGCTTGTACTTATTCCTATGTTGTATAGTGGATCAATTATGACCACTAACGTTGTATTTATACTCATGTGTTATTATTCATATCTATTTCCGCCTTAGTGATATGAATTTCTGCGTATGCCTATGATTTTATTGTTATGTATTTTATATTGCTTTCCGAATTATATAGAGCCACTGTGCAATAGATTTGGACTTGATTTAGATGTGTTGAATTTCCTTTTGAGATTTAAAAAAGTTAGACCATATTATTATACATATTTAACACTCGTTCAAAGATAATATACAGATGGTCGCTCCTTAACTGCCTTATTCTTTGGGTTAGTTGACACCATTGCTTGCAGTGACCTTGGCTAACGTGAGTATATAGGTAGGGTGTTACAGTAGACTTGAGAGCATTACTCTGGTATGGAATCTGATTCGATCGAAGGTGTTTGTCCGTACTTACATAGCATAGAATTGACAGATATATGTGGAACGTAACATTGTTTTATAGAGATCCGTACGTCACTCCAACATAGAATGAGGGACTGCATATATTCCGATGGTGTTATGTTGGAGACCGTGCGAGTGGGATACCATGGGGTGTACCTCAATATTGGGGGTAGCTATATATATATATATATATATATATATATATATATATATATATATGGTATTAGGTTAATTCATTGGGAAGTAAATGGGTGCGACGTATGTGTAAGCCTTGAGTGTTGTTAATCCAAGTAACCTAATAAATAAGAAAATATGATTGAACGGTATATGTAGGATTATCTAAAGTATATAGTTTAAATCCAGTCACCAGAACCTGTGTTCTAACCCCCTCCTCATAACATACTCGCAGGTTAGATTTGTGGCAGAGACATGAGACAATATAGCTTTGGATACTGGTTAGGAAGTATTATTAATACGGTATGGCTATACTTTGATTTATATTATATTTTACCCATTCCGCTATGAGATATTTTCTGAGCTATGACATATTTTAAGTCTCAGGCTTTTCTGCAGTATACCAGAGCGAACTAACACGAGGTTCGTTAAATTAGAATTAAAAAAAAAAACAGTCTGTCGGAATTCGGGTTGTCACATGCAGGGTGACACAATATCGATGGGTCATACCGACGAAGAGTTCTGGATGGGTCATCATCATGCTCTCTTCTGTCTTCCACGTACAATCATTGTCATCCTCACTCCATTGTATGTTGACCAACGTAACCATCTTTGTCCTAAGCTATTTCGTGTCATTCCTTACAACACGAAGCGATTTACGAGGTTTCGTAACTATGGTCTCTACTTCTAGGTCTTCATATTGCTCTGGAGATACCACCACATTTGAATCATGCATGCACTTTCGTACAAACGACACATGGAAAACATTATGCACACTCGACATCTTCTCAGGTAACTCCAATCTGTATGCGAGCTTTTCAATTCGCTCTACTATCGGAAATGGTCCAACAAACCTTGGAGATAAATCTCCTTCGCTTCCTAACCGAACAACATGTCTCAATGGCGAAATCTTCATGAAAACCATATCACCAACATCGAATTTCAAATCCTTTTGGCGTTTATCGACGTTACTCTTTTGACGATCTTGTTCTGCCCTCATTTGTCGTCGAACGATCTCGATACAATCCGATGTCTCTCTAATCATCTTGGCCCAAGTATCAACTTATCTCCAGTTTCTAACCAACATGCCAGGGAATTACATGGTCTACCAGACAATGCCTCGTATGGTGCCATCCCAATGCTCGACTGGTAGTTGTTATTATACGCAAACTCGACTAGATGTAGAAGGTCCTCCCATGATCCTCCGAAGTCCAATACAAAAGCTCTTAGGCGATCTTCCAAACCTCGGTTAACTCTCTCGGTTTGACCATCGGTTTGTGGCTGATAAGCCGTACTCAAACATAATTCAGTTACCAAAGCTTCTTGCAAACTCTTCCAAAATCCACTCGTGAATAATGGATCTCGGTCACTCATTGTACTCTTCGTGTAACACCCCACACCCGCTAAGGTCACTCACTAAGGGAATGCCTTAACTTCGGTGGAGTATTTTAAGTGAATATAGAACAGAAAAATTACAACAAGACAGATATAAATAATACTTGAAAATCTAAAACATCATTTCATTGCAGCAGAAGATAAACATGTTTGGTTACAATACCAAAACCAACTAAATCAAGAGTCAAGTACTAAATATCAATCCTGATAAAAACATAAGTACATAATCCCACTACATAACTAATAGCCATAATAGAAAAGATAAGCTGAGCTTTACATCAACGGTCCAAGCTCCAAAAGATAGATAAAGCAATCTAATCAAAGCCCACTAGTGCTAGGCCCACTCTGAGAACATATGGGTTGGGAAAAAGATAAAAACAACGGGGTCAGACATAAGTCTGAGCGAGTCCTATAACTTTAACAATACAATCATTAAAATAATTAGGGTATGATATAAACTTGGTACGGTAATGACTGGGGATAAATGACTACACTAAACAGCCAACTAGGCATAGGATGAACTAAGATATCGGTAAAGACGCATCTACCCACCCAAGGGTAATTACTACACTGCACGACACCAGTCATTCCTACTTAAAGGTTGATCCCACCCAAGGACTTAGAAAATTTAACTAGTAGTTTCGTGTACCCCTAGCTGACCACATAGGTGCCGTCTGCCCCTATCTCCACTAGGTGTACCCACTACTCCCCAAGCGATCGGCTCCCTAACGTAGATACCCGTGCTGGCCCCACAGTGGGGTGTATCACTCCCCAAAGTGGCAACCCGATACAATCTACGGTGCACGGCTTATACCTAAACGATGCAACAACGTCTTACCTACCAGCCCGGGTCCACACACACATATGAAACCCGTTGGACTTGCGTTGCCACCGCTAACCCGTTTTGGCCTCTTATAGTCAAACCCAGTATGCGTGTCCCGTCCTCGACTTGGGTCGATCCCACAAAGATACGTTTTGGGTTACTGGTTGAAATGGGCCCCCGCAAGCTACCCACCTAAGCTTGTCCCTTTTCTAGTGCATCCCCCTTAACCCCTTAATCATGTTTCATTACATGTTTCCACTTGGTTAAGTATTCTAATCGTATTTTCTATTGCCACCCAAGGTAACCCACTAGATTTCACTACAAGAAAAATAGCCTTTAGTTACATAAATTGGTTGCGTTCATCGGTAAAAGCAGTTAAACATATTTCACGCAGCAAATTTGGACAAAAAACCGCCCATCCCACCTTACAAAATTTTGTCGCTTCAGATAATCTGTCCGTATTTCTTTTATCACATTATTCCTCACCTCCACGCTTAGAAAAAAATAATTACTCAGCCTTTTACTTCTCTCAGACCTAGATTTTTTTCCCCTTTTCACATCGGTAAAATTCACTTCATCCTATGATTCCTCCATCTTCAACGTCTCGTACTAGTGTCCATCGTTATCGTCGCGCGTGTCCGCTTCGTCGTTCTGAGCTATTTTAATCGGGATACCATATCTGGTTGCTCAGGACTTCTACGTAAACCCTAAATAGGTATGCCTTTTATATTTCAACTGTTTTTGGATCTGATTTTGCGGTTCGATTATTTGTGGTTCAATTTTTTAGGTTATGTTGATTTTGTGCAAATATATTTTATACAGTGTAAAATTTCATAAATTAAGTCAAAAGGGATTTGAACTAGAGTTCAAATTAGAATTAGAGCAAGGATTTGAGAAGGTTCAGTTAGGTTTTGATTAAAAATTGTAAGAAACAGAGTAGATTGAGGATAAAGTTCATGTTGCATGTGTTAATGCAGCCTTCCAATTACTGACAAATATTTTATGGTTTGTATGAATAACAGGAATATACTCCATTATATCTTAATATGGTGTTGTTCTACTTTGTATTAAGTTTAGGGCATATAGCATCGCTATGTAGTCTACATTCAATGTGACATTTTCACTATATGTCCTGAAGGAACCAATTTTATTAAAAACCTGGATTTGAAGACCAGGAACCACATGAAAGTGCTTTTGTTATGATGGATAAGTGCTGATAGCAAGCAAGTGAAAATGATGTTGAATATATGCAATTATAGCAAAACATGGTTACGTTAATCTGTTTTCATGCTGATAGTTGAAAGATCATAGGGTTAGGCTGCATTAATTTGTCTTGTGATGCATATATTGACCCTTTAATATACATATGCATAATCTGGCTTGTGATGCTTGGCTGATAAATATGAATACGCAGATATCTTTTAATTTATCTATAATGAATAACATATTATTCAAATGAATTTCGAATTATTTCCTGGTGTAGTGATCAAATGAGAAACCTGAAACATGTTGCGCACATTTTAAATGAAAGTTTTGATTGAAAGTTGCTACAATACTAAAGTGGTTGGTGGATACAAATTTTCTTGAAACTGGAAAATATATCCGAGGTCAAAATGAACAAATTTTCATGAAACTGGAAAACAAGACGGAATGTCATGGACAATACTAAAGTGATTGGTGTATACAAATTTTCTTGCTGCTTAATTCTCTAAAAGTGTTAGCAAAAATAACTTTATTTTGTTTTGAAACTTTTGCTTGCTGCATAAGTTTATTTAGTAAATAATTTGCATGAACAAAGGCATATTAATAAGAGGAGAATTTGCTAAAGAAGTTGGTAGGGAGGTCCAACCAGGGAAAGAGCCAGTAAAACATAAACGGGTGGAATGGAAAGGGAGTCTTTAGGGATGGTTTGAGAAGTGGTTTTGTTGGCTTGAGAAGATGTTGGATTATCAAGAACGGTAGAAAAGAGATATGGAAATGGTTCTTGTGCATGCATGGATAAAATGATTTGTTTAATCTAGGATTCCAAGCCAGCACATAATTTGTCTTCACTTTTAGGAGACATATTAATACTGGCCCATGGGAAGACAACATTGTGCAACATGATTCTAACGAACAAAATCAGGATGAATTCAAAATTATTTTCTAGTTTTGTTTGATGCCAAAATGTGCAAAAAAATCAAACCAACAAAATTTCAAATGTTGATGTTGCTCACCGAGTTAGCTCATATCCAAAATAATTGCATCAATGTCATTTTCGTTCTTCACTTCAGTGGTCATATTATACAACAAATCTGATGAGTTTGGTTAAAATATCATGCATAGTTCTCACGCTCCAACAGAAAAATGTGAGCTAATGTACTTCACATGGTCCACACGATTGGCATAATTTAAACAGTAATTAGTCCATGCATTGCTAGACCCCATAAATCCTGATAATCCCGTGAAGTGTATTTTTCACATTGCAATCTCATGTTTTGTATTAATTAAATTGTAGTGAAAAAGCATGTTAAAGATATGGAAGATTATACTTATATGAAAAGAAATGGAGGGGCCTGCATATAATTTCAGATGACTGTAGCAATTTTGCATGAAATTGTCTTAATTTTATGAATAACCGGTGAGATGGAAAGTACATGGAAAACTGGAATAAACACATTTAATAGGTATATTAATCAGTTTCTTTAGTACTTAAATTAAGAAGGGATGTCACCAAGATCATTCAACTTTCCATTAGGTACCTTTAGAGAAAACATTGATCACACCTGTTTAGTGCAAGCCATTGTGGAAGCAGTTCAATTCACAAAATGAGTACACTATTACTTAGGCCATTGCTTCTCAGGTGCAGTCTTTGAGAACCTCTCTATTTTAGCATAGCAGTCTTTTTGTGCTCTCTATTTATGTAATTAGTCAATATCGGATATACCATTCTTCGTCTACTTTTAACATGTCAACCAGGAAGATAGTAAGAGAAACAACAGTGCTATGCCTCCTCCAAGGGCCATTCTAATTGCCGTGCTATTATTGGGATTCAATGAAATAATGATGCTTGTCAGGTATAATCAATGCTGGAATGCATTGCTTATATGATATCATAAGCATACACACTTTGTTATATTCTTCTTAGAATTTCCATCAGGAACCCTCTATGGCTTATTATTATTTTCATTGCTTACGTACTCGAGAAAGCTCTTTGGTTCAACTTAATGTTTCAAGTGAATTTCAAAATTACGCACTGAGTTATTTAACTTTTCAGGTCATTTATTTCGGAGAAAAAACACGTAGTTTAGTAATTTAAAGGATTTGGTTTTTGTAAGAATGTTACCAATTTATAGCTAAAATATTTAACATTTTACTCAGTTTAAGGATTAAACGGTGTTATTCTTTAAACATCTCCTTGACATTCTTTCTCTGTAGACAAAGTTCCTACTGTAGTGAGTCTTCTTAAGAAACCAGAAGATGTTAGACAGCAAGTTGCAGCTCTAGAACCATGTAGAATCAACCCTGAGTTGGATTCAAGAAGCTTCCGTAATGGAGTCAATGGCAATTCAATAAATCTTAGAAGATATTCGGGTGGGTATATCTAGTCTGCTCTTGTCTTAGGTTTACAATACATCAATTGTCCCTGAAAGCATCACCTTCACCTCAAAGATGTCGGTATAATCCGACGATTCCTGCATTACAAAAATTGATCGGGTTAGTTTTCCCCGTCTCTGGGTAATATAAACCGTACAAAAACCTACTTCTTGTCAAACCCGATCATGTGTCCTTACCCCCATTCCAGCGTTCCCAATAGGCAATATTGTCTGCCTGTTAGATTTTAGGTTAGTTTGTTGAATTAGCATAAAATGCAGGCATGTATTGAAAAGCTTATATTTTCTCTTTTTCTTTTTCTTCATATTTTTGTTAACTATGTAACTCAAGATATTGTTATTTTAATGGCAGATAAAGCATGGAGAATTGAAGATGTAACTGATAGAAAATATCCCTTTCTAAAGTAAGGGTATGTAAAAAATGTCATATAACACTTTTAACATTTTATTGTTTCTTCATATTCTCTTTTTCCTCTTTCCTCTGTTGCTTTCTTCTCTCACCAATGGTTCATCAACTTTTATATAAAATTTCTGAAATCAAGCAAGCAAAAAATTCAGTTTAACGTTAATACATTTTTGCAGCTTGCTGTTGAAAATTCAGTAAAATGCTTTTTTACTTTATTGTTATTACTGATTTTGTAGGACGTACTATATCCCTCTTATATTTTCATGCTTGCCCTCAGAAACATATTACTCTTTACCGAAATTTATATACACAAAAGGTATAATTCTGTAGGATGTTCTACACATACCGTGGCTACTCTGTGTCGGGTTTGTTACAAGATATATTTAGCTAGATCACACTGCTTTAACCATTCTATTTCATAGAAAATATCAAACACGGGAGGCAATATTATGTTGTTCATTCAAGTCTCCTTTTGGGTACGGTTTCCTTTGAAAAAAACACAATTTTTTAACTTGATACGTATATTCAATCAATTCATGTAGCAGGCTTTGCTTATCAATGGAACTTTTTACATTTATTTATTGTGTACTTTATGTTATCGCAAAATTAGTCTCCATAATCTTTATATCAATTATTATGCTTTGACTTTTGTGGCAAATATTTTGCTGTTTACCCTTTTCATATGTTGATTTCTTTCCTTGGTTCCATCGTACTAGGATGTTTTGCTGATACTAGGATGTTTTGTTGTTTTCCTATGTTGGGATTGGGGTTTTGGTTCATATGCGATTTTAGTTATGCTTGTGATCTTTGTGTTTGTTGCTGGAGTTTTGAGGTACAGGTTTCACATGCTTGATGGGTCTAATCCTATCATGGAAATAATTCAGGTATTCATTTTTGTAGCTATATTTTTATTTTTTCATAGATGTGTGCTAACCATAAGAAAAATCATTTTCGCCTACATCATGGCTCATATGTGCAGAGGTAACATTTTCTACCTCATAATTTGATTTATATTGAATTCAGTCCACTAAAATAGTATAGCCATTTAACCGTGAAAGAGTTAAGCAAGCAACACATAAACTCTTAAGAGCAGGAATATGAATATTTTTGAAGTTTACAAACTGAAAAAAAGAAATTATTCAATGATATTAAAAGTTACGTAGGGTGTCTTGAGATCATGAAAACTGATTTAATTTGTTTGTTACTGATTTCCCCCCGAACTGCCTCACTTGTGAAAAATGCAGTTCGATTCTGATAAAATAGCGCATAGAAAGTGATTTAATATAGTTTTTCCTCAGCCATAATGATAATAAATCTTCACAGCAGGTATATTTTGCATCAATCAGAATTAGAAGACCCGAGCTTCCTAAGAATTCAGGAGATCTATATGAGTACACATGCGACAAGGAATCTGCATTAGAACATGAATTCATGCTACACAACAACACATACAGGTAAATCAGAAGTTTCTTAACTAGTTCAGATCTTGCAACATTTTATATCAGCTTTTAGTATGTTTTTTCTTTCCTTTAGTATAATGTAATCAAAATCATATAGGTTTCTAGACAAGGCAGCAATTCAGCCAAATTTAGAATTGTGAGTCAATCTGCAGAATCGAAGGAAACTATGCAGAGTAACACAAATGTAGAAAGCAAAGACCATCTTAGGAATGTTACCATTTTTTGGAAGCTCTATAATAGTGAGTACATGTTTTAGATCAACTCCAAACTTTCAACATCCATCAAGGCACAACAATGAATAGTGAAATATTCGGCTTAATGAAAATTCCGGCGGCTTCACTTCTAGTAATTCCCACGATATTCCTGATCGTATTAGTACCTATCTATGACCGCATTATTGTGACACTTGCTCGAAGGTTTGTCTACATTTTATTATGATTCAAACCATGTTGTTCAGGGTAATTAACAACTTATGTTGATTAGATCATCACCATTTGTTATGTTAGTACGGGTGATATACATATATATATATATATATATGTATGAATGTATGTATGTATATATATATATATATATATATATATATATATATATATTAGTTAAGTTCATCGTCGTTAGAAATATATTTATACCGTTAAAGCTTATAATAATAACAGAAATATCTATACATAATAAAGTTTATACAGAATTAAATTAATACCATAACTATAACTAAATATTTATGTAGCTAATAATGACGACTTAATGAAAAAACACAACAATTGTTAACACCAAAAATATTTAAAATAGATTGTAGAAATAAAAAGAACATGAAAGTAAAATGAAGAACGATTAAAATTAATTTTTGAAGAAGTGAGAAGTTAATAACTATTTTTGTACTTTTTTATGAATCGAAGAACCAATCAATTGAGCTTTGGAAAACATGAAAATAGTGGTGTTTCCTTGATTTAACATAACAAAACATATGATCAAAGAAGGATCAAATAGGAATGCGATCACTTCCAATGTTGGGTTAGAGGATCTGCCATTAGTTCCATATGCTGCTCCTGCATCGGCACTACCAGTTGCAACATGCGACGTCTAAAATCCTAGTGGTAGCCATGTTGGTGTTCATTCTCAGAAGCAACAGCTCTAGCTGACTTCTAGTAAGGCCCGAACTGTCACCAATTAAGATAATGATCAGTATTTATTTATAATATAACTTAAGGATAGAAAGTAGAGGCATCTTAGTTTTAGCATATCTAGATACATATAACACCGGTCAAACAAATATGAAGTCACAACTGTCACCAAATAAGATAATGATCAGTATTTACTTATGTTGACAATGTTACGCAAAAGCTATCTGGGTTAGACAGTACGAACTCAATCAATATTAGCCCAAATTCCATACTAATATTTTTTTGAATAGTATGAACCATACTAATCATTAAGCTACTCCAAATATTTTTCATTCAAACTCAATTCGTCAATGTGCATATATACCAATTTTGCGTTTTGTAATACCTGGAGATATTAGCACAATATTTAGCTACTCGTTAACCATAACGCGGATATACAATATTAACCCAAATTAATATGGTTAATTTCTATTAGGCTATGTTTTGTAAATACCAATATTTAGCTACTTATTATCCATATTAACCCATTATGAACCATACTACTCTCATTAACCATATTAGTTCCGATTAAGCTGGAATGGATGTGTTATGTAGTGATAAAACCGGAACATTGACTCTAAACAAATTTAGCATTGACACAAATCTTACTAAGGCATTTGCAAATGGTATAGAAAAAGAACATGTGATGCTTTTGGCAGCAAGAGCTTCATGATTTGAGAGTCAAGATGATATTGATGCTGCTATGGTTGGAATGCTTTCTGACACCAAAGAGGTATAAATTGTTTCACCAGTTCTCATCAATATATCTTTTATTATGATGTCCAATGAAACATTTGTTAATATTTTCTTTTTGTTTTTATAGGCAACAGCGAGTATTAGAGAAATGCATTTCTACCATTTAACCCATTTGAGAAAAGAGCTGCTCTTACATGCACTGATGCTAATGACGATTGGCATTGCGGAAGTAAAGATGCTTCTGAATAGGTTAAAATCATACCTAAATCATCTATGATTATTTTATTGACATTCCTATGAAACAATATTTATCTGAATCAAATTATAAACCTTTGCAACTGTGCAAAAGATGTAAGGGAAAAGGTTCATGATGTGATTAGTAAGTTTGCTGAACGAGGACTTTGGTCTCATGCTGTGGCAAGACAGGTTTTCTTCAATACCCATCATATAGTTATCATGTGTATCCAATTCTTTTCATTACTGATTCATTATTTTTATCATGTTTGATCTTATAACATATAGGAAGTTCCTGAGAAATCTAAAGAGAGTCCAGGTGGGTCTTGGCAATTTGTTGGACTGCTACCTATTTTTGATCCACCATATTTATGTTCGCTAATACATATGAAAATGAAACTAAATGTTCCCAACAAGGCAAACTCTGTCTTCTACTTTTGGGAAATACAACGGTCAGTTTGGTATGTACACAACTATCTTTCTCTCTTTATTCCCTTTTTATTTTATGTCCGACATGAATAAAAAATATAAGATCATGTTCGATAACTTTCTATTTGTACTAAAAACTATCATGGTTGATATCGTTCAAGCAGTCTGTTGTTGCACTGAAATAAGGTGATGATAGGAGCAGTTTGTTTGTAAGGATGGAGATGCTGGCTCGAAAATAAATGGCAGTTCATGTGAAGTACAGGGAATAATGGTTGTCAGGTTATAGTAGAGTTGAGATTATGTGCATGCTTGTGCACGTTTTTTAGGTTGTTGAGGTCCTGAGGAGGTTTATGTGGTTGAAAAGTTTAAATGGTTTTAAAGTTGGATTGTGTTTGGGGTGTTTGGTCATTTCATGTAAGGGTAGCGAGCTGAAGTGATGATAATGATTATGATGGATTAATTAAGTTATAAAAATTAACTAAGTTTATAATAATAGTAATAGTAATATAATTAAGTTAACCGAGTTTTAATAATAATAGCGATAATAAAATTATTTAAGTTAACCAAGTTAATAAAAATTAGCTAAGTTTAAGTTAACTAAATTTCAAATAATATAAATAATTTGACAAAGTTTTATAAATTATAGTATTGGTGATGAATTAACTTAATTTGTAAAAAGTAACTAAGTTTATAACAATAATATAATTAAGTTAACTGAATTTTAATAATAATAATAAATTAACCAAGTTAATAAAAATTAACTAAGTTTTTAAAAAATTAAACAAGTTTACAAAGTTAACATAGTTTAAATTTACTATATTTTATAAATGATTATAATATAACCAATTTACCAAAGTTTTATATAAGTGTAAAATTGTTTGACTATATGTTGTGCTTATACTTGTGCAAGCTTTGTACTTTTGAAGAGAGCAAGGTCGAACTTTTATGATAATCCTGTATATTTTAGTATACTTGGATAACTTGATTTTTTGTGTTTTTTTAATAATAATGAATTAATATTGTTTGAATGTTACTTGATAATTCATGGAAAATTCTTATTGTTGATTATCGAACTTGTTTATAGGTAATAAGCTCTTTCGAAGTGAAGACTCAGCAATAATGGATATGACCTAAATTGTTATATGTATTATGATACTAGTTAGTATTTGTTGAGTAACCTTTTTGTGAATGCTTGTGGTATGTGAATTTGTTCATTTCGTCAAACTGCTATCCAAATGGTTATGGATAATTCTTATGTCACTAACGTGTTTTAAATTATTTGAATATGATAATTATATGATTGGTTGATCGTTGGCTTGAATATGGTAATTATACGATTGTTGTTGATTTTGATATGATTATTAAATAATTGGATGTTGGAAATAATATAAACCATTAATAGTATATGGTAGCATTTAAAATATGCTACAAAATAATCAATACCTTTTAGTAGCGTTTCAGAAACGCTACAGATACAGACGTAAAAGTACCACCTGAATTTATAGTGACGAAAAATAAATGTAACAAAAAGTTTTTGTGGCGGTTGAAAAACGCAGTCATATGAAACATTTGGTAGCGTTTATTAAAACGCAACAAAAAAGAAACAGACTTTTAGTTGCGTGACCTGTAGTAGCGTTCTTTAAAACGCTACCAAAAGCTTTGGTAGCGTTTTTTAAACGCTACCAAAGGTCGTTTCTGGTGTAGTGTTTCCACATGCCACCCAAGGCACTTACTTGATTTCCACATGCCACCCAAGGCACCCACTTAACCCCTCATGCCCCACTACATGCTTATCTGGTAAAGTGTTTCTTAATTGATTAAGAACGTAACCTTTGTAAAGACCTCTCACATTAGACTGTCTTTTATGGCAGCTGGATTTGCCGGTCGGGTCCGGGCAGCCTTACGCCATAACAGAGTCTAACCTCGTGTCTTTACACTTGTCACGTATTTAGTTTGTACCTAAGACCTCTCACATTGGGCCAATCATTTGTAGCCGCTGGATTTGCCGGTCGGGTCCGGGCAGTCTTATGCTATAAAAAGGTCCAATCTCGTGTCTTAGTCGATTTATTACACCTAATTAATCACCCCCGTATTTTGAATTAATTTTCCCTAATTAATTCCAATTAAATGATGTACATAATTGACTCAATTATGTCCATCCACTTATGGTATGCAACATCATACCAATTTCACCACAATTTTGTTAACATGAATATTAACCCCATCGTTCCCCACGTAATACGCTAACATGACATACTTAAAAGGGAAGATTCATCACAAATACAATGGGTTCAACTTAGCATAACATTAGCATCAACATGGGTTTTAAAGGTGTCAACTTGCATATATGACCATAGCATCAAACCCAACTAGCATAAATAACCAACCCAAACTTGCATGAATCATATATGTCATAAAGAGGGTAACTTGCATAGATGTTCATGTCATAGACCTATCATAAAGGGATAAACTTGCATACATATCATAGGTCTAAAAAGGGATGAACTTGCATATGTTACTCATATCATAAAAAGGGGTAAACATGCATATATATGCATGACATACAAAGGGGTAAACTTGCATATGTATGCGTATCATACAAAGGTGTAAACTTGCACATGTTACTTACGTATAATCAAATACCAAACTTGCATAACATGTCATATATGAACTTGCATATAATCAAACACCAAACTTGC
The DNA here is from genome assembly GCA_030737875.1 of Allium sativum. Lineage (NCBI taxonomy): Eukaryota > Viridiplantae > Streptophyta > Magnoliopsida > Asparagales > Amaryllidaceae > Allium > Allium sativum. The sequence continues at coordinate 40,519,318 of JASFAX010000020.1, read as the reverse complement.
ATAACATGGTGTCATAATGGATCAATGTTTATCATAGTGATTTGCATAACTAGCATCATGAACATATAGCATAAAACTTGCATAACTAGCATCATAACTTGCATAACTAGCATCATGAACACATAGCATATGATAACATAACTTGCATTGATCCACATACATAACCATAACCTCATTATATCCTATCATAATTAGTTTAGCAATTGCTTGCTAAAGGCATAGAAACTCACAACTTGTTGATTAGCACTCCTATGAAGAAGATTTAGTTGCTAGAGTTGATTAGAAGTTGATTTGAGAAGCTATCTTCCTCTTTAATTTGTGGAGGCTCCTTCTAAGTTGCATTTTGACGGCATGATGACGTTGTATCTATTTTTAGTATGGATTAGGGTAGTCTTAGGGTGTATTTATAGATTTAGGATGTAAATTAGGCCCTTAGATTAACCCTTGATTAGTTTAGCGCCATCAGATCTCGTCACAAGCTTCAAAACACAGCCAAAACCTGACCAATTCACTCAAATGGTGCACCAGGCAAAACTGCCCGGCCACCTGTGTCGACTCCCAAGTCGACAGGGCAGTCGACTTGGGTCCGGCTGTGTCGACTCCCAAGTCGACTCCCCAGTCGACTTGGGGTGGCTGGCGGGAATTTTCCCGCCTAGCTCCATTTCTGCATTTGAAATCTGTTTTTCGAAATTTGAATTTTCTGAAAACTTCTTCGGGCCTTAACTGGGTCTTACGGACTCCGATTTTCGAAAACTCGGACTCTATTTCGCGTATTTTTCCGAGACGAACGCAATGGCATAGCCCATTTCCCCTGATTCAGATCTTAAAATTTAATTCTGCCCTGATTTATATTATAACAAGTTATTCAACATACGGGGTGTTACCTTCTCCCCTACTTAAAAGATTTCGTCCCCGAAATCTCTAAGTCCAAAAGAACGTATCCTACCATCCAAACAACCATCTACTAAACCATCAAACACTGACATCCATTGTCCTTAAAGTTTCTAATGCTGTATGAACATATGCAAAAAGTGTGTGTATATGTTCCCTGCCTAATGCAAAATCAGGCGGTCTACTGATTCAGTTGACCTCCTTAATGCAAACCATGATAGTGCCATGTATCCAATATGTATGCGAAAGAACCCTATCGACACATATTATTTCTACATGTGTGCACAACCATACACCAAAATGCATCATCCATGTGATAACACAACCATTATACATCCATTAATATAGCTACCTACACACAATTATATGCAATATGCAATATGAAGTGACTGAGCCGATCTAGTGTCTAAAGTGTGTGTATATGCATCCACGAGCAACCACTAGCAAACACTTGCATCCACACGCATCCATCAATCATAACATGTCTCAAACACATGTTTCAACCATAGGTTTACCCTATCTAAAGGTCAAAGGTACTAATGAGAGTACATACTAAAGATAAGATAAGAACTAGACAAACGATAAAGGAGAAGTTAAAAGACATACCCTCAAAAAGGAACGGGTACAGTGAACGCATCTTCGCTTCTGTCTCCCAAGTAGCATTGCTCTCATCATCTCCCCATTGCACTTTGACTAGTTGAACCTCTCTATTTCTTAACTTCCTATTCTCTGACCCAAGGATGCGAGTAGGAGCTCGTCGAATCGTCGCATCACGCTCTACCTCCACTTCTCTAAGCAAGCTCGGCTCTACCACCTCTGCGGTCTCATGTAGGCACTTCCTCAAAAGTGACCATGGAATACGTCATGTACACCACTAAGTCTCTTGGGCAAATCCACTCTATATGCCATCTGTCCAATCCTTCCCTTAATAGGAAACGGTCCTACAAACCTTGGTGCTAACTTTCCAACGGACCCAAAGCGAACAACATTCCGTAATGGAGATACTTTGACAAAGACCATGTCCCCAACATCAAACTCAAGATCCGTCCTCCTCTTATCCGCGTAAGATTTCTACCTATCTTGCGCCGCTTTCATCCTTCTTCGAATCAAATCAATCTTTTCTGAAGTCTCTCTAACCATATCAGGCCCAAGCAAGATCTTATCCGTAGACTCCCACCAACATGTAGGTGACCGACAAGGCCTTCCATAAAGAGCTTCGAAAAGAGCCATGCCAATACTAGACTGAAAGCTGTTATTATACGCGAACTCCACCAATGGAAGATGCTCTTCCCATGTACCTCCAAAATCTAAGATACATAGCCTCAAAAGGTCTTCTAGAACACGATTCACCCTCTCGGTCTGGCCGTCCGTCTGAGGATGATATGCGGTGCTCAAACACATCTGAGTCCCTACTGCCTCTTGTAAACTCTTCCAAAACTCGCTAGTGAAGATAAGATCTTGATCGCTCACTATGCTAGAAAGTACACCATGCAACCGAACTATCTCTCGAAGGTAAACTGAAGCTAGCCACGGAGTAGTCCTCTTACTCTTCACGGGTATGAAATGGGCACTCTTAGTAAGTCTGTCTACCACAACCCAAATTCCCGTATTACCCTTCCTCGATCTCGGTAACCCATCAATAAAATCTATCGAGACGCTATCCCACTTCCATTGCGGAACCTCCAATGGGTGAAGCAACCCACCGGGTTTCTTTTGCTCCGCTTTCACTTGTTGGCACACCAAGCATCTAGCGACATACTCGGCCACATCTTTCTTCATACCAACCCAAAAGAAAACTCGCTTCATGTCTTGGTACATCTTGTCCCCACCGGGATGAATGGTCATCTTTGAACGATGCGCATCATCAAGAATAGCCTTCCTCAAACCCTCGTCTTGCGGTACACAAAGTATACCGTCTCTACGCAAGCACCCTCTATCGTCTAGGGTGTACCTACTCAAATGGCTGGACGACTCCCCCTTATGAGCTTCTCTACTAACTCAACCAACTGTGGGTCGTTCCGCTGTGCCTCGCCAATCCGTCCCAAAAGAGTAGGTCTGACCTCTAAGGATGTTAGCAAACCGGGTACAAAGTCAACGGAAGGTCTGAAGTCAAACATCGAGATAAATTCTAAGCTTCGTCGTTCAACGAACAATGGAATCAAGGACAACTTTTTTCTGCTTAAGGCGTCTACCACCACGTTACCCTTGCCAGGGGTATACGCTATCTCGAAATCATAGGATGCTAAGAACTCCATCCACCTTTGCTGTCTTAAGTTCAAATCCTTCTGAGAAAACAAGTACTTCAAAGATTTATGGTCGGTGAACAATTCGAACCTCTCGCCAAGAAGATAATGGCGCCAAGACTTAAGCGCAAAAACAATAGCGGCCAACTCTAGATCATGTGTAGGGTAATTTTTCTCATGGGCTCTCAACTGCCTTCCCCCATAGGCTATTACCCTTCCCTCTTGCATTAAGACTGCGCATAGTCCTGTCCCACAAGCATCGGTATAGACAACAAATGGCTTACTCCCATCTGGTAACACTAAGACTGGAGCTGTGGTTAAAGCTCTCTTTAACCGTTGGAATGCATCATCACAATCTACGTCCCATGTGAAGACTAGATTCTTATTTGTCAAGCGAGTTAATGGGGCTGATATCTTCGCGAAGTCCTTGATAAACTTCCTATAGTAGCCAGCCAAACCCATGAAACTCCTCACCTCGGTAGCATTCTTCGGAACCTTCCAATCTTGGATGGACACTACCTTCGCGGGATCCACAGCTATCCCCTCCTCAGAGACCACGTGCCCTAAGAACCGCACTTCTTTCCTCCAAAAGTGACATTTAGAGAATTTAGCCTTAAGGCTATGCGCTCGAAGAGTCTCTAACACTTCCCTAAGATGTAGGGCATGCTCTTCTTCACTCTTAGAAAAGACTAAGATGTCATCCACAAAGACCACCACGAACTTATTAAGGTACTCCCTGAACACCCTACTCATCAAATCAACAAAGTATGCAGGGGCGTTCGTCAAACCAAAGGGCATCACTAGCCACTCGTAGAAACCATCCGGAGTCCTAAAGGCAGTCTTCTCTATACTATCCTCAGCCACTCTCAACTGATGAAACCCCGTGGCTAAGTCCAACTGCGAAAACACTGAGGCGCCAACCAACTGATCAAAGAGATCATCAATCCTCGACAATGGGTGTCTATTCTTCTTTGTAAGCTTGTTGAGTTCTCTATAGTCTACACAAAGTCTGAGGGACCCATCCGCCTTCGTGGCAAAAACCACTGGAGCACCCCCCTCCGATATACTTCGTCTTATGAACCCCTTCTCAAGCAACTCCCCTACTTGCTTATGGAGTTCCCTCCTCTCACGAGGAGCCATGTGGCTCACTGGCAAAGATACTGGTTTAGCATTGTCTACCAGATATATTCGGAAGTCTATCTCCCGCTTCGGAGGTAAGCCCTTCATCTCCTCAAACACATCCGAGTATTTCCGGACCACTCTAACAGATCGCAAACTCTCGACCGAAGCGTCAAGCGATACAAGATAACTTAGCATAATAGAATTCATCGGATTACAAGAGATCTCGAGAGTGTTCCCCAAGCGGGTCATGAGCCTAACAACTCTCCTCGCAATCAAGAACGGCACCATTACTGGATAACCAGTCCATGCCCAAAATCAACCTTATCCTTTTGCATAGGACACAACCTTATCCTTTTGCATCAGCAGTACTACTAGTCCAGTATCATCTCTTCATTCCCTCTTGGAATGGTTAAAACAGTAGCACTCGTCGGACTCTCTTTCAGGATTCCAAAATCTTGCTCACACTTTGCATCTCATATGAACACTTAGTTCTTCTTTGTCAATCCTGTTAATTGTGCAGCTATCTTGGAGAAATCCTTGATAAACCATCGGTAATATCCCGCCAACCTAAGGAAACTCCAAACATCTATCGCATTCTAAGGTATATCCCAGTTCTGGATTATTGCCACCTTAACGGGTCAACTGCTATTCCATTACCGTAAACAACATGGCCTAAGAAACTCACTTCACTCTTCCAAAAGTGGCACTTCGAAAACTTAGCTCTCAGCTGATGCTTTCGCAAGATTTCCAAAACAACTTGCAAGTGCGTCTTATGCTCTTCCTTATTCCGAGAGTAAACCAAAATATCATCCACGAACACAAGCACGAACTTGTTCTACTGATCTCTGAAAACTCCATTCATAAGATCCACAAAATATGTTGGAGCATTAGTCAACCCGAATGGCACCCTCAATCATTCAAAAAACCGGATGATGTCCTAAAAGCAGTCTTTAGCACATTATCCTTTGCCACCCTCAACTGGTCAAATCCTATTGCCAAATCCATCTGAGAAAACACTTTGGCTTCGTGAAGCTGATCGAACAAGTCATCTATCCTCGGCAATGGGTACTTGTTCCTCTTAGTCACCTTGTTCAGCTCACGATAGTCTATACATAATCTTAACGAGCCATCTGCTTTGGTTGCATACACAACTGGTGCACCCCATTAAGATACACTTCTCTGAATGAATACTTTTCCTCAAAGGTCACACACTTGCGCCCTTAACTCTCGTTGTTCCTTAGGATCCATCTAACTAAGAGGCATGATGATAGGTCTAGCACCCTCGACCAAATTGATCCTAAACTCAATCTCACGATGCGACGACAATCTTTTGACCCCATCAAAGACGTCCTCAAATTCATTTACGATCGGCACCGTTGACAAGTATTCCCGTGGAATCACAAGCAAATATAAATAACCCACGATGATTTGGTCTTCGGGTTTACATCGAATATAAACCTTTCACTCTCCACATCCCCGACTCTCACCTCTAGCTTCTCGCAATTCACTCTTGTTGCATGCCCCTTGAGCCAGTCCATACCTAAAGTAATCCCAAACCCGGCGAAGTTCAAAACAAAGCAATCACATAAAAGGAGCAACCATGACTCGACAACACTAGACCATGACAAATCATACAAAGGTTGGACGAACCCCCAAATGGATTAGCCACAACGAAAGGTCTATCACAAAGCTCGGGTTCTAAACCCAAGCGGTACACAAGCTCATGACAAACTTCTCGTTATTCTGGTAAGGAATATCCACACATGAACGAGCATACTTCGACAAGGCCTTGAAGTCAGAAACATAATCAAGCATTGGTCAACCATTCTGCTTAATCTCAACAAATTTCTTGAACATAATAGACTTATGCACGGTAGAAATAAACTTTGCCTTGAACTTGACTTGGAACTGCTCCAATGAAATATCATCTTCAAGAGTCTCAAGAGTGACAGAGTTCCAATAGTCCATAGCTCTACCTACTAACTATCTTGATGCAAGCTTCCTATTTGTTGCATCATCAGTGTCCAAGTCTCAAAAAATAAGAATACAAGTATTTAGCCATCTCTGAACCACTTCAGTCGGCTCTGTCCCTTTAAATGGCTTCCCTCCTGGAGATGTGAAATCCATACAAAACTTTGCAAAATCCACAGCCCTAGGCACCTGAATTCTTACATCTACGCGACTTTCTCTAGAGCAGGGTCCCTCCTCATGATCGCTGCTGCAATGGCCTCAAACATAGCTAGGTAGTCTGGTATACCTCCATTTCCCCCTCTAGGCTCAGCCTCCTCCCTAGCAGTGTGTCTTCATGTTCGTTGAATCATTCTAAATCTGCAATATAGAATGATTAGCCACTTACAAGAAAAATTGCTAATGGAGTTCAAACGCTACTATACTATATACTACTATATAATATACATCCATTAGAAATCTACAAATACGTTTCTCATACGTAATTACATCTTTGAACTTTGGTTAAAATTGATAACTAGAGCTCTGATACCATAAGTGATGACCGTCCATGACTCCTGCACTCAACAAGAGGAACAATGCGCTGAAAGATGTGCCAGCAGCTGTGGACGATCATATGGGTATGATAACACAAGAGAAACCTATCGTATAACTCACAACACAAGGATAAAATATAATAGAACATATACAACAGGTTATAGTAGTGAAACACCATTGCACAGAAACTTAAAACTTCCATAAGAACCAATAGAATATCCGTACATCCTTTAATCATATCAATATCTCCATACAAAATCCCTCACTACATCACTCAGAGCAACAAAAAACGGCGAAAAAAGAAATACTTGATAGTAGTAAACTGGTACGTAAGCCTCCAGCTCGCCATAGATCAGCATCATCGTACTCACTAAGATATCACTTGCCACCTGCTACTCAGTCTGCCCATCCAACACATGGATGAACAACCCAAGGTAATAAAAGGGAAGCATAAAACCTTGAATCAGACAACAGTCTTAGTGAGCGATAAAGCAGCTATCTAACATCATCAATAAAGTATATAAGAATAGGCAGATTAATCAACTAATCTACCAACATCAAAAGAGAAGAACCAACATCCGTCTTCTCCACATCCGACAGTGATAGCCTTTACATGCAACCATTAAAAAAATAATGTACATTCATAACAATCAATTATCAAGCGTAAACCATTCTAATCGACATTGACATCTCTCAAGTACAAGCCCCAGAAGCCTAAACAAATATCAGACAAGCACTCAACAGATATCTCTCTCGACGTCGAATAATCTATATAAGACGATACAAGCAAAACAATCTTCATCCATGACTCCGGCTATCACTGACAATCTTGCTTTGAAACCATCACTAATCGTACAACCGGCTCAATACTTGTTGTCCGTCGAGGGCTAATGGTAAATCTGGGTCCTAGCAAAACTCCATATGCCTTCGCGACTCGTATCTCTGGGCCCATCTTGACTGCCCAAGGTAATTCTAGGCCCATCATGACTGCCAACTATACCCCAGCTTAGTCCGCCAGAACTTATGACAACGATAATCTCTCGACCTTCATCCTCTCTAGTCATCCATCCTGATGACTATTCACAAGCTCAAGCGCCTTCTCAAGCAACCATTATCCAAAAACTCATTACCTTGAGTCGTCTGCATATTCGTTGCATTTCATCAATCAACAAATATCTCATCACACTTCGAACATTCCGCCTTGAATATACTTCGAAGTCACATTTATAGCTGAACCAGACAACGTCAATATAAGGTTCAACATAATAAGGTCGTTCATCCTACGTCGTTCGATGACCTATCATCCAACGGCCCAACTCTTCACTATCTTGGGTCATTATTTCCTTAGGTTGTCTCACGACCTATAGCTCCCAGGGTCTGACCCAACTAATCATCATTTGTCCATTACACCAGGTTGTCCCACCCTTAGGTTGTTCCACGACCTGCTTTCCATGACCTAAACTCGAAGATCCTTGTTATCTTGCCTTCCTCCGCAATGGACGACCCATCAACCTAAACCTTAGGTTGTCCCAACAACCTGGAGCTCACACCCAAAACTGAACACCATGCTTTACCATTAGCTTGAACAATCTGGATCCCACGTCTTTATGACCTTCCTCTCTAGGTCGTTGAACTATCTAGCCACCACGACCCATCACTTTCCCATTCAAACACCCTGCTTGAACGATCCATGTCTTTCTTGGTAATAAGTCACATGACCCGACCTAAGAAAAATGACCCGAATCCTGATCTGAAAAAATAGCTTCGATCTTGACCAAATATTCGCCAAATGACAACATCGATTCAAACAACTCATCCAAATCATCCAATTCAACATTTAACATGCTACAAAATCGTCAATAACATCTGAATGTCAATTTTCATCAATAATCATATAAAATTCACTATAACATGATAAATTAATGCATAAAGTAAAACAATGGATCTAACTTGCATACCATGTAAATTAATATAAGAATTACCGGTTTTAAGTTGCTAGATGAGATCCCATAGCGACTCATATGAAAATATACTTACCATGATGTAGATCTAGGTGAAAGCGTCTTGAAAATGATGAAATTATGATCAAACAACTCATATACTTGATTGCATCCGCATGAAAGATGCATATCACTCACCAATTCTCCAAAACAACACAAAATCACCGATTACTCAACCCGAACAACGAAGAACACTCTTCAAACTATTTGATTTGATAAAATCGCTTTTCAATTGATGTAAATCCAACTTCAAACGATGTAGATCTTCGGTTCTCTTACGTAGATCTAGAATTTTAATGGTGGAAAGGTGTATTTGATTGAGCAAGGAGGATCACGAGCTCAACCAAATGAGAGAATGAAGAAAAGTAACCCTCTCTCCGTGCTCCTACCCACTTATTTATAGCCTCCCACCAGCACACTAATGGGCCTCTCCAAATCAGCCCACTAATTGGCTCAAGACCTAAACAGTAAACTGTGAAACAATAAAACAACGATTCCTCCCAAACCGTTGAACAAAATCTTTAATGTGACCACTCTACGAAATTGGCAACACCATTTACTTTCTAATGAAACTGTCCTCAACACCTGATTCAATTCCAGTCAAAAGTAATTCCATGTACAAGACTGACATGGACAAAATGGTTGTAAACAAAATTTCTAAAAATTATGGACATATCTCACATCTCCATGAGCAATACACCAAAATATGAGAATGATCTAACCCTTAGGGAATTAAACAAAAATATTTTATGATCCTTCGATACATAAAGCAGGGTTGTTACATAAATACCATAAAGTGTTAATCACCAGACCGAAAGCTCGTGGTCGGAAGCTCATAGTCGGAAGCCAAAGCCCTTCCTAAATCCATCCATACGAATAGGCTTGGTATCGATACGAAAGAATCAGAGATAATTCTAGAGAGAAGCTTCAAAAGCCGAGATTATCCTTCCGAGAGCCGAAGACCAACACCTTGTGAGCAATACAACCTCCACCAATAAGGCCAAAAGAGCAGCCGAGAGCAAAGCATCCAGAACCGAAAGAGAAAAGCGGCTGATACATGGCTGTTGCACCCGAAAAAGGCTTCTACTGGCCGAATAGAAAAAATAAGAACCTAGGGGTCTCATTTTCAAGGCTGAATTTTCATTTCTCAATCTTGTAATATTTATTTTCAAGAGGAAACCCTAATTTCTCAATCAAATTAGGGATTTCTTCAATTCTTGTAATATTCTGTAATAAATAAAAAGGAGAAGTCTAGGACTTAAACATTTCTTGATTTGATAATCGTATGCTATTTATAATGATTAGACAGGGAGTTAAAGCTAACCTTTCTTATGAAAGAGTTAATCATAACTCCTTCGTAGGAGGAAAGGTCCTGGGAAAAACCAAGGCTTTTCCCCTTTCGAACCGTCATTATGTGACTTAGCTTTTCATAGTAAGCCTAATGCAATCCAACATTGGAAGGGAGTTTGTTGTGAGCTTGTGGCTTGATAACTGACGCAACCAAGGCCCTTTTTGGGTTGATTCGATGTGGAAGTATCACATAAGCCATTAAGTGTTATGGCATGTAAACAACCCAGGCGTTGTAAGGCTTTAGCCTATTTCCTCTTAGCGCAATGTATATTATTTTATTCTGGATTTAAAGGTGACTGTTACATAAGGTTTCAGTCCTATTTAACTTGTATAACCCTTCTCCCAAGGTTATCACTGACTTTGTAGTCTCATAAGCGTGATACTCACCCTTTAAGCGAAGATTAACTAATCTTCAGACTTAAGGTCTTGATGCCTAGGAAACGGTGGAACTCATTAAGATCGCTTATTTAAGGCTTTACTCCAATGATCGTTAGATCACTCATTCGTCAAACTACTAAGCATAAGCATTGCCTATCCTAGTTCGGATGTTAACAAAAAATATCGTTAACATTTTGGTGCTAGAAAGTGGGTTTGAACCTCCGATTCCATTGCTTTATCATAAACTAATCCTGGTGAGTTTATGGCTTCTTAATTAGGAAAGGATGAAGTCGAAAAGGCTCGAAAAGCGAAATAAGGAACTGGCTCCTAAAGTTATTATCAATGAGAACATAATACTGACATTCAACCTGAACAATAATGAAGTAGGAGGAACTTATAATCCAGCACAGCCACCATATTCAAATACCATGGAGGAAAACACTGCTAAGCTCATAGCTTTAGAGAAACAAGTCTAAGAAATGAAAGATCAAATGAGTGTTGATCATGCTTAAAGTTCTTCAAGACTTACCAAGTCCAGTCAAAGGGAAGTGGATGAATCTCCAAAAAGAAAGCTCTCATCCAACAATCTGAGGGAAGGGAGAAACTCAAAGCAGCTTCCTCTAAGAGGAAAAGATCCCTTTTGACGCGGGCTGATCACCAAGGAAATCAGTGTAAATAGGAGCAATCTGGAAGCTCTACTTCTAAAGGTTACGATCCTAAGAGGACGAATTATGACAACATGGAGGCTTACCTTAAAGATATTGCTAGAAAAACCGTCAAGGACATGTTGGGAAACAAAGGGAAAAGAACCCAGGATGATAGGGTTAATGATTATCAAAGAGCAGCCCCTATCACCGACGGGATCATGAACACTATAATAACATCTAGGGTGAAGGTTCCAACCATAAAGTATCTCGGAACTACTGACCCTGATGATCATCTAATGGCTTTCGACAACCAAATGGAACTTATAATGCCTCGGGGGCCGTCAGATGTCATCTTTTCCTAGTAACCCTCCAGGGAGAAGCAACTAATTGGTATCGTCGGTATAGAGAGAATACCATCTACTCATTGATGCAGTTCGCCTATGAGTTTTCTACACAATTCTACATCTGTAAAGATCCAACAGTTGATTACACAGTTATCGCTAATATCAAGCAAAGGCAAGGAGAGTCCCTAGGGGATTATTTGAAAAGATTCAATGTAGAAGCACCGAAAGAAAAAGGTATGAATGACCACGACAAGCTAATCATTGTGCATTTAGGGTTAATTGAGAACTCCCCCTTCTAGAAAGAACTATACATTTACGGATGTAAAGACCTACAAGACTTCCACTTCCAAGATGACAAGTTCATCCATATGGACGAATTGTACATCACAAAAAATAAGTTCAAGAGTCAAGGGGAAGGAGGAAAGCCGGACTTCGATAGAGAGCCTCAGGGTGGAAGGTTTGTTTTGGATGGAATTCAGAAAAGGCCAGGATGTGAGGGTTCTATATCCAACTCAGTCGTTTTAAACAAGCCGATGTATGATGTGGCCAGAGAATCTCATTCAAAGCCATGAATTGCCCTAAATTCCATGTTGGTTGAAAGTACTGTGTGTATCGAAAAGTAAACAGACACAGAACTACAAGGTTTTCGATTGGATTATTCAGAAGCTAACCCGCAAGGGAAATCTGAATGAGTTTGTTCTAAACAAGCCGTTATCTGCCCAGCATGTGAATGGGCTGCAAAGGTTTCAGCCAAGGCATTAGAAGCCGCAGTGGAGGAAGGTCATCCAGACTTAGGACCACCAATAAACTAAATTAATGTGATCGACGGAGCACCACACCCTGTTGGAAATTGTCCAGTAGCCAAAATCAATATCTAAAAGAAGCTCGCGAAGGGATATTCTCCATCCGAGAAGAACCATCAAGAATGCTCGTTGCACTCATAAAATGCATAATCTAGTAATTTCTCCTGACGAGATGAAGAAAGGGGTCCCAACGACCCTCTCATAATAACAGCTTAGATTGGGCCTTCTATTGTTGCCAAGATCTTTGTTGATACTGGGTGTGCAGTCAATGGCGTCTTTAAACATGCTTTTGATTAGATGGGAATCTCCGAGGAGAAGTTAGAACCAAGCAACGAGCCAATCTTTGGCTTCAACAACAAGGGATCAACTTCGGTGGGACAGATCAATCTCCTGGTCCAAGTTGGGTTGTCTCCGCTCCAGCGAACCTTTGAAATTCTTTTCGTCGTGATTGACCAACCATCCTACTACAATGCCTTCTTCGGTCGACCTGTTCTGGAGGAAATGGATGCTTTTGTCTCTTCCAAATACCTTATGCTGAAATTCTTAACAGAAATAAGGATGAGGTATCATCAAAGGGGAAAAGTTTAGTTCTTGCGAATTGTACTTCTCAACAGTTGAGAAATGCAAAAGGGAGTATTCCTCATACTTTGATTCATCGACTATTTTTCAGCTTTCGGATAACGGATTCTTACTTCCAGCATTTGAAGATAAAATAAACATCAATAAAACTGACAAACATTTAAATGGTAGGTGCACTTCTTTGAAATGAAAAATGAATAGAGTCGATGATAAAAATATGACGAAGGAAGAGGAAATTGTAACGGAGTTGCATTCTCGAGGGGATATTGAAAGGATAAAACCAATAGAAGATTTGCAGGAACTAAACATCAACCCAAAAGAAAAGGCCAAAACTATCAAGAAAGGGAAAAGTTTGGCAGAACCCTTGAGAAGTGACTTAGTTTGGTTCATACAACTCAACAAGGATGTCTTTGCTTGGACTCATTTAGGCATGATCGGGATTAACTTTCTATCATGAGCCATGGATATCAACCCTTTGGTAATCCTGGTTCGGAAAAATAAGATGCAATACAACAGAGATCGATCGAAGGCTTTAAAAGAGGAAGTCAAATGGTTAGAAATGAGCAGGTTCATCGGAAAAGTTTTTTTATCCCAAATGGCCAGCCAACCCTGTGCTGGTAAAGAAATCCAATGGAAAGTGGAGAACTTGCGTTGATTACACAGACTTAAACAAAGCCTTCCCAAAGGATTGTTATTCCCTTCCACGGATGGACTAGTTGGTTGATGTAACAAGTGGACATAGGATATTATCCCTTATGGATGCTTGCTCGGGGTATAATCAAATTCCCATGCACAAACCCGATGAAGAACATACAAGCTTTATCACCGACTGGGGGACATTTTGTTATAAAGTAATGCCATTTGAATTTAGAAATGCTGGAGCAACATACTAAAGGCTGGTTAACAGAATGTTCCAAGAGAAGATTAGGCGCAACATGGAAGTATACGTAGATGATATGTTAGTAAAGTCCATCAAAGTGGAGAGCCATTTGTAGGACCTAAAGGAGATGTTCAACATCTTAAGAGGATACCAAATGAAGTTAAACGCATAAAAGTGTTCTTTTGGGTCCAATCTGGAAAGTTCCTAGGGTATGTAGTAAGTGAGCATGGCATCGAGGCTAGCCCTAGCCAAATCCAAGCCATAAAGGGTATGGAAGAACCCAAAACAAGCAAAGAGGTCATTAGCCTAAATAGAAAGGTAGCAGCCTGTAGTAGGTTCATTTCCAAATCCACCAACAAACGCGTCCATTTCTTTGATGTTGTAAAGAAAAGGAAGAACTTCAAATGGAACAAAGAATGTAGAAAAGCCTTTCAAGAATTGAAAGATTACATGGGAAAACCCACGGTTTTGTCAAGCCCCAAGAAAGGAGAAGATTTATACCTATATATGGTCGTTCTAGAATATGCGGTAAGTTCAGTCCTATACAAGAAAGTGATGGAACTCAAAACCCAATTTATTATGTTAGCAGAAGGTTAACGGATGCAGAAACCCGATACCCCGTGATGGAAAAATTAGCATATTGCATAATACTTATAGCATGAAAGCTCAGGGGTTATATCCAAGTATATCCCATTAAGGTTTTAACTAATTTTCCACTAAATCAAGTTTTCAGCAAGCTGGAAAACTCAGATAGGTTAGTGAAATGGGGAATTGAGCTTAGCCAATTCGAGATTGAGTTTCAACCTCGAGCAGCGATCAAAGGACAAGTTCTCGTAGATTTTTTTAATGAATGCACCAGTTTTATTATAGAACAGTCGACCGAAGAGAACAACTTGAAGGATAATTGGCAACTATTCATAGATGGGGCTTCAAACGAACAAGGAGCAGGGACAGGGTACATCATAATCACCTCTGATGGGCACCACTTGCATTATTCTATGAAGGTAAGATTTACAACTACCAACATTATGGCCAAATATGAGCCAATGATGGAAAGATTAAATCTAGAACTATAGTTGAAAATACCTCGAATAGATATCTTTAGTGACTCGCAATTAATGGTAAATTAGATCAAGCAAATCTACAAAACCAAAGATGCCCAGCTGGCCCTATATGTAAAAATGATACTAAATATGCTTTCTCGGTTTGAGGACTTCTCAATACATCAAATCCCAAGAGGGGAGAACACTCTAGCCGAACTGGCTATCTCCCGAGGAGAACCGGAAACTTGGATAATTCCCGTAGGGTACCAAGAAAGACCAAGCATTGAGCAAGAAGAGCCTGAAACTGGAAAAGAATTGTTGGTACTCACAAGATCTCAAGCTTTGCAAAAAGAAAAATGAAATGAGCAAGGTGGTTACCTTCGATAAGAAACCATTTCCAGCAGAAACGGGTTACCATTATGAAAATACCTGGATGGCTCCTATAGTAGATTACCTCCTAAACGGAGTTCTACCCCTTAGTACGCAAGATGCGAGGAAGATAAAACATCAAGCCCCTACGTTTGTGTTTACAAATGGGATACTCTATAAGAAAAGGCACTCACTCCCCTACTTAAGATGCGTAAACCATGAGAACATGCTTAATTTGTTGAAAGAAGCACATGAAGGTTTGTGTGGGGACCATTCCATTGGGATTAAGCTTGCTAAGAAGGTCATGCAACAAGACTATTACTGGCCACAAATGATTAACCAAGAAATTGGGTATGTAAAGAAGTGTGAGAAGTGTCAAAGGTATTCCAAGATACCTCGACTACCTCCATGTGACTTAACTGCTATCTCAAGCCCGTGGCCATTCGGTGTGTGGGGAATAGACCTAATTGGACCGCTACGCATCTGCAAAGTGGAGCTAAGTATGTTGTCATAGCTATCAAATACTTTACCAAATGGTGGAAGCGGTGCCCCTTCCGACAATTACATCTATGAAGGTGTTGAGATTTGTGATAATGAATATTGTCACTCGTTTTGGGATTCCTTACAAGATCACATCAGACAACGGAACACAATTTGAAAGCGAGGAATTCACACGATTTTGCGATAAGAATAGAATCATCAAAACCTTTTCTCAGTAACACATCTAAGGGAAAATAGTGTCATTGAAGCTGCAAACAAAACCATAAAGACGATTCTCAAGAAACAAATAAACCATGCTAAAGGTTATTGGAAAGAAGAATTACCCTTGGTACTTTAGGCATATAGAACTTCCGCCAAAACAGCGACATGACATGCCCCTTTTTCTCTGAAATATGGGTGTGAAAACATGCTTCCAATCGACGTGGAAATCGTTTCCCATATAAGGATAGCCTACGCATTTGATCCCAATCAAGAATTAAAAAAGGAATCCTTGGACTTAATAAAAGGATTAAGAGATGAGTCCACAATTAGAACGGTTGAATACCACAAAAAAATCACAAAGTACTACAACTCAAGGGTTAAAACTAGAGAATTCACAAAAGAGATTTGGTCTTACGAAGGGTAATAGCCAACATAAAGAAACCATCGGATGGGCCACCTGGCCCAAATTAGGAAGGACCCTTAATCATCCATCAAGAAGTCACACCCGGGACGTGTCGACTATGCAAAACCAAATGGTGATCTCATTCAAAGAACATGGAACTCGGAACATTTAAGGCCATACTTCTCAATGATAAAAGAATAAAGGAAGGTCTTCTTCAAGAATACTCATAAAACTAAGGGTATGGAAGCCCTCTTGAAGTTCTAAGTAACCCAAGATGGGTCAAATGACAAACGGATGAAAACCCTTGTCACCGCCAAGTTGGACAAGGCAAGGCACCCCCAGTAAGGGGTGATGTGTAAGCCTTTCTCTACGCCCAAATAGAAAGTATAACGAGCCGAACTTCCCCGTAAAGGAAAGAACAGATTGAGTTGAGAACACGACAAATCAGAACACAGACAAAAGAACATTTCATTGTTTATTACAACAACTTACATTAGAATACAAGAATATAACAGAGTTTACATTAATATTATACATTTGATAAATATCAGAGATTTAAATGATAAATGCAGCGGAAAAATAATACATAACACAACCGAAAGAAATATATGGACAAGGAGCTTTCCGAATATCACTTCAGCTGTAAACCAAGATCCTGTGAAAATAATATCTGCAAAACCCAACTACTAGCTGCCCTTGTGGAAAATAAGGGAACCCAGAGTTTAGGTTAAAACAATAAACTCCAGGTCAGTCATGTGACTGGTGTGTGAACTAAAACAATTATTAATCTTTATTTTTAAAGTTAGGTGAATCAAGGGACCACGCCGCATAACACGGAACGGGTTTCCTCCCAAGAATACCAGTGCATAAAACAAACAGTGCAATGCTAAATAAAGAATAATGAAGCTATTATAAGACCCAGGTCCCATCACACAATGCAACACAAGCCGAAGGATAGAGTTTTACCTTATAATAGATAAATAATGCTTGATATGCAAAATTTAATCTTTTATTATTACTATAAGTGAAGAAATCAACTTTAAATATAAATGTATCAATCGTAGGCGGCATAAGTGCCCCATACCACTATGTCGCCATACTAGGCTCTACAAATAAAACTGAAATGTCACATATTGGAAATTGGATTTCCGTCATGAGCCGAGGCAAGGGATGTACTCCTCGCCGGCTTCGAGACACTCTAGCAAGTGCCTCAGGGTCACACACAACGATCCTTTGGATCCTCCAAGGCCGGTCCACACATAGCGGATTAATTATACCTGAACACACGTTCCCACATCCTATAGGACCTATCCATCGGCTCCGTAGAGACCGATATATCCAAGGCTCCTCGCATTCCAACAACCACATAGGTAAAAATAATATAAATGTCAGGGCTTGTAAACGCTGATATCACCCATAGCTAGAAAGAAACGTCATGTTCTCCTTGGGTCCCTTATCCCGTTTTTAACTCATACCGAGGTCCGAGGCTCACGAATTAACGCTATACACAAAGCTATACTATATTAAATTCGTGCTTTGATCATCAACAACAAGACTCTGCTTTTCGATAGAAGTCTTGATCATTTGCATCTCAGCATGTCACACAAGCAATTCATGCCATGCGACTGATATCTATCGATATATAACCTCTGAGCTCGTACGTCTCAGAGACGGGCATTAAGCAAGAGAATAAATTCTCCGTCGCCAAACAGATATATATTTAATAGAAATCAATCAACACTGAATAAAATCCAATGTCAGACACACAATCCATGTACAAGTTCGTTTTGGGTCTGAACGAAACCAGAGACACCTTATTCCTCGTCCTATACGTCCAATACAGGAGAGAGGCCCTCGCATATTCGTCGATCTCCAAGTACGTTTGGACGATCACGACTTATTACCTCGTCTTGGGTGTACAACCCAATCAAGACATTAGTAATCATCCAAACGATGTGAGGACCCCCAATCTTCAACCACCATCTTCATCGTCGACTTATCGTCGAATCAGTTATTCTAAATGGGTATAAACCCGGTCTTTTTGAATAACTCGCGTATATAATAAACAAGTGCTATAAAACACAACATACGCCTCATTCAAATTCTGAATATTATTTTATTTAAATATTCATGTCCTTTGGGAAAGGTTCCCATTAATTTTATCAAAGATAAATTCTTTAAATTTATTCTTTAATCTTACTTTGGATACCATTTTAAACCATATTAAGGTTTTCCAAACTAGTCGGGATTAGCGCACCTTACCGAAATAATCATTTGTTTAATTTCTCAATCCCAACCTACTCATCCCATGGAGCAAAACTGGTAATACTCCATATCTAACACCACGGTGTTATCGGTAAAATTATTTACCATTTCACGTTTAAATCTACTTAAAGATTTAACAATCGCTTTGGAGAAAAACTGGTGATATTCCATTCTCGATAATTTCAATCTGATTAAAGATTCATTAAAACTCCACTTAGTTTTAATCTTCCCAAAAATCAATATTGATGATTATTCAAAGCTAAGAAATTAATCGTATCTTTAACTGGGTTAAAGAACCAATGCCATTTAAAACACGGTTCACTATAAACCCAAAATCACATTCCATCAGTCTCTAACCGTAAATTAGTAAGAGAACAATTCCCGAAGTATTAATCCACAAGGCCGAAACCAGCATTAGATCAATACCCAGGAAACCATTCAACTTAGCTAATCTCCATTTAATTTCTAATTTTCTTAACTCTATTTGTTTTAAGAATAGCATTTTTAAAGATACCATTCACGACAAACCCAAAATTCAATTCAATTCCAATTAAATATTAATTAATTGGTAAACTTCATTAAAACTTAATAAAAAGATTTAATCTTTTCCCAACTGGATTTAAGAACAGTGTTAGTGAAGACACCATTCAGGACAAACCCAAAATCCCATTTGATATTAAATACAAGGCTCTGAATAGAAAATATATCGGTTTAGATTCGATATCAAATTCTAAAATCAACAAATATCGTACTGGAAAAACGATATATATATATATATATATATCCTCTAAATTCCTCCACAATGTCCGCATAATCATGGAATCCAATATCGAAATATTTCGAAGATAATTTCAATTCAAATTCATTCTCATTCATGTTTTGGAAATTCCGGTTATTTTTAGAACCATTTCAAATCCAATTTATTTATTTAAAAATATTGGATTATAATTCTAGTTCATAACTAGTTCATTTCGATAAAAAAATATTTTTATCTTTTTAAATATGGAGTTTTTCATCCTAATTCTTTCCAAATCATTTATTATGATTTTACACAAATTATTAATATTTTTAATAATTTTATCAAGGCCCGTACAGTCGATTTCCATAAACGGTCATCGAACTGCACTTACAACGACTTTTTCCAAATTTGATTTGGACATAATTCCAAATCCAACCATTAGATTTCAAATCTTTTATATTTATTGGAAAGCCCTTTTCGATATGAACCCAACAGTTCTGGTTTTAGGAGAATCCGATGGTCGGATCTCCCGTAATATCAATACGAAGTCAATGGTCAAAATTCGCGAACGGTCGATACACGACGCGTTCTATTCAGGCCATATAATATATATAATATATATTTCATCGATTTCCATTTTAAAACATATTTTATAAATCATTTTAAATTCGTTTCAAAAATGATTTCAATTTCATATTCAATTTTAAATCAAAATTGAATATTCCATATCATTAATATATAAATGATAATATTTTCAAAACATTAGATTTCGAAATCACTTCCTTTTCGATATTCATTATAAAAATGAATAAAATCGTTATAAATATTGTTCGCGTCTAAATGGCGCATATCTAATCAACACGGCAATATATATTTTAATATTTTCGTGTCCATCCAAAATCGAACATCAAAGTCAGATTTTGATTCTTTTACTAAATATTATTTTGAAACATTCGTTATTCATTTTATTCAACACATGAATATATTTAATCATCTTCTGAATATTATTTTAAAATATTCTTTATTTTCCAAATTGGAATGAGACCCAATCAATTAACATATAATGTTGTTTGTATGGATTCCATACAACACGTATATAATAACAACCATAAACAATCATCCATTATCCAAAGTGCATCACACAACTACATAAGCATTAAATATAAATAATTAACGCTTACAACAGCTTGTCAACCAATCGGTCGACATACCACTAAACAATTGGGATTAGTGTACGTCAATTATCATCCCAATACCCGTGTGGGGTTTCAATCAACAAATACATACTTTATTTGTGCAGTTGGGCGATGTGTAAAATTTATCGTCCCAATCCATATCAGTAAAATGAGTGTACATAAACAAATCGTCCGACTTATAAATGAATATTTATTTTATTTCAACTTATGAATATTTTATGTTATTCAACACACGAATATTTTATTTTATTCAACACATGAATATTTTTATTTTCCATTCCACATCACAAACCAAATTCACACAAACAAATCAATCCAAACACACAACCAAACAAGTCGTCCATGGTCTGTGGACGATGGGGAGCAATTCATATATGCTGTTATAAAATAAATAAATGTACAAATAAATTCAGTGAGAGGGTCATCACCTTTGGGATCCACTCCTCCGGTTTTCTTTCTGAATTTCTGAACAACTTGGATTTTGTCCGAAATTCCAACGTAGTCTTTTTTTTCACGCTGTTCTCATATATAAAAATCAAATTTTTATATCACTTCCATTTACATAAAAACCATGTTTTTATTTCAAAACCACATATATAAAAATCGAATATTTATTTCAAAACATTATATATACAAAGATCATAATTTTATTTTAAAAATCGAAAATTACCTTTCTGCTTCCATCGCATAGTCCAGGACTACCTTCGACTGAACTTGTAACAACCCGGAAAATCAGTACCAATTTAAAAAATTTATTTCGGCAATTTTAATGAATTTTGAATATTTAAAATGAACTATTTTAAATAATAATGACAAGAAATTTATTTTGAATAGAATTAGAACGTATATATTTATTTGAATGGAAGTTAGAATATAAATATTTACTTTTAATTTTAAAAGGAGTTAGAAATAGCGCGGTAGTTTGAAAATTCAATTTTGAACTTTGACTGAATGTGCAGGATGCAAAATAAACCAGATTTTAGTGAATCCAAAAATATTTAAATATGTTTAAGAATATCTTTCTAACAAATTTGAAAAATCAAAATTTCATAGTGGGAATCAAAAGTTATGGCCAATTTAATAATCAGAATGGTCGCTATGGAATAAATATAGCCCGTAAAAATAGACATTTTGCAAACGACCTCCGTTTTCAATGAAACCACTTTTGTTGGATCCGGAATGTTAATTTATTACTAGGTTCCAAATTCCATAATTTTTGGAATTAATATGTGAGTGTGGCAATGGAAAACGCGTTTGGTAATTTCAGTTTGAATTGGATTGACTAGAAAATGGCCATTTTTTAAATGGTCTCCAAATTCGACGAAATTAATTTTGTTAAGGCCGTATCGTCCAAACATAACCAGATTTATGTTGCTGGAATTTTTGAAATCAGTATGTGGCCCCGGCAAATTAAAATGTACATTCAAATCTAAAATTGAATGTTTTATATTTTAATTTGAAGAATAACTGACTGAAATAGTCGAATGGGCTTACGAAACATATTCCATTGTGTTTGAAATAGGGGTAGTTAGCTAGGGGTGACAGTCATTGGGTTTGATTTGGAGTTCGGTTGCGAAAACACCTTTTAAAATTTTGAATATATGGTTGGCCAATCAGAAATTTTATTCACTAATTTTAAAAAATAAAAAAGGCGGAAACCCCTTTCTCTCTCCCCGATCGAAGGTGGAAACCTCTCCACTCCTTCTCTCCTCATTATCTCTCGATCCACGCAATAAAAACATATGGCCCTTTGGAGAATTTTGTGAAAAGGTCGGGTGTGTACGACTTATGCAGGATCTATAATATGGCTATGCGGAATATGATAACAAACTTTAAATGCAGTAAAGTAAAGTAAAGTAGAGTAACGACACCAGAATTTTTATACTGGTTCGGACCTCCAGTCCTACGTCCAGTCCCGAAGCTCCTCTTCGGCTTTTCACTAAACAACACCCTCGCTTCACCCGGAGGAACAGGTTCACAACTACTTGATTTACGGGCTACAAGTTTACCCACTTGATTTCACGGGCCACAAGCTTACCCACTTGATTTCACGGGCTACAAGCTTACCCACACAGGAAAATTACAAGAGTTTGACTTCTGATTGTGTTCTTCTTTCAACACTGATTTGTCAACGATTGAGTACACCCTTCCTATAATCTTATCCTCAAATATATATTGATGTTTGCAAAGATTTGGAAGTGGATTATCAAGTTGAATCACAAGTATGTTAAATATGCTTGGAGATTCAAACGATAATTGAATGCTTTTGAGTGCTTTTAGAATGCTAAGAATAATACAATATAGACAAGAGAATGGAGAGAAATTTCGGTGATTTGAATGAATGAAAATCGATGTATTTATAATAATCGAGAAGATGTAATTGTTGGTGAAAAGTTGCTCTTAAAAGAAGTGATTATTCTTGAGAAGAAATGGATGTAACTCTTCAAGAAAGGAGATGACTTTTCACAAAATTTCAAAAAGCTGTTGACCTATAAAAATTTATAGGTCGACATGTTTTTAGCCGTTGTAATTTAAAAACCAGTTGACCTATAAAAAAATATAGGTCGACCTCTTTTCGACCGTTATATTTTGAAAACCTGTTGACCTATAAAAAAAGTGTTGGTCGACATGTTTTTGATGATATGCATAAAAAAGGTCTTATAAGTAATTTTTGAAAGCCAAAAAGAAGTATGAATATTTGAGGATAGATTTTAACATTTATGACTCTAAATAATCAACTTCTAACCTATGAAGGCATCTCGTCTTCTTTTTGTCGATGTAGAAGCTTCTTCTTGTCATAAATCAAAATAATCCATGAAGCTTTGACTCAACATTTTGTAGATCTCGTCAAGAGCTTCAAATCCATATAGGGTTCACCCCCTATCGTTGTGCCATCGTCGAGATCCATCACCCCAAAGTCCACGGCTTTCGAGCTCTGCCCAGGCTGCCACATCAGATTGCACCTGGCCCCACTCCTACGTGCGTGTGCGCGACTCCAAGCTGTTCGACGCTGCGCAAGCCGATCGTTTAACTGCTACGTGGTTTGATCGCAAAATCGAAACCTCGTTTCGAGCTTTTAGCGGAATGTAACGACAAGTTTTATTTAAACTATTTTATAGCACTTTAAAGTGATACGAATCATGGTTTCACTATAAAAATCATATCTTTTTGCTATGTTATCGAAATCCAGTGAAACAAGAGACATTGGACTCATAGCAACGTCCTCTACATTCTAGAAGAGACCGGAGAATTTTTAGAGCTTCCGACAATTTTTGGAGGAGTGGAACCCAATGTGAGAACCCTCACTAAAAAATTTCTGTTCAGTTATTTATTTTATAACTGCATATACAAAATGCTCCCCATCGTCAACAGACCATGGACGACTTGTTTGTTTGGTTGTGTCTTTGGATTGATTTGTTTATGTGAATTTGGTTTGTGATGTGAAATGAAGTATATAAAAATATTCATGTTTGAAATAAATTGTTTGAAAAATAAAAATAACATTTTTATTGTAAGTATGAGGTGTTAAAAATATTCATGTGTTGAATAAATTCTTTGAATGATAAAAATAATATTTTTATCATGTATGTGAAGTAGTAAAAACAGTCATGAGTCGAAATATATTTTTGTTCGCCAAAAATATTTTTTTTACGTATATATGAATAAAAATAAATATTCATTTACAAATCGGATGATTTGTTTATGTACACCCATTTGAATGATATGGGTTGGGACGATAAATTTTACACATCGCTCAACTGCACAAATAATATTCAGTATTTATCGGTTGAAACCCCACACGGGTATTGGCATGATATCTGACATACACTAATTATAATTGTTTAGTTGTGTGTCAATCGATTGGTTGACGGACCGTTATATGCGTTAATTATTTATATTTATCGCTTATACAGTTGTATGCACTCTGTATGATGGTTGATTATTTATCATTGTTGTGATATACTTGTGTTTTATGAAATCCATATAAATAACATTATATGGTAATTGACTGTGTTTGATTCCTGTTCAGAAAGAAAGAATATTTTAAAATAACGAATATTTTAAAATAACGAATATTTTAAAATAATATTCAGTAAAAGATCAAAATCTGATTTTGATGTCCGATTTGGGATGGACATGAAAATAATTAAATCTATAAGCCGTGTTATTTAGATTTGTGCCATTTTGATGCGAACGATATTTATATCGATTTTATTCATTTTATAATGGATATCGAAAAGTGATTTCAAAATTGGAAAGTTTGAAAATATTATCATTTTAATATTTAAATGATATGGAATATTCAAATTTGATTTG
This sequence comes from Allium sativum, assembly GCA_030737875.1. NCBI lineage: Eukaryota > Viridiplantae > Streptophyta > Magnoliopsida > Asparagales > Amaryllidaceae > Allium > Allium sativum. The sequence goes on along the minus strand of JASFAX010000020.1, from coordinate 40,494,542 downwards.
AAATTTGAAATGAAGTTGAAATAGTTTTTAAAACGAATTTAAAACGATTTATAAAATACATTTTAAATGGAAATCGACGAATTATATATTATATATATAATATAATGGCCTGAATAGAACGCGCCGCGGTAGTTCGCGAATTTCGACCATAGATTTGAATGGACATTACGGGAGATCCGACCGTCGGATTCTCCTAAAACCAGAACTATTAGGTTCGTATCGAAAAGATTTTTCTAATGACCACAAGAAATTAGAAATCTAATGGTTGGATTTAGAATTATGTCCAAATCAAATTTGGAAAAGGTCGCTGTAAGTGCAGTTCGATGGCCGTTTATGGAAATCGACTGAACAGGCCTTGATAAAATTATTAAAAATAGCAGTAATTTGTGTAAAATCATAATAAATGATTTAGAAAGAATTAGGATGAAAAATTCCCGATTTGAAAAGGATAAAAATATATTTTATCGAAATGAACTAGTTATTAACTAGAATTATAATTCAATTATTTCTAAATAAATAAATTGGATTTGAAATGGTTTTTAAAATAACCAGAATTTCTAATATATGAATTGGAATGGATTTGAATCGAAATTATCTTTGGAATATTTCGATATTGGATTCCGTGATTATACGGGCATTATGGAGGAATTTGGAAGATATATATATATATATATATATCTTTATTCCAATACGATGTTTGTTGAGTTTAGAATTTGATATTGAATATAAGCCGATATGTTTTCTATTCAGAGCCTTGTATTTAATATCAAATTGTGATTTTGGGTTTGTCATGAACGGTGTCTTCACTAACACGGTTCTTAAACCCAAATGGGTTAAGCAAATTAGAAACTAATTGGAGGTTAGCTAAGTTGAATGGTTTCCTGGGTATTGATCTGATGTTGGTTTCGACCTTCAGGATTAATACTTAGGGAATTGTTCTTTTACTAATTTACGGTTAGAGACTAATGGAATGGTGTCTGCATTAACATTGTTGTGAAACCCTATGTGAAAATAAAAAGTCTTTTAATTAAGATTTAAAGAAGAATTACCAATTAATGAACATTTAATTGGAATTGAAATGGAATGTAAATCGGGTTTATTGTGAACTGTGTTTTAACGACATTTGTTCTTTAACCCGATTTGCAGTGAAATGTGATTTGGAATTTATAAATCTTTATTCTAAGATTTAATGGAATTTCCAAAGTAAAGTTTTTCAGTTTAATAAAACAAATTGTAATGGAATGAGATTCGATTTGATAATAATCGAAATGAACTTATGTAGAGGAAGACTGATAATATATATGGAATTGAAAAGGCTTTGCCGTTATTCCATTTATAATTTTAGTCGGGTATGGAAATTGATATCGATTATATATATTGGTTTGTTTTTCCATGAAAAAATCCTAATGGAATGTGATTTTGGGTTTATCGTGAACTGTGTTTTAAATGACATTAGTTCTTTAACCCAGTTAAAGACAAGATTTATTTCCTGAATTGGAAAAATCATTAAGTAATGATTGTTGGAAATTAAAACTGAATTAGAGTTTTAATGAATCTTTAAATAAATTGAAAGGTGAATTTGATAACTAAAATTATCAAATCTAAGAAATGATCGGGAATGGAGTATCACCAGTTTTGCTCCAAGCGTTAGTTAAATCTTTAATTAGATTTGAACGTGAAATGGTAATTAATTTTACCGATAACACCATGGTATTAGATATGAAGCATTACCAGTTTTACTTCATGGGGTGAATAGGTTGGGATTGGGAAATTAGAACAAATGATTACTTCGTTAAGGTTCGCAAATCCCGACTAGTTTGGATAAACCATAATTTGGTTTGAATTGATATCGAAAGGAAGATTAAAAATAAATTTAAAGAATTTATCTTTGATAAAATTAATGGGAACATTTTCCAAGGGATATGAATATTTAAATAAAAGAATATTCAGAATTGGAATGAGGCGTATGTTTTGTTTTTATAGCACTTGGTTATAATATACGCGTGTTATTCGGAAAGACCAGGTTTATCCCATTTTGAATAACTGAATCAGCGATGAGTCAACAATGAAGACGGTGGTAGAAGACTGGAGGTTTTCAAATCGTTTGGATGATTACTGATGTCTTGATTGGGCTGTACACCCAAGACAAGGTAATAAGTGGTGATCGTCTAGACGTACTTGGAGATCGACCGGATATGCGAGGACATCTCTCTTGTATTGGACATATGGGACGAGGAATAAGGTGCCTCCGGTTTCATTCAGACCCAGAATGAACTTGTAAATGGACTGTGTGTCTGACATTGGATTTCATTCTGTGCGATTGATATACATCGATTGCATAGCGTGAATTGCCTATGTGGCATGCTGAGATGCAAATGATCAAGGTTTCTGTTGAAAAGTAGAGTCTTGTGGTTGATGATCAAAGCACGACTTTAATATAGCGTAGCTTTGTGGAGCATTAATTCGCGATCCTTACACCCCGGTGTGAACCAGAAACGGGAGAGGACCTCGGGGAGGACATGTGTTTCCTTCTAGCTAGGAGTGGTGTCTGGGTTTTGCACGCCCAGATGTTTTACTTATGTGGATGATGGATAGCAAGGCGCCTTGGATGTATTGGTCACTACGGGGCTGATGGTTTGGTCGGGATATGACCAGTTTACGCCTATAGGGCGGGGAAACTCATTGTTCAGGCATTTTAATCCACTTCGTGTGGACCGACCCTGACGATCCAAGGGCCCATCTGTGTCTGAGTCCTGAGACATGGGCTAGATTGTCTCGAAGCGGTAAGGACGATCACATGCCTTGGTTCACAGATGGAAATCCAACTTCCAGTACGTGACATTTCAGTTTTATTTGTAGAGCCTAGTATGGCGACATAGTGGGATGGGGCACTATGTTGTCTATGATTGATACATTTATATTTGAAGTTGTTTTCATGCACTTTACACTATAATAGTATCAAAATGATTTGTTTTAAACGTATCAAGCATGTTTGGCTATTATAAGGTAAAACTCTATCCTCCGGCTTGCGCTGCATTGTGTGATGGGACTTGAGTCTTATAATAGCTTCATTTTCTTTATTTAGCATTGCGCTATTTATTATATGCACTGGTATTCGTAAGGTTAAAACCCATTCCATGTTATACAGTATGGTCCCTTGATTTACCAAACATTAAAATAAATATTGATAAATGTTTTAATTCCTACACCAGTCACATGATTGACCTGGGGTTTATTGTTTTAACCTAAACTCTAGGTGCCCCTATTTTCCACACGGGCAGCTAGTAGTTTTGGTTTTGCAGATTTACATTCACAGGATCCTGGTTTATAGCTGGAATGATATTCGGAAAGCTCGTATCTGTATATTCCTTTTAGTTGTGTTTTGTATTATTTTCCGCTGCATTGTAATTTGTAAATCTCTGATATCTGTCTGATGTATAATATTTATTCATACTCTGTATATTCTTGTATTCTGATGGAATTGTCGTAATAAGCAATGAAATGTTCTGTCGTTTGTGTTCTGATTTGTCGTGTTCTCAATTCAATTCGGGCTTTCCTTTACGGGGAAGTTCGGGTCGTCTCAGCTGGTATCAGAGCTTTGGTTTACAGAGCTCGAGAACAAGGCACGTTAGAACTAAACGAAAGAATTCATTAGAGATTGGATTAGTAATATCCAATGAGAATGACTCGTTAGAGATGGGATCAGTAGTATACTAGAATGAGTCGGAAGAGTGTTGTTTTTTCTTGATAAAGATGAAAACAATTTTTGTTTTGAAATTTAAATCATATTATACGTATTTGAATATTTATTTTATATTGATTTGGACAACCGACTATATAGAGATTTTGGATATATGCGTAATTAACGTGTATTTGAAGTCTAAAATATACTGGGTAGATATATAATCATACTCTAGTCGCCCGGAGATGGTATTGATGATTGTCATGACATCATCAGTATTTATGTTCGAGTTTCGATAGTGGGATGTCTATATATTCCCATTAGAGTGGTGAGAGAACCAAAACTAGATTGGGTCATTGTTGTGAATTGGCATCAAAAACATGATTTTGTATATATATATATATATATATTTATATATATATATCAAAGTTATGAATTTGAAAATTTATCAACTAACTGAATGTTGATTGTGTTGTTTAATTATTGGTTTGATTAATTAAAATTTTGAGCCATTAAGCTAAATGGTATCAAATTTGAAATTGAATTGAAAATTGGTTGGAATTGCATGCACATACATGTATATACATTAAACAGGTCATAGCAAGGAGGCAAGAGAAGAAGAATAAAATTGTGTGCCCGACAAATAGGTACATGTTTACTAATTTATTGGCTTTGGATGATTTTATGAGCCGATTGGCTTTTTCTTTTTCTTTTTGAGATGAGAGGGCTTGTGTGGTGGTCTGGGGATTTTTCCCGGTGCTCCCCGTACAAAGGAGGTTATGGAGAAAATTTTCGAAAATTTAGGGTGTTAGCAATTTTTTTGAAGATATTGAAAAGTTTTTAGAAACGGAAAAGTTGAAGAACTTAAGCCATAATTAAAATAATGAAAGTTGAGTTGGTTAGTTAAACAACTTTTAACTCTGTTCCTTTTTGAAGATGAAAAGAATTTTAGTGAGGGAGATGGTAACAACCCAGAAAATCAGAACTAATTTAAAATTTTTATTTTGGCAATTTTAATGAATTTTGAATGTTTAAAATGAATTATTTTAAATGATAATGACAAGAAATTTATTTTGATTAGAATTAGAATGTATATATTTATTTGAGTCGAAGTTAGAATATAAATATTTACTTTTAATTTTAAAAGGAGTTAGAAATAGTGCGGTAGTTTAAAAATTCAACTTTGAACTTTGACTAAATGTGCAGGATGCAAAATAAAACGGATTTTAGTGAAAACAAAAATATTTAAATCCGTTTAAGAATATCTTTCTAACGAATCTGAAAAATCGAAATTCCATTGCGGGATTCAAAAGTTATGGCCAGTTGAATATTCAGAATGGTCGCTATGGAATAAATATAGCCCGTAAAAATAAACATTTTGCAAACGACCTCTGTTTTCGACGAAACCACTTTTTTTGGATCCGGAATGTCAATTTATTGATAGGTTCCAAATTCCATAATTTTTGAAATTAATATGTGAGTGTGGGAAAGGAAAACGCATTTGGTAACTTCAGTTTGAATTGGATCGACTAGAAAATTGTCATTTTTCAAACGGTCTCCAAATTCGATGAAATTAATTTTGTTAGGACCGTATCGTCCAAACATAGTTAGATTTATTTTTCTGGAATTTTTGAAATCGGTATGTGGCCCCAGCAAATTAAAATGTGCGTTCAAATCTAAAATTGAATGTTTTATATTTTAATTTGAAGAATAACTGATTCAAACAGTCGAATAGGCTTACGAAACATATTCCTTTGTGTTCGGAATGGGGATAATTAGCTAGGGGCGACAGTTGGGTGGTTTGATTTGGAGTTTGGGTGCGAAAACACCTTTTAAAATTTTGAATATATGGTGGGCCAATCAAAAAATTTATTCATTAATTTAAAAAAACTAAAAAAAAAAGGCGGAAACCCCTTTCTCTCTCCCAGATCGAAGGCGGAAACCTCTCCACTCCTTCTCTCCTCGTTATCTCTCGATCCACGCAATAAAAACATATGGCCCTTTGGAGAATTTTGTAGATCTCGTTAAGAGCTTCAAATCCATATAGGGTGCACCCCCAATCGTCACGCCATCGTCAAGATCCATCACCCCAAAGTTCGCCGCTTTCGAGCTCCACCTAGGCCGCCACGGTAGATCGCACCTGGCCCCACCCCCACGTGCATCTGCGCGACTCCAAGCTCTTCGATGCTGCGCAAGCCGATCGTCCAACCGCTACGTGGTTTGATCACAAAACCGAAACCTAGTTTCGATCTTTGAGCTGAAGGTAACGACAAATTTTATCTAAACTGTTTTATAGCACTTTAAAGCACTACGAATCGTGATTTCACTATAAAAATCATATCTTTTTGCTATGTTGTCGACATCCAGTGAAATAAGAGATATTGGACTCATGGCGACGTCCTCTACATTCTAGAAGAGATCGGAGAATTTTTGGAGCTTCCGACAATTTTTAGAGGTGTGGAACCCAATGCGAGAACTCCTCACTAAAAAATTTCTGTTCAGTTATTTATTTTATAATTGCATATATAAACTGCTCCCCGTCATCCACAGACCATATACGACTTGTTTGTTTGGTTTTGTGTTTGGATTGATTTGTTTATGTGAATTAGGTTTGTGATGTGAAATGAAGTATATAAAAATATTCATGTTTGGAATAAATTGTTTGAACAATAAAAATAACATTTTTATTGTATGTATGAAGTGTTAAAAATATTCGTGTGTTGAATAAATTCTTTGAACGATAAAAATAATATTTTTATCATGTATGTGAAGTAATAAAAACAATCATGAGTTGAAATATATTTTTGTTCGCCAAAAGTATATTTTTTAACGTATATATGAATAAAATAAATATTCATTTACAAATCGGACGATTTGTTTATGTACACCCATTTGACTGATATGGATTGAGATGACAAATTTTACACATCGCCCAACTGCACAAATAATATTCAGTATTTATTGGTTGAAACCCCACACGGGTATTGGGATGGTATTTGACGTACACTAATCCCAATTGTTTAGTTATATGTCAATCGATTGGTTAACAGACTGTTATATGCGTTAATTATCTATATTTATCGCTTATACAGTTGTGTGGTGCACTCTAGATGATGGTTGATTATTTATCATTATTGTGATATACATGTTTTGTATGAAATCCATATAAATAACATTATATGGTAATTGACTGTGGCTGATTCCAGTTCAGAAAGAAAGAATATTTTAAAATCACGAACGTTTTAAAATAACGAATATTTTAAAATAATATTCAGTAAAATATCAAAATCTGATTTTGATGTCCAATTTGGGATGGACACGAAAATATTTAAATATATAAAGCTGTGTTGTTTAGATTTGTGCCATTTTGACGCGAACGATATTTTTATTGATTTTATTCATTTTATAATGAATATCGAAAAGTGATTTCAGAGTTGGATATTTTGAAAATATTATCATTTTAATATTTAAATGATATGGAATATTCAGATTTGATTTGAAATTTGAAATGAAGTTGAAATAGTTTTTAAAACGAATTTAAAACGATTCATAAAATATGTTCTAAATGGAAATCGACGAAATATATAGATATATATTATATATATATATAATATAATGGCCTGAATAGAACGTGCCGCGCCGCGGCAGTTCACGAATTTCGACTATAGACTTCGAATGGACATTATGGGAGATCCGACCGTCGGATTCTCCTAAAACCAGAACTGTTGGGTTCGTATCGAAAAGAGTTTTCTAACGAATGCAGGAAATTTGAAATCTATGGGTTGGATTTGGAATTATGTCCAAATCAAATTTGGAAAAGGTCGCTGTAAGTGCAGTTCGATGGCCGTTTATGGAAATCGACTATACGGGCCTTGATAAAATTATTAAAAATAGCAATAACTTGTGTAAAATCATAATAAATGATTCGGAAAGAATTGGATGAAAAATTCCCTATTTAAAAAGGATAAAAATATATTTTACCGAAATGAACTAGCTATTAACTAGAATTATATTCCAATTATTTTTAAATAAATGAATTGGATTTGAAATGGTTTTAAAAATAACCAGATTTCCAATATATGAATTGGAATGGATTTGAATCAAAATTATCTTTGGAATAATTCAATATTGGATTCCCTGATTGTACGTGCATTGTGGAGGAATTTGGAAGATATATATATCGTTATTCCAATACGATGTTTTTTGAGTTTAGAATTTGATATTTAATATAAGCCGATATGTTTTCTATTCAGAGCCTTGTATTTAATATCAAATTGTGATTTTGGGTTTGTCGTGTACGGTGTCTTCACTAACACTGTTCTTAAACCTAATGGGGTTAAGGAAATTAGAAACTAACTGGAGGTTAGCTACGTTGAATGGTTTCCTGGGTATTGATCTGATGTTTGTTTCGGCCTTCTGGATTAACACTTAGGGAATTGTTCTCTTACTAATTTACGGTTAGAGACTGATGGAATGGTGTCTTCATTAACACTGTTCTGAAACCCTGTATGAAAAGAATAAGTCTTTAATTAAGATTTAAAGAAGAATTACCAAGTAATGAACATTTAATTGGAATTGAAATGGAATGCAAATCGGGTTTATTGTGAACTGTGTTTTAACGACATTCGTTCTTTAATCCGACTTGCAGAAATGTTATTTGGAATTTATAAACCTTTATCCTAAGATTTAATAGAATTTCCAAAGTAAAGTTTTCTAGTTTAATAAAATAAATTGGAATGGAATGGAATTCGATTTGATAATAATTGAAATGAACTTCTGTGGAGGAAGACTGATAATATATATGGAATTTAAAAGGCTTTGCCATTATTCCATTTATAATTTTAATCGGATACGGAAATTAATATCGATTATATATATTGGTTTGTTTTTCCATGAAAAAATCCATACATAATGGAATGTGATTTTGGGTTTATCGTGAACTGTGTTTTAAATACATTAGTAATTTAACCCTTTTAAAGACAGGATTTATTTCCTGAATTGGAAAAATCATTAAGTAATGATTGTTGGAAATTAAAACTGAATTAGAGTTTCAATGAATCTTTAAATAAATTGAAAGGTGAATTTGATAATGAAAATTATCAAATCCAAGAAATGATCGGGAATGGAGTATCACCAGTTTTGCTCTAAGCGTTAGTTAAATCTTTAATTAGATTTGAACGTGAAATGTTAATTAATTTTACCGACAACACCGTGGTATTAGATATGAAGTATTACCAGTTTTACTTCATGGGATGAATATGTTGGGATTGAGAAATTAAAACAAATGATTACTTCGGTAAGGTTCGCTAATACCGATTAGTTTGGATAAACCATAATTTGGTTTGAATTGATATCCAAAGGAAGATTAAAGAATAAATTTAATGAATTTATCTTTGATAAAATTAATGGGAACCTTTCCTAAAGGATATGAATATTTAAATAAAAGGATATTCAGAATTGGAATGAGGCATATGTTGTGTTTTTATAGCACTTGTTTATAATATACGCGAGTTATTCGGAAAGACCGGGTTTATCCCATTTTGAATAACTGAATCAGCGATGAGTTGACGATGAAGACGGTGGTAGAAGGCTAGAGGTCTTCACATCATTTGGATGATTACTGATGTCTTGGTTGGACTGTACACCCAAGACAAGGTAATAAGTGGTGATCGTCCAGACGTACTTGGAGATCGACCGGATATGCGAGGACCTCTCTCCTGTATTGGACATATGGGATGAGGAATAAGGTGCCTCTGGTTTCGTTCAGACCCAGAATGAACTTGTAAATGGATGTGTGTCTGACATTGAATTTCATTCTGTGTGATAGATATACATCGGTTGCATAGCGTGAACTGCCTATGTGGCATGCTGAGATGCAAATGATCAAGGTTTCTGTTGAAAAGCAGAGTCTTGTGGTTGATGATCAAAACATGACTTTAATATAGCATAGCTTTGTGTAGCGTTAATTCGCGAGCCTCACACCTCGGTGTGGACCAGAAATGGGAGAGGACCTCAGGGAGGACATGCATTTCCTTCTAGCTAGGAGTGGTGTCTGAGTTTTGCATGCCCTGATGTTTTACTTATGTGGATGATGGATAGCGAGGCGCATCGGATATATGAGTCACTACGGGGGCAATGGTTTGGTCAGGATATGACCATTTTACGTCCCATAGGGCAGGGAAACGCATTGTTCAAGCACTTTAATCCACTCCGTGTGGATCGGCCCTGACGATCCAAGGGCCTACCTGTGTATAGGTTCCGAGACGTAGGCTAGATTGTCTCGAAGCGGTAAGGATGATCCCTTACCTTGGTTTACAGATGGAAATCCAACTTCCAATACGTAACATTTCGGTTTTATTTGTAGAGCCTAGTATGATGACATAGTGGGATAGGGCACTATGCCGTCTATGATTGATACATTTATATTTGAAGTTGTTTTCATACACTTTACACTATAATAGTATCAAAATGATTTGTTTTAAACGTGCCAAGCATGTTTGGCTATTATAAGGTAAAACTCTATCCTCCGGCTTGCGTTGCATTGTGTGATGGGACATGAGTCATATAATAGCTTCATTTTCTTTTTTTAGCATTGCGTTGTTTGTTACATGCACTAGTATTCTTGGGGTTAAAACCCGTTTTGCGTTATACGGCGTGGTCCCTTGATTTACTGAAATTTAAAATAAAGATTGATAACTGTTTTAGTTCTCACACCAGTCACATGACTGACCTGGAGTTTATTGTTTTAACCTAAGCTCTAGGTGCCCCTATTTTCCACACGGGCAGCTAGTAGTTTTGGTTTTGCAGATTTATGTTTACAGGATCCTGGTTTACAACTAGAATGATATTCGAAAGCTCTGTATCCGTATATTCCTTTTAGTTGTGTTTTGTATTATTTTCCACTGCATTGTAATTTGTAAATCTCTGATATTTGTCTGATGCATAATATTTATTCATACTCTATATATTCTTGTATTCTGATGGAATTGTTGTAATAAGCAATGAAATGTTCTGTCGTTTGTGTTCTAATTTGTCGTGTTCTCAATTCAATCTGGGCTTTCCTTTATGGAGAAGTTCGGGTCGTCTCAGAACTGGCCACCTTGGGCTCGACATTTCCCAACAACTGAGGCGCGAGGAAGGCACTGGGGCCGCTGTGGTTCGGAAGGGGGCGGTGCAAGTTGTCAGAGGGTCGGGGGAGGTACAGGTGGCGGTGACGGTGGGCCACAGGCGGTGAAGCAGGGGTTTTGGGTCGGGTTCGCATTTTGATTAGGGGCTCTCGATTTGGGGAGGATTGGGGTTCGGGAATGATCAGAGAAGAAGGGGGAGGAGCGACGGTCTTTGTAGGTGGCAGCGCCGGAGGTGCGGCGCCTCTGGTGGCCACGGCGGTGGCGGATCCCTCCCTTCCCCCCGTCGTTCGCGTTTTTTTTTCATTTTTATTCTGATCAAAAAATGAAGAGAGAGAGAGAGGAGGGAAGAGAGTTATAATAACATATAATTTAATTATTTAATTTACTTTAATTCTCCATTAAAGTTGACTTTCCATTCAAACTCCAAACGAAACCCAACGACTGTCGCCCCTAGTTAATTACCCCCATTCCGAACACAATGGGATATGTACGGCAAGCCAATTCGATTGTTACAGTCAATTTTACTTTAAATTAAAGTATAAATCAGCATATACTCGATTTAAACGCACTTTTTAAATTACTGGGGTCACGTACTAACTCCAAAAATTCCAAAAAAATAAATCTGGCTTTGCTTTGATGATACGGTCCTAACAAAACTAATTTCGACGAATTTGAAGACCATTTGAAAAATGGCCATTTTCTGGTCAATCCAAATTGAGTGAAATTGTCAAAACACATTTTCTCTTGCCACACTCACATATTAATTGCAAAAATTATGAATTTTGGAATCTAGCGATAAATTGACATTCCAGATCCAACAAAAGTGGTCTCATCGAAAATGGAGGACGTTTGCAAAATCTTCACTTTTAAGGGCTATATTTCCATAGCGACTATTCTGAATTTTCAACTGGACATAACTTTTTATTCCCGCTATGAAATTTCAAATTTTCGGATTCGTTGGAAAGATATTTTCAAATAGATTCTAATATTTTTGGTTTTACTAAAATCTGGTTTATTTTGAATGCGGTACGTTCATTTGAAATTTGAAATCGAATTTTGAAACTACCGCACCATTTCCAATTCCTTTTAATTTTTAAAATAAATATTTATATTCTGACTTTGATGTAAATAAATTTATATGTTCTAATTTTATTCAAAATAAATTTGTAGTCGTTATTATTTAAAATAAATCATTTTAAATATTAAAAATCCATTAAAATCGTCAAAATAAAAATTTTAAATTGGTTCCGATTTTCCGGGTTGTTACAACTCCCCCACTTAAAATCTCTTCGTCCTCGAAAAGGAACGGAGCTGAAAGTTGTTTAACTAAATAACTCAACTTTCATTCTGGCATTCATTCTTCAACTTTTCAGTTTCTAAGAATTTCTAATTTTTCGAAAGTTTGGCTAACACCCAAAATTTTCGAAAAATTTCTCCATAACCTCCTTTGTACGGGGAGCATTGGGAAAATCCCGAACTTCCAGACAGGCCCTCTCATCTCAAAAAGAAAAAGCCAAGCGGCTAGCCAATCGGCTCATAAAATCATCCAAACCCAAGAAATTAGTAAACATATACCTATTTGTCGGGCATACAATTTTATTCCTTTGCTTAGCTTCCCTGTTATGACCTATTCAATATATATGCATGCACATATATGCAATTTCAACCAATTTTCAATTCAGTTTCGTATTTGACTTGATTTTGCTACATTTCTCTTATTGGTGTTATTATTCCAATATTTTATATCAATCAAACTAATAATCATTCAATACAACTAGCAATCAATTAGTTGATTAAATTTTCAAATGCATAACTTTAATACATAGTCAAAAATCAGGTTATTGAGGCCAAATCACAACAAATAATCCTATGTAAGTTTTGGTTCTCACACCTATCTAATGGAAATATATAGAAATCCCACTTTCGAAACTCGAACATAAACTCTAATGATGAGTAATCAATCATCAGAATCATCTTCGGGCTACTAGATGTGATTCTATATCTACTTAGTATATTAAACTTCGAATCTACATTCATGACGCGTACATGCGAAATCTGATATACTGGATTGTCCAAATTCAAAATAAAACAATATACTCAAATACGTATAATAAGGTTTAATTCTTCAAAACAAAATTTGTTTTCATTTTTATTTTAAAATTTCACTCTTCACACTCGTTCTAGGATACTACTGATCCTATCTCTAACGAGCCATTCTCATTGGATATTACTAATCCAATCTCTGGTGAATTCTTTTGTTTGGTTTTAATGTGTCTTGTTCTTGATCTCTGTAAATGAAACACCCCACCTCCCTTAGGGTCACTCTGAAAGGGAATGCCCTAATTCTGGTGGAGGATTATAAGTATAAGTCACAGATATACAAGACAGATATAAGAACACATATTTTTGAACAGCGGAAAACAACAACAACTTTTATTTCAACATAATGCGTGTTACACAAACCATGTCATAATTTGTTTTACAATAGTTCCAAAAACATAACATCTTCATAACTGTCTTGATTACATTATTTAAAGAAGCATAAAGAAAACATAAATAAACTGCAAAAGTCCCATAATTGCTGTCCAAAGCCATAGTCCAAAACGAAAAAGATCCAAGCAATACATTCTTCCTCTTCAAGCTGGATGTGAAAGCTGGTCAAGCTACGGTATTCCCTCCCTGTAGACCTGGGGGGGGGGGGAATGAAAGAAAAGTAGAGTCAGACATAAAGCCTGAGTAAGTCTAGGACTATTCAGTCTATGAATAAAGAACTGGGTATGATAAGTATAAACTGGAAATGGGAAAGCACCATAAACTAAGTTAAGTTGTCTAGGGTCGAATATACTATCGTACCTCATATTAATCTCTGTACCCATATAAACTAGTTCCCAACAGGCACCCCATAATCAGGGTGAAGTGATCCATTTCTGATGATCGGCTCCTACTCGCATAGTTACATGTGTCTTACGGCCCCCGATGTTGTAGTTACCTATGCTGGTCCCACCATGGGGTGTATCAAGTCCCATGGTGGTGGCCCGACACAATTCTAGAATGCACAGGTATGCTACTAGTGCCCAGTGCCTTATTTTTCTGCGCCGGAGTGTGTGCACGCCCGCACCCCGTTAGAACCTACACTGCTGCACCACAGCCGTCGATTTGACCTCTTACAGTCAGCCCAGTAATCGTGCCCCACCCTGCCTAGTTCAAGGTATCCTGATACACCTTGTAGGGTTACTGCTGAAAAGGGTCCCCCCGCTACTAGGTTTTCTATTTCTAGCCAACATGCTAAGTTGGTTAAGTGTTTTATAAACCTAACCCCCAATTAGTCTATTTAGTTTAGCATGTTCCATTTTGATTAAGTATTAATTCAATTTACTTAATCCTATCAATCCTGACTCAGCCTTAATTGTCTTATTAAAGCCTCGACCTCTCACATTAGACAGGTATTGTTGTGGCTGCCTGTTGCCGGTTTGGTCTGGGCAGTCTTACGCCACAACTCAGTCTAACCTCGGGTCTTTATTGGGCTCCGTGTTTAAACACCAACATTGGATAGGTATTGTTGTGACAACTGGACAGCCGGGCCGTTCCGGGCAGGTTTACATCACAACTCAATCCAACCTCGGGTTAAACACATCGTATTTTCTACATTTACATATTTTTTCTCTTTCCTTTTTATATGTAAATATTTGCGGCCCATTATTCAAATTCATCTTTATTGGGTAAAATTTATTTATACCACTTAACTTGTTTTTCAAGGTTGTTGGCATGCGTCAAACATGCCAACACATATGTTCTATATTTTAACCCAAACGTCATTACCCCCGTTTTACACGTTCGCTACAATATAAGATATATTGGGTTTAACATTTAAACCCAACTTAGCCATATGAAAAGGGGAGGCTTATAACATGGTGTTTATAAGGTAACGTAAAAAGGGGAGTGTGAACGCATGAACTTGCAACATAACAATTCAATTAACATGAATTAGGCACATGTGAACTTGCATCGTAATAGCATATAATCATGGCATAAACAATACTTAAACATGAGTCATTCTACTCATATAATCATGGCATAAACAACACTTAAACATGAACCATTCTAATCATATAATCATGGCATAAACATGCCTAAACATGAAATCATGTTTTTTTAGTCTATTCATGTAAACTTGCAATTAGAATGTAAATCTAACTTAATTATGTGTCACATATATCACCATATGATTTTGATAACAACTTTGGCCTAAAACATGTTTTCAACTAGGCATAACACCAAACATAGTTTAGTCATGTTCATAAAAATGCTTACTTTTGTTTCTAAAACAAAAGCATGATTTGCCAATTCCAACATAGATTCATATAAACCATAGTACTTAGTCGAGTCCCATTTACACACTAAAAGTGATCATAAAAGTATGTACATCATATGGGCATAATAGTGAATCATATACTTGCATGAATCCTAAATAAAATACCACAACATATGGTTGTTAACATGAATCATATACTTGTATGAATCCCTAAATAAAATACCACAACACATGATTGTTAACATGAATCATATACTTGTATGAATCCCAAATAAAATACCACAACACATGGTTGTTAACTTCCAACATAAATCACATACTTGCAAATATCCAATCGTATACCATAACATTTCCAAATCATTTAGAATCAAAATAACATATAAATATAGATTATTATCGCCACAATTCCATTTCTCATTTTACACAAATCAAACGCAATTAATTATTCACATCGGAATAGCACTCTACTTACTACGTATGACGAATCTTCAAGTCAGGAATCTGAATTCTGAACTTGGAGATGCTATCCTTTGTTGTAGGCGTTGTTTTGAGTTAATTGACGTTGCTTTAGGATTTCGAATTATCTCCTAATTGTCTCTCAATTTCTGACGGCTATTCCTAGTCTCTACTCAGCAGCATGACGGTCTCATCTCCATTTTAGTTTGTGTGAATTAGGGTGAGTCTTAGGTCCTTTTTATAGAGTTTGTGAGTTGATTAGGACCGTCGATGGAGCTTGGTTTAATAATAGCCGTTCGTTTGAAGGAGAGACCAACCGGGAGCTGACACCTAGCCCTAGTGACAAGGCAAGGCTCAGAAAATCAACCAAACACAGACCAGGCCAGCCAGGGGGGCTGGGTTCGACCTGGCTCAGGGGCCAGGTCGACACGCCAGTCGATACCGTGTCGACTTGGCAGTTGACACGGGTGACCCAGGTCGACCTGGGTAGCCCCAGGTCGACTACCAAGTCGACCTGGGTGCCTTGGGCGGGAATTTTCCCGCCCTGGCCAATCCGGCCCAATTTTGAATTTTGAATTGGTTTTTCTGAGCTGTTTTGGTCTGTTTGAATTTTAAACTGAATTCTGAAACTTCCGGAGGCCATATCTTCTTCATACGGAGTCCGTTTTACGCAAACTCGGACTCTACTTCAAGCAGAATTCCGAGACGAACGCAATGGCGTATCCCGTTTTCCTTAATTCTTTGATTTGAAATTAGTTATACTTTAATTTTTGAATTTCACTGTTATAGAATACACGGGGTGTTACAGTAAACCAAAGCTCCGATACCAAATATAACGACCCGAAGTTCCGCGTAAAGGAAAGAACGGATTGAGTTTAGAATACGACAAATCAGAACACGGATAGAAGAACATTTCATTGTTTATTACAACAATTTACATCAGAGTACAATAATATAACAGAGTTTACATAAATATTATACATTCGATAAATATTAGATATTTAAATGATAAATGCAGCGGAAAAATAATACATAACACAACCGAAAGAAATACACAGATACAGAGCTTTCCGAATATCACTTCAACTGTAAACCAGGCTCCTGTGAATATAATATCTGCAAAACCCAACTACTAGCTGCCCATGCGAAAAATAAGGGCACCCAGAGTTTAGGTTAAAACAATAAACTCCAGGTCAGTCATGTCACTGGTGTGAGAACTAAAACAGTTATTAATCTTTATTTTTAAAGTTAGGTGAATCAAGGGACCACGTCGTATAACATGGAATGGGTTTCCTCCCAAGAATACTAGTGCATAAAACAAATGGCGCAATGCTAAATAAAGAACAGTGAAGCTATTATAAGACCCAGGTCCGATCACAAAATGCAACGCAAGCCGGATGATAGGGTTTTACCTTATAATAGCTAAATAATGCTTGATATGTGAAATTTAATCTTTTATTATTACTATAAAAGAAGAAATCAACTTCAAATATAAATGTATCAATCATAAGCAGCATAAGTGCCCCATACCACTATGTTGCCATACTAGGCTCTAGAAATAAAACCGAAATGTTACGTATTGGAAATTGGACTTCCGTCATGAGTTAAGGTAATGGATGTACTCCTCGCAGGCTTCAAGACACTCTAGTAAGTGCCTTAGGGTCACAAACAACAATCCCTTGGATCCTCTAAGGACGGTCCACACATAGCAGATTAATTATACCTGACCACACGTTCCTCGGTCCTATAGGATCTATCCATCGGCTCCGTAGAGACTGATATATCTGAGGCGCCTCGCATTCCAACAGCCACACAGGTAAAAATAATATAAATGTCAGGGCTTGTAAACGCTGACACTACCCATAGCTAGAAAGAAACGCCATGTTCTCCTTGGGTCCCTTATACTGTTTTTAACTCATACCGAGGTGTGAGGCTCGCGAATTAACGCTATACACAAAGCTATGATATATTAAAGCCATGCTTTGATCATCAACCACAAGACTCTGCTTTACGACAGAAGTCTTGATCATTTGTATCTCAGCATGCCACACAGGCAATTCATTCCATGCGACTGATATCTATCAATATATAACCTCTGAGCTCGTATGTCTCAGAGAAGGGCATTAAGCAAGAGAATAAATTCTCCGCCGCTAAATAGATATACATTTAATAGAAATCAATCAACATAGAATAAAATCCAATGTCAGACACATAGTCCATTTACAAGTTCGTTCTAGGTCTGAACGAAACCGGAGGCACCTTATTCCTTGTCCTATATATCCAATACAGGAGAGAGGCCCTCGCATATCCATCGATCACCAAGTACATCCGGACGATCACCACTTATTATCTCGTCTTGGGTGTACAGCCTAATCAAGACATCAGTAATCATCCAAACGATGTCATTGGGTTTGTGTATAGCGTTAATTCGCGTACATGCAAAATCTGATATACTGGATTGTCCAAATTCAAAATAAAATAATATACTCAAATACCTATAATAAGGTTTAATTCTTCAAAACAAAATTTGTTTTCATTTTTTTTTTTTAATTTCACCCTTCAGACTCGTTCTAACATACTACTGATCCTATCTCTAACGAGCCATTCCATTGGATATTACTAATCCAATATCTGATGAATTCTTTTGTTTGGTTCTAATGTGTCTTGTTCTCAAGCTTTGTAAACCAAAGCTCCGATACCAAATATAACGACCTGAAGTTCCCCGTAAAGGAAAGAACGGATTGAGTTCAAAACACGACAAATCAGAACACGGATAGAAGAACATTTCATTGTTTATTACAACAATTTACATCAGAGTACAATAATATAACAGAGTTTACATAAACCTCATACATTCGATAAATATTAGATATTTAAATGATAAATGCAGCGGAAAAATAATACATAACACAACCGAAAGAAATACACAGATACAGAGCTTTCCGAATATCACTTCAGCTGTAAACCAGGATCCTGTGAATATAATATCTGCAAAACCCAACTACTAGCTGCCCATGTTGAAAATAAGGGCACCCAGAGTTTAGGTTAAGACAACAAACTCTAGGTCAGTCATGTGACTAGCGTGAGAACTAAAACAGTTATTAATCTTTATTTTTAAAGTTAGGTGAATCAAGGGACCACGCCGTATAACAAGGAACGAGTTTCCTCCCAAGAATACTAGTACATAAAACAAATAGTGCAATGCTAAATAAAGAACAATGGAGCTATTATAAGACCCAGGTCCCATCACACAATGCAACGCAAGCCGGAGGATAGGGTTGTATGTAATAACCCGGGAAATCTGAGCCAATTTAAGATTTTTATTTTGGCAATTTTAATGCATTTTGAATATTTAAAATGGATTATTTTAAATAATGACGATGAGAAAATTAATTTGAATAGAAATAGAATGTATATTTTTTTTTCGAATCGTCGTTAGAATATAAATATTTTATATTAAATATAAAAGGAATTGGAAATGGCGCGGTAGTTTGAAAATTCGATTTCGAATTTCAAATGAATGTGCAGGATTCAAAATAAACCGGATTTCGCCAAAACAAAAAACATTTGAATCTAATTGCAAATATCGTTCCAACGAATCCGAAAATTTGAAATTTCATAGCGGGAATAAAAAGTTAAGTCCAGTTGAAAATTCAGAATAGTCGTTGTGGAATTCTGGCCCTTAAAGAATGGAAATTTTGCAAACGACCTTGGTTTTCGACGAAACCACTTTTGTTGGATCCGGGATGTCAAATTATTACTAGATTCCAAAATTTATAATTTTCTGAATCAATATGTGCGCGTGGCGAAGTGAAATGTGTTTTAACAATTTAAGTCAATTTCGATCGACTGGAAAATGGCCATTTTCAAATGGTCTCAGAATTTGACGAAATTAGTTTTGTTAGGACCGTATTGTCGATCCGAAGCTAGAAATAATTTTTCGGGAATTTTTAGAGTTAATATGTGGCCCAGGTAAATTGAAATGTGCGTTCAAATTCAATATACATTGATTTATATTTTAATTTGAATGAAAACTGATCATAACAAGCGAATTGGGTTACGAAACATATCCCATTGTGTTCGGAATGGGGGTATTACGCTACGGACGATAGTTGGTGGGTTTGATTTCGAGTTCGTATTAGAAAGCTACTTTTTGGAGAGATAATTAATTAAAAATTATATATATATATATAATATAAGGCCCTCAAAACCTTTCCTCCTTATACCTGGTCAATGCCCCATCGTTCAAAACCTGACTTTCAGAAAAACGAAATAAAAAAACCGAACCCTAATTCTCCGTCGCCCTCCACCGAACTACGCCACCCCCGCCCCTCCTCGGCGAGAAGACCCACAGCACGCAACTGCGGCCCCACCTCCAAACCCCCTCCTCTCCCCGTTGACCTCTCTCTCCCTCTCTCCTTTCAGAAACCTCCCACACACCCAGAAACCCGTTAAACCGCCGCCGCCGGTCAGAATGGGCCTGCCTCCGGCCTGTCAACGTCTCCCCCGTCACCGGCCAACTCCGAGGCCCCTCCCCCTTCACTGAGAATCAAAGTAGCGGTGAGTTTTTATTTTATTTTATTTAGTTTTAATGTAAATCCGAATTGAATTTTTATGTTTTTATTTTCAGTTTTTAATTATGTTTAAAATGCAAAGGTAAGATTTTTTAAATGGGAAAAGGCTTGATTTTTTAAAGAGAAAAGAACCGATCTTTATTTTAAGAAAGACTAGATTTTTAAAATAGAAAGATACGATTTTTATTTAGATAAAGATTAGATATTTTTATCTTAGAAAATAAATGATTTTTATAATTGAAGAAGCGATATAAAAATCTGATTTTTATAAAAATAGCAATATAAAAATATATTTTTTATATAGAAAATAGCGTTGTAAAAATGTGATATTTAAAATATAAACATCGACTCAAAATATAAACATCATGTTAGAAAAAGGCGATATTTTTATCATTGTAAAGGCGATATTTTTATCATTGTAAAGGCTATATTTTTATACATAGAAAGGCGGGTTTTTTATATATGAAGCGAAATAAAAATTCGATCTTTACATATGTATTAGCGGCATGAAAATTCGATCTTTACATATGTATTAGCGGCATAAAAATAGAATTTTTATCTATACAGTAGAAGTATACAAATGTGATTTATATATATAGCAAAGTTATAAAAATGTGATTTTTAATATAAACTTCGTGAAACAGACTGCGTTGGAAACAAAAGGAAGATTTCCTACATATGAAGAGTCGTGGCGTTTGGTTTAGCTCTCGGTGAGAACTTCTCTCTTTAATTCTTGTTTTCTAGTTAAAAATATATACTAGGATGCAGACGGTGCTTAGTAGCACCCGACACCCGTCGACCACAGAACATGGATGACTTGTTTGTTTAATTGATGTGTAGTGAAAGTTGATTGTGTGATGTGGAATGGAATAAAATATTTTATAGTTAAAAATATAATTTTTAACATGTATATAAAATAAATATTTATAAACAAATCGAACGATTTGTTTATGTACACCCATTTGACTGATATTGATTGGGACAATAAATTTTACACCTCGCCCAACTACACAAATAAAAATATGTGTTTGTTGACTGAAACCCCACACGGGTATTGGGATGATATTTGACGTACACTAATCCCAATTGTTAGTTATATGTCAATCAATTGGTTGACAGACTGTGTAAGCGTTAATTATTTATATTTAATGCTTATGCAGTTGTGTAGTGCACTTTAGATGATGGTTGATTATTTATCATTGCTATTATATACATGTTTTGTATAGAATCCATATAAATAACATTATATGGTAATTGAGTGGGTCTCATTCCAATTAAGAAAATTAATTATATTCATGTGTTGAATAAAAGAAAATTCACGTGTTGAATAAAAATTATATTCATGTGTTGAATAAAAGAAAATTCATGTGTTGAATAAAATATATATTCATGTGTTGAATAAAAGAAAATTCATGTGCTGAAGAAAATATTCATTTGTTGAATAGAATAGTGAAGTTATTGAAATATATAAAGCCGTGTTGGTTAGATTGACGCCATTTTGATATGAACGATATTTATATCAGTTTTATTCATTTTTATAATGAATATCGAAAAGGAATTGATTTCAAAATACAATGTTTTGAAAATATTAACATTTACATATCGATGATATGAAATATTCAATTTTTATTAGAAATTGAATAGGAAGTTGAAATCATTTTGAAAACGAATTTAAAATGATTTATAAAAAACGTTTGAAAGGAAATCGACGAAATATAATATATATATATATTTATATATATATATATATATATATATATATATATAATGGCCTAAATAGAACGCGCCGCGCCGCGGTAGTTCGCGAATTTCGACCATTGACTTCGAATCGACATTACGGGTGATCCTGCTGTTGGATTCTCCTAAAACCAGAACCATTGGGTTCGTATCGAAAAGAGCTTTCTAAAGAATATTAGAGATTTGAAATCTAACAGTTGGATTTGGATTTATGTTCAAATAAAAGTTGGAAAAGGCCGCTGTGAGTGCAGTTCGATGGCTGTTGATGGAAATTGACTGTACGGGCCTCGATAAAATTATTAAAATAGTAATAATTTGTGTTAAATCATAAGAAATAATTTGGAAAGAATTGGGATGAAAAACTCCATATTTGAAAAGATAGAAATAGTTTCTTATCGAAATGAACTAGTTTTGAACTAGAATTATAATCCATTTATTTTTGAAATAAATAAATTAGATTTGAAAGGATTTTAAAAGTAACTAGAATTTCCAATAATTGAATTGGGATGGATTTGAATCGAAATTGTCTTTGGAATATTTCGATGTTGGATTTCGTGATTATGCAGATATTGTTATTGGAATTTGAAAGTAATATTTATATCGTTATTTTCAATACGATATTTGTTGGTCGTAGAATTTGATATTGAATATAAGCTGATATATTTTCTATTCAGAGCCTTGTATTTAATATCCAATGGGATTTGGGTTTGTCACGAATGGTATAACAACCCGCACCTCCGTTAACGTAAGATATTGTCCCCAACTTAGCCACCGTATAGGTGTGGGGTTTTGTTCCTCAAAAGGCCTCGGCGTTAGGTAGAGATGGGCTCTATTATATAAGTACCCACTTCACACAATCTTCTATGATGTGGGACTTATGGGTGTTACATTCTCCCCTCCTACAGAGCCCAACGTCCCCGTTGGCTCACAAACACCTCACCCAGGCACTGTGGTCCACACAGGAGCCACAATTCCGGCTGGGTATTGGCTCTGATACCACTATAACAACCCGCACCTCCGTTAACGTAAGATATTGTCCCCAACTTATCCACCGTATAGGTGTGGGGTTTTGTTCCTCAAAAGGCCTCGGTGTTAGGTAGAGATGGGCTCTATTATATAAGTACCCACTTCACACAATCTTCTATGATGTGGGACTTATGGGTGTTACAAATGGTGTCTTCATTAACACTGTTCTTAAACCTAGTTAAGAAAAAGATTAAATCTTTTTATTTAGATTTAATGAAATGTGTCAATTAAATGATATTTAATTGGAATTGAATTGGTTTTGGGTTGATCGTGAATGGTGTTTTAAATAACACTCGTTCTTTAACCCGATAATTAATGAAATGTGAATTGGGTTTGTTGTGAACTGTGTTTCTAACAACATTCGTTCTTTAACCCGATTTGCAGTGAAATGTGATTTGGAATTTATAAATATTTTGTTAAGATTTAAAGGGGATTTTCCAAAGTAAAGTTTTCCAATTTAATAAAATAAATTGGAATGGAAAGGAATTCGATTTGGTGATAATCGAAGTGAATTTCTATGGAAGAAGACTGCTAATATATATGGAATTTAAAATGCTTTACCGTTATTCCATTTATATTATTAGTTAGATATAGAAGTTCATATCAATTATATATATTGATATGTTTTCCATGAAAATTCCATTGTTAATGGAATGTGATTTTGGGTTTATCATGAACCGTGTTTTAAATGACATTGGTTCTTTAACCCAGTTAAAGACAGGATATGATTTCCTAAGTTAAATAATCATTAATAGTGATTTTTGGGAAGATTAAAACCAAGTGGAGTTTTAATGAATCTTTAATTAGATTGAAATGATCGAGAATGGAGTATCACCAGTTTTGCTCCAGGCAATAGTTAAATCTTTAATTAGATTTGAACGTGAAATGGTAATTGAGTTTACCAATAACACCGTGGTGTTAGATATGAAGTAGGACCAGTTTTACTTCATGGGATGAATAGGTCGGGGTTTGGGAAATTTAACAAGTGATTACTTCGGTAAGGTTCGCTAATCCCGACTAGTTTGGATAAACCATAATTTGGTTTAAATTGATATTCAAAAGAAGATTAAAGAATAAATTTAAGGAATTTATCTTTGATAAAA
Organism: Allium sativum; assembly: GCA_030737875.1. NCBI lineage: Eukaryota > Viridiplantae > Streptophyta > Magnoliopsida > Asparagales > Amaryllidaceae > Allium > Allium sativum. Next base: position 40,470,525 of record JASFAX010000020.1, on the reverse strand, counting down.
TTAATGGGAACCTTTCCCAAAGTATAAGAATATTTGAATAAAAGAATATTCTGAATTGGAATGAGGCGTATGTTGTGTTTGTGTAACATTGTTTATTATATACGCGAGTTATTCAGAAAGACCGGGTATATCCCATTCTGAATAACTGATTCGACGATGTATCGAGAATGAAGACGGTGGTCGATGACCGGAGATCTTCACATCGTTTGGATAATTACTGCTGATATTGATTGGGTTGTACACCCAAATGGAGGGAATTAGTTGGTGATCGTCCAGACATTCTTGGAGATCGATGGAAATGCGAGGTACAAGGTGCCTCCGGTTTTGTTCAGACCCAGAACGGACTTGTAAATGGACTGTGTGTCTGACATTGGATATCATTTTGTGTGATTGATGGATATCGGTTGCATGGAGTGGTTTGTCTGTGTGGCATGCTAAGATGCAAATAATCAAGGCTTTTGTTGGAAAGCAAAGTCTTGTAGTTGATGATCAAAACACCGCCTGTGTGGCATAGCTTTGTGTAGCGTTAATTCGCGAGCCTCATATCCGGATTGTGAACCAGAAACGGGAGTGGACCTAAGGGAGGGCATGCGTTTCCTTCTAGCTAGGGCGGTGTCAGTGACCTACCAACCCTGACATTTATATTATTTTCACTTGTGTGGTTGTTGGATTGCGAGGCGCCTCGGATATATCGGTGACTATGTGGAGCCGATGGAGTCATTTGGCTCGTTGACCCCCCAAAGGGCGGGGAAACGCAGTGTTCAGGCAATTTAATCCTCATCGATAGACCAACCCTGAGGATCCAAGGGACGATGCGTTCTTTTTCCTGAGACACGGGCTAGAGCGTCTCGAATTCAGTGAGGACGATCCCTTGCCTCGGTTCACAGATGGAAATCCAATTCCAAATACGACATTTGCAGTTTTGATTGTAGAGCCTAGTATTGGCGACATGATACATGGTACCCATGTCGTCTAGGATTGATACATTTATATTTGAAGTTGTTTTATACACTATGCACTTATAATAGTATCAAATGGTTTGTTTTAAACGTACCAAGAATGTTTGGCTATTATAAGGGAAAACCCTATCCTCCGGCTTGTGTTGCATTGTGTGATGGGATCTGAGTCTTATAATAGCTTCATTTTTCCAAAAAGCATTGCGTTGTTTTGTTATATGCACTGGTATTCTTGGGAGGAAACCCGTTCCGTGTTATACGGCATGGTCCCTTGATATGTCTGATTTAAAGTAAAGTTTTAAATAACTGTTTTAGTTCTCACACCAGTCACATGACTGGCCTGGAGTTTATTGTTTTAACCTAGACTATAGGTGCCCTTATTTTCGACATGGGAAGCTAGTAGTTTTGGTTTTGTAGATTTATATTCATAGGATCTTGGTTTACAGCTGGAATGATATCCGGAAAGCTTTGTATCCGTATATCTCCTTCAGTTGTGTTTTGTATTATTTTCCGCTGTGATGTATTTAAATGTAATTTAAATCTCTGATATTTTCTTTGTAATATTCATTCATACTCTGTATATTCTTGTATTCTAATGGAATTGTTGTAATAAGCAATGAAATGTTCTTCTGTTTGCGTTCTGATCCATCTTGTCCTCAAAACAATCAGGGGTTTCGAATGGTCCTGGTCGGTTTAGCGATCGATTCGGATCGAGCAAAATTCCTTGTTGTCACATTTGGTATCAGAGCTTTGGTTTACAGAACTCGAGAACAAGACACATTAGAACCAAAGGAAAGAATTCATCAGAGATTGGACTAGTAATGTCCAATAAGAATGGCTCGTTAGAGATGGGATCTGTAGTATCCTAGAACGAGTGTGAATAGTATATTTTTAAGATAAAAATTGAAAAAAAAAAATTTGTTTTGAAGGTTAAATTCAAGTATATGTATTTGAATATTTTATTTGTATTGAATTTGGACAATCGAGTATATAAAGATTTTGCATATACGCGTCATGAACGTATATTCGAAGTTTTAATATACTGGATAGATATAGAATCGCACTCTAGTAGTCCGGAGATGCTCTGATGGTGATTCGAAACATCTTCAGCATTTATGTTCGAGCTTCGAAAGTGAGATGTCTATATATTTCCGTTAGACTGGTGTGAGAACCAAAACTAGATAGGGCTTATTGTTGTGATTTGGCATCAAAAACATGATTTTCTGTGTATATATATCAAAATTATGAATTTGAAACGATAATCCACTAACTGATTGATGGTTGTGTTGTTTGGTTATTGGTTTCATTTACTAAAATTTTGAACCATTTAGCCTAATGGAACAAAATTAAGAACTGAATTGAAAATTGACTACAATTGCATGCATATACATATGTATCCAATGAACAGGTCATAGCAAGGAGGCTAGAGCAGAAGAATAAAATTATTTGCCCGACAAATAGGTACATGTTTACAAATTTATTGGGTTTGGATGATTTTATTAGCCGATTGGCTAGCCGCTTGGCTTGTTCTTTTTCTTTTGGATTGGTGAGGGCCATGGTAGGCTATTTGAAATATCCCGAAGCTCCCGGTGCAGGGGACGTTATGGCGAAATTTTTCAAAAATTTAAGGTGATAGCCAAATTTTTGAAAAATTTGAAAAGTTCTTAGAAACTGAAAAGTTGAAGAACTTAAGCCGTAAAGAAAATAATGGAAGTTGAGTTGGTTTGTAAAACAACTTTCAGCTTCGTTCCTTTTCGGGGACGAAAAGTTTTAAGTGGGGGAGATTGTAATAACCCGGAAAATCTGAGCCAATCTAAAATTTTTATTTTGGCCATTTTAATGAATTTTGAATATTTAAAATGGATTATTTTAAATAATGACGATGAGAAATTTAATTTGAATAGAAATTGAACGTATATATTTATTCAAATCGTCGTTAGAATATAAATATTTTATTTTAAATATAAAAGGAATTGGAAATGGCGCGGTAGTTTGAAAATTCGATTTCGAATTTCAAATGAATGTGTAGGAATCAAAATAAAGCGGATTTTGGCGAAACCAAAAATATTTGAATCTAATTTAAAATATCTTTTCCAATAAATCCGAAAAATTGAAATTTCATAGCGGGAATAAAAAGTTATGTCCAGTTGAAAATTCAGAATAGTCGCTGTGGAATTCTGGCCTTTAAAAAGTGGAAATTTTGCAAACGACCTCGGTTTTCGATGAAACCACTTTTGTTGGATCCGGGATGTCAAATTATTGCTAGATTCCAAAATTCGTAATTTTCTGAATCAATATGTGAGCGTGGCGAAGTAAAACGTGTTTTAACAGTTTTAATCAATTACAATAGACTGGAAAATGACCATTTTTCAAACGGTCTCAGAATTTGACGAAATTAGTTTTGATAGGCCGTATCATCAATCCGAAGCTAGAAATATTTTTTCGGGAATTTTTAGAGTTAATATGTGGCCCCGGTAAATTGAAATGTGCGTTCAAATTCAATATACATTGATTTATATTTTAATTTGAATAGAAATTGATCGTAACAAGCGAATTAGGATACGAAACATATCCCATTGTGTTCGGAATAGGGGTATTATGCTACGGACGACAGTCGGTGGGTTTTATTTCGAGTTCGTATTAGAAAGCTACTTTTTGGAGAGATAAATAATTTAGAATTAAATATATATATATATATATATATTATATAAGGCCCTCAAACCCTTTCCTCCTCATACCTGGTCAACGCCCCATCGTTCAAAACCCGACTTTCAGAAAAACCAAAAAAAAAAAAAAAAACCGAACCCTAATTCTCCGTCGGCCTCCACCGAACTACGCCACCGGCGCCCCCCCTCGGCGAGCAGACCCCATCCACGCAACCGCGGCCCCACCTCTAAACCACCTCCTCTCCCTGTTGACCTCTCTCCCTCTCCCTATTCAGAAACCGCCCACACACCCCGAAACCCGTTAAACCGCCGCCGGTGGTCAGAATGGGCCCGCTTCCGGCCGTCAACGTCTCCCTCGTCACCGGCCAACTCCGGCGCCCCTCCCCCTTCACTAAGAATCGAAGTAGCGGTGAGTTTTTAATTTATTTTTATTTAGTTTTAATGTAAATCTGAATTAAATTTTTATATTTTTATTTTCAGTTTTGAATTGTGTTTAAAATGCAAAGGTAAGATTTTTTTAAATGGGAAAAGGCTTGATTTTTTTTAAAGAGAAAAGGATTGATCTTTATTTTAAGAAAGACTAGATTTTTAAAATAGAAAGATACGATTTTTATTTAGATAAAGATTAGATTTTTTATCTTAGAAAAGAAATGATTTTTATAATTGAAGAAGCTATATTAAAATTTGATTTTTATATAAGTAGTAATAAAAAATATAATCTCTATATAGAAAATGGCGTTGTAAAAATGTGATATTTAAAATATAAATATCGATTCAAAATATAAACATCATGTTAGAAAAAGGCGATATTTTTATCATTGTAAAGGCGATATTTTTATACATAGAAAGGCGGGACTTTTATTTATGAAGCGAAATAAAAATTCGATCTTTACATATGTATTAGCGGCATAAAAATAAAACTTTTATCTATATAGTAGCTGTATAAAAATGTAATTTTTATATACATAGCGAAGTTATAAAAATGTGATTTTTAATATAAACTTCGTGAAATAGACTGCGTTGGAAACAAGAGGAAGATTTCCTACATATGAATAGTCGTGGCTTTTGGTTTAGCTCTCGGTGAGAACTTCTCACTTTAATTCTTGTTTTCTAGTTAAAAATATATACTAGGATGCAGATGGTTCTTAGTAGCACCCGACACCCGTCGTCCACAGACCATGGATGACTTGTTTATTTAATTGTTGTGTAGTGAAAGTTCATTATGCGATATGGAATGGAATAAAATATTTTATAGTTAAAAATATAATTTCTAACGTGTATATAAAATAAATATTTATAAACAAATCGGGCGGTTTATTAATGTACACCCATTTGACTGATATTGATTAGGACGATAAATTTTACACATCGCCAACTGCATACATAAAAATCTGTGTTTGTTGACTGAAACCCCACACGGATGTTGGGATAATATTTGACGTACACTAATCCCGATTGTTAGTTGTATGTCAATCGATGGGTTGACAGACTTTGTAAGCATTAATTATTTATATTTAATGCTTATGCAGTTGTGTGGTGCACTTTGGATGATGGTTGATTATTTATCATTGCTATTATATACATGTGTTGTATAGAATCCATATAAATAACATTATATGGTAATTGAGTGGGTCTCATTCCAATTGAGAAAATAAATTATATTCATGTGTTGAATAAAAGAAAATTCATGTGTTAAATAAAATTTATATTCATGTGTTGAATAAAAGAAAATTCATATGTTGAATAAAATATATGTTCATGTGTTGAATAAAAGAAAATTCATGTGTTGAATAAAATATATATTCATGTGTTGATTAAAAGAAAATTCATATGTTGAAGAAAATATTCATTTGTTGAATAGAATAGCGATTTTATTGAAATATATAAAGCCGTGTTGGTTAGATTGATTCCATTTTGACGTGAACGATATTTATATCGGTTTTATTCATTTTTATAATGAATATCGAAAAGGAATTGATTTCAAAATATAATGTTTTTAAAATATTATCATTTATATATCGATGATATGGAATATTCAATTTTGATTAGAAATTGAATAGGAAGTTGAAATCGTTTTGAAAACGAATTAAAAACGATTTATAAAATATGTTTCGAAAGGAAATATATATAATATATATATTATATATATAATGGCCTGAATAGAACGCGCAGCGGCGCGGCAGTTCGCGAATTTCGATCATTGACTTCGAGTCGACAATACGGGAGATCGGATTCTCCTAAAACCGGAACCGTTGGGTTCGTATCGAAAAGAGCTTTCTAATGAATATTAGAGATTTGAAGTCTTACAGTTGGATTTAGAATTATGTCCAAATCAAAGTTGGAAAAGGTCGCTATAAGTGTAGTTCGATGGCCGTTGATGGAAATTGACTGTACAGGCCTCGATAAAATTATTAAAAATAGTAATAATTTGTGTAAAATCATAAGAAATGATTTGGAAAGAATTAAGATGAAAAATTCCATATTTGAAAAGACAAAAATAGATTTTTATCGAAATGAACTAGTTTTGAACTAGAATTATAATCCATTTATTTTTGAAATAAATAAATTGGATTTGAAAGGGTTTTAAAAGTAACTAGAATTTCCAATATTTGAATTAGGATGGAATTGAATCGAAATTGTCTTTGGAATATTTCGATGTTGGATTTCGTGATTATACAGATATCGTTATGGAAATTTGAAAGATATATTTATATCGTTATTTTCAATACGATATTTGTTGGTCGTAGAATTTGATATTGAATATAAGCCGATATATTTTCTATTCTGAGCCTTGTATTTAATATCAAATGGGATTTGGGTTTGTCGTGAATGGTGTCTTCATTAACACTGTTCTTAAACCCAGTTGAGAAAAAGATTAAATCTTTTTATTTAGATTTAATGAAATGTGCCAATTAAATGATATTTAATTGGAATTGAATTGGTTTTGGGTTTATCGTGAACAGTGTTTTAAATAACACTCATTCTTTAACCCGATAATTAATGAAATGTGAATTGGGTTTGTTGTGAACTGTGTTTTTAATGACATTCGTTCTTTAACCCAATTTGTAGTGAAATGTGATTTGGAATTTATAAATCTTTTGCTAAGATTTAAAGGAGATTTTCCAAAGTAAAGTTTTCTAATTTAATAAAATAAATTGGAATGGAAAGGAATTCGATTTGGTGATAATCGAAGTGAATTTCTGTGGAGGAAGACTGCTAATATATATGGAATTTAAAAGGCTTTGCCGTTATTCCATTTATATTATTAGTTAGATATGGAAGTTCATATCGATTATATACATTGATCTGTTTTTCGTGAAAATTACAATGTTAATAGAATGTGATTTTGGGTTTATCGTGAACCGTATTTTAAATGACATTGGTTCTTTAACCCAGTTAAAGACAGGATATGATTTCCCAAGTTAAATAATCATTGATAGTGATTTTTGGGAAGATTAAAACCAAGTAGAGTTTTAATGTATCTTTAATTAGATCGAAATGATCGAGAATGGAGTATCAGTAGTTTTGCTCCAGGCGATAGTTAAATCTTTAATTAGATTTGAACGTGAAATGGTAATTGAATTTACCGATAATGCCGCGGCGTTAGATATGAAGTATGACCGGAGGTCTTCACATCGTTTGGATAATTACTGATGATCTTGATTGGGTTGTACACCCAAGTGGAGGGAATCAGTTGGTGATCATCCAGACGTACTTGGAGATCGATGGATATGCGAGGTACAAGGTGCCTCCAGTTTCGTTCAGACCCAGAATGGACTTGTAAATGGACTGTGTGTCTGACATTGGATATCATTCTGTGTGATTGATGGATATCAGTTGCATGGAGTGATTCGCCTGTGTGGCATGCTAAGATGCAAATGATCAGGGCTTTTGTTGAAAAGAAAAGTCTTGTGGTTGATGATCAAAGCACCGCCTGTGTAGCATAGCTTTGTGTAGCCTTAATTCGTGAGCCTTAATTCGTGATATCAGTTGCACGGGAGAGGACCTCAGGGAGGGCATGCATTTCCTTCTAGCTAGGGTGGTGTCAGTGAACTACCAGCCCTGACATTTATATTATTTTCACATGTGTGGTTGTTGGATTGCGAGGCGCCTCGGATATATCGGTGACTATGTGGAGCCGATGGAGTCATTTGGCTCCCTGACGCCCCAAAGGGCGGGGAAACGCTGTGTTCAGCATTTTAATCCACATCGGTGGACCGACCCTGACAATCTAAGGGACAATGCGTTCTGTTCCTGAGACACGGGCTAGAGCGTCTTGAATTCGGTGAGGACGATCCCTTGCCTCGGTTCACAGATGGAAATCCAACTTTCAAATATGACATTTGAGGTTTTGATTGTAGAGCCTAGTATTGGCGACATGATATATGGTACTCATGCCGTCTAGGATTGATACATTTATATTTGAAGTTTTTTTATACAGTATGCACTTATAATAGTATCAAGTGGTTTGTTTTAAACATACCAAGCATGTTTGGATATTATAAGGGAAAACTCTATCCTCCGGCTTGTGTTGCATTGTGTGATGGGAACTGGGTCTTATAATAGCTTCATTTTTCCAAAAAGCATTGTGCTATTTTGTTATATGCACTGGTATTCTTGGGAGGAAACCCGTTCTGTGTTATACGGCGTGGTCCCTTGATATATCTGATTTAAAGTAAAGTTTTAAATAACTGTTTTAGTTCTCACGCCAGTCACATGACTAACCTGGAGTTTATTGTTTTAACCTAAACTCTGGGTACCCTTATTTTCGACATGAGCAGCTCGTAATTTTGGTTTTGCAGATTTATATTCATAGGATCTTGGTTTACAGCTGTAATGATATCCGGAAAGCTTTGTATCTGTATATCTCCTTCTATTGTGTTTTGTATTATTTTCCGCTGCGATGTATTTAAATGTAATTTAAATCTCTGATATTTTCTATGTGATATTCATTCATATTTTGTATATTCTTGTATTCTAATGGAATTATTGTAATAAGCAATGAAATGTTCTTCTGTTTGCGTTCTGATCCGTCTTGTCTTCAAAACAATCAGGGGTTTCGTACGGTCTTGGTCGGTTCAGCGATCGATTCGGATCGAGCGAAATTCCTAGTTGTCACATTGTACCTTATAATAGCAAAATAATGCTTGATATGTGAAATTTTATCTTCTATTATTACTATAAGTGATGAAATCAACTTCAAATATAAATGTATCAATCATAGGCGGCATAAGTGCCCCCACACCACTATGTTTCCATACTAGGCTTTACAAATAAAACCATCTACAAATAAAACCGAAATGTCACATATTGGAAATTGGATTTCCGTCATGAGTCGAGGCAAGGGATGTACTCCTCGCCAGCTTCGAGACACTCTAGCAAGTGCCTCAGGGTCACAAACAACGATCCCTTGGATCCTCCAAGGTCGGTCCACACATAGCGGATTAATTATACCCGAACACACACATAGCGGATTAACTATACCCGAACACATGTTCCCCCATCCTATAGGACCTATCCATCGGCTCCGTAGAGAGCGATATATCCGAGGCGCCTCGCATTCCGACAACCACACAGGTAAAAATAATATAAGTATCAGGGCTTGTAAACGTTGACACCACCCATAACTAGAAAGAAACATCATGTTCTCCTTGGGTCCTTTTTCCCGTTTTTAACTCATACCGAGGTATGAGGCTCGCGAATTATTGCTATACACAAACTCCATTGGGTTTAGGAACATCATTTTTAAAGATACCATTCACGACAAACCAAAAATTCAATTCAATTCAATTCCAATTAAATATTAATTAATTGGTAAACTTCATTAAATCTTAATAAAAAGATTTAATCTTTTCTCAACTGGGTTTAAGAACAATGTTAGTGAAGACACCATTCAGGACAAACCCAAAATCCCATTTGATATTAAATACAAGGCTCTGAATAGAAAATATATCGGCTTATATTCAAAATCAAACTCGGAAATCAACAAATATCGTTTTGGCAAAACGATATATATATCTTCCAAATTCCTTCACAATGTCCGTATAATCACGGAATCGAATATCGAAATACTCCGAAGATAATTTCGATTCAAATCCATTCCCATTCATGTTTTGGAAATTCCAGTTATTTTAAAAACCATTTCAAATCCAATTTATTTATTTAAAAATATTGGATTACAATTCTAGTTCATAACTAGTTCATTTCGATAAAAATATATTTTTATCTTTTCAAATATTGAGTTTTTCATTCCAATTCTTTCCAAATCATTTATTATGATTTTACACAAATTAATAATATTTTTAATAATTTTATCAAGGCCCGTACAGTCGATTTCCATAAATGGTCATCGAACTGCACTTTAAACCACCTTTTCAAAATTTGATTTGGACATAATTCCAAATCCAACAGTTATATTTCAAACACATATTCGTTGGAAAGCCCTTTTCGATACAAACCCAACGGTTCCGGTTTTAGGAGAATCCGACGGTCGGATCTCCCGTAATATCAATACGAAGTCAATGGTCGAAATTCGCGAATGGTCGCTGCGCAGCGCGTTCTATTCAGGCCATATAATATATAATATATATATATATATATTTTATATATTTAGTCGATTTCCATTTTAAAATGTATTTTATAAATCATTTTAAATTCGTTTCAAAAACGATTTCAAGTTCATATTCAATTTTAAATCAAAATTGAATATTCCATATCATTAATATATAAATGATAATATTTTCAAAACATTAGATTTCGAAATCACTTCCTTTTCAATATTCATTACAAATATGAACAAAATCGATATAAATATCGTTCGCGTCTAAATGGCGCATATCTAATCAACACGGCTAGATATATTTTAATATTTTCATGTCCATCCAAAATCGGACATCAATGTCAGATTTTGATTCTTCTACTGAATATTATTTTGAAATATTCGTTATTCATTTTATTCAACACATGAATATATTTTATTCAACACAATATATATTTAATCATCTTCTGAATATTATTTTAAAATATTCTTTATTTTCAAAATTAGAATGAGACCCAATAAATAACCATATAATGTTATTTATATGGATTCCATACAATACATGTATATAATAACAACCATAAACAATCATCCATCATCCAAAGTGCATCACACAATTGCATAAGCATTAAATATAAATAGTTAACGCTTACAACAGCTTGTCAACCAATCGATCTACATACCACTAAACAATTGGGATTAATGTACGTCAATTATCATCCTAATGCCAGTATGGGGTTTCAATCAACAAACACATATTTTATTTGTGAAGTTGGGCGATGTGTAAAATTTATCATCCCAATCCATATCAGTAAAATTAGTGTACATAAACAAATCTGATTTGTAAATGAATATTTATTTTATTTCAACTAAATAATATTTTATTTTATTCAACACATGAATATTTTATTATATTCAACACATGAATATTTTTATTTTCCATTCCACATCACAAACCAAATTCAAACAAACAAATCAATCCAAGCACACAACCAAACAAGTCGTCCATGGTCTGTGGACGACTGAGAGAAATTCATATATGCAGTTATAAAATAAATAATTGTACAAATAAATTCAGTGAGAGGGTTCTCACCTTTGGGATCCACTCCTCCAATTTTATTTCTGAATTTCTGAATTTCTGAACAGCTTGGATTTTGTCCGAAATTCCAACGCAGTCTTTTTTTTCACGTTGTTCATATATATAAAAATCAAATTTTTATATCGCTTCCATTTACATAAAAATCATATTTTTATTTCAAAACCACATATATAAAAATCGAATTTTTATTTCAAAACATTATATATACAAAGATCATATTTTTATCATGTTAATATATATATATATATATATACATATACATATATATATATATATATATATCTCGACTTTCCTTATATAATAATACTGACTTTCCTTATATAAAAATCTCGACTTTCCTTATATAAAAATCTCAACTATTCTTGCTACATATAGAATAAAGATCGAAATTTTTATTATGCTACTGGTAAATTAAAAACCACATTTTTAATATAAGCTATTTTATGTAAAAACTGATTTTAAAAATCGAAAATCACCTTTCTACTTCCATCGCATAGTTCACGACCGCCTTCGACTGCACTGGCCACCTAGGGCTCAACATCTCCCAACAACCAAGGCATGAGGAGGGCGCAGGGGCCGCTCGTGGTTCGAAAAGGGGCAGGGCTGATTGTCGGAGGGTCGGGAGAGGTACAGGTGGCGGCGATGGTGGGCCAAAGGCGGTGGAACAGCGGGTTTTGGGTCGGGTTCGCATTTTGATTAGGGGCACTCGATTTGGGGAGGATTGGGGTTCGGGAACGATCAAAGAAGAAGGTGGGAGGAGCGGCGGTCCTTGTGGGTGGCGGCGCCGGAGGCAAACTTCGTCGTTCGCGTTTTTTTCTTTTTCTTTTTTATTTTGAATGAAAATGAAGAGAGAGAGAGGAGGCAAGAGAGTTATAATAATATATAATTTAATTATTTAATTTACTTTAATTCTCCATTAAAGTTGACTTTCCATTCAAACTACAAACGAAACCCAACAATTGTCGCCCCTAGCTAATTACCACCATTACGAACACAATGGGATAAGTCCGGTAAGCCAATTCGATTGTTACAATTAGTTTTCCTTTAAAGTAAAGTATAAATCAGTATATATTCAATTTAAACACACTTTTTAAATTACCGGGGTCACATACTAACTCCAAAAATTCCAGAAAAATAAATTTGGATTTGCTTTGACGATACGGTCCTAAAAAAACTAATTTCGTCGAATTTGAAGACCGTTTGGAAAATGGCTATTTTCTGGTCGATCCAAATTGACTGAAATCGTCAGAACACGTTTTCTCTTGCCACGCTCACATATTAATTCCAAAAATTATGAATTTTGGAATCTAGCAATAATTTGACATTCCAGATCCAACAAAAGTGGTCTCGTTGAAAACGGTGGTCGTTTGCAAAATCTTCACTTTTAAGGGCAATATTTCCATAGCGACTATTCTGAAATTTCAACTGGACATAACCTTTTATTTCCGCTATGAAATTTCAATTTTTCGGATTCGTTGGAAAGATATTTTCAAATAGATTCTAATACTTTTGGTTTCAATAAAATCCGGTTTATTTTGAATCCTGTACATTCATTTGAAATTTGAAATCAAAATTTCAAACTACCGCGGCATTTCCAATTCCTTTCAATTTTTAAATTAAAGATTTATGTTCTAACTTTGATATAAATAAATTTATACATTCTAATTCTATTCAAAATAAATTTCTAGTTGTTATTATTTAAAATAAATCATTTTAAATATTCAAAATCCATTAAAATCGCCAAAATAAAATTTTTAAATTGGTTCGATTTTCCAGATTGTTACAGAAAGGGGCAGGTTGAAGCATTGGAAGCGTAAGTCTCCGATCCATGCCAGAATTGGTCGGGATAGAGCACATATTTAGCACGCCTTGCCTCTGCTCGTAGAAGAGTACGCTCTGCCTCTGCTATGAACTAAGCACGTCCTACCTCTGCTCGTAGAATAGCACGTCCTACCTCTGCTTATGTTCCGTGTTACCCGTAGAAGGGAACACAAACTCTTATCATCTCCTGCGATGGTCAGGATATGCCACCCCTTGGGGGAGTGAGTGTAAGCCTCTATCACTACCTATGATGGCTAGGTAGAACATCGAAAGAATAAGCCTTGGTTCCATGTCTACTGTAACGACCGGCATTCTACGCATCAGAGGATCGTAGAATATTTATTTCATTCACATGCGAGGCTGTATGGTCTTGTGACTTTGGAAAACAACTATTGGGGTCATTTTCCATATTCACGATTTTTGCCGTATTTTAAATAACCGTTTTGCCACTGGCGAATCTTAATTCACCTATAACTTTTGATTGGTAAGGAGTTTTGACCTAAAAACACTTCCATTGGATTTTGATAGTGGTCTACCTTTCCGTAGAGTGGTCACATTAATCAAACGGACTTACCGTTTGGGAGATATGGCTGAAATAAGATTTGGAAGATGAAAAACGACATAATTGGGCTTAACCGGGTGATTAACAGCTAAGCCCATAACCCCTTTCGGGATTAGGGTTATGTGAGGACTGAAAGAGTTTGGAGATACATTCCTTTTTGCTTTTTCAACCTCTACAAACATTTCTCTAACCTTAGTAATGGCCTCTATCCTCCAAATCTCGTTCTAATCGCTTCCTAATCACTTTCGAACCACTAATTAACCAAAACTACACCAAATCAAGAGAAATTAGAATCAAATCTGAGATAGAACTACTGCTATACGATGGGATTCATGCTATACCAGTCATAGTTTCAGATCTAATATTCATTTGTGGCTAAGGTGAGTGATTTGCACTTTTATACGCTAATTATGATTAATTAGGGTGATTAGTGATAATTAGCGAAATTACACATCACAAAAATATGTATAAATTCTGAAATATTATTTTATGTCACTGATGAAAATTTGGGTTAATTTGGATTAAGTTTGCTAATCCTATAGTTGAAACATGCTTAAGGGGATTAATGGGAAAATCATGCTTATTGGGTATGTTTGATCTAAAATATTTCATGTGATTAATGTTTTAATATTTTTGATTGATTCTATAAGTTGTTACTACTGTTTGATATGTTTTGTGATGTCATAGTAAGGTTAGAATGGTTGAAAACGTCGTCATTTGGCGAAATTAGCTTGTTGGAAAAACATTAAAAAATCGGTTCCTGAAGGGGGTATGCCTCATGAATCGCCCAGGAAGACTTCGGTTCTTGAAGATGGTATGTATCACGAACTGCTCCAAGATGATGGTCACGAGCCGAGGGTTGGTCACGAGCCGGGGGGTGGTCACGAACCAAAGGTAGGGGGGTCACGAGTAAAGAGGGTCATGAACCAACCTTGACAAGGACCACGATCACACCCGAACTGAGATGATGACTCCAAATCGAACCGGGATCGAGCTTCGACTACGCGACGACGATTGTGGATTCTTCTGATGGTCAATTCCAATTCGACTAGAACCCGAGATGCAAATGATGTCCAAGTAGGTAGTTATTACTCAGGATCCAGATGGGAACCAATGTGTTAACTTTTAGAGTTGGACTTTCCTACGAGATGTGTGCAAAGGGGTTATCAATATCTATTACTTTGGTTCATCATTGAAGAGAGGGGACATGTAGATGAACCAAAGTCAAGGAAGTGTGGACGGGTTGGCCCTTATCCTAGAGCCAGGGATGTGTGGACTAGGTAGGGTTATTGACTATAGACCAGGGAAGTATGGTCATAGCAATAGTTGTATGGAGTTGTCGTCATGGCCCCAATGATTTGGTGATCAAAGCGGTGGATATCGTATGCTTTATGCACTGAGTGAGAGACATGAGGATGATTGCTACGTTTGATGTTCGCTATCACCATGACACGCACATCCCATTTTGCACTTTAATGTTAGTGTTACCTTAGAGTATTGTAAGTCTTGTTGTGCAAACTCTTTGGTTGCAAGTTCAGGTATGATTATTTATACATGTTATTGCTTTATTTTGCTACTATAACTCATACCAGACTTTTGTTTGACCCAAAGTTTTACGTCTCTTCTTATTACTCTTGGTGCTCCTAAATGAGCAGACTAGAGGAAGGTTAGGAAGTGATGCACGAGTAGCTGTCTGTAGACGAGCAGGAGTCTTCCATGTAATATATACATATATTCTCCTTGTGTTGTTGATGGTCACTGCTTTGGGCATTAGTAGTGCACCTTCTTTATTTCTTTTTCGAGACAGTATTTTGAAGTTGTAATAATGATTTGGATCATAAGCTGTATTTTGGATTCCGCTACTCTGATGGTTATGATTTAGTTTTAGCTTATGCACTGTCTCGCCTGTTTTATGTCAAGTTATGTTACTATTATATTTTATTCTATGCACTGTGAGATATACTATAGGTTCTTGGTGGTTCATTATTTGAAAACCCTTTTCCTAAACGACTGTCCCGTGCTAATCGGGCATTGGTACAACACATTTCGGGGAAATGTCGGCTGGTTCGGGGCGGGCCGTCACACTTGGTATCAGAGCCTAGGTTGCGTGGTTAACCTAGAGGAAGACATCAGGGAGAGATAGTATACGTATATGAGAGCGCGTATTTATGATATTTTGGTTTTCAAAATATATGTATATACTATTAGTATATCTAAGGAAGAAGTCGCATGCATTGGCACCACTAGGGAGATGGTTAATCGTTTTCTCTTTACAGATTGGACGATGAGCCGAAATACGAGGAGTACGGGTTAAAGGGCCAATGATAGGAACGTCCCTGATATGAGGATGACGTTTACTACCTTTATGCGAGAGATGCTTAGGGATGTTCAGGGAGAAGTTCCCAATGCTGATAATTGTGGTGGTGCGGTAGCGCAGGCGCTTAGAGTCGATTTCGCCAAGCTCTGCAAGGATTATACTAGTCTTGGTGGGAAGCCGTTCTACGGAACGGAGTCGGCTACGGAGGTTTAGGATTGGCTTAATATTTGTGAGCACTTCTTTGAGGATTTGGGGATCGATGATGCGATGAACAGAAAGCTAACATAGTGTCAACTTCAAGGACGGGCAATGAATTGGTGGAATGCTATTAAAGTAGCTACTCCAAAGATCAAGTTACTTGGAATCAGTTTAAGACCCAATTTAGTGATAAGTTTATTCCAACTGCTCAGAAATCAGAATTGTTCAGGAAGTTTTTGGAGCTTAGGCAGAATGGTAGGGCAGTCTTGGAATATATTGATCAATTCGATACCTTATCAAAATATGGAATGTCCCTTATCGATACTGTCGAGAAAAAGAACGAGAAGTTCATAACTATCCTAGATGAGTACTTGGGGGAAAGATTCATAAACCATATCTATGAGACCTTCGAAGCTATTTTGGGAACGGTATTGAGATCTGAGAGCCTTCACCCTAAGTCGAAGACTGAGATTGCTGTTACATCTGTAGAGGAGCTAAAGCCGCATGCAAGCGGTGGAGGCAAGAATAATTCCTAAAATAAGAGGAAACAAAATCAGACCAAGGACGGTTAGAAAAAGAAGAATAAGAAAGATACCGAGTGCTATAGCTGTGGCAAGATGGGTCATTATTCCAAAGTGTTTCGAGCAAAGCAAGGGGGAAGAAGTGCTTCAACTATGGCAAAGTGGGACATTTTAAGAATGAATGTCCACAACCCCCTAAGAAGAAGCAAATGGTGAAAGCATATCTTATTAACGTTGTTTCTTCTTCATCGAATTCCCCAACTGCGGTGCAGAAGGGAAAAGGTGTTGTTATTCAAGATATGCTTTCTATTTATGATGTTTCTATTCGAGTGTTGTTTGATACCAGGGCTTCCCATTCCTTCGCATCTAGTGACCTGGTAGATAGCTTGGAATTGGAACCCGAGATTGTCAATAAACCTTTAGTTATGATGAACCCGATCGGTGGTTCGGCTAGCCTTTGCATGATTTGTCGTAATTTGGTCTTATCGAGTCATGGATGTATGTTTGTGATTGCTTTGTTTTAGGCTTTACTAGGTTAGGCTTTATTTTGGGAGTTGATTGGCTCCAAAGATATGGGGTGGTGGTAGACTGTGAGGGGTCTTCTGTGACCATTGGAGTGGATGATGGGCGGAGGGTGGTATTGGGTTTCCAACCTAGTAATAAGGTGATGGCTAGTTTTCTACATTCCCTCGACATCCCACAAGATGAGTTATCAGAAGTGCCTATTGTTGGTGAGTATCCGAACATCTTCAAGGAAGTGACCGGACTTCCACCACACCGAAAGATCGAGTTTCACATTGATTTAGTGAAAGATGCCAGACCTATAGTGATGCCTCTTCGTTGTATGGCGCCAAGGGAGTAGCGTGAGCTCAGGGTGCAAGTGGGCGATCTTTTGAAGAAGGGATTTAATCGAAGGAGTGTTTTCGAGTGGGGAGCACCACTTGTATTTGCTACCAAGGTCGATGGTTTGCTTCGCATATGTGTAGACTACCGTGAGCTGAACAAGGTGACTAGCTGAACAATGTGACTAGGAAGAATAAGTATCCTCTTCCATGGATAGATGATTTGTTTGATCAACTGAATAGAGCAAGAGTGTTTTCCCAATTGGATCTTGTTACAGGTTTTCATCAGCTCCGAGTAGTAGTTGAGAGTATACCTAAAACGACATTTCAGATGCCGTCTGGATTCTATGAGTGGTTGGTCATGCCATTCGGGCTGACCAATGCACCCGCATATTTTATGGATCTTTTGAATAGAGTTTTCAAAGATCAATTAAATAAGTTTTTTCTTGTGTTCGTAGACGATATCTTGGTTTACTCGAGGACAGAGTAAGAACACAAGAAACATTTGAGGACAATGATGGAGGTGTTGAGGAAACATTAATTGAAAGCAAAATTTTGTAAGTGTCACTTCTGGAGGAGAGAAGTGAGATTCTTAGGCCATGTTGTGTCATAGTATGGTATTGTCATGGATCCTGCAAAGGTGCTGCAGTACAAATTGTTCTACGCCAAAGAATGCAATGGACATGAGAAGTTTCTTTGGGTTAGCTGGATATTATCATAAGTTTATCCAAGACTTCTCTAAGATAGCGACACCATTAACTGAGTTGACCAAGAAGAATCAAGCTTTCATATGGAACGAAAGGTGTGAGTATGCATTTAAAAGTCTAAAGGAAAAGTTAATGTGCGCACCAGTGTTAGTTATTCCTTAGGGGAACGAAGAGATAACGGTATACACAAATGCCTGCGGTACTAGACTAGGTGTTGTATTGATGCAAGGAGGTAGGGCTGTGGCATATGCTAGTCGGCAACTGAAATCGCATGAGAAAAGATATCCTACCCATGATTTGGAATTGGCAGCGATCGTGTTCGCGTTAAAGATGTGGAGACACTATCTCTTGGGAGAAAGATTCGAGTTATTTACCGATCATAAGTCATTAAAGTATCTTTTCTCTCAAAGGGATTTAAATCTTCATCAGCAGAGATGGTTAGAGTTCTTGGCTTTATATGATTTTAATATCGCATACACATCCAGGAAGGGCAATGTGGTAGCTAATGCATTGAGTAGGGGACACGCCATTTTGGGGGCTATGTTTCTTGAATGGAAGCAACTGGAGTATAATGTGGGATATGATTTCAGACCTAAGTGCGAATTTGATCTAGAGATGTTAGCAAGTTTGAGGATTTGACCGACTTTGATTGAGCGGATTGGTTCCAGTCAGAGGGACGATCCTAATCTATTAGGAATCATCTCCGAAGTAGAGATGGGTATCGACGGCGAGAGAATGAACAAGTATGGTCTTGATCGAAAGGGATGGCTTCGAAAGAATGGGAGGCTAACTGTACCCAATGTTAATGGATTGAGAGATGAAGTTCTAGGAGAATATCATCACTCAAAACTAACTCTACATCCCGGTGGTAGCAAAATGTACCAAGACATGAAGCAGATGTACTACTGGGAATGGATGAAGAGAGACATTGGGAAGTTTACATCCAAGTTCATGAATTTCCAGTTAGTTAAAGCCGAGCAAAAGAAGCCAAGTGGTTTGTCACAACTGCTGGAAATTCCCGAATGGAAATGGGAACAAGTCTCAATGGATTTCATTGATGGTTTACCAAGGACTAGATTAGGTCATGATAGTATTTGGGTGATTGTGGATCGATTGACCAAAAGTGCAAGGTTATACCTGTCAAGTCGAATAAAACGGCAGCTAAATTAGTAGAACTGTATATGAAGCGGGTGGTGAGATTTCATTGAGTACCTAGAGGTATTGTGAGTGACCGAGATCCGTTATTTACTAGTGGGTTTTGGAAGAGCTTACAAGAGGCTTTAGGATCAGAATTATATCCCAGTACCGCGTACCATCCTCAAATCTACAATCAAACAGAGAGAGTGAATCGTGTAATAGAGGATCTCTTAAGGGCTTGTATATTGGACTTTGGAGGATCATGGGATGACCATTTACATCTGGTTGAATTTGCATATAATAATAATTATCAATCCAGTATTGATATGACTCCATTTGAAGCTTTTTATGGAAGAATGTGCAACTCACCATCATGTTTTTGGAGATTGGTGTGAAATTTGTGCTTGAGCCAAATGTATTAAGAGAAAATTCAAATAAGATAAAGGTTATTCAACAGCGAATGAAGGCTGCCCAAGATAGGCAAAAGACTTATGCTGATAAAAGGCGAAGAGATTTGAAATTCTCCATTGGTGACTTGGAATTCATCAAGATTTCCCCATTGAAGAGTGCGATTCGGTTTGGTAGAAGAGGTGAATTAGCACCAAGGTTTGTCGGTCTATTTCCAGTTTTTAACAAGTTGGGGATTTAGCGTATAAAATTGGATTACCAGACAAGATGGCAGGAGTGCATAACGTATTTATATTTCCCAGCTAAGGAAGTTCGTGCACGATTCTGATATGACTATTTCACCTGATCAGTTGGATGATATCAAAGTGAAATCTGAGGCAGTTAGGAGCCATAGAACGGTTCGTATTGTTGAACATGATACGAAGCAACTTCGAAGGAAGACGGTGAAACTTTTTAAGGTCTTGTGGGGGGTGATAATGAGAATGACTGTACTTGAGAAACCGAGGAGAGCATAAGAAGTCATATCCGTAGCTCTTTACCTGGTAAGACTTTAATCGCAATATAGTTATTCCCTTGTTAGTTAACTACATGCTAGGACAAGCTTGTGATGTTATTATGTATGTTTGATTATTTTAAATGGTTAATAGGCATGCGGGCCACCATTGTATGTTTTGATTAAGGAATTTTAGGGGAGAAATTTCTTAAGGGGAGGATAGTGTAACGACCTGCATTCTACGCATCAGAGGATCGTAGAATATTTATTTCATTTACATGCGAGGTCGTATGGTAGTGTGACTTTAGGAAACGACTACGGGGGTCATTTCCCATATTCACGATTTTTACCGAATTTTAAATGACTGTTTTGCCGCTGGCGAATCTTGTTTCTCCTATAATTTTTTATTGGTAAGGATTTTTGACCTGAAACCACTTCCTTGGATTCAGATGATAGTTTACCTTTCCGTAGAGTGGTCGCATTGATCAAATGGACTTAACGTTTGCGAGATATGGCTAAAATAAGGTTTGGAATATGAAAAACACTATAATTGTGTTTAAATGGGTGATTTGTAGCTAAGCCCATAACCCGTTTTGGGATTAGGGTTATGGGAGGGTTGAAAGGGTTTGCAGAAACATTCCTTTTCACTTTTTCAGCTGCCATAAACATTTCTCTAACCCTAGTAATGGCCTCCATCCTCGAAATCTCGTTCTAATCGCTTCCTAATCACTTTTGAACCACTAATTAACCAAAACTACACAAATCAAGAGAAATTAGCATTAAAACAGAGATAGACCTACTGCTTGGGATTCGTGCCATATCAGTCATAGTTTCAAATCTAGTATTCACTTGTGGCTAAGGTGAGTGATTTGCACTTTTATATGCTAATTACGGCAAATTAGGGGTGATTAGTGATAATTAGCGTAATTACACATCAGAAAAATATGGAAAAATACGTATAAAATCTGAAATAATATTTTATGTCACTAGTGAAAATTTGGATTAATTTGGATTAAGTTTGCTAATCCTATAGTTGAAACATTCTTGTTAGCCTACTTTGTGAACTAGGCAACACAAAGTCTAGATATCAGACATTGAAGAGCATTTTTAATTAGAAGACTTCGGTTCGGATCGGAGAAGACACTACTGCCTAGATCGGACAGCTGCAATTGTTCGGGTCGGGTCAGAGCAACGTATCGGTTCGGGTCGGATAAAATCTTCTGTTCGGATCGGTGAACTGTTGCTGAGGAAATTGGTAAGGCATAGCTATTCGGATCGGAGGGCAATATAATCTCAATTGGATCGGAAAGCCACCTGGTTGCCACAGAAATAGATCGGAGTGAAGCGGAGCAGATTAAAGAAGAGAGAGCGTTGCTTCCAAGCCAATCCGGGTCGGATCGGGTATCCCGATCCGAACCCCTTATATGTGTGTCTCCGACCCGAGCCCATTTTCCATATCATTCTCCAGCAAAAGCGCCTGGATATCCGGATCGGCTATGACCAGTTCCTACCCATAACGTTCATTACTCTGATGCGTTGTCAACACAATAATTCATCCGAACCCGAAGCTAATGGGATGGACGACACGTGGCTCCGATCTGGATCGGGTTTTGAGAAAATTCACACCTGTAAATACCCCGTCTGGAGACAAAGAAAAGGATCTTTTTTGGGCATTTCGAGAATTCAACCACCTCCATAGTCCGAACTCCAATACTCCCGGAGAATCCAAATCATCTTTCATTATTTGTTTAAGTCAATTGAGTGAATATAAGTGAGTTGTGAGTGGAATCAAGTGAATCTTACATTGTATTTGCAACTGAATCGTTGAATATAGTAAAAGATAAGTGGACGTAGGCATTTCTTCGCCGAACCACTATAAATCCTGTGTGTTCATTTTTATTTTTATCTCATTTCATTTTGCTTTTAATCAATTTGGGTGTTAGAACCACTTTTGGGTCTAACATTTTGGTGCTTTCACTGAGAATCCTCATCTAAATTCTTTATTTTCCGGGATTTCTTTCTACTTTTTGGACCGTTGAGTTCAAAGAAGTTAATCCTTAAATTTCTCCGCTCTTTTATATTTGTTGAAGTGATTGTCAAAGAATCATGGGCAAAGGAAAAGGCAAAGAAGTTCAATCTGGTCGAGGTAATGGAGCTGGCGAAGATCAGCAAAATGCGGTTGTAACAAGGTCTCGGGGGCAGAGTTCAGCAGCAGGAAGAACCAATGCAGGAAATCCGAGCCGCCAGCAGGGGGAGAGCTCCGATCCGATCCGGGTAGGAGATTCTGAAGCAGTGCATTCCCCCAATCTGAACCGACCCGAGCAGCTTGCCACGTACCAATCCGACCAGGCCCCCCAGCTCCGAACCGACTCGACCTCCTACCTCCGATCCGACCCGATGCTTGGTGAAGCTGGAACCTCTATTCGAGTCCCTACGAATGCTCCAATTCCAGCCACCAGGGTTAGTGATCAGGTCAATCCATCTGCGCCCATCACTCAAGGAGATTTCTCGCGCTTACTTGACATGCTTGAGAGCACAAGGGAGGCTATGAAAGTTCACGAGCGCACTAATCTCATGATGCAGGAAAATATGAGGCTCATGAGTCGGGAGATTAGTGAACTCCGTCGACAGAGAACTCCATCACCGGTTCGTCACACACCAGTGGATCAATCTTCATCTTCCGAGGAAGAGCGGCCCCGTGAACGAAGGCCGCTCGAACGACCTCAGAACGTGGAGCAGCTGACATTTGGATCTTTGGGATCTCGTGAGGATATTGCACGAGCGCTAGGAAACAATGACCCCACTCGAGGGCAAAGACTCCAATCCCCTCCTCCCGAGATCGACCGGGAGCGCAGGGAACGGAATCGAGCAAAGGCAGCTCGAAGAAGAAGGGCATCTCCTGAACAAGAGCCCAGAAGGAACTCGGATACTAGGGCCAGGGAACCTGAGCGGCCCCTAACTAATGCTGATGTGCAGGCAATGGTTCGCCAGATCATGTCCGAGAGCCGGAACTATACAAATGAAGATTATGGCATCGAACGAAGCCATACTGCCTTCACCGATGATATCCTCGACTTCCAATTTCCCCGACGCTTTAACTTGCACACAGATGGACAAATACAACGGAAGGACTGATCCGGGACAGCATTTAATGGGATACTCGTGGCTCATGAATGCTGCTGCTGCCCCTGATGAAGTGAAGTGCAAAGCATTCCCAATCTACTTAGAAGATGTGGCGCTGTTCTGGTTTACCCGACTTCCTCCTCGTTCGATTTCGAATTACAAGGAACTAAGCGAGCGTTTCATGAACCAGTTCCGACTCCATGCCCGAAAGTCCAAAAGTGTTATTGAATTATCGAGAATCAAGCAGGCACCAGGAGAGTCTTTGAGGGCATATCTTGACCGTTTTAACCAAGCTGTAACTGAGGTCAGTGACCCGCATGAGCCCACTATTCTGATGGCATTGAAGGAAGGATTCGATCCTGAATCTGAGTTTGGAGATTACCTTTCTGGGAAAACACCCTCCACAAGGGAGATATTCTACGAAAAAGCCGATATTTATCTAAGGCGAGAGGAGGCTAGGGCAAACCGAAAGAGAAAGTCTGAGACGGCTTCAAAGGAGAATGTGCAGAGTAATATCGCCGTGAAGCAGTCTGGGGAAAGTTCTGGCAAGGTTGAAGTAAATGTAGGAAACAAGGGTGGAAACAGTAATGCTGGGAGCGGGGGTAACAACAACAATAACCATAATCGGAACGGTAACAGAAGAAACAGAAATAGGGGAAGTGATCCTAACAAAAGACCCCGATTCCAGAACTACGAGAATTATACACCATTGAACGACACCCTAGAAAATATTTACCTGGATACGTACAATGTGTTATAGTACAAAAGACCGCCACCTCGTGATTCGACCGAGAAAGAAATGGCGACAGGGAAATTTTGTTTGTTTCATGGAACTCATGGGCATTCAACCAATGAATGTTGGCATTTGAGGGATGTGATTGAGAAGCTGCTGCGTGAAGGGAAGTTGGATGAATACAAGGTTGCCCCGAGGGACAGGGGGCAAGGAGAGCAGGCTCCAAAATAGATTCTACCTGCTCCCAAGCCTACAGCGCAGCAGAAAGGTAAAGGAATTGTTATCAACTCCATAGTAGGCGGACCTCACCCGGCAATCCGAAGTTTCAGATCAATGGATCAATATGCGAATGCTGCCAAGCATCTAGACGTGAATGAAGGTGATGATTTGGAAGATATCACCCCCATAAAACAACAGAAGACCATGTTTGACGACGTGGTATTTCGCAGCAGAGACAATACTGGGATCCAATCACCCACCGATGATCCGTTGGTTATTACTACCACCATTGGGCCGGCCTTGGTCCATAAGGTATTAGTAGACAACGGAAGTTCCGTTAATATTTTGTTCAAGAAGTCATTTGATCAGATGAAGCTTGAATCTGAAGATTTGAAGCCATGTGAAGGATGGATCAGAGGTTTCAACGGGGCGTCAACAGCTCCCATGGGATACATAGAATTGCCCGTGACCCTGGGGCAAGGAGAACGTAGAAGAGTGCGGATGCTTCAGTTCGTAGTATTGGACGTAGATTCGCCTTATAATGCATTTTTGGGGAGGCCTGCCCTTGCTGAATTCAGAGTTTGTATCGCCCCTTGGTGCTTGTTACTTAAGTTCCCAACCGAAGCCGGAACTGGAGTAATGAGAGAGGATCAAGTTTCCGGACGGGCCTGCTACGTGGTTGAATTAAAGATGTTGATGAAAGGACTTAACGTTGATAGTAAAGATGCCTCGTCTCCCTCAAAGGGGGGCTCGGCATAGCAGTTAGAGAGATTAACCCCAAAGGAGTTGCCCAAAGGAACGCCCGAAGACCTGGATCCTAGAAAAGACGAGGAACCAGAGGCTAGGAATGCAACTCCTAATGAAGCGACAGTGGAAATTCCCATTGATAAAGATGATCCGACAAAAGTTTTGAAAATTGGTTCTCAATTGGATCCACGTCGAGCTAAAGAACTAACAGACTTCTTGAAGGCAAACTTAGACGTGTTTGCCTGGACCCATGCTGATATGTGTGGGATATCGCCATCCATTATAAGTCACAAATTGAATGTAAATCCGAAGCATCCGCCTGTGAAGCAAAAGAGACGCATGCTGGGCCCAGAGAGGTCGATTACTCTCAAAGAGGAAGTAGAGAAGTTGAAGCAGAATGGATTTATTCGAGATTCGACATATCCCGACTGGATATCGAATCCCGTCTTGGTAAAGAAGCCAAACGGAAAGTGGCGGACTTGCATTGACTTTTCAGATTTAAACAAAGCTTGCCCAAAAGATAGTTTCCCACTTCCCAGGATTGACCAGCTTGTAGACTCGACAGCAGGTCATGAACTTCTCTCTTTCATGGACGCATATTCTGGATACAACCAAATTCCTATGCACGTACCAGACCAAGAACATACGAGCTTCATTACGAATTTGGGATTATATTGTTATGTTGTAATGCCATTCGGATTGAAAAACGCTGGAGCTACTTATCAGCGCTTGGTGAACATAATGTTTTATAATCAAATAGGAAAAACTATGCAGGTTTAGGTGGATGATATGCTTGTCAAATCGAAACAGTCCTCCAGCCATACGCAAGACTTGGCGGAAATGTTTGGTATCCTGCGAAAGTATCGGATGAAATTGAATCCTCTGAAATGCTCATTTGGAGTGGCATCGGGAAAGTTCCTTGGCTTCATTGTAAGCTCCCGAGGAATTGAAATCAACCCTAGCCAGATAGCAGCAATTAGAAATATCGAAGAGCTGAGGAGAATTAAAGACGTCCAAAATCTTGCAGGGAAAGTAGCGGCGCTGAGTAGATTCATCTCCAAAGCCACAGACAAATGCGTTCCGTTTTTTGATTTGATTAAAAGAGGAAAGAAGAACTTTGAGTGGACTCCGGACTGTGTTGAGGCCTTTCGTAATTTATTGGAACTGCTAGAGAAACCGCCGATTTTATCAAAGCCCGTAGATCACGAAGAATTGTTTGTTTACTTGGCAGTCTCGACTCACGCCGTCAGCACAGCCCTGGTTCGAGAAGAAGACAAAATACAAAGGCCAGTGTATTATGTAAGCAAGAAATTAGCAGCGGCAGAGCGCAACTACCCAAGAATTGAGAAGCTCGCTTACAGCCTCCTGATCGCATCCCGAAAACTTCGTCACTATTTCCAAGCTCATCCAATAACCATATACACCGACCAGCCCTTAAGGCAGGTGTTGCAGAGACCCGAAGCATCGGGACGGTTGATCAAATGGAACATAGAACTAAGTCAGTTTGATTTGAATTTTCAACCACGAAAGTCGATCAGGGGGCAAGCTCTAACAGACTTTATTGCGGAGTTCACCATTCCAGAGGAGGAAGTAGTCGATGACAGAGTGGTTAAGTCCGAGGATGAGTTAAAGATAGATCCGTGGAAACTATATACAGATGGAGCCAAGAACGACCGAAGGTCCGGAGCTGGAATCGTCTTAGTCACTCCCGAAGGACGGTCGTTATATTACGCCATGCGATTAGAATTTTCGGCGACTAACAATGACTCTGAATATGAAGCCCTGATTGCCGGGCTGAAGCTTGCTAAAGACCTCGGAGTAAAAATGTTAGATATATTCTGTGATTCTAAAATTGTTGTTTGCCAAGTGCGAGAGGAGTTTGTGGCTCGAGGACCTCGACTTATCGCCTACCTCAAGAAAGTGAGAGAGCTATTGAATAGCTTAGAGCAATACAACATAACACACATTCCCAGAGTTGAAAACTAGAAAGCGAATAGACTGGCAAAGCTGGCTAGTTCCGACAATCCAGAAGAGACTGAAATAATTCCAATTGAAACGTTGGAATCGCCAAGCTTTGAGTCAATGGAAATTGAATTCGCTTTTGAAGCGGAACCAGAGAAGGAGTCGTGGATGACTCCAATTAAGAATTTCCTTAAGAATGGGACACTCCCATCAAAGAAGAGTGAGAAAAGAGTTGTAGTTCGCAAAGCTACCAGATATGTCATACAAGATAATACTCTTTATAGGCAAGGATTTTCTATGCCCCTGTTACGATGTATAGCACACGACGACATCAAGCGTGTACTAAGAGAAGTACACGAAGGTGAGTGTGGAGATCATACAGGAGGTCAAACTTTAGCAAAGAAGATATTGCGGTACGGATACTTCTGGCCTACGATCAATAAAGATGCAGCTGATTATTCACGACGCTGCGATAAGTGCCAGAGATTCGCCAAAATCCCCAGGGCACCGTCGACCCAACTTAAATCAATGGTGAGTCCTTGGCCATTTGCCACATGGGGAATTGATATCATTGGAGTTCTACCAATTGCTAAAGGAGGAGCTAAGTATGCAATAGTGGCCGTGGACTATTTTACGAAGTGGGTGGAAGCTGAGCCCTTGACCAAGATCACGGCAAGAAAGGTGATAAGTTTTGTGGTCAGAAATATCATATGCCGGTTCGGGATCCCAAGGACGATTATAACTGACAACGGAACCCAATTTGATAGTACTGAATTCAGAAATTTCTGCCAGAAGTATAAGATAGACAAACGATATACCGCAGTTGCCTATCCGCAATAGAATGGGCAAGTAGAGGCAATAAACAAAGTAATAAAATCCATCCTCAAGAAACGATTAGAGCGTGCAAAGGCAAAGTGGGTTGATGAATTGCCCCTAGCTTTGTGGGCATATCGAACAACATTTAAAACGGCCATTGGTCATACCCCTTTCTCTCTCTCCTTTGGCTCAGAAGCTGTAATTCCAGTTGAACTAGAAGTTCCTTCCCACAGGGTGACATATTATGACCCGATGACAAATCGGGCACTTTTACTTGAGTCTCTTGATGAAGTCGAAGAGAAAAGGGACGAAGCATATTTGCGTGTGGCAAGACATCGGCGTCAGATGGCACGCTATTACGACAAAAAAGTTCGCCTCAGGACTTTTGAACCAGGAGATTTGGTGCTAAAGAGAGTCTTTCCATCCCTTCCTCACCTTGGTCCAAAATGGGAAGGACCCTTTGTCATTCAACGGAAACTTGAAAAAGGAACCTTCAAGTTAACGACCGTGGATGGCGAAGAAGTCCCCAGAGCATGGAATGCCCAGCACTTAATGCGATATTTGGATTAGAAATGCTGTACTTTGTGTTATTTTTCTTATGAACTCTGTAATAAGGCACGACTTGCCTTGGGAAAATCTGACGATATGAATGAAGAACTATAAAGTGGATGTAGGCTACGACTTAGCCGAACCACTATAAAAATACTGTGTGTTATTTACTTTTATGCATTACATATATACATTTATCAGTTATTCTGTTGTGATTATAAGATACAGGATAACTCACAGCCTAAAAAGGTTGAAAACAGTTTAGACATAAAAAGAAGCACAACGACTATTTGTGCGATAAGACATAAAAGAATGAGAAAACGACATTCTTAACTCTAACTCTCCAGAGAGAGAGAGAGTATAAAAGCGTCTCCGACTGAGCGCTGAAAAAGAAATTCTCCTCCTAAATCTAACTTTCCAGAGAGAAAGAGAGTATAAAGGCGTCTCCGACTGAGCATTGAGAAAGAAATCTTTCCCCGTTGAAAGACCGGGGAATAAATAAATGACTGAGCTCGAACTCTAACTCTCAAGAGAAAGAGAGAGAGTATAAAAGAAATGCCAGAAAAAACGACAGGTACTGACGACACAGGAAGTGCTATCCCGTCAGAGAATCGGGAGCATTCAGACTGCTTGATTAAGCATTAAATAATTTGTGGGAATTGACTGGGGACACGTATGTATACGCATATTTCCCCCCTCCACAACTTCGTTTCATAACTATAGACATGCATTCTTACATAAGTGCAGAACTACTAACAAACAAACGTTGCAAAAAATGAGTTATTTTTATTTACAAATGAATGAATTTGTACAAGAAAATAGCTAAAAAAGAAAGTGCAGGAGCTACTTTTGTAGCAGCAATTATTGGTTCACTAAATGCTAAAACGATACAAGGCAATCCACTATTTAGATTTTGAATGAGCTTTGGATTTCTTGGCGGCTTTCTCCGCGTCCTTGGCTTCTTTCTCAGCCTCCGTCAAGATTCGCTTTGACTTCTTTTTTCCTGAAGATGCGGTGCTGGAGCCAGTAGACTTCTTCCCGGAAGGCGGGGCGCTGGAATCAAGAGAAGATTTTATAGCGAGTTCCTCTGTAATAGATCTAGTTGAGAGCTTAACAACTAACCTTGATCCCGCGTCCACAACTGCGAGGGGCTTGAGGGCCTTAGGGTCTAGTTCTTCGGCCTTTAATTGCAAGCGCTTGTCTTGATCAGCCTTCATTGCAGCCAAGGTAACGTCATCAATACTTTTTGACTCCCCGATTATTGCAACTTCTGGTTCCTCTTCCTGACCCCCGTCACCGCCATCATCCCTTAAAGCTGCTATCACTTTTTCATCATGGGGAGTGGCGGTCTTGGTCGGCTCACTTCCTGCTCCCAAGTCTATAGAAGCAGCCTTGTCGCCCCCTTTTTTGGCCTTTTCTGCGGGCTTTGTACCAGCGGTGGCTCCCTGAGTCACATCTGTCTTTATGGATGATTCAACACCTACAGAACGAGAAGCAACAGTTATCAACTCAGGCGAAAACAATGGGTCTTTCATCGGTTGTTCAATCACGTGGCGAAAGGTAGAAATAGCCTTGGCAAATTGAGGAGAAAAGGTAGGGATACCTTCCGAAGACTTTTCTGCGGGGGTGGCTACTACCTCTGGTGTTGTTTCAGGAATAGGGGATAACAGAGTTGTTCGGGGAATTCCCGGATTTTCAGGATCATACCCCTCTACTTCAAAAGTTGCAGGGGCAGAAGAAGAGGAACCAGCTTCGTGAACAGTTTTTTGTTTAGACTTCCGTCTCTCTTCTTCCATGGCCTCAGCAATAAGGCGGCGCCCTTCAGCTAGGCGCTCCGGTTCATCATCCCTCAAGTATTTCTCCATTAGTTTATCTTCATCGAGGGAATCGACCTTAAGTTCCTCTTTTTCCCACTCGACGATCTGATTCCATACTTGAACTAGAGTGGATGGATAGTCCTCGATCCAAGAAATGTTTCGGCGACGAATAATATGTGCGAAGAATTCAATCATTAGTTCGCCGAAACCCTGAATATCAGCCTCCGCCTCTGATAGTTGCTTGCGGGCTTCCTCCGCAGATTTAATAGCACACTCCACATTGCCCTCGGCTAGGGCAGCCCTGTTCTCTTCCTCCAACAGCTTTGAAGCCAAGTCGGCATTCTTCTTTTCTAATTCAGCACTCCTCTTTGCTAACTCGGCGTTTTTCCGTTCAAGCTCAGCATAAGCAAGGCGTGTCTTAGCAGCTTCTGATTTGGCCTCGTCAGCTTGCTTTTTTAATTCAGAACGCTCCTGAGTGTGAGATTCAAGCAAGTCGTGATAACGCTTTTGCATGTCCTCGAATTGTTGTTTGAAATTAGAAGCGTCCCTTTGAGAGACCGCTAGCTGAGCTTGAGTGTCTTCCAAATCTTTTCCTAGAGCTTTTAAGGCCTTAGCATCCTCCTCCGCGGTCTTTTGCATTGAATCAGTATTTGTGATTAGAGTGCGGATGATTCTAGAAAGATTGCGTGAATATTTGAACATCTCAGTATATTGTTTTTCCACTGCATCAATCTTTGCTTTGGCCTCATCTGCCCACTTAGAAGAAATAGGTTCAAGAGAAGGTAAAAAAGTCAAAGTCTCGAAGTAGTGCTCGGGAAATTGCTCCACCAAATATGCCCGCTTTATTGCAGTTTCCGCATCTAGTGGGGGAGGAGCGGGGATCGATAATTCGGTGTCCCTGTGTGAAGAGGATTCGGTAGTCTCTTTGTCTGTCCTAGGTCGTTTAGTAGCAGGGACCTTGTGCTTGCTTCGAGACCCAGTTTCTTTTGGAGGAGTTCTCTCTCTGCTGCACTTTTCATGGGAAGAAGTGGAGTCTTTAGATGGTGGTCTGTCCTCTTCCCTGCGGCTTTGATAGCCCTTATATTTCTCTTGTTCCGGTCGAACTGGTGAGCGGGAACGTGAGGGTCGAGAACGATAGGGATCATAAGGTCTTCTCTCCTCCCTACCACGATCATCCCGGTGATCATACTCGACATCCTGAGGAGGATTGGACATGCTGCGACGAAGCTTTCTTATATCGTAGTAGGATCGAGACATCGTACCTGCACGATAAAACGAACGAAATTTAGAATTAATGGATTCACGAGGAAAGAGGTGCAATGAATGCTAATGCCGTTATATAAAGTGTATCATAAGTGGTGTGTTTCCCTCCAACCAACCCGAGTCTGAAGTTAGACTAGTACGGGCAGGCTCTTTGGCCTTCGCGGGAGTGGTCTCTTCAGAAGAGGTGAAGACTAAAGGATCCTTCCTGAAATCCTCTGAAGTGTATATAGTCTCAGGTAAGGGGAGATCCCCCAAACCCTGAAATATTTGCTCATCTGTACTAAGGACATCCCCCTCGGAAGCATGAAGTGGTGACTCTTGGGAGGATTTTGACTTTTCTAGAGAAGTAGTTTCCTCGGGGGCAATATATCCTTCGCGATGCTTTTCGGCCAGATTAGCCAATTCATCATCTTGTGTAGAAGATGGAGAAGGTGAAGTTTGAAGAGGCGCTGTAGGAACTCCTGAGCCTTCTCCTGTCTCTGGGACTACCTCCACTGGGGGAATGTATGCGTATGGAACCGTCCCATGACCAATGCTACGAAAAATAGATAACAGCCCATGAAAGTGAAGGTATTCGTCTTTAAGGGCTTCGTCGATAGTCAAGAACTTCTGATCGCCATTAAGAAGTCGGTGCATCCGGTCAAAGAACACCTGATCTGATATCTGTTTGGGGTTGTCGACTGCAAACAAAAAGGAAAACAAGTCAAGGTGATGATTCAAGTGTATAGAGCCCGGATTTAGAAAATCAGTGCTTTACTTGATTTTGTCCACCTCCTGGCACATCCAGGCTGTCGCTTCACGTAGAACCATTCTAGTCTGGAATCTCCAGCTTTACTGCTGAATGGTGCAGAGATTATCTTCCTTTTTGGAACTGACTCAAAGTAGCAGAAAGATGGAGTCTCTCAAGTCCGATGCTTGAAATTATAGAAGAAGTGAACGTCATCGAACGTGAGCTCTATGCCTAAGATTTCACGATATGCTATGTACAAGGTGTGCAAATAGGCATATGAATTGGGGTGCAATTGCATGGGGGCAATCCGCATTTGTCTTAATAAGTCAACGATGAAGGGAGAGAATGGAGGAATGGCGCCGACCATGCACATCAATCGAGTGACCGTCATATATCCTTCTGGAGGGTTGTAGGGACGGTCAGAGCGTGAAGGCACTAGAGTGTCCATTTTCATTATTCCATACTTTAAGCAAATTCGGATAAGTCGATCGTTGTCGATTGTCGATTCAACGGAGTCTGGAGGTGATTCCAATATAATGGCCGATTCAAATTCGTCAGGGGCTCGATCGTCACCGATCCCTCCTTCCTCCTCAAAACCCAGAGAAACTTCGTTCTCTGAAGACGCCTCGTTGCTTTCTCGATTTCCAACCCCGTAGTATGGACCCTCACCGTCCCATTCTGGATCCGAAGAAGAAGATATATCCTCGAGAGTGATTTTGTTAGAGGTTTCCGGGGCTTCTTTCCTCTCAGCTAGTCTGGAAGAGCGTCTGGGTCTCATTTCATAGAACTATTGAAGAAGCAATAGCACAAATTAGAGTAAATTAGCCCGTACCCCCCTGTGCGTGTGTGTGAACTAAAATGCGTGCAGCGAATGTGAGAAATGCAAAGTAAAAGTGCAACAATGTAAGACGAAACTTCGAAGAGAAAGTGATAGTCAGAGTAGTTCTTAAAGCTCGTTTATGTTCGCAAA
Source organism: Allium sativum (assembly GCA_030737875.1). Taxonomy (NCBI): domain Eukaryota; kingdom Viridiplantae; phylum Streptophyta; class Magnoliopsida; order Asparagales; family Amaryllidaceae; genus Allium; species Allium sativum. Next base: position 40,437,331 of record JASFAX010000020.1, on the reverse strand, counting down.
GCACTATCCTAACTGTTCATGAAGTTGGAAGTAATATCTAGCATTGTTTTAAATAGTTGGACAAAAATTTGTGCTTTGGATTGAGTAGTTTTCGGTTCGGATGTATACATCAGGTTCAGATTGGATAGGCAAGGTCACATATCAGCTTAAAGCAAAGGCTCACACTCAGAAAGATATATCCGGATCGGTTCGGGGATTGACTCTCGGAGCGGGTCGGATTAACCTGGATAACCAGGCCCCTATTCTCTCTTTTGTTTCATAACCCGGTCCGACCCGAGCTCATAAGTCTTGACCTCCATTTTTATTCATAGATCCGACCCGACCCGGTCAAACAAAGTAAGTCCCATTTCTTTTCCCTATTGCTCCGACCCGGTCCAGCTCTGTGAATTTCTCTCTTTCCCTTTTTCTCCTACTGCTCCCCCACCCGAACCGATCTCCTTCAATTTCCTTCCTCTTCCTCCTCTTAAGTAGTGAACCCAACTCGATATCCCAGGCCATAATTAAAATCAAGTAAGTAAGCACTCAAGTATTCAACAACGAGTCTCAGTACCCTCCTCCAACGCCTCGAAATGGCGTCGATGCCATTAACGACGAAGGCGGAGGATGAAGGAAGCCGTGGCGATGGAATTAGTCAATTACCTTGCTAGAATCGTTTATCTTAACTGCGGATATAAATTAAAAACAATTATGGCAACGAGATTCAAGATTACAAGGCTACCTATGTATTTGATTCAAAGATTGAAGCGAGAATTTTGGAGTTTCTTGGAAAGACTAAAGTTTCGATGTGGAATCGGTTCGGATGAGCAGGAACAGTGAATGAAAGAAAGGAAGAAAAGTGAAGTAAATTTATATAAAAAACAAGCTGACTATTCGTATTCCCGATCGGACCGGTTCGAAAAGCCTAATGACGCAGCTTGGCCCACTAATCCAATGCAGGGAATAGGAAGAAGGAGATCCGTTCGGGTCGGAACCCAAACCAGAAATCCGTTCGGGTCGGAATCCGAACCGAACAGGATGCAGTACGACAGCTTGGCATGCGTATTCAAAAGGAAGGATGAAGGCGTTGTGCAACAGCTATCAAAGCATGCTCCATTTCCAACAGAAGCATCCTTTGAGGGGGCAAAGTGTTAGCCTACTTTGTGAACTAGGCAACACAAAGTCTAGATATCAGACATTGAAGAGCATTTTTAATTAGAAGACTTCGGTTCGGATCGGAGAAGACACTACAGCCTAGATCGGACAGCTGCAATTGTTCGGGTCGGGTCAGAGCAACGTATCGGTTCGGGTCGGATAAAATCTTCTGTTCGGATCGGTGAACTGTTGCTGAGGAAATTGGTAAGGCATAGCTATTCGGATCGGAGGGCAATATAATCTCAATTGGATCGGAAAGCCACCTGGTTGCCACGGAAATAGATCGGAGTGAAGCGGAGCAGATTAAAGAAGAGAGAGCGTTGCTTCCAAGCCAATCCGGGTCGGATCGGGTATCCCGATCCGAACCCCTTATATGTGTGTCTCCGACCCGAGCCCATTTTCCATATCATTCTCCAGCAAAAGCGCCTGGATATCCGGATCGGCTATGACCAGTTCCTACCCATAACGTTCATTACTCTGATGCGTTGTCAACACAATAATTCATCCGAACCTGAAGCTAATGGGATGGACGACACGTGGCTCCGATCTGGATCGGGTTTTGAGCAAATTCACACCTATAAATACCCCGTCTGGAGACAAAGAAAAGGATCTTTTTTGGGCATTTCGAGAATTCAACCACCTCCATAGTCCGAACTCCAATACTCCCGGAGAATCCAAATCATCTTTCATTATTTGTTTTAGTAAATTGAGTGAATATAAGTGAGTTGTGAGTGGAATCAAGTGAATCTTACATTGTATTTGCAACTGAATCATTGAATATAGTAAAAGATAAGTGGACGTAGGCATTTCTTCGCCGAACCACTATAAATCCAGTGTGTTCATTTTTTATTTTTATCTCATTTCATTTTTCTTTTAATCAATTTGGGTGTTAGAACCACTTTTGGGTCTAACAATTCTTAAGGGGATTAATGGGAAAATCATGCTTTTCGGGTATGTTTGATTTAAAATATTTCGTGTGATTGATGTTTTAATATTTTTGATTGATTCTATATGTTATTACTGCTGTTTGGTATGTTTTGTGATGTCGTAGTAAGGTTAAAATGGTTGAAAACGTCGTCGTTTGGCGAAAGTAGCTTGCCGGAAAAACTTCAGAAAATCGGTTCCTGAAGGGAGTATGACTCACGAACCACCCAGGAGGACTTGGCTACTGGAGGGGGTATGTCTCATGAACCACTCCAAGATGATGGTCACGAGCCGGAGGTTTGGTCACGTGCGGGGGGTCACAAGATGCCCCCTGGGGGGGGGGGGGGGGGAGGGTCACGAGCAAAGGGGTGTCATGAACCGACCCAGATAAGGACCACGACCCAAACCGAGATGATCACTCTAAACTGAACCGGGATCGAGCTTCGGCTACGCAAAGAAGACTGTGGATTCTTCTGAGGATCAATTCCGATCCGATCAGAACCCGAGATGCAAAGGAAGTCCAAGTAGGAAGTCATTAATCAGGATTCAGATGGGAACCAACGAGTTATCTTCTAGTGTTGGACTTTGCTGCGGGATGTGTGCAAAGGGGTTATCAATATCTGTAACTTTGGTTCACTGTTGAAGAGAGGGGGCATGTAGGCGAACCAGAGCCAGAGAATTGTGGACTGGATGTCCCTTAACCTTGAGCCAAGGATGGGTGGATTAGGTAGGGTTATTGACTATAAACCAGAGAAGTATGGTCATAGCAATAGTTGTACGGAGTTGCCATCATGGCCCTAATGTATTTGGTGATCAAAGCAGTGGATATCGTATGCTTTACACGCTTAGTAAGAGACGTGAAGATGATTGCTATGTTTGACGTTTGCTATCATCATGACACACACACTCCCATTTTACACTTTATGTTAGTGTTACCTTAGAGTACCATACATCTTGTTATGCTAACTCTTTGGTTGCAGGTCCAGGTTTAGGTATGATTATTTATACCTGTTATTACTTTATTTTGCTGCTATCGCTCATGCCAGACTTTTATCTGACCCAGTGTTTTATGTCTCTTCTTATTACTCTGGGTGCTCCTAAATGAGCAGACTAGAGGCGGGTTAGGTGGTGATGCACGAGTAGCTATCCGGAGACGAGCAGGAGGCTTCCACGTACTATATACGTATATTATTCCTGTGTTGTTGATGGTCACTGCTTTGGGAATTAGTAATGCACCTTCTTTATTTCTTTTTAGAGATAATATTTTGAAGTTTTAATAATGATTTGAATCATAAGCTGTATTTTGGATTCCGCTACTCTGATGGTTATGGTTTAGTTTCAGCTTATGCACTGTCTCACCTGGTTTATGTCAAGTTATGTTACTATTATATTTTATTCCATGCGCTGTGAGATATACTATAGGTTCTTGTGGTTCATCGTTTCAAAACCCTTTTCCTTGACGACCGTCCCGTGCTAGTCGGGCATTCGTACAGCGCATTTCGCAGAAATGTCGGCTGGTTCCGTGCGGGCAATCACATCTATGATGGCCTGACCATATCATCGCTTACAATGGTCAGGATAAGGTGCCTCTTGGAGGGAAGTCGGGTAAGTCCTTGGGCCCTGCTTGTGGATAAGCTAGCCAAGCGCACCGGATGCACATGCCTAGAGAGTGACCAACAAAGCACGTACATCCTCTGCTTTAACAATCGAAAACCAAGGAGAGTTTTAAAAAGCACGTACATCCTCTACTTCCTTTAGAATCGAACCCAAAGGGGGTGACTTCTATTAATACTAGAAGTGGAATTCTAGTCTTCATTCTTTTCGTTCCCGAATAAAGGTTGGTTCGGGACTTCTATTATTACCAAAAGTGGATTTCTGGTCTTTAATATTTTAATTTACGAATAAGGGTTGGTTCAGGACTTTTATTGATACCTAAGTGGATTTCTAGTCTACAATCTTTTAATTCCTGAATAAGGGTTGGTTTGAGATTTCTGTTAAATACCAAAAGTGAATTTCTGCTCTTAAATCTTCACTACCCATATTTGGGTTAGTTGAGATTTCTATTAATATTAGAAGCGAGCTTCTGATCTTCAATCTTTAATACTTGAATAGGGGTTGGATTGGTACTTTCTTTTGTTTTCATAAAGCAAAGCTATGACTTTCCATCATGAACATCTAAATATGGGTTTTCTATCCCACCGTTTCATATTTGGCAACTCACCACAAAGGTGGTATCATGGACACCTCGTTACGAAATTCGATATTAAGCGTGCTCACACTCGATAATCAGGAAGTTTCCTAAACTATCTCTCTTCTTTTCCAATAGAATGTAAAGTATAAATGGGCGCGGAACCATAGACACAGGGTTAATATATTATTAAGTCTCAATCCCGAGCGACACCTAATCTAGTACATATGCAAAATATTATATAAACCATGAAAAGACTAACGCAGATATCAACTATTGAAATTTATACAGGGAAATGCAAGAAAGATCCAGAAAACAAGTTTGACTTGAAAAGTCGAAAATAGCCCTTCACAAGGGGTCAAATGTAACTACCAAAATTAACACCGAGACAGGTGACGGTGAAGGGGCATCAGACCGTCACAAGTATAGAAGAGTAGTCCATATGCAAAGAATAGGTAAAGGATAAAATTGAAAGCATAAGAGAGGCATTCAGAATAACTAGCAACTGATAGCATCATCAAAGAAGAGAGCCTCAGATCCAAAGGAAGAGTGAGGACAGGGTAGTTCCGGCACAGTGGGTAGCTAATGAGAAGTTACCTAAAACAAGAAGTTGATGAAGGGAAAGACCAAGAATCCTACAACCTGAGATCTAGAACGGTGAAAGGTCTATCTGCATTAACTTGTTTGATGACGATACATTAAGTGACGAGCGAAACAAAATAATAGAGCTAGAACCATGAGGAAACTATCTAGAAGCCAACTACCGAGTCCTGCTTGAAACATGATGAAACTATCCGGAAGCCAACTATCGAGACCCCAATTTGATGATCACCGAGAGGCAGCTTTAGTGGACAACCAAAAAGCACCGGAAGTGCCCCTTCGGAAAGCCGAAGCGCACTTCGGGGATCTACCAAAAAGCAAGTCAAAGCTTCTAAGAGAAACAAGCCATCCACTTTATTTCACTTAGTGTCGACGCTTAGCGATTCCCAAAAACAATACACTTGAAGCAAATAGGTAAATACTATGAAGAATTAATGACAAGATCGAAAGCTCGTAACCGAAAGCTTATAGCCGGAAGCCAAAGCCCTTCCGAAAGCTATCCATACCAACTAGCTTAGTATCCATACGAAAGAAGTAGAGATAACGCCAGAGAGAAGCTTCAAAAGATGAGACTATCCGTCCGAGAGTCGAAGACCGGCACCTTAAGAGCAATACTACCTCCGGCAACAAGGCCAAAAGGGCAGCCGAGAGAAAAGCAACTGAATCCGAAAGAGAAAAGCGGCCAAAACATGGTTATTACACCCGAAAAAGTATTCTGCTAGCCAAATAGCAAAAGAGGTCCAAATTTGTCTATAAACAAGACCCTATGGTTCTCATTTTCGTTGCCGAATTTTCGTTTCTCAATCTTGTAATCTTTTCTTCAAGAGAAAACCCTAATTTCACAATCAAATTAGGGATTTCTTCAATTCTTGTACTATATCCACAATAAATAAAATGGAGATGTTCAGGACTTAAACATTTCTTGATTTGATAACCATTTTTGTTTATAATGATTAGACAAGGGGTTAAAGCTAACCTTTCTTATGAAAGGGTTAATCACATCTCCCTCGTAAGAGGAAAGATCCTAGGCAAAACCAAGGCTTTTCCCCTTTCGAACCGTCATTATGTTACTTAGATCTTTCATAGTAACCCTAAAGCAACCCAAAACTCATAAAGGAGTTTGCTATGAGTTAGTGGATTGATAACCAATGCAACCAAGACCCTTTTTAAGCTGGTTTGATGTGGAAGTATCATATAAGTCATTAAGTGTTATGGTATGTAAACAGCCTGGGCGTTATGAGGCATTAGTCTGTTCCCTCTTAGCACAATGTTTATTATTTTATCCTAGATCTGAAGGTGACTGTTGCATAAGGTTTCAGTCTTATTTAACTTGGAATACCCTTCTCCCAAGGTTATCACTGACTTTGTAGTCTCTTAAGTGTTATACTCACCTCTTGATAGAAGAGTAACTAATCTTCGGGCTTAAGTTCTTGATGTGAAGGAAATGGTGGAACTCATTAAGATCACTGATTCAAGGCTACATTCCAGTGACCTTTAGATAACTCATTCGTCAAACTACTAAGCATATGCATTGTTTATCCTAGTTCGGGTGTTGACGAAAAATACCGTTGACAGAAAAAAAGATGCTTTTGTATTTTGTAAATTGAAAGTTTCTTCTTTCACTGTAAATTAATTGTTTTATGTCTTATGGAATCTTAGTCTCTATGATGTTTTATGTCTTTATACCTACAGTGCTCCACACTTTCTTAATGAAATCCTCATGTCGGTAACTTTAAGTAATGTAGGGTGTTACATTTGGTATCAGAACTTAAGGTTACCAAGATCGCTAAAGTTTTGTTTTAAAAGAAAGAATTTTCAAAAGAAGATGCATTTTTTCAGAAACCAAAAGTTACATTTGAATATAAAATATCCTTTATAGTTAGTTTCAACCCTCCGTTAACTCCTTCAAAATCTTTATCTTTTTGGTTGAGTTATAGGCATTCTACCTAAGCTTTCCTTTATAGGTTTAAATTTTGAATAATGGACAAACTCGTTTAACTTAGTAGTTGGGAAGAGTTGATGATAAAAAAGAACTTGTAGTTAGACAGACATTAAAAAGGTTTAATCATGGATGGAACTACCTTATTAGTTTAGTGATAAGAAGGATAGTTTGGAAGATAAGAAAAACCTAGATTGATTGGTTAAAGAAAGGTGGGTGTATTTCCATAGTTTTGTTTAACATAGAAAACATCATTGCAAGAATGAATGGGTTAGTGCGGAATAGGAATTTTATCGTATTGTGCAGTAACCGCCAACTTAAAGATAATTAAAAAGAAATATCTTGTAATCATGCATTTCTATAAAATGGATTTTCTGATACTATGGAAATATATTTTATAAGAAATTAATTGGAGAACTTCTAAAAAGGTGAATTTAAGGATGGTAAGAGGAAGGTTAACTGACTAAACTAATGGAAAAAGGATTATAGGGAACATATAAGAGGTAACAAATTGGACGTTGATAGAGAAATGGTAATTGGCAAGGATTGGTGGAAGAATGATTGGCCCTTTTTCCTTTGATGTGTTGGCTGCGTAGGGCTATAACCAGGATAAGTTGAATCTTGTAGAGTGTCTGTATTGTACGCTTAATGGAGCGGTCCTTTATAGACGTGGTAAATCCGTGAGGGTGTGATGATAGCATTAGTGATTGTTTTTCACTTAGGCCAAATGGTAGTTTTTGAACCCTGAAGGACCATCTTGATTATCTGTTTATCTATGGTGATTGGGGTTGAAACTAAAATTTTGATGTTTGGGGCATTTCCGGGTATGGATTAGGTTACCATGATTAAGCCTCATATGAAATATTTATTTACAAAGAGGGGGTAAATTACGAGCCTAAAAGATGGCATAAGCTTTAATATGACATATGGACTTATTGGGTAAAGCTATGGTTCTAATATCTATTAAGTATTTCAGGGAATCTTTTGACTATAAGAAGAAAGTAGTCGAGCTAGGACTAATTTTTGAATTCTTGCGACCCGATGAGTCGGTCATGTTGATATTCCTATTTTTCTCAATGCATCTCTGGGAAGTATTGTGTAACATCCTTGCATTTTAGACCGTTCAAATCAGCAATGATTCTCAATTGTAAACTTAAACAAATCAATAAACGGATAGTTATTGGGATTAAAAAAAGAAAAAGAAGAAAGAAGAAAAACAAACACAGAATCTCACAGTGGAAGGACAAAATATAATAAATAAATAACAATTCATGAAGCTATTAAAACATACATTTTATTATATTTTACAACGATTATCAGAGTAAATTAACATACAACATACCAATGCATTTGCAGCGGAATAATAATAATATGCCTGTTGAGCTCCATCTTCATCTTCATAATGGTATCTTCAAAGCAAGTGACACTTCGCTAACTGCAACTCGGTCTGACCCGAGCGTATTGCAAAAAAAGAAACACAACAAACACTCAGATCAGAACTAAATCATTCTCATATTAGTTAAATCAAATTTCAGATAATAATATGAGTGCAATAACATAAGAGATGTTACGGGAATTTCCATCTCTTAAGGATCCGTCAAACTAATACTATATGATATAATACGCTATTATAATAATGTCTATGGTTAAATATAACATAATAAAATGATGTAAGAGGGATTACCATTATTACCCTTACATTGTTTATACCGTTGCCGTAGAGTTTGCATATAACACACCAGTACATCGGCGGATAGGGATGCGCCGTGATACGACAATGTTAAATCAAAATTTTAGGGGTTCGATCAAGATAATATGACAAGGCACACGAGGAATGCCCAGAGTATGAATATACTAGTTGCACGCCCGGACTGGTGGTAATGCATAGTCGCGACTACCGCCCATCTCGGACAACACTCCCAAATCACGGATGCACATCAAATCAATCAAACCAAGGGACTATAGTAATAAAGGAAGAAGTGTTACCGATGGAGGTAGCTAACCCGACTTGGTTACGGTATAGCCCTGTTTTTGTCATTTTAATTATGACTCGAAGGTCAAGGATATCCATCATCTTCTCTTTCTTCAAACCCAGTAATCGCCTCCAAATCTATCCAGCACCATTTCTGGAACTCCACCGCGTACACAGTTGTTAAAGTGGTTTTTGGTATTGGCAGAGAGTATGACAATATCCGGTCGCGGTCTCTTTAACAACCAATTGTTTACATTTTTCACACCGGTCAGTTCTTTTACATTTCGAAGAGGTTCATACTTCATATCAAAATATCAGATTTTCAAAATCATTAAATATTCAAGACAGGGTATTATTCATACTAAAATCTCCATTTAAACCAATTGAAATCTTGAAACAATTCCAACTTTAATAATTTGAATTTTAAAATAGTTAACAGTATATTTAAAATAAATTAGATATATAATTGAAATAGCTTGAAAATAAATAGTTTGTAATTAAAATAAAATTTATCGAATTTATTAAAATATATAGTTAAAACATTAAGTAATTTATAAAATAAATAGTTAATTATAAAATGATTTATTTAAAATAATTTATAAAATAAAATAGAAATAAAGAAAAATAGTTTATAAAGGAAGAAAATAATAATAATTATTAAAATAGTTTATAAAATTGTTTGAAATACTATAGTTGGAATTAGAATCGTTTGTCCAACATTTTCAATTAAACTTGAAGTCATATTTAATCTTAAATTCAACCAACTCAATTCTCAATAATTCCATCAATTAAACTTCCAATTTATATTCATTTCAATTCGATCAAATTAATTCAAATAGTTACATTCCAAATCAGATTCTCATTTTCAATGATTTCAATAAATATCGAGTTCACAATTCATATATAATTCAAATCAATGTCTATTCACAATAAATTACAAAGGTGGGTGAAACTATTCAATTTCAATAAATTCGATTTACATTATATTTCACTTTATTTAGCTTCAGTTACAATACTAATTTATTTCTCCTTTCTGTTTATATTTCAAAATTCAAGGTTCAAGTTTAGAGGAAATAAATTATAAAACATCACTTATATTGTATTTAAAACAATATTTCAAAATTCATGGTTAAATCAAATTTTATTTAACCAACCGGTGTCCGTATATAAGTTTCTATCCTATGGAAAAGTGATACTTCAATTTTTATTTTAGTATTTTGGGAAAGGATATATATCATTCCAATCCAAACCAGAGTCATAGGTATTTATCATTTCAACCTATGTTCTTAATTCATTTTATTGATTAATCCCGGGTTTATTTGATGCTCGCAACATCTAGCGTAATGGTTGGGATTAATGAACAAAAATCAATAAACATATATAAACAATGTCGATAGCAAGATTAATTACATATCAATACATTAAATATATAATTTCAAGACATCCATCAAAATCAATACTTCTAAACAGTTCAACAATATCAGCTTACTAGTCATCAAGTATGAGGTTTTTAAACAAGAAATTAATTTATAACCGTTCAACTTATCAGTAGTTAAATTAAATTATACAATCTATGCAGATTCAACATAATAATAAATTTAAATAGTCAAACAACAACCAAAGCAATCATATCATAACATGAATTTAATTTAACTAACAATCGAATATTTTAGTTAGATGTGAGTTGAACTCACCTTCAGTGGCACAAAAATAGAGACGATAACAAAGAGGCGCAGAAATGAACGGCACTGAAACTTCAACGAACTGGACAAACAAATTACGGTCAAGACACGTAAAAATTAAGCAATGTTTGATTTCAAAATAAAACTTTTTTATAAGGGATGCATACTATTTATGCAACGTTAGAAGGCCTGGACCATTTCATTTATGATATTCAGATTCTAGCATGCGCATCTAAACTTACACAACTAAACTTTTTTTATTCTCTCTTTAAAGTATATGCATGTATTCAACATGCGCATGGGATGACTGGCATGTATCCAACATGCCATAGATCCACACATGTACTTTTTTTTTTACAAAGCTAATTTTTCTCATTAGAGGGAAGATACCACAACTATTAAGCCTAATGAACTAAGTTATAACCTTCCTTTGCATGTGCATATTTTTCTATCCAAACTAAACAAATGGTATAAAACATTGTTTCCTTCCCTTTAAAGGTTCACGTGCATGTATATATTTATCCTCTTTTTTTATATATACATATATAGATTGCACTTCTTTGGTACAAAATTTGGTTTTCATTCTTTCGAAAGTTCAACACGCATAAATGGTAACATCCCAAAATTATTCTATCACCTAATATATATACACAGAAAGTATAGCTATTGTTCCAAAGACTTGATATATATGCTATTATAAACACATTTTGACATGTACTAATGCATGGAAGAAGAGGGTTAGCAACTCAAAATTATTAGTCCATGCTACAGCAACTTATCAAACTTTGTTCCGGGTTTCAACTCATTCAACAATATCTACTTTTGGCATAAAGAAAAAGAAAAACTCTATGCGCTGAAAAAAAAGCAACCAAAACTTGAATGTTTTATTAGAACAATTTCCTAGGTGAGGCCATGGCCATCTCATCTATTGAAATTTACTTACTAAAAAAAAACAGTTCAGTTCTTCACACAATGGAGAGGGAGAGTTGGTCCCTCCAGAATGAAGGGAGAATGAGTTTAGTTGGTGATGGCATGCTTCGCTCACAGCTTTTTTTATAGATGAAAAACAAAAGAAAGATAAAGTAAAACAATGAAATTAGAAGTTTACCTCATGTTATAATACGCCGCGAGATCCAAGTTTGCAAAGAGCAAAAAAGTACGAGGAATAAAGAACAAATGGTTTCTAAATAATAGGAATGAATGGTTGCATGGAATGACAATATAGAGATGAGTCACCGTAAAAAAATCAATAGTCACGGCTATTCAAATGTATTTTTCCTTTTATAACGTTAATTAATCACCTCAGTTACAAATTTGATGCACTGATGTGTCATTAGAGAAAAATTTTGAGGGAGGAAATTATACGTAATGAAGAGTGGGCTGATGAGGTGGAATGAAATTTATTTTAACATATAAAAGGTCTATCCCATTACATTGATTCCTATTAAATTTCAATTTTCATTGATAATCCAAATTCAATTTTAATTCCAATTATAAATTAATCATGTCAATTTCATTCAAATAGTTAAACATTAATTTTAATACCTACCTGTAACACCCTGCGATTTAAAATATTAAAATTAACGGATTAAAGAATACTTAATTTCAAATATGAGAATTAAGGGAAACGGGTTACGCCATTGCATTCGTCTCGGAATTCTGCTTGAGATAGAGTCCGAGTTTGCGTAAAACGGACACCGTATGAAGGAGATATGGACAAACAAAGTTTAACAGAAAAACCGGAAACAGACCAGGATGCATTGGCGCACTTGTGAAGTACGCCAGTAGAAAAATACACCGGCGCACCTGCCAAGTGCGCCCATGTCGGGCTAAAAACCTACACAGATTTCTGGAGTATTCTGATCCGAACAGTGAGTCATTGCTAAGTCACCAGGGCTTAGGTGGCTGTTTGAATGGTTCTGGTTATTCCTAGGTTAATCCGACGGCTCATATTAAGTTAAACTTCTATAAAAACACTCCCAAACCCTCAACCCTAATCACACTAATTCATACCAAGAGCCGCCATGCCATCAATGGAGAACCTAGAGTAGCCATCATTCTCATTCAACTCAAAAGCAAGATAGAAGCAAGAATCAAAATCAAATCTAATCTAAATTAGGATAACAACTAGTCTACATCAAAGGCGAGCAATTCAGTTTCAGAATACAGATCCCAGAAAAACAAGACTATTCTTTTGTTTGTGAGTATAAATAATTTCTTTCACAAATTAATTAATTAATTTAAATGTGATAAGTTATAATTGGGATTATGAGAATACGACTTTGAATCATGGGATGTTAAATCATATGTATATGAATCTTATGCAAGTTTGGGATGTTAAATCATATGTATATGAATCTTATGCAAGTTTGGGATGTTAAATCATTTGCTAGTTTATGAATCATATGCAAGTCTGTAGGTGGATTATATACAAGTTCATATGTGAATCATGTATATACATATGCTAGTTTATGTGACATTAATTTACATGTTTAGATCCATATGGAAGTTCACATCTTTATGTTTAGATCTATATTTAGATCCGTGGTAGCGCATAGTTATGCAAATTTATGGTCTATATGCCCATTGCCTATGCTAGTTTTGTATGTGAATCATATGCTAGTTTGAATGAAATTCATATGCATGTTATAGGAAAACCATATCCATATGTGCATGTTCACATATTTATGTTTAGATCTATATTTAGATCCATGATAGTTTATAAAATTTATGTATACCCATTGCCTATGCTAGTTATTGGCTATGCAAACTTATGTCATGATTCTTAGATCTGTTTTATGTGTTATGCAAGATGTGATGTTGCTTTTCTTTTTATAAGTTAGACTATTTGCGAGTCTAACATATGTCATATTAAAACGTACGAATAGCGTGGGGATGATGGGATAATATTAAATATTAATATTGTGAATTGGCATAAATGACTTAAAAAGGTTTATAGTCAATTTGAGACATTAATTGGTATAATTTGTATACCTGGAATTTATGGTCATAATTTAGGTGACAATTATGGACATAAACTAATTTGGAATTTATTGACAAATTTGAATAGGGATATTAATCCAATTTGAGGTTAAATAATTATGTGTAATAATTAACCGCCTAAGACACGAGGTTAGACTCGTTTGTGGTGTAAGACTGCCCGGACTTGCCCGGCAAATCCAGCAACCACAAACGGTAGTCTAATGTGAGAAGTCAAAGGCACATATTAAATGCGTAACAATTGTAAAGACACGAGGTTAGGACCGTTTGCGGTATAAGACTGGCCGGACCCGCCTGGCAAATCCAGCAACCGCAAACGGTAGTCTAATGTGGAAGGTCTATATAAGGTTACGGTTCTAATGAATTAAGTAACAATTAACCAGAAAAACATGTGGTGGGACATGGGGGTTAAGTAGGTGGCCTGGGTGGCATGTGAAATACGATTAGAAACACTTAACCAAGTTGAAAACATGTAAGAAGACATGAATAAGAAGGGGTTAAGTGGGAAATTCTAGTGGGGACCAAGCATAGGTGGAAAGCTTGTGTCAAGTATGGGGACCCTTTTCAAACCAGTAACCCATTACGTATCTTTGTGAGTTTGAGTTAGATCGAGGACGAGCCACACTTACTGGGTTTGATTGTAAGAGGTCAAAACGGGTTAGCGGTGGCAACGCAAGTCCAACGGGGTCATGTGCGTGCGTGGGACTGGGCTGGTAGGTAAGACGTTGCATCATGTAGATATAAGCCATGCATCTTTAGTGGTATTGGGTTGCCACTTTGGGGAGCGATATACCCCACTGTGGGACCAGCACGTGTATCTACGAGTTAGGGAATCGATCACATGGGCGTAATGGGTAAAACTAGTGGAGATAGGGGCAGGCGGCACCTATGAAGGCAACTAGGGGTACACGGAACTGTTATTATTATTATTATGTTCAGTAGGCGGGTTCAACATTTTGGGTGACTAGTAATGGTGCAGTATAGTAATTATCCTATAGTGATTAGGAACGAGATTAACGCCAGAATATTTCTCTTGTTTGCTTTGTCATGCCCACTTGTTTCACGGTCATGCCTTGTTTTACCAGTTTATTCCTTATCCTAATTACTTTAATAATTATATTGTTAAAGTTATTATACTCGCCAGACTTTATGTCTGACCCCCATTATTTTCGCCTCTTTTCTTCATTTTCCCCAGGTTCTCAAGGTGGGACTAGTACAAGTGGAGCTTGATCTTGGATCTCTTTCTCTCTCTTTTGGAAGTGCTTGGATTGCTGAAAGAAAAGTTCAGCTCATCTCTTTTATGGTTACTTGTGTTGGGGTTATGCTTTTTTACTTTATGTACTCAGAAAACAATTTGTCAAGATGGATATTAAGTGTACTTGGTTTTACTGTTGATTTACCAAGTTGTTGTAATCAAACTATTTCTCCACTGTAGTGAAAGTTGTTTTAAAATTTTCAAGTACCAATATATGTATCTGTCTTGTTATATTCTGTTCTATACACTAATAATGCTCCATGAAAGTTAATGCATTCCCTTTGAGAGTGACATTAATGGACGTGGGGTTTTACACATGGTACCGGAGCTTAAGGCTACTAGAACAGATATGAATTTTGAAAAACTGTTTTTCAAAAATATTTTATAAAGAAATACTTTCAAAAATATGTTTTAAGGAAGGTATTTTCAAGAGAAAAGTTGTTTTAAAAACATAACCCCCAAGAGCCATATATCTTTCCTTCGATTCTTCGTTTTGAATCTCTTCCTTTTTCTTTTTTAGCATGTCTGGGGAACCTGAGATAACCGAGGGAATACTGATACTAGGCTGGTTTAGAAGGTATCTGGAGGCTAGGGCCACTGCCGCAGACCCAGCAAATGTTCCTCCTCCCCTAGCTGCAGTCGCTTCTCCTCCTCCCCCGCCTCGCATTGGTACTTTTTCGAAGATATGCAAAGATTTTCGGGCAATGGGCGGGAAACCTTTTCACGGATCAGAGATGTTTGTTGAAGCTTGAAATTGGCTTAAGGTGGTGGAAGATTTATTTGGTATCTTCGAGGTAGAAGATGGAAGGAAGGTCTAATTGGTTGCTTGGTTAATGAAGGACGAAGCCTCGTTTTGGTGGGAGGTCACGAATGGAGAGCGTCCAGTGGAGACATGGATGGATTTCAGGCGTAGGTTCGAGATGAAATTTCTCTCACGAGCAGAAGAAAATTTATATATGGAGAGGTTCTTAGCGTTGAAGCAAGGAAATTTGTCAGTAAAGGAGTACATCAACAAGTTCAACCAGTTGGCGAGATTTGTCTTAGACTTGGTGAACACACCTGAGAAGAAGGCTCTGAAGTTTGTTAAAGGCTTGAATGAGCTTCTACACAGGTTGTCTATGACCCACATTCCGATGGGGGCTACCTTTGAGAGATTGGTTGACATGGCGCTTATGCATGAAGAGGAGAAAGGTGCCAATGCTAATAAGGCACCAGAGAAGAAAGGGAACCAAAAGAAATCACAACAATAAAACAAGAAAGGCGGTAAGGATAACAATGGAAAAGGAAAGAAAAGGTGCTTTAATTGTGAGACACCAGGCCATCTAAGCAGGGACTGTAGGAAAAAGAAGAAGACTGGCTGCTTCCACTGTGGAGAGGCAGGACATCTAATTAAAGACTGCCCGAGGAAACAGGGGCAAGGGCAAAGGATAGGGTCCACTTTCGGAAGGCAGATTCAGGCTCTCATGGCACTAGAACAGGCAAGAGGGCAGGTTCAATGTCTCATGGTACCAGGACAGGAGAGAGGTAGAAACATTTCCGTTGAAAGTTTATTTTTTCTGTTTGATCATCATGTTCTTACTTTGTTTAACTCTTGCGCTTCACACTCGTTTGTATCTGCTTCGTTAGTTGAAACACTGTACCTAAATACTAGTCCAGTTATGGATATCATAGTAGTCTCAAATCCTATTGGTGGTTCGTCTCGTTTTTCAATGATTTGTAGGGACTTGAGAGTGTCTATATTGGGCGTTGGGTTTGAATGCAACGCCTTCGTTCTTGGCTTCATGGTCTACGGCTTGATTCTAGGCATGGATTGGCTAGCTAGATACGGTGCCATCCTAGATTGTGAAAGAAGGGTAGTTAGATTGTTGATTCGTTGTGGAAAGACCCTCGATATTTCTTGTGACCCTAGAGGTCCGGTAATGCTTAGCTACCTAGAATCCCTTGACGCATCCAATGATGATTTGGAATCTGTTCGTGTGGTCAGTGAATATAGTGACATCTTCGATGAAGTTTGAAGTTTACCCCCGAGGCACAAGATAGACTTTCGAATATACCTAGTATATAATGCAAAGCCAGTTGCATTACCAGTGTGCCACATGGCTCCAAGAGAGAGAAGAGAACTCAGTAATCTAGTGAAAAAATTGCTTGAGAAGGGGTTCATAAGAAGAAGTATTTCAGAGTGGGGTGCTCCAGTCGTTTTTCTGAAAGCTGATGGTTCACTTAGATTGTGCGTGGACTATAGAGAGCTGAATAAACTAACAAAGAAAAACAGACACCCATTGCCGAGGATAGATGATTTATTCGATCAGTTGGTGGGTGCTTCGGTTTTCTCGCAATCGAATTTGGCTACAGGGTTTCATCAGCAAAAGGTGGATGAAGACGGCATAGATAAGACTGCATTTAGAACTCCTGACGGTTTCTTCGAATGGCTCGTCATGCCTTTTGGTTTGGTGAATGTACCCGCATACTTTGTTTACTTAATGAGTAGGGTGTTTAGGGAGTTTTTAAACAAGTTTGTGGTAGTCTTTGTGGACAATATCCTGATTTTCTCTAAGAATGAAGAAGAGCATGCCCTACATCCTAGGGAAGTCTTAAAGACCCTACGAGCGCATCAACTTAAAGCTAAGTTCTCCAAGTGCCCTTTTTGGAGAAAAGAAGTGAGGTTTTTAGGACACGTGGTCTCTAAGGAAGGGATATATGTGGATCCCGCAAAGGTGGTGGCAATCCAAGATTGGAAAATTCCTAAGAATGCCATACAAGTAAGAAGCTTTTTTAGGGCTGGCTGGTTATTATAGGAAGTTCATTAAGGACTTCACAAAGATATCAGCCCTAATCACTCGGTTAACGAAAAAGAACTAGACTTTTACTTAGGATATTGACTGTGACGATGCTTTCCAACGTCTGAGGAGGGCTTTGATGACAGCTCCAGTTTTAGTTTTGCTAGATGGGAGTAAGCCATTCATAGTATATACCGATGCTTGCGGAATAGGGCTTGGCACAGTTTTAATGCAAGAGGGAAGGGTGATATGCTATGGTAGAAGGCAGTTGAAATCCCACGAGAAAAATTACCCTACCCACGACTTAGAGTTGGCTACCATAGTTTTTGCGCTTAAGTCATGGCGTCATTATTTGCTTGGCGAGAGGTTTGAGTAGTATACAGACCATAAGTCGCTAAAGCACTTGTTCTCTCAGAAAGATCTAAATTTGAAGCAACAAAGGTGGATGAAGTTTTTGGCATCCTACGACTTTGAGATTGCATACACCCCTGGCAAGGGCAACGTTGCAGCCAACACCTTAAGTAGAAAGAAGTTGACTTTAAGTCCTTTGTTCATAGAGCGGAAGAGTTTGGAGAATATATCTACCTTTGACTTCAGACCCTTTGTCGATTATGTACCCGGGTTGTTGGCATCGTTAGAGGTGCAACCTACACTTTTGGGTCGAGTTGGAGAGGCACAACGCGATGACCCACAGTTGGTTGAGATAGTATGCAAGCTCATAAGAGGGGAGTCTTCGAGTCATCTTAATAGATATGCTATAGATGAGAGAGGCTGTTTGCGTAGTGATGGGAGACTTTGCGTACCACAAGACGAGAGCTTGAAGAAGGCAATTCTTGAAGACTCACATCGCTTTAAAATGACCATACATCTTGGTGGTGACAAGATGTATAGGGATATGAAGCGAGTTTTCTTTTGGGCCGGAATGAAGAAGGACGTGGCTGAGTTCCTTTCTAGATGCTTAGTGTGCCACTAAGTCAAGGCGGAGCAAAAGAAGCCCGGAGGTATGCTCCACCCTTTTGAGATTCCGCTGTGGAAATGGGTAAGTGTTTCCATGGATTTTGTAGATGGGTTGCCAAGATCAAGGAAGGGTAATACGGGGATTTGGGTCATTATAGACAGACTTACCAAAAGTGCCCATTTTATTCCCGTTAAAAGTAGGAGGACCGCCACATGGTTAGCATCTGTTTACCTTCGAGAGATAGTTCGCCTGCACGACATAACCTCAAGCATTGTGAGCGATAGAGATCCCATTTTCACAAGCGAATTTTGGAAAATCTTACAAGAGGCGGTTGGAACACAATTGTTCTTAAGTTCTGCTTATCACCCTCGGACGGATGGCCAGACCGAGAGAGTAAATCGGATTCTAGAAGACCTTCTGAGGCTATGCATCCTAGACTTTCGAGGAACAGGGGAAGAACATCTTCCATTAGTGGAGTTTGCCTATAATAACAGCTTTCAGGCTAGCATTGGCATGGCACCTTTTGAGGCTCTTTATGGACGACCATGTCGATCACCTACTTGTTGGTGGGAATCCACGGACAAGTTTTTGCTTGGACCCGACATGATTAGGGAGACTTCAAAGAAAAAAGACTTGATTCGATGGCGAATGAAGAAGGCGCAAGACCGACAGAAGTCATATGCTAATAAGAGACGAAACGATCTTGAGTTAAATATTGGGGACTGTTAGCCTACTTTGTGAACTAGGCAACACAAAGTCAAGAAACCACACATTGAAGGGCATTTTTAGTTAGAAGACTTCGGTTCGGATTGGAGAAGAACACTACAATCTAGATTAGATAGCAGCAGCTGTTCGGATCGGGTCAGAGCAAACCATTGGTTCGGGTCGGAAAGAGTCCTCTGTTCGGATCGGTGAGCTCCTATTGAGTAAATTGGTAAGGCGTATCTAACCGGATCGGAGGGCAACTAAATCTCCAATGGATCGGAAAGCCACCTGTTTGCCACGACAATGGAACGGAGCGGAGCAGATTAGAGAAGGAGAGTCGCACCCAAGCCAATCCGGTTCGGATCGGGAATCCCGATCCGAACCCCTTATCTGCGCGTCTCCGACCCGAACCCATGATCCATGTTATTCTCCTGCAAAAGCGCCTGGATATCCGGACCGGCTATGACCAGTTCCTACCCATAACGTCCTTCCCTTTGATGCGTTGTCAACATGATAGTTCATCCGAACCCGAAGAGAGTGCGATGGATGACACGTGGCCCCGACCCGGATCAAGTTTCAAGCAAATTCACACCTATAAATACCCCGTCTGGAGACAAAGAGAAGGATTTTTTTTCCAGCATTTTGAGAATTCAACTACCTCCATAACCCGAACTCCATTACTCCCGGAGAATCCAAATCTTCTTTCATTATTTGTTTTATTCTATTGAGTGAATATAAGTGAGTTGTGAGTGAAGTCAAGTGACAATTACATTGTATCTGCAACAGAATTATTGAGTATAGTGAAAGATAAGTGGACGTAGGCATTTCTTCGCCGAACCACTATAAATTCTGCGTGTTCATTTTTATTTTTATCTCATTTCATCTTGCTTTTAATCAATTTGGGTGTTAGAACCACTTTTGGGTCTAACATTTTGGTGCTTTCACTGAGAACCCTCATCTAAATTCTTTATTTTCCGGGATCTCTTTCTACTTTTTGGACCGTTGAGTTCAAAGAAGTGAATCCTTTAATTTCTCCGCTTTTTTACATTCGTTGAAGTGATTGTCAAAGACTCATGGCCAAAGGAAAAGGCAAGGAAGTTCAGTCTTTTCGAGGAAATGGAGCTGGCGAAGATCAGCAAAACGCTGTTGTAACAAGGTCTCGGGGGCAGAGTTCAGCAGCAGGAAGAATCAATGCAGGAAATCCGAGCCGACATCAGGGGGAGAGCTCCGATCCGATCCGGGTAGGAGACTCTGAAGCAGTGCATTCCCCCAATCTGAACCGACTCGAGCTACTTGCTGCGTACCGATCCGACCAGGCACCCCAGCTCCGATCTGATCCGACCTCTTACCTCCGACCCGACCCGATGCTTGGTGAAGCTGGAACCTCTACTCGAGTCCCTACGAATGCTCCAATTCCAGCCGCCAGGGTTGGTGATCAGGTCAATCCATCTGCGCCCATCACTCAAGCGGATTTTTCGCGCTTGCTTGACATGCTTGAGAGCACGAGGGAAGCCATGAAAGTTCACGAGCGCACTAATCTCATGATGCAGGAAAATATGAGGCTCATGAGTCGGGAGATTAGTGAACTCCGTCGACAGAGAACTCCATCACCGGTTCGTCACACACCAGTAGATCAATCTTCATCTTCCGAGGAAGAGAGGCCTCGTGAACGAAGGCCACTCGAACGACCTCAGAACGTGGAGCAACTGACATTTGGATCTTTGGGATCTCGTGAGGATATCGCACGAGCATTAGGAAACGATGACCCCACTCGGGGGCAAAGACTCCCGTCCCCTCTTCCCGAGATCGACCGGGAACGCAGGGAACGGAATCGAGCAGAGGCAGCTCGAAGAAGAAGGGCATCTCCTAAACGAGAGCCCAGAAGGAACTCGGATGCTAGGGCCAGGGAACCTGAGCGGCCCCTAACTAATGCTGATGTACAGGCAATGGTTCGCCAAATTATGTCCGAGAGCCGGAATTATACGAATGAAGACTATGGCATTGAACGAAGCCATACTCCCTTCACCAACGATATCCTCGACTTCCAATTTCCCCGACGCTTTAACTTGCCACAAATGGACAAGTACAACGGAAGGACTGATCCGGGACAACATCTGATG
Source organism: Allium sativum (assembly GCA_030737875.1). NCBI lineage: Eukaryota > Viridiplantae > Streptophyta > Magnoliopsida > Asparagales > Amaryllidaceae > Allium > Allium sativum. Next base: position 40,416,080 of record JASFAX010000020.1, on the reverse strand, counting down.
CGGTATTCATGGCTCATGAATGCTGCTGCTGCCCCAGATGAAGTGAAGTGCAAAGCATTCCCAATCTACCTAGAAGATGTGGCATTGTTCTGGTTTACCCGACTTCCTCCTCGTTCGATTTCTAATTACAAGGAACTAAGCGAGCGTTTCATGAACCAGTTCCGACTACATGCCCGAAAGTCCAAAAGTGTTATTGAATTATCGAGAATCAAACAGGCACCAGGAGAATCTTTAAGGGCATATCTTGATCGTTTTAACCAAGCTGTAACTGAGGTCAGTGATCCGCATGAGCCCACTATTCTGATGGCATTGAAGGAAGGAGTCGATCCTGAATCTGAGTTTGGAGACTACCTTTCTGGGAAGACACCCCCCACAAGGGAGATATTCTACGAAAAAGCCGATATTTATTTAAGGCGAGAGGAGGCCAGGGCAAACCGAAAGAGAAAGTCTGAAACGGCTTCAAAGGAGAATGTGCAGAGTAATATCGCCGTGAAGCAGTCGGGGGAAAATTCTGGCAAGGTTGAAGTAAATGTAGGAAACAAGGGTGGAAACAGCAATACGGGAAGTGGGGGAAACAACAACAATAACCGTAATTCGAGCGGTAACAGGAGAAACAGAAATAGGGGAAGCGACCCTAACAAAAGACCCCGATTCCAGAACTACGAGAATTATACACCATTGAATGACACCCTGGAAAATATTTACCTAGATACGTACAACGTGTTACAGTACAAAAGACCGCCACCTCGTGATTCGACCGAGAAAGAAATGGCGACAGGGAAATTTTGCTTGTTTCACGGAACTCACGGGCATTCAACTAATGAATGTCGGCATTTGAGGGATGTGATTGAGAAACTGTTGCGTGAAGGGAAGTTGGATCAGTACAAGGTTGCCCCGAGAGACAGGGGGCAAGGTGAGCAGGCTCCAAAACAGATTCTACCTGCTCCCAAGCCTACGTCGCAGCAGAAAGGTAAAGGAATTGTTATCAACTCCATAGTAGGCGGACCTCACCCAGCAATCCGAAGTTTCAGATCGATGGATCAATATGTGAATGCTGCTAAGCATCTAGATGTGAATGAAGGTGATGATTTGGAGGATGTCACCCCCATAATACAACAGAAGACCATGTTTGACGACGTGGTATTTCGTAGCCGAGACAATACTGGGATACAATCACCCACCAATGATCCATTGGTTATTACTACCACCATTGGGCCGGCCTTGGTCCATAAGGTATTAGTAGACAATGGAAGTTTCGTTAATATTTTGTTCAAGAAGTCATTTGATCAGATGAAGCTTGAGTCCGAAGATCTGAAACCTTGTGAAGGATGGATCAGAGGTTTCAACGGGGCGACGACAGCTCCCGTGGGATACATAGAGTTTCCCGTGACCCTGGGGCAAGGAGAACGTAGAAGAGTGCGAATGCTTCAGTTCGTAGTATTGGACGTGGATTCGCCTTATAACGCATTTTTGGGCAGACCTGCCCTCGCTGAATTTAGAGTTTGTATCGCCCCTTGGTGCTTGTTACTTAAGTTCCCAACCGAAGCCGGAACCGGAGTAATGAGAGGGGATCAGGTTTCCGGACGGGCCTGCTATGTGGCCGAACTAAAGATGTTGATGAAAGGATTTAATGCTGAGAGTAAGGATGCCTCGTCTCCCTCAAAGGGGGACTCGGCATAGCAATTAGAGAGATTGAACCCGAGGGAGTTGCCCAAAGGAACGCCTGAAGACCTGGATCCCAGAAAAGACGAGGAACCAGAGGCTAGGAATGCAACTCCTAATGAAGCGACAGTGGAAATCCCCATTGATAAAGCTGATCCGACGAAAGTTTTGAAGATTGGTTCTCAATTGGATCCACGTCGTGCTAAAGAACTAACGGACTTCTTGAAGGCAAACTTAGACGTGTTCGCCTGGACCCATGCTGACATGTATGGGATATCACCATCCATTATAAGTCACAAATTGAATGTAAATCCGAACCATCCGCCGGTGAAGCAAAAGAGACGCATGCTGGGCCCAGAGAGGTCGGCTGCTCTCAAGGAGGAAGTAGAGAAGTTGAAGCAGAATGGATTTATTCGAGATTCGACTTATCCCGACTGGATATCGAATCCCGTATTAGTAAAGAAGCCAAACGGAAAGTGGCGGACTTGCATTGACTTTTCGGATTTAAATAAAGCTTGCCCGAAAGATAGTTTCCCACTTCCCAGGATTGACCAGCTTGTAGACTCGACAGCAGGTCATGAACTTCTTTCTTTCATGGACGCATATTCTGGATACAACCAAATTCCTATGCACATACCAGACCAAGAACATACGAGTTTCATTACGAATTTGGGGCTATATTGTTATGTTGTAATGCCATTCGGGTTAAAAAACGCTGGAGCTACTTATCAGCGCTTGGTAAATAGAATGTTTTATGATCAAATAGGAAAAACTATGGAAGTTTATGTGGATGATATGCTTGTCAAATCAAAGCAGTCTTCCAGTCATACGCAAGACTTAGCGGAAATGTTTGGTATTTTGCGAAAGTACCGGATGAAATTGAATCCTCTGAAATGCTCATTTGGAGTGGCATCGGGAAAGTTCCTTGGCTTCATTGTGAGTTCCCGAGGAATTGAAATCAACCCTAGCCAGATAGCAGCGATTAGAAACATCGAAGAACCGAAGAGAATTAAAGACGTCCAAAGTCTGGCAGGGAAGGTAGCGGCGCTGAGTAGATTCATCTCCAAAGCCACAGATAAATGTGTTCCGTTTTTTGATTTGATAAAAAGGGGAAAGAAGAACTTCCAGTGGACTCCGGATTGTGTTGAGGCCTTTCAAAATCTGTTAGAACTGCTAGAGAAACCGCCGATTTTATCAAAGCCCGTAGATCACGAAGAGTTATTTGTTTATTTGGCAGTCTCGGCTCATGCTGTCAGCACGGCTCTGGTTCGAGAAGAAGACAAAGTACAAAGGACGGTGTATTATGTAAGTAAGAAATTAGCAGCGGCAGAGCGCAATTACCCAAAAATTGAGAAGCTCGCTTACAGCCTCCTGATCGCATCCCGAAAACTTCGTCACTATTTCCAAGCCCATCCAATAACCATATACACCGACCAGCCTTTGAGGCAGGTATTGCAGAGACCCGAAGCATCGGGAAGGTTGATCAAATGGAACATAGAACTAAGTCAGTTTGATTTGAACTTTCAACCGCGAAAGTCAATCAGGGGGCAAGCTCTAGCAGACTTTATTGCGGAGTTCACCATTCCAGAGGAGGAAATAATCAATGACCAAGTGGTTAAATCCGTGGATGAGCTAGAGATGAATCCGTGGAAATTATATACAGATGGAGCTAAGAATGACCGAAGGTCCGGAGCTGGAATTGTCTTAGTCACTCCCGAGGGACGGTCGTTATATTACGCCCTGCGATTAGAATTTTCAGCAACTAACAATGACTCTGAATATGAAGCCCTGATTGTCGGGCTGAAACTTGCTAAAGACCTTGGAGTAAAAATGTTAGACATATTCTGTGACTCTAAAATTGTTGTTTGTCAAGTGCGAGAGGAATTCGTGGCTCGAGGACCTCGGCTTATCGCCTACCTCAAGAAAGTGAAAGAGTTATTGAATAGCTTAGAGCGGTACAACATAACACATATTCCCAGAATTGAAAACCAGAAAGCGGATAGACTGGCAAAGCTGGCTAGTTCCGACAATCCAGAAGAGACTGAAGTAATTCCAATTGAAACATTGGAGTCACCAAGCTTTGAGTCAATGGAAATTGAATTCGCTTTTGAAGCGGAACCAGAGAAGGAGTCATGGATGACTCCAATTAAGAATTTCCTTAAGAATGCGACACTCCCATCGAAGAAGAGTGAGAAAAGAGCTGTAGTTCGCAAAGCTACCAGATACGTTATACAAGATGATACTCTCTACAGACAAGGATTTTCTATGCCCCTGTTACGATGTATCGCACACGACGACATCAAGCGTGTACTAAGAGAAGTACACGAAGGTGAGTGTGGAGATCATACAGGAGGTCAAACTTTAGCAAAGAAAATATTGCGGTACGGATACTTCTGGCCTACGATCAATAAAGATGCAGCTGATTATTCACGACGCTGCGATAAGTGCCAGAGATTCGCCAAAATCCCAAGGGCACCGTCGACCCAACTTAAATCAATGGTGAGTCCTTGGCCATTTGCCACATGGGGAATTGATATCATTGGAGTTTTACCAATTGCTAAAGGAGGAGCTAAGTATGCAATAGTAGCCGTGGACTATTTTACGAAGTGGGTGGAAGCTGAGCCCTTGACTAAGATCACAACAAGAAAGGTGATAAGTTTTGTGGTCAGAAATATTATATGCCGATTCGGGATCCCAAGGACGATTATCACTGACAACGGGACCCAATTTGATAGCACTGAATTCAGAAATTTTTGCCAGAAGTATAAGATAGACAAACGATATACTGCAGTTGCCTATCCGCAATCGAATGGGCAAGTAGAGGCAATAAACAAGGTAATAAAATCCATTCTCAAGAAGCGATTAGAGCGTGCAAAGGCAAAGTGGGTTGATGAATTGCCCTTAGCTTTGTGGGCATATCGAACAACATTTAAAACGGCCACCGGTCATACCCCTTTCTCTCTCTCCTTTGGCTCAGAAGCAGTAATTCCAGTTGAACTGGAAGTTCCTTCCCACAGGGTGACATATTATGACCCCATGACGAATCGGGCGCTCTTACTTGAGTCTCTTGATGAAATCGAAGAGAAAAGGGACGAAGCAGACTTGCGTGCAGCAAGACATCGGCGTCAGATGGCACGCTATTATGACAAAAAAGTTCGCCTCAGAACTTTTGAACCAGGAGATTTGGTGCTAAAGAGAGTTTTTCCATCCCTTCCTCACCTTGGTCCGAAATGGGAAGGACCCTTTGTCATTCAACGGAAACTTGAAAAAGGAACCTTCAAGTTAACGACCGTGGATCGCGAAGAAGTCCCCAGAGCATGGAATGCCCAACACTTAATGCGATATTTGGATTAAAAACACTGTACTTTGTGTTATTTTTCTTATGAACTCTGTAATAAGGCACGACTTGCCTTGGGAAAAATTTGATGATATGAATAAAGGACTATAAAGTGGATGTAGGCTACGACTTAGCCGAACCACTATAAAAACATTGTGTGTTGTTTACTTTTATGCATTTACATTCATCAGTTATTCTGTTGTGATTATAAAATACAGGATAACTCAGAGCCTAAAAAAGTTGAAAACAGTGTAGGCATAAAAAGAAGCACAACGATTGTTTGTGCAATAAGACATAAAAGAATGAAAAAACGACATTCTTAACTCTAACTCTCCAGAGAAAGAGAGAGAGTATAAAAGCGTCTCTGACTGAGCGCTGAAAAAGAAATTCTCTTCCTAACTCTAACTCTCCAGAGAAAGAGAGAGAGTATAAAAGCGTTTCCGACTGAGCGCTGAAAAAGAAATTTTCCTCCTAACTCTAACTTTCCAGAGAGAAAGAGAGTATAAAGGCGTCTCCGACTGAGCGCCGAGAAAGAAATCTTTCCCCGTTGAACGACCGGGGAATAAACAAATGACTGAACTCGAACTCTAACTCTCAAGAGAAAGAGGGAGAGTATAAAAGAAATGCCAGAAAAAAACGACAGGTACTGACGACACAGGAAGTGCTATCCCGTCAGAGAATTGGGAGCATTCAGATTGCTAGATTAAGCATTAAATAACTTGTGGAAATTGACTGGGGACACATATGCATACACATATTTCCCCCCTCCAAAACTTCGTCTCATAACCATAGACATGCATTTTTACATAAGTGCAGAACTACTAACAAATAAACATTGCAAAAAGTGAATTATTTTTATTTACAAATGAATGAATTTGTACAGGGAAATAACTAAAGAAGAAAGTGCAGGAGCTGCTTTTGTAGCAGTAATTATTGGTTCACAAAGATGCTAAAAAGATACAGGGGAACCCACTATTTGGGTTTGGAATGAGCCTTAGATTTCTTGGCGGCTTTTTCCGCATCCTTTGCTTCCTTCTCGGCTTCAGTCAAGATTCGTTTCGATTTCTTTTTCCCTGAAGATGCGGTACTGGAGCCAGTAGACTTCTTCCCGGAAGGCGGGACACTGGAATCAAGAGAAGATTTTTTAGCAAGTTCTTCGGAAATAGATCTAGTTGAGAGCTTAACAACTAACCTTGAACCCGCATCCACAACTGCGAGGGGCTTGAGGACCTCAGGGTCTAGTTCTTCGGCCTTTAATTGCAAACGCTTGTATTGGTCAGCCTTCATTGCAGCCAAGGTAACGTCATCAGTACTTTTTGACTCCCCGGTTATTGCGACTTCTGGTTCCTCATCATGCCCCCCGTCTCCGCCATCGTCCTTTAAAGCTGCTATCATTTCTTCATCATGGGGAGTGGTGACCTTAGTTGGCTCACTTCCTTCCCCCAAATCTATGGAAGCAGCCTTGTCTTCCCCTTCTTTGGCCCTATCAACGGGCTTTGTCCCAGCGACAGCTCCTTGAGCTACATCTGTCTTTGCGGATGATTCAACACCTACAGAATGAGAAACATCGGTTATCAACTCAGGCGAAAACAAAGGGTCTCTCATCGAATGTTCAATCACGTAGCGAAAGGTAGTAGTAGCTTTGGCAAATTGAGGAGAAAAGATAGGGATACCTTTCGAAGACTTTTCAGCGGGGGTGGCTACTACCTCTGGGGTTATTTCAGGAATGGGAGATAGCAAAGTTGTTTGGGGAATTCCCGGATTTTCGGGATCATACCCTTCTACTTCGGGAGTTGCAGGAGCAGAAGAAGAGGAGCCAGCTTCGGGAATGGTTTTTTGTTTAGACTTCCGTCTCTCTTCTTCCTTGGCCTCAGCAATAAGGCGGCGCCCTTCAGCTAGGCGCTCCGGTTCATCGTCTCTCAAGTATTTCTCCATCAGTTTATCTTCATCGAGGGAATCGACCTTAAGTTCCTCTTTTTCCCACTCAACGATTTGATTCCATACTTGAACCAGAGTGGATGGATAGTCCTCGATCCAAGAAATGTTTCGACGATGAATAATGTGTGCGAAGAATTCAATCATCAACTCGCCAAAGCCCTGAATATCAGCCTCCGCCTCTGATAATTGCTTGCGGGCTTCCTCCGCAGATTTAATAGCACACTCCACATTGCCCTCGGCCAGAGCAGCCCTGTTCTCTGCCTCCAACAACTTTGACGCCAAGTCAGCGTTCTTCTTTTCTAATTCAGCACTCTTCTTTGCTAACTCGGCGTTTTTCCGCTCAAGCTCAGCATAAGCAATGCGTGTCTTAGCAGTCTCTGACTTGGCCTCGTCAGCTTGCTTTTTTAATTCAGAACGCTCCTGAGTATGAGATTCAAGCAAATCGTGATAACGTTTTTGCATGTCCTCGAATTGTTGTTTGAAATTAGAAGCGTCCCTTTGAGCGACCGCTAGCTGAGCTTGAGTGTCTTCCAAATCTTTTCCTAGAGCTTTTAAGGCCTTAGTATCCTCCTCCGCGGTCTTTTGCATTGAATCAGTATTTGTGATTAGAGTGCGGATGATTTTAGAAAGATTGCGCGAATATTTGAACATCTCAGTACATTGTTTTTGCACCGCATCAATCTTTGCTTTGGCCTCCTCTGCCCAATTAGACGAAATAGGTTCAAGGGCAGGTAAAAAAGTCAGAGTTTCAAAGTAGTGTTCGGGAAATTGCTCTTTCAAATATGCCCGCTTTATGGCAGTTCCCGCATCTGGTGGGGGAGGAGCGAGGATTGTCAATTCGGTGTCCCTTCCTGAAGAGGATTCTGTAGTCTCTTTGTCTGTCCTAGGTCGTTTAGTAGCAGGGACCTTTTGCTTACTTCGAGACCCGGTTTCCTTTGGAGGACTTTTCTCTCTACTGCGTTTCTCATAGGAAGAGGAGGAGTCTTTGGATTGTGGTCTGTCCTCCTCCCTACGGCTTTGATAGCTCTTATATTTCTCTTGTTCAGATCGGACTGGTGAGCGGGAACGTGAGGGTTGAGAACGATAGGGATCATAAGGTCTTCTCTCCTCCCTACCACGATCATCCCGACGATCATACTCGACATCCTGAGGAGGATTGGACATGCTGCGACGAAGTTTTCTTATATCGTAGTAGGATCGAGACATTGTACCTGCACGATAAAATAAACGAAGTTTAGAATTAATGGATTCATGGAGAAAGAAGTGCAACGAATGCTAATGCTGTGGTGTAAAGTGCATCCTAAGTGGTGTGTGTCCCCCCAACCAACCCGAGTCTGAAGCTAGACTAGTGCGGGCAGGCTCTTTGGCCTTAGCGGGAGTAGTTTCTTCAGAAGAAGTGAAGACTAAAGGATCCTTCCTGAAATCCTCTGAAGTATATATAGTCTCAGGTAAGGGGAGATCCCCCAAACCCTGAAATATGTGCTCATCAGTGCTAGGAACATCCCCTTCGGAAGCGTGAAGCGGCGACTCTTGGGAAGATTTTGACTTGTCTAGAGAAGTAGTTTCCTCGGGGGCAATATACCCTTCACGATGCTTTTCGGCCAGATTAGCCAATTCATCATCTTGTGTGGAAGAGGGAGAAGGTGAAGTTTGAAGAGGAGCTGTAGGAATTCCCGAGCCTTCTCCTGTCTCTGGAACTATCTCCACTGGAGGAATGTATGCGTAAGGGACCGTCCCATGGCCGATGCTACGAAAAACGGATAGCAGCCCATGAAAGTGAAGGTATTCATCTTTAAGAACCTCGTCGATAGTCAAGAATTTTTTATCGCCATTAAGAAGTCGGTGCATCCGATCAAAGAACACCTGATCTGATATCTGTTTGGGATTGTCGACTGCAAATAAAAAGGAAAACAGGTCAGGGTGATGATTCAAGTGTACAGAGTCCGGGTTCAGAAAATCAACGCTTTACTTGATTTTGTCCATCTCCTAGCGCATCCGGACTGTTGCTTTATGTAGAACCATTCTAGTCTGGAATCTCCAGCTTTACTGCTAAATGGTGCAGAGATTATCTTCCTTTTTGGGACTGATTCAAAGTAGCAGAAGGATGGAGTCTCTCGAGTCCGATGCTTGAAATTATAGAAGAAGTGAACGTCATCGAACGTGAGCTCTATGCCTAGGATTTCACGATATGCTATGTACAAGGTGTGCAAATAGGCATATGAATTGGGATGTAGCTGCATGGGGGCAATCTGCATTTGTCTTAAGAAATCAACGATGAAAGGAGAGAATGGAAGAATGGCGCCGACCATGCACATCAATCGAGTGACCGTCATATATCCTTCTGGAGGGTTGTGGGGACGGTCAGAGCGTGAGGGCACTAGGGTGTCCCTTTTCATTATTCCATATTTTAGACAAATTCGAACAAGTCGATCGTTGTCAATTGTTGATTCAACGGAGTCCGAGGGTGATTCCAATATGATGGCTGATTCAAATTCATCGGGTGCTCGATTGTCACCAATCCCTCCTTCCTCCTCGAAACCCAGAGAAACTTCATTCTCTGAAGACACCTCGTCGCTTTCCCGATGACCAACCCCGTAATCTGGACCCTCACTGTCCCATTCTGGATCAGACGAAGAAGATATATCCTCAAGAGTGATTTTGTTAGAAGTTTCCGGGGCTTCTTTCCTCTCAGCTAGACGGGAAGAACGTCTGGGCCTCATTGTCATAGAACTATTGAAGAAGCAATAGCACGGATTAGAGTAAATTATCCCGTGCCCCCCTTGTGTATGTGTGTGAACTAAAATGTGTGCAGCAAATGTGGGAAATGCAAAATAAAAGTACAGCAATGTAAGACGAAGCTTTGAAGAAAAAGTGATAGTCAGAGTTGTTCTTAATGCTCGTTTATGTCCGCGAGGCACTATCCTAACTGTTCATTAAGTTGAAGATTATGTCAAGCATTGATTAACCCTGGTTGAATAAAGTCTAGTGCTTTGAGTTGGAATATGCATATCATTCGGTTCGGTGCGTTCATTGTTGGGTTCGGATCGGATGTGCATATAGCTGGGATCGGTTCGGGTTTGTGTATTGTTTAGTTCGGAGAAGACATTTATGTTTGGCAGATTAAAACCGGATCGGAATAAGCATTCAGAGTGGTTCAGCAAACAAAAGGATCCATACGTCCTTTCCCTTTCTCTATCTTTTCCCCGACCCGACCTGGTCGGATAAGCATGGCTTTCTCCACATCGCATTTCATTCCGACCCGATCCTAACATATGAACTTGTCCTCCCTTCCGCTGCTCCAGCACTTTCTAACCCGAACCGAACCCAATTCCTATTCTCCCCTTTCTCGTCTTCAAATTTCATTAGACCCGAACGAAATTAAGCGTTTATGTGCTTGAATGTTTAACGCTGGATCCCAATGACCCCCGTTGCAACCTCGAGACGGCGAAGACGCCATCAACGACGAAGATAAACGGTGGAGGAGATCCAGGCGTCGGAGTTTAACAAATACCACACTCCCACCGCTCGACTTAACCGCAAATCCTAGCTAAAGTTGGTTATTACGTAAATAATCAGAAGATTCAAAATACCTAGATGTTTTTATTCGAAGATTGAAACGAGAAGTTTTAGAGTTTTTGGAATTTTTAGGAAATAAGATTTCGGTATAAAGCTGGGAGTAAAAGAAAGGTAGAAGAGTTTAAGTGAGTGAGTTTATATAAGACATGAGATGGCTCTTTGTATTCCCCATGTTTTACTCCGTTCGGACCGAGTCCAAGTCAGCCCACATCTTTTGGCCCATCAACCCAGTGCAAGGCGAAGCAGGAAGAAAAGGTGCTCGAGTCAGACACCGAACCGAGTAGAAATCTGTGCACTCCTCTAGCATCCGAGCCGGATAGACATCTGTACGTTCCTCTAGCATCCAAACCGAATAGAAATCTGTGCATTCCTCTAGCATTCGAACTGGATTTAAAAGAAAAACTAGAAAAGAACATACCTGAGAAGAATACTATGTGTCGAGAAGAACTTCTGGACTTGACTCAAAAATGAAGAAAATGAATCAAGTATTTCACGACATATATGCAAGCGATAAGAGACATGTCTTCATGAAGCAACGCATCTTCACAAACGAACAGAAGTGACTTTCTAACTGTTCTGACTCAAGGACTAGCATTCAAGCAACATCAAAGCACGCTTCGTATACAACAGAAGCATCCTTTGAGGGGGCAAAATGTTAGCCTACTTTGTGAACTAGGCAACACAAAGTCAAGAAACCACACATTGAAGGGCATTTTTAGTTAGAAGACTTCGGTTCGGATTGGAGAAGAACACTACAATCTAGATTAGATAGCAGCAGCTGTTCGGATCGGGTCAGAGCAAACCATTGGTTCGGGTCGGAAAGAGTCCTCTGTTCGGATCGGTGAGCTCCTATTGAGTAAATTGGTAAGGCGTATCTAACCAGATCGGAGGGCAACTAAATCTCGAATGGATCGGAAAGCCACCTGTTTGCCACGACAATGGAACGGAGCGGAGCAGATTAGAGAAGGAGAGTCGCACCCAAGCCAATCCGGTTCGGATCGGGAATCCCGATCCGAACCCCTTATCTGCGCGTCTCCGACCCGAACCCATGATCCATGTTATTCTCCTGCAAAAGCGCCTGGATATCCGGACCGGCTATGACCAGTTCCTACCCATAACGTCCTTCCCTTTGATGCGTTGTCAACATGATAGTTCATCCGAACCCGAAGAGAGTGCGATGGATGACACGTGGCCCCGACCCGGATCAAGTTTCAAGCAAATTCACACCTATAAATACCCCGTCTGGAGACAAAGAGAAGGATTTTTTTTTCCAGCATTTTGAGAATTCAACTACCTCCATAACCCGAACTCCATTACTCCCGGAGAATCCAAATCTTCTTTCATTATTTGTTTTATTCTATTGAGTGAATATAAGTGAGTTGTGAGTGAAGTCAAGTGACAATTACATTGTATCTGCAACTGAATTATTGAGTATAGTGAAAGATAAGTGGACGTAGGCATTTCTTCGCCGAACCACTATAAATCCTGCGTGTTCATTTTTATTTTTATCTCATTTCATCTTGCTTTTAATCAATTTGGGTGTTAGAACCACTTTTGGGTCTAACAGGGATATGGTTTTTATTAAGGTGTCACCGTTGAGAAACGTAGTCCGTTCTGGATCAGTAGGGAAGTTGGCACTGAGGTTCGTAGGACCCTTTCCAATTACAGAGAGGATTGGGCAGATGGCGTATAAAGTAGAGTTGCTAGAGAAGCTCAGCGGTGTTCATGACGTGTTTCACGTTTCGCATTTGCGTAAGTGTTTACATGATATGACAGATGTGGTAGAGCCGAGCACACTCAAAGAAGTGGAAGTAGAGAGCAATGACACGGTTAGACGAGCTCCTATACGCATTCTCAGATCGGAGGTCAAAAATCTACGCATCAAAGAGGTCAAGTTGGTCAAGGTGCAATGGGGAGATGATCAAAGAGACGCGACTTGGGAGACAGAAGACAAGATTCGTATGCTGTACCCTTTCCTTTTTGAGGGTATGTTTTTATTTTCTCCTTTTTCTACCGCTTTGTTGATACTTGTCCTATCATTTAGTATCATCTTTGTGATGACATCTCCGATCTTTAGTTAGGAAGAACCCTATGGTTGCAAACATGTGTTTGAGACATGCTATGTTTGGTGGATGAAAATGGATGCAAGTGGTTGCTCGTGAATGCATGTACACACACATTAGGCACTAGATCGGCTCATTCACCTTCATATTGCATATAAATGTGTGTGCATATCTAAATTTATGGATGTATAATGGTTGTGTTATCATATGGATGCTGCATTTTGATGAATGGTTATGCGCACATGTAGAAATAATATGTATCGATAGGATTCTTTTGCATACATATTGGACGCATGGCACTATCATGATTTGCATTAAGGAGGTCAACCGAATCAGTAGACCGCCTGATTTTGCATTAGATAAGGAACATATATATACACACATTTTTTGCATATGTTCATACGACATTAGAAATTTTGTAAGGACAATGGATGCCTATGTTTGATGGTTGAGTAGATGAATGATTGGATGTTAGGATATACATTCTCCTTAACTTGGAGATTTCGGGGGCGAAATCCTTTATGGAGTGGAGAATGTAACACCCCATGATTTTAAATATAAAAATTAATGAATTAAAGAATACTTAATTTCAAATATGAGAATTAAGGGAAACGGGTTACGCCATTGCGTTCGTTTCGAAATTCTGCTTGAGATAGAGTCCGAGTTTGCGTAAAATGGACACCGTATGAAGGAGATATGGACGAACGAAGTTAGGCAGAAAAACCGGAAACATACCAGAATGCAATGGCAAACTTATAAAGTGCGCCAGTACAAAAATACACTAGCGCACCTGTTAAGTGCGCCCATTTCGTGCTAAAAACCTGCACAGATTTCTAGAGTGTTCTGATTCGAACAGTGAGTCATTGCTGAGTCACTAGGGCTTAGGTGGCTGTCTGAATGGTTCTGGTTATTCCTAGGTTAATCCGACGGCTCATATTAAATTAAACTTCTATAAAAACACTCCCAAACCCTCAACCCTAATCACACTAATTCATACCAAGAGCCGCCATGCCATCAATGGAGAACCTAGAGTAGCCTCCGTTCTCTTTCAACTCAAAAGCAAGATAGAAGCAAGAATCAAAATCAAATCTAATCTAAATTAGAATAACAATTAGTCTACATCAAAGGTGAGCAATTCAGTTTCAGAATACAAATCCCAGAAAACAAGACTGTTCTTCTGTTTGTGAGTATAATTTCTTTCACAAATTAATTAATTAGTTTAATTGTGATAAGTTATAATTAGTATTATGAGAATATGACTTTGAATCATGGGATGTTAAATGATATGTATATGAATTTTATGCAAGTTTGAGATGTTAAATCATATGTATATGAATCTTATGCAAGTTTGGGATGTTAAATCATTTGCTAGTCTATGAATCGTATGCAAGTCTGTAGGTGGATTATGTATAAGTTCATATGTGAATCATGTATATACATATGCTAGTTTATGTGACATTAATTTACATGTTTAGATCCGTATGCAAGTTCACATCTTTATGTTTAGATCTATATTTAGATCCGTGGTAGTACATAGTTATGCAAATTTATGTTCTATATGCCCAATTCCTATGCTAGTTTTGTATGTGAATCTTATGCTTGTTTGAATGAAATTCATATGCAAGTTATAGGAAAACCATATCCATATGTGCAAGTCCACATCTTTATGTTTAGATCTATATTTAGATCCATGATAGTTTATACAAATTTATGTATACCCATTGCCTATTCAAGTTATTGGCTATGCAAACTTATGTCATGATTCTTAGATCTATTTTATGTGTTATGCAAGATGTGATGTTGCTTTTCTTTTTATAAATTAGACTATTTGCGATTCTAACATATGTCATATTAAAACGTACGAATAGTGTGGGGACGATGGGATAATATTAAATATCAATATTGTGAATTGGCATAAATGGCTTAAAAAGGCTTATAGTCAATTTGAGACATTAATTGGTATAATTTGTATACCTGGAATTTATGGTCATAATTTAGGTGACAATTATGGACATAAACTAATTTGGAATTTATTGACAAATTTGAATAGGGATATTAATCCAATTTGGGGTTAAATAATTATGTGTAATAATTAACCACCTAAGACACGAGGTTAGACTCGTTTGTGGTGTAAGACTGCCCGGCAAATCCAGCAACCACAAATGGTAGTCTAATGTGAGAGGTCAAAGGCACAAATTAAATTCGTAACAATTGTAAAGACACGAGGTTAGGACCGTTTGCGGTATAAGACTGGCCGGACCCGCCCGACAAATTCAGCAACCGCAAACGGTAGTCTAATGTGGGAGGTCTTTATAAGGTTACGGTTCTAATGAATTAAGTAACACTTAACCAGATAAACATGTGGTGGGACATGGGGGTTGATTGGATGGCCTGGGTGGCATGTGAAATACAATTAGAAACACTTAACCAAGTTGGAAACGTGTAAGATGACGTGAATAAGAAGGGGTTAAGTGGGAAATTCTAGTGGGGACCAAGCATAGGTGGAAAGCTTGTGTCAAGTGTGGGGACCCTTTTCAAACAAGTAGCCCATTAAGTATCTTTGTGAGCTCCAGTTAGATCGAGGACGTGACACGCTTACTGGTTTTGAATGTAAGAGGTCAAAACGGGTTAGCGATGGTAACGCAAGTCCAACGGGGTCATGTGCATGCGTGAGTCCCGGGCTGGTAGGTAAGACGTTGTTGCATCATGTAGATATAAGCCATGCATCTTTAGTGGTATCGGGTTGCCACTTTGGGGAGTGATACACCCACTGTGGGACCAGAACGGGTATCTACGAGTTAGGGAGCCGATCGCATGGGGGTAGTGGGTACAACTAGTGGTGATAGGGGCAGGCGACACCTATGAAGGCAACTAGGGGTACACGAAACTACCATTATCATGTTCAGTAGGCAGGATCAACTTTTAGGGTGACTAGTAATGGTGCAATATAGTAATTATCCTATAGTGATTAGGAACGAGATTAATGCTAGCATATTCCTCTTGTTTGCTTTGTCATGCCCACTTGTTTCACGGTCATGCCTTGTTTTACTAGTTTATGCCTTATCCTAATTACTTTAATAATTATATTGTTAAAATTATTATACTCTCCAAACTTTATGTCTAAACCCCATTGTTTTCGCCTCTTTTCTTCCTCCCCCCCTCAGGTTCTCAGGGTGGGACTAGTACTAGTGGAGCTTGATCCTGGATCTCTTTCTCTCTCTTTTGGAAGTGCTTGGATTGCTGAAAGTAAAGTTCAGCTCATCTCTTTTATGGCTACTTGTGTTGGGGTTATGCTTTTTTACTTTATGTACTCAGAAAACAATTTGTCAAGATGGATATTAGGTGTACTTGGTTTTACTGTTGGTTTATGAAGTTGTTGTAATCAAACTATTTCTCCGCTTTAATAAAAGTTGTTTTTAAATTTTCAAGTACCAATATATGTATCTGTCTTGTTTAATTCTGTTCTATACACTAATAATGCTCCATGAAAGTTAATGCATTCCCTTTGAGAGTGACATTAATGGACGTGGGGTGTTACACTACCAAAATAAACCAAATTTTAATTCCAGTTATTATCAATAAAGTTACTATTGTTCAAGTAAGTCGAATTTCATTATTTACAATTTCAAAATTTTATTTCAATTATTAATTACACCAATAAATTTTCACAATCAATCATAAAAATTAAATTGTGAATTTATTAACCCAATTAAACATAAATAATTTAATACTAAATCTCATCTCTCAATAATTAACAGCACAAACCAATCATAGTTACATTTTCAATCAATGCAGATTATTACTGCTGTAACTGATTTGAAATTCAATATACAATCAAATGGATCTACATTACTACCGTATCCAATAAATTAGAATTATCAATATAAAATAAATCTCAAATTAATTAATTTATTTTATACTGTTAATTCAAAATAAATCTTTAATTTCAAAATAAGTGATTTATCAAACATAAATCATTATCTTATGTAGCTACCGAAATTCATTGTTTAACAAGACAAGTTTAGTTCATACCTTATCAATATAAGACATAAATCATAAATTTTAACATTTAAAACAAATTTTGTTCAAAACACATTAAATTTAATATTTTAAAATATCGCAAATTCTTAGGATGTTACAGTTTCCCCCACTTAAAACTTTTCATCCTCGAAAAGGCGTAGTAAGAAATTTGTCTATATATATATATATATATATATATATATGTAGCCATATAATTTATTATTAAACTTGAATTATCAAAATATATATATATTTATTCTTAGGAATTACCAAAGATTTTTCTGAAAATTTGAATTACATGGATCTTAAAATCTACAAGTTGAAATCTAAATTTTCCTCTTACATTAGAAAATTATATTCCAATAGATCTAAAAGATTCTTGTTTCAAAAAATTCGGACTTATTGTGGATCCTGTACATTCATTTGAACTTCAATTCAGAAAATTACGAACTGCATCTTCGCGACGAGTTCGTTTTAATTAAATTTAATAAATTCATTCAATCTTCATTGAAATTTTAAATTATAAACCAATTCACTTTTATTTTCACAAAACAAGTTAAACATTTATCTTTGACTTGGAAATATCGATTATCCTAAGTTATCATACATTCAACCATGTATATCAATACTTTTAATTCATAACTGAATAATTCACTTAATTAGTTTATTTCATTGATCTAGTTTGTTTGCCGTACTTAGCTGAATTCAATTCCATAACAAATTAAGTATACATTGTTTATAGCTATGATTTATGCTTTATTCATTTTCATAAGCCAACAAATTAATTTATTACTAAACAATTTGCTTAATTAATTTTCCACTCATTCAGTTTATTCGTGTTACTTAGTTAAATTAAATTTCACAACATAACGAAGTATAAATCGTTTATTACATAACTCAAATTTTATTCGTATTTATAAACCATCAAATTTTATTTCATCATTCATTATTCATACCAATACTTGTATATTATCCAATTTTAATCCTATAACATGTCAACTTTTGATTAATTGGTAAGTTATATATGTGCTATGGAAATGTTTGATTTATACAAGTTCAATAGTTCAGTTTATTTTGAATTCGTTATTTCAAACTGCTAGGAGTTTTATTTTAATTATAGCTCTCTTAGATTCAAATAATTCAGAAATTTCCATAATTCCAATTTTAGTTCATTTCAACAATTTGAAATTCATTAACAATTCAAGAACTTAAAAATTTAGCTTCGGGTTCGTTTCCAATCAACTTTACATAATATATATATATATATATATATATTTAATCTTGTATATCAAACCATAATTTAAAACATTTAAATGAAATCCAAATTTCCAAACAAAGTATAAAATTCTTAAGTGGTCTCCCTCAATTAATTTTTTGAAAATAATATCGATAATGCGTGCACTCACCACCGGAATCATTTTCCAAAGATAAAGGGGAAGTATAAACTTATTTCAAAATTCATTTGAAAACAATATCGATAATGCGTGTACCTTAAGGTAGTTATTGGAGTTTGATTGTATTGGAAAGGTTTTATGGAAAACAAGACCAACTAAATGAATTTTTTAAAATATTCATGCTCCTAGACAAGAGTGTAACAAGGTGGTGTTTATGGAAACATGTGGAACCACTTTGAGTCGGATTCCTATATGTGTAAAGAACAAGAATTTTGATATGAAATTTGTATTTCAGAAATTTCATAAAAACAACTATATTTGTTTCAAAAAGGAAAAAAAGAAGGAATTTCGCAACTGAATTTTTGCCTAATTATGATTTTGGAAAATTATATATAAAAAAAGGTATGGCTGTAAGCAAGTCTTTACGGGGTTGGGCAATATAAGTGGAATGAGCCAAGGAACACTAGATGGGTAAAGTAAATATTAGAAATGTGGAAATGAGGAAAAGTTTGACTATTTTGAAAGATTAGGGTAAGCTTTTGGATTAGCCTACTCGAGAGTTTTCCCCTGAAGTAACTAAGATTAGTAAGATGAAAGAACTTCACTAAGTGATTCAAGTTTCTCACCCACATTCTTTTGACAAGTATTTCTTCTTTGATATTTTATATGTCGCTTCTTCCTTTGATTAGGGACTTCCCTCTAGTATATCCTTGAGAAGTGTAGATTTTCGGATTTTTGCTTATAGATGATAGGATATGGTTGAAACATGTGTTTGAGACATGTTATGTTTGATGGTTGCAAGTTGATGAAAGTGTTTGCTAGTGGTTGCCAGTGGACGCATATACACACATTAGGCACTAGATCGGCTCAAACACTTACATGTTGCATATGGATATATGTGCATTATAATTTTAAATGGATGAAAATGGTTGAATCATCACATGGATGTTGCATGTTGGGTGAATGATTGTGCACACATATAGAATTTATATGTATCATTAGGATTCTTTTGCATACATTTTGGATACATGGCACAGACATATATCGCATTAACAATTGAATCAATAGGCCGCTTGATCTTCGCATTAACATAGGAACATATACACGACAGATTTTGCATATGTTCATACAAAGCATCAGAAATTCTAAGGACAATGGGTGCCAGTGTATGATGATCGAATAGATGGGTGTTAGCATTCATAACATTCTTCTAGCCTTGGATATTTCGGGGATGAAATCCTTTAAGGATGGGAGAATGTAACTACCTAAGTTTTTAATAAAACAATAATTAATTGAGGATTAAACTGATAAAATGAATGTTAATCAGAAAATATTGAGAATTAAGTAAAATCGACTTTACCATTGCGTTCATCTCAAAATTCTGGTTTAGATAGATCGCGGGTTTGTGTAATCGGATAATATATGAAGAAGTTATGAACTAACAAATTTTAAACAATTTTTAAATTCAAATAAATAATTATACAAAGGAAGCAATGGTAAGAGGGCCACCTAACTCAAACTGGGTCTACACATAGGTCGACCCAGGTCTAAGGCCGGTCAACCTATGGATCGACATGGTTGGTGGTGGGTCGACCCACTTACATGCAGGTTTGGTTCGTGGATTTGAATTGGACTGTTTTATATATATTATTCATTTGCTATGGTGTATGGTTGGATTTAAAAACCTAATATCTAATGTTTTGAGATTGTCCTAATTAACCTATAAATAGTGTAGTTATCTCTCTCATTTTACTACACACATACATTCTTCATTTCTTTTTCCCCCCAAACTAGGTTCAAAAGTTAAATAACAAAAATGAGGGAACGCTGCTAGAAGGTAGATTAAAAAGGACAATTCAAGTTTTTATTCTACAAACAACTATTTTTGAGGATTTTCTGGATCTACAACAATTATGTGAGTATTACTTGAATTTTATATTTCTTCTAAGTTAAAGTTAAATAAATACAACAGTTGTTGTAGTTATCTAAATAAAAAGAACTTTGACAGTAAATATATTTTAGATCTGAAAGTAACAATGTTTATAAGTTTATTCTTATATGTTATTTTGTTCACTATTAACTGGCTATTCGTCTTAAGTTATTATCTGATTGTATGTACATCTCTCTTCCTTATCCTCTTTCTGTTGTTTGTTTTGTTTACATTATTGTTATGCCTTTATCGTTTGAATTTCATAGAATTGGAAAAGTATGAAATAAGGATAATTGGAAATTGGGCATATTAGACTTTGTATTGTAAATTGAGATTACTAAAAATGAAGAATACATAAGCATTAATAGGTTAAACTTAATTTTATATTAAGAAGAAATGTTATGTGTGAACATGAATTTGATATTAATCTATAGACATATTCATATATCATGAATTTGACGTTAATCTGTAGACACATGGCATGAATTTGACTTTAATATGGCATTAATCGGTGAACATTTATTTGGCATTAAATTGTAGATATATCAACAAGGATTGACTGGAAAACATGTAATTAACATTAATCTGCATATGTTAATTTGAGAAACATGTAGATACAGTATATGTTACTTTGAGAAACATTAATCTGTATATGTTAGATTGTAGACACAGTAATTTGACATCAAGGATAGTATATATTTAGGGAATATGGTAATTTGTCACTTATGTTAATTGCCAATAAAGAGTATATGTTAATTTGAGGAAAATGGAAATTTGTCACCTAATTACATTAATTAAGGAGAATATGTTATTCAGGGAAAATATGTCAATTTGAAATTTATGAGAATTAAGGTTAATTTGGGAAAACATGTAATTAAATGTTTATGTTCATTTCATGTTAATTTGGGAAAACATGGGATTAAATGTTTATGTTCCTTTCATGTTAATAAGTCATTTATGATAATTTAATGTTAGTTTGGGAAAACGTTAATTAAAAATTTGTGTTCATTGGATGTTTATAATGATGTTAATTTGATTGATTAAACATGGCACTGATATTGGAATCACATGTTAATTGACACAGATTTGTAAACATGACAATTTGGCATCTATATCGGAAAATATGTAGTAAATCATTAAAATGGGAAAATACGTTCATTCAACATTCAATTGGAAAGTACGTTAATTTAACATTAGTTCGAAAAACACGTTAATTATACTTAATATGACATTAAGTAATCTTATTGGGCAAACGTGTTTATCAGAATAAGTTATACTTAATATGACATTAAGTAATCAGTATGGGAAAGCATGTTAATTGGAATAAATGATATTTAACTGGAATCAACATGCAAAACGTGAACATGCAAATTGTACTTAATCTAATATTAAGTAAGAACATGATATGGAAAATAAAGTACTAAATGTAAATTAATAAAATGAGTTACTATAATTTATATATATACATCTGGGCAGGTGCTTGTCCTGGGAAAAGTGTTGTACACAGAATAACATTTGCAGAGAAATGTCTTTTACAACCATCTAATTAATGAACTTAAACATGCTAAGTTAAACTTGAAAATTAATATGCCAAGAGGTTCACGCCTTGTTGTAGTATCGGGTTTTAAGGACTCTTAAATCCTAGTTACTTGGGGGAACAAGCTTAGGGGGTTTGGGTTGTGTCAGTTTGTTTGGAACCCATATCAGTCAGTATCCCTATTGGTATTGGAATAAAGGCCTCACACTAGGTAGTGGACAGGACACGCTCTACTGATCTGGATAGTGAGAGGTCCAAAATTAGAAAAGCGGTTAAGGGCATGTTCCAGCGGAGTCATGGGAAGATAAGACGATGTATAGGGCTGTGCACTATAAGTTTCTAAAGAATGAGGAATGCAGATCTTAAGGTAAAACAAACACTAAAGGGCGAGGGATGAATAGAGTTTATAAGGAATTTATGAAAATCATAAACTTAATTGATATACTATATGAGTCACACAATGATTATCACGCCAGAAATGACAATAAGCACAAAATCAAACACAAACACAGAAATAAGTAAATATAAAATGCAGAAAAGGAAAGAACACACCGGATTTCATACTGGTTCGGATTACTCCTACGTCCAGTCTTCGGCAACGCTGGATTGCGTATAGTTTTGTTATTATCAATTTCCAAGTACAACCCCTTGATATCACGGCTACATGGTTTACACCGCTCCAAACACCCATGATTTCACAGCTACATGGATAGCACTGCTCCTTTTTCTTGATTTCAGGGCTACAAGGAACACACACTTTCCCAAACAATTCCCATATGATTATAATAGCCTTAGATCTCTTCAATAACATTTCGAATCAGAGAGTATTTAATGGAGATTGATAAGAGAAGAAGTTTGATATAATTTGAGTAGAAATTAGCAATGTATAAGTGTAGAAATCAAGAAAATGATGTATATTAATGGTGGTAAGTAAAGGGGTGAAGATGGAGAAGAAGAATAAATAAAAAAATTAGAAATCAGCCCCTAACAATGGTTGCAACGTTTTAGAAAAGCTACAAATAGTGAAAAGACACTTCCTTTGAAAATTGAAATTGTGACAGTTGTATGTCGACATGCCTAAAAATATATGTCAACATATGTATCATATTTTTATTTTTAAAACTATTTTTCAAGTGTTTAAACATATATATTATTCTGGAAATTCTTAAATCAAAACTTAGTAATTTAAATGAGTATTCTAAAGTGTAAAATCATATGGAAACATAGTAAAATATTATATTGACATATTTACAAAGTTATAAGATTTAAAACTATATTATTATATATTATAAACTTATATATATATATTAAAACTTTATAAATATGTATGTTTTGAAATCATAATAGTTCGAAATCATATAGAAAAATTATTTGAAATCAGGATTCAAATTTTGAAAAAAGAATTTGAAATTTGAAAATCAGAATTTGAACCTGGAGTGTTATTTACGGTCTTACATATAAACTAGACATAATTACTATATTTTTCTTAAACTCTTGAAATCTTGATAACTTGATAACTCATGAGTCTTGAATCTATTCTAAATCCTAAATCTCTTGGAACTCTAAAAACTGTACAGTCTTCAGTATTTAAGTCCTATATATAAACCCAGTATATATGTATATATATATATATATTCTAGATAGAGATGTTAGTATATACATTTTATAATCAAATAATGATGATAATTGAAATAAGGTTGTTATTATCGAAACTCCATTCTCCAACAATCTTCCCCTTTTTGATGATGACAACCTTAATTTATAAAATATTCATACCTCATACATGTTCATACATGTCGATACTTTTTGATCTAGTCTTTCAAATACTCCCCCTTTCACCATGAATCCTGCATACCCCCCCTTAAACTAAGCTTAAATAATCCTTATTTTATAATTTCTCCCCCTTTGTCATCAACAAAAAGAACATCAAAATATACTCCCCCTAAATCTACACCATAAATAACTACAACTTATAACTATCTATATATTCTAAGATTATAATACTTGATTATATACAAAAATACTCAATATACACGACTCTCCCTAAATTCATGCCTGTATTATCCTAATTCTAAAAGTATAAACAATCCATAAATCCAAGTATTATAGTTAATATTTACAAATACTTCAATCCATACATTTACAAGTTTCAAATCCAAACCAAGCTATATTTAAAAACAAGTTAAATCAAACAAACAAATCAAACAGATCATACCAAGCATTTCAAATATCTCTTGGAACTTCCACACATCCGTCTCCTCCAAGAATTGGATCCTTTTTGATGTCTTCCCAATCTTTATCTTCTTTTGTGGGTGGTACTTTAACGAGATCGCTGTCTTTGTCTCTGAAAAGAGAAGATTTTATCCAACGGATGGAATCAAAGCGCTTCTCTTGATGTTCAACCATCTTTATTTGACTCAATGCGAGATGATGCTGATTATGAAATATTATAGACAGGATATTCTTGAATGAATTCAATATTTCTTCTAGATTCTCACTCAAATTGTGAACAGGATTTGCTATAATTTGATATTTTTAGATAAGAAATGATTAGAGAAGAATGAGAATGTAACACCCTATAATTTTAAAGTATTAAAATTAGCAAATTAAAGAATACTTAATTTTTTAGAAGAAGAATTAAGTAAAACGGGTTGCGCCAATGCGTTTGTCTTGGAATTCTACTTGAGATAGAGTCCATGTTTGTGTAAAACGAATATAGTATGAAGTAGTTATGGAGGTTAGAAGATTTAAGTTTAAACTAGAATTAAAATAAATAAATAATAAATCAAATTCCCGCCATAGGGTGTCGACCCTCCCTAGGGGAGTTGACATAAGTGTCGACCCCCTATAGGGGTGTCAACACCCCCCCCCCCCCGTAGGGGTCGACCCCTACGTGCTGATCTGGATAGTGACGATTTTCTGAGTTTTAGGGCTACGTGGCGACTCTGATTAGCTGGGTGATGTGTATTTCAGATTTGGAGGGTTTAGATGGAACCTAACCTAATCTAAAGGCCCTAATTCACCAACTACACCTATATAAACACACCTAGACCTAACCTAAAATTCATTAATCAAAGTAATGACGCCTCCATGCTGCTAAATTCTATGTTGATCTAGCCTCCACCTTAATCAATTAAATTCAAGTTAGAAGACAACAATCAAAGCCTACATCAATGAATTTGCTAATCAACTTCAGAAATCAGAATTCAGAATCATTCTCTAATCCTTAAACCTATCTATGTGAGTTTC
Source organism: Allium sativum (assembly GCA_030737875.1). NCBI lineage: Eukaryota > Viridiplantae > Streptophyta > Magnoliopsida > Asparagales > Amaryllidaceae > Allium > Allium sativum. Next base: position 40,391,374 of record JASFAX010000020.1, on the reverse strand, counting down.
TAGCCACTTTTAGGTTTAAATGGATAAATGTGAATTATGATGGAGTACGAATTGGGTATATGTTGTGAATCATGAACTTATGCAAGTTTATTATGTCATTATCCCTGGATCCAATATGATTAAGGACATTCTACTTTGCTGACTAAGTAGATTTTGACTTGCAACTATATTGTGGTAAATGCGAACTTGTTAATTTAGATCTAATCCTTTATGCTAATCACCTTTCACCTGTTATGTTGTAGTAATCACGATATGTTGTAAACTTGAGATGTGATGCCACCCTTTTAGATCTAATCATGATACTATGTCACCCTAATTTTGTTAGACATCTAAATCACAAGTTTAGACCGTGTTATGTTGACTTTGACATTGTAGTTGCCACAAGATCATTAGTTTTGTGTTCACCCTGTTATGATGATTACATGTCCATTCACCTTGTTGCCATGCTTATGCCAAAACTGTGCTGAAACTATCACCTTTGTCACTCCCTTTTTTATTGTTATGGCAACATTACTTTGTAGCCTTAATGACGCCAAAAGACATGCAATCACGTTAGTTAGGAAATGGGGAAAATGGGATTTATAATTGGCATAATTTATATAATGTTAATATAAGTTGAACATATAATTCAAATAGGGAAACAAAGAAATAATCACCCATAATGACATAGGTAAATTTGGGTAAAAATGGCATAATTTGAGTATGACCATTTATGGATATGTAATTCAAATTATTATTACAAAATAGGTATTGACACCTATAAAAGGAAAGGATTAATTAATTGGTAAATTAATTAAAAATGGAATGTTAGTAATTACAATTAGGAATTGTAATTGTACTTATGACACAAGGTTAGGTTACGTTAGTGGTGGAAGTCTGCCCGAACCCGATCGGCATATCCAATAGCTACTAATGTTGAACCTAATATGGGAGGTCTAAGTACGTAAATACGAAACGGGCTAAGACACGAGATTAGGCCCAACTATGGAATAAGACTGTCTGGACCCGATCAGAATATCCAACATCCACATGTTGTAGGCCTAATGTGGGAGGTCTAGCCCATTATAACCATAAATGGGCATGGTAATGAATTGGAATACTTAACCTAGGTTAATCCATATGGATTGTATAAACTTAAATTAAGTTGGGGGTTAGGTAAACTTGGCTGAATAAAAGGGGAGGGTTAAGTAAATCTTGGGTAGGTGGTAATATTAGTATATATAGGCCCACAAACTTAACCGTTAAATAAACGTGCTTGAATCAGTGGGCGGGTTAAGTAAATCTTGGGTAGGTGGGTAATATTAGTATATATAGGCCCACAAGCTTAACATGACAAGCTTATGTAATTAAAGACACCTTTTAGGTAAAAATAACCAAATGAAAACCTAGTAATGGGGATCCAAGACAAAGGGGAGAGCTTACATCATCTTGTGTGGGACCCATTTCAGTCAGTAACCCTTAAAAAGGTATCAAACGGGTACTCCAACTAGGTCAGAGTGGGGCACGCTTACTGAGCTGATTGTAAGAGATCCAAATATGGGGGTGGTGTTGACGGCGCGTTCCAATGGGGTCATGTACGTGCATGACTCTTCCTGCTGGGGAAAATAAGACATAGTGACTTCAGTATATATGGTTGTGCACATCCGGAAATTAAAGGGTTACCACTTTTGGGAGCGATACACCCTACTATGGGGACAACACAGGGTATCTACGGGATAAGGAGCCGATCGATTGGGAGTTTGTAAATAGGGTACTTCTAGTCCTATCTGTTTCTATGGGGTACCTGTGTTTCTGTCTGGGCTAGCACCCGTTATTTCTATTTAGGTACCAGTTCAGTTTGGGTTAAAACCCATTACTAGAGTACACCTGAAACTACCATTATATTTCTGTTGGGATCATCTTGTTTTTGTTATGCAATTGAGGAGTATGTAATCCTATTACATATCTGTTATACTAGTATTGGTGCAGAGCAATGAAAGTATTAAGAAGCGCTATCTATTCTATCATGTTGTCCTATTTACCATGTCATACCTGTGATTTATGTAGTGATCTCTCTTATCCACTTTGTATACCTATCAAGTTACTTTTATTTATTTACTGGCTAAAAGTAACTAGACTCGCTAGACTTTATGTCTAACCCTTTTTGTTTCCCCTTCTTTCTTCCGTTTCCCCCCAGATTCTCAGGGAGGAAACACACAGGCGTGATCGTGATTCTTCCTATTTTACTGGAGCTGCTGATATGTATGGATCAAGCTCCTATTCTTGTTGCTATGGCCATATTTTGTTTATGGGGTATTTTCTTTCTTTTATGTACTCTAATATTTCTAAATTACAAGACAATGGTTTTTATGTTGTAATGGGTTTTCATATTTCAAAAAAATGATGCTTTGGGCCACGATATTTTGATGATTAATAAAGTTGTTTATTTCCGCTGCAATTTTTTATATCTGTCTTGTAATATTCTATGTCTGTTCACATAAACGCTTCACGAAACTTAATGCATTCCCTTTGTGAGTGACATCAACGGACGTGGGGTACACACTTGGTATCAGAGCTGAAGGTTACCAGATTAGATAAAAGTTTTTGAAAATTAGTTTTCAAAAAGGTTTTAAAATAAAGTATTTTCAAAAAGAAAAGTCTATTTTGAAAATATTCCCCAAAGAAGCCATATATAATATCCTTCGGTCATTTATCTAAATTTCTTCCTTTTTCCTTTTTCAGCCTGTTTGGGGAACAAAACATTTCTAGTATCGCAGAGGGCGTCACAATACCCGGATGGTTTCGTAGGTATTTGGAGGCCACGGCGCCTGCCGAAGGCCAAAGAGACGTTCCTACCCCAGCTGGGCCAATCATTCCTCCTCCTCCCCATCCAAGAGCAGATAACTTTGCCAAGATCTGCAAAGACTTCCGAGCTATGGGAGGGAAGCCATTTCATGGGAATGAGACATTCGTTGAAGCTCAAAACTGGCTCAAGGAGACCGAGGACTTTTCTGTAATCTTTGACGTAAAGGACGGGAGGAAGATTCAGTTAGCTGCTTGGCTATTAAAGGACGAAGCCTCATTTTGGTGGGAAGTCACCCTAGCTGGACGTCCGGTGGAAACTTGGGAAGATTTTATGAAATGATTTGAAATGAAATTTCTTTCCCAAGCTGAGAAAAGCATGCAGATGGAGAGGTGCTTAGCACTCAAATAAGGAAATTTGACGGTGAAGGAATATGTGAACAAGTTCAACCAACTGGCAAGGTTCGGGCTAGAGTTGGTAAACACACCGCACAAAAAGGCCTTGCGGTTTGTTAAGGCGCTGAATGAGCCTCTACATGGTTTAGCTATGTTCCATCTTCCAATGGGGGCCACGTTTGAAAAGCTTGTTGTTATGGCCCTAATGCATGAGGAAGACAAGGGAGAAAAAAAGGAAGTAAAGGCTGAGGAAGCAACGCAAAATGAGAAGGTGTGGCCCAAGAAGGGACAATAGCAGAAGAAAGGCGAAAAGAATGACAAGGTTAAAGATAAAAGGAAGTGCCATAGTTGTGGGCAAGAGGGTCACTTAGCCACGGACTGCAGGAAAAGGAAGAACGCTTGCTTCGCTTGTGGGGAGGTCGGGCGTCTTATTAAGTATTGCCCGAAGAAATAGGGATAAGGTCAAAGGGCAGGAACTTCTAGAGGGCAGGTGCATGATCTTGTGATCAGTGCTCCTGAAAGAGGTTGAATTTTTTTGTAGAAAGTTTAGTTTCTCTTTCAAATCATCCAGTTAGAACACATTTTAATTCTGGCGCGCACACTTATTTATATCTTGTTGTGTTGTTGAATCTCTGCACTTAGTTACTAGTATGGTAGTGGATCCCGTAGTTATCTCAAACCCCATTGGTGGTTTAGCTCATTTAACTATGATTTGTAGGGGTTTGAGAATATCTTTGTTAGTCAAATTTGAATGCGATGCATATGTGCTCGGGTTTATGGGCTATGGGTTGATTCTAGGGATGGGTTGGCTTACCACATATGGTGCCATTCTGGGTTGTGAGAGAAGGGCCATTAAGCACCCTCGAAATTTCTTGTGACCCACAAGGGTCTGTCATGCTTAGTTTCCAAGAGACTCTCGAGGCGTCTATCGATGATCTGCGACCGACACCAATAGTCTGTGAGTATCATGATGTCTTAAATGAGGTTCGGGGTTTACCCCGAGGCGGGAGATTGATTTCCGTATATACCTAGTGGACAATGCAAAGCCAGTTGCATTACCTGTGCGCCATATGTCTCCTAAAAGAAAAAGGGGAAACTTGATAATCAAGTGGCGGGGCTACTTGAGAAGAGGTTTGATAGGTGAATCATATCAGGATGGAAAACCTACTGAGGATAGTCCTTGAGAAAGCCCATCATTCCAAGATGACTATTCATCCAAGTGGCGATAAAATGTATGGAGTTCGAGGTATTGGGGCTAAACTTGCGAAAGGAAGTGAAAATAAAGAAGGAAGCAATGATTGGATGAGTTCCGACTTGCATACTTGGATCGGTGGTTAAGAAACTACGCAAATGAGAAGTCAAGTTGGTGAAGGTACAGTGGGAAGACAACCAAGAAGATGCAACTTGGGAGGCCGAAGACAAGATTTCTACACTTCGTACCCTTTCCTTTTCAAGGGAATGTTCTTAACTTCTCTTCCAAAAGCTTTTATTCACATTTGCTTCTATCATTTGAGTATATCCTATCAATCGAATCTTCGACCTTTAGGTAGGAAATCCCATGATTGTAAACATGTGTTTGAGACATGTTATGTTTGATGGATGCAAGTGGATGCAAGTGTTTGCTAGTGGTTTCCTGTGGATGCATATACACACATTAGGCACTAGATCGACTCAATCACTCTCTTATACTGCATATGGATGCGTGTGCATTTTCTTTTCTTTTATGGATGAAAATGGATGAGTTAGCATATAGATGTTGCACTTGGACGATGGACGCGTACACATATGGAACTTACATGTTATAATAGGATTATTTGCATAAATTTTGGATTCATGGCACTAATCATACATCGCATTAAGGAGGTCAACTGAATCAGTAGACACCTGATTTTTCGCATTAGTATTGGGACATATACATACACCTCTGCATATACTCATATAAGCATTAGAAATCATTTAAGGACGATGGATGCTTGTGGATGATGGATGAGTAGATGTATGATGGATGGTAGGATGCATTCTTCTTAACTTGAAGATTCGGGGACGAAATCCTTTAAGGAGGGGAGAATGTAATACCCCGTAATTTTAAAATATTAAAATAAACAAATTAAATAACACTTAATTTTTAGAAGAAGAATTAAGTAAACCGGGTTGCGCCATTGCGTTCGTCTCGGAATTCTGCTTGAGATAGAGTCCGAGTTTGCATAAAACGGATACAGTATGAAGAAGTTATGGAGGTTAGAAGATTTGAGTTTAAACCAGAATTAAATGAATAATTAATAAATCAAATTCGGGATTCAAAAGCAGAAGGGAGGCTGGGTGGGAAAATTCCCTCCATAGGGTGTCGACCCCCTAGGGGAGTCGACATAAGTGACGACCCCCTATAGGGGTGTCAACATAGGTGTCGACCCCCCTATAGTGGTCGACCCCTGCGTGCTGATCTGGACAGTGACGATTTTCTGAGCTTTAGGGCTACCTGGCGACTTGGGTAATGTGTATTTCGGATTTGGAGGGTTTAGATGGAACCTAACCTAATCCGAGGGCCCTAATTCACCAACTACACCTATATGAACACACCTAGACCTAACCCTAAATTCATTAATCAAAGTTATGATGCCTCCATGCTGCTAAATTCTAAGTTGACCAAACCTCCACCCTAATCAATCAAATTCAAGTTAGAAGACAACAATCAAAGCCTACATCAATGGATTTTCTTATCAACTTCAGAAATCAGAATTCAGAATCATTCTCTAATCCTTAAACCTATCTCTATGAGTTTCTAGTCACTTTTAGGTTTAAATGGATAATTGCGAATTATTATAGAGTACGGATTGGGTATATGTTGTGAATCATGAACTTATGAAAGTTTATTATGTCATTATCCCTATATCCAATATGATTATGGACATTCTACTATGCTGAATATGTAGATCTTGACTTGCAACTATATTGTGGTAAATGCGAAATTGTTAATTTAGATCTAATCCTTTATGCTAATCACCTTTCACCTGTTATGTTGTAGTAATCACGATATGTTGTAAACTTGACATGTGATTCCATCCTTTTAGATCTAATCATGATACTATGTCACCCTAATTTTGTTAGACATCTAAATGACAAGTTTTAGACCATGTTATGTTGACTTTGACACTGTAGTTATCACAAGTTCATTAGCTCTGTGTTCACCCTGTTATGATGATTACATTTTCATTCACCTAGTTGTCATGCTTATGCCAAAACTGTGCTGAAACTATCACTTTGTCACTCCCTTTTATTTTTATGGCGACGCTACTTTATAGCCTCGATGATGCCAAAACACATGCAATCACGTTAGGTTGGAAACGGGGGAAAAGGGGATTTATAATTGGCATAATTTATATAATGTTTATATAAGTTGGACATATAATTAAAATAGGGAAACATAGGAATAATCACCTATAATGACATAGGTAAATTTGGGTTAAAATGGCATAATTTGAATATGACCATTTATGGATATGTAATTCAAATTATTGTTGCAAAATAGGTATTGACGCCTATAAAAGGAAAGGATTAATTAATTGGTAAATTAATTAAAAATGCTATGTTAGAAATTAAAATTAGGAATTGTAATTGTACTTATGACAAGAGGTTAGGTAATGTTAGTGGTGGAAGTCTACCCTTTTATGATGCTAGAACCACTATTTATCTGTTTTACTTAACTTAGCAAGTCGAGCGGGTAATCATAGCAGCTCACCAGGCTTTAAGTATGATCTTTTTCCTTTCTTCCTTTTTCTTTCTTTCCCTAGGCTTATAGAGAAAAGTGTATAATTTAGAATTCTTTGTTAGCTTTGTCGTGATGGATCTCTGCAAGTTGGATTACTTCCAATGCTAGGTTGTATCCTCTTACTAAATTTGGGGGATAATATTGTTTACTCTGATGTTGTTTTTCAACTAATATTTTAAAACATGAAAAGTTGTAACTGTTTTGTTAAATGAAAGAAAGATGGTTTTGTATTTTGTAAAATGAAATATTCTTCTTTCGCTGTAAAGTTATATTTTTATGTCTTATGAAATCTTAGTCTCTATGATGTTTTATGTCTTTATACCTACAATGCTCTATACTTTCTTAATGAAGTCCACATATGGGTGACTTTAAGGAATGTGGGATGTTACACACTCCTTCATGAACCCAACAATGATTGGTTTCATACCCATTCATCATATGATAGTAGCAATAAGGACCTTCCAAGTTGACTTCGTTCTTGGGTTTCTTCCTTTTTGATGGCCAGAAATTAAGCTCGTGTTTGCTTAGGAAAAATATATTCTCAATTGATGTAGTGAGTTTGTGTTAGACCAAAAATTGGCTCTAACACCCAAATTAGCTATGATTTCAATGAAATAGAATCAAAAAGCAACAAATAACACACGATTTATAGTGGTTCGGCGTTAAAGAGCCTACGACCACTTTGTTTTCTTTTAATTGATGATTTGAATACAAATACAGCAATGATTCTCACTCAACCTCACAATTACAATGCATAAACTCACTCAAATCTCTCAAAAATAGACTTTAAGAGATGATTTTGATCTGAATGCAGCTATAAAATTCGGCTATGGAGGAAGTTAGAACTGAGAATTTTCCAAAAGATCCTTTCAAATGCCTCCAGATGGTGTATTTATAGGTGAAAAATCTCTTCGAAGTGGCTCCAGTTCGGAATTGCGTGGCACCCATCCCATAAGAGTCGGGTTCAGAGGCTTCCAGATGGTGACAACGCATTGATTTGGTAGGAGATCATGAGAGAAATGGCCATGCTTAGTCCGAATCTTTAGGAGATGTGTGTAGCAACGGTCACAGGCTCAGAGGTAGGGGTTCAGATTGGTTGCCTCCGATCTAATCCGATAAAGCCACCTGCTTTATGATGTTGCTATCGTACTCCTCCGATCCGATCCAATGAGACCACTTGTTATTTTCTAATGTTGCTGACGTATCTCTCCGATTCGAACCGATGAGGTTTCTATCTTCTAATGTTGCTGACGTATCACCGATCCGAACCGATATGATTTCTGCATCTTTGATCTCTACTTTTTCTTGCGCTATCTCCTTCCGATCAGGACCGACTGGTTGCTTTCTCACTGTTTTCTCTTTGTGTAGCCTAGTTCACAGAGTAGGCTAACATTTTTTCCCCTCAAAGTACACTCTTATTTAAGATAAAGTGTTCTTCGAAGCAGTTTACAAAACATCCTTTGGATTAGAACCATTGACTGATTGCTTCCATTTACTTGTAGTGTTGTGCCGCTTCATATAGTCATGCCTTTTGTTGCTTATATGTACCCACAAACCATATGAATTACTTTCTTTATTTCCAAACAACTTTAAGAGCTTCTTCTTAATGTCCAATGATTCCTCTAGGTAAGCTTTTATTTATTTCTCCTCAAATTCAACCTTCACGACAAGTCCATGTGTATAATCTTTTTCGGTTCGGACTCCGATCCGAATGGATTCCCCTTCTGTACTTCTCATCCGTGGGCTAATATGCCATAATGCACTAGTGGGCCTGACTTACGGTCCGAACGGGGTGAACGGGCTGGGAATACGAGTGGTCACCTTAACTTCATATAAATCCACCTCCCATCTTCTTCTTTCTCTTCTTCCTTTATCACTATCGCATAAACTGATTCTGCATCGAAACCCAAAAACTCCAAAAACCCCGAAACTCTCTCGTTCTTCCTTAAATTAAACAACTAGGTAGGTTTAATTTCTCGAATCACTTTGCTGTAATCGATTTCAGTTTAGATTTGTGGTAAAATTGGATGATTCGAACATGGTGCGCGTTTAATTCTGACGTCGTCGCCTTCTCTCCCCTTGCCTTCGTCGTTGGTGGTTCTGTCGCCACCTCGAGACGCTAGGAGAGGTGATTAGGAACTTAATAGATAGCAGAGCATGTAAGTTCTTAGTTTTAATTGAGGTTTGTGAGATAGAGTTGGGTTCGGTACTAGCTAAGCGAGAGGGAGAGTGAAGAAGACGAAGGAAAGGATCGGAACTAGGACTAGTTCGGGTAGAGAAACGCTGGAGTAAAGGGAAAGGAAAAATGCTCACAAGATTGGATCGGGTCGGAGAAAAAGAAAAAGCAACAAAAGGGATGTTTACAAGGTCAGATCGGAGCATAAGAAAGAACAAAAAAGAGTAAACACAGCCTTCTTGACCGGGTCGGATCGGAGTAAACGACAAGGAGAAAAAGAGGCATTGTTATTCTAGTCGATCCGAACCGATCCGGTGGCCCACATCCGAACCGATCTAGTTCTAACTACTGGGTGTGAATACCTGCTTCAGATCGAAACATCTCTTTGCCCTCCGATCCGATCCCAGTGCACATGCCGAACCGAACCGAAACAGTCCAACTCAGTGCATGAGAACTTATCCAACTATCTTAATCAATGCTTGGCATAACCTTCAACTTGATGAACAGTTAGGATAGCGCCTTTCGAACATAACAAACATCAAGAACTATTCTGACATTATTATTTCTTTGAATCTTCATATAACGCTCTCATGTGTTTACTTTGCATCTTTGTTACACGTAGCACATACTTTAGTTCACATACATACACGGGGGGCACGAGCAACTTTACTCTAATCTTTGCTATTGTTTCTTCAATAGTCTAGTGACCATGGGCCAGAGACGTTCATCTAGGTTAGTGAAGAAGAAGATGGAAATTGCGGGAACTTCCGAGAAAGTTACTATTGTTGACATATCTTCTTCTTCAGACCCTGAGTGGGACGATGAGGGCCATACTATGAAGTAGGAACACATAACAATGAAACACCTTCCGATAGTGAAGCCTCTTTGGGCGATGAAGAGGAAGGAGGGATAGGAGATAATGGAGCTCCTGACGAGTTTGAGTCTTCCATTATCTTGGAGTCACCCATAGACTCTGTTGAATCGACGATTGACGACGACAGACTTGTTCGCATATGTTTAAAGCACGAGATACTAAAAAAGGATACCTTGGTGCCATCAAAAACTGACCGTCCTCACAATCTCCCAGAAGGATTTATGGCAATTACCCGATTGATGTGCATGGTTGGGGCAATTCCACCGTTTCTGCCTTTTGATGTCGACTTTCTGAGATAGATGCGGATTGCCCCATGCAGTTAAATCCCAACTCCTATGCTTACTTATATACTTTATATATAGCATACAGAGAAATTTTAGGTATAGAGCTCACTTTCGACAACGTCCACTTTTTTATAATTTCAAGCATCGGACTGGGGAAACTCCTTCCTTCTCTTACTTCGAATCAGTCCAAAAAAGGAAAATTATTTCAGCCCCATTTAGCAGCAAGGCCGGCGATTCCAAACTAAAGTGGTTTTATATCAGGCAACAGCCGGGATGCGCTAGGAGATAGACCAAATCAAGTAGGGCAATGGTTTTCTAGATCTCAACTTTGAATGTTCACGCCAATACATTAATCCGCTTTCTTTTTGTTTGCAGTTGATAATCCAAAACAAATACCGGGTCAAGTGTACTTTGATCGGATGCATCGGCTCCTCAATGGCGATCAAAAATTTCTCACCATCGATGAAGTTCTTAAGGATGAATACCTTCATCATCATGGGCTATTGTCCATTACCCGTAGCATAGGTCATGGGTTGGGTCCATATGTATGCATCCCCCCAATGGACATAATTCTTGGAACGGGCGAGGGATCGAAAAGTCCAACAATGCCTCTTCGGACTTCTCCTTCTCCATCTTCAACTCAGGACGATGAATTGGCCAACATAGACGAAAAGAACAGAGAAGGGTACATCGTCCCTGATGATGCTATCTCTCCTGAGAAGTCAATGTCTCCTAAAGAACTGCCAATAGACGCTTCTCAAGGGGATGTCCCCACTACCGATAATTCCACATTTCAAGGTTTAGTAGATCTCCTCCTACCTGAAACCATCTACACTTCAGAGGATTTTGGCACAAATCCTTTAGTTTTCACTTCCGCAGAGGAGACTACTCCCGTTAAGGCTAAAGAGCCCACTCATGCTGGTCTGGCTTCGAACTCGGGTTTGTCGGGGGGGGGGGGGAGGGACACCACTTAGGATACACTCAACACAACAACACCACATTTCACAGCACTTACTTCTCATGAGAATACTGATTCTGAATTCCACTTATATTGTTGCGCAGGTACAATGTCTCGCCCTTAATATAACATCAGGAAGATTCGTCGCAACATGTCTAGACCCCCTTCCGATGTCGTGCACGATCGTCGTGAAAGCTGGGGTAGAGAGGATAGAAGGCCTCATGATTCTTATCAGTCACACACTTCGCGCTCCCGCTTCCCCGTCAGGTTGGATCTAGACCGATATAAAAGTTATTAGGGCCATCGAGGAGAAGACACATCGCAGCCCAAAGACTGAACTTCTCCTCAAGACAAACACAGTTGGAAAAGGAGCCCGCCGAAATATACCGACTCGTGCGGCAAACATAAGGTTTCTGATAAGCTGCCTAGAAAGGGCGTTGCAGCCATCGTGCCCACTACACATAAGGATACTGAGCTAACGCAATGCCAACCTCCACTGCTGGATGCTGAGTCTAAAGTTAAGCAGGCATATCTGGAGAAGCAATTCCCCGACCACTATTTTGAAAATCTGACTTTCTTACCTGCTCTTGAGCCTATTTCCTCGAGGTGGGCAGACGAGGCCAAAGCGAAGATTGACGCAGTCGAAAAACAATATTCGGAGATGTTCAAGTATTCACGTAACCTTTCAGAATCATTCGAACTTTAATTACGGATATTAACTCGATGAAAAAGACAGCAGACGCCGACGCAAAATCCTTGAAAAAATTGGAGAAAGACCTTGAGGATACACAGGCCCAACTTGTCATTGCTCAATGGGATGCTACTAACTTCAAACAACAATTTGAAGAGCTACAAAAACGTTATCATGACTTTCTCGAGTCTCATAGTCAAGAGCGCTTGGAGTTGAAAAAGCGATCAGAAGATGCTAAGTTAGATAATGCCAAAATGCAACTTGCTTACAATACTCTTGAGCGAGAAAAAGCCGAGTTAGCAAGAAAGAATGCTGAATTGGAGAAGCGAAACGCTGACTTGGCTTCCAAGTTGATGGAGGCCAAGAATAGAGCTGCCCTAGCGGAGGGTAATGTGGAAAATTTTATTAAGTCCGCCGAAGAGACCCGCAAGCAGCTGGCAGAGGCCCAAGAAGAAGTGCACGGTTTCGGCGAAATACTGATCGAATTCTTCACGCATATCATCCGTCGCCGAAACATCTCTTGGATTGAAGATTATCCAACTACCTTGGTTCAAGTATGAAGTCAAATTATCGAATGGGAGAAAGAAGAGCTTAAGGTAGACTCCATCGACGAAGATAAGCTTATGGAAAAATATCTAAGAGATGATGAGCCGGCACGTTGGCCAAGGCGCGTCGCGTCATTGCCACTGCTATGGAGGAGGAGAAGCGGATGGCCAAGCAAAAGAATATCCCGGAGGCTGGTTATTCTTCTACTACCGCTGAAACTTCTGAAGTTGAGGGGTATGACCCCGAAAACCCTGGGATCCCTCAGGCATCTCTTTTATCCCCCATACCCGAGACGGCGTCAAAGACGGCAGTCACTCCAGCTGAGAAATCATCGGAAGGTATCTCTACCTTTTCACCCCAATTCGTCAAAGCTGTCTCCACTTTTTATCACACAATCGGGCAATCGATGAAGGATCCTTTATTTTCTCCTATGCTGATAACTGTTGCTTCCCATTCTGTAGGTGTTGAACCGACCAAGAAGACTGACGTGCCCCAGGGAACCACCACCGGAGCAAAATCCATGGAAAAAGCTCAAGGAGAAAAGGATAAGACTGCCACAGCAGAGCAAGGAGGGGAAGCTGAATTGTCTAAGGTTGATGCTCCTCATGATGATGAGATGATAGATGCCTTGAAAGATGGTGGCGGTAGCGAGGGACATGAGGAAGACCATGAGGTGGCTATAGTTGGGGATTCAAAAAGCGCTGATGACATCACTTTGGCTGAAATGAAAGCCGAACAAGATAAACATATGCAGCTAAAAGTTGAAGACCTGGACCCCGAAAGCCTTAAGCCTCTTGCAGTGATGGATCCTAGATCAAGGTTAGTCGTTGAGATTTTAACTAGATCTATTACAGAAGAGCTTGCTAAAAAGTCTTCTCCTGATTCCAGTGTTTTGGCTTCTAGGAAAAAATCAGCCGATTCTAGCACTTCGGTTACAGGGAAGAAAAAGTCAAAATACATTATGACCGATGCTGAAAAGGAAGCTAAGGATGCTCAGAAGGCTGCCAAAAAATCCAAGTCCGCTCCAAAGCCCAAATGATGAAGTGCTTTGTTTTATTTTGGCATTTAATTGGTTCGCAATTGTTGTAGCGAGTGCGATCCTCGCTTCTTCTTTTTTGCTTGTTTTCCTTGTACAAACTCACATGTTTGTAAATAAAAATAGTTTATTTCCTGCAATGTCTAATAGTCGTTAGTTCAGCACTTAAGTGAAAATAAAAAAGTATATCATACTAAAGTTATGTAATGAAGTCATGGTTGAGGGGAATATGTGTGCACATATATGCCCCCAGTCACTGCCCTCGATTCTCTGACAGGGCCATATTCCTTTTGTCATTGATGCCTATTCTTTCTAGCATCTTTATACTCTCCTGTCTCATAACCAGGTTAGAGTTTTCGTTGAGGCAGTCCCTCATTTGGGTGCACCTTCACACCTCAGAGGACGTCGTCTTCCCGTCCTTTATACTCTCTCGATTCCTGAGAGTTAGAGTTAAGAATGTCGTCTTCCCATTCTTCTGTGTTTTATCATACAAACAATCATTTTATTTGCTCCTGCACACAGGTCATCTCCAACTTTCCAAATTTAATTTAACATTTTGTGTTTCACAGTCATGATAGATTAATTGTTGAAGATATAAATAATGCAGGAAAGTAAATGACACACGATATTTTTATAGTCGTTCAGCTAAGTCGTAGCCTACATCCCCTTTATAATCCTTTGTTCACATAAACAGACCTTTTAAGGCAAGTCGTGCCTTTTTACATAGCTTATGAAAACAAAAGAAATGACATTTCATATTTAGCTCAGATATCATCGTAGGTGCTGAGCGTTCCAGGCTCTGGGAATCTCCTCAGCGTCCACGGTCCTTAGCTTGAATGCTCCTATATCAAGCTTCTGTTGGATGGTATATGGCCCTTCCCATTTTGGACCCAATTGGGTCGAAGGCGGGAAGACTCGTTTCAGTATTAGGTCTCCTGGTTCAAAGGTTTTGAGGCGAACCTTCTGGTCATAATAACGTGCCACTTGATGTCGATGTCTTGAGGCACGCTAGTCGACTTCATCTCTTTTTTCTTCAATCATATCAAGAGATTCTAGGAGGAGTGCTTTATTCGTCATCGGGTCATAGTACGCAACTCGATGAGAAGGGACTTCCAATTCTACCGGGATCGCTGCTTCTGACCCAAAGGAAAGTGAATAAGGAGTATGGCCGGTAGCCGTCTTTAAGGTCGTCCTGTAGGCCCATAAAGCTAATGGCAACTCATCTACCCATCTAGCTTTGGCTTGCTCCAACCGCTTCTTCAGAATTGATTTGATGACTTTATTTACGGCCTCGACCTGGCCATTTGACTGCGGGTTAGCTACTGTAGTGTATCGTTTATTAATCTTATATTTCTGGCAGAAGATTTTGAACTCGATGCTGTCAAATTGCGTCCCATTATCGGTTATGATGGTCTTCGGAATCCCAAATCGACAAATAATGTTTTTGACCACAAAACTGATCACCTTCCTTATCGTGATGGTTGTTAGAGGTTCAACTTCCACCCATTTGTGAAGTACTCCACGGCAACGATCGCGTACTTAGCTCCTCCTCTTGCAATAGGTAGCACTCCAATAATGTCAATTCCCCACATGGCAAACTACCACAGACTTACCATTGACTTGAGCTGAGTCAGAGGCGCTCTGGGAACTTTGGCATATCTTTGACATCTATCGCAACGTCGTGAATAATCAGCCGCGTCTTTATTCACGGTTGGCCAGAAATATCCGTACCGTAACACTTTCTTTGCTAGGGTTCGGCCCCCAGTATGATCTCGACACTCACCTTCATGCACCACTTGCAGTACACGTTTGATGTTGTCATGTGCGATACAACGTAACAGGGGCATCGAAAACCCTTGATGATAAAGGACGTCGTCCTGTATAACGTATCTTGTAGCCTTACGTCTTATAGCTCGTCTTTCACTCTTTTTCAACGGGAGGGTTCCATTCTTGAGAAAATTCTTAATTGATGTCATCCAGGATTCTCTTTCTGGTTCAACTTCCAAGGCTAGCTCTGTTTCCATTAGGTCGAAACTTGGTGAATCCAACACCTCTATCGGAACCATTTCGGCTTCTTTAGGATTATCAGAACTTGTTAGTTTCGCCAGTCGCTCTGCTTTCTGATTTTTCGCTCTTGGAATGTGTGTTATGCTATAATGCTCCAAACCTACCAATAACTCTTCACCTTTTGAGATAAGTGACGAGTCGAGGTCCTTTAGCAACAAATTCTTCCTAAACTTGACATACAACTATCTTGGAATCGCAATATATATCTAGTTTCTTCACTCCCAAATCTTTGATGAGTTTTAGCCCGGCCATCAGGGCTTCATACTCAGAGTCGTTGTTAGTAGCAGCAAACTCTAATCGTAATGCATAGTAGATAGATCGTCCTTCAGGAGTTATTAAAACAACTCCGGCGCCGGACTTTCTATCATTCTTGGCCCCGTCCGTATATAATTTCCACGGACTAAGCTCTAATTCTCGATCCAAAGCAACCACCTTATCACCCACCGTTTCCTCTTCAAGGATCGTAAATTTGGCTATAAAGTCAACCAAGTCCTGTCTCCTTATTGATCTTCATGGATGAAAGTTCAAATCAAACTGACTCAGCTCGATATTCCATTTAAGTAACCGCCCTGATGCTTTAGGTTTCTACAACACTTGTCTCAAAGGTTGGTCGGTATATACAACTATCGGGTGTGCCTGAAAATAGTGGCGAAGTTTGCGGGAAGCAATCAGGAGGCTATAAGTAAGCTTCTCTATCTTTGGGTAGTTACATTCTGCAGCAGCTAGTTTTTTGCTTACGTAATACACAGGTTTCTGGACTTTATCCTCTTCACGTACTAGTGTTGCACTGACGACGTGAGATGATACCGCCAAGTAGGTGAACAAATCCTCATGTTGCTTAGGCTTTGATAATATTGGAGGCTTTTCTAAGAAGTCCAACAGATTCTGGAACGCCTCCACACAGTCGGGAGTCCACTCAAAATTTCGCTTTCCCCGTTTTATGAGATCGAAGAAAGGTACACACTTGTTTGTTGCTTTGGAGATGAATCTGCCCAGTGCCGCAACCTTTCCAGCTAAGGTTTGAACATCCCTAATCTTTCGCAGCTCCTCTATATTCCGAATTGTTGCTATTTGGTCTGGGTTGATTTCGATTCCTCTGGAACTCACGATAAAGCCAAGGAACTTGCCTAATGCCACGCCAAAAGAACACTTCAGGGGGTTCAACTTCATCCCATACCTTCGTAGTATGCCGAACTTTTCGGCTAAGTCCTTCGTATGATCGGGAGATTTCTTGGATTTCACGAGCATATCATCTACGTAAACTTCCATGGTTTTCCCGATTTGATTGTAAAACATGCGGTTGACTAGGCGCTGATACGTGGCTCCCGCATTTTTTAACCAAAATGGCATTACGACGTAACAATACAATCCCAAGTCTGTGATAAAGCTTGTATGCTCTTGATCTGGTGTGTGCATAGGAATTTGATTGTACCCGAAATAAGCGTCCATAAAGGATAAAAGTTCATGCCCGGCAGTTGAATCTACTAGCTGATCAATTATGGGGAGAGGAAAGCTATCCTTCGGGCGAGCCTTGTTCAAATCAGAAAAGTCGATGCACGTTCTCCACTTCTAGTTTGACTTTTTGACCAGGACATGATTCGATATCCAGTCTGGATATCCGGAATCCTTAATGAATCCATTACCTTTTAATTTCTCTACTTCTTCTTTCAAAGCTGTTGACCGCTCTGGGCCCAACATCCGTCTCTTCTGCTTGACTGGTGGGTGCTTTGGATTAATACACAAAGAGTAGCTCATGATGGTAGGCGAAATCCCACACATGTCAGTGTGAGTCCAGGCAAACACATCTAGATTTTCCTTTAAGAAATCAGCCAATTCCCTTGCTCTAACTGGATCCAGTTGCGAGCCGGTCTTTAGTACTTTTGTTGGATCCGTTTCATCAATAGGTACATTGATTGTTATTTCATTGGGAGTTGCCTTCCTGTCCCTGGGTTCTCTATCCTCTCTGGGATCTATGTCCTCGAGCATGTCTGAGGGCGACTCTCTTGGGACAGGAACCCCTTAATTGCTATGTTGAGGCCTCCTTTGGAGGGGTGGAATCATCCTTAGGATCTATATTCAACCCTTTCATTAACATCTTTAACTCTGCCATGTAACAAGCTCGTCCCATAGCTTGGTCGCCCCTCATCGTCCCAACTCCTGAGTTAGTCGGGAATTTAAGCAGCAAGCACCAAGGCGCAATACATGCCCTAAATTCGGCAAGGGCCGGTCGGCCTAGGAAGGCAATGTAGGGTGACTCGAAATCCAAAACTACAAACGGCAGGATCCTTACTCTCTGGCGATCTCCCTACCCTAGTGTAACTGGTAATTCCACAAAACCCATCCGAGCTGTAGATGCTCCATTAAAGCCACATATCCATCCTTGACATGGTTTTAAGTCTTTTGCTTCAAGCCTCATTTGTTCGAAAGTTTTCTTGAAGAGGATATTGACTGAGCTTCCGTTGTCCACTAACACCTTATGGACTAGAGCAGGGCCAATTGTCGTGGTAATCACTAGTGGATCGTCGGTTGGAGGTTGAACTCCAGAATCATCTCTATTGCGGAACACATCTTCTGACATTGTTTTTTGTTGTTTTATTGGAGCGACGTCTTCAAGACTACTGCATTCTCTTACTTCAAAATGCTTGGCGGCATTGACGCACTGGTCCATTGCTTTAAAACTACAATCAACTAAGTGAGGTACGCCTATAATAGAGTTAATGACGATCCTCTTACCTTTCTGCTAAGCTGTGGGTTTTGAAGCAGGCTAGTCTTGGTTCGGGGCTTGTCCCCGTCCCTTTGGGCGGCTTTGTACTTATCCAACTTCCCTTCTCGCAGCAATTTTTTGACAATATCCCTCAAATGACGGCACTCATTGGTGGAATGATCGTGTGTACCATGAAACAAGCAAAACTTTCCTGTTTCAATCTCTTTCTCAGTAGAATCTCTGGGCGGTGGATTTTTGTACTGCAATATGCCGTATGTATCTAAATAAATGTTCTCCAATGTATCATTTAACGGCATGTAATTTTCAAAAGTCTGGAATCTGGGTCTTTTATTAGAGCTATTCCCTCGGTTTTTGTTCCTTCTATTGCCGTTCCTATTTCTGTTGCTATTGCCACCACTCTAGTTGCCAACATTTACTTCCACCTTCCTTGAACTGTCACTAGATTGTTTCACAACAATGTTACTCTGGAAACCCTCCTTCGAGGCCCCTTCGGACTTTCTCTTTCGATTTGCCTTAGCTTCTTCTTGCCTTAAGCGAACATTAGCCTTTTCATAGAACAATTCTCTAGTAGGAGGTGGTTTTCCAGCTAAGTAATCCCCAAATTCTGTATCAAGATCTACCCCTTCTATCAAGTCCATTAGGATAGTGGGCTCATGGGGATCACTAACTTCGGTGATAGCCAGGTTGAAGCGATCCAAATATGACTTTAAAGATTCTCCTGGGGCTTGTTTAATTCATGACAATTCTATGATAGTCTTGGATTTTTGGGCATGGAGTCGAAACTGATTCATGAAACGCTCACTCAACTCTGTGAAATTTGATACCGACCGAGGACGGAGTCGGGTGAACCACATCAATGCTACATCTTCCAGATAGATTGGAAAAGCTTTGCATTTTACAACGTCTGGGGCTACTGCCACATTCATGAACTATGCATATCTTATCAGATGCTGCCCTGGGTCTGTTCTTCCTGAATATCGATCCATCTGAGGCAAGTTGAATCGCCGGGGGAACTGGAAATTCAGTATATTATCTGTGAAGGGTGTATGGCTTCATTCTATGCCCCAGTCTTTATTATTATAGTGCCGGCTTTCGGACATTATCTTGCACACCATTGCCCATACATCGGCATTTGTTAATGTCTGCACAGGCTCTCTTGATCTGATGTTCAGATTACCTCTGGGTTCTTGGTCAGGGGACAACCTCCTGTTCCTGGCGGCAGCTGCTCTACGCTGCTCTCTGTGCTCCCGGTCGATCTCAGGAGGTAGAGGTTGGAGAAGCTGTTGCTGCGTGGGGTTGGTGATATTAGGATCTCGAGGAAAGACATGGGATCCACGCATGGGTAGCAACATAGGCTGTTGTAGGCCCGGGTCATCAGGGCCCAATGCACGAGCAGCGTCTTCTCAGGATCCTAAAGATCCAAAAGTCAATTGATCAAGGTTCTGAGGTCGTTCAAGCAACCTCCTCTCGCGAGGGTGTTCCTCTTCCGAAGAAGACGAATCATCTGTAGTAAGACGGCGTGTCGGGGAAGAAGACTTCTGCCTCCGGAGCTCCTGTAGTTCTCTACCCGTAGTGATCATGTTTTCCTGCATGCGAAGGTTGTCACGCCTTTGGGCTTCAATGCTTCTTTGGTTCTCTGAAACAAGTCAAGAAAATGTGAAAAATCTCCCTGGGTAATGGGTGTAGATGGACTAGGCTGAGCATTAGTCATCGTGGCTGGAATCGGAGCGTTGGAGGGAGCTCGAGTAGAAGTTCCAGCTTCATTATGGTTCGGATCGGATCGGTTCACATCAGACTGGTCGGGGCGGTTCGGATGGAGAGACTGTGTGCCCCCGACCTCATTAGATCAGATCGGATTGGTGCCTTCCACTCGGTTCAGATCGGCACCTCTGATCCGGTTCAGATCCTCCTGGTTGAAGTGATCTGCTCCAGAGCCTTGAGCGCGTGACCTTGTTAACACGATAGCTTGCTGATCTTCTCTGGATTCATTTCCCCTAGCGCCTTGCACTTCTTTTCCTTTGGTCTTAGCCATAACACTTGATTCTTCAATGGTTAGTCAACAAGTACTGAAAGATGTCAGAGAGAAGGGATTAACTTCTTTGAACTTGAAGGTCCAAATAGTAGAATGTAATCCCGAAAAGGCTGAGAATTCGAAGGTTTCTCAGCGAAAGCACCAAAATGTTAGACCAAAAATTGGCTCTAACACCCAAATTAGCTATGATTTCAATGAAATAGAATCAAAAAGCAACAAAGAACACATGATTTATAGTGGTTTGGCATTAAAGAGCCTACATCCACTTTGTTTTCTTTTAATTGATGATTTGAATACAAATACAGCAATGATTCTCACTCAACTTCACAATTACAACGCATAAACTCACTCAAATCTCTCAAAAATAGACTTTACGAGATGATTTTGATCTAAATGCAGCTATGAAATTCGGCTATGGAGGAAGTTAGAACTGAGAATTTTCCAAAAGATCCTTTCAAGTGCCTCCAGATAGTGTATTTGTAGGTGAAAAATCTCTTCGAAGTGGCTCCGATTCGGAATTGCGTGGCACCCATCCCATAAGAGTCGGGTTCAGAGGCTTCCAGATGGTGACAGCGCATTGATTTGGTAGGAGATCGTGAGAGAAATGGCCATGCTTAGTCCGAGTCTTCAGGAGATGTGTGTAGAAACGGTCACAGGCTCAGAGAAAGGGGTTCGGATCGGCCGCCTCCGATCCGATGAAGCCACCTGCTTTATGATGTTGCTGTCGTACTCCTCCGATCCGATGAGACCACTTGTTATTTTCTGATGTTGCTGACGTATCTCTCCGATCCTAACCGATGAGGTTACTTGCTATCTTCTAATGTTGCTGACGTATCACCGATCTGAACCGATATGATTTCTGCGTCTTTGATCTCTACTTTTTCTTGCGCTATCTCCTTCCGATCTGAACCGACTGGTTGCTTTCTCACTGTTTGCTCTTTGTGTAGCCTAGTTTACAGAGTAGGCTAGCAGTTTGCATTGTTCCAGCAACCTTGATTCGAAGACTTCTTTTTGGCGTCGAAGATTTACCCTTTTGTTACTTAATTTTATCGCTTCCTCTTTATCTTCGAGCTTTTTTTAGTTGTGTTGTGAAACTAAGTTGCAACCTTCTTAGTTCATCTCGATGTAAAGTGATTGAACTTCTCTAATAATCTTTGCTCAAATACTGTTCCCTTAGCCTGTGCACGAATGTCTTCATTCAAGTGAGTGAATAAGTTGTATCCCTTTGATGTAGAATTTCATAGAGCAAAGATTGGGGTTGGTCCTATGTGGAAAGGGTTAATGCTTCAATGCTCAAGGTCATAAGGTTCTACTTCCTTATCCTCGTTTCTGATTTGTAGGGCATCCAGTCCAAACCTTTTCTTTTCCACCATTCTTGGATCACGGATGCTTGTTGTAGTCATTCGAGATCCAAAAGATACCTGTAGTGACCCTTTACTCATGTTCTTGCTTCTTTAAAGCTTTGTCTAATCCGGGATGGAATATCACAGCTAGGGATGTGGTAAGGTTATCCAAAGGATCGGAGGTTCATGCCCTCCTTCTAGCACCAAAATGTTAATGATATTTTTTGTCAACACTGGAATTAATCTAAGTACGTGATCCAAAGGGAACCAAAGGGTTATTTAATTCCTACAAGCTTGATTTAGCTCACCATTTCCAAGATATCAAGGTCTTATGCCCGAAGATTAATTACTCTTCCTTCTAGAGATGAGTATCACGTTTACGAGACTTCGTGACCAACACTTACCTTGGGATAAGAGTTCCCTAGGCATAAGCATGATAGAAAGCTAAACGGCTTGTAGAAGGGTATTTTGGTAATTAAGCTTATACATGAGGCTTAGCCATAGGGAAGTAGTAAGAAAATAAGTGGCAAAAGCAGTGAAGAAATGCATGGAATTGATCGCAAGTGTTGATTCTCTCTTTATTGATCACTTTGTTGACTGCATAGAAGTTTCTAAGTAAAATCCCCAAATCTATTTACAAATTAAGGTTTACTCTCTAAGAAAATGAATACAGCATTTGAGAATGAGAAAAGTCCCCAAAAATAAGACCCATAGGGCCTTATTTACAGATAAATTTGGCCCCCTTCTCATAACGGTCAGCAACGGCCTGCTTTCGGATTCGACAATGACATATGATGTTGATGTCGGCAGCTTGAGTGGCTTTCGGTGCCGGCTTCCTAGTTTCGGCTTCTTTTCTTTACTGAGTGTTTTATCAGTTTCTCCTTACTTGTGAAATTGGCATTGCCTCCTCATAGTGTATCGGTACCAAGCAAATTGGTATGGATAACATCTTCAAGCTGCTTTGGGTTTCGGTGGTAATCTTTTGATTCCGATAGAAAATCCCAAACTTTGCCTTGCTTTTGTGACCTTAGGGTACTGTCTTTACTTTAGCATCCTTTTTGGTGTCGGTATCGACACTAAGCATGTTAGTGTGGATAAAACTCTCTTCATGAGTTTTGGCTTGCTTAGATAATCCTTGTATATGGCATCGGCTTTGCGACAACATTGCATTGAAATCTTTCATGGTGACTTCAAAGCTCCTTCTTGGTGTCGGTATCGATACCAAATGAATTGGAATCGGTAGCCTTTCACTCCATCCCACTCGGTTTTATGCTTCCCATTTTATGCTTTTGCATCCCGGTATTGGATCACATGTCTTTGGCTACCTCCCATTGTTTGCTTCTGGTGTCTAGACCGCCTTGCCGCTATCTTCGTTTGTATCAGTACCAAGCTTTCCTTAGTTGTACCGATAACAATTAATCTGAGTTACCTTCCTTTTCGCTTTGGGTATCAGGTGTCTTAGTGTCGATTAGGCACTTCCAAATAAATCTTTTGATGTTAACTTGCTTTGATACCCCTTCACTGTCATTCGGTTTCAGTGTCAAATTTGGTAGTAACAATATCGATTGTTAATCAATATTAAATATTTCCAACATGCAGCTTAATCAACAAGCAATTATTTATAAGAACACACTTGGAATAAATTTCTTACTAAGTTAAGAATATATAATTTATTCTAGATACATTAATTATGAAAACTACAATTTCCTTATTTTCCATTTATAAAATAATATACAAGTTGGGCTTCTATACTCATATTTTACTCTTTCTAGATTTAAAATGTATAAAACTCACAATGGACTACTTTGCTCGGTTATCTAAATATCTTGGTTGTTACAGACTCCATACTCAAATAAATTGCGTCCCTGCAATTTTGTTAAGATAAAACCAAAATAAATTTTCATTTTAAATAGTTTATCCATCATTCATCTACTTAGAAAAAATTAGCTTGCACTAAAACCCACACCGCTCTAAAACTTCTATAATTAACCACATAGGACTTGCAAAAACTTAAAAATTATAAATATAAGGCTTTCATAAAAAATAAATTTTACTCCAAATTTAACATCCTACGTCCGCTAATGTCACTCACAAAGGGAATGCATTAAGTTTCGTGGATTATTATAAGTAAACAGAACAGAATATTACAAGGCAAATAAAGTAGTACTTGAAATTTTTTACAACTTTATTGCAACGGAAACAGAAATAAGTTTGATTACATTTCCAAATACCAAAACCAAGTACATAATATCAGTCTTGTACAAAACCATATTAAAACTGTAATCCACAACAGAAAATGCCTTAGATAAGTTGAATCAAAGCCAAACAATTCATCTTTCAACTTCAAGCTGGAAGAATGGATATCCAAACTAAGATTGAGTATTTCCTCCCCAAAAACCTGAGGGGGGGGGGGGAGGACGGAAGAAAAGAGGCGAAAACAAACTACGTCAGACATAAGTCTGGTGAGTCCAGTGACTTTAACAATATAATCATTAAAGTAACAGGATAAGAACGTAAACTGGAAAGTAAGAAATGACTATACATAAACATGCATGACAAGGTAAGCAGGATGAATAAGATAAACGTTGTAGCGCTTCTAATCACTAAAAGATAATTACTACACTGCACCCATGCTAATTTCACCGCACCGTTACCAGTTCCATACTGAAAGTTGATCCCCATCTTGTAATTGGTAGTCCTCAGGCGTAACATTTAGTAAGAAGTATTCACCCCATACAATCCTTACTTGCCCATACTAAATACTAGTTGTCCCCACACTACCCCCTTACCGCTTAATTGATTTGCTCCCTAACTCGCATATATTTATTACTTGTATCATTCAGCCCCGCTTGTTTACTTGTGCCATTTGGCCCCGCTTGTTTACTTGTGTCATTCGGCCTCGCTTGTATGTAGCTACCTATGTTGGTCCCACCATAGGGTGTATCAATCCCTATGATGGCAACCCGACACAATTCAAGATGCACAGTGTATACTACTGATGCCTAGTTCCTTCTTTTTCCACTCCGGAGCACGTGCACGCCCATACTCCGCCGGAACCTACACTGCCGCACCACCCCCTGCTATTTTGACCGCTTATAATCAGTTCAGTAATCGTGCGCCACCCTGCCTAGTTCAGGGTACAATGATACATCTATGTGGGTTACTACTGAAATGGGTCCCCGTTACTAGGGTTTCCTACTGGTTTAGTTTGTGGGCCTATATACACAAATATTACTCACCTACACGAGATATACTTAACCCTCCCATTGATTCAAACATGTTTATTTAACGGCTAAGTTTGTGGGCCTAAATACACTAGTATTACCCACCTACCCAAGGTTTACTTAACCCTCCTACTTATCAAGTCAATATGTATTATTGGTTAAGCTTGCCTTAATCCTATCCCCTTTGTTCATGTAATATTGGTTAAGTGTTGTCAATACATGTTAACTTAACCCACCCACACATTATGTTGTATTGGTTAAGTGTTTCTTATTAACTTAACCCTGTTCATTCATCATGTTATATTAGTTAAGTGTTTTAAATTTACTTAACCCCACCCACTTGTCTAATTAACATGTTGTATTGGTTAAGTGTTCTCAATTTACTTAACCCCACCCACTTGTCTAATTAACATGTTGTATTGGTTAAGTGTTCTCAATTTACTTAACCCTTCCGTTCTAAGCATGTCTATTCATTGGCATTATTAATTTATTAATGCACCAACCTCTCACATTAGAACTATTGTTTGCAGTTGCTGGATGTGCCGGGCGGTTCCGGGTAGACTTCTACCGCAAACTCATTCTAACCTCAGGTCTTAGGCTTAATGCGCTAACCTCTCACATTAGATATTTGTTGTTGCGGTAGTTGGATGTGTCGGGCGGTTCCTGGCAGTCTTACATCGCAACTCAATCTAACCTCGGGTTAGGCTTGTTAATCTTTTACCCATTTTACATATTTACTATTTAAGTCCAAGTCTAGATTTATATGTAAATTATCCATAAGTGTGGTCAATTCAAGTTATGCCACATTTACTAGATATGCCAAAAATTAATTATATGATTAGAACCCATTTTATGCCAATTACATAATGTCCAATATTTAATGTTTCCCAACATCAATCGTTCGTATGATTCATATAATACAATAGGCTCGCAATTAGCCTAACTTATAAGAAAAAGGGAAAGAAATAGATGTATAACATCCAAACTAGCATAAAATAATATAGATCCAATTATGAACATAACTAGCATATAACAAAGATCCCATTTATGAACTTGCATAAAAAATAGATCTAAATTAACATATGAACTTGCATAACAAGTTAGATCTAAATTAACATATGAACTTGCATAACAAGTTAGATATAAATTAACATACGAACTTGCATAACAAATTAGATATAAATTAACATATGGACTTGCATAACAAATTAGATCTAAATTAACATATGGACTTGCATAACAAATTAGATCTAACTTAACATATGGACTTGCAAAACAAATTAGATCTAAATTAACATATGGACTTGAATAACAAATTAGATCTAAATTAACATATGAAAATAGACTAGCATGGATCATAAACTTGCATTATCATAATTTACATTGACATAAATATGCTTACTCAATGACTTGCATAAGCAATAGACATATAAAATATGAATTTGCATAAACATTTAAACCGACATGGATCTAATCATATAAAATATGACTTGCATAGATTTAAACATATAAATAGAAACTTGCATGTATGAATATGATTTTCACATAAACTTGCATACAAACTTGCATATGTAATTAGACATGTAGACTAATATCACATGATTTACATATAAACTTGCATATGATTTGCATACAAACTTGCATACAACAACATCATAAAATGAATCTAATCGGGCATACACAATTAGAAACATGAATTAACATCATAAAATGGACTTAATCAAGTATATGTAATTAGTCACTCGTGATTTTGCAATTAAATTTGATAAATGTACAAATAAGTTCACGAAATTTAATAAAGGTCAAAATGATTTAAACATGATTTTATCCAGATCTCGACCTTTACATGATAAAGTGGTATATGATATAATAAAACTAATCATAGAAATAGTACTAGATATGCTTTTATGTACAATAAGAATATCACTGCTAGTACTAATGCTCATCCAAGACCCAATTATTATAGAAATTCGAATACTTCTATAACTAGCGGTATTTATAATAATTATAGAGGTACGAAAAGGAATATCACTAGAGATTACTTAAGTATTTGGGTTCCTGTAAGTTGGAAAAACAGAGAAAAATATATCGATGATTAGAGATTACCTAAGTATTTGGGTTCCTGTAAGTTAGAAAAACAGAGAAAAATACATCGATGATTATTTTGATTCAGTAGTTAATAATAAAAATTTAATCTTTAAAGGTTCCATTAAACCCTCTTGGGTATGGTTACCTCCGATCTAACCCATGGACCCAAAACAAAGCAAGTGGTTACCAAACTATATATGTTATATTTTTTGCAGGTACACCACAGCAAAGAGAAGGTTATTCTGTATTTCCTAAAGGTGCTATAATTATTTGTATTCTCTACCACTCTCGATTACTGTGCTTATTATGGTATTTATTCTTTTTAATCGATGACAAAGGGGGAGAAATATTTTCTCTCATGATTATACATATAATTCACGTTACATATACTATCATTTAAAATTATGTGCTTAACATGGTAATAGTATATTTGGGCTAACATTTATTAATGCATGAATCAAAAGGTAAGATTATTTATATTATGAACTAACAAATGTTGTAGAAATTCAGGGGGAGC
Source organism: Allium sativum (assembly GCA_030737875.1). Classification (NCBI taxonomy): domain Eukaryota; kingdom Viridiplantae; phylum Streptophyta; class Magnoliopsida; order Asparagales; family Amaryllidaceae; genus Allium; species Allium sativum. The sequence goes on along the minus strand of JASFAX010000020.1, from coordinate 40,363,870 downwards.
TTTATATTTAGAGGGAGAAAATCCAAGGTGTTGTCATCAATCAAAAAGGGGGAGAATGTTGAGACAAGATTTTAATCGATGCCAACATATAAAGGTGCAATGAAGATAATCTCATAGTGATAAGGTTTTTTACTTTGAGTTGTGTTAGAAATATGTTAAAATCTATCCTCAAAGTATAACATGAATGCACAAAAAAATATCATATCTTCGTTGCTGAAATCTGTATATTTGATGAATTGAAAAGTCACAGAAAAAGCCCAAACGGTCCAGGCTCCGACCGGGAAAGAGTGTAGAGTGATATAGACTGTGGACCGAGGTCCTCTGGTCCACAGCCATAAAACGGTCGATCGCCCAAAAAACCACCAGTCGACTGGTTATGTTTCTGTTTGGAAACAAAAACATTTCTCAGATCAACCAGTCGACCAGTTGAAAATCACCAGTCGACCGGTTTATGTGTTTTTGCACATAACGGCTATTTTTCTGGAATTTTCAATTTTAAATAAATTCAACCAGTCGACATGTGATTTTTGACCTGTCAACCGTTTTTGAAACAGCAAGCTTTTTCTGAAAGGTTGCTTCTATTTGTGAAGAGATTTCTATTTAATAATCAAAGGAAATGGACATAACTCTTTATAGAAACTCTTCATGAAGAATTACTACCTTTCTACTATTATATAAACATCTTCAAACTTGTTTTTCAATTAACGAAATCATTTTATATTCTCTCTAATTTTTGAATTGCATTTTCATATTCTTTGAAAAACAAAAGCTCTCCAAGTTTCAAATACTTGTTGAATCTTTGAATCAAATTAATATCAATTGATTCAACAAGCATTCTACTCCCTTAAATCTACACATTCAAAGTATATACTCGAGGATAAGATTATAGGAAGGTTGTACAAGAATTGACAAATTCGTGTTATTAAGAACACACATTGTCAAACTACAAGATTATTTATCTTGGTTGAAGTCCTCCGTGTTGTTAGAGGCAAGTTGTGAAGTCCTCGTGTTGTTAAGAGGCAAGTTGTGAAGTCCTCGTGTTGATAGAGGCACGAAATCCCGTTCGGCTGTCCAGGTGTTGTGAAGCTGTTCCTCCGGGTGAAGCGAGGTTGTTGATTAGTGAAAATCCAGAAAGAGGTCTGGGACTGGACGTAGGACGGTGCTCCGAACCAGTATAAAAATCCCTGGTGTGATTTTTCTATTTTTACCGCATTTACTATTATACAGTTATGTGATTATCTATTACTTCATACTCGAATATTGTTTGTCATATTACACGATCCTTGTGTATTATACTTAGCACGTACATGCACATTTTCGCAAATATTATCAACTATAAAGCTCATTTTGGGTAGTCCTTTAATTAGGTCATTTTTGGCTAGCTTGTCGATAGTTTTGAAGTTTATATGACATAAACGTTTGAGCCATAGCCATGGATCATTATCATTTGCTACAAGACACATATCTGAATTAAGATTGACATTCATATTCAGAATATAAATATTTCTGTCTCTATATCCTTCAAAAACTAAATTTCGATCTTTATCTAAAATACTACATTTGTTATCCGAAAAGGAAGTGGTAAAACCCTTGTCTCATAGTTGACTGATACTTCGTAAATTGTGTTAGGATTTTTAACTAGCATGACATTAGTAATAAGAGGTAAGTTAGATGTACCGCAGTTGCTCACATCGCCTTTACCGATGATATAGACTTTTGAATTATCTCCAAAAGTGACGGAGCCACCATCTGAATAAGTGATATTTTTCAATAAGCTCTTGTCTCCAGTCATATGCTTCGAGCAACCACCGTCCAATATCCATTTTCCTCTTTTCTTAAGTGGGACCTGCAAAAATATAAAATTAAGTCCATGGTACCCACCTTTTTCTAGGGTCCTAAGAGTTAGTTCTTAAAAGTCCAAACCCATACGGGTTCGATCCCCTTTATATAGATAATTGGAATTATGATGCAAAGAATTCAAAAAATTCTGAATGTATTTGTTCCTAATCAAATTGTTATTTGTTTTAGGAACCCATATTTTGATAGTCTTGACATTTTTCTTTTGAAATTTCACAACCGGTTTTGGTTTGGAATATAATAAACTAAGATTTTTCTTAGCTTCAATTTCTTGTACTATTTTATTTTCTCTTTTTCTTTTATTGCCAAGATATTTCTTGATATCTTGTTTCTTATACCCCTAAACCTTGTTTATTCAAAGAAGATTGTGAATTTTCAATAATTTTTGTCAAATTTTCTCGACCTTCATTGAAGTTAGAAACATTTTAAGTAATGTTGTCTAGCTTAGTTTGTAAACTAGCTTATTCTAGATCTAGAATTTTGACTTTTACCTTAAGCTCATGATTTTCAGTAGTAAAAGCATCATTTTTCTCTTTTTGAGTTTCAATTTCTTGACTCAAAAGAGATAATTGAGAATCAATATTAGATGATGATTCTTGAATTTTTTCAAGTTCCTCCTCTAATATTTTCTTCTCCTCTTTTAACATATCTCGTTCAAATTCTGCTCTACTTAAATCTGCTTTAGCTTGTTTGCATTGTCGTTTCATATCTTTAAATTTAAATATTAATTCAGCATTAATATCAAGAACTTATTCAAAAGTAGGAATTTGTACCTCATCTTCTATTGCCATGAAACATACATTAGCTTGTTCATTGTCTGAGTCACTTTCACTATCAGATGAAGATGAGTCTAAATCATCCCATGTTACTGAGAATGCTCGTTTCTTTGACTTGTCTTTCTTGTATTTGAATTTATCATTTTCTGACTTCTTCTTTTGCTCTGGACAGTCCTTTTGCATATGCCCCTTTTTGAGACAGTTGAAGCATTCTATATTTGATGATGACGGTTTATATGAACCAAACTTCTTTTTGTTGTATCGACTAGCTTTTTGTTGCTTTAAGAATTTCTTGAATCCTTTTGCAATGAACGCTAAATCTTCATCTTCGGAATCTGAGTTGTCTTCATCTTTTTCAGCATGAAAAGCTACAATTTTCTTTTCTTCTTTCTCTTCTTTTCTAGCCTGCAAATTTGCTTCATAGGACATTAGATTTCCTATCAATTCATCTGGCTTCATGACGGAAAGGTCATTAGCTTCTTCAATTGCTAATACTTTTCCTTCCCATTCACTAGTCAGAGAACGTAGGACTGTTGAAACAACATCAAAATCAGAATATTTTTTCCCTAAACCAATAAGTGCATGATGAATAGTTTGAAACCATGAGTACATATCATTGATTGTCTCATTCGGTTTCATTTTGAAATTTTGAAACTGACTTTTCAGCATGGCTGTTTTGACTTGTTTAACCTTGTTAGTACCTTCATGAGTGGTTTTTAACGTTTGCCAATTTGATAAGTAATGGTGCAAATACTAACACGATTATATTCATTTTGGTCTAATGCACAAAACAACATATTTATTGCTTTTGCATTTGCGGCTGCTGCCGTTTTCTCAGCCGATGTCCATTATGAATACTCAGTTGTTAGATTTACTATTTCTTTCTGAGAAGCATTCTAAGCGTCATAGTTAGTTGATTGCATGTAAAAAGCCATACGTGTTGCCCAATAGCTATAGTTAAGACTATTGAAGAAAGGAGGTCTTTGTGTTGATTGACCTTCAGTGTAAGTGGTGTTAGTGCTACTACTTGAGTTATTTGCCATATTAACAGAATATATCAAATAACTGTGTTATGGTTATATGATAACCGCGCTCTGATACCAAATGAAAGTGAATGTGGGTACTTGCCAATTATAATACACACAAGGATCGTGTAATATGACGAACAATAGTCAAGTATAGAGTAATAGATAATCACAGAACTGTATAATAATAAATACTGTAAAAAGGAAAAATCACGCTAGGAATTTTTATACTGGTTCGGAGCACGGTCCTACGTCCAGTCCCAGACTTCTATCTGGATTTTCACTAATCAACAACCTCACTTCACCCGGAGGAATAGGTATACAACTTCCAAGCAGCCGAACGGGAATTTCACGCCTCTATCAACACGAGGACTTCACAACTTGCCTCTTACAACATAGAGGACTTCAAAAAAGACGAGTAGACTTGTAGTTTGACATGTGTGTTCTTAATAACACGAATTTGTCAATTCTTTTACAACCTTCCTATAATCTTATCCTCAAATAGAAATTGTGTATGTGAAGATTTGGAGGATGATATCGTTTTTGAATCAGAAGAATAATATATAAATTCTAGGATTCAAGAACGATATAAGAAGATTATGAGCGCTTTAGTGCTTTGAAAGATCAAGAATGAAATCAACAATAGATAGAATAGATAGAAAGAATTGGTTATTGAATTAATGATTTCAAGTTGTTTTTATAGGAGATAAAGAGTTACAACCATTAGTGAAGAGAAGTATTGAAGAGAAATGATTTTTGATGAAAGGAAAAAGAAGCAACCTTTGATTAAAGGAGATTTCTGTACAAAGAGTTGCTTTCAGTTCGAAAATCGGTCGACAGGTCAAAAATAACCAGTAGACTAAAATTTGAATATATATATACATGTTACATATACTGTGCACATTTATTGTGCTTTCTTCCCAGAAACGGTCGACCGCATAATTTGAAATTGGTCGACCAGTTTTTGGTAATATGCACAATAAATGTGCATTCATATATATACATATATATATTCACAATAATGAGGTATATGATTATTTGAGGATAGATTTTAACATTTATAACACTGCTAAATCACTAAATAATTGGCCTCTAACTTACGATACCATTGATTCTCTTCTTTTTATCGATCATGAAACTTCTCCTTGTCATTAATCAAAATGTTATGAATACCTGGGCTCAACAGCCACCACCTCCATGCGCCACCATCCCCTTCATCCCTTCATCTACCCCTAGCCCACGACCATCAGCTTTCAAATGTCATAACTCTAAGTAAACAGATCCAAACCATGAAGATTTTTGTTTAATATCATGTATTTTTTCAAAAATACAACTTTCATGTCGAGTACATTTTTAATTTTGAGCCTGTTAGTCCAAAAATCCAGAGCTTTGAAGTCAATATTTTCTAGCTTCATTTTATTGAACCTGAAATCACCTACACTATTTCGACCATATCTCACTTAAAAAATAATACAAACTTTTTTCTTGAACCATAGAGAAAAGAAATTCCTAGAACTTTGTAGTTAACCACTTTTCCAAATTTAAAGAGTAACAGACCCAAAAACGTAAGGCAAGTTGGTATATTTCCAAAGTCAGAAACATAGCTAAACTAAAAGTTTAACGGAGTGGAACCCTTGATCAGAAACTCTGCACTATACACATATTTAGTTAATCATATAGTTTTTCGATTAATATGTGTGTGAATTGGTTGAATTGTTTAAATTTAGTTTCGTGTAACATATAAGCATTAATTACCATAAAGCTTATAATGCAGAAACAATAGTTGTCATTGTCAATGGATTACTATATGTTTGCTAATGGTTGTTATTGTTGTGTTATGTTTCCTTTCACATATATACCCTAAATTATGGGATTATACATATATTAGTTAAGTATCTTCCAAATCGATAAATATATGAATATTTTATATTCAGTAAAGTGGAAATAAGACGAGAAAATGAAAGTCTGAATTTTATATTTGTAAACGTTTAGAAATGAAATTAAAGCAACTATGAGAAACTTTTATAAAGGCGGAAATGAATTTGAAAGAGATTTGATATAATATGGCTTGTTCAATTTTCAAATGAGTAGTAAATCAATTTGAAATTGTAATTTGAAAATTGATTTTGTGTTAACTTTTTAAACGATGTTTTAAACTCAAATTGAATATTCCGATAAGCTTATATAATATTTAATTTGAGTTTTGCAAAGTCCAAAGTTTAAATTTTTTAATTTTTAAAATTTTATTAGCATAATAATATTAAAATATTTAATCATATTACATAATTGAATTTGAAATTTGAAAATAATGTTTTGAAATAAGTTTATAAATGGTTTTAAAGGTTTATTAACACATTTGGAGTAAATCAGATGAATTTTAGTTTAAAATTATAATATGGCCCAAATAGACTTGTCGCGTTGTTGTAGTTCGTTAATTTTGACCATAAACTTCAAATGATTATGCCTAATGCAATTTAATTTGGATTTTCCCAAAACGAAAAGCATTTGATTTCAAATGATAATAGTTTGCAAATGAAAACAAAATTTTAGATTTGCATGTGTATGCATTTGGAGTTATATCTAAATGGGTTTTTAAATTAAATCGTGGTATTGCAGTTCAGTGATCTAGTATGGGAAACCATTAGAAATGACTTTATGAAAATCAATAAAAATACGGTAAAATTGTGATAAATCATAATAAATGATTTTAAGGTGATTTCTATTAAAAATACGAAGTTTTTGAATAAAAATTTGAAATTTGAGTTTTAATAAATATGATATTTTGAAAATATAACTATAATTGAAGTTCTCTAATTATGAACCAATTGTATTTTGATGGAAATAATCTTCAAATATTTGATATTAAATTCTGTAGTTAAAACTTATACTATTTGGGAATTTGAATGGTATTTATATTGTTATTCCACTTATAGTATTTGTTGATCAAGAGAGTTGACATTGGATATAAGTTGCTATAATTTCTATACAAATCTTAAATTTAATATCAATCGGTATTGGGTTTGTTGTGATGGTGTATTGAATAACATCATTCTTTAACCCATTTAAGATTAAAGTTATTTTTTGAATGTTTATAATCTGTTAAGATTAAATGAATCTTTATTTTAAAGATTTATAAGTTTGGAAATTTAGGAAGATACAGAATCGATTTAAGAATCAAATATTTAAATACGACGATTTAATCTAAGTAAAGCTATGGGAAATGATTATTAAGATTAATGACGCTTAATTATCTTTGGTTTAAAATATATGTTTTAAAGCGGTAATTTATGGAATTAATCTTTTATTAAGAATTTTGAAATATGAGTTTAAATGGAATATTGATTAAGGTTAATAAATCTTGGTTTAAAGATTTAAAGGAACGAATTTTTGGATTAAAGAGTTTAACAATTGAGAATTTTGTTAAAACAAAAGTAAGGTAATATTGAAAATAAATCATTAATGAATGATTTGGTATTAAAAATTAAAGGAAAACATTTTTATCCAAAGTTAAGGAATAGATTGGTTAAGGAAGGGCATTCCTTGAGAGCATGCCTTAGAAACCATTTCGTTTTTTCCACCAAGCAAAAAATTGGCGACTTCATCTGTGATATTATCGTCCATCATCACCCTTTATCTTCCATTGTCGCTTCTTCTATCCAGGGCCTAACCTTTTCCCTTACCTACTTCTTCTAGCCCGCGCCTTGCCTACTTCCCCCAATCTTTACGATGCCGAAGAAGAAAAAATCGAAAGCACGCTTCGCCAATAGTATAACCAGATCTAGTCAGAATTTTTCAAACCTAGCACAAGCGTCTTTGGTTTCTCCAGGAGCCACTTCTCTAATTGAGTTTGCTAATATATTTTCTTCGACAACCCCTTCAGATTAATTATCAAGACTTTACAATTTAGTTGCTTCGCTACTAAACCCTATGCTTGCTGGTTTGTGAGCAGATGAGCAATGGAAGGACGTCTACATCTCCCCAAATTTTGATGCTACATCCAAGCCGATCCTTTCACATATTGACGCTAGCTCCTCTCATGATATTTTGGGTGTTGGGTGTGAGGTATGTAATGCCAGTGCTGCTGTTATTCCTGTCTCACAGAAAAATAATGCTCTTGTTAATTCACGACTGTTGCCAAGTCAAGTTAATGTAAATGTGTTAGGCAGTGGAGATTCAGAGATGAATAAGGTGATTGAAGACATAAATGCAGAAAGCCATGTACTGGTCATGCCATCCAATTCAGCAGCTCCCCATGTCCTAATCCCGCGTAAAACATGCTCACCTGGTGTTTGTGTAAATGCCTCAACTATACCTGTTGGACCTATCCCTGATGTTCCCTAAACCAATACAAATGTTACTGCTAATGCTATGGCTAACAACGCTGGATATACTTCCAAACCTACCTACTCCTCCTCCTTTACTTCCCTACCACGTTGTGCTGAAGCTTACACGCCATGCACGTTCTCCTCATCCTTAGAGAATTCGATTCCACCGCCCGATATGTTTCAAGATAGGATTGATATTTGGAAGGACCATCTCATAAGTTTCTTTTTAGACTTTGAATCCTTGTATCTTGATGTTCATGATCAATGCCGTATGGCATGTTATTTACGGGGTGGTTTGAGAGTTAATTTTGGGAATAAAATGTTTTATTCCAAATTTTCGAGCTTATAGGTGAGAAGGGAAGCGCTGGAATTTGGCTTTGCAATTATTGGAGGGAAACCTTTTATTATTACTTCTTGGAGTAAAGAGTTGAGAGTGACAAAGAGAGTGTTATCCATTCAAGTGTGGTCTATTTCCACCAGTATCCCTTCGGTATTACAGACGCTTTCAGGATTGATTTGGTTAGCCAGTAGAGTTAGAAATATTAAATGTTTTTATGCGAATACGGAGGCTAAGAAAAATCTTGTTTTTGCAAAAACTCTGATTGAAATAACACCGAGCAAACCACTACCAACCAAGCTTAAGGTATCAATTGATGGCTTTGATTTTTATGTTAATGTTAAGTACACTTGGAAACCAGAGATTTTCAATAATGCCATTCTTTTGGACATCTATTTGAAAATTGTAAGAAGAATGCAGTGACTCCTTCCTAGCCTAGAATCCCTCTTTCAAATCCTCCTTCTATATGGGTTTGTAAATCTAATGTCATTGAAGTTGAAAGTAATAATCCTCCTCATAGTCTTGCCTCTTCTGAGAGGGGGGCAGAAAATACAATTGTGTGGAATTTTCACAAAAAAATCCTAGCATAATCTACGAACTGATATGCGATATGACCCCTTCTAGAAAGGGTATTACATGTTCATTGATGATGATGGCCTTAATGATGATCCAAATGACGTTAGGTGCTTACAATATTATAACAATGGGTCTGATTTGAAGATTATTACTGAAGTTGTTTATGGGGAACTAAATAAGGAAATCTTAGATGATAAACCTTAGGGCAAGAAGTATCTTTATGATTCGAATCATGATGCTTATACGCCTCATCTCTCAGCTTTATTTTCCATTCTGCTGCTTGACACATGTCCTTCCACTGTTCGCACTCTTCTTCCTCTTCATCTTCTTCCTCCACATGCTCATGTGACTAACAGTTAGGTACCTTATAGATGAAGCATTTAGCTTCACTCTAGTTTTTATTGTACCGTGGATTGGACACTTATTCCAGTTATAGTAGCTGAAGTTTTTTTTTTTGCTTCACTCCTGTTTTGCATTGTACGGTATGCTTTCAAGCCAGTAAGTTTTCATTACTTTTTAATGAAAGTGCTACGGACACTATAAAACCGACTTAGCTTTGCTAAAAATTGGTTAAGGAAAGGTTTGAGTTAACAAATGGAAGAGATTTAAATGAAACCCTATATAAGTCCATATTGTCTTTATAACCCATGACAGTAATTCAGAGAGACCGAGTCAGATAAGGTGGATACCTATCTGAAACCACTTTGAACAATGTTACGTTGCAACGAAGAACTAAAATATATTAAAGACGGTGGTAGAAGACCGAAGATCTTTACATCGAAGGGACTACTTGTTGACATCTCTGTTGGTAGGCATCCCATAAAGAGATTATTTAAACTAGTGTTCCCGATGTACTTGTAGAGATTTGGGGTTTGCAAAGACTTCTCTTCGTTAATGGATGAGAAATAAAGCGCCTTCGGTTTCACTCAGTCCCAGAACGAACATGTATGGATGTGTGTCTGATAGTGTTTTTGTAATATATTGATTGGACTTTACTAAACATTTTTGTCTTTGGTGGCGGAGAATTTATTCTCCTAGCTTAACACCCTTCTTTTGAGACGTACGACCTCGAAGGTTGTATGATTAGTAATTATTAATTGTATGTTATAAAATGACAATGTGGCATACGAAGTGTTAACAGTTGTAGATAATCAAAGCATGGCTTAGTTAAGCGTAGCTTTGTGTTTAACGAGACCTCAAGCCTCACAACCCGAAAAGGACCAAAAAAGGATCAGTGTAGCAAGGATATGTAGGTCGTTCCTATTAGGGTATTGTCATTCCCTTATAGATAAAAAGTATACCATGGTGTGGATCTCAGGTAGTTACTTATGTGGAAATTCTATATTATGTAGATGGTAGAAGGATAGCTCTCGGTTAATGGTCGGTTACGACAAGGAATGTCATATTTGTGTGGCCACTAGCGATTTAGCATACCGAGAGGGTCCGGCTTTGTGTAGCAGATAAAGCATGAGTTGTCTCCTCACGGGTGCATCCCTTTAGAGTTGTTCCATCGGTTAAGGAAGATCCTTTGCCTTGGTCATTGTTGGCAACCAATATTCTAATACGAACCTACGATTTTCAAATGAAAGGCATAATTGGCACCAGAATTTAAAAATGGCAACAATTTCGTATAATTCAACTATTTTTACTTCAAAAGGTTTGTCAAAGATTAAACATTAATGATAATATATATAGTTTTAGTAAAGTAAGTTTTTTTAAATCATAAGGGAACAGTCCATTCCTCACTTGCGGCATGGTCTTATGAGATACCTTTATTTTCTTTGATTTCAAAGAAATTGATTTTAGTTTCTCACACCAGTCATATGACTGACTCGAAGTTTATTGTTTTCCATCTAAATCTTGGATGCCCATAATTTTTCACACGAGCAGCCTAATTGTTATGTTTTGCCAATAGTCTTGGAGTCATTTTATAGAGCATGTGCTTGGATTGGGATGAAGCTATATTTGGAACATTTTTTATTCTTCTTCTAACGTCTTAGTATTTTACACTACGTAATTGTTGTACTATGATTTATCTTTGTAACTATGATGTAAAATTTTGATATGTTTATAAAAGATTCCTTTTGCTTCTGTTCTAATGTGTTACACCCCAAATAACCCGCCTTTCTAGGACTTGGGTTTCGGCACTTGAATACCATGGATTTATTATGTTTCGATTCTCAAGGGTTAAGAATGTGTGTCATTACAAAAAAGGCAGGTTCCTAACTACTCGCTATTCCATATGGAGGTTAATTATTCTATATAGCCACTTAAGACCTCACTATCAATATAAAATAAAGGAGGATTCTTTTGATCACTTAAGACCAATGGAAGTCGTATCGATTGCTTAATGCCATACATTGTGGTTTACCGTACACTAATGTAAATTAGAGGACACTAGCTATTGATTCCTACTAATTTAAGGCTTCCATCATTCAAGCATCTATCCACTCCCCTATAAGGCGAGAGATCGTAAGAAATCATTTATTACCTACAGGATGGGTAGATGGCATCATGTCATTTATTACCTTCCCCCGACGAACCCCCATGTTACTATCTAGCATGCCTTATTAGATAATCTCCTAGCCACTTAATACTTCTCGCATGATAGGTAGACCTATGTTACCTCCATAGTGGTCATTTAATACCTAATCACAAGGCGGACTCTCACTCCAGTCACTGACTACCTAGAGGAAGCAGGTATATGTGGATATTACCAACTCGTGCCCAATATCCATTTAATACTTACTATTCATGGGGGAGGCGAGCTACGCGATCACTTAATTAATACCCTTTTAAGGGTGGACCTAATTGCTTTACATCTCTAATCCTAAAGCAAGATACGCTCACAAATTATTCCCATGATGGTTTCTACTTTTAGAGAACCTATTTTAGGGAAATAATTCTCACTACGTAATTAACTATCCTTATGTATACCTATGGTTAATGATATATCACATCAGTTGTACTCTATCCGTAGCTGGAAAGTGCAGATTTCTGTCGAATAAAACAACTGACCTCGCAACATTAACCTAATAAATCTAACTCTTATTTCTAATTATATTAATTCTATATTAACTAAAATAAAATAAGGAAAACCTATAACTTCCTATCCTAGGGTGTTTAATTATTTATTTACTTACTGGACTTGACACAAACAATGCCAATCAATCCCCATTTGTTAGCATGCCTTGTAGCAAGGTTGTCCATGGTTTGAGTGATTACAATAGCAAGTTTTAGACATCAAGAACGATGTCCACTCAAATACTTAGATTCAGATCGAATCGAAGAAAAGCTAGTTCGAATAACTTCCTACTCATTGTATTGAATGGGGAAAAAGAGTTTCTGATCGAACATCTTTGGTTTAATTAGAGTCGGTTCGAATGTTCGATCTGACCAATATTCGATTTGCCCATAACTGCTACTATGTTACCAATATGTATTTCATGATCTTCCGAATATTTGGGGATGTTGTCACGTTCCCCACGATCTGATCCCACCTTCTAGACATAACTGCTTCCACTCTCTCTTATTTTGGCAGTTCGAAAGCCACGTAGCCTTAAACCGTTCCTGCCCCGAATTTGAACCATTCAGCTTCTACCACTATAAATACACGATTTCAAAGCCATTACAAGGACTTTTAGAACTCGAGTATCTCACGCATGGGAAAACCAGTCTTCTCCGACATCAATTCATGTCATTTCTCTAAGTGAATTATTATAGGTCGAGAATTTGGATATTGTATCTTGATTGTTTGGAGATTAATCTCATTGTAATTGAAATTTCTTCGTGAATCAAAGAATTATGAAGTGAACGTAGGCTCGTTAACGCTGAACCACTATAAATCTTGTGTGTTTGCTGTTTTTCTTATGTTTTCATTTTTATATTTCTTTACTGTTCTCTACACATTTTAATCAATGGGTGTTTGTGCTACTTTTTTGTTAAACATTTTGATGCTTTTACTAAGAAAAATTGAATTCTCAACCTTCTTTGGATTTTTTTGACTACTATTCGGATCACTAAGTCTGAACGAATAGTTCATATTTTTGTTGTATTGGACAGTTTCAGTCGTTATGGTTTCTAAGAGAGATATAACTCATCAAGCCTCTCGCTACGCATCAACCAACGACGCAAAGAAGTCTGATTCACAGACGGTGCCAATGCAAATCCCCAGTGTTGGAGAACGGAGTTATGATGACAACAACCTTATTTGAATTATCATTGATTATAAAATTTATGACAACACTTTTTGTATAGAATATATATATATATGTAATAACCCGGAAAATCTGGGCCAGTTTAAAATTTTTATTTTGGCAATTTTAGCGAATTTTGAATATTTAAAATGAATTATTTTAAATAATATTGACGAGAAATTCATATGTTGAAATAAGATGTTTTATCGTTAAAAATATAATTTTTAAAGTGAATGTGAATAAATAAATATTCATTTACAAACCGAACGGTTTGTTTATGTACACCTATTTGAATGACATTGATTGGGTCGATAAATTTTACACATCGCCCAACTGCACAAATAAAATATGTGTTTGACTGTTTGAAACCCCTCACGGGTGTTGGGATGAAATTTGAAGTTCACTCATCCTGATTAATTAAATATGTCGATCGATTGATTGACATGCTGTTATAAGCGTTAGATATCTATATTTGATGCTTATACAGTGTAGTGCACTTTGGTTGATGGTTGATTCTTTTTCAATGTTATTATATACATGTGTTGTATGAAAATCCATATAATTAATCTTATATGGTGATTGATTGGGCCTCATTCCAATTTAGAAGATAAAGAATATTATAAAATAAAGGTTCATGTGTTGACTATACTCATCCGTTGAGACTAGTCATGTGTTGAACGAATATTTTAATAATAAAATTTACATCTTTATCAATATAAAATAAAGGTTCATGTGTTGACTGTACTCATCCGTTGAGATTATTCATGTGTTGAACGAAATATTCTAACAAAAATAGTCACACATGGACGGTACTCATTCGTTGAGATTAGTCGTGTGTTGACAAAAAGAAATATTTGAAATAGAATATATAAAGCCGTGTTGAATAGTGATGCGCCATTTTGACGTGAACGATATTTATATCGATTTTAACGATTTCGAAATGAATTGAATATATAACGATTTCGAAATGAATTGAATATATAACGATTTCGAAATGAATTGAATATATAACGATTTCGAAATGAATTGAATATATAACGATTTCGAAATGATTTGAATATATAACGATTTCGAAATGAATTGAATATATAACGATTTCGAAATGAATTGAATATATAACGATTTCGAAATGAATTGAATATATAACGATTTCGAAATGAATTGAATATATAACGATTTCGATTTGAATAGAATATAAAACGATTTCGAATTGAATGGAATAGAAAACCAATTTGATTTCAAATTGAATATATAATGAACTTGATTCAAATAGAAAACGAAACGAATTTAATTTGAATCGAATAGAAAACCAATTTGAATTGAATTGAATTGAATTGAAAACGAATTCAAATTGAATTGAAATTTGAATTGAATAGAAATGAATTTTAAAACGAATTTATAAAGAAGAATTCAATTTTGATTTGAATTGAAATGGAAGTTGAATTTGCTTTTGAAACGAATTCAAAACTATATATATAATTCGTTTTAAATAGAAATCGACGAAATATATATTATATATATTATATATATAATATAATGGCCTGAATAGAACGCGCCGCGCCGCGGTAGTTCGTGAATTTCGACCATTTATTTCAAACGGACATTACGGGAGATCCGACCGTCGGATTCTCCTAAAACCGGAACCGTTGGGTTCGTATCGAAGAGAGATTTCTAACGAATATTTGAAATTCAAAATCTAATGGTTGGATTTGGAGTTACGTCCAAATCAAATTCGAAAAAGGTCGCTGTAAGTGCAGTTCGATGGCCATTGTTGGAAATCGACTGTACGGGCCTTGATAAAATTATTAAAAATAGTAATAATTTATGTAAAATCATAAGAAATGATTTGGGAAAAATTGGGATGAAAAACTCCATATTTGAAAAGATAAAAATGGGTTTTTATCGAAATGAACTAGTTTTGAACTAAATTTAAAACCCAATTATTTTTAAATAAATGAATTAGATTTAAAAAGGGGTTTTAAATAATCGGGATTTCTAATATATTGGATTGGATTGGATTTGAAATGGGTTTATCGTGAACTGTGTTTTAAATAACACTAGTTCTTTAACCCGATAATAAATAGAATGTGATTTAGGGTTTATCGTGAACTGTGTTTTAAATAACACCTAGTTCTTTAACCCAGTAAAAGGAGTTCTAACGAATCTGCAATTAGATTGAAATGCGAATGGATAATCTAAATTATTAAATTTAGAAAATGAGCGAGAATGGAGTATTACCAGTTTTGCTCCAAAGCGATAGTTAAATCTTTAATTGGATTTGAACGTGAAATGGTAATTAATTTTACCGATAACACCGTGGTGTTAGATATGGAGTATTACCAGTTTTGCTTCATGGGATGAATAGGTTGGGATTGGGAAATAAAATAAATAATTACTTCGATACGGTTCGCTAATCTCGACTAGTTGGAAAAACCATAATTTGGTTTTAAATGACATCCAAAGGAAGATTACAGGATAAATTTTAAAGAATTTATCTTGGATAAAATTAATGGGAACATTTCCCTAAGAATGTGAAATTTAGGAACTCGCTGTAGGTTGGCTAAGAAGAATGGTTTCCTGGGTATTGATCTGATGTTGGTTTCGGCCTTCGGGGTTAATGTTTGGGAAATTGTTCTCTTGCTAATCTGCGGTTAGTGACTAGTGAATTGGAATGAGGCGTATGTTGTGTTTGTGTAACATTTGTTTTTAATATACGCGGGTTGTTCGGAAAGGCCGGGTTTACACCCATTCTGAATAACCGATTCGACGATAAGTCGAAGATGAAGACGGTGGTCGAAGACCGGAAGTCTTCACATCGTTTGGATAATTACTGACGATCCTGATTGGGCTGTACACCCAAGAGGATGGAAATAGTTGGTGGTCGTCCAGACGTACCTGGAGATGGATGGATATGCGAGGAAAGTGCCTCCGGTTTCGTTCAGACCCAGAACGGACTTGTAAATGGATTGTGTGTCTGACACTGGATTTTATTCTGTGTTGATTGATTTCTATTAAATATACATCTGTTTGGCGGCGGAGAATTTATTCTTTTGCTTAACGCCCTTCTCTGAGACGTACGAGCTCAGAGGTTGTATATCGATGGACATCAGTCGCATGGCATGAATTGCCTGTGTGGCATACTAAGATGCAATGATCAAGGCTTCTGTTGAAAAGCAAAGTCTTGTGGTTGATGATCAAAGCACGCCTACGTGGCAGCTTTGTGTGTAACGTGAATTCGCGAGCTTCACACCTCGGTATGAGTTAAAAACGGGATACGGGCCGTTGGGAGAGCACGACGTTTCTTTCTAGCTTTGGTGGTGTCAGTGACTTACCAGCCCTGACATTTATATACTTTTCACCTTTGTGGTTGTTGGATGCGAGGCGCCTCGATTATAGGTCTGTAAGGACCGGGAAACGTGTGTTCAGGAATTGCCAATCCTCTAACGTAAGTGAGGACCGGCCCAACCGATCCAAGGGTTACCCAGCTTGCGTAGCCCTGGGACATTTGCTAGAGTGTCTCGAACGCGGAGAGGAGCTTGCCCCTTGCCTCGACTCATGACGGAATCCAATTTCCAATACGTGTAATTCGTCTTTAATTGTAGAACTAGTATGGCGACATAGTAGATGGTAGCTATGCCGCCTATGATTTATATTTATGATTGAAATGTTTTGACACTATACACTTATTATAGTATCAAATGATTTGTTTTAAACGTATCAAGCATGCTTTGGCTGTTATAAGGGAAAACCCTATGCCCCGGCTTGCGTTGCATTGTGTGATAGGACCTGGGTCTTATAACAGCTTCATTTTTCTTTATTTAGCATTGCGCTGTTGTTTTATGCACTGGTATCCTTGGGAGGAAACCCGTTCCGTGTTATACGGCGTGGTCCCTTGATTTACCTAACTTTAAAACCAATATTAATAACTGTTTTAGTTCTCACACCAGTCACATGACTGACCTGGAGTTTATTGTTTTAACCTAAACTCTGGGTGCCCCTATTTTCCGCACGGGCAGCTAGTAGTTTTGGTTTTGCAGATTTATATTCACAGGATCCTGGTTTACAGCTGGAATGATATCCGGAAAGCTCTGTATCCGTATATCACCTTCAGTTGTGCTTTATATTATTTTTCCGCTGCTATGTATTTAAATGTAATTTATATCTCTGATATTTCTGTGTAATATTCATTCATTTATACTCTGTATATTCTTGTATCTGATGCAATTGTTGTAATGACAAGTGAAATGTTCTTCTGTTTGTGTTCTGATTTGTCATGTTCTCAACGTTCAGGGGTTTCGAACGATCTAGATCGGTTTAACGACTGATTCAGATCGAGCGGAATTCCCGGCCGTCACAATATATATGTATGTGTGTGTGTGCAGGAATTATATACAGGAAATATTACTGAAGACTGTACGGTTATAAAGATGATAGAGATTCAAAAATTAGGGAAATTTCAAGACTCATGAGTATCAAGATTTCAAGAGTTCAAGATTAATATAGTTATAGAGTCTAGATTTTGTAAGACTCTAAATAGCACTCCAGGTTCAAATTCAAATTTTCAAATTATAATTCTAATTTTCAAATTCTGATTTTCAATTCAATCCTCAATCCTCTCTATTTTATTTTTCTATTTGTTTCTATTTTTCTTTGTTTTTCAAACTTAACTTTATATTTATATTTTATATTCTTATACTTTATAATTATATAGTTTAAAATTTTATAAAATTATAAATATGTTTATATGATTTAAAATTATGGTTTCATATATTTTTCTACTTTATAATATTAATTTATATTAGTATATTTTAATTCAAGAATTTTAGAATTATATTTATATATAAAACATTTGAAAAATATTTCAAAATTTAAATTTTCAAATGAGTACGTCAACATAACAAAATCTCTATGTCGACATATAACTGTCACTTTTTCCAATTTTGAAAAGAAGTGTCTTTTCACTATTTGAAACGCTTCAAAACCGTTGCATCCTTTCATACTCTATAAAAAGGGATTAAAATCAATTTTTTTTAACATATCTTCTTCTGTAACTTCATCCACTTTCTCTACACCATTATTCCTAATCATTTTTATGGTTTTAACACTTATACTCTACCAAATTCAATTCTATTTTGATCAAACTTCTACTCTCTACACTCTCTACTCTCTGAATAATTGCTATTGAAGAGTTATAGCGCTATTTGTAATTGCTTGGGTTTAATAAACCTTGTTAGTGTTGAATCAAAGAAGAATCGTTGTGTCCTTGTAGCCATGGAATCAAGGAAATAGGAGTCGGTGTGTCCTTGTTGAGACGTGAAATCAAGGAGTAGGAGTCGGTGACTCCTTGTTGAGCCATGAAATCAAGGAGGTTGTATTTGACTATTGGAAATAGTAATAAAACTCTATGCAATCCAGCGTTGTGCGGGATTGGATGTAGGAGCAATCTGAACCAGTATAAAATCTGGTGTGTTCTTTCCTTTTCTGCATCTTTATTTCTGTTTATTTTGCATTTGTATTTGAATCTGTGTCTGTGATTGCGTTTGTGGTGTCTGATTCATCCAATAGTTCACTTTAGTTTTATATTATGTATAAATTCTTACAAACACTGTTCACCCCGCTCTAGTGTTTGCTTTGCCTAAATGATCCATTCTGCATTCCCTAACACCCAGATCGAAGAGACCGGATCGAATTCGATCTGATCAGGTCCTATAGTTGAGAATGTTGCTCCATCTGCATATCAAGCTCCTTTTTTAGAATTTATCATACTATATGATTTTGCACGTCTGTTTAGCAAATTAGAAGAGACACTACAGCTCTAGTTACTCAAAGGCGAGGCGACACTACATTGAGGAATGATGTGGACACCATGGTTAGGCAGTGGGAAGAGTTTCGAAGGCCAAGGAAACTATATCCACCACTTACCCAAATAGCAGAAGTCTCGTCCTCATCTGAAGAAGGTGAACGGCTACCATGTCTGTAACAACCCGCATTTTACGTATCAAAGGATCATAAAATATTTTTGTTTTTTTCCCTGAGGGTTGGATTATTCTCATATGTTAATATGTGGTTTATTGGGATATGAGACATATCCATAATTTTTACCAATTTTGTTTTAACCATTTTGCCCCTGTCAGTCTTGTACAAGGCATAATTTTTGACTCGGATCGAATCAGGTGTTGAGACCTGTGCCATTGGAAAGGAAATGATGATTTCATTTCCATAGAATGGTCACATTAAAGATTTGGCTCAGTAGTTTGGGAGGAATAGTTGTTTTAAGGTTTTACAATTGGTTGTTCAGGTTTTTAGAGCCTTAATGTAATGGCCCCGGATTTCGCCCGACCCAGTTTTCTTTATTTTAAAATAATTACTTTCATTTTTAATTCAACCGTACGAATAAATTCACCGAGGCCACAAATTAACTTCGAAAAATCCCGAAAAATATATTTAGCTATGTTTTAACACTGTGGACCTAGGAAAATTAATTTCGTTCAATTCTGAGCCTGTTTGAAAAATAGTCTTTTTCAAGTCGATCAAAATTGACCGAACTGAAATCTTTTTGCCACAGTCACAAATTAATTCTAAAAATTATGAAAAATTAAACTTAGCAATAAGTGAAATTCTGAATCCAACAAAAGTGGTTTCGTCGAAAACAGAGGTCGTTTGAAAAATGGCTATTTTCAAGGCGTATATATTACATATTAAAATACATTTTTAAACAAATAATTTTCGAAACTCGAAATATATAAGTGTTTATACTTTTTAAATGCAGAAACATCATTCTGAACTCAATGGATGTGGTTTCGAGTCCAAATTCCTTCGTATGCATAAAGTAGCATTTTTGACGATTATATATTATATACATAAATTTCATAGCGACCTTTCTAAATTTTAAACTGGGCATAACTTTTGATTCCTTCTATGAAATTCAATTTTTCAGATTCTTTAGAAAGATATTTTTAAACAGATTCTAATATTTTTGGTTTCACTAAAATCCGTTAAATTTTGCATCCTGTACGGTCAGTCAAAGTACAAGTTTGACTTTTCAAACTACCGCGCTATTTCTAACTCCTTTTATAATCAAAATTAAATTATTCATCCTAACTTCAATTTAAATAAATTTTTAAATTTACCCCAAAATTCAGGTTTGTTACAGTCTCGCCCACTTAAAAACTTTTCGTCCTCGAAAAGGAACGAAGCTAAAAAGTTGTTTAAGTATCCTATCATAAATAATTTTGTTTGTTGATTAACTTATAAAATATACAACTTTATATATTCAAAAATCATATTTTCAAAGATTGGATTATATATAATCGAAAATACGTTAATTATAAACTGGGCACTCTCAACTCATTCTAGGGCATTACTAACCCCATCTCTAATGAGTTTTCTCATTCTAGGATACTGCTGATCCTATCTCTAATGAGTATTTTTATTGGATATTACTAATCCAATATATGATGAGTCTTTTGTTCAGTTCTAACGAGTTGTACCCCAAAGATTTGAGCTAACCAGAGCTCTGATACCAACTGCAATGGCCTCGGATTTTGCCCGACCCAGTTTTCTTTATTTTAAAATATTTACTTTTATTTTTAATTCAACCGTAGAAATAAATTCACTAAGGCCACAAATTAACTTCGAAAAATCCCGAAAAATATATTTAGCTATGTTTTGACACTGCGGACCTGGTAAAATTAATTTCATTCAATTCTGAGCCTGTTTGAAAAATGGTCTTTTTCAAGTCGATTAAAATTGACCAAACTGAAATCTTTTTGCCACGGTCACAAATTAATTCCAAAAATTACGAAAAATTATACTTAGCAATAATTTGGCAGTCCAAATCCAACAAAAGTGGTTTCGTCGAAAACAGAGGTCGTTTGGAAAATGGCTATTTCAAGGCGTATATATTACATATTAAAAATACATTTTTAAACAAATAATTTCCGAAACTCGAAATATATAAGTGTTTATACTTTTTAAATGCAGAAATGTCATTCTGAACTCAATGGAAGTGGTTTCGAGTCCAAATTCCTTCGTATGCAAAAAGTAGCATTTTAGACCATTATATATATATATATATATATTTATATATATTTCATAGCGACCTTTCTAAATTTTAAACTGGGCATAACTTTTTATTCCTGCTATGAAATTTCAATTTTTCATATTTTCTAGAAAGATATTTTTAAATAGATTCTAATATTTTTGGTTTCACTAAAATCAGTTAAATTTTGCATCCTGTACGGTCAGTCAGACTTCAAGTTTGACTTTTCAAACTACCACGCTATTTCTAACTCCTTTTATAATCAAAATTAAATTATTCATCCTAACTGCGATTTAAATAAATTTTTAAATTTACCCCAAAATTCAGGGTTGTTACAGTCTCCCCCACTTAAAAAAATTTCGTCCTCGAAAATGAACGAAGCTAAAAAGTTGTTTTAGTATCCAATCTTAAATTATTTTATTTGTTGATTAAATCTTAAAATATATAACTTTATATATTCAAAAATCATATTTTCAAAGATCGGATTATATATAATCGAAAATACGTTAATTATAAACTGGGCACCCTCAACTCATTCTAGGGCATTACTAACCCCATCTCTAATGAGTTTTCCCATTCTAGGATACTACTGATCCTATCTCTAATGAGTATTCATATTGGATATTACTAATCCAATCTCTGAAGAGTCTTTTGTTCAGCTCTAATGAGTTGTACCCCAAATATTTGAGCTAACCAGAGCTCTGATACCAACTTTAACGGCCCCGGATTTCGCCCGACCCAATTTTCTTTATTTTAAAATATTTACTTTTATTTTTAATTCAACCTTACGAATAAATTCACCGAGGCCACAAATTAACTTCGAAAAATCCCGAAAAATATACTTAGCTATGTTTTCACACTGCGGACCTAGGAAAATTAATTTCATTCAATTCTGAGCCTGTTTGAAAAATGATCTTTTTCTAGTCGATTAAAATTGACCGAACTGAAATCTTTTTGCCACGGTCAGAAATCAATTCTAAAAATTATGAAAAATTAAACTTAGCAATAATTTGACATTTCGAATCCAACAAAAGTGGTTTCGTCGAAAACAGAGGTTGTTTGAAAAATGGCTATTTTCAAGGCGTATATATTACATATTAAAAATACATTTTTAAACAAATAATTTCCGAAACTCAAAATATATAAGTGTTTATAATTTTTAAATGCAGAAACGTCATTACGAACTCAATGGAAGTGGTTTCGAGTCCAAATTCCTTCGTATGCAAAATGTAGTATTTTTGACCATTATATATTATATATATAAATTTCATAGCGACCTTTCTAAATTGTAAACTGGGCATAACTTTTGATTCCTGCTATGAAATTTCAATTTTTCAGATTTGTTAGAAAGATATTTTTAAATAGATTCTAATATTTTTGGTTTCACTAAAATCCGTTAAATTTTGCATCCTTTATGGTCAGTCAAAGTTCAAGTTTGACTTTTCAAACTATCGCGCTATTTCTAACTCCTTTTATAATCAAAATTAAATTATTCATCCTAACTTCGATTTAAATAAATTTTTAATTTATCCCAAAATTCATGGTTGTTACACTTAATAGGCTGATTTGAGGAGGCCCATTAGTGGGCTGGTGGGAGGCCATAAATAAGGGGAAGGAGGCATGAAGAATAATTTACTTTCTCCATTCTCTCATTTTAGAAGAGCTTGTGGTCCTCTATTCTTCCATCTTCTTCACCTTTGCACCATTAAAGCTTAGAGAATCAAAGATCTACATTGTTTGAAGTTAGATCTACACCATTTCAAGAGGGAGTTCGTCGAATTGAAGAGTTCGGATCAAATAATTCGCTGCCTGGATCTGGATCTAGGTGTTTATGGGTTGTTTTGGGGAGTTGGTGAGTGATATGCATCTCTTACACGGATTCAATTAAGTATGTGAGTCCTATGATCTTTATTTCATCATTTTTAAGTAGTTTTACTTAGATCTACATCATGGTAAGTTTATTTTCATATGAATCGCCATAACATCTAATTTAGCAACTTTAAACCGGTAATTTTCATATATTTTTCATATGTTTATGCTAGTTTGATCCATACTTTAGTTCATATGTTCATTTATCATGATTTTTGGTGAATTATGCATAATTTTGGTGAAAATCGTCATATCTATGTTGTTAATGATTTCATAACATGCTTATGGTTGTATTGGATGAGTTGATTTCATTTATGTTGTCGATTGGCGAAGTTTTTTGGTCAAAATTGGACTTAGAATGGGGCTGTACAGGCCACGGGTCGAGCGTGTAGTACAACTTGCGATCTGGTCCAGCAGCCTATGGTCGGTCTAGCAGGGTTTCTGGTCGGTCGAGCATGAGTTTGGGTCAAGCCAACGGGTCAGTCGAGCAAGCACTGGGTTGATTGAGCATGGGCTTGAGCAGCATGGTGTTGGCCTGGTCGGTTAAGACCAAGGAGGATGGGTCTATCGAGCAGCGTCCGGGTCGGTCGAGCACTATTGTTCGAGTCAGTCGAGCACTAGGGTCGGGTCGGTCATGGTTTTGGTGCATGGGGTCGTTCATGTTCAGGAGGAGGGGTCGGTCACACCCAAAAGACATAGGGTCGTTTTTGAAAAGAAAAAAATTCGGGTACGACCCAGATTTGAATAAAAGGGCCTGGAAATTTTTTTGGCCAGAAGTGCCCGAACCTGTGCCATAGCGCAGTGCGCTTTCAAATGCCATGGTTGATGGTAGAAAAGCTGTGTCTTGTTTTCGTAGCGATTTGTTGAATGCTATGAATGGATAGTGGTTCTTATGTTGATTCAGTGATGTGATGACTTCGAAGTGAATTCAATGGGGAGTGTCGAAGTGATGTGATGTGTTTATTATTAGTCGCAATAAAACGAGTGTGGTGACAGTTTTAAAGGTGTTTTGAGTTGGTTGATAATGGTTGGATGGTCGCTGTCAATGATGACTGGAGATACCGAAGGTCTAAGAGTTATAGTTATCGTAGGTTCTAGCTGGCTCAAAGCAAGGGTTACATGATTTCATCGTATGGTCGAGTACCCTGGGGGTCGTGTATGGCCTAGACACGTTTCGTCGTATGGCGTGTGAGGTTTTTTCTAGAACCGGGGCTTACCATTAGCCCTTGACAATTGATGGCAAATTGTTTAGCCAGTTATATGACCAACGATTGTTTCGAAGAAAGATTAGTGGTGATAGCCAGAGTCTGTCATGCATGTTGGATGTTTTGTTTTACCGTCTCGTGTAGATTATACAATGTCGAGGAGATGTTCTTGGGTTGTTGTCTAATATTGGTTAAGGCCTCTAGGGCTTGCACTTGAGGGATATTGAGTTCGATTAGGATGGTTTATGGGGGATATATATAATCTGGATGCTATAAGTGTTATTGTTGGTTGCTTCTGATTGCCATGAATAAATGGTTGTTTTGGTTTCCATGGATAGATGGTTGAAATGTTTTATGTAAAGGCAATCACTATCCGATTTAGGGAAGACGGGAGTGAGTTCTTCTTTGGTGTTGTGGGTAGATTAGTACGTTTGTTTACCCATTCTCATCTACTTTATTAATGATGTTAGATAGTTGTTTTATCGCTCACTAAAAATGTTGTCTAACTTAAGCTTTCATGTTTCCTTCTTATTACCTTGGGTTGTTCATCTGATTATTGGATGGGCAGACTAAGTGGTGGGTGACAGGTGATAGCTTAGTGAGGACGATGTTGCTGTTCGGAGGCGAGCAAGGAGCCTGGCGTATTATCTTGCCTAATATATAGTATTTGGATTTTCGTTGTTTGTTTTTCTTCTCTGAGTGTTTTAGCAAGGCAAAATTGTATAAATGCTATTGTCATATCCAAGTGTACGGATATTACTTTCTTGCTGTTAAGAAAGTTTAGTGTTTTCTGCTTTACTACTAATACATGTTGTATATATTCTATTATATTTTATCCTTGCGATGTGAGTTACAACTATTTTCATTTGTATTATCATACCTTGATGATCATCCATAGTTGTCTGACACTTCTTCCATCGTATTATCTCTATTGTTAAGTGTAGGGGTAGTGGACGGTCGTCACATTTGGTATCAGAGCTCTGGTTATCAATTTTAACCAAAGATCAAAGTTGTAATTATGTATGAGAGACGTAGTTCTAGATTTCAGTTGGATGTATACTATATGATATTATATAGTATAGAATATTTTGTACTTCTTTAGCAGATTTTCTTGCAAGTGGCTAATCGTTCTAATTTGCATATTTAGAATGAGCCGATGAGCTTCAAGACATACTACTAGGGAGGGGGCTATGCCTGGAGGGGGTAATGGTGGTATCTAAGATTACCCACCATGTTTGAGGCCATAATGGAAGCATTCATGAGAAGGGTACCCACTCCAGTGGCAGCCACGGTAGATGTAGTGTGCAAGTTACTAGAGTAGTGGATTTTGCGAAGCTATGCAAGGACTTTACACCTCTAGGAGGAAATCCATTCAAAGGAACAGAACCATCTGAGGAGGTTTAGAGGTGGATGGATTCTTTTTGTTCGCATTTTAGGGACTTGAGTTTAGATGATGAAACTAAGAGAAAGCTTGCGTCAAGGCAGCTGCAAGGCAGGGCCATGAAACGGTGGAATTCAGTTACACTTAAACTCCGTAGGAAAAGATTTCATGGGAGCAGTTCCAAGCTAAGTTTGAAGCAAAATTTATCTTCACAGCTCATAAGTCTGCTTTATTCAAGAAAATTGTGGAATTGAAGCAGAATGGTCATCCTGTGCTTGACTACATTTCTGAATTTGAGGCTTTGTCCAGATATGCTCGTTCATACATTGACACATCCTATCAGAAGAACGAGAAGTTTGTTATGGGTCTTGATACCTATATTAGAAGGCTGTTGGTGGAACATCTTGATGATCCATTTGAGAAGATTACGGAAAAAGCTGTTTGCCAAAAGAGCTTGCTCCCGAAAGAGGAATTTGTTGTTGTTACATCCGAGAAGGCTCCAAAGCCACAACAGGGTGGTAACAATAAGAAAAGGAAGCAGAAACCACAGAAGGGAAAGGATGGCCAGAAGAAGCAGAAGGGAGAGGCGACTTGCTTTAACTGCTGGCAGAAGGGCCATTTTTCTAAGGATTGTAAGAATCCCAAAGCTGAGAAAAAGTGCTTCAAGTGTTGAAAGCCTAGGCATGATAAGAAAGATTACCTAGAAGTAGCTAAGGGTGAAGGCTTATGCTTTGGAAGCCATATCATCTTCTTCAAGGGCTCCTACTGTAGAGCAGAAAGGAAAATGTGTCATCATGCAAGGTACTCTTTCAGTTAATTTCAGTTTCAGTTTTTTAGTACTAGCGCATCACATTCTTTTATTTGCAATGAGCTTGTGTGCCACTTGGGTTTGGAACCCGAGATTTGTGATAGACCTTTGATCGTAAATGTTCCAGTCGGGGATCCGTCTAGTTTGTACATGTTGTGTCGTGGTATAGTGTTGTCAAGTCATGGCTGCTCTTTTGTGAGTGATTTCTTTGTTCTTAATTTCACTGGGTTTAGGATCATCTTGGGCATGGATTGGCTCAAGAGGTATGCGGCAAGAGTGAATTGCGAGAAGCTAGAGGTGAGAGTCGGTGATGTGGGAAGGAGAAAGGTATTGATTCATTATAAGCCCGAAGATGTTGTCTTCGTGAGCAACTTATATTCGCTTGTGATTCCTCAAGAAGACTTGTCATCTGTGCTGATCGCTAATGAGTTTAAGGATGTCTTTGAGGAAGTCAAAGGTTTGTCGCTGCATCATGAGGTCGAGTTTAGAATCGATTTAGTCGAGGGTGCTAGAGTGGTCCTTATGCCTCTTAGGCGGATGTCACGTAAGGAACAATGAGAGTTAGAAATGCAAGTTCGTGACCTTTAGGAAAAAACATTCATTCAAAGGAGTGTTTCCGAATGGGGTGCACCAGTAGTGTTTGCAACCAAGGCAGATGGCTCATTAAGATTGTGTGGATTATCAATAGCTGAACAAGGTGACCAAGAAGAACAGGCATTTGTTGCCGAGGATTGATTTGTTTGATCAGCATCACAAGGCCAAAGTGTTTTCCGAGATGGATTTGGCAACAGGATTTCACCAGTTGAAAGTGGCAAATGATAGTGGGCCAAAGACAACTTTTAGGACACCATCCGGTTTCTTGGAATGGTTAGTGATGCCATTCAGGTTGACTAACGCACCAGTGTATTTTGTGGACCTTATGAATAAAGAATTAGAGATCAGTTGAACAACTTCGTGCCTGTGTTCATGGATGATATTCTGGTTTACTCTCGAAATGAGGAAGAGCACGAGACACACTTAAGAGTTGTTTTGGAAATCTTGCGAAAGCATCAGTTGAGAGCTAAGTTTTCGAAGTGTCACTCCTAGAAAAGGGAAGTGAGGTTCTTAGGCCATGTTGTTTCTGGAAATGGAATAGCGGTTGACCCCGCTAAAGTGGCAGCAATCCTTGACTGGGATAGACCTAAGAACGCGACAGACACGTGAAAAGTTTTCTTGGATTGGCAGGATATTACTGGCGATTTATCAAAGATTTTTCGAAGATAGCTGCTCCATTGACAGGAATGACAAAGAAGAACCAAGTGTTCACATAGGATGCAAAGTGTGAGCAAGCTTTTGGAATCCTAAAGGAGAGACTGCCGAGTACTCCTGTATTGATCTTTCCAAGTGGGAATGAAGAGATGATTATGTATACTGATGTATGTGGTACTGGGCTTGGAGCAGTGCTGATGCAGAAGGATAAGGTTATGGCCTATGTGAGTTGACAGATAAAGCTGCATGAGAGGAATTATCCAATTCATGATTTGGAGTTGGCGACGATTGTGTTTGCTCTGAAGGTGTGGGGGATATTACCTGTTGGTAGTTCGATTCGAATTATTCACGGATCACAAGTCGTTGAAGTATCTTTTCTCCCAAAAGAATTTGAATCTTTGGTAAAATGATGGACGAAGTTTCTAGCATAGTATGATTTTGGTATAGCCTATACTCCAAGTAAAGGTAACGCAGTTGCAGACGCGTTGAGTTGAAGACACGCAAGTTTGGGAGCGATTTTTTCAGAATGGAAGGGCCTCGAGTATCTGGCATGATTTGATTTCAGGCCAAGATGTGAGTTGGAGCCTAAAATGATGGCAAGCTTATCAATAAGACCTACTCTTATCGAAAGGATTGGCGAGAGCCAAAATTGAAAGGTAAAGCCTGTCGAGTTTATCCAGAAGCTGGAACCAGAGAATAAAGAGTTTGAGGTCGATCAAGATGATTGGCATCGAAAGCAAGGACGACTGGTTATTCCTAATGTCGACAGATTGAGAGATGAGGTTCTGAGATAATGTCATCACTCGAAGTTGACGACTCATCCCGGTGGTAATAAGATGTATAAAGACATGAAGCAAGTCTACTACTGGGACGGGATGAAGTGAGATATTGGAAAGTTCATTTCCAAGTGTATGAACTATCACTTAGTGAAAGCTGAAAAGAAGAAGCCGAGTGGTTTACTTCAGCATTGGAAGTTTCTACGTGGAAGTTGGAGTAGATATCGATGGATAACCTAGAACAAGGGCAGGAAATGAAGGAATTTGGGTCATCATGCATCGCTTAATTAAAAGTGCAAGGTTCATTCTAGTCAGGTCGACTAGGACGACATCGAAGTTGGTTGAGCTTTATGTGAAATGGATAGTTCGATTCCATGGGTTCCTAAGAGCATAGTAAGTGATCAAGACCCATTGTTTACGATGGATTTTGGGAAAGGTTGAAAGAAGCTCTGGAAACGGAGTTGTGCCTGAGTACGGCTGATGGTCAAACCGAGAGGGTTAACCAAGTTTTGGAAGATCCCCTAAGAGCGTGTGTGTTGGATTTTGGGAGATCATGGGAAGACCATATACATCCAGTTGAGTTTGCGTATAATAATAGCTGCCAGTCGACTACTGGGATGGCACCGTACAAGGCGTTGTATGGCAGACCATGTAATTTTCTGGCATGTTGGTTAGAAAATGGAGATGAGTTGATACTTTGGCCTGAAATGATAAGAGAATATTGGATTATAATGAGATCACTCGACAATGAATGAAGGCTGCCCAAGATCATCAGAAGAGTTATGCTAATAAGCATCGAAAAGATATGGAATTCGACGTTGGCGATATGGTTTTCATAAAGATTTGCCGTTGAAGCATGTGGTCCGGTTCAGAAGTAAAGGAAAATTAGCCCCTAGTTTTGTTGGATCATTTCCGATAGTCGGTCGAATTGGAAATCTCGCATATAGATTGGAGTTATCCGAGAAGATGTCGAGTGTGCATAATATGTTCCATGTGTTGTTTCTACGGAAATTCGTGCATGATCCAAATGTAGTGGTATCATCAGAGCAGTACGAAGACCTATAAGTCGAGACCGTAGTGCTACAAAACATGCCAGTTACATCAGTTGTTTACCCCGCTGTTGCATCAGTTCAGCAATCGAGACATATGCAACCGATGCAACAAGTCAAAAAAAATTGCACTGGTTTCAGAACCGATGCAACAAATGTACTTTTGCATCGGTTTTTAGTAATAACCAGTGCAAAAAGGAAGGATTTTAGCTTAAAACTAACTACTATGTTGCATCGTACCAGTAACAACTGATGCAAATTCACCTAAAGCAAAAAAATGCGATTTCAGGTTCTAAAACCTGAAATGTCATCAAATTGACTTAACAGATATTATACGACAAAGATAAAATAAAATTATATTATAATGATTTAATAGAAATCAAATATTGTACAAGAATGATAAATAAATGCTATTGACAAATAGAAGGAAAATGCATCAATATTACATTGAAATTGATTCAAGTACTACATCAATATCAAATAGTACATCAGTATCTCAAATATGATACAAAAAAAGCTGAAATTGAACCACACTAATTCTATAGTTGTTCAGCTATGTAATAAACACAACACTTGAACTGTTCAGAAATGTAATGAAAACCAAAGGCGTAGGCTAAAGGAGTACAACCTATGAAGCTGCAGCTGAGATCCAAATGTACTATTAGCTTTTTTATGGTTATCGTAACTGGAACTTGCACGTTCAAATTAAAGGGTACATTACAGATATATAAATTTGAATCAATAATGTTACTGTGCATCTTTTAAAATATTAAATTGAAACAACGAAATACAAAATTACAATCGATCTTAATTATTGATTTGAAATTGTGTTTTAGAGTTTAATTTTTAAGAGCTTTTTTAAGGGAAAAAGGGCATTACGGTCGATCTTAATCGTTAATTTGAAAAAAAAAAATAAAAAAAATTGTTAGCACTAATCAAAATTGAATTCTTTTTATATCTTGTAACAATTGATTTTTCATTTATAGCCACAGTAATAGCTGGTAATAGTTTAACCTTAGAGTAAAGGTGGCCTACAAATAAAAAAATGATGTTAATCCTGTGTGTTATATTAATTGTTCTGGTTCTTGTTCCCCATTAATAATTTGAACAATTATACGATTTGGGGACCTCTGTGCAAGTACACTATACGTATCAGGCTGGCTTACTTGTGTCTTCTTGAGTTCCAAAACTAGTAACACAAAAACCAATGAATGTCCACCATACTGTGGTGTCTGTGGTTGTAACTTAGCTGAAAAATGTGAATCGAATTAATTTAAATGTGTGTGTGACCGATGAATGAATTTCAGTGTACATTCATTACAGAATTCTGTAAATTTTTTTAGCGCATAGACACATAAGAATGAAAAATAAATGCATAATCCTATAGCACTTGTTCAGAGCTAGCTGGTATATAAAAGAGAGAGATGTGGAGGGAACAAAAGCTGAGAAAATTTACACAGGCCGTCAGCCTGCAGGTGCTTCTTGTAACCACTCAATTGATATTCTTTTCCATAAAGAACTCTTCTATATTTGTTGAATTTGATAGCATTATTGTAACCAAATTTTGAGAGAAATGAAGATTGTACTTAAATATTATCATTGTTTACTCATTTACTGTCATATTTATTTATGGCTGTTCATTTCACATAAAGGTAGGAAAGTAATAAATGATTGCACTTAAGTAGTTGATACTCAAGTCATGATTCCCTTCGAAAAGGTTGAAGAAATAGTTAATAATTATCTCTAAGGAAGAAGAACCAGACAAGCAAGAAAGGCGTACATCATTATATACCAATTACAAAATATATAAAAAAAATGTCCTTCAAATTTCCTCGTAAGAAGCCCGTACAAAAAATGTCTGATTGAACGATACAAAATCCGAAATTCACTGTGTATTTGCAACCATCTATACAAACTGATCTTATAAAAGTCTGAGTGGATGAATAAAAATAAATATAAAATTACATCGCATTAGCATTAGCTTCATTGTCCATCTTTATTGGAAGAAAATAGACATTTTCTTGGCTTACTACTGATGTTCCATAAAGTTAGCTAATGATTAGTCCAAATCTATTCCTCATCTAATAGCGTCTGGTCTGAATCACTTATAATACATACTAATTGCACATACATTAATCCATCAATTTTATTTAACCATTCTATATTCAGTTAACTTCAAATAAATAACTTATTATTGTATGTGAATTAGACAATCAGTCTTAACATGTTAACTAAAATTATAACATCATTGGCCAGTATATCCAATACTGCTTTGTGACACGGTGTTTAAAAGGCATCATACATCTAGCATTATTGTAAAGCTTCAACGCATGATAATATGTCAATTGTTATTCTTCATGTAAATTGCTAAAATGAAATAAAAATCAAAACTAAATACGACCATACCTGCTCATCTCCTTCACTCCATCGTCAATCAGAAAACCGTACTCTTACAACGTAGCCTGACGCTTCACCAAACCCTTCAAGATTCACAGCTTCCAATCATTACAAACAGCAACTCCAACATCGCCTACAAGACTACCACCGTAACCATCAAACACTAGTAACCAGCACTGGCAGCTTCCCTCCACTAACCCTGCAACCACCAACAACCAGCATGCGTCCTTCAAAGACAAAACCCAAAAATAAATCCCTAATCTTCAAATAAGTACGTGCTAGTCACTGATCTTGAAACCAAATCGAAATTAGTTTAATTGCGGCTGAAATTTTGATGAACGAGAGAAATATCAATTGGCATCGTGGCTACTCCGGATCGAAATTTATACAAAAATGGCGAAAAGAAATTGGGAAAGAGGATTTTGATGGAGGCGGCAGAAAATCTAAGAATTGGTATTTTTATCGATGACGGAGAGTTAGGGCTTGAGAAGTAGGCAACAGATATCTTATTCATTTAGGGTCTGACCCGTTTGCCAATTAATAACGCATGAATAGTAACGCGTGAGCAGTTAAATCTTATTCGACATGGGACCACTTATTAATTAATTATTAGGTTTTTACTACTAACTTATTCAACAGTATTTATTGGAAATTAATAACCAATATTAAAATTGTTTATGGTAGCTGTTTAATCATAATGTTTAGTAAGTAAATATTGTATAAAAAATTAATTATTAAACATTAATAATAAAATTATAATTATTAAAAGTTAGTTATTTAATAATATTTGTTTATAATTAAGTAAACATATTAAATAGTAATTATAATTTGTTTAAAGTGATTACTCAAAATAATCAATAATTACTAGATAATTAATAATAATTATTAAATAACCGATAATAGGCACTAAATACTAATTATTAAGTATTAGTAGTAAATATTAATTATAGTATAATTGTCTATAGCTAAAAATTCAATAGTAATTATTATAACTATTTAATATTAGTTATTAAATATTACTACTTAATTACTTATTAACCTAATATTAAATGTTAAACATTAATTTTCAAATACTGATTTTTAAATATAATTCACCATAACTCATTAATTATTTTAATTAACAAAATAAATATTATATATGAACTATAACTACTATTTAATTATTATTAATTGTTAACTATATTTATTAATGATTAATTATAGATAATAATAATTAGTAATTATATATTATTTATTAATAATCCTTATTCGTTAATAACAAATAGTTACGTATAACTAATTATTCGATCATAAATTATTAATCACTAGTTAGTAAATTGTTTAGTAGTAAAGTAACGATTATTGAAAATTTATCGTTTAATACTATATACTACCTATTAATTATTAAATAGAAATTATTTTTCAAACATTAATTTTGCATATTTAATATTTAATATTTATTATTGATTATTCGATATTAACTATTAAATATTAATTATTTAGTGCAATTGATAAAGTTTAACTATAATTACATTAGTTATTAATATTAAGCTTATTAGATTAAAAAAATATTGATAATTTATAATAGTTAGTAATTATATATTATTTAAAAATTAATAATACTTGTTTAAATACAACATAATTATGTGATAGTATTTATTAAAAATCAATAACCAGTTATTAACTATTTAATGGTTATGTTGAATAATAATTTTTAATTGTTAAAT
Organism: Allium sativum; assembly: GCA_030737875.1. Classification (NCBI taxonomy): domain Eukaryota; kingdom Viridiplantae; phylum Streptophyta; class Magnoliopsida; order Asparagales; family Amaryllidaceae; genus Allium; species Allium sativum. The sequence goes on along the minus strand of JASFAX010000020.1, from coordinate 40,330,298 downwards.
ATTACTCATTCCATGATAATTATTACATTACTGTAATGATTCGGATTTTTTCCCGGACCTAATCAATCGCAAAATCGACTAAGACCGTTAAAAAACCGAATACGCTAACTGTAACGTCCCGTATTCTTACGATATAACAATTAATTTATTTAATTATTTAAAATATAATTTAGAATTTTAAATGGTCGTTTAATTAAATAATATTGAATATTTAAATAATATAAATAATAGAATAATATATTTAATTTCTGAAATAATAGGAAATAGTTGAATTGACAATGTTGTGTGAATTGGACAATTTAAAATATATAATTCAGTTTAGAATAGAATTATATTAACGAATTTATTTATAAATGTCAGCTGAACGTATAATTTATATTATAATTATAGTCGATCTCGTAATGGCAAGGCAGATCGTAATTTGGCGATTTGAACTTCAATTGAAGATACAAAATCCATTTTAAGCCGGATTTCTGTGAAACAAGAAACGTTCGGAGCTATTGAAGTATATATTTCAAATGGAAGAGAAAAATTGGGATTTCATCATGTAAATTTTGAGTTTTGCCCAAATCAAATTTTAAAATAGTCGTTGTGGAATTCCTTTATAATTTGTAACGATTTATTTATGGATTTTTCAGTATAAATTGAATACTGATTTAATTTGAATTTGAAATGTCGAGTTATAAGTTTAGATAGGAAAATTTTGGAGCTGTATTATATTTTGTGTGAATATATATGATAATATTAATTTATTTATATTAAATTTAATTATTTTTAAATATATTTATATTTAAAGGGTTTATTTAGAGCTTTAAAAATAGTCATTTTTGCAAATGACCTCCGTTTTCGACGAAACTAATTTTGTTGGATCCGAAATATTAAATTATCGTTAGATTTCAATTTTCGTGATTTTTTGGATCAGTATGTGGCCGTAATGATTTTAGAGCAAAAAATAGTAAATAATTTGACTTTAAAAATACACTGTGTGAGCAAACGAACTCGGAATTCGACGAAACTAGTTTGGTTGGGTCCGTAATATCGAACTGTAGTTGCATGCCCATTTTCATGATTTTTGAATATCATATGTGATTATAGGAATTTTTAGAAGACTAATACAAGTAACAGTTCAATATAAATTAATAAAAAATTCGAATAAAAAATATATAAACTATCTTATATATATACCCCTCAACTATACTAACCCTAAACCTATTTTTCTTTGGTCAATATGCAAGCCGCCACCAAACCGTAGAAGACTTCAGCTAAAACTATCTCTCTAAAATCAAAACAACTCCACAAAAATTCCTAAAATCAAAAGAATGGTGTATATGCATTCCTGAGGTAATTATCTTCGACCTAGTATGGGTCTTAAAGGGTGCGGTTGATGTTTGGATTGTTGAAAATTTTCCAGTGAGGTATAACGTAAGGATACAGTTAGACAATTCCTGTTTTTGGAGTTTTGATTCATGTTTTGAAGGTTATTTTTGGGATCGTGGAATCAGATACCACCTGCATGCTCAGTATTGTGGAGGCCGATGCAAAATATTGTTGATGCTTTTGTTGTGATTCGTGAGGTGCTGGGCGAACGGATTTCAGGGGGAGAAGTCATGCTTGACATGGAGATGGGAAGATGTAGAATTTCATGAGGATTATTATGGTATTTTCTATTTGAATTTTAAGGAAGAGAAAGGAGGGAGTTTGGGCTCTTAAAAGGGAGCGAAAATGAGTTTTTGCAAGGGGTAGGTTCTAATGAAGGAGGAACAGTTCGAGTTCATTATAGATGAGTGGGGATGGAAGAGAGGTTAAAGGGGAAGATTTAGTGATTAACCGTGTTCTTAGTTTGAGATTTTAGGAAGTAAAGAAGGAGTTTTGTTTGTTTGAACGCTGGTAATGGCGGTCGAAGCATTTAAGAACGGGTTACAGGAGAGATAGACTGGAAGAAGGTATATGCAGGCTTAGTTGGGTAGGTGGGCCGGGCTGAAGGATTTGGGGTGAGGCTTGGATTCAAATTGCTTAAGTTTTATTTAGATTTAAATGCGTATAACTTGAAAAATGCATAACTTACTCAAACGATATCGGTTTTCAGCGAAACAAGATCCATCAGAATCGTATGGATGAGAGCTATACAATGGAATTGACTGGGATGGATTGGAGATCGTTAAAATTTATAACGAAACAAATTGTCCGTCTGAATCAACCGACAACTATTGTTATTTAACGATGATCGTCCAATGTGAGTAAATATGACTAACTCTACTCAGTTTATATTTTCATAACATATTTTTAGAACTGATAAATACTGGTTGATTGTTGTGTGTTGATTGGTTGGTTGAACTGCTAATTGATTGATTGGTTGAAAATATCGATATAGTTATATATATATATATATATATATCATTAATTAAATATTGATTCTGTTGATTATAATATCTTATGTTGAAATGAAATTGATGTGAATTATATTATGTAACATCTGTGGATGCAGGGAAACAGGTCGAAGGGATCGAACTGGATTCCCCAACATTTATTTTACTGTTTTTCATATATTCTGATATATAATGTGGTATATAATCTATTATTGATTATGTGTGTTTGGATGATCATTGATCCTTTTGATTTGGTATTTTAATACCATAAGTGATAATGGAATGTAAAAATGGAATTTTCAAAGTGTATATTGAAAATAAAATATTTATAAAATCAACAGATTTTATAATATTTAGAAAATAATAGAATTATAAAAGGAATATTTATCTGGAAAATAAGTAGAATTACAAAAAGGAATTTCAAAGTGGATATTGAATTTAAGGATTTTATAAAATCAATGGATTTATAAATAGAATTATTTGGAAAACAAATAGAAGTGAAATAGAAGTATTTGTAAAACAAATAAAATTGAAAAGGAAATATTTATAAAATGAATAGAATTTTATAAAAGGAAATAAAGGGAAAATAAATATTAAATGGAAATCTGTTTTTAACAGATAAAGGGAAATGATTTATTTAAAGTAGAATTAAATAGAAATCTGTTTTAACAGATAAAATTTTAAAAGAATAATTTATAAACGGTGTTTATAAATTAAGAAAAAAATATTTATCATTGGAAAAATAAAAGTCTGAATTTATATAGAGAAGCAGAAATCGGTTTTTTACACCGATATTTTAAATAGAATGTGAACTCCACATTTATAAAGGGAATTATAAATGAAATTTAAGTGTTAGAATAAAAAGGAGATTTTGTATGAGTAATTCTATAAATAGAAGTATAAATAAATTTGGAAATGGAATATTTTTTTAAAACATGAAGTCAAACTTAGCGGGTCATATAAAAGGAATATTTTCGCATTCGATGTGAATAATGGATTAAAATGAATATTTTAAAAATTAAAACATTTATAAGGAAAATGGGGTTTTGAAATAGGAATTCAAATGGGAATTTGAATAAGATAGGAAATAGACTTAATCAAATATTAGTTATTCGAATTAGGGTTAATCGAGTATTAGTTATTCGAATTAGGGTTAATCAAGTAGAGTTAACTCATTTGAGTTAATCGAATAGAGTTAATCGGATTAGAGTTAATCGAATAGGGTTAATCGAATTCAGAGATTTATCTAATATAGTTTATTCGAAGAAGAGAGTTATCGAATATAGTTTATTCTAAGAGGTGAGTTATCGAATATAGTTTATTCGAGGAAGAGAGTTATCGAATATAGTTTATTCGAAGGAGAGATTATCGAAAATAGTTATTCGAAGGAGAGTTATCGAATATATCTTATTCGAAAAAGAGTTATCGAATATAGTTATTCGGAAGAGAGTTATCGAATAGAGATTATTCGAGAGAGAATTATACATTGGAATTCAACTATATCAAATGTAGGAAAGTATTGTTTACTTTCCAATTTTTAATCAAGATTTATTTATTTATAAATAAATTGTTATTTAGTTATTTGTTTAGATTAAGAAATAAAGTTATATTTGAGTTATTATATATATATATATATATATCGGAAATATGTGATTATAACACTATTATTATAATCAAATGAATTCTATAAAGGAAGTGGATTCGTAAATAGAATCCGAGAGTTACTTAAGGAAGTTTGTTAAAGATTTAAAAGGTGAACCTTGTCTATTGCGAGGTTAAAAATGTTGATTCAGTTAAGGTCTGAGAGGTACTTATACCCCAACTTGATTGGCTTCATTTTGACTAAGGAATGGTTAAGGTTCGATAGTGAAGGTTTGTTAATTGAATTATGATAATAAGTGTTAATGGTTCGAGTTGGCATAGCGATGTTTTATTTAAACATATGTTTAAATCCAATGAAGTAATTTTGGAAATGTTTTCCAATTAAGAAATTAGAAATGTTTTTAGTATAGATTATAGGAAATAAGAGTAAATATGGAAATGTTTACCAATGATTACTAACGTACATATATTCTAAAATTAAAAAAAATAAGAATTTACGAATATATAAAATTGGATATAGGGAAATGAATAATCGAATGGAAAATTAAATTAAAAGAGATCAATGTTGATTGATGATTTGCTCGGTAAGATTTTCATTTGGAAATACGACTGTTGTTTGTACACATGTTTTCCTTTGATAGTTAAATCACCGACTATCAAAATTTTTGACCATTTTTCAGTAGTCAATATGAAGAGACCGGGATCAGACTTATTATCTGAAAACCACTCTGTATGGGCACTAGCATTGCGAATCAAATATGATGAAGGTAATTGAAGACGGAGTTGTGCAAGGGCTGTTCTGGCGATCCTAGGTAGAAATTGCCTAAGATGGATTTACAGAATAGTGCCTTCGATTTGTCCAGACCCAGGGCAAGGTCATTGACGAATGTCTGACAGAGTATATCTAATGGATCATGTAAGTTGATCGCTTCAAATGTACACACGTATGGTGGCTGAGGGATTCGTTTCCCATAGCATTATACTCGTGATATTTTTGGGGAAATCAATTTGTGATTTGTTGGGTACGACGTTGTGGCGTTCAAAATAAATGAATGTATGGTCTGTCAAAAAGATACGTTATGACCTCAAGCCTCATCAACTGGGAAATGACAAAAATCGGCCAGGCAGCATGGCTATGTGGGTCGCCCCAATTAGGGCATATTGTCACCATCTAGAGAATATTCGTATTTGTTACTTCTTTTCGCTTCTGTATCTCCCGGGAACGGTTATGTTGCTAGCAACCGTAGGTGACAATATATTTGATACACTCAAGAGAAATTAGTGGTCGGTCATGTGTGGCCAGGTTGCAAGATGTTCTTGTTGAACCCATTGTATTCCTCTCTAGAGATACACTATCGGCAGGTGGTTCCACACCTTGTCATAGTCAGAATCCAATCTCCAATAAGCGCCTCCTGTTTTGATTGTATACTATATATATGTGGAGTGTGAGATGCAAACGTTCTGCTAGATTGTTAATTATTTGTGATTAGACATTATTATAATATCAGATATGAAAAGACCCAAACTTCCCAGTAAAGGAAAGACTGGATTGCTTTGAGAACAATACACAACAGAACACAAACTGAAGAACATTTTATTGCTGATTACAACAATTACATCAGAGTACAAGAATATAACAGAGTATGAATACTTATTACAAAAATAAAAATACAATAATATCAGAGTTTTAAATTACATTTAAATAGCAGCAGAAAAATATTACAAATATACAACTGAAAGGAATACACAGATACAAAGCTTTCCGAATACCGCTCCAGCTGTAAACCAGGATCATGTAAATATATCTGCAAAAAGCTACTCGACTGCCCGTGTGGAAAATATGGGCACCCGAGTTTGCCAGTGAAACAAACTACAGGTCAGTCAAGGGACTGGTAAGAGAAATCTTAACTTAACTTATCTAATAATAAGGCTAATCACAGGACCACGCTGCTAACGCGGAACGGGCTTACTCCATTGGATTACCAGTGCATAAAATAAAGTAAATCGTTAAACAACGCAATGCTTTTTAGAAAAATGAAACCATTATAAGACTCAAGTCCCATCACACAATGCAACGCAATCCGGAGGATAGAGTTTTACCTTATAATGGTCAAAAGATGCTTGATACGATAAAACGGATTTAATATTAGTGTGTATATCTATGGGTATATATATATATATATTTCAAAAACAATTTCAATCATAATGTATTAATCGTAGACGGCATAGTACCTCATCCTACTATGTCACCATACTAGTTCTACAATCAAAACCACAAGGTCGTATTGGAAATTGGATTTCCATCATGAGTCGAGGCTAGAGGCAAGCTCCTCTCTGATTCGAGACACTCTAGAAAATGTCTCAGGATCCCCCGCAGTGAACCCTTGGAGCGGTAGGGCTGGTCTTCGCCTATCGGCAGTGGATTGGTTATGCCTGAACACACGTTTCCCGGTTCCTTTGAACCTATAGTATGGCCACTAACGGCATATAAAAATCCAAGGCGCCTCAAAATCCATCATCCACATAAGTAAAATGTCAGCCAGTTTAACCACTGACACTACCACTAGCTAGGAAGAAACGTGTATACACCCTACGGTCCATATCCCGTTTTTGACTCATACCGGGGTGTGAGGCTCGCGAAGTCACGATATATACAAAGCTATGCTGTAATAGGCTATACTTTGATCATCCCACAAGGACTTGCTTTTCAACAAAAGACTTGATCATTTGCATCTTGGCGTGCCACATTGACAATTCATGCCATGCGATCAATCACTATAATATATACCAAGGTGTTAAGCAGAGAATAAATCCTCCACCACCAAACAGACATACATTAATAGAAATCGATTTAATTCGCCTGGAATGAAATCCAATGTCAGACACGCATCCATTTACTAGCTTATGCTCTGGGTCTGAGCGAAAACTAAATCCGAACAATCAACAATAGTCCGGACGGCCACCACTGGAGCCCCTTCAAGGTAGCTACTCCCATCAAGGGTCTCTGTAGCAACATATCCATTCAATGTGAAGATCGTCGGTCTTCAACCACCGTCTTCATCTTCGACTCTTCATCGTCGTAGTAATTATTCGGAATGGGTTAAACCTGGTCTTTCCGAATAACTCACGTATTTTATAGTTAAAAATCAAGTACTATAAAAAAACACATCCAAAGCCTCATTCCAATTCAGAATATTCTTCTAATAAACTATTCGCAATATTTTATCAAAGATAAACTCTTTAAATTATTCTTAAATCTTACTTTTAAAGATTTATTAAGAACCCAATTTGGTTTTAAATATCACAAATCATTATTCAATGATTAGTTAAATTTAAGAAATTAATCTAATCTTTAACTGGGTTAAAGAACTAATGTCATTTTAAAACACCATTCACGGTAAACCCAAAATCATCTTCCATAAAATATGGAATCTTCACAGAAATCAAATCAATATATAATCGTTATAAATTTCTGTATTCGACCAATAATATAAATGGAATAACGGCAAAGCCTTTCAAATTCCATATGTAGTATCGGCATTCTTTTACAGAAACTGATTTTAGTTATTATTAATTTGAATTCCATTCAATTCCAATTTAATATATTAAATTCGAAAACTTTACTTTTGGAGAAATTTCTATTCAAATCTAAATAAAAGATTTATAAATTCCAAATCATATTTTCATTGTCAGTTGGGTTAAAGAACAATTGTCGCTTAGAAACACAGTTCGCAATAAACCCAACTCCCATTTCATCTTATTTCAATTACTAAATATAATAGAAAACTTTAATAATCTGAATTAAAAGATTATTCTTTCATATGGGGTTTAAGAACAGTGTTATTTAAGACACTATTCACGACATACCCAAAATTCAATTTATTTAATTCATTCTCAATTAAATATTAACAAATTGGAAAACTTCATTAAACATAAATTTAATGATTTATTCTAGTTGAAAACTAGTTTATTTCAATAAAAATATATTTTTCTAAAATATACTCTTTTTTCTCTAAAATATATTCTTTTTCTAGGATATATTTTCTAAAATATTATTTTCTAAAATATTCTTTATTGGAATGTGACTCAATCAACCTCCATATACTGCATGTAATCAATGATAAGTATTTATCAAACATCCAAATACAACCAGAGTGTATTCTACACTAAATATTGGGACTAGTGTACGTCAAATATCATCCCAACACCCGTGTAGGGTTTCATCCAACAAACAAATAATAAGTTATTTGTGCACTTGGGCGATGTGTGAAAATTATCGTCCCAATCACATAAACAAGTCGGATAACTAGTGAATGGAAGTGTAATATTCAGTTTGAATACACTAGCATTATATTTAACGCATCAACATTTCAACATCACAGACAAACATCTTAATTCTTTTTATTGTGAACAAATGAAAATAAAATCTAGTCTTTTTAATTCAATTCTTTTTTTATTTTTTTTATTTATTGCTAACAAATGACAATAAAATCTTGACTCTTATTTATTTACCAAAATGCCTATTTTGAGTCTCGTTCATTTTTAATGACAAAATGAATATTTTACTTCATCTCTTTTAAAATAACAAAAATGTCTCTTTTATTCTAATGCTTTTAAAGTGACAAAAATTGTAATGTTGTCTAATTCCTATCAATGTAAACAAAATGTCATTTTTGTCTTCATTCTTTTAAAGTAAACAAACATGCTAATTTCTTTCTTTAATCCTTTTTAATGATCAAAATTTTATCTTTCTTCTTAATGAACAAAAATGTAGATTTTGGTTAAACTCTTTATTATGACAAAAAATAATTATTTTGCGTAAACTCTTTTATTTATGCCCAAAAATAAATGTATTTGCCCCATTCCTTATAAATGAAAAAATGTGTATTTTTACTTCATTCTTTTTAATGTGATAAAAATGTCCATTTCTAATTCGTTCTCTTTTTAATGCATAAAAATATACATTTTCAATTCACTCTTTTTAATGTATAAAAATATACATTTCCATTTCATACTTTTTAATGTATACAAAATATACATTTCCATTTCATACTTTTTTATGCATACAAAATATACATTTCTAAATCATACTTTTTAATGTATACAAAATATACATTTCTAAATCATACTTTTTAATGTATACAAAATATACATTTCTAAATCATACTTTTTAATGTATACAAAATATACATTTCTAATTCTCTAACGTGTTAACATAAAATGTTATTTTATCTCGGTAATTATGTTTTGACAAGAATGTTACTCTTATTCCAAAAATCATGTTTTGACAAAAGTACTATTTTTATATAATCCTTATAAAATGACAAAAATGTGATTTTTAAAAAAAATCCTTATTTAATAACAAAAATGTGTCTTTTTATTTCCCTTCTTTTATCAGTGACTAAATGAATGTATTTACTAATTCATTTCTCTAAAGTGACAAAAATGAATTTTTACTTCTAACAAATTTCTATTCAAAAATGTCATCTTGATTTGCAATAACACATTTCAAATGAAATTGTTGTTTTTATTATCATTACAAATTCTAATCAAAAATATTATTTTGATTTTCACAACACATTTCTAAAAGTGTTGTTTTTATTTTCATTACAAATTTCTAATATGTTAACATTACTAACATAAAAATGAGAATTTAAATTTAACATAAATCTTATTCGACAAAAGAGATAATTTGTTCTAACACAAATCTTATTCAACAAAGGTGGTAATTTTTTCTTTTTAATCTAATTAACAAAAGTGTTAATTTTGTCCTTTTTAATCTAATTAACAAAAGAGTTAATCCTGCTCTTTATAATCTGATTAACAAAAGTGTTAATCTTGCTCTTTATAATCTCATTAACAAAAGTGTTAATCTTGCTCTTTATAATAAAAAAATGTAACTCTTGTTCTTTTATTTACATTCTAACAACAAAAAAATTGTAAATTTTGTTCTTTTATTACATTTAAACAAAAAATGTAACTTTTGTTTCAATTCTATTCAACGAGCATAACGGCACGCGCTCCGCACGTGATCGTGGCAAGTGCTCCGCGCGTGGGTTACTAATTCTCAAATATTTTATATTTTTATAGGTAAGTACAAATGTTGCATAATTTATAAACTGTCAATGCAAGAAAAAGAAATAAAAATATTAAATATAAACAAATTCTAAAGTAATGGATACAAAATGTTATTAAATTATTTTATCTTTCAGGAGATATTAAACATTTCTATTCCTATTTCTGTGTTTTAAATTTCTCCAGCTTTTATGATATTCAAAAGTTTGTGTAATCGCTAATATACATCAAAAAAATGACACTTAAGCACCTTTGGGACAATAAATATTTCCGCTAGCAAACGTGACCTTATTCTAACCCTGTTTCCTTGTAACATTACATGGAAAGATTATATCATCCAGTCTATGCTATGTTCCTTCATTGTCATCGATGGTTCTGTAAACTGTATCATCAGACACATTAACATTTGAATATGCATAGGCCTCATCTGTTTTATCTTCTTGAGTAGGTTCATCGGCATTTGGATACATTGGAATGGCTTGCTTCCTCATCCTGAAGTATATAGAATGAGTTTTCTAGAGATAATGAATACTATAGTAAAAATGCATTATTGATAAACATTTAAAACCTAGCAGCATAATTTTTCTAAGAACTTTCCAAAGACAAAATTAAGTCCTTACGTAATATCTACCCTACAAAATTCACTAAACATATCAAAGTTAAAAAAAAAGTGAAGCAGGAAATAATTATAACCTACCACCAAACCGGTCGGTCTTCAAAACAGGTGATGAAGAAAGCATGTAGATTGATGAAATATAAAATAGATTTTGAAATTTTGCAGAATATATATCTTTAAAGTGGAGTTTACCTGAAGCCAAATACTTCTGCAGAGTAGCTGAAAGAGGAAGGAAAAAAGATAGAGAAGTAGAGAAGTTGATATGTGGGATTGAGGAATAAAAGAAGGTATGTGCATTTAATACTGCAGGATTCTAGCAGATGTATTGACCAAGGAAATATAATTAAGTAAAGGTGATGTCATCTTTTGTAATAATAAAAGATATAATATATTATTTTCCCGAAATAAGTATAATATAAATTCTAATAGATGCTTATGCATGAAAATTGATATGACCGACTCGGTTTCCATGTTCATGAAGATCTTTTTATTTGAATTGTTATATCATGAGCCAATGCTAATTTTTTAGATCTAATTTCTTTAGGTTCTAAAAGATTCCTTTTATATATTTGAATTGCCCTTCAATGCACGAACGGAACTTTTTGTGGATCTATTAAGATATGTTCAAATTGATTAAAAGGTATAATATATTATGATCCAGTATTCAAGGAGGAAATATATATCAATGCAGATAATTAAATAAAGGTGATGACATATTTTGTAATAATAAAAGATATAATGTATTATTTTCCCAAAATAAGTATAATATAAATTCTAATTTCATGTAAATGACGTGAGGACATTTAATAATATAAATTTTAATTTCATGTAAATGACGTGACAACATTTAATAACGATAAGATGTATAATATAAAGGGATCCATGGATATTTCCAGCATTCTATATTTGTTCAAATGAAGCCTTGAATGTTTCACAATAATAAAAGAAAATTCTAGTACCTATGTGTAGATGAGCATGCGTGAAAGTTGCTATGATTTTGGCGTGGTTTTTATGTTTAAGAAGATCTATTTATTTGAATTGTTATACCATGCGCCAATGCTAATATTGTGGATCTAATTTATTTAGGTGCTAAAAGATACCTTTTATATACTTGAATTGCCCTTTAATGCGCGGATGGTACTTTTTGTGGATTTATTAAGATCTGTTCAAATTGATTAAAGGGCATTTTCGGTAGTTTGTGTATACACCAAAAAAGTGTGACACCAAACCTATTCCAACTATTATTAAAGATAACAAAAATGTGAATTTTTGTTTCAATTCTATTCTCTCACAAAAATGTGAATTTTTGTTTCAATTCTTTCGTCTAGACAAGAGGTGTCTATTTTCTTTCAACAATAACAATTAGACAAAAATGTCTAATTTTGGTTCAACTATATTAATGAGACAAAAATGTCAAATTTTGTTTCAACTATATAATATTGACAAAAGAATGAATTTACATCTAATAACACCACATGATGAATTTGTTTAATTTTTTTCTAATTAACAAAATTGTAACTTTTCAATCAATAAATCTAATAAACACCATATGACGATCTTGTTTAACTCTTTCTAATTAACACCAATGTAAATTTTGAATCAATAAATTTAATAAACAAAATGGTAATTTTTTTTATTTCAATTCTCTGATTAACACAAAGAGTAATCTTTTACATATCTACAGAGTACACCAAACACAAATCAAATCACGCATGAAGATCAGCAGAGTATTACGGCATATGAATAATATTACAATTATGCTGAACCAGTTTTAATTATATATCTAAAAAAATAGAATTTCTCACCTAGATTTTAATTTCCTCAGAAATTATAGATCGCTTGAAATCTGTTTCAGTCCATTCCATATTGTATATCTTAGAGATACGATTCTAACTGTTTTGAAATCATCGAATTCTGATCATATATGAATAAGTTACGGTATTACGAACATTGGAAAGTTAAATATATAATTAGTTAAAACTTAATTACATTGCTAATCACTGTTTCAGCCGTAACCCTTCTTCCTGGATACTGTAAATAATCGAACCCACGCTTCATCAGAAAACCTCCATCACCGCTCCGCCCACAACCAATGTAACGCCGATCAAAGCTCACCGCTCAGGCGCCCTACGAGGCAGCCTCCGACGCCGGCCACCGTGGATCGTGCGATGGGCCCCACCATCCACAATTTGCGTGCGAGCGTGACACCTTCAGGTCACGAATTCGCGAAGGTTGCTTCGTGAAACTTCATCATCTCCGTATGAGATTGAAGAGGGAAGGATGCTCTTCCATTCTGGCTTCGAATTCATGATTAATTCTAGAAAGATTTGGGAGAGATTGGTGATTTAGTTTGGTGTATTTTCTACCATTTAAGTAGTGTATACGACGGCTGTAACAATGGGAATTGGGTTTGGTATAGTATACGGTATTTATACCGTATTTTTCCTTTGTTTAAATTTTATTTAATTTCAATTTAGTTTCTATATCGCTCTCCATCCGAAATCAAACCCAACGAGTGTCGTCCGCAGCTAATAACCCCCATCCCGGACACAATGGAACATGTTTCTTAACCCAGTTCGACTGCTACGATATGTTTTTCTTTAAATGAAATTATAAATCTTTTAATTATTAAATTCAAACGTATATTTTAAATTACCGGGGCCACCTACTGACTCTAAAAATTACAGAAAAATATATTTCTAGCTTTGTTTCGATGATACGGTTCTAACAAGACTAATTTCACCGAATTCTGAGACCGTTTGAAAAAATGGCCTTTTTCAAGTCGATTAAATTTGACTGAAACAGTTAAAACACATTTTCTTTTACCACGCTCACATATTAATTCGAAAAATTATGAAAATTGAAACTTAGCAATAATTTGACATTCCGGTTCCAACAAAAGTGGTTTCCTCGAAAACCGAGGTCGTTTGCAAAATGGCTATTTTTAAGGCCAATATATTATATTAAAATATATATAAATTCTACAATGACTTTTCTAAATTTTAAACTGGACATAACTTTCAAACTATAAAGTGAAATTTTAGTTTTTCAGATTCGTTAGAAAGATATCATTAAACAGATTTAAATATTTCTTGTTTCGCTCAGTTCTGATTTAAAATGAATCCTGTGCAGTCAGTCAAAGTTCAAATTTTCAAACTGCAGCGCTGTTTTAAACTCCTTTTATAATTAAATTAAATTTATTCGTTTTATAATAAATTTTTAGTCATTATTATTTAAAATAAATTATTTTACATATTAAAAATCCATTAAAATTTCTAAAAAATAAATTTTTTAAATTGGCCCCAAAATTTCCGGGTTGTTACAATCGCCTCCACTTAAAATCTTTTCGTACTCGAAAAGGAACGTAGCTAAAGGTTGTTTAATTAACTAACTCAACTTTCAATTCTAATTAATTTTCAATTCTGTTCAATATTAATCTTGATTTATCCAAGTTTAATATTCTTTCTCATATTGGTTGAATTAATTATCATTCCAATTTTAATTAGTTCAACTAATTACCAAACATCACAACCAGCAATCAATTAAGTGGTTAACTTTTCAAATATATATAACTTTTATATAATGTCCAAAGTCATATTTTTAGTGCAAATCACAACAATGTGTACTAACTAAGTTTTGGTTCTCAGACCAGCCGATGGAAATATATACAAATCCCACCTTCGAAACACGAACATAAATACTGGTGATGGTCGACCTATCACAAGAATTATCTCCGGGCGACTAGAGTGTGATTTTATATCTACCCAGTATATTAAAACTTCGAATATCCGTTAATTACTCGTATATTCAAAATCCTTATATACTCGATTGTCCACATTAAAATATAATATACTCAAATACGTATATTAAGATAAAATATTCAAAACTAAATTTGTTTTCATTTTTATTTTAAAGAAAATAATACTCTTCACACTCGTTCTAGGATACTACTGATCCTATCTCTAACGAGTTATTCTCATTGGATATTACTAATCCAAACTCTGATGAATTCTTTTGTTCGGTTCTAATGTTTCTTGTTCTCGAGCTCTGTAAACCAAAGCTCTGATACCAAATGAAACGACCCAAACTTCCGAGTAAAGGAAAGACTGTATTGCTTTGAGAACAATACACAACAGAACATAAACTGAAGAACATTTTATTGTTGATTACAACAATTACATCAGAGTACAAGAATATAACAGAGTACGAATACTTATTACAAAAATAGAAATACAATAATATCAGAGTATTAAATTACATTTAAATAGCAGCGGAAAAATATTACAAATATACAACTGAAAGGAATACATGGATACAGAGCTTTCCAAATACTGCTCCAGCTGTAAACTAGGATCCTGTAAATATATCTGCAAAAAGCTACTCGACTGCCCGTGTGGAAAATATGGGCACCCAAGTTTGCCAGTGAAACAAACTACAGGTCAGTCATTGGACTGGTACGAGAAATCTTAACTTAACTTATCTAATAATAAGGCTAATCACAGGACCACGCCGCTAACGCGGAACGGGCTTACTCCATTGGATTGCCAATGCCTAAAATAAAGTAAATCGTTAAACAATGCAATGCGTTTTAGAAAAATGAAACCATTATAAGACTCAAGTCCCATCACACAATGCAACGCAATCCGGAGGATAGAGTTTTACCTTATAATGGTCAAAAGATGCTTGATACGATAAAACAGATTTAATATTAGTGTGTATATCTATGGGTATATGTATATTTCAAAAACAATTTCAATCATAACGTATTAATCATAGACGGCATAGTACCCTATCCTACTATGTCGCCATACTAGTTCTACAATCAAAACCGCAAGGTCGTATTGGAAATTGGATTTCCATCATGAGTCAAGGCTAGGGCAAGCTCCTCTCCGATTCGAGACACTCTAGCAAATGCCTCAGGATCCCCCATAGTGAACCCTTGCAACGGTAAGGCCGGTCCCCGCCTATCGGCAATGGTTATGCCTGAACACACGTTTCCCGGTTCCTTTGAACCTATAGTATGACCACTAACGGCTTATAAAATTCCGAGGCGCCTGAAAATCCATCATCCACATAAGTAAAATGTCAGTCAGTTTAAGCACTGACACTACTACTAGCTAGAAAGAAACGTGTGTACTCCCTACGGTCCATATCCCGTTTTTGACTCATACCGGGGTGTGAGGGTCGCGAAGTCACGATATACACAAAGCTATGCCGTAATAGGCTATACTTTGACCATCCCACAAGGCCTTGCTTTTCAACAAAAGCCTTGATCATTTGCATCTTGGCATGTCACATTGACAATTCACGCCATGCGATCAATCACTATTAATATATACCAGGGTGTTAAGCAGAGAATAAATCCTCCACCACCAAACAGACATACATTAATAGAAATTGATTTAATTCGCCTGGAATGAAATCCAATGTCAGACACACATCCATTTACTAGCTTATGCTCTGGGTCTGAGCGAAAACCAAATCCGAACAATCAACAGTAGTCCGGACGGCCACCACTGGAGCCCTTTCAAGGTAACTACTCCCATCAAGGGTCTCTGTAGCAACACATCCATTCTATGTGAAGATCATCGGTGTTCAACCACCGTCTTCATCTTCGACTCTTCATCGTCGTAGTAATTATTCGGAATAGGTTAAACTCGGTCTTTTCGAATAACTCACGTATTTTATAGTTAAAAATCAAGTACTATAAAACACATCCAACGCCTCATTCCAATTCAGAATATTCTTCTAATAAAATATTCGCAATATTTTATCAAAGATAAACTCTTTAAATTATTCTTAAATCTTATTTTTAAAGATTTATTAAGAACCCAATTTGGTTTTAAATATCACAAATCATTATTCAATGATTAGTTAAATTTAAGAAATTAATCTTATCTTTAACTAGGTTAAAGAACAAATGTCATTTTAAAACACCGTCACGGTAAACCCAAAATCATCTTCCATAAAATATGGAATCTTCACAGAAATCAAATCAATATATAATCGTTATAAATTTCTGTATTCGACCAATAATATAAATGGAATAATGGCAAAACCTTTCAAATTCCATATGTACTATCGGCCTTCTTTTACAGAAATTGATTTCGGTTATTATTAATTCGAATTCCATTCAATTCCAATTTAATATATTAAATTGGAAAACTTTACTTTTGGAGAATTTTCTATTCAAATCTAAATAAAAGATTTATAAATTCCAAATCATATTTTCATTGTCATTTGGGATAAAGAACAATTGTCGCTTTGAAACACAGTTCACAATAAACCCAACTCCCATTTCATCTTATTTCAATTACTAAATATAATTGAAAACTTTAATAATCTGAATTAAAAGATTATTCTTTCATATGGGGTTTAAGAGCAATGTTATCTAAGACACTATTCATGACAAACCCAAAATCCAATTTATTTAATTCATTCTCAATTAAATATTAACAAATTGGAAAACTTCATTAAATCTAAATTCAATGATTTATTCTAGTTGATAACTAGTTTATTTCAATAAAAATATATTTTTCTAAAAGATGCTCTTTTTTCTCTAAAATATATTCTTTTTCTAGGATATATTTTCTAAAATATTCTTTTCTAGAATATTCTTTATTGGAATGTGACTCAATCAACCACCATATACTGCATGTAATCAATGATAAGTATTTATCAAACATCCAAATACAACCAGAGTGGATTCTACACTAAATATTGGGACTAGTGTAGGTCAAATATCATCCCAACACCCATGTGGGGTTTCATCCAACAAACAAATAATAAGTTATTTGTGCACTTGGGCGATGTGTGAAAATTATCGTCCCAATCACATAAACAAGTCGGATAACTTGTGAATGGAAGTGTAACATTCATTTTGAATACACTAGCATTATATTTAACGCATCAGCATTTCAACATCACAGACAAATATCTTAATTCTTTTTATTGTGAACAAATGAAAATAAAATCAAGTCTTTTTAATTCAATTCTTTTTTTTATTTTAATTTTTTTATTGCTAACAAATGACAATAAAATCTTGACTCTATTTATTTACCAAAATGTCTATTTTTGGTCTCATTCATTTTTAATGACAAAATGAATATTTAACTTCATCTCTTTTGAAATAACAAAAATGTCTCTTTTATTCTAATGCTTTTAAAGTGATAAAAATTGTAATGTTGTCTAATTCCTATCAATGTAAACAAAATGTCATTTTTGTCTTCATTCTTTTAAAGTAAACAAAAATGCTAATTTCTTTCTTTAATCCTTTTTAATGATCAAAATTTAATCTTACTTCTTAATGAACCAAAATGTAGATTTTGGTTAAACTCTTTATTATGACCAAAATAATTATTTTCGGTAAACTCTTTTATTTATGCCCAAAAATAAATGTATTTGTCCTATTCCTTATAAATGACAAAATGTGTATTTTTACTTCATTCTTTTTAATGTGACAAAAATGTACATTTCTAATTCATTCTCTTTTTAATGCATAAAAATATACATTTTCAATTCACTCTTTTTAATGTATAAAAATATACATTTCCATTTCATAGTTTTTAATGTATACAAAATATACATTTCCATTTCATACTTTTTTTATGTATACAAAATATACATTTCTAAATCATACTTTTTAATGTATACAAATTATACATTTCTAAATCATACTTTTTAATGTATACAAAATATACATTTCTAATTCGCTAACATGTTAACATAAAATGTTATTTTATCTCGGCAATTATGTTTTGACAAGAATGTTATTCTTATTCCAAAAATCATGTTTTGACAAAAGTACTATTTTATATAATCCTTATAAAATGACAAAAATGTGATTTTTTTTAAAATCCCTATTTAATAACAAAAATGTGTCTTTTTATTTCCCTTCTTTTATCATTGACTAAATGAATGTATTTACTAATTCATTTCTCTAAAGTGACAAAATTGAATTTTTACTTCTAACAAATTTCTATTTAGAAATGTCATCTTGATTTGCAATAACACCTTTCAAATGAAAATGTTGTTTTTATTATAATTACAAATTCTAATCAAAAATGTTATTTTGATTTTCACAACACATTTCTAAAAATATTGTTTTTATTTGCATTACAAATTTCTAATATGTTAACGTTACTAACATAAAAATGAGACTTTAAATTTAACATAAATCTTATTCTACAAAAGAGATAATTTGTTCTAACACAAATCTTATTCAAAAAAGGTGGTACTTTGTTCCTTTTAATCTAATTAACAAAAGTGTTAATTTTGTCCTTTTTAATCTAATTAACAAAAGTGTTAATGCTGCTTTATAATCTCATTAACAAAAGTGTTAATCTTGCTCTTTATAATCTCATTAACAAAAGTGTTAATCTTGCTCTTTATAATAAAAAATGTAACTCTTGTTCTTTAATTTACATTTTAACAACAAAAAAAATTTAAATTTTTTTCTTTTATTACATTTAAACAAAAAATGTAACTTTTATTTCAATTCTATTCAATAACAAAAATGTGAATTTTTGTTTCAATTCTATTCTCTAACAAAAATGTGAATTTTTGTTTCAATTCTTTCGTCTAGACAAGAGGTGTCTATTTTCTTTCAACAATAACAATTAGACTAAAATGTCTAATTTTGGTTCAACTATATTAATGAGACAAAAATGTCTAATTTTGTTTCAACTATATAATATTGACAAAAGAATGAATTTACATCTAATAACACCACATGATGAATTTGTTTAATTCTTTTCTAATTAACAAAATTGTAACTTTTGAATCAATAAATCTAATAAACCCCATATGACGATCTTGTTTAACTTTTTCTAATTAACACCAATGTAAATTTTGAATCAATAAATCTATTAAAAAAAATGGTAATTTTGATTATTTCAATTCTCTAGTTAACACAAAGAGTAATCTTTTACAGATCTACAGAGTACACCAAACACAAATCAAATCACGTATGAAGATCATCAAAGTATTACGGCATATGAATAATATTACAATTATGCTGAACTAGTTTTAATTATATATATAAAAAAAATAGAATTTCTCACCTAGCTTTTAATTTTCTCAAAAATTATAGATCGCTTGAAATCTGTTTCAGTCCATTCCATATTGTAGATCTTGGAGATACGATTCTAACGGTTTTGAAATCATCGAATTCTGATCATATATGAATAAGTTACGGTATTCCGAACATTGGAAAGTTAAATATATAATTAGTTAAAACTTAATTACATTGCTAATCACTGTTTCAGCCGTAACCCTTCTTTCTGGATACTGTAAATAATCGAACCCACGCTTCATCAGAAAACCTCCATCACCGCTCCGCCCACAACCACCGTAACGCCGATCAAAGCTCACCGCTCAGGCGCCCTTCGAGGCATCCTCCGACGCCGGCCATCGTGGATCGCGCGATGGGCCCCACCATCCTCAATTTACGTGCGAGCGTGACAGCTTCAGGTCACAAATTCGTGAAGGTTGCTTCATGAAACTTCATCGTCTCCGTATGAGATTGAAGAGGGAAGGATGCTCTTCCATTCTGGCTTCGAATTCATGATTAATTCTAGAAAGATTTGGGAGAGATTGGTGATTTAGTTTGGTGTATTTTCGGCCATTGAAGTAGTGTATACGGCGGCTGTAACAATGGGAATAGGGTTTGGTATAGTATACGGTATTTATACCGTATTTTTCCTTTGTTTTAATTTTATTTAATTTCAATTTAGTTTCTATACCGCTCTCCATCCGAAATCAAACCCAACGAGTGTCGTCCCTAGCTAATAACCCCCATCCGAGACACAATGGAACATGTTTCTTAACCCAGTTCGGCTGTTACGATATGTTTTTCTTTAAATGAAATTATAAATCTTTTAAGTATTAAATTCAAACGTATATTTTAAATTACCGGAGCCACATACTAACTCTAAAAATTACAGAAAAAATATTTCTAGCTTTGTTTCGACAATACGGTTCTAACAAGACTAATTTCGCCGAATTCTGAGACCTTTTGAAAAAATGGCCTTTTTGAGGTCGATTAAATTTGACTAAAACAGTCAAAACACATTTTCTTTTACTACGCTCACATATTATTTCAAAAAATTTTGAAAATTGAAACTTAGTAATAATTTGACTTTCCGGTTCCAACAAAAGTGGTTTCATCGAAAACCGAGGTCGTTTGCAAAATGGCTATTTTTAAGGCTAATATATTATATTAAAAAATATATAAATTCTACAGCGACTTTTCTAAATTTTAAACTGTAAATAACTTTCAAACTATAAAGTGAAATTTCAGTTTTTCAGATTCGTTAGAAAGATATTATTAAACAGATTTAAATATTTCTTGTTTCGCTCAATTCTGATTTAAAACGAATCCTGTGCAGTCAGTCAAAGTTCAAATTCAAAATTTTAAACTACAGCACTGTTTTAAACTCCTTTTATAATTAAATTAAATTTATTCGTTTTAAAATAAATTTTTAGTCGTTATTATTTAAAATAAATTATTTTACATATTAAAAATCCATTAAAATTTCTAAAAAAATAAAATTTTTAAACTGGCCCCAAAATTCCGGGTTGTTACAAGAAAAGTATTGATTTTGAAAATGTTTTGGGTTATCGTAAGGTAAAAACCATATGTGTTTATGTGTGGATCGGTCTTATGATTACCTTTTCTTTTGAAAAGGATTTCGAAAAGTTAAACCGAATGATTGGAGTTTACTCACACTAGTCCCATGACTGACCCAGAGTTTATTTTGTTTTCTTTCCCTAAACTCTTGGGCGCCCAAATTTGTACGGGCAGTCAAGTAGTCGGGATTTACCGATACACTAGATAGAGCTTGGAGCAAGGGGCTTCAGCAGCATTTTATAGCTATCGTTTATTTCTGCTATGATGTAAGCGTTGTACTCTAATATACAAATATAGATTTGTGTTTCAATGTTATTTTGTATACTATATTTTATTTGTTCCGCTATGAGATTCGGGTTACTATGATGTTGTTGTGTTCTTCATCTTCTTCTATTCTAATAGTTCTACCTTATCTATTCTCACCCTCTAACTCTTTTCTATTAACTATCCGGTATTTCCGATGTCTGAATAGTCGACATTGGTATTTGTGTTTGATTTTTGGAGTCAAAAATCCCCGGGTTGTTACAGTGGTATCAGAGATGAAGTTTAAGTAGTTACCTTGGATCTGTGGCGTGACTCAGTAGAGATGGGGTTAGTAATTCCCTAGACTGAGTTGAGTGTATTTACGCAAGAGAACGAATATGTAGATTTTATAAAAATTATTTTATGTTATGGAAATTTATTGGTTGAGTTGTTTATGAATTCAGGTCGATCAGTTTGATCCACTGTGTCATAGGAGTTTCAAAACACTTGAATACGATAAACCGACATGGTATGTTTTGAAAGGATTGCAAATGAAATAATTTACCCAAATTATATTTTGATATAAAAGATTGATATTGAAATGATTATAATATATTGGATGTGTTGGTTGTTATTATAACCGAATGAGATTATAAATTAAAGGGTTATGTAAATAGCCAATCAGAATTCATATAAGTGTAGTACACGGAATCAGATGAACTAAATCTGAAATTTAAATCAAAATTGGAATTAAAATTCCTAAAGGTTGGAAAAGTGTTCATAAATGAACTTGGATTAAATATATGGAAATTTTAAAATCCTGGGAGATTTTAAATTGTTTTACAAGCATTGAGAAGGATATTTTGAAATAATTTCAAAATATAAATGATTAAGAAATGGTTTGGAAAAGTGATATAGTATTGAACTCACTTTGATACCTGGGAAATAATTCTAATGATGCTGGCCAAATCATCAGTGTTCATTTTTGAGTGCTAAGTGACGGATTACTACCAAAGATATTGTTTTTGAATTGTTTTGAGAAAACAAGTTGTTTTGAATCCCGAAAGGGAATAATTGCTTTTTGAGAAAAGCAAATCTATTTAAAACTCCCAGGATGAGACTGTTTGAATTCAAAAAAACAAATTTAAATAAAAATTTGTGAAAGCAAATAGGAATGGAATTGAAGACCAGTTAAGTAGCAATTGAATTGAAATAGAATGATATCGAGAAAATTAGATTTGTGACAAAAGGATTTGACGTGATATTGGGCTGGTGGGTTAAGAGTTTGGGATCAAGAATGAAACTTGAGTTTGAAATGGAATTTGACATGTTTAGCAAATAGCTGTGTTGAGGATAAATTGATCAGAGTTGATTGGAATGATACTGGTATATGCAGAAATTGGTGACAGATGGAAACGATATAATGATATGTCCGACAAAAAGGTACATGTTTACTTTTATATGAGTTTGGTGATTTATGAGCCTATTTGGTAAGCCACTTGGCTATTTGATTTTCTTTTGGGTTGGAGAAGACCTAGAAAGGCGAGTTATAGTTGCACCGATTGACTCGTACAAAGGAGGTTCTGGCGAAATTTTTCAGAAATTTAGGGTGTTAGAAATTTTTTAGAATTTTTGGAAATTTTCGTTAATAAAAATTAATTAATATTTTAATCGAATTTAATTGGCAAAGTGAAACTAAAGTTAAGAATAAACAAATAATTTTTAACCTAGTTAATAGGGTTTGTTTTCTACCTTAGCAATTTCGAGGACGAAATTATTTTAAGGGCGAAGAATGTAATGTCCCATATTCTTACAGTATAATAATTAATTTATTAAATTATTTAAAATACGATTTAGAAATTTAAATAGTCATTTAATTAAATAATATTGAATATTTAATTAATATAAATAACAATATATTTAATTTCTGAAATAATCGAAAATACTTGAATTGACAATATTGTGTGAATTAGACAATTTAAAATATATAATTCAATTTAGAATTGAATTATATTAAAGAATTTATTTATAAATGCTAGCTGAATGTATAATTTACATTATAATTATAATCAAGCTCGAAATGGCATGACAGTTCGTAGTTTGGCAATTTGAACTTCAATTGAAGATACAAAATCCGTTTTAAGCCGGATTTCTGTGAAACAAGAAATGTTCAGAGATGTTGAAGTATATTTTCTAATGGAAGAGAAAAATCGGGATTTCTTATGTAGATTTTGAGTTATTTTCAAATCAAATTTTAAAATAGTCGCTATGGAATTCCTTTATAATTTATAACGATTTATTTATGGATTTTCAATATAAATTGAATACTAATTTAATCTGAATTTGAAATGTTGAGTTGTAAATTCAGATAGGAATATTTTGGAGCTGTATTATATTCTATGTGAATATATACTATAATATTAATTTATTTATATTTAATTTAATTATTTTTAAATATATTTATATTTAAATGGGTTTATTTAGAGCTTTAAAAAATAGTCATTTTTGTAAATGACCTCCGTTTTCGACGAATCTAATTTTGTTGGATCTGGAATATTAAATTATTGTTAGATTTCAATTTTCATGACTTTTGGGGTTAGTATGCGGCCGTATGGATTTTAATGCGAAAAATGGTCAATAATTTGACTTTAAAAATACACTGTATGAGCAAACGAACTCGGAATTCGACAAAACAAGTTTGATTAGGTCTGTAATGTCGAACTGTAGTTGCATGCCCATTTTCATGATTTTTGAATATAACATGTGATTATAGGAATTTTTAGTATACCAATACAAGTAGTAGTTCAATATAAATTAATATAAAATTCGAATAAAAAATATATAAACTATTCTATATATACCCCTCAACTATACTAACTCTAAACATTTTTTTTCTGGTCAATATGCAAGCCGCCAGCAAACCGTAGAAGATTTCAACTAAAACCATCTCTCTAAAATCAAAACAACTCCCCAAAAATTCCTAAAGTCAAAAGAATGGTGTATATGCATTCCTGAGGTAATTATCTTTGACCTAGTATGGGTCTTAAAGGGTGCGGTTGATGTTTGGATTGTTGAAAATTTTCCAGCGAGGTATAACGTGAGGTTAGGGTTAGACAGTTCCTGGTTTTGGAGTTTTGATTCATGTTTTAAAGTTTATTTTTGGGATCGTTTTATCAGATACCACCTGCGTGCTCAATATTATGGAGGCCGATGCAAAATAGTGTCGATGCTTTTGTTGTGGTTTGTGAGGTGCTGGGCGAACGGATTTTAGGCGGAGAAGTCAAGCTTGAAATGGAGATGGGAAGATGTAGAATTTGATGAGGATTATTATGGTATTTTCTATTTGAATTTTAAGGATGAGAAAGGAGGGAGTTTGGACTGTTAAAAGGGAGTGGAAATGAGTTTTTGCAAGGAGCAGGTTCTGATGAGGGAGGAATAGTTCGAGTTCATTATAGATGACTGGGTATGAAGGAGAGGTTAAAGGGGAAGATTTAGTGATTAACCATGTTCTTAGTTTGATATTTTAGGAAGAAAAGAAGTTTTGTTTGTTTGAAAGCTGGTAATGGTGGTCGAACCATTTCAGACCGGGTTATAGGTGAGATCAAAGGGAAGAAGGTATATGCGGGCTTAGTCAGTTAGTTGGGCCGAGCTGAAGGATTTGGGGTGAGGCTTGGATTCAAACTGGTTAAGTTTAATTCAAATTTAAATACGTATAACTTGAAAAATGCATAACTTACTCATACAATATCGTTTTTCTGCAAAACAAGATCCATTGGGATAGTATGGATGAGGACTATACAATGGAACATATTGGGAGTGGATTGGAGCTCATTACAATTTATAGCAAAATAAATTGTCCATCTGAATCGACCGACAATTATCATTATTTAACGATGATCGTCCTATGTGAGTAAATCTCACTAACTCTGCTCAATTTATATTTTCATAACGTATTTTTAGAACTGATAAATATTGGTTGATTGTTGTGTGTTGATTGGTTGGTTGAACTGCTAATTGATTGATTGGTTGAAAATATTGATATAGTTATATATATATATATGTATGTATCGTTAATTAAATATTGATTCTATTGATCAGAATATCTCATGTTGAAATGAAATTAATGTGAATTTTATTATGTAACATCTGTGGATGCAGGGAAACAGGTAGGAGGGATCCAACTGGATTCCTCAACATTTATTTTACTATTTTTCATATATTCTGATAAACGATGTGGTATAAAATCTGTTATTGATTATGTGTGCTTGGATGATGATTGATCCTTTTGATTTGGTATTTTAATACCATAAGTGATACTAGAATGAAAAAATGGAATTTTCAAATATTGGTAAATGGAGTATTATTTTAAAATATGAAATCAAACTTAACGGGTCATATAAAAGGAATATTTTCACACTCGATGTGAATAATGGATTAAAATGAATATTTTAAAAATTAAAACATTTATAAGGAAAATGGGGTTTTGAAATGGGAATTCAAATGGGAATTTGTATAAGATAGGAAATAGAGTTAATCGAATATTAGTTATTCGAATTAGAGTTAATCAAATAGAGTTAATCGAGTAGTGTTTATCGAATAAAGTTAATCGGATTAGAGTTAATCGAATAGAGTTAATCGAATTCAGTGATTTATCAAATATAGTTTATTTGAAGAAGAGAGTTATCGAATATAGTTTATTCGAAGAAGAGAGTTACCGAACATAGTTTATTCGAAGAAGAGATTTATCGAATATAGTTTATTAGAAGGAGGGATTATCGAATATAGTTATTCGAAGGAGAGTTATTGAATATAGTTTATTCGAAAAAGAGTTATCGAATATAGTTATTCGGAAGAGAGTTATCGAATAGAGATTATTCGATAGAGAATTATACATTGGAATTCGACTATATCGAATGTAGGAAAGTATCATTTACTTTCCAATTTTTAATCAAGATTTATTTGTTTATAAATAAATTTTTATTTTATTATTTGTTTAAATTAAGAAATAAAATTATATTTAAGTTATTATATATATATATATATTGGAAGTATGGGATTATAGCACTATTATTATAATTAAATGAATTCTATAAAGGAAAAGGACACGTAAATAGAATCCGGGGGTTACGTAAGGATGTTTGTTAAAGATTTAAAAGGTGAACCTTGTCTATTGCGAGGTTAAAAATATTGATTCAGTTAAGGTCTGAGAGGTAGTTATACCCCCAACTTGATTGACTTCATTTTAACTAAGGAATGGTTAAGGTTCGATAGTGAAGGTTAGTTAATTGAATTTAGATAATAAGTGTTAATGGTTTGAGTTGGCATAACGATGTTTTATTTAAACATCTGTTTAAATCCAATGAAGGAGTTTTGGAAATGTTTTCCAATTAAGAAATCAGAAATGTTTTTAGTATAGAATATAAGAAATAGGAGTAAATATGGAAATGTTTTCCAATGATTAATAAAGTATATTTTCTAAATTTAGAAAATAACAATTTACGAATATGTAGGATTGGAAATAGGGAAATGAATAATTGAATGGCAAATTAAATTAAAGGGGATCAGTGTTGATTGATGATTAACTCAGTAAGATTTCCATTTGGAAATACGACCGTTGTTTGTACACATGTTTTCCTTTGATAGTTAAATAACCGACTATCAAAATTTTTGACTATTTTTCCGTTGTCAATACGGAGAGATCGGGATCAGAATTATTATCTGAAAACCACTCCGTATAGGCATTAGCGTTGCGAATCAAATATGATGAAGATAATTGAAGACGGAGTTGTGCAAGGGCTGTTCGGCGATACTAGGTAGAAACTACCTAAGATGGATTTACAGAATAGTGCCTTCGATTTGTCTAGTCCCAGGGAAACGTGTATGGACGAATGTCTGGCAGAGTATATTTAATGGATCAATAAGTTGATCGCTTCAAACATATCCACGTTTGGTGGTGGAGGAATTCATTTCTCTTAGCTTTATACCCATGATATTTTTGGGAAAATCAATTTATGATTTGGCAGGTGTGACAATGTGGCATTCAAAGTAAATGAATGTATGGTCTGTCAAAAAGATACATTATGACCACAAGACTCATCAACAGGGAAATGACAAAAATCGGGCAGGCAGCATGGCTATGTGGGTCACCCCCATTAGGGTGTATTGTCACCATCTAGAGAATATTCATATTTGTTACTTCTTTTCGCTTCTGTATCTCCCGGGAACAGTTATGTTGCTAGCAACCGTAGGTGACAATATATTCGATACACTCAAGAGAAATGAGTGGTCGGTAATGTGTGGCCGGGTTGCAAGACGTTCTTGTTGAGCCTAGTATATTCCTCTCTAGAGATAAACTATCGGCGGGTGGTTCCATACCTTGTCATAGTCGGGATCCAATCTCCAATAAGCGCCTTCGGTTTTTATTGTATACTATATATATGTGGAGCGTTAGATGCAAGCGTTCTGTTAGATTGTTATTTATTTATGATCAGACATTATTATAATATCAAAAAAGTATTGATTTTGAAAATGTTTTGGATTATCGTAAGGTAAAAACCATCCGTGTTTATGTGTGGATCGGTCTTACAATTATCTTTTCTTTTGAAAAGGATTTTGAAAACTTAAACCGAATGATTAGAGCCTACTCACACTAGTCCCATGACTGACCCAGAGTTTATTTTGTTTTCTTTACCTAAACTTTTGGGTGCCCAAATTTGTATGGGCGGTCAAGTAGTTGGGATTTATAGATACACTAGATGGATCTTGGAGCAGGAGGCTTTAGCAACATTTTATAGCTATTGTTTATTTCTGCTATGATTTAAGTGTTGTACTCTAATATACAAATACAGATTTGTGTTTCAATGTTATTTTGTATATACTATTCTATTCGTTCCACTGTGAGATTCGGGTTACTCTGATGTTGTTGTGTTCTTCTTCTTCTTCTTCTTCTTCTTCTATTCTAATAGTTCTACCTTATCTATTCTCACCCGTTAACTTCTTTCTATTAACTATCCGGTATTTTCGATGTCTGAATAGTCGACATTGGTATTTGTGTCGATTTTCGGAGTCGAAAATCCCTTGGTCATTACACTAACTCTGGGAACACAACACATCAGAACAAATAACATAAGACTTTTATAAACATCATAATAATATTACATCATAGTACAGAATATCAGAGTACATGGAATATAATACAAAGGAAGATAAATCCACAATAGATTTTAATACAGTGCAGCGGAATCAATAATATGATAAAGCGGAAGTCTATCAATACTCTGGACACAGCTTTAACCTTCGATCTAGAATCCTGCTCAATATATCCGCAAAATAAGCCACTCGACTGCCCGTGTTGAAAAGAGGGCACCCGAGTTTGCAAAGTGACACAAACTACGGGTCAGTCACGGGACAGGTATGAGAAATCTTTACTTAACTTAACTAGTAATAAGGCTAATCACAGGACCACGCCGCTAATGCGGAACGAGTTTACTCTAATGGATTGCCAGTGCATAATTTAAATAAAGTTAATCGTTAAACAATGCAATGCTTTTTAGCAAAATGAAACCTTTACAAGACTCAAGTCCCATCACACAATGCAACGCAAGCCGGAGGAGAGAGTTTTCCCTTATAATGGTCAAAAATGCTTGATATGATAAAAACGGATTTGATATTATTATTAGTGTATACACGTTTCAAAAATATCTCAATCATAATGTATCAATCATAGACGGCATAGCTACCATATACTATGTCGCTATACTAGTTCTACAATCAAAACCGCATGGTGTCGTATTAGAAGTTGGATTTCCATCATGAGTCAAGGCTAGGAATGATCTCCTTACCAATTCGAGACACTCTTGCAATGTCTCAGGATTCGGACGCTGGCAAACCCTTGGATCCTATAGGGCCGGTCCACAAATACTTTAGTAGATTGGAAATTCCTGAACACATGCTTCCCGGTCCTATTTGTAACAACCCGTATTTTAATAACGTGTTATAACCATAAATCAAGGCAGAATTAATTTTTAAGATAAGGATCAAGGGCAACGGATTATTGAGACGACCCCAAACCCCGTACTGACGGTGGCAAGGGTAATCCATGGAATATAACACATAAACAAATAATAGTAGAACAGAATTAAGTAAATACACTAGATAATGAACAATAGAATATACTGGATAAAATAATCATCAGGGTTACACAGTATACAGGATCATACTTAGTACAAAAACAGTTCAGCTATACATAAATGTCTACAGCGGAAAACAAACAAAATATGTACAACAGGAGCTGAACAGCATAAAAAGAGATAAATGATATAATCCATCTTCAGCTCCAGCTATCCAGATAAAGCCTGCTAAACCTGAATACAAGGCTATCCGTGGAGAAAAAGGGGCACCCGAGTTTTGAAAGTGAAACAAACTACGAGTCAGTCATGGGACTGGTATGAGAAATCTATTCAACACATATATAATATGGCTAACCACAGGACCACGCCACTTTCGTGGAACGGGTTTACTCCACTGGATTGCTAGTGCTTTAAAACAAATCTTTCTTTTAAACAACACAATGTATTTTACAAAAATGAAACCATTATAAGACTCAGTTCCCATCACACAATGCAACGCAAACCGGAGGATAGAGGTTTTACCTTATAACGGCCAAAATATGCTTGATACGATTAAAACAAAGGCATTTGATATTATTGCTAGTGTTTATATGTTTTGAAAACAATTTCAAATCATAACTATCAATCATAGACAACATGAGCGTCCCATGCCACTATGTCGCCAAATATATATATACAATCGTAACCGCACAGTCACGTATTTAGAAATTGAGTTTCTGTCATGAACCAAGGCAAAAGATAGTCCTTACCGAATTCGAGACGCTCTAGCCCGCCCCTCAGGAACAGCCGCAACTGCCCCTTGGATCGTCAGGGCCGGTCCACCGATGTGGATTATTATGCCTGAACACTACGTCTCCCCGTCCTTTGGGGCGTAAACGAGCCAACGAATGACTCCATCGGACCCGGATCGTCCGATCAAACCGAGGCGCCTCGCAACAGCAACAACCACATAGGTGAAAAGTATATAAATGTCAGGGCTGGTAGGTCACTGACACCACCCTAGCTAGAAAGAAACGCATGCCCTCCCTGAGGTCCTTCTCCCGTTTCTGGTTCATACCGGGGTGTGAGGCTCGCGAATTTACGTTATACACAAAGCTACGCCACACAGGCGGTGCTTTGATCATCGCCACAAGACTTTGCTTTTCAACAGAAGCCCTGATCACTGCATCTTAGCATGCCACACAGGCAATTCATGCCATGCGACTGATGTCCATCGATATACAACCTCTGAGCTCGTGCATCTCAGAGAAGGGCGTTAAAAAAAAGAATAAATTCTCCGCCGCCAAACAGATGTATATTTAACAGAAATCAACCAACACAGAATAAACTTCAATGTCAGACACACAGTCCATTTACAAGTCCGTTCTAGGTATGAACGAATCCGGAGGCACTAAATACCTCGCAAACCCATCGATCACCACGTACGTCTAGACGATCACCACTCATTATCCATATTTCGGGATGCCTCCCAATCAGGACCTCGGTTACCATCCAAACGAGGTGAAGATTTCCGGTCTTCGACCATCGTCTTCATCTTCGATTTGTTATCGTCGATTCAGTTATTCAGAATGGGAAAAACCCGGTCTTTCTGAGCAACTCGCGTATATAATAAACAAGTGCAACACTAACATATACACGCATCATTTCAATTCATTAGTCACTAACCGTCAATCAGTAAGAGAACGATTTCCCAAATATTAACCCCGAAGGCCGAAACCAACATCAGATCAACACCCAGGAAACCATTCGACTTAGCCAACCTTTAGTTAATTTCTAAATCATATCCATATTGTTTATAATATTTTATAACGATTTATCGCTATTTTTATTTATTTTAAAATAGCCAATATATATAAAACGACGCTTCGGGCCATAACGCGACCGTGGCGCTGTTTTTCTTCAGATTTGATTTACGCATATCTGAAAATCTAACCATTGGATCTTTATAAATTTTACATCATTAGAAAGATCTTTTCAAACCGAAACCAACGGTTCCAGTTTCGGGAAAATCCGACGGTCGGATCTCCCGGTACAATCATTTGAAGTTTCGATTTCAAAATACGAACTGCAGCGTCGTTATTCGATTAAATA
Organism: Allium sativum; assembly: GCA_030737875.1. Classification (NCBI taxonomy): domain Eukaryota; kingdom Viridiplantae; phylum Streptophyta; class Magnoliopsida; order Asparagales; family Amaryllidaceae; genus Allium; species Allium sativum. The sequence continues at coordinate 40,298,546 of JASFAX010000020.1, read as the reverse complement.
TAATTATATTTATATATATATATATATATATATATAAATATAATCGTTTCTGGCGCTGTTTTTCTTCAGATTTGAATTAAACATTCCAGACAATCCAACCGTTGGATTTTTACAAAGTTGGTGCCGTTGGAAAGATTTTTCCTAGGCGAACCCAACGGTTGCGGTTTCGGGAAAATCCAGTGGTCGGATTTCCCGCACTAGTTGTTTGAAATCACGGTTTCAAAATACGAACTGCATGGCCACGTTTCGTTTTAATTTTATTTATGTTTATATATTTATATAAATATAGTTCATTCAACAATTTCAATATCGTTTTCAACTCAAATATTTCACTAACGCCTTTAAATTTTGGAAAATTTCGCCATAACCTCCTTTGTACTGGAGGGGCTGGGAAAATTCCCAAATAGCCACACGGGCGTCTCATGTCGAAAAGAAAAAGAAAAAGCCAAGCGGCTAGCCAACAGGCTCATAAAATCATCACCCAAACAAAACAGTAAATGTGTACCTATTTGTCGGGCACAATATTTTATTCCTCTTCTCTAGCCCCTTTGCTATAACCTATTCAATAAATATGCATGTACATATATACAGTTCTTATCATTTATCATTTTCCGTTCAACTTCATATTTGATTCCATTTGGTTCAAAAACACCATTCATTCTAATGTTGCATGCATAGGCAAAAATCATATCATTAGCTAATTAATGAATATTTCGACTCATGCATATTTATTTGAACGAGTTGTTATTTTTAACACTTCACATTTCAACGATTCATGTATATAATAAAAATGTGATTTTTATTGTAAAACAATTCATTTCAAAACACTAATATTTTATATAGTGTATATAGGTGATAAAAATAGGATTTTTCTTATAAAACAATTTCTTTCAAAACGAGATTATTTTACACAGTTCATATAGTCGATAAAAGGTGATTTTTATTATCAAACAATTTATTTCAAAATTTGAATACCATTCAACACAAGAATTTTAAATCAACGAATGAATATCGATTCAACGCACGAAGGTTTTCTATAGTTTCTATATATAAAAAAAATGTGATTTTTATATTTAAAACGCGAATACCATTCAACACATGAATTTCTAATCAACGAATGAGTATCGATTCAACACATGAAGGTTTTCTATTCAATGAATAAATATAGTTTTAGCAAATGAAAACAATTCAAGCACATGAATATTATTCAAAATTTCGGCAGCATAACGGCAGGGTAGTTAAAACCGGGACCGTCCCTAGTACGGCTCCTCGCTCTACCTTAAAACCTCGCGGTTTTTGACAATGGGGATCATGCATCTAGTTCGCACGCAGACGGCATGTATATATTTATTTCATTTCCACAAACTAATCCTATGTGGTTTCAACCAAATATTTTTCAACCACAAACGGGTATTTTTCAACCACAATCAATCAATATCAACCACAAACAATCCCAAACAACAATTTTCTATCAATCAATTTTCACACCAATCACAATAACTAAATATCGTCCATGGTTTGTGGACGAGGGGCGTATATATATATATTTATTTATTTATATATAGCAATTCACTTTTATTTCAACACATATATAATTTTTACAACGCATATATAACTTATACATCGAACATACAACTTATACAACGCTTATACAAGAGGTGTACAACGCTTATATAACTCATACATCGACTATATAATTTATACATCGTCGTTTTCCTTATCGTTTTTGAATTAGAAATCTCACATTGGGTTCCACTCCACCAAAAATAGCAGAAGGCTCAGAAAAATATGCGGTCTCTTCTAGAATGCAGAAGGCGTCCACACGGTCCCGATGTCTCATGTTTCATCGAATTTCGTTAACGAACGAAAAAGATACGATTTTTCAAAATTTGCAACGGTTTAAAGGTGTTAAAATCAGATTAAATAAACAAAGTCGATTACCTCAGCAAATCATTCGAAACTAGGGTTGAAATTTTCTCCCAATCCGTGAAGCTAGAGGATGATCGGCCTTCGCAGCGTCGAAGGGCTAGGAGAGAGCTTCGCGCGCATGGGGGAGTGGGCCAGCTCGGTGGCGAATCCTGGTCGTGGCGGCGGTGTGAACTCCCGGACTTTGAGGGGCTGGATCTCCTCGTACGAGCGACGATAGGGGGCGTACCAGCTATGGATGGGAAGAGGGTGGCGAGGGCTTCGGAAAACTCCAAAGGGCGGTGGTGTAATTCGCCGTGGTTTCGCCGGAATCGGCCTGGGAAGGAATGAATGCGGTTTCGCCGTCGATCGCGATGGGGGAGAGAGAGAAAGACGGTTTTCCTTTTTTTGTTTTTATTTTTATAAATTTTCTGATTGGCCGGTGGAGTTTTAAAGTGTTTTCTGACACGACCACCAATTTAAACCCAACGACTGCCGTCCCTAGCGTTTTACCCCCATTCCGAACACAATGGGATATGTGTCGAAGGCCCATTCGAATGTTTCAGTCAGTTTCCCTTCAAATTAAAATATAAAACATTCAATATTTGATTTGAACGTGCATTTCAATTTTCCAGGGCCACAAACTAATTCAAAAAATTCCAGAAAAATAAATCTATCTATGTTTTGACGATACGGTCCCAACAAAACTAGTTTCGTCGAATTCTGAGACCGTTTGCAAAAAGGCCCATTTTTGGTCGATCCAATTTAACTGTAATTGACCAAAACACATTTTCCTTTTCCACGCTCACACTTTAGCTTCAAAAATTATGAAATTTGAAACCTAACAATAACTTCACATCCCGGACCCAACAAAAGTGGTTTCGTCGAATTCCGAGGTCGTATGCAAAATGGCCAATTTCACGGGTTATATAAATTCCAAAGCGACCTTTCTGAAAATTCATTCGGCCATAACTTTTGCTTTCCGCTATGAAAATTCGATTTTTCAGATTCGTTAGAAAGGTATTCTCCAACAGATTTAAATATTTTTTGTTTCGCTAAAATCCGTTTTGTTTTGCACCCGGTACAGTCCGACAAGGTTTGAATTCAATTTTTGAAACTGCAGCGCCTTTTCAAGCCTTATTTATAATTATAATTAATTAGAATCATTTTCAATTGTCGATTCAAACTCAGTTTTAATTGCCATTATTTAAAATATTTATTTTAAATATTTAATATCCATTATTTTAGCCAATTTAAAAAATTTAAATTGGTTCAGATTTTCTGGGTCGTTACAATCTCCCCCACTTAAATATTTTCGTCCCCGAAAAGGAATAAAGTCGAAAGTGGTTTGATAAATCTACAATCACACAACACAACAACCAATCCAACTGTTTTCGACCTTTCAAAAATATACTAATCACTTTCTATACTCTTTTTTTTTTTAAATCATTCAGACCATAGAATTTAAAAGTGCACATCCATGGAAAGGAAATAACAACAGAGTAGAGAATTAAATGGTAATGCCAAGTAGGGTAAATGAACCTTGCACCGGAGTCAATCAGAGATATCTACTCGACATCTGGGATAGGCTTTCTGAATGCTCTCCTCAGTTTCCCAAGTACAATCTCATGGATCTCCACTCCATTGCACTTTGACTAAGAGAACCTTCTTGTTTCTCAGCTCTTTGGTTTCTTTGCCGATAATCTTTAGCGGCTCTCTTCTCACAGCTAATTCTGGAGTAATTTCAATTTCCTGTTGAGCTGCTTCTTCCACGATCAAGTCTGGATCATGAACGTGCTTTCGAAGTTGAGATATGTGAAATACATCATGAACTCCAGGCAACCAATCTGGCAATTTGACCCTATAAGCGAGAGTCCCGATCCGTTCCAGAATAGGAAACAGACCAATGAATTTGGGTGCCAACTTTCCAGTTTTACCGAACCGGATAACTCCTCTCATCGGCGATACTTTCAAATATACATAGTCGCCAACAGCAAAGGATATATCTCTTCTTCTTCTATCGGCATAGCTCTTTTGTCGGCTTTGAGCGGCGAGTAATCGCTTCTTAATAAAATCGACTTTTTCAGCAGCTTCTCGAATCATATCAGGACCCAACACAAGTCTATTACCGGGTTCGACCCAACAAGCGGAAGATCGACACGGTCTACCATACAATGCTTCGAATGGCGACATTGTCAGACTTGCCTGGTAGCTGTTGTTATAAGAGAATTCAACCAAATGCAGTTGGTCTTCCCATGATCCACCGAAATCTATAACACAAGCCCACAATAGATCTTCTAAAATTCGATTTACCCTCTCTGTTTGGCCGTCTGTCTGAGGATGATAAGCGGTGCTCAAGTTCAACGTCGTTCCCAATTCGACTTGAAATGCTTCCCAGAATTTGCTAGTAAATATTGTATCTCTATCACTGACTATACTGAGCGGCACTCCATGTAGTCTAACTATTTCCCTGAAGTAAATCTGCGCCAGACTCTGAGCAGTTCTGTTTGATCTGACAGGTATGAAATGGGTGGTCTTCATGAAGCGATCTACAAACACCCAAATACTGTCATTCCCTTTTCTGGTTCTGGGCAGACCATCAATGAAATCCATGGAAATTTTCTCCCACTTCCAACCAGGAACTTTTAGTGGTTGTAACAATCCAGCCAATTTCTGTTGGTCGCTTTTGACTAGTTGGCAAGTAGGGCATCGGCTAACGTATATTGATATGTATCTCTTTAACGACTTCCACCAGAATGTGCGCTTGATATCGTTATACATTTTACTCACACCCAGATGGATACTGAGCTTAGATTTGTGGCATTCAACAAGCACCTCTCTTCTGAGTTCAGGAATTTCTGGAACACAAATTCGTCCTTCAAACCTCAGAATCCCTTCGCGGTTGAGCTGGAAATCCGAAGCATTGCCTTCACAAATTCGTTGACTCATTCCTTTGATAAATTGGTCGTCTTCTTGGAGAGCCGATATCTTGTCAATCAACGAAGTCGCAATGATGAAACTCGCGATCATTTCATTCTTTCGGCTTAACGCATCGGCCACGACATTGGCTTCCCTGGGGTGTATAAAATTTCAAAATCGTATGCTGCAAGAAACTCCAGCCAACGTTGTTGTCTCAGATTCAGGTCTTTCTGGGTGAACAGATACTTTAATGACTGGTGATCTGTAAACAGTTCAAATCTCTCACCCAGAAGATAGTGTCTCCAGATTTTCAAAGCGAATATTATAGCCAATAACTCAAGATCATGAGTTACGTAGTTCTTCTCGTGTGGCTTCAGTTGATGGCTAGCATAAGCAATCACTTGGCCTCTTTGCATTAACACTACGCCAAGGCCTTCTCTAGAAGCATCAGTCCTGACTTTTAAATCCTGATTGCCATCGATGATGGTTAACACTGGAGCAGTTGTTAATCTCAACTTTAGCTCTTCAAAAGCCTCCTCACTTTCTGGAGTCCATTTGAACTTAGAGTGCTTCTTTGTAAGCTTCGTTAAATGACCAGATATCTTCGAAAAGTTTTTAACGAACTTCCGGTAATAGCTAGCCAATCCGAGAAAACTGCGGACTTCAGTGGGGGTACTGGGCTGTTTCCAATTCTGAATAGCTGTGATTTTGCTTGGATCCACAACAATTCCTTCTTTTGATATGACGTGGCCCAGAAATTTCACTTCATCTTGCCAGAATATACATTTGGAAAACTTTGCTTTCAGCACATTCCTTCTGTGGATTTCTAACACTTGTTCCAAATGTTTTTCATGTTCGGCCTTTGATTTAGAGAAGATTAGAATATCATCAATAAAAACCAGAATAAATTTATTCAAAACTCCTCTGAATACTCTGTTCATTAGATCGACGAAATAGGCAGGAGCGTTACATAAGCCGAACGGCATTACTAACCACTCGTAGAATAAGTCGGGACCTCTAAATGCTGTCATTGGAACACACTCTTCGGCAATTCGAAGTTGATGGAAACCTGTAGCTAGGTCCATTCGTGAAAATACTTGTGCTCCATTCAATCGATCCAACAAATCATCAATCCGCGGTAATGGATATTTGTTCTTTATTGTCTGTTTGTTCAGATCACGATAACCCACACATAGACGTAGAGTACCGTCAGATTTTGGGACAAACACCACTGCTGCACCCCAATCAGAGAAACTAGGTCTGATCAGACCCTTCCATACCAGCTGTCGTGTTTGATTGTCAAGTTCTTCCTTATCTTTCAAGGACATTCTTCGAATAGCGTGAACTACCGGCCTTGCATTGGGAATCAAAGCAATCTTGAAATCTATTTCTCTCTGTGGAGGTAAGCGAACAACTTCTTCGAACACATCCGCATAGTTCTTGACGACAGGGATATCTTTGATGAGATCTAGAATATTCTCTGTAACTTCAGGGATATTTTCTATTTGGGCTGGAGAAACATTCAAAGCTGCCCAAAAGTCTTTTCTATTAGCATTCTGACCTTCACAGGGAATAGTTATATAATCACCTGATTTAATCTTCGCCTTTACGACTCTGTCGGCGCATTTAACTTCAGCTTCATATTTGGTCAACCAGTCTAGCCCCAAGATAAGATCAAACTCTTTAAAATTCATGACGACCGCGATGGTAGGAAATCGATAACGAGAGAAAGAAACCGGCACTCCACAAACCCAACTGAGATCAATGGAACCCACAACCGGATTCTGGACAGTCATTGGTTCCTTGAGCTTCTTTAAATTCAAATCCAGTTTCTTAGCTGCACTTTGGCAATGAAGCTTCGTGACGCGCCTGTGTCAAACAGTACTTTGACTAGTATGTTTTTGACAGTAAGCGTGCCTTCCAAAACATCAGCCCTTTCTTGACTTGCTGATGGATCAGAAGTTTCTGCTACTTCAGTCACTTGAACTACTTCAGGCTTCTTCATCTTCCAGCAATCTTGCTTTACATGACCAAACTGATGGCGTTGATTGCACCTTTTCTTTCCTTGAAAATCCTCCTTGGATTTAGATCCACTCTTTCTTCGTTCGTTCCAAGATTTGCAACCTATCGCCAAATGTCCTTTTCTATTACAGCTTGAGCACGTGGCGGTCGTTATTCATTCATTCCCAGATTAAGCCCTTTTTCTCTTCACACTGGGCCTCTTATTGACCTCAGACCTCGTACTGGCTTCAGGAATATCAGTTTCCGACTCTTCTTTGTTACTACAACAAACTTCTTCTTCGTTGCGCAACATTCCTTTCTTATGGAGATCTTCTTACTAATAAGCCATGTATATCATTTCAGAAAAAGGAAGCTTCACATTCCTCATCACACTATTCTGATATCTCCTTTGCAGGCCATGAATAAATCTCAGATTTTTCCTCTTTGGATCTTGAATCAGATGAGGAGCAAAGTGAGCAAGTTCATTGAATTTCTTATGATATTCTGGGATGGTCATATCACCTTGTATTAGATATGAAAATTCATCACATAATCGCTCCGTCACTTCGGGAGGAGTAAATCTTTCCAGGAAAATCACTTTGAATCTGTCCCAGGTGATATCACCTTCTGGACTATCTTTGATGATTGTTTCCCACCAGATTAAAGCTTCTTCTTTGAGCGCCCAAGATGCTACTAATCTTTTCTGGTCATCCCTCAGCTGGATACGCTCAAATATTCTTTCGACAGAACTCATCCAAGCTTGAGTCTGAATTATAGATTCATTGCCCGAGAACTGTGCTCCATTCATATTTCGATATCTCTTTAATAGAGCCTCTAGATCGGGTACTGTATTTCTCCTGTTTCTGACACTCATTTTTTTCTAGTACCTTTGCAAATGATAGATCAAGTGTCAGGTCAACAGAAAAGATATTTCAAAATATAGAGATAGATACTTGCATGTAAATGTGTCTATCTAGGTGTTATTTCATCCTGCTACTCATACTAGGATATTACTGATCCTATCTGTAATGAGTTACCCATCCTAGAACACTACTGGTTCTATTTCTGACGAGTTCGTTCAAATGTTATATTCCAGAACTAAGCTTAACCAAAGCTCTGATACCAAATTGAGACGACCCCAAACCCCGTACTGACGGTGGCAAGGGTAATCCGTGGAATATAACACATAAACAGATAATAGCAGAACAGAATTAAGTAAATACACCAGATAATGAATAATAGAATATACTGGATAAAATAATCATTGGGGTTACACAGTATACAGGATCATACTTAGTACAAAAACAGTTCAGCTATACATAAATGTCTACAGCGGAAAACAAACAAAATATGTACAATAGGAGCTGAACAACATAAAAAGAGATAAATGATAGAATCCATCTTCAGCTCCAGCTATCCATATAAAGCCTGCTAAACCTGAATACAAGGCTGCCCGTGGAGTAAAAGGGGCACCCGAGTTAGAAAGTGAAATAAACTACGAGTCAGTCATGGGACTGGTATGAGAAATCTATTCAACACATATATAATATGGCTAATCACAGGACCACGCCACTTTCGTGGAACGGGTTTACTCCATTGGATTGCCAGTGATTTAAAACAAATCTTTCTTTTAAACAACGCAATGTATTTTACAAAAATGATACCATTATAAGACTCTGTTCCCATCACACAATGCAACGCAAACCGGAGGATAGAGTTTTTACCTTATAATGGCCAAAATATGCTTGATACGATTAAAACAGAGGCATTTGATATTATTGCTAGTGTTTATATGTTTTGAAAACAATTTCAAATCATAACTATCAATCATAGACGACATGAGCGTCCCATGCCACTATGTCGCCAAATATATATATATATATATATATATATATATATATACAATCGAAACCGCACAGTCACGTATTTGGAAATTGAGTTTCTGTCATGAACCAAGGCAAAAGATAGTCCTTACCGAATTCAAGACGCTCTAGCCCGCCCCTTAGGAACAGCCGCAACTGCCCCTTGGATCGTTAGGGCCGGTCCACCGATGTGGATTATTATGCCTGAACACTACGTCTCCCTGCCCTTTGGGGCGTAAACGAGCCAACGAATGACTCCATCGGACCCAGATCGTCCGATCAAACCGAGGCGCCTCGCAACAGCAACAACCACATAGGTGAAAAGTATATAAATGTCAGGGCTGGTAGGTCACTGACACCACCCTAGCTAGAAAGAAACGCATGCCCTCCCTGAGGTCCTTCTCCCGTTTCTGGTTCATACCGGGGTGTGAGGCTCACGAATTTACGTTATACACAAAGCTACGCCACACAGGCGGTGCTTTGATCATCGCCACAAGACTTTGCTTTTCAACAGAAGCCCTGATCACTGCATCTTAGCATGCCACACAGGAAATTCATGCCATGCGACTGATGTCCATCGATATACAACCTCTGAGCTCGTGCGTCTCAGAGAAGGGCGTTAAGCAAAAGAATAAATTCTCCGCCGCCAAACAGATGTATATTTAACAGAAATCAACCAACACAGAATAAACTCCAATGTCAGACACACAGTCCATTTACAAGTCTGTTCTGGGTCTGAACGAATCCGGAGGCACTAAATACCTCGCAAACCCATCGATCACCACGTACGTCTGGACGATCACCACTCATTATCCATATTTCGGGATGCCTCCCAATCAGGAACTCGGTTACCATCCAAACGAGGTGAAGATCTCCGGTCTTCGACCATCGTCTTCATTTTCGATTTGTTATCGTCGATTCAGTTATTCAGAATGGGAAAAACCCGGTCTTTCTGAGCAACTCGCGTATATAATAAACAAGTGCAACACTAACATATACACGCATCATTTCAATTCATTAGTCACTAACCGTCAATCAGTAAGAGAACGATTTCCCAAATATTAACCCCGAAGGCCGAAACCAACATCAGATCAACACCCAGGAAACCATTTGACTTAGCCAACCTTCAGTTAATTTCTAAATCATATCCATATTGTTTATAATATTTTATAACGATTTATCGCTATTTTTATTTATTTTAAAATAGCCAATATATTCAAAACGACGCTTCGGGCCATAACGCGACCGTGGCGCTGTTTTTCTTCAGATTTGATTTACGCATATCTGAATATCTAACCGTTGGATCTTTATAAATTTTACATCATTAGAAAGATCTTTTCAAACCGAAACCAACGGTTCCAGTTTTGGGAAAATCCGACGGTCGGATCTCCCGGTACAATCGTTTGAAGTTTCAATTTCAAAATACGAACTGCAGCGTCGTTATTCGATTAAATATAATTATATATATATATATAATCGTTTCTGGCGCTGTTTTTCTTCAGATCTGAATTAAACATTCCAGACAATCCAACCTTTGGATTTTTACAAAGTTGGTGCCGTTGGAAAGATTTTTCCAAGGCGAACCCAACGGTTGCGGTTTCGGGAAAATCCAGTGGTCGGATTTCCCGCACTAGTTGTTTGAAATCACGGTTTCAAAATACGAACTGCACGGCCAAGTTTCATTTTAATTTTATTTATATTTATATATTTATATAAATATAGTTCATTCAATAATTTCAATATCGTTTTCAACTCAAATATTTCACTAACGCCTTTAAATTTTGGAAAATTTCGCCATGACCTCCTTTGTACTGGAGGGGCTGGGAAAATTCCCAAATAGCCACACGTGCGTCTCATGTCGAAAAGAAAAAGAAAAAGCCAAGCGGTTAGCCAACAGGCTCATAAAATCATCACCCAAACAAAACAGTAAATGTGTACCTATTTGTCGGGCACAATATTTTATTCCTCTTCTCTAGCCACTTTGCTATAACCTGTTCAATAAATATGCATGTACATATATACAGTTCTTATCATTTATCATTTTCCGTTCAACTTCATATTTGATTCCATTTGGTTCAAAAACACCATTCATTCTAATGTTGCATGCATAGGCAAAAATCATATCATTAGCTAATTAATGAATATTTCGACTCATGCATATTTATTTGAACGAGTTGTTATTTTTAACACTTCACATTTCAACGATTCATGTATATAATAAAAATGTGATTTTTATTGTAAAACAATTCATTTCAAAACACTATTATTTTATATAGTGTATATAGGTGATAAAAATAGGATTTTTCTTATAAAACAATTTCTTTCAAAACGAGATTATTTTACACAGTTCATATAGTCGATAAAAGGTGATTTTTATTATCAAACAATTTATTTCAAAATATGAATACCATTCAACACATGAATTTTAAATCAACGAATGAATATCGATTCAACACACGAAGGTTTTCTATAGTTTCTATATATAAAAAAAATGTGATTTTTATATTTAAAACGCGAATACCATTCAACACATGAATTTCTAATCAACGAATGAGTATCGATTCAACACATGAAGGTTTTCTATTCAATGAATAAATATAGTTTTAGCAAATGAAAATAATTCAAACACATGAATATTATTCAAAATTTCGGCAGCATAACGGCAGGGTAGTTAAAACCGGGACCATCCCTAGTACGGCTCCTCGCTCTACCTTAAAACCTCGTGGTTTTTGACAATGGGGATCATGCATCTAGTTCGCACGCAGGCGGCATGTATATATTTATTTCATTTCCACAAACTAATCCTATGTGGTTTCAACCAAATATTTTTCAACAACAAACGGGTATTTTTCAACCACAATCAATCAATATCAACGACAAACAATCCCAAACAACCATTCGCTATCAATCAATTTTCACACCAATCACAATCAATAAATATCGTCCATGGTTTGTGGACGAGGGGCGTATATATATATATATATATATATATATATATATATATATTTATATATATATATAGCAATTCACTTTTATTTCAACACATATATAATTTTTACAACGCATATATAACTTATACATCGAACATACAACTTATACAACGCTTATACAAGGGGTGTACAACGCTTATATAACTCATACATCGACTATATAATTTATACATCGTCGTTTTCCATATCGTTTATAAATTAGAAATCTCACATTGGGTTCCTCTCCACCAAAAATAGCAGAAGGCTCAGAAAAATATGCGGTCTCTTCTAGAATGTAGAAGGCGTCCACACGGTCCCGATGTCTCCTGTTTCATCGAATTTCATTAACGAACGAAAAAGATACGATTTTTCAAAGTTTGCAACGGTTTAAAGGTGTTAAAATCAGATTAAATAAACAAAGCCGATTACCTCAGCAAATCATTCGAAACTAGGGTTGAAATTTTCTCCCAATCCGTGAAGCTAGAGGACGATCGGGCTTCGCAGCGTCGAAGGGCTAGGAGAGAGCTTCGCGCGTGTGGGGGAGTTGGCCAGCTCGGTGGCGAATCCTGGTCGTGGCGGCGGCGTGAACTCCTAGACTTTGAGGGGCTGGATCTCCTCGTACGAGCGACGATAGGGGGCGTACCAGCTATGGATGGGAGGAGGGTGGCGAGGGCTTCGGAAAACTCCAAAGGGCGGTGGTGTAATTCGCCGTGGTTTCGCCGGAATCGGCCTGGGAAGGAATGAATGCGGTTTCGCCGTCGATCGCGATGGGGAGAGAGAGAAAGACGGTTTTCCTTTTTTTATTTTTATTTTTATAAATTTTCTGATTGGCCGGTGGAGTTTTAAAGGGTTTTCTTACACGACCACCAATTTAAACCCAACGACTGCCGTCCCTAGCGTTTTACCCCCATTCCGAACACAATGGGATATGTTTCGAAGGCCCATTCGAATGTTTCAGTCAGTTTCCCTTCAAATTAAAATATAAAACATTCAATATTTGATTTGAACATGCATTTCAATTTGCCAGGGCCACAAACTAATTCGAAAAATTCCAGAAAAATAAATCTAGCAATGTTTTGACAATACGGTCCCAACAAAACTAGTTTCGTCGAATTCTGAGACCGTTTGCAAAAAGGCCCATTTTTGGTCGATCCAATTTAACTGTAATTGACCAAAACACATTTTCCTTTGCCACGCTCACATATTAGCTGCAAAAATTATGAAATTTGAAACCTAGCAATAACTTCACATCCCGAACCCAACAAAAGTGGTTTCGTCGAATTCCGAGGTCGTATGCAAAATGGCCAATTTCACGGGCTATATAAATTCCATAGCGACCTTTCTGAAAATTCATTTGGCCATAACTTTTGCTTTCCGCTATGAAAATTCGATTTTTCAGATTCTTTAGAAAGGTATTCTCCAACAGATTTAAATATTTTTGGTTTCGCTAAAATTCGTTTTGTTTTGCACCCGATACAGTCCGACAAGGTTTGAATTCAATTTTTGAAACTACAGCGCCTTTTCAAGCCTTATTTATAATTATAATTAATTATAATCATTTTCAATTGTCGATTCAAACTAAGTTTTCATTGCCATTATTTAAAATATTTATTTTAAATATTTAAAATCCATTATTTTAGCCAATTTTAAAAATTTAAATTGGTTCAGATTTTCTGGGTCGTTACAATTATGCCATTACGTTCATCTCGAAATTCTGCTTGGAAACGAGTCCAAGTTCTCGAAAATCGGAGTCCGTATGACCAAGTTATGACCCTTCAAAGTTTTAGAAATTTCAAGTTCAAAAACAGCTCAGAATTCGAATTCAAATTTCGAATTGAAACCCCAGAACGGACTGGGCGGGAAATTTCCCGCCCAGGACTAGGTCGACCTGGGGGTCAACCATAGTGTCGACCTGCCCAAGACCAGGTTGACCATAAAGTCGACCTGGGTGTCGACCTGGTTGCCGAGCCCATTTTTGAGTCAGAGTTCACTCTGATGTTTCTAGTCCGATTTTCTCTAAATTCGTTGGCCTGACCCTATATAAACAGACCCTAACTCTAGTCTCTCTACACAAATTCTCTCTGGCCTTATGCTGCTAAAACAATGGTTGAAAATTTAGAGAAAAGGGATTGCTTCTTCTCCAACAAGGCTACGTGTAGAGTATTGATGTTTGGGGGATTTCTGTTAGACTCGAGATTCAACATCACCTCTTTGTTTTCTAATTCTCAAACCACAATCTGTAAGCCCCAGTTACTTTTAGATCTAAACTTTAAACTTAATATGGACATGTAAATTGAAATTGAACCTAAGTATGACAATTATCTTGGATCTATCATTGTATATCTTGGATCTATCATTGTTCATTTTGGATCTAGTATTTTGGATCTACTATTTGTTCACCTTGGATCTATTCATCTTGAATCTTAACTGTGGTAATATCTATATGAAATTGATTTGGGGCCTATATCTGTTGCAGATCTAAAACCCCTAATGTCCATAATATTCATGCCTGTGATGTTGAATTAGTTGTTATTCACAAGTTTGGGGTTATTATCTTATGTCAACTGTTACCATGACTATCACCCTATTTTGCTAGATTTGATATTTGAGAACACTACTCCATATGCCAGTACTGTTGTAATCGTTTATCTCAAGTTATACCGTGCTTGACTTGTAATCACTTTCGCGACCTTATGCCTGTTCTTTGTATGTTATTCCCTAATTAGATTTGTTTGTATCAATTCGAATTCACGTGCGATGGGAATACGATTTGGGTAGTTTAGGCAAACCTGAATTTACCATGAACTTGGAACATGAACATTGTTATAACTTGAATCTGAATATGGACATGAAACTTACCTTGAAACTTGTCACGAACTTGATATGAGACTTGAACATGGTCATGACTTTAGAATGAACTTGAAAATAGCCAACTCGAGGTTGGGTTGAGTTTGCAGTGTAAATCTGCCCGGAACCGCCCGGCGAATCCAATGACTGCAAACAATAGGATCCAATGTGGGTAGTTGGTCATATCGCACCTAAAACCCGAGGTAAGACTATGTTGTGGTGTAAATCTGCCCGGAACCGCCCGACAAATCCAGTGACCACAACAACTAGTCTAATGTGAGAAGTTAGGGTGCATTAATGAATTTAAGCTACATGATAGGGTTAAGTCATGAACATGAAAGACAACACTTAACCAACTTGATACATGATTGGATAGGGTTAAGTAACGAATTTGAATGACAACACTTAACCTATTAGAAACCCTAGTTACGCGGTCCTTTTCAGTAGTAACCCACTTAGATGTATCACGATACCCAGAGACTAGGCAGGGTGGGGCACGATTACTGGGCTGATTATAAGCGACCAGAACGACGGCTGAGTTGGTGCGCCATTGTAGGTTCAGGCGGACTATGGTCGTGCACGTAGTCCGGAGTTGAAAAAGCAGGCATTGGGCACCAGTAGGTTCTACACTGTGCATGCTTGATTCGTGTCAGTGGTTGGCAACCTAGGGCTTGATACACTCTATGGTGGACCTAGCACAGGTGACTACATTTCGTGATTGGGCCGTATGACACAGACATATGACGACCTAGAACTTGTAGGGAGCCGATCGATTAGTAGATCGTACTGTAAGACCCCATAATTTTCATGATATTGGGCCAAGGGATCATTTCATGGTTAATACTTGACGTGGGTTAGAATACTAGTACAGTTGGTGCAGCGAATCTTGAATATGCGATGCTAGACTTGACTTATCTTGTTATCTTAGTTATCATACCAGTCATGTTATCATCCTTATGTTTAATTCCAGTTTTCATATGTCATGTTACTTTTACTAGATGTTATGCTGAAAGTCACCAGGGCTTACCAGTCTTTATGATTGACCCTTTTTCTTTCGCATCTTTTTCATTCGTTCCCCCCCTCCCCCAGGTTCTCGGGGAGGAAACGCTAGCTCTTAGCTTGGATTTTGCTTGCTTTTGGTCAGCTCATGTACGGTTTGGTCTTGAGCTATGCTATGGCTGCACTTCTGCTATTTTTGTGGAATAATTTACTTTTGTTATCTTAAGTTTATACTTCTTAATTAAAACTTGATGTAATGGAATAATTTGTACTTTGGATATATGAGGTTTTGACTCTTTTCTTGAAAGTAATGAAATTTGGTTTTTAATTTCTACCGCTGCTTTATTTATGTTCTGCCTTGTGATATCTCTGTGTATGTTTACCTAGACAATACTCCACCAAAACTAGTGCATTCCCTTTGTGAGTGACCCTAGCGGAGGTGGGGTGTTACATTTGGTATCAGAGCAGAAGGTTACCAGACAGGGCAAAAGTTTTAAAAACCTTCTAAAACTATTTTCCAAAACCGTTTATGAAGAAGCATTTTTCAATAAAAGTTTTATGTTTAAAAAGGCTATTCCCCAAATCCATTAGCACTTTCCCTTGTTTCCTCATTTGAATCTTTTTCTTTTCGTTTTTCAGCATGTCTGATCTTAAACTTCCTGAGGGAGTACCCGTACCTGGATGGTTCCGAAGGTACTTAGAAGCTAGGGCCAATGGCGCGGGCCCGACAGACATCTCTCCTCCTCCTCCCCCAGTGGTCGTGGTTCCTCCTCCTTCTCCTGGTACCGCCTTTGCCAAAATATGCAAAGACTTTAAAGCAATGGGCAGCAAGAACTTCGATGGAACTGAAACCTTCGTTGAGGCACGAAACTGGCTAAAGGAGACTGAAGACTTGTTTATTATATTCGATGTGGAGGATCATAGGAAAGTTCAGTTGGCAGCGTGATTGTTGAAAGAGGAAGCTGCATTTTGGTGGGAAGTCACCAACGCTACCAGGCCAGTTGAGACTTGGGCAGACTTTAGAGAGAGGTTTGGGCTTAAACTTTTATCGTCAGCAGAAGAGAACCTTCAGATGGAGAGGTTCCTAGCACTTAGGCAAGGGGACATGGCCGTTAGGGAGTACGTGAATAAGTTTAATCAGCTTGCTAGGTTCGGATTGGACTTGGTTAACATAGCTCAGAAGAAGGCTGTACGCTTTGCTTGAGGATTGAACGAGCCACTACACAGTTTGGCCATAACTCATATACCCATGGGGGAGACCTTTGAAAGCTTGGTGGATATGGCCCTAATTCATGAGGAAGACAAGAACAGCAAGAAGGACGTTAAGCCTAATGAGACTCAGAGTAAGAAGGTTGACTTCAAGAAGGGAGGCAACAAGAATAACAAGAACAACAACAATACTAACAAACCACGTGAGACAAGTGCAACTTTTGTGGTATTATGGGACATCTAGCTAAAGACTGTAGAAGGAAGAAGAGAAAGTTGGGTGAATGCTTTCATTGTAGAGATACTGGACACATCAGCAAAGATTGCCCTAAGAAGCAAGGGCAGGGGCAAGGTCAGGCCCAGCAAGCAGGACCTTCTGGAGGGCAGTTGCATGCTCTCAACACTACTCCAGCACTTGACCGAGGTAGTAATATTTCCGTAGAAACCCTTGTTTACATTTCTGAATTTCCTGTTCGAACCTTATTTGACTCTGGCGCATCGCATACTTTTATTTCTTTTGATTTTGTTAAAAATCTGCACCTAAGTACTAGTCTGGTTGAGGATCCCGTTATAGTTTCAAATCCAATTAGGGGCTCCGCTCATTTATCTATAATGTGTGTGGATTTGAGGACTTCTATCTTAAGCGTAGAATTCACGTGTAATGCTTATGTTCTCGGATTTATGAGATACGGTTTGATCCTAGGTATGGATTGGTTGTCCCATTATGGAGCCATTCTTGATTGTGAACGAAGGGTAGTGAGGCTCATGACTCGCCTTGGTAATACCCTTGAAATTTCTTGTAACCCTAAGGGTCCAGTCATGTTGTGTTATCTTGAATCTCTTGACTCGTCCATCGACAATTTGCAATCTGTAAGAGTGGTCCGAGAATATCCAGATGTCTTTGATGAGGTGAAGGGGTTACCTCCTAAACGCGAGATAGACTTCCGAATTTATCTTATTGATAATGCCAAGCCAGTTTCATTGCCCATTAGGCACATGGCCCAGCGAGAAAGAAGAGAGCTCAGTAAACAAGTTAAGGAGTTGCTTGATAAAAATTTCATAAGACGAAGCATTTCTGAATGGGGTGCTCCAGTGGTATTTGCTACTAAGGCGGATGGTTCGCTTCGTCTATGCGTGGATTATCGTGAGTTAAACAAGCTAACTAAGAAAAATAGACACCCACTACCAGTAATCAACGATTTGTTTGACCAACTTGCGGGAGCATCTGTTTTCTCTTAACTCGATCTAGCCACATGATTCCATCAGCTTAGAGTGGCTGAGGATAGCATTGACAAAACTGCGTTTAGGACTCCAGATGGGTTCTTCGATTGGCTCGTCATGCCGTTTGGGTTATCGAATGCACACGCGTACTTTGTAGATTTGATGAGTAGGGTGTTTCGGGAGTTCCCTAACAAGTTTGTAGTGGTTTTCATGGACGATATTTTGATCTTCTCAAAGGATGAAGAAGAGCATGCTAGACATCTCAAGGAAGTCATGGATACGCTTAGAGCACACCAGTTAAAGGCTAAGTTCTCCAAATGCCATTTTTGGAGGAAGGAAGTTTGGTTTCTTGGACATGTAATTTCTAAGCAAGGCATATCCGTGGACCCCGCAAAGGTAGTTGCAGTGCAAGACTCGAAAATTTCTAAGAATGCAAAGGAGGTGAGAAGCTTTCTCGGTTTGGCAGGCTACTATAGGAAGTTCATTAAGGACTTCGCTAAGATTTCAGCCCCTCTTACTAGGTTAATGAAGAAAAACCTAGCGTTTGCATGGGACATAGAATGTGAGATTGCTTTTCAGAGACTCAAGAGAGCCCTCACCATAGCTCCAGTTTTGGCATTACCCGACGGAAGTAAGATGTTTACGGTGTACACAGATGCGTGTGGCACAGGATTAGGCGCTGTCCTAATGCAAGAAGGGAAAGTGATATGCTATGGGGGTAGACAACTTAAAGTTAAAGAGAAGAACTATCCCACACATGACTTGGAGTTGGCGGTGATCGTTTTTGCACTTAGATCTTGACGCCATTATTTTCTAGGGGAGAGGTTCAAGCTGTATACCGACCACAAATCGCTTAAGTAACTCTTCTCATAGAAAGATTTGAATATAAGACAACAGCTGTGGATGGAATTCTTGGCATCATATGACTTCGATATAACTTATACCCCTGGCAAGGTTAACGTGGTGGCGAATGCGCTAAGTAGGAAAAGGTTGACCTTGAGCCCCTTGTTTGTTGAAAGGAAAAGTCTAGAGTTTATAGCAACCTTTGATTTTACAATTGTTGTTGAGTCATTGACTGTTACGCTAGCATCTCTTTAGTTAAGACCTACACTTCTAGATCAAGTAGGGACTTCACAGAAGGAAGACCCACAGATAGTTGAAATCATGGACAAGCTGATTAGTGGTGAGACGTCAAGTCACCTCGGTAGGTATGCCATAGATGACAAGGGATGGCTAAGGCGCGATGGAAGGCTATGTGTCCCACAAGTGGGAGACTTAGTAAGGAAAGTCCTCGAGTAGGCGCATCACTCGAAGATGACCATACATCCCGGAGGGGATAAGATGTACAGGGATATGAAACACATTTTATTTTGGCTTGGAATGAAAAAAGACGTGGCAGAGTTCGTTTCGATGTGCATGGTGTGCCAACAAGTAAAGGCCGAGTCGAAGAAGCCCGGTGGGCTATTACATCCTTTGGAGGTTCCGCAATGGAAATGGGATAGTATCTCGATGGATTTCATGGATGGACTGCCTAGGCCAAGGAAGGGAAATACTAGCATATGGGACATAATTGATAGACTCACGAAAAGTGCTCACTTCATTCCGGTGAAAAGCAAGAGGACCGCATCATGGCTAGCGTCTATTTACCTTCGAGAGATAGTATGGTTGCACGGGGTTCCTTCTAGTATAGTTAGTGATCGTGACCCGATTTTCACTAGCCAGTTTTGGAATAGTCTACAAGAAGCAATGGGTACACGACTAAGTTTAAGCACGGCTTATCACCCACAGACGTATGGACAAACCGAAAGGGTAAATAATGTACTAGAGGATCTTTTGAGGCTATGCATTCTTGACTTTGGTGGTACTTGGGAAGACCATCTTCCTCTCGTGGAGTTTGCATATAATAAGGGTTACCAAGATAGCATTAGAATGGAACCGTTCAAAGCCCTATATGGAAGACCGTGCAAGTCGCCAACTTGTTGGTGGGAGACGACAGACAGGCTTATACTTGGGCCCGACATGATAAGGGACACTTCTGCGAAGGTTGAGTTGATACGAAGACAGATGAAAACGACCTAAGATAGACAGAAATCTTATGCAGATAAGAGAAGGATAGACTAGAGTTCGAAGTCGGAGATATGGTCTTTATAAAAGTTTCTCCTTTACGCAATGTGGATCGTTTTGGAGTGGTTGGAAATCTAGCACCACGGTTCATAGGACCGTTCCCTATCACTGAGAGGATTGGTCAAATGGCCTATAAGGTAGACTTACCCGAGAAGCTGACCAGAGTACACAATGTCTTTCACGTCTCGCATCTCCGAAAGTGCTTACATGAGTCGGCCGAAGTGGTTGAGCCAAGCATCCTTGAAGGCGTAAAAGTGGAAAATGAAGCAACATTGAGGCGAGTTCTAATTCGTATCTTAGGAACGGAGATCAAGAAGCTAAGGAATCGAGAAGTCAAGCTAGTTAAAGTACATTGGAGTGAAGTCCAAGAAGATGCAACTTGGGAAACCGAAGAGAAGATACGCGCGCTTTACCCATTTCTTTTTGAGGGTACATTCTCGATCTTTTTTCCTATAAACTTGGAAACCTTTCGTATCATGCTTTTACTACCTATGTTTGCCTTGTTATCTTCTCGATCTTATCTTGAGAACCTTAGGTAGAACCATATGGATGTAAACATGTGATTGAAACATGTTATGGTTGATGTTTGCAAATGGTTGCAAGTGTTTGCAAGTGATTGCTAGTGGATGCATGACACACATTAGGCACTGGATCGGCTCAGTCACATTTTCATGTTGCATATGCATGAGCGCTTATACTTGTACATGGATGGAACTTGTTATGCTATCACTTGGATGTTGCATATGAATGAATGTTATGTGCACTCATGTAGAGAATATAAATTATGTTAGGAATTTGCATACATGTTAGACTCATTACACACATATTTTGCATTAAGGAGGTTTACTGAATCAGTAACCGCCTGATCTTTTGCATTAGATAAGCACATATACACACACTAACTGCATATGTTCATACAGCACTAGAAATCTTTCAAGGACAATGGTTGCCTATGGATGATGTTTTGAGTAGATGGATGATGGAATGGTAGGATATATTCTTTCTAACTTAGATATTTCGAGGACAAAATCCTTTAAGGAGGGTAGAATGTAAAAACCGCATTTTAATAACGTGTTATAACCATAAATCAAGGTAGAATTAATTTTTAAGATAAGGATCAAGGGCAACGGGTTACGCCATTATGTTCATCTCGAAATTCTGCTTGGAAACGAGTCCGAGTTTTCGAAAATTGGAGTATGTATAACCAAGTTATGACCCTTCAAAGTTTCAGAAATTTCAAGTTCAAAAACAGCTCAGAATTCGAATTCAAATTTCGAATTCAAACCCCAGAACGGACTGGGCGGGAAATTTCCCGCCCAGGACCAGGTCAACCTGGGGGTCGACCATAGTGTCGACCTGCCCAGGACCAGGTCGACCATAGAGTCAACCTGGGTGTCGACCTGGTTGCAAAGCCCATTTTTGAGTCAGGGTTCACTCTGATGTTTCTAGTCCGATTTCTATCTAAATTCGTTGGCCTGACCCTATATAAACAACCCCCCAACTCTAGTCTCTCTACACAAATTCTATCTGGCCTTATGCTGCTAAAACTCTGGTTGAAAAGTTAGAGAAAAGGGATTGCTTCTTCTCCAACAAGGCTACGTGTAGAGTATTGCTGTTTGGGGGATTTCTGTTAGACTCGAGATTCAACATCGCCTCTTTGTTTTCTAATTCTCAAACCACGATATGTAAGCCCCAGTTACTTTTAGATCTAAACTTTAAACTTAATATGGACATATTGTAAATTGAAATTGAACCTAAGTATGACAATTATCTTAGATCTATCGTTGTATATCTTGGATCTATCATGGTTCATTTTGGATCTAGTATTTTGGATCTACTATTTGTTCACCTTGGATCTATTCATCTTGAATCTTGACTGTGGTAATATCTATATGAAATTGATTTGGGGCCTATATCTGTTGTAGATCTAAAACCCCTAATGTCCATAATATTCATGCATGTGATGTTGAATTAGTTTTTATTCACAAGTTTGGGGTTATTATCTTATGTCAACTATTACCATGACTATCACCCTATTTTGCTAGATTTGATATTTGAGACCACTACTCCATATGCCAGTATTGTTGTAATCGTTTATCTCAAGTTATACCATGCTTGACTTGTAATCACTTTTGCCACCTTATGCCCGTTCTTTCTATGTTATTCCCTAAATAGATTTGTTTGAATCAATTTAAATTCAAGTGCGATGGGAATACGATTTGGGTAGTTTAGGCAAACCTGAATTTACCATGAACTTGGAACATTAACATTGTTATAACTTGAATATGAATATGTACATGAAACTTACCTTGAAACTTGTCACGAACTTGATATGAGACTTGAACATGGTCATGACTCTAGAATGAACTTGAAAATGGCCAACTCGAGGTTGGGTTGAGTTTGCAGTGTAAATCTGCCCGGAACCGCCCGACGAATCCAGTGACTGCAAACAATAGGATCCAATGTGGGTAGTTGGTCATATCGCACCTAAAACTCGAGGTTAGACTATGTTGTGGTGTAAATCTGCCCGGAACCGCCCGGCAAATCCAGTGACCACAACAACTAGTCTAATGTGAGAGGTTGGGGTGCATTAATGAATTTATGCTACATGATAGGGTTAAGTCATGAACATGAAAGACAACACTTAACCAACTTGATACATGATTGGATAGGGTTAAGTCACGAATTTGAATGACAGCACTTAACCCATTAGAAACCCTAGTTACGCAGTCCTTTTCAGCAGTAACCCACTTAGATATATCACGATACCCTAGGACTAGGCAGGGTAGGGCACGATTACTGGGCTGATTGTAAGCGACCAGAACGACGGCTGAGTTGGTGCGCCATTGTAGGTTCAGGCGGACTATGGTCGTGCACGTAGTCCAGAGTTGAAAAAGAAGGCATTAGGCACCAGTAGGTTTACACTGTGCGTGCTTGATTCGTGTCGGTAGTTGGCACCCTAGGGATTGATACACCCTATGGTGGACCTAGCACAGGTGACTACATTTCGTGATTGGGCCGTATGACATAGATACATGACGAGCTAGAACTTTTAGGGAGCCGATCGATTAGTAGATTGTACTATAAGACCCCGTAATGGGTCATTTCATGATATTGGGCCAAGGGATCATTTCATTGTTAATACTTGACATGGGTTAGAATACTAGTACAGTTGGTGCAGCGAATCTTGAATATGCGATGCTAGACTTGACTTATCTTGTTATTGTAACGAAACAGATTTCGCTCGGACCTAATCGATCGCTAAATCGACCAAGACCGTTCGAATCCCGCATACGCTAACTCTGGGTATACAACACATCGGAACAAATAACAGAAGACTTCCATAAACATCATAATAATGTTACATCAGAGCACAGAATATCATATTATATCGAAAATATTACACACCGGAAGTTAAATTTACATAAATGTAATACAATGCACGGCGGAAATATAAACTACACAGCGGAAGACTGTAAATGCCTGGACACAACTTAAAGCTTCAATCCAGAATCCTGCTCAGTACATCTACAAAATAAAACTACTCGACTGCCCGTGTGGAAAATAGGGGCACCCGAGTTCGCAAGGGAAAATCAAACTACAGGTCATCATGGGACTGGTGTGAGAAACTCTAAACGGTTATAATTAACTTATTTAATAATATGGCATATCACGAGACCATGCCGCTAACGCGGAACGGGTTTACCCCCATGAATGCCAGTGTATAAACAACAATCAATATAGATATATGGATCTACTATGCATCAATCAACATGCAATATCCCAATCTACCCACTTAGATTAATCACTACACTTAGATTTTCCAAATCCAATTCAATTTACAGAAATTATTCCTTTGGATTATATTCCCGATTTCTTATTTCAAATCATTTGAAATACCTATCTACTTTCTATATCAAAGTAGATTTCACTTCGGGATCTCAAAACAAATCGTTTGGAAATGTGAATTCCAAAATATAACAATGCATACAAACAAGTATGCAACCAAATATCGTGCTCCCCATCGACAAGGCAAAGGGTACGCACCTCGCAACTCGATATATAAATGTGCACCTACCCCACATAGGAGCAGGCTACACCGACGATGCACCTACCCCACATAG
Source organism: Allium sativum (assembly GCA_030737875.1). NCBI lineage: Eukaryota > Viridiplantae > Streptophyta > Magnoliopsida > Asparagales > Amaryllidaceae > Allium > Allium sativum. The sequence goes on along the minus strand of JASFAX010000020.1, from coordinate 40,274,369 downwards.
GAGCAGGCTACACCGACCTCTCACCCATACTTTTAGTCTCAGGGTCACCCGACTCTTTAGCCACATACTAAATCATTTCATATCCCGAAGTAGGGAAAATCATTTCACAACATAATATTCAAAAGTACTTTCAAAATATAGTACTTCACATAAGTAATTCACACATATGATCAGTCACTGTTAATCACATAACCTTTGAGCTCGTACGTCTCAAAGAAGGGTGTTAAGCAAGAGAATAAATTCTCCGCCACCAAACAGATACATCATCAATAATAACTAATCGAATATGTGATGAACTACAATGTAAAACCATAATACATTTCCAAATCATTTCGGAATCATCGAGTTTTAGGCCTCGAAGTATTTCACAAGGTGTTAACATACAGATATTTCTACCCAACCCAATGCTAAATGTAAAAGCATATTTTACTCATAAACTGGTCAAGCACAATCCAAACAATCAATCCAATTTGACATTAAATATAAGGTTTTGAATAGAGATAGTATCGACTTATATTCAACATCAAATCCTGAAACCAACAGATATCATATCGGGAATAACGATATCGATATCTTCCAAATTCTCATCACAATATCTGCATAATAACGGAATCTAGTATCGAAAATATCCAAAGATAATTTCAATTCAAATCCAATCCAATTTATTTATTTATAACCATTGGATTATTTTTCTAGTTAATAACTAGTTTGTTTCGATAAAAATATATTTTTATCATTTCAAATGTGGAATTTTTCATCCCAATTCTTCATAAATCATTTCTTATGATTTTACACAAATTATCGATATTTTTAATAATTTTATCAAGGCCCGTACAGTCGATTTCCACTAATGGCCATCGAACTGCACTTACAATGACCTTTTCCAAATTTGATTTGGACATAATTCCTAATCCAACCGTTAGATTTCAAATTTCTAATATTCGTTAGAAAGCTCTTTTCGTTACGAACCCAACGGTTCTGGTTTTAGGAGAATCCGACGGTCGGATCTCCCGTAATTTCCGTTCGAAGTCAATGGTCGAAATTCGCGAACTGCCGCAGCGTGGCGCGTTCTATTCAGGCCGTTATATTATATGTATAATATATATAATATATATTTCGTCGATTTCCTTTTAAAACGTATTTTATAAATCGTTTTAATTTCGTTTTCAAAATGATTTCAACTTCTAATTCAATTTCTAATCAAAATTTAATATTCCATATACACGACAACTTTATACAGTGTATATATATGTTAAAAATTATATTTTTAACAATCGAATCATTTTCACATTTCATATATATATATATATATATATATATATATCGTTTTTATTTCATGTATACATCGTTTTCACATTTCATATATATATATATATATGTATGTATATCGTTTTCATTTCATATATACATTGTTTTCACACATCATATATATATACATATACATATATATATATATATATCGTTTTCATTTCATATATGCATTGTTTTCACATTTCATATATATATCGTTTTCATTTCATATATACAATGTTTTCACATTTCATATATATATTGTTTTCACATCATATATATATTTCCACCTTTCACATATATAATATTTTCACTTTTCAATATGTACGATATTTTCACTTTCAATATATATACGATATTTTCACTTTCAATATATATGATATTTTCACTTTTCAATATATACAACATTTTCACATTCAATATATACGATATTATATTTTCACTTTCAATATATATTGTATTTTCACTTTCAATATATATTATATTTTCCCTTTCAATATATATTATATTTTCACTTTTCACATTTCATTTCATATATATATATATTTCACTTTTCACATTTCATGTATATATACAATTCACAGTCACAACACAATCAAATAAATCGTCCATGGTCTGTGGACGTATGTGAGCAGTTCAGATATGCAGTTATAATATAAATAACTGTACAAGAAAATTTATAGTAAGAGAATTCTCACCGTGGTCAGTTTCATTTCTGTTTTGATTTGAAATTGCCTGAAATTCTACATGCTTTGTTCTGGACGCGGTCAATTTTGTTGTGAAGCTCTCGTCCCACCGATCACAACGGATCCAGTTTCGCACGATTCCGACCTCGTACGAGAAAGTTATTAGAGTTAACGCGTTAATTACTTCGTTAAGGAAATAAATAAATAAATAAATAAAAATTTAACTCCACCATCATCATCTCTCCTTCCATCGTCTGTAACCCATACCAGCAAACCCAAAAAGCTCCAACTCGATGAACCAAAATCGCACGCGCCTTGGGGCCCCTGCTGACGATCAGAGACCGCCACAGGAATCGCCGTGGTGCCGCCTACCACCGCCGGTCGTCTGGCTGGAATCGATCCCCCCTGCACCGTAGAACGACGCACGAATTTATGCCCTTTGAGGCTTGATTGCAAGCAAACCACTCCCTGAACTTTGATCACACGGGTATCAAATCGAAGAGCTAAGGAAGCTCTGCAAATTTCTCTAAAGAACGAGGGTTCAATTCTTTGTAATTTGATGGCGATTTGGGGTTTTTTTCTTGAGCGATTTCTGCCGTATAACCGATAGTGGTAGCTGTAAACGGGGGTCCTAGGGTTTTGAAAAATATAGGGTTTTATAGAAAAAAATATATATTATTTTATTCATTTTGATTTAAAAAATCCATGTTCACCGATACGAACTCCAAATCGAACCCAACGACTATCGTCCTAGCCAAATACCCCTATTTCGAACACAATGGGATATGTTTCATTAGCCAATTCCATCATTTCGATCAGTTTTCGTTTGAATTAAACTATAAATCTATATATTCAATTTTAAACTTACATTTCAATTTACTGGGTCACATACAGACCCTAAAAATTCCAGAAAAATTGTTTCTATCTTCGTATTGATGAGACGGTCCTAACAAAACTAATTTCGTTGAATTCTAAGGCCGTTGGAAAAATAGCCATTTTCCCAGTCGATTAAAATCAACTAAAACTGGTCAAACTCGTTTTCCTTTGCCATGCTCCCATATTGATTCGAAAAATTATGAAAATTGGAATCTAGCAATAATTTGACATCACGGATCTAACAAAAGTGGTTTCGTCGAATTCCAGGGTCGTTTACAAAATTCCCATTTTTAAGGGCCTGAATTCCATAGCGACTATTCAGAATTTTCAACTGGACATATCTTTTCATCCCCGCTATGAAATTTCAATTTTTCGGATTCGTTCGAAAGGTATTCCCATTTAGATTCAAATATTTTTGGTTTCACTAAAATCCGGTTTATTTTGCACCCGGTACATTCAATTGAAATTTGAAATCGAACTACCGTGCCATTTTCAATTCCTTTTATAATTATAAATAAATATTTATATTCCAACGTCGAGCTATATAAATATAGACGTTCGAATTCTATTCAAAATAAATTTCTTATCATTATTATTTAAAATAATTCATTTTAAATATCCAAAATTCAATAAAATTGCCAATTTAAAATTTTTTAAATTGGCTCGGATTTCCGGGTTATTACAATCTCCCCCACTTAAAACTTTTCGTCCCCGAAAAGGAACGAAGCCGAAAGTTGTTTTACAAACCAACTCAACCTTCATTTTTTTCTTTACGGTTAAGTTCTTCAACTTTTCAGTTTTTAAGAACTTTTCAAATTTCTCAAAAATTTGGCTAACACCCTAAAATTTCAAAAAAAATTTCCATAACCTCCCCTGCACCGGGAGCACCGGGAAAATCCCGAAATTGCCATATAGGCCCTCTGATCTCAAAAAGAAAAAGAAAAAGCCAATCGGCTGATAAAATCATCATCACCCAAACAAAACAGTAAATTAAGATAAACATGTACCTATTTGTCGGGCAAACAATTTTATTCTTCTGCTCTAGCATCTTTGCTTTGATCTGTTCAATGTAAGTACATGTATATACAAGCAAATGCGATAAATTTCCAATACAATTCACTTTCTGATCAATTTGGTTATAGGGTACAAAATTTAATTAATCAACCAATAATCAACAACACAACCATCAATCTATTAGTGAATTATCATTTCAAACCCATAATTTTTATATATAGTCAAAAATCACATTTTTGGTGCCAATTCACAACAATGTATTCTAGCTATATTTTGGTTCTCACACCAGTCTGATGGAAATATAGAAATCTCACTTTCGAAACTCGAAAATAAATACTGGCGATGGTGCCTCGTTACCAGAATTATCCCCGGGCTACTGGAGTGCGATTTTATAACTATCCAGTACATTAAAACTTCGAATACACGTTTGCAAGACATATATACAAAATCTTTAAATATCGGATTGTCCAAATTCATTTAAAATAAATATTCAAATATGAATAATTGATTTAAATTTCAAAACAAAATTTGTTTTTAATTTTAAAAATATATTCTTCACACTCGTTCTAGGATACTACTGATCCCATCTCTAACGAGTCATTCTAATCGGATATTACTAATCCAATATCTGATGAATTCTTTCGTATGGTTCTAGTGTGTCCTGTTCTCTGAGCTTTGTAAACCAAAGCTCTAATACCAGCTGTAACGACACGGATTTTTCCCGGACCTAATCGATCGCTAAACCGACCAAGACCGTTCGAATCGCGCATACGCTAACTCTGGGTATACAACACATCGGAACAAATAACAGAAGACTTCTATAAACATCATAATAATTTTACATCAGAGCACAGAATATCAGAGTATATCGAAAATAATACACTGCGGAAGATAAATTTACATAAATGTAATACAATGCACGGCGGAAATATAAACTACACAGCGGAAGACTGTAAATGCCTGGACACAACTTAAAGCTTCAATCCAGAATCCTGCTCAGTACATCTGCAAAATAAAACTACTCGGCTGCCCGTGTGGAAAATAGGGGCACCCGAGTTCGCAAGGGAAAAGCAAACTACAGGTCAGTAATGGTACTGGTGTGAGAAACTCTAAACAGTTATAATTAACTTATTTAATAATATGTCATATCACGGGACCACGCCGCTAACGCGGAACGGGTTTACCCCCATGAATGCCAGTGTATAAACAACAATCAATGTAGATATATGGATCTACTATGCATCAATCAACATGCAATATCCCAATCTACCCACTTAGATTAATCACTACACTTAGATTTTCCAAATCCAATTCAATTTACAGAAATTATTCCTTTGGATTATATTCCCGATTTCTTATTTCAAATCATTTGAAATACCTATCTACTTTCTATATCAAAGTAGATTTCACTTCGGGATCTCAAAACAAATCGTTTGGAAATGTGAATTCCAAAATATAACAATGCATACAAACAAGTACGCAACCAAATATCGTGCTCCCCATCGACAAGGCAAAGGGTACGCACCTCGCAACTCGATATATAAATGTGCACCTACCCCACATAGGAGCAGGCTACACCGACGATGCACCTACCCCACATAGGAGCTGGCTACACCGACCTCTCACCCATACTTTTAGTCTCAGGGTCACCCGACTCTTTAGCCACATACTAGATCATTTCATATCCCGAAGTAGGGAAAATCATTTCACAACATAATATTCAAAAGTACTTTCAAAATATAGTACTTCACATAAGTAATTCACACATATGATCAGTCACTGTTAATCACATAACCTTTGAGCTCGTACGTCTCAAAGAAGAGTGTTAAGCAAGAGAATAAATTCTCCGCCACCAAACAGATACATCATTAATAATAACTAATCGAATATGTGATGAACTACAATGTAAAACCATAATACATTTCCAAATCATTTCGGAATCATCGAGTTTTAGGCCTCGAAATCCTTTCTGTTTTATAAAACATTTTTATAAAACATCCCCTATCCAAAATCTGGAATACATTCTTTTTACTTAATGAAGATATCATTTCACAATCATTCATTAAATTTGAAATGAACACAACATCGATAAACACGTCTTCGTCAAATCATGTAGTATTTCACAAGGTGTTAACACACAGATATTTCTACCCAACCCAATGCTAAATGTAAAAGCATATTATACTCATAAACTGGTCGAGCACAATCCAAACAATCAATCAATCCAATTTGACATTAAATATAAGGTTTTGAATAGAGATAGTATCGACTAATATTCAACATCAAATCCTGAAACCAACAGATATCATATCGGGAATAACGATATCGATATCTTCCAAATTCTCATCACAATATCTGTATAATCACGGAATCTAGTATCGAAAATATCCAAAGATAATTTCGATTCAAATCCAATCCAATTTTTTATTTATAACCATTGGATTATTTTTCTAGTTAATAACTAGTTCGTTTCGATAAAAATATATTTTTATCATTTTAAATGTGGAATTTTTCATCCCAATTCTTCACAAATCATTTCTTATGATTTTACACAAATTATCGATATTTTTAATAATTTTATCAAGGCCCGTACAGTCGATTTCCTCCAATGGCCAACGAACTGCACTTACAACGACCTTTTCCAAATTTGATTTGGACATAATTCCTAATCCAACCGTTAGATTTCAAATTTCTAATATTCGTTAAAAAGCTCTTTTCGATACGAACCCAACGGTTCCGGTTTCAGGAGAATCCGACGGTCGGATCTTTCGTAATATTCGTTCGAAGTCAATGGTTGAAATTCGCGAACTGCCGCAGCGCGGCGCGTTCTATTCAGGCCATTATATTATATGTATAATATATATAATATATATTTCGTCTATTTCCTTTTAAAAAATATTTTATAAATTGTTCTAATTTCGTTTTCAAAATGATTTCAACTTCTTATTCAGTTTCTAATCAAAATTGAATATTCCATATACACGACAACTTTATACAGTGTATATATATGTTAAAATTTTTATTTTTAACAATCATATCATTTTCACATTTCATATATATATATATATATATATATATCGTTTTCATTTCATATATACATCGTTTTCACATTTCATATATATATATATATATATATATATATATATCGTTTTCATTTCATATATACATTGTTTTCACACCTCATATATATATATACATATATATATATATATATATATATCGATTTCATTTCATATATAGATTGTTTTCACGTTTCATATATATATCGTTTTCATTTCATATATACATTGTTTTCACATTTCATATATATATATATATATTGTTTTCACATCATATATATATATATATATATATATATACATAATTTCCACCTTTCACATATATAATATTTTCACTTTTCAATATATACGATATTTTCACTTTCAATATATATACGATATTTTCACTTTCAATATATACGATATTTTCACTTTTCAATATATACGATATTTTCACATTAATATATACGATATTATATTTTCACTTTCAATATATATTATATTTTCACTTTCAATATATATTATATTTTCCCTTTCAATATATATTATATTTTCACTTTACACATTTCATTTCATATATATATATATATATATATATATATATATATATATTTCACTTTTCACATTTCACGTATATATACAATTCACAGTCAAAACACAATCAAATAAATCGTCCATGGTCTGTGGACGTATGTGAGCAATTCAAATATGCAGTTATAATATAAATAACTATACAAGAAAATTTATAGTGAGAGAATTCTCACCGTGGTCAGTTTCATTTCTGTTTTGATTTGAAATTGCCTGAAATTCTAACTTGCTTTGTTCTGGACACGGTCAATTTTGTTGTGAAGCTCTCATCCCATCGATCACAACGGATCCAGTTTCGCGCGATTCCGACCTTATACGAGAAAGTTAATAGAGTTAACGCGTTAATTACTTCGTTAAGGAAATAAATAAATTAAAATTTAACTTCACCCTCATCATCATCTCTCCTTCCATCGTTTGTAACCCATACCAGCAAACACAAAAAGCTCCAACTCGATGTCCCAAAATCGCACGCGCCTTGGGGCCCCTGCCGACGATCACAGACCGCCACAGGAAGCGCCATGGCGCCGCCTACCACCGCCGGTCGTCTGGCTGGAATCAATCCCCCCTGCACCGTAGAATGACACGCGAATTTATGCCCATTGAGGCTTGATTGCGAGCAAACCACTCCCTGAATTTTGATCACACGGGTATCAAATCGAAGTGCTAAGGAAGCTCTGCAAATTTCTCTAAAGAACGAGGGTTTAATTCTTTGTAATTTGATGGCGATTTGTTTTTTTTTTTCTTGAGCGATTTCTGCCGTATAACCGATAGTGGCGGCTGTAAACGGGGGTCCTAGGGTTTTGGAAAATCTAGGGTTTTATAGAAAAAAATATATATTATTTTATTCATTTTAATTTCAAAAATCCATGTTCATCGATACGAACTCCAAATCGAACCCAACGACTATCGTCCCTAGCCAAACACCCCCATTCCGAACACAATGGGATATGTTTCATAAGCCAATTCCATCATTTCGATCAGTTTTCATTTGAATTAAACTATAACTCTGTATATTTAATTTTAAACATACATTTCAATTTATTGGGTCACATACAGACCCTAAAAATTCCTGAAAAATTGTTTCTATCTTCGTATTGATGATACGGTCCTAACAAAACTAATTTCGTCGAATTCTAAGGCCGTTGGAAAAATGGCCATTTTCCCAGTCGATTAAAATCAACTGAAACTGGTCAAACTCGTTTTCCTTTGCCATGCTCAAATATTGATTCGAAATTTTTTGAAAATTGGAATCTAGCAATAATTTGACATCACGGATCCAACAAAAGTGGTTTCGTCGAATTCCGAGGTCGTTTGCAAAATTCCCATTTTTAAGGGCCTGAATTCCATAGCGACTATTCAGAATTTTCAACTCGACATATCTTTTCATCCCCGCTATGAAATTTCAATTTTTTGGATTCGTTGGAAAGGTATTCCTATTTAGATTCAAATATTTTTGGTTTCACTAAAATTCGGTTTATTTTGCACCCGGTACATTCAATTGAAATTTGAAATTGAATTATCGAACTACCACGCCATTTTCAATTCCTTTTATAATTATAAATAAATATTTATATTCCAACGTCGAGCTATATAAATATATACGTTCTAATTCTATTCAAAATAAATTTCTTGTTGTTATTATTTAAAATAATTCATTTTAAATATCCAAAATTCAATAAAATTGCCAATTTAATTTTTTTTTTTAAATTGGCTCGGATTTCCGGGGTATTACAGTTATCTTAGTTATCATATCAGTCCTGTTATCATCCTTATGTTTAATTCCAGTTTTCACATGTCATGTTACTTTTACTAGATTTTATGCTGAAAGTCACCAGGGCTTACCAGTCTTTATGACTGACCCTTTTTCTTTCGCCTCATTTTCTTTCGTTTACCCCCAGGTTCTCCGGGAGGAAACGCTAGCTCTTAGCTTGGATTTAGCTTGCTTTCAGTCAGCTCATGTACGGTTTGGTCTTGAGTTATGCTATGGCAGCACTTCTGCTATTTTTGGGGAATAATTCACTTTTGTTATCTTAAGTTTATGCTTCTTTATTTAGAACTTGATGTAATGGAATAATTTGTACTTTGGATATATGAGGTTTTGACTCTTTTCTTGAAAGTAATGAAATTTGGTTTTTAATTTCTACCGCTGCTTTACTTATGTTCTACCTTGTGATATCTCTGTGTATGTTTACCTAGATAATACTCCACCAAAACTAGTGCATTCCCTTTGTGAGTGACCCTAGCGGAGGTAGGGTGTTACACTATTGAACCTACAAATTTGTCACTATCGACCAATATAACCGAGGCCTCGTAATCTATCATACACACAAGTAAAATGTCAGGGCTTGTAAAACCCAAATATCACTTCTAGCTAGAAAGAAACATGTACACTCCTGGCGTTCCCTTGTCCCATTTTTGACTCATACCGAGGTGTGAGACTCGCGAAGTAACGCTATACACAAAGCTATGCCGAAATAGGCTATGCTTTAATCATCAACCACAAAGCCCTGCTTTTCAACAAAAGCATAAATCATTTGCATCTTGGCATGCCACATTGACAGTACACGCCATGCGATTGATAACTAACAATATATAGCCTCTGAGCTTATGCGTCTCAAAGAAGGGTGTTAAGCAAAAGAATAAATTCTCTGCCACCATAGATATATATTAAATAGAAATCAATTTAATTTACGTGGAATGAAATCCAATGTTAGACACACATCCATTTACAAGTCCGTTCTGGGTCTGAATGAAATCGAAGTCACCTTATTCCTCGTCCCGTATGTCCAATACGGAAGAGAGGTGCTCGCTTATCCGGACAACCAACAAGTACATCTGGACAACTACCACTGTAACCCTTCCAAGGCAGCAACTCCTATCAAAGGCATCAGTAGTCATCCATTCGATGTGAAGATCATCGGTCTTCCATTAAACCTTTTAAAGAACCAATGTCATTTAAAACACAGTTCACGATAAACCCAAAATCATCTTCCATTAAAAATGGAATTTTCACAGAAATCAAATCAATATATAGTCGATATAATTTCTGTATCAGACCAATAATATAAATGGAATAACAGCAAAGCCTTTTAAATTCCATATATAGTAACGGTCTTCTTTTACAGAAGCTCATCCCGGTTATTACCGAATCGAATTCCATTCAATTCCAATTTAATATATTAAATTGGAAAAAAAAAACTTCACTTTGGAAAATTACTGTTTCATCTTAATAAAAGATTTATAAACTCTATTTAAATCTTAATAAAATATTTATAAATTCAAAATTATAATTCCACTGTTAATTGGGATTAAAGAACAAATGTCATTTAAAACATATTTCACGATAAACCCTCAATCAACTTTTGTCTTAATGCTTAATTAAAACATTAATTAATTAGTAAACTTATCCAGATCTAAATTAAAAGATTTATTCTTTTCAAACGGGGTTTGAGAACAGTGTTATTTAAAACACCATTCACGACAAACCCAAAATCCAATTTATTTATTTATTTCCAATTAAATACTACTACATTGGAAAACTTCATTAAATCTTGATTAAAGATTTATTCTATTTCTTTAAAATAATGTTTTCAAAATATTAGATTTTGTAAATTACTACTTTTTATTCTATTCATTATAAAATGAATAAAAACAATCGATAAAACCATTCGGGTTAAAATGGCGTTTCAACTTATAATGGGCTAAATAGTCCAATTCATTACCATGTCCATTTATGGTTTATAATGGGCTAGACCTCCCACATTAGGCCTATAACTTGCGGAAGCTGGACAAGCCGGTCGAGTCTAGGCAGACTTATCCCATAAGTTGGGCTTAACCTCGTGTCATAGCCCGCTTCGTATTTGCGCACTTAGACCTCTCAAATTAGATTCAACATTAGTGGCTGCTAGATGTGCTGGTCGAGTCCGGGCAGACTTCCACCACAAATGCAGCCTAACCTCGTGTCAAAAGTGCAATTATAATTTATAATTGTAATTATTTCACTGTAAAATATTCATTATTTTAAACCATTCTTTATTTAAAATATCTTTACTATAAAATATTCTTAATTTAAAATATCCTTTATTCTAAAATGTCTTTTATACTAAATTGTTATTTATTTTATAATATTCTTGTTACCAAATATTCTTTAATTCTGAATCGGAATGCGACTCAACCAATTACCATATAAGTGCATACGAATGATAAATAATCAGTAAACATCCAAATAACAACCAAAGTGCATTCTACAACTAATCACTAGGGAGATGTGTGATTAGAATATCATCCGAAGACCCGTGTGGGGTTTCATCCAACAAATAAATAATAAATTATTTGTGCACTTGGGCGATGTGTAAAAAAGATATTGTCCGAATCACATGAACAAGTCGGATAACTTGTAAACGGAAGTGTAATTATAATAACATTATTTTAACATGTTTAATTTCCCAAATCTCAATCATGTCACAATATGACATACATAACAACATAGCAATTCACCCATGAAATATATATAATAAATATTTCAATCATTTTAATGCAATAAAAATGATACTTTTTATTTTAATCTTTTTAATGAAAGAACGTGACATTCAAAATGTAATCTTTTTATTGAGAAAAAATAAAAATGTCTTCTTTTTATTCTATTCTTTTAGTGGAAACAATGTATATTTTACATAAATCATATCTTATATTAAAAATGTAATTTTAGTGTTTCAACATATTTTCTTAAATATGATTTAATGTTTTTGATGTCAAATAAAAGAAGAATTTTATTCGCATAATCTTTTCTACATGTTGCTAATATCAAATAAAAAATAATTTTTTTTATTTGCTTACAAATTCCAATGTTTTTAATGACAATCTCATTTTTTTTTATAGGCGTCATTCTTTCTAATCTACGTGACGCTTTAAGTGAAATATTTTCAAATTACAACTTCCATTCTGACATGTATAAATATCTAAAATGAAACATTTTTTTAAAACTTATTCTTAAGTGTAAAAATATTCTTTTTAACTTTATCCAATTTTGCTACAACATGATGAACTTGTGATTCGCACATTATATTCACAATAACAGGTTAATTTTCTTGTAAATTAATTTGTAACATTTCCTATGTTTCTAATAAAGAGAATATTTTAACTAAAAACAAATGTTGACAAATTTCATTAATGGATACAACATTAAAGGGGTGATCTATCTAATCTAACATTTTCAACGAAAACAATGTTACAGTAAAAATGTAATTTTTCTATTTCAACTTTTCATAAAATGTAATTTTTCTTTTTCCACCTTTCAATGAAAATAATATTATAATAAAAATGTTGCCTCTTTATTTCAACCATTTCAATGAAAACAATATTACAATAAGGATAAAATCTTTTTATCGTAAACATTTCATTTATACTAAATAACAATAAAAATGTATTCTCTTTATTTTAAACAAATTGTCACTAAAAATATGTTATTTTTAGTCACAACAAAATGACATAAAATATATGTCCTTTTTGTTGAAACACAATTTTAAGAAAAAACCATATTTTATGAAATCAATAAAAATAATATTTATATGTAAACAATGAAAATGGAGTTTTCGTTTCAAATTTAAATTTGATAAAAATTCATGTTCCATGTAAATCATGACAATGAGATTTTTATTACAAATCTTAATTCGATAAAAATTCATGTTCATGTAAACAATAATAATGATTTTTTTTTATTGTTAATCTATCTTCAATGTTCATGTATTCAATAAAGATGATTTTTATTGTAATGAAAAAACAAATCAAGATTCATGGGTCTAAATAAAAATGAAATCTCTATTCTAAAAACAAAAATTTGTATATAGATCTAAATTAAAGAACATGAATCTCATTATAAGAACATAGATCTAAATAGAGGAAGAACAAATCTATGTTCATGGACCAAACTAGAAGAAGATCTTTATTGTCAATATAAAAATAAAAATATGGTTTTTATTTCAGATCTATATCTAAACATAAACTAGAGATTCAGATAAGAGAAAGAATGTAACACCTCGTGTTTTCGATAAACCTTAAAGTAACGAATTAAAGAATAATTAATTTTGAATGTGATAATTAAGGGAAACGGGTTACACCATTACGTGCATCTTAGAATTCTAGTTGAGATAGAGTCCGAGTTTGCGTGAATTGGACTTCGTATGAAGAATTTATGGCCTTCGGAAGTTTCAAAATTTCAAAATTCAAATTTAAACTCAGAAGAGGGTAGGGCAGGAAAAATCCCCGCTCAGGCTAGGTCAACCAGGAGGTCGACCCTATTGTCGGCCTACCCTATAGGTCGACCTGGGGGTTGACTTACCCACCCCCTCCCCCCACCCGGGCAGATCTGAAAGGATGACGATTTCTGACTCCCTGCTGAGTCATTAGGGTTAAGTTGTTATCCTGTCTTGACTGGATGGTCTTGATTATTTCTAGGGTTAATTTGACGGCTCTACATTAATTAAACCTCTATAAAAGCAACTAAACTCTCAACCCTAAATCACAAATATTCAAACCAAGAGCCGCTATGCCGTCAATGGTGAACCTTGAATAGTCGTCATCTCATTCAACTCAAAGCAAGATTGAAGCTACGTCAAAATTAAATCTAATCTAATTCAACTAAGAAAATTCAACGATCTACATCAAAGGCAAGCAATTCAATTTTAGAATACAGACCCCAGAACTCAAGAATTCCTTGTTGTTTGTAAGTTTAGTTTTCTTTCTGATGTGAATGAATTAAAGATATGGTTTGTAATGAATTGTAAGATAGAATTGTATCAAGTTGTATGTGATGCTGATTTATGTTTATTCATGTCTATTCTATCGTATATGCCTATGAATTATTGTGGTCTATCGAACCTATTATGTTATGTGGAAATTGGTGAATAAACCTATGATGTTATGAAATTATCATATATACGTTTGGTGATATTATGATACATACAAGTTTTAGGCCAAGTCACGTCGTTTATGCCAAATTGATTAGATCCATTATGCATACATGTTTAGATCTACGACCTTGTATAATTTGGTGATGATATCTGTTAGATCAAAATCTGGACCTAACAACCAAATTGTTCTGAATCTTATAGAGTTTTAACTGAAGAATGAAGAAAAAGAAAATAACACACAGAATTTATAGTGGTTCGACGTTAATGAGCCTACGTCCACTTTATATGTTATTGATTATACTTCGAATGCTGGTACAATCAATGATTTCTCTCTAGCTCACTTTTACAATTGTGATTTCTCTCAGTAATCTAGCAACAAAACTGATAAGAAATGGTAATATGACAATAATGGCGGAATCAGTTCTCAATATTGCCAAAAAGATCCCAAAAAATGCCAAGCTCCGGGCTATTTATAGCTGATTTTGTCAGGTGGGTCGTGGTAACACGTGGCATGAATCCCGAGAAAATCGGATCGCATCGCTACCGTTGAAGAAATAGTCAAATTAGCCGTTGTAAACAGGTGTCGTGATCCCCTTGAAAATCAGATCGAGCAAATGAGGAGAATCAGTCAAAGTGACGGTTAGGGACACGTGTCGCTGGATCCGTGCGTCTCGGATCGCTGAAGACTAGCTCGTGTTTGAATGGGTCAGAGGTTTCGCCGTGCATCAGTGGATCGGATCGGTCTATACTGGGCAATAATGCATGCACGGATCGAATCACAAAGAGGAGTCGTTTCGCTGATGAAATGGGGGGCGATCCGTTGAGGCGCGATCCGATAAGGGGCGATCCGATGAGGGGCGAGTCAATGGTGCGATCCGTTCCTTCATGTACTTAAGGGATGTGGTTTCATACTTTTCTTCTTGTGAATGATCCTGGGTGGCTTGGTCAAAAAGCTAGCCAACATTTTGCCCCCTCGAAGTATGTTTTATCGATGATGGAACATGCTTCGAATGCTTTAGAATCGTCTTTTCACAACGAGTCGCAAATCAGTGAACGATTCCTTTTCTGGGACTTTTCAGAGTCTTCATCACTGGATCTGTCGGTCATTTATCGATTCGTATCGCGTAGTCGAGTCGCGGTCCGTTAGCAAGCCATTCGTCTTGTTCTTTGGTGAGCACTTGGGCTTCTTCACGGAACGAAATGGGCTTCTCTCCGAGACGTGGTGAGCTTTTGGTTCGCGGTCCGTCTATTTTTGCGGATCGAATAAGACAAAAAAGGGGAGACAAACGGTCGCCCTTTTGCCTATATAAGTCGACCCCCCTCTTCACTTTCTTCCTTCTTCCTTCTTTCGTATCGTATCGCCTGCAACATTGAGGAAAAGCCCTAGTTTTTCAGACCTCCAAAAATCTGATTGTTTTCCCTATTTTTAGAAAGGTAATTCTACCGAAAGCACCCTTATTCGATATCGCTCTCGTTTTTATAAGTTTTTTCGACTGGTTTGAGGGAAGAAACGATGGAATGTTGTGATTTTTGGGGGAACCAGTGAGGCGCCATGGCTGATGGGTTCAGAGGTTGGAGTTCGGAAATGAGAAGAAGAGGAGAAAAACGGAGGACGAAGGAGAAGAGAGAAGGCCGGTTCGAATCGTGGACAAGGAGAGGAGAGGAAGAAGATGAAGGCCTGTGGCAAGGTGGAGGGTCGTGGTGACAGCAGAGGCGTGTATCGTGGGGGACTGAAACGCTTCGGCAAAGACCCCGATGTCTCACGATCCGAGAGGGGGGGGGCAATCCCTCTGACCTGCGATCCAAAGAAGGGCGATCCCTCTACCCTGTGATACGAAGGAGGGCGATCCCTCTAACTTGCGATCCGAAGGAGGGCGAACTGTCATACACATCGCGGTCCGACTCGTAGTTCGCGATCCAAACCAATTTTTGAACCTTAGACGATGCCTTGTCACCATAAAATTATGAATAGTTAGGCTAGGGCCTTGATTTGGACTTTCTGGACTAAATGACCACATAATTTAACTACATACGACGACTAATATTTTGATGATCTTGATAGTTTTTACGCTTTATCTTTAATGCATGCACAAACACACACCGGCACTTGCACACACGG
Organism: Allium sativum; assembly: GCA_030737875.1. Classification (NCBI taxonomy): domain Eukaryota; kingdom Viridiplantae; phylum Streptophyta; class Magnoliopsida; order Asparagales; family Amaryllidaceae; genus Allium; species Allium sativum. The sequence goes on along the minus strand of JASFAX010000020.1, from coordinate 40,257,850 downwards.
GGGACGGGTAGTTTTAATCTCATTTCTCATGTTTTCTCACCTAGCAGTAATGTCGGACAATCAATCTTCTTCAAGATCCGCTACAGAAACGGAGTCCGAGGTTCCTGAGCAATACAACCCCGAGATCCCTCCAATTAACCCAGGAGGCGAAGATTCTGGATCTGAATACGAGGCAACGGAATCGGATCCGTCTGGAAGTACTTCATCTAGTGAAGAATCTGAGATAGACAGGCGAGCTCCCGACGAGATTCCTGGGGCGCTCGGAATAGATAAATTTTCTGATTCTTTAGCATCTAAACTCGATGATATAAGGCTTAAAAGAATCTGCCTGAGACATGGGATCCCTTGGGATGATGTCATGACACCCAGTAGCGAAGATAGACCCCACTTAGCTCCGGAAGGGTATATGGCAATCAGTCGAACCATGTGCTTGGTAGGAGCTATTCCTCCGTTTCCTTCAATCGTCATCGAGACTTTAAAACGGCTGGGTATCGCTCCGATGCAGCTTCATCCCAATGCCTACGCGTCTCTATACAACTTATATATTGCGTATGCGGAGATTCTACACACCGAACTCACATTCAGAGATTTGACATTCTTCTTTCTTTTCAAGCATCCTTCCTCGGCAACCCCAAATTTCTCTTTCTTTGAATCGATGGCGAATAGGAAGATTCTGTATGATGGATATAGCAATATAGGGGATCCCAAGTCTGATTGGTTCTATATAAAGAAACAGGCCGGATGCTCAAGAAGATGACTTAAATCAAGTAAACTTCAAGCTTTTAACTGAATATCTCGTTCAAGAAGTCGAAGCATTAACATTCTTCCCCCTTTTTCTTTGTCTTAAACAGATCACGTCTTCCCAAAAACGGAGGGTCCGTTATATAACAATCGATTGTCTATTCTTCTTCAAAGCAGGTCCGACTTTCTAAGGATCAAAAAATGCATTACCGATGAGAATCTTCATAAGCATCATCTTCTAGATATAAAATTTGGACTTGGCGCTGGCGGCAAACCCTATAAGTACGTGCCCCCAACGGAGGGAGAGGGAACATCGCAAGCAGTAGAAACAGCTAAGTTTCGCAAGAGTCCTTCCCCGATAGTCATCCAAGATGATGAGGACCTGAATATATACAAAGGGGATGAGGCCCGTGGTGACAAATCCAAGGAAATCCCAATTTCTACTCCAATCGAATCCACTGCTCCCGATGACTTGACAGACGAACAGCTATTCAAAGAGCTGAGCAAAATTCCCCTGCCCGATGATGTATATACAGAGAAAGACTTTGGAGGGGAGCCATTCTTCCCTGCTTCTGAGAAGACCATCGATCCAACTAGAGAACAAGAAACTAGTCAGATGAGCCTGTCTTCAGGCCCGGGTCTGTTAGGGGGAATTATATGGGATGCACAAATTACACACACTATCTGACCCTGCACTCTTATATCGTCAGTGTTCAAAGTTTTAATATTCTCTTTTCTTTTTTGCAGGAAAGATGTCCCGCAGGCGATCTTATCCTTATCGTTCTCTGCGTGAGGGCACACCCAGTCTTCATCCGGGTACTGAGCGTTCTCGCGGCCCTTCTCACAAGCCGACTTCCTCGCAACCCCGGTCTCCACCAAAATCGACCTCTACCAAGCCTTCCAGTTATCCGGTAGTTCCTGCAGGGGGAAAGAAACTTCCTAAAGAGTTAACTCCTCCAAAGAGTGCACCTTCCAACAGCAGGTCGTCAAAAAGGCACCACGAATCTAAAGACAAAAGCAAAGATCCAATCAAAGAGTCTGAAAAGGAGAGGAGTGACATCGTCCCTTCCAGCCAGCCAGAGTTGGCTGCCCCGGGTCACGGGACTACATCCATGGTCCCGAGATTCAAGGTAGGCTGGAAAAGCTGAGGGAACAATTCCCAGACATATTCTTTGACAAGATGACGTTTGTTCCAGCCTTGGAACCGGTCCCTAAGAACTGGGATAATGAAGTCGTCGGGCACATCCGCCACGTTGCCAGGAAGTATGAGATGGTGAAAAAACATGCAGTTAACCTTTCAGAAGTCATTCGATTGCTTGAAATAGAAGCACATAGATCTAAGGCGAAAATTGAAAACAACGAAAGGGCCAGGACAAAGATGGAGAAGGACCTGGAAGATGCTCAATCCCAACTTGCTTTAGCGCGGAGAGACGTCGAGAATTATAAAACCGAATTGGAGAATGCTAAAAAAACGCTTTCATTCGGAACTTGACTCCAATAGCCAAGAGAAAATGGACTTAAAGAAGGAGGTTGAAGATCTTAAAATGGCCAACATTGAGTTGAAAACAGCACAAGGCCATTTCGAAGCTGAGAGAGCTGCTTAGGAAGCAGAAAGAGCAAGTTTGAAAGAAAGTTTGGCTTTGGCTAAAGCGGAAACGCTGACTTTGAATGATCAAGTCGCAGATGCGGAGAGACGGGCAGCTCTCGCCGAACAGAATGTTGAAAGTGCCATCGAAATGGCTACTGCCTCAAACAACAAGCTCCTCGAGAGAGAGAAGGATATCGAGGGGTTTGAAGAGATGATCTTTGACTTCCTTGGCCAAGTCCTGAAAACCCGCAATATTTCGTGGATCCCGGATTACCATGTTACTTTAGCCAATCTATGGGATGCCATTGTTGAGGGTGAAAAGTAGAGATTGGGAGTCGATGAAATTGATGAAGATGAGTTGATGAAGAGCATCTTGAGGGATAACGAGCCTGAGGACCTGGCAGAGGGCCGTCGTCTGATTCAAGTGAGATGGAAAAGGATAGGGCCCTGGCTAAAGGTAAAGGCAAAGCTGATGAAGATTCAGTTCAGCCGCGGAGCCCAAAACCTCCGGAGTTGAGGAATACCATCCTGACGATCCACTAATCCCTTTGGGCCTAACTCCTGTAGTTGTTGGGGCTCCTACAGCTACCCAGGAAGGAGGATCTGCAGAAGGTATCTCCCTTTTTTCTCCACAATTCGTCAAAGAAATTGTGAATTGTCGTTGTCTGGTAGAACAACCAATTGAATTAGTAACGTGTGTTCCTCATAATATAGGTGGCGAGCCCCTCGACAAGGGTGCTGAAAAAGAAAAAGAGCGGAGAAGGAGGTTGTCTCGCCAGGCGCCGATATTGATATATCAAAGCAGGCCGAGGTCACAACAGCAGAGAAAAGCATTCCGGTACCTAGTTCTGATGTTCCCAAGGATGCGGAAACCATCGAGGCCTTGAAAGACATGGATGGGCGCCATGTAGAGGAAGAGGAAGATATTATCGGCCCCAAAGAGACCGACGACGATGAGGATGAAACTTTGGCCAGCAGAAAAGCTAGGCAGGAAAAAGAGATGGCTTCGACGAAGGTGGGAGAAGAGCCTTTGGACGTAGTCCCTATTGCAGAATTTGATCCGAAAACTGGGATGATTTTGAAAGTCCGGCCCAAATCCATCAGCAGACAGCTTCATTTTGCGAATCCTGACGATTTCCCGACTTCCCTTTCTGATAAAAGGAAGAGAAAGGAGGCGGAAAAGGAATCTTCTGAAGAGTCGGATGTTCCCCTCATAGACAAAAGGAAGAGGAAGAAGGGAGATCAATCTGACGCTGACAAGGCTAAGCTGGAGAGAGAGAATCAGGAGAAGAGGTCGAAGCGTAAATAGGATACTGTTGCTGGTTTCATATTTTGTCTTTAGGTTTTCCACTGGCCAGGAAGTGTAATTGTGAGACTGGCCCTCACTTTTGTTTTCTAGGTTATTTTTCACTTTGTAGACTAGCAGTATATAAAGGAAAGTTTATCTCTTTTTGCATCATTGTGTACCTGTATTAAAATAAACTTTCCATGTTCAGTCACAGATCATCTAATTATAACCACAAATCAATCAAACAACAGAAAGAAAATTTTCGTGCTGCATTGCTGTATTAAAGTTTAGTATATGTATATAAGTATATGTGCCCCCAATCAATCGTTATCATAGCGCCTGATTGGGGCTTATTAGGGATTGGTTAGCATTGTCGGCAGGTTGCCCCCTATTTCTGAAATATGGGGGACTTAGAAGATTTCATAGGATAACTGTTCTTGTGGTACCGAATTTCCGGCACCTTTCTCAGTGCTTAATCATTGACTTCTTTATACTCTCCTGGCGGTCGCCGAGGTTAGTGTTTGAATTCAGTAATTCAGTCGGTCCCTGTTCCTTTAGCAGGGAAGAAGTTCTTTCTCAGCGCTCAATCGGAGACGCTTTTATACTCTCTCTCTCTCTCTGGAGAGTTAGAGTTCGAGATCAGTAATTCATTCGCTCCCCGATCCTTCAGCGGGGAAGGAGCTCTTTCTCAGCGCTCAATCGGAGACGCTTTTATACTCTCTCTCTCTCTCTCTGGAGAGTTAGAGTTCGGTCAAGGTGGTTCCGTTCATGGTACACCGCTATGACTTATGGACATCGGCTTCATGTCCGTTATGCTCTCTCTCGGCTCTGGAGAGTTAGGGCGTTATCAACGATATAATTTACTTTATTGCATCCTCAGAATTTTGACTTGTGATTACATTCCACTCTGATGGAAGCCATTTATGATTATATGCTTCTAGGATCGTTGCAGTATTCACAGCGATTTCCATAAAAATAAACAGACAGATAAATAAAGGTGCAATAAAGGTAAATGACACACAATATTTTTATAGTGGTTCGGTCGAATCATGACCTACGTCGAATTTATAATTCTTTACTTTAAGGAACAAGATTATTCTAGGCAAGTCATGCATTGTACATGGTTTTCAACAAAGCAAAAGAATAGATTTGAAACTTTCATGTTAAGTATGGCCGTAAATGTTGGGCATTCCACACTCTGGGGATTTCCTTTCCATCTACGGTTGCCAGCTTGAAGGTTCCATTATCAAGCTTGCTCAGAATGGAGTACGGTCCTTCCCACTTCGCTCCCATATGAGTTGGGGGTGGAAAAACACGTTTCAGAACCAAGTCTCCGGGTTCCCAGGTTCGGGCTCGAACCTTTTTGTTGTAGTATCGAGCGACCTGTTGTTTGCATCTCAAGGCACGCAGGTCTGCTTCATCCCTCTTTTCTTCGATCATATCCAGGGACTCAAGGAGCAATTCATTATTGGTCATCGGATCATAATAAGTCACCCGGTGAGAAGGTACCTTTATCTCAACCGGGATGACCGCTTCCGATCCAAAAGCAAGGGAGAAGGGGGTATGTCCGGTTGCCGATTTATATGTTGTCCTGTAGGCCCATAGTGCTAGGGGCAATTCGTCAGCCCACATGGCTCTGGCCCGCTTCAGTCTTCTTTTCAGAATGGACTTAATCACTTTATTCGCCGCTTCGACTTGTCCATTCGATTGCGGGTGTGCACAGAGGTGTATCGATTCTCAATGTGGTATTTTTGGCAGAAATTTCTGAATTCAGCGCTATCGTACTGAGTCCCGTTATCCGTTATCACAACCTTTGGAATCCCAAATCGACAGATGATGTTTCTAACGATAAAGTTGACCACTCATTTGGTTGTGATTGTAGTTAGTGGTTTAGCCTCGACCCACTTAGTGAAATAATCCACAGCCACAATAGCGAACTTTGCTCCGCCCCTTGCTATGGGGAGACTTCCAATGATATCAATTCCCCACATGGCAAAAGGCCATGGGCTCATCATTGTTTTTAACTGATTAGGAGGTGCTCTAGGTATTTTTGAAAATCTCTGGCACGCATCACACCGTCGTGCGTATCTTGCCGCATCCTTGTTTATGGTAGGCCAGAAATAACCATGCCGCAACACCTTTTTTGCCAAAGTTTGCCCTCCAGTATGATCGCCGCATTCGCCTTCGTGTACCTCCTGCAGCACACGCTTGATGTCATTGTGAGCTATACACCGGAGGAGGGGCAACGAAAATCCTTGTCTGTAAAGAATTCCACCTTGTAGGACGTATCGGGCAGCTTTACGAATCACTTTACGTCTCTCGCTTTTCTTGGTCGGAAGCGCTCCATTCATCAAGAAATTCTTTAGAGGGGTCATCCACGACTCCCTTTCTGGTTTCGTCTCTAGCACTGGATCAATTTCCATCTGATCTATGCTAGGAGACCGAAGTACTTCAACGGGGGCTAGCCCGGTCTCTTCAGGATCGTCGGAACTAGCCATCTTTGCCAACCTATCCGCCTGCTGATTCTCTGACCGCGGAATATGAGATATGCTGTAGTGATCAAAATCGTTCAGCAACTCTTTCACATTCTTTAAGTATAAAATCAATCTTGCACTTTTAGCTTGGAATTTTCCAGTAACTTGGTTCACAACTAACTTGGAGTCGCAGAAGATGTTCAGCTTTGTGACCTCTAATTCCTTTGCGATCCTTAATCCTGCTATCAGGGCTTCATATTCGGAATCGTTGTTAGTGGCGTGAAACTCCATCCGGATTGCATAGGATATCAATCGTTTCTCGGGAGTTTCAAGCACTATTCCAGCGCCGGATCTTCCGTCATTCCTAGCGCCATCAGTATACAATCTCCAGGCATTGGGATCGAGAAGTAACTTCGAGGGATCAACTTCTTCGTTTGCTATATCTTCCTCCGGGACGGTGAACTCTGCTATGAAGTCTGCTATCACTTGCCCCCGAATTGACCGTCTGGGCTGAAAGTTCAAATCAAATTGACTTAACTCAATGTTCCATTTGAGTAATCTTCCAGACGCCTCTGGTCTTTGTAGGACTTGCTTGAGTGGATGATCGGTGTATACGGTAATGGGATGCGCCTGAAAATAATGTCGAAGCTTTCTAGAGGCGATCAGCAAACTATACGCCCACTTTTCTATCCTTGGATAATTACGCTCTGCTGCCGTTAATTTTTTGCTCACGTAATACACAGGTCTTTGGACCTTATCTTCTTCTCTTACCAACGCTGAGCTGATCGCATGGGATGACACTGCCAGATACACGAATAAGTCCTCGTGATCCATTGGCTTAGATAATATCGGAGGTTTCTCCAGGTGCCTTAGTAAGTTCTGAAATGCTTCTACGCAGTCGGGCATCCGTTTGAAGTGACGTTTTCCCCGCTTTATTAATTCGAAGAATGGGATGCACTTATCCGTAGCCCTGGAGATAAATCTGCTTAGTGCGGCTACTTTTCCTGCAAGGCTTTGCACATCCTTAATTTGCCTGGGTTCCTGAATGTCTCTGATTGCTGCGATCTGGTCTGGATTAATCTCAATCCCACGGGAACTGACAATGAACCCCAAGAATTTTCCGGAGGCAACACCGAATGAACATTTGGTTGGGTTGAGTTTCATTCCGTACTTTCGAAGAATGCCGAACATCTCTGCCAAGTCAGTAGTTTGTTGGGAAGATTGCTTGGACTTAACCAACATATCGTCGAGTATACTTCCATTGTTTTCCCGATCTGGTTATGAAACATTCTGTTGACTAAACGTTGATATGTAGCGCCTGCATTCTTCAAGCCAAAGGGCATCACTATATAGCAATATAATCCCAGATCCGTGATAAAACTAGTGTGTTCTTGATCCGGAACATGCATCGGAATCTGGTTATATCCTGAGTAAGCATCCATAAATGAGAGAAGTTCATGACCCGCCGTCGAGTCCACCAACTGGTCAATCCGGGGCAACGAGAAACTATCTTTTGGGCAGGTTTTGTTCAAATCTGAGAAGTCGATACACGTTCGCCACTTCCCGTTGGCCTTCTTTACCAGGACTGGATTTGAAATCCAGTCTGGGTAGGTCGAGTCTCTGATAAATCCATTACTCTTTAGCTTTCCAACTTCTTCTTTCAAGGCAGCGGACCTCTCTGGGCCCAACATTCGCCTTTTTTGCTTTACCGAAGGATGTTTAGGGTTAATGCTTAATGAATGGCTCATGATTGATGGGGATATTCCGCACATGTCTGCGTGGGTCCAAGCAAATACATCCAAGTTGTTTTTTAAGAAATCCGTCAATTCTTTAGCGAGATTCGGATTTAACTGGGATCCAATCTTGAGGACCTTCTCCGGGTCACTATCATTGATCGGTACATCCACAGTTGTCTCGTTGGGAGTCGCCATTCTACCCCCAGGTTCTTGATCCTCTCTGGGATCTATATCCTCGGGCAACTCTCTGGGCGACTCTCCAACGGTTATCCTCTTTAGTTGCTATAAGGTCTCCGCCCTTGTAGGGGGAGAAGTGCCCTTGGTTTCTATGTCCCCTCCATTGCGAAGTAACTTCAGCTCGGCAACATAGCATGCTCGCGCAGCAACCTGATCTCCTCTGACGATACCAATGCCAACTTTTGTGGGGAATTTCAATAACAAGCACCAGGGGACTATACATGCTCTAAACTTTGCGAGGGCCGGTCGGCCCAAGAAGGCATTGTAGGGCGATTCAACGTCCAAAACCACGAAGGGAAGGATTCTAACTCTCTGGCGTTCTCCTTCCCCAAGCGTAACCGGTAACTCTACATAACCCATTGGAGCGGTGGATGCTCCGTTAAATCCACGGATCCATCCTTGACAGGGCTTCAAGTCTTTTATTTCGAGGTTCATCTGGTCAAATGTCCTTTTGAAAAGAATGTTGACGGAACTCCCGTTGTCCACTAAAACCTTATGAACAGTGGCTGGTCCAATAGGTACTGTAATTACAAATGGATCTTCAGTCGGAGCGTGGACTCCAATGCTTTCTCGTTCTCAGAAAACGACATCGTCGGTCATCATCTTTTGTTGCTTCACCGGGATATTGTCCTCGGGGTTGCTACACTCCCCTACCTCGAGGTGTTGCTTGGCTGCGTTGACGTATTGATCCAATGCCTTGGAACTATGCCCGGCGAGATAAAGTCCTCCGATTACGGTATTGATAACGATATTCTTTCCCTTTTGCTGGGCAGTTGGCCTGGCAACAAGTTGATTCTGGTTCTGATTTGGGGCTTGTACTGCTTGCCCCCTATCTCTGGCCGTTACTCTGTATTCATCTAATTTTCCTTCTCGAAGAAGCCTTTCGACTACATCTCTTAGGTGACGGCATTCATTTGTCGAATGGCCGTGAATCTGATGAAAGAGACAAAACTTCCCCGTTTCACGTTCTTTCTCCGTTGACTCTCTGGGAGGTGGCCTCTTATTCTGGAGGACGTCGTACGAATACATGAAGATATTTTCAAGAGTATCATTTATTGGTGTATAACTCTCAAAGGCCCTGGGACGAGTCCTTCTCTGGGAGTCATTCCCTCGGTTCCTCTTCCGGTTATTGCCATTACTATTATTATCATTGTTCCCTGACTGACGACCACCCTGATTCCGATTTCCAACATTAACTTCGACCTTCCCTGAGTTGTCTCCTGTCTGCTTAATGGTGACATTGCTCTGGATTTCCTCCTTATCGGCCGTTTTTACCTTTCGGTTAGCATATACTTCTTCCCTGCGCAAGTGTACGTTGGCTTTTTCGTAGAATAATTCTCTAGTATGGGGTGGCTTGCCTGCCAGGTATCTCCCAAATTCAGTGTCTTTATCTACTCCATCAATCAGAGCTGCGACAACGGTTGGCTCATGGGGATCTTTAACTTCAGTAGCGACCAGGTTGAAATGGTCTAGGTACACCTTCAAACTTTCGCCTGGTCGCTGCTTGACAAGGAACATGTCAATCACACTCTTTGTCTTTTGTGCATAGATGCGGAATTGTTCTACGAACTTTTCACTCAACTCCCTGAAGCTAGAAATCGATCTTGCTGGTAATCGGGTAAACCATAACAATGCTACATTCTCCAAGAATATGGGAAATGCTTTGCACTTGACAGCATCAGAAGCTGCGGCAACGGTCATTGACCAAGAATATCTCATCAGATGCTGGACGGGATCAGACCTACCCGCGTATCGGTTCATCTATGGCATGTTGAAACGCCTCGGGAAAGTAGCATCCAAAATATCATCAGTGAAAGGGGTGTGACTGCGGCCAATTCCCCAATCTTCATTCCGTTGTCCACGGGTATCTGCCAGAATTTGATGGATCATGGCTGCAACATTTGCACTGGTCAGCGGAGGTTCAGGGTCAGTGCTTCTGGCTCGGCGGGGTTCTCTAGTCTTTCTTCCGGGAGCAGTCACAAAATCTGGGGCTCGGATAGGGCTTCGTTGCCCCCTGTTACCATGAGCATGTGCGCGACGACGGGGCTGTGGCAGTCTGTTCTGTACAGGATTGTCCACATCTCGAGCTCTGGGAGTTGCAGCGTGGTCATTCACATTACGGTTTGAGGGCCCCGCCTCCAGCGCTTCTTCTTCCCGTGATGGCAGGGTTCCGAACCGAAGCTGCTCTACGTTTTCGGCTCTCTCATATGGTCGCCGCGGAGGTCTCGGCGAATCCTTTGACGAAGAAGAATATCCTGGAGTGAGTGGACGAGCTGGTGGCGTCCTTTGCCTTGCGAGTTCATCAAGCCTTCTATCCATAGCAGTCAAATTTTGTCGCAGGACGGAGCTTTCCTGCCTTTGGGCAGCCAATTCATCAAACAATCTCCCCCACATTTCTGAAAAGCGAGAGAGATCCCCCTTAGTAACGGGAGCAGCAGGGTCATATTGGTCATAATCACTTTCCCTTATGCGCAAAGAGTTGAGCCAGGTCGAGCGGAGGGGCCAGGATGGTAGGAGCGAGCCATAAGCTCCTTTCCAGGTCGAGTTGTAGTCCGGTCATCAATTCGGATCGCTGTGGATCGAGGATGATGGCTCGCTACGCCCCCCTGGGATCGGTTCGTGGTCACGGTACGCGGGGGGTTCGTGGCGTTATCTCGGGATCGAGTAACAACTCCTTCAGCAGTCCGGATCGCCTCGTTCTCGTCGACTCGGAGTGTGGCGTCTTCATCGGATCGGTTCGCCACCTGCACTCTGCGCTCCAGAGTTTCCTCATTGCCTAGCTCGTGCACACTTTCCTCGATTGCTTCATTCGCGGTTTCATTGGTTCGTGAAGCTCGTACTTCCTTAGATCTCTTTCCAGCCATGATATCCGAATCGCTGGAATCTTCAAAGGACTGAATAGTGAAACTTTAGGACTGTTTTCTCAGTGAAAGCACCAAAATGTAAGATCAAAATCTGGACCTAACACCCAAATTGTTCTGAATCTTATAGAGTTTTAACTGAAGAATGAAGAAAAAGAAAATAACACACAGAATTTATAGTGGTTCGACGTTAATGAGCCTACGTCCACTTTATATGTTATTGATTATACTTCGAATGCTGGTACAATCAATGATTTCTCTCTAGCTCACTTTTACAATTGTGATTTCTCTCAGTAATCTAGCAACAAAACTGATAAGAAATGGTAATATGACAATAATGGCGGAATCAGTTCTCAATATTGCCAAAAAGATCCCAAAAAATGCCAAGCTCCGGGCTATTTATAGCTGATTTTGTCAGGTGGGTCGTGGTAACACGTGGCACGAATCCCGAGAAAATCAGATCGCATCGCTACCGTTGAAGAAATAGTCAAATTAGCCGTTGTAAACAGGTGTCGCGATCCCCTTGAAAATCGGATCGAGCAAACGAGGAGAATCAGTCAAAGTGACGGTTAGGGACACGTGTCGCTGGATCCGTGCGTCTCGGATCGCTGAAGACTAGCTCGTGTTTGAATGGGTCAGAGGTTTCGCCGTGCATCAGTGGATCGGATCGGTCTATACTGGGCAATAATGCATGCACGGATCGAATCGCATAGAGGCGTCGTTTTGCTGATGAAATGGGGGGCGATCCGTTGAGGCGCGATCTGATAAAGGGCGATCTGATGAGGGGCGAGTCAATGGTGCGATCCGTTCCTTCATATACTTAAAGGATGTGGTTTCATACTTTTCTTCTTGTGAATGATCCTGGGTGGCATGGTCAAAAAGCTAGCCAACAATATCTATATGTTGAATGTCAATTTAGAAATTTTGCCATGTTTATGCAAGCTAAGTGATGCTATCATGTTATGAATACATACAAGTTTATATGTTAAAAACATGATTATGTAAACCTATATGTTTAGATCTACAACTTTATATGTTAGAACCATATGCCTTTATGTTAGATCAATATTAGCATGATTCAATCCCTATGCAAGTTCACCACTACATGTTTAATTAGATTTTGGTAGTTCTTTGTAAAACTATTATTTTATGACTCATGTTGCATAGATCTAGTTTGCAAGTTCATAATTAAAACTATATTATGCCAAGTTCATGTGACACATCTGTAGCTAGATCCATATTTTTGTATGATGTTGGAATGTTGCAAGTTCCTATTTTTTTCCCCTTTTTAATTTATTAGTTAGGCTAAAATTTCGAGCCTAACATCCTATGAAATTTTGCAAACGTACAACGGGGGTAACGTTGGGGAAAACATGAAACTTTATGTAATTAACATATTTGGCTCATAACCATGTAAATGTTATGGCATTGAAATGATATAATTTACATATCAAAAATTAAGAATTTGATTTAGATGGAAAGTGGGCCATGACAAATAAATTGTTGACAAATTTACATATAAGCATAAAAGGATAAATATGTAAACTTAGAAAAGACGAATATACCTAACCCGAGGTTAGACTGAGTTGTGGTGTAAACCTGCCCGGAAACGACCGGCACATCCAGTAACCACAACAATACCTGTCTAATGTGGGTGGTTAGTGCATTGAGCCCAAAAAGGACCCGAGGTCAGACTGAGTTGTGGTGTAAAACTACCCGGAACCGACCAACACATCCAATGACCACAACAATACCTGTCTAATGCGAGTGGTTGGTTCTCTAATATAGCTAAGTCAAGAGTGATAGGGCTAAGTCAATTAAGGAAACACTTAACCAATTCAACATGTTAGCTAAACTGATGGGTGGGGTCAGGTAAATTTGGACACTTAACCAATTTAACATGTTGGCTGGAAAACCCTAGTAACGTGGACTAATTTCAGCAGTAACCCACGTAGATGTATCATGGGACCCTGAACTAGGCATGGTGGGGCACGATTACCGGGATGATTATAAGCGGTCAAAAACATCGGCAGAGGTGCAATAGTGTAGGTTCCGGCGGAGTACGGGCATGCATGTACCGCGGAGTGGAAAAAGTAGGCACTAGGCATCAATAGTCATACACTGTGCATCTTGAATCTTGTCGGGTTGCCACCATAGGATTTGATACACCCCGTGGAGGGACCAGCACATGTATCTACAGTCAAGCGTGGACCGAATGACACATGTGATAAATGCATGCGAGTAGGAGCCGATCGATATAAGGAGATCATTTCACCAAGAACACGTGGTGCTAGTTGGACAAATATAAGTAGGTGCAGAGAATTAAATATGGGTGAAATGTATATCGGTTTATCTTGCCTTATATAGTTTTTTGTTAGTTTGTTGTTCTTGTACTGTCCTATTTTCAATTTATTCCTATCATGACCTTTTCCTTATTCATACACTGAAAAGTCACTAGACTTACTCAAACTTATGTCTGACCCATTTTTCTTTCATCTTCTTTTCTTCTGACCCCCCCTCAGGTAGCCAGGGAGGGAATAGCTCAGCTTAATTTAGACCATTCATCTTTCCCAGCTTGAAGACTCTGTGATGTATGGCATGGAATCTTTTATCTTTGGCTATGGCTTTGGACACACTAGACTTGGGGATGCAATTTTATTTATGATATATGATTCTTTATGTTTTAATTAAGATAGAGATTATGATGAAAGGTTTTGGAAGTTATGTTGAGATAATTTACTGTAATGTTTTTTTTTTGTATTGAACCATGTATGAAATAAATGTTTGTTTTCCACTGCTTATATTTCTGTCTTGTAAATTTTCCATGTCTTTTACGTATAATGCTCCATCAAAGTTAAGGCATTTTGTTTGTGAGTGACCTTAACGGAGGTGGGGTGTTTCACTTAGTATCAGAGCAAAGGTTTACTAGATCAGATAAAAGTTTTTGAAAACTATTTTCAAAAAGAAACATTTTTAAAGAAAAAGTGTTATTTTACTTTAAAAGGCATAATCCCCTAAAGCATTATGCATAATCTTTATATCCTTTGTCTTGAATCTTTCCTTTTTCGTTTCAGCATGTCCGGAAATCTTAACCTTCTAGAGGGTGTACCGATACCCGGCTGGTTCAGGATGTACCTAAAGGCTAGGGCCAACGACGCAGGCCCAGCAGACATTCCTCCTCCCCCAGCTGCAGCGGTTCCTTCTCCTCCTCCTCCTCCTCCTCGTGCAAATGCTTTCTCAAAAATATGTAGGGTCTTTCGAGCCATAGGTGGAAGGAACTTCAATGGAAATGAATCCTTCGTGGAAGAAAGAAACTGGCTCAAAGAAACTGAGGATTTTTTCAATATCTTCGAAGTGGATGATAGGTAGAAGATACAGTTGGAGGTATGGTTGCTTAAAGACGAAGCTACCTATTGGTGGGAAGTCACTAACGCTGAAAGACTAATTGAAATTTGGATGGATTTTAGGATGAGGTTTGAAATGAAATTCCTCTCACAAGCTGAACAAAGCCTATAAATGGAGAAGTTCTTAGCCCTCAGACAGGGAAGTATGTTAGTCAAGGAATACGTTAACCAATTTAATCAGCTGGCTAGGTTCGGATTGGAGTTAGTGAACACTCCACATAAGAAGGCTCTGCTCTTTGTTAAAGGATTGAATGAGCCACTGCACAGCGTAGCTATGTCCCATATACCTATGGGTGCGACTTATGAAAGACTGGTGGACATAGCACTGTTACAAGAAGAAGATAAGGTGGCAAAAGGAGACAAAGGTGGAAGCATCTCAAGATAAGAAAGGGGAAGGATCACAGAGTAAGAAGACGGATTCCAAGAAGGGCGGGAAAAACAACAAAACCATGACAAGAGGAAGTGTAATTTTTGTGGCATTCCTAGAGATCTGGTTAAGGACTGCAGGAAGAAGAAAAGGAAGATGGGTGGCTGTTTCCATTGCGGCGAGGCAGGACACATGGCTAGGGACTACCCAAGAAAGCGAGGGCAAGGGCAGAGAGTTGGATCTACTTCTGGAGGGCAGGTTCACGCTCTCATGGCACCTCCGCAAGAACAAGGTAGAAATGTTTCTGTTGAGAGTTTAGTTTATCTTTTTGATCATCATGTTCGTACACTCTTTGATTCTGGAGCATCACACTCTTTTATATCTACTGCATTAGTTGAATCTCTGCACCTAGACAACAGTTTAGTAGAGGATCCCTTGGTTGTTTAAAATCCAACTGGGGGCTCAACTTACTTGTTAATGATTTGTTTGGATTTGGAAATTTCTATATTAAGTGTGGGGTTTAGATGCAATGCCTATGTTTTGGGCTTCACGGGCTGTGGGTTGATTCGAGGCATGGATTGGCTATCTAGTAATGGTGTCATCCTTGATTGTGAAAAGAGAGTGGTTAGACTCATGACTGTCCTTGGTAACACTCTCGAAATTTCTTGTAATCCCATGAACTCTGTTATGCTTAGCTATCTAGAATCTCTTGATGCATCTATTGAGAATTTGCAGTCTGTTAGAGTAGTCCGTGAATACTCGGATGTCTTTGAAGAGGTTAAAGGGTTATCTCTGAAACGGGAGATAGACTTCCGCATATACCACGTTGATAATGCAAAACTCATCGCTCTACCCGTTAGACACATGGCTCCAAGGGAGAGGAAAGAACTCAGCAAGCAAGTTAAAGAGCTGCTTGAGAAGGGGTTTATAAGGTGGAGTATTTCTGAATGGGGTGCTCCAGTAGTGTTCGCAACTAAAGCGGACGGTTCGCTTCGCCTATTCATTGATTATAGGGAGCTAAACAAGCTGACCAAGAAGAATAGGGACCCACTTCCAAGAATACACAACTTGGTCGATCAGCTTGTAGGTGCATCGGTTTTCTCCCAACTAGATTTAGCTACCGGGTTTCATCAGCTGAGGGTGGCTGAAGACAGCATTGACAAGACCGCGTTTAGAACTCCGGATGGTTTCTTCGAGTGTTTTATCATGCCCTTTGGCCTGACAAATGCACTCGCTTACTTCGTCGATTTGATGAGCAGGGTGTTCAGGGAGTTCCTCAATAAGTTTGTGGTGGTCTTCGTAGACGACATTTTGATTTTCTCGAAGAGTGAGGAAGAGCATGCTCAGCATCTAAAGGAAGTCATGGACACTCTTCGTGCACACCAGTTAAAAGCCAAATTCTCCAAATGCCACTTCTGGAGGGAAGAAGTAAGGTTTCTTGGACACGTGGTGTCCAAAGAGGGATTAGCTGTGGACCCCACAAAAGTAGTTGCGATGCAAGATTGGAAGGTCCCACGGAATGCAACCGAAGTCCGAAGCTTCCTCGGGCTAGCGGGCTTTTACCGGAAGTTCATCAAAGATTTTGTGAAAATCTCAGCTCCACTTACAAAATTGACGAAGAAGAACTTAACTTTCACTTGGGATTTAAACTGCGATATTGCTTTCCAACGCTTAAAAAGAGCTTTAACAACAGCCCCAGTTCTGACATTGTCGGATGGGAGCAAGATGTTTACCCTATACACGGATGCTTGTGGTACGGGATTAGGAGCTGTCCTGGTGCAAGAAGGGAAGGTAGTAGCTTGTGGAGGCCGACAACTGAAAATACGTGAGAAAAACTACCCAACCCATGCCTAGACTTGGCTGCCATCGTCTTTGCGCTTATGTTTTGGCGCCATTATCTCCTAGGCGAGAAGTTTGAATTATATACTGACCATAAATCGCTGAAGGACCTTTTCTCGCAGAAAGATCTTAACTTGAGGCAACAAAGGTGGATGGAATTCTTGGCTTCCTACGATTTCGAGATTTTCTATACCCCTGGCAAGGGCAATGTAGTAGCGGACGCCTTGAGTAGAAAGAAGCTGAACTTAAGCCCTCTCTTTGTAGAAAGGCAGAGCTTGGTGTATATAGCCAACTTTGATTTTAGACCCTCTGTCGATCATGTGACTGTTTTGTTAGCATCACTAGAGGTGCGACCTACTCTTTTGGACCTAATAGGGACCGCACAACGTGAAGACCTTCAGCTAGTTAATGTGACAGATAAGTTAAGTAGGGGTGAGACTTCTAGTAACCTCAATAGATACTCCATCGATGATAAGGGTTGGTTGAGATGGGATGGAAGGCTATGCGTCCCATAAGCAGGGATTTGGTGAAGAAAGTTCTTAAAGAAGCACACCATTCCAAGTTAACCATAACCCCGGTGGAGACAAGATGTATAAAGACGTAAAAAGGGTTTTCTTTTGGGATGGCATGAAGAGGGATGTAGCTGAATTCGTCTCGAAGTGCTTAGTATGCCAGCAAGTCAAGGCGGAACAAAAAAAAGCCTGGTGGTTTGCTTCATCCTCTAGAGGTCCCACAGTGGAAATGGGATAGCATCTCGATGGACATTATTGATGGGTTTCCTAGGTCAAGCAGAGGCAATAGCAGTATTTGGGTAATAATGGATAGTCTCACAAAAAGCGCTCACTTCATACTCGTTAAGAGTAGAAGGACTGCCTCATCTCTAGCATCCATATATCTTAAAGAGATAGTCTGATTCCATGGGATACCCTTTAGCATTGTTAGCGACCAAGATCCTATCTTTACGAGCGAGTTTTGGAAGAGCTTGCAAGAAGTTGTAGGCACACAGTTATGCTTAAGCACGGCCTATCACCCCCAAACCGATGGTCAGACGGAGACAGTGAACAGAGTGTTAGAAGACCTCTTAAGATTATGCATTCTTAAATTCGGAGGAACATGGGAGGATCATCTTCCTTTGGTGGAGTTTGCCTACAACAATAGCTACCAAGCCACCATAGGTATGGCACACTTTGAAGCTTTATATGGAAGACCGTGTCTATCATCAACTTGTTGGTGGGAGTCTACAGATAAACTCATACTTGGACCAGATATGATTAGAGAAACTTCAGAGAAAGTGGACTTGATACGAAAAAGAATGAAAACTGACCAAGGTAGACAAAAGTTCTACGCGGATAAGAGACGGACTGACCTTGAGTTTGAGGTTGGGGACAGGGTTTTCCTTAAAGTATCTCCTTTGAGGAACGTCATTCGCTTCGGATCCGCAGGAAAGTCGGCACCAAGATTTGTAGGGATGTTTTCTATCATTGAAAGGATTGGGAAGATGGCTTACAAAGTAGAGCTGCCCGAAAGATTGGTTGGAGTTCATAATATCTTTCACGTTTCTCACTTATGAAAGTGCTTACATGAGTCTGCGGAAGTGGTGGAACCAAGCATATTAGAGGACGTAGAAGTAGAATGAGAGGCGACTGTGAGAAGAGTTCCAACTCATATCTTGGGTACAGAAGTCTAAAAGCTACGCAACCGCGAAGTCAAACTTGTAAAAGTTCAATGGAGTGACGATGAGGAAGATGCGACTTGGGAGACTGAGGCCAATATACGTGCAGCCTTCCTTTTTCTTTTTTAGGGTACATCTTTGATCTCTTTTTCCTTAAGTTTGTTCATACTCGTATCTATCTTTTTAGTATTTTCCTCAGTGTCGTTCTCAATCCTTAGGTAGAAACCAATGGATGTAAACATGTATTAGAAACATGTTATGATTGATGGTTTCAAGTGGTTGCAAGTGATTGCTAGTGGTTGCTCGTGGATGCATATACACACACTTTAGGTATTAGATCGACTCAGTCACTTTCATATTGCATATGCATATATGTACTTATATATGATTGAAACTTGATGCGTTATCATGTGGTTGTAGCATTTTTATGAATAATTGTGCACTTATGTAGAAAGTATGATTAGGGAAGATTGCATGCAATATGGACGCATGACACCGACATGACTTGCATTAAGGAGGTCAACTAAATCAGTAGACTGCCTGATTCTGCATTAGATAAGGACATGTACACACACTACGCATATGATCATGAAGCATTAGAAGTCTTTTAAGGACAATGGACGCCTATGTTTGATGGTTGAGAAGATGGACGATTGGATGGTAGGATATACGTTCTTCTTGACTTGAAGATTTCGGGGACGAAATCCTTTAAGGAAGGGAGAATGTAACACACCGTGTTTTCGATAAACCTTAAAGTAAAGAATTAAAGAATAATTAATTTTAAATGTGAGAATTAAGGGAAACAGGTTATGCCATTACGTTCGTCTCAGAATTCTGGTTGAGACAGAGTCCGAGTTTGTGTGAATTGGACATCGTATGAAGAAGTTATGGCCTTCGGAAGTTTCAAATTTCAAATTTAAACTCAGAAGAGGGCAGGGCAGGAAAATTTCCTGCCTAGGCCAGGTCGACCCTAGTGTCGACCTACCCTTCAGGTCGACCTGGGGGTCGACCTACCCCCCATCCCCCGGCAGATCTGAAAGGATGAGGATTTCTGACTCCCTGCTTAGTCATTAGCGCTGAGGTGTTATCCTATCTTGATTGGATGGTCTTGATTATTTCTAGGGTTAATCTGGTGGCTCTAAATTAACTAAACCTCTATAAAAGCAACCTAACTTTCAACCCTAAATCACAAATATTCATACCAAGAGTCGCCATGCCGTCAATGGTGAACCTAGAATAGCCGTCATCTCTTTCAACTCAAAGGCAAGATTGAAGCTACATCAAAATTAAATCAACTAAGAAAATTCAATGATCTACATCAAAGGCGAGCAATTCAATTCCAGAATACAGATCCCAGAACTCAAGAATTCCTTTTTATTTGTAAGTGTAGTTATCTTTCAGATGTGAATGAATTAAAGACATGGTTTGTAATGAATTGTAAGATAGAATTGTATCAAGTTGTATGTGATGCTGATTTATGTTTATTCACGTCTATTATATCGTATATGCCTATGAATTATTGTGGTCTATCGAACCCATTATGTTATGTGGAAATTGGTGAATAAATCTATGATGATATGAAATTATCATATATAGGTTTGGTGATATTATGATACATACAAGTTTTAGGCTAAGACACGTCGTTTATGCCTAATTGATTAGATCCATTATGCATACATGTTTAGATCTACGACCTTGTATAATTTGGTGATGATATCTATATGTTGAATGTCAATTTAGAAAATTTGCCATGTTTATGCAAGCTAACTGATGTTATCATGTTATGAATACATGCAAGTTTATAGGTTTAAAACATAATCATGTAAACCTATATGTTTAGATCTACAACTTTATATGTTAGAACCATACGCCTTTATGTTAGATCAATATTAGCATGATTCAATCCCTATGCAAGATCACCACTACATGTTTAATTAGATTTTGGTAGTTCTATGTAAAACTATTATTTTATGACTCATGTTGCATAGATCTAGTTTGCTAGTTCATAATTAAAAGTATATTATGCCAAGTTCATGTGACACATCTATAGTTAGACCCATATTTTTGTATGATGTTGGAATGTTGCAAGTTCCTCTTTTTCCCCTTTTTAATTTATTAGTTAGGCTAAAATGTTGAGCCTAATAACCTATGAAATTTTGCGAACGTACAACGGGGGTAACGTTGGGGAAAACATGAAACTTTACGTAATTAACATATTTGACTCATAACCATGTAAATGGTATGGCATTGAAATGATATAATTTACATGTCAAAAATTATGAATTTGATTTAGAAGGAAAGTGGGCCATGACAAATAAATTGTTGACAAATTTACATATAAGCATAAAAGGATAAATATGTAAATTTAGAAAAGATGAATATGCCTAACCCGAGGTTAGACTGAGTTGTGGTGTAAAACTGCCCAGAACCGACCGGTACGTCCAGTGACCACAACAATACTTGTCTACTGTGGGTGGTTAGTTCATTGAGCCCAAAAAGGACCCGAGGTTAAACTGAGTTGCGGTGTAAAACTGCCCGAAACCGACTTGAACATTCAGTGACCACAACAATACCTGTCTAATGTGAGTGGTTGGTGCTCTAATAAAGCTAAGTCAAGAGTGGTAGGATTAAGTCAATTAAGGAAACACTTAACCAATTCAACATGTTAGCTAAACTAATGGGTGGGTTTAGGTAAATTTGGACACTTTACAAATTTAACATGTTGGCTGGAAAACCCTAGTAACGGGGACCCATTTCAGCAGTAACCCACGTAAATGTATCACGGGACCCTGAACTAGGCAGGGTGGGGCACGATTACTGGGCTGATTACAAGAAGTCAAAAACATCGGCAGTGGTGCATTAGTGTAGGTTCCGGCGGAGTACGGGCGTGCATGTACTCCGGAGTGGAAAAAGCAGGCACTGGGCATCAATAGTCTTACACTGTGCATCTTGAATCATGTCGGGTTGCCACCATAGGATTTGATACACCCCGTGGTGGGACTAGCACAGATATCTACAGTCAAGCGGGGGCCGAATGACACACGTGATAAATGCATGCAAGTAAGAGCCGATCGATATAAGGAGATCATTTCACCAAGAACACATGGTGCTAGTTGGACAAATATAAGTAGGTGCAGAGAATTAAACATGGGTGTGATGTGTATTCGGTTTATCCTGGCTTATATAGTTTTATGTTAGTTTGTTGTTCTGGTACTGTCCTATTTTCAGTTTATTCCTATCATGACCTTTTCCTTATTCACACACTGGAAAGTCACGAGACTTACTCAGACTTATGTCTGACCCATTTTTCTTTCGTCTTCGTTTCTTCCGTTCCCTCCCCTTCAGGTAGCCAGGGAGGGAATAGCTCAGCTTAATTTGGACCGTTCATCTTTCCAAGCTTGAAGACTCTGTGATGTATGGCTTGGAATCTCTTATCTTTGGCTATGGCTTTGGACACTAGACTTGGGGATTTATGCAGTTTTATTTATGTTATATGCTTCTTTATGTTTTAATAAAGACAGAGATTATGATGAAATGTTTTGGAAGTTATGTTGAGACAATTTACTATAATGGTTTGTTTTTTGTATTGAACCACGTATGAAATAAATGTTTGTTTTCCGCTGCTTATATTTCTGTCTTGTAAATTTTCCTTGTCTTTTACCTATAATGCTCCATCGATGTTAAGGCATTCCCTTCGTGAGTGACCTTAACGAATGTGGGGTGTTTCAATGAACTTTTAATTTTAGATCTGGATCTAACAATATGAACATCACAATCAACACAAACCACAAACAACTAATTTCAATCTCAACATCACAAGTCTGATTTCATTACATACATACATCAATTTAAATAGTGATAACATAATTAAATTTTAATTAATTATTAAAAATAGATATCTCACCTTGGTTTGAATCAGATCTAAATTTCTAATGGGTTAAGAATACGTTCCAGCCTTCTCTATGTCGTAGAATTCGATGTCATTACTCCTACGTCTTTTGTTTCCACTGGATTTGTTCAACATATGAAAAAAGATACAATTTTTACAATTTAAAATAGATTAACAGTGAATTTAAAGTTTTGCAATTCTTTTATTTTATATACACCTTATGTTTCAACAAATTGTTCAAAACTTCTGCTCCAGATTGCGCGAGATTGGATGCACAAGAGGAAGAAAGATCTTTAAAATATTCTAAAGGATGGAGGTCCAATTCTTTATGGATGAAGAGAAATTGGAGGAGGAAGTTTTGAGGGGTTTAGGTCATTAAAGAAGAAAGAAGAAGAATGAGGCACGACTAAAGAATGAGAAGATGGATTTGGGTTTTGTTGAGTGGCATGAGAGAGTTCATGATATTATATAGAGGAGAAAATCTAATTTTAACCCCTTAAATTTTATTCTATTTAATTATTTAATTTTTTTCCTTCTCTTCAAAATCAACTTATCTATTAAATCAAATTTACAAATTTCCCTAAATACTACTCTAACCATTTATTTGATTAGAATATTTATACCATAAATTAGTCAATAAACCGTTTAATAACACCATATAATTCAAATCAGTATCATCAACCAAAATATTAGGAATTTATTTAAATAATAAATTGTTACATAGTTAACAAATATTATCGAAGCAAAGAGCATTAATATCATAGTTGCCTCAAACATTAGTAATATTACGTTAATTCCATAATCACTCATTTCTATTTTATATTTCTTCTCATATAAACATACATTTCTCTTTCTAAAACCCTTTTATTACATTTATTTCTATTATCTTTTTTTAATTTGGGTAAATATTTTACTTTATTACTCACTTGTGTCTCTATATATATAGTAGGTTACAAATGAAATAAATTCGTTGACATGACATGTAACGACCCAAGGGTTTTCGGCCCCGAAAATTGATATAATTACATTTACCGTAACTCATGCCGACCTTCCAACATCGAAAACACTGGAACGTTATTAGGAAGAAATTAGATGGTGAGATAAGAAAGAAAGAAATATTAGAATATAAGAAGAAGAAGAAGAAGAACCAACATAGTATCATCAGAGTCTCACATCGCAGTGGAACAAAATATAATATAGAATTAAATTTTACTAGGTGCTTTTAAAATACTTACAATCATCAAAGTACATCTCACATCTGGACAGTTATAATAACCTATCCTCATATACAACACAGCGGAATAGTAGTTATGTAATATCATATGTCTGAACTCTTCCAGCTTGTATCTTTACAGCAGTCAATAACCTGAACCTGTACAACCCGGTCTAACCCGAGCATTTACAAAACCCCGGGTCAGTCAGGTGAACCAGAGTGAGAAAAACTCACACAATATTAAGGGGGATCATCCAACTTGATTTTAGAGTTCAAAAATCTTTTCGAAAGAAAAAGATAATTGTAAGACCAATTCCACACATAAATATGGACGGTTTTTACCTTACGGTAACCCAAAACATTTTTGAAATCAATATCTATTCCGATATTATAATAGTGTCTAAATACAAGTAAATATCAATCTAGCGGAATGCTTGCATCTCACGCTCCACATACATAGCATACAATCAAAACCGCCGGCCCTTATTGGAGATTGGATTCTGACTATGACAAGTTATGGGACCACTTGTCAATAGTGTATCTCTAGAGGCGAATACACTAGGTTCAACAAGAACGTCTTGCAACATGGCCCACACATGACCGACCACTCATTTCGTTTGAGTGTATCGAATGTATATCACCAATGGTTGGGCTCAAACCACCGTTTCCTGAAAAGGGACAACATCGAAATAGATTAAAGAAGCAAAAGGGATTTCTCTAGATAGGTGGTTATACACCTTAATGGGAGCGACCCACATAGCCATGCTGCCTGCCCGATTTTTGTCATTTCCCGGTTGATTAGGCTTGAGGTTTAGATTAACTTTTGAACATCGGGTCATCATCACTTTGAATGCCACATCATCAGATCCGCCAAATATCACTAATTGACGTCCACAAAAATACTCTAGTTGGAAGCTAAGAGAATGGAAATTCTCCGCCACCAACTATAATACATTTGAAGAAAACAACGTACGTGATCCCTTTGGAAATACTCTGTCAGACATCCGTCCATACAGGTCATCTAGGAACAGGATGAACCGAAGGCACTCTCCTACTGCATCCAATATAGGAATCGTCCCATGGATTAGTAGCGAGAAGTCCTTGCAACCTATAGATCACAACCACAACAGAATCACAACTTATCTCTACTTGTTAGGCAGGGAATACTAGTGGCTCTTCCGTTTATGAAAATCAACGGTCTTCAATGCTCTATCTCGATCATCTTATGATATCTTCACGTGTTTGTTGGTTGGAATGGTTTTCGAATATAAATTCGATCTCGGTATTTCCATACCGACAATCGTATTGGACAGATTTGGTAGTCGGCGATTTAACTATCAAAATAATCAGTGATTCAATCACGAACATCCAATGAGTTCACTAGTTCGGTATCCAGCATCAATTGGCCTTTTAAATTAAATCAAATGTAAATTTAAAACTGTTAAATATTTTGATATTCTGAATATAGCTTTCGCTTCTTAATTAACATAAAATGTGTTTTTTTCAAAACCATATCAAATACATTAGAATTCATTCTATATATATATATATATATATATATATATATATATATATATATATTCCCAACCTTTTTTTAACAAATTTCGTATAAACCATTGTTACTTGAAAACAATATTTAATCTCTATTCTTAGAATAACTCGTTTCAAAAACTTACCCTTTTATTTCCTTTTACTTTTAGAATACCGTTATATATGTAAATATCTATATTCTCTAAATTCCTTATTTCCATTACTTTGGGGATTTCACTATATATATACTCAAACCCTTTTTACTTCCGTTAATTTGGAAATCTAAAAAATATATACTCCAATTTGCCACCACACATTGCATTATTATTCCTTTAATGGAAATAATAAATCATCACTAATCCCTTTTACCATTACAACTAATATCATTCTTAGATAATCCTAATGTCGTTCAAGTTGAGGTATTGTGATTACCTCTCAGACCTTGATCAACAACGTTCATATCCTAAGATAAATACGATTTTTAATCCAAACCCACATTTCATTCTAATATAAATACAAATTCTATTATACTCTTTTAATCAAAATACAGTTTCATATAACCTTCATACCTTTTGAAAATCTCTTCCTTATTTTCCTTAATTCAATAATTAAATAATTTCCTATAAAATACCACATTTTAACCTCGACCTCTTTAAACAAATTCATTTTATAATTCAGATTTATTTACAAAATCTTACGACCCACTCCTTTTTATCAAATTCACTTTTTCCAACTTCTTTCCAAATCCTTTCGACCATTTCCCGCTTGAAATTCACCGTTCAATTTCCCACTTTTACTTAATCCCATTATTACGTAACGTTAATGTAAAATTAATGGTTTAACACTTTAAACTTCATTTATCTAACTCTGTTTTAATATAAACCATTTTATCCTAATCCCCTTTGACTTAATTCATAAAATTAAGTAACATTTATTTCAAGCTATTGTATTTGCTTGAAATTTCTTTTATAACTTCGTTATAAAAAATTGTGTTTTAAATGTAAAACCCGTACATAAAATCCTTTCGCCATTCAACTAAATTTCATTCTAATTGCGATACCCCTTTTAAATGAATCTCAATTAAAAAGTAATTCTCTAAATTATTATTAATTAATATAATAATTCACTTTGATTGTTAACTACTTTAGTAGTTAATTCTTTATTTACAAAAATAAATAATAAATTCCTTTTTAAAACCTTATTAAAAATAAACAATATTCATCAAACTTATTTTATTGGATTAAATCAAAACAAACCAATTTAATGATCAATTCTAGTTAAAATGGTTAACTTAGTCAACCCAAATCCGGTTATCTCATTAACCAATTCCAATTCATTCTCTCTTTAAATTAACTAATAATATAATTAATTTAAATAATTCCATTTGATTGTTTCTTAACAAAACAATTATCCAAATTTAATTGTTAGGTTAATTTCTATTCACTTGTATATCAAACTGATTAACATCAGAATTTACTTTATAAAATCTGTCAATAATTAATTATGAATGAATTAATTAAATATTTACTTCCTTAACAAACTTTTTATTTTCAGTATAATTTAATTAAAAATCTATATCCAGTTATAAAATAAATTTTATAACTTCTTCTCTGTTGATTTTCCTGAAAGTAAATTAACATTTATAAACAATTGATTTTATAGGCCATATGTTGCCAAATACTCAACCGATACCGCCCATTGGTTTAAACTAAATAGATGTTGAATTTTCAGTCAACAATCCAATCAGTCATCCCATCAGATCAGTTCATGTATGATAATAAATAATATCTTTGAGGAATCCCGTTGGATCCCTCCAACCCGTTCTTCCCTTATACAAACTGGTTATCTTTATTCCATTCCATTTAACTGATAATTTCCATAACAGCAAATAACGACCATTTAACATCAATAAATCAACAAAACAATTCAAACAACTTGAACAATTAAAAACATTTATAAATAAACGTGACCAATAAGGTAAGTTACCTTCATTAGGTCTAATCGTTAAAATAATGATTTTGTAATTCACTGAAATTAAACAACAGTTTAATTTCATCAGTTTAGTCAACAAATAAATATATAATTAGCAAACAGTCAACCATCAGCATTCAGAGCGCACAAAATAAAAACCCAATTTATATTAAATATAAATAGGAAGAACTGAGTGAGTTTAACTCACCTTGATTTGATTCGCTGTTCAAATGGCTCATTTTAGTTAAATTAAACAAGTGTTTAATTTAACTAAAATCCAGTTGATTCCAATTACGTCCAGATTTGTTCCATAACATTGTGCTCATTGAGACAATTTCAACGCTACTTTGTTTGTCGAATTCTGATAACATAGTCATGAATCATAAATAATATAAGTTTATATGGTTTAATTATATCATTAACCTCAATTAATTATAAATTAATAAACTTAATTACTTTGTTAATTTGCATCTGTACAAAGGGATATGAGCCGATTAGTTTTCTTTCCCAGGCCGTCTTCGTTCACTTGGTATACAATCAGCAAGCTTGTATCATTTCACAGTATTGGATATAGGGGTTTAATAATAAGCTTTTAATTAAAAATATGATTATCTTACATAACTAATTTTAAGTAAACTAGTTCGTCTTGTTAACAGGAAACATGTCGATTCCCTTTAATTCATTCCTTCACATCTCGAGTTTGCTTCTGAGACCATCTGCATACATTATTTACTAATTAGCTTCTAGTTTATATTATTAACTAAACACTAACTAAATTGATTAACGTTACCTTATAACATTACTTAACTGATTATGTTTTGAACTAACCGGTCCACTCCAAAACTCTGGCTTCCTCGTTCCAAAAATTACCCCAACCCCTGCTCCTTTTATTCTCATTTGAACCCTTACCCATCGCACTACCATCACCATGTTGTTGCCCCCTTTCCCAACCCTAGAACATCATCAGACTCCACCACCCACTCTCCTGTGCTTCCTCCAGCAACGCCTCGAGTTTTTGACCACTTTGATTCTGTTTTCCACCACCGAAACAAACATTCAACGCAGTGGATTCAAACCCGAATTGCAGCCACCACACCACTCCAAAAATAGATCACCGTTGCTCCACCTCAACTCTCATCTGAGAGCCCCGAACGATGCTTCTCCCACTGCTCCACTTACGCCATAAACCTCGGCCGACCTCGTGTCTTCCTTCGCCTTACAAACTCCACAACCACAGTCCCTTCAAACACCATTTCAGACCAACACGAAACTTCAGACTCGATCGTTGCATGAGAGAGATTGACGAGTTCGATGTTTTCACTGGTGGGAGTTATTAAGACTAGTGGACGGATTATGAAATTAGAAGGGAGAAAGTAAGGTGAATTTTGGATCGTTAAAAACAAGGTGGAGGCACAGGTTTGTATGTGCATTGACCAATGGAAAAGAATTGACCCAAAAATTAGGGTTTGAGCCATTTATATAGACAAACCAAATGAATATAATATAATTTAATTAATATAGTAAATTTCGTGATG
Organism: Allium sativum; assembly: GCA_030737875.1. NCBI lineage: Eukaryota > Viridiplantae > Streptophyta > Magnoliopsida > Asparagales > Amaryllidaceae > Allium > Allium sativum. Next base: position 40,229,505 of record JASFAX010000020.1, on the reverse strand, counting down.
AATTAATTTTTTAAACCACTATAGATGATTTCTATTTTACAAAATAAATGATAATTTTAGCATAGAAAAATATTCCGGACCGAATGGGATAGGTTTCATCGAATTCTAACATCGTTTGTAAAAAGTCCTTTATAATTATTGATGAAAAATCAAGCATTTAAAATCCCTATAATTATAGAAGAAACCCAATAAATCTGCGGTCTTGACATTTTACTAGGCCTCTTCCTTATGGATCTAATGAATCTTGTTTTGTTCAAATCGGAGTTCATTTGGCCAGTCGTTTATTCGTTTAAAGTTACCCCTATTTGAATTGATCAAAATAGTATAATGGTTAAGGCATTTATCGTTGCCATGGTCACACAGTAAGTCCGATTGACAAGAATATTGAAAATTCTACAATAATTAATTAATACGAACCCAATGGCACCAGTTTCGTCGCATTCTGAAACTGCTTCCCGGTATGCTATTTTTACACGTACCGCAATGCCATTTTGGAAACCTTACCCGGTCTTTAAAAATAACAAACTATATACCTATCCTGACTCTAATCGACGATACGAACTCAACGGAACTGGTTTCGTGGCTTAATTCGATCGTCTGCTCAAGTTACACTCAAATATCTCTTTATTGAATTAAATTAATTACGCGCTATAGAAATTGATTGGGCGTTTACGGCTACCGTGGTCACATACCACATCGGTTTGCGAAGAAATTTAATTTTCTTACAATAATTTAATGATACTGTTCCAATGAAACTAATTTCATTGAAAATGGAGTCCGTTTTCAAAATCGCTATTTTAAAGGCCTATATTTTAAATAACGATTTCCATAACAACTATTTCAAATTTTGATTTGGCCATAACTAACAATCTATAGCACAAAATCTGGATTTTTCTCTTCCATGTGAAATTATCATCAATACAGGTCCAACGTTTCTTATTTCACAGAAATCTGACTTATATCGGATCTTGTATATTCAATCGAAGTTCAAAACTCCATATTACGATCTACAGCGCCATTTCGGGCTTGATTTAAATTATATAAATATGTTTAACATTTGAACTTCGTTTTAAATAACGAATTTAAAATAAAAATCCATTAATTTTCCAAATAAAATATTTTAAAATAAAAAATTAAATAGAATATTTGACTTCAAAAAATACGGGTTGTTACATTCTTTCCCCCTTAAAATAATTTCGTCCTCGAAATTGCTAAGTTAAGAAAAATGCTACAAATCCCATTAATATCCAAATCCAATTTATTTATAAATCCAAAACAGTTCAATACCATATATAAATATTTTCAAAAATATCAAAAAAATTCTAACACTTTAAATTCCCGGAAAAATTCGGCAGAGTCTCCCCTACACGGAGTGACATCTACGATATCGCAGGAACAAATAATATATATATATCGGCCCACACGGTCAGAAAACAAAAATCAAAATACAAAATTTCATATTTTCGCATAGACATACCTTTTACGAGTGCTATTGAGCATAATTGCTCAATGTATATGCGATTTACTCAACCAATATCAATTTTCTTATCCATCTGACACCTGTACTTAACTCAATTCACATATAAGTAATAAATATGTGAAATTCTGAAATAATATCTCTAATCAACAACTATAACTACACAAATTCCAAAATCAAACAGATAACATCAATTCATTTTCAAATACAGGGTTAAATCATAAATCCCAACTCATGTGCAGTTTCATTCTAGTTCAATTATACCAAAATTATTCTTTAATTTATTATTCGCTCAGCTCCATTAATTTTTGATCTTTCCATTCAAACAAATTATCACCCAATAACAAACAATTCGCAATACAGCAACTAATACACGACCAAATCAATTGAATGTACATTCAATATTAATATTTTATTTTGGTTTCACATATTTGAACATCAATCGATTAATATCTGACTGATTTCTACTGGATTATTATTCATTCATATTCCAATTTCAATTTTATTTAATTTAATTTCAGTATCATTATTCATTTAATTTCGCTTAACCCTATTACGTTTCAATTCAAATTTTAACCCAATTTGAATTCCAATCTAATCTACCAAACACTCTAATATCCTAATAATTTGATAAAATTATTCGTTTCCATACAAGAACATAATTTGGGTAAAATTATTTTACTTACCCTTCTTTTCAAAACAATATTGTATCCATTGTCAGTTCAATGCTTCTCAGCACTTGAACCGATCGACAAACACAATACAAAACATTCATATATAAAATTTACAAATACGCTCTCATATATATACACTCAATCTCGATCTAGGGCATTATTAACCCTATGTCTATCAAGTTACACCACAGAGCCGAGGTTATTACTAAACCAATAGCTCTGATACCACTGTAACGACCCAAGGGTTTTCGGCCCCGAAAATCGACATAATTACATTTACCATAGCTCTTGCCGACCTTCCAACACCGAAAACACAGGAACATTGTTAGAAAGAAATTAGAGGGTGAGATAAGAAAGGAAGAAATAATAGAATAGAAGAAGAAGAAGAAGAAGAACCAACACAACATAATCAGAGTCTCACATCGCAGCGGAACAAAATATAATATTGAATTAAATCTTACTGAGAGCTTTTAGAATACTTACAATCATCAGAGTACATCACACATCTAGACAGTTATAATAACCTGTCCTCATATACAACACAGCGGAATAGTAGTTATGTAATATCATATGTCTGAACTCTTCCAGCTCGTCTCTTTACAGCAGTCAATAACCTGAACCTATACAACCTGGTCTAAACCGAGCATTTACAAAACCCCGGGTCAGTCTGGTGAACCAGAGTGAGAAAAACTCGCATAGTATTAAGGGGGATCATCCAACTTGATTTTAGAGTTCAAAAATCTTTTTGAAAGAAAAAGATAATCATAAGACCAATTCCACACATAAATACGGATGGTTTTTACCTTACGATAACCCAAAACATTTTTGAAATCAATATCTTTTCTGATATTATAATAGTGTCTAAATACAAGTAAATATCAATCTAGCGGAACGCTTGCATCTCACGCTCCACGTTTATAGTATACAATCAAAACTGCAGGCGCTTATTGGAGATTGGATTCCGACTATGACAAGGTATGGGACCACCTGCCGATAGTGTATCTCTAGAGGCGAATACACTAGTATCAACAAGAACGTCTTGCATCCCAGCCCACACATGACCGACTACTCATTTCGCTTGAGTGTATCGAATGTATATCACCAACGGTTGGGCTCAAACCACCATTTCCCAAAATGGGACAGCATCGAAATAGATTAAAGAAGCAAAAGGAATTTCTCTAGATAGGTGATTATACACCATAATGGGAGCGACCGACATAACCATGCTGCCTGTCCAATTTTTGTCATTTCCCGGTTGATGAGGCTTGAGGTTTAGATTAAATTTTGAACATCGGGTCATCATCACTTTGAATGCCACATCGTCAGATCCGCCAAATATCACTAATTGACGTCCACAAAAATACTCTAGTTGGAAGCTATGAGAACGACAATTCTCCGCCACCAACTATGATACATTTAAAGAAAACAATGTACGTGATCCTTTTGGAAATACTCTGTTAGACATCCATCCATACAAGTCATCCAGGAACAGGATGAACCGAAGGCACTCTCCTACTACATCCAATATAGAAATCACCTCATGGATCAGTAGCGAGAAGTCCTTGCAACCCGTAGATCACAACCATGACAGAATCACAGCTTATCTCTACTTGCCAGGCAGCGATTATTAGTGGTTCTTCCGTTTATGAAAATCAACGATCTTCAATGCTCCGTCTCGATCATCTTCTGATATCTGCACGTATTTGTTGGTCGGAATGGTTTTTGAATATAAATTTGATCCCGGTCTTTCCGTACCAACAATCGTATTGGACATATTTGATAGTCGGTGATTTAACTATCAAAATAATCAGTGATTCAATCATGAACATCCAATGAGTTTACTAGTTCAATATCCAGCATCAATTGGCCTTTTAAATTAAATCAAATGTAAATTTAAAACTCTTAAATATTTCGATATTCTGAATATAGCTTTCGCTTCTTAATTAACATAAAATGTAGTTTTTTCAAAACCATTTCATATACATTAGAATTCATTCTATCTGTATATATATATATATATATATATATATATATATTCCCAACCTTGTTTTAACAAATTTCATATAAACCATTGTTACTTGAAAACAATATTTATTCTCTATTCTTAGAATAACTCATTTCAAAAACTTACACTTTTATTTCCTTTTACTTTTAGAATATCGTTATATATGTAAATATCTATATTCTCTAAATTCCTTAATTCCGTTACTCTGGGGATTTCGCTATATATACACTCAAACCCTTTTTACGTCCGTTAATTTGGAAATCTAAAAAATATATACTCCAATATTCCACCACACATTGCATTATTATTCCTTTAATGGAAATAATCAATCATCACTAATCCCTTTTACCATTACAACTAATATCATTCTTAGATAATCCTGATGTCGTTCAAGTTGGGGTATTCTGATTACCTCTTAGACCTTGATCAACAGCGTTCATATCCTAAGATAAATACAAGTTGTAATCCAAACCCACATTTCATTCTAATATGAATACAAAATCCATTTTACTCTTTTAATCAAAATACGGTTTCATATAACCTTCATACCTTTTGAAAATCTCTTCCTTATTATTCCTTAATTCAATAATTAAATAATTTCCTATAAAATACCACATTTTAACCTCGACCTCTTTAAACAAATTCATTTTATAATTTGGATTTATTTACCAAATCTTACGACCCACTCATTTTATCAAATTCACTTTTTCCAACTCCTTTCCAAATCCTTTCGACCATTTCCCGCTTGAAATTCACCTTTCAAGCTATTGTATTTGCTTGAAATTTCTTTTATAACTTCGCTGTAAAAATTTGGCTTTTAAACATAAACTCCTTTCGCCATTCAACTAGATTTCATTCTAATTGCGATACCATTTTTAAATGAATTTCAATTAAAAAGTAATTCTCTAAATTATTATTAATTAATATAATTATTCACTTTGATTATTAACTACTGTAGTAGTTAATTTCTTTATTTACGAAAATAAAAAATAAATTCCTTTTTAAAACCTTATTAAAATAAACAATATTCATTAAACTTATTTTATTGGATTAATTCAAAACAAACCAATTTAATAATCAATTCCAGTTAAAATGGTTAACTTAGTCAACCCAAATTCAGTTATCTCATTAACCGATTCCAATTCGTTCTCACTTTAAATTAACTAATAATATAATTAATTTAAACAATTCCATTTGATTGTTTCTTAACAAAACAATTATCGAAATTTAATTGTTAGGTTAATTTCTATTCATTTGTATATCAGTCTGATTAACATCAAAAATTACTTTATAAAATCAATTAATAATTAATTATAAATTAAATAATTAAATAATAAACAATAAATATATATTTCCTTTTAAAAAAATTATTTATTTTCAATATAATTTAATTCAAAATCTATATCCAGTTATAAAATAAATTTTATAACTTCTTCTATGTCGATTTTCCTTACAGTAAATCAACATTTACAAACAATTGATTTTATAGGCCATATGTTACCAAATACTCAACCAATACCGCCTATTCGTTTAAACTAAACAGATGTTGAATTTTCAGTCAACAATCAACAATCAAATCAATGATCCCATCAGATCAGTTCATAAATGATAATAAATAATATTTTTGAGGGATCCCGTTGGATCCCTCCAACCTGTTCTTCCCTGTACACAAACTGGTTATCACAAATCAGATTTATTCCATTCCATTTAACTGATAATTTCCATAATAGCAAATAACGACCATTTAACATCAATCAATAAAACAATTCGAACAATTAAACACATTTATAAATAAACGTGACCAATAGGTTAAGTTACCTACATTGGGACCAATCGTTAAAATAACGATTTGGTATTTCACTAAAATTAAACAATGGTTTAATTTCATCAGTTAAGTCAACAAATAAATATATAATTAGCAAACAGTCAACCATCAGCAATCAGAGCACACAAAATAAAAACCAATTTATATAAAATATAAATGGGAAGAACTGAGTGAGTTTAACTCACCTTGATTTGATTTGTTTTTCAAAGGGCTGATTTTAGTTAAATTAAACAAGTGTTTAATTTAACTAAAATCCATTTGATTCCAATTACGTCCAGATTTGTTCCATAGCATTATGCTCGTTGAGATGATTTCAACGCTACTTTGTTTGTCGAATTCTGATAAAACAGTCATGAATTATAAATAATATAAATTTATATGGTTTAATTATATCATTAACATCAATTAATTATAAATTAATAAACTTAATTACTTTGTTAATTTGCATCTGTACAAAGGGATATGAGTCGATTAGTTTTCAATCCCAGGCTGTCTTCGTTCACTTGGTATACAATCAGCAAGCCTGTATCATTTCACAGTATTGGATATAGGGGTTTAATAATAAGCTTTCAATTAAAAATATGATTATCTTACATAACTGATTTTAAGTAAACTGGTCCCTCTTGTTAACAGGAAACATGTCGATTCCTTTTAATTCATTCCTTAACATTTTGAGTTTGCTTCTGAGACCATCTGCATACATTATTTACTAATTAGTTTCTAGTTTATATTATTAACTAAACACTAACTAAATTGATTAACGTTACCTTATAACATTACTTAACTGATTATTTTTTGAACTAACCGGTCCACTCCAAAACTCCTGCTTCTTCGTTCCAAAAATTACCCCGACCCTTGCTCCTTTTATTCTCGTTTGAACCCTCACCCATACGCACTACCATCATCCACCAACCACTCTCATGTGCTTCCTCCAGCAATGCCACGAGTTTTTGACCACCTTGATTGAAACACCCCACCTCCGTTAAGGTCACTCACAAAGGGAATGCTTTAACTTTGGTGGAAAGTTATAGGTAAAAGACACATAAAAATTTACAAAACAGATAAATTTAAGCAGCGGAATCCAAATATTTATTTCATACGTATTTCAATACAAAAGCATTACATCAAATTGTCTCAAAACAACTTTGAAACATTACACCATAACTTCTGTCTTGATTATTCAATAAAGAAGCATAAACCAAAAAGTAAAAAATGCATAAAACCCCAAGGATCATGTCCAAAGCCATAGCCAATGCAAGAGAGTCCAAATCATACATCTACTTTCTTGAAGCTCGTAAAGAGTTTGATTAAGCTAAAGTATTTCCTCCCTGTGGACCGGGGGGGGGAAGGGGACGGAAGAAAAGAAGACGAAAGAAAATGGGTCAGATAATAAGTCTGGTAAGCTCAATGGTTACTAGTATTTAAACAAGAAAAGGGGTCATGACAGTGATAACAGAACATAGGACAATACCCTAATATAAGATAAGAGGGACGTGTGATCGCACCCATTACTACAGTCTCTACACCTACTTAACCATTGGTTCAACCAGCCCATGTGTTTATAACAAACGATCCCCTTAATGACGGCTCCTACTCGTACGTATTCATGTCCTGTGTACTTCGGCCCCGCTTGATTGTAGTCACCTGTGCTGGTCCCACCATGGGGTGTATCAGTCCCTCTGGTAGCAACCCAACACGATTCAAGATTCATAGTGTACACTACTGATGCCCAGTGCCTGATTTTTCCACTCCGGAGTACGCGCACGTCCATACTCCGTCGGAACATACACTGGCCCACAACCGCCGATGTTTTGCGCTTATAGTTCAGCCAAGTAATTGTAACACCCCGAATTTTCTATTAACACTAAAGTTGCTAAAATATTAATAAGTGTGTAAGAGGGGGGATGTATCTAATATGAATATAAAAGTGTGTAAGAGAGGGGATGTATCTAAAATGAATATAATAATATTAATAAGTGTGTAAGAGAGGGGATGTATCTAATATGAATATAATAATATTAATAAGTGTGTAAGAGAGGGGATGTATCTAATATGAATATAAAAATATTAATAAGTGTGTAAGAGAGGGGATGTATCTAATATGTATATAAAAACAATAATAAGTGTGTAAAAGGGGGGGGGATGTATCTAATGTGTACATTGTAGAATATATATATATATATATATATATATATATATATTGCTGAGTGTTTGCTGAGTCACTTCTGACTCATTGCTGAGTCAACAAGATAAACCCCATCTTGTCTGAACGACTACGGTTATTTCTAGGTTAAATCTAATGGCCTAAATGAATTCTAAAATCTATAAATAAGTGGGTAGACCCTAGACCTAAATCACTTGTAAAATTAGAGAAGCTACCGTCATGCTGCTGCCATGGAGTTCAGCATAGCCGTCACAAACTAAGAAGAGGAAGCCTAATCATCTACAACTAAATCTACACAAATCAAATCAAAAGATCTCTCTTTCTCTAATTCTTTTCTTTTGTTGGTGAGTATGATGATTCCCACAAGACTATTACAAACTAATTTGACTCAGTTATGAATGGATCACAAGAAAGTGATGTGATTTGTAATTGTAAATTCTATATATTGTGGATCTCTTATTATGTTATTATGTTGTCGTATGATGTAAATTATATATGCTATGTCATGCTATGTTGTAAATTCTCTTATGCTATTTCGTGCTATGTTGAGAATCATGTCAAGCTATGTTATACTATCATACTATGCCATGTTATAAATCATGCTATATTATGTTGTAAAATCATGATGTTGTTGGAACATGCTTAAAGTTATGTGTTTTTTTATTTAAATGGATCTTGTTTATGGGAATTTGCCTATTAGGTTAGGTGTACCCATAAACTTGAAACTACAATTAAATAAAACTTGAATATGGGAATTTGCCTATTGAGTTAGGTGTACCCATATAAAACCATGTTGTTAAAAAATTAGATGATGTTGATTCACACATGTTCATATGTAAGTTTATGAAAATTGATTGAGATTATATTAGGTGAATTTTGAACAAGTTGACACCTTTAGGTCCATGACATGTATAATCTATGCAAGTTGGACATATGCAAGTTTCACCCTTTATTATGATTCATTTGGTCACATATACATGTTGTTATTATGATAATCTCTTTTATGCTATGAGTTAGGCTATTCGAGTCTAACATATATTTTGCGAATAAACTTTCAAACGTGGGGTAGGGGTAATATTAGGAATTAATAAATTGGGTGCAATTTTGTAAGATTTTGCATACCATGAATGGATGTCCATAATTGAGTCAATTATGGACATTGTTAAAAATTGGAAGTAATTAATAATTCAAGTAGGGAATTATTAAAATTGGGAAAGTGGATTATTATTAATAATCAATGCTTAGGACACGAGGTTGGACCCGTTTGTGATGTAAACCTGCCCGGACCCGCCCGGCAAATCCAGTAGTCACAAATGTCGGCCCAATGTGAGAGGTCCTAGGCCCAAACTAAAGCATAACAGTTGTAAAGACACGAGGTTAGACTCTTTTATGGTGTAAGACTGCCCGGACCCGCCCGGCAAATCCAGCTGCCATAAATGCCAGTCTAATGTGAGAGGTCTTTATGAGGTTATGGCCTTAATGAACTAAGAAATACTTAACCAGATAATCATGTAAGGTGGGACATGGGGGTTAAGTAGGTGCCTTGGGTGGCATGAGGAATCTGGTGGTTGCCTTTAGAGGCATTTGAAATACGATTAGACTTAACCAAACACACATGTAAATGAACATGACTAAGTGGGTTAAGTGGGATGGACTAATGGGGACAAGCTTAGGTGGAATGCTTGTGGTAAATAGTGGGGGCCCATTTCAACCAGTATCCCAAAACGTATCTTTGTGGGCTCGACCCAAGTCGAGGACGGGACACGCATACTGGGTTTGACTATAAGAGGCCAAAACAGGGAGCGGTGGCAACGCAAGTCCAACGGGTTTCATATGCGTGTGTGGACCCGGGCTGGTAGGTAAGACGTTGTTGCATCGTGTAGGTATAAGCCGTGCATGTCCGTTGTATCAGGTTGCCACTTTAGGGGAGTGATACACCCCACTGTGGGGCCAGCACGGGTATCTACGAGTTAGGGAGCCGATCGAATAATGGGAAGTAGGGTACACCTAGTGGAGATAGGGGCAGGCGACACCTATGTAGTCAGCTAGGGGTACGTAAAGCCATTGGGAAAGTTTCTAAGTGAAGCTAAGTGGGATGAATCTTTAGGGTGACTGGTGTGGTGCAGTATAGTGTTTATCCTTTAGTATTTAGGAGCGCCTATAACGTTGCCTTTAGCGATTGTCTATGTCCTTAATCTGCTCTTCATAGACATTTTCTTGTTTTCCAACTTATGCCTTAGTCCAGTTATTTTGGTAATAGTATTGTAGAATTATCATATTCAACAGACTTTATGTCTGACCCCCTCTTTTCCATCCTTTTTCTCCCTTCAGGTCCGCAGGTTGGGCCAAGTTCTAGTGGAGTCTAGTTGGATCGCTTATCTACTGGAAAGCTTGGACTGCTGAAGTAAAGTCCAGCTTGTTATCTTTCTTTTTAATGGCTATTCATGTAATGGGATTATGTACTTGTTTTATCAAGATAGATATTGTACTTGACATTGAATATGGTGTTATGATGTAATCAAACATGTTTTGACTTCTGCTACAATGAAATAAAGTTTTTGAATTTCCAAGTACTATTTTATATCTGTCTTGTTGTAATTTTACTGTTCTATATTCACTTAAAACCTCCATGGAAGTTAATGCATTCCCTTTGTGAGTGACATTAATGGACGTGGGGTGTTACACGTGGTATCAGAGCATAAGGTTACCAGAACAGATAAAAAAAAATTTTAGAAAAATATTTTTTTCTAAAGTATTTTTGGAAGAAGTGCTTTCAAAAAAAAAAACAAACAAACATGTTATTTAAAGAGAGTTTTTATGAAAAACATAATCCTAAATAGCCACATCCTTATCTTTATCTTTCGAATTCTCTATTTTGAATCTTTCCTTTTTCGTTTCAGCATGGCTGAAGATCTTAATCTCCCAGAAGGCGTGACGATTCCAGGGTGGTTTAGGAGATACTTGGAGGCTAGGGCCACCACTGCAGGCCCAGCGGATACTCCTCCACCCCTAGTTGCACCCATTCCTCCTCCTCCTCCTCGTGTTGACAATTTTGCAAAGACGTGCAAGGAATTCAAGGCTATGGGAAGAAAAACTTTTCAAGGGACTGAGACGTTTGTGGAGGCCAGAGATTGGCTTAAGGAGACTGAGGAATTGTTGGATATCTTTGAAGTGGAAGATGGGAGGAAAGTCCGTTTAGCTGCTTGGTTAATGAAGGGAGAGGCCTCGTTTTGGTGGGAGGTCACTAACGGGGAACGTCCAGTTGATTCATGGGCGGATTTCAGACAAAGGTTTGAGGCAAAGTTTCTTTCAAGGGCAGAGGAGAACATAAATATGGAAAAATTCCTGGCACTAAAGCAAGGGAGCTCATCAGTAAAGGAATATGTCAATAAATTTAATCAGTTAGCAAGGTTTGGCTTGGAGTTGGTGAACACGCCAGAGAAGAAAGCTTTGAGGTTCGTTAGAGGCTTGAATGAACCGTTGCAAGGGTTGGCTATGACCCACATCCCTAGGGGAGCCACCTTTGAAAAGCTAGTAGAAATGGCACTTATGCATGAGGATAAGGCAGTTGAAAAGAAAGGGGATCAGAAGAAACCCCAACAGCAAAATAAGAAGGGTGGTAAAAACAATAATGGCAAAGGGAAGAAGAAATGCTTCAATTGTGGAATGCCTGGCCATCTCAGCAAAGATTGTAGAAAGAAAAAGAAGACTGGTTGTTTTCATTGTGGAGATGCGGGACATTTAGTGAAGGACTGTCCAAAGAAGGGGCAGAGGGCAGGGTCTACCTCGGGAGGACAGGTGCAGGCTCTTATGGCACCAGGGCAGGCAAGGGGGCAAGTTCAGGCTATTGCGGCCCCACCGCTGCAAGAAAGAGGTAGAACAATTTCTGTTGAAAGCTTAGTTTTTCTGTTTGATCATCCTGTCTGTACCTTATTCGATTCTGGCGCATCTCATTCGTTTATCTCTGCATCATTAGTTGAATCACTGCACTTGAACACCAGTTTAGTAGAGGATCCCTTGGTCGTTTCAAATCCAATTGGGGGTTCGGCTCATTTGACCATGATATGTTTGGATTTGAAAATCTCTATACTTAGCGTTGAATTTAGATGTGATGCTTATGTATTGGGCTTCACGGGCTATGGGCTAATTTTAGGAATGGATTGGTTGTCTAGAAATAGGGCCATTCTTGATTGTGAAAGGAGAGTAGTTAGGCTTGTGACTCGCCTTGGTAATGCTCTCGACATCTTTTGTAATCCCATAAATTCCGTTATGCTAAGTTATCTTGAATCGCTTGACGCGTCTGTAGAGAACCTGCGATCGGTAGAAGTGGTCCGGGAATATCCGGATGTGTTTGAGGAGGTGAAGGGCTTACCTCCAAAGCGGGAGATAGACTTTCGAATTTATCTTGTGGATAATGCTAAACCCGTATCTTTGCCAGTGCGCCACATGGCTCCTCGTGAAAGGAGGGAACTCAATAAGCAAGTAAAGGAGTTGCTTGAGAAGGGGTTCATAAGACGTAGTATATCGGAGTGGGGTGCTCCAGTAGTTTTTGCCACAAAGGCGGATGGGTCTCTTAGACTTTGTATGGACTATAGAGAACTAAACAAGCTTACTAAAAAGAACCGACACCCACTGCCGAGGATTGACGATCTCTTTGATCAGTTAGTTGGTGCCTCAGTGTTTTCGCAGTTGGACTTAGCCACTGGCTTTCATCAACTGAGAGTGGCTGAGGATAGTATAGATAAGACTGCTTTTAGGACTCCTGACGGATTCTATGAATGGCTAGTGATGCCCTTTGGTTTGACAAACGCCCCTGCATATTTTGTTGACTTGATGAGTAGGGTGTTTAGGGAATACCTTAACAAATTCGTGGTAGTCTTTGTGGATGACATCTTAGTCTTTTCTAAGAATAAAGAAGAGCACTCCCTACATCTTAGGGAAGTGTTGGAAACCCTTAGAGCGCATAAACTTAAGGCAAAATTTTCTAAGTGTCACTTCTGGAGGAAGGAAGTACGGTTCTTAGGGCACGTGGTTTCCAAAGAAGGGATAGCAGTGGATCCCGCAAAGGTGGTGGCCATCCAAGATTGGAAGGTCCCTAAAAATGCAACCGAAGTAAGAAGTTTCTTGGGGTTGGCTGGCTATTATAGGAAGTTTATCAAAGACTTCGCAAAAATATCAGCTCCATTAACATGGTTAACGAAGAAGAACCTGGTTTTTACGTGGGACAAAGATTGCGATGATGCGTTCCAACGTTTAAAGAGAGCCTTAACTTCAGCCCCAGTCTTAGTGCTGCCAGACGGGAATAAACCGTTTACCATCTATACTGATGCTTGTGGGACGGGACTTGGCGCGGTCCTCATGCAAGAGGGAAGAGCAATAGCCTATGGTGGAAGGCAGTTGAGGGTTCATGAAAAGAATTACCCCACGCATGACTTAGAGCTAGCCGCAATTTTTTTCGCGCTTAAGTCTTGGCGTCACTATCTTCTTGGTGAGAAATTCGAACTGTTCACTGACCACAAATCATTAAAATACTTATTCTCTCAAAAGGATTTGAATTTAAGGCAGCAACGGTGGATGGAATTCTTAGCCTCCTACGATTTTGAAATAGCATATACCCCGGGCAAGGGTAACGTGGTGGCAGACGCCTTAAGTAGGAAAAGGTTGTCCTTGAGTCCGTTGTTTGTTGAACGACAAAATTTAGAATTCATCTCTATGTTTGACTTTAGACCCTCCGTTGACTTAGTACCCGGTCTGTTAGCATCCTTGGAGGTTAGACCTACACTTCTAGGACGTGTTGGTGAGGCACAGCGAGACGACCCACGGTTGGTTGAGATAGTAGAAAAGCTCAACGGGGGGGAGTCGTCAAGCCATCTTCGTAGGTATACCCTAGACGATAAGGGTTGGTTACGAAGGGATAATAGACTTTGTGTACCACAAGACAAAGACTTAAGGAAGGCCATTCTTGATGATGCTCATCGCTCAAAAATGACCATTCATCCCGGCGGGGATAAGATGTACAAAGATATGAAGCGGGTTTTCTTTTGGGCCGGTATGAAAAAGGATGTGGCCGAGTACGTCGCTAGATGCTTGGTGTGCCAACGAGTTAAAGCAGAACAAAAGAAACCCGGTGGGTTGCTTCACCCATTAGAAGTTCCACTATGGAAATGGGAAAGCATCTCAATGGATTTTGTGGATGGATTACCAAGATCAAGGAAGGGTAACACGGGGATTTGGGTTATAGTAGATAGACTTACTAAAAGCGCCCATTTTATTCCCGTGAAAAGTAAGAGGACTGCTCCGTGGTTGGCTTCTGTATACATTAAGGAGATAGTTCGTTTGCACGGTATTCCTTCTAGTATAGTAAGCGACCGTGACCCCATCTTTACTAGCAAATTTTGGAAGAGTTTACAAGAGGCGGTAGGGACTCAGCTATGTTTGAGCACCGCATATCATCCTCAGACAGACGGCCAGACCGAGAGGGTGAATCGCATTCTAGAGGATCTTTTAAGGCTTTGTGTCCTAGACTTTGGGGGTACATGGGAAGAGCACCTTCCGTTAGTAGAATTCGCATATAATAATAGCTTTCAGTCTAGTATTGGCATGGCACCTTTCGAAGCTCATTATGGAAGGCCTTGCCGTTCGCCTACATCTTGGTGGGAATCTACCGATAAAATCCTACTTGGGCCCGATATGGTTAGGGAAACCTCGGAGAAGATTGAGTTGATTCGAAGGAGGATGAAAGCAGCACAAGATAGGCAAAAATCGTATGCTGATAAGAGGAGGACAGATCTTGAGTTTGACATTGGGGACATGGTTTTTATCAAAGTATCCCCGTTACAGAATGTTGTTCGCTTTGGGTCCGTGGGGAAATTAGCACCAAGGTTTGTAGGGCCGTTTCCTGTAAAAGACAGGATTGGGAAGATGGCATATAGGGTGGAGTTGCCTGAGAAACTTAGTGGAGTACACGACGTATTCCATGTATCACATTTGAGGAAGTGTTTGCACAAGACCGCGGAGGTGGTAGAGCCGAGCTTGCTTAAAGAGGTGGAAATAGAGCGTGATGCAACAATCAGACGAGCTCCTACATGCATTCTTGGGTCGGAGATCAAAAGGTTGAGGAATCGAGAGGTCAGACTGGTTAAAGTGCAATGGGGAGATGATGAGAGCAACGCAACTTGGGAGACAGAAGAGAAGATGCGTTCGTTGTACCCTTTTCTTTTTGAGGGTATGTCTTTTAATTTCTCCTTTATCGCTTAGCTTATCTTATCTTATCTTTAGTATGTCCTCTCATTAGTATCTTTGACCTTTAGTTAGGATAATCCTATGGTTGAAACATGTGTTTGAGACATGTTATGTATGATGGATGCAAAATGGATGCAAGTGTTTGCTAGTGGTTGCTCGTGGATGCATATATACACACACTTTAGGCACTAGATCGGCTCAGTCACTACATATTGCATATTGCATATATATGGATGTATTTAGTAAAATGGATGAACGATGGTTGTATTATCATGTGGATGCTACATTCAGATGATGGTTGTGCACGCATATAGAAGTATTATGTAACATTAAGAATCTTTTGCATACATAATGGATGCATGGCACGATCATAGTTGCATTAAGGAGGTCAACTGAATCAGTGGACCGCCTGATTTTGCATTAGATACAGACATATACACACACTGTGCATTTAAACATGAAAGCATTAGAAGTCTGTAAGGACAATGGATGCCTATGTATGATGGATGAGTAGATGGACGTTTAGATGGTAGGATATACATTCTTCCAGACTTGAAGATTTCGGGGACGAAATCCTAAAAGGAGGGGAGAATGTAACAGCCCGAATTTTCTATTAACACTAAAGTTGCTAAAATATTAATAAGTGTGTAAGAGGGGGGATGTATCTAATATGAATATAAAAGTGTGTAAGAGAGGGGATGTATCTAAAATGAATATAATAATATTAATAAGTGTGTAAGAGAGGGGATGTATCTAATATGAATATAATAATATTAATAAGTGTGTAAGAGAGGGGATGTATCTAATATGAATATAAAAATATTAATAAGTGTGTAAGAGAGGGGATGTATCTAATATGTATATAAAAACAATAATAAGTGTGTAAAAGGGGGGGGGATGTATCTAATGTGTACATTGTAGAATATATATATATATATATATATATATATATTGCTGAGTGTTTGCTGAGTCACTTCTGACTCATTGCTGAGTCAACAAGATAAACCCCATCTTGTCTGAACGGCTGCGGTTATTTCTAGGTTAAATCTAATGGCCTAAATGAATTCTAAAATCTATAAATAAGAGGGTAGACCCTAGACCTAAATCACTTGTAAAATTAGAGAAGCTACCGTCATGCTGCTGCCATGGAGTTCAGCATAGCCGTCACAAACTAAGAAGAGGAAGCCTAATCATCTACAACTAAATCTACACAAATCAAATCAAAAGATCTCTCTTTCTCTAATTCTTTTCTTTTGTTGGTGAGTATGATGATTCTCACAAGACTATTACAAACTAATTTGACTCAGTTATGAATGGATCACAAGAAAGTGATGTGATTTGTAATTGTAAATTCTATATATTGTGGATCTCTTATTATGTTGTCGTATGATGTAAATTATATATGCTATGTCATGCTATGTTGTAAATTCTCTTATGCTATTTCGTGCTATGTTGAGAATCATGTCAAGCTATGTTATACTATCATACTATGCCATGTTATAAATCATGCTATATTATGTTGTAAAATCATGATGTTGTTGGAACATGCTTAAAGTTATGTGTTTTTTTATTTAAATGGATCTTGTTTATGGGAATTTGCCTATTAGGTTAGGTGTACCCATAAACTTGAACTACAATTAAATAAAACTTGAATATGGGAATTTTCCTATTGAGTTAGGTGTACCCATATAAAACCATGTTGTTAAAAAATTAGATGATGTTGATTCACACATGTTCATATGTAAGTTTATGAAAATTGATTGAGATTATATTAGGTGAATTTTGAACAAGTTGACACCTTTAGGTCCATGACATGTATAATCTATGCAAGTTGGACATATGCAAGTTTCACCCCTTATTATGATTCATTTGGTCACATATACATGTTGTTATTATGATAATCTCTTTTATGCTATGAGTTAGGCTATTCGAGTCTAACATATATTTTGCGAATAAACTTTCAAACGTGGGGTAGGGGTAATATTAGGAATTAATAAATTGGGTGCAATTTTGTAAGATTTTGCATACCATGAATGGATGTCCATAATTGAGTCAATTATGGACATTGTTAAAAATTGGAAGTAATTAATAATTCAAGTAGGGAATTATTAAAATTGGGAAAGTGGATTATTATTAATAATCAATGCTTAGGACACGAGGTTGGACCCGTTTGTGATGTAAACCTGCCCGGACCCGCCCGGCAAATCCAGTAGTCACAAATGTCGGCCCAATGTGAGAGGTCCTAGGCCCAAACTAAAGCATAACAGTTGTAAAGACACGAGGTTAGACTCTTTTATGGTGTAAGACTGCCCGGACCCGCCCGGCAAATCCAGCTGCCATAAATGCCAGTCTAATGTGAGAGGTCTTTATGAGGTTATGGCCTTAATGAACTAAGAAATACTTAACCAGATAATCATGTAAGGTGGGACATGGGGGTTAAGTAGGTGCCTTGGGTGGCATGAGGAATCTGGTGGTTGCCTTTAGAGGCATTTGAAATACGATTAGACTTAACCAAACACACATGTAAATGAACATGACTAAGTGGGTTAAGTGGGATGGACTAATGGGGACAAGCTTAGGTGGAATGCTTGTGGTAAATAGTGGGGGCCCATTTCAACCAGTATCCCAAAACGTATCTTTGTGGGCTCGACCCAAGTCGAGGACGGGACACGCATACTGGGTTTGACTATAAGAGGCCAAAACAGGGAGCGGTGGCAACGCAAGTCCAACGGGTTTCATATGCGTGTGTGGACCCGGGCTGGTAGGTAAGACGTTGTTGCATCGTGTAGGTATAAGCCGTGCATGTCCGTTGTATCAGGTTGCCACTTTAGGGGAGTGATACACCCCACTGTGGGGCCAGCACGGGTATCTACGAGTTAGGGAGCCGATCGAATAATGGGAAGTAGGGTACACCTAGTGGAGATAGGGGCAGGCGGTACCTATGTAGTCAGTTAGGGGTACGTATAGCCATTGGGAAAGTTTCTAAGTGAAGCTAAGTGGGATGAATCTTTAGGGTGACTGGTGTGGTGCAGTATAGTGTTTATCCTTTAGTATTTAGGAGCGCCTATAACGTTGCCTTTAGCGATTGTCTATGTCCTTAATCTGCTCTTCATAGACATTTTCTTGTTTTCCAGCTTATGCCTTAGTCCAGTTATTTTGGTAATAGTATTGTAGAATTATCATATTCACCAGACTTTATGTCTGACCCCCTCTTTTCCATCCTTTTTCTCCCTTCAGGTCCGCAGGTTGGGCCAAGTTCTAGTGGAGTCTAACTGGATCGCTTATCTACTGGAAAGCTTGGACTGCTGAAGTAAAGTCCAGCTTGTTATCTTTCTTTTTAATGGCTATTCATGTAATGGGATTATGTACTTGTTTTATCAAGATAGATATTGTACTTGAAATTGAATATGGTGTTATGATGTAATCAAACATGTTTTGACTTCTGCTACAGTGAAATAAAGTTTTTGAATTTCCAAGTACTATTTTATATCTGTCTTGTTGTAATTTTACTGTTCTATATTCACTTAAAACCTCCATGGAAGTTAATGCATTCCCTTTGTGAGTGACATTAATGGACGTGGGGTGTTACAGTAATCGTACCCCACCCTGCCTAGTTCAGGGTACCATGATACATCTATGTGGGTTACTGCTGAAATGGGTCCCCGTTACTAGGGTTTTCTAATCAACATGTTTATTTGGTTAAGTGTCCAAGTTTACCTAACCCAGCCCATTCGTTTTTAGTTAACACGTTGAATCGGTTAAGTGTTTTCCTAATTTACTTAACCCTACCAGTCTTGACTTAGCTTTAATTTATTAAAGCACCAACCACTCACATTAGACAGGTCATGTTGTGGTCACTGGATATGCCGGTCGGTTCCAAGAAGATTTAGAACACAACTCAGTCTAGCCTCGGGTTCTTTTTGGGCTCGATGCACTAACCACCCACATTAGACAGGTCTTGTTGTGGTCACTGAATATGCCGGTCGGTTCCGGGCAGATTTTCACCACAACTCAGTCTAACCTCGGGTTAGGCATATTCGTCTTTTCTAAATTCACATTTTTCTATATATATCAAATTTCCTTTATGTGAATTAAATTTAATTGAATCACAGCATAATTATCCTGTGATTATGCTCAACATAAATGGTATATCAAATATTCCATTAATTGAGCAAATCTATGCCATAAATTTTCATATTTCCCAATGCTACCCCCGTGGGATGTATGCGTAAATCACATAAAATGTTGGGCTAGCACGTTAGCCCAAACCCATAAACAAAAAGGGTTAATAAACAAAGAACATGAAATGATCATAAAACAACATACATTTAACTTTTCACATGAAACTTGGCATAGATGTATGTCACTTAACTTTAATCCCTTGGGTAAAGGTGAACTTGTGACTAAGTTGAATCTAATGGTCATGTAAACTCGACATAGGTCTAGCATGAAAGTTTAACATATAATCATAGTTTCAACCCACAACTTGGCATATAATATTATGTATGTTAAAACATAAGAAAGCTATCGTAATCATTTGCTTATCATAATTTAGCATGATGTTAACAACATAAGAGGACTACAATTCCACTTTTTACAACATAAACAGATTCAACTTGGCGTAGTTCTAAATATTCATAAATGTAAATCTAACATGTAAACATGTGATTTAGATCCTAAACTTGCAAATAACCACCAAAATTACAGCATGACATATTTTACCATTTTTTTGGCATAATAAGTTCTTTACTCAATCATAATAACATATAATGTTGTGCATCACCCAAACATATAGTCATGAGATATACAACATGTTCATCATCATAAGCATATAGATATGAAATGTACAACATATTCATCGCCACAAACATATGGACAATATTAATTTCAATGATATTTTAAGATAAACAAGAATCAAATCTCATACATAAGCATTGTACTATATTCCAATTACAACATGTCATGATTCAATCGAAAGGAATGTTTAAATCTGCGTAACAACTAACTTACAAACTAAAAGAAATTCTTGCGTTCTGAAATCTGAATTCTGAAATGGGAGATGCACGCCTTTAATGAAGATCGTTGAACGAAACTAGTTTTAATTTGATTTTAGATGTAAGCTTCAACTTGTCTTTTGAATTGAAAAGGGTGACGGCTACTCTAAATCCTACATTGACGACATTTCAGTTCTAGATTTATTTTTCTGTGTGTTTTTAGGTTAGACATTGAGTTGTTTATATAGAATATCAGTTTGATTATAGCCGTCAGATGAACCTTGGGTTAATCACAGCCACTCAGACCTGATCACGCCCATCCAGAAACCCTAGTGACTCAGCAGCGAGTCAGAAATCGTTCAAATTTCAGATCTGGCCGGGGCCCAGGCCGACCCCCAGGTTGACCTCAAAGGGGGAGGTCGACACTAGGGTCGACCTGCCTGGGCGGGAATTTTCCCGCCCAGCTCGCTTCTGGCTTCTGTTTCAATTTTGAGCTTGTTCTTTTGAGCTGTTTGAATATATTCGAATTTCTGAAACTTCTAACAGCCATAACCTCTTTATACGAAGTCCAATTCACACAAACTCGAAGTCTATCTCAACCAGAATTCCGAGACGAACACAATGGCGTAGCCCGTTTCCCTTAATTCTCACATTTTAAATTAAGTATTATAGGATTCATTATTATAACGTTAATAGAAAGTACAGGGTGTTACATTCTCCCCTCATTTTAGGATTTCGTCCCCGAAATCTTCAAGTCGAGAAGAACTTATATCCTACCATCCAATCACCCATCTACTCAACCATCAAACACAGGCATCCATTATCCTTAAAAGATTTCTAGTGCTTCATGATCATATGCATTGTGTGTGTATATGTCCTTATCTAATGCAAAATCAGGCGGTCTACTGATTTAGTTGACCTCCTTAATGCAAATTATGTCAGTGCCATGAGTCCATTATGAATGCAAATTTTTCCTACTCAAAATTTCTTGCATGAGTGCACAACCATTCATACAAATGCAACATCCGTATGATAACACGTCAAGTTTTAATCCATAAACCAATACATATATGCATATGCAATATGGAAGTGACTAAGCCGATCTAGTACCTAATGTGTGTATATGCATCCACTAGCAACCACTAGCGACCACTTGCAACCATTAATCATAACATGTTTCATTTACATGTTTACATCGAAATAGGTTCCTACCTAAAGATAAAGATAGGATCGAGGAGATATACCTAAAAAGACAGATACGAGCATAAACTTGAGGAAAAAGAGATTAAAGGCGTACCCTCAAAAAGAGAAAGGTAGGTTGCGCATATACGATCCTCAGTTTCCCAAGTCGCGTCTTCCTCGGCGTCGCTCCGTTGAACCTTGGCGAGCTTAACTTCACGGTTGTGTAGTTTTCTGACCTCTGTTTCCAAGATACAGGTTTGAACTCTTCTCATAGTTGCTTCTCGTTCAACTTCAACTTCTACTAGCATACTTGGTTCTACCACTTCCGCAGACTCGTGTAAGCACTTCCGCGGGTGAGAGAAAAGAAAGGCATTATGAATCCCGACAAATCTTTCGGGCAGTTGTACCCTATAAGCCATCTTCCCAATCTTCTCGATGATAGGGAACGACCCTACAAATCTTGGTGCAAACTTTCCTGCGGATCCAAAGCGAACGACGTTCCTCAAGGGAGATACTTTAAGGAACACCTTATCTCCAACTTCGAATTCAAGGTCAGTTCTTCTTTTGTCTGCGTAGGATTTCTGTCTATCTTGGGAGGTCTTCATTCTTCTTCGTATCAAGTCTACTTTCTCTGAAGTCTCCCTAATCATGTCTGGTCCAAGTATGAGCTTGTTTATTGACTCCCACTAGCAAGTTGGTGACCTGCACAGTCTTTCATATAAAGCTTCGAAAGGTGCCATGCCTATGGTGGCTTGGTAGCTATTGTTGTAAGCGAATCCCACCAAAGGTAGATGATCCTCCTAGGTACCTTCAAAGTCAATAATGCATAACCTCAAGAGGTCTTCTAATACTCTTTTGACTCTTTCCGTCTGGCCATCAATTTGAGGGTGATAGGCCATGCTTAAGCACAATTGTGTGCCTATAGCCTCTTGTAAACTCTTCCAAAACTCGCTCGTGAAGATAGGGTCTCGATCACTCACTATGCTGGAGGGTATCCCATGGAGTCGAACTATCTCCTTAAGTTATATGGATGCTAGAGATGAGGCAGTCCTTCTACTCTTGACGAGTATAAAGTGGGCGCTTTTTGTGAGCTTGTCCACTATTACCCAAATGCTAGTATTGCCCCTTTTTGACATAGGCAACCCATCTATAAAGTCCATTGAGATGCTATCCCATTTCCACTGTGGGATCTCTAGAGGATGGAGAAGACCACTAGGCTTCTTCTGCTCCGCCTTGACTTGTTGGCATATTAAACATTTAGAAACAAATTCAGCTACGTCTTTCTTCATGCCATTCCAAAAGAAAATTCTTTTGATATCTTTATACATTTGATCTCCGCCTGGGTGTATGGTCAGCTTGGAATGGTGTACCTTTTCTAGAACCATTTTACCAAGCCCCTCGCCTATGGGACACATAGTCTTCCATCTCGTCTCAACCAGCCCTTGGCATCCACGGAGTATCTATTGAGGTGACTACAAGTCTCACCCCTAATTAATTTGTCCATTACTTCGGCTAGCTGAGGGTCTTCTCTTTGCGTGGCTCTGACCGAGTCTAGTAAAGTTGGTCGCACTTCTAATGTTGCTAGCAAGCCGGGTACAAAGTCAGTGGAGGATCTGAAGTTAAAGCTTGCTATGAACTCCAAGCTTTGCCTTTCCACAAAGAGAGGGCTTAAGGTTAGCTTATTTCTACTTAAGGCGTCTGCTACTGCATTGCCCTTGCCAGGCATGTAGGAAATCTCAAAATCGTACGAGGCGAGGAACTCCATCCACCTTTGCTGCCTCAAGTTGAGATCTTTCTACGAGAATAGGTATTTCAACGATTTATGGTCAGTATACAGTTCAAATTTCTCACATAGGAGATAATGGCGCCAAGACTTAAGCGCAAAAACGATGGCTGCCAACTCTAGGTCGTGGGTCGGGTAGTTTTTATCATGTACTTTCAACTGTCTTCCACCATAAGCCACTACCTTCCCTACTTGCATCAGAACAACGCCTAGTCCCGTTCCGCATGCATCTGTGTATACTGTGAACATCTTGCTTCAATCAGGCAATGTCAGAACTGGGGCTATTGTTAGAGCCCTTTTCAAACGTTGGAAAGCAATATCGCAATCCGAGTCGCAATTGAAAGCTATGTTCTTTTTTGTCAATCTTGTTAGTGGAGCTGAGATTTTTGCAAAATCTTTGATGAACTTTCGATAAAAGCCTGCTAGCTCGAGAAAGCTTCGGACTTCGGTTGCGTTCCGAGGAACCTTCTAATCTTGCACAGCAACCACTTTTGCGGGGTCCATAGCTATCCCCTCTTTGGACACCACATGTCCAAGGAACCTAACTTCTTCTCTCCAGAAATGGCATTTGGAGAATTTCGCCTTCAACTGATGTACACGGAGAGTATCCATGACTTCTTTTAGATGTTGAGCATGCTCTTCCTCATTCTTTGAGAAGATCAAAATATCGTCTACGAAGACCACCACAAACTTATTGAGGAACTCTCGGAACACCCTGCTCATTAAATCAACGAAGTAAGCGGGTGCGTTTGTCATGGCGAAAGGCATGACAAGCCACTCGAAGAAACCGTCGGGAGTTCTGAATGTGGTCTTATCAATGCTGTCTTCATCCACTCTTAGCTGATGGAACCCGGTAGCTAAATCTAATTGGGAGAAAACCGATGCACCAACAAGCTGATCGAACAAATCATCTATTCTTGGGAGTGGGTGTTTATTCTTCTTGGTCAGCTTGTTTAGCTTCATATAATCAATGCACAGACGAAGCAAACCATCAGCTTTGGTTGCGAACACTACTGGAGCACCCCATTCAGAAATACTCCATCTTATAAACCCCTTTTCAAGCAGCTCTTTGATTTGCTTGCTGAGCTCCTTTCTCTCCCTTAGGGCCATGCGCCTAACGGGTAAAGCAATGGGCTTTGCATTATCAATGAGGTATATGCGGAAGTCTATCTCTCACTTCGGAGGTAAGCCCTTTGCCTCTTCAAACACGTCCGAATATTCATGGACTATTCTTACAGACTGCAAGTTCTCGACAGACGCATCAAGTGATTCTAGATAACTAAGCATGACGGAGTTCATAGGATTACAAGAAATTTCGAGAGTGTTACCGAGGTGAGTCATGAGTCTAACCACTCTCTTTTCATAATCAAGGACAACACCATTACTGGATAGCCAGTCCATGCCTAGAATCAACCCATAGCCCGTGAAGCCCAAAACAAAGGCATTGCATCTAAACCCAACGCTTAGTATAGATATTTTCAAATCCAAACAAACCATTGACAAATAAGATGAGCCTCCAATTGGATTTGAAATAACCAAGGGATCCTCTAATATACTGGTGTCTAGGTGCAGAGATTCAACTAAATCAGCGGATACAAATGGGTGCGATGCACCAGAATCAGGCAATGTACGAACAAGATGATCAAAAAGATAGACTAAACTTTCGATAGAAATATTTCTACCTCGCTCTTGCGGAGGTGCCGTGAGAGCGTGGACTTGTCCTCCAAAAGAAGGTCCAGCTCCCTGCCCTTGCTTCCTTAGGCAGGACCTAGCCATGTGTCTTGTCTTACCACAGTGGAAACAACCACCCATCCTCCTTTTCTTCTTCCTGCAGTCTTCGAGCAAATGCCCAGGAATGCCACAGAAATTACACTTTCTCTTTTCATGGGGTTTGTTGTTCTTCCCGCCTTTCTTTGGATCAACCTTCTTGTCCTATGACCCTTCCCCTTCTTATCTTGAGGCACTTCTGCTTTTTCCTCATTCTTGCCCTTGTCTTCCTCATTTAAGAGTGCCATTTCCACTAACCTTTCGTAAGTAGCCCCCATAGGTATGTGGGTCATAGCCAAGCTGTGAAGTGGCTCATTCAATCCCTTGACAAAACGGAGAGCCTTCTTATGAGGAGTATTCACTAAGTCAAGTCCAAACCAGGCCAGCTGATTGAATTGATTGACGTACTCCTTGACTGTCATACTTCCTTGCTTAAGAGATAAGAACTTTTCCAACTATAAACTTCGTTCAACTTGTGAGAGGAATTTCATCTCGAACCTTATTCTGAAATCTATCCATGTTTCAACCGGCCTCTCAGCGTTGGTGACTTCCCAACAATAGGAAGCTTCGTCTTTGAGCAACCACACTGCCAACTGTATCTTTTGTCTATCACCCACCTCGAAGATGATGAACAGATCCTCAGTTTCTTTGAGCTAGTTCCTTGATTCCATGAATGATTCAGTCCCCTTGAAATCCTTTCCACCCATGGCCCTAAAATCTCTACAGATCTTTGAGAAAGCAATTGCACGAGGAGGAGGAGGAACCGCTATAGCTGGAGGAGGGATATCTGTTGGGCCTGTGTCGTTGGCCCTAACCTCTAAGTACCTCCTGAAATAGCCAGGTATTGGCACACCCTCTGGAAGGTTAAGATTCCGAGATATGCTGAAACGAAAAAGAAAAGATTCAAAATGAGGGATAGAAAGATAGTGCATATGGCTTTGGGGATTATGCCTTTTTAAATTTAAAACAACACTTTTCCTTGTAAAATGCTTCTTTATATTTCTTTTTGAAAGATAGTTTTTCAAAATTTCTTATCTAATATGGTAAACCTTTTGCTCTGATACCAAGTGAAACACCCCACCTTCATTACGCTCACTCACAAAGGGAATGCCTTAACTTTGGTGGAGAGTTATAGGTACAAGACACAGAAAAATTTACAAGACAAATAAATTTAAGCAGCGAAATCCAAATATTTATTTCATACATAGTTACAAAAGCATTACATGAAATTGACTCAAAACAACTTCAAAACATTACACCACAATTTATGTCTTGATTATTCAATAGCATAAACGAAAAAGTAAAAATGCATAAATCCCCAAGGATCATATCCAAAGCCATAGCCAATGCAAGAGAGTCCAAGTCATACATCTACTTTCTTAAAGCTTGTAAAGAGTCTAATTAAGCTAGAGTATTTCCTCCCTATGGACCTGAGGGGGGGTGGAAACGGAAGAAAAGAAAATGAAAGAAAACAAGTCAGATAATAAGTCTGGTAAGTTCAGTGGTTATTAGTATTTAAACAAGAAAAGGGGTCATGACTGTGATAACAGAACATAGGACAATACCCTAATATAAGATAAAAGGGACTTGTGATCGCACCCATTACTATAGTCTTTGCACCTACTTAACCATTGGTTCAACCATCCCACGTGTTTATAACAAACGATCCCCTTAATTATCGGCTCTTACTCGCACGTATTCATGTCCTGTGTCCTTTGGCCCCGCTTGATTGTAGTCACCTATGCTGGTCCCACCATGGGGTGTATCAGTCCCTATGGTGGCAACCTGACACGATTCAAGATGCATAGTATACACTACTGATGCCCAGTGCTTGATATTCCCACTCCGGAGTACGTGCACGCCCATACTCCATCGGAACCTACACTGGCCCGCAACCGCCGACGTTTTGAACGCTTATAGTTCAGCCAAGTAATCGTGCCCCACCCTGCCTAGTTCAGGGTACCATGATACATCTATGTGGGTTACTACTGAAATGGGTCCCCGTTACTAAGGTTTTCTGATCAACATGTTTATTTGGTTAAGTGTCCAAGTTTACCTAACCCAGCCCATTCGTTTTTAGTTAACATGTTGGTTAAGTGTATTCCTAATTTACTTAACCCTACCCGTCCTAGCTTAGCTTTAATTTATTAAAGCACCAACCACTCACATTAGACAAGTCTTGTTGTGGTCACTGGATATGCCGGTCGGTTCCGGGCAGATTTACACCACAACTCAATCTAACCTCGGGTTCTTTTTGGGCTCGATGCACTAACCACCCACATCAGACAGGTCTTGCTATGGTCACTGGATATGCCGGTCGGTTCCCGGCAGATTTACACCACAACTCAGTCTAACCTCGGGTTAGGCATATTCGTCTTTTCTAAATTTATTTTTTTCTATATATGTCAAATTTCCTTCATGTGAATTAAATTTAATTTAATCATGGCATAATTATCCTGTTATTATGCTCAACATAAATGGTATATCAAATATACGATTAATTGAACAAATCTATGCCATAAATTTTCATATTTCTGATTGCTACCCCCGTGGGACGTATGCGTAAATCACATAAAATGTTGGGCTAGCAAGTTAGCCCAAACCCATAAACAAAAAGGGGTAATAAACAAAGAACATGAAATGATCATAAAACAGCATACATTTAACTTTTCACATGAAACTTGGCATAGATGTATGTCACTTAACTTTAATCACTTGGGTAAAGGTGAACTTGTGACTAAGTTGAATCTAATGGTCATGTAAACTCGACAAAGGTCTAGCATGAAAGTTTAACATATAATCATAGTTTCAACCCACAACTTGGCATATAATCTTATGTATGTTAAAACATAAGAAAGATATCATAATCATTTTCTTATCACAATTTAGCATGATGTTAACAACATAAGATGACTACAATTCCACTTTTTACAACATAAACAGATTCAACTTGGCGTAGTTCTAAATATTCATAAATGTAAATCTAACATGTAAACATGTGATTTAGATACTAAACTTGCAAATAACCACCAAAATTACAGCATGACATGTTTTACCATTTTGCTGGCATAATAAGTTCTTTACTTAATCGTAATAACATATAATGTTGTGCATCACCCAAACATATAGTCATGAGATATACAACATGTTCATCGTCATAAGCATATAGATATGAAATATACAACATGTTCATCGCCCCAAACATATAGACAAGATTAATTTCAACGATATTTTAAGATAAACGATAATCAAATCTCATACATAAGCATCGTACTATATTCCAATTACAACATGTCATGATTCAATCGAAAGGAATGTTTAAATATGCATAACAACTAACTTACAAACTAAAAGAAATTCTTGTGTTCTGAATTCTGAATTCTGAAATTGGAGATGCGCGCCTTTTGAATTGAAAAGGGTGACGGCTACTCTAAATCCTCCATTGACGGCATTTCAGTTCTAGGTTTGTTTTTCTGTTTGTTTTTAGGTTAGGCATTGAGTTGTTTATATAGAATTTCAGTTTGATTGTAGCCGTCAGATGAACCTAGGGTTAATCACAGCCACTCAGACCTGATCAGGCCCATCCAGAAACACTAATGACTCAGCAGCGAGTCAAAAATCGTTCAAATTTCAGATCAGGCCGGGGGCCAGGTCGACCCCCAGGTCGACCCTAAGGTCGACCCCAGATCGACCTCAAAGGGGGAGGTCGACACTAGGGTTAACCCCCTGGTCGACCTGCCTGGGCGGGAATTTTCCCGCCCAGCTCGCTTCTGGCTTTTGCTTGAATTTTGAACTTGTTCTTTCGAGCTGTTTGAATATATTCAAATTTCTAAAACTTCTAACAGTCGTAACCTCTTCATACAAAGTCTAATTCACGCAAACTCGGACTCTATCTCAACCAGAATTTCGAGACGAACACAATGGCGTAGCCCATTTCCCTTAATTCTCACATTTTAAATTAAGTATTATAGGATTCATTATTATAACGTTAATAGAAAGTACGGGGTGTTACATTGATTCTGCCTTCCACCACCGATACAATCAATCAACGCAGTGGATTCAAACCCGAATTGCAGCCACCACACCGCTCCAAAAATAGATCACTGTTGCGCTACCTTAAGTCTCATCTGAGAACCCCGGCTGATGCTTCTCCCACTGCTCCACTTACGCCATAAACCTCGGCCGACCTAGTGTCTTCATTCGCCCTTACAAACTCCACAACTGCAGTCCCTTCGAACACCAATTCAGACCATCACGAAACTTCAGACTCGATCGATACTGTTTGCATGAGAGAGATTGATGAGTTCAATGTTTTCACCGTTGGGAATTATTAAGATTGGTGGACGGATTATGAAACTGGAAGGGAGAAAGCAAGGTGAATTTTGGATCGTTTAAAACAAGGCGAAGGCGCAGGTTTGTATGTGTGTTTACCAATGGAAAAGAATTGACCCAAAAATTACGGTTTGAGCCATTTATACAGACAAACCAAATGAATATAATATTATTTAATTAATATAGGAAACTTCGTGATGAATTAACATTTTAAACCACCATAGGTGATTTCTATTTTACAAAAAAATGCTATTCTTAGCATAGGAAAATATTTCGGGCCCAATGGGATAGGTTTCATCGAATTCTGACATAGTTTGTGATAAGTCCTTTATAATTATTGATGAATAATCAAGCATGCCCTATAATTACAGAAAAAACCAATAAATCTGAGGTCTTGACATTTAACTAGGCCTCTTCCTTATGGATCCAATGAATCTTGTTTCGTTCAAATCGGAATTCATTTGGCCTGTCGTTTATTCGTTTAAAGTTACCCCTGTTTGAATTGATCAAAATAATATAATTGATCAAGGCGTTTATCGTTGCCATGGTCACACGGTAAGTCCGATTGACACAAAAATTGAAAATTCTACAGTAATTAATTAATACGAACCCAATGACACTAGTTTTGTCGCATTCTGATATTGTTTCTCGGTATGCTATTTTTACAAGCACCGCAATACCATTTTGGACACCAAATTACCGGGTCTCCAAAAATAACAAACTATATACCTATCCTAACTCTAATCGATGATACGAACTCAATGGAGTTGGTTTCATGGCTTAATTCGATTATCTGCTCAAGTTACACTCAAATATCTCTTTATTGAATTAAATTAAATTAATTATGCGCTATAGAAATTGATTGGGCGTTTACGGCTACCGTGGTCACATACGACATCGGTTTGCTATGAAATTTGATTTTCTTACAGTAATTTGACGATACGGTTCCAATGAATATAATTTCATCGAAAATGGAGTCCGTTTGCAAAATCGCTATTTTAAAGGCCTATATTTAAATAACGATTTCCATAACAACTATTTCACATTTTGATTTGGCCATAACAAACAATCTATAGCACGAAATCTGGATTTTTCTCTTCCGTATGAAAATTATCATCAATACGGTTCTAGTGTTTATTATTTCATAGAAATCCGACTTATATCGGATCCTGTATATTCAATTGAAGTTCAAAACTCCATATTACGAACTACAGCGCCATTTCGGGCTCGATTTAAATTATACAAATATGTATAACGTTTGAACTTCGTTTTAAATAACGAATTAAAAATAAAAATCCATTAATGTTCCGAATAAAATATTTTAAAATAATAAATTAAATAGAATATTTGACTACCAACAATACGGGTCGTTACATGACATGCCAATCTAATCAGTATTTATGTCTTATTCAAAATTCAAAAGAAAATTACATAAGGAAGGAGAATAACAGAAAGTAATGAATGCATAACTTATTGTTTAATGATGACTAAAATAAAGTTCTGTGACTTTTTAAATTTCAAAACACATAATATTAAATAACATAATGACATGTTTATCTAACACTGCATATTATAACATAATGACATGTTGTCATAATTTATTTAGAATCTACATATTATTTTAAATCAACCTATTCAATGCTTATGCAAGAATAAATAAAATAAATATATATATACGTACAATTTGATACTAATTTCAATTGTAATAAATCACTATTTATCTAATTACAAATAATTGTTTATTAGAAATAAATTTGAAATCATTCATAAATAACGTCATATTTTTTAAAAAAATTTAATTTAATTTAATAATGGAATTTATAAATTCTATGCATTTTCTAATAAAATTTCCTTAAAATAAAATTTTAAATTGGTTCTTATTTTTCGGGTTGTTACAATCCCCTCCCCCCCCCCCCCCAAACTTAAAATCTTTTCGTCCTCGAAAAGGAACGGAGCTGAAAGTTGTTTAATTAGTCGACTCAATTTTCATTCTTTTATTGATTTCAATAATTTTATTAGTTGATTAACTTTTTAAATATATGTAACTTTTATATATTCAAAAATCATATTTTCTCAGATCGGATTATATATATAATCACAAATACGTTAATTATAGACTTGTCACTCTCATCTCGTTCTAGGGCATTTCTAACCCCATCTCTAATGAGTTTTCTCATTCTAGGATACTACTAATCCTATCACTAATGAGTAATCTTATATAGGATATTACAAATCCTACGTCTGATGAGTCTTTTGCTCAGTTCTAACGGGTTGTACCCCAAAGATTTGAGCTAACCAGTGCTCTGATAACTACTGTAACGATTCAGATTTTTGCCCGGACCTAATCAATCGCAAAATCGACTAAGACCGTTAAAAACCTGAATACGCTAACTCCGGGAATACAATACATCAGAAAAAATAACAAAAGACTTTTATAACCATCATAATAATGTCACATCAGAGTACATGGAATATAATACAGCGGAAGATAAATTTACAATAGATTTTAATACAGTGCAGCGGAATCAAAAATCTGATACAGCAGAAGTCTATCAACACTCTGGACACAGCTTTAAGCTTCGATCCAGAATCTTGCTCAATATATCTGCAAAATAAGCTACTCGACTGCCCGTGTGGAAAAGAGGGCACCTGAGTTTGCAAAGTGACACAAACTATGGGTCAGTCATGGGACTGGTATTAGAAATCTTTACATAACTTATCTAGTAATATAGCTAATCACAGGACCACGCCGCTAACGTGGAACATGTTTACTCCATTGGATTGCCAGTGCATAATTTAAATAAAGTAAATCGTTAAACAATGCAATGCTTTTTAGAAAAATGAAACCATTATAAGACTCAAGTCCCATCACACAATGCAACGTAAACCGGAGGAGAGAGTTTTCCCTTATAATGGTCAAAAATGCTTGATACGATGAAAACGGATTTGATGTTATTATTAGTGTATATAAGTTTCGAAAACATTTCAATCATAATGTATCAATCACAGACGGCATAGCTACCATATACTATGTCGCTATACTAGTTCTACAATCAAAACCGCATGGTGTCATATTAGAAGTTGGATTTCCGTCATGAGTCAAGGCTAGGAATGATCTCCTTATCGATTCGAGACACTCTAGCAATGTCTCAGGATACGAACTCTGGCGAACCCTTGGATCCTGCAGGGCCGGTCCACAATACTTTAGTGGATTGGCAATTCCTAAACACACGCTTCCCGGTCCTATTGAACCTATAAATTGGTCATTATCGACCAATATAACCGAGGCCGCGTAATCTATCATCCACATAAGTAAAATGTCAGGGCTTTTAAAAACCCTGATACCACTTCTAGCTAGAAAGAAACGTGTGCACTCCCTACATTCCCTTGTCCCGTTTTTAACTCATACCGGGGTGTGAGGCTCACGAAGTAATGCTATGCATAAAGCTATGCCGAAAATAGGCTATGCTTTGATCATCAACCATAAGGCCCCGCTTTTCAACAAAAGCCTTGATCATTTGCAACTTGGCATGCCACATTGATAATTCACGCCATGCGATTGATAACTACCAATATATAACCTCTGAGCTTGTGTGTCTCAAAGAAGGGTGTAAAGCAAGAGAATAAATTCTCTGCCACCATAGATATAAATATTAAATAGAAATCTATTTAATTTACATGGAATGAAATCCAATGTCAGATACACATCCATTTACAATTCCGTTCTGGGTCTGAACGAAACCGAAGTCACCTTATTCATCATCCCGTATGTCCAATACGAAAGATAGGTGCTCGCTTATCTGGACAATCAACAAGTACGTCTAGACAACTACAACTGTAACCCTTTCAAGGCAGCAACTCCTATCGAAGGCATCAGTAGCTATCCATTCGATGTGAAGATCGTCGGTCTTCAAACACTATCTTCATCTTCGACATTTAATCGTCGCAGTAATTATTCACAATGGGTTAAACCTGGTCTTCCCGAATAACTCGCATATTTTATAATAAAAAACAAAGTGTTATAAAAACACATCAAACGCCTCATTCTAATTCAGAATATTCTTTTAATAAAATATTCACATTATTCTATCAAAGATAAATTCTTCAAATTTATTCTTAAATCTTTCTTTTTAAAGATTTATTAAAAACTCCAATTTGGTTTTAATATCAAAAATCATTATTTAATGATTATTCAAATTTAAGAAATATATCTTATCTTTAACTGGTTTGAAGAACCAATGTCATTTAAAACACAGTTCACGATAAACCAAAAATCATCTTCCATTAAATATGGAATTTTCACAGAAATTAAATCAATATAAATCGATATAAATTTTTGTATCAGACTAATAATATAAATGGAATAATGGCAAAGCCTTTTAAATTCCATATATAGTAACGGTCTTCTTTTACAACAGCTCATCTTAGTTATTACTGAATCGAATTCCATTCAATTCCAATTTAATATATTAAATTGAAAAAAAAACTTCACTTTGGAAAATTACCATTTCATCTTAATAAAAGATTTATAAATTCCATTTAATTCTTAATAAAAGATTTATAATATCAAAATTATAATTTCACTGTTAGTTGGGACTAAAGAACAGATGTCGTTTAAAACATAGTTCATGATAAACCCTCAATCAACTTTCGTCTTAATGCTTAATTAAAATATTAACTAATTAGTAAACTTCTCTAAATCTAAATTAAAAGATTTATTCTTTTCACACGGGGTTTAAGAACAATGTTATTTAAAAAACCATTCACGACAAACCCAAAATCCAGTTTATTTATTTAATTCCAATTAAATACTACTACATGGGAAAACTTCATTAAATCTTGATTAAAGATTTGTTCTATTTCTTTAAAATAATGTTTTTAAAATATTAGATTTTGGAAATTTCTACTTTTTATTATATTTATTATAAAATGAATAAAAACGATAGATAAACCCATTCGGGTTAAAATGGCGTTTCAACTTATAGTGGGCTAAATAGTCCAATTCATTACCATGTCCATTTATGGTTTATAATGGGCTAGACCTCCCACATTAGGCCTACAACTTGCGGATGCTGGACATGCTGGTCGGGTCCGGGCAGACTTATCCCATAAGTTGGGCTTTACCTCGTGTCATAGCCCGCTTCGTATTTGTGCACTTAGACCTCTCACATTAGGTTCAACATTAGTGGCTGTTGGATATGCTGGTCAGGTCCGGGCAGACTTCCACCACAAATGCAACCTAAACTCGTGTCAAAAGTGCAATTATAATTTATAATTATAATTATTTCACTGAAAAATATTCATTATTTTAAACTATTATTTATTTAAAATATCTTTATTCTAAAATATTCTTAATTTAAAATATCCTTTATTCTAAAACGTCCTTTATACTGAATTGTTATTTATTTTATAATATTCTTGTTATCAAATATTCTTTATTTCTGAATCGGAATGTGACTTAACCAATTACCATATAAGTTCATTTATATGGTTTTCATACATTGCATATGAATGATAAATAATCAGTAAACATCCAAATAACAACCAGAGTGCATTCTACAACTAATCACAAGGGAGATGTGTGATTAGAATATCATCCCAAGACCCGTGTGGGGTTTCATCCAACAAATAAATAATAAATTATTTGTGCACTTGGGTGATGTTATTGTAAAAAAAAATCGTCCCTATCACATGAACAAGTCAGATAACTTGTAAATGGAAGTGTAATTATAATAACAGTATTTTAACATGTTTAATTTCCCAAATCTCAATCATGTCACAATATAACATACATAACAACACAACAATTCACCCATGAAATAGATATAAGTAATATTTCAATCAATTTAATGCAATAAAAATGATACTTTTTATTTCAATCTTTTTAATCAAACAACGTGACAATAAAAATGTAATATTTTTATTGAAAACAAAATAAAAATGTCTTCTTTTTATTCAATTCTTTTTAATGGAAACAATGTATATTTTACATAAATCATATCTTACATTAAAAATGTAATTTTAATATTTCAACATATTTTCCTAAATATGATTTTAATGCTTTTGATGTGTGATGTCAAATAAAAGAAGAATTTTATTCGCACAATCTTTTCTACATGTTTCTAATGTCAAATAAAAAGTGATTTTTTTATTTGCATAAAAATTCCAATGTTTCTAATGATAATCTCATTTTTTTTAATTTTTCATAGATATTATTCTTTCTAATCTACATAACACTTTAAGTGAAATATTTTCAAATGACAACTTCCATTCTGACATGTATAAATATCTAAAATGAAACATTTTTTTAAAAATTATTCTTAAGTGTAAAAATGTTCTTTTTAACTTTATCCAATTTTCCTACAACATGATGAACTTGTGATTCACACATTATATTCACAATAACAGGTAAATTTTCTTGTAAATTAATTTGTAACATTTCCTATGTTTCTAATAAAAAGAATAATTTAATTAGAAACAAATGTTGACAAATTTCATTAATGGTTACAACATTAAAGGGTGATCTTTCTAATCTAACATTTTCAATGAAGACAATGTTACATTAGAAATGTAATTTTTCTATTTCAACTTTTCATAAAATGTAATTTTTTTTCTTTTTCAACCTTTAAATGAAAACAATATTATAATAGAAATGTAGCCTCATTATTTCAACCATTTCAATGAAAACAATATTACAATAAGGATAAAATCTTTTTATCGTAAACATTTCATTTATACCAAATAACAATAAAAATGTGTTCTCTTTATTTTAAGCAAATTGTCACTAAAAATATGTTATTTTTAGTCATAACAAAATGACACCAAATATATGTCTTTTTTGTTGAAACACAATTTTAAGAAAAAACCATATTTTATGAAATCAATAAAAATAATATTTTTATGTAAACAATGAAAATGGAGCTTTCATTTCAAATTTAAGTTTGATAAAACTTCCTGTTCAATGTAAATCATGACATTGAGATTTTTATTACAAATCTTAATTCGATAAAAATTCATGTTCATGTAAACAATAATAATGATGATATTTTTTTATTGTTAATCTATCTTTAACGTTCATGTATTCAATAAAGATGATTTTTTTATAATAAAAACAAATCAAGATTCATGGGTCTAAATAAAAATGAAATCTTTATTCTAAAAACAAAACTTTATATATAGATTTAAATTAAAGAACATGAATCTCATTATAAGAACATAGATCTAAATAGAGGAAGAACAAATCTATGTTCTTGGACCAAACAAGAAGAAATCTTTATTATAAATATAAAAATAAAAATATGGTTTTTGTTTTAGATCTATATCTAAACATAAACTAGAGATGCAGATAAGAGAAAGAACTTTAATTTTAGATCTAGATCTAACAATATGAACATTATAATCAACACAAACCACATGCAACCAATTTTAATCTCAACATCACAGGTCTTATTTGATTACATACATACATCGATTTAAATAGGGATAAAATAATTAAATTTTAATTAGTTATTAAAAACAGATATCCCACCTTGGTTTGAATCAGATATAAATTTCTAACGGGTTCCGAATACATTCCAACCTTCTCTATGTCGTAGAATTCGATGTCACCGCTCCCACGTCTTTTGTTTCCACTGGATTTGTTCAACATACTAAAAAAAGATACAACTTTTACAATTTAAAATAGATTAACAACGAATTTAAAGTTTTGCAATTCTTTTATTTTATATATACCTTATGTTTCAGCAAATTGTTCAAAACTTCTGATCCAGATTGCGTGAGATTGGACGCACAAGAGGAAGAAAGATCTTCGAAATATTCTAAAGGATGGAGATCTAATTCTTTATGGATGAAGAGAAATTGGAGGAGGAAGTTTTGAGGGGTTTAGGCCATTGAAGAAGAAAGAAGAAGAATGAGGCGGCTAAAGAATGAGAAGATGGATTGGAGTTTTATTGAGTGGTATGAGAGAGTTCAGGATATTATATAGAGGAGAAAATCTCATTTTAACCCCTTACATTTTATTTTGTTTAATTATTTACTTTTTTTCCTTCTTTTCAAAATCAACTTATCTATTAAATCAAATTTACAAATTTCCCTAAATACTACTCTAACCATTTATTTGATTAGAATATTCTTACCATAACTTAGTTAATAAACCGTTTAATAACAGCATATAATTCAAATCAATATCATCAACCAAAATATTAGGAATTTATTTAAATAATCAATTGTTACATAGTTAACAAATATTATTGAAGCAAAGAACATTAATATCATAGTTGCCTCGAACATTAGTAATATTACGTTAATTCCATAATCCTCATTTCTATTTTATATTTCTTCTCATAAAAACATACGT
Source organism: Allium sativum (assembly GCA_030737875.1). Classification (NCBI taxonomy): domain Eukaryota; kingdom Viridiplantae; phylum Streptophyta; class Magnoliopsida; order Asparagales; family Amaryllidaceae; genus Allium; species Allium sativum. Next base: position 40,191,704 of record JASFAX010000020.1, on the reverse strand, counting down.
TTCTCTTTCTAAAACCTTATTATTACATTTATTTCTATTATCTTTTTTTTATATGGTTATATATTTTACTTTATTCCTCACTTGTGTCTCTACATATGTAGTAGGTTACAAATGAAATAAATTCGTTAACATGGCATGTCAATCTAATCAGCATTTATGTCTTATTTAAAATTCAAAAGAAAATTACATAAGAAAAGAGGATAACGGAGAGTAATGAATGCATAACTTATTGTTTAATGATGACTATAAAAAAGTTATGTGACTTTTTAAATTTCAAAACACATAATATTAAATAACATAATGACACGTTTATCTAACACTACATATTATAATATAATGACATGTTGTCATAATTTATTTAGAATCTACATATTATTTTAAATCAACCTATTCAATGCTTATGCAAGAATAAATAAAACAAATAAATATACATACAATTTGATACTACTTTCAATTGTAATAAATTACTATTTATCTAATTACAAATAATTGTTTATTAGAAATAAATTTGAAATCATTCATAAATAACATCATAATTTTATTTATTTATTTTTTCAATTTAATAATTTAATTTAGTAATGGAATTTTTAAATTCTGATGCATTTTCTAACAAAATTTCCTTAAAATAAAATTTCAAATTGGTTCTGATTTTCCGGGTTGTTGCAATTACTTACTTATCATTATTATTAATCAAATTTTATTATAAATAAAAATCATTAATTATTAAACATGACTTATTAATTCATGAATACTACTCGTTAATTAAATATTAATTTTAGATACTAATTATTAAGTATTGATTGTTGGTTAGTTAAATATTTAATTTAATTAATAAACGTTAACAATAATTGCTAATTATAATAACTAACTATAGTAAATTACCAAACAAAAAATTACTCATCCTATAAAAAAAATTTGATTGATGATCGTTAATTATAATAAATTATAGGTAATGGCATATATGAGTGAGTAATTATGATTAGTGGATTCGATTAAAATGATCATTAATTGTTTTGATTTTTAAAGTGCAAACAAACTATTCGCTTCTGTGCATTTACATGGGTCCTTGATGCAATCCGATGCAAATGACACAACTTTCATCAGTTGTAAATACAACAGGTGCAAATAATACTACTCGCTTCACTACATTTGCATTGGTTCCTCAGGAGCCGATGTAAATAATACTATTTGCTTCGGTGCATTTGCATCACTTCCTAAGGAATTGACACAAATAACGTTATTTGCATCGGTTATGATGAAACCAATGCAAATACTAGTATTTTCTCTCTGTGTTCGCATCAAACCCACAAAAATCGATGCAAATAACACTATTTGCGTCAGTTGTAAAGACAGCCGAAGCAAATGAGGCGTAGCAACAGGCATATTTTGTGCTAGTGGTTGCGAGACCTCGTAAGTCACTTCATATTGTGGGGAATGACACGAAACAGCTTAAGAGGAATACGGTTAAGCTAGTCAAGATGCAATAGAGTGAGGATAGCAATGATTATACGTGGGAGACAGAAAAGAGCATGAAGGCGACCCATTCGGAACTCTTCGTCGATACGACCCATTAGTATCGTGTCACCTTACATTATTGTAGCTTGTACTATTGTGTTTGTGTTAGAATTCAGCGTGCTAGGATAAGGCTATGGATGCATGGCTTGATGGCTTTTAGATTGGGTGATAGAATTGGTTGCTTTAGGATGATGGGTATGCAGAATTGTTTAGTTACATATGTTGATGCAATTTTAGGGGAAAAATTCCTAAAGCGGGAGAATGTAACAGCCCGTAGTTTATGATCCTAGTTTACGTATCAGAGGATCGTAAAATATGTTTATTTTATTCCCTAAGGGTTGAAACATTCTCATATTTTAATGTGTGGTTTATGGGGATGTGAGACATGTCTATAAGTTTTACCAATTTTGTTTGTGACCATTTTGCCCCTGCTAGTCTTGTACAGGGAATATCTTTTGACTCGGATCGAATCAGGTGGTGAGACCTGTGCCATTGAAAAGAGATGATGATTCTGTTTCCATAAACTGGTCATATTAAAGATTTGGCTCAGTGATTTGGGAGGAAACACTGTTTAAAAGTTTTATAGTTGGGTTTTTAGGTTTTTAGGTTTTTAGAGCCTTAATGAGCTGATTTGAGGAGGCCCATTATTGGGCTGGTGGGAGGCTATAAATAGGGGGTGGGAGGCATGGAGAATAGTTTACTTTCTCCATTCTCATATTTTGGAAGAGCTTGTGGTCCTCGATTCCTCCATCTTCTTCACCTTTCCTCCATTAATGCTTATAGAATCGAAGATCTACATCGTTTGAAGCTAGATCTATATCATTTCAAGAGGGAGTTCATCGAATCGAAGTATTTGAATCAAATTCTTCGCTGTCCGGATATAGATCAAAGTGTTTTTAGGTTGTTTTGTGGAACTTGTGAGTGATATGCATCTCACACACGGATTTAATCAAGTATATGAGTTCTATGATCTTTATTTCATCATTTTCTAGTCGTTTTCCTTATATCTACATCATGGTAAGATTATTTTCGTATGAATTGCCATAGGATCTAATTTAGCAACTTTAAACTGGTAATTTTCATATATTTTCCATATGTTTATGCTAGTTAGATCCATATATTAGTTCGTATGTTCATTTATCATGATTTTTGGTGACATGTGCATAATTTTGGTGAATATCGTCATATTCATATTGTTAATGATTTCATAACATGCTTATGGTTGTATTGGAAGAATTGGATGAGTTGATTTCATTGATATTGTCGATTGGCAAAGTTTAGGTCAAAACTGGACTTGGAATGGGGATGTACAGGCCACGAGTCAAGCGTGTAGTACAAGCGTAGTACAACTTGGGGTCGGGTCGACTGGGCTATGGTCAATCAGGTGGGGTTTCTAGTCGGTTGAGCATGAGTTTGGGTCAAGCCAAGGGGTCGCTCGAGCAAGCATCGGGTCGGTCGAGCATGGGCACGAGCAGCATGGCGTTCGTCTGGTCGGCCAAGACTAAGGAGGAGGGGTAGGTCGAGCAGGGTCCGGTCAGCCGAGCAATAGTATCCGGGTAGGTCGAGCACTAGTGTCAGGTCGGTCATGGTTTTGTGCATAGGGTCGATCATGTTCAGGAGGAGTCAGTCGCACCCAGAAGACATATGGTCATTTCTGAAGAAAAAAAATTGGGTACGACCCAGATTTGAATAAAAGGGACTGGAAAAAAAATTCAGCCAGAAATGCCCAAATCCGTGCCGTAGCACAGTGTGCTTTCAAATGCCATGGTTAATGGTAGAAACGCTGTGTCTTGTTTCCATAACGATTTGTTGAACGCTATGAATGGATAGTGGATCTTATGTTGATTCAGTGATGTGATTACTTTGAAGTGAATTCAATAGGGAATGTGGAAATGATATTATGTGTTCATTGTTAGTCGTAATATAACGGGTGTTGTGACAACTCAAAGGTGTTCTAAGTTGGTCTGTAATGGTTTGATGGTCGCCGTCGATGACGAATGGAGATACCGAAGGCCTAGGAATTATAGTTATCGTAGGTTCTAGCTGGCTCAAAGCAGGGGTTACACGATTTCGTCATATGGCCGAGTACCCTGGGAATCGTGTATGGCCTAGACACGTTTCGTCGTATGGCATATGGGGTTTTTTCTGGAACCGGGGTTCACCATTGGCCCTTGACAATTGATAGCAAAATTTTGAGCCAGTCATACAATCAACGATGGTTTCGAAGCAGGATTGGCATTGATAGCCAGAGTCTGTCATGCATGCTGGATGTTTGGTTTGTACCGTTTCACGTAGAATATCCAACGTTGAAGGAGATGTTCCTAGGGTGTTTGTCTGATATTGGTTTAGGCCTCTGAGGCTTGTGCTTGAGGGATGTTGAGTTCGATTAGGATAATTTTCATGGTACATATATAATCTGGATGCTATGAGTGCTATTGTTGGTTGCTTATGATTGCCATGAATAAATGGTTGTTTTGGTTTCCACTGATGGATGGTTGAAATGTTTGATGTAAAGGTTATCACTGTCCGATATGGGGAAGACGAAAGTGAGTTCTTCTCTGGTGTTGTGGGTAGATTAGTTCATTTATTTACCCATTCTCATATAATTTATTGATGATGTTTGATAGCTATTTTTATCGCTCAGTAAGACTGTTATTTGACTCAAGCTTTTATGTTTCCCTCTTGTTAACTTGGGTTGTTCATCCGATTGTTCGATGGGTAGACTAAGTGGTATGTGGCAGGTGATAGCTTAGTGAGGACGATGTTGCGGTTCGGAGGCAAGTAAGGAGGCTGGCATATTATCTTTCCTACTATATTGTATTTGGATTTCTGTTGTTTGTTATTCTTCTCTGAGTGTTGTAGTGAGGCAAAATTGTATAAACACTATTGTTATATCTTAGTGTATGTATATTACTTTCTAGTTGTTAAGAAAGTTTGGTGTTTTCCGCTACACTATTAATACATGTTGTATATGTTCTATTATATTTAATCCATGCGCTATGAGTTATGACATGCTTTGTTTATATTATCATACCTCGATGATTATCCATAGCTCCCTGGCACGTCTTCGAGTGCATTATTCCCCTTGTTAAGTATAGGGGTTGTGAATGGTCGTTATAACATCAAAGGAGACTTTGTGAAAGGCCACAAAACCTTTGTCAGCTCCGATTTGGTTCACTACCTTCCCGGTAAGATGCAACAATTTGGCTCGGTCCTAATGATCCTAGGCTGGCTGAACCCGTTATAATGCCGACCCGATCACAAGCTCTCGCATAGGAACAAGGCACTTTCCGGACTTCTCGTACTCCCATACCTCCACCATTTCATCATGTGATTAACATGGATCGTAGAGGGAAGGGATGTACCGTCTTGATTGCAGCTCAGGCAATGTTTGCTAAGAAAGGAATAGAGATTGTTTGACGAGCTAAGAATACCGAATCAGAACATGTAATGACCAATGCAGAGGTAGAAGCAATGATAAGGCAGATACTGCATGATAACAAGGGTTATACTAATGAGGAATGGGGAATAGATCGTAGTCATGCCCCGTTTACCATTGATATTTTGGAGGCCCAATTCCCCAGAAGGTTTAATTTAACCACTAGAAGTCATTACTCAGGGAGGACGGATATGCAACAACATTTGATGCGCTACTCGCGGTATATGAACGCAGCAGCAGCTCCCAATGCCATTATATGTAAATCTTCCTCGATATATCTTGAAGGAGTGGCGATAATGTGGTTTACCAGGCTTCCTCCACGATTAGTTCCAACTTCAAAGTCCATAGGGAGAATTTTCTGGCCCAATTTCGATTGCACACGTCAAAATCTAAGCACGTGACGGAGCTTTCCTCGGTTAAACAAGCCCTTGGAGAAACTTTGAGGGGATACCATGACCGTTTCAATATGACCATCATCGAAGTGAGCGAACTTAACCCAGAGACCATTATAATGGCAATGGTTAATGGTGTGTACAAAGATTCGAAATTCGGAAGATGTTTGGTTGGAAAGCCTCCCACGATGATAGAACTATTTTATGAAAAGGAAAAAGTGCGCTTGTGACAAGAAAACGCAGACTAGAATCGAAAAAGAAGGTTTAGCGAGGTCGTGAAAGAGGAAATTCAAAGTAATATTGTTGTGAGATAGTTCGGCGACAGTTCCGGGAAAGTGGAAGTCAACGTCGAGGATAAAAGTAAGAAGAATGGTTGCTAGGGAAAGAACGGTAACAAAGGAAGTCAGAATCAGAGAGCGGATGCTAAGAAGCGACCCTGGTTCTAATCATTTGAGATTTATACATCGTTGAATGATACTTTGGAGAATATATATCTCGATACATGTAGTGTGATGCAGTATAAGAAACCGCCTCGCGATACTCTGCAGACAAGGAGCGTGAAATTGGAAAGTACTATTTGTTCCGTGAAACATTTGGCTAGTCGATAAATGAATGCCGGCGTCTGAAAGACGTGATTGAAAAGTTATTACGAGTGGGGAAAACGTAATGAGTATAAAGTATCCCCAAGGTAGAGAGGGCAAGGAGCTCCAGTCCCAAATCAAGATCAAGGGATCTCCAGATCCACTGCCCAGCAAAAGGCAAAGGGGATTGTCATCAATATCAAGGTGGGATTTAGTGAAAAGACAATACGTGGTATGTAAACGCGACAAAGAATATGGAAATTGGGGAACGTACCATCCCCAAAGATAACTTTTCAAGCAAGCAATATAAAATGATGTAGGATGATACTGTTTTCCATGACAGAGAGAGTTTGATGGTGGAAACCCCAAGCATTGACCCATTTGTGATATCTGGCCCTGCAACTATGTGGCATGTAATTATTGATTTTGGGAGTTCCATCAATATTTTGTTTAAAATTTTTTTGATCAAATGAAGTTAGAGTCGAAGGACTTGAAGCCATGTACAAGATGGATACGTGGTTTCAATGGTTCAACTGCCTAGCTAATCAATTTAGTTGATTTAATTGTTGAGTTAGGTGAGGGAGATTGTTGGAGAGTGTGAATCCTCATATTCCTTGTGATGGATATTAATTCTCCTTACGATGCCTTCCTAATCCGGCTGGACCTAGTAGAATTCAGGGCGTGTATAGCTTTTTGGTGTTTGCTCCAGAAATTCCCAACTAAAGCTGGAGTGGGAATGGTTAGGGTGATTAGATGATAGGAAGGGCATGCTATTTAGTAGAGTGGAAGGAAGTCCGCAATGGAGGAGGCGAAGATCTACAAGAAACCTCCCCTCCTACCAAGGAGGCAACATCATAACAATTAATGGGTAGGTCCTAACCAGGATCGCCCAATCATCAGTTTGAGGATATTAATGCTAGAGAATTTGAAGAGTAGGGATATGGACGGTCAACACCTAATGAAGATTTGGCAGAAGTTCCAATCGATAACGACGACCCAATTAGGGTCTTGAGGATGGATCCCATTTGGACTTCCTCCGGGCAAGGGAATTTATTGATTTTACTAAGGAAAACCTTGATGTGTTTGCTTAGTCCTATGCTACTATGTGTAGGATATCTCCATCGATTATGAGCCATTCGTTAAGCGTCGATACAAAGTATGTTCCAGTTAAGAAGAAAAGGCGCATGCCTGGCCCAAAGAGTTCAACAGCTTTGAAGGAGGGGGTTGAAAAGCTGAACGGTAATGGATTCATTCGCAATGCAACATATACTGAGCAGATATTAAATCCATTCCTTGTAAAGAAAGCTAATGAAAAGTGGCATACGTGCATCGCCTTCTCATATTAGAACAAGGCATGCCCGAAGGACAACTTTCCACTTTCGCGGATTGATCAACTAGCAGATTTGACAGATGGATACAAACTTCTCTCATTTATGGATGCGTACTATGGATATAACAAAATCCGGATGCATGTTCTGGACCATGGGCATTATACCTTTATTACAGATCTTGGGTTATATTCCTACGTAGTGATGCCTTTCGGTTTGAAGAATCTTGGGGCAATGTACCAGCAGTTGGTTAACCTTATGTTTCATAACCAAATTGGGAAATTGATGAAGGTGTACATAGATGACATGTTTGCTAAGTCGAAGCAATCAACCAGTCATGTTAAATAATTAGCAGAAATGTTCAATATCCTCCGACATTATAGGACGAAACTCAGCCCTTTGAAATTCTCTTTTGGCGTAGCATCAGGGAAGTGTTTGGGTTTCATCATCAGTTCACGTGGGATTGAAAACAACCCAGACCAGATTGCAACAATCAAGAACATCCAAGAATCTCGAAAGATCAAAGATGTACAGATCTTGGCAGGAAAGGTAACATCTTTGAGTAGATTCATCTCCAGAGCTACCGACAAGTGCATTCCCTTTTTCGAATTGATAAAGCGAGGGAAGCGCAACTTTGAGTGGACCTACAACACCCCGGATTTTTGAATAATCGAATTAACTAAAATAAAGAATAATTAATCTCAGACGTGAGAATTATGGGAATGGGGTTGCGCCATTGTGTTCGTCTCAGAATTCTGGTTGAAATAGAGTCCGAGTTTGCGGGAAATGGGTACAGGATGAAGGAGTTATGGACGAACGAAGATTGGTCGAAAAAAGAAAAAAAAGAAAAAAGAAAATGCACTGGCACACTTGGGAAGTGCACCAGTACAAATTAACAACGGCGCACCTACCAAGTGCGCCCAGGCCGAGGCAGTGAGCCTGCACAACTTTTTGGTTCAGGCTGACCCATGTTGCTGAGTCCTTTCTGTCTCCTTGCTGAGTCATTAGGGCTGACTTGTCACCCTATCTTGACTGAGTGGTTTCGATTAACCCTAAGATCATCCGACAGCTTAAATTAATTTATAACTCTATAAAAAGACCCATAGACTCAAACCCTAGATCAGAATTAAAACTAAAACTATGGTCGTCATGCTGTTGTCTTGAACCCTAGAGCAGCGGCCACCAAATTAAAGAGGAAGAACAACAAATCAAATCAGAACTACTCAACCCTAACAGCGAATCTTCTTCAAAGGAGAGCTAATTCAACTCCAGAAATCAGAATTCAGAACTCAAGACTGCTTTTGAATTGTGAGTTCGATAGTTTTAGCAAAATAATTAGTAATTTAGTTGGATTAAGATATAATGCAGACTGTATGGATGTGATATGAAGTATTGATTTCACGCTATAATTTTGTTGTAGGATTGTGATTGAAATCTTTATGACGTTATGTTGTGAAGCTATCATTGATGATGTAAAGTTATGTTGCTATCATCCATGTTGTAATTTTATATACAATCAAATCATCATGTTTCATATGCTAGTTGGTTATGTTGATTCATATGATAAAACATATGTATGCAAGTTTAGATTTTGATTCAAACATGAACCATATACAAGTTTGGGTAGAATTATATGTGACCTTACATGGTTATGACACCTAGTTTATGTGAAAATTTAATTGAAAATTTGTTTATGACATGTGCTAAATTTTACATGAAGCTTTACATGTTAAATACTTGTTTACACCATTGTTGCGATGTATAAATCACATATATAACTTTATGAGTTGGATATGAATCATGTTATTTAAGTTTAGGATTATTACCTATGCAAGTTTATTCCTTTAGATATGGATCTATGACATACATGATTTATGCAAGTTTGTAGCCATTTCCTCATCAAGTTCACACCTTTAGATTTGGATCCATGACATATGATTGTTTATGCAAGTTTGTGGCCATTATCTCATCAAGTTCACACCTTTAGATTTGGATCCACGACATATGTTGTTTATGCAAGTTGTAACTTTGGCCTATGCAAGTTTTAGATGTAGAACATCATTCACATATGCAAGTTCACCCCTATGTTAGATCTATGTTTTAATTATGTGTATATTGTGATGTTTTCTCTTTATTCCATGAGTTAGACTATTCGAGTCTAACGTATATTTAATGTTAAACGAACAAACGTACAACGTGGGGTAAAAACGGGATAATTTTAAGAAGATTTAATTGGCATAAATGCCTTAAAAGGCATAAAAAATAATTGTGATGAAATTTGGTATGATTTTACATACCATAAATGGATGGACATAATTGATTCAATCATGGACATTGTTAAATTTGGAATTGATTGATAATCTAAATACGGAAAGTAATTCAAATTGGGGAATGATTAATTAGGAGTAATTAATCGTCTAAGACACGAGGTTAGGTTAGGCTCTTTTGTGGTGTACGACTGCCCGGACCCGCCCGACAAATCCAGCTGCCACAAATGCCAGTCTAATGTGAGAGGTCTTGGGCATAAACTAAATACGTAACAATTGTAAAGACATGAGGTTAGGCTCTTTTGTGGTGTAAGACTGCCCGGACCTGCCTGGCAAATCCAGCTGCCACAAATGCCAGCCTATTGTGAGAGGTCTTTATGAGGTTACGGTCTTAATGAATTAAGAAACACTTAACCAGATAAACATGTAGTGGGACATGAGGGGGTTAAGTGGGTGCCTTGGGTGGCATGTGGAATCTAGTGGGTGCCTTGGGTGGCATTTGGAAATACGATTAGAAACACTTAACCAAAATTGAAAAATGAATAAGAAGTGGGTTAAGTGGGATGTATTAGAGGGGACCAAGCTTAGATGGATAGCTTGTGTCAAGTAATAGGGGCCCATTTAAACCAGTAACCCATACGTATCTTTGTGGGCTCGACCTAAGTCGAGGACGGGACACGCATACCGGGCTTGACTATAAGAGGCCAAACCGGGTTAGCGGTGGCAATGCAAGTCCAACGGGTTCATATGCATGTGTGGACCCGGGCTGGTAGGTAAGACGTTGTTGCATCGTGTAGGTATAAGCCGTGCATTGTTTGTTGTATCGGGTTGCCACTTCCGGGAGTGATACACCCCACTGTGGGGCCATTACGGGTATCTACGAGTTAGGGAGCCGATCGCTTGGGGGTAGTGGGTACACCTAGTGGAGATACGGGCAGGCGGCACCTATGAAGGCAGCTAGGGGTGCACGAAATTGCCAATATCATTGTTAATTCTGTAGGCGGGATCAACCTTAAGATGACTAGTGGTGGTGCAGTATAGCAATTATCCTATAGTGTTGGTGTAGGTTAGTAATCATCCTATAGTGGTTTAGGTGCGCTTAAACGGTATCGTTGTTCATCTTGTTTCCTTGTTTACTCTGTCATACTCAATGGTTCGTTATCATTTCCTTATTTTCCAACTTATGCCTTAGCCTAGTTACTTTGTTAATTATATTGTTAAAGTTATCGCACTCGCCAGACTTTATGTTCGACCCCCTTTGTTTCCTCCTCTTTCCTCCCTCCCCCCCCCTCCCCCAGGTGCTCAGGTTGGAACTAGCACCAGTGGAGCTTGATTTTGGACTGCTTTTAGAAGATTTCTTGGACTGCTGAAGTAAAGTTCAGCTTCTCTTTATTTATGGCTATTTTAATGTTGGGGATTATGTCTTTCAGATTATGTACTTTGTTTTATCAAGATGGATATGATGTACTTGACTTTGGTTTATGGTTTTTGATGATGTAACCAAACATATTTACCTTTTGCTGCAATAAATAAAGTTTTAAATTTTCAAGTACTGCTTTATATCTGTCTTGTTGTGATTTTCTATTCTATATTCACTTAAAATGCTCCATGGAAGTTGATGCATTCCCTTTGCGAGTGAGATTAATGGACGTGAGGTGTTACACGTGGTATCAGGGCTGAAGGTTACCAGAACAGATATGAATTTTGAAAAACTGTATTTAAAAAGCATTTTTGTAAAGAAGTACTTTCAAAAGTATGTTTTAAGGAAAGTATTTTCAAGGGAAAAGTACATTTTAGAAAGCATAACCCCAAGAGCCATATATCTTTCCCTCGGTTCTTTTATATTGAATCTTTCCTTTTTCATTTTAGCATGTCTGAAGCATCTGAGATACCAGAGGGTGTTAGTGTACCCGGTTGGTTTCGTCAATATCTTAAGGCTAGGGCCGCCGCCGCAGGTCCAGTAAATGCTTCTCCTCCTCCTCCCCCTCCTCCTCGCGTCGATACTTTTGCTAAGATATGTAAGAACTTTAGAGCAATGGGTGGAAAACCTTTTCACGGGACAGAGACGTTTGTTGAAGCTCGTAACTGGCTAAAGGAGGTAGAAGAATTGTTTAGAATCTTTGAAGTGAATGATGAAAGAAAGGCCCAGTTGGCTGCCTGGCTAATGAAGGATGAGGCCTCGTTTTGGTGGGAGGTCACTAATGGGGGACGTCTAGTCGATACATGGCCAGATTTTAGGCAGAGGTTTGAGGCGAAGTTTCTCTCGCGGGCTGAAGTGAATCTATACATGGAAAGATTTTTGGCGCTGAAGCAAGGGAATCTATCGGTGAAAGAGTACGTCAACAAATTTAACCAATTGGAACGGTTTGGCTTGGACTTGGTGAACACTCCAGAAAAGAATGCTCTAAGATATGTTAAGTGTCTAAATGAGCCGCTTCATGGGTTAACTATGAACCACATTCCCATGGGGTCTACCTTTGAGAGACTAGTTGACATGGCGCTCATGCACGAAGAGGAGAAGTGCGCCAATGCTAATAAGGCATCCGAGAAGAAAGGGGATCAAAAGAAGCCGCAACAGCAGAACAAGAAAGGTGGCAATGGCAACAATGGTAAGGGAAAGAAAAGATGCTTTAACTGTGGCACACCCGGCCATCTAAGCATAGATTGTAGGAAGAAGAAGAAGATCGGTTGTTTCCACTGTGGCGAGGCGAGACATCTTATTAAGGACTGCCCTAAAAAAGGGCAGAGGGCAGGGTCTACCTTAGGAGGACAGGTGCAAGCTCTTATGGCACCAGGGCAGGCAAGGGGACAAGTTCAGGCTCTCATGGTCCCATCGCTGCAAGAACGAGGTAGAGCAATTTTCGTCGAAAGTTTAGTTTTTCTGTTTGATCATCCTGTCCGTACTTTATTCGATTCTGGCGCATCACATTCATTTATTTCTACATCATTAGTTGAAACACTGCACCTTGATACTAGTCAAGTTACTGATCCCTTAGTAGTCTCAAATCCTATCGGTGGTTCGGCTCATCTTTCTATGATTTGTCGGGATTTGAGAGTGTTTATTTTGGGCGTTGAGTTTGAGTGCAACACTTTTGTTCTTGGCTTCATGGGCTACAGTTTAATTATAGGTATGGATTGGCTAACTAGATATGGGGCCATCCTAGATTGTGAAAGAAGGGTAGTTAGATTGTTGACTTGTTCTGGAAAGACCCTTGATATTTCTTGTGACCCTAGAGGTCCAGTAATGCTTAGCTACCTAGAATCCCTTGACGCATCCGATGATGATTTACATTTTGTTCCCATAGTCCGTGAATATGCTGATGTCTTCGATGAGGTGAGGGGTTTACCCCCAAAACGTGAGATAGACTTCCGAATATATCTAGTGGATAATGCAAAGCCAGTTGCATTGCCAGTGCACCACATGGCTCCAAGAGAGAAAAGAGAACTCGGTAAGCAGGTGAAGGAATTGCTTGAGAAGGGGTTTATCAGACGTAGTATATTGGAGTGGGGTGCTCCAGTAGTATTTTCCACGAAGGCAGATGGGTCTCTTAGACTTTGTGTGGACTATAGAGAACTTAATAAGCTTACTAAGAAGAATAGACACCCACTATCGAGGATTGACGATCTCTTCGATCAGTTAGTTGGCGCCTCAGTGTTTTCGCAGTTGAACTTAGCCACGGGTTTCCATCAATTGAGATTTGGCTGAGGATAGCATAGACAAGATTGCCTTTAGGACTCCAGACGGTTTCTTCGAGTGGCTTGTGATGCCCTTCGGTTTGACAAACGCCCCCGCATACTTTGTTGAATTGATCAGTAGGGTGTTTAGGGAGTACCTTAATAAATTCGTGGAAGTCTTTGTGGATTACATCTTGATCTTTTCTAAAAGCGAAGAAGAGCATGCCCTACATCTAAGGGAAGTGTTGGAGGCTCTTCGAGAGCATAACCTTAAAGCTAAATTTTCTAAATGTCACTTTTGGAGGAAGGAAGTGTGATTCTTAGGGCACGTGGTTTCCAAAGAAGGGATAGCTATGGATCCCGCGAAGGTAGTGGCCATCCAAGATTGGAAGGTTCCTAAAAATGCTACCGAGGTGAGGAGTTTCTTAGGGTTGGCTGGCTACTATAGGAAGTTCATCAAAGACTTCGCAAAAATATCAGCCCCATTAACACGCTTGACGAAGAAGAACTTATTTTTCATGTGGGACGTAGATTGCGATGATGTGTTCCAACGTTTAAAGAGAGCTTTGACCACAGCCCCAGTCTTAGTGTTGCCAGATGGGAGTAAGCCATTTACCGTTTATACCGATGCTCATGGGACAGGACTAGGCACAGTCTTAATGCAAGAGGGAAGGGTAATATCCTATGGGGGAAGGCAATTGAGAGTACATGAGAGAAATTACCCTACACATGACCTTGAGTTAGCCGTTATTGTCTTCGCGCTTAAGTCTTGGCGTCATTATCTTCTTGGCGAAAAATTCGAATTATTCACTGACCACAAATCGCTAAAATACTTGTTCTCTCGGAAGGATTTGAACTTAAGGCAGCAAAGATGGATGGAATTCTTAGCATCCTACGACTTCGAGATAGCATATACCCCTGGCAAGGGTAACGTGGCGGCAGACACCTTAAGTAGAAAAAGGTTGTCCTTGAGTCCGTTGTTTGTTGAGCGGCAAAGCTTAGAGTTCATCTCTACGTTTGACTTTAAACCTTCCGTTGACTTTGTACCCGGTTTGTTAGCATCCTTAGAGGTCAGACCTATGCTTTTGGGACGGATTGGCGAGGCACAGCGAGACGACCCACAGTTGGTTGAGTTAGTAGAAAAGCTCAAAAGAGGGGAGTCATCGAGCCATCTTCGTAGGTATACCCTAGATGATAAGGGTTGGTTACGTAGGGACGGTAGACTTTGTGTACCAAAAGACGATGACCTAAGAAAGACCATTCTTGATGATGCACATCGTTCGAAGATGACCATCCATCCCGGCGGGGACAAGATGTACATGGACATGAGACGAGTTTACTTTTGGGTCGGTATGAAGGAGGACGTGGCAGAATTTGTTGCGAGATGCTTGGTGTGCCAACAAGTAAAAGCAGAGCCAAAGAAACCCGGTGGATTGCTTCACCCATTGGAGGTTCCACAATGGAAGTGGGAAAGTGTTTCAATGGACTATGTTGACAGGTTACCAAGATCGAGGAAGGGTAATACGGGGATTTGGTTCATGGTAGACAGACTTACTAAGAGTGCCCATTTCATTCCCATAAAGAGTAAGAGGACTGCTCCATGGTTAGCCCCCGTATACGTTCGAGAAATAGTTCGTTTGCACGGTGTTCCTTCTAGCATAGTGAGCGACCGCGATCCTATCTTCACTAGCGAATTTTGGAAGAGCTTGCAAGAGGCGGTAGGGACTCAGTTATGTTTGAGCACCGCATATCACCCTCAGACGGACGGCCAGACCGAGAGGGTGAATCGTATTCTAGAGGACCTATTGTGGTTGTGTGTCTTAGATTTCGGAGGTACATGGGAGGAACATCTTCCGTTGGTGGAGTTCGCATATAATAACAGCTTTCAGTCTAGTATTGGCATGGCACCGTTCGAGACACTTTATGGACGACCGTGTCGTTCTCCTACATGTTGGTGGGAGTCTACAGACAAGATCTTGTTTGGACCCGAAATGATTAGAGAGACTTCGAAAAAGATCGATTTGATTCGAAGGAGGATGAAGACGGCACAAGATAGACAGAAATCTTATGCGGACAAGAGGAGGTCGATCTGGAGTTTGATGTTGGGGACATGGTCTTTGTCAAGGTGTCTCCATTACGGAACGTGGTTCGGTTTGGGTCCGTTGTAAAGTTAGCACCAAGGTTCGTAGGGCCGTTTCCTATTAAGGAAAGGATTGGGCAGATGGTGTATAGAGCGGAGTTGCCCGAGAAACTTAGTGGTGTACACAACGTATTCCATGTATCACATTTGAGGAAGTGCTTGCACGAGACCGCGGAAGTGGTAGAGCCGAGCTTGCTTAGAGAGGTGGAGATCGAGCATGATGCGACGATTCGACGAGATCCTACGTGCATTCTTGGGTCGGAGATTAAGAAGTTGAGGAATCAAGAGGTCAAACTAGTCAAAGTGCAATGGGGAGATGATGAGAGCAACGCTATTTAGGAGACGGAAGCGAAGATGCGTTCATTATACCCTTTTCTTTTCGAGGGTATGTCTTTTAAATTTCTCCTTTATCGCTTACGTTGTACTTATCTTATCTTTAGTATGTCCTCTCGCTAGTATCTTTGACCTTTAGATAGGGTAGTCCTATTGTTGAAACATGTGTTTGAGACATGTTATGTATGATGGATGCATGTGGATGCAAGTGGTTGCATATACACACACTTTAGGTACTAGATCGGCTCAGTCACTTCGTGTTGCATATTGCATATAAATGTGTGTATATATTTAAGTAATGGATGTATAATGGTTGTACCATCATATGGATGTTTCATTTTGGTGAATTGTTGTGCACACATGTAGAAATAATATGTATCGATAAGGTTCTTTCGCATACATAATGGACGCATGGCACTATCATGGTTTGCATTAAGGAGGTCAACTGAATCAGTAGACCGCCTGATTTTGCATTAGATAAGGAACATATACACACTTCTTGCATATGTTCATACAACATTAGAAATTTTATAAGGACAATGGATGCCCGTGTTTGATGGTTGAGTAGATGGTTGTTTTGATGGTAGGATATGCATTCTCCTTAACTTGGAGATTTCGGGGGCGAAAAGGAGGGGAGAATGTAACACCCCGGATTTTTGAATAATCGAATTAACTAAAATAAAGAATAATTAATCTTAGACATGAGAATTATGGGAATGGGGTTGCGCCATTGGGTTTGTCTCGGAATTCTGGTTGAAATAGAGTCCGAATTTGCGGGAAACGGGTACCGGATGAAGGAGATATGGACGAACGAAGATTGGTGGCAAAAGGATAAAAAATGCACTGGCGCACTTGGGAAGTGCACCAATACAAATTAACACTGGCGCACCTGCCAAGTGCGCCCAGGCCGAGGCAGTGAGCCTGCACAGCTTTTTGGTTTAGGCTGACCCATGTTGCTGAGTCCTTTCTGACTCCTTGCTGAGTCATTAGGGCTGACTTGTCACCCTATCTTGACTGAGTGGTTTCGATTAACCCTAAGATCATCCGACGGCTTAAATTAATTTATAAGTCTATAAAAAGACACATAGACTCAAACCCTAAATCAGAATTAAAACTAAAACTATGGCCGTCATGCTGTTGTCTTGAACCCTAGAGCAGCCACCACCAAATTAAAGAGGAAGAACAGCAAATCAAATCAGAACTACTCAACCCTAACATCGAATCTTCTTCAAAGGAGAGCTAATTCAACTCCAGAAATCAGAATTCAAAATTCAGAACTCAAGACTGCTTTTGAGTTGTGAGTTCGATAGTTTTAACAAAATAATCAGTAATTTAATTGGATTAAGATATAATGCGGATTGTATGGATATGATATGAAGTATTGATTTCACGTTATAATTTTGTTGTAGGATAGTGATTGAAATCTTTATGACGTTATGTTGTGATGCTATCATTGATGATGTATAGTTATGTTGCTATCATCCATGTTGTAATTTTATATACAATCAAATCATCATGTTTCATATGCTAGTTGGTTATGTTGATTCATATGATAAAACATATGTAGGCAAGTTTAGATTTTGATTCAAACATGAACCATATACAAGTTTGGGTAG
Source organism: Allium sativum (assembly GCA_030737875.1). Classification (NCBI taxonomy): domain Eukaryota; kingdom Viridiplantae; phylum Streptophyta; class Magnoliopsida; order Asparagales; family Amaryllidaceae; genus Allium; species Allium sativum. The sequence continues at coordinate 40,174,418 of JASFAX010000020.1, read as the reverse complement.
AATTATATGTGACCTTACATGGTTATGGCACCTAGTTTATGTGAAAATTTAATTGAAAGTTAGGCTATGACATGTGCTAAATTCTACATGATGCTTTACATGTTAGATACTTGTTTACACCATTTTTGCGATGTATAAATCACATATGTAAGTTTATGAGTTGGATATGAATCATGTTATGCAAGTTTAGGATTATTACCTATGCAAGTTTATTCCTTTAGATATAGATCTATGACATACATGATTTATGAAAGTTTGTGGCCCTTTTCTCATCAAGTTCACACCTTTAGATTTGGATCCATGACATATGATTGTTTATGCAATTTTGTGGCCATTATCTCATCAAGTTCACACCTTTAGATTTGGATCCATGACATACGTGGTTTATGCAAGTTGTAACTTTGGCCTATGCAAGTTTTAGATGTAGAACATCATTCACATATGCAAGTTCACCCCTATGTTAGATCTATGTTTTAATTATGTGTATATTGTGATGTTTTCTCTTTATTCCATGAGTTAGACTATTCGATTCTAATGTATATTTTACATTAAACGAATAAACGTACAACGTGGGGTAAAAAGGGGATAATTTTAAAAAGATTTAATTGGCATAAATGCCTTAAATGGCATAAAATATAATTGTGATGAAAATTAGTATGATTTTACATACCATAAATGGATGGACATAATTGCGTCAATTATGGACATCGTTAAATTTGGAATTGATTGATAATTTGAATAGGGAAAGTAATTCAAATTGGGGAATGATTAATTAGGAGTAATTAATCGTCTAAGACATGAGGTTAGGCTCTTTTGTGGTGTAAGACTGCCCGGACCCGCCTGGCAAATCCAGCTGCCACAAATGCCAGTCTAATGTGAGAGGTCTTAGGCATAAACTAAATATGTAACAATTGTAAAGACACGAGGTTAGGCTCTTTTGTGGTGTAAGACTGCCCGGACCCACCCGACAAATCCAGCTGCCACAAATGTCAGCCTAGTGTGAGAGGTCTTTATGAGGTTACGGTCTTAATGAATTAAGAAACACTTAACCAGATAAACATGTAGTGGGACATGAGGGGGTTAAGTGGGTGCCTTGGGTGGCATGTGGAATCTAGTGGGTGCCTTGGGTGGCATATGGAAATACGATTAGAAACACTTAACCATAATTGAAACATGAATAAGAAGTGGGTTAAGTGGGATGTATTAGAGGGGACCAAGCTTAGGTGGATAGCTTGTGTCAAGTAATGGGGGCCCATTTCAACCGGTAACCCATACGTATCTTTGTGGGCTCGACCCAAGTTGAGGACGGGACACGCATACTGGGCTTGACTGTAAGAGGCCAAACCGGGTTAGCGGTGGCAACGCAAGTCCAACGGGTTCATATGCGTGTGTGGACCCGGGCTGGTAGGTAAGACGTTGTTGCATCGTGTAGGTATAAGCCGTGCATTGTTTGTTGTATCGGGTTGCCACTTCGGGGAGTGATACACCCCCACTGTGGGGCCATAACGGTATCTACGAGTTAGGGAGCCGATCGCTTGGGGGTAGTGGGTACACCTAGTGGAGATACGGGCAGGCGGCACCTATGAAGGCAACTAGGGGTGCACGAAATTGCCAATATCATTGTTAAGTCTGTAGGCGGGATCAACCTTAAGATGACTAGTGGTGGTGCAGTATAGCAATTATCCTATATTGTTGGTGTAGTTTAGTAATCATCCTATAGTGGTTTAGGTGCGCTTAAACGATATCGTTGTTCATCTTGCTTCCTTGTTCACTCTGCCATACTCAATGGTTCATGATCATTTCCTTATCTTCCAACTTATGCCTTAGCCTAGTTACTTTGTTAATTATATTGTTAAAGTTATCGCGCTTGCCAGACTTTATGTCTGACCCCCTTTGTTTCCTCCTCTTTCCTCCCTGCCCCCCCCCCCCCAGGTGCTCAGGTTGGAACTAGCACAAGTGGAGCTTGATTTTGGACTGCTTTTAGAAGATTTCTTGGACTGCTGAAGTAAAGTTCAGCTTCTCTTTAATTATGGCTATTTTAATGTTGGGGATTATGTCTTTCAGATTATGTAGTTTGTTTTATCAAGATGGATATGATGTACTTGACTTTGGTTTATGGTTTTTGATGATGTAACCAAACATATTTACCTTCTACTGCAATAAATAAAGTTTCAAATTTTCAAGTACTGCTTTATATATGTCTTGTTGTGATTTTCTGTTCTATATTCACTTAAAATGATCCATGGAAGTTAATGCATTCCCTTTGCGAGTGACATTAATGGACGTGGGGTGTTACAGGACCCTAGATTGAGTCTAGGCTTTCTAGAATCTATTAAGTCACTTAGAGAGACCACCGGTGTTATCCAAGATTGTAGATCATGAGGACTTATTTGTTTACTAAGTGTTATCATTGCATGCCATCAGTTCAACACTCGTTTGCGAGGTGGATAAGGTTAAGAAATCGATGTACTATGTTAGTAAAATTTATACGGGGGCGGACCGCAACTATCCAAAGATTGAAAAGCTTCCCTATAGCTCGGTGATTGCTTCAACGAAACTCCTTCATAATTTCCAGGCTCATCCGATCATTATATACACTGACCAGCCGCTACGTCTAGTGATTCAGCGACCTGAGGCGTCTAATGGGTTACTTAAGTTGAATATTGAACTGAGTCAGTTCGACCCCAACTTCCTTCCAAGGAATTTAGTACGAGGGCAGGTATTGACTGATTTCATAGCCAAATTTACAATTCCTGAGGAAGATTCCTTGGATGATGATACCAACCCTCTTAAGACTAAGCTAGAATAGAGAATTTGGAAGTTTTATACGGACGATGCTCGTAATGGTCGACGTTCTAGAGCGAGCGTAGTCTTGGTAACTCCTAAGGGACGATCGATCAATTATGCCTTAAGGCTAAACTTTCCCGCTACTAACAATGATTCTAAATATAAAGCCCTGGTTACTGTGCTGAAACCCGCGAAGGAATTGGGAGTAGTTGCATTGGATATTTTTTGTGACTCTCAAATTGTTGTATTTGAAGTTTGCAAGGATTATTAGTCAAAGGGAACATGGCTTTCCTTTAAACTGGAACGGGTGAAAGATTTATTGGATGGCCTTGAATACCATAGCATTTACCACATCCTACAGCAGGAGAATCAGAAAGCTGAACAGTTGGCCAAGATGGCTAGCTCTGATAGCCCGAAAGAAACAGAGATGGTCCCTATTGTAGTTCTAAACGCACCTTAGCCTTGATCAAATGGAAGTTGATCAAATATTGGAAGTCAAGCCTGAAAGAGAGTCATGGATGACCCATATAATGAATTTCCAGAAACACGGAACACTTCCAGAGAGGAAGAGAGAAAAGCGCATCATTGTCTGTAATGCTTCAAGATATATTATGCAACATAATACACTTTACACAAGAGGATTTTATATTCCTTTACTCCAGTGCATTGCAATGATGACGTTAAGCGCGTATTACGAGAAGTACACGAATTCAATTGTAGTGACTACATCGGAAGGCAAACCTTAGCAAAGAAGATACTACGATACGACAATTTTTGTTTACTATAAATTAAGATGCAACTAATGATTCACGACGCTGCGACAAATGCCAGAGGTTTGCTGAGATCCTAAGGGTTCTGCCTAACCAACTCACCTAAATTGTGAGTCTCTAGCCAATTGAAATATGGGGATTATACATCATTGGAAGTCTTCTGATATCCAAGGGAAGAGCAAAGTATGCAATCATGGCGGTAGATTACTTTATGAAGTGGGCTAAAGTTAAACCAATAACTACCATCACGACTAAGTGGGTGACCAATTTTATTGTCATAAACTTCATATGTCGATTTGTGCTCGCCAGGACCATCATTATTGATAATGGAACCCAATTCGATAGCATGTAGTTTAAAGATTTGGTTGACAACGTCATATTACGAAGAGATACACAGTAGTTGCGAACGCACAATCAAATGGACAAGTATAGGATATGAACAAGATCATCAAGACTATTCAGAAGAAACGACTGGAGCAGGCAAAGGCCAAGTGGTTAGACGAATTACCATTAGCTCTCTGTCATATCAAACTACTCATAAGTCAGCAAATGGCCATACTGCTTTTGCACTCTCATATGGTTTGGACGCAAACATCCCCATAGATCTTGAAGTTCTCTCACATAGAATGACATATTACGATCCTTTGAATAATAAGGCTCTTCTCTCGAAGTCACTAGATATGATCGATGAAAAAAGAGAGGAGGCAGATTTGCGTGCTTTAGAGCATAGACATCAGGTTGCCCGATACTATAACCAGAAAGTACGACCTAGGAACTTCGAGCCCGGCGACCTCATTCTGAAGTATGTCTTGCCGACCCGAAGTGGAAAGGACCATATGTATTCATCAGAAGCTTGATAATGTAGCCTATAGGCTAACGACCGTTGATGGCGATCATCTTTTGAGAAAATGTAATTTTAAGCATCTACGGCGCTATTTGACTTAAGCCTTTATTCTGTTCGTTCCTGAATTATGTAATGAGGTGTGACTCGCCCAATGTTATTGTTTATAAATAAAGGCATTATTGTTGCTTTATGACTGTTTGTGTTGGTTTGATTAAGTTTTGTAATTTGATTGGCTTGTGTCGAATATGAATAAAAGGAGTGGTTATCACCCTAACGACGTTCACTAGCTCGTGCTTTGATGAGCTAACTCAGCTCCATGATTAATCGGACTTGGATTAACCAAAGTCCAGCTTGACATCGACATATGACATTGTGGTCCTCATCTTGAAAACAAAAGCAAGGAAATGACGATTAAACAACATATAAAACTCTTTCTTATTTCGATAGGACGAGTATAAACAGCAGGGGTAGAACTCAACCATTCCCAATGGAAACTCTTCTCGATTGGGGGCAAAAGGGTAATGCCCGGATAAGTGTGACCTGATCACTTATCCAACTAACATCGTTCCTCAAAGCTTGGAATGAAATATTGACTAAATTCGAGTTTGAAATCCACACTCAAATCAGCAAAATCACAATTTAGTATTTAAAGTGCAGATTTGATAGCAAAGCGAATGAAATAACCATTGAGATGATCAAACTCTAACTCTCATGAATCGAGAGTGAGTATAAAATAGTGGTAGGCATGAAATGGTGTCCCACGATTCAAGACCTCTATAACCCACAACTCTAATTGGAATTCACAATAAGAGAGTATAAAAACATTAGCTCCTACTCCTCGGAAGACTTGGGGGCGTGAGCATAGACTTAGCCCAAGAACCTTACTGATGCTGGGGGGAATTGGCATGAACTTATTAATTATCCTCGAACATGACATGGACTTGGCTTATAATTTAAGGTTAATTGTGGGCATATACACTGTACCTTCGAATTACTTTGCCTATGATTTAGATACGGATCTAAAAATTAAATTGCAAAAACATTGAATGGAAAGAAAATAATAGACGCAAACTACTTCATTAATTACATAATTGTACAAAATATAACCACTTTACTAATTTCTTGTTTTATACAAAGTGATAAAGCAAAAGGCAAGGGTCGCACTCGGAACAGCAAAAGGCCAGTGGAAAACTAAAAGAAACAAATTTGAAAGCATTTGGGACTTAGATGTTTTGGTCTTCTTAAGGTCTCTGAGCGTCTTCTGCTCCTACTCAGTCTCGGTAAGTCAACACTTTTTCTTTAGTTTCTTCCTAGTCGAAGATTTTTCTGGTTCAAGAGTGGGCTTGGGGATTGTATTCCTTAGAATGGGAAGATCAGTGGTAATCCCTATGCTAGAAGGTAGGACCATACTTACGGGGTCGACATGGAAAGACATAGGTAGGGTCTCATTATTGATGTGCAAAAGTTTTCCTTCATTCGTCATCTTCATTTCAGCAAGTGTCGGCTACCTGGTCTTGATAGACTCTCCATCATAGATTACCTCGTCATCACCGTCCTTGCCATCGAGATCCTTCAGCGCCGCTATCATTTCTCCTTCCTTCAAGGCATCATCACTAGGAGGCACAGTAGGCTCGTCTGTTGGCTTTGTCCCTTGCTCCTTAGCAACTGGTAGGCTCTGTAACTAAAGCAGTAAGATAAATGGTTATTAGCTCTAGAGAAATAACGGGCCTTTTAGTTGGAATAGTTGGAAGCCCCATAACATGACAACACGCAAAAACAGTTTTTGCAAACTTAGGAGAGTGTGGAAATACCTTCAGAAGAATGATCTCCAGAAGTCGTAGGATTTTTAGTCTTGGTGATTAGGGAGAGATGTGTGCATGTGACAAGCCCAGGATTCTCAGGGTTGTACTCTTCTATCTCCTCAGCCTTAGATGTAGTAGGGGAAGAGTCAGAACTACCCCCAGTAGCGTCTTTTCACTTAGCCTGACGTCCTTATTCACTTTTAGCAGTCTCCTTCCCTATGCCAGGCGCTCAAGCTCATCGCCTCTTAGTTATGTACTCATAATTCCTCCTCATCCACAGTTCCAACTTGTAGCCTACGCTTCTCATTCTCGCAAGTTCACTCCAAGCATCAGCCAAAGTAGAGGGACAGTGTTCCACCTATGATATATCACGATATCGTAGGACTTACGTGAAGAAAGAGAGAATGAGAGGTCGTATACTGGGAAGAGTTTATTTTGCCTCGGCAAGTTGACTCTCCAGCTCAACCTTGTCAACCTCGAACTTTGCCTTAGAATTAGAAGCGAATTCAAGAGAACGATTAGCATTTTCCTCAGCCCTTCATTCCCTCTCCTCAGGTTTTGCCGACTTGGCTCATATATCGACATTCTCCTTCTTAAGTTCAGTCTTGTTACACTCCATACTTTTCTATGCCCAAATTTCGACAAAAAAAGAAACTTTGCCAAAACTGAGCATAATCAGAGTAAGATAAATATAATTCACGATGGAAACAAAATAGGATAACAAATATTAAATCAAGTAACTACCTTTTGTTAAAGTAAGTCACTTTGCCAATACCGAGCATGAGAGAGAATGAGAACCATAAGCCAAACTTAATCATCTGTGAGAACCCGACCTTCTTTATGAAACCTAGGAGGTTGTAATGAGTAGGGGGGTCAGAACAACAAGTTCTGGTGAATAAGAAATGTACAACATACTATAACACGAATATATTCCATTTGGTTCAACCCAAGTTGTATGCCTAACAAAGGTCAGTGGTTCTAAAATAACATTGTTAAAGTTTACGCACGACTCTACTGCTCTTTCCAAAGTAGTATTCCCAAATTATATTATCAAGACTAGACATTTACGTACGTTTTTGTGAATCCTTTATACCGGAGCTTAACTGGTTAATTCTATCGAGAGTGGGTCCCTAATTACGCGGTTTATGTCTATATCCTCATTCACATATTGACCCTCGATAATATATTCAACGTTAACATAAAACTAGAGGGCACTAGCTACAGGCCCTACTAGTTAAGGCTTCTGTCATTCATGCATATACCCTTGGCATGCATAAGGTGTGAGGAGGTATTTTTATCATTTGTTATACCTTCTAGCTGATCTTATTAAATAAACTCCTTAGTCACTTACTACTTCCCATGGGATAGATGGCCATATGTAGCCCTTTTAATTTCCAAGCTTGCTGGGCCAACACACACCTGTCATTTAAGACCCCTATATTGAAAAACATATTCTCCGGTGGACTCTTTAACCCTAGTCAAATAGCCTTTTAGGACCCAGGAAGCGGACCATACATGAAGGTTATTAGTTCGTCCCCCATTTGCTTTTAACACCTTTACCTTTTTGGGATAAAGTACGCTACATTATTAACTCATTCTGATTTAATTCTTTTATACGGAAATACTATATGTACGCCATTTGTTTACATCGCGGGTTTATATGGTTAATAATATCTTACATTATTAACATGTTAAGTCCAACTGTATTTTTAATTATAAGTTTTATTGACAAAATAAGGAAAGTTATATTGCATTTTCTCAAGGATATTTATCTAATTTCTTCCCTTATTTGGACTTAGTGTTTAAATGACAATCGGTAATTGCCTTATGACATCCATTTCTTATATTTCATTTTTACTGCCCTTTATGACTCTAACGGTCATATTTTCCTAAGGCAACTATTTATCAATCCCAAGTTATCTATTGTTGTACCCAACGAACAATTCCTATTCTTATTTATCTATTGGTTTATTAGTTTATTGGTTATCCTATATATATATATATATATATATATATATGTGTGTGTGTGTGCACACATATACATATATCATATATATATATATGTACCAGGCCCTTCACATTATGTTGGCTAATTGTGGATGCTGGATTTGCCGGTCGGTTCTGGGCAGACTTCTACCACAAGTGAACTTAATCATGCCTTAATACATTGATACTTATGCATTAGAACCCTTACATTAAACTGACTTCCTATAGTTGCTGGATTTATTGGTTGGTTCTGGGTAGGCTTACACCACAAGTTGAGTTTGACCTCGTATTTAAATGCGTTTTATTTTTAAATTTACTAATTGGGGTTTACAACAGTTATCCTAATCGATTTTAGAATCTGTAACCATTTTTTTCCAACACATTAGTTTTCCCCAAATCAATATTGGTTACACTGGTTATTTATTGATTTGCAGTCTCATTAATGGCAATTAAATCTATTGAATGCTACAAATGGTCATCACAAATATATTAACTCAAAATGGATTTTATTTACATATAATTCCATAATTGAACCTTATCCAACATTCAAACATTCCATACAATTTATATTTCATGGTATTACGCTGATTTGGACAAATAATATGTATATGTTCATTTTTATGTTTTCGTGCGGTCAACGTAGTTACTAATATTTATTTATTATTTATTATTTTGTGATACTTACTTTTAAATTAACGATTTGGTCTAATTAATTAACCAACACACCCTTTTTATATTTAATCTTGCCGAGAAGGTTTCATGTCTCACAAAGACCGTTAGCCGTAATCACTGTAAATCATGACTATTTTGTGGGATTGACATATTTTCAAATCACAAAAAATATATGTAATGTATTTTTATTTGGAATAGTCGATGCAAATTACATAAAAAAGATTTATTTATTTTTATATGTACCTTTGCACCACTTTTCCCTTTTTAACTCTTTTTTTCATACTTCTTGTGATTCTAAAAAAAGCCTCTTTATTTAAAAATGAGGAAAACGACATAACTTACAATGCTTAAGCCAAAAACCCAACAATATTGAATGTAAACAAGAAATATTTCTTTTATTCTTACAATCATGTAATACACAAGTTCATCATTTTACCCAAATTCACATATTTCATATTTCAGCACTGAACTAAAGATCTGGAACATAACCATAACAAATTTATGTTTAATAGGACTGATGCCAGATCCATAGTGCTATGTAACATATACATCACATTCCATGACATAACTACAGGAATATGTGGGAAAATATACAAATATCCTACAATTCATGTTTACACGTAACCACAACTTGTCATTTAGCAATTTTAAACATATTCATAATCAGATCTATGGTTATCAAAATTTATGATTATTTAAATAACAGATCCGATAGGCATAAAACATAGATTGGATTCTAACGAAATAGGTAAGCCATTATAATTGTATTAGTAAATTTCCCACTCACCTTATAGCTTCCAATTTCTTAATTTTGAACATTTTAGGCTTACATCCCCAAATACATATAAATCTACAATTTATCTAGAAAGGGGAAAATTCTAGATCTGTAGAAATATAAGAAAAAGGGAAGAGAGCAAAGAAATCAATCATTGAGCATCCTCTTCCATTGAATCTGTTAATGTAACGACCCGTATTCTACACATCATAGGATTGTAGAATATTTATTTCTTTCCCACGTGAAGTCGTATGGTCATGTAACTTTGGGAAACACCTATTAGAGTCATTTCCCATGTTCATGATTTTTGTCGATTTTAAATGACCATTTTGCCCCTAGTTGGTACTGTTTTGGCCATAACTTTTGATTGGAAGGAATTTTGATCTGAAACCACTTTCATTGGATTCGTTTGATGGTTTACCTTTCTGTAGAGTGGTCATAATAGCCAAACGGACTTACCGTTTGGGAGATATGGCTGAAATAAGGTTTGGAGGGTGCAAAAAACTGCTTATCCGGGCCAAATCGGGTGATTAGTGAGTAGGCCCATAACCCGTTTCGGGATTAGGGTTATGGGGAGGCTGAAATGAGATAGAGGATCATTCCATTTCAGTTTTCTAGCCTCCGCTTATCACCAAGAAACCCTAAAAATGGCCTCCAACCTCTAAATCACCTCCAAATCACCTTTTGGTCAAGGATTTGGCTTAGCAACCCCTAATCAAGGAAGATCTACACCAAATCAACTTTGGAGCTACTGTTTAGCATAGAGATTCACATCAAATCAGAGATTTATTTCAGATCTTAGTTTATTTGTGGCTAAGGTGAGTGATTTGCATAGTTTTGCACTAATTATGGCTAATTAGGAATGATTAGTGTTAATTAGCAAATTTAAACATGATAAAATTCTGGAAAAATGTTTATAAAATTCGGAATGATGTTTTAGACCTCTGATATGAATTTGGGCTAATTTGGTTAAGTTTTGCTAATTATATCATAAGTTTCACCTAAACATGCTTAAGGGAAAATAGGGGGTTTTGGCTATGTTTGATCCATTTTAACCTATCATATTGTTGTTTTGATATTTGTGGTTGATGATGCATGTTGCTATGACTGTATGAAATGCTTTGTGATTGGTTAGAATAGTTGGAATGTTCGAAAACGCCGTCGAGGGGCGTAAACTGCTCGCTGGAAGAACTGTAGGAATCTGCCCGAACCGGACCGGATCGGTGGGCATAGGGGCGATCCGACCCGAAGACAGCGATCTGTATGGCCACCCCCGATCGCGAATCCTCTCCACGATCCGATCCACTTCATAAGTTCACGAGCTGACGACCTGGGAAGATGCACCCGACCCGACCCGACCAGTGGGGGAACACGAACTGACGTGGAGGAGGAACCACGACCCGATCCGAAAGGACGAACCACGACCCGATCCGAAAGGACGAACCACGACCCTATCCGAATGGGAGACCACGACCCGATCCGAAAGGAGGAACCACGACCCGATCCGAATGGGTGACCACAACCCGATCTGAAAGGGTGACCACGACCCGATCCGTATGGGTGACCACGAGCTGATGACGTGCTCGATTCGAACCGTGGTGACGAGGTGAAACTGGACTCCGAACCGAACCACTATGACCTGAAGGCTACGACCCGATTCGATCTGGTGATGACCAATAACCCGAGATGCAAAGGTAGTCCAATATGGGAAGTTAGAGCTCAGGATCCAATAGGGAACCAATGAGTTCACTTCAAGGTTGGGCTTTGCTGCGGGACATGTGCTAAGGAGTTGTCGATGTTCACAACTTCGATTCACCACTAAAAAAGAATGATGGGCTACTTATCAGTGCAGTAGGGTCATTATGACCTTAGGGGCAAGGTGATGGTAGCAAGACTACGTTATCAGTGCAATAGGGTCATTTTGACCCGAGGGGCAAGGTGATGCGTAGTAAGACTATGAGCCAGTGCAGTGGGGTCATTACGATTCCATGGGGAAGAGTGGACATAGTAAGGATTAGTAAGGCTATGAGCCAGTGCAGTGCGGTTCTTGTGACTCCATGGGGCAAAGTGGACATAGCAAAGGATTAGTGGCTACGTTATCAGTGTAGTGAAGCCATTTATGACTTCATGGGGGCAGAGTGATCGTAGCAAGGTATGTTGGGTGATCGAAGTGGTGAATATCGTATGCTTTACGCACTGAGTGAGAGATGTGAGGATGGATGCTATGTTTGATGTTTGCCATCATTATGACATGCACACCACCCCCACCTCCGTATCTTTACACCGTTTGATATGGTACCTTAGAGTGTTGTACAGTATGTAGTGCTAACTCTTTGGTTGCAGGTCCAGGTTCAGGTATGTTTTAGTCTACCTGTTATTGTTCACTTTAGATGCTTATCGCTCATACCAGGCTTTATGTCTGACCCAGAGTTTTATGTCTCCTCTTATTACTATGGGTGCTCATACGAGCAAACTAGAGACATGTTAGCTGGTGATGCGCGAGTAGCTGATTCGGAGGCGGGCAAGAGGCTTCCACGTATGATAGATATATACACATTCTCCCTGTGTCATTGGTGGTCGCTACTTGGGCATTAGTAGTGTACCTCCTTTATCTTACTTTTGCTTTGAGACAGTTGAAAGTTGTAATAAGCTATATTTTGGATTTCCGCTGCTATGATGTTTAGTTCTGGTTTTCAGCTTATGCACTGTCTCACCTGTTTTATGTCAAGTATGTTATTATTATATTTTGTTCTATGCGCTGTGAGACATTCTACAGGTTCCTTGTATGTTCATTTCCTTCTTCCCTTTCCTTCTGACGACCCGTTCCATGCTAACTGGACATGTGTACAGCGCACATTTGGAGTAAATGTCGGTTGGTGCGGGGCAGGCCGTCACACTTGGTTTCAGAGCTCTAGGTTGCGTAGTTAACCTAGAGAAAGACACTAGGGAGAGATAGTACGTATACGAGAGCACGTATTTGTGATTACTTTGGTTTTCAAAAGCTATGTATATATATACTATTAGTAGTATAAGAATGAAGTCGCACTGCACTAGCACCACTATGGGATCGTTAATCGTTTCCCTTTTTCAGATTGATGATGAGCCGAGACACGAGGGGTGCTGGTAGAGGGACCAACCAGGGGAATGTCGCTGACATGAGGGCGATGTTTACTAACCTTATGAGAGACATGCTTAGAGAAGTGCAAGGTGCAGTTCCCAATCCCGGAGTTGGTGTTGGCCCAGTAGTGCAGGCGCCTAGGGTCGATTTCGCCAAGTTGTGCAAGGATTACACTAACCTTGGTGGGAAGCTGTTCCACGGGGCGGAGTCGGCCACAGATGTTCAAGATTGGATGGATAGCTGTGATCGTATCTTTGATGACTTGGGTCTTGAGGATGCGATGAAGAGAAGGCCAGCGTCTCGTCAGCTGCAAGGGCGAGCGATGAATTGGTGGAATGCCATTAGAACAGCTACTCCAGAGGACCGGGTTACGTGGGATCAGTTCAAGGCTCGCTTTAGCGAGAAGTTTATCCCAGCTGCCCAGAAGTCAGTGTTGTTTAAGAGGTTCTTGGAACTCAAGCAGAACGTAAGGGCAGTTTCTGATTATATTGCTGAGTTCGACACTTTGTCGAAGTATGGACTGTCTCTTATCGACACTCCTGAGAAGAAGAATGAGAAGTTCATTACTAGTTTGGACGGATACTTGGGTGAAAGACTTATCAACCACATCGATGAGACTTTTGAATCAATTGTGGGGAAAGCTTTGAGATCAGAGAGTCTTTACCCTAAGTCAAAGACTGAGGCTGCATCTGCAGAAGGGCCAAAGCCGCAAGCAGGCGGTGGAGGCAAGAATAACTCTCAGAATAAGAGGAAGCAAGACCAATCTAAAGGTGGCCAGAAAAAGAGCAAGAAGGATGTTGAGTGCTTCAGCTGTGGTAAGAAGGGCCATTATGCTAAAGAATGTCGGGCCAAGCCAGCAGAAAGGAAGTGCTACAACTGTGATCAAGTGGGACATCATAAGGATAAGTGTCTGCAACCTCTTAAGGAGAAGCAGATTGTGAAAGCATATGCTATTAATGCTGTTCCTTCTTCGTCGAATGCCCCAACTGCGGTGGAGAAAGAAAAGAATGTTGTTATTCAAGGTATGCTTTCTATTTATGATATACCAGTTCGAGTTTTGTTGGATACTGGGGCTTCTCGTTCCTTCATATCTAGTGACCTAGTAGATAGGTTAGGACTGGAACCCGAGATAGTCGATAGACCATTGGTTGTGACGAACCCGATTGGTGGTTCGACTAGCCTTAGTATGATTTGCAGGAATTTGGTCTTATCGAGTCATGGATGTATGTTTGTTTGTGATTGCTTTGTTTTGGGCTTTACTGTGTATGGCATTATATTGGGAGTCGATTGGCTCCAAAGATACGAGGTGGTAGTAGACTGTGAGGGCTTTTTGGTGACATTGAGGGCGGATGATGGGCGGAGGGTAGTGTTTGGTAGCCTACCTAGTGATGGGGTTATGGCTAGTTTTGTAAATTCCCTCGACATCCCGTAGAATGAGTTGCCAGATGTGTCCGTGGTTGGCCAGTATCCGGACGTCTTCGAGGAGGTGACCGGGCTTCCACCACACCGAGAGATTGAGTTCCGTATTGATTTAGTGAAAGATGCCAGACCTATAGTGATGCAACTTCGTCGTATGGCACCAAGAGAGCAGCGAGAGCTCGGGGTGCAAGTCAGCAATCTTTTGAAGAAGGGATTTATTAGAAGTAGTGTCTCCGAGTGGGGAGCACCAGTTGTGTTTGCCAATAAGGCAGATGGTTCCCTTCGTTTGTGTGTGGACTATCGCGAGTTGAATAAGGTGACGAGGAAGAATAAGTATCCTCTACCACAGATAGATGATTTGTTTGATCAGCTGGAAGGAGCTAGAGTGTTCTCCCAGTTGGACCTCGCGACAGGATTCCATCAGCTACGAGTAGCGGATGAGAGTGTTCCGAAAACGGCATTTAGGACGCCGTCTGGATTTTATGAGTGGTTGGTCATGCCATTTGGTTTGACCAATGCACTAGCCTATTTTGTGGATCTTATGAATCGAGTATTTAGAGATCAGTTGAATAAGTTTGTTCTTGTGTTCGTGGATGATATCCTTGTTTACTCAAGGACAGAGGAGGAACACAAGGGACACTTGAGGATAGTGATGGAGGTGTTGAGGAAACACCAATTGAAAGCGAAATTCTCTAAGTGTCATTTTTGGAGAATGGAAGTAAGATTCTTGGGTCATGTTGTTTCAGAGTGTGGTATTGTCGTGGAACCTGCGAAGGTGGCTACGGTACAGGATTGGCCTACACCCAAGAATGCAACAGATGTAAGAAGTTTCTTGGGATTAACTGGATATTATCGTAAGTTTATCCAGGACTTCTCCAAGATAGCAGCACCGTTGACTCAGTTGACTAAGAAGAATCAGTCCTTCGTCTGGGACGGAGTGTGTGAGGATGCCTTCAAGAGTCTAAAGGAGAAGTTGACGCGTGCGCCAGTGTTAGTCATTCCTAAAGGGAATGAAGAGATGACGGTATACACGGATGCATGTGGTACCGGACTGGGTGCTGTATTGATGCAAGGAGGTAGGGTTGTAGCTTATGCTAGTCGACAGTTAAAGCCGCATGAGAAGAAGTATCCTACCCATGATTTGGAATTGGCAGCGATTGTGTTCGCATTGAAGATGTGGAGACATTATCTCTTGGGAGAAAGATTTGAGTTGTTTACCGATCATAAATCGTTAAAATATCTCTTCTCCTAGAAGGATCTGAATCTCCATCAGCAGAGATGGTTAGAGTTCTTGGCTTCGTATGATTTTGATATCGCATATACACCTGGGAAAGGTAATGCGGTAGCCGATGCCTTGAGTAGGAGACATGCCAGCTTAGGGGCAATGTTTCTTGAATGGAAGCAACTGGAGTATATCGCGGGGTTTGATTTCAGACCAAGGTGCGAATTGGATCCAGTTATGCTAGCTAGTTTGGCGATTAGACCCACTTTGATAGAGCGGATTGGTTCCAGCTAGAGGGACGATCCTAACCTATTGGAAATCATCTCCAAGTTAGAGATGGGTATCGATGAGGAGATGAATGTGTATGGGCTTGATCGAGATGGATGGCTTCGGAAGAATGGAAGACTAGTTGTGCCCAACGTGAATGGTTTGAGAGATGAAGTGCTTAGGGAATGTCATCACTCAAAACTAACTATACATCCCGGTGGTAATAAAATGTATCGAGACATGAAGCAAACGTACTACTGGGAAGGGATGAAAAGAGACGTTGGGAAGTTTATATCCAAATGCATGAATTGCCAGCTAATTAAAGCCGAGCAAAAGAAGCCTAGTGGTTTGTTGCAACCATTAGAAATTCCCGAATGGAAATGGGAGCAAGTCTCGATGGATTTCATCGATAGTTTACCGAGGACTAGGTCGGGATACGATAGCATTTGGGTAATTGTGGATCGATTGACTAAGAGTGCAAGATTTATACCAGTCAAATCGACCAGGACAGCGGCCAAGTTGGCAGAATTGTATATGAAATGGGTATTGAGATTTCATGGAGTACCCAAAAGCATTGTGACTGACCGAGACCCGTTGTTCACTAGTGGGTTTTGGAAGAGCTTACAAGAGGCTCTAGGGTCAGGATTACATCTCAGTACCGCATATCATCCTCAGACCGACGGTCAGACGAAGAGGGTGAATCGTATATTGGAAGATCTCTTGAGAGCTTGTATATTGGATTTTGGTGGATCATGGGATAACCATTTGCATCTAGTAGAGTTTGCACATAATAATAGCTACCAATCCAGTATCGGTATGGCTCCATATGAAGCTTTGTACGGAAGACCGTGCAACTCACCATCATGTTGGATAGAGACTGGCGAGAAGTTTGTGCTTGGACCAGATGTGGTGAGAGAAACTTCAGATAAGATTAAGATCATTCAACAACGAATGAAAGCTGCCCAAGATAGGCAGAAGAGTTATGCTGATAAGAGGAGAAGAGACTTAAAATTCTCCGTTGGTGACTTGGTGTTTGTCAAGATCTCTCCGTTGAAGAGCGTCATACGATTTGGCAGGAGAGGCAAATTAGCACCAAGATTTGTTGGCCCATTCCCTGTTCTCGAACTAGTCGGGAATTTGGCCTATATGGTTGGCTTACCAGAGAAAATAGCGGGAGTTCACAATGTTTTTCATGTTTCCCAACTAAGGAAGTTCGTTCACGACTCAGATATGACTATTTCACCTGATCATTTAGAGGACTTCGAAGTAGAACCCGAGGCGGTTGGGAACCGCAAGCAGATCCGTATTGTGGGGCATGATACGAAGCAACTTCGAAGGAAGGCGGTGAAGCTAGTCAAGGTTCAGTGGGGCAAAGACGAGAATGATTGTACTTGGGAGACAGAGGAGAGCACTAGGAAGGCATATCCAGAACTCTTTGCCTGGTAAGATTTACTTTGCAATTTAGTTTTCCGCATGCTAGGGTAGACTTGTTTTGCTTGTTTGCATGTTTGATTGTTGTTTTATGATTGATAGGCATGCGGGACCTTTGTGTGTGTTTTGATTAGGGAATTTCGGGGGCGAAATTTCTTATGGGGGGAGGGGGGTGGGAGAGTGTAACGACCCGTATTCTACACATCATAGGATTGTAGAATATTTATTTTTTTTCCCATGTGAAGTCGTATGGTCATGTAACTTTGGGAAACACCTATTAGACTCATTTCCCATGTTCATGATTTTTGTCGATTTTAAATGACCATTTTGCCCCTAGTTGGTATTTTTTGTCCATAACTTTTGATTGGGAAGGAATTTTGACATGAAACCACTTCCATTGGATTCGTTTGATGGTTTACCTTTCCGTAGAGTGGTCATAATAGCCAAACGAACTTACCGTTTGGGAGATATGCTGAAATAAGGTTTGGAGGGTGAAAAAACTGCTTAACCGGGCCAAATCGGGTGATTAGTGAGTAGGCCCATAACCCATTTCGGGATTAGGGTTATGGGGAGGCTGAAATGAGATAGAGGATCATTCCATTTCAGTTTTCTAGCCTCCACTTATCACTAAGAAACCCTAAAAATGGCCTCCAACCTCTAAATCACCTTTTGGTCAAGGATTTGGCTTAGCAACCCCTAATCAAGGAAGATCTACACCAAATCAACATTGGAGCTGCTGTTTAGCATAGAGATTCACATCAAATCAGAGATTTATTTCAGATCTTAGTTTATTTGTGGGTAAGGTGAGTGATTTGCATAGTTTTGCACTAATTATGGCTAATTAGGGATGATTGGTGTTAATTAGCGAATTTAAACATGATAAAATTCTGGAAAAATGTTTATAAAATTCAGAATGATGTTTTAGACCTCTGATATGAATTTGGGCTAATTTGGTTAAGTTTTGCTAATTATATCATAAGTTTCACCTAAACATGCTTAAGGGAAAATAGGGGGTTTTGGCTATGTTTGATCCATTTTAACCTATCATATTGTTGTTTTGATGTTTGTGGTTGATGATGCATGTTGCTATGACTGTATGAAATGCTTTGTGATTAGTTAGAATAGTTGGAATGGTCGAAAACGTCGTCGAGGGGCGTAAACTGCTCGCTGGAAGAACTGCAGGAACCGGCCCAAACTGGACCGGATCGGTGGGCATAAGGGCGATCCGACCCGAAGACAGCGATCCGTATGGCCACCTCCAATCGCGAATCCTCTCCACGATCCGATCCACTTCATAAGTTCACGAGCTGACGACCTGGGAAGATGCACCCGACCCGACCCGACCAGTGGGGGAACATGAACTGACGCGGAGGAGGAACCACGACCCGATCCGAAAGGAGGAACCATGACCCGATCCGAAAGGAGGAACCACGACCCGATCCGAATGGGTGACCACGACCCGATCCGAAAGGAGGAACCACGACCCGATCCGAATGGGTGACCACGACCAGATCCGAAAGGGTGACCATGACCCGATCCGTATGGGTGACCACGAGCTGATGACGTGACTCGATTCGAACCGTGGTGATGAGGGGAAACTGGACTCCGAACCCAACCACTATGACCTGAAGGCTACGACCCGATCCGATCTGGTGATGACCAATAACCCGGGATGCAAAGGTAGTCCAATATGGGAAGTTAGAGCTCAGGATCCAGTAGGGAACCAATGAGTTCACTTCATGGTTGGGCTTTGCTGCGGGACGTGTGCTAAGGAGTTGTCGACGTTCACAACTTCGATTCATCATTAAAAATGAATGATGGGCTACTTATCAGTGCAGTAGGGTCATTATGACCTGAGGGGCATGGTGATGGTAGCAAGGCTACGTTATTAGTGCAGTAGGGTCATTATGACCCGAGGGGCAAGGTGATGCGTAGTAAGACTATGAGCCAGTGCAGTGGGGTCATTACGACTCCATGGGGCAGAGTGGACATAGTAAGGATTAGTAAGGCAATGAGCCAGTGCAGTGTGGTTCTTGTGACTCCATGGGGCAAAGTGGACATAGCAAAGGATTAGTGGCTACGTTATCAGTGCAGTGAAGCCATTTATGACTTCATGGGGCAGAGTGATCGTAGCAAGGTATGCTGGGTGATCGAAGTGGTGAATATCGTATGCTTTACGCACTGAGTAAGATATGTGAGGATGGATGTTATGTTTGATTGTTTGCCATCATTATGACATGCACACCTCCCCCACCTCCGTATCTTTACACCGTTTGATATGGTACCTTAGAGTGTTGTACAGTATGTAGTGCTAACTCTTTGGTTGCAGGTCCAGGTTCAGGTATGTTTTAGTCTACCTGTTATTGTTCACTTTAGATGCTTATCGCTCATACCAGACTTTATGTCTGACCCAGAGTTTTTGTAACACCCCGAATTTTAGTTAATGCTAAAATTCACTAATTGCAGAATAAATAGTCTCAGATGTGGGAATTGGGGGCAACGGGCTGCGTCATTGCGTTCGTCTCGGAAAAATACGCAAAATAGAGTCCGTGTTTTCGAGAATCGGAGTTCGTATGGCCCGGTTATGGCCCAATGAAGTTTGCAGAAAATTCAAAGTTCAAAACAGATTTAAAATTCAGATTTAAATTTTAAAATTGGAGCCATTGGGCGGAGGGGAAAAAAAATTCCCGCCTACCTACCCAAGTCGACAGCCCTGTCGACTGGGCAGTCGACTTGGCTAGGACCAAGTCGACAGCCCTGTCGACTTGGGTGTCGACAGGGGGTGCTCGACAGGTTTAACCTGGTGCACCATTTTAGTGTTTGGGCTGTGTTTTGGGGTTGGTTTCTGGAAGCTTCCGAGATCTGAGGGTCCTAATCTAACCTAGGGTTGATCTAAAGGCCTAAAACACTTGCCTAATCCTATAAATAAGACCCTAAGCTAGCCCTAAATGATCATAATCCTATCTCCTAACTAAACTATGCCAAAATTTTCTATGATCATGGCCTCCACCCAAAACCCTAGCCTCCACCCTATTTCTAAACTATTTATATGAAGGCTTTCATGTGCATACAAGCATCTTTGAGTTGTATAAGTGATCATTAGCTTGCATTCATCATCAAGTTGCAAGCTTTATGTTCAAGGCTAGAGTTTTTGGGTAATTTGTGGCAAGGGTTTGCTTATGGGAGCTTAGTGGTGAGTTCCTATAGCTTTAATAATCAATTGTTAAATTGATTATGGTAGGATATGATAAGACATGGCTATGTTTGTGGATAAATGTGTTTATGCAAGTTTGTATGATATGTGTTTTGCAAGTTTTTATGCCATATGCAAGTTTAATGCCATGTTTTATGATGCAAACCACTATGTTGAACATTTATGCATATGTAACATGTTATGCAAACTATATGTGAGAGTATATGCAAGTTGTATGTAACATGATATGCAAGTTATGCATTTGGTTTTGTGCATGCTAAGTATTTGGTTTTGTGCATGCTAAGTACTTGGTCTTATGCATATTAAGTGTTTGGTTTTATGCAAGTTTGTCTCTTTTTATGATATGCATAATATATGCAAGTTTGCCTCTAAGTATGGCATGTTATGCAAGTTCATATGCAAGTTATGATGCAAGTTCATATTCAAGTTATGATGCAAGTTCATATGCAAGTTATGATGCAAGTTCATATGCAAGTTATGATGCAAGTTCATATGCAAGTTATGACGCAAGTTCATATGCAAGTTATGACGCAAGTTCATATGCAAGTTATGATGCAAGTTCATATGCAAGTTATGATGCAAGTTCATATGCAAGTTATGATGCAAGTTCATATGCAAGTTATGATGCAAATTCATATACATGTTTGCCTCTATGAATGACATAAGTCTATGAGCAAGTTCATCCCTTTTAGACCTATGACATGTATGCAAGTTGACACCTTTATGATAGGTCTATGACATGAACATTTAAGCAATTTACCATCCTTATGACATATGTGATTCATGCAAGTTTGGGTTGGTTTTGTATGCAAGTTGGGTTTATGGTCATATATGCAAGTTGACACCTTTTTAACCCATGATAATGCTAATGATATGCTAAGTTGAACCCATTGTGTGTATGATGAATCTTCTCTTTTGAAGTATGTCATGTTAACGTATTTACGTGGGGACGATGGGGTAAAAATTAAGGAACACGTAAAATTGTGTGAAGTGGGTATGATTAAACATACCGTAAAGTGGATGGACATAATTGGGAATTTACCTATTAAGTTAGGTCTACCCATATTATGGAATTGGGAATTTACCTATTGAGTTAGGTCTACCCATATTCTTAAATATTTGTAATTAATTAGGGATAATTAATACAAATTATGGGGGTGATTAATTAGGTGTAATTAATCTACTAAGACACGAGGTTGGACCCTTTTGTAGCATAAGACTGCCCGGAACCGACCGGCAAATCCAGCGGCTACAAATGATTGGCCCAATGTGAGAGGTCTTAGTCATAAACTAAATACGTGACAAGTGTAAAGACACGAGTTTAGACTCTGTTATGGTGTAAGGCTGCCCGTAACCAACCGGCATATCCAGCTGCCATAAAAGACAGTCTAATGTGAGAGGTCTTTACAAAGGTTACGATCTTAATTTATTAAGAAACACTTAACCAAATTAGCATGTAGAGCGGCATGAGGGGTTAAGTGGGTGCCTTGGGTGGCATGTAGTAACTAGTGGGGGTGCCTTGGGTGGCAATAGAAAATACGATTAGAATACTTAACCAAAGTGGAACATGTAATTAAACATGATTAAAGGGTTAAGTAAGTGCCTTGGGTGGCATGTAGTAACTAGTTGGGGTGCCTTGGGTGGCATGTGGGAATCAAGTAAGTGCCTTGGGTGGCATGCGGAAATCTAGTGGGTGCCTTAAGTGGCAATTGAAATATAATTAAATGACAAGCTTAAGTAGTAGCTTGTGGGGGCCTTAAGTGGCAATTGAAATATAATTAAATGACAAGCTTAAGTAGTAGCTTGTGGGGGCCTTAAGTGGCAATTGAAATATAATTAGATGACTTAACCAAACCTTAACATGTAAGTGGGCATGATTATAAAAGGGGTTAAGTGGGATGCACTAGATAAAATGACAAGCTTAAGTAGTAGCTTGTGGGGGCCCATTTCAACCAATATCCCAAACGTATCTTTGTGGGCTCGACCCAAGTCGAGGACGGGACATGCATATTGGGCTTGACTATAAGAGGCCAAAACGGGGTAGCGGTGGCAACGCGAGTCCAATGGGTTTCATATGCGTGTGTGGACCTGGGCTGGTAGGTAAGACATTGTTGCATCGTGTAGGTATAAGCCGTGCACCATTGATTATCGGGTTGCCACTTTGGGGAGTGATACACCCCACTGTGGGGCCAGCACGGGTATCTACGGTAGGGAGCCGATCGCTTGGGGGTAGTGGGTACACCTAGTGGAGATAGGGGCAGACGGCACCTATGTAGTCAGCTAGGGGTACAAGAAACTACTGGGTAAAATTACTAAGTACACTTAATGGGATCAACCTTTAAGTAGGAATTACCCTTGGGTGGGTAGAACTGGTGTGGTGCAATGTAGGAATTACCCTTGGGTGGGTAGATCTGGGGTGGTGCAATCTAGGGATTATCCTTGGGTGGATAAATGCGTCTTTTCGGTTATCTTAGTACATCCTGTGTTTAGTTGGCTACTTAATGTAGTCATTATCCCCAGAGGTACCGTACCTTGTTTATATCATACCCTAATTACTTTAATGATTGTATTGTTAGGGTTATAGGACTCACTCAGACTTATGTCTAACCCCGTTGTTTCTTTATCTTTTTCCCAACCCTCAGGTTTTCAGAGTGGGCCTAGCACTAGTGGGCTTTGATCAGACTGCTTTATCTATCTTTTGGAGCTTGGACCGTGGATGTAAAGCTCAGTTTATCTTTTCTATTATGGCTATTAGGTTATGTAGTGGGATTATGTACTTTTGTTTTTATCAGGATGGATATTATGTACTTGACTCTTATTTATGGTTTTGGTGTAACCAAACATGTTTTATTTTCCGCTGGAATGAAATGATGTTTTAAATTCTCAAGTATTACGTATATCTGTCTTGTTGTAATTTTTCTGTTCTATATTCACTTAAAATACTCCACCGATGTTATGGCATTCCCTTAGTGAGTGACCGTAGCGGGTGTGGGGTGTTACACGTGGTATCAGAGCTTAAGGTTACCAGAACAGATAAAATTTTTAGAAAAACTATTTTCTAAGAATATTTTTGAAAGGAGTATTTTCAAAAACATGTTTTTTAAGAGAAAAGTTTTTGAAAGAAAAGCATAATCCCCAATAGCCATATCTATATCTTTCAAATTCTCCGTTTTGAATCTCTTCCTCTCTCGTTTTGAGTTTCCCCTCCGTGTATAGATGATCTTTCTAAGATAGATAAGAATGGAAAACCACTTCAAGGGACTTAGACGTTAGTCGGATTAGAAGTTGGTTCAAGAAGGAGGAGGACTGGTAGGTACCTATTGATAGACGATGGGAGGAAGGCTCAAATAGTTGTTTGGTTAATGAAGGATGAAACCCCATTGGTGGGAGGTTACGAGTGGAGAATGGGAAGAAGAAGGCGAGTAGTTATTCCTCTGGAGGAATATGACACCTTATTAGGATTGTCCAAAGAGGCAAGGGCAAGGTACGAAATCTTTTGGAGGGTAGTTGTATTCCCTCACGGCTAGTGTACCAGATGGGGATAGGACCGTCTAGGTTGGAATTTGGATTTCTTTATTATCCGGTTCGAACTTTATTTGATTCTGGCGCATCGAGTTCGTTTATCTCATCATTGTTAGTTGAGTCACTGCACTTAGACACCAGTTTAGTAGATGATCCCATAGTTGTTTCAAACCCAATTGGGGCTCCATGATGTGTTTGGGTTTGGAAGTTTCTATACTTAGCATTGAGTTTAGATGTGATGCTTTTGTTTTGGGCTTCACGGGCTATGGGTTGATTTTGGGCATGGACTGGTTATCCAGTAATGGTGCCGTTCTTGATTGCGAAAGGAGAGTTGTTAGGCTCATGACCCGCTTGGGTAACACTCTCGAGATCTCTTGTAATCCCATGGAATCGGTTATGCTAAGTTATCTAGAATCGCTTGACACGTCGGTCGAGAGTTTGCGATCTGTTAGAGTGGTCCGGGAATACTCGGATGTGGTTGAGGAGGCGAAGGGCTTACCTCCGGAGCGGGAGATTGACTTCCGAATATACCTGGTAGACAATGCCAACCAGTATCTTGGCCAGTGTGCCACATGGCTCCTCGTGAGAGGAGGGAACTCCATAAGCAAGTAGGCGATTTGCTTGGGAAGGGGTTCATAAGACGAAGGATATCGGAGTGGGGTGCTCCAGTAGTTTTTGCCACGAGGGCGGATGGGTCCCTCAGACTTTGTGTAGGCTAAAGAGAACTAAATAAACACACAAAGAAGAATAGACACCCATTACCGAGGATTGATGATCTCTTTGATCAGTTGGTTGGCGCCTCAGTGTTTTCGCAGTAGACTCGGCCACGGGGTTTCATCAGTTGAGAGTGGCCGAGGATAATATAGAGAAGACTACCTTTAGGACCCCGGATGGTTTTTATGAGTGGCTGGTAATGCCATTTGGTTTGACGAACGCCCCCGCATACTTTGTTGATTTGATGAGAAGGGTGTTCAGGGAGTACCTAAATAAGTTCGTGATGGTCTTTGTAAATGACATCTTGGTCTTTTCTAGGGGCGAAATAAGTTTTCGTATGTGCTCAATAGGTTGAGCAATGCCAGTTATGGGGAAAACGGTGGTTTTGGAGCGAGGCTGGCGAGGACATCCAGAGTTGGACAAGGGCTTAATTATTTAGCCGTTTTTACTAGTATCATCGCACGTAGGTCGTCTGAATTCGAAGGAGGTATCCCTTGGGTGTTTGTCTGATATTGGTTTAGGCCTTTGGGGCTTGCATTTGGGGGATGTCGAGTTCGACCAGGGTGGTCTGCGTGAGAGATGGATAGTTGTGACGATTTTGCATGGGAGAATATCCTGATTTTCTCTAGGAGTGGAGAAGAGCATGCCCTACATCTTAGGGAAGTATTGGAGACTCTCCAAGCGCATAGTCTTAAGACAGCAATAGTGAATAGGATTCTTAGCATCCTATGAGTTTGAGATAGCGTGTACCCATCGCAAGGGTAACATGGTAGCGGACGCCTTAAGTAGAAAAAGGTTGTCCTCGAGTTCATGGTTCGTTAAACGACGGAGCTTAGAGTTTATTTCTATGTTTGACTTTAGACCTTCCGTTGACTTTGTACGCAGTTTGCTAGCCTCCTTGGAGGTTAGGCCTACTCTTTTGGGACGAATTGGCGAGGCACAGCGAGACGACCCACAGTTGGATGAGTTAGTAGAGAAGCTCATGAGGAGGGGGTCGTCCATCCATTTGAGTAGGTACACCCTAGATGGTAAGGGGTGGTTGCGTAGAGACGGTAGACTTTGTGTACCGCAAGACGAGGGTTTGAGGAAGACTATTCTTGATGATGCACACCGTTCTAGGATGACCATTCATCCCGGTGGGGACAAGATGTACCAGGACATGAAGCGGGTTTTCTTCTGGGCCGGTATGAAGAAAGATGTGGCCGAGCATGTCGCTCGATGCTTGGTGTGCCAACAAGTGAAGGCGGAGCAAAAGAAACCTGGTGGGTTGCTTCACCCATTGGAAGTTCCGCAATGGAAGTGGAATAGCATCTCGAAGGATTTTATTGACGGGTTACCCAGATCAAGAAAGGGTAATACGGGAATTTGGGTTGTGGTAGATAGACTTACTAAGAGCGCCCATCGTATACCCGTGAAGAGTAAGAGAATTGCTCCATGGCTAGCTTCTGTTTATATTCGAGAGATTATTAGATTGCATGGTGTACCCTCCAGTATAGTGAGCGATCGAGATCCTATCTTCACTAGAGAGTTTTGGAAGAGTTTGCAAGAGGCGGTAGGGACTCAGTTGTGTTTGAGTACCGCATATCATCCTCAGGCGGACGGCCAGACCGAGAGGGTGAATCATATTTTAGAAGACCTTTTGAGGCTATGTATCTTGGATTTTGGAGGTACATGGGAGGAGCATCTTCCATTGGTGGAGTTGCCCGACAGACTTAGTGGTATACATGATGTATTCCATGGGAGGAAGTGCCTACATGAGACCGCAGAGGCGGTAGAGCCGAGCCTGCTTAAAGAAGTAAAGGTAGAGCGTGATGTGATTATTCGACAAGCTCCTACTCGCATCCTTGGGTCAGAGATTAGGAAGTTGAGAAACAGAGAGGTTCGACTAGTCAAAGTGAAAAAGGGGAGAAAGTGAGAGCAATGCTACTGGGGAGACAGAAGCGAAGATGCGTTCATTGTACCCATTTCTTTTTGAGGGTATGTTTTTTTTAATTTCTCCTCTATCGTTGTCTAGTGCTTATCTTATCTTTAGTATGTCCTCTCATTAGTACCTTTGACCTTTAGATAGGGTAAACCTATGGTTGAAACATGTGTTTGAGACATGTTATGTTTGATGGATGCATGTGGATGCAAGTGGTTGCCAGTGGTTGCTCGTGGATGCGTATACACACACTCTAGACACTAGATCGGCTCAATCACTTCATATTGCATATTGCATAAAATTGTGTGTAGGAAGCTATATTTATGGATGTATAATGATTGTGTTATCATATGGATGATGCATTTTGGTGAATGATTGTGCACTCATGTAGATATTGTATGTGTCGATAGGGTTCTCTCGCATACATATTGGATGCATGGCACTACCATGGTTTGCATATGTTCATACATTAGATAGGGAACATATACACACACTTTTTGCATATGCTCATACATCATTAGAAATTGTTTTAAGGACAATGGATGCTCATGTTTGATGAATTGAGTAGATGGTTGTTTGGATGGTAGGATATGCATTCTCCTTAGCTTAGAGATTTCGGGGACGAAATCCTTTAAGGAGGGGAGAATGTAACACCCCGAATTTTAGTTAATGCTAAAATTCACTAATTGCAGAATAAATAATCTCAGATGTGGGAATTGGGGGCAACGGGCTGCGTCATTGCGTTCGTCTCGGAAAAATACGCGAAATAGAGTCCGAGTTTTCGAGAATCGGAGTTCGTATGGCCCGGTTATAGCCCAATGAAGTTTGCAGAAAATTCAAAGTTCAAAACAGATTTAAAATTCAGATTTAAATTTTAAAATTGGAGCCATTGGGCGGAGGGGAAAAAAAATTCCCGCCTACCTACCCAAGTCGACAGCCCTGTCGACTGGGCAGTCGACTTGGCTAGGACCAAGTCGACAGCCCTGTCGACTTGGGTGTCGACAGGGGGTGCTCGACAGGTTTAACCTGGTGCACCATTTTAGTGTTTGGGCTGTGTTTTGGGGCTAGTTTCTGGAAGCTTCCGAAATCTGAGGGTCCTAATCTAACCTAGGGTTGATCTAAAGGCCTAAAACACTTGCCTAATCCTATAAATAAGACCCTAAGCTAGCCCTAAATGATCATAATCCTATCTCCTAACTAAACTATGCCAAAATTTTCTATGATCATGGCCTCCACCCAAAACCCTAGCCTCCACCCTATTTCTAAACTATTTCTATGAAGGCTTTCATGTTCATACAAGCATCTTTGAGTTGTATAAGTGATCATTAGCTTGCATTCATCATCAAGTTGCAAGCTTTATGTTCAAGGCTAGAGTTTTTGGGTAATTTGTGGCAAGGGTTTGCTTATGGGAGCTTAGTGGTGAGTTCCTATAGCTTTAATAATCAATTGTTAAATTGATTATGGTAGGATATGATAAGACATGGCTATGTTTGTGGATAAATGTGTTTATGCAAGTTTGTATGATATGTGTTTTGCAAGTTTTATGCCATATGCAAGTTTAATGCCATGTTTTATGATGCAAACCACTATGTTGAACATTTATGCATATGTAACATGTTATGCAAACTATATGTGAGAGTATATGCAAGTTGTATGTAACATGATATGCAAGTTATGCATTTGGTTTTGTGCATGCTAAGTACTTGGTCTTATGCATATTAAGTGTTTGGTTTTATGCTAGTTTGTCTCTTTTTATGATATGCATAATATTTGCAAGTTTGCCTCTAAGTATGGCATGTTATGCAAGTTCATATGCAAGTTATGATGCAAGTTCATATGCAAGTTATGATGCAAGTTCATATGCAAGTTATGATGCAAGTTCATATGCATGTTATGATGCAAGTTCATATGCAAGTTATGATGCAAATTCATATACATGTTTGCCTCTATGAATGACATAAGTCTATGAGCAAGTTCATCCCTTTTATACCTATGACATTTATGCAAGTTGACACCTTTATGATAGGTCTATGACATGAACATTTAAGCAAGTTACCGTCCTTATGACATATGTGATTCATGCAAGTTTGGGTTGGTTTTGTATGCAAGTTGGGTTTATGGTCATATATGCAAGTTGACACCTTTTTAACCCATGATAATGCTAATGATATGCTAAGTTGAACCCGTTGTGTGTATGATGAATCTTCTCTTTTGAAGTATGTCATGTTAACGTATTTACGTGGGGACGATGGGGTAAAAATTAAGGAACACGTAAAATTGTGTGAAGTGGGTATGATTAAACATACCGTAAAGTGGATGGACATAATTGGGAATTTACCTAATAAGTTAGGTCTACCCATATTATGGAATTGGGAATTTACCTATTGAGTTAGGTCTACCCATATTCTTAAATATTTGTAATTAATTAGGGATAATTAATACAAATTATGGGGGTGATTAATTAGGTGTAATTAATCTACTAAGACACGAGGTTGGACCCTTTTGTAGCATAAGACTGCCCGGAACCGACCGGCAAATCCAGCGGCTACAAATGATTGGCCCAATGTGAGAGGTCTTAGTCATAAACTAAATACGTGACAAGTGTAAAGACACGAGGTTAGACTCTGTTATGGTGTAAGGCTGCCCGGAACCAACCGGCATATCCAGCTGCCATAAAAGACAGTCTAATGTGAGAGGTCTTTACAAAGGTTACGATCTTAATTTATTAAGAAACACTTAACCAAATTAGCATGTAGAGGGGCATGAGGGGTTAAGTGGGTGCCTTGGGTGGCATGTAGTAACTAGTGGGGGTGCCTTGGGTGGCAATAGAAAATACGATTAGAATACTTAACCAAAGTGGAACAAGTAATTAAACATGATTAAAGGGTTAAGTAAGTGCCTTGGGTGGCATGTAGTAACTAGTGGGGGTGCCTTGGGTGGCATGTGGGAATCAAGTAAGTGCCTTGGGTGGCATGCGGAAATCTAGTGGGTGCCTTAAGTGGCAATTGAAATATAATTAAATGACAAGCTTAAGTAGTAGCTTGTGGGGGCCTTAAGTGGCAATTGAAATATAATTAAATGACAAGCTTTAGTAGTAGCTTGTGGGGGCCTTAAGCGGCAATTGAAATATAATTAAATGACAAGCTTAAGTAGTAGCTTGTGGGGGCCTTAAGTGGCAATTGAAATATAATTAGATGACTTAACCAAACCTTAACATGTAAGTGGGCATGATTATAAAAGGGGTTAAGTGGGATGCACTAGATAAAATGACAAGCTTAAGTAGTTGCTTGTGGGGGCCCATTTCAACCAATATCCCAAACGTATCTTTGTGGGCTCGACCCAAGTCGAGGACGGGACATGCATATTGGGCTTGACTATAAGAGGCCAAAACAGGGTAGCGGTGGCAACGCGAGTCCAATGGGTTTCATATGCGTGTGTGGACCCGGGTTGGTAGGTAAGACGTGTTGCATCGTGTAGGTATAAGCCGTGCACCATTGATTATCGGGTTGCCACTTTGGGGAGTGATACACCCCACTGTGGGGCCAGCACGGGTATCTACGGTAGGGAGCCGATCGCTTGGGGGTAGTGGGTACACCTAGTGGAGATAGGGGCAGACAGCACCTATGTAGTCAGCTAGGGGTACAAGAAACTACTGGGTAAAATTACTAAGTACACTTAGTGGGATCAACCTTTAAGTAGGAATTACCCTTGGGTGGGTAGAACTGGTGTGGTGCAATGTAGGAATTACCCTTGGGTGGGTAGATCTGGGTTGGTGCAATCTAGGGATTATCCTTGGGTGGATAAATGCGTCTTTTCGGTTATCTTAGTACATCCTGTGTTTAGTTGGCTACTTAGTGTAGTCATTATCCCCAGAGGTACCGTACCTTGTTTATATCATACCCTATTTACTTTAATGATTGTATTGTTAGGGTTATAGGACTCACTCAGACTTATGTCTGACCCCGTTGTTTCTTTATCTTTTTCCCAACCCTCAGGTTTTCAGAGTGGGCCTAGCACTAGTGGGCTTTGATCAGACTGCTTTATCTATCTTTTGGAGCTTGGACCGTGGATGTAAAGCTCAGTTTATCTTTTCTATTATGGCTATTAGGTTATGTAGTGGGATTATGTACTTTTGTTTTTATCAGGATGGATATTATGTACTTGACTCTTATTTATGGTTTTGGTGTAACCAAACATGTTTTACTTTCCGCTGAAATGAAATGATGTTTTAAATTCTCAAGTATTACGTATATCTGTCTTGTTGTAATTTTTCTGTTCTATATTCACTTAAAATACTCCACCGATGTTATGGCATTCCCTAAGTGAGTGACCGTAGCGCGTGTGGGGTGTTACAGTTTTATGTCTCCTCTTATTACTCTGGGTGCTCACACGAGCAGACTAGAGACAGGTTGGCTGGTGATGCGCGAGTAGCTGATTCGGAGGCAGGCGGGAGGCTTCCACGTATGATATATATATACACATTCTCCTTGTATCGTTGGTGGTCGCTACTTGGGCATTAGTAGTGTACCTCCTTTATCTTACTTTTGCTTTGAGACGGTTGAAAGTTGTAATAAGCTATATTTTGGATTTCCGCTGCTATGATGTTTAGTTCTGGTTTTCAGCTTATGCACTGTCTCACCTGTTTTATGTCAAGTATGTTATTATTATATTTTGTTCTATGCGCTGTGAGACATTCTACAGGTTCCTTGTATATTCATTTCCTTCTTCCCTTTCCTTCTGACGACCCGTTCCGTGCTAACTGGACATGTGTACAGTGCACATTTGGAGTAAATGTCGGTTGGTGCGGGGCGGGCCGTCACAGTTAATCTTCCCAATTCCATATGAATTTGATTTTATTTGGTATATGTACGAATATATTTTAATTAGAAATTAGGTTAGAAGAGGAAGAAAAATGGTAGAGCTCCGCTGCCTCTATAGATTTGAATGGAAGAGAATGTGGCTCTATCCCTTTATTTATAGAGTTGGAAATGGCCTTGGACCGTCAGATCAGTTTTAAGTTATTTCTGTCCATTTGTTTTATAATATTTTATTAAACCATCCCACTTAACCCCTAGCCACCGCAGCCTAGCTCAACCTAGCGGTCGCAGCCAGGGTTGACCGCCCAGGTCGATCACTTGGTCGACCTGGCAGTAAGGTAGCTGGGTGGATTATTATTTTCCATATACTGTTTGATTTATTATCCATCCTTTTTCGTATTTCATCCGTAACTTTATCATACGGAATCCGCTCGCGAAACTCCAAACATGAAAGTTGATCGGAATTCCAAGACGAACGCAATGATTAAAGTTTCGTGGTTAAATTTCAACATTTGCATAAATTCCTTTTTTTGGGATTATAATTAAATAACTATTTATTGTCGAAATTCCGGGTTGTTACATTCTTCCCCCCTTAAAAGGAATTTTGTTCCGAAATTTTGACAACTAGTTACCCTATCCTACACAACAAATTTGTATACATTCACTTTGCAACCATGTGTATATGTGCATGGTGTACATAATGCATTTCAACCAAAAAATATGCATGCAAGATGATTCTAAATCGGGCCCTCTATATGCATGCATTGAGATTTTTAAAGCATTTTTAAAAACATGATGTAAAAAATCCTAAACATACTACTAGTTCTATATGAATGCAAATTTTGAAAATTCTTTTTCATCCATAGCCTTTACATGGTTACGAATAAAAGTACGAAGCAACCAGTTTTTGCTTCTAAACCATACCATCTAAAATGTCATGCAATCTAATCGTTTCCTATTTAATTTCTCATAAACCGAAAAAGGAAATCAAAGCGAAGAATTTTAACATTTTTCCTACTTACAAATGTTCCATTTCCTGTCCTATAGTAGAATTTTCACCCCAGTTACCCAAAATACTCCAAAAATTTCCAACTATAGACTGTAAAGGAGGCTTAAAACAAGCTCTAAACGTAAAATGAGTTAATTAATAGCTCATGCACATCGTTGAAAAGGTACGAAAACCGCGTTTCCAAGGCTAAAATTTTCCTTGTTACCATTAACGTTGTTATCAAATCATCGGTCCTACTGCACCGCTAAAACACACACACAAAGCATCCAAACGTCTTCCTTACACCGTTCATGTGGCCAAAAATTGTAATTTTTCCATAAAAATAAATTCTCAGTTAAAAAATTGTCATGTTTATTTTGAATTTTTTTCAAAACCGTTTCATTTTCCAATAAAATAAGAAAATTATGAAAATGTTTTTTTTTTCAAACAACATTTTCTCAAAAGTTTTTTAAAATGTATTTTTTCGAAATTTAAATGATTCAAGTCACATGTTACGAAGATGGAAGTCAGTCACGCCAAAAATGCAAAAACTGAAATCACACACAAAAAGACTGAAATAAATTTTAGCTTTAACAAGGAACGGTGATTTATTTATTTATATACCTGCGACGAAAACAATGCAAAACCTGTCCTTTGCTGAAATTTATCCAACACAGAATTCTATTTTTTACAACTATAGGACAACTGTTAGTTTAGATATGAAAATGAGATTTCATTCAAACAAGTATGCGTGAATGACATAAACATTTTCAAACATAGAAATCTCATTAATCTAAGTTGTGTGATTTTAAACAACCCTAATAGTTACACGCACGAGTCACCACCAAGCCAAGAACCTGATGCTAGAAAGGGATAACAACAAAGAAAACAACAAAACAACACCAAACTCCCAAAACCATAACAATAAGACATCTCGCTCCGCAGCTGCAGCTCATACCAATTTCTATGATCTTTGATTAACCATATTATGGTAGCAAAAATACTCAATCTCGTGTTACCAACGCTACTGGTGTTGTTTGGAGGTTCCCACATCACCATCTCTTCTGAGGGAGAATTTATGATGAGAACATAAACCTACCACAAAACTGCTTCTCATGGAAACCCACCTAATATTGTCTAAAGACAAAGTGGATAGGTGCATTTACAGAAAGTAATTCTATGAGACAACACACAAGCACAACAAGCTGAATCCAATATGTTGCGGTACTAAATGATGCTTACGCCACTGATCAAGCAAAGGATTGATTTTCGCATCATGAGACAAATCTAGTCATAACTTCACATTTATAGAGCGATGTGCTAAATGGATCACACGTCTACATGGGCAGTTCGAACATAGATCCCTGAACACAAAAATCGACACTAATAAATAAAGATTTGCTGCAAAATCTCCAAAGTCGGTCAATCAAGAGACCATACAAGTCCGCGTAAGACATAGATTCCTCCAAAATCTCTTCGAGATTCTCCTCAGAAAAACCATCCAAAAGATAGCTAAATCTTCATCTCCGAAATGGTGATCGCCTTTGAAAGAACCTATTCTAACAAGGTATAGCAAAGGCGAATGCAGCACAAACACAACCTTATTCTAAGGTCTCGAGCAATGGACCGGTGCAAGTCCAACTACTAGAACAAATTTTCTTAGCCCTAAAGCGGTGAAACTCTTTTGCTCATTCCAATCTAACCAAAATGATCTATACCTAAGGGTAAGACTTAAATGGTGCGAGTAAGATCGGATAGCGCAATTAGGTACCATGGACTAAGGAAAGATCAGTGTAACACCTTGCATTTTTAACTCAAGATAATAAAATGAGAATAACTTAATTTAATATTCATAAATAAGTAAAACAAATGGTACCTTTGCGTTCATCTCGAAATTCTGGTTCAAATGGAACACAAGTTTGAATAAAACGGATAACATATGATAAAGTTATGAGCATTAGAAGTTAGTATATATATATAAGGCCCATATATATAAATATACTAACAATAAATATCCAGAAAATCAAAATACGAAGCGCGAAACTAGAGCGGGAAAATGTCCCGTTGGGGGTCGACTCACCAACAGGGGGGTCAACCCCACCACAGATCTGGGTAGATTCTTCTACGTGAACGTGGACTGTTTTCTGGTCTAAATTCTTTGGTGAACACCTATAAATAAGCCTGTTGAGCCTACCCTAAATCTCATATTTCTAAGACAATGCAAAAGCTCTGCCATTCTTCTTCCTTCTCAAATCTCTTTATAAAATTAAGATTATTATTTTAGGAGAAATTCTAAACCGAGATCTAAAGGAAAGGAACGTATGGTTGTAAATGGGTGTTAAGATCTTTTATCGAAGTGAGGTAATTTCCTAGATCTGGTCTATTTCAATTCTATTCTCATTCTTCCCTTTTCCTTTTGGTAAAAATTATGAATCCATGGTTGTTGGGTTCTGAATCAAATTAGGGGAAAACCATGGAATGCTAGATTTGGACTAGATCCAGGATTTGGAAAGCAAACGAGGTGAGTGGATTTAAGTTATTTCATTTTTTATAATGATATATTATCGTTTAACATTCCTCGTTATCGTACAATGCGAATTTCGTAGAATAATTAAAAGTATTGAAATGTTATTATGGCATGTTGAAATATGATATGTTGAAATGTTTAAACATATGTTAAAAAGATTAAGGTGACGAATATGACATGTTGGAATATTAATATGTTAAGATATTAATATGTTGGAAAATTCATATGTTGAACTATAAACTTGTTAGAATGTAGGTAGCAACTACTGTTGTTCGTATTACATGTTAACTTGTCACATAAACCCTTACTTGTGTGAGTTGGAATAGTTATATGATTAAACGGTTTCATGTTAGCATAGAATTGAATACATGAATATCGATTCGGGGGCATAAATCAAATTATGATTAAAGATCTTAATTTGGGCATATAGTACATGATAAATATGACTAGGGAAGGGGCATGAAAACCTATAATGAAATAGGAATAATTGTTAAAGAATGAACATGCTTAGATTCACAGTAATTTGAAACTATAACCACGCTTAGACACGAGGTTAGATTACACTTGTGGTAGAAGTCTACCCGGAACCGCTCGGCATATGCAACATCCACAAGTGGTAAATCTAATGTGAGGAGTCTAAGTGCATAAATAAAACTGTAATGGTGCTAAGACACGAGGTTAAGTCAACTTGTGGTAGAAGTCTACTTGGAACCGCCGAGCAAATCCAGCATCGATCCACAAGTGTAGGCTTAATGTGGAAGGTCTAGTGCATAAATATACATATATATATATAAATAGCAGGACTGATAAACAACATTAATTGGAATTAATGGAAATAAATGGAATTGAAAGAAAGATACAATAGTAAAAGGATTGGAATAAACGGGGAATGATAATAACCTATTATAGATAAATTACATTAATAAGAATGTTGTATAATAGGAAGACTTGTCCTAGGGACAAGTGAAGATTATAACTTAGGCTATAATAAACTAGTAAGGAAACGAGATAAATGGTGAAATGAGATAAATGACACTTAATTGTAAATTAAGTAATTAGTAAATAGGGAAACCTGATACCAGTTGTTTGTAATAAGTAGAGAAAAGAGGAAATTTTATGAATTACAAGACGTTGTACTTAATTATAAATTTATGAAAAATATGTCATTTAAAGTAGAAAACATATTTTGTAACAAATATGTTATTTAAAGTAGAAAACATATTTTGTAACAAATTTGTTATTTAAAGTAGAAAACATATTTTGTAAACAAATAAGTCATGCATGTTAGAAAACATGTTTTGTAAACAAATATGTCATTTAAAGTAGAAAGCATATCTAGTAAATAAATATGTCATTTATTTAGAATATTGATTTGTCAAATAAAAATATCACTTTTATTTGTTTTGTTGGATTAGAGTTGACAAAATAAAATGCCACTTAGTTAGATATGTTATGTTAATATAAAATCATTTTAGTTAGAAATGTTATATTAGATTAAAAATAACATTTTAGTTAGAAATGTTTATTTAGATTAAAAATAACATTTTAATTAGAAATGTTTATTTAGAATAATAATGTCATTGATTTAGAAAAGTCATTCATTTAGAAATATCATTCATTTAGAAAATGTCACTTAAATAAAAAATGTCATTTATTTAAAAAATATCATTTTCATTAGAAATGTCATGTTAGTTAAAAATATCATTATTGTTGAATCATTTTTGTGTCAAAAACAAAATAACATTTTTGTTAAATATATTTGTGTCAAAACAAAATATCGTTTTTGTTGAATTATATTTGTGTCACATAAATATATCATTTTATGTTGAATTAGAATTACTTTATAAAATATCATTTCATGTGAATTAGAATTGCCCTATAAAATATCATTTTATGTGAATTAGAATTGTCTTGTAAACATATCCTTTTATGTGAACTAGAATTGTATTGTCTTTTATGTGAATTAGAATTGTCTTGTAAAAATATCATTTTATGTGAATTATAATTGTCTTGTAAAAATATCATTTTATGTGAATTAAAATTGTCTTATAAACATATCCTTTTATCTAAATTAGAATTGTCATGTAAAAATCCCATTTTTATTGTATATATATATATATATCAAATATGAAAATATTCATGTTTGAATAAAATTGGTCAAACAATAAAAATCACCTTTTTATTTTATAAATAGAACTAGTTAAAAAGTTCATTATTTGAAATGAAATTTATTAACAATAAAAATTTACATTTTTATTGTATATTAAAAAAGGTTAAAAATGATCATTATATGAAATGGAAATTTGTTCACATTAAAAGAATTACATTTTTAAATGTGAAAGAATGAATCATTAAAAAGGATTCAAGTTTGATGAAATATTTTAACATAAAAAAATGTCTAACAATAGAAAATGCACATTTGTATAATATTAACATTTACATGTTTAACAATAGAAAATGCACAGTTGAATAATATTAACATTTATATGTTTAACAGTAGAAAATGCACATTTGTATAATATTAACATTTACATGTTATAGGAGTAGAAAATGTACATTTGTTTAATATTAACGTTTACATGTTAGAGAAGTAGAAAATGTACATTCACTTAATATTAACATTATTATGTTAGCGATATTAGAAATAATGCAAACTGAATTATAATTGGTTAAATCTATTAACCAATGATTTATTTATATAAATTGTTGTTATTTGAAAACCCCACACGGGTATTGGGATGATATTTGACACACTAGTCCGAATATGTAATTAATTGTCAATCAATGGATTGACAGTCTGTGATGAGCGTTATTTATTTATTTTAATGCTCACATAGTTATAAACTTCACTTTGTATGTGAATGTACAGTTTGATGATTGCTTATCACTATCGTTGAATATATGCAATGTATGAGATCCATATAACTGAGATTATATGGTAATTGATTGAGTCACATTCCGATTCAGAAAAAAGAACATTTTTAAAAGGATATTTTAATATAAAGTATTTTAAAATAAAGAATATTTTAATATAAAAGGTATTTTAAAATGCATTTAATGAAGAATAAAGTTATGATTTCTGTGTCCGTCTTTGAATGGGCACAAAAATATAAAAATATGAAGCCGAGTTAAGTAGCAAATGCCATTTTACCCAAATGGGTTTATCGATTGATTTTATTCGTTTTATAATGAATATCAAAAAGTAGTGATTTTAAAATATAATATTTTGAAAATTTTAAAAAACATAGAATATTCAATTTTCATTTAAAATTGAAAATAAAATTAAAAATCATTTTAACGAATTTATAAATATTTTACAAAATACGTTTTAAAAGGAAATCGACGATATATATATATATATATAATGGTCTGAACAGAACGCGCAGCGAAAGTTCGCGAATTTTGACCATTAACGTCAAATTGGCGTAACGGGAGATCCAACCGTCGGATTCTCCTAAAACCGGAACCTTTGAGTTTGTATCGAAAAGAGCTTTCCAATGAATATAAGAGTTTAGAAATCTAATGGTTGGATTTGGAATTATTTCCAAATCAATTTCAGAAAAGGTCGTTATGGATGCAGTTCGGTGGCCATTATTGGAAACCGACTGTACGGGCCTTAATAAAATTATGTAAAACCATAGTTAATAATTTGGATAGATTTTGGACGAAAAATTCCATATTTTGAAAAGATAAAAATACATTTTATCGAAATGAACTAGTTATTAACTAGAATAAATCATTAAATTAAGATTTAATGAAGTTTTCTAATTTAGTTATATTTAATTGGAATTAAATAAAATAAACTGGATTTTTGGGTTTGTCGTGAATGGTGTCTTAAATAACACTATTCTTAAATCATGTATGAAAAGAATAAATCTTTTAATTAAGATTATTAGAGTATTTAATTATATTTAGTAATTGGAATGAAATAAAATGCGAATTGGGTTTATTGTGAACTGTGTTTTTAACGACATTCGTTCTTTAACCTAATTAACAGTGAAAATATTATTTAATTTATAAATGTTTTATTAAGATTTAAATGGAAATTTTTTGAAGTAAAATTTTCCAATTTAATATATTAAATTTCGAACAGAATGGAATTCGATTTAATAGTAATTGAGATGACCTTCTGTAAAAGAAAACCGTTAATACATATGGAATTTAAAAGGCTTTGCCGTTATTCCATTTATATTATTAGTCTAATATGGAAATTTATATCGATTATATATTGATTTGATTTTTGTGAAATTTCCATATTTAATGGAAGAAGATTTTGGGTTTATCATGAATTGTGTTTTAAATGAGATTGGTTCTTTAACCCAGTTAAAGACAAGATTAATTTCATGAAGTTGAATAATCATAAAGTAATGATTTTTGAAATTAAAACCAAATTCAAGTTTTATTTATTGATTATAAAATACGTGAGTTATTAGGAAAAACCGGGTTTAATCCATTCCGAATAATTAATACGACGATTAAGAATCGAAGATGAAGACAGTGGTTGAAGACCAGAGGTGTAACACCTTGAATTTTCTGTTAACAGTAAATTAATAAATTGAAGTATAATTAATTCTAAAAGATAGAATTAAGGGAAACGGGTTACGCCATTATGTTCGTCTCAGAATTCTACTTGAGATAGAGTCGAATTTGCGTAAATCAGACTCCGTATGAAGGAGTTATGACCTCCGGAAGTTTCAGAATTCGATTTAAAATTCAAACAGCCCGAAAACATGTTCAAAATTCAAAACTAGACCAGAACTGGGCTGGGTGGGAATTTTCCAAACCAGAACTCAGGTCGACCAGGGGGTCGACCTGGGAGTCGACCTGGGTACCCAGGTCGACTATGTAGTCGACCTGGGGGTCGACCTACAGGTCGACCTGCTTGGTCGACCTGACCTGCTTGGTCTAGTCCTGGCTCGGTTTCTGGGGCTTGGATGTGTCACTAGGGTTGATTTTTCACTTTATGATTGGCTTCTCTTTAGATGGATGGCCTTGATTAACTCTAGCTTCATCGACGGCTCTAATTAGTTTAAAATTCTATATAAACAACCTTAGTCTCCAACCTACATTCACACAAATAAAATAGAGCTAGAGCCGTCATGCTTCTGGAAGGAAGCCAAGAGTAGCCTCCACTTGAAGAAAGATTAGAGACGAGCAAAACTAAAATAAAAACAAGAATCAAACAACGTTTATCTACCCAAAGGAAAGCGCTGCAAATTCAGAACTCAGAATCCAGGATTCGAGTTCGTCGTTTGTTGTAAGTATAGTGATTTTCCGATGGGAATAAAATTAAGATTTGATTCAATGAAAAATGGAAATAGAATTGTGCTACTGTATAACGATGATGTTAATTCATATCTATGTGTTGCAATGATTGTGTTGTGAATGGTATTGGATGTTTATGTATAATTGACTTGATGTTGGATCCATTAGAATGTTTGTGGATTAATCTAGTTGATGTTGGATCTATTCAAATTCACATACAAGTTATTTGGTTCATATCTACACTTATATGTTTATGTGATTATATAGGTTATATGTGATTAAGATCTCATGTATATACTTTATGCTAAACCTCTATGCCTAAATGATTAAGTTCATATATATGCTCATATGTTTATACAAAAGTTGCAAGTTCATAATTGGATCCATACCAAGATCCACTTTAATACATGTTTCATGTTATAACTGGACATATGATTGGATCTAGTTCACACATGTGATAAAATTATACATACTTTATGGACATGTCATATTCTTGTCATATGCTAGTGATGTTCGATGTTTTGCCTAGATCTAAACATGTCTAGCCTTATGTTGTCTAAATCATATGCTAATTCATGTGACACCTATTTAGTTATATCCCTATTTCAATGCAAGTTCACATATATGTAAGTTGATTTAGCCTATGTTGCAAATTCACATATATGTAAGTTGATTTAGCCTATGTTGCAAATTCACATATATGTAAGTTGATTTAGTCTATTTTGCAAAT
The DNA here is from genome assembly GCA_030737875.1 of Allium sativum. Taxonomy (NCBI): domain Eukaryota; kingdom Viridiplantae; phylum Streptophyta; class Magnoliopsida; order Asparagales; family Amaryllidaceae; genus Allium; species Allium sativum. The sequence continues at coordinate 40,133,627 of JASFAX010000020.1, read as the reverse complement.
TCACATATACATATGTTGATTTAGCCTATGTTGCAAGTTCACACCTATGATGTTCATATTGACTATGCCGATAATGCCAAGTTTACACCTATGTCATGTTTATGTTAATGAATTTCTTTATGCCAATTTTGTGTATGCTAAATTAGGCTAAGTTTTTAGCCTAATATTATATGTTAAAAATCATGCGGACGAAAAATTAGGCTAAGATTGTTAGCCTAATATTTAGACGGGGTAACATTGGGAAAAATTGGTAATTATAGGAAACTTGACATAAATTGGTGAAAAATATATGTATTGGCAGTTTGGCGCATGCCAATAATTGGTGGCACTTAAATGGTATAAAATTCTTATACCAAAAATGATGAACTTGGAAATTGGGCCACAACATTTAATTGTTAACAAATTTACATATAACAAGTAATAGAGACAAATATGTAAATTTAGAAGATACGAGTATGCTTAACCCGAGGTTGGATTGAGTTGTGATGTAAACCTTCCCGGACCTGCCCGGCTGTCCAGTAATCACAACAATACGTATCCAATGTGAGAGGTTAAGCATTGAGCCCAATAAGGACCCGAGGTTAGACTGAGTTACGGTGTAAACCTGCCCGGAACCGACCGACACATCCAGTAACCATAACAATACCTATCTAATGTGAGTGGTCGGTGCTTTAAAAAGCAAAGGACAAACAAGTCAGGATGGTAGGGTTAAGTTAACTAAAACATTTAACCAATTCAACATGTTAATTGAACTAATGGGTGGGGTTAGGTAAATACAGACACTAAACCACTTAACATGTTTGACTAGAAAACCCTAGTAACGGGGACCCATTTCAGCAGTAACCCAATTAGGTATCATGGTACCCTGAAACTAGGCAGGGTAGGGCACGATTACTAGGATGATTGTAAGCGGTCAAAAGTGATGGCGGTTGGTGCAGCAGTGTGGGTTTTAACGGAGTGCGGGCGTGCACATACTTCGGAGCAAACAAACAGGACACTGGGCACCAGTAGTATAACCTATGCATTCTAAGATTGTGTCGGGCCGCCACCATGGGACTTGATACACCCCATGGTGGGACCAGCATAGGTATCTACAATCATTGAGGGTTGTATGACACATATGATTTTGCGAGTAGGAGCCGATCTTTAGAAAAGGGGATCACTTCACCCCGATCATGGGGTGCCGGTTGAGATAATGCAAGTAGGTGCAGAGATATAGTGTGGGGTGCGATAGTATATTCGGTTTGAACTGCTTTATCTTAGTTTATGATACTTTCCTATTTCCAGTTTATACCTATCATGCCCTTTTTGTTATTCTCATACTGAAGAGTCACTAGACTTACCAGGCTTTTTGCCTGACTCTATTTTTCTTTCGTCTTCTTTTCTTCTGTTTCCCCCTCCCCCAGGTCCACAGGGAGGAAACAACCCAGCTTAGTCAGACTCTTTGCAAGCTTCAAGATAGTAGATGTTTGGTTTGGACTATCTTTCCTTGGCTATGGCTTTTGGACACATTCTATGGGGATTTATGCAGCTTTTATTATGTTTTATACTTCTTTATTTAATAATCAAGACAGAAATGATGATGTAATGTTTAGGAAGTTATTATGAGACAATTATGGAAATGTTTTGTATGAACACGTATTTATGAAATGAAAGTCTGTTTGTTTTCCGCTGCTTATACATATGTGTTTATATCTGTCTTGTGTTTTATCTGTGACTTTTACTTATAAACCTCCACCGAAGTTAAGGCATTCCCTTTGTGAGTGACCTTAATGGAGGTGGGTGTTTCACTTGGTATCAGAGCACAGATTTACCAGACTAGATAAAAGTTTTTGAAACTATTTTCAAAAAAGAAGTTTAAAGAAGCATATTTTTTTCAAGGAAAAGCATTGTTTTTAAAAGGCATAGTCCCCCAAAGCCATATGCACTATCTCTCTATCCTTTTGTCTTGAATACTTTCCTTTTTGTTCCAGCATGTCTGGAGATCTTAACCTTCCTGAAGGAGTACCGATACCTGCCTTGTTCCGAAGGTACCTAGAGGCTAGGTCCAATGGTGTGGGCCCAGCAGACATTCCTCCTCCCACAGTGGCAGCGGTTCCTCCTCCTCCTCCTCCTCATGGAAATACTTTCACTAAGACATGTAGAGACTTCAAGGCAATGGATGGTAAGGACTTTATGGAACTGAATCCTTTGTGGTAGCAAGCAACTGGCTGAAGGAGACCGAAGATTTGTTCGTCATCTTCGAAGTTGACTACAGGCAAAAGATACAGCTAGTAGTGTGGTTGCTTAAAGATGAAGCTTCCTATTGGTGGGAAGTTACCCTTGCTAAGAGGCCATTGGAAACTTGGGAAGATTTCAGGATGAGGTTTGAGATGAAATTCCTCTCTCAAGCTGAAAGAAGCCTGCAGATGGAGAAGTTCCTAACTCTTAAACAAGGGAGTATGACGATCAGGGAGTACGTCAATCAGTTTAATCAATTGGCCAGATTTGGGCTGGATTTAGTAAACACCCAACACAGAAGGCCCTTCGCTTCGTCAAAGGTCTGAATGAGCCTCTACACAGCCTTTCTATGACCCATATACCCATGGGAGCGACTTATGAAAGCTTGGTTGACATGGCGCTGCTACACGAGGAAGATAAAGGCAAGAAGGGGGAAAAAGCAGAAGTGCCTCAAGACAAGAAGGGGGAAGGGTCACAGAACAAGAAGGCTAATTCAAAGAAAGGCGGGAAGAACAATAAACCGCATGAAAAAAGAAAGTGTAATTTCTGTGGCATTGTTGGACATATAGTGAAAGACTGCAGAAAGAAGAAGGCGAAGATGAATGGTGGTTGTTTCTATTGCGACGAGACTGGACACATGGCTAAGGACTGCCCAAAGAACGGGGGCAGGGACAGAGAATTGGATCCACTTTAGGGGGACAGGTTCACGCGCTGGTGGCACCTCCGCAGGAACGAGGTAGAAATATTTCTATAGAAATCTTAGTTTATCTCTATGATCATCCAGTTCGCACCCTCTTTGATTCTGGTGCATCACACTCCTTTATTTCATTTGCTTTAGCAGAATCTCTGCACCTAGACACTAATATGTTAGAAGATCCCTTGGTTGTTTCAAATCCAATTGGGGGCTCAGCTTATTTGTCAATGATTTGTTTGGATTTGAAAATCTCTATTCTAAGTGTTGAGTTTAGATGTAGTGCCTTTGTTTTGGGCTTCTCGGGATATGGACTGATCTTAGGCATGGACTGGTTATCCAGTAATAGTGCCATTCTTGATTGTGAGAAAAGAGTGGTTAGACTCTTGACTCGGATCGGTAACACTCCAGAAATTTCTTGTAATCCCTTGAATGCTATTATGCTTAGTTATCTAGAGTCGCTTGATGCTTCTGTTGAGAACTTGCAATCGGTTAGAGTAGTCCGTGAATATCCGGATGTCTTTGAAGAGGTAAAGGGCTTACCTCCGAGGCGGGAAATAGACTTCCGCATATATCTTGTTGATAATGCAAAGCCCGTAGCTTTACCTGTTAGACATATGGCTCCAAAGGAGAGAAAGGAGCTCAATAAGCAGGTTAAGGAGCTTCTTGAGAAGGGGTTTATAAGGCAGAGTATCTCGGAATGGGGTGCTCCAGTGGTGTTCGCCACCAAAGAAGATGGCTCACTTGTCTTTGTGTGGACAATAGGGTGCTAAATGATTGACATAGAAATGTGTTTATTTTATGCTCTTATATCTTATCTTTTGTATATAAATAAATATTACTTGGGTATTGTTTTGTTACTTTTACAGATATTCCAAACCAGCCCGTATGCAACCAGAAATGGAGAGAAATAGAGTTCAATTTGCTGTGTATTTGCATTTTGAAGAATTGTAGATGAAGATATCACATCTAGTTGCTGTTGGACAAGAAAAGGATTGATAACAAGGCTTTGCACATCACAGATCAATGAAGAAGTGTCAAGGAAGCAAGAGGAAAAGAGAAAAGGCCCAGATTTGCTTTATTTATCTAAGGCCCATTTATGTTTCTCATTGTAAACTAATTAGTGATGTAATGACCAGGCCCAGTTATCATTAGGGTTAGGGTTAGGGTTTGGCTATCTACCCTATATATACCCTTGTAATGGCATTGTAGCCACCATCCTATCACATACCTCAGTCTATTCTCTTCTTCATCAATAAAACTCAATTTTCTTTTTATGCAATTTTCTATTTTTCTTAGCAATTAGTGTTGTCTACACGATTAGATTCGGTAGAACACTATTTGTCTTTTGCATTTCTTTTCATTAGCGATTGACCGTCTGATTAGATTCAGCGGTAATCCTAATTGTTATTTTCTGTTCGTTTAATTCTGTTCTGCAATTTTATTTCCATTGTTCTATTTTATCTTTAATCGTTGAATTTATTACAGATCTGATTAGATTCGAATCTGCAGTAAATTTAATTGCATCTTTTAATTGTAGTTTCACTTTTTATTTTGTTTTGCAAAATCAACCTCCAGCTTCGTCTAACACGCCCAAGAAAAAAAAAAAAAAAATTTTAATTAAACCTCCCTGTGTTCGACCTGTATGCTACACACCTGTATGCTTGCAGAATTTATTACAAATGTCGCGCTTTTCTAATTCATAGACTAGCGTCGATCAAGTTTTTGGCGCCGTTGCCGGGGAGGTAACGATTGAATTTTATTATTTATTTAATTTTTATTCGTGTTAGTTTTTCGTTTTTTATTTTTGATTGTTTTATTTTTCATGTATATATAGAAAAAAAAATCTTGTTTAGTGGATTTGGTATTAAGTATTGATACTATAATCTCTAAGGCAAGAGAAAAAGAATTCTTGCCAAATTTTCTGTAATTTCTTCCCTTCTATTCCTTTCCATCTTTCACCGTCTTTCCTAATTTCAGTACATAGCTTTTCCTTTATACACAAGTCCAAAAAAAAAAAAAAAAATCAATCCTTCCTCATCCTGCCGACGGTTTTCAGATACCCAATTCCAACACCACTGCCAAGTGCCAAGCATCCTTATAACCAATTCACTTCCACCACCTTTGCACAATTTTCTCCACTCCTCCACATCCTAAACCCAATCACCTTATCAGATTTCACACATCACAGCAACCACGTCCAGATCCTCCTTCATCTTCTATCCATACCGGCCTCTTCATCTACCACCTAACATCTTCAATCTTCACTAAGCCATCTACTTTCCAAAACTGTCAACAACTGCCGCAACACTTTTTCCTCACCGACAAACCCCTATCCACCAACAAAAGCATCAGCCCTTTCCCCAAAACGCTACAGTACCCACATCACGTTTCCAGTCACCAAAATCACAACTTCCTGAACCACGGCACCATCATCACCACGCCTCCTATACTCAGTCCACCATCACAAAACAGCATACCAATTTCCATCAACTGTACCTTAGACGCACAACAAATCCCGAACCATCCAAACAAAAATCCACGTCAGAACCCTGGTAGCATCCACAAACTCACATCTCAACAACGGAACAACCTACAACCCCTGAAACTCCCCACATCATCTCTTCCGTTCTGCCAATCACCCTTTCAACGCCGTTCAACCATCAATTCGGCGATCACGTCAGCTTGCAATCGAAGTCCTAGCCAAATTCCCCTTCGAACAGCAAAAGACCCGAACCCCCCCAAACCAGATTTATCCGCTCATACATTGCCCTTAAATCAAATCCCTATTCTGCTAACCTAATTCGAGTCCTCCCCAGAAATTCGAGCAGCCGAGCAGATCTGAACCGCAAGACGTCACCCTTCGCCTCACATCAGAACAAAAACCGCGTGATCTTCGAACTAGCAAAACCCCAAACCTCCGATTCGGAAACCCAAATCTGGTTCGAATTATACCCGAATCGAAGTGAAGTTGTCCCCTCTGATTTCAATTGTTGTCCGTTAAAATAAATAAACAAAAGGGGAGGCGAGAGCTTTCTGTGATAATTTGTGGTTACCATATCTTATAAAGACCAAAGAAAGAAATAAGAAAAGAGGGGTGCAGACCATTTTTTGTTTTGATGTTATATTTGGAAAAAGAGGGGGTCCACTGCCTTTGAACGTGGCTTTGATTTGTTGAGCTTCACATTTGTCTTGCTTTGTGTAGTTTGTGGCTTTGTTTTATTTTGTGTTCCTTGTCTTCTATTTTAATTTGCAATTTCTTTTTCTTTCGAAAAAAAAAGAGAAGATCAAAGGAAGGAAAAGAGCTCAAGAAACCAAACAAGGAATACACAAGTCAAGCAAATAGTAAACATTAACTGCTCAACTGCTTCTGGACGGACAGCCATACCCCACGGTAATATTTTTCTGAACTCTACAGGTGCTCTGCTGCAAAAGGAAAAAGAAAAAAATATATAGACAATTGTTGTAAAATTTTCTGCAGGGGCAGCGGCTTTGAATGTACAATTTTTAATTTCTGCAATTATTTTGTGTGATTTCTGCATTTTTTTATTCATTCTGTTAAGGGCAATACCCCAATTCACATAAGGTGAGGGATTTCATCACCCTTTCCTTAGCCCACAAATTGCATCTCATCGTAGAATCTGACTAATAATAACGGTTAGACATTGGACTTAAGGGAGTCACGGGCTCATATAGGGCTTAATTATATTGTGATAGTTGATTCATTTGGAACGAATTATTTCTTGGTGTCTAGACTACGGCAGAGAAATAACCGTTTATAAATATTACGGTGATTCGTAAATATTATATCGGTTGTTACTCTGAAGGTACTTAAACCTTCGGCTGCATTGCTAGGGTGATTCCTGGTGCACCGATAACTCCTGTCCGTTAACTGGCTAATAAATCTTTTGATGTAAGTAATCAAACGCATCACTTTATAATTTTGGGTTAAGAGCCAATAAGGACAGAAAACTTCATTGTAGCTAATTTCTGTGCTTGCAATTAACAACAATGAGTGAAAAAAGTGTTAGCCAACAAACTTCTCCTAGGGGTTCTCGAATCAACCAAAACTTTCCAACCGAATTGGATCAAAATCGAGTGAATCAAAACTTTCAAAACTTTGGGGATCAAAACCAAATAAATCAAAATTTTCAAAATCTCAATATCCAAATGGAGAGACCCTTGTCTCTTCGTGATCGATGTTATCCTACTAGGACCGTTCAACCATCTGTCATTGTGTTCCCACCAGCTAAAGGAAACAACTTTGAGCTAAAACATTCTTTTATCCAAGGGGTACCAAAATTTACTGGGTCTGAAAATGCTTATGAATTTCTAAGTGAATTTGAATTGTATGCGTCCACAACAAAAATGCAACAATTATCTAACGAATCGATCAAGCTAAGGCTAATTCCATTTGCACTACTTGAAAGCGCTAAAAGATGGATAAATTCTCTTCCACGACATTCCATAAGAAGTTGGGATGAATTTGTCACTGCATTCTTGAAAAAGTTTTTCCCTTTCCATAAAACTCTAAAAATTTGAACTGAGATAAATCAATTTTGTCAAAATGAGGGGGAAACTTTTTCAAAATACTTTGAGAGATTCAACCAGCTATTATATAGTTGCCCTCATCATGGAATTCTAAAAGATCACTTATGTCAAATTGCATATGAAGGGCTAAACTATCAGACTAGAACTCAGCTAGAATCAATGTGTGGAGGAGACTTTATGTCCAAAACAGCCGATGAAGCTTGGCGGTTTTTAGAAGATTATTCTGAAAAGGACATGCAGTGGGAATCGATTCGAGTTCCCATTCGTACTTCTACTAGAGGAGTGCATGTTGTGGACCCAAGTCAAATTCCCTTAGAAAATCAAACTCCTCAAACCGGAGAAGGGTTACCCCACTATTACTCTCAAGACCAAGCCAAAGCCATAGCTCAAAATAATCCTTACTCATCCACGTACAACCCTGGGTGGAGGAACCACCCAAATTTTTCCTGGTCGAACCCTAATAATTCGGCTAACCCATCTCACATGCAACCCTTTATTCCCAATCCGAATTACCAAGGTCCACCCCCCAATTCTCAAACCTCTCAAGCTACACCTCAATCCAAACAACCTTATAGGCACCCCAATTTTCAATCATCAAACCAATCATCTCAATCTTCTCAACCGTCACCAGACATTGTGCGTTTAGAAAAACAAATGGAACAAATGATGAATATGATAAAGGAACTAGCGAAAAATAACGAGAAAGGAAAGTTGCCTAGTCAACCTGAGGTGAATCCAAAATATAACTCTCGTACTGTAAATTCTTGTGAGGACAAAAACCATAATCCAGTCAACGCTATTACAACCCTTCGATCTGGAAAGAGGATTGATAATAACGTGGACGACCCTGACGAACCTCCTAACTCGACCCCAACCCCTAATCTTGATGATCACCCATTGGTTTCGAATGCCAATTCTTCTAAACCTCAAGTTCCCTTAAATGTTGGCAATCCCAACAGTTCTTCTCCCAGCGTCGGCAAACCCGACCCATCTTCGAAAATTAATGTTGGCAATCCCAACATTTCATCTTCTACACCCCTACCACCTTCTTCTTCGAATGATGAAACTCATCCCAGAATCGAAAAACCAGTAGCTCCTTTTCCTCATAGACTCAATAATAAGAAGAAAGCTGCAAATTTCGATACAATCTTGGAAATTTTCAAACAAGTCCGTGTGAACATTCCTCTTTTAGACACCATTGAACAAATCCCTCAATATGCCAAATGTCTTAAGGAATTGTGCACAAAAAAACGTGCGACCAATGTCCCAAAAACCGCCTTTCTAACTGCAAATACAAGCTCTGTTCTTTCGAATCTTGCCCCAGTCAAGTATAAAGACTCTGGCTGCCCTACGATTGATTGTAAAATAGGAAACACTCACATCTCTCGTGCCCTACTCGACCTTGGTGCCAGTGTCAACCTTCTCCCTTATACTGTCTATCGTCAACTTGGACTAAGGGAAATTAAACCAACAAACATCACACTTCAACTTGCCGATCGATCTGTCAAAAAACCATTAGGAATTATTGAAGACGTCTTGATACAGATCGAACAGTTTTAATTCCCTGTTGATTTTATAGTTCTAGAAACAGAGCCTGTCTCAAATCCCAACGTTCAAATACCATTGATCTTAGGACGCCCTTTCTTAGCAACCTCTAATGCTGTCATTAATTGTAGGAATGGTCAGCTTCGACTTTCCTTCGGGCACCTAAACATTGAGCTAAACATATTTAATCTCAACAAACAACCTAGGGATTTTGAGATCGATGAAATTGACATGATTCAAACCACAGTTGATGAAACCTCTAGTGACACTTCTGAAGCCCTGAAAATGTGTCTTGACCATTTCGACTCTGATTTCGATGAACTCGAATACATTTCTGAACTCAACAAAATTCTTGACTCCGACACTTCGTCACCTGAATCTAACCAAGGAATGTTGACCAATGTTGATACACAAGAACTTCCTAAGTTAGACCTCAAACCCTTGCCACCAGACCTTAAGTATGCCTACCTGGACTCCTCAGAAACTTTCCCCGTAATCTTGGCCTCTGATCTTACCGAAGACCAAGAAGAAAAAGTTTTGGAAACTTTACGGGAAAATAAGGACGCCTTGGGATGGGAAATTAGCGATATAAAAGGAATTAGCCCATCAATCGTGGAACATCGCATACATTTAGTTGATGAGGCTAAAGCCACCCGTGAGGCTCAAAGGCGATTAAACCCAAACATGAGAGAAGTGGTCAAGGAGGAGATAATCAAATGTCTAGACAATAACATCATATATCCCATCTCTGATAGTACTTGGGTGAGTCCGGTACAAGTTGTACCAAAGAAATCGGGAGTCACAGTGATCAAAAACGATAGTAATGAACTCGTCCCAACAAAAATCAAAACCAAATGGCGTGTGTGCATCGACTATCGAAAGCTTAACTCGGCCACACGAAAAGACCATTTTCCCTTGCCTTTTATTGACCAAATGCTCGAACGCTTAGCGGGACATGAGTACTACTGTTTTCTCGATGGATACTCTGGCTATAACCAAATTCCTGTTGCTTTAGAGGATCAACATAAGACCACCTTTACTTGTCCCTTTGGAACCTTTGCTTATCGTCGCATGCCTTTTGGTCTTTGTAATGCCCCCGCGACTTTCCAAAGGTGTATGATGAGTATTTTCTCTGATATGGTGGAAGAATTCTTGGAAATATTCATGGACGATTTTTCAATATATGGATCATCTTTTTCCCAATGTCTCACTCATTTAGAACTCGTCCTTAAGCGTTGTAAGGAGAAATCACTTGTGCTTAATTGGGAGAAATGCCACTTTATGGTAAAAAGGGGGATACTTCTAGGTCATGTCGTCTCCAAAGATGGCCTAGAAGTCGATAAATCCAAAATCGATTTGATTGCTAATTTACCTCCTCCTAAGTCTGTCAAAGATGTTCGTTCATTTCTTGGCCATGCGGGATTCTATAGAAGATTCATTAAGGATTTCTCGAAAATTTCAAAACCTCTCTCGAATTTACTTGCCAAAGACGTAAAGTTTGAATTTTCCAATGATTGCAAAACATCTTTTGAAACTCTTAAATCACTCTTGACCACAACCCCCATCATTCAACCTCCTGATTGGACTCAACCTTTCGAACTTATGTGCGACGCTTCTGATTTTGCTATTGGAGCCATCTTGGGTCAGCGTATTGATAAACTCCCTCGAGTCATTTATTACGCTAGCAAAACTTTAAACGAGGCCCAACTGAATTACTCAACTACTGAAAAGGAATTTTTGGCAGTTGTCTTCGCTCTTGAGAAATTCAGACCATATCTCATAGGATCCAAAGTCATAGTTTACACTGACCATGCTGCCTTACGATATTTACTTTCTAAAAAGGATGCCAAGGCCCGCTTGATCCGTTGGATCCTTCTTCTTCAAGAATTCGATATAGAAATACGAGATAAAAAGGGTTCTGAAAATGTCGTAGCTGATCACCTCTCTCGAATTGTGCACGAAAATGGTAACGACACCCAAATCGATGACTATTTTCCTGACGAACAACTCCTTTCGATCTCTAACACCCCTTGGTACGCTGACATTGTGAATTATCTTGTCACACAACAAATGCCCGCTGAATGGTCGAAACAAGATAAACAAAAATTTCTCTCGAAAGTTCGAAACTTCTATTAGGACGACCCACATCTTTTCAAATACTGTCCCGACCAAATCATTCGAAGGTGTGTGCCTGATCATGAACACCAAAGTATTCTCTCTTTCTCACATGACCATGCTTGTGGCGGTCATTTTGGAGCAAGAAAAACTGCTGCAAAAGTTTTGCAAAGCGGTTTTTATTGGCCCACACTCTTCCGTGACGCTTTCGAATTTTGCTCTAAATGTGAGCGATGTCAAAGAACGGGTCGAATCTCTAAGCGAAACATGATGCCCCTCAACCCCATTTTAGTGATTGAGTTATTCGATCTTTGGGGCATCGATTTCATGGGACCATTCCTTAATTCATTTGGGAATCTTTACATCCTACTTGCGGTAAATTATGTCTCAAAATGGGTTGAAGCTATTCCGACCAAAACCAACGACAACAAGGTTGTTGTCAAATTCCTCAAAGAAAACATCTTTTCACGCTTTGGCACACCTCGAGCTATCATTAGCGATAATGGCACTCACTTCTGTAATCGTGCTTTTGAGTCCTTGCTCAAGAAATATTCAATCACACACAAGCTGTCGACCCCCTACCATCCACAAACGAGTGGGCAAGTAGAAGTTTCCAATAGACAAATCAAACAAATTCTTGAGAAAACCGTGAATTCCAATAGAAAAGATTGGTCTGTAAAACTTATTGATGCACTTTGGGCTTTTCGCACTGCTTATAAAACCAATCTAGGGATGTCACCATATCGATTAGTCTTTGGAAAGGCCTGCCACTTACCTCTTGAATTAGAGCATCGCGCTTTTTGGGCCATAAAATTTTTGAACTTTGACTTAGAAAAAGCCGGCTCACACAGGAAGTTACAAATTTCTGAATTAGAGGAATTAATAAATAAGGCGTATGAAAATGCGAAAATCTACAAAGAAAGAACCAAAGCCCAACACGACAAAAACATACTTCGTAAGGAATTCAACATAGGTCAAAAAGTTCTTTTATACGACTCTAGACTTCACTTGTTTCCAGGAAAACTCAGATCTCGATGGACTGGACCTTATGTTGTGAAAACAGTATACCCTCATGGAGCAGTTGAAATTGAAAATCCTAGGGATGGAAAAGTCTTCAAAGTAAACGGTCAACGACTGAAACCATTTTTGGAATTCGAACAATATGACGAAGATGACTCTATCGATCTGCATGATCATCCACCATGAAATCAGGTGGTACACGTTCTTTTTTCTTTTATTTTTCTTTTTTCGTTTATTTAATTTTATTTTTGTTTTTCTGCCTTAGACAGTTGGGACACTGTCTCAATCAAGTGTGGGGGGGGAGTCTGCATTTCATCCATTTTCATTTTTCTTTGTTTTTATTTCTTTTATTTTCATCATTTAAATAGGACCATCATGCATTTTAGACTGTAGTAACATGCCATTTTTTTTTTTTTTTGAAACATGACTCATTTTAGTTTGATACAACAAAATAAGTTTGCAATTTTTAGCCAGTTGATAGTATTTTTCTCTCTCAGCTAAATTCGAATTTGAAATATAATGAAAAGTTTAATTTTGAGGGATAATAGTGTAACCGGTACATAGGGAGATTCTTAGGTGATGGCCATGAAATCTATTCTATATTGTAGACTTTGTTAAAATAAGTGGAGGACTTAAAATACTTATATTGGCTTTTCAAATCTTTAAAACTAAGTTGTGTTAAGTTGAATTCGCGTAACTCTCTTTTGTGCTTAAATTTTCGATAATAACAATAATAGTATTCCAAGGGTATCCAACATTGCTTGTATATCGAGCGTTGGTGTGCAAACCCGCCAAGCTCTATCCGACACGTTGTTGACAAAGTCAAAGTTGGAATATCTTGGTCTCATTTTATGAGATTGGGCACATAAGGATTACCGACACGTTGTTGACAAAGTCAAAGTCGGCCTGCACAATCCGCCAAGCTCTTTACCACTCTCCGTTAGTCCGTGAGGTAGTGCATGGGTGGTAAACCTTGGTCTTTTTAGTTAGGTGTATGTACTTAATCATAAATCTTAAAATTTTATAGAATAAAGAATAAACGATGATACCCAAACACTTCTTGGCCTTATTGATTTGACTAGCCATACATGAGAAAATTAGAATACCACTTTGCAAACTGTGCCAAGCAAACTAAGAATTTATTTCATGGATGCACTATGTTATCGACCGAACTAACTGGCCAAACTGGAATTTAACATTTGAAAACTTGATTTGTATTGAAAATTTGTGACAAGTTGAGGTATCTAAAATAAAATCAACTGATTAGAAATTGTTAACTTAATTTGTTGTACCACTTTCCTGAAACAAGTCGTGTTTTCATTTTTCGTTTTTATTTGCATATGTCCATTGCATTCATGTAGTTTCATTAAAATCATAGCATACTGCATTTGGATTTTGTGGGTAGTATCCGCTGAAAACCCTCACGAGACACCACTCGTCCTACTAGGGACACCTAGAGGTTTAACGGCTTGTTGCATACGCTCAATGCAATCGTGTTTCCTACGAAAGTGTGACCTATCTAGTTTAGTTTTTCATTTTTTGTTTTACTCGAGGACGAGTAAAAGATAAGTGTGGGGGTATTTGATTGACATAGAAATGTGTTTATTTTATGCTCTTATATCTTATCTTTTGTATATAAATAAATATTACTTGGGTATTGTTTTGTTACTTTTACAGATATTCCAAACCAGCCCGCATGCAACCAGAAATGGAGAGAAATAGAGTTCAATTTGCTGTGTATTTGCATTTTGAAGAATTGTAGATGAAGATATCACATCTAGTTGCTGTTGGACAAGAAAAGGATTGATAACAAGGCTTTGCACATCACAGATCAATGAAGAAGTGTCAAGGAAGCAAGAGGAAAAGAGAAAAGGCCCAGATTTGCTTTATTTATCTAAGGCACATTTATGTTTCTCATTGTAAACTAATTAGTGATGTAATGACCAGGCCCAGTTATCATTAGGGTTAGGGTTAGGGTTTGGCTATCTACCCTATATATACCCTTGTAATGGCATTGTAGCCACCATCCTATCACATACCTCAGTCTATTCTCTTCTTCATCAATAAAACTCATTTTTCTTTTTATGCAATTTTCTATTTTTCTTAGCAATTAGTGTTGTCTACACGATTAGATTCGGTAGAACACTATTTGTCTTTTGCATTCCTTTTCATTAGCGATTGACCGTCTGATTAGATTCAGCGGTAATCCTAATTGTTATTTTCTGTTCGTTTAATTCTGTTCTGCAATTTTATTTCCATTATTCTATTTTATCTTTAATCGTTGAATTTATTGCAGATCTGATTAGATTCGAATCTGCAGTAAATTTAATTGCATCTTTTAATTGTAGTTTCACTTTTTATTTTGTTTTGCAAAATCAACCTCCAGCTTCGTCTAACACGCCCAAGAAAAAAAAAATTAATTAAACCTCCCTGTGTTCGACTTGTATGCTACACACCTGTATGCTTGCAGAATTTATTACAAATGTCGCGCTTTTCTAATTCATAGACTAGCGTCGATCACTAAACAAGGTGACTAAGAAGAATAGACACCCGCTTCCCAGAATAGACGATTTGTTTGATCAGCTTGTAGGTGTGTCGGTCTTCTCCCAACTTGATCTGGCTAATGGGTTCCATCAGCTAAGGGTAGCTGAAATAGCATTGATAAAACGGCGTTCAGAACCCCTAATGGTTTCTTGAAGTGGCTTGTCATGCCTTTTGTCTTGACAAACGCACCCACTTATTTCGTAGACCTAATGAGCAGGGTGTTCAGAGAATTCCTCAATAAGTTCGTGGTGGTCTTCGTAGGCGATATTTTGATCTTCTTAAAGAATGAGGAAGAACATGCTCAGCATCTGAAGGAAATCATGGATACTCTCCATGCACATCAGCTAAAAGCAAAATTCTCCAAGTGCCACTTCTGGAGAAAAGAGGTAAGGTTTCTTGGATATGTAGTGTCCAAAGAGGGGTTAGATGTGGACCCCGCGAAAATGGTGGCAGTGCAAGATTGGAAGACACCAACAAATGCAAACGAAGTCTGAAGCTTTCTTAGGCTAGCCAGTTTTTACCGAAAGTTCATTATAGATTTCGCGAAAATCTCAGCTCCACTCACAAGGCTAACAAAGAAGAATCTAGCATTCGCTTGGGATTTGGATTGTGATATTGCTTTCCAATCCTTAAAAAGGGCTCTTACAACATCCCCAGTTTTGACTTTGCCTGATGGAAGCAAGATGTTCACAGTATACACGGATGCTTGTGGTACGGGACTAGGCGTTGTTCTGATGCAAGAAGAGAAGGTAGTAACTTATGGTGGAAGATAATTGAAAGTTCATGAAAAGAACTACCCAACCCACGATCTTGAGTTGGCCGCCATTGTCTTTGTGCTTAAGCCTTGGCGCCATTATCTCCTAGGTGAGAAGTTCGAATTGTATACTGACCATAAATCGTTGAAGTATCTTTTCTAGTAGAAAGATCTTAACTTGAGGCAGCAAAGGTGGATGGAGTTCCTTGCCTCGTATGATCTTGAGATTTCTTATACTCCTGGCAAGGGCAACGTAGTAGCAGACGCCTTGAGTAGAAAGAAGTTGACCTTAAGCCCTCTCTTTGTAGAAAGGAAAAGCTTGGAGTATATAACCAGCTTTCACTTTAGGCCCTTCTCTGATTTTGTACCTGGTTTGTTGGCATCACTAGAAGTACGGCCCACTCTTTTAGACTCAATAGGGGCCGCACAACGTGAAGACCCTCAGCTTGTGGATGTGGTTGATAAACTAATTAGGGGAGAAACTTCCAATTACCTCAATAGGTACTCCATCGAAGATAAGGGTTGGCTAAGGCGGGATGGAAGACTATGCGTCCCACAAGCAAGGGATTTAGTAAAGATGGTTCTCGAGGAAGCACATTATTCTAAGATGACAATACACCCAGGTGGAGACAAGATGTACAAGGATGTAAAGAGAGTTTTCTATTGGAGCGGCATGAAGAAGGATGTGGCAGATTTCGTTTCTAAGTGCGTGATATGCCAACAGGTCAAGGCGGAACAAAAGAAGCCTGGAGGACTGCTTCATCCTCTAGAAGTCCCGCAATGGAAGTGGGATAGCATTTCAATGGACTTCATTGATGGGTTTCCTAGGTCAAAAAGGGGCAACACTAGCATTTGGGTAATAGTGGACAGGCTCACAAAAAGCATCCACTTTATACTTATCAAGAGTAGAAGGACTGCCTCGTCTCTAGCTTCTCTTTATCTCAAGGAAATAGTTCGACTCCATGGAATACCCTCCAGCATAGTGAGTGACCGAGATCCTATCTTTACAAGCGAATTTTCGCGGAGTCAGCAAGAAGCTGTAGGCACAGAGTTATGCTTGAGCATGGCCTACCACCCCAAAACTGATGGTCAGACGGAAAGGGTGAACAGAGTATTAGAAGATCTTCTGAGACTGTGCGTTCTTGAATTTGGAGGAACATGGGAGGATCATCTTCCTTTAGTGGAATTCTCCTACAACAACCGCTACCAAGCCACCATCGGCATGGCACCTGTAACATCCCATATTTTCTGTGTATTTAATTTTCAAATTTTAAATAAATAAAATATAATAATATTGGATAAAAATCAAATTTTGTCAATTTTAATGATGATGATTATTAGAATGGAGTATAAATAGATTTTTAATTTAGTTTATACTTAGAATTGGTGCAATTTGAAATTTTGTATTTTATTTATTTAATAAATTTGAGTTATTTAGTTTATAATGGAAATTCAAATTAAACTGGATAAATGGAGAATTCTTAGTTGGGGGATAATAACTGAAATTCAAATTTAAGATTTCAAATAACCAAATTAAGATTTAAAATGTGAGAAATAAATCTATAGAATGGATTTAAGTTATAATTTGATTTAATTTGAATTTAATGAATATTTAATTTGAATTTAAAACAGTTAATCGAATAATTGAATATTTAATTATTTAATTAACTGTGAAATTTAACGATTATGGTAACTGTCTCGGAATTCGACGAAACAAGTCTCATCGGAACCGCAACGGTGAATCATGATAGGATTTCAATTTACGTTACAATCCGACGGGTAATTTGATCGTACAAGAGAAAATGTGAAAGAAGTCAGTGTAATATGATAATTAGTTGTTTTCTAATATTGGGCCTCATACATTATATAAATAAAACCCTTTTACCCCTCCATCTGTTCATTCCTCACTTCACGTATATTCCATCTGCCTGTTCTTTTCTTCCATGGCAGAAATCAAATTTCTAAACCTAGTTCAAAATAAAAATCCAAGCTTTGAAAATCAAACATCTTCAAACCCTACCGTATTATATACCGATTCGAAGCTATCGACGATACAAACCTACGGATGCTCTCAGATTCGACATGTAGTGGATGGTTTCACCGGAAATCACGGTCAAAGTCTGTGTTTTTCGAAACCCTAAGATTTAAATTAGGGGTTTCTGATTTTTATGTTAATCGCAGAATCAAAGACCTGGGTTTTGTAGACCTTGGTCAGGGGAGTCGAACCATGGTGTTCGGGAAGTCTGGAAGGCTTTGTGGTGGTCGAATTGGATGTTTTTATGTCGAAATTGTCTTCCGTTCAGTTCGACGAAGGGGGCCCCACGGTCCACCGGAGGTGACCGGACCAATGCTGGTGGGTGCGCCTCGGACCAGGAGGGCTAACGGCGGTGGTCTCGAGCCTTGGTTCGGCCGGAGTTAAGGATTTGAGGCGGTCAAAGTTTCATGGATGGGTTGTTTCTTCCGTCGGTTCACTGTAGCATATGGGAGAGGATGAGCAGGATACTTAGGTGACGTGGCAGTTTTTAATTCGGTGGGCAATTTAATTTTCAATTATTATATATTTTTAAATCCAAATGGTAAAATACTGATAACTTTTACATGCGGACTCGGATTTGGACGCGGCTTGTTGCGTTGAGATCGTGGTGAAGTCGCGGACGTTTTGGCACTAACCTGGCTGCATTTAGAGACTGTGAAATTTTGGGCTTTTGTTGGACGTCCGATCCACTAAGGACCCAAAGGTGAGTGATTTTCTCACTCACGAAATATTGAATTACTATCATATTTATTGAATTAAATTATGAAATAAGTTTGGTTGCATGGTTTTGTTGGATTGTTGATGTGTTGTTAAAAATTGACATGCAAGTGCGTTAACATTCAAATTTATGTTAATAATCAGTTATTAATTTAATTTAAATTTCTAGTTGAAATTCGAACCCTTGCTAAATCCTAGAACAGTTTAATACTGATCAGTTGAATGGAATGATTGTGATGGATGTTGGTTGAAATTTATTACTGAATTCATATTGACATTGCTGATGCTCCTTATTTCAGTATATTGTAGTGCATGTTGATTCGTGACGATAAATCTCTTTTACCCTTGATGTTACGGGCATCTAATGAACCTGGGATTTATCGATAAATAAATTAAGAACACAGAGTGAAATGATAAACCTTTGCGACCCTGATTTGGATTGAAATGATAGATCCATTCCTGAAATATTGAGAAATTAAATTTAGTCACTTGGCCATTGGATAGAAAATTCTATACAGACATCGGTTGGTTAAATGATTTTCAAATATTTGGAGATTTTATGTGACAGAAATTTCAGTTAAAGAAGTGAACTGATGTAATAACCCGGAAAATCTGAGCCAGTTTAAAATTTTTATTTTGGCAATTTTAGCGAATTTTGAATATTTAAAATAGATTATTTTAAATAATATTGACGAGAAAATTTATTTTGAATATAATTCGAACGTATATATTATATACGTCATCGTTAGAATATAAATATTTATATATAATTATAAATAGAATTGAAAATGGCGCGGTAGTTCGATAATTCGATTTCAAACTTCAATTGAATGTACCGGGTGCAAAACAATCCGGACTTTAGTGAAACCAAAAACATTAGGATCTAATTGATAATATCTTTCCAACGTATCCGAAAAATCAAAATTTCATAGCGGGAATCAAAAGATAAGTCCAGTTGAAAATTCTGAATAGTCGCTATGGAATTCAGGCCCTTAAAAATGGAAATTTTGCAAACGACCTCGGATTTCAACGAAACCATTTTTGTTGGGTCCGTGATGTTGAGTTATTGCTAGATTCCAAATTTCATAATTTTTTGAATCAATATGTGAGTATGGCAAAGGAAAACGCGTTTGACCGGTTTCAGTTGATTTTAATTGACTGGAAATTGGCCATTTTTCTAACGGTCTCAGAATTCGGCGAAACTAGTTTTGTTAGGACCGTATCGTCAATACGAAGCTAGAAAATATTTTTCGAGAATTTTTAGAATTAGTATATGACCCCGGTAATTTGAAATGTACGTTTAAAATTCAATATAGTGATTTAAATGTAAATTTAACGGAAACTGATAGTAACAGCCGAACCAGCCTACGATACATATACCATTGTGTTCGGAATGGGGGTAAAACGCTGTAGACGACAGGCGGTGGGCCTCGTTTAGAGGTCGTATGTAAAAGTCAACATTTTGAAATTAAAATAAAAAAAAAGAATTCTCTCTCCTCCCCATACCTTCTCCCAGCCACCCCCCCCCCCCCCGTTCACTTTTTCATATTCAAAAGAAAATAATAAAAAAAAATGGCGACGCGATGCCATCGCCTCCTTTTTCCGTCCACCGCGAGCCTCCCAAGGCCAACGCCATCGCCCCGCTCCCCCACGCCCTCCGTTCTCCTTCCTTCTCTCCCCGAGCGCACCAAAGTCCAGGTGTTTCGAGCGATGCCAGGGCCGACGACGAACTCGAGCTCGCCAGAACTCCTGGAGATGGTGGAGGGTCCGACGGTGCTTCTGGGGGACGTCTCCGATCTGATCCCGACGCCGCCATTTTCGAGCAAGGTTGAGCCCTAGTTCTGGACCTCGGTTCGAACACGATACAGAAGAAAGGTGAGCGTCTCTTTATTCTTCAATTTATTTAAATCCTTTTGTTTTAAATCTGAAATTTATTTAAATAAAATATGTTAGAAAAATAATATGAAATAGGGTTTTTATATTATTTTTAAGTAAAGGATTTTATTTTTAAAAGGACAAAATTATAGTTTTTATTATGAAGCACAAGTAGAAAAATATACTAGATATTAGTTAGTAGGAAAATATACTTGGTTTCAAAAGTGGAAAAAAATATACACCATTGTTATCAAATATAAATATCATGAGGTTGGAAAATATAAATAGCCTAGTGTTTGGAAAAATAAAGTTATGATTTTAAAGTGTGACGAGGATATGAAAAGTTAGGATTTCTATTTGTATTTCTAGATTATAAAAATATGATTTTTATATAATGTAGAAGTTAAAAATGTGATTTTTATATTTTTAGGAAGTTAAAAATATGACCTTTATATCTTTAAAGTATTAAAAATATGATTTTTTTTATATTTTTAAAGTATTAAAAATATAGTCTTTAGTATATAGCGACTATAAAAATATGATTTTTGTTTATGTAGAGGATTAGAAATATAATTTTTACTATATAGAAGGCGTAAAAATATAATCTTTCATATGTATAGCGAAGTAAAAATTCGATTTTTATATATTGAATAGCGAAGTAAAAATTCGATTTTTATATATTGAATAGCGAAATAAAAATTCGATTTTTATATATTGAATAGCGAACTAAAAATTTGATTTTTATATATTGAATAGCGAACTAAAAATTCGATTTTTATATATTGAATAGCGAAGTAAAAATTCGATTTTTATACATGTAGTGGCTACGGGCGACGAAGGTGACGAAGATGCGATAGCGATGAAGATTTCTATCAATGAAGTGCTGTGGAGCTAGGATAGCTATTTGTGAGAATTTCTCACCTTTCAATTTATTTTTTAGTTATATATATATATATATACTAGGATGCAGACGGTGTTTAGTAGCACCCGACACAATCGTCTACAGACCATGGACTTGTTTGTTTGATTGCAAAAATTGGTTAGATTATTTGATTGAAATTGAATTGTGTGATGAAATGAATTGATTTGATTGATGTGTGAATGGCGTGGGCCTTCACTAGACCGGGGATAAGGCTCGGCCTCGTCCCGTTTCTAGTATCGTGCCGTTATGCCGCCGAAATTTTCTAAAAAAAGTTAGAAAATAAAAATATCATTTTATTTAAAGAATGAACTGAATAGAAATTCATATGTTAAAATAAAATGTTTTATCGTTAAAAATATAATTTTTAACGTGAATATGAATATAGTGAATGTGAATAAAATAAAATATTCATTTACAAACCGGACGGTTTGTTTATGTACACCTATTTGAATGACATTGATTGGGACGATATATTTTACACATCGCCCAACTGCACAACTAAAATCTGTGTTTGATTGTTTGAAACCCCACACGGGTGTTAGGATGTAATTTGAAGTTTACTCATCCTGATTGATTTAATATGTCGATCGATCGATTGACAGGCTGTTATAAGCGTTAGATATCTATATTTGATGCTTATACAGTGTAGTGCACTTTGGTTGATGGTTGATTATTTTTCAATGCTATTATATGTGTGTGTAATGTATGAAAATCCATATAATTAACTTTATATGGTAATTGATTGGGCCTCATTCCAATTTGAAAAATAAAGAATATTATAACATAAAAGTTCATGTGTTGACTGTACTCATCCGTTGAGATTAGTCATGTGTTGAACGAAATAATTTAACAAAAATTGTCACACGTGGACAGTACTCATTCGTTGAGATTAGTCGTGTGTTGACAAAAATAAATATTCATTTGTTGAATGGAATATTTGAAAATAGAAATATATGAAGCCGTGTTGGTTAGATTGACGCCATTTTGACGTGAACGATATTTATATCGATTTTATTCATTTTGAAATGAATTGAATTAAAAACGATTTTGAAATGAATTGAAAACGATTTCAAAATGAATTGAATTAAAAACGATTTCGAAATGAATTGAATTAAAAACGATTTCGAAATGAATTGAATTAAAAACGATTTCGAAATGAATTGAATTAAAAACGATTTCGAAATGAATTGAATTAAAAACGATTTTGAAATGAATTGAATTAAAAACGATTTCGAAATGAATTGAATTAAAAACGATTTCGAAATGAATTGAATTAAAAACGATTTCGAAATGAATTGAATTAAAAATTGAAATGAATTGAATTGAAAACGATTTCGAAATGAATTGAATTGAAAACGATTTCGAAATGAATTGAATTAAAAACGATTTCGAAATGAATTGAATTGAAAACGATTTTGAAATGAATTGAATTGAAAATGATTTCGAAATGAATTGAAAACGAATTCAAATTGAATTGAAAGCGAATTGAAATGAATTCAAATTGAATTGAAATTTGAATTGAATAGAAATGAATTTTAAAACAAATTTATAAAGAAGAATTCAATTTTGATTTGAATTGAAAAGGAAGTTGAAATTGCTTTTGAAACGAATTTAAAACTATTTATAAAATTCGTTTTAAATAGAAATCGATGATATATATATTATATATATAATATAATGGCCTGAATAGAACGCGCCGCGCCGCGGCAGTTCGCGAATTTCGACCATTTATTTCAAACGGACATTACGGGAGATCCGACCGTCGGATTCTCCTAAAACCGGAACCGTTGGGTTCGTATCGAAAAGAGCTTTCTAATGAATATTAAAAATTCAAAATCTAACGGTTGGATTTGGAATTATGTCCAAATCAAAATCGGAAAAAGGTCGCTGTAAGTGCAGTTCGATGGCCGTTGATGGAAATCGACTGTACGGGCCTTGATAAAATTATTAAAAATAGTAATAATTTGTG
Organism: Allium sativum; assembly: GCA_030737875.1. Lineage (NCBI taxonomy): Eukaryota > Viridiplantae > Streptophyta > Magnoliopsida > Asparagales > Amaryllidaceae > Allium > Allium sativum. Next base: position 40,110,669 of record JASFAX010000020.1, on the reverse strand, counting down.
TAAAATCATAAGAAATGATTTAGAAAGAATTGGGATGAAAAACTCCATATTTGAAAGGATAAAAATAGATTTTTATCAAAATGAACTAGTTTTGAACTAGAAGTATAATTCTATTTATTTTTAAATAAATAAACTAGATTAGAAATGGTTTTGAAAATAACTAGAATTTCCAATGATTGCATTGGAGTGGATTTGAATCGAAACCGTCTTCGGAATATTTCAATGTTGGAATTCGTGATTATACGGATATCGTTATTTCAAATGCGATATTTGTTAGTCGTAGAATTTGATATTGAATATAAGCCGGTATATTTTCTATTCAGAGCCTTGTATTGAATATCAAATGTGATTTGGGTTTGTCGTGAATGGTGTCTTCACTAACACTGTTCTTGAACCCAGTTGAGAAAAGATTAAATCTTTTTGTTTAGATTTAACGAAGTGTACCAATTAAATAATATTTAATTGGAATTGAATCGATATTAATTTTTGGGTTTATCGTGAACAGTGTTTTAAATAACACTTGTTCTTTAACCCGATAATTAATGAATGTGACTTTGGGTTTATCGTGAACCGTGTTTTAAATGACACGGATTCTTTAACCCAGTCGAAGATTAAAACTAAGTGGAGTTTTAATGAATCTTTGATTAGATTGAAATGATCGAAAATGGAGTATCACCAGTTTTGCTCTAGGTGATAGTTAAATCTTTAATTAGATTTGAACGTGAAATGGTAATTGAATTTACCGAAAACACCGTGGTGTTAGATATGAAGTATTACCAGTTTTACTTCATGGGATGAATAGGTTGGTATTGGGGAATTAAAATAAATGATTACTTCGGTAAGGTCCGCTAATCCCGACTAGTTTGAATTGATATTCAAAAATAGATTAAAGAATAAATTCAAGAAATTTATCTTGGATAAAATTAACGGGAACCCTTCCCTATGAATGTGAAATTTAGAAACTAACTGTCGGTTAGCCAAGCAGAATGGTTTTCTGGATATTGATCTGATGTTGGTTTCGGCCTTCGGGGTTAATATTTGGGGAATTATTCTCTTGATTAATTTACGGTTAGTGACTAATGACTTGGAATGAGGCGTATGTTGTGTTTGTGTAACACTTATTTAAAATATACGCGATTTATTCGGAAGGACCGGGTTTATCCCATTCTGAATAACTGATACGACGATATGTCGAAGATGAAGACGGTGGTAGAAGACCGGAAGTCTTCACATCGTTTGGATAATTACTGACGATCCTGATTGGGCTGTACATCCGAGAGGATGGAAATAGTTGGTGGTCGTCCAGACGTACTTGGAGATGGATGGATATGCGAGGAAAGTGCCTCCGGTTTCGTTCAGACCCAGAACGGACTTGTAAATGGACGGTGTGTCTGACATTGGATTTTAGTCCGTGTGATTGATCTCTGTTAAATATATATCTATTTGGCGGCGGAGAATTTATTCTCTTGCTTAACGCCCTTCTCTGAGATGTACGAGCTCAGGGGTTATATATTGATGGATATCAATTGCATGGAGTGAATTGCCTGTGTGACATGCCTAAGTGGCAAATGATCAAGGCTTCTGTTGAAAAGCAAAGTCTTGTGGTTGATGATCAAAGCATGGCCTTGTGTGGCGTAGCTTTGTGTAACGTTGATTCGCGAGTATCACACCCAGTATGAACTAAAAACGGGAGACGGACCTCAGGGAGGACATGCGTTTCTTTCTAGTTAGGAGTGGCGTCAGTGCTTGAACTGGCTGACGAGTTTGACTCATGTGGATATTGCTTATTATTACTTGCTGAAAAGCGAGGCGCCTCGTGATATCGGTTTCGGCCGATGCTTCTGGTCGGCTGACGGGCCAGATTTACGCCCTAAAGGGCGGGGAAACGTAGTGTTCAGGCATAATAATCCACATCGGTGGACCGGCCCTAACGATCCATGGGGCAGTTGCGGCTGTTCCTGAGGCTCGGACTAGACAGTCTCGAATCGGTGAGGATCTTGCCCCTAGCCTCGGTTCATACCATAAATGATAACCCAACTTCCAATATGACGTCTTGCGGTTTTGATTGTAAACTTATATCTGGCGACATAGTGTTATGGGGCATTCATGCCGCCTATGATTGATACTTATGATTTGAAGTTGTTTTATACACTATACACTTATAATAGTATCAAATGATTTGTTTTAAACGTACTAAGCATGTTTGGCTATTATAAGGGAAAACCCTATCCTCGGCTGCGTTGCATTGTGTGATGGGACCTGGGTCTTATAATAGCTTCATTTTTAGAAAAGCATTGCGCCGTTTGTTTTATGCACTGGTATTCTTGGGAGGAAACCCGTTCCGTGTTATACGGCGTGGTCCCTTGATTTACCTAACTTTAAAAATAAAGATTAACTGTTTTAGTTCTCACACCAGTCACATGACTGACCTGGAGTTTATTGTTTTAACCTAAACTCTGGGTGCCTTTATTTTGACATGGGCAGCTAGTAGTTTCGGTTTTGCAGATTTATATTCACAGGATCCTGGTTTACAGCTGGAACGATATCCGGAAAGCTTTGTATCCGTATATCTCTTCTAGTTGTGTATTGTATTATTTTCCGCTGCGATGTATTTAAATGTAATTTAAATCTCTGATATTTCTGTCTATATTCATTCATACTCTGTATATTCTTGTAATCTGATGTATTGTTGTAATATACAATGAAATGTTCTTCTGTATGTGTTCTGTTGTGGCTTGTTCTCGAACTATCCGACACTTTCCTCAACGGGGAAGTTACGGGTTTTCACAGTTGGTATCAGAGCTTTGGTTTATAGAGCTCGAGAACAAGACACATTAGGACCATACGAAAGAATTCATCAGATATTGGATTAGTAATATCCAACTAGAATGACTCGTTAGAGATGGGATCAGTAGTGTCCTAGAACGAGTGTGAAGAGTATATTTTTAAAAAGTGAAAACAAATTTTGTTATGAAAATTTAAATCAACTATTCGTATTTGATTATTTATTTATATTGATTTTGGACAATTCAGTATATAAAGAATTTGCATATACGCCTTGCAAACGTATATTCAAAGTTTTAATATATTGGATAGATATAGCATCGCACTCTAGTCGCCCGAAGATGATATTGATGATAGCGATCGCATCATCAACATTTATGTTCGAGTTTCGAAGGTGTGATTTTCTATATATTTCCACTAGGCTGGTGTGAGAACCAAAACTTATATATAGCTAGAACACATTGTAGTGAATTGGCTTCAAAAACAAGACTTTCAGTATATATATCAAAATTATGAATTTGAAACGTTAATTCACTAATTGATTGATGTTTGGGTTGTTTGTTTATTTGTTTGCTAATTCTTAGCCATTAAGCCTAACTGAATCACGTATTGAATTGTATTGAAAATTGGTCGCATTTGCTTGCATATACCTATACTTACATTGAACAGGTCATAGCAAGGAGGCTAGAGCCGAGAATAAAATTTGTTTGCCCGACAAATAGGTACATGTTTACTACATAATTTACTGTTTTGTTTGGGTGATGATGATTTTATGAGCCTATTGGCTAGCCGCTTGGCTTTTTCTTTTTCTTTTTGAGATCTGAAGGACCGGGGAAGCTATTTGAAATTCCCCGATGCTCCCGGTGCAGGGGAGGTTATGGCGAAATTTTTCGAAAATTTAGGGTGTTAGCCAAATTTTTGAAAATTTGAAAATTCTCAGAAACTGAAAAGTTGGAGAATGAAAGCCAGATCGAGCGTAGAGCTGAATAATCAAACCACTTTCGACTTTGTTCCTTTTCGGGGATGAAAAGTTTTAAGTGGGGGAGATTGTAATAACCCGGAAAATCTGAGCCAGTTTAAAATTTTTATTTTGGCAATTTTAGCGAATTTTGAATATTTAAAATAGATTATTTTAAATAATATTGACGAGAAAATTTATTTTGAATATAATTCGAACGTATATATTTTATACGTCGTCGTTAGAATATAAATATTTATATATAATTATAAATAGAATTGAAAATGGCGCGGTAGTTCGATAATTCGATTTCAAACTTCAATTGAATGTACTGGGTGCAAAACAATCTGGACTTTTGTGAAACCAAAAACATTAGGATCTAATTGATAATATCTTTCCAACTTATCCGAAAAATCAAAATTTCATAGCGGGAATCAAAAGATAAGTCCAGTTGAAAATTCTGAATAGTCGCTATGGAATTCAGGCCCTTAAAAATGGAAATTTTGCAAACGACCTCGGATTTCAACGAAACCACTTTTGTTGGGTCCGTGATGTTGAGTTATTGCTAGATTCCAAATTTCATAATTTTTCGAATCAATATGTGAGCGTGGCAAAGGAAAACGCGTTTGACCGGTTTCAGTTGATTTTAATCGACTGGAAATTGGCCATTTTTCTAACGGTCTCAGAATTCGGCGAAACTAGGTTTGTTAGGACCGTATCGTCAATACGAAGCTAGAAAATATTTTTCGAGAATTTTTAGAATTAGTATATGACCCCGGTAATTTGAAATGTACGTTTAAAATTCAATATAGTGATTTAAATGTAAATTTAACGGAAACTGATAGTAACAGCCGAACCAACCTACGATACATATACCATTGTGTTCGGAATGGGGGTAAAACGACGTAGACGACAGGCGGTGGGCCTCGTTTAGAGGTCGTATGTAAAAGTCAACATTTTGAAATTAAAAAAAAAAAGAATTCTCTCTCCTCCCCATACCTTCTCCCAGGCCCCCCCCCCCCGTTCACTTTTTCAGAATCAAAAGAAAATAATAAAAAAAAATGGCGACGCGATGCCATCGCCTCCTTTTTCCGTCCACCGCGAGCCTCCCAAGGCCGACGCCATCGCCCCGCTCCCCCACGCCCTCCGTTCTCCTTCCTTCTCTCCCCGAGCGCACCAAAGTCCAGGTGTTTCGAGCGATGCCAGGGCTGACGACGAACTCGAGCTCGCCAGAACTCCTGGAGATGGTGGAGGGTCCGACGGTGCTTCTGGGGGACGTCTCCGATCTGATCCCGACGCCGCCATTTTCGAGCAAGGTTGAGCCCTAGTTCTGGAGCTCGGTTCGAACACGATACAGAAGAAAGGTGAGCGTCTCTTTATTCTTCAATTTATTTAAATCCTTTTGTTTTAAATCTGAAATTTATTTAAATAAAATATGTTAGAAAAATAATATGAAATAGGGTTTTTATATTATTTTTAAGTAAAGGATTTGATTTTTAAAAGGACAAAATTATAGTTTTTATTATGAAGCACAAGCAGAAAAATATACTAGATATTAGTTAGTAGGAAAATATACTTGGTTTCAAAAGTGGAAAAAAATATACACCATTGTTTTCAAATATAAATAGCATGAGGTTGGAAAATATAAATAGCCTAGTGTTTGGAAAAATAAAGTTATGATTTTAAATTGTGACGAGGATATGAAAAGTTAGGATTTCTATTTGTATTTCTAGATTATAAAAATATGATTTTTATATAATGTAGAAGTTAAAAATGTGATTTTTATATCTTTAGGAAGTTAAAAATATGACCTTTATATCTTTAAAGTATTAAAAATATGATTTTTTTATATTTTTAAAGTATTAAAAATATAGTCTTTAGTATATAGCGACTATAAAAATATGATTTTTGTTTATGTAGAGGATTAGAAATATAATTTTTACTATATAGAAGGCGTAAAAATATAATCTTTCATATGTATAGCGAAGTAAAAATTCGATTTTTATATATTGAATAGCGAAGTAAAAATTCGATTTTTATATATTGAATAGCGAAATAAAAATTCGATTTTTATATATTGAATAGCGAACTAAAAATTCGATTTTTATATATTGAATAGCGAACTAAAAATTCGATTTTTATATATTGAATAGCGAAGTAAAAATTCGATTTTTATACATGTAGTGGCTACGGGCGACGAAGGTGACGAAGATGCGATAGCGATGAAGATTTCTATCAATGAAGTGCTGTGGAGCTAGGATAGCTATTTGTGAGAATTTCTCACCTTTCAATTTATTTTCTAGTTATATATATATATATATATATATATACTAGGATGCAGACGGTGTTTAGTAGCACCCGACACAATCGTCTACAGACCATGGACTTGTTTGTTTGATTGCAAAAATTGGTTAGATTATTTGATTGAAATTGAATTATGTATTGAAATGAATTGATTTGATTGATGTGTGAATGGCGTGGGCCTTCACTAGACCGGGGATAAGGCTCGGCCTCGTCCCGTTTCTAGTATCGTGCCGTTATGCCGCCGAAATTTTCTAAAAAAAGTTAGAAAATAAAAATATCATTTTATTTAAAGAATGAACTGAATAGAAATTCATATGTTAAAATAAAATGTTTTATCGTTAAAAATATAATTTTTAACGTGAATATGAATATAGTGAATGTGAATAAAATAAAATATTCATTTACAAACCGGACGGTTTGTTTATGTACACCTATTTGAATGACATTGATTGGGACGATAAATTTTACACATCGCCCAACTGCACAACTAAAATCTGTGTTTGATTGTTTGAAACCCCACACGGGTGTTAGGATGTAATTTGAAGTTCACTCATCCTGATTGATTTAATATGTTGATCGATCGATTGACAGACTGTTATAAGCGTTAGATATCTATATTTGATGCTTATATAGTGTAGTGCACTTTGGTTGATGGTTGATTATTTTTCAATGCTATTATATGTGTGTGTAATGTATGAAAATCCATATAATTAACTTTATATGGTAATTGATTGGGCCTCATTCCAATTTGAAAAATAAAGAATATTATAACATAAAAGTTCATGTGTTGACTGTACTCATCCGTTGAGATTAGTCATGTGTTGAACGAAATAATTTAACAAAAATTGTCACACGTGGACAGTACTCATTCGTTGAGATTAGTCGTGTGTTGACAAAAATAAATATTCATTTGTTGAATGGAATATTTGAAAATAGAAATATATGAAGCCGTGTTGGTTAGATTGACGCCATTTTGACGTGAACGATATTTATATCGATTTTATTCATTTTGAAATGAATTGAATTAAAAATGATTTTGAAATGAATTGAATTGAAAACGATTTCTAAATGAATTGAATTAAAAATGATTTCGAAATGAATTGAATTAAAAACGATTTCGAAATGAATTGAATTAAAAACGATTTCGAAATGAATTGAATTAAAAACGATTTCGAAATGAATTGAATTAAAAACAATTTCGAAATGAATTGAATTAAAAATGATTTCGAAATGAATTGAATTAAAAATTGAAATGAATTGAATTGAAAACGATTTCGAAATGAATTGAATTGAAAACGATTTCGAAATGAATTGAATTGAAAACGATTTTGAAATGAATTGAATTGAAAACGATTTCGAAATGAATTGAATTAAAAACGAATTCAAATTGAATTGAAAGCGAATTGAAATGAATTCAAATTGAATTGAAATTTGAATTGAATAGAAATGAATTTTAAAACGAATTTATAAAGAAGAATTCAATTTTGATTTGAATTGAAAAGGAAGTTGAAATTGCTTTTGAAACGAATTTAAAACTATTTATAAAATTCGTTTTAAATAGAAATCGATGATATATATATTATATATATAATATAATGGCCTGAATAGAACGCGCCGCGCCGCGGCAGTTCGCGAATTTCGACCATTTATTTCAAACGGACATTACGGGAGATCCGACCGTCGGATTCTCCTAAAACCGGAACCGTTGGGTTCGTATCGAAAAGAGCTTTCTAATGAATATTAAAAATTCAAAATTTAACGGTTGGATTTGGAATTATATCCAAATCAAAATCGGAAAAAGGTCGCTGTAAGTGCAGTTCGATGGCCGTTGATGGAAATCGACTGTACGGGCCTTGATAAAATTATTAAAAATAGTAATAATTTGTGTAAAATCATAAGAAATGATTTAGAAAGAATTGGGATGAAAAACTCCATATTTGAAAGGATAAAAATAGGTTTTTATCAAAATGAACTAGTTTTGAACTAGAAGTATAATTCTATTTATTTTTAAATAAATAAACTAGATTAGAAATGGTTTTGAAAATAACTAGAATTTCCAATGATTGCATTGGAGTGGATTTGAATCGAAATTGCCTTCGGAATATTTCGATGTTGGAATTCGTGATTATACGGATATCGTTATTTCCAATGCGATATTTGTTAGTTGTAGAATTTGATATTGAATATAAGCCGGTATATTTTCCATTTAGAGCCTTGTATTGAATATCAAATGTGATTTGGGTTTGTCGTGAATGGTGTCTTCACTAACACTGTTCTTGAACCCAGTTGAGAAAAGATTAAATCTTTTTGTTTAGATTTAACGAAGTGTACCAATTAAATAATATTTAATTGGAATTGAATCGATATTGATTTTTGGGTTTATCGTGAACAGTGTTTTAAATAACACTTGTTCTTTAACCCGATAATTAATGAATGTGACTTTGGGTTTATCGTGAACCGTGTTTTAAATGACACGGATTCTTTAACCCAGTCGAAGACTAAAACTAAGTGGAGTTTTAATGAATCTTTGATTAGATTGAAATGATCAAAAATGGAGTATCACCAGTTTTGCTCTAGGTGATAGTTAAATCTTTAATTAGATTTGAACGTGAAATGGTAATTGAATTTACCGAAAACACCGTGGTGTTAGATATGAAGTATTACCAGTTTTACTTCATGGGATGAATAGGTTGGGATTGGGGAATTAAAATAAATGATTACTTCGGTAAGGTCCGCTAATCCCGACTAGTTTGAATTGATATTCAAAAATAGATTAAAGAATAAATTCAAGAAATTTATCTTGGATAAAATTAATGGGAACCCTTCCCTATGAATGTGAAATTTAGAAACTAACTGTCGGTTAGCCAAGCAGAATGGTTTTCTGGATATTGATATGATGTTGGTTTCGGCCTTCGGGGTTAATATTTAGGGAATTATTCTCTTGATTAATTTATGGTTAGTGACTAATGACTTGGAATGAGGCGTATGTTGTGTTTGTGTTACACTTATTTAAAATATACGCGAGTTATTCGGAAGGACCGGGTTTATCCCATTCTGAATAACTGATACGAAGATATGTCGAAGATGAAGACGGTGGTAGAAGAATGGAAGTCTTCACATCGTTTGGATAATTACCGACGATCCTGATTGGGCTGTACACCCGAGAGGATGGAAATAGTTGGTGGTCGTCCAGACTTACTTGGAGATGGAAGGATATGCGAGGAAAGTGCCTCCGGTTTCGTTCAGACCCAGAACGGACTTGTAAATGGACGGTGTGTCTGACATTGGATTTTAGTCCATGTGATTGATCTCTGTTAAATATATATCTGTTTGGCGGCGGAGAATTTATTCTCTTGCTTAACGCCCTTCTCTGAGACGTACGAGCTCAGGGGTTATATATTGATGGATATCAATTGCATGGAGTGAATTGCCTGTGTGGCATGCCTAAGTGGCAAATGATCAAGGCTTCTGTTGAAAAGCAAAGTCTTGTGGTTGATGATCAAAGCACGGCCTTGTGTGGCGTAGCTTTGTGTAACGTTGATTCGCGAGTATCACACCCGGTATGAACTAAAAACGGGAGACGGAACTCAGGGAGGACATGCGTTTCTTTCTAGTTAGGAGTGGCGTCAGTGCTTGAACTGGCTGACGAGTTTGACTCATGTGGATATTGCTTATTATTACTTGCTGAAAAGTGAGGCGCCTCGTGATATCGGTTTCGGCCGATGCTTCTGGTCGGTTGACGGGCCAGATTTACGCCCCAAAGGGCGGGGAAACATAGTGTTCAGGCATAATAATCCACATCGGTGGACCGGCCCTGACGATCCATGGGGCAGTTGCGGCTGTTCCTGAGGCTCGGACTAGACAGTCTCGAATCGGTGAGGATCTTGCCCCTAGCCTCGGTTCATACCATAAATGATAACCCAACTTCCAATACGACGTCTTGCGGTTTTGATTGTAAACTTATATCTGGCGACATAGTGTTATGGGGCATTCATGCCGCCTATGATTGATACTTATGATTTGAAGTTGTTTTATACACTATACACTTATAATAGTATCAAATGATTTGTTTTAAACGTACTAAGCATGTTTGGCTATTATAAGGGAAAACCCTATCCTCGGCTGCGTTGCATTGTGTGATGGGACCTGGGTCTTATAATAGCTTCATTTTTAGAAAAGCATTGCGCCGTTTGTTTTATGCACTGGTATTCTTGGGAGGAAACCCGTTCCGTGTTATACGACGTGGTCCCTTGATTTACCTAACTTTAAAAATAAAGATTAACTGTTTTAGTTCTCACACCAGTCACATGACTGACCTGGAGTTTATTGTTTTAACCTAAACTCTGGGTGCCCTTATTTTGACACGGGCAGCTAGTAGTTTCGGTTTTGCAGATTTATATTCACAGGATCCTGGTTTACAGCTGGAACGATATCCGGAAAGCTTTGTATCCGTATATCTCTTCTAGTTGTGTATTGTATTATTTTCCGCTGCGATGTATTTAAATGTAATTTAAATCTCTGATATTTCTGTCTATATTCATTCATACTCTGTATATTCTTGTAATCTGATGTATTGTTGTAATATACACTGAAATGTTCTTCTGTATGTGTTCTGTTGTGGCTTGTTCTCGAACTATCCGACACTTTCCTCAACGGGGAAGTTACGGGTTTTCACAACTGATACTCGATAAACCTGTTCCGGTAAAGGACCTAGAACACAAGTGTTATTTAGGTGGTTAAGAAATTGTTTCCAAAGGAAGTGGAATTCTTAAAATAAGATTGAATAAAATCTGAAACTTCCAAATTTAGGGTTGGATTTGAATGAAATATTTTATTTGAATTTAAATTTTGAACGAAGAGAGGATCTAGGAATAGGGGTTGAATTTCCCTAGATCAAAGATTTGGGTTGAATTGCATTCAAAATAAAATATTGAATTTTATAACTCCATTGAGACTGGAGTACGGGTTCAAGTAATTGATGTTCGGAAGAAGGATAAATTTTGATTAAAGAATTTCATTATATGTGTGTATCTATATATTTGCAATGTTTGATTTCAAATAAGTTATTCTTTCCCTAAAAATTTTATTTAACCTTTACGTAGAGACTATTTATTTTAGCCTAAAATTCTCTTATATTTTATTATTTAAACTAATTTGAAAAATTTATTTTATATATGTATTCATAGTGATATAAATTATCTTATTCTGTATTAACCATTATTTCTATACTTATAGGTTATATAAACATTTTATTTAAAAAGCATCTATTTTCAAATTTTGTCAAATAATCGTAAACTTCTTCCGAACGGAAAATGCTGAATTTCAACCCGATTCGAGATGGAGTTGAGATAGGTATTCAATATGGAACCAACTTTAACCATTTTTATATGGAAAGGTAATTGATATGTATTCGAATATATTGGACTTCATAAATGATATGAATGAGTGCTATGGAGATTTATACTCTATTGAATATGAATGGATTTATAATTCAAATCGATTTGAGATAAGTATAACCTTTGAGGTAAAGTATATTCTACTTGAATATGAATCGATTTGGTAAAATATTATATGAGTATAATATAATGACATGGAAATATATTCTAGTTGGAATATAATCGGTTTGGGAATGATTGGGATATTTTTGATATGGAAGTATATTTATTTTGAATATAAAATGGGTTCGAAGCAAAATATGATATTTTGATATGAAAGCGAACCTTTGAAATGTAAAAGAACCAACCGATGTGAAAAGATGTAAGCGTTGGTTGTAAAAGAGACCGGAGTCGACATAAGGCATACTCGCTGTCAGTGTCGATACCACTTTGACAACCATGAACGTTGGACGTATCCAGAACGAGACATGATGAATTGGAGTCGATTATTTAATCGAAGAAGATGATCGAGGACGAAATAGCCCTGACCTTAGGGTCAGAATTGAAATGACTAAAACAGGAGCTATACCGTGACTAACTGAGGTAGCACCTTTGATCGGACACACTTCTTCGATAATATTTTTATGACTATGATGATGATGATGATGATTTGGGCCCATTTATGACTTTGGGAGTTTGTTCCGAGGTGGGCGGTAGTGGCTGCTATGCGTTACCACCGGTTCGGGAGTGCAATTGGTAGAATCCTAACCTGGGCATTGCCTCGAGTGCCTTGTCATATATATCCATATCGAGCCCCATACGATTTTGATTTAGCATTGCCTTCTATGGAGTGCCCTCTGATAACACCAGTACGGTGAATTTACGGTACTGTATAGACTGTTGGTGCCTGTAAACGGCGTAAGGGTAATATGGTAATCCCGCTTACGCTATTTTCGGTATTTATACTTTACTGAATAGACACTATCATAATAGCATATTATACTATGTATGTATTAGTTTAACGGATCCTCGAGAGATGGAAAAAATCCCGTGACATCTCTTGAGTTACTGCACCCATGATACTCAAGTTGTTCGTATTTTAATTTGACTAATATGAGAATGATTTAGTGCTGATCCGAGTGTTTGTTGTGTTTTCTTTTATGAATTACGCCCGGGTCAGCAGAGTTGCAGTATTTGAAGATGACTGTGCTTGGAGATCGAAGACGAAGAGTTGGTATATCTATTATCTATACATATGTATTTCCGCTGCATTTATTTCCGCTGTTTATTATGCACATTCGTATGTATATGTAACTCTGATAATCATTGAATGTTATAATCACAGTATACATTTCAACTGTTTTTAACTGCTATTTGTTTATTATATGTTGTCCTTCCGCTGTGAGATTCTGTTATTGTCTTTCTCTTCTTCCTTTCTTTTTCTTCTTTTCCCAATAACTACCTGCATTTGCGATTTGTTTGGGTCGACATGTGTGGCTTATTGTCGATTTTAAACGGTCCAAAATATGGGTCGTTACAGTTGGTATCAGAGCGATGGTTGGCGACAACCTTGGCTCTGTTGGGAATTAACTCATTAGAGATAGGGTTAGTAGTGCCCTAGAATGAGTTTGAGTGATATGAGAGAGCGTACTTGTATTTTTGATATAAAAACGGTTTTTATTGTGTTGGCTTGTTCTGTTGAATATTTATGGGTTCTGGTCGATATATGGGACGCCATCGTATCGATAGGAATGTCTAAATAATCGAACAAAATGGATCGACATAATATGGTTTTCGTTTATATTCTAAATATTTATATATCAAATATAATATTGGTTTAGGTATATATGTATTCGTATTAGTGGGTGTAAAAGATTTACAACTAAAATGGAATTGAACTTGAAACTTGATCCTGGGGTACTTTTGAAATAGTTTTGGCAAATTTTGCAATAATATCGCAGTATAAGTATTTTTGAAAGGAAGCGTTTAAAGGATTTTAAAAGAAATAAGTGTGAAATCCCTTTTTGGACATCAGAAATGATTTCGATAATGAGTGCATGCATTATCGACATTTATTCTGAAGCATCTGAGTGGGGGAGACCACTTGTACTTTCATAACTGGTTTGAAAGGATTTTTGGATTTAAATTCCCATAGTATAAGTTTGGATAAGAGTCCAAGTTTATGATATTTAAAACCGAGTTTAAGATTTAACGAGAATTGAAATTTTTATATTCTTTCTTAAATTAAAGTTTTGGATTTAAAAATTCATATGGTATGGTTTATAAAATAGTATAAGTATATATGTATGTTATTTTAAACTTGAATTATAAACCCAGAATCAAGCACTTTGAGTTGTCTTAACTAATGATAATGATTTGAGATTTAGTACTCGATACATTGGAATTTTGACTTTGAAATCATGAAATAGACTTAAGTATTTAGTGAAAGGAAGTCGTCATCTAACTCTTAATCATGGACGATAATTTAGTTCAGGAAACTCTAAGTTCGATCGGTAAAGGCGTTAGAGAAAACCTAAATTAACTATGAAATATAAGTTCAAGTAAGGTCGACCAAAATGGAAATTTAGTTGAGTCATGCTAAATGAATTGGATTTGAAAACAAACCCTGAATCACTCGAAAACTTTAAGTTTTGAAAATAAGGGAATGAAGATTTTCGAGGATATATATATATATATGTATATATATATATGTATATATATATATGTATATATATATATATATATATGGTTTAAATAGGACGTGCCGCGCAGCGACAATTCGCGAATTTCGACCATTGACTTTGAATGGACGTAGTTGGAGATCCGACCGTCGGATTCTCCTATTACCGGAACCTTGGGTTCGTATCGAAAAGAGCTTTCCAACGAATATGAGAGATTTGAAATCTAACGGTTAGATTTGGAAATATGTCCAAATCAAATTTGAAAAAGGTCGCTATGGCCGCAGTTCGGTGGCCGTTATTGGAAACCGACTGAAATATCGATTATAATTTTTTTTAAAAATATTAATAATTTATGTAAAATCATAATAAGTGATTTGGAAAGAATTGGGATGAAAAATCCATATTTGAATAGTTAAAAATATATTTTATCGAAACAAACTTTAATATAATATGAGATGAGAATAAGGGAAAATGGTTGAGGATGAATCAAAGTGCCAAAATAAGGAAAATGGGATGCAAATATAAATTGGCTTATTCATAATAAATAATAGTTAAGCGAATCCTAATTTTAGAATTAGAAATATTGGAGTGAGATTTTTGAATAAAACTTAACCTGAATTGGAAATATGGAATAAGGTATAAGGAAGAAAACGACCAATCTATTAAATTAGAATATTGAAAGAATTGGAACTGAGTGGAGTAAATTAAGTCTAATGAATCTAATTGTATGGAAATAAACTCGATAAAAGTTAAATTTGTCGATTTAAAACCAAATATGAATGAAAACGAGGTATGGATGAACTTAAACAATTAGAATGAATAAAATTGGAATTTATTCAATTGAATGGCAAATCGGATAAGGATAAATTGGAACGACATTCAATGTAATTTGGATGAATAAACAAGAATAAGAAATGAAAATTTGGCATATAGACCAAGGTTAACGAATTAATGATTTGATATAATCAAGTTAGCTCGGATAGTAAAATGGATTCAAGCTTTAATTAAAATTAATGTTGGGATGAAATGAGGAAAATGGAAAGAAAATATATCGGAATAGAGTAAGCAATTGAATATGAATCTATTACCTTAACAATGAAGTGATAATCGATTTTAAGTGTTAAGAATTTACCAAATTTTAGAATCGGAAAATTTGGAACTCCAAATAAAATAGATCGACGTTTATGAGAAAAATCTGAATAATCGATAAGCTGAAAGTAAAATGGCTATAACTTTTGAATTGATGATCGGAATCTGACGATTCCAGAATTTTTGGAAACCTAAGAAACTGAGCTAAATTTTGTGTTAGTAAAGCCTTGCCTAGTTTCCAAGCTTATTAAGTTGAAAACCAAGAACTAGTCGTAGTTGTATGCGCAGAAAATAAAAATCTGAACTGAATACCAATATTGTTTGGACCATAACTCCCTAACCAAGCGTCGGATTTGGATGTGCGAGTACAATTCGGAAAGGCCAGGATGCGAACTAAAACTTTTCCTTATTATGCTTGCTGAGATTTTGATGTTTGAAGTGTTAAAAACTGGGTTGAACAATTCTAGTCTGCATTTTTCTTGCGTGAGCTGAAGTGTTCGCTCTCGCTAAAATTTGTCATAACTTTTGAACGAGTTATCCGAATTCGACGAATTCGGACAATTCGGAAAGCCTGAAACGATTAGAACTTTTCCCTAGTGTGGTTTAGCCAAATTCCAACTTTTAGCGAGTGATAAACCTTGTTTTGTTCGCTGACCTGTTATGAATATTTTGGATTTGTAGTTGAAATGTTGATTATATGTCGTGTAAATTGTGTACTTTTGCTATGTATTACATATATATTTGATTCTTATGTGTATGTGAGTATGTAGCAGGTGCCAAGAAGTTGCACTACGCCTTGGAGCTCGCTTGCGCTAAATGCTAAATGCTAAATGCAAAGATAAATAAAAACCGCAAAATAAACGCTTAAAGAGGTACGTATTTGGGGTTGTATAAAGCTTGGTGGTTTTATATTTTGTTTTCCCCATTTTGGGATGCCTCATCGAATGATGAGATATATATTTGAATTTTTATATGTTGTGATTTTCCGGACCTCTCCGTACAAATTAGATGCTACCGAAATTTTTCGTGAGTTCGGGAGTTAGAAAATTTATGAGTTACAAATATAACTTACTTTATAAAGGCTCTTTTTAAGTATGAATTTAAAATAGATATGAGCTTAATATCGTTTCGTTCTCTTTTCGAGGACGAAAAGATTTTTAAGTGGGGGAGGATGTAACATCCCATATTTTCTGTGTATTTAATTTTCAAATTTTAAATAAATAAAATATAATAATATTGGATAAAAATCAAATTTTGTCAATTTTAATGATGATGATTATTAGAATGGAGTATAAATAGATTTTTAATTTAGTTTATACTTAGAATTGGTGCAATTTGAAATTTTGTATTTTATTTATTTAATAAATTTGAGTTATTTAGTTTATAATGGAAATTCAAATTTAACTGGATAAATGGAGAATTCTTAGTTGGGGGATAATAACTGAAATTCAAATTTAAGATTTCAAATAACCAAATTAAGATTTAAAATGTGTGAAATAAATCTATAGAATGGATTTAAGTTATAATTTGGTTTAATTTGAATTTAATGAATATTTAATTTGAATTTAAAACAGTTAATCGAATAATTGAATATTTAATTATTTAATTAACTGTGAAATTTAACGATTATGGTAACTGTCTCGGAATTCGATGAAACCAGTCTCATCGGAACCGGAACGGTGAATCATGATAGGATTTCAATTTACGTTACAATCCGACGGGTAATTTGATCGTACAAGAGAAAATGTGAAAGAAGTCAGTGTAATATGATAATTAGTTGTTTTCTAATATTGGGCCTCATACATTATATAAATAAAACCCTTTTACCCCTCCATCTGTTCATTCCTCACTTCACGTATATTCCATCTGCCTGTTCTTTTCTTCCATGGCAGAAATCAAATTTCTAAACCTAGTTCAAAATAAAAATCCAAGCTTTGAAAATCAAACCTCTTCAAACCCTACCGTATTATATACCGATTCGAAGCTATCGACGATACAAACCTACGGATGCTCTCAGATTCGACATGCAGTGGATGGTTTCACCGGAAATCACGGTCAAAGTCTGTGTTTTTCGAAACCCTAAGATTTAAATTAGGGGTTTGTGATTTTTATGTTAATCGCAGAATCTAAGACCTGGGTTTTGTAGACCTTGGTCAGGGGAGTCGAGCCATGGTGTTCGGGAAGTCTGGAAGGCTTTGTGGTGGTCGAATTGGATGTTTTTATGTCGAAATTGTCTTCCGTTCAGTTCGATGAAGGGGGCCCCACGGTCCACCGGAGGTGACCAGACCAATGCTGTGGGTGCGCCTCGGACCAGGAGGGCTAATGGCGGTGGTCTCGAGCCTTGGTTCGGCCAGAGTTAAGGATTTGAGGCGGTCAAAGTTTCATCAGGTTCACTGTAGCATATGGGAGAGGATGAGCGGGATAATTGGGTGATGTGGCAGTTTTTAATTCGGTGGGCAATTTAATTTTCAATTATTATATATTTTTAAATCCAAATGGTAAAATACTGATAACTTTTACATGCGGACTCGGATTTGGACGCGGTTTGTTGCGTTGAGATCGTGGTGAAGTCGCGGACGTTTTGGCACTAACTTGGCTGCGTTTAGAGACTGTGAAATTTTGGGCTTCTGTTGGACGTCCGATCCACTAAGGACCCAAAGGTGAGTGTTTTTCTCACTCACGAAATACTGAATTACTCTCATATTTATTGAATTAAATTATGAAATAAGTTTGGTTGCATGGTTGTGTTGGATTGTTGATGTGTTGTTAAAAATTGACATGCAAGTGCGTTAACATTCAAATTTATGTTAATAATCAGTTATTAATTTAATTTAAATTTCTAGTTGAAATTCGAACCCTTGCTAAATCCTAGAACAGTTTAATACTGATCAGTTGAATGGAATGATTGTGATGGATGTTGGTTGAAATTTATTACTGAATTCATATTGACATTGCTGATGCTCCTTATTTCAGTATATTGTAGTGCATGTTGATTCGTGACGATAAATCTCTTTTACCCTTGATGTTACGGGCATCTAATGAACCTGGGATTTATCGATAAATAAATTAAGAACACAGAGTGAAATGATAAACCTCTGCGACCCTGATTTGGATTGAAATGATAGATCCATCCCTGAAATATTGAGAAATTAAAATTTAGTCACTTGGCCATTGGATAGAAAATTCTATACAGACATCGGTTGGTTAAATGATTTTCAAATATTTGGAGATTTTATGTGACAGAAATTTCAGTTAAAGAAGTGAACTGATACTCGATAAACCTGTTCCGGTAAAGGACCTAGAACACAAGTGTTATTTAGGTGGTTAAGAAATTGTTTCCAAAGGAAGTGGAATTCTTAAAATAAGATTGAATAAAATCTGAAACTTTCAAATTTAGGGTTGGATTTGAATGAAATATTTTATTTGAATTTAAATTTTGAACGAAGAGAGGATCTAGGAATAGGGGTTGAATTTCCCTAGATCAAAGATTTGGGTTGCATTGCATTCGAAATAAAATATTGAATTTTATAACTCCATTGATACTGGAGTACGGGTTCAAGTAATTGAAGTTCGGAAGAAGGATAAATTTTGATTAAAGAATTTCATTATATGTGTGTATCTATATATTTGCAATGTTTGATTTCAAATAAGTTATTCTTTCCCTAAAATTTTTATTTAACCTTTACGTAGAGACTATTTATTTCAGCCTAAAATTCTCTTATATTTTATTATTTAAACTAATTTGAAAATTTTATTTTATATATGTATTCATAGTGATATAAATTATCTTATTCTGTTTTAACCATTATTTCTATACTTATAGGTTATATAAAGATTTTATTTAAAAAGCATCTATTTTCAAATTTTGTCAAATAATCGTAAACTTCTTCCGAATGGAAAATGCTGAATTTCAACCCGATTCGAGATGGAGTTGAGATAGGTTTTCAATATGGAACCAACATTAACCATTTTTATATGGAAAGGTAATTGATATGTATTCGAATATATTGGACTCCATAAATGATATGAATGAGTGCTATGGAGATTTATACTCTATTGAATATGAATGGTTTTATAATTTAAATCGATTTGAGATAAGTATAACCTTTGAGGTAAAGTATATTCTACTTGAATATGAATCGATTTGGTAAAATATTATATGAGTATAATATAATGACATGGAAATATATTCTAGTTCGAATATAATCGGTTTGGGAATGATTGGGATATTTTTGATATGGAAGTATATTTATTTTGAATATAAAATGGGTTCGAAGCAAAATATGATATTTTGATATGAAAGCGAACCTTTGAAATGTAAAAGAACAAACCGATGTGAAAAGATGTAAGCGTTGGTTGTAAAAGAGACCGGAGTCGACATAAGGCATACTCGTTGTCAGTGTCGATATCACTTTGACAACCATGAACGTTGGACGTATCCAGAACGAGACATGATGACTTGGAGTCGATTATTTAATCGAAGAAGATGATCGAGGACGAAATAGCCCTGACCTTAGGGTCAGAATTGAAATGACTAAAACAGGAGCTATACCGTGACTAACTGAGGTAGCACCTTTGATCGGACACACTTCTTCGATACTATTTTTATGACTATGATGATGATGATTTGGGCCCATTTATGACTTTGGGAGTGTGTTCCGTGTGGGCGGTAGTGGCTGCTATGCGTTACCACCGGTCCGGGAGTGCAATTGGTAGAATCCTACCCTGGGCATTGCCTCGAGTGCCTTGTCATATATATCCATATCGAGCCCCATATGATTTTGATTTAGCATTGCCTTTTATGGAGTGCCCTCTGATAACACCAGTACGGTGAATTTACGGTACTGTATAGACTGTAGGTGCCTGTAAACGGCGTAAGGGTAATATGGTAATCCCGCTTACGCTATTTTCGGTATTTATACTTTACTGAATAGACACTATCATAATAGCGTATTATACTATGTATGTATTAGTTTAACGGATCCTCGAGAGATGGAAAAAATCCCGTGACATCTCTTGAGTTACTGCACCAATGATACTCAAGTTGTTCGTATTTTAATTTGACTAATATGAGAATGATTTAGTGCTGATCCAAGTGTTTGTTGTGTTTTCTTTTATGCATTACGCCCGGGTCAGCAGAGTTGCAGTATTTGAAGATGACTGTGCTTGGAGATCGAAGACGAAGAGTTGATATATCTATTATCTATACATATGTATTTCCGCTGCATTTATTTCCGCTGTTTATTATGTACATTCGTATGTATATGTAACTCTGATAATCATTGAATGTTATAATCACAGTATACATTTCAACTGTTTTTAACTGCTATTTGTTTATTATATGTTGTCCTTCCGCTGTGAGATTCTGTTATTGTCTTTCTCTTCTTCCTTTCTTTTTCTTCTTTTCCCAATAACAACCTACATTTGCGATTTGTTTGGGTCGACATGTGTGGCTTATTGTCGATTTTAAACGGTCAAAAATATGGGTCGTTACAGCACCCTTTGAAACTTTGTATGGAAGACCGTGCCAATCACCAACTTGTTGGTAGGAGTCTACAGACAAGCTTATACTTGGGCCAGACATGATAAGAGAGACTTCAGAAAAGTGGACTTGATACGAAGGAGAATGAAGACTGCCCAAGATAGAAAGTAATCCTACGCAGACAAAAGAAGGACGGACCTTGAGTTTGAGGTTGGGGACAGGGTTTTCCTTAAGGTATCTCCCTTAAGGAACGTCGTTCACTTTGGATCCGCAGGAAAGCTAGCACCAAGATTTGTAGGACCATTCCCTATCATCGAGAAGATTGGGAAGATGGCTTATAGAGTAGAGTTGCCCGAAAGGTTGGCTGGAATTCACAATGTCATTCACATTTCTCATCTCCGGAAATGTCTACATGAATCTGCGGAAGTGGTGGAGCCAAGCATTCTAGAAGAAGTCGAAGTGGAACGCGAAGCAACTGTGAGGAGAGTTCCAACCCGCATCTTAAGAACTGAAGTAAAAAAGCTACGCAACCGCAAAGTCAAGCTTGTCAAAGTTCAGTGGAGCGAAGCCGAGGAAGACGCGACTTGGGAAACTGAGGACAGAATACGCGCTTCCTACCCTTTTCTTTTTGACGGTACATCTTTGATCTCTCTTTTTCCTTAAGTTGTGATTTTATCTATCTTTTAAGGTATATCTCCTCGATATTATCCTTTATCCTTAGGTATAAACCCCTTTGGATGTAAACATATAATTGAAACATGTTATGATTGATGGCTGCAAGTGGTTGCAAGTGGTTGCTAGTGGTTTCTCGTGGATGCATATACACACACAACCTAGGTTTTAGATCGTCTAAGTCACTTCATATTGCATACGCATATATGTATTTATATTTGTATGTGGTTGAAACTTGATATGTTGTCATATGGATGTCGCATTTGTATGAATAATTGCGCACTCATGTAGAATTATGAGTTGAAAAAATTTGCATACATAATGGATTCATGACACTTACATGATTCGCATTAAGGAGGTCAACTGAATCAGTAGACCGGCTAATTTTTTTGCATTAGATAAGGACATATACACACACTATCCATACGATCATGAAGCATTAGAAGTCTTTTAAGGACAATGGACGCCTGTGTTTGTTGGTTGAGTAGATGGACGATTGGATGTTAGGATATACGTTCTTTCAGACTTGATGATTTCGGGGACGAAATCCTTTAAGGCGAGGAGAATGTAACACCCCGAATTTTCTGCTAACAGTAAATTAACAAATTAAAGTATAATTAATTCTCAATGATAGAATTAAGGGAAACGGGTTATGCCATTGCGTTCGTCTCGGAATTCTGCTTGAGATAGAGTATGAGTTTGCGTAAATCGGACTCCGTATGAAGGAGTTATGACCTCCGGAAGTTTCAGAACTTGATTTAAAATTCAAACAGCCCAAAAACATGTTCAAAATTCAAAACTGGACCAGAACTGGGCTGGGCGGGAATTTTCCCGCCCAGGACCCAGGTCGACCAGGGGGTCGACCTGGGAGTCGACATGGGTACCCAGGTCGACTATGTAGTCGACCTGGGGGTCGACCTGTTTGGTCTGGTCCTGGCTCGGTTTCTGGGGCTTGGCTGTGTCATTAGGGTTGATTTGTCACTTTCTGATTGGCTTTTCTTGAGATGGATGGACTTGATTAACACTAGCTTCATCGACGGCTCTAATTAGTTTAAAATTCTATATAAACAACCGTAGTCTCCAACCTAAATTCACACAAATAAAATAGAACTAGAGCCATCATGCTGCTAGAAGGAAGCCATGAGTAGCCTCGACCTGAAAAAAGATTAGAGACGAACATAACTAAAGTAAAAACAAGAATCAAACAACGTTTATCTACCCAAAGGAAAGCATTGCAAATTCAGAACTCAGAATCCAGAATTCAAGTTCGTCGTTTGTTGTAAGTATAGTGATTTTTCCAATGGGAATAAAATTAGGATTTTATTCGATGTAACATGGAAATGGAATTGTGCTATTGTATAACAACGATGTTAATTCATATCTATGTGTTGCAATGATTGTGTTGTGAATGTTATTGGATGTTTGTGGCATAATTGACTTGATGTTGGATCCATTAGAATGTTTGTGGATTAATCTAGTTGATGTTGATCTATTCAAATTCACATACAAGTTATTTGGTTCATATCTACACCTATATGTTTATGTGTTTATATAGGTTGTATGTGATTAAGATCTCATGTATATACTTTATGCTAAACTGCTATGCCTAAATGATTAAGTTCATATACATGCTCATATGTTTATACAAAAGTTGCAAGTTCATAATTGGATCCATGCCAAGATCCACTTTAATACATGTTTCATGTTACAATTGGACATATGATTGGGTCTAGTTCACACAAGTGATAAAATTATACATACTTTATGGACATGTCATATTCTTGTCATATGCTAGTGATGTTCGATGTTATGCCTAGATCTGAACATGTTTAGCTTATTTGTCTAAATCATATGCTAATTCATGTGACACCTATTTAGTTAGATCCCTATTTCAATGAAAGTTCACATATATGTAATTTGATTTAGCCTATGTTGCTAATTCACATATATGTAAGTTGATTTAGCCTATGTTGCAAATTCACATATATGTAAGTTGATTTAGCCTATGTTGCAAATTCACATATTTGTAAGTTGATTTAGTCTATGTTGCAAATTCACATATATGTATGTTGGTTTAGCCTATGTTGCAAGTTCACACCTATGATGTTCATATTGACTATGCCGATAATGCCAAGTTTACACCTATGTCATGTTTATGTTAATGAATTTCTTTATGCCAATTTTGTGCATGCTAAATTAGGCTAAGTTTTTATCCTAATATTATATGTTAAAAATCATGCGGACAAATAATTAGGCTAAGATTGTTAGCCTGATATTTAGACGGGGTAACGTTGGAAAATATTGGTAATTATAGGAAACTTGACATAAATTGGTGAAAAATATATGTATTGGTATGTTTGGCACATGCCAATAATTGGTGGCACTTAAATGGTATAAAATCTTATACCAAAAATGATGAACTTGGAAATTGGGCCACAACATTTAATTGTTAACAAATTTACATATAACAAGTAATAGAGACAAATACGTAAATTTAGAAAATATGAGTATGCTTAACCCGAGGTTGGATTGAGTTGTGATGTAAACATGCCCGGACCCGCCCGGTTGTCCAGTAATCACAACAATACATATCCAATGTGAGAGATTAAGCATTGAGCCCAATAAGGACCCGAGGTTAGACTGAGTTATGGTTTAAACCTGCCCGGAACCGACCGGCACATCCAGTAACCATAACAATACCTGTCTAATGTGAGTGGTCGGTGCTTTAAAAATCTAAGGACAGACAAGTCAGGATGGTAGGGTTAAGTTAACTAAAACACTTAACCAATTCAACATGTTAATTGAACTGATGGGTGGGGTTAGGTAAATACAAACACATAACCACTTAACATGTTTGACTAGAAAACCCTAGTAACGGGGACCCATTTCAGCAGTAACCCAATTAGGTGTCATGGTACCCTGAAACTAGGCAGGGTGGGGCACGATTACCGGGCTGATTGTAAGCGGTCAAAAGCGGCGGCGGTTGGTGTAGCTGTGTGGGTTCTAACGGAGTGTGGGCGTGCACACACTTCGAAGCAGACAAACAGGGCACTGGGCACCAGTAGTATAACCTATGCATTCTAAGATTGTGTCGGGCCGCCACCATGGGACTTGATACACCCCATGGTGGGACCATCACAGGTATCTACAATCATTGGGGGCCGTATGACACATATGATTTTGCGAGTAGGAGCCGATCTTTAGAAAAGGGGATCACTTCACCCCGATCATGGGGTGCCGGTTGAGACAATGCAAGCAGGTGCAGAGATATAGTGTGGGGAGCGATAGTATATTCGGTTCAAACTGATTTATCTTAATTTATAATACTTTCCTATTTCCAGTTTATACCTATCATGCCCTTTTTCTTATTCTCATACTGAAGAGTCACTAGACTTACCAGGCTTTATGTCTGACTCTATTTTTCTTTCGTCTTCTTTTCTTTCGCCCCCCCCCCCCCCCCAGGTCCACAGGGAGGAAAAAACCGGCTTAGTCAGACTCTTTGCAAGCTTCAAGATAGTAGATGTATGGTTTGGACTCTCTTTCCTTGGCTATGACTTTTGGACACATTCTATGGGGATTTATGCAGCTTTTATTATATTTTATGCTTCTTTATTTAATAATCAAGACAGAAAAGATGATGTAATGTTTTGGAAGTTATTATGAGACAATTATGGAAATGTTTTGTATGAACACGTATTTATGAAATGAAAATCTGTTTGTTTTCCGCTGCATATACATATGTGTTTATATCTGTCTTGTGTTTTATCTGTGACTTTTACTTATAAACCTCCACCGAAGTTAAGGCATTCCCTTTGTGAGTGACCTTAATGGAGGTGGGGTGTTTCAAGAGGTCTTCAGATCGTTTGGATGATTACTGATGTCTTGATTTGGTGGCATCCCAAGACAAGGTAATTAGTGGTGATCGTCCAGACGTACTTGGAGATCGACCGGATATGCGAGGACCTCCCTCCTGTATTGGATATATGGGACGAGGAATAAGGTGCCTCCGGTTTCGTTAAGACCCAGGACGGACTTGTAAATGGATGTTATGTCTGACGTTGTATTCCTTTATGTTGTATTCGTTGATCTCTGCTAAATATATATCTGTTTGGGGGAAGAGGATTTATTCTCTTGCTTAACACCCTTCTCTGAGACATACGAGCTTAGAGGTTAAATACTGACAGAAATCAATGGTATGGTATTGATTGACAATGCGGCATGCTATGATGCAAATGGTCAAGTCTTTTTGTTGAAAAGCAGAGCCTTATGATTGATGATCAAAGCAGAATTTTATTTTGCATAGCTTTATGTAGCGATACTTCGCAAGCCTCACACCCCGGTATAAACAAAAAACGGGAGAAGGACCCCAAGGAGAACATGTGTTTCTTTCTAACTAGAAGTGGTGTCTGGGTTTTACAAGCCCAGATATTTTTACTTATGTGGATGATGGAAAACGAGGTACCTCAGATTTGAGTCCCTAGTGGCTCTATTTTATGCCTCATAGGGCAGGGAGACGTATTGTTCAGGCATTACCAATCCACTAACATATTTGTGGACCAGCCCTGGCGCTCTGGGTGCAGTTGCGACTGAGTCCTGAGGCTCGGGCTAGAGAGTCTCGGATTCGGTAAGCAAGATCTTTTGCCTTGGTTCATGATGAAAATCCAACTTCCAATACGACACCATACGGTTTTGATTGTATAATTAGTATGGAGACATAGTATATGGTAGTTATGCCATCTATGATTAATACATTATAACAGAAATGTTTTGAAACATATATACACTAATAATAATATCAAATCCGTTTTATCGTATCAAGCATTTTTGACTATTATAAGGTAAAACTCTATCCTCCGGTTTTCGTTGTATTGTGTGATGGGACTCGAGTCTTATAATGGTTTCATTTTTCTAAAAAGCATTGCATTGTTTAATGGTTACTTTATTTATGCACTGGCTATCCAATGGAGTAGCCCGTTCCGCGTTAGTGGCGTGGTCTTGTGATTAGCCTTATTACTATTAGATAAGTTAAGTAAGATTTCTCATTCCAGTCCCATGACTAACTCATAGTTTGTTTCACTTTGCAAACTCGGGTGCCTTCTTTTCCACACGGGCAGTCGAGTAGCTTGTTTTGCAGATACTTATCTTTTGAGCAAGATTCTAGATCGAAGTTTAAAGCTGTGTCCAGAGCATTGGAAGTCTTCTGCTGTGTTAGTTTATTAGTTCAGCTGCATTGTATTGAATTATTGTAAATTATCTTCCGCTGTATTATTTCGATGTACTCTGATATTCTGTACTCCGATGTTTTTAAAAGTCTTATGTTATTTGTTCTGATGTGTTGTATGCCCAAAGTTAGCGTATCCGGGTTTTTGAATGGTCTTAGTCGATTTAGCGATCGATTAGGTCCAGGCTCAGGTTAGCTCAAATCTTTGGGGTACAACTCGTTAGAACTTAACAAAAGACTCAGCAGTGGTAGGATTAGTAATATCCTATAAAAGAATACTCATTAGAGATAGGATCAGTTGCATCCTAGAATGAGATACTCGTTAGAGATGGGGTTAGAAATACCCTAGAATGAGTTGAGAGTGACAAGTTTATAATTAACGTATTTGTGATTATATATATAATCCGATTTTAGAAATATGATTTTGAATGTACAAAAGTTATATATATTTGAAAAGTTAAATGACTAATAGATTGATGATTGAGTTGTGTGATTATTAGTTCAACTAATAAAATTATTGAAACCAATAAAATAAAAGAATGAAAATTGAGTTGGTTAGTTAAACAACTTTATGCTCCGTTCCTTTTCAAGGGTGAAAAGATTTTAAGTGGGGGATATTGTAACAACCCAGAATTTTGGAACCAATTTAAAAAATTTATTTTTGAAATTTTAATGGATTTTGAACATTTAAAATAATTTATTTTAAATAATAACGACTAAAAATTTATTTAAATTGAAGTAAGAACGAATATATTTCTTTTAATTTTAAAAGTAGTTAGAAATAGTGCGGTAGTTTGAATATTTGAATTTGAACTTTGACTGATTGTATAGGATGCAAATTAAATAAGATTTTAGTGAAACCAAAAATATTTAAATCTATTTAAAATATCTTTCCAACGAATCTGAAAAATTGAAATTTCATAGCGGGAATCAAAAGTTATGGCCAGTTGAATATTCAGGATAGTCGCTATAGAATTTATATATATATTTCAATATTAAATATAGCCATTTTACAAATGACCTCCGTTTTCGACGAAACCACTTTGGTTGAATCTAGAATGTCAAATTATCACATGATTCCAATTTTCATAATTTTTGGAATTAATACGTGAGCGTGGCAAAAGAAAACGTGTTTTGCCAATTTTAGTCAATTTGGATCGACCAGAAAAAGTCCATTTTTTGAACTGTCTCCAAATTGGATAAAATTAATTTTGTTAGGACCGTATCGTCAAAATATAGCTAGATTTATTTTTCTATAATTTTCGGAGTTAGTATGTGGCTCTGGTAAATTGAAATGTACATTGAAATTTGTACGTGTTTATTTTAAAATAGTCCGTTATTGCAGGAACATGTTGTAAACTTCAGAATTGGGCTTCGTCACTAGTCTCATTGCGTTCAGAAGGCGTCAAAACCTATTCTTTAGTAGTGAGCAGGCCTGATTTGGACTCTGGCCCATTTATGACTTTAAAACACGCTTTACGATGAAAGTAATATTATTTTATTCGACTAAAACCCTAATCAATATTCAGCCGCTGCCCTTTATTATTTCAATGGCCAAAATTACACGATATTTCATCGCTCAATTTCTCTCCAAATACAATGAATTAAATCGAAATTCCAAAGCCAAGATCAAAGAGATTCTTCTCCTCTTTAATTCCGTACGGTTAAGATCGATCCTAGCTGGGTGTAGTGGAAGAATTCGAGCTGCAAACGCAACACGTTTGGGTGAGTTTTGCGAGCGGGCTAGAGCACCGAACCGGCGGTGGTGCCTGGTGGTGGAAGGCAATGGCAAGGGGGTTAGCGTGGCACTAGTGGATCGGAGGCCGACGACGTGGATGGCGCTCGATTCGAGGTGGTTGAGGTGGAGCAAATGGGTTTATACGGACTCGAGGTTCCAGGAATTGAATGAAGGGAGAAATGCAGTATACAGCCCTAATCACGTGATTAGCTGATTAAGTAAGATAATTATTAAATTATAAATAATTAAACCATTTTAATTTAGTCCAAGCTTTAAATGTTTATAACTTATTCATACAGAATTGAAACTGAATGATTTTCTTTGCGTTGGAATCGTGAGATCCAGATCTATATTTCAGAACTAACTGGAACTGAAACGGTGCAAATCAGAATTTGGGAAAAATTCAAATCTGAACTGTACAGGATTAAAATCATGGTGAGATATCTGAAATTTAAAATTTAAAATAAATATATTTATTTTGATCATGATTGTGGTGATAAATATATACATGCTCTATAAAACACATATGTGCGATGTATAAAATTTAGATAGATTTACTGATTGATGATGGATGTGATGATCTTTTGAATTATATGTTCTAATTAAATAGGAATATCATTATTGTTATAAAATGTTAAGTTTGACAAAAATATCATTTTTGTCATAGAATGTTAAGTTGAATAGAAATATCATTTTTGTTATAAAATGTTAAGTTTGACAAAAATATCATTTTTGTTATAGAATGTTATATTAGAATAAATACATTATTTTGTTAGCAAATGTTACATTAGCATAAGAACATTATTTTGTTAGTATTTGTTATGTTAAAATAAAATATGTCACTTTATTAGTATAGCTTGTGTTAAAATAAAGTATGTCATTTATGTTAATTTTGAAAATGTCATTTGTGTTAAAAATAAAAAGGTCATTTATGTCAAATATAAAAATGTCATTTATGTCAAACATAATAAAATGTCATTTTATTGAATCAGAAATGTTAATGATAGAAAGGTCATTTACATTAGGAAAAGGTTATATTAGAATAAAATAACATTTTGATTAGAAAATGTTATATTAAAAGAAATATGTCGCTTAGTTAGAAAACAATATTTTGTAAACAAATATGTTCCTTATGGTGAAAACATATTTTATAAACAAATATGTCATTTATGTGGAAAAACATATTTTATAACAAATATGTCATTTAAAGTAGTAAACATATTTTGTAACAAATATGTTATTTAAAGTAGAAAACGTATTTTATAACAAATATGTTATTTAAAGTAGAAAACATATTTTGTAAACATATGTCATGCATGTTAGAAAACATGTTTTGTAAACAAATATGTCATTTAAAGTAGAAAGCATATCTTGTAAATAAATATTACATTTATTTAGAATAATGATTTGTCAAATAAAAATATTACTTTTATTTGTTTTCTTGAATTAGAGTTGACGAAATAAAATGCCACTTAGTTAGATATGTTATGTTAATACAATATTACTTTAGTTAGAAATGCTATATTAGATTAAAAATAACATTTTAGTTAGAAATGTTTATTTAGACTAAAAATAACATTTTAGTTAGAAATGTTTATTTAGAATAAAAATGTCATTGATTTAGAAAAGTCATCCATTTAGCAATATCATTCATTTAGAAAATGTCATTTAAAAAAAATGTCATTTATTTAAAAATATCATCTTCATTAGAAATGTCATGTTAGTTAAAAATATCATTATTGTTGAATCATATTTGTGTCAAGAAAAAAATAACATTTTTGTTAAATATATTTGTGTCAAAACAAAATATTGTTTTTGTTGAATTATATTTGTGTCACATAAAAATATCATTTTATGTTGAATTAGAATTGCGTTATAAAATATCATTTTATCCGAATTAAAATTGCCTTACAAAATATCATTTTATGTGAATTAGAATTGTCTTGTAAACATATCCTTTTATGTGAATTAGAATTGTCTTGTAAAAATATCATTTTATGTGAATTAGAATTGTCTTGTAAAAATATTGTAATAACCCGAAAAATCTGAGCCAATTTAAAATTTGTATTTTGGCAATTTTAATAAATTTTGGGTATTTAAAATGATTATTTTGAATAATAATGACGAGAAATTTATTTTGGATAGAATCAGAATGAATATATTTATATAGATCGTCGTTAGAATATAAATAATTATTTTTAATTATAAAAGAATTGAAAATAGCGCGATAGTTTGAAATTTCGATTTCGAATTTCAAACGAATGTGTAGGATTCAAAATAGTCTGGATTTTAGCGAAACCAAAAATATTTGAATCTATTTGAGAATATATTTCCAATGAATCCAAAAATTTAAAATTACATAGCGGGGATAAAAAGTTATGCCCAGTTGAAAATTCAGAATAGTCGCTATGGAATTATAGCCCTTAAAAATGAGAATTTTGCAAACGACCTCGGTTTTTGACGAAACCACTTTTATCGGATCCGTGATGTCAAGTTATAGCTAGATTCCAAAATTCGTAATTTTTCGAATCAATATGTGAGCATGGCAAAGGAAAATGCATTCGACCAGTTTTAATTGAATTTAATCGACTGGAAAATGGCCATTTTTCAAACGGTCTCAGAATTTGACGAAATTAGTTTTGTTAGGACCGTATCGTCAATACGAAGCTAGAAAATATTTTTCGGGAATTTTTAGAGTTCGTATTTGTCCTCGGTAAATTGAAATGTGCGTTCAATTTCAATATATATTGATATATATTTTGATTTTGATGGAAACCGATTGTAACGGCCGAATAGGGTTACGAAACGTATCCCATTGTGTTCGGAATGGGGGTAATTAGCTAGGAATGACAGTCGGTGGGCTCGATTTCGAGTTCGAAATAAAAAGTTACTTTATGGGATACTAAAATAAATTAGATATATATTAATATATAGAACCCAACCCTTCTCTCTCCCCTCAAAATCAAAACCCGATCAGTTAAAAAAAATCATGCTTTAAGCCCTAGCCGCCGTCGATAATCGTTGCCCCACCGCCTCGGGCCGCGCGCCGCCTCTCCAGCTAGGCCGCGCCGCCTCCAACCCCTCCGACTCCCTTCCCTCTCCTCTTCGATTCTCTCCCCTCGTGTTAACCTCATTGTGAAGCCCTAGGCCCTGAACCCATTCACCGCGCCACCTGTGACGTGCCCCCCCCCCCAGCCACCCGCCTCCACCGTGCCACCACCACCTATTGCGAGCCTCCCCCTTCAAGCGACTGTAAGTTTTAATTTAATTTATATTTATTTAGGAAATATAAAATATGGTTTTTGAAAGTAATGTAATTATTAAAGAACTGATTTTTATTGTAAAGAAAGCAATGATTTTTCATATAGAAAAGGTCGGATTTTTATATAGTATATACATATGAAGATGGGATTCTTATTCATATAGTAGCAGTTTAAAAATATAATTTTTATATCATGTGAAGTTTAAAAATATAATTTTTATATGATGTGAAGTTTAAAAATATAATTTTTATATGATAGGAAGGATAAAAATATAATTTTTATATGATAGGAAGGATAAAATTTGATTTTTACATAGGTAGTAGAGATATAAAAATACGATCTCTATATATAAAAATGTGATTTTTATATAGAGAATGGCGAGAGAAAAATATAATCTTTATTATATGAACACCGGTATAAGAATAGAATTTATATCTATGTAGTAGCGGTATAAAAATAGAATTTTTTATCTATGTAGTATCGGTATAAAAATAGAATTTTTATCTATATAGTAGCAGTGTAAAAATATGATTTTTATATACATAGCAACAATATAAAAATGCGATTTTTATATATGTAGTGGACATGGACGACGAAAGTGAAAAAAGGCGAGCACGACGAAGATTTCCTACATATGAGGAGTCAAGGCGTTTGGTTTAGCTTTGGTGAGAACTTCTCACTTTAAATCTTGTTTTCTAGTTAAAAATATATACTAGGATGCAGACAGTGCTTAGCAGCACCTGACACCCGTCGTCCACAGACCATGGACGATTTGTATGCTTGTTTGATGTGTTGTGAAGTTTGTTTGTGATGTTGATGTGAAATGGATAATAAAACATTCATGTGTGAAATAAAATATTTTATAATTAAAAATATAATTTTTAACGTGTATGTGAATAAAATAAATATTCGTTTACAAACCGGACGGTTTGTTTATGTACACCCATTTGAAGGATATTAATTGGGACGATAAATTTTACATGTCACCCAAGTGCACAAATAATATTCAGTGTTTGTTGATTTGAAACCCACACGGGTGTTGGGATGATATTTGGCATATACTAATCCCAATTATTCAGTAGTATGCCGATCGTTTGGTCAACAGACTGTGTAAGTGTTAATTATTTATATTTAATGCTTATGCAGCTGTGTAATGCACTTTGGATGATGGTTGATTATTTATCCTTGCTATTATACACATGTGTTGTATGGAATCCATATAATTAACATTATATGGTAATTGATTGGGCCTCATTCCAATTGGAAAAATAAAGAATATTATAAAATATAGATTCATGTGTTGAATAGAATAAATATTCATGTGTTGAATAAAATATATATTCATGTGTTGAGTAAAATATTTTAACAATAAAATTTACATCTTTATCATATATAAAATTAGAGTCTGATTAAGAATTAAACGATATAAAACACAATTTTATCAAATATATTAAATAACCAAAAATAGTCATGTGTTGACAATACTCATGTGTTGAGAATATTCATGTGTTGAAAGAAATATATATTCATGTGCTGAAGAAAACATTCATTTGTTGAATAGAATAACGAAGTTATTGAAATATATAAAGCCATGTTGATTAGATATGCGCCATTTTGACGCGAAAGATATTTATATCGATTATATTTGTTTTTATAATGAATATAGAAAAGGAAGTGATTTTAAAATATAATATTTTGAAAATATTATTATTTATATGTTAATGATGTGGAATATTCAATTTTTATTTAAAATTGAATACGAAGTTGAAATTGTTTTGAAAATGAATTTAAAACGATTTATAAAATACGTTATGAATTGAAATCGATGAAATATATATATTATATATATTAATGGCCCAAATAGAACGCACTGCGCCGCGGTAGTTCGCGAATTTCGACCATTGACTTCGAATTGACGTTACGGGAGATTCGACCATCTGATTCTCCTGAAACCAGAACCGTTGGGTTTGTATTGAAAAGAGCTTTCCAATGAATATTAGAAATTTGAAATCTAACGGTTGGATTTGGAATTATGTCCAAATCAAATTTGGACAAGGTCGCTGTAAGTGCAGTTCGATGGCCGTTGATGGAAATCGACTGTACGGGCCTTGATAAAATTATTAAAAATATCAATAATTTATGTAAAATCATAATATATGAATTGGAAAGAACTGGGATGAAAAATTCCACATTTAAAAGGATTAAAATATATTTTTATCGAAATGAACTAGTTTTGAACTAGATTTGAAATGGTTTTGAAAATAATCAGAATTTCCAATACGTGAATTGGAATGGATTTGAATCGAAATTATCTTCGGAATATTTCAATGTTGGATTTCGTGTTTATACATATATGGTTGTGGAAATTTGAAAGATATATTTATATCGTTATTTCCAATACGATATTTGTTGGTTTCAGAATTTGATATTGAATATAAGCCGATATATTTTCTATTCAGAGCCTTGTATTTAATATCAAATGGGATTTTGGGTTCGTCGTGAATGGTGTCTTAAATAACACCGTTCTTGGACCCAGTTTAGGAAAGAATTAATCTTTTAGTTAAGATTTAGTGAAATTGTCCAGTTAATTAGTATTTAATTGGAATTGAATTTAAAATGGTTTTTGGGTTTATCGTGAGCGGTGTTTTGAATAACACTTGTTCTTTAACCCGATTAACAATGGGAAGTGATTTTTGGTTTATCGTGAATTGTGTTTTAGATGACATTGGTTCTTTAACCCAGTTAAAGACAGTATATTGATTTCTGGGAAGATTAAAACTAAGTGGAGTTTTAATGAATTTTTAATTAGATTAAAGTGATCGAGAATGGAGTATCACAAGTTTTGCTCCAAAGCGATAGTTAGATCTTTAATTAGATTTGAACGTGAAAAGATAATTAATATTTACCGATAACACCGTAGTGTTAGATATGGAGTATTACCAGTTTTGCTCCATGGAATGAATAGGTTGGGATTGGGAAATAAAATAAATAATTACTTCGGTGTGGTTCGCTAATCCCGACTAGTTTGGAAAACCTTAACATGGTTTGAAATGATATCCAAAGGAAGATTAAAGATTAAATTTAGAAAAAAATTATCTTTGATAAATTAATGGGAACCTTTCCTAAGAATGTGAATATTTGAATAAAAGTATATTATGAGTTGGAATGAGGCGTATGTTGGGTTTGTGTAACATTTGTTTATTATATACGCGGGTTATTCGGAAAGGTCGGGTTTATACCCATTCTGAATAACCGATTCGACGATAAGTCGAAGATGAAGACGGTGGTTGAAGACCGAAAGTCTTCACATCGTTTGGATGATTATTGATGATCTTGATTAGGCTGTACACCCAAGAGGAGGGAATTAGTTGGTGATCGTCCAGACGTACTTGGAGATCGATGGATATGCAAGAAAAGTGCCTCCGGTTTCGTTCAGACCCAGAACGAACTTGTAAATGGACTATGTGTCTGACATTGGATTTTATTCTGTGTTGATTGATCTCTATTAAATATACATCTGTTTGGCAGCGAAGAATTTATTCTCTTGCTTAACGCCCTTCTCTGAGACGTACGAGCTCAGAGGTTGTATATCGATGGACATCAGTCGCATGGAGTGAATTTCCTGTGTGGCATGCCTAAGTGGCAGATAATTAAGGCTTCTGTTGAAAAGAAAAGTCCTGTGGTTAATGATCAAAGCACGTCCTGTGTGGAAATCTTTGTGTATGGCGTTAATTTGCGAGCCTCACACCTCGGCGTTTATTAAAAACGGGATAGTGACAGCAGGGAGAGCACGACATTTCTTTCTAGCTATGGGTGATGTCACTGACCTACCAGCCCTGACATTTATATAATTTTTACCTATGTGGTTGTTGGATGCGAGGCATCTCGGATATAGGTCTGTTAGGACCGGGAAACGTGTGTTCAGGAATAACTAATCCTCAAAAGTAAGAGAGAACCAGCCCTGAAGATCCAGGATCGCTGTGTGTGGTCCTGAGACATTTGCTAGAGTGTCTCAAACGGAGAGGAGCTTGCCCCTTGCCTCGACTCATGATGGAAACCCAATTTCCAATACGACCATTGCGGTTTTAATTGTAGAACTAGTATGGCGACAAAGTGGTATGGGGCACTTATGCCGTCTATGATTGTTACTTATGATTGAAGTTGTTTTCTTCATTTATAGTAATAATAAAAGATGAAATTTAGCGTATCAAGCATTTTTTGGCTATTATAAGGTAAAAACTCTATCCTCCGGCTTGCGTTTCATTATGTGATGGGACCTAGTTCTTATAATAGCTTCATTTTTCTTTTTTTAGCATTGCGTTGTTTGTTTTATGCACTGGTATTCTTGAGAGGAAACCCGTTCTGTGTTATACGGCGTGGTCCCTTGATTTACCTAACTTTAAAATAAAGATTAATAACTGTTTTAGTTCTCACACCAGTCACATGACTGACCTGGAGTTTATTGTTTTAATCTAAACTCTGGGTGCCCTTATTTTCCGCACGGCCAGTT
Organism: Allium sativum; assembly: GCA_030737875.1. Lineage (NCBI taxonomy): Eukaryota > Viridiplantae > Streptophyta > Magnoliopsida > Asparagales > Amaryllidaceae > Allium > Allium sativum. The sequence goes on along the minus strand of JASFAX010000020.1, from coordinate 40,074,592 downwards.
AGTAGTTTTGGTTTTGCAGATTTATATTCACCGAATCCTAGTTTAAAGATGGAACGATGCTCGGAAAGCTCTGTATCTGTGTATTACTTCCAGTTGTGTGTTGTACTATTTTTCCGCTACTATGTAATTTAAAATCTCTGATATTTGTCAAATGTGTAATATTTATTCATACTTTATATATTCTTGTATTCTAATGGATTTGTTGTAATAAACAATGAAATGTTCTTCTGTTAGTGTTCTGATTCGTGTTGTTCTCAAAGCAATCCACGCTTTCCTACACGGGGAAGTACGGGTCATTATAGAGTGGTATCAGAGCTTTGGTTTACAGAGCTCTAGAACAAGACACATCAGAACCGAACGAAAGAATTCATCAGAGATTGGATTAGTAATATCTAGTGAGAATAACTCGTTAGAGATGGGATCCGTAGTATCCTAGAACGAGTGTGAAGAGTATACTTTTCAAATAAAAACGAAAACAAATTTTGTTTTGAAAGTTAAATTCAAGTATACGTATTTGAATATTTTATTTGTATCGAATTTAGACAATCGACTATACAAAGATTTTGCATATATGCATCATGAACGTATATTCAAAGTTTTAGTATACTGGATAGATATTGAATCACACTCTAGTCGCCCGGAGATAATTCTGGTAATGCAGCCGCATTATCAGTATTTGTGTTCGAGTTTCGAAAGGTGTGATATCTATATATTTCCATTAGACTTGTAAGGACCCGTAACTTCCCCATGAAGGAAAGCACGAATACTTTGAGAACAATACACAAAAGGACGCAGACGGAAGAACATTTCATTGTTATTACAACAATTCCATCAGATACAAGAATATACAGAGTATAAATGAATAAATTACACAGAAAATATCAGAGATTTAAATTACATTTAAATACATCGCAGCGGAAAATATACCAAATACAACTGAAAGTGATACACGGATACAGAGCTTTCCGAGCATCGGTCCAACTGTAAATCAGGACCCTGTGAATATAAATCTGCAAAACCAAAACTACTAGCTGCCCGTGTGGAAAATAGGGGCACCCAGAGTTTAGGTTAAAACAATAATCTCCAGGTCAGTCATGTGACTGGAATGAGAACTAAAACAGTTATTTAAAACTTTACTTTAAAAGAGAGTAATTCAAGGGACCAAGCCGTATACACGGAACGGGTTTCCTCCCAAGAATACTAGTGCATATAACAAAACAGCGCAATGCTCTTTAGAAAAATGAAGCTATTATAAGACCCAGGTCCCATCACACAATGCAACACAAGCCGGAGGATAGGGTTTTCCCTTATAATAGCCAAATAATGCTTGATACGTTTAAACAAATCATTTGATACTATTATAGGTGTATAGTGTCAAAACAATATCAATCATAGACGGCATGGGTACCATATATCATTTCGCCATACTAGTTCTACAATTAAAACCGCAATATCACGTATTGGAAATTGGATTCCATCATGAGTCGAGGCAAGGGGCAAGCTCCTCTCCGCGTTCGAGACACTCTAGCAAATGTCCCAGGACCCCACTTTGATCCTTGGAATCGGCTGGGCCGGTCCTCTCTTACTTTTGAGGATTAGTTATTCCTGAACACACGTTTCCCGGTCCTTACAGACCTATATCCGAGGCGCCTCGCATTTCAACAACCACACAGGTGAAAAGTATATAAATGTCAGGGCTGGTAGGTCACTAACACCACCCTAGCTAGAAAGAAACGTCGTGCTCTCCCAGCGGTCCATCTCCCGTTTTTGACTCATACTGAGGTGTGAGGCTCGCAAATTCATGTTATACCCAAAGCTACGCCACACTGGCCGTGCTTTGATCATCAACCACACGACTTTGCTTTTCAACAGAAGCCTTGATCAATTGCCATTTACGCGTGCCACACTGGCAATTCAGTCCATGCGACTGATGTCCATCGATATACAACCTCTGAGCTCGTACGTCTCAGAGAAGGGCGTTAAGCAAGGGAATAAATTCTCCGCCGCCAAACAGATGCATATTTAATAGAGATCAATCAACACAGAATAAAATCCAATGTCAGACACACAATCCATTTACAAGTTCGTTCTGGGTTTGAACGAAACCGGAGGCACTTTCCTCACATATCCATCCATCTCCAAGTACGTCTGGACAATCACCAACTGATTCCCTCATCCTGGGTGTACAGCCCAATCAAGATCATCAGTAATCATCCAAACGATGTGAAGACTTCCGGTCTTCAACCACCGTCTTCATCTTCGACAACTCGTCGAATCGGTTACTCAGAATGGGTATAAACCCGGCCTTTCTGAATAACCCACGTATATAATAAACGAATGTTACACAAACACAACAAACGCCTCATTCCAATTCAGAATATTCTTTTATTCACAAAATCACATTCTTAGGGAAAGGTTCCCATTAATTTTATCCAAGATAAATTCTTCTAAATTTATTCTTTAATCTTCCTTTAGATATCATTTCAAACTAGTCGGGATTAGCGAACCACACCGAAGTAATTATTTATTTTATTTCCCAATCCCTACCTATTCATCCCATGGAGCAAAACTGGTGGTACTCCATATCTAACACCACAGTGTTATCGGTAAAATTAATTACCATTTCACGTTCAAATCTAATTAAAGATTTAACTATCGCTTTGGAGCAAAACTGGTGGTACTCCATTCTCGATCACCTTTTAGATTTGATAATTCAAATTATCAATTCACATTTTAATCCAATTAAAGATTCATTAAAACTCCACTTAGTTTTAGTCTTTTTAAAAAAACAATATCTCGCCTTTAACTGGGTTAAAGAACCAATGTCATCTAAAACACGATTCACGATAAACCTAAATCACATTTGATATTAAATACAAGGCTCTGAATAGAAAACATATCGGCTTATATTCAATATCAAATTCTGAAACCAACATATATCGTATTGGAAATAACGATATAAAATATATCTTTCAAACTCCCATAACAATATCTGTATATTCACGAAATCCAACATCGAAATATCCCAAAGATAATTTCGATTCAACTCGAGTCCAATCTACGTATTGGGAATATCGATTATTTTTAAAATCACTTTCAAATTCAATTTATTTATTTCAAAAAAATAAATTGATTTTAATTCTAGTTCAAAACTAGTTCATTTCGATAAAAATCTATTTTTATCCTTTCAAATGTGGAATTCTTCGGCCCAATTTTTCCCAAATCATTTCTTACGATTCTACACAAATTATGAATATTTTTAATAATTTTATCAAGGCCCGCACAGTCAATTTCCAACAACGGCCATCGAACTGCACTTACAGCGACCTTTTCTAAATTTGATTTGGACATAATTCCAAATCCAACCGTTAGATTTCAAATTTCTAATATTCATTGGAAAGCTCTTTTCGATACGAACCCAACGGTTCCGGTTATAGGAGAATCCGACGGTCGAATCTCCCGTAATGTCAATTCGAAGTCAATGGTCGAAATTCACGAACTGCCGCGGCGCGTTCTATTCAGGCCATTATATATATAATATATATATATTATATATATTTCGTCGATTTCCATTTTAAAACGTATTTTATAAATCCTTTTAAATTCGTTTTCAAAACCATTTCAACACTATATTCAATTTCAAATCGATTTGATTTCAATTCAATTTTAGTTTGTTTTAAATTCCATTAAAGACGATTTCAATTCGTTTTAATTCAATTCAATTTAATTCAATTTGAATTCATTTCTATTTTATTCGAATTCAAAATCACTTTCTATTCAATTCAAATTCTAATTCGTTTACTATTTAATTAGAATCCAATTCATTTTCTATTCAATTCAAATTGATTCAATAAAATTTCAATTTGAATTTTTATCCAATTCAATTTGAATTTCATTTCAAAATATCTGATTTTGAAATCACTTTTCAATATTCATTGTAAAACGAATAAAATCGATATAAATATCGTTCACGTCAAAATAGCGCATCTCTAATCCACACGGCTTTATATTTTTCAAAAACTTCTTTATTTTATTCAACAAATGAATATTTATGCTATTCAACACATGAATCTATATTTCTTTCAACACACGACTATTTTTGTTATGTAAAATATTTTATAAAACTATGGTATCTATCGTTTGATTTTAATTAGACTCCATCGTAAAGTAGTTCTAATTTTAAATATGATAAAGATGTGAATTTTATTACTAAAATATTTTACTCAACACATAAATATTTTCAACTCAGGAACATCGTCAACACATGACTATTTTTATATTCAACACATGAATTTTCTTTTATAATATTCATTATTTTCCCGATTGGAATGAGGCCCAATCAATCACCATATAATGTTAATTATATGGATTCCATACCACACATGTATATAATAGCATTGAAAAATAATTAACCATCAACCAAAGTGCACTACACTATATAAGCATCAAATATAGATATCTAACGCTTATAACAGCCTGTCAATCAATCGATCGACATATTTAATCAATCAGGATGAGTGAACTTCAAATTTCATCCCAACACCCATGTGAGGTTTCAAACAATCAAACACAGATTTTATTTGTGCAGTTGGGCGACGTGTAAAATTTATCGACCCAATCAATATCAGTCAAATCAGTGTATATAAACAAATCGGCCGATTTGTTTATAAATATTTATTTATTCACATTCACGTTAAAAATTATATTTCTAACGATAACATATTTTATTTTAACACATGAATATCTATTCAGTTCATTTATTCAATAAAATGATATTTTTATTTTTCTAACATATCTTAGAAAATTTCGACGGCATAACAGCACGATACTAGAAACAGGACGAGGCCTAGCCTCATCCCCGATCTAGTGAAGGCCCACGCCATTCACACATCAATCAAATCCATTCCATTTCACCAAACAATTCAATTCAAACCAAATAAACTAACCAACTACTCAACCAAACAATTTAACAAACAAGCCATCCATGTTCTGTGGATGACGGGTGTCGAGTGCTACTAAACACCGTCTGCATCCTAGTATATATATATATATATATATATATATATATAACTAGAAAAAGAAATTGAAAGGTGAGAAGTTCTCACCGAAAGCTATCCCAACTTCACGACACTTCTTAAGTAGAAATCTTCGTCGTTCTCGTCTCTTATCACTTTCGTCGCCCGTAGCCACTACATATATAAAAATCACATTTTTATATTGCTATTCAATATAGAAAAATCGAATTTTTACTATGCTATTCAATATATAAAAATCTCACCTTTTCTATTTTAAGGATTTCACCTTTTCTATTATAAAGATTTCACCTTTTCTATTATAAAGATTTCACCTTTTCTATTATAAAGATTTCACCTTTCTATTATAAAAATCTCGTCTTTTCAAATAAAGGTTTCATCACTATAAAAATCACGTTTTTATTTTGCTACATATATAAAGATGATATTTCTAATATTTCTATCATGCAAAAGTTATATTTTTTTTCTCTACATAAACAAAATCATATTTTTACATCTTCTATATAGTAAAGATTATATTTTTAATACTTTAAAAACATAAAAATCATATTTTTAATTGAATAAAAATCTTTTCTACCACTTCCTTATATAAAAATCATATTTTTTTTAAATAAAAATATAATCTTTTCAATTCTAAAAATCAAATCTTTATATATACTTTAATTTCAGCTTTTATAAATGCCAATTCATGTAAAAAAAACTGATTTTTTTCCTGTTTGCTAACCATATATAAAAGAAATAAATAAATAACTTACTTTTTCAATCGGGGGGGAGGGGGGTTTCAGTGCGCCTGAGGTGCTGGCGAGGCTAGGGAGGCGCCTGAGGCGGCGGACTGTGGGGGGGGGGTGCGGTTTGCTGTCGACGCGGGGAGGACGTGGGGTGGGGGGGCAGTTTGACTGAGTTAAGGGGAGAAAGGGGGTTTTAAATTTTTATTTATTTATTTATTCTTTAATTAATTCAAAAAGGTAACTTTTAAATTCGAACCCCTAACGAAACCCAACGCCTTTCGTCCATAGCTAATTACCCCATTCCGAACACAATGGGATATGTATCGTAGGCTGATTTGATCGTTTCGATCAGTTTCCGTCAAAATCAACATATAACTCTATATATTGAATTTAAACGCGCATTTCAATTTATCGGGGTCACATACGAACTCTAAAAATTCCAGAAAAATATTTTCTAGCTTCGTATTGATGATACGGTCCTAACAAAACTAGTTTTGTCGAATTCTGAGACCGTTGGAAAAATGGCCAATTTCCAGTCGATTAAAATCAACTAAAACTGGTCAAACGTGTTTTCCTTTGCCATGCTCACATACTGATTCGAAAAATTATGAAATTTGGAATCTAGCAATAATATGACATCACGGACCCAACAAAAGTGGTTTCGTCGAAATCCGAGGTCGTTTGCAAAATGTCTATTTTTAAGGGCCTGAATTCCATAGCGACTATTCAGAATTTTCAACTGGACATATCTTTTGATTCCCGCTATGAAATCTCAATTTTTCAGATTCGTTGGAAAGATATCATCAATTAGATCCTATTGTTTTTGGTTTCACTAAAATCCGGATTGTTTTGCACCCGCTACATTCAATTGAAGTTTGTAATCGAATTATCGACCTACCGCGCCATTTTCAATTCCTTTTATAATTATATATAAATATTTATATTTTAACAATGACGCGTATAATATATACGTTCGAATTTTATTCAAAATAATTTTTTTGCCGATACTATTTAAAATAATTCATTTTAAATGTTCAAAATTCGCTAAAATTGCCAAAATAAAAATTTTAAACTGGCCCAGATTTTCGGGTTGTTACAAGACTGGTATGAGAACCAAAAGTAGATAGGATTATTGTTGTGATTTGGCATCAAAAACATGATTTTCGGGATCAGTATCAAAATTATGAATTTGAAACGATAATCCACTAATTGATTGATGGTTGTGTTGTTTGATTATTGGTTTGGAATTTTGAACCATTATGCCAAATTGAACCGAATATAGTACTGTATTGAAAAATGATTACAATTGCATGCATATACATGTATATCCATTGAACAGGTCATAGCAAGGAGGCTAGAGAAGAGGAATAAAATTTTTGCCCGACAAATAGGTACATTTTTATTGTATTTCTTGGGAATTTGATAATTTTATGAGCCGTTTGGCTTTTTCTTTTTATTTTGGATTGGTGAGACCATGGGAGGCTATTTGAAATATCTCGAAGCTCCCGGTGCAGAGGAGGTTATAGCGAAATTTTTCGTAAATTTAGGGTGTTAGCCAAATTTTTGAAAAATTTGAAAAGTTCTTAGAAACTGAAAAGTTGAAGAACTTAAGCCGTAATAGAAAATAATGAAAGTTGGGTTGGTTAGTAAAACAACTTTCAGCTTCGTTCATTTTTGGGGGCGAAAAGTTTTAAGTGGGGGAGATTGTAATAACCCGGAAAATCTGAGCGAATTTAAAATTTTTATTTTGGCAATTTTAATGATTTTTGGATTTTTAAAATGATTATTTTAAATAATAAAGACGAGAAATTTATTTTGAATAGAATTAGAATGAATATATTTATATAGATCATCGTAAGAATATAACTAATTATTTTAAATTGTAAAAGGAATTGAAAATGGCGCGGTAGTTTGAAATTTCAATTTCGAATTTCAAACGAATGTGTAGGATTCAAAATAATCCGGATTTTAGAAAAACCAAAAATATTTGAATCTATTTGAGAATATCTTTTCAACGAATCCGAAAAATTGAAATTTCATAGTGGGGATAAAAATTTATGCCCAGTTGAAAATTCAGAATAGTCGCTATGGAATTCTAGCCCTTAAAAATGGGAATTTTGCAAACTACCTCGGTTTTCGACGAAACCACTTTTTTTGGATCCGTGATGTCAAGTCATGGCTAGATTCCAAAATTCGTAATTTTTCGAATAAATATGTGAGCGTGGCAAACGAAAACGCGTTTGACCATTTTCAGTTGAATTTAATCGACTGGAAAATGGCCATTTTTCAAACGGTTTCTGAATTTGATGAAATTAGTTTTCTTAGGACCGTATTGTCAATACGAAGCTAGAAAATATTTTTCGGGAATTTTTAGAGTTCGTATTTGTCCCCAGTAAATTGAAATGTGCGTTCAAATTCAATATATATTGATTTATATTTTGATTTGACGAAAACTGAACGTAATAGCCGAATAGGGTTATGAAACATATCCCATTGTGTTCAGAATGGGGGTAATTAGTTAGGAATGACAGTCGGTGGGATCGATTTCGATTTCGAAATAAAAAGTTACTTTATGGGATAACAAAATAAATTAAATATATATTAATATATGGAAACCAGCCCTTCTCTCTCCCCTCAAAGTCAAAACCCGATCAGTTAAAAAAATCGCACTTCAAGCCCTAGCCGCCGTCGATGATCGTTGCCCCACCCCTCGTGCCGTGCGCCGCCTCTCCAGCTATGCCGCGCCACCTCCAACCACTCCAACTCCCTTCCCTCTCCTCTTCGATTCTCTCTCCTCGTGTTGACCTCATCGTGAAGCCCTAGGCCCTGAACCCGTTCGCCGCGCCACGTGTGACGTGCCCCCCCAGCCACTCGCCTCCACTGTGCCACCACCACCTGCTGCGAGCCTCCCCCTTCAAGCGACTGTAAGTTTTAGTTTAATTTATATTTACTTAGGAAATATAAAATATGGTTTTTGAGAGTAATGCAATTATAAAAGAACTGATTTTATTGTAAAGAAAGCAATGATTTTTCACATAGAAAAGGTCGGATTTTGATATAGTATATACATATAAAGATGGGATTTTCATTCATATAGCAGCAGTTTAAAAATATAATTTTTATATGATGTGAAATTTTAAAATATAATTTTTATATGATGTGAAGTTTAAAAATATAATTTTTATATGATAGGAAGGATAAATATATAATTTTTGTATGATGTGAAGTTTAAAAATATACTTTTTATATGATAGGAAGGATAAAAATATGATTTTTACAATATATAGTTAATACAAATTTGATTTTTACATAGGTAGTAGAGATATAAAAATACGATCTCTATATATAAAAATGTGATTTTTATATATAGAATGGCGAGAGAAAAATATAATCTTTATTATATGAACACCGGTATAAAAATATAATTTTTATCTATGTAGTAGCGGTATAAAAAAAGAATTTTTTATCTATGTAGTAACGTTATAAAAATAGAATTTTTATCTATAAAGTAGCAGTGTAAAAATATGATTTTTATATACATAGCAACAATATAAAAATACAATTTTTATATATGTAGTGGACACGGACGACGAAAGTGAAAAAAGGTGAGCACGACGAAGATTTCCTACATATGAGGAGTCGAGGCGTTTGGTTTAGCTTTGGTGAGAACTTCTCACTTTAAATCTTATTTTCTAGTTAAAAATATATACTAGGATGCAGACGGTGCTTAGCAGCACCCGACACCCGTCGTCCACAGACCATGGACGACTTGTATGCTTGTTTGATGTGTTGTGAAGTTTGTTTGTGATGTTGATGCGAAATGGATAATAAAATATTCATGTGTGAAATAAAATATTTTATTGTTAAAAATATAATTTTTAACGTGTATGTGAATAAAATAAATATTCATTTACAAACCAGACGGTTTGTTTATGTACACCCATTTGAATGATATTTATTGGGACGTTAAATTTTACACATCGCCCAACTACACAAATAATATTCAGTGTTTGTTGATTTGAAACCCCACACGGGTGTTGGGATGATATTTGGCGTACATTCATCCCAATTATTTAGTAGTATGTCGATCAATTGGTCGACAGACTGTGTAAGCGTTAATTATTTATATTTTATGCCTATGCAGTTGTGTAGTGCACTTTGGATGATGGTTGATTACTTATCATTGCTATTATATACATGTTTTGTATGGAATCCATATAATTAACATTATAGGGTAATTGATTGAGCCTCATTCCAATTGGGAAAATAAAGAATATTATAAAATATAGATTCATGTATTGAATAGAATAAATATTCATGTGTTGAATAAAATATAGATTAGTGTGTTGAATAGAATAAATATTCATGTGTTGAATAAAATATATATTCATTTGTTGAATAGAATAAATATTCATGTGTTGAATAAAATATATATTCATGTGTTGAGTAAAATATTTTAACAATAAAATTTACATCTTTATCATATATAAAATTAGAGTCTGATTAAGAATTAAACGATATAAAACACAATTTTATCGAATATATTAGATAACCAAAAATAGTCATGTGTTGACCATACTCATGTGTTGAGAATATTCACGTGTTGAAAGAAATATATATTCATGTGTTGAAGAAAATATTCATTTGTTGAATAGAATAACGAAATTATTGAAATATATAAAGCCGTGTTAATTAGATATGCGCCATTTTGACGCGAAAGATATTTATATCGATTATATTCGTTATTATAATGAATATAGAAAAGGAAGTGAGTTCAAAATATAATATTTTGAAAATATTATTATTTATATGTTAATGATGTGGAATATTCAATTTTGATTTAAAATTGAATATGAAGTTGAAATTGTTTTGAAAATGAATTTAAAACGATTTATTAAATACGTTATGAATTGAAATCTACGAAATATATAATATATATATATATATATATTAATGGCCCAAATAGAACACGCTGCGCCGTGGCATTTCGCGAATTTCGACCATTGACTTCGAATTGATGTTACGAGAAATCCGACCGTCAGATTCTCCTAAAACCAGAACCGTTGGGTTCGTATTGAAAAGAGCTTTCCAATAAAAATTAGTAATTTGAAATCTAACAGTTGGATTTGGAATTATGTCCAAATCATATTTGGAAAAGGTCGTTGTAAGTGCAGTTCGATGGACGTTGATGGAAACCGACTGTACAGGCCTTGATAAAATTATTAAAAATATCAACAATTTATGTAAAATCATAATATATGAACTGGAAAGAACTGGGATGAATAATTCCACATTTGAAAGGGTAAAATTATATTTTTATCAAAATGAACTAGTTTTGAACTAGATTTGAAATGGATTTGAATCGAAATTATCTTCGGAATATTTCGATGTTGGATTTCGTGATTATGCAGATATGGTTGTGGAAATTTGAAAGATATATTTATATCGTTATTTCCAATAGATATTTTTTGGTTTCAGAATTTGATATTGAATATAAGCCGATATATTTTCTATTCAGAGCCTTGTATTTAATATCGAATGGGATTTTGGGTTCGTCATGAATGGCGTTTTAAATAACACTGTTCTTGGACCCAGTTTAGGAAAGAATTGATCTTTTAGTTAAGATTTAGTGAAATTGTCCAGTTAATTAGTATTTAATTGGAATTGAATTTTGTTAGAGTTTGTGCCCTGGAGGCAATTCATTTGATGAGATTGATAACACTGTTGATGTTATTATTTTATTTGGAATAAAATATTATTCTATTATATTGTATTTACTGCGTAATATAAATAATAATATAATAGAAATCCTTAGAATAATAATACGGAATTATATAGTTCGAGTAAGACTGAATTTGAGATTATATAATTATTAAGTATTATAATTCTTAAATGTCCCTAGTCAGGTTTTATTGTTTATACAGGACAACAATAAAGCATTGAGACTAGTATATTGATTGACTGATGATCACATCTCATTGATCATTAATATACGTGATATTAAAGTCAAGATATAAATACGTATTGGAGAATAGCGTATTGGGCTGACCCACCGTGAGATAACTCCATGGATTATAATTAATAGTATCATAATTTATCCTCATAGTGACAGTGATGTAATGGTCCTGAGACCTGAAATCATTATAATTTTATTTGACAATATTTGTGTTTTGATATCATCAAAAGTTATTTCGTAACAGAGTAATGATAACGGTGATTATTGGATATATTTAGAATCGAATATAAATTATGAATGATCTAGATGGAATTTAACCCTACGATATATTCGTAGTGATATCCATGGGCCTCTTGATTAAGTGAGACTGTGAAATGCATGGCCGTGCTCAAATATTGATTTGTTTCAAACAGTCTACTTTTGATCAAGAAAAACAAATTAAATTATAAAGAGGATGATATGATCCATGCCTCCAGTTTAATTTTGGATATAACGGTTAAAAGGATTATATTACATTGAGACACTAATCACAGAAAGGTTGTATCGAATAATTGATATTATTATAACTTGGGTAACAGTGATGTATTACTAGATGTCGCTCACTGTTTAAAGTTTAAATATTGTTTAAATTGTTGCCAACGTTATGATAACCTATAGGGTCACACATAAGGGCGTTGTATAGGGTGAAGACTATTCTTAGTAAAGGAATTTCAAAAAGGTTGATTTTTTCTTTAACTTTGAATGGTAGAACGGGTAAAAAGGATTATCTAATATCTCGGATAAGTCATATTATAAAATAAGGCCGATGCCTTTTATTTTATTCGGATGAACACACATGAGAAAAGTAAAACCCTAGATCCCAATCTCGGCAAGTACCAATTCACCCTTTTCGATTTCATCTGACGATTTCGACAACAACACTCGTGGATCACCTGTAGAGGCTCTACACTTGAAGGGCTGCTGATTCGATTCCTCCGCATCTTCCCTTTTAGAATTTAATTTAGCTTCCATCTGGAATCGATGCTTCAGGTATGGGTTTTAATCCTAAATTTTATAAATTTTGATTTAATTTTCTTGCTAAGATCCCAAATTTAAGTTGTTAAAGTATAAAAAGGGAAATCGATTAGATCGATTCTACTTTACAGTGGTATCAGAGCAAGGTTATTGCAAGAAATTTAAATTGGACTTTAATTTTGGGTTTTATTCGTGTTTATATCGTCGTATGGATTCCATTTCATAAACAAATATTACACCAAAATAAATTAGGGTTTCACACCTTGATATTGATTAGAAATTTGTACTGATAAGCGATTGATTCTGATCTGAAATGTTTCAGTATATACAAAATTTATTTGTTACAAAACCTAATTTGAACCATGTTTTGGTTTATATGTTCAATTGAATACTCAATTGAATATGACAGAAACATGATTTGGATTTGAAACTGTTTCAAAAATTAACAAAATTGGTTTTGTTATCAATTGTGAATCCAACAATGATATTTGATATTGGATCAATAATATGTTTTATGGTTGCTAATTCTTACCTGTTAGAACATTTAATTATGATTATATATTTGACACTGCTGAATTGGGATAATATTGGGATTTAACATTATAAACCATATTAATAGTGTGAATCGGTTTTGACATTTTTCCTGAAATAAAATTAGTTTGTATGACACAAATTAGTAATAGAATTTAATATGGTTTTGGATCTATTTATATGAGTTAGAAGTGCTAATATAATGATCCAAGTTTGATTAACCTATGTGTGTTAATATCATGGCTCAGTCAGATTTTTCTTTTGTATGACAGAAGTCAAATTTGTTATTTGCCAGATAGAAATACTATCTTAAACCATTTGATTTAATGAAATCAGTTTTCAGTAATATGGAAATTTATTAAGACTATTTTGGTGTGATCTGTATACTTGGAATAGAATTCAAATCTGTTTGATCCATAAGTGTTAATATCATAACTTTGTTATATTATTATTTTGATAGGAACTAGATTTGCTGACTTTCAATCAATACTGTTATTTTCAGTCAAATTCAATTTAATTGAAATTGATTTGCATAAAAATTGTTAAAACAATGTTTTTGTTTTGGTTTTATTCTTTGAGAGTAAAATCAGAATACCTCATTATTTTGATCAAAACTGGTCAAAAGAATCCTACAACATGAATAGAGATTCACATAAATTTCATTGGTTTTGATTTCTCATTATAATGATAATGACCAAGGATATGTTCAAGTCACAACAAATGGTTTATGATTTGGTCATTCTATAAAATTTATATGTGATGTATTTTGGAATTAAATATGCATTACATATGTGCACTTGACATACATGTAAAAGTGCAATATACTAATCCATGTAATTTGTTTTAAAAGCCATAGGAAATTTGATTTCCTAATTGATTCATACTATATATATATATATATATATATATATATATATTGAGACGGCCCGCCCCGCACCAACCGACATTTACTCCAAAAGTGCGCTGTACACATGTCCAGTTAGCACGGAACGGGTCGCCAGAAGGGGAAAAAGAGGAAGAAATGAACAGACAAGGATCCTGTAGAATGTCTCACAGCGCATAGAACAAAATATAATAATAACATACTTGACATAAAACAGGAGAGACAATGCATAAGCTGAAAATCAGAACTAAACATCATAGCAGCGGAAATTCAGAATACAGCTTATTACAACTTTCAAACTGTCTCAAAGCAAAACAAGATAAAGGAGGTACACTACTAATGCCCAAGTAGCGACCACCAACGACACAGGGAGAATGTGTATATATATATATCATACGTGGTAGCCTCCTGCCCGCCTCCGGATCAGCTACTCGCACATCACCAGCTAACCTGTCTCTAGTCTGCTCGTGTGAGCACCCAGAGTAATAAGAGGAGACATAAAACTCTGGGTCAGACATAAAGCCTGGTATGAGCGATAAGCATATAAAGTGAACAATAACAGGTAGACTAAAACATACCTTAACCTGGACCTGCAATCAAAGAGTTAGCACTACATACTGTACGTCACTCTAAGGTATCATATCAAACAGTGTAAAGATACGAAGGTGGGGGAGGTGTGCATGTCATAATGATGGCAAACAATCAAGCATAGCATCCCTCCTCACATCTCTCACTCAGTGCGTAAAGCATACGATATTCACCACTTCGATCACCCAACATTCCTTGCTACGATCACTTTGCCCCATGAAGTCATAAATGGCTTCACTGCACTGATAACGTAGCCACTAATTTCTCGCTATGTCCACTTGCCCCATGGAGTTATTCACCCCATCTGCGCTGGCTCATAGCCTTTCTAATCCTTACTATGTCCACTTGCCCCATGGAGTTATTCACCCCATCTGCGCTGGCTCATAGTCTTACTACGCATCACCTTGCCCCTCAGGTCATAATGACCCTAATGCACTGATAACGTAGTCTTGCTACCATCACTTTGCCCCTCAGGTCATAATGACCCTACTGCACTATTAAGTAGCCATCATCCATTCTTAGTGGTGAATCGAAGTTATGAACGTCGACAACTCCTTAGCACGCGTCCCGCAGCAAAGTCCAACCATGAAGTGAACTCATTGGTTCCCAACTGGTTCCGGGATCCTGGGCTCTAACTTCCATCTGGACTACCTTTGCATCTCGGGTTATTGGTCATCACAATCGAATCGGATCGGATCAGCCTTCACATTCTTCGTCGGATCGGATCGCGCCTCTTGCATCGGATCGGGTCGTGGTCCTCCAGCTCGTGGCTCCTCTTCCTGATTCGGATCGGTGTCACCACTTCGGATCGGATCGGGTTGCTTCATCCGGGTCGGGTCGTGTCTTCTGATCGGGTCGGATCGTCTCGCCTAGTACCCATCGACTCGTGAGCTCCCCACCCTCTTCTGGTTCGGATCAGGACTACTTGTTGGTTCGGATCGTGCTTCCACTACCGGATCGTGCCACCCAACTTAAGTCGTGACCAACTCCTTCAAACGGATCGTGACGCCCATGCTAGAACGGTTCGGGTCGCGCTCCCTTCCACCGATCCGATCCGGATTCTAGGTCATTTCCTGCATGTTTCCTGCGACTGTTTTTACGCCATTCGACGGCGTTTTTGACCAATCTAACACTTCTAAACAACCAGAAAGCATACCATACAGTCATAGCAACATGTAGTGTCGATCCCAAACATCAAAACATAAATCATAGCATATAAAATGGATCAAACATACCCAAAATCCCAAATTTCCTCTTAAGCATTCTTAGGTCAAACTAATGATAGGATTATCAAAACTTAACCAAATTAACCCAAATTCATATCAGAGGTCTAAAACATCATTCCGAATTTTATAAATATTTTTCTAGAATTTTATCATGTTTAAATTCGCTAATTAACACTAATCAACCCTAATTAGCCATAATTAGTGCAAAACTAAGCAAATCACTCACCTTAGCCACAAAATAAACTAAGATCTAAAATGATTCTATGATTTGATGCGAATTTCAATACCAAACAGCAGTTCCTTTGTTGATTTGGTGAAGATCCTTCTTGATTAGGGGTTGCTAAGCCAAATCCTTAACCTAAGGGTGATTTGGAGGTGATTTAGAGGTTGGAGGCCATTTTTAGGGATCCTTGGTGATAAGTGGAGGCTAGAAAAATGAAATGGAATGATTCTCCATCTCATTTCAGTCCTCCCATAACCCTAATCCCGAAATGGGTTATGGGCCTACTCACTAATCACCCGATTTGGCCCGGTTAAGCAGTTTTTCACACTCCAAACCTTGTTTCAGCCATATCTCCCAAACGGTAAGTCCGTTTGGCTAATGTGACCACTCTACGGAAAGAGAAACCATCAAACGAATCAAATGGAAGTGGTTTCAAGTCAAAATTTCTTTCCAATCAAAAGTTATGGCCAAAACAGTACCAATTAGGTGCAAAATAGTCATTTAAAAATCGACAAAAATCATAAGCATGGGAAATGACTCTAATAGATGTTTCCCAAAGTTACATGACCATACGACTTCACATGGGAAAGAAATAAATATTCTACGATCCTATGATGTGTAGAATACGGGTCATTACATTCTCCCCCCCTTAAGAAATTTCGCCCCCGAAATTCCCTAATCCAAACATACACAAAGATTCCCGCATGCCTATCAATCATAAAGCAACAATCAAACATGCAAAACAAGCTAAACAAGTCTATCCTAGCATGCGGAAAAACTAAATTACGAAGTAAATCTTACCAGGCAAAGAGTTCTGGATATGCCTTCCTAATGCTCTCTTCTGTCTCCCAAGTACAATCATTCTCGTTCGCGCCCCACTGAACCTTGACTAGCTTCACCGCCTTCCTTCGAAGTTGCTTCGTATCGTGCCCCACAATACGAATCGGCTTGCGGTTCCCAACCGCCTCGGGTTCTACTTCGAAGTCCTCTAACTGATCAGGTGAAATAGTCACATCTGAGTCGTGAACGAACTTCCTTAGTTGGGAAACATGAAATACATTGTGAACTCCTGCCATCTTCTCTGGTAAGCCAACTCTATACGCCAAATTCCCGACTAGTTCAAGAACAGGGAATGGCCCAACAAATCTTGGTGCCAATTTTCCTCTCCTGCCAAATCGTATCACGCTCTTCAACGGAGAGATCTTGACAAACACCAAGTCACCAACGGAGAATTTCAAGTCTCTTCTCCTCTTATCAGCATAACTCTTCTGCCTATCTTGGGCAGCTTTCATTCGTTGCTGAATGATCTTAATCTTATCGGAAGTTTCTCTCACAATCTGGTCCAAGCACAAACTTCTCGCCAGTCTCTATCCAACATGATGGTGAGTTGCATGGTCTTCCGTACAAAGCTTCATATGGAGCCATACCGATACTGGATTGGTAGCTATTATTATATGCAAACTCTACTAGATGCAAATAGTCATCCCATGATCCACCAAAATCCAATATACAAGCTCTCAAGAGATCTTCCAATATACGATTCACCCTCTCCGTCTGACCGTCGGTCTGAGGATGATATGCGGTACTGAGATGTAATCTTGACCCTAGAGCCTCTTGTAAGCTCTTCCAAAACCCACTAGTGAACAACGGGTCTCGGTCACTCACAATGCTTTTGGGTACTCCATGAAATCTCACTACCCACTTCATATACAATTCTGCCAACTTGGCTGCCGTCCTGGTGGATTTGACTGGTATAAATCTTGCGCTCTTAGTCAATCGATCCACAATTACCCAAATGCTATCATATCCCGATCTAGTCCTTGGTAGGCCATCGATGAAATCCATCGAGACTTGCTCCCACTTCCATTCGGGAATTTCTAATGGTTGCAACAACCCACTAGGCTTCTTTTGCTCGGCTTTAACTAGCTGGCAATTCATGCATTTGGATATAAACTTCCCAACGTCTCTTTTCATCCCTTCCCAGTAGTAAGTCTGTCTCATGTCCCGATACATCTTATTACCGCCGGGATGTATAGTCAGTTTTGAGTGATGACATTCTCTAAACACTTCATCTCTCAAACCATTCACGTTGGGCACAACTAGTCTTCCATTCTTTCGAAGCCATCCATCTCGATCAAGCCCATACACATTCATCTCCTCATCAACTCCCATTTCTAACTTGGAGATGATTTCTAATAGGTTAGGATCGTCCCTCTGGCTAGAACCAATCCGCTCTATCAAAGTGGGTCTGATCGTCAAACTAGCTAGCATAACTGGATCCAATTCGCACTTTGGTCTGAAATCAAACCCCGCGATATACTCCAGTTGCTTCCATTCAAGAAACATTGCCCCTAAGCTGGCATGTCTCCTACTTAAGGCATCGGCTACCGCATTACCCTTCCCAGGTGTATACGCGATGTCAAAATCATACGAAGCCAAGAACTCTAACCATCTCTGCTGACGGAGATTCAAATCTTTCTGAGAGAAGAGATACTTTAACGATTTATGATCGGTAAACAACTCAAATCTTTCTCCCAAGAGATAGTGTCTCCACATCTTCAGCGCAAATACAATCGCTGCCAATTCCAAATCATGGGTAGGATACTTCTTCTCATGCGGCTTTAGCTGTCGACTAGCATAAGCTACAACCCTACCTCCTTGCATCAATACTGCACCTAGTCCGGTACCACAAGCATCCGTGTATACCGTCATCTCTTCATTCCCTTTAGGAATGACTAACACTGGCGCACTCGTCAACCTCTCTTTTAGACTCTTGAAGGCATCCTCACACACTCCGTCCCAGACGAAGGACTGATTCTTCTTAGTCAACTGAGTCAACGGTGCTGCAATCTTGGAGAAGTCCTGGATAAACTTATGATAATATCCAGCTAATCCCAAGAAACTTCTTACATCCGTTGCATTCTTGGGCGTAGGCCAATCCTGTACCGTAGCCACCTTCGCAGGGTCCACGGCAATACCACTCTCGGAAACAACATGACCTAAGAATCTCACTTCCCTTCTCCAAAAATGACACTTAGAGAATTTCGCTTTCAATTGGTGTTTCCTCAACACCTCCATCACTATCCTCAAGTGCCCCTTGTGTTCCTCCTCTGTCCTTGAGTAAACAAGGATATCATCGACGAACACAAGAACAAACTTATTCAACTGATCTCTGAATACTCGATTCATAAGATCCACAAAATAGGCTGGTGCATTGGTCAACCCAAATGGCATGACCAACCACTCATAAAATCCAGACGGCGTCCTAAATGCCGTTTTCGGAACACTCTCATCTGCTACTCGAAGCTGATGAAATCCTGTCGCGAGGTCCAACTGGGAGAACACTCTAGCTCCTTCCAGCAGATCAAACAAATCATCTATCCGCGGTAGAGGATACTTATTCTTCCTCGTCACCTTATTCAACTCGCGATAGTCCACACACAAACGAAGGGAACCATCTGCCTTAGTGGCAAACACAACTGGTGCTCCCCACTCGGAGACACTCCTTCTAATAAATCCCTTCTTCAAAAGATTGCTGACTTGCACCCCGAGCTCTCACTGCTCCCTTGGTGCCATACGACGAAGTGGCATCACTATAGGTCTGGCATCTTTCACTAAATCAATACGGAACTCAATCTCTTGGTGTGGTGGAAGCCCGATCACCTCCTCGAAGACGTCCGGATACTGGCCAACCACGGGCACATCTGACAACTCATCCTGCGGGATGTCGAGGGAATTTACAAAACTAGCCATAACCTCGTCACTAGGTAGGCTACCAAACACTACCCTCCGCCCATCATCCGCCCTCACTGTCACCAAAAAGCCCTCACAGTCTACCACCACCCCGTATCTTTGGAGCCAATCGACTCCCAATATAATGCCATACCCAGTAAAGCCCAAAACAAAGCAATCACATACAAACATACATCCATGACTCGATAAGACCAAATTCCTGCAAATCATACTAAGGCTAGTTGAACCACCAATCGGGTTCGTCACTATCAATGGTCTATCGACTATCTCGGGTTCCAGTCCCAACCTATCTACCAGGTCACTAGATATGAAGGAACGGGAAGCCCCAGTATCAAACAAAACTTGAACTAGTATATCATAAATAGAAAGCATACCTTGAATAACAACATTCTTTCCTTTCTCCGCCGCAGTTGGGGCATTCGACGAAGAAGGAACAGCATCAAGAGCATATGCTTTCACAATCTGCCTCTCCTTAAGAGGTTGCGGACACTTATCCTTCTGATGTCCCACTTGACCACAGTTGTAGCACTTCCTTTTCGCTGGCTTGGCCCGACATTCTTTAGCATAATGGCCCTTCTTTCCACAGCAGAAGCACTCAACATCCTTCTTGCTCTTTTTCTGGCCACCTTTAGATTGGTCCTGCTTCCTCTTATTCTGAGAGCTATTCTTGCCTCCACCGCCTGCTTGCGGCTTTGGCCCTTCTGCCGATGCAGCCTCAGTCTTTGACTTAGGGTAAAGGCTCTCTGACCTCAAAGCTTTTCCCACGATCGATTCAAAATTCTCATCGATGTGGTTGATAAGCCTCTCCCCCAAGTACCCATCCAGACCAGTAATGAACTTCTCATTCTTCTTTTCAGGAGTATCAATAAGAGACAGTCCATACTTCGACAAAGTGTCGAACTCAGCGATATAATCAGAAACTGCCCTTCCATTTTGCTTGAGTTCCAAGAACCTCTTAAACAACACCGATTTCTGGGCAGCTGGGATAAACTTCTCGCTAAAGCGAGCCTTGAACTGAACCCAAGTAACTTGATCTTCTGGAGTAGCTGTTCTAATGGCATTCCACCAATTCATTGCTCGCCCTTGCAGCTGACGAGACGCTAGCCTTCTCTTCATCGCATCCTCAAGACCCAAGTCATCAAAAATACGGTCACAGCTATCCATCCAGTCCTGAACATCCGTGGCCGACTCCGTTCCGCGGAACGGCTTCCCACCAAGATTAGTGTAATCTTTGCACAACTTGGCGAAATCGACCCTAGGCGCCTGCACTACTGGGCCAACACCAACTCCGGGATTGGGAATTGCCCCTTGCACTTCTCTAAGCATGTCTCTCATGAGGTTAGTAAACATAGCCCTCATGTCAGCGGCATTCCCTTGGTTGGTCCCTCTACCAGCACCCCTCGTCTCTCGGCTCATCGTTAATCTGTAAAAAGGGGAAACGATTAACGACCCCATAGTGGTGCTAGTGCAGTGCGACTTCATCTTTATACTACTAATAGTATATACATACATAGCTTTTGAAAACCAAAGTAATCATAAATACGCTCTCTCATATACGTATTAACTCTCCCTAGGTTAACTACGCAACCTAGAGCTCTGATACCAAGTGAGACGGCCCGCCCCGCACCAACCGACATTTACTCCAAAAGTGCGCTGTACACATGTCCAGTTAGCACGGAACGGGTCGCCAGAAGGGGAAGAAGAGGAAGAAATGAACAGACAAGGATCCTGTAGAATGTCTCACAGTGCATAGAACAAAATATAATAATAACATACTTGACATAAAACAGGAGAGACAATGCATAAGCTGAAAATCAGAACTAAACATCATAGCAGCGGAAATTCAGAATACAACTTAATACAACTTTCAAACTGTCTCAAAGCAAAACAAGATAAAGGAGGTACACTACTAATGCCCAAGTAGCGACCACCAACGACACAGGGAGAATGTGTATATATATATATATATATATATATATATATATATATATATATATATATATCATACGTGGAAGCCTCATGCCCGCCTCCGGATCAGCTACTCGCACATCACCAGCTAACCTGTCTCTAGTCTGCTCCTGTGAGCACCCAGAGTAATAAGAGGAGACATAAAACTCTGGGTCAGACATAAAGCCTGGTATGAGCGATAAGCATCTAAAGTGAACAATAACAGGTAGACTAAAACATACCTGAACCTGGACCTGCAATCAAAGAGTTAGCACTACATACTGTACATCACTCTAAGGTATCATATCAAACAGTGTAAAGATACAGAGGTGGGGGAGGTGTGCATGTCATAATGATGGAAAACAATCAAGCATAGCATCCATCCTCACATCTCTCACTCAGTGCGTAAAGCATATGATATTCACCACTTCGATCACCCAACATTCCTTGCTACGATCACTTTGCCCCATGAAGTCATAAATGGCTTCACTGCACTGATAACGTAGCCACTAATTCCTCGCTATGTCCACTTGCCCCATGGAGTTATTCACCCCATCTGCGCTGGCTCATAGCCTTACTAATCCTTACTATGTCCACTTGCCCCATGGAGTTATTCACCCCATCTGCGCTGGCTCATAGTCTTACTACGCATCACCTTGCCCCTCAGGTCATAATGACCCTGCTGCACTGATAACGTAGTCTTGCTACCATCACTTTGCCCCTCAGGTCATAATGACCCTACTGCACTGATAAGTAGCCATCATCCATTCTTAGTGGTGAATCGAAGTTATGAACGTCGACAACTCCTTAGCACACGTCCCGCAGCAAAGTCCAACCATGAAGTGAACTCATTGGTTCCCAACTGGTTCCGGGATCCTGAGCTCTAACTTCCATCTGGACTACCTTTGCATCTCGGGTTATTGGTCATCACAATCGAATCGGATCGGATCAGCCTTCACATTCTTCGTCGGATCGGATCGCGCCTCTTGCATCGGATCGGGTCGTGGTCCTCCAGCTCGTGGCTCCTCTTCCTGATTCGGATCGGTGTCACCACTTCGGATCGGATCGGGTTGCTTCATCCGGGTCGGGTCGTGTCTTCTGATCGGGTCGGATCGTCTCGCCTAGTACCCATCGACTCGTGAGCTCCCCAACCTCTTCTGGTTCGGATCGGGAATACTTGTTGGTTCGGATCGTGCTTCCACTACCGGATCGTGCCACCCAACTTAAGTCGTGACCAACTCCTTCAAACGGATCGTGACGCCCATGCTAGAATGGTTCGGGTCGCGCTCCCCTCCACCGATCCGATCCGGATTCTGGGTCACTTCCTGCATGTTTCCTACGACTGTTTTTACGCCATTCGACGACGTTTTTGACCAATCTAACACTTCTAAACAACCAGAAAGCATACCATACAGTCATAGCAACATGTAGTGTCGATCCCAAACATCAAAACATAAATCATAGCATATAAGATGGATCAAACATACCCAAAATCCCAAATTTCCCCTTAAGCATACTTAGGTCAAACTAATGATAGGATTATCAAAACTTAACCAAATTAACCCAAATTCATATCAGAGGTCTAAAACATCATTCCGAATTTTATAAATATTTTTCCAGAATTTTATCATGTTTAAATTCGCTAATTAACACTAATCAACCCTAATTAGCCATAATTAGTGCAAAACTAAGCAAATCACTCGCCTTAGCCACAAAATAAACTAAGATCTGAAATGATTCTCTGATTTGATGCGAATTTCAATACCAAACAGCAGCTCCTTTGTTGATTTGGTGAAGATCCTTCTTGATTAGGGGTTGCTAAGCCAAATCCTTAACCTAAGGGTGATTTGGAGGTGATTTAGAGGTTGGAGGCCATTTTTAGGGATCCTTGGTGATAAGTGGAGGCTAGAAAAATGAAATGGAATGATTCTCCATCTCATTTCAGTCCTCCCATAACCCTAATCCCGAAATGGGTTATGGGCCTACTCACTAATCACCTGATTTGACCCGGTTAAGCAGTTTTTCACACTCCAAACCTTGTTTCATCCATATCTCCCAAACGGTAAGTCCGTTTGGCTAATGTGACCACTCTACGGAAAGAGAAACCATCAAACGAATCAAATGGAAGTGGTTTCAGGTCAAAATTCCTTTCCAATCAAAAGTTATGTCCAAAACAGTACCAATTAGGGGCAAAATGGTCATTTAAAAATCGACAAAAATCATAAGCATGGGAAATGACTCTAATAGATGTTTCCCAAAGTTACATGACCATTCGACTTCACATGGGAAAGAAATAAATATTCTACGATCCTATGATGTGTAGAATACGGGTCATTACATATATTCTTGTATCTGGATACAATGGTGATTTCAAGATCATTTTATATTTTGCAGCAGAAGATAAAATACCAATATTTTTCTTTTCTGCATATAATAATTGATCTAAAAAATTCAAATTTATGTAATAACTAATGTTTAAACATACACAACAATTATAACTATATCAGTATAAAGATACTGAATTGATTTTGAATCAAATAACACATGGATCATAAGATATTGGTGAATGTTATGAAGCTGTACTATGTGTATATATATGTGTATACGTTCACTGTAATTTAAAGTATTTCAATATCCACTTTATAATGTCAAGTGTTATTTGAAACATTTCTGATTTATAAAACTGATGAAAGTGGAAATCGATCGTCACAAGATTTTAAATTCGGACTTGAACTGGTTTCAATGTAAACAAAATTGTTTTGTTTTAAGATCTGAATGGAAATGTGGTTAATATATGATATTAATTATAATTTTGCTGCAATTTAATACTTATTATAATTGATAATATGTAATATATAAATCTGGTAAAATCTTTATTTCTATGGTAATTAGTATTAGTTAATTCTAATAGATCTGATGTAGTTCCTATATGATAATGAATCGAATGGCTGATTTCAGAAAAGCGTAACACTACTTTCATATCAGTTGTATCATTATGGAACCTTACAAGTATGATTTGATTTTGACATCTGGACAAGTAAGTTTATATTGTAATATATGAGATATAAAATGGATTTAGTCATGTATATTGTGGATATACAATATATATATATATATATGTGAATACACTGCAAAACTGTTTGCAGTTGTTTTACATTACAATAGGTTTCATTGATTCAATGCAGTCATATAAAATCATCCCTGTTTTGACTGATTTCAGAAATCAATTGGTATGATTAATCAGTCAAACACATTTTAGAAATGTAACTTTGGATCAAACTTGTTCAGTCAATATACATTCAAAATATGTTTGAATCCAGAATAGTAAGAAGTGTTGAATATGTATTATTTTTCATAGAGGAATTTTATACAGCTAAATAGAATTTTAAAACCATTTAAAATTGTGTAAAATGTTTACATGCCACCTTGTAGCTGTTCAGATTTAAATACAAGTACCTTCTTTTATTTTGTATTTATTCTAATCAATTTTGTTATTGATTTAGCATTTTCACTCCAGTTGAAAATTATGAACACATTAATCTATAGCATAAGGATTATACTTCTGGAAGTATTACATATATGTTTACACGTAGAGCTTACCATACTTGTTGTTGAACCATCACAATGGAATAGGTTCTCATTTTATTTATATGTGATGCAAGAATGCATGACTTTGGCTGTTCACATATATAAATATATAAACACTTGCATATATTTGCTTATATCTACCTATATGTCACTATGTTTGAACATATATAGATACAGTCATGTAATATTGACTAATAGTTACATTTATTTGACTGTAAATTAATCTGCATGAGATGTATTTCATTTTAATGATCAATGAAGTATAAAGTTAGAATCAGGCCTTACTCTATGCCTTCTGTTGCTATATTTCTTAGCACCCATTTCAGAATGGCTTATAAATGATTTGGTCATTTGTTTAAATACACAAGTTCATGTGACTGACCACATCTGTGTTACATATATGCATTTGATGTGTATATGTTACATTGATATTAATTTTACATTTGATGTATACATCAGATATGCAGCGCACATAAAGCACTATTTATTTTCTAATATAATATAATCTGACATTACATTTGATTGCATATATGCCGATTTGATTTTCAATATAAATCAGTGTGACTGAGATTATATGAAAATATGGAAAGACAAGGCAATGCAGATTCCATGGCAACTCCAAAAGGGAAAATGTAATTAGCACGTTTACAGATATTAGATCTGTTGTACTGTGTATTCAGATGCATAGTGATATGCCAAATTTCAACCAATTGTATTGTTTAGTATATACATGTATGCCTTATTTTAATCCTTGTATCTCTTGTAAGATGATGCTTAATTTGGAATAAGTGACTGGATATTTGGATAGGGACAATGTATTATCTTCAATGACTGAGTTTGACCCTGCAGTGCCAATATTAAATATTTGATATATATTCACAATTTTGAACATGAATTCCAGTAGTAACAAGCTGTATAACATGTAAGCATATACTATTGTTTTGTGCTGAATGTCTTATATATATTTGAAATTAGAATCGGTTAATTTAAGTTCTTGTTAGCTTTGAACTTAATTATTAATTCTTAGGTTAATTTTACCAATTGTTTTGAAACAAGAAATATATATATAGGCTTGATTCCTATATATATTGTTGAATTTAAATAATATATTTCATATATTTTATTTAAAATCAAACTTATATTATGAATATAAAATACACATATTTTGATATGTGTAAATAACTATAATATTTTTCCACTACGAATTATAAATTCCCTTTGAAGCAAATTTTGTTATATTAAGTCTTGGTGAAGTCTTTCAATAGTACACCCATCAATGTCCAATCTCACTAGATGCAGGTAATGCCAAAGCATTGTGCATCCTTTTAGTTTTGTTATATGCGGTAGGAGTAATTGTGGTGCTTCGACTGTATTATTGGGTCTGATTTAACTAAGGCTGCATAATAGGATTATGGACTTAGAGACAATAGCGTGAATTATTCTATATTTGAGCAAACGAATAATACTGAACAAAATGTTCATCATGCGATCCAGGAATTATATACACGATATAATTGACATAAGATGTCTACCTAAAAGGTTGTGTTTTGGGGATTTGCCAAAGCAGAGTCAAAACATGATTAGATATGGATCTTGGAATACCATTATATATATATATATATTGATAAATGTACATAAATGAAGGGATGTTAATTTGAGTGGGAGCATATTTTAGTTTAAAATATATACATATTTATGTTTATATATAAATTTTGATTGTCAAAAATTTGTATTAAATAAATATTACAGAATCAGTTATTATTTTATTATCAAATGTAGATATTAAATAATAAATAAATCTGATAATTTAAATTAATCCTTAAGAAGGATAAATTAAATGAAATCAAATTTCCTGACTAATATTGAAATTTGAGGATCGTCCTCAAACAAAATAAGCGTAATTGTTTCACAAATATAGAAGATCTAAAATAAGGGTTGAAGTATGACTCCAACCGAATATGATATAAATGTTATAAAATCTACTTATGTATCTCTAGTATTAGATACTAGATATGAATCACATATATGTATTTTGATTTACAGAAATAACAGAATAAGTAGAAATATGATAAAAGTACAAGTGGACTTACGATTGGAAATGAAGCAAATGTTGTTGGATTATCCATAGGAAGTTGATTCTTGTTCTATAAACTGGCTTAATTAAATATAATAATTGTTATTATGAAATTCGATTTAAAATAAATATTATTATAAGTCTTGTTCAGACAAGTTTAAGTTTCATTTGTGGTAAAAGAACAATTGTTATTCATTTTATTTAAATGAAATATCGTACGGAATATCACAAATAGTTAATGATATTTGTAAATCCTTAACTATAATGTACTTGACATTAATAATGACTGGATTAACTTTAGTGATTTAAATCCAATATACCTTTAGTATTACCAGTTAGTCCAGTAAACCAGAAAGTATATCAAAACTCCATAATGATGGAATTTGGAAATTAATTGATTTCGAATCATATGAAGAATACAGATCTTGTTTATTAGGCAAAATAACTGAATTACCTTTCACTTGACGTAGTGAATGAGTGATAAGTATTGGGTCTCATACATAATGATGTACATGGAGCAATGGATACATAAGCTAGAGGCAGGTTTTATTACTTCATTATATTTACTGATGATATCAGTAGATACAGATATGTGTATCTTATGAAACACATATCAGAATCCTTTGAAAAGTTCAAAGAATTCAAATTGGAGATTGACACCAATTTTAAAGGAAATACTTTTCAAACAGATCGAAAAGAATATTTAAGCCAATTAAATAATGACTGTCCATATGAGTTTGAAATTATTTCATAACCTACTCCTTCTAGAAGACCATATTCAAACGGTATGTCTGAAAGGAGATATCGTACCTTATAAGATAAAATACGATTAATGATAAGTCATATAGATTTCCCAATCAATTAAATTGAGAACAATTAAATTAATCCTACTAAAACAAGTCTTAAGACACCATATAAGATATGGATTAAGAAATGTCCTAGTATGTCTAAATGCACAGATTTGGGATGTATGGCGTTTGTTAAATGTCCTTCCACTGATAAGATCGGACCCAAATCAGATAACCATTTTATGGAATATCCAAAAGAAGTAAATGGATATTATTTATATAAATCCTCTGAGAATAAAATGTTTATTGGTCGAATTAGTATCCTCATAAAGGAGAGTCAGTCTCTAACATACCGATGAGAATAATATAGAATCCGAAATGTCTCGGAGACCACAAAATACCATTGAATCTTGTATAGACAAGAAATTTAGTGGGAGTGACACAATAATTACAATGTTATATATTGATAACACATTAATTATTGTGAATAATGTTAGTTTTAAAACAAGAAATAAATACTGATTCTAAGAAAGAAAATGTTTGGATTAAGAAGTTCATGATTGAACTTAATTCATTGTTGATCCAATGATTTACATTGCGATAACAATGTGGCTACTGCTCAGGCCTAAAACGTTAAACTCATAATCGATCCAAACATATATTTAAGAAATATAATTCTTATGTGAAATTGTTCACAGAGGATATGAACATATCTGCAAAGTTGCAAAAGCTGTAAAGCTGCAGACCTACTGAATTAAACTCTGTCGCAATAGAAGTTTAATAGTCACACTAGTTTCATAAGTATACGATACGTAAATGATTGACTCTAGTGAAAGTGGGAGATTGTTAGAGTTTGTGCCCTAGAGGCAATTCATTTGATGAGATTGATAACACTGTTAATGTTATTATTTTATTTGGAATAAAATATTATTCTATTATATTGTATTTACTGCATAATATAAATAATAATATAATAGAAGTCCTTAGAATAATAATACGGAATTATATAGTTCGAGTAAGACTGAATTTGAGATTATATAATTATTAAGTATTATAATTCTTAAACGTCCCTAGTCAGGTTTTATTGTTTATACAGGACAACAATAAAGCATTGAGACTAGTATATTGATTGACTGATGATCACATCTCATTGATCATTAATATACGTGATATTAAAGTCAAGATATAAATACGTATTGGAGAATAGCGTATTGGGCTGACCCACCGTGACATAACTCCATGGATTATAATTAATAGTATCATAAGTTATTCTCATAGTGACAGTGATGTAATGGTCCTCAGATCTGAAATCATTATAATTTTATTCGACAATATTTGTGTTTTGATATCATCTAAAGTTATTTCATAACAGAGTAATGATAACAGTGATTATTGGATCTATTTAGAATTGAATATAAATTATGAATGATCTAGATGGAATTTAACCTTACAATATATTTGTAGTGATATCCATGGGCCTCTTGATTAAGTGAGACTGTGAAATGCATGGCCGTGCTCAAATATTGATTTGTTTCAAACAGTCTACTTATTGATAAAGAAAAACAAATTAAATTATAAAGAGGATGATATGATCCATGCCTCCAGTTTAATTTTGGATATAACGGTTAAAAGGATTATATTACATTGAGACACTAATCACAGAAAGGTTGTATCGAATAATTGATATTATTATAACTTGTGTAACAGCGATGTATTACTAGATGCCTCTCACTGTTTACAGTTTAAATATTGTTTAAATTGTTGCCAACGTTATGATAACCTAAAGGGTCACACATAAGGGCGTTGTATAGGGTGAAGACTATTCTTAGTAAAGGAAATTCAAAAAGGTTGATTTTTTCTTTAACTTTGAATGGTAGAACGGGTAAAAAGGATTATCTAATATCTCGGATAAGTCATATTATAAAATAAGGCCAATGCCTTTTATTTTATTCGGATGAACACACACGAGAAAAGTAAAACCCTAGATCCCAATCTCGGCTAGTACCAATTCACCCTTTTCGGTTTCATCTGACGATTTCGACAACAACACTCGTGGATCACCTGTAGAGGCTCTACACTTGAAGGGCTGTTGATTCGATTCCTCCGCATCGTCCCTGTTTAGAATTTAAATTAGTTTCCATCTGGAATCGATGCTTCAGGTATGAGTTTTAATCCCAAATTTTATAAGTTTTGATTTAATTTTCTTGCTAAGATCCCAACTTTAAGTTGTTAAAGTATAAAAGGGGAAATCGATTAGATCGATTCTACTTTACAAATTTAAATTGGTTTTTGGGTTTATCGTGGGCGGTGTTTTGAATAACACTTGTTCTTTAACCCGATTAACAATGGGAAGTGATTTTTGGTTTATCGTGAATAGTGTTTTAGATGACATTGGTTCTTTAACCCTGTTAAAGACAGGATATTGAATTTTAGGAAAATTAAAACTAAGTGGAGTTTTAATGAATCTTTAATTAGATTAAAGTGATCGAGAATGGAGTATCACAAGTTTTTCTCCAAAGCGATAGTTAGATCTTTAATTAGATTTGAATGTGAAAATGTAATTAATATTTACCGATAACACCGTAGTGTTATATATGGAGTATTACCAGTTTTGCTCCAACGGATGAATAGGTTGAGATGGGGAAATAAAATAAATAATTACTTCGGTGTGGTTTGCTAATCCCGACTAGTTTGGAAAACCTTAACATGGTTTGAAATGATATCCAAAGGAAGACTAAAGAATAAATTTAGAAAATTTATCTTTGAAAAAATTAATGGGAACATTTCCCTAAGAATGTGAATATTTGAATAAAAGTATATTATGAGTTGGAATGAGGCGTATTTTGGGTTTGTGTAACATTTGTTTATTATATACGCGGGTTATTCGGAAAGGCCGGGTTTATACCCATTTTGAATAACCGATTCGACGATAAGTCGAAGATGGTGGTTGAAGATTGGAAGTCTTCAAATCGTTTGGATGATTATAAATGATCTTGATTGGGCTGTACACCTAAGAGGAGGGAATCAATTGATGATCGTCCAGACGTACTTGGAGATCGATGGATATGCGAGAAAAGTGCCTCCGGTTTCGTTCAGACCCAGGACGAACTTGTAAATGGACTGTGTGTCTGACATTGGATTTTATTCTGTGTTGATTGATCTCTATTAAATATACATCTATTTGGCGGCGGAGAATTTATTATCTTGCTTAACGCCTTTCTCTGAGACGTACGAGCTTAGAGGTTGTATATCGATGGACATCAGTCGCATGGAGTGAATTGCCTGCGTGGCATGCCTAAGTGGCAGATGATCAAGGCTTCTGTTGACAAGCAAAGTCTTATGGTTGATGATCAAAGCATGGCCTGTGTGACATAGCTTTTTATATGTCGTTAATTTGCAAGCCTCACACCTCGGTATCTGTCAAAAGCGGGACAGTGACTGCAGGGAGAGCACGACGTTCCTTTCTAGCTATGGGTGATGTCAGTGACCTACTATCCCTGACATTTATATACTTTTTACCTATGTGGTTGTTGGATGCGAGGCGCCTCGGATATAGGTATGTTTGGACCGGGAAACGTGTGTTCTGGAATAACAAATCCTAAAAAGTAAGAGAGGACCGGTCCTGAAGATCCAGGATCGCTGTGTATGGTCCTGAGACATTTGCTAGAGTGTATCAAACAGAGAGGAGCTTGCCCCTTGCCTCGACTCATGACGGAAATCCAATTTCCAATACGACCTTTGCAGTTTTAATTGTAGAACTCGTATGGCGACATAGTGGTATGGGGCACTTATGCCGTCTACGATTGATACTTATGATTGAAGTTGTTTTCTTCACTTATAGTAACAATAAAAGATGAAATTTAGTGTATCAAGCATTCTTTGGCTATTATAAGGTAAAAAACCTATCCTCTGGCTTGCGTTGGATTGTGTGATGGGACCTGGGTCTTATAATAGCTTCATTTTTCTTTATTTAGCATTGCGCTGTTTGTTTTGTGCACTGGTATTATTGGGAGGAAACCCGTTTCGTGTTATACGGCGTGGTCCCTTGATTTACCTAACTTTAAAATAAAGATTAATAACTGTTTTAGTTCTCACACCAGTCACATGACTGACCTGGATTTTATTGTTTTAATCTAAACTCTGGGTGCCCTTATTTTCCGCACGGCCAGCGAGTAGTTTTGGTTTTGTAGATTTATATTCACCGGATCCTGATTTACAGCTGGAACGTTGCTCGGAAAGCTCTGTATCCATGTATTACTTCCAGTTGTGTGTTGTACTATTTTTCCGCTTCTATGTAATTTAAAATCTCTGATATTTGTCAAATGTGTAATATTTATTCATACTTTGTATATCCTTGTATTCTGATTGAAATGTTGCAATAAACAATGAAATGTTCTTCTATTTGTGTTCTGATTCGTGTTGTCCTCAAAGCAATCCACGCTTTCCTTCATGGGGAAGTTCAGGTCGTTATAGAGTGGTATCAGAGCATTGGTTTACAGAGCTCGAGAACAAGACACATTAGAACCAAACGAAAGAATTTATCAGAGATTGGATTAGTAATATCCAGTGAGAATATCTCATTAGAGATGGGATCCGTAGTATCCTAGATCGAGTGTGAAGAGTATACTTTTCAAATAAAAACGAAAACAAATTTTGTTTTGAAAGTTAAATTCAAGTTTACGTATTTGAATATTTTATTTGTATTGAATTTGGACAATCGAGTATTCAAAAATTTTGCATATACGCATCATGAACGTATATTCGAAGTTATAATATACTGGATAGATATAGAATCACACTCTAGTCGCCAGAAGATACTTCTGGTAATGCGGCCGCATTATCAGTGTTTGTGTTCGAGTTTCGAAAGGTGTGATATCTATATGTTTCCATTAGACTGGTGTGAGAACCAAAACTAGATAGGATTATTGTTGTGATTTGGCATCAAAAACATGATTTTACGTATCTTTATGAAAATTATGAATTTGATACGATAATCCACTAATTGACTGATGGTTGTGTTGTTTGATTATTGGTTTGGAATTTTGAACCATTGTGCCAAATTGAACCGAATATAGAACTGTATTGAAAAATGATTACAATTGCATGCATATACATGTATATCCATTGAACAGGTCATAGCACAGAGGCTAGAAAAGAGGAATAAAATTGTTTGCCCGACAAATAGTTACATGTTTATTGTATTTCTTGGGAATTTGATGATTTTATGAGCCGATTGGCTTGCCCTATCTTTTTCTTTTTCTTTTGGATTGGTGAGGGCCATGGGAGGCTATTTTAAATATCCCGAAGCTCCCAATGCAGAAGAGGTTATAGCGAAATTTTTCTTAAATTTAGGGTGTTAGCCAGATATTTGAAAATTTTGAAAAGTTCTTAGAAACTGAAAAGTTAAAGAACTTAAGTCGTAATAGAAAATAATGAAAGTTGAGTTGGTTAGTAAAACAACTTTCAGCTTCGTTCCTTTTCGGGGACGAAAAGTTTTAAATGGGGGAGATTGTAATAACTCAGAAAATCTGAGCCAATTTAAAATTTTTATTTTGGCAATTTGAATGAATTTTGGATATTTAAAATGATTATTTTAAATAATAATGACGAGAAATTTATTTTGAATAGAACTAGAATGAATATATTTATATAGATCGTCGTTAGAATATAACTAATTATTTTAAATTGTAAAAGGAATTGAAAATGGCGCGGTAGTTTGAAATTTCGATTTCGAATTTCCAACGAATGTGTAGGATTCAAAATAATCCGGATTTTAGCGAAACCAAAAATATTTGAATCTATTTTAGAATTTCTTTCCAACGTATCCGAAAATTTGAAATTTCATAGCGGGGATAAAAAGTTATTCCCAGTTGAAAATTCAGAATAGTCGCTATGGAATTCTAGCCCTTAAAAATGGGAATTTTGCAAATGACCTCGGTTTTCGACGAAACCACTTTTGTTGGATCTGTGATGTCAAGTCATGGCTAGATTCCAGAATTCGTAATTTTGCGAATCAATATGTGAGCGTGGCAAATGAAACCGAGTTTGACCCGTTTCAGTTGAATTTAATCAACTGGAAAATGGCCATTTTTCAAATGGTCTCAGAATTTGATGAAATTAGTTTTTTTAGGACTGTATCGTCAGTACGAAGCCAAAAAATATTTTTTTGGGAATTTTTAGAGTTCATACTTTTCCCCGGTAAATTGAAATGTGCGTTCAAATTCAATATATATTGATTTATATTTTGATTTTGACGGAAACTGATCGTAACAGCCGAAAAGGGTTATGAAACATATCCCATTGTGTTCGGAATGGGGGTAATTAGTTAGGAACGACAATCGGTGGGCTCAATTTCGAGTTCGAAATAAAATGTTACTTTATGGGATATATAATAAATTAAATATATATTAATATATAGAACCCAATCCTTCTCTCTCCCCTCAAAGTCAAAACCCGATCAGTTAAAAAAAATCGCGCTTCAAGCCCTAACCGCCGTCGATGATCGTTGCCCCATCGCCTCGTGCCACACACCGCCTCTCCAGCTAGGCCGTGCCACCTCCAACCCCTCTGAATCCCTTCCCTCTCCTCTTCGATTCTCTCCCCTTGTGTTAACCTCATCGTGAAGAACTAGGCCTTGAACCCATTCGCCGCCCCGACGTGCCCCCGCAACCACCCGCCCCCATCATGCCACCACCACCTACTGCGAGCCCCCATTCAAGCGACTGTAAGTTTTAATTTGTTTTATATTTACTTAGGAAATATAAAATATGGTTTTTGAAAGTAATGTAAATATAAAAGAACTGATTTTTATTGTAAAGAAACCAATGATTTTTCACATAGAAAAGGTCGGATTTTTATATAGTATATACATATAAAGATGGGATTTTTATTTATATAGTAACAGTTTAAAAATATAATTTTTATATGATGTGAAGTTTAAAAATATAATTTTTATATGATGTGAAGTTTAAAAATATAATTTTTATATAATAGGAATGATAAAAATATAATTTTTATATGATGTGAAGTTTAAAAATATAATTTTTATATGATAAGAAGGATAAAAATATGATTTTTATAATATATAGTTAATAAAAATTTGATTTTTACATATGTAGTAGAGATATAAAAATACGATCTCTATATATAAAAATGTGATTTTTACATAGAGAATGGCGAGAGAAAAATATAATCTTTATTATATGAACACCGGTATAAAAATAATTTTTTTATCTATGTAGTAGCGGTATAAAAATAGAATTTTTTATCTATGTAGTAGCGGTATAAAAATAGAATTTTTATTTATATAGTAGCAGTGTAAAAATATGATTTTTATATACATAGCAACAATATAAAAATGAAATTTTTATATATATAGTTGGCACGGACGACGAAAGTGACAAAAGGCGAGCACGACGAAGATTTCCTACATATGAGGAGTCGAGGCGTTTGGTTTAGCTTTGGTGAGAACTTCTCACTTTAAATCTTATTTTGTAGCTAAAAATATATACTAGGATGCAGACGGTGCTTAGCAGCACCCGACACCCGTCGTCCACAGACCATGGACGACTTGTATGCTTGTTTGATGTGTTGTGAAGTTTGTTTGTGATGTCGATGTGAAATGGATAATAAAATAGTCATGTGTGAAATAAAATATTTTATCGTTAAAAATATAATTTTTAACGTGTAAGTGAATAAAATGAATATTCATTTACAAACCGGACGGTTTGTTTATGTACACCCATTTGAAGGATATTTATTAGGACAATAAATTTTACACGTCGCCCAACATCATAAATAATATTCGGTGTTTGTTGATTTAAAACCCCACACGGGTGTTGGGATGATATTTGGCGTACACTAATCCCAATTATTTAGTAGTATGTCGATCGATTGGTCGACATACTGTGTAAGCGTTAATTATTTATATTTAATGCTTATGCAGTTGTGTAGTGCACTTTGGATGATGGTTGATTATTTATCATTGCTATTATATACATGTGTCGCATGGAATCCATATAATTAACATTATATGGTAATTGATTGGGCCTCATTCCAATTGGGAAAATAAAAAATATTATAAAATATAGATTCATGTATTGAATAGAATAAATATTCATGTGTTGAATAAAATATATATTCATGTGTTGAATAGAATAAATATTCATGTGTTGAATAAAATATATGTTCATATGTTGAATAGAATAAATATTCATGTGTTGAATAAAATATATATTCATGTGTTGAGTAAAATATTTTAACAATAAAATTTATATCTTTATCATATATAAAATTAGAGTCTGATTAAGAATTATATGATATAAAACACAATTTTATCAAATACATTAAATAACCAAAAATAGTCATGTGTTGACAATACTCATGTGTTGAGAATATTCACATGTTAAAAGAAATATATATTCATGTGTTGAAGAAAATATTCATTTGTTGAATAGAATAACAAAGTTATTGAAATATATAAAGCCGTGTTGATTAGATATGCGCCATTTTGACGCAAAAGATATATTGATTATATTCGTTTTTATAATGAGTATAGAAAAGGTAGTGATTTCAAAATATAATATTTTGAAAATATTATTATTTATATATTAATGATGTGGAATATTCAATTTTGTTTTAAAATTGAATATGAAGTTGAAATTGTTTAGAAAACAAATTTAAAACGATTTATAAAATACGTTATGAATTGTAATCGACGAAATATATATTATATATATTAATGGCCTGAATAGAACGCGCCGCGCCACGGCAGTTCGCGAATTTCGACCATTGACTTCGAATTGATGTTACGGGAGATCCGACCATCGGATTCTCCTGAAACTAGAACCATTGGGTTCGTATCGAAAAGAGCTTTCAAATGAATATTAGAAATTTGAAATCTAATGGTTATATTTGGAATTATGTCCAAATCAAATTTGGAAAAGGTCGATGTAAGTGCAGTTCAATGGCCATTGATGGAAATCGACTGTACGGGCCTTGATAAAATTATTATAAATATCAATAATTTATGTAAAATCATAACATATGAATTGGAAAGAACTGGGATGAAAAATTCCACATTTGAAAGGATAAAAATATATTTTTAACAAAATGAACTAGTTTTGAACTAGATTTGAAATGGTTTTGAAAATAATCAGAATTTCCAATACGTGAATTGGAATGGATTTGAATCGAAATCATCTTTGGAATATTTTGATGTTGGATTTCGTGATTATACAGATATGGTTGTGGAAATTTGAAAGATATATTTATATCGTTATTTCCAATACGATACTTCTTGGTTTCAGAATTTGATATTGAATATAAACCGATATATTTTCTATTCAGAGCCTTGTATTTAATATCAAATGGGATTTTAGGTTCGTCGTGAATGGTGTCTTAAATAACACTGTTCTTGGACCCAGTTTAGAAAATAATTAATCTTTTAATTAAGATTTAGTGAAATTGTCTAGTTAATTAGTATTTAATTGGAATTGAATTTAAATTGGTTTTTGGGTTTATCGTGAGCGGTGTTTTGAATAACACCTGTTCTTTAACCCGATTAACAATGGGAAGTGATTTTTGGTTTATCGTGAACCGTGTTTTAGATGACAATGGTTCTTTAATCAAGTTAAAGACAGGATATTGATTTTTTGGAAGATTAAAACTAAGTGGTGTTTTAATGAATCTTTAATTAGATTAAAGTGATCGAGAATGGAGTATCACCAGTTTTGCTCCAAAGCGATAGTTAGATCTTTAATTAGATTTGAACGTGAAAAGGTAATTAATATTTACCGATAACACCGTGGTGATAGATATGGAGTATTACCAGTTTTGCTCTATGGGATGAATAGGTTGGGATTGGGAAATAAAATAAATAATTACTTCGGTGTGTTTCGCTAATCCCGAGTAGTTTGGAAAACCTTAACATGGTTTGAAATGATGTCCAAAGGAAGATTAAAGAATAAATTTAGAAAAATTTATCTTTGATAAAATTAATGGTAACCTTTCCCTAAGAATGTGAATATTTGAATAAAAGAATATTATGAGTTGGAATGAGGCATATGTTGGGTTTGTGTAACATTTGTTCATTATATACACGGGTTATTCGGAAAGGTCGAGTTTATACCCATTCTGAATAACCGATTCGACTATAAGTCAAAGATTAAGACGGTGGTTGAAAGCCGGAAGTCTTCACATCGTTTGGATGATTATTGATGATCTTGATTAGGCTGTACACCCAAGAGGAGGGAATCAGTTGGTGATCGTCCACAGGTACTTAGAGATCGATGGATATGCGAGGAAAGTACCTCCGGTTTCGTTCAGACCCAGAACGAACTTGTAAATGGACTGTGTGTCTGACATTGGATTTTCTTCTGTGTTGATTGATCTCTATTAAATATACATCTGTTTGGCAGCAGAGAATTTATTCTCTTGCTTAACGCCCTTCTCTGAGGCGTACGAGCTCAGAGGTTGTATATGATGGACATCAGTCGCATGGAGTGAATTGCCTGTGTGGCATGCCTAAGTGGCAGATGATCAAGTCTTCTGTTGAAAAGAAAAATCTTGTAGTTGATGATCAAAGCACGTCTTGTGTGGCATAGCTTTGTGTATGACGTTAATTTGTGTGCCTCACACCTCGGTATGAGTCAAAAACGAGATAGTGACTGCAGGGAGAGCATGGCGTTTCTTTCTAGCTATGGGTGATGTCAGTGACCTACCAACCCTTACATTTGTATACTTTTTACCTGTGTGGTTGTTGGATGCGAGGCGCCTCGGATATAGGTCTGTTAGGACCAGGAAACATGTGTTCAAGAATAACTTATCATCAAAAGTAAGAGAGGACCGGCCCGGAAGATCCAGGATTGCTGTGTGTGACCCTGAGACATTTGCTAGAGCATCTTGAACGGAGAGGAGCTTGCACCTTGCCTCGACTCATGACGGAAATCCAATTTCCAATATGACCTTTGTGGTATTAATTGTAGAACTAGTATGGCGACATAGTGGTATGGGATACTTATGCCGTCTATGATTGATACTTATGATTGAAGTTGTTTTCTTCACTTATAGTAATAATAAAAGATGAAATTTAGCGTATCAAGCATTCTTTGGCTATTATAAGGTAAAAACCCTATCCTCTGGCTTGCCTTGCATTGTGTGATGGGACATGGGTCTTATAATAGCTTCATTTTTCTTTATTTAGCATTTCGTTGTTTGTTTTATGCACTGGTATTCTTTGGAGGAAACCTGTTCCGTGTTATACGGCGTGGTCCCTTGATTTACCTAACTTTAAAATAAAGATTAATAACTGTTTTAGTTCTCACACCAGTCACATGACTAGCCTGGAGTTTATTGTTTTAATTTAAACTCTAGGTGCCCATATTTTTCGCATGAGCAGCTAGTAGTTTTGGTTTTGCAGATTTATATTCACCGGATCCTGGTTTACAGGTGGAACGATGCTCGGAAAGCTCTGTATCCGTGTATTACTTCCAGTTGTGTGTTGTACTATTTTTCCGCTGCTATGTAATTTAAAATATCTGATATTTGTCAAATGTGTAATATTTATTCATACTTTGTATATTCTTGCATTCTGAAGAAATTGTTGTAATAAACAATGAAATGTTCTTCTGTTTTTGTTCTGATTCATGTTATTCTCAAAGCAATCCGCGCTTTCCTTCACGGGAAGTTCGGGTCGTTATAGAGTGGAATCGGAGCTTTGGTTTACAGAGCTCGAGAACAAGACACATTAGAACCGAGCGAAAGAATTCATTAGAGATTGGATTAGTAATATCCAGTGAGAATAACTCGTTAGAGATGGGATCCATAATATCCTGGAACGAGCGTGAAGAGTATACTTTTCAAATAAAAAACAAAAACAAATTTTGTTTTGAAAGTTAAATTCAAGTATACGTATTTGAATATTTTATTTGTATTGAATTTGGACAATCGAGTATATAAAGATTTTGCATATACGCATCATGTACGTATATTCGAAGTTTTAATATGCTGGATAGATATAGAATCACACTCTAGTCACCCGGAGATAATTCTGGTAATGCGGCCTCATTATCAGTGTTTGTGTTCGAGTATCGAAAGATGTGACATCTAACCAAAACTAGATAGGATTGTTGTTGTGATTTGACATCAAAAACATGATTTTCTGTATCTATATCAAAATTATGAATTTGAAACGATAATCCACTAATTGATTGATGGTTGTCTTGTTTGATTATTGGTTTGGAATTTTGAACCATTATGTCAAATTGAACCGAATATAGAACTGTATTGAAAAATGATTACAATTGCATGCACATACATGTATATCCATTGAACAGGTCATAGAAAGGAGGCTAGAGAAGAGGAATAAAATTGTTTGTTCGACAAATAGGTACATGTTTATTGTATTTCTTGGGAATTTGATGATTTTATGAGCCGCTTGGCTTTTTTCCTTTTCTTTTGGATTGGTGAGGGCCATGGGAGGCTATTTGAAATATCCCGAAGCTCCCGGTGTAGGGGAAGTTATAGCAAAAAAATTCGTAAATTTAGGGTGTTAGCCAAATTTTTTGAAAATTTTGAAAAGTTCTTAGAAACTGAAAAGTTGAAGAACTTAAGCCGTAATAGAAAATAATGAAAGTTGAGCTGGTTAGTAAAACAACTTTCAGCTTCGTTCCTTTTCGAGGACGAAAAGTTTTAAGTGGGGGAGATTGTAATAACCCAGAAAATCTGAGCCAATTTAAAGTTTTTATTTTTGCAATTTTAATGAATTTTGGATATTTAAAATGATTATTTTAAATAATAATGACGAGAAATTTATTTTGGATATGAATATATTTATATAGATCGTCATTAGAATATAAATAAATATTTTAAATTATAAAGGGAATTGAAAATGGTGCGGTAGTTTGAAATTTCGATTTCGAACTTCAAACGAATGTGTAGGATAAAAAATAATCCGGATTTTAGCGAAACCAAAAATATTTAAATCTTTTTGAGAATATCTTTCAAAAAATCCAAAAAATTGAAATTTTATAGCAGGGATAAAAAGTTATGCCCAGTTGAAAATTCAGAAAAGTCGCTATGGAATTCTGGCCCTTAAAAATGGGAATTTTGCATACGGCCTCGGTTTTCGATGAAACCACTTTTGTTGGAGCCGTGATGTCAAGTTATGGCTTGATTCCAAAATTCGTAATTTTTTGAATCAATATGTGAGCGTGCAACGAAAAACGTGTTTGACCAGTTTCAGTTGAATTTAATCGACTGGAAAATGGCCATTTTTCAAACGGTCTCAGAATTTGACGAAATTAGTTTTGTTAGGACCGTATCGTCAATATGAAGCTAGAAGATATTTTTCGTGAATTTTTAGAGTTCGTATTTGTCCACATAAATCGAAATGTACGTTCAAATTCAATATATATATATATATTGATTTATTTTTTGATTTTGATGGAAACTGATCGTAATAGCCGAATAGGGTTACGAAATATATCTTATTGTGTTCGGAAAGGGGGTAATTAGTTAGGAATGACATACGGTGGGCTCGATTTCGAGTTCGAAATAAAAAGTTACTTTATGGGATAATAAAATAAATTATATACATATTAATATATAGAACCCTACCCTTCTCTCTCCCATCAAAGTCAAAACCCGATCAGTTAAAAAAATCGCGCTTCAAGCCCTAGCCGCCATCGATGATCGTTGCCCCTCCGCCTCGTGCCGCGCGCCGCCTCTCCACCTAGGCCGCGCCACCTCCAACCCCTCCGACTCCCTTCCCTCTCCTCTTCGATTCTCTCCCCTCATGTTAACCTCGTCGTGAAGCACTAGGCCCTGAACCCATTCGTCGTGCCGCATGTGACGTGCCCCCCCAGCCACCCGCCTCCACCGTGCCACCACCACCTGCTGCGAGCCTCCCCTTTCAAGCGACTGTAAGTTTTAATTTAATTTATATTTACTTAGGAAATATAAAATATGGTTTTTAAAAGTAATGTAATTATAAAAGCACTGATTTTTATTGTAAAGAAAGCAATGATTTTTCACATAGAAAAGGTCGGATGTTTATATAGTATATACATATAAAGATGGGATTTTTATTCATATAGTAGCAATTTAAAAATATAACTTTTATATGATGTGAAGTTTAAAAATATAATTTTTATATGATGTGAAGTTTATAAATATAATTTTTATATGATAGGAAGGATAAAAATATAATTTTTATATGATGTGAAGTTTAAAAATATAATTTTTATACGATAGGAAGGTTAAAAATATGATTTTTATAATATATAGTTAATAAAAATTTGATTTTTACATAGGTAGAAGAGATATAAAAATACGATCTCTATATATAAAAATGTGATTTTTATTTAGAGAATGGTGAGTGAAAAATATAATCTTTATTATATGAACACCGGTATAAAAATAGAATTTTTATCTATGTAGTGGCGGTGTAAAAATAGAATTTTTTATCTATGTAGTAGCGGTATAAAAATAGAATTTTTATCTATATAGTAGCAGTGTAAAAATATGATTTTTATATACATAGCAACAATATAAAAATGCGATTTTTATATATGTAGTGGACACGGATGATGAAAGTGACAAAAGGCGAGCACAACGAAGATTTCCTTCATATGAGGAGTCGAGGCGTTTGGTTTAGCTTTGGTGAGAACTTCTCACTTTAAATCTTAATTTCTAGTTAAAAATAT
This sequence comes from Allium sativum, assembly GCA_030737875.1. Classification (NCBI taxonomy): domain Eukaryota; kingdom Viridiplantae; phylum Streptophyta; class Magnoliopsida; order Asparagales; family Amaryllidaceae; genus Allium; species Allium sativum. The sequence goes on along the minus strand of JASFAX010000020.1, from coordinate 40,031,555 downwards.
ATAATAGGATGCAGACGGTGCTTAGCAGCACCGGACACCCGTCGTCCACAGACCATGGACGATTTGTATGCTTGTTTGATGTGTTGTGAAGTTGATGTGAAATGGATAATAAAATATTCATGTGTGAAATAAAATATTTTATCGTTAAAAATATAATTTTTAACGTGTATGTGAATAAAATAAATATTCATTTACAAACCGGACGGTTTGTTTAAGTACACTCATTTGAAGGATATTTATTGAGACGATAAATTTTACACGTCGCCCAACTGTTGATTTGAAACCCCACATGGGTGTTGGGATGATATTTGGCGTACACTAATCCCAATTATTTAGTAGTATGTTGATCGATTGGTCGACAGACTGTGTAAGCATTAATTATTTATATTTAATGCTTATGCAGTTGTGTAGTGCACTTTGGATGATGGTTCATTATTTATCATTGCTATTATATACATGTGTTGTATGGAATCCATATAACTAACATTATATGGTAATTGATTGGGCCTCATTCCAATTGCGAAAACAAAGAATATTATAAAATATAGATTCATGTGTTGAATAGAATAAATATTCATGTGTTGAATAAAATATAGATTCATGTGTTGAATAGAATAAATATTCATGTGTTGAATAAAATATATATTCATGTGTTGAGTGAAATATTTTAACAATAAAATTTACATCTTTATGATATATAAAATTAGAGTCTGATTAAGAATTAAACAACATAAAACAAAATTTTATCAAATATATTAAATAACAAAAAATAGTCATGTGTTGAAATACTCATGTGTTGAGAATATTCACGTGTTGAAAGAAATATATATTCATGTGAGGAAGAAAATATTCATTTGTTGAATAGAATAACAAAGTTATTGAAATATATAAAGCCGTGTTGATTAGTTATGCGCCATTTTGACGCGAAAGATATTTATATCGATTATATTCGTTTTTATAATGAATATAGAAAAGGAAGTGATTTCAAAATATAATATTTTGAAAATATTATTATTTATATGTTAATGATGTGGAATATTCAATTTTGATTTAAGTTGAATATGAAGTTGAAATTGTTTTGAAAACGAATTTAAAACGATTTATAAAATACATTATGAATTGAAATTGACGAAATATATATAATATATATATATTATATATATTAATGGCCTAAATAGAACGCGCCGCGCCGCGGCAGTTCGCGAATTTCGACCATTGACTTCGAATTGACGTTACGGGAGATCCGACCGTCGGATTCTCCTGAAACCAGAACCGTTGGGTTCGTATCGAAAAGAGCTTTCCAATGAATATTAGAAATTTGAAATCTAACGGTTGGATTTGGAATTATGTCCAAATCAAATTTGGAAAAGGTCGCTGTAAGTGCAGTTCAATGGCCGTTGATGGAAATCGACTGTACGAGCCTTGATAAATTATTAAAAATATCGATAATTTATGTAAAATCATAATATATGAATTGGAAAGAACTGGGATGAAAAATTCCACATTTGAAAGGATAAAAATATATTTTTATCGAAATGAACTAGTTCTGAACTAGATTTGGAATGGTTTTGAAAATAATCAGAATTTCCAATACGTGAAATGGAATGGATTTGAATCGAAATTATCTTCGGAATATTTCGATGTTGGATTTCGTGATTATATAGATATGGTTGTGGAAATTTGAAAGATACATTTATATCGTTATTTCCAATACGATATTCTTTGGTTTCATAATTTGATATTGAATATAAGCCGATATATTTTCTATTCAGAGCCTTGTATTAAATATCAAATGGGATTTTAGGTTCGTCATGAATGGTGTCCTAAATAACACTGTTCTTAGACCCAATTTAGAAAAGAATTAATCTTTTAATTAAGATTTAGTGAAATTGTCCAGTTAATTATTATTTAATTGGAATTGAATTTAAATTGGTTTTTGGGTTTATCGTGAGCGGTGTTTTGAATAACACCTGTTCTTTAACCCGACTAACAATGGGAAGTGATTTTTGGTTTATCGTGAACCGTGTTTTAGATGACATTGGTTCTTTAATCCAGTTAAAGACAGGATATTGATTTTTAGGAAGATTAAAACTAAGTGGAGTTTTAATGAATCTTTAATTAGATTAAAGTGACCGAGAATGGAGTATCACCGGTTTTGCTCCAAAGCGATAGTTTGATCTTTAATTAGATTTGAACGTGAAAAGGTAATTAATATTTACCGATAACACCATGGTGTTAGATATGGAGTATTACCAGTTTTGCTCCATGGGATGAATAGGTTGGGATTGGGAAATAAAATAAATAATTACTTCGGTGTGGTTCGCCAATCCCGACTAGTTTGGAAAACCTTAACATGGTTTGAAATGATATCCAAAGGAAGACTAAAGAATAAATTTAGAAAAATTTATCTTTGATAAAATTAATGAGAACCTTTCCATAAGAATGTGAATATTTGAATAAAAGAATATTATGAGTTGGAATGAGGTGTATGTTGGGTTTGTGTAACAATTGTTTATTATATACGCGGGTTATTCGGAAAGGTCGGGTTTATACCCATTCTGAATAACCGATTCGACGATAAGTCGAAGATTAAGACGGTGGTTGAAAGCCGGAAGTCTTCACATCGTTTGGATGATTATTGATGATCTTGATTAGGCTGTACACCCAAGAGGAGGGAATCAGTTGATGATCGTCCACAGGTACTTGGAGATCGATGGATATGCGAGGAAAGTGCCTCCGGTTTTGTTCAGACCCAGAATGAATTTGTAAATGGATTGTGTGTCTGACATTGGATTTTATTCTGTGTTGATTGATCTCTATTAAATATACATCTGTTTGGCGGCAGAGAATTTATTCTCTTGCTTAACGCCCTTCTCTGAGACGTACGAGCTCAGAGGTTGTATATCGATGGACATCAGTCACATGGAGTAAATTGCATGTGTGGCATGCCTATGTAGCAGATGATCAAGGCTTCTGTTAAAAAGCAAAGTCTTATGGTTGATGATCAAAGCACGGCCTGTGTGGCATAGCTTTGTGTATGACGTTAATTTGCGAGCCTCACACCTCGGTATGAGTCAAAAACAGGATAGTGACTGCAGGGAGAGCACGACATTTCTTTCTAGCTATGGGTGATGTCAATGACCTACCAGCCCTGACATTTATATACTTTTTACCTGTGTGGTTGTTGGATGTGAGGCGCCTCGGATATAGGTCTATTAGGACCGGGAAACGTGTGTTCAGGAATAACTAATCATCAAAAGTAAGAGAGGACCGGCCCTGAAGATACAGAATCGTGTGTGTGGTCCTGAGACATTTGCTAGAGCATCTCGAACGGAGAGGAGCTTGCACCTTGCCTCGACTGATGATGGAAATCCAATTTCCAGTACGACCTTTGTGGTATTAATTGTAGAACTAGTATGGCGACATAGTACTATGGGGCACTTATGCCGTCTATGATTGATACTTATGATTGAAGTTGTTTTCTTCACTTATAGTAATAATAAAAGATGAAATTTAGAGTATTAAGCATTCTTTGGCTATTATAAGGTAAAAACTCTATCCTCTGGCTTGCCTTGCATTGTGTGATGGGACATGGGTCTTATAATAGCTTCATTTTTCTTTATTTAGCATTGCGTTGTTTGTTTTATGCACTGGTATTATTTGGAGGAAACCTGTTCCGTGTTATACGGCGTGGTCCCTTGATTTACCTAACTTTAAAATATAGATTAATAACTGTTTTAGTTCTCACAACAGCCACATGACTGGCCTGGAGTTTATTGTTTTAATCTAAACTCTGGGTGCCCTTATTTTCCGCACGAGCAGCTAGTAGTTTTGGTTTTGCGGATTTATATTCACCGGATACTGGTTTACAGGTGGAACGATGCTCGGAAAGCTCTGTATCCGTGTATTACTTCCTGCTGTGTGTTGTACTATTTTTCCGCTGCTATTTAATTTAAAATCACTGATATTTGTCAAATGTGTAATATTTATTCATACTTTGTATATTCTTGTATTCTGATGGAATTGTTGTAATAAACAACGAAATGTTCTTCTGTTTTTGTTCTGATTCATGTTATTCTCAAAGAAATCCGTGCTTTCCTTCATGCGGAAGTTCGGGTCATTATAAAGTGGTATCAGAGCTTTGGTTTACAGAGCTCGAGAACAAGACACATTAGAACCGAGCGAAAGAATTCATTAGAGATTAGATTAGTAATATCCAGTGAGAATAACTCGTTAGAGATGGGATCCATAGTATCCTAGAACGTGTGTGAAGAGTATACTTTTCAAATAAAAACAAAAACAAATTTTGTTTTGAAAGTTAAATTCAAGTATACGTATTTGAATATTTTATTTGTATTGAATTTGGACAATCGAGTATATAAAGATTTTGCATATACGCGTCATGAACGTATATTCGAAGTTTTAATATGCTTGATAGATATAGAATCACACTCTAGTCGCCCGGAGATAATTCTGGTAATGCGGCCACATTATCAGTATTTGTGTTCGAGTTTCGAAAGGTGTGATATCTATATATTTCCATTAGACTGGTGTGAGAACCAAAACTAGATAGGATTATTGTTGTGATTTGACATCAAAAACATGATTTTCTATATCTGTATCAAAATTACGAATTTGAAACGATAATCCAGTAATTGATTGATGGTTGTGTTGTTTGATTATTGGTTTGGAATTTTGAACCATTATGCCAAATTGAACCTAATATAGAACTGAATTGAAAAATGATTTCAATTGCATGCATATACATGTATATCCATTGAACAGGTCATAACAAGGAGGCTAGAGAAGAGGAATAAAACTTTTTGTCCAACAAATAGGTATATGTTTATTGTATTTCATGGGAATTTGATGATTTTATGAGCCGATTGGCTAGCCGCTTGGCTTTTTCTTTTGGATTGGTGAGGGCCATGGGAGGCTATTTGAAATATCCCGAAGCTCCCGGTGCAGGGGAGGTTATAGCAAATTTTTCGTAAATCTAGGGTGTTAGCCAAATTTTTTTAAAAATTTGAAAAGTTCTTAGAAACTGAAACGTTGAAGAACTTAAGCCGTAATAGAAAATAATGAAAGTTGAGTTGGTTAGTAAAACAACTTTCAGCTTCGTTCCTTTTCGAGGACGAAAAGTTTTAAGTGGGGAAGATTGTAATAACCCAGAAAATCTGAGCCAATTTAAAATTTTTATTTTGGCAATTTTAATGAATTTTGGATATTTAAAATGATTATTTTAAATAATAACGATTAGAAATTTATTTTGAATATTAATATATTGATATAGATCGTCATTAGAATATAAATAATTATTTTAAATTATAAAAGGAATTGAAAACGGTGCAGTAGTTTGAAATTTCGATTTTGAACTTCAAACGAATGTGTAGGATTCAAAATAATCCAGATTTTAGCGAAATCAGAAATATTTGAATCTATTTGAGAATATATTTCCAACGAATCCGAAAAATTGAAATTTCATAGCGGGGATAAAAAGTTATGCCCAGTTGAAAATTCAGAATAGTCGCTATGGAATTCTGGCCCATAAAAATGGGAATTTTGCAAACGATCTTAGTTTTCGACGAAGCCACTTTTGTTGGATCCGTGATGTCAAGTTATGGCTATATTCCAAAACTCTTAATTTTTCGAATCAATATGTCAGCGTGGCAAAGGAAAACGCGTTTGACCAGTTTCAGTTGAATTTAATCGACTGGAAAATGGCCATTTTTCAAACGGTCTTAGAATTTGATGAAATTAGTTTTGTTAGCACCGTATCGTCAATACGAAGCTAGAAAATATTTTTCGGGAATTTTTAGAGTTCGTATTTGTCCACGATAAATTGAAATGTGCGTTCAAATTCAATATATATATTTTTATTTATATTTTGATTTTGATGGAAACTGATCGTAACAGCCAAATAGGGTTACGAAACATATCTTATTGTGTTCGGAATGGGGGTAATTAGTTAGGAACGATAGACGGTGGGCTCGATTTCGAGTTCGAAATAAAAAGTAACTTTATGGGATAATGAAATAAATTAAATATATATTAATATATAAAACCCAACCCTTCTCTCTCCCCTCAAAGTCAAAACCCATTCAGTTAAAAAAAATCGCGCTTCAAGCCCTAACTGCCGTCGATGATCATTGCCCCACAGCCTCGTGCCGCGCGCCGCCTCTCCACCTAGGCCGCGCCACCTCCAACCCCTCCGACTCCCTTCCCTCTCCTCTTCGATTCTCTCCCCTCGTGTTAACCTCATCGTGAAGCCCTAGGCCCTGAACCCATGCGTCGTGCCGCCTGTGACGTGCCCCCCCAGCCACCCGCCTCCATCGTGCCACCACCACCTGCTGCGAGCCTCCCCCTTCAAGCGACTGTAAGTTTTAATTTAGTTTATATTTACTTAGGAAATATAAAATATGGTTTTTGAAAGTAATGTAATTATGAAAGAACTGATTTTTATTGTAAAGAAAGCAATGATTTTTCACATAGAAAAGGTCGGATTTTTATATAGTATATAGGTATAAAGATGGGATTTTTATTCATATAGTAGCAGTTTAAAAATATAACTTTTATATGGTGTTAAGTTTAAAAGTATAATTTTTATATGATGTGAAGTTTAAAAATACAATTTTTATATGATAGGAAGGATAAAAATATAATTTTTATATGATGCGAAGTTTAAAAATATAATTTTTATATGATAGGAAGGATAAAAATGTGATTTTTATAATATATAGTTAATAAAAATTTGATTTTTACATAGGTAGTCGAGATATAAAAATACGATCTCTATATATAAAAATGTGATTTTTATATAGAGAATGGCAAGAGAAAAATATAATCTTTATTATATGAACACCGGTATAAAAATAGAATTTTTATATATGTTGTAGCGGTATAAAAAAAGAATTTTTTATCAATGTAGTAGCGGTATAAAAATAGAATTTTTATCTATATAGTAGCAGTGTAAAAATATGATTTTTATATACATAGCAACAATATAAAAATGCGATTTTTATATATGTAGTGGACACGGACGACGAAAGTGACAAAATGCGAGCACGACGAAGATTTCCTACATATGAGAAGTCGAGGCGTTTGGTTTAGCTTTGGTGAGAACTTCTCACTTTAAATCTTGTTTTCTTGTTAAAAATATATACTAGGATGCAGACGGTGCTTAGCAGCACCCGACACCCGTCGTCCACAGACCATGGACGATTTGTATGCTTGTTTGATGTGTTGTGAAGTTTGTTTGTGATGTTGATGTGAAATGGATAATAAAATATTCATGTGTGAAATAAAATATTTTATCGTAAAAATAAAAATTTTTAACGTGTATGTGAATAAAATAAATATTCATTTACAAACCGGACGTTTTGTTTATGTACACCCATTTGAAGGATATTTACTGGGATGATAAATTTTACACGTCGCCCAACTACACAAATAATATTCAGTGTTTGTTGATTTGAAACCCCACATGGGTGTTGGGATGATATTTGGGGTACACTAATCCTAATTATTTAGTAGTATGTCGATCGATTGGGCGATAGACTGTGTAAGCGTTAATTATTTATATTTAATGCTTATGCAATTGTGTAGTGCACTTTGGATGATGGTTGATTATTTATCATTGCTATTATATACATGTGCTGTATGGAATCCATATAACTAACATTATATGGTAATTGCTTGGGCCTCATTCCAATTGTGAAAATAAAGAATATTATAAAATTTAGATTCATGCGTTGAATAGAATAAATATTCATGTGTTGAATAAAATATAGATTCATGTGTTGAATAGAATAAATATTCATGTGTTGAATAGAATAAATATTCATGTGTTGAATAGAATAAATATTCATGTGTTGAATATAATATATATTCATGTGTTGATTAAAATATTTTAACAATAAAATTTACATCTTTATCACTTATAAAATTGGAGTCTGATTAAGAATTAAACGATATAAAACACAATTTTATCGAATATACTAAATAACAAAAAATAGTCATGTGTTGACAATACTCATTTGTTGAGAATATTCATGTGTTGAAAGAAATATATATTCATATGTTGAAGAAAATATTCATTTGTTGAATAGAATAACGAAGTTATTGAAATATATAAAGCCGTGTTGATTAGATATGTGCCATTTTGACGCGAAAGATATTTATATCGATTATATTCGTTTTTATAATGAATATAGAAAAGGAAGTGATTTCAAAATATTATATTTTGAAAATATTATTATTTATATGTTAATGATGTGGAATATTCAATTTTGATTTAAAATTGAATATGAAGTTGAAATTGTTTTGAAAACGAATTTAAAACAATTTATAAAATACGTTATGAATTGAAATCGATGAAATATATTATATATATATATATATATATATATATATATAATAACGGCCTAAATAGAACGCGCTGCGCCGCGGTAGTTCGCGAATTTCGACCATTGACTTCGAATTGACGTTACGGGAGATCCGACCGTCGGATTCTCCTGAATCCAGAACCGTTGGGTTCGTATTGAAAAGAGCTTTCCAATGCATATTAGAAATTTGAAATCTAATGGTTGGATTTGAAATTATGTCCAAGTAAAATTTGGAAAAGGTCGCTATAAATGCAGTTCGATGGTCGTTGATGGAAATCGACTGTACGGGCCATGATAAAATTATTAAAAATATCAATAAGGTATGTAAAATCATAATATATGAATTGGAAAGAACTGGGATGAAAAATTCCACATTTGAAAGGATAAAAATATATTTTTATCGAAGTGAACTAGTTTTGAACTAGATTTGAAATGGTTTTGAAAATAATCAGAATTTCCAATACGTGAATTGGAATGGATTTGAATCGAAATTATCTTCGGAATATTTCGATGTTGGATATCATGATTATACAGATGTAGTTGTGGAAATTTGAAAGATATATTTATATCGTTATTTCCAATATGATATTTGTTGGTTTCAGAATTTGATATTGAATATAAGCCGATATAATTTCTATTCAGAGCCTTTATTTAATATCAAATGGGATTTTTGGTTCGTCATGAGTGGTGTCTAAAATAACACTGTTCTTGGACCTAGTTTAGAGAAGAATTAATCTTTAAATTAAGATTTAGTGAAATTGTCCAGTTAATTAGTATTTAATTGGAATTGAATTTAAATTGGGTTTTGGGTTTATCGTGAGCGGTGTTTTGAATAACACCTGTTCTTTAACCTGGTTAACAATGGGAAGTGATTTTTGGTTTATCATGAACCGTGTTTTAGATGACATTGGTTCTTTAACCCAGTTAAATATAGGATATTTATTTTTGGGAAGATTAAAACTAAGTGGTGTTTGAATGAATCTTTAATTAGATTAAAGTGATTGAGAATGGAGTATTTCCAGTTTTGCTCAAAAGCGAAAGTTATATCTTTAATTAGATTTGAATGTGAAAATGTAATTAATATTTACCGATTACACCGTGGTGATAAATATGGAGTATTACCAGTTTTGCTCCATAGGATGAATAAGTTAGGATTGGGAAATAAAATAAATAACTACTTCGGTGTGGTTCGCTAATCCTAACTAGTTTGGAAAACCTTAACATGGTTTGAAATGATATCCAAAGGAAGATTAAAGAATAAATTTAGAAAAATTTATCTTTGATAAATTAATGGGAACCTTTCCCTAAGAATGTGAATATTTGAATAAAAGAATATTATGAGTTGGAATGAGGTGTATGTTGGGTTTGTGTAACATTTGTTTATTATATACGCGGGTTATTCGGAAAGGCCGAGTTTATAACCATTCTGAATAACCGATTCGAGGATAAGTTAAAGATGAAGACGGTGGTTGAAGACCGGAAGTCTTCACATCATTTGGATGATTATTGATGATCTTGATTGGGCTGTACACCCAAGAGGAGGGAATCAGTTGGTGATCGTCCAAACGTACATGGAGATCGATGGATATGCGAGGAAAGTGCCTCCGATTTCGTTTAGACCCAAAACGAACTTGTAAATGGACTGTGTGTCTGACATTGAATTTTATTCTGTGTTGATTGATCTCTATTAAATATACATCTGTTTAGCGGCGGAGAATTTATTCTCTTGCTTAACGCCCTTCTCTGAGACGTACGAGCTCAGAGGTTGTATATCGATGGACATCATTCGCATGGAGTGAATTGCCAGTGTGGCATGCCTAAGTGGCAGATGATCAAGGCTTCTGTTGAAAAGCAAAGTCTTGTGGTTGATGATCAAAGCACGACCTGTGTGGCATAGCTTTGTGTATGGCGTTAATTTGCGAGCCTCACACCTCGGTATGAGTCAAAAATGGGATAGTGACTGCAGGGAGAGCACGACGTTTTTTTCTAGCTATGGGTGATGTTAGTGACCTACCAGCCCTGACATTTATATACTTTTTACCTGTGTGGTTGTTGGATGCGAGGCGCCACAGATATAGGTCTGCCAGGACTGGGAAAAGTGTGTTCAGGAATAACTAATCCTCAAAAGTAAGGGAGGACTGGCCCTGAAGATTCAGGATTGCTGTGTGTGGTACTGAGACATTTGCTAGAGTGTCTCAAACGGAGAGGAGCTTGCCCCTTGCCTCGACTCATGACGGAAATCCAATTTCCAATACGACCATTGTGGTTTTAATTGTAGAACTAGTATGGCGACATAGTGATATGGGGCACTTATGCGGTCTATGATTGATACTTATGATTGAAGTTGTTCTCTTCACTTATAGCAGTAATAATAGATGAAATTTAGCGTATCAAGCATTCTTTGGCTTTTATAAGATAAAAACCCTATCCTCCGGCTTGCGTTGCATTATGTGATGGGACCTGGGTCTTATAATTGCTTCATTTTTCTTTATTTAGCATTGCGCTGTTTGTTTTATGCACTTGTATTCTTGGGAGGAAACCCATTCCGTGTTATACGGCGTGGTCCCTTGATTTACCTAACTTTAAAATAAAGATTAATAATTGTTTTAGTTCTCACACCAGTCACATGACTGACCTGGAGTTTATTGTTTTAATCTAAACTCTGGGTGCCCTTATTTTCCGCACGGGCAGCTAGTAGTTTTGGTTTTGCAGATTTATATTCACCGGATCCTGGTTTTCAGCTGGAACAATGCTCAGAAAGCTCTGTATCCGTTTTTTACTTCCAATTATGTGTTGTACTATTTTTCCACTGCTATGTAAATTAAAATCTCTGATATTTGTCAAATGTGTAATATTTATTCATACTTTGTATATTCTTGTATTCTGATGGAAATGTTATAATAAACAATTAAATGTTCTACTGTTTGTGTTCTGATTCGTGTTGTTCTCAAAGCAATCCGCGCTTTCTTTCGCGGGGAAGTTCAGGTCGTTATTGAGTGGTATCAGAGCTTTGGTTTACAGAGCTCAAGAACAAGACACATTAGAACCGAATGAAAGAATTCATCAGAGATTGGATTAGTAATATCCAGTGAGAATAACTCGTTAGAGATGAGATCCGTAGTATCCTAGAACGAGTGTGAAGAGTATACTTTTCAAATAAAAACGAAAACAAATTTTGTTTTGAAAGTTAAATTAAAGTATACGTATTTGAATATTTTATTTGTATTGAATTTGGACAATCGATTATATAAAGAGTTTGCATATATGCGTCATGAATGTATATTCAAAGTTTTAATATGCTGGATAGATATAGAATCACACTCTAGTCACCCGGAGATAATTCTGGTAATGCGGCCACATTATCAGTATTTGTGTTCGAGTTTCGAAAGGTGTAATATCTATATATTTCCATTAGACTGGTGTGAGAACCAAAACTAGATAGGATTATTGTTGTGATTCGACATCAAAAACCTAATTTTCTGTATCTGTATCAAAATTATGAATTTGAGACGATAATCCACTAATTGATTGATGGTTGTGTTGTTTGATTATTGGTTTGGAATTTTGAACCATTATGCCAAATTGAACCGAATATAGAACTGTATTGAAAAATGATTACAATTGCATGCATATACATGTATATCCATTGAACAGGTCATAGCAAGAAGGCTAGAGAGGAAGAATAAAATTGTTAGCCCGACAAATAGGTACATGTTTTTTGTATTTCTTGGGAATTTGATGATTTTATGAGCCGATTGCCTTTTTTTCTTTTGGATTGTTGAGGGCCATGGGAGGATATTTGAAATATCTGAACCTCCCGGTGCAGAGGAGGTTATAGCGAATTTTTTTGTAAATATAGGGTGTTAGCCAAATTTTTGAAAAATTTGAAAAGTTCTTAGAAACTGAAAAGTTGAAGAACTTAAGCCGTAATAGAAAATAATGAAAATTGAGTTGGTTAGTAAAACAACTTTTAGCTTCGTTCCTTTTCGAGGACGAAAAGTTTTAAGTGGGGGAGATTGTAATAACCCGGAAAATCTGAGCGAATTTAAATTTTTTATTTTGGAAATTTTTATGAATTTTGGATATTTAAAATGATTATTTTAAATAATAATGACGAAAAATTTATTTTGAATAGAATTAGAATGAATATATTTATATAGATCGTCGTTAGAATATAACTAATTATTTTAAATTGTAAAATGAATTAAAAATGGCGCGGTAGTTCGAAATTTCGATTTTGAATTTCAAATGAATGTGTAGGATTTAAAATAATCCAGATTTTAGCGAAACCAAAAATATTTGAATCTATTTGAGAATATCTTTCCAATGAATCCGAAAAATTGAAATTTCATAGCGGGGATAAAAAGTTATGCCCAGTTGAAAATTCAGAATAGTCGCTATGGAATTCTAGCCCTTAAAAATGGGAATTTTGCAAACGACCTCCGTTTTCGACGAAACCACTTTTGTTGGATCCGTGATGTCAAGTCATGGCTATATTCCATAATTCGTAATTTTTCGAATCACTATGTGAGCGTGGCAAATGAAAACGCGTTTGACCAGTTTCAGTTGAATTTAATCAACTGGAAAATGGCCATTTTTCAAACGGTCTCAGAATTTGACGAAATTAGTTTTGTTAGGACCGTTTCGTCAATACGAAGCTAGAAAATATTTTTCGGGAATTTTTAGAGTTCGTATTTGTCCCCGGTAAATTGAAATGTGCGTTCAAATTCAATATATATTGATTTATATTTTGATTTTGACGGAAACCGATCGTAACAGCCGAATAGGGTTACGAAACATATCCCATTGTGTTCGGAATGGGGGTAATTAGTTAGGAACGACAGTCGGTGGGCTCGATTTCGAGTTCGAAATAAAAAGTTACTTTGTATGATAATAAAGTAAATTAAATATATATATATTAATATATAGAACCCAACCCTTCTCTCTCCCCTTAAAGTCAAAACCCGATCAATTAAAAAAATCGCGCTTCAAGCCCTATCCGCCGTCGATGATCGTTGCCCCACCGCCGCATGCCGCGCGCCGCTTCTCTAGCTAGGCCGCGCCACCTCCAACCCCTCTGACTCCCTTCCCTCTCCTCCTCGATTCTCTCCCCTCGTGTTAACATTATCGTGAATCCCTAGGCCCTGAACCCATTCGTCGCGCCGCCTGTAACGTGCCCCCTGCCACCCGCCTCCACCATGCCACCACCACCTGTTGCGAGCCTCCCCCTTCAAGCGACTGTAAGTTTTAATTTAATTTATATTTACTTAGGAAATATAAAATATTGTTTTTGAAAGTAATGTAATTATAAAAGAACAGATTTTTATTGTAAAGAAAGCAATGATTTTTCATATAGAAAAGGTCGGATTTTTATATAGTATATACATATAAGGATGGGATTTTTATTCATATAGTAGCAGTTAAAAAATATAATTTTTATATGATGTGAAGTTTAAAAATATAATTTTTATATGATGTGAAGTTTAAAAATATAATTTTTATATGATAGGAAGGATAAAAATATAATTTTTATATGATGTGAATTTTAAAATTATAATTTTTATATGATAGGAAGGATAAAAATATGATTTTTATAATATATGGTCAATAAAAATTTGATTTTTACATAGGTAGTGGAGATATAAAAATACGATCTCTATATATAAAAAATGTGATTTTTATATAGAGAATGGCGAGAGAAATATATAATCTTTATTATATGAACACCGTTATAAAAATAGAATTTTTATCTATGTAGTAGCGGTATAAAAATAGAATTTTTTATCTATGTAGTAGCGGTATAAAAATAGAATTTTTATCTATGTAGTAGCAGTGTAAAAATATGATTTTTATGTACATAGCAACAATATAAAAATGCGATTTTTATATATGCAGTGGACACGCACGACGAAGGTGACAAAAGGCGAGCACGACGAAGATTTCCTACATATGAGGAGTCGAGGCGTTTGGTTTAGCTTTGGTGAGAACTTCTCACTTTAAATCTTGTTTTCTAGTTAAAAATATATATTAGGATGCAGACGGTGCTTAGCAATACCCGACACCCGTCCTCCACAGACCATGGACGACATGTATGCTTGTTTGATGTGTTGTGAAGTTTGTTTATGATGTTGATGTGAAATGGATAATAAAATATTCATGTGTGAAATAAAATATTTTATCGTTAAAAATATAATTTTTAACGTGTATGTGAATAAAATAAATATTCATTTACAAACCGAACGGTTTGTTTATGTACACCCATTTGAAGGATATTTATTGGGACGATAAATTTTACACGTCGCCCAACTGCACATATAATATTCAGTGTTTGATGATTTGAAACCCCACACGGGTGTTGGGATGATATTTGGCGTACACTAATCCCAATTATTTAGTAATATGTTGATCGATTGGTCGACAGACTGTGTAAGCGTTTATTATTTATATTTAATGCTTATGCAGTAGTGTAGTGCACTTTGAATGATGGTTGATTGTTTATCATTGCTATTACATACATGTGTTATATGGAATCCATATAATTAACATTATATGGTAACTGATTGGGCCTCATTCCAATTGGGAAAATAAAGAATATTATAAAATATAGATTCATGTGTTGAATAGAATAAATATTCATGTGTTGAATAAAAAATAGATTCATGTGTTGAATAGAAAAAATATTCATGTGTTGGATAAAATATATATTCATGTGTTGAATAGAATAAATACTCATGTGTTGAATAAAATATATATTCATGTGTTGAGTAAAATATTTTAACAATACAATTTACATCTTTATCATATATAAAATTAGAGTCTGATTAAGAATTAAACGATATAAAACACAATTTTATCAAATATATTAAATAACCAAAAATAGTCATGTGTTGACAATACTCATGTGTTGAGAATATTCATGTGTTGAAAGAAATATATATTCATGTGTTGAAGAAAATATTCATTTGTTGAATAGAATAACGAAGTTATTGAAATATATAAAGCCGTGTTGATTAGATATGCGCCATTTTGACGCGAAAGATATTTATATCGATTATATTTGTTTTTATAATGAATATAGAAAAGGAAGTGATTTCAAAATATAATATTTTGAAAATATTATTACTTATATGTTAATGATGTGGAATATTCAATTTTGATTTAAAATTAAATATGAAGTTGAAATTGTTTTGAAAACGAATTTAAAATGATTTATAAAATACGTTATGAACTGAAATCGACGAAATATATATAATATATATTATATATATTAAGGGCCTGAATAGAACGCGTCGCGCAGCGGTAGTTCAGGAATTTCGACCATTGACTTCGAATTGACGTTACGGGAGCTCCGACCGTCGGATTCTCCTGAAACAAGAACCATTGGGTTCGTATCAAAAAGATCTTTCCAAGGAATATTAGAAATTTGAAATCTAACGGTTGGATTTGGAATTATGTCCAAATGAAATTTGGAAAAGGTCGCTATAAGTGCAGTTCGATGGCCGTTGATGGAAATCGACTGTACAGGCCTTGATAAAATTATTAAAAATATTAATAATTTATGTAAAATCATAATATATGAATTGGAAAGAACTGGGGTGAAAAGTTCCACATTTGAAAGGATAAAAATACATTTTTATCGAAACGAACTAGTTTTTAACTAGATTTGAAATGGTTTTTTAAAATAATCAGAATTTCCAATACGTGAATTGGAATGGGTTTGAATCGAAATTATCTTCGGAATATTTTGATGTTGGATTTTGTGATTAAACAGATATGGTTGTGAAAATTTTAAAGATATATTTATATCATTATTTCCAATACGATATTTGTTGGTTTCAGAATTTGATATTGAATATAAGCCGATATATTTTCTATTCAGAGCCTTGTATTTAATATCAAATGGGATTTTGGGTTCGTCGTGAATAGTGTCTTAAATAACACTGTTCTTGGACCCAGTTCAGAAAAGAATTAATCTTTTAATTAAGATTTATTGAAATTGTCCAGTTAATTGGTATTTAATTGGAATTGAAATTAAATTGGTTTTTGGGTTTATCGTGAGCGGTGTTTTGAATAACACCTGTTCTTTAACCCGATTAACAATTGGAAGTGATTTTTGGTTTATCGTGAACCGCGTTTTAGATGACTTTGGTTCTTTAACCTAGTTAAAGACAGAGTATTGATTTTTGGGAAGATTAAAACTAAGTAGAGTTTTAATGAATCTTTAATTAGATTAAAGTGATCGAGAATGGAGTATCACCAGTTTTGCTCCAAAGCGATAGTTAGATCTTTAATTAGATTTGAACGTAAAAAGGTAATTAATATTTATCGATAACACCATGGTGTTAGATATAGAGTATTACTAGTTTTTCTCCATGGGATGAATATGTTGGGATTGGGTAATAAAATAAATAATTACTTTGGTGTGGTTCGCTAATCCCGACTAGTTTGGAAAACCTTAACATGGTTTGAAATGATATCCAAAGGAAGATTACAGAATAAATTTAGAAAAATTTATCTTTGATAAAATTAATGGGAACATTTCCCTAAAAATGTGAATATTTGAATAAAAGAATATTATAAGTTGGAATGAGGCATATGTTGGGTTTGTGTAATATTTGTTTATTATATACGCGGGTTATTTAGAAAGGCCGGGTTTATACCCATTCTGAATAACCGATTCGACGATAAGTCGAAGATGAATGCGGTGGTTTAAGACCGGAAGTCTTCACATCGTTTGGATGATTATTGATGATCTTGATTGGGCTGTACACCCAACAGGAGGGAATCAGTTGGTGATCGTCCAGACGTACTTGGAGATCGATAGATATGCGAGGAAAGTGCCTCCGGTTTCGTTCAGACCCAGAACGAACTTGTAAATGGACTGTGTGTCTAACATTGGATTTTATTCTTTGTTGATTGATCTCTATTAAATATACATCTGTTTGGCGGCGGAGAATTTATTCTCTTACTTAACGCCCTTCTCTGAGACGTACGAGCTCAGAGGTTATATATCGATGGACATCAGTCGCATGGAGTAAATTGCCTGTGTGGCATGCCTAAGTGGTAGATGATCAAGGCTTCTGTTGAAAAGTAAAGTCTTGTGGTTAATGATCAAAGCACGGCCTGCGTGGCATAGCTTTGTGTATGGCGTTAATTCGCAAGCCTCACACCTCGGTATGAGTCAAAAACGGGATAGTGACTACAGGGGGAGCATGACGTTTATTTCTAGCTATGGGTGATGTCAGTGACCTACCAGCCCTGACATTTATATACTTTTTACCTGTGTGATTGTTGGATGCGAGGCATCTCGGATATAGGTCTATTATGACCAGAAAACGTGTGTTCAGGAATAACTAATCCTCAAAAGTTAGAGAGGACCGGCCCTGAAGATCCAGGATCGCTGTGTGTGGTCCTGAGACATTTGCTAGAGTGTCTCGAATGGAGAGGAGCTTGCCCCTTGCCTCGACTCATAACGGAAATCACATTTCCAATACGACCTTTGCGGTTTTGATTGTAGAACTAGTATGGCGACATAGTGGTATGTGGCACTTATGCTGTTTATGATTGATACTTATGATTGAAGTTGTTTTCTTCACTTATAGTAATCATAAAAGATTAAATTTAGCGTATCAAGCATTCTTTGGCTATTATAAGGTAAAAAACCTATCCTTCGGCTTGCGTTGCATTGTGTGATGGGACCTGGGTCTTATAATAGCTTCATTTTTCTTTATTTAGCATTGCGCTGTTTATTTTATGCACGGGTATTCTTGGGAGGAAACCCATTCCGTTTTATACGGCGTGGTCCCTTGATTTACCTAACTTTAAAATAAAGATTAATAACTGTTTTAGTTCTCACACCAGTCACGTGACTGACCTGGAGTTTATTGTTTTAATCTAAACTCTGGGTGCCCTTAATTTCCGCATGG
Source organism: Allium sativum (assembly GCA_030737875.1). Taxonomy (NCBI): domain Eukaryota; kingdom Viridiplantae; phylum Streptophyta; class Magnoliopsida; order Asparagales; family Amaryllidaceae; genus Allium; species Allium sativum. Next base: position 40,013,245 of record JASFAX010000020.1, on the reverse strand, counting down.
GCAGCAAGTAGTTTTGGTTTTGCAGATTTATATTCATCGAATCCTGGTTTACAGCTGGAATGATGCTCGGAATGCTCTGTATCCGTGTATTACTTCCAGTTGTGTGTTGTACTATTTTTCCGCTGCTATGTAATTTAAAATCTCTGGTATTTGTCAAATGTTTAATATTTATTCATACTTTGTATATTCTTGTATTCTGATGGAATTGTTATAATAAACAATGAAATGTTCTTCTGTTTGTGTTCTGATTCGTGTTGTTCTCAAAGCAATCCACGCTTTCCATCATGGGGAAGTTCGGGTCGTTATAAATATCATTTTATGTGAATTCGAATTGTCTTGTAAACATATCCTTTTATGTTAATTAGAATTTTCATGTAAAAATCTCATTTTTATTGTGCATATATATATATATATATATCAAATATGAAAATATTCATGTTTGAATAAAATTGGTTAAACAATAAAAATCACCTTTTTAATTTATAAATAGAACTTGTTAAAAAGTTCATTATTTGAAATGAAATTTATTAACAATAAAAATTTACATTTTTATTGTATATTTGAAAATGTTAAAAATGATCATTATACGAAATGGAAATTTGTTCACACTAAAAGAATTATATTTTTAAATGTGAAAGAATGAATCATTAAAAAGGATTCAAGTTTGATAAAATGTTTTAACACAATAAAAATGTTTAACAATAGAAAATGCACATTTGTATAATTATAACATTTACATGTTTAACAATAGAAAATGCACATTTGTATAATATTAACATTTACATGTTTAACAGTATAAAATGCACATTTGTATAATATTAACATTTACATGTTATAGGAGTTGAAAATGTACATTTGTTTAATATTACATGTTAGAGAAGTAGAAAATGTACATTCATTTAATATTAACACTATAATGTTAGCGATATTATAAATAATGCAAACCTAATTATAATTGGTTAAATCTATTAACCAATGATTTATTTATATAAATTGTTGTTGTTTGAAAACCCCACACGGGTAACGGGATGATATTTGACACACTAGTCCCAATATTTAATTAATTGTCAATCAATGGATCGACAGTCTGTGATGAACGTTATTTATTTATTTTAATGCTCACATAGTTATAAACTTCACTTTGGATGTGAATGTACAGTTTGATGATTGCTTATCATTATCGTTAAATATATGCAATGTATGAGATCAATATTACTGAAATTATATGGTAATTGATTGAGTCACATTCTGATTCAGAATAAAGAACATTTTTAAAAGGATATTTTAATATAAAAGAGTATTTTAAAATAAATAATAATTTAATATAAAATATATTTGAAAATAAATTTAATGAAGAATAAAGTTATGATTTCTATGTCTGTCTTAGAATGGGCACAAGAATATAAAAATATGAAGCCGAGTTAAGTAGCAAACGCCATTTTATCCAAACAGGTTTATCAATTGATTTTATTCATTTTATAATGCATATAAAAAAGTAGTGATTTTAAAATATAATATTTTGAAAATATTTTAATATGATATAAATATAGAATATTCAATTTTCACTCAAAATTGAAAATAAAATTAAAAATCATTTTAAACGAATTTATAAATATTTTATAAAATACGTTTTAAAAGGAAATCGATGATATATATATATATATACATACACAATGGCCTGAATAGAACGCGCCGCGCAGCGACAGTTCGCGAATTTCGACCATTAACTTCAAATTGCCGTAACGGGAGATCCGACCGCCATATTCTCCTAAAACCAGAACCATTGGGTTCGTATCAAAATGAGCTTTCCAATGAAAATAAGTTTTTAGAAATGTAAGGGTTGGGTTTGGAATTATGTCCAAATCAATTTCAGAAAAGGTCGCTATGGATGCAGTTCGGTGGACGTTAATGGAGACCGAATGTATGGGCCTTAATAAAATTATTAAAAATATGGAAAAATTATGTAAAATCATAATTAATAATTTGAATAGATTTTGGATGAAAAATTCCATATTTTGAAAATTTAAAAAAACATTTTTATCGAAATGAACTAGTTATTAACTAGAATAAATCATTAAATTAAGATTTAATGAAGTTTTTTAATTTATTAATATATAATTGGAATTAAATAAAATAAATTGGATTTTTGGGTTTGTCGTGAATGGTGTCTTAAATAACACTATTCTTAAACCCCGTATGAAAAGAATAAATCTTTTAATTAAGATTATTAGAGTATTCAATTATATTTAGTAACTGGAATGAAATGTAATGTGAATTGGGTTTATTATGAACTGTGTTTTTAGCGACATTCGTTCTTTAACCCAATTAACAGTGAAAATATAATTTGGAATTTATAAATATTTTATTAAGATTTAAATGGAAATTTTACGAGGTAAAGTTTTCCAATTTAACATATTAAATTTGGAATTGAATGGAATTCAATTTAATAATAATCGAGATGAGCTTCTGTAAAAGAAGACCGTTAATATATTTGGAATTTAAAAGGCTTTGCCGTTATTCCATTTATATTATTAGTCTAATACGGAAATTTATATCGATTATATATTGATTTGATTTCTATGAAATTTCCATATTTAATGGAAGATGATTTTGGGTTTATCGTGAACTGTGTTTTAAATGACATTGGTTCTTTAACCCACTTAAAGACAAGATCAATTTCTTAAAGCAGAATAATCATAAAGTAATGATATTTGATATTAAAACAAAGTTGAAGTTTTAATGAATCTATAAAAGGAAGATTTAATATTAAATTTAAAAGAATTTTATCTTTGATAAAATTAATGGGAACCTTTCCCTAATAATGTGGATATTTTATTAAAAGACTTTTCTGAATTGGAATGAGGCGTATGATGTGTTTTATAGCACTTATTAATTGATTATAAAATATGTGAGTTATTCGGAAAGACCAGGTTTAATCCATTCTGAATAATTAATACGACAATTAAGAATCAAAGATGAAGACGGTGGTTGAAGACCAGAGGTCTACGCATCATTTGGATTATTACCGATGTCTTGATTGGGAGGCATCCCGAGACAAGATAATAAGTGGTGATCATCCGGACGTACTTGTAGATCGACCGGATATGCGAGGACCTCTCTCCTATATTGGACATATGGGATGAGGAATAAGGTGCCTCCTGTTTCGTTCAGACTCAGGATGAACTTGTAAATGGATGGTGTACCACCGCATGTCCATTAATGTCTCTCACAAAGGGAATGCATTAATTTCTATGGAGCGTTTTAAGTGTGTATAGAACAGAAACTTAACAACAAGACAGATATAAAACAGTACTTCAAAATTTAAAACTTTATTAATTGCAGCGGTAACAGATAAGTTTGATTCATCAACAAAAACCAAAGACTAGAATCAAGTACATAATATCCATCTCTGCTTAAATCAGAGTACATAAAATGAAAGACATAACCCCAACATAAAGTAGCCAAAAATAAGATAGGCAGAACTTTTACTTCAGCGATCCAAGCAACTTCCGAAGAAAGAGATAAAGCTGTCCAAATCAAGCTCCACTAGTGCTAGTCCCACCCTGAGCACCTTGGGGGGGAGGGAAGAAAAGAGGTGGAAACAAGGGGGTCAGACATAAAGTTTGGCGAGTGCAATAACTTTAACAATATAATCATTAAGCAACTAGGATAAGGCGTAAGCTGGAAAATAAGGAAATGACTGTGAACAATTGGGTACGATAGAGCAATCAAGGAAATAAGATGAACAAAGATAACATTAAAGGCGGCCCTAATCACTATAAGATAATTACTATACTGCACCACCACTAGTCACCCTAAAGGTTGACCCTGCCTACAGAACTTAATAATGATAATGGTAGTTTCGTGTACCCCTAACTGCCTTCATAGGTGTTGTCTGCCCCTATCTCCACTAGGTGTACCCACTACCCCCATTCGATCGGCTCCCTAACTCGTAGATACTCATGCTAGCCCCACAGTGGGGGGTATCACTCCCCAAAGTGGCAACCTGATACTACTAGAAATGCACGGCTTATATCTACACGATGCAACAACATCTTACCTACCAGCCCGGGCCCACACACGTATATGAACCCGTTGGACTTGCGTTGCCACTGCTGACCCGTTTTGACCTCTTATAATCAAATCCATTACGCGTGTCCCATCCTCGACTTGGGTCGATCCCACAAAGATACTTTATGGGTTACTGGTTTGAAAAAGATCCCCATGCATGACACAAGCTTTCCACCTATGCTTGGTCCCCTCTAAGGTTTTTCCCCACTTAACCCCATTCTTATTCATGTCTTCTTACATGTTTCAATCTTGGTTAAGTGCATCTAATCGTATTTCAAATGCCACCCAAGGCACCCACTAAATTCCACAAGCCACCTAAGGCACCTAATTATCCCCCTCATGTCCCACTACATGTTTATCTGGTTAAGTGTTTCTTAATTAATTAAGGCCGTAACCTTGTAAAGAGCTCCTACATTAGACTGGCATTTGTGACAGCTGGATTTGCCGGGCGGGTCCGGGCAGTCTTACACCACAAACGAGCCTAACCTCGGGTCTTTACAACTGTTATGCATTTAATTCATTCCTTTGACCTCTCACATTAGACTGGCATTTGTGGTAGTCGGATTTGTCGGGCGGGTCCGGGCAGTCTTACACCACAAAAGAGTCTAACCTTGTGTCTTAGGCAGTTTATTATTACATATTTCATTTAACCCCAAATTGGATTTATATCCCTAATTTGAATTATCAATCAATTCCTAATTTAACTATATCCATAATTGAGACCTTATTTATGTCCATCTATTTATGGTATATAAAGTTATACCAATTAACATCACAAATTAATTATATGCCATTTTAAGGCACTTAAGCCAATTCTCCATATTAAATATTTTGATCTTATCCCATTGCCCCACGTTGTACGTTCGTTCGTTTAACGTGAAATATACGTTAGACTCGAACAGTCTAACTTATGGAATAGAGAGAAAACATCACAACATGCATACAATATAAATTAGATCTAACTTACGAATAAAAGTCATAACATAAATTGGCATATAGATCTAAACATAAGGGGTGAACTTGAACGTGTGAATAAGGTGTTTCATCTAAACCTGCATAGACAATGGGTGTATAACACATGTACTTTCATAACTTATATAGTTTTAACATAAAGGTATGAACTTGCATAGGAATCTCAAACTTCCATTACATGATTCATACCCTAAACATATATGTACTTACATATGTGATTTATGCAACATAAACTATGATGTAAACTTGCACCTAAACATGTAAATTAAGATCTACATGTAAACTATCATATTAAATTTTGTATAATCCGCATACATACTTGCATATAACTCACACATGTCTTAACCTAAACTTTAGATCCAAACTTACACATAAAACAGATGTCATGAAACATGTAAGGATTGTATATGATTCTCATCAACTTGCATATGATTCCTATAAGTTAACATCCGAACTTGCATATAGAACTATGAATCAAGTTGAGCATAGGTGATTGAGCATATGATAGGGATCCACAACACATATAAGCTAAAACTATCATTATGAACAACTAGCATATATTCACCCAATATTACATTTTCCAATACTTCACAAACGTAGCCATATAATCCAATTTATATCTCAACCCAATTAACATACTAATTATCTTATTAAAGAAATTGAACTCATAACACAAAGAAGGTCTTGAGTTCTGAAATATGAGTTCTAAAATTGATTTAGCTCTCCTTTGAAGAAGACCAATTCGTTGTTGTTTAGATTTGTGTTGAATAGAACTGAGTTGATTAGCTTTTCTTCCTCTCTATTTGGTGGCGGCTACTCTAGGTTGCTAGGTGATAGCATGAAGGCCATGGTTCTAATTTTAATTAGGTTTTAGGTTTTGAGTCTACATGTGTTTATATAGAATTTAGAATTAATTTAGGCCATCCGATCAACCTAGAATAAACCACAACCATTCAGTCAAGATAGGGTGACAAGTCAGATCTAGTGACTCAGCCAAGAGTCAGAAAATCATCATCACTCAAATCTTCCCGGGAGGGGGGGGGCAGTCGACCCCCTGGTCGACCTGGCCCCTGGTGGGAATTTTCCCGCCTAACCCAATCTGAGTCTGTATTTGAATTTTTGAAATCTGTTTGAATTTTTCTGAAACTTCCGATCGCCATAACTTCTTCATATGAAGTCTCACGCAAACTCGGACTCTATATTCCGAGACGAACACAATGACGTAACCCGTTTCCCTTGATTCTCACATTTAGATTTAAGTATTCTTTAATTTGTTTGTTTATGTTAGCAGAAAACACGGGGTGTAACATTCTCCCCTCCTTAAAGGATTTCGCCCCCGAAATCTCCAAGTTAAGGAGAATGCATATCCTAACGTCCAATCATCCATCTACTCAACCATCAAACACAGGCATCCATTGTCCTTACAAAATTTCTAATTATGTATGAACATATGTAAGAAGTGTGTGTATATGTTCCTTACCTAATGCAAAATCAGGCGGCCTACTGATTCAGTTGAACTCCTTAATGCAAATCATGGTAGTGCCATGCGTCCATTATGTATGCAAAAGAATCCTATCGATACATATTATTTCTACATGTGTGCACAACCATTCATCAAAATGCAGCATCCATATGATAACACAACCATTATACATCCATAAATTTAAATATGCACACACATTTATATGCAACATGAAGGTGATTGAGCCGATCTAGTGCCTAAGGTGTGTGAATATGCATCCACGAGCAACCACTTGCATCCATTTACATTCACAATACATAACATGTCTCAAACAAATGTTTCAACCATAGGACTACCCTATCTAAAGGTCAAAGATACTAGCAAGAGGACATACTAAAGATAGAACAAGTACAAGCTAAGCGATAAAGGAGAAATTAAAAGACATACCCTTTAAAAGAAAAGGGTACAATGAATGAATCTTCTCTTCTGTCTCCCATGTAGTGTCGCCCTCATCATATCCCCATTGCACTTTGACTAGCTTGACCTCTTGATTCCTCAACTTCTTAATCTCCGACCCAAGAATGCATGTAGGAGCTCGTCGAATCGTCGCATCATGCTCTATCTCCACCTCTCTAAGCAAGCTTGGCTCTACCACTTCCGCGGTCTCATGCAAGCACTTCCTCAAATATGATACATGGAATACGTCGTGTACACCACTAAGTCTCTCGGGCAACTCCACTCTATACGCCATCTGTCCAATCCTCTCCTTAATAGGAAACGACCCAACGAACCTTGGTGCTAACTTCCCAACGGACCCAAAGCGAACAACATTCCGTAATGGAGACACCTTGATAAAGACCATGTCCCCAATATCAAATTCAAGATCTGTCCTCCTCTTGTCCGCATATGATTTCTGCCTATCTTGCGTCGTCTTCATCATCCTTCGAATCAAATCGATCTTTTCTGAAGTCTCTCTAATCATATTGGACCCAAGTAAGATCTTATCCGTAGATTCCCACCAACATGTAGGTGAACGACAAGGCCTTCCATAAAGAGCCTCGAAAGGTGTCATGCCAATGCTAGACTGAAAACTATTATTATACGCGAACTCCACCAAGGGAAGATGCTCCTCCCATGTATCTCCGAAGTCTAAAACACATAGCCTCAAAAGGTCATCTAGAATACGATTCACCCTCTCGGTCTGGCCTTCCGTCTGAGGATGATATGCGGTGCTCAAACATAATTGAGTCCCTACCGCCTCTTGCAAGCTCTTCCATAACTCGCTAGTAAAGATAGGATCGCGATCGCTCACTATGCTAGAAGGAACACCGTGCAAACGAACTATCTCTCGAATGTATACGTAGGCTAACCATGGAGCAATCCTCTTACTCTTCACGGGAATGAAATGGGCGCTCTTAGTAAGTCTGTCTACCACGACCCAAATCCCCGTATTACCCTTCCTCGATCTTGGTAACCCGTTAACAAAGTCCATCGAGACACTCTCCCAATTCCATTGTGGGACCTCCAATGGGTGAAGCAACCCACCGGGCTTCTTTTGCTCTGCTTTTACTTGTTGGCACACCTAGCATCTAGTGAAAAACTCGGCCACATCCTTCTTCATACCGGCCCAAAAGTAAACTCGTCTCATGTCCATGTACATCTTGTCCCCGCCGGGATGAATGGTCATCTTCGAACGATGTGCATCATCAAGAATGGTCTTCCGCAAGTTCTCGTCTCGTAGTACACAAAGTCTACCGTCCCTACGTAACCAACCCTTATCATCTAGGCTATACCTACTAAGATGGCTCGATGACTCCCCCATTATGAGCTTCTCTATTAACTCAACCAACTGTGGGTCATCTCGTTGTGCCTCACGAATCCATCCCAAAAGCGTAGGTCTGACCTCTAAGGATGCTAGCAAACTGGGTACATAGTCAACGGAAGGTCTAAAGTCAAACGTAGAGATGAACTCTAAGCTTCGCTGCTCACAAACAGTGGACTCAAGGACAACCTTTTCCTACTTAAGGCGTCTTCCACCACGTTACCCTTGCCAGGGTATATGCTATCTCGAAATCGTAGGATTCTAAGAATTCCATCCACCTTTGCTGCCTTAAGTTCAAGTCCTTCTGAGAGAACAAGTATTTCAGCAATTTGTGGTCTGTGAACAATTCGAATTTCTCGCCAAGAAGATAGTGGTGCCAAGACTTAAGCGTGAAAACAATAACAGCCAACGCTAGGTCATGTGTAGGGTAATTTCTCTCATGCACTCTCAGCTGCCTTCCTCCATAGGCTATTACCCTCCCCTCTTGCATTAAGACCACGCCTAGTCCTGTCCCACAAGCATCGGTATAACCAATAAATGGCTTACTCCCATCTAGCAACACTAATACTAGGGCTGTGGTCAAAGCTCTCTTTAAACGTTGGAACACATCATCACAATCTACATCCCACGTGAAAACCAGGTTCTTCATCGTCAAGCGTGTCAGTGGGCAGATATCTTTGCGAAGTCCTTGATAAACTTCCTATAGTAGCCAGCCAACCCCAAGAAACTTCTCACCTCGGTAGCATTTTTATGGACCTTCCAATCTTGGATGGCCACCACCTTCGCAGGATCCACAGCTATCCCTTCTTTGGAAACCACGTACCCTAAGAATCGCACTTCCTTCCTCCAAAAGTGACATTTAGAAAATTTGGCTTTAAGGTTATGCGCTCGAAGGGTCTCCAACACTTCCCTAAGATGTAGGGCAAGCTCTTCCTCGCTCTTAGAAAAGATCAAGATGTCATCCACAAAGATCACCACGAATTTATTAAGGTACTCCCTAAACACCCTACTCATCAAGTCAACAAAGTGTGCGGGGGTGTTTGTCAAACCGAAGGGCATCACAAGCCACTCATAGAAACCGTCCGGTGTCCTAAAGGCAGTCTTGTCTATGCTATCCTCAGCAACTCTCAATTAATGGAAACCAGTGGCTAAGTCCAACTGCGAAAACACTGAGGCGCCAACTAACTGATCGAAGAGATCGTCAATCCTCGGTAGTGGGTGCCTATTCTTCTTAGTAAGTTTATTAAGTTCTCTATAGTCCACACAAAGTCTAAGGGATCCATCCGCCTTCGTGGCAAATACTACTGGAGTACTACACTCTGATATACTACGTCTTATGAACCCCTTCTCAAGCAACTCCCTTACTTGCTTATTGAGCTCTCTCCTCTCACGAGGAGCCATGTGGCGTACTGGCAGAGATACTGGTTTTGCATTATCTACAAGATAAATACGAAATTCTATCTCACGTTTTTGGGGTAGACCCCGCACCTCATTGAAGACATCAACATATTCACGGGCTATACGAATAGAATGTAAATCATCATTGGATGCGTCAAGCGACTCAAGATAACTAAGCCTCACCGATCCTCTAGGGTCACAAGAAATATCAAGGGTCTTTCCATAATGAGTCAACAATTTAACTACCCTTCTTTCACTATCTAGGATGGCACCGTATCTAGTTAACCAGTCCATACCCAGAATCAAGCTGTAGCCCATGAAGCCAAGAACAAAGGCGTTGCATTCAAAGCCAACGCCCAAAATGGACACTCTCAAATCCCGACAAATCATAGAAAGACAAGCCGAACCACCAATAGGATTTGAGACTACAATGGGATTCGAAACTAGACCAGTATTTAGGTGCAGTGTTTCAACTAACGAAGCAGACACAAACGAGTGTGAAGCGCCAGAGTCAAACAAAGTACGAACATGATGATCAAACAGAAAAACTAAACTTTTAATGGAAATGTTTCTACCTCATTCTTGCAGCGGTGGGACTGCGAGAGCCTGGACCTGCTCCGTTGCCTGCCCCGGTGCCATGAGAGCCTGAAGCTACCCTCCGGAAGATCTTTGCCCTTGTCCCCGTTTCCTTAGGCTCCCTTAACTAGATGACCTGCCTCTCCACAGTGGAAACAGTCGGTCTTCTTCTTTTTCCTACAGTCTTTACTCAGATGGCTTGGTGTCCCACAATTAAAGCACTTCTTCTTCCCTTTGCCATTATTGTTCTTCCCGCCTTTCTTGTTTTGTTGTTGTGGTTTTTTTGATCTCCTTTATTCTCAGGTGCCTTATTAGCATTGGCGCCTTTATCCTCTTCATGCATAAGCGCCATGTCAACTAGTCTCTCAATGGTAGCCCCCATAGGGATGTGGGTCCTAGCTAACCCATGTAGCGTTTTTTTAAACCCTTAACAAATCACAGGGCCTTCTTTTCGGATGTATTCACCAAGTCCAAGCCAAATCTCGCCAACTGATTGAAATTGTTGAGGTATTCTTTCACTGATAGATTCCCTTGCTTCAATGCCAAAAATCTTTCCATATATAAATTCTCTTCAGCCCATGAGAGAAACATTGCCTCAAACCTACGCCTGATATCCAACCATGTATCAACTGGATGCTCTCCATTAGTGACCTCCCACCAAAACGAGACCTCATCCTTCATTAACCAGATAGCTAACTGGACCTTTCTTCCATCTTCTACCTCAAATATTCCAAACAATTCTTCCACCTCCCTTAACCAATTTTGAGCTTCAACAAATGTCTCTGACCCGTGAAAAGGTTTCCCGCCCATTGCCCAAAAGTCTTTGCATATCTTTGTGAAAGTGTCAACACGAGGAGGAGGAGGGGGAGGGGGAGGAGGAGCATTTGTTGGGCCTGCGACATTGGCCCTAGCTTCCAGATACATTTTTAACCATCCTGGTATCGGTATCCCTTTGGGTATCTCGGGAATTCCAGACATACTGAAAAGAAAAATGAAGAGATTCAAACGAAGAATTCAAAAGAAAGATATATAGCTCTTAGGGGTTATGTTTTCAAAATAAACTTTTCTCTTGATGTTTACACACTTTTTGATAAAAGCTGTTGCATTGAATATCTGGATAGCATCGCGCTCGAATACGGAGAACATCGTCAGAAGACAAGCTGCAATTTGGTCAATGTCGCATCATCAACAAAGAACTTCCTGAAAACAGCAATTACGGAGCTTAGCTCTGTAACCCTTGTAGCTCTCAGAATTAGCTTCTGTTTGAGCTTTGGTCTGGCTCAATCGGACTTATGGTTTGAAAGTTATGCCCGTTTCCGTAAACTAGTGTAATCTGGTAATTTCCTGGATAAAACGACAAAGCAGCACGCAATCGGAGTATGGCTCACGCACCATCGGATCGCTCCTCATCGGATCGTCCCTCATCGGATCGCCCTCCTTAGACCATGACCCGTTCGTGGTGCATCTCACGATCCGACCCAATCGCCAGCACTTCACTCCAACTTCACCATGCCGCTCACGACCAAACTTGGCTCGTGATGACCATATCACGATCCGACCCATGACCACGATCCGATCTCCAGACCTGCAGATACGCGCACTGTTTTGACCTATTCTTAAGGCTACTCCTGCTCCTATTTTCCAGGATTGGATGCCACGTACACCATCACGAACCGGTCTTCCCAAAAGCTCTCCTACAGCTATAAATATACCATTTGAAGGCATGTTCAAGGATCTTTTTGGCCATTCTTCTTCACGGCTTCCACCATTACTGAAGTGCAAGGATTTTGCATCTTTCTACACATAAATTCTCCTCTTGTAATCTCAATTAACACACGGATTGTGTGTCCGCATATAACTGATTCTTGTAATCTGTCAGTATAACAATAAGATTATAAAGTGGACATAGGCTACATCTACAGTCGAACCACTATAAAAACCTCGTGTGCCTCCTCTTTATTTACTGTTTTCTGCATTCTGTGATCTGTGATCTGCATTTGGGTGTTAGGCCCAATTTTTGGTCTAACACTTGAAAATACTTTCCTTAAAACGTACTTTTGAAAGTGTTTCTTTATAAAATTGCTTTTGAAAAATAGTTATTCAACATTCATATTTGTTCTATTAACCTTCAGCTCTGATACCACGTGTAACACCCCATGTTCATTAATGTCACTCAAAAAGGGAATGCATTAACTTCTATGGAGCGTTTTAAGTGTGTATAGAACAGAAACTTAACAACAAGACAGATATAAAACAGTACTTAAAAATTTAAAACTTTATTAATTGCAGCGGCAACAGATAAGTTTGATTCATCATCAAAAACCAAAGACTAGAGTCAAGTATATAATATCCATCTCTGCTTAAATCAGAGTACATAAAATGAAAGACAAAACCCCAACATAAAACAGCCAAAAATAAGGTAGGCTGAACTTTTACTTCAGCGATCCAAGCAACTTCCAAAGAAAGAGATAAAGCTGTCCACATCAAGCTCCACTAGTGCTAATCCCACCCTGAGCACCTGGGGGGAAAGGGAAGAAAAGAGGTGGAAACAAGGGGGTCAGACATAAAGTCTGGCGAGTGCAACAACTTTAACAATATAATCATTAAGTAACTAGGATAAGGCATAAGCTGGAAAATAAGGAAATGACTGTGAACAATTGGGTATGACAGAGCAATCAGGGAAATAAGACGAACAAAGATAACGTTAAAGGCGCCCCTAATCACTATAAGATAATTACTATACTGCACCACCATTAGTCACCGTAAAGGTTAACCCCTCCTACAGAACTTAATAATGATAATGGTAGTTTCGTGTGCCCCTAGCTGCCTTCATAGGTGTCGTCTGCCCCTATCTCCACTAAGTGTACCCACTACCCTCATTCGATCGGCTCCCTAACTCATAGATACCCGTGCTGGCCCCACAGTGGGGTGTATCACTTCCCAAAATGGCAACCCGATACTACCAGAAATGCACGACTTATATCCACACGATGCAACAACGTCTTACCTACCATCCCGGGCCCACACACGCATATGAACCCGTTGGACTTGCGTTGCCACCGCTGACACATTTGACCTCTTACAATCAAATCCAGTACTCGTTTCCCGTCCTCGACTTGGGTCGAGCCCACAAAGATACTTAATGGGTTACTGGTTTGAAAAGGGCCCTCATGCATGACACAACCTTTCCACCTATGCTTAGTCCCCTCTAAGGTTTTTCCCCACTTAACCCCATTTTTATTCATGTCTTCTTACATGTTTCAATCTTGGTTAAGTGCATCTAATCGTATTTCAAATGCCACCCAAGGCACCCACTAAATTCCACATGCCACCCAAGGCACCCACTTAACCCCCTCATGTCCCACTACATGTTTATCTAGTTAAGTGTTTCTTAATTCATTAAGACCGTAACCTTGTAAAGACCACCCACATTAGACTGGCATTTGTGGCAGCTGGATTTTCCGGGCGGATCCGGGCAGTCTTACACCACAAACGAACCGAACCTCATGTCTTTACAAATGTTACGCATTTAATTCATGCCTTTGACCTCTCACTTTAGACTGGCATTTGTGGCAGCTTGATTTGCCGGGCGGGTCCGGGCAGTCTTACACCACAAAAGAGTCTAACCTCGTGTCTTAGGCGGTTTATTATTACATATTTCATTTAACTCCAAATTGGATTAATATCCCTAATTTGAATTGTCAATCAATTCCAAATTTAACTATGTCGATAATTGACACCTTATTTATGTCCATCTATTTATGGTATATAAAATTATACCAACTAACATCACAAATTAATTATATGCCATTTTAAGGTACTTAAGCCAATTCTCCATATTAAATATTTTGATCTTATCCCATAGCCCCAAGATGTACGTTCGTTCGTTTAACGTGAAATATACGTTAGACTCGAATAGTCTAACTTATGGAATAGAGAGAAAACATCACAACATGCATAGAATATAAATTAGATCTAACTTACGAATAAAAGTCATAACATGAATTGGCATATAGATCTAAACATAAGGGGTGAACTTGCATGTGTGAATAAGGTGTTTCATCTAAACTTGCATAGACAATGGGTGTATAACACATGTACTTTCATAACTTATATAGTTTTAACATAAAGGTATGAACTTGCAAAGGAATCTCAAACTTTCATTACATGATTCTTTTCCCAAACATATATATACTTACATATGTGATTTATGCAACATAAACTATGATGTAAACTTGCACCTAAACATGTAAATTAAGATCTACGTGTAAACTATCATATTAAATTTTGTATAATCCGCATACATACTTGCATATAACTTACACATGTCTTAACCTAAACTTTAGATCCAAACTTACACATAAAATAGATGTCATGAAACATGTAATGATTGTATATGATTCTCATCAACTTGCATATGATTCCTATAAATTAACATCCAAACTTGAATATAGAATTATGAATCAAGTTGAGCATAGGTGATTGAGCATATGATAGGGATCCACAACTAAAATAAACTAAAACTATCATTATGAACAACTAGCATATATTCACCCAATATTACATTTTCCAATACTTCATAAACATAGCCATATAATTCCATTTATATCTCAACCCAATTAACATATTAATCATCTTATTAAAGAAATTGAACTCACAACTCAAAGAAGGTCTTGAGTTCTGAAATCTGAGTTCTGAAATTGATTTAGCTCTCCTTTGAAGAAGATCAATTCGTTGTTGTTTAGATTTGAGTTGAATAGAACTAAGTTGATTAGCTTTTCTTCCTCTCTAATTGGTGGCGGCTACTCTAGGTTGCAAGGTGATAGCATGACGGCCATGGTTCTAATATTAATTATGTTTTAGGGTTTGAGTCTACATGTGTTTATATAGAATTTAGGATTATTTAAGCCATCCGATCAACCTAGAATAAACTACATCCATTCAGTCAAGATGGGGTCACAAGTCAGCCCTAATGACTTAGCTAAGAGTGAGAAAATCGTCATCACTCAATTCTGCCCGGGAGGGGGGGAGGGTAGGTCGACCCCCTGGTCGACCTGTATGGGTAGGGCTACCCCTAGGTCGACCTGGCCCCTGGAGGGAATTTTCCCGCCTAGCTCAATCTGAGTCTGAATTTGAAATTTGGAAATTTGTTTGAATTTTTCTAAAATTTCTGATCAACGTAACTTCCTCATACATAGTCCAATTCACGCAAACTCGGACTCTATCTCAACCAGAATTCCGAGACGAACACAATGGCGTAACTCGTTTCCCTTGATTCTCACATTTGGATTTAAGTGTTCTTTAATTTGTTAGTTTATGTTAATAGAAAACACGGGGTGTTTCAGATGGTATGTCTGACGTTGTATTCCTTTATGCTGTATTCGTTGATCTCTGCTAAATATATATCTGTTTGGTGGCGGAAGATTTATTCTCTTGCTTAACACCCTTCTCTGAGACGTACGAGCTCAGAGGTTATATATTGGCAGAAATCAATGGTATGGTATAGATTGACAATGTGGCATGCTAAGATGCAAATGATCAAGGCTTTTTGTTGAAAATCACATCCTTGTGGTTGAAGATCAAAGCATAGCTTTATTTAGCATAGCTTTGTGTAGCTATACTTTGCGAGCCTCACACCCTGGTACGCACCAGAAACAGGAGAAGGACCCTAGGGAGAACATGTGTTTCTTTCTAGCTAGAAATGGTGTCCGGGTTTCACAAGCCCAGATACTTTTACTTATGTGGATGATGGAAAATGAGTTACCTCAGATTTGAGTCCCTAGTGGCTCTAGTTTACGCCCAATAGGGAGGGGAGACATATTGTTCAGGCATTACCTATCCACTAACATATTTGTGGACCGACCTTAGCGCTCCGGGTGCAGTTGCGACTGAGTCCTGAGGCTCGGGCTAGAGAGTCTCGAATTTGGTAAGGATGATCCCTTGCCTTGGTTCAAGATGGAAATCCAGCTTCCAATACGACACCATATGGCTTTGATTGTATAACTAGTATGGTGACATAGTATATGGTAGTTATGTCGTCTATGATTAATACATTATGATCGAAATGTTTTTGAAACATATATACACTAATAATAATATCAAATCTATTTTATCGTATCAAGCATTTTTTACCATTATAAGGTAAAACTCTATCCTCCGGTTTTCATTGCATTGTGTGATGGAACTTGAGTCTATAATGGATTCATTTTTTCTAAAAAGCATTGCGTTGTTTAACGTTTTACTTTATTTATGCACTGGCAATCCAATGGAGTAAACCCGTTCCGCATTAGCGGCGTGGTCCTGTGATTAGCCTTATTAGTAGATAAGTTAAGTAAGATTTCTCATACTAGTCCCATGACTGACTCGTAGTTTGTTTCACTTTGCAAACTCGAGTTCCCTCTTTTCCACATAGGCAGTCGAATTGCTTGTTTTGCAGATACTTATCTTTTTAGCAGGATTTTGGATCGGAGCTTAAAGTTGTGTCCAGAGCATTGAAAGTCTTCCGCTGTGTTAGTTTATTAGTTCCACTGCATTATATTGAATTATTGTAAATTATCTTCCACTGTATTCTTTCGATGTACTCTGATATTCTGTACTCTGATGTTTATAAAAGTCTTTTGTTATTTGTTTTGATGTGTTGTATACCCAAAGTTAGCGTATTCGGGTTTTTAAACGGTTTTAGTCGATTTAGCGATCGATTAGGTCCAGGCGAAATCCGAATCGTTACAACTTAATTACATATTAAGTAGAACATGTTATTGTAACTTTGAAACCAACTAGAATATAAAGGGAGTTTGGATTACAGACCTTGGATCACAATCTAGAAAATAACATGTTGTGGGTTTATTAATAAACTTAAATGGGTTAACTTACATAACTGAAATTAATAAGCAAGAGGAACTTGGTAACTTGAATAAGAAGTCAATGTGAATGGGAATAACCAAGTTAAATGGAAACCTGATGAGGTAAAGAAAGCACATAAAAGAATGTTAGATGTAGGGTCTAATAACTATTAAAAAAGAGGCGTTTGGACCAGTCCGCACGTTTGAGGGTGAATAACCCAACGGGGTAGATCACAGTGGTGTCATGAGGCATGAGGGGAGCGCACGTTCATATGATTATTCTGTCGGCTCCGAGGGACTAGAAGGGGAAGCATGCAGCTTCCTGCTATACGTAAGGTGCTCCTGGTAGTGCTCTATGCGGTGGCAGATGTTTAGGCTGTGCTCGAAAAGGTTGGGTCTGCACATTACTATCAGGCGGGTGGGCCTTGACTACAAAAGTTGCTTTGTGTCAGAATGTTGTGACGTGGTGACGCTAGGGTGTTTCGGCGATCTCCTCAATGGAAGGCGAGGTCAGGACCAATAAATTTAGTAGATCGTTGGGTACCCGTCATCGGCAACCAGTGGGATGCGAAAAGACTAGAGCTAAACCCGATAGACCATTCATCTTTCACTATTGAGGTACGATGGTTGAGGTGAGACGCCAACTAGATGTTTAGATTGTTTGTTACGGGCAAGTCACTTAGCTCTTGTAGTCTTTACTAGTTGAGAGAGGGGCCGAGGTGGGGCCATAACCACCATGAAAAATAGACCTGAGGGATATCTGTATTTTTTAGGCTCTTAAAGGCGGGCCTGTACAGGTATGGAACAGCTCCAGACCGAGTTTCGTGTTTCTTGTATAGCCCTGCCACGAAACTCGGTGCACATTATCTGCTGTTAAGGCATCGAAAACGATTGACGATATGTACATGAGGAAGTCTAGATACATACATGTATGCTCTGAGTGGGGTATCGTAGACTTAAGGGTATTACTCTGGCATGGAATTTGATTCGATCAAAGGTGGCAGTCCATACTCTTACATAGCATAGTAATGACAGATATATGAGGAACATAACATTGTTATGTAGAGATCCGTATGTCACTCCGGCGTAAGATGAAGGACTGCGTTCATTTCTATGGCATTACGACGGAGACCGTGCGAGTGGGGTACCATGAGGTGTACCTCAATATTGAGGGGTAGCTACATTATACTGTATTGGGTTGATCCAATTGGAAATAAATGGGTACGACGTGTGTGTAAGCCTTGAGTGTAGTTAACCCAAGTAACTTAATAAATAAAAATATGATTGAACGCTATATGTAGGATTATCCAAAGTGTATATTTTAAATCCAGTCACCAGAACTTGTGTTCTAATCCCCTCCTCATAACATACTCGCAGGTTAGATTTGTGGGAGAGATATGATAGCTTTAGATACTAGTTAGGCAGTATTATTGCTATGGTAAGGCTATACTTTGATTATATTATACTTTATCCATTCCGCTGTGAGATATTTTCTAAGCTCTGATATATTTTATATCTCTTTCTTTTCTGCAAGATACCAGAGCAACTAACACGAATTTCGATGGATAAGAATTTTGAAAAAAAAAAATCGGTCTGTCGGAATTCGGGTTGTCACATCTGGTATCTAAGCTTTGGTTTAGGATTCATGTATAGATAGTGAGTGAATGTATTTGTATTTTTAAAAATATAAATAGTATATATATACCTAGATCCATAGAGAAATCCACTAAATAGAAAGAGTATAATATGATAAGAAATAGGATGTTTTTTTTGTACACTAAAGGAATGAATATGGAATTCTGAGACCCTTAGGAAATTTGGGTAGGAAGTGTACAATATATTTTGAAATAGAGAAATGAGGATCCCATACATTAGTATTTCAGGTTAGTGGGTTGGGTAGTAAAACCTTATAAAATGGAAAAAGGTTAAAAAGAGAAAAATGGATTAGGAATATATATAGTTGAGAGAATTGACTTTGTGAGAGTGTCAAGGAAAGTCTAGAAAATTGGAAACCCACTTTGTGTCTAAACCCATTGTTAACTTTTAAGAACTTGAAATTATGAAATTTCGGGAAAACGGTTTATGGTGTTTTCAAGTTTTAATCATAAAAGTTATGGTTTTAAAATATGTAAAGAAGTACATATTGGGTTTTGAAGTAAAATTGGATATATTTCATAAATAGTGATTTCTTACGAAAAATTTGTCTAAAGTAAAATTCTCTCAGAAAAAAGGTGCATAGTATAGAGCATGTGCAGCTCGATAGTTTTTCTTATTATATTTCATACAAGAATTTTTAACAAAGGAAGTTTTAAAGTACCCATTCTTTTGACAATCATTTTTGATAAATTGTTTAAAAGAGAAAATTTTGTTGGGTGGACAAAATAAGTTGTAGATATTAAGAATAGATTAAATGTTTGCACCTTGTAGGAAGTGACTGAACCGAACTTATAGGTAAGAACAAGTTATAAACCTAATTGGGAATTAGTTTTCCTTGTCTACTCCGGTTTTTGTGATTTGAAAAAAAATGATTTACATTTTTTTAAGATGGCATGTTTCATGGTTTGGAAAAAGTAATTCATGAGGAAAATAAATTTTTGACACTTTTAGTTTTTGGAATAGTGGTAAGTTCTCGTAGAATGCATAAGCATTGAAAAGCCTAGGGCATTGCTTGAAATAATTGTTGGTGCACAACTAGGACTAGTGGTGGCTACTATATAATAAAGCGCAAGTAAGTGTTTAGATCCTATTGCTAATTTTCATGTTAGGAGTACAACCCGTTACTGTATTTCTGTTAGGTTCGTTCTTTTATATTGTTCCTGTTGGGTAGTTAGGGTAACACCTAAACCTGTCATGGATCCCATGGTTTGAAATTTTCTGTCTGAGGGGGACATAGTCCCAAGATTCATTGGCCCTTAGTAGTAGCTGTGTAGGGTAAGGGTGAGCAAAAAACCAAAATAAAACCGAAACCGATAAAAACTGAACCAAAAAAAACCAAAATCGAAAAAAACCGAATCTGAAAATCAAAAACCGAACCGTACTAATATTTTGGTTTTGATTTTAGGTCCAAACCGAACCCAAAAAAACTGGACCGGACCGAATTATAAAATGTTGCACATTGTCTCTTGCTACATGTTGTTTTGTATGATATAGGATATACACACTAGCCACTGCTTCACTCATTTGATTTAGCTGAATACAGATTAGGGTTAGACTAATATAAAATGTCCATTTCTTGTTTTTGTAGATTCTTGGATGTTTTGAATTGAAGATGAAAGTTGAGGTACCAGTAGACTATTTTCTAGAATTCCAAGTTGTTTTCGGTCTGCTGTAGTGTGGTTCACTGGAGTGCTCCTAATCATTTCCTTTTTTTTTGTCTTCAGCTTAGAGCTAGCTAGCTTAACTTTGTACTATTTGGATGACTTATAGTCTATTAGTCTATACTCTGTACCACGTGTCTCAATACACTCGGTTGAAACAATTTATTTTAATTTCTTTTATGGTTGTTTAAATTTATATTATTTTTTATTTAAATCGGTTTTAAAACCAAAACTGAGGTTTTGAAACCGAAACCGAAGCTTCGGTTACGGTTTCGTTTTTCGATTTTTAAAATCGAGGTGTTTCGGTTTTGGTTTTACCCCAAAACCGAACTGAAATGGGGTTTGCTCACCCATAGTATCGGGTGTCTGTTTTCGTGCTTTAGTTGAGAGACTAGAAGACTTATTTGAAAACTAAACTTAGATCAGATAATTAAATAAGCTAAGAGTAGAGTAAAGGCATAACTAAAAAGGAAACAACAAATTCAATAAAGCAACAAACATGACAGGTAAAGAAAAATGAGGAAATTTGAATAAGAGTAAAAATTTCCAAGATAAGTTGAAAAAGAGAATATGTAATAAAGAAAATTTTCTTATGTAGCTGTGCTTGAATAATAAAATAGGGGAATCTTTATAAATAGTTACATAAAATCCATGTACGCTTGGAAAAGCTTGAAAAGAAAAACGAAAGATGTGAAGTTTTACGTTTTCCACCTTTTTGTAACATAAGAAATCGAATTTAGAAAATTAGATTTTTCTAAAATTCGAAAAATAAAGTCGGTTGGTAGGATTTTGGATGCAAAAATTGGATGAACTACGCTCTTACTCAATAAGAGTGGGGAAAATTTGGATGAAAAAGAATTTTTGATTTTCAAAATATTGCATTCATAAAGAAATGCCAATATATTTAGGATGTGAGCATCATACTTTAAGGATTTTTTTGAAAAAATTACATACACATCAGAGGTAGCACTTAAGCATACATGTATAGCTATGTTGTATTTCACTTTGCACATGTGCACAATGTTTGCAAAGATTGGATGCAAACATGATAGATGTATATTATGTTAGGGGTTAATTGATTTTTACCCATATCAAATTTCAGGGATGAAATTTCCTAAGGGTAGGAGAATGTAGCACCCCCCATTTTTAACTCTAGATAATAAAATGAGAATAAATTAATTTCATACTTAGAATAAAATAAAACGGATGGTACCGTTGCGTTCGTCTTGGAATTCTAGTTCAAACAGGCCCCATGTTTGCGTAAAACAGATAACGTATGAAGAAGTTATGAGCATTAGAAGTTTGTATATATATATAAGGCTTAAATATATAAATATATTAACAATAAATATATCTAGAAAATCAAAACATAAGTGGGAAACCAGAGCGGGAAAATGTTCTATTGGGGGTCGACGCCACCGAAGATCTGGGCAGATTCTTCTGTGTGAATGTGGACCGTTTTCTGGTCTAAATTCGTTGTTGAACACCTATAAATAAACCTGTAGAGCCTACCCTAAATCTCATATTTTTGAGACAACGCAGAAGCTCTGCCATTCTCCATCCTTCTAAAATCTCTTCAGGAAATTAAGATTATTAGTTTAGGAATAATTCTGGATCCAGATCTGAATGAACGGAACGTATGTTTGTAAATGGATGTTCAGATCTTTTATCGAAGTGAGGTAATTTCCTAGATCTGGTCTATTACACTTCTATTCTCTTTCTTCTATTTTTAATTTAGTAAAAATTATGAATCCATGGTTGTTAGGTTCTGAATCCAATTTGGGGATGATGTGTACGTAAATATGCATATTTATTCACACATTTTGTAACACCCCGTATTTCTGTTAACACTAATGTTCACAAATTAAAGAATAACTAAACTCAGACGTGAGAATTAAGGGAAACGAGTTGCGCCATTGTGTTCGTCTCGGAATTATGGTTGAGATAGAGTCCGAGTTTGCATGAATTGGACTTCGTATGAAGGAGTAATGGCCATCGAAAGTTTCAGAAAATTCAAAACAGATTTCAAAATTTGAAAATTTAGAGTCAGATGGGCTAGGCGAGAATTTTCCCGCTAGGGCCAGGTTGACCTGGGGGTCGACCTGCCCTGACCAGGTCGACCATAAGGTCGACCTGGGGGTCGACCTGCCCCCCTCCCCCCGGGTAGATTTGTTTTATGATTTGTTGATGACTAGATACTGACTCATTAAGGTTTCTGATATGCTCTGATTGGCTGGGATTAATTCTGGTTTGATCGGACGGCTTAAACTAATCCTAAACTCTATAAAAACACCTATAGACACAAAACCTAAAATCAAAATAAAAATTAGATTCATGGCCTCCATGCCATCACATAGCAACTCAGCATAGCCGCCACCAATTAGAGGGGCAGAAAGCTAATCTAATTCAATTCTTTTCAACTTTAACAACGAATCTTCTTCAAGGGAAAGCTATTACAACTTCAGAACTCAGAATTCAGAATTCAAGACCTTCTCTGAATTGTGAGTTCGATAATTTTAATAAAATAATTAGCAAATTAATTGGATTGAGTTATGATGTGGACCATTTGGTTATGATGTGAATTATTGACCGCATGTTATTATTCATGTAGTAAAATTGTGATGTTTATGTCGTAAATTCTATGATGTTATCTTGTAAAGTTATGATCATCTATGTTGTAATTTTATGATTGGCTTATGTATAATCGAATCACCATGTTGTTCATATGTTAGTTTGGGTATGTTGATTCAAATGACAAATTGTAAGTATGTATGCAAGTTTAGATTTTTATTGAGACATGAATCATATGCAAGTTGGGGAAAATTATATATAACCTTATATGCTTCATGACATCTATTTTAGATCTAAAGTTAGGCTATGACATGTGTGAGTTATATGCCAAATTCTACATGCTAGTTTACATGTTTATATGCAAGTTTATATGAATACATGTGTTTGAAAATGAATCATGTTATGCAAGTTTTTGGTTACTGCCTATGCAAGTTTACACTTTAGATGTAGATCTATGACATACATGATTTATGCAAGTTTGTGACCATTATCTAAACAAGTTCACACCTTTAGATTTGGATTTATGACATATGTAATTTTATGCAAGTTGTAATTTTGGCCTATGCAAGTTTTAGATGTAGAACATCATTCACACATGCAAGTTCACCCATTATGTTTAGATCTAGTTTTAATTATACGTATGTTGTGATGTTTTCTCTTTATTCCATGAGTTAGACTATTCGAGTCTAACGTATATTTTACGTTAACGAACGAACGCACAACATGGGGAAAAAGGGGATATATTAAAAGATTTAATTGGCATAAATGCCTTAAAAGGCGTAAAATAAATTTGTGATGAAATTGGTATGATTTTACATACCATAAATAGATGGACATAATTGAGTCAATTATGGCCATAGTTAAATTTGGAATTAATTGATAATTTGAATAGGGAAAATAATTCAAATTGGGGGATGATTAATTAGGAGTAATTAATCGTCAAAGACACGAGGTTAGGCTCTTTTGTGGTGTAAAACTGCCCGGACCCGCCCAACAAATCCAGCTGCCACAAATGCCAGTCTAATGTGGGAGGTCTTAGGCACAAATTAAATATGTAACAATTGTAAAGACACGAGGTTAGGCTCGTTTGTGGTGTAAGACTGCCCGGACCTACCCGGCAAATCCAGCTGCCACAAATGCCAATCTAATATGAGAGGTCTTTATGAGGTTACGGTCTTAATGAATTAAGAAACACTTAACCAGATAAACATGTAGTGGGACATGAGGGGGTTAAGTGGGTGCCTTGGGTGGCATGGGGAATCTAGTGAGTGCCTTAGGTGGCATTTGAAATACGATTAGAAATACTTAACCAAAATTGGAACATGTAAGTGAACAAGAATAAGAAGAGGGTTAAGTGGGATGTACTAGAGGGGACCAAGCTTAGTTGGATAGCTTGTGTCAAGTAATGGGGGCCCGTTTCAACTAGCAATCCATACGTATCTTTGTGGGCTCGACCCAAGTCGAGGACATGACACGCATATTGGGCTTGACTGTAAGAGGCCAAACCAGGTTAGCGGTGGCAACGCAAGTCCAACGGGTTCATATGCTTGTGTGGACCCGGGCTGGTAGGTAAGACGTTGTTGCATCGTGTAGGTATAAGTCATGCATTATTTGTGGTATCGGGTTGCCACTTTGGGGAGTGATACACCCCACTGTGGGGCCAGCACGGGTATCTACGAGTTAGGGAGCCGATCGCTTGGGGGTAGTGGGTACACCTAGTAGAGATAGGGGCAGGCGGCACCTATGAAGGCAGCTAGGGGTGCACGAAATTACCATTATCATTATTTAAGTCTGTAGCCGGGATCAACCTTAGGGTAACTAGTGGTGGTGCAGTATAGCAAATATCTTATAGTGGTGTGCAGTATAGCTATTATCTTATAGTGGTTTAGGTGTGCTTTAACGATATCGTTGTTCATCTTGTTTCCTTGTTTACTCTGCCATACTCAATGGTTCATGGTCATTTCCTGATTTTCCAACTTATGCCTTAGCCTAGTTACTTTGGTAATTATATTGCTAAAGTTATCGCACTCGCCAGACTTTATGTCTGACCCCCTTTGTTTCCTCCTCTTTTCTTCCTTCCCCCCCTCCCCAAGGTGCTCAGGTTAGGACTAGCACTAGCGGAGCTTGATTTTGGACAACTGCGCTTCTTGCTTTTAGAAGATTGCTTGGATTGCTGAAGTAAAGTTCAGCCTCTCTTTTATTTATGGATATTTTGTATTGGGGATTATGTCTTTCAATTTATGTACTTTGATTTAGTCAAGATGGATATTATGTACTTGGCTCTAGTTTTAATGATGTAATCAAACATATGTATTTTCCGCTGCAATGAAATAAAGTTTTTAATTTTTCAAGTACTGTTTATACCAGTCTTGTTGTTAAGTTTCTGTTCTATACACACTTAAAATGCTCCATGGAAGTTAATGCATTCCCTTTGTGAGTGACACTAATGGACATGGGATGTTACACAGGGAATTAGAGCTGAAGGTTACCAGAACAGATATGAATTTTGAAAAGCTGTTTATCAAAAATAATTTTTGTAAAGAAATACCTTCAAAAGTATGTTTTAAGGAAAGTATTTTTAGGAGAAAAGCTTATTTTAGAAAGCATAACACCAAGGGACATATATCTTTCCTTCGGTTCTTTTGTATTGAATCTTTCCTTTTTCGTTCAGCATGTCTGAAGCATCTGAGATACCAGAGGGTGTTCATGTACCCAGTTGGTTTCATCAATATCTCGAGGCTAGGGCCGCCACCGCAGGTCCAACAAATGCTCTTCCTCCTCCTCCTCCTCGCGTCGATACTTTTGCTAAGATATGTAAGGACTTTCGGGCAATGGGTGGAAAACCTTTTCACGGGACAGAGACATTTGTTGAAGCTCGAAACTGGCTAAAGGAGGTGGAAGAATTATTTGGAATCTTTGAGGTGGATGATGGAAGAAAGGTCTAGTTAGCTGCCTGGCTAATGAAGGATGAGGCCTCGTTTTGGTGGGAGGTCATTAATGGAGGACGTCCAGTCGATACATGGAAGAAAGTTCCTCTCACGGGCTGAAGAGATTCTATACATGGAAAGGTTTCTAGCATTGAAGCAAGGGAATCTATCGGTGAAAGAGTACGTCAACAAATTCAATCAATTGGGAAGATTTGCTTGGACTTGGTGAATACTTCTGAAAAGAAGGCCCTGAGATTTGTTAAGGGTTTGAACGAGCCGTCTCATGGGTTAGCTATGACCCACATCCCCATGGGGGCTACCTTTGAGAGTCTAGTTGACATTGCGCTTATGCATGAAGAAGAGAAGGGCGCCAATGCTAATAAGGCACCCGAGAAGAAAGGGGATCAAAAGAAGCCGCAATAGCAACAACAGAACAAGAAAGGTAGCAAAGGCAACAATGGTAAGGGAAAGAAAAGATGCTTTAATTGTGGGACACCCGGCTATCTAAGCAAAGATTGTAGGAAGAAAAATAAGACTTGTTGTTTCCACTGTGGCGAGGGGGGACATCTTATTAAGGACTTCCGAAGAAAAGGGCAGAGGGCAGGGTCTACCTCGGGAGGGCAGGAGCAGGCTCTTATGGCATCAGGGTAGGCAAGGGGACAAGTTCAGGCTCTCGTGGTCCCACCGCTGCAAGAACAAGGTAGAGCAATTTCCGTTGAAAGTTTAGTTTTTCTGTTTGATCATCCTGTCCGTACTTTATTCGATTCTGGCGCATCACATTCGTTTATCTCTACATCATTAGTTGAAACACTGCACTTAGATACTAGTCTAGTTACAGATCCCTTAGTAGTCTCAAATCCTATTGGTGGTTCGGCTCATCTTTCTATGATTTGTCGGGATTTGAGAGTGTTTATCTTGAGCATTGAGTTTGAATGCAATGCCTTTGTTCTTGGCTTCATGGGCTACGGTTTAATTCTAGGTATGGATTGGCTAACTAAATACGGGGCCATCCTAGATTGTGAAAGAAGGGTAGTTAGATTGTTGACTCGTTTTGGAAAGACCCTTGATATTTCTTGTGACCTTAGAGGTCCAGTAATGCTTAGCTACCTAGAATCCCTTGACGCATCCGATGATGATTTACATTCTGTTCCCATAGTCTGTGAATATGTTGATGTCTTCGATGAGGTGAGGGGTTTACCCCCAAAACGTGAGATAGACTTTCGAATATATCTAGTGGATAATGCAAAGGCAGTTGCATTACCAGTACACCGCATGGCTCCAAGAGAGAGAAGAGAACTCGGTAAGCAAGTGAAGGAATTGCTTGAGAAGGGGTTCATCAGACGTAGTATATCGGAGTGGGGTGCTCCAGTAGTATTTGCCACGAAGGCAGATGGGTCCCTTAGACTTTGTGTGGACTATAGAGAAATTAATAAGCTTACTAAGAAGAATAGACACCCACTGCCGAGGATTGACATCTCTTCGATCAGTTAGTTGGCGCCTTAGTGTTTTTTCAGTTGGACTTAGCCACGGGTTTCCATCAGTTGAGAGTGGCTGAGGATAGCATAGACAAGACTGCCTTTAGGACTCCAGACGGTTTCTTCGAGTGGCTTGTGATTCCCTTCGGTTTGACAAACTCCCCCGCATACTTTGTTGACTTGATGAGTAGGGTGTTTAGGGAGTACCTTAATAAATTCGTGGTAGTCTTTGTGGACGACATCTTGATCTTTTCTAAGAACGAGGAAGAGCATGTCCTACATCTTAGGGAAGTGTTGGAGACTCTTCGAGCGCAAAGCCTTAAAGCTAAATTTTCTAAATGTCACTTTTGGAGGAAGGAAGAGCGATTCTTAGGGCATGTGGTTTCCAAAGAAGGGATAGTTGTGGATCCCGCGAAGGTAGTGGCCATCCAAGATTGGAAGGTTCCTAAAAATGCTACCGAGGTGAGGAGTTTCTTAGGGTTGGCTGGCTACTATAGGAAGTTTATCAAAGACTTCGCAAAAATATTAGCCCCATTAACACGCTTGCTGAAGAAGAACCTAGTTTTCACATGGGACGTAGATTATGATGACGTGTTCCAACGTTTAAAGAGAGCTTTCACCACAGCCCTAGTCTTAGTGCTGCCAGATGGGAGTAAGCCATTTACCGTTTATACCGATGCTTGTGGGACAGGACTAGGCGCAGTCTTAATGCAAGAAGGAAGGATAATAGCCTATGATGGAAGGCAGTTGAGAGTGCATGAGAGAAATTACCCTACACATGACCTAGAGTTGGCCGCTATTGTCTTTGCGCTTAAGTCTTGGCGTCATTATCTTCTTGGTGAGAAATTTGAATTGTTCACTGACCACAAGTCACTAAAATACGTATTCTCTCAGAAGGACTTGAACTTAAGGCAGCAAAGGTGGATGGAATTCTTAGCATCCTATGATTTCGAGATAGCATATACCCCTGGCAAGGGTAACGTGGTGGCAGATGCCTTAAGTAGGAAGAGGTTATCCTTGAGTCCTTTGTTTGTTGAGCGACGAAGCTTAGAGTTCATCTCTACGTTTGACTTTAAGCCTTCCGTTGACTTTGTACCCAGTTTGCTAGCAACCTTAGAGGTCAGACCTACGCTTTTGGGATGGATTGGCGAGGCACAGCGAGATGACCCACAATTGGTTGATTTAGTTGAAAAGCTCAAAGGAGGGGAGTCATCGAGCCATATCCATAGGTATACTCTAAATGATAAGGGTTGGTTACGTAGGGACGGTAGACTTTGTGTACCAAAAGACGAGGACCTAAGGAAGACCATTCTTGATGATGCACATCGTTCGAAGATGACCATACATCCCAGTGTGGACAAGATGTACATGGACATGAGACGAGTTTACTTTTGGGCCGGTACGAAGAAGGACGTGGCCGAGTATGTCGCTAGATGCTTGGTGTGCCAACAAGTAAAGGCAAATCGAAAGAAGCCCGGTGGATTGCTTCACCCATTGGAGGTCCCACAATGGAAGTGGGAAAGTGTTTCGATGGATTTTGTTGATGGGTTACGGATATCGAGAAAGGGTAATACGGGGATTTGGGTCGTGGTAAACAGACTTACCAAGAGCACCCATTTCATTCCCGTGAAGAGTTAGAGGACTGCTCCATGGTTAGCCTCCGTATACATTTGAGAAAGAGTTTGTTTGCACGGTGTTCCTTCTAGCATAGGGAGCGACCATGATCCTATCTTTACTAGCGAATTTTGGAAAAGCTTGCAAGAGGCGGTAGGGACTCAGTTATGTTTGAGCACCACATATCATCATCAGACGGACGGCCAGACCGAAAGGGTGAATCATATTCTAGAGGACATGTTGAGGTTGTGTGTCTTAGACTTCGGAGGTACATGGGAGGAACATCTTCCGTTGGTAGAGTTCGCATATAATAACAGCTTTCAGTCTAACATTGGCATGGCACCGTTCGAGGCTCTTTAAGGACGGCCATGTTGTTCGCTTACATGTTGGTGGGAGTCTACAGATAAGATCTTGCTTGGGCCCGATATGATTAGAGAGACTTAGGAGAAGATCGATTTGATTCGAAGGAGGATGAAGACGGCGCAAGATAGGAAGAAATCTTATGCGGACAAGAGAAGGTCAGATCTTGAGTTTGATATTGGGGACATGGTCTTTGTCAAGGTATCTCCATTACGGAGCGTCGTTCGCTTTGGGTCCGTTGGGAAGTTAGCAACAAGGTTCGTAGGGTCGTTTCCTACTAAGGAGAGGATTGGGCGGATGGAGTATAGAGTGGAGTTGGCTGAGAGACTTAGTGGCGTACACGATGTATTCCATGTATCACATTTGAGGAAGTGCTTGCACGAGACCGCGGAAGTGGTAGAGCCGAGATTGCTTAGAGAGGTGGAGATAGAGCGTGATGCGACGATTCGACGAGCTCCTACGTGCATTCTTGGGTCGGAGGTTAAGAATTTGAGCAATCGAGAGGTCAAGCTAGTCAAAGTGCAATAGGAAGATGATGAGAGCAACACTACTTGGGAGACGGAAGAGAAGATGCGTTCATTGTACCCTTTTCTTTTCGAGGGTATGTCTTTTAATTTCTCCTTTATCGCTTACCTTGTACTTATCTTATCTTTAGTATGTCCTCTCGCTAGTACCTTTGACCTTTAGATAGGGTAATCCTATGGTTGAAACATGTGTTTGAGACATGTTATGTATGATGGATGCATGTGGATGCAAGTGTTTGCTAGTGGGTGCTCGTGGATGCATATACACACACATTAGGCACTAGATCGGCTCAGTCACTTCATATTGCATATTGCATATAAATGTGTGTGCATATTTAAGTTAATGGTTGTATAATGGTTGCGCTATCATATGGATGCGACATTTTGGTGAATGGTTGCGCATGCATGTAGAAGTAATATGTATCGATAGGGTTCTTCGCATACATAATGGACGCATGGCACGATCAAGTTTTGCATTAAGGAGGTCAACTGAATCAGTAGACCATCTGATATGCATTAGATAAGGAACATATACACACACTTCTTGCATATGTTCATACAACATTAGGAATTTTATAAGGACAATGGATGCCTGTGTTTGATGGTTGAGTAGATGGTTGTTTGGATGGTAGGATATGCAATCTCCTTAACTTGGAGATTTCGGGGGCGAAATCCTTTAAGGAAGGGAGAATGTAATACCCCGTATTTCTGTTAACACTAATGTTCACAAATTAAAGAATAACTAATCTCAGACATAAGAATTAAGGGAAACGGGTTGTGCCATTGTGTTCGTCTCGGAATTCTGGTTGAGATAGAGTCCGAGTTTGCGTGAATTGGACTTTGTATGAACGAAGTTATGGCCATCGAAAGTTTCAGAAAATTCAAAACAGATTTCAAAATTTGAAAATTCAGAGTCAGATGGGCTAGGCGGGAATTTTCTTGCTAGGGCCAGGTCGACCTGCCCTCCCCCCCCCCCCCAAGGCAGATTTGTTTTATGACCTGTTGATGACTAGATGCTGACTCATTAGGGTTTCTGATATGCTCTGATTGGCTGGGATTAATTCTGGGTTGATTGGACGGATTAAACTAATTCTAACCTCTATAAAAACACCTATAGACTCAAACCTTAAAATCAAAATAAAAATTAGATTCGTGGCCACCATGCCGTCACCTAGCAACTCAGCATAGCTGCCACCAAACAGAGAGGCAAAAGCTAATCTAATTCAATTCTTTTCAACTATAACAACGAATCTTCTTCAAGGGAAAGCTATTACAACTTCAGAACTTAGAATTCAGAATTCAAGACCTTCTCTGAATTGTGAGTTCGATAATTTTAATAAAATAATTAGCAAATTAATTGGATTGAGTTATGATGTGGACTATTTGGTTATGATGTGAATTATTGACGGCATGTTATTATTCATGTAGTAAAATTGTGATGTTTGTGTTGTAAATTTTATGATGCTATCTTGTAAAGTTGTGATCATCTGTGTTGTAATTTTATGATTGGCTTATGTATAATCGAATCACCATGTTGTTCATATGTTATTTTGGGTATGTTGATTCATATGATAAATTATAAGTATGTATGCAAGTTTAGATTTTTATTAAGACATGAATCATATGCAAGTTAGGGAAAATTATATATAACCTTATATGCTTCATGACATCTATTTTAGATCTAAAGTTAGGCTATGACATGTGTGAGTTATATGCCAAATTCTACATGCTAGTTTACATGTTTAGATGTAAGTTTATACCATT
Source organism: Allium sativum (assembly GCA_030737875.1). NCBI lineage: Eukaryota > Viridiplantae > Streptophyta > Magnoliopsida > Asparagales > Amaryllidaceae > Allium > Allium sativum. Next base: position 39,981,550 of record JASFAX010000020.1, on the reverse strand, counting down.
GTTATGTTGCATAAATCACATATGCAAGTTTATATGAATACATGTGTTTGAAAATGAATCATGTAATGCAAGTTTGTGGTTACTGCCTATGCAAGTTTACACGTTAGATGTAGATCTATGACATACATGATTTTTTCAAGTTTGTGACCATTATCTAAACAATTTCACACCTTTAGATTTGGATTTATGACATAAGTAATTTTATGCAAATTGTAACTTTGGCCTATGCAAGTTTTAGATGTAGAACATCATTCACACATGCAAGTTCACCCCTTATGTTTAGATCTAGTTTTAATTATATGTATGTTGTGATGTTTTCTCTTTATTCCATGAGTTAGACTATTCGAGTCTAACATATATTTTACGTTAACGAACGAACGTACAACGTGGGGAAAAAGGGGATAATATTAAAAGATTTAATTGGCATAAATGCCTAAAAAGGCGTAAAATAAATTTGTGATGAAATTGGTATGATTTTACATACCATAAATAGATGGACATAATTGAGTCAATTATGGCCATAGTTAAATTTGGAATTAATTGATAATTTGAATAGGGAAAGTAATTCAAATTGGGGGATGATTAATTAGGAGTAATTAATCGTCTAAGACACGAGGTTAGGCTCTTTTGTGGTTTAAGACTGCCCGGACCCGCTCGGCAAATCTAGCTGCCACAAATGCCAGTCTAATGTGGGAGGTCTTAGGCACAAATTAAATACGTAACAATTGTAAAGACACGAGGTTAGGCTCGTTTGTGGTGTAAGACTGCCCGGACCCGCCTGACAAATCCAATTGCCACAAATGCCAGTCTAATGTGAGAGGTCTTTATAAGGTTACAGTCTTAATGAATTAAGAAACACTTAACCAGATAAACATGTAGTGGGACATGAGGGGGTTAAGTGGGTGCCTTGGGTGGCATGTGGAATCTAGTGGGTGCCTTAAGTGGCATTTGAAATATGATTAGAAACACTTAACCAAAATTGAAACATGTAAGTGAACATGAATAAGAAGACGGTTAAGTGGGATGTACTAGAGGGGACCAAGCTTAGGTGGATAACTTGTGCCAAGTAATGGGGGCCCCTTTCAACCAGTAACCCATACGTATCTTTGTGGGCTCGACCCAAGTCGAGGACGGGACACGCATACTGGGCTTGACTGTAAGAGGCCAAACCGGGTTAGCGGTGGCAACGCAAGTCCAATGGGTTCATATGCATGTTTGGACCCGGGCTAGAAGGTAAGACGTTGTTGCATCATGTAGGTATAAGCCGTGCATTATTTGTGGTATCGGGTTGCCACTTTGGGAAGTGATACACCCCACTGTGGGGCCAACACGGGTATCTACGAGTTAGGGAGTCGGTCGCTTGGGGGTAGTGGGTACACCTAGTGGAGATAGGGGCATACGCCACCTATGTAGGCAGCTAGGGGTGCAAGAAACTACCATTATCATTATTTAAGTCTGTAGGCGGGATCAACCTTAGAGTAATTAGTGGTTGTGCAGTATAGCAAATATCTTATACTGGTGGTGCAGTATAGCTATTATCTTATAGTGGTTTAGGTGCGCTTTAACGATATCGTTGTTCATCTTGTTTCCTTGTTTACTCTGCCATACTTAATGGTTCACGGTCATTTCCTGATTTTCCAACTTATGCCTTAGCCTAGTTACTTTGGTAATTATATTGTTAAAGTTATTGCACTCGCCAGACTTTATGTCTGACCCCCTTTGTTTCCTCCTCTTTTCTTCCTCCCCTCCCCCCCCCCCCCCCCACAAGGTGCTCAAGTTGGGACTAGCACCAGCGGAGCTTGATTTTGGACAACTGTGCTTCTTGCTTTTAGAAGATTGCTTGGATCGCTGAAGTAAAGTTCAACCTCTCTTTTATTTATGGCTATTTTGTATTGGGGATTATGTCTTTCAATTTATGTACTTTGATTTAGTCAAGATGGATATTATGTACTTGGCTTTGGTTTTGATGATGTAATCAAACATATGTATTTTCTGCTGCAATGAAATAAAAATTTTAATTTTTCAAGTACTGTTTATATTTGTCTTGTTGTTAAGTTTCTGTTCTATACACACTAAAATGCTCCATGGAAGTTAATGCATTCCATTTGTGAGTGACATTAATGGACGTGGGGTGTTACACATTTATTCTTATTTTAGTTTAAATAAATGTCATTTGTCGGTATTTTATCGCATTAAACCATAATCCAATTGATTTAAAAATATCATACATTCATCATCATACAAAGGAAAATTGGTCATTTTTGTGCTTAAGTTATTTTGAGAATTTTTACTTAGACTTTTTTCATTGTTTTTATAGAAATAATATGGAAGAGGGCTTCATGAAGATTTATATGCATACAAAGGAATGAAGAATTAATTCTCATACATCATCATGGAGGACCCCACTTACTATACTTAAAAGCCAATGGACAAATTAGTGGATATTAAAGCTTTAGAAAAATTTGATGATGGATTAAAGCTTGATGATTACTTGGTGGCCACACTTCCTAAAGGGCGTTCTTGGTAGCACGCTAAAAGTGAATTAAGGTTTAGTCATATATAAATAACCCATGTATGTTGATGTAAAAATGATCTGGGATTTTATTTAGTTTAGAATAGAGGCTCAAATCAAAATCTCTTTTATTTTCATGGCTACTTAGCCATTTTCTTTATGTAATTTTTTTAGTGTAATTTTAATATAGTGCTCTTTTCTTTTGTTGTTCATTTGCTTTCATGTCATTAGTGTAGATTTATTTTTATGCAAGTAGAATAGATTTTAATCTTTATTTGCTCTTCTTTTGTTTTCTTTTATAATGAAATCTCTTTATGTTATCGTTGAATACATTATGAGTAGTTAAACCCCTTCAATTTTGGGGTAGTGAAGCACTCATGACTCACGAATAATTAACATAAGAATTTCATGTTTCTAACTCTCTTATTTGAGCTTAATCTGAAATTGGATATAAATAAAGTAAAGATTTTATATGGTGAAAATTGAACACACATCTTGATTGATTATTCCCAAATGTGTTATACTCATATCATTAATAGAATCATACTTTATCACCATTTAATTAATTTTAGAAAAAGTAATGACATTAGAAATGAAAGCATCCTTAATGTTCTATGTAGTTAGTGAATATTAACATATAGAACATACCCATAATATTTCATTTTTATTAGAACTATTATTTTCTATGTGACAATTAGGGCTTTAAGTTTGTATTGAAAATTGATGATTTATGTAGCTTGAATTTTCTAGCATATAAATCATGCTTGTATGAATACAACACTTAATATGCTAGTTATCAAAGAGAGTTAGAACCATTTTTTATGTTAATTAGATTGATGTTGATAGTGAATCTACTCATAAATTGTCTCTTAGTCTTGTATTTGTATTCATTTTAATATTGTTAGTTTTCTTTTAGTTTTTAATTAACAATTTCACTCGCTTTCGGTTTAATTTGATTGATAAGATTAGAATAAATTATTTTCCTAAGGATTGACCCGTATTCACCATGTACTATGATTGTACGTTGTGCGCTTGCGGTTATTATTACGATATTTTGTCAACAGTTTTCCAATTCCATAGAAACGCCATTTGCAAACATGTTTTTGGCGTCGTTGTCGGGGAAAGTTTTGATTTTAATTTTATTCTTTGAGTTAATTTTTTTATTTGTTGTTCTCCTTAAAAAAAATTTTGCGTGTAGCTTTTGTTTGTATTGTTCATTTCTATTTTGTGTGATCTTGTGTGACTGTAACACCCCACGTCCATTAATGTCACTCAAAAAGGGAATGCATTGAGTTTTGTGGAGCAATATAAGTAAAAAGAAAATAATATTACAAGAAATAAAAGTAGTACTTGAAAATTTTGTAATTTTATTGCAGCGGAAATAGAAATAAGCTTGATTATATTTCCAAGTACATAACATCAATCTTGTACAAAACCTTCAGAGTACATAACTTTAAAGCCATAATCCCCAACATAAAAATGCCATACGCAGAATCAAGGCCAAGCAATACACCTTTCAACCTCAAGCTGGAAGAAAGGGATATCTGAACTAAGCTTGAGTATTTCCTCCCTAAGAACCTGTGGGGGGAATGGAAGAAAAGAGGCGAAACAAACTAGGTCAGACATAAGTCTGGTGAGTCCAGTGACTTTGACAATATAATCATTAAAGTAACAGGATAAGAACATAAACTGGAAAGCAAGAAATGACTGTAGAATAAACAGGAATGACAAAGCAGGCAAGATGAACAAGATATAACGTTGATTGCGCTTCTAATCACTACAGGATAATTACTACACCACACCAATGCTAGTAACACCGTATCATTACTAGTTACTCAACACCCTTACTAGTCCCCTACTAAAAGTTGATCCTTGTTACTAGTCATGATAATGGCAGTTTCATGTACTCCTAGCTGCTATCGTAGGTGCCCCTTTTTGCTCCTACCCCCAGGAGTTGTACCCACTACCTTCCTCGTTCGATCGACTCCCTAACTCGCATGTATTATTACTTGTGTCATTCGGCCTCACTTGTATGTAGATACCTATGTTGGCCCCATCATGGGGTGTATCAATTCCCATGATGGCAACCCGACATGATTCAAGATGCACAATGTAATACTACTGATGCCCAGTACCTGTTTTTTCCACTCCATAGCACGTGCACTCCCATACTCTGTCGGAACCTACACTGCTGCACCACTCACCGCTATTTTGACCGCTTGTAATCAGCCCAGTAATCGTGCCCCACCCTGCCTAGCTCAGGGTACCATGATATATCTATGTGGATAACTGCTGAAATGGGTCCCCGTTACTAGGGTTTCCTAATCAACATGTTATAATGGTTAAGTGTTCTCAATTTAACTTAACCCCGCCCATTTTCTTGATTAACATGTTGTACTGGTTAAGTGTTGCCTATTCATATGTTACTTAACCTTCTCACTGATTCACGCATGTTTATTTAACGGTTAAGTTTGTGGGCCTATATATACTAATATTACCACTTACCCAAAATTTACTTAACCCTTCCCCTTATCAAGTCCATATGTATTATTGGTTAAGCTTTCCTTAACCCTATCCACTTTATCCATGTAATATTGGTTAAGTTGTCTTCTTGTCCATGTTAACTTAAACCACCCACCTAACATGTTATATTGGTCATGTGTCGCATGTTTATATGTTACTTAACCTTTCCATTTTTTGCATGTCTGTTCCTTAGCTTTAATTTATTCATTAAAGCACCAACCTCTTACATTAGAACTGTTGTTTGCGGTTGCTGGATGTGCCGGGCGGTTCCGGGAAGACTTCTACCGCAAACCCATTCTAACCTTGGGTTTTAGGGCTTAATGCGCTAACCTCTCACATTAGATCTATGTTGTTGCGGTCGATGGATGTGCCGGGCAGTTCCGGGCAGTCTTACACCGCAACTCAATCTAACCTTGGGTTAGGCACATTCATCTTTTAGCCAATTTACATATTTACCATACATGTCCAAGTTTAAATGTAAATCATCCATAAGTGTGGTCAATTCAAGTTATGCCACATTTTCTAGTTATGCCCAAAATTAGTTATATGATTACAACCCCTTTTAAAGCCAAATACATAATATTCAACTTTTACCCAAACTTTTCCCCAACGTTCCCACGTCGTTCGTACGTATAGTTCATGTGATACGTTAGGCTCACAATTAGCCCAACTCATAAAAAAAGGAAAAAGGGAAGAAACACATGACATCATAACTGGCATAAACAATATAGATCTAAGATTGCATAAATCTAGTAAACATATAAAAATAGATCCAATCAACATATGGAATGGGAACTAGCGTAGATCTAAACATAAACTTGCACGGATTTAAACATATGAATTGGTATGGATCTAATCATATAAACATGTAGATCTAAACATATGAACATATAGTTCTAAACATATGGAATGATATGGATCTAATCATATAAATATGTAGATCTAAATATATGAACATATAGTTCTAAACATATGGACTGATATGGAGCTAATCATATAAATACGTAGATCTAAACATATGAACATATAGTTCTAAACATATGGACTGATATGGATCTAATCATATAAACATGTAGATATAAACATATAAAATATGATCTTACATATATGAACATGACTTGCATATAATCTTTCAAAACTTGCATGGATCGAGCAAACTTGCATACATAACTTGCATATGTAATTAGGCATATGAATTAACATAGAACATAACTTGCATATAATGAATCAAATCAAGCATAAATCAAAACATAGTTTGCAAAGACATAAACTTTATATGATTTACAAACATTTTCATACAGTCCAATTCATAACTAATCACAATTACGTTTAAACAATTATCTTATGAAAGTAACTACACTCATAGAAAACGGATCTTGAATTCTGGGATCTGATTTCTGAAATTGCTAAGCTAATCCGTTGATGTAGGCATTGATTCGTTCGTTGTTGTTCTAAAATTCCTTTTCGCAATTCCTACGCTTTGAATCTTTATCTCTTATCTATTTATCTTTAATCTAGAATTTGATTTGTTATGGTGGCGGCTAGGTTAGCTTGTAGATGAACAACATGACGACATCATAGTTTAGGGTTGTGAGGTTAGGGTTTAGGTTTAGCTATGTATGTATAGATGTTTAGGATTAATATGGGACTTTAGATCAACCTAAGAGTCATCAAAGCCATCCAAACCCAAGAGAGCCAACCAGAACATGACACATATGCCCTAACACCTCAGAAAATCGTCACTGTCCAGATCAGTTCGCAGGTGTCGACCCTACATGGGGGTCGACACCTGTAATAACCCGAAAATCCCTGCCCTTCGAATTGACTATAAACCACATAGGTCTGATCCAAAAGTTGGAAATCCTCGAATGCATTAACTCTAGGAATATAACACATTAGAACAAATAACAGCAGACTTTTCTTACATCATAATAATGCAACATCAGAGTACAGAATATCAGAGTACATCGATAAATAATAATACAGCGGAAGATAAATTACAATAAATATAATACAATGCAGGGGAACCAATAATCTGATACAGCGGAAGTCTATCAATGCTCTGGACATAGCTTTAAGCTTCGATCCAGAATCCTGCTCAATATCTGCAAAATAAGCTACTCGACTGCCCGTGTAGAAAAGAGGGCACCTGAGTTTGCAAAGTGAAACAAACTACGGGTCAGTCATGGGACTGGTATGAGAAATCTTTCCTAACTTATTTAACAATATGGCTAATCATAGGACCATGCTGCTAAAGTGGAACGGGTTTACTCCATTGGATTTCCAGTGCATGAAGTAAATCGTTTAAAACAACGCTATGCTTTTTAGAAAAATGAAACCATTATAAGACTCAAGTCCCATCACACATTGCAACGCAAACCAGGGGATAGAGTTTTACATTATAATGGTAAAAAATGCTTCATACGATAAAATGGATTTGATATTATTATTAGTGTGTATATGTTTCAAAAATATTTCAATCATAATGTATCAATCATAGACAGCATAACTACCATATACTATGTCGCCATACTAGTTATACAATCAAAACCGTCCGGTGTCATATTGGAAATTGGGTTTCCATCATGAGTCAAGGCTAGGAACGATCTCCTTACCGATTCGAGGCACTCTAGCAATGTCTCAGGATTCGGACGCTGGAGAACCCTAGGATACTACAGTGCCGGTCCACAAATACTTTAGCGGATTGGCAATTCCTGAACACACGCTTCCCGGTCCTATTGAACCTATAATTTGGCCATTGGCGACCAATAAATCCGAGGTAACTCATAATCCATCATCCACATAAGTAAAAATGCCAGGGTTTGTAAACGCTGACACCACTTCTAGTTAGAAAGAAACGTGTGCACTCCCTGCGTTCCCTTGCTCCGTTTTTGACTCATACCAGGGTGTGATGTTCGCGAAGTCACGCTATACACAAAGCTATGCCTAAACAAGCTATGCTTTGATCATCAACCACAAAGCCATGCTTTTCAACAAAATCCTTGATCATTTGCATCTTGGCGTGCCACATTGACAATCCATGCCATGTGATCGATAACTAGCAATATATAACCTCTGAGCTCGTACGTCTCAGAGAAGGGTGTTGAGAAAGAGAATAAATTCTCCGCCACTACAGATACATATTAAATAGAAATCAATTTAATTTACATGGAATGAAATCCAATGTCAGACACACATCCATTTACAAGTCTATTCTGGGTCTGAACGAAACCGGAGACACCTTATTCCTCGTCCCATATGTCCAATATGGAAGTGAGGTTCTCGCTTATCCGGACGATCAACAAGTACGTCCGGACAACTACCACTTTAACCCTTTACTGGTAGCTAGCCAATGTCCAGCATCAACAGTCATCCATTCGATGTGAAGATCGCAGGTATTCAACCACTGTCTTCATCTTCGACTCTTAGTCCTCGTAGTAATTATTCGGAATGGGTTAAACCTGGTCTTTTCGAATAACTTGTGTATTTTATAATAAAAAATCAAGTGCTATAAAAACACATCCAACGCCTCATTCCAATTCAAAATATTCTTTAAATAAAATATTCACGTTATTCTATCAAAGATAAATTCTTTAAATTTATTCTTAAATCATTCTTTTAAAGATTTATTAAAAACTCCAATTTGGTTTAAAATATCAAAAATGATTATTTAAATTTAAGAAATTAATCTCATCTTTAACTGGGTTAAAGAACTAATGTCCATTAAAACATAGTTCACGGTAAACCCAAAACCGCCTTCCATTAAATATGGAATTTTCACAGAAGTCAATTCAATATATAATCGATATAAATTTCGGTATCAGACCAATAATATAAATGGAAAAATAGCAAAGTCTTTTAAATTCCATATATAGTAATGGTCTTCTTTTATAGAAGCTCATCCCGATTATTATTAAATCGAATTCCATTCAATTCCAATTTAATATTTTAAATTGAAAAAAAAAAATCTTTGGAAAATTACCGTTTCATCTTAATAAAAGATTTATAAATTCCATTTAAATCTTAATAAAAGATTTATAAATTCCATTTAAATCTTAATAAAAAGATTTATTCTCCTCACACGGGGTTTATGAATAGTGTTATTTAAAACACCATTCACGACAAACCCAAAATCCAATTTATTTTATTTAATTCCAAATAAATATTAATTAACTGGAAAACTCCATTAAATCTTGATTAAAGATTTATTCTATTTCTTTATTAAAATAATGTTTTCAAAATATTAGATTTTGGAAATTACTACTTTTTATTCTATTCATTATAAAATGAATAAAAACGATCGATAAACCTGTTCGGGTTAAAATGGCATTTCAACTTATAATGGGCTAAATAGTCTAATTCATTACCATGTCCATTTATGGTTTATAATGGGCTAGACCTCCCACATTAGGCCTACAACTTATGGATGCTGGACATGTCGGTCGGGTCCAAGCAGACTTATCCCATAAGTTGGGCTTAACCTCGTGTCATAGCCCGCTTTGTATTTGCGCACTTAGACCTTTCATATTAGGTTCAACATTAGTGGCTGCTAGATATGCCAGTCGGGTTCGGGCAGACTTCCACCACAAATGCAACCTAACCTCGTGTCAAAAGTGCAATTATAATTTATAATTGTAATTATTTCACTGAAAAATATTCATTATTTTAAACTATTCTTTATTTAAAATATCTTTATTCTAAAATATTCTTAATTTAAAATATCCTTTATTCTAAAATGTCCTTTATACTAAATTGTTATTTATTTTATAATATTGCTGTTACCAAATATTCTTTATTTCGGAATGGGAATGCGACCTAGCCAATTACAATATAAGCTCATTTATATGGTTTTCATACATTGCATATGAATGATAAATAATCAGTAAACATCCAAATAATAACCATAGTGCATTCTACAACTAATCACAAGGGAAATGTGTGATTAGAATATCATCCCAAGACCCGTGTTGGGTTTCATCCAACAAATAAATAATAAATTATTTGTGTACTTGAGCGATGTGTAATAAATATCGTCCCAATCACATAAACAAGTCACATAACTTGTAAATGGAAGTGTAATTATAATAACATTATTTAAACATGTTTAATTTTCTAAATCTCAATCATGTCACAATATAACACACATAACAACACAACAATTCATCCATGAAATAGATATAACAAATATTTCAATCATTTTAATACAATAAAAATGATACTTTTTATTTCAATCTTTTTAATGAAACAAAGTGACAATAAAAATGTAATATTTTTATTGAAAACACGACATTATCTAAATAAATGATATATTCGTTTGACGAATCGTTATCCTAAATAAATGACATATTCATTACTCTAACATATATGACATATTTAACTAAAATGACATTTTATTCTAACATGACATTCTTGTCTAAATAACAATTTTAACTAAATTGGCAATTTAATCCTAACATGACATTTTTATTCTAAAATAACAATTTTAACTAAATTGACAATTTAATCCTAACATGACATTTTTATTTTAAAATGACAATTTTAACTAAGTTTACAATTTAATCCTAACATGACATTTTTATTCAAAAATGACAATTTTAACTAAATTTACAATTTAATCCTAACATGACATTTTTATTCTAAAATGACAATTTCTAACAAAATTGACATTGTTATCTAACATAACTTGTCTCTGACTAAATGACATATTTTATTTACAAATATGAATTAACTAAATAAATGACATATTTCATTTATAAAGTATGAATACAACAAAATGATATATTTCATTTATAAAGTATGATTACAATTAAATGACATATTTGATTTACAAAATATGTTTTCCATGTAAATTATATATTTATTTATAAAATATGTTTTCAACATAACATGACATATTTATTTACAGAATATGTTTTCAACATAAGTGACATTTTTAATCTAGTTTGACACTTCTAACATAAGTGACAATTTTAATCTAACAAAACATTTTGTAACAAAATGGTATTTTATTTCTAATGCAACATCTTATAAAAAATGTTATTTTGTTTCTAATGCAACATTTTATAACAAAATGGTATTTTATTATAATGCTACATTTCATAACAAAAATGGTGTTTTTATAATGCTAACATTTTATACAACAAAAATGGTGTTTTTATAATGCTAACGTTTTTAACTAAAATGTCAATTTTATTCTAATGAAACATTTTTAACTAAAGTGTTCTTTTTATTCTAATGTGCATTTTCTAACAAAATATTAACAAAATGTTCTTTTTATTCTAATGTACATTTTCTAAATGAATGATATTTTTATATCAACATAATGTTTTTAAATAAATGACATTTATAATATATCTTTATTCTAATAAATGACAATTTAATATTGTCAATCATAATTCAATAAAAGATGACAAATTTATATTGTAAATTCTAATTCAATAAAAGGTGACAAATTTTATATCGTCAATTCTAACTCAATAAAAGATGACAAGTTTATATTGTAAATTCTAATTCAATAAAAGGTGACAAATTTTATATCGTCAATTCAAATTTTACAAATAAATAAAAGTGATGACTTCCTATTGTTAACAATTTTCTAACTAAACAATTTTGACATAAAAGAAAAATACAACGAAAATTATAATTTTCATTGTCTAATCTTTTTAATGAAAACAGCTTACAATAAAAATGATATTTTTTTCTGATTATCTCATTTTTTGAATGAAAACAAAACTGCATCAAAAATCTAATCTTTTTACTGAAAACAAAACTAAATTAAAAATGTAATCTTTCAAATCTATTCTTTTTAATGAAAACAAAATTACAGAAAAATGTAGTCTTTCTAATCTATTCTTTTTAATGAAAACAAACAATAAATATTTTTGTTCATATATACAATAAAGAGAATAACCTTTATTGTAAAACAAATTTTAACAATTCATATATTCCTACATGACAAATAAAGAATAATTTTTCATTATCTAACAAATCATGATAATTCTAATATTTTCTACTTGCCAATAAAAGAATAATTTTTCATTGTCTAACAAATCATGATAATTTTCATGATTCAATGCAATCTAATAGATTATTGAAATCAAAATCAACCCAATCCAATCTCATACAACAAAGTGTAAATTTTAACAAGGTACATAGGAAGATTTCACATCACAATTAAAATAAATTTTAAATTTTAAAACAAGAGATCTCACATTGGGGGTTTTTAGTTCTTCACAATTTTAGATCACTATGTTTCATCTCTGATCTGTTTCATTGTGTAGATCCGGTCGAAGCGAATACAACGCATCTGAAATCATCTGATTTTGTTTCTGTTTGTAGAAGATACAAGGTTTTAATCATTTAAACATTATTTTAATTAACTAAAATAATTAACAAAGTTAATTACTTTGTTTAATATTAACCCAAAATTTTGGCCGTCTTCTTCTTCGTTCTGATTTCCAGGAAGACACGCACAAAAACTCCACCGACCTTCATTATTGCTGCACCAAAAGCCTTCCACCTGAGACCTATCCGGTGCCACGACGACAAAGCCTATACCACTAGCCACCACCGCTGATTCGCTTCTGACTTTAGCGCCTTAGAGCGTGAGATTCTCTCAATCTGCTCATCATAATTCAATCATGACCGTTGGTGTTGGAGGTCATGTCATGATCTTTTATTTTTTATTTATTTATTTTTGAGTTGATGAATTCTTTGAGTAGATTAGGAGAGAAAGGAAAAAGAAGATGGGAAGAGTGCAGCCACGTATTTTAGAAACGGTGGCTGCTTTGTTTGTGAAATTAGGGTTAAGGAAGTGAAAGGATATTATATAGTGGAGGAAATTATTATCCTTTTAATTAATATTTTTATTTATTTATTTATGAGGTCTGAAGATTGTAAATATAAAGAGAAGAGAGAACAAAGGGGGGGAATAAAAGGAATAGTTTCGTATCTAAAAATGAATTTGAATGATAAATAAAAGAGGAGAGGGAGTAGAGAATAAATGCACAAGTTATTTCCCCCATATGCCTCTTTGTATTTATAAACAAATTAAATGCTTGCTTTTTTTTATCTAATTGTTTAGGTTATGAAACTTTTTAAATTTCAAAACATGCAATATTAAATATCATAATTTAAGGAACCTATTTAGTTGCAAGAAAGAATAAGTGGAAGATATATATATATATATATATATATATATATATATATATATATGCATATAGTTGATTTAAAGGGAAGAGGAAAAAATGTTGGAAAAAATAAGAGAAACGGGGATGTAATTAATGCACGGTTTATTGTCTCTAAAAATAATTGAATGGCAAAATGTTACTTTATAATAAAGAAGAAGCTGCATGAGATAGAAATGGAAAAGAAAAGAAAAGGAGAAGAAGGAAATATGGTAAATATAAGGAAAGGACAAATAAAATGAATGCATCATTTATTGTTTAATGATCACTATAAGAAAGTTATGTGACTTTTTAAATTTCAAAACACATAATATTAAATAGCATAATGACATGTTTATCTAGCATAATGACATGTTGTCATAATTTATTTAGAATCTACATATTATTTTAAATCAACCTATTCAATGCTTATGCAAGAATAAGTAAATATACATACATGGAGTTGATTTGTTTTTGAGGAGAGATAATAAAAGGAAAAGAAGAACAAAGAAAAATAGAAGGATGTAGGTTTAAGAAATAAGAATACATGTGTGGAAATAGACTGAAGAGAAATAAATTAATAGAATGAAGATTAATAAAGTAATAGATAGAGAAAAGAAATAAATGCGTAACTAATTGAGAGTGGTGAGAAAAGAAATAGTGAATTTAATGAAATTACAAAAAGAAAAGAAAGCTAAATAAACTTGCATGAAATGTGAGTGAGCAAAGAAATTATGTTTTGATTTTATTATTAATTATCATAAAACACTTATATTAAAGTTTTTAACGAAAACAATGACTCAACTACTGTTTTCTTTTATTATCAATTGTTTGAAGCTAATTATTACAAATATACATACAATTTGATACTAATTTCAATTGTAATAAATTACTATTTATCTAATTACAAATAATTGTTTATTAGAAATAAATTTGAAATCATACATAAATAACATCATAATTTTATTTAAAAACTTTTTTATTTAATAATTTAATTTAATAATGGAATTCTTTTTAAATTCTAACGCATTTTCTACCAAAATTGCTAAAAATAAAACTTTTAATTGGTTCATAATTTCCGGGTTGTTACAATCTCCCCCACTTAAAATCTTTTCGTCCTCGAAAAGGAGCGGAGCTGAAAGTTGTTTAACCAAGCAACTCAACTTTCATTTTTTTATTGGTTTCAATAATTTTATTAGTTGAACTAATATTCACACATCACAATCAATCAATTAGTTGATTATCTTTTACATATAACTTTTATATATCAAAAATCATATTTTCTAAGATTCGATTATATATATAATCACAAATACATTAATTATAAACTTGTCACTCTCAACTCATTCTAGGACATTTCTAACCCCATCTCTAATGAGTTTTCTCATTCTAGGATGCTACTGATCCTATCTCTAATGAGTATTCTTTTATAGGATATTACTAATCCTACCTTTGATGAGTCTTTCGTTCAGTTCTAACGAGTTGTACCTCAAAGATTTGAGCTAACCAGGGCTCTGATACCAACTATAATAACCCGAAAATCCCCGCCCTTCAAATCGACCATAAACCACACAGGTCTATTCCGAAAGTTGGAAATCCTCGAATGCATTAACTCTGGGAATATAATACATTAAAACAAATAACAGCAGACTTTTATTACATTATAATAATGCAACATCAGAGTACAGAATATCAGAGTACATCGATAAATAATAATACAGCGGAAGATAAATTACAATAAACGTAATACAATGCAGCGGAACCAATAATCTGCTACAGCGGAAGTATATCAATGCTCTGGACACAGCTTTAAGCTTCGATCCAGAATCCTGATCAATATCTGCAAAATAAGCTACTCGATTGCCCATGTGGAAAAGAGGGCACCCGAGTTTGCAAAGTGAAACAAACTACGAGTCAGTCATGGGACTGGTATGAGAAATCTTTACTAACTTATCTAACAATATGGCTAATCACAGGACCACGCTACTAAAGCGGAACGGGTTTACTCCATTGGATTGCCAGTGCATAAAGTAAATCGTTTAAAACATTGCTATGCTTTTTAGAAAAATGAAACCATTATAAGATTCAAGTCCCATCACACAATGCAACGCAAACCGGAGGATAGAGTTTTACCTTATAATGGTCAAAAATGCTTAATACGATAAAATGGATTTGATATTATTATTAGTGTGTATATGTTTCAAAAACATTTCAATCATAATGTATCAGTCAGAGACGACATAGCTACCATATACTATGTCGCCATACTAGTCATACAATCAAAACCGTATGGTGTCGTATTGGAAATTGGGTTTCCATCATGAGTCAAGGCTAGGAACAATCTCCTTACCGATTCGAGACACTCTAGCAATGTCTCAGGATTCGGACGCTGGCGAACCCTTGGATACTGCAAGGCCGGTCCACAAATACTTTAGCGATTGGCAATTCCTGAGCACATGCTTCCGGGCCCTACTTAACCTATAATTTGGCCATTGGCGACCAATAAATCCAAGGTACTTCATAATCCATCATCCACATAAGTGAAAATGCCAGCGCTTGTAAACGCTGACACCACTTCTTGCTAGGAAGAAACGTGTGCACTCAATGCGTTCCCTTGCTCCGCTTTTGACTCATAACGGGGTGTGAGCTTCGCGAAGTCACGCTATACACAAAGCTACGCCTAAACAGGCTATGCTTTGATCATCAACCACAAAGCCCTTCTTTTCAACAAAAGCCTTGATCATTTGCATCTTGGCGTGCCATGCTGACAATTCACGCCATGTGATCGATAATTACCAATATATAACCTCTTAGCTCGTACGTCTCAGAGAAGGGTGTTGAGCAAGAGAATAAATTTTCCGCCACCACAGATACATATTAAATAGAAATCAATTTAATTTACATGGAATGAAATCCAATATCAGACACACATCCATTTACAAATCTGTTCTGGGTCTGAACGAAACCGGCGACACCTTATTCCTCATCCCGTATGTCCAATACGTAAGTGAGGTGCTCGCTTATCCGGATGATCAACAAGTACGTCCGGACAACTACACTTTTACCCTTTACTGGTTGCTAGCCAATGCCAGCCATCAATAATCATCCATTCGATGTGAAGATCCCTGGTCTTCAACCACCGTCTTCATCTTCGACTCTTAATCCTCATAGTAATTATTCGGAATGGGTTAAACCCGGTCTTTCCGAAAAACTTGCGTATTTTATAATCAAAAATCGAGTTCTATAAAAACACATCCAACGCCCCATTCCAATTTAGAATATTCTTTAAATAAAATATTCACATTATTCTATCAAAGATAAATTCTTTAAATTTATTCTTAAATCTTTCTTTCAAAGATTTATTAAAAACTCCAATTTGGTTTTAAATATCAAAAATGATTATTTAAATTTAAGAAATTAATCTCATCTTTTACTAGGTTAAAGAAATAATGTCCATTAAAACATAGTTCACGGGAAACCCAAAATCGTCTTCCATTAAATATGGAATTTTCACAGAAATCAATTCAATATGTAATTGATATAAATTTCTGTATTAGACCAATAATATAAATGGAATAACGACAAAACCTTTTAAATTCCATATATAGTAACGGTCTTCTTTTGCGGAAGCTCAACCCGATTATTATTAAATCGAATTCCATTCAATTCCAAACTAATATATTAAATTGGAAAACTTTTCTTTGGAAAATTACCATTTAATCTTAATAAAAGATTTATAAATTCCATTTAAATCTAAATAAAAGGTTTATAAATTCCATTTAAATCTTAATAAAAAGATTTATTCTCCTCACATGGGGTTTAAGAACAGTGTTATTTAAAACACCATTCACGACAAACCCAAAATCCAATTTATTTTATTTAATTCTAAATAAATATTAATTAATTGGAAAACTCCATTAAATCTTGATTAAAGATTTATTCTTTTTCTTTATTAAAATAATGTTTTCAAAATATTAGATTTTGGAAATTACTACTTTTTATTCTATTCATTATAAAATGAATAAAAACGATCGATAAACCCGTTTGGGTTAAAATTGCGTTTTAACTTATAATGGGCTAAATAGTCCAATTCATTACCATGTCCATTTATGGTTTATAATGGGCTAGACCTCCCACATTAGGCCTACAACTTGTAGATGTTGGACATGCCGGTCAAGTCTGGGCAGACTTATCCCACAAGTTGGGCTTAACCTCGTGTCATAGCCCGCTTCGTATTTGTGCACATAGACTTCTCACATTAGGCTCAACATTAGTGGCTGTTGGATATGCCGGTCGGGTCCGGGCAGACTTCAACCCCAAATGCAACCTAACATCGTGTCAAAAGTGCAATTATAATTTATAATTGTAATTATTTCACTGGAAAATATTCATTATTTAAAACTATTTTTTATTTAAAATATCTTCATTCTAAAATATTATTAATTTAAAATATCCTTTATTCTAAAATGTCCTTTATACTAAATTGTTATTTATTTTATAATATTCTTGTTACCAAATATTCTTTATTTCTGAATCGGAATGCGACCCAACCAATTACCATATAAGTTCATTTATATGGATTTCATACATTGCATATGAATGATAAATAATAAGTAAACATCCAAATAACAACCAGAGTGCATTCTACAACTAATCACAAGGGAGATGTGTGATTAGAATATCATCCCAAGATTTGTGTGGGGTTTCATCCAAAAAATAAATAATAAATTATTTGTGCACTTGGGCGATGTGTAAAATAGGGCCGATCCTAGGACTTTTGGTGCTTAAAGCAAAAAAAGAAAAAACAAGGCCTTTGTACATAAGCTAATACATCACACCAAAACAATTTATGTTGTTAAAAAGAAAAATGAAAAGAGAAAAAAGAATTGTTTTCATATTGATAATTATACAACAAAATAAATAATAATTAGTTATGAACTTTGAATATTGAAACGTCCCTTAATAAAATCATTTGATGTGGCTTAGCGTACTTCTACAAATCATTTTATACTTGGATGCGCGCAACTTTGCATTCAAGGATGACTTTGAGGCAATGAATTGTTTTCAATATCGTTCGAGCAACTCAATTCACCATTTAAACTCTACAGCTAATTCAACAATTCTAATTACAAATGCCAGGAAACATCTCATTATCATCCAGTAAATTTTAAACAACAACCATTCCACAATCCAAGTCAAGCAAAACACAGTTTATACCAAAGTTATTTAGCACATTTATTCCACAAAAAAATTCATTTAAAACATTCACTGGACAAGATTCACATCTCTAAATATTCAAGCTCGAACCAGTATTATATATTTAACCTAATTTGTAGCATAATTATCAATTATATATCATTTAACATAATTAATAAAATTGTCTCATATGCTGACGAGCTTGAAGAAAATCAATAGAGCAAATGCAATATTAACTCAAAAAAATTAAGCATTTAAATCATAGTATCATACACAAATTTAGATCAACAAGGTAGTACCATTAAACTATTATTTCTACATTCGTTGTTTTCTGATTTCTATTTTGTTCTAGCTACGCCTGCGTTTCCTGGTTTCTGCCGTGAAGGTACAGAGCCGGCATCGTTGTTTGCTTGTCCGCAATAGCAGCGTAGGTGGAGACGAGTTGGTATTGCAAAAAGCAAATTCGATTTCATTGAAATCAGTACATAGATGAAAGATCCTCAACCGGTGAATGAACCGATGTCGAGATGGACAAGCTCGTCGGCTACCTATTCCTGAATGCTTGCATCGCCATTGATTTTGGGATTTTTTTTCCTATCGTGTGATAGTTGATTGGTGTCCTAGAAAATTTGATGCCCCAAGCGATCGCTTTATCTACTTTGGGGAAAGGCCAGGCCTGGTGTAAAAAAATATCGTCCCAATCACATAAACAAGTCAGATAACTTGTAAATGGAAGTGTAATTATAATAACATTATTTTAACATGTTTAATTTTCCAAATCTCAATCATGTCACAATATAACATACATAACAACAATTCATCCATGAAATAGATATAACAAATATTTCAATCATTTTAATGCAATAAAAATGATACTTTTTATTTCAGTCTTTATAATGATACAACGTGACAATGAAAATGTAATTTTTTTTATTGAAAACACGACATTATCTAAATAAATGATATATTCATTTGAGAAATCATTATCCTAAATAAATGACATATTCATTACTCTAACATATATGACATATTTAACTAAAATGACATGTTCTTCTAACATGACATTCTTGTCTAAAATGACAATTTTAACTAAATTGACAATTTAATCCTAACATGATATTTTTATTCTAAAATAACAATTTTAACTAAATTGACAATTTAATCCTAACATGACATTTTTATTTTAAAATGACAATTTTAACTAAATTTACAATTTAATCCCAACATGACATTTTTATTCTAAAATGACAATTTTAACTAAATTTATAGTTTAATCCTAACATGACATTTTTATTCTAAAATGACAGTTTCTAACAAAAATTACATTGTTATCTAACATAACTTGTCTCTAACTAAAAGACATATTTTATTTACAAATATGAATTAACTAAATGACATATTTCATTTATAAAGTATGAATACAACAAAATGACATATTTCATTTATAAAGTATGATTACAACTAAATGACATATTTCATTTACAAAACATGTTTTCCATGTAAATTACATATTTATAAAATATGTTTTCAACATAACATGACATATTTATTTATAGAATATGTTTTCAACATAAGTGATATTTTTATTCTAGTTTGACACTTCTAACATAAGTGACAATTTTAATCTAACAAAACATTTAGTAACAAAATGGTATTCTATTTCTAATGCAACATCTTATAAAAAATGTTATTTTGTTTAATGCAATATTTTATAACAAAATGGTATTTTATTATAATGCTACATTTCATAACAAATATGGTGTTTTTATAATGCTAACATTTTATACAACAAAAACGGTGTTTTCATAATGCTAACGTTTTTAACTAAAATGTCAATTTTATTCTAATGTAACATTTTTAACTAAAATGTTCTTTTTATTCTAATGTGCATTTTCTAACAAAATATTAACAAAATGTTCTTTTTATTCTAATGCATATTTTCTAAATGAATGATATTTTTATATCAACATAATGTTTTTAAATAAATGACATTTATAACATATCTTTATTCTAATAAATGACAATTTAATATTGTCAATCCTAATTCAATAAAAGATGACAAATTTATATTGTAAATTATAATTCAATAAAAGTGAAAAATTTTATATCGTTAATTCTAATTCAATAAAAGATGACAAGTTTATATTGTAAATTCTAATTCAACAAAAGGTGACAAATTTTATATCGTCAATTCAAATTTTACAAAATAAATAAAAGTCATGAATTCCTATTGTTAACAATTATCTAACTAAACAAAATTGACATAAAAGAAAAATACAACGAAAATTATTATTTTCATTGTCTAATCTTTTTAATGAAAACAACTTACAATAAAAATGATTTTTTTTCTGACTGTCTCATCTTTTAAATGAAAATAAAACTGCATCAAAAATCTAATCTTTTTACAGAAAACAAAACTACATTAAAAATGTAATCTTTCTAATCTATTCTTTTTAATGAAAACAAAATTACATAAAAATGTAATCTTTCCAATCTATTCTTTTTAATGAAAACAAACAACGAATATTTTTGTTTATATATACAATAAAGAGAATAACCTTTATTGTAAAACAAATTTTAACAATTCATATGCTCCTACATGACAAATAAAGAATAATTTTTCATTATCTAACAAATCATGATAATTCTAATATTTTCTACTTGCCAATAAAAGAATAATTTTTCATTATCTAACAAATCATGATAATTTTCATGATTCAATGCAATCTAATAGATTATTGAAATCAAAATCAACCCAATCCAATCTCATACAACACACATGTAAATTTTGACAACATACATAGGAAGATTTCACATCATAACTAAAATAAATTTTAAATTTTAAAACAAGGGATCTCACATTGGCGGTTTTGAGTTCTTCACAATTTTAGATCGCTTCGTTTCATCTCTGATCTGTTTCATTGTGTAGATCCGGTCAAAGCGAATCCAATGCATCTGAAATCATCTGATTTCGTTTCTGTTTGTAGAAGATACAAGGTTTTAATCATTTAAAAATTATTTTAATTAACTAAAATAATTAACAAAGTTAATTATTTTGTTTAATCTTATCTCAAAACGTAATAACCCGGAAATCTGAGCCAATTTAAAAATTTTATTTTGGCAATTTTACCGAATTTTGAATATTTAAAATGAATTATTTTAAATAATAACGACGAGAAATTTATTTTAAACAGAATTAGAACGTATATATTTATTTGAAACGTCGTCAGAATATAAATATTCTATTTTAATTATATAATGAGCCTTAAATGGCGCGGTAGTTCGATAATTCGATTTCAAATTTCAAATGAATGTACAGGATTCGAAATAAACCGAATTTTAATGAAACCAAAAATAGTAGAATATATTTGAGAATATCTTTCCGACGAATCCGAAAAATAAAAATTTCATAGTGGGGATCAAAAGATATGCCCAGTTGAAAATTCAGAATAGTCGCTACGGAATTTTAGTCCTTAAAAAATAGCCATTTTGCAAGCGACCTCTGTTTCCGACGAAACCACTTTTGTTGGAACCGTAATGTCGAATTAATGCTAGATTCCAAAATTCATAATTTTTTGAATCAATATGTGAGCATGGCAAAGGAAAACGCGTTTGACGAGTTTTAGTTGATTTTAATCGACTGGAATATGGCCATTTTTCAAATGGTCTTGGAATTTGAAAAAATTAGTTTTGTTAGGACTGTATCGTCAGTACGAAGCTAGAAAATATTTTTTGGGAATTTTTAGAGTCCGTATGTGGCCCCGGTAAATTGAAATATGCGTTTAAATTAAATATATAGAATTATATTTTGATTTTGGCGGAAACTGATCGAAATAGTCGAATCAGCCTGCGATACATATCCCATTGTGTTCGGAATGGGGGTAATTAGCTAGGGACGACAGGCGGTGGGTCTCGTTTGGAGATCGAAATTTAAAGTTGCTTTATGGAGGATAAATTAAATAAAATAAAATAAAAATTCCTTTTCCCTTCTCTCCCTTAGTCAACGCCCCCTCCCCTTTTACACGTTCATTACCAAATTGAACGAAGAAAAAAAAAGGGGAAAACAAAAATCGTGCTGCCTCGATCCAGCCATCACCGGCCGCCGCGCAACGCCACCGCCCTCCCCCACGATCGCCGCCAACCACGCCGACCTCGACAGCAGCTCCGGTGCCCTCCACTTCCTTTCCCGTTCGCAAGCCCTAGCACCAAAACAAACCCGCCACCGCCTTCATTGTTTCACCGACACCGGAACAGCCTCTCCGCCCCTACTGACGCCGGCGAACCATGCTGCCCCTTCTCTCGATTTACACTGTATGTTTTAATTTTATTTCACTTAGTTATTTATTTTTGTTTATTTACAGTAATTAGTTTTAAAAGGAATAAAAATCAGTTTCTAATTTAATTGTAGTTATATTATAAATCAGTTTTACATGTAGTATGAAATTGATAAGGAAATAAAGGATGTTTTATTTGTATTGTAAGGTATAAAAATATGATCTTTATATGTAGTAGAGATATAAAGATACGATCTTTATGTATAAAAATGTGATTTTTATATGGAGAACGGCAAGATAAAGAAACGATTTTTATGTATATGAAGAAGCGATAAAAGTTCAATTTTCATATAGAGAATAGCGTGATAAAAATATAATCTTTATTATATGAACACCGTTGTAAACATAGAATTTTTATCTATATAGTAGTGGTGTAAAAATAGAATTTTTATCTATATAGTAGCGGTGTAAAAATAGAATTTTTATCTATATAGTAGCCGTACAAAAGTGTGATTTTTATATGCATAGCAACAATATAAAAATGTGATTCTAATATATGTAGTGGCTATGGACAATGAAAGTGACAAAAGGCGAGCACGACGAAGATTCCTACATATGAAGAGTCGCGGTGTATTGGCTTAGCCAATCAGTGAGAACTCCTCGCTTTTAAATTTATTTCTAGTTTGAAATATATACTAGGATGCAGACGGTGCTTAGCAGCACCCGACACCCGTTGTCCACAGATCATGGATGACTTGTTTGTTTGATTGATGTGTAGTGAAATTTTATTGTGTGATGGAGAATGAAATAAAATATTTTATAGTTAAAAAATATGATTTAAACATGTATATAAAATAAATATTTATAAACAAATCAGACGATTTGTTTATATACACTGATTTGACTGATATTGATTGGGACGACAAATTTTACACATCGCCCAACTGCACAAATAGAATGTGTGTTTGTTGATTTGAAACCCTACACGGGTATTGGGATGATATTTGATGTACACTAATCCTGATTGTTTAGTTGTATGTCAATCGATGGGTTGACCGACTGTGTAAGCGTTAATTATTTATATTTAATGCTTGTGCAGTTGTGTGGTGCACTCTGGATGATGGTTGATTATTTATCATTGCTGTTATGTACATGTGTTGTATGGAAACCATATAATTAACATTATATGGTAATTAATTAGGCCTCATTCCAATTTGGAAAATAAGAAATATAAATTCATGTGTTGAATAGAATAAATATTCATGTGTTGAATAAAATAAAATATTCATGTGTTGAATAAAAGCCGTGTGGATTAGATTGACGCCATTTTGACGTGAACGATATTTATATCGATTTTATTCATTTTTCAATGAATATTGAAAGTGATTTTGAAATTTGAATTAAATTGAATAGATTTGAAATTCAAATTAAATTGAATAGATTTGAAATTCGAATTAAATTGAATAAATTTGAAATTCGAATTAAATTGAAATTCGAATTAAATGGAAATGAATTGAAATTCAAGTTAAATTGTAAATAATTGAAATTCGAATTAAATTGAAATGAATCGAAATTCGAATTAAATTGAAATTGAATTGAAATCGATTTGAAATGAAATTAAAACGAATTTATATTGCAAAATTCAATCTTGATTTGAATGAAAAGGAAGTTGAAATCGTTTTGAAAACGAATATAAAACGATTTATAAATACGTTTTAAAAGGAAATCGACGAAGTATATAATATATGTAATATAATGGCCCGAATAGAACGCGCCGCGGCAGTTCGCGAATTTCGACCATTGACTTCGAACGGATATTACGGGAGATCCGACCGTCGGATTCTCTAAAACCGAAACCATTGGGCTCGTATCGAAAAGAGCTTTCTAACGGATATTAGAAATTAGAAATCTAATGGTTGGATTTGGAATTATATCCAAATCAAATTTGGAAAAGGTCGTCGTAAGTGCAGTTCGATGGCCGTTGATGGAAATCGACTGTACGTGCCTTGATAAAAGTATTAAAAATAGTAATAATTTGTGTAGAATCATAAGAAATGATTTGGGAAGAATTAGGATGAAAATTTCCATATTTGAAAGGACAAAAATAGATTTTTATCGAAATGAACTTGTTTTGAGCTAGAATTATAATTCTATTTATTTTTAAAATAAATAAAGTGGATTTGAAATGGTTTTAAAAGTAACCAAAATTTCCAATAATTGAATTGGAATGGATTTGAATCGAAATTGTCTTCGGAATATTTCGATGCTGGATTTCGTGATGATACAGATATTGTTATGGGAATTTGAAAGATATATTTATATCGTTATTTCCAATACAATATTTGCTGGTCGTAGAATTTGATATTGAATATAAGCTGATATATTTTCTATTCAGAGCCTTGTATCTAATATCAAAAGGGATTTGGGTTTGTCGTAAATGGTGTCTTCATTAACACTGTTCTTAAACCAAGTTGAGAAAAAGATTAAATCTTTTATTTAGATTTAATGAAGTATACCAATTAAATGGTATTTAATTGGAACTGAATTTGAATTGATTTTTGGGATTTTCATGAACGGTATTTTAAGTAACACTTGTTCTTTAACCCGATAATTAATGGAATGTGATTTTGGGTTGTCATGAACGGTATCTTTAATAATATTGTTCTTAAATCCAAATGGAGTTAAGAAAATTAAGAACTAACTGGGGATCTGTTAAGTAGGACGGTTTCTTGGATATTGATCTGATGTTGGTTTGGGGCTTCGGGGTTAATATTTAGGGAACTGTCCTCTTACTAATTTACGGTTAGGGACTGATTGAAATGTGATGTGATTTTGGGGTTTATCGTGAACCGTGTTTTAAATGACATTGGTTCTTTTACCCAGTTAAAGATTAAAACTAAGTGGAGTTTTAATGAATCTTCAATTAGATTGAAAAGATTGAGAATGAAGTATCACCAGTTTTGCTCCAGGCGATAGCTAAATCTTTAATTAGATTTGAACGTAAAATGGTAATTGAATTTACCGATAACACTGTGGTGTTAGATATGAAGTATTACCAGTTTTACTTGATGGGATGAATAGGTTGGGATTGGGAAATTTAAAATAAATGATTACTTCGGTGTGGTTCGCTAATCCCGACTAGTTTGAAATGATATTCAAAGGAAGATTAAAGAATAAATTTAAAAGAATTTATCCTTGACAAAATTAATGGGGACCTTTCCCAAAGAATGTGAAATTTAGAAACAAACTGTAGGTTAGCTAAGATGAATGGTTTCCTGGGTATTGATCTGATGTTGGTTTCAAACTTCAGGGTTAATATTTGGGGAATTGTTCTCCTACTAATTTACGGTTAGTGACTGATGAATTGGAATGAGGCGTATGTTGTGTTTGTGTAACACTTGTTTATTATATACGCGAGTTATTCGGAAACACCGGGTTTATCCCTTTCTGAATAACTGATACGACGATTAGTCGAAGATGAAGACGGTGGTTGAAGACCGGAGGTCTTTACGTTGTTTGGATAATTACTGATGATCTTGATTGGGTCGTACACCCAAGAGGAGGGAATCAGTTAGTGGTCGTCCAGACGTACTTGGAGATCGATGGATATGCGAGGTACAAGGTGCCTTCGGTTTCGTTCAGACCCAGAACGGACATGTAGATGGACTGTGTGTCTGACATTGGATATCATTCTGTGTGATTAATGGATATCGGTTGCATGGAGTGGTTTGCCTATGTGGCTTGCTAAGATGCAAATGATCAAGGCTTCTGTTGAAAAGCAGAGTCTTGTTGTTGATGATCAAAGCACGGCCTATGTGGCATAGCTTTGTGTAGCGTTGATTCGCGAGCTTCACACCCCGGTGGTGAACCAAAAACGGGAGAAGGACCTCAGGGAGGACATGTGTTTCTTTCTAGCTAGAAGTGGCGTCAGTTGTTTTACATGCCCTGACGAGTTTGATTTATGTGGTTGTTGCTATTGCGAGGCGCCTTAGATATATCAGTGACTATGTGGAGCCGATGGAGTCATTTGTTGGCTCATTTACACCCCAAAGGGTGGGGAAACGCAGTGTTCAGGCATTTTAATAGACATCGGTGGAAATGCCCTGTCGCTCCAAAGGCTTGACTGAGTACTTGCCTGAGGGGCAGGCTAGAGCGTCTCGAAATCGGTAGAGGACTATCTTTTGCCTCAGTTCATAGATGGAAATCCAATTTCCAAATACGATATGTGTGGTTTTGATTGTAAACCTATTTATGGAGACATAGTGGCATGGGACGCTCATGACGCCTATGATTGATATTTATGATTGTATATAAAATCAGGAACTAACTGGAAACGAGCTAAGATGGGTGGTTTCCTGGGTATTAGTCTGATGTTGGTTTCGGCCTTCGGGATTAATACTTAGGGAATCGTTCTCTTACTAATTTACGACTAGAGTCTGATTAAGAATTAAAACATGAAATTTAGCGCATCAAGCATTCTTTGGATATTATAAGGTAAAAACCCTATCCTCCGGCTTGCGTTGCATTGTGTGATGGGACCTGGGTCTTATAATAGCTTCATTTCTCTTTATTTAGCATTGCGCTGTTTGTTTTATGCACTGGAGTTCTTGGAAGGAAACTCGTTCCGTGTTATATGGCGTTGTCCCTTGATTTACCAAACTTTAAAATAAAGATTAATAACTATTTTAGTTCTCACCCCAGTCACATGACTGACCTGGAGTTTATTGTTTTAACCTAAACTCTGGGTGCCCCTATTTCTGCACGGACAGCTAGTAGTTTTGCTTTTGCAGATTTATTTTGACAGGAACCTGATTTACAACTGGAACGATACTCGGAAAGCTCTGTATCCGGGTATTACTTCTAGTTGTGTATTGTATTATTTTTCCGCTGCTATGTAATGTATTGTAATCTCTGATATTTTTCTGATGTATATTATTTGTTTATACTCTGTATATTCTTGTATTCTGATGAATTGTTGTAATAAGCAATGAAATGTTCTTCTGTTTGCGTTCCGATCTGTCTTGTCCTCAAAGTATCTGGGCTTTCCTTACCGGGGAAGTTACAGGCCCTTACATTTGGTATCAGAGCTTTGGTTTACAGAGCTCGGAGAACAAGACACATTAGAACCATATGAAAAAATTCATCAGAGATTGGATAGTAATATCCAATGGGAATGACTCATTAGAGATGGGATCAGTAGTATCCTAGAACAAGTGTGAAAAGTATATTTTTGAAAATGAAAACAAATTTTGTTTTGAAATTTAAATCGTTTTATACGTATTTGAATATTTATTTGTATAGAATTTGGGCAATCCAATATATAAAACTTTTGCATATACGTCTGATCGACGGGTATTCGAAGTTTTAATATATTGGGTAGATATAGAATCACACTCTAGTCGCCCGGGGATGATTCTGATAATGCTGCAGCGTTATCAGTATTTATTTTCGAGTATCGAAAGTGAGATGTCTATATATTTCCATTAGACTGGTGTGAGAACCAAATTAGATAGGGCCTATTGTTGTGATTTGGCACCAAAAATGTGATTTTTGACTATATATCAAAATTATGAATTTGCAACGTTAATAAACTAATTGATTGCTGGTCGTGTTGTTTATTATTGTTTTGATTAATTGAATCTGAACCATTTAGACAAATTGTATCAAATATTAGACTGTATTGAAAACTTATCGCATTTGCATGCATATACATGTACTTATATTGAACAGGTCATAGCAAGGAGGCTAGACCAGAGGAATAAAATTGTTTTCCCGACAAATAGGTACATGTTTATTGTACTTCTTTGGGTTTGGATGATTTTATGAGCCGATTGGCTAGCCGCTTGGCTGTTTCTTTTTCTTTTTGGATTGAAGAAGGCCATGGAAGGCTATATGAAATATCCCAAAGTCCCCGGTGCTGGGGAGGTAATGGAAATTTTTTTCGAAAATTTAGGGTGTTAGCCAAATTTTGAAAAATTTGAAAAGTTCATAGAAACTAAAAAGTTGAAGAACTTAAGCCATAAAGAAAATAATGAAAGTTGAGTTGATTAGTTAAACAACTTTCGGCTTCGTTCCTTTTCGGGGACAAAAAGTTTTAAGTGGGGGAGATTGTAATAACTCGGAAATTTGAGCCAATTTAAAATTTGTATTTTGGCAATTTTAGCGAATTTTGAATATTTAAAATGAATTATTTTAAATAACAACGACGAGAAATTTATTTTAAATACAATTAGAACGTATATATTTATTTGAAAAAACGTTAGAATATAAATATTCTATTTTAATTATATAACGAGCCTGAAATGGCGTGGTAGTTCGATAATTCGATTTCAAATTTCAAATATCAAATTAATGTACATGATTCAAAATAAAACGGATTGTAGTTTAACCAAAAATAGTAGAATCTATTTGAGAATATCTTTTCGACGAATCCGAAAAATCAAAATTTCATACCGGGGATCAAAAGATATGCCCAGTTGAAAATTCAGAATAGTCGCTATGGAATTTTGGCCCTTAAAAAATAGCCATTTTGAAAACGACCTCTGTTTTTGATGAAACCACTTTTGTTGGAACCGGAATGTCGAATTATTGCTAGATTCCAAAATTCATAATTTTTCGAATCAACATGTGAGCGTGGCAAAGGAAAACGCGTTTGACTAGTTTTAGTTGATTTTAATCGACTGGAAAGTGGTCATTTTTCAAACTGTCTTGGAATTTGACGAAATTAGTCTTGTTAGGACTGTATCGTCAATACGAAGCTAGAAAATATTTTTCGGGAATTTTTAGAGTCCATATGTGGCCCCAGTAAATTGAAATATACGTCCAAATTCAATATATAGAATTGTATTTTGATTTTGGCGGAAACTGATCGAAATAGTTGAATCAGCCTGCGATACATATCCCATTGTGTTCGGAATGTGGGTAATTAGCTAGGGACAACAGAAAGTGGGTCTCGTTTGGAGATCAAAATTTAAAGTTGCTTTATGGAGGATAAATTAAATGAAAATAAAAATTCCTTTTCCCTTCTCTCCCAAAGTCAACGCCACCCCTTTTACACGTTCATTACCAAATTGAATAAAGAAAGAAAAAAAGGGGAAAATCAAAATCGCGCTGCCTCGATCCAGCCATCACCGGCCGCCGCGCAACGCCACCGCCCTCCCCCACGATCACCGCCATCCACCCCGACCTCGACAGCAACTCCGATGCCCTCCACTTCCTTTCTCGTTCGCAAGCCCTAGCCCCAAATCAAACCCGCCACCGCCTTCATTGTTTCACCGCCGCCGGAACCGCCTCTCCTCCCCCACTAACGCCGGCGAACCATGCTCCCCCTTCTCTCGATTTACACTGTAAGTTTTAATATTATTTTACTTAGTTATCTATTTTTCTTTATTTACAGTAATTAGTTTTAAAAGGAATAAAAATCAGTTTCTAATTTAATTGTAGTTATATTAAAAATTAGTTTTACATGTAGTATGAAATTGATAAGGAAGTAAAGGATGTTTTATTTGTATTGTAAGGTATAAAAAGTATGATCTTTATATGTAGTAGAGATATAAAAATACGATCTTTATATATAAAAATATAGAATGGAAAGATAAAGAAACAATTTTTATATATATGAAGAAGCGATAAAAGTTCAATTTTTATATAGAGAATAGCGTGATAAAAATATAATCTTTATTATATGAACACCGTTGTAAAAATAGAATTTTTATCTATATAATAGCGGTGTAAAAATAGAATTTTTATCTATATAGTAGCGGTGTAAAAATAGAATTTTTATCTATATAGTAGCCGTATAAAAGTGTGATTTTTATATACATAGCAACAATATAAAAATGTGATTCTAATATATGTAGTGGCTAGGGACAATGAAAGTGACAAAAGGCGAGCACGACGAAGATTCCTACATATGAAGAGTCGCAGTGTATTGGATTAGCTAATCGGTGAGAACTCCTCACTTTTAATTTTATTTTTAGTTTGAAATATATACTAGGATGCAGATGGTGCTTAGCAGCACCCGACACCTGTCGTCCACAGACCAAGGATGGATTGTTTGTTTAATTGTTGTGTAGTGAAATTTGATTGTGTGATGGCGAATGAAATAAAATATTTTATAGTTAAAAAATATGATTTTTAATGTGTATATAAAATAAATATTTATAAACAAATCGGACGATTTGTTTATATACACTGGTTTGACTGATATTGATTAAGACGATAAATTTTACACATCGCCGAACTTCACAAATAGAATGTGTGTTTGTTGATTTGAGACCCCACACGGGTGTTGGGATGATTTTTGACGTACAGTAATCCCGATTGTTTAGTTGTATGTCAATCGATGGGTTGACCGACTGTGTAAGCGTTAATTATTTATATTTAATGCTTATGCAGTTGTGTGGTGCACTCTGGATGATGGTTGATTATTTATCGTTGTTGTTACGTACATGTGCGGTATGGAAACCATATAATTAACATTATATGGTAGTTGATTGGGCCTCATTCCAATTTGGAAAATAAGAAATATAAATTGATGTGTTGAATAGAATAAATATTCATGTGTTGAATAAAATAAAATAAAATATTCATGTGTTGAATAAAAGCCGTGTGGATTAGATTGACGCCATTTTGACGTGAACGATATTTATATCAATTTTATTCATTTTTCAATGAATATTGAAAGTGATTTAGAAATTCGAATTAAATTGAATATATTTGAAATTCGAATTAAATTGAATATATTTGACATTCGAATTAAATTGAAATGAATTGAAATTCGAGTTAAATTGAAATGAATTGAAATTCGAATTAAATTGAAATGAATCGAAATTCGAATTAAATTGAAATTGAATTGAAATCGATTTGAACTGAAATTAAGTTGAATTTGTAATGAAAAATTCAATCTTGATTTGAATTTGAAAAGGAAGTTGAAATTGTTTTGAAAACGAATTTAAAACGATTTATAAAATACGTTTATAAGGAAATCGACGAAGTATATATTATATATATAATATAATGGCCTGAATAGAACGCGCCGCACCGCGGTAGTTCGCGAATTTCGACCATTGACTTCGAACAGATATTTCGGGAGATCCGACCGTCGGATTCTCCTAAATCCAGAACCGTTGGGTTCGTATCGAAAAGAGCTTTCTAACGGATATTAGAAATTAGAAATCTAATGGTTAGATTTAGAATTATGTCCAAATCAAATTTGGAAAAGGTCGTTGTAAGTGCAGTTCGATGGCCGTTGATGGAAATCGACTGTACGGGCCTTGATAAAATTATTAAAAATAGTAATAATTTGTATGAAATCATAAGAAAAGATTTGGGAAGAATTAGGATGAAAAATTCCATATTTGAAAGGATAAAAATAGATTTTTATCGAAATGAACTAGTTTTGAACTAGAATTATAGTTCTATTTATTTTTAAAATAAATAAAGTGGATTTGAAATGGTTTTAAATGTAACCAGAATTTCCAATAAATGAATTGATATGGATTTGAATCGAAATTGTCTTCAGAATATTTCGATGTTGGATTTGGTGATGATACAGATATTGTTATGGGAATTTGAAAGATATATTTATATCGTTATTTCCAATACAATATTTGTTGGTCGTAGAATTTGATATTGAATATAAGCCGATATATTTTCTATTCAGAGCCTTGTATCTAATATCAAATGGGATTTCGGTTTGTCGTGAATGGTGTCTTTGTTAACATTGTTCTTAAACCCAGTTGAGAAAAAGATTAAATCTTTTATTTAGATTTAATGAAGTGTACCAATTAAATGGTATTTAATTGGAATTGAATTTGAATTGATTTTTGGGTTTATCGTGAATGGTGTTTTAAATAACACTTGTTCTTTAACCCGATAATTAATGGAATGGGATTTTGGGTTGTCGTGAACGGTATCTTTAATAATATTGTTCTTATACCCAAATGGAGTTAAGAAAATTAAGAACTAACTAGGGATCAGTTAAGTTGGACGGTTTCTTGGATATTGGTCTGATGTTGGTTTCGGCCTTCGGGGTTAATATTTAGGGAACTGTCCTCTTACTAATTTACGGTTAGGGACTGATTGAAATGTGATGTGATTTTGGAGTTTATCGTGAACCGTGTTTTAAATGACATTGGTTCTTTAACCTATTTAAAGATTAAAACTAAGTGGAGTTTTAATGAATCTTTAATTAGATTGAAAAGATCGAGAATGGAGTATCACCAGTTTTGCTTCAGGCGATAGTTAGATCTTTAATTAGATTTGAACGTGAAATGGTAATTGAATTTACCGATAACACCGTTGTGTTAGATATGAAGTATTACCAGTTTTACTTCATGGGATGAATAGGTTGGGATTGGGAAATTTAAAATGAATGATTACTTCGGTGTGGTTCGCTAATCCCGACTAGTTTGAAATGATATTCAAAGGAAGATTAAAGAATAAATTTAAATGAATTTATCCTTGATAAAATTAATGGGGACCTTTCCCTAAGAATGTGAAATTTAGAAACAAACTGTAGGTTAGCTAAGATGAATGATTTCCTTGGTATTGAATAGATGTTGGTTTCGGCCTTCGGGGTTAATATTTGGGGAATTGTTCTCTTACTAATTTACGGTTAGTGACTGATGAATTGGAATGAGGCGTATGTTGTGTTTGTGAAACACTTGTTTGTTATATACGCGAGTTATTCGAAAAGGCCGGGTTTATCCCATTCTGAATAACTGATACGACGATTAGTCAAAGATGAAGACGGTGGATGAAGACCGGAGGTCTTCACGTTGTTTGGATAATTACTGATGATCTTGATTGGGCCGTACACCTAAGAGGAGGGAATCAGTTAGTGATCTTCCAGACGTACTTGGAGATCGATGGATATGCGAGGTACAAGGTGCCTCCGGTTTCGTTCAGACCCAGAACGGACTTGTAGATGGACTGTGTGTCTGACAATGGAAATCATTCTGTGTGATTAATGGATATCGGTTGCATGGAGTGGTTTGCCTGTGTGGCATGCTAAGAGGCAAATGATCAGGGCATCTGTTGAAAAGCAGAGTCTTGTAGTTGATGATCAAAGCATGACCTGTGTTCAGGCATTTCTTTCTAGCATGATCAAAGCATGGCATGCGTTTCTTTCTAGCTAGAAGTGGCGTCAGTGGTTTTACAGGCCCTGACGAGTTTGACTTATGTGGTTGTTGCTGTTGCGAGGCGCCTCAGATATATCGATGACTATGTGGAGCCGATGGAGTCATTTGGGCTCATTTACACCCCAAAGGGTGGGGAAACGCAGTGTTCAGGCATTTTAATCCACATCGGTGGACCGGCCCTGTCGTTCCAAAGGCTTGACTGAGTACTTGCCTGAGGGGCGGGCTAGAGCGTCTCAAAATCGGTAGTGGACTATGTTTTGCCTCGGTTCATAGATGGAAATCCAATTTCCAAATACGATATGTGCGGTTTTGATTGTAAACCTATATATGGCGACATAGTGGCATGGGACGCTCATGTCGCCTATGATTGATATTTATGATTGTGTATAGAATCAGGAACTAAATGGAAACGAGCTAAGATGCATGTATTCCTGGGTATTAGTCTGATGTTGGTTTCGGCCTTCAAGGTTAATACATAGGGAACCGTTCTCTACTAATTTACGGTTGGAGTCTGATTAAGAATTAAAACATGAAATTTAGCGTATCAAGCATTCTTTAGCTATTATAAGGTAAAAACCCTATCCTCCGGCTTGCGTTGCATTGTGTGATGGTACCTGGGTCTTATAATAGCTTCATTGTTCTTTATTTAGCATTGCGCTGTTTGTTTTATGCACTGGTGTTCTTGAAAGGAAACCCGTTCCGTGTTATACGGCGTGGTCCCTTGATTTACCTAACTTTAAAATAAAGATTAATAACTGTTTTAGTTCTCACACCCGTCACATGACTGACCTGGAGTTTATTGTTTAACCTAAACTCTGGGTGCCCTATTTCCGCACAGGCAGCTAGCAGTTTTGGTTTTGCAGATTTATTTTGACAGGAACCTGATTTACAGCTGGAACGATACTCAAAAAGCTCTGTATCCGGGTATTACTTCATGTTGTGTATTGTATTATTTTTCCGCTGCCTTGTAATGTATTGTAATCTCTGATATTTTTCTGATGTATATTATTTGTATGTACTCTGTATATTCTTGTATTCTGATGAATTGTTGTAATAAGCAATGAAATGTTCTTCTGTTTGCGTTTCGATCTGTCTTGTCCTCAAAGTATCCGGGCTTTCCTTACCGGGGAAGTTACGGGTCCTTACATTTGGTATCAGAGCTTTGGTTTATAGATCTCGGAGAACAAGACACATTAGAACCATACGAAAGAATTCATCGGAGATTGGATTAGTAATATCCAATGGGAATGACTCGTTAGAGATGTGATCAGTAGTATCCTATAACGAGTGTGAAGGGTATATTTTTGAAAATAAGAACAAATTTTGTTTTGAAATTTAAATTGTTTGATACGTATTAGAATATTTATTTGTATTGAATTTGGGCAATCCAATATATAATTTTTTTGCATATACATCTGATCCACGGGTATTCGAAGTTCTAATATATTGGGTAGATATAGAATCACACTCTAGTCGCCCGGGGATGATTCTGATAATGCTGCAGCGTTATCAGTATTTATTTTCGAGTATCGAAAGTGAGATGTCTATATATTTCCATTAGACTGGTGTGAGAACCAATATTAGATAGGGACTATTGTTGTGATTTGGCACCAAAAATGTGATTTTTGACTATATATCAAAATTATGAATTTGAATCGTTAATCAACTAATTGATTGTTGGTCATGTTGTTTATTGTTGTTTTGATTAATTGAATTTGAACCATTTAGACAAATTGTATCAAATATTAGACTGTATTGAAAATTTATCGCATTTGCATGCATATACATGTACTTACATTGAACAGGTCATAGCAAGGAGGCTAGAGCAGAGGAATAAAATTGTTTGCCCGACAAATAGGTACATGTTTATTGTATTTCTTTGGGTTTGGATGATTTTATGAGCCGCTTGGCTGTTTCATTTTCTTTTTGGATTGAAGAAGGCCATGGGAGGCTATATGAAATATCCCGAAGTCCCCAGTGCAGGGGAGGTTATGGCGAAATTTTTCGAAATTTTAGGGTGTTAGCCAAATTTTTGAAAAATTTGAAAAGTTCTTAGAAACTGAAAAGTTGAAGAACTTAAGCCATAAAGAAAATAATGAAAGTTGAGTTGATTAGTTAAACAAGTTTCGGCTTCGTTCCTTTTTGGGGACGAAAAGTTTTAAGTGGGGGAGATTGTAATAACCCGGAAATCTGAGCCAATTTAAAATTTTATTTTGGCAATTTTAGCGAATTTTGAATATTTAAAATGAACCATTTTAAATAATAACGACGAGATATTTATTTTAAATAGAATTAGAACGTATATATTTATTTGAAACGCCGTTAGAATATAAATATTCTATTTTAATTATATAACGAGCCGAAAATGGTGTGGTAGTTCGATAATTCGATTTCAATTTTCAAATGAATGTACGGGATTCAAAATAAACCGGATTTTAGTGAAACCAAAAATAGTAGAATCTATTTGAGAATATCTTTCCGTCGAATCCGAAAAATCAAAATTTCATAGCGGGGATCAAAAGATATGCCCAGTTGAAAATTCAGAATAGTCGCTATGGAATTTTGGCCCTTAAAAAATAGCCATTTTGCAAACGACCTATGTTTTCGACGAAACCACTTTTGTTGGAACCGGAATGTCGAATTATTGCTAGATTCCAAAATTCGTATTTTTTCGAATCAATATGTGAGCGTGGCAAAGGAAAACATATTTGACTAGTTTTAGTTGATTTTAATCGACTGGAAAATGACCATTTTTCAAACGGTCTTGGAATTTGACGAAATTTGTTTTGTTAGGACCGTATCATCAATACGAAGCTAGAAAATATTTTTCGGAAATTTTTTGAGTCCGTATGTGGCCCTGGTAAATTGAAATGTGCGTTTAAATTCTTTATATAGAATTATATTTTGATTTTGGCGGAAACTGACCGAAACAGTCGAATCAGCTTGCGATACATATCCCATTGTGTTCGGAATAGGGGTAATTAGCTAGGGACAACAGGCAGTGGGTCTCGTTTGGAGATCGAAATTTAAAGCTGCTTTATAGAGGATAAATTAAATAAAAATAAAATTAAAATTCCTTTTCCCTTCTCTCCCTTAGTCAAAGCCCCCCCCCCTTTACACGTTCATTACCAAATTGAACGAAGAAAGAAAAAAAAGGGAAAACAAAAATCGCGCTGCCTCGATCCAGCCATCACCGTCCGCCGAGCAACGCCACCGCCCTCCCCCACGATCGCCGCCACCCACCCCGACCTCGACAACAGCTCCGACGCCCTCCACTTCCTTTCCCATTCGCAAGCCCTAGCCCCAAAAAAAACCCGCCACCGCCTTCATTGTTTCACCTCCGCTGGAACAGCCTCTCCGCCCCCACTGTCGCCGGCGAACCATGCTCCCCCCTTCTCTCGATTTACACTATAAGTTTTAATTTTATTTTACATAGTTATTTATTTTTGTTTATTTACAGTAATTAGTTTTAAAAGGAATAAAAATCAGTTTCTAATTTAATTGTAGTTATATTGTAAATCAGTTTTACATGTAGTATGAAATTGATAAGGAAGTAAAGGATGTTTTATTTGTATTTTAAGGTATAAAAATATGATCTTTATATGTAGTAGAGATATAAAAATACGATCTTTATTTACAAAAATGTGATTTTTATATGGAGAATGGCAAGATAAAGAAACAATTTTTATATATATGAAGAAGCGATAAAAGTTCAATTTTTATATAGAGAATAGCGTGACAAAAATATAATCTTTATTATATGAACACCGTTGTAAAAATAGAATTTTTAGCTATATAGTAGCGGTGTAAAAATAGAATTTTTATCTATATAGTAGCGATGTAAAAATAGAATTTTTATCTATATAGTAGCCGTAAAAAAGTGTGATTTTTATATACATACCAACAATATAAAAATGTGATTCTAATATATGTAGTGGCTACGGACAATGAAAGTGATAAAAGGCGAGCGCGACGAAGATTCCTACATATGAAGAGTCGCGGTGTATTGGATTAGCTAATCGGTGAGAACTCCTTACTTTTAAATTTATTTCTAGTTTGAAATATATACTAGGATGCAGATGGTGCTTAGCAGCACCCGACACCCGTCGTCCAAAGACCATGGATGGCTTGTTTGTTTGATTGTTGTGTAGTGAAATTTGATTATGTGATGGCGAATGAAATAAAAAAAATTATAGTTAAAAAATATGATTTTTAACGTGTATATAAAATAAATATTTATAAACAAATCGGACGATTTGTTTATATACACTGATTTGACTGATATTGATTGGGACGATAAATTTTATACATCGCCCAACTGCACAAATAGAATGTGTATTTTTTGATTTGAAACCCCACACGGGTATTGGGATGATTTTTGACATACACTAATCCCGATTGTTTAGTTGTATGTCAATCGATGGGTTGACCGACTGTGTAAGCGTTAATTATTTATATTTAATGCGTATGCAGTTGTGTGGTGCACTCTGGATGATGGTTGATTATTTATCGTTGCTGTTATGTACATGTGCTGTATGGAAACCATATAATTAACATTATATGGTAATTGATTGGGCCTCATTCCAATTGGAAAATAAGAAATATAAATTCATGTGTTGAATAGAATAAATATTCATGTGTTGAATAAAATAAAATAAAATATTCATGTGTTGAATAAAAGCCATGTGGATTAGATTGACGCCATTTTGATGTGAATGATATTTATATCGATTTTATTCATTTTTCAATGAATATTGAAAGTGATTTTGAAATTTGAATTAAATTGAATAGTTTTGAAATTCGAATTAAATTAAATAGATTTGAAATTCGAATTAAATTGAAATGAATTGAAATTCGAGTTAAACTGAAATGAATTGAAATTTGAATTAAATTGAAATGATTCGAAATTCGAATTAAATTGAAATTGAATTGAAATCGATTTGAAATGAAATAAAAACGAATTTATATTGAAAAATTCAATCTTGATTTGAAATTGAAAAGGAAGTTGAAATCGTTTTGAAAACAAATTTAAAACGATTTATAAAATACATTTTAAAAGGAAATCGAAGAAGTATATATTATATATATTATATATATAATATAATGGCCTAAATAGAATACGCAGCGCCGCGGCAGTTCGCGAATTTCGACCATTGACTTCGAACGGATATTACGGGAGATCCGACCGTCGGATTCTCCTAAAACCGGAGCCGTTGGGTTCGCATCGAAAAGAGCTTTCTAATGGATATTAGAAATTAGAAATCTAATGGTTAGATTTGGAATTATGTCCAAATCAAATTTGGAAAAGGTCGCTATAAGTGCAATTCGATGGCCGTTGATGGAAATCGACTGTACGGGCCTTGATAAAATTATTAAAAATAGTAATAATTTGTGTAAAATCATAAGAAATGATTTGGGAAGAATTAGGATGAAAAATTCCATATTTGAAAGGATAAAAATAATATTTTTATCGAAATGAACTAGTTTTGAACTAGAATTATAATTCAATTTATTTTTAAAATAAATAAAGTGGATTTGAAATGGTTTTAAAAGTAACCAGAATTTCCAATAAGTGAATTGGAATGGATTTGAATCGAAATTGTCTTCGGAATATTTCGATGTTGGATTTCGTGATGATACAGATATTGTTATGGGAATTTGAAAGATATATTTATATCGTTATTTCCAATACAATATTTGCTGGTCGTAGAATTTGATATTGAATATAAGCTGATATATTTTCTATTCAAAGCCTTGTATCTAATATCAAGTGGGATTTGGGTTTGTCGTGAATGGTGTCTTCATTAACACTGTTCTTAAACCCAGTTGAGAAAAAGATTAAATTTTTTATTTAGATTTAATGAAGTGTACCAATTAAATGGTATTTAATTGGAATGGAATTTGAATTGATTTTTGGGATTATCATGAACGGAGTTTTAAATAACACTTGTTCTTTAACCCGATAATTAATGGAATGAGATTTTGGGTTGTCGTGAACGGTATCTTTAATAATACTGTTCTTAAACCCAAATGGAGTTAAGAAAATTAATAACTAACTAGGGATTAGTTAAGTTGGACGGTTTCTTGGATATTGATCTGATGTTGGTTTCGGCCTTCGGGGTTACTATTTAGGGAACTGTCCTCTTACTAATTTACGGTTAGGGACTGATTGAAATGTGATGTGATTTTGGGGTTTATCGTGAACCGTATTTTAAATGACATCGGTTCTTTAACCCAGTTAAAGATTAAAACTAAGTGGAGTTTTAATGAATCTTTAATTAGATTGAAAAGATCGAGAATGGAGTATCACCAGATTTTCTCTTGGCAATAGTTAAATCTTTAATTAGATTTGAACGTGAAATGTTAATTGAATTTACCGATAACACTGTGGTGTTAGATATGACGTATTACCAGTTTTACTTCATGGGATGAATAGGTTGGAACTGGGAAATTTAAAATAAATGATTACTTCGGTGTGGTTCGGTAATCCCGACTAGTTTGAAATTATATTCACAGAAAGATTAAAGAATAAATTTAAAAGAATTTATCTTTGATAAAATTAATGGGGACCTTTCCCTAAGAATGTGAAATTTAGAAACAAACTGTAGGTTAGCTAAGATGAATGGTTTCCTGGGTATTGATCTGATGTTGGTTTCGGCCTTCGGGGTTAATATTTGGGGAATTTTTCTCTTACTAATTTACGGTTAGTGACTGATGAATTGGAATGAGGCGTATGTTGTGTTTGTGTAACACTTGTTTATTATATACGCGAGTTATTCGGAAAGACCGGGTTTATCCCATTCTTAATAACTGATACGACGATTAGTCGAAGATGAAGACGGTGGTTGAAGACCGGAGGTCTTCACGTTGTTTGGATAATTACTGATGATCTTGATTGGGCCGTACACCCAAGAGGAGGGAATCATTTAGTGGTCGTCCAGACGTACTTGGACATCGATGGATATGCGAGGTACAAGGTGCCTCCGGTTTCGTTCAGACCCAGAACGGACTTGTAGATGGATTGTGTGTCTGACATTGGATATCATTCTGTGTAATTGATGGATATCGGTTGCATGGAGTGGTTTGCCTGTGTGGCTGGTAAGATGCAAATGATAAAGGCTTCTGTTGAAAAGCAGAGTCTTGTGGTTGATGATCAAAGCACGGCCTATGTGGCATAGCTTTGTGTAGCGTTGATTCACGAGCCTCACACCCCGGTGGTGAACCAAAAACGGGCGAAGGACCTCAGGGAGGACACACATTTCTTTCTAGCTAGAAGTGGCGTCAGTGGTTTTACACGCCCTGACGAGTTTGACTTATGTGGTTGTTGCTGTTGCCAGGCGCCTCAGATATATCGGTGACTATGTGGAGCCGATGAGTCATTTGTTGGCTCATTTACACCCCAAAGGGTGGGGAAACGCAGTGTTCAGGCATTTTAATCCACATCGTTGGACCGACCCTGTCGCTCCAAAGACTTGACTAAGTACTTGCCTGAGGGGCGGGCTAGAGAGTCTCGAAATCGGTAGAGGACTATCTTTTGCCTCGGTTCATAAATGGAGATCCAATTTCCAAATACGATATGTGCAGTTTTGATTGTAAACCTATATATGGCAACATAGTGGCATGGGACGCTAATGTCGCCTATGATTGATATTTATGATTGTATATAAAATCAGGAACTAACTGGAAACGAGCTAAGATGGGTGGTTTCCTGGGTATTAGTCTGATGTTGGTTTCGTCCTTCGGGGTTAATACTTAGGGAATCGTTCTCTTACTAATTTACGGTTGGAGTCTGATTAAGAATTAAAACATGAAATTTAGCGTATCAAGCATTCTTTGGCTATTATAAGGTAAAAACCCTATCCTCCAGCTTGCGTTGCATTCTGTAATGGGACCTTGGTCTTATTATAGCTTCATTGTTCTTTATTTAGCATTGTGCTGTTTGTTTTATGCACTGGTGTTCTTGGGAGGAAACTTGTTCCGTGTTATACGGCGTGGTCCCCTGATTTACCTAACTTTAAAATAAAGATTAGTAACTGTTTTAGTTCTCACACTAGTCACATGACTGGCCTGGAGTTTATTGTTTTAACCTAAACTCTGGGTGCCACTATTTTCGCATGGGCAGCTAGTAGTTTTGGTTTTGCAGATTTATTTTGATAGGAACCTGATTTACAGTTGGAACGATACTCGGAAATCTCTGTATCCGGGTATTACTTCTAGTTGTGTATTGTATTATCTTTACGCTGCTATGTAATGTATTGTAATCTCTGATATTTTTCTTATGTATATTATTTGTTTATACTCTGTATATTCTTGTATTCTGATGAATTGTTTTAATAAGCAATGAAATGTTCTTTTGTTTGCGTTCCGATCTGTCTTGTCCTCAAAGTATCTGGGCTTTCCTTACCAGGAAAGTTACGGGTCCTTACACAAAATTTCAGTCGTCTTCTTCTTCGTTCTGATTTCCTGGAAGACATGCACAAAACTCCACCGATCTTCATCATTGCTACACCAAAAGTCATCCACCTGAGACCCATCCGGTGCCACGATGACAAAGTCCATACCACTAGCCACCACCACCGATCCGCTTCTGACTTCAGCGCCTTAGAGCACGAGATTCTCTCAATCCGCTCATCGTAATTGATCATGACCGTTGATGTTGGAGGTCATGTCATGCTCTTCGATTTTTTATTTATTTATTTTATTTATTTTTAAGTTGATCAATTCTTTGAGTAGATTAGGAGAGAAAGGTAAAAGAAGATGAAAAGAGTGCGGCCATGAATTTTAGAAACGATGGCTGCTTTGTTTATGAAATTAGGGTTAAGGAAGTTGTAACGACCCAGAGAATCTGAACCAATTTAAAATTTTTAAATTGGCTAAAATAATGGATTTTAAATATTTAAAATAAATATTTTAAGTAATAGTGATGAAAAGTGAGTTTGAATCGACAGTTTGAAAACGAATATAATTAATTCTAATTATAAACAAGGCCTGAAATGGCGCTGCAGTTTCAAAAATTGAATTCAAACTTTGTCGGACTGTATCGGGTGCAAAACAAAACGGATTTGAGTGAAACCAGAAATATTTAAATCTGTTAGTGAATACCTTTCTATCGAATCTGAAAAATCAAATTTTCATAGCGGAAAGCAAAAGTTATGGCCAAATGAATTTTTAGAAAGGTCGCTATGGAATTTATATAGCCCGTGAAATTGGCCATTTTGCATACGACCTTGGAATTCGACTAAACCACTTTTGTTGTATCCGGGATGTGAAGTTATTGCTAGGTTTCAAATTTCATAATTTTTGAAGCTAGTATGTGAGCGTGGCAAATGAAAACATGTTTTGGTCAATTACAGTTAAATTGGATCGACCATAAATGGGCCTTTTTGCAAACGGTCTCAGAATTCGACGAAACTAGTTTTGTTGGGACCGTATCGTCAAAACATAGCCAGATTTATTTTTCTGGAATTTTTCGAATTAGTTTGTGGCCCTGGCAAATTGAAATGTACGTTTAAAATACATATTGAATGTTATATATTTTAAATTGAAAGAAAACTAATTGAAACAGTCGAATGGGCCTACGAAACATATCCCATTGTGTTCAGAATGGGGGTAAAACGCTAGGGACGACAGTCGTTGGGTTTGGATTGGGGTCGTGTGTTAAAAAGGGTATTTTTGGAATTTTGAAAGTTATAAAAAAATCATTTGTCCACGTCAGAACCCCCCCCCCCCCCCCCCGCTATTCTCTCTCCCTGACTCGAACGAACGACGGAAATAGGTCGCCGCCTTCTCTCCTCGATTCCTCCTTCCACACTCAGTAAAATCAAATGCTCCAGTTAAGGATTTTGAAGAGCACCTCTCAAGCTTCAAATCCATATAGGATTTGCATTTTTTCGAAGTGTATCTGAAGAGAACCGCGAGTGGGAAGTTCGGAGCTTTGAAGCTCCGTCGTGGCCACGTCAGGCCACCGAAGTGGACCCCACTTCCGGCACCTGAGCGCCCCTCCTCCCCCTTCAACGTCACGCAACCCGATCGTGGAACCATTGCACGGATTGATCGAAAAATTCAAACCTAGTTTTGAACGTTTTATTGAAGGTACGGCTGAAATTATTTTCAACAGTTTTAACATCTTTAAACCGTTGCAAAACTTTGAAAAATCATATCTTTTTGCTGTGTTATCGAAATTCAGTGAAACAAGAGACAGTGGACTCGTGTGGACGTCTTCTACCTTCTAGAAGAGACCGCATATTTTTCTGAGCCTTCTGCTATTTTTGGTGGAGTGGAACCCAATGTGAGATTCCTAATTTATAAACGATATGGAAAACGACGATGTATAAATTATATAGTCGATGTATAAGTTATATAAGCGTTGTACACCTCAGGTATAAGCGTTGTATAAGTTGTACGTTCGATGTATAAGTTGTATATGCATTGTAAAAATTATATATATGTTGAAATAGAAGTGAATTGCTATATATATATATATATATACACACACGCCCCTCGTCCACAAACCATGGACGATATTTATTGGTTGTGATTGGTGTGAAAATTGATTGATAGCGAATGGTTGATTGGGATTGTTTATGGTTGATATTGATTGATTGTGGTTGAAAAATATTTGGTTGAAACTGGCATAGGATTAGTTTGTGGAAATGAAATAAATATATACATGCCACCTGCGTGCGAACTGGATGCATGATCCTCATTGTCAAAAACCGCGAGGTTTTAAGGTAGTGCGAGGAGCCGTACTAGGGACGGTCCCGGTTTTAACTACCTTGTCGTTATGCTGCCGAAATTTTGAATAATATTCATGTGTTTGAATTATTTCCATTTGTTGAAAATATATTTATTCATTGAATAGAAAACCTTCATGTGTTGAATCGATATTCATTCGTTGAATTGAAATTCATGTGTTGAATGGTATTCGTGTTTTAAATATAAAAATCACATTTTTTATCTATATATATAAACTATAGAAAACCTTCATGTGTTGA
Organism: Allium sativum; assembly: GCA_030737875.1. Lineage (NCBI taxonomy): Eukaryota > Viridiplantae > Streptophyta > Magnoliopsida > Asparagales > Amaryllidaceae > Allium > Allium sativum. Next base: position 39,936,742 of record JASFAX010000020.1, on the reverse strand, counting down.
ATCAATATTCATTCGTTGAATTGAAATTCATGTGTTGAGTGGTATTCGTGTTTTAAATATAAAAATCACATTTTTTATCTATATATATAAACTATAGAAAACCTTCATGTGTTGAATCGATATTCATTCGTTGAATTGAAATTCATGTGTTGAATGGTATTCGTGTTTTAAATATAAAAATCACATTTTTATCATTTATATAAACTATAGAAAACCTTCATGTGTTGAATCGATATTCATTCGTTGAATTGAAATTCATGTGTTGAATGGTATCCATATTTTGAAATAAATTGTTTTATAATAAAAATCATAATTTTATCATCTATATGGACTATATAAAATAATCTCGTTTTGAAATAAATTGTTTTATAGTAGAAACCCTATTTTTATTACCTATATGAACTATATAAAATAATAGAGTTTTGAAATGAATTGTTTTAAAATAAAAATCACATTTTTATTGTATACATGAATTGTTAAAAATAGTGAAATGTTGAAATAGAAGACAGTTAGATAAAAATATCATTTTTATCAAATGTATGAAAAGGATATAGCTTTGAAATCGAAGAATCGATATATATATATATATATATAGAAATAGAATTAAAATATATCGAATAACGACGCTGCAGTTCGTGTTTTGAAACCGTGATTTCAAACGATTATACCGAGAGATCCGACCATCGGATTTTCCTGAAATCGCAACCGTTGGGTTCGCTTTGGAAAAATCTTTCCAACGGCACCAGCTTTGTAAAAATCCAACGGTTAGATTGTCTGGAATATTTAATTCAAATCTAAAGAAAAAGAGCGCCAGAATCAATTATATTTATATATATATATAAATAAATATAATTATATTTAATCGAATAACGACGCTGCAGTTCATATTTTGAAATCGAAACGTCAAAAGATTATACCGGGAGATCCGACCGTCGGAATTTCCCGAAACTGAAACCGTTGGATTCATTTTGAAAAGATCTTTCTAATGATGTAAATTTTGTGAAGATCCAACGGTTAGATTTTCAGATATGTGTAAATCAAATCTGAAGAAAAACAGCGCCACGGCCGCGTTATGGCCCGAAGCGTCATTTTGAATAATTGGCTATTTTAAAATAAATAAAAATAGCGATAAATTGTTATAAAATATTATAGACGATATGTATGTGATTTAGAAATTAACTGAAGGTTGGCTAAGTCGAATGGTTTCCTGGGTGTTGATCTGATGTTGGTTTCGGCCTTCGGGGTTAATATTTGGGAAATCGCTCTCTTACTGATTGACGGTTAGTGACTAATGAATTGAAATGATGCGTGTGTATGTTAGTGTTGCACTTGTTTATTGTATATGCGAGTTGCTCAGAAAGACCGGGTTTATCCCATTCTGAATAACTGAATCGACGATAAGAATTCGAAGATAAAGACGGTGGTCGAAGACCGGAGATCTTCACCTCGTTTGGATGGTATCCGAGGTCCTGATTGGGAGGCATCCCGAAATATGGATAATGAGTGGTGATCGTCTAGACGTACGTAGTGATCGATGGGTTTGCGAGGTATTTAGTGCCTCCGGTTTCGTTCAGACCCAGAACGGACTTGCAAATGGACAGTGTGTCTGACATTGGGATTTATTCTGTGTGATTGATAGCCATCAGTTGCACAGTGTGAATTACCTATGTGGCATGCTAAGATGCAGTGACCAGGGCTTCTGTTGAAAAGCAAAGTCTTGTGGTGATGATCAATGCACTGCTTGTGTGGCGTAGCTTTGTGTATAACGTGAAATCGCGAGCCTCACACCCCGGTATGAACCAGAAACGGGAGCAGGACCTCTGGGAGGGCATGCGTTTCCTTCTAGTTAGAAGTGGCGTCAGTGGTTTTACACGCCCTAACGAGTTTGACTTATGTGGTTGTTGTTGTTGCGAGGCGCCTCGGTTAGATCGGACGATCCGGGTCCGATGGAGTCATTCGTTGGCTCGTTGACGCCCCAAAGGGCGGGGAAACGTAGTGTTCAGGTACAATAATCCACCTCGGTGGACCGACCCTGACGATCCAAGGGGCAGTTGCGGCTGTTCCTGAGATACGGGCTAGAGCGTCTCAAATTCGGTAAGGGCTATCTTTTGCCTTGGTTCATGACGGAAATCCAATTTCCAAATACGTGATCGTGCGGTTTCGATTGTATATATATTTGGCGACATAGTGGCATGGGACGCTCATGTCATCTATGATTGATAGTTATGATTTGAAATTGTTTTCGAAACATATAAACACTAGTAGTAATATCAAATGATTTTGTTTTATTCGTATCAACCATATTTTGGCCATTATAAGGTAAAACTCTATCCTCCGTTTTGCATTGCATTATGTGATGGGAACTGAGTCTTATAATGGCTTCATTTTTATAAAATGCATTGTGTTGTTTGAAAGAAAGATTTGTTTTAAAGCACCGGCAATCCAATGGAGTAAACCCGTTCCACGAAAGTGGCGCGGTCCTGTGATTAGCCATATTATAAATGTGTTGAGTAGATTTCTCATACCAGTCCCATGACTGACTCGTAGTTTGTTTCACTTTCAAACTCGGGTGCCCCTTTTTCTACATGGGCAGCCTTGTATTCAGATTTAGCAGGCTTTATCCGGATAGCTGGAGCTGAAGATGGATTCTATTATTTATCTCTTTTTATGTTGTTCAGCTCCTATTGTACATTATGTTTGTTTTCCGCTGTAGACATTTATGTATAGCTGAACTGTATTTGTACTAAGTATGATCCTGTATACTGTGTAACTCTGATGATTTCGTTCATCTAGTATATTCTATTGTTCATTATCAGGTGTATTTATTTAATTCTGTTCTGCTATTATTTGTTTCTGTGTTATATTCCACGGATTACCCTTGCCGCCGTCCGTACGGGGTTTGGGGTCGTCTCATTTGGTATCAGAGCTTTGGTTAAGCCTAGTTCTGGAATATAACATATTAACGAACTCGTCAGAAATAGAACCAGTAGTGTTTTAGGATGGGTAACTCTATACAGATAGGATCAGTAATATCCTAGTATGAGTAAAGCAGAATGGAATTACACCTGGATAGACACATTTACATTGAAGTATATGTTTCTATATTTTAAATTATCTTTTCTGTGACCTGACACTTGATCTGCTGTCTGCAGAAGTACTAGAAAAATGAGTTTCAGAAACAGGAATGCAAAACCGGATATTAAGGCCCTATTAATCAAATATCGAATATGGGTGGAATACCGTTCTCTGGTGAAGAATCTATTATGAAGACACAAGCTTGGATTCGCTCTGCTGAGAAAATCTTTGATGGTTTAAAGCTGAGGGATGACCAGAAAAGATTACTGGCCTCTTGGGCACTCAAAGACGAAGCTTTGTTCTGGTGGGATTCGGTTATTGAGAATAATCCAAAATGTGATATCACCTAGGACAGATTCAAAGTGATTTTCCTAGAAAGATTTACTCATCCAGATGCAACTGAGCGATTATGTGACGAATTTTCTTATCTGATACAAGGTGATATGACCATCCCAGAATATCATAAGAAATTCAATGAACTTTCTCACTTTGCTCCCCATCTGATTAAAGACCCAAAGAGGAAGAATCTGAGATTTATTCATGGCCTGCAAAGAAAATATCAGAACAGTTTAATGAGGAATGTAAAGCTTCCTTTTTCAGAAATGATTTATATGGCTTATCAATATGAAGATCTCCATAAGAAAGACATGTTGCGCGACGATGAGGAAGTCAGCTCAAGTGATAAAGTTGAATCAGAAACTGATCGTCCTGAGGCTAGTATGATGTCTGAGATCAGTAAGAAGCCCAGTGCTAAGAGAAAAAGGGATAAATCTGAGAAGGAACCAGTAAAGACCGCCACTTGCTCTATCTGCCATCTGAAAGGGCATTTGTCGATAAACTGCGGACCCTTAAAGAAGCGATTAAAAGGTGGAATTCAATCCAAAGAAGGACTTCAAGCGAATAGGAAATGCAATCTCTGCCATCAGGCTGGTCACGTAAAGCAAGATTGCTGGCAGTTGAAAAAGACTGAAAAAGTTCAAGTGAATGAAGTGGCAGAAACTTCTGATCCCTCAACTAGTCAGGGAAGACCAGATGTTTTAGAAGGCACACTAACTATCAAAGATATTCCTGCTAAAGTATTGTTTGACACCAGCGCGTCACGAAGCTTTGTTTTAAAGAATGCAGCGATGAAATTGGATTTGAATTTGAAAAGGCTCAGGCAACCAATGACTGTCCAGAATCTGGTTGGGGGTTCCATTGATCTCAGTTGGGTTTGTGGAGTGTCGGTTTCCTTTTCTTGTTATCGGTTTCCTACCATCGCGGTCGTCATGAATTTTAAAGAGTTTGATCTTATCTTGGGGTTAGACTAGTTGACCAAATATGAAGCTGAAGTTAAATGCGCCGACAGAGTCGTAAAGGCGAAGATAAAATCAAGTGATTATATAACCATTCCCTGTGAAGGTCAGAATTCTAATAGAAAGGATTTCTGGGCAGCTTTGGATGTTTCACCAGCTCAAATAGAAAATATCCCTGAAGTCAAAGAGAATATTCCTGACCTCATCAAAGACATTCCTATCGTCAAAAATTATGCGGATGTGTTTGAAGAAGTTGTTCGCTTACCTCCGCAGAGAGAAATAGATTTCAAGGTTGCCTTAATTCAGAATGCAAGGCCGGTAGTTTACGCTATTCGAAGAATGTCCTTGAAAGAGAAAGAGGAATTAGACAATCAAACACGACAGCTAGTATGGAAGGGTCTGATCAGGCCTAGTTTCTCTGATTTGGGAGCAGCAGTGGTATTTGTCCCAAAATCTGACGGTACTCTACGTCTATGTGTGGATTATCGTGATTTGAACAAGCAGACCGTAAAGAACAAATATCCATTGCCGTGGATTGATGACTTGTTGGATCGATTAAATGGCGCACAAGTATTTTCACGAATGGACCTAGCTACAGGTTTCCATCAGCTTCGTATCGCCGAGGAGTGTGTTCCTTTGATAGCATTCACCGGTCCCGACTTATTCTACGAGTGGTTAGTAATGCCGTTCGGCTTATGTAACGCTCCAGCTTACTTCGTCGATCTGATGAATAGAGTGTTCAGGGGAGTTTTGAATAAATTTGTTCTGGTTTTCATTGACGATATTCTAATCTTCTCTAAATCAAAGGCCGAACAAGAAAAGCATTGGAACAGGTTCTAGAAATCCTCAGAAGGAATGTATTAAGAGCCAAACTATCCAAATGTATATTCTGGCAAGATGAAGTGAAATTTCTGGGCCATGTCGTATCGAAAGAAGGAATTGTTGTGGATCCAAGTAAAATCATAGCTATTCAGAATTGGAAACAGCCCAGTACCTCCACTGAAGTCCGCAGTTTTCTTGGATTGGCTAGCTATTACCGGAAGTTCGATAAAAACATTTCGAAGATATCTGGTCATTTAACGAAGCTTACGAAGAAGCACTCTATGTTCAAATCGACTCCAGAAAGTGAGGAGGCTTTTGAAGAGCTAAAATTAAGACTAACGACAGCTCCAGTGTTAACCATCATCGATGGCAATCAGGATTTAAAAGTCTGGACTGATGCTTCTAAAGAGGGCCTTGGCGCAGTGTTAATGCAAAGGGGTCAAGTGATTATGTATGCTAGCCGTCAGTTGAAGCCACATGAAAAGAACTACGTAACTCATGATCTTGAGTTATTGGCTATAGTATTCGCTTTGAAAATCTAGAGACACTATCTGCTGGGTGTGAGATTTGAACTATATACAAACCATCAGTCGTTAAAGTATCTGTTCACTCAGAAAGACCTGAATCTGAGGCAGCAACGTTGGCTAGAGTTCCTTGCAGCATAAGATTTTGAGATTCTATACACTCCAGGGAAAGCCAATGTCGTGGCCGATGCGTTAAGCCAAAAGAATGAAAAGATCACCAGTTTTATCATTGCGACTTCGTTGATTGACAAGATATCGACTCTCCAAAAAGACGACCAATTTATCAAAGGAATGAGTCAGCGAATTCGTGAAGGCAATGCTTCGGATTTCCAGCTCGACAGCGAAGGGATTCTGAGGTTAGAAGGACGAATTTGTGTCCAAAAAATTCCTGAACTCAGAAGGGATGTGCTTGATGAATGCCACAAATCTAAGCTCAGTATCCATCCGGGTGTGAGTAAAATGTACAACGATATCAAGCGCACATTCTGGTGGAAGTCGTTAAAGAGAGACATTTTGATATATGTTAGTCGATGCCCTACTTGCCAGCTAGTCAAAAGCGACCAACAGAAACTGGTTGGATTATTGCAACCGCTAGACGTTCCTGGCTGGAAGTGGGAACATATTTCCATGGACTTCATAGATGGTTTGCCCAGAACCAAAAAAGGAAATGGCAGTATTTGGGTGATCGTAGATCGCTTCACGAAGACCGCCCATTTCATACCTGTCAGATCAAACAGAACTGCTCAGAGTCTGGCGCAGATTTACTTCAAGGAAATAGTTAGACTACATGGAGTGCCACTCAGTATAGTCAGTGATAGAGATGCATTATGTACTAGTAAATTCTGGGAGGCATTTCAAGTCGAACTGGGAACGAAGTTGAACTTGAGCATCGCCTATCATCCTCAGACAGATGGTTAGACTGAGAGGGTGAATCGTATACTGGAAGATCTATTGCGGGCTTGTGTTCTAGATTTTGGTGGGTCATGGGAAGACCATCTACATTTGGCTTAATTCTCATATAACAACAGCTACCAAGCGAGCCTGACAATGTCACCATTCGAAGCGTTGTATGGTAGACCGTGCCGATCTCCTGCTTATTGGGTCGAACCCGATAATAGACTTGTATTGGGACCAGATATGATCCGGGAAGCTGCTGACAAGGTCGATTTCATTAAGAAGCGATTACTCGCCGCTCAAAGCTGACAAAAGAGCTATGCCGATAGAAGAAGAAGAGATATATCCTTTGCAGTTGGTGACTATGTATATTTGAAAGTATCGCCGATGAGAGGAGTTATCCGGTTCGGTAAAACTGGAAAGTTGGCGCCCAAATTCATTGGTCCGTTTCCTATTCTGGAACAGATCGGAACTCTCGCGTATAGGGTTAAACTGCCTGATTGGTTGCCTGGAGTGCATGATGTATTTCGTATATCTCAACTTCAAAAGCACGTTCATGATCCAGACTTGATTGTGGAAGAAACAGCTCAACAAGACATTGAAATTACTCCAGAATTGGCTGTGAGAAGAGAGCCGCTCAAAATTATCGGCAAAGAAACCAAAGAGATGAGGAACAAGAAGGTTCACTTAGTCAAAGTGCAATATAGTGGAGATCTGCGAGATTGTACTTGGGAAACTGAGGAGAGCATTCAGAAAGCCTATCCTAGATGTCGAGTAGATATCTCTGATTGACTCCGGTGCAAGGTACATTTACCATACTTTGCATTACCAATTAGTTCCCTACTCTGTTGTTATTTTCTTTCCATGGGTGTGCACTTTTAATTCTATAGTCTGAGTGATTTTAAAAGAATATAGAAATTGATTTGTATGATTTTGAAAAGTTAAAAACAATTTGATTGTTGTTTGTGTCGTGTGATAGTAAATTTGATTAATTGAATTATTGAAATAATAGTTAATTTAATCAACAATAGAATGTATTCATTTATATCACACATTGAACTGATTAGAAAATAGATAGAAATATATACATGTGCATTATATATGTTTGAACAGGTAAATGGATAGCTGTTGAGTAAAGATTTTATTTGTGTGCCCGACAAATAGGTAAACCTTAATGAGTTGGATGCGAAATATTATTATATCAACTCCTGTGAATGCCATTGGATGCGGAGTGCTGGTTATTCTGTGTGTAAAAATAAACATCGCCATAGGATAGTAACAATTAATTTTGAACTACACTACATGGCATACTTCAAAAGATAGGCATACTTCATCATATACCATAGAAGCATTTGGAGCTTGTGTGATGAGGTGGAAGATTTACCATACGAGCGAGAGGCTTGTATGGCGATGACTATATTTTACAGGTTGAACTGATGACATATATGGACTATTTAAATTGTAACAATAAAATTGCCATATTAATAAAAACCCCACAAAGGTCTAGAGTTGACAATAATCACGTCTCTCTAGTTATTAGATACGGCACATGGACTATTTATTTCCCACACGGGACGAGGTGACGAGGATTTATCCTCTGGAGCATTTTAAATACACACTCCCTCAGGCTTTGACAGGGTGACGAGAATTTATTCTCTGGAGTTATTATCAATACACGCTCCCCTGTAAACACCAGAATATATCACTATAAATATGTGTTTGCTTATTAGTATTTATTGGGTACCTAATACGGCCCAATAAATTTCCAAACCTCTCTCCGTACAAAGGAGGTTATGGTGAAATATTTCAAAAAATTCCGGGTGTTAGCCAAATTTTTGAAGAATTAGAAAATTTTCAGAAACTAAAAAGTTGGAGGATTGAAGCCAGATTGAACGTAGAATTGATTCATCAAACCACTTTCGACTTTTTTCCTTTTCGGGGACGAAAAGTTTTAAGTGGGGGAGATTGTAACGACCCAGAGAATCTGAACCAATTTAAAAAATTTAAATTGGCTAAAATAATGGATTTTAAATATTTAAAATAAATATTTTAAGTAATAACGATGAGAAGGGAGTTTGAATCGACGTTTGAAAACGAATATAATTCATTCTAATTATAAGCAAGGCCTGAAATGGCGCTGCAGTTTCAAAAATTGAATTCAAACTTTATCAAACTGTACTGGGTGCAAAACAAAACGGATTTGAGTGAAACCAAAAATATTTAAATTTGTTAGTGAATACCTTTCTATTGAATTTGAAAAATCGAATTTTCATATCGGAAAGCAAAAGTTATGGCCAAATGAATTTTCAGAAAGGTCGCTATGGAATTTATATAGCCCGTGAAATTGGCCATTTTGCATACTACCTCGAAATTCGACGAAACCACTTTTGTTGGATCCGGGATGTGAAGTTATTGCTAGGTTTCAAATTTCATAATTTTTGAAGCTAGTATGTGAGCGTGGCAAATGAAAACGTGTTTTGGTCAATTACAGTTAAATTGGATCGACCAGAAATGGGCCTTTTTGCAAACGGTCTCAGACTTCGACGAAACTAGTTTTTTTGGGACCTTATCGTCAAAACATAGCCAAATTTATTTTTCTGGAATTTTTCAAATCAGTTTGTGGCCCTGGCAAATTGAAATGTACGTTCAAATTAAATATTGAATGTTATATATTTTAAATTGAAAGAAAACTGATTGAAACAGTCGAATGGGCCTACGAAACATATCCCATTGTGTTCAGAATGGGGGTAAAACGCTAGGGACGACAGTCGTTGGGTTTGGATTGGGGTTCGTGTGTTAAAGAGGGTATTTTTGGAATTTTGAAAGTTATAAAAAAAACATTTGTCCACGTAAGAACCCCCCCTCCCCCCCCCCCCACGCTATTCTCTCTCCCTGACTCGAACGAACGACGGAAATAGGTCGCCGCCTTCTCTCCTCGATTCCTCCTTCCACACTCAGTAAAATCAAGTGCTCCAGTTAAGGATTTTGGAGAGCACCTCTCAAGCTTCAAATCCATATAGGATTTGCATTTTTTCGAAGTGTATCTGAAGAGAACCGCGAGTGGGAAGTTCGAAGCTTTGAAGCTCCGCCGTGGCCACGTCAGACCACCGAAGTGGACCCCACTTCCGGCGCCTGAGCGCCCCTCCTCCCCCTTCAACCTTGCGCAACCCGATCGTGGAACCATTACACGGATTAATCGAAAAATTCAAACCTAGTTTTGAACGTTTTATTGAAGGTACAGTTGAGATTATTTTCAACAGTTTTAACACCTTTAAACCGTTGCAAAACTTTAAAAAATCATATCTTTTTACTGTGTTATCGACATTCAGTGAAACAAGAGACAGTGTACTCGTGTGGACGTCTTCTACCTTCTAGAAGGGACCGCATATTTTTCTGAGCCTTCTGCTATTTTTGGTGGAGTGGAACCCAATGTGAGATTTCTAATTTATAAACGATATGGAAAACGACGATGTATAAATTATATAGTCGATGTATGAGTTATATAAGCATTGTACACCTCATGTATAAGCGTTGTATAAGTTGTATGTTCGATGTATAAGTTGTATATGCGTTGTAAAAATTATATATGTGTTGAAATAGAAGTAAATTGCTATATATAAATATAAATATACATATATATATACGCCCCTCGTCCACAAACCATGGACGATATTTATTGGTTGTGATTGGTGTGAAAATTGATTGATAGCAAATGGTTGATTGGGAATGTTTGTGGTTGATATTGATTGATTGTGGTTGAAAAGTACCCATTTGTGGTTGAGAAATATTTGGTTGAAACCACATAGGATTAGTTTGTGGAAATGAAATAAATATATACATGCCGCCTGCGTGCGAACTAGATGCATGATCCCTATTGTCAAAAATCGCGAGGTTTTAAGGTAGAGCGAGGAGCCGTACTAGGGACAGTCCCGTTTTTAACTACCCTACCGTTATGCTGCTGAAATTTTGAATAATATTCATCTGTTTGAATTATTTCCATTTGTTGAAAATATATATATTCGTTAAATAGAAAACCTTCATGTGTTGAATTGAAATTCATGTGTTGAATGGTATTCGTGTTTTAAATAAAAAATCACATTTTTTATCTATATATATAAACTATAGAAAACCTTCATGTGTTGAATCGATATTCATTCGTTGAATTGAAATTCATGTGTTGAATGGTATTCGTGTTTTAAATATAAAAATCACATTTTTTATCTATATATATAAACTATAGAAAACCTTCATGTGTTGAATCGATATTCATTCATTGAATTGAAATTCATGTGTTGAATGGTATTCGTGTTTTAAATATAAAAATCACATTTTTATCATTTATATAAACTATAGAAAACCTTCATGTGTTGAATCGATATTCATTCGTTGAATTGAAATTCATGTGTTGAATGGTATCCATATTTTGAAATAAATTGTTTTATAATAAAAATCATATTTTTATCATCTATATGAACTATATAAAATAATCTCGTTTTGAAATAAATTGTTTTATAGTAAAAGCCCTATTTTTATTACCTATATGAACTATATAAAATAATAGAGTTTTGAAATGAATTGTTCTACAATAAAAATCACATTTTTATTGTATACATGAATTGCTAAAAATAGTGAAATGTTGAAATAGAAGACAGTTAGATAAAAATATCATTTTTATCAAATGTATGAAAAGGATATAGCTTTGAAATCGAAGAATCGATATATATATAGAAATAGAATTAAAATATATCGAATAACGACGCTGCAGTTCATGTTTTGAAACCGTGATTTCAAACGATTATACCGGGAGATCCGACCATCGGATTTTCCTGAAATCGCAACCGTTGGGTTCGCTATGGAAAAATCTTTCCAACGGCACCAGCTTTGTAAAAATCCAACGGTTGGATTGTCTGGAATATTTAATTCAAATCTGAAGAAAAACAGTGCCAGAATCGATTATATATATATAATTATATTTAATCGAATAATGACGCTGCAGTTCGTATTTTGAAATCGAAACTTCAAACGATTATACCGGGAGATCCGACCGTCGGAATTTCCCGAAACTGGAACCGTTGGATTCATTTTGAAAAAAATCTTTCTAATGATGTAAATTTTGTGAAGATCCAACGGTTAGATTTTCAGATATGTGTAAATCAAATCTGAAGAAAAACAGCGCCACAGCCGCCTTATGGCCCGAAGCGTCATTTTGAATAAATTGGCTATTTTAAAATAAATAAAAATAGCGATAAATCGTTATAAAATATTATAAACGATATGGATGTGATTTAGAAATTAACTGAAGGTTGGCTAAGTCGAATGGTTTCCTGGGTGTTGATCTGATGTTGGTTTCGGCATTCGGGGTTAATATTTGGGAAATCGCTCTCTTACTGATTGACGGTTAGTGACTAATGAATTGAAATGATGCGTGTGTATGTTAATGTTGCACTTGTTTATTATATATGCGAGTTGCTCAGAAAGACAGGGTTTATCCCATTCTGAATAACTGAATCGACGATAAGAAATCGAAGATAAAGACGGTGGTCGAAGACCGGAGATCTTCACCTCGTTTGGATGGTATCCAAGGTCCTGATTGGGAGGCATCCCGAAATATGGATAATGAGTGGTGATCGTCCAGACATACGTGGTGATCGATGGGTTTGCGAGGTATTTAGTGCCTCCGGTTTTGTTCAGACCCAGAACGGACTGGCAAATGGACAGTGTGTCTGACATTGGGATTTATTCTGTGTGACTGATAGCCATCAGTTGCACGGTGTGAATTGCCTGTGTGGCATGCTAAGATGCAGTGATCATGGCTTCTGTTGAAAAGCAAAGTCTTGTGGTGATGATCAAAGCACCGCCTGTGTGGCGTAGCTTTGTGTATAACGTGAAATCGCGAGCCTCACACCCCGGTATGAACCAGAAACGGGAGCAGGACCTCAGGGAGGGCATGCGTTTCCTTCTAGTTAGAAGTGGCGTCAGTGGTTTTACACGCCTTGACGAGTTTGACTTATGTGGTTTTTGCTGTTGCGAGGCGCCTCGGTTAGATCGGACGATCCGGGTCTGATGGAGTCATTCGTTGGCTCGTTGACGCCCCAAAGGGCGGGGAAACGTAGTGTTCAGGTATAATAATCCACCTCGGTGGACCGGCCCTGACGATCCAAGGGGCAGTTGCGGCTGTTCCTGAGACACGGGCTAAAGCATCTCGAATTCGGTAAGGACTATCTTTTTCCTTGGTTCATGATGGAAATCCAATTTCCAAATACGTGATCGTGCGGTTTCGATTGTATATATATTTGGCGACATAGTGGCATGGGACGCTCATGTCGTCTATGATTGATAGTTATGATTTGAAATTGTTTTCGAAACATAAAAACACTAGTAGTAATATCAAATGATTTTGTTTTATTCGTATCAACCATATTTTGGCCATTATGAGGTAAAACTCTATCCTCCGGTTTGCGTTGCATTGTGTGATGGGAACTGAGTCTTATAATGGCTTCATTTTTATAAAATGCATTGCGTTGTTTAAAAGAAAGATTTGTTTTAAAGCACTAGCAATCCAATGGAGTAAACCCGTTCCACGAAAGTGGCGTGGTTCTGTGATTATCCATATTATAAATGTGTTGAGTAGATTTCTCATACCAGTCCCATGACTGACTCGTAGTTTGTTTCACTTTCAAACTCGGGTGCCCCTTTTTCTACACGGGCAGCCTTGTATTCAGGTTTAGCAGGCTTTATCCGGATAGCTGGAGCTGAAGATGGATTCTATTATTTATCTCTTTTTATGCTGTTCAGCTCCTATTGTACATTATGTTTGTTTTCCGCTGTAGACATTTATGTATAGCTGAACTGTATTTGTACTAAGTATGATCCTGTATACTGTGTAACTCTGATGATTTCGTTTATCCAGTATATTCTATTGTTCATTATCTGGTGTATTTATTTAATTTTCTTCTGCTATTATTTGTTTCCGTGTTATATTCCACGGATTACCCTTGCCGCCGTCCGTACGGGGTTTGGGGTCGTCTCAGAAGTGAAAGGATATTATATAGTGGAGGAAATTATTGTTTTTATTCCTTTTAATTAATATTTTTATTTATTTATTTACGAGGTCTGAAGATTGTAAATATAAAGAGAAGAGAGAACAAAAAGGGGGAATAAAGGGAATAGTTTCATATCTAAAAATAATTTTGAATGATAAATAAAAGAGGAGAGAGTAGAGAATAAATGCACAAGTTATTTCCCCCATATGCCTCTTTGTGTTTATAAACAAATTAAATGCTTGCTTTTTTATCTAATTGTTTAAGTTATGCAACTTTTTGAATTTCAAAACATGCAATATTAAATATCATAATTTAAGGAACTTATTTAGTTGCAAGAAATAATAAGTGGAAGAGAAATATATATATATATATACATATTGTTGATTTAAAAGAAAAAGGAAAAAAATGTTGGAAAACAAAAAAAGGAAAAAAAGAAAAAGAGAAACGGGAATGTAATTAATGCACAGATATTTCTCTTAAATTAATGGAATGGGAAAACGTTATTTAATAATAAAGAAGAAGCTGCATGAGATAGAAATGGAAAAGAAAAGGAGAAGAAGGAAATATGGTAAATATACAGGAAAGGACAAATAAAATGAATGCATATTTATTGTTTAATGATGACTATAAGAAAGTTATGTGACTTTATAAATTTCAAAACACATAATATTAAATAACATAATGACATGTTTACTAACATAATGACATGTTTACTAACATAATGACATGTTGTCATAATTTATTTAGAATCTACATATTATTTTAAATCAACCTATTCAATACTTGTGCAAGAATAAATAAATATACATACATGGAGTTGATTTGTTTTTGAGGAGAGATAATAAAAGGAAAAGAAGAACAAAGAAAAATAGAAGGATGTAGGTTTAAGAAATAAGAATACATGTGTGAAAATAGAATGAAGAGAAATAAATTAATAGAATGAAGATAAATAAAGTAATAGATAGAGAAAAGAAATAAATGCGTAATTAATGGAGAGTGGTGAGAAAAGAACTAGTGAATTAGATGAAATTAGAAAAAGAACAGAAAGCTAAATAAACTTGCATGAAATGTGAATGAGCAAAGAAATTATGTATTGATTTTATTATTAATTATCATAAAACTCTTATATTAAAGTTTTTAACAAAACAATGACTCAACTACTGTTTTCTTTTACTGTCAATTGTTTGAAGCTAATTATTACAAATATACATACAATTTGATACTAATTTCAATTGTAATTAATCACTATTTATCTAATTACAAGTAATTGTTTATTAGAAATAAATTTGAATACATAAATAACATCATAATTTTATTTAAAAACTTTTTTATTTAATAATTTAATAATGGATTTTTTTACATTCTGACACATTTTCTACCAAAATTGCTTAAAATAAGATTTTAAAATTGTTCAGAATTTCCCGCCCAGCAGTTTTCTGAAGTTTTGAAATTCGAATCTGCTTTAATTATTTTAATTTAATTTCTGCTTGAACTTGAAAACTTCTTACCTCCATAACTTCTTCATACGGAGTCCGATTCAGCAAACTCAGACTCTATCTCAAGCAGAATTCTGAGATGAACGCAATGGCGTAACCCGTTTCACCCAATTCTTCTTTTAAAGATTAATTATTATTTAATTTTCTCTTATGTCCCGTTTTAAAATTACGGGATGTTACAGTGACTTTGCCTCATCTTGTGTATAAATAATAATAATAATAAATATACACTTGCCTTTTGTTCAATTTCTTTCCTGTTTTTAGTACTATTTCTTTTATTTCTTTCCCTTTCTCTTTCTCTCACTTATTTCTTTCCTTCCCTTTTCTTACTTATTACTTGCCATTTCTTTTCTAATTTATTTCTCAATCTTCTCTCTAATTGTTTTCCTTTATTTCTTTCCTTTTTTTTACAATCTCCTTCCAATTTCTCGTCTTCTTCTTTTATAGTCCTTAGAAATAAATAAATAAAACAATTCTTTTTTTCTTTCTATTTTTTTCCAATCCTTTGCATTCCGTCCTTCTATATACAATTTATTTCCCCCAAAAAATATATTCTTTTGCAATTCTTTCCTTTTTCTGCCTTGCTTTCTTTTCGCTGTCTCTTCTACAAGATCTTCATGCCAACACCACAAACATTCAGTTTTTTTCCTTTTACATTTAATTTCTTTCCTTTGTACAATTTCTATCCAAAAAAAAATCTTACCAAATTCTCTTTCATTTCTTCTTTCCATACAATTTCTTTTTTTTTAATCCATTTATTTCTTTCCATAATTCTACAAACTCATCCTTCTTTTACAAATCTTAAAAAAAATTGCCATATTTCCTTTGATTTCTTTTCTATTTTTCCTCCATATTTTCAGTACATAGCTATCCCTTCTCCTTTTACAATTCTTACTCATAAAAAAAAACTTATTTTTTTTTATGATTCCTTTCTGCTCTTTTCTTTATTCTCTTTCCAATCTTTTCTACATTTAGTTCCAATTTTTTCTCTCCGCCCCACAAATCCACTGCTACTACAATCATCTCCTCCCTCTTACGTACATCTCACCAAAACTTCTTCAACACCTCCTGTACATTCTCATACCAAACATCCAAATTCAACACCACGTTAACCACTTCACACCACCACAGCAAACTTCTACCATAATATTATCCTCTTTACAACCAATACTCACACCACGGATACACTCCTCCTCCATTTCCAGTCAACTTCAACCACCGGAATCAACTAAGATTTCACGCAAGTACCCAAATTTCAGAATTTTGATTTAGCCGATCCACAAATTCTCCCTTACACTCGAGCAAATTGCCTGCGAGAATTTTTAATTTTCAGAAATTGAACTTTCAATTTCAATTTAATTTTGAGGAAGGCTAATTTCTCTCTACTACGAAATTTCAGTTCGTGTGATGTTTATGTAAGTTGGGAGGAAGGGAGTGCGAACTTGCATAAGCAATCAAGTATTGGGCTAGCAAACGTATGGTTTGTTTTAAATCCTGGAGGACTTTATTTGTATTGCGCTTGTGTTGTTTAGGGTTTACCCGATTGCTTTTGGAGATTGTGGTGTTGTAAGAATCTTGAGTTGTTTAGTTTCTCAAACCAACTAGCTTTGGTTTTCGTTATTCCAAAAAAAAAACCTTCCGTTAGTGTTTTTTTTTTCGATTCCTTGTTATCTTTCTTTTAAGTTGTTAGTCCTATTGTGAATATTTATTTCAAACTCTTCTTTCTGCTCTCATTTTTTTAAAGATCATTGTCAATTTAATTTCATCGTCGTATATAAAAAATAATTATTTTTGTTTCCTCGTGTAAACTCGCATTTTGTTTTTAAAGAAAAATTCTTGCCATCAAATGTATATATATTGTCTTCATTTTCAGGTTGCAGAAAATATCAACGAGGAACTTTTTCAAATATTACTTTGCTTGCTTTTCTTGGGATTGCTTTGCTTGACTTACGCTCACTTGCTGAATAAAAAATTATCGATAAAAATATTTTTTTTTGCAAATCTGCACGCATTGGTATGTGTTTTCTTTCCATGTTTTTATTTTATTTGCATTGTTGGTTGGTTGCACTTACATAAAAGACAAAACAAAAATTCATTTGTAGTTGCATTGTAGTTCATGTTTAATTTCTGTTTTGCATTCATCTCATTTTATTTTTATTTTCTAAGGACATTGTTATATTTTGACAACTTGATTTCTTGCTAACGATTTGTTTCTCGGTGTCTAGACTATGGAAGAGTAATAACCATTTATAAATATTATGGTGATTCGAAAATATTATATCGGTTGTTCCTCTGAAGGTACTTAAACCTTCGGTTGCATTGCTTGGGTGATTCTGGTGCACCGATAACCCCTGTCCGTTAACTGACTAAGAATTTTTTTGTTGAACTAACCGCCATTATATAATTTAAGAAAATTTATAAATAATTAGTTTGCATTCATATATTTGCATTAGGTTCATGCATATGTAAAAAAATAAAAATTAATGATGTCTCAATTCCCTTATCCTCATGAATTCTACGATAGTTGTGAAAATCAATATAATCCATATAATCTTACACCAAATTCATATGGATATTTTAATAACAACTATTGTACGAACAGTTCGGATTTTACACCTCCAACTTTTCAAAATTTTCAAAATAATCTTGATTGTACACCGCCAAATTTTCAAAATGATGATCAATCCTTAACTCTTGAAACACGTATTGAATCCTAACTTGAAATGAGCATCCAACAGAATCAAAAAATAAATGAATGGTGTAATTCATACTTGTGCAACAATACGAGTCAAAGTTTTCAAAATAATCAAAATTCGAATTCACTTCCAAATTCAAATGATTTTGATTATAACCCCGGTTGTAACAACCCGCACCTCCATTCACGCAAGATATTGTCCCCAACATAGCCACCGTATCGGTGTGGGGTTTTGTTCCTCAAAAGGCCTCGGTGTTAGTAAGAGACGGGCTCTACTATATAAGTACCCACTTCACACAGGCTTCCACGATGTGGGACTTATGCGTGTTACATTCTCCCTTCCTACAGAGCCCAACGTCCTCGTTGGCTCACAAACACCTCACCCAGGCGTTATGGTCCACACAGGAGCCACAATTCCGGCTGGGTATTGGCTTTGATACCACTGTAACAGCCCGCACCTCCGTTCACGCAAGATATTATCCTCAACTTAGCCACCGTATAGGTGTGGGGTTTTGTTCCTCAAAAAGCCTCGGCGTTAGTAAGAGATGGGCTCTACTATATAAGTACCCACTTCATACAGGCTTCCACGATGTGGGACTTAGGCGTGTTACACCGGTCAAATCAATTTCGAATTCAAAAATGAATTTAAAATTCAAAATGGAAATGTGAATAACGTTTCAAATGATTTTGGAAATGAGAATAATTTCAATGATGGTGCGATTAACGATTCTTGTTCTCAACAATGTCAAACTGAAAATTCTCATGTAAATAATTATAAATTTGATTTTGTTGAGCAAATGAATGAAATTCATGATAATCACACGAATTAATTGTTTCAAGACTACTTGAATTTTCATGAAAAACAAAATAATCAAAACCGAACATGTGATGAGTCAAATGTTAATCCACCTTTTACCACAATCGACGATCTTCAACTAACAACTTTCGAAATTGATGAAAATCTTAATGAAGTTGTTGAAAGCTCTGTGATTAATTTGAATTTAAATTCTCTTGAAAACGAATACGTCAATCTTTAACTTGATCTTCCTCTCTTAGATTTTGAAAATTTTGAAAATTTGCAACTTTAGATTGTCAACATGACAAAAATGATGAAGTTGTTAACAACTGTTTAGGTGAGGACGACTTTGATGAGCGAAAACTTCTTAAACTAATTGACGATGATGTTGTTGGGTCTAAAACTGAAAATGAAACATTTTAAAACTTTGAAATTCTTGAGGTTGAAAACAAAGAAACTGCTAAATGTGATCTAGAACACAATGACGATTTTTTAAAAACTGTTGGAACTCCTTGCAACTTAATAGTTTCAACCAAACCTCACTGTGATCACTTGTTTTTCAATTATAAATTTCTGCAATATATGAAATCTTTTTGGAATACCACTATTTTTGAGAAAACACAATTTCAAAATTTACTGAAAATTCATTTGTTTGGTTTTAACTTTTGGTTTACGAATGAACCTTTAGTCAACAAAATTTCTGATGTCAAAGCAAAATTTAAAATATTTTTCAAAACAAGTGTGGGGGTGAAAATGATGCACATATCTCTCAATTCATACATCATCTGAACAAATCAAACATTGTTTTTAAAACTTTTATTGAACCCCAGCTCGATGACCCCCCTTTAGTTGCTACAAATATTCAATTCGATTTTAGGATCAATTGTAAGCCAAAAAATTTAAAATTAGCAACTCAAAGAACAAAATTTGGTTTTTCAAATCTTAAACGCAGCATACCATCCTTTATGATTTGGTTTTTTGTGCTTAAGCTGTGTCTCTCATACTTGAAGAGATAAATGAATTGGTCTTCGGAAGACTGTTTCATTTACTTCTTGTTAATATATTTTTTGATATACTGTAAATATTTTTTTTCTTTTCTCTTGTAATTACAATTCATATTTTCAAAAATTTCATTTTCTTTCCATTTGGGTTGACTATGGGGGCACAGTCCAAATCAAGTGTGGGGGGAGTCTCGTTTTCATTCTGTTTTGCACAGTTTATGTTTTGTTTTTTTCCTTCCCCTTTCTCTCTTTGCATTTTTTTTTCTTTTTTCTCAAAAAAGAAAAAGAAAAAAAGAGTTTCGCACTTCTATTTACTTTTAAATAAGACATGATGGAGTTAGCATATAATTTTATTCGTTCGATTTAAATGTTTGGAAATTTACTTCTCTTAGCGGATAATGAAAGGAAAGTTTGAATTATGAGCAAATTTATTGTAACTGGTATATAGGGAGATTCATAGGTGATGAGTATGAATTTTTTTCTGAATTGTAATCCAATTAAATGAATGGTTAATTTAGACTACTTGCAATAACATTTTAGATCGTTTAAGTGAAGTTGTACTAAGATATTCTCTCTTAACTCTCTCTCTTATGTTTAAAAAAGAAAAGAAAAAAAGAATGTAGATATATATAATAATAATCCATGGGTATCCAACATAGCTAGGACATCTCACGTTGGTGTGCAAACCCGCCAATCTCTTTCCGACACATTGTTGACAAAGTCAGCGTCGGTATATCTTGGTCTCATTTTATGAGTTGGACACCTTAGGATTACCGACTCACAAGTAAGTCATAATGCATTGTAGGGGTGGTATACCTAGGTATTTGTAAACAATAATAATGTAAATATTATGTAACAATGAGAGAGTTAGCACCTAAAGTCCAAGAACACACTTCACTTGTTCGACCTAACTTGTTAACCAAAAGGAAGTTGAGATGCCGTTTTACGATTGTTGATATTGATTATAGAATTCATTTCATATTTGCGCTATGTTTCTACCAAAACAACTGGCCAAGATGGAGGAGTTTGTGACGATAACATGACTTTTGTTTGAAGTTTTGATTAGTAACGGAATCAAATTTCATAGTGATGACCAAATTTATGTTAACTCATTCGTGTAATGTTTAAAAGTAAATTATCCATTTGTAAATATTTCTTTAAAAGCTTGCGTTCATATTGTAAATATTTTCTAACTTGCATTTTGTAAATATTTTTTGCATTGAAACTTTGAATTTTGTGGGTAGTATCTGCTGAAAACACTCACGAGACAACACTCGTCCTATTGGGGACACCCAGAGGTTTAAAGGCTTGTTGACTACGCTCAATGCAATTGTGCTCCCTACGAAAACGGATTTATCCTAGTTTTTTTTACTTTATTCGAGGACGAATTAAAAGATAAGTGCGAGGGTATTTGATGTGTACATAAATATGCATATTTATTCACACATTTATTCTTGTTTTAGTTTAAATAAATGTCATATGTGGGTATTTTATCGCGATTAAACCATAATTCAATTGATTTCAAAATATCATACATTCATTATAATACAAAGGAAAAATGGTCATTTTTGTGCTTAAGTTATTTTGAGAATTTTTACTTGGACATTTTTCATTTTTTTTATAGAAATATTGGTGCATATGGAAAAGGGCTTCATGAAGATTTATATGCATACAAAGGAATGAAGAATTAATTCTCATATGTAATCATGGAGGACCCCACTTACTATACTTAAAAGCTAATGGACAAATTAGTGGATGTTAAAGCTTCAGGAAAATTTGATGATGGATTAAAGCTTGATGATTACTTTGTGGCCACACTTCCTAAAGGGCATTCTTGGTAGCACGCTAAAGTGAATTAGAGTTTATTCATGTATAAATAACCCATGTATGTTGATGTAAAAATGATCTGGGATTTTATTTAGTTTAGAATAGAGGCTCAAATCAGATTCTCTTTTATTTTCATGGCTACTTAGCCATTTTCTTTATGTAATTTTTTTAGTGTAATTTTAATATAGTGCTCTTTTCTTTTATTGTTCATTTGCTTTCATGTCATTAGTTTGGATTTATTTTTATGCAAGTAGAATAGATTTTTATCTTTATTTTCTCTTTTTTTATTCTCTTTTATAATGAAATATCTTTATGTTATCATTGAATTCATTATGAGTAGTTAAACCCCTTCAATTTAAGGGTAGGGAAGCTCTCATGATTCATGAATAATTAACATAAGAATTACATGTTTCTAACTCTCTTATTTGAGCTTAATCTAAAATTGGATATAGAAAAGTAAATATTTTATATGGTGAAAATTGATAACACATGTTGGTTGATTATTCCCAAATGTGTTATACTCATATCATTAATAGAATCATATTTTATCATAATCTAATTCATTTTAGAAAAAGTAATGACATTAAAAGTGAAAGCATCCTTGATGTTCTATGTAGTTAGTGAATATTAACATATTGAACATACTTGTAATGTTTCATTTTTATTAGAACTATTATTTTCTATGTGATAATTAGGGCTTTAAGTTTGTATTGAGAATTGATGATTTATGTAGCTTGAATTTTCTAGCATATAAATCATGTTTGTATGAATACAACACTTAATGTGCTAGTTATCAAAGAGAGTTAGAAACATTTTTTATGTTAATTAGATTGATGTTGATAGTGAATCTACTCCTAAATTGTCTCTTAGTCTCGTATTTGTATTCATTTTAACATTGTTAGTTTTCTTTTAGTTAACAATTTCACTTGCTTTCGGTTTAATTTGATTGAGTAAGATTAGAATAAATTATTTCCCTACGGGTCGACCCGTATTCGCCACGTACTACAATTGTATGCCGTGCGTTTACGGTTATTATTACGATATTTTGTCAATAGTTTTCTAATTCCATAGAAACGTCGTTTGCAAATAGGGGAAAACCATGAAATGCTAGATCTGGACCAGATCATGGATTTAGAAAGCAAATGATTTGAGTGGATTTAAGTTATATCATTTTTGATAATGATATATTATCGTTTAACATTCCTCCGTTATCGTACAATGTTAATTTGTTAGTAAAAGTATTGAAATGTTATTATGATATGTTGAAATATGATATGTTGAAATGTTTAAACATATGTTAAAAAGATTAAAGTGACGAATATGAAATGATGGAATATTAATATGTTAAGATTTTAATATGTTGGAAAATTCATATATTGAAACTTAAACTTGTTAGAATGTGGGTAGCAACTACTGTTGTTCGTATTACATGTTAACTTGTCACCTGAACCTTTACTTGTATGAATTGAAATAGTTATATGATTAAATGGTTTCATGTTAGCATAGAATGTGAAAATGGATTTGGGGTATAAATCAAATTATGATTAAAAATCTTAATTTGGGCATATAGTACATGATAAATATAACTTGGGAATGGGGCATGAAAACCTAATGAAATAGGAATAATTATTGAAGACTGAACATGCCTTGATTCACAATAATTTGAAATTGTAACCACACTTAGACACGAGGTTAAATTACACTTGTGGTAGAAGTCTGCCCGGAATCGCCCGACGTATCCAGCATCCACAAGTGGTAAATCTAATGTGCGGGGTTTAAGTGCATAAACAAAACATGTAATGGTGCTAAGACATGAGGTTAAGTCAACTTGTGGTAGAAGTCTGCTCGAAACCACTCGACAAATCCAGCATCCACAAGTATAAGCTTAATGTGAGAGGTCTAGTGCGCGTATATATATATATATGTATGTATGTATGTATGTATGTGTGTGTGTGAATAGCAGGACGATAAACACTATTAATTGGAATTAATGGGAGTAAATGGAATTGAATGAAAGATACAACTGTAAAAGGATTGGATCAAACGGGGAATGATAATAACCTATTATAAATAAATTACATTAATGAGAATGTTGTAAAAAAGGTAGACTTGTCCTAAGGACAAGTGAAGATTATAACATAGGTTATATAAACTAGTAAGAAAATGAGATAAGTGGTGCAGTGAGATAAGTGGCACTTAATTGTAAATTAAGTAATCAGTAAATGGGGAAAACTGGAACCAGTTGTTTGTAATAAGTAGAGAAAAGGGGGAAATTTTATGAATTGCAAGAAGTTGTACTTAATTATAAAATAAGTAATCTGTAAACTTTGAAATATGAATTCTGCTAATAAGTATAACATGTTAATAAGTGGAATTATAACATAGGTTATAATAAATGGAAAGGAGACTTGTTAGTAAACCTTAGCTAAGAGAACTAAGTTAATAAGTAAACAACGATAAGTTGTAGTGACAGTATAAAGATGGAAATATGATTAAATAAGAAAGAATGAGGAAAACTTATGAAATGAAATAAGTTATATTTAATCATAAATAATGACTTACATGTTAAACAGAAAACATATGAATTGAGATATACTTAATTACATATTAAGTAGAACATGTTATTGCAGATTTGAAACCAACAAGTATAAAAAGGGATTGTGGATTACAGACCTTGGATCACAATCTAGAAAATAACATGTTGTGGGCTTATTAATAAACTTAAATGGGTTAAGTTATATGAATGAAATTAAGAAGCAAGAGGAACTTAGTAACTTGAATAAGAAGTCAATGTGAATGAGAATAACCAAGTTATATGGAAACCTGTTAGATGTAGGTCTAATAACATGTTAAAAATGAGGTGCTTGGACTAGTCCGTACGTTTTAGGATGAATAACCCAACGGGGTAGATCATTGTGGTTTCATGAGGCACGAGTGGAGCGCACATTCATCTGACTATTTTGTCGGCTCCGAGGGATTGGAAAGGGAAGCACGCAGCTTCCTGAGATACGTAAGGTGCTCCTGGTAGTCCTCTATGCGGTGACAGATGTTTAGGCTGTGCTCGTAGAGGTTGGGCCTACGCGTTACTATCAGGTGGGTGGGCCTTGACTGCAAAAGTAGCTTTGCAGTTAGAATGCTAGGACGTGGTGACACTAGGGGGTTTCGGCGATCGACTCAACGGGAGGCAAGGTCAGGACCAACAAAGATAGTAGATCGTCGGGTACCCGTCATCGGCAGCCAGTGGGATGCAAAAAGACTAGAGCTAAACCTTATAAACATTTCATCTTTCACTATCGGGGTACAATGGTTGAGGGGAGACGCCAGCTAGATGTTTAGATTTTTTGTTAGGGGCAAGTCGCTTAGCTCTTGTAGTCTTTAATAGTTGAGGGAGGGGCCGAGGTGAGGCCATAGCCACCATGAAAAACAGACCCGAAGGATATATGTATATTTATGGCTCTTAAAGGCAGCCCTGTATAGGTATGGAAAAGCTCTTGACCGAGTTCTGTGTTTCTTGTATAGCCCTGCCATGTAATTCGGTGCATATTATGTGTGGTTAAGGCATTGAATACGATTGACGATACGTACGTGCGAAAGTCTAGATACATACATGTCTGCTCTGGGTGGTGTATCGTAGACTTGAGGGCATTACTCTAGCATGGAATCTGATTCGATTGAAGGTGAAAGTCCGTACGCTTACGTAGCATAGTAATGACAGATATATGTGGAACGTAAGATTGTTATGTAGAGATCCATACGTCACTTCGACGTAGTATGAGGGACTGCGTTCATTTCTATGGCATTACGGTGGAGACCATATGAGTGGGTATCATAGGATGTACCTCAATATTGAGGGGTAGCTACATATATACTGTATTAGGTTAATCCAGTGGGAAGTAAATGGGTACGACATTTGTGTAAGCCTTGAGTGTTGTTAACCCAAGTAACCTAATAATAAGAAAATATGATTGAACAGTATATGTAGGATTACCCAAAGTGTATAAATTAAATCTAGTCATCAGAACTTGTGTTTTGACCCCCTCCTCATAACATACTCGCAGGTTAGATTCGTGGCGGAGATATCATAGCTTTGGATACTTGTTAGGCTGTATTATTACTATGGTAAGGCTATACTATGATTATATTATACTTTATCCATTCCGCTGTGAGATATTTTTTGAGCTTTAATATATTTTATATCTCTGTCTTTACTGCGGGATACCAGAGCAACCAACACGAATTTCGATGGATTAGAATTTTGAAAAAAATTGGTCTGTCGGAATTCGAGTTGCTACAGTCAAAGAGAAGAAAATTAGATCATGGAGTATTAGTAAGACAATGTCTAATGCACAAACAAGCGCGAAAATGAGGAGACGAGGCGACAACAGGGAAAGAAGAGAAGGATAGAGATATGGTTCGGCTGGATGTGGAAGAAAGGACGAAAGAAGGATGTTAAGAGGCGAAATTTAGATGTAATTTTTATGGTTGAGTCCTAGGTCCAAGTTGTACCAAACCTCATCAACTAATTGACTGTCGTAGTATAGCACAAAACGGTCAATTACCGAATGGTTTTTGGACCGAGGTTGAACCTTGACCTTATTAGGCTAGATAAAAATATTGATCATCCCGCGTTATCTTTTAAGATTTGGCACGATTCAAAAATAGTTATTTTCATCACTGTGGTATTTAAAGACTGTAGTCAAAACCCCGAACCAACTCCAAGGATTTATAGCCTTGACAACGATGCTGCTGCTACACAACAAACGAATTCCAAAAATAATTCAGCTAGAAATCCAAGTATAAATTAAAATGGATTTTCCCCTTGTCTAGTTGACAACAAATAGACAATTCACAAAATCAAATATCCCAAAATTCGGACGAAGGATTTTCTATAGCCTTTTGAAAGAAAAATTTAAAACTTTTCCAAAAATAGAATTT
Organism: Allium sativum; assembly: GCA_030737875.1. Taxonomy (NCBI): domain Eukaryota; kingdom Viridiplantae; phylum Streptophyta; class Magnoliopsida; order Asparagales; family Amaryllidaceae; genus Allium; species Allium sativum. Next base: position 39,910,339 of record JASFAX010000020.1, on the reverse strand, counting down.
ATTTATAAACTAACGGTTTCATATTTATAAATCTATTTTATTATTACTATTTATACTCAATTTTATATTTTAAACTGGAAAATCCTTTTTATGTTCAAAGATGTTAGAGCTCCAGAATCTTAAGGGTTAATTGTGGTAATTTCAACAAATTTTCCAATATATATATATATATATATATATATATATATATACACACACACACACACACACACATAGGAAGAGGGACACTGCACATTACAAGGAATAAATATTTATTATTTTTATGTTTAGTGGCAAATTCCGTGTCATTTCTAACTCCATCTTTCCCACCAATCAGACTATATTTATTTAAATTACACAATAGCTCTAAAATTTTGAAACAAGAATAGATAAAAAAATAAAAACCATATCTTCACAAACTATTTTCCGAAACCGCATTTCAAAACCGTTGAAATCCATTTCTATTTTTCCAAATAGTTTTAAAAATAATTTTCCTTTAATACAATGCCAAGAACTTGTTGGAGAATGGAGTTTTGATGACAATAACTTTATTTCAATAATAATCGATTATAAAATATATACTAACAAATTTGCCTAGAATATATATATATACACACACGCACATATATGCAGGATTCATATACAGGAACTAATACTAAAGATTGTATAGTTTAAAGATATTAGAGATTCAGAATTCAGAGATGATACAAGACTCATGAGTATTCAAGATTTCAAAAGTTCAAGACAAATATAGTAATAGAGTCTAGATTATATAAGACTCTGAATAGCACTCCAGGTTCAAATTCAAATTCAAATTCTATTTTTCAATTTTTGATTTCAAATTCTATTTTCAAATTCTATCTTTAATCTCTATTTTCTCTATTTTATTTTCTTTACTTTACTTTTGATTTCAGACTCAAGTTTTATAAGCTTTATATACTTTTACTTTTATATACTTTATATTTATATAGTTTTAACTCTATAATTTTATAAATATGTTCATATAGTTTATATTTATGTTTTTATATGATTTCCTACTTTATAATATTCATTTGTAACACTATGATTAAATTCAATAATTTCATATGTATACATCAAAAAACTTGAAAATGCTCAAAAATCAATTTTGAACACGGGTTTGTCGACATACATTTTACCCTATGTCGACATATAACTGTCATTTTCTCAAAATTTAGAGGAAGTGTCTTTTCACTATTTGTGACGGTTTAGAAACGTTGCAATCTTTCAAATGTTATAAATAGGGGTTGATTTCGATTTTTTTTATTCATTCCTCTTCTCCATCTTCATTCTCTTTCTTTACACCATTATATCTTCTCATTTTTATGATTTCTACATTCATACTCTGCCGAATTCATTTCTATTCTCATTAAATTTCTTCTCTTCTCACTCTCTACCTATTACTCTATGTATCAAGTGCTATTGAAGAGTTATAGGTCTGTTCGTAATTGTTTAGCTTGTGTGAAATCGGTGATATCCCTTGTAGCCGTGAAATTAAGGTCGGGTAACCGGTGGTATCCCTTGTAGCTATGAAATCAAGGAGGATATACTTGATCAAGTGTGTGTGGAATCAATGGTATCCCTTGTAGCCGTGAAATCAAGAAGGATTGTAATTCGTTATTGATGTAGTAATAAAACTCTGTGCAATCCAGTGTTGTGTGGGACTGGATGTAGGAGCAATTCTGAACCAGTATAAAATCTGGTGTGTTCTTTCCATTTCTGCACTTTATTTTTGTTTATCTTTATGTTTATGTTTGATTCTGTGTCTATGATTGTTTCTGTGGTGTTTGATTCATATTGTATATCATTTAAGTTTTAGATTTTGTTTAAATTCCAAAAAACACTATTCACCCCCTCCCCCCTCCAGTGTTAGTTTTGCTTTAACGATCCATTTCGCAATCCCTAACAATTGGTATTAGAGCAAGGTATTTCAAAAAGTTCATAATCTGATTTTTGAAAATATTGATAATGGCAACCAACACTGGTACAATAATAGTTCTTTTGTAGAGGATCAGTCCACAGTTAGACCACCATTGCTCAATGGTAGTAGTTATTCATATTGGGCATGTAGAATGAAAATATATTAACAATCAGTAGGATTAGACACATGGAATAGTACACACAATGAATTTGTTGAACCCACTACCGCTTTTGCATAATGGACAAATGAACAAAAGACTGCTTCACAAAGCAATTCTAAAGACATGAATATATTATTCTATTCATTAGATAGGAATGAGTTTAATAGAGTGTCAGCATGTAAAAATGCTTATGAAATTTGGAGAACTTTACAAGTTACTCATGAACGAACTAGTAAAGTTAAATAAAAATAGCAACGTTAGTTAATCAGTTTGAGTTATTCAGAATGAGTCTATCTCCGATATGTATTGAAGATTTCAAGAGATAGTGCATTCATTAACAACACTTGGAAAATATTATTCTAAAGTAGATCGTGTCAGAAAAATATTGAGTTCGTTGACTTCATAATGGGATTAGCAAACTTTGGCAATTAAAGAAGCCGATGATGTTAATGAAATGAAGATTGAGGATTTAATCGAAAATCTGATTTCTAATGAATTCCAATTACAGAAGAGAAAAGATAATGGCCAACTAAGAAGAAATCTATTGCACTAAAAGCAACAACAAATGATTCTAACTCGAGTAGTGAAGATGATGAAGAAACAGCTCTTATAACAAGTCATTTTAGAAAAAATTTGAGATATGGAAGGAAAAATTATAACCAAGGAAGTTCAAGAAGTAATGATGGTCGATGTTATAACTGCAACAAACCAGGCCATATAAAGAAAATGTGCCCATATCCATACAAATCAACCCAACAAACAGACAATAGTGATTCATCAAGAAAGAGAAAGAAAGCATATGCAGCAACATTAGATGATTCAGATTCATCATCAAGTGATGAAGAGCCAAAAAGTGGAAATTCGAATATGTGCTTTATGACAATTTAGAATTCAGAAAATTTCGAAGAAAGGGATCTAAAAACCAGGTACGCCTTAATTAATTTTTAATATTATTTGGTTGAGTGGTTGCTTTTTTTGCTTTGTTTTTAATTTAAACTTTAAAATTTAAACTTGAAATTAGAAATTCAAATTTGAAATTCAAATTTAGAAATTCAAAATAATAATACAATAATGAATAACAAATAAAATAATTTTTTGAATGTTTGATAGGATTAGAATTATTTCAGGAAATTGTTAAATCTGAAATATAAATTCCAATTCACAATAAATTAATTTCCTTAAAAATAGACAGATATGTCGACATACATATGTCCATATGTCGATATATATGACCAGAAATTTAAAATTTAAATTTTGAATTCCAAAGGTTTAAAACTTTCAAATTTCCCTTCAACTTTTCGACAACTCACAAGGTTTGAAAAGGTGTCATTGACTACTGAAAAGTTGTACCTATTTAATTCATTCAATTTCTATATATACACCTATTCTCTTTACCTTTCATTCACAACTCAAATCAATATTCTTCATATCTATTCTCTTCAAAACTATCAATTCAATGGCTTCCTCAAGTTCAACTCAAAAATAGAAGTTAACTAAAACCATCAAAGGTTATCTTCATAATGACAAAGAAGCTATCAAGACTTATGTTAACTATGCAGCGAATGTTAAAGTTAACACGGGTGCTTTCATCGTCTTTAGTGAATTTCCCTCTTATGATCTTACGTCTCTCTTTCAGCAAAACGAAGTCTTGAGTCTAATTGACTCACGGGATAATGACGAAGTATGTTATCCTAAGCTTTGTAAGATGTTCTATATGAATCTTAATCGAGGCTTTTACAAAGGCAATGAAGACCAAATTTGTAGTAGCACAAAGGAACGCAAATTGTTCTCGATTTCGAACTCTTAGGCAATATATTGAATTGTCGAAGAATAGGCTCGGATTTTTCGGATTTCGTTATCGATGAAATCGATTTAGAGACCTATCACGACATATTCGAAAGCAATGCTCATGTGGATTTCAAAAATCACTTTTTCCATCCAAAAACAAGAATTATCAACCTCCTCCTCCAACATACCATCACTCCCCGCTCCGGAAACTTTAATAGTCTAACTCTCAAAGTCCAAAAAGTCCTCTTTGCTATTATGGGTGGCTATAACATTAATTGGGACGATATGATCTTAAAAGAGATTAAACCCATAGAATTATAATCAAGAGAAAACACTCTCTACTATTGTGTTTGTCTCACCCGCATCTTCAAATATTTTGGAGTTGATCTTCATAGAGAAGAATTCGTGCCTAGAAAAGTGTTTGACTCATTAAACATACATCTCATGCAAATTCCTCTCACTTTCCAACCATATGAGACATTCGAAGCCAAACAAGCCCGAATGCAACAAGAAAAAGCGCCAAAGAAAGTTGAAGAAGAAGAAACTTCTTTAGAAAGTGTTGAGTGTCCAACCAATACTAGACACATTTCCAAAGAGACGATTTTCAAAATCAAGTAATGATTGCCAATAATCAAAAGAAGCTTAAGAAGAACTTTTCAAAAATGGCCAAGTTCATGGCCAAGATTGGAAGAAAGCTTGGAATCTCAACTCCCTTATCATCATCCGAAAGCTAGTCTATCTAGTTTAATTTATCTTTATGTATTTGCTTATTTTTGCTGTCGAATCTCATATTTGGTGTGTCTTAATTAGTTGGATGTATTTTCTTTCTTTTAAGTAATGAATGGAATTTTATTTATGTCAAAATCATCTTTAAGTTTCTGTAAAAACTTTAGAATTAATTGTAGTTTAATATAAGGTCAAAAAATTCAAATTTTGAAAAATTCCAAAATTTTTAAATAGGATATGTCGACATACATTTATGTATATGTCGACATATAACCACCAGATTTTCAAATTACTTCAAATTTTAAAATTATATAACTAACACATATCCATTCAAAATCCAACGAATTGCAGACCCTATTTAAGCCTATTTCTTCCATAAAAATTAAATATTCCATTTCTCCTTCTTCTTTGTTCATTTCCTCTCAAATTCATGGCAAATCCAATTCATAATCTTAGTGAAAATCTTGAATAAATCTTGAATTCTTTCAAGAATATCCTCTCTAAAATTCTACGAAACCATTGTCATCTCGAATTAAGCCAAATAAAGATGTTTGAACAGCAAGAGAAGCATTTTGATGCAATTCGGTGGCTAATGTCTTCTCTTTTCAGAGATGAAGATAACAATCTCACTAAGGCTCCACCAACCAAAGAAGATGAAGATTGGGAGGTAATCAAGAAGGATTCAATCTTTGGAGAAGACAGTAGGGTTGAAGTCCCAGGAAACGTTTAATTAATTGGTATGGTTACTTTCAATGATTTGTTTGAAATTTGAATTATATGACTTCAAACTTGTATATATTAAACATATGGTGTGATGTGCTTTAATTTGGTTTGGTTTGTATATATGATATCAAACAAATGTAATTATAATACATGGATTGGTTTGTATTTGATAATTATGATGTTAGAAATTTCTATTATAGGATTATATAGAGTATTTAGATAGTTACACGATTTAGGGGGAGTATTTTTAGAATATTTGTTTGATAATGCCAAAGGGAAAGAAATTATAAAATATAGACATAGTTTATAGGATTCAAATAGACGCGGGGGGGGGGGGGGACTTGAAGGATCATCATAAAATAGGTATGATGTTTTAAAAATTTAGTTTTTCATCATCAAAAAGGGGGATAATGTTGGAGAATGGAGTTTCGATGACAACAACCTTATTTCAATAATAATTGATTATAAAATATATACTAACACTTTTTTCTAATATATACACACACACATATGCAGGATTCATATACAGGAATTATTACTAAAGACTGTACAGTTTAAAGATGTTAGAGATTCAGAATTCAGAGATGATTCAAGACTCACGAGTATTTAGGATTTCAAGAGTTCAAAGCAAATATAGTAATAGAGTCTAGATTATGTAAGACTCTGAATAACACTCCAGGTTCAAATTCAAATTCTATTTTTCAATTTTTGATGTCAAATTCTATCATTAATCTCTATCTTCTCTATTTTATTTTATTTACTTTACTTTTGATTTTGAACTCAAGTTTTATATATTTATACTTTTATATACTTTTAACTCTATAATTTTATAAATATGTTTATATAGTTTATATTTATGTTTTCATTTGATTTCCTAATTTATAATATTTATTTATAATGCTATGTTTAAATTCAAGAATTTCCAGAATTATATATATCAAAACACTTGGAAAATGCTCAAAAATCAATTTTGAACAAGGCTATGTCGACATACATTTTATGCCGACGTACATTTTATGTTGACATATAACTGTCATTTTATCAAAATTGAAAGGAAGTGTCTTTTCACTGTTTGTGACGGTTCAGAAATGTTGCAACCATTCAAATGTTATAAATAGGGGCAGATTTCGAATTTTTTTATTCATTCTTCTTCTCCTTCTTCATCCCCTTTCTTTACACCATTATGTCTTCTTATTTTTATGATTTCTATACTTATACTCTGCTGAATTTAATTCTATTCTCATTAAAATTCTTCTCTTCTCACTCTCTACTCATTACTCTCTGAACCAAGTGCTATTGAAGAGTTATAGCCTATTTGTATTTGTTTGGGTTGTGTGAAATCAGTGGTATCACTTGTAGCCGTGAAATCGAGGACGAGTAATCGATGGTATCCCTTGTAACCGTGAAACCAAGAGGGGTATACTTGATCAAGTGTGTGTGGAATCGGTGGTATCCCTTGTAGCCGTGAAATCAAGGAGGAATGTAATTGGATATTGATATAGTATTAAAACTCTGCGCAATCCAGCGTTGCGTGGGACTGGACGTATGAGCAATTCCGAGCCAGTGTAAAATCCGGTGTGTTCTATCCTTTTTTGCATTTTACTTTTGTTTATCTTTGTCTTTGTGTTTGATTCTTTGTCTGTGATTGTTTCTGTGGTGTTTTATTCATATAGTATATCATATAATTTATAGATTTTGTTTAAATTCCTAAAAACACTATTCACCCCCCTCTATGCCTTAACGATCCATTCTGCAATCCCTAACAGATGTCAATTGAACAAAGATAGATTCAGACTTTTAATGAAGTAACGAATGGATACACCTCATAGTTATATTTATGAAATGGATACGACATATTAATGTGGGCTTTTTCCCCGTTCTGGATCAAGTAATGGTCTTAACTAGAACTACCAACGAAACCAAACCAGGAATTACAAAACAAAACCAAAAACTAAAAATCGTGACTGTCTCAATCGTAGCTAGATTTTTGTCCAGTCTCCAAACTCGAATCAGCGGACTCCACCATATGTCATCCTCATGCTCTTTACGACGAGATCGCCAACATACTGTGGAGTAGGACATAATTGGCTAGAAACCCAAAGTCAACATATTTCAACCTTTAGTCGCTTAAAGCCCATTCTATAGAATTAGGCCCACGACTGATTCATCATTGAAGTAAATTAAAGTTGTGTAAGAAAGACGAAGAAAAACAAAAAATAAGATCGAATTACATTCTCTCACGATTCCTAATTTAACTAGTTCATCTGATCATTTAACCTAAGCTCTGATACCAAATGTGGCACCCCACAATTTTCTACGCCCAAATTTTGAAAAAAATCGAAACTTAAACACATCCAAGCATGGGGTGTGTACTTGGTACCTACAATAAGTGAGCATGAGCATAATCAGAGTAAGATAAATATAACTCACAATGGAAACAAAATAGGATAACTGATATTAACTCAAGTAACTACCTTTTCAAAGTAAGTCACTTGGCCAATATCGGGCATGAGAGAACGAGAACCGAAAGCCAAACTTAATCATCTATGAGAACCCGACCTTCTTTATGAAAGCTTGAAGGTTAAAATGAGGAGCGGGGTCATAACAATAAGTTCTGGTGACTAAGAAATGTACAACACAGACAATAACACAGATATATTTCGTTTGGTTCAACCCAAGCTGTATGCCTGACAAGGTTTGTGATTCCGAACCGACCTTGTTAAAGTTTGTGCACGACTCTATTACTCTTCCCAAAGTAGTATTCCCAAATTATATTAACTAGATAGTACATTTACATACACTTTGGTGAAGCCTTTATACCAGAGCTTAACAGGTTAATTCTATTGAGAGTGGGTCCCTAATTACGGGCTTTCTATTTATATCCTCATTCACTTGTTGACCCTTGATAATATATTCAACGTTAACAGAAAACTAGAGGGTAATAGCTACAGGCCGTACTAGTTAAGGCTTCTGTCATTCATGCATATACCATTGCCCGGCATAAGGTGAGAGGGGGTATTTTATCGTTCGTTATACCTTCTAGCTAACCTTATTAGATAACCTCCTTAGTTGCTTACTACTTCCCATAGGATAGATGGTCATATCTGACCCTTTTAATTTCCAGGTTTGGGTAGGCCAACACACACCTACCATTTAAGAACCCTATACTGAAAAATTATTCCCAAGTGGACTTTTTTACCCTAGTCGCTTAGCCTTTTAGGCTCCAAGAAGCGGACTATACGCTAAGGTTATTAGTTCGTCCCCCATTTGCCTTTAACACCTTTGCCTTTTTGGGATAAAGTAGTGTATGTTATTAAGTCATTCCCGCTTAATTCCTTTATATGGAAATACTTATGTACGCCAATTATATGCGTCACGGGTTTATATGGTTAATAATATCTTAAATTATAAACCTGTGAAGTCCAACTATATTTTGAATTATAAGTTTTTATTGACATAAGTAAGGAAGGTAATATTCCCTTTTCTCAAGGATATTTATTTAATTTCTTCCCTATTTTGGACTTAGTGTTTAAATGACAATCAATAATTCCCTGATGAACCCCATTTCCTTTTATTTCATTTTTATTGTCCTTTATGACTCTAATGGCCATATTTTCCTAATGCAACTATTTATCAATCCCAAGTTATCTATTGTTGTACCCCCACGAACAATTTCTATTATTATTTATTAATTAGTTTATTGGTTATTATATATATATATATATATATATTTATTCTTAACCCCTTTATTCAAATGCAGTTCAAGAATCAAGTTAAACACGTTCATGGTTCAGCCACTATCTCGACAGCAAACTTGTGTATAATTTGAACGAGCGGTATTGTATAATACATGGGCACAACAAGGTCTAAGTACGAATGAATCATGCAAATATACGTAAAGACCATGACACACATTCCCGGAAATGCATGGCACTAAGCAATACGTGAATTGTCAATCAAACTCTCATTAGCATTTAATCAAATACAACATGTGCATATATTATTCAAGAAAGTCTGTAACACCCCACCTCCATTAAAGTCACTCACAAATGGAATGCCTTAACTTCAGTGGAGCATTTTTGGTAAACAGATACAGAATATCACAAGACAGATATAAAAATTTTGCAGTGGAAAATAAACAACTTTATTAAATCACCCAAAATATTTTGTTACATAATACCATGAGTCATAAAATCAATACAACAAAACACTTCTGTCTTATATTATCAGAGTACATTGGTATTTAAAAGAAAACATCATTCCCCATATCAAAGAGCAAGCCATATAAGAGACAGAGACTCGAGCCATACTTCAGAAGTAGCTCCTAGAAGATGATATCCAAATCCTGACTAAACCTGGGTGTTTCCTCCCTGAGAACCTGGGGAGGAAACGGAAGAAAAGAGGCGAAACAAACTAGGTCAGACATACGTCTGGTGAGTCCAGTAAATTTTAGCCAGTAAATAAATAAAGGTAAACATGACAGGCATACAAAGTGGATAAGAGGATTCACGGTACAGATGACAGGTATGACAGGACAAATAAGGTAAGGTGACTGCTACACTACAAATTATTCTGCACTATTACTAGTCAAACCAAGATGGGATGATCCCTTCTGCTAATGATAACGATGGTGGTAGTTTTGTGTATTCCTAGCTGCTATCATAGGTGCCGCCTGCTCCTATCTCAACTATTCGTACCCACTACCCTCCTACTATAAATTGGTAAACTTAGGGCATATGTCCGGATATACCCTAACCACTACCCTAATGGATCGGCTCCCTACTCTGTAGATACCCTGTGTTGGTCCCACTACTTGGGGGTATCACTTGCCTAAGTGGCAACCTAAGGTGTGCACAGTTATACCTACTGGTGTCACGGTCGTCTTGTCCCCCTCTGCCCGACCCATGCACGTACATGTCCCCGGTTGGTTTGCGCCGCCCAAACCATCCATCTCGTTTTGGATCTCTTACAATCAATCAGTAAGCGTGCCCCTTCCCCGCCTAGTACGGAGATCTTTACTTTGATACCCCTCCGGGTTACTGACTGAAATGGGTCCCACACAACATGATACAAGCTCTCCCCTATGTCTTGTATCCCCACTAGGTTTTCTACTGACTATGTATACCCTAAGGTGTCTTTAATTACATAGCCCTCAATCAGTTATGCGTACCTATTGGTGTCTTTAATACATAACTCCTATTCTACCTATCGGTTATGCGTACCCATAGGTGTCTTTAATACATAACTCTAACTATTCCCATTAGTTATGCATACCCCTAAGGGTGTCTTTAATACATAACTCTATCTATCCCCATTAGTTATGCGTACCCCTAAGGGTGTCTTTAATACATAACTTTACTATTCTTGCCCCGATTATGTATACCATTAGGTGTCTTTAATTACATAACCCTTTTTATTCGGTTAAGTTTATGGGCCTATATATACTAATATTACCCTCCTACCCTTCAGTTGTACTTAACCCTCCTACTGATTTATTCCTGTTCATTTAATGGCTAAGTTTGTGGGCCTATATATATTAATATTAACCACCTACCCATCAGTTGTACATAACCCACCCACAATGCAATTCGTTTTACTTAACCCTAACTTATGTCTATCATCATACAGTCCATATGTATTAAGTTAGGTTAAGTAGTCTTTAATCAGCATTAATTATAGAAATATCTAATCGTATTTCACATGCCATCCCAGGCACCCACTTAATTCCACATGCCACCCAAGGCACCCACTTAACCCCCTCATGTCCCACTACATGCTTATCTGGTTAAGTGTTTCTTAATTAATTAAGGTCGTAACCTTATAAAGACCTCTCACATTAGACTGGCATTTGTGGCAGCTGGATTTGCCGGGCGGGTCCGGGCAGTCTTACACCACAAAAGAGCCTAACCTCGTGTCTTTACAATTGTTAGATGTCTAATTTATGCCTAAGACCTCCCACATTAGACTGGCATTTGTGGCAGCTGGATTTGCCGGGCGTGTCCGGGCAGTCTTACACCACAAAAGAGTCTAACCTCGTGTCTTAGACGATTAGTTAATCCTAATTAATCATCCCCCAATTTGAATTACATTCCCTATTCAAATTATCAATTAATTCTAAATTTCACTATGGCCATAATTGACTCAATTATGTCCATCTATTTATGGTATGAGAAATCAAACCAATTTCATCACAAATTTATTTTATGCCAATTCTCAATATTAAATCTTCAGACTTTAATTACTTAAACATTCCTCTTTTGATTAATTAAGTTAATTAATTAATCCTTCTCTTTTCGTACGTGTAAATACCTATCTTATTAAAAATTTGGATTTCTTATCCATAAATGGTTATAGTCAAATTATACAATTTTTACCCACTTTTACCCATGTTATAATAGGTAATTATTTATATGTTTCCCTGCTATAATCATGTGTCCAATTTACATAATCACTATGTAAATTATGCCTGTTACAAATTCTTCCTTTTCCCCGTTTCTTAATTAGCGTAACCGTTTGCGTTTTTGGCGTCATTGAGGCTACAAAATAGCCTCGCCACAACAATAAAAAAAGGAATGACAAGGTGATTGTTTCAGTACAATTTTTGGCCTAAGCATGAAAACTAGGGAAAATGACATGATAACTTCGCATATAATTATGATTCACCAAAATAATTAACAACTTGCATAGATTCATAACAACTTGCATAAGTTTTTGAATTAACAACATAATTAACAATCAACATAGGTTCATGATTCTCAGCATAATCAGCAACTTATATGGGTTCATGATTCACAATATAACAACTAACATAGGTTCATGAATTAACAACGCAACAACTTGCATAGGTTCATGATTCATAACATAACAACTAGCATAGGTTCATGAATTCATCACACAATAACTTGCATAGGTAACTTGCATGATCTCATAACAATTTGCATAGATTCATGATAACAACTTGCATAATAACGACTTGCATATATTCATGATAACAGCTTGCATAGATTCATAATAACCACTTGCATAGATTCATGATAACGACTTGCATAGATTCATAATAACCACTTGCATAGATTCATGATAACAACTTGCATAGATTCATAATAACGACTTGCATAGATTCATCATAAGGACTTGCATAGATTCATAGTTTCTCAACATAATAACTTGCATAACTTCATGATTCACAACGATAATGAACTTGCATCATTTCATGATTCACAAAAATAATAAACTTGCATCATATCATGATTTACAACAATAATGGACTTGCATAACTACAAACAACATATACCCAAATCATAGTCTACCACAATTCACTTTTATTTATTTAAACCTAAAAGTGACTAGAACTCACCGAATAAGGGGTCTTGAGTTCTGGGTTCTGAATTCTGTAATTGATTAGCGTTCCCTTGTTGTAGACAATTTTGTTGTTGTAGTTTTAGGCTTGATTTGAATTGAATTGTTGTCTTTAATTTGCTTCTAGTTGGTGGCGGCTACTCTAGGGTTTGGAGTGACAACATGACGGCTACTGATCTAATTTTTGATTTGATTCTAGGGTTTGGGTCTACACATGTTTATATAGAATTTAATTTAATTATAGCCGTCGGATGATCTTAGGGTTAATCAAAACCACTCAGTCCAGATTAGAACTATCCAGAAACCCTAATGACTCATTAACTAGTCAGAAATGACTCAGCAATGAGTCAGAACATGGGTCAGACTTAACCAGAACGCTGTGCAGGTTTTCTCTCGGCCTGGGCGCACTTGGGAAGTGCGCCAATGCAAATTTGTACTGGCGCAGTTCCCAAGTGCGCTAGTGCATTTTTTTTTCAAACTTCGTTCGTCCATATCTTCTTCATACGGCATATGTTTTACGCAAACTCGGACTCTATCTCAAGCAGAATTCCGAGACGAACGCAATGGAACGACCGTTTCCCTTAATTCCCACGTTTGAAATTAATTATTCTTAAATTTAGTAAATCTGATTAATCGAAAATTCGGGGTGATACATTCTCCCCTACTTAAGGGTTTCGTCTCCGAAATCTTCAAATTAAGAAGAATGTGTCCTACCATCCAATCACCCATGTAACACCGCGGATTTTTGAATAATAGAATTAACTAAAATAAATAATAATTAATCTCAGACGTGAGAATTATGGGAATGGGTTTGCGCTATTGTGTTCGTCTCGGAATTCTAGTTGAAATAGAGTCTGAGTTTGCGGGAAACGGGTACAGGATGAAGGAGTTATAGACGAACAAAGTTTGGTGGCAAGAAAGAAAAAAATTATTGCACTGGCGTGCTTGGGAAGTGCGCCAGTACAAATTTACATTGGTGCACTTCCCAAGTGCGCCCAGGCCGAGGAAAAACCTGCACAGCCTTCTAGTTCAGTCTGACCCATGTTCCGACCCATTGTTGTTTCCTTTCTTACTCTTTGCTGAGTCATTAGGGCTGACTTGTCACCCTATCATGAATGAATGGTTTTGATTAACCCTAAGATCATCCGATGGCTTAAATTAATTCATAACTCTATAAAAAGACCCATAGACTCAAACCCTAAATCAGAATTAAAACTGAAATTATGGCCGTCATGCTGTTGTCTTGAACCCTAGAGTAGCCGCCACCAAATTAAAGAGGAAGAACAGCAAATCAAATCAGTACTATTCAACCCTAACAGAGAATCTTCTTCAAAGGAGAGCTAATTCAACTTCAGAAATCAGAATTCAGAACTCAAGACTGCTTTTGAGTTGTGAGTTCGATCATCTTAACAAAATAATTGCTAAATCAATTATGATGTGATATATGTTGGATTATATGTTGTGGTAGTGAATCTAATTCATATGTTTAATCATGTATGTTAACTTGATTCATTTTATACATGATGTTATGCAAGTTTTATATATGATGTTATGCCAGTTTCATATATGATGTTATGCCAGTTTTACATATGATGTTATGCAGGTTTCATGTATGATGTTATGCAAGTTTTATATATGATGTTATGCAAGTTTCACATATGATGTTTTGCAAGTTAGTATGATTATGCAAGTTTCATATACGATGTTATGCAAGTAAATATGATTATGCAAGTTGTACATACGATATTATGCAAGTTAACAGGATCACGCAAGTTGTATGCGAGTTATATGATGTTACGTAAGTTTGGATCTAAAATATATGCTAGTAATGCATGACGTTAACCTGTGTATATGAATCCCTTTTTATAATCCAATCACCTAGGTTTATAAAATTTGTTTTTATGCGAATATGGATGTGGAACATATGCTAGTTCATATAAGTATTATGTTCATATGCAAGTTTAAGTGATAATTGGATTCATATATATACAAGTTCACACCTTTAAAGTTTAGATCCATTTTCAAGTTGAAATTTTTATGTTGAATCTATGACATGCATAGTTATGCAAGTTTATACCTTCATGGGGATCCATAGTTTACTCAAGTTAACACCTTTATTGAATCCATAGTTATGCAAGATGACACCTTTATGTTTAGGTTGACGACATACATAGTTTATGTAAGTTAGTGATAATTACCTAGGCTAGTTAGGTGTAAAACTATGTTCACACATGCAAGTTCACACTTTTTTTTAGATCTGTGATTTTTGGATGCTTGTTAATACAAAGACTATGCAAGTCTGTTGTAATTATTAATTGCAAGTTAGATGCAAATTAGATCTATTATTGTGTGTATGTGACTATGTGACGTTTATTCCTTTTTTTTGAGTATTAGACTATTTGCTAGTCTAATATGTATATATCATGTTAAGCGAACGAATGACGGGGGTACGATGGGGATAATAGTGGATACACACATATTGTGAATTTGGCATGTAATGGCCTAAAAAGGCATGTAATTAATTTTAAAGAATAAAATTAATTAGTAATGAAATTGGTATAATTTATATACCATAAATAGATGAGCATAAATGCCTTAAAAGGAATAAAATACAATTGTGGTGAAAATTGGTATGATTTTACATACCATAAATGGATGGACATAATTGAGTCAATTATGGATATCGTTAAATTTGGAATTGAGTGATAATTTGAATAGGGAAAGTAATTCAAATTGGGGAATGATTAATTAGGAGTAATTAATCGTCTAAGACACGAGGTTAGGCTCTTTTGTGGTGTAAGACTGCCCGAACCCGCCCGATAAATCCAACTGCCACAAATTCCAGTCTAATGTGAGAGGTCTTAGGCATAAATTAAATACGTACAACTGTAAAGACACGAGGTTAGGCTCTTTTGTGGTGTAAGACTGCCCGAACTCGCCCGGCAAATCCAGCTGCCACAAATGCCAGTCTAATGTAAGAGGTCTTTATGAGGTTACGGTCTTAATGAATTAAGAAACACTTAACCAGATAAGCATGTAGTGGGACATGAGGGGGTTAAGTGGGTGCCTTGGGTGGCATGTGGAATTTAGTGGGTTCCTTGGGTGGCAAGAGGAAATACGATAGTAACACATAACCAAGGTAAAACATGTAAGTGGGACATAAGGGTTAAGTGGCTGCCTTGGGTGGCATGTGGAATTACTAATGGAAACCCTTAACCAAATTTAAAACATGTAAGTGGACATGAATGGGGTTAAGTGGGATATACAAGAGGGGACCAAGCCTAGGTGGAAAGCTTGTGTCAAGCATAGGGAGGCCCTTTTCCGTCCTGTAGCCCATTAAGTATCTTTGTGAGCTCAACCCAAGTCGAGGACGGGACACGCCTACTGGGTCTGATTGTTAGAGGCCAAATCGGATTAGCGGTGGCAACACAAGTCCAACGGGGTCACGTGCATGCGTGGGTCTGGGCTGGTAGGTAAGACGTTGTTGCATCATGTAGGTATAAACCATGCATCGTTGGTGGTATCAGGTTTCCACCATGGGGAGTGATACATCCCACTGTGGGGCCAGCATGGGTATCTACGAGTTAGGGAGCCGATCGAATGGGGCAGGGTAGTGGGTACACCTAGTGAAGATAGGAGCAGACGGCACCTATGTAGTCAGCTAGGGGTACATGAAGCTACCACTATTATTAATAATTATTAAGGGGTACACCTAGTGGAGATAGGAGCAGGCGGCACCTATGACGTCAGCTAGGAGTACATGGAATCACCATTATTACTTATTGAAGGAGTACATCTAGTGGGGATAGGTACACGCTAGGTACCTACGATAGCAACTAGAGATATACAGTCAAACATGGAGGATAGTGGGTACATCTAGTAGTACACGAAGCTATCATCGTTCTATTTAGCCAAGAGGGATCAAAATTCTAGAGTGACTAGTAGGGGTGCAGTTAGTGTTAGTACAGTACAGTATGGTACAGTACAGTAGAGTATAGTAATTATCCTATATCGATTAGGAAAGCGCCATTTACGTTATCTCTATTTCTCTTGATTGCCTTGCCATACCCATGTGGTTCACACAGTCATTACCTTATTCTCCAGCTTATATCTTATCATATTGCTTTAATAATTATGTTGTTAGAGTTATCGCACTCGCCAGACTTTATGTCTGACCCTCTTTGTTTCCACCTCTTTTCTTCCTCTCCCCCTCCCCCCCCCCCCAAGGTTTTAAGTGTGGAACTAATACTAGTGGAGCTTGATTGGGATCTCTTTGGGAGCACTTGGATTTGGATTGCCGAAGTAAAGTTCAGCCTCTTATTTTCTCTATGGCTATTTGTAGTAGCGGGATTATGTACTTTGTTTTATCAAGATGGATATTATGTACTTGACTTTGGTTTATGGTTTTTGATGATGAAACCAAACATATTTACTTTCAGCTGCAACAAATAAAGTTATAAATTTTCAAGTACTGCTTTATATCTGTCTTGTTGTGATTTTCTGTACTATATTCACTTAAAATGCTCCACTGAAGTTAAGGCATTCCTTTTGCGAGTGACCTTAATGGAGGTGGGGTGTTACACGTGGTATCAGAGCTGAAGGTTACCAGAACAGATAAGATATTTTGAAAAACTATTTTTTAAAACAATTTTTATAAAGAAGTACTTTCAAAAGTAGGTGTAGCGACCCGCAAATCCGAGCTATATGAGTTGACTAAATACACCACACGTCCAACCCAAATAACACAGAAATACGACTCATTATTAGAAAGAAGTTAGAGGATGAGAAATAGGAAGAAAGAAATATTAGAATAGAAGAAAAACGAAGATCACAACTCACAGCGGAACGAATAAAATATATTATATAACATAAGCTTTGAAATACAAATCTGTTTTGTACATATACACATACCATCATCAGAGTACACATAACTTTTGATTCAGCGGAAGTAACTCGAAATAACTAACGTTGAAGCCTCCTGCTTCAAGCTCCTCCAAGTGTATCTGTAAAAGCCTGAAACACTTGACTGCCCGTACAAATTTGGGCACCCAAGAGTTTAGGAAAAACAAAACAAAACAAACTCTGGGTCAGTCATGGGACTGGTGTGAGTAAACTCCAACCACTTGTTTAACTTTCAAAAATCTTTCGAAAGAAAAGGATAATAGTAAGACCAGCCCACACATAAACACGGACGGTTTTTACCTTACTATAACCCAAAACACTTTGATATCAATCCAGTGATATTATAATAATGTCTACATCAAGTAAATAATCAAGTAGCAGAACGCTTGCATCTCACGCTCCACATATATAGTATAAAATCACAAACCCGCATGGCGCGTATTGGAGATTGGATTTCCAACATGACAAGGTATGGAACCACCTTCCGACTGTGTATCTCTAGAGAGGAATACACTTGGGTTCAACAAGAACATCTTGTAACCCGGCCCACACATGACCGACCACTCATTTCGCTTGAGTGTATCGAATGTATATCACCAACGGTTGGACTCAAACCACCGTTTCCCGAATGGGCAGAATCGATAGATTTAGAAACAAAAGGAATTTCTCTAGATAGGTGATTATACACCCTAATGGGTGCGACCCACATAGCCATGCTGCCTGCCCGATTTTTGTCCTTTCCCGGTTGTTGAGGCCTGAGGCTACGCATACTTACCATTCCTTGATAACACAATCACTTTGAATGCCACGTTGTCAGATCCGTTAATCACTAGTTGAGTTTGCACAAATATTCTGGATATTATGCTAAGGGATAAATCCGTTGCAACCATATATATATCCATACAGACCAACCCAATTGATCATTGGAAATACTCTGTCAGACATTCGTCCATTTACGTTCGTTCTGGGATTGAACGAAACCGAAGGCACTATTTCTATTAATAGAAAAGCCCTTGCACTTCACTCCGTCTTCAATATATTCAGCATACTTGGTTCGCAACGCTTATGCCGATACGGAGTGGTTCTCGGATAATAATCCAACCGGTCTCTCCATATTGACAACGATGGTCAAAAACTTCGATAGTCTGTGATTTAACTATCGAATAAAAACAAGTGTTCAATCAACATATCAACAAATCACTGGGCTCTTTAATTAATATTTCATTAATTAAATCTCTTCTCCATTTCCTTATCAATATTTGTTTACCAAATATTTTCAATAATCATCTCGGCCTCTTATGCCATTTGGAAAACGTTTCCAAATATTAACTTCTTTTATTTTCTATATATTAGAAAAATCTCTATTTGCAATTGAAAACAAATTTCAATCACTTATCTTTATCCCTTTTTGTTTACCACATTCGATTTTTATATTCACTTTCCTATCGAATTCAATACGTCGATACAATGATTTCAAATTATCAAAATATCTTAAAAATATTCTAACTCCTTAAATTTCCGGAAAAATTCGCCATAACCTCCCCTGTATCGGGAGCATCGGGAAATTTCAAATAGCTTCCCGGTATCTTCTAATCTCAAAAAGAAAAAGAAAAAGCCAAGCGGCTAGCCGATACGGCGCATAAAACCTCATATATGAATTAAACATGTACCTTTTTGTCGAGCATTACGTTTATAAACTCCATATACCTCATCCCATACCTGTCTAACACCTGTTCACCTGTTTTCAATTCAATTCGATACCATCTAATCGTTGAATTCAGTTTCGCCCATTTATTCTTTAATTAATCATTTCGCCTATTTCACTTCTTTGTCGAACATAACATGTTCAAACAAAATATTTAACTCGTTCATAACCAAATTGAATTTCAATTTCAATTCTAGTTTCCTTTTTGATTTCGAATATAAATTCTCAAATCGAATTCACTAATTCAAAACCCCAAAACCCCTTCGAAAATTCGTTAACTAATTTCTATCCAATTTAGTTAATTCTATTAAATAAATCAAAATCTGGTTTCTGTTTCAAAAATCATATTCATTTACACAACTTGAATTCGCATATATTTTACAACTCAACTCTGAAATTTTTCTAAATAGAAACTTCGGATTTTTCCGCTTAAAATTCTTTTATAACATTAAATAAACCATTATGGTTTTAAAACGATTCTGGCGCTGTTTTTCTGAAAATTTGATTTTGACATATCTCAAAATCTATACGACGAAATTCAGATTTTTCTCTTTCATTAGAAAACTATTATCAAACCGGTCCTGACGTTTCTTGTTTCAAAGAATTCCGACTTCAATCGAGTTCTATATACTCAATTGAAGTTCAAATCGCTATTTTACGAACTGCAGCGCTGCGGCGAGTTCGTTTTATATATATTTATATATATAAACTTTAAACTTTGTTTTAAAATGAATTCAACTCCATTTAACTCCACTTGAATCCCTTGATTCCAATTTCAATCTTCTTTTGAATTCTATATTTCAAATCCCAATCCCTTTTCAAATTCAATATTTGAATTTCTATTTGAACTCCCTATATTCAAATTTGATGTTTGAATTCATTTGAATTCTCTTATTCAAATTCTATATTTAAAATTCCATTTGAACTTCTATATTCCAATTTCTATATTTGAATTATATTGAAATTCAAATATTCAAACTTCTTTTTCAATTCTATATTCAAAATTCCATAGTTTAAAACCCATTCGAATTTCATATTCAAATCCCATAGATCAAATCCTATTTGAATTCAATTTGAATTTCTTATATTCAAATTCCATTTTCCATTTCCGACCCCATTTGAATTTCTAATATTCAAATTCATTTTCAACACTATTTGGATTTCTAATATTCAAATTCATTTGAATTCCCTTGAATTCAAATCCCATTTCAAAACCCTTTGGATTTCCTATTTGAAATCCTATTTGAAATTCCATTTCCCATTCTACTTTGAAATTTTATTTTCAAAGGTTATTTCAAATTCTATTTTGAAATCTCATATTCAAATTTCTACTTGAATTTCTATGTTCAATTCCACGTTCAAATTCAACCCTCGAATTTCTATTTCAAATTTCTATTCAAATTTCATATTTCAATTCTTCTTTGAAATACTATATTTCAAATTCTATTCAATTCTTCTTTGAATTTTTATATTTCAAATTCTATTTTGAAATTCTACATTCAAATCTCTATTTGAATTTCTTTATTCGAATTCCTTTGAATTCAAATTTTATTTTAATTCCTTGAATAAAAATTCTATCTTCCATTCTAATCTCGTCTATTCAAATTCTATTTGAATTTCTATTTGAATTTCTAAGATTCAATCTCCTTTTTAAAATTCAAATATTTAAACTCCTTTTAAAAATCCAAATGTTATACTCAAATTTCATTTGAGTTATATATTTAAAATTTTCATTTCACATCCTATTTCTTTTAAACAAGTCTCGACTTCAATAGATATTTCTACCTTTCCTTGAAGATAGATTTCCCATTTCCAATTTCATACTTGTATTTCTATTTTTGAATTATCTAATGATAATTCTTTTACTTCATTTATCATTTCGTTATAAAGAACTATTTACAACTTTGTTTAAAAAGAGACTACTTGTTTTATTTTAAAAAAAAACAAGTTTATATTCTATTTCCATTTAAAATTCAAATTCTATTTTAAAATAGAATTTTTCTTTTTTAAAATCTCAAATATCCTTTCAATTGGCCCAGTGATATTTAAACACACAAAACAACGAATTATTTCTTTTTCTAACCTATCATATATAAAAATATATATGCAAACAAATAAACAAACAGATAATATATTTTTGAGGAATCCAGTTGGATTCCTCCAACCTGTTTTCCTGCATCCACAGATGTTAGCACATAAATAATACCAATTCTGCTTCGTGGCAGAATATCGCGGTATAGAAGGTCATCCACTAATCATAGCGTGGGGCGTATAGGGTAATCATCCGCTATGAAACTGCGGGCATCCGCTAATGAGACTGCGGGAATCCAACCAATCAATCAACCCAATATATATATATATAACCTAAATAACTAATATATATAAACAACCAGAAAACATTCACACAAGCAACAAACAATTATTTTTAATGAAATAAAAATAATTCTAAAGGTGAGTGAGATTTACTCACCGTGATTTCATTTGCCGAACATCCATTCAAATGTTGTATCGTTGTTTACGAATTTACTCAAGTCATCATCAACTGAATCTATTCGAGTTAATTTCACCTTTCACCTACGAATATTAATTTAACGATTAACATTTCAATTAACGAATAAATAAATGTCTTATATCTATGTATCCCTTTTCTCATTTAAATAAAACATCAAATTGTTTTAATTAAATATCCAACTTCTTTTATTTATTTTGAGTTTGAAATCTGAATCAAACTAATATGGTTTAAATCAAAGAATCAAAACTAACTAATTTATTTTCTATAAGCTAATTATATAAATTTATTTTCTTTTTATATAAACTAAATTCTTGATAAAATTTTAATTTAGAAATAAATAAAATTACCTTATGCCCTTCTTTTCTGAATTCACCTCAGGAACTCAATCCCTCTCCCTAGCCTTTTACTTGTTGACCACCATTCTTTGCTGACCCGTCCATCCACCGATCTCACAGCCTCCATCTTCGACGAAATCCCAAACAACTTTACCAAATTCCTCCAAACTACCCACGCAAAACTCCCTTTGGCTCACAACTCTGCTCCTACCCTGCATCGATGACTTATCCCATCGCACCAGTCTTGACTCCAACGCCACCCTCGACCTCCTCCTTGATGTCGCCAACTGCCACTCATCAACAAACAAGTCGCAACTTCGAACTCTCACAGGCCTTCATCGATTCGCTTCTCCCCCAATTCCTAAATCGCACCCTTGATTTCCCTTGAATCAATGTCCACCCACAACCCTAAGTTGCACCCGAACTACCCAACTCGCATCGCACGCTGCCACTCTCGCTCCCAATCGAAGAACTCGACCTCGCGATCCAAGTTTTGGATTTGATTTGCTGTGATTTTGTTTTCGATTCCCTCCCCTCCTTTTTTTTTAGAAGATCAGATGAGGAAATGGAGTTAACGGTTTAAACAAGGAAGCGAAAATGAAAATGAAGGGTAAAGGGAAGGGCAGACGAGATTATATATAGAAGAAGGAAGGGGGACCAAAGTACGTGCGCCATTAATTATCTGCTTCCTTGATTGTGAAGAGAACGAACATAAGGTACAAGAAAATCAAATAAGGCAGAAGGTAGGTCTGCGTTAGGATATTAGATAGGTCGGCCCTGTTCTTTTTTTTATTTTATTTTTATTTTTGATTTTTGATTTTAAATAGATAAAATATCTTGCGGTCCTTTAATTTGAAACCACGAACCACTATTTCAGCAAAACAATTAATGTTCCCAACATCATTCACTATTTTGAATTCAACGAAACAGATTATACAATTTAATTTGAATGTAATATAAAATAACCATTTAAATCAATATAATATAATTTAAATTTAAACCAATGAATTCTTCGATAATAAATTATTATTTGTTATCGATTTAAATTCAAATAAAACTTCATATAAATCAATTTGACTCCTTTTCAAATTTAATTACCTAAGATCCTCATATTACGATAGTTATACTGATAATTCAATATAAAAATTGATTCTATTATCAGCTCAATATTTAAAATAATATTAAATATTCAAAATAAATCGACCAGAAAAATCTGGGTCGTTACATTCTTCCCCCCTTAAAATAATTTCGTCCTCGAAATTGCTAAGGTAGGAAAAATACTATAGACTAACTTTTCAAAACTCCTTTATGTTGAAACTCACCTCTTCATATTTCAACAAATTAACTCTAACCAAAACTTTTGGTTTTCACACATTTAATTCAAATGATCTATGATCAGTCCATTTATATCCAATCTATATTCCAATAAACCTATTCAAATTGATTCTAATCAATTCATTCACTTTGACCCATTTAACTTGTTTAAGTTAAATTTCAATTTCAGAATTCAAATCCCTGGGTTTCTATTTCAAATCCTTCTGAAATCACATAAATATATATACATATATTTATTTTCATTTCAAATTCAAAACATTTGAATTTTCAATTAAACTTGTTTTCTTTTAAACACATTCCCATCAAAACTTTTTCTAAGGTAGCAATTCATCACTTAGAAACTTGGAAATGAACACTGATGATGTTGCAATCATCATCAGAATAATTTCCCAGCCGCCGAAGTGAGTTTAGTGCTTTATTATTTCAAAATCCATGATTTCTTTCAAATCCTTTAAAACAAAGCTATATTATTTTAATATACTTCCCAAAAATATTTCAAACTTCCCAGGATTTTTGAATTTCTTAACTCTGGTTTGAATTTAATTCTAATTCATCTCATTTGTATATTTAATTCTTATACAAATTTTATTTTGGTTATATATAACCATTTCATTTCTATAATCGTATTTGATTATAATATTAACATTCAACACATCCATATAATATAATGATTTCAAAAAATTATTCTTTTATATCAAAATATAATTTTTGGTAAAATTATTTCATCTACCCACTTGAAACCAATATCATGTTCAATCTTCTGTTCAAGCGTTTAGAAATTCCTATCGACTTCGTGGCGTCCCACGATTCGACCAGAATTCATAAACCACTCAACAGACAAGCCAACACAATATAAAACAAATTTTATATCAACATACAAATACGCGCTCTCGTATATACACTCAACTCATTCTAGGGTACTACTGACCCTATCTCTAATGAGCACATGTCACACAAGCCTAGGTGTTCGCTCAACCTAAGCTCTGATACCAACTGTAGCGACCCGCAAATCCGAGCTATATGAGTTGACTAAATACACCACACGTCCAACCCAAATAACACAGAAATACGACTCATTATTAGAAAGAAGTTAGAGGATGAGAAATAGGAAGAAAGAAATATTAGAATAGAAGAAAAACGAAGATCACAACTCACAGCGGAACGAATAAAATATATTATATAACATAAGCTTTGAAATACAAATCTGTTTTGTACATATACACATACCATCATCAGAGTACACATAACTTTTGATTCAGCGGAAGTAACTCGAAATAACTAACGTTGAAGCCTCCTGCTTCAAGCTCCTCCAAGTGTATCTGTAAAAGCCTGAAACACTTGACTGCCCGTACAAATTTGGGCACCCAAGAGTTTAGGAAAAACAAAACAAAACAAACTCTGGGTCAGTCATGGGACTGGTGTGAGTAAACTCCAACCACTTGTTTAACTTTCAAAAATCTTTCGAAAGAAAAGGATAATAGTAAGACCAGCCCACACATAAACACGGACGGTTTTTACCTTACTATAACCCAAAACACTTTGATATCAATCCAGTGATATTATAATAATGTCTACATCAAGTAAATAATCAAGTAGCAGAACGCTTGCATCTCACGCTCCACATATATAGTATAAAATCACAAACCCGCATGGCGCGTATTGGAGATTGGATTTCCAACATGACAAGGTATGGAACCACCTTCCGACTGTGTATCTCTAGAGAGGAATACACTTGGGTTCAACAAGAACATCTTGTAACCCGGCCCACACATGACCGACCACTCATTTCGCTTGAGTGTATCGAATGTATATCACCAACGGTTGGACTCAAACCACCGTTTCCCGAATGGGCAGAATCGATAGATTTAGAAACAAAAGGAATTTCTCTAGATAGGTGATTATACACCCTAATGGGTGCGACCCACATAGCCATGCTGCCTGCCCGATTTTTGTCCTTTCCCGGTTGTTGAGGCCTGAGGCTACGCATACTTACCATTCCTTGATAACACAATCACTTTGAATGCCACGTTGTCAGATCCGTTAATCACTAGTTGAGTTTGCACAAATATTCTGGATATTATGCTAAGGGATAAATCCGTTGCAACCATATATATATCCATACAGACCAACCCAATTGATCATTGGAAATACTCTGTCAGACATTCGTCCATTTACGTTCGTTCTGGGATTGAACGAAACCGAAGGCACTATTTCTATTAATAGAAAAGCCCTTGCACTTCACTCCGTCTTCAATATATTCAACATACTTGGTTCGCAACGCTTATGCCGATACGGAGTGGTTCTCGGATAATAATCCAACCGGTCTCTCCATATTGACAACGATGGTCAAAAACTTCGATAGTCTGTGATTTAACTATCGAATAAAAACAAGTGTTCAATCAACATATCAACAAATCACTGGGCTCTTTAATTAATATTTCATTAATTAAATCTCTTCTCCATTTCCTTATCAATATTTGTTTACCAAATATTTTCAATAATCATCTCGGCCTCTTATGCCATTTGGAAAACGTTTCCAAATATTAACTTCTTTTATTTTCTATATATTAGAAAAATCTCTATTTGCAATTGAAAACAAATTTCAATCACTTATCTTTATCCCTTTTTGTTTACCACATTCGATTTTTATATTCACTTTCCTATCGAATTCAATACGTCGATACAATGATTTCAAATTATCAAAATATCTTAAAAATATTCTAACTCCTTAAATTTCCGGAAAAATTCGCCATAACCTCCCCTGTATCGGGAGCATCGGGAAATTTCAAATAGCTTCCCGGTATCTTCTAATCTCAAAAAGAAAAAGAAAAAGCCAAGCGGCTAGCCGATACGGCGCATAAAACCTCATATATGAATTAAACATGTACCTTTTTGTCGAGCATTACGTTTATAAACTCCATATACCTCATCCCATACCTGTCTAACACCTGTTCACCTGTTTTCAATTCAATTCGATACCATCTAATCGTTGAATTCAGTTTCGCCCATTTATTCTTTAATTAATCATTTCGCCTATTTCACTTCTTTGTCGAACATAACATGTTCAAACAAAATATTTAACTCGTTCATAACCAAATTGAATTTCAATTTCAATTCTAGTTTCCTTTTTGATTTCGAATATAAATTCTCAAATCGAATTCACTAATTCAAAACCCCAAAACCCCTTCGAAAATTCGTTAACTAATTTCTATCCAATTTAGTTAATTCTATTAAATAAATCAAAATCTGGTTTCTGTTTCAAAAATCATATTCATTTACACAACTTGAATTCGCATATATTTTACAACTCAACTCTGAAATTTTTCTAAATAGAAACTTCGGATTTTTCCGCTTAAAATTCTTTTATAACATTAAATAAACCATTATGGTTTTAAAACGATTCTGGCGCTGTTTTTCTGAAAATTTGATTTTGACATATCTCAAAATCTATACGACGAAATTCAGATTTTTCTCTTTCATTAGAAAACTATTATCAAACCGGTCCTGACGTTTCTTGTTTCAAAGAATTCCGACTTCAATCGAGTTCTATATACTCAATTGAAGTTCAAATCGCTATTTTACGAACTGCAGCGCTGCGGCGAGTTCGTTTTATATATATTTATATATATAAACTTTAAACTTTGTTTTAAAATGAATTCAACTCCATTTAACTCCACTTGAATCCCTTGATTCCAATTTCAATCTTCTTTTGAATTCTATATTTCAAATCCCAATCCCTTTTCAAATTCAATATTTGAATTTCTATTTGAACTCCCTATATTCAAATTTGATGTTTGAATTCATTTGAATTCTCTTATTCAAATTCTATATTTAAAATTCCATTTGAACTTCTATATTCCAATTTCTATATTTGAATTATATTGAAATTCAAATATTCAAACTTCTTTTTCAATTCTATATTCAAAATTCCATAGTTTAAAACCCATTCGAATTTCATATTCAAATCCCATAGATCAAATCCTATTTGAATTCAATTTGAATTTCTTATATTCAAATTCCATTTTCCATTTCCGACCCCATTTGAATTTCTAATATTCAAATTCATTTTCAACACTATTTGGATTTCTAATATTCAAATTCATTTGAATTCCCTTGAATTCAAATCCCATTTCAAAACCCTTTGGATTTCCTATTTGAAATCCTATTTGAAATTCCATTTCCCATTCTACTTTGAAATTCTATTTTCAAAGGTTATTTCAAATTCTATTTTGAAATCTCATATTCAAATTTCTACTTGAATTTCTATGTTCAATTCCACGTTCAAATTCAACCCTCGAATTTCTATTTCAAATTTCTATTCAAATTTCATATTTCAATTCTTCTTTGAAATACTATATTTCAAATTCTATTCAATTCTTCTTTGAATTTTTATATTTCAAATTCTATTTTGAAATTCTACATTCAAATCTCTATTTGAATTTCTTTATTCGAATTCCTTTGAATTCAAATTTTATTTTAATTCCTTGAATAAAAATTCTATCTTCCATTCTAATCTCGTCTATTCAAATTCTATTTGAATTTCTATTTGAATTTCTAAGATTCAATCTCCTTTTTAAAATTCAAATATTTAAACTCCTTTTAAAAATCCAAATGTTATACTCAAATTTCATTTGAGTTATATATTTAAAATTTTCATTTCACATCCTATTTCTTTTAAACAAGTCTCGACTTCAATAGATATTTCTACCTTTCCTTGAAGATAGATTTCCCATTTCCAATTTCATACTTGTATTTCTATTTTTGAATTATCTAATGATAATTCTTTTACTTCATTTATCATTTCGTTATAAAGAACTATTTACAACTTTGTTTAAAAAGAGACTACTTGTTTTATTTTAAAAAAAAACAAGTTTATATTCTATTTCCATTTAAAATTCAAATTCTATTTTAAAATAGAATTTTTCTTTTTTAAAATCTCAAATATCCTTTCAATTGGCCCAGTGATATTTAAACACACAAAACAACGAATTATTTCTTTTTCTAACCTATCATATATAAAAATATATATGCAAACAAATAAACAAACAGATAATATATTTTTGAGGAATCCAGTTGGATTCCTCCAACCTGTTTTCCTGCATCCACAGATGTTAGCACATAAATAATACCAATTCTGCTTCGTGGCAGAATATCGCGGTATAGAAGGTCATCCACTAATCATAGCGTGGGGCGTATAGGGTAATCATCCGCTATGAAACTGCGGGCATCCGCTAATGAGACTGCGGGAATCCAACCAATCAATCAACCCAATATATATATATAACCTAAATAACTAATATATATAAACAACCAGAAAACATTCACACAAGCAACAAACAATTATTTTTAATGAAATAAAAATAATTCTAAAGGTGAGTGAGATTTACTCACCGTGATTTCATTTGCCGAACATCCATTCAAATGTTGTATCGTTGTTTACGAATTTACTCAAGTCATCATCAACTGAATCTATTCGAGTTAATTTCACCTTTCACCTACGAATATTAATTTAACGATTAACATTTCAATTAACGAATAAATAAATGTCTTATATCTATGTATCCCTTTTCTCATTTAAATAAAACATCAAATTGTTTTAATTAAATATCCAACTTCTTTTATTTATTTTGAGTTTGAAATCTGAATCAAACTAATATGGTTTAAATCAAAGAATCAAAACTAACTAATTTATTTTCTATAAGCTAATTATATAAATTTATTTTCTTTTTATATAAACTAAATTCTTGATAAAATTTTAATTTAGAAATAAATAAAATTACCTTATGCCCTTCTTTTCTGAATTCACCTCAGGAACTCAATCCCTCTCCCTAGCCTTTTACTTGTTGACCACCATACTTTGCTGACCCGTCCATCCACCGATCTCACAGCCTCCATCTTCGACGAAATCCCAAACAACTTTACCAAATTCCTCCAAACTACCCACGCAAAACTCCCTTTGGCTCACAACTCTGCTCCTACCCTGCATCGATGACTTATCCCATCGCACCAGTCTTGACTCCAACGCCACCCTCGACCTCCTCCTTGATGTCGCCAACTGCCACTCATCAACAAACAAGTCGCAACTTCGAACTCTCACAGGCCTTCATCGATTCGCTTCTCCCCCAATTCCTAAATCGCACCCTTGATTTCCCTTGAATCAATGTCCACCCACAACCCTAAGTTGCACCCGAACTACCCAACTCGCATCGCACGCTGCCACTCTTGCTCCCAATCGAAGAACTCGACCTCGCGATCCAAGTTTTGGATTTGATTTGCTGTGATTTTGTTTTCGATTCCCTCCCCCCCTTTTTTTTTAGAAGATCAGATGAGGAAATGGAGTTAACGGTTTAAACAAGGAAGCGAAAATGAAAATGAAGGGTAAAGGGAAGGGCAGACGAGATTATATATAGAAGAAGGAAGGGGGACCAAAGTACGTGCGCCATTAATTATCTGCTTCCTTGATTGTGAAGAGAACGAACATAAGGTACAAGAAAATCAAATAAGGCAGAAGGTAGGTCTGCGTTAGGATATTAGATAGGTCGGCCCTGTTCTTTTTTTTATTTTATTTTTATTTTTGATTTTTGATTTTAAATAGATAAAATATCTTGCGGTCCTTTAATTTGAAACCACGAACCACTATTTCAGCAAAACAATTGATGTTCCCAACATCATTCACTATTTTGAATTCAACGAAACAGATTATACAATTTAATTTGAATGTAATATAAAATAACCATTTAAATCAATATAATATAATTTAAATTTAAACCAATGAATTCTTCGATAATAAATTATTATTTGTTATCGATTTAAATTCAAATAAAACTTCATATAAATCAATTTGACTCCTTTTCAAATTTAATTACCTAAGATCCTCATATTACGATAGTTATACTGATAATTCAATATAAAAATTGATTCTATTATCAGCTCAATATTTAAAATAATATTAAATATTCAAAATAAATCGACCAGAAAAATCTGGGTCGTTACAGTAGGTTTTAAGGAAAGTATTTTCAAGAGAAAAGAATATTTTAGAAAGCATAACCCCAACAGCCGTATATCCTTCCTTCGATTCTCCGTTTTGAGTCTCTTCCTTTTTCTCTTTTTGAGTTTTTTCCCCTCCGCATATAGATACTTTTTCTA
Organism: Allium sativum; assembly: GCA_030737875.1. Classification (NCBI taxonomy): domain Eukaryota; kingdom Viridiplantae; phylum Streptophyta; class Magnoliopsida; order Asparagales; family Amaryllidaceae; genus Allium; species Allium sativum. The sequence continues at coordinate 39,879,730 of JASFAX010000020.1, read as the reverse complement.
AGATAAATAAGGACTTTCGTACGAAGGACGGAAAACCACTTCAAGGGACTTAGACGTTTGCCGGGCTAGAAGTTAGTCCAAGGAAGTGGAGGGCTTGTTGGTACCTTTAAGATAGACGATGGGAGGAAGGTTCAAATAGCTATTTAACAAAGGACGAAACCTCATCTTGGTGAGAGGCCACGAATGGAGAATGTGAAGAAGAAGGCTAGTTGTTTTGGAGAAATAGGACACCTTAGGATTGTCCAAAGAGGCAAGGACAAAGTACAGGATCTTCTGGAGGGTAGTTGTATTCCCTCACGGCTGGTATACCTGATGGGGATAGGACCGTCTAGGTTGAAATTTGGTTTTCTTTATCATCCCGTTTGAACTTTGTTTGATTCTGGCGCTTCATACTCGTTATTATCCGCTTCATTAGTTGAAACACTACACCTAAATACTAGTCTAGTTAAGGATCCCATCCTAGTCTCAAATCCTGTTGGTGGATCGGCTCATCCTTCAATGGTTTGTCGGGATTTGAGAGTGTCTATCTTGGGCGTTGGATTTGAATGCAACGCCTTCGTCCTTGGTTTCACAGGCTATAGTTTGATTCTAGGGGTGGATTGGCTAGCCAGGTGGGGTGCCATCCTAGATTGTGAAAGGAGGGTAGTTAGACTATTGATTCGTTATGGAAAGAACCTCATATTTCTTGTGACCCTAGGGGTTCAGTGATGCTTAGCTGCCTAGAATCTTCTGACGCATCCAACGATGATTGGGAGTCTGTTTGTGTGGTTCGTGAGTATGGAGACATCGTTGATAAAGTGTGGGGTTTACCCAGAGGCGCAAAATAAGTTTTCATATGTGCTTAATAGATTAAGCAAAGCCAGTTATGTAATCAGCGGTGGTTTTGGAGCAAGGCTGGCAAGGACAGCCAGAGTCGATCAAGTGCTCAATTGGTTGGTCGTCTTACTAGTATCATCTCACGTAGGTCGTCTGAATTCGAAGGAGGTATCCCTTGGGTGTTTGTCTGATATTGGTTTAGGACTTTAGGGCTTGCACTTAGGGGAAGTCGAGTTCGACTAGGATGGTCTGTGTGAGAGATGGATAGTTGTGACGATTTTGCATGGGATAATATCCTGGTTTTCTCAAGAAGCAGAGAAGAGCATGCCCTACATCTTAGGGAAAGCTTAGGGACCCTACAAGTGCACCAGCTTAAAGATAAGTTCTCCAAAATACGATTTTTGGAGGAAAGAAGTGAGGATTTTAGGGCATGTGGTCTCTAGGGAAGGGTGATATATTATGGTGGATGGAGTTCTTGGCGTCCTACGATTTCGAGACAGCATATACCCCTGATAAGGGTAACATGGTGGAAGATGCCTTAAGTAGAAAAAGGTTATTCTTGAGTCCGTTGTTTGTTGAGCAGCGAAATTTAGAGTTCAACTCCACCTTTGACTTTAGATCATCCATTGATTTTGTACCCAGTTTGCTAGCGTCCTTGAGGTCAGACCTATGCTTTTGGGACGAGTTGGAGAGGCACAACGTGATGACCCACAGTTGATGGAGTTAGTAGAGAAGCTCATAAGAGGGGAGTCATCAAGCCACCTAAGTAGGTATACCCTAGATGATAAGGGTAGGTTTCGTAGGGACGGTAGACTTTGTGTACCAAAAGACGATGACCAAGGAAGACCATTCTTGATGATGCACATCGTTCGAAGATGACCATCCATCCCGGCGGGGACAAGATGTACATGGACATGAGACGGGTTTACTTTTGGGCCGGTATGAAGAAGGACGTGGCCAAGTTTGTTGCTAGATGCTAGGTGTGCCAACAAGTAAAAGCAGAGCAAAAGAAGCCCAGTGGATTGCTTCACCCATTGGATGTCCCATAATGGAAGTAGGAAAGTGTTTCGATGGGTTTTGTCAACGAATTACCAAGATCGAGGAAGGGTAATACGGGGATTTGGGTCGTGGTAGACAGACTTACTAAGAGCGCCCATTTCATTCCCGTGAAGAGTAAGAGTACTGCTCCATGGTTAGCCTCCGTATACATTCGAGAAGTAGTTCGATTGCACGGTGTTCCATCAAGCATAGTGAGCGACCGCGATCCTATTTTCACTAGCGAATTTTGGAAGAGCTTACAAGAGGCGGTAGGGACTCAGTTATGTTTGAGCACCACATATCATCCTCAGACGGATGGCCAGACCGAGAGGGTGAATCGTATTCTAGAGGACTTATTGAGGTTGTGTGTCTTAGATTTCGGAGGTACATGGGAGGAACATCTTCCGTTGGTAAAGTTCGCATATAATAACATCTTTCAGTCTAGTATTAGCATGGCACCGTTCGAGGCTCTTTATGGACGGCCGTGTCGTTCGCCTACATGTTGGTGGGAGTCTATAGACAAGATCTTGCTTGGACCCGATATGATTAGAGAGACTTCGGAAAAGATCGATTTGATTCGAAGGAGGATGAAGACGGCGCAAGATAGACAGAAATCTTATGCGGACAAGAGGAGGTCAGATCTTGAGTTTGATGTTGGGGACATGGTCTTTGTCAAGGTGTCTCCATTACGGAACGTCGTTCGCTTTGGGTCCGTTGGAAAGTTAGCACCAAGGTTCGTAGGGCCGTTTCCTATTAAAGAAAGGATTAAGCAGATGGCGTATAGAGTGGAGTTGCCCTAGAGACTTAGTGGTGTAGACGACGTATTCCATGTATCACATTTGAGGAAGTGCTTGCACGAGACCGCGGAAATGGTAGAGCCGAGCTTGCTTAGAGAGGCGGAGAGCGAGCGTGGTGCGACGATTCGACGAGCTCCTACGTGCATTCTTGGGTCGAAGATTAATAAGTTGAGGAATCGAGAGGTCAAACTAGTCAAAGTGAAATGGGGAGATGATGAGAGCAACGCTACTTGGGAGACGGAAGCGAAGATGCGTTCATTATACCCTTTTCTTTTCGAGGGTATGTCTTTTAAATTCTCCTTTATCGCTTACCTTGTACTTATCTTATCTTTAGTGTGTCCTCTCGCTAGTATCTTTTATCTTTAGATAGGATAGTCCTATGGTTGAAACATGTGTTTGAGACATGTTATGTATGATGGATGTATGTGGATGCAACTGTTTGCTAGTGGTTGCTCGTGGATGCATATACACACACTTTAGGCACTAGATCGGCTCAGTCACTTCATATTGCATATTGCATATAAATGTGTGTACATATTTAAGTAATGGATGTGTAATGGTTGTACCATCATATGGATGTTGCATTTTGGTGAATGGTTGTGCACACATGTAGAAATGATATGTATTGATAAGGTTCCTTCGCATACATAATGGACGCATGGCACTATCATGGTTTGCATTAAGGAGGTTAACTGAATCAGTAGACCGCCTGATTTTGCATTAGATAAGGAACATATACACACACTTCTTGCATATGTTCATATAGCATTAGAAATTTTATAAGGAAAATGGATGCCCGTGTTTGATGGTTGAGTAGATGGTTGTTTGGATGGTAGAATATGCATTCTCCTTAACTTGGAGATTTCGGGAGTGAAATCCTTTAAGGAGGGGAGAATGTAACTGTGACGACCGCCCATAACCCCTGCACTAAACAAGAGGAATAATGAGCCGAAAGGCGTGCCAGGCTGCTATGGACGATCATCATAGTAAGTGAACACATCGAAACCTGTCGTAGAACTCACAGTGCAAGGATAAAATATAATAGAACATATACAACAGGTGATAGTAATGAGGTATCATATAGCAAACTTTTGAAACTCTTTCAACATCCAGAAAGATTATCCAACTGATATCCAAGTTTGTACATAAGGCCTCACTACAACTCTCAAGCAACTCAAACAGCGGAAACAGAAATACTAGATAGAATAAAACTGGTACGCCAGCCTCCTGCTCGTCATCGCTCAGCTTCCTCGTATCACTAAGCTCCATTACCTGTAACCCGCTACTTAGTCTGCCCATCCACAACCGGATGAACAGCCCAAGGTAATAAGAGGAGACATAAAACCTTGAGTCAGACAATAGTCTTAGTGAGCGATAATACAGCTAACAAACTTCAACAAGAAAGCATATGAGAATGGGTAAATGAACAACTTATCTACCCACATCACCAGAGAAGAAATCAACCTTATCTTCCCCACATCGGACAGTGATAGCCTTTACGACAAGCATTTCAACCATTCATCCATAGAAATCAGAACACCCATTCAATCATAGAAAACACACATGACATCCAGATAAGTCTCACGCAGACAACCCTAATCGAGTTTAACATTCCTCAAGTACTCTCGCCAGAGGCCTAGACCAATATCACTTAAGCACTCAAAGAACGTCTCCCTCGACTTTGGATAATCTATGTGAGATAGTACAAACAGAACAACTAATCATCCATGACTGACTCTGGCTATCACTGCCAATCCTGCTTCGAAACCATCATTATCGTATGACGACCAACCTTGCCATATGTCAAGGGCTAATGATAACCCCAGTTCTAGCATGAACTCCATATGCCCAACCTTGGCAATGTCCAACCTTGACACTAGGCCTCTCCCCGAGACCCAGGGTACTCGACCTACAACTGGTCTTTTGGGCCTTTCAACGATACCCATCGTACCCCTGCTTTGAGCCTGCTAGAACTTACGACATCGATGACTTCTTGGCCTTCGCATCTCTAATCGTCCAACCTTGACGATGTTTCATAGCTCAAGCAACCTTCTCGAGCAGCCATTATCCACCAACTCACGACCTTTGAGTTGTCACCGCATTCGTTGTTCCACCTTGATCAACAAACACATTCACCACTTCGAGCCTTCCTACTTGAACCACCTCGAAGTTACGTCATCACTAGAAGTTTCCGATCAGAAATTTCCACTAGAAATGCCGACCAGACCCATTCTGGACCGACCAAACCTCTTCCGGTACTTCTGGACCGATCAGACCCCCTGGACCGACCAGACCTCCCTTTGCTCCTCCTGGACCGACCAGGACCCTCCTGAGCCGACCAGACTCCCTCCTCGGCCTTCTGGACCAATCAAACCGACCAGCATCAAGACCCAGTCAAAACCGACCAGAATTGCTCCAGAACGATCAATCAAAAACCGACCAGCCTTGCTCCAGAACGACCTGCCTCCATGCAGCTTTGGATCAACTCGACCTCCTTGCAGCTTTGGATCGACTCGACCTCCTTAGGACCGACCAGTTTTGGATCGACCCCATCAAGATCGACCAGATTTTGCTCCACCTGACCGACCAGCTCCTTCAGAGCGACCAAGATTTGCTTCCAGTAAAAACCAACCAGAATGCCACCATCTGAAACCGACCAGAAACACTTCTGCTCCTTCTCGACCGACCAGCTTAAACCGACCAGCTCCCTGACTTGCTTCCCAAGCCATACTATGACCGACCACCTCATTCCAGACCGACCCGACCAACTCCAGGACGACCAGAAACCTGCACATCTCCAATTCGACTCCGATTTCGACCAAAACTTCGCCAAACGACGAATCCGACGAAACCAGCTTATCCGATTCATCCAAACGCAATCACAAACATGTTATGCAACCAACAATATCATCAATCTAACAATTTCCATCAAAACACATAAATTTCCCAAAACATGATAAGTGAATCATATGAACATAAAAATGGATCTAACTTGCATAATCTTGAGAAAAATCATAAAATTAACCATTTAAATTATCTAGATCAGATCCTAAGGTGATTCATATATAAAATGGACTTAGCATGGTGTGGATCTAAGGAAAATAACATGGAAATGATGAAATTAACAACATAAGACCCATATACTTGCATGCATCCGAATGAGAGATGTAAATCACTCTCCAATTACCCAAATCTAAGCAAAAGCAATGAAAACGCAATCCGGACAGCGAACACTTCGAATCAAACTCTTCAATCCGATGAATTCGCCCTTGAGACGATGTAGATCTAGCCTCTTATGGTGTAGATCTTCGATTTCCCTCCTTGTATTTTGGAATTTTAATGGTGGAAAGATGTTAGAGGAAGAAGGAGATCAAAGCCTCCCCATAAGAGAATGGAAAATGCCAACCTTTCTCCATACCCCTTACCCCCTATTTATAGTCTCCACCCACCCTCTAATGGGCCTTCTCCAAATCAGCCCATTAGCCTTCCAAAACCTGAACAGCCAACTGAAAAACCTTAAAACAGAGATTTCTCCCAAACCGCTGAACCAAATCTTTAATGTAACCACTCTACGGAAAGGGAATCATCAATTCCTTTCCAATGGCACAGGTCTGACCCTCTGATTCGACTTGAGTCAAAAGTTATTCCCAGTACAAGACTGATAGGGGCAAAATGGTCACAAACAAAATCGGTAAAAATTATGGACATGTCACACATCCCCATAAGCAACATACCAAAGGATGAGAATGATCCAACCCTCAGGGAATAAAATAAAAATATTTTACGATCTTCCGATACGTAAAATGCGGGCTGTTACATTCTCCCCCCCTTAAGAATTTCGCCCCTGAAATTCCAAGCAAACACAAGCAACCACAATAATTCCGCATGCCTATCCTCCATGTGAAGCCAATTCTATCATCCAAACTAGTAACCATCACCATGCATCCATAGCCTTATCCTAGCATGCGGAATTCTACCACACAACAACAAGATACAACGTCACAACGAAGATACGATATCAAAGGGTCCTACCGACGAAGAGTTATGGATGAGTCGCCCTCATGCTCTCTTCCGTCTCCTATGTACAATCGTCGCCATCTTCACTCCATTGTACCTTGACTAGCTTAACCGTCTTCCTCCTAAGCTGTTTCATGTCATTTCCCACAACACGAAGTGGCCTACGAGGTTTCGCAACTGCGGTCTCGACTTCTAAATCTTCATACTGTTCTGGAGATACCACCACATTCGACTCATGCACAAGCTTTCGTAGAAACGACACATGGAAAACATTATGCACACTCGACATCTTCTCGGGTTACTCCAACCTATATGCGAGCTTTCCTATTCGCTCGACTATCGGAAATGGTCCAACAAACCTAGGAGCCAACTTTCCTTTACTTCCGAATCGAACCATATGCTTCAACGGTGAAATCTTTATGAAAACCATATCACCTACGTCGAACTCCAAATCCTTACGACGCTTATCGGCGTAACTTTTCTGACGATCTTGGGCCGCCTTCATTCGTTGCCGAATTATCTCGATACAATCCGAGGTTTCTCTTATCATCTCAGGCCCAAGTATCAACTTATCTCTAGTTTCTAACCAACAAGCTGGAGAATTACACGGCCTTCCATACAACGCCTCATATGGTGCCATCCCAATACTCGACTGGTAGCTATTATTATATGCAAATTCGACTAAATGTAGATGGTCCTCCCATGATCCTCCGAAGTCTAACATACAAGCCCTCAGGAGATATTCTAAAACTCGGTTGACTCTCTCGGTCTGACCATCAGTTTGGGGATGGTATGCCATACTTAAGCACAACTCGGTTCCCAAAGCTTCTTGCAAACTTTTCCAAAATCCACTCGTGAATAATGGATCCCGGTCACTTACTATACTCTTTGGGACACCATGGAATCGAACTATCCATTTCACATAAAGCTCGGCCAAATTTGACACTGTCCTAGTTGTCTTGACAGGAATAAATCTCGCACTTTTGGTCAAACGATCCACAATGACCCAAATCCCTTCATTTCCTGCCCTAGTTCTAGGTAGTCCATCGATAAAATCCATCGATATCTGCTCCCACTTCCACGTAGGAACCTCTAATGGCTGAAGTAAACCACTCGGCTTCTTCTGTTCAGCTTTCACTAACTGACAGTTCATACACTTGGAAATGAATTTTCCAATATCTCTTTTCATCCCTTCCCAGTAGTAGACTCGCTTCATGTCCTGATACATTTTATTACCACCGGGATGAATCGTTAGCTTCGAGTGATGACACTCTCTCAGAACCTCATCCCTCAATCCGTCGACATCAGGAACAACTAATCGTCCTTGCTTTCGAAGCCAGCCTTCTCGGTCGACCTCGAACTCCTTATCCTCTGGTTTCAGTTTCTGAATGGACTCGACAAGCTTCGCATTGTTCTTTTGGCTCTCGCCAATCCTTTCGATAAGAGTAGGCCTTATCGACAAGCTTGCCAATATTTCAGGTTCCAACTCACACCTTGGCCTGAAATCGAACCTTGCCAAATACTCGAGGCCCTTCCATTCCGAAAACATCGCTCCCAAAATTGCGTGTCTTCGACTCAATGCATCTGCAACTGCATTGCCTTTGCCAGGAGTATAGGCTATCCCAAAATCATACGATGCCAGAAACTCTAACCATCGTTGCTGCCGAAGATTCAAATCCTTTTAGGAGAAAAGATACTTCAACGACTTGTGATCCGTAAACAACTCGAATCGTACTCCCAACAGGTAATGTCTCCACATCTTCAGAGCAAACACAATCGCTGCCAACCCCAAATCATGAGTTGGATAGTTTCTCTCATGTGGCTTTAGCTGTCGACTTGCGTAAGCCACTACTTTATCCTTCTGCATAAGCACTGCTCCAAGTCCAGTACCACATGCATCAGTATATACCACCATCTCTTCATTCCCACCTGGAATGGTCAACACAGGTGCACTCGTCAATCTCTCCTTCAAGATTTCGAACGCTTGTTCACACTTCGCATCCCATGCGAACACTTGGTTCTTCTTCGTCAATCCTGTTAATGGTGCAGCCATCTTAGAGAAATCCTTGATAAACCTTCGGTAATAACCAGCCAATCCAAGGAAACTCCGAACATCCGTTGCATTCTTAGGTCTATCCCAGTCCTGGATTGCTGCCACTTTAGCGGGGTCAACCGCTATACCTTTCCCAGAAACAACATGACCCAAGAACCTCACTTCATCTTTCCAAAAGTGACACTTTGAGAACTTAGCCTTAAGCTGATGCTTTCGCAAGATCTCTAACACAACTCTCAAGTGCGTCTTATGTTCTTCCACATTTCTGGAGTAAACCAGTATATCATCCACGAACACAAGCACGAACTTATTCAACTGATCTCTGAACACTCTATTCATAAGATCCACAAAATACGCTGGCGCGTTAGTCAACCCGAATGGCATCACCAACCACTCGAAAAATCCGGACGGTGTCCTAAAAGCAGTCTTTGGCACACTATCCTTAGCTACTCTCAACTGGTGAAATCCCGTTGCCAAATCCATCTGAGAAAACACTTTGGCTTCGTGAAGCTGATCGAACAAGTCATCAATCCTTGGCAACAGATACTTGTTCTTCTTAGTCACCTTGTTCAGCTCACGATAGTCCACACACAACCTTAACGAGCCATCTGCTTTAGTTGCAAACACGACTGGTGCACCCCACTCGGAAACACTCCTCCGAATGAAACCTTTTCCCAAAAGGTCTCTAACTTGCACCTCCAACTCTCGGTGTTCCTTAGGCGCCATCCGCCTAAGTGGCATAACAATTGGTCTCGCACCCTCGACCAAATCGATCCTAAACTCGATCTCGCGATGCGGCGACAACCCTTTGACCTCGTCAAAGACATCTACATACTCATTAGCGATCAGCACTGATGATAGGTCTTCATGTGGAATCCCAAGCGAATATAGATAACTCACGAAGACCCCGTCTTCGCGCTTACATCTAATCAACACCTTTCGCCCTTCCACATCCCCGACCCTCACCTCTAGCTTCTCGCAATTCACCCTTGCCGCATACTTCTTGAGCCAATCCATGCCCAAGATGATCCCATACCCAGCGAAGTTAAGAACAAAGCAATCACACATAAAAGAGCAACCATGACTCGATAATACTAGACCACGGCAAATGATGCACAAACTAGACGAACCCCCAACTGGATTAGTCACGATCAATGGTCTATCACAAATCTCGGGTTCCAAACCCAAGCGACACACAAGCTCATTGCAGATGAATGAATGTGATGCCCCAATATCAAACAACACTCGAACTGAAACACCGTTAACGGAAAAAGTACCTTGCACCATGACACCCTTTCCCTTCTCCTCTGCGGTAGGAGCTCTTGAAGAAGATGGCACAGCATCCAAAGCATATGCCTTAACAATCTGCTTACCCTTAGCTGATTCCGGACAATCTTTCTTCACATGCCCAGGCTTTCTCTTCATTGCATCTTCAATACCCAAGTCTCCAAAGATTCGAACACATGAATCCATCCACCTCTGAACCTCTTCAGCTGGTTCAGTTCCCTTGAATGGTTTCCCTCCTAGAGATATAAAGTCCTTGCACATCTTTGCAAAATCTATTCTAGGAACTCGCACCCCTACATCTACCGTGGCCGCCACTGGAGTGGGTACCCTTCGCATAATTGCTTCTGCCATGGCTTCAAACATGGTCGGGCAATCTGGTTCACCACCATTTCCCCCTCCAGTATCAGCTCTCCTAGCAGCGTGCCTTGATGGTTGTCTACTCATTCTAAATCTGAAATTTAGAATAGTTAGCCACTTCCAAGAAAACTGCTAAAAGAATACAACCGCTACTACTATATATGCTAATATATATAGTAACATCCAACTGAAATCTACAAATACGTCCCTCATACGCAATTACGTCTTTGAACTTTGGCCAAAATCGTTGACCAGAGCTCTGATACCAAAAGTGACGACCGCCCATAACCCCCGCACTAAACAAGAGGAATAATGCGTTGAAAGGCGTGCCAGGCTGCTATGGACGATCATCATAGTAAGTGAACACATCGAAACATGTCGTAGAACTCACAGTGCAAGGATAAAATATAATAGAACATATACAACAGGTGATAGTAATGAGGTATCATATAGCAAACTGTTGAAACTCTTTCAACATCCAGAAAGATTATCCAACTGATATCCAAGTTTGTACATAAGGCCTCACTACAACTCTCAAGCAACTCAAACAGCGGAAACAGAAATACTAGATAGAATAAAACTGGTACGCCAGCCTCCTGCTCGTCATCGCTTAGCTTCCTCGTATCACTAAGCTCCATTACCTGTAACCTGCTACTTAGTCTGCCCATCCACAACCGGATGAACAGCCCAAGGTAATAAGAGGAGACATAAAACCTTAAGTCAGACAATAGTCTTAGTGGGCGATAATACAGCTAACAAACTTCAACAAGAAAGCATATGAGAATGGGTAAATGAACAACTTATCTACCCACATCACCAGAGAAGAACTCAAACTTATCTTCCCCACATCGGACAGTGATAGCCTTTACGACAAGCATTTCAACCATTCATCCATAGAAATCAGAACACCCATTCAATCATAGAAAACACACATGACATCCAGATAAGTCTCACGCAGACAACCCTAATCGAGTTTAACATTCCTCAAGTACTCTCGCCAGAGGCCTAGACCAATATCACTTAAGCACTCAAAGAACGTCTCCCTCGACTTTGGATAATCTATGTGAGATAGTACAAACAGAACAACTAATCATCCATGACTGACTCTGGCTATCACTTCCAATCCTGCTTCGAAACCATCATTATCGTATGACGACCAACCTTGCCATATGTCAAGGGCTAATAATAACCCCAGTTCTAGCATGAACTCCATATGCCCAACCTTGGCAATGTCCAACCTTGACACTAGGCCTCTCCCCGAGACCCAGGGTACTCGACCTACAACTGGTCTTTTGGGCCTTTCAACGATAACCATCGTACCCCTGCTTTGAGCCTGCTAGAACTTACGATAACGATGACTTCTCGGCCTTCGCATCTCTAATCGTCCAACCTTGACGATGTTTCATAGCTCAAGCAACCTTCTCGAGCAGCCATTATCCACCAACTCACGACCTTTGAGTTGTCACCGCATTCGTTGTTCCACCTTGATCAACGAACACATTCACCACTTCGAGCCTTCCTATTTGAACCACCTCGAAGTTACGTCAACACTAGAAGTGTCCGATCAGAAATTTCCACTAGAAATGCCGACCAGACCCATTCTGGACCGACCAGACCTCTTCCGGTACTTCTGGACCGATCAGACCCCCTGGACCGACCAGACCTCCCTTTGCTCCTCCTGGACTGACCAGGACCCTCCTGAGCTGACCAGACTCCCTCCTCGGCCTTCTGGACCGATCAAACCGACTAGCTCCAAGACCCAGTCAAAACCGACCAGAATTGCTCCAGAACGATCAATCAAAAACCGACCAGCCTTGCTCCAGAACGACCTGCCTCCATGTAGCTTTGGATCGACTTGACCTCCTTGCAGCTTTGGATCGACTCGACCTCCTTGGGACCGACCAGTTTTGGATCGACCCCATCAAGACCGACCAGATTTTGCTCCACCTGACCGACCAGCTCCTTCAGAGCGACCAGGATTTGCTTCCAGTGAAAACCAACCAGGATGCCACCATCTGAAACCGACCAGTAACACTTCTGCTCCTTCTGGACCGACCGTCTTAAACCGACCAGCTCCCTGACTTGCTTCCCATGCCATACTATGACCGACCACCCCATTCCAGACCGACCCGACCAACTCCAGGACGACCAGAAACCTGCACATCTCCAATTCGACTCCGATTTCGACCAAAACTTCGCCAAACGACGAATCCGACGAAACCAGCTTATCCGATTCATTCAAACGCAATCACAAACATGTTAAGTAACCAACAATATCATCAATCTAACAATTTCCATCAAAACACATAAATTTCCCAAAACATGATAAGTGAATCATATGAACATAAAAACGGATCTAACTTGCATAATCTTGAGAAAAATCATAAAATTAACCATTTAAATTATCTAGATCAGATCCTAAGGTGATTCATATATAAAATGGACTTAGCATGGTGTGGATCTAAGGAAAATAACATGGAAATGATGAAATTAACAACATAAGACCCATATACTTGCATGCATCCGAATGAGAGATGTAAATCACTCACCAATTACCCAAATCTAAGCAAAAGCAATGAAAACGCAATCCGGACAGCGAACACTTCGAATCAAACTCTTCAATCCGATGAATTCGCCCTTGAGACGATGTAGATCTAGCCTCTTATGGTGTAGATCTTCGATTTCCCTCCTTGGATTTTGGAATTTTAATGGTGGAAAGATGTTAGAGGAAGAAGGAGATCAAAGCCTCCCCATAAGAGAATGGAAAATGCCAACCTTTCTCCATACCCCTTACCCCCTATTTACAGTCTCCACCCACCCTCTAATGGGCCTTCTCCAAATCAGCCGATTAGCCTTCCAAAACCTGAACAGCCAACTGAAAAACCTTAAAACAGCGATTTCTCCCAAACCGCTGAACCAAATCCTTAATGTAACCACTCTACGGAAAGTGAATCATCAATTCCTTTCCAATGGCATAGGTATCACCCTCTGATTCGACCTGAGTCAAAAGTTATGCCCAGTACAAGACTGACAGGGGCAAAATGGTCACAAACAAAATCGGTAAAAATTACGGACATGTCACACATCCCCATAAGCAACATACCAAAAGATGAGAATGATCCAACCCTTAGGGAATAAAATAAAAATAATTTACGATCTTCCGATACGTAAAATGCGGGCTGTTACAGTAACACTCCGGATTTTTGAATAATCAAATAACTAAAATAAAGAATAATTAATCTCAGACTTGAGAATAATGGGTATGGGGTTGCGCCATTGTGTTCGTCTCGGAATTCTGGTTGAAATAGAGTCTGAGTTTGCGGGAAACGAGTACCGGATGAAGGAGTTATAGACGAACAAAGTTTGGTGGCAAGAAAGAAAAAAAATATTGCAGTGGCGCACTTGGGAAGTGTGCCAGTACAAATTTACATTGGTGCACTTCCCAAGTGCGCCCAGGCCGAGGAAAAACCTGCACAGCCTTCTGGTTCAGTCTGACCCATTGTTGTGTCCTTTCTGACTCTTTGCTAAGTCATTAGGGATGACTTGTCACCCTATCATGACTGAATGGTTTTGATTAAACCTAAGATCATCCGACGGCTTAAATTAATTCAAAACTCTAAAAAAAAGACCCATAGACTCAATCCCTAAATCAGAATTAAAACTGAAACTATGGCCGTCATGCTGTTGTCTTGAACCCTATAGTAGCCGCCACCAAATTAAAGAGGAAGAACATCAAATCAAATCAGTACTATTCAATCCTAACAGCGAATCTTCTTCAAAGGAGAGCTAATTCAACTCCAGAAATCAGAATTCATAACTCAAAACTGCTTTTGAGTTGTGAGTTCGATCACCTTAACAAAATAATTGCTAAATCAATTATGATGTGATATATGTTGGATTATAAGTTGTGGTTATGAATCTGATTCATATATTTAATCATGTAAGTTAACTTGATTCATATTATATATGATGTTATTCAAGTTTTATATATGATGTTATGCCATTTTTATATATGATGTTATGCCAGTTTTACATATGATGTTATGCAGGTTTCATGTATGATGTTATGCAAGTTTTATATATGAAGTTATGCAAGTTTCACATATGATGTTTTGCAAGTTAATATGATTACACAAGTTTCATATATGATGTTATGCAATTTAATATGATTATACAAGTTGTACATATGATGTTATGCAAGTTAATAGGATCACGCAAGTTGTATGCGAGTTATATGATGTTATGTTAGTTTGGATCTAAAATATATGCTAGTAATTCATCATGTTAACCTGTGTCAATGAATCTCTTTTTATAATCCAATCACCTAGGTTTATAACATTAGTTTTTTTGCGAATATAGATGTGGAACATATGCCAGTTCGTATAAATATTATGTTTATATGCAAGTTTAAGTGATAATTGGATTCATATATATACAAGTTCACACCTTCAAAGTTTAGATCCATATTCAAGTTGACATTTTTATGTTGAATCTATGACATGCATAGTTGTGGAAGTTTACACCTTCATGGGGATCCATAGTTTACTCAAGTTAATAACTTTATTGGATCCATAGTTATGCAAGATGACACCTTTATGTTTAGGTTGACGACATACATAGTTTATGTAAGTTAGTGATAATTACCTAGGCTAGTTGGGTGTAAAACTATGTTCATACATGCAATTTCACACTTTTTTTTTTAAATCTATGATTTTTGGATCCTTGTTAATAAAAAGACTATGCAAGTATGTTGTAATTCTTAATTGCAAGTTAGATGCAAATTAGATCTATTATTGTGTGTATGTGACTATGTGACGTTTATTCCCGTTTTTTTAAGTATTAAACTATTTGCTAGTCTAATATGTATATATCATGTTAAGCGAACGAATGACGGGGGTACGATGGGGATAATAGTGGATACACACATATTGTGAATTTGGCATGTAATGGCCTAAAAAGGCATGTAATTAATTTTAAGGAATAAAATTAATTAGTAATGAAATTGGTATAATTTATATACAATAAATAGATGAGCATAAATGCCTTAAAAGGCATAAAATATAATTGTGGTGAAAATTGGTATGATTTTACATACCATAAATGGATGGACATAATTGAGTCAATTATTGATATCGTTAAATTTGGAATTAAGTGATAATTTGAATAGGGAAAGTAAGTCAAATTGGTGAATGATTAATTAGGAGTAACTAATCATCTAAGACACGAGGTTAGGCTCTTTTGTGGTGTAAGACTACCCGGACCCGCTCGGCAAATCCAGCTGCCACAAATGCCAGTCTAATGTGAGAGGTCTTAGGCATAAATTAAATACGTAACAATTGTAAAGACACGAGGTTAGGCTCTTTTGTGGTGTAAGACTGCCCGGAGCCGCCCGGCAAATCCAGTTGCCACAAATGCCAGTCTAAAGTGAGAGGTCTTTATGAGGTTACAGTCTTAATGAATTAACAAACACGTAACCAGATAAACATGTAGTGGGACATGAGGGGGTTAAGTGGGTGCCTTGGGTGGCATGAGGAAATACGATTAGTAACACTTAACCAAGGTAAAACATGTAAGTGGGACATAGGGGTTAAGTGGGTCCTTGGGTGGCATGTGGAATTACTAATGGAAACCTTTAAGCAAATTTAAAACATGTAAGTGGACATAAATGAGGTTAAGTGGGATATACTAGAGGGGACCAAGCCTAGGTGGAAAGCTTGTGTCAAGCATGGGGGGGCCCTTTTCAGTCCAGTAGCCCATTAAGTATCTTTGTGAGCTCGACCCAAGTCGAGGACGAGACTCGCCTACTGGGTCTGATTGTTAGAGGCCAAATCGGATTAGCGGTGGCAACGCAAGTCCAACGGGGTCACGTGCGTGCGTGGGTCCGGGCTGGTAGGTAAGACGTTGTTGGATCATGTAGGTATAAGCCGTGCATCGTTGATGGTATCGGGTTGCTACTTTGGGGAGTGATACACCCCACTGTGGGGCCAGCACGGGTATCTACGAGTTAGGGAGCCGATCGAATGGGGTAGGGTAGTGGGTACATCTAGTGGAGATAGGAGCAGATGGCACCTATGTATCCAGCTAGGGGCACACGAAGCTACCACTATTATTAATAATTATTAAGGGGTACACCTAGTGGAGATAGGAGCTGGCGGCACCTATGACGTCAGCTAGGAGTACATGGAATTACCATTATTACTTATTGAAGGAGTACATCTAGTGGGGATAGGTACACGCTAGGTACCTACGATAACAACTAGAGATATACAGTCAAACATGGAGGATAGTGGGTACATCTAGTAGTACACGAAGCTATCATCGTTCTATTTAGCCAAGAGGGATCAAAATTCTAGAGTGACTAGTAGGGGTGCAGCTAGTGTTAGTACAGTACTGTACGGTAGAGCATAGTAATTATCCTATATCGATTAGGAAAGCACCATTTACGTTATCTCTGTTTCTCTTGATTGCCTTGCCATACCCATGTGGTTCACACAGTCATTACCTTATTCTCCAGCTTATATCTTATCATATTGCTTTAATAATTATGTTGTTATAGTTATCGCACTCGCCAGACTTTATGTCTGACCCCCTTTGTTTCCACCTCTTTTCTTCCTTCCCCCGGGTGGGACTAGTACAAGTGGAGCTTGATTGGGATCTCTTTGGGAGCACTTGGATTTGGATTGCCGAAGTAAAGTTCAGCCTATCCTTTTCTCTATGGCTATTTGTAGTAGTGGGATTATGTACTTTGTTTTATCAAGATGGATATTATGTACTTGACTTTGGTTTATGGTTTTTGATGATGTAACCAAACATATTTACCTTCTGCAGCAATAAATAAAGTTTTAAATTTTCAAGTACTGCTTTATATCTGTCTTGTTATGATTTTCTGTTCTATATTCACTTAAAACGCTCCACTGAAGTTAAGGCATTCCCTTTGCGAGTGACCTTAATGGAAGTGGGGTGTTACAACCGATCTACTCAACCATCATCCACAAGAATCCATTGTCCTTAGAAAACTTCTAATGTTGTATGAACATATGCAAAAGTGTGTGTATATGTTCCTTATCTAATGCAAAATCAGGCGGTCTACTGATTCAGATGACCTCCTTAATGCAAACCATGATAGTGCCATGCGTCCATTATGTATGCGAAAGAATCCTATGGATACATATTATTTCTACATGTGTGCTCAAACATTCATCAAAATGCATCATCCATATGATAACAAAACCATTATTCATCCATTAACCTAAATATGCACACACATTTATATGCAATATGAAAGTGATTTGAGCCGATCTAGTGCCTAATGTGTGTGTAAATGCATCCACGAGCAACCACTAGCAAACACTTGCATCCACTTGCAACCATCAAACATAACATGTCCCAAGCACATGTTTACATCAATGGATTTCCTATCTAAAGGTCGAAGATTCAGTTGATGGGATATAAACAAATGATATAACTAAAACAAAAGCTCTGTTCCCATTTGACATCGGTTAAGAGGATAATTCCCTAAGTCTCAGCCCCAAAGACCGAAATCAACATCAGACTAACACCCAAAGAATTACCCCCATTAAACAATGTCAAAACTGGAGATCTACTCCATGCTTCGAGTAGAAACCCGTATCCTTCAGAAATATCCAGATACTTACAGACTACTAGTACAGATCAGATTACAGAATGATTCTCAAAAAGCTAAGCATAAAACACCCTTGCGGGTCACAATAAACTTTGGGGTCTTCCCATGACAAGTTAGAAACTTAACGACCCTCTTCTCAAAATCTAGAACGACCCTTTACATAGAAAGCTGGTCCATTTAGGCCCAACCCATAGCCCATAAACTTGAGCACACAAACGTCACATTCAAATTATTGACGCCTAACACAGATAATTTCAACCCCTTACAAATCACCAATAAATGAGCCGAACCACAAAAGGGGTTTGAAACAACTACGAGATCAGAAACAAGACTAGTATTAAAGTGCAGAGTCAATTACAAAATCAAAATGCCAGAATCCAAAAGAGTCTTAACTTCATAAGGAAATTAAACCTTTTACATAAATTTTTCCTATCTCTACCCTATCCATCTGCCACGAGAGCATTCGCCTGCCCTCGAGATGTCCCTTGCGATCCCTGCGGCTTCGGGCATTCCTTGGAAAAGTGTCCGACCTCTCCACACTTAAAGCAATTGGACTTACTCCTTTTACATTCTTTGACTAGGTGACCTTCTTTTCCACAATAGTGGCATTTCCTCTTATCCTTTCCCTTGTCATCCTTCTTGCCTTTCTTCTGCTGTTGCTGTTGTTGTCCTTTCTTGGGTCCCGCCTTCTCATTTTTCAGTGTCCCTTCAACTTTTTCCTCTTTCTTTGCTCCTTTTTCCTCTTCATGCATTTGGGCCATATCCACCAGCTTTTCAAAAGTGGCCCCCATGGGAACGTGGGCCATAGCCAATCCGTGTAGCGGCTCATTCAAGCCTTTAACAAATCTCCGAGCCTTCTTCTCAGGTGTGTTCACTAAGTCTAAGCCTAACCTCGCCAACTGATTGAACTTGTTGACGTACTCTTTTACTGACAGATTCCCCTGCTTCAATGCCAAAACCTTTCCATATATAGATTTTCTTCCGCTCGTGAGAGAAATTTCGCCTCAAACCTACGCCTGAAATCCGGCCATGTATCAACTGGACCCTCTCCATTAGTTACCTCCCACCAAAACGAAGCTTCATCTTTCATCAACCAAGCAGCCAATTGGATCTTCTTACAGTTGTCCAAGTCGAAAATGCCAAACAAATCCTCCACTTCCTTCAACCAATTTCTAGCTTCCATAAACGTTTCAGTCCCACTAAAAGATTTTCCACCCATCGAACGAAAGTCCTTACATATCTTGGAGAAAGTATCTCCATGCGTAGGAATGACTAGAGCTGGGGGAGGAGGAGGAGGAACGTTGGCTGGGCCCGCGGTAGCGGCCCTAGCCTCGTGATATTGACGAAACCAACCGGGTACATGAACACCCTCTGGTATCTCAGATGCTCCAGACATGCTGAAACCAAAAACAGGAAAGACTCAATACAAAGAACCGAAGGAGAGATATATGGCTTTTTGGGGAATGTTTTTCAAAACAGGCTTTCCTTTTTGAAAATACTTTCTTTTAAAACCTTTTTAAAATAGTTTTTCAAAAGCTTTTATCTAATCTGGTAACCTTCAGCTCTGATACCAAGTGTAACACCCCACCTCCATTAAGGTCACTCACAAAGGGAATGCCTTAACTTCAGTGGAGCGTTTTTGGTAAACAGATACAGAATATCACAAGACAGATATAAAAATTTTGCAGCGGAAAATAAAAAACTTTATTAAATCACCCAAATTATTTTGTTACATAATACCATGAGTCATAAAATCATTACAACAAAACACTTTTGTCTTATATTATCAAAGTACATAGGTATTTAAAAGAAAACATCATTCCCCATATTAAAGAGCAAGCCGTATAAGAGACAGAGACTCGAGCCATACTTCAGAAGTACCTCCTAGAAGATGATATCCAAATCCTGACTAAACCTGGTTGTTTCCTCCCTGAGAACCTGGGGGGGGAATGGAAGAAAAGAGGCGAAACAAACTAGGCCAGACATACGTCAGGTGAGTCCAGTAACTTTTAGCCAGTAAATAAATAACGGTAAACATGACAGGCATACAAAGTGGATAAGACGATTCACGGTACAGATGACAGGTATGACAGGACAAATAAGGTAAGGTGTCTGCTTCACTACAAATTATTCTGCACTATAACTAGTCAAACCAAGATGGGATGATCCCTTCCGCTAATGATAACGATGGTGGTAGTTTTGTGTATTCCTAGCTACTGTCATAGGTGCCGCCTGCTCCTATCTCAACTAGTCGTACCCACTACCCTCCTACTATAAATTGGTAGACTTAGGGCATATGTCCAGATATACCCTAACCACTACCCCAATCGATCGGCTCCCTACTCTATAGATACCCTGTGCTGGTCCCACAACTAGGGGGTATCACTTCCCTAAGTGGCAACCTAAGGTGAGCACAGTTATCCTACTGGTGTCACGGTCTTCTTGTCCCCCTCTGCCTGGCCCATGCACACACATGTCCCCCGTCGGTTTTCGCCGCCTACACCATCCATCTCGTTTTGGCACTACAACAAAAACACCATATTACAACTTTAATTTTACAATGGTGGTAAAAGCACCGTTGTAATAAATGATTTTTTACAACGGCGGTAAAAGCACTGTTGTAATAAATGGTTTTTTACAACGGTGGTAAAAACACCATTGTAATAAATGGTTTTTTACGACGGTGGTAAAAACACCGTTGTAATAAATGGTTTTTTACAACTGTCAATTCCCTAAAGTTGTAATAAACGTATTTTTAACAACTTTTTGTTTTGTTAGTTGTAATAGATGCCCATTACAAACTTCATGTTTATAATATCTATATTTAATAACTAATTATATTAATATTTAATAATAATTAATAATTAATAACAAACTTAGGAATCAATAATATTTATTAATTATTATTAAATAATTAATAGTTAATAAGTGGTAATTAATGTTTAATAGTTAATGTTAACTGCTTATTAATTAATATTTAGGTGACATATACATTATAAGCTTTTAATAGTTATTACTCGATTATAACTAAGTAGAAATAAGTAAAAGTTAAATGATAACTATTGTTAATATGAAATAATCCTAAATAATAATTAATTTAAAATATGAAATAATCCTAATTAATAATTAACATTTAGTTAATAACTTTTGATAATTAATAGTTAATATATACTAATTAATTTGATAATTAATAGTTAAATTAGACAATATAAATTCAAAATTTTGTAAAATATTCAATATTTCATGAAATACTCAAAAATTTATCTAATATTCTAAATTAATACTAAGCAACATTTATTAATTAAAATAATTAATAACCATATTTAGTGTTTAATATTTAAAAATGTAAAATTTTGAACTAAGTAAAATTAATTTGAAAATATTCATAAGATTTAGAAATAAAATTTTATATTTTCAACAGAATTAAATAACTTAATTTTTTATTATAAAATATTAAATATTTTAGAAAAACAATAAGAAGAATCAAATTTTAGAAATATTTTTTAGTAACTAAATTGCAGCATTCTTTAGAACCTATACAATATTTATCATCTCCATACACATCTATATATTCTCTTTTATTTTACTTTTCCTTGACACATACAGGAAAATTGTTTTGGCTCCATCGCTTTTAAGTTTTGGCTCCATCTCTTTTAAGTTTTGGCTCCAAACCGAAATTTTCGGCTCCAAACTGAAATATTTGGCTCGAAGTAGTGGAGTTTCTCACAACCCAATGTTTTAATCGGTGGCTCCACAAACAAATTTCACTAACTAATTCCCTTCTCATCCTCTCCAGGAGAAATATCCTCTTTCTAACCCTAATCTCAAATTCTACAGTAGCTGCAAAATAGTCACTCTCGCAGATGAACGGCGGAGATGGGTCGGAGTACGAAGCGCTGCACATGGCGATCCACCGGAGGCGGATGAACTGGATCCCTGTTCTCTAGATGTAGAAATTCTGCTCGATTGCCGATGTCGTCGTCAAATTGAAGAGAGTCGAGTTCAATCACAATGTGAATGTCGGTAACGGAATCGATGTTAGATCGGAGCGATCTGCTGTTAGCTATAAGAAGTCCGAAGATGGAAGCGCTGATTCTTTCGGCGGCGCTAATGATCTGAAACTCCTCTGCATTTCCGATTCAGGTTATTCTTTTTTATTATGTTATGAACTATTTGGTTAGATCTGTCTTTCACAATTTTATTGCTCAATTTCATTCCATACTGTTTTGGCTGTGTTTGTTTTGGGGAAAAAGCACTTTTTAGGCGCTGAATCAAAATGCTGAATACATTCAACGGGAATAAGCACGTTTGTTCTATCATCTGTTCAGCGGGAATAAGCACGTTCATTGCCGCTGTCCGCACAGTTCGCAACTGCAGGTATCTCTCTGTCGTCCAACGCTGCAGTTCCGTCGCTCGCGCCAAATTCGTGACTGCTGCTAAGCATGGACAACAGCTCATGCTCTTCCTTCGTCGTCCACTACCACGTTTAAAGGTAAATTTATGCTTACGATTCAACTTATTTTAGGTTATATAACTTGGCATTCTACTAAATATAATTGGTTTGGGCTATTTGCTTTTGCATTTCCATCGCTAGTTGGCTGTATTAAATCGTGCATCTGCTAGTTGAAAATAGCATAGTTGAGTTCACATCCATATTTGTTGAATGGTGTTCTTGCTTCATTCTTACTTGGACATTACACGCACTATTCTAAACACACATTTTGCATGTTGTCAAAATTTTACTTTGGACAATGTACATTTTCAGCACTATGCTGTTTTGCTGCCATAAAACTTGATAGGCACATCTCTACTTTTAAATGCTAGCTGTTGTACACACGTCCATATTACTACATTTAAATTGCATATTGACTATATAGAACCGGGTGCAGCCTCCATCATAAATAGAGTGCTTGTTAGATAATAAAACATAAAAATGCAAGGAAGGGTATAAAGACAGAACACACTGCCTTAATATAAAGAAAAATGGATTTTTGTTGCCTTAAGTCTTCCATTCCTGTTCTAACATGTTTGCAGATTTTTGGGCATAATCATTTACTCAATAGACATGCATGTTTATGTTAACGTTCCATGTAGGCTGACATAGATTTGTCTGCTTTCATGCATGTTGATAAATTTTGTTTATTGTATGATGAGGTGCACCATTGCCTTGCAAAATAAAAGACCGTACAATTAGTATGTTGTGTTTGACTTTGTGAAGTTTTTACTTGACTGTGTGTTTACTTGACTATGGCATTGTTCCTCCTGCCATATTTAACATGTAATATGACATTTGAAACTACTCAGAACACTTGTTATACTTGATACTTGTCTTGTTCACACCTAGGCCATGCTACATATCCTTGAACACATGTTTTGGTTATCTACAAATTGTATATGCTGTTAGTGATTACTTGCAATTAGATTTGTTTCAAGATTTATTTCCGTATGCTGTTATGTTGCACCTATTTATGCACTAGAATTGAAAAGAGTAGCATTGAACGGAAGAGAAACAACGAGAATTACAAATTAACCTTGTAGTTAAACTTTGAAATTAGTTTAGCTTGAATAGGACAAAAAATGTGTTCATGTTACCATATTTCTCTCCTGTGCATGAAGCTTTTTGAATCAAGGCACATGATACACCACTTATCACTTTGTGTGATTTCTTCTACAATGGTAACAATGTATTAACATATCAGTTTGTGCTGTTTTTGCATGGTTTCCATACAGACAACTTCAAAAAATGCACAAGAATTTTACGAAGGCAAATAAGAAAGCCATGTAATAGCTTCAAGCAACAAAGGTTATGTTTATGTATATGCATGTTTTGTGATTGTGCAGGTGGTGGGGATGTTGAGGAAGTGCAAAGATGAAGCAGGCTGATAGTTGAAGCAGAGTTTTTGGATGGTACTAATTTGTAATCATTATTTGTAATGAAGAATTGATATATTACCGTGATGATGTATGATTCATTTTTTGTATTTTGAATATAAAGTTGTAATGTTTTTTGTATGAATGGATCCGTTGCTTTGAATTTATATCAATTTATTTTCTGTTTATTCAACTTTTGTTGCGTTTGCAAAATTTATTTTTTTTAAAACCCAAATGTCAATCACAACGGTGCATAACAGTTGTAATAGATTTTATTACAACGATGCATAACTATTGTAATAAAGCTTATTACAACGGTGGAAAAAAGTTGTAAAATAGACATATTACAACGGTGTTGCAACAGTGCAAAAAAGTTGTAAAAGATATTAGTCTATTACAACTTCTTAATACACGACGGTTTGCCCACCGTTGTAAAATGTATATTACAACGGTGTTCCACCGTTGTAATAGGGTCATTTTGTTGTAGTGTGGATCTCTTACAATCAATCAGAAAGCGTGCCCCTTCCCCACCTAGTACGGAGATCTTTACTTTGATACCCCTCCGGGTTACTGACTGAAATGGGTCCCACACAACATGATACAAGCTCTCCCCTATGTCTTGTATCCCCACTAGGTTTTCTAATGACTATGTCCCTAAGGTGTCTTTAATTACATAGACCTCAATCAGTTATGCGTACCTATAGGTGTCTTTAATACATAACCCCTATTCTACCTATCGGTTATGCGTACCCATAGGTGTCTTTAATACATAACTCTACCTATTCCCATTAGTTATGCATACCCCTAAGGGTGTCTTTAATACATAACTCTTTCTATCCCCATTAGTTATGCGTACCCCTAAGGGTGTCTTTAATACATAACTCTATTTATCCCCATTAGTTATGCGTACCCCTAAGGGTGTCTTTAATACATAACTCTATCTATCCCCATTAGTTATGCGTACCCCTAAGGGTGTCTTTAATACATAACTTTACTATTCTTGCCCCGATTATGTATACCATTAGGTGTCTTTAATTACATAACCCTTTTTATCCGGTTAAGTTTGTGGGCCTATATATACTAATATTACCCACCTACCCTTTAGTTATACTTAACCCGCCTACTGATTTAATCCTGTTTATTTAATGGTTAAGTTTGTGGGCCTATATATATTAATATTACCCACCTACTCATCAGTTGTGCTTAACCCACCCACAATGCAATTCGTTTTACTTAACCCTAACTTATGTCTATCATCATACAGTCCATATGTATTAAGTTAGGTTAAGTAGTCTTTAATCAACATTAATTAATTATTGAAATATCTAATCGTATTTCATATGCCACCCCAGGCACCCACTTAATTCCACATGCCACCCAAGGCACCCACTTAACCCCCTCATGTCCCACTACATGCTTATATGGTTAAGTGTTTCTTAATTCATTAACGTCGTAACCTTACAAAGTCCTCTCACATTAGACTGGCATTTGTGGCAGCTGGATTAGCCGGGCGGGTCCGGGCAGTCTTACATCACAAAAGAGCCTAACCTCGTGTCTTTACAACTGTTACATATTTAATTTATGCCTAATACCTCCCACATTAGACTGGCATTTGTGGCAGCTGGATTTGCCGGGTGGGTCCGGGCAGTCTTACACCACAAAAGAGCCTAACCTCGTGTCTTAGACGATTAGTTAATCCTAATTAATCATCCCCCAATTTTAATTACTTTCCCTATTCAAATTATCAATTAATTCCAAATTTCACTATGGCCATAATTGACTCAATTATGTCCATCTATTTATGGTATGAAAAATCATACCAATTTCATCACAAATTTATTTTATGCCAATTCTCAATATTAAATCTTCAAACTTTAATTTCTTAAATATTTCTCTTTTGATTAATTAAGTTAATTAATTAATCCTTTCCTTTTCATAGGCGTCAATACCTATCTTATTAACAATTTGGATTTCTTATCCATAAATGGTTATAGTCAAATTATACCATTTTTACCCACATTTACCCATGTCATAATAGGTAATTATTTATATGTTTCCCTACTAGAATCATGTGTCCAATTTACATAATCACTATGTAAATTATGCCTATTACAAATTCCTCCTTTTCCCCATTTCTTAACTAGCGTAACCGTTTGCGTTTTTGGCATCATTGAGGCTACAAAATTGCCTCACCACAACAATAAAAAAAAGGAATGACAAGGTGATTATTTCAGTACAATTTTTGGCCTAAGCATGACAACTTGCATAGATTCATAACAACTTGCATAGGTTTATGAATTAACAGAATAATTAACAACCAACATAACTTCATGATTCTCAGCATAATCAGCAACTTATATGGGTTCATGATTCACAATATAACAACTAGAATAGGTTCATGAATTAACAACGCAACAACTTGCATAGGTAACATGCATAGGTTCATGATTCATAACATAACAACTAGCATAGGTTCATGAATTCATCACACAATAACTTGCATAGGTAACTTGCATGATCTCATAATAATTTGCATAGATTCATGATAACAACTTGCATAGTAACGACTTGCATAGATTCATGATAACAACTTGCATAGATTCATAATAACCACTTGCATAGATTCATGATAACGACTTGCATAGATTCATAATAACCACTTGCATAGATTCATGATAACAACTTACATAGATTCATAATAACGACTTGCATAGATTCATCATAATGACTTGCATAGATTCATAGTTTCTCAACATAGTAACTTGCATAACTTCATGATTCACAACGATAATGAACTTGCATCATTTCATGATTCACAACAATAATAAACTTGCATCATATCATGATTTACAACAACATATACCCAAATCATAGTCTACCACAATTCACTTTTATTTATTTAAACCTAAAAGTGACTAGAACTCACCGAATAAGGGGTCTTGAGTTCTGGGTTCTGAATTCTGTAATTGATTAGCGTTTCCTTGTTGTAGACAATTTCGTTGTTGTAGTTTTAGGCTTGATTTGAATTGAATTGTTGTCTTTAATTTGCTTCTAGTTGGTGGCGGCTACTCTAGGGTTTGGAGTGACAACAAGACGGCTACTGATCTAATTTTTGATTTGATTCTAGGATTTGGGTCTACACATGTTTATATAGAATTTCAATTTAATTATAGCCGTCGGATGATCTAAGGGTTAATCAAAACCACTTAGTCCATATTGGAACTGTCCAGAAACCCTAATGACTCATTAACTAGTCAGAAATGACTCAGCAATGAGTCAGAACATGGGTCAGACTTAACCAGAAGGCTGAGCAGGTTTTCTCTCGGCCTGGGCGCATTTGGGAAGTTTGCCAATGCAAATTTGTACTGGTGCACTTCCCAAGTGCGCCAGTGCATTTTTTTTCAAACTTCGTTCATCCATATCTTCTTCATACGGCATCCGTTTTACGCAAACTCGGACTCTATCTCAAGCAGAATTCCGAGGCGAATTCAATGGAACGACCCGTTTCCCTTAATTCCCACAATTGAAATTAAGTATTCTTAAATTTAGTTAATCTGATTATTCAAAAATTCAGGGTGTTACAAAGTCCCAGGTTAAATGTATTATGCATACGTCTGGAAAGACATGCGATTGTGTTTTCACAATGAATATGGATCGAGCTTTTTTATAAAAAAGTGCAAAACAAATGTAAGGGACACATCTGCTCCAATATACCCGTTTGCATGCATGGATTGCTCAACACCGATCTGAGGGGTCGTGCATCACCGCGTTGAGGCCATAGGTCAAGCAGATCACCATCGAACTGGTGGTCGTTCACCACTTCAGCATACCGTGGGTCAAGCAGAAGCAGCCTTCTTCAGTTCTGCTCGGTCGAGTGCATCCTGCCACATAGGTTGTGCAGTCTCTGGCCACTTCAGCTTTGGTCGAGCAGCACCATCTTGAAGCAGTCTCTGGTCGGTTACTCACTCAAGCTAGGGTTGGTCAGTGCTCTTGCATGAAGGGTAGAGCATATCCGAGCTGCGTGATGGGTCGACCAGATGCAAGATATTTTATGGGTCAGTTCTAAATAATAAAGCAGTGGAAAAGGCGTAACAAAGTGAGTTGGTTGCATTATTCCTGTATGGGGTTGGTCATAAAATTTTGACATGTGAACTGGGATTAAAATAGAAAAGTGGGTCGCTCAACATTCCTGGTCGGTCGCTCATTACATTCATGGTCGGTCGAGCATAAAAACGTGGTCGGTCGTGCAAAAAATGCTACGGTGGGACGTGGCATATGACAGTTGTGTACAACTGTAACCCAATGGCATTTTCTTAAATACTTTTATGACTAACCCAAACCCTGCTCACCCAAATTAAAACTTTGCCACTACCCCCAAACTACACCTACAAATACCCAACTTCTCAACTCTTCAAAGGACCGATTTTTTTGTACACCGAAGGGCGATTAAAATCATTTCTCCATCACCCTAAACTTCTCTAACCTCCATTAATGGCTTCTTAAGCTAGATCCATCTCTCTCCAACATCAAACGGACCAAACCATCTCCAAACTCCATTAAAAATCTCTCAAACTCAATTCAAGCGAACTCCAATTGCCATTAATTCTCTCTTAAGCCTAGATCTAACACAAAATCATCATGGAACCAATGAAGATCATCTAAATGTTCATGTGTTTATAGATTTATGCAACTACCATCACAAATCAAGAAATCCCATTCATTTCATCGTGATTTCAATTGATATCTAGAATGAAAAGAGAGAAAATAGTGAAGATCATTAAAAAAGAGAGAAATGATTGATATGAGTGAAGTCATGTACTTTGTAAATCCAAAAGTGATAATGAAAAGTGCTTCCATCGTGAACGTAGGTCTAAATTGACCGAACTACTCTAAATTCTCGTGTTTTTACTTGCTTTTATATTTCATGGCTCCATTTTTCTAGTCCGTACCTTTTGGTGAAGTGTTGCACAAACATCTTTGGTCTTGTGACCATTTTTTGATTTCAACACTTCGCACCCACCGGGGGCCACGTCCACAATTCTCTCAAGTTTAAGAGCCTTGCATTGAAGTTCTAAGCCTACTTCCACTATAGATTCCCTAAATCTAAGATTTAGGCCAACTGACAAATTCTCTTCAGAGTTCAAAGCCTTGTCCAAAATAATGGCAAAATCTAAGAAAACTGCAAGTAATACCGTTGGAGAAAACAATAACATTGCTAACGACGAAGCTACTTCACTTGCCAATTGCTTCGAGATTGGCCAAAACTCAACAAGCAGAGCCAGAGTAGCTAGATCTGAGCTGGATGTCATTGTCGCCACTTTAAATCAACGAATGGAGACTTCAAATAAAGCTTTGATGGATGCTAATGATGCTTTGATGGATAAGATCAATGCTCTTCTGAATACGCATGCGAATCCCGCTCCTCCTTAAAGAGTTCACATCAACCTTGAAGAGAACACGAATTCAGTAGCTTTCGATTATCATTGTAATGATAATATGGAAGGCCTTTATGGTTGGGAAAGTGACAATGACGACGCTGATGTCCAAGACTCAGTGCCAAAGACCAAAAGCCATTCCGATCGAAATACCAAAGAGTTGGCAGTCCCGCCAAGAGGACACCTCCCAACTGTGGAGGCAAAATTCCTAGATCTTCTAATCGTGATTGCTTGCCAAGATGAACATCTAGAAAAGAGATCGAAGTCCGCTCTACGGAATGACACAACTCAAAGGAATATATCACGGATATGGTAAAGAAACTAATGAAAAATAGTTTGGCCCGCAATGACAGTGAGAGAGAATGGGACTTCTTCCACAGAAAAAATCTATTCACTAAAAGGATTCACAAACCAAAGCACCCTAAGATGTTCACTCATCCTACTCTACAACCGTACAATGGGACTTCTGATTCGAATCACTTCATGTATAGATATGAATGGCATATGAATGCAGCCAAAGTGATAGACGAGATCAAGTGCATGTGCTTCCCTCTCTATTTAGAAGGCATGGCATCATTATGGCCCATAAGGCTGCCACCACAATCAGCTGACCGATTTGACGATTTTCTCTAAAATTCAAGGAGCCATTTAGGCTGCAAGCTACGAAGTCTAAGGACATTATCTCTCTTACATCAATGAAGTAGAATCAGGGAGAGTCTTTTAAAGGTTGCATCAAAAAGTTTGATACTAATTTGTCCGAGGTAAGGAATTCCGAACCCAGCATGATCTTATATCCCAAATTGGCGCTATAGATGAGAAGAGCGAATTTGGTAGATGGATGAAAAGGAAAGAACCAAACATGCCTGAGAAATTCTATAAAAAAGCAGAGGAGTATATGAGAGTGGAAAATAATCCTATGCCTCTTCATATTATAGATGGTAACCAACTTCTTGAAGCACCCAAAAATGCAACTATTCAATATAATCAAAAGAATATTCAGGGACAAAAGCGCACCAACGATGGAAAAGGCAACAAAGATTATAAGAAGTTTCGCCTTTTCAAACCATCAGAGCTAACTCCTTTGAATGACACCCTTGAAAATATCTATCTTGCAACAAAGAATTCTGAAGAATATGCGGAACCAAAACCAATAAGTGTAGGCTATAAGGAAGCAAACTCTGGAAAATTTTGTAGGTTTCATAATCAGCCAGGTCATAAACAAATGAATGTAGGCACCTCAGAAGTGTGATTGAGGAGTTAATTCACAAGAATAGACTGCAACAGTATGTGAAGAATCCGCAAGCTACAAATCCTTCTGTAACTCCTCATGGGCAAGGTGCGCCAAATGGTCAATCCGGTCCAAGCAACGTAACTCCTACTCAAACAAATTCCCGACCGGTGATCAACTGAGGACTGATGATTGGCACTCCAATTTTAGTGGCTCAGAATAAGAGATCATCATCACAACAACTTTATTTCATGCTTTACTTCATATTTTACTACCTGCTGTGTTCCAAATTTCTTGTAAAAAGTCTATAATAATTTGCAAGTGATGTGCTGAACATGAAATCTGTGACTAAAAGCATATTCAGCTGAGTAAATCTCTTACTTGCAGTATTTTTTATAATTCAAAATTTTCTAAAAGACGATTCCTCATTACAAGCTATCCGATGAATGCTTGCTTCCTCGAAACTCGATGCAATATGGCAACCCTAATAACACCAACTCAAGCGTCGAGTGCGAAAAACATCAACACGCATGAATGCAACAATGAAAAGCACCGCCTTGAAGAGTGAGTGAGAGGAGCTGCCAATAACCAAATGGTGGAGAGTTCAACAAGTAGATGGGATGTTAATGCTAGAGGTTGCAAGTTCCAAGGGGCAGCCCATGCCCTGCTACAATCACTTGCCATGGTCAAGCGCATCCAGCAGGAGGTCGAGTTCACTCCACAGAATGACAGAGACCCTTGCAAGTTCTAAGGGTCACAACCTCTCAGTCTAGATGCGATCACTTACTATAGCTAGGTGCATCCGATACGACAACTGATGTTCGAAAGAACATCTTAGTCCGAATGTGATCGCCTACTATGGACAAGTGTATCCGACACACAAGAACTGATGCTCACCCTGCGGAATGACGCAAACCCTGCAAAGTTCTGTCAAGAGAACCGCTCAGCCCGGATGCGATCTCTTACCTTAGTTAAGCGTATTCAACCCAACGAATGATGTTCACCATGTGGAACGAGGTAAAGCTGAAAGTCCCTCTATAGCAAGGGAAAATTAAAATTTTCATCCACCCACAGGAGAGGCGAAATTAAAAGTCCCTCCATAGTAAGGGCAAATTTAAAATTACGTCCTCCCATTGTAGAGGCGAGATTAAAGTCCCTCTATAGCAAGGGCAAATTAAAATTTTCGTCCTCCCATAGCAAAGGCGAAATTAGAAGTCCCTCCATAGCAAGGGAAATTAAAAACTTCGTCCTCCCATTGCAAAGGCGAAATTAAAAGTCCTTTCATAGCAAGAGCAAATCAATTTTCGTCCTCACATAGCAGAGGCGAAATTAAAAGTCATCACCTAGCGGGGACACAAAATATAAAGACCTCCCCTAGCCGTCACACTAAACCTAAATCCTTCCCTAGTAGGCGCACTAAATCCAAAGACCTCCCCGACTGGGGGCACCAAATCCACATACCTCCCCGAGTTGGGGAACTAAATCGAAAGACCTCCCTAAACGGGGGCATTAAATCCAAAGAACTCTGCAAGCGGGGGCACTAAATCCAAAGGCCTCCCCTAGCGGTTGGACAAGATATAAGTCCTCACTAAATGGGAGAATAAAGATATAGAAACTCTCCGAGTAGAAATACCAAACCAGTCAATAAAGTCGGAATTCCTATTAAATTGACAAGTTCAGAGGTTCTACGCATGATTGACAAGTTTAAATAACTTTAGCCAATGAAGTATAAGCTTCAAGCACATCAATCACTGTAATGACCCGCTTTTTAAGCTGTCGAATAATTAATTAATTTGATTATTTAATATCAATTTAACGATATCGATAACTGAAATTAAATAATATTGAATATTTAATTAATATAAATAATAGAATAATATATTTAATTTCTAAAATAACCAGAAATAGTGAATTGACAATATAATGTGAACTGAACAATTCAAAGTATTTAATTCAGCATAGAATTGAATTAGAATGACGAATATATTATTTGAACGACAGTTTGAATGTATAATTATATTATAATCGAGCTCAAAATGGCGCGGCAGTTCGCTATTTGGCGATCTGAACTTCAACTGGATATACAGGATCCGTTTTAAATCGGATTTCTGTGAAACAAGAAACGTTAGGAGCTGGTGAAGTATATTTTTCTAGTGGAAGAGAAAAATCGAGATTTCATCATGTAGATTTTGATTTATGTCTAAATCAAATTTTAGAAAAGTCGTTGTGGAATTCCTTTATAATTTATAATGATTTATTTATATTTACAACAGGAATTTCATTATAAATCGAATATCGATTTATATCGGGATTTGAAATATGAAGTTAGAAATTCATATAGTAATATTCTAGAGCTGTATGATATTCTTTTGTGAAAATATACGATAATATTTATTTATAAATATTTAATTTAATTGTTTTTAAATATATTTACATAATTAAAAGGGTAATTTAGAGCTTTAAAAATAGCCAGTTTTGCAAACGACCTCAGAATTCGACGAAACTAATTTTGTTGGATCCGCAATGTTAAATTATTGCTAGATTACAATATTCATGATTTTTGAAGTCAGTGTGCGGCCGCACGGATTTTTAATGTGAAAAACAGTCAATATTTTGATAGTTAAATATACGCCGTGTGAGCAAACTGAGTCAGAATTCGACGAAACTAGTTTCGTTGGGCCCGTAGGGTCAAACTGTAGCTGCATGTCAATTTCCGTGATTTTTGAATATCGTGTGTGATCACATGGATTTATAAAAGGCTAAAACGAATATAAAATAATAAATAAAATATCTAAACCCATTTAGAGGTCAAAACAAAGGCCATGCACACACCTTTCCAACCACACAAAAATATCGCGCTCATTATAAAAGAGTTCTCCTAAGCCGCCACTTTTATAATTCTTCTACTAACAACAAATGTAAGTTTCCTCTTTGAAAAATTCATTCGAGTTCAAATAAATTGTTACAAATCGAAATATACATAGATTCAAAATCGTGGTGGGTTGCTCTTCGATTTGGGGTAGGCTTTGTCATGTTCGATGTCAGTTTTTTGGTTGGCGAACCCCACCAACGAACCTAGGGTTCCGGTTTTGTAGAAATTGAAGCATCAGTTCAAGTTGTAGAGATTGGCTTTGAGTTTGTGGGATCGTTTGTGACTTGTACGGGAGTTTTGGGGTTTTATTAAAGAAAAATTTATCGATCAAATTTCTGGAACACGGAAGTACAGTGTTGGACGCATTAGGTTCTATGCGTGCGAGTTGATGGAAAGTTGGTAGGAGAGAAGGAGTTCGGGAAGAGGGACTTAAGGGTGGCTTCGGTTTGGTGTTTAATGGTGTAGAGGTGGAGATGAAAGCAAGAGAAGAGCGGCTATGTCATTACAGGAGGACGCGGCTTTTTGGGGAAGAAGGATTGAGAGTGGAGCGGGTATGGGCCTTGGTGGAAGGGAGTTGGGCTGATTTCAGAAAAGGAGTGAGCCCAATCAAGTTTAAATGAATATAATTTGTGTAATAAAATATATATTAACTTCAGAAATTGATAACTTTATCATATGGTATCGAAATCAGACGAAACAAGATCCATTGGGATTGTATGGACGGACACTACCCAATGGAACTGACTGGGACTGGATTGGAGCTCGCTACAATTTATTGTAAAATAAATTGTCCATCTGAATCAAAGATGGTTAATCGTTATTTAACGATAACTGTCCAATATGAGTAAAACTCACCAACTCTGAACAGTTATATTTTTATAGCGTATTCTTAGAACTGATAATTATTTTTTGACTGATGTGTGTTAACTGTTTGGTTGAATTGCTTATGTATTGGTTAAAATTTTAGATAACGATATATATAAATCGTTAATCAAATATTGATTCTGTTTGGCAAAATATCTCATATTGAAATGAAGTCAATGTTAATTATATTGTTTAACATCTGTGATGCAGGGAAACTGGTTGGAGGGGTCCACCTGGACTCCTCAATATTTATAATACTGTTCTGTTCATATATTCTAATATATGATGTGATATAAAATCTGTTGTGGATTCTGTGTGTTGAATGATATCGATCACGGTTAATTGGTATTTTAAATACCTTAAGAAATACAGGCATATAGAAAATGGATTTTCAAAGTATATTTTGAAAATAAATTAGTTATATAAAATCAATGGATTTTATATAGAAAAGGAAAAAAGGATTTTGTAAAAGAAAACATTCAAAAATCGAAAGGGTTTTGATAAAGGAAATATTCATTGATAATAAATATGATAAGGATAAAAGGAAATTTATTTATAAAATCAAAGGATTTTATAAAAAGGATATTTTCTTATAAAATGAATTAGAAAAGATAAAAAGGGAATTATTTATAAAATCAAAGGATTTTATAAAGAGGAATATTTATTGGGATAATAAATAGAAGTATAAAGGAAATTATTTGTGAAAACAAATACAAAGGAAATTATTTGTGAAAACAAATATAAAGGAAATTAATTGTGAAAACAAATATAAAGGAAATATTTGTAAAACATTTAAAAATAGAAGTATAAAGGAATATTCATTTGGGAAATAAGCAGAAAAGATAAAAGAAATATTTATTGGTTAAATAAATAGAATTGAAAAGAAATATTTATTGGTTAAATAAATAGAATCGAAAGGGAATAGTTATTTGCTTAGTGAACAAATAGAAAGAGAATTATTTGTATAAACAAACAGAAAAGGAATGAATCAAAGGAGTAATTCAAAGGAGTTAATTCAAAGGAATAAATCGAAAGAGTTAATCGAATATAGTTATTCGAATAGAGTTAAATCGAATATCAGTTATTCGAATAGAGTAATTGATTAAAGTTAAATCAATTAGAGTTAATAAATTAGAGTTAATCAGTTGGAGTTAACAGGTTAGAGTTAAATCGGTAGAGTAATTAAATAGAGTTAATTAAATTTGAGTTAATCGAATATTAGTGATTCGAATAGAGTTAAATAGAGTTATCGAATATTAGTTATTCGAATAGAGTTAAATGGAATTAAATAGAGTTAATCGAATATTAGTTATTCGAATAGAGTTAAAGGAAAGGGTATCGATTATAGTTTAATCGAAAGGAGTTAATCGATGTTAGTA
Source organism: Allium sativum (assembly GCA_030737875.1). Lineage (NCBI taxonomy): Eukaryota > Viridiplantae > Streptophyta > Magnoliopsida > Asparagales > Amaryllidaceae > Allium > Allium sativum. The sequence continues at coordinate 39,844,074 of JASFAX010000020.1, read as the reverse complement.
ATCGAAAGGAGTTATCGATGTTAGTAATCGAAAGAAGTTATCGATGTTAGTTTAATCAAAAGGAGTTTATTAAATTTAGCTATTCGAAGGTGAGATTATCGAATATAAATTATTCGAAAGGAGGTTATCGAATATAGTGTATTCGAAAGAAAGGAGATTATTGAATATAGCGCATTCAAAAGAAAGAGATCGAATATAGTTTATTCGAAAGAGTGAATTAATCGAATATAAGTTATTCGAAGAGAGATAATCGAATATAAGTTATTCGAAGAGAGAAAATCGAATATAGGTTATTTGAAGAAGAGTTAATCAAATAGAGATTTCTTGAAGAGAGTTAATTAGGGAATTCGATTATATCGAATTCGGGAAAGTACTTATACTTTCGGGTGTTTAAATCAAGATTTATTTATTTATAAATCAGGTGTTTATTTATTTATTCACATTAAAGAATGAATGTTATAACTGAAGTTAGATATTCCGAAAGTAGGGATTATAACGTTATTGTTATAACCAATGTTTTCAATAAAGAAGTTGATTCGTAAACAGAATCCGAGAGTTACATAAGGAAGTTATTTAAAGATTTTAAAGATAATCTTTGACTATTTCAAAGTTAAAATTTGTACAGTTAAGGTCGAGAGGTAATTATACCCCAACTTGATTGACTTCCTTCTTAACTAAGGAATGGTAAGGTTTGATAGTAAAGGATGGTTAAGTGAATTTGGTTAATTAGTGAAATGGTTTGGGTTGGCATGGCGATATTTGCTTTAAATATCAGTTTAAACCCAATGAAGGAGTTTTGTAATTGTTTTCCAAATAAGAATCAGAAATGTTTTCTGATAATAGAAAATAAGAAATGTTGAATACATGGAAACAGGAGATAAGTAAATTAATGAACTAAAGAGATAAATGTTAAATGATGATTGATCGATATTATTTCCATTTGGAAATAATATCATTGTTTGCACATGTGTTTTTCTTTGATAGTTAACTCACCGACTATCGAAGTTTTTGATCATTTTAACATTGCTAATATGAAGAGACCGGTTGGATTATTATCCGAAGAACCACTCCGTATTGGAATAAGCGTTGCGAATCAAGTATGTTGAATATATTGAAGATGGAGTAAAGTGCAAGGGCTGTGCTATAAATCTTAGATAACAACTGCCTAAGATGGATGTATTGAATAGTGCCTTTGGTTTGTCCAGTCCCAGGACAACTTGTATGGTAGAAGGTCTGACATAGTATACCTAATAGATCGCATAAGTTGATCTCTTCAAACGTATTCACGTTTGGTGGCGGAGGAATTCGTTTCTCTTAGCAGTATACCCAAGTTATTTTTGGATAAATCAATTTGTGATTTGGCGGGTATGACAATATGACATTCTAAGTGAATGAAGATGTGGCATGTAAAGGATAAGCGTAGCTTCTAGCCTCACAACCGGGAAATGACAAAAATCGGCAGGCATCATAGCTATGTAGGTCGCACCTCTTAGGGTGTATAATCACTTGATCTAGAGTTTCATTTATTTCAAAAAATCTATTGTCGATGCTGTCCCATTCGGGAAACGGTGGCTGATCCCAACCGTTGGTGATATACATTCGATACACTCAAGCGAAATGAGTGGTCGGTCATGTGTGGCCGGGTTGCAAGATGTTCTTGTTGAACCTAATGTATTCCTCTCTAGAGGTATACTAGCGAAAGGTGGTTCCATACCTTGTCATAGTTGGAAATCCATTGCTCAATACGTACTTGCGGTTTTGATTGTATACTATATATGTAGAACCTGAGATGGAAGCGTTTCTGCCAGATGATTATTATATTGTGGTTGATAGGCATTATTATAATATCAAAAGGTTTTTGATATAAAGATATTTGGGATTCTCATAAGGAAAAAAAAACCATTTCGTTATACGGCGTCGTCTTATGAGATATCGTTTACTTGTTCAAACTGTTTTAAACCGTTTTACTCATAATAGTCCCATGACTGACCCGGAGTTTATTTTGTTTTGTTTTCCCTAAACTCTTGGGTGCCCAATTTTGTACAGGCAGTCAAGTAGTCGGGATTTACTGATATACTAGAAGAGCTTGGAGCAGGAAGCTTCAGGATTATATAGCTATAGTTATTTCCGCTGTGTTGTAAGTGTTGTACTCTGATAATGTTATTGTATACATATACTGATTCTATTTCAAAGATATGTTATCTATTATATGTTGTTCGTTCCGCTGTGAGGTTTGTGTTACTCTAATGTTGTGTTGTTCTTCTTCTTCTATTCTAAGTTTCTATCTTATCTTTCCTCACCCTATAATTTCTTTCATTAACCATCTGGTATTTTCGACTCTTGATGTTCGATATGTGTTTTATATCAGATAATCAAGGTCGCTAATTTTCGGGTCATTACAGTTGGTATCAGAGTTTAAGGTTAAGTGAATTACCTTGGCTCTGTGGCGTGACTCAGTTGAGATGGGGTTAGTAATACCCTAGATTGAGTTGAGTATATATATATGAGTGAGTGTATTTGTTATTCAATATAAAATTGTTTTATATGGTGGAGATTTATTGATTGAGTTGTTTATGGGTTCTGGTCGATCAGTTTGATCCACTGTATCAGTAGGAGTTTCTAAACATTCGAATATGATGGGTCGACACGATATGTTTTGAAAAGAGGGTAAACAGAATAAGTTTACCCAAAGTATATTTTGATATAGAGAAAATATATATATTGGAATTATAATATATTGGATATATTGGTTGTTATTATAATCGAGTAAGATTATAAAAGTAAAATGGTTATATATATAACCAAGTAGAATTCGTACAAGTGTCACGAAATGAATTAAATCTGAGTTTAAACCAAAAATTGAATTAAAATCTGGAAAATTGGATAAGTGTTTGTAAATGGATTTGGATTACAAATAAGGAAAATTTAAGATCATGGGAGATTTTAAATTGTTTTACAAGCAGTGTGAATTATATTTTGAAATGAATTTCAGAGTGGAAATGTTTAAAATAGTTTTATAGTATTGAACTCACTTCGATCGCTGGAAAATAGATTCTGATGATGACAGCTGCATCATCAGTATTCATTTTCGAGTTGTAAGTGACAGATTACTACCGAAAGGATTTTGATTTTGAATTGTTTTGAGAAAAACAAGTTGTTTGATTCCAACAGGGAATATTTGATTTGTGAAAAACAAAGTTATTTAAAACTCTCGGGAAAAGATTGATCGAATTAAAACAAATTTAAATGGAAATTTGTGAAAGTAAGCTGGAATTTAATTGAAATCAGTTAAGTTGAAATAGAATTGGTTTGGTAAATCAAGATTTGGAATCAAAAATTGAACTTGAGTTGAAATTGGATTTTCTTTGGGTATAATCAAATAGACGTGTTGAGGATAAATTGATCAGAATTTGATTGTGATAACATTGGTATATGTTGAATTGATAACAGATGCAAAGGACATAGTGATATGCCTGGCAAAAAGGTACAAGTTTATATTTGGTATAAGCATGAGATTTATGAGCCGAATTGGCAAGACGCTTGGCTGTTTGATTTTCTTTTGTGATGGAGAAGGCCCAGAGAGGCGAGTTGGAGTTTGAGCTATAGACCAGTGCAAAGGAGGTGCTGGCGAAATTTTTCGAAAATGTAAGGTGTTAGAAAATTTTCAGGATTTTTGAAAATTTTCATTGATAAGGATTAATTAATATTTTAATTTAAAATTAAATTGGTTCAGTTGAGATTGAAGTTAAGAAGTGAACAAATAAGTTCTAACCAGTTAATTGGGTTTGATTTCACCCTTAGCAATTTCGAGGACGAAATTATTTTAAGGGGGAAAGATTGTAATGACCCACATTTTTAGCTGTCGAATAATTAATTAATTTGATTATTTAATATCGATTTAACAATATCAATAACTGAAATTAAATAGTAGTGAATATTTAATTAATATAAATAATAGAACAATATATTTAATTTTTGAAATAATCAGAAATAGTGAATTGACAATATAAAGTGAACTGGACAATTTAAAGTATTTAATTCAGCTTAGAATTGAATTAGAATGACGAATATATTATTTGAACGACAGTTTGAATGTATAATTATATTATAATTAAAATCGAGCTCAAAATGGCGCGACAGTTCGCTATTTGGCAATCTGAACTTCAACTGGATATACAGGGTCCGTTTAAATCGGATTTCTATGAAACAAGAAACATTAGGAGCTGGTGAAGTATATTTTTCTAATGGAAGAGAAAAATCGAGATTTCGTCGTGTGGATTTTGATTTATGTCCAAATCAAATTTTAGAAAAGTCGCTGTGGAATTCCTTTATAATTTATAACGATTTGTTTATATTTATAAAAGGAATTTCATTATAAATCGAATATCGATTTATATCGGGATTTGAAATATGAAGTTAGAAATTCATATAGGAATATTCTAGAGCTGTATGATATTCTGTTGTGAAAATATACGATAATGTTTATTTATAAATATTTAATTTAATTGTTTTTAAATATAATTATATATTTAAAAGGGTAATTTAGAGCTTTAAAAATAGATAGTTTTGCAAACGACCTCAGAATTCGACGAAACTAATTGTGTTGGATCCACAATGTTAAATTATTGCTAGATTTCAATATTCGTGATTTTTATAAGTCAATGTGTGGTCGTACGGATTTTTAATGTGAAAAACAGTCAATATTTTGACAATTAAAAATACGTTGTGTTAGCAAACGGAGTCGGAATTCGACGAAACTAGTTTCGTTGGGCCCGTAGGGTCAAACTGTAGCTGCATGTCAATTTCCGTGATTTTTGAATATCGTGTGTGATCACACGAATTTTTAAAAGGCTAAAACGAATATAAAATAATAAAAGAAAATATCTAAACTCATTTAGAGGTCAAAGCAAAGGCCACACACACCTTTCCAACCACACAAAAATATCGCCCTCATTATAAAAGAGTTCTCCTAAGCCGCCACTTTCATAATTCTTCTGCTAACAACAAACGTAAGTTTCTTCTTTTAAAAATTCATTCGAATTTAAATAAATTGTTACAAATCGAAATATACATAGATTCAAAATCTTGGTGGGTTGCTCTTCGATTTGGGGTAGGATTTGTCAAGTTCGACATCATTTTTTGGGTTGGCGAATCCCACCAGCAAACCTAGGGTTCCAGTTTTGTAGAAATTGAAGCATCATTTCAAGTTGTAGAGATTGGCTTTGAGTTTGTGGGATCATTTGTGACTTGTACAGGAGTTTTGGGGTTTTTTTAAAGGAAAATTTATCGATCAAATTTCTGGAACACGGAAGTATAGTGTTGGACGCATTGGGTTCTATGCATGCGAGTTGATGGAAAGTTGGTAGGAGAGAAGGAGTTCGGGAAGAGGGACTTAAGGTTAGCTTCGGTTTGGTGTTTAATGGTGTGGAGGAGGAGATGAAAGCAAGAGAAGAGCGGCTATGTCATTACAGGAGGACGCGGCGTTTTAGGGAAGAAGGATTGAGAGTGGAGCAGGTATGGGCCTTGGTGGAAGGGAGTTGGGCCGATTTCAGAAAAGGGGTGAGCCCAATCAAGTTTAAATGAATATAATTTGTGTAATAAAATATATATTAACTTTGGAAATTGATAACTTTATCATACGGTATCGAAATCAGACGAAACAAGATCCATTGGGATCGTATGGATGGACACTACCCAATGGAACTGACTGGGACTAGATTGGAGCTCGCTACAATTTATTGTAAAATAAATTGTCCGTCTGAATCAAAGATGGTTAATCGTTATTTAATGATAACTGTCCAATGTGAGTAAAACTCACCAACTCTGAACAGTTATATTTTTATAGCGTATTCTTAGAACTGATAACTATCTATTGATTGATGTGTGTTAACTGTTTGGTTGAATTGCTTATGTATTGGTTGAAATTATAGATAATGATATATATATATTTAAATCGTTAATCAAATATTGATTCTGTTTGGCAGAATATTTCATATTGAAATGAAGTCGATGTTAATCATATTGTTTAACATCTGTGATGCAGGGAAATAGGTTGGAGGGGTCCAACTGGACTCCTCAATATTTATAATACAGTTATGTTCATATATTCTAATATATGACATGATATAAAATATGTTGTGGATTCTGTGTTTTGAATGATATCGATCACGGTTAATTGGTATTTTAAATACCGGAAGAAATACTGGCATGTAGAAAGGGGATTTTCAAAGTATATTTTGAAAATAAATTAGTTATATAAAATCAATGGATTTTATATAGAAAAGGAAAAAGGGATTTTATAAAAGAAAACATTCAAAAATCAAAAGGGTTCTGATAAAGGAAATATTCATTGATAATAAATATGATAAGGATAAAAGGAAACTTATTTATAAAATCAAAGGATTTTATAAAAAGTATATTTGCTTATAAAAATGAATTAGAAAAGAAAAAAAGGGAATTATTTATAAAATCAAAGGATTTTATAAAGAGAAATATTTATTGGGATAATAAATAGAAGTATAAAGGAAATTATTTGTGAAAACAAATATAAAGGAAATTATTTGTGGAAACAATTATAAAGGAAATTAATTGTGAAAACAAATATAAAGGAAATATTTGTAAAACATTTACAAATAGAAGTATAGAGGGATATTCATTTGGGAAATAAATAGAAAAGATAAAAGAAATATTTATTGGTTAAATAAATAGAATTGAAAAGAAATATTTATTGGTTAAATAAATAGAATCGAAAGGGAATAGTTATTTGTGAAGTGAACAAATAGAAAAGGAATTATCTGTATAAACAAACAGAAAAGGAACGAATCATAGGAGTAATACAAAGGAGTTAATTCAAAGGAATAAACCGAAAGAGTCAATCGAATTTAGTTATTCGAATAGAGTAATTGATTAAAGTTAAATCAATTTGAGTTAATCAATTAGAGTTAATCAGTTAGAGTTAATCAGTTGGAGTTAACCAGTTAGAGTTAAATCGATAGAGTAATTAAATAGAGTTAATCAAATTTGAGTTAATCGAATATTAGCGATTCGAATAGAGTTAAAGAATATTAGTTATTCGAATAGAGTTAAATAGAGTTGATCAAATATCAGTTATTCGAATAGAGTTAAAGGAATGGGTATCGATTATAGTTTAATCGAAAGGAGTTAATCGATGTTAGTAATCGAAAGGAGTTATCGATGTTAGTAATCGAAAGGAGTTATCGATGTTAGTTTAATCAGAAGGAGTTAATCGAATTTAGTTATTCGAAAGTGAGATTATCGAATATAAGTTATTTGAAAGGAGGTTATCGAATATTGTGTATTCGAAAGAAAGGAGATTATTGAATATAGCGCATTCGAAAGAAAGAGATCGAATATAGTTTATTCGAAAGTGTGAATTAATCGAATATAAGTTATTCGAAGAGAGATAATCGAATTTAAGTTATCCGAAGAGAGAAAATCGAATATAAGTTATTCGAAGAAGAGTTAATCAAATAGAGATTTCTCGAAGAGAGTTAATCGGCGAATTCGATTATATCTAATTCGGGAAAGTACTTATACTTTCCGGTGTTTAAATCAAGATTTATTTATTTATAAATCAAGTGTTTATTTATTTATTCACATTAAAGAATAAAAGTTATAATTGAAGTCAGATATTTCGAAAGTAGGGATTATAACGTTATCGTTATAACCAATGTTTTCAATAAAGAAGTGGAGTCATAAATAGAATCTGAGAGTTACGTAAGGAAGTTTGTTAAAGATTTAAAAGATAAACTTTGACTATTTCGAAGTTAAAATGTTGTTCAGTTAAGGTCTGAGAGGTAATTATACCCCAACTTGATTGACTTCCTTCTTAACTTAGGAATGGTAAGGTTTGATAGTAAAGGATGGTTAAGTGAATTTGGTTAATGAGTGAAATGGTTTTGGTTAGCATGGCGATATTTGCTTTAAATATCAGTTTAAACCCAGTGAACGAGTTTTGGAAATGTTTTCCAAATAAGAATCATAAATGTTTTCTGATAATAGAAAATAAGAAATGTTGAATATATGGAAACAGGAGATAAGTAAATTAATGAACTAAAGAGATAAATATTAAATGATGATTGATCGATATAATTTCCATTTGGAAATAATATCTTTGTTTGCACATGTGTTTTTTTTTTGATAGTTAACTCACCAACTATCGAAGTTTTTGACCATTTTAACGTGTTAATATGGAGAGACCGGTTGGATTATTATCTGAAGAACCACTCCGTATTGGCAAAAGCGTTGCGAATCAAGTATGCTGAATATATTGAAGACGGAGTAAAGTGCAAGGGCTGTGGTATAAATCTTAGATAACAATTGCCTAAGATGGATGTACTGAATAGTGCCTTCGGTTTGTCCAGTCCCAGGACAACTTGTATGGAAGAAGGTCTGACATAGTATATCTAATAGATCGCGTAAGTTGATCTCTTCAAACGTGTTCACGTTTGGCGGCGGAATTCGTTTCTCTTAGCTGTATACCCGTGTTATTTCTGGATAAATCAGTTTGTGATTTGGCGTGTATGACGATGTGACATTCTAAGTGAATGAAAATGTGGCATGTAAAGGATAAGCGTAGCTTCTAGCCTCACAACCGGGAAATGACAGAAATCGGGCAAGCAGCATGGCTATGTAGGTCGCACCTATTAGGGTGTATAATCACCTGATCTAGAGTTTCATTTATTTCTAAAAATCTATTGTCGATGTTGTCCCATTCGGGAAACGGTTGCTGGTCCCAACCGTTGGTGATATACATTCGATACACTCAAGAGAAATGAGTGGTCGGTCATGTGTGGTCGGGTTGCAAGATGTTCTTGTTGAACCCAGTGTATTCCTCTCTAGAGGTACACTAGCGAAAGGTGGTTCCACACCTTGTCATAGTTGGAAATCCATTACCCAATACGTACTTGCTGTTTTGATTGTACACTATATATGTAGAACGTGAGATGGAAGCATTTCTACTAGATGATTATTATATTGTGGTTGATAGGCATTATTATAATATCAAAAGGTTTTTGATATAAAGATATTTTGGATTCTCATAAGGGAAAAACCCGTTTCGTTATACGGCGTGGTCTTATGAGATATCATTTACTTGTTCAAACTATTTTACTCATACCAGTCTCATGACTGACCCGGAGTTCATTTTGTTTTGTTTTCCCTAAACTCTTGGATGCCCAATTTTGTACGGGTAGTCAAATAGTCGGGATTTACAGATATACTGGAAGAGCTTGGAGCAGGAGGCTTCAGGATTATATAGCTATAGTTATTTCCGCTGTGTTGTAAGTGTTGTACTCTGATAATGTTATTGTATACATACACTGATTCTATTTCAAAGATATGTTATCTATTATATGTTGTTCGTTCCGTTGTGAGGTTCGTGTTACTCTGATGTTGTGTTGTTGTTCTTCTTCTATTCTAAGTTTCTATCTTATCTTTCCTCACCCTCTAATTTCTTTCATTAACCATCCGGTATTTTTGACTCTTGATGTTCGATATGTGTTGTATATCGGATAACCAATGTCGCTAATTTTCGGGTCGTTACAACCACAATCAAGGAAACTCGACCAGCTGATCACATCGTGCTCTTGGGACTCATGACAACCCACAGGACTAAGGCAACACAACCACATAAGAGTTGAATAATGCCCGAAAAAAATACCATGGGTTCATCATGACATTGTAACAAGCCAAAATATAATATACTCACATCAAGGAAGCCAATACACTTGGCTTGAACCTGCCTTCCAAAATGGGGAATTTGGTATATTCGGCAAAATCGATATGCTCTGTGACGACCGTCCACAACCCCTGCACTATACAAGAGAAATTATGTGCTGAAAGGTGTGCTAGATAGTGATGGACGATCATCATAGGTAAATAACAACATCGGAACCTGTGGTAACTCACATCGCAAGGATAAAATATAATAGAACATATACAAAAGATACTAATAGTGAAGCAGAAAACACAAGACTTTCATAACAACTAGAAAGTAATATCCATACACTTGGAAATAGTATTCAAATTGCCTCACTACAACACTCGGAGAATAAAAAACAGTAGAAATCCAAATACTATAGAGTATAAAATAGTACGCCAGCCTCCTGCTCGCCTCCGAATAGCTACATCGTCCATATTAAGCAATCACTTGTCACCTAGTCTGCCCATCCAAAAACAGATGAACAACCCAAGGTAATAAGAGGGAAATACAAAACCTTGAGTCAGACAATAGTCTTAGTCAGCGATAAAACAGCCAACAAACTTCATCAATAAAGTTTATGAAAATAGGTAGATTAACAAACCAATCTACCAAATACCAGAGAAGAACTCAACTCCCTTCTTCCCCATACCGGACAGTGATAGCCTTTACATTAAACATTCCACCATTCATCCATGGAAACTAGAACACCCATTCAATCATGGTAAAGCACTCATGAAATCTAGATTATATATCTCATGTAAATCATCCTAATCGAATTCATCATCCCTAAAGCACAAGCCCCAAAGGCATAAATCAATATCAGACAAGCACCTAAGGAACATCTCCTATGACGTTAGACAATCTACATAAGATGGTACAAACAGAGCATCCAAACAGTCCATGACTTACTCTGGCTATCACCGCCAATCCTGGTTTAAAACCATCGTTAATCGCATGATGACCAACCTTGCCATATGTCAAGTACTAATGGTAACCCTTGTTCTAGCAAAAACTCCATACGCCTTTAAACGATACGTATGCATGTCCAACCTGGACAACTAGGCCTTTCAATGATACCCAAGGTACTTGACCTGCAACCGGTCTTTTAGGTGCCCCTATCGTACCCTTGCTTTGAGCCTGCTAGAACTTATGACAACGATAATCTTTTGGCCTTCGCATTTCTAGTCATCCAACCCGATGACTTTTCATAGATCAAGCAACCTTCTCAAGCAAACATTATCCACCAACTCATGACCTTTGAGTAGTCACCACATTCGCTAGTCTACCCCGATCAGCGAACACCTTTCAACACTTCGAACCTTCCTACTTTAGTTTACTTCGAAGTCACAACCTCACTGAGCCAAATTACATCACTACGCTGCAGCTAGTGTTCGAATCACAACCTCACGGAGCCAAAATAAGTACATCAATTCGCCCTGTGGGCAGCACTATGCCCTGCCGCAGGGCTTCTCCAGACCCTGCTCGACCATACATGCACGACCAGACCCTGGTTGACAACATGCTACTCGACCATACCCTTCTCGACCATACATGCACGACCGTCCTTGTGCATTCCTGCCCGACCACCCTGCTGTGTGCGACTGACCCAGCGTATTTCTGATCGAACCGACCACAAATTGTACTACATTGTACTATACTTGTATTGCGCTCGACCCGTGGCCTATATGCTCGACCCAAAACCTGCACAGACCCCGATCACCTATGAATTTGACCAAAACTTCGCCAAACAACAAATCTGATGAAACAAACTCGTACAACTCATCAAACATGATATGAAGTCAGTAGCAACATGTAAACAACGATTATCGCCACAATTACACAATTTCAGCAATGTAATGATTAATGAATATATAATCTAATTTGTGGATCTAACTTGCATATACATATAATGCGGCTTAAGAATTACCGATTTAAACTTGCTAAAATAGATCCTAGGGTTATTCATATCAAAATGGACTTATCAAGGTATAGATCTACGGGAAAATGCTTGAATTTGGTGAAAAACATGATCAAACATTCATATACTTCATTGAATCCATGTGTGAGATGCAAATAACTCACCGATTCTTCAAAACAAGCAAAAATCAATGTATTAAGATTGTTGAAAGCAAGCAATTCGAGCTAAACTCCTTGATTCGATGAATTCTCACTTCAATTGATGTAGATTCAGCCACCAATGGTGTAGATCTTCGATTTCCTTCCTTAGATTTTGATTTTAATGGTGGAAAGGTGTTAGTGGAAGGAGGAACATAGGCCACCAAATGAGAGAATAGAGAAACTAAACCATTTCCCATACCTCCCACCCTCTATTTATACCCTTCCACTAGCCCACTAACGGGCCTCTCCAAATCTGCCCATTAAGGCTTCACAAACCTGAAGAGCCAACTGTTAAACCTTAAAAAAATGATTCCTCCCAAAATGCTGAGCCAAATTTTGTATGTATCCACTCTACGGAAAGGCAATCATCATTTCCTTTCCAATGGCATAGGTCTTACCACCTGAATCGACCTGAGTCAAAAGTTATGCCATGTACAAGACTGATAGGGGCAAAATGGTCAAAAAAAAATTGGTAAAAATCATGGACATATCTCACATCCCCATAAGCAACATATTAAAATATGAGAATGATCCAACCCTCAGAGAATAAAATAAAAATATTTTACGATCTTCCAATACATAAAATGCGGGCTGTTACATTCTCCCCCCTTAAGAATTTCATTCCTAAAATTCAAAGCAAACACAAGCAACCACAATAATCTCGCACGCCTACCATCCATGAGAAGCCAATTCTATCATCCAAACTAGCGACCATAAAGCCTTGCATCCATAGCCTTATCCTTGCACACGGAATTCTATCAAACGACAACAAGACACAACGATATAATGATGATACGATATCAAAGGGTCCCACAGACGAAGAGTTCAGGATGAGTCGTCGTCATGCTCTCTTTCGTATCCCACATACAATTGTCTCCATCTTCACTCCATTGTACCTTGACTAGCTTAACCGTCTTCCTCCTAAGCTATTTCTTGTCATTTCCCACAATACAAAGCGGCTTACGAGGTTTCGCAACTGTGGTTTCAAATTCTAGGTCTTTGTACTGCTCTGGAGATACTACCACATTCGAATCATGCACAAACTTCCATAGAAACGACACATAGAAGACATTATGCACCCTAGACATCTTCTCTTGTAACTCCTATCTATACGCAAGCTTTCCTATTTGCTCGACTATCGGAAATGGTCCAATGAACCTAGGTGAACTCTCCTTTATTTCTGAATCTAACCATATGCTTCAACGGTGAAACCTTCACGAAAACCATATTGCCAACATCAAATTTCAAATCTTTTCGACGTTTATCGGCGTATCTCTTCTGACGATCTTAGGCCGCCTTTATTCGTCGTCGAACGATCTCAATACAATTCGAGGTCTCTCTAATCATCTCAGGCCCAAGTATCAACTTATCACTACTTTCTAGCCAACACATTGGAGAATTGCATGGTCTACCATACGATGCCTCATATGGTGACATTCCAATGCTCGACTGATAGCTATTGTTATATGAAACTCAACTAGATATAGATGGTCTTCCCATAATCCCCTAAAATCCAACACACATGCTCTTAGTAGATCTTCCAAAACTCGGTTAATCCTCTTGGTTTGACCTCGGTTTGGGGATGGTAAGTTGTACTTAAGCACAACTCGGTTCCCAAAGCTTCTTGCAATCTATTCCGGAATCCACTCATGAACAATGGATCTCGATCACTTACTATACTCTTTGGGGTACCATGGAAACGAACTATCCATTTCATATAAAGTTTAGCCAATTTTGATGTCATCCTAGTCGACTTGACAGGGCTGAATCTTGCACTTTTGGTCAAGTGATCCAAAATGACCCAAATCCCTTCGTTTCCTACCCTGGTTCTAGGTAGTCCATCGATAAAATCCATCGATATCTGCAACCACCTCCATATAGGAGCTTCTAATGGCTGAAGCAAACCACTCGGCTTCTTCTGTTCAGCTTTCACCAACTAACAGTTCATGCATTTGGAATGAACTTTCCAATATCTCGCTTCATCCCCTCCTAGTAGTAGGCTCGCTTCATGTCCCGATACATTTTATTACCACCGGGATGAATCGTCAACTTTGAGTGATGACATTCCCTCAGAACCTCATCTCTCAATCCGTCGATATCAGGAACAACTAATCGTCCTTTCTTTCGAAGCAAACTTCTCGACCGACTTTGAACTCTTTATTCTCTAGTTCTAGTTTATGGATAAACTCGACAAGCTTTGCATCTTTCTTTTGGCTCTCGCCAATCCTTTCTATAAGAGTAGGTCTTCTCGATAAGCTTGCCAACATTTCAGGTTCCAACTCACACCTTGGCCTGAAATCAAATATTGTCAAATACTCGAGGCTCTTCCATTCCGAAAACATCACCCATAAACTTGCGTGTCTTTGACTCAACACATATGCCACTACATTACCTTTACTAGGAGTATAGGCTATACCAAAATCATACGATGTCAGAAACACTAGCTATCGTTGTTGCCGAAGGTTCAAATCCTTTTGGGAGGAAAGATACTTCAACGACTTGTGATCCATGAACAACTCGAATCGAACTCCCAATAGGTAACATCTCCACATCTTCAAAGCTAACACAATCGCCTCCAACTCCAAATCATGAGTTGGATAGTTTTCCTTATGCGGCTTTAGCTGTTGACTAGAAAAGGCCACAACCTTATCCTTTTGCATCAATACTGCTCAAAGTCTAGTACCACATGCATCGGTGTATAACACTATCTCTTTATTCCCAATTGGAATGGTCAATACTAGAGCACTCGTCAACCTCACCTTCAGGATCCCAAATGCTTGCTCACACTTTGCATCCCATGTGAACAGTTGGTTCTTGTTCATCAATTCCGTCAATGGTGCAGCTATCTTAGAGAAATCCTTGATAAACCGTCGGCAATATCTTGCAAACCCAAGGAAACTCTGAACATCTGTCCATTCTTAGGTCGAACTCGGTCCTGGATTGCTGCTACTTTAGCGGGATCAACCGCTATTCCATTTCCAGAAACAACATGGCCTAAGAACCTCACTTCACTCTTCCAGAAGTGACACTTTGAAAACTTAGCTCTCAGCTGGTGCTTTTGCAAGATTTCCAAAACAACTCACAAGTGCGTCTTGTGCTCTTCCTCATTACGGGAGTAAACAAGGCTGTCATCCATGAACACAAGCACGAACTTGTTAAACTGATCTCTGAAAACTCTATCCATAAGATCCACAAAATACGCTGGCGTGTTAGTCAACCCGAATGGCATCACCAACCATTTGAAGAAACCAGATGGTGTCCTTAAAATAGTCTTTGGCACGCTATCCTTTGCCACCCTTAACTGATGAAATGTCATTGCCAAATCCCTCTGAGAAAACACTTCGACTTCGTGAAGCTGATCGAACAAGTCATCAATCCTTGGCAATAGATACTTGTTCTTCTTAGTCACCTTGTTCAGCTCATGATAGTTCACTCTGCTTTGATCGCAAACACGACTAGAGCACCCTATTCGGAAACACTTCTCTGAATGAATCCCTTTCCTAGAAGGTGATGAACTTGCACTTCCACCTCTCGAAGTTCCTTACGTGCCATCAGCTTAAGAGGCATAACAATTGGTCTAGCACCCTCGATCATATTGATCTTAAACTCGATCTCACGATGCGTCGGCAACCCTTTGATCTCGTCAAAGACATCCTCATACTCATTAGCGATCAAGACAGATGACAAGTCTTCCTGTGGAATCACAAGAGAATATAGATAGCTCATGCAGACACCATCTTCGGGCTTACACCTAATCAAAACTTTTTGCCTTTCTAAATCCCTGATTCTCACCTCTAGCTTCTCATAGTTTACTTTTGCCGCATACCTCTTTAGTCAATCCATGCCCAAGATGATCCCAAACCCAACGAAGTTAAGAAAAAAGCAATCATACACAAAAGAGCAACCATGACTCGACAACACTAGACCACGACACAGCATGCAAAAACCATATGAACCACCAACCGGATTAGTCACGATCAATGGTCTATCACAAATCTTGGGTTCCAATCCCAAGCGGCACACAAGCTCATTACAAATGAAAGAATGTGATGCTCCATTATCGAACAACACACGAACTGAAAAACCATTAACTGAAAGAGTACCTTGAACGATGATACCCTTCCCCTTTTCCTCTGTAGTAGGAGCTCTTGAAGAAGATGGCATGGCTTCCAAATCTTATTCCTTCACAACCTTCTTTCCCTTAGCTGATTCTGGATGATCCTTCTTCTCATGCCCAGATTTTCTGCACTTGAAGCACTTCTTCTCGACTTTAGGATTCTTGCACTCATTCGAGTAATGACCCTTCTGTTGGTAGTTAAAGCAAACCACCTCACTCTTAGGCTTCTTCTGGCCATAATTTCCTTTCTGATGCTGCTGCTTCCTCTTCTTATTATTACCACCCTGCTATGGTTTCCAGACTTCCTTGGTTGCAGCGACAACATTTGCTTCCTTAGGAAACAAACTCTCATGGCGAACAACCTTTTCCACAATCTTCTCAAATGGATCGTCAAGATGTTCCAACAACGGTCTTCCTATATAGGTATCCAGTCCCATAACAAACTTCTCATTCATCTGATAGGGTGTATCAATGTATGAACGAGCATATCTGGACAAGGCCTCGAAATCTGAAACATAATCAAGCATAGAACGACCATTCTTTTTCAGCTCTATGAACTTTTTGAATAAGGCTGACTTCTGAGCAGTGGAAATAAACTTGGCTTCAAACTTAGCTTGGAACTGCTCCCATGAAATCTCCTCTTCGGGTGTCTCAAGTGTAACTGAATTCCACCATTCCATGGCCCTACCTTGCAACTGCCTTGAAGCAAACTTTCTCTTAGTTGCATCTTCCAAACCTAAGTCCCCAAAAATAAGAACACATGAATCCATCCACCTCTGAACCTCTTCAGCTGGCTCAGTATATTTGAATGGTAATCCTTGCAGAACTTTGCAAAATCCACAACCCTAGAAATTAACACACCTACATCTATCGTGCTGCCACTTGAGTGGGTACCCTTCACATGACTGCCTCCATTATAGATTCAAACATGGCTGGGTAGTATGATATACCGCCATTACCCCCTCCAGGCATAGCCCCTTCCCTAGTAGTATGTCTTGTGGTTCGCCGACTCATTCTAAATCTGCAAATTAGAATGATTAGCCACTTACAAGAAAAGCTGCTAAAGAAATACAACCGCTAATATACTATATAATATCATATAGTATACCTCCAACTG
This sequence comes from Allium sativum, assembly GCA_030737875.1. Taxonomy (NCBI): domain Eukaryota; kingdom Viridiplantae; phylum Streptophyta; class Magnoliopsida; order Asparagales; family Amaryllidaceae; genus Allium; species Allium sativum. The sequence goes on along the minus strand of JASFAX010000020.1, from coordinate 39,826,998 downwards.
AAATCTATAAATACTTCTCTTATACGTGATTATGTATTTGAACTTTGGCTAAAATCGTTAACCTCGCTCTGATATCAAATGTGACAACCGCCCACAACCCCTGCACTATATAAGAGGAATTATCCGCTGAAAGGTGTGTCAGGCAGCTATGGACGATCATCATAGGTAAACAACAACATCGGAACCTGTCACAACTCACAGCACTAGGATAAAATATAATAGAACATATCCAACAGCTAGTAATAGTGAAGCAGAAAACACTAGACTTTCATAACAAGTTGAAAGTAATATTCATACACTCGGAAATAGTATTTATACAAATTGCCTCACTACAGCACTCAGAGAACAACAAACAGCGGAAATACAAATACTATATAGTAGAAAGATAGTGTGCTAGCCTCATGCTCACCTGCGAACAGCTATATCGTCCAGATTAAGCAATCACCTATCACCTGCCACCTAGTCTGCCCATCCAAAAATAGATGAACAGCCTAAGGTAATAAGAGGGAAACATAAAACCTTGAGTCAGACAACAGTATTAATCAATGATAGAACATCTAACAAACTTCATCAATAAAGTTTATGAGAATAGGTAGATTAATAAACCAATCTACCAAATACCAGAGAAGAACTTAACTCCCGTCTTCCCCTCATCGGACAGTTAGCCTTTACATTAAACAATTCAACCATTCATCCATGGAAACTAGAACACCCATTCAATCATGGTAAAGCGCTCATGAAATCCAGATTATATATCTCATGTAAACCATCCTAATCGAATTCAGCATCCCTCAAGCACAAGGCCCAAAGGCCTAAACCAGTATCAGACAAGCACCTATGGAACATCTCCTTTGACGTCGGACAATCTACATAAGCTGGTACAAACAGAGCATCCGAACAATCTAACATCCATTACTGGATTTGGCTACCACCGCCAATGCTGCTTTGAAACCATCGTTAATCGTATGACGACCACCCTTGTCATGTATCAAGGGCTAATGGTAACCCTAGCTCTAGCATAAACTACATACGGCTTTCAACGATTCGTATGCATGTACTACCTTGACAACTAGGCAATTAAACGATACCTAAGGTACTTGACCTACAACCGGTCTTTTAGGTGCCCCTATCATACCCATGCTTTGAGCCTGCTAGAACTTACGACAACGATAATATCTCAGCCTTTGTATCTCTAGTCATCCAACCCGATGACTATCCATAGCTCATGCAACCTTCTCAAGCAACCATTATCCGCCAACTCACAACCTTTGAGTTGTCACCTCGTTTGCTGTTCTACACCGATCAACGAACACCTTTCAACACTTCGAACCTTCCTACTTGAATTTACTTCGAAGTTGCAACCTCACTGAGTCAAATTACAACACTGCGCTCTAGCTAGGGTTCGGGGGTTTGCCCCTGAAAAAAATTCAGACCCTTTGGCTCAAATTTGGATCGTACCAAGAAAATTAATTTTTTAGAAATTAACACTATGTGACCGACCACCAAGCTCCTCATGACCAACCCCATTGTGCTAGACCATCCCTTGGTGACCGACATCTTGTGCTCGCCACTCCTTGGTGGCTGACCCCTCCACTTTGTGCTCGAACCGAACACAATCACGGCTCGAACTGATGCATGCTCGACCCAACCAGACCGAACAAGTCCCCTGTGCTCGACCCACCTTGCCTGAGCCCATACACTGCTTGACCTATACACGAGTTCATGACTAGAACCCTACTCGACCAGACCCTAATCAACCATACATGCACGACCGACCCTGTGCATTCCTGCCCGACCACCCTGCTTCGTGCGACTGACCCAGTGTATTTCTGCTCGAACCAACCACAAATTGTACTACGTTGTACTACACTTGTACTATGCTCGAACCGTGACCTGTATGCTCGACCCAAAACCTGCATAAACCACGATCACGTCCAAATTCGACCAAAACTTCGCCAAATGACAAATCCAACGAAACAAACTCGTCCAACTCATCAAACATGACCACAACATGATATGAAGTCACTAGCAATATAAAAACAACGATTATCACAACAATTAAACAATTTCACCAAAATAATGATAAATCAATATACGATCTAATTTGCAGATCTAACTTGCATATACATATAATATGGCACAAGAGTTACCGATTCAAACTTGCTAAAATACACCCTAGGGTGATTCATATGAAAATGGACTTACCAAGTTATGGATCTATGGGAAAATGCTTGAGTTTGGTGAAAAACATAATCAAACATTCATATACTTCATTGAATTCATATCAGAGATGCAAATCACTCACCAGTTCCTCATAACAAGAAAAAATCAATGTATTAAGATTCCTGATAGCAAGCAATTCGAACCAAACTCCTTGATTCGATGAATTGTCACTTCAATTGATGTAGGTCTAGCCTCCAATGATTTAGATCTTCAATTTCCCTTCCTTAGATTTTGATTTTTAATGGTGGAAAGGTGTTGGAGGAAGGAGGAACATAGGCCACCAAATGAGAGAATAGAGAAACTAAACCATTTCCCATACCTCCCACCCCCTATTTATACCCTTCCACTAGCCCACCAATGGGCCTCTCCAAATCAGCCCATTAAGGCTTCACAAACCTGAACAAACAACTGTTAAACCTTAAATCAACGATTCCTCCCAAACCGCTAAGTCAAATTTTAATGTAACCACTCTATGGAAAGACAATCATCATTTCCTTTCCAATGGCACAAGTCTCACCACCTGAATCGACTTGAGCCAAAAGTTATGTCTTGTACAAGACTCAAGGGGCAAAATGGTCACAAACAAAATTGGTAAAAATTATGGGCATCTCTCACATCCCCATAAGCAACATATTAAAATATGAGAATGGTCCAACCCTCAGGGAATAAAATAAAAATATTTTTCGATCTTCTGATACATAAAATGCAGGCTACTATATTCTCCCCCCCCCCCCCCTAAGAATTTCATCCCCGAAATTCAAAGCAAAAACAAGCAACCTCAATAATTTCGCATGCCTATCATCCATGAGAAGCCAATTCTATCATCCAGACTAGCAACCATCAAGCCATGCATCCATAGCCTTATCCTAGCATGCAGAATTCTATCAAACAACAACAAGACACAACGATATGACGATGATACGATATCAAAGGGTCCTACCAACGAAGAGTTCTGGATGAGTCACCCTCATGCTCTCTTTCATCCCCACATGCAATCGTCACCATCTTCATTCCATAGTACCTTGACTAGCTTAATTGTCTTCCTCCTAAGCTGTTTCGTGTCATTTCCCACAACACGAAGCGGCTTACAAGGTTTCACAACTGTGGTTTCTACTTCTAGGTCTTCGTACTGCTCTGGAGATATCACCACATTCGAATCATGCACGAACTTCCGTAGAAACGGCACATGGAAGACATTATGCTCACTCGACATCCTCTCTGGTAACTCAAATCTATACGCGAGTTTCCTATTCGCTCGACTATCTGAAATGGTCCAACGAACCTAGGAGATAACTTTCGTTTATTTCCGAATCTAACCATATGCTTTAATGGTGAAACCTTCACGAAAACTATATCGCCAACATCTAATTTCAAATCTTTTCGACGTTCATCTTCGTAGCTCTTCTGACGACCTTGTGTAACACCCCACCTCCATTAAGGTCACTCACAAAGGGAATGCCTTAACTTTGGTGGAGCATTTTAGTAAACAGAACAGAAACTTACTAGACAGATAAAACAGTACTTGAAAATTTTATAACTTTATTTCAACAGAACCGAAATAAACTTGGTTACATCCTTTCAAATCACAATATCAGAATTCAAGTACAAAATATCAGTCTTGTACAAAAGCTTTCAGAATGCATAGTCTAAAATCATAATCCCCATAGAACGGAAGTTATACAGAGCCAAGCCATACTTTAAGCACTTCAAGCAGAAGAAATCCGGATCAAGCTAAAGTATTCCCTCCTTGGATAACCTGGGGGGAACGGAAGAAAGGAGGTGAAACAACAAGTGTCAGACAAAAAGTCTGGCAAGTCCAATGATTTTCAGTTATGAACAGATAATAATAACATGACATGAAAATAAGACTGGATGAGAGATAACTGTAACAGGTGTAACAGATATAACAGAAGAACAGAATGATATAAGCTATTATTTTACACTTCTCTACACTAATACTAGTATAACAGAATTAGGTGTCACCCTAATGTCTAAACTGAAACAGAAACGGGTACAGAATAATTTAACAGAAACAGAATGCTAATAATGGGCCTTTACTACCCAATCAGAAACCGATAGAAGTAGAAATAGGTTAATCCCTACGGAAACAGAATGTAGAATTAGGTGTACACTAGTAATGGGCCTTTACCACCCGAACAGACGGTACCATGCAGAAACAGACAGGTGTTACCACCCAACAGAAACAGACGGTACCAACAGAAATAGACAGAACTAAGTGTACCCTAAAACCCTACCCTAAGCGATCGGCTCCCTAATACATAAATATCATGTGTCGGCCCCACAGTAGGGTGTATCACTCCCTAAAGTGACAACCAATTGGCAGAGACCTATTTACAGATGTCACGGCGTCTTACATCCTCAAAGGCAGACCGGGATCCAAGCACGCACATGACCCGGTTGGAATGCACCATCAACACCCCTCGCCATTATCAGAATGAACCACTTATAATTAGTTCAGTAAGCATGCCCGGACCCTACCTACTGTTGGGTCAAAGTTTTGATACCAGAAAGGGTTACTGACTAATATGGGTCCAAAACAACAGATGACACAAGTAATTCCCCTCCTAACCTTGTGTCCCCAGACTAACAGATTTCAGCTTAACTTGTCTACAAGTTTCAGACATACAAAATTTATATTAACTAGTTCACAGATCAGACAATCAAGTTAACAGGTTTTCAGACTAACTGATCAGATGTTCGGATTAATAGGCTTATAGATTAACTGGTTACAGATTAACAGACTTACAGATTAACTGGTTACAGATTATCTAACTTTGTATTGGGCCTACGGATTCATGAAACGGTTTTATCAGATTCATTGGTCCAATTGGTTTAACCTTACCCAACACGTTTTAGACATCATAATTATCTCAGATTTTCATTAATTAAATATTAATGCCCAAACCTCTCACATTAGACTGACAGTTTGTGGCTACTGGTTAGGCCGGTTGGTTCCGAGCAGGTTTCTGTCGCAAACTAAGTCTAACCTCGGGTTTCAAGCACGTTATGACTAACTTCTCACATTAGAACCTATTGTTTACGACCACTGGAATATGCCGGGCGGTTCGGGGCAGAATTACGCCGCAAACTCATTCTAACCTCGAGTTAGCCATGTTTATCTTTGTGGCCAATTAATTAATGATTTACCATTTATACCCACGCCTAATATACATGTCAATTATTCATAACTATAGCCAATTCATATTATGTCAATAGCGGACTAATTATATCAACTCAACAGAAATTGAAGATAACAGATTTTTCAGATTAGGCGACTTAACGGATTTAGCAGATTAAGAAAACTAGCAGATCTAGCATTTTCAACAGACTTAGCAGATGACAGATTTGGCAGATGAACAAATCTAGTAGACTAGGCAGTAGAGCAGAACTAGCAGATTAAGCAATATAACAGAACTAGTAGATTAGGCAAATATAACAGATTTAATCATTCCTTAAATTTTCATAAACATATCTTGCCTAATTTTAAATTTGGCCTAAGCATGCCTAAATAAATGTCATGATTCACACTATGATCATATACCAAATATAACCATCGATTACTATGCATGTCATATATCCCAAAGATCCCTTACTTAGGTGTTTATTTACATTTAATAGATGTCCTACCTTAATGTAAATCTTTATACCTAAGCCATATTTTCTTTGTCTCAAGTCATATGTTAACGTACCATGGTTCCACTTCTTCCAATTCACAGAATATGCATAGATCTAAATCTAGTTTACAACCTATGTCCTTTTTCTTAAATCAGTCACAGATTAACCATGTCCAATTATTCCACATTCATTATTTGTCCCAAACATTTTAGCGTTCGTGCATTAATCTCTTAGGAGATTGGCGCAGGCTGGTAGTAGCCTGGCTATAGAACAGAAAGAAGAAGAGATACAGAATAAAATAGATCAGAACAGAACATACACAATATCAAATTCAGATTTACAATCATGTCAAAATTACGATTAAAGTTTATATCAGAAAATAATTGCACTTGCCTTGGTTGGATTAAAGAAAGAACTTTAATTTGTTGTAGAATCGTTGTAGGAGCTTCAATCTCTAGCTTGAATTGAGTTGCTTAGGTTGATGTTGATTAGCTTCTAGTTTTGATTCCAGTAGAGTAGCAACGCCATTTTTATTTTTATTTAGAACAGAGGCAGAGAAGAAGCAGAATAGAATTGTGTGTTGAGAAGGCTAGGTCTTAGGATGTATTTATAGATGTAGCAATTCATTTCAACCATCAGAATAACCCTAAAACCAATCTGGACCATCAAAAATCGTCCCTGGGCTTCAAAAACGTGTTCTGGACCGAAACAGGCTGACCAGGTCGACCTATAGGGGGGTCGACACTATAGTCAACCCCCATAGGGGAGATTGACTCCCAGGTCAACCCCCTGGTTTACCTGGACCCAGGTCGACCTGCCCAGTTATGTGTTGACCGAAACCTTCTGAATCTTCTACAGGCCATAACTTCCTCATCCGGACTCCGATTTTCGAAAACTCAGACTCTATTTCATGTAAAATTTAGAGAGGAACGTGATGGTGATGTCCATTTTACCTAATTCCTGATTCTTAAATTAATTATCCTTGTTTTACTATCTTTTCCATTACACACACCGTTATCGAACTAATTTTTCTTCTCTTTCATGTATTAATTAATTCTTCTTATGCATCACCATTATTTACCTATCATAGGCATATTTTCATATATTTTATTTCATTTTTAATTATACTTAAAAATGCGGGGTGTTACACCTTGGGTCGCCTTCATTCATTGTCGAATGATCTTAATACAATTCGAGGTCTCTCAAATCATCTCAAGCCCAAGTATCAACTTGTCCCCCATTTCTAGTCAACACGTTGGAGAATTGCACGGTGTACCATATAACGCCTCGTATAGTGCCATCCCAATGCTCGACTAGTAGCTATTATTATATGTAAACTCAAACAGATGTAGATGGTCTTCCCGTGATCCCCCAAAATCTAACACACAAGCTCTTAGGAGATCTTCCAAAACTCGGTTATCCATCTCGGTTTGACCGTCAATTTGGGGATGGTAAGCCATACTTAAGCACAACTCGGTTCCCAAAGCTTCTTGCAAACTTAAGAATAGAATAGCATCTTCCTCGCAAATTGTCAAGAGGACAAGGAATAACCAAAGACTGGTTCATTTACAATCCAAAAATTGTTATCATTCTAGCCTCATGAACTCGAATCGAAGTTTCAATTCAAACAGAACAGGGCATAGCATTGAAAAAGCATGTTTGAGATCAAAGAATCCGACAATCCAAGATTAAAAGCATTCAAAATTCTTTCAAAGAGTTTCAATCCAAGATGCAACAAACTAAAGCATCAAAGATTGCGTGTCATATTAACAGGCATAACTAGCTACATTCAAAAGATTAAAGAAGAGTGCCATGGCCCATTAAAGCTGTCTTGTATATTGATCCATTGATTTAAATTCATTCTGATCCAGCAGTAATGATTGTTAGTAGTCCATCGATATGCTTAACAAAAATATAGTAATCACGTTCATTTCGAAGCTTGCATTTTTCATGAATAAAAATACAATCTCTGAGGGGCAAATGTTGACCCCGTTATTCAAACGCAGTTCAAGAATCAAGCTAAACACGTTTATCGATCGGCCGTTAGCACGACGACAAACTTGTGTATAGTTTGGAATGAGCGATATTGTATTATACATGGGCACATCAAGGACTAAGAACGAATGAATCATGCAAATATACATAAAGACCATGGCACACGTTCCAGGAAATGCATGGCACTAAGCAGTACGTGATTTGACACTCACAATCTCATTAACATTTAATCAAATACAACGTGTGCATATATTATTCAAGCAAGTCCCACGTTAAATGTATTATGCATACATCTGGAAAGACATGCGAGTGTGTTTGCACAATGAATATGGATCGACCTTTTTTATAAAAATGTGCATAGAAAATATAAGGGACACATCAGCTCCAATATACACGTTCTCATGCATGGATCGTTCACCATAGATCCGAGGGGTCATGCATAACTGCGTTGAGGCCATAGGTCGAGTAGAGCACCATCAAACTGGTGGTCGTTCACCACTTCAGCATACTGTGGGTCAAGCAGAAGTAGCCTCCATTAGTTCTGCTTGGTCGAGCACATCCTGCGACATAAGTCATGCAGTCTTTGGCCACTTCATCCTTGTTCAAGCAGCACCATCATGAAGCAATCTCTGGTCGGTCACTCACTCAAACCCTGGTCGGTCAGTGCTCCTGCATGAAGGGTAGTGCATATCCAAGCAGCATGAGGAGTCGACCAGATGCAAGATTTTTTATGGGTCAGTTCTAAATAATAAAGAAGTGGAAAAGGGGTAATAAAGTGAGTCGGTCACATTATTCCAGTATGGGGTTGGTCATAAACTTTTGACATGTGAACTGGCATTAAAATAGAAAAGTGGGTCGCTCAACATTCCTGGTCGGTCGCGTATTACATTCACGGTCGGTCGAGCATACATGGTCGGTCGTGCAACAAAATGCAGCGATCCGTTGTGGCATATGACAGTTGTGTACAACTGTAACCCAATGGCATTTTCGTAAATAATTTTATAACCGACCCAAACCCTGCACACCTAAATTACAACTCTACCACTACCCCCAAACTACACCTATAAATACCCCACTTCTCAACCATTCAAGGGATCGATTTTTTTCTACCTCGAACGGCTATTAAAATCATTTCTCCATCACCCTAAACTTTTATAACCTTCATTAATGGCTTCTCAACCTGGATCCAACTCTCTCCAACATCAAATGGACCAAGCCATCTCCATACTCCATTAGAAATCTCTCAAACTAAATCCAAGTGATCTCCAAGCACTACTAAATCTCTCTCAAGCCGAGATCTAACACAAAATCATCATGGAACCAATGAAGATCATCTAAGTGTTCATGTGGTTGAAGACCTACGCGACTACCATCACAAATCAAAGATCTCATTCATTCCATCATGAATTCAAGTGATTCTAAAGCGAAAGGAGAGAAAATAGCGAAGATCATTAAAAAGAGATAAATGTGTGATATGAGTGAAGTCATGTACTTTGTAAATCCAAAAGTGACAATGAAAAGTGCTTCCACAATGGACGTACATCTAAATTGACCGAACCACCCTAAATTCTCGTGTTTTTACTCGCTTTTACATTTCATGGCCCCATTTTTCTATTCCATACCTTTTGGTGAAGTGTCGCACAAACATCTTTGGTGTTGTGGCCATTTTCTGATTTTAACAAATATATATATATATATATATACATATATATATATATATATACACGTACCAGGCCCCTCACATTAAGTTGGCTACCTATGGATGCTGGATTTGCCAGTCGGTTCCTGGCAGACTTCTACCACAAGTGAACTTAACCTCATGCCTTAATACGTTTATACATATGCATTAGACCTCTCACATTAAACTAACTACCTATGGTCGCTGGATTTGCCGGTTGGTTCCGGGCAGGCTTACGCCACAAGTTAAGTTAAACCTCATGTCTAAGTGTGGTTTTATTTTTAAATTTCCTAATTGGGGTCCACAAAAATTATCCTAATTGATTTTTGAAATTGTAATCAGTTTCCCATATAATTTGTTTTCCCTAAATCAATTAATTACAATGGTTATTTACTGATCTGCGATCTCATTTATGGCAATTAATTATATTGATTCCTAAAAATGGTCACCATAAATATATTAATTCAAAATGGATTATATTTATATATAATTCCATTATTGAACCTTATCCAACATTCAAACATTCCATACAATTTATATTTCACCGTTTTATGCTGATTTGGACGAGTAATACATATATATTCATTTTTATGTTTTTGTTCGATCAACATAGTTATTAATATTTATTTATTATTTTACGATATTTGGTCTAATCAATTAACCAACATTCGCTTTTTATACTCAATCTTGCCAATAAGGTTTCATGTCTCACAAGGACCGTTAGCCGTAATCATTGTAAATCATGCCTATTTTATGGAATTGACATATTTCAAAATCACAAAAATTCTATGTAATGTATTTTTATTTTGGAATTGTCGAAGAAAATTACATACAAAAATATGTATATATTTTTATATGTACCTTTGCACCACTTTTCCCTTTTCTTTTCTTTATACTCCTTGTGATTCTAAAATAATGCCTATTTATTTAAATATGAGGAAAACGACATAATTTACAATGCTTAAGCCAAAAACCCAACAATATTGAATGTAAACCAAGAATATTATTTTTATTCTCACAATCACATAATACACAAGTTCATCTTTGTAACACCCAACATCCACTAGTGTCACTCACAAAGGGAATGCACTAAGCTCTGTGGAGCATTTAGGGTAAAAGATGCAGATAAATTACAAGACAGACAGAAATTAAACAACGGAAAATAAAACTTTACTTTATTGATAAGATAGTTTGTACAACGATTTCTTTATAATATCAGAGTATCATCTGTCTTACAAAATAAAGAAGCATAAAACAACATTTATATTCCCTAATGTAGCAAGAGCCAGCCATAGCATCTGAAAAGAGAATCCAAGCAAAACTTCGACAAATCTTTAAGCTGGGAAAGAGTGACAATCCAACTTAACCTGAGCCATACTATTCCCTTCTTTACTACTTGGGGGGGGGGGGGGGGGGTGGAACGGAAGAAAAGAAGACGAAAGAAAAAACAGAGTCAGACATAAAGCCTGAGTAAGTTCAGTAACTTCTAGCATGTGAACATGGAAAAACAAATCGACATGAATTAACGGAATAAAAGATAACACCAAGATGATAGGATCAGCAAGATTAGACAAGATTAACAAAAGATATGCTAAGACAAGATTAACTGTATATGCTCTAATACTTTCGCCGCTTCGCTATTTCCATGTTATACTGATTTCTATATCTCTGCACCACCTAACTAGTGTCCTAACTAGTAACGATAACGTGATCCCAATCCCTGTAGTTTCCATTGCCTTCAGGCATACATTTATTATTTTTTACCTAGATCTAATCTAGGGTTTTCTATCAAGTGCTTTCTAGATTCAACTAGAGTTTACGCTATCTGCTGAACGCTTCTCAGATTCAGGGTTTATACCACCTAGTCCAACTAGGGATTATGCTACCTGTCGAACGATGCCCCCAAGTCTAGGACACACTACCTAGAGTGGTATATGTTCCCATACTTCCCCACGCATGTATCACGAATCGTTATCGCTTGTCTAGATGCACATGTCCTGTAATGTGCAGCCCGAGTCCTGTGGCAGGGCAAATAAAGAAACACAAAACTTGGTCGGGAGCTTTCAGATATCTGCCGATGCAGATGCTAAGGTCTGTTTTTATTCCAGTGGCTATGGTCCCACTCGACCCCTCCCTCAACTAATGAAAGGCACACCTTGAAAAATGAGAACTATACGCAGGCCCCCTATGCCCCCACTAACCTATGGCCATCCTCACCCATAACTAGATAGCAAGTATGTGGTCTTTTGGAGTTCTCTGCCTTTCCGCTTCACGTATCTCAATTGACTCAAGATGGATGGTAGATGACGAGTTGCTATCACAGGGCTACCGTTTTCTCGTCGAATCACGCTGTTCCATCCTAGTCTTTAGGTTGCCATATATTGCAACCAAGGCATACCCTTAGTTCTTCTAATGCAGACCTTAACCTCTGTGAGCCCAGGAGGATCATCTGCAGCCTCACAGAGGGATACCAAGAGTACCCCCACATCCCCTCGAAGCCTCGGGCTTCGTAACCCAATTCGTTGGAGCCTTCTTTTTATTCAGATGGACATTCGCTCCTTCCCGTGTTATACTAAGAATTACTACTTAGTTTTACTAACTAAGGTTTAGCACTTAGTTTCCAGAATCGTTGTTTTCTTAACTAAGGTTTACTACTTAGCTCCTTTTAACTAAGGTTTACTACTTATTTCTCTTTCCCGTCAATTTGGATTGGTTAAGTGTCATTAGTCAATTCAAGCTAACTTAACCCTCTTCATTTATCCTGTCAAACTGGTTAAGTGTTATCAGTAATTCATGTTGACTTAACCCTACCACAAATTAAGTTATATTGGTTAAGTATTTCTTATTACTTAACCCTACCCATTCATCCTGTATTGGTTAAGTGTTCCTTTTTAACTTAACCTTGCCCATCTGTTTTCGCTAACATGTTATTATTAATGGTTAAGTATTATCTCTTCATGTTTTAGACTTAACCCTATTCCGTTATCACAATCTGATGGTTAAGTGTTCAGGTTTACTTAACCCTGCGGTCTAGTCCAGCTAACATATCAAATTGGCTAAGTGTATTAAATTTTACTTAACCTCAACCTCTAGTCTAGTTAACATGTTAATTTGGCTAAGTGTATTAACTTTACTTAACCCCACCTTCTAGTCTAGTTAACATGTTAATTTGGCTAAGTGTTTTCTTAGTTACTTAACCCCTACGAATCTTGTCTTGTTACCATGTTAAGTTGGTTAAGTGTCCTTATGGACTTAGCCCTCCCATTCTAGCTTAACTGTGTTAATTGTCTGTATGAAACTAACCCCACCCGCCGGTCTGGTTATCATGTTGAATTGGTTAAGTGTCTTAGTTAACTTAACCCTACCCTTCTTGTTCTTGCTTTAACTAAATAAATTAAAGCCGCTACTACTCACATTAGATAGATATTGTTGCGATTACTGGATGTGCTGGTTGGTTCCGGGCAGGTTTACATCGCAACTCAGTCTAACCTCGGGTTAGGCATATTCGTGTTTACTAAGTTCAAAAGGGTTTTGATTAATTTTAAAATCAGGTTTTGAAAGTAACCATCCCGTCCGTCAGATCAGTTAGGGATAGCTAGGGAGAGCAGGAAACTTGTATTTTCCAAACCCAAGCCTTGACACTATCCTCTTTGTCACCCTTGAACTTTCTGGTGTATTATTAAAAGAAATGTCGTCAATAAACCTTTAATTTGTCTAAATTTACATTTTCCCCTTTAGGACAAATTCTATAAGTAAATCATTCCTAATTTACTTATTTCCTAATTACTCTTTTAATGTAAATTGTCAACATTTATTCTTATGGCCCATTTTCCCCTCTATATCATGTTTATGCTTTTTGGTATATAAACTATACCAAATTAAGTGTCACTAACCATGATTTTGCTGAACCTGACAAGTACTCCCAATTACGGCCAATTTCAAATTTATGCCAAAATACTAATCATACCAAATTAGCTAATCCAATTCTGATTTAACATTCTAATTACAGTTCATGTCAAACTAGACTTATTAGTTCACAATTCATGTAAATGCTAGATTTACAAGTCAATACTAGATTCAAATTACACATCCTATAATTCTTGTCAAATTTATCCAGTTTGCATTTCTATGAACATGCCATAATACATATTCCCAATTTATGCCAATTTCCAAGTTTAAAACTACGTTTTTAGTAAATTTCATATTTTGCCCAAATCGTATTCCCACCGTTTGTATAATCGTGATTCAATCTAGATTACAGATAAATCTAGATTCGTAGAAAATAAGGAATGAACCAAAGATGCTATGAAAAAGATAGACATAATAACTGACATAAAATGATAATTTGCTAATTACAGACCTAACAAATTTCACTGAAATTGATCTAAAACATCGAAGGCCTATAGGTCTGAAAATCTTATGACATAAAAAGGGTTGAATAACGACGTAGGTTCAAGAGCATGGGTAGACCTAACTTAATAGGTAAATTCCGAAGATCTAAAACCAAAGAAAACCAAGAATAGACAGAATAGATAATCATGTTTAGACCCAATTTCATAGTCTCAAAACTTAAGCAACACTTTCCTAGTCATGAATCATAGGTGTTTAATCATAGTTGTCCTTGTTATGTCTTTGGCAATAGTTTATGTTTCCTAATCTAAGGCATAGGCTTGTGTTCGTAGTCAAGGAAATAATTCTCATAGTCATGAGTCACAGTCATAGGCAGTGTTCATAGTCATAGGCAATGTTCATAGTCAAAGAGGCATAAGGTTTTAAGGTCCATAGTTTCATAGTCACTGTCTCATTGGTCATCGAATCATAACAGTTCTTAATTAAGTCCAAAGATATAAGCACTGATTTGAATAGAAAGATTTGGCATATTCTTTTATTCCTTTAATTTCATGTCACGAATAGAGAAAACGTTCAAATCTAAAAAATAACCGACTTACAGAGATTAGATTAGATTCGTAGAAAAACAGTCGTTGAAGTCGTTTGAATCTTCACTTGAATCCTAGCTTGTTTTGAATCTCCTCTTGAAAATCTTGAGCAGCATTTCATTGTCTTGGATTTTTGTATTATTTTCTTATTTTTATTTATTTATACATTTTCTCAAAGGCAGCATAAGGATACAAAAGAATTGTGAATAGAGAAGGAGACTAAGGCTGTTTATATAGGATTAGGCGGACGAACCTAGGCAGAAAACGTGACCAAATACAACATAACGAACCAGGTTCAGAAAAATGGATTTCGGGAGCAGGTCGACCCCTAGGTCGACTACCCAGTCGACCTGGGTTCCCAATGTCGACTACCCAGTCGACCTGGGTCTTGGGCGAGAAAATTCCCGCCTAGCCCAATCTGGGTCCGATTTTGAATTTTGAACTCGTTTCTGACCTGTCCGAATTTTAAATCGAATTCTGAAACTTCTGAAGACCATAACTCCTTTATACGGAGTCCGATTAACGCAAACTCGGACTCTATCTCATGCAGAATTCCGAGACGAACGCAATGGCGTAGAGCGTTTCCCTTTATTTTGATATTTAAATTTAATTCTGCCTTGATTTGTGAATCTTAGTGTTACAGAATTACAGGGTGTTACATTCTCCCCCACTTAAAAGGATTTCGTCCCCGAAATCTTCATAAGAATGTGTCCTACCATCCAATCACCCATCTACTCAATCATTCAATCACAGGCATTCATTGTCCTTAAAAGATTTCTAATGCTTTCATGTTCGTATGCATAGTTTGTGTATATGTCTTTATCTATTGCAAAATCAGGCGGTCTACTGATTCAGTTGACCTCCTTAATGCGAATCATGTCAGTGCCATGCGTCCAATCATGTATGAAAGCATCCTTAGTTATGTAAATACTACATGCGTACATAGCCATTCATCCATATGCAACATCCATATGATAACATATCAAGTTCAACTTACAAACAAATACATATCTGCAAATGCAATATGAAAGCGTCCGAACTGATCTAGTGCCTAATATGTATGCATGTGCATTCACGAGCAACCATTAGCAACCACTTGCAATCATAAACCATAACATGTTTCAAATACATGTTTACATCCATTGGCTTCTACCTAAGGATCGAAGATACGACCTAGAGGATATACTTTGGAAAGAGAGAAACAATTATGCGTAAAGCTCCTAAAAAAAAAGAAATCAAGGATGCACCCTTAAAGAAAAGGGTATGATGCTAATATCTAGCCTTCTTGGGCTTTACTCCACTGTATCTTAACTAATTTAACTTCACGATTGTGAAGTTTCTGACCTCCATTTCCAAAATAAACAGATGTCAATTACTGTTCCAAGTGTATGTACTAAGATGATTAGAGGTCTCCCCCTTATCCGCCATGCCATAACTATAAGGGTCGAAAGGTTACTACGTGCCTTTTTGGAGTGCCTGCCACAACTATTTATCTCTCACGCAAACCATCCTAGTCGAACTCGAAATTCCTCAAGTACAAGCCCCAAAGGCATAAACCAATATCATACAAGCACCCAAGGAATATCTCCTCCGAATTTAGACGATCTACGTGAGATGATATAAGCAAAATCGATAGCTATTCTCAAATCCCTACTAACCAAAAATAAACTGGACGGACCACCAATTGGATTCGAGACTCTAGTGGGATCTTTCTACTATACAAGTACTATGGTGCAAAGACTCAATTATGGAAGTGGATATGAACAAATGCAAAGTGCTAAAATCAAAGGAAAGAGTACGAACAGCAAAACTAGACTCTTCCAACAGAACTTTACTAACTTTCTCCTAGGTACGCTTGGTGGCGAAAATAGGTACTTGCCCTACTGAAAATCTTGTCCTTTGCCCTTAATTACACCTTAGTAAAGGTACTTCCTCTTGCCTTAGGTTTTATAATTCCTTCCTCCTTTGTGAGTTAAATCTACATCCATGAATTCTTCATCCTCTTCCGTGTGTAGTCATGTTGACAAATCTCTCGAAAGCTGCCTCCATCGTACAGAAAACCCTATAAGCTTGAAAGAAAACTGGCCGTAGGTGAAACAACTACGGCTATGGATGGAAGCCAGGCACGACTTCGCCCATCAATGAGGTTACCTCCTAGAAAGCCAGGAGCCCCAGAGACTCAAGAAATAAGGAGACAAGAATTCAAACAGAGGAAGAGAAGATAGTGCGTATGGCTTTTTGGGGAATATGCCTTTAAAACAAATCTTTTCTCTTGAAAAATGCTTCTTTTAAAACCGTTTTGAAAATAATTTTTCAAATCCTTTATCTGATTTGGTAACCTTCAGCTCTGATACCACGTGTAACACCCCACATCCGTTAGTGTCACTCACAAAGGGAATGCACTAAGTTCTGTGGAGCATTTAGGGTAAAAGATGCAGATAAATTACAAGAAAGACAGAAATTAAACAGCGGAAAATAAAACTTTACTTTATTGATAAGATAGTTTGTAAACGATTTCTTTATAATATCAGAGTATCATCTGTCTTACAAAATAAAGAAGCATAAAACAACATTTATATTCCCCAATGTAGCAAGAGCCAGCCATAGCATCTGAAAAGAGAATCCAAGCAAAACTTCGACAAACCTTCAAGCTGGGAAAGAGTGACAATCCAACTTAACCTGAGCCATACTATTCCCTTCTTTACTACCGGGGGGGGGGGAGGGGAACGGAAGAAAAGAAGACGAAAGAAAAACAGAGTCAGACATAAAGCCTGAGTAAGTTCAGTAACTTCTAGCATGTAAACATGGAAAAACAAATCAACATGAATTAACTGAATACAAGATAACAACAAAATGATAGGATCAGCAAGATTAGACAAGATTAACACAAGATATGCTAAGATAAGATTAACTGGATATGCTCTAATACTTTCGCTGCTTCGCTATTTCCTTGTTATACTGATTTCTATATCTCTGCACCACCTAACTAGTGTCCTAACTCGTAACGATAATGTGATCCCAATCCCTGTAGTTTCCATTGCCTTCAGGCATACATTTATTATTTATTACGTAGATCTAATCTAGGGTTTTCTATCAAGTGCTTTCTAGATTCAACTAGAGTTTACGCTATTTGCTGAACGCTTCCCGGATTCAGGGTTTATGCCACCTAGTCCAACTAGGGATTATGCTACATGCCGAACGATAACCCCAAGTCTAGGACACACTACCTAGAGTGGTATATGTTCCCATACTTCCCCACGCATGTATCGCGAATCGTTATCGCTTGTCTAGATGCACATGTCCTGTAATGTGCGGCCTGAGTCCTGTGGCAGGGCAAATCAAGAAACACAGAACTCGGTTGGGAGCTTTCAGATATCTGCCGATGCAGATGCTAAGGTCTGTTTTTATTCCAGTGGCTATGGTCCCACTCGACCCCTCCCTCAACTAATGAAAGGCACACCTTGAAAATTGAGAACTATACGCAGGCCCCCTATGCCCCCACTAACCTATGGTCATCCTCACCTATAACTAGATAGCAAGTATATGGTCTTTTGGAGTTCTCCGCCTTTCCGCTTCACGTATCTCGATTGACTCAAAATGGATGGTAGACGACGAGTTGCTATCACAAGGCTACCGTTTTCTCGCCGAATCACGCTGGTCCATCCTAGTCTTTAGGTTGCCATATATTGCAACCAAGGCATACCCCTGGTTCTTCTAAAGCAGACCTTAACCTCTGTGAGCCCAGGAGGATCATCTGTAGCCTCACAGAGGGATACCAAGAGTACCCTCACGTCCCCTCGAAGCCTCGGGCTTCGTAACCCAATTCGTTGGAGCCTTCTTTTTACTCAGACGGACATTCGCTCCTTCCCATGTTATACTAAGAATTACTACTTAGTTTTACTAACTAAGGTTTACCACTTAGTTTCCAGAATCGTTGTTTTCTTAACTAAGGTTTACTACTTAGCTCCTTTTAACTAAGGTTTACTACTTAGTTCTATTTCTCGTCAATTTGGATTGGTTAAGTGTCATTAGTCAATTCAAGCTAACTTAACCCTCTTCATTTATCCTGTCAAACTGGTTAAGTGTTATTAGTAATTCATGTTGACTTAACCCTACCACAAACCAAGTTATATTGGTTAAGTATTTCTTATTACTTAACCCTAACCATTCATCCTGTATTGGTTATGTGTTCCTTTTTAACTTAACCTTGCCCATCTGTTTTCGCTAACATGTTATTATTAATGGTTAAGTATTATCTCTTCATGTTTTAGACTTAACCCTATTCCTTTATCACAATCTGATGGTTAAGTGTTCAGGTTTACTTAACCCTGCAGTTTAGTCTAGCTAACGTATCAAATTGGCAAAGTGTATTAAATTTTACTTAACCTCAACCTCTAGTCTAGTTAACATGTTAATTTGGCTAAGTGTATTAACTTTACTTAACCCCACCTTCTAGTCTAGTTAACATGTTAATTTGGCTAAGTGTTTTCTTAGTTACTTAACCCCTACGAATCTTGTCTTGTTACCATGTTATGTTGGTTAAGTGTCCCTATGGACTTAGCCCTCCCATTCTAGCTTAACTGTGTTAAGTGTCTGTATGAAACTAACCCCACCCACCGGTCTGGTTATCATGTTGAATTGGTTAAGTGTCTTAGTTAACTTAACCCTACCCTTCTTGTCCTAGCTTTAACTAAATAAATTAAAGCCGCTACCACTCACATTAGAAAGATATTGTTGCGATTACTGGATGTGCCGGTTGGTTCCGGGCAGGTTTACATCGCAACTCAGTCTAACCTCGGGTTAGGCATATTCGTGTTTACTAAGTTCAAAAGGGTTTTGATTAATTTTTAAATCAAAATTTTAAAGTAACCATCCCGTCCATCGGATCAGTTAGGGATAGCCAGGGAGAGCAGGAAACTTGTATTTTCCAAACCCAAGCCTAGACACTATCCTCTCTGTCACCCTAGAACTTTCTGGTGTATTATTAAAAGAAATGTCATCAATAAACCTTTAATTTCTCTAAATTTACATTTTCCCCTTTAGGACAAATTCTATAAGTAAATCATTCCTAATTTTCTTATTTCCTAACTACTCTTTTAATGTAAATTGTCAACATTTATTCTTATGGCCCATTTTCCCCTCTATATCATGTTTATGCTTTTTGGTATGTAAACTATACCAAATTAAGTGTCACTAACCATGATTTTGCTAAACCTGACAAGTATTCCCAATTACGACCAATTTCAAATTTATGCCAACATAATTATCATACCAAATTAGCTAATCCAATTCTGATTTGACATTCTAATTACAGTTCATGTCAAACTAGACATATTATTCTAGTTTACAAGTCAATACTAGATTCAAATTACACATCCTATAATTCTTGTCAAATTTATCCAATTTGCATTTCTATGAACATGCCATAATACATGTTCCCAATTTATGCCAATTTCCAAGTTTAAAACTACGTTTTTAGTAAATTTCATATTTTGCCCAAATCGTATTCCCACCGTTTGTATAATCGTGATTCAATCTAGATTATAGATAAATCTAGATTCGTAGAAAATAGAAAATGAACCAAAGATGCTATGAAAAAGATAGACATAATAACTGGAATAAAATGATAATTTGCTAATTACAGACCTAACGAATTTCACTGAAATTGATCTAAAACATCGAAGGCCTATAGGTCTGAAAATCTTATGACATAAAAAGGGTTGAATAACGACGTAGGTTCAAGAGCATGGGTAGACCTAACTTAATAGATAAATTCCGAAGATCTAAAACCAAAGAACACCAAGAATATACAGAATAGATAATCAGGTTTAGACCCAATTTCATAGTCTCAAAACTTAAGCAACACTTTCCTAGTCATGAATCATAGGTGTTTAATTACAGTTGTCCTTGTTATGTCATAGGCAATAGTTTATGTTTCCTAATCAAAGGCATAGGCTTGTGTTCGTAGTCAAGGAAATAATTCTCATAGTCATGAGTCACAGTCATAGGCAGTGTTCATAGTCATAGGCAATGTTCATAGTCAAAGAGGCATAAGGTTTTAAGGTCCATAGTTTCATAGTCACAATCTCATTGGTCATCGAATCATAACAATTCTTAATTAAGTCCAAAGATATAAGCACTGATTCGAATAGAAAGATTTGGCATATTCTTTTATTCCTTTAATTTCATGTCACGAATAGAGAAAACGTTCAAATCTAAAAAGTAACCGACTTACAGAGATTAGATTAGATTCGTAGAAAAACAGTCGTTAAAGTCGTTTGAATCTTCACTTGAATCCTAGCTTGTTTTGAATCTCCTCTTGAAAGTCTTGAGCAGCATTTCCTCGTCTTGGATTTTCGTATTATTTTCTTATTTTTATTTATTTATACATTTTCTCAGAGGAAGCATAAGGATAGAAAAGAATTGTGAATAGAGAAGGAGATTAAGGCTGTTTATATAGGATTAGGCGGACGAACCTAGGCAGGAAACGTGACCAAATACATCAGAATGAACCAGGTTCAGAAAACTGGATTTCAGGAGCAGGTCGACCCCTAGGTCGACTACCCAGTCGACCTGAGTCTTGGGTGGGAAAATTCCCGCCCAGCCCAATCTAG
Source organism: Allium sativum (assembly GCA_030737875.1). Classification (NCBI taxonomy): domain Eukaryota; kingdom Viridiplantae; phylum Streptophyta; class Magnoliopsida; order Asparagales; family Amaryllidaceae; genus Allium; species Allium sativum. The sequence continues at coordinate 39,805,915 of JASFAX010000020.1, read as the reverse complement.
GTCCGATTTTGAATTTTGAACTCGTTTCTGACCTGTTCGAATTTTAAATCGAATTCTGAAACTTCTGAAGACGATAACTCCTTCATACGGAGTCCGATTAACGCAAACTCGGACTCTATCTCATGCAGAATTCCGAGACCAACGCAATGGCGTAGCCCGTTTCCCTTGATTTTGATATTAAAATTTAATTCTGCCTTGATTTGTGAATCTTAATGTTACAGAATTACGGGGTGTTACAATCTTTTTACCCAAATTCACATATTTCATATTTCAACACTGAACTAAAGATCTGGGGCATAATTATAACAAATTTATGTTTAATTGGACTGATTTCCAGATCCACTGTGTTATGTAACATATACGACACATTTCACGACAAAACTATAGGAATATGTTGGAAAAAATATAAAAATCCAACAATTCATGTTTATACATAACTACACAACTTGTCATTTACCAATTTTAAACATATTCATAATCAGATCTAATGGTTATCACAATTTACAATTATTTAAATAACAGATCTGATAGGCATAAAACATAGATTGGATTCAAACGAAATAGATAAGCCATTATAATTGTATTAGTAAATTTCTCACTTACCTTATAGCTTACAATTTCTTAGTTTTGAACCCTTAGGCTTACAATCCCCAAATTCTTATAAATCCACAATTTATCTAGAAAGGGGGAAATTCTAGATCTGTAGAAATATAGGGAAAGGGTAGAGAGCAAAGAAAATCTTTGAGCATCCTCTTCCATTTAATCTATTAATCGTCCTAGTTCCATATGAATTTGATATGATTTGGTACATGTATGAACATATTTTAATTAAAAATTAGGTTAGAAGACGAAGAAAAATGGCAGAGCTCCACTGCCTCTGTAGATTCGAATGGAGGAGAATGAGGCTCTACCCCTTTATTTATATGGGTGGAAATGGCCTTGGACTGTTAGATAAGTTTTAAGTTATATTTGTCCATCTGTTTTATAATATTTTATAAAACCATCCCCCTTAACCCTAGCCGCCGCTGGCTGGCTCGACCAAGCGGTTGCAGCCAACGGTTGACCACCGGCCGACCGCTTGGTTGACCTGACATTGAGATGGCCACGGGAATTAATATTTCCATATATATATTATTCTGGTTTATTTGTTATCCGTCTATTTTCGTATTTCGTCCGTAATTTTTTCAAATGGACTCCGTTCGCGAAACTTCAAACATGAATGTTGATAAGAATTCCGAGACGAATGCAATGGTTAAAGTTTAATGGTCAAATCCCATCATTTGCAGAAATTCCTATTTTGAGTTTCTAACTAAATAACTATTTATTGTCAAAATTCCGGTTTGTTACAAGTCTTCTCATGCTCTAAGCGAGTGCAAGATAACTTTAAATCAGTATTCTTGGTCGTAATGCTCTGTCATTGTTCCTTAAGGGATACATGTTCTTTGTTATTGACTTCAAGCTCATTATGGAAATGCTGTTGCAACTCATCGTGCAATTTCTTGTACTTTTCAGCTTCACGTTCCGTAGGTGCGAGTTTAGTGTAGACTTCTTCGCATTCTTTCTCGATAGCCTTGACACATGATGTGTCGCATTCCCACAGATGCCTCTGATTATCCAAGTCTAGCTGGAGATTCTGTATGATCCCTGATAGCTTCCGAGCATATTTTCATGTTTTTTGTGCTATTCGTCGATAGAGTCTGTCTTTTCCTTGATGCTATCAGTCCAATTTTCGGGGACTGTTTGGAGGTTAGGCACAAAATGCATGTTCCCGAAGTAATACCAAGGAAACTGCTCATTCAAAACTTTAATCCTCTCAGCAGTAGAAGTGTCAAGAATAATAGGCTTTGACATGGACACATCAATTGATTTACGTTTGTACAGAATAATTGATGCGCCATCCTTATCCTTGGCCATGTCTTTGGAGTTAAAATGCTTCTTGGAACGTTTGTCCCGAGGTTGTGCTTCTTTTAGGGGAAATGGATCTTGGGAAATTTGTTTTCCCTCTTCATGGGAGCCGTGATAGCTCTTATGCTTGTCGACATCAGAGTGGATCGGTGAATAGGAGTGTGAGGAAGGCTAATACTTGTGCTGGAAGCGCCTTTTCTCCTCTCGGGTGCGGTCATCTCTATGTCCATGCTCGGGATCAGAATAAGTCTTGGGGAGACTGTTATGGAGCTTTCTAGGATCATAACCCTGATGAGACATAGTTCCTACAAATCAAAGTGAGCAAGTGTTAGAATAAGGAATTAATGTAACACACAGGCGTTGTAATGTGCAGTGTTTGTGCGTCGTGTGTTCTTAGTGGTCCCCTCATTGGATCGAGGCCTGGAGTTTGGCTGCTTGATGTCATCTTCCCTGTCTTAGTAGGTGAGATTCCTCTTCGGAACCTGGAAAGAAGGAACCCGAGCCAAGGTTTTGAGAAGAGTATATAGTGTCTGGCAAAAGAAGACCGCCTAAACCCCAAAACGGAGACACTGACTTCTCTTGGTGGGATTCATGGTTGGATTTTTAGCCAGAGGTGGAGCATTGGGAGAGGGATGCTTTCCGGTAGTTGATATATCTTTCGGGGAAAGGTCCTTAGGCACTTCCTTGATTTTCTTTCCTAAGAGCTCCTTTGTGAATACATTTATATGAGAGGGAATCTTAAGAGTTTCACTAATCACTTTCGCAGGGGACTTCACCTTTTACCAAAGATGAACTTCATGACTGGAACTTGCAAAGTCTTTACATCCTAGGGCCACCCTAACCTTAAATGATGTCGTCGCCTGCCTCTCGAGAAAATTCATGCCTTTTATCCCTGTCAATGCCAAAGGAATCTGAGCTGGAGGAACTTATACAAGAGCACGATCTCCACAACTCCCATACTTCCCTGTAGACTGAGAAAACGATATTGATGAAGAAATTCATCCACAAGGCAACTGCTGACACTTAGCTAGGTCGGCCGAGCATTCAATAAAGTAGTTAGACGATCCTGGTATACTTGACCATGCGGCTTCTTCGGATATAGAACTGATACTGAAAAGAGATGTTATAAATCAAGCAACATAAGGCTAAAGAAAAGAAACTAGGATTTGGAGCTCAGTATACTGAAGCCATCTCCTAGCGCATCCCTCTTGGTGACATATATAAAACAAATTGGGCCTTATGTCGCCAACATTACTGCATCCTTCAGTCGTCATCTTCTTTTTGGGAACAAATTCGAAATAAAGAAATGAAGGAGTCACTTGTTGGGATGTTTGAAATTATAGAAAATGGTTATATCCTCATATGGGGACTCCAAACCCAAGACTTTCATATATGCTATAAACAAAGTATACAAGCTTGAGTATGACATCGGATGAAGCTGCATGGGTGCTATTTTCACTCGCCTAAGAGAATCGACGACAGAAGGGTGAAAAGTAGGAATGCTTCCAATTGAGCACATTTGTCGACTTATTGTCATGTACCCTTCCACAGGATTGTGAGGTTTATATGAGATAATGGTGACTAAGATGTCATCCCAAGGGATTCCATGCTTTACGCATAGTCATTGTAGCTTGATTCATCAGTGGTGGGTACTGAAGAATCCTTAGGATCTTCCAGAAAGATTGGTTCATTGAATGTGCCAGGGGCCATGTTATCTCCAACTCCTCCGACCTCTTCATCCATAGAAATTCCTTCCTGGGAGGAGTCTACATCCCCATGGATGTCGGCTTCGAATTCTAGGTCATCACCATCAGAGTTATATTCTGGCGAGGAATGTCGCGACTGGTTGTTGTCTCTGGAGCTTTGCCCTTTTCAGATACAAAATGTCCTGTAGAATATCTCCTAGACATGCTTGCTGTACTATCCAAAAAACGTTGGTGGTTAGATTAAAGTAACTTGTGCCCCTTTGTGTGTGAAATGCAAGTGTGTTAGAGTGCGTAAAAAATAGAAATGTTGAATGCATGTAGTTGTTCATTATGCGTCGTAGTACTGCGAAGACATATGTATTTATATCCAGAAAATCTGAGGTAACATGCTCTGCCACTTTGGTCTGATTTCTGAAAGGCTCTATCCTAACTGTACGGGAGTATATATATTCTACATTAATTTTCTTATTTGTTTCTCAATCTTAGAATTACGACATTTCTATATTCATCAACTGATGTAGAGATGTCGAGTTAAATGATTCGGTTGCCTATGTTTAAGACAGTCCAGATCAGATCACTCCAAATCGGTTAGGCCATTGGTGTGAATGCTCCAGATCGAGTGACATCGAATCAAATGACTTCGGCTCAAAAAATTTTGATCCAAACCCACGTTACCACTTTTATCCTCTACATCCTCTCCTCTTCAATTTCACGAATCCGATCTAAGCCCTCCACCTCTCCTCCTTCCCCGATGGCCTCAATTCGTGTTCATATGCCTCCACAAAAAATCAATGCCCTATCTCTCCGTAATAGCCACCTCGATGCCACGAAGTAAGTAACACACCAGCAAGATAATGTCATAGGAACCGCGGGTAAGCCAGCAATTGCTCAGGCACCAATGGCAGCGACGACGATTTCTGGGGCCTGATGCACCAACGCCATGACAATCCAAAGGCAGTTAACATGAGCTTGGGACATAATTCGTATGAGATTATAGGTAAACGAACACGAAGAACCTAAATTAAAAACCCATCATTAATGATTTAGGAATTGAATTCGGGATTGAAACAGTGGATTTGGGTTTTTGAAGCTTTAACGGTTCGTAATTCAATGGCAGAGAAAAGTAAAAGGTAAAAAAGGAAATAAAGATCGCCTGGCTTATATACGGTGGAGAATTGACTACTCGGGCCCCTTGGAAAGACAGCACGTTCTCATTTTCTGAACATAATGGAAGGGTTCAAGAACGCTTCGGATCAAATAAACCCTGGATTCGATCTGGAGGGTAATGATTTTTGTGATCTGATACTGGAAGATGGAAAGTGAAGTGTTAGAAAACATGGGACATTATAGTCAATTGTTTCATGATTTTGGTAATACGACAGACTCACATGGTTTGATTAGATCTCAACGATCATCATAAGAAATTGTTCGGAACGACTTGTATGTGTATATTCATGTACGAGAGCCGACAATTTAACATGACTTGAAATAAATGAATTCAACCTTTTTCATTTGACAAGGGTAAGAAGAATTTACAAGTGTGCCTGTCACCACCCGAAGCAAAGATTTTGACTTGGTAATTACAACCAAAATAATTTTGGACATGGTCTTCTATCTATCCATGGAATGAGGGATCAAGAGTCATGATTTTACAAAGAGACATGACTATTAACTATTACATATTCAGGAATGAATGGCCTAATTAGTTCAAAGAAAATATAATCTACGATATGATGCACTCTATGGGGTAAAATGTAAGCCGAGCTTATAGCAAGGCCGTCCAAGGTTCAAGTGATACCAATCATAAGTTTTGGACATTGTAGTGAGTAAAAGTTGTATATATGTGAATATGTATATAGTGTTGTGTAAATATGCTATCGGCATCAAGCTGTTGGAACAAACAACATGGTGTCGATGCCGAAACCAAGAGAACAACACTAGCGAGACAAGCCAAGGAGATACAAGAAGGCAACACAAACAATCACCGAAGCTGATACCAAGAAGGAAATATAAAAAGCGGTACCGAAGTCAAAGAACGATTCCAAAGCTAGTGCCAAGAAGGAAATACTGAAGCCAAAGACGATACTGAAGGAAAAGCCAAGAAGAAGGGTACTGAAGTCGAAGGCCATACCAAAACCAATGCGAAAGTTAATACTGAAGTAGATGCCGAAACCAAATACGAAGTAATGAAGTCGACATTGAAACCAAGGTAGCAATATAAGCAAGCTACCGAAAGGCAACACCAATAAAAGTTGTAAATGGCATAGTTGTAATATTGTAACCCATATTATTTCCTCTATAAATAGAGGTGTACTGTTCACTTTTTATGTAATGGGAAAGTTTATCTTCTCTTTCATGTTATTATTCTCTTAGTTCATAACATGGTATCAGAGCATTGATCCTTATTCGTAGAACATTTCTTCCATTTTAAAATCTCAAATCTATTTTCATTCTTATTAGTGAATCAAGGAGAAACCAAACCAGTAATGGAGGTCATGCCAATGATTTCTAAGATAATCAAGCACGAGTTGAGTGAATCGACTTACTTCGATTAGAGTAAAACTATTCAGTTATATTTACGGAGTATTGATTAAGATAATCATCCAGTAGAAGAACCACCTAAAGTGGATCCATCTAACTAGGATGCGCTGATGTGGCTCCAAGATGATGCACGTTTGTTTCTTCAAATCCGAAATAAAATCGAGAGTTATATCATCATCTTATTGAATCATTGTGAGTTCATGAAATAACCTACGGATTATTAAGAGTTTTCATTTTCTGGAAATGGAAATATAAACTAGATATATGAGATTTGCAAGCCATTCTATTGAGTAGAGAACAAGATCAGTGATTGATAAATAATTTCATGACATTCAAGAAGACTTATGAAGAATTCAGTTTGCTACTTCCTACCAGCGCTAATGTTAAAGTACAGCAGAAGCAAAGAGAATAAATGACTATTATGAGTTTTTTGGCAGCTCTCTCAGCTGAGTATGAATCTACTAAATCTCAAGTTTTATATGGATCAGGTGTGACATCTTTGCATGATTTGTTTAGGAGGATTCTTAGAACTGGAATCTCAAGTTCAAGTTCAACTCCATCAATTCATCGTAATAGTGCTTTGGTTGGTATGGCTAATAAAAATCAACCATGGAAATATAATCATAACTCATACAAAAGGAAGGTTAGTCCACTTAGATATGAGAATCAGACAGTGAAGTCAAAAGTATATTGCAAGAAACAAAGGCACACTAAATTTGAATCTTGGAAGCTACAAAATAAGTAAAAACTAGATGCAAATCAACAAGCAGCTAACGTTGTGAAAATTCAAAATCAAGTTAGCCAGAATGTTATGATTTCAGCTAAAGAATTTGGAAAATTTACTGAATATCAGAATGATCTCAACATGTCAGGTTAACTCATTTCAAAACTTGTTAATAACAAAGTTTTGCCAATCTAGGAAGAAATCGATGGGTCACTGATTCTGGTGCTACGGATAATGTGATGGGTAATCATACTCTTTTCTCGAGTTCTCAATCACAAACTCTTACTCAAAATGTCACTTTAGCCAATGGTTCCTCTTCAACCATTCAAGGGTTTAGAACAACAAGTCCAACTTATTTACATTCTCTATCAACATTTACATTATATATACCAAAACTCGTGTTTAGTCTACTTTCTTTCAGCCAAATAACACAACAACTTAATTGTTCCATCTCATTCTTTCTATCTTATTGTATATTCCAGGATCTTGTGACTCGGGAAATCATTGGTAGAGGACTTGAGCCAAAGAAACTATATGTACTTGATGTTCCTTCCACAGACCAACGATCAGCTGTTTATTCATGTATTTCTCAAGCCTTAAGGATGTACTATCAATTAGGGCATCCGTCTTTACTCTTTTTATTGAAATTATGTCTGTAATATAAGTTATTACAGTCTTTGAATTGTGAATCATGTCATTATGTTGAACATCACCATGTAAGTTTGAGTTCTAGAATGAATAAAAGAGCTAATTGTCCTTGTGAACTTGTTCATTGTGATATTTACGGTCATTCGTATGTGATTTCTTGACCATGATTTAGATACTTTGTTACCTTTATAGATGATTATTCATGTATGGCTTGGATTTTTCTTACGAAAAATAGATCTGGGTATTATTCAATATTTTATTCATTCTGTGATGAAATCAAAACTCAATTTAAAACTTCTGTTAAAACTCTAAGGAGTGATAATGCGGAGGAGTATACTTCGAGTTTATTTCAAACTTACATGATTTAAAATGGAATACTACATGAAACATCTTGTATTGATACGACACCTTAATGTGGAGTTACTGAAAGAAAGAATATACATTTGCTTGAAATATCACAGGCATTGTCATTTCATACAAATGTGCCTAGAAGTTTATGGGCTGATGTTGTTTCCACAGCATGCTTTTTAATAAATTGTATGCCTTCAACTATTCTTATGGGTGATATATCATACTCAATTATCTTTCCAAACAAATCACTATATCCTTTTAAGCTAAAAATGTTTAAATATACATGTTTTGTTTTATATGTCAGGCCACAAATATCTAAACTTGATCCAAAATTTGCTTAGTGTATACTCCTCGGTTATTCTCGTTTGCAAAAAGGGTATAGGTGTTTCTGTCCCTCTTTAAATTAATATCTTATATCTATCGATGCTACTTTCATTAAAGAAACACCATTCTTTCAGTCATCATCAAGCTTACCCTATCAAAGTCAGGGGAGAAGGATGATTTTCTTATGTATGAAATATCACATTCTGCTCAAGAAAGGGAACAATATTAATGGTTTTTTTAATGAATTTATCACCTTCTCATGACATTGGAACATGAACCAGTTTCTAAATTTAATCCTAAAAGTGATCTTCCTATTGCTCTACGAAAGGGAAAACTTTAGTGTATGTATCCTATATCTTCATTCGTATCATATAAACATTTGACCGCATCAACTCATTCACTTTTAACTTCTCTTGAATCTGTTTCTATACCTAAAACTGTTGGGAAGCATTATCAAATCTTGGATGGCACCCTGCTATGGCCTATGGTTGAAGAAATGAATGCTCTTGAAGATAACGAAACATGGAGTCTAGTTCGGTTACCTAAAAATGAGAGACCTATTGGGTGTAAGTGGGTATTCACTGTAAAATCGCACTATGATTGTAACTTGTAAAGACCCAAAATTTTGGAACCAATTTAATATTTTTGAAAATTCGAGTTTTTAATAATTTAAAAGAAGTGTGCATAAATGTGGATACATACACTCATTTTCAAATACGATATCAAAAAGTATAACGGTCAGATAAGTTATTTAAATCAGTTTTATCAACTTACTAGTTCAAACAATTTTTGGCAGAAACAAGATTTTAACACTATTCACCAAAATTGTAAAATTTTGAGATAGTATAACTTATTTGTCTTCAATGGCGACTAGGGCCTGCGCTTTTTCTCTTCCAGTACTTCCCCTCGTTCCTTCCTTCTATCCCTAACCTTCGTATCTTCTTAACGCTTTTTCCTCTGTCTCCCCTTCCTCCTTTCCCCAAGATTTCTCATTATAGTCAAGTTTTACCCCTTGTCACATCTAGTCTCTTGTCCATTTCTTTTCCCTCCCAGTTATTCCTTTTCCTCTATCTTCCCCTTACTCCTTTCTAATAGCATCGACGTTGTTTGCCTTTATATCTTTCCATAGCACCCTAGGCCTTTAACTTAGTCTCCTTCTTATTCTTCGCTGGCTTCGGTTTCTTGGCCTCCTCCCTTAGTGTCTGCTTTTCAATACTTCAGATCTACTTTTTGACATCGGTTGATTTTTCACTGTCTACCTCGATCGTTCTTTGTTGACTCTCCTTCCGCCTGGCTAGCCTGCCTTATACTCTCGGCTTCCTTATTTATAGCATGCTTCTTCAAAGGGGGATGAAAGTATGCTAAATCAGTTATGTTTCTTGGGTTCATAGGTTTGAATTAAGGAATTGAGTCCGATAGGTTTGATTCAGTTTGCATGTGTATTGTATTCAGTTGTTTGTCATCTTGTTATTCAGAGATTTGTCTATGCGTTGACATTATTGGATACTTGCTTATTGCTGGTTTGGTTAGGCTGGTTTCTTGGTTGGATTTGTTCGTTGAGTTGAGGCTGCTGTTTAATTATGTCTTCTTTGCCTGTGAGAGATGTTATCATATTTCGTGTGTTGTCTTGAGTTTTTTAGTTAGTTGTATAGTTATTAAGGTGTAGTTTTAGGTCACGTTTTATTGTGATACTAGATCTGGATGGATGTTTCAAATTGATGGGTAACAGTGTAGTATATTTGTGGTTTTGAGTTCTGCATACCAGTTTTTCAGTGATTCAACTATCTGGTTTCAAGCTCCTGCTACATTTCTGCCTCTGTTTCAATCCTCTGCATGTTCTCATGCTTGTCATGATAGCTACCTTAGTGCTTCTTGGATTTATGGCCCATTTCAATCTCTGCTTGGTTTTTTATCTGCCTAGTGTCGTGTTTGCTAGTGTGTACGTGCTCTATTTTATGCTATAGTCTTGGAGATATACATTGATCTGCTCTAACTTGCATTCTTACTGTTCGGCAAGTATTGAAGACGTTAAGAAAATAACCGAAGGGTTTATTTAGACATTGTAATCTTCATGGAAATGTATTTGTCTGTAATTACATTGTAACTGATCGCACCCTGCGTGGTGTTTTGATTATAGTTTTCAATTGATTTGTTGTGTCAGAATGTCTATAACAGAAAAGTATTTTGCTTATCTTCTATCATATATTGTAATCATTATTTGCTATAATGAAAAAGTGGTGCAGTCCATAAAAACTGGCTAGCTTTGCAGGAAAAGATTAACAAAAATATTTTGAAAATCGATGATTCTGCACTAGTTTAAAAGCCTAGAAAACAGAAATTCTGCATATCATCTCGAAATTCAATGAAACCATTTCTATCGAATCCATAATAATAAATAATGTTAATATTTCAAATTTCAAGTTAATTGGAGTTAGTGTGTGAGTGTGCGTAACATAAATGTGAGTTAGAAAAAGCAGTTAAAACTGAATAATAACATTAACTATGGACATTTTACAAACAGTCTCAGAATCTGATGAGACCAGGACCATTAGAATGGTATTTGAAAAATATAAGAGAGTTTCAAATTTCGTAATTTTTGGGATTAGTACGTGGTTGTGCGATATTAAACGCATAGGTAAATATTAAAGAAAATTGATTTTAAACGATTTAACTAATTAGTTTTGAGCCAATAAATAACACTTATGTTAGACCAAAAACTGGTTCTAATACCCAAATAATCTTGACTCGTAGATAATTAAAGCTATAAATGAAAGAAAGTACAACAAACACACCAAATTTATAGTGGTTCAGCGTTAAAGAGCCTACGTCCACTTTATATGATTCTGATTATATGTTTGAATGCAAGTACAATCATAATATTCTCTCAGTCTCACTTTTACAACAATAATTCACTCAGCAAATTCGAGATGCTTCTGATTAGAAATAGTAGAGGTTTGATAACGGTGGAATTAAAGCTCTGAATTGCCATAAGATCCTTAAAAATGCCAAGTGTCGGGCTATTTATAGTTGATTTCTATAGGAGGTTCGTGAAAGCATGTGGCACCAATCCCAAGGATCTCAGAGCCATTCATGAGTGGGTGAAAACGGTCAACATGGTCGTTATGGATGCATGTCACTGGATCCTTGATCTGCAGTTTGTGGGTGACTAAGTCGTGGCTACCATTTCGTGAATCTAGGGTCAGTTCGTGATCCTTGTGTGAGAGCCGGGTTGCAGGTTAATACCACGAGCAGGTCGTGGCTTGAGTTTTCAAAGTGGGTCACGAGCCGGTTGGAAGTGAAGGACCACGAGCCATCTTTTGATCCTGGATGGTGAGCCATGCTTGCGAGTATACAAGCATTTCTTGAGTTTTAGAGCACATTAGCATTCTTCTGTTTAAATATATGTGGATAAACCCTTGGTGGCTTGGTCAGAAAACTCGCCAATATTTCCGCCCCTCGAAGTACGTTTTATCGATGATGGAACGTGCTTCGAAACTGTATCTGTGTCTTTTCCCAGAACGATGAACACCAACGATCGCATCTATTCGTAAGGTCACAATGCTTCTAAAAATTGCGTCCTCCGATGAGTATAAATACATCTCTGATTTTCCAGTTATTTCGTCGTTTGTTAGTCATCTCCTCAACTTGGAATTTCAAGGTAGATTACGAGCAATACTTCAGGTAAATCCCTTAAATTTTCACAAACAGATTCAACGAACATAGCACAATTCCGTACACCAATATATTACAAATCTGGACTCTTCAAGCCACTACTAATCTAAAAAAATTGGTCATCAAATCACTCTATCTGCTATATTACCTGGATCATACCATTGTCTTTGTTTGGGGTCTCCCAGGCCTTCTTTCATGTGAATTATCACGTATATGGGTTGACCATTTGAAGCCCATCGAGTCACCCACCCAACAGCGGGCTAAGGCCTTAAACTATGGAGGGTTCACCCCCTAGTATATGTAATTTAGGTTTATCTCCATTTACACTTATCTTTCACTACATTCAAACCGCCTTCCTTCCAATTAAAACTCGAGTTTCCTAATTTCATTTCGATACAAATAGGTAATTGTGAATAGTAAAATCTTCCATGTTTTCTATACTGCCTTTAATTCGATTTACAAGCTAGCTATTCCTCGAGCTCCATTTTAATTTTCATTATGCCACCCTCCCATGGTCCTCTCAGCATTAGCTTACCTCGAAATGTGTGTTGTTGTGTACATGTGGAGTGGTTGGTGAGTGAAGGAGTGAGGACTCGCATGTGTGTTGGGTATTCAGGCATGAACAAGCAGTTCGTGATTCGCGAAGTCTCCAGCACTTCTTAGAGTTGGAGGGAAAGGAGTGAGATTTTGGGTCGTGACGGTGGAAAAATAAGGCAATAGGACGGATCGTGAAGTAGGGCGATGGTGTCACTCGTGGAAGGGAGTGAGGCATCGATTCGTGGAAAGGGATAAAGCATCGGTTCGTGGAGAAGGGTGGATCAACGGTTCGTGGATAGGGGAAGTGAAGCGGGTCGTGGGGGTACCTCGCGAACCGTATAGGGTGAGCCGACATGATGTATAAATGAGTAATTGACCACGAGCCCCGTTATGATCTTGAACCAGACTCCTCTCTACGAGTCGATCCCTTGTCATGAGCTGATGCGCGTCTACCGGTTAAGCCTCTATCACGAACCGACCTATCCCCACGAGCCGAACCATATAACTGCATATTTTGAACATCTCTGGACTCGCTCCTAGCCTATAGATTTTTCCTGACTAAGTTGAATCGAATAATCAGACACGCCCTCATAAATCTTAGTTGAAAATCAACCATGAATTGAACAAATCAGCGAGCAGTTAGGTCAAAGCATTCGAACAAGATGCTTTGGACTGTATGACAACTTAAAGACATGCGATCACCAATTGTCTTTTCATCTGCTTTACGTTACGTTTTTCTTTCCAGGAATGCACACACTTGTACACACTAGCACTTGCACACATGGGGTTCACAAGTAATTATACTCTAATTCTCTCTTGTATTTGTTTATCAACATTGCTGTAACAAACCTTATTTTTGAATAACATGTTATAACACAAATCAAGGCAGAATTAAACTATAACATCTAAACCAAGGGAAAAGGTCTGTGCCATTGCGTTCGTCTCGGAAAATTACGCGAAATAGAGTCCGAGTTTTTGAAAATCGGAGTCCGTATGACCAAGATATGGCCTCGCGAAGTTTCACGAAAAATTCAAAATCAAAACAGATTCAAATCTCAGAGAAATCAGAAGTGGCGGGAAAATTCCCGCCAGACCCAGGGGGTCGACCTGGGGGTCGACTGGGGAGTCGACCTCCCCACCAGGTCAACTGGGGAGTCGACCCCAGGGTCGACCTGGGTGTCGACCTGCCTGGTCGGCCCAGGCAACCTGGTGCACCCATTTTGGCTGTTTTGACCTATTTTGGAAGCTTTTGACAGGATTTGATGGCTTGGAATGAATCTAGGGTTAATCCTATGGCTAATACTATCCTAATCTTCTATAAAAAGACCCCTAAACCTAGCCTAAATCATCATTATTCAATCCTACAACTAAACTATGTCAAATTTGTTCCTCTCATCGCCTCCACTCTCATGCTAAAATTCTAAGTTTATTTATATGAGAGATTTTGAGTGCATACAAGTGTTTTCAAGCTTGTATGAGTGTTCTTAGTTTGCATTCAAGACAAGTTGCAACATTTCTATTTCAAAGCAAGGGTTTTTATTGATTTGGCTCAAGGGTTTAATTTGGAGCTTTCATATTTGGGTCTTTTTGGTGATTGCATAAGGGCTTCGTCTCAATCTTTTAATAAATATTCATTTGTGTCTTCATAGCATTGTAAGCCCTTTTCTACTTTCATTCTTAGAACTCTAAAGTTAAATGAATGATGCAAGTTTGGTTGATCATTATGATATGCAAGTTTGGTTGATCATTATGATATGCAAGTTTGGTTGATCATTATGATATGCAAGTTTGGGTTGATCATGTTATCATGTTATGCAAGTTGACACATGTTGCTATGTTATGCAAGTTTGGGTTGATCATGTTATCATGTTATGCAAGTTAAACTTGAGTTAGTGAGCTTAAAGCTTCAAGCTTTATGTTAAAGGTTGCATTTTGGCAACATGGAAGTTATCATATCCCTTATGATAACTTGCATGTGAGGTTAAATGCGAACTTCTAGCAACTTCTACATGTCATTTATCACCATGTATCACTTATATGCTAAGTTTGGTTTTATGCATGCTTTTGAAGCCTAATAATGCAATATGCAAGTATATGAATATATGTACATTTCATATGCCACCATGTTAAACTTGTGGCTTCAACACCTTTTTGTCATGATTATGCCAAGTTCCCTATTTTATCCTTTATGCGTTGTTGCGATTTTGTAAACGAAGGGATTACATTGGAGTTGGGTAACATTATGACAAGAACATGGTTTTTATAACATGACGTGATATGTAATTATGTTTTGGAAACATAATGGACATGACCCTTAGAAAAGATGAGGGTGGCCAACTCGAGGTTGGGTTGAGTTTGTAGCATAAATCTACCCAGACCCTCCTGGCTTAACTAGTGGCTACAAACAATAGGACCCAATGTGAGAAGTTGGTCATGTTGTGCTCGAACCCGAGGTTATACCAAGTTGTGGTATAAAGCTACCCGGACCCGCCCGGCTTAACTAGTAACCACAACAAGGTCTAATGTGAGAGGTTAAGGCACATTAAGTTAATGAATGCTTCCTGATTAGGGTTAAGTCATGGTCCACTTAATACTTAACCAATTCGGGCTTGATGGGTTAATCGGGGTTAAGTCATGAACCTTGGGTACACTTAACCAATTTAATCCACGTTTGGATCTGGTTAACCACATTTAACCCGTTAAGGAAACCCTAGTTGCGTGGTCCTTTGCAGCAGTAACCCTCTAGATAGTATCATAAGACCCTAGGACTAGGCTAGGGTGGGGCACGATTACTGGGCTGATATGTAAGCGACCAAAACGGCGGCTGTGTGGTACGCCGGTGTAGGTCCAGGCGGACTATGGTCGTGCACTTAGTCCGGAGTTGGAGAATCAGGCACGGGTACCAGTAGATCTAGGCTGTGCATACTTGATTGGTGTCCGAGGTCTACACCCTAGGACTTGATACACCTTGGGGTGGACCTAGCACAGTTAGCTACATTTCATGTTTGGGTCGTATGACACCGACACTTGACGAGTTAGGCTTGTAGGGAGCCGATCAACTAGACCGAGTAGTTGGACCTTGATTTAGGTCACCTCATGATATTGGGCCAAGCGTGGGCCAAGGGATCGATTCTTGTTTTTACCTGACATGTTAGAATGCTAATACACCCGTGATGCAAAACTTAACCTTGATTACGCGATGACATCTTTACCTATCTTGTTAGTTAATCATCATGCCAGTATGTTGTTATCCTTATGTACATCTCAGCTTCTCATGCCAGTTAACTTTACTAGTTCATGGACTGATAGTAGTAGGGCTTACCAGTCTTTTTGACTGACCTGTTTTCTTTCGCCTCTTTTCTTCCGTTTCCCCCCCCCCCCTCAGGTCCTCAGGGTGGGAACGTTGGAGCTTAGCTTGGATCTTTACAGCTTGCTTACTGGATTTGCTCATGTATGGTTTTGTACATTGAGCTAGCTATGGTTTATCACTTCATTTTGGGGATAGTACTTTATGTATTTCAGTTTATGCTTTTATCTAGACTTTGTGTGTTGGAAAATAATGACCAAGTACTTTGTTGTAACTTAACTATGGTTTTGAAATGCTAGTTTTATCCGCTGCTTTAATACTCTGTTTTACTTATATGTTCTGTCTTGTGATATCTGCATGCATGTTTACCCTTGTTTTAACGCCCCTCCAAAGCCAGTGTACTTGCAAGAGTTACCCTGGCGGAGGTGGGGTGTTACATTTGGTATCAGAGCATAAGGTTTACAAGATTTGAGCAAAAGTGTTTTTAAAACTTACCTTTTGAAAAACTATTTTCAAAACCAATTAAGTGTTTTCCAAGAAAAGTCTAGTTATTTTAAAAAGGCTATTCCCCAAAAGCCATAGCACTATCCTTCGTTTCCTTGTTCTGAATCTATCTTTTTCTTTTTCAGTATGGCCGATCTTAACCTTCCCGAGGGAGTGACCATTCCCGGATGGTTCCGGAGGTATGGAAGCTAGGGCCAACGATGTGGGCCCAGCAAATACCCCCAACATAACTGAGGTCCCTCCTCCTCCTCCCCCTCCTCAGAATCCACAAGCGGATTTCGCTAAAGTTTGCAAGGACTTTAAGGCGATGGGTGGCAAGAACTTCATAGGGACGGAGACTTTTGTGGAGGCACGAAATTGGTTGAAATAAACCGAAGATCTTTTCGCTATCTTTGATGTGGAAGACCATAGAAAGGTTTTATTGGCAGAATGGTTATTAAAAGAAGAAGCTGCTTATTGGTGGGAGGTCACCAATGCTACGAGGCCTATAGAGACCTGGGCCGACTTTAGGACAAGATTCGGGCTTAAGTTTCTATCATCAGCTGAGGCGAATTTGCAATTGGAGAAGTTCATATCTTTGAAGCAAGGGGACATGACAGTAAGGGAGTATGTGAATGAGTTTAACAAGCTCGCCCGATTCGGTTTGGACATGGTTAATACTCCCCAGAAGAAGGCTTTACGCTTTGCACGAGGGTTGAACGAGCCATTACAGGGTTTAGCCCTATCTCATATACCCATGGGGGCCACTTTTAAGGGACTAGTAGACATGGCATTGCTTCAAGGAGACGATAAGAATGCCAAGAAGGAAGTCAAGGCTAATGAGACTCAAGCCAAGAAGACAGACTCCAAGTGGGGAGGAAATCAGAGCAATCAGAACAACAAAAACAACAAGAACAACAAGGGCAACAAGGCCAAGGCAAAGGATCCAAGAAAATGCCACTGCTGTGGGAATGTTGGGCACATAGCTAAAGACTGTAAGAAAAGGAAGAGGAAGTCTGGCGAATGCTTTCTTTGTGGAGAGACTGGACACTTTAGCAAGGATTGCCCCAAGAAGCAAGGGCAGAATCAGCGTGCAGGACCTTCTGGAGGGCAAGTGCATGCTCTCACTGCTACTCCAGTTCAGGGTCGAGGTAGTATTTCTGTAGAAAGTCTTGTTTATATTTCTGATTATCCTGTTCGCACCTTATTTGATTCTGGCGCATCGCATAGTTTTATTTCTTCTGACATTGTTGAAAGTTTGCACCTAAGTACTAGCCTAGTTGAGGATCCCGTTTGTGTTTCAAATCCAATTGGGGGTTCCGCCCATCTATCTATGATTTGTGTGGATTTGAAGATTTCTATCTTGGCCGTAGAATTCACGTGTAATGCTTTTGTTCTCGGATTCACGGGATATGGGTTGATCTTGGGCATGGATTAGTTGTCCAGTTATGGAGCCATCCTCGATTGTGAGCATAGGGTGGTGAGGCTCATGACTCGCCTCGGTAATACCCTAGAAATTTCTTGTAACCCTAGAGGTCCCGTCATGTTATGTTATCTTGAATCTCTCGACTCGTCCGTCGATGATCTGCAATCTGTAAGGATGGTCCGAGACTATCCTGATGTCTTTGAAGAAGTTAAGGGGTTACCCCCTAAACGAGAGATAGATTTTCGCGTTTATCTAGTTGATAATGTCAAGCCAGTAACATTGCCCGTTAGGCACATGGCCCCTCGTGAGAGAAGGGAGCTCAGTAAGCAAATCAAGGAGTTGCTTGAGAAGAATTTTATTAGGCGAAGCATTTCTGAATGGGTTGCTCCGGTGGTATTCGCTACTAAGGCGGATGGTTCGCTTCGTCTATATGTTGATTATCGAGAGTTGAACAAGCTGACAAAGAAGAATAGGCACCCGTTACCGAGAATTGATGATTTCTTTGACCAGCTTGTAGGTGCTTCTGTTTTCTCTCAGCTAGATCTAGCCACCGGATTCTATCAGCTTAGAGTAGCTGAGGATAGCATCGATAAGACTGCGTTTAGGACTCCGGATGGATTCTTTGAATGGCTTGTCATGCCATTCGGTTTGACTAATGCACCCGCCTACTTCGTAGACTTGATGAGTAGGGTGTTCAGGGAGTTCCTTAACAAATTTGTTGTTGTCTTAGTGGATGACATTCTGATCTTCTCAAAAGATAAGGAACAGCATGCTAGGCATCTCAAGGAAGTGATGGATACGCTTAGAGCGCATCAGTTGAAAGCCAAGTTCTCCAAATGTCATTTCTGGAGAAGGGAAGTTCGGTTTCTTGGACATATAGTTTCTAAGCAAGGCATAGCGGTGGATCCCGCGAAAGTGGTTGTGGTTCAAGACTGGAAGACTCCTAGGAATGCAACCGAGGTAAGAAGCTTTCTCGGTCTGGCGGGCTACTATAGGAAGTTCATCAGGGACTTCGCTAAGATTTCGGCCCCTCTAACTAAGTTGACGAAGAAGAACTTAGTCTTTGCATGGGACTTGGAGTGTGAGCTTGCATTTCAAAGGCTCAAAAGCGCCCTTACCTCAGCTCCAGTTTTGGCATTACCCGATAGTGGTAAGATGTTTACCGTTTATACAGATGCATGTGGCACGGGGTTAGGTGCCGTTCTGATGCAAGAGGGAAGAGTGATATGTTATAGGGGTAGGCAACTTAAAGTTCATGAGAAGAACTATCCCACTCATGATTTGGAGTTAGCGGCGATCGTCTTTGCACTCAAATCCTGGCGCCACTATCTTCTAGGCGAAAGGTTTGAGTTGTATACTGATCACAAGTCACTCAAGTACCTCTTCTCGCAAAAAGACCTGAATCTAAGGCAGCAAAGGTGGATGGAATTCTTGGCATCCTATGACTTCGAGATAGCTTATACCCCTGGCAAGGGTAATGTTGTGGCGGATGCACTAAGCAGAAGGAGGTTGACTTTGAGCCCCTTGTTCATTGAGATGAAGAACTTAGAATTCTTGGCGACCTTTGATTTCACGACGACTGTTGAGTCGATGACGGGTTCTTTAGCATCCCTTGAGCTTAGACCCACACTTCTTGATCAAGTTGGGGCTTCACAGAAGGAAGATCCGCAAATAATCGAGGTCATGGATAAGTTGATTCGGGGTGAGACGTCTAGTCACCTTGCTAGATATACCATTAATGATAAAGGTTGGCTAAGGCGTGATGGGAGACTATGTGTTCCTCGAGTGGGAGATTTAGTCCACAGAGTTCTTGAAGAAGCGCATCACTCGAAGATGACTATACATCCTGGAGGAGATAAGATGTATAGATATATGAAGCGCATTTTCTTTTAGGCCGGAATGAAGAAAGACGTGGCAGAGTATGTTTCAAAGTGCATGGTGTGCCAACAAGTGAAAGCCGAGTCAAAGAAACCAGGTGGGCTATTACATCCATTGGAGGTCCCGCAATGGAAGTGGGAGAGTATTTCTATGGATTTTGTGGATGGATTGCCTAGGTCAAGGAGAGAGAACACAAGCATATGGGTCATAGTTGACAGACTTACGAAGAGTGCTCACTTCATCCCAGTAAAGAGCAAGAGGACCGCATCATGGCTAGCATCTATTTATCTTCGAGAGATAGTGCGGTTGCGTGGAGTTCCTTCTAGCATAGTTAGCGATCGTGACCCAATTTTCGCTAGCCAGTTCTGGAATAGTTTGCAAGAAGCAATGGGTACGCGATTGAATCTGAGTACAGCCTATCACCCCCAGACAGATGGCCAAACCGAAAGGGTGAATAGAGTGCTAGAAGATCTTTTGAGGCTCTGTGTTCTCGACTTCAATGGTACTTGGGAAGACCACCTTCCTCTTGTAGAGTTTGCTTATAATAATAGCTATCAAGCCAACATAGGGATGGCACCATTTGAAGCTTTGTATGGGAGGCCGTGTAAGTCACCATCTTGTTGGTAGGAGACAACAGATAGACTTATACTTGGGCCCGATATGACACGGGACACATCCGATAAAGTAGAATTAGTGAGAAGACGGATGAAAGCAGCCCAAGACAGACAGAAATCCTATGCTGACAAATGAAGGGCAGATTTGGAATTCGAAGTGGGAGACATGGTTTTCGTGAAGGTTTCTCCTTTGCGTAATGTGGTACGTTTTGGAGCAGTTGGGAAGCTGGCACCAAGGTTCGTAGGACCCTTCCCTGTCATAGAGAGAATTGGAAAGATGGCCTATAAGGTGGAATTGCCCGAGAAGCTAGCCGAAGTGCATAATGTCTTTCATGTCTCGCATCTCCAAAAGTGCCTACATGAATCCGCTGAGGTAGTTGAACCAAGCATTCTCGAAGACATTGAGGTAGAGAAAGAAGCAACCTTGAGAAAAGCTCCTGTAACACCCCGAATTTTAGTTAATACTAAAATTCACTAATTACAGGATAAATAATCTCAGATGTGGGAATTGGGGGTAACGGGCTGCGTCATTGCGTTCGTCTCGGAAAAATAAGCGAAATAGAGTCCGAGTTTTCGAGAATCGGAGTCCGTATGGCCCAGTTAAGACCCAACGAAGTTTGCAGAAAAATTAAAGCTAAAAACGGATTTAAAAATTTAAATTCAGATTTCAAAATGGAGCCAGCGGGGGTAGGCGGGAAGCTTCCCGCCCTAACCATGTCGACAGGCCTGTCGACAGGGGGGTCGACTTGCCTGTCGACATGGGCGCGGCGTCCAGAGAACCTGGGTGCACCAGGTTGGGTTTCAGGCTGGCTTGGAGGGCTGGGTTCTAGAGATTTCCTAAATCTAACGGACCTAATCTAATCTAGGGTTAATCTAAGGGTCTAAAACACTCACCTAATCTATAAATACACCCTAAACCTACCCTAATCCATACTAAAAATAGAAATGATGGCCACATGCCGCCAAATTAAATCTTAGAAGGAGCCTCCACTAGTTTATGAAGGAAGTTGCAAGCTAATCACTCTCTAATCAATCTCTAATCATCACCATCTTCATATTTAGCAACTAATTCCACTTCATAAGTTTGCTAATCTTGGGTTTGGTGAGTTTCTATCACTTTAACATCAATTGTTAAAGTAAGTAGATTGGGTGTAATGAGACTTATGGTCTTAAATGCGGATTAGTGAGTTTGAATCATTTATAATGATATGCTACTCTATGTTTTCCTATGTTTATGCATAATTAATAAGTGGGTTTATGCATGTTTGATAAGTTGGTTTATGCATGCTTAACAAGTTGGTTTATGCATGTTTAACAAGTGGGTTTATGCATGTTTAACAAGTGGGTTTATGCATGTTTAACAAGTGGGTTTATGCATATTTAATAAGTGGATTTATGCATGTTTAACAAAGTGAGTTATGCAAGTTCACATGCAAATTATGTGTATGATGTTATGTAAGTTATGTGTAGGTGGTTATGCAAGTTCATATGCAAGTTATGTATATGCTTAAATGCAAGTTTAACATGATATGCAAGTTATGCATGCTTATGCAAGTATGTGAATGCTTATGCAAGTATGTGAATGCTTATGCAAGTTATGTGTATGCTTAAATGCATGTTTAACATGTTATGCAAGTTATGAGAATGCTTATATACAAGTTCAACATGTTATGCAAGATATGTGTATGATAATATGCAAGCTCATGTGCAACATGTTATGCAAATTATGTGTAAGATAATATGCAAGTTTGGGTTAAATGTAGTTGGGTTAATATATGCTCATATATGCAAGTTGACATCCTCTTAACCCATGACAAAGTTATATGCTAAACCCATGATATTTGTGATGGATCTTTCCCTTTATTATGTCGTGAAATGAGAACGATTTACGTGGGGAACGATGGGGTAATGAATATGTTAATAAAAGTATGATTGGGCATGATTAAGCATACCATAAAAATAAATTAACATAACTGGGAATTTACCTATTGAGTTAGGTCTACCCCATGGGAATTTACCTATTGAGTTAGGTCTACCCATGTTATGAAAAAATTGATATTAATTAGGGATAATTAATATGGGGGTGATTAATTAGGTGTAATTAATCGACTAAGACACGAGGTTGGACTCATTTGTAGTGTAAAACTGCCCGGACCCAACCGGCTTAACCAGTTGCTACAAATGTCAGCCCAATGTGAGAGGTCTTAGCCATAAATTAAATACGTGATTAAAGTAAAGACACGAGGTTAGACTCTGTTATGACGTAAGACTGCCCGGACCCTACCGGCTTAACCAGGCGGTCATAACAGCCAGTCTAATGTGGGAGGTCTTTATGGGAGATCACGGTCTTAATTAATTAAGAAACACTTAACCATATTAGCATGTAGTGGGACATGAGGGGTTAAGTGGGTGCCTTGGGTGGCATGTGGAAATTTAGTGGTTGCCTTGGGTGGCATGTGGAATCTAGTGGGTTGCCTTGGGTGGCAATAGAAAATACGATTAGAATACTTAACCAAGTGGAAACATGTAATTAAACATGATTAAAGGGTTAAGTGGGATACACTAGATAAGTGACAAGCTTAGGTGGGTAGCTTGTGGGGGCCCATTTCAACCAATATCCCAAACGTATCTTTGTGGACTCGACCCATGTCGAGTGACGGGACACGCATATTGGGCTTGATTATAAGAGGCCAAAACGGGTTAGCGGTGGCAACGCAAGTCCAACGGGTTTCATATGCGTGTGTGGGCCCGGGCTGGTAGATAAGCCGTTGTTGCATCGTGTAGATATAAAGCCGTGCACCGTTGATATTATCAGGTGGCCACTTTAGGGGAGTGATACACCCTACTGTGGGACCAGCACGGGTATCTACGGTAGGGAGCCGATCGCTTGGGGAGTAGTGGGGTACACCTAGTGGAGATAGGGGCAGACGGCACCTATGTGGTCAGCTAGGGGTACATGAAACTA
Organism: Allium sativum; assembly: GCA_030737875.1. Classification (NCBI taxonomy): domain Eukaryota; kingdom Viridiplantae; phylum Streptophyta; class Magnoliopsida; order Asparagales; family Amaryllidaceae; genus Allium; species Allium sativum. The sequence goes on along the minus strand of JASFAX010000020.1, from coordinate 39,782,834 downwards.
CTAGTTATTTCTTTCTTTAAGTCCTTGGGTGGGATCAATCTTTGAGTGGGAATGACTGGTGTGGTGCAGTGTAGTAATTATCCTTGGGTGGGTGGATGCGTCTTTACAGTTATCTTAGTTTATCCTAAATCTACCAAGCTGCTTAGTGTAGCCATTCATCCCCAGACATTACCGTAGGTCAAGTTTATGTCTTCTCTGGTTACTTTAATGATTGTATTGTTAAAGTTATAGGACTCGCTCAGACTTATGTCTGACCCCGTTGTTTTTATCTTTTTTCCCAACCCTCAGGTCCTACGGTGGATCCTAGCAGTAGTGGAGCTTGATCAGATTGCTGTTCCAGTCTTTAGGAGCTTGGATAGATGTAAAGCTCCAGTTACCCAGTTATCTTTTCTCTTGTTTTGGCTATTGTATGAGAGAGTGGGATTATGTATTTCTTTATTTTGATGGATATTGTACTTGACTTTTATTGTGGTTTTATGATGTAACCAGACATGTTTACTTCCGCTGTTATGAGATGATGTTTTAAATTTCAAGTACTATTTATATCTGTCTTGTTGTAATTTTTCTGTTCTATATTCACTAAAATACTCCACCGATGCTATGGCGTTCTCTTGTGAGTGACCATAGCGGGCGTGGGGTGTTACACGTGGTATCAGAGCAAAGGTTACCGGAACAGATAAATTTTTTAGAAAACTATTTTTATAAAAACATTTTTGGAAGAGATATTTTCAAAAACATGTCTTTAAAGAGAAAAGTTTTTGAAAGAAAAGCATAATCCCCAATAGCCATATCTATATCCTTCGAATTCTCCGTTTTGAATCTTTCCTTTTTCGTTTCAGCATGGCTGAGGATCTTAACTTTCCGGAGGGTGTGACGGTACCAGTATGGTATAGGAGATTGATGGAGGCTAGGGCCACCACTGCGGGTCCAGCAAATATCCCTCCACCAACCGTAGCACCCGATCTTCCTCCTCCCCCTCCTCCTCGCGCGGATACTTTTGCTAAGACTTGCAAGGAATTTAAAGCTATGGGAGGAAAACCTTTTCAAGGATCGGAAACTTTTGTGGAGGCTAGAGATTGGCTTAAGGAGGTGGAAGAGTTGGTAGATATCTTTGAGATGGAAGAAGGGAAGAAAGTCAAGTTAGCTGCTTGGTTAATGAAAGGAGAGGCCTCATTCTGGTGGGAGGTCACTAATGGAGAACGCCCCGTTGACTCTTGGGCGGATTTTAGGCAAAGATATGTGGCAAAGTTTCTCTCAAGGGCGGAGGAAAACTTGTATATGAAAAGATTCTTGACTCTAAAGCAAGGAAATCTCTCGGTGAAGGAATATGTCAACAAGTTTAATCAATTGGCAAGGTTTGGCCTAGACATGGTGAATACACCGGAGAAGAAGGCTTTGAGGTTCGTGAAAGGCTTGAATGAACCGATGCATGGGTTGGCTATGACTCATATCCCTATGGGGGCCACCTTTGAGAAGCTAGTTGACATGGCACTCATGCATGAAGAAGAGAAGGGTCCCAATGCTAATAAGGCACCCGAGAAGAAGGGAGATCAAAAGAGACCTCAGCAACAGCAACAAAACAAAGGTGGGAAAGGCAATGGGGGCAAAGGCAAGAAGAAGAAGTGTTTCAATTGTGGAACACCTGGCCACCTAAGCAAGGATTGTCGCAAGAAGAAGAAGACTGGCTGCTTCCACTGTGGCGAAGCAGGGCATCTAGTGAAAGACTGTCCTAAGAAGGGGCAAAGGACGGGGTCTACCTCAGGTGGACAGGTGCAAGCTCTTATGGCACCAGGTCAGGCTAGGGGGCAAGTACATGCTCTCGCGGTTCCACCAATTCAGGAGAGAGGTAGAACTATTTCCGTTGAAAGTCTGGTTTTACTATTTGATCATCCTGTCCGTACATCGTTTGATTCAGGCGCATCACATTCGTTTATCTCATCATCATTAGTTGAGTCACTGCACTTAGACACCAGTCTGGTAGATGATCCCTTGGTTGTTTCAAACCCAATTGGGGGCTCCACTTATTTGTCCATGATATGTTTGGGTTTGAAGATTTATATACTTAGCATTGAGTTTAGATGTGATGCTTTTGTGTTGGGCTTCACGGGCTATGGGTTGATTTTGGGCATGGACTGGTTATCCAGTAATGGTGCCGTTCTTGATTGCGAAAGGAGAGTTGTTAGGCTCCTGACCCGCTTGGGTAACACTCTCGAGATTTCTTGTAATCCCATGGACTCTGTTATGCTAAGTTATCTTGAATCGCTTGACGCTTCGGTCAAGAGTTTGCAATCTGTTAGAGTGGTCCGGGAATATCCGGATGTGTTTGAGGAGGTGAAGGGCTTACCTTCGAAGCGGGAGATTGACTTCCGAATATATCTGGTGGATAATGCTAAACTGGTATCTTTACCAGTGCGCCACATGGCTCCTCGTGAGAGGAGGGAACTCCATAAGCAAGTAGGGGAGTTGCTTGAGAAGGGGTTCATAAGACGAAGTATATCGGAGTGGGGTGCTCCAGTAGTTTTTGCTACGAAGGCGGATGGGTCCCTCAGACTTTGTGTAGACTATAGAGAACTCAACAAGCTCACAAAGAAGAATAGACACCCATTGCCGAGGATTGATGATCTTTTCGATCAGTTGGTTGGCGCTTCAGTATTTTCTCAGTTGGACTTAGCCACGGGGTTTCATCAATTGAGGGTGGCTGAGGATAGCATAGACAAGACTGCCTTTAGAACTCCGGATGGTTTCTATGAGTGGCTGGTGATGCCATTTGGGTTGATGAACGCCCCTGCATACTTTGTTGATTTGATGAGTAGGGTGTTCAGGGAGTTCCTTAATAAATTCGTGGTGGTCTTTGTGGATGATATCTTAGTATTTTCTAAGAGTGAAGAAGAGCATGCCCTACATCTTGGGGAGGTATTAAAGACTCTTCGAGCACATAGCCTTAAGGCTAAATTCTCTAAATGTCACTTCTGGAGGAAGGAGGTGCGGTTCTTGGGGCACGTGGTCTCCAAGGAAGGGATAGCTGTAGATCCCGCGAAGGTAGTATCAATTCAGGATTGGAAGGTTCCGAAGAATGCTACCGAAGTAAGAAGTTTCTTGGGGTTGGCGGGTTATTATAGGAAGTTTATTAAAGATTTCGCGAAGATATCAGCCCCATTAACCCGCTTAACGAAGAAGAATCTTGTTTTCGCATGGGACGTAGATTGTGATGATGCGTTCCGACGGTTAAAGAGAGCTTTAACCACCGCTCCAGTTTTAGTGTTGCCAGATGGGAGCAAGCCATTTGTTGTCTATACCGATGCTTGTGGGACAGGACTTGGCGCAGTCTTAATGCAAGAGGGAAGGGTGATAGCCTATGGTGGAAGGCAGTTGAGGGCACATGAGAAAAATTACCCTACCCATGATTTAGAGTTGGCCGCTATTGTTTTTGCGCTTAAGATTTGGCGCCATTATCTTCTTGGTGAGAGATTCGAATTGTTCACTGACCACAAATCATTGAAGTACTTGTTTTCTCAGAAGGATTTGAATCTGAGACAGCAAAGGTGGATGGAGTTCTTAGCATCCTATGATTTCGCGATAGCGTATACCCCTGGCAAGGGTAACGTGGTGGCGGACGCCTTGAGCAGGAAGAGGTTGTCCTTGAGTACATTGTTCGTGGAACAACGAAGCTTGGAATTTATCTCGATGTTTGATTTCAGACCTTCCGTTGATTATGTACCCGGTTTGCTAGCTTCCTTGGAGGTTAGACCTACTCTTTTGGGGCGAATTGGGGAAGCACAGAGGGACGACCCACAGTTGGTTGAGTTGGTGGAGAAGCTCATAAGGGGGGAGTCGTCCAGCCATTTGAGTAGGTATACCCTAGACGATAGGGGGTGCTTGCGTAGAGACGGTAGACTTTGTGTACCGCAAGACGAGGGTTTGAGGAAGGTCATTCTTGATGATGCACACCGTTCTAGGATGACTATTCATCCCGGTGGGGACAAGATGTACCGAGACATGAAGAGGGTTTTCTTCTGGGCCGGTATGAAGAAAGATGTGGCCGAGTATGTCGCTCGATGCTTGGTGTGCCAACAAGTGAAGGCGGAGCAAAAGAAACCAGGTGGGTTGCTTCACCCATTGGAAGTTCCGCAATGGAAGTGGGATAGCGTCTCGATGGATTTTATTGACGGGTTACCCAGATCAAGAAAGGGTAATACGGGAATTTGGGTGGTGGTAGACAGACTTACTAAGAGCGCCCATTTCATACCCGTGAAGAGCAAGAGGACCGCTCCATGGCTAGCTTCTGTATATCTTCGAGAGATAGTTCGATTGCATGGGGTACCCTCTAGCATAGTGAGTGATCGAGATCCTATCTTCACTAGCGAGTTCTGGAGAAGTTTGCAAGAAGCAGTGGGGACTCAATTGTGTCTAAGCACCGCATATCATCCTCAGACAGACGGCCAGACTGAGAGGGTGAATCGTGTTCTAGAAGACCTTTTGAGGCTTTGTATCTTAGATTTTGGAGGTACATGGGAAGAGCATCTTTCATTGGTGGAGTTCGCATATAACAACAGCTTTCAGTCCAGTATTGGTATGGCTCCTTTCGAAGCTCTCTATGGAAGGCCTTGTCGATCACCTGCATGTTGGTGGGAATCTACGGATAAGATCTTGCTTGGGCCTGATATGATTAGGGAGACTTCTGAGAAGATTGACTTGATTCGAAGAAGGATGAAAGCAGCGCAGGATAGGCAAAAATCTTATGCGGACAGGAGAAGGACGGATCTTGAGTTTGAAGTTGGGGACATGGTCTTTGTCAAAGTGTCTCCGTTACGAAATGTGGTTCGCTTTGGATCTGTTGGGAAGTTAGCACCAAGGTTCGTAGGACCATTTCCCATCAAGGAAAGGATTGGACGGATGGCATATAGAGTGGAGTTGCCCGACAGACTTAGTGGTGTACATAATGTATTCCATGTGTCCCATTTGAGGAAATGCTTACATGAGACCGCAGAGGTGGTAGAACCGAGCTTGCTTAGAGATGTAGAGGTAGAGCGTGATGCGACTATTCGACGAGCTCCTACTCGCATCCTTGGGTCAGAGACTAGGAAGTTGAGAAACAGAGAGGTTCAACTAGTCAAAGTGCAATGGGGAGAAGATGAGAGCAACGCAACTTGGGAGACGGAAGCGAAGATGCGTTCACTGTACCCATTTCTTTTTGAGGGTACGTCTTTACTTTCTCCTCTATCGTTGTCTAGTACTTATCTTATCTTTAGTATATCCTCTCGTTAGTACTGATTGACCTTTAGATAGGGTAAACCTATGGTTGAAACATGTGTTTGAGACATGTTATGGTTGATGGATGCAAGTGGATGCAAGTGTTTGCTAGTGGTTGCTCGTGGATGCATATACACACACTCTAGGCACTAGATCGGCTCAGTCACTTCATATTGCATATTGCATAAAAATTGTGTGTAGGAGGCTATATTTATGGATGTATAATGATTGTGTTATCATATGGATGATGCATTTTGGTGAATGATTGTGCACTCATTTAGATATTGTATGTGTCGATAGGGTTCTCTCGCATACATAATGGATGCATGGCACTATCATGGTTTGCATATGTTCATACATTAGATAGGGAACATATACACACACTTTTTGCATATGCTCATACATCATTAGAAATTGTTTTAAGGACAATGGATGCCCATGTTTGATGGATTGAGTAGATGGTTGTTTGGATGGTAGGATATGCATTCTCCTTAGCTTAAAGATTTCGGGGACGAAATCCTTTAAGGAGGGGAGAATGTAACACCCCGCATTTTAGTTAACACTAAAATTCACTAATTACAGGATAAATAATCTCAGATGTGGGAATTGGGGGTAACGGGTTGCGTCATTGCGTTCGTCTCGGAAAAATACGCGAAATAGAGTCCGAGTTTTCGAGAATCGGAGTCCGTATGGCCCAGTTAAGACCCAACGAAGTTTGCAGAAAAATTAAAGCTAAAAACGGATTTAAAAATTTAAATTCAGATTTCAAAATGGAGCCAACGGGGGTAGGCGGGAAGCTTCCCGCCCTAACCATGTCGACAGGGCTGTCGACAGGCCTGTCGACAGGGGGGTCGACTTGCCTGTCGACTTGCCTGTCGACATGGGCGCGGCGTCCAGAGAACCTGGGTGCACCAGGTTGGGTTTCAGGCTGGCTTGGAGGGCTGGGTTCTAGAGATTTCCTAAATCTAACGGACCTAATCTAATCTAGGGTTAATCTAAGGGTCTAAAACACTCACCTAATCTATAAATACACCCTAAACCTACCCTAATCCATACTAAAAATAGAAATGATGGCCTCATGCCGCCAAATTAAATCCTAGAAGGAGCCTCCACTAGTTTATGAAGGAAGTTGCAAGCTAATCACTCTCTAATCAATCTCTAATCATCACCATCTTCATATTTAGCAACTAATTCCACTTCATAAGTTTGCTAATCTTGGGTTTGGTGAGTTTCTATCACTTTAACATCAATTGTTAAAGTAAGTAGATTGGGTGTAATGAGACTTATGGTCTTAAATGCGGATTAGTGAGTTTGAATCATTTATAATGATATGCTACTCTATGTTTTCCTATGTTTATGCATAATTAATAAGTGGGTTTATGCATGTTTGATAAGTTGGTTTATGCATGCTTAACAAGTTGGTTTATGCATGTTTAACAAGTGGGTTTATGCATGTTTAACAAGTGGGTTTATGCATGTTTAACAAGTGGGTTTATGCATATTTAATAAGTGGATTTATGCATGTTTAACAAAGTGAGTTATGCAAGTTCACATGCAAATTATGTGTATGATGTTATGTAAGTTATGTGTAGGTGGTTATGCAAGTTCATATGCAAGTTATGTATATGCTTAAATGCAAGTTTAACATGATATGCAAGTTATGCATGCTTATGCAAGTATGTGAATGCTTATGCAAGTATGTGAATGCTTATGCAAGTTATGTGTATGCTTAAATGCATGTTTAACATGTTATGCAAATTATGAGAATGCTTATATACAAGTTCAACATGTTATGCAAGATATGTGTATGATAATATGCAAGCTCATGTGCAACATGTTATGCAAATTATGTGTAAGATAATATGCAAGTTTGGGTTAAATGTAGTTGGGTTAATATATGCTCATATATGCAAGTTGACATCCTCTTAACCCATGACAAAGTTATATGCTAAACCCATGATATTTGTGATGGATCTTTCCCTTTATTATGTCGTGAAATGAGAACGATTTACGTGGGGAACGATGGGGTAATGAATATGTTAATAAAAGTATGATTGGGTATGATTAAGCATACCATAAAAATAAATTAACATAACTGGGAATTTACCTATTGAGTTAGGTCTACCCCATGGGAATTTACCTATTGAGTTAGGTCTACCCATGTTATGAAAAACTTGATATTAATTAGGGATAATTAATATGGGGGTGATTAATTAGGTGTAATTAATCGACTAAGACACGAGGTTGGACTCATTTGTAGTGTAAAACTGCCCGGACCCAACCGGCTTAACCAGTTGCTACAAATGTCAGCCCAATGTGAGAGGTCTTAGCCATAAATTAAATACGTGATTAAAGTAAAGACACGAGGTTAGACTCTGTTATGACGTAAGACTGCCCGGACCCTACCGGCTTAACCAGGCGGTCATAACAGCCAGTCTAATGTGGGAGGTCTTTATGGGAGATCACGGTCTTAATTAATTAAGAAACACTTAACCATATTAGCATGTAGTGGGACATGAGGGGTTAAGTGGGTGCCTTGGGTGGCATGTGGAAATTTAGTGGTTGCCTTGGGTGGCATGTGGAATCTAGTGGGTTGCCTTGGGTGGCAATAGAAAATACGATTAGAATACTTAACCAAGTGGAAACATGTAATTAAACATGATTAAAGGGTTAAGTGGGATACACTAGATAAGTGACAAGCTTAGGTGGGTAGCTTGTGGGGGCCCATTTCAACCAATATCCCAAACGTATCTTTGTGGACTCGACCCATGTCGAGTGACGGGACACGCATATTGGGCTTGATTATAAGAGGCCAAAACGGGTTAGCGGTGGCAACGCAAGTCCAACGGGTTTCATATGCGTGTGTGGGCCCGGGCTGGTAGATAAGCCGTTGTTGCATCGTGTAGATATAAAGCCGTGCACCGTTGATATTATCAGGTGGCCACTTTAGGGGAGTGATACACCCCACTGTGGGACCAGCACGGGTATCTACGGTAGGGAGCCGATCGCTTGGGGAGTAGTGGGGTACACCTAGTGGAGATAGGGGCAGACGGCACCTATGTGGTCAGCTAGGGGTACATGAAACTACTAGTTATTTCTTTCTTTAAGTCCTTGGGTGGGATCAATCTTTGAGTGGGAATGACTGGTGTGGTGCAGTGTAGTAATTATCCTTGGGTGGGTGGATGCGTCTTTACAGTTATCTTAGTTTATCCTAAATCTACCAAGCTGCTTAGTGTAGCCATTCATCCCCAGACATTACCGTAGGTCAAGTTTATGTCTTCTCTGGTTACTTTAATGATTGTATTGTTAAAGTTATAGGACTCGCTCAGACTTATGTCTGACCCCGTTGTTTTTATCTTTTTTCCCAACCCTCAGGTCCTACGGTGGATCCTAGCAGTAGTGGAGCTTGATCAGATTGCTGTTCCAGTCTTTAGGAGCTTGGATAGATGTAAAGCTCCAGTTACCCAGTTATCTTTTCTCTTGTTTTGGCTATTGTATGAGAGAGTGGGATTATGTATTTCTTTATTTTGATGGATATTGTACTTGACTTTTATTGTGGTTTTATGATGTAACCAGACATGTTTACTTCCGCTGTTATGAGATGATGTTTTAAATTTCAAGTACTATTTATATCTGTCTTGTTGTAATTTTTCTGTTCTATATTCACTAAAATACTCCACCGATGCTATGGCATTCCCTTGTGAGTGACCATAGCGGGCGTGGGGTGTTACAGCTCCGATCCGTATTTTGGGAACAGAGATCAAGAAGTTAAGGAATCGAGAGGTCAATTTGGTGAAAGTTCAGTGGGGTGACGCCGAGGAAGCCGAGGTCAACTTGGGAAACCGAGGAGAAGATGCGTGGGCTTTATCCATTCCTTTTTGAGGGTACATTCTCGATCTCTTTTCCTATCTTTCTTTTGCTATCCATGTTTATCTAGTTATCTCGTTAATCATGTTATGAGGACCTTAGGTAGAAACCCTTTGGATGAAACATGTATTTGAAACATGTTATGCTTCATGGTTGCAAGTGGTTGCAAGTGTTTGCACGTGGATACTCGTGGATGCATGATACACATTAGGCACTAAGATCGGCTCACACACTTTCATGTTGCATATGCATGAGTGCTTATACTTATTCATGGATGAAAATTGTTATGCTATCACGTGGATGTTGCATATGGATGAATGTTATGTGCACTCATGTAGAGATTATAAATTATGTTAGGAAATTGCATACATATGGACTCATTTCACTAACATGTTTTGCATTAAGGGGGTTTACTAAATCAGTAACCTCCTGATTTTCGCATTAGATAAGTACATATACACACACCTTTGCATATGATCATACAGCATTTAGAATCCTTTAAGGACAATGACTGCACGTGGATGATGTTTTGAGTAGATGTATGATGGATGGTAGGATACGTTCTTCCTAACTTGGAGATTTCGGGGACGAAATCCTTTAAGGAGGGGAGAATGTAACAACCCGTATTTTTGAATAAAATGTTATAACACAAATCAAGGCAGAATTAAACTATAAAATCTGAACCAAGGGAAACGGGCTGTGCCATTGCGTTCGTCTCGGAAAAATACGCGAAATAGAGTCCGAGTTTTCGAAAATCGGAGTCCATATGACCAAGATATGGCCTCGCGAAGTTTCACGAAAAATTCAAATTCAAAACAGATTCAAATCTCAGAGAAATCAGAAGTGGCGGGAAAATTCCCGCCAGACCCAGGGGGTCGACTGGGGAGTCGACCTCCCCCCCCCCCCCAGGTCGACTGGGGAGTCGACCCCAGGGTCGACCTGGGTGTCGACCTGCCTGGTCGGCCCAGGCAACCTAGTGCACCCATTTTGGTTGTTTTGACCTATTTTGGAGGCTTGTGACGGGATTTGATGGCTTGGATTGAATCTAGGGTTAATCCTATGGCTAATACTATCCTAATCTTCTATAAAAAGACCCCTAAACCTAGCCTAAATCATCATTATTCAATCCTACAACTAAACTATGTCAAATTTGTTCCTCTCATGGCCTCCACTCTCATGCTAAAATTCTAAGTTTATTTATATGAGAGATTTTGAGTGCATACAAGTGTTTTCAAGCTTGTATAAGTGTTCTTAGTTTGCATTCAAGACAAGTTGCAACATTTCTATTTCAAAGCAAGAGTTTTTATTGATTTGGCTCAAGGGTTTAATTTGGAGCTTTCATATTTGGGTCTTTTTGGTGATTGCATAAGGGCTTCGTCTCAATCTTTTAATAAATATTCATTTGTGTCTTCATAGCATTGTAAGCCCTTTTCTACTTTCATTCTTAGAACTCTAAATTTAAATGAATGATGCAAGTTTGGTTGATCATTATGATATGCAAGTTTGGTTGATCATTATGATATGCAAGTTTGGTTGATCATTATGATATGCAAGTTTGGGTTGATCATGTTATCATGTTATGCAAGTTGACACATGTTGCTATGTTATGCAAGTTTGGGTTGATCATGTTATCATGTTATGCAAGTTAAACTTAGTTAGTGAGCTTAAAGCTTCAAGCTTTATGTTAAAGGTTGCATTTTGGCAACATGGAAGTTATCATATCCCTTATGATAACTTGCATGTGAGGCTAAATGCGAACTTCTAGCAACTTCTACATGTCATATATCACCATGTATCACTTATATGATAAGTTTGGTTTTATGCATGCTTTTGAAGCCTAATAATGCAATATGCAAGTATATGAATATATGTACATTTCATATGCCACCATGTTAAACTTGTGGCTTCAACACCTTTTTGTCATGATTATGCCAAGTTCCCTATTTTATCCTTTATGCGTTGTTGCGATTTTGTAAATGATGGGATTACGTTGGGGTTGGGTAACATTATGACAAGAACATGGTTTTTATAACATGACGTGATATGTAATTATGTTTTGGAAACATAATGGACATGACACTTAGAAAAGATGAGGGTGGCCAACTCGAGGTTGGGTTGAGTTTGTAGCATAAATCTACCTAGACCCGCCCGACTTAACTAGTGGCTACAAACAATAGGACCCAATGTGAAAATGTGGTCATGTTGTGCTCGAACCCGAGGTTAGACCAAGTTGTGGTATAAAGCTACCCGGACCCGCCGGGCTTAACTAGTAACCACAACAAGGTCTAATGTGAGAGGTTAAGGCACATTAAGTTAATGAATGCTTCCTGATTAGGGTTAAGTCATGGTCCACTTACTACTTAACCAATTCGGGCTTGATGGGTTAATCGGGGTTAAGTCATGAACCTTGGGTACACTTAACCAATTTAATCCACGTTTGGATCGGGTTAACCACATTTAACCCGTTAAGGAAACCCTAGTTGCGTGGTCCTTTGCAGCAGTAACCCTCTAGATAGTATCATAAGACCCTAGGACTAGGCAAGGGTGGGGCACGATTACTGGGCTGACATGTAAGCGACAAAAACGACGGCTGTGTGGTACACCGGTGTAGGTCCAGGCGGACTATGGTCGGGCACTTAGTCCGGAGTTGGAGAATCAGGCACGGGTACCAGTAGATCTAGGCTGTGCGTACTTGATTGGTGTCCGAGGTCTAAACCCTAGGACTTGATACACCCTGGGGTGGACCTAGCACAGTTAGCAACATTTCATGTTTGGGTCGTATGACACCGACACTTGACGAGTTAGGCTTGTAGGGAGCCGATCAACTAGACCGAGTAGTTGGACCTTGATTTAGGTCACCTCATGATATTGGGCCAAGCGTGGGCCAATGGATCGATTCTTGTTTTTACCTGACATGTTAGAATGCTAGTACACCCGTGGTGCAAAACTTAACCTTGATTATGCGATGACATCTTTACCTATCTTGTTAGTTAATCATCATGCCAGTATTTTGTTATCCTTATGTACATCTCAGCTTCTCATGCCAATTAACTTTACTAGTTCATGGACTAATAGTAGTAGGGCTTACCAGTCTTTTTGACTGACCTGTTTTCTTTCACCTCTTTTCTTCCGTTCCCCCCCCAGGTCCTCAGGGTGGGAATGTTGGAGCTTAGCTTGGATCTTTACAGCTTGCTTACTGGATTTGCTCATGTACGGTTTTGGACATTGAGCTAGCTATGGTTTATCACTTCATTTTGGGGATAGTACTTTATGTATTTCAGTTTATGCTTTTATCTAGACTTTGTGTGTTGGAAAATAATGACCAAGTACTTTGTTCTAACTTAACTATGGTTTTGAAATGCTAGTTTTATCCGCTGCTTTAATACTCTGTTTTACTTATATGTTCTGTCTTGTGATATCTGCATGCATGTTTACCCTTGTTTTAACGCCCCTCCAAAGCCGGTGTACTTGCAAGAGTTACCCTGGAGGAGGTGGGGTGTTACAATTGCAGGCATGTGTGATAGACGTTTACCAAGATTATCAGAGAAAAGTATAGCACTAGAATCGTCTAGTTATAACAATCCTGATGTACTTCCTTCAGACCTCGATTGGAGTGATTCTGGATCTGATTATGAGATGGACATTTATGCAAAATAAACATCTTCTGAAAGCACCTCACTTGAAACAGAGGAAGATGATCGGGCTCCCGACGAACTCGCGGGTGCAATGGTATTAACTATCCCGAGTGATTCTACAGCTTCCACACTTGATGTATAAAACGGAAGAAAATCTGCTCATGGGATGAAGTTAAAATCCAAAAAAAAGGACAGGCCCCATTCTGCACCGGAAGGGTATATGGCTATCAGCAAGGTCATGTGCTCTATAGGTGTTATTCCTCCTTTTCCTCCTATCGTCGTCGATCTCCTGATATGACTACGCATTGCTTCTTTGCAACTTCATCCTAATGCTTAAGCTGCTCTATATACATTGTATATAGCATACGCAGAAATTCTGGAGACTGAGCTTGTTTACAAGGATTTGAAGTTCTATTACCATTTTAAACACCATTCCACGAGGACCCTAAACTTTATTTTCTTTGAATCGATCCCCTCTAGGAAAGTCTTAAGTGCCAGACATAACAACTTGGGTGATGCTAAATCTGAATGGTTCTACATAAAGCATCAAGCTAGGTGTGCTAGGAAGTGGTTGAAATCAAGTAGGTTTTAAATCCTTCAATGTGTGTTCCGACTGCATCATTAAAGCACTTAATATCTTCATTTTCTTGTACAGTTCCTAATCCCTAAAAGCAAAAAGGTAACGTGTACGAAGATCGCTTGTCCCACCTTATAAAAAGCAACTCTAATTTTTGCCAGATCAGGAAATGTATAACCGATGAGTACCTTCATAAACATCATCTCTTTGACATAAGATTTGGGCTTGGTCAGGGTGGCAGGCCTTATATGTACGCGCCCCCCTCTCAAGTGATTGGGGAATCCAGCGGCATGCCCTCCGCCGAGGGCCATATGGCCATGGAAACTACGACAATGGTTGAGCTTTCTAAGAGTCCTTCACCGATGGCTATTCAAGATGACGATGAAATAAACGTATACACTGGTGGTGATGCTCGAGCTGATGAACCAAAGGTTGTCGACATCCCCGAAGGGGAGTTTTCTCCGAAGATACCGCCACCAACTATGCCCTCGACTCATGATTCTTTAATAGAAGAACAAATATATGAGGATCTAGCTAACCTTCCGTTTCCATATGACACCTAAACTTCGGGGGATTTTGGCACAAGGTCATTTTTTCCTACTTCTGAGTAGGAGCCTACCCTTATTAAAGAGGAAGATACTGTGTAGACTAGCCTGGCTCCGGGCCCTGGCCCGTTAGGTGGATTATATGGGACATACACATCACATGCACCAAATGTCACAACATTCATACACTGTACCAACTCATGGCTCTTACACTTGCATGTTTCTTTTGCATTGTTATGTATCTGCGAATATCTCATACTTAGTCACGCATGTAAATATTTAGATCATAACCAAGTAATAAATGAAACTAAACATAAAAATTCTGTAGCATATCATATTGTTTTTATTATGATGTGTATATGGCCGCAATCAATCATTGACATGATGTCTTGCCAGGACCGGTCGAGGATTGATTAGGACCAATTGAGTTCTGCTCCCCATGTCCGAACATGGAGGGTTCGGGCTCAGCTTTCACTCTTGCCTCCGATCTAGGAGCCCTTCTTATGGCATTTAATCAACATGCCTTTTTACTCTCCTGTCGTATACCTAGGATAGAGTTCAAACTCAGCTTTCAATCTGCTCCCCGATCCATCAGCGGGGTAGGAGTTCATTTGCAGCGCCAGTCCTTGGCGCCTTTATACTCAGCTTTCAGTCTTCTCTATACATAATTGACCTTCAAATTTGAAAGACTTTTTTGAATTACATGTATCGGGGTCATTGAGGGACTTATGGTGGATATAACAATCACAATAGCTCATATGAAAAAACGAGAGAATAATCAAAAAAATGGTATGGTAAAGTAAAGGACACATGATATTTTATAGTGGTTTGGTTGAATCATGACATACGTCCACTTTATAATATTTTGTTTACGCAGTCAGACTGTTCTAAGCAAGTCAAGCCTTTTTACATGTTCCTAGTAGCAAAAGAATAACAATGACGATTTCACATCAAGTAATGCCACAGATGCTCGGTGTTCCACACTCCAGGGATTTCATCTCCGTCCACAGTCGCTAGCTTGAAGGATCCGTTATCAAGCCTCCGTAGGACGGTATATGGTCCTTCCCATTTCGGACCAAAGAAGGTGGGTTCTGGGAAGATGCATTTTAGTACCAGGTCTCCAGGTTCGAAAGTTTGAGCCCGGGCTTTCTTATTGTAATATCGGGCGACCAATTGCTTATGTCTTAAGGCCCGCAGATTTGCTTTACCCCTTTTTTCCTCAATCATATCTAGAGACTCGAGGAGCAATTCATTATTGGTCATTGGGTCGTAATACGTAGTTCTGTGGGATGGTACTTCTAATTCGACCGGGATGACAACTTCCGATTTGAATGCCAGGGAGAAGGGAGTGTGACCCGTCATTGATTTTAAGTTGTTCTGTACGCCCATAATGCTAAAGGTAATTCGTCGACCCACATAGCCTTGGCTCGCTAAAATCGCTTCTTCAGAATGGACTTGATTATTTTATTCGCTTCCTCTACCAGCCCATTTGGCTGTGGATGCGCCACGCCAGATATCTTTTCTCGATATGATACTTCTGGCAGAAGTCTCGGAACTCGGCGCTGTCAAATTGGGTCTGTTATCTGTTATAATGATTTTTGGGATCCCAAACCGATATATAATATTCCTAACGACAATGTTTATTACTCATTTAGTTGTAATTGTGGTCAGTGGTTCTTCTTTGACCAACTTTGTAAGGTAATCCACAGCCACGATGGCGAACTTTGCTCCACCCTTCGCAATGGGTAGGCTTCCGATGATGTTAATTCCCCAGACAGCAAAGGACCATAGGCTCATTATTGTCTTTAACTGGCTAGGAGGTTCCATGGGGATCTTAGAGAATTTCTGGCACCTGTCGCAATGCCATGCGTGTTTAGCCGCACCTTTGTTCACGGTAGGCCAGAAATAGCCATATTGTAATACCTTCTTAGCCAGTGTTTTGCCTCTAATGTGGTCGCCACATTCACCTTCGTGTACTTCCCTTAGTATTCGTTCGATGTTGTCGTGGGCTACACATCGGAGGAATGGCATTGAAAATCTTTTCAATATAGGACTTCGCCTTGCATAACATATCTTGAAGCCTTATGGATAACGAGGCGGCTTGTGCTTTTCTTGGAAGGAAGCGTTCCATTTACCAGGAAGTTCTTTATGCATGTCATCCATGACTCCCTCTTTGGTTCAGTCTCTAGGATATGATCAATTTCCATCTGATCAATACTTGGAGTTTCTAATATTTCAATTGGGACCATTTTCATGTCCTCGGGTTTGTTAGAACTTGCGAATTTTCCTGCCTTTTGATTCTCTGTTCGAGGGATATGGGTTATAACATAGTGCTCCAAACCATCCAGTAGTTTTCTTACTTCTCTTAAATATGATACAAGTCTTCGCCCCTTGGCCTGAAACTCCTCATTAACCTGGTTCACGACTATCTTGGAATAACAGAAAATATCCAACCTAGATATCCCTAACTCTTTTGCGAGTTTTAGCCCAGCAATCAGGGCTTCATATTCTGAGTCGTTGTTCAAGGCATGCAATTCCAATCTTAGAGCATAGTATATTGACCGTTTCTCAGGAGTGATGAGGACAACTCCGACGCTAGACTGTCTATCATTTTTGGCACCGTCGGTATACAGCTTCCAGATGTTAGGATCTAATAGCCGTTCTAAGGGGCCTGCCTCTTCGCTTGTCACATCTTCTTCAGGAATAGTAAACTCCGCTACGAAATCTACCAATACTTGCCCCCTTATCAATCTTCGATGTTGGGAGTTCAAATCAAACTGGCTTAACTATGTATTCCATTTGAGTAGCCTTCCAGATGCTTCTGGTCTCTACAATACCTGTCGGAGAGGGTGGTCGGTGTTTATAGTGATAGGGTGAGCTTGAAAATAGTGACGAAGTTTTCTAGGTGCGATCAGTAGGCTATACACGAGTTTTTCTATCCTCGGGTAGTTTCGCTCTATCGCTGAAAGTTTCTTACTCACATAATACACCGGCCTTTGGACCTTATCTTCTTCTCTTACCAAGGCTGAACTATTGCATAGGATGATACCGCCAAGTATACAAACAGATCTTCATGGTCGATTGGCTTAGACAGTATCAGAGGTCTTTCCAAATGGTAAGAAGGTTTTGGAATGCTTCAACACAATCAGGAGTCCATTGGAAGTTGCGTTTACCTTGCTTTATCAGATCAAAGAATGGAATGCATTTACCCGTAGCTTTAGAAATAAATCTACTTAATGCGGCCACTTTTCCAGCGAGGCTCTGCATACCTTAATCTATCTCCAGACAGTAACTCTGCATAATTAGCCAACATGTCTCTAGTCCGCTCATTTACAAGCACCCAGAGTAATAAGAAGAGACATGAAACTCTGGGTCAGACAAAATTCTGGTATGAGCGATAAGCAGGAAAAACATAAAAATAATAGGTATACATAACCATACCTGAATTTGGACCTGCAACCAAAGAGTTAGCACAACAGGGTGTAAAATACTCTAAGGTGATACTAGCACATGGTGTGAAAATAATGGGGAGGGGGTGTGCATGTCATTGTAATAGCAAACATCAAACATAACAATCATCCTTACATATCTCTCTCAGTGTGTAATGTATACAATATCTACCACTTTGATCACCCAATCTTTGCTACGATCACTCTGCCCCATGGAGTCGTGACGCCTCCACTGCACTGATCTATAACCACTAATATTTTGCTATGTCCACTCTGCCCTATGGAGTCATGACAACTCCACTGCACTAGCTCATATCCCTTCTATGATCACTTTGCCCCGTGGAGTCATGACAACTCCATTACACTGATCCATAGCCAATATCCGTCCCTCAATGGTGTGTCAAGCTATAGACATCGATAACCCCTTTACACAGGTCCAGCAGCAAAGTCCAGTTCATGAAGTTTACTCGTTGCTTCCCATCTGGATCCTGAGTTCTAACTTCTCACTTGGACTTCCTTTGCATCTGGGTTTTGGTCGAATTGTAGTTGGTCTTCAGGAAAGTTGTCGCGTAAAAGTAGAAGTACACATCCGGTTCAGTTCGACCCATCGGTTTGGATATACCACACTCAAGCTTTATATTTGGTTTGGTACGGTCCACTCGATTTGGTTTGGATACATGGTGTTCGAGTTCTCCATTCTGTTCGGTTTGAATGAAACGGTTCGATTCGGAGCTTCCACCCAATCTCCAGGTTCCGGCCCAGTCCTTTCTCCCACCTTCGATCCGACCCCAATTCCCGATCTAGTCCCATCTTAGTTCATATTACCTTCCTTGTTTCCATGTTTTTACTCATGTGCTCGGTTCTGATTCGGTTCGGTTTCTCTGCTCAATTCTCTGATCCGACCGAGCCCCATAAGCCGATCCGATCTGAAACCTTGCACATTTTCCAACGAGCATATATCGTCCATTTTTGCCATACGATGACATTTTCAACCATTCTAACTTTACTAAGCAATCATTAAACATACCAAACAGTCATAGCAACATGTATAATCAACCATAAACACCAAGACGATGAATAATCACGTCAATATGGATCAAACATACCCAAAAACATGTTTTTCCCTTTAACCCCCCCTAATCATGTTTAATCGTAGGATCAGCAAAACATGTCCAAATTAACCCAAATTTATAACAGAGGCATAAAATATTACTTAAGAATTTCTACATATTTTTCCGGATTTTTAACATGCATAATTTCGCTAATTAACACTAATCTCCCCTAATTAACCGTAATCAGTGTAAAAATATGCAAATCACTCACCTTAGCCATAAATAAAACTTTAGATCTGAAACTCCACTGATTTGGATCGAATTCCTATGCGACACAGTAGCCGTAAATCTGATTTGATGTCAATCCGCCTTGATTTGATGTAGATTTGCTAAATATTGGATTATAAAGTGAATAAAGATGAATTTAGAAGGTGGGGGCCATTACTAGGGTTCAAAGAATGTTTGTGGCGGCTAGAAAACTGAGATGAGACGGTTTCCTAACTGATTTAAGCCTCCCCATGGCCCTAATCCCGAAATGGGTTATGGGCCCTTCCACCAATTACCTTATTAAGCCCGGTTATGCTGTTTTTCACTTTCCAAACCTTATTTCAGCCATTTCTCTCAAACGGTAAGTCTTTTTGATTAATGTGACCACTCTATGGAAAGGTAAACCATCATTCAAATTCAATGGAAGTGGTTTTATATCAAAACTCCTTACCAATCAAAAGTTAGAGGCGATCCAAGATTCGCAAGGGGAAAATGGTCATTTATATTTCGGCATAAATCGTGAACATGGGAAATAACCCCAATAGTCGTTCCCCAAAGTTACACGACCATACGACTTCGTATGAAAATAAAACAAGTATTCTATGATCCTCCGATACGTAGAATGCGGGTCGTTACACTCTCCATCCCCTTAAGAAATTTTACCCCTGAAATTCCTTAACTAAAACATACAAAGGTGTCTTGCGTGCCTATCAACCATTTACAAGCAATCAAACATACATAACAACACAACAAGTCCATCCTAGGATGCGGTTTACTAATAAGGGAATAACTATCACTATTAAAATCTTACCAGGCAAAGAGTTCTGGATGCATCTTCCTTACATTCTCTTCTGTTTCCCAAGTACAATCATTCTCATTATCAGCCCACTGGACCTTGACTAGTTTCACCGTCTTCCTTTGAAGTTGCTTCATACCGTACTCGACAATACGAATCGGTCTACGACTTCCAACCATCTCAGGTTCTACCTCGATATCATCCAACTGATCTGGTGAAATTGTTATATCAGGGTCGTGCACAAACTCCCTTAACTGGGAAACGTGAAATACGTCGTGAACTCCCACCATCTTTTCAGGTAATCCAACTTTATACCTAAATTCCCAACTTGTTCGAGAACTGGGAATGGACCAACAAACGTTGGTGCCAACTTACCTCTCCTGTCAAAATGAATAACATGCTTTAACGGAGAAATCATGACGAATACCTAGTCACCAACAGAAAACTTCAATTCTCTTTGTCTTTTATCAGCATAACTTTTCTGCCTATCTTGGGAGGCCTTCACTCTCTGTTGAATTACCTCAATCTTATCTGAAGTTTCTCTTATTACATCCGGCCCAAGCACAAACTTCTCACCGGTTTCCAACCAACATGATGGTGAGTTGCACGGTCTTCCATACAAAGCTTCAAATGGATCCATACTAATACTGGATTGATAACTATTATTATATGCGAACTCAACTAGATGCAAATGATCATCACATGACCCTCCGAAATCCGATATACAAGATCTTAAGAGATCTTCTAATACATGATTCACCCTCTCTGTTTGACCGTCGGTTTGAGGATGGTACGTGGTACTGAGATGTAATGCTGACCCTAAAGCCTCTTGTAAGCTCTTCCAAAACCCACTAGTAAATAATGGTTCTCGGTCACTCACAATATCTTTAAGTACTCCATGAAATCTCACTACCCACTTCATGTACAGTTCCGCTAATTTAGCCGTTGTTCTATTCGACTAGACCGGTATAAACCTTGCACTTTTGGCCAATCTGTCCACAATCACCCAAATACTATCATGACCCGATCTTATTCTTGGTAAACCATCAATGAAATCCATTAAGACTTGTTCCCATTTACATTTGGGAATTTATAACGGTTGTAACAAACCACTAGGCTTCTTTTGCTCGTCTTTGGCTAATTGGTAATTCGTGCATTTGGAAATAAACTTACCAACATATCTTTTCATCCCTTCCCAGTAGTAGGTCTGCTTCGTGTCTCGATACATTTTGTTACCACCGGGATGTATAGTCTATCTTGGGTGATGTCATTCTCTAAGCACTTCATCTCTCAATCCATTGACATTGGGTAAAACCAGTCTACCATTTTTTCAAAGCCATCAATCTCGATCAAGATCATACTTGTTCATTCTCTCATCGTCAATACCCATCTCTACCTCGGAGAAGACTTCCAATAGATTAGGATCGTCCCTCTGACTAGAACCAATCCACTCAACCAAAGTTGGTCCAATGGTCAAACTTGCTAACATTTCTGGATCTAATTGGAATTTAGGTCTGAAATCATATCCCGCGATATACTCCAGTTGCTTCCATTCCAGAAACATAGCTCCCAAGCTGGCATGTCTCCCACTCAATGCATCCGCTATCGCATTGCACTTCCCGGGTGTGTATACGATATTGAAATCAAAGCCAAGAACTCTAAAGATATAGATCCTTCAAAGAGAAAAGATACTTTAACGATTTATGATTGGTAAACAAATCGAATCTTTCTCCCAAGAGATAATGTCTCCATGTGTTCAACGCGAACACGATCGCTGCCAATTCCAAATCATTGGAAGGATTTCTTTTCTCATGTGGTTTCGGTTGTCGACTAGCATAAGCTACAACCCTACCTCCTTGCATCAGTACAGTACCTAGTCCGGTACCACAGGCATCCGTTGTAACACCCCACTCCCGCTATGATCACTCACTAAGGGAATGCCATAGCATCGGTGGAGTATTTTAGTGAATATAGAACAGAAAAATTACAACAAGACAGATATAAATAGTACTTGAAATTTTAAAACATCATCTCATAACAGCGGAAGTAAAACATGTCTGGTTACATCATAAAACCACAATAAAGGTCAAGTACAATATCCATCAAAATAAAGAAGTACATAATCCCACTCTCATACAATAGCCAAACAAAAGAAAAGATAACTGGATAACTGGAGCTTTACATCTATCCAAGCTCCTAAAGACTGGAACAGCAATCCGATCAAGCTCCACTACTGCTAGGATCCACCGTAGGACCTGAGGGTTGGGAAAAAGATAAAAACAACAGGGTCAGACATAAGTCTGAGCGAGTCCTATAACTTTAACAATACAATCGTTAAAGTAACCAGAGAAGACATAAACTGATATACGGTAACATATAGGGATGAATGGCTACCCTAAGCAGTCAACTAAACGAAGATAAAGGATAAAGACGCATCTACCCTCCCTAAGGTAAATTACTAAACTGCACCACACCAGTCGTTCCTAACTTAAAGGTTGATCCCACCCAAGGACTTATAAAATTTACTAATTAGTACCTGCGTACCCCTAGGTGACCAAGTAGGCGCCACGGGGCCCTACAATCCACTAGGTGTACACACTACTTCCCATTCGATCGGCTCCCTAACGTAGATACCCGTGCTGGCCCCACCGTGGGATGTATCATTCCCCAATGTGGCAACCTGATGGAACTAAAGGTGCACGGCTTATATCTACTCGATGCAACAACGGCTTACCTACCAGCCCGGGCCCACTCACGCATATGAAGCCCGTTGGACTTGCGTTGCCACCGCTAACCCGTTTGCCTCTTACAGTCAAGCCCAGTATGCGTGTCCCGTCCTCGACATGGGTCGAGCCCACAAAGATACGTATGGGTTACTGGTTGAAATGGGCCTCCACAAGCTACCCACCTAAGCTTGTCCCTTTTTCTAGTATATCCCACTTAACCCTTTAATCATGTTTTAATTACATGTTCCATTTTGGTTAAGTATTCTAATCGTATTTTCTATTGCCACCCAAGGCAACCACTAGATTTTCTCATGCCACCCGAGGCACCCACTTAACCCCTCATGTCCCTCTACATGCTAATATGGTTAAGTGTTTCTTAATTAATTAATTAAGAACGTAACCTTTGTAAAGACCTCTCACATTAGACTGTCTTTTATGACCGCTGGTTAAGCCGGTTGGGTCCGGGCAGCCTTATGTCATAACAGAGTCTAACCTCGTGTCTTTACATTAATTACGTATTTAGTTTGTGCCTAAGACCTCTCACATTGGGCTAACATTTGTAGCAACTGGTTAAGCCGGTTGGGTCCGGGCAGTTTTACGCTACAACTGAGTCCAACCTCGTGTCTTAGTCAATTAATTACACCTAATTAATCACCCTCATAATTTTATATTAATTATCCCTAATTAATCAAGTTTTCTTAACATGGGTAGACCTAACTTAATAGGTAAATTCCCATGGGGTAGACCTAACTCAATAGGTAAATTCCCAACACATAGTATGGGTACACCTAACCAAATAGGCAAATTCCCATACTATGTTTATTTATTTTGTGTTATGCATAATTATATTAATTTCACACAATCTTATTAACTTATGCATTTAATTACCCCATCGTTCCCACGTAATTTCGTTCATGATATAACACATATAAAAGGTGTCAACTTGCATATGAATGAACATGTTTCAAAGGTGCCATCTTGCATATTAACAAACACATAACTTGCATATGAACTTGCATAACATGTCACATAACTTGCATATAATATGTCACATAACTTACATATTCATTTTGCATAACAAACTTGCATATTAGCTTATAGACTTGCATAATGTGTCATCATGAACTTGCATATTAATAAACATGTAACTTGCATATTTACATACATGTAACTCGCATATTAACAAACATGTAACTTGCATATAAAGAAACATGTAACTTGCATATTTACATACATGTAACTTGCATATTAACAAACATGTAACTTGCATATTAACAAACATGTAACTTGCATATTTACATACATGTAACTTGCATATTAACAAACATGTAACTTGCATATTTACATACATGTAACTTGCATAGCATATTACCATGAACTTGCATAACATGCATATGATTACATAGCCCACAACTTGCATATTTAGCATCATGCAAACATAACATACATCATATTAAACTTGCATAAGCTTACATACTCAACATGCATAAACATAAGATTAATGCTAACATCATATCATATGATTCAAAGCTCATTAACCCACATACAAAACCATAAATCTCATCACATCTCATCTAATTAGTTTACCAAAAGATCATCAAAGTGATAGAAACTCACAACTAGCAACTTTGAACACCAAATGAAGAAGATTAAGATGCTAAGAAGGGATTAGAAGTTGATTAGAGAGTGATTAGTATGCAACCCTCTTCATAAAATTAGTGGAGGCCATGAGAGCTAGCATTTTGCCATAGTTTAGCCACTAGGTTTAATTATGAATGAATTAGGGTAGGTTAGGGTCTTATTTATAGATTAGGCAAGTGTTTTAGGCCATAGGATTAACCCTAGATTCAATCCAAGCCATCAAAGCATGTCTTGGGGAAGAAGTCAAGTGTAGGAACCATCTAGGGCCTTTAGATTAAAGATGGACCATGAGAACCATTCAAATGCAAAATCTGCACTTGAGCGAATCGGCCCACGGGTTGACAGCCAAACACCCTGGATTAACCCCTAGTCGACCCAGCGGGCTCGGGTCGACTTCAAAAATCGGCCGGTTCGGTTATTCCCCTCTCCCAATTCGCTGTTTTGAGCATTTTTGCATATTTATTTATTAAATTTTCAATTATATATATATATATATATATATATCAATATATATATATATATATATATCTACACAACCCATTTCACTTAATTAAGTATACTTTAATTTGGGAATTTTCGTGAAACTTCGCGAGGCCATATCTTGGTCATACGGACTCCGATTTTCGAAAACTCGGACTCTATTTCGCGTATTTTTCCGAGACGAACGCAATGGCATAGCCCGTTTCCCTTGATTCCCATTTTAGAATTAAATTCTGCCTCGATTTATGTTATTACAGGTTATTGAAAATACGGGTTGTTACATTCTCCCCTCCTTAAAGGATTTCGTCCCCGAAATCTTCAAGTTAGGAAGAACGTATCCTACCATCCAATCATCCATCTACTCAAAGCATCATCCACGAGCAATCATTGTCCTTACAAGATTCTAAATGCTGGATGGATATATGCAAAAGTGTGTGTATATGTACTTACCTAATGCGAAAATCAGGCGGTTACTGATACAGTAAACCTCCTTAATGCAAACCATGATAGTGCCATGCATCCAATATGTATGCGAAACCCTATTGACACATACAAATTTCTACATGCGTGCACAACCATACACAAAAATGCATCATCCATATGATAACACAGCCATGATACATCCATCAATCTAACTACCACATCCATTTATGCAATATGCAACATGAAGTGACTGAGCCGATCTAGTGCCTAATGTGTGTGTATATGCATCCACGAGCAACCACTAGCAAACAATTGCATCCATATGCATCCATCAACCATAACATGTTTCAAACACATGTCTCAACCATAGGTTTTACCCTATCTAAAGGTCATAGGTATTAGCGAGAGGATATACTAAAGATAAGATAAGTACTAGACAAGCAATAAAGGAGAAGTTAAAAGACATACTCTCAAAAAGAAATGGATACAAAGAACGCATCTTTGCTTCCGTCTCCCAAGTAGCATTGCTTTCGTCATCTCCCCATTGCACTTTAACTAGCTGAACTTCTCTGTTCCTCAACTTCCTAGTTTCTGACCCAAGGATGCGAGTAGGAGCTCGTCGAATCGTCGCATCACGCTCTACCTCTACATCTCTAAGCAAGCTCGGCTCTACCACCTCCGCGGTCTCATGTAAGCACTTCCTCAAATGTGATACATGGAATACATCATGAACACCACTAAGTCTGTCGGGCAACTCCACCCTATATGCCATCCGTCCAATCCTTTCCTTAATAGGAAACGGCCCAACAAATCTCGGTGCTAACTTCCCTACGGACCCAAAGCGAACAACATTTCTCAATGGAGATACTTTGACAAAAACCATGTCCCCAACCTCAAACTCAAGATCCGTCCTTCTCCGATCCGCATAAGATTTCTGTCTATCTTGCGCTGCTTTCATCCTTTTTCGAATTAAATCAATCTTCTCTGAAGTCTCTCTAACCATATCCGGCCCAAGCAAGATCTTATCCGTAGATTCCCACCAACATGTAGGAGATCGACAAGGCCTTCCATAAAGAGCTTCGAAAGGAGCCATACCAATACTGGACTGAAAGCTGTTATTATATGCGAACTCCACCAAAGGAAGATGTTCTTCCCATGTACCTCCAAAATCCAAGATACAAAGCCTCAAAAGATCTTCTAAGATACGGTTCACCCTCTCAGTCTGACCGTCCGTCTGAGGATGATATGCGGTGCTCAAACACAACTGAGTCCCTACCGCCTCTTGCAAACTTCTCCAAAACTCACTAGTGAAAATAGGATCTCGATCACTCACAATGCTGGATGGTACGCCATGCAATCTAACAATCTCTCTAACATAGACTGAAGCAAGCCATGGAGCGGTCCTCTTACTCTTTACGGGTATAAAATGGGCACTCTTTGTAAGTCTGTCTACCACAACCCAAATTCCCGTATTGCCCTTCCTCGATCTCGGTAACCCGTCGATGAAATCCATCGAGACACTATCCCACTTCCACTGTGGAACTTCCAATGGGTGTAGCAACCCACCGGGTTTCCTTTGCTCCACTTTAACTTGTTGGCACACTAAGCATCTAGCCACATACTCGGCCACATCTTTCTTCATACCGGCCCAAAAGAAAACTCTCTTCATGTCTTGGTACATTTTGTCTCCACCGGGATGAATAGTCATTCTTGAACGATGTGCATCATCCAAAATAGCCTTCTTCAAACCCTCATCTTGCGGTACACAAAGTCTACCGTCTCTATGCAACCATCCCTTATCATCTATGGTGTATCTACCCAAATGGCTGGACGACTCCCTCTTATAAGCTTCTCTACCAACACAACCAACTGTGGGTCGTCTCGCTGAGCCTCGCCAATCCGTCTCAAAAGAGTAGGTCTAACCTCCAAGGATGCCAACAAACCAGGTACAAAATCAACAGAAGGTCTGAAGTCAAACAAAGAAAGAAACTCCAAGCTTCGTCGTTCCACGAACAATGGACTCAAAGATAGCCTTTTTCTACTTAAGGCGTCTGCCACCACGTTACCCTTACCAGGGGTATACGCTATCTCGAAATCATAGGATGCTAAGAACTCCATCCACCTTTGCTGTCTTAAGTTTAAATCCTTCTGAGAGAATAAGTACTTCAATGATTTATGGTCGGTGAACAACTCGAATCTCTCACCAAGAAGATAATGGCGCCAAGACTTAAGTGCGAAAACAATCGCGGCCAACTCTAGATCATGGGTAGGGTAATTCTTCTCATGCACTCTCAATTGTCTCCCTCCATAGGCTATTACCCTTCCCTCCTGCATCAAGACTGCGCCTAATCCTGTTCCACAAGCATCGGTATAAACAACAAACGGCTTACTCCCATCTGGAAGCACTAAAACTGGAGCGGTGGTCAAAGCTCTCTTTAACCGTCGGAAAGCATCATCACAATCTACATCCCATGAGAAAACCAGATTCTTCTTCGTCAAGCGGGTTAATGGGGCTGATATCTTCGCGAAGTCTTTGATGAACTTCCTATAATATCCTGCCAACCCCAAGAAACTTCTTACCTCGGTAGCATTTCTAGGAACTTTCCAATCCTGGATAGATACTATCTTTGCGGGATCCACAGCTATCCCTTCCTTAGAGACCACATGCCCTAAGAATCGCACTTCTCTTCTCCAAAAATGGCATTTAGAGAATTTAGCTTTAAGACTATGCGCTCGAAGAGTCTCCAACACTTCCTTGAGATGTAAGGCATGCTCTTCTTCATTCTTGGAAAAGACCAAGATGTCATCCACAAAAACTACTACAAACTTATTCAGATACTCTCTGAACACTCTACTCATGAGATCAACAAAGTATGCGGGGGCGTTTGTCAACCCAAATGGCATCACTAGCCACTCATAAAAACCATCCGGAGTCCGGAAAGCAGTCTTCTCTATACTGTCCTCCGCCACTCTTAACTGATGAAACCCTGTAGCTAAGTCCATCTGCGAAAATACTGACGCGCCAACCAACTGATCAAAGAGATCATCTATCCTCGGTAATGGGTGTCTATTCTTCTTCGTGAGCTTATTAAGTTCTCTATAATCCACACAAAGTCTGAGGGACCCATCCGCCTTCGTGGCAAACACTACTGGAGCTCCCCACTCCGATATACTTCGCCTTATGAACCCCTTCTCAAGCAACTCCCCTACTTGCTTATGAAGTTCTCTTCTCTCACGAGGAGCCATGTGGCGTACTGGCAAAGACACTGGTTTGGCATTATCCACCAAATAAATTCGGAAATCTATCTCCCGCTTCGGAGGCAAACCCTTTACTTCTTCAAACACATCCGGATATTCCCGGACTACTCTGACAGAACACAAACTTTCGACCGAAGCATCGAGCGATTCAAGATAACTTAGCAAAACAGATTCCATGGGATTGCAAGAGATCTCGAGAGTGTTACCCAAGCGGGTCATGAGCCTGACAACTCTCCTTTCGCAATCAAGAACGGCACCATTACTGGATAACCAGTCCATGCCCAAGATCAACCCATAGCCCGTGAAGCCCAATACAAAAGCATCACATCTAAACTCAACGCTAAGTATAGAAATCTTCAAACCCAAACATATCATAGACAGATATATGGAGCCCCCAATTGGGTTTGAGACAACCAAGGGATCATCAACTAGACTGGTGTCTAAGTGCAGTGACTCAACTAACGATGATGAGATAAAAGAATGCGATGCGCCATAGTCAAACAAAGTACGAACTGGATGATCAAACAGAAAAACCAGACTTTCAACGGAAATAGTTCTACCTCTCTGCTGAATCGGTGGAACTGAGAGAACCTGAACTTGCCCCCCTGACTGAGGTGGTGCTATAAGAGCTTGCACCTGGCCTCCTGAGGTAGACCCCGTCTTCTGCCCCTTCTTTGGGCAGTTTTTCACAAGATGCCCTGCTTCACCACAATGAAAGCAACCGGTCTTCTTCTTTTTGCGACAATCCTTACTGAGGTGTCCTGGTGTTCCACAATTGAAGCACTTCTTCTTCGTCTTCTTTTTGTCACCATTGCCTTTTCCGCCCTTGCCTTGTTGTTGCTGTTGCGGTTTCTTCTGATCCCCCTTTTTCTCTGGTGCCTTAGAATTCTTATCATCCTCATGCATAAGTGCCATGTAGACAAGCTTCTCAAAAGTGGCCCCCATAGGAATGTGAGTCATAGCTATTCCTTGCAATGGTTCGTTCAAGCCTCTAACGAACCTCAAAGCCTTCTTCTCCGGTGTATTCACCAACTCTATGCCAAACCTTGCTAATTGATTGAATTTGTTGACATATTCTTTCACCGTGAGATTCCCTTGCTTCAAATTCAAGAACTTCTCCATAAACAGATTCTCTTCCGCCCTTGAGAGAAACTTAGCCCCAAACCTTTGCTTAAAATCTGCCCAAGAGTCAACAGGGCGTTCTCCATTAGTGACCTCCCACCAGAATGAGGCCTCTCCCTTCATTAACCAAGCCGCCAACTTGACTTTCTTTCCCTCTTCCACTTCAAAGATATCTAGCAACTCTTCCACTTCCTTAAGCCAATCTCTAGCCTCTACGAAAGTCTCTGAACCAAGAAAAGGTTTTCCTCCTATAGCCTTGAACTCCTTGCAAACCTTAGCAAAATTATCCACTCTAGGCTGAGGAGGAGGAGCGGTTGTCTCTGGTGTAGTAGCATTGGCCGGACCCGCAGCCGCGGCCCTAGCCTCTTGCAACCTCCTATACCATAGTGGTATAACTAAACCCTCCGGGATGTTAAGATCTTCAGCCATGCTGAAACGAAAGAGGAAAGATTCAAAAAGGAGATTCCGAAAGATAAAGATATGGCTATTGGGGATTATACTTTTCTTTTTCAAAAACTTTTTCTCTTAGAAGACATGCTTTTAAAAATACTTTCTTCGAAAATACTCTTAGAAAGTAGTTTTTCTCAAAAATTTTATCTGTTCTGGTAACCTTAAGCTCTGATACCACGTGTAACACCCCACTCCCGCTATGATCACTCACTAAGGGAATGCCATAGCATCGGTGGAGTATTTTAGTGAATATAGAACAGAAAAATTACAACAAGACAGATATAAATAGTACTTGAAATTTTAAAACATCATCTCATAACAGCGGAAGTAAAACATGTCTGGTTACATCATAAAACCACAATAAAGGTCAAGTACAATATCCATCAAAATAAAGAAGTACATAATCCCACTCTCATACAATAGCCAAACAAAAGAAAAGATAACTGGATAACTGGAGCTTTACATCTATCCAAGCTCCTAAAGACTGGAACAGCAATCCGATCAAGCTCCACTACTGCTAGGATCCACCGTAGGACCTGAGGGTTGGGAAAAAGATAAAAACAACAGGGTCAGACATAAGTCTGAGCGAGTCCTATAACTTTAACAATACAATCGTTAAAGTAACCAGAGAAGACATAAACTGATATACGGTAACATATAGGGATGAATGGCTACCCTAAGCAGTCAACTAAACGAAGATAAAGGATAAAGACGCATCTACCCTCCCTAAGGTAAATTACTAAACTGCACCACACCAGTCGTTCCTAACTTAAAGGTTGATCCCACCCAAGGACTTATAAAATTTACTAATTAGTACCTGCGTACCCCTAGGTGACCAAGTAGGCGCCACGGGGCCCTACAATCCACTAGGTGTACACACTACTTCCCATTCGATCGGCTCCCTAACGTAGATACCCGTGCTGGCCCCACCGTGGGATGTATCATTCCCCAATGTGGCAACCTGATGGAACTAAAGGTGCACGGCTTATATCTACTCGATGCAACAACGGCTTACCTACCAGCCCGGGCCCACTCACGCATATGAAGCCCGTTGGACTTGCGTTGCCACCGCTAACCCGTTTGCCTCTTACAGTCAAGCCCAGTATGCGTGTCCCGTCCTCGACATGGGTCGAGCCCACAAAGATACGTATGGGTTACTGGTTGAAATGGGCCTCCACAAGCTACCCACCTAAGCTTGTCCCTTTTTCTAGTATATCCCACTTAACCCTTTAATCATGTTTTAATTACATGTTCCATTTTGGTTAAGTATTCTAATCGTATTTTCTATTGCCACCCAAGGCAACCACTAGATTTTCTCATGCCACCCGAGGCACCCACTTAACCCCTCATGTCCCTCTACATGCTAATATGGTTAAGTGTTTCTTAATTAATTAATTAAGAACGTAACCTTTGTAAAGACCTCTCACATTAGACTGTCTTTTATGACCGCTGGTTAAGCCGGTTGGGTCCGGGCAGCCTTATGTCATAACAGAGTCTAACCTCGTGTCTTTACATTAATTACGTATTTAGTTTGTGCCTAAGACCTCTCACATTGGGCTAACATTTGTAGCAACTGGTTAAGCCGGTTGGGTCCGGGCAGTTTTACGCTACAACTGAGTCCAACCTCGTGTCTTAGTCAATTAATTACACCTAATTAATCACCCTCATAATTTTATATTAATTATCCCTAATTAATCAAGTTTTCTTAACATGGGTAGACCTAACTTAATAGGTAAATTCCCATGGGGTAGACCTAACTCAATAGGTAAATTCCCAACACATAGTATGGGTACACCTAACCAAATAGACAAATTCCCATACTATGTTTATTTATTTTGTGTTATGCATAATTATATTAATTTCACACAATCTTATTAACTTATGCATTTAATTACCCCATCGTTCCCACGTAATTTCGTTCATGATATAACACATATAAAAGGTGTCAACTTGCATATGAATGAACATGTTTCAAAGGTGCCATCTTGCATATTAACAAACACATAACTTGCATATGAACTTGCATAACATGTCACATAACTTGCATATAATATGTCACATAACTTACATATTCATTTTGCATAACAAACTTGCATATTAGCTTATAGACTTGCATAATGTGTCATCATGAACTTGCATATTAATAAACATGTAACTTGCATATTTACATACATGTAACTCGCATATTAACAAACATGTAACTTGCATATAAAGAAACATGTAACTTGCATATTTACATACATGTAACTTGCATATTAACAAACATGTAACTTGCATATTAACAAACATGTAACTTGCATATTTACATACATGTAACTTGCATATTAACAAACATGTAACTTGCATATTTACATACATGTAACTTGCATAGCATATTACCATGAACTTGCATAACATGCATATGATTACATAGCCCACAACTTGCATATTTAGCATCATGCAAACATAACATACATCATATTAAACTTGCATAAGCTTACATACTCAACATGCATAAACATAAGATTAATGCTAACATCATATCATATGATTCAAAGCTCATTAACCCACATACAAAACCATAAATCTCATCACATCTCATCTAATTAGTTTACCAAAAGATCATCAAAGTGATAGAAACTCACAACTAGCAACTTTGAACACCAAATGAAGAAGATTAAGATGCTAAGAAGGGATTAGAAGTTGATTAGAGAGTGATTAGTATGCAACCCTCTTCATAAAATTAGTGGAGGCCATGAGAGCTAGCATTTTGCCATAGTTTAGCCACTAGGTTTAATTATGAATGAATTAGGGTAGGTTAGGGTCTTATTTATAGATTAGGCAAGTGTTTTAGGCCATAGGATTAACCCTAGATTCAATCCAAGCCATCAAAGCATGTCTTGGGGAAGAAGTCAAGTGTAGGAACCATCTAGGGCCTTTAGATTAAAGATGGACCATGAGAACCATTCAAATGCAAAATCTGCACTTGAGCGAATCGGCCCACGGGTTGACAGCCAAACACCCTGGATTAACCCCTAGTCGACCCAGCGGGCTCGGGTCGACTTCAAAAATCGGCCGGTTCGGTTATTCCCCTCTCCCAATTCGCTGTTTTGAGCATTTTTGCATATTTATTTATTAAATTTTCAATTATATATATATATATATATATATATATATATCAATATATATATATATATATATATATATATATATCTACACAACCCATTTCACTTAATTAAGTATACTTTAATTTGGGAATTTTCGTGAAACTTCGCGAGGCCATATCTTGGTCATACGGACTCCGATTTTCGAAAACTCGGACTCTATTTCGCGTATTTTTCCGAGACGAACGCAATGGCATAGCCCGTTTCCCTTGATTCCCATTTTAGAATTAAATTCTGCCTCGATTTATGTTATTACAGGTTATTGAAAATACGGGTTGTTACATCCGTGCATACCGTCATCTCTTTATTCCCTTTAGGAATAACTAACATTGTTACACACGTTAACTTTTCCTTTAGACTCTTGAATGCACTCTCACACTTTTCGTCCCAAGCAAAAACTTGATTCTTCTTGGTCAACTGAGTTAATGGTGCCGCAATCTGTGAGAAGTCCTGAATAAACTTACGATAATATCTAGATAACCCCAAGAAACTTCTCACGTCAGTTGCATTCTTAGGCGCAGAGTAATCTTGCACTGTAGCCATCTTCCCGGGATCCACAGCAATACCATTCCTTGAAACAACATGACCCAAGAACCTCACTTCCCTCCTCCAGAAGTGACACGTAGAAAACTTCGCTTTCAATTGGTGTTTCCTCAATACCTCCATTACTATCCTCAAATGTTCCTTGCGCTCTTCTTATGTCTTTGAGTAAACAAGGATACTGTCCACGAACACAAGAACAAACTTATTCAATTGATCCCCGAATACCCTATTCATAAGATCCACAAAATATGCTGGTGCATTGGTCAACCTGAATGGCATGACCAACCACTCATAGAATCCAGACGACGTTCGGAAAGCCGGTTTAGTCATACTCTCAATTGCTACTCGGAGCTGAGGAAAACCTATCGTGAAATCTAACTGGGAGAACACTCTTGCTCCATTCAGTTTATCAAACAAATCAACTATCCATGGAAGGGGAAACTTATTCTTCCTAGTCACTTTATTCAACTTCCAATAGTCCACACATAATCGAAAGGAACCATCTGCCTTAGTGGCAAATTCAACTGGTGCTCCCCTCTCGGAAACACTCCTTCGGATAAATCTCTTCTTCGAAAGATAGCTTACTTGCACCCCGAGCTCTCGTTGCTCCTTGGTGCCATACGAAGAAGTGGCATTATTATAGGTCTGGCATCTTTCACTAAATCAATACGGAACTCAATCTCTCAGTGTGGTGGAAGTATGGTCACTTCCTCGAAGATATCTGGATACTGGCCAGCAATGGGAACCCCTGATAACTTATCATGTGGCATGTTGAGGGAACTTAGAAAACTAGCTATCACCTCCTCACTAGGTAGGCCACCAAACACTACACTCCGCCCATCGTCCGCCCTAATGGTCACCGAAAATCCCTCACAGTCTACCATCAACCCATACCTTTGGAGCCAATCGACTCCCAAAATAATGCCAAACCCAGTAAAGCCCACGACAAAGCAATCACAAGAAAACATACATCCATGACTCAATAGGAACAATTTATGACAAATCATACTAAGGCTAGTCGAACCACCAATCTGGTTCTTCACAACTAAAGGTCTATCGACAATCTCGGGTTCCAAACCCCATTTGGTTTCAAATAAGAAAGATTTCTTAAATATTATCCTTTCACTTGTTTGTGTTAAGCATAACTCTAGCGAAAGAAAGATCAGGCAAATTAAGTCTGTAAACCCGTGTGTTTTGGCAAGATTTCTGTGGTTTTGATACTTATCTACTAGGTCACTAGATATGAAGGAACAGGATCAAACAATACTCGAACAGAAACATCATAAACAAAAAGCATACCTTGAATAATGACATTCTTTCCTTTCTCCGCTGCAGTTAGGGTATTCGACGAGGAAGGAACAGTTTTGATAGCATATGCTTTCACAATCTGCTTCTCTTTAGGAGGTTGTGGACATTTATCATTGTGATGTCCTACTTGGTCGCAATTGAAGTGCTTCCTGTCCACTGGCTTTGCTCGACATTCTTTAGCATAATGGCCATTCTTGCCACAGTTAAAACACTCTATATCTTTCTCACTCTTCTTCTGACCATGCTTAGCTTGGTTCTGTTTCCTCTTATTTTGCGAATTATTCTTGCCTCCACCGCTTGCTTACGGCTTTGGCTCCCCTGCAGATGTAATAGCAACCTCGGTCTTTGATTTAGGCTAAATGCTCTCAGATCTCGGTGCCTTTCCCATAATAGATTTGAATGTCTCATCGATGTGGTTTATAAGCCTTTCACCCAAGTACTCATCTAAGCCAGTTATGAATTTTTCATTCTTCTTCTCAGTAGTATCGATAAGAGATATACTATATTTTGATAGAGTATCAAACTCAGCAATATATTCAGAGACTGCTCTACCATTCTACTTAAGCTCCAAGAATTTCCTAAACAATTCTAATTTCTGAGCAACTGGAATAAACTTATCACTGAAGCGGGTCTTAAACTGGTTCCAAGTAACTTGATCCTTAGGAGTAGCTGCTTTAATGGCATTCCACTAATTCATCGCCCGTCCTTGAAGATGACACGATTCTAGCTTTCTCTTCATTGCATCATCGGTCCCCAAATCCTCGAAGACGGCTCACAATTATCCAGCCAGTCTTGAACATCCATAGCCAATTCCATACCGTGGAATGGCTTCCCACCAAGACTAGTATAATCCTTATTAAGCTTGGCGAAATTGGCCCTAGGCGCCAGCACCGCTGCACCACCACCGTTAGCAGCATTAGGAACTGCTCCCTGAACATCCCTATGCATCTCCCTCATGAAGGTAGTAAATACCGTCCTCATGTCAGGAGCACTCCTATTATTGGCCTCTGAACTCATACACCTCGTATACCGGCTCGTCGGCCAATCTGTAAAAAGAAAATGATTAACCATCTCCATAGTGGTACCAGTATAGTGCAACTTCATCCTTTTTTTTTTTTTTTTTTTTTTTGGCAAAGCCAGCGGGGATTAATGGCCCCTACCATATATTTATATCATAAGAAGGTCTTACAACATAAAACGAGCATACAGAAAATTAAAAGAAAATAAATCATTTCCATTTGTTTTTGATAAGGATATCAAAACCATAGGAAGACGTAGAGATTTCTTGGCCTATCCTTCTACTTGCTGCTTGGAATACTTGTACATTACTTCTTCTTTGTCAATTGAATATCCGACAATTTCTTTCCATCCAGACTTCATATAAAACCGCTTTGAGCATAATCAGAAGCTCAAATGTTTTGCTCATTTTCCACCTCGTCGCTTTATATATGCTGTGCCACTCTTCGTCACTGCAAGGGAGAGGAGCAGCATAACCTCCTCTTTGCTTTGTCCTTTTCCACACATAACTGCTTAGGGGGCAGCTGAAATACAAATGCTGCACGTCCTCCTCTCCTGCCATGCATAATATACACTGCTTGTCGACATTCATACCTCGATAGGTAAGTTTCCTCTTTGTGTTCAATGCATTGTAGCATACTTTCCACATGAAAAA
Source organism: Allium sativum (assembly GCA_030737875.1). Lineage (NCBI taxonomy): Eukaryota > Viridiplantae > Streptophyta > Magnoliopsida > Asparagales > Amaryllidaceae > Allium > Allium sativum. The sequence goes on along the minus strand of JASFAX010000020.1, from coordinate 39,746,630 downwards.
GTTTAGTTTCTCCGTGTTCTGTATAGTCCATATGCGCCTGCTCCATACACATTTAGGCATGTTTTTTTCGTTTAACAGTGTGTTGTAGACATCAGAAGTCGCATGCTTTATTTCTTCCTCATTCCAGACATATTCATCAACATCAGCATAATCATATCTCTTATCGTTCAGGCTGTTCCATAGTGCATTTATGTTCGCACTGTTAGATCTTGGCAGAGTTATCCTTCCATTTCTAACATACGTTTTAGCTTTTGCATTGTATGGGATCTCAGACATCATTATATCTTCATAGCTCACTACTTGCGATAGGATAAGTCCCTTTTGCATCCATGGAACAGACCAGAAACTTGCATCACTGTTTACTGCAATTCTTATTTTTGAGTATGCCTTTATCTTTTCCCTCACTTTTATTATCATTTTCCAGACCCAACTTTGACTGGGTTTTGGCTTTACCGTCCAAATTTGATCATTTTTCAGGTTGTGTTTTATACTCCATTCTACCCACAGCGTCTTCTTCCTTATAGCCAAGTTTACAAAGTGCTTGGATATCGCAGCTATGTTCCACTGTTTGATATTTTTTATGCCTAGTCCCCCATTTCTTTTTGGCTTTTGTAGTTTATGATAAGCTATAGGGACTAGCTTGTTGGAGTGTGTAGTGCCAAACCATAAGAAATTCCACATTGCTGTCTTTAGCATCGTTTGAAGTTTTCCAGGAAGTAGAAAGGTACGGGACCAGTACGTTGTCATCGAGAAAACTACAGCATTAATTATCACAAGTCTTCCCGGTTGCGAGAGGTATCGGTTCTCCCATCTAGCAAATACAGACGTTATCTTCTCGTATAGAGGCATACACTGCTCATTCGTGATTCTATTGGAGGCAAGAGGGATTCCCAAGTACGACATATCATTACCTATTGTGGTCATTCCAGTGATAGTCTTGCAATCATTGACTCGATCAGGGGTAAGGCCCGCAAGTAGTATTTTGTATTTTGTTGTGTTCATTCTAAGGCCAGAGAAATTAGCAAAGGTATCAAGTGTTAACATAATGGTTTGAAGGGATTTTTGAGAGGGGTTGGTGAAGATTAGTAGGTCATCCGCAAACGCAAGAGAGGTTATGAGTGGACTTTTGCATTTTGGGTGAATATGGTAGTTTTTCAGTTCCACTTGCCGCTGCAGTTCATTTGTTAGTACTTCCATGACTATAATAAACAAATACGCAGATATTGGGTCACCTTGACGCAGTCCATTTCTTCCTTTAAAGTACCCAACAGCATGGGCATTGTAGACAAGAGTGTAATTTACTGTCGAAATGCAGAGATTTATCCAGGATATAAACTTTTCAGGAAAATCCATTTTCTTCATTATCATTATGAGATTAGGCCATCTCAAAGAATCAAAAGCTTTCATGATGTCAATCTTTAGCATTGCACGTGGTGATATGTTCTTGTTATGATAACCTTTCAATAGTTCATGGGTGAGCAATACGTTATCTAATATGCTTCTTTCAGGGAGGAAAGCAGCTTGATTTGTTGAGATAATGGAAGGTAAGACCGCCTTTAGTCTCCTCGCTAATATTCTAGATATAGCCTTGTATATTACATTGCAGCACGCAATTGGCCTGTACTGCGTTACATTCTTGGTATTTTGGATTTTAGGAACTAGAGCTAGGTTCGTTGAATTTATAGAGCTCAAGATTCTGCCGGAGGTAAAGAACCCATGTACAGCTCGCAAAACAGTATGCGAGATGATGTCCCAACAGTGAACGTAGAAGGTTACAGTGAACCCATCAGGTCCAGGTGACACAGATCTTCTCATTGTGAATATTGCATCCTTAATCTCTTCATCTGATATTTGATTAGTGAGGGAAGTTTGCAGTTCATTGGATAATTTCTTAAGGGCTATACCTTCCAGTAAATTCATGTCCGAATCAGGCGGATCCTTTCCGAGGAGGTCAGTATAATATGTTAGGAATGCATCATCAATAGAGGATGGACTAGTATGTATTATGCCATTTTTGTCTTCAACCTGGTGTATGAAATCTTTAGCTTGTTTTATCTTCAGAGCTGCATGATATTCTTTAGTGTTTCTGTCTCCTGTAATTGCCCATTTCTGCTTGTTCTTCTGGCAAGCCATCTTTGCTTCTGTTGTGAGTGCATGGTCAAGCTGCTGGATCAATTCTTTTTCTTGTCGATAATTGGCTATGTCGGCGTTTGGTTGCATGGTTAGTTCCTGTATCTGCTTCAGTTTGTCAGTTAGAGATGCTGAGAGTTTATTTCCTTTTCCATATATTTCAGCAGACCATTTTTTAAGTGCGCATTTTGTATTCTTCAGTTTTCTTTGTAGGTTAAGCATTGGATTTCCATATGTATGCTCTCTCCACGCTTCTTGGACTACCTGCAAAAATGAAGAGTTGGTTGTCCAAACATCAAAAAATTTGAAGTTCACCTGTTTGTTTAAAACTGCCGAGCCGATTGAGAGGATTAAGGGGCAGTGATCGGAGAGGAGAGGCGTGGAGATGTTAACTTTTATGGTAGGCCAAACAGCTAGAGCTTTGAGGTTCATAAAGGCATGATCAATTTTTGTTAGCGTACGGGGCTCTACAATGCTTTTGTTAGACCATGTGAAGTCACAACCAACAGAGGGAACTTCAATCAAAGAAGCATTAAGCAATGCATTATTAAGAGGGGCAACATCAGACAAGGTCAGAGAATTGCCACCAAATCTGTGAAACGATTTGTACGAGCAATTGAAATCTCCCATTACCAGCCAAGGGTGGGAGTCCTGCCGGAAATGAGGGAGATAATCTAGCATCAGCTGTCTTTCATTTGCAGAATTGCTTCCATAAGTGAAGGTCACGTACATAGAGGAAGAGGTAGGTGAGTGATATGCTTTAGTGTGGATAAACTGGTGGTGAATGAGGATGGGGGATAGTGTAAATATCCGAGGATCATACATAATAAGCAGTCTGCCATTAGGCGCATGATCATGGTTGGTCATATGTAACCAGTTTGGATTTATGTAGTTGGTAGCTCTAGAGGAGAGGTCAAGCTTAAGCTTGGTTTCTGATATGGAAATTAGGGATAGATTATGGCCGAGGATGAGATTTCTAATCTGGTCTTGTTTATTTTTCTTATGAGCCCCTCTTATGTTCCACGCTGCAATATTACATTGCATCATTAAACATTGGAATTTTAGAGGTGCTTCTAGTTCTTCTTGGAGAAGAAGATAGAGACGTACAGGTGATAGATTGATTGGAAGCATCCGTTTCACAATCACTGTCAATTGGGGATAGGGTTTTAGGTTCAGGGATGGTTTTGCTTCTTTTTTTCTTCCCCTTTTTCTTCTTTTTCACAGATATATGATGAGGCTCAATAGATAATTTTGCTCTAAAAGCATTTGACTTGGAAGCAACTACACTCTTAAGCTTGGTTGAAATAGGTTTAGCGGAAGATTGGATGTGGGAGGGATTAGGTGGTTTCCTTTTTTGGGATTTGATGGCTGACGGTGGAGCAGGCTCTGGTTTAGATTTGGAGTTTGAGGGAAGAGAAATGGACGTGGCAAGGTTGGGGTTAACATCAGGAAGTGGACGTGACATTTGGTTGGAGGGGGGTGGCTTTAGGGGTACAGGAGCTACCGATCCAATGACAGCATTTATTGTTTCATGCATATCAACTTGCATGCATGATATTTCATTTACTTTGCTCCCATCTTTTTTCTTCTTTGTATTTATTGCCTTCTTTGTTTCCTTTTCGGTGACAGTTATCTTTGCTTGTTCTCTCGTCTCCATTTCAGTTTCACTTTGTTCTATTGTTTTTTCTCCATTGTCCTCATCTTCATTATCTATTGATTCAGTTTCAACCATTTCCCCTGCTTCGTTTGCGCTTAGGAATTCTATCTCTTCCTCCCTTTCTTGGTCATCAGTTTCTTTTGCTTTGTTGATTGTTGCTTCCATTTCATCGATTTCCGGAGTGTATAACACGTTAAAACTATTGTATAACATGCTCTTTGCCTTATCAGTTCCATTTCTATTCTCATTAACTGCTTTCTTGCCCTGCATTATTTCCTTAGCTACACTTTTCTTTCTGTATTCATCTTCCCTTACATTTTGCTTGAAACTAATGTTTCTTTTTCTATTCATGTTCACTTTTTGCCATATGTTTTCTTTTGGATCCTCCTTTTGCATTTTCTGCACATTCGTATCTGGGTTTTGTTTCTTTGGTTGTGTTGTTTCTTCTGTTGTTTTCTCTTTGTTTGTTGATGCTTCCTTAATTACTTCCTTGCATGCAACGGTTTTGTGCCCAAATACTTTGCAATGTGTACATATATCTGGCTGCCACAGATATTCAATATATATCATTTGTGTTGTCTTATCTGGGTTCAAAACTTCAAAAGAATCCTCTAGTTCAACCTCAGGAGTAATTTCAATAAGGCATTTAGCGTCCACTATTCTTGTCATCGACTCAGTTGCGCCATCTAGGCATATGAGTCTACCAACTTTGTTTGCTACCCAATTGATTCCTTTATGAGACCAAAGATATATTGGGATATTTGTAAATCTTACCCAAACTGGCACTGCTTTGATAAAGCCACTGACATTACTGATTGAAGGATCCCATTGCATAGTTATGAATAGTTTATTCCTCATTATAATAGGATCACTTCTGATAACTTTGTCCTTGTCAATATCATTTGCAAAGTCAAAGAGAAAAACTTTACCGTCAGATTTTACTTTAAAGTCTCCACGCAGCTTCCATCTGTATCTCAATGTCTCTACCACTGTTGTGTATGCTAGGGGTTTATCTAGAAAAAAACCAACCACATAGTTCTTCCAAACTGCAGAACCCGCTTCATTTACGTCTGAAGAGGGAACCGCTTTACCATCAGCGTACTGGATTTCATACTGAACAGGCTTGTACTGGCCCGCATTGCGAGGTAGGTGTTGGAAGAGGCGATGGCCAGTCCAAGCTTGTTCAGTTGGGGCTACTATAGGGTTAACGACAGATTCTAGCATAGGAGGAGTGGGAATGGTAGATGGATTAGTTTCAGTTGCAGATGACGGTAGGCTGTTCGGAGGGATTGGGTTGGGGTCAGGTGGTCTAATCGGAGGAGGTAGGCAAGGATTGACGTTAAGCGGCGGGTTGGCAGAGGAGAGAGAGGATGGGATGTGATGGGATTGGGCGGGAGGGAAAATCGGCTCGGCTGACATTAAAATTAAAAGGAGGATGAATGAAAAAGAAAAACTTTTTAGTGAAAACTTTGGGGGCACGAAGACTATGTCTACAGTGCAACTTCATCCTTAGATATACTAATAGTATATATAGGTTTTAAAAGCCAAATATTACAAATACGCGCTCTCACATACGTATATTATCTTTCCCTGGGGTCTTTCCCTAGGTTAACTATGCAACTTAGTCTTTGATACCAAGTGTGATGGCCCGCCCCGTACCAACTGACATTTCTTCAAAATGCGCTGTACCGATGTCCAACAGCAAGGGACGGTCGTCAAAGGAAATGGGTTTTTAAATGATGAACTAACAAAGGACCTGTAGTATGTCTCACAGCACATGGAACAAAATATAATAACAACATAACTTGACATAAAACAAGGGAGACAGTGCATAAGAAGAAAACTAAACCATCATAGCAGCAGAATATTTAAAATACCACTTATGATCCAAACCATCTTTATAGCTACTTTTAAAACTGTCTCTAAGACAAAATAGGAAGCTACACTACTAATGCTCAAAGTAGTGACCAGCAACAACACAGGGATAATATATGGAAATGATACGTGTAAGCCTCCTACTCGACTCCGAACAACTATTCGTGCATAACTAGCTAACCTGTCTCTAGTCTGCTCATTTAGGAGCACCCAGAGTAATAAGAAGAGACATAAAACTCTAGGTCAGACAAAAGTCTGGTATGAGCGATAAACAGGAAAACCAGAACAATAACAAGTATACATAACCATACCTGAACCTGGACCTACAACCAAAGAGTTAGCACAACAGCGTGTACATACTCTAAGGTGATACTAGCAAATGGTGTGAAAATAATGGGGAAGGGGTATGCATGTCATGGTAATAGAAAACATCAAACATAGTAATTAACCTTACATATCTCTCTTAGTGCGTAAAGTATACGACATCTACCACTTTGATTACCCAATTCTTTGCTACGATCACCCTGCCCCATGGAGTTGTGATGGCTCCAATACACTGATCCATAGCCAGTAATTTTTTGCTATGTCCATTCTACTCCAAGGAGTCGTGACAACTCCACTGCACTGGCTCATAGCCCTGCTACGATCACTTTTCCCCATGGAGTAATGACAACTCCACTGCACTGATCCATAGCTAATATCCGTCTCTCAGTGGTGAGTCAAGCTATAGGCATCGATAATCCCTTTGCACACGTCCCGCAGCAAAGTACAATTCATATAGTTAACTCCTAGTTCCCATCTGGATCCTGAGTTCTAACTTCTCACTTGGACTTCCTTTGCATCTCGGGTTTTGGTCAAATTGGAGTTTGTCTTCAGAAAAGTCATCGCGTAGAAGTAGGAGTACACTTCTGGTTCGATTCGACCCATCTGTTCTGTTTGGATATACCACACTCAAGCTTTTTGTTTGGTTCGGTCGGCTTCACTCGATTTGGTTCGGATATACGGTGTTCGAATTCTCCATTCGGTTCAGTTCGAATGAAACTGTTCGGTTCGGCGCTTACTACCCATCTCCAGGTTCTAGTCCAGTCCTTTCTTCCACCTTCGATCTGACCCCAGTTCCCAATTCGATCCCGTCTTAGTTCATATGGCATTTCTTATTGCCATATTTTTACTCTTGTGCTGGGCTCCGTTCCAGTTCGGTTTCTTTGCTCAGTTCTCCGATCCGACCCGAGCCCCATAACCCAATCCGATCCGAAACCTTGCACATTTTCCAACGAGCAAATCTCGTCCATTTTCGCCATACGACAGCGTTTTCAACCATTCTAACTTTACTAAGCAATCATAAAACATACCAAACAGTCATAGCAACATGTATAATCAACCATAATCATCAAAACGATGAATAATCATGTCAATATAGATCAAACATACCCGATACCCATGTTTTTTTTCCTTTAATCTCCCTTAATCATGTTTAATCGTAGGATTAGCAAAACATGTCCAAATTAACCCAAATTTCTAAAAGAGGCATAAAATATTACTTAAGAATTTCTACATATTTTTTTGGATTTTTAACATGCATAGTTTCGCTAATTAACACTAATCACCCCTAATTGACCGTAATTAGTGTAAAAATGTGCAAATCACTCACCTTAGCTACAAATAAAACTTTAGATCTAAAACTCTACTGATTTAGATCGAATTCCTATGTAACACAGCAACCCTAACTCTGATTTGATGTCAATCTATCTTGATTTGATGTAGATTCGCTTAATATTAGATTTGAATGTGATTAAAGATGAATTTAGAAGGTGAAGGGCATTACTAGGGTTCAAAGAATGTTTGTGGCGGCTAGAAAACTGAGATGAGATGGTTTCCCAACTAATTTCAACCTCCCCATAACCCTAATCCCGAAATGGGTTATGGGCCCTTCTACTAATTATCCTATTAAGCCCGGTTAAGCTGTTTTTCACCTTCCAAATCTTGTTCCAGCCATATCTCCAGAACGGTAAGTTCGTTTGATTAATGAGACCACTCAACGGAAATGTAAATCACCATTCGAATCCAATGGAAGTGGTTTTAAGTCAAAACTCCTTACCAATAAAAAGTTATAGGCGAAGCATGATTTACCACGGGCAAAATGGTTATTTAAAATTTGGCAAAAATCGTGAACATGGGAAATGATCTCAATAGTCGTTCCCCAAAGTTATACGACCATACTACTTAGTATAAAAATTAAATAAATATTTAATGATCCTTCGATACATAGAATGCAGGTCATTACACCTTAACTCTTCTGATGTCTTCAAAAGCAAAACAGTTGGAATGCAAACTATTTTCTTTGGACTTGAAAATCCAAATAGTGGAGCAATATTCCAATAGGCTGAGAATTCTATTCTCGGTGAAAGCACCAAAATATTAGACCAAAAATTGGTTCTAACATCCAAATAATCTTGATTCGAAGATAATTAAAGCTAGAAATGAAAGAAAATACAACAAACACACCAAATATATAGTGGTTTGGCATTAAAGAGCCTACGTCCACTTTATATGATTTTGATTATACGTTTGAATGCAAGTGTGATCAAAATATTCTCTCAATCTCACTTTTACAACAATAATTCATTCAGAAAATTCGAGATGCTTTTGATTAAAAATAGTGGAGGTTTGATAACGGTGGAATTAAAGCTCTGAATTGCTAAAAGATCCTTGAAAATGCAAAATATTGAGCTATTTATAGGTGATTTCTACAGGCGGTTCGTGAAGAGACGTTGCACTAGTCCTAAGGATCTTAGAACCATTCGTGAGTAGGTGGAGAAATGGTCAACATGGCTGTTGTGGACACATGTCACTGGATCCTTAATCTGCAGTTCGTGGGTGACTAAGTCATGACTGTTGGATCTAGATTAATCCTAGAGGGGGGTGAATAGGGTTAATTGCAGATTATCACTGAGTATATAATTATTAAAAATATCATAGCACAGATAATAATCAGAGTAAATAAATACTGTAAGTAAATAACACACAGATATACCCAGCTTCGACAACCCTGCCTACTGCTGCATTCCCCAAGGTTTTTATTATAAAATTATACAGACTCCCACATACACAACTTACAGACTCGCGACCCTCGCTAACCGCCTATACATTTCTGTACACTCGCAATACCTGCTGCTGTCCTAACCCTATACTAAAAACCCTGGCTGATCTTTGTCCCCAAGATCAGATTTCCCCTGGCTACAAACCCGTATTCAGTAACCCCTAGTTTTACAGACCAGTAAACTGTTCAGATGATTTTACAACTCGAAATAAAAAAAAACAAAAGAGAAATAAACAACACAAATTAAACTAGCAAAACCCTAGAACAAAGAGAATAAAGGAATTAAAATCTAAAGGGTCATTCCCTTTTAAAATAGAACTAGGGTTTGCTTAACCCATCTGGGTCGGGTCGTCCATTTGTGTGCACCGCTATTATTTTGACCCGTTCCTTCTCTCTTTTCTCTGAGAAAAACAAATGGTGGCGGCTTGTAAAATCGGGCTAGGGTTTTCAGGAAATTTTCCCAAATCAATTTGCGATGGTTCTTCAACTTTGGATATTCTTCTGATGCTCGAATCTTGGTTAATCTCTAAAGCCTTGATTTGAGATGCGGCGTGAGAAACAGATGATCGAAACCCTGATTTCAATTTGTGAGTTTTCTGATTAAAAAATTTCTTGGAATTGTGATGCTTGTTGGTTTCGATAATTTGAAAGCCTGTGATGAATCGGTATATATAGGGTAAATACAAAACCCTATTGTCTCTGATTTCGCCGTGTCGTCTTGCTCTGATTTGTTGCGAGTTAATTCCTCTTTTGAACTTAATCACCTTTGTATTGAAAAGGATTTGAAATTTGAATGGAACAGAGTGATTGTTGCTTTCCTCTTTTTGCTAAATCTTGGCTTTGATTTGCTATTTCCTCTTTGACAAAATCGGTTTTCAAAAACTTTGCTTTAATGTCTCTTGTATTTGAATAACATGATTGTGACACTGCCTTTAACTCCTTGTGTGAATAAATTGCTCGATTGAATCTTGAATTAATTCCTGAAAGTATGGAAATTAAATTTCCCCTTTTTGCCTTTTTTTTTGAATTTGTCTAATTCAATTGTTGCCTTGAATAAAATCGGGATTGTCATTAGATCTTGCCACATATGATATGCTGATTTCATTAAATCATTTGTCTTCATTCCTTGCCATGTTTAAAAAAATCATCACCATTTATTTCATGAAATTTCTTGAACATGACTTGATTTCTCATTGTGATTCATGCATGATTAATTGAGATGGATTTCCAATTTTTCATTGTAATTTCGAAACAAAATTGTGATGTCCATTGTTGTTGATTTCTGGAAATATTTAAAGTTGCTTTGAGTTTGTTCCTTGCATAACTTTTGCTCTCTCCTTGTTTTCCTGGAATCATATGCACAAATTTTTGCTGCATTGAAATACTGGAATCATACTATCTGGGAAACATTTCTTGCCACAATAAAATACTTTCCCAAAAGATTTCTAGGAAATCATTTGTTGCCCTGATTTGTAGCACCACTTATACTTGTGTATGTGTACAATTGTCAACATTTGTATGCATGCCAAACATGGTCTGTTGCACCAATTCCAGTTGCACCATTGTACACTTGCACTTGCATTACATTCACATGCTTGCTACACCATCCACCTGTGTTGATCTTGTCACTGAACTTGAATGCTTGATTTGTGCACATATGTATGCACTGTCCCTTGCACTGTAGCACCACAATGCTGAGTCATGAACCATACTTGTATCACACACACAGATGTGTACCATGATGACTTGCATCACCTTCATTATCCATGCTGAGTTGTACCATGCTGTTGCGTCTTCTTATTGTCTAAACCTTGACCTGGCCTTGACTTTGACTTGTGTTGTCTCGGCCATGCTAATCCCATCAGATATTGTTACTTTGAATCAGTGTTGCTCCATCACTCATATTACTGTGATTATTGTATATCCACCAATGCATGAATAATCATGGTTGTACTCATGTGTTGATCACTTTCATTTGCATGCTCTGCTTTGTTCTTGTACTGGTCATTTTGATTTGAACATTGCTCGACCAGTTGAGCTGTCTCGACCACTTTGGTTTGTTGTTGACTTTGTTAATTTTTGGCTCCGTGCTTGCTGTATTGTTTGGGCTGCTTGTACTTGACATTTGCACTGTGTCGAGCTTGGTCCACGTGGCTACTCCACAGCTGCACACACTGATCGGCGAGGCAGTGCACACGTGTATATATATGCATGTGTGTACATGCAGCCATCAGACGAGTTTTCATGTCCCTGTACTAGTGTCTTGACACAGTCGGATTAACAAATCAGACCAAGCTAGAAAAATGATGAGAAACACACCAGAAAACTGAGGCAAATAAAATTTAAAAAAATATATTTGCGTATATTCAGTTTTAATTCTATTGCAGTATACTGTGTGTGTGTGTTTCATTGTGATAGGTACGAAGACTGGACTGACGAACAGCTGAGAAGACAAACAACTGTAGATTGAAGACAAGAACAGAAGAAAACAAATCATTGTGTCTGTGTAAAAGAGTCAATGTAAAACAATGTATATATGAATTGTATATATGAAAAAATGTATAGAGTGTGAGTGTTGTAGTGAGGAGCTGTGTATATGAAAAAAAAGATTGTACTGTTATTTGTAATAAACTAGTCTGTTTGAAATAAAAATATTATTTAATTGCTGTTAAACGAACTCGTCTATTATTATGTTTATTTATAAGTACAATAATCTGTGATTGTATTTAAATAGTGGAGTTATAAATAACTGTACTATTTGAAACTTTGAAATATAAAGTTTATATTCAAATAAAACACTATATGAATATATGAATGTTTGTGTAGTCGTATTCTATTTGAATATAAATATTATATTCCAGTATGTGATGTATATATAGAACAGTACAGTAACAAACACATTTATAATATATATTTATTTGGTTGTTATCATCAAACAAAAATCATATAATAGTGTATACGACTACGTCATATACAACAATCTCCCCATTTTGATGATGAAAAACAAATAAAAGATTTTGAGCACAATAAATGTGTTTGATAGTGAAAATTGAACTCCCCCTATTTATTAGCTCCCCCTACAACAGAAAACTCCCCCTATAACTGTGCATGAGTGAATATGAACTGTGTAACATCCCGCATTTTCTGAGTTTAAATGATAAGATTTAACCATTTTAAATTAAATATATTTAAAATTAAATAAGGATTTATATCGTTTAGCCTGAATTTTTGAACATCGAGTTTGGAATTTACTTTGGTCTTATCTAAGGCTATGTAGTATATATATATATATATATTCGATAATATTGGTTTATTTCTACTATTTTAAAATTTAATTTATTTTGTATCGATATCCTTTGAGATCTAAAAATGAACTGCTCCAATAGCAAAATATGAAGCTTGTTGATAAGAGAAGATAATCGTTTAGAAAAGAGTATAATATATTTACATTGTCATGGTTCTTCTATTGATTAGAGATGCTCATTTTCTAAGGCAGTTGATCTAAATGCTAAGTCATACATATACTAAGTGCAAAAGAATCAACTTCTAGAAGATACTGCGCACCAAGTTTGATAAGTGAGAAGTGTAGTTGAATACTTAAATAAGTAAAAACATTAATACTTAAATAATGTGATAAGGACTTAAAATTGCTTCCTTGTCTGAATTATATATTTAACGTTACTATTAACTGATGAGGAAAAGTTACAATTTTTTTCTTTTTCTTTTTCTTACAATGTAATATCAATATGCATCAAAAACGAGTTAAGTTCTATATGCACCCAAGTTTTAATTTTCTAATCCATCTACAAGAATAACATCTTTGACATACTGGAAGTCGTAATATTATAGACTTTCGTGCACTGTGCAGGTATTAAATAAAAATATTAATACTAAAATAATATTATAGATCAGTAATTTTACAATCGTTTAAAACATTGTTGGTCCAATGGTCATTTCCAGCAATGTTGTCCCACAAGAAGACCTTGCTTGTCTTGTATTTGTATCAGGCCCGATTAAAATAATGAGTAATGAAAAGTAGAGGATTGAGTAAGATTTCAGGTTAGAGTTAGATTGAAGTGAATAACAGCTTGCGTATCTTTTCAATAGAACCAAGTGGGAAAACCCACCGATAATGCTTTAAAACTTCAATGCTGAAATGATATATGATCATAAATCAAAACAAAGTCAATAATCACACAACTATGAAACACGGTAGATTTAGTCAAAATAAACAAGAATTGTACGTAAACTAGAAGAACAATTAAGTTGACAAATTAATATATTTCGTTAGCACAGGAAAGGAATTAGCATGCACTTTACACTCCAAGCATATCGACACATGCGTATACATACTTCCAGCCTCAAATTTTAAGAAAAAGAAAATTACAAGGGAAACCAAAGAAAAAAATTTGGAAATCATATCCTAAATCCAACAAGAATCTTCTTTGTGTATGGCGCAGCCATCACAACTGTCTGTCACGAGATTTCAACTGTCCATCACCGTGGAATCAACCTAAGAAGGAAAAAATACAGCTATTAATAGCTAATAAATGTAGATAGAGCTGAAGATTTCGAATCAGAAAAATACCACATGAAACAGGAAAAAATGCACCACCAAATCTTTAGAAAATCGAAAATAGATATGTTTATATATACCATCAGAAAATCACATAGAAAATTATCCCAATGCAAATCTAAAATTGAATAGACAATTCAATAGCTGTGAAAATGACTGAATCTAATCTACCTAGGGGAAGTTCAATTCATGTGCATTTCTGAGCGTTGCACATGGAAAAATCGAACACCAAATCTGAAATATTAATAGCTGAATTGACAATACAATGCGATAGCTGGATCTTTCCCGGACAAGACCATACCATTAAACAATACACAGATCATCTAATCCTATAGGAACAGTTCGAATTTTGCAGGATTGCACATGAGAAATCGATCCGCAAATCTACATATTCACTGGTAAACATCACGCACACAAACCAAGTAAATCACCAAACAGTTCGGCCACATGACTGAAATGAAAAGGGAAACATCACCAAAGATCTAAGCACAGAAAAATCTAAGCTAGGATTTAACAATTCGTGAATCACTATTTTCCTTCCTAGTATAAATAGAGGTCACACACCACAATTTAGAACACAACCAAAACCGGAAAGAAAAACAAAACAGAAATTTAATTTTACTTAGCTTTGGGTTTGCGGAGGAGGGATCGAGCCTGCGGTTACGGGTCGAGAGGAAAAAGGGGTCTGGAGGGATGATGGGACAGTAGCGCCTCTAGTGAAGCCGGAGATGGAGGTCCGATGATGGCAGATGGCGCCGGCAAGAGTGAAAAAGGGCGGAGGGTTTTGTTTTCTCCATTTTTGGAGTGACGGCAGAGGAAATTTTGTGAGGGTTTGAAGAATGAAGGTGGAACCAACGTTTTAGGGTTTAAATGAAGTGGGTGCGGGTTCATTTGGGTGGGCTGCAACAATTAAGTAAGGCCCAATATAGTTTATTTTAAAGGTTTTCTTAGTTTAAAGGCTTTAAAATCTTCGAATATTAATTACAAACGCGTACGAATTTAAATTCAGACGAAACGAAAAACACCGTGACCCTGAAGACGAGTACGACACGATGGATGAGGACTGAGCAGGGCAGGCAGTAGCTGGATTTTTCAAATTAAGTAAACGCAGTTTAATTCGACTGAAATGGGCTGATCTATTGACGAACCAATCAAAGTGAGTTAAACTCACTCAGATCTATCCACTTATATTTTATATAAGTTGGTTTTATCATGTGTTATTGATTGTTCATGGTTGTTTATGATCGTTTGCTTATATATGCATATATATATAAATGGATTTAATTCCTGAAATAAAAACGTTGTTTTAAATTCAATAATAAACAAAACCGTTATTTGACCACTGGTCCAAATTATTGGCCATGTTTATAAAGTAAACCCAATCGAGTGGATGGTGTGAAATTGCCGTGGTAGTGTGAGATAATTTGATTGACATTTCAGTCTTGATTATTAGAGGACATTACCCATTTGATTTGAATTGGTTTGTTTGGATGGTAGAATATTGATATGAAATTCACTATTTGTTTGTTTTAAAAAAATGGGCACTGTTGGTGGAGTAATTGACAGTACAGGACCTATATCGATCTACCGTCGGGTAAATCGACAAGTTAAAGTTATAAAATTTTGTTTTATAACTAAAATGGATTTTTAAATCTATTATTTTGAATTAGAATTTTGTAAAAAGAGAAATAATTATTATTTATTAATCGAACTTATAAATTTGTTTTTATAAAGGAAAATCTGAGATTTATCAGATTTATAAGCAAGCAAGTAGAAAATTAACTTGATGATATAAATTTGAATAGTTGTTTGGGAGATAATGTAAAAGAGATTATTGAAGTTAATTATATCGTAAATTAATTGGACTTTGTTACTATGATAGTCATGATTGGGTTGACAAAAATCCGAGCAACAAATATATTATTTAAAGAAGAAAAGGAGACGGAATATTTAAATTCATTATCAAGGGATTTAGAAATATTATTGAGAATAAGAATGCCCAAGGAAAGAAGTGTATAAAATGAAATTTATGGTTAAATAAGGCATGTCTGAAATTAGGAAAAAATGTCGAGTTTTGAGTTACAACTAATGTTTACCTAAAGGTAGGAACGTTGTTGATCAAGGTCTGAGAGGTAATTAAATACCCCAACTCTTTGCTTGCTGTGTGCTTGGTCGCATGATAGGGGGTTAGTTGATGGCGGAGAAATGGTTATTCTCTAGCCAGATCACTAGAGTATTTTTGTGGACGTCAATCAAGTGTGTCCTGGCGGATCTGACGATGTGGCATTCAAAGTGAATGGTGGCCAGATGTTGAAAAGAGATTCTAGCCTCAAGCCTCATCAACCGGGAAATGACAAAAATCGGGCAGGCAGCATGGCTATGTGGGTCGCTCCCATTAGGATGTATGATCACCTATCTAGAGAAATTCCATTTGCTTCTTAATCTATATTCGATGTTGTCCTTATTCGGGCAGATGGTTGCTGATCCCAACCGTCGGTGATATACATTCGATACACTCAAGCAAAATGAGTGGTCAGTCATGTGAGGGCCGGGTTGCAAGACGTTCTTGTTGAACCCAGTGTATTTGCCTCTCGAGATACACGTGCGGAAGGTGGTCCCATACCTTGTCAAGGTTGGAATCCAATATTCAATAAGCGCCCGCGGTTTTCGATTGTATACTATATATGTGGAGCGTGAGATGCAAGCGTTCCTCTAGATTGTTATTTATTTGTATTTAGACATTATGATAATATCAGAGCAAGTTATGATTTCAAACTGTTTTGGGTTATAGTAAGGTAAAAATCGTCTGTGTTTATGTGTAGGCTGGTCTTACTATTATCCTTTGATTTCAGAAAGGATTTTCCAAAGTTAAACAAGTGTGTGTTATGTGAATTTATCACTGATAGTATTCCAGACTGAACCGGTGTATTTTGTCTTAAATCAAATGTGCTCGGTTCAGACCGAGTATGTTCCAGGTTAGGTTTCGCGTGGAGTTTCAGAAGCTGGAAGCAGGCGGCTTCACCACTAGTTATGTAAAGTTAATTCTGCTGTGCAGTTATATGTTAAACTCTGATGATTGGTATGTATACAAAAATTCTTTTGTATATTTGATATTATATTTTACTCGTTCCGCTGTGAGATTCTGATGTGTTCTTCTTCTTTCTCCTATTCTAATAATCTTTCTTTCTTTCTCATGACAATCCAGTGTTTTCGATGCTTGAATAGACGACATGGTAATTTTATGTCGATATTCGGGGTCGAAAATCTCCGGGTCGTTACAGTGGAAGTCCAGACATATTTAGTGTTATTCCGCTATGTTGTATATATGGGCAGATTATTATAACCGTCTAGTGATGTTGATGTACTCTGATGATGTAAGTTTATTTAAAGCTTTCAATAAAGATTTACTTCTATATTATATTTTGTTCAGCTGCGATGTAAGACTCTGCGTTGTGTTGATTCTTCTTCTATTCTAATATTTCTTTCTTTCTTATCCCATCCTCTAATTTCTTTCATTAACAATCCGGTGTTCTCGGTGTTTGAAAGGTCGGCATGAGATACAGTAAAGGTATTTATGTTGATTTTCGGGGCCGAAAATCGCTGGGTCGTTACAGTGCTCTGATACCACTGTAAGAGATTACTTGCTTCGTATGTCACACTATTTACTAGTATTCCCGAAGTCCAAGCGTTGTGAGTTTGCATATATACGTACAAGTGAAAATAATGTCAATAAATTATCAAATAAATTTTTTGAAGCCATTAAATTCAAAAGAAATTATCATCGATAGATATTCTCGAATGGAATAGTATAACACCACAAATTTAGTTAATATCGAATTAATATGTCGCATCATCAAGTTCAAGTAAACCGATATCAACTATATATAGAAAACGTTATTAAATTTTGAAATAAACGAAAACACTGGAACGTTTAGAAAGAAATTAGAGGGTGAGATAAGAGAGAAAGAAATATTAGAATAAAAGAAGAAGAAGTACAACACAGAGTCTCACATCGCTGCGGAACAAAATATAATACAGAAATAATCTTTATTGAGAGCTTTGAAAATACTTACAATACCAGAGTACAACACACATCCGGACAGTTTTGATAATCTGACCCCATATATCACACAGCGGAACATCATTCGTCTGAACATCTTCAGCTCGTCTCTGGACTTTTAATCCCTAAACCGAAAACCCTTTGTCCCCTTTCTCCAGCAAATCTCGACGTCGCTACCCCTATTCCGCCTTCAATCCATCTTCTCTCTCTTCCAGCAATCGGCCAGAACCCACAACAAACCCTCCGTGCTCCATCGTTGCTGACTCCCGATCTCTGGTTCTCACTTCTTATGGCGAAAGCTAAGTTTCTCTTTTCCTGATTTTAAATTACTGTATTTTTTTCCTATTTCGATATTAAGTATGATTTGCTTTGATTTTTTCTTTCTGATTTTGAATCGGTTGATGAACACTACTGTGTGATGGCGTATTTATACTTCCAGTGTTGCTCTTAGATAAGGTTACTGTCAATCAATGGTTTCGAATTGTTATTTCAGTCCATACTCGAATCTGTACTTAGATTTGTGTTCGGATTTTTTTTTTGTATAGGATGGCAGTGTTGGGTTTTCGTGAGGGTGATCTGTTCAAAAGGAAATTTGATATAACTGATCAAATGACAATGAATATATATTGTTGTTTTAGAATTAGTCTAGGATTTCGGCTTTGACTTTTTTAATCAAGAGATATAGGATCCGTACCCTGTAGATTTTCTGTGTATAGGCATGTGAATTAACTGTTCAATTGGTAAAGAATTGATGCAAGAACATGGCTATTTAGCTATGTGTTGTTACCTCAAATTAGAGATCTTGAACTGTGATATTGATTTTCTGTTTTTGAACTGTAAACATAGATACTTCTTGTTTTGATTTGCAGTGTACATTTGATACATGTAAAGTCACTGTATATATGCTGTTTGTATGGTCACATTACAGATTTGATGCATACACATATTACAGATTTGAATTGTCATGTCCTTTTCTTTTAGCTGTTCATATGTTGTCATGAAATCACCCTTTAATGGGTTTTCTTCTTTCATTTCAGATCTAGAACAAACGAGGCGATGGATTTACTGGCTTCTTGAAAAGGAACAAAAGGGTACTGCAATATATATTAAATAATGAATCTTGTTTGTATTGTTTTGATGATGGAAAGTACTGAGAATCATTTTAGGTTACAGAAATGTAAACTTTGTGTTGTACAGGACGACCCAGGGATTTCGACGCCCGAATTCCGACAATAATACACAAATCCTGTATCACTTGTCAGAACTCAAGTATCGAAACACCGGAATGTTATGAGAAAGAAGTTAGAGGGTGAGATAAGAAAGAAAGAAATATTAGAATATAAGAAGAAGAAGAAGAACTAATACATCACAGAGTCTCACATCGCAGCGGAACAAAATATAATATAGAAATAAATCTTTATTGAGAGCTTTAAATACAACTTACAATATCAGAGTACATGAACACATCTGGACAGTTATAATAATCTGTCCCAACCACACAGCAGAATATACACCATATATAATACGTATGGACTTCTCCAGCTCGTCCCCGGACTTCGCAGCCTTTGATATTCTGGACCTATACAACCCGGTCTAACCCGAGCATTTACAAAACACCGGGACAGTCTGGTGAACCAGAGTGAGATAAACTCGCACAGTATTAAGGGTGATCATCCAATTTGATTTTTAGAGTTAAAATCCTTTCGAAAGAAAGGGATAATCGTAAGACCAAATCCACACATAAACATGGACGGTTTTTACCTTACGATAACCCAAAACATTTTGAAAACCAATATCTTCTCTGATATTATAATAGTGACTAAATACAAGTAAATATTAATCTATTGGAATGCTTGCATCTCATGCTCCACATATATAATATACAAACAAAACCGCAGGCGCTTATTGGAGATTGGATTCCGACCTTGACAAGGTATGGGACCACCTTCCGATAGTGTATCTCTAGAGGCGAATACACTGGGTTCAACAAGAACGTCTTGCAACCCGGCCCTCACATGACCGACCACTCATTTCGCTTGAGTGTATCGAATGTATACCACCAACGGTTGGACTCAAACCACCGTTTCCCGATAAGGGACAGCATCGAAACAGATTAAAGAAGGAATAGGATTTTCTCTAGATAGGTGGTTATACACCCTAATGGGAGCGACCCACATAGCCATGCTGCCCGCCCGATTTCTGTCATCTCCCGGTTGTTGAGGCTACGCTTTATCAGCACATCACATTCACTTTGAATGCCACATCGTCAAATCCATTTGAATCACTAATTGAAGCCCACAACAATACATTACGTGTTGCCTAAAGAAGTTTCCTTCTCCGCTTCCGCTCTTGGTATGGTTAAAGAAATCAATGTACGTGACCTTTCTGGAAATACTCTGTCAGACATTCATCCATACAAGTCACCCAGGAACAGGGTGAACCGAAGGTACTCTCCTACTGCATTCTAGGAATCACCCTGAGAATCAGTAGCTAGAAGTCCTTGCGAATCCGTAGATTCCAACCACGACCGAATCATAGTTTATCTCTGGTTGCAAGTCAGATATTTTAAGTAATCCTTCTTCTTATGAAGATCAACGGTCTTCAATAGCTCCATCTCGAATCAGCATCTTCAACCTATTCGTATTTGCTGGACGGAATGGTTTTCGAATAAATTCGATCCCGGTCTTTCCGTACCAACAATCATATGGGCAAATTTGATTGTCGGTTATTTAACTATCAAATAAAACAACCATTCATATCTTCAGAATAAATAGAAGTTTATTAACCACACATTCCTCTTGTGGAAACCTTATTCAAATCTCGACCACTTTTACTTAACTAATTGTTAAGTAAACTGTTATCAAACTCTTTCGATTTATGTTAATAATCATTTACAATATTATGTACGAACTTTGATTCTAATAAAAATAGAATCTGTATGGAAATTCCTTGATATCTCTTTATTGTTATATTACAAATTATTCAAACAATTCAAATCCATTTGTTTAAAATCCGCATAAACAAAGCTTTAATAAATCTTTTATTAATATCTTATGCAATTAATATATTGATATTTATCACAACAATTTTACCTATATTTATCATTCGTTTGCACATCTTTAACTGCATTTTAAAACCCCATTTCCAAATCACCACTATGTACGGTTATATGAGCGTTGCAGACTGAAATAAAAATACAGTCGTGTTCAGTGAGGTGTCGTGATCCCAAAAATGTAATAATATCGGTAGATTAACTGATATATTATTTTAATGGCCAAGTGACGCTGTGTAATAAACCAATAGGTTTATTTTATTTTTATGGTTGTTTATTTTGATAGTTAAATAACTAATTATCAAAGTCATGCCCAATACGTTGTTGGTACGGAAAGACTCGAATTTATATTCGAAAACCATTATGACCTACAAGTACGTGAAGACGTCGATTGAAGACAAAGCAAGTGAAGACTGTGGATCTTCATAAGCGGAAGGACTACTTGTTGAATCTCTTTGACTTGCAACCAAAGTTATTCGATTTTTGATTCTATCGTGGTTGAAATCCACGGGTTGCAAGGACTACTCACTACTGATCCTTGGGGTGATTCCTATAAGGATGCGGTAGGAGGGTGCCTTCGGTTCATCCTGTTCCTGGATGACTTGCATGGACGAATGTCTGACAGAGTATTTCTTAAGGATCCCGTACGTCGGTTTTTACAAACGTATCTCTGTTAGTGGCGGAGAGGGGCACCTCTTTAGCTTAACGACCAGAATATTTTTGTGAATGTCAATTAGTGATATCTGATGGATCTGACGATGTGGCATTCAAAGTGATTGATGGCCAGATGTTCGAAGAGATAAATTCTAGCCTCAACCCTCATCAACCGGGAAATAACAAAAATCGGGCAGGCAGCATGGCTATGTGGGTCGTTCCCATTAGGATGTATAATCACCTATCTAGAGAAATTCCATTTGCTTCTTTAATCTATATTCGATGCTGTCCTTTTACGAGAGACGGTGGTTTGAGCCCAACTGTCGGTGATATACATTCGATACACTCAAGCGAAATGAGTGGTCGGTCATGTGAGGGCCGGGTTGCAAGACGTTCTTGTTGAACCCAGTGTATTCGCCTCTAGAGATACACGGTCGGCAGGTGGTCCCATACCTTGTCATAGTTGGAATCCAATATCCAATAAGCGCCTGCGGTTTTTGATTGTATACTATATATGGGGAGCGTGAGATGCAAGCGTTCCTCTAGATTGTTATTTATTTGTATTTTGACATTATGATAATATCAGATCAAGGTTATGATTTCAAAAGTGGTTTGGATTATAGTAAGGTAAATACCGTCTGTATTTATGTGTGGATTGGTCTTAATATTACCCTTTTGTTTGAAAAGATTTTGAACTTTAAAATCATGTTGGATGATTTACCCTTAAGACTGTGCGAGTTTTACTCACTCTGGTCCACCAGACTGACCCGGTGTTTTGTAAATGCTCGGGTTAGCCCGGGTGTACAGGTTCAGGTTATCGAATGCTGTGAAGAGACGAGCTGAAGGTGTTCAGACATATTGTACCTAGTATCTATTCCGCTGTGTGTTGTATAAGAGGACAGGTTATTATAACTATCCAGATTTCTGATGTACTCTAATGATTGTAAGTATATTTTCAATCTCTCAATAAAGATTTATTTCTATATTATATTTTGTTCCGATGCGATGTGAGATCTGTGTTGTGTTGATACTTCTTTTTCTTCTATTCTATTATTCTTTTTTTCTTATCTCACCCTTTAAATTCTTTCTAATAACGTTCCGGTGTTGGAAGGTCGGCATGAGTTATGGTGAAGATATTTATGTCGATTTTCGGGCCGAAAATCCTTGGGTCGTTACAGTGGTATCAGAGCTATTGGTTTAGTAATAACCTTGGCTCTGTGGTGTAACTTGATAGAGATGGGGTTAGTAATACCCTAGATCAAGGTTGACTGTATATATATACGAGAGCGTATTTGTAAATTTTATATACAAATGATTTGTATTGTGTTTGTTGGTCGGTTCAAGTGTTGAGAGGCATTGGACTGTCCACGGATACGATATGGATTTGAAAAGAGGGTAAATGAAATAATTTTACCCAAATTATATTTTGTATAGAAAAGAAATTTAATTTATCAAATTATTGAGATATTGATTTGTGTGCTTGATTGATGTGAATGAAATTCAAATTTGATTGAAATTTGAATTGAAACTTAACTTGGTCAAATTTAATTTAATTAATTAAATTTGGAATTTGAATTAATCAAACAGAAATAAATCGGGTATTAACCAATTGTTGTTAAAATCTGTGAAACCAAAATAAAGTATTAATACTGAACGTGAATTCAGTTGATTCGGTTGATTATGGATTGATTGCTGATTTGGAATTGTTTGTTATTGAATGATAGTTGTTTGAATGGAATAATTAGAAATTAATGAGTTTGTAACATCCTTTCTTACCTTAGCAATTTCGAGGACGAAATTATTTTAAGGGGGGAAGAATGTAATGTCCCGTATTTTCGGCCATCAAATATTTAATTTAATTTATTATTTTAAATATTATATTGGGAATATTAATGAATTTTAATTTTTAAATCATTATTTAAAATGAGATCGAACGATATATATATATATATATAATAGATCAAGTTTGAAAATGATATTAATCTATTTTCATTAATTTAGCTGTTTGAATTAAGATTATATAAGTTTTAATTTATAAACCAACCTAACGTTACTTTACAACATAAACAGACCATGTTTTACTTGGCTCGGAAAATCAAACGAAAACCCAATTGCGTATTTCCTTCATATTTGTCCAACTAATAAAAACTTGCTACATAATATGAAAACCGGAACATATAATGGAAATGGTCAATATACCAATACAAGGAAGAAATGCATACTCTTGTCTGTGGGATTGCAAAATT
The DNA here is from genome assembly GCA_030737875.1 of Allium sativum. Lineage (NCBI taxonomy): Eukaryota > Viridiplantae > Streptophyta > Magnoliopsida > Asparagales > Amaryllidaceae > Allium > Allium sativum. Next base: position 39,723,280 of record JASFAX010000020.1, on the reverse strand, counting down.
AAAGGACTAAAACAATTCATTATAAAAATTAAATTACAGCAAACCCGTCTCTTGTGTCTAGCAACAGTAAAGTATAAAATGTCTTTATCAGTTCTAGTACATCACATGCTACTCTACATGTACAAAATCTATGAACAACTATAGAAGAAATATTAATTTGCGCAGCTAAATAATGAATATATTCCTCCATCAGTCGAAACAACTAAGCATATCTTTGTATGTACAAACTAAATCTCATGCACAAATCCACTAAAGGGATGTGCTGCCATACATTTAAACACAGGTTGTACAAGTCCAAATCTCAACTGAAATAAACAATTCATTGCATCAGCCCCTAACCTACCTACATACACAGTTCGATCAACCTTCATGTGACCAGACCAATTGCATTAGAAATACCATACTTAATTCAACAAAATCTCGGCTAAACCCTTTTGCAGCAATCATTTTCCCTATGCAGTGTACGGGAACAATCTGCAAAAGAAACAAAACGCCTAAGCTAATAGTAGCTGGCCTATCTAAGAACGGCTATGAAAAGAAAAAATTAAATAAACAACAAAATAAATAAATAAAAGAAAAGAGGATGACCATGAAACAGCAAATTAGAACAGTAAATGAACCGCTATAAAACAGTAATAAAACAGCTAAGATAAACATAAATGAATTGATTGTACAATGCCAAACAGGATAGACCGTACGATGCATTGTGAATACCAATTCCAACATGAACTATTTCATTCAAGAAACAGTGAAACCTAATGGCTAGAAGAACTATGGAAAATCAGACAAAATCAATAAACAGCAAGAAACAGTGAGATGGACAGATAAAGAAAGAGACAGTGCATAGCTAAATAGAAATAGATGTATGTATGCATAAATCATTTAGAAGTGAAATGAACAGCTAATGTATGTGCATCTATGTACATCTACATAGAATCGAATAAGCTAAATAAAATAGCTACACAGCTAGACTACTATATATTATATTATTTTCAACACATCAAGATCATGAATAGCTAAAGCAAACAATCAATGAACAGCTAAGGAAAATAAGCAGCAAATATTTGTGTACATCAAAACAATGCAGCTAAACTATGTATATATTTGAATCAAATCTGAAAGAAAACTGATATATGTGGATAGCTAAGTATATATATAAATTTATACCATCAAATCTGGACAGCAATATATATAAATTTATTTATACAGATAAACAAATTTAAACATGACTGTACCATACAAACATCCATCATAAGCTCTACAATCTGCAGTTTCAAATCTGAAATTGATTAAACAAGTCCTAGCCAATCCAAACAAACCTATATACAGTGAGTAGATCGACTGTAACAATATCTTTGCCAACCCATTTCACAACCCAACGCAAGATTTACAGTTTCAGAAATCTGTACTGAATAAACAATGCATGGTCACAATCTTAAGTTCGAATCACGGTTTCAGACCAACAGTACCAAATCCAATACTTTAATACATAAAAATCTTTGTTAAATCCATCACACAACCATCACAAGTATCCAAATCTGACAATAATGGTAGGAAACCCCAATGGCCTAAGAAGGATAGCTGAACCTACCTAAGAGGGTTTGATGGACGTTGATTCTGTCTACCAAATCAGCCACTATAAATAGGTGTATACACGCACAAACCATTGGAGAAAAACATACAAACACCACAATAAAAAGAAAACTATTCATCGAAATCAAAACAAGAATTTTACAGTAATAGAAAATCAAGTAAGAAAACTTAGATTCAGATCTTGAACTTCTTTGTGTCAAAATCAGTTCGGTCGGAGGTGTAGGAAGTTGAGTTGGCTTGTTGGTTGTCTGTAGTGGATCTGAAAAGTTGGGGGTATTCGGAGGGAGTGCTGGTCTAGTTGAAGGACTGGGCGATCTTCGTGAGTGAGGACAGTGGTGATGAAAGGGGTTAGGCGTTGATTGATGAGGAGGGGAAAACGATAAGGATCGGCCAGTGAAGGATGTGGGAGGCGGCGGTTTCTTTCGTGGATTGAAGGATCCGATTAGGGCAATTAGGGTTATCATTTTTGTGGAGGCGGTGGAGTTGTGAGCTTTGGAATATACGAGAAAGGGGTTAAAAGGTGGAACGGGTTTCTTAAATGCTTAATGGGCTGAAGAAAATAGGGTAAGCCCAAGAATTTATTTAAATTAAAGGTTTAATTAATTTTTATGTTCATATAAACTTAGTTTGTTGATTTCGAATACATACGTGATCAGAATGCGACGAAACAAAAAGCATTGGGACCATAGCGACGAATACTACGCGATGGATGAGAACTGAGCAAGGCAGGCAGCAGTTGGATTTTTCAGATAAATGAAACGTCGTCTAATTCAACTGAAAACAAGCAGATTTATCGATGGATTCAAAACCAGGTGAGTTAAACTCACTCAGTTATTCCCCGCTTATATTTTATAAGTTGGGTTTTTATTTTTGTGTGCTATGGTTGCTAGTGATTGACTGATTGCTGATATATTCAGTTATTGTTGAACTGATGAGATTAAATGTTGTTTAATTTCAGTGAAATCCAAATCGTTATTTTTAACGATTGGTTCCAATTGAGGTAAGTTACCTCATTTGTCACGTTTATAAAATAAACATGTTTTTAATAAATGAATTGTTTGATTGGTTGTTGTGATCGACCTTGAATTGTTGTTATAAACTGTTATAAGACCATTATTGAATTGTTTAATGGTTGAATATTGACCTGATCATTTACCATTTGTTTGGTTTAAACCAATGAGTATTATTGGTTGAGTGGTTGGCAGTACATGGCTTGTGAATTTACTATTTTCTAAATATCGATCTACAGTCAGATAAATCGATGAGATAAGTTATAAAATTTATTTTATAACTGAAAATAGATTTTAAATCGATTATTTGAATTAAAGTTGTAAAAGGGGAAATAAATATTTATTATTTATGAATTGAGTTATAATTGGTTTTTAAATAATTTTACAAAGAAAAGCGATAAAAGAAAGGGTTATAGAAGTTTGACAGCAGAGGAAACCCAAGGTTTACCAACGGGTTGGTTACGTAGACAATTTTGTTTTTAAACAATTTAAAGTTGATTTTTATCAATTTAGCTATTTGATTAATTTAAGGAAAGGGTAATGACAAAAGGAAATTTAATTAACTGTTAACTGATATATATATATATATATATGGTTGGTAAAATCCACCGTTCGAGTAAAATGGACAAAGGGATAGATATTGATTAAAATATTCGTTAAAGTGTAACGAGTAGAGTTAGATATTAGTTAATCTTCGAATAACTAAAATCTAAAGAGAATATTGAACTGGTTATTGTTAATAACCTAAATTATTTTTGAGTAAGCTTGTAAAAGTAAAAATAATCCTATTTTTCATTTAGGCAAAGTTAACTATATTTTGATATGGTTAATGGTAAAACTAATTATCCTTTTTATTTAAAATGATTTAAAGAATTGAATTCAATTTAAAGTCGAGTAAGAAATAATTAGTTGGAGATAAATTCGATTAAGAGATTATAGAGCCTTTTATGACCCAAGTGTTCGATGAACTTGGTAAATGAAGTACGTATAAAGATTTAAATAAGGATTTTAATTAATGCTTCAAATTAAGTAAGGAGAATCTGAAATGGAATGATACTTGAAAGGGGTTAAGTGATGGGATGTTCGAATAAAGGTTTCAAATATAAGAAAGGTTAAATAACCCAGATTTGGAATCAAGATTTTAAACGAGATTTATTATCGATAGTTATGTGATAAGCTAATATTATTCTGAGGTAAGAACGGGTCGATCAGGGTCTGAGAGGTAACTAAAATACCCCAACTTTGTTGTCCTCACTGTTATCAAGGGACGGTATTAGTTTGGGGTGAGTGAAGGTGATGAATTGGTTTTATCTTATACAAGAAATACTGAACTTTAATGCAATGATTTGGGAAATTAAGGAATATTGCAATATTGGATTAAAAGGGAATAAGAATATTGACTTCAAATTTATATCGAACATTTGTTATTTAATTAGAGTTGATCGAATATAGTAGAGTTAATCAAACGTAGTTAGTCATAAAGAGTTGCCATTACGTACGACTGCTAGCGTAATTCGTAGGGCTGCAGATAGCCTACGGCGGTCGGATGTTTCCTGAGGGAATCAGGCGTAACCATTGTGATCGCGGCGATCTAGAGTCAAGCGAATAGAGTTAAGTCGGATATTATAATTGATTAACGATTTTGTTATATATATATATATATATATATATATTTAAAAGGGACAAGTCATGCCAAGTACTGAATATGTGAAATCATTATATCGACACATGTGTTATTTGATAGCTAAGTCACCGACTAACAAAACCTGACCAATTCGCTTGTTGGTATGGAAAGACCGGGATCAAATTTATATTCGAAAACCATTCCGACCAAAAAATACGTGAAGAGATCAGAAGATGATCGAGACGGAGCATTGAAGACCGTGGATCTTCATAAGCGGAAGGACTGCTAATAATCTTTGGTGAGCTCTTAGATATAAAATGTGGTTCGGTCGTGGTTGGAATCCACGGGTTGCAAGGACTTCTCGCTACTGATCCATGGGGTGATTCCTATATGAGATGCAGTAGGAGAGTGCCTTCGGTTCATCCTGTTCCTGGATGACTTGTATGGACGAACGTTTGACAGAGTATTTCCAAAGAAATTACATGAGTTGATTTCTCCAAACGTACCATAGTTAACGGCGGAGAAATGGTTATTCTCTAGCCAAATAAACTAGAGTATTTTTGTGGACGTCAATTAGTGTGATATCTGGCGGATCTAACGATGTGGCATTCAAAGTGGATGGTGGCCAGGTGCTGTAAAGGAAATTCTGACCTCAAGCCTCATCAACCGAGAGATGACAAAAATCGGGCAGGAAGCATTGCTATGTGGGTCGCTCCCATTAGGGTGTATAATCACCTATCTAGAGAAATTCCTTTTGTTTCTTAATCTATCGATTCTGCCCATTCGGGAACGGTGGTTTGAGTCCAACCGTTGGTGATATACATTCGATACACTCAAGCGAAATGAGTGGTCGGTCATGTGAGGGCCGGGTTGCAAGACGTTCTTGTTGAACCCAGTGTATTCGCCTCTAGAGATACAAGTGCGTAAGGTGGTCCCATACCTTGTCAAGTTGGAAATCCAATATCCAATAAACGCCCGCGGTTTTTCGATTGTATACTATATACGGGGAGCATGAGATGCAAGCGTTCCTCTAGATTTGCTAATTATTTGTATTTAGACATTGTTATAATATCAAAAAGATATTGGTTTCGAAAAAATGATTTGGGTTATCGTAAGGTAAAAACCGTCCGTGTTTATGTGTGGATCGGTCTTACGATTATCTTTTTCTTTCGAAAGGATTTAACTTTAAAATCAAGTTGTGTGATACCTTAATGCTATGCGAGTTTTCTCACTCAGGTCCACCAGATTGACCCGGTATTTTGTAAATGCTCGGGTTAGCCCGAAGTGTACAGGTTCAGGTTATCAGGTACTGCAAGGTCCAGAGACGAGCTGAAGATGTTCAGACGAATGATATTCCGCTGTGTGATTATATATATGAGGACAGATTATTATAATTGTCCAGAGATGTTGATGTACTCTGCTATTGTAAGAATTTTGAAAATTTTCAGTAAAGATTTATTTCTGTATTATATTTTGTTCCGCTGCGATGTGAGACTCTGTGTTGGTTCTTCTTTTTCTTCTATTCTAATATTTCTTTCTTTCTTATCTCACCCTCTAACTTCTTTCTAGACGCTCCAGTGTTTTCGGTATTTGGCGGATCGGTATAAGATACGGTAAAAGTATTTATATCGATTTTCGGGGCCGAAAACCGCTGGGTCGTTACAGAATGTAACGTCCCGTATTTTCGGCCGTCTAATATTTAATTTAATTTATTATTTTAAATATTATATTGGGAATATTAATGAATTTTAATTTTTAAATCGTTATTTAAAATGAGATCGAATGATATATATATATATAATATAGATCAAGTTTGAAAATGATATTAATCTATTTTCATTAATTTTGCTGTTTGAATTAAGATTATATAATTTTTAATTTAAAAACCAACCTAACGTTACTTTACAACATAAACAAACCATGTTTTACTTGGCTCGGAAAATCAAACGAAAACCCAATCGCATATTTCCTTCATATTTGTCCAACTAATAAAAACTTGCTACATAATATGAAAACCGGAACATATAATGGAAATGGTCAATATACCAATACAAGGAAGAAATGCATACTCTTGCCTGTGGGATTGCAAAATTAAAGGACTAAAATAATTCATTATAAAAATTCAATTACAGCAAACCCGTCTCTTGTATCTAGCCACAGTAAAGTATAAAATGTCTTTATCAGTTCAAGTACATCACATGCTACTCTACATGTACTAAATCTATGAACAACTATAGAAGAAACAGTAATTTGCACAGCTAAATAATAAATATATTCCTCCATCAATCGAAACAACTAAGCATATCTTTGTATGTACAAACTAAATCTCATGCACAAATCCACTAAAGGGATGTGCTGCCATACATTTAAACACAGGTTGTACAAGTCCAAATCTCAACTAAAATAAACAATTCATTGCATCAGCCCCTAACCTACCTACATACACAGTTCGATCAATCTTCATGTGACCAGACCAATTGCATTAGAAATACCATACTTAATTCAACAAAATCTCGGCTAAACCCTTTTGCAGCAATCATTTTCCCTATGCAGTGTACGAGAACAATCTGCAAAAGAAACAAAACGCCTAAGCTAATAGTAGCTGGCCTATCTAAGAACGGCTATGAAAAGAAAAAATCAAATAAACAACAAAATAAATAAATAAAAGAAAAGAGGATGACCATGAAACAGCAAATTAGAACAGCAAATGAACTGTTATAAAACAGTAATAAAACAGCTAAGATAAACATAAATGAATTGATTGTACAATGCCAAACAGGATAGACCGTACGATGCATTGTGAATACCAATTCCAGCATGAACTGTTTCATTCAAGAAACAGTGAAACCTAATGGCTAGAAGAACTATGGAAAATCAGAAAAAATCAATAAACAGCAAGAAACAGTGAGATGGACAAATAAAGAAAGAGACAGTGCATAGCTAAATAGAAATAGATGTATGTATGCATACATCATTTAGAAGTGAAATGAACAGCTAATGTATGTGCATCTATGTACATCTACATAGAATCGAATAAGCTAAATAAAATAGCTACACAGCTAGACTAATGTATATTATATTATTTTCAACACATCAAGATCATGAATAGCTAAAGCAAACAATCAATGAACAGCTAAGGAAAATAAGCAGCAAATATTTGTGTACATCAAAACAATGCAGCAAAACCTATGTATATATTTGAATCAAATCTGAAATGAAACTGATATATGTGGACAGCTAAGTATATATATAAATTTACACCATCAAATTTGGACAGCAATATATATAAATTTATTTATACAGTAGATGTAAAAACAAATTTAAACATGACTGTACCATACAAACATCCATCATAAGTTCTACAATATGCAGTTTCAAATCTGAAATTGATTAAACAAGTCTTAGCCAATCCAACCAAACCTATATACAGTGAGTAGATCGACTGTAACAATATCTTTGCCAACCCATTTCACAACCCAACGCAAGATTTACAGTTTCAGAAATCTGTACTGAATAAACAATGCATGGTCACAATCTTAAGTTCAAATCACGGTTTCAGACCAACAGTACCAAATCCAATACTTTAATACATAAAAATATTTGTTAAATCCATCACACAACCATCACAAGTATCCAAATCTGACAATAATGGTAGGAAACCCCAATGGCCTAAGAAGGATAGCCGAACCTACCTAAGAGGGTTTGATGGACGTTGATTCTATCTACCAAATCAGCCATTATAAATAGGTGTATACACGCACAAACCATTGGAGAAAAACATACAAACACCACAATAAAAAGAAAACTATTCATCGAAATCAAAACAGGAATTTTACAGTAATAGAAAATCAAGTAAGAAAACTTAGCTTCATATCTTGAACTTCTTTGTGTCAAAATCAGTTCGGTCGGAGGTGTAGGAAGTTGAGTTGGCTTGTTGGTTGTCTGTAGTGGATCTGAAATGTTGGGGGGTATTTGGAGGGAGTGCAGGTCTAGTTGAAGGACTGGGCGATCTTCGTGAGTGAGGACAGTGGAGATGAAAGGGGTTAGGCGTTGATTGATGAGGAGGGGAAAACGATAAGGATTGGCCAGTGAAGGATGTGGGAGGCGGCGGTTTCTTTCGTAGATTGAAGGATCCGATTTGGGCAATTAGGGTTTTCATTTTTGTGGAGGCGGTGGAGTTGTGAGCTTTGGAATATACGAGAAAGGGGTTAAAAGGTGGAACGGGTTTCTTAAATGCTTAATGGGCTGAAGAAAATAGGGTAAGCCTAAGAATTTATTTAAATTAAAAGTTTAATTAATTTTTATGTTTATATAAACTTAGTTTGTTGATTTCGAATACATGCGTGGTCAGAATGCAACGAAACAAAAAGCATCGGGACCATAGCGACGAATACTACGCGATGGATGAGAACTGAGCAAGGCAAGCAGCAGTTGGATTTTTCAGATAAATGAAACGTCGTCTAATTCAACTGAAAACAAGAAGATTTATCAACGGATTCAAAACCAGGTGGGTTAAACTCACTCAGTTATTTCCCGCTTATATTTTATAAGTTGGGTTTTTATTTTTGTGTGCTATGGTTGCTAGTGATTGACTGATTGCTGATATATTCAGTTATTGTTAAACTTATGAGATTAAACGTCGTTTAATTTCAGTGAAATCCAAATCGTTATTTTTAACGATTGGTTCCAATTGAGGTAAGTTACCTCATTTGTCACGTTTATAAAATAAACGTGTTTTTAATAAATGAATTGTTTGATTGGTTGTTTTGGTCGACCTTGAATTGTTGTTATAAACTGTTATAAGACCATTATTGAATTGTTTAATGGTTGAATATTGACCGGATGATTTACCATTTGTTTTGTTTAAACCAATGGGTATTATTGGTTGAGTGGTTGGCAGTACATGGCTTGTGAATTTACTATTTTATAAATATCGATCTACAGTCAGATAAATCGACGAGATAAGTTATAAAATTTATTTTATAACTGAAAATAGATTTTAAATCTATTATTTGAATTAAAGTTGTAAAATGAGAAATAAATATTTATTATTTACGAATTGAGTTATAATTGGTTTTTAAATAATTTTACAAAGAAAAGTGATAAAAGAAAGGGTTATAGAAGTTTGGCAGAGGAAACCCAAGGTTTACCTATGGGTTGGTTACGTAGACAATTTTGTTTTTAAACAATTTAAAGTTGATTTTTATCAATTTAGCTATTTGATTAATTTAAGGAAAGGGTAATGACGAAAGGAAATTTAATTAACTGTTAACTGATATATATATATATATATATATATATATATATATATATATATGGTTGGTAAAATCCACCGTTCGAGTAAAATGGACAAAGGGATAGATATTGATTAAAATATTCGTTAAAGTGTAACGAGTAGAGTTAGATATTAGTTAATCTTCGATTAACTAAAATCTAAAGAGAATATTGAACTGGTTATTGTTAATAACATAAATTATTTTTGAGTAAGCTTGTAAAAGTAAAAATAATCCTATTTTTGATTTGGGCAAAGTTAACTATATTTTGATATGGTTAATGGTAAACAAATTATCCTTTTAATTTAAAATGATTTAAAGAATTGAATTCAATTTAAAGTCGAGTAAGAAATAATTAGTTGGAGATAAATTCGATTAAGAGATTATAGAGTGTTTTATGACCCAAGTGTTCGACGAACTTGGTAAATGAAGTAACTATAAAGATTTAAATAAGGATTTTACTTAATGCTTCAAATTAAGTAAGGAGAATCTGAAATGGAATGATACTTGTAAGGGGTTAAGTGATGGGATGTTCGAACAAAGGTTTCAAATATAAGAAAGGTTAAATAACCCAGATTTGGAATCAAGATTTGAAACGAGATTTATTATCGATAGTTATGTGATAAGCTAATATTATTCTGAGGTAAGAACGGGTCGATCAAGGTCTGAGAGGTAACTAAAATACCCCAACTCATTGCTTGCTGTGTGCTTGGTCGCATGATAGGGGGTTCTCGCTTCGCGTTAGGTGGTGGACGGGAGACTCTTACCCCTACATGTCCCGAAAATGTGGGTTGGTTGTGAAGTCGAAAGGCTGGCCGTAAAATGAGTTGGTGGGGGTACCATTGTAAGCCACGGGGGGACATTATCCCTCTACCTTGGGTTTGGAGGGATGGTTGAAAATCCTACCGAAAATCGATATAAATACTTTTACCGTATCTCATATCGATCCTCCAAATACCGAAAACACTGGAGCGTCTAGAAAGAAGTTAGAGGGTGAGATAAGAAAGAAAGAAATATTAGAACAGAAGAAAAAGAAGAACCAACACAGAGTCTCACATCGCAGCGGAACAAAATATAATACAGAAATAAATCTTTACTGAAAATTTTCAAAATACTTACAATAGCAGAGTACATCAACATCTCTGGACAATTATAATAATCTGTCCTCATATATATAATCACACAGCGGAATATCATTCGTCTGAACATCTTCAGCTTGTCTCTGGACCTTGCAGTACCTGATAACCTGAACCTGTACACTTTGGGCTAACCCGAGCATTTACAAAATACCGGGTCAGTCTGGTGGACCAGAGTGAGAAAACTGTAACGACCCAGGATTTTCGGCCACGAAAATCGACATAAATACCCTTACCAGGACTTATGCCGATCCTCCAAAAATGGAGAAAACAAAACCCCAAAATTTTTATTTTTGTGTAGGCGTACCTTTCCGAGTGCTATTGAGTTTAATACTCAATTTACTTGTAATATATGCTGTCAAACTTAATCTTTGAAGCCCTCTGGCCCCTGTACTGTCAATTACTCCACCAATAGTGCCCATTTTTTTTAAACAAACAAATAGTGAATTTCAAATCAATATTCTACCATCCAAACAAACCAGTTCAAATCAAATGGGTAATGTCCTCTAATAATCAAGACTGAAATGTCAATCAAATTATCTCACACTACCACGACAATTTCACACCATCCAGTCGATTGGGTTTACCTTATAAACATGGCCAATAATTTGGACCAGTGGTCAAATAACGGTTTTGTTTATTATTGAATTTAGAACAATGTTTTTATTTCAGGAATTAAATCCATTTATATATAAACATATCTATTTTCGATTTTCTAAAGATTTGGGGGTGCATTTTTTCTTGTTTCATGTGGTATTTTTCTGATTCGAAATCTTCAGCTCTATCTACATTTATTAGCTATTAATAGCTGTATTTTTTTCCTTCTTAGGTTGATTCCACGGTGATGGACAGTTGAAATCTCGTGACAGACAGTTGCGATGGCTCGCTTTCTATTTCTAATTTAGATTTCCCTTTTGGTTTTAAAACTCTGTTTTGATTTCCTTATAGAATTCTACATATATCGATACATTGATTTATAACTATCAAATTATCTTAAAAATATTCTAACTCCTTAAATTTCCGGAAAAATTCGCCATAACCTCCCCTGCACCGGAAGCATCGGTATATTTCAAATAGCCTCCCATGGCCCTCACCAATCCAAAAAGAAAAAGAAAAGCCAAGCGGCTTGCCGATATGGCGCATAAAATCTCATATATGAATTTAAACGTGTACCTTTTTGTTGGGCACATAAATAAAATCTTCATATACTTCATCCCATACCTATCTAGCACATGCTCACCTGTTCCAATTCAATTCAACGCTATCTAATCGTTTGAATTCAGTTTTGCCATTTATCCTTTGATTCGCTATTCGCCTATTTCACTTCTTTGTTTGAACATAATATGTTCAAATAAAATATTTAACTTGCTTATAACCAAATTGAATTTCAAATTTCAATTCTAGTTTCTTTTCGATTTTGAATATAAATTTTTAAATCGAATTCACTTATTCGAAGTCCAATATCATTTCAACATTTCATTAACTAATTTCTATTCAAATTAGTTAATTCTATTCAATAAATCAAAAATCTGGTTTCTGTTTCAAAAATCATATTAATTTACACAACTTGAATTCGCACGTATTTTACAACTCAACTCTGAAAATTTCTAAATAGAAATTCGGATTTTATTCGCTTCATATCCTTTTATAAAATTAAATAAACCGTTATGGTTTTCAAACGGTTATGGCGCTGCTTTTCTGAAAATTTGATTTCAATATAACACAAAATCTATACGACGAAATTCAGATTTTTCTCATCCATTAGAAAACTATTATCAAATCGGTCCTGACGTTTCTTGTTTCAAAAAATTTCGACTTCAATTGAGTTCCGTATATTCAATTGAAGTTCGAATCGCCAATTTTCGAACTACCGCCCTGCGGCGAGTTCGTTTTAATTATATTTATAAATATAAACGTTTTAAACTTCGTTGAATTCAACTCCATTTTAATTCCATTCGAATTTCCTTGATTCAAACTCCATTTCACTTTTATTTGAATTCTATATTCAAAATCCAATTTCACCTTTATTTGAGTCCTATATTCAAATTTTATATTTTTAAATTCCATTTGAATTATATCTTCAAATTCTATAGTTTAAAATTCCATTTGAATGCTATATTCGAATTCTTTAGTTTAAATTCCATTTAAATTTCCTTTTTGAATTCTACATTCAAATTTCCTATTTAATTCTCTTTGTATTCAATTTCCATATTTATTCTATTTGAATTTCAAATATTCAAACTCCGATTAAATTCTACTTGAAATTTCAAATATTCAAACTCTTATTTAAATCCTCTTATTTAAATTCTATTTCAAATTCCCTTATTCAAATTCTATTTACATTCCTATATTCAAATTTTGTATCAAATTCCCTTATTCAAATTCTATATTGGAATTTGTTTAAAATTTCTATATTCAACATCTATTTAAATTTCTATATTCGAATTCTACATTTGAATTCTCTTTGAATTTCTAATATTCAAATTCTATATTTAAATTCTCTATTTAAATTCTCTATTCAAATCCCGTTTGAATTTCAATATTCAAACTCCATTTAAATTCTATATTCAAATTTTATAGTTAAACTCCATTATTTTCAAATCTCTATATTTGAATTTCCAATAAGCGCCCGCGGTTTTGTTTGTATATATACACGTGGAGCGTGAGATGCAAGCGTTCCACTAGATTTATATTTACTTGTATTTAGACACTATTATAATATCAGATAAGATATTGATTTCGAAAACTGCTTTGGGTTATCGTAAAGTAAAAACCATCCGTGTTTATGTGTGGATCGGTCTTACGATTATCTCTTTCTTTCGAAAGGATTTTAACTTTAAAATCAAATTGTGTGATACATTAATGCTTTGCGAGTTTTTCTCACTCTGGTCCACCAGAATGACCCGGTGTTTTGTAAATGCTCGGGTTAGACCGAGGTGTACAGGTTCAGGTTACCAGGTACTTAAAAGTCCAGAGACGAGCTGAAGATGTTCAGACGAATGATGTTCCGCTGTGTGATATATGGGGTCAGATTATCAAAACTGTCCGGATGTGTGTTGTACTCTGGTATTGTAAGTATTTTCAAAGCTCTCAATAAAGATTATTTCTGTATTATATTTTGTTCCGCTGCGATGTGAGACTCTGTGTTGTACTTCTTCTTCTTCTATTCTAATATTTCTTTCTCTCTTATCTCACCCTCTAATTTCTTTCTAAACGTTCCAGTGTTTTCGGTGCTTGGAGAATCGGCATGAGATACGATGAGGGTATTTATATCGATTTTCGAGGCCGTAAATCCCTGGGTCGTTACCGGATTCAGGCGCGGTCAGTTGAGTTGGGATCGTGGAGAAGAGTACTTCGAGATGAAGCGGAAGAACCACTTAAAATCTCTGATTCGCGCCGGAGATACTGGGGTTCTGTCGTGGTTGGGATCTGTGGATTGCAAGGACTATCGCTACTGATCCATGGGGTGATTCCTATATGAGATGCAGTAGGAGAGTACCTTCGGATCATCCTGATCCTGGATGACTTGTATGGACGGATGTCTGACAGAGTATTTCCAAAGGAATTACATGAGTTGATTTCTCCAAACGTACCATAGTTGATGGCGGAGAAATGGTTATTCTCTAGCCAAATAAACTAGAGTATTTTTGTGGACGTCAATCAGTGTGATATCTGGCGGATCTGACGATGTGGCATTCAAAGTGGATGGTGGCCAGGTGCTGTAAAGGAAATTCTGACCTCAAGCCTCATCAACCGGGAAATGACATAAATCGGGCAGGCAGCATGACTATGTGGGTCGCTCCCATTAGGATGTATGATCACCTATCTAGAGAAATTCCTATTGCTTCTTTATCTATGATCGATGCTGTCCCTTATCGGGAGACGGTGGTTTGAGTCCAACCGTCGGTGATATACATTCGATACACTCAAGTGAAATGAGTGGTCGGTCATGTGAGGGCCGGGTTGCAAGACTTTCTTGTTGAACCCAGTGTATTCGCCTCTAGAGATACACAGTCGGCGGGGAGTCCCATACCTTGTCAAAATTGGAAATCCAATATCCAATAAGCGCCCGCGGTTTTCGATTGTATATTATATATGGGAAGCATGAGATGCAAGTGTTCCTCTAGATTTGCTAATTATTTGTACCTAGACATTATCGTAATATCAGATCAATGTATGATTTCAAAAGATGTTTTGGGTTATCGTAAGGCAAAAACCGTCCGTGTTTATGTGTGGACTGGTCTTACGATTATCTTTTTCTTTCTGAAGGACTTTAACTTTAAAATCAAGATGTGAGACTCTGTATTGTGTTGGTTTTTCTTCTTCTTCTATTCTAATATTTCTTTCTTTCTTATCTCACCCTCTAATTTATTTCTAAACGTTCCAGTGTTTCGGTGCTTGGTGGATCGACATGAGTACGGTAAAGGGTATTTATGTCAATTTTTAGGGCCGAAAACCGCTGGGTCGTTCTGTAACGACCCAGGGATTTACGGCCTCGAAAATCGATATAAATACCCTCATCGTATCTCATGCTGATTCTCCAAGCACCGAAAACACTGGAACGTTTAGAAAGAAATTAGAGGGTGAGATAAGAGAGAAAGAAATATTAGAATAGAAGAAGAAGAAGTACAACACAGAGTCTCACATCGCAGCGGAACAAAATATAATATAGAAATAATCTTTATTGAGAGCTTTGAAAATACTTACAATACCAGAGTACAACACACATCCGAACAGTTTCGATAATCTGACCTGGTGTTTTGTAAATGCTCGGGTTAGACCGAGGTGTACAAGTTCCGGCCGCTAAACCAGAGAAATCCAATCGGTAGTTCCTCCGCTTATGAAGATCAACGGTCTTCAATTTCTCCATCTTCACAAATTTTCTTTCACGTATTCGCTGGTCGGAATGGTTTTCGAATGTATATTCGATCCCGGTCTTCTCGTACCAACGATCGTATGGGTAAGGTTTGATAGTCGGTGATTTAAATATCAAATAAATAATTGTGTGAATGACATGAGTTTACTAGTTCAGAGCACGTTTAACAAGCCGTTTGAAGAAATCAGTCACCAGACTGACCCGGTGTTTTGTAAATGCTCGGGTTAGCCCGGTTTGTAGGTTCAGGTTATTTAACACTACGAAATTGAGTTTAATTTGATCCACCAAAAAATTTGAGCCACCGAAACCCTAGATGTCGAAGCCTCTTCCCCCTCGAACCCTTCTGGCTTCCACCTACGGTCGCTTCGCTACAACCTGATGTCCCTGACCTCTTCCAGCAACTCTGGCGCCACCCCAAATTCCAAAAAGCTAATTATTTTGACACAATTTAATTTCTGTTTTATTTTTCTTTTTTTTTGGGTTTCGAATTTGTTGTGTTCTGAACGAAAAATGGATGTGTAACCTCTATTTATACTTGTGGTTTGAAACCTGATAAGAACGATGTCAATTCGATTTTGAATCATAGGTTTTAGATTTTGCAGTGCTAGTTTTAGGCATTTACTATGCGGTGAACTGTTGGAGATAGATCTTGCTTTGTGGTTGACGTTTTACAGTGAAAGATGAGGTTTTCCAGTTGGATTTTCGTGTGTTGTCTGCTTAGATCCATATACGAAAAATTGGAACTGTTTATTCATAGATTCAGTAATCGGTGTATGGTCAATTCAGCTATTAATATATCAGATTCTCATTCGATTTTCCATGTGCCATTCTGTACTATCTTAGGCCAAAAATATACAAAATATTACTTGTATGGCAGAACAAATCTTAGTGCGGATTTGCTCATGAGATTTCGACCGAGGCCACGACGAACCCCCAAACACCCAGATCCATTTCGGATTAAGACGAGGCCTCCATCGCGAAATCAGTTCAACATCAATAGCTAAGTTTTTCTTTTCCTAATTGATTTCAAATGGCAGTCATATTTGTTTTGGTTTTTGATTCTCGAATTGGTTTGTTTCGAATGGATTTTGGTATGGTTGAAACACTACCGCTCGGTGAAATGACGCCGTTTAAAGTTATAAATTATTATATAAGTGAACTGAAGCTTTTCAGTCAGTTTATATAATTAATTAAATTAGAAATTTATAAAATATATTTTTATCAAGTTTATAAAGAAATTATTTAAATGTTTATGTAACGAGATTTTCGGATTTATGCTAATGTTGGAAGCAGAAACCACAGGAATAATTGAATCGTTTAATGTCAATAAGATTTTAAAAGTGATAAGATCCTATTAATGGCAAAAGATAACTACATTTTAATATTTAATTATTATTTTAATTGATAATAATTAAAGCGAAAATTTTAATTGGAATTCAAATAAAAAAATTTATAATGTAGCGATAAGACTTGGAAAAAGGAGTAAAAAGAGTTTCATAAAGAAAACCAAGTTTCATGAAGAGAATTGCAAGTGAGATGTATAAATGAAAGTGAAGTTTTAAATCTGTAATGACCCGGGGAAAAGCTCGACGTTTCTTGTTTCGAGGAAATCCGACTTATTTTGAACCCGGTACGACCAACTGAAGTTCAAAACGCCAAATCGCGAACTACCGCGCCGCTGCAGCTCGTTATTTAATTAAATTATAAACTATACATTATAACGTCGTTTCTAAGCGAAATTGTCACGATAATTTAATATAAACCATATTTAACCATTTTAAAATCGTCCGATCACCTTATATTTCAAATTCGACATTTTCCCTAATTTATCAAAAATAAAATATTATTATATTATTAATATAATTTAAATATTCACATTAAAATGGTTTAATCGATTATTTGCCTCAAATCAATATTTTAAATAAATAAAATAATTTAAATAATTGGCCAAAATTTACGGGACGTTACATTCCTTCCCCCTTAAAATAATTTCGTCCTCGAAATTGCTAAGGTAGAAAAGAACGTTATATCCCATTATCTTTATAATAATATTAAAATTTAAAACTCAATTTTATTTACAAAACACCTATCTAGAGAAAATCTACATAAATACCCTTTACCGTACTCATGCTCTGATACCATTGTAACAACCCAGTGGATTTCAGCCCCGAAAATCGACATAAATACCCTTTATCGTACTCATGTCGATCCTCCAATACCGAAAACACTGGAAGTTTATAGAAAGAAATTAGAGGGTGAGATAAGAGAGAAATAATATTAGAATAGAAGAAGAAGAAGAACAAACGCGGAGTCTCACATCGCAGCGGAACACATATAATACAGAAATAAATCTTTACTGAAAATTTTAAAATACTTACAATATCAGAGTACATCAACTTTTCTGGACATTTAGAATAATCTGTCCTCGTATATATCACACAGCGGAATATTTTTCGTCTGAATATCTTCAGCTTGTCTCTGGACCTTGCAGTACCTAATAACCTGGACCTGTACACTCCGGGCTAACCCGAGCATTTACAAAATACTGGGTCAGTCTGGTGAACCAGAGTGAGATAAACTCGCACAGTAATAAGGTAAATCATCCAATCATGATTTTAAAGTTCAAAATCTTTTCAAAAGAAAGAGGTAATCGTAAGACCGAATCCACACATAAAACGGACGGTTTTTATCTTACGATAACCCAAAACAGTTTTCGAAATCAATATCTTTTCTGATATTATACTAGTGTCTAAATTCAAGTAAATATCAATCTAGCGGAACGCTTGCATCTCACGCTCCATGTATATATATACAAACAAAACCGTAGGCACTTATTGGAAATTAGATTCCGACCTTGACAAGGTATGGGACCACCTGCCGCTCGTGTATCTCTAGAGGCGAATACACTGGGTTCAACAGGAACGTCTTGCAACCCGGCCCTCACATGACCGACCACTCATTTCGCTTGAGTTCATCGAATGTATATCACCAACGGTTGGACTCAAACCACCATTCCCGAATGGGCAGAATCGATAAAGTAAGAAACAAAAGGAATTTCTCTAGATAGTTGACTATACACCCTAATGGGAGCGACCCACATAGCCATGCTGCCTGCCCGATTTTTGTCATTTCCCGGCTGTGAGGCTTGAGGTTATAATCTTTTGAACACCTGGCCACCATTCACTTTGAATACCACATTGTCAGATCCGCCAGGTATCACTGAATACTGATTTCCACAAAAATACTCTGAGCGTTAAGCTAAAGAAGGTGTCCAGTCTTCTCTGCCACCAACAGAGATACGTTTGTAGAAAATCAATATACGTAATCCCTTTAGAAATACTTTGTCAGACACTCGTCCATACAAGTCACCCAGGAACAGGATGAACCGAAGGTACTCTCCTACTGCATCCAATATAGGAAACACCCCATGGATCAGTAGCGATAGTCCTTGCAATCCACAGTTTCAACTACGACCGAACCCCAGTATATCTCCGGGTCGAATCAGAGATTGTAAGTGGTCCTTCCGCTTTATGAAGATCTGTGGTCTTCACATGCTCCATCTCGGTCGTCGCTTGATTTCTTTTATATATTCGTATTTTTTGGTCGGAATGGTTTTCAAATATATATTCGATCCCGGTCTTTCCATACCAACAATCGTAAAGGTCAGACTTGATAGCGGTTATTTAACTATCAAGTAAACATCCATGAAATCATAAAAATATACTTACTGGTCTGGTACTCAGCATCACTTGGCTTTTAAAATTAATCGCCCAATTTCCTTTTAATTCCGTTACCAGGGGAAATATCACCTCATCTCATTTCCGTTACTTTGGAAATCTTATCACGCACTCTCGCCATTACCAACTAGTATCATCCTTGGACAGTCCCGAAATCGTTCAAGTTGGGGTATTTTAATTACCTCTCAGACCCTGATCAACATCGTTCTTATCTTCAGATAAATACGAGTTGTAATTCAAAACCCAATATTATTACAAAAATTCCTATTTCCAACTTCGTTACTAAGTTCTAATCAAAACACCTTTTTACCAATTTCCTTTTTTCTCGGGAAACCCCCTTTTTAAATCCATTGATTTAACTTAATATTATCGACAAATTCATATCGTCTAATTCAACTGAAACAAGCAGATTTATCGACAAATCAAATCAAAGGTGAGTTAAACTCACTCGGTTATTTCCCGCTTATATGTTATAAGTTGGGTTTGTATTTTTGTGTGCAGTGATTGCTAGTGTTTTGACTGATTGATGATATATATTCACAAATTGTTTGAACTTATGAAATTAAATGTCGTTTAATTTCAGTAAAACTCATATCGTTATTTTTAACGACGGGCCCCAGTCAAGGTAATTCACCTTACTGACCACGTTTATAAAATAAACGTGATTTCATGGATTGTTTGAATTGCCATGATTGTGTGAAATAAGTTTGGTGTTGACCGTTATGAGACCATTATTTGTTTAAGTTGAATTGTTTGATTTGATGATTATTCTAGTTATTGAATATCAACCTGAAATTCAAAGTTTGTTTGGTTTTAACAAATGGGTACGATTGGTTGAGTGGTTGGCAGTACATGGCCAATGGATTAACCGTTTTATAAGTATCGTTATACCATCAGGTAGATTTACAAATTTACGTTAAAAATATATTTTTACCCGAGGACAGATTTTAAACCTGTATTTTTTTGAATAAAAGTTGTAAAAGAAAATAAATATTTATTATTTATGAATTGAGTTAAAATTTGTTTTAAATGATTCTATAAAAGAGCTTTCTTATATTTATCAGATTTAGAAGGGTATGAGCAGAAATCTATTTAATATTATAGGTTTGAATAATCGTTTTTTTTGGAGATATAAATAAAAGGGAATTTGAAGTAAATGCAAGAGCTTAAACTAAGTAAAAAGGAAAGTGATTATGTTGAACCATGATTTATAAATGGAGTTTATGGAAAGGAAATGAGATATAAATAAATGTTACTTAATAAGGGAATTAAGTAAAGTTATGAAATAAGACTCTAAGCGAAAGATTCAAGGGTGAATGTGGTAAATAAGTAAGTGATGGGATTTTAACAAAAATCCAAATGGGAAAAAGTATCGTTTAGAGAAGTAAGAGAGAATGAGATATTTTATAAATGATTTACTTAATCAATGGATTAAGGATGATGATTATACTTGAGATGGAGGATTTGAAAGATAAGAAGTTTTTTTAATAAATATATAAAATAGCAAAATGAGGTATATTTGATATGGAAATAAGTTCAGTCTTTGAAATACAACTAATGTCTATCTAAAGATAAGATTGTGGTTGATCAAGGTCTGAGAGGTAAATAAATACCCCAACTTGAACGACCTCGGATTTTTCTAAGGATGATCTTAGTTTGTAGTGTGAAAGGAGAGAAATAATTTATTATTTTCATATGTGAAATAATAACGAAATGTAAAGGAAAGGGTCGAGAGTATATAATGAGAATTTCCAAGTGACGGAAGTGGAAGAATTTGGCATTTATATGAAATGTCTGAGAGGTAGTGGAAAGTTAAAATGGTACTTCCGTGGTAGAAGGGAATTGGAAGGTGAAGTGGGGAAATAGACTCGTTCTACAGGAATGAGTATGGGTTAACGTATGCAAGTAAAGAAACCAAATAGATTTAAACTTATAAATGATGAGTCGAAAGGGTTTTTCCAACATAAGTAACAAGTAGTAGTGAATGGGTTTGAAACGATAGTAAAATAAAGAATGGAATATGGTAAAGTGAAAAAGTTTGAAATAATAACCTTATGTCGAATAGGTTATGTTGAAATATTGAAATATTTAAGATTTACTATTGATAATCGTTTAATTTAAAAAGGGCTATGTATTGCTGGTACTGAACTGATAAACTCATGTATTCTCACAATTATTTATCTGATAGTTAAATCACCAACTATCAAACCTGACCATATGATCGGGGGTACGGAAAGACCGGAATTGAATTTATATTCAAAAACCATTCCGACCAGCGACTACGTGAAAGAAGATTTTTGAAGATGAAGAAATTGAAGGCCATTGATCTTCATGAGAGGAAGAACTACTAATTTGAATTTCTCTGGTTTAGCGGCTGGGAATATTTCATTAGTGATTCTATCGGGATTGAAATCTTCGGATTTGCAAGGACTTCTCGCTACTGATCTGTAGGGTGATTCCTGGGATGCAGTAGGAGGGTGCCTTCGGTTCATCCTGTTCCTGGATGACTTGTATGGACGAGTGTCTGACAGAGTATTTCCAAAGGGGATTACGTACATTGATTTCTTCAAACGTATCATAGTTGGGTCGCTTCCGACTAGGGTATTTTTGTGGACGTCAATTAGTGATATCTGATGGATCTGACGACGTGGCATTCAAAGTGAATAATGACCAAAGGTTCAAGGTAAATTCTGGCCTCAAGCCTCACCAACCGGGAGATGACAAAAATCGGGCAGGCAGCATGGCTATGTGGGTCGCTCCCATTAGGGTGTATAATCACCTGTCTAGAGAAATTCCTTTTGTTTCTTACTCTATCGATTCCGCCCATTCGGGAACGGTGGTTTGAGTCCAACCGTTGGTGATATACATTCGATACAATCAAGAGAAATGAGTGGTCAGTCATGTGTGGGCCGGGTTGCAAGATGTTCTTGTTGAACCCAGGTGTATTCTCCTCTAGAGATACATCATCGAAAGGTGGTCCCATACCTTGTCAAGGTCGGAATCCAATCTCCAATAAGCACCTGCGGTTTTGATTGTATACTATATATGTGGAGCGTGAGATGCAAGCGTTCCACTAGATTGTTATTTACTTGTATTTAGACATTATTATAATTTCAGAAAGGATATTGTTTTAAAAACTGTTTTGGGTTATCATAAGGTAAAAACCGTCCGTGTTTATGTGTGGATTCGGTCTAACGATTATCCTTTTCTTTCGAAAGGATTTTAAATTTTAAAAATCAACTTGTGTGATATCTTAAATGCTGTGCGAGTTATTTTCTCACTCTGGTTAACCAGACTGACCCAGTGTTTTGTAAATGCTCGGGTTAGACCGAGGTGTACAGGTTCAGGTGATCAGGTACTGAGGAGTCCAGTGACGAGCTGAAGATGTTCAGATGAATGATATTCCGCTGTGTGATTATATATATGAGGACATATTATCAAAACTGTCCAGATGTGTGTTGTACACTGATATTGTAAGTATTTTCAAAAGCTCTCAATAAAGATTATTTCTGTATTAGATTTTGATCTGCTGCGATGTGAGCTTCTATGTTGTGTTCTTCTTCTTCTTCTATTCTTATATTTCTTTCTTTCTTACCTTACCCTCTAATTTCTTTCATTAACAATCCGGTGTTCTCGGTGTTTGAAAGATCGACATGAGATACGGTATAGGTATATTCGAAAACCATTCCGACCAGCGAATACGTGAAAGAAGATTTGTGAAGATAGAGAAATTGAAGACGGTCGATCTTCAAGAGCGGAAGAACCACTGATTGAATTTCTCTGGTTTAGCGGCTGGAGATATTTCAATAATGATTCTGTCGTGATTTGAAATCTACGGATTGCAAGGAATACTCGCTACTGATCCATGGGGTGATTCCTATATGAGATGCAGTAGGAGGGTGCCTTCGGTTCATCCTGTTCCTGGATGACTTGTTGGACGAATGTCTGACAAAGTATTTCCAAAGGAATTACGTACGTTGAGTTCTTCAAACATACCATGGTTGTACAGAGAATGACGGTTCTCTGAACTCCTAGAGTATCTTTGTGGACGTCAATCAGTGATATCTGGCGGATTTGACGATATGGAATTCAAAGTGAATGGTGGCTAGATGCTGTAAAGGAAATTCTGACCTCAAGCCTCATCAACCGGGAGATGACAAAAATCGGGCAGGCAGCATGGCTATGTGGGTCATTACAGTGGTTACTGAAACGACCCGGACTTCCGTACCCTTTGAGTCGACTAATAATACCACACATCCAACCCAAATGACACAGAAATACGAATCATTATAAGAAAGAAGTTAGAGGATGAGAAATAGAAAGAAAGAAATATTAGAATAGAAGAAAACGAAGATCACAAACTCACAGCGGAACGAATAAAATATATTAAATAACATAACTTTTGAAATACAAATCAGTAACTGTATATACATACCATTATCAGAGTATAACGGTGGTCCCTGGAACAGTTATAAACACAGGTTTCCAGATACCACATAGTACACAGCGGACAATGTGATAGTCTATAACTAATTGTTGAAGCCTCCTGCTTCCAGCTCTTCCAGGTGAAATCTGAAAAATCCCGACTACTTGACTGCCCGTACAAATTTGGGCACCCAAGAGTTAAGGGAAAACAAACAAAATAAACTCTGGGTCTGTCATGAGACTGGTGTGAGTAAACTCCAACCATTAGTTTAACTTTTAAAAATCCTTTCGAAAGAAAAGATAATCGTAAGACCGATCCACACATAAACACGGATGGTTCTTACCTTACGATAACCCAAAACATTTTGATATCAAAATCTGGTGATATTATAATAATGTCTACATCAAATAAATAGAATCTAGCGGAACGCTTGCATCTCACGCTCCATATATAATATAAAATCAAAAACCGCAAGGCGCTTATTGGAGATTGGATTTCCAACATGACAAGGTATGGGACCACCTGCCGATAGTGTATCTCTAGAGACGACTACACTTGGTTCAATAAGAACATCTTGCAACCCGGCCCTCACATGACCGACCACTCATTTCGCTTGAGTGTATCGAATGTATATCACCAACGGTTGGGATCAGCAACCGTTTTCCGAAAGGGACAACATCGATAGATTAAAGAACAAATGGAATTTCTCTAGATAGGTGATCATACATCCTAATGGGTGCGACGCACATAGCCATGCTGCCTTCCCGATTTCTGTCATTTCCCGGTTGTGAGGCTTGAGGTTTGCATTACCTTCCAGAACATCTGGCCACCATTCACTTTGAATGCCACATCGTCATACCCGTCAAATCACAAATTGATTTCCCAAAAAAATACCACAGGTATAAAGCTAAGAGAAACGAATTCTCCGCCACCAAACGTAAGTACGTTTGAATAGATCAACTTACGTGATCCGTTAGATATACTCTGTCAGACATTCGTCCATTCTCGTTGTCCTGGGACTGGACAAACCGAAGGCACTATCTCGTAAACAGGATAGCCCTTGCATAACTCCGTCTTCAATCATTTTCATCATAGTCCAGACACATTTAGTGTTATTCCACTGAGTTGTAAAAGGGCAGGTTATTATAACTGTCCCGTTGTGTGAATATACTCTGATGATTTTAAGTTTTAAGCTCTTAATAAAGATTTATTTTTATATTATATTTTGTTCCGCTGCGATGTGAGACTCTGTGGTGTGTTCTTCTACTTCTTCTATTCTTATATTTCTTTCTTTCTTCTCTCACCCTCTAAATTCTTTCATTAACAATCCGGTGTTCTCGGTGTTTGGAGGATCGACATGAGATATGGTAAGGTATTTATGTCGATTTTCGAGGCCGAAAACCCTGGGTCGTTACAGTTGGATTTGATGATTTTATGAGCCTATGAGGCAAGCCGCTTGGCTTTTTGATTTTTTTTTGGATTGGAGAAGGCCTAGAAAGGCGAGTTGTGGTTGTACCGATTGAGCCATGCAGAGGAGATGCTGCCGAAATTTTTTAGAATTTAAAGTTTTAGAAAATTTTCAGAATTTTTGAAATTTTCGTTAGTAAGAATAAATTAATATTTTAATTTAAAATAAACTGATCCAGTTAAACTGAAGTTAAGAAGTAACAAAAAGGATTATTGGACCTAGTTAATAGGGTATATAGCATCTTTTCCAACCTTAGCAATTTCAAGGACGAAATTATTTTAAGGGGGAAGGAATGTAACGACCCGGATTTTTAGTCGTTGAATTCTGAATATTTAAATTGGTTTAAATTTTTTTTTTTGAATTATATAAAGGAATTTATAACGAATTTATTTATAAAACGATATTTAAACGTATAATTTATAATATAATCTAAAACGAGCTTGAAATGGTCGCGGTAGTTCATATTTTACGATTTGAATTTCAACTGAGAATACAGGACCCGATATAAGTCGGATTTTGTGAAACAAGAAACATTGGTATCGTATCGACGATAATTTCCATATGAAAGAGAAAAATCCAGATTTCTTGTTGTAATTTCTAAGTTATGGCCAAATCAAATTTTGGAAAAAACGCTATGGAAATCGATATTGACCTTTAAATGGCCATTTTGCAAACGTACTCAGATTCAACGAAATCAGTTTCATTGGAACCGTATCGCCAAATTATTGTCAGAAAATCAAATTGCGTGGAAAACCAGTGTCGTATGTGACCACAATAGCTGTAAACGCCTGTTCAAAGTCTATAGTGCGTAATTCAATTAATAAAAAGATATTTGAGTGTAACTTGAACAAACGATCGAATTAGGCCACAAAACCAGTCCCGTTGAGTTCGTATCATCGATTAGAGTAAAAATAGGTGTATAGTTTGTTATTTTTAGAGACCGAGAAATTTGGAGTTAAAAAGGGTATTGCGGTACGCCTAAAAATAGCCTACCGGGGAAACAGTCTCAGAGTGCGACGAAACTGGTGTCGTTGGGTTTGTATCAATTAATTATTGAAAGATTTCAAAGTTTCAGTTGTAAAAGAAATTCTGACCTCAAGCCTCATCAACCGGGAGTTGACAAAAGTCGGGCAGGTAGCATGGCTATGTGGGTCGCTCCCAATTGGATGTATGATCACTTATCTAGAGGAATTCCATTTGTTTTCATAAATCTATATTCGATGCTGTCCCTTGTCAGGAGGCTGTTGCTGATCCCAACCGTCGGTGATATACATTCGATACACTCAAGCGAAATGAGTGGTCGGTTATGTGAGGGCCGGGTTGCAAGACGTTCTTGTTGAACCCAATGTATTCTTCTCTAGAGATACACGATCGGCAGGTGGTCCCATACCTTGTCAGAGTTGGAATCCAATCTCCAATAAGCGCCTGCGGTTTTGATTTGTATATTATATATGTGGAGCATGAGATGCCAGCGTTCCACTAGATTGATATTTACTTGTATTTAGACATTATCATAATATCAGAGAAGATATTGTTTTTCAAAACTGTTTTAGGTTATCGTAAGGTAAAAACCGTCCGTGTTTATGTATGGATTCGGTCTTACAATTATCTTTTGTTTTTGAAAAGATTTCGAACTTTAAAATCATGATTGGATGATTTACCCTTAATACTGTGCGAGTTTATCTCACTCTGGTTCACCAGATTGACCCCGTGTTTTGTAAATGCTCGGGTTAGCCCGGAGTGTACAGGTTCAGGTTATCAAATGCTGTGAAGAGACGGGCCAGAAGAATTTAGACATATGATATTATTCCGCTGTGTGGTATATAAGGGCAGATTATTAGAACTGTCCAGTGATGATGATGTACTCTGATGGTGTAAGTTTTATTTAAAGCTTTAAATGAGGATTTATTTCTGTATTATATTTTGTTCCGCTGCGATGTAAGACTCTGTGTTGGTTCTTCTTCTTTTTCTATTCTAACTTTCTTTCTTTCTTATCTCATCCTCTAATTTCTTTCTAATAACTATCCAGTATTTTCGGTGCTTGGAGGATCGGCATAAGTCCTGGTAAGGGTATTTATGTCGATTTTCGGGGCCGAAAATCCTGGGTCGTTACATTTGGTATCAGAGCCAGGTTAAGTAATTACCTTGGCACTGTGGCGTGACTCCGTAGAGATGGGGTTAGCAATACCCTAGATTGAGTTTGAGTGTGTATATATATATATATATGAGGGCGTATTTCTAAATTTTATATACAAATGTTTTGTATTATGTTGCGGGTCGGTTCAAGTGTTGAAAAGCGTTGAACTGATAAGAAACACAATATTGTTTTGTAAAGAGGGTAAATGAAATAATTTTACCTGAAATTTATTTTTTTGTATAGAAAAGAAATAATTTCTTCAAAATTATTTAGATATGGTTCGTTAATTGATTTAAATGGAATTCAAAATTTGGTCAAAATTTTGAATTGGAACTTAACTAGGTTAAGTAAAATCGAATTAAATCATTAGTAATGATATTGGAATTAATTAAGAAATGTTGCTGAAATTAAATAAATTTGAATTAAATTTGTAAATTTGATGAATAATAATTAAAGAGAAATCAATTGAATATCAATCAATTGATATAGGAATATGCGAATTAATTTAAAGAGTAATATTGAATGTGAATTTAGTTGACTTGGTTGGGTTTGTTGTGCTTTGGGTGTTAATTGATTGTTGTCTGTTTGTTGGATTGGTTGAATAAAACTCATAATGGGTTGATGAAGATAAACTGAAAAATAAATGAAGTGTTACTTAAATATTTCATGACGGATCAAGGTAAGTACAGGGGCCAGAGGGCTACAAAGATTAAGTTTGACAGCATATATTACAAGTAAATTGAGTAGTAGACTCAATAGCACTCGGAAAGGTACGCCTACACAAAAATAAAAATTTTGGGGTTTTAATTTCTGTTTTCTGATAATTTTTGAAAATTTATGCGGTAATTTTTTAAAATTTTTGTTTTATCAAAATAAATTGGTTTTGTTTTGAAATGATAAAAGTTAATGGGATTTACCACATTTTTCTTACCTTAGCAATTTCGAGGACGAAATTATTTTAAGGGGGGAAGAATGTAACGTCCCGTATTTTCTGAGTTTAAATGATGAGATTTGACCATTTTAAATTAAATATATTTAAAATTAAATAAGGATTTATATCGTTTAGCCCGAATTTTTGAACATCGAGTTTGGAATTTACTTTGGTCTTATCTAAGGCTATGTAGTATATATATATATATATATATATATATTTTCGATAATATTGGTTTATTTCTACTATTTTAAAATTTAATTTATTTTGTATCGATATCCTTTGAGATCTAAAAATGAATTGCTCCAATAGCAAAATATGAAGCTTGTTGATAAGAGAAGATAATCGTTTAGAAAAGAGTATAATATATTTACATTGTCATGGTTCTTCTATTGATTAGAGCTGCTCATTTTCTAAGGCAATTGATCTAAATGTTAAGTCATACATATACTAAGTGCAAAAGAATCAACTTCTAGAAGATACTGCGCACCAAGTTTGATAAGTGAGAAGCGCAGTTGATTACTTAAATAAGTAAAAACATTAATACTTAAATAATGTGATAAGGACTTAAAATTGCTTCCTTGACTGAATTATATATTTAATGTTACTATTAACTGATGAGGAAAAGTTATAATTTTTTTTCTTTTTCTTTTTCTTACAATGTAATATCAATATGCATCAAAAAGGAGTTAAGTTCTATATGCATCCAAGTTTTAATTTTCTAATCCATCTACAAGAATAACATCTTTGACATACTGGAAGTCGTAATATTATAGACTTTCGTGCACTATGCAGGTATTAAATAAAAATATTAATACTAAAATAATATTATAGATCAGTAATTTTACAATCGTTTAAAACATTGTTGGTCCAATGGTCATTTCCATCAATGTTGTCCCACAAGAAGACCTTGCTTGTCTTGTATTTGTATCAGGCCCGATTAAAATAATGAGTAATGAAAAGTAGAGGATTGAATAAGATTTCAGGTTAGAGTTAGATTGAAGTGAATAACAGCTTGCATATCATTTCAATAGAACCAAGTGGGAAAACCCACCGATAATGCTTTAAAACTTCAATGCTGAAATGATATATGATCATAAATCAAAACAAAGTCAATAATCGCAAAAACTATGAAACACGGTAGATTTAGTCAAAATAAAAAAGAATTGTACGTAAACTAGAAGAACAATTAAGTTGACAAATTAATATATTTCGTTAGCACAGGAAAGGAATTAGCATGGACTTTACACTCCAAGCATATCGACACATGCGTATACATACTTCCAGCCTCAAATTTTAAGAAAAAGAAAATTACAAGGGAAACCAAAGAAAAAAAATTGGAAATCATATCCTAAATCCAACAAGAATCTTCTTTGTGTATGGCGCAGCCATCACAACTGTCTGTCATGAGATTTCAACTGTCCATCACCATGGAATCAACCAAAGAAGGAAAAAAATATAGCTATTAATAGCTAATAAATGTAGATAGAGCTGAAGATTTCGAATCAGAAAAATACCACATGAAATAGGAAAAAATCCACCACCAAATCTTTAGAAAATCGAAAATAGATATGTTTATATATATCATCAGAAAATCACATAGAAAATTATCCCAATGCAAATCTAAAATTGAATAGACAATTCAATAGCCGCGAAAATGACTGAATCTAATCTACCTAGGGGAAGTTCGATTCATGTGCATTTCTGAGTGTTGCACATGGAAAAATCGAACACCAAATCTGAAATATTAATAGCTGAATTGACAATACAATGCGATAGCTGGATCTTTCCCAAACAAGACCATACCATTAAACAATACACAGGTCATCTAATCCTATAGGAACAGTTCGAATTTTGCAGGATTGCACATGAGAAATCCATCCGCAAATCTACATATTCACTGGTAAACATCACGCACACAAACCAAGTAAATCACCAAATAGTTCGGCCACATGACTGAAATGAAAAGGGAAACATCACCAAAGATCTAAGCATAGAAAAATCTAAGCTAGGATTTAACAATTCGTGAATCACTGTTTTCCTTCCTAGTATAAATAGAGGTCACACACCACAATTTAGAACACAACAAAAACGAGAAAGAAAAACAAAACAGAAATTTAATTTTACTTAGCTTTGGGTTTGCGGAGGAGGGATCGAGCCTGCGGTTACGGGTCGAGAGGAAAAAGGGGTCTGGAGCGATGATGGGACAGCAGCGCCTCTGGTGAAGCCAGAGATGGAGGTCCGATGATGGCAGATGGCGCCGGCGAGAGTGAAAAAAGGCGGAGGGTTTTGTTTTCTCCATTTTTAGAGTGACGGCGGAGGAAATTTTGTGAGGGTTTGAAGAATGAAGGTGGAACCGACATTTTAGGGTTTAAATGAAGTGGGTGCGGGTTCATTTAGGTGGGCTGCAACAATTAAGTAAGGCCGAATATATTTTATTTTAAAGGTTTTCTTAGTTTAAAGGCTTTAAAATCTTCGAATATTAATTTCAAATGCGTATGAATTTAAATTCAGACGAAACGAAAAACACCGTGACCTTGAAGACGAGTACGACACGATGGATGAGGACTGAGCAGGGCAGGCAGCAGCTGGATTTTTCAAATTAATTAAACGCAGTTTAATTCGACTGAAATGGGCTGATCTATCGACGAACCAATCAAAGTGAGTTAAACTCACTCAGATCTATCCACTTATATTTTATATAAGTTGGTTTTATCATGTGTTATTGATTGTTCATGGTTGTTTATGATCGTTTGCTTATATATGCATATATATATATATATATATATAAATGGATTTAATTCCTGAAATAAAAACGTTGTTTTAAATTCAATAATAAACAAAACCGTTATTTGACCACTGGTCCAAATTATTGGCCATGTTTATAAAGTAAACCCAATCGAGTGGATGGTGTGAAATTGCCGTGGTAGTGTGAGATAATTTGATTGACATTTCAGTCTTGATTATTAGAGGACATTACCCACTTGATTTGATTTGGTTTGTTTGGATGGTAGAATATTGATTTGAAATTCACTATTTGTTTGTTTTAAAAAAATGGGCACTGTTGGTGGAGTAATTGACAGTACAGGACCTATATCGATCTACCGTCGGGTAAATCGACAAGTTAAAGTTATAAAAATTTGTTTTATAACTAAAATGGATTTTTAAATCTATTATTTTGAATTAGAATTTTGTAAAAAGAGAAATAATTATTATTTATTAATCGAACTTATAAATTTGTTTTTATAAAGGAAAATCTGAGATTTATCAGATTTATAAGCAAGCAAGTAGAAAATTAACTTGATGATATAAATTTGAATAGTCGTTTGGGAGATAATGTAAAAGAGATTATTGAAGTTAATTATATCGTAAATTAATTGGAGTTTGTTACTATGATAGTCATGATTGGGTTGACAAAAATCCGAGCAACAAATATATTATTTAAAGAAGAAAATGAGACGGAATATTTAAATTCATTATCAAGGGATTTAGAAATATTATTGAGAATAAGAATGCCCAAGGAAAGAAGTGTATAAAGTGAAATTTATGGTTAAATAAGGTGTCTGAAATTAGGAAAAAATGTCGAGTTTTGAATTACAACTGATGTTTACCTAAAGGTAGGAACGTTGTTGATCAAGGTCTGAGAGGTAATTAAATACCCCAACTTGAATGACTTCAGGATTATCTGAGGGTGATATTAGTTCGTAATGAGATGGTGAAGATAATCTGGTTCTGTACGAGAAAGGATAACGAAATGTAAGAAAAAGGGTCGAGAATTCATAATTGGACGACCCAAGTAATGAAGGAGGGAAAATGTTCGTGACTTACTATATAAATTGTATTTCCGAAGTAAGGGAAATAAAAAGAGAGTATATGAAAATCTGAAATGGTATTTTCAAGATAACAGGAAATTGAAATGCTAGGTTTTGCGAATGATCTATACTAAAGATGGTGGTTATTATATCCAGGTGATATAATAAAGAAGCTCCCATAACGTTGTTCACTTGAAAAGGATGAGTCATTTTCCAATAAGGTAAATGAGAAATAAAATAGTAAATGGTTTTTGAAACGATAAGGAAATAAAGAATTTGATATGATACGGAAGTGAAATAGTTTTTTTTTTAAATTTGAAATCGTATATATCAAATGAGTTATATTTGAAATGATGAAATATTTATAGAGTTTAAGATTATATGTCGTTAATCGTTTTAAAAAGGCCCTGTAGTGTTAGCACTGAACTGGAAAACTCATGTTGCTCACACAACAATTTATTTGATAGTGAAAACATAGACTATCAAAGTTGACCCGTACGATCGTTGGTACGGAAAGACCGGGATCGAATTTATATTCGAAAACCATTCCGACCAGCGTATACGTGAAAGAAGATCATTGAAGATAGAGCAGTTGAAGACCGTTGATTTTCATGAGCGGAAGAACTATTGATTGGATTTCTCTGGTTTAGCGGCCAGAGATATTTCAACAGTAATTCTGTCGTGATTGGAATCTACGGATTGCAAGGACTTCTCGCTACTGATCTGTAGGGTGTTCCTAGGATGCAGTAGGAGAGTGCCTTCGGTTCATCCTGTTCCTGGATGACTTGTATGGACGAATGTCTGACAGACTACTTCCAAAGGAATCACATGTGTTGATTTCTCCAAATGTACCATAGTTGATGGCGGAGAAATGGTTAGTCTCTAGCCAGATAAACTAGAGTATTTTTGTAGACGTCAATCAGTGTGATATCTGGCGGATCTGACGATGTGGCATTCAAAGTAAATGGTGGCCAGGTGCTGTAAAAGAAATTCTGACCTCAAGCCTCTTCAACCGGGAGTTGACAAAAATCGGGTAGGCAGCATGGCTATGTGGGTCGCTCCCATTAGGATGTATGATCACCTATCTAGAGGAATTCCATTTGTTTTCTTAAATCTATATTCGATGTTGTCCCTTGTCGAGAGGCGGTTGCTGATCCCAACCGTCGGTGATATACATTCGATACACTCAAGCGAAATGAGTGGTCGGTTATGTGAGGGCCGGGTTGCAAGACGTTCTTGTTGAACCCAATGTATTCATCTCTAGAGATACACGATCGGCAGGTGGTCCCACACCTTGTCAGAGTTGGAATCCAATCTCCAATAAGCGCCTGCGGTTTTGATTTGTATACTATATATGTGGAGCGTGAGATGCAAGCGTTCCATTAGATGATATTTACTTGTATTTAGACATTATCATAATATCAGAGAAGATATTATTTTTCAAAAATGTTTTGGGTTATCGTAAGGTAAAAACCGTCCGAGTTTATGTATTGATTCGGTCTTACAATTATCTTTTGTTTTTGAAAAGATTTCGAACTTTAAAATCATGATTGGATGATTTACCCTTAATACTGTGCGAGTTTATCTCACTCTGGTTCACCAGACTGACCCGGTGTTTTGTAAATGCTCGGGTTAGCCCGGATTGTACAGGTTCAGGTTATCGAATGCTGTGAAGAGATGGGCCAAAAGAATTCAGACATATGATATTATTACACTGTGTGGTATATAAGGGAAGATTATTAGAACTGTCCAGTGATGATGATGTACTCTGATGGTGTAAGTTTTATTTAAAGCTTTAAATGAGGATTTATTTCTATATTATATTTTGTTCCGCTGCGATGTAAGACTCTGTGTTGGTTCTTCTTCTTCTTCTATTCTAACTTTCTTTCTTTCTTATCTCATCCTCTAATTTCTTTCTAATAACTATCCAGTATTTTCGGTGCTTGGAGGATCGGCATAAGTCCTGGTATGGGTATTTATGTCGATTTTCGGGGCCGAAAATCCTAGGTCGTTACAAACTGAATAATGAAATTTCAAAATTAAAAATATTTATAAAATATTCTCTCATAAATCAAAATCTCACCCATTCTCCCCCTTTTGTTATCATCAAAAGGATTCAGAATTTAAAATATAGATGAAAAATTGACTAAAAATATAATTTTAGCTTAAGAGGAAGAACGGTCATCATAAATCTCAATCAGTCAAACAAAAATCATAATAAACTAAGAACTGGTGGCATATTTCACATTGTAGAAAATGACGG
Organism: Allium sativum; assembly: GCA_030737875.1. Classification (NCBI taxonomy): domain Eukaryota; kingdom Viridiplantae; phylum Streptophyta; class Magnoliopsida; order Asparagales; family Amaryllidaceae; genus Allium; species Allium sativum. The sequence goes on along the minus strand of JASFAX010000020.1, from coordinate 39,688,994 downwards.
ACTTATGATGAATTTTATATATTATGGAGAGAGTTTCAAAAACATATATTTTCAATTATTTTCCAAAAGAATTTTATAAAACTAAGGCTCAAAAATAGTGAAGGATTTGGGTTATAATTAATAATTCAATTTAAGTGACAAAATCGAATAATCTCAAATCCCAATATCAAGAATAGAAGATGGATTGATAGGCTGGTTTTTATACTCAGAGGAGAATTTCAAATTTATTTCTATTTTTAGCACTTTAATTCCTTTTTATTTATCTTTTATTTAAGAGCACACTGACCACGCATAACCAGAGCTTGGGTTATTAAATAGGATCAGTCGCAGCTTAAATTATAAGACATCTCATAACCATGCATAACCAGAGCTTGGATTTTTAAATGAGGTTAAAGACACTCTTATATATTAACTATATTTTTATCATTTTCAGCTTTATAAAGGAAAAACTCCTCAGTATATAGAACCAAAAAGTGGATGTTAGAAATGCGGTAGGTACAGAAGTGGACTGTGAAATAAATTTCTAAATTAATAATATTATGAAATATGATCCACCATACCGGGACCATTGGAAAAAAAATTCAATTTTCACTAATTCTGAATAATAGTATAACCACAATTCCATCAAAAATATTTTCACTTTTTATTCAAGATTATTTAAAAAAAAATCTCCACATTAATATAAAAAACATGATGGATGGCAGAAAGATGATAGATAATGAAGATGGTCGTGAAATAATTGCCAATTCAAAGATATTATAATAAACGTTCAACCATCATGAAAATTTAAATCACATCTCCGCTTGTTGTGAAATATACTACAGTCACAATTCATCACAATTTTAAAATCTAATGACAATTTTGATGAATTATAAATACAGTTCAACTTGGATATTGAATTTATTTTCTGAATGAATAATTAATAAATAATTTTTAAATTGAAAATCAATTACAAGAGGAAATTAAACTGATTTATACAAAAAAATTAATCTATACAGGGCGATAATTCAAAAAACAGATGAGTGAAAAAAAAAACTGATACCAATTGTAGTCCCCTATATCGAGGAATTGAATTACACCCTGATGGACTATCATGGACATCTCAGACCAAAGAAATTTAAACACAAACCCAACCAGACAGATTTAGCACATTTATTTGTATAGGCAAAAAAAAGTGTGAATCTATACAATGTGAAAATTTGAAAATTTGAATCTCAGTACAAATGAGTGAAACAAATATAAGCACTTCTGATACCACTTGTTGTCTTTATTCACAAAGCCCAAACAGACAGACTTAACAAATTTGCACATTTTTCAAAACTGCAGATAAGAACAAGCAATTATTTGAAAAACAGTATCAGAGCAGCAAACAATTCTTCTCAATACAAGCAGTCATTTAGAGCATTTTCACACCATTATTAGAGCGGCACAAAAATCGTTTCAAAGCACACTTGTCAAGACATTTCTGATGGTCACAGAATATGATTCATGATCCAAGATTAAAAATACTATTTATTTGAAATCATTTGAGGAAATATGAAAAACTCACGATTCGATGAATCAATCACACCATATTATGAATTTCAGATTCAGGATATGTGTGAGATTCAATAAATCAATAATTTCAAATGATTTTAAACAAACAGATATTCAAAACAAATAATCATGAAATAACAGTGAGTTTCAAGACCGGATTTTCAAAGAAATTTTCACAAGTATCTCTGACAATTGTGAGATTAAATTTAGGTCATTTACATCAAATTTGAGAGGTATTCATGAACTAGAAAATTAAAGTAATTTATTTGAAATCACTTGAACCAAATGTCAAGTTCTGGGACATAATGAATCAGTCACACAAGGTTGATAATTTCAAATTTAGGAGGTGTGTGAGATTCAAAATATCAGAAATTTCAGATGATTTCAAACAAAACTAATTTCAACTGTAATATTCATGAATAAAAATGAATTTTAAGATGTATCACTGAGACAAGATATTTTAAAAAAATTCAAGCCAATTTGAAAATTTCTGGAATTGTCACAACTGATAAATAACAGTGTGCTGTAATGAGTATAATATTTTGAGCTTTTCTAAAATGAATTAGAATAAACTTAGAACAGCAAAGGTGTGTGAATTTCCATATAATTTTCTGATCTTCAAAACAATTTAGAATTCAGATTAACATTGTTCAAGATATAACAAGAATACGTCAACACTGTTAGGAATTCAGAAAATAGAAAAAGAACTTCAAAACGATTGCAGAAAAAAATTCAGTATCTGGACATGATTAAAAGTATCAGAGTTCTATACAAAAAACAGATTTCCAGAATATCATGAATACTGCAATTCAAGAAGCACAAAAAAATGTGGCAGTGATAAATCAAAATAGAATAGACAGAAGAAAGAGATAGAAGGGAGAAGAAGAAGAAATAAACAAAAGAAGAAAAAAAATCAAAAACAGAAAATACTTACAGAGGTGAGTTTAGAGATCATACCAGAATTCAGTGTAAATCAGAATCTCTAACTCAACAAACTTGGATAAGGAGCTGTGGATGATTCCATGATATGAAGCAGTTTGAATTCAGTTTCTCTTTCTGCACAGCAGCTCCTCAGCCTCCTGTGGTACCTAACAGTTAAGAGAATCGAGTGGTCTAACAAAATTTGTTACACCACTCACAGTTTTTTTCATAGCTTTAGGTACCCAAACTTGTTTGTATAACAATCCATCAGAATTTACCAAAGTACGTTTAGGGACCCAGATCTGTTTGAATTTAGACAAAACTGTTTTATTTCCTTTTGGGGTCCAGGATTGTCTAAATGGATCGTTATACAATAACTTCACATCTCGGTTGTGATTTAAAAACCTTTTAGAATTTCCAAAGCTCAAATTTTCAGAAAGATCCTTTTTGAAGCAATTTAAAGGATTTTTAAAATCACACGAATTCAAATTTTCAAAGCCATTAGTTTTTCCAAAACCAAGACCATTTTTATTTCCAGGAGAAAGTTGATTTTTCAACAACATGTTCAAAGATTTCTCACCTGTTGAAAATTTAGTCAAAGTTGACTCAAGTTGTTGAATTTTAGTTTTAAGATCACGGTTCTCTTTCATTAAAACTGAACAATGATTGTTAGTGATCTTACATCTATCAAAATCTAATTTTAAAAACAAATTTTCATCTTTAAGAGTTTTAATTCTGGCTTGGGATTCCAAGATTTCAGATTCAAATCGTTTTTGTTTTTCAAACTCAAATTTCTTGGATTTTTCAATCTCGTTTTCCAGTTCTTTCAAAATCAAATCGGATTTCAACAAGTTATCTTTTTCAGCAATTTCAAATTTGTAATTTATATCAGTCTTAAAAATTTCAAATTCCTTTTGTAAAAATTATTCAAACTTGATAACTCAATCTTGTTTTCTTTTAAGATAAGAATTTATTTTTGAAACTTTTGAATATTTTTATTGAGATGAATTGAATATTTTTATTGAGATGAACAAGATTGGTTTCCAATTTCAGACAATTTTTACAATCAGACTTTGAAGAGTTTCTAAACGATTTAAGTTGTGATTCCAAATCATCAATTTTGCCAGTTAACTCAGAATTCATAGATTTCAGAGATTTGTTTTTAGATTGGAATTTATCAACAGATTTAGTTAAATCAGTGCACATATAAACCAAATCTTCGTATGTGAGATTTTCAGTTTCAGCATATGTTGATTCTCCATCGTTTGATCCATCTGTTTCTCCTTTTAAGCACAGATCTGAATTTGAGTTGACATTCTGGGGTTTTAAGCAGTCGTCAGTTTTTCCATAGAGCTTGTTGAGAGTTCTCCAGACATCCTGCGCAGTCAAACAATGAGATACGTGAATAAATTGTTCTGTACCGAGATAATCAAATATGATATTCATAGCACGAAAATCGAAAACAATATTTCTATTATCAGACATATCACTCCCATTGATAACAGTATCCCAACATTTAATATTAACAGATTTTAAATAAAATTCTATTTCGGATTTCCAGTTTGAAAAATCTGTTCCATTGAAAATAGTTGGAGATGAACTGGACTGACTCTCAGAAGACTGACAACAAGGGGAAAACATGATTCTAGAGTTAATCAAAAACCAAGCTCTGATACCAAATGTTGGATCTAGATTAACCCTAGAGGGGGGTGAATAGGGTTAATTATAGATTATCACTGAGTATATAATTATTAAAAATATCATAGCACAGATAATAATCATAGTAGATAAATACTGTAAGTAAATAACACACAGATATACCCAGCTTCGGCAACCCTGCCTACTGCTGCATTCCCCAAGGTTTTTATTATAGAATTACACAGATTCCCGCATACACAAATTTACAAACTTGCGACCCTTGCTAACCACCTATACAGTTTTGTACACTCGCAATACCTGCTGCTGTCCTAACCCTATACTAAAAACCCTGACTGATCTTTGTCCCCAAGATCAGATTTCCCCTGGCTACAAACCCGTATTTAGTAACCCCTAGTTTTACAGACTAGTAAACTGTTCAGATGATTTTACAACTCGAAATAAAAAAAACAAAAGAGAAATAAACAACACAAATTAAACTAGCAAAACCCTAGAACAAAAAGAATAAAGGAATTAAAATCTAAAGGGTCATTCCCTTTTAAAATAGAACTAGGGTTTGCTTAACCCATCTGGGTCAGCTCGTCCATTTGTGTGCACCGCTATTATTTTGACCCATTCCTTCTCTCTTTTCTCTGAGAAAAAAAAATGGCGGCGGCTTGTAAAATCGGGCTAGGGTTTTCAGGAAATTTTCCCAAATCAATTTGCGATGGTTCTTCAACTGTGGATAATCTTCTGATGCTCGTATCTTGGTTAATCTCTGAAGCCTTGATTTGAGATGCGGCGTGAGAAACAAATGATCGAAACCCTGATTTCAATTTGTGAGTTTTCTGATTTAAAAAATTTCTTCGAATTGTGATGCTTGTTGGTTTCGATAATTTGAAAGCCTGTGATGAATCGGTATATATAGGGTAAATACAAAACCCTATTGTCTCTGATTTCGCCGTGTCGTCTTGCTCTGATTTGTTGCGAGTTAATTACTCTTTTGAATTTAATCACCTTTGTATTGAAAAGGATTTGAAATTTGAATGGAACAGAGTGATTGTTGCTTTCCCCTTTTTGCTAAATCTTGGCTTTGATTTGCTGTTTCCTCTTTGACAAAATCGATTTTGAAAAACTTTGCTTTAATGGCTCTTGTATTTGAATAGCATGATTGTGACACTGCCTTTAACTCCTTGTGTGAATAAATTGCTCGATTGAATCTTGAATTAATTCCTGAAAATGTGGAAATTAAATTTCCCTTTTTTGCCTTTTTTTTTGAATTTGTCTAACTCGATTGTTGCCTTGAATAAAATCGGGAATGTCATTAGATCTTGCCATATATGATATGCTGATTTCAGTAAATCATTTCTCTTCATTCCTTGCCATGTTTAAAAAAATCTTCACCATTTATTTCATGAAATTTCTTGAACATGACTTGATTTCTCATTGTGGTTCATGCATGATTAATTGAGATGGATTTCCAATTTTTCATTGTAATTTCCAAACAAAATTGTGATGTCAATTGCTGTTGATTTCTGGAAATATTTAAAGTTGCTTTGAGTTTGTTCCTTGCATAACTTTTGCTCTCTCCTTGTTTTCCTGGAATCATATGCACAAATTTTTGCTGCATTGAAATACTGGAATCATACTATCTGGGAAACATTTCTTGCCACAATAAAATACTTTCCCAAAAGATTTTCTGGAAAATCATTTGTTGCCCTGATTTGTAGCACCACTTATACTTGTGTATGCGTACAATTGTCAACATTTGCATGCATGTTAAACATGGTCTGTTGCACCAATTCTAGTTGCACCATTGTACACTTGCACTTGCATTATACATTCACATGCTTGCTACACCCTCCACCTATGTTGATCAAGTCATTGAACTTGAATGCTTGATTTGTGCACATATGTATGCACTGTCCCTTGCACTGTAGCACCACAATGCTGAGTCATGAACCATACTTGTATCACACACACAGATGTGTACCATGCTGACTTGCATCACCTTCATTATCCATGCTGAGTTGTACCATGCTGTTGCATTTTCTTATTGTCTGTACCTAGACCTGGCCTTGACTTTGACTTGTGTTGTCTCGGCCATGCTAATCCCATCAGATATTGTTACTTTGAATCAGTGCTGCTCCATCACTCATATTACTGTGATTATTGTATATCCACCAATGCATGAATAATCATGGTTGCACTCATGTGTTGATCACTTTCATTTGCATGCTCTGCTTTGTTCTTGTACTGGTCATTTTGATTTGAACTTTGCTCGACCAGTTGAGTTGTCTCGACCACTTTGGTTTGTTGTTGACTTTGTTGATTTTTGGCTCCGTGCTTGCTGTATTGTTTGGGCTGCTTGTACTTGACATTTGCACTGTGTCGAGCTTGGTCCACGTGGTTACGCTACAGCTGCACACACTGATCGGCGAGGCAGTGCACACGTGTATATATATGCACGTGTGTATAAGCAGCCATCAGACGAGTTTTCATGTCCCTGTACTAGTGTCTAGACACAGTCGGATTAATATGACTGGAAAATATATTTGATGTTATATGTATAGATGTGTCAACAAGTTGTCTGAAACATTGTGTGTATATAAGTTAATTAGATTTTGTATCTTAATATTCATAGAAATATTCATTTAGGAACCAAAGTGGTTTTGTTTTAAGTGTCATGCATTTAAACCACCATTGTGTGCTTTCTCCAGATCTATAAATGACTAACAACTCGCTAATCCATGCTACTCCAAAATTCCTAAAAAAGGAGATGCACTCTTCTCATTTTTCACCATTTCTTCACTCTCCTTTCTTCCTTCATCTCTACACTCCCTCTCCATACACTGACGGCCCCCTTCACCAGCAGCTACACCGCCTCCCCCCTCCACCATATCAAGCGCAACAACATCTTCCAAGTGGACCCCACACCTCCTTAAACCTCTCCCCACCACTAAAACACTTTTTTAAGCCTCTTACTCCCCTTTTTCACCTCCTTCACCCCCATTCAGCCCGCGCCTCCTCTTCTTGGGCCCACCTAGCACGAATCAGCCCATTCGAATGCCAGGGCCGCACCTTATCAAACCCCGAGCTCAATTTGTCTTAAAAACCCTTCCTATTAGCTCCTTGAACCAAAACTGTACCCTGTTAACACCCACCTTTTTGTTAAACCAAAACGCATCGAACCCCTACCCAATTTTTACAAGAAAAACTCCAGTGACTACGGAGGGCTGGCGAAATTTCCTGGGATCATTTAGAAGTAAAAATATAGCTTTTTTAGAATGATTGACGGTGTGGAAATTGATGGTGAGTAATGTATGCTCACGTTTGAATTATTTTTTGTTTTTTATGGTAGTTGATGTCATATTAAATTTTATGCTTGTAAATATTATGCTATGTTGTTTAATGATGAAGTTTGGCTATGACTTGTTGACACTAATTGGTAGTTAACATAAAAATGTAAACGATTTACTAGTTGAAACCGTAAATAAAAATGATTGGTTGGATGCATCATAATTCATTTTAATGTTGCATCTACATCAGCATGAAATAAACATTTACAAGTTAGCGTTGGGTGGTTAAATAATTGAATAGTTAACAATGAAGTTAGGGTAGTTTACGGTATCCAAAATGACATGTATATGTAATGTTTGTCGTAGTTGAGACCATGTTATCAAATAAACAAGTTTGTGGATGAATAGTGAAACATCGTTTATTTTGACGCAACTTTTGTCAAAATAAACAGTACATGGGTATGAACCTCATTGTAGTTGAATACATATGTTAGTTGACGGTTGATTGTGTGTTGCGATTAATATGTTGATTGACAGAAGCATATGAGCGTTAAATATTTAATACTTACATGTCTGGTACTGCGCTATGACATGTGTGAATTAAATGTCGAAACGATTAATAGATTTCGTTTGGATATAAACAACATATTGAATCCATATAAGTTGAATTATATGGTTGTTAGTGGAGTTTTATTCCAATCTGGGAAATCAATGGATTTTTCAATAATATAATAATATGTGAAAAATAAAAGTCTAATATTGACGTTCGACTAACGTAAAGTATAATTCATTAGGATGAATATTTGCAAAAGAAAGAAACTGATTTGAAATAATTCTCAAATAGTTACAGTATATTCAAGTTTTTATTTGAAAATGAATAGTTACTAGAAAAGGTGAAGTTCGATTAGGGTATCTTGAAAACGTTTTAAAAAGAATTTCTTTCCAAAACTTTCTTATTTATTTTTATAATGGATGACAGGAAAATTTGGGTTTAAATTATTGAAGTTGAATAATAATATTGTTCTAATAATAAAATAATATTAGAATAGTGATTTATTGGAATATTTGAATTTTAAGTTAGAAATACTAAAATGTTTTTTTCAAAAGTTATTATAAACTAGTTAAAAGGAATTTAATTCAATTTTAATATACAAATGAAATTTGATTAGAATAGAACTCGTCGCACAGCGGTAGATCGCGAATTTCAACCGCTGATTTCAAAATGACATATTGAGAGATCTGACCGCCGGATTCGCTCGAAATAAAAACCATCAATTAACAAAATGAAAAGAGCTTTCAAATTAATATTAGATCTTTGAAATCCAATGACTAGATCATGAGATAAGTTCAAATCAATTTTGAATTAAAACAGCATCAGAATCATCACTAGCCTGAAATTGGATATTTGTAAAAAGAGCTATTTTTAAATTATTAAAATTAGGTAAAAATTATGATAGATCATAATAAATGATTCAAAGTGATTTGAAGAAGAAATATGAAGTTTCAAACTTTATTTTGGGATATTTGCGATCTCAGCCTAAATGGCTGAAAGCGGTAAAACAACGTTTTGAAATTTTAAGTAAATTAGACTTAGATTATTTGCTTTATTTAATATAACCAAATTTTGAAGGGAGTGCTTAAATAAATCCTTTTGATTTAGAAAATATTTCCATTTTAAATAAAAATTGGATTTGGATAGAAATAATCTTCAGATATTTGGTATTGGTTACCTTTGTGAAAACAAGTTTTATGTTTGGAATTTGGAAGATATTTATATCATTATTCCATTTATAGTATTTATTGATTTCAGAAATTGGTGTTGTACATAAGTTGATATAACTCTGTTTGTATTCTTATATTTAATATCAACTAGTTTAGGATTTTTCGTGAACGGTGTCTTTAATAACACTGTTCTTTAACCCGATTGAAAAATTGTTTTCTCGAGAACTGTAGAAAGAAAATCTTTATTTAAATTGATCATAAAAATTTAGATGAAAGTTTTAAACTAAATGTTTAAATAAAATAAAATTTTATATAAGATTTATGGGAGCGTTCCAAAATGTATAGAACAATTTGAGTAAATAAATATTCCCAAAATGGGACAAGGCTTAACACATCTTGTGTATCTAAATTGATTTGAAAAGATGCAATAGTTATTCGGAATGACTGGGTTTCGACCCATTGTGAATAACTAAAACGACGTTGATCGTGATAGAAGACCGGAGGCCTTCACATCAGAAGGATTACTTGATAATGCCTCGGGCTGATCCCCCATTATTAGGTTATGTTGTGACGGCTATCCACATATACTTTAAGTGATTTAGGTTGCAAGGGCTTTCGCACCTAGGAGGGGTCACGGAATAAAGTGCCTTCAGTTTCTTTCAATAACAAGAACAGGCATATAAATGGATGTGTGTCTAATGTTGTATTTAATAACATAAACGGTTAGTTTCTATTAATTTTATATAAATTGATGGCGGAGAATTTATTCTTTTTGCTTAACAACCTCCTCGGAATTTGGTGTTCAGAGCGTTATATACTAATAGACACCGATCATACGTCGTGAATTGACATTGTGACATGCTAAGTGCTGAGAAGATCGAAGTTTTGTTGCAAAGCAGAACTTTGTGGATGATCATCAAAGCATGGCAGATATAGCGTAGCTTTGTGTTGAAACGTGATCTTAGAACCTCACAACCAGTGAATGGCCGAAAATAGGATGTTGGACTGCAGAGATATGGGCTAACGTTCTCTTCTAGCTGAAAAATAATGTCATGGTATGGATCCCAGGAAGGTTTATTTATGTGGATGTTGGAGAGGTGCCTCTTGTAACGGTCAAATACGACCGAAGGAATGTTATGTTGAGGAAAGATTACAATCAGCCGTTTAGAGCTGGTCGGCTCGGCCGATCCGTAAGACTCAATGTTTGACTCCTGGGACATCTGCTAGAGTGTTCCGAATGTGGTTAAGGAAGATCCTTTGTCTTGATCCTTGTTGGAATCCAGTCTCCAATACGAGACTTCATGTTTTAGTTGTACACTATATTGCCAACATAATGGGATGGGGCATTATGCGAGATAATATTGATACATTTAATTTCGAAATTGTTTTCCTCACCTAGAAATTAATAATAATATCAAATAATTTGTTTTTAAGAATATCAAGCATGTTTGGTTATTATAAGTTAAAACTTTATCTGTTGGTTTGCATTACATTGTGTGATGGGACTTGAGTCTTATAATAACTTCAATTTTCTTAAAAGCATGAAATTTGAAACGTTTGATCCTTGGTTGATGTTTATGTGAATTTGGGTTATTATTTTGTTATATATTTTTTAGTTTTTTAAATGGTTAATCCAAGCCTGACCCAAGTGTTTTACGCTCGGGTCAGATCCGAGTGTGTGTTTCAGGTTAAACAGGTTGATAAGGAGTTTTAGTTGACTTTGGAAAGCCAGAGTTCTTCGTCAGATGGCAAGACGTATTGTATTTTCTATACCAGAATGTATATAATTTGATAATGTAAGAAGGAGTATAACTCAATGATAAATGTTTTTCAGTTGTAAAAATTTCCGTAGTGAAGTAATATATTGGTTCTTATATTTTGTTTTTGTTCCGCTGTGTTTGCTTTGATAAAATCCCGATGAATCGAGTTGGCGGCATTTGATTTTGCGGTACACGAACACTGTGGATGTGTTAAGTATCGACTATCGAAGGTCAGAATTTTGGTTTATCGTAAGACCTTTTGAGGATACTTGCCTTTCGAACTGGACTTGTGTGGTTTATGGTCAGTTCAGAGGGCGAGAATCTTTGGGTCATCTCACTTGGTATCAGAGCATTGGTTTAGCGATAAATTTTGGCTCTACAAAGTAACAAACTCATCAAATAAAGGATCAGTAGTATCCTAGGACAAATAAATTATCAAAGATAGGATCAATGGTATCCTAGGAGGAATGACTCATTAGAGATAGGGTAAAAGATACCCTAGGATGAGTTGAGTGTGATTATATACATACATATATATATATATATATATATATATATATACACGAGTGACGTCTTTATAGTTTTGACTTTAAAGGTAATAAGTATTTTGAAAATAATAAAGTTAGAATTTAAAACTTAATCCATTACTTGATTTCTGGATGTGATGTATAGTAGCTAAATTTAGTAGTGGTCATGAACTAAAAATGTAGATTATGGTAAGTAAACAAAAATTTTCGGCGATTTCGGAAAATCGATAAATTCTGACAAACATTATGTTTAAGCTATAAGGATTATATTCATAATTTTGGATAGTCGATATAGATTAAACCTGTTATTACTTTAATTAGAAAAGTTTAGAAGGGCTAGTTTAAACATGATAGTTAATTAAAAACTCTTTGTTTATTTTGCAGAGACATAGGGGTAGATTAAGGATGGGAGGTAGGGGGCCAGTAGTTGATTGTTCATCGATACTTGGCACAGTTTCTTCAGCCAGTTCTGTCCTTTAGTTCTTCATCGTAAGATATACCCAGTAGCGATTCTTCCAACTCGTTTGGCTATGACAACGCCGACGAATATCTTTCTGATGCTACATCAGCTTTCAAACCGATAGAGCTTGTTGATTCTAAGTTTGGTTCCGCATCGGCACCTGTAGAGTCTAACTCCATGAAGCTTGAGGAATTAGGCATCTATACCGACTAGATGATGGACGATGAAGCAACAGAGGAGTTACAGCCCCTTGTCTTAGAGATTATACCATATTTCTTCCCAAAGCCGACCCGCAATGTAACGTCTGGTAATTTTGGCAGTCAAATATTTTATTTAAATTATTATTTTAAATATTATATTTGGAATATTAATGGATTTTGATATTTAATTCGTTATTAAAAACGAAGTTTGAATGTTATACATTTATATAATTATAAAACGTGCTCGAAATGGCGCTATAGTTCGTAATATGGAGTTTTGAACTTCAATTGAACATACAGGGTCCGATATATGTCGGATTTCTGTAAAACAAGAAACGTTAGAAACGCCTTGATTATAGTTTTCATATGAAAGAGAAAAATTTAGATTTCGTGTTATAGTTTATTAGTTATGGCTAAATCAAATTTTAAAATAGTCGCTACGGAAATCGTTATTAAAATATAGTCCTTTAAAATAGCCGTTTTGCAAACGGACTCTGTTTTCGACGAAACCTGTTTCATTGGGACCGTAACATTAGATTATTGTATGGTGTTGAATTGCATGGCAAACTGATGTCGTATGTGGCCACGGTAGCCGTAAACGCCCGTTCATTTTTTATAGTGCGTAGTTAATTTAATAAAGGGTTTTTTGAGTGTAACTTGAGCAGACGATCTAATTAGACCACAAAACCAGTTCCGTTGAGTTCATATCGTCGATTAGTGTCAGGATAAGCATATTGTTTGTTATTTTTGAAGACCGTGTAATTTGGGGTCCAAAATGGCATTGCGGTGCACGTAAAAATAGCCTACCGGGAAAATAGTCTCAGAATGCGAAGAAACTAGTGCCGTTGGGTTCGTATTGATTAATTATTGTAAGATTTCAAAGTTTGAAGTTGAATAGATGTATCTGGTGATCGAGAAAAATTTAAATGCGTGTTGATTTCCGGTTTTATAAAGGAATTTTTTTCAAATGATATCGGATTTCGAAAAAACTTGTCCCATTGGGTCCAGAATACTTTTTTCACTAAGATTGGTCTTTTTATTAGAAATCAGAAATTTTATATGGTGGTTCTTAACACGATTTCTCCACGACGAAGTTTCACACATTAAAATATTATAAAAAAACTATCCCACCATTTTTTTCCTTTTGCTTACGTTTACTTTTGTTCCTTGCATCCCACGTCCAAGTTTACTTTCGGTTCCTTGCATCCCACATCCAAAAACTTGCGCCCCAAACTATTGAAAGCTTGCTTCCCAAACTACCACAATTCCTTGCATCCCACTTATATTAAAACCGTGGCAGCCAAGTTATATTTCTTCCATCAAAGTACAATAAGGACCCACGCCAACACAGCTATGCTATTAGCTCTCTGCATACCTATTACTCTAAGAACCTTGCTACTCGCGTCATCTTCATCTTATAAATATGCTGCTTTATCCCCTCCTTTCTTTTTCATTAAAATACAGCTCTCCTCCAATCAAATAAATTCGAAATCAACTTTGAAAAATCCTGAAATAATTTCCGTTGCTTCCTTTTGCCAAGGACTTTGTTTCGCTGTAATTTCTCTCGAGATTAAAACACTTCTAGTTCGATATTATTTTACTACCGTGGACAAGGAATGGCATTCGAGAAACCGGGGTGCGTCGATTCGAGCATGGAGCAAGCGACGATGATCGCAGTGGAAGGGCATGCGTTTTGATGACCGCTAGAGGAGGTTGGAGGAATTTTTAACAATGGGATCACTGTTGGGGCGTGGGGTGTGCTGCTCTGATGTGAGAGGAAAATGGTGGCGTCATGGTCGGTTTCAGATGGTCGTGAGTGGGTGTACGTCAGGAAGTGATGGCGCTGAAATGGGGAGGAGGCAGTCACGGTTGTTCGAACGGTAGCAGGCAAGATGGGGGTTGGTCTGCAAGGTGGTGTGTGTGTTTCTAGGGGAACAGTTGGAATCCTTTTGAATGGCAGGTGGGTTTTCAATGCAAGTGGTAGCGTGCGGTTTGGGGTGAGAACCTTGGAACTGGAGCTGTTGGACTATCAAGTGGGTACTGTGCTTGATGTTGGTAGTAGTGAAGTGGAATTTGGGGTATGATGTTGAGAGCTGGGCGGTTGCATGGAGGAGGAGGAGGAGTGGACCTTAAAAGAAACGGTCATGGTGCTTTGAAAGACAGCGGTGTTCCAACGTGGAAGAAGGGAACTGTGCTAGGACGGGTCGGTTAAGTAAAATTGGGTTATGCGAATTAAAAAGGAGCTGGGCTTACTAAATAAAAATGAATGGGACGTGAAACCATAAGGCAGTGGGTGCATCGGGACATGCGGGACCAAACAGGTGAGTAAGAGTTGTATTCGTGTCTGTCTAAAATCTTAAGGTGTTGAACCTTATTATATATATACACATAGCCGATAAGTAAAGCAACATTTTATTTAACCCTATATTTAACATGTCCTATATTTGCCGAACAATGTTAAAGTTTGGCCGTGACCAATAAATTTTTGAACGAGTGATTAACGCAGATAAAATGTTAGGTAATTAGTATTACATAGTTAGTGTTATTAAATATTAATTTAAGTTTAACTAATTAAATAAAAAGTGAATGTGTAACTTGTATAACGTTTCATATGTTAACATGATCAAAGCAAACAAGGAGGCATTGGAACGGTATGGACAGGCGTAATGGGGTGAAGCTGGATTCGACAGAGTTTGAAGCATCTGAGATATTCAGTTAAATTAAACACTGTTTTAATTTAACTGGAACGAACCGCTTTGACATAAAATGAAAATCAAGGTGAGTTAAACTCACTCAGCTCTCCCCATTTATATTTTATATAAATCGGGTTTTATAATTGTGTGCTATGATTGTTATTGATTGTTCGTTTGTTTGTTTGATTGTTGATTTTATTCATATATTGATTGAAACAGTTAATTTGAACGTTGTTTAAATTAACTGAAACAAATCGTTATTTATAACGATTAACTCCAATTGAGGTAACTTACCCCAGTGGTTACGTTTGTAACACTATAAACCTCATAAATAAAGAGCTGAATGATTGAATTTTTGTTATTATCCCAGTACTGACTGTTACAGTTATTATTGACTGTTAAACTGTTTTATTTCATCTGTCTAGATGAAAACGAATATTTGACTGAATAATTTGAATTATGGTAACCCGTTATTTTGCATGGAAGAATAGATTGAAGGAATCCAACAGGATTCCTCGCTAATATTGATAACGTTTATCGGTATAATTATATTGTTTGTTATGTGAAATTAGTTTATATTTCGCGGTTTGGTACTATAATAACCATTAGCCTCTTTAGTACCGTCAAATAAAAGAAAAGATTTTTCGAAATCGATATTGAATGGATTTCGAATAATTTCAAAGAGATAAATATATTTTGACAGGGATTTGAAATACGGTTTAAATTGTAAAAATAACAGTGAGGTTAAATTATCAATTTTTATAAATATATAAATTATAACTAATAGAGATTATCAAATAAATGTTTAAACAGGACAAATTTATCGAATTGGCTATTCAAAAGTTGAAATGATTTTGTAAAAAGCCTTATCGGTTGGGAGGGAAGTTTAAGTGTAGTTCAAAATAGGATCATTGGACCGTGAATACACGAGAATGTGTAAAAGAGTTCAAAAAGAAATGCTTTGCAATAAATGGTTGTTTTTAGAAAATGGTGTTTCAAATACGTACGAAATGTGATTTAATACCATTTCGTGAATTAGATTAGCAAATCGATATATTTGAAATGAGTGGTGATTTGGAAATGAGGTTTTCATATTTTAAATGAAATCAAAGTTGAAATTATGACTATTTATTTATAAATGAGATTTAGTCAAAATAAATGAAGTAAGTTATTACGATGTTCGAAATGCAATATTCTGAAGTTCGGAATATTAAATAAAGGTATGAGTAGTAAATGAAGTGAAAGATTTGAATAACGACAATGAATGTTAGTTATCGATAATGAATTGGAAACGGGATTTTTAAATGCAGTTAACAATGTGATAGTGAATGGCAAGTTATCGTAATAAATTTACAAAAGATTTTGTAAATGTAAATTTAATGTTTTGGAAATGAATTTGAGTTAGTAAATAAAGTGAGGGGTTTGTAAATGTGTTTTGTAACATTGGATACAAATGGGATGAACAATTTTGGACATAAGTTTTAAAAGGATTATCATACGGTTTTAGATAACAAGTAAGTAGTCGAGTATTATTTAAAGAGAATGTGGTAAGTGGAAGTAAAATGGCTTTGAAATGAAATCTGTAATGTTGTTACAGATGATAAGTTAAATTGTTTCGATCAACATAAGAATTTGAAGGGTATATCAATATAACAAATGTATACGGTATTAATATGCGATTTATAAAAGTTTTGTTTATGTGGTTCTAAACAAATGAATTGGAATTGTTCAAATGAATTATAGTATAATAACAAAGAGATATTAAGGAATTTTTATAAGGGTTCTGTTTATAATAGAATTAAAACTCATATTGTAAATGATTATTAGCGTAAATAGAAAGAATTTTATAAGAATTTAATAAATAAATTGTTAAGTAAATATGGTCGAGATTTAAATAGGTTTTCAAAAGGATGGTATTAGATTATAAACGAGCATAGTTGGGAAACAAAAGTATGATTTCCATAAAACGATACTATAAACTATTTTTGAAAGGTTTATAATTTGAATAAAATAAATTTGGGAAATACTCTTATTTTATAATAAGGAGTAAAAGCGATATTTCAAATATTGGAAGATTAAAGAATATAATAAATAGATGGTTCATTGAAGAGGCTAAATGATCCTGAGTATTTAATAAGTGAATCCATTTTCTTTTATGGATGAATGTTTGTTCATTTGATAGTTAAATAACCGACTATCAAATTTGGCCATACGATTGTTTGTACGGAAAGACCGGGATCGAATATATTCGAAAACCATTCCGTCCAGCCAATACGAATACGTTAAAGATGCTGATTCGAGATGGAGCTATTGAAGACCGTGGATCTTCATAAGCGGAGGGTTACTTAAAATCTCTGACTTGCAAGCAGAGATAAATTGTTGTTCAATCGTGGTTGAAATCTATGGATTTGCAAGGACTTCTCGCTATTGATTCTCAGGGTGATTCCTAAAATGCAGTAGGAGGGTGCCTTCGGTTCATCCTGTCCCTGGGTGACTTGTATGGACGAATGTCTGAAAGAGTATTTCCAGAAAGGTCATGTACATTGATTTCTCCAACCGTACCAAGAGTGGAAGCGGAGAAGGAAACTTCTTTTATCTAACACGTAGCGTATGGTTGTGGACATTAATTAGTGACTGTTGATGGATTTGACGATGTGGCATTCAAAGTGAATGTGATGTGATGATTAAAACATAGCATCAAGCCTCATCAACCAGAAAATGACAAAAATCGGGCAGGCAGCATGGCTATGTGGGTCGCTCCCATTAGGGTGTATAATCACCTATCTAGAGAAAATCCAATTCCTTCTTTATACTATTTCGACGCTGTCCCTTTTTGGGAAACGGTGGTTTGAGCCCAGCCGTTGGTGATATACATTCGACACACTCAATCGAAATGAGTGGTCGGTCATGTGTGGGCCGGGCTGCAAGACATTCTTGTTGAACCCAGTGTATTCGCCTCTAGAGACACACTATCGGCAGGTGGTCCCATACCTTGTCATAGTTGGCATCTAATTTCCAATAAGTGCCCGCGGTTTATGATTGTATACTATATACGCAGAGCGTGAGATGCAAGCGTTCTGCTAGATTGTTATTTACTTGTATTTAGACACTATTATAATATCAGAAAAATATTGATTTCAAAAACGTTTTGTGTTGTCGTCAGGTAAAAACCGTCCATGTTTATGTGTGGATTTGGTCTGACGATTATCCTTTTCCTTCGAAAAGATTTTGACTTTAAAATCAAGTTGTGTGTTACCCTTAAAATGTGCGAGTTTTTCTCACTCTGGTTCACCAGACTGACCTGGTGTTTTGTAAATGCTCGGGTTAGCCCTGATATGTACAGGTTCAGGTTATCGAATGCTGAGAAGAGACAAGCTGGAAGAGTCCAGACGTGTGATATTATATAACCACTATTCCGCTGTGTGTTGAATCTAAGGATATGTTATTATAACTGTCCAGATGTCTGATGTACTCTGATGATTGTATGTATTATAAAGCTCTC
This sequence comes from Allium sativum, assembly GCA_030737875.1. NCBI lineage: Eukaryota > Viridiplantae > Streptophyta > Magnoliopsida > Asparagales > Amaryllidaceae > Allium > Allium sativum. The sequence continues at coordinate 39,670,739 of JASFAX010000020.1, read as the reverse complement.
AGTAAAGATTTATTTCTATACTATATTTTGTTCCGCTGCGATGTGTGACTCTTATTCTGTGTTGTGGTGTTTCTTCTTCTTCTTCTATTTTAATATTTTCTTTCTAAAAACGTTCCGATGTTTTAGGTGTTTGGAAGGTCGGCATGAGGTACAGGAAAGGTTTTTATGTCGATTTCCTGGGCCAAAAAGCTTGCGGTCGTTACATTGGTATCAGAGCTATTGGTTTAGTAATAACCTTGGCTATGTGGCGTAACTCGACAGAGATAGGGTTAGTTATACCCTAGATCGAGATTGAGTGTATATATATATATATATGAGGGCGTAATTGTAAATTTTATTTACAAATATTTTGTATTGTATTGTATTGTTTTATCGGTTCAAGAGTTGGGAAACGCTGAACTGACAAGGGATACAATATTGTTTTGAAAAGAGGGTAAATGAAATAATTTTACCCAAATATATTTTTGTATAGAAAAGAAACGATTTTATTATATTATTGAGGTATTGGGATGGTTGATTTATTTGAATGTTATTCAAATTGGGATTAGGAATTTGAATTGAATTTAACTTGGTTGAGTGAAATTAAATTTGAGATTTGAAATTTAGGAATTTGTATTGTTTTATCGGTTCAAGAGTTGGGAAACGCTGAACTGACAAGGGATACAATATTGTTTTGAAAAGAGGGTAAATGAAATAATTTTACCCAAATATATTTTTGTATAGAAAAGAAACGATTTTATTATATTATTGAGGTATTGGGATGGTTGATTTATTTGAATGTTATTCAAATTGGGATTAGGAATTTGAATTGAATTTAACTTGGTTGAGTGAAATTTAATTTGGATTTGAAATTTTGATGAATTGTTATTGAAATATGTTAAGTCAAAATAAATATAAAAATCTAATACAAATCTAATTGATTGAGTTGATGGTGCATTGGGTGTTGATTGATTACTGATTGTTTGGTTCGTTGAATTCATCGATGGTTTAAATAAGAGCTGAATGAATTAAAGTAAAATTCTAGTAATATAAATTAGAATGAAAGCATAGATGAATTGGAATTAATGATTTAAACCTATATATACAAACGAGTTGATACCCATGTCTGATTTTGGGAATTTGTGGGGTTATACATGTTGGTTAATGAGATACCATATATCATGAAATTGTTACTCATATGTCAAACTGAGTTGAGTACAGGTGCCAGATAACTTTGAGGACTAGATTTTGATCGAGTAGATCGCGATAAATAGAGCAAGTAAGCTCAGTAGCGCTCATAAAAATGCACGCTTACGCGAAAATATAAGTTTTGGTTTTTTGTTTTTGCTTTCCAACCGTATGGGTCGATGAATATATTTTATTTGTTCCTGCGATATCGCAGAAGTCACTCCGTGCAGGGGAAACTCTGCCGAATTTTTCCGAAAATTTAGAGTGTTAGAATTTTTTTTCGATATTTGTTTACGATATTGAATTGATTTTCGATTTTAGTATAAATTGGATTTTTGAAATTTTATGTTTTGTCACATTTTTCTTACCTTAGCAATTTCGAGGACGAAATTATTTTAAGGGGGGAAGAATGTAACGTCCCGTATTTTTGGAAGTCAAATATTTTATTTAAATTATTATTTTAAATATTGTATTTGGAATATTAATGGATTTTGATATTTAATTCGTTATTAAAAACGAAGTTTGAACGCTATATCTTTATATAATTATAAAATGAGCTCGAAATGGCGCTGCAGTTCGTAATATGGAGTTTTGAAATTCAATTGAACATACAGGGTCCGATATACGTCGGATTTCTGTAAAACAAGAAACATTGGAAACGTCTTGATTATAGTTTTCATATGTAAGAGAAAAATTCAGATTTCGAGTTATAGTTTATTAGTTGTGGCTAAATCAAATTTTAAAATAGTCGCTATGGAAATCGTTATTAAAATATAGGCCTTTAAAATAGCCGTTTTGCAAACGGACTCTATTTTCGTCGAAACCTGTTTCATTGGGACCGTAACGTTAAATTATTGTATGGTGTTGAATTGCATGGCAAACCGATGTCGTATGTGGCCACGGTAGCCATAAACGCCTATTCATTTTCTATAGCGCGTAGTTAATTTAATAAAGGGGTTTTTGAGTGTAACTTGAGCAGACAATCGAATTAGACCACGAAACCAGTTCCGTTGAGTTCGTATCATCGATTAGAATCAGGATAAGCATATAGTTTGTTATTTTTGAAGACCGTGTAATTTGTGATCCAAATGGCATTGTGGTGCGCGTAAAAATAGCCTACCGGGAAAACTGTCTCAGAATGCGACGAAACTGGTGTCCTTGGGTTCGTATTGATTAATTATTGTAAGATTTCAAAGTTTCAAGTTGATTATATGTATCTGGTGATCGAGAAAAATTTAAATGCTTGTTGATTTCCGGTTTTATAAAGGAAATTTTTTCAAATGATATCGGATTTCGACGAAACTTGTCCCATTGGATCCATAATACTTTTTTTCACTAAGATTAGTCTTTTTATCGAAAAAACAGAAAATTTATATGGTGGTTTTTAACACGATTTCTCCACGACGAAGTTTCACACATTAAAATATTATAAAAAACCATCCCACCATTTTTCTCCTTTTGCTTACGTTTACTTTTGTTCCTTGCAGCCCACGTCCAAGTTTACTTTTGGTTCCTTTCATCCCACATCCAAAAACTTGCGCCCCAAACTATTGAAAGCTCGCTTCCCAAACTACCAAAATTCCTTACATCCCACTCATACTAAAACCGTGGCAGCCAAGTTATATTTCTTCCGTCACAATACAATAAGGACCCAAGCCAACACAGCTATGCTATTAGCACTCTGCATACCTATTACCCTAAGTACCTTGCTACCCACGTCGTCTTCATCTTATAAATACGTTGCTTTATCCCTCCTTTCTTTTTCTTTGAAACACAACTCTCCTCCAACCAAATAAATTAAATACAAATTCGAAATCAACTTTGAAAAATCCTGAAATAATTTCTGTTGCTTCATCTTGCCAAGGACTTTGTTTCGCTGTAGTTTCTCTCGAGATTCAAACACTTCTAGTTCGATATTATTTTACTTTCTTGGACAAGGAATGGCATTCGAGAAACCGGGGTGCGTCGATTCGAGCATGGAGCAAGCGACGATGACCGCAGTGGAAGGGCACACGTTTTGATGACCGCTAGAGGAGCTTGGAGGAATTTTTAAAAATGGGATCACTATTGGGGCATGGGTTGTGCTGCTCCGATGTAGGAGGAAAATGGTAGCGTCGTGGTCTGTTTCAAATGGTCGTGAGTGGGTGTACGTCAGGAAGTGATGGCTCTGGGATGGGGAGGAGGCAGTCATGGTTGTTCGAACGGTAGCAGGCAAGATGGGGATTGGTCTGCGAGGTGGTGTGTGCGCTTCTAGGGGAACAGTTGGAATCCTTTTGAATGGCAGGTGGGTTTTCAACGCAAGTGGTAGCATGCGGTTTGGGGTGAGAACCTTGGAACTGGAGCTGTTGGACTATCAAGTGGGTATTGTGCTTGATGTTGGTAGTAGTGAAGTGGAATTTGGTGTACGATGTTGAGAGCTAGGTGGTTGCATGGAGGAGGAGGAGGAGTGGACCTTAAAAGAAATGGTCATGGTTCTTTGAAAGACATCAATTTTCCAACGTGGAAGAAGGGAACTGTGCTAGGACGGGTCGGTTAAGTAAAATTGGGCTATGCGAATTAAAAAGGAGCTGGGCTTATTAAATAAAAATGAATGGGACGTGAAACCTGATGGCAGCGGGTGCACTGGGACATGTGGGACCAAACAGATGAGTGAGAGTTGTATTCGTATCTGTCTGAAATCTTAAAGTGTTGAACCTTATTATATATATACACGTAGCCGATTAGTAAATCAACATTTTGCTTAACCCTATATTTAAAATGTCCTATATTTGCCGAACAATGTTAAAGTTTGGCCGTGACCAATAAATTTTTGAACGAGTGATTAACGCAGATAAAATGTTAGGTAATTAGTATAACATAGTTAGCGTTATTAAATATTAATTTAAGTTTAACTAATTAAATAAAAAGTGAATGTATAACTTGTATAACGTTTCATATGTTAAGAGAATCAAAGCAAACAAGGAGACACTGAAACGGTATGGACAGGCATAATGAGGTGAAGCTGGATTGGACATAGTTTGAAGCATCTGAGATATTCAGTTAAATTAAACATTGTTTTAATTTAACTGGAACGAACCGCTTTGACATAAAATGAAAATCAAGGTGAGTTAAACTCACTCAGCTCTCCCTATTTATATTTTATATAAATTGGGTTTTATAATTGTGTGCTATGATTGTTATTGATTGTTCGTTTGTTTGTTTGATTGTTGATTTTATTCATATATTGATTGAAACAGTTAATTTGAACGTTGTTTAAATTAACTGAAACAAATCGTTATTTATAACGATTAACTCCAATTGACGTAACTTACCCCAGTGGTTACGTTTATAACACTATAAACGTCATATATAAATAGTTGAATGCTTGAATTTCTGTTATTATCCCAGTACTGACTGTTACAGTTATTATTGACTATTAAACTGTTTTATTTCATCTGTCTAGATGAAAACGAATATTTGACTGAATAATTTGAATTGTGGTAACCCGTTATTTTGCAGGGAAGAATAGACTGAAGGAATCCAACAGGATTCCTTGCTAATATTGATAACGTTTATCAGTATGATTATATTGTTTGTTATGTGAAATTATTTTATATTTCACGGTTTCGTACTATAATAACCGTTAGCCTCTTTAGTACCGTCAATTAAAAGAAATGATTTTTTCGAAATCGATAATGAATGGATTTCAAATAATTTCAAAGAGATAAATATATTTTGACATGGATTTGAAATACGATTTAAATTGTAAAAATAACAACGAAGTTAAATTAACAATTTTTATAAATATATAAATTACAACTAATAGAGATTATCAAATAAATGTTTAAACGGGATAAATTTATCGAATTGGCTATTCAAAAGTTGAAATGATTTTGTAAAAAGCCTTATCGGTCGGGAGGGAAGTTTAAGTGTAGTTCAAAATAGGATCATTGGACCGTGAATACACGAGAATGTGTAAAAGTGTTCAAAAAGAAATGTTTTGCAATAAATGGTCGTTTTTAGAAAACGGTGTTTCAAATAAATACGAAATGTGACTTAATATCATTTCGTGAATGAGATTAGAAAATCGATAGATTTGAAATGAGTGGTGATTTGGAAATGAGATTTTCATATTTTAAATGAAATCAAAGTTGAAAATATGATTATTTATTTATAAATGAAATTTATAAATGAGATTTAGTCAAAATAAATGAAGTAAGTTATTCCGAGGTTTGGAATGCAATATTCTGAAGTTCGGAATATTAAATAAAGGTATTAGTAGTAAATGAAGTGAAAGATTTGAATAACGACAACGAATGTTAGTTATCGATAATGAATTGGAAACGGGATTTTTAAATGCAGTTAACAATGTGAAAGTGAATGGCAAGTTATCGTAATAAATTTACAAAAGATTTTGTAAATGGAAATTTAATGTTTTGGAAATGAATTCGAGTTAGTAAATAAAGTGAGGGGTTTGTAAATGTGTTTTAAACATCGGTTACAAATGGGATGAATTATTTTAGAAATAAGTTTTAAAAGGATTATCATACGATTTTAGATAACAAGTAAGTAGTCGAGTATTATTTAAAGAGAATGTGATAAATGGAAGTAAAATGGCTTTGAAATGAAATCTGTAATGTTGTTACAGATGATAAGTTAAATTGTTTCAATCAATATAAGAATTTGAAGCGTATATTAATATAACAAATGTATAAGGTATTAATATGAGATTTATAAAAGTTTTGTTTATGTGGTTTTAAACAAATGAATTGGAATTGTTGAAATGAATTATAGTATTATAATAAAGAGATATTAAGGAATTTTTATAAGGGTTGTATTTATAATAGAATCAAAACTCATATTGTAAATGATTATTAGCGTAAATAGAAAGAATTTTATAAGAGTTTAATGAATAAATTGTTAAGTAAATATGGTTGAGATTTAAATAGGATTTCAAAAGGATGGTATTAGATTATAAACGAGCGTAGTTTGGAAACATAAGTATGATTTCCATAAAACGATACTATAAACTGTTTTTGAAAGGTTTATAAGTTGAATAAAATAAATTTGGGAAATACTCTTATTTTATAATAAGGAGTAAAAGCGATATTTCAAATATTGGAAGATTAAAGAATATAATAAATAGACGTTTCATTGAAAAGGCTAAATGATCCTGAGTATTGAATAAGTGAATCCATTTTCTTTTATGGATGAATGTTTGTTCATTTGATAGTTAAATAACCGACTATCAAATTTGGCCATACGATTGTTGGTATGGAAAGACCTGGATCGAATATATTCGAAAACCTTTCTGTCCACCCAATACGAATATGTTAAAGATGCTGATTCGAGATGGAGCTATTGAAGACCGTGGATCTTCATAAGCGGAAGGGTTATGTAAAATCTCTGACTTGCAAACAGAGATAAACTATGATTCTGTCGTGGTTGAAATCTATTGATTTGCAAGGACTTCTCACTATTGATTCTCAGGTTGATTCCTAGAATGCAGTAGGAGGGTGCCTTCGGTTCATCCTGTCCCTAGGTGACTTGTATGGACGAATGTCTGACAGAGTATTTCCTGAAAGGTCACGTACATTGATTTCTCCAACCGTACCAAGAGTGGAAGCGTAGAAGGAAACTTCTTTTAGCTAACACGTAACGTATGGTTGTGGACGTTAATTAGTGATTGTTGATGGATCTGACGATGTGGCATTCAAAGTGAATGTGATGGATGATTAAAACGTAGCCTCAAGCCTCATCAACCAGGAAATGAAAAAAATCGGGCAGGCAGCATGGCTGTGTGGGTCGCTCCCATTAGGGTGTATAATCACCTATCTAGAGAAAATCCAATTCCTTCTTTAATCTATTTCGATGCTGTCCCTTTTCGAGAAACGGTGGTTTGAGCCCAACCGCTGGTGATATACATTCGATACACTCAAAGGAAATGAGTGGTCGGTCATGTGTGGGATGGGTTGAAAGACGTTCTTGCTGAACCCAGTGTATTCGCCTCTAGAGATACACTATCGACAGGTGGTCCCATACCTTGTCATAGTCGGAATCCAATTTCCAATAAGCGCCAGCAGTTTTTGATTGTATACTATATATGTAGAGCGTGAGATGCAAGCGTTCTGCTAGATTGTTATTTACTTGTATTTAGACACTATTGTAATATCAGAAAAGATAATGATTTTAAAAATGTCTTGGGTTATCGTAAGGTAAAAACCGTCCATCTTTATGTGTGGATTTGGTCTTACGATTATCCTTTTCCTTCGAAAAGATTTTGACTTTAAAATCAAGTTGTGTGTTACCCTTAAACTGTGCGAGTTTTTCTCACTCTGGTTCACCAGACTGACCCGGTGTTTTTTAAATTCTCGGGTTAGCCCGGGTGTGTACAGGTTCAGGTTATCGAATGATGTGAAGAGACGAGTAATAAAATAATATTATAATAGTGATTTAATGGAATAAATTAATTTTGAGTTCAGAATAGAAAAAAACTCAAAAGTTATTATATACTAGTTAAAAGGAATTCAATTCGATTTTAATATACAATTGAAGTTTGATTAGAATAGAACCCATCGCATAGTGGTAGTTCGCAAATTTCGATCGAAGACTTCGAAATGACATACAAGAGATCCAACCGTTGGATTCTCTCGAAATAAAAACCATTAGTTTAGAAATAAAAAGATCTTTCAAATGAGTATAAGAGCTTCAAAATCCAATATTTAGATCTTGAGAAAAATTCAAATCAATTTTGAATTAAAACAGCACTAGAACCATTAGTGGCCTGAAATTGGATTTTTGTAAAAAGAACTATTTTTAAATTATTAAAAATTGGTAAAAATTATGATAAATGATTTCAAAGTGATCTGAAAAAGAAATATAAAGTTTCAAACTTTATTTAGAAAAGATTTCCAATTTAAATAAAAATTGGATTAGGGTAGAAACAATCTTCGGGTATTTGGCATTGGTTACCGTTGTGAAAATAGGTATTATGTGTGGAATTTAAAAAAAAATTATATCATTATTCCATTTATAGTATTTGTTGATTTCGGAAATTGGTGTTGAATATAAGTTGATATAACTCCGTTTGGATTCTTATATTTAATATCAATTTGTTATGGTTTAGCGTGAATGGTGTCTTTAATAACACTGTTATTTAACCTGGTTAAAAGAAAAATGATTTCTCAAGAACGGAAGATAGAAAATCATTATTTAAATTGATTATAAAGATTTAGGTGGAAGTTTTAAATGAAATTTTTAAACAAATAAAATGTTAAATATGATTTATGGGAGTATTTCCCAAATGTATTGAACAATTTGAGTAAATGAATATTCCCAAAATGGAATAAGGCTTAGGACGTCTTGTGTATCTTAATTGATTTGAAAAGATGCAATAATTATTTGGAATGATCAGGTTTTGACCTATTGTAAATAACTAAAATGACGTAATGAAAATTGCGTTGACCGTGATAAAAAACCGGAGACCTTCACACTGGGAGCATTGCTCGTTGACGCCTCGGGTTGATCCCCCATTATGAGGTTATGTTGTAACGGTGATCCAACCATACTTAAAGTGATTTGGGTTGCAAGGGCTTTCGCACCAAGGAGGCGTCGTGGAATAAAGCGTCTTCATTTTCGTTCAAAACCAAGAACGGACTTGTAAATAGATATGTGTATGACATTGTATTTAACAACATAAACGATTGGTTTTTATTAATTGTATGTCAGTTGGTTGCGGAGAATTTATTCTTTTTACTTAGCACCTTCCTCTGAGACTTCGGTATTCAGATGGTATATATTAATAGATACCAATCAAATGTCATGAATTGGCAATGTGGCATGTTAAGTGTTAAGAAGATCGAAGTTTTTTGAAAAGCAGAACTTATGGATGATGATCAAAGCATGGCTGATGTAGCTTAGCTTTGTATTCAAACGTAGTCTTAGAACCTCATAACCCGCGAATGGTCAAAAACAGGATGTTGGACCACGGAAATATGGGCTTGCATTCCCTTCAAGATGAAAAGTGATGCCATGGCATGGAGCCTAGGCTGGTTTACCTATGTGGATGTCCGAGTGGCGCCTCGCGTGACAGTCTAATACGACCGGGGGAATGTTATGTTCAGGAAAAATTCCAATCAGCTGTTTAGGGCTAGATGGCTCTGCCGATCCATAGGACTCAATGTTTATAACTTCTAGGACATTTGCTAGAGTGTTACGAATGTGATTAAGGAAGATCCTTCGCCTTGGTCATCTATGAAATCCAATATCCAATACGAGACTTCATGTTTTAGTTGTACACTATATTGCCAACATAGTGGGAAGGGGATTTATGCAAGCTAAGATTGATACATTTAATTTTGGAATTGTTTTCCACACCTAGACATTAATAATAATATCAAATGATATGCTTTAATAATATCAAGCAAGTTTGGTTATTATAACGTAAATCTTTAACCTATGGTTTGTGTTGCATTGTGTTTTTTAGGGATGAGAATCATGAATCTCACGACAAGACTAACATTAGAAGGGGTTGAATAGTGATTTAAAGAGATTATGGAAAACTTAAACAATTAATGATTACTCAAACAACTATATGAATCAAAGAATGAATATCAGAAGAGAAACAATGACAGATGCAGATATAAACTAAAAATAAAATGCAGAAAAGGAAAGAACACACCGGATGTTATACTAGTTTGGATTACTCCTATGTCCAGTCCTACGCAACGCTGGATTGCGCAGAGTTTTATTAATACTAGTATCAGTCTTACAATACCCTTGATTTCACGGCAACAAGGTTAACACCAATTCCAAACCCTTGATTTCACGGCTAAAAGGTTCACACCGATACAACATCCTTGATTTCATGGCTACAAGATTCACACCAACTCAACACCCTTGATTTCACAGTTATAAGGTTCACACTGCCCCCTTTCCTTGATTTACAAGCTACAAGGAACACTATAACAGCCCGTATTTTTAACGGATAATAAATAATTTATTTAATTATTAAAGTAATGGCTTGGTAATTTAAAATGATTAGAATTAAATAATATTTAATTAATATAAATAATATATTTAAATTCCGAAGTAGTCGGAAATAGTGGAATTCACAATATTGTGTGAATTGGATCATATATAATATAAAATTCAGTTTAGAGCTGAGTTATATTAACGAATATATTATATAAACGACAGTTGATTGTATAATTTATATTATAATTATAATTATAATCGAGCTCGAAATGGCACTGTAGTTCGTAATTTGGCGATTCGAACTTCAACTGAATATATAGAATCCGTTTTAAATCGGATTTCTGTGAAACAAGAAACGTTCGGAGATAGTGAAGTATATTTTTCTAATGGAACAGAAAAATCGGGATTTCATTGTGTAGATTTTGATTTATGTCCAAATCAAATTTTAAAATAGTCTCTGTGGAATTCCTTTATAATATATAACGATTTATTTATATTTTTAATATAAATTGGATAACGATTTGATCCGGATTTGAAATATAGAGTTGTAAATCCCGATAGGAATATTCTGGAGCTGTATGGTTTTCTATTGTGAATATATACAATAATATTTATTTATAAATATTTAATTTAATTATTTTTGAATAAATCTAATATTTAAAAGGGTTTATTTAAAGCTTTAAAAATAGCCACATTTGCAAACGAGCTTTGTTTTCGACGAAACTAATTTTGTTGGATACGGAATATTAAATTATTGTTAGATTTCAAGTTCTGTGATTTTTGGAGTCAGTATGTGACCATACATAATTTTAATCTGAAAAATAGTCAATAATTTGACTTTAAAAATACGCTGTGTGAGCAAACGAAGTCGGAATTTGACGAAACCAGTTTCGTTGGGTCCATAATGTCGAACTGTAGCTGCATGTCCATTTTTGTGATTTTTGGATATCATGTGTGATCATAGGAATTTTTAGAAGATAAGTACAAGCAACGATCGATTAAAATTGAATATAAAAATAATACTTCTAACCTATAAATAACCCTCAAACATTTCATTACCTAAAAATCGTTTTCTCTGGTCAAAATTGCAAGCCGCCAGTTTTCCTTCTCCACAAAAATAGCCGTGCTTCAGAAATTCTAAAACAATCCAAAGAAAAATCGATAAATCCTAAAACGATTATATTCAAACACCTGGGATCTTCCTCTTAAGTTTCGTATTTGTTTTATATGGTGCACATATAATTCACCGTTGTTCGTAGTTCACGCAGTGATTTAGGGTTGCGATTATTGAGGGATTAGTGTAATTTGAGATGGAATGACGGTTAGATATGGTTTTGTTGAGGGATTTATTATCTGTACGCTATGTTTTGGGAATTTCCATCAAGTTTTGGTTCGGTGGTTTACTATTGGTGCGAATAAATGCAATGAACGGAAATCATTTCTGAGGTGCAACTGAAGATGTGTGTAGTTGAGCGGGAAGAGGATGTGGAGGAGATTGCGGTGGCGGTTTCTATTTGAAAATTTATGGAAAGATGGAGGAACGGTTTAAGGTGGAAGAATGGCTAATGGTGCATTTTAAAGGAGGAGCGAGTTCTGTAAGGTCTGATTGAGAAGATGGAGTGTGCGAGTCTGGGCTTGCACAACGGTGGATGGGCCAAGTGAAAATGGGTAAAGCCCAATCAATATTAATCAAGTTTAATTTAATTTAAATTAATGTATTGTCTTGTAAAATAAACAACTATATCATACAGTATCAGAATTTCGAACAGTCAGATCCGTTGGGATCATATGGACGAGCGCTACACATTGGAACTAACTGGGAGTGAATTTGAGCTTGTTACAATTTATTGCAAAATAAATCGTCCATCTGAATCAATCGGCAATTATCGTTATTTAACGATGATCGTTCAAGGTGAGTAAATCTCACTAACTCTGTAAGGTTTATATTTTTATAAATATAATCTAGTAGTGATAAATGCTGATTGACTGCTGTGTGATGATTGTTTGGTTGAATTTCTTATGTACTGGTTGAAATTATAGATAACGATATATATAAATCGTTAATCAAATAGTGATTCTATTTATCAGAATATTTCATATCAAAATGAAATCGATGTTATTATATTGTTTAACATCTGTGGATGCAGGGAAACAGCTCGGAGGAATCCAACTAGATTCCTCAACATTATTTTACTGTTTTTCATATATGGTGATATGTGATATGACATATAATCTGTTGTTGAAGATGTGTGTTAGAATGATATTGATCATTGTTATTTGGCATTTTAAATACCATATGAAATACTGGAATGTAAAAAGAAATTTTCAAAGTGAATATTGAAAATGAAATATTTATATATAAAATTAATAGAAGTATAAAAGGAATATTTATATAGAAAATAAATAGAATTATAAAAGGGAAATTTGACGAGATATAAAAGAATTATGGGAAGATTGTTTAAAGTAGATATTAAATAGAATTTTTTTTAACAAATAAATTGAGAAGATTAATTTATAAATAATGTTTTATAAATTCAATAAAATATTTATCATTTGATAAACAGAATATATAAGACTGAATTTATATAGAGAAGTCGGAGTCGGTTTTAACACCGATATTTTAAATGGAATTTGAGCAGCATTTATAAAAGTGATTATTAATGGGATTATAAGTGTTAGAAGAATGAAATGAGATTTTATATAAATAATTCTATAATTAGGAGTATAAATAGAAATTGGATTTGGGATATTGTTTTAAATACAAAATCAAACTATTTTGATTGCAAAGAAGAAATATTATTCGCATTTAATATGAATAAGGGATTTGAGTAAATATTTAACAAATAAAATATTATAAAGGAATTTGGGGTTTTGAAATAGGAATGTAAAATGGAGTTAAAGGAATTAGAAATTGACTGGAGATTATTTGAGTTGAATGACTTTCTGGGTATCGATCTGATGTTGGTTTTGGCCTTCGGGGTTAATACATAGGGGGTTATTCTCTTACTAGTTTACATTTAGAGACAGATATATGTGAGAAGATAGTGATGTGTGAATCAGAAGTGGAAACGTTTACCGAAGTTAATAAAGTATATTTTCTAGAATTAGAAAATAAGGATTTGATGAATATATGGAAACGAGAAATGGGAAAATGAATAAATGTTGATTGATGACTGATTGATAGAATTTCCATCCGGAAATAATATCGTTGTCTGCACACATGTTTTCTTTGATAGTTAAATCACCGACTATCGAAGTTTTTGACCATCTTTCCATTGTCAATACGGATAGACCGGGATCAGATATATTATCTGAAAACCACTCCATATGGCATTAGCGTTGCGATCAAATATGATGAAGATAATTGAAGACGGAGTTATGCAGGGGCTGTCCTGTTTACAGAATAGTGCCTTCGGTCTGTCCAGTCCCAGGACGACCTGTATGGAAGAATGTTTGATAGAGTATACTTAATATATCACGTAAGTTGATCTATTCAAACGTATTTACGTTTGATGGCGGAGGAATTCGTTTCTCTTGGCTATTTACCCGTGGTATGTTTGGATAAATCAGTTTGTGATTTGGTGGGTATGATGATGTGACATTCGAAATGAATGAAGATGTGGTTTGTAAAGGATACGTTATGGCCTCTAGCCTCACAACCGAAAATGGTATAAAATCGGGTAGGTCGCATGGCTAAGTGGTTAGCTGCCAATTAGGGTGTATTGTCACCTGATCTAGAGAAATTCCATTTACTTCTATAATCTATGTTGATGCTTTCCCTTTTGGAAAACGGTTGTTGATCCCTACCATTGGTGATAATACATTCGGTACACTCAAGCGAAATGAGTGACCGGTTATGTTTAGCCTGGGTTGCAAGATGTTCTTGTTGAACCCGGTGTATTCCTCTCTAGAGATACACTACCGGAAAAGGTGGTCCCATACCTTACCAGTTGGAATTCATTACCCAATAAGCGCCCGCGGTTTTGATTATATATTATGTATATGGAACGTGAGATGAAAGCATTCTGCTAGATAATTATTATATTGTGGTTGATAGACACTATTATAATATCCAAAGAGTTTTGATATACAGATTTTCGTTTGTTTCAAAAAGGATTTTTGAAAGTTGAATCAAGTGTTTTGGATTCTCATAAAGGAAAAACTCGTTTCGTTATATGGCGTGGTCTTATGAGATATTGTTATTTTCCCAAATTGTTTTAAATTGTTTACTCATACCAGTCCCATGACTGACCCGGAGTTTTTTTTGTTTTCCCTAAACTCTTGGGTTCCCAATTTTGTACAGGAAACCAAGTAGTCGGGATTTTACAAATACTTGAAGAGCTGGAGCAGGAGGCTTCAGTAGCATTATATAGCTATTGTTTATTTCCATAGTGTTGTAAGTGTTATACTTTGATAAATGTTACGGTGTAAATATACTGATTTTATTTCAAAGTTATGTATCTATTATATATTGTTCGTTCTGCTGTGAGATTCGTGTTTACTCTGATGTTATATGTTGTTCTTCTTCTTTTATTCTAAGTTCCTATCTTATCTATACTCACCCTCTAATTTCTTTCATGGACTATCCGGTATTTCCAATGCTTGATAGTCGACATTGGGTTATATGTCGATTACTCAGGATCGTGAAAACTCGTGTCGTTACAGCGGTATCAGAGCTGAAGGTTATGTAATTATCTTGGCTCTGTGGCGTGACTCGGTATAGATAGGGTTAGTAATACCCTGGATTGAGTTTCAGTGTATATATACGAGTGAGCGTATTTGTTATTTAATATAAATGATTTTATATTGTGGAGATTTATTGATTGAGTTGTTGATGGGTTATTCGATCAGTTTGATCCAATGTATCGGTAGGGGTTTCTAAACACTCGAATACGATGAACCAACACGGTATGTTTTGAAAAGAGGGTAAACGAAATAATTTTACCCAAATTATATTTTTGATATTAAAAATTTATATTGGAATGATTATAATATATTGGATATATTGGTTATTATTATAATCGAGTAAGATTTTAAATTAAATGGTTATGTAAATAACCCATCAGAATTCATATAAGTGTAGTATATGAAATCAAATGAATTAATCCGAATTTAAATTAGGATTGAAACCAAAACTCTAAAAATTTGAATAAGTATTTATAAATGGATTGAATTGAATATAAGAGAATTTTAAAATCCTGGGATATTTTAAATTATTTACATGCATTGTGAATAATATTTTGAATGTATTTCAAAATGGAAATGGTTAGAAATGGTTTTGAATCTGATATAGTATTGAACTCAATTCGATCGCTAGGAAATAACCCTGATAGTCCTGGCCACATCATCAGTGTTCATTTTCGAGTGTGTAAGTGATGGATTACTACCAAAGATATTGTTTTTGGAAACATTTTGAGAAAAAAAGTGTTTTGATTCCCAAAAAAAAAAGATATTTGATTCTGGAAAGATAGGCTTTTAAAAAAAAACTCCTAGAAAAAGATTGTTTGAATTAACCAAATTAAGTAGAAATTGGGAAAAGCAAATTGAAATTGAATTAGATTAGAGTGATATCGAGACAAATTGGATTTGTGAGATTTGAATTTGAAATGTTATTAGATAATGGAGTTAAGAATTTGGAATCGAGAATTGAACTCGAGTTTGAAATGAAATTTGGCTGGGGTATAAGCGAATAATTGTTTTGAGAATGAATTGATTGGGATGACATTGGTATATCTAGAATTGGTAACAGATGGGAAGGATATAATGATATACCCGACAAAAAGGTACCAGTTTATATTTATATGTGGTATGAGATTTTTATAAGCCGAATTGGCAAGCCGCTTGGCTGTTTGATTTTCTTTTGGGTTGAAGAAGGCCTAGAGAGGTGAGTTGGAGTTTGAGCTATTGACCAGTACAAGGGAGGTGCTGGCGATTTTTTTTGAAAAGTCAAGCTATTAGAAAATTTTCAGGATTTTTGGAAATTTTTGTTTGTAGAATAAGTTAAATATTTAATTGAAATTAAATTGGTTTAGTTGAAACTGAAGTTAAGAAGTGAACAAATAATTTTTACCCAGTTAGTAGGGTTTATTTTCTACCTTAGCAATTTCGAGGATGAAATTATTTTAAAGGGGGAAGAATGTAATGACCCGTATTTTTAACGGATAATAGATAATTTATTTAATTATTTAAATAATGGTTGGGTAATTTAAAATGAACAGAATTAAATAATATTGAATATTTAATAAATATAAATAATAGAACAATATATTTAAATTTCGAAATAGTCGGAAATAGTGGAATTCACAATATTGTGTGAATTGGATCAAATATAATATATAATTCAGTTTAGAGTTGAATTATATTAACAAATATATAATATAAATGACAGTTGATCATATAATTTATGTTATAATTATAATCGAGCTCGAAATGGCGCTGTAGTTCGTAATTTGGCGATTCGAACTTCAATTGAATATACAGAATCCGTTTTAAATCGGATTTCTGTGAAACAAGAAATGTTCGGAGCTGGTGAAGTATATTTTCTAATGGAAGAGAAAAATCGGGATTTCATTGTGTAGATTTTGATTAATGTCCAAATCAAATTTTAAAATAGTCGTTATGGAATTCCTTTATAATTTATAATGATTTATTTATATTTTTAATATAAATTGGATATCGATTTAATCCGGATATTAAATATCGAGTTATAAATCCGGATAGGAATATTCTGGAGTTGTATGGTATTCTATTGTGAATATATACGATAATATTTATTTATAAATATTTAATTTAATTATTTTTAAATATATTTAATTTTTAAAATGGTTTATTAGTGCTTTGAAAATAGCCACTTTTGCAAACTAGCTCCGTTTTTGATGAAACTAATTTTGTTGGATCTGGAATATTAAATTATTGTTAGATTTCAAGTTCCATGATTTTTGGAGTCAATATGTGGCTATACGGGATTTTAATCTAAAAAATAGTCAATAGTTTGACTTTGAAAATACGTTGTGAGAGCAAACGAAGTCAGAATTCGACGAAACTAGTTTCGTTGGGTCCGTAATGACGAACTGTAACTGCATGTCCATTTTCGTGATTATTGGATATCATGTGTGATCATGGGAATTTTTAGAAGATAAGTACAAGCAACGATCGATTAAAATGGAATATAAAATTGAATATGAAAATAATACTTCTATCCTATAAATAACCCTCAAACATTTCGTTACCTAAAAATTGTTTTCTCTGGTCAAAATCTCAAGTCGCCAGTTTTCCTTCTCCACAGAAATAGTCGTGCTTCAGAAATCCTAAAATAGTCCAAAGAAAAATCGATAAATCCTAAAACGATTGAATTCAAACTCCTGGGATCTTCCTCTTAAGTTTCGTATTTGTTTTATATGGTGCGCATATAATTCACCGTTGTTCGAAGTTCACGCAGTGAACTAGGGTTGCGATTATTGAGTGATTAGTGTAATTTGAGATGAAATGAAGGTTAGATGTGGTTTTGTTGAGGGATTTAGCATCTATATGCTAAGTTTTGGGAATTTCCGTCATGTTTTGGTTCGTGCTTTACTATTGGTGCGAATGAATGCAATGAACGGAAATCACGTTCGAGGTGCGAGTGAAGTGTGTGTAGTTGAGTGGGAAGAGGATGTGGAGGACATTGTGATGGCGGTTTCTATTTGAAAATTTATGGAGAGATGGAGGAATGGTTTAAGGTGGAAGAATGGCTAATTGTGCAGTTTAAAGGAGGAGCAGGTTCTGTAAGGTTTGATTAAGAAGATAAAGTGTTCCGGTCTGGGCTTGCACAATGGTGGATGGGCCAAGTGAAAATGGGTAAAGTCTAATCAATATTAATCAAGTTTAATTTAATTTAAATTAATGTATTGTCTTGTAAAATCAATAACTATATCATACGGTTTCAGAATTTCGAACGGTTAGATCCATTGGGATCGTACGGACGAGCGCGAGTGAATTGGAGCTTGTTACAATTTATTGCAAAATAAATCATCCGTCTGAATCAAGCGACAACTATCGTTATTTAATGATGATCGTCCAAGGTGAGTAATTCTCACTAACTCTGTACAGATTGTTTTTTTATAAACATAATCCAGTAATGATAAATGCTGATTGACAGTTGTGAGATGATTGTTTGGTTGAATTTCTTATGTATTGGTTGAAATTATAGATAATGATATATATATATATATATAAATCGTTAATCAAATGGTGATACTGTTTGTCAGAATATTTCATTACAAATGAAATCGATGTTATTATATTGTTTAGCATCTGTGGATGCAAGGAAACAGGTCGGAGGAATCCAACTGGATTCCTCAACATTATTTTACTGTTTTTCATATACGGTGATATACGATATGATATATAATCTATTATTGATGATGTGTTTTAGACTGAATTTATGTAGAGAACTAGGAGTCGGCTTTAACACTGATATTTAAATGGAATTTGAGCAGCATTTATAAAGGTGATTATAAACGGGATTATAAGTGTTAGAAGAATGAAATGAGATTTTATATAAATAATTCTATAATTAGGAGTATAAATAGAAATTGGATTTGGCATATTATTTTAAATACGAAATCAAACTGTTTTGATTGCAAAGAAGAAATATTATTCACATTTAATATGAATAAAGGATTTAAGTAAATATTTCGCAAATAAAATATTATAAAGGAATTTGAGGTTTTGAAATAGGAAACTAAAATGGATTTAAAGGAATTAGAAACTGACTAGAGATTAGTTGTGTTGAATGACTTTCTGGGTATCGATCTGATGTTGGTTTCGGCCTTCGGGGTTAATACGTAGGGGGTTATTCTCTTACTAGTTTACATTTAGAGGCTGACATATGTGATAATATAGTGATGCGTGAATCAGAAATGGAAACATTTTCCAAAGTTAATAAAGTATATTTTCTAGAATTAGAAAATAAGTATTTGATGAATATATGGAAACGAGAAATGGGGAAATGAATAAATGTTGATTGATGATTGATCGATTGAATTTCCATCTGGAAATAATATCGTTGTTTGCACACATGTTTTCTTTGATAGTTAAATCACCAACTACCGAAGTTTTTGACCATTTTTCTGTTGTCAATACGGAGAGACCGGGATCAGATATATTATCTGAAAACCACTCCATATGGTGTTAGCGTTGCGATCAAATATGATGAAGATAATTGAAGACGGAGTTATGCAGGTGTTGTCCTGTTACAGAATAGTGCTGTTAGACCAAAAATGGCTCTAACACCCAATTGATCATGTTTTGCAGAGAATAATAAGAAATCACGTACGAAAAAGCAAGTGAAATCAATCAATGCACAAGATTTATAGTGGTTCGGCGTTAATAAGCCTACATCCACTTTATAGTTCCTTATTTCATTCCGGAATTACAATTACACTGAATATTTACACTCAATCACTCAAATACAATGATTCATTCTCTCTGAATTCATTATTTTCATTGTAGAATAAGGTGGTTATTTATGGAGGAATTCGGCCATGCTGCCATGAATAATTGAAGTGCCAAAAAGTCCCCCAAATGATGCGTTGTATGTGTATTTATAGGTAGAAATTCGGTTAGGGTTAAGTGGCAACGTGGAAGCTTCAGAGTAAATCTCGAAAGTAGTGGAGAACATGGAGAAATGGTCTTTAACTGCCTAGAATTCGGTTAGGGTGAGTGACCCGATCCGGATGGCCCGATCTGGATGACCCGATCCGGATGACCCGATCCTGCTTGGTCGGTCAGAAATATTCGCTTTAGCTTGATCCAAAATGGTGGAATCCAACCCAAGGCTTATGCGAGCAGAACTACGAGTTTTCCCATCCTTTGTTACTTCATCCAAGAAGATGCCGATCTCTGCCAGTTCATAATCAAGCCCTGAGTGGCCTTCCTGATAGAGTTCTTGGGCTTTGGATAGTCTGGTCACAAAGCAGCCTAACAAGTGCCTTCGGTCTGTCCAGTCCCAGGATCTGATAGAGGATATTTAGTATATGGTGTAAGTTGATCTCTTCAAATGTATTTACATTTGGTGGCGGAGGAATTCGTTTCTCTTAGCTATTTACCCGTGGTATGTTTGGAGAAATCAATTTGTGATTTGGCGAGTATGACGATGTGACATTCAAAGTGAATGAAGATATGGTTTGTAAAGGATACGTTATGGCCTCTAGCCTCACAACCGGAAATGGTATAAAATCGGGTAGATCACATGGCTAAGTGGTTAGCTGCCAATTAGTGTGTATTGTCACCTGATCTAGAGAAATTCCATTTACTTCTATAATCTATTTTGATGTTGTCCCTTTCGGGAAACGGTTGCTGATCCCAACCGTTGGTGATGATACATTCGGTACACTCAAGCGAAATTAGTGACCAATCATGTTTAGCCTGGGTTGCAAGATGTTCTTGTTGAACTCGGTGTATTCCTCTTTAGAGATACACTGTTGGAAGGTTGTCCCATACCTTGCCAGTTGGAATTCATTATCCAATAAGCACCCGCGGTTTTGATTATATATTATGTATGTGGAACGTGAGATGAAAGCGTTCTACTAGATAATTATTATATTGTGGTTGATAGCCACTATTATAATATCCAAAGAGTTTTGATATACAGATTTTCGTTTGTTTCAAAAAGGATTTTTGAAAATTAAATCAAGTGTTTTGGATTCTCATAAGGGAAAAACCCATTCTGTTATACGACGTGGTCTATGAGATATTATTATTTTCCCAAATTGTTTTATATTGTTTACTCATACCAGTCCCATGACTGACCCGGAGTTTGTTTTGTTTTGTTTTCCCTAAACTCTTGGGTGCCCAATTTTGTATGGGCAGTCAAGTAGTCAGGATTTTACAGATATTTGAAGAGATGGAGCAGGAGGCTTTAGCAGCATTATATAGCTATTGTTTATTTTCGCTGTGTTGTAAGTGTTATATCTGATAAATGTTATGGTGTACATATACTGATTTTATTTCAAAGTTATGTATCTATTATATATTGTTCATTCCGTTGTGAGATTCGTGTTTACTCTAATTTTATATGTTGTTCTTCTTCTTCTATTCTAAGTTTCTATCTTATCTATTCTCACCCTCTAATTTTTTTCATGGCCTATCCGGTATTTCCGATGCTTGATAGTCGACATTGGGTTATATGTCGATTACTCAGGATCGCGAAAACCCGGGTCGTTACAAACACACCTTTTCCTTAACAATTACAAACAGCCCTAGAAACCTTGAACAACACTTCCAAATAGAGAGTATTTAATAGAGATTGAGAAGAGAAAGAGAATGATATAATTTGTAGTGAAAACGACAGAGTGTAATTGTAAAAATCAAAAAATTAAGTTAGAATAATGGTGGTAAGAGTAAGGATGAAGAAGGAGAAGAAAAGTTAGATAAAAATTCGAAAATGACCCCTTTATATAGAGTTCTAAAGGTTGCAATAGTTCTGAATTGTTTCAAATAATGAAAAGGCACTTCCTTTGACATTTGAAAATGTGACGGTTATATGTCGACATGTAAAATGTTGCATGTCGTCATATGTTGTATTTTTTGAATTTTAAATCAATTTTTAAAGTACTTAAATTAATATATGTATTTCAGAAATTCCTTAAATATAACTAGTTCTTGAAATATTATTTTTCAAGTATAAAAACATAAGAAAATATTATTTAAACATATGATTAAAAACATTATATATAAGTGATATAAAAACTATATATAATATAATTATAAACATATATATTGGAATTTATAAAGAGATATTTATAAATTAAATAAACAAAATGGTTTTATGAAATCTTAGAGTTTAAATAAGAATATTTGAATTTATAATCAAATATAAACTATTAAAAATATACATATAAATGATTTAATAAAATTATAAAAATAAGAATACTTATAAATTAGGAAATAAATATTTTAAATCATCAGTTTGAAATCCTTGGATGATTAAAAATCATTTGTAGAGAAGTTTGAAATCAATTTTGAAAAGAGATAATTTGAAAATAGAGTTTGAGTGCTATTCAAAGTTTTATATATTTTCTAGACTTTATTACCAAGATAGTCTTGGACTCTTGAACTCTTGATATCTTGAAGCTCATGAGTCTTGAATCTTCTTTGAAATCTTGAATATCTATAAACTCTTAACTGTACAGACTTTAGTATTTACTTTCTTCTTAAAAGTCCTATATACACATAAATATATATATATATATATATATATATATATATATATATTATCTAGATAAAGAAGTTAATATATATTTTATAATCAATAATGATAATAATTGAAACAAGGTTCTTGTCCTCAAATCATCATCAACATTCCATTCTCCAACAATCTCCCTTTTTTTATGATGACAACCTTGGTTTATCAAATATTCGTACCTGATATTACCTGTTAATCTGATTCTTAGATTACTCCCCCCTTTCACAATCAATTCATTCTAACTCCCCGTTAAAGTATGACTATTTTATAATTTATCCCCCTTTGTCATCAACAAAAAGTATATCTATCTAAACTTGGAATGATCCTAGTGATTAATTTTATAAATAACTCCACTAAATCTTTAGCTCTCCCTAAATCTATAATTTTCTTATAACCCCCCATTAAACTAACACAAGACTAAACCTAGCCTAAACTCTAAAACCCTTAAAACTATAATAAGACTTTAATTTACACCAAGAAATAATTTTGATATATATAATATTTCCTTAAAACTATGATACAACTTAAATTAAATTAACATAAGTCAAGTAAAATTAAAACTAGATTAATGATAAGTCAATATTTAAGCGATTTAATCCAAACAATCAATCTTATTTAAGTTTTGTTTTAACAAAACATCAATTCAAATAAATTCAAACATTTCTTGTAACTTCTATTTATCCAAAATCCTATCAAGCTCCCACTTTAGTCGAATACTATAAGTATTATATGAAAATAAAGTAATGAAATCTGAAAAATATGAGTATAGTTATATTACCTACATATGAATAAGTATATTTCTGACAAGCCTATGAACCATAAATGAAATTCAACCAAGTCAATCAATTTATTCAAGTTAAACGAATCAGACAAGTCAATTAAGTCAAACAATTCAAACAAGTCAATCAAGTTAAGCAAATCAATCAAGCCAAAGGAGTTAATTAAGTCAAACAATTCAAACAAGTCAAAGTCAATCAAGTCAAGCAAATCAATCAAGCCAAACAAGTCAATTGAGTCAAACAAATATGTTATGTATTTAATTTATAATCCTATTGATTTCTAATTAGATAAAGACTCCCCATACAGTACACTTGTTGTGTGTAGAGTAGAAAAGTTAACATGTAATGCAGTGTGTGAAGTATGTTGGTTCTAATGTTATATGCAAAGCAATATGAAATGATGAAATGCAACTTGTGATATGAATGATTTTAATTTGAGATGCATTGTATGTATGAAATAAGATGTGTAATGATAATATGTAGAATGATTTGGTCATGATATCTATTATGCAATAATACATATATATTATAAATTATTTCAATCAAATAAAGGCAATATATATTAATTTCTAGAGACTTAGGTTAATGATACTAATAAAAGAGATTGAAAGGATAGTAAAGATAAAATTTTAATGGTAATTAACAACATATTTATAACCAATTTTAAAAAGGACTTAAATTTTAATTTATTATGAGATATACAATAGACTTTTGATACAATTCAACTTTAAATTTAAACTTTAGAAATCAAAACATATTAATTTGCTAAAGAACCATTTATATGTTAAAAATTTAAAAGAAATCTATATTTATAAAAACTTTATTTTGATAAAATCAGGTAATACGAAGTAAACTATAGAACTATAACTTCTTACATTTAAGTTATATATTTAAGACATAAAAATCATATATATATATATATATATATGTATAAATATAATACCAAAATATTAAGTTAAATATACAAGTTTTATAAATCTTATAAAAGGTCAAAATTAGCATAAAGTTACAAATAGTATTTGTGATAATGTAACCAAAAATTGGTAAGAAATCATTTGTGAAAATATAAGTTAAATAATGCACATTTAAACTACGTATAAAAGATGTATAAATTTATAATTTATTCCAATATCAAATGTTTGAAAACTTTAATTATTTCAAACGTATTAACATATCTATGTACAATAAATTTATTGGTTTATATACTTTCAATATATATTTTCGAAACAAAATATATGAAACATAAGTAGATAAACAAAAATGATAACTAGAGTTTGAACTAAAAATTTCATATTTAAAAGATGTCCTTTTAATTTTTCAAACCAAATCAAAGAATAGTGAATTTTTAATTTTAGAATATAAAGAGATTTAGATTGGTATATTGATGTGTATATTCTAGTGTATTGATATATGAACCAAAATATCTAAATTTATAAAAGAGATAAACTTCTATACCAAATTATGTGCATAGATATATATTCCTAAATTTAATGAAATTATTAAATAATTGTGAAGCATACCTCTTTTGGCAATCCTTCTTTTTTGTTGTTCTTCCATTGTCAGGAACTATACATTTACATCTTCCGGAATTTGGCGATGAGATTTGGTTTATTGCGACGGGCTCGTTTTTATGATCAGCATGGTATATTCATTTGAAGAATTCGAAGACCATATGAGAAAGATACCAATGATTTAGTAGTTTAACCAATTTGGCGCCAAAAATTTGAATTTGAATGAATGGACACCTTCAACTACTATAAATAGACCCAAAAGTCATGTTTCTTCACACATTTTTTGCTTCTCCTTCTTATTCTCGTTTTTCCACAAATAATCAATTTTTCGAGAGGCATATCTCCTTTGCTTCTCAACGGAATTTGATGAAACTAGCGGCAAATCGATGAGTAAAGAAAGGGCTATGATCAATGAAAGTTTGGAGATGAACTTGGATGTTATTATGGTGTAGTAGGCCAAATAGTATAAGAGATGCAAGAAATCCCATAATAGTTTTTTTATTCTGGATAGACAACTTCAAATTGTCATATTTCACTCAGTTTTAATCAGAACTTGATGATCCACCCATAAAAACGACCATGAGAACAAGAATTAAAATCTGGAAAAGGATTTGGGATGAAAAAATGCAAATATATGGGAAAAATATGAGGAATCCCAGTGACAATTTTGGTTTATTTTTCTCTTTATGCACCAAACTTCATTTAATCAAAGCTTAGCCATTTCTTGATAGATTCACATGAGACCAATGACATTGCGAAGCGAATGAAGAGAAGAGTAGTATTGAATCAAGTTGTAGAGGAAAATCAAAAGTTTTGTGTTGATCAGGTACTCATTTCATTATAGATTGTCAATTCGTACCCATCATTTTCTTCATCATAGATGAACGATCGTCTTGGTGTCTTTTAGCTAGCAGTGATCAGACATAACTCTTCCCTTGCAAAACAACACAACCTTTCAAAGAATCAAGTGACTTTTCAAAATAACTAATTGTATTTTAAATAATAACATCATGATGATTCTATGACATATCCATATGAAAAATAATGTTATAAAATTGCCTTTTAATATTTCCAAAATTCAGGTGATGAAATTTTGAAAACCTCGCTCTGATACCCATTACTGGGGATGAGAATCACGAATGTTAAGAAAAAACTAACACTAGAGGGGGTGAGTAGTATTTTAAAGAGATTATGGAAAACTTAAACAATTAATGATTACTCAAACAACTATATGAATCACAGAATGAATATCACAATGTAACGTCCCGCATTTTTGTCGGTTGGTATTTGAATATTTAAATCAGTTTAAATATTGAATTCAGAATATAAATGGATTTATATATTAATTAAAACGAAGTTGAACGTATATAAATATATATATTATATATAATCGAGCCCGTAATATCGCGGCAGTTCGTAATTTAACGTTCTGAACTTCAACTGAGTGTACAGGGTTCGTTTTAAATCGGATTTCTATGAAACAAGAAATGCTGGAACCTGTTTAACTATATTTTTCTATCGGAAGTGGAAAATGGAGATTTCGTCGTATAGACTGCAAGATATGTCCAAATCAAATATTCAGAAAGTCGCTATAGAGTCGTTTATCGACCGTAACGGTTTATTTGAAATAACTGAATATCGGATACGAATTTGCACAGGATTCTTTTGAGACATAGTGATAATTTAATTTTTAGAATTTTACTGTAATTTTTAATTAATTAAATATGCAACTTTTTATTTGGAGTACTTTGCACCCTGTATCAGTATTTTGGGATTTCAAAATATGAGTCAACCTACCGTTATTATTATATTTTTGGGATCCTGACACCTCGCTGGACACGACCATATTCTTATTTCTGTCTGTAGCAGCTCGATTATAGTCCACGAATCTGTGACAGCCGGGGTATACTTATTTCAGGTAACAACTAACGTTCATTTTACGAAATTGTTTATAAACATCATAATGAAATACATTCTGATAAAGAACTTTCGGACTAGAAAACCCCTCCTGTCAAATAAGACAATCATCATACGGTTGCGTTCCTTTTCAATATATTCATGGCATGCTTTCCGTACAAACCCATGTTGATACCAACCTTTTCATCAAAACCTATTTCAGTCGAAAGCTTCAGGCCAAAGCTTCAATGCCTTTAAATATTTATTTCGAAAAATCCGATGTCTTTGTGTCAAGCATGGCACCCACGTTCTGCACAGTATGATAGCTTGGAAACATCCCCACCTAACATGTACCCATTACTTAGGCAGCTAAATATTAATAAAGCACCATACCCTAACTTACACACCCCATACTTAAGTCATCTCAATACGCTGTAAGCTTCTGTCAAATTCAAGCGTACCACACCTTATTTCACAACAGTGCATACCTAACATTTTCATCCCCTAATCTAATGGAGCCATACCCTAAAACCCATACATTAAACCCATACTGAAACGACAAGCTACCCTATTCCTATAGCTTAAAACTTAAGCTTTCTTATCTATATATATAAACGCAAGCTTTGGTTTTAGAAAAATAAAGAGACATTTTCAACAACTTCTCTCCTCTATAAACCATGAAGTTGCCTCGCTGAGCTTCTTGTGATGGCCACTGTAAGGATCGAGAGAAAACAACTGAGATGCTCAATCTCTGGGGCAGCAAAGACTAAGGTTAAGAAACAAGGAACCAAAAAGCAATTTCGGGCTGCAAAATGGAAAGAGTTCGATGCTTTTGGGGAGGACTATGCGGATGGAACAACTTTGAGATGGAGAGGAAGATGCTGCAAAGAGGTGAATATTGGAGCATGGTGGCAGACATGTTACGGTTCTCGGAGGGGGGAAAGTACGTGCATCCGCAAGAAAAGGTGAGAGAGTCACGGTTTCTGGAGTGAAACATATGGTGCAGTTTGACGTTGAGGGGAGGTTTGCGGTAGCAGGATGTAATTAAGGAAAGGTGATATGGAGGCCTGCGTTGAATATGCAGAAGTAGGAAGAAGTAATACTGGACGGAAGTTGCATACGTTTTTGGGGAGAGGGTGAATAGAACTATATACCGACATACTAGTAGTCTTGTTTTATGGACAGGAGGTTAATGTATCCAAACTCAAGCATGGGTATGTATTCATCATGAATAATTCGTATGTTTCTAAACAGGAGGAATATCTGAATGGGAAAGACGTGAAAGAGGGAGGTTTGCATGTTGACAGATAGTGGGCTAGCGTGATATGTAGAGGGGTATATGGTGGTAAACGTGAAGTGTAGTGGTGTTACACGCAAATGAAGCATCAGCATATCCGAGGAAACTAAGGGTTTGTTGACGAAGAGGAAAGGGACGTGAGGTAGAAATCAGTAAGGAAATTATGCTGGGATTCTTGAAGTGGGAGCGGGTTCCCTTTTATTCATGAATAAGGAATTAATCCCGTGAGAAGAAGTTATAATGTGGGAAGAAGCTGTTCTTGGGTAGCACGGGTCTGAGGATAGCGGGCCAAAGTTAAACATTGAAGCCCAAATAGAAAATAAAACCGGGCATGAATTAGAAGAAAATGAGAGTGTTTTGTAAAGCAGTAGAGACGTATGGCATTAGAGAAGAAAAGAAGTCATGTACTGAAAAGGTTGCTAGAGATTCAACGATGGCAGCAAACGGAATACTGTGATGAGGGCGAGTGGGTTTTGAGGACGCGATGAATGGTGAGTTCGATTCATGGAATGGTCGACCAGGAGAGGAGGAACCCTTCGATGGAAAGTGTTGCTATGGATTTGGGGAATTATTTTGTTTTTGGGGATGGAGCGCTCGGCAATGACGGTTGTTCGATATCGGTTAACACGGGAAGAAAGTAGAAGATACTGTTGTATGGAAGGCGGGTCATTTTATTTAAGTGGACCGGGTTCTAAGGAGATAGTATGATCGAAGACAATACGAATGGAACTAGTTTGGAGCTTGTTAGGAATTATGGAAGAATTGAACGCCCGGTTTAATCGATTGACGCAAATCGTTATTTAACGGTTAACGCGCCAAGGTGAGTAAAATCACTAACTCTGATCTATTTTAAAATATTTTAATTATATTTTAATGTTATTTGAATGCTGTGTGATGGTCAATTAGGTAGATTGCAATTAATTTGGTTGAATATTATATACCGTTACATATGTACACATCATCGATTGGACACTGATTCCACCGATTAGAATACCCCCTAGTATAGAGTTAGTGTAAATTGTGTTGACTGACATCTGTGGATGCGGAAACCGGTTGGAGGAGTCCGACCGGATTCCTTGATAATTATATGTACAGTTTGTTTTGTATGAACCCGAATTATATTTAAAACCCCATGTGAATATTGATGTCGAACGGAAATTCAACATCTGTTTCGATAAATCAAGAAACGATATCAATTTAGAAAGTGATAACAGTCGACCATAAAACCATCGTTTTGTTAAGGAGTCGATTGGCCGTCAGGCAAATCAACGAGGTTAATTATAAAAATTATATTTTTATAATTAAAAAGAAGATTTAAATTTATGATAGAAGTTCTATTATAAACCAATATTTTAGAGTTCGTTTTATAAAATAAATAAAAACGATTGTTGGCATTTAAATGAGTTTATAAAGCAGAAATTATCCGATGATTTAATATTTGGATAATAATATTATTAGATTAATTATATTAAACTAATGTTAAGAAGTAATTAAAATCAGTTAACGAATTTACTGATGGAATGAAGTTGATTAAATCAATTGTTATTTGGGAAAATAATTATTAGGTTAATTGGTCTTCAATTAATCTAATGAAACAGTTTAGAAATAAATTAATCCAAGGTAATAAGATTTAATTACCTTTTGGTTAAGAAGTTATAAATAGAACTGTGGAATGGAGAAAGCAAAGAGTAAATGTTTAATATAAATAATCAAACACCAGAGATTTCAAATTAACGATATGGTGTTATAAAACCATAGTTAAAAATAAACATGAAAGTACGATCGGATAGATATTATAAGTAATAAGGGATTAGAGTGCAGACTTGTATCGGTTCTAAGGTAAGAACGTTGTCGATCAAGGTCTGAGAGGTAAACAGAATACCCTAACTTGAACAGCTTCGCTATTATCGAGGAACGATATCAGTTTGTAACGGAAAGAGATGTCAATATTTTTGTAACAGAAAGAGATGACAAGATTTTTGTAACGGAAAGAGATGTCAAGACTTTTGTATAAAAGGAATATGGCAGCGTATGCAAGTCTTAGAATTATAGCGATAAAATAACGCTGTTGATAAGATAAGTGTGACTGTTATGTCAAGATTAGTTATAACAAAGAAAATTACAGCGTATGACAAGTTGAACTATAGCAATAAAATAACGCTGTTGATAAGGTAAGGGTGACTGTAATTAGTTTTAAGGAGAATATTACAGCGTATGGCAAGTTTAGAACTATAGCGACAAATTAACTGCTGTTGATTTGACTTAAGCATGACTTTTATATATAACAGCACTTCCTAGGAAATGTAATAGTTTGGTTTGAAATCCACTTATTCTAGAGTAATAAGTAACGACGTTTGTTCAAAGAAATATAAGAAAGAGTTTAGAAAAAGAATTGGGGAATCGTATTAGAAACTGATGCCAGCGTTTCGATGTTCGAAATGTGATTAGAATTAAACCGTTAGGATTTGTAACTAGAATTCGACGATGTCGAATGTATTAAAAGTAAACTATTTTTAGGGATTATAATCTGATAGAATAATTAACATTTAGTTTAAACAAATAAATGTTGATAGGATAGGAGTCAGTATTTAGTTATAAACTTGATATCGATTTGATAAGAAGTTGTCTTAGAAAACAGAGTTTATAAAGTGGATTGGGAATATAAAGTATGAAAGAGGTTTCGGTAAACGAGATAAGTATTACTTGAATAAAGAGTTAATTGATAAAGGTATTCAGATTTCTATAACAGGAATGGTATTCACATTTTAAAGTGAATTATGTTTTAAAAGTAAACGGTTGGCCGATTAAAATATTTATAATGAAATTGGAAATATTTTCCAATGAAGATAGGGTATACGATCCAAGTGTAGAAACCAAGGAATGTGAAAAGAATGAAAATGTTTCGAACGTTAATAACGTATGTTTCTGGAACATGAAAGAATAAGAGTTTATAATAACTGGAAATGTTTTCCAAGAAGTATGAAAAGGCTAAAACGGGATTTGAGAAATATCTGGTAAGATATGGGAATTCGAAAAATAAAACGAATGTCAAATAAAAGTGCCCGTGGTTGTGTGGTGTTTAGTTATACATTAGAATGGATGTTTGTTTTTACTCCGATGGTTAAATAACCGACTATCGAAGTGTTTTGACCATCGTTGTCAATACGGAGAGTCCGGTTGGATATATTATCCGGAAACCACTCCGTATAGGCATAATCGTTGCAAATTAGATATGCTGAAGATAATTGAAGACGGAGTTAAATGCAAGGATCGACCAGTTATAGAATGGTGTGTTTTGTTTGTCCAGTCCCAGGACAACTTGTATGGACGAGTGTCTGACTGAGGATTTCCAACGGTCACACCGTTAATTTTACGAATATACCAAGTTGGTGGGGAGAAGATAACTTCTCTTTATTCTACACCCAGTGTGCATTTGTGTAATCAATGTGTGATTACGGATTTGACGATGTGGCATTCAAAGTGAATGGTGATCAGATGTTCTGAAGATAGACGTAGCCTCTAGCCTCACAACCAGAAAGTAACAAAAGTTGGGCTAGGCAGCATGGCTAGTTGGGTCATCCCCAAGCAGGGTGTATTGTCACCGATCTAGAGAAAATTCATATTTATACTTCTTTTTGATTCTGTATCTTCGGATGGACGGTTGGATGGCCTACAACCGTGGTGGCAATATATTCGCGACACTCAAGCTAAATGAGTGAGCGGTCATGTGTGGCCGGGTTGCAAGACGTTCTTGTTGAACCCTGAGTGTATCCCCTCTAGAGTACACGATTCAGAAGGTGCTCCCAGACCTTGTCTGTTGAAAACCATTCTCCGATAAGCGCCCTACGGTTTATGATTTTATACTATATATATGTGGAGCGTGAGATGCAAGCGTTCTACTACTTGGATAATTATTTGTTTAGACATTATCATAATATCACTAGTTTTGATATCAAGAATATTTCGGGTTATAGTAAGGTAAAAACCGTCCATATTTATGTGTGGGCTGGTCTTACTATTATCTTCTTGTTTTGAAAAGGATTTTCAAAGTAAAACAGTATGGTGGGAATTTACTCACACCAGTCCCATGACTGACCCAGAGTTTATTTTGTTTGTTTTCCCTAAACTCTTGGGTGCCCAAATTTGTACGGGCAGTCAAGTGTTTCAGGCTTTTACAGATTCACTTGGAGGAGCTCAAAGAAGGAATCTCCACCAGTAGTTATGTAGAGATATTTCCGCTGTGATGTGATGTATTGTACTCTGATATATGGTATGTATATACAATACATTTTTGTAATTCAAAGTAATGTTATATAATACATTTATTTCATTCCGCTGTGAGTTCTTGTTTACTCTGATTCTGTTCAGTTGTGATCTTCTTCTTCTTCTACTACTCTATTAGTTCTATCTTTTCTTTCTCACCTTCTAAATTCTTTCTATTAATGTCCTGGTATTTTCG
This sequence comes from Allium sativum, assembly GCA_030737875.1. Taxonomy (NCBI): domain Eukaryota; kingdom Viridiplantae; phylum Streptophyta; class Magnoliopsida; order Asparagales; family Amaryllidaceae; genus Allium; species Allium sativum. The sequence goes on along the minus strand of JASFAX010000020.1, from coordinate 39,638,449 downwards.
ATGCTCGAGAAATTGACAGTGTATTTATGTTGATTTTCTGGGTCGAAAATCCTGCCGTTACAGATGGTATCAGAGCTGAAGGTTAAGTGATTACCTTGGCTCTGTGGCGTAACTCAATAGAGATGGAGTTAGTAATACTCTAGATTGAGTTGAGCATATATATATATGAGCGCGTATTTGTAGATAGTATAAAAACTGTTTTATATTGTGTTGACTGGTCAGTCGAGTAGTTTATGAATTCTGGTCGAAACAGTAATGCAAACTGCGTCGATAGGTGTTTGTAAACTCTTGAATAGAGTAATTCGACACAGTGTGTTTTGAAAAGAGGGTAAATGAAATAATTTTACCCAAAAAATATTTTGATATAAAAGAAATATATATCTTGAGATTATTATAATATCTTGGATATGTGATCATTATTATGATCAAATAAGATGTATAATGGAATTGGTTGTATAAATAACCAATCGAAGTATGATATGCAAAATCAGATGAGCTGAATCTGAAATAAAAAAACAGAATTGAAATAAAACTCTAGAAACTTGGAAAAGAATTGAATTTGAATTAAATATAAGAGAATTTTAAAATCCTGGGAGATTTGAAAATTTGTTTTCCAAGTGCTATGAAAGATATTTTGAAGTAATTTCAAAAATAGAGTGATTATAAATGAGTTTTTAAAGCAATATAGTATTGAACTCACTTCGATGGTTGGAAAATAAATTCCGATGATGATCGCGACGTTGTCGGTGTTCATTTTCGAGCTGGTAAGTGACAGATTACTACCAAAGATTTTGTTTTGTATTGTTTGAGAAACAAGTTGTCAGAAATTCAAATGTTTTGAATTATATATGATTTCAAACTGATTTGAAATAAATCCCAGGAATTTGAATTCTGAAATAAAAATTTAACTTATGGAGTTTAAATGGTAAAAATGGAATTTAAACAAAGATAACAAAACTGGACTGAATTTGGAAAGATCCAGAATGAAAATTATAAAAGAAAAATATTGGAGATTCGAGTTATTAAAAATGAATTGATTCTTGGAGAATAAGAATCGAAATTTGAATTAGAGATGGAGATAACTGATTTGAGAAATAAATCAGTAAATGGAATGTCGTAATAAAACTTAACAAGGTTAAGAACTGAGAGTGGAATCGGAGTTGAAATAGAAATTTGGCTTAGTAAAAGCGAAAGACTGGTTTGAGAACGGATTGATGGGAGATCAACCAAGGATGCTTGGATATGCTGGTTTGATAGCAGATGGCAGAGATAGAGTTGAATGCCCAACAGAGAAGGTACACGTTTATATACGAGTATGAGATTTTTTTATGAGTCAGTTTGGGCAAGCCGTTTGGCTGTTTGATTTTCTTTTGGATTGGAGAAGGCCCGGAGTGGCAAGTTGTTGTAGTACCGATTGAGCCGTGCAGAGGAGATGTTGGCGAGATTCTATGAAAATTTAAGCTGTTAGGAAATTTTCAAATTTTTTGAAAATATTCGAAATAATAAGGAATTAATATTTTAATTGGAAATAATCAGTTCAGTGGAAACTGGAATTATGAAGTAAACCAAAAAGATTTTTAACCATGTAATAACAGAGATTGTAGCATTTTCCCTATCTTAGCAATTTCGAGGACGAAATTATTTTAAGGGGGAAGGTCTGTAACGTCCCGCAATTTTGTCGGTTGGTATTTGAATATTTAAATCAGTTTAAATATTGAATTCAGAATATAAATGGATTTATATATTAATTAAAACGAAGTTGAACGTATATAAATATATATATTATATATAATCGAGCCCGTAATATCGCGGCAGTTCGTAATTTAACGTTCTGAACTTCAACTGAGTGTACAGGGTTCGTTTTAAATCGGATTTCTATGAAACAAGAAATGCTGGAACCTGTTTAACTATATTTTTCTATCGGAAGTGGAAAATGGAGATTTCGTCGTATAGACTGCAAGATATGTCAAAATCAAATATTCAGAAAGTCGCTATAGAGTCGTTTATCGACCGTAACGGTTTATTTGAAATAACTGAATATCGGATACGAATTTGCACAGGGTTCTTTTGAGACATAGTGATAATTTAATTTTTAGAATTTTGCTGTAATTTTTAATTAATTAAATATGCAACTTTTTATTTGGAGTACTTTGCACCCTGTATCAGTATTTTGGGATTTCAAAGTATGAGTCAACCTACCGGTATTATTATATTTTTGGGATCCTGACACCTCGCTGGACACGACCATATTCTTATTTCTGTCTGTAGCAGCTCGATTATAGTCCACGAATCTGTGATAGCCGGGGTATACTTATTTCAGGTAACAACTAACGTTCATTTTACGAAATTGTTTATAAACATCATAATGAAATACATTCTGATAAAGAACTTTCGGACTAGAAAACCCCTCCTGTCAAATAAGACAATCATCATACGGTTGCGTTCCTTTTCAATATATTCATGGCATGCTTTCCGTACAAACCCATGTTGATACCAACCTTTTCATCAAAACCTATTTCAGTCGAAAGCTTCAGGCCAAAGCTTCAATGCCTTTAAATATTTATTTCGAAAAATCCGATGTCTTTGTGTCAAGCATGGCACCCACGTTCTGCACAGTATGATAGCTTGGAAATATCCCCACCTAACATGTACCCATTACTTAGGCAGCTAAATATTAATAAAGCACCATACCCTAACTTACACACCCCATACTTAAGTCATCTCAATACGCTGTAAGCTTCTGTCAAATTCAAGCGTACCACACCTTATTTCACAACAGTGCATACCTAACATTTTCAGCCCCTAATCTAATGGAGCCATACCCTAAAAACCCATACATTAAACCCATACTGAAACGACAAGCTACCCTATTCCTATAGCTTAAAACTTAAGCTTTCTTATCTATATATATAAACGCAAGCTTTGGTTTTAGAAAAATAAAGAGACATTTTCAACAACTTCTCTCCTCTATAAACCATGAAGTTGCCTCGCTGAGCTTCTTGTGATGGCCACTGTAAGGATCGCGAGAAAACAACTGAGATGCTCAATCTCTGGGGCAGCAAAGACTAAGGTTAAGAAACAAGGAACCAAAAAGCAAGTTCGAGCTGCAAAATGGAAAGAGTTCGATGCTTTTGGGGAGGACTATGCGGATGGAACAACTTTGAGATGGAGAGGAAGATGCTGCAAAGAGGTGAATATTGGAGCATGGTGGCAGACATGTTACGGTTCTCGGAGGGGGGAAAGAACGTGCATCCGCAAGAAAAGGTGAGAGAGTCACGGTTTCTGGAGTGAAACATATGGTGCAGTTTGATGTTGAGGGGAGGTTTGCGGTAGCAGGATGTAATTAAGGAAAGGTGATATGGAGGCCTGCGTTGAATATGCAGAAGTAGGAAGAAGTAATACTGGACGGAAGTTGCATATGTTTTTGTGGAGAGGGTGAATAGAACTATATACCAACATACTAGTAGTCTTGTTTTATGGACAGGAGGTTAATGTATCCAAACTCAAGCATGGGTATGTTTTCATCATGAATAATTCGTATGTTTCTAAACAGGAGGAATATCTGAATGGGAAAGACGTGAAAGAGGGAGGTTTGCATGTTGACAGATAGTGGGCTAGCGTGATATGTAGAGAGGTATATGGTGGTAAACGTGAAGTGTAGTGGTGTTACACGCAAATGAAGCATCAGCATATCCGAGGAAACTAAGGGTTTGTTGACGAAGAGGAAAGGGACGTGAGGTAGAAAACAGTAAGGAAATTATGCTGGGATTCTTGAAGTGGGAGCGGGTTCCCTTTTATTCATGAATAAGGAATTAATCCCGTGAGAAGAAGTTATAATGTGGGAAGAAGCTGTTCTTGGGTAGCACGGGCATGAGGATAGCGGGCCAAAGTTAAACATTGAAGCCCAAATAAAAAATAAAACCGGGCATGAATTAGAAGAAAATGAGAGTGTGTTGTAAAGCAGTAGAGACGTATGGCATTAGAGAAGAAAAGAAGTCATGTACTGAAAAGGTTGCTAGAGATTCAACGATGGCAGCAAACGGAATACTGTGATGAGGGCGAGTGGGTTTAGAGGACGCGATGAATGGTGAGTTCGATTCATGGAATGGTCGACCAGGAGAGGAGGAACCCTTCGATGGAAAGTGTTGCTATGGATTTGGGGAATTATTTTGTTTTTGGGGATGGAGCGCTCGGCAATGACGGTTGTTCGATATCGGTTAACACGGGAAGAAAGTAGAAGATACTGTTGTATGGAAGGCGGGTCATTTTATTTAAGTGGACCGGGTTCTAAGGAGATAGTATGATCGAAGACAATACGAATGGAACTAGTTTGGAGCTTATTAGGAATTATGGAAGAATTGAACGCCTGGTTTAATCGATTGACGCAAATCGTTATTTAACGGTTAACGCGCCAAGGTGAGTAAAATCACTAACTCTGATCTATTTTAAAATATTTTAATTATATTTTAATGTTATTTGAATGCTGTGTGATGGTCAATTAGGTAGATTGCAATTAATTTGGTTGAATATTATATACCGTTACATATGTACACATCATCGATTGGACACTGATTCCACCGATTAGAATACCCCCTAGTATAGAGTTAGTGTAAATTGTGTTGACTAACATCTGTGGATGCGGAAACCGGTTGGAGGAGTCCGACCGGATTCCTTGATAATTATATGTACTATTTGTTTTGTATGAACCCAAATTATATTTAAAACCCCATGTGAATATTGATGCCGAACGGAAATTCAACATCTGTTTCGATAAATCAAGAAACGATATCAATTTAGAAAGTGATAACAGTCGACCGTAAATCCATCGTTTTGTTAAGGAGTCGATTGGCCGTCAGGCAAATCAACGAGGTTAATTATAAAAATTATATTTTTATAATTAAAAAGAAGATTTAAATTTATGATAGAAGTTCTATTATAAACCAGTATTTTAGAGTTCGTTTTATAAAATAAATATAAACGATTGTTGGCATTTAAATGAGTTTATAAAGCAGAAATTATCCGACGATTTAATATTTGGATAATAATATTATTAGATTAATTATATTAATCTAATGTTAAGAAGTAATTAAAATCAGTTAACGAATTTATTGATGGAATGAAGTTGATTAAATCAACTGTTATTTGGGAAAATAATTATTAGGTTAATTGGTCTTCAATTAATCTAATGAAACAGTTTAGAAATAAATTAATCCAAGGTAATAAGATTTAATTACCTTTTGGTTAAGAAGTTATAAATAGAACTGTGGAATGGAGAAAGCAAAGAGTAAATGTTTAATATAAATAATCAAACACCAGAGATTTCAAATTAACGATATGGTGTTATAAAACCATAGTTAAAAATAAACATGAAAGTACGATCGGATAGATATTATAAGTAATAAGGGATTAGAGTGCAGACTTGTATCGGTTCTAAGGTAAGAACGTTGTCGATCAAGGTCTGAGAGGTAAACAGAATACCCCAACTTGAACAGCTTCGCTATTATCGAGGAACGATATCAGTTTGTAACGGAAAGAGATGTCAATATTTTTGTAACAGAAAGAGATGACAAGATTTTTGTAACGGAAAGAGATGTCAAGACTTTTGTATAAAAGGAATATGGCAGCGTATGCAAGTCTTAGAATTATAGCGATAAAATAACGCTGTTGATAAGATAAGTGTGACTGTTATGTCAAGATTAGTTATAACAAAGAAAATTACAGCGTATGACAAGTTGAACTATATCAATAAAATAACGCTGTTGATAAGGTATGGGTGACTGTAATTAGTTATAAGGAGAATATTACAGCGTATGACAAGTTTAGAACTATAGCGACAAATTAACTGCTGTTGATTTGACTTAAGCATGACTTTTATATATAACAGCACTTCCTAGGAATTGTAACAGTTTGGTTTGAAATCCACTTATTCTAGAGTAATAAGTAACGACGTTTGTTCAAAGAAATATAAGAAAGAGTTTAGAGAAAGAATTGGGGAATCGTATTAGAAACTGATGCCAGCATTTCGATTTTCGAAATGTGATTAGAATTAAACCGTTAGGATTTGTAACTAGAATTCGACGATGTCGAATGTATTAAAAGTAAACTATTTTTAGGGATTATAATCTGATAGAATAATTAACATTTAGTTTAAACAAATAAATGTTGATAGGATAGGAGTCAGTATTTAGTTATAAACTTGATATCGATTTGATAAGAAGTTGTCCTAGAAAACAGAGTTTATAAAGTGGATTGGGAATATAAAGTATGAAAGAGGTTTCGGTAAACGAGATAAGTATTACTTGAATAAAGAGTTAATTGATAAAGGTATTCAGATTTCTATAACAGGAATGGTATTCACATTTTAAAGTGAATTATGTTTTAAAAGTAAACGGTTGGCCGATTAAAATATTTATAATGAAATTGGAAATATTTTCCAATGAAGATAGGGTATACGATCCAAGTGTAGAAACCAAGGAATGTGAAAAGAATGAAAATGTTTCGAACGTTAATAACGTATGTTTCTAGAACATGAAAGAATAAGAGTTTATAATAACTGGAAATGTTTTCCAAGAAGTATGAAAAGGCTAAAACGGGATTTGAGAAATATCTGGTAAGATATGGGAATTCGAAAAATAAAACGAATGTCAAATAAAAGTGCCCGTGGTTGTGTGGTGTTTAGTTATACATTAGAATGGATGTTTGTTTTTACTCCGATGGTTAAATAACCGACTATCGAAGTGTTTTGACCATCTTTGTCAATACGGAGAGTCCGGTTGGATATATTATCCGGAAACCACTCCGTATAGGCATAATCATTGCAAATTAGATATTCTGAAGATAATTGAAGACGGAGTTAAATGCAAGGATCGACCAGTTATAGAATGGTGTGTTTTGTTTGTCCAGTCCCAGGACAACTTGTATGGACGAGTGTCTGACAGAGGATTTCCAACGGTCACACCGTTAATTTTACGAATATACCAAGTTGGTGGGGAGAAGATAACTTCTCTTTATTCTACACCCAGTGTGCATTTGTGTAATCAATGTGTGATTACGGATTTGACGATGTGGCATTCAAAGTGAATGGTGATCAGATGTTCTGAAGATAGACGTAGCCTCTAGCCTCACAACCAGAAAGTAACAAAAGTTGGGCTAGGCAGCATGGCTAGTTGGGTCATCCCCAAGTAGGGTGTTTTGTCACCGATCTAGAGAAAATTCATATTTATACTTCCTTTTGATTCTGTATCTTCGGATGGATGGTTGGATGGCCTACAACCGTGGTGGCAATATATTCGCGACACTCAAGCTAAATGAGTGAGCGGTCATGTGTGGCCGGGTTGCAAGACGTCCTTGTTGAACCCTGAGTGTATCCCCTCTAGAGTACACTATTCAGAAGGTGCTCCCATACCTTGTCTGTTGAAAACCATTCTCCGATAAGCGCCCTGCGGTTTATGATTTTATACTATATATATGTGGAGCGTGAGATGCAAGCGTTCTACTACTTGGATAATTATTTGTTTAGACATTATCATAATATCACTAGTTTTGATATCAAGAATATTTCGGGTTATAGTAAGGTAAAAACCGTCCATATTTATGTGTGGGCTGGTCTTACTATTATCTTCTTGTTTTGAAAAGGATTTTCAAAGTAAAACAGTATGTTGGGAATTTACTCACACCAGTCCCATGACTGACCCAGAGTTTATTTTGTTTGTTTTCCCTAAACTCTTGGGTGCCCAAATTTGTACGGGCAGTCAAGTGTTTCAGGCTTTTACAGATTCACTTGGAGGAGCTCAAAGAAGGAATCTCCACTAGTCGTTATGTAGAGATATTTCCGCTGTGATGTGATGTATTGTACTCTGATATATGGTATGTATATACAATACATTTTTGTAATTCAAAGTAATGTTATATAATACATTTATTTCATTCCGCTGTGAGTTCGTGTTTACTCTGATTCTGTTCAGTTGTGATCTTCTTCTTCTTCTTCTATTCTATTAGTTCTATCTTTTCTTTCTCATCTTCTAAATTCTTTCTATTAATGTCCTGGTATTTTCGATGCTCGAGAAATTGACAGTGTATTTATGTTGATTTTCTGGGTCGAAAATTCCATCCATTACACAAAATAGAAACAATCATAGATGCAGATATAAACAAAAATAAAATGCAGAAAAGGAAAGAACACACCGGATTTTATACTGGTTCGGATTACTCCTACGTCAAGTCCCATGCAACGCTGGCTTGTGCAGAATTTATTAATACTAGTATCAATCTTACAACACACTTGATTTCACGACTACAAGGTTAACACCGATTTCACACCCTTCATTTCAGTGCTACAAGGTTCACAATGATTCAACACCATTTATTTCATAGCTACAAGGTTCACAGCGATTCAATACCCTTGATTTCACGGCTACAAGGTTCACACCGCCCCCTTTCCTTGATTTACAGGCTACATCGAACACACCTTTACCTTAACAACTACAAACATCCCTAGAAACCTTGAATAAAACTTCCAAAGAGAGAGTATTTAATAGGGATTGAGAAGAGAAAGAGAACGAAATAACTTGGATTTAAAATGGTAGAGTATAAGTGTAGAAGTCAAGAAATAAAGTTAGAATAATGGTGGTAAGAGTAAGGATGAAGAAGGAGAAGAAAAGTTAGTTAAAAATTCGAAAATGACCCAATTATTAAGAGTTCTAAAGGATGGAACAGTTCTAAATCGTTTCAAATAGTGAAAAAACACTTCCTTTGACATATGTTGTACCTTTTGAATTTTAAATCAATTTTTAAAGTATTTAAATTAATACATGTATTATGGAAATTCCTGAAATAAAACTAGTTGTTAAAATATTATTTTTCAAGTATAAAACATAAGAAAATATTATTTAAACATACGATTAATTTTTTTATATATAAGTAATATAAAAACTATATATAATATAATTATAAACATATATATAGGAATTTATAAAGAGATAATTATAAGCTAAAAAACTAAAAAGATTTTATGAAAACTTTGAGCTTAAATAAAAAAATTGAATTATAATCAAATATAAATTTAATAAAATATACATATAAAGTATTTAATAAAACTATAAAAATAAGAACACTTATAAATTAGGAAATATATATATTTGAAATCAAAAGTTTGAAATCCTTGGATAATTAAAAATCATTTTGAGAGAAGCTTGAAATCATTTTGAAAATAGTTTGAAATCAATTTTGAAAAGAGACAGTTTGATAACAGAGTTTGAGTGCTGTTCAGAGTTTTACATAATTTCTAGACTCTATTACCCATATAGTCCTAGACTCATGAACTCTTGATATCTTGAAACTCATGAGTTTTGAATCTTCTTTGAAATCTTGAATCTCTATAAACTCTTAACTGTGCAGTCTTTAGTATATACTTCCTGCATATAAATCTTGTATATAAATATTCTGGATAAAGATTTTAGTATATATTTTATAATCAATAATGATAATGATTGAAACAAGGTTGTTATCAACAAAACATCATCAACATTCCATTCTCCAACAGTGTGATGGGACTTGAGTCTTATAATAACTTAATTTTTTTAAAGCATGAATTTCAAAACCTTAGAATCTTAGTTGATGTTTTTGTGATTTTGGGTTATTGTTTTGTTATCTATTTTTTGACTTTTAAATTGGTTGATCGAAGCTTAACCCGAGTGCTTTACGCTCGGGTCAAATCCGAGTGTGTGTTTCAAGGTAAACAGTTGATGAGGAGTTTCAGTTGACTTTGGAAAGCTGAAGTTTTCGTCAGATGGCAAGACGTATTGTACTATCTATACCTAGATGTATGTAAGTTGGTGATGTAAGAAGGAGTATAAGTCAATGATAAATGATTTTTGGTTGCAAAGTTTCCTCTGTGAATTAACATATTGAATATTATATTCTGTTTCTGTCCCGCTGTGTTCGCTTTGACAAAATCCCGATGAATCGAGTTTACAGAATTGGATTTTTTGGTACACAAACACCGTGGAGTGCTAAGTATCGACTACCGAAGGTCGAAAATTTGGTTTAACGCAAGACCTTCCGAGGATGCTTGCATTTCGAATCGGACTTGTGTGGTTTATGGTTGGTTCAGGAGGCGAGGATCTTTGGGTCGTCTCAATGATGGTTCATTTGCTAGACTGAAGGCACGTTTAGTTGCAAAAGGATATGCACAAATTCATAGAGTGGAATTTTCTGATACATTTCCCTAGTATCAAAGTTAACTTCTACTCATATGTTAATATCATTAGCAGCAACATAAACCTGGAAATTGCATTAGCATGATATAAAGGATGCATTTCTATATAGTGACTTAGAAGAAGAGGTTTACGTGGTTCAGGCCCTTGGTTTCATTGCACCAGGGAAGAGTGGTCTAGGGTGCAAGTTGAAGAAGACACTGTATGGATTGAAACAATGTTCTAGAGCTTGGTTTGGAAAGTTAGTAATTCACAAGAAACCTTTGGAATAATGTAAAAAATACGATTATTAGTGTTCCATAAGAATTCTAAGCTTTGCATAATGTTACATATGTTTTATGTAGATGATATTGTGATAACTGGCAGTGATGAACAAGGTATTTCATCTCTTAAAACCCTTATTCACAACAGGTTTCACACTAAAGATCTAGGATAGTTAAAGTATTCCTAGGTGCGGAAATTACAAGAGATAATGGTAGTATTGTTATGTCTCAACGATAGTGTGTTCTTCATTTGCTAGAAGAGACTGGAAATATGGATGTTAAACATAGCATTATTCCTATTCCATTGAATTGTAACATTGAAAAAGATGGTGAATCGTTCAAACAACCAAAGAAGCATAGAAGGTTGTTAGGGAAATTGAACTGCCTAACTGTTACACGACTGGACATTGCTTTTGTTGGTAGTGTTGTAAGGCAGTTTATGGCATCTTCTACTGTGTATCATTGGAGCATACTGAAACACATCTTGAGTTATCTTAAAGGAACTGTTGAGCAAGGAATTGAGTACAATAATTATGGACATGCAAGAGTTGAATGTTTCTATGATGCTGATTGGGTCGGAACAAAGATGGATAGGAAGTCTATGTCTGCATTTTGTGTATTTCTAGGAAATTTGATTTCTTGAAAAAGCAAGAAACAAAATGATGTTTCAAGAATGAATGTTGAATCTGAATATAGAGCTATGACTAAGAAAAATTGTGAAGAGATGTTGATGGATTGTCACTTCATCAGGGAGAAGGTTCAACAGGGTTTGTTTAAGAAAAAACATGTCAAAACTGAGGAGCAGGTGGCTGATATGTATACAACAACACTAAATGGTGCTAGAATCAAGTACTTGTGCAGAAAGTTGGGCATGACGAATCTCTATGCACCAACTTGAGAGGGAGTGTTGTGAGTAGAAGTTTTTATATATGTGAATATGTATATGGTGTAGTGTAAATATGCAATTGGCATCAAATTGTTGGAACAAACAACTTGGTGCCGGCACCGAAGCTAAGAGAACGACAACAGGGAGACAAGCCAAGAAGGTACAATAAGGCAATACAAACCAACACCGAAGTTGATACCAAGAAGGAAATACAAGAAGCGGTACCGAAGTCAAAGAACGGTACTGAATCCAATGCAAGAGGGGAATACCGAAGCCAAAGACGATACTAAAGCCAAAGCAAAGAAGAAGGGTACCGAAGCTGAAGGCGATACCGAAACCAATGCCAAAGTCAATACTGAAGCCGATGTTGAATAAAAAGTAATGAAGTAGAAACTGATACCGAAACCAATGAAACATTATAAGTAGGCTATCGAAGCCGCTACCAGAAGGCAAAACCAAGAAAAATTGTAAATGGCATAGTCGTAATATTGTAACTCATCTTATTTCCTCTATAAATGGAGGTGTAGTGTCCAATTTTTAAGTAATGAGAAAGTTTATCTTCTCTTTCACATTATTTCTTCTTAGTTCATAGCAGAGATCAAGAAATATTCTTACCCAAGTACTTAGCTTCGTATCAGATCTGATCGACGTGTTCGAATAGCTTCCTGCTCATCAGATCGAATAGAGAAAAGAGTTGACGGATTGAATGTCTTTGGTTCTATCAGAGCTGATTCGAATGTCTGTGCGACACCCCACATCCGTTAATGTCACTCTTTAACAAAATGCACTAAGTTCCGTGAAGCGTTATAGGTAAACAGAAACAGAAACATCACACGATAGAAATAAAATAATAGCGGAATTTAAAACTTTATTCTTCAAACAGAAAACATCATGGTCCAAAATCCAGTTAATACATAAGTTCGAAATACAGAAAACCCATTACATCAAATTAAAATATCTGCCTTGTACTAAAATCATCAAAGTACAATAAAATAAAATCATAGTCCCCGAAAATAGCCACAGCAAGGTAGATTGGTAATCAAAGCGGTACATCAAAGCAGCTCCAAGCCAAAACAAAAAAGAGAATCCAAATCAAGCCGGAGTATTCCCACCTTGAGAACCTGGGGGAAAAGAAAACAAAACGGGTCAGACATAAAGTATGGCGACTCTAATTACTTTTAGCATATGAATAAGTAAAATCATCATGACATTGATGACAGACATATAAACCGGATGAAAGAGATCACAGTATCATAAGCCATGTATAACAGACTTAGCAGGACAAGCAGAATAACAGAACATAATAGATTACACTGCCCAAATACATTTCTCTGCACTAATATTAGTCTAACAGAATAGAATGATCTCAACGGAAACAGAATGGTAGACTTAGGTGTACTTCTAATGACAGGTTTTACCCCCAATGATAATAACAGACATCCCAATAGAAATAACGGGTGTTACCCCAAACGGTAATAACTGGATCCTAAACAGGAAGGACAAAATGTAGCCTAATTTCTACCCTAATCAATCAGCTATCTCATAGATACCCTGTGCTGGCCCCACAGTAGGAAGTATCACTTCCTAAAATGGCAACCCCTTCCCCTGATAGGCACAGCCATATCAATTGGTGCTATAGCGTCTTATTTTCCCAAGCAGGCGGATTCAAGCACACACATAACTCCGCTGGAACGCGCCATCAGACACCTCCACCCATATGAACCTCTTATAATCAGCTCAATAAGCGTGCCCTGACCCCTACTTAGTTCGGGGTCCCCCTTTGGATATCAGTATGGGTTGCTGACTGATACGGGTCTCACACAATAGATGATACATGCCACCCCCAGGCTTCCATCCCCACTACTAAGATTTTGACAGGTTATGCCTAATAGATTTACAAGCCCGCTAACCCTAACATGTAATACAGGTTAAGTTTATTTGGTTCGTATTACCCCCACCGATATAACATATTTACTTAACCCCCCCTTCTATTCAAACAAGCTTACTTAACCATTATACAATTCGACAAGTTCATATAATCCTCACATATTTAAATAGGTTAAGTATTATAGGTTAGCTGGTTATTATCATTTCCTGTTCATGCATGTTAATGCACTGGACCTCTCACATTAAGTCGACCACATTGGACACTGAACATGCCGGGCGGTTCCGGGCCTACCTCTACCACAAGTTGGACTTAACCTCGTGTCTTAGCACCATTATGTGTACATTTACGCACTATACCCCTCACATTAAATTAACCACTCGTGGATGCTGGATTCGCCGAGCGGTTCTGGCTAGACTACTAGCACAAGTGTAATCTAACGTCGTGTCTAAGTGCAATTACAGTTTCTATTTACTGTAAATTTAGGCATATTCATTCTTAAAGAATTATTCATATTCATCGTATGTTTTTCAAGCGCTTACCGTCAAGTCATAAATCATCATTTATGACATGCCCCAAATTAAAGTCTTAGATCACGGTATAGGTTATGCCCCCAAATCCCAGTCATGTTTTTCAATACAATTTATGCCCCAATTTACCTTTCCCAACGGCTCCCAATTTCGTCCGTTCGCATATTTCAGGGATAGGCCTTGGCTCGAAGGTAGCCTAGCTATAAAAATAAAAAGGGAACGAGGGAGAGAAGAGAAAAGAAATAGGTATAATAACAAATCAGGCATATGATAATAGAAATAAGCATAATGACAGAATAGGCATATGATGATAGAATTAGGCATAATAAGAGGATAGGCATATGAGAACTGAACAATACATCAGGTGAGCAAGTAATGGCAGTTCTGTTTACTTAAGATTCTGGTTATTAACATGCATATGTTTAGATTGAAACTTATAAACATGTCAGGATTACTTATTAAATGTTTATATCTAAAAGCAACATAAACTCACAGAGACTGGATCTAAATAACTGAGAAAACAGTGTTGATGTTGTAGCAGAGATTCTTGAATACGTATAAGTCGTTGTTGCAAAAGAATAGGCTAATTCAATCTGAGTTGGGGCAGCATCTCGTTCTCTCCATTGTTTTTTATGAATAAAACAATAGAAATGAGGTCCTATATATAGCCTCAGGCGAACGAATCTCGTTCAGAAACGCGTCCATGTGCGGGGTAGGTATTTGGCCCGGACCTGGGTGGGGTCAACCCTGGGGTCGACCCTAGGGTCGACCCCCAATGGGTCGATTTCCAGCGTCTTTCCGCCCTTCGATTTTGACATCTGGACTATTTTGGTTATACGTATACAAACTTCAAAGCTTTATAACTTCTTCATACGATATCCGTTTTATGCAAACTCAGACTCTTTCTTAAGAAGATTTCCGAGATGAATGCAATGGTACAGTCCGTTTTACTTAATTTCCAATATTTAATTAAGTATTCTTTAGTTTGTCATCATAATGTTCTTTAAAATTATGGGGTGTTACATTCTCCCCTACTTAAAGGATTTCGTCCCTAAAATCTCCAAGTCAAGAAGAATGTTTATCCTAACATCCATAAACCATCTACTCATCCACCAATCACAAACATTAATTGTCTTTAAAAGGTTTCAAATGCTTATATGAACATATGCAAAGGTGTGTGTATATGTCTCTCTACTAATGCGGAAGATCGGCCGGTCTATTGATTCAGTTGACCTTCTTAATGCAATGCATGTTAGTGCCATTAATCCAACATGTATGCAAAATAGTTCTAGTATATCATGTAAATGCTATATGCATGCACAATCATCCATCCGAATGTAATATTCTTGTGATGATACATCCATTTCCATCCATAAAGAAAAATATGCACACACATCCATATGCATTATGAGAGTAATTAAGCCGAAATAATGCCTAATGTGTGTGTGTGAATCCATGAGCAACCACCAGCAAACACTTGCATCCACTTGCATAACATGTCTCAAACACATGTTTACATCCATTGGTTTCCTACCTAAAGGTCAAAGATTCGATTGACAGGATATACTTAATGACAGAAACAAGTACAAATAAAAGCTTTTGGAAAAAGAAGTTAAGAACATACCCTTGAAAAGAAAAGGGTACTAAACACGAATCTTGTCTTCAGTTTCCCAAATTGCATCTTCGTTATCTTATCCCCATTAAACTTTCATTAACTTGACTTCTCTGTTGCGTAGCTTCTTAACATCTGATCCAAGAATACGAGTAGGAACTCATCTAACTGTCGCCTCCCATTCCACTTCTACTTCCTCAAGCATACTCGGCTCACTACTTCTAATGTGCAGACACTTCCACAAATGAGAAACGTGGAAAACATCATGAAAACCCACCAATCTCTCTGCTCGCTTCACCCTATAGGCCATTTGGCCAATCATTCCTGTTATGGGAAATGGCCCTACAAACCTTGGTGCCAATTTCCTTACAGATCCAAAGCGAACCACAGTCCTCAAAGATGATACTTTGATGAAAACCATGTCTCCCACTGCAAACTCAATATCAGTCCTTCTCTTGTCTACATAGGACTTCTGCCTATCCTGAGCTGTCTTCATGCGTCTACAGATAAGATCAATCTTCTCTGAAGTCTCTTTAATCATCTTAGGTCCAAGTAGAAGCCTATCTGTAGACACCCACCAACAAGTTGGTGATCTATAGGGTCGTCCATACAATGTCTCGAAGGGTGTCATGCCAATACTAGCTTGATAATTTTTTTTTGTAGGAAAACTCTACTAAAGGAAGATACTCTGCCCAAGTCCCTCCGAAGTCTAGGATACATAGCCTCAGATGATCCCCAAGAACTCTATTCACCCTCTCCATCTTCCGAACGGTTTGAGAGTGATAAGCGGTGCTCAAACACAACAGTGTACCTAATGCTTCTTGTAAGCTCCTCCAAAACTCATTGGTGAATATGGGGTCACGATCACTCATTATACTGGAAGGTACTCCATGTAGACAAACTATCTCACGAGGATAAACTGCTGCCAACCATGCTGCCGTTCTCTTACTCTTAACAGGAATGGAATGAGCGCTCTTAGTAAGCCTTCCAACTATCACCCAAATACAGGTGTTGCCTTTCCTCGATCTAGGCAAACCATCAATGAAATCCATAGAGGCGCTCTCTGACTTCTATTATAGGACCTCTAAAGGATGAAGTCAACCACCGGGTTTCCTTTTCTCAGCTTTGACTTGTTGGCAAATCAAACATCGAGAAACAAACTCCGCTATATCCTTCTTCATTTCATCCCAAAATAAAACCATCTTCATATATCTATACATCTTATCACCGCTGGATGGATAGTCATCCTAGAATGGTAGGCTTCCTCAACGAATTTCTTCAAAAAACTCCCAACTCGGGGAACACAATGCCTTCCTTCTCATCGTAACCACACTCCATCATCCATGGAATATATATTGAGGTGACTAGAAGTCTCCCCGCTATTATGCCTATCCAAGATGTCTATATATGTGTGTCCTTTCGCTGTAAAGTACCTATCTGATCCATTAGAGTAGGTCGCAGCTTGAAGGATGCCAACAAACCAGGTATAAGATCCGTAGACGGCCTAAAATAAAAGGTCGATATATACTCCAAGCTCTGCCTCTCTACAAATAGTGGACTCAAAGTTATCCTCGCCTACTCAGCGCATCTACCACCACATTACCCTTGCCAGGTGTATAAGCAATCTTGAAATCATAAGACGCTAGGAACTACATCCATCTCTGTCGCATCAAATTGAGATCCTTCTACGAGAACAGATACTTGAGAGATTTATGATCGGTATAGAACTCGAATATCTCTCCAAGTAGACAATGACGCCAAGTCTTAAGCGCGAATACTATGGCAGCCAATTCTAAGTCATGGGTAGGGTAGTTCTTCTCATGAACTCTCAACTGTCTACCACCGTAACATACTACCCTTCCCTCTTGCATCAAAATAGCACCAAGCCCTATACCGCATGCATCAGTGTATACTGTGAACACCTTGTTCCCGTCAGGCAAAGTCAAGACTAGGGTTGTTGTCAGATCCCTCTTCAATCGTTGAAAAGCATCCTCATAGTCAATATCCCAAGAAAAGGTCAAATTATTCTTTGTCGGTCTGGTATGTGGGGTTGATATCTTCGCGAATTCCTTAATGAACTTCCTATAATATCCCGCTAAACCAAGAAAACTCCACACCTCCATTGCATTCTTTGGAATCTTCCAGTTTTGAACTACAACTACTTTAGCAGAATCCACTTTTATCCCATCCTTAGAGACCACATGCCCTAGAAATCTAACTTCCTTTCTCCACAAATGACATTTTGAGAAATTTGCCTTAACCTGATGCGCTCAGAGAGTCTTCAAAACCTCCCTTAAATATAGGGCATGCTCTTTTTATTTAGAAAATCCCGAAAACAACCTACTCAGCAGATCCACAAAATAGGCGGGTGCATTCGTCAACCTAAAAGGCAGGACGAGCCACTCGAAGAAACTATATGGAGTTCTAAAAGCGGCCTTATCTATATTGTCCTCAGCCACCCTCAACTGATGAAACCCTATGGCCAAGTCTAATTTGGAGAAAATAGATGCACTAACAAGTTGGTCAAACAGATCGTCTATCCTCGGGAGTGGGGTACCTATTCTTCTTAGTGAGCTTATTCAACTCCCTGTAATCCACATATAAGAGAAGCGAGCCATCTGCCTTAGTCGCGAAAACAACTGGAGCTCCCCATTACGATATGCTTCGCCTAATAAACCCTTTCTCAAGTAGCTCCCCTTCTTGCTTTCTGATCTCCCTCCTTTCTCTCGGAGCCATGTGGCACAAATGCAATGCAACTGGCTTTCCATTATCCTCCAAGTATATCCAGAAATCAATCTTGCGCCTCGAAAGTAAGCCCCGAACCTCCTCAAAAACATCACGATGCTCACAGACTACTGGTACAAATCGTAAACCATTGACAGAAGCATCAAGAGATTCAAGGAAACTAAGAATGACTGACCCCTTAGGGTCACTAAAAATCTCGAGAGTCCTTCCGTGGCAAGTAAAAAAGCTAACGACCCTCCTCTCACAGTGCAGATTGGCAACATAAATGGCTAGAAAATTCATCCCTAGAATCACAACATAACCTTTGAAACCAAGCACACATGCATCACACCAAACTCGACGCCCAACACAGATATCCTCAAACCCCGACAAATCATAGACAAATGAGTTGTGCCCCCAATGGGGTTTGAGACAACAACGGGATCCAAAACCATACTAGTACTAAGGTGCAGAGACTCAACCACAGAATCAGATATAAAAGAATGCGAAGCACCAGAATCAAAAGGAATTCCAACAAGATGATCGGAAAGAGAAATCAAACCTTCAACAGAAACTTTCCTACCTCTATCCGATACAACGGCGATGAGAGAATGCACCTGCCCTCTAAAAGATCCTTCCCTTTGGCCCTATCCTTGCTTCATCGGGCACTCCTTAGTATAGTGTCCGACCTCACCATAGCGGAAACAAGCATCCATCCTTTTTTTCTGTACTCTTTGCTCAAATGACCCACGTGTCCACAATTATGACATTTCCTCTTGCCTCGAGATTTGTCATTCTTTCTGCCCTTCTTTTATTGTTGTTCTTTCATGGGCCACACTTTCTTGTTTTATGTCTCATCAATCTTAGCCTCTTTCTTTTCGCCTTTGTCTTCTTTGTGCATCAATGTCATATCAACGAGTTTCTCGAAAGTTGCCTCCATCGGAATATAAGACATAGCCAACACTTAGAAGGGTTCATTTAGCCCTCTTGCAAACCTCAAAGATTTCTTGTGTAGGGTATTCAATAGCTCCAAACTAAACCTCGCCAATTGATTGAACTTATTAACATACTCGTTGACAGAGATGCCTTCTTGCTTAAGTGCCAGAAACCTTGCCATTTGCGTACTATCTGCTGCCTAAGAAAGAAATTTCATCTCGAATCTCTGTCGGAAATCATCCCAAGACTCAACTGGATGCCCTGCTTGCGTGACTTCCCACTAGAATGAAACCTTATCTTTCAACCGCCAAACAACCAACAGAATCTTCCTATGGTCATCAACCTGAAAAATCCCAAACAAATCCTCCATCACTTTAAGCCAATTCCTTGCTTCTACAAAAGTCTCAATTCTTCAGAAAGGCTTTCCTCCCATAGCAAAGAAATCCTTGCATATCTTAGAGAAATTATCTGCTCGCGGAGGAGGAGGAACAACGGCTAAAGCTGTGGGGCGTCTGCTTGGCCTTGGCAGGCACCATAGCCTCATGATACCTATAGAACCAAGCAAGTATTTAAACGCCCTCGGGAATATTCGGTTCCCCAGACGTGCTAAAAAGAAAGGAAAAGGGATTAACATAGAATCGAAAGATATTTTATATAGGCTTGGGGAATATTTTCAAAAACAGACTTTTCTTTGAAAATACTTTCTTTTTAGAACCTTTTGAAAACAATTTTCAAAGTCTTTTATCCGATCTGGTAAACTTCAGCTTGGATACCAAATGTGACACCCCACATCCGTTAATGTCACTCTTTAACAGAATGCACTAAGTTCCATGAAGCGTCATAGGTAAACGGAAATAGAAATATGACAAGAAAGATATAAAATAACAATGGAATTTAAAACTTTATTCTTCAAACAGAAAACATCGTGATCCAAAATCCAGTTACAACACAAGTTTGAAATACAGAAAAACCATTACATCGAATTAAAATATCTTCCTTGTACTAAAATCATCAGAGTACAAAAATATAAAATCATAGTCCCCGAAAATAGCCATAGCAAAGTAGATAGGTAATCAAAGCGGTACACCAAAGCTGCTCCAAGCAGGAAAAGAAGAGAGAATCTTAATCAAGTCGGAGTATTCCCAACCTGAGAACCTGGGGGGAGGAATAGAGAGAAAAGGAAACAAAACGAGTCAGACATCATGTCTGGCGTGTCCAGTTACTTTTAGCATATAAATAAGTAAAAACATTATGACAGGCATATAAACTGGATGAGAGAGATAACAATATCATAAGGCACGTATAACAGACTGAGCAGGATAAGCGGAATAAACATAACAGAATATAGTATGCTTCCCAAAAACTTTTCTCTACTCCAATGCTAGTATAACACAACAGAATGATTCCAACAAAAACAGAATAGTAGACTTAGGTGTACTTCTAGTGACAGGTTTCACCACCAACGATAATAACAGGCAACCCAATAGAAATAACGTGTGTTACCCCAAATGCTAATAACAGGCTCCTAAACAGGCAAGACTGGATGTACCCTAATTTCTACCCGCAATCGATCGGCTCCCTATCTCGTAGATACCCCGTGTTGGCCCTACAGTAGGATGTATCACTTCCTAAAGTGGCATCCAATTCCCTCGTTAGGCACGACCATATCTACTGGTGCTATAGCATCTTATTTTTCCATGCAAACGGATCCAAGCATGCACATGAGTCGTCAGAACACGACATCAGGCACCTCCACCTATATGAACCTCTTATAATCAGCTCAGTAAGCGTGCCCTGACCCCTACCTAGTTCAGGGTCCACATTTAGATACTTGTATGGGTTACTGACTGATACAGGTCCCACACAACAGATGATACAAGCCACCTCCTAGGCTTGCATCCCCACTACTAGGATTTTGATAGGTTATGCCTAACAAATTTACAAGCCCGCATAACCCCAGCATATAAACCAGGTTAAGCTTGTCGGGTTCATATAACCCCCAACGATTTAATAGATTTACTTAACCCCCCATCTATTCAAACAAGCTTACTTAACCCTTACACAATTTGAAAGGTTCATATAACCCCCACAGATTTAAAGAGGTTAAGTATTACAAGTTAACATGTTGTTATCATTTCCCATTCATGCATGTTAATGCACTAGACCTCTCACATTAAGTCGACCACTTGTGGATGCTTGATATGTCGGGCGGTTCCGGGCAGACTTCTACCACAAGTTGGACTTAACCTCGTGTCTTAGCACTGTTACATGTACATTTACGCACTAGAACCCTCATTTTAAATTAACCGCTCGTGGATGCTGGATTTGCCGGGCGGCTCCAGCCAGACTTCTACCACAAGTGTAATCTAACCTCGTGTCTAAGTGCGGTTACAGTTTCTATTTACTATAAATTTAGGCATATCCATTCTTAAACGATTATTCATACTCATTATAGGTTTTTCATGCCCCTACCCTCAAGTCATAAACCATCATATACGATATGCCCCAAATTAAAGTGATCATGGTATAGGTTATGCCCCTTAATCCCAGTCATGTTTTTCAATACAAGTTATGCCCCCAATTTATCTTTCCTAACGGTTCCCAATTTCGTCCGTTCGCATATTCCAACGACAGGCCTAGGCTCGAAGGTATCCTGGCTATAAAAATAAAAAGGGAAGGAGGAAGAGAACAGAAATAGGCATAATAGCAAAACATGCATATGATAACAGAAAAAAGCATAATGAAAGAATAGGCATATGATAAAGAATTAGGCACAATAACAGGATAGGCATATTAGGCATATGAGAGCTGAACAATAGATCAGGCGTGCAAGTAATGGCAGATCTGTTTAGTTATGATTCAAGTTATTAACAAGCATAGGTTTGGATCCAAACTTATAAACATGTCAGGATTACTTATTACATGTTTATATCTAAAAACAACATAAACTTACAGAGAGTGGATCTAAATAACTAAGAAGAGTGTTGATGTTGTAGCATAGATTCTTGAATACGTATAATTCATTATTGCATAAGAATAGGCCAATACAATCTAAGTTGGGGCAGCATCTCATTATCTCCGTTATTTTTGATGAGTAAGACAATAGAAATGAGATCCTATATATAGCCTCAAGCCAACGAATCTTGTTCAGAAACGCATCCAAGTGCAGGATAGGGATCTGGCCTAGATCTGGGTGGGGTCGACCCTAGGGTCGACACCCCTTTGTGTGGGTCGACCCCGAACGGGATGATTTCCTGCGTCTTCCCGCCCTTCGATTTTGATTTTCTGAACTATTTTGTTTATATATATTTTGCTTATGTGTACACAAACGTTTAAGCTTAATAACTTCTTCATAAGATGTTCGTTTTATGCAAAGTCAGACTCTATCTTAAGTAGAATTCCGAGATGAACACAATGGTGCAGTCCGTTTTACTTAATTCCCTATTTTTAATTAAGTATTCTTTATTTTATCATTATAATTTTCTTTAAAATTACAGGTTCTTACAGTTCGATCCGAACAACATTCTATCTACCCATAACTTCTACTCTGTTACCAACGTGTATTTATGATCTCCTGAATATTAGGGGTTGTTGCTGTGTGCCCCATGATCCGATTCCACCTTTTAGACATAATCGCTTCCACTATCTGCAATTCTGGCGGTTAGAAAGCTATGTAGCCGTAACTGTTCCTGCCCCGAATTCGAACCAGTCAACAACTACAACTATAAATACACCATTTCAGGGCAATTAGAAGATCTTTTGGCACTTGAGTATCTCATGCGTGGGTAAAGTAGTCTTCTCCAACATCAATTCACGTATTTCGCTAAGTGAAAAATTACAGATCGAGAATTTGTATCTGTAACACCCCGTAATTTGAACATAAAAATTCACAAATTAAAGTATACTTAATTAAGTGAAATGGGTTGCGGAGAGAAATATATATATATTGATATATATTTATATAATTGAAAATTAAATAAATAAATATGCAAAAATGTTCAAAACAGCGAATTGGGAGAGGGGGATAACCGAACCGGCCGATTTTTGAGGTCGACCCGAGCCCACTGGGTCGACTAGGGGTTAATCCATGGTGTTTGGCTGTCAACCCGTGGGCCGATTCGCTCAAATGCAGATTTTGCATTTGAATGGTTCTCATGGTTCAGCTTTAATCTAAAGGCCCTAGATGGTTCCTACACTTGACTTCTTCCCCAAGACATGCTTTGATGGCTTGGATTGAATCTAGGGTTAATCCTATGGCTAATACTATCCTAATCCTCTATGAAAAGACCCCTAAACCTAGCCTAAATCACCATTATTCAATCCTACAACTAAACTATGCCAAAATGTTTAGTCATGGCCTCCATCCTCTTGTCATAAATTCTATCTTCATTCACATGAGAGATTACATGATCATATGAGTGTATGAGAGTTTCTATGTTCATATGAGAGCTTCTAAACTTGATTTCAAGGCAAATCTTCATCAAAGCAAGGATCTTTCTTATTATTTTCTCAAGGGTTTTATTGGAGCTTATTGATTTGGGGTTTTTGCTAGTGTGGCTTTGTCTCAATCTTTTTATATATTGATTTGTGCCTTCATAGCATTGTAAGCCCCCTCCTACTCTTAGATATTAACTATAAAGTTAAATGAATGTTGCAAGTTTGGGTTTGATCATTAAGTATGATACATGCTATCATGTTATGCAAGTCTATAAAGTCATTACCTTGATCTTGTGGGTTCAAAGTTATAACCTTTATGTTGAAATGTTGCATTATGCAACATGAGAACCCTCATAACCTTTAGGTTAACTTGCATATGAAGTCATAACCCTTATGTGATGTTATATGCAAGTTACTTTTCATCATTTCATGTCATCTATGACTATGTATCACCTATTTGCCAAGTTTGAATGTTATGCATGTTTTTGAGGCTTGACAATGTAACATGCAAGTTTGTGAGCACATTTATGCCTCATTTCCACCATGTTTAACTTGTGGCCTTATACCCTTTTTGTCATGCCTTTGCCAAGTTCCTTCTTTAAATCCATTATGCGTTGTTGTGAATGTATATGCGAGTTTAAAAGCGTTGGGGTTAGGTTATGGGGAAACTTTAATGACATGAAACATGATTTGGGTAAGTTGGTATAAACGTGACAACATGTAACTTTGGCTATGAGCATGGGACTTGGAAACTTGACACGTATGGGTTGTAAGTGTAACAAGACACTAGACCAAACATGAAAATGGCCAACTCGAGGTTGGGTTGAGTTTGTAGCATAAATCTACCCGGACCCGCCCGGCTTAACTAGTAGCTACAAACAATAGGATCCAATGTGAGAAGTTGGTCATGTCGCGCTTAAGACCCGAGGTTAGACTAGGTTGTGGTGTAAATCTACCCGGACCCGCCCGGCTTAACTAGTAACCACAACAAAGTCTAATGTGAGAGGTTGAGAGTGCATTAATTAAATTAATGCCACATGATAAGGTTAAGTAAATTTGACTAATGACACTTAACCGATATGACACGAATGGGTAGGTTAAGTAGGACCGGGCTTGATTTCTTAATGACACTTAACCATACAAGACAATTAGGGGATGGGGTTAAGTAATTTACGCTTAACTAATCCGACTGGGTAATTAGATGGGGTTAAGTAATCCACACTTAACTAATCTAAACACGGTAATTAGATGGGGTTAAGTAACTTAGACTTAACTAATCTAAACACGGTAATTAGATGGGGTTAAGTAACTTAGACTTAACTAATCTAAACACGGTAATTAGATGGGGTTAAGTAACCTTCACTTAACTAATCTAAACACCGTAATTCGGTGGGGTTAAGTTAAACACTTAACCAATCTAAATGCGTTAATTCAATGAGGTTAAGTAACCAATACTTAACCAATTTAACACGGTAATTTAATGGGGTTAAGTAACTTATACTTAACCAATTATACGTGATGATTTGATGAGGTTAAGTAACCTATACTTAACCAATCTAATAGGTGGACCTGATAGGGTTAAGTCACAAGACTTTTAAAAGTAGGCTTAACCATTGTAATACGATTAGTGGATGGGGTTAAGCTAACCCATGCTTAACCAATCCGACTCGATAATCTGATGGGATTAAGATAATCTATGCTTAATCAATCTAACATGATAATCTGATAGGGTTAAGACAAATAAATACTTAACCAATTTGACTTGATAAGGTTAAGTCATGAGCTTCTTGGTACACTTAACCAACCTGTAGGGCTAAGCCTTGAACTTGAGTACTTAGCCAATCTTGACATGATTCGTAGGCGGGTTATGTAACACCCCACCTCCGCCAGGGTAACTCTTGCAAGCACTCTAGCTTTGGAGGGGTGTTTAGACAAGGTAAACATGCATGCAGATATCACAAGACAGAACATATAAGTAAAACAGAGTAAATAAAGCAGCGGATTAAACTAGCATTTCAAAACCATAGTCATATTACAACAAAGTACTTGAGCATTATTTTCCAACAAACAAAGTCTAGCATAAACTGAAAAACTAAAATACATAAAGTACTATCCCCAAAGTGAAGTGATAAACCATAGCTAGCTCAATGTCCAAAACCGTACATGAGCAGATCCAGTAAGCAAGCTGTAAAGATCCAAGCTAAGCTCCAATGTTCCCACCCTGAGAACCTGGGGGGGGGGGGGGAATGGAAGAAAAGAGGCGAAAGAAAACAGGTCAGTCAAAAAGACTGGTAAGCCCTACTACTAACTGTCCATGAACTAGTAAAGTTAACTGGCATGAGAAGCTGAGATGAACATAAGGATAACAACATACTAGCATGATGATTATCTACCAAGATAGATAAAGGTGACATCGCATAATCAAGGTTAAGTTTTGCACCACGGGTGTACTAGCATTCTAACATGTCAAGTAAAAACAAGAATTGATCCCTTGACCCAAGCTTGGCCCACTATCATGAGGTGACCTAAATCAAGGTCCAACTACACGGTCTAGTCGATCGGTTCCCTATAAGCCTAACTCGTCAAGTGTCGGTGTCATACGGCTTAATCATGTAATGTAGTTGACTGTGCAGGGTCCACCCTAGGGTGTATCAGGCCCTATGGTGTAACCCTCTGACACCATTCCATGATGCACAGTCCAAACCTACCGTAGCTCGTGTTCAACTCCGGACTTGATGTGCACGACCATGGTCCGCCTGAACAACCGGGGCATCATTCGGCCGTCTCTTTTGGTCTCTTACAATCAGCCCAGTAATCGTGCCCCACCCTAGCCTAGTCCTAGGGTCTTATGATACTACCAAGAAGGTTAGTGCTGAAAAGGACCACGCAACTAGGGTTTCTTAACGGGTTAAATGTGGTTAACCCGATCCACACGTGGATTAAATCGGTTAAGGGTACCCAAGGCTCCCGACTTAACCTCGATTAATCCATCAAGCCCAAATTGGTTAAGTATTAAGTGGACCATGACTTAACTCTAATCAGAAGGCATTAATTAACTTAATGCGCTTTAACCTCTCACATTAGACTTTGTTGTGGTTACTAGTTAAGTCGGGCGGGTCCGGGTAGCTTTACACCACAACTAGGTCTAACCTCGGGTTCGAGCACAACATGACCAACTTCTCACATTGGGTCCTATTGTTTGTAGCCACTAGTTAAGCCGGGCGGGTCCGGGTAGATTTATGCTACAAACTCAACCCAACCTCGAGTTGGCCACACTCATATTTTCTAAGTGTCATGTCCATTATGTTTCCAAAACATAATTACAAGTTAACATATCACGTCATGTTACAAAAATCATGTTCATGTCATTATGTTACCCAACCCCAACGTAATCCCATCGTTTACATAATCGCAACAACGTATAAAGGATAAAACAGGGAACTTGGCATAACCATGACATAAAGGTGTTAAAGCCACAAGTTTAACATGGTGGCATATGAAATGTACATATGTTCATATACTTGCATATTGCATTATTAGGCTTCAAAAGCATGCATAAAACCAAACTTAGCATATGAGTGATACATGGTGATAAATGACATGTAGAAGTTGCTAGAAGTTCGCATTTTGCCTCACATGCAAGTTATCATAAGGGATATGATAACTTTCATGTTGCCAAAATGCAACCTTTAATATAAAGCTTGGAGCTTTATGCTCAAAACCTCAAGTTTAACTTGCATAACATGATAACATGATCAACCCAAACTTGCATAACATAGCAACATGTGTCATACATAATGATTAAACCAACTTGCGTAATGATCATCCAAACTTGCATATAATGATCAACCAAACTTGCATATAATGATCAACCAAACTTGCATATAATGACCAACCAAACTTGCATATAATGACCAACCAAACTTGCATATAATGATCAACCCCAAACTTGCATCATTCATTTAACTTTAGAGTTCAAAGAAAGAAAGTAGAAAAGGGCTTACAATGCTATGAAGACACAAATAAATATTTATTATAAAGATTGAGACGAAGCCCTTATGCAAGCACCAAAAACCCAAATATGCAATCTCCAAATGAAAAACCCTTGCGCCAAATCAAATAAAAATCCTTGTTTTGAAATAGAAATGTTGCAACTTGACTTGAATGCAAACTAAGAACACTCATACAAGTTTGAAAGCACTTGTATGAACTCACAATCTCTCATAGAAATAGGCTTAGGAATTTTAGCATGAGAGTGGAGGCCATGAGAGGAACAAATTTGACATAGTTTAGTTGTAGGATTGAATAATGGTGATTTAGGCTAGGTTTGGGGTCTTTTTATAGAGGATTAGGATAGTATTAGCCATAGGATTAACCCTAGATTCAATCCAAGCCATCAAAGCATGTCTTGGGGAAGAAGTCAAGTGTAGGAACCATCTAGGGCCTTTAGATAAAAGCTGAACCATGAGAACCATTCAAATGCAAAATCTGCATTTGAGCGAATCGGCCCACGGGTTGACAGCCAAACACCCTGGATTAACCCCTAGTCGACCCAGCAAGCTCGGGTCGACCTCAAAAATCGGTCGGTTCGGTTATTCCCCTCTCCCAATTCGCTGTTTTGAACATTTTTGCATATTTATTTATTTAATTTTCAATTATATATATATATATATCAATATATATATATATTTCTCTGCGCAACCCATTTCATTTAATTAAGTATACTTTAATTTGTGAATTTTTCGTGAAACTTCGCGAGGCCATATCTTGGTCATACGGACTCCGATTTTCGAAAACTCGGACTCTATTTCGCGTATTTTTCCGAGACGAACGCAATGGCATAGCCCGTTTCCCTTGATTAAGATTTTACAGTCTAATTCTGCCTCCATTTATGTTATACATGTTATTCAAAAATACGGGTTGTTACATTCTCCCCTCCTTAAAGGATTTCGTCCCCGAAATCTCCAAGTTAGGAAGAACGTATCCTACCATCCATCATCCATCTACTCAAAACATCATCCACGAGCAATCATTGTCCTTAAAAGATTCTAAATGCTGTATGATCATATGAAAAGGTGTGTGCATATGTACTTATCTAATGCGAAAATCAGGAGGTTACTGATTCAGTAAACCCCCTTAATGCAAAATATGTTAGTGAAATGAGTCCATATGTATGCAAATTCCTAACATAATTTATAATCTCTACATGAGTGCACATAACATTCATCCATATGCAACATCCACGTGATAGCATAACAAGTTTTCATCCATGAATAAGCATAAACACTCATGCATATGCGGTATGAAAGTGTGTGAGCCAATCTTAGTGTCTAACGTGTATTATGCATCCACGAGTATCCACTTGCAAACACTTGCAACCATTTGCAAACATCAAACATAACATGTTTCAAATACATGTTTCAACCAAGGGTTTCTACCTAAGGTTCTCATGACAAGATTTACGAAACAAGATAAACTAGATAAGCATGGATAGCAAAGGGAATATATACCAATCTAGGAAAAGAGATTGAAAATGTATCCTCCAAGAGAAATGGATAAAGCACGTGCCTCTTCTCCTTGGTTTCCCAAGTTGCGTCTCCCTCTGTTTCACTCCATTGCGCCTTAACAAGCTTAACTTCTTTGCTTCTTAGCTTCTTTGTCTTCATTTCCATGATACGAATCGGAGCTCGTCTCAGGGTTGCTTCATCCTCTACCTCCATGTCTTCACGAATACTTGGTTCAACCACTTTGGTGGGTCTGTGCAAACACTTCTGGAGATGCGAGACATGAAAGACATTATGCACTCCGGCCAGCTTCTCGGCAATTCCACCTTATAAGTCATCTTCCCGACTCTTTCTATAGTAGGGAAGGGTCCTACGATCCTTGGTGTCAGCGAACCATATTTCGCAAAGGAGAAATCTTCACAAAGGCCATATCTCCAATTTTAAATTCCAAGTCTGTCCTTCGCTTGTCTGCATAGGATTTCTGTCTATCTTGGGCTGTTCTTATCCGTCTTCGAATCAATTCAACCCTCTCGGATGTGTCCCTTATCATGTCGGGCTCAATTATAAGCTTATCCGTCGTCTTCCCACCAACATGTTGGTGGCTTGCACGGCCTCTCATACGAAGCTTCAAATGGTGCCATCCCTATGCTGGCTTGATAGTTATTATTATAAGCAAACTCTACAAGAGGAAGGTGGTCTTCCCATGTACCACCAAAGTCGAGAACACAAAACCTCAAAAGATCTTCTAGCACTCTATTCACCCTTTCGGTTTGGCCATCCGTCCGGGGGTGATAGGCTGTACTCAGATTCAATCGCGTACCCATTGATTCTTGCAAACTGTTCCAGAACTGGCTAGTGAAAATTGGGTCACGATCGCTAACTATGCTAGAAGGAACTCCATGCAGCCGCACTATCTTTTGAAGATAAACAGATGCTAGCCGTGATACGGTCCTCTTGCTTTTCACCGGAATAAAATGGGCTCTCTTTGTAAATCTATCAATTATTACCCATATCCCATAAAGCCCAAATAGTTTGGTGGCGAACTTCTTCACCCCAACCATATATCACAAATAGGCTAGCCATACTCCTTAGGGGGTTTGTAACAGAACTAAGATTGAGGATAGGACTGAGAGGATATACTTAAAAGGTAGCATGCGAGTAAGCTCTACGGAACAATAGGGATCAAGGATATACTCTTAGAAAGAGATTAAATGCGCGTATCTAGACTTCAATCTTCTAAGCCGCATTTTCTTGTGCTTAATCCCATCGTGCCCTGACCGTCTTTTATCTTCGCAATTCCGTAGTTCTTAATTCTTGTTCCCAAAATATGAGTTAGAACTCATTTCACCGTTGCTTCTCGTTCCACTTCCACTTATTCTTTGCCTAAAATACTTGGCTTAAACATAACTGCGTGCTCATGGTTCATGCAAGCTTTCCAAGATTCGTTAGTGAATCTTGGATCTCATTTACATACTATACGGTATCCCACGCAGAAAACTATCTCTTGAAAACAGTGCCAATCCACGTTGCCAAACTGGAGTTGAGGTAAGGGCTCTCTTGAGCCTTTGAAAAGCAAGCTCACACTCCAAGTCCCATGCACAGACTAAGTTCTTCTTCGTCAACTTAGTAAGAGGGGCTGAAATCTTAGCGAAGTCCCAGATGAACTTCCTATAGTAGCCCGCCAAACCGAGAAAGCTTCTTACTTCGGTTGCACTCCTAGGAGTCTTCCACAACCACTTTCGCGGGATCCACCCCTATGCCTTGCTTAGAAACTATATGTCCAAGAAACCGAACTTCCCTTCTCCAGAAATGACATTTGGAGAACTTGGCTTTCAACTGATGCGCTCTAAGCGTATTCATCACTTCCTTGAGATGCCTAGCATGCTCTTCCTCATCCTTTGAGAAGATCAGAATATCATCCACGAAGACAACAACAAACTTGTTAAGGAACTCCCTAAACACCCTACTCATCAAATCTACGAAGTAGGCGGGTGCATTAGTCAAACCGAATGGCATGCCAAGCCATTCAAAGAATCCATCTGGAGTCCTAAACGCAGTTTTATCAATGCTATCCTCAGCCACTCTAAGCTGATGGAATCCGGTGGCTAGATCGAGCTGAGAGAAAACAGAAGCACCTACAAGCTGGTCAAAGAGATCATCAATTCTCGGTAACGGGTGCCTATTCTTCTTTATCAGCTTGTTCAACTCTCGATAATCAACACATAGATGAAGCGAACCATCCGCCTTAGTAGCGAATACCACCGGAGCACCGCATTCAGAAATGCTTCGCCTAATAAAATTCTTCTCAAGCAACTCCTTGATTTGCTTACTGAGCTCCCTTCTTTCACGAGGGGCCATGTGCCTAACGGGCAATGATACTGGCTTGGCATTATCAACTAGATAAATGCGGAAATCTATCTCTCGTTTAGGGGGTAACCCCTTAACTTCTTCAAAGACATCGGGATAGTCTCGGACCACCCTTACAGATTGCAGATCATCGATGGACGAGTCGAGAGATTCAAGATAACATAACATGATGGGACCTCTAGGGTTACAAGAAATTTCTAGGGTGTTACCGAGGCGAGTCATGAGCCTCTCCACCCTATGCTCACAATCGAGGATGGCTCCATAACTGGACAACCTGCCCAAGACCAACCCATATCACGTGACCCCGAGAACATAAGCACTACACGTGAATTCTACGGCCAAGATAGAAATTTTCAAATCCACACAAATCATAGACAGATGGGCGGAACCCCCTATTGGATTTGAAACACAAACGGGATCCTCAACTAAGCTAGTACTTAGGTGCAAACTTTCAACAATATCAGAAATAAAACTATGCGATGCGCCAGAGTTAAACAAGGTATGAACAGGGAAATCAGAAATGTAAACATGAATTTTTATAAAAACTCTACCTCGGTCAAAAGTTGGAAGAGTGAGGAGAGCCTGCAACTGCCCTCCAGAGGGTCCTACTCGCTGAGTTCGTTCTTGCTCTTGTCCTTGCTTCTTGGGGCAATCCTTGCTAAAATGTCCAGATTCTCCGCAATGGAAACACTCGCCTAACTTCCTCTTCCTCTTCCTGCAATCTTTGGCTATGTGCCCAACGATCCAACAGAACTTGCACTTCCTTGTTTCCCTGGTCTTGTTGTCATTGCGATTGCTGTTGCCCTTGTTCCCCTTCTTGTTGTTCTTGTCTCTTTTCTCGGTATCTTCCTCTTGAAGTAGGGCCATATTCACCAAACTCTCGAAGGTCGCCCCCAGGGGTATATGAGACATGGCCAAACCGCGCAATGGCTCATTCAATCCTAGAGCAAAGTGTAGGGCCTTCTTCCGAGCTGTGTTAACCAATTTTAGACCGAACTGAGCAAGTTGATTAAACATATCCACGTATTCCCTAACTGTCATGTCCCCTTGCTTTAGAGATAGGAACCTTTCCATCTGAAGGTTCTCTTCTGTCGATGATAGAAACTTTAGTCCAAACCAAACCTTCTCCTAAAGTCATCCTAAGTCTCAATTGGTCTAGTAGTGGTGGTGACTACCCACCAATAAGCAGCTTCCCCTTTCAATAGCCATACCGCCAACAGAACTTTCCTACGATCTTCCACATCAAAGATAGTAAAGAGGTCTTCAGTTTCCTTTAACCAGTTTCTTGCCTCCACGGGAGTCTCCGATCCGACAAAATTCTTGCAACCCATCGCCTTAAAGTCTTCGCAAAGCTTTGCGAAATCCTCTTGCGGATGCTGAGGGGGAGGAGGAACCTCAGCTACGGGAGGAGGAGAGATGTTAGCGACGGGGGAAGGAGGAGGAATGTTCGCGGGGCCGGCTTCATTCGCCCTTGCCTCCATAAATCTCCAGAACCAGATGAGTACTTGTACGCCTTCCGGGATGTTAAAGCGATCGACCATACTAAAACGAAGAAAAAGATAGATTCAAAACGAAGGATAGTGCTATGGCTTTTGGGGAATAGCCTTTTTAAAATAACTAGACTTTTCTTGGAAAATACTTAATTGGTCTTGAAAATAGTTTTTCAAAAGGTAAGTTTCAAAAACACTTTTGCTCAAATCTTGTAAACCTTATGCTCTGATACCAAATGTAACACCCCACCTCCGCCAGGGTAACTCTTGCAAGCACTCTAGCTTTGGAGGGGTGTTTAGACAAGGTAAACATGCATGCAGATATCACAAGACAGAACATATAAGTAAAACAGAGTAAGTAAAGCAGCGGATTAAACTAGCATTTCAAAACCATAGTCATATTACAACAAAGTACTTGAGCATTATTTTCCAACAAACAAAGTCTAGCATAAACTGAAAAACTGAAATACATAAAGTACTATCCCCAAAGTGAAGTGATAAACCATAGCTAGCTCAATGTCCAAAACCGTACATGAGCAAATCCAGTAAGCAAGCTGTAAAGATCCAAGCTAAGCTCCAATGTTCCCACCCTGAGAACCAGAGGGGGGGAAACGGAAGAAAAGAGGCGAAAGAAAACAGGTCAGTCAAAAAGACTGGTAAGCCCTACTACTAACTGTCCATGAACTAGTAAAGTTAACTGGCATGAGAAGCTGAGATGAACATAAGGATAACAACATACTAGCATGATGATTATCTACCAAGGTAGATAAAGGTGACATCGCATAATCAAGGTAAAGTTTTGCAACACGGGTGTACTAGCATTCTAACATGTCAAGTAAAAACAAGAATTGATCCCTTGGCCCAAGCTTGGCCCACTATCATGAGGTGACCTAAATCAAGGTCCAACTACACGGTCTAGTCGATCGGCTCCCTATAAGCCTAACTCGTCAAGTGTCGGTGTCATACGGCTTAATTATGTAATGTAGTTGACTGTGCAGGGTCCACCCTAGGGTGTATCAGGCCCTATGGTGTAACCCTCTGACACCATTCCATGATGCACAGTCCAAACCTACCGTAGCCCGTGTTCAACTCCGGACTTGATGTGCACGACCATGGTCCACTTGAACAACCGGGGCATCATTCGGCCGTCTCTTTTGGTCTCTTACAATCAGCCCAGTAATCGTGCCCCACCCTAGCCTAGTCCTAGGGTCTTATGATACTACCAAGAAGGTTACTGCTGAAAAGGACCACGCAACTAGGGTTTCTTAACGGGTTAAATGTGGTTAACCCGATCCACACGTGGATTAAATCGGTTAATGGTACCCAAGGCTCCCGACTTAACCTCGATTAATCCATCAAGCCCAAATTGGTTAAGTATTAAGTGGACCATGACTTAACCCTAATCAGAAGGCATTAATTAACTTAATGCGCTTTAACCTCTCACATTAGACTTTGTTGTGGTTACTAGTTAAGCCGGGCGGGTCCGGGTAGCTTTACACCACAACTAGGTCTAACCTCTGGTTCGAGCACAACATGACCAATTCTCACATTGGGTCCTATTATTTGTAGCCACTAGTTAAGCCGGGCGGGTCCGGGTAGATTTATGCTACAAACTCAACCCAACCTCGAGTTGGCCTCACTCATATTTTCTAAGTGTCATGCCCATTATGTTTCCAAAACATAATTACAAGTTAACATATCACGTTATGTTACAAAAATCATGTTCATGTCATTATGTTACCCAACCCCAACGTAATCCCATCGTTTACATAATCGCAACATCGCATAAAGGATAAAACAGGGAACTTGGCATAACCATGACATAAAGGTGTTAAAGCCACAAGTTTAACATGGTGGCATATGAAATGTACATATGTACATATACTTGCATATTGCATTATTAAGCTTCAAAAGCATGCATAAAACCAAACTTAGCATATGAGTGATACATGGTGATAAATGACATGTAGAAGTTGCTAGAAGTTCGCATTTTGCCTCACATGCAAGTTATCATAAGGGATATGATAAATTTCATGTTGCCAAAATGCAACCTTTAATATAAAGCTTGGAGCTTTATGCTCAAAACCTCAAGTTTAACTTGCATAACATGATGACATGATCAACCCAAACTTGCATAACATAGCAACATGTGTCATACATAATGATTAAACCAACTTGCATAATGATCATCCAAACTTGCATATAATGATCAACCAAACTTGCATATAATGATCAACCAAACTTGCATATAATGACCAACCAAACTTGCATATAATGATCAACCAAACTTGCATATAATGATCAACCCCAAACTTGCATCATTCATTTAACTTTAGAGTTCAAAGAAAGAAAGTAGAAAAGGGCTTACAATGCTATGAAGACACAAATAAATATTTATTATAAAGATTGAGACGAAGCCCTTATGCAAGCACCAAAAACCCAAATATGCAATCTCCAAATGAAAAACCCTTGCGCCAAATCAAATAAAAATCCTTGTTTTGAAATAGAAATGTTGCAACTTGACTTGAATGCAAACTAAGAACACTCATACAAGTTTGAAAGCACTTGTATGAACTCATAATCTCTCATAGAAATAGGCTTAGGAATTTTAGCATGAGAGTGGAGGCCATGAGAGGAACAAATTTGACATAGTTTAGTTGTAGGATTGAATAATGGTGATTTAGGCTAGGTTTGGGGTCTTTTTATAGAGGATTAGGATAGTATTAGCCATAGGATTAACCCTAGATTCAATCCAAGCCATCAAAGCATGTCTTGGGGAAGAAGTCAAGTGTAGGAACCATCTAGGGCCTTTAGATTAAAGCTGAACCATGAGAACCATTCAAATGCAAAATCTGCATTTGAGCGAATCGGCCCACGGGTTGACAGCCAAACACCCTGGATTAACCCCTAGTCGACCCAGCGGGCTTGGGTCGACCTCAAAAATCGGCCGGTTCGGTTATTCCCCTCTCCCAATTCGCTGTTTTGAACATTTTTGCATATTTAATTATTTAATTTTCAATTATATATATATATATATATATATATATATCAATATATATATATATTTCTCTGCGCAACCCATTTCACTTAATTAAGTATACTTTAATTTGTGAATTTTTCGTGTAACTTCGCGAGGCCATATCTTGGTCATACGGACTCCGATTTTCGAAAACTCGGAATCTATTTCGCGTATTTTTCCGAGACAAAAGCAATGGCACAGCCCGTTTCCCTTGATTCAGATTATACAGCTTAATTCTGCCTCCATTTATGTTATAACATGTTATTCAAAAATACGGGTTGTTACAGATTAAGTCATGAACTTGGATAACAACACTTAACCCATTTGACAAAACCCTAGCTCAAGGGACTAGGTTGGAAATCGTAGTTAACAAGGATAGTGGAAAGAGGGGCTAAGTGGTAAACCTTAGTTAAGGGTAACTAAGTAATAATTCTTAGCTAAGGACATGGACTAGTTCATAAAGAGATGAGTAACCTGATACGGTAGGTCATCGCTTAGTATACGAGGAGGAGCAAGTTATCTGACTTGGATAAAAGCTCCAGCGAACTGGGTGACGAAGCGGAAGCTTCGGGGAATGTGAGGGTACTCTTGGTATCCCTCTGTGAGGTGGCGTGTGGTCCATGAAACCCGGCCTCACAGAGGTTAAGGTCTGCGGTAGAAGAGCCAAGAGTATGCCTTGGTTGCTATGCGAGCGACCTAAAGACTGGGATGGATTAGCGTGGAGTCGACGATACTTGATTTTGCCCCGGGATAGCATGTCGCCGACTACCTACCATCTTTAGTCAATCATGTACGTACGGAAAGGCAGGGAACTCCCAAAGGACCACATACTAGCTATCAAGTTATGGGTGAGGTTGGCTATCTGGAAGTGGGTATCGATGGGCCTTAGTGTAGTTCTCATACATGATTTTTCGTGGATTGCCTTTCAGTAGTTGAGGGAGGGGTCACGTGGGACCATAGCCACGGGTACAAAAACAGACCTTGATATCTGCATCAGCAGACGACTTAAAGCTCCCGACCGAGTTCCGTATTTCTTGATTTGCCCTGGCACGGAACTCGGATGGCACATTGAGGAACATGTGCATCTAGACATGGAAAACGATTCACGATACATACGTGGGATAAAGGGCGCGGTTGACGGGTGGCATAATCCCTAGTGGCCCTAGGTGGCTGAACCCAAACCGAGACACGGAAACGTTCATTAGGTAGCATAATCCCTAGTGGTCCTAGGTGGCAAAAATCCTAAGTGGACATGCGATAGTTCATGGTAAGGAAACATAACTAGATCAAGGGTAGCAGTCCAAAATAACTGCAAGGATAAAACGTTTACATGGGAAAGCCCGTATGGCCTACGGCAAAGGACTGAACTTATACATGGAAGGAAACATACGAGTTGGAAAAACCTACATATGCTATATATATTAGGGTGACATGGGCCATTACATGACATTGGGCAAGGGACATTCATAGTTGACACATGACACGGGTTGGGATGCTAGTATGAGGGGTGCAGAGCAAATATACATGATACATACCTTAGGATGTTATACATGGTAGATACCTTGGGACAGTATACTTGATAGAAACCTGACGATGTGGTAACTTGATTTATCTTGACATCGTAGTTTATCATGACACACTCGTTTATCTTGGTACAGTAGTTCATCCTGTTATTTTGGTTTAGCTTATCTATCTTGTCATCATACTTATGTTCATCTCAGTTCCTCATGCCAATTAACTTTACTAGTTTATATACTGATAGTAGATAGGGCTTACCAGTCTTTATGACTGACCCTGTTTTCTTTCGCCTCTTGTCTTCCGTCCCCCCCCCCCCCAGATTATAGGGAGGAAATGCTATTGTTAGTTTGGACTTCTTCTGTTTGAAGGTCATCACGCATGGCTTGGACTTCTCTTGGCTATGGCTACTTTACTGTTTTACTTGGGGAATAATTTATGAAATGGCTTTATGCTTCTTTATTATTGCAAGACAGGTTTTGATGTATTTTGATGTAAAAGGCTTTAGACCTTATTTTACAAGGTAATGAAATTTGTTTTACTTCCGCTGTTTTATACATATATGTTCTGTCTTGTAATATTTCTGTACATGTTTACCAATAATACCCCTCTAAAGCTAGTGCATTCCTTTGCGAGTGACCCTAGCGGGGGTGGTGTGTTACATTTGGTATCAGAGCAGAAGGTTACCAGACTGGGCAAAAGTTCTTAAAACCTTCTGAAAACTATTTGAGAAACCGTTTTACAAAGAAGCATTTTTCAAGAAAAGTTTGTTTTAAAAGGCTATTCCCCAAAGGCCATTAGCATTATCCTTTGATTCCTTGATTGAATCTCCTTTCCTTTCTTTCCTCCAACTGTGGTCGCAGTTGTTCTAACTGTGACTAATCTTTGTCTAGCCACGTAGGTGTTTTTCCGTACGATGGAGATGGTTCTCGAGAGACCTGTTGCCATGGTACAAGGAAGGATAAGAAGAGTAGGGATAAAGGACGAGAGCTTAAGGATAAGCAACTATTGCTATGGCTTAGTCCATCAAGGAGGACAAGGACAAGATCATCGGAGAGGGCAATTGTACGCTCCCATTTCTAGGGTACCTAAAAGAAATGGTACCGTTTCTGGTAAAGGTTTAGTCGTTCTTTTCTATCATCCCGTCCAGACTTTGTCTTGATCATCGTATCATTTAAATCTGCTTGGATAGTTGAGTCTCTGCACCTTAGTACTAGCATGGTAGAGGATCCCAGTTTTTGTCCCAAAATCTGGTTGGAGAGTCGGTCCATTTATTCATGACTTGTTGGATTTGAGAACGTCTATGCCAAGTGTTGAGATTAGAAGCAATACTTCTATTGTTGAGCCATGGATGGATTCTAGGGGTAAAGTGGTTATCCAGTAAGGAATACCATTCTCGGTTTTTGAAAAGAGGGTAGTCAGACTCTTGGCTTGCTTTAGTAATACCTTCGAAGTCTCGTGTAACCTTTTGGGTTCTGTCATGGTTGGTTAACTAGAATCTCTTGATGCATTTATCGGAAATCTCTGATCCAAACGAGTAACGTCCGCCAATAAGACGGATGGTTCATTCCGCTTAAGCATGGGTTATAGGAATCACCCTAGTAAGTGCACGTAGTAACATGGATTGGCATCAGTGAACGAGATCCAGAATTCACTAGTGAATTTTGGAGAGCTTGCATGAGTACGTAGATATGGTTGAGCCAAGTATACTAGGGAAAGAATAAATGAAAGTGGAACGAGAGGCGATAGTGAAAAGAGTTCCGACTCATACCTTGGAAATAGGAATCAAGGAACTACGAAATCATGAAGTCAAAGGCAGTCAAGGCACACTGGAATTAGGCTCAAGGAAATGCGGATTTGACGCGCGCATCGTGTCTCTTTTTAAGAGTATATCTTTGATCCTTGGTTCACCTATAGAGCTTGCTTGCATGCTATCGCTTAGTGGATATCCTCTCGGTCCTGTTTCTGTTACAAACCCCGTAAGGAGTTTGTCTTGTTTATCTCCTCGATCTTATCTTGGGAACCTTAGATAGAACTCTATGGATGTAAACATGTATTTGAAACATGTTATGATTGATATGGTTGCTCGTGGATGCGCGAATACACATTAGATACTAGATTGACGCGGTCACGTTTCATGTTGCATATGCACGAGTATTTATACTTGTTTATGGATGAAATTGAATGCGTTATCATGCGGATGTTGCATATGAATGAATGTTTGTGCACGCATATAGTACTTATATGACTAGGACTATTCGCATACATGTTGGACTCATGGCACTAAACATATTTTGCATTAGAAAGATCATTCAGGCCTGATCATTAGCATTAGCAAAGGAGCATATACACACACGTTCTGCATATGTTCATATGGCATTAGAAATCGTTTAAGGACAATGGTTGCCTGTGGATGATGTTTTGAGTAGATGGACGATGGATAGTAGGATACGTTCTTCCTAACTTGGAGATTTCGGGGACGAAATCCTTTAAGGAGGGGAGAATGTAACACCCCGTAATTTGAACATAAAAATTCACAAATTAAAGTAACTTAATTAAGTGAAATGGGTTGCGCAGAGAAATATATATATATATATATAATTGAAAATTAAATAAATAAATATGCAAAAATGTTCAAAACAGCGAATTGGGAGAGGGGAATAACCGAACCGGCCGATTTTTGAGGTCGACCCAAGCTCGCTGGGTCGACTAGGGGTTAATCCAGGGTGTTTGGCTGTCAACCCGTGGGCCGATTCGCTCAAATGCAGATTTTGCATTTGAATGGTTCTCATGGTTCAGCTTTAATCTAAAGGCCCTAGATGGTTCCTACACTTGACTTCTTCCCCAAGACATGCTTTGATGGCTTGGATTGAATCTAGGGTTAATCCTATGGCTAATACTACCCTAATCCTCTATAAAAAGACCCCTAAACCTAGCCTAAATCACCATTATTCAATCCTACAACTAAACTATGCCAAAATGTTTAGTCATGGCCTCCATCCTCTTGTCATAAATTCTATCTTCATTCACATGAGAGATTACATGATCATATGAGTGTATGAGAGTTTCTATGTTCATATGAGAGCTTCTAAACTTGATTTCAAGGCAAATCTTCATCAAAGCAAGGATCTTTCTTATTATTTTCTCAAGGGTTTTATTGGAGCTTATTGATTTGGGGTTTTTGCTAGTGTGGCTTCGTCTCAATCTTTTTATATATTGATTTGTGCCTTCATAGCATTGTAAGCCCCCTCCTACTCTTAGATATTAACTATAAAGTTAAATGAATGTTGCAAGTTTGGGTTTGATCATTAAGTATGATACATGCTATCATGTTATGCAAGTCTATAAAGTCATTACCTTGATCTTGTGGGTTAAAAGCTATAACCTTTATGTTGAAATGTTGCATTATGCAACATGAGAACCCTCATAACCTTTAGGTTAACTTGCATATGAAGTCATAACCCTTATGTGATGTTATATGCGAGTTACTTGTCATCATTTCATGTCATCTATGACCATGTATCACCTATTTGCTAAGTTTGAATGTTATGCATGTTTTGAGGCTTGACAATGTAACATGCAAGTTTTTGAGAACATTTATGCCTCATTTCCACCATGTTTAACTTGTGGCCTTATACCATTTTTGTCATGCCTTTGCCAAGTTCCTTCTTTAAATCCATTATGCGTTGTTGTGAATGTATATGCGAGTTTAAAAGCGTTGGGGTTAGGTTATGGGGAAACTTTAATGACATGAAACATGATTTGGGTAAGTTGGTATAAACGTGACAACATGTAACTTTGGCTATGAGCATGGGACTTGGAAACTTGACACGTATGGGTTGTAAGTGTAACAAGACACTAGACCAAACATGAAAATGGCCAACTCGAGGTTGGGT
Source organism: Allium sativum (assembly GCA_030737875.1). Classification (NCBI taxonomy): domain Eukaryota; kingdom Viridiplantae; phylum Streptophyta; class Magnoliopsida; order Asparagales; family Amaryllidaceae; genus Allium; species Allium sativum. The sequence goes on along the minus strand of JASFAX010000020.1, from coordinate 39,597,171 downwards.
TGAGTTTGTAGCATAAATCTACCCGGACCCGCCCGGCTTAACTAGTAGCTACAAACAATAGGATCCAATGTGAGAAGTTGGTCATGTCGCGCTTAAGACCCGAGGTTAGACTAGGTTGTGGTGTAAATCTACCCGGACCCGCCCGGCTTAACTAGTAACCACAACAAAGTCTAATGTGAGAGGTTGAGAGTGCATTAATTAAATTAATGCCACATGATAAGGTTAAGTAAATTTGACTAATGACACTTAACCGATATGACACGAATGGGTAGGTTAAGTGGGACCGGGCTTGATTTCTTAATGACACATATCCATACAAGACAATTAGGGGATGGGGTTAAGTAATTTACGCTTAACTAATCCGACTGGGTAATTAGATGGGGTTAAGTAATCCACACTTAACTAATCTAAACACGGTAATTAGATGGGGTTAAGTAACTTAGACTTAACTAATCTAAACACAGTAATTAGATGGGGTTAAGTAACTTAGACTTAACTAATCTAAACACGGTAATTAAATGGGGTTAAGTAACCTTCACTTAACTAATCTAAACACGGTAATTCGGTGGGGTTAAGTTAAACACTTAACCAATCTAAATGCGTTAATTCAATGAGGTTAAGTAACCAATACTTAACCAATTTAACACGATAATTTAATGGGGTTAAGTAACTTATACTTAACCAATTATACGTGATGATTTGATGAGGTTAAGTAACCTATACTTAACCAATCTAATAGGTGGACCTGATAGGGTTTAAGTCACAAGACTTTTAAAAGTAGGCTTAACCATTGTAATACGATTAGTGGATGGGGTTAAGCTAACCCATGCTTAACCAATCCGACTCGATAATCTGATGGGATTAAGATAATCTATGCTTAATCAATCTAACATGATAATCTGATAGGGTTAAGACAAATAAATACTTAACCAATTTGACTTGATAAGGTTAAGTCATGATCTTCTTGGTACACTTAACCAACCTGTAGGGCTAAGCCTTGAACTTGAGTACTTAGCCAATCTTGACATGATTCGTAGGAGGGTTAAGTCATGAACTTGGATAACAACACTTAACCCATTTGACAAAACCCTAGCTCAGGGGACTAGGCTGGAAATCGTAGTTAACAAGGATAGTGGAAAGAGGGGCTAATTGGTAAACCTTAGTTAAGGGTAACTAAGTAATAATTCTTAGCTAAGGACATGGACTAGTTCATAAAGAGATGAGTAACCTGATACGGTAGGTCATCGCTTAGTATACGAGGAGGAGCAAGTTATCTGACTTGGATAAAAGCTCCAGCGAACTGGGTGACGAAGCGGAAGCTTCGGGGAACGTGAGGGTACTCCCGGTATTCCTCTGTGAGGTGGCGTGTGGTCCATGAAACCCGGCCTCACAGAGGTTAAGGTCTGCAGTAGAAGAGCCAAGAGTATGCCTTGGTTACTATGCGAGCGACCTAAAGACTGGGATGGATTAGCGTGGAGTCGACGATACTTGATTTTGCCCCGGGATAGCATGTCGCCGACTACCTACCATCTTTAGTCAATCGTGTACGTACGGAAAGGCAGGGAACTCCCAAAAGACCATATACTAGCTATCAAGTTATGGGTGAGGTTGGCTATCTGGAAGTGGGCATCGATGGGCCTTAGTGTAGATCTCATACATGATTTTTCTTGGATTGCCTTTCAGTAGTTGAGGGAGGGGTCACGTGGGACCATAGCCACGGGTACAAAAACAGACCTTGATATCTGCATCAGCAGACGACTTAAAGCTCCCGACCGAGTTCCATATTTCTTGATTTGCCCTGGCACGGAACTCGGATGGCACATTGAGGAACATGTGCATCTAGACATGGAAAACGATTCACGATACATACGTGGGATAAAGGGCGCGGTTGACTGGTGGCATAATCCCTAGTGGCCCTAGGTGGCTGAACCCAAACCGAGACACGGAAACGTTCATTAGGTAGCATAATCCCTAGTGGTCCTAGGTGGCATAAATCCTAAGTGGACACGCGATAGTTCATGGTAAGGAAACATAACTAGATCAAGGGTAGCAGTCCAAAATAACTGCAAGGATAAAACGTTTACATGAGAAAGCCCGTATGGCCTACGGCAAAGGACTGAACTTATACATGGAAGGAAACATACGAGTTGGAAAAACCTACATATGCTATATATATTAGGGTGACATGGGCCATTACATGACATTGGGCAAGGGACATTCATAGTTGACACATGACATGGGTTGGGATACTAGTACGAGGGGTGCAGAGCAAATATACATGATACATACCTTAAGATGTTATACATGGTAGATACCTTGGGACAGTATACTTGATAGAAACCTGACGATGTGGTAACTTGATTTATCTTGACACCGTAGTTTATCATGACACACTCATTTATCTTGGTACAGTAGTTCATCCTGTTATTTTGGTTTAGCTTATCTATCTTGTCATCATACTTATGTTCATCTCAGTTCCTCATGCCAGTTAACTTTACTAGTTTATATACTGATAGTAGATAGGGCTTACCAGTCTTTATGACTGACCCTGTTTTCTTTCGCCTCTTGTCTTCTGTTCACCCCCCCCCCCCCCAGGTTACAGGGAGGAAATGTTATTGTTAGTTTGGACTTCTTCTGTTTGAAGGTCATCACGCATGGCTTGGACTTCTCTTGGCTATGGCTACTTTACTGTTTTACTTGGGGAATAATTTATGAAATGGCTTTATGCTTCTTTATTATTGCAAGACAGGTTTCGATGTATTTTGATGTAAAAGGCTTTAGACCTTATTTTACAAGGTAATGAAATTTGTTTTACTTCCGCTGTTTTATACATATATGTTCTGTCTTGTAATATTTCTGTACATGTTTACCAATAATACCCCTCTAAAGCTAGTGCATTCCTTTGCGAGTGACCCTAACGGGGGTGGGGTGTTATAGTATCTTGAGTGTTTGTAGATTAATCTCATTGTAATTGTTAATTCTTCGTGAATCAAAAAATTATAAAATGGACATAAGCTCATTAAAGTCGAACCACTATAAATCATGTGTGTTTATTGTTTTTCTCTTGTTTTGATTTTTATATTTCTTCACTTTTCTCTACAAATTCTAATCTTTGGGTTTTACGCCATATTTTGGTCAAACACAATAAATTTCCCTTTTAATTATATTTATTACTATTATCGAGAAAATCTGTCATTTGTGGCACTAACGGTCATATTTTACTAAGTATTCATTATCCTATCGAATATCATATATATATATATATATATATATATATTAGTCCTATACAAATTCTAATCTAGTTATTGTAACTCCCAAATGTTACTATAAAATTAAATCCGTTTAATTCTTATTTGATTATATGTATATAAGTTTATTGTTTATTTATTTCCTTAGTTGGAGTTACAATCTCTATTCCCGAATATCAATTTAATTGTAACCATTTAGGAATATGTATTCTATTCAATACATTTCCCTAAATAAATATGGTTACAATACTTATTCCCTTATTTGTCACCATTTATTACAACAATAAGTTCCATGTTTATTGTTACAATGGTCATAAACAATTAATTTCCATTTATTATAGGATTTATTACCATACATAAAGTGGAAACACTTTAGATTCAAACAACAATAATAACAAACATTTATTTGCTATAATAGCGTCATTTACGTATATTAAGAAGGATAAGATTAGTGTGTATATATATATATATACACACATTTATAATTTACACATGGAGTTAACGAAGTTACTAATTTATGCTTTATTATTATGTATTAATTATGTTCTGATCTAAATAAGCAACCAAAACTGTGACACCCTATTTCCGTTAATGTCACTCATAGAGAATGCATTAAGTTTTGTGAAACGCAATAGGTAAGCAATACAGATATTCACATGACAGATATGAAATAAGCAGCGGAAAATTTCAACTTCGTTATTAAAAACAAAACGTAGTCTTAGACATGTTTCATTAAAGCCAATTACCTTAAATATGTCTCATAAAACATCTCATAAAACAAAACATCATAGTGCAGTAACATAAAATCATATCCCTCATAGCAAGCCATAATAGACCAGAGAACAAGTCAAAGTGGTACATCTCAGAAGTCCATATCCAAGCCGACAGAGAAAGTCCTAATCACTGTGGAGTGATACCACTCTGAGGACCTAGAGGGAAAGTAAGAAAGAAGTGAAAGAAAAAGGGTCAGTGTGATAACCCCAAACTTCCGCGGAATGAAAGTAAGGAATAATCATTTGGAATACAGCATAAATATAACAATACATATCACGGATACAACATAGCACAGGAAAACTATAGAATAAAAACATCATACCAGCGGAATATGAATGTCATCAAACACAGAATCCCACAGTCATAGAGTTCTAAATTATTACATCAGGTTTCAGCAAAAAGGAAATAAGTATCAACTTCAAAATAGAACAACTTGACTAAGCAACTCCAAGAAAGTTAAGCAGCTCCAAGATAGCAACTCCAAAGAAAGCTAGACCTGTTACTTGGCTGCCCGTGTGGAAAAGAGGGCACCCGAGTTTGCAAAAGGTGAAAACAAACTACTAGTCAGTCATGGGACTGGTGTGAGCATTCTTAATTAATTTAACTAAAAGTAATAAGGCAAATCCAAAGACCACGCTGCTAACGTGGAACAGGTTTATTCTAATTGATTGACGTGCAATTTAAGGTGATTGAACAAATAAATAGGTAACGTAAAACAACGCAATGCTTTTGGAAAAATGGAAACACCTTAAGACTCAAGTCCCATCACACAATGCAACGCAAACCAGAGGATAGAGTTTTACCTTATGGTGATTAAACATGCTTGGTACATAAAAACGAATTTGATATTATTATTAGTGTATATATGTTACAAAAACATTTCAAAGTAAATGTATCAATCCTAGGAAGCATAGCTACCATATACTATGCCTCCATAATTGTAATACAATCAAATTCGTAGGGTCGTATTGGGAATTTGGTTTTCCATTATGAGTTAAGGCTAGGGAGGAGCTCCTTACCGATTCGAGAAACTCTAGCTAATGTCTCAGGATCCCCCGCAGTGAACCCTTGGATTCTACAGGGCCGGTCCACACATACAGCTTTGTGTATTAGTTATTCCTGAACACACGTTTCCCAATCCTATAGGACCTATCATCCGAGGCGCGCCTCATTCCATCATCCATATAAGTAAAATATCAGCTAGTTTAAGCACTGACACTACTCCTATCTAGAAAGAAACGTGCTCCTCTCCATGCGTTTCCTTCTCCCATTTTAGGCTCAACCGGGTTGTGAGGCTCGTGAAGCTACATAATACACAAAGCTATGCTTATTCAAGCTGTGCTTTGATCGTCACCACAAGGTTCTGCTTTTCAACTAGAAACCCTGATCATTGCATCTTAGTATGCCACACCTTCACTCCATATCACACTACCAATCCTTTGCCGAAATATACAAAAGGGTGTTAAGCAAGAGAATGAATTCTCCGCCACTAGTCATTCATACATTCGGCGGAAAATTAATAAATACAATATAAAGGAGTACAATGTCGGACACACATTCCATTTATAAGCTCGTTCTGGGTCTGAACGAAACTAGAGATACTCTCGTCCCGTATGTCCAGTACGGAAAGGAGGTACCCGCATATCCGTGAAATCAACATGTACGTTTGGCCAATTACCCCGACCCTTTAATTAGGAGCAAGACAATTCAGGGTCTTGATCGTTGTCCATTCGAGGGAAGATTCACGGCCTTCATTCGCCGTCTTCACACTTCGACCTTTAACGTCATTTGATTATTTGGAATGAGATTAACTCGGACTTTCCAAATAATTTTCGCATATATAATTTGAGAAAACCATTTCATGTCGTTATATTATTTTATAATGATTATTTCTTACCTTAATTATATAAATAATTAAATCCTTAATTAACGACGCTTTGGGTCAAAGGAGCGACCCTGGCGCTGCTTTGAACCAATTTTGATTTACACATTCCTCAAAAACTAACCGTTGGATTTTTAACGTAGTTTATATCGCTGGAAAGATCTTCCCAAAACGGTCCTAACGGTTTTCGTTTTGGGAAAATCCGACAGTCGAATCTTTTGATATAGTCGTTTAAAGGTACGATTCCAAAACGCGAACTACCGCGCCCGATTCGTTTAATTTTAATTATATTTAAATATAAAATATATAAATATAAACCGTTTAACCATAATAACGTTGTTCAATTTTATAACGAGCTAAACAACTACCAATCTCCATTTGATTTTAATTCATTTAAAATGAAGACAATATTTCAACATTTTAAATACATTCCTTTTTTCCTTTATTTACATAAAAAATGTAAATTATAATTCAAGGTCCAATTTCTCCCTTGTTCTTTAGTTCTTATATTTACATAGGATTATAAATTATATTACAATGTTGAATTCCATCCTTTATTCTTTTATTTACATTAAAAATGTAAATTCCATTCTTTCAATTACACTGTAAAGTTATTTCTGTAATTACATAAAAAATGTAATTAACATTCCCTGTTAAATTTTCTATCTTTTAATTTACCATGCAAAAATGTAATTTACATTCCAATGCAAAATTATTCTTTTTAATTACATGTAAATTTTACCCTTTTTAAATTATACAAAAATGTAATTTTGATTTCAATGCCCAACCTTTCTTTTTAAATTCATAAGAGTGTAATTAACATAGCGTTGAATTTTTTTATCTTTACAAATTACATTAAAAATGTAATTTTATTTACAACGCCAAATTCTTCCTTTTTTATTCATTACATTGACAATGTAATTAACATAATAATGTAAAATTCCTATCTTTTAATCTGCCTCTTAATTTACAATATAAAATCATACTTTTTAATTACATTAAAAATGTAATTAATATTACATGTCAAATCTTGTCTTTTAATTCGCAATGTAAATTCTCATCTTTATTTATATAACAAAAATGTCCTTTTTAATTTGCCTGTAAATTCATACTTTTTAATTACATGAAAAATTTAATTACATTAACGGTGAAAAATTCTATCCTTATGAATCACTTTGAAAATGTAATTTTGTCTACATTGTCCAATTTCTCTTTTTAATTACATTAAAAATGTAATTTCATAAATAGTGAATTCTTATCCTTATGAATTACATTGAAAATGTAACTTTAATTGTAATGGTAAAATCTTATTCTTTAATTCCATTTAAAACTGTAGTTTCATTTACAGTGCAGATTCTTATCCTTTAATTACATATAAAACGTACTTTTAATTTACAATGTAGATCCTACTCTTTAATTACATAAAAAAATGTAATTTTATTTACAGTGCAAAAATCTCATCTTTAAATTTACATTGCAAAAATCTCATCTTTTAATTTACATTGCAAAAATATCATTTTTTAATCTACAATGTAAAAATATCGTCTTTTAATCTACAATGTAAAAATATCATCTTTTTTATTTACAATGTAAAAATATCTTCTTTTTAATTACATATCAAAAATGTGTTTTTGACTATAATTAAATATCATATAATAAGCATGAGAATCTGATAATCTGTTTGGAAGGGACAAATTATTTTAATTCAACAACTATACCCAAATGATAATCTTGACGACACCATGTCAATAAAAGAATTACAACACATATGATATTTTGAATGGATTGAAAATTCTAATCTCATCCAATTCTCAGACCAGATGTTTTTTTTAATTGGAATACAATTCAGTTTAATCCAATTTTTACAACATGATGATAATTATTAGATCTATACAGATCCATATACACAACCATAGATCTTAACCAAAACATGCCAAATCAAACAAACAACATCAATAATCTTATCATGTCGCAGATCTAATATATTTACAATTCAACTGATTCAAATAACCATAGAATAATAATTAACTAGATTTAATTATTTAAAATAGAATCTCACCTTGCTTTTCAGTCAGATCTAGAATTCAAAAAGGTCCAGAAATTTGTTCCAATCATTTCTGAGTGGAAGTATTTACTGTCATGATTCACACGGATCTGAAATTTTTGGATTCGGAGATCGTATGAATTAATTATCAATTTTTAATAAACAATTACTTTTCACAACTGTTGTTGCAACAGAATTAAGCGTCGCGAAATCTGAAATGTTCATACCTTAATATTCAGTTTTGTTCAAAACTTTGAATCCAATTTTTAGGGGATTGGATCGATGGTTTTCAGAATGGTTTGCGCGACGTGGGAGAGCTTGGAGAGAGGGTTGTTCGCTAGAAAAGGGGGGAGGTGCGGTGCGGTCTGGTGGGCCCGGCGGTGACCGAACAGCGGCGGCTTTGGGGCTTGGGTGCGGCGGTTTCAGGCGACGAGGGGTGGTGATTTCGGTGTAGAATCGAAGAGAGGAAGAGGCTCTTCAAAAAACTCTACTGTGGGGTGTTCTGAAATTGAGAGGAGAAGGAGAAATTGGAGTTTGAAAATTCGATGAAGAAAAAGGGGCGGCGGCTGTAACCATCGGGGAAGAACGATGAATAGTGCCCCCGTATTTATACGTGTATTCTCAGGCGTATTTTCTTATTTATAATTTAATTAATTCCAGAAATTAGGGTTTATTCGTCTGATCTCCAAACGGAGCCCAATGACTGTCGAACAACATGTTTTGACGCCTTCTGAACGCAATGGCGCTAGTGCCGAAGTCCAATTCTGGAGTTTACAGCATGTTTCTTTTATTTTTAAAATAAATCTTTAATATTTAATTCGAACGTACTTTCTCATTTTACCGGGGCCACATACGAACTCAGAAAAATCCAGAAAAATTATTTCTAGCTTTGTTTTGATGATACGGTTCTAACAAGACTAATTTCGTTGAATTCTGAGACCGTTAGAAAAATGGCTATTTTCCAATCGATTAAATTTGACTGAAACTGACCAAACACGCTTTCCTTTACCATGCTCACATATTAACTTTAAAAATTCTAGAAAATTAAACTTAGCAATAATTTGACATTCCGGTTCCAACAAAAGTGGTTTCGTCGAAAACATAGGTCGTTTGAAAAATGGTTATTTTGAATATTAAAAATATATAGAAATTCTACGGCGACTATCTGAAATTCCAACTGGCCATAACTTTTGATTCCCGCTATGAAATTTCGATTTTTCAGATTCTTGGAAAGATATTTTTAAATAGAACCTAATATTTTTGGTTTCGCCAAAATCCGAATTATTCTGCATCCTCTACAGTCAGTCAAAGTTCAGATTTGACTTTTCAAACTACCGTGCTCTTTCTAATTCCTTTTATAATTAAATTGACTATAATCGAATTAACTTCGATTAAAATAAATTTCTAGTCGCTATTATTTGAAATAATTTATTTCAAATATTAAAAACCCTTGAAATTTCTAAAATAAAAAATTTAAACTGGCCCCAAATTCTAGGTTGTTACAGTCAGACATAAATTCTAGCTAGTTCTAGCGATTTTCAAATATGTATAAAATAGAAATGTCAAGACAGGTAAATACAACAAAATGAAAAAAGGTATAGTGTCATATAAGGTAAGACTAAACTAAACAGAATAGCAGGATAGACATGAATAACATGAATAAACTATAGCTGAGCAATGCTTCACATTTATAGCCCAAATACAGGTATGTCTCCACCAATGTTAGCACAACAGGTTTAGGTGTTAGCCTAACAGATTAACAGAAACAGCAGAATTAACAGCAGGATTAGGCGTACCCTAATTACATAACAGGATTAGTTGTTACCCTAATTACATAATAGTAGGATCGGTGTACCATAATTACTACCAATGTGATCGTCTCTTTATTACGTAAATAACCTGTGTCAGCCTCGACAATTGGGTGTGTCACTCCCGAACCCAACAACTATATAACGCTAACCTATTTACTAGTGTTACAACGGCTTAGTTTCCTTAATCGGACTCATGAACACTCATATCTCCGCTGGAACGTGCCTGTACCCACCTTCCCCTTGTAAACCTCTTACTACCCAGTTCAATAAAGCGTGCCCTGGCCCCTACCTAGTGCAAGGCCCTCAAACAAAATACCAATAGGGATACTGATTGATATGGGTTCCAAACAACAGATTGACACAAGCCAAACTCCCTAAGATTGTGCCCCCAAATAACTAGGATTTAAGAGTCCCCAAAAACCGATATAATGGTAAAACGAAGGATGTAACACCCGTATTTTTAGTGTAAGATAATAAAAAAAGAATATCTTAATTAAATATTCAGGATATAGTAAAACGGACTACGCCATTACGTCCATCTCGAGATTCTTGTCAAAATCGACACCTGGTTTGCGTAAATCAGACAATATATTAACAAGTTATTAAGGTTCGAAGTTTGTATATGCGCAAAAATAAATATGTATATATATATATATATATATATATATATATATATTACGTTCAGAAATTCAAAAATGTGTCTAGAAATTCGAAAATCGGTTCAAAATTCAAAATTTCAGAAGGCGGCAGATATCCCGCCCAGGTGGGTCGACCTCCTCAAAGGTGAGTTGAAACCAGGGTCGACCCCCTCAAGGGTGGGTCGACACCAGGGTCAACCGACTCAAAGGTGGGTCTACCCGCCTGCGGCTGGTTTTGGCAGATTAGGGTTTTGTGATATTTTGACGATTCAGATGGCTTTCAGGCAAATCTGGGGGTCCCGCTTGCTCGGTACTCTTATAAATAAGACCCTAAACCTTGCCCTAAGCCTCATAATTTGGTGGCTATGCTGGAATGCTGCCATTATTCTCCATCCCTCTCTCTCACTTCTCAAATCTATTTTGAAAATTAAAACATTAGCCTAGGAAAATTATGAATCCAGATCTAGAAGAGAGAATCAACGTTAATAAAAGATTATTAAATCATGAAAGCAAGGTAAACTTCTTGATCCAATCTATTCAATTCTTCCTATTTATTTCCCTTCTCTTTTAATGAAAATAGTCGATCCACGTTATTAGGTTTCAAATCAAATTAAAGGGGAAAGGAAAACCATGGATGATGGGGCAGATCAGATCCAAAATTTGGAAAAAGGCATGAAAGGTGAGTGGGTTTAAACTATAGTCTTTTGATAATGTTATGACTATCGTTTAGCATTCCCCTTTTAATAGATTCTGAAATTGCCAGTTTAATTATAAATTGTTGTTATAAAAAGTTGAGAAGTTAATATGAATAGATCAAGAAATTCTTATGTTGAATCTATTAAATTGGGGGAATGATTAGCATGATATAACGTCAAATTGTTAATATGAATAATTCATATATTGAATCAGTTGAAATGTTGGAATGTTTACATGTTATAATATTAATTTGAATATGTAGGAAAAATTCATATATTGGATTTGTTGGAGTGCTAAAAAGTTTACATGTAAATTTGTCCCAATTATATACAGGGAATAACTGGAGTAAGTATATGACTATATGGATTAATGTTAACATAGAATCAGATAAATATGGGTTTGGGGCATCGACCAAATTATGTTTAAAGATCTTAAATTGGATTATAAGTATAGAAAAATGATTTAGGCACAAATGGGATCATATGTAAAATATGAATTGGCATAATTTGAATTTAGACATATAACCCATCATGAATATAATTGGGTAAATGGGCATTGACACCGATAAAGGCATAGGTTTAAATAATTGATTAATAATGAGTTCCTAATATTACAATTAGAGATTGTAATTGCACTTATGACATGAGGTTAGGTTGCATTAGCAGTGGAAGTCTGCCCTGACCTGACCGGCATATCCAGCAGCCACTAATGTTGAACCTAATGTGAGAGGTCTAAGTATGCAAATACGAGAAGGGCTATGACACGAGGTTAGGCCCAACTTGTGGAAGAAGTCTGCCCGGACATGACCAGCATATCTAGCATCCACGAGTTGTAGGCCTAATATGGGTGGTCTAGCCCATTATAAACAATAAATGGACATGGTAATGAATTGGACTACTTAACCTAATCTAATCCACATGGATTGTATGAATATGAACTAAAGTTAGGGTTAAGTAAAAATTGGTTGCACAGTAGGTGGGCTAGGCAAACCAAAGGGGGTGGGTAATATTTACATATAGGCCCGCAAACTGAGCCCGATAAGGTTATGTAATTAAAGACACCTAGTGGTTTACATAACCAGTAGAAATAATAAAGTTATGTAATTAAAGGCACCTTTTATGGTAAGCATAACTTGTAGAAATGATAATCACCTATTATAAATAATTAACATTAATGAAAATGTTGTATAATAGGTAGACTTGCCATAGGGACAAGTGAAGATTTTAACTTAGGTTATAATAAACTAGTAAGGGAATGGGATAACTGGTGAATTGAGTTAAGGGACACTTAATTATAAATTAAGTAATCAGTAAAGGGGAAAACTTGAAACCAATTAAGAAAAGGGGGAAGTATATCGTACTTAATTACAAATTAAGTAATCTGTAAGCTTGGGAGTCTGAAACCCGTGATAAGAATGTTTAGGCTTGTCCTTAGGACAAGAGGAGATTATAACATAGGTTATAATAAACGGGTAGAGAAACTTATTAATGGGCCTTAGTCAATAGAACTAAGTTAATAAGTAAATAACAATAAGTTGTATTGGCAATATAAAATGGAATTATGATTAAATGGGAAAGAATGAGGAAACTTATCAAATGAAATAAGTTATATTTAGTCATAAATGGTAAGTGACATGTTAATTAGAAAAGATGTGAATTGGATATACTAAATTACATGTTGAGTAAAACATGTTATTGTAATGATGAAATCAACAAAAAGATAAAAAGGGGTTGTGGATTACAGACCTTAGGCCACAATCTAGAGAATAACATGTTGTGGGCTTATCAATAAACTTAAATGGATTAAGTTGTATAACTGAAATAATAAGCAAGAGAAAATTGGTAATTCGAATAAGAGTTCAGTGTCAATGAGAATAACCAAGTTAAAAGGAAACCTAATGAGGTAAGGCAAGTGCGTAAAAGAATGTTTAGACATAGGGTCTAATAACATATTAAAGTGAAGCGCTTAAACTAGTCCACACGTTTGCGGGTGAATAACCCAACAGGGTAGATCCCCGTGGTATTATAAGGAACTAGGGGGAGCGCACATTCATCTGGTTGTTCTGATGGCTCCGAAGGACTGGAAGGGGAAGCACGCGGCTTCCTGAGGTACATAAGGTGCTCCTGGTAGTCCTCTGTGCGGCGGCAGATGTCTTAGGTTGTGCCCGTAGAGTTTGGGTCTGCGCGTAACTACTAGGTGGGTGGGCCTTGACTGCAGATGTTGCTATGCAGTCAGAAAGTTGTGACGACGTAACACCACGGTGGTTCGTAGGTTGACTCACCAGGAGGTAGAGGGTCACAACCAACAAGGGTAGTAGACCTTCAGACACCCGTCATCGGCAGACAATGGGATGCGGAAAGACTCGAGCTAAACCCAAAATACCATTTCGCCCTTCACTATTGGGGTAAAGGGTTGAGGGAAGACACCACATGGATGTTTAGATTGTTTGCGTAGGGGTAGTCGCTTAGCTCTGATGGTCTTTACTAGTTGAGGGAGGGCCGAGGTGGGGCCGTAGCCACCACGAAAACAGACCCTAGGTATATCTGTATATAAAGGCTCTTTAAAGACGGGCCTGTACATATATGGAAAAGCTCCCGACCGAGTTCTGTGTTTCTCGTATTGCCCTACCATAGAACTTGGTGCACATTAGAGGACGTGCTATTGAGGCATCGACCTACAATTGAAGATACGTTTGGTGGACAGTCCAGATACATGCATGTCGGCTCTGGGTGGTGTATCATGGACTTAAGGGCATTACTCCGGTATGGATTTTAATTCGAACAAAGGTGGCAGTCAGTACGTTACATAGCATAGTAATGATAGATATATGCGAAACATGATATTGTTATCTGTACATCACTACGACGTAGGATGAGGGACTGCGTATATTCCGATGCTGTTACGTTGGAGACCATGCGAGTGGGGTACCATGGGGTGTACCTCAATATTGGGGGTAGCTACATATATATATGGTATTAGGTTAATCCACTGGGAATTAAATGGGTGCGACGTTTGTGTAAGCCTTGAGTGTTGTTAATCCAAGTAACCTAATAAATAACAAAATATGATTGAACGGTATATGTAGGATTATCCAAAATGCATAGTTTAAATCCAGTCACCAGATTTGTGTTCTGACCCCCTCCTCATAACATACTCGCAGGTTAGATTTGTGGCAGAGACATGAGACATTATAACTTTGGATACTAGTTAAGCAGTATTATTAATACGGCAAGGCTATACTTTGATTTAAAATATATTTTACCCATTACGCTGTGAGATATTTTCTGAGCTCTAACATATTTTATGTCTTTGTTTTTTTTGCAGGATACCAAAGCATAACAACTTGAGCTTCGATAGATTGGAGTTTTTGGAAAAAAAATCCGATCTGTCGAAATTAGGGTTGTCACATCTGGTATCAGAGCTTAGGTTTAGGATTCCTATATAAATAGTGAGTGAACGTATTTGTATTTTTAAAAATATAAATATATTATATATATACCTTGTTCCATAGAGGAACCCACTAAATAAAAAGAGTATAAACGGGATGTTTGTTTTATACACTAAATGAATGAATAAGGAAATTTGAGAACCTTAGGTAATTGGGTGGAAAATGTACAATGTATTTTGTAGGAAGGAAAGTGAATCCCATATGATTAGTATTTTGGGTTAGTAGGTTTGAAAACCTTATAAATTGGAAAATTTTGAAAAGATAAAAATGGATTAGGAATATATGTAGTTGAGAGAAATGAACTTGGGTAGTGTCTTGGAAAGCCTAGAAGAATTGGAAACCCGCTTTGAGTCTAACCCCATTATTAACTTTTAAGAACCTGAAACTATAAAAGTTTTGGGAAAATGGTTTACGGTGTTTTCAAGTTTTAAATCTTAAAAGTTAAAAATTTTAAATATGTAAAGTATACATATTGGGTTTTTAAAGGAAAATGGGGTATATTTTGCAAACAGTGATTTCTTGCGAAAATTTTTATCTAAAGAAAATTCTCTCAATAAAAGGTGCATAATATAGAGCATGTATAGCTCGCTAGTTTTCTTATTATAATTCATATAAGAATCTTTAATAAAGAAAGAATTTAAATCTCTATTCTTATGATAACCCTTTTGATAAATTATTTTAAGATAATTTTGTTGTGTGGACAAAATAATTGCAGGAATTAAGAATAGAGTGGATTTTTGTACCTTGTAGTAAGAGACTAAACCGACCTTATAGGTAAGAACAAGTCATAAACCCGATGGAGAAAATAGCTGTCCGTATCTACTCCAGTTTTGTGATTTGAAAAAAATGATGATTTACATTTTTAAGATGACATGTTTTTGTGGTTTGGGAAAAGTAAGTTTTTATGAGGAAAATGAAATTTTGACACTTTTGAATTTTTGAAAGAAAATTTAAATGAAAAGGAAAGGCCAAACCATGTTTTAAAAGTATGAAGTAGGTAAGGGTTAGTGCCCAGGAAAGACGAGAAAAGTTTTGGAGGCTATAAAGTAAATAGCGAAAATTATCTTAGAATAATAGTGAGTTCCCGTAAACGCGTAAGCATTGAATAGCGTAGGGTGTTGCTTGAAATAATTGTTGGTACACAGCTAGGACTAGTCGTGACTACTAGATAGTAAAGGGCAAGTAAGTGTTTAGATCATGTTGCTAATTTCCATGTTAGGGCTAAAACCCGTTACTACATTTCTGTGGGGACGTTTTGTTATTTTGTTGAGTAGTCAGGGTAGCACCTAAAGCTGTCGTGGATCCCATAGTTTGGACTTTTCCATCTGAGGAGGACATAGTCCTGAGATTCTTGGCCATAAGTAGTAGCTGTGTAGGTTGTCTGTTCTCCTGTTTTAGTTGGAAGACTAGAGCCTTATTTAAATTTAAACTAAGATTAGATAATTAAATAAGATAAGAAAAGAGAAAATGTTACAACTGAAAAGGAAACAGAAAATTTAGTAAAGCAACAAACATGATAAATTATGAGAAAAGATGGATAAGAATAAAAATTTCTAAGATAAGATAATCAGTAACATAGACAATTTTCTTATGTGGACTGTGCTTGGATAGGAAAATAGGGAATCTTTGTAAATAGTTACATAAAAATCCAAGTACGGTTAGAAAAAGGTTGGAAAAAGAAAAGCGGGAGATGCAGAGTTTTCCGTTTTACACCTTTTTGTAACATAAGAAATCGAATGTAGAAAATTAGATTTTTCTGAAATTCGAAAAATAAAGTTGGTTGGTAGGATTATGGATGCAACAATTGGATGAATTGTGCTCTTAATCAGTAAGAGTGTGGGAAAATTTGGATGAAAAAGCATTCTGATTTTCAAAATATTGCATTCACGTAGAACTACCAGTATATTTAGGATGTGAACATCATATTTTAAAAGGATTTTTGAAAAGCTTGCCTACGCATACGAGGTTCCGATTAGGCATGCATGCGTTATTATGTTGTACTTCACTTTACCAAGGGCACAATGTTTGTAAAAGTTGGATTCACACATGATGGAGTATTTAATGCGAGGGGTTAATTTATTTTACCCTTATCAAATTTCGGGGATGAAATTTCCTAAGGGTGGGAGAATGTAACACATCGTATTTTTAGTGTAAGATAATAAAATAAGAATAACTTAATTAAATATTTATAATTTAGTAAAATGGACCATGCCATTACGTCTATCTCGAAATTCCAGTCAAAATCGACACCTCGTTTGCATAAATCGGACGCTATGAAGAAGTTATTAACGTTCGAAGTTTGTGTACACGCAAGGAGAATATATATATATATATATATGTAAGTATTAGAAATTCAAAAATGGGTCCAGAAATTCGAAAATTGGTTCAAAATTCAAAATTTCAAAAGACGGCAGATTTCCCGCCCAGGTGGGTCGACACCAGGGTCGACCCCCTCAAAGGTGGGTTGAGACGACCCGAAATCCCGTTCCGACGGAGACAAGGGTTATCTTTGGAATATAACACAGAAACGGATAATAGCAGAACAAAATTAAATAAATACACCAGATAATGAACAATAGAATATACTGGATAAAAGGATTCATCAGAGTTACACAGTATACAGGATCTTACTTAGTACAAATACAGTTCAGCTATACATAAATGTCTACAGCGGAAAACAAACAAAATATGTACAATAGGAGCTGAACAACATAAAAAGAGATAAATGATAGAATCCATCTTCAGCTCCAGCTATCCAGAGAGAACCAGCTAAACCTGAATACAAGGCTGCCCATGTAGAAAAAGGGGCACCCGAGTTTGAGAGTGAAACAAACTACGAGTGAGTCATGGGACTGGTACGAGAAATCTATTCAACACATATATAATATGGCTAATCACAGGACCACGCCACTCTCGTGGGACGGGTTTACTCCATTGGATTGCCAGTGCTTTAAAACAAATCTTTCTTTTAAACATCGCTATGCTTTTTATAAAAATGAAGCCGTTATAAGAGTCAGTTCCCATCACACAATGCAACGCAAACCGGAGGATAGAGTTTTTACCTTATAACGGCCAAAATATGCTTGATACGAATAAAACAAAGGCATTTGATATTATTGCTAGTGTTTATATGTTTTGAAAACAATTTCAAATCATAACTATCAATCATAGACGACATGAGCGTCCCATGCCACTATGTCGCCAAATATATATACAATCGAAACCGCACCGTCACGTATTTGGAAATTGGATTTCTGTCCTGAACCAAGGCAAAAGATAGTCCTTACCGAATTCGTGACTCTCTAGCCCGAGCCATAGGTACAGCCGCGACCATACCCTGGATCGTCAGGGCCGGTCCACTCGAAGTGGATTATAATGCCTGAACAATGCGTTTCTCCACCCTTTGGGGTGTAAATGAGCCAACGAATGACTCCATCGGACCCGGATCGTCCGATCAAACCGAGGCGCCTCGCAACAGCAACAACCACATAGGTGAAAAATATATAAATGTTAGGGCTGGTAGGTCACTGACACCACCCTAGCTAGAAAGAAAACGCACGTCCCCCCTGAGGTCCTGCTCCCGTTTCTGGTTCATACCGGGTTGTGAGGCTCACGAATTTACGTTATACACAAAGCTACGCCACAAAGGAGGTGCTTTGATCCTCACCACAAGGCTTTGCTTTTCAACAGAAGCCCTGATCACTGCATCTTAGCATGCCACATAGGCAATTCATGCCATGCGACTGATGTCCATCGATATACAACCTCTGAGCTCGTGCGTCTTAGAGAAGGGTGTTAAGTAAAAGAATAAATTCTCCGCCGCCAAACAGATGTATATTTAATAGAGATCAATCAACACAGAATAAAATCCAATGTCAGACACACAGTCCATTTACAAGTCCGTTCTGGGTCTGAACGAAACCGGAGGCACTAAATACCTCGCAAACCCATCGATCACCACGTACGTCTGGACGATCACCACTCATTATCCATATTTCGGGATGCCTCCCAATCAGGACCTCGGTTACCATCCAAACGAGGTGAAGATCTCCGGTCTTCGACCATCGTCTTCATCTTCGAATTTCAATCGTCGGTCAATTATTCGAAATGAGAATTAACTCGGCCTTTTCAAATAATTCACGTATATTCAGAATTTCAAATCAATTTATTTCAATGGTTAAATTATTCGACAACACTAATATTGTTCTTTAATGTAATTTTCACACCAAACACATTCAACCATCAAATACAACATAAATCGAGCAAATTCAGTTTATTTCCACTCCATATTGTTTATGGTATTTTATAATGATTTATCACTATTTTTATTTATTTAAAAATAGCCAATTTATTCAAAACGACGCTTTGGGCCATAGCGCGACCGTGGCGCTGTTTTTCCTCAGATTTGATTTACACATATCTGAAAATCTAACCGTTGGATCTTCATAAAATTTACATCTTTAGAAAGGTCTTTTCAAAACGAATCCAACGGTTCCTATTCGGAAAAATCCGACGGTCGGATCTCCCGTTACAATCGTTTGAAGTATCGATTTCTAAATACGAACTGCAGCGTCGTTATTCGATTAAATATAATTATATTTATATATATAAATAAATATAATCGTTTCTGGCGCTGTTTTTCTTCAGATTTGAATTAAACATTCCAGACAATCCAACCGTCGGATTTTTACAAAGTTGGTGCCGTTGGGAAGATATTTCCAAGGCGAACCCGACGGTTGAGGTTTCGGGAAAATCCAATTGTCGGATTTCCCGCACTAGTTGTTTGAAATCATGGTTTCAAAATGCGAACTGCACGGCTACGTTTCGTTTTAATTATATTTATATTTATATATTTATATAAATATAGTTCATTCAATGATTTCAATATCGTTTTCACTTCAAATATTTCACTAACGCCTTAAAATTTTGGAAAATTTCGCCATAACCTCCCCTGCACCGGGAGCATCGGGAAATCTCAAATAGCTTCTCCGGTCCTTCTAATCTCAAAAAGAAAAAGAAAAAGCCAAGCGGCTAGCCAACAGGCTCATAAAATTATCACCCAAACAAAACAGTAAATGTGTACCTATTTGTCGGGCACAAAATTTTATTCCTCTTCTCTAGCCCCTTTTCTATTACCTGTTCAATGAATATGCATGTACATATATATAGTCCTTATCATTTATCATTTTCTATTCAACTTCATATTAGATTTCTATTTGGTTTAAAAACACCATTCATTCTAATGTTACATACATAGGTACAAATCATATCATTAGCTAATTAATGAATATTTCAACTCATATATATTTATTTGAACAAGTGGCTATTTTTAACACTTCACATTTTAACGATTCATGCGTATAATAAAAATGTGATTTTTATTGAAAAACAACTCATTTCAAAACACTATTATTTTATATATTTCATATTGGTGATAAAAATAAGATTTTTCTTATAAAACAATTCCTTTCAAAACGAGATTATTTTACACAGTTCATATAGTCGATAAAAGGTGATTTTTTATTATCAAACAATTTATTTCAAAATATGAATACCATTCAACACATGAATTTCAAATCAACGAATGAATATCGATTCAACACATGAAGGTTTTCTATAGTTTCTATATATAGATAAAAATGTGATTTTTATATTTAAAACGCGAATACCATTCAACACATAAATTTCTAATCAACGAATGAATATCGATTCAACACATGAAGGTTTTCTATTCAATGAATAAATATAGTTTTAGCAAATGAAAATAATTCAAACACATGAATATTATTCAAAATTTCGGCAGCATAACGGCAGGGTAGTTAAAACCGGGACCGTCCCTAGTACGGCTCCTCGCTCTACCTTAAAACCTAACGGTTTTTGACAATGGGGATCATGCATCTAGTTCGCACGCAGGCGGCATGTATATATTTATTTCATTTCCACAAACTAATCCTATGTGGTTTCAACCAAATGTTTTTCAATCACAAACGGGTATTTTTCAACCACAATCAATCAATATCAACCATAAACAATCCCAAATAATCATTCACTATCAATCGATTTTCACACCAATTTCAACCAATAAATATCGTCCATGGTTTGTGGACGAGGGCGTATATATATATATATATATATATTTATATATTTATATTTATATATAGCAATTCACTTTTATTTCAACACATATATAATTTTTACAACGCATATATAACTTATAAATCGAACGTACAACTTATACAACGTTTATACAAGAGATGTACAACGCTTATATAACTCATACATCGACTATATAATTTATACATCGTCGTTTTCCATATTGTTTATAAATTAGAAATCTCACATTGGGTTCCACTCCACCAAAAATAGCAGAAGGCTCAGAAAAATACGCGGTCTCTTCTAAAATGTAGAAGGCGTCCACACGATCTCGATGTTTCCTGTTTCAACGAATTTCATATTTATAAAAATATAATATTTATCGCCACTTCTATCTAGAGAAAACTAATTTTTACTTCACTATTCCATAGGGAAAATTCGATCTTTTCTATGAAGAAAAATCATAACTTTCTTCGTATAAAAATCTAATCTTTTCATTTTGAAAAATCAAAACTTTACTTCATTAAAAATCCAACCTTCCTATGCTAATATCACATATAAAAATCCGACCTTTCTATGCTAATATCACATATAAAAATCCGACCTTTCCATGCTAATATCACATATAAAAATCCGACCTTTCTATGCTAATATCACATATAAAAATCCGACCTTTCTATGCTAATATCACATATAAAAATCCGACCTTTCTATGTTAATATCGCATATAGAAATCAGTTTATTTTCTATGTTAATATCGCATATAAAAATCAGTTTATTTTCTATGTTATATAAATATATAAAAATCAAAATATGAAAAGGAAGTTCAGTGTTTAATTATTTAAATAAAAAGAGGAAGGAACGCTCACTGTTTTTCTTCAGGAAGTCACGACAGAAAGGCTAACTGTCGGAGGAGGGCTGAGGCACGCCGAGGGGCTGGGGACGTCGGAAGTGGCGCCAGTGGTGGCTGGGGGCTTGCGGAGGAGAGCGGTGGTCGTTGGCCTCGGCGGCGCGTTCGATTCCAGACGAGGGGAGGAGGCGAGAGGGGATGGCTGGGCACGACGTCGACGAAGGCGGCGCCGATGGGGGAAACCTAGGGCGGCGGCGACGAACTTCAGAGGGAGGGGCGAAGGCGATTCGGGGATCGGGGAGGAAATCGATTTTCAGAAAAGGGGGGCTCGTGAGTTATGAAAGAACAGAAAGGAGGGAGGGGTTTTTTTATAAATTTTTATATTTAATTTTAATTTTAAATTCAAAAAGGTTGCTTTTTAATACGAACTCGAATCTGAAGCCAACGATTGTCGCCTCTAGCTAATTACCCCCATTCCGAACACAATGGGACATGTATCGTGAGCCAGTTTGGCTGTTATGATCAGTTTCGTTTAAATTAACATTTAAATCATTATATTGAATTTTAAACGTACATTTCAATTTACCAGGGCCACATACTAACTCTATAAATTCCAGAAAAATATTTTCTAGCTTCGTATTGACGATATGGTCCTAACGAAACTAATTTCATCGAATTCTGAGACCATCTGAAAAATGGCCAATTTCCCGTCGATTAAAATCAACTAAAACCGGTCAAACGCGTTTTCCTTTGCCACGCTCACATATTGATTCGAAAAATTATGAAATTTGAAACCTAGCAATAATTTGACATCACGGATCCAACAAAAGTGGTTTCGTCGAAATCCGAGGTCGTTTTCAAAATGTCCATTTTTAAGGGCCTGAATTCCATAGCGACTATTCAGAATTTTCAACTAGACATATCTTTTTATTCCCGCTATCAAATTTCAATTTTTCAGATTCGTTGGAAAGGTATTCACTAACAGATTTAAATATTTTTGGTTTCACTAAAATTCGTTTTGTTTTGCACCCGGTATAGTCCGACAAAGTTTGAATTCAATTTTTGAAACTGTAGCGCCATTTCAGGCCTTGTTTATTATTATAATTAATTATATTCCTTTTCAATTGTCGATTCAAACTTAGTTTTCATCGCCTTTATTTAAAATATTTATTTTAAATATTTAAAATCCATTATTTTAGCCAATTTAAAATTTTTAAATTGGTTCAGATTTTCTGGGTCGTTACAATCTCCCCCACTTAAAACTTTTCGTCCCCGAAAAGGAACAAAGTCGAAAGTGGTTTGATAAATCTACAATCCCACAATACAACAACCAACCCAATTGTTTTTAACCTTTCAAAAATATTCTGGTCAACCTCTATACTCTTTTAAAATCATTCAGGCTATAGAATTAAAAGTGCACATCCATGAAAAGAAAATAGCAATAGGATAGAGAATTAAAAGGTAATGCAAAGTAGGGTAAATGTACCTTGCATCAGAGTCAATCAGAGATATCTACTCGGCATCTAGGATAAGCTTTCTGAGTGCTCTCCTCAGTTTCCCAAGTATAATCTCGCGGATCTCCACTCCATTGCACTTTGACTAAGCGAACCTTCTTGTTCCTCAGCTCTTTGGTTTCTTTGCCTATTATCTTTAGCGGCTCTCTCCTCACAGCTAATTCTGGGGTTATTTCAATGTCATGTTGAGCTGCTTCTTCTACGATCAAGTCTGGATCATGAACGTGCTTTCGAAGTTGAGATATGTGAAATACATCATGAACTCCAGGCAACCAATTAGGCAGTTTGACCCTATAAGCGAGAGTACCGATCCGTTCCAGAATAGGAAACGGACCAATGAATTTGGGTGCCAACTTTACAGTTTTACCGAACCGGATAACTCCTCTCATCGGCGATACCTTCAAATATACATAGTCGCCAACTTCAAAGGATATATCTCTTCTTCTTCTATCGGCATAGCTCTTTTGTCGGCTTTGAGCGGCGAGTAATCGCTTCTTAAAAAAATTGACTTTGTCGGCAGCTTCTCGAATCATATCAGGCCCTAACACAAGTCTATTTCCAGGCTCGACCCAACAAGAAGGAGATCGGCACGGTCTACCATACAATGCTTCGAATGGCGACATTGTCAGACTCGCCTGGTAGCTGTTGTTATAAGAGAATTCAGCCAAATGCAGATGGTCTTCCCATGATCCACCGAAATCTAGAACATAAGCCCGCAATAGATCTTCTAAAATGCGATTCACCCTCCCAGTCTGACCATCTGTCTGAGGATGATAAGCGGTGCTCAAGTTTAACTTCATTCCCAGCTCGACTTGAAATGCTTCCCAGAATTTGCTAGTGAATATTGTATCTCTATCACTGACTATGCTGAGTGGCACTCCATGTAGTCTAACTATTTCCCGGAAGTATATCTGCGCCAGACTCTGAGCGGTTCTGTTTGATCTGACAGGTATGAAATGGGCTGTCTTCGTGAAGCGATCTACGATCACCCAAATACTGTCATTTCCTTTTCTGGTTCTGGGCAGACTATCAATGAAATCCATAGAAATATGTTCCCACTTCCAGCCTGGAACGTCTAGCGGTTGTAACAATCCTGCCAATTTATGTTGGTCGCTTTTGACTAGTTGGCAAGTAGGGCATCGACTAACATATAATGAAATGTCCCTTTTCATCGACTTCCACCAGAAAATGCGTTTGATGTCATTATACATTTTGTTCACTCCTGGATGGATACTGAGCTTAGATTTGTGGCATTCATCCAGCACATCTCTTCTGAGTTCAGGAATTTCTGGAACGCAAATTCGTCCTTCTAACCTCAGAATCCCTTCGTTGTCTAGCTGGAAATCCGAAGCATTGCCTTCACGAATTCGCTGACTCATTCCCCTGATAAATTGGTCGTCTTCTTGGAGAGCTGATATCTTATCAATCAACGAAGTCGCAATGATGAAACTGGCGATCATTTCATTCTTTCGGCTTAACGCATCGGCCACGACATTTGCTTTCCCTGGAGTATATAGAATCTTAAAATCATATGCCGCAAGAAACTCCAGCCAACGTTGCTACCTCAAATTCAAGTCCTTCTGAGTGAACAGATACTTTAACGACTGGTGATCTGTAAACAGTTCAAATCTCTCGCCCAGAAGATAGTGTCTCCAGATTTTCAAAGCGAATACTATAGCCAATAACTCAAGATCATGAGTTACGTAGTTCTTCTCGTGCGGCTTAAGTTGACGGCTAGCATAAGCAATCACTTGGCCCCTTTGCATTAACACTGCGCCAAGGCCTTCTTTAGAAGCATCAGTCCAGACTTTTAAATCCTGGTTGCCATCGATGATGGTTAACACTGGAGCTGTTGTTAGTCTCAGCTTTAGCTCTTCAAAAGCCTCCTCACTTTCCGGAGTCCATTTGAATTTAGAATGCTTCTTTGTAAGCTTCGTTAAATGACCAGATATCTTCGAAAAGTCTTTAACGAATTTCCGGTAATAGCTAGCCAATCCGAGAAAACTACGGACTTCAGTGGGGGTGCTGGGCTGTTTCCAGTTCTGAATAGCTGTGATTTTACTTGGATCCACAGCGATTCCTTCTTTCGATACGACGTGGCCCAGAAATTTCACTTCATCTTGCCAGAATATACATTTGGAAAACTTGGCTTTTAACACATTCCATCTCAGAATTTCTAGAACCCGTTCCAGATGCTTTTCATGTTCGGCCTTTGATTTAGAGAAGATTAAAATATCGTCAATAAAAGCCAGAACAAATTTATTCAATACTCCTCTGAATACTCTGTTCATCAGATCGACGAAGTATGCGGGAGTGTTACATAAGCCGAATGGCATTACTAACCACTCGTAAAATAAGTCGGGGCCTCTAAACGCTGTCATTGGAGAACACTTTTCGGCAATTCGAAGTTGATGGAAGCCTATACTAGGTCCATCCTTGAGAATACTTGTGCGCCATTTAATCGATCCAACAAATCATCAATCCGGGGCAATGGATATTTGTTCTTTATTGTCTGTTTGTTCAGATCCCGATAATCCACACATAGACGTAGAGTACCGTCGGATTTTGGGACAAACACCACTGCTGCACCCCCAATCAGAGAAACTAGGCCTGATCAGACCTTTCCATACTAGCTGTCATGTTTGATTATCTAATTCCTCCTTCTCTTTCAAGGACATTCTTTGAATAGCGTGAACTACCGGCCTTGCATTAGGAATCAAAGCAATTTTGAAATCAATTTCTCTTTGTGGAGGTAAGCGAACAACTTCTTCGAACACATCCGCATAGTTCTTGATGATAGGAATATCTTTGATGAGGTCGGGAATATTCTCTGTGATTTCAGGGACATTCTCTATTTGGGTTGGAGAAACATTCAAAGCTGCCCAGAAGTCTTTTCTATTAGTATTTTGACCTTCACAGGGAATGGTTATATAATCACCTGATTTAATCTTCGCCTTTCCGACTCTGTCGGCGCATTTAACTTCAGCTTCATATTTGGTCAACCAGTCTAACCCCATGATAAGATCAAACTCTTTAAAATTCATTACGGCTGCGATGGTAGGAAACCGATATCGAGAAAAGGAAACCTGCACCCCACAAATCCAACTGAGATCTATGGAACCCCCAACCGGATTCTGGACAGTCATTGCTTCCTTCAGCTTTTTCAAATTTAAATCCAGCTTCTTAGCTACATCTTTGGCGATGAAACTTCGCGACGCGCCGGTGTCAAACAGTACTTTAACTGGGATGTCTTTGACAGTTAGCGTGCCTTCTAAAACATCTGGCCTTTTCTGAATAGCCGATGGCTCAGAAGCTTCTGCTATTTCATTTACTTGAGCTTCCTTGGTTGTTTTCAACAGCCTGCAATCTTGCTTTACATGACCAAACCGATGGCATTGATTGCATCTTTTACTTTCCCGGAGCTTCTTGCCGGATTTAAACCCATCCTTTACTTGTTTCTTTAGAGATCTGCAACTTATCGAGAGATGTCCTTGCTTATTGCAGTTATTGCATACCGCTGTCTTTACAGGTTCTTTCCCAGATTCAGCCCTTTTCATCTTGGCACTTGTAACACCCCACCTCCGCCAGTGTCACTCGCAAGGGAATGCACTAGCTTTAGAGGGGCATTATTGGTATACATGCACAGAAATATCACAAGACAGAACATATAAAATAGCGGAAGTAAAATTGAACTTTCATAAACATCAATAATTAAGGTCTAAAGCCTTTTACATCAGAGTACATCAAAACCTGTCTTGCAATAGTAAAGAAGCATAAAGACTTTTTCATAAATTATTCCCCAAGTAAAAACAGTAAAGTAGCCATAGCAAAGAAAAGTCCAAGCCATCCATGATGACCTTCAAGCAGAAGAAGTCCGAACTAAACAACAGTATTTCCTCCCTGTAACCTGGGGGGGAAACGGAAAAAAAGAGGCGAAACAAAACGGGTCAGTCAAAAAGACTGAGTAAGCCCTATCTACTATCAGCATAAAAACTAGTAAAGTTAACTGACATTAGAAACTGAGATGAACATAAGCATGATGACAAGATAGATAAGCTAAATCAAAATAACATGATGAACTACTGAACTCATATAAACTAAGGTGTCATGATAAATTACGATGTCAAGATAAAACAAGGTATCCCATCGTCAGGTTCCTATCAAGTATAATATCCCCAAGATATCTATTACGTATAACGTCCCATGGTATCTATCCTGTACATTTGCTC
This sequence comes from Allium sativum, assembly GCA_030737875.1. NCBI lineage: Eukaryota > Viridiplantae > Streptophyta > Magnoliopsida > Asparagales > Amaryllidaceae > Allium > Allium sativum. The sequence continues at coordinate 39,569,944 of JASFAX010000020.1, read as the reverse complement.
TGCACCTACCGTACTAGTATCCCCACCGTATTATGTGTTAACCATGAATGACCCTTACTCAAAAGTCGTGTAATGGTCCATGTCAACCTAATATATCGCATATATAGGTTACTCAACTCGTATGTTTTATTCCATGTAAATGTTCAGTCCCTTGCCGTAGACCATACGGGCTTTCCCATGAGATTCTATACTACTTTAACATAGTTCCACGATCCTTAAGATCGTTTTGGATTGTCTCCCTATATCTAACTAGGGTCTTTCAACATGAATCATTATTTGTACAACTAGGACTTATGCTACCTAGGACTACTAGGGATTATGCTTACCTATTGCACGTTTTCGTATCTCGGTTTTGGTTCAACCACCCAGGGCCACTAGGATTTACGCTAACCGTCAACCGCGCCCTTTTTCCCACGCATTCATCGTGAATCGTTTTTCCATGACTGTATGCACATGTATCACATCGTGCCATCCGAGTCCTGTCACAGGGCATACCAGGAAATACAGGACTCAGTCGGGGGCTTTCGATTTATCTGCCGATGCGGATGCTAAGGTCTGTTTTTTCTATACGTGGCTATGGTCCCACGAGACCACTCCCTCAACTAGTGAAAGACAAGACAGGATAAATCCTGTATGAGTACACAACACTGGCCAACCCACATCCAAGCATTACCGCAACCATAATTAGATAGCAATTATGGTCTTTTGGGTGTTCTCTGCCTTTCCGTACGTACACGCTTGACCAAAGATGGTAGGTAGCCTGACGAAATGCTATCTAGGGTACGACCGTGTATCGTCGACTATCCCCTATCCATCCCCGTCTTTAGGTCGCTCGTATAGCAACCAAGGCATACTCTTGGTTCTTCTAACGCAGACCTTAACCTCTCATGAGCCTAGTATGATCACCTGGCAGCTCACAGAGGGATACCAAGAATATCCTCACGTTCCCCGAAGCCGCTGCTTCGTTACCCAGTTCGCTGGATCCTTTATCTAAATCAGATACTTGCTCCTACTCGTATACTTAAACGATGACCTACCGTATCAGGTTACTCATCTATCTATGAACTGGTCTAAATTTCCTTGACTAAGAATCATTACTTAGTTATTCTTCAACTAAGGTTTACCACTTAGCCTTATTCCCGTTATCCTTGTTAACTACGGTTATCCACCTAATCCTCAGAACTAGGGTTTACATAATGGATTAAGTGTCACTTAAGTTCATGACTTAACCCGTCTACAAATCATGTCAAAATTGGCTAAGTATCCAAGTTCAAGACTTAACCCTACAAACCATGCTCAAGTTGGTTAAGTATATATTAACTTGACCCTATCAAATTACTGAGTCAAATCGGTCAACCGTATTTAAGCGATTCGTGACTTAGCCTTATCATGTTTTCACGTTAGATTGGTTAAGTATAGGTTAACTTAACCTCAATAAATTAACGAGTTAGATTGGTTAAGTATATGTCACTTAACCACATCAATTCATCATGTTAGATTAGTTAAGTGTTTAACTTAACCCCATTAAACTACCAAGTGGGATTAATTAAGTCTAGGCTAACTTAACCCCATCCGATTACCATGTTTAGATTAGTTGAGTCTAATCTTAACCCCATCCATTAACTGTATTTTTCGGTTAAGTGTCATTAAGAAAACTTACTTAACCTTACCAAATTATCGTGTTGGATTGATTAAGTGTTGGTTAACTTAACCCCGTCCACTAGTCGTATAAAAATGGTTAAGTGTCATTAGGCAAATCAAGTTACTTAACCTACCCAACCTTGTCATGTTTTGTTAAGTATCATTAGCCTAATCAATTTACTTAACCCATTTGTCCATGTCATATTTGGTTAAGCGTTATTAATCAAATTAACTTAACCCTATTATGTGGCATTAATTATTTAATGCACCTCAACCTCTCACATTAGACTTTGTTGTGGTCACTAGTTAAGCCGGTCGGTTCCGGGTAGCTTTACACCACAACTTGGTCTAACCTCGGGTTCAAGCACAACATGACCAACTTCTCACATTGGGTCCTATTGTTTGCAACTACTATTTAGGCCGGTCAGTTCCGGGTAGTTTTACGTTGCAAACTCAACCCAAACTCGAGTTGGCCACACTTATATTATCTAAGTGTCATGTCCATTATGTTTCCAACACATATTACAAGTTTTCAAGCAATTGGGTAGACCTAACTTAATAGATAAATTCCCAATGGGTAAACCTAACTTAATAGGTAAATTCCCAAGCTTATGTTTTCAAGCATACTTACATGTCAACTTCCATGTTATATTTCAAGTCATGTTTTCAAGTATAAACACATGTCATATTTAACGTTACATGTTGTCATGTTTATACCCATTTACCCAAATCATGTTCATGTCATTATGTTTTCCCATAATGTGACCCCAACGCTTTTAAACTCGCATAATGGATTCAAAGAAGGAACTTGTCAAAGGCATGACAAAAGGGGGTATAAAGCCACTAGTTGAACATGGTGGAAAATGAGACATAATGTGTTCATTAACTTGCATGTTACATTCTTAAGCCTCAAAAACATGCATAACGTTCAAACTTGGCAAATAAGCGAATCATGATGATAAATGACATAGAAAGATGGATAAAAGTTCGCATATGACATTACATGCAAGCTATCATAAGGGGTATGATAGTTCTCATGTTGCCAAAATGCAACATTTAACATAAAGGCCAAAGCTTTATGACCACAAGATCAAGATGAAGACTTCATAAACTTGCATGACATGATAGCATGTATTATACTCAATGATCAAACCCAAACTTGCACATGAACATTTAACTTCATAGTTAATATCTAAGAGTAGGGAAAGGGCTTACATTGCTATGAAGGCACAAAAGACATGACAAAGCCCTTATGCAATCAAATAGACCCAAAATGCAAGCTCTAACATAAAAACCCTTGAGCCAAAATGATCAAAACCCTTGCTTTATGATGCAAATATAGAAACTTGACTTGAATGCAAGCTAATGACACTCATACAAGCTTGAAAACACTTGTATGCATGGAAAATCTCTCATAGAAACAATTTAGAAATTTTATGAAGAGAGTGGAGGCCATGAGAGGTAAAATTTTGCCATAGTTTAGTTGTATGAATGAATAATGATGATTTAGGGTTAGGTTAGGGCCTTATTTATAGATTAGGCAAGTGTTTTAGGCCATAGGATTAAACCCTAGTTGCAATCTCAGCCCTTAAAACCGAATCTGGCCCCCAAACTCAACACAAACCCAAAATGGTGCACTAGGCAGAACTGCCCGGCTGGACCAAGTCGACAGCCAAGTCGACAGGGCTGTCGACTTGGGTCCAACCAAGTCGACTCCCAAGTCGACAGGGCTATCGACTTGGGTGCTCTGGCGGGAATTTTCCCGCCTGGCCCAAACTGGCCCAAATTTCCAAATTCAAACTTGAAATTGAAATCTGTTTTTACTTTGAAATTTTCTGAAAACTTCGTCGGATCATAACTTGGTCATACGGACTCCGATTTTCGAAAACTCGGACTCTATTTCGCGTATTTTTCCGAAACGAACGCAATGGCACAGCCCGTTTCACTTGATTCAGAATTTATAACTAAATTCGGCCTTGATTCTCGTCTTAACACGTTATCGAAAAATACGGGTTGTTACATTCTCCCCACCTTTTAGGATTTCGTCCCCGAAATCTCCAAGTTAGGAAGAACATATCCTACCATCCATCATCCATCTACTCAAAACATCATCCACAAGCAACCATTGTCCTTAGATGATTTCTAATGCTGTATGAATACATGCAAAAGGTGTGTGTATATGCACTTATCTAATGTAAATGATCAGGCCTGAGTGATCTAATGCAGAATATGTATAGTGCCATGAATCCAACATGTATGAAAATAGTCATAGTCAAATAGATACTATATGTGTGCACAATCATTCATTCATATGCAACAACCGCATGATAATACATTCGATTTCACCCATAAACAAGTATAAATACTCGTGCATATGCAATATGAAATGTGACCGAGTCGAGCTAGTATCTAATGTGTATTCGCGCATCCACGAGCAACCACTTGCAACCATATCAATCATAACATGTTTCAAATACATGTTTACATCCATAGGGTTCTACCTAGGATTCCCTGAAACAGGGTCGAGAAGATAAAGAAGACAAACTCCTTACGGAGTTTGTAACAGAAAATAGGACCGAGAGGATGTCCACAAAAGATAGCCTACAAGTAAGCTCTACAGAAAACAGGGATCAAGGATATACTCCCAAAAAGAGATATCATGCGCGTATCTAGTCTTTAACCATCAAAGTCGCATTTCCTTGAGCTTAATTCCATTGTGCCTTGACCGTCTTTTAACTTCGCGATTTCGTAGCTTCTTATTTCCTGTTTCCATAACACGAGCTGGAACTCATTTCTTCGTCGCCTCTCGTTCCACTTGCACACTTGGCGCAAACATGACTGCGTACTCATGATCTCATGCAAGCTTTCCAAAATTCACTAGTGAATCTTGGATCTCGTTTATATACTATAAGGTATTCCATGTAGAAGAACTTTCTCTTGAAAGTAAACAGATGTCAACCAGGTTATCATGCGCACTTACTAGGATGACCTCTATAACCCACGCATAAATGAAGTAAACCATCCGTCTTATTGGCGAACACCACTCGATCGGGCTTCAAATTTCCAATAAAGGCATCAAGGGATTCTAAGTAACTAGTCATGACAGAACCTCAAAAAGGTTACACGATACTTCGAGGGCATTACCAAGGCTAGTCAAAAGGTCTAACTACCTTCCTGTCAAATCCGAGAGTGGCACCCCCTACTGGATAACCACTTCATCCCTAAAATCCATCCATAGCTTATAAACATAAGCATTATTTCCAAATTCAACACTTGGCATAGACATCCTCAAATCCAAACAAGTCATGTATAAATGGACTGATTCTCTAATAGGACTTTGAGACAAAAATGGGATTCTCTATTACGCTAGTACTTAAGGTGCAGAGACTCAACTACCGAAGCGGACTTAAATGATGCGGGGATCAAAACAAAGTCTTGGCGGGATGATAGAAAAGAATAACTAGATCTTCAACAAGGATGTTATCCCCCTACTCAGGTACTCTAGTGAGGGTATACAATTGTCTTCACGATGATCTTGTCCTTGTCCCACAATACTTAACTATCCGTCCCGTTTCACCATACCAAAGATACTTTCTCGTTATGGGTTGAGCCATACCAACAAGTTGCTCATCCTTAAGCTCGTATCCTTTATCCTGTTTCTCACTATCCTTTCTTATAACGCGGCCACTGGTCTCTCGAGAATTACCTCCATCGTATGGAAAGCACTTTCGTAGATAGAAAAGACTAGTCGCAGTTAAAACCACTGTGACTACAGATGGAGGAAAGAAAGGAAAAGAGATTCAATTAAGGAAACAAGGATAGTGCTAATGGCCTTTGGGGAATAGCCTTTTTCTTTTAAAAGAAAATTTCCTTGAAAAATGCTTCTTTGTAAACGATTTTCAAATAGTTTTCAGAAGGTCTTTAAAAACTTTTGCCCAGTCTGGTAACCTTCTGCTCTGATACCACGTGTAACACCCCACCTCCGCTAGTGTCACTCGCAAGGGAATGCACTAGCTTTAGAGGGGCATTATTGGTAAACATGCACAGAAATATCACAAGACGGGACATATAAAATAGCAGAAGTAAAATTGAACTTTCATAAACATCAATAATTAAGGTCTAAAGCCTTTTACATCAGAGTACATCAAAACCTGTCTTGCAATAGTAAAGAAGCATAAAGACTTTTTCATAAATTATTCCCCAAGTAAAAACAGTAAAGTAGCCATAGCCAAGAAAAGTCCAAGCCATCCATGATGACCTTCAAGCAGAAGAAGTCCGAACTAAACAACAGTATTTCCTCCCATGTAACCTGGGGGGAAACGGAAGAAAAGAGGCAAAACAAAACGGGTCAGTCAAAAAGACTGAGTAAGCCCTATCTACTATCAGCATAAAAACTAGTAAAGTTAACTGACACGAGAAACTGAGATGAACATAAGCATGATGACAAGATAGATAAGCTAAATCAAAATAACATGATGAACTACTGAACTCATATAAACTAAGGTGTCATGATAAATTACGATGTCAAGATAAAACAAGGTATCCCATCGTCAGGTTCCTATCAAGTATAATATTCCCAAGATATCTATTACGTATAACGTCCCATGGTATCTATCCTGTACATTTGCTCTGCACCTACCGTACTAGTATCCCCACCGTATTATGTGTTAACCATGAATGACCCTTACTCAAAAGTCGTGTAATGGTCCATGTCAACCTAATATATCGCATATATAGGTTACTCAACTTGTATGTTTTATTCCACGTAAATGTTCAGTCCCTTGCCGTAGACCATACGGGCTTTCCCATGAGATTCTATACTACTTTAACATAGTTCCATGATCCTTAAGATCGTTTTGGATTGTCTCCCTATATCTAACTAGGGTCTTTCAACATGAATCATTGTTTGTACAACTAGGACTTATGCTACCTAGGACTACTAGGGATTATGCTTACCTATTGCACGTTTTCGTATCTTGGTTTTGGTTCAACCACCCAGGGCCACTAGGATTTACGCTAACCGTCAACCGCGCCATTTTTCCCACGCATTCATCGTGAATCGTTTTTCCATGACTGTATGCACATGTATCACATCGTGCCATCCGAGTCCTGTCACAGGGCATACCAGGAAATACAGGACTCGGTCGGGAGCTTTCGATTTATCTGCCGATGCAGATGCTAAGGTCTGTTTTTTCTATACGTGGCTATGGTCCCACGAGACCACTCCCTCAACTAGTGAAAGACAAGACAGGATAAATCCTGTATGAGAACACAACACTGGCCAACCCACATCCAAGCCTTACTGCAACCATAATTAGATAGCAGTTATGGTCTTTTGGGTGTTCTCTGCCTTTCTGTACGTACACACTTGACCAAAGATGGTAGGTAGCCGGACGAAATGCTATCTAGGGTACGACCGTGTATCGTCGACTATCCCCTATCCATCCCCGTCTTTAGGTCACTCGTATAGCAACCAAGGCATACTCTTGGTTCTTCTAACGCAGACCTTAACCGCTCATGAGCCTAGTATGATCACCTGGCAGCTCACAGAGGGATACCAAGAATATCCTCACGTTCCCCGAAGCCGCTGCTTCGTTACCCAGTTCGCTGGAGCCTTTATCTAAATCAGATACTTGCTCCTACTCGTATACTTAAACGATGACCTACCGTATCAGGTTACTCATCTATCTATGAACTGGTCTAAATTTCCTTGACTAAGAATCATTACTTAGTTATTCTTCAACTAAGGTTTACCACTTAGCCTTATTCCCGTTATCCTTGTTAACTACGGTTATCCACCTAATCCTCAGAACTAGGGTTTACATAATGGATTAAGTGTCACTTAAGTTCATGACTTAACCCGTCTACAAATCATGTCAAAATTGGCTAAGTGTCCAAGTTCAAGACTTAACCCTACAAACCATGCTCAAGTTGGTTAAGTATATATTAACTTGACCCTATCAAATTACTGAGTCAAATCGGTCAAGCGTATTTAAGCGATTCGTGACTTAGCCTTATCATGTTTTCACGTTAGATTGGTTAAGTATAGGTTAACTTAACCTCAATAAATTAACGAGTTAGATTGGTTAAGTATAGGTCACTTAACCACATCAATTCATCATGTTAGATTAGTTAAGTGTTTAACTTAACCCCATTAAACTACCAAGTGGGATTAATTAAGTCTAGGCTAACTTAACCCCATCCGATTACCATGTTTAGATTAGTTGAGTCTAATCTTAACCCCATCCATTAACTGTATTTTTCGGTTAAGTGTCATTAAGAAAACTTACTTAACCTTACCAAATTATCGTGTTGGATTGATTAAGTGTTGGTTAACTTAACCCCGTCCACTAGTCGTATAAAAATGGTTAAGTGTCATTAGGCAAATCAAGTTACTTAACCTACCCAACCTTGTCATGTTTTGTTAAGTATCATTAGCCTAATCAATTTACTTAACCCATTTGTCCATGTCATATTTGGTTAAGCGTTATTAATCAAATTAACTTAACCCTATTATGTGGCATTAATTATTTAATGCACCTCAACCTCTCACATTAGACTTTGTTGTGGTCACTAGTTAAGCCGGTCGGTTCCGGGTAGCTTTACACCACAACTTGGTCTAACCTCGGGTTCAAGCACAACATGACCAACTTCTCACATTGGGTCCTATTGTTTGCAACTACTAGTTAGGCCGGTCGATTCCGGGTAGTTTTGCATTGCAAACTCAACCCAACCTCGAGTTGGCCACACTTATATTATCTAAGTGTCATGTCCATTATGTTTCCAACACATATTACAAGTTTTCAAGCAATTGGGTAGACCTAACTTAATAGGTAAATTCCCAATGGGTAGACCTAACTTAATAGGTAAATTCCCAAGCTTATGTTTTCAAGCATACTTACATGTCAACTTCCATGTTATATTTCAAGTCATGTTTTCAAGTATAAACACATGTCATATTTAACGTTACATGTTGTCATGTTTATACCCATTTACCCAAATCATGTTCATGTCATTATGTTTTCCCATAATGTGACCCCAACGCTTTTAAACTCGCATAATGGATTCAAAGAAGGAACTTGTCAAAGGCATGACAAAAGGGGGTATAAAGCCACTAGTTGAACATGGTGGCAAATGAGACATAATGTGTTCATTAACTTGCATGTTACATTCTTAAGCCTCAAAAACATGCATAACGTTCAAACTTGGCAAATAAGCGAATCATGATGATAAATGACATAGAAAGATGGCTAAAAGTTCGCATATGACATTACATGCAAGCTATCATAAGGGGTATGATAGTTCTCATGTTGCCAAAATGCAACATTTAACATAAAGGCCAAAGCTTTATAACCACAAGATCAAGATGAAGACTTCATAAACTTGCATGACATGATAGCATGTATTATACTCAATGATCAAACCCAAACTTGCACATGAACATTTAACTTCATAGTTAATATCTAAGAGTAGGGAAAGGGCTTACATTGTTATGAAGGCACAAAAGACATGACAAAGCCCTTATGCAATCAAATAGACCCAAAATGCAAGCTCTAACATAAAAACCCTTGAGCCAAAATGATCAAAACCCTTGCTTTATGATGCAAATATAGAAACTTGACTTGAATGCAAGCTAATGACACTCATACAAGCTTGAAAACACTTGTATGCATGGAAAATCTCTCATAGAAACAATTTAGAAATTTTATGAAGAGAGTGGAGGCCATGAGAGGTAAAATTTTGCCATAGTTTAGTTGTGTGAATGAATAATGATGATTTAGGGTTAGGTTAGGGCCTTATTTATAGATTAGGCAAGTGTTTTAGGCCATAGGATTAAACCCTAGTTGCAATCTCAGCCGTTAAAACCGAATCTGGCCCCCAAACTCAACACAAACCCAAAATGGTGCACCAGGCAGAACTGCCCGGCTGGACCAAGTTGACAGGGCTGTCGACTTGGGTCCAATCAAGTCGACTCCCAAGTCGACAGGGCTATCGACTTGGGTGCTCTGGCGGGAATTTTCCCGCCTGGCCCAAACTGGCCCAAATTTCCAAATTCAAACTTGAAATTGAAATCTGTTTTTACTTAGAAATTTTCTGAAAACTTCGTCGGATAATAACCTGGTCATACGGACTCCGATTTTCGACAACTCGGACCCTATTTCGCGTATTTTTCCAAGATGAATGCAATGGCACAGCCCGTTTCACTTGATTCAGAATTTATAATTAAATTATGCCTTGATTCTCATCTTAACACGTTATCGAAAAATACGGGTTGTTACAGCACTGGGCTTCCTACTGACATCAGACTTTGTACTGGCCTCTGGACGATCAGTTTCAGACTCTGCTTTGTCACTAGAACAGACTTCTTCTTCGTCGCGCAACATTCCTTCCTTATGGAGATCTTCATACTGATAAGCCATATAAATCATTTCAGAAAAAGGAAGCTTCACATTCCTCATTACACTATTCTGATATCTCCTTTGCAGGCCATGAATAAATCTCAGATTTTTCCTCTTTGGATCTTGAATCAGATGAGGAGCAAAGTGAGCAAGTTCGTTGAATTTCTTATGATATTCTGGGATGGTCATATCACCTTGTATTAGATGAAAAAATTCATCACATAATCGCTCTGTTGCTTCGGGAGGAGTAAATCTTCCTAGGAAAATCTCTTTGAATTTATCCCAGGTGATATCACCTTCTGGATTATCTTTTATGATTGTTTCCCATCATATTAAAGCTTCTCCATTGAGCGCCCAAGATGCTACTAATCTTTTCTGGTCATCCCTTAGCTGGAAACGCCCAAATATTCTTTTTGTAGAGCTCACCCAATCTTGAGTTTGAATAATAGACTCATTGCCCGAGAACTGTGCTCCGCCCAGATTTCGATATCTCTTGAATAAAGCCTCTAGATCGGGTTCCGCATTTCTCCTGCTTCTGACACTCATTTTTCTAGTACTTCTGCAATTAGCAGAACAAGTGTCAGGTCACAGAAAAGGTATTTTAAAACATAGAAACATATACTTCAAGTGTAAATGTGTCTATCGAGGTGTAATTTCATTCTGCTTTACTCATACTAGGATATTGCTGATCCTATCTGTATTGAGTTGCCTGTCCTAGAACACTACTGGTTCTATTTCTGACGAGTTCGTTCAAATGTTATATTCCAGAACTAAGCTTAACCAAAGCTCTGATACCACGTTGAGACGACCCGAAATCCCGTTCCTACGGAGACAAGGGTTATCTTTGGAATATAACACAGAAACAGATAATAGCAAAACAAAATTAAATAAATACACCAGATAATGAAAAATAGAATATACTGGATAAAAGGAATCATCAGAGTTACACAGTATACAGGATCTTACTTAGTACAAATACAGTTCAGCTATACATAAATGTCTACAGCGGAAAACAAACAAAATATGTACAATAGGAGCTGAACAGCATAAAATGAGATAAATGATAGAATCCATCTTCAGCTCCAGCTATCCAGAGAGAACCAGCTAAACCTGAATACAAGGCTGCCCGTGTAGAAAAAGGGGCACCCGAGTTTGAGAGTGAAACAAACTACGAGTCAGTCATGGGACTGGTATGAGAAATCTATTCAACACATATATAATATGGCTAATCACAGGACCACGCCACTCTCGTGGGACGGGTTTACTCCATTGGATTGCCGGTGCTTTAAAACAAATCTTTCTTTTAAACATCGCTATACTTTTTATAAAAATGAAGCCGTTATAAGATTCAGTTCCTATCACACAATGCAACGCAAACCGGAGGATAGAGTTTTTACCTTATAACGGCCAAAATATGCTTGATACGAATAAAACAAAGGCATTTGATATTATTGCTAGTGTTTATATGTTTTGAAAACAATTTCAAATCATAACTATCAATCATAGACGACATGAGCGTCCCATGCCACTATGTCGCCAAATATATATATAATCGAAACCGCATCGTCACATATTTGGAAATTGGATTTCTGTCCTGAACCAAGGCAAAAGATAGTCCTTACCGAATTCGTTACTCTCTAGCCCGAGCCACAGGTACAGCCGCGACCATACCCTGGATCGTCAGGGCCGGTCCACTCGAAGTGCATTATAATGCCTGAACAATGCGTTTCTCCACCCTTTGGGGTGTAAATGAGCCAACGAATGACTCCATCGGACCCGGATCATCCGATCAAACCGGGGCGCCTCGCAACAGCAACAACCACATAGGTGAAAAGTATATAAATGTCAGGGCTGGTAGGTCACTGACACCACCCTAGCTAGAAAGAAAACGCACGTCCCCCTTGAGGTCCTGCTCCCGTTTCTGGTTCATACAGGGTTGTGAGGCTCGAGAATTTACGTTATACACAAAGCTACGCCACAAAGGAGGTGCTTTGATCCTCACCACAAGGCTTTGCTTTTCAACAGAAACCCTGATCACTGCATCTTAGCATGCCACACAGGCAATTCATGCCATGCTACTGATGTCCATCGATATACAACCTCTGAGCTCGTGCGTCTCGGAGAAGGGCGTTAAGCAAAAGAATAAATTCTCCGCCGCCAAACAGATGTATATTTAATAGAGATCAATCAACACAGAATAAAATCCAATGTCAGACACACAGTCCATTTACAAGTCCGTTCTGGGTCTGAACGAAACCGGAGGCACTAAATACCTCGCAAACCCATCGATCACCACATACGTCTGGACGATCACCACTCATTATCCATATTTCGGGATGTCTCCCAATCAGGACCTCGGTTACCATCCAAACGAGGTGAAGATCTCCGGTCTTCGACCATCGTCTTCATCTTCGAATTTCAATCGTCGGTCAATTATTCGAAATGAGAATTAACTCGGCCTTTTCAAATAATTCACGTATATTTAGAATTTCAAATCAATTTATTTCAATGGTTAAATTATTCGACAACACCAATATTGTTCTTTAATGTAATTTTCACACCAAACACATTCAACCATCAAATACAACATAAATCGAGCAAATTCAGTTTATTTCCACTCCATATTGTTTATGGTATTTTATAACGATTTATCACTATTTTTATTTATTTAAAAATAGCCAATTTATTCAAAACGACGCTTCGGGCCATAGCACGGCCGTGGCGCTGTTTTTCCTCAGATTTGATTTACACATATCTGAAAATCTAACTGTTGGATCTTCATAAAATTTACATCTTTAGAAAGGCCTTTTCTAAACGAGTCCAACGGTTCCAGTTTCGGGAAAATCCGACGGTCGGATCTACCGTTACAATCGTTTGAAGTATCGATTTCTAAATACGAACTGCAGCGTCGTTATTCGATTAAATATAATTATATTTATATATATAAATAAATATAATCGTTTCTGGCGCTGTTTTTCTTCAGATTTGAATTAAACATTCTAGACAATCCAACCGTTGGATTTTTATAAAGTTGGTGCCGTTGGGAAGATATTTCCAAGGCGAACCCGACGGTTGAGGTTTCGGGAAAATCCAATGGTCGGATTTCCCGCACTAGTTGTTTGAAATCATGGTTTCAAAATGCGAACTGCACGGCTACGTTTCGTTTTAATTATATTTATATTTATATATTTATATAAATATAGTTCATTCAATGATTTCAATATCGTTTTCACTTCAAATATTTCACTAACGCCTTAAAATTTTGGAAAATTTCGCCATAACCTCCCCTGCACCGGGAGCATCGGGAAATCTCAAATAGCTTCCCCGGTCCTTCTAATCTCAAAAAGAAAAAGAAAAAGCCAAGCGGCTAGCCAACAGGCTCATAAAATTATCACCCAAACAAAACAGTAAATGTGTACCTATTTGTCGGGCACAAAATTTTATTCCTCTTCTCTAGCCCTTTTGCTATAACCTGTTCAATGAATATGCATGTACATATATATAGTCCTTATCATTTATCATTTTCTATTCAACTTCATATTAGATTTCTATTTGGTTTAAAAACACCATTCATTCTAATGTTACATACATAGGTACAAATCATATCATTAGCTAATTAATGAATATTTCAACTCATATATATTTATTTGAACAAGTGGCTATTTTTAACACTTCATATTTTAACGATTCATGCATATAATAAAAATGTGACTTTTATTGAAAAACAACTCATTTCAAAATACTATTATTTTATATATTTCATATTGGTGATAAAAATAAGATTTTTCTTATAAAACAATTCCTTTCAAAACGAGATTATTTTACACAGTTCACATAGTCGATAAAAGGTGATTTTTTATTATCAAACAATTTATTTCAAAATATGAATACCATTCAACACATGAATTTCAATTCAAAGAATGAATATCGATTCAACACATGAAGGTTTTCTATAGTTTCTATATATAGATAAAAATGTGATTTTTATATTTAAAACGCGAATACCATTCAACACATGGATTTCTAATCAACGAATGAATATCGATTCAACACAAGAAGGTTTTCTATTCAATGAATAAATATAATTTAGCAAATGAAAATAATTCAAACACATGAATATTATTCAAAATTTCGGCAGCATAACGGCAGGGTAGTTAAAACCGGGACCGTCCCTAGTACGGCTCCTCGCTCTACCTTAAAACCTCGCGGTTTTTGACAATGGGGATCATGCATCTAGTTCGCACGCAGGCGGCATGTATATATTTATTTCATTTCCACAAACTAATCCTATGTGGTTTCAACCAAATATTTTACAACCACAAACGGGTATTTTTCAACCACAATCAATCAATATCAACCATAAACAATCCCAAACAATCATTCGATATAATCAATTTTCACACCAATTTCAACCAAAAAATATCGTCCATGGTTTGTGGACGAGGGGCGTATATATATATATATATATATATATATATATATATATATATATATATATATATATATATATATATATAGCAATTCACTTTTATTTCAACACATATATAATTTTTACAACGCATATATAACTTATACATCGAACGTACAACTTATACAACGTTTATACAAGAGATGTACAACGCTTATATAACTCATACATCGACTATATAATTTATACATCATCGTTTTCCATATTGTTTATAAATTAGAAATCTCACATTGGGTTCCACTCCACCAAAAATAGCAGAAGGCTCAGAAAAATACGCGGTCTCTTCTAAAATGTAGAAGGCGTCCACACGATCTCGATGTTTCCTGTTTCAACGAATTTCATATTTATAAAAATATAATATTAATCGCCACTTCTATCTAGAGAAAACTAATTTTTACTTCACTGTTCCATAGGGAAAATTCGATCTTTTCTATGAATAAAAATCATAACTTTCTTCGTATAAAAATCTAATCTTTTCATTTTGAAAAATCAAAACTTTACTTCATTAAAAATCCAACCTTCCTATGCTAATATCACATATAAAAATCCGACCTTTCAATGCTAATATCACATATAAAAATCCGACCTTTCCATGCTAATATCACATATAAAAATCCGACCTTTCTATGCTAATATCACATATAAAAATCCGACCTTTCTATGCTAATATCACATATAAAAATCCGACCTTTCTATGTTAATATCGCATATAGAAATCAGTTTATTTTCTATGTTAATATCGCATATAAAAATCAGTTTATTTTCTATGTTATATAAATATATAAAAATCAAAATCTGAAAAGGAAGTTCAGTGTTTAATTATTTAAATAAAAAGAGGAAGGAACGCTCACTGTTTTGCTTCAGGAAGTCACGACAGAAAGACTCACTGTCGGAGGAGGGCTGAGGCGCGCCGAGGGGCTAGGGACGTCGGAAGTGGCGCCAGTGGTGGCTGGGGGCTTGCGGAGGAGAGCGGTGGTCGTTGGCCTCGGCTGCGCGTTCGATTCCAGACGAGGGGAGGAGGCGAGAGGGGATGGCTGGGCATGACGTCGACGAAGGCGGCGCTGATGGGGGAAACCTAGGGCGACGGCGACGAACTTCGGAGGGAGGGGCGAAGGCGATTCGGGGATCGGGGAGGAAATCGATTTTCAGAAAAGGGGGGCTCGTGAGTTATGAAAGAACAGAAAGGAGGGAGGGGGTTTTTATAAATTTTTATATTTAATTTTAATTTTAAATTCAAAAAGGTTGCTTTTTAATACGAACTCGAATCTGAAGCCAACGACTGTCGCCTCTAGCTAATTACCCCCATTCCGAACACAATGGTACATGTATCGTGAGCCAGTTTGGCTGTTACGATCAGTTTCGTTTAAATTAACATTTAAATCATTATATTGAATTTTAAACGTACATTTCAATTTACCAGGGCCACATACTAACTCTAAAAATTCCAGAAAAATATTTTCTAGCTTCATATTGACGATACGGTCCTAACGAAACTAATTTCATCGAATTCTGAGACCGTCTGAAAAATGGACAATTTCCCGTCGATTAAAATCAACTGAAACCGGTCAAACGCATTTTCCTTTGCCACGCTCACATATTGATTCGAAAAATTATGAAATTTGAAACCTAGCAATAATTTGACATCACGGATCCAACAAAAGTGGTTTCGTCGAAATCCGAGGTCGTTTGCAAAATGTCCATTTTTAAGGGCCTGAATTCCATAGCGACTATTCAGAATTTTCAATTGGACATATCTTTTTATTCCCACTATCAAATTTCTATTTGTCAGATTCGTTGGAAAGGTATTCACTAACAGATTTAAATATTTTTGGTTTCACTAAAATTCGTTTTGTTTTGCACCCGGTATAGTCCGACAAAGTTTGAATTCAATTTTTGAAACTACAGCGGCATTTCAGGCCTTGTTTATTATTATAATTAATTATATTCCTTTTCAATTGTCGATTCAAACTCAGTTTTCATCGCCTTTATTTAAAATATTTATTTTAAATATTTAAAATCCATTATTTTAGCCAATTTAAAAAATTTAAATTGGTTCAGATTTTCTGGGTCGTTACAATCTCCCCCACTTAAAACTTTTCGTCCCCGAAAAGGAACAAAGTCTAAAGTGGTTTGATAAATCTACAATCCCACAATACAACAACCAATCCAATTGTTTTTAACCTTTCAAAAATATACTGATCAACCTCTATACTCTTTTAAAATCATTCAGGCTATAGAATTAAAAGTGCACATCCATGAAAAGAAAATAGCAATAGGATAGAGAATTAAATGGTAATGCAAAGTAGGGTAAATGTACCTTGCACCAGAGTCAATCAGAGATATCTACTCGGCATCTAGGATAAGCTTTCTGAATGCTCTCCTCAGTTTCCCAAGTACAATCTCGCGGATCTCCACTCCATTGCACTTTGACTAAGCGAACCTTCTTGTTCCTCAGCTCTTTGGTATCTTTGCCTATTATCTTTAGCGGCTCTCTCCTCAAAGCTAATTCTGGGGTTATTTCAATGTCATGTTGAGCTGCTTCTTCCACGATCAAGTCTAGATCATGAACGTGCTTTCGAAGTTGAGATATGTGAAATACATCATGAACTCCAGGCAACCAATTAGGCAGTTTGACCATATAAGCGAGAGTACCGATCCGTTCCAGAATAGGAAACGGACCAATGAATTTGGGTGCCAACTTTCTAGTTTTACCGAACCGGATAACTCCTCTCATCGGCGATACCTTCAAATATACATAGTCGCCAACTTCAAAGGATATATTTCTTCTTCTTCTATCGGCATAGCTCTTTTGTCGGCTTTGAACGGCGAGTAATCGCTTCTTAATAAAATCGACTTTGTCGGCAGCTTCTCGAATCATATCAGGCCCTAACACAAGTCTATTTCCAGGTTCGACCCAACAAGCAGGAGATCGGCACGGTCTACCATACAATGCTTCGAATGGCGACATTGTCAGACTCGCCTGGTAGCTGTTGTTATAAGAGAATTCAGCCAAATGCAGATGGTCTTACCATGATCCACCGAAATCTAGAACACAAGCCCGCAATAGATCTTCTAAAATGCGATTCACCCTCTCAGTCTGACCGTCTGTCTGAGGATGATAAGCGGTGCTCAAGTTTAACTTCGTTCCCAGCTCGACTTGAAATGCTTCCCAGAATTTGCTAGTGAATATTGTATCTCTATCACTGACTATGCTGAGCGGCACTCCATGTAGTCTAACTATTTCCCTGAAGTATATCTGCGCCAGACTCTGAGCGGTTCTGTTTGATCTGACAGGTATGAAATGGGCGGTCTTCGTGAAGCGATCTACGATCACCCAAATACTGTCATTTCCTTTTCTGGTTCTGGGCAGACCATCAATGAAATCGATAGAAATATGTTCCCACTTCCAGCCTGGAACGTCTAGCGGTTGTAACAATCCTGCCAATTTCTGTTGGTCGCTTTTGACTAGTTGGCAAGTAGGGCATCGACTAACATATAATGAAATGTCCCTTTTCATCGACTTCCACCAGAAAGTGCGTTTGATGTCATTATACATTTTGTTCACTCCTGGATGGATACTGAGCTTAGATTTGTGGCATTCATCCAGCAAATCTCTTCTGAGTTCAGGAATTTCTGGAATGTAAATTCGTCCTTCTAACCTCAGAATCCCTTCGCTGTCAAGCTGGAAATCCAAAGCATTGCCTTCACGAATTCGCTGACTCATTCCTTTGATAAATTGGTCGTCTTCTTGGAGAGCCGATATCTTATCAATCAACGAAGTCGCAATGATGGAACTGGCGATCATTTCATTCTTTCGGCTTAACGCATCGGCCACGACATTTGCTTTCCCTGGAGTATATAGAATTTCAAAATCATATGCCGCAAGAAACTCCAGCCAACGTTGCTGCCTCAAATTCAAGTCCTTCTGAGTGAACAGATACTTTAATGACTGGTGATCTGTAAACAATTCAAATCTCCCGCCCAGAAGTTAGTGTCTCCAGATTTTCAAAGCGAATACTATTGCCAATAACTCAAGATCATGAGTTACGTAGTTCTTCTCGTGCGTCTTAAGTTGACGGCTAGCATAAGCAATCACTTGGCCCCTTTGCATTAACATTGCGCCAAGGCCTTCTCTAGAAGCATCAGTCCAGACTTTTAAATCCTGGTTGCCATCGATGATGGTTAATACTGGAGCTGTTGTTAGTCTCAGCTTTAGCTCTTCAAAAGCCTCCACACTTTCCGGAGTCCATTTGAATTTAGAATGCTTCTTTGTAAGCTTCGTTAAATGACCAGATATCTTCGAAAAGTCTTTAACGAATTTCCGGTAATAGCTAGCCAATACGAGAAAACTACGGACTTCAGTGGGGGTGCTGGGCTATTTCCAGTTCTGAATAGCTGTGATTTTACTTGGATCCACAACAATTCCTTCTTTCGATACGACGTGGCCCAGAAATTTCACTTCATCTTGCCAGAATATACATTTGGAAAACTTGGCTTTTAACACATTCCGTCTCAGAATTTCTAGAACCTGTTCCAGATGCTTTTCATGTTCGGCCTTTGATTTAGAGAAGATTAAAATATCGTCAATAAAAACCAGAACAAATTTATTCAATACTCCCCTGAATACTCTGTTCATCAGATCGACGAAGTATGCGGGAGCGTTACATAAGCCGAATGGCATTACTAACCACTCGTAAAATAAGTCGGGGCCTCTGAACGCTGTCATTGGAACACACTCTTCGGTAATTCGAAGTTGATGGAAGCCTGTAGCTAGGTCCATCCTTGAGAATACTTGTGCGCCATTTAATCGATCCAACAAATCATCAATCCGGGGCAATGGATATTTGTTCTTTATTGTCTGTTTGTTCAGATCCCGATAATCCACACATAGACGTAGAGTACCGTCGGATTTTGGGACAAACACCACTGATGCACCCTAATCAGAGAAACTAGGCCTGATCAGACCTTTCCATACTAGCTGTCGTGTTTGATTGTCTAATTCCTCCTTCTATTTCAAGGACATTCTTCGAATAGTGTGAACTACCGGCCTTGCATTGGGAATCAAAGCAATTTTGAAATCAATTTCTCTTTGTGGAGGTAAGCGAACAACTTCTTCGAACACATCCGCATAGTTCTTGACGATAGGAATATCTTTGATGAGGTCGGGAATATTCTTTGTGATTTCAGGGACATTCTCTATTTGGGCTGGAGAAACATTCAAAGCTGCCTAGAAGTATTTTCTATTAGTATTTTGACCTTCACAGGGAATGGTTATATAATCACCTGATTTAATCTTCGCCTTTACGACTCTGTCGGCGCATTTAACTTCAGCTTCATATTTGGTCAACCAGTCTAACCCCAAGATAAGATCAAACTCTTTGAAATTCATGACGGCTGCGATGGTAGGAAACCGATATCGAGAAAAGGAAACCGGCACCCCACAAATCCAACTGAGATCTATGGAACCCCCAACCGGATTCTGGACAGTCATTGCTTTCTTCAGCTTTTTCAAATTTAAATCCAGCTTCTTAGCTGCATCTTTGGCGATGAAACTTCGCGACGCGCCGGTGTCAAACAGTGCTTTAACTGGGATGTCTTTGACAGTTAGCGTGCCTTCTAAAACATCTGGCCTTTTCTGAATAGCCGATGGCTCAGAAGCTTCTGCTATTTCATTTACTTGAGCTTCCTTGGTTGTTTTCAACAGCCTGCAATCTTGCTTTACATGACCAAACCGATGACATTGATTGCGTCTTTTACTTTTCCGGAGCTTCTTGCCGGATTTAAACCCATCCTTTACTTGTTTCTTTAGAGATCTGCAACTTATCGAGAGATGTCCTTGCTTGTTGCAGTTACTGCATACCGCTGTCGTTACAGGTTCTTTCCCAGATTCAGCCCTTTTCATCTTGGCACTTGGCTTCCTACTGACATCAGACTTTGTACTGGCCTTTGGACGATCAGTTTCAGACTCTGCTTTGTCACTAGAACAGACTTCTTCTTCGTCGCGCAACATTCCTTTCTTATGGAGATCTTCATACTGATAAGCCATATAAATCATTTCAGAAAAAGGAAGCTTCACATTCCTCATTACACTATTCTGATATCTCCTTTGCAGGCCATGAATAAATCTCAGATTTTTCCTCTTTGGATCTTGAATCAGATGAGGAGCAAAGTGAGCAAGTTCGTTGAATTTCTTATGATATTCTGGGATGGTCATATCACCTTGTATTAGATAAAAAAATTCATCACATAATCGCTCTGTTGCTTCGGGAGGAGTAAATCTTCCTAGGAAAATCTCTTTGAATTTATCCCAGGTGATATCACCTTCTGGATTATCTTTTATGATTGTTTCCCATCATATTAAAGCTTCTCCATTGAGCGCCCAAGATGCTACTAATCTTTTCTGGTCATCCCTTAGCTGGAAACGCCCAAATATTCTTTTTGTAGAGCTCACCCAATCTTGAGTTTGAATAATAGACTCATTGCCCGAGAACTGTGCTCCGCCCAGATTTCGATATCTCTTGAATAAAGCCTCTAGATCGGGTTCCGCATTTCTCCTGCTTCTGACACTCATTTTTCTAGTACTTCTGCAATTAGCAGAACAAGTGTCAGGTCACAGAAAAGGTATTTTAAAACATAGAAACATATACTTCAAGTGTAAATGTGTCTATCGAGGTGTAATTTCATTCTGCTTTACTCATACTAGGATATTGCTGATCCTATCTGTATTGAGTTACCCGTCCTAGAACACTACTGGTTCCATTTCTGACGAGTTCGTTCAAATGTTATATTCCATAACTAAGCTTAACCAAAGCTCTGATACCACGTTGAGACGACCCGAAATCCCGTTCCGACGGAGACAAGGGTTATCTTTGGAATATAACACAGAAACAGATAATAGCAGAACAAAATTAAATAAATACACCAGATAATGAACAATAGAATATACTGGATAAAAGGAATCATCAGAGTTTCACAGTATATAGGATCTTACTTAGTACAAATACAGTTCAGCTATACATAAATGTCTACAGCGGAAAACAAACAAAATATGTACAATAGGAGCTGAACAGCATAAAATGAGATAAATGATAGAATCCATCTTCAGCTCCAGCTATCCAGAGAGAACCAGCTAAACCTGAATACAAGGTTGCCCGTGTAGAAAAAGGGGCACCCGAGTTTGAGAGTGAAACAAACTACGAGTCAGTCATGGGACTGGTATGAGAAATCTATTCAACACATATATAATATGGCTAATCACAGGACCACGCCACTCTCGTGGGACGGGTTTACTCCATTGGATTGCCAGTGCTTTAAAACAAATCTTTCTTTTAAACATCGCTATGCTTTTTATAAAAATGAAGCCGTTATAAGACTCAGTTCCCATCACACAATGCAACGCAAACCGGAGGATAGAGTTTTTACCTTATAACGGCCAAAATATGCTTGATACGAATAAAACAAAGGCATTTGATATTATTGCTAGTGTTTATATGTTTTGAAAACAATTTCAAATCATAAAATCAATCATAGACGACATGAGCGTCCCATGCCACTATGTCGCCAAATATATATACAATCGAAACCGCATCGTCACGTATTTGGAAATTGGATTTCTGTCCTGAACCAAGGCAAAAGATAGTCCTTACCGAATTCGTGACTCTCTAGCCCGAGCCACAGGTACAGCCGCGACCATACCCTGGATCGTCAGGGCCGGTCCACTCGAAGTGGATTATAATGCCTGAACAATGCGTTTCTCCACCCTTTGGGGTGTAAATGAGCCAACGAATGACTCCATCAGACCCGGATCGTCCGATCAAACCGAGGCGCCTCACAACAGCAAAAACCACATAGGTGAAAAGTATATAAATGTCAGGGCTGGTAGGTCACTGACACCACCCTAGCTAGAAAGAAAACGCACGTCCCCCCTGAGGTCCTGCTCCCGTTTCTGGTTCATACCGGGTTGTGAGGCTCGCGAATTTACGTTATACACAAAGCTACGCCACAAAGGAGGTGCTTTGATCCTTACCACAAGGCTTTGCTTTACAACAGAAGCCCTGATCACTGCATCTTAGCATGCCACACAGGCAATTCATGCCATGCGACTGATGTCCATCGATATACAACCCCTGAGCTCGTGCGTCTCAGAGAAGGGCATTAAGCAAAAGAATAAATTCTCTGCCTCCAAACAGATGTATATTTAATAGAGATCAATCAACACAGAATAAAATCCAATGTCAGACACACAGTCCATTTACAAGTCCGTTCTGGGTCTGAACGAAACCGGAGGCACTAAATACCTCGCAAACCCATCGATCACCACGTACGTCTGGACGATCACCACTCATTATCCATATTTCGGTATGCCTCCCAATCAGGTCCTCGGTTACCATCCAAACGAGGTGAAGATCTCCGGTCTTCGACCATCGTCTTCATCTTCGAATTTCAATTGTCGGTCAATTATTCGAAATGAGAATTAACTCGGCCTTTTCAAATAATTCACGTATATTTAGAATTTCAAATCAATTTATTTCAATGGTTAAATTATTCGACAACATCAATATTGTTCTTTAATGTAATTTTCACACCAAACACCTTCAACCATCAAATACAACATAAATCGAGCAAATTCAGTTTATTTCCACTCCATATTGTTTATGGTATTTTATAACGATTTATCACTATTTTTATTTATTTAAAAATAGCCAATTTATTCAAAACGACGCTTCGGGCCATAGCGCGGCCGTGGCGCTGTTTTTCCTCAGATTTGATTTACACATATCTGAAAATCTAACTGTTGGATCTTCATAAAATTTACATCTTTAGAAAGGTCTTTTCAAAACGAATCCAACGGTTCCAGTTTCGGGAAGATCCGACGGTCGGATCTCCCGTTACAATCGTTTGAAGTTTCGATTTCTAAATACGAACTGCAGCGTCGTTATTCGATTAAATATAATTATATTTATATATATAAATAAATATAATCATTTCTGGCGCTGTTTTTCTTCAGATTTGAATTAAACATTCCAGACAATCCAACCGTTGGATTTTTACAAAGTTGGTGCCGTTGGGAAGAAATTTCCAAGGCGAACCCGACGGTTAAGGTTTCGGGAAAATCCAATGGTCGGATTTCCATCACTAGTTGTTTGAAATCATGGTTTCAAAATGCGAACTGCACGGCTACGTTTCATTTTAATTATATTTATATTTATATATTTATATAAATATAGTTCATTCAATGATTTCAATACCGTTTTCACTTCAAATATTTCACTAACGCCTTAAAATTTTGGAAAATTTCGCCATAACCTCCCCTGCACCGGGAGCATCGGGAAATCTCATATAGCTTCCCCGGTCCTTCTAATCTCAAAAAGAAAAAGAAAAAGCCAAGCGGCTAGCCAACAGGCTCATAAAATCATCACCCAAACAAAACAGTAAATGTGTACCTATTTGTCGGGCACAAAATTTTATTCCTCTTCTCTAGCCACTTTGCTATAACCTGTTCAATGAATATGCATGTACATATATATAGTCCTTATCATTTATCATTTTCTATTCAACTTCATATTAGATTTCTATTTGGTTTAAAAACACCATTCATTCTAATGTTACATACATAGGTACAAATCATATCATTAGCTAATTAATGAATATTTCAACTCATATATATTTATTTGAACAAGTGGCTATTTTTAACACTTCACATTTTAACGATTCATGCATATAATAAAAATGTGACTTTTATTGAAAAACAACTCATTTCAAAATACTATTATTTTATATATTTCATATTGGTGATAAAAATAAGATTTTTCTTATAAAACAATTCCTTTCAAAACGAGATTATTTTACACAGTTCATATAGTCGATAAAAGGTGATTTTTTATTATCAAACAATTTATTTCAAAATATGAATACCATTCAACACATGAATTTCAATTCAAAGAATGAATATCGATACAACACATGAAGGTTTTCTATAGTTTCTATATATAGATAAAAATGTGATTTTTGTATTTAAAACGCGAATACCATTCAACACATGAATTTCTAATCAACGAATGAATATCGATTCAACACATGAAGGTTTTCTATTCAATGAATAAATATAGTTTTAGCAAATGAAAATAATTCAAACACATGAATATTATTCAAAATTCCGGCAGCATAACGGCAGGGTAGTTAAAACCGGGACCGTCCCTAGTACGGCTCCTCGCTCTACCTTAAAACCTCGCGGTTTTTGACAATGGGGATCATGCATCTAGTTCGTACGCAGGCGGCATGTATATATTTATTCCATTTCCACAAACTAATCTTATGTGGTTTCAACCAAATATTTTTCAATCACAAACGGGTATTTTTCAACCACAATCAATCAATATCAACCATAAACAATCCCAAACAATCATTCGCTATCAATCAATTTTCACACCAATTTCAACCAATAAATATCGTCCATGGTTTGTGGACGAGGGGCGTATATATATATATATATATATATATATATATATATATATATATTTATATATATCAGTTCACTTTTATTTCAACACATATATAATTTTTACAACGCATATATAACTTATACATCGAACGTACAACTTATACAACGTTTATACAAGAGATGTACAACGCTTATATAACTCATACATCGACTATATAATTTATACATCATCGTTTTTCATATTGTTTATAAATTAGAAATCTCACATTGGTTTCCACTCCACCAAAAATAGCAGAAGGCTCAGAAAAATACGCGGTCTCTTCTAAAATGTAGAAGGCGTCCACACGATCTCGATGTTTCCTGTTTCAACGAATTTCATATTTATAAAAATATAATATTTATCGCCACTTCTATCTAGAGAAAACTAATTTTTACTTCACTGTTCCATAGGGAAAATTCGATCTTTTCTATGAAGAAAAATCATAACTTTCTTCGTATAAAAATCTAATCTTTTCATTTTGAAAAATCAAAACTTTACTTCATTAAAAATCCAACCTTCCTATGCTAATATCACATATAAAAATCCGACCTTTCTATGCTAATATCACATATAAAAATCCGACCTTTCCATGCTAATATCACATATAAAAATCCGACCTTTCTATGCTAATATCACATATAAAAATCCGACCTTTCTATGCTAATATCACATATAAAAATCCGACCTTTCTATGTTAATATCGCATATAGAAATCAGTTTATTTTCTATGTTAATATCGCATATAGAAATCAGTTTATTTTCTATGTTAATATCGCATATAAAAATCAGTTTTTTTGTATGTTATATAAATATATAAAAATCAAAATCTGAAAAGGAAGTTCAGTGTTTAATTATTTAAATAAAAAGAGGAAGGAACACTCACTGTTTTGCTTCAGGAAGTCACGACAGAAAGACTCACTGTCGGAGGAGGGCTGAGGCGCGCCGAGGCGTTGGGGACGTCGGAAGTGGCGCCAGTGGTGGATGGGGGCTTGCGGAGGAGAGCGGTGGTCGTTGGCCTCGGCGGCGCATTCGATTCCAGACGAGGGGAGGAGGCGAGAGGGGATGGCTGGGCACGACGTCGACGAAGGCGACGCTGATGGGGGAAACCTAGGGCGGCGGCGACGAACTTCGGAGGGAGGGGCGAAGGCGATTCGGGGATCGGGGAGGAAATCGATTTTCAGAAAAGGGGGGCTCGTGAGTTATGAAAGAACCGAAAGGAGGGAGGGGGTTTTTATAAATTTTTATATTTAATTTTAATTTTAAATTCAAAAAGATTGCTTTTTAATACGAACTCGAATCTGAAGCCAACGACTGTCGCCTCTAGCTAATTACCCCCATTCCGAACACAATGGGACATGTATCGTGAGCCAGTTTGGCTGTTACGATCAGTTTCGTTTAAATTAACATTTAAATCATTATATTGAATTTTAAACGTACATTTCAATTTACCAGGGCCACATACTAACTCTAAAAATTCTAGAAAAATATTTTCTAGCTTCGTATTGACGATACGGTCCTAACGAAACTAATTTCATCGAATTCTGAGACCGTCTGAAAAATGGCCAATTTCCTGTCGATTAAAATCAACTAAAACCGGTCAAATGCATTTTCCTTTGCCACGCTCACATATTGATTCGAAAAATTATGAAATTTGAAACCTAGCAATAATTTGACATCACGGATCCAACAAAAGTGGTTTCTTTGAAATCCGAGGTGGTTTGCAAAATGTCCATTTTTAAGGGTCTGAATTCCATAGCGACTATTCAGAATTTTCAACTGGACATATCTTTTTATTCCCGCTATCAAATTTCAATTTGTCAGATTCGTTGGAAAGGTATTCACCAACAGATTTAAATATTTTTGGTTTCACTAAAATTTGTTTTGTTTTGCACCCGGTATAGTCCGACAAAGTTTGAATTCAATTTTTGAAACTGCAGCGCCATTTCATGCCTTGTTTATTATTATAATTAATTATATTCCTTTTCAATTGTCGATTCAAACTCAGTTTTCATCGCCTTTATTTAAAATATTTATTTTAAATATTTAAAATCCATTATTTTAGCCAATTTAAAATTTTTAAATTGGTTCAGATTTTCTGGGTCGTTACATGGGTCTATCCACCTACGGCGGATTATGGCAGATTAGGGTTTTGTGATATTTTGACGATTCGGATGGATTTTGGGCAAATCTGAGGGTCCTGGTAGCTCCATACTTCCATAAATAAGACCCTAGACCTAACCCTAAGCCTCATAATTCGGTGGCTATGCCGGAATGCTGCCATTACTCTCCCTCTCCCTTCTAAAATCTATTCTAAAATTATAACATTAGCCTATGAAAATTATGAATTCAGATCTGGAAGAGAGAATCAACGTAAATAAAAGATTATTGAATCATGAAAGCAAGGTAAACTTCTTGATCCGATCTATTCCATTTTTCTTATTACTTTCCCTTCTCTTTTAATGAAAATAGTTGATCCATGTTATTAGGTTTCAAATCAAATTAAAGGGGAAAGGAAAACCAAGGATGATAGGACGGATCAGATCCAAAATTTGGAAAAAGCATGAAAGGTGAGTGGGTTTAAACTATAGTCTTTAGATAATGTTATGACTATCGTTTAGCATTCCCCTTTTAATAAATTGTGAAATTGCCAATTTAATTATAAATTGGTGTTATAACAAGTTGAGACATTAATATGAATAGATCAGGAAATTCATATGTTGAATCTATTGAATTGGGGGAATGATTAGCATGGTATAACGTCAAATTGTTAATATGAATAATTCATATATTGAATCAGTTGAAATGTCGGAATGTTTACATTTTATAATATTAATTTGAACATGTAGGAAAAATTCATATATTGGTTTTGTTAGAGTGCTAAAAATTTTACATGTAAATTTGTCCCAATTATATACAGGGAATAATTGGTGTAAGTATATGACTATACGGATTCATGTTAACATAGAATCGAATAAATATGAGTTTGGGGCACTGACCAAATTATATTTAAAGATCTTAGATTGGATCATAAGTATAGAATATGATTTGGATGCAAATAGGATCATATATAAAATATGAATTGGCATAATTTGAATAATATGAATTTAGAAATATAACCCATCATGAATATAATTGGGTAAATAGGCATTAACAACTATAAAGGCATAGGTTTAAATAATTGATTAATAATGAATGCCTAGGATTACAATTAGAAATTGTAGTTGCACTTATGACACGAGGTTAGGTTGAATTAGTGGTGGAAGTCTACATGGATCCGACCGGCATATCCAGCAGCCATTAATGTTGAACCTAATGTGAGAGGTCTAAGTGCGGAAATATGAGAAGGGCTATGACACGAGGCTAGGCCCAACTTGTGGAAGAAGTCTGTCGGGCCCGACCGGCATATCCAGCATCCACAAACTGTAGGCCTAATGTGGGAGGTCTAGCCAATTATAAAACATAAATGGACATGGTAATGAATTGGACTACTTAACCTAATCTAATCCATGGTGATTGTATGAATATGAACTAAAGTTAAGGTTAAGTAAAAATTGGTTGGACAGTGGGTGGGCTAGGATCTAAGGAGGTGGGTAATATTTACATATAGGCCCACAAACTTAGCCCGATAAGGTTATGTAATTAAAGGAACCTAGTGGTATACATAACCAGTAGAAATAAAAAAGTTATGTAATTAAAGGCACTTTTTAGGGTAAGAATAACTTGTAGAAATGATAATCACCAATTATAAGTAATTACCATAAATGAAAATGTTGTATAATAGGTAGACTTGTCCTAGGGACAAGTGAAGATTTTAACTTAGGTTATAATAAACTAGTAAGGGAATGGGATAACTGGTGAATTGAGTTATGGGACACTTAATTATAAATTAAGTAATCAGTAAAGGGGACAACTTAAAATTAGTTAAGAAAAGGGGAGAAATATATTGTACTTAATTACAAATTAAGTAATTCGTAAGCTTGGGAGTCTGAAACCCGTGATAAGAATGTTTAGGCTTATCCTAGGGACAAGAGGAGATTATAACATAGGTTATAATAAACGGGTAGAGAAACTTATTAATGGGCCTTAGTTAATAGAACTAAGTTAATAAGTAAATAACGATAAGTTGTATTGGCAATATAAAATGGAATTATGATTAAATGGGAAAGAATGAGGAAACTTATCGAATGAAATAAGTTATATTTAGTCATAAATGGTAAGTGACATGTTAATTAGAAAACATGTGAATTAGATATACTTAATTACATATTGAGTAAAACATGTTACTGTAAGGGGTTGTGGATTACAGACCTTAGGCCACAATCTAGAGAATAACATGTTGTGGGCTTATTAATAAAGTTAAATGGATTAAGTTGTATAACTTAAATAACAAGCAAGGGAAACCTGGTAATTTGAATAAGATTTCAATGTCAATGAGAATAACCAAGTTAAAAGGAAACCTAATGAGGTAAGGCAAGCGCGTAAAAGAATGTTTAGACATAGGGTCTAATAACATATTAAAGTGAGGCGCTTAAACCAGTCCACACGTTTGAGGTTAAATAACACAACGGGGTAGATCAACGTGGTATTATAAGGCACGAGCGGGAGCGCACATTCATCTGATTGTTCTGATGGCTCCGTAGGACTGGAAGGGGAAGCACGCGTCTTCCTGAGGTATGTAAGGTTCTCCTAGTAGTCCTCTGGGCGACGGTAGATGTCTTAGGCTGTACCCGCAGAGTTTGGGTCTGCGCGTAGCTATTAGGTGGGTGGGTCTTGACTGCAGATGTAACTATGTAGTCAGAATGGTGTGACGAGGTGACACCACAGTGGTTCGGCGGTTGCCTCAGGAGGAGTTAGAGGGTCATAACCAAAAAGGATAGTAGACCATCGGACACCCGTGATGGGATGCCAGTGGGATGCGGAAAGATTCGAGCTAAACCTAAGATACCATTTCACCCTTCACTATCGGGGTAAGGGGTTAAGGGGAGACGCCACATGGATGTTTAGATTGTTTGCGTATGGGCAGTCGCTTAGCTCTGGTAGTCTTTACTAGTTGAGGGAGGGGACGAGGTGGGGCCATAGCCACCACGAAAACAAACCCTAGGTATATTTGTATATAGAGGCTCTTTAAAGACGGGTCTGTGCAGATATGGAAAAGTTCCCAATCGAGTTCCGTGTTTCTTGTGTCAACCTGCCACGGAACTCAGTGCACATTAGAGGACGTGCGGTTGAGGCATCGAGCTACAATTGAAGATGCGTATGGTGGACAGTTTAGATACATGCATGTCGGCTCTGGATGGTGTATCGTAGACTTGAGGGCATTACTCCGGTATAGAGTCTGATTCGAACAAAGGTGGCAGTCAGTACGTTTACGTAGCATAGTAATGATATATATATATATGATGAAAGTAATATTGTTATACGTACGTCACTACGACGTAGGATGAGGGACTGCGTATATTTCGATGTTGTTATGTTGGAGACAGTGCGAGTGGGGTACCATGGGGTGTACCTCAATATTGGGGGTAGCTACATATATATGGTGTAAGGTTAATCGACTGGGAAGTAAACGGGTGTGACGTATGTGTAAGCCTTCAGTGCTGTTAACCTAAGTAACCTAATAAATAATGAAATATGATTGAACGGTATATATAGGATTATCCAAAGTGTATAGTTTAAATCTAGTCACCAAAACCTGTGTTCTGACCCCCTCCTCATAGCATACTCGCAGGTTAGATTTGTGGCAGAGACATGAGACATTATAGCTTTGGATACTAGTTAGGCACTATTATTAATACGGTAAGGCTATACTTTGATTTATATTATGTCTTATCCATTCCGCTGTGAGATATTTTCTGAGCTCTGTACGTCTCTTCTTTTCTGCAGGATACCAGAGCACAACAACTTATGTTTCGATAGATTGGAGTTGTTGGAAAAAAAATCCGGTCTGTCGAAATTAGGGTTATCACAAGGGACCTCTTAGCTTATTAATAATCATGTTTAACCTAGCAGGTTTACTAATAAGCATGGTTGTAATATTACATGTCATTATGTGTGTACAACCCTTCCCCAAAACACCTACCTAGATGTATACAATTTCTACAGTGGTTCAGTTTATTAACCTACATCTGCTACTTACAATATTCTAACATGTCATTTACTTAATGTATATATTAAGACAAATCTAACATGTTTAATACATATGCATACTATTCATCAAACTATGTTCCCAAATTACAACATGTACAGGTTTATGCATATTATCCATTTTTATCAATATACAACAAGTATATGCACATTACCCCTTTTTATCAATTTACAGCAAGCCTAAACATGTGCATATCATCCCTTTCCTAAATTATAGTTAAACAGTCCCCGATTTAACAACATACATAAATTCCTCTTTTTATGTGATTCATTACTACCCTAATTATACACACACTCTAGTCGGATATAGCCTAGGCTTCCAAAGGCCTAGGCCTAGCGTAAATAACAAGGGAAAACAGAGGAAGGGGAATAAAATCAAATCATAAAGGCATATAGGCAAGTCTGGAAATAAACTAAAACGTGGAAACGGGCAAAAGGAAGATAGATGCATATTACTTATTAATTATCCAATAGTAAAGGCATATTTTTTACTTATCACAACGACATAAGCGATTAATAGTGAAAAACATGTACAGTAATTATCTTAGAAACATTGTATGTACCAACCCAATTTTATTTAACTATCATGTTATAATCTAAGAAATCAGTTCTGAAAATGACAGGGAACTTACAGCGGGTCTGGGTGAAGAAGAGATTAAGTCTCTTATTCGGTCCCTTTTGTCGTTGCATGTGAATCCTTAATGTTGTCGCTATAGATCTAGGCTTAGGCAGCATTTCCACATTATATACTTTTATTTTAGAATAGATTCATAGAGGCAGATGATATAAAGAAATTGTGTGTATTGTAATAGGAGAAGCCATCTATTTATAAATTCACAGAGTCAACGTCAGCTTTTAGATTGTAGGGTTCTAATCCAAACCGTACATGTAGCATTGAGTTAGCAACGAACCTGGTCAGAAAAACAGTCCAGATACATAGAAACGCATCTACTCAAATTGTCGTTGGGTCGACCTACCGACCCATTGGGTTGACCTATAGGTCGACCCAGGCCGAATGAGGGTCATCCACAATGGTTTGGTTTCCCGCTCATTTTCCCGCATATCTTGTTTTGAATATCCAGAATTATATTTATATTATATTCACATATAAACCCCTTATATGTATATAAACTTCTATGGTTCATAAATTATTCATACGTTATCTGTGTTACACAAACATGCTGTTGATCTGAACCAGAATTCCGAGATGTACGCAACCATAAAGCCGGTTTCACTTAATTCTGAATATTGAATTAAGTAATACCTAATTGGTTATCTTTAAAGTATGGTTATAGTGTATTAAATTTTGGGGTGTTATAAAAAAGTCCTATCTTGTGTTTAATCGTTTTTTTGATACAAAATCTTATAAAAGGTTATTTACTGTAATTATTGAATATTTTTTCCAAACTATTAAAAAGAGAAAAATTGACATTATTTCAAAGCACAAGGAACCACAATAACATTTTATTTAGAATAGATGTTGCAAACTACATACGAAAATACATGAATTTGTACAACTTTTCTTATTTGATTCATTCACTTTCCTTGTAGACTGAAAATAATGCTTTTTAATGCGAAATGAAAAATAGGGGAAAAATTACAATAACCACGTAAAACTATAAACAATATCAAACACAAACATGATTATTATTAATTTAAACAAAACTGCATAAACTACAAATCAACACCCAATCCAATGAACCTGGAAAAAACTACAAATATGATAATGGTTTATGGGACTGATTTCCAAATCCGAGGTGTTTACAATAACTAAAAAAAAATCTAAGATCAGATGTAGGCAAGATGGAGATATATTATAAAAAGGCCTATAATTCATACTTAACCAATATTTGTAATATTTCATATTTGACAAAATAAACAAATCTGATAACTTTTAGGCATATAATTCAAATTCAACACAAATGAATTATATAAGTTTATTATAAACACTGTATATAATTTACCACTCATCTGAAAGCTATCCAATTTCAAATCTAAGCCAACTTCTAGGATTAAAATTCCCAAATCCTATAGATATACAATTTACTTCCAAAGGGGATTCGCAAACATAGATTTAGATTTGTAGATCTGAAAAAAAAATAGTAGACGAAAAAGGAAATTCAATCATATAAATTATCTAAGTGAAGAACCATCTCTTCCTCAATTTAATCTCTCTAATTCTTGTTAGTCTGATTTTTATATGCTCATAATTTATGTTTTAGAAGAAATTGGCGGATTGGAAGTGGCAGAGCTTTGCTGCTTCCTCCAGAAAATATGAATAAAAGAGTGAGCTTCTATCCCTTTTTTATAAGCGTAAGAATGACCCTAGATCATTAGATTTAAATTTATAAAGATCCATCCATTTATAAAAAATTATAATAAAAATACTCTCGAAAACCAAACCGTCACTAGCTAGGTTTTCGACCAGATGGGTCGGCCCCCGATCGACTTCCTCGATTGAACCTATGGTCGACTTCTCTGGGCCGAAATTTCCCAGTGATGGTAGGTAATAAATGGTATTTAGTAAGGGACAATTTTGCTCGAGTCCTTGTTAAGTTTTAAAATACAAAAACACTCCCTATCTAAAAAAAATTATAAATTAGATCCCTGTTTTTCCAAAATCAACAAAAAACAACATAAAAATTAATCAAACTTCAAAACTTAATTCAACATATAATCATCGTCATATTGATGCATTAAAACAACAACAAAATGATTCAAAATAAAAAAAATCAAAAAAATGCATACTCTATAAAATTTCTGCAATTTTTCTTATAATTCTTGACATTGCAGCAGTTATATCAAAAATTTGCAGAATTTTGTGCAACTTTTGCATATTTGTGTGAAAAAATAAAACTAGAAGCCTATATTTATTAAGACATTCAAGTATTGCATGAATATCAGCAAAAATATTAAAAAATTGCAAATAAATAAAAAAAAATATTTCATTTCCAATAAATTGCTGCAAATGATGCAACTATTAGCAATGTTTGCTGATATTCCAACGACTTTTTCATTAAATTATATCAGGTGTGAAATAGTTGCTAATATATCAAAATTATATATAAATAATTGTTGATATATCAGCAATTATTTATTCTCGTTACAGCTATATACTATGTGAATTATTACAGAAACATCTTCGACTATGCACTAAAATTGTTGATATTTCAGCAATTTTTTTGTGTGGAATACTTCCGTGAATATTTATAATTTTTTGAATTTTTTTATACTACCGTGTGAAAAATCAAAAAATATGTTACTAGGGACCGATTTGGATTCAAACTTGAAAAGGGATGCATAGTGAATCATCAGGGAAAATAAGGTTGCATAACAAATATCCACATTTGTTAATTGTAGATTCTTATATATTTATTTCCCATCTGTTTTCGTATTTCGTCCATAACTTTTTATACGGACTCCACTCACAGAGTTTTAAGCATAAAAGTTGACCTGAATTCTGTCACGAATGCAATGGTGCAAGTTTCGTAGTCAAATTCCATCATTTGCAAAAATTCCATTTTTGGAATATAATTCAATTAATTATCATCAAAATTTCGGGTTGTTACATTCTCTTCTCTTTAAAAGAAATTTCGTTCTGAAATTTTATTAATGACAAAGTCATGGCGTTGGGACCTAATTATCCTAAGCTACTCAACCAATTAGTGTATCCAATTTTGCAACCAACATGCGCATGTGCATATTGAACATAATGAGTTGCAACCACAAAATATGCATGCGTAATGATTCTAAACCGGATACTCCTATATGTATGCATTTCATTTTTGAACACACTTTTGAAAACATGATGCAAAAAATCCTGTAATATACTAGTAGTTCTATATGAACGCAAATTTTGAAAATATTTTTCATCCATAAACCTCATAAGACTACGAATAGAAGTGTAAAGCAACTAGTTTTGCATCCAAATTGTACCATCCAACACGTCAATGGGTCTAAATCATTTCCTATCATTTTCTCTTCAAGTCAGAAAAAAATTGAAGCGAAGAAATTCAACACTATTTCTTCTTATAAATGTTCTAATTCCCGTTCTATAGTGGAATTTTACCTCAATGGCCCCAAAATACTCAGAAAATTTCCAACTGTAGACTGCAAAGGAGCCTTAAAGCAAGCTCTAAAACATAAAATGAGCTAATTAATTACATACGAGCATCACCGACAAGGTATAGAAACAACGTTTGCATAGCTAAAACAACCTGTCCGCTATTACCGTTAATGTCTTAATGAATCTCGTCCCCAATACACCACTTAAATGTTCATGCAAATCATTTGAAATCTTATTACGCTTTACATGTGACTATAAAAATCAAAATTTTCCATAAAAGTTAATTTTGCTTTAAAAAAACTTATGTAAATTTTGAAATTCCTTTTTGATATCGTTCTACTTTCCTTACCAGATCTACGCAAAAACAAAATTTTGTTAACATGAGCTTTACTAAATTAAAACCATTTATTTTTATATAAAACAGAAGTTTAAACATACGTGAACTATCATAACCAAATATATGCTTTTATATAAATCTAATTAGATGAAAGTAAATCTAAAAAATATAAATTTTAAAAAGGATTTTTCCTAACACAGCGTTTGCAAAAAGTTTTAAAAAAAATTGCGGAAACTTAAATGAATCAAATCACATGTTGGTGTGGAAGGAAGTCGGTCACGGAGAAGAATGGAAGAACCGAAATCACATACAAAAATCAAAAATAAATTTTAGCTTAAAAGGGAACAAGCAATAAATAATAAATATACCCATGACAAAAACGACACAAAAATCTATCCATTGCTAAAATTTATCCACTACAGAATTAAATGCTTTCTAGCTCTAAGGCAACTGTTAGTTAGATAAGAAAA
Organism: Allium sativum; assembly: GCA_030737875.1. Lineage (NCBI taxonomy): Eukaryota > Viridiplantae > Streptophyta > Magnoliopsida > Asparagales > Amaryllidaceae > Allium > Allium sativum. The sequence continues at coordinate 39,533,938 of JASFAX010000020.1, read as the reverse complement.
TGAGATTTCATCTATAATTCAAATACAACGAAGCGTGGAAGACAAACACGTATGAAATCCCATTACATCAACATGCGATTTACAGGAACAACAACACTAATAATTACAAACACAACTGCTACAACAACCAAAATAAAATGTTGAAAAGGGAATAGATATAAATTACACAAGACACAAGATATCGGCTATAAGCGATGAGAAGGTCGAGCATCATGGTTGGAACTTGATCCATTGGCACGTCCATGCCAAGAATGTTGAAAGGAATAAATACACCCAATCTTTTGTGTGTGTCGATGCAGGTCCTGGCTAACCTCGCGGAGCTCTACTTGGATCAGACAAAGAGCGGAAAGCACAAGGCTCTTCTAGCCTATTACAGCGGGTTGCTAGCTTAGAATGGGAGTTGCAAGAGCAGGAGAGGAAGCTAGGGCAGGGGCAACGGGTGGCTGGATGCCCCATCTTCCTGAGGGAGGCTCGATCAATGGCGATAGGGGTCTTCTTGACCATTCATTCCCTCCGAAGATTCACCTGAAAGTTTCGGATGACACGGGTGAGAAGATGACAATAAGTGAAGTGGGTCTTGGGGTACCCATTGAAGGCTAGGAGATGTGGATCATCAGTCCATGTACCCAGTTGACGGCTACGTCGAAGGGTAGATCTGCTCGAGGCTTCGCATCTTGGAAATGATGTGTTGCTAAATAATGCACATAGCTAGAAGAGTAATGGGTCGCAAATTACCAGTGTCCCAAGCACCGGTAGCTTTAACGAAGATGCGAGAGAGGATCTATGGGTCCGTCATCTAAGTGTCATCCAAATTCGCTCCAACAGCGGAAATACCAAGAATCTCAGCCAAATCCTGGTCGGTGGACTCAACAGCGGTCCTTTTCACCTCGGACTGAATCAAACAAGAACACGCATCAAAGTTGACGACCATCTGGGTGTCAAACAAACAAATACATTGCGATTGCACTCACGCTTGAAGGTGTTATGGCGTTGGATTAGTACCAGGCCTGGAGTGACAAACAACTCCTCAAAATGAAAAGAAGAAAATTTAGAGCATTACACCTAGCATCCTTGGTGAAACTCGAAATTTTCCATTCTCCAATAAATCTCTATTTCCTTAGGTTGCAATCCAACCATGCACCCTCTTGAGGCGTGAAATCGAGGTGCTACATGAGGATGTTAGGAGCTCGACTAGATGTCATTGGAAAATTGAACAAATCGACGAAGGAAATTTAAGGTCGGAAGTATGATAGGGCAAGATCTAGATGCGAGGAATTTGGTGGTGACTGGAGGAGGAACAGAGCTCAAAACCCTAATTTTTGGCCTTGGAGGAGATCTGGAGCTTAGGTTCGACTGTTGGAAGGGGGAGGAAACGAAGAAAATAAGGTTTTGGATGTTGGATGCGATACATGTATCGCTCTCCAAGTTCGGGTCGCACTCAAATTGGTGAAGGGTTGACCCCTATAGAGGAAGGCGGTCGACCGCTTGCCTCATTCGAGGAATGGCCTGAACCTTGGACCAACGGCCCATTTCGACTTCGGAAAAATTATAATAATATTGTATCGCCTTCCTGACTCCACCATAAATCTCATGTTGTCGTCCACCATCCGTCAAGTCGAGAAATAATTTGCTCAAGGCTACCAACCACTGTGACCATCAAATGATTGAACGAATTCTCGAAAGAAAACTCAAATACAAATCAAAAACAAATAAAATAGATTTTCCCTTTACTGAGCCGACAAACACAAACGATTTACGAAATCGAATACCCCAAGCTGAATAGAAATCTCCTTAATCTTTTTAATGGTTTTTTTAAATCTTTTCTTTATTTTTATTTTTTACTGAGGGTCTCAAAATATAAATATATATATATATATATTTAAAATTTTATATTCTAGTTTATCCTACTGATTGGAACAACCATTACATGTTCTGGATTGTCGAGATTTTTAAATCTCTAAAAAATGTTATTTTTGATAACTTCTATAAATCATCCAAAATATTTGGAAAGAGGAACAATAAAAATCATAAAGAATGGGTAATTATAGTTTCTGAATTTCGAGGCTTATTCCTTGTCAATTTCAAATTCCATCTTTTTTTACCAAAATGGGTTATTTATTGAAATTGCATAAAACCTAACGATTCGAAACATGGTTAGATTTAAATTTCTATGATTTATTATATTTATTCAAGTCTTTACTTATAAAATGATTTCTCAAAAATTAAAGTTTAAAATTTCTAAAACCCTTTTTTATTTTCAAAACTGTTTCAAAAGTTGTAATCTGTTCGACATAGTACCAAGGATTCAAATGAATAATTCTATCACAAGAGTATTCTGACTATAATGACACATTAACATGACTTTCCTATTTAAGACCAAGAAAAGGTCACCGATTGGAACTCTAAACAAAACCGAAAACAAGAAAGTGTGCCCTCTCTGTTGTAGCTAGCTTTTGTCCAGTCACCAAATACAAATCCACGGGATTCACAGTATTTCGTCTTCATGCTCTGCAAAAAAATCGCCAAACACACCATGGAGTAAATCAGAGTTGGCCGAATACTCAGAGTCGAGTAAGAAAGACGAAAGAAAATAGACAATAAATTTGCATACATTCGCTCACTAATCCTAATTTACTAATTCCTCTGATCATCTAAATCTAGGCTCTAATACCAAACGGGTCACCTCGCGCTTTTCTGATCCCGAATTTCGATAAAAATCGAAACTAAAACGCATCCAAAAATGAAGGGTATAAATCTGGTTCCTGCAAATAATGAGCGTGAGCATAATTAGAGTAAACAAAAACTAACTCACAGCGGAAATAATATAAGATAACTAATATCGACTAAGGAGGCTACCTTAAAGCATATCGCCACATCGATATCGTGCATAATAGAACAAGAACCGAAAACTAAACCGAACACCTATTAAGACCTTTATTCCTCAAGAAAAACCTGAGAGTTTTTATGGGAAGGGGGTCAGGACAACAAGCTATGGTGATTGAAAAATGTATAACACTGTCGACAATACACAGATGCATCCAGTTTGATCAGAACCAAAACATATGTCTAACAAGGCAAGTAATTCTAATCTAACCTTGTAAAGACTTGCGAACGATGACTTATTACCATACCCAAGGTATCATTACCCATGATAATGATATCGCAATACTGAGATAGAAAGTTTACGCATAAGCATGATTCCTTAAAATCACCATTCCACTAATTACCAATGTAACAACCTGCATTTTACGCATCGTACGATCGTAAAATATTTTTATTTTATTCTCTGAGGGTTAGATCATTCTCATATTTTAATATGTTGCTTATGGGGATGTGAGACATGTCCACAATTTTTACCAATTTTGTTCGTGACCATTTTCCCCTGTTAGTCTTGTACAGGGCATAACTTTTGACGTAAGTCGAATCACGGGGTGAGACCTGCGCCATTAGAAAGGAAATGATGATTGCCTTTCCATAGAGTGGTTACATTAAACATTTGGCTTAGAGATTCGGGAGGAATCAAGGTTTTAAGATTTTTCAGTTGGTTGTTCAGGTTTTAAAAGCCTATGTGGGCTGATTTGTAGAGGCTCATTAGTGGGCTAGTGGAAAGCAATAAATAGGTGGTGAGAAGTATGGATAATAGTTTACTTTCTCCATTCTCTCACTTGGTGGCCCATGTTCCTCCTTCCTCTAACACCTTTCCACCATTAAAATCTAAGGATAGAAATCGAAAATCTACACCATTAGAGGCTAGGTCTACATCATCTGAAGTGGGAATTCATCAGATCAAAGGGTTTGGTTCAAATTTCTTGCTATCTGGAATCTAAATTCATTGATTTTAGCTTGATTCGGAGAATCGGTGAGTGATTTTCATCTCTCACATGGATTCAATGAAGTATATGAATGTTTGATCATGTTTTTCATAAAATTCAAGTGTTCTACCATATATCTATACCTTGATAAGTCCATTTTCATTTAAAACACCCTGTGACCTAAGTTAGCATGTTTAAACTGGTAATTCTTATGCTATTTTACATGCTTATGCAAGTTAGATTCGCAATTTAGATCATATGTTCATTTATCATGATTTTTGGTGAATTTGCATAATTTGATGATAATTGTCATTTTCATGAAGTTAGTGGTTTCATAACATGCTTATGATTGTATTGGATTAGTCGGTTTCGTCCAATTTGTCATTTGGCGAAGTTTTGGTCGAAGTTGGAGTTTGATTAGGGCTGTACATTGGACTGATTGTTCAGGAAGGATCGGTTGTGGAGCGGCTTGGAGAACAAGCCAGGGAAGGAACGATCGGTATGCTCCAGAAGAGGACCGATCTGTGGGAACAGGCAGAGGACCGACCGGTGGGTGCAGGCAGAGGACCGATCGGCGGGTGCAGTCAGAAAACTGATCGATGGGTGTGGTTAGGAGGAAGGGTCGATGTATCTAGGGGACCGATCGGTGTGTGTTTGTATTCATAGGACCGATCGGTGTGTGTGACTAAGAAGCCGATCGGTGTTCTGGGGAAGGTTTGGTCGGTCAGTGCTTCAAGAAGATGGGTCAATCGCATAGGGTTATTTCTGAAAAATTATATTTTTCGGGCACAACCTAGATTTTCGGGGCAACCCCCCGAACCCTAGCAGCAGCGCAATAATGTAAATTGGCTCGGTGAGGGTTTGACTTCGAAGTAAATTCAAGTAGGATGGTACGAAGTGTTGAAAGGTGTTCGTTGATCGGTGTAGAACAACAAATGAGGTGAAAATTCAAAGGTCGTGAGTTGGTGGATAATGGTTGCTTGAGAAGGTTGCTTGAGCCATGTAAATTCGTCGGGTTTGATGACTAGAGATGCGAAGGTCGAGGTATTATCGTTGTCGTAAGTTCTAACAGGCTGAAGCAGGGGTACGATAGGGCACCTAAAAGACCGCTTGTAGGTCATGTACCCTGGGTATCATTGAAAGCCCTAGTTGTCAAGGTTGGACATACATACGTATCGTTGAAAGGCGTATGGAGTTTATGCTAGAACTGGGGTTACCATTAGCCCTTGACATATGGCAAGGTTGGCCGTCATGCTATTAATGATGGTTTCATAGCAGGATTGGCGGTAATAGCCAGAGTCAGTTATGGGTATTTAATTGTTTGGATGCTCTGTTATACCGTCTCATGTAGATTGTCTAACACCGTAGGACATGTTCCTTGGGTGCTTGTATGATATTGGTTTAGGCCTTTGAGGCTTGTGCTCGAGGGATGTTGAATTCGATTAGGACGGTTTACATGAGATATATAATCTGGATGAGATGAGTGCTTTACCATGAATGGGTGTTTTGGCTTCCATGGGTGTATGGTTGAGTTGTCTAATGTAAAGGCTATCACTGTCCTATGTGGATAAGACGGGAGTTGAGCTCTTCTCTAGTGTTTGGTAGATTGGTTTGTTAATCTACCAATTCTCGTATACTTTATTGATGAATTTTGTTAGCTGTTTTATCGCTCACTAAAATTATTGTCTGACTCAAGGTTTTATATTTCCCTCTTATTACCTTGGGTTGTTCATCATTTTTGGATGGGCAGATTAGGTGGCAGGTTATTGCTTAGTTGGACGATGTAGTTGTTCGAAGGCGAGCAGGAGGTTGGCGTACTATCTTTTTACTATATAATATTTGGATTTTCGCTATTTGCTATTCACTGAGTGATGTAGTGAGGCAATTTGTACAAACACTATTGTTGTAACTCAAGTCCATAGGTATTACTTTCTAGTCATTATGAAAGTCTAGTGTTTTCTGCTTCACTATTAATACCGGTTATATATATTCTTTTATATTTTATCCTTGTGCTGTGATATTTAAGACAGGTTCCGAAGTTGTTTACCTACCTATGATGATCGTCCATAGCTGCCTGACACACCTTTCAGCACATTATTCCTCTTTTTTAGTGCAGGGGTTGTGGGCGGTCATCACAACCAAAGACTAAGAGGCAAGCTTCATGCTACTCGCTATTCCATAGGGAGGTTAATTATTCTGTATAGCCACTTAAGGTCTCACTACTAATATAGGATAAGGGTGGATCCTTTTGATCATTTAAGACCAAAAGCGAACCTTTCGACCACTTGATGTCTTACTCGATGGTTTACTCTACACTAATTTAAATTAGAGGACACTAGCTACTGAATCCTATTAATTTAAGGCTCCCATTATTCATGCATATATCAATGCCCGACATAGGTAGAGTGATAGTAACCAGTCACTTATTACCTATAGGATACGTAGACGACATATTATCATTTATGACCTTCCCCCGGGTTACCCCCGTGTTACTATCTAGCTGACTATATTAAATAATCTGCTAGTCACTTAATACTTCCTGCAGGATAGGCAGACATATGTTAGCTCCATAGCGGTTATTTAACAACTAATCCCAAAGCGAACTTTCACCCCAGTCACTTACTACCTAGAGGAAGCAGACTTGCTGGCGATAACCAGATTGTGCCAATAGCCATTCAAAACTTCCTAATTATGGGGAGGCGAACAACGTGATCACTTATCTTCTCAAAAGATATAATGAAGCCATTCTGCTTCTTCGCCTGGTGTGACCCCGTGAACAGGCAAGTATGTTCAGAAGAGATAAAAACAACTATAAAATGGGAGAATACTGATCGTATTCTCCATTGATTCGAATTCCAGTCTTCTTTATCTCGAAAGTACCCGTTGTCATTTTGAACGCAGAGTTCATTACAGTATTGAGCAGATATATTTTTTTGTATATTGGAAAACTATGCAAATAAAGGGATTAAGGAGATTGGTAAGGCAAGCCCTAGAATCCCATCATGGTTTGACTACTCTATTTTTCACTTTTTTGTTCTATTGTCTGCTTTTACATAAGCACATCATTTTGCAAAGTCTTTACAAACAGTTCTGTGACGATTTTGTAAATGTTTTCCTATATCATAAGTGTAATAATTTAAACAAATTCGCAAGCATTGCAAAAGTTTTCTACATTACAGTTGTAACACTATCTATTTCATATTTACATCTAACAAATATCTCACTCCATATTTTATAGTTATGCAGTTGGATTTCATAATAAGTGCATATTTGTATTTCATTTTATGCATAACCACTGTATAATTTGTTGACTAAGTATAAATGTATAAGTTTTTCTCAATGTGTGGGGGTAGAGACTTACAAGAATCCAACCCTAACCTTTCCAGAAATTACTGAATGAAAAAAAATGGAGAAATGATCGTTGCATGATGTCGAACGTAGAAAGGGGGAAGCTCGACTATATGAATGCAGTGTATGACAAGCTTGGGTGAATTAATGGAAAAGTTCTGCAGTGATCGTAAGTTTATATTAGAAATCATGTTCATTTTAAATTGACAAATGTGTTACTAGTATGACAATTGCACCAACTGATAAATGTAAAATATAATTTTCATTTTAAATTTACATGCATTGTTGGACATAAATTCCACGGATAGAAATAAAGATCCCATCACACACCATGGAGGTCTGAAGTCATTTCGATATTAACGTTAAGAAATAATAAATTTGTTAATGCAATCATAAATACTAATTACATTATATAGTTTTGTAACAATTATTACATCAGAAGGAGAGTGTGATCGTCTCGTCCCCTATGTGGACATGTTTTCTCGTACAAACGCCTTCAGCATATCAATGAAGACGGCTCTATAACACAATGGCATGACACGAACATGCCATGGTTAGCATATTTTACGTTATAATTATTAACATTATTTGCTTTAAATAATAGTTGTAAATGAATAAATAAAGTAGCATATATGAATTTCAATTTTAATTCAGTCTGGATTTGTAGGTTACATTCATGTAAAACTAGAGAAACTACTTGAGGGAACATGACTTGAAGAGCTGGTCATTGACGAGGAGGACCAAATGGTTGGCGATGCCATGGAGTCATCAATACCAAATAGGCGTTACAGTTTTGGTGACGAAGAGCGATGTTCATGTATAATCTTTATGCATAACGTATAACAAATTGATTTTGTTAATCATGCTATCCGAAACTCATACACTTTATTAAATAATGTAAAAAGCTGGATGCAAACAAAGTAGCCGTAAAAAAGTTTTGGACAAGGCAAACATTGCCGAGTTGAAAGCTCAAATTGTCGGACCAGAGAAACGAGACATTTATAACTTTGTGGAGATGACACGGATGCTGGACAAGCGCATTGTTGCGTATATGCAGCAACATGACATTTCCTTCATCGGTAGGATTCAGAGGCGATGATCAGTATTCATAGGTATATTTTTCTCTCTTCGTGATGGGACATTGTACATACATATGCCTTGAGATGGGTAAGGTAGTTTGACTTCATAGTTTGGTAGTTTGTAAATTACATATATTATAAGATGGATGAGATTGATGTAATTTCATATTAATGATATATTTAGAGATGCCATTGGATGGATGACATTGATGCGAAATAGTGTTCGATATATTTTGATATGTTAAAAAATATTTGTGATTGTGATATGTTACTGGATGTTTGATTTTCATTTGTTGTACAAATCGATGGCTTTTATTATTGATATAACATATTTTGTGATATTTGTGATTTGTGCTTGGTATATACGATTTATATGCTTGAAATGAGGTTGCGATATATCTAACTGTATAATAATTCTCACCAGTCTTTAATGATTACTAATTGGTCCGACCGTAAAATTCCTAAATTGCCCATATTTATCAAGGTCATTTAATTATTCCAACCTTTGGTCGGACCTTGAAATATCAAAATTGCCCCTCACTTTTTAAATATCACCTAATACTCACTACTTTTGGCTCCTACGATGTTTATATTAATAGTGTTGGATTCACAACAATTTATTAGAATATATTACTTATTATTTCATAATATACTATTCACAAGTTTTGGTAGAAAAATCTAAAACTAACTAAAACGACTCTGCATAATTGATTGACTAAGTTGATTTTCTCAATATTTATTATGTTGCTTATATGTGATAGTACAAAACTTAATAAGAAAACTAGAACGATTGTGCTTAAGTGAAGGAATATTAATTTTTATTATAAGAAATTGTCATTACTACATTAGCTGATTGAATTGGTTTCATCCATTTCTGTTAATAATGAGAAGTATTAATAATTTAGTTGAATATATGTTAGTTTATAGGAAAGTATTGATTCTACTTATATATATATAATCTCAAATTTATAGTATTTATTATATAGCATTACAGTCATATACCAGTCTTTCTACGAATGATACAAGAAAATTCTTAAAGAAATTTTGTTCAAAAATTCTCATTGTTTCCATCACAATTCCCTGAATTTGGTTTGCTTCCTTTTTTCTTCAGATAATTTTTTTCTGATGGATTTCAAGTTTGTTTAGTAAATCAATTCCTTATTTAGGTGATTTACTGATATTCCTGTAATGTTTCCTTAACTTTTTACGTAGCATTACATATAAATGTAGATTGTATTCCTTTATAAGGACTATGACCATAATTGTTCTTATAATAATAGCATTGTTTTCCTATTTCATTACATTGATTTAGAAATAGTACACAATATCTAAAACCTTGCTCCTATTTTGTTTGTCTAATTTTGTATGTTCATGCATTAAGAGAACTGCCCAACATTGTTTTTTTTTTTTTTTGAAAGGCAAAATAAACTTTATTCATATACAGAAATATTAATTTTATACAAATTACAACAAACTAGCTAAATTGCATCGAGAAAAGAAAACAATGAGATATACATGAATTGCATAAAATAACTCGATGCAGAAAACATCAAACAAAACACAAAGCAATTGCATGCAAGATCATGTATCAACTCAACAAAGCAAAGACTTGCTACTGAATCATCTCAACAATCAGTTGGCATCTTCAAAACATCAGCATTCAATCATACAAAGACCAATTTCCTTAAAACAGCATTATGAATCACCAAGAATAACTGATCAACATTCAGAATAGTAGAAGAAAAGATTCTTCTATTATGCTCCATCAAAATTTCATATACAAAAATCTTTAAAACTTTTAACAGCAATAAACTCCTTCTCATCCTCCACCGAGTAGCTTTGAAAAGAGTGAACCATTCATCCCTACTAACATTAGATGGAACATGAAGCTTGCATGAATGAAGAACACGCTTCCATAACTGAAATACAAAAGAGCATTCAAAAAACAGGTGTGTATTGCATTCAGAATGCAAATTACAGAATCAACATAAGTCATCAAGAATAAATCCAAACTTAAATAACTTGTCCTTAGTATTGATAGCATTGGACATTATCTTCCAAAGCAGGAAATTATGTTTTGAATTACTGATTAAACTCCAGATGCTTTTATACTAAGGAAACATTGGCTTATCTCCACATATTAGATCATAAACATGACTGATGGAATGTCTTTTCCCCATCCAAGAAATGGACTCCTAGTCAAAACTAAAATTTGAAGAAATATTCATCCACAAACTCCTCAACATTTCTGAACCACAATGAGGCAAAACTAATATGCCATCATGAGTCAAAGCATCAATAGATGAAGACTCAGAAATTCCACTATTTCTCCTCAAATTAAAATCCACTCTGTCACTTAATATCAATCCATTGCCTGCCCATGGAGAGTGCCAGAATGATAAACCACTTATTCAAAATTTGTCTCCAACTCCATAAAGTTGGAATAGGCATTGTCCAAAAGTTATTCCTCCTAATCAAATTATTCTTTACAAACCTAGTCCAAAGGCATTCATCATTTGAAAAAAATCTTATTAATATAAACAGATATAGTAGCTTTATTCCACTGAAAAGATTGATAATACCTAAGCCACCATTGTTTTTATCTTCACACAACTTTGAAAAAGCTATTGGAACAATCTTCTTAACAAACAGATCACCATGCCATAAGAACTTATTCACTGCACTAACTACCATATTAATGAGCTTATTAGGTAGAATGAAGTGTCGTGTGTAGTAAATTGTCATCGACATCACAATGGATTGAATGATGTTCAGCCTACCCACTTGAGATAAGTTGCAAGACAACCACTACTTCATACGATCAATGATTTTCTCATATAATGGCATGCTCTTGTCTGTTGTTATTCTTCCAGTTAACAAAGGTAATCCAAGATATTTAGCATTATCAGGTAAGTCTTTTAATCCAGACAAATCAATCAATTCTTCCTTCTTGTGTTGACTCAAACCAACAACATTAATATGAGATTTATTCAAGTTTATTTCTAATCTAGTAATATTATGAAAAGACTTCAGAATTGAAATAAGACTTTGAATATTCCCAAGAGATGGCTTTGTAAAAATTATAAGATCATCAACAAAACACAAATGAGAAATAAGTGGATTTTTGCAGCGAGGATGCAACTGAAAATTAACCAACGTCACTTGTTTAATTACCAGGGAGTTAAGTAACTCCATGACTATTATAAATAGATAAGAGGAGATTGGATCTCCTTATCTAACTCCATGCTTCCCCTTAAAGTAACAATGCAACATTCCATTTCTAGCAATTGAAAAACATGGCATCGAAATGCATGTATAAATCCAAGCCATGAAAGGCTCTAGAAAATGCATTCTTGACAAAATAGAAATAATAGAGGACCATGAAACATTGTCAAAAGCCTTTTTAATATCAAGCTTAATCATACAACAAAGGGATATATTATTCCTATCATAACCATGTAGCAATTATTGAGTTATCAAAAAGTTATCACTAATAGACCTTCCAGGAACAAAAGCAGACTGATTGGAGGAAATGATAGAAGGAAGCACAGCTTGAATTCTGTTAGCTATAACCTTAGAAATGATCTTGTAAAAAACACTACAACACAAGATGTGTCTAAAATCAGAAACATAAGAAGGATTCTCTACTTTAGGTACCAAGGCAATATAAGTTGCTGTTAAATTGGGAGGCAGGACATTCAACAGAAAAAATGCTTAACAGCATCAATAATGTAACACCCCACATTTTTAATATAATTAAATGTACAAATATGTATATATGCATAGATAGGTAAATAATGGTGATGTATAATGAAAAATTAATTCATACATTGAAGAGTAAGGAAATTAATGCGATAACAATGTGTGTAATCGAAGAGATGAGAAAATAAAATTACATAATTTAAATATCAGGAAATAAGTAAAACGGACATTACCATTGTGTCCGACTCAGAATTTTGGTCAAGATAGACACCTGTTTTGCATAAAACGGACATCATATGAAGAAGTTTTTAAGCCTAGAAGTTTGTATATGCACAAGATATATATATATATATATGTGTGTGTGTGTGTGTGTGTGTGTGTGTGTGTGTGTGTACACACAAACAAATTAAAATATAAAATAAAGAATAAAATAAGGATTGCATGTAATAAATACATGCACTGGAAAAAAAATGCATGCATTAAAAGAAAGAGAGGATTGGTTGCATGCAATGTAAATATGTTGCATGCATTGATTTGCAAACATAATGCATTAACATTAAAAGAAAAAGATTCATGCAATGGTTTAATTTAAGTATTGTAACTAACATGAAAAAGAGAAGTAAGGAGAGAACAATAATTATCATTGTTCTAAGATTTACTAACAAAAGACTTCATAGCTTAGTTGGGTTAGACATTGGATTTGTAACATGGAGGTCGGGGGTTCGAACCCCGGCGGTGGCATAATTTTTATCTTTGTTTTAGAGAGGGCCAACTGAACATGCAAATATATGTACGTATACAAATTCAAATTTTGAAAGGATAAGAACGTACATATAAGGAAATAAAGAAAATATATGTATATATATGAGAATATATATAGATGTGTACAAAAGATAAAATTCAGGATAAGGCTACAGTCAATGAAATATGGCAAGAATCAAATAACGGTGCAACATCATTTGAATTTTGAAAATAATACGAAAATTGTGCGTATATATATATACATGCATAAAATGGTCGGTAGAGTAATTGTATACATATAAGAATATTTCATGTGAATAAAATAGTTAAATAAATTCCAGAAATTCAAAAGTTCAAAAATCAAATTTCTACGCCAAAATAATTCAAACATTCGAAGTTCGAATTTCTGCGCCAAAACATCTTGCCGGACCCAATGCTGACTCAGCGCTGCGTGTACGATAAAATTTGGTTAGATTCATCTGCGAACCTGGACTATTTTCTTAACTGGGTTCAATGCTGACTTAGCGCTGCGTGTACGATAAGGTCTTGAGCACCTATATAAACACCCCTAAGGCTACAGTTTTCTCTACACATCTTTATTATGCCTATACTCTGCCCTAATTCATATCAAAATAAATCAAAGATGGGATTATGCTGCTCAAGTTCTTCGTTAGAATTCAAGTAGAGAATCAAAGGCTAATTCAACGACTTCAACAACTATTTTCTAAGAATCAAATATAAATTAAAGAATCGAGAATCTATGTCAAGGGATAGTTTTCAGTTTCAGAAATCAGATCCCAGAATTCAAGATCCATTCTGAAATTAGTGAGTGGGATTACAATACACTTCATGCATAATAGTATTATTATCGTTCGTCATTCCTCAGTTAAAATTCATGTTGCAATTTAAAATAATCTTTGTTTGCTTAATCTATTCCTCTTCCCTATTCTTCCTTTTTATTTTTGAAACTTTGGCTACCTTCGAGCCAAGGTCAACAACGCGTAAATTATAGTTATTTGGGAAGAGCTTGAGATTTAATCGATGTATTAGGCAATTTGGGTAAAAAGATTATTACATGAATGGTTTTGTAAGAAAAGTCGAAATCGGTTAAGTAGCACTTTACATATGAATAAGCTTAACCAACATATGAGGAATGATAGCAACCTGTTAGGAACACATGTATGGGAAACTGGAATAATAGGAATAGCCTACTAACGGGATTATAAGTATGAACATAAATTGGGGTTTTTGGGTACAGCACGAATTTGAAACTTGAAAATTTGATACGCTGTTAAGATCCTAGAAACATAATTAAAAATGGAATATGTTGGACAATCCATGTTTTTATGTAATTATGGAACTCGACACATAACATGAAATTGACAATAGTGGCATAACTTGAGCACGAACATGCCAGTGAATTGGTAATTGACATTTGATATCTAGAATGAACATGAACATGCTTGTAAATTTATAATTGGCTTATGACACCTAGAATAGACATGAATTGTTAATTGGCTAAACATGAAACATGCCTAACTCGAGGTTAGAATGAGTTTGCAGTGTAATCCTGCCCGAAACCGCCCGGCACATCCAGTGACCGCAAACAATAGGTTCTAATGTGAGAAGTTAGTCATAATGTGCTTGAAACCCGAGGTTTGATTGAGTTGTGGTGTAATCCTGCCCGGAACCAACCAGCACATCTAGTGATTGCAACAATAGGTCTAAGGTGAGAGGTTGGGAATTAATCATTAATTAATTATAATGACACATGCTAAGGTTAAGTCAACATGAAAAACTAGACAACACTTAACCAATTTGACATGATATATGGGTGGGTTAAGTCAACGTGAACCACTAGATAACACTTAACCAATTTGACATGATATATGGGCGGGTTAAGTCAACATGAACTGATAGAGAACACTTAACCAATTTAGCATGGTACGTGGGTTGAATTGAATACGTGATTGGGGGTTAAGTCAACTTGGACACATGGGCAAACTTAACCAATATAACAGTATCAAAGCAAGGAAAAGTGGGGAATGATAAGATTAAATAATAGATAAACTTATCCTAGGGATAAGAAATGAATATGACTTAAGATGTAATACAAGACTCGAAGGGTGGGACGACTTATATCATGAACTAAGTTAATCTAAGCTGGAAATATAGGAAAACACCCGTATGCTATCATTTGATAAAGAGAACTTAAGTCATGTTTGAATTCATTGGTAAGCCTTAGTTAAAAGGAACTAAGTAACAAACCTTAGTTAAAGAGAACTAAGTAACAAAAATTAAGTATAAAATCTTGGTTAAGAGAACCAAGTAATAAACCTTAGTTAAGAGAACTAAGTTGTAAACCTTAGTTGATAAAATGAACGATTAAGAGAACTAAGTAGTAAACCTTAGTTAAGAGGACTAAGTAGTAAACCTTAGTTAAGAAAGCTAACGATTCAGGAAACTAAGTAGTAATCCTTAGTTAAGAAAGCTAACGATTCAGGAAACTAAGTAGTGAACGTTAGTTAAGAAAGCTAACGATTCAGGAAACTAAGCAGTATACCTTATTCAAGAAAGCCAAGTAGAACACAAGGAGGAGCGAACGTCCATCTGATCATGAAGAAGGCTCCAACGAACTAGGTTACGAAGCACGCGTCTTCGAGGGGACTTGAGGGCACTCTTGGTATCTCTCTGTGAGGTTGCAGATGATCCTCCGGGGCTCACAGAGGTTAAGGTCTGTGTTAGAAGAGCCAAGGGTATGCCTTGGTTGCAATATAAGCAACCTAAAGACTAGGATAGGTCAGCGTAAGGCGGCGATATCTTGTTTAGCCATGTGATGACACGTCGTCGTCTACCTACCATCTTGACTCAATCGTGATATGCAAGCGGAAAGGTGGAGAACTCCAAAAGACCGTATACTTTGCTATCTAGTTGTGGGTGAGGGAGGCCAATAGGTTTGTAGGGGCATAGTGGGCCTACGTACAGTTCTAATTCTTGATTTTCTTGGGTGCCTTTCATTAGTTGAGGGAGGGGTCAAGTGGGACCATAGCCGCATATAGATAAAACAGACCTTAGCATCTGCATCGGTAGATACTTAGAGCTCCCAACCGAGTTCCATGTTTCTTGATTAGGCCTGCCACGAGACTCGGGCTGCACATATAGAGGACATGTGCAACTAGATATCTAGCACGTTTAACGACACGATTGGGACGTAAAGTCTTAGAACATATATCGCTCTGGGTAGTGTGTCATAGACTATGGGGCATTGTTTGATAGTTAGCATAAACCCTAGTGGCCTTAGGTAGCATAAACCCTGGTCGGATCTAGAAAGCATTCAATAGGTAGCATAAACCCCAGTGGCCTTGGGTAGCGTAAACCCTGGTTGAATCTATTAAGCACTGGATAGAAAACCCTAGAGTAGATCTAGGTAATAAACGGAATCTATCAAGATCAAGAGTGGTAGTCCAAACGATTTCGAGAGTGGTGGCACACTATAGTAGTATAGATTTACATGATGAAGCCCGTACGACATACGGCAATGGACTGTATATATACATGGAAAGGATTATACGAGTTGGGGGTACCTACATATATGTTGTATTAGGTTAATCTACTAGTGGGACATGAGTATAGCCTAGAGAGCTAATATCGCGATTAACTTAATAAGCAAGAAAATATAGCTGAACGATATATGTAGGATTATACAAAAGTTTATTCTAAGTCCACTAAAACAGAACTTATGTTCTGACCCCCTCCTCATTACATACTTCCGGGTTAGGTTCATGACAGAGATGGTATAAGCTTTGGATACTGGTTAGGCAGTATGCTTTATAAGGTAAAGCTATATTTAAAGTATATTATACTTTGAATTAATTCCGCTGTAAGATGCTTATGAATTCTGACATATTTTCTTTATCTCTGTCTTTTTCTACAGGACACCAGAGCACCCAATTCAGGTTTCGATAGATTGGGTTTTTGAAAAAAAATCGGTTTGTCGGAATCCGGGTTGTTACATCTGGTATTAGAGCTTCGGTTTAGTGATCTTAGGGAGATAATGAGTGAACGTATTTGTATTTTCTAAAATATAAATATTATATATATATATATAAACTTAAATCCATAAAGTAGCCTACTAGGAATGGAAAGAGTTGGGATAGCTATTTTGTACACTAAAGGAATGAACCTAGAAATTTTAAGACCCTTAGGTGGTTTGGTTGGAAAGTGTACAATATGATTTGGTATTGGAGAAAGAAAGTATCCAATAAGAATTAAAACTGAAATGTTGTTATTTCAGGGTAGAGGGTTTAGAACTGAAACCTTATAAGTTAGAAAAAGGTTAAAATGTGGAAAATGGATTAGGAATATATATATATATATATATATATATATATATAGTTGAGAGAATTGGTCTGGAAAGTGCCTAGGAAAGCCTAGTTGAGTTGAAAGACCCACTTTGAGTCTAACCCAATAATAAACTTTTAAGAACTTGAATTTGTAAAAGAGTTTGTGGTGTTTTTCATGTTTTAATCTTAAAATTATTTTTGATGTTTAAGAAAAATATGTAAAGGACATATTCAGTCATGTTGGGTTTTTAAAGTAAAGTGGTGTATACTTTGGTAAAACAATGATTTCTTGTTTTAAAAGAACCCTTTCATTAAAAAGTGCATAATTTAGAGCATATATAGCTCGCTAGTTTTCATATTATAATATATGAAAGGATTGAAAAGAAAGTGTTGCGTTTTGTAAAAGAAAAATCTATTTTGTTAGCAATAAATTTTGATTATTGCTTTACGAAGAAATTTTGTTGGGTGGATAAAGTAAGTTGTAGGAATAGAATAGGTGTCTACACCTTATAGCGAGTAGTTAAATTAACATTGTAATTAGAAACAATGTAATCCCGATAGTTGTCCTTATCTACTCCAGTTTTGTGGTTTGAAAAAAAATGTTTTGCATTTTATTCTGTAACATGTTTTTATGGTTTGGCGAAAACAAGTTTTGGAGAAGAAAACAAAGTTTTAGCACTTTTAATTTTTGAAAGAAAAATGTAATGAAAAGAAAGGAGGCCAAACCACGTTTTAAAAAGAATGGAACAGGTAAGGATTAGTGCCAAGAAAAGGACGAGAGAAAGTTAAAGATATGAATTAAACAATTGGAACCAATTAGAGATTGGTTGAGTTGAGTGATTCTCTGAGTGTCAATCTGATGTTGATTTCGGTCTTCGGGGTTGATATTTAGGGAGTTACTCTCTTGCCAATTTACAATTAGGGATTAGCTAATATTTGAAGCGACCCGAACTTCCCCGGTCTCCGAAGAGATGAGGAAGCACGAATTACTGTGAGGACAAGACAAATCAGAACGCATACAAAAGAACATTTCATTGTATATTACAACAATTCCATCAGAATATAAGAATATACAGAGTATAAATGAATAAATATTACACAGAAATATCAGAGATTTAAATTACATTTAAATATATCGCAGCGGAAAATAATACAATACACAACTGGAAGAGATATGCAGATACAAAGCTTTCCGGATATCATTCCAGCTGTAAATCAAGATCCTGTGAATATACATCGGCAAAACCAAAACTACTAGTTGCCCGTGTCAAAATAAGGGCACCCAGAGTTTAGGTTAAAACAATAAACTCCAGGTCAGTCATGGGACTGGTGTGAGAACTAAAACAGTTAATCTTTATTTTTAAAGTTTGGAAAATCAAGGGACCACCCCGTATAACACGGAATGGGTTTCCTCCCAAGAATACCAGTGCATCAAACAAACAGTGCAATGCTAAATAAAGAAGAATGAAGCTATTATAAGACCCAGTTCCCATCACACAATGCAACGCAAGCCGGAGGATAGGGTTTTTACCTTATAATAGCCAAGAATGCTTGATACGTTTAAAACAAATCATTTGATACTATTATAAGTGCATAGTGTATAAAACAACTTCAAATCATAAGTATCAATCATAGACGGCATAAGCGCCCCATCCCACTATGTCGCCATACTAGGCTCTACAAATAAAACCGCAAATGTCACGTATTTGGAAATTGGACTTCCGTTTGTGAACCGAGGCAAAAGATAGTCCTCAACCAATTCGAGACTGTCTAGCCCGAGCCTCAGGCAAGTACTCAGTCAAGCCTTGGATCCTCAGGGCCGGTCCAACGACGTCGATTAAACTTAAACCCTGAACATGCGTTCCCCCGCCCTATGGGGCGTAAATGAGCCAACGAATGACTCCACCGGACCCGGATCGTCCGATCAAACCGAGGCGCCTCGCAACAGCAACAACCACATAAGTCAAACTTGTCAGGGCATGTAAACCCACTGACGCCACTTCTAGCTAGAAAGAAACGCATGCCCTCCCTGACGTCCTCTCCTGTTTTTGGTTCACCACCGGGGTGTGAGGCTCGTGAATCAACGCTACACAAAGCTACGCCTCAAAGGCCTTGCTTTGATCATCCACCACAAGACTTTGCTTTTCAACAGAAGCCTTGATCATTTGCCACTTAGGCATGCCACACAGGCAATTCACTCCATGCGTTTGATATCCATCATTATATAACCCCTGAGCTCGTATGTCTCAGAGAAGGGCGTTAAGCAAGAGAATAAATTCTCCACCGCCAAACAGATATATATTTAATAGAAATCAATCACACAGACTAAAATACAATGTCAGACACACATTCCGTTTACAAGTTCGTTCTGGGTCTGAACGAAACCGGAGGCACCTAGTACCCCGCATATCCATCGATCTCCAAGTATGTCTGGACGGTCACCAACTATTTCCCTCTTCTTGGGTGTACAGCCCAATCAAGATCATCAGTAATTACCCAAACGACGTGAAGACCTCTGGTCTTCAACCACCGTCTTCATCTTCGACACCACGTCGAATCAGTTATTCAGAATGGGATAAACCCGGTCTTTCTGAGCAACTCGCGTATATAATAAACACGTGTTACACAAACACAACATACGCCTCATTCCAATTCAGAGTATTCTTTTATTCAAATATTCTTATATTTTGGGAAAGGTTCCCATTAATTTTATCAAAGTTAAATTCTTTAAATTTATTCTTTAATCTCCTTTGAATATCAATTCAAACTAGTCGGGATTAGCGAACCACACCGAAGTAATCATTTATTATAATTTCCCAATCCCAACCTATCTATCCCATGAAGTAAAACTGGTAATACTTC
The DNA here is from genome assembly GCA_030737875.1 of Allium sativum. Classification (NCBI taxonomy): domain Eukaryota; kingdom Viridiplantae; phylum Streptophyta; class Magnoliopsida; order Asparagales; family Amaryllidaceae; genus Allium; species Allium sativum. Next base: position 39,514,051 of record JASFAX010000020.1, on the reverse strand, counting down.
ATATCTAACACCACGGTGTTATCGGTAAATTCAATTACCATTTCACGTTCAAATCTAATTAAAGATTTAACTATCGCCTGGAGTAAAACTGGTGATACTCCATCCTTACACCTTTTTAATCAAACTAAAGATTCATTAACACTCCACTTAGTTTTAATCTTTAACTGGGTTAAAGAATCAGTGTCATTTAAAACACGGTTCACGATAAACCCAAAATCACATTCCATTAATTATCGGGTTAAAGAACAGGTGTTATTTAAAACACTGTTCACGATAAACCCAAAAATCAATATCAATTCAATTAAATATTATTTAATTGGTGCACTTCATTAAATCTAAATAAAAAGATTTAATCTTTTCTCAACTGGGCTTAAGAACAGTGTTAATGAAAACACCATTCACGACAAACCCAAATCACATTTGATATTAAATACAAGGCTCTGAATAGAAAATATATCGGCTTATATTCAACATCAAATTCTACGCCCAACAAATATCGTATTGGAAATAATGATATATTTATATATATCTTTCAAATTTCCATAACAAAATCTGTATAATCACGAAATCCAACATCGAAATATTCCAAAGACAATTTCGATTCAAATCCATTCCAATTCAATTTTTGGAAATTTTGGTTATATTTCAAAACCATTTCAAACTCACTTTATTTATTTTAAAAATAAATAAATTACTATTCTAGTTCAAAACTAGTTCATTTCGATAAAAATCTATTTTTATCTTTTCAAATATGGAGTTTTTCATCCCAGTTCTTCACAAATCATTTCTTATGATTTTACACAAATTATTACTATTTTTAATAATTTTATGAAAGCCCGTACAGTCGATTTCATCAATGGCCATCGAACTGCACTTACAGCGACCTTTTCCAAATTTGATTTGGACATAATTCCAAATCCAACCATTAGATTTCTAATTTCTAATGTTCATTGGAAAGCTCTTTTCGATACGAACCCAACGGTTCCGGTTTCAGGAGAATCCGACGGTCGGATCTCCCGTAATATCCATTTCAAGTCAATGGTCGAAATTCGCGAACTGCCGCAGCGCGACGCGTTCTATTCAGGCCATTATATTATATATATAATATATACTTCATCGATTTCAATTCAAACGTTCTTTATAAATCGTTATAAATTCATTTTCAAAATGGTTTCAACTTCATATTCTATTTCAAATCAAAATTGAATATTCCAATAAAAATTCGTTTTAAATTCATTTCAAATCGATTTCAATTTAAATTGATTTCTAATTCAATTTCAATTTGAATTCATTTATATTCAATTTCAATTCGAATTCATTTATTTTCAATTTCAATTCGAATTCGTTTCTATTCATTATCAATTCGAATTCATTTCTATTCAGTTTAATTCGAATTTCAATTCTTTTCGAAATATCAGATTTTGAAATCACTTTCGATATTCATTATAAAATGAATAAAATCGATATAAATATCGTTCACGTCAAAATGGCGTCAATCTAATCAACACGGCTTCATATATTCCTATTTTCAAATATTCTATTTCAAATATTTCTATTTCAAATATTTCTATTTCAAATATTTCTATTTCAAATATTCTATTTCAAAACTGGAATGAGGCCCAATCAATTACCATATAATGTTAATTATATGGATTTTCTACAACGCATGTATACAATACAACGACGAATAATTAGCCATCATCTAAAGTGCATTCTACACTATACAAGCATCAAATATAAATATTTAACGCTCATAACAGTCTGTCCATCAATCGATCGACATACAGCTAATTATTGGGACTAGTGTATGTCATATATCATCCTGATACCTGTGCGGGGTTTTCAAACAATCAAATACGTATTTTATTTGTGCAGTTGGGCGATGTGTAAAATTTATCATCCCAATCAATATCAGTCAAATGTGTGTATATAAACAAATTGTCCAATTTGTTTATTTTTATTTCGTTTCATATACACGTTAAAAATTCTATTTTTAACTATAAAATATTTTCCACTATAAAATATTTTATTTCATCCATATAAATATTTTATTTCATTTGACATCACACAATCAACTACACATCAAAATCAAACAGACAAGCATACAAGCCGTCCATGGTCTGTGGACGACGGGTGTCGGGTGCTACTAAACACCGTCTGCATCCTAGTATATATTATTAACTAGAAAACAAATTAAAAGTGAGGAGTTCTCACAGATAAGCTAATCCGATCCCACGACTCTTCTTATGTAGAAATCTTCGCCGTTCTTGCCTCTTGACACTTTCTTTGCCCGTATTCTCTATATATGTAAATATCGAATTTTTACTTTGCAAATCAATATATAAAAATCGAATTTTTACTTCGCTATTCAATATATAAAAATCGAATTTTTACTTTGCTATTCAATATATAAAAATCGTATTTTTACTTTGCTATAAAAATCACTTTTCCACTTCAATGTATATATAATAAAAATCATATTTTTACTACTTATATTTTATAAAAATTATATTTTTACTACTTCTAATTTATAAAAATTATATTTTTATTACTTCATTTCTATTTTCTATAAAAAAAATAATCTTTACATTTCTATTCTCAATAAAAAAAACTGATCTTGATTAACATAGGAATAAAAATCCAATTTTGATTACTATATAAACTAAGTTAATTATTTAAAATGAACTAAAATAATTAAGAAAGCTCACCTTAGCCCCTTTTTCATTTTAGTTTTTCTTTGTTCGCGGGGGGGTTCGCTGCCATCAGGGGGGAAATGGTGCGTCGGAGGCTGGAGTTGAGGAGGAGGGCGCGGCACTGGCGGTGGAAGGGGGGATCTATCGGAGGTGGCGCCAGGGGGTGCTAGGGTTTCGGTCGGGCTCGATTTGGGGGTGTTCTTGTGGGGAGCTTCGAGCTGGAAGGGAAGGGGGGAGGTCAGCGACGGGGAGGAGGGCTTCGCCTGAGGTGCGGCGGCGGCGGGGGTGGGGGGGGGGATGCGATGTCGAGGGTTTTTTTTTCTTCAATCGACAGAATGAAAAGGAGGAAGGGAGAGAGAGTTAAGGACTTATATATAAATATATATTTTAATTTATTTATTTATTACTAAAAAGCAACTTTTATATTCAACCTCGAAACGAGACCCGCCGCCTGTCGTCCATAGCTAATTACCTCCATTCCGAACACAATGGGATATGTATCGCAGGCTGATTCGACTGTTTCGATCAGTTTACATCAACATCAACATATAACTCTATATATTGAATTTGAACGTGCATTTCAATTTACTGGGGTCACATACTAACTCGAAATATTCCAGAAAAATATTTTCTAGCTTTGTATTGACGATACGGTCCTAACAAAACAAGTTTCGTCGAATTCTTAGACCGTTTGAAAAATGGCCATTTTCCAATCGATTAAAATCAACTGAAATTAGTCAAACGCGTTTTCCTTTGCCATGCTCACATATTGAATCGAAAAATTATGAAATTTGAAACCTAGCAAGAACTAGACATCCCGGATCCAACCAAAGTGGTTTCGTCGAAATCAGAGGTCGTTTGCAAAATGGCTATTTTTAAAGGCCTGAATTCCATAGCGACTATTCAGAAAATTCGACTGGACATATCTTTTGATTCCCGCTATGAAATTTTGATTTCCCGGATTCGCTGGAAAGATACTCTCAATTAGATTCTAATATTTTTGGTTTCGTTAAAATCCGGTTTGTTTTGCACCCGGTACATTCATTTGAAGTTTGAAATCGAATTATCGAACTACCGCGTCATATTCAATTCCTTTTATAATTTAAAATAAATATTTATATTCCAACGACGATCTATATAAATATATTCATTCGAATTCTATTCAAAATAAATTTCTTGTTGTTATTATTTAAAATAATTCATTTTAAATAATCAAAATTCGCTAAAATTGCCAAAATAAAAATTTTAAACTGGCCTAGATTTTCGGGTTATTACAATATTAAACTAATGGAAAATTCCCGTAGAATGCATAAGCATTGAGAAACCTATGTTTGTTGCTTGAGAAAGAGAGAAAAAGTATAGGCTAATAATGCATAGCAAGGACTAGTAGTGACTACTAAGTTGTAAAGGGCAAGTAAGTGGGTAGATCCTGTTGTGTGGACTCGCAATTGTCTGAGATAACAAAGTCCTAAGATTCTTGGCCCATAGTAGTAGGTGCATAGGATGATGTTTGAGTTGAAAACAGAAAAAGCTTATTTGAAATAATAAACTTAATTAATTGGATTAAGTCAAATAAGCTACGAAAGAGAAAAGCCTAAGCTAACAAGAGATAATAAATTCAGTAAGGCAACAAATGTGATGGGAAAAGAAAATGGAAATCTTAAGAAAAAGATGAATAAATATGAAATTATTCCAAGATAAGATGAAAGAAAAAGAAAAGTTTTCTTATGTGGTTGTGCTTAGATAGGAAAGTAGGATGTTTTTATAGAATAGTTATATAAAAATCTGAGTGCAATTATAAAAGGTACAGCGGAAAATGTAAATTCTTCCATTTTATATCTTCATGTAACATAAGAAATCAAATTTAGAAAATTAGATTTTTCTAAATTTCGAATTTAATGATGGTTGGTAGGGTTTTGGATGCGACAATTGGGTGAACCATGCTATTATTTTATAAGAGTATGGGAAAACTTGGATGAAAAATATTTTGATTTTTCAAGAATATTGCATTCATATAGAACTGCAAGTATATTGAGGATGTGAGCATCATGTTTTGAAAAGGTTTTTAAAATTTGCATACATATAGGTGGATCCAAATTAGGCATACATACTTTGCTATGATGTATCCCACTTTGAACATGTGCACAATGTTTGCAACAAATGGATGTGCACTGGATGGATGGATATTGCGAGGGATTATCTATTTTACTCTTATCGAATTTCGGGGAAGAAATTTTTTAAGGGTGGGAGAATGTAACACCCCACATTTTTAATATAATTAAAAATGTACAAATATGTATATATGCATAGATAGGTAAATAATAGTGATGTATAATGAAAAATTAATTCATACATTGAAGAGTAAGGAAATTAATGCGATAACAATGTGCGTAATCGAAGAGATGAGAAAATAAAAATACTTAATTTAAATATCAGGAATTAAGTAAAATGGACATCACCATTGCATCCATCTCGGAATTTTGTTCAAGATAGACACCTGGTTTGCGTAAAACGGACATTATATGAAGAAGTTATTAAGCCTAGAAGTTTGTATACGCACAAGAGAAATATATATATATGTGTGTGTGTGTGTGTATATACACAAACAAATTAAGATATAAAATAAAGAATAAAATAAGGATTGCATGTAATAAATACATGCACTTAAAAAAATGTAATGCATGCATTAAAAGAAAGGATTGGTTGCATGCAATGTAAATATGTTGCATGCACTGATTTGCAAACATAATGCATTAACATTAAAAGAAAAAGATTCATGCAATGGTTTAATTTAAGTATTGTAACTAACATGAAAAAGAGAAGTAAGGAGAGAACAATAATTATCATTGTTCTAAGACTTATTAATAAAAAACTTCATAGCTCAGTTGGTTAAGACATTGGATTTGTAACATGGAGGTCAGGGGTTCGAACTCCGGCGATGGCATAATTTTTATCTTTATTTTAGAGAAGGCCAACTGAACATGCAAATATATGTACGAATACAAATTCAAATTTTGAAAGGATAAGAACGTACATATAAGGAAATAAAGAAAATATATGTATATATTATATATGTGAATATATATATATATGCATAAATATATGTATACAAAAGATAAAATTTAAGATATAGCTACAGTCAATGAAATATGGCAAGAATCAAGTAACGGTGCAACATCGTTTAAATTTTGAAAATAATACGAAAATTGTGCATATATATATATATATATATATATATATATATATATATATATATATATGCGTAGAATGGTCGGTAGAGTAACTGTATACATATAAGAATATTTCATATGAATAAAACAGTTAAATAAATTCCAGAAATTCAAAAGTTCAAAAATCAAATTTCTACGCCAAAACAATTCAAACATTCGAAATTCGAATTTCTGCGCCAAAACAGCTTGCGGGACTCAATGCTGACTTAGCGCTGAGTGTACGATAAGATTAGGTTAGATTCATTTGCGAACCTGGACTATTTTCCTAACTGGGTTCAATGCTGACTCGGCGTTGCGTGTACGATAAGGTCTTGAGCACCTATATAAACACCCCTAAGACTACAGTTTTCTCTACACAGCTTCATTATGCCTATAATCTGCCCGAATTCATATCAAAATAAATCGAAAACAGGGTTATGCTGCTCAAATTCTTCGTTAGAATTCAAGTAGAGAATCAAAGGCTAATTCAACGACTTCAACAACCATTTAGAGGATCGAGAATCTACGTCAAGAGATAGCTTTCCAGTTTTAGAAATCAGATCCCAGAATTCAAGATCCGTTCTTAAATCAGTGAGTGGGATTACAATACACTTCATGCATAATAGTATTATTATCGTTCGTCATTCCTCAGTTAAAATTCATGTTGCAATTTAAAATAATCTTTGTATGCTTAATCTATTCCTCTTCCCTATTCTTCCTTTTTATTTTGAAACTTTGTCTACCTTCGAGCCAAGGTCAACAACGTGTAAATTATAGTTATTTGGGAAGAGCTTGAGATTTAATCGATGTATTAGGCAATTTGGGTGAAAATATTATTACACGAATGGTTGTGTAAGAAAAGTAGAAATGGGTTAAGTAGCACTTGACATATGAATAAGCTTAACCAACATATGAGGAATGATAGCAACCTGTTAGGAACACATGTACGGGAAACTAAAATAAAAGGTATAGCCTATTAATGGGATTATAAGCATGAACATAAATTGGGGTTTTTGGGTAAAGCTTGAATTTGAGACTTGAAAATTGGATATGCCGTTAAGATCCTAGAAACATAATTAAAAATGGAATATGTTGGATTAACCATGTTTTTATGGAACTCGACATATAACATGAAATTGACAATAGTAGCATAACTTGAACATGAATATGCTTGTGAATTGGTAATTGACATTTGATATCTGGAATGAGCATGAACATGCTTGTAAATTTATAATTGGCCTATAACATCTAGAATAGACATGAATTGTTAATTGGCTAAACATGAAACATGCCTAACTCGAGGTTAGAATTAGTTTGCGGTGTAATCCTTCCCTGAACCGCCCGGCACATCCAGTGACCGCTAACAATAGGTTCTAATGTGAGAAGTTAGTCATAATGTGCTTGAAACCCGAGGTTAGATTGAGTTGTGGTGTAATCTTTCCCGGAACCAACCAGCACATCCAGTGACCACAACAATAGGTCTAATGTGAGAGGTTGGGCATTAATAATTAATTAATGCTAATGACACATGGTAAGGTTAAGTCAACATGAAAAACTAGACAACACTTAACCAATTTAACATGATATATGGGTGGGTTAAGTCAACGTGAACCGCTAGATAACACTTAACCAATTTGACATGATATATGGGCGGGTTAAGTCAACATGAACTGATAGAGAACACTTAACCAATTTAGCATGGTACGTGGGTTGAATTGAATACATGATTGGGGGTTAAGTCAACTTGGACACATGGGAAAACTTAACCAATATAACAATATCAAAGCAAGGAAAAGCGGGGAATGATAAGATTAAATAACAGATAAACTTATCCTAGGGATAAGAAATGAATATGACTTGAGATGTAACACAAGACTCGAAGAATGGGACGACTTATACCATGAAATAAGTTAATCTAAGCTGAAAATGTAGGAAAACACCTATATGCTATCATTTGATAAAGAGAACTTAAGTTATGCTTGAATTCATTGGTAAACCTTAGTTATAAGGAACTAAGTAACAAACCTTATTTAAAGAGAACTAAGTAACAAAAACTAAGTATCAAATCTTTGTTAAGAGAACCAGGTAATAAACCTTAGTTAAGAGGACTAAGTTGTAAACCTTAGTTAAGAAAATGAATGATTAAGGGAACTAAGTAGTAAACCTTAGTTAAGAGGACTAAGTAGTAAACCTTAGTTATGAAAGCTAACGATTCAGGAAACTAAGTAGTAAACCTTAGTTAAGAAAGCTAACGATTCAGGAAACTAAGTAGTGAACCTTAGTTAAGAAAGCTAACGATTCAGGAAACTAAGTAGTAAACCTTAGTTAAGAGAACTAAGTAGTAAACTTTTGTCAAGAAAGCCAACTAGAACACGAGGAGGAGCGAACGTCCATCTGATCATGAAGAAGGCTCCAACGAACTAGGTTACGAAACACGCGGCTTCGAGGGGACGTGAGGTGTAACGACCCGCATTCTACGCATCATAGGATCGTAGAATATTTATTTCTTTCACATACGAAGTCGTATGGTCGTGTAACTTTGGGAGACGACTATTGGGGTCATTTCCCATGTTCATGATTTTTCCCGATTTTTAAATGACCATTTTACCCCTAGTTGGCACTGTTTTGGCCATAACTTTTGACTGGGAATGAATTTTGACCTGAAACCACTTCCATTGGCTTTGAATGATGGTTTCTCTTTCCGTAGAGTGGTCACATTAGCCAAACGGACTCACCGTTTGGGAGATATGGCTGAAACAAGTTTCAGATGGTGAAAAACAGCTTAATTGGGCTTAAACGGGTGATTAGCAGCGAGGCCCAAGGGGAATTTCGGGTTTAGAGGGTTAGGAGGTCTGATTAGGGTTAGGTTATCACTTTCATTTCAGTTTTGAGCCGCCACAAACCTCCTTGAAGACCTTAGTAATGGCTTCCTACATCTAAAACACCCCAAATCACTCTCTAATTGAAGATTAGGCTTAGCAACACCAAATTAAGGAGAAAAAGCACCAAAGCAAGGTTGGAGCCGCTGTTAGACATCAGTATTCGCCCCAAATCAGAGGAGTTTCAGTTCTGAGAATTTCATTTGTGGCCAAGGTGAGTGATTTGCATAGTTTTTGCACTAATTACGGTGATTAAGGGTAATTAGTGAAGATTAGCGAATTTATACGTAAATAAATTCTGGAAAAATTCTTAAAATTCTAAAATAATGTTTTAAGGCTCTGTTAGAAATTTGGGTTAATTTCGATGTGTTTTGCTAATCGTATGCTTAAACATGATTAAGAGGGGTTATAGGCAAATGTGAGGTTTTAGCCACTTTTGATTCATTTTGATTCATTTAAATTGTTGTTTGCTGTTTGTGGTTGCTATTACATGTTGCTATGACTCTATGGTATGATTCATGATTAATTAGAATAGTTAAATTGCTCGAAAACGTCGTCGAATGGCGTAGAAAGCTCGCTGGAAAGTTGCAGAAGTGTGCAGGTTCCGAACCGGTTCGGATCGGAGAAAAGGGGTCGGATCGGACTAGGGAACTGACCAAGAGAATCCGAACTAGATGAGGACTTGCCACTGGAAGAAGTTTGGCAGGAAGGAAGGCCATTGCTTAGAGTTGGAGTGGACAAGGGGGATCGGATCGGAACTAGGGAGCGGATCGGATCGAAACTAGAGAGTGGATCGGATTGGAGAAGGACAGGATCGGGCATGAGAACTCAGAAGGGAGCAACCACCGAACTCAAACAGAGACAACCGACCCGAAGTGGACTACCGACCCGAACCGATGAAGAAGATGACTACCGACCCGAACCGATGAAGAAGATGACTACCGACCCGAACCGATGAAGAAGATGACTACCGACCCGAACCGATGATGGTGATGACTACCGAACCGAACAGAATTCTAGGACTGTTAATGTACGACAACTCTTCTGAAGACCCACTCCAATTCAACCAAACCCGAGATGCAAAGTAAGTCCAAATGAGAAGTTCGAGCTTAAGATTCAGATGGGAATCAACGAGTTCACTTCATGGTTGGGCTTTGCTGCGGGACGCGTGCTAAGGAGTTGTCGACACCTATAGCTTTGGACCACTATGGTAGGAGGTACGAAGGCGGATTCAGGGCCATTATGGCATTGGTAGAACCAAGGGCTACGACCAATGAAGTGGGTCATTGAAATGTTTGGTCATGACTCCAAGTGTTTGGCTTGGTCATAGCAGGGTTTCTACAAGTCGGGATTCGTCGTTGCCTCAGTTTGTCTAGTGTTTCAAAGTGGTAGATGCCGTACGCTTTACGCACTGAGTGAGAGATGCGAGAATGGTTGCTATGGATGATTTGTTTGCTATCATTGTGACATGCACACCCCACCCCCGTATTCTTACACTATTTATTATGGCACCTTGGAGTATTGTACGGTATGTGGTACTAACTCTTTGGTTGCAGGTCCAGGTTCAGGTATGGTTTAGTATACCCGTTATTTCCCTGTTTAGATGCTTATCGCTCATACCAGGCTTTATGTCTGACCCAGAGTTTTATGTCTCTTCTTATTACTCTGGGTGCTCACACGAGCAGACTAGAGACAGGTTAGCTGGTGATGCACGGGTAGATGGTCCGGAGACGAGCAGGAGGCTTCCACGTACTATATACATAATATTCTCCCTGTGTTGTTGAAGATCACTGCTTGGGCATTGTCGGTGTATCTTCTATTTTAGCTTTCTTTTGATTAGAGACAGTAAATTTGGAAAGTTGTAATAAGCTGTATATGGATTTCCGCTGCTTTGATGTTGACATTGATTATTAGTTATCAGCTTATGCACTGTCTCGCCTGTTTTATGTCAAGTATGTTATTATTATATTTTATCCCATGCGCTGTGAGACATTCTACAGGTTCTTTGATTAGTTCATTCTTTTCTTTCCTTTCTTTTGACGACCGTCTTGTGCTAGTCGGGCATGTGTACAGCGCACTCTTGGAGGAAATGCAGGCTGGTGCGAGGCGGGCCGTCACACTTGGTATCAGAGCTCTAGGTTGCGTAGTTAACCAAGGGAAGTTATCAGGGAGAGATAATATACGTATACGAGAGAGCGTATTTGTGATTACTTTGGTTTTTAAAAGCTATATATATATATACTATTAGTAGTATAAGGATGAAGTCGTACTGCACTAGCACCACTATGGAGTCGTTAATCATTTCCTTTTTCAGATTGACGATGAGCCGAGATACTAGAGGTGCTGGTAGGGGAGCCAATAATGGGAATGCTGCTGACATGAGGGCGATGTTTACAGACCTCATGAGAGAGATGCTTAGGGATGTTCAGAGGGCAGCTCCCAATGGCGGAAATGGTGGTGGTCCAATAGTGCAGGCGCCGAGGGTCGACTTCGCCAAGCTGAATAAGGATTATACTAGCCTTGGTGGGAAGCCGTTCCACGGAACGGAGTCGGCCACAGATGTTCAAGATTGGTTGGATAGCTGCGAACGTATCTTCGAGGATTTGGGCATCGAGGATGCGATGAAGAGAAAGCTAGCGTCCCGTCAGCTGCAAGGGCGGGCAATGAATTGGTGGAATGCTATAAAGGCAGCTACTCCCGAAGATCAGATTACTTGGGAGCAGTTTAAAGCTCGCTTTAGTGAGAAGTTCATTCCAGCTGCTCAGAAGTCAATGTTGTTTAAGAAATTCTTGGAGCTCAAGCAGAATGGCAGGGCTGTCTCGGAGTATATTGCTGAATTTGACACTTTGTCAAAATATGGTTTATCTCTTATTGATACTGCCGAGAAAAAGAATGAGAAATTCATAACTGGTTTGGATCAGTACTTGGGGAAAAAACTTATTAACCACATCGATGACACGTTTGAATCGATTGTGGGGAAAGCGTTAAGATCAGAAAGTCTCTACCCTAAGTCGAAGACTGAGGTTGCATCCATAGATGAGCCAAAGCCACAAGCTAGTGGTGGAGGTAAGGGTGGTTCCCAGAATAAGAGAAAGCAGAATCAGGTTAAGGATGGCCAGAAGAAAAAGAATAAGCAAGATGTGGAGTGCTTCAGCTGTGGTAAGAAGGGCCATTATGCTAGTAATTGTCGGGCCAAGCCAGCGGATAGGAAGTGCTTCAATTGTGGCCAATTGGGACATCACAAGGACAAGTGTCCACAGCCCCCTAAGGAAAAGCAAATGGTGAAAGCATATGCTCTTAATGCTATTCCTTCTTCGTCGAATGCCCCAACTGCGGCGGAGAAGGGAAAGAGTGTCGTCATTCAAGGTATGCTTTCTGTTTATGATGTTCCTGTTAGAGTTTTGTTTGATACCGGAGCTTCCAGTTCTTTCATATCTAGTGACCTGGTAGATAGGTTGGGATTGGAGCCCGAGATTGTCGATAGACCTTTAGTGGTGACGAACCCGATTGGTGGTTCGACTAGCCTTAGCATGATTTGTCGTAATGTGGTCTTATCGAGTCATGGATGCATGTTTGTTTGTGATTGCTTTGTTTTGGGCTTTACTGGGTTTGGCATTATTTTGGGAGTAGATTGGCTCCAAAAATACGGGGTGGTGGTAGACTGTGAGGGCTTGTTGGTGACAGCTAGAGCGGGTGACGGGCGGAGGATAGTGTTTGGTGGTCTACCCAGTAAGGGGGTATTGGCTAGTTTTCTAAACTCCCTCGACATTCCGCATAGTGAGTTGTCAGGTTTGCCCGTGGTTGGCCAGTATCCGGATGTTTTCGAAGAAGTGACCGGACTTCCACCACACCGAGAGATTGAGTTCCGTATTGATTTGGTAAAGGATGCCAGGCCTATAGTGATGCCACTTCGTCGTATGGCACCAAGGGAGCAGCGAGAGCTCGAGGTGCAAGTCAGCGATCTTTTGAAGAAGGGATTTATCAGAAGGAGTGTTTCTGAATGGGGAGCACCAGTTGTGTTTGCTACCAAGGCGGATGGTTCCCTTCGTTTGTGTGTAGACTACCGCGAATTGAATAAAGTGACGAGGAAGAACAAGTATCCTCTACCGCGGATAGATGATTTGTTCGATCAGTTGAGTGGCGCGAGAGTATTTTCTCAGTTGGATCTCGCGACAGGTTTTCATCAGCTTAGAGTGGAAGCTGAGAGTATAGCTAAAACGGCATTTCGGACGCCGTCTGGGTTTTATGAGTGGTTGGTCATGCCATTCGGGCTGACCAATGCCCCAGCATATTTTGTGGATCTTATGAATAGGGTATTCAGAGATCAGTTGAATAAGTTTGTCCTTGTGTTCGTTGATGATATTTTGGTCTATTCGAGGACAGAGGAGGAACACAAGGAACATTTAAGAGTAGCGATGGAGGTGTTGAGAAAACACCAATTGAAAGCAAAGTTTTCTAAGTGTCACTTCTGCAAGAGGGAAGTGAGGTTCTTAGGCCATGTGGTGTCAGAGAATGGTATTGCCGTGGACCCAGCGAAGGTGGCTACGGTACAAGATTGGCCTACGCCCAAGAATGCAACAGATGTAAGGAGTTTCTTGGGGTTAGCGGGATATTATCGTAAGTTTATCCAAGGTTTCTCCAAGATAGCAGCACCATTGACCCAGTTGACCAAGAAGAATCAAGCTTTTGTCTGGGATGAAAGGTGCGAGAATGCATTCAAAAGCCTAAAGGACAAGTTGACAAGCGCACCAGTGTTAGTCATTCCTAAGGGGGATGAAGAGATGACGGTATACACGGATGCCTGTGGTACCGGACTGGGTGCTGTATTGATGCAAGGCGGTAGGGTTGTAGCTTATGCAAGTCGGCAATTGAAACCGCACGAGAGAAGATACCCTACCCATGATTTAGAATTGGCAGCGATCGTGTTCGCGTTAAAGATGTGGAGACACTATCTCTTGGGAGAAAGGTTTGAGCTATTTACGGATCATAAGTCGTTAAAGTATCTATTCTCCCAGAAGGATTTAAATCTCCGTCAGCAGAGATGGTTAGAGTTCTTAGCTTCCTATGATTTTGACATCGCATACACACCAGGAAAGGGCAATGCGGTGGCTGATGCATTGAGTAGAAGACATGCCAGCTTGGGGGCTATGTTCCTTGAATGGAAGCAACTGGAGTTTATCGCGGAATTTGATTTCAGACCAAAGTGCGAATTGGATCCAGAAATTTTAGCGAGTTTGACGATCAGACCCACTTTGATTGAGCGGATCGGCTCTAGTCAGAGGGACGATCCTAACCTATTGGAAATCATCTCCAAGTTAGAGATGGGTGTCGATGAGGAGGTGAGCAAGTATGGGCTTGATCAAGATAGATGGCTTAGAAGGAATGGAAAGCTCGTTGTACCCAATGTCAATGGATTGAGAGACGAAGTGCTTAGAGAATGTCATCACTCAAGACTGACTATACACCCCGGTGGTAACAAGATGTATCGAGATATGAAGCAGACTTACTACTGGGAAGGAATGAAAAGAGACGTTGGGAAGTTTATATCCAAGTGCATGAATTGCCAGCTAGTTAAAGCCGAGCAAAAGAAGCCTAGTGGTCTGTTACAGCCATTAGAAATTCCCGAATGGAAATGGGAGCAAGTCTCGATGGATTTCGTCGATGGTTTACCAAGGACTAGATCGGGATATGATAGCATTTGGGTGATTGTAGACCGACTGACTAAAAGTGCAAGGTTTATACCAGTCAAATCGACAAGAACGACAGCTAAGTTAGCAGAATTGTATATGAAGTGGGTAGTGAGATTTCATGGAGTACCTAAAAGCATTGTGAGCGACCGAGACCCGTTGTTCACTAGTGGGTTTTGGAAGAGCTTACAAGAGGCGCTAGGGTCAGAGTTACATCTCAGTACCGCATATCATCCTCAGACCGACGGTCAGACGGAAAGGGTGAATCGTATTTTGGAAGATCTCTTGAGAGCATGTATGTTGGACTTTGGTGGATCATGGGATGACCATTTGCATCTAGTAGAGTTTGCATATAATAATAGTTACCAATCCAGTATCGGTATGGCTCCGTTTGAAGCTTTGTACGGAAGACCGTGTAACTCACCATCATGTTGGATAGAGACTGGCGAGAAGTTCATGCTTGGACCAGAGGTGGTGAGAGAAACGTCGGATAAGATCAAGGTCGTTCAACAACGAATGAAGGCTGCCCAGGATAGGCAGAAGAGTTATGCTGATAAGAGGAGAAGAGACTTAAAATTCTCCGTTGGCGACTTGGTGTTTGTCAAGATTTCTCCGTTGAAGAGCGTAATACGATTTGGCAGGAGAGGCAAGTTGGCACCAAGGTTTGTTGGCCCATTCCATGTTCTTGAATTAGTCGGGAATTTGGCGTATAGAATTGACTTACCGAAGAAGATGGCGGGAGTTCATAACGTATTTCATGTTTCCCAACTAAGGAAGTTCGTTCACGACTCAGATATGACTATTTCACCTGATCAGTTGGAGGACTTCGAAGTAGAACCCGAGGCGGTTGGGAACCGCAAGCCGGCCCGTATTGTCGAGCACGACATGAAGCAACTTCGAAGGAAGGCGGTGAAACTAGTCAAGGTTCAGTGGGGCGAGGACGAGAATGATTGTACTTGGGAGACAGAGGAGAACATTAGGAAGACTTATCCTGAACTCTTTGCCTGGTAAGATTTTGACTTCGATTTAGTTTTTTCCGCATGCTAGGATAGGCTTGTTTGCTTGTTGTGCATGTTTGATTTTTGTTATATGTGGTTGTTAGGCATGCGGGATCCTTTGTATGTTTTGGGTTAAGGAATTTCGGGGACGAAATTTCTTAAGGGGGGGAGAGTGTAACGACCCGCATTCTACGCATCATAGGATCGTAGAATATTTATTTCTTTCACATACGAAGTCGTATGGTCGTGTAACTTTGGGAGACGACTATTGGGGTCATTTCCCATGTTCATGATTTTTCCCGATTTTTAAATGACCATTTTACCCCTAGTTGGCACTGTTTTGGCCATAACTTTTGACTGGGAATGAATTTTGACCTGAAACCACTTCCATTGGCTTTGAATGATGGTTTCTCTTTCCGTAGAGTGGTCACATTAGCCAAACGGACTCACCGTTTGGGAGATATGGCTGAAACAAGTTTCAGATGGTGAAAAACAGCTTAATTGGGCTTAAACGGGTGATTAGCAGCGAGGCCCAAGGGGAATTTCGGGTTTAGAGGGTTAGGAGGTCTGATTAGGGTTAGGTTATCACTTTCATTTCAGTTTTGAGCCGCCACAAACCTCCTTGAAGACCTTAGTAATGGCTTCCTACATCTAAAACACCCCAAATCACTCTCTAATTGAAGATTAGGCTTAGCAACACCAAATTAAGGAGAAAAAGCACCAAAGCAAGGTTGGAGCCGCTGTTAGACATCAGTATTCGCCCCAAATCAGAGGAGTTTCAGTTCTGAGAATTTCATTTGTGGCCAAGGTGAGTGATTTGCATAGTTTTTGCACTAATTACGGTGATTAAGGGTAATTAGTGAAGATTAGCGAATTTATACGTAAATAAATTCTGGAAAAATTCTTAAAATTCTAAAATAATGTTTTAAGGCTCTGTTAGAAATTTGGGTTAATTTCGATGTGTTTTGCTAATCGTATGCTTAAACATGATTAAGAGGGGTTATAGGCAAATGTGAGGTTTTAGCCACTTTTGATTCATTTTGATTCATTTAAATTGTTGTTTGCTGTTTGTGGTTGCTATTACATGTTGCTATGACTCTATGGTATGATTCATGATTAATTAGAATAGTTAAATTGCTCGAAAACGTCGTCGAATGGCGTAGAAAGCTCGCTGGAAAGTTGCAGAAGTGTGCAGGTTCCGAACCGGTTCGGATCGGAGAAAAGGGGTCGGATCGGACTAGGGAACTGACCAAGAGAATCCGAACTAGATGAGGACTTGCCACTGGAAGAAGTTTGGCAGGAAGGAAGGCCATTGCTTAGAGTTGGAGTGGACAAGGGGGATCGGATCGGAACTAGGGAGCGGATCGGAACTAGGGAGCGGATCGGAACTAGGGAGCGGATCGGATCGAAACTAGAGAGTGGATCGGATTGGAGAAGGACAGGATCGGGCATGAGAACTCAGAAGGGAGCAACCACCGAACTCAAACAGAGACAACCGACCCGAAGTGGACTACCGACCCGAACCGATGAAGAAGATGACTACCGACCCGAACCGATGAAGAAGATGACTACCGACCCGAACCGATGAAGAAGATGACTACCGACCCGAACCGATGATGGTGATGACTACCGAACCGAACAGAATTCTAGGACTGTTAATGTACGACAACTCTTCTGAAGACCCACTCCAATTCAACCAAACCCGAGATGCAAAGGAAGTCCAAATGAGAAGTTCGAGCTTAAGATTCAGATGGGAATCAACGAGTTCACTTCATGGTTGGGCTTTGCTGCGGGACGCGTGCTAAGGAGTTGTCGACACCTATAGCTTTGGACCACTATGGTAGGAGGTACGAAGGCGGATTCAGGGCCATTATGGCATTGGTAGAACCAAGGGCTACGACCAATGAAGTGGGTCATTGAAATGTTTGGTCATGACTCCAAGTGTTTGGCTTGGTCATAGCAGGGTTTCTACAAGTCGGGATTCGTCGTTGCCTCAGTTTGTCTAGTGTTTCAAAGTGGTAGATGCCGTACGCTTTACGCACTGAGTGAGAGATGCGAGAATGGTTGCTATGGATGATTTGTTTGCTATCATTGTGACATGCACACCCCACCCCCGTATTCTTACACTATTTATTATGGCACCTTGGAGTATTGTACGGTATGTGGTACTAACTCTTTGGTTGCAGGTCCAGGTTCAGGTATGGTTTAGTATACCCGTTATTTCCCTGTTTAGATGCTTATCGCTCATACCAGGCTTTATGTCTGACCCAGAGTTTTATGTCTCTTCTTATTACTCTGGGTGCTCACACGAGCAGACTAGAGACAGGTTAGCTGGTGATGCACGGGTAGATGGTCCGGAGACGAGCAGGAGGCTTCCACGTACTATATACATAATATTCTCCCTGTGTTGTTGAAGATCACTGCTTGGGCATTGTCGGTGTATCTTCTATTTTAGCTTTCTTTTGATTAGAGACAGTAAATTTGGAAAGTTGTAATAAGCTGTATATGGATTTCCGCTGCTTTGATGTTGACATTGATTATTAGTTATCAGCTTATGCACTGTCTCGCCTGTTTTATGTCAAGTATGTTATTATTATATTTTATCCCATGCGCTGTGAGACATTCTACAGGTTCTTTGATTAGTTCATTCTTTTCTTTCCTTTCTTTTGACGACCGTCTTGTGCTAGTCGGGCATGTGTACAGCGCACTCTTGGAGGAAATGCAGGCTGGTGCGAGGCGGGCCGTCACATGAGGGTACTCCTGGTATCCCTTTATGAGGTCGCAGATGATCCTCCTGGGCTTACTGAGGTTAAGGTCTGCGTTAGAAGAGCCAGGGGTATGCCTTGGTTGCAATATAAGCAACCTAAAGACTAGGATGGGTCAGCGTGAGGCGACGATATCTTGTTTACCCCTGTGATAGCACATCGTCGTCTACCTACCATCTTGAGTCAATCGTGATACGCAAGAGGAAAGGCGGAGAAATCCAAAAGACCATATACTTTGCCATCTAGTTATGGGTTAGGGTGGCCAATAGGTTTGTGGGGGCATAGAGGGCCTGCGTACAGTTCTCATTGTTGATTTTCTTGGGTGCCTTTCATTAGTCGAGGGAGGGGTCAAGTGGGACCATAGCCACATACAGATAAAACAGACCTTAGCATCTGCATTGGCAGATAACTTAAAGCTCCCGACCGAGTTCCGTGTTTCTTGATTAGCCCTGCCACGAGAATCGGGCCGCATATATACAGGTCATGTGCAGCTAGATATCTAGCACGTTTAACGACACGATTGGGACGTAAAGTCTAGGAACATATACCGCTCTGGGTAGTGTGTCCTTGACTAGGGGGCATAGTTCGATAGGTAACACAAACCCTAGTGGCCCTAGGTAGCATAAACCCTGGTCGGATCTAGAAAGCGTTCAATAGGAAGCATAAACCCCAGTGGCCCTGGGTAGCATAAGCCTTGGTTGAATGTAGGAAGCGCTGGAAAGAAAATCCTAGATTATATCTAGGTAATAAACGAAATCTAGCGAGATCAAGAGTGGTAGTCCAAACGATTTCGAGAATGGTGGCACTACACTAAAGTAGTATAGATTTACGTGATTAAACCCGTACGACATACGGCAAGGGACTGTATATATATACATGGGAAGGATTATACGAGTTGGGGGTATCTACATATACGTTGTATTAGGTAAATCTACTAGTAGGACATGAGTATAGCCTAGAGAGCTAATATCGCGAATAATCTAATAAGCAAGTAAATATATTTGAATGGTATATGTAGGATTATACAGAAGTTTATTCTAAGTCCACTCACACAGAACTTATGTTCTGACCCTCTCCTCATTACATACATCCAGGTTAGGTTCATGACAGAGATGGTATAAGCATTGGATACTGGTTAGGCAGTATGTTTTATAAGGTAAAGCTACATTTAAAGTATATTATACTTTGAATTCCTTTCGCTGTAAGATGCTTACGAATTCTGACATGTTTTCTTTATCTCTGTCTTTTTTTGCAGGATACCAGAGCGCCCAACTCGGGTTTCGATAGATTGGCTTTTTGAAAAAAATTCGGTATGTCGGAATCTGTGTTATTACAAGTAATATCAGATCCAATTATAGCCCAACTCTTTTAAAGAAAACATCCATTAAAACCATCAGGTCCACTAGAACATGATGGATCCATACTAAACACAGCAGACATTATTTCATCACTACAAATAGGATCAATAAGCTTCAAAGCATGACTATTAGAAAGACAGGGAAATTCCACATGGAATAGGGGATCAACAATATAACAAGGTAAGGAGATAGGAGCTAAAATTGAGCAAAAGTAGTCAACAAAAGCATTGTCAATGCTAAATTGAGAAGATAATATATTACCATCAGCATCCTTAATCATGTGGATCATTTCCTCAATTTTACTGGCTTTCAAAGAAGTGTGAAAATACTTTGAATTCCTATCAGCCTTCCAAATCCCTCTTTGTGTAAGATCTCTACCTTGTAGATTGAAATTCAATGTCCAATAATTCTTTCAACTTATCCTATGACTCTTTCTCCAAATAAAAGCAATGTATCATATGGATTCCCCGCTAAAATATTTTGCACTTGAAAAAGATCTGACCTTACCAAAGTCGATTGCCTAGAAGCATCTCCAATTGTTTGACTTGACCATGCTTTGAGATGTATCTTCAACAATCTTAATTTGTAAAGAAGTTTATCCATAGGGTTGCTACCATAAGATTGATTCCAAACCTACAACAAAATACTTGAATAATCCAAAGGTGAACACCAAAAATTAAAAAAAATTAAAAGAGGACTTCCCTTTTGAAATGGCATCAAAATTCCCCTAATATAAAAGCAATGGATTATGATTAGAAATAGAAGGAGGGAGAATATGATAGAAACAATTAGGCTAAGCAAGCAGAAAAGAGGAATTGACAAAGATGTGATCAAGCTTGCACAAAGTAGGAAACCAGAATGACTCTTATTAGACCAAGTGAAAGATGGACCAAAACTATTAAGACGAAATTTTTTAGAGGAAATGATTGCTTTATTAAGAGTTGCAATAACGTTAACAGTAAGGGCACACCCACCCTGTTTTTGAGATGACAATGACATGCAATTAAAATCCCCTCCTAAAATCCAAGGATCAGAAGACTGATGAATGCTACTCAAATTAGAGAGGAAATGACTTCTAGAAGACAAAGAATTATGAACATAAACAGAAGTGAGAAAGAACATGGAATTAATGGGCAAATAAATACATTTGTAGTGAATGAATTGATCAGATGAGGAAACTTTAGTGAGTTTAAAGATGGAAGGGTTCCACAGAGTTAGAAGACGACCAAAACATGCCTGGTGAAGATTATGATCACAACTCCAATTAGGAGAAATGAAAGTAGCAGCATTTGCAGTAGATGACAAATCAAGTTTAGTCTCTGATAAACATAAAAGATGTATGCTACAGTTCCTCATGAAAAACTTTATCTCAATTTGCTTTGAGGGTAAATTCATCCCTTTTATATTCCAAAATAAAATGTTGTGTATCATTATTTAATATGAGGGGAAGTTGTTGGAGGGCTGGATTGCTCCCTGTGCACCTTTTTAAATGATTAGCAGTATTGCTTAATGGTAGCACATCATCTTGGGTAAAAGTATTTCCTTTATCAAAATCCTCAACATCAGCAGGATTTGAAATAGCTTTCTTCTTTCTACCTTTCATGGATTTAGTAACAGATTTTGGAGCTGATTTAGGGGCTGGCTTAAGAGAAGCATCAATAAAATCACAAACTTTAGCCTTAGATGATGTTGAAGGAGCAAATTCATCTGTATGATCATCAGATTTAAGGGCTTGAGAAGCTGTAGGAGGAAGGATGATATCATCTGGAGGATCTAGATGAGAGTAAGGTGAGGAGGAAATATCAGTGGTAACATTAAGCTTTCAACTGAACTTGGAGTTAGGATGAACATTTAATTTGAAAGGAGAATTACGAGTATATATATTGCAGTTGGAAGATGAAGAGACAATCCAAGATGAGGTTTTAAAGGAAGAGCTATTAATAGGAGGGACCCTTGAAGAACTTGAAGGCATTGTGGAGGCATCAGATAAAATGGAGTAAGAATTCCACATAAAAAAATCATTATAAACTGTCTTATACTGAAAATCATCCAATATTTGCTTGCCTTTAAGCTTAAAATTCACATTAGTATTAACAGCTTCATCAGGAACCCTCTTCCTTTGCACCACACCATTTCTGTCCACTTCCATGATAATATTGTATCCTTTTTGTACAGAATTACTATTAATATCCATTTGCTCATCATTGTTGAGTTCACTTTGAAACTCTAAGCTACCATTGCCAATTATTTCAACCACCTCTTCCAAAGCCTTGTCAACTTCTTTTTGAACATCAGTCCCAAATTTCACCTCTTTTCTCATCTAAACTTGTTTCCTTTTATTATTAACTATAGTCCAATCATGACTAACAGATTGTTGACGGACTTTGAAATTGACTTTCTTCTCTACATGAATATTTTCCACTTACTTAAAAGGTTTCCTTTCATCAACTTAACTTTCTTCAACAAAATTACCCTTGTTATAAATATCACATTGACTAGTTGAATGCCCAAAAACCTTACAAAGAGTACAAATGGTCGTCCAGTCATAGGAGACTATTACTGCTGGACAACTATCACCAAGTTCACCCAATTCAATGCAACGAGGTAATTCAGAATTAGCATCAATCTCAACAAAAACCTTAGCATATTTAAATCTATGCATTCTCTCGGTATTAATATCAAAACAGATTAGCTTACCAACTTGACAAGCTAGCCAATTTATTCCTATCAGAGTCGAGAACAAAAGAGGAATACGGTGAAGATGAATCCAAATGGGAACTTTCATGATCTGAGATTGAGCACAACCAATTGATGGATCCCATCTAGTATAATGAACATACACCCTCTAATAAAAATGGGATCAGTTTTCAACACTGTTTCACGATCAAATTCATTTGAGAACTTAAAATAAAAGTTGAGACCAACAAATTTAATGTCAACTTCTCCTTGCAGTGTCCAATAATTCTTCAGAAAGTTGGAAATAGATAGATATGATAAGGATCCATTAAGAAAAAAGCCCACTAAGTATTGATTCTAATATTTCAAACCTTCATCTTTAACAATTTCTGGTGGATTCTTCTTTTGCTTATCCTTAATTTTTTCAAACTCAAGCGGTTTGTATGATCCAGCATTTCTTGGAAGAGAATTGAATAATGAGATATAATCCGATTTAGAAGAGGTGGCAAGATTCTTGGAAGGGTTCAGAAAATCTGATTAGTTGAGATTTAAAGATTCGAATCAAGATTAGACGAAGAAGTAGCAGACACATATGGAATTTCAGGCAAAACATCAGAATGGTTTGAAACATTACCAACATCTACATTTGATTGGACTTTCAAGGTGTTTGAAGGAATTCCAGAACCATAATTGACTTCAGAATTTTGATTGAGATTAAAAGATTTATCATAATCAACATGTTCATCAAGAGATGATGAACCACTAACAACATCATGAATAACAAAATTTATTACACCATCTAATATAATTTTTTTACTTGATTTATATAACATACAATATAAACTTTTTATTACTCCTTACTTGATTTCTTATCTCATATATAATTAATAATTTTGTCTATTCAAATATTTTTGGAAATGCTTTATTTACATAATATACATAAACTATTTTCCAGAAAAAACATATAATTCACCTATAAATGCCGTGGGAATCCAATGAAATTTCATATCTAATCTGTTTTGAAGCACGTGTTATGATGCAAACTTATTTAATCCCTATCCAATTTCTTATATATCATTTTGGTTCCTATCTATTTTTGAAAAAAAAAACACAATTTATAAGGTAACTTTAACTTTTCAATTTGTCATCACTTACTATGTAAAACAACTTATGTGTAATGTAAGCTAACAGTACCAAAATACATAATTAGTCATAATATTACATATCTACACTACTTATACCACATATATAATAGCAATTTTGTCTATAATTTTAAATCACATTCAATTATTTCTAGAGATAAGCTTTAGGAGAAATGCCTATATATTAATCTAAGACAGAAAGTGTAAAAAAAAAGTTCCATAAATCATATATTACCTTTTTGATATGACTTCAATATATCCATTACTTATGAATAAATCCTACTCGAAATATTCATTCTTGGTGATTAGTTAGAAGTAAATAAGGAATCAAATAATACTATGAATAAACGGATATTGATTTTCCATTGCTTAATTTCAAGAGATAATGTAACACCCCGAATTTCAATTAACACTAATGGTTAGTAATTAAAGTATAAATAATCTCAGATGTGAGAATCAGGGGAAACGGGCTGCGTCATTGCGTTCGTCTCGGAAAAATACGCGAAATAGAGTCCGAGTTTGCGTAAAACGGGTACCGCATGAAAGAGATATGGACGAACGAAATTAGGCAGAAAAACCCGAAACAGGCCAGAAATGCACTGGCGCACTTGGGAAGTGCGCCCATGTCGGGACAGGGAACCTGCACAGTTTCTAGAGAGTTCTGTGGTTGGGTGCACCAGTTTGGGGTTTGGTCTTGGTCTTAGGGCTGGTTTCTGGAAGGTTCCGAAATCTAAGGGTCCTAATCTAATTTAGGGTTAATCTAAGGGCCTAAAACACTCACCTAATCTATAAATACACCCTAAACCTACCCTAATCCATACTAAAAATAGAATTGAGGGCTACATGCCGCCAAATTAAATCTTAGAAGGAGCCTCCACTAATTTATGAAGAGGGTTGCAAGCTAATCACTCTCTAATCAATCTCTAATCCATTCTAAGCATCTTAATCTTTTTCATTTGGAGTGCAAATAGGCTAGTTGTGAGTTTCTATCACTCTAATGATCAATTGCAAAACTAAGTAGATGAGATATGATGAGATCATATGGTTTTGTTTGGGGATTAATGGGTTTTAAGTCATATGACATGATGTTAGTTTGCTAATGTATGTGGGTTATGCAAGTTTTGTGCTTTGTGATCATATGATAATATGCAAGTTACATGTATGATAATATGCAAGTTACATGTATGATAATTATGCAAGTTGTATGTTTCTTCATATGCAAGTTTATGAGTTCATATGCAAGTATGTAACATGTTATGCAAGTTCATATGCAAGTTTATGAGTTCATATGCAAGTTATGTAACATGTTATGCAAGTTCATATGCAAGTTATGTGACATATTATGCAAGTTCATATGCAAGTCATGTATTTGTTAATATGTAAGTTTATGTAACATGTTATGCAAGTTAATATGCAAGTTATGTGACATGTTATACAAGTTAATATGCAAGTTATGTGACATGTTATACAAGATTATATGCAAGTTATGTGACATGTTATGCAAGTTCATACGCAAGTTATGTGTTTGATAATATGCAAGATGGCACCTTTGAAACATGTTCATACATATGCAAGTTGACACCTTTTGTATGTGTTATGTCATGAGAACGAAATTACGTGGGAACGATGGGGTTAATTAAATGCATATGTTAATAAGATTGTGTGAAATTAATATAATTATGCATAACATAAAATAAATGAACATAGTATGGGAATTTGCCTATTAAGTTAGGTGTACCCATACTATGTGTTGGGAATTTGCCTATTAAGTTAGGTGTACCCACACTTTGGAGTTGGGAATTTGCCTATTAAGTTAGGTGCACCCATATTCCTAAAATAAACAGGATAATTAACACAAATTATGGGGGTGATTAATTAGGAGTAATTAATCGATTAAGACACGAGGTTGGACCCGTTTGTAGTGTAAGACTGCCCGGAGTTTACCGGCTTAACCAGGCATCTACAAATGACGGTCCAATGTGAGGGGTCTTAATCATAAATTAAATACGTAACAAGGGTAAATGACACGAGGTTGGACCCGTTTGTAGTGTAAGACTGCCCGGAGTTTACCGGCTTAACCAGGCATCTACAAATGACGGTCCAATGTGAGGGGTCCTTTACACGGTTACGGTGTTAATCAATTAAGAAATACTTAACCAGATAAGCATGTAGTGGGGCATGGGGGTTAAGTGGGTACCTTGGGTGGTATGTGGAAATTGCTAGTGGTTCCCAATAGAAAATATGATAAAATACTTAACCAAGATGAAACATGTAATTAAACATGATTAAAGGGTTAAGTGGGAAACACTAGTGTGTGGGCCAAGCTTAGGGGGATGGCTTGTGCTGGGGCCCATTTCAACCAGTAACCCATACGTATCTTAGTGGGCTCGACCCATGTCGAGGACGGGACACGCATACTGGGTTTGACTATAAGAGGCCAAAATAGGTTAGCGGTGGCAACGCATGACCAACGGGTTTCATATGCGTGTGTGGACCCGGGCTGGTAAATAAGACGTTGTTGCATCGTGTAGATATAAGCCGTGCATCGTTAGTTTTATCAGGTTGCCACGTTGGGGAATGGTACACCCCACGGTGGGGCCAGCACGGGTATCTACGTTAGGGAGCCGATCGAATGGGGAGTAGTGTGTACACCTAGTGGATTGTAGGGCCCCGTGGCGTCTACTTAGTCACCTAGGGGTACGCGAGAACTATTAAGTTAATTTTATAAGTCCATGGGTGGGATCAACCTTTAAGTTAGGAATGACTGGTGTGGTGCAGTTTAGTAATTTACCTTTGGAAGGGTAGATGCGTCTTTATCTTTTATCTTAGTTTAGTTGACCCATTCATCCCCCTTCAGTTACCGTATATCAGTTTATGTCTTCTCTGGTTACTTTAACGATTGTATTGTTAAAGTTATAGGACTCGCTCAGACTTATGTCTGACCCCGTTGTTTTTATCTTTTTCCCAACCCTCAGGTCCTACGGTGGATCCTAGTAGTAGTGGAGCTTGATCGGATTGCTGTTCCAATCTTTAGGAGCTTGGATAGATGTAAAGCTCCAGTTACCCAGTTATCTTTTCTTTTGTCATGGCTATTGTATGAGAGTGGGATTATGTACTTCTTTATTTTGATGGATATTGTACTTGACTTTTATTGTGGTTTTATGATGTAACCAGACATGTTTAACTTCCGCTGTTATGAGATGATGTTTTAAATTTCAAGTACTATTTATATCTGTCTTGTTATAATTTTTCTGTTCTATATTCACTAAAATACTCCACCGATGCTATGGCATTCCCTTAGTGAGTGACCATAGCGGGAGTGGGGTGTTACAGATAAGCTTTAGCATAAATGCCTATATATTAATCAGTCAGCAACTGAATGTTTTCCATTGCTTAATTTCAAATAATGCTATGAATAAACGTATATTTTCCATTGCTTAATTTCAAGAGATAAGCTTTAGGAGATATGCCTATATATTAATCTAAGATGGAAAGGGTTAAAAAAAAGTTCCATAAATCACTGGGAGATGAATATATTGATTAGGATTAGTTAGGAAAGAAGTAAAAAAATCACAATATTTTCTTCCCTTTTTGATATGACCTCAACATTTACTTACATTTCATTTAAATGGCAATTGATTTCCCATAAACTTATCCTTGGTGGATAATTTATGAAAGAAAATGTAAAAATATTCCACTAATCACTAACAGACGAATATATCGAGTAGGATATTATGGAAGACAATGAAGAGGCCAAGTAAGTGACATATATCTCATGGTGGATACATCTCATAGTAGATACAACAATGAATTTTGTTCTCACCATTGCTTTTATCCTTCTCATATATTTTCAGAACACATTGTAATTTGAATCTTCAATAGACTGCCTTAACCGGTCAGCAACTGAATGTTTCGTCGGTAGGATTCTAATTTGCATACAAATATTTATTTCATTTATACTTACAAATTCATTAATTTACATCTATTAAAATTTGATTTTTGATTGTAGTCCGCAACGATGAAAATCATTTGAATACTTGATTTTTGTTATACAATTGATGACATTACTACAGACCATGAGACTTCCAAGGTGGCTGTGGCATATGGCAGTAGTAGAAAAGCTTTATTGAAAATTAAGGTAAAGGTCACCTGGAGGTGAAGGTTATTACTGATCTACTTTAACACTACTATTTTATATTTTGAGTTTTAGTACCTTTATAACGAATATGCAATGGTTTTATTCCTTTTTAACTTTCTATGCACTAGATGTAATGCATTAGAGATTTGCTAACAGGACTGTGATACTTAATCCTTAAACATCCGTGTTGTTTTCCATGTTAGTTAAAAAGGCGTTACAGTTCAATATGTTGTTTGGATAGTTCTAATATTATTGGTTAGCAATCACAATATTTCCGATACATATCAATTTATTTGCTTTTGGCATTTTTAAAGTGCATAAAATATCTTATAACAAAATAGGTGGTGAATAAAAAATTATGTTAATATCACATCGGCCAACATTCCTTTTTTATCTTTATTGTACATAAAAAAGTTTGTGTGGTAAGTGTGGTATTTATGGAATGTTTTTTCTAACACTACACATATTCTGGTTCCATTTTACATATTAACCTAGGAAAATCCATCGAACATGAAAACATAAGGATATTAAAAAATTGCCCATATCATATTTGGTAATGTTAATAGTATTATGTTGTTGATGGAACTAAAGTTTGTGTCAATTTTACTTCTAAGACTTTAAAGATAATTAATATTGCAGTGGAAAAATCTTACATGTTGATAAGCTTTAAGATGTCAGGTTAAAGTAAGGACCTTTCCAACTGTTCTAGCTTCAATTATTTCCAAGTTAAAGAGGTTCCTTTGTGAAATTTCACTCATCGTTTGAAGGTGTTAGCTATTTTTCCCAGTAATCCACTTGGCATGTGCACATATGCTTCTCAATTATTTCATATCCTTTTGTTGATTAATGTATAAGCATTTAAACTCAACTATTATTTTTACTATGGAAATAAATCCGATTTGGATATATAGTCAAAGCATTGTGCTATGAAAATAAATTTTAATCCATTTCTATTCAGTACTCTCTTTGGGCTGCAAATTAAAAATATTGAAAGGGCTTTTATTTGATTCATTTGCTATATTTCATATTTGCATTTGGCTACAATGTGTATGTAGTGTTATTTGCATATATTAGGTAAACTCCTAGGCATATGAACCAAGCGTACAAAACTTTTTTAAGGATATCCTCTTCTTTCCACATTGTACCCAGGTGTGGAAGTGTTTGATTTGTTGACTTTGATACTTATTTTAAATGAATATGGCATATTTGATAGTTGGTGCATATGGAAACCAACTTGAAATCGTGCTATTTGTAAATAAACGTATATCCTTTTACTAAATGAAGCTGATTAAGCAATTGCCTAATTTTGACTAATATTTACCTATAATATATGTACTATTTCGTTAAAAATTGAATGTCTATCTTTATTCTTTCTTCTCAGTTATTCTTTCTGCTTACTCTATATATAGTTATATCTTAAAAAGTGAATAATGCGATTATTATTTTTATGCTGTTTTTTTAATTTATTGTTTAAAATGTTGATCTTTCTATAAGTCGACCATAAAATCTAAAATTATCAAATTTGACACAAATTTTCATATAAAATATGTGGGTGTATATGTGGGACATACCTTCTTCATCTGCCACTTTCGGCTATTATACTGTTTTTTTTTCTTCATTTGAGGTGAATTCTACTGTTGCACCATTTCATACTGGTTTTTATTTCATCTGAGGCAATTTCTATAATTGAACACATTTTACATTGGGAGTTATATTAAATACTTAAGGTAAGTCTTCCTTATGAAGAATGGTAATAGCAATAATAATATATGCTTCAGGTAAGATTATTACTTTGATTGTAACTTTTGGTTTCTAGGCTTGCAATTATGGTTTAAATTGGTTTAGGTGATGTTGTTATGTCTAGAATTGTGTTATAGAAAGTTGGAATGTTAAAATTGATGTAGACATCTAAGCACGTTTAAAACCATTAAGCGGACTTTGTATATTTATAAATAATAATATAAAACAACTATCATTTTGGATAACTTCAGGTAGTAATTACATCAATATTGGAGAATTAGAAGAAATTGAAATGGAAAATGCAGCATAAAAGTTTTAAACTTTGATGCATCACATTAAATGTTAATAATCCAGCACTTAACATGGTGTCAGTTGCATTTTCATTAATTGATTTGTATATATTGACATAATATCTGATATTTTGATTATTCATTTTGTATACAAATCATTAAAATTGTTAATGTGTTCAAATGATATTTAGAGCAGTGATGAATGAGCACAACAATGTCTAACAATCCCAAATGTTATCATCTACAACATTCATGCATAATCATAATTTTAGTATCATATCAGCATCTTAATTCTATTATATTCCACATTCTCTATTGTTATCTTTATTAGCTCATGTTGTATTGTTCATATTCATATTGTTCGCACATCTTCTAATAAACAAGAATTGTGTTTAGTTATAATTGAATCAATATGCGCATAGCTAATAATGAATCCTTTACTTAAGCCATCATGAAGCATTAATTTATAACTGGTATATGTATTTATTTCCCAAATTAATATTTTGAATTAGAGCAAAGAGAAATAAGTTACAAACATACATTAATTCTCTACTGAGTTTAAACTAGATCAATATATAAAGTAGCAAATTTAGAACATTCAAATTAGATTATATTATGTTATGTGAGTTAGAAAATATAGTGTTTTTCAACTGCAACTATATATTTTTTCTTTCTTATTTAGGTAATGTTAACTATGTAAAAATAAGAGAACGCAGCAATGTCCTATCACTTGTGTATCAAATTAAAGAAAAAATATATAGCTATGCAATTATAGGGAATCCATTTTTGGGCCAAATTTGAAATATTTCACTTAAGCATGCTAGCTATATTTAAGACTTAGGATATTATTGTTATAGAAGATTTGCAAATTAAATTTGATACATTAACCATAGAAACGATATCACTGTTTAATTTTGTTCAAGTTGATACATCAATATTTGGTCCAAAACGTGAGGTATTGTTTAATTTTGTGCATACCTTTTAGTTTTATCAACTATCTTACACTCGATAGATACTTGTCCTACAAATTGAATTGTGAACATTGTATATTCTAACTTAGGTGCTATTATCTTTCGATAAATTTGAATATTATTATGATTTATGAGCTGAATAATTAAAAATACATGTGACATCGACAAAGGGCTTCCTGTTCAAATAAATAAATGAAATTGTAGAAAAACACATCACCAACCATTAAAACAAATTCTATACCGCAATTACATATTTAAAGATGTCATTTCTCAACTATCTTTCGGTTATTTCATATTTCAATTTCACTTTTGCTCCACTAATATTACCTACCTAAATGGTTGGATGATTATCATTTTTTCCTAATCGGTTTTTTATGAACAATCGGTCCTTGCACGTCATGAACATTAATGTAATAAGATCTTCACTGCCCATTTATTATTCAATGCTACAACCTCAACGGATATCCATGTATTAAATTACATGATACTTCATCCTATCTCTTAGTTCAAATAACTTGATAATCTCAATACACTCAATCCACGGCAAAATTATTGTTGCGTGAACAACATGACAATTAGTTATTGTTACTGCATAAATTATTAGATGGATAACAGAACAATTAATCAAAATAATCATTCATGATAAAATTATTTTTGGATGAATAATAGAATAATTTGTTATTGTTGCCGCATAAATTATAACATTTAAAATAATATATATATATATAACTATTTAATATTAATTACAATACTTTATTTTTCTTTTATTTTTAATATTTAATCATTACATTTTTTTGATTACATAAATTTTAATGCCTAGCAAAGCGGGCAAAAAATACTAGTTGTTATATATGTGTGGCTGGGGTGAGGTGCAACTGAAACAAAAGGACAACTTCCGATTTTTGAAGGCTTCTGCAAGATGGCATCAGACTGCAAGTTGCATATTTCTGACGGCTTGGGGCCGCAACGACTTTCAGGTAGTGGTTTTCAATTAGGTTGATGTGGCTATTGATTTTCTGATTGTTTGGGGCGGCTTGTGATGGTTACTTGTTGAAGGCGTGGTTGTTAACCAAACATTTGATCCGGTTCCCAAAAGTATGCAAGACACGCTCGACTCAGCATATCGCGTGATATTATAGCCCAGAGGCGTTGCCAGTACCAGAAGACCTGAGTCTGTCCACTAGCAGAATGTCGCATCCCTCGAACGCGACTTCCATCAGTACTCGTTCGCAACTGAGCCGAAGGCGAGCCGTGCTTCGAGCCGAAGGCAAGCCGTCCAGTGGATCCGGGCGCAGCGCCGGTGGGGGTCCGGGGCCATATAGTCCCGGCGGCGATCGACCTAGTCAGTTAGGTCGAAACTGTGGGCACCGCCCGATTCATCCGATTTTTTCCAACATGTGTGTCATCCAGAATCATTAGAGCGACTCAAAGTCAGGATTCAGCCAACAACTTCTGCGAACCTCGCCGCTCTTCCAAACATTGCCAAACAAAGGCCTCGCAATCCGAACCGTTCCCAAGCCGAGGCCTCAAATCCTAAAGGAATAACGAGTCTCGAAGCGCCCGAACATACAGTCCACACGCACCTCGAAAAGACTTTGCACTCAAGCCCAGGTGCGAAATTTCGCACCCATTCCTAGGTATGAAATTTCGAACCCAGCGGGTGCAAAATCTTGCACCCCTACCTAGGTACGAAATTTTGCACCCAAACCTAGTTCGAAATTTCGAACCCAGCGGGCTCGAAATTTCGCACCCAGTGGGTGCGAAATTTCGCACCCTTGCCTGGGTGCGAAATTTCAAACCCAAACCTGGGTTCGAAATTTCGAACCCAGCGGGCTCAAAGTTTCGAGGCGCGCTGGTGGTAGGCTCAAATTTCCTGCATGTGGTCCCTATTTCTACTTAATCCTACCTACTCATACCTACTCCCACTTCTATAAATGGCCCATGGCCTCACACTTCAAAAGGGTTGAATTTTCTTCACTTGAGACCTTCCTAGAGCTTCATGAGCCTCATTAATGGCATATCCTATTTGAGGAAGAAGGAGAATTAAATATTCTTCTTCCCAAATACCTAGCATATGGAAATTGTAAAAGTGAATGTAATGAGCATGGCTCTACCTTGTAATCCTTGAGTGATTAATAAAAGTTCAACATCATTCCAAAGTGGACGTAAGCCTAATCCGCGGTAGAACCACTATAAATTCTCATGTCACTTACCGCTTTATCTTACCTAGTCTTGCGACCAAATTAACTATACCTAGTAATAGGAATGTTTGGTGTTTATGACATTTTTTGCTGTCAACATTTGGTGCTTTCACTGAGAATTAAACTCAGGATTTGCGTCTCTCTTCCGCATTATCATCTCAAATTCGATAAGCTTAGGGTTCCTTGCTTAACCCGTTGTCGGGTCCTCTTATGATGGTAAAGAAGTCAAAGAATGCAATGGTCAGCTCTTCAGCCGTAGCCGAGGCTGGTACCTCCCAACAACCACAACCAGTAGATGTCCCGGCTCCTAATGAAACTGTCCCTCTTGTTGTGGACCTCGAAGCGCCCGTTACTCAAGCTCAAATCCGCGCGCTTAATGAAAGATATGAGAACACCGCGGTTGAACTCAACCAATCACTAAGGGATAACATCGGCCTTATGCGCCAACTTCAAGAAAGTCAACGCATCGTCGCTCAAATCAAATTGGATCGGAACAATGCTCGACCCCGACCAACTACATCGGATACTTCCTCTTGCGAGTCAAGGGGCCCACACCAAAGGAGGAGGTTCACCCTCATCAACCATGTCGTCGCTCGCACCAATGCACTCGATAACGGTTACGGTCATGCCAACGAGAATGGGAACGACAACGGCGACCGGACTACAGTCACATACAGCGAGGGGGCACGTTACTGAGACTGCTCTCGCTTAGTTATCAATGACAGACCTGATCCTACAAACCAACCTCTTCCTCCGCACAACCCAGCGGTCACTAATCAGGGTGGGGGCCCGCTATTCCAACCTCCTGCGCTCCTGTAGAACAGGATCCACCTCACCCTGCTCCACCTCACCATCCACACCAAGACCCAATCATAGATGTCGAGGACATGGAGAAGACGATCCGGACATCCATCATAGAAGGCGACCTCGCAACAGGACTCCGGAACCTCGCCAAAACCCATGGGTCCTAATGGCGGATCCCCATCCAACTTACCTTCCCGGCATGGTCCGAAGAATAATGAGGGAAATGCGAGGGAACGTACTTGATTCATGGAAAGCGCACGTTAGGCGCAGCCCCTTCACAAGAAGGGTGAAAGAAGCTGAATGGCCACAACACTTTAGCATGCCACATATGCCGCTCTATGATGGCACCACGGATCCCTATGCCTTCCTAAATTGATATGAATGGCAAATGGTCTCGAGCCGGGGCAACAATCCGGCCAAATGCAAGTTCTTTCTAGTCTTCTTATCAGAAACCGCTCTACTTTTGTTCTCTTGCCTCCCACTTTATTCCATTGACAACTTCGGCCAGTTAGTGAAACAGTTGGTCAAACTATTCAGGATGCATATTCTAACTCCAAAGAGTGCCCTCACCTTGTCCAACTTATACCAAGGACCTGTCGAGTCCCTCAAAAGCTATCTCTCCTGGTCCAATGTCGCCCTCACCGAGGTCGAGGACCAAGATCCTCGCACCATACTCTTCCATCTAGCAAAAGGCGTACTTCCTGCTTCTAAAGTTGGGGCTTGGATTGATCGGAAGCAGCCAAAAAGCCTCAACATTTTCTAGGAGAAGGCCGGGCAATACTTATGTCAAGAAGAAAAGAGACGTAACCGACTCTCTAGGGCCGGTCTTCCCAGCAATCCACATGCGAATACCATAAATGACAGTGTCAAAGGGAAACAGATAGCGAAGCTCTTTGATATTGACAAGGGGCAAGGCCCAACAAATAAAAGGCCGAATAGCGGTAAGTACGACAGCCGCTACAACGGCCAGGTTCCTATGGATTCCAAGAAGCCCGGATCTCACCGGACATACGAGATCTACACCCCACTGAATGAAGACATGGAAACAATCTACCAGGAAACGTGCAACGCGCTTCAATACAAGAAGCCATACAATAAGGAATCCACTAATCATGAGAAGAATACCGGCCAGTACTGTCAATACCACGACATGTACGGCATAATACCAATAATTGCCGTCAATTCAAAGACGTAATCGAAAAGCTTGTCTGCGAGAAGCGCCTTGAGCAGTACGTCCAAAAAGCATCATACTCTCACCGGCATTAGGCAGAATTCTGGCAAAACAAAACGCTTACCCCGTTGGCCGCAAGTGACGCTGGTACCTCTCGCCAGTCCCGAGAAGCACAGGACCCGCTGGAAACAGATCTCCTTCCACTTGTGGCCCCCGAAGCTCCTACGACTCAAGCACTAATTCGCATGCTTAATGAGGAATATGAGAATGCAACTCTCGCGCTAGCCGTTGAAGATTAACATTAACCTTATGCGCCAACTTCAAGAAAGTCTACACATCATCATTTCACTTCAGCTTGCTCAGAACTGCGCCCGCTCGCAACGCACCGCATCAGGAATTTCTCCTTTCAAAGCTAGGGGCCCATGTCGAGGAAGAAGGTTTAGCCTCATTAAAAACATTGCCGTCCACTCCAAGACTCATACGGTGATAGCAACGGCAACAAAAATGAGATGAAAATCGAACCATCATCACATGCGGCCAAGGAATCCAGTAACAAACCATGTTCGAGTAACCAACATTCTGCTCGGAAGGGCCCAACTATCGCCACTCACAACCAGAGTCCCACTCTTCCAGCAGCTCGTCTGGCCAGAGTACTTCTGGACCAGGGTGCACACCAGCTTGCCCAACCTTGACAGCCAAACCAAAACCAGACCATCCGTGACATGAAAGAGAGTGAGCCGGATGTGTACAATAGAAGACGTCGATGGAACTCCCGAAATTCGTCAAAACTAATGGGTTTCATTAGAAAATCCCCCTCCCGCATATCTCCCTGACGTGGTCTGAATAATCATGAAAGATATGTGAAGGAACGCTGACAACTCAAGAGAGACCCACTTGAGGTGTGATCCCTTCACCAGGACCATACAGGAAGCTGAGTGGCCCCGACACTTCAACACCACATGTGGCATTCTATGGACGCACAATGGACCCCTGATCTCGGCAATGTCAGAATCACCACCAGAAATAGAATGTGTCATCCCGGTCGTCCTCGGCTTTGATGCTCAAGCATTCGCTGGGCGGACTCAAACTGCTATGAGTCCATACTTATCACTTACGCTTCTAGCATCCAACTAGGCCTAAGATCACTTCAACCGACATCCACAACATCAAGCAATCGAAGTTGGAGACTCATGGATTAACAAAGACCTTCCGTCAAGAAGGTGCGCTAGGCTCCAAAGTCCTGGACTAGATCACGACCTCTGTAATGCGGCAGGAGACCAACCTCCGATTGTCGTGGGAACGATCTGTGGGATCGTGAGGAAATCGGGGGGGGCACGCCCATGACATCTGCGAAAGCGGTACGAGGCATAACCCATTCACTTCGGCTAGCCATAATACCAAATGGCGCCAGCACTTCGACAATGCCAATGCTCGCCCCATACTTAAAGAAGCCATGATTCTCAAAGCTTCGTTAGCTGCCATAAATGGCATGCCGGTTCATTACACATCGCCAACGCCATAAATTGCAAGTGCTTCCCCGTCCTTATCCAAGACAGCACTATACGGGTTCTCTCGACTTCCACCTTGAACTATCCTAACTCTCGACTAACTCGCTAAAAGATTGGTCGCGCAACACAGGTTGCACATCACGATGCCCAAAGCCATCCTCTCAGCCTCGAACATTTACCAAGGCACCCGTGAAAACTCTCAAAGGCTATCTCGCAAGATTCCACACCGCCTTGGCTGAAGTCGAGAAACCTACTCCTCGAATCTCACTTATCCATCTCACGAATGGAATACTACCTGATTCCGAACTTAGAGCATGGACCGATCAAAACCAATCAAAGATTCAGGAGATCTTCAGCATGAATGTTGGCTACCTCCTACACCGAAATCTAGCCTACAGGAATCATGCCCCTACCCTCAGCATCCTGCCTCATGAAGACATACAAAGCTCCAACAACTCTAATTTTATCGCTCTGCACAATCTTGCTCGTGCCGGCAACATCAACGGTAGCCGCAATAGTAAAACGTAACATCTATGGCTTCCGCCTTACCGCGGCTATTCCGATCTCGGCAGCACCCCCGAGAAAATCTATCTCGTGATCTGCAACTTCCAAACCATGAAAAAGACCAAGACCTGAAAGCCCGACGAGTGCACCAAGGGACTCTAAAGGATATTGTTAGTTCTACAGCATTTGCGAACACGACACGAACATGTAGCTCCATTTACAAGACAACCTCGAGGAACTCATCCTCATGGGATCTCCAATCCACTCAACGCTCACCAAAGATTCCCACTGCACGGAATCTCTAAGCCACTCGACGCTCATCGAGGATTCCCATTATGTGGGGTCTTCGAGCCACTCGATGCTCATCGGGGATTCACACTGCGTGGGATCTCCAAGCTACTCAGCGCTCGTCGAAGATTCCCACTAAACATGACCTAGACTCCGACAACTAATCCCTCAAGATCGTCCCACGGCTCGTCGGGACTACAACTTCCATGGCACAGTTGATTCTAGGTGGTCGTCGGAGATGCCATTTTACAACTCCTCCCTACCTGTGCCTCCCTCAGTATCCGGCAACTTCGGGGCATAACTGGAAGCTTAACCAAAGGCCCGCTCAAGTGTACATCGGCGGCCCCATCTTCAAATGGGTCTTTCCTCCACCTGTAGGCCTCACTCCTCGTTTGGAGGGCCCATTCTCATACAACAGAAGCTTAGCGAGGGAACTTTCAAACTCTCTACCATGGACGGAGCCAAACTCCCAAAGGCATGGAATAATGAACGTCTTCACCTTTACTCTACATAACTTGGTGTACAACTATTCATGCCTTCCAACGATATTTTGTTTTCCTGTAATCCTAGGCATTGTAAAGGCCACTACTACCAGAGTTATCGGCAGCAATGATGTTCGGTTCCCTATCACCCTTCCATGTTTACTCCGTGCATGACGTTCATGACGTGTTTTATTAATCCCGACAATCAGCTTGAGTGCAAACATGCGATCGTCGTGTCGGCACCCCCGAGCACGGTAGCCGATACCGCCATCCGAACCTCGATCCAACATCGAGGCCAAACAACACTGGCTACGTCCGGCACCCCAAGCACGAGAGCTGGCAACGCTACTCGAGTCGCCGGCCCGCGGCGCGACCGAGTATAAACAACTACTAACTTGAACCTTGGCCCAGTGTCGATGCCGAGGATAAATCATTCCGCATCCAAGTCCGGGAGACTTGGCGTCACTCAATGACCGACTAAGATCGATGTAAATCTCTCTTCGCCGGTTGCGGGTGCCGGTCGATTCTTGGCGCAACACCAAGACCGACCTTAAATCGTTTCTCCCCAAAGCCCTAACGGCTTAGGTGCAACTCATGGCCACGATCGGACCCTACAGGCTGATGATCGAAGCTTTTTCTACACCGACGAATAAAGACGCTTGGCGGCTCACCCCCAACTCGATGAACGATAGGAGAGCCACACAACAGACGGACATCATGATGCGACGTCATATGCCTTCGCTACACTTGGGATTAACCCTGGGCCACCCAAAACAGCAGGCGCACAGCCTGGTTTCGCAAACTACGGGTTTCTTGAGCTGAGGGAAACTTACTAAAACCATCGCTCTATCACACCCCTCTGGAATAATTGACCCAGAATGCGGTACACAATCACATCCCTCTAGAGTAATTGACCTAGAGCGCAGTACACAATCGCTTTTTTGTTAGGTGTAACGATAAGTATGCTTATGCAAGTACGGGACGCCTGAAAACATAAGAAGAACATCCGAATACTTAACACAAATTGCGATCTTTACTAATTCATATTTCATTTTCACACACACGCATATTAAACAGACTATATATCTAACATTTTTTTGCTCTCTGATAACAGGGTGTACATGAAAACCACACCATACCTTTAGGGACCAAAAGCGAGGGTCACACTCACATATACTATTGGTTTATCTAACCCAAAGTATATTTAATTCCTTTAAAAATTATTGATGCTACTCATCTTTCTCTTGTCTTTCCTTTGTTCTGTACAGGTTCGTCATTTGACAGGTCACCACCGGCGATGGTCCCATTACTTCCAAAATTGTTTCCTCCTCCTCTACTCTTCACAAGAGTAACTGTTTCATACAACATCAATGCGCGCCTCCCACCATTATCCTCACCTCTTGTAATTGTCTTAACTTCCCCGAGAGCGATACAAGGCAATGTCTTAAGGATGGTGTCAAAAGCGAGGACCAATGCAGCCTGGATTTCTCCCCAAGTCATCTTGGCACCCGACTCCGCTCTCTTCTCAGCATCCCCAAGTCATCTTGGCGCCCGACTCCGCTCTCTTCTCAGCATCTTCGGCGGTCTTCTAATCGGCTATCTCCCTGGCTTGGAGTTGCATAATTGAATCTACTTCGAGTTTACCAGGGGTCCCTTCGCCCTCTTTTTGTGGGCAACATCGACGGTTTTCCTTTTTCATAGCCTACTCAGAAGCCGTCTCCTTCTCTGCCTCAATATCGGCCTACTTCTTCGCCATCGCAGCGGCAGATTTCTCCTCGGTATCGTGCCTAGCCTTTTCCCATGCATCTTATATGGCAGCCTCGTCCTGTCCCTCCTCCCCTTCGGCTCCTCAAGCTTTTCCACAAGCCGGGCTTCCTAGTCCTCCACCATGGCTTGCATTATTGGCAAACTTATGTCAGCTATGCCCGTCGCACGAGCACTTCGGCCAACCAAAACTTCTCCTCCTCCAAAGAGACTCATATAAATGCGGGATCTCGAGCCTACGGGATCTCCTACTTCTCCAGATTGGTCTCTGTGTAACTCCAACTGATACTCGCACACTTGAGGAAGCGCGGGGGCAAAGCCTGGTGTCCCCTCCTCTCCAAGGGGGCTGCCCAGTGAAAGAGGTGACTGTTGGACTCCTGAAGGTTCATCGCTCGCATCCTCTTCAATTGGCAAGAAATCAAGCTCAAGGGCAGTCCCCCGCCTATCCTTTTGCCAGCTTACTCATCGCAAGACCTGAGGAAGATCCCCACCTGCTCCCATGCTGGCATTTCTGTCACCACAACCTTCGGAACAACCATTCTAAAGAGGAACATACACCTCGCCACGAGGATGATCCAGACCAAAAAGCTCGGGTCTCGGAAACTTCTAACCTCCCACAAATACTAGGTGGGTCGGGCATAGAGGCCCGAACCAAAAGACAGGGGGAGCTACACATAGTTCCCCGAGGAGTAGGGGAATTTGGATAAGTTCTCAGCATGCAAAATAAAAATTCATATCTCGATGCAAGTTTTGGAGTTTCCACGACCAGTTCATCGGGTTGCTAAAGTCTCTACGCCTTGCCAGCAAGCTCATACTTAAAGGCAACGTGAAGCTAACTCACACCCCTCATTGCAACAACTTCTTACCTACAAGCGCATTAGAACATGGTGGCTACCCCTAGTTTTAATAACTATGGCAGTGACTACCGGTAACCATCAACACAATTCTCGGGTCGGAAAATTGTTACAACGTAATTGATATAGAAGTAACAACTCGACCGTATGCCTACATCCTACATGCATATCCGAGCAGTCAGTCCGAATAAGTTCATTTCCAGAATCATTCGCCAACCAGCTGTGTTACGTTCAATCACAAACCAGACATGGAACATTCAGCAACAATCCGGACTTGCTGACCCATCCCTGACGTCGAGCGTAATCTAGGAGATACCTGGGTTTGGGGGCAACCCTATATGGATTATCGCACCGGCCTGGCAATCATGGGACCCGATCAAATCCACTTCAGTCCCCTCGCAACAAAGGCAATCTAGAGCCAGAGTATAGGCCTTGGAGCTGTTCGGCTTCCCATCAGTGCCAAGAATCCATAAAAAGTAGGCGCTCTGGAACATGATGGCAACCTTTTGCCTCAACAACTAGCACTATGGCCATCACCAACCG
Organism: Allium sativum; assembly: GCA_030737875.1. Lineage (NCBI taxonomy): Eukaryota > Viridiplantae > Streptophyta > Magnoliopsida > Asparagales > Amaryllidaceae > Allium > Allium sativum. Next base: position 39,473,386 of record JASFAX010000020.1, on the reverse strand, counting down.
CCAGGACAACACCTGAATCAAGATGCAACTGCATCATGGTTGGGTTATTGATCAGGTCCCAAGACTAACAGCTCAACTACGTGTCGACATCCTAAGATAAGCATTCAAGTCAACAGTCCTAGCAAGTCCACTCCTCACGGACCGCGTCGCGGGACCGAAACTCACTGATCGCTGCCGACTCATCAGGCGCCATGCAAATGTTTTATTTTACTAGCCCAAGCTTGGATCCAAAACCAAGTCACCGGAATGCGAAATTATGCGTCATGCTCCCACGCATTTGCTAGATTATCGCACCCCTTAAACCAACTTTGATCTCTTGAAAAACCAAGAGGGTTTATTAAATGTTCGGGATACAAAGCCCACTCCTGTATTCACTCATACTTGGCGACCTTTACCCGAATTCCTAATTACGTTTCCCAAGATCCGCCGCTCCACGTTCTTGAGTGCCAAATCCGAAAGCCTTCTTACTTTCCATATCTCTCTTCCCTTCTCTCGGAAACCTAACAACACCTCGAACATTCAAAGTACAAAAGAAGTATTTTGGCATCCTCCATGCCTTATGATGATTTTCTGTCCAGAGAAGAGAAGGAAGGAAGTAACTACAATCAGAGGATCGGTACGCCCTAAGCGAACTTTCCAGGATCGGAATTCGGGACCGTACGCTAAGCTACGATCATATTCACTTAACTTCGAAGCTCCAACTACCAAGTCAATCATGACTCAGCGACCACTTGTGTACTCACCAAGTGCTCAATCATCAAAGTGCATGCACCCAGTGTTTGGGTTCGGAATCGCCTCAAAGGAAAATCCATATGAATACATGTCATGGCGTATGTCAAGTATTGACCTAACAATGGCATTTGCATATATGAGTTGTCGAAACTTTGATCGATGGGACTAGCTTGGAACATTGAACGACCATGTGTTCACAAATCCAACCGATTTAGCAGATACTCAAAACTATCAAGCTCTATCCCAACAACGTTTCAACAACCACTTAGGGCGATCACACGTCTAATCCATGGCAATAACCATGCATACACACTTGGGAAATCGCAAAAGAGCAGAACGACTTGATCCAAATGCATGCCCACAAGCCTCAAGGGTTCAAATGTACACACCCAACGGCCGGCTCTCGATCTGAAAGCTCCTTAAAAAGATAAAATGCGCGATTATAAGGCCATGACATGCCATTCACCTTCATGTTACCTATTCCAGCTTAGATTGCATCACACAAAACCATGTGCAAACTCGCAATGGCATACGCAATTATGACCGGATAATGAACCATTTGCACTACGACGCAATCTAGAGTCGGTAACTAACGTTTATTGTCTTTAATCTACAGGAACTAAATGCCTTGGATAGGTTCCAACTCAAGCAATCCAAAACTCTTAGCTATGTTGGAATCCTAAGCTCATACCAGCGCATTCCGACAAGGCATCCCAACCGCTTCAAAGCAGTGCGCTCTCAGTATACAACACAAGAGGAAGGTCATAACCGATTGCTAAGCACCGCATGGAGATGTTTGCACCCATATTAAGACTCATCTCACATCAAAAGCACGTCCCGTTAATACAAGATATACTTTGAGGGGGGAAATGTTAACCGAACTTTTGGTCCGGTTCCCAAAAGTACGTAAGACACGCTCGACTCAGCATATCGCGTGATATTACCGCCCAGAGGCGTTGCCAGTTCCAAAAGACCAGAGTCTAGCCACCAGCAGAATGTCGCATCCTTCGAACGCGACCTCGATCAGTACCCGTTTGCTGCTGAGCCGAAGGCGAGCCGTCCAGCGGATCCTGGCGCAGCGCCGATGGGAGTCCAGGGCCCTACAGTCCCGGCAGCAATCGACCTAGCCGGTTAGGTCGAAAATGTGGGCATCGCCCAATTCATCCGATTTCCGCCAACACGTGTGTTGCCCAGAATTACCAGAGCGACTCAAAGTCAGGATTCAACCAACAACTTCTGCAAACCTCACAGCTCCTCCAAACATTGCCAAACAAAGGCCTTGGAGTCCGAACCGTTCCGAGCCGAGGCCTCAAATCCGAAAGGAATCACGAGTCTCGAAGCGCCCAAGCCTGCGGTCCACACGCACCTCGAAAAGACTTCGCACCCATTCCCAGGTGCGAAATTTCGCACCCATGCCTAGGTTCAAAATTTCAAGCCCAACAGGTGTGAAATCTCGCACCCCTGCCTGGGCGCGAAATTTCGCACCCAAACCTAGGTTCGAAATTTCGAACTCAGCGGGCTCGAAATTTCGAACCCAGCGAGTACGAAATTTTGCACCCCTGTCTGGGTGCGAAATTTCGCATCCAAACCTAAGTTCGAAATTTTGAACCCGTGCCCGGGTTCGAAATTTCGAGGCGTGCGGGTGGTGGGCTCGAATTTCCTGCATGTGGTCCCTATTTCTACCTAATCCTAACTACTCCCAATCCTATAAATAGGCCATGGTCTCACACTTCAAAGGGGTTGGATTTTCTTCACTTGGGACCTTCCTAGAGCTTCATGAGCCTCATTGATGGCATCTTCTATTTGAGGAAGAAGGAGAATTATATATTATTTTTCCTAAATACCTAGCCTATGACAATTGAAAAAGTGAATGTAATGAGCATGGCTCTACCTTGTAATCCTTGAGTGATTAACAAAAGTTCAACATCCTTCCAAAGTGGACGTAGGCCTAATCCGCGGCCGAACCAATATAAATTCTCGTGTCACTTACCACTTTCTCTTACCTAGTCTTGCGACCAAATTGACTATTCCTAGTAATAGGAATCTTTGGTGTTTACGATATTTTTACCGTCAACAGTGGCCTTCCACATGTATATAATGAGGGGTCAGAAGCCTTGGAAAAGTTGATGATAACCATATTAACAAATACATCGAAAAGTATGTCGAAAAACAGTTGATCGACAACCCATGTTTCAACGATTATTTTTGTTGGCTTCCGATGGCCGTCAACGTATACTAGCCGTCAAAATGTTTGTTGTTTCCTGTTGTGTTGGCCAGCAAATGAAAGGGTTTTATTACGAACATAGATAAGTAGATACAAATTTTAAAACCAAGATTGAAATCAAATTTTTTTAACCTTATTTAATCGTATTTGGGAATTGCTACAAAATACTTGACACATGATCAAAAAAATGATTTATTTGTCAATTATTTTCTTTTATACGAGTTATAATGGTAAAAATAATTAAAACTTACTAATTGTTTAAATCCATAAAATTGGCAAGCATCGTAAATTTCATCGAAGTCGTAAAATTGATGGACTGAAACCAGCGTAGATTGATCGTAGAGTTTTATTTTCAAAGAAGTTAAATATCATATTACACAAAAAAGGTAATCGAACTTACTAATTTAATTAATCACAAATCGTTCGCAAATTAAAGAATTAAATAAATTAGTTTCTTGAATTTTTAGAACGTACATTAGTATTTTTAAACAAATTTCAAATTTCAATGATTAGTAAGTTATAAAAATGTGACGAATTAAATTAATTAAAATAACAAACCATCAAAAGTTGTCAAAAACTTTTTGGCGGAGCCATCGGGTGATGTCCAAAACATTTTTGCTTATTAATGTGTGCTTGGGACAAACGAAAAACAGAACATTAAAGCATTGTATTTCAGTTATGATAATTAATTTAACAGAATAATTAATCAATTTTCAAATAAACATAATATGTCAATAATTTGCAAAAATAAATAATTATAGATTGCTCGAATTTGGTTCAAACCAATTCTACAATGTAGAGCAATTTGGTCTTACTGCAATAAAAACCGCCTTTTAGCCCGATCTCATATCCGAAATTGTAAAAAAAATTAAGCGAGATTATTAATACATTCTTATCCCTATTTCCTTTCTAAACGCAGCACCATAGTTCATTCAAACCAACGTTCAATTTTGTAGGCAAAGCGTCAAAAGTGAACAAAACTTCCCTCCGTTCAACACCCCAGCTCCTCTCTAAGATCGTTATTGGTATTTGATACAAACTATGTATTGTTGCAACTCGTAAACTTCAGCACGGAAATAAAAGGGACGAGAGAAGATAACATTTCTTCATAAATCCTTCAAAACTTGGCAGACTGAAATGTAGGCAAAGTGATCAAAACAGTTAATCAATTTTATATGTTGCCCTATTTTTTCCTCATAAGTCTAATAATACATATCAGTGGATTTTGTACTTCCGTCGGTCTTTCATGCATAGTTTATCACTCTGTACTATGCAAAAGTTCATCACTCAGTGCTTATTTTATTGTTTAAAGGCGACATTATTAATCCTAAAATAGTGCTAGAGCACTTGTTCACTGCTGTTGATAATTTATCCACACTGTCACAACAACAAAATTTGCTCTAAAATTAAGTAGGTGTACATGCATGAGAATAATTGATCTTTTTGATGCCAAATCACAACAATAAACCTATCTAGTTTTGCTTCTTACGCCAGCCAATTGGAAATTATAGATATCCCACATTCAAAACTCGAACACAAACTACTGATGCTGACATGTCAATCACCAGTATCATCAGAGTCATCTCCGGGCGTCTAGGGTGTGATTTTATATCTATCCAGTATATTAAGACTTTGAATATACGTTCATGACGTGTATATGCAAAATCTCATATACTCAATAGTCCAAAACAAAATAAAATAATATACTTACATACGTATCATTAGATTAAATTTTCAAAACTAAATTTGATTTTATAATTTTCACTCTTCACACTCGTTCTAGGATACTTCTAATCCTATCTCTAACGAGTCATTCTCATTGGATATTACTAATTCAATCTCTGATGAATTCTTTCGTTTGGTTCTAACGTGTCTTGTTCTCCGAGCTCTATAAACCAAAGCTCTGATACCAAAATGAAACAGCCCAAACTTCCCCGTGAAGGAAATCTGGATTGAGTTGAGAACACGACAAATCAGAACACAAACAGAAGAACATTTCATTTCTTATTACAACAATTACATCAGGGTACAGGAATATAACATAGTATGAATAAATATTACACATTCGGTAAATATCAGAGATTTACAAATTACAATGCAGCGGAAAATATTACAAAACACACCTGAAAGAGATATACGGATATAGAGCTTTCTGAATATCATTCCAGCTGTAAACCAGGATTAATCCTGTGAATATAATATTTGCAAAACCCAACTACTAGCTGCCCGTGTGGAAAATAGGGGCACCCAGAGTTTAGGTTAAAACAATAAACTCCAGGTCAGTCATGTGACTGGTGTGAGAACTAGAACAGTTATTTAATCTTTATTTTAAAAATTAACTAAATCATGGGACCCCTCCGTATAACAAGAAACAGGTTTCCTCCGAAGAATAATACCAGTGCATAAAATAAACAATGCAATGCTTTTCGTAAAAATGAAGCTATTATAAGACTCAGGTCCCATCACACAATGCAACCTAAGCTGAAGGATAGAGTTTTACCTTATAATAGCCAAATATGCTTGGTATGTTTAAAACAAATCATTTTGATACTATTATAGTGTAAAATGTATGAAAAAAACTTCAAATATAATTGTATCAATCATAGACAACACAGTGCCCTATCCCACTATGTCGCCATACTAGGCTCTACAAATAAAACTGAAATGTCACGTATTGGAAGTTGGTTTTCCGTCTGTGAGCCAAGGCAAGGGATTGTCCTTACCGCTTCGAGACTCTCTAGCCCGAGCCTCAGGCAAGCGCGCATACAAGCCTTGGATCGTCAGGGTCGGTCCACACTTACGCTAGTGGAATAAAATTCCTGAACAATGCGTTTCCCGCCCTATGGGGCATAAAATTGGTCTGTATAAAGACCATACCATCCATCGTCCCGTATGACCGATATATCTGAGGCGCCTCGCTATCCATCATCCATATAAGTAAAACATCTGGGCATGCAAACCCCAGACACCACTCCTAGCTAGAAGGAAACGCATGTCCTCCCGGATGTCCTCTCCCGTTTCTGGCTCACACCGGAATGCGAGGCTCGCGAATTAACGCTACACAAAGCTATGCTATATTAAAACCGTGCTTTGACCATCAATCACAAGACTCTGCTTTTCAACAGAAGCCTTGATCATTTTCATCTCAACATGCCACACAGGAAATTCACGCTATGCAACCGATGTATATCAGTCACACAGAATAAAATCCAATGTCAGACACACATCCATTTACAAGATCGTTCTGGGTCTGAACGAAACCAGAGGCACCTTATTCCACGTCCCATATGTCCAATATAGGAGGGAGGCCCTCGCATATCTGTCGATCTCCAAGTACGTCTGGAAGATCACCACTTATTACCTCGTCCTTGGTGTATAGCCCAATCAAGACATCAGTAATCATCCAAACGATGTGAAGACCCCCGGTCTTCAACCACCTTCTTCATCTTCGACATATCGTTGTATCAGTTATTCAGAATGGGTATAAACCCGTCCTTTCCATATAACTCGCATATATTATAAACAAGTGCTACACAAACACAACATACGCCTCATTCCAATTCAGAATATTCTTTTCATTCAAATATTCACATTTCTAGGGAAAAGTTCTCATCAATTTTATCAAAGATAAATTCTTTCAAATTTATTCTATAATCTTACTTTGGATATCAATTCAAACCATATTAAGGTTTCCCAAACTAGTCGAGATTAGCGAATCATACTGAAGTAATCATTTATTTAATTTCCCAAACCCAACCTATTCATCCTATGGAGCAAAACTAGTAATACTAAATATCTAACACCACAGTGTTATCGGTAAATTTAATTACCATTTCACGTTCAAACCTAGTTAAAGATTTAGCTATCGCCTGAAGTAAAACGGGTGGTACTCCAAATTCAATCATTTTCTTGAGTTACTAATTTTAATTATCACCTTCACTTTTCAATCTAATCAAAGATTCACTAAAACTCCATTTAGTTTTAATCTTCCCAAAAATCAATATTAATGATTATTCAAAGCTAAGAAATTAATCTTCTCTTTAACTGGGTTAAAGAACTAATGTCATTTAAAACACGGTTCACGATAAACCCAAAATCACATTCCATCTGTCTCCAACCGTAAATTAGTTAGAGAACAATTCCCTAAGTATTAATCCCGAAGGCCAAAACCAACATCAGATCATTACCTAGGAAACCATTCAACCTAGCCAATCTCCAGTTAGTTTCTAATTTTCTTAACTTCATTGGGTTTAAGAACAGTATTATTAAAGATACCATTCATGACAAACCCAAAATCTCATTCCATTGTTAATCGGGTTAAAGAACAAGTGTTATTTAAAACACCGTTCACGATAAACCAAAAAATCAATTTCAATTCAATTCCAATTAAATATTAATTAATTGATATACTTCATTAAATCTAAATAAAAAGATTTAATCTTTTCTCAACTGGGTTTAAGAACAGTGTTAGTGAAGATACCATTCACGACAAACCAAAAATTCCATTTGATATTAAATACAAGCCTCTGATTAAAAAATATATTGGCTTATATTCAATATCAAATTCTGAACTCAACAAATATCGTATTGGAATCACGATATATAATATATCTTCCAAATTCCTCCACAATGTCCGTATAATCACGGAATCCAATATCGAAATATTCTAAAGATAGTTTCTATTCAAATCCATTCCAATTCATATATTGGAAATTCTGGTTATTTTGAAATCCCTTTCAAATCCAATTTATTTATTTAAAAAAATAGGATTATAATTCTAGTTCCTAACTAGTACATTTAGATAAAAACAATTTTTTTTCTTTTCAAATATGGAATTTTTCATCCTAATTCTTCCCAAATCATTCATTATGATTTTACACAAATTATTTATATTTTTAATAATTTTATCAAGGCCCGTATAGTCGATTTCCATCAACGGCCATCGAACTACACTTACAACGATTTTTTCCAAATTTGATTTGGACATAATTCCAGATTTAATCGTTAGATTTCAAATTTCTTGTATTCGTTAAAAAGCTATTTTCGATATGAACCCAACGGTTCCGGTTTTAGGAGAATCTGATGGTCGGATCTCCCGTAATGTCCAATCGAAGTCAATGGTCGAAATTCCCGAACTGTCGTAGCGCGGCGGATTCTATTTAGGCCATTATATATATAATATAATATATATTTCATCGATTTCCATTTAAAACGTATTTTATAAATCGTTTTAAATTCGTTTTCAAAACGATTTCAACTTCGTATTCAAATTCAAACCAAATTGAATATTCCATATCATTAACATGTAAATGATGATATTTTCAAAACATTAGATTTTGAAATCATTTCCTTTTCAATATTCATTATAAAAATGAATAAAATCGATATAAATATCGTAAAAGTCAAAATGGCGTTAATCTAATAAACTCGACTTTATATATTTAAATATTTTTGTGTCCATCCCAAATCGGACATCAAAATCTTATTTTGATCTTTGATTGAATATTATTTTAAAATATTCGTTATTTTAAAATATTCATTCTTTCTAAATTGGAATCAGACACAGTCAACTACTATATAATGTTGATTATATAGATTTCATACAAACGTGTACACAACAATAATCAAACACAGTCAGCCATCGTCCAGAGTGCATTACACAACTGTATAAGCATTAAATATAAATAATTCACGCTTACACAATCTGTCAACCAAACGATCGGCATGCCACCAAAAAATTGGGTTTAGTGTACATCAAATATCATCCCAATACCCGTGTGGGGTTTTCAAACAACAAACACAGATTTTATTTGTGCAGTTGGGCGATGTGTAAAATTTATCGTCCCAATCCATATCAGTCAATTGAGTGTACATTTACAAATCATCTGATTTGTAAGTGAATATTTATTTTATTCACATACATGTTAAAAATTATATTTTTGACGATAAAATATTTTATTTCAACACATGAATATTTTATTTTCCATTCCACATCACAAACCAAATTCATATAAACAAATCAGTCCAAACACAGAACCAAATAAGTCGTCAATGGTCTGTGTACAACGGGGAGCAATTCATACACGCAATTATAAAATAAATAACTGTACAAAGAATTTAGTGAGAGAGTTCTCACCTTTGGGATCCACTCTGTCATTCTTTAGCGGATGATTTGGATTCCGTTCAGCTTCCAGTTCGTTCCATTGCAGTTTGTTTTCACGCTGTTCATAGTAAAAATCACATTTTTATTATGATGTTTACCTTATAAAGATCACATTTTTATAACGATGTTTGTATATTAAAAATCATATTTTTATAAGCTATCCATATAAATAAAAATCAAATTTTTATTTAGCTACAACATATATAAAAATCGTATTTTTATTAGTTCACTTTTATTATAAAAATCATATTTTTATAATGCAACTTATATAATAAAGATCATACCTTTATATATTAAAAATCAAATCTTTTTCTCAATAAAAATCTAAACTTTTTATATTAAAAATATAAACTTTTTCTCTATAAACAAAATCTAATATTTGTTCTATAAACAAAACATAATCTTGTTCATGTTAAAAATCTAATCTTTTCTTAACTAAAAATCTAACCTTTACTATATTAAAAATCATGTTTTTGAACAAATAAAAATTGTATTTTTTAAGCAAATAAAAATCGTATTTTTAAGCAAATAAAAATCGTATTTTTAAAAGGAGAATGAAATAAAATAAAAACTTACAGCATTATTTCTTCAGCTGAGGGGAAGGGGTCGGAGCGTCGGAGGGCGCTCTCAAGCGGGTAGCGTGGTGGCTCAGGCAGAGGAGCAACGGGTTGGTAAATAGAGGAGGAGAAGATAGGGAAGCGGCGGTTTGGTAGCTGCAGGCTCGTGGTTGTGGTGCCAGAGAAGGGGCAGCGGAGATCGAGGAAGAGGGGTGCGGTGCTGCGTGGTGAGGAAGGGTGACGGGGTTGATTTGGTGATGGGGCACGATTGTGAAGACCAGGTGGAGCGAGGCTGGGTTGGGCGACGGAGGTGATCGCGGGTGGAGGGTGGCGGAGGAACTGCGGTGTCAATGGAGGAAGCGATGGCATCATCCTCCATTCTCGATGGATCGGAGAAAACCCGATTGGGTTTCGATTTGAAGAAAACAGAATGAGGGGCGTTTAAGTACAAATAGATATATATATATATATATATATATATATATATATATATATTATTTTTAATTTTCTCTAAAAAAAGTTGACTTTGAATTTGAACTCCAAATTGAACCAGACGACTGTCGCTCCCAGCGTAATACCCCCATTCCGAACATAATGGGATATGTCCCGCAAGCCAATTAGACCGTTACGTTCCGTTTTTGCTAAATTTAAAATATAAATCATTATATTTTAAATTCAAACGCACATTTTAATTTACTGGGGCCACATACTGATTTTAAAAATTCCAAAAAAATTATTTCAAGCTTCGTATTGACGATACGGTCTTAACAAAACTGATTCCATCAAATTTGGTGACTGTTCAAAAAATGGTCGTTTTCTGGTCGATTCAAATTGACTAGAACTGTCAAAACACGTTTTCTTTTGCCACGCTCACATATTGATCCCAAAAATTATGAATTTCAGAATCTAGCAATAATTTGACATTTCGGATCCAACAAAAGTGGATTCGTCGAAAACGGAGGTCGTTTGCGAAATTTTCATTTTGAAAGGCTATATTTCCATAGCGACTATTCTGAATTTTCAACTGGGCATAACTTTTTATTCCCGCTATGAAATTTCAATTTTTCAGATTTTTTGAAAAGATATTTTCGAACAGATTCAAATATTTTTGGTTTCACAAAAATTTGGTTTATTTCGAATCCACATTCAATTGAAATATGAAATTGAATTTTCAAACTACCTCGCCATTTTCAATTCCTTTTATAACTAAAATAAATGTTTATATTCTAACTTCGATTTAAATAAACTTATACATTCTAATTCTATTAAATATAAATTTCTAGTCATTATTATTTAAAATAATTCATTATAAATATTCAAAATTCATTAAAATTGTATAAAAAAAAATAAATTGGTTCTGATTATCCGGGTTGTTACCACCATCCGTCGAGTCGAGAAATAATTTCCTTAATGCCACCAACCACTGTGACCATCAAATGAACGAACGAATTCTCAAAAGAAAACTCAAATAGAAATCCTAAATAAATAAAATAGATTTTTCCCTTTACTTAGCAGACAAACGACACGAACGATTTACGAAATCGAATACCTCAACCTGAATAGAAATCTCCTTAATCTTTTAAATATTTTTTTAAAAATCTTTTCTTTATTCTTATTTTTTATTGAGGATCTCAAAATATAAATATATATATAAAAAAATTATATTACAATTTATCCTACTGACTGGAACAACATTCCCACGTTCTGAATTGTTGAGATTTTTAAATCTCTAAAAAAAATGTTACTTTTGATTTCTTCTATTAATCATCCAAAATATTTGGAAAGAGGAATAATATAAATCATAAATAACGGGTAATTATAGTTTCTGAATTTTGAGGCTTATTCCTTGTCAATTTCAAATTCCTTCTTTTTACCAAAATGGATTATTTATTAAAATTGCATAAAACCTAACGATTCGAAACATGGTTAGATTTAAATTTCTATGATTTTTTATATTTTTTCAACTCTTTACTTATAAAATGATTTCTCAAAAACTAAATTTTAAAATTTCTAAAACCCTTTTTTATTTTCAAAACAGTTCCAAAAGTTGTAATTTGTCCAACATAGGACCAAGGATACAAATGAGTAATTCTACCAAAAGAGTATTCTGACTATAACGACACATTAACATGATTTTCCCATTTAGGACCAAGACAAGGTCACCGATTGGAACTCGCAACAAAAACGAAAACAAGAAAGCGTGACTCTCTTCATTTGTAGCTAGCTTTTGTCCAGTCACCACCACGGGATTCACTATATGTCGTCCTCATGCTCTTCAAAAAAAATCGCCAAACACACTGTGGTGTAAATCAGAGTTAGCCGAATATTCAAACTCAAAGTCGAAATAATTTAGAGTTGAGTAAGAAAGACGAAAGAAATTTGAATACATTCACTCACTAATCCTAAATTACTAATTCCTTTGATTATCTAAACCTCGGCTCTAATACCAAATGTAACACCTCCCAAATTTCGATAAAAATCGAAACTAAAATCCATCCAAAAATGAAGAGTATAAATCTGCCACCTGCAAATAATGAGCATGGGCATAATCAGAGTAAAAAAACTAACTCACAGCGGAAATAAAATAAAATAACTAATATCGACTAAGGTGACTACCTTAAAGCATATTGCCACATCGATATCGAGCATGATAGAACAAGAACTGAAAACTAAACCGAACACCAATTAAGACAATTATTCCTCGAGAAAAACCTGAGAGTTGTTATGAGGAGGGGGTCAGAACAACAAGCCATGGTGAGTAGAAAATGTATAACACTTTCGACAATACAAAGATGTATCCCGTTCGATCAGAACCAAAACATATGTCTAACAAGGGTAGTAATTCAAACCTAACCTTGTAAAGATTTACTCATAATGACTTACTACCATACCCAAGATAGCATTACCCACGATACTGATATCACAATACTGAGAAAGAACGTTTAAGCATAAGCATAAAGCCTTTAAACCACCATTCCACTAATTACCAAACACTAAGAGGCGAGCTCCATGCTACTCGTTATTCCATAGGGAGGTTAATTATTCTACATAGCCACTTAAGGTCTCACTATTAATATAGGATAAGGGTGGATCCTTTCAATCATTTAAGACCCAAAGCAGACCTATCGATCACTTGATGCCTTACTCGGTCGTTTACTCTACACTATTTTAAATTAGAGTACACTAACTACCGAGTCCTACTAATTTAAGGCTTCCGTTATTCATGCATATATCAATGACCTGCATATGGCGAGTGATAGTAACTAGTCACTTATCACATATATGATAGGTAGACGACATCTCATCATTTATGACCTTCCCCTGTGTGAGCCCCGTGTTACTATCTAGCTGGCCTTATTAGATAATCCTCTAGTCACTTAATACTTCCTACAGGATAGACAGACTATGGTACCTCCGTAGCAGTTATTTAACAACTAATCCAAAAGCGGACTCTTACCCCAGTCACTTACTACCTAGAGGAAGTAGACCTACGTGGAGATAAACAACTTGTGTCCAATTGCCATTTAAAACTTCCTAATTATGGGGAGGCGAGCTACATGATCACTTATCTTCTCAAAAGATATAACGATGCCATTCTGCTTCTTCGCCTAGTGTGACCCCGTGAACAAGCATGTATGTTCATAAGAGATACAGATAACTATAAAATGGGAGAATACTGATCTCATACTCCATTGATTTGAATTCCAGTCTTCTTCATCTCACCATTTTCGTTTTAAATGTAGAGTAGACATACTCATTACAATATTGAGCAGATAGATTTTGTTGTATCTTGGGAAACTTTGCAAATAAAAGGATTAAGGGGTTGCTAAGGCAAGCCCTAGAATCCAATCATAGTTTGACTACTCTATTTTTTTACTTTTTTGTTCTATTGTATGCTTTTACATAAGCACATCATTTTGCAAAGTCTTTACAAATAGTTCTGTGAAGGTTTTGTAAATGTTTTCCTGTATCATAAGTGTAACAATTTTGCAAGCAAGTTGCAAAAGTTTTCTACATTATAGTTGTGACACTATCTGTTTCATATATACATCTAACGAATATCTCACTCCATATTTTATAGTTATGCTGCTGGATTTCATAATAGGTACATATTTGTATTTCATTTTATGTATGACCATTGTATAATTTCTTGACTAATTATAAATATATAACTTTTTCTCAATGTGTGGGGGTAGAGACTTACAAGAATCCGACCCTAACCTTTCCAGAAATTACTGAATGAAAAAAATGGAGAAACAGTCGTTGTATGATGTCGAATGTAGAAAGGGTGAAGCTCGACTATATGAATGCGGTTTATGACAAGCTCGGGTGAATTAATGGAAAAGTTCTGGAGTAATTGTAACTTTAAATTAGAAATATCGTTCATTTTAAATTTACAAATGTGTGATTAGTATGACAATTGCATCAACTGATAAATGTGAAATATAATTTTCATTTTAATTTTACATGCATTATTGGAAATAAATTCCACAAATAGAAATAAAGATCCCATCACACAACATGGGGGTTTGAAGTCATTTCGGTATGAACGTCAAAAATTAGTAAATTTTTTAATGCAATTATAAATACTTATTACATTATATAGTTTTGTAACAATTATTACATCAAGAAGGAGAGTGTGATCGTCTCCGTAACACCCCGTAATTTTATAACACATTGTAATATAAATTAAAAATTACTTACATAAATAAATATTCAAAATTAAGGGAAATGGACTTGCAATTGTGTTCATCTCAGAATTCTGGTCAAAATAAACACCAGGTTTGCATAAAACGGACGCCATATGAAGAAGTTATTAAAGTTCGAAGTTTGTATACATATAAGCCTGTTATATATGAATGAAATAAGCCCAGAATTCAAAATAGTCCAAAATTTGAGCAGAAGGGATAAGCGGGAAAATTCCCGCCCAAGGATGTCGACCCCTGGGTCGACACACCAAGGGGGGTCGACCCCCTACCGCAGATCTGGGAAAATTCTTCTGTTCTGAACGTAGACCGATTTCTGTGCAAGATTCATTAGCTGATGGCTATAAATAAGACCCCATTTCTCTTGTTTTTCCACACAAAAAACAATGGAGAACTAGATGTTGCCTCTGCCTAGATTAAATTAAGCCTTTTCTTCTTCAACAATCAAGCCATTCATGTTTAGGATCTGTGATTCAACATCTGCAACTATTCTTCTGTCTCTTAGATCTATTCTCTGCGAGTCTATGTTACTTTTATATAGAAATAATTAAAATTTAATCTATACATGGCTATGAATCAGATCTAAGCCTGTGACTAATTAAATCATATCAGATCTGACATAACCTGTGTATCTAAGTTATTTTGACATAACTATGAATTGGATCTAAGCCTATGCCTATTAATCATGTCAGATCTACCATTGTTTGTATATCAAATTCACTGATTAGATCTCATCATGTCTGTTTATGATCATGACACTATGCCAAATCAGTCCTGTTATTACAAGTTCATCAGATCTGTTCTTATATGCCTATTTCTGCTATCATATGCCCATTTCTATTACTTTTGGTTTTATACCTATTTTGTTCTTCTCTCTCTCATTCCCTTTTGTTTTTACAGTCAGGCTACCTTCGAGCTTAGGATGATATCGCTGAAATATGCGTACGAACGAAATTGGGTTAAATTGGGAATGATTGGAAATGGTAATATAGGGGCATAATTTGTACTTTGAATCACAATTGGAATCTAGGGGCATAAACTATATTGTGAAATTGGACTAAAAATTGGGGCATGATTTATACGGTAAATTATGACTTGTGGTTTGGGACATATAAATCTGTAGGCTTAATTTAAGATTAAGCGAAACATGTTAATGGAACTGTAAAGAATCTATAAATTCTGTTTAATCCATTAAAATTGGGGGCTTAACTTGAATTGAAAACATAAATATGGATTTGGGACGTAAATCAAATTGTGATTTAGATCTTAATTTGGGGAATATGGTATATGATGAATATGACTCAGAAAAAGGGCAAGAAGACCTATAATGAAAGATAATTATTAAAGAATGATATGCCTAGAATTACAGTAATTAGAAACTGTAACCGCGCTTAGACACGAGTTTAGATTACACTTGTGGTAGAAGTCTGCCCGGACCCGCCCGACATATCCAGCGACCATAAGTGGTGAATCTAATGTGAGGGGTCTAAGTGCATAAACACGTGACGGTTTAAAGACACGAGGTTAAGTCCAACTTGTGGAAGAAGTCTGCCCTGACCGAACCGGCATGTACAACATCCACAAGTGGTAGACTTAATGTGGGAGGTCTAGTGCATTATAACCATAAATGAATGTATGGTAATGAATTTGTAACACTTGACCTGTTTAAATCCATAAGGATTGTAGGAGCTTGTTAAATCTATGGGGTTAAGTAAGCCTGTTAAATCTATGGGGTTAAGTAAGCCTCTTAAATCTATGGGGTCAAGTAAGCTTGTTAAATCGGTGGGATTAAGTAAACCTATTAAATCTACGGGGGTTGTACGAATCTGTTAATCTAGAAAGCTTAACTTGTTAAATCTGTAGGGGTTATATAGACCCGTTAACTTGTAAGGGTTAACCCGTAAATCTGTAGGGGGTTGTGCAAATCTGTTAGGCATAACCTGTCAAAATCCTAGTTAATCGGGGACACAAGATCTGTAAGGGTTGGCTTGTGTCATCTGTTGTGTGGGACCCATATTATTCAGTAACACATTCTGGTATTAAAGGGGGACCCCGCACTAGGTAGGGGTCAGGGCACGCTTACTGAGCTAATTGTAAGAGGTTCATCTGGGAGGAGGTGCGTACTAGCTCGTTCAACCGGACTCATGTGGGTGCATGAGTACAGCCTGCTCTGGGAAAATAAGCCGCTGTAGAACCAGTAAATAGGTCTATGTCCTTCTGTAGATTGTCACTTTAGGAAGTAATACACCCTACTATAGGGCCGACACAGGGTATTTATAGGATAGAGAGCCGATCGATGAGGGTGGGTAGTAATTAGGGTACATCTAGTCCTGTCTGTTTCTGTGGGGTACCTGTATTTCTATTTGAGTTAACACCCGTTATTTCTGTTTAGGTACCGGTTAATTCTATTTGGGGTAAAACCCGCTACTAGAGTACACCAAAAACTACCATTATATTTCTGTAGGGATCATCCATTTCTGTTAAGTAACTAAGGAGTACGCAATCCTGTTACATATCTGTTATACTAGTATTGGTGCAGAGAAAGAGAAAGTACTAGAAAGCACAATATATTCTGTCTTGTTTATCCTGTTACCTTGTCATACCTGCCTTATTGTGTTGTTATCTATCTCTCCAGTTTATATGCATGTCATGATACTTATTTATATGTTAAAAGTAACTGGACTCGCCAGACTTTATGTCTGACCCATTTTGTTTCCTCTTCTTTCTCTTCTGTTCCCCTCTTCCCCCCCCCCCCCCCACCCCTCCCCCCCCCCAGTTCTTAGGGTGGGAATACTCAAGCTTGATCAGGATTCTGCTTTCATCCTGCTTGGAGCTGCTTAAGATGTACTGCTTGATTTCATATCTCTCTACTATGGCTATGTTTTGAGGATTATTCTTCTTTTATTATTGTACTCTGATGATTTTAGTATAAGACAAAAGTTTAAAATTGATGTACTGGGTTTTATGCATTTCAGACTTATGATGTAACTATGTTTTGAACCATGATGTTTTCTGCTTAATAAAAGTTTTAAATTCCGCTGTTATTTTATATCTGTCTTGTAATGTTTTTGTTTCTGTTTACCTATAACGCTTCACGAAACTTAATACATTCTCTTAATGAGTGACATTAAAAGACATGGGGTGTCACAGTCTCTCCCCATGTGGACATGTTTTCTCGTACTAACGCCTTCAACATGTCAATGAAGACGGCTCTATAACACAAACATGGCATGACATGAAGAGGCCATGGTAAGCATATTTTACGTTATAGTTATTTACATTATTTTCTTTAAATAATAGTTGTAAATGATTAAATAATGTAGTATGAATTTCAATTTTAACCCAATTTGGAATTATATGATAGATTCATGTAAAACTATAGAAACTACTAGAGGGAACATGACTTGAAGAGCTAGCCGTTGACGAGAAGGGCCAAATGGTTGGTAATGTCATAAAGTCGTCAATACCAAATGGGCGTTACAGTTTTGATGACCAAGAGGCGATGTTTATGTATAATAAGACGGACGAAATTGATGTGATTTGATATTTATGATATATTTAGAGATGTCGTTGGATGGATGACGTTGATGCAAAGTAGTGTTTGATATATTTTGATATGTTGAAAAATAATTGTGATTGTGATATATTACTGGATGTTTGATTTTGATTTGTCGTACAAATTGATGGCTTTTATTATTGATATAATATATTTTGTGTTATTTGTAATTTCTGCTTGGTATATACGATTTATATGCCTGAATTGAGGTAGTGATATATTGCTATATATGTGTGGTTGGGGTTAGGTGCAACCGAAACAAAAGGACGACTTCGATTTCTGAAGGCTTTTGCAAGCTGGCACCAGACTCTAGGTTGCATATTTCTGATGGCGTGGGGCCACAACGACTTTTAGATAGTGGTTTTCCAATAGGTTGAAGTGGCTCTCAACAAATTTTAGGTATTGATTTTCCGATTGTTTGGGGGGGGGGGCTTGTGATGGTTACTTGTTTAAGGCATGGCCTTCCACACGTACATAATGAAGGGTCAGTAGCCTAGGAAGAGTTGATGATAATCGTTGAAAATATGTTAACGGAGACGTCGAAAAGTATGTCGAGAAACAGTTGATCGACAATCCATGTTTCGACGATTATTTTTGTCGGCTTCTGATGGCCGTCAAAATGTTTGTTGTTTCCTGTTGTGTTGGCTAGCAAATGAAAGGGTTTTATTACGAACATAGATGAGTAGATACAAATTTGAAAACCAAGATTTGAAATCAAATTTTTTTAACCTTATTTAATCGTATTTTGGAATTGGTACAAAATACTTGACACATGATCAAAAAAAATTATTTATTTGTCAATTATTTTCTTTTATATGAGTTATAATGGTAAAAAAATTTAAAACTTACTAATTAGTTACATAATAGTTGAAAATTATGTTTAAATCCATAAAATTGGTAAGCATCGTAAATTTCATCGAAGTCGTAAAATTGATGGACTAAAACTGGCGTCGATTGATCGTGGAGTTTTATTTTCAAAGAAGATAAATATCATATTACACAAATAAGGGTTATCGAACTTACTAATTTAATTAATCCCAAATCGTTCGCAAATTGAAGAATTAAATAAATTATTTTCTTGAATTTTTAAAAATTAAATTAGTATTTTTAAACAAATTTCAATGATTAGTAAGTTATAATAATGTGAAGAATTAAATTAATTAAAATAACAAACCATCAAAAGTCGTCAAAAACATCTCGACGGAGCCATCTGGTGATGTCGAAAACATTTTTACTATTTAGTGTGTGCTTGCGACAAACGAAAACAGAACATTAAAGCATGGTATTTTAGTTATGATTTTTAGTTTAACTGATTAATTAATCGATTTTCAAATAAATATAATAAATCAATACTTTGTAAATATAAATAATTATAAATTGCTCGAATTGAGTTCAAATCAATTCCATAAGGTAGAGCAATTTGGTCTTAATGCAATAAAAATCGTGTTTTAGACTGATCTCATATCTGAAAGTTGTTGGTTTTTTTTAAGAAATGAAGCCAGATTGTTAATACATTCTTATCCCTGTTCCCTTCCCAAACGCAGCACCATAGTTCATTCAAACCAACGTTCCATTTTGTGGGCAAAGCGTCAAAAGTGAACAAAACTTCCCTCCATTCAACACCCCACCTCCTCTCCATAATCGTCATTGATATTTGATACAGACTGTGTATTGTTGCAACTGGTAAACTTCAGCACGGAAATAAAAGGGATAGGAGAAGATAACATTTCTTCATAAATCCTTCAAAACTTGGGCAGACTGAGACGTAGGCAAAGAGATCAAAACAGTTCATCAATTTTATGTGGCCCTAATTTTTCCTCATAAGTCTTTCATGCATAGTTCATCAGTCTGTACTACGCAAAAGTTCATCACACTCCTCTGTGCTTATTTTATTGTTCAAAGACGACATTATTAATGCTAAAATAGTGCTACTGCTAGAGCACTTGTTCACTGCTGCTGATAATTGATCCACACTGCCAACAACAACAAAAGTTGCTGTAAAATTAATAGTTATCTATATAAGTAGGTGATGTACATGCATGAGAATAATTTAGAATTTGTCCATAGTACATGAATGATTTATCTTTTTATTACTGAGTCATGGGTAGCAGAATTAGTGCGTTTGTTATCCGTCAAACAATCAGATTATACGTCAACTCAAAAATAACTCGTGTTGGTCCGTTGAAGCCTCGGTAGGTAAGGTTGATAATTAATGTCTTGTAGTATTGGAAAGAAAGTCCTGAAATCATTGATTACTCCATATATATTGTTACTGTAAAGCTCGGCTTTTGTTTGTAAAAATGTTTTATTTACTCCAGTTTTTACTCTCTTTAAATGTACAGACATTTGTGTAGGTGAAGACGTTTCTTCTTCTCCTGGTGGGCTAGTATATAATTTGTGATATATGGGACTTTTGTATGTAAAAGCTTATATAAACTAAAAACGTAAATTCTCCCTTTTCTGATGTATTAATGTTGTTGATTAATGCTGAATTAGTTATTAGTTTTAACTTGTCTTTGTAGGAATTCAAACTTACTTACCTTTCGTAGCACAGTCAAGCGTCATCTTCTTTTGGGCAAGAGATTCATAAGTCTTGGGAGAGAACAAAACGGAGTTTTTGCATCCAGAATTAATGCAGATCGTTTAGTGTTATAGGGCAAGTATTAACCTTTAAGGCACTGGCAATCGGATTAATGTCTACTGGGACAACAAAGGACAAAGTTAGAGTAGAGAGTTTGTTGCTAAAAACACCTGAAAAAGTGTTTTATGAAATTTTAGGGTATGCACTTTTTAATACGTGCCAACCATTTTAAAAGCAATCAAATTCATTATTTTTATTTTTTTCGTACAACAACCAACCGTCGATCAAATACCCAATAACATTAATTCGATGGTTAAAGACTATAAAATACGATGTTGGTTGACGGTTGTTCGTTGCGCAAAACAATTTTGCACGGTGGTTGAATGTTACATAAAATGGGTTTGGTACTTGGAAGTACATCAAATTTATTGGACTTATTAATTTTATCTGTAGTATTAGAAAACACTTTCCTAGTTGCTTTTAGCAACATACTAGAAATATTACGTTCACGGATCAATGAAGCATCATCCGTTTCTGGAAATCTTGCTCAGTTCTACAAAGACCCTTATCTTTACCGAATGAAATCACTTCTAAGGGTTTTTTTTTTTTTTAATTAAGCATAAATGTTGAGTTTTTTCTTTTGGTTTGCCCACCCAAAAGATAGGAAATCGATACTATGTACTCAACATCGTTTTAATAACTTTCAAAGCATTAACTTCAAATTAGTTCAACTATGTCCACGGTTTTTACCTTTAACTAAATCATCTTCTAAAATAAAACATAGTATTCTACTCTAGTTCTTTAATGGCTTCCAATTCTGCCATGATAGGAGATCCTTCCTCTATTCTTCTTCATTTCTCCTCCTCTTTCAAAGATAAACATCTAGATGTTGATAAGGCTGGCTTCCAACCTCTTAGAAACAAAAATAAATGTCAAAATGTCAAATTACATAGATATGTTCCTCATTCTAGGGTCAATAGCCCCAAATTGGATTCTTCTTGGGCTAATCCTCTCTTTTTTCAGAAAACAATAGGCAAAAAAGTGCTGAAGCAAGATCTGAGGCGCAACAAACAAATTGTCCTTCAAATAAGCAAAATTTAAATTTGCATTCAAACCAGAGAACGTCCACTTATGCATATTTGTTAAAGAATGATGGTGTTCTTTCTAACTTTGATCTTAGTTACATTTCCCTCATTAAAGTGGGTGACAAACATATTGTGAGAATTAAAGAGGCGTGGGAAGAAGAACCGAAGAAAAATGAAATTCTTCGGTTCTTGCATATATTTTTGGCCCTAGGTAATATTAATCATCATTTCAAGGCTTTTGTTTCCAGAACTTGGAACTCTACTTCTAAGTTCAAAATTTACACTAGGATAATAGGTTCTTTCTCATCAGATTCTCTAATCCGATTGACTGCCATATTTTAATGGAAAGCTGACTATTCTCAAGAAATGGACAAAGTGCCTTAAGTTGGATAAAGATCTCTTAGCTACGTTGCCAATTTGAATTAGGTTGCCAGAATTAAACCTGCATTTATGGACAAGGAGGCCTTCAGTGCTATGGCTAATCTTGCAGGCACTCCTTTGAAACTGGATGAACCTATAGCGACTGAATCGAGACTCAATATCGTGAGGATTTTAGTTGAAAAATTATGGCAGATTCGGAGCTTCCAGGTGAAGCAAACATAACAATGTATGATGGAGAAAAGATCGTTAAGAGAATAGAATACGAATGGATCCCGCAAAAATGTACGAAAGGCCAATATTTTGGTCATTCGACTGAGGCTTGCCTTACAAAACAAGTTTGGAGAGAGAAAACTGCTCAAGGTATAGTAAATGATTTAGCAAATATTCAAGATTTTTTTTCTTCCCAATCAAAATAAATCTATGGGAAATTAGGCTAAAAATCATGTTGAGAGAAGTTCAAATTCGCAAATACAAAATCAAGAATTTGTTTCTTCCTTTAAAACAGGTGTGGTAACCAATCAAGAATCCAGTTTGAAAAAGCTAGATAATTATGATGTAATTGGAAAAAAATCAGTTTTTGAAAACATTAGATCGGATTCTGTACCCGCTTCAGAAACTACAGAACTTTTAAATTTTAGTTTAGAAACGTAAACCTCAAACTCTTTAACTACTGAAATCCAAGAAGGGATTCCTGTTAATATTGACATTGCTGCAAATCAATTGAGGCACCAGAAGTCATCACTAATATAGGCAACAATGTCATTAATCATGCAGATCTAAATAATAATAATATTGAAGAAATGCCAATATGCTCAGGGGATAATGCATAACAGGTCTTGATCTAATCCTTTCTGCGGGTTGAACCATATTTAAATACATATTTTGATTTAGAAATTCTAAATAATAAAAAATTATACCCGAAGTTAAATTCGACAAGTTGGGTTTCGAAAAGCTCCCTCCAAATAATTCAGTTGACTTGATAGAAAGTGCTTCTCTCCACTTCTCCTCTACATCATCACCTATAAACAACAAAAGGAAGAAAAGCAAAAAAGAAAAGCTTTCAAGACATTATGGATAATAACAATACTGTTAATAATAGGAAAAGCTTTGAAGAAAGATACAATATCAAAAGTCCACAATGGGAAGATTACCTCAAAGCTAATGAAAAAACTGTATAGAAAAGAAGAGGAGGCAAATCTACAGAGAATTTTGAGTCAGATAGCTACAATCTTCCTATGCAACCGAAGTGATATTCCTTATAGTATCATTTTAATTTTTATTTATTTATTATACTGACGTTTATATCATGGAATGTTAGGTGGCTTAACTCATTTAAAGAAAATTAGACTTGTCCAATTTACCTTCATCAACTAAACCTAGTATTACAGGGTTACTTGAGCATAAGCTTGATGATAAAGCTATTAATGGATTTCTCCACATATTTTCTAATAATTGGATTTCTGTTAACAATAACAATACTGACGGGAATTGTAGCATTTTAATTATGTGGGATTCTTATATTTTAGAGACCACTTCATTGATTTTCAGTATATAATTGCAATTTTATTAATAAGGGGGATGCTTATTGATACTTGCTTTATATATGCTTCTAATCTAGAAAAAGTAAGATTTTCCCTTTGGAGTCATATTGCTTTTTTAATGAAAACACCAAAATGTTAGTGTTATACATTATAAATGGAGAGTAAATGAATAGATGTAAATGAAAAACAAGAAAAATAACAAATAAAATCATACATAGCAATTATAGTGATTCAGCTAGTCGTACTTTGCGTTCGATTTTGAAGTAAAACAAACACCATGTAGGAAATGAAATAACATGGGAAAAAATGGCATAATGGGATTTAATTAAGTCATATGAGGGCATTTCCAATCGGGTAGATTGAGAATGGTAAATTCCTAGTGGGTTGACTTCCAACTCATCCCAACCCACAAACAATGGATCGGATTCTGTACCCGCTTCAGAAACTACGGAACCTTTAAATTTTAGTTTAGAAACGCAAACCTCAAACTCTAGATCTGCTGAAATCCAAGAAGGGATTCCTGTTAATATTGACATTGCTGCAAATCAGTTGAGGCACCAGAAACCATCACTAATATAGGCAACAATGTCATTAATCATGCAGATCTAAATGATAATAATATTGAAGAAATGCTAATATGCTCAGGGGATAATGCATAACAGGTCTTGATCATACCCTCTCTACTGGTTGAACCAGATTTAAATACATATTTTGATTTAGAAAAATCTAAATATTGAAAAAATTATACCTAACAAAGTTAAGTTCAACAAGTTGGGTTTTGAAAAGCTCCCTCCAAATAACTTAGATGACTTGATAGAAATGGCTTCTCTCCCTTTCTCATCTACATCATCACCTATAAACAACAGAAGGAAGAAAAGCAAAAAAGAAAAACTTTCAAGACATTATGGATAATAACAATGCTGTTAATAATAGCAAAAGCTTTGAAGAAAGATACATTATCAAAAGTCCACAACGGGCAGATTACCTCAAAGTTAATGAAAAAACTTTATATAAAAGAAGAGGAGGCAAATCTACATAGAATTTTGAGTCAGACAGCTACAATCTTCCTATGCAACAGAAGTGATATTCTTTATAATATCATTTTATTTATTATTTATTTATTATAATGACGTTTATATCATGGAATGTTAGGCGGCTTAACTCACTTAAAAGAAAATTAGACTTGTCCAATTTAACTAAACCTAGTAATACAGGGTTACTTAAGCATAAGCTTGATGATAAAGCTATTGATGGATTTCTTCAAATATTTTCTAATAATTGGATTTCTGTTAACAATAACAATACTGATGGGAATGGTAGGGTTTTAATTATGTGGGATTCTTATATTTGGACATTTAGAGGCCACTTCATTGATTTTCAGTATATTCATTGTAATTTAATTAATAAGGTGGGATGCTCATTGATATTAGCTTTATATATGCTTCTAAAATAGAAAAAGAAAGATTTTCCTATCGGAATCATATTGATTTTTTAATGAAAACACCAAAATGTTAGCGCCATACATTGTAAATTGAGAGTAAATGTGTAACACCCCACCTCCGCTAATGTCACTCACAAGGGAATGCACTAGATTTGGTGAAGCACTATCTAGGTAAACATGCACAGAAATATTACAAGACAGAACATATATAAAACAGCGGAAGTAAAACAAATTTCATTACCTTATAAAATAAGGTCTAAAGCCTTTTACATCAGAATACATCAAAACCTGTCTTGCAATAGTAAAGAAGCATAAAACCTTTTCATAAATTATTCCCCAAAATAAAGCGATGAAGCAGCCATAGCCAAGAGAAGACCAAGCTATACATGATGACCTTCAAGCATAAGAGTTCTGAACTAAACAACATCATTTCCTCCCTGAAAACTTAGGGGGGGAAGGGAAGACAAAGAGGCAAAACAAAACGGGGTCAGTCATAAAGACTGGTAAGTCCTATCTACTTCCAGTATAAAAACAGGTAAAGGTAATATGACATGCATAAACTGAAAGTAAACATAAGGATGTCGACAAGATAGATAAGCTAAACCAAGATAACTGGATGAACTACTGTAGCAAGATAAACTAAGGTATCATGATAAACTACGGTGTCAAGATAAATCAAGGTATCACATCGTCAGGTTTCTATCAAGTATACTATCCCAAGGTATCTATCATGTATAACATCCCCCAGTATTTATCATGTATATTTACTCTGCACCTCTCGTACTAGTATCCCAACTCGCGTCATGTGTTAACTATGAATGTCCCTTGCCCAACGTCATGTAATGGTCCATGTCAACCTAATATATATAGCATATGTAGGTTTTCCCAACACGTATGTTTCTTTTCATGTATAAGTTCAGTCCTTTGTCGTATGCCGTACGGGCTTTCCCCTGTAAATCTATACCACCTCAACGTAGTACCATTTTATCCTTGAAGTTGTTTTGGACTTCTACCCTTGATCTGGTTATGTTTTCTTACCATGAACTATCGCGTGTTCACTTAGGATTTATGCCACCTAGGACCACTAGGGATTATGCTACCTAATGAACGTTTCCGTGTCTCGGTTTGGGTTCAAGACACCTAGGGCCACTAGGGATTATGCCACCCGTCAATCACGCCCTTTATCCCACGTATGTATCGTGAATCGTTTTCCATGTCTAGACGCACATGTATCCCAATGTGCCATCTGAGTTCCGTGCCAGGGCGAATCGAGAAATACGGAACTCGGTCGGGAGCTTTAAGTCGTCTGCTGATGCAGATATCGAGGTCTATTTTTGTATCCGTGGCTATGGTCCCACGTGACCCCTCCCTCAACTACTAAAAGGCAATCCAAGAAAAATCATGTATGAGAACTACATCCCGGCCCCACTATAGCCCCACTTTCCTATGGGCCAACCTCACTCATAACTCGATAGCAAGTATATGGTATGTTGGGAGTTCTCTGCCTTTCCGTTCGTACACAATTGACTAAAGATGGTAGGTAGTCAACGACGCGCTATCCAGGGCAAAAACAAGAATCGACGACTCCACGCTAATCCATCCCAGTCTTTAGGTCGCTCGCATAGTAACCAAGGCATACTCTTGGCTCTTCTACCGCAGACCTTAACCTCTATGAGGCCAGGTTTCATGGACCATCTGCCACCTCACAGAGGGATACCAAGAGTACCCCCATGTCCCCCGAAGCTACCGCTTCGTCACCCAGTTCGTTGGAGCCTTTATCTAAGTCAGATAATTTGCTCCTCCTCGTGTGTTTAAGCGATGACCTACCGTATCGGGTTACTCGTCTATCTGTGAACTGGTCCAAATCTCTTGACTAAGAATTATTACTTAGTTTCCTAAACTAAGGTTTACCACTTAGTATCCTTTCCCGTTATCCTTGTTAATCCCGGTTTTCCACTTAGTCCCCTGAACAAGGGTTTTGTCTAATGGGTTAAGTATTGTCATTTAAGTTCATGACTTAACCTGCCTACGAATCATGTCAAGATTTGGCTAAGTATTCAAGTCCAAGACCTAGCCCTACAAGTTGGTTAAGTGTACCAAGAAGCTCATGACTTAACCTTATTCAATCATCAAGTCAAATTGGTTAAGTATTTGTTTATTTTAACCCTATCAGATTATCGTGTTAGATTGGTTAAGCATAGATTACCTTAACCTCATCGGATTATCGAGTTGGATTGGTTAAGTATAGGTTAACTTAATGTAACAACCCGTATTTTTAATAAACCTGTTATAACATAAATCGAGGCAGAATTAAATTATAAAATGGGAATCAAGGGAAACGGGCTATTCCATTGCGTTCGTCTCGGAAAAATACGCGAAATAGAGTCTGAGTTTTCGAAAATCGGAGTCCGTATGACCCAGTTAAGGCCCATTGAAGTTTGCAGAAAATTCCTAAGCAAAAACAGATTTAAATTTTAAATTTAAAACATGGGTTAGGGCAAACTGGGCAGGTGGGAAAAATTCCCGCCCAGGACCCCATGTCGACAGGCCTGTCGACAGGGGTCCTAGCATGTCGACTGCCCTGTCGACAGGGGGTGCCCGCCTGTTTAGCCTGGTGCACCATTTCTGATTGGGGTTGGGTCTTGTGGCCTGTTTCTAGAGAGTTCCGAGATCTGATGGCCCTAATTCAACCTAGGGTTAATCCTATGGTCTAAATCGCTAACCTAATCTATAAATAAGACCCTAACCTACCCTAAATCACTCATTATTCAATCTAGCAACTAAACTATGCCAAAATCCATCCTCTCATGGCCTCCACTCTCTTCATACAATTCCTAAACAAATCCCTAAGAGATTTCCATGCATACAAGGGTATTTAGGCTTGTATGATCCTCCTTAGTTTGCATTAAAGGCTTGTTTCTCTATTGGCATCATAAAGGAGGAGTCTTGATCAAGTTTGCTAGCATTTGGGGGTTTTAAATTAGTTGCATAAGGGGTTTCTTACATTTGCTATACTCATTTGAGTTCGCATAAGCATTGTAAGCCCTCTTACCTTCATTTTAGAAACTCTAAAGTTAATATATGATGAAAGTTGGGATTTTTGTATGTTTAATGAGTTGTGCATGCTTATGCGAGTTCACTATGCTATGATATGAATGTTTAATGAGTTATGCATGCTTATGTGGGTTCACTATGCTATGTTACACATGCTTGATGAAGTATGCATGTTTTGATTTGCAAGTTTAACAAGTTATGCATGTTCACCAAGTCTTGATTTGCAAGTTTAACAAGTTATGCATGTTTATGCAAGTTTACTAAGTCATGGTTTGCAAGTTTAACAAGTTATGCATGTTTATGCAAGTTCACCAAGTCATGATTTACAAGTTTAACAAGTTATGCATGTTTATGCAAGATCACCAAGCCATGATTTGCAAGTTTATTTAGTTATGCATGTTTATGCAAGATCACTATGCCATGTTATGCATGTTTGACAAGTTATGCATGCTTATGCAAGTTCAAAATGACATGTTGTGCATATTTGACAAGTTATGCATGTTTATGCAAGTTCCCTATACCATGTTAGGCAAGTTTAATATGTTATGCACGTTTATGGTAATGTACAAGTTCACTATGCTAAGTTGTGCAAGTCTAACATGTTATGTATGTTTGTTGCGATATGCAAGTTCATCATGTATGTTATGCCAAGTTCCCTCTTCCTATCCTTTATGCGTTATTACGAATATGTAAGCGATAGAATGACGTTGGGGGGGGGGGGTTTGGGTAAACTTAAAATACATGAAAATATAAGATTGGGAATTTACCTATTAAGTTAGGTCTACCCCTTGGGAATTTACCTATTAAGTTAGGTCTACCCAAGTAATTGTTGACTTGTAATTATGTTTTGAAATAAAGTGGACATGACACTTAGAAAACATAAGTGTGGCCAACTCGAGGTTGGGTTGAGTTTGTAGCGTAATTCTACCCGGAACCGACCGGCTTAACTAGTGGCTACAAACAATAGGACCCAATGTGAGAAGTTGGTCATGGGGTGCCAAGACCCGAGGTTAGACCAAGTTGTGGTGTAAAGCTACCCGGACCCGCCCGGCCTAACTAGTAACCACAACAAGGTCTAATGTGAGAGGTTAAGGTGCATTAAATTAATTAATGCCTCATGATTAGGGTTAAGTCAGGGTCCACTAATACTTAACCAATTTGGGAATTCGAGGGATTGAAATGGGGTTAAGTGGTGAACCGTTGGTTGCACTTAACTAGTTTAATACATGATTAGTGAAGGGTTAAATCACACTTAACCCTCTTGGGAAACCCTAGCAACGTGGTCTGTTCTAACAGTAATCCCAGTTTGGTATCATTCACAACCCTAGAAGCTAGGCTAGGGCGGGGCACGATTACTGGACGGATGTAAGCGACCAAAAGGCGATGGCCGAGTGGTACAGCGGTGCGGGTCCAGGCGGGCTACGGACGTGCACGTAGTCCGGTGTTGGACAAACTCGAGGCACGAGTACCAGTAGGTTAGGGCTGTGCATTATTGCTTAAGTGTCTGGGGTTGACACCCGAGGGCTTGATACACCCAAAGGTGGACCCAGCACAGTCTAACTACAACCATATGTGGGCCATATGGACACCAACACTTGACGTGTTAGGTTTATAGGGAGCCGATCGACTAGACCGTTGGGCTGGACCTTGTATTAAGGTCACCTCATGTTATTGGGCCAAAGTTTGGGCTGAGGGATCAATACCTGTTATGTTAGTTTGCTAGTACACTGTGGTGCAAAAACTAAACCTTGTCTATGCGATGACACCTCTATCTATCTTGTAGTTAATTTATCATGCCAGTATGTTGTTATCTATGATCATCTCAGTTTCCATCATATGGTTAACTTTATTAGTTTATAGACTGATCGTAGCAGGGCTTACTCAGTCTTTTTGACTGACCCGTTTTCTTTCGCCTCTTTTCTTCCGTTCCCCCCCCCCCCCAGGTTCTCAGGGAGGGAATACAGGAGCCTAGCTTGGATCTTAGCTGCTTTCTTGGATAGCTCATGTATGCTTTGGACTTGAGCTCGCTATGGTTTTTCTTCCACTTTGGGGATTGCTACTTTTATGTTTTCTTTTTCAGTTTCAGATGATGTTATTTCATGTACTAGACTTGTTTATTTGGGAAATTGACATTTTGATGTACCAGACTTGTGTTTTTGAAATGGTTTAAGAATCTTCCGCTATTTTATCTACTTACTCTGTTTATTTATATATATATATATATATATATATGTCATGTCCTGCCTTGCTATATCATTATGCATGTTTACCTTGTTTTGAAAAAAAAACGCCCCACCAAAGTCAGAGTTGCTTGAAAGAGCCACCCTGGCGGAGGTGGGGTGTTACATTTGGTATCAGAGCGAGGTTTACGAGAAGGGATAAAAAGGTTTTTAAAACTTTTGAAAAACTATTTTCAAAACCAAGTATTAGGTATTTTTCCAAAGAAAAGTCTAGTTATTTTTGAAAGGCTATTCCCCAAAAGCCATTAGCACTATCCTTTGACCCCTCGTTTGAACTCTTTTCTTTTCGTTTCCAGCATGTCTGATAATCTCATCTTACCCGAAGGAGTAACAATACCCGATTGGTTTCGTCGGTACTTGGAAGTCACGGCACCGGTCCCGGGTGTCTCTAATGTTGTCTTTCCAGTCGAGGCCGCTGTTCCTCCTCCTCCTCCCGTAGCTGATGTTCCTCTTCCCCCTCAGCCTCCACAAACGGATTTTGCGAAAACTTGTAAGAACTTTAAGATGATAGGTGGCAAGAATTTTAGTGGAACAGAGACTTTTGTAGAAGCAAGAAATTGGTTGAAAGAGACCGAAGATCTTTTAGCCACCTTTGATATAGGTGACCGCAGGAAGGTTTTATTGGTAGTATGGTTGCTAAAGGAAGAAGCTGCACGTTGGTGGGTAGTCACCACCGCTACTAGGCCAATTAAGACTTGGGATGATTTTAGGGGAAGGTTTGGACTGAGGTTCTTATCACTGAAGCAAGGGGACATGACTATTAGGGAATACATAGATAAGTTTAATCAACTGGCTCGTGTCAATATAGACTTGGTTAATACAGCTCAGAAGAAGGCCCTACACTTTGCTCTAGGATTAAACGAGCCATTACATGGTTTGGCCATGTCTCATATACCCTTGGGGGCGACTTTCGAGAATTTGGTGAATTTTGCCCTACTTCAAGAAGAAGATAACAATGACAAGAAAGAGGTCAAGGCGAATGAGTCTCAAGGCAAGAGGGTAAATTTCGGGAAACGAGGCAAGAATAACAACAACCGCAAGGACAAGCCAAGAGGGAATAGGAAATGCAACTTCTGTGGTAAAGTTGGACATATAGCCAGGGAATGTAGGAAGAAGGAAAAGAGAAAGCGGGGCGAATGCTTTCATTGTGGTGAGTTTGGACATCTCAGCAAGGATTGCCCTAGGAAACAAGGGCAAGGTCAGACTCAGTGTGCAGGACTATCTGGAGGGCGAGTTCATCCCCTCAGCACCGTTCTTCCAGCTTATGATAGAGGTAGTGTTTCTGTTGAAAGTCTTGTTTACATTTTCTGATTTTCCCTGTTCGTACTTTGTTTGATTCTGGCACATCGCATAGTTTTATTTCACCTGATCTTGTTGATAGTTTGCACCTAAGTACTAGCCTAGTTGATGATCCCGTATGTGTTTCAAATCCAATTGGGGGTTCTGCCCGTTTGTCTGTGGTTTGAGTGGATTTGAAAATTTCTATCTTAAGTATAGAATTCTCGTGGGATGTTTATATTCTCGGTTTCGGGGGATATGGGTTGATTTTGGGCATGGAATGGTTGTCCTGTTTTGGAGCCATTCTTGGTTTTCGTATATAGGGGTGTGAGGCTCATGACTCGCCTCGGTAATACCCTAGCAATTTCTAGCAACCCTATGGGTCCCGTCATGTTATGTTATCTTGAATCCCTCAACTCGTCTATCGATAGTTTGCAATCTGTGAGGGTGGTCCGAGAATATCCTGATATCTTGGGGAAAAGTAAAGGGGTTACCCTTAGACGTGGGATAGATTTCCACATTATCTGGTTGGTAATACCAAGCCAGTTTCGTGGCCGGTTAGGCACATGACCTCACAAGGTGAGAGTTAAGAAAGCAAGTCAAGGAGTTGCTTGAGAAGAACTTCCTGAGACGAAGCCTTTTCGAGTAAGGTGCTCCAGTAGTAGTCGTTACTAATGTGGACAGTTTGCTTCGTCTATGTGTCGATTATCGTGAGGAGAATAGACAACCGCTATCAAGGGTTGATGATTTGTTTGATCAGCTTGTAGGATCATCTGTTTTCTTTTGATCCAGCTACCAGATTCCATCAGCTTAGGAGGGCTGAGGATGGAATTGACAAGACTGCGTTTAGGACTCTAGATGGATTTTGAGAATGGCTAGTCATGCTATTTGGCTTGACTAACGCACCCGCATATTACGTGAACTCGATGGGTAGGGTGTTTAGGGAGTCCTTGAACAAGTTTGTCATGGTCGTCATAGACGATATTTTGATCTCCTCAAAAGAACGAGGAAGAGCATGCTAAAACATCTCAAGGAGGTGATGGATACGCTTAGAGCCACCGGTTGAAGGTCAAGTTCTCCAAAGGCCACTCTGGAGGAAAGAAGTTGGATTTCTTGGGCACATAGTTCCTAAGAAGGCTTAGCGGTGGATTCCGCTAAAGTGATTGCGGTTTAAGACCGGAAAGCTCTGAGGAGGGCAATTAAAAGCTTTCTCCGTTTGGCTAGTTAGTTAGCATTCCCTGAGCTTAGACTTCCTCTTCAGGATCAAGAAGGGGGTTTCACAGGAAGAAAGACCTGCAGTTAGTCAAGAACATGGACCAGTCGATTCGAGGCGAGATGTTAAGTCACCTTGCCAGATATATTATAGATGACAAGGGATGACTAAGGCGCGATGAGAGATTATGTGTTTCTCGAGTGAAAGACTTGGTAAAGAAGGTTCTTGAAGATGCGCATCACTCGAGGAGGTGGCCGAGTTGGTCCCAGGATGCCTGTTGTGCCACCAGGTCAAGGCCAAGTCATAGAAGCCCAGTGGGCCGTTATCTCCATCGGAGGTTTCGCAAGGGAAGTGTGAAAACATCTCGATAGATTATGTGGATGGACTACCTAGATCAAAGAAAAGGAATACGGGCATGAGGGTCATAGTAGGTGGACTCACGAAAAGTGCTCACCTCAGTCCGGTGAAGAGCGAGAGGACTGCATCAAGGTTAGCAACGGTTTACCCTCAAGAAGTTGGCCAATTTTGAAATAGCCTATAGGAAGCCATGGGTAGGCAACTGAATCTAGGTATGGCCTATAGGCGGATGGTTCATTTCGATTAAGCTTGAGTTATAGAAAATCACGTTTATAAGGACAATTGGCAACATAGATTGGTATTTTCAAGAAAAGTTCTGCTGCGTGGAATACTTTATAGTAAGTAGACGAGATCCAGGATTCACTAGTGAATTTTGGAGAGCTTGCATGAAATCATGAGGTTACAGTTATGTTTAACCCAGGTATACAGAAAGAAGAATAAGTGGAAAAGAAAGACGAGAGGCGATAATGAAATGAGTTCCAATTCGAATTTGGTAAATAGGAGTTAGGAAGCCAAGAAATCATGAAGTAAAAGACGGTCAAAGCACAGTGGAGTTAAGCCCAAGGAAACGTGACTAAGAAGAGTGAAGACTAGATACACGCATCATATCCTTGTAGGAGTGCATCCTTGATCCTTGTTTTCCTGGGGAGCTTGCTTGCAAAATTATCTTTTATATATATATCCTCTCGGTCCCATTCTCGATCTTATCTCTGTTGTAAACCCCATAAGGGGGTTATGGCTCATCGGTTAGTATTATATGTCAGAGTTTGAAAGGATGCATATCTCTCTGTCCATGTTTATCTAGTTTATCGTGTTTATCTTGTCATGAGGACCTTAGGTATAAACCCTTTGGCTGAAACATGTATTTGAAACATGTTATGCTTGATGGTTGCAAGTGGTTGCAAGTGTTTGCAAGTGGTTGCTCGTGGATGCATTATACACAATTAGGCACTAGATCGGCTCGCACGCTCCTCATATTGCATATGCATGAGTGCTTACACTTATTCATGGTTGAAACTTGTTGTGCTACCACATGGATGTTGCATATGGATGAATGTTATGTGCACTCATATAGATACTATGAATTACGTTAGGAATTTGCATACATATGGATTCATTTCACTAACATACATATGCATTATGGAGGTTTACTGTATCAGTAACCGCCTGATCTTTGCATTAGATAAGTACATATACACACACTTTTGCATATGTACATACCACATTTAGAATCTTTTAAGGACAATGATTGCTCGTGGATGATGCTTTGAGTAGATGGATGATTGGATGGTAGGATACGTTCTTCCTAACTTGAAGATTTCGGAGACGAAATCCTTTAAGGAGGGGAGGATGTAACAACCCGTATTTTTAATAAACCTGTTATAACATAAATCGAGGCAGAATTAAATTATAAAATGGGAATCAAGGGAAACGGGCTATGCCATTGCGTTCGTCTCGGAAAAATACGCGAAATAGAGTCTGAGTTTTCGAAAATCGGAGTCTGTATGACCCAGTTAAGGCCCATTGAAGTTTGCAGAAAATTCCTAAGCAAAAACAGATTTAAATTTTAAATTTAAAACATGGGTTAGGGCAAACTGGGCAGGCGGGAAAAATTCCCGCCCAGGACCCCATGTCGACAGGCCTGTCGACAGGGGTCTTAGCATGTCGACT
This sequence comes from Allium sativum, assembly GCA_030737875.1. Classification (NCBI taxonomy): domain Eukaryota; kingdom Viridiplantae; phylum Streptophyta; class Magnoliopsida; order Asparagales; family Amaryllidaceae; genus Allium; species Allium sativum. The sequence continues at coordinate 39,438,606 of JASFAX010000020.1, read as the reverse complement.
GCCCTGTCGACAGCCCTGTCGACAGGGGGTGCCCGCCTGTTTAGCCTGGTGCACCATTTCTGATTGGGGTTGGGTCTTGTGGCCTGTTTCTAGAGAGTTCCGAGATCTGATGGCCCTAATTCAACCTAGGGTTAATCCTATGGTCTAAATCACTAACCTAATCTATAAATAAGACCCTAACCTACCCTAAATCACTCATTATTCAATCTAGCAACTAAACTATGCCAAAATCCATCCTCTCATGGCCTCCACTCTCTTCATACAATTCCTAAACAAATCCCTAAGAGATTTCCATGCATACAAGGGTATTTAGGCTTGTATGATCCTCCTTAGTTTGCATTAAAGGCTTGTTTCTCTATTGGCATCATAAAGGAGGAGTCTTGATCAAGTTTGCTAGCATTTGGGGGTTTTAAATTAGTTGCATAAGGGGTTTCTTACATTTGCTATACTCATTTGAGTCCGCATAAGCATTGTAAGCCCTCTTACCTTCATTTTAGAAACTCTAAAGTTAATATATGATGAAAGTTGGGATTTTTGTATGTTTAATGAGTTGTGCATGCTTATGCGAGTTCACTATGCTATGATATGAATGTTTAATGAGTTATACATGCTTATGTGGGTTCACTATGCTATGTTACACATTCTTGATGAAGTATGCATGTTTTGATTTGCAAGTTTAACAAGTTATGCATGTTCACCAAGTCATGATTTGCAAGTTTAACAAGTTATGCATGTTTATGCAAGTTTACTAAGTCATGGTTTGCAAGTTTAACAAGTTATGCATGTTTATGCAAGTTCACCAAGTCATGATTTACAAGTTTAACAAGTTATGCATGTTTATGCAAGATCACCAAGCCATGATTTGCAAGTTTATTTAGTTATGCATGTTTATGCAAGATCACTATGCCATGTTATGCATGTTTGACAAGTTATGCATGCTTATGCAAGTTCAAAATGACATGTTGTGCATATTTGACAAGTTATGCATGTTTATGCAAGTTCCCTATACCATGTTAGGCAAGTTTAATATGTTATGCACGTTTATGGTAATGTACAAGTTCACTATGCTAAGTTGTGCAAGTCTAACATGTTATGTATGTTTGTTGCGATATGCAAGTTCATCATGTATGTTATGCCAAGTTCCCTCTTCCTATCCTTTATGCGTTATTACGAATATGTAAGCGATAGAATGACGTTGGGGGGGGGGGGGGGTTGGGTAAACTTAAAATACATGAAAATATAAGATTGGGAATTTACCTATTAAGTTAGGTCTACCCCTTGGGAATTTACCTATTAAGTTAGGTCTACCCAAGTAATTGTTGACTTGTAATTATGTTTTGAAATAAAGTGGACATGACACTTAGAAAACATAAGTGTGGCCAACTCGAGGTTGGGTTGAGTTTGTAGCGTAATTCTACCCGGAACCGACCGGCTTAACTAGTGGCTACAAACAATAGGACCCAATGTGAGAAGTTGGTCATGGGGTGCCAAGACCCGAGGTTAGACCAAGTTGTGGTGTAAAGCTACCCGGACCCGCCCGGCCTAACTAGTAACCACAACAAGGTCTAATGTGAGAGGTTAAGGTGCATTAAATTAATTAATGCCTCATGATTAGGGTTAAGTCAGGGTCCACTAATACTTAACCAATTTGGGAATTCGAGGGATTGAAATGGGGTTAAGTGGTGAACCGTTGGTTGCACTTAACTAGTTTAATCCATGATTAGTGAAGGGTTAAATCACACTTAACCCTCTTGGGAAACCCTAGCAACGTGGTCTGTTCTAACAGTAATCCCAGTTTGGTATCATTCACAACCCTAGAAGCTAGGCTAGGGCGGGGCACGATTACTGGACGGATGTAAGCGACCAAAAGGCGATGGCCGAGTGGTACAGCGGTGCGGGTCCAGGCGGGCTACGGACGTGCACGTAGTCCGGTGTTGGACAAACTCGAGGCACGGGTACCAGTAGGTTAGGGCTGTGCATTATTGCTTAAGTGTCTGGGGTTGACACCCGAGGGCTTGATACACCCAAAGGTGGACCCAGCACAGTCTAACTACAACCATATGTGGGCCATATGGACACCAACACTTGACGTGTTAGGTTTATAGGGAGCCGATCGACTAGACCGTTGGGCTGGACCTTGTATTAAGGTCACCTCATGTTATTGGGCCAAAGTTTGGGCTGAGGGATCAATACCTGTTATGTTAGTTTGCTAGTACACTGTGGTGCAAAAACTAAACCTTGTCTATGCGATGACACCTCTATCTATCTTGTAGTTAATTTATCATGCCAATATGTTGTTATCTATGATCATCTCAGTTTCCATCATGTGGTTAACTTTATTAGTTTATAGACTGATCGTAGCAGAGCTTACTCAGTCTTTTTGACTGACCCGTTTTCTTTCGCCTCTTTTCTTCCGTTCCCCCCCCCCCCACCCCAGGTTCTCAGGGAGGGAATACAGGAGCCTAGCTTGGATCTTAGCTGCTTTCTTGGATAGCTCATGTATGCTTTGGACTTGAGCTCGCTATGGTTTTTCTTCCACTTTGGGGATAGCTACTTTTATGTTTTCTTTTTCAGTTTCAGATGATGTTATTTCATGTACTAGACTTGTTTATTTGGGAAATTGACATTTTGATGTACCAGACTTGTGTTTTTGAAATGGTTTAAGAATCTTCCGCTGTTTTATCTACTTACTCTGTTTATTTATATATATATATATATATATGTCATGTCCTGCCTTGCTATATCATTATGCATGTTTACCTTGTTTTGGAAAAAAACGCCCCACCAAAGTCAGAGTCGCTTGAAAGAGCCACCCTGGCGGAGGTGGGGTGTTACACTTAACCTCATCTACTAATCGTATTACAATGGTTAAGTATATTTAAAAGGTCTTAACCCTATCAGATCCGTATATTAGATTGGTTAAGTATAGGTTACTCAACCATGGCGGAGGACTCTATTTCGCGTATTTTTCCGAGATAAAACAGCGTAATGGAGTCCTCAACCAGGGTGAAATGTTATTTCATGTACTAGACTTGACATTTTGTTTATCAGATCCGTATTTTAAATTTGATTCAAAACTTCCGAAGGCCATATCTTCTTCATACGGACTCCGTTTTTCGAAAACTCGGACTCTATTTCGCGTATTTTTCCGAGACGAACGCAATGGCGTATCCCGTTTCCCTTAGTTCTTTGATTTCAGATTAATTATACTTTAATTTGCTAATTTCACAGTTATAGAATTTTCGGGGTGTTACATTCTCCCCCACTTAAAAGGATTTCGTCCCCGAAATCTTCAAGTTAGGAGGAATGTATATCCTAACATCCAATCATCCATCTACTCATTCATCAAACACGAGCATCCATTGTCCTTAAAAGACTTCTAATGCTTCATGATCATATGCGAGGTGTGTGTGTACATGAACTTATCTAATGCAAAATCAGGCGGTCTACTGATTCAGTTGACCTCCTTAATGCGAATTATGTAAGTGCCATGAATCCATTATGTATGCAAATTTTCCTATTCTGGATTCTACATGAGTGCACAATCATTCAATACAAATGCAGCATCCACATGACAACACATTAAAGTTCAATCACATTCGAAAGCAAACATATATGCATATGCAATATGAAGTGACTGAGCCGATCTAAAACCTAGATTGTGTGTGTATATGCATCCACGAGCAACCACTAGCAATCACTTGCAACCACTTGCAACCATCATACATAACATGTTTCAATTACATGTTTTCATCCAAAAAGATTCTACCTAAAAGATACGGTCGAGGAAATATACCTAAAAAGATAGATAAAAGCGCAACTTAAGGAAAAAGGAAAGATCAAGGATATACCCTCGAACAGAAAAGGGTAGGCAGTGCGGATTCTAGCTTCAGTTTCCCAAGTCGCGTCTCCCTCGGTGTCGCTCCACTGGACTTTGACGAGCTTGACTTCACGGTTGCGTAGTCTCTTCACTTCCGTTCCTAAGATGCGGGTTGGAACTCTTCTTATGGTTGCCTCGCGTTCCACTTCGACCTCTTCGAGGATATTTGGCTCTACCACTTCGGCTGACTCATGTAGACATTTTCGGAGATGTGAAACGTGAAAGACGTTGTGGACTCCAGCCAACTTCTCGGGTAGCTCTAATCTATAGGCCATTTTCCCAATCTTCTCGATAATAGGGAATGGCCCTACGAATCTTGGCGCTAGCTTTCCTGTGGTTCCAAAACGAACAACGTTTCTTAGTGGTGATACCTTGAGAAAAACTCTGTCTCCAACCTCAAATTCAAGGTCGGTCCTCCTCTTGTCGGCGTAGGACTTTTGTCTGTCTTGGGTCGTCTTCATCCTCCTTCGTATTAAGTCTACTTTCTCCGAGGTCTCTCGGATCATGTCTGGTCCAAGTATGAGCTTATCCGTGGACTCCCACCAACAAGTGGGCGATCGACACGGTCTTCCATATAAAGCTTCGAAGGGCGCCATTCCGATGGTTGCTTGATAGCTGTTGTTGTAGGCAAATTCCACCAAAGGAAGGTGGTCTTCCCATGTCCCTCCGAAGTCGAGGACGCATAGTCTTAAAAGGTCTTCCAAAACTCTGTTCACTCTCTCTGTTTGGCCGTCGGTTTGGGGATGATAGGCCGTGCTTAAGCATAACTGCGTTCCTACTGCTTCTTGCAGACTCCGCCAAAACTCACTGGTGAAGATGGGGTCTCGGTCACTAACAATGCTAGATGGTATTCCATGGAGTCGAACGATTTCCTTGAGGTAAAGTGATGCTAGGGATGAGGCAGTTCTTTTACTTTTGACAGGTAAAAAGTGGGCGCTTTTAGTAAGCCTATCCACTATTACCCAAATGCTAGTGTTGCCTCTCCTAGACCTAGGCAGCCCATCGATGAAGTCCATTGAGATGCTATCCCACTTCCACTGCGGGACCTCCAGAGGATGTAGTAGTCCGCCAGGCTTTTTCTGTTCTGCTTTAACCTGTTGGCACACCATACATTTAGAAACGAATTCTGCCACGTCCTTTTTTATGCCATTCCAAAAGAAAGTCCTTTTTATGTCTTTGTACATTTTATCCCCGCCTGGGTGTATCGTCATCTTGGAGTGATGTGCTTCCTCGAGAACCTTCTTTATTAAATCGTTTGTCTGTGGGACGCATAGTCTTCCGTCTCGCCTTAGCAAACCCTTATCGTCGATGGAGTGTCTGTTGAGGTGACTTGAAATCTCACCCCTAATTAGCCTATCAATTATTTCCACAAGTTGAGGGTCTTCGCGTTGTGCTGTCCCTACTGAATCCACTAAAGTTGGTCGTACTTCGAGAGATGCTAGCAAGCCTGGTACGAAATCGGAGGAGGGCCTAAAGTCGAAACTGGCTATAAACTCTAGGCTTTGTCTTTCAACAAACAATGGGCTTAGGGTCAATTTCTTTCGGCTCAACGCGTCTGCCACTACGTTGCCTTTGCCCGGAGTATAGGAGATTTCGAAATCGTACGAGGCAAGAAACTCCATCCATCTTTGTTGCCTCAAGTTAAGATCCTTCTGCGAGAAAAGATATTTCAACGATTTATGGTCAGTGTAAAGTTCGAACTTCTCACCTAGGAGATAGTGTCCCCAAGACTTGAGTGTAAAGACGATGGCGGCTAACTCAAGATCGTGGGTTGGGTAGTTCTTTTCGTGCACCTTCAACTGCCTCCCGCCATAAGCTACTACCCTTCCTTCTTGCATTTGGGTAAGTCAGGGTCCACTAATACTTAACCAAGGATAACGGGAAAGGATACTAAGTGGTAAACCTTAGTTTAGGAAACTAAGTAATAATTCTTAATCAAGAGATTTGGACCAGTTCACAGATAGATGAGTAACCCGATACGGTAGGTCATCGCTTAAACACACGAGGAGGAGCAAATTATCTGATTTAGATAAAGGCTCCAACGAACTGGGTGACGAAGCGGTAGCTTCGGGGGACGTGGGGGTACTCTTGGTATCCCTCTATGAGGTGGTAGATGGTACTACGTTGAGGTGGTATAGATTTACAGGGGAAAGCCCGTACGGCATACGGCAAAGGACTTAACTTTTACATGTAAAGAAACATACGAGTTGGGAAAACCTACATATGCTATATATATTAGGTTGACATGGACCATTACATGACGTTGGGCAAGGGACCACTACAACAAAAACACTATATTACAACTTTAATTTTACAACGGTGCATAAATCACCGTTGTAATAGAGCATTTATTACAACGGTGCAAAACGCACTGTTGTAATAAATGTTTTTTACAACGGTGAAATTATCACTGTTGTAAAGAACATATATATTACCATATCACAACTTTAATTTTACAACGGTGCATTAATAACCGTTGTAATAGATTCTTTTTTACAACGGTGCATTAATCACTGTTGTAAAGAGCATATATATTACCATATTACAACTTTAATTTTACAACGGTGGCGTCCACCGTTGTAATAGATCCCTTTTTACAACCTTGCAAAACTCACTGTTGTAATAAACATATATATCACAACTTTTCATTTTATTCGTTGTAATTGAGATGCCTAGTGCATACTTCATGTTTATAATATCTATATTTAGTAACTAATTATATTGAAACTTAATAATAATAATTAATAATAAACTTGGGAATCAATAATATTTGTCAATTATTTTTAAATAATTAATAGTTAATAAGTAGTAATTTTTTTTAATAGTTAATTAATATATGTTAACTAGCTACTTTATTAATTAATAGTAACATAAGTTTGTAATAAGTATTCCTCTCGATTATAATTAACTTAAATTTCCTTGGCGCACATGTACCATTCCATAGAAAACACATTACCTATGTATTACTTTTTAATTTTACTCAGTTTCTAGAATATGGCATCTTAGACAGTCAAACATATGATAATTGACTACTCTTTTTGCATAAGAATGGTCCCTGTTCTGTACACTATCAACATGCCTTTAAAAAAAACTATTGATATAAGGTTGTAGTTTGTTGGTTGTACAAGTAATTTATCGACATGTCTGTATTTCGGTTCAGCAAAGAAAAACACTGGCTTTTCTTCTTACATCCAATGTAAGTATGAAATAAATTATAAGATGTCAATAATTGTTGTTCTTCCAATGCTGTTTGCTTAAGCTTTGTTCAAGTAATCAATGACAATTGAGTCAACTATACCGCATGTTCCAATCTATCATGTTCTCTATTTTGTTCTAAATAAATTCAAAATAAGCATACAATCAAAACAAGCATGTCTAATTATTAAGTAAAAAGGTCCTAAGTTGACATAGTACATACTTAACAAAATTTCCATAAACACAGCGTACATATCAGCGTACATAGTACATACTTAACAAAATTTCCGTCGGTTCTTCAATTAAACGTGCCTTTTGACATCGGTTCTTCCATCGTGTTCCATAGTATTCCGAATTTCCTTTTCCATCGTATTCCACCGCAAACCCTAATTCCCCTTTCGATCCACTTCACATCGCCGCTTCACATCACATCGCCACTGCTCGTTCGCCGCTGCTCAATCGCCACTGCTCGATCGCCGCTGCTCAATCGCCACTGCTCGATCGCCGCTACTCAATCGCCACTACCCGATCGCCTACGTATCTCGCTGGTAAATTTTTATTCGTTGTCTCAATTGCATGTGACAATGCTCCTGTGTCATATTGATTGTAACAATTTTTATTCGGTTCACAGTACAATTTTTATTCGTTGTCTCAATTGCATGTGACAATCGCTACTGTGTCATACTGATTGTAACAATGCTCCTTTTAGGTTGAACTTTGTATATAATTTGATGACAAACCTCAATTGCATGTGACAAATTACCATGGCAAACCTCAATTGCATGTGACAATGCTCCTTTTAGGTTGAACTTTGTATTCAAACATCTATATATTTCTTCGTCTAACTGTAATTCCTGTCAATTTGCAGTCACACTCGTTTTGGACCTGAAATATGAAATTCGATCATATATATGCATATACACGTGCGCATATGTATAAACATGTATTTGGTCATAAGTTGAGTTTGTATATTTAGTTTATGATATTGACTTTTTGAATTTTTACGGGTTTGGGTATTTGTCATAAACAACCAGTATGTTAGAATGACCAAAGTTTGTTCGCTTGCATTTCATACTTTGTACTGCGGTACTGACTTTGTATACACTATTAAAATCTGAAGTGGAGATGTGTATTTGGGAACACATATACTGTCTAATACCATTTGCTGTCTTGATGAAGCTTTGTCATCCTGAATAACACACTAAAATACAAGCCTACAATAGAAACAAGAATAACACACTAAAATACACCAAAATAAACAGCAAAAATCATTTGCTGTCTTGATGAAGCTTTGTCATCCTGAAGCTTTTACCATTCATATTCATAGGATCTGCAAGAACAACAAACATAGTATAAGATATTTAATTTAACTATAAAAAAGGTTGAGCATACATTTCATAAACACAGCTCCTAGTCCGCTGTTAACTTCAGAAAATGGATTAAATGAGTAATTTTTTTGTGAAACCTCTTAAAAAGTGCAGCAGTTTATAATTTACATCTAATTAATGAAATGCAAGTTCAACTCATTGGATAATACTCCAATAACTAAATTATAATATCTCATGTTTCATTTATCCTTTTAATTAGATGTTTCATTTGGAAAACAAATTAACTGTTTCAGAAAACATCGGATTATTATCAAATGATATTTCATAACCAATGCTAAAATCTGTTTGGCTGTTTTATTTGGATGTTTCAGTTTAGTTTACATCTATTTGGATGTTTCATTTGGATGAAACATTGGAAAACAAATTAGTTGTTTCATTTGGATGTTTCAGAAAACATTGGATAGAAAACATTGGATAATACTCCAATGATTTCAGAAAAAATCTAATTCATTTGGATGTTTCATTTGGAAAACAAATTAGCTGTTTCATTTGGAAAAAAAATCCTGAACTAACACAACAGCCAAATTGAATAGTTCTTCTCAAAAGTTCTGTCAATTTTGGTACATGTTCTTCTCACAATTGAACCAAAACTGCAAATCCTAAACTAACAATAGCTAAACTAAATAGTTCTTCTCATATTAGTGTTTTTCTGCTTGAACTGATGTCATTAGGGTATGAAGTTTTAGATCTGAATCTCTAACTTAACATCTCAAATTAATAAATGTACAACATCCAAGCAAAATTATAAAGCTGAAGAACATGTATCATTTCTAGTATAAAAAAATTAACTTCATTTTAACATATATTACTAACATTAAACCGAACCTTCAAAGACCAGAGCAGATAGTACCTCCCTTGCCTCATGGCTGAGAGACCCTGAAATATAAATTCAAACATCGTGTCACAAATCAAAGTAAATAGAAACATGTTCAATCATTTTTCTTGTTCTGTACAAGGCATAATTTTTAGTGCAATTCAGTTTAATTAAAATTCAGAATTTGAATAATATGAGTCATATGACTTACAGAAAAACTATTCAGTTTAAGTGCAATTAGATGCCCATGTCACAAATCAAAGTATGCTCACCCCTATGTGTGATGGTCTTTTATTTGTGTTTATTTTGATGATATATATATTATTATGCAAATACGTTGTTTTAGAGGGTGGGTCGAAGTATGATAGGTGATGCATAAGAGGGGTAGATAAGGTGGGTGCGTATAACCAAGTTGTACAATAATGTTGAGCATAAGTCTTTATAGTAGGTCCGAAAATTAGAGGCGTTGTTTTACCAAGATGGAAAAAGCATGGGTCAATCTACCAAGGTTTCATCATTTTGGCTATTACTTCCATAGTTATAAGTAGTGTGATGCTAAGGGCACATCATTTTCCTCTTACTAATACCACGAATAAAAATAATAAGTACGATAAATTTGATGTACTTCCTAATACCATTATAAACAAATATAAGTATTTATGAATGAGTTTGGTGTTAGGAAGAATGTAGTATAAAATTTTGGTATTAGCAAGAAGAAAACGAGGTGCCCTAGCATCACACTATAAGTATTTAAGAAGGAGTATTAATACATTTTTTGTTTTGTAGAATGACAAGCGAATATAGGCAAGCTGTGGAAAATTTTGTATATGGGCATGTTGCGAGTGAAGGGAATCCCGAAAAAATTAGATGCCCATGTCGTGATTGTAGGAATCTAATTTGGCAAACATCAAGGGAAGTTGTGTCACACTTGATTTGTTTTGGAATGGACCCAACCTATGATATATGGATTTTTCATGGAGAAAAACGGCCATCACAAAATAATAGTGAGACAGATACTTATAGAATGTATGTTGATGCGCAAATCTATGATGAGGAGGTAGAAGCCAATGTTGAAGCAAGACATGGGGAAGGTATTGAGGAAATGATGGAGAATGCCGAAATTCCTTTGTATCCCGGTTGTGCAAGCCACACAAAGTTGTCTGCTACAGTACTTCTTTTCAAGCACAAAGCGCGAAATGGTATATCGGACACGGCTTTTACAGAGCTTCTTAAACTTCTAAAGGATATGTTGCCTAAAGAAAACATGCTTCCTGATTCTACATATGCAACAAAGAAGTTGCTTAAGTCATTTGGTTTAGGCTATAAGCAGATACATGCATGTGTAAATGATTGTTGTTTATTTAGAAAAGAGCTTGCAAATAGTGATTTGTGTCCTAAGTGTGGTAAGTCTCGCTGGAAAAAAAACAAGACTACTAAAGATGGGAAGCAAACCAAAATACCTATGAAGGTTTTGAGATACTTCCCACTGATACCAAGACTGAAAAGAATGTTTGCATCCCCAGAAATATCAGAACAACTAAGATGGCATAGCAGTCATAAGAGTGATGATGGTAAATTGCGTCATCCAGTGGATTCTACTCAGTGGGCTACGATTGATAGAATGTATCATTCTTTTGCTTCCGATCCACGAAATTTAAGGCTTGGCATTGCATCTGATGGCTTTAATCCTTTCGGTGATTGGAATTGTGGATATAGTTGTTGGCCAGTGTTTCTTGTTGCTTACAACTTTCCTCCGTGGCTTTGTATGCACAAAGATAATATGATGCTATCTTTGTTAATTCCTGGGCCACGACAACCGGGAAATGACATTGATGTATACTTGCAACCACTTATTGAAGATTTGAAAATATTGTGGGATAAAGGGGTGAAAGCGTACGACGCTTACAGTCGTAGTGAATTTAGATTACATGCTATTCTTATGTGGACAATCAATGATTTTCCAGCTTACGGAAATTTAGCAGGTTGCCCTGTAAAAGGTAAGAGAGCATGTCCAGTTTGTGGTGTCAATACCTGCTCAATATGGCTACCATTTAGTAAAAAGTGTGCATACATGGGTCATAGACGATTCCTTGAACCTAACCATGAGTATCGTCAACGGAAAAACTTATTTGATGGAACTATAGAGAATAGAGAAAGGCCTCAAATACAAACTGGTGTTCAAATCTTTGATGATGTTCAAGATATTATTAATGATTGGGGGAAAAAATTAAAAAAGGAAGAGAAAGGTGAAAGGAAAAGGAAAAGGAAAACTATGATGAAAAAAGGATGTACAATGTGGAAGAAGAGGTCCATTTTCTTTGACTTGCCTTATTGGAAGGTGAAATTTAACTAGAAACACATTGCTTTCCATTTTCTATTCATGTTTGCTACTTAGTACTTAATTAGTTGTGTTTTGTCAATTTTTAGGCACTTCCTTTGCGGCATAATCTAGATGTGATGCATATTGAGAAAAATATTGGTGAAAGTATTATTGGTACATTGCTTGATATCAAAGGAAAATCAAAAGATGGCCTCAATTCACGCCAAGATCTAGAAGCAATGGGCATTAGAAAAAAATTGCATCCTATAGACATTGGAAATAAAGTATTGCTCCCAGCCGCACCGTGCACCTTATCCGATCAAGAAAAAGAGATCTTTTATAGTAGAATGAAGAACTTGAAAGTGCCTGATGGATATAGCTCAAATATTGGAAAATGTTTTGCAAAAGAAGACAAGATATCAAACCTAAAGTCTCATGATTATCATGTTTTGATGCAACAACTATTGTCCGTTGCATTAAGAGGACTTCTACCTACAGGGATAAGGAATGCACTACTACGACTATGTTCATTTTTTAATGACAAATGCCAAAGAGTGCTTGATAGGGATAAATTAGAATTAATGGACTATCAAGTTGCATTAACACTATGTGATCTAGAGAGGTTCTTTCCCCCTTCCTTTTTCGATATCATGATTCACTTAACAATACATTTAGGGAGAGAAGCAAGAATTTGTGGGCCGGTCCAATATCGATGGATGTATCCATTTGAGAGGTAATATTTATTATAAATAATTGACGGTTAAAAGTATCTATAGTTATGAAAGTAACTTGTTTATTCATTTTGGTTATAGATATATGAAAATATTAAAAGGGTACGTTAAAAATCAAGCACGGCCTGAAGGGTGCATTGCTGAGCGCTATGTTTCCGAAGAATGTATGAAATATTGCTCTGGATATATTAAAGATGCATTACAAATTGGAGAGAGGAAAAACCGAAATGAAGTGGAACAAAATGATTTTATACTTGAGGGGCGTCCTATTTCCAAAGGAAAACCTATTACAGTCGATGAGGAGGTGATTAATGCTGCTCATCGATACGTTTTGTTTAATACGGAAGAAGTAGAGCCGTATATAGAGTAAGTATAAGTCCAACTTAACTATGACATACAAAATAAATTAGATCATTAATTACATTTATGTATGCAGAATGCACAAAGAGGAGCTAAAATGTTTGCATCCTCATCTTGCACAAGACGATTTGGAACTGTCAAAATTGCAATCGAAGACTTTTAGTTTTTGGTTCGGAAAAAAGGTTGATAGCTATATCTTAAAAAACTATTAATGATGAAAGTAATAGATCAACATAAATCTTTATTTAATATATTGTATTTGTCCAGGTTAGAGATGATAGACGTATATCCAATGTCAGCAACATAATAAAATGGCTTTCATACGGACCTCGTTCGCAAATAATTTCTTATTCTGGCTATATTGTTAATGGTCGACGTTTTCATACGAAAGACTTTGAGAAGGCGACACAAAATAGTGGTGTTTCCATTGAGTCAAGTACTGTTTGTGTAGATGGGTCTATTGAAAAAATAATATATTATGGGGTCTTGCGTGAGATTTTCTTGTTGGATTATCGTCAATTTCAAGTTGCCTTGTTTAAATGTGATTGGGCAAATATGTATCGTGGAGTCAAAGTTGAAGATGGATTTACATTGGTCAATTTGCATCAATTTCAAAATAAGTTTGAAAGCGACCCGTTTATCTTAGCAACACAAGCGGTTCAAGTTTTCTTCTCTAGAGAAGGTAGTTCTTCAAATTGGTATGTTGTGTTGAGAGCGCCCTCTAGAGGGTTTAATGAATTGGAAAAATACGACGAGGATGAAGAATCAACTAGTAAACCATTGGATGAGTCACAACTTGATGATAGAGACGTAGATAATGGGGATGAAAGTTACGTAAGGGAGGGTTGTAACGGTATTTTGGTATGTTATAAGCATATTTTATTGATTTTTTATTTTATGCATGTTCATATATACCATAAAATGTGTTGTTAGAATGAAAAAAAAGAAAAAAAAATCTGATATAAGATTGATCTCTTAGCGTGTATCAAAATAACTTTATTTTCTATTTTATGTTCTTTGCATGTGTATTTTATTTTGTACGTGGTTGTTACAAAGTAGTGCTATATTTAGTGTGATGTTCTAATCCTTTGTAAATCGTTTTGTTTTTTTATAGGTCGACGAGGAAGATTGATCTTGTATTATCGGCGAGGAAGATGGTGCTAGACAAAGGAGAGGTATTCAAGTACATATTGCATTTTTTACCACATGTTTTTTTTTAAGTTCAGCTATAGAAGTTCAAATATTAAAATCAACTTGAATGTATGTACAAATCTTAAATATGGATCTTTTGGATATGTGATTTATGATTTAAATTTTATTTTGATTTAAAGTTTGAACTTTGCTTTTTACAATTTTTATCCCATTGAAAATTTGGCATTTCAAATAGATAAAAAAAAAATGTAAACAAAAACTTGTGTTTCCTGCCTTTTATTATTATTTCTATCTGTGAAAATTGGCTGAATAAATTTGCAAAATGTAGAGAAATGTTAAGTTATTAAAATAAATGTTTTTACAAATCTATTTTATTAACTAATTTTTAGAAAATTCAATATTTAAAGGTATTTTTTCACAAAGAGAACTAAAATCAACATAAAGAATACTGATTAAAACCATCAGAAAAAAAGAATCCATAATTTAAATATCGCAAACACCAGAAATACGGGATACCGAACCAATGTTTCAAAATATCCTGAACTAAGACTGAGAAATACTTGACATTGTTGCAGATAGGTTGATTCCACAAATCTAATTTTGAACGACATGTGAAAAAATTGGAAAACAAAATTGAAAATAAATTTGATGTCTAAAACTGAGTTGCGAACAAACACTAAAGGCCTAATATTGTATCTGGATCAATTCAACACTGAGGAAGAGTGAAGGGAAAAATACAATTCTAAAGGAAAATAGAGAAAATGTGAAACAAGAAAAGGTAAAAGGACAAATGACACACTCCAAATGGAAGTGCAACAAGCGTACAAAGCAAAATAATTAGTATTAGTGGCACACGCTTCATGTTTGTAGGAAAAACGATTTATGAAAACATAACACGTTTAAATAATCAATGTCTAATTTTACTTATAATATGGACTATTTTGAACAAGGATTTTTTTTTACATATAGTTAGAAATAGACATAGAAAATTCAAATCGGATCTCATCGTTTATGATTCGATTTACATTTCGATTAAGCGTGCTCTATGTAGAGCTTAAAATCTTACAGATATACACACCATGAAGGTAGCTTAGCAGTTGTTCGTAAATGTGCACCATCTCCATCCGCATATTGGTTTTTCCACATAGAACCTGCCTTTCTGTAAGTTGCCCCTTGTATGTTTGTCAAGTTATTTCCTCTGCATTGTTCTAGGTAAAGCTTTACAGCTACGTATTTTCTCCATATCACCCTCCCTCCTACTGCACAAGTCAATTAAACGTTAAGCTATAGAATGACACTCTACTTATGTAATGTGTTCGGTATCTCAAACAATGGACTAAACAACAATCATACGATGAATGTAATGTGATATAATCATTGTAAGTCCAGCTATTCCTATATATGCGGTAACAGTAATAATAAGAATAAGAAAAAGCTCCAGGAACAATAAGTTAATATAATGTGAGTTGTAGATTGCAAACTTGCATTAAGTTAATATAATGTGAGTTGTATGGCAAGTGCTTCACGCGTGATTTATTTGTTTATATGACTTGTATGTTTAACCTATTAACAATAAATAATTTATATGTATATTTTAATGTCAGAATAATATGTTTTTGTTTAATGTTGTAATATCTTATGATTTTTAAATGTGAATGTTCATTTCAATTAATTAATGAAAAATGAATATGTGCATAAAAATTCTTTATTAGATCAGCAGATGAATATGTGCTTAAAAATGTGCATAAAATGAATATGTGCAAGTAGTTTTCAATAGCTAAAATGAATATGTGCATAAAATATGTGCATCAAGGCTCCTTTATTTCCTTTTTGGTGTCAAGGTGGAATCTAGTGTAGATTTGTCATAATAATTCGATGGATATTTTAATAACCAAATACTCCTTAACGACAATTTTGTGAGTCTGATATAACGATTGGAAAACCCAAAGAACCGGCAGCCACTGATTTGGAAAATCCATTCCTCGGTTACGTTTCAAACGCGATAAGCACATTTACTCCCTACATTTTGATTAAAGACTCTATTCAGCAGCACCTACCAGTATTTATATGTCTTCCGTACGTACATTTTAAACTGAGCACTGGCAAAAAAAAAAAACATTTTTATGTCACTTTTATTTTACCCACTTGTACCCTTGCCATTGCTCAGTGCTCAGTGCTCAGTTTAAAATATAATCATTTCACTGTAGTCGCTTGTATTTTGATGAACAACACAGTTCGTCTTATGATGTTCATGTAGTGCTCAGTTTAAAATATATTGTATGTTCAGCCATTGAAAAATGACTTAAGATTTTTATTTTTAAGCTATTGAAAACTGACTTAAATTTTTTATTTTTTAGAGCTCAAAAATTGCAAGCAAAAGAGCAAAAAAGCAAAGTTTAGCTGCACTTGCAGCTGTTCGTGCTGCTGCTGAAAGACCGGTTGGGATTAGAATCAACGAACACCCAGATGGACCACTTCCGTTGCTTCGTGATTTAAATATTGCTATAAGACGATCTCCTCGAAAACATGCTGAATACCCAATACGCACAATTCGCAAACATGGAAGCAACCTTGGCCACACTGCAGAAGGGATGCAGTCCCCTCCTCCTTCCAGTAGCATCCCCGTCGACACTACAAACCAGATACAGCCCCCTCCTTCCAATAACAGCCCCTTCGACAATACAAACCCAGCACAGCCCCCTGCCCGTCAACTACACTTCCATGAAACTCCAGCCAACGATGATTCCAGTCCAAACGAAATTCAACCCGATTCTACTGAAGATCAAAGATTGAAGCAAGCTAGAAGAAAGAGAGGCAGAACGATGATGAAATCATTAGCTATGATACCGGATGAGAAGCCGGAAGTTGAATTTAATGAACGCGGACAAGCAATAGGTGCTAATTCCAAACATTTGTCGTCATATATTGGTACTCTAGCAAGGGAGATGGTGCCTTTTACCATTAGCACATGGAGGAACGTCGGTGACGATTTGAGGGATGATCTCTGGACTTGTATAGAGGTACGTACTGATATTTGACTTGTATACCATATGTCGGCTTTCAATAGTAAATTATGGCTTTCAATAGTAAATTCTGTGAATGATAAATTCTGGCTTGTGTACGATTTGAGGGATGATCTGTGAATAATAAATTCTGGCTTTCAATAGTAAATTCTGGCTTTAAGTTGTATTTAATTTTACTGACTCTATGTTATTTATGTTAGGGAGTACTTATATGTCTCAATATTAAAAGCAACATATTATATGCCTGCTATAGTTCTCTTTATAATGACATATGCATTATGCACATTGCAATACTGTTACATATTATATGTCTCAATATTCAAAGCAACAAATTATATACCTGCTGTGGTACAACATTGCATTTTGCAATACTGTTAGAGACTAATCTGCTGTTTTTTTTTTTTTTTTTTTTGTGCGCGCAGTCAAGATTCAAGGTAGATATGGTGTATAAGGATTACTTGTTAATGATAATAGGACAGCGGTGGAAGGAGTCGAAATCAAGGTTAGTTGCAGCTATCAAAAAAGCGTCTCAAAATCCCGACTCTACCGATACTTTAGCAAGCCTAAAACCGTTCAATATAAAGAGCGATGACGAGTGGAATGCTTTTGTAACTGAAAAATTGTCAGAAAAGTTTGAGGTGGTTATTTTTGTCTTACTGAGTTTAACTGTTAAATATATTACATTTTCCTATATCATATTTACTGAATTGATTTTATAGGCAACAAGCCAAAGATTCAAAAGCATTAGAGAAAAGAATAAAGTTCCACACACCATGAGCAGAAAAGGTTATGCAAGATTGGAAGAAGAAATGGTAAAAAAATATTGTTAAAGCAACTATTATATGTTATCACATGAAAAATTCTGAAGCTGTTAAGCTATTTTTGCAGAAAAAGGAAACGTCAACATCTACTATCACTAGAGACGAATTGTGGTGCAAAGGCCACACTAGAAAAGATGGAAAACCTCCGAATTCAATTGCTGCCGAATGCATAGTAAGAATAAGTTCAAATATACAATATCAGAAACTGTTGCTATTGTTAACGTAGTTTTAATTTTAATTTCTGAATTTTGGTTGTTTTTTAATTTGTAGTCTAAGATAAACGAGCATCATAATGCCGCAAGTCAGGATTCTCATGGAGCAACATCAGTTACTCAAGATGGCGTGTCGAAGCTTTTTGGTCAGGAGCATGGAGGACGTGTAAGAGGGCTTGGTTTTGGGGTTGTACCATCTCAGCTTCGTATTCGGGGTAGCTCATCAGGTGAAGTACATGCATTGCGAAACCAAGTTAGTGGATTGGAGACCAAAGTACAGGAGCTCACTACGATGTTGATGGTAAGTGTTAATTAGAAATTTATTTTAACGGCGATTTTTCCTGTTTTCCTGTTAATTAGAAACCAAGTTATTGTCGGTTTCCGGTTCCGTTCCGGATATTTCGGAATTTCCGGTAAATTCCCGGTTTGATAATTGCGGTGTGGTTTTCTCATGCTGATTTTCCAGATTGACCCATGTTATTCCATTATAATGCTCCGGTTACGTCGATTATTTGACCAATTGCATTTTCTTTTCGTAGCCAACGGTACCAATCAGTAGTGGGTAATGTTTTAAAACAACTCGGAAAAAACAGTGTGACCAGACCCAGTGCCACTCTAACCCAAACTATTTATCTAGGGGTTTCTGCCATGTATATATATATTCCTCAGAAATCCATTTATCCAGCAGTTTACAAAGCCTACTCGAACATTTTCCTCCTCTCTCTTTATGGTCCTGTTTCTAAACCTTTAGCATTGTTTTTTGGAACAAATATCTGCTTCCAGCTTTCATCTTAAATTGCAACTGTTTGTCGCAAGGTTTATTATCATTAGGATTTAGGCTAAAAGCCTTTAGATCCGATTTTTCAACACTCTGCAGAATTCTAGGTATTATGGTAAGCAAAATTTATATTATTCATCAAGCTTGGTTAATTAGTTTTTGGCGTGATTTGTGCTATGTAGAGAAGAATCGTTCGGATTCTCATTGGTTTGTTGTCAAATGGAAATAAGATTTTAACCAGCTACGTCCGACTGATTTCTTCTATCAATTAAATTGAAGTTTATTTAATTTTTTCAACGTTCATCAATTTATTCCTACTCTTTGATTCGGGATCTGTCGGCTATTTCCTATTAGTTCCGGCATTATGTATGAAATAAAGTTATTTTTGTTTGCCTTCGATTTTTTATATTGAAATAAGAATCATTTCAATTTTTTATATTGCAAGACGATGCTAAGATGGTATGAGTCTGAATTTAGTGTGGATATATTCTTACATTGGCCTTCAATCTGATTGCCTTCGATTTGCTTTGTGTTATTTAACTTATTTCGGAGAGTTTTCAAATTAATACCTTAATTCTTCATAGTATGGTTGTATTAAACAAATACTCCTATTTGTGATTTTCGGGATCTGCTGGTGCTGGGTTGCTGATCAATAAACATAGGCTCCAAAATTTTAAAAAGAACCAGCAATCGCCTATGGGCTGTTCTCATGATCCTTTGCCACGATATCTAGTTACATTTTAACACTTTTTTCTTTTAATTCTTAATCTCCCAGGTTAAAGAAATAAGACATGGCCGTTTGTACAATGTTTGTTCTTGGACATAACCCATTATGTCTCTACAATTGAAAAAAAATATTAAAAAAAGAGCAAAGCAAAATGCCTTTTTTTTTTTCATAATGTGTTTCAAATTTACGGCTTCCCAATTGTGCTAGTTTTATATGACCAAAATCATATTTTGTGCTAATTTTATATGACCTATGTATATGCAATCTTTACAGGATCTAAAAGAAAAGCAAGCTAATGCGGGAAATCCAGCAAATCCTGATCCTAATACGCCTCAGGTACCCTTTTTTATTGGTATAATTGATAAAAAGATGTAACATTTCATTGAAATGCTTTTACCGAACTGTGAAATTTTAGGGTGATTTTAAGGACAGTAAATGGAGGGGGGTTGGGTACTGTTAAACTAAATTACCGCGCATTAGAAGCTGAAGAACTTTTTAACGTAAACTAAATTCAATTTGGAATAACCTTTGTGTTTATACTGTTATCTAAAACATGCTAAAATTGGGGTACTTTATTTTTGAAAGTGAGGTGTTCATCTTTTATTATTATTGTATTCATACAACAGTAAAGGAAATTTCTCATTTCTAGATCTTACTTCACATAGTTAATCACTTCCAGTCATATATAAGTGTAGTCAACTAATAATCTATCAAAGTACTCATATCTATACCCACACTAGATTAAATTCAGAGAGTTTGCACAGAGTTTATTCACAAAAGATCCACTGTTTTCATATTTCGTCCAGTTTTTGACATGAAGAACAATTAGTTACACATACATATTCACAAACATATATGCATATATATATGTGTGTGTGTGTGCGCGCGCGCGCGCGCCTGCATCATACTATATTCAATCACTAAGGGTTTAAAAAGAAAGAGTTTGCAGATGTATTACTGTGTTTTTCTATTGTGTTCACTATCTTTACCATTCTCAGGTTTTATAATTACATTCGTAGATTAAACAAAAATAAGGAAATTATTTGTAAAATAAATAAAGATAACAATCCATTACACATAAATTTCATAGATTCAACTCATCCACTCTTTGTTCCCAGCTTAGAAAGACGCTTCTGGTGGTGTTGTTCTGTCGTTAAATCTATTGCATTGTTCTCACAATACAACTGGCAGTAACTGAAACTGCTCCACTCAATAGCCATCAAATTAACTTAAACTTAGTCGTGTGTCTTGTCTTTGATTATACATAAGCCTTTGATTATACATAAGTGCTTACTGTCTATGATGCATAAGCCTTGGATTATACATAAGTGCTTACTATCTTTTGTATTTAGTTCCATGTATTTATTTGCCTCACTTTCTGTTTTTAGTTTCAAGTTCAGATTTTCTAGATTTTTTTTGTTTGCAGTCACACCGTGGAAGCAATACCTTGGCAGTTCAACTGTCTAAACAAAATGGAAAGCATGCACCTGAAAATGGAAAGCAGGCACCTGAAAATGGAAAGCAATCAGCTGAAAATGAAAAGCATCCATCTGAAACTGACGGCAGCAAAACAGAAAAACAGTCTAAGCAGAAAAATCCGGCCAGAAAAACAGCAGTGCAAGCTGATGGAAATGAGGGCAGAAAGTGTAAGATATTGAATTGGGAAAAACAAGTTGTTGCGGAAGGAAGAGTGGCATCCACTGATCCAGAAGCTTTGGTGCACTTTAAAAAACTTGGATCGCAAGGCTGGAAAGTTTGGATTGACGTGGCGGTGGATCCAGAAGCATTCTTGTGGAAGCCGAATTCCGCAATGACTACTATTGGAGAAGCTGTTGGATCAACTGTGGCCTGGAATAAAAATTACGTTGCCTTCAGCTAGAGTGCTTTCGTAGGGTATGCTTTCGTAGACATTCCATCTTTCTTATGTACATATTGGGTTAAATCATGCATGTATTATGAAACGGTTGTGTTTTTGGTGACACGGTTATGTTATGTATATATTGGGTTATGTTTTTGGTGACACAGTTAAGTTGGTGATGTACTACGTACTTGCGTGTTATGTTGATCGAATATTATGTTAAGTAATATATATAAATGATTCTGTGTACTAATATTTGTTGCATTGAAATGTGAATCATATTATCAGTAATATATATGAATTTGTTTTACTAGTCAGGTCCATGCAAATTACAACAGAAAAAAAAGTTGTAATAAGTCATGTTACAACGGTGTGAAAATGTTGTAATATCAATGAAATTACAACGGTGCAGACATGTTGTTATATAAATGAACACAACATTATTACAAAATCTACAACAACGGGGATAAAAGTTGTAATATAGTTTATTACAACGGTGATAAAAGTTGTTATACGTATACTCTAACTGTACTATAGTATATACGACAACTTGTAAAAAAATTTATTACAACGGTTTATAACTGTTGTTAAATAATCCTATTACAACGGTGCTGCAACGGTGCAGAAAAGTTGTAATAAAAAATAATATATTACCACGTCTGCATACACGACGGTGGGGTCACCGTTGTAAAATGATATTACAACGGTGTTGCACCGTTGTAATAGGGTGAATTTGTTGTAGTGGACATTCATAGTTAACACATGACGCGAGTTGGGATACTAGTACGAGAGGTGCAGAGTAAATATACATGATAAATACTGGGGGATGTTATACATGATAGATACCTTGGGATAGTATACTTGATAGAAACCTGACGATGTGATACCTTGATTTATCTTGACACCGTAGTTTATCATGATACCTTAGTTTATCTTGCTACAGTAGTTCATCCAGTTATCTTGGTTTAGCTTATCTATCTTGTCGACATCCTTATGTTTACTTTCAGTTTATGCATGTCATATTACCTTTACCTGTTTTTATACTGGAAGTAGATAGGACTTACCAGTCTTTATGACTGACCCCGTTTTGTTTTGCCTCTTTGTCTTCCGTTCCCCCCCCCCCCCCAGGTTTTCAGGGAGGAAATGATGTTGTTTAGTTCAGACCTCTTATGCTCGAAGGTCATCATGTATAGCTTGGTCTTCACTTGGCTATGGCTGCTTCACCGCTTTATTTTGGGGAATAATTTATGAAAAAGGTTTTATGCTTCTTTACTATTGCAAGACAGGTTTTGATGTATTCTGATGTAAAAGGCTTTAGACCTTATTTTATAAGGTAATGAAATTTGTTTTACTTCCGCTGTTTTATATATGTTCTGTCTTGTAATATTTCTGTGCATGTTTACCTAGATAGTGCTTCACCAAACCTAGTGCATTCCCTTGTGAGTGACATTAGCGGAGGTGGGGTGTTACATTTTGGTATCAGAGTAGAAGGTTACCAGACTGGGCAAAAAATTTTTTTTTTAAAAAAAAAAAAACCTTTAGAAAACTATTTGAGTAACCGTTTACAAAGAAGCATTTTTCAAGAAAAGTTTTTAAAGGCTATTCCCCAAAAGCCATTAGCACTATCCTTTGTTTCCTTGATTGAACCTCTTTTCCTTTCTTTCCTCCATCTGTAGTCACAGTAGTTTTAACTGTGACGAATCCTTGTCTATCTACGTAAGTGTTTTCCCGTGCGATGGAGGAAGTTCTCGAGAGACCTGTTACTGAAGTTATAAGAAGGGATAATAAGAGCAAGGATAAAGGACACGGGCTTAAGAATAAGCAACTTGTTGGTATGGCTTGATCCACAAAGGAAGATAAGGACAAGATCAGCAAGAAGGCAATCGTATGCCATCACTAGCGTACCAAAGAGGAATGGTACCGTTTCTGTTAAAGGCTTAGCCTTTCTCTTCTATCGTCCCATCTAGATTTTGTTTTGATCATCGCATCATTTAAGTCTGCCTTGATAGTTAAGTCTCTACACCTTAGTACTAGCATGGTAGAGGATCCCAATTTTTTTGTCCCAAATCTTGTTGGAAGATCGGTCCATTTATTCAAGACTTGTTGGGCTATGGATGGATTCTAGGGGTAAAGTGGTTATCCAGTAAGGGATACCATTCTCGGTTTTGAAAAGAGGGTAGTCAGACTCTTGGCTTTCTTTGGTAATACCCTCGAAGCCTCGTGTAACCTTTTGGGCTTTGTCATGGTTAGTTACCTAGAATCACTTGATGTATTTATCGGAAATCTCTGATCCGATCAAGTAACGTTCGCCAACAAGGCAGATGGTACATTCCGTTTAAGCATGGTTTATAGGAATCACCCTAGTAAGTGCACGTGGTAACATGGATTGGCATCGGTAAACGAGATCCAGAATTCACAAGTGAATTTTGGAGAGCTTGCATGAGTACGCAGATATGGTTGAGCCAAGTATACTAGGGAAAGAATAAGTGAAAGCGGAACGAGAGGCGACAGTGAAATGAGTTCCGACTCATACCTTGGAAATAGGAATCAAGGAGCTACGAAATCATGAAGTCAAAGGAGGTCAAGGCACAATGGAATTAAGTTCATGGAGATGCGGCTTAGACGCGCGCATCATGTCTCTTTTTAAGAGTATATCATTGATCCCTGGTTCTCCTATAGAGCTTTCTTGCATGATTATCGCTTGGAGGATATCCTCTCGGTCCTGTTTCTGTTGCAAACCCCGTAAGGAGTTTGTCTTGTTTATCTTCTCGATCCTAACTTGGGAACCTTAGGTAGAACTCTATGGATGTAAACATGTATTTGAAACATGTTATGATTGATATGGTTGCCAGTGGTTGCAAGTGGATGCGCGAATACACACTAGATACTAGACCGACTCAGTCACATTTCATGTTGCATATGCACGAGTATTTATACTTGTTTATGGATGAAATTGAATATGTTGTCATGCGGATGTTGCATATGGATGAATGTTTGTGCACGCATATAGTACTTACATGACTAGGACTATTTGCATATATGTTGGATTCATGGCACTAAACATATTTTGCATTAGAAAGATCATTCAGGCCTGATCATTAGCATTAGCTAAGGGACATATACACACACCTTCTGCATGTGTTCATAAAGCATTAGGAGTCTTTTAAGGACCATGGTTGTCTGTGGATGATGTTTTGAGTAGATGGATGATGGATGGTAGGATACGTTCTTCCTAACTTGGAGATTTCGGGGACGAAATCCTTTAAGTTGGGGAGAATGTAACAACCCGAATTTTTAACAATGTTTAAAGATAAGAATCAAGGCAGAATTTAATTATAAAGTCTGAATCAGGAGAAACGGGTTGCGCCATTGCATTCGTCTCGGAAAAATACGCGAAATAGAGTCCGAGTTTTCGAAAATCGGAGTCCGAATGACCAAGTTATGGCCCGTCAAAGTTTTCAGAAAATTTCAAGTTCAAAAACAGTTCAAAATTGAATTCAGAATTCAAATTCAGCCAAGCAGAAGAGGCGGGAAAAATTCCCGCCACCCCCAAGTCGACTGGGGAGTCGACTTGGGAGTCGACACACCCCAGGTGGTGTCGACTGCCCAGTCGACACCCCTGTCGACTTGGGTGGTTGGCCAGTTTGGCCTGGGTGCACCTGACTTGTTCCTCAAGATATGGTTGGAGGCTTGTGACGGATTTTAAAGGCTCGGATCTATCCTAAGGTTAATCTAAGGGCCTAAACTACTCCTAATCTCTATAAAAAGAACCCTAAGCCTACCTAAACCCTCACAAATCACTCATGCCACGAAGTGCCGCCAAAATCTATCTTGATCATGACCTCCATCTCCAACTCCAAGAGCTCATGCATTCAAATCGGATCTGAATCAAAGGTGCTAGCTTGCTACATCAAATCAAGGGAGTGAATCAACGTTGCTATGCAAGTTTCATGACGATTCTTCAACAAAGGAGCCACCTTTCTTCGTCAAGACGATGCATGATCCTTCCCTAAGCCTCGCTATGTAATTTCTAGCTACTTGTAGATTCTAACGGTGATTCTAATGTGACATGGAATAAAATGCGATGAAACATAAGTATGCTAGCCTATGTGAACCTAATTTTGCCCCTTTTCTATGATCTATGACCTTGGGCTAAGCTTTAGCGACTTAATCATGCCACTCATGCTATGTTTAACCTAGTTTAACTTGCAAGTTTGAATCATTATCTATGGAATGTTAGCATGAACCATTGGGAACCATTTGACTTGTAAAACATTGGCAAAGACTTGACTTTGGGGCTTATGCATGTAAATGAACCCAAACCCCTTATGATACTATGCATGTTTGTGGCTAAATTCCCTTATGATACTATGCATGTTTGTAGCCAAATTCCCTTATGATGCTATGCATATTTTGAGGCCAAACCCCTTATGATACCATGCATGTTGGTGGCCAATCCCTTTTTGACATCGTGCATGTTTTGAGGCCAATATGTAGCATAGTATCCTTACTATGTTGACTCACTTTTACTTGGGTTGGAAACACGATTTGAGGTAGGTTAGACGTGCGTGATTATGACATGATAATTTGACATGGGATTTCATGAAAATATGGCACTTATGATACACCTAAATGTGGGCATGACATGTGGGGGTAAACATGGGACATGAACTAGACACGTATGGGTTGTAAGTGTAATATGACACTAGACCAAACATGAAAGTGGCCAACTCGAGGTTGGGTTGAGTTTGTTGCATAAATCTACCCGGACTCGCCCAGCTTAACTAGTGGCTACAAACAATAGGACCCAATGTGAGTAGTTGGTCATATAGCACTTAAAACCCGAGGTTAGACTAGGTTGTGGTGTAAATCTACCCGGACCTGCCCGGCTTAACTAGTAACCACAACAAAGTCTAATGTGAGAGGTTAGGGTGCATTAATCTAATTAATTCCACATGAAAAGGTTAAGTAATTTTGACTAATGACACTTAACCGATATGACACGAATGGGCAGGTTAAGTTAAACCGGACTTGATTTCTTAATGACACTTAACCATATAAGACAATTAGGGGATGGGGTTAAGTAATTTACACTTAACTAATCCGACTTGGTAATTAGATGGGATTGAGTAATTTAGACTTAACTAATCTAAACACGGTAATTAGATGGGGTTAAGTAATTTAGACTTAACTAATCTAAACACGGTAATTAGATGGGGTTAAGTAACCTACACTTAACTAATCTAAACACGGTAATTAGATTGGGTTGAGTAACCTACACTTAACTAATCTAAACACGGTAATTCGATGGGGTTAAGTTAAACACTTAACCAATCTAAACTTGGTAATTCAATGAGGTTAAGTAACCAATACTTAACCAACTTAACATGATAATTTAATGGGGTTAAGTAACTTATACTTAATCAATTATACATGGTGATTTGATGAGTTAAGTAACCTATACTTAACCAATCTAATATACGGATCTGATAGGGTTAAGACCTTTTAAATATACTTAACCATTGTAATACGATTAGTGGATGAGGTCAAGTTAACCTATACTTAACCAATCCAACTCGATAATCCGATGAGGTTAAGGTAATCTATGCTTAACCAATCTAACACGATAATCTGATAGGGTTAAGATAAACAAATACTTAACCAATTTGACTTGATGATTGAATAGGGTTAAGTCATGAGCTTCTTGGTACACTTAACCTACTTGTGGGGCTAGGTCTTGGACTTGAATACTTAGCCAAATCTTGACATGATTCGTAGACAGGTTAAGTCATGAACTTAAATGACAATACTTAACCCATTAGACAAAACCCTAGTTCAGGGGACTAGGTGGAAAACCGGGATTAACAAGGATAATGGGAAAGGAGACTAAGTGGTAAACCTTAGTTTAGGAAACTAAGTATGAAACACCCCACCTCCGTTAGGGTCACTCTCAAAGGGAATGCCCTAATTTTGGTGGAGGTTTATAAGTACAAGTCACAGATATACAAGACAGATAAAAGAACACATATTTGTAAACAGCGGAAGAACAACAAACTTTTATTTCATAAAGTCAAATACGTGTTACAACAACTTCCTTTCCAAAAACATAACATAATACTTTCATAATCTGTCTTGAGTACATGATTTAAAGAAGCATAAATAAAACATAGATAAACTGCAAAGCCCTCATAGTGATTGTCCAAAGCCATAGTTCAAAACAGGAAAGTCCAAGCAATACATTTCTCTTCTTCAAGCTGGATGCTAAGGCTGGTCAAGCTGCTGTGTTCCCTCCCTGAGGACCTGGGGGGGGGGAACGGAAGAAAGAAGACGAAAGAAAAATAGAGTCAGACATAAAGCCTGAGTAAGTCTAGTACTACTTTGTCTATGAATAAAGAACTGGGTATGATAAGTAATAACAAGAAGTGGGCAAGCACTATAAACTTGGTTAAGTTGTCTAGGGTCGAATATACTATCGTACCCCATGTTAATCTCTGAACCCATATAAACTAGTTTCCAATTTGCACCCCATAATCAGGGTGATGTGATCCATCCAATGATGATCGGCTCCTACTCGCATAGTTACATGTGTCTTACGGCCCCCGATGTCGTAGTTACCTATGCTGGTCCCACCATGGGGTGTATCAAGTCCCATAGTGGCAACCCGACACAACCTTAGAGTGCACAGGTATGCTACTGGTGTCCAGTGCCTTATTTTTCTGCACCGGAGTGTGTGCACGCCCGCACTCCGTTAGAACCTACACTGCTACACCACCGCCGTCGATTTGACCTCTTACAATCAGCCCAGTAATCGTGCCCCACCCTGCCTAGTTTCAGGGTATCCTGATACACCTTTTAGGGTTACTGCTGAAAAGGGTCCCCCGTTACTAGGTTTTCTATCTCTAGCCAACATGCTAAGTTGGTTAAGTGTTTCCTACCTAACCCCCACCAGTCCGTTTAGTTTAGCATGTTCCATTTTGATTAAGTCTTTAGTTCACTTAATCCTAACAATCCTGACTCAGCCTTAATTGTCTTATTAAGGCCCTGACCTCTCACATTAGACAGGTATTGTTGTGGCTGCCTGTTGCCGGTTGGTTCCGGGCAGTCTTACGCCACAACTCAGTCTAACCTCGGGTCCTTGCTGGGCTCCATGTTTAACCTCCCACATTGGATAGGTATTGTTGTGACTACTGGACAGCCGGGCGGTTCCGGGCAGGTTTACATCACAACTCAATCCAACCTCGGGTTAAACACATCGTCTTTTCTACATTTACATATTTTGTCATTCTTCTTTATTCCTTATATGTAAATATTTGCGGCCCATTATTATGTTAATGGTGTAAAGGTTACACCAACCATGGGCCCAACCCATACTTGACTTTGGGCCCTTCTATTTCATATTTTCATTCATTAATTAATTTTTAACCCAACGTTATTTTCCCCCGTTTTACACGTCCGTTTATATATATTGGGCTTAGCCTTTTAAAGCCCAATTTTGCCATGCGAAAAGGGGAGGCTTAAGGCGTATACACCAAGAGGGGAAAGTGAGCGCATGAACTTGCATATGACGTTGGAAAATACATAATAGAAATTGGTGTACTTGCATAGTGGTAACATAGGTGACATGAATCAAAGCATGGGAACTTGCATAGGTTTAACTACAACATGAACCTATATTCTTATTTAGGCATAATGTCAAACATAAGCATGGCACAAATACTTCTAGCATAAGCATGGCATAATGTCAAACATAAGCATGGCATAAATACTTCTAGCATAAACATGGCATAATGTCAAACATAAGCATGGCATAAAATACTTCTAGCATAGGCATGACATATTGTCAAACATAAGCATGGCATAAATACTTCTAGCATGAACATAGCATAATTCAACTTAATCATGATTTAAGCCTAATAACATAACGATGGTATAAACATACTTATGCATAAATATTCCTAAACATGGTGTTTGCTTTAAACTTGCAAAAAGGGATTTTTGAGTCTAACCTAGCCATGTCATCATATAATCCTTTAAAACAAGATAGACTTAATAACGGATTTCAATTATGCCAAATATCATTCCTAGCCATATTCATAAGTTTGTAAAAGCATGACTTAATGCATGGATTATGGTGTCAAAATTCCATATAGTTTCATATGAACTATAATAACCAAACTTGTCTCAATTGCTTGCAAAACGATTTATGCACAAAGTATACATCATGACGATATAATAACAAAGCCCCAAACTTGCATAAATTTCAATTAACTACATACATGTAGCTTCAATATAGATTACACAATTTGCGCAATATTCCAAACGTTTATTTGCATAGAACTACCGCATGTAGTTCTTTATAATGAATAACATAATTTTGCACAAATATGAATTACTTCCATTGCCACAATTCAAGCATACACATCAACACAGTTGTTTATTAATACCAAGGTAATACTCTACTTAGTTGCGGCGAATTTTCTAATTAAGAGACACGATTCCTTTGTTGAATTGATTAGCTTTAGGTTGCTTGAATTGCTTTAGGCTTTAGAACTTTCTTCCTAATTCTCTCTCTAGTTGGCGGCTACTCTTTGTCGTTCCTCAGCAACATGGCGGCTATAATCTTATTTTGAATGAATAGATTAGGGTTTAGTCTAGGGTTGTTTATATAGAGGTTAGGAATTGATTAGGACCCTTGATGTTGCTAGGTTAGATCATAGCCATTCATTAGGAAGAGAGACCAATAAAAACCCGCCACCTAGCCCTAATGACAAAGCAGACCACAGCAATTCGACCACACACCGACCTGGCCAGCCAGGTTGACTGGGCTCGACCAGGTCGATACCCCTGTCGACAGGGCTGTCGACAGCCCTGTCGACATGGGTAGCCCAGGTCGACAACCCAGTCGACCTGGGTGGCCCAGGCGGGTGTTCTTCCACCCTGGCCCAATGGGCCCGATTTTAAATTATTATTTTATTCTGTTTGAATTTTAAATTTGATTCAAAACTTCCGAAGGCCATATCTTCTTCATACGGACTCCGTTTTTCGAAAACTCGGACTCTATTTCGCGTATTTTTCCGAGACGAACGCAATGGCGTATCCCGTTTCCCTTAGTTCTTTGATTTCAGATTAATTATACTTTAATTTGCTAATTTCACAGTTATAGAATTTTCGGGGTGTTACATTCTCCCCCACTTAAAAGGATTTCGTCCCCGAAATCTTCAAGTTAGGAGGAATGTATATCCTAACATCCAATCATCCATCTACTCATTCATCAAACACGAGCATCCATTGTCCTTAAAAGACTTCTAATGCTTCATGATCATATGCGAGGTGTGTGTGTACATGAACTTATCTAATGCAAAATCAGGCGGTCTACTGATTCAGTTGACCTCCTTAATGCGAATTATGTAAGTGCCATGAATCCATTATGTATGCAAATTTTCCTATTCTGGATTCTACATGAGTGCACAATCATTCAATACAAATGCAGCATCCACATGACAACACATTAAAGTTCAATCACATTCGAAAGCAAACATATATGCATATGCAATATGAAGTGACTGAGCCGATCTAAAACCTAGATTGTGTGTGTATATGCATCCACGAGCAACCACTAGCAATCACTTGCAACCACTTGCAACCATCATACATAACATGTTTCAATTACATGTTTTCATCCAAAAAGATTCTACCTAAAAGATACGGTCGAGGAAATATACCTAAAAAGATAGATAAAAGCGCAACTTAAGGAAAAAGGAAAGATCAAGGATATACCCTCGAACAGAAAAGGGTAGGCAGTGCGGATTCTAGCTTCAGTTTCCCAAGTCGCGTCTCCCTCGGTGTCGCTCCACTGGACTTTGACGAGCTTGACTTCACGGTTGCGTAGTCTCTTCACTTCCGTTCCTAAGATGCGGGTTGGAACTCTTCTTATGGTTGCCTCGCGTTCCACTTCGACCTCTTCGAGGATATTTGGCTCTACCACTTCGGCTGACTCATGTAGACATTTTCGGAGATGTGAAACGTGAAAGACGTTGTGGACTCCAGCCAACTTCTCGGGTAGCTCTAATCTATAGGCCATTTTCCCAATCTTCTCGATAATAGGGAATGGCCCTACGAATCTTGGCGCTAGCTTTCCTGTGGTTCCAAAACGAACAACGTTTCTTAGTGGTGATACCTTGAGAAAAACTCTGTCTCCAACCTCAAATTCAAGGTCGGTCCTCCTCTTGTCGGCGTAGGACTTTTGTCTGTCTTGGGCCGTCTTCATCCTCCTTCGTATTAAGTCTACTTTCTCCGAGGTCTCTCGGATCATGTCTGGTCCAAGTATGAGCTTATCCGTGGACTCCACCAACAAGTGGGCGATCGACACGGTCTTCCATATAAAGCTTCGAAGGGCGCCATTCCGATGGTTGCTTGATAGCTGTTGTTGTAGGCAAATTCCACCAAAGGAAGGTGGTCTTCCCATGTCCCTCCGAAGTCGAGGACGCGTAGTCTTAAAAGGTCTTCCAAAACTCT
Organism: Allium sativum; assembly: GCA_030737875.1. NCBI lineage: Eukaryota > Viridiplantae > Streptophyta > Magnoliopsida > Asparagales > Amaryllidaceae > Allium > Allium sativum. The sequence continues at coordinate 39,406,832 of JASFAX010000020.1, read as the reverse complement.
GTTCACTCTCTCTGTTTGGCCGTCGGTTTGGGGATGATAGGCCGTGCTTAAGCATAACTGCGTTCCTACTGCTTCTTGCAGACTCCGCCAAAACTCACTGGTGAAGATGGGGTCTCGGTCACTAACAATGCTAGATGGTATTCCATGGAGTCGAACGATTTCCTTGAGGTAAAGTGATGCTAGGGATGAGGCAGTTCTTTTACTTTTGACAGGTAAAAAGTGGGCGCTTTTAGTAAGCCTATCCACTATTACCCAAATGCTAGTGTTGCCTCTCCTAGACCTAGGCAGCCCATCGATGAAGTCCATTGAGATGCTATCCCACTTCCACTGCGGGACCTCCAGAGGATGTAGTAGTCCGCCAGGCTTTTTCTGTTCTGCTTTAACCTGTTGGCACACCATACATTTAGAAACGAATTCTGCCACGTCCTTTTTTATGCCATTCCAAAAGAAAGTCCTTTTTATGTCTTTGTACATTTTATCCCCGCCTGGGTGTATCGTCATCTTGGAGTGATGTGCTTCCTCGAGAACCTTCTTTATTAAATCGTTTGTCTGTGGGACGCATAGTCTTCCGTCTCGCCTTAGCAAACCCTTATCGTCAATGGAGTGTCTGTTGAGGTGACTTGAAATCTCACCCCTAATTAGCCTATCAATTATTTCCACAAGTTGAGGGTCTTCGCGTTGTGCTGTCCCTACTGAATCCACTAAAGTTGGTCGTACTTCGAGAGATGCTAGCAAGCCTAGTACGAAATCGGAGGAGGGCCTAAAGTCGAAACTGGCTATAAACTCTAGGCTTTGTCTTTCAACAAACAATGGGCTTAGGGTCAATTTCTTTCGGCTCAACGCGTCTGCCACTACGTTGCCTTTGCCCGGAGTATAGGAGATTTCGAAATCGTACGAGGCAAGAAACTCCATCCATCTTTGTTGCCTCAAGTTAAGATCCTTCTGCGAGAAAAGATATTTCAACGATTTATGGTCAGTGTAAAGTTCGAACTTCTCACCTTGGAGATAGTGTCGCCAAGACTTGAGTGCAAAGACGATGGCGGCTAACTCAAGATCGTGGGTTGGGTAGTTCTTTTCGTGCACCTTCAACTGCCTCCCGCCATAAGCTACTACCCTTCCTTCTTGCATTAAGACGGCGCCTAGCCCTGTCCCACATGCATCCGTATAAACAGTGAACATCTTGGTCCCATCTGGCAGCGTCAAAACTGGGGCTGTTGTAAGAGCCCTTTTCAGTCGTTGGAAAGCAAATTCGCAATCCAAATCCCAATTGAACACTAGATTCTTCTTAGTCAATTTCGTGAGCGGAGCTGAGATTTTCGCAAAATCCTTTATAAATTTTCGATAGAAACCTGCTAGTCCTAGAAAGCTTCGGACCTCAGTTGCATTCCTTGGTGTCTTCCAATCTTGTACCGCCACTACCTTAGCAGGGTCCACCGCTAACCCTTGTTTGGATACTATGTGCCCAAGGAACCTCACTTCTTCTCTCCAAAAGTGGCATTTGGAGAATTTGGCTTTTAGTTGATGGACTCGCAAAGTTTCCATGATTGCCCTTAAGTGTTGAGCATGTTCCTCTTCACTCTTTGAGAAGATAAGGATATCATCTACGAAGACCACTACGAATTTGTTGAGGAAATCTCTAAATACCCTACTCATCAGGTCCACGAAGTAAGCAGGTGCATTTGTCAAGCCGAAAGGCATGACAAGCCATTCAAAGAAGCCGTCTGGGGTTCTGAACGCCGTTTTATCGATGCTATCTTCAGCCACCCTTAGCTGATGAAAACCGGTTGCTAAATCGAGTTGGGAGAAAACAGACGCTCCTACAAGCTGATCAAATAAATCGTCAATTCTAGGGAGAGGGTGCCTATTCTTTTTCGTTAGCTTGTTGAGCTCCCTATAGTCAACACATAGACGGAGTGAACCATCCGCCTTTGTAGCGAACACCACCGGAGCGCCCCATTCTGAAATGCTCCTCCTAATGAACCCCTTTTCTAGAAGCTCTTTAATCTGTTTACTGAGCTCTTTCCTTTCTCGTGGAGCCATATGTCTAACGGGCAACGCAACGGGCTTTGCATTATCTACAAGATATATGCGGAAATCTATTTCCCGCTTCGGAGGCAAGCCCTTCACCTCTTCAAAGACATCCGGATATTCCCGGACCACTCTAACTGATTGCAAGTTTTCAACAGAGGCATCTAGCGATTCAAGATAACTAAGCATAACCGCATACGAGGGATTACAAGAAATTTCCAAAGTATTACCGAGCTGGGTTAGGAGCCTAACAACCCTTTTCTCACAATCAAGGATGGCCCCATTACGGGATAGCCAATCCATACCCAAAATCAAACCATACCCCGAAAAGCCCAAAACAAAGGCACTACATTGAAATTCAACACTTAGAATAGAAATTTTCAAATCCAAACAGATCATAGACAAATGAGCTGGGCCCCCAATTGGGTTTGAAACAATTAAGGGGTCCTCTACCATACTAGTTTTTTAGGTGCAGAGATTCTACTAAAGCAGACGAGATAAAGGAGTGTGATGCGCCGGAATCAAATAAAGTGCGAACGGGGTGATCATAAAGATAAACTACACTTTCTACAGAAGTGTTTGTACCTCGCTGTTGCAATGGTGGCGCTTCTAGCACATGAACCTGTGCCCCTGGGGTGGATCCAGCGCCCTGCCCCTGTCCTCGTTTCCTTGGGCAGTCCTTAGCCCTGTGGCCTGTCTGACCGCATGAAAAGCACCAACCATTCTCCTTGGCCTTCTTTTTCCGGCAGTCCTTTACTAAGTGCCCCACTTTGCCACAGAAATTGCACTTCCTCTTCTCTTTGTTGCCTTTTCCGCCTTTCTTAAAGTCCGCCTTCTTAGGCTGCAAACCCTCTTTCTTCCCTTGAGAGCTTTCTGCCTTTGTCTCCTTCTTGCCCTTATCCTCCTCATTCAGCAATGCCAGTTGCACCAATCTTTCATACGTGGCCCCCATGGGTATATGGGTCATAGCCAAACTGTGTAATGGCTCATTTAACCCTTTGACGAAACGGAGAGCCTTCTTGTGCGGGGTGTTGACTAGGTCAAGCCCAAACCTAGCCAGCTCATCAAACTGATTTACATACTCTCTGACAGTCTTGTCTCCTTGCTTAAGAAATAAGAATTTTTCCAACTGCAAACTCCTTTCCGCATCTGAGAGAAATTTGGTCTCAAACCTTGCCATAAAGTCCTCCCATGTCTCCACTGGTCTTTCAGCATTAGTGACTTCCCACCAGTAGGAAGCCTCGCCCTTCAATAGCCACACTGCCAACTGTACTTTTTGTCTATCCTCTACCTCAAAGATGATGAATAGGTCCTCAGTTTCTTTCAGCCAATTTCTAGCTGCTACGAAGGACTCAGTTCCATGGAAATCCCTTCCTCCCATAGCTTTAAAATCTTTACATATCTTAGCAAACGCGTTTCCCCGAGGAGGAGGTGGAGGAAAAGGTGCTGCTGCAGCTAGATGGTTTCCTTCAGCTGGGGGAGGAGGAATGGTAGGACCTGGCTGAGTGGCCCTTGCTTCTAAGAACCGTCTAAACCAACCAGGTATTGGCACCCCTTCAGGCAAGTTAAGTTCTTGGGACATGCTGAAACAAAAAGGATAGATTCAAAACGAAGGATAAGAGATAGTACCTATGGCTTTGGGGAGTGGACTTTGCCTTTTTAAAATAAAATAATATTTTTCTTTTAAAAATGCTTCTTTAAATTTCCTTTTTGAAAATAATTTTTTTCAAAACTTTTTATCTTATCTGGTAAACCTATGCTCTGATACCAAGTGAAACACCCCACCTCCGTTAGGGTCACTCTCAAAGGGAATGCCCTAATTTTGGTGGAGGTTTATAAGTACAAGTCACAGATATACAAGACAGATAAAAGAACACATATTTGTAAACAGCGGAAGAACAACAAACTTTTATTTCATAAAGTCAAATACGTGTTACAACAACTTCCTTTCCAAACACATAACATAATACTTTCATAATCTGTCTTGAGTACATGATTTAAAGAAGCATAAATAAAACATAGATAAACTGCAAAGCCCTCATAGTGATTGTCCAAAGCCATAGTTCAAAACAGGAAAGTCCAAACAATACATTTCTCTTCTTCAAGCTGGATGCTAAGGCTGGTCAAGCTGCTGTGTTCCCTCCCTGAGGACCTGGGGGGGGGGAAACGGAAGAAAGAAGACGAAAGAAAAATAGAGTCAGACATAAAGCCTGAGTAAGTCTAGTACTACTTTGTCTATGAATAAAGAACTGGGTATGATAAGTAATAACAAGAAGTGGGCAAGCACTATAAACTTGGTTAAGTTGTCTAGGGTCGAATATACTATCGTACCCCATGTTAATCTCTGAACCCATATAAACTAGTTTCCAATTTGCACCCCATAATCAGGGTGATGTGATCCATCCAATGATGATCGGCTCCTACTCGCATAGTTACATGTGTCTTACGGCCCCCGATGTCGTAGTTACCTATGCTGGTCCCACCATGGGGTGTATCAAGTCCCATAGTGGCAACCCGACACAACCTTAGAGTGCACAGGTATGCTACTGGTGTCCAGTGCCTTATTTTTCTGCACCGGAGTGTGTGCACGCCCGCACTCCGTTAGAACCTACACTGCTACACCACCGCCGTCGATTTGACCTCTTACAATCAGCCCAGTAATCGTGCCCCACCCTGCCTAGTTTCAGGGTATCCTGATACACCTTTTAGGGTTACTGCTGAAAAGGGTCCCCCGTTACTAGGTTTTCTATCTCTAGCCAACATGCTAAGTTGGTTAAGTGTTTCCTACCTAACCCCCACCAGTCCGTTTAGTTTAGCATGTTCCATTTTGATTAAGTCTTTAGTTCACTTAATCCTAACAATCCTGACTCAGCCTTAATTGTCTTATTAAGGCCCTGACCTCTCACATTAGACAGGTATTGTTGTGGCTGCCTGTTGCCGGTTGGTTCCGGGCAGTCTTACGCCACAACTCAGTCTAACCTCGGGTCCTTGCTGGGCTCCATGTTTAACCTCCCACATTGGATAGGTATTGTTGTGACTACTGGACAGCCGGGCGGTTCCGGGCAGGTTTACATCACAACTCAATCCAACCTCGGGTTAAACACATCGTCTTTTCTACATTTACATATTTTGTCATTCTTCTTTATTCCTTATATGTAAATATTTGCGGCCCATTATTATGTTAATGGTGTAAAGGTTACACCAACCATGGGCCCAACCCATACTTGACTTTGGGCCCTTCTATTTCATATTTTCATTCATTAATTAATTTTTAACCCAACGTTATTTTCCCCCGTTTTACACGTCCGTTTATATATATTGGGCTTAGCCTTTTAAAGCCCAATTTTGCCATGCGAAAAGGGGAGGCTTAAGGCGTATACACCAAGAGGGGAAAGTGAGCGCATGAACTTGCATATGACGTTGGAAAATACATAATAGAAATTGGTGTACTTGCATAGTGGTAACATAGGTGACATGAATCAAAGCATGGGAACTTGCATAGGTTTAACTACAACATGAACCTATATTCTTATTTAGGCATAATGTCAAACATAAGCATGGCACAAATACTTCTAGCATAAGCATGGCATAATGTCAAACATAAGCATGGCATAAATACTTCTAGCATAAACATGGCATAATGTCAAACATAAGCATGGCATAAAATACTTCTAGCATAGGCATGACATATTGTCAAACATAAGCATGGCATAAATACTTCTAGCATGAACATAGTATAATTCAACTTAATCATGATTTAAGCCTAATCACATAACGATGGTATAAACATACTTATGCATAAATATTCCTAAACATGGTGTTTGCTTTAAACTTGCAAAAAGGGATTTTTGAGTCTAACCTAGCCATGTCATCATATAATCCTTTAAAACAAGATAGACTTAATAACGGATTTCAATTATGCCAAATATCATTCCTAGCCATATTCATAAGTTTGTAAAAGCATGACTTAATGCATGGATTATGGTGTCAAAATTCCACATAGTTTCATATGAACTATAATAACCAAACTTGTCTCAATTGCTTGCAAAACGATTTATGCACAAAGTATACATCATGACGATATAATAACAAAGCCCCAAACTTGCATAAATTTCAATTAACTACATACATGTAGCTTCAATATAGATTACACAATTTGCGCAATATTCCAAACGTTTATTTGCATAGAACTACCGCATGTAGTTCTTTATAATGAATAACATAATTTTGCACAAATATGAATTACTTCCATTGCCACAATTCAAGCATACACATCAACACAGTTGTTTATTAATACCAAGGTAATACTCTACTTACAATGGTTGCGGCGAATTTTCTAATTAAGAGACACGATTCCTTTGTTGAATTGATTAGCTTTAGGTTGCTTGAATTGCTTTAGGCTTTAGAACTTTATTCCTAATTCTCTCTCTAGTTGGCGGCTACTCTTTGTCGTTCCTCAGCAACATGGCGGCTATAATCTTATTTTGAATGAATAGATTAGGGTTTAGTCTAGGGTTGTTTATATAGAGGTTAGGAATTGATTAGGACCCTTGATGTTGCTAGGTTAGATCATAGCCATTCATTAGGAAGAGAGACCAATAAAAACCCGCCACCTAGCCCTAATGACAAAGCAGACCACAGCAATTCGACCACACACCGACCTGGCCAGCCAGGTTGACTGGGCTCGACCAGGTCGATACCCCTGTCGACAGGGCTGTCGACAGCCCTGTCGACATGGGTAGCCCAGGTCGACAACCCAGTCGACCTGGGTGGCCCAGGCGGGTGTTCTTCCACCCTGGCCCAATGGGCCCGATTTTAAATTATTATTTTATTCTGTTTGAATTTTAAATTTGATTCAAAACTTCCGAAGGCCATATCTTCTTCATACGGACTCCGTTTTTCGAAAACTCGGACTCTATTTCGCGTATTTTTCCGAGACGAACGCAATGGCGTATCCCGTTTCCCTTAGTTCTTTGATTTCAGATTAATTATACTTTAATTTGCTAATTTCACAGTTATAGAATTTTCGGGGTGTTACAAAGTAATAATTCTTAGTCAAGAGATTTGGACCAGTTCACAGATAGATGAGTAACCCGATACGGTAGGTCATCGCTTAAACACACGAGGAGGAGCGAATTATCTGACTTAGATAAAGGCTCCAACGAACTGGGTGACGAAGCGGTAGCTTCGGGGGACGTGGGGGTACTCTTGGTATCCCTCTGTGAGGTGGCAGATGGTCCATGAAACCTGGCCTCACAGAGGTTAAGGTCTGTGGTAGAAGAGCTAAGAGTATGCCTTGGTTGCTATGCGAGCGACCTAAAGACTGGGATGGATTAGCGTGGAGTTGTCGATTCTTGTTTTTGCCCTAGATAGCGCGTCGTCAACTACCTACCATCTTTAGTCAATTGTGTACGAACGGAAAGGCAGAGAACTCCCAACAGACCATATACTTGCTATCGAGTTATGGGTGAGGTTGGCCCATAGGAAAGTGGGGCTATAGTGGGGTCGGGATGTAGTTCTCATACATGATTTTTCTTGGATTTCCTTTCAGTAGTTGAGGGAGGGGTCACGTGGGACCATAGCCACGGATACAAAAACAGACCTTGATATCTGCATCAGCAGACGACTTAAAGCTCCCGACCGAGTTCCGTATTTCTCGATTCGCCCTGGCACGGAACTCGAATGGCACATTGGGATACATGTGCGTCTAGACATGGAAAACGATTCACGATACATACGTGGGATAAAGGGCGTGGTTGACGGGTGGCATAATCCCTAGTGGCCCTAGGTGGCTTGAACCCAAACCGAGACACGGAAACGTTCATTAGGTAGCATGAAAAGAACGTTGAGGTGGTATAGATTTACAGGGGAAAGCCCGTACGGCCTACGGCAAAGGACTGAACTTATACATGAAAAGAAACATACGAGTTGGGAAAACCTACATATGCTATATATTAGGTTGACATGGACCATTACATGACGTTGGGCAAGGGACATTCATAGTTAACACATGACGCGGGTTGGGATACTAGTACGAGAGGTGCAGAGTAAATATACATGTTAAATACCGGGGGATGTTATACATGATAGATACCTTGGGATAGTATACTTGACAGAAACCTGACGATGTGATACCTTGATTTATCTTGACACCGTAGTTTATCATGATACCTTAGTTTATCTTGCTACAGTAATTCATCCAGTTATCTTGGTTTAGCTTATCTATCTTGTCGACATCCTTATGTTTACTTTCAGTTTATGCATGTCATGTTACCTTTACCTGTTTTTATACTGGAAGTAGATAGGACTTACCAGTCTTTATGACAGACCCCGTTTTGTTTCGCCTCTTTGTCTTCCGTTCCCCCCCCCCCCCCTCAGGTTTTCAGGGAGGAAATGATGTTGTTTAGTTCAGACCTCTTATGCTCGAAGGTCATCATGTATAGCTTGGTCTTCTCTTGGCTATGGCTGCTTCACCGCTTTATTTTGGGGAATAATTTATGAAAAAAGTTTTATGCTTCTTTACTATTGCAAGACAGGTTTTGATGTATTCTGATGTAAAAGGCTTTAGACCTTATTTTATAAGGTAATGAAATTTGTTTTACTTCCGTTGTTTTATATATGTTCTGTCTTGTAATATTTCTGTGCATGTTTATCTAGATAATGCTTCACCAAACCTAGTGCATTCCCTTGTGAGTGACATTAGCGGAGGCGGAGTGTTACAAAATGAATAGATGTAAATGAAAAATGAGAAAAACAGCAAATAAAATTATACATAGCAATTATAGTAATTCAGCTAGTCGTACTTTGCGTTCGCTTTTGAAGTAAAACAAACACCACGTAGGAAATGAAATAGCGGGGGAAAAAATGGCATAGTGGGATATAATTTCGTCATATGAGGGTATTCCCAACCCGGTAGGTTGAGAATGGTCAATTCCAAGTGGGTTGACTTCCATTCCATCCTAACCCACAAAAATATAATAATAATAATAATAAACAATTTTCTTAGTTAACTTTCTTTCAGTTGGCTAAAGAAGTATATATTAAAAAAAAAAAAAAAACTAGTGGTCTCAGCAGACTATTTTTTAGCCTCTGCACATTTTTTTATTTAATATAGTGTAGCAGGCTATTATGGTTATTTGATAAAGGTTAATTTGTCAACCTTAAGCATATTCAAGCATTGTTTACTTTTGTTTTCCCAACCGGGGTACTTTAGTCTTTATTTTATTTTATTTTTAAAATCCAAACCCCCTCCCCGGCTAACAAATAAAAAATCAAGATAGAGTCCTTCAAATTTATACTTCTCTTAACAAGAAATGGAGTTTCTTGGGATTTAATTTCGTCATATTAGAGCATACCCAACCGGGTAGGTTGAGAATGACCAATTCCAAGTGGGTTGACTTCCAATCTATGACAATCCACAAAATAATCAATTTTCTTTGCTGACTTTTTTCCAGTTGGTTAAAGAAATGTACATTTGAAAGAAGAAAAAAAAGTTGGTCTCAGCTGACGTTTGGCAATATTAAGGATTGCCAAATCAACCCTAAAGAAAGCAATTGATCTCCTGTTTGAAGGCTGTCGGTTGCTTCTCAATTTAACACTAGGTTCGGAATGATATAAGAGACTGAATTGGGCAATCAGGCTTTATTTCGCTTTTCAGTTCCAAATAATCGGCTATCTTATGTCTGTTTACGTATCGTTCCACCATGATAAAATATCAAGATGGATCGACCAATCTTTGAAGTCGTAAATAGAAAATTCGTCCTGTTTCGAATTGGCTCCCATTCGTTCTATAAAAAGAAGAAGAAGTCCGCACTCCAACGGCGTGGGATTGGTGATTTTTTGGTAATAATAATAATAATAATAATAAAAGTGGAAGATGCGTACGTACGCACGCAGCGTGGGTAGGCATGAAACTTGAAAGCAGCAGGATAAGGTCAGATATCTGTCTTCTTCCTTGGAGTATTATATACATACATAAGTAAAGTAAAACAGCGACAATGGCGTGGGTTACGTAATGCTTTTTAGGTCATGTCCCTGGTCCTACCTACGGCGCCTGCTTCTCCAGTCCAATCGACGCCATACCTCCCTCCACATCTGCTTGCGTTCACATGGTCCCTCCTTTATTTTCCTTCTTTACCCCGTAAGCCTGCCAATTTTCTCCTCTTTTTCATACGTTTTCCTAACAGCGGGAACCAATTTATATGTATCACTCTTGCTCAAACCTACTTCCATTTTCCTCTTGTTCCACTCTTGCTTTTAAGAGCGTTCTCTATTGTACCTTTCTTAGGTTGTTAGAGCATTTTTCTTCAGGGGGGCTTTCCACCGATACGTGTTTGCTGACACCATTTTAACGTCTATAACCATGACAACATTAAACAACGGTGGTATTAGTGATGTGTGGCTTATATTTAAATGAAATAATATATATACGTTGCATCACGAGGCACGCCGAACCCTACTGGGACATGTAACAGAAGCAGACTCAATTCTTTGTTAATTGAATATAAGAACAGCTTTGTACGTCGATGGCTTACAGCCAATGAAAACGACAAGACGATTAGTACATGCTCTTATTATTATATAATATTCACGGTCGCATTAGTCCTTATTACAATTGTTGCTCGACACATTTAGGTATACAGTACCCTCAATTATCTTATCTTCCGGTAAAATATACATCACGTAGGATAGGATACCAAACTTCAAATCATATCCTCACTCAAGTGCAGACCACCTTCAAGCATCAAGTTTTGCCGTCTCATTATTACACCAATGACGTACGTACGTATATGCCTTAATGCCAGCTGCATAAAGCTAATAGTTCGTTCTTCTTCATTGCCTACGACGCAGTTGTTTTTATTTGTAAATTGAACGGTAAAAATCAAAGGAACAGATGCTTGGTTTATATTGTTTTAAGTTTAAGTTTTCTTCGTACATATAAAAGTACGAATGACTAATGAAAAACAATCCTTTTACAAAATAAATTTACCAAATTAAAATAGAAAACTTTTTATTATCTTCTGTGTAAAAAACAGAAGAACAATGACAAATTACTTTTTCAGGTTGCATTGCAATATAGTCAATGCTTCATCAAATTCGCTATCTTCAGCGAAAATCCATTGAATGCTACCATTCTGCACTGTTCAAAATAATTTGTTTTGCAACGTACCAAACGGCTCAGTTTTGTTGCGCATAGCCCTCCGTTTCACTCACTTTCTTTTTGTACTATCATGCTTGTGTCTGACTTTTACATCATTAACCAAAGCTACAATTGGCTTATTTTCCGGAACAACATTGAAGTTGAGAATAATTATGTCGTGGATTCCTTTTCCTGTATTTACCACAAGCCTTTTACACTTCAATGATAGAGTTGAGCATTACAAGAATTAAACAGTATAGCAACGCACCTTTCCAATGGCCTCAAATGGCATTAACCAACGGCTTCCAATGGAAGCCGAATTTTGAAAAATTCTTACGGGTACAAAAATACACCATTGAAAGCCGTTGATTTTAAGGCCGTTGATAACCGATACGCGGGTCAAGCAGAAATTTCCCGAAACCTACTCCTCCTTCCTCATTGCTCAAACCCACGAATTCTTTTCACTTTCCCCCAATTCTCCCCCCCCAATTCTAAAATCAACCCCTCCACACCATCAACCGCCTAGGATCTCTCCAACTCATTCAAGGCACTCTCTTCTCCTCTCTAATCTTCGATTTCAAGGTATGAATTAACCTAATTTTGTTTAATACCCTATAAATTTAGCAATTTAAGCATAATTATAATGTAATTGTGTATCTATTGCTGTTAATTAGTTGCTAATATAGGGTTTAATCATTTTAGTTGCTAATCTAAGGTTTTATTTATAAATTAGTTAGTTGTTACTCTAGGTTTTAATTAGTTTAATTAGTTGTTAATGAGTTTGTATTTATACACTTATTTGATTATGTTGCTAATCTAGTTTTTAATTAGTTCAAGTTGTATATGTATACATGCATATATGTAGCATTGTATGTATATATAGTTGGTAATCAATCTATGTATTTTGTTTATTTGGTTGAGCCCCAATTCAGTAAAAACGATATTTAATTTTCGAAAACTTGTAGTGGAAATTGAAATATTTAAGTTTATATTTTATAAAAATTTAGCGAAAACAACATTTAATTTTATATATAACGTACTGTTATATACTTCAATTTAATGTTGAAAATATATGTACATGTGATAAAACTCATATATGTTGAAAATATACGTATAAGTTGAATTTTAGAAATCGAAGTTGAAAAAATATATCCTAAATTCACAAAAAAAAAAAGAACAAATCCTAATATGTTATATTCATAAAGCCTTAGAAAGTTTTTTTGGCCCCGTCCAATAAGTATTATATATAATCGTTATATGAATGTTCGTTTTATTAACGGAACAGACATTTATATTCATTGTATACAATATTTGTTGGATTTGTCATTTGTATTGGACAAGCTACAAATACAGTAACGAAATTAAATCTCGTAAGATATTTCATTTTAAACGTTTCTCAAAATTTCAAAAGCACTTCCTTTATGTTCCCTGTGTACATGCAATTGTGTACTATTCAGGGAACTAAAGTAAAGTGCTGCCGAAATTTTGTTGATCCGTTGATCCTTGGTTATAGAAATCTAGATGTAATACTAAAAATTTCAAAAGCACTTCCTTTATATTCTCAAAAGGTGCCAACGGAGTCCTAAAAGCAACATCCGTTGATCCCTGGTTATGGAAATCTAGGGGTAATACTAAAAATTATAATACAAACTCAAATGTATTCGAAATACTATTATAAAATACTGAAAATCTGAAAATATATACAGATTACAACATCTCAGCAGATGTATCAGAAGGCTCAGGAAAAGGAAGAAATCGCACAGTTGAAAGCAGAGATTGTAGAGCTTCATGAGCGTGATCATCGCCGTGAACAGCAGATGGAGTTGCTTAACCAGCGATTGGCGGAGTATATTGCCCAACGCGGTACGACACCTTCATATTCAGGTGGAGAGAGTTGATCAGGTTAGTTTGTTTTGATGTGTTTTGAGAGTTGGTGAGGCTTGCTACATGGTAGTTGTATATATTGTTATGATGGTTTGGACATGATGTTATAATGGTTTGGTGATGATACGGTTTGGACATGGTGTTGGTTATGTTGTTTGGGCGTGATTATGTCGTTTTGGCAGCGTTTGGTTATTATGTTATGTAAATATTGGTTAATTTTTGTGTTTTGTGTTTGTTTTTTATTTTATATTGTGTTTGAGTGTATATATGGTTGAAATTGTGAGTTATATGCTCGAAATGAAGCAGTTCAGAATGTTATATATGTGGTGTGTGGCTTGAAGTGGAAAATCTGAAATCTGTAAAAAAAAAAAAAATCCCAGATTTCCAACGGCGTTAAACGGATTGCGTCGGCTATATGGTCATGACATACCAACGGTTTCCAACGGCCTGTTTGCCAGAAACATAATACATGTGTCCTCATGTATCAGTTGGAAGCCGTTGGAAAGTAAGCGTCGTGTGCGTTGGAAGCCGTTGATCCGTATACCAACGGATTGACCAACGGCTTTCCAATGGCCGCCGGCCCCTGGCCTTTGGAAACCCCTGTTCCTCTTGTTGTGGAGAAACAGTGTTGTAGATTCAAGATTCCACCGATAGGTTTTTTTCTGACCTTTTGCAAACATTTGTAGATCCTGAAACAACGTGAAATTGAAATGTAGTAAAAAAAAGGTACAGAAAAAAATGTTATAGACAATGCAGTATCAACGAATTTAATGAATAATACCTGAGTTGAGTAACAAATTTGACTACAATGGGAAGAAATTCGGATTTAGAGCTAGGAATGAGGAAGATGTAAAGTTGCAAGCGAGGATGAGAGAGATAGAAACGGTTATATCTGTAGATGGGGAACAAAATAGCCATTGGCATTGGCGTCTGATGCGTCTAACACGTTGGACGCTACTGTTATATTTTGAGTCATTCACCTCAATGGTTAAAATTTTGATTTTAACTATTTTGATGTCCGACGGGTTAGACGCCATCATCACGATGGTAACAACCAAAATTTTCAAAGCGAATGGTAGATGATGCATTATTTCTTGAAAGGTTCAACTCTTTGGTGAACATCCAAACATAAAGCATGCATCATATAAACCTCCTCATCAATCATCATGGTCCTCTATGACTGACCCATTTCCTTTCTTTCTTTCTCTTTTCTTTCCCTAGGCTTTATGTCTGACCCATTTCCTTTCTTCCTATCTCTTTTCTTTCCCCAGGCTTATAGGGAGAAATTGTATAGTTTAGATTTCTTTGTTGATTTTGTCATGTTGGATTTCAACAAAGACGGATTTCTTCCTATTCTATTTCCAAGGCTAGGTTACCTTTTTGACTATTTGGGGGATAATATTTACTATGATGTTGTTTTCAATTGAGATTTTGAGACATGACATTGTTTAACTATTTAGTTAATTGAAATAAAGATGGTTTTGTATTTTAAAAATGAAAGTTTCTTCTTCCGCTGTAAATTAATTATTTGTTGTCTTTGTGAAATCTTAGTCACTGTGATGTTTTATGTCTTTATACCTACAATGCTCCATTTTTTTTTTAATGAAATACTCATTTATGTGGGGTGTTACACATTACCTAACTGACAAAAAAATCGAACGATTCTAAGTAATTGGTTAACTCAGGCTAAACAGAAGTTTTCCTTAGTCAAATTGAGAGAATTTTTTTGAAAACTTTTTTGAAATTCAACCTTATTGTAAATTAAGGGACTCATATTATAAGTCTATTTTGTTATTTTAGTTAATTTACACCACAACCCATGCTACTGACTGAAACAATCCTTCCATATTCTGAATTGTCTTGATTTCAAATCTCATGAAGGTTATTAGTGATTATTTCCATAAAGTGTCCAAAGCATCCAAAAAGAGGACATTTAAAAATCACAAGGAATGGAGATTTTGATTATAGGCATATTACTTGAAATTTCCAAATTCTTTCTTTTTACAGAAAATGATCATTTACTGGAGACTACACAAAGCCTTAACAATCCGAAACATGGATAGATTTATTATTTATAATTTATTGACTTTCACAAATCTTAACTTCATAATTTTCTTGAAAATAATTTAAAATCTTCAATACCTTTTTCTTTTTCCAGTTTTTTTAAAATAAAGTTTCTCTCAAATGTAAGACCAAGGATGCAAAGGATTAGTGTTCAACAAAAGAACAACCAAGTTTTCTAGATGAAGTATTGAACGGATATACTTCAAAATTCTGCTTTTGTACCAATACGACATATCGTCACGAATTTCCTGTTTGACTCCAAAACCAAGAAAAGATTTTCAACTGGAACTCCCATAGGAAACAAAAAACTAGAAGTCACGACTATTTCTGTTGTAGCTATTTTTTAATTCAGCCATCAAGCTCAAATCCATTGGATTCACCATATGTCA
Organism: Allium sativum; assembly: GCA_030737875.1. Classification (NCBI taxonomy): domain Eukaryota; kingdom Viridiplantae; phylum Streptophyta; class Magnoliopsida; order Asparagales; family Amaryllidaceae; genus Allium; species Allium sativum. Next base: position 39,391,328 of record JASFAX010000020.1, on the reverse strand, counting down.
TTCTTATGCTCTTTAAGACGAATCTCCAAATACACCGTGCGGTAAATCGGGATTATCCAGAAACTCAAACTCAAAATATTGCTAACTCCTAGTCATTTTAAGCTTATCTTTGATATATGGGTTTACGACTACATCATCTCTAAATTATTTAGAGTCAAGTGCTAAAGACCAAAGAAAATAGAAAAGAAGTTTGAATACGTTCTCTCACTAAATCCTAATTTATTAATTCCTCCGATCATCTTAACCTAAACACTGATAGCAAATGTAACACCGTGTACTTTCCTGAGCCCAAATTTTGATAAAAATCGAAAATCAAACTCATCCAAGCATGAAAGTATAAATCTGGTACCTACAAATAAGGAGCATGAGCATAATCTGGGTACAATAAAACTAACTCACAACGGAACAAGATAGGATAACAAGTATTAACTAAGGGAATTACCTTAAAATAAAATCGCTACATTAATACCGAGCATGAGAGAACAAGAATAGAAAACCAAACCAAACACTTGCAAAGACTGTCTTCCCCTAGATAGACCTGAGAGTTGTTATGAGGAAAGAGTCAAAACAACAAGTCCTGGCGAGTTGAAAATGTATAACACTATCCATAATACATAAATGCATCTCGTATGGTTTCACCCAAATCATATGTCTAACAAGGCTCGTAATTCTAACCTAACCTTGTAAAGATTACACACGATTATCTACTACTGTTCCCAAGGTAGCACTTCTCAAAGATAACGTTATCGTAATTTCTAAGACATAACTTTTACACACAAGTATGAAGCCTTTAAACCACCGTACGGACAAATACCAAAACTAAGTGGCGAGCTCTCTAACTACTCAATACCATATTAATAATGGATTCTGCACTACACTATATATGCAAATTTGGCACATAAGGATGTAGTGATTTGATAATGCTTTTAGACGTATCAAATTTTATACTGCACATAGCCGTATCAACTTTCCTCCTAGAGATCCGCACCTCCCCAAGCACGCAAGATCTAACCGTATATCAACAAAGCTCCGGATCAGTTCATTTAATACGGCTTTTGGCTGTATGAAATCTGTATCAAAATTTCCCCCCGCTATTTTCTTTCTGGCACCATCTAGTTTTGACACTTCAAAACTTTCGGTCGGCTTCCTCCCACTTTTTGATTTCCATGGTGACCGAAAACCAAAAATTAGGGTTTTGGTACTTAGCGCACCATATTCCTTTGTCAATAAACCATCCACTGCGTCTATCTTGCTCGTCATCTCGCGCTGCCTTCAAGTGACCGGCGAGCCTTCAGTCCACCGCTGTCCATCTTTCTCTTCGCCACTGAAGGTGAGTATTCTCTTGGTTTAATTTGAATTTGAATTGGGTTTAATTTGAATTTGAATTATGTTTAAATTAGGTTTAATCTGAATTTCCATGCCTTGGTTCAAAAATATGAATGATAGATATGTGCATATGCTTGTCTAACTTGAATTCATGTTGCTATTTTGTTGTTTAAACTGGGTTTGAATTGGGTATTTTCAGCAGTTTTGTAATGTTTCATATATTCTTGCTCGAATTCAAAAGCAAATCTCCCATTTTTCTTACATGCTGCTATGTTATGCACTTTTACTTGTGTTCACTATTTATCATGATGTTGGAACATTGATACTGGATTGATCCACCCTGCGTTCGTGCACTGTCACTTGAGTTATCTATGTGTCTACGTTAGCATTTGAACCTGGCCTGCTTGTGTTCAATGTCATTGGCACCGGGTTTGTATGCAATGGCTGGTCTGACCTGTCATCTTGTACACGCATGTTGATTGTCTATTGTTTTGTTGTTCCTTAAGATATGTGCCTTGTTCATGGTCTTATACATTTTGCTTTCACATGAACTAGCTCCTAATTGGTCATGCACCATTGTTATTTGATGTTTCCATGGCCTTATTCACTTGTGTTGAATGACTATGTTGGTCATTCTGTTTTAAAAGTGTCCAACATTGTTTATGTACATGCTTGATGACCTTGAACCTAATTGGCCATGATGGTAATTGACAATCTAATGGCTTGTGCATATGTCAACAATGTTGCCATCGTCCTTGGTCTTGAATCACCTTTTTCCTGCTGTACTTGGCACTGCCGCACCATTTTCTATTGTGTCGTGGCATTGTGGCATTTGTGTGTGCTGCTATGCATAGCCTTGTATATGTGCATGGTATTGCTTCATTTATATGTTGCCCTTGCTATGCCAATTTCGTGGTAGCTTGCATGTGTTGTTTTGGTTCTCTCTGACTTTGACTTGATCACTTGAGTGTGGTGTCTTGCATTTGGAACTTTAACTAGGTTGTTGCATGTTTTCACTAGCTTTGATCATGTGCTCTAACTGAGCCAATGTGTGTGTTTTTGTGTGTGCGTGTGTGTATTGTGTGTGTGTATTTGTGTTGTATATGTATATTATGAGTCATTAGTATTTTAATGAAAATTAGGTTGCAAGTATAAGAGATGATGATGCATGTCTATTATGGTTAAGAATATACTGGGTGATCCACCAGGGAAGCCTCACCAAGCCGACGGCTTTAACTCTCTGGTTAAGAATTAAGGAGTGATTCACTAGACAGAAGCACTTTAGCTCACGCCGTCGGTTCTGGTATTTATTCTAACTTATGTATTTAACTAAGCGCAAGGACTAGCAAAGGGGATAATATCAAGTGTCAAATGAGTTTTTTCCTAAGATTTAGTGAAGCAGCATACGACATTTGATATATTATCCTATTTGCTAGTCTTGGCACTTAATTAAATGCATATGTTAGTATGAATACATGAACCAGATGCGTGAGCTAAAATGCATCCACCTGGTTAATTATCCAATAAATTCTTAACCAGAAAGTTAAACCTTCATCTTGTTGAATGGATTAGTTGCGGATCGAAGTGGTCGATCGGCGAAGTTGAAAAGCAGAGAGTTGCCGCTGAAATTGCTAAAACACCGGGTTTACCTTCTATATTGTAATGTAATTATGAAATAGTTTGTATCTTCTTTTGTCATGTAATGAAACAGTATGTATCTTCTGTATTGTAACCAGTACGTTGGACACGTTCGTTGGACGTATGCAAAGAAAACCGAGAGCAAATCTATTTGGGGAGAAAGAATGGTCGTGTGCATAAATTATTATGATCAATCTTACTATTAAATTGCGTCATCTCCGACACTATTTGTTTTTGAGTTCTTTACTAAACTAATTATACAATTGATATTAATGCGCGTGTATATTCCGTATGCATAGACAGTTGGAATGTGAATCTAAATTTAACATTATGCTCTGAATGTATCAGTTAACAATCTCAAGTAAGCCTTAAATAAAGATAAAGTTAGTCGCAGCTAACGAAAGAAGGAAGTATACGCAAACATTGTGCACGTGATATTTTCATGCAATACAAATAAAATGGGGTTAATGCGCCTAAGTTCAGGTATATGCAGAGGATTACATTCCCAATTGAAAACGTTGGTAGTGGAAGTGGAATTTGTATAGTGCTTTAACGAATCAATGAAATGAACTGCAATGAGCGTTTAGAACCAAATAGTTGATAACGAAAATTTTGACGTCCATAACTAAGAGAAGCATGTATTAATTCGAATTGCATTTAAAAGAAAATTTGCTGGTGCGAAGATTTTTAGTTCACATCGTAAGCTATAAGCTGTAGTTAAAAAAAGGAAAAGAAGACAAAGAAAACAAGCTCCGTAATAACCGAACAATCGTAATCTCCCACATGACAAACAATTTCTTTCGTTCGACCAACGCAACTTCCGCTTTCTCTCTTGCTTCTTCACGGTTGTCCATTCCAGAACTGTTGTTATCTGTTTTCTGATGTTACTGGGATGCTATTTTTTTTTAACAGTAGAAGTGCCACATCAGTGTGCCTATGAGCTTCTATTACCTCTGATTCCTTTAGCTTCAGTTGTTATGCTAGGAGGTCTGTGTAATAATGATACTGTGAACATCTTGCAAATACTCAAGTGGTGACGAAAAAATTAAAAATGATTTTAGTCGTCAATATGGATAAATTGTTAACCTCGGGTTTCTTCACCTCCACTGTTGGCATATCGGATTTTAGGTCCGTAATTGCTTTCACTCCATTCGTATTTGCATTTTCAGGCAGTGGTGGAACTAATAAAAATTATAACTGATAATTAATAAGGACATAATGGAAGAATACAATATAATTTAGCACAACAGAAATATATGTGCAGATGTCTTTGCTTTTGTTTTTGTACAAACAAAATATACAAAAGGGGCAATGTTGATTAGTGCACACGTCTCTGGTGTCTTGTGTTCTTCTGAAATTCCAGTTGTTCAAAACCTTTGTATCATACTCCAATAAAGTACCTAATTCTTCTATTATAAATAAACTATTTGTTTTTTTTCCATTTTTCAAGGGTCGTTATGTTATTTAGCGAACTCGATATCACTACTGACTATGCATGCTTTTCCCTTATGCAGCTAGCGTGCCAGTTAACACTCATATAGCATTATAGGAAATGAATATTTGCTATAGTAGTACAGGCTGATGTGATTACTCAGTTTATTCTAATAGTCCGTTGCAATTGTGGACAGTATCATTTTGTCAGTATGCATTCATATGCGTGCATATAATATGAACAAATAAATATGATAATTTGGAGTGAAAGACAAACATTTTCAAAATTCGAAATATATCTTGGTCTTTAAATAGCTTCCAATAGAAGCAAGATATGTTTGCATATTAATGCTATTAAAAATCATACGTAATCCCACAGCTCAACATGTATGGATAAACAGAAGCAATCCCTATGCTGTGAATTTTTAGATAGTATAGTTAAGTCGTTGTTGATTGTAGGCAAATTAGTTACTGTCATCAAAGAATCACACTAGTTAATAAGTATTAGTTACCTAACATTGACTAAGCTTCTTGTATTTTCAGTTCACATCGTAAGTTGTGCATGAGTGCAGTTGAACTTTGTCTCTTAATGTCTTCAACTATGTCAAACACCATCAAGATGAATGAAGAGTCGGCATGAATTTTGAATTCGTTGTTGTTGCTTAAGGCATGCACAGTTACCTGCATAGGTAATACGTAGATCATGTTAAAGCTGAAATCAAATAATTATTGCTGACATCTTATTAGACAAAGCGTGTTGAAAAAGATGCTATTGTTTAAATTAAATTATATTGTGAACATATTTTGTACCCATATTTCCATCCATTGGTGCCTATCTCTGTGCATCTACCGATATTACCCTAGCTTTGCTAGTAAGGACTACAATCGTTGCTGGTGTAGCAATAGCTGAGGTGGCGGTAGATACTTGCGTCGCCCAGAATCGTATAAGCCATCTTCTCTTGATGATGATATGCGAAGTTTTTGTGGTTTTTTTCTTCTGTGGAATTCGTTTGGCCTTCACTATCATCGGCTTGCTCTTTCATGCCATTGGCTAATAGGTCCTTTTTTGTGGACGTTATACATGGCATTACTTGCCTGCAAGAAATGCATTTATTTTACCCATGGAAAATGAATACTTAATTTAATCATCACCTCAGATTACCTCTATTGACAACATATCCCACGTTTGCTGTTACAGGGTGTGCTTGGTTTGTTAAGCAAGTGTGAGAGACGTTGCGTCAGGCTGTAAAGGCTGTGGAAATTGTAGTTGCGAATACTGCTGAAGAGAATTTTGTTGGTGGAACCGTGAAGAAGAAGGAAAGGGATGTCTTGGATAAAGACTCTGGTCTTAGAGCGTTCAGGGAATAGAGAATGTGTTAAATTAAGTAAATATTATGGCAGATGAATGAAAAGTGAAAGTCAATGCAATTATATGAAAAGATTACCTTTGAAAGAAGAGTTGTCTGAAACAAGCATGGAAATGAGAACTCATTTGTTATTTGTGGATCATGCCGAATGAAAAGAAGCAAATGTGTCTTTTATACCGATATTCCGCAATTTGAATATATGAAGTAACACCTTACAAATTTGATCTAACATCCTAAAGTAGTGTTATAGTATGGGTTTGCGTTAAATGGGAAGAAACCATGCTTCATTTTATCTTGGCAATGTCCAATTATTATTATTTAAAATTACGAAGTTATTTTGTCATGAAAAAAATAAAAAAACTGCATGTAAAATTAGTTTAATTTTGAGTACATGATAGCAAAACATCTTTGTACACTACATTTCTTGTGTGTGTTCCGTTTTTTCGTGGAATTTTGCCATCTTTTACCAAAATCTTCATTGAATTTTGTGCAACTCCTCTAGATAATGCTACGTAAAGTTGACCATGACTGAAAACATGCTCTGGAAGGTAAATACCGAATGAGGAATAGTTTGTCCTTGTGATTTATTAATAGTTAAAGCAAATGATAGCTTAACTGGGAATTGCTTACGAATAAAATTGAAAGGCATGTTAATACTTTCAGAAGGTTTGAGAGGGATACATGGAATAAATACCCTTGTTCCGCGAAGTTGACCAACAGTAATTTTGGCATTTATGAGATTCTTATGGAAGAAACGACATATTAATCTAGTTTCGTTGCATAATCCAATTTTTGGATCGATATTTCTAAGCAACATTATTGGAGCTCCTACTTTGAGTGTCAGTATATATGGTGGTAAGCCACCAACGGAAATCGAGTTTAATAACTCCAACTGATATAAATTAGAAATATCGTCTTCCACTTTATCGAATGAATAATACACACACACACACACACACACACACACACACATATATATATATTCCTCTCTAGGAAACATATGTATAATAGAATCATTTATCTCTGCCATCGTTTCATTTCTTTGTGCTAATATTGCTCTGTTCATTATATAATCAGTGTCACCTAATTTTTCATCGAGTGTAGGGAAAACTTTCTTAATCAAATCATGTAAAGGATTTACTTTATCATTGGATATGACCATATCATCTGGGAGTTTAATATAGTCTTCTTGTACGGTTGGTTCACTCCCATTTCCAATGCGTAAAATTAGTTCGGCATATGATTGATCCCTCTTGCATGCATATTTTATGTTAAATGAATTACGTGAATGTTTGTCCATAAATATTATTGTAATACACATGAATCAACTATTTGAGCTCTAGTACCATTCTGCACAATTGGTAGTACTTGGCGAAAATCACCTCCTAATATAAATATTTTATCACCAAATGGTGCATCTATACCTGTTAAGTCTTGTAAAGTTCGATCCAAGACTTCAAAAGCGTAGCGATGAGCCATTGTTGCCTCATCCTAGAGTATAACAGTGGTCGTGGGTAATAATTTTGCATTATCGAATTATTTTGGAATGTTACATGATGATGAAGAGTTTTAGTTGTTGGGAATTTTAAACCTAGAGTGAGCAGTTCCACCGCCAGGTAGAGATAAGGTGGCAATTCCAGAGGCAGCAACCACAATAGCAATAAGACCTTGGGTTCGTATATGCGCTAAAATTGCTTTGTAAAGATATGTTTTTCATGTACCTCTAGGAACGTCTATAAAATATATTGAGTTTCTTTGTCCTTTATTGCATGGTCATTTCAAATGACATGTGTTGTTCACTATTTAAGTTATTTACAGACTCTATATCAATTTGTGGTATTTTTATCGACTGATTGTCTAAAATAAAAGTTGAGGTATTAGAGTCGTGAAAATTTTGTAAGTGAGTACGTGGAAATTTGAAGTCAAAAATAGTTTTATTACATTGCTTTAGAAGGATATTAAGATCGATTAGGCATTGGTTTATTAAATATCTGTTACATTGATTTACAGATGAAGAAGGATAATCTTCAGTTAAGTATGGTAAGAACTCATCCCATAATTCGTGAATTGTGCATAGCTCACAATACACTAAAATTGTAACAAATAATCATTTTAACGCCGTAGCCATGTGAGAGTTTGACGCTTCGCGTAAGCATTCCTTTATACTACTATCATTTTCAAGCAAACCGTTATGTTCTCCAGCTTCTTTAAAGGCATTATATTGAGTTTCGTTAACGGTTAGTAAGTTTATGAAAGATGTAGGGCCTCTAACATGGTTCAATAGTAATCGTAAATAATATCGATCTCCTTCAGCAGGAGATACTGTAAAATTCTTCCAGTGACTTTACGATTATTGTGTCTACATATCCATTCTTTACGTTTATTATACCACCAAAAATTTTCAGGAAATTTGTAGTATAAAATTGACATGCATCTTCGTCATGAACGTTTGTAGTGAAAAATTCAATCAGCATGTTTTAGATCTATTTTCATCCCATAAAATAGAAGATACAGTTTCATCTGCATTGAATTTTAGTTGTTGTATGTTTGGAAGATGTATTTGCAATCCTACAACAGAAGGAGAAATATTGCTTAGTGAAAATTTAAAATTCTCCACAATGACCCAGGCGCACAAATCCATCTAGCGTTAACAAAATGTGAAATATCAATATCGTCATTTATGTTAGCTGAAATGTTTACAGAAATACGATATGGTCCTTTGTATACGTACTTATATAATATTTAGCAGATGTTATGCTCAAGCAAATCTCAACATTTATGTGACAATCGTATTTTAGGAGCAAGTAAGGATTATACAGAATCACCCAATGATTGTCAATTATTTGTCTACCTCATTGTATGTTTATTCCGTTGTCGCGTCTTCTATAAATTGGGTAAGAATCACTTCCTTGTAAAGTTATAGGTGCAAACTGTTTTGGAAAACCTTTGTTGCATTGGTTATTTTTCATACATGTAGAGTTAGGGTTGAAACATCTGCATGGAGCATGAACCATTTGTTTTATAACCGCGGCATGTTATTCTGGTTCTAATTCTTTATCCGGAATTTCAGCCCGGACTAATTTGTCGTAGTCATCAAGGTGGTTAATTTTATCATTTTCATGAAGGATTAGTAACATATGTGAATGGGATAAACTTCTTTTTTGGAACTCTGTAACATGCACATGTGCAATGACTTGACATATAACTCCCTTGTCGTATAAATTGTTTTTTAGTTGTTCTAGTTTTGCATGAAACACCCTTGTTGTTAAATCGGGTCTATCTTGTGCTTTTTGATCGGGTAAAAGATTTTCTGTATGAAATACCCCACCTCTGTTAAAGTCACTTACAAAGGGAATGCCTTAACTTTGGTGGAGCATTTTAGGTAAAGATGCAGATAAATTACAAGATAGACAAATAAAGCAATGGAAAATAAAGTCATTTTATTAACAACTTAAATCAGTCAAGCTTTTACAACAATTTTCTCAAATCATACTTAAAAGTAATACATATAATTTCTATCTTGATTTAATCACTTCCAAGTATAAAAGAAGCACAAAATAACAATGATATTTCCCAATAAAGCATAGGCCAACCATAGCAGTGGGAAAGAGAGTTCAGAGCAATACACCAACTAATCTTCAAGCTCGGAAAGAGAAGCGGTCTAGGCTAAGCTGAGCTATTCCCTCCCTGACTATCTGGAGGGGGGGGGAACGGAAGAAAAGAGGCGAAAAACAAACTGGGTCAGACATAAGTCTGGTTAAGTCCAGTGATCTTTCATCATGCAAACAAGATAAAGGATCATGACATGAATAAACTGAAAATAGGACAATACCATAAAACAAGGTAACTAAAGACAAGATAAGTGCAAGGTGAACTGAATGCGCTTCTACTTTTTCTCTGCTTCGCTACTACTCTGTTAATCTGATTTCTATATTTATCTCTGCACCACCTAACTAGTGTCTCAACTAGTAATCTGTATAAAGTGATCATATCGTAATGTAATCCCAACCCCCGTAATTGTGGTAGCCTTCAGGTGTACATCTATCGTGAGGATTCCACCTCAATCAGCCTAATCGCCATGAACATGTTAGATGTACCCTTACTACCCTATCGATCGGCTCCCTACTTGTATTCATGTTCCATGTGTCTATGTCAATCGGCCCTCTCTTGCGTATAGATACCCTATGCTAGTCCCACCATAAGGTGTATCAATCCTTATGATAGCAACTTGACACGACTCAAGATGCACAGCGTATAACTACTGGTACACAGTGCCTGCTTTTTCCCACTCTGGAGTACGTTCACGTCCGTAAACCGTCGGAACCTACACTGACGTACCCCCTGCCGCTGCTTTGACCGCTTTAATCAGCCCAGTAATTGTGCCCCACCCTGCCTAGTTCAGGGTACCATGATACATCCATGTGGGTTACGCTGAAATGGGTCCCCGTTACTATGGTTTCCTATTGGTTAAGTCTGTGGGCCTATATTTACTAATATTACCCACCAACCTGATATGTACTTAACCCTCCCATCGATTCAAGCATTTTTACTTAACGGTTAAATTTGTGGGCCTATATGTACTGATATTACCCACCTACACGAGATGTACTTAACCCTCCCATCGATTCAAGCATGCTCATTTAACGGTTAAGTTTGTGGGCCTATATGTACTGATATTACCCACCTATACGAGATGTATTTAACCTTCCCACTGATTCAAGCATGTTTATTTAATGGTTAATTTTGTGGGCCTATATTTACCAATATTACCCAAGAACCTGATATGTACTTAACCATTCTACTGATTCAAGCATGTTTATTTAATGATTAAGTTTTGTGGGCCTATATTTACTAATATTACCCACCAACCCGATATGTACTTAACCCTCCCGCACATTACGTCATATTGGTTAAGTGTTGTCCGTTCATGTTAACTTAACCCACTCATTCATCATGTCATGTTGGTTAAGCGTTTCTTATTAACTTGACCCTCCTTACTTATCATGTTTGATCGGTTAAGTGTTTCCTATTAACTTAACCCCGTTCGTTCATCAAGTTATATTGTTCAAGCGTTTATTGTTAACTTAACCCCACGTATTCATCTTGTTGTATTGGTTAAGTTTCATCAGTCAATTCAAGTTAACTTAACCCACCTATGTGTCATGTTACTTTGGTTAAGTGTTGCCTTCTTGTGTTAACTTAACCCTACTACAAATAAAGTTATATTGGTTAAGTGTTGCCCTCTTATTTTAACTTAACCTTTCCATAAATCAAGTTATATTGGTTAAGTGTTTCTAAATTTACTTAACCTCACCCACTTGTCTAATTAACATGTTATAACGGTTAAGTGTTCTAAATTTACTTAACCTCTCCCACTTGTTTAATTAACATGTATAACGGTTAAGTGTTCTAAATTTACTTAACCTCTCCCACTTGTCTAATTAACATGCTATAACAGTTAAGTGTTCTAAATTTACTTAACCTCACCCACTTGTCTAATTAACATGTTATAACGGTTAAGTGTTCTAAATTTACTTTACCTCACCCACTTGTCTAATTAACATGTTATAATGGTTAAGTGTTCTAAATTTACTTAACCTCACCCATCAGTTTAGTTAACATGTTGAATTGGTTAAGTGTTTCCTTAATTGACTTAACCCTACCAATTGTAACAACCCTGAATTTTGGGGGTAAATTTTTAAAATTTATTTTAAGTAATTTTAATGAGTTTTTGATATTTAAAATAATTTATTTTAAATGATCATGATTAAAAATTTATGTGATTTGTAAGTTTAATTTTCACAAGAATAAACTAAACACAATTGTTGACATTAATTAATTTAATATTGTATATTGGAATTTACATTCCAATATAAGTGGATAAGAACAATAATAGAAACTATATAAAGGACATTTATTAGTGGTTCACAATATTTAGTCTAAGCGTTGCACGTAAGGTAAATTCTTAGTTGTATTATTTAATTTCTTTCCCTATTCAAGTTCCTTTCTAAATCTACAAATTTTTATTATGTAAGCATATTCCCTTTTGTACATATCATATATCTATTGGGATTTTAAATCATAGCAACTCGAAATATAGAAAGCTTGTTCTTGTCACCGGTTTGGACTAGCATGTAAATTATTTAGAGTTAAGAAATTTTGTAAATGAATGAATATGAAAATAAAAAAATACGCCAAACAAAATATATTAATACTATATCCATCCCAAAAAAAATATGTGTAGATATTTTGAGTAATTGCATTAGACAATTTAGTTTGTCTTGGGAATGGTATAAGCATGATAGGTTGGAATTTACAGTAATGCGAAAACTAACATTTGGAATAAAAAGATGATTACTTGATTAGTAAACATATTAAATACATTCCTTGTCATTAAATTAAGCAAATGGGACTCTTATGGCAGACATTAAAAATGACTATTGTTATATAAAAATGCTTGTACATTGCAATTGACATTTTTAACGAAAAGAACGAAATTATAAAAATGTCCCTTACTATAGGAAATGTATTTACATTGGATTTTGCATTCTAGATGTTTTATATTGAAATGAACACTGTTATGATAATAATGTTTTACATTAATGTTTTACATTCTTATGTAAGTGAACCTTTTTAAAAATGGTCATTGCACTAACAAAATAAAATAAAATAAAAAAGATGTTATTTAGGTATGATTTGAAATTTATGTCTAATAAACATTTATTTGTAATTAGATAAATAGTGATTTATTACAACTGAAATTAATATCAAGTTTTATGTATATTTGTAATAATTAACTTCAAATAATTGATAATAAAAGAAAACAGTAGTTGAGTTATTTATCTTTTTAACCAATTTATGTTTAAAAATAGATATAAGATAATGGCGGAACCTCTACTTTCTTCTCGTCTGAATGGATCTTGTCCATCTTTAACTTCTTTTGATTCGAATGGACCCCCCCCCCCCCAAATCAATCTCGGCTGAAGGTGAAGGGGAAAAAGACGAACTTTACTTCTCGTCCAGATTTGATTTCAATCCGTTATCAGAAGCGTTGTTTTCGTTGTGGAGAAGGCAATCATATCGCGAGGAACTGTAGGAAACAAAATATTGGTAGTCTATTGGATCATCGAAGGAGAATTATTCCAGATATGGCAGGAGATTTTTGGAAATCTCGGGTTAAGATCCAAGAAGCACAGTTTCTAAACTCGGGTATGATTTTATTAAAGCATTTCATTAGTCTTAATGATCAAGTTCTAATTGTTAAAAGAATTCAAGAACTTGGAAAGGGGGAGGGAGGTTTTTACAGGCCGTGCTTTGAAAATGGCGCAATGATGAATCTGTCCATGATGTGTTTGGGTAAAAACTGGAATCCACAATCAAGAATTTACGAGGAAAGGAGGAATGACGACTCTATTCCTCCAAAAATCCCTGAAGATTTTAATCAGTTGGTATGCGATTCCATAAATTTTGCGCAAAGAGGATTAGCAGATAATGGCCGTAACCCAGATGAACTTCCATTCATGACTCCTGACGTTTGTATAATCAATTACTATAATCGGGATGGGAAATTGGGAATGCATCAGGATAAGGATGAAGGCAAGGATAGTTTGGCTCTTGGTCTTCCTGTTGTTTCCATTTCGATAGGAGATTCAGCAGAGTTTGTGTATAGAGATGAAGGAAGTGTCAAGAATATTACTCTGGAATCTGGAGATGTTCTGTTATTCGGTGGCAAATCAAGAGGAATTCATCATGGCATTTCAGGTATCTTCAACAACTCGGCACCGAAAATGATCAAAAACAGGACTAACATGATTGGAGGTGGATTAAATTTGACTTTTAGGCAGTGTGTGGCTTCGCAAAATTACTCTTTCAACGCTGTAAGTCATCCTCAGAATTCTCTTTCAAATTATAATCGTTCATTTGTTGATATTGTGAGGAAACCTATGCTTCATATGCCTAATTGGAACTTGTCTAAAGCTAAACATCCTCGAATTAGAAAATATGTGGGAGCCAAAGTTTGTTATCGCTGTGGGGATTCACATCATATAGCAAGGGAGTGTAGAAATGGTCTGAGATGTTTTAAATGCGGTGGAATAGGGCATCGAAAGTTCAGCTGTCCATTGAATTTTACTGGAAAATCATTGTGGGAAATGATGCACTTTAACTGTTTGAGAATTTGTCCGTATATAATTGAACTCCTTGATCTGTATACTTTGGAATTCCTGGGCTATTTAAACGAAGGTGCGTATATGTTGTTGATGTTGGGATGGAACCTAGAAGGGATGGTTGATGGAATTTTGTGGAATAAGAAGATTGAAAAAGGGACAGTATATCCTCCGTTGCCACAACCGTTGAATAGAACAGATCATGCCTTATCATTCAGTTTGAATTTGGTCAAATTACGGAGATTATTTTCAGATTGGCACAACAACAACAATGCGATGGCAATAAGGGTACTGGACAGGATCCTGGAGCACTTTGATGCTTTAAATACTGCCTTCATAAACGAATACAGAGACGTGGAGTTCCATACTGTCACTATTAGGAAATTTCAGAGACACGGTGGGGTGGTAGACAATTCAAAGACAGTGGAGGATATGTGTTATAAAGCAAAAAATGTAGAGGAAAAAGTGACCAGCTATGAAGATGATATGTTGAAGGATATGGTTTTATCCTGGACTTTGTGTTGTGACCCGTTGATGTTTGACCCAGTTGTAATGAAATGTATGGGGATTATGATTGATACATGGGTGGATGTGGATTGTAGTGGTGACAAGTTTGATAAGGTTGGTGAAGTGTCGATAGAAGATGATGTAATGGATATGGATGAAGAGTGTCAAGAGGGTGTTTTGGTGAGGGAGTATACTAGTGTTACAGTGGAGGTGAAGGGGGCTAAATGGTCAGTGGAAAAAGCCTTGATACTTGCAAACAGTTTTGGTATCCTCTCTGATGATGATGATGGGTTAGATTCGAGGTGTGTGGATATTGATGGCAATGCTTTAGAAGGCAGTCTGAAGTTTGGGTTTTTGTCGAAGAGAGGATGTGGGGTAAAAAAGTTTAAATGCAATATAGTGCATCTTAATAAGGTAGTACAGGATAGAAAGGAGGTGAAAGGGACGAGTAGGGGGGATGATCAGTTGGGATTGGAGGTGGAACCGAAGGGTAGTACAGTAAGGAGGTTGTTTGACTTGGCTAACGAGTTAAAGAGTTCATCAGAAGTTGTTTCGTTCTCAGATGGGCTCACGTGTACTTTATCATGGATACATAGTGCTTACATGGTGGTTGTCTGCTCAAGCGATTTGAAACTTTGCAATTTGACATTGAGGCCGACCCTTTGCTTATATAGCTGGGTGGATTTTTTACTTCGTTTGGTGGACTTTTCAGGAATTGTTTCTAGCTCTTTGCCATTGAGTCTGTGTGTTTTTAGTTGGGAGGGAGATTCTCTTGGTTCTAGTTCATCGGTGTTGGTTATTGATGTTGATTTCGGTTTATTGAGTAGGAGAGGCTTGGAGAAGGCTAGTGTGGAGTTTTTTCAGGATGGTGAGGACCCGTCTTCTTCAGCTCGAAGGAGGAGGTGTCCGAGAGAGGTTCCTAGTTCTAGGGTGATTCGTCGTAGTGCTAGGATCAGTTCTAACTCCTCTCCATTTCGAGGTAGGTCTCAGAGTCTGATTGCTAGTAGTAGCAATTTGGATTTGGGCTCGGGTATGTCTTCTGTTTATGGCAGTGTTTACTCTCCTTATGCATTGAATAGTTTATCGACTGGTCAACTGTTTCAGCTAGCCAGTGATACAGCCTTTATTTTTTCTGATATCGAGTTAGATACTGATTTCATTAGGAGTAGGGAATTAGAGAGAGTCTCTTCTTTGAGTAGATGAGGATAGTTAGTTGGAATATTAGGGGTTTAAATGATCCAAAAAAATATGCAAAAGTTAGGACATTCTTTGTTGATTATCATATAGATATTGCTTTACTTCAAGAGACTAAAATTGAAAATCCTGACATTAGTTTTTATACTAGGTTAGGTGGTTCTCACATTCGTAACTGGGCCTCTCTACCGTCAATTGGTAGTGCAGGAGGACTTATGATTGGTTGGAAAGATAGTCAATATAGGATTGTACAGGAATTTGCTAAGACACATTCATTACACATTATATTATTTTCTTTTAGTGATAATTCTTTATTGGGCATTACGAATGTGTATGGTCCTCACTCTAAAATTGAGAGGAGATGTTTGTGGGATGAATATTCCGAATTTAGGAATATAGGTCCAAATCTTTGGATTGTAGGGGGGGATTTTAATGTTACTAGGTTTTTAGGTGAGAGATCTCCTCGTGAAGGAGATTTTTCTGATATGGAAGAATTTAACGATTTCATTCTTGATAATGATTTGATTGAGATTCCGCTTAATAATAGGTCTTTCACTTGGTCTAGGTCTAATATTAGTGAAAGGCCATCTTTTGCCTTATTAGATAGGTTTTTTATAAGTACAGGGGTGGATGCAAGATTTTCAATATGTAAAGTAAAAGGGCTACCTTTTTTATATTTGGATCATTGTCCTTTAATCCTTTCATGTGAATCGAATATGTTAATTAGTAACAGTTTTAAATTTGAGAAGATGTGGCTATTAGACACTAGTTTTGTTAAACTTGTTACTATTAAGTGGAAATCGTTAATCTATTTTAATAATTTATACAATGGTAATTCAGCTAAGATTTTTGTTGCAAAACTGGGTAAGTTAAGTTTTTTTCTTAAGAGGTGGAATAAATTTGTTTTTGGTAGTGTTGGAATTATGAAAGATAAGATTTTACGTGAGATGTTAGATTTAGATAAGTTAAGCGAATCTAGGACTCTTAATATATGTGAGAAAGATAGACTTAGTAATCTTAGAAATGATTTTAAATTGATTTTGGAAAAAGAAGAAATAATGTGGAAGCAGAGATCACGAATTCAATGGATTAAAGAAGGTGATAATAACACGAATTTTTTTCATAGTATAGCTAATAAGAGGAAACGTGACAATTTGATTCATTCTATTTTCCAATATAATGAGGAATTGACAGTTCAGCGTGACTTAAATGAAGCCTTCACCAATTATTATAAACAAAATTTTGGGACTAGGATCAAGAGAAGAATTAACATTAATTGGAAGGACATCTACCCTACGGATGTTAGGGGAGAGTTGGTAGATTTAGATAAACCTTTTTCGGAACAGGAGATTTGGAAGGCTATTTGCGATATGCCAAGTGACAAAGCTCCGGGACCTGATGGTTTTTCTGTTATTTTTTACAAACAATTTTGGGAGGTCTTGAAAACGGATGTCATTAATCTATTTAATGATTTTTATAATGGGAATTTGTGTTTAGGTAACTTTAACTTTGCTAATGTTATTCTTATTAAAAAGCGTGAGGGTGCAAAAATTTTAAAAGATTTTAGACCAATCTCTTTGATAAATGTATCTGTTAAGATTATTTCTAAAGTTCTTGCGAATAGGCTTAGTAGGAAGATGGATGATCTTATAGATCATTCGCAAACTGCCTTTATTAAAGGTAGACAAATAGTAGATGGTGTAGCAGCAGTACAAGAATATATTAATGTATGTGTTAAAAATAATTTTTCATGTTCTATTTTGAAACTAGACTTTGAGAAGGCTTTTGATTCCATAGATTGGGATTATATATGTGATGTCTGTATTGCTAGAGGTTTTAGTGTCAGATGGACTAAATGGATAATGCTTTTACTTAGGTCCGGTAGTTCTAATATTGTTGTCAATGGGGTTATGGGTAAGAAAATCCAATCTAAGAGGGGTCTTAGACAGGGTGATCCCCTGTCACCTTTATTATTTAATTTAGCAGTGGACGTCTTTACTAGAATAATTAAGAGAGCAGGAAGATTAGGTGTGTTGGGCAACGTTGGTAATGAGGAATTTAACAATGTATTATCTATTCTTCAATTCGCGGATGATACATTGTTATTTTCTTCCCACCTGCCTAAGCACATTATCGCTCTCAAGTTCATCCTTTATTGTTTTGAAATGTTATCAGGACTTAGGATTAATTTTGAGAAGAGTTCTGTTACGGTCATTAATGATTTTGGTAACGTAGAGACTATGGTTGCTAGCACATTAAACTATTCTGTAATGAGTTTTCCTTCTGATTATTTGGGTTTTAGGATTAGGCCTTCGAAATTAAAGAAGGAAGATCGGATAGTCATAATAGATAAGATTAATAGTAGGCTATCAAATTGGAACAATAAATTTTTGTCTAGAGCGGGTAGATTAGTTATGGTTAATTCGGTACTATCTGCTATCCCTGCTTATTGGATGTCTGTACATAGATTTCCTCAATGGGTTATTGAAAGGATTGATAGAATAAGACGCAATTACCTATGGAGTGGGGGTAGCGATCCAATTTGTAGGGGTTTCAAATGTTTAGTAAACTGGGAGGTGTGTTGTAAGTCTAAGAAAGACGGGGGGTTAGGGATTATTAATTTAGCTAATTTTAACTCTTCCTTATTGGCAAAGTGGTTGTGGAAATTTAGGTGTCCTTTAGTGTCGTCCACATGGAAGACTATTGTATATAAATTTTATTATTCAGGAGGTGATTTTATTGTGGGGTCTAGGGATGGTTGGTATAATAGATTATCTTACTTTTGGAAGTCAGTATTAAAGACTTTTGATATTTTTAACTTAGGTTATAAGGTGATTGTTCATTCGGGTGATGTGACGTACTTTTGGCATGATAAGTGGATTTCACGTTTACCACTTAAGATTGAATTCAAGGAACTCTTTAATGTTTGTAATTTTAAAAATGCTTTGATTAAAGATGTTTTTAGAAGAGATTTGGAACCCCCATGGGAGTTTTCTTTTGATAATATCTTAGATGGAGAAATGTTAAGACAATTAGCTTTACTATATGCTAAACTATCGTTATATCACATTGATGAGTATAGGGACTCTATTAGTTGGGAGATGAGTAAGAGTCAAGTTTATTCGGTGAATTCTATGTATAACTTTATAAATTTTTCGGGAATTTCATTTCGACCTTTTAAGTTTGTTTGGAAATCTAATTCCCCTCCTAAAGCTAAATTTCTAATGTGGTTAATCATTCATAAGAAACTTAATACGATTGAGCTTCTAAAGAAGAAGAATATTATTATTGATGTTAAATGTTACTTTTGTAATCTTTTGTACGAGGATGTTGATCATTTATTTTTTTCATGCAATATCACAAATTTCATATTTAATATGGTGTTAAGGATATTTGTTTTTGATTGTCCTAATTCGCATAATAGTTGTGTTGAATATTGGGA
Organism: Allium sativum; assembly: GCA_030737875.1. Taxonomy (NCBI): domain Eukaryota; kingdom Viridiplantae; phylum Streptophyta; class Magnoliopsida; order Asparagales; family Amaryllidaceae; genus Allium; species Allium sativum. The sequence continues at coordinate 39,372,258 of JASFAX010000020.1, read as the reverse complement.
TTCTTATAGATTTGTTATCAATGGTAGTAAAAGATACATTCTAGATTCTTTAGTCACTATAATAAGTTGGTTTATTTGATTTGAAAGAAATCAAAGGTGTTTTCAGTCTATTTCTGTATCTACTAATGATTTAATAATTAAAATAGCTTATTTTTGTTTGGAATGGATGTCTAATTCGCATTACAAGCTATACCGGAAATTGGAATTTCAGCGGTTTTTGTTTAAGGTTAGACTTAATTTGTATCTATTCATTAGAATCAGTAGTTTTTTTCATAATATATATCGCATTGATTGTTAATTGCTTTTATTAGTCTTCCATTGTATTCTTTTAATCCACATATATGTATGAGAGATAAGTATGAATTAATACATATATATATATATAATATATATATATATATATATATATATATTAACATGCGCATATTTTCATATATATATATATATATATATATGTGAGTGTCATTTTACTGATAAGTTTGTTGAGTTTTCTGCAGATCCAGGGTGTTGATTATCATGTAGCTTATTAGCAGTTAGCTGGATGGATTGGTAGAAGTTTCTGCATTTCTCAGGTGCTCAGCATGATAGATTTTATTGGGGAGCTTTGAAGATTGTTGTATGGATTGATGATTCGTTATCCATTCTGGTTTTTGTTCGAGAGTTTCTATGTGATATTGTATTTCATTACTTTTGTTATTATATCGTGGTTAGGGGCTATTGTATTGGAGTAGATATACTTCAATATCGGGTGGTGGCCATGCCGGAACTCGATATTGGAGTAGATGGACGGTGGTTTATCCGGAGCTCATCTATCTATGATCCTTACACCCCTAGACCAGTGTTAGGTTACATCTTGTAATCTTATGTTTTTTTGTTGGACTATGTAGCTATGTTTTTATTATATATACATTTATATGTGTGCTCTCTTCTTCGCAGAAGATCACATATTTTTGTTTTTCAAAAAAAAAACAGTAGTTGAGTTATTGTTTTGTTAAAAAAAAAGCTTTAATATAAGAGTTTTATGATAATTAATAACAAAATCAAAACATAATTTCTTCCATTAATTACACATTCATTTCTTTTATTTATCTATTAATTTATTACTCTTCATTCTATTTTCACACACGTATTCTTATTTCTTATACCTACATCCTTCTATTTTCTTCGTTCTTCCTTTCCTTTTATTATCTCTCCTCAAAAACAAATCAACTCCATTTATGTATATTCATTTATTTATTCTTGCATAAGCATTGAATAGGTTGATTTGAAATAATATGTAGATTCTAAATAAATTATGACAACATGCCATTATGTTATAATATGTAAACATGTCATTACGTTATTTAATATTGCATGTTTTGAAATTTAAAAGGTTGCATAACTTAAACAATTGGAAAAAATGCAAGCATTTAATTTGTTATAAATACAAAGAGGCATATATGGGTAATAACTTGTGCATTTATTCTCTACTCTCTCTCCTCTTCTATTTATCATTCAAATTCATTTATAGATATGAAACTATTCCTTTTATTCCCCTTTTGTTCTCTCTTCTTTTTATATATTTATAATCTTCAGACCTCATATATAAACAAATAAAAATATTAATTAAATAAATGAATAAAGATAATAATTTCCTCCACTATATAATCTCATTTTTACTTCCTTAACCCTAATCCCATTTCTTATCAGCCGCCGCCCTAATTAATGGCTGCCGCCCATTTCTAATGGAAGGCCAGCGATCTCCAATTTTGATTCCACATTTTCTCTCAATCCACAAATGATTTCATGAATTCTATAAAAAAAAAGAGCACGTCAAGATCAATATATTCAGCGACCATGATCATCTCTGGTGGCTTCGTTCGACTGTGGCGGGTTTGCAAAAGCGGCGTTTTTCTGGTGAACGATGGGTCGAATGTTTTCTGGAAGTATAAACGAGGAAGAGGAAGGATATGTAATATATTATAAAAATAATAATATTATTTATGTAATTCAATTTTGTAAAAAAAAGACATAACTTGTTCGTTTGAAAACAAAATTCAGAAATTCCAGTTGCGTTAGAATCGCAGAAACGAGATCCACAAGATGGAACTGACCAGGACCAGAACATGGCACTTTGAAAATCCAACCAAATTTGAACACGAACGATTTCTGAAACCCAGTCAATGTGAGATTTCTATATTTAATTATTTAAATTAAATATTATCCCTCGCCAAGTGAATTCTATATATGTATATTGTGAAATTCATATTGTGGATTGCTATGAAATCCGAATTGATTGATGTTGTTCTGTGGATGTGTTGAGGTGATGATATTTGTTGAAACACAATTGTTAAATCAAAATATTCCCTTTTGTTGAGGATTGATTTGTCAACAATAAAACCATTATTGTTATAGAAATTAAAAAGGGAAATTTTCAATGTTAAATTTAGTTGAAAATAAAATGGAATAGTATGTGTTGATTCAATTTATTGTTAAATTATTGTTGTAGAAATTATGATGTTTACACAAGATTGTTTCTATTAAAAAGATTCAATTTTTAAATGGACTAGTATGTGTTGATGTGAATTATATTGTGAATGTCGACAACAAGATTTAGAATATTGTTACATGTAGTATTGTGGAATGTACACCATATGTTGGAATTGTCATGAAAATATTGACACCAAAATATTAGTTGTTGTCATATGTAGTAATATGGAATTGTCATGAAAATATTGACACCAAAATATTAGTTGTTGTCATAAGTAGTAATATGGAATTATCATGAAAATATTGACACCAAAATATAGTTGTTGTCATATGTAGTAATATGGAATTGCCATGAAAATATTGACACCAAAATATTATTTGTTGCCATATGTAGAAATCGTTATGGAAACATTGACACCAAAATATTAGTTGATATCATATGTAGAAATATGAAGGTAATATGAAATTGACATAAAATAAACATATCTTTAGCGTCGTTAAGTTTCATGAAAAGTGAATATAATTTTCAGTGTCACTAAGTTTTATGAAAAATGAACATAATTTTACTATCATTAAGTTTCATCAAAAATGAAACATAAATTTAGCGATATGTTAATTCATTAAAAATGGACATTACTTTTAGTGTCAAGTTATGTCATTAAAAATGTAACATAAATTTAGTGTTATGTAGAATCATCAAAAATGAAACATAAGTTTAGTGATGTGTTAATTCATTAAAAATGAACATTATTTTTAGTGTCAAGTTATGTCATTAGAACAGTAACATTTCTAGCGTATGAAAAATTAACATAATAAAATCTCATTTTTTTTATGTATAAAATATTAACATAGGAAAAAGTAACATTTTTATTTTATAAAATGTTGCATTTAAAAGAATTAACATTTTTGGTGTAAAATGTTGCATTTAAAAGAATTAACATTTTTGGTGTAAAATGTTGCATTTAAAAGAATTAACATTTTTAGTGTAAAATGTGGCATTAGAAAAGGAATTACATTTTTAGTCAAAAATGTTGCATTAGAAAAATGATAACATTTTTAGTCAAAAATGTTGCGTTAGGAATAAAGTTAAATTTTTGTTAAAAATGTCACATTAGTATAAAATTATCATTTTTGTTAAGATGTCTCACTAGTATGAATATCATTAATGTTAGATATGTATTGTCTAAATATGTATATCATTAATGTTAGATATGTATTGTCTAAATATGAATATCATTAATGTTAGATATGTATTATCTAAATATGTATATCATTAATGTTAAATATGTATTGTCTAAATATGTATATCATTAATGTTAGATATGTATTGTCTAAATATAATTATCATTAATGTTAGAAATGTATTCTCTAGATATATAACATTAATGTTAGAAATGAATGGTCTAAATAAAAATATCATTAATGTTAGAAATGTATGGTCTAAGTAAAAGACATGAATTAAGAAAGTATATTTTATTCACATTTTAGATGCGAATAAAAACTTAGAATTATTTCTGTGGCATGCATGATATGTTGTGAATTGACGTTTGGATATGACACAATGTTTGAAATTTGAAAATAGGTAGCATGCTAATTAATGTTAATTTATTATTATTTATGATAATTCAAATATGTTACACTGCCATATACAAGTTGCCTGACTTGTATATGTTGATTGGGCTGATATTTTCACACATCGCCCAAGTGCACAAATAATATATTATTATTTGGATTTTGTTTTAATGTCATTTGAATGTTGTGTGAATGTTATCTGAATGTTATTGGAATGTTATTTTGGTGATAAAGGAATGTTTATCATTATTTCACTAATGTGTTGTATGAAATCCATTAATTAATGGTATTTGATTTGGGTCTCATTCCAATTTAGGATAAAAAAAAAATATTTTAATCTAATATTCAATTAGAATGTTTTAAAATAATAATTCCCAATAAAATAATTATAATTATAAATTATAATTGTGCTTGGACACGAGGTTAGGTTACATTCGTGGTGAAAGTCTGCCCGGACCCGACCGGCATATCCAGCTGCCACTAATGTTGAACCTAATGTGAGAGGTCCAAGTGCACAAATACGAAACGGGCCATGACACGAGGTTAAGCCCAACTTGTGGAATAAGTCTGTCCGGAACCGACCGGCACATCCAGCATCCACAAGTCGTAGGCTTAATGTGAAAGGTCTAGCCCATTATAAAATACAAATGGATAAGAAAATGAGTTGGGCTATTTAATCCGTTTTAAAAATAGCAACGCATTTAAAAAAAATCCGAACGAGTTTATCGATTTATTTTATCCATTTTATAATGATTATTAAAAGAGGAATTTCAAAAATAATATTATAAAAGGATAAACAATAGAATAATCAATTTTTAGATTATAGTTGGAATAAAAGTGGGAATCGTCTTGGAAACGAATTTATAAACGTTTTAAAATACGTAAAAATAAGGAAAATCTTTTCATTTAGATTTAAATGAGATTTAAATGAGATTTCCAATTATTAAATATAATTGAAATAAAAAGGAAATTGATTATGGGTTGTTTGTGAACAATGTTTGAAGGGCATTAGTTCTTGAAACTCAAATCAATAAAGAAATTTTGATTTGTTATTAATTAATCTTTTAATTAATATTAAATGAAATTTTCTAAAAAAAGAGATACCTAATATTATATTGAATTAGGAATTAATGAAACATGAAATGGGGTCTCTCGTGAACTATGTTTTAAATAACATCAGTTCTTAAACCCAGATTAAAAATAAGATTAATTCCAGAAAAGTGATTAGTCATTTAACAATGATTTTAGAGGACTAAAACTTAATAAATTTTTAAATAAATCTTTAATTAGATTGAAGGTGAATAAAGGAAGATTAAAGAATAAGTTGAAAGATTTATCTTTGATAAAATTTATGGGAACCTTTCCCTAATAATGTGAATACTTTATTAAAAGGATATTCTAAATTGGAATGAGGCATTGATGTGGTTTATAAATAGCGCCTAATTTTAAATCATGCGACTTATTCGGAAAGACCGGGTTTAACTCATTCTGAATAATGAATACGGCGACTAACAGTTGAAGAGTTGAAAACGGTACAAGAGCGACGATCTTCACATCGAATGGATGAGTTACCATTGACGCCCATGATTGGAGTAGCTACCTTGAAAGGGCTAAAATGGTGGCCGTCCGGACGTAGTGTTGATTAGTACGGATTTGGCTTTCGCTCAGACCCAGAGCATAAGCTTATAAATGGAATGTGTGTCTGACATTGTACTCCTTTATATTGTATTTATTGATTTTCTGTCGAATGTATGAATGTTCGGTGGCGGAGAATTCATTCTCTTGCTTAACACCCTTTCATATATTTCGGCAAAGGATTGGTAGTGTGATATGGAGTGACGATGTGGCATACTAAGATGCATATGATCAAGGCTTTGTTGAAAAGCAGGCCTTGTGGGATGATCAAAGCATAGCCTGTTTAGGCATAGCTTTGTGTATAGCGTGACTTCGCGAGCCTTACACACCGGCGGAGTCTAAAACGGGAGAAGGGAACGCAGGGAGCAACACGTTTCTTTCTAGCTAGAAGTGGTGTTTGGGTTTTAACACGACCCGACATTTTACTTATGTGGATGATGGAATGAGGCGCCTCGGATGGTATGTCCTATAGGACCAGGAAACGTGTGTTCAGGAATTGCCAATTCACGAAGCTGTATGTGTGGACCGGCCCTGCAGCTATCCAAGGGTTCACTGCGGGGGATCCTGAGACATTAGCTAGAGTGTCTCGAATCGGTAAGGAGCTCCTCCCTTACCTTGACTCATGATGGAAACCCAATTTCCAATACGACCTCATGCGGATTTGATTGTATTACTAGTATGGAAGCATAGTATTATGGTATCTATGTGTCCTAGGATTGATACATTATGATTGAACTGTTTTTTAAAAACTTATATACACTAATAATAATATCAAATTCGTTTTTTTATCGTACCAAGCATGTTTAATCACCATAAGGTAAAACCCTATTCTCTGGTTTGCGTTGCATTGTGTGATGGGACTTGGGTCTTATGCTGATTCCATTTTTCTCAAAAGCATAGCGTTGTTTTAAGATTTACTTATTGTTTGTTTTGTCACTTTAAGTTATGCACGACAACCCATTGGAGTAAACCCGATCCGCGTTAGCGGCGTGGTCCTTGGATTTGCTTTATCACTATTAGTTAAATTAGTTAAAAATTCTCACACCAGTCCCATGACTGACCCATTGTTTGTTTCCACCTTTGCAAACTCGGGTGCCCTCTTTTTCCACACGGGCAGTCGAGTAGCTTTTTGCAGATACTTACTTCTTGAGCCGGATTCTGGATTGAAGCTTAAAACTGTATCCAGAGCATAGTTGTCTTCTGCTGTATTTATTTTATTTCTGCTGCACTGTATTGTATTAAATTTATTGTAAAATTTTATTCCGCTGTATTTTAATTTCGATGTACTCTGATATATTATGTACTCTGATGTTATATTATCATGATGTAATAAAAGTCTGTTGTTGTTGTTCTAATGTGTTGTATTCCCAAAGTTAAAGTATTCGTAGATTTCCAACCTTTTGGGTCAGACTTGTGTGGTTTATGGTCGATCCAAAGAGCGGGAATTTACGGGTCTTTACACCAATCTTGACTTAGCTTTATTAAAGCACCAACCACTCACATTAGACAGGTAGTGTTGTGGTCACTGGATGTGCCAGTCGGTTCCAGGCAGTTTTACACCACAACTCAGTCTAACCTCGTGTCCTTTTTGGGTTCAATGCACTAACCACCCACATTAGACAGATATTGTTGTGGTCACTGGATGTGTCGGTCGGTTCCGGGAAGTTTCACACCACAACTCAGTCTAACCTTGGGTTAGGCATATTCATCTTTTCTAAATTTACATATTTCTTATTTATGACAAATTCCATATGTAAATTATTCCCAATTTAATTATGCCATAATTATCCTTTTAATTATGCTCACAATTAATGGTATACTAAATATACCATTTCATGAACCAATCTATGCCATGTAATTTTTCATGTTTATCCTACATATTTATATGTAAATTATAAATCAATTATTGTCATGGCCCACTTTCCTTCTAAATCACGTTCAAAATTTTAGGTATATAGATCATACCATTTTCATGCCACTTATCATGCTTATGTGTCAAACATGCCAATTACATGTAATTTCATGTTTTCCCCAACGTTACCCCCGTTGTACGTTCGCAAAATTACATAAAATGTTAGGCTAAATATTTTAGAATAACTTATAAAACAAAAAGGGGAAAAGAGGAACTTTGCAACATTCCAACATCATACAAAAGTATGGATCTAACTACACATATGTCACATGGATTTGGGATAGAACAATATACTTTCAACTATGAACTTGCAAATTTGATCTATGCAACATGAACCACAAGCATATGTGTTTACATAAAACTATACAAGTTAAACTTGGCATGTAGTGGTGAACTTGCAAATTAGATCTATCATAAAGGCATATGGATCTAACATATAAAGTTGTAGATCTAAACATATAAAGTTGTAGATCTAAACATGTATGCATAATGGCTCTAAACAATTAGGCATAAACGACATGACTTAGCCTAAAACTTGTATGTATCATAATATCACCAAACTTACATATGTTAATTTCATTCCCAAATTCCTATACAACATCATAGGTTTACTCACCAACTTCCACATAACATGATAGGTTCGATAGACCACAATAGTTCATAGACATATATGATAGAATAGACATGAATAAACATGAATCAACATCACATACAACTTGACACAATTCTATTTTATAATTCATTATAAATCATGTCTTTAATTTATTCACATCTGAAAGATAACTACACTTACAATCAAAAGGAAAAACTTGATTTCAGGGATCTATATTCTGAAACTGAATTGCTCGCCTTTAATGTAGATCGCTGAATTCTCTTAGTTGAATTAGATGAGATTTATTTTGATTTTGGCTTTAGTGGCGGCTAGGTTTAGATGAGAGTGAATAATAGAATTTGGTTTTAGGTTTAGGGTCCTTATATAGTTGTAGAGAGTGTTTTAGGACCATTAGATTAGCCCTGAACCATGAGAACCAATCAGATGCCACATCTACCTTAGAGCAAATCGGCCCATGGGTTGACAGCCAAACACCCTGAATCAACCCCTAGTCGACCCAGCGAGGCTCGGGTCGACCTCAAAAATGGGATGGTTCGGTTATTCCCCCTCCTGATTCGCTGCTTTGAAATTTTTTGCATATTTATTTATTTAATTTATATATATATATATATATATATATATATATATTTCTCATATGCATACAAACTTCAAGGCTTAATAACTTCTTCATAAGGTATCCGTTTTATGCAAATGTCTATCTTGACCAAAATTTTGAGACGAACGTAATAGCGCAACCCATTTCACTTAATTCTTCTTCTAAAAATTAAGTGTTCTTGAATTTATTAATTATAATATTCTCATAAAATTCGGCGTGTTACATTCTCCCCTCCTTAAAGGATTTCATCCCTGAAATCTTCAAGTTAAGAAGAATGCATCCTAACATCCAATCATCCATCTACTCATCCATCATCCATAAGCATCCATTGTCCTTAAAAGACTTCTAATGCCATACGAACATATGCAAAAGTGTGTGTATATGTCCCAATACTAATGCAAAAGATCAGGCGGTCCATTGATTCAGTTGACCTCCTTAATGCAAATTATGTTAGTGTCATGAGTCCATTATGTATGCAGTCATGCCTAATCATTACTTTCTACATGAGTGCACAATCATTCACACAAATGCAACATCCACATGATAACACATCAAGTTTCAATCATATACAAATACATATATGCATATGCAACATGAAAGTGACTGAGTCGATCTAACACCTAATGTGTGTATATGCATCCACGAGCAACCACTAGTAAGCACTTACAACCACTTGCAACCATCAATCATAACATGTCTCAAACACATGTTTTCATCCATTGGCTTCTACCTAAGGATCAAGGATAGGACCGAGAGGATATACTTAAAAGATAAAGACTAGTATGCAAATAAATATTACAGAAAAAGGAAGAATCAAGGATATACCCTCAAAAAGGGTATGATGCGCGTATCTAGTCTTCAGTCTTCTAAGTCGCATCTTCTTTGAGCTTCACTCCACTGTACCTTAACTAATTTAACTTCATGATTGTGAAGCTTCTTGACCTCCATTTCCATAACCCATTAGTAAAGATAGGACCTCGATCATTTACTATGCTAGAGGATATCCAATGTTGTCGAACTATCTTTCCAAGATAAGAAGAAGTTAACCATGATACCAAGTGTATATACTAAGATGATTAGAGGTCTCTCCTCTACTTAGCTTATCCATCATGTCACAAATCTGAGAGTCTAAAGATAAAGGTTGCTATGTAATTTTACCTCTCTTAAGGTTAGTTTTTTTTTTCTACTTAGGGCGCCAGCCACAACTATTTATCTCTCACGCAAACCATCCTAGTCGAACTCGACATCCCTCAAGTGCAAGCCCCAAAGGCCTAAACCAATATCAGACAAGCACCCATGGAATACCTCCTCCGAATTTGGACGATCTATGTGAGGTGATACTAACAAAACAACCAAACAATTGAGCATTTAACCGACTCTGGCTATTCTCGCCAATCTTGCTCCAAAACTATCGTTGATCGCATAACTGGCTTTGTATTGTCGGCTGGATATATGCAGAAGTCTATCTCGAGTTTTTAGGGGGAAAACACCTAACCTTAATTAAAAAACATCTGCGTACTCATGGACTACTCTAACAAATCGAAAATTGTCGATAAATACATAAAGTGATTCTAGATAGCTAAGACAAACTGATCCCTTAGGATCGCACGAAATTTCGAGGGTATTCCCGAGGCAAGTGAAAGTCTAACTACCCTCCTTTCACAATTACTAGTTAACTAATCCATGCCTAGAATCAACCCATAGCCCATAAAAACAAAAACATAAGTATCTCAAATCCTTACAAACCAAAAATAAATGAGCCGAACCATAAATTGGACTTGAGACAATAATGGGATCCTCTACTATACAAGCTCTAGGGTGCAGAGACTCAACTATGGAAGCAGATATAAACGAATGCGAAGCGAAAAAATCAAAAAGAGTACTAGCAGGATAATCAAGAAGAAAAACTAAACTTTTCAATAGAAACCTTGCTACCTCTCTCTCAGGTATGCTGGTGGTGAGAGCATGCACTTGCCTTCCGGAAAATCCTATCTTTTGTTCTTGCCCTTTCCCTTAAGTATAAGACCCGTTATACCAAAATAAAGATACTTCCTCTTGTTTTAGGTTTTACTATTCTTTCCTCCCCTCCTTTGTGAACCAAGTCCATATCCATGAGTTCTTCATCCTTGTGTTGTGCTCCTTAGCCAAACTCCCTCATTCTCATCTTTGCCATCCTTGTGTAACTTGTTGACAGGTCTCTCAAAAGCTGCCTCCATCGCATGGAGAGTCGTATAAAGATCGAAAGAAAATTAGCCGTAGGTGAAACTACTACAGCTATAGATGGAAATTGGGCACTTGTTTGCCCTTTGACAAGTGTCGTAGTCTCGTCGAGCCTACGGAACCATGTCGAGATAAGGTTACCTCCCAGAAAGCCAGGAGCCCCGGAGACTCATGAAAGAAGGAAACAAGGATTCAAATAGAGGATCAAAAAGATAGTGCATATGGCTTTGGGGAATATGCCTTTAAAACAAAACTTTTGTTTTGAAATGCTTCTTTTAAAACCATTTTGAAAATAATTTTTCAAATCTTTTATCTGATCCGGTAACCTTCAGCTCTGATACCAAGTGAAACACCCCACCTCTGTTAAGGCCACTCACAAAGGGAAGGCCTTAACTTTGGTGGAGCATTTTAGGTAAAAGATGCAGATAAATTACAAGACAGACAAATAAAGCAGTGGGAAATAAAGTCATTTTATTAACAACTTAAATTAGTCAAGCTTTTACAACAATTTTCTCAAATCATACTTAAATGTAATACATAGAAATTCTGTCTTGATTTAATCACTTCCAAGTGTAAAAGAAGCACAAAATAACAATGATATTCCCCAATAAAGCATAAGCCAACCATGGCAGTGGGAAAGAGAGTTCAGAGCAATACACCAACTAATCTTCAAGCTCGGAAAGAGAAGCGGTCCAGGCTAAGCTGAGCTATTCCCTCCCTGACTACCTGGCGAAGAGGGAACGGAAGAAAAGAGGAATAAAACAAACTAGGTCAGACATAAGTCTGGTAAGTCCAGTGATCTTCCAGCATGCAAACAAGATAAAGGATCATGACATGAATAAACTGAAAATAGGACAATACCATAAAACAAGGTAACTAAAGACAAGATAAGTGCAAGATGACTGAATGCGCTTCTACTTTTTCTCTGCTTCGCTACTACTCTGTTAATCTGATTTCTATATTTATCTCTGCACCACCTAACTAGTGTCCCAACTAGTAATCTGTATAAAGTGATCATATCGTAATGTAATCCCAACCCTCGTAATTGTGGTAGCCTTCAGGTGTACATCTATCGTGAGGATTCCACCTCAATCAGCATAACTGCCATGAACATGTTAGATGCACCCTTACTACCCTATCGATCGGCTCCCTACTTATATTCATATTCCATGTGTCTGTGTCAATCGGCACTCTCTTGCGTGTAGATACCTTGTGCTGGTCCCACCATAAGGTGTATCAATCCTTATGATAGCGACCCGACACGACTCAATATGGACAGTGTATAACTACTGGTACCCAGTGCCTGCTTTTTCCCACTCCGGAGTACTGCGCATCCGTAAACTGTCGGAACCTACACAGACGTACCCCCTGCCACTGCTTTGACCGCTTATAATCAGCCCAGTAATCGTGCACCACCCTGCCTAGTTCAGGGTACCGTGATACATCCATGTGGGTTACTGCTGAAATGGGTCCCCGTTACTAGGGTTTCCTATTGGTTAAGTTTGTGGGCCTATATTTACTAATATTACCCACCAACCCTATATGTATTTAACCCTCCCATCGATTCAAGCATTTTTACTTAATGGTTAAGTTTGTGGGCCTATATGTACTGATATTACCAACCTACACGCGATGTACTTAACCCTCCCATCGATTCAAGCATATTCATTTAACGGTTAAGTTTGCGGGCCTATATGTACTGATATTGTACTTAACCCTCCCACTGATTCAAGCATGTTTATTTAATGGTTTAGTTTGTGGGCCTATATTTACCAATATTACCCACCAACCCGATATGTACTTAACCCTTCTACAGATTCAAGCATGTTTATTTAATGGTTAAGTTTTGTGGACCTATATTTACTAATATTACCCACTAACCCGATATGTAATTAACCCTCCCACATATTACATCATATTGGTTAATTGTTGTCTGTTCATGTTAACTTAACCCACTCATTCATCATGTCATGTTGGTTAAGCGTTTCTTATTAACTTGACTCTCCTTACTTATCATGTTGGATCGGTTAAGTGTTTCCTATTAACTTAACCCCGTTCGTTCATCAAGTTATATTGGTCAAGTTTTTCTTGTTAACTTAACCCCATGTATTCATCTTGTTGTATTGGTTAAGTGTCATCAATCAATTGAAGTTAACTTAACCCACCTACGTGTCATGTTACTTTGGTTAAATGTTGCCTTCTTGTGTTAACTTAACCCTACTACAAATCAAGTTACATTGGTTAAGTGTAGCCCTCTTATTTTAACTTAACCTTTCCATAAATCAAGTTATATTGGTTAAGTGTTTCTAAATTTACTTAACCTCACCCGCTTGTATAATTAACATGTTATAACGATTAAGTATTCGAAATTTACTTAACCTCACCCACTTGTCTAATTAACATGTTATAACGGTTAAGTATTCTAAATTTACTTAACCTCACCCACTTGTGTAATTAATATGTTATAATGGTTAAGTGTTCTAAATTTACTTAACCTCACCCACAAATTTAACCTCACCCACTTGTCTAATTAACATGTTATAACGGTTAAGTGTTCAAAATTTACTTAACCTTACCTACTTGTCTAAATAACATGTTATAACGGTTAAGCGTTCTAAATTAACTTAACCTCACCCATCAGTTTATTTAACATGTTGAATTGGTTATGTGTTTCCTTAACTGACTTAACCCTACCAATCTTGACTTAGCTTTATTAAAGCACCAACCACTCACATTAGACATGTATTGTTGTGGTCACTAGATTCCGGTCGGTTCCGGACAGTTTTACACCACAACTCAGTCTAACCACGGGTCCTTTTTGGGTCAATGCACTAACCACCCACATTAGACGGGTATCGTTGTGGTCACTGGATGTGCCGGTTGGTTCTGGGCAGTTTTACACCACAACTCTGTCTAACCTCGGGTTAGGCATATTCGTCTTTTCTAAATTTACATATTTCTTATTTATGGCAAATTCCATATGTAAATTATTCCCAATTTAATTATGCCATAATTATCCTTTTAATTATGCTCACAATTAATGGTACACTAAATATATCATTTCATGAACCAATCTATGCCATGTAATTTTTCATGTTTATCCTATATATTTATATGTAAATTATAAATCAATTATTGTCATAGCCCACTTTCCTTCTAAATCACATTCAAAATTTTAGGTATATAGATTATACCATTTTCATGCCACTTATCATGCTTATGTGTCAAACATGCCAATTACATGTAATTTCATGTTTTCCCCGTCGTTACCCCCGTTGTATGTTCGCAAAATTACATAAAATGTTAGGCTCGATATTTTAGCCTAACTTATAAAACAAAAAGGGGAAAAGAGGAACTTTGCAACATTCCAACATCATACAAAAGTATGGATCTAACTACACATATGTCACATGGATTTGGCATAGAACATGTACTTTTAACTATGAACTTGCAAATTTGATCTACGCAACAAGAACCACAAGCATATGAATTTACATAAAACTATACAAGTTAAACTTGGCATGTAGTGGTGAACTTGCAAATTAGATCTATCATAATGGCATATGGATCTAACATATAAAGTTGTAGATTTAAACATATAAGGTCGTAGATCTAAACATGTATGCATAATGGCTCTAAACAGTTAGGCATAAACGACATGACTTAGTCTAAAACTTGTATGTATCATAATATCACCAAACTTACATATGATAATTTCATTCCCAAATTCCTATACAACATCATAGGTTTACTCACCAATTTCCACCTAACATGATAGGTTCGATAGACCATAATAGTTCATAGGCATATAAGATAGAATAGACATGAATAAACATGAATCAACATCACATACAACTTGATACAATTCTATTTTACAATTCATTACAAATCATGTCTTTAATTTATCCACATCTGAAAGATAACTACACTTACAATCAAAAGGAAAAACTTGATTTCAGGGATCTGTATTCTAAAACTGAATTGCTCGCCTTTGATGTAGATCGTTGAATTCTCTTAGTTGAACTAGATTAGATTTAATTTGATTTTGGCTTTAGTGGCGGCTAGGTTTAGATGAGAGTGAATAATATAATTAGGTTTAGGGTCCTTATATAGTTGTAGAAAGTGTTTTAGGACCATTAGATTAACCCTGAACCATGAGAACCAATCAGATGCCACATCTGCCTTAGAGCGAATCGGCCCACGGGTTGACAGCCGAACACCCTGAATCAACTCCTAGTCGACCCAGCGGAGCTTGGGTCAACCTAAAAAATGGGCTGGTTCGGTTATTTCCCCTCCCGATTCGCTGCTTTGAACTTTTTTTGCATATTTATTTATTTATTTAATTTATATATATATATATATTTCTCATATGCATACAAACTTCAAGGCTTAATAACTTCTTCATAAGGTATCCATTTTATGCAAACCAAATGTCTATTTTGACCAAAATTTTGAGATGAACGTAATAACGCAACCCATTTCTCTTAATTCTTATTCTATAAATTAAGTATTCTTGAATTTTTTAATTTTAATATTCTCAGAAAATTCGGGGTGCTACAGTGTAATTTCTAACCAATTAGCATTACATGTAATATTTATAAACAAATCAGGTTTTCCATACCGTCGCACTATTGTCATTGCACCTTGATACCGATTATGTATATCTCGAGGACTACTGGTGTGAGATGATGGAAGAATTTTCCGCATGCCAACATTTCCTTATGGTAAAAGTACATATAGAATTAGTTATATTATATGTACAATTTATGTGGAATGATAGAAAAGTAGTAATAATGTAATTGAAAAAAGAACTAACTTGCAATTATTTCTCCAAAAGAAAGAGCATTTTGTAAACCTTGGTATAATTCAGCTCTAATTGTATCTTGATTATTACGTAGGTACCTCAGTCTTATAGTTTCAATTTTAACATAACTATCAACCACATATTGCTACAACAGGCGTCCGACCAACAAAAATAGTGACATATCCGTAGATTGTATCTAATCACGTAAAAGAATTAGAATTTGCATTAAATTAAATGTATGGTAACATAAATATTAAGTATACTTACTTGTAAAAGATGCGAATAATATGCTCTGCAACTTATTGTTGTGTCGCCATTATCGTGGATGTACATGTCCCATCCATGTTCACCATATGGTAGTAAAAGTGGACATTGTAATGGATTATAATATCCTGCAGTATTGTAAACCCTTTGAAAATTATCATTTTTTTCTGGACTACAATGTCTTGGCTACTCAAATTGGTATCTCCTTCGTCTCCAGCAATGATACCTTCCACTTGCGATGCAGTTGGTAGCTCATGGATATGTCTGTTTACTGTAAGCCTTTTATTTGTAGTTGACAATTTTGTATATTTGCTCCAGGCTCAAATGTCGAAAAACTTGTACAAAAGGATTATGGGAATCAAAAATTTGTTTTAAAGAAAGAAGTATGTGTGGCCTCATTGTTAAGTTATCATATTGTCTGTTCTCAATTTCATGGTCTGTATCATAAATATATAACTGTAAACATCTTGGTCGAGCGCCTCCATAGGTAGAAAAATGCCAATACTGTGATATATCGAGCCTTGTGCACGATAAGAATATACGCCATCAATTGCATTTGCCAAGGTACGATCAATATTAGCACTCATTGATGTAAAAGCGAAAGAATTGTCATATGATCGTATATTACTTCTAAAATGTGTACCGACTTCAGTTTGATCAAGATACAAATTAAGTAGTTGTTGACATGTTAACAGTCGTTGGATTTCAATTTTACCGTTCTTGCAGCAAATGTCTAATGTCTCCCAGAAGAACTTTTTAGAGCCGCAGAACTGACAGTAAGTGGGGGTAGGTAGCAAGTGTCTATGAAAATATTGTGTAGCAACAAAATTTCGACCACGGTTAATGCCGGTCGGGATATGAGATCTAAGGAGTGTCTGCTCGTCATGTTCGGATGGTCCTAAAAAATCACAAACAGTGCAATATTTAGAATGACAAAAATAAAGAAAGTGTGTTTATGGTCTTGGTGTTTTATGGGAAGTTTAGTTTTTCAGTAGTTGGTAATGAAATCAAAGTAATCAGATTTTTTTGCACATTTACTTTAATCCTTATCATGTAACAAAAAAGCTATTTAAGTCTTATCTATGAAACATGGGATTAAATCATTGGACCAATGCAAATAAAACAATAACCAAAGTTGTTTTAGTCTATATTAGTGGTTATATCCATTGCTTAAAAACACAGTGATAGTAGTAGCAATATGTAGGTATAAGTGTATAACCGCTTGGGAAGAGAAGACTTGATTACGCCAAACAAATGTAAAAAATAAACTAACATTAAATGGAAATCGTGTGGAAGTTGCATGCAAAAATATGCAGGTCAATGAATAAAAAGCATGTGATATGTGTCGAGTAACAAAAGTAGCTGATGTTTACGCTAAACAAAATGGCTTTGCCTTGTATTTGCTAAACAAAATGGCAGTCAAACCACTACGCCATATATGGCCTATCGTAACGAAAACCCATGTTGTTGATAGCTACAATGTTGTCATTGCTATGCTGATTCTGTCGATTGCAACGCATGCTTCGATGTGTTGGCATAGATATTAAATTGTGTTGCAGTAGCTAAAGATAAAATTTAATTAAAAAATTAATAAAAATATCAATCCGTATGAATACGATCCAACGATCTACGTTATCAATCCGCGTCAATTTGATTTTCCTTCACGTCTTAGCTACTTTGTATCAAATTTTTGTTTTCCCGCTGGAACGTATTGCCTTTGTTTTTTTTATTCAGAAAAAGTAACAGATCCAAAAGTAGGGTTTACCCCCTATTCAGCAAATCGCGACTGATTTTTTTTTTTTTTTATTTATTTAAAACAGCACACGAGGAAAAAAATTCAAGACTATCATTCAAAATTTGGTAAAATTATAAATCATAATAGCTTCTGGTGTGGGTTTGAGGTGATTAGAGATGGTGATGGGTCTAGTGCATTCGCAGTTGTGATTTGGCATGTTGCTAGCTGCTTGATTTGGGTAATTTAGGGAGAAAGAGGAGCTGTGATGTGGTGGGAGTGATTTGGGTGATTTGGCTGTTTGAGTGTGGTGCTGACGCGATCGAATTTGTGACAAAATCCGAAATTCTAATTGTAAGAAGATAAATAAATTGAAGAAGCCAGACAAAATCTGAAGTATCGCGACTGTGATTTCTTTACTCGTTACTTTCGCCCAAAAATTTATCTAATAATCTTTGTTTATGTCCACTAATAGAATTTTTCAACTTTAAATATGATAAGAATCCTCCTCATTATCATTGTTTAAACTCATATTTTGAGTAATTAATTATTTTTCTGGTATGCCTAATAATTTGGCAGTTAACAATCTTGTTAACTATGGTTGTGAGAGTTTACAAGATCCACAAATGTTGGATTTTTTAAGCTTTGATAATAACCTTTAAGGCAGCAGTCGGTGTAGAGTGAAACATTTGATTATTTTGCTAGTATGTAAATAAAGAGAGAAAGTTGCTAACAAAAGACAGCTTGAGAGGGACCAGTAGAGCAGAGTGAAATGTAGTAGAAGAAACCGTAGGCAGAGGAGGAACCCATAACTGAGCCCTAAGTAGTACATGTTCTGTCTTATATTTCTTGAACTGAGCAAGCTCAGTTACAAAAACCAAGATAAGCTTAATTTAGTTAACCAAGCTTAGATTTGTTTTGTAATCGAGCTGAGCTCGGTCTTCTAACTAAGCTTTTACTCACTACGAAAACTGAGACTGATCTAAGTTCAGTTTCAATGACTGAGCCAAGATTAGTTGCATGTCATTCTAATAATTGTGCATGTACGTAAACCAGTCTGTATAGTTAGCAAAAATAATTACTTAATAAAGATTCTCACAAATTGTTTTGCCATTCTCAATTCACAAATGTTGAATACTTGTTCTATGAGAATACTTTAAACTGGCATTACATGCATAATGAGTCTAGGCCTTTAGTGTGGCCTCTCGCTTTACAAATTATATGCTTGACCATTCAAACGAATGTTTGATCTTTCATGTATTCATTCTTTAAAATAAATAATATACTATAGAATATACAGGAGAAACTTTGAATGAACATTAAATTGAATGCATTAACTTTTTTTCACAAATATCTTTCATGTATTCATTCTTTATATGTCATTTGATTGTTCTTATTGAATGCATTAACTTTTGTTCACAGTTATTTTTGTTCACAGATATTTTTGTGGATATCTTATTATAACAGTTTGGAGATCTTGAAAACCAGATTGATACTTTCGAAGCCGAAGCTGAAGGCTTTTCTAGAAAGAAAGGAAAAAAAAGAATCCTCGGCTAGTATAAGCAAAGCTATTATTACTATAATTTCAGTCTACAGACCTCTTTCGGACACATATCTATAATTATGATTCTTATTTTTGAATTCTTTGTGTGTTCAACTTCTATAGGCACATCTTGAGACATCTATTTGTCGATACAAAGCCCACATAATGAATAGAGCTAATATTGATATTGTTGGATAATGACGAGTTGAGTCTTGATCAGGTTAATGACCTAAAAGATTTCCTAGAAGATTATGTAGAATGCAATCAGGTGGGATGCAAAAGCATCAGCGTTTTGAATACCTTTTTTCAATGAATTCTAAATTCTTTATTATACCTTTTTAAAGGATGACTTAGCGAATCATTGGCTAAACTGAAGGTATAACTAAAAGTAAAAAAAAAAATGCTCGTATAGTACTTGCAGGGCTAGGATGGAAACCTTCATGTCAAATTGACTAATTTTTTCACCTACAATTTTGGCTCACCAAAAAACTAGATTATTATCATATTAATTTTTAGGAGGAAGATTTTTCCTATTTATTTTTACATATGTTACCATCAACAGAATGCATTTTAATTTTGTATTATAGTATATCAGTACCTCATGTTATGAGAGCACTTTGCACTGTTTAAGTCAATAAATTTGTTGCATTTATTGTGATGAGGTAACAATGCAATCTAATTTGTTAGTGAAATATATTTTGGATCTTGTAATTTTTTTCTGGTTCATATATTAAGCTTCAGTTCCTTCATACATAAGTATTATGGTTCATAAGTTTTTACAATATTTGGTTTGCAGGTTGAGGATGCACATTCCAGGGCAGCACCTATTCAGAGGCCAGCGGATTTAATTGCAGGATCATTTGTGTACAATGCGATGAAAGTATCAGCTGTAATGTTTGCTTTCTGGTTTGTTTTGCTTCAACATATTATTTGCATATATTTCTGAAATTGATCCAGTTTAAAACTGAGTTGCGGCAACTCAGTTTCCGCAACATGGTTGCAAACTAAGTTGCAACTCAGTTGCAAACTGAGTTTGCAAATCAGCTCTGCAAACTGAGTTTGCAACTCATTTTTGCAGTTGAATCACGCATTCACTCAGGCTTGCAACTGAGTTGTGCAATTCAGAGTCACGCAACGCAACTCAAAATCGCGCAACTCAGTCGTCGAACTGAGTTTGCCACAAATCGGTTTTCCAACTGAGTTTGTCGTAACTCGGTTTTCCGAGTGAATTTTCCGCAACTCAGTTTTCCAACTAAGTTTGATTAACTGAGTTTGCAGTTTGTCTTACATATAACTGTGTTTTGTTTTGTTTTCATTACCATTAAATAAATTTGGTTGTGTTAGATCAATTCAAGGCAATTAATGATGAAGTAATGCCGATGTATCAGAGGCCATTCATGATTGAACTAGAGAAGTTGTGGTTGCAAGCGAATCATCAGAAGGGAAAAAATAAAGGTAGTAGTTTATATAATCATTTTCGTGTATTTTTGTTGTTTATGGTTGTATGTGTGAACCTATATATGGGTGAATCGAGTGACAATGTAGTGAGGAATGCTTGTAAATATGAATAATTGTGTAATATATGAGTGAATGTACAATAGTGGAGTCAAAAAATTTGTACCATTTGAAATGTTGAAATAAAATATTTATCCGAATGAAATACTATATTATAATAATATTTATTATAATATTATGAAATCTTTGATAAATAACAGTTGAGGTGTAATTACTTTTAGCAGCTGTAAAACAAATTTTAACAACTACTAGAAACAGTTGTAAAAAAGGTGGACTTTATTACAATTGCCAGTTGTACCAGACATATTACAACTGTTTTTGGTAGTTGTGAACAGGTGTTTTTTTGTTGTATTGGTATCTGTGGCAACACCTGTACCGATATTGCCATAAAGTCGTAAAGGCATTGCCTTTGACTCTAAGGCAATGTGGCAAAAGGCAACCCCAAAAAAGTGTTGCCACAGATCATTTTTTGCCTATAACAACACTTTTTGGCACATATTGCGTCACTTCTCTAGGATTGTCGTAAGTCGTCTATGGCGTAGTGAACTTAATGTTTGTAAACATATATGTTGGAGCCTGTTCATCATGATGGATAAAAAAACTTTTAGTTAGACAATAAATGAAATAACGTTACTATACCAACCATTGGTCTACTAAAATTCCACATGTCAAATCATGTTAAAACTTAGTTGCAGCGCAATTATGGAAGATCGTCGTAGTTATAATACCACCAATGCATCAAATTTCGTAAAAAAAAGTATATGTAGCATTATGCCATTATCTATATTCATGTAGAAGTATAATAAGTAGTATAGAACGTAAAAAAATCAGGGTTCGTAAAAATATAATCTTGCTCAAGTGATTGAGAGATCACGTTCGTTCGGGACATTCTATTTGCAATGGTTTGATGTCTTCCACGGTTACATCTAGTTTGTTGACTTTCTCTCCGTCTCTCTCTTTGAATTTCATCCATATTAGTAACAAGAGTAAGTGAAGATGCTAGTAAGCAAGAGACTATAAAGCAATTAAAAAAATTGAGCAACATAGTTAATGGTATCCACGTATTGAACATTGCGGTTTGCTGAAGTGAAGATGGAAAAGGAAGCAATGGAGATGCACAAAATATTACGTTAGGAAATAATGGGTTAAAATTGAAAAGGTAAGAGAGTAGATTGTGGAGGGAAAATAGGGGCACATACAAAATATAGTTTGTTCAAGTCAAGATATTTTGATATACTGCATGGGTGATAGGGTGTCTGACGTGTTTGTGTAGTCTGTCGTTTACGGAATTTTTTACAGATCAAATTATTTTTTTTTCTTTTTTTAAGATGCAGAAGAAAAATTGTTGACTGGCAATGGCATGTAGTAAGAAGAGTCACATCTAAGTTAAAAATTATAATTATAACTTCAAAACAAAAATATTAAATAACATAACAGAACAAACAGAACATTGAATGCTTATTTGTCAGACAATGCAAAAAAGTACATATCTAAGAAACAAAAAAAATAAAAACATGTGCGCTATACAGTTGGAAAATAATATCCAAGAAATATTAAATACAACTGCGCATGCATAAATTATTTGGACCATCAAATTTATTTTAAAACCGGGGTAGATAGCTGAAATCTGTAGCACTATTAACGCAAACTTCTTGCAATCAACTCTGTTCCAATCATGTCCCATTCTGCAAACTGCGAAATAATAAAAATCTGATAGACGTAAGAGAAGGTTATGAATAAAAACAGTGTAAGCTTGTAGGTTGTGAGCGTACCACTTTAGGGTCAGTAAAAAAGCATCCCGATCATCTCTCTCCACATTTCTGTTGTTAACCGGAATTGGGGGACGATCGACGAATTGTTGGGAATCGTTAAAATTTGTTGATTGGTATTGAGGAATAGTGGACTGTGGTACGTCATATATGATAGTAGTTTTTCCACTATTTACTGCTTGCTGGTGTTTAACCAAACATGTGCTTTTACATGTCACCTTGCCAGTCGAAGTGGTCCTAGTTTTCTTTTTGGTTTGTACAGATGATTTAGACTACAGTAATAAATATAAAAGTCAGTTGATGTAAAGGATGTAAACACATATAAAGACGAAAAAGAGGGGAAAAAATGTTGCTTGCATGAATGTAGAGTAGTAAAAAAAAACCTTTGTCATTTTTAAAGCAGAAGTCGATAATACGGTCGAGCAATAAGGTAGAAGATAGGAAGACGGAAATAAATGTTGTAGTGGGTTTACATATTTATAGTAGTGAGGAGGCTGTATTAGTTCCTGTTTGGTCTGATGTGGGTAGTATTTGAAGCAATATACGTGGAGAAAAATGTTGAGTTGGAAGAAGGAGCAATGGAATTGACTTGGCAAGTGCGATAGAAACAAAGTTATAAAAAATAATTGTTTACAAAAGCACTGAACGTGCAGGCAGTACTATCCTTGAGTACTTAGTGTGGAACAATATAGTCTCATCTTCTTTGTGCATCAGTTTCTAACCACAAATATTTCATATTGTCACTAATTTTGTAAAGAAGATAAAAATTGGATAAATTTTGTGATGCATTATTTATATGTAGAGAAAAAATAAGCGGCTCTGTGAAGGGATACCACAACATATACAAACAAAATACGTGTACTATATGGCTATAAATATGTTAACAGATACGTAAGATGCAAATAAAATGATATTACTTGAGACCATAAATTACCTATCAGAAGTAAAAGTAGCCTCGGTTGTTAAACTTTGAGATGGCTCTACACTGAATCCACAACACTGTGTGTCAGAAGGCTATAAGACATTACTTTATTGAACTTAAATAGGGAAACATGCATGTATCTTCTTTATTGTAATGTAATGAAACAGCATGTATCATTATGTCTTGTAGTGTAATGAAATATTTCATACAATTGTTTCGTTTAATGTTATAATTTATCAAATAGAGTTTGTATGATATTTACTAACCTTTTGTATATATTTGTATCTATAGATAATTTAGATACAGTTTATATTAGTATCTAGTAATAATTTAAATACAGGTTAAAGCAGTTGCATTGAGATAAAATTTGCAGCCGCATTTGTTTAAACTTTAGATATGGATTATAGTCATTACTAATTCTGGTTTTGATACGGCCTATGAGCGTATCTAATATTTAAACACACTATTAATATAACATAGTGGTGAATTCGTACGATCAAATAAGTCCCATGGTAGATTCGTTAATCAGTTAATACCTTACGATGTTGTTTATTCCTCACCAATATTAATTAAAGGACGCTAGCTAATATATCCCACTAATTTAAGGCTTCCATCATTCACATATATTCCCTAGCCTGCATAAGGTGAGAGATATTAAGCAGTCGATGATTACCTACAAGCTAAGTAGATGATAATCTTCATTTATGACATTTTCCTCCGCGGACCCTTTTTTTTACTATCTAGCTAACCTTATTATATAACCCTCTAGTGACTTATTACTTCTCGCAGGATAGGTAGTCCTATGAACATTTGGTACTTTATTCCAAGGCGTACTTTAGCCCAGTCACTTACAACCTAGAGTTACCAATCTCACACCTAATTAGTTATTTTAAACTTCTTATTTATTGGAAATTAGCTATCCGATCACTTTAATACATGTTGAGGGCGGACCCTATGATTCTACCCTTATGAGAAAGGGTGAGTCCAATCACTTAATACCTAATAAGTGGATCCCACTGCTTAATAACTCTAATACCGAAGTAGGTTACTCTATGAATTATTTCCTTTTGGTTTCTTCTTTTGGAAGGGAGGTGGGCCCTACGGCTACTCAAAACCTCAATTCTTGAAGTAAACCCATAGGATAATTCACGTTACGAAATAAATAATCATTATAGGCTCCTATGTTTAATGATATCTCACATCAATTGTACCTATACCCAACCATCGGAAAGTGCAGACTTATGTCGAATAAGGTAACTGACTTCGCATCATTAAAATACTTAGTCCAATCCTTATTAATTAAGGTCATTGTTTCTATAATTAAACAAGAGTAAGGCTGGATGTTTTCCTATGATTCTTTAGGATATTATATATTCCTTATTAAACTTAATATTTACTACGACTATAAATGCCAAATTTCCATTACATCCCCTTTAATTTAATCAATTATTATAACGTTCACATGTAATTAACAACGCAAATGTCATATTTCCTTAGGCAGTGAACATACTATCAAATATCATTTATATCAGTCCCATTTTAATCTTACTTATTGTAACTCCCATAATCTCATTATCACTGTTTAATTTTATTATTCTTATATAAGTTTATTGTATTGATTTCCATAATTTGAGTCATAACATGTATTCCTTATTCATTTAAATTGTAACCATTTAATATTTATTACCTATTCCTTCATTTCCCAAAACATTCATGATTACTAAATTAGTTTCCCATTTTAACCCTTTTAAATTCCAGCAATCAACTCCACATTCATTGCTGACAACATAACAGTAAAAAAAAATTCCATTTATAATGGGAAACATTATAATATATACCCATCAAGAATGAAAACTATTCAAATTCAAAATTTCAACATATATTTATTTAATAAAAATATAACAGCGTTATTCACGTAGGCGTTTGGATGAATAAAGTTAATTATATATGTATATATGTATATGTATATATATATATGTAAGTATATTTTTAGCGTGCTATTTCCGTATTTACTAGTTACTTTTGATAATTATTATTTCTCATTCTAGTCAAAACTAATGATTGGAACAACCCATCCGTTTTTAGTCTCATTGAGATTCAAAATCTCTTAAAAATGTTCTTTACTATAATTCTTGCAAACTTTGCCCAAACTATTTAAAAGAGGAAATATTGACATATTTCAAATCACAAGAAATAGGTAATATTTTATTTGGAATATATGGTGTAAACAACGCACAAAATACGTGAATTTACGAATATCTTCCTATATGACTTGTTAATATTCCTTGTAGATTTCAAATAATGCCTTTTTTTTAAAAATGGCTAATTTACAACAATCAAGTAAAAACCCTAAACAATACCAAACACAATTTGATTTATAATTCTAAAGCAATAACAACATAAATTACATATTTACACCCAAATTCAATAAATCTGGAATAACAGCTTCTCAAACACAAAAATATTTAAAGACTGATTCCAGATTTAAGGTGTTTATAATAACCGCAAAACAAATAAAAGAATTGCAGACTAGACAAGAATAATATTACTTAAAGGCCTACAAATGTATATTAGTTTTTTAGACTTAAAATTTCACATTAACACAAACTAAACAAATCTAATACTCTTAAGCATACAAATGAAGATTTTACACAAATGAAATAAATGTGATATTTGCAACAATGAATATATTTCTCGCTCACCTGAATGCCATTCGAAAACCCAAATTTGAATATAGCTTTTAGGTCTATCTATAATATGTATAGAAAAGAGGACACATATATGCAAATTAAAATTGTAGATATGAAAAAAGAATTAGAAAAAAAATGAAAGAAAACTATTGATAAAGATTACCTACACGTAGAACTACCCTTTTACATAAACCTAGATTCATTATGTCCAATTCTTGATTATTTGTTTTGAATACGTATTTATTTTATAATTTTAGAAGAGATTAGAGAAAAAGGAAATGGAGGAGCTTTGCTGCAGCCTCAAGAAATGTAAGCAAAAGAGAGGGGTTTAAGCCTTAATGTATAGGCGTAGAAATGACCTTGAGACGTTAGAATTATTTCCAAAAAATTATGTTTGTAAATATATCGTTTTACTATATTATAACCTTAGCTGCCACTGGAAAGCAATGACGAAGGGGTCAGCCTTAGGTTAACTGCTCTATTCGTCCGATGTCCAATGGGCGTAGGTATAAATGGTAAGGAATAATTAATATATTATGTTTAATTATTTTTCATCCAAATTCGTATATCGTAGGTAAACTTTTCATACTGAATACATTCGCAATGTTCCAAACATGAAAGTTGACCAAAATTCCATCAAGGATGCAATAGTGTAAGTTTCATGGTCAAATTTCATCGTATACAAAAATTGTCTTTTTGGAATATTAATAAATAACAAATGGCTTCGTCCAGGCTCGAACTAGAGACCACCTTCAGTGTGTTAGACTGACGTGATAAAAAATATTAATAAATAACTAATCTAATTATTGTCAATTTTCAGGGTGTTACAGTTGGCGTCATATATTAACGGTACCTATAGAAACAACCAGGAATTCGGACACCCTTTGGAAGATTAGGGGCATCTATCATGCAATCCCAGAGAAAGATAGAGATTTTTAGATATGAAAGAATCAACAGAAAGTTTAACTGAACTTAAAGGGATTTCAAAAAAACTTATGTTTATTTTCCAAAATATTTTTTTTTTGAAAATTTCATTTATCTGATAAAATACTATACTTTTAAAAAAAATCTTCAGAATATCTTAAAATTAGTCGCTAATACCAAATGTAACCCCCCTTAGCATTTCCCGAATGGGTCATACCAAGAAAAGTGGAGCGTATAGTTATAAAGAGCCAATCACAGAGACTAAGATACACAAGGCATAAAGATAATATAACGGAAAAAATTAAAAACATACCTTGTTATTCTAGAACCAAACTTTTAATGAAATAAGCCATCACAAAAAACAAACCACATGGCTCACAAAACCTAAATCTCACATAATAAAATAGAAAGATAACAAGAACTCCAGGAATGATCCTCCATGCAACCTGAACCAATCAACCTCAACATTGTCAGCATAATGGGGGACATAGAAAAGAAAAAAGAGTGGGTAAGATATTAAGTCTGAAAAATGGAAGTAATTACTATCATGTTTAAGCAAATTAAAGATAATAGGCTAAGTAATAGTAAGTTTTACTATTACAACAATATGTGTTTGTGTGCACACTACAAGAAAGCTTCATATAGACATCGACTAACCGACGTCTCCATTTTTTTGGAGTGATATTGATGTCGATGATGTCTAAAGTGCCAATTTTTTTATATAAGTTAAAAAACAATGTCGAAGCAGCAGTAAGACATCATAAAATAATTAATAAACGATGTACTAACCCCTTTGTGTTTATTTGCATGAATTGAATGTTGATAATGACTTATTATAGGTCTTGAATTACTATAAACATATCGTGCAAGTAGTACAAAATGACTAACACATAGTTTATGGTGGGAATAATGGTTGCAATATAAACACACCCCCCCCCCCATATCATTTATTTCTAAAAGAAGTGTTGTCTATACACCAAACCAATATCGTTTCATTTTCAGAGAAATGATGTCTGTGTGGCATTTAGACATCATTTCCCTTTAAAGGAGGGATGTCTTTGTTCAGTTTGTACACTGTTTTTGTTCTATATAACTGATGTCAGTTATAATTTTAAACATCAATATTTTTCCTGATATTTGCCCTACCATAAAAATGCAATACTGATACCAAAAACAAAAATACAATATCAATACGAAAAACAAAAATGCAATATTGGCCACAAACATTAAACAGAAAATATTCTTACATTCCATAAAACCATCTAGTACAAACATTAAACAAGCACATGTTTTTGTTCTACATTACATCCCAGATGGATTTTCATTAAACAAGATTTACAGGTGTTCTTCAACAAAACTTAACGCCTCATTACGCACCTCCTCCAACTTATCCACACTGCAAGACTTTCAGTTCTTCACACTTCACTTCAAATTTGATAAATAAATCAGTATATACAGTATGGCAAAAGTTCGACACTGCACTCAGTATGATAACAGTAAGTGAGTATTATAAAATTTAGTAAGACAAGCATCTCTACACTTCTTTTAGCACACACATGTACATAAGACTGAACAACTCACTTGGTAGGGCAGAATGACTGGTGGTAATTACAACCAAAAATACATGTGCTTTCATACTCTTGGTAGATTCTGCACCTTCCGAAGTAGCTTTAGCGGATAGGATAAAATTAATCATAGGATAATACCCGGCATCTTACCTTTGTTTGCAGGTAAATTAACATACCAAAAAAAGAAACAATTAATACAAATGAAGAACGAACTTCATATGTAAATTATAAATCAACATTTTAGCTTACTTGTAACACCCCGTATTTTTAATGTAATTAAAAATGTATATATATCCATAGATTGGATTAATATGGTGATGTATAATGAAAATTAATTAATATATGAAAGAAAGAAAGGATTGGTTGCATGCGATGTAAATATGTTGCATGCACTGATTTGCAAACATAATGCATTAACATTAAAAGAAAAATAAAAGAAAAAGATTCATGCATTGGTTTAATTTATGTACTGTAACTAACATGAAAACGAGAAGTAAGGAGAGGACAATAATTATTATTGTTCTAAGACTTATTAACAAAAGACTTTGTAGCTCAGTTGGTTAAGGCATTGGATTTGTAACACGAAGGTCGGGGGTTCGAACCCCGGCGGCAGCATAATTTTTATCTCTCTTTTAAAGAGGGCCAACTGAACATGCAAATATATGTACGTATACAAATTCAAAATTTGAAAGGATAAGAACGTACATAACAGAAAATAAAGAAAATATATGTATATACATGAGAATTTATATATATATATATGCAGAAATATATGTATACGAAAGATAAAATTTAAGATAAGGCTATAGTAAATGAAATATGGCAAGAATTAAATAATGTTGCAACATCGTTTGAATTTTGAAAATAAAATGAAAGTTGTGCGTGTGTATATATATATATATATATATATATATATATATATATATATATATACGCGTAAAATGGTCGTTAAAGGAATTGTATACATATAAGAATATTTCATGTGAATAAAACAGTTAAATAAATTCCAGAAATTCAAAAGTTCGAAAATCAAATTTCTACGCCAAAACAATTCAAACATTCGAAATTCAAATTTCTACGCAAAAACAGCTTTTGGGACTCAATGCTGACTTAGCACTGCAAGTACGATAAGATTTGGCTAGATTCATCTGCGAACCTGGACTATTTTCTTAACTAGGTTCAATGCTGACTCAGCGCTGCGTGTACGATAAGGTCTTGAGCAGCTATATAAACACCCCTATGCCTATTGTAATCTTCACTAAAGTTCATGGCAACGCCATGGCTCTTCTCTAACTCATATTCTTCTTCTTCCTCACTAAATCTCTGATCTATTTTTCTCTCCTCTCTCCTCACAAAACTATTCTTAAATTTAAAAAGAATTAGATTGAGGAATTCTATTACTACAAACAAAATAATGGGGAGATTCAAGTATTGCGCAAGAACATAAAAGAAATCCAGATCTGAAATTCAAGCTATGCAACACAAAAAGGAGGAAAGTCAATCCAAGATCTACGGATTAAAGCACAAAAATCATTGTGAGTGGAATTATGATAAAATTTTGTATAATAGTATTACTATCGTTCATCATTTCCCCAGTTATAAATTCAATGCAAAATTTTATGTTAAAATAATTGTTCCTTTATTCTCTTGCCCCTTTTTATTTTTGAGATCTAGGTTATCTCGAACCTAGACGAAATTTTATTATGTATACGTACGGTGGAAATATGAAAATATTGGGGTATAACTTATTTTATGCGAACAAAGAACATAATTCGTAATTTTGGGGTTTGTGGCATAACAATTGTTATCTCATATATTGGGCATAATCTATTTTATACAGTCGAGGAATGTAATCCATAACGTTGGATTTAAGTAAGTTTGACACAATTGTCATTGGATATGGATTATATGAAATTAGGTATAATTGGACATTGGAAATTTACATGTTTGGGCATAACATGGATTGGAAGGATTTGTGTATGATTTGGAATATGGACATAATTATATTGCAATATTAAATTTATGCAAATTGGGAATAATTCTAATTGACTATGGTGTTGGTATAATTTAATATGAATAAATTGGTATGAACGGCATGTAATTTGATAACATTGATTTTATGAAAGTGAGTATTATTGGATATTTTGGATAATTGGAATAATATATATATATATATATATATATATGAGATTGGCATATTTGGGTAGGAATTACATGGAATTGATGAAATTGCCTATAATTGGAAATTTGTAATTAAGGCTAATTAATATGTAATTAGTGACAAGTTGGAATAGGCAAAATTGTAAACATGACTATATGTTGAATTGGAAGCACATAACATGAAAATTGGGGTTCGGATAAAATATGATGTTAATGAACCTTTGACACGAGGTTAGGCGCAATTGTGGTGTAAGACTGCCCGGAACCGCCCGGCAAATCCAGCTGCCACAATTGGACGTCTATTGTGAGAGGTCAAAGGCATGAATTGTAGGCGTTACAGTTGGTGACACAAGGTTAAACCCGCTTTGTGGTGTAAGACTGCCCGTAACCGCCCGGCGAATCCAGCAGCCACAAAGTGTTCGGTCTAATGTGGGAGGTCATGCACCGTTCGTCATAATGAATGAATTAAGGAATACTAACCATAATAAGACATGTGGGTGACATGGGTATGGTTAGAGGGTTAAGTGGGTGACAAGTAAAATAGGACATGTAAATATGGACTTAACCATAGTAAGACAAGACATGTAAAACATGTAAATGTGGACTTAACTATAGTAAGATACGTAAAGAAAAACATGAATAAGGTGGACTTAACCGTAGTACAGCATGTGTAAGACATGGATACAATAATAAAAGAGGTTAAATGGGACATGGGCAACATTTAAGACATAAGTACATAATGCTTAACCAAAAAGGACCCGTTATGGCATTACAAATTAATTGAATTGGGTAAAGTTTAAGTAGCGGGTTAAGTAAAAGGAAGGGTTAAGTCAAACCTAAAATTAACGACACAGTAATGGGGGAATAATAACTACCTATTATAAACTTGAATTAAATATGTAAAAGTTGTCCTAGGGACAAGGGAAGATTATGACTTAAGATATAATACAACACTTGAAGGGTGGGACGACTTATACTATGAAATAAGTTAATCTAAGTTGAAAATGTGGGAAAACACCCGTACGCTATCGTTAGATAAAGAAAACTTAAGTCATGTTTGAATTCGTTGAAAAACCTTAGTTAAAAAGGAACTAAGTAACGAACCTTAGTTGAAAAGAGAACTAAGTAACAGAAATTAAGTATCAAACCTTGGTTAAGAGAACCAAGTAATAAACCTTAGTTAAGATAACTAAGTAACGAGAAAGAGAACTAAGTAATAAACCTTAGTTAAGAGGGCTAAGTAGTAAACCTTAGTTAAGAAAACGAACGATTCAGGAAACTAAGTGTTAAACCTTAGTTAAGAGAACTAAGTAGTAAACCTTAGTCAAGAAACTCAAGTAGAACACGAGAAGGAGCGAACATCCGCCTGATCATAAAAAAGGCTCCAACAAATTGGGTTATGAAGCACGCAACTTCAAGGGGACGTGAGGGTACTCTTGGTATCCCTCTATGAGAATGCAGATGATCCGCCTGGGCTCACAGAGGTTAAGGTCTGCGTTAGAAGAACCAAGAGTATGCCTTGGTTGCAATACAGGGCAACCTAAAGACTAGGATGGACCAGCGTGATTCGGCGAGACAAGTGGCCCTGTGATAGCGACTCGTCGTCTACCTACCATCTTGAGTTAGTAGAGATACGTAAAACGGAAAGGCGGAGAACTCCAAAAGACCATATACTTGCTATCTAGTTATGGGTGGGTTGGCCAATAGGTTTGTGGGGCATAGGGGGGCCTGCGTGTAGTTCTCATTTTTCAAGGTGTGCCTTTCATTAGTTGGGGGAGGGGTCAAGTGGGACCATAGCCACTGGAAAAACAGACCTTAGCATCTGCATCGGCAGATAACTTAAAGCTCCCGACCGAGTTCCGTGTTTCTTGATTAGCCCTGCCACGGGACTCGAGCCGCACATATAGAGGACATGTGCAACTAGATATCTAGCACGTTTACGATACGATTGGGACGTCAAGTCTAGGAACACTTATCACTCTGGGTAGTGTGTTCTAGACTAAGGGGCATCGTTCGATAGGTAGCATAATCCCTAGTTGGACCTAGGTCGCGTAAACCCTAAATCCGAGAAGCGTTCAAAAGGTAGCATAAACCCCAATGACCTTAGGTAGCGTAAACCCTGGTTGAATCTAAGAAGTGCTCGTTAGTATACCTTAGATTAAATATAGATGATACACGGAATCTAGCAAGATCGAGAGCGGCAGTCCAAACGATTTCAAGAATGGTGGCACTACACTAAAGTAGCATATATTTACATGATGAAGCTCGTACGACATACGGCAAGGGGCTGTATATATACATGGAAAAGGATTAGACGAGTTAGGGGTATCTACATATACGTTGTATTAGGTTAACCTACTAGTGAGACATGAGTATAGCCTAGAGAGCTAATATCGCGAATAACCTAATAAGCAACAAAATATAACTGAATGGTATATGTAGTATTACACAGAAATTTATTATAAGTCCACTCACACAAAACTTATGTTCTGACCCCCTCCTCATTACATACTTCCAGGTTAGGTTCAAGGCAGAGATGGTATAACTATGGATACTGGTTAGACAGTATGATATATAAGGTAAAGCTATTTTTGAATATATTATATTTTAATTCCTTCCGTTGTGAGATGCTTTACGAGTTCTGACATATTTCTTTTTCTCTGTCTTTTTCTGCAGGATACCAGAGCACCCAACTCGGGTCTCGATGGATCGAATTTGAAAAATTCGGTCTGTCGAAATTCGGGTTGTTACATTACTTCTTCTAAAACTCTTTGTGCAGGAACTAAAGCATCCAACATGATGTGGTAGCCAGCAGAAGCACATCCATATATGCTGATAGAAATAATGGCGGACTCACGAGCATTGGCCCCTGAAACAAATGAAATTGAACATATTTTTACATGTCACCCAAAAACGATGAAGGTAGCAAGTTCTGCTAACATATCATCAATAATGATAATAATTATGTGTCTTACATAGCTTAGGAGTAATAACTGTGTTTCCCTTTTAGCTTGCATATGCTGCCTTGCCAAACTAGGTAAATGCTAAAAAATATTCAATTTACATTGTGATCACCATCAAGCTGAAAAGTATTCAGTATTTGATATTAAAAGAGATTTAAATGCTTAAAATCCAATTTATGAATTAAGTAAGAAAGAAAGTGCTTATTGAACTGAGCCGATCTCCCGGTATGAACTCGATTCCAGAGAGCATTTAACTGACTTGATCAATGAAATTGTAGAAATTAAAACCTGATAACACTACCTGGGTAACCCATGTATTAAGTGGGTAATGTGATATTGATCCTTTTGATTAACTAACTTTGATATTGACTCTATTTAACACTCTGATAGTACACCATACATAGGTTATTAAGTGTTCCATTATTCATCATTATGTAAAAATAAGGCATATCCAAACTGTGAAGACAAATTCATGCTCATAAGAGTTATGAAATAAGATGAAATGAATCAATTAAAGAATGATGCTAGGGCGACGAAACCAAAAATGGTGATCATATGCCTTCACATGTACTTCTTGGCTCTCTAATGATTCATGAGCTAAACTTGTGATTACACGCTCCAGTTTTGTATTCACAAATAGCAGAAGCTACAAAAAAATTCAATACCTAGATACAATTTCAGCCTAGTAAAAGAAAACCATTACCAAATACTTGGTTAGAAAACACTTGTAAAATTATACATCATTGTTGTTTATATGTACTTACTATTAGTGGCAAGAAGGACAACCGTGTTAGGATTGTCTCGCATGTTGTTAAGGTAGGAATGATGGTTTGGATACAATAGTCCCACAT
This sequence comes from Allium sativum, assembly GCA_030737875.1. Taxonomy (NCBI): domain Eukaryota; kingdom Viridiplantae; phylum Streptophyta; class Magnoliopsida; order Asparagales; family Amaryllidaceae; genus Allium; species Allium sativum. The sequence continues at coordinate 39,337,537 of JASFAX010000020.1, read as the reverse complement.
CACGGAGTATACTGAAGGAATTGTGTACAAATATGAGCTAGTAGGCACGTAACATCAGGGATTCCCTTTGTTATACGGGAGTTGTGTGCCAACTCATATGCGTGCAAGGAAGGGGGGCTTTGTTCTGAGTACAAACATGAGCTGGTAGGCACGTAACATCAGGGATTCTTTTAGTTATATGGGAGTTGTGTGTCTGTTCATATGCATGCAAGGAAGGGGGGCTTCGTTCCGACCGTCGTTACATAACAAAACAGAAATATATATATATATATATATATATATATATATATATACATACATACATACATATATATATATATGTACAATCCTGCATACACAAATTTCATTATCGTTAGCTTCAACAGATCACTATCACAGAATAATTTACTCGAGCATCTGAATTCAAAGAGTTTTCCATTCATATAAAATCGTAAAAATAAAAGATAATAGATCTGTGTTTTAGTAATATTAAAATAAGATGAATATAGTAAGCAAGTAATACTACCACCTGCGGCTATGTAGTTAAGTATAAATCATGAGAAAAATAAGCATGTAAAACGTAAACCACCTCTGTTATAATAACGTAAATTTTTCCTTCATAAACTAAACCATTGACGTAGATAATAATTATAAAAATTAGTCTTATGGCTAAATTAGATAGATGCTGACATAATATGGATATAGCTAAGTATATTTTTTTATCACTGATAAAAGGAAAGCTTATTGAAATAGCATATGCATTGTAATATTAATGTCAATGAAAGGGAACATAATTTTTATTTTTATTTCTTCTATTCTATTGCAAAGAATACTTACCGCAACAAATCCAGACCTTAGAGCTATATAATCTGACTTTGTTACAGTTGCATAAAACTGCTTGAGAAAGGAACACTACAACATAAAAATAAATGTATGTTGGCATCGACACCAACAAAAAAAGGAGTAAATATTTGTGTATCGTAGTGTTGTATATTTTTTAAACACTGAATGTATTTTGGGTCACATATATGAAGAAAATCTTGGTTTATGTAAAGCAAAAAAGAAACGAGTGGCTTACTATCCAGCCATTCGACCCTTTCCAAATTCCAAGTGCACGATCTCTAACAAATTCACAATGAGCTTCAAGTTGAACAGTTCCAAGGTGCTCATCTACAGTAAAAGTGATTTATACACAACCAAAATATTAATGAAAATATACTGAAGGCAACACATCCATGATAGGAACACACTCACTTTGTTCATTATCGACGATCTCTTTTCTAATTGTTTCATCCCAATGTTATTATGCTTCTTTTTCTGAATGCTTTCTAGCAACCAACCCTCCCTCGCCACAGGTACGGTATAATCATTTCGTTTATAACACCACCTTTCTCTCTAGGTTAAATACAAACTAAACCACCTATACAATACTTAGAAGAAGGTTGGTTTCTCTATTCAGTTTCCCACATCAATTCAGGTTTCTCTAGCCTTAGCAATATTAATAATCTTGACTGCAATTACGGTTCAGGTTCAACTTGATCATTGATAGCCTAACAAAAAAATTTGCAATCTAGATTATTAATATTGATGGGGAAAGAGCATAAAACTAATTGTCTTCGTCCCCATTGGGCGATCAGGTAAGAAGAAACTGAGTTGCCCTTTGTAACATAATGCTTCTTCACAGCCTACACGGAAATTATGTATGAAATGTATCGGAATGTTAAATAATCCTTGTACTGTTAACCAATGCAACGCTTATACAAACATTTTTATGATATGTAACATTCAGCACTGTTAAATAGTACTGCCAGAAAGTATATTCCGGAACCATGTCGACAAGGTGTTAAATAACTTTAAGATGCTGCGACCAAATTCCTTGAAGATGGAACACTCACATTTTGTTAAGTACTAAATCACGAGTTATAAGCGTGTACCTAAAGATATAAGTGGTAGGTGAGCATTATGTGGGATGGTTGAGGAAACTCTACGAAATGATAGAGTTGATTATGGACAAATATTTTTACTTCTTATTGTTTAATAATTTGGTCCGGTTAACAAACCAACTAACCTCGACTTATCTTGGGAGTTACTAAATTAACCCATTGAAACTTATTGAGTTACTAAATTTAAAAGCTCTTTAATGACTGAAAACTTTATTTTAAAGTTTTCATCACTTCGAAGTGTTTCCTTAACCAGACCACAAAAAGCTAGGTCAATACCTCTCTTACCTCCACGTATATGCACAGAACTTATGATTTGATTCCTAATAACCCGTGATTCCATTTTCATGAAAATAAAAGTCGTAGTATCTTAAAAATACTAAACATTTGCAGATATGGAGCTGAAATATACTTCCTGACAGCACTACTATACACTAACAATGAACTTTGATAGGAGATCCTACCATGTTAGTGTTACATTTAAAATTAATTGTCAATCCATTGAATGTAGTCACTTAGTTTAGTAACTCCCACGATAAATTCAATGTAGTCACTTAATTTAGTAACTCTAGGGCTAGCAATTAGAACCGAAGACCGAAAACCCAAACTGAACCAACCCGAAAAGACCCGAACCGAACCCATTGGGTCTCGGGTCGGGTCTAGGTGATGAAAAATACCATCAAGACCCGATCAAACCCAACCCACATAGACCCAACCCGAAACACCCGACCAAAAAACATTAAAATATATGTATTTTTAGTGTTATTATTCAATCGGACCCGAACCGACCCGAGCTTCAACCCGGCCCGACCCGATCCGAAGCTCAGGTCGGGTCCAAATTTTTGAAATGTATAGTTTAGACCCGACAAAACCCGACCCCACCTAGAATAAAGACCCGCAAGGTCGGGTCCGGGTCCATCGGGTCGGGTCTATTTGCCACCCCTAAGTAACTCCCAAGTCAAATTAGCTTAATTTAGTAACTACTAAGTAAATTAATTGTTAGCTCATATAAATTAGACCTCTTGGCCATAAATGAAAACTTCAAATGGATCAGTATGCCCAGATAATGTTTATATATAACAAGTTATCCACTTATATGTCCACAAGCAACTAGCATATAATTAAAGTAAAATAAATACCATTTGCATATCCTAATGTCAAACACAAGGTAAGTAGGTATTAATAATTATAAAGTGCCACTCTTATAGCCTATCAATATTTAGCTATATTTTAAAGCAGTAATCTTTCATGTATGTCATTATATATATATATATATATATACCCACACATATACATATATATATTTGTGTGTGTGCACGCGCGTGTGTAGACATCCCGGATTTACATGTTCAATCACAATAGGTAGGAACGGAGCCAGAAATTTGTTGAAGGGGGAGTGGATTCGAAGGGGGACCAAAAAAAATTATACTGATTTACCCTGAAATGAATGGAAGAAACAATGTGGATGAATTCATAACCTGAAATATAATTTAGGTGAAGTAAATAGCTTGAAAACATACCTGCCGATTTGGAAAAAACTTCTCTGCAAACAATATTCTAAGTGTATATTCCACATCCTTCTGGCCTGCACTGTTATCTTCAACTCATAGAAAAAATAATTGGAACATTTATCATTTCCTAAAAAAATAATAGGCTAACTAAAACTATGTTCTTTTTTCTAGTACACTAAAGTAGGCCACTAAGGCTAAATCCCGTTAACAAACCTAGGACACATGCATTCTTTTCTTCCTGGCAAGTAGGAGGAAAAACAAACAATGTTCCAGGTCCTTCACTTCTACAGCTTGAGACAAGATTTCATGACTAATTAACATAAACAAAATATGAAATTAACACGCTCATTTAATTCTAAATCTTGTAGTGAATTATTGCCACGAGAGTTGCATAAGTCAGATTGTCAATACATACATATATGTTTAGATTTATCCTAAATCTGCTGTTAGTTTTAAATTCTTACCTTTGCTTATCTTTCTTTTTCAACTTTGGTGCAATTAAAGTTCTGCAAAAAAGAAGACAACATTCGTTAAGATATACAAGTCTAAAGAATGACTATTTGAAGGAAACTGAAGAAAAATACAATGCTTTTGACTAATATAGATAAACATTTTACAATAGAATATTTATCTATTACCTTTGAGATTTGAGCTTATGCTTCTGGCGTCTTGTTAAAAGATGTAAAAGAGTCATTTTCATCTTTTTTATACTAGTATATAGCGTGGCTTTGGAAGAGTATACAGATGTGCAAGATATTTAAAAACTTCATTAATTCCATTCTGATATGCATCAAATACTAGCTGCCAAAGTTAATTTTCCAAGAGTGCGGTTTGGGAATCAAAAACAAATTTGTAATAATATTTTAAAATCAAGGTGGGGCATAGCCCCTACTTTCCCCCCTTTACCTTCGTCCTTGACAACATATATATGGAAAATTTCAGTATTCATGTATACTCCTATACATGCAAATCAGATGGAATAAAATAAAATAACATACATAAACATATTCTGATTACAAAGTACGTATACCTGTTTTGAACCTGTTTCTTTGTTCAATTTCTCACATCAATTCACGTTTCTCTGGCCTCATTAATATCAATATCGAGATTGCAAATATGGTTCAGGTTTAACTTGATCATTGATGGCCTAACACAAATTTTTGCAATCTCGATTATTGATATTGATGGGACAAGATCCTAAAACATAATGCTTCCCTTGAGTCTGTAGGGGGAAATATTGTGTGAAATGTATCAGTTAAGTGTCACATATTGCAAAATTCATAAACCCCTAAGTCATATGCTGCACAATTTATATACTTTGTAACTCATATATGCAATTCATAAACAAGATTTACAAGTTGTACAACTGTGTTTAAGAAACTCCATGCAAAATTCAGTTGATTCTTCTCCGAGATGACTTTCAGCTATACAACCTTCCTGAGAAAATCCATTTCGTACATATGTAGTACTAGACAACACATGATCTTTAGATAGGAAAGAACCAACAGAAGTGAGAAAATCAGTGATTGCGGCATTGCTAATCCTAAACCTAGCTTTACAGTTATACAACTTTAACATTGACTCTAACTTAGTGCACTCGTTTCCCTCAAATAGAGATTGTTCGGCATCAGCCACAAACCTCTTAAACTCAAAGGATTCGTTATCGTTATCGTAATCCCCATCATTGTGGGCTGTTTCATAAATATCAATTGTTTTCGAGGTAGGGGTCTGCTTTGTAGCAAGACTCGTACTACCAACAAACGACGTGATACCCCTAGAAGACTCTTCCCCATGCCAAATCCACTCAACATACCCTAAACTAAACTCATTTTCATATAGACGACCTCTAATTATTTTAACCAATTTTTTTTTTTAAAATTTACACAAAGTCCATATAGGTAGGGAATTGTCTTAGGATTTTTAGCATTTCCTTCAGCGAATATCAAGTTTTCAACACCAATTTCATATTGTAAAGAATCCCTTTCTTCTTTAATCCATGACTTATCCATTTCAACGACTTACAAATCAGAAATACCAAATTCAAGCTTACCCACTTAGAACAGATATAAATTAGAAATATCAAACCAAGCTTAACCACTTACAAACCAAAAGATATGAACAAAAATGCTATATGAACATAGATATGAGCAGCTTACCACTTACAAACCTAGATTTGAGCTTCGATCTTCACAAATTATGGCTTTCAGCTAATCGATTTGAGCTTTAAACAGAGCTTCGAGCTTCACAAAGCAGCTTTACAAATTAAGGCTTTGAGCGGAGAAAGCAGCTTCAGAAATTAGGGTTCAAGAAATTGGGGGGGAAAAGTGAAAATTTTCTAATTTGTTTTAAATTTTAGTTCGATGAAAATTTTAGCCAAAGGCACTGGGGGAAATAATTTGGTTAAGGGAGGGAAACAAAATGTAAAAGGGAAATAATTTAGCTAAGGTGCAGCCTGATTTTTCTTTTTTTATAAAGCATGTATAAGACATCGCTCCTTTAGTAAAACGATATGCGGCCTAATTTTATGTTTTTCCTAAAGCGTGTATAAGACATCGCTCCTCTAATAAAATGATGTTTGAGAAACCAACAACATCCATTTTATATTTGACGATGTTAAAAATCATTGACATCGGCTGAGTTTGCAAGCGATGTTAAAACTGTGATATCTATTTTACTTTTTCTTGGAGTGAGAGTCCAAAGATAGCTTCTATGGCAACAAAATTGGCTGTCTAGTCCGTACATTTTTGGTTATCTGTCAGCACAGCCGGCCCTGGTCCAGTGCAAACTGGGCTATTGCACGGGGCAGCAAGTCGTGAGGGGCATCAAAGAAATACGCGGACAGACAAAAAACTGAACGATAGAAATTCGAGGCGAGCGAAATCCATGAGAAGGAAAAAGGCGAGAAAGCGCAAAGAGAAAAAAACTAACTATGAAGAAGAAAGGGACACTGATCGCACAATCAAATCTGATCTCCTAATAATTCTGAAATAGGTAAGCCTAATTTCTAAATTACCCTATTTTTATGCATTGAATTCAAATCATACGTTATTCAGTTTGAGTCGATTTTTAACCAAATAATCTTTGCATTATAACTTGATTCAAATTGAGTTACTCAATCCGTACATAATTTCGTGCTTTTAATTGACTTGAATGTGGTACAAAGAAAAAACAACCTGTCTCATGTTTCATGAATTTGATGCCATGTCCTGTGAATTGTGTACAAGTTTTATACAACTTTTTTTAATGTATTACATCTAGTTTTATAAAATGCAGCGGGTATATTTGTCTTGTTTATATGTTCACCTGAAAAGTTTATATCTGGGCATGCTTGCTTTGCTTTCTACGTTATGTATACGCCTTCTTAATTTATGTTTATGAGGTTGAAATGATAGATTTAATAGTAGCATATTGGGTTCTTGTCTTATCTATATGTAGAATACCATATTCAATAATTAATGGGTTATGTTGTATGAATGATGGATTATGGTATAAAACACTCAGCTTGCTATAACTGTAAGACAGGAAACAATTTTGAAAAATGAAGGTTTATTTACAATTTCTGCAAAATACTGTAGAAAAATATGATTGTTTTTTTTTTTTTTTTTGGCATTAGAAATTTGCAGGAGATTTGAATTTAGGTAATATATTAAAATATCTAAACGCTAAGCACATTTAAAAAAAATCAAAATTTATTTATAAGTTTGATGCACAAATTGTTGTAACAATTAATTCAATTTTATCTTACTGTAAATATTGATTTTTTTTTAACAAGAACTATATTTCCAAAATTGGAAAATAAAATAAAAGGTAGCTTCAATTTTTCCAAACTGAAATAATTCAAATCTTGTATGTAATATTTCTTCATGTTTATAATTTATTATTTATGATTTTTTGCATCATATCATGTTATTTTTATTTATCTTGTTTGCATTGTTAATTTGTATTAGCAGTATTGAATTTTCAAATATTAACTATGAGTTACAAGTATGCATATTATTTAGTATTATTGTGCAAAATTTTACATCGCGGGCATTATTTGGTAAATCGCACTGGGCATCAAAAGTTCCAGGACCGGCTCTGTCTGTCAGGCATGTCGATAGTTATTGTGGACTATTTGTTTCTTCATATATATATATATATATATATATATATACACACACACACACACACACACGTGTGCTCTCTTCTTTTTAGAAAATAACACATTTTTGCTTGAAAAAAAAAATTTGTTCGATAGTTTACACTGATTCTGGTACTATAGAAGTATTACTATTAGGATAAATATCTTAATTCTAACCAACACTCAGCCCTTCCTACCTCCTTATACCATCTTGGTTTATCACCTTTTATTATGGTAGAATGTCATTGTGAACTTGTTCATCGTGAAAGCGTATCAACATGAATCATCATCCATTGGTCCACCAACAAAGGCATAAATTAGCTCATGGACGCATTAGCCACCAATCGATGCTGCATGCATAATCATCATCGGATACTCTAGATTTCGCCACATCATTTGACCAATCAAAATCATGATGTCTCGATCTTAATCTCAAATCTGAGATCATCAGTCCTTGACCTGAAATAGAATGTAATTTTTGTCCTAACAACCAATAAATTAATTGTGCTTCCCCTATACACTATCCTTGACCCGAGTTTATTTATTAATTTAATCCATGATCTAAGTTTTCTTTATCAACCCACCCAAGATATGAGTTTATAAATTATTGCCTCAGTCCTTAACGTGAGCCAATATAATATCCTACTTTTATAAACGAAAGTTTACAATATCCTGACTGGTTTAATTCTTTCATTTTCATTCGTTTTATCACGGCGTTATAACTTCCCAAGACTGTTTTTAATATCATACTCCCTCCAATCCAAAATATAAGCCGTTTTAGATATTTGTACGGGAATTAAGAAAAAAATTCAAATGCTACTTTTTGGTGGGTTGACTCCTTTTTCATGAAATGTTAAGTTACTTTCTCTATTTCCAAGTACAAAAAAGTGGTTGTTGGGGTTTCCAAAACAGCCACCTACTCACATGAGCCAATAGTAGTACTTCATGACAAGTCAATAAAGTAAGTACAATTTATTATAGATAAAAACGTCTTATATTTTGAAAAACAAAAAACTTCACAAAACGTCCTATATTTTGGACTGGAGGGGGTAATTAATAAGTCTCTACGTCATAATTTGAAAGCAAATTCCTAAGATTTGCTTATTTCAGTCCAGATTCTTTTTATTACAAACTCGGCCTCTTTTACAAATGTTTCTGGTAAATTTATTACGTCAATTATTTAATCCTATTCATGAAATTCACGTTATTTTAAATATTTTTCATGTAGGAGTGGGGATTAAATTTACTAACTGAAACTAACGTTTACAGATCTATTCACAGTTCAGAGCAAATATAAAAGGAGCTGTAAAAATTATAAATTATAGCAGAAAATAAAAAGAACTGTAAAGAAAGAAGTCTAGAAATAAACCTACAGAAAAATAACTTAAAACAGAAGGAAAAACTTTAAAACTACAACTATTACAAAACCCTATTGTTTCAATTACTTAAAAATTATAATAATAACTAACGATCATTCGACCAATGGGTCGACAATAGGAATAGTTGGGTCGAACTTGGCTTTACATATTTTTGTCTCCTTTCTTTTTCTTTTTTTTTGAACCTATATTTTTGAACTCTAAATCTTTTAATAACTTCTTCGTATGAACTTAGATTTTGACCAGTTACACGTGGAAATTGTCTAAAAAATTGACATGGACTCAATGGATGCAGCTCCTAGAACTAAATTCATACAAATTCACAAATTTATTATATTATTTAATTAATTTATTAATTAGTTAGTATGAGTTAAATATTCGGGTTGTTACAGATACAATTCAGCACCAATGAAAAGTCACTAGGATGATATAAAATATATCATGAGAATTTTCCGACAAATGATAGATTTAGGCCTGTTTATTCTAACATATATAATAACCCAACTGTAATTGGCTATCCTGATGCATGCTATTTTTGTGGTCCATATAAAGCAAGTTCACAAAGCGAGTATGTGTTTAATAGCAACAATGCAGCTATTTCGTGGCGATCTACGAAGCAATATTTGGTAACCACGTTTATCCCTTCCAGCTGGACGCTACAAAATCAATTGTGCAAGTAATAGAAGTCAATATGCTAAGTACGAAAAGACATCATTGGTATCCACAGAGAATGTAGAGTCCATACATAAAGAGTTTGCTTATATTGTATGACATGTTCAAATGAATAAAAATGACCATATATTCAAATGAATAAAAATGACTATTTTTCATAATATATTCTACTTTTATTTTATTTTATAACGAGCTTCAAACTTTTTTTGCTTACAGTATCACATCACTACTAGCCCATCATGCGATTTTAATCATGTTGCAAAAGTCTCCTAGCGCTTGAATCTTATCGGGTTTGAAAGATAAAACAGTATTAAAATAGGTGAATGACACCACTAGTTGCTCGTCGCCACCTGAAACATCACTCAATATAGTAATGAAAGTAGAGGTTCAAAGAAAAGAGGAAGCTACGTCGTCCTCGCACCATTGCTTCGGTTTCACCCTTGATCCTTTTGGAATCTACTCCATGCTTACGTACATCAGTCAATATCAAAGTTACTATTTAGCATTTCTTCATTGTTTATCTTCGAGTTGGTCATCAACTTCATTTGAAAGAAAATAAAATATTTAGAAATTTATCCCATACGTTAGGGTTTTTGTAATTTTCTGTTTCGTTATCGACCCATCTGACGCATGAAGGCTGCCAAAGAAGTCTTTGTCTTTCTTTATCCATGAATGTTTTTGTGTACTGTTCTATTTGCATTAATTCAGAAACTCAGTGTCTTAATTTAAAAAATAATAATTACAATTTTTAGAATTTTAAAATTAATGATTTGAGCAAACTATATCCTTTTGAGATAATATATATCAAAGTATTTTTAACTATATAATTAGTTTGAACTTGACCCGAGTAAATTATAAGTGTTTAAATGCATGGCTCAAAATCTCCATTTGCAGTGGAATGCGTTTTCTATTTGGCAAACTTTCTCATTCAAATACCATAATAGAGTTCTCTGCTTAAACACCAGTTGTTTTTTCCTTCAGAACTCACTGTTAGCAGCGGCTTAAATTATGGACTGCTGAGTTTTTGCACCCACCCAAAATTGACGCAGATAACAGAGCACCAAAATCACATTATAATATGAAGGTAGTTTTGCATTATTCTTGGGGGAACTGTCTGCTAGATAAGGATGTGTATACGTGTATATTTTATAATGACAGTGAAATATAAATAAATGTCAATCTTGTTACGCACAACAGAGTATTATGTGGAGGAGATAGATAAAAGATTGAAATTTTCTTTGATATTTTTTTATTTTATTTCATCAGTAAATGAGATACAACTGTCTTATATAATGAAATACATTCTCTGGAATATTCCGGACAATCCTTATCTAGAATTCTCTAATACGACATATATAGAAATTCTTTATTCTTAAATTATTCCTTACATTAATACCAAGTCAAATTTGTTAATGCAATTAATTGTTGCCTAATAACAAGATTCTCTTAATCTTGAAAATTACAAATTAATTTTAACACTTCTCCTTAATTTGTAATTTTCAATTGCTTTTTGAACTTTTCAAACTTCTCCAATGTGACTGGTTTAGTAAGGAAATCCGCTGGCTGCTCTTTTGTGCTGATGAAGTCCATGACAATCTCCTCCTTGCTAATCAATTCTCGGATAAAATGATAATGTATCTCGATATGCTTTGTGCGAGCATGAAACACTGGATTTTTTGTCATTGCCACAACCGACATATTGTCACGGTAGATTTTTGTTGGCTTGTCTTGAGTTTGCTTCATATTATTTAGAATTCTCCGCAAACACACCGCTTCACAAGCTGCCTCTGTAGCTGCCATGTACTCAGCTTCAGCTGAAGATAAAGCTATGGTCTTTTGCTTCCTTGAACTCCATGAGATTACGTTGGAACCGAGACAAAATACACAACCTGATGTGCTCTTCCGATCATCCAATGCCCCTGCCCAGTCACTATCAGTGAAACCAGCTAACTTGCATTCGTCCTCTTTGACATATTGAAGCCCACATTCTTTTGTCCCTTTCATATATCGTAAAATTCTTTTTGCTGCAATCAAGTGATTGTTACTTGGATTTTGCATGAATCTTGAAAGTATACTTACTGCATGACAAATATCAGGCCTTGTATGAGTGAGACAAATTAGCGAACCAACCAAGCTTCTAAATATCTTTCCATCCGCCTTCTTTGCGCCATCTTCTTGCTTTAATTTTTCATTTAGCATCATTGGTGTGTTAACTGGTTTGCAATCTGCCATGTGAAATTTTTTGAGAATGTCTTCAATGTATTTCTCTTGTGAAATGAAGATTTTGCCCCTTGCTTGTTTGACTTGCATGCCTAGAAAATACTTCATCAGACCGAGGTCCGTCATCCCAAAGTCCGTCATCATTCTTTCCTTAAATTCCTTAACAAGATTGTTGCTGGTACCGAAATAGATTAGATCATCAACATATAGACATACAACCAGAAATTCTACTCCTTGATTTTTCACATAAAGGGCAAGTTCGTTCTTGCTTCTTTGTAAACCATTTTGAATAAAGTAGTTATCAATCTTGCAATTCCATGCTCGGGGCGCCTATTTTAGTCCATACAACGCCTTTTGAAACTTATAGACTTTATTTTCTTTTCCTCTTATCACAAAACCTTCTGGCTGCTCAACATATACCTCTTCCTTAAGCTCCCCATTAAGAAAAGCAGACTTCACATCGAGTTGGAAAACATTAAGCTCTAATTGCGCGGCAACTGCAAGAGCTGTTCTTATGGTTTCCATCCGAACTACTGTAGTAAATGTCACATTAAAGTCAATTCCAGACTGCTGCAAATATCCCTTTGCAACCAGCCGTGCTTTGTGTCTTGTTATAGATCCATCTTCGCCATATTTTGTCTTGTAAACCCATTTCAGGCCAATGACTTCTTTATCTTTTGGCAAGTCAACTAACTGCCTTGTTTTATTTTTCCCAATGGTTGTTATTTCTTCTTTCATTGCTTCAATCCACACATCTTCTTTCCTTGCCTCTTCAAACAACTGCGGTTAGCAAGAAAAAAGAACAACATTGCATGAGTCATAAATGTCTTGTAAAGAGCGTACCTTTCGAACAGGAGAGTCCAAGTCTTCATGTTCATTTTCATCATTTGAGCCGTAAATAGGAGCAGTATCTACATGGATATTTTGCTGAGAACCGTCAGGTTGTGAGCCATCATTTTGAGATCTTTTAGGCTCCATAAAATTTGATTTTTGGTGGCCATCATGATCCCACAGCCATGCTGCCATTTCATCAAAGACAACATCTCTTGAGATAATGAGTTGATCATTTTTGGGATTTAATAACCGATATCCTTCGACTCTTCGCTGTAACCAACAAAGACACATTTCTCTCCTTTCTTCTCAAATTTATCTTTGTGTGGGCTCTGGTTCAATGCATACGCAACACTTCCAAATACTTTCATGTGGTCTACTTGGGGCTTTCTTTTATGCCAGGCTTCAAATGGTGTCATATTTCTAACAAATTTAGTTGGCGAACGATTCAATATATAAACAGCCGTGTTGACAGCTTCAGCCCATAACTTCTTTGGCATGGATTTTCCTTCCAGCATACTTCGAGTCATTTTAACAATTGTTCGATTTTTCCTTTCTGCGATGCCGTTTTTCTGCGGTGTATATCGCACAGTAAACTGCCTTGCAATCCCTTCTTTCTTGCATTGATTCATGAACTCGCTGTAAATAAGCTCTCCTCCACGATCAGTTCGAAGAGTTTTTATTAAGTGTCCGCTTTGGCGTTCTACAAGAGCTTTAAACCGTAGGAAACATGAGAAAGCTTCTGATTTTTCAATTAAAAAATAAATCCACATCATACGAGTGTAATCATCAACAAAAAGAATGAAATATCTCTTGTTACTTAGTGAAAGAGTCCTTGTAGGACCAAAAATATCAGCATGTATCAACTCCAAAGGAGCTTTTGCTCGCCATGAAGTTTTCGGAAAAGGAAATCTATGCATTTTGCCAAAAATAAAACCTTCACACACACCTTATTTTCCTTCATGATGATACGAAGACCAATGATCATATTCTTTGATTTCAGCAAATGCAACCCTTGTTGCTTAAGTGGTCATATCTCAAATGCCATAAATGAGACACATTAGAATTTTCAGATTTGAATGCACAATTCTCATTTAGAGACATAAGTAGGCGGAAAATTTTATATGGAGCTATGTCAATATTTGCCACTGTTAAATTACTTTTCTTATCAATGATAAGAATTATCATCAAAATTCACCGCATAACCTTTTTGAATAAGTTGTCCAACATTTAAGAGATTTTGAGCTAAATTTGGCACTTAAAGCACATCATGAATAAGTTTCTTACCTTTTTTAGTGTGGACTACAATGGTTCCCTTTCTTTCAACTCTTTGTGCCTTACCATCTCCAAGCTTTATCTCTGATGTAAAATTTGCATCAAGTTCTACAAAAATGTCTTTGTTGCCGGTCATGTGGTTGCTACAACCACTGTCAATATACCAAGCATCTTGTGATTCATTTTCAGCAAATAAACAAGAGTAGAAAACCTGCTCTTTGTTTTCTTCACTTGTAAAATTTGCTTTGTCCTTCTCTTTTTTATTTTGATACCAACAATCTCTTTGGGTATGATTAGGAATTCGACATCTCATACATTTGAAGCGACAATTTTCAGAATTATGATTTGATTTATTGCAAATAATGCAATAAGTGGCAGAATTACCTTGCATTTTCTGCTGTTCTCGTCTTTGTTCTCCTTTGCCTTGATAATCTCTTTCGTTGCCCTTTCTTTGATTTTGATTTTGCTTCTGAAATAAGCCCTTCTTTGAGTTGTAATAACTTCGTTTCTTTTCTGAAAAACTGAGATTGGAATGGAATGCTTGCTCCAATGAATTTGCTGATGTTCTATTAATTCTTTGTTCATGAGGTTGAAGTGAACTCATTAGCTCATGTGTTGACATCTTGCCAAGGTTCTTTGATTCCTCTATTGCAGCGACGCAATGATCGAACTTTGGAGGAAGGCATCTCAATATCTTCTCTACCACCTTCTTTTCTTGAATGTTATCTCCAAGGCATTGAATTTGATTTACAATTTCAGAGACTCTGGAGAAGAAATCTCTGATATTTTCAGATTCCTTCATTTGCAGGTTATCAAAATCTCTCCATAAAGATTGAAGTTCAATGGAGATAACTTTGTCATTGCCTCGAACTTCTTTTTGCAAAACTTCCCATGCATCCTTTGTTTTTCTTTTATTGAAAATTCTTGGATAGATAGATTTACTCACTCCTTATTTGATATACCGAAGTGCAGTGACATCTTTCTTTTGATTTTCTTTATGCAACTTCTCTTGTGCAGCCGTCCATCTTGTAGAATCTCCATCTGCAGGTGGCTCCGGATAATCTTTTTCGATGACATCCCATAAATTATGAGAGACGAAGAAGTCCATCATCTCACTGCTCCAATAGTCATAATGCTTGCCTTCGAATATTGGCGCTTCACTTGGAGAGTACTTGAACATTGTAGGGACTGCTTCCATTGTTTTTGAGTAACTGATCAGGACTGTTGATATGACTCTGATACCAAATTTGTTAGGCACAACAGAGTATTATGTGGAGAGATAGATAAAAGATTGAATTTTTCTTTGATACTTTTTGTTTCATTTCATCAGTAGATGAGATACAACTGTCTTATATAATGAAATACATTCTCTGGAATATTCCTAACAATCCTTATCTAGAATTCTCTAACATGACATATATAGGAATTCTTTATTCTTAAATTATTCCTTACATTAATACCAAGGCAAATTTGTTAATGCAATTAATTGTTGCCTAATAACAAGATTCCCTTAATCTTGAAAATTACAAATGAACTTTTAACAAATCTCTGGTAATTACATCTGACCTCCAGGACACTAAGGTATATGTATTTATAATAGCAAGAAGGCTTCTGTGACCATGACATTGATTCAGTTGATTATAAATGTTCAGATGTAACAATGAAGTAGTTTAGGTTAGCCTGTCAGTGGATTACATTAACAACCCAATTAACCTTCTTAAAAAGCATTGATAACTATTTTTTTCTTCTTCTCCTGTTAATTGATGCAACCATAGAAGGGTATCTTTAACAGTTGGAGATTACACCTTGATACTATTCAGCTGCTCAAATTGCTACTCCAATCATACATAGTAGGCGTAATATTACTATGTTTTAATATTTAGCTAATTAATTTGGTATTCTAAATCAGTTAGAAGCACTGATTAATTAATCAACGTTCAGAACTAGATATTGATCTTAATGAATATTAGGGAGACATCCTTAAAATTAAACTTAAATAAAGGCAAATCCTATCCTAAGTTTAAATATAATGTGAATCTTTGTTTTACTGTAGCAACGTATTTCTATAAATTTTTGTGCAACCACCTAAAAAAAATATTGTACATATTAATGGAAGTTACAAAAAAAATGATTTTACTGAAATATCTGCATTATTATGAAATAATGCAAACATACCAGCAACTATTCCGTAGTGTATCGTTGATACTGAAAAAAGAAAAATAAATTGCTGAAAATATTCACTACTTATGAAAAATGCAGACATGTCAACAATTATTTCATAATGTATTGCATAAAGAAAAATAAGTTGCTGAAATATCTACACTTTCATGAATAAGTGATAGCATATCTACAACAATCCCCTAATGTATTGTAGACATGTCTCGGTATATAAAAAACTGCAGACATTATGTAATTTTTCAAAATAGTTGCTGCTATTTCTAAAAGTTTACCAGAAGTGATATATTTTTCATTTGTAGGCAATCTACTTCATTCTTTTGAAGATTTTTATACAATATACTCGAATAAGTTTAAACACTGAATTTGAGTATTTGAAGTAGTTGGCAAAAACAGCATTAAAGCATGCAATTTTTCAATCTAATTGAATTTTTGTTGCTGCTCTACCAAACTAGCGGCCGAGCTATAACTCTCTATACTCCATCAAAACTCAAATTAATTCAATAGTTATTTGATAATAAAGGGTACTCATTTCCCATTGTAAAATAATGCTAAGAGATGACATAATTGTCAATTCTCGAACTATTATGACTCCCTAATAAGCACACCAAATCCGAATTTTGGTAATGCGAATAGCCTCTGAGGCATTCAAAGGAAACGAAGGGAAAGAAGAAAGCATCAAAATCACCATATTCATCTAGTCCAAGAGATCCATCATGCTGAATGGCTCAGTTCGGGAAAGAATATGAGATGGGTGTGCCCAACCCAAAAAAAAAAAAAATTAAAGTTGCATCAAAGAGCCAAAAAGAAATAATATTGTTTGTTAAGAGTAAACGAATACTAGGTTATTACTCTTTATTTACTAAACAGTGTAAAGCAGGCTGTACCTAGTTCTGTGTATTCGGCTCATGTAACATTTATGTATAATGGTTGTAACGAAACGTTGTGTTGCATTTCAGTCATTATTCAATAAAAAAAATTACTTCGTCTCTGCATCAAACATTATCAATTCAATACTTCATCTCTGATTAGACTCTTCGTATCAATTTAAGATAAATCACAACATGGTATCATAGCATTTACCTCATGCTTAACAGCATTCAACGATCCATCCATTATCTAGTGTTGTGGTGGTGAATTGTTTGAATACATCATAAATTTTTATCATATGGATTCCTTCCATCATAGGTTGTTTTCCCCTTCATTTGGACGATGTTGATTCTTTGTGTATCATTGTGCCTCGCCAAACTATTGGCTACATCAATCTCACTACATAGAATCAACTCTGCGCAATTCCAAAACACTTTACCAATCAAGAAAAAAAAAATCAAGAAATCATCACAGTGAAGAAGGTGCCATTCGGGAAAGTCATCAGAAAGAAATCCAGAAATCCTCATTCAAGGCTAAAACAAGATTGCACCATTCTTGATTCAAATAAAATTTCTTGACATCCCAATTCAAGGCAAAGTAATCAGAATAACTTACCTCCGAGTACACTTTATCATCGTTGTTATCATCCATGGTGAGTGTTGGACAAAACAATGCCTTCTTGAAAGGCGGTCTCAAAGAAGAAATGTACATGTGTCAACCACAAGGATACAGTAAAGGAGAAGGACGTGTGAGCAAACCGAATAAAGAAATTTATGGGCTCAAACAGGCTCCAAGAGTCTGGTTTGACAAGCTGAAGTTCACTTTGACAAGTCAAGGATTTCAGTCTTCCAAATCAGATCACACTTTATTTATTCAAAATTTCTGATGTAACTATATATGTTTTGATTTGTTGAGATGACCTTGTCATTACAGGAAATGATGAATTTGAAGTACGAAATCTTATTCAACTCCTAGATGAAGAATTTTCAATCAATGACCTCGGAGAAATTAACAATTTTCTGAGGATTGAAGTAAAAAGGCTTTTAGAATCAGAAATGTTCATATATCAGAAGAAATACATAAATGAAATTTTGGTCAAAGCAAAAATGGATGGTGCTAATTCTTTGCCTACTATTATGATAACTTATCATCAATTATCTAAATACTGGGGGGAGGGGGGCATACTTAATTTCAAGGAGTACAGGAGCCTTGTTGGTGCATTGCAATATACAACTATCACTAGGCATGAAATCACATATAGTTTTAATAAACTTTCTCAATTTATGAAGGAGCATTGGAAAGCAACGAAAAGATCGTTGAGGTATCTAAAAGGAACAATCAACCATGATATAAGCTTTAAAGCATGCAATCAACTAAATATAATAGGCTACAGTTATAATGATTGGGCAAGATACCTGATGACATAAGATTAACATCATTGTACTGCATTTACTTAGTAAGTAATCCAATCTCCCGGTGTTCAAAAAAGCAATCAACAGTTTCTAGTTCAAGCACAGAAGCTGAGTATAAAAGCATAACTCATGCTGTAACACCCCACCTTCGCCAGGGCCACTCACGGGTGATTGCACTAGTTTTGGAGGGGTGTTGTCTAGGTAAATATGCACAGAGATATGACAAGATAGAACATAGATAAATAAATAAGTAAAGCAGTGGTAGAAATTTAAAAACCATAGTTAACCATTTCAAAACCAAAGTCAACTTACATCAAAATACTTAGTCATTATTTTCCAACTACCACAAGTCTAGAAACATAAACTGAAAATAACATAAAGTAAACTACCCCCAAAATAGATGTGGTGAAGCCCTAGCAAGCTCAAGTCCAAACCGTACATGAGCTGTCAAGATAGCAAGCCAAATGTCCAAGCTAAGCACTAGTGTCCCCTCCCTGAGAACCTGGGGGGAAACGGAAGAAAAGAGGCGAAAGAAAAAGGGTCAGTCATAAAGACTGGTAAGTCCTACCTACTATTAGTATAAAAACTAATGAAGTTAACTAAACATGAGAAACTGAGATGAAACATAAAGATGGTAACTAACTGGCATGATAAATAGATAACAAGGTAGATCAAGTGTGGCATCGTATATACAAGGTTTAGTTTTTGCACCAGTAGTACTAGTATTCTAACCCATGTCAAGTATAAACAAGAAATGACCCCTTGGCCCAATATCATGAGATGACCCAAGTCAAGGTCCAACTATACGATCTAGTCGATCGGCTCCCTATAAACCTAACTCGTCGAGTGTCGGTGTCATACGGCCCAATCACGGAATGTAGTCAACTGTGCTAGGTCCACCCTAGGGTGTATCAAGCCCTAGGGTGCCAACCATTGACACGAATCAAGCACGCACAGTCTAAACCTACTGGTGCACATGTCTGTTATTTTTCAACTCCGGACTATGTGCACGACCATAGCCCTCCTGAACCTACACTGGCGCACCTACTCAGCCGTCTTTCTGGTCGCTTACAATCAGCCCAGTAATCGTGCCCCACCGTAGCCTAGTCCCTAGGGTATCGTGATACATCCAAGAGGGTTACTGCTGAAAAGGACCACGTAACTAGGGTTTCTAACGGGTTAAGTGTGGTTAACCCTATCCAATCATGTTTCAAGTTGGTTAAGTGTATCCAAGTGGTTCATGAATTAACCCTATCATGTCGCATTAATTAACTTAATGCGCCCAACCTCTCACATTAGACTTTGTTGTGGTTACTGGATGT
This sequence comes from Allium sativum, assembly GCA_030737875.1. Lineage (NCBI taxonomy): Eukaryota > Viridiplantae > Streptophyta > Magnoliopsida > Asparagales > Amaryllidaceae > Allium > Allium sativum. The sequence goes on along the minus strand of JASFAX010000020.1, from coordinate 39,317,834 downwards.
GTCGGGCGGGTCCGGGCAGATTTACACCACAACCTAGTCTAACCTCGGGCTTCAAGCGCGATATGACCAACTACTCACATTGGATCCTATTGTTTGTAGCCACTGGATTTGTCGGGCGGTTCCGGGCAGATTTACGCTACAAACTCAACCCAACCTCGAGTTGGTCACTTTATGGTTTTCTACATGTCATGACCACATTCAAGTTTTCAAGCATAATCAATTTTCATGTCACATTTCAAGTCATGTTTTTCATGTCATTTCAAGTTCGCCTAACTACCCATAACGTATTCCCATCGCACGTAAACTCGCATCAATACAAATAGATCAAGATGGGGAAACATAACAACATGACAAAGACGGGCATTAAGGTGATAAAGTTGGTCATAAGTTAAACATGATGATATTTGAGGCAAAGGTGTTCATCACAACTAGAATATAGGATTTTTGGCCTCAAAACATGTATGACATCAAACTTAGCAAATAAGGTGATAACATGGTAATAGTTGACATAGAGTGATAAACTTGTGGCTAGCATGTAGTTCAACATCATAGGCAAGTTAACATCAAGGTTATGAGGGGTTCTATGTTGCATTATGCATAATCCCCAAATAAAGCTCATAGCTTTCTACCCAAAAATCAAGATGAACGGTACTAGGTTCACGATAGTTCCACAATCATAGATCAAAAGAGTCATGAATGGATCTATGCATATAATAATAGCCCCAAGACAAGTATTACACAAAAATCTCATTTCAACTTGCTACATGTTCATATTAATTTCATAGTTTAAATCTAAGAGTAGAGTGGGGCTTACAAATCGTGGCTATGAGAACTAGAACAAAATAGAACAAGACAGAGACATTGTAGAAGCTCTAGGAATGATGTAGCAACACTAGAAGCCTTGAGAAATAAGTAGCTCCTTTGATTTGATGGAGAAAGATTGCTCCTTTGCCTTAGCTTTAGTTTAGAACTCTCAAGCTCTCTTTGATGATGATGATGGAGGCCATGATTAGGAGCATTTTGGAAGCACTTAGTTGTTAGGATGATTTGTGGTGGTTTAGGCTAGGTCTTAGGGTGTTTTTATAGGTGCAGAGACAAGTTTAGGCCATAGGATTAACCCTAGTTTAGATCTGAACCATCAAATCCCGTCACAGGCCAACTGAACAGACCCAAAGGAGTAAATAGGTGCACCAGGCAAACATGGCCGACCAGGGAAGTCGACCCCTAGATCGACACCCAAGTCGACTGGGCAGTCGACCTGGGCTGGGGCAGGTCGACTCACCAGTCGACCTGGGGCTGGGCGGGAAATTTTCCCGCCCAATCTGTTTGGGGCTGAATTTCGAATTTTCTGAAATCTTCTATGGGTCATAACTTGGTCATACGGATTCCGATTTACGAAATTTCGGACTCGTTTTCAAGCAGAATTTCGAGACGAACGCAATGGCGTAACCCGTTCCCATTGATTCTTAACTTATAATTTAATTCTGCCCTGATTTCAAGTTTTTAACATGTTATGAAAATTCGGGTTATTACATTCTCCCCACCTTAAAGGATTTCGTCCCCGAAATCTCCAAATTAGGAAGAACGTATCCTACCATCCATCGTCCATCTACTCAAAACATCATCCACAAGTAATCATTGTCCTTAAAAGATTTCTAGTGATGTATGAACATATGCAAAAATGTGTGTATATGCACCTATCTAATGCGAAAATCAGGCGGTTACTGACTCAGTAAACCTCCTTAATGCAGAATATGTTAGTGAAATGAGTCCAAATGTATGAAAATTCCTATAATTTATAATATCTATATGAGTGCACATAACATTCATTCATATGCAACATCCACGTGATAGCATAACAAGTTTCATCCATGAATAAGCATAAACATTCATGCATATGCAATATGAAAGTGTGTGAGCCGATCTTAGTGCCTAACGTGTATCATGCATCCACAAGTAACCACTTGCAAACACTTGCAACCATTAGCAACCATCAAGCATAACATGTTTCATATGCATGTTTCATCCAAAGGGTTTCTACCTAAGGTTCTCATGACAAGATTAACGAAATAACAAGATAATCATGTATAGCAAAAGAAGGATATGCTAACTAGGAAAGGAGATTGAGAATGTACCCTCAAAAAGAAATGGATAAAGCCCACACATATTCTCCTCGGTTTCCCAAGTTGCATCTTCATCGGCTTCACTCCACTGAACCTTTACTAACTTGACTTCTCGATTCCTTAGCTTCTTGATCTCCGTTCCCAAGATACGAATCGGAGCTCGCCTCAGGGTTGCCTCTTTCTCTACCTCCACGTCTTCAAGAATGCTAGGCTCAACTACTTCGGCTGATTCATGTAGGCATTTTCGGAGATGCGAGACATGAAAGACATTGTGCACTCCAGCCAGCTTCTCGGGCAATTCCACCCTATAAGCCATTTGCCCAATCTTCTCAATGATAGGGAAGGGTCCTACGAACCATGGTGCTAGCTTTCCAACTGCTCCAAAATGAACCACATTTCGCAAGGGAGAAACCTTCACAAAGACCATATCTCCAACTTCAAACTCTAAGTCTGTCCTTCACTTGTCTGCATAGGATTTCTGTCTGTCTTGGGCCGTTTTCATCCGCCTTCGTATAAACTCAATCTTCTCGGATGTGTCCCTTATCATGTCGGGCCCAAGTATAAGCTTATCCATCGTCTCCCACCAACATGTTGGTGACTTGCACGACCTCCCATGCAAAGCTTCGAATGGTGCCATCCGTATGCTTGCTTGGTAGCTGTTATTATAAGCAAACTCTATGAGAGGAAGGGGGTCTTCCCAAGTGCCACCAAAGTCGAGAATGCATAGCCTCAACAGATCTTCTAGTACCCTATTCACCCTTTCAGTCTGACCATCCGTCTGTGGGTGATAGGCTGTACTTAGATTCAATCGCGTACCCATCGCTTCTTGCAAACTATTCCAAAATTGGCTAGTGAAGATTGGGTCACGATCGCTCACTATGCTAGAAGGAACTCCATGCAGTCGCACTATCTCTCGAAGATAAACAGATGATAGCCATGATGCGGTCCTCTTGCTCTTCACTGGAATGAAATGAGCGCTCTTCGTAAGTCTATCCACTATGACCCATATGCTAGTATTCCCCTTCCTTGATCTCGACAATCCATCCACAAAATCCAAAGAGATACTTTCCCACTTCCATAGTGGGACCTCCAATGGATGCAGTAGCCCACCGGGCTTCTTCGACTCGGCCTTTACTTGTTGGCAAACAATGCATCTAGAAACAAACTCTGCAACATCCTTTTTCATCCCATCCCAAAAGAAAATGCGCTTCATGTCCCGGTACATCTTATCCCCTCCGGGATGTATGGTCATCCTCGAGTGATGCGCCTCCTCAAGAACTTTATTTACTAAGTCCCCCACTTGTGGGACACATAGTCTTCCATCACGCCTTAGCCACTCCTTGTCATCAATAGTATATCTAGCGAGGTGACTTGACGTCTCACCACAAATCAACTTGTCCATGATCTCGACTGTCTGCGGGTCTTCCCTCTGTGAAGCCCCAACTTGATCAAGAAGTGTAGGTCTAAGCTCAAGGGAAGCTAACGAACCAGTCATCGACTCAACAGCAAGTGCAAAATCAAAGGTTGCGAAGAACTCTAGGCTCTTCATCTCAACAAACAAGGGACTCAAAGTCAACCTTCTTCTACTTAGCGCATCCGCCACAACATTACCCCTGCCTGGGGTATAAGCTATATCGAAGTCATATGATGCCAAGAATTCCATCCACCTCTGCTGCCTTAGATTCAATTCTTTCTGCGAGAAGAGGTACTTGAGCGACTTGTGATCAGTATATAACTCAAACCTTTCACCTAGAAGATAATGGCGCCAAGATTTGAGTGCAAAGACGATCGCCACCAACTCCAAATCATGAGTGGGATAGTTCTTCTCATGAACTTTGAGTTGCCTACTCCTAAAGCATATCGCTCTCCCTTCTTGCATCAGGACAGCGCCTAATCCCGTGCCACATGCATCGGTGTACACGGTAAACAACTTCCCTCCATCGGGTAATGCTAGAACTGGAGCTGTGGTGAGGGCTTTCTTGAGCCTTTGAAAAGAAAGCTCACACTCTAAGTCCCATGCAAAGACTAAGTTCTTCTTTGTTAACTTAGTGAGAGGGGCTGAAATCTTAGCGAAGTCCTTAATGAACTTCCTATAAAATCCTGCCAGACCGAGAAAGCTTCTCACTTCAGTTGCATTCTTCGGAACTTTCCAGTCTTGTACCGCCACTACTTTAGCCGGATCCACAGCTATGCCTTTCTTAGAAACTATATGCCCAAGGAACCGAACTTCCCTTCTCCAGAAATGGCAATTGGAGAACTTGGATTTTAACTGATGAGCTCTAAGCGTATCCATAACCTCCTTGAGATGTATAGCATGCTCTTCCTCGTCCTTAGAGAAGATCAGAATATCATCCACGAAGACAACCACCAACTTGTTAAGGAACTCCCTAAACACCCTACTCATCAAATCAACGAAGTATGCGGGTGCATTAGTCAAACCGAACGGCATGACGAGCCATTCAAAGAATCCATCTGGAGTCCTAAATGCAGTCTTGTCAATACTATCCTCAGCCACTCTAAGCTGATGGAATCCGATGGCTAGATCGAGTTGAGAGAAAACAGAAGCACCTACAAGCTGGTCAAAGAGATCATCAATCCTCGGTAACGGGTACCTATTCTTCTTTGTCAGCTTGTTTAACTCACGATAATCAACACATAGACGAAGCGAACCATCCGCCTTAGTAGTGAATACCACAAGAGCACCCCATTCAGAAATGCTTCGCCTAATGAAATTTTTATCAAGAAACTCCTTGACTTGCTTGCTAAGCTCTCTTCTTTCTCGCGGGGCCATGTGCCTAACAGGCAATGAAACTGGCTTGGCGTTATCAACAAGATAAATACGGAAGTCTATCTCGCGTTTAGGGGGTAACCCCTTCACCTCATCAAAGACATCAGGATATTCTCGGACCACCATCACAGATTGAAGATTGTCCATAGATGAGTCGAGAGATTCAAGATAACATAACATGACGGGATCCATAGGGTTACAAGAAATCTCTAGGGTATTGCCAAGGCGAGTCATAAGCCTCACTACCCTATGCTCACAATCGAGAATGGCTCCATAACTGGACAACCAATCCATGCCCAAAATCAACCCGTATCCCATGAACCCGAGAACATAAGCATTACATGTGAATTCTACGGTCAAGATAGAAATCCTCAAATCCATACAAATCATAGATAGATGGGCGGAACCCCCAATTGGATTTGAAACACTAACGGGATCCTCAACTAGACTAGTACTTAGGTGCAAACTTTCAACAATGTTAGAAGAAATAAAGGTATGCGATGCGCCAGAATCAAATAAAGTTCGAACAGGAAAACCAGAAATGTAAACAAGGTATTCTACAGAAATACTACCTCGGTCCGGAGCTGGAGTAGTGTTGAGAGCATGCATCTGCCCTCCAGAAGGTCCTGCTCGCTGAGTCTGTCCTTGCCCCTGTCCTTGCTTCTTTGGGCAATCCTTACTGTAGTGTCCAGACTCTCCGCAATGAAAGCATTCTCCCAACTTCCTCTTCTTCTTCCTACAATCTTTGATTATGTGTCCAGTGATCCCACAGAAGTTGCACTTCCGTGTCTCCCTTGCCTTGTTGATGTTGGCCTTGTTACCCTGTTTGTTCTTGTTGTTCTGGTTGCCTCCCCACTTGGAGTCCACCTTCTTGGTTTGAGTCTCATTAAGCTTAACTTCTTTCTTGCCATTCTTATCATCTCCTTGAAGCAAGGCCATATCCACTACGCTCTCAAAAGTGGCCCCCATGGGTATATGAGACATGGCCAAACCTTGCAATGGCTCATTCAATCCTCGAGCAAAGCGTAGAGCCTTCTTCTGAGGTGTGTTAATCTTGTCTAAACTGAATCGAGCAAGTTGGTTAAACTTATTCACATACTCCCTCACAGTCATGTCCCCCTTGCTTCAAAGATATAAACCTCTCCATTTGCAGATTCTCTTCAGCAGATGATAGAAACTTAAGCCCAAACCTCATCCTAAAGTCGTCCCAAGTCTCTATAGGCCTAGTAGCGTTGGTGACTTCCCACCAATAAGCAACTTCCTCTTTCAATAGCCATACTGCCAACAAAACTTTCCTACGATCTTCTACATCAAAGATAGCAAAAAAGTCTTCAGTTTCCCTTAACCAGTTTCTTGCCTCAACAAAAGTCTCTGTCCCAACAAAATTCTTGCCACTCATCGCCTTAAAGTCTTTGCAAATCTTCGCGAAATCCTCTTGTGGACGCTGAGGAGGAGGAGGAACCTCAGGTATGGGAGGAGGAGTGGGAGTGTTTGCTGGGCCGGCTCCATTTGCCCTAGCCTCCATGTACCTCCTAAACCAAAGAGGTACCGGTATTCCCTCCGGGATGACAAAGTTATCGGCCATACTGAAACGAAGTAAAAGATAGATTTAGAACGAGGAAACGAAGGATGGTGCTAATGGCTTTTGGGGAATAGCCTTTTAAAATAAACTAGACTTTCCTTGGAAAAATACTTAATTGGTTTTGAAAATAGCTTTTCAAAAGGGTTTTTAAAACTTTTGTCCGGTCTAGTAAAACCTCAGGCTTTGATACCAAATGTAACACCCCACCTCCGCCAGGGCCACTCACGGGTGATTACACTAGTTTTGGAGGGGTGTTGTCTAGGTAAACATGCACAGAGATATGACAAGACAGAACATAGATAAATAAATAAGTAAAGCAGCGGTAGAAATTTAAAAACCATAGTTAACCATTTCAAAACCAAAGTCCACTTACATCAAAATACTTGGTCATTATTTTCTAACTACCACAAGTCTAGAAACATAAACTAAAAATAACATAAAGTAAATTATCCCCAAAATAGATGTGGTGAGGCCAAAGCAAGCTCAAGTCCAAACCGTACATGAGCTGTCAAGAAAGCAAGCCAAATGTCCAAGCTAAGCACTAGTGTCCCCTCCCTGAGAACCTGGGGGGAAATGGAAGAAAAGAGGCGAAAGAAAAAGGGTCAGTCATAAAGACTGGTAAGTCCTACCTACTATTAGTATAAAAACTAATGAAGTTAACTAAACATGAGAAACTGAGGTGAAACATAAAGATGGTAACTAACTGGCATGATAAATAGATAACAAGGTAGATTAAGTGTGGCATCGCATATACAAGGTTTAGTTTTTGCACCAGTAGTACTAGTATTCTAACCCATGTCAAGTATAAACAAGAAATGATCCCTTGGCCCAATATCATGAGATGACCCAAGTCAAGGTCCAACTATACGATCTAGTCGATCGGCTCCCTATAAGCCTAAGTCGTCGAGTGTCGGTGTCATACGGCCCAATCACGGAATGTAGTCAACTGTGCTAGGTCCACCCTAGGACGTATCAAGCCCTAGGGTGCCAACCACTGACACGAATCAAGCACGCACAGTCTAAACCTACTGGTGCCCATGTCTGTTATTTTTCAACTCTGGACTATGTGCACGACCATAGCCCGCCTGAACCTACACTGGCGCACCTACTCAGCTGTCTTTCTGGTCGCTTACAATCAGCCCAGTAATCGTGCCCCACCGTAGCCTAGTCCCTAGGGTATCGTGATTCATCCAAGAGGGTTACTGCTGAAAAGGACCACGTAACTAGGGTTTCTAACGGGTTAAGTGTGGTTAACCCTATCCAATCATGTTTCAAGTTGGTTAAGTGTATCCAAGTGGTTCATGACTTAACCCTATCAAGTGGCATTAATTAACTTAATGCGCCCAACCTCTCACATTAGACTTTGTTGTGGTTACTGGATGTGTCGGGCGGGTCCGGGCAGATTTACACCACAACCTAGTCTAACCTCGGGCTTCAAGCGCGATATGACCAACTACTCACATTGGATCCTATTGTTTGTAGCCACTGGATTTGTCGGGCGGTTCCGGGCAGATTTACGCTACAAACTCAACCCAACCTCGAGTTGGCCACTTTATGGTTTTCTACATGTCATGACCACATTCAAGTTTTCAAGCATAATCAATTTTCATGTCACATTTCAAGTCATGTTTTTCATGTCATTTCAAGTTTGCCTAACTACCCATAACGTATTCCCATCGCACGTAAATTCGCATCAATACAAATAGATCAAGATGGGGGAACATAACAACATGACAAAGACGGGCATTAAGGTGATAAAGTTGGTCATAAGTTAAACATGATGATATTTGAGGCAAAGGTGTTCATCATAACTAGAATATAGGATTTTTGGCCTCAAAACACGTATGACATCAAACTTAGCAAATAAGGTGATAACATGGTAATAGTTGACATAGAGTGATAAACTTGTGGCTAGCATGTAGTTCAACATTATAGGCAAGTTAACATCAAGGTTATGAGGGGTTCTATGTTGCATTATGCATAATCCTCAAATAAAGCTCATAGCTTTCTACCCAAAAATCAAGATGAAGGGTACTAGGTTCATGATAGTTCCACAATCATAGATCAAAAGAGTCATGAATGGATCTATGCATACAATAATAGCCCCAAGACAAGTATTACACAAAAATCTCATTTCAACTTGCTACATGTTCATATTAATTTCATAGTTCAAATCTAAGAGTAGAGTGGGGCTTACAAATCGTGGCTATGAGAACCAGAACAAAATAGAACAAGATAGAGACATTGTAGAAGCTCTAGGAATGATGTAGCAACACTAGAAGCCTTGAGAAGTAAGTAGCTCCTTTGATTTGATGGAGAAAGATTGCTCCTTTGCCTTAGCTTTAGTTTAGAACTCTCAAGCTCTCTTGGATGAAGATGGAGGCCATGATTAGGAGCATTTTGGCAGCACTTAGTTGTTAGGATGATTTGTGGTGGTTTAGGCTAGGTCTTAGGGTGTTTTTATAGGTGCAGAGACAAGTTTAGGCCATAGGATTAACCCTAGTTTAGATCTGAACCATCAAATCCCGTCACATGCCAACTGAACAGACCCAAAGGAACAAATAGGTGCACCAGGCAAACATGGCCGACCAGGGAAGTCGACCCCCAGGTTGACACCCAGGTCGACTGGGCAGTCGACCTGGGCTGGGGTAGGTCGACTCCCCAGTCGACCTTGGGCTGGGCAGGAAATTTTCCCGCCCAATCTGTTTGGGGCTTAATTTGAATTTCGGGCTGAATTTTGAACTTTCTGAAATCTTCTATGGGCCATAACTTGGTCATACGGATTCCGATTTACGAAATTTCGGACTCGTTTTCAAGCAGAATTTCGAGACAAACGCAATGGCGTAACCCGTTCCCATTGATTCTTAACTTATAATTTAATTCTGCCCTGATTTCTTGTTTTTAACATGTTATGAAAATTCGGGTTATTACACATGCTACTACTGAAATTTTATGGATACAATCTAATACTTAATGAAATACAAGTGACATCAGACAAAAAACCAACATTTTGGTGTGATAAGTTGACCGCAGTAGCATTAACGTCTAATCCAGTATTACACTCAAGAACAAAACATATGGAGATAGACATATACTTCCTACGTGAACAAATTATCAGTGGAAAGCTACATGTTAATCACGTACCTGCAACTCATCAGATAACTGATATACTTAACAAATCGTTATCTGCTAAGAATTTTACAAGATTATGGGCCGAGCTCAAAGTAATCAAAGGCAACATGCAGCATCAGATCGAAAGTCAAAGACCATCGACCTTTGCAACCTGTTCTTATGAACTCGAGCACTCAAATCTGACAAATCAGCAAGTGGTCGTAGTAAATTGCTTTATATTTTCGAAGGAAAATGGAAGCTGTTCATTAAAGCAGCATCAATAGAAGAGGAAGCTATTGAAGACTAAAGAATACTGGAATTCTCAAAATTCTTCCTCAGCTCTCATCAAAAATGGAGATAATCCCTAGATCTATGATAATTTTATGAAATAAAACCCGAATTTTATCTGATTTAATCAGTTTTGGAGGATTCTCCAACGGCTTCCATTTTTAGAGTAAAACCCTAACTTTCGTTCAAGGTGGAATGTTAAGAGTAGAAGAATACTAGGTTATTAATCTTTATCTACTAAACAGTGAAAACGGGCTATACCAGTATGGTGTATTCGGCCTATGTAACATTTCAATTTAATGGTTGTAACAAAACATTGTATTGCATTTCAATCATTACCCAATAACAAATTATATTTCTCTGCATCAAACAATATCAATTTAATACTCCATCTCTTCATATCAATTTAAGATAAAATCATAGCATAGTTGATGGCATTTTGAATGATAAAGTGAACACCACTCATGAAATTCACAATCAAAGACATCTAGATAAAAGCAAGCATGAATATGAGAAAATCAATATAATGCATAAATTCATAGATATTATAATGACCCGTATTTTACGTAACGGAAGATCGTAAAATAATCCTATTTAATTCAAAAGTGGTCGTATCATTTTATTATTTTAATATGTTGTAACAACCCAAATTCCAGCGGATCCGAAATTTTTAGATATCTAAATCCAAAACTACTAAAACTCGAGTTGGTTTGTCTGGTATCCTACAGAAAAGACAAATATAATAAATATATAAGAGCTCGATAAAACATCTCAGAGCGGAATGGATAAAACATAATAATCAAATACAGCCTTACCAAAATAATGGCATAGCCAAACAATGTCGAAAGGCTACCAAATCTCTACCATAAATCAAACCTGTGAGTATGTTATGAGGAGGGTGTAACAACCCGTATTTTCAACAATCTGTTATAACATAAATCGAGGCAGAATTTAATTATAAAATCTGAATCAAGGGAAACGGGCTATGCCATTGCGTTCGTCTCGGAAAAATACGCGAAATAGAGTCCGAGATTTCGAAAATCGGAGTCCGTATGACCCAGTTAAGGCCCATTGAAGTTTGCAGAAAATTTCTAAGTAAAAACAGATTTAAATTTGAAATTAAAAACATGGGCTAGGGCAAACTGAGCAGGCGGGAAAAATTCCCGCCCAGGACCCCATGTCGACAGGCCTGTCGACAGGGGTCTAGGCATGTCGACTGCCCTGTCACAGAGGGTAGCCAGGCAGATTAGCCTGGCGCACCACTTTGGTTTGGGCTTGGTTGTGTGGTCTGGTTCTAGAGAATTCTGAAATCTGACGGGCCAAAACTATCCTAGGGTTAATCCTAGGGCTAAAAACACTCTAATCTTCTATAAATAAGCCTCTAATCCTACCCTAAAACCCCATTAATCATTCTTGCAACCAAACTATGCCAAAATCCATCCTCTCATGGCCTCCACCCTCTTCATACAATTCCTAATTTAATTCCTAAGTGATTTTCCATGCATACAAGCATATTTAGGCTTGTATGATCCTCCTTAGCTTGCATTAAAGGCTTGTTTTTCTATTGGCATCATAAAGGAGGAGTCTTGATCAAGTTTGCTTGCATTTGGGGGTTTTAATTAGTTGCATAAGGGGTTTCTTGCATTTGTTATACTCATTTGAGTCCGCATAAGCATTGTAAGCCCTCTTACCTTCATTTTAGAAACTCTAAAGTTAATGTGTGATGAAAGTTGGGGTTTATGTATGTTTATTGAGTTGTGCATGTTATGCAAGGGTACTAAGCCATGATTTGCAAATCTATTGAGTTATGCATGTATACTAAGCCATGATTTGCAAGATTAATAAGTTATGCATGTTTATGCAAGTTTGTTAAGCCATGATTTGTATGTTTATTAAGTTATGCATGTTTATGCAAGTTTGTTAAGCCATGATTTGTATGTTTATTAAGTTATGCATGTTTATGCAAGTTTGCTAAGCCATGATTTGTATGTTTAATAAGTTGTGCATGTTTATGCAAGTTTAAAATGACAAGTTGTGCATGTTTTGACAAGTTGTGCATGTTTTGACAAGTTGTGCATGTTTATGCAAGTTTAAAATGACATGTTGTGCATGTTTTGACAAGTTGTGCATGTTTTGACAAGTTGTGCATGTTTATGCAAGTTTAAAATGACGAGTTGTGCATGTTTTGACAAGTTGTGCATGTTTTTGACAAGTTGTGCATGTTTATGCAAGTTTAAAATGACAAGTTGTGCATGTTCGACAAGTTATGCATGATTATGGTAATATGCAAGTTCACTATGCTAAGTTATGCAAGTTTAACATGTTATGCATGTTTATGGTAATATGCAAGTTCACTATGCTAAGTTGTGCAAGTCTAACATGTTATGCATGATCGTTGTGCGAGTTTGTCATGTATGTTGTGCCAAGTTCCCTCTTCCTATCCTTTATGCGTTATTACGAATATGTAAGCGATAGAATGACGTTGGGGGGGGGGGTTTGGGTAAACTTAAAATACATGAAAATATAAGATTGGGAATTTACCTATTAAGTTAGGTCTACCCCTTGGGAATTTACCTATTAAGTTAGGTCTACCCAAGTAACTATTGGCTTGTAATTATGCTTTGAAATGAAGTGGACATGACACTTAGAAAACAAAAGTGTGGCCAACTCGAGGTTGGGTTGAGTTTGTAGCATAATTCTACCCGGAACCGACCGGCTTAACTAGTGGCTACAAACAGTAGGACCCAATGTGAGAAGTTGGTCATGTGGTGCCAAAACCCGAGGTTAGACTAAGTTGTGGTGTAAACCTACCCGGACCCGCCCGGCCTAACTAGTAACCACAACAAGGTCTAATGTGAGAGGTTAAGGTGCATTAAGTTAATTAATGCCTCATGATTAGGGTTAAGTCAGGGTCCACTAATACTTAACCAGTTTGGGGATTCAAGGGATGAAAATGGGGTTAAGTTACACTTAACCAATTTAATCAATTTGGGAATACAAGGGATTGGATGGGGTTAAGTGGTGAACCGTTGATTACACTTAACTAATTTAATCCATGATTAGTGAGGGGTTAAATCACACTTAACCCTCTTGGGGAAACCCTAGCAACGTGGTCTGTTCTAACAGTAATCCCAGTTTGGTATCATTCACAACCCTAGAGGCTAGGCTAGGGCGGGGCACGATTACTGGAGGATGTAAGCGACCAAAGGGCGATGGCCGAGTGGTACAGCGGTGCGGGTCCGGCGGGCTACGGACGTGCACGTAGTCCGATGTTGGACAAACTCGAGGCACGGGTACCAGTAGGTTAGGGCCGTGCATTATTGCTTAAGTGTCTGGGATTGACACCCGAGGGCTTGATACACCCAAAGGTGGACCCAGCACAGTCTAACTACAACCATACGTGGGCCATATGGACACCAACACTTGACGTGTTAGGTTTATAGGGAGCCGATCGACTAGACCGTTGGGCTGGACCTTGTATTAAGGTCACCTCATGTTATTGGGCCAAAGCTTGGGCCAAGGGATCAATATCTGTTATGTTGAGTTGCTAGTACACCGTGGTGCAAAACTTAACCTTGTTTTATGCGATGACACCTCTATCTATCTAGTAGTTAATTTACCATGCCAGTATGTTGTTATCTATGATCATCTCAGTTCCCATCATGATGTTAACTTTATTAGTTCATAGACTGATCGTAGCAGGGCTTACTCAGTCTTTTTGACTGACCCGTTTTGTTTCGCCTCTTTTCTTCCGTTTCCCCCCCCCCCCCCAGGTTCTCAGGGAGGGAATACAGGAGTCTAGCTTGGATCTTAGCTGCTTTCTTGGATAGCTCATGTATGCTTTGGACTTGGGCTTGCTATGGCTTCTTCCACTTTGGGGATAGCTACTTTTATGTTTTTCCTTTTCAGTTCAGATGATGTTATTTTATGTACTAGACTTGTTTATTTGGGAAATTGACATTTTGATGTACCAGACTTGTGTTTTGAAATGGTTTAAAAGTCTTCCGCTGTTTTATTTACTCACTCTGTTTATTTACATATATATATGTCATGTCCTGCCTTGCTATATCATTATGCATGTTTACCAATAATGCCCCTCCAAAGCTAGTGCATTCCTTTGCGAGTGACCCTGGCGGAGGTGGGGTGTTACAGAGGGGGTCAGAACACAAGTTCTGGTGAGAGGACAAATTATACATTCTGAAATAACACTACATATACGGTTCAGTTACATTGTCTTAGTTATTAGGTTATTCGGGTTAACAACACTCTAAGCTCTACACACACGACGCACCCATCTAATCCCCAGTAGAATAAACCTAATAAGTCCACATCTCAAGGCTACAGTACCTTCTTCGTACGATTTCCACTGTCACATCACGGAAGCATGCACAACCTCCATCCTAAACCGAACCGCATACAGAAATATCCGTCGTTATGCTATGTAATCGCACAGAACCACCATCACAGCAACATGTAAGAGTATTGATCCTCGTATCTGAACTCCTCGGTTTAACCATGTCTCAATATGTATTAATGCCTTAAAGTCTACAATACACTACCCAATGTGTATATCTAGACCCTTGCACAAACGTGCGGCTTACTATAACCCGAGTTCCATAATAGGGTTGCATCTAATGCACGGAACCCGGTCGAGAGCTTTTGGTACTTGTAAAGGAAAACTTTGTTAGACCTACATTACAGGTATCCACATATGGTCTGTCCCTCAACCAACGTACCGATAGTGAAAGATCATTGGTCTATTGGTTTAGCTCTAGTATTTTCGCATCCCACTGACAGCCGATGATAGGTATCTGACGATTACTATCCTTAATTTGGTCATGACCATCTCCTCCTAGAGCGAGGCAAACTACCGAATCACCCAATGTCATCTGCCACAACGTTCTAACTGCCACACCATAGTTGTAGTAAAGGTATACTCTAGATGGTGCAAAAAACCTGCCTCCGAGCAACGACTTCATCCGATTGTTCCTTAGAGGGTCATCTTAGAGTACGCTACCACGTCCCAAAGAAGCTTCGTGTTTGCCTTTAGTTCTGTAGAATAATCAGTTAGACGTGCTTGTCTCGTGTCTCCAGAGGACGCGATAATATACCCCATTGGGTTCTTCATCCCCATATGTACGAACTAGTCCAAGCGCGTCACGCTATCGCATTTAGATTCAATGTCTATTTTTTAATCACGTGCATGCTTTAACTTATCACATTGCTAATTTACTAGATTATTTATACATTCATTTTCTATTCAAGTTACTAGTTTATTATCTTATATTTGGTCGCTTACTTTTCGTAATCAGCTCCACGCTACTGGAACGGACCATATCTACGAGTCGTTTATTTTCCACAATCAGCCCTACGTTGCTAGAACGAACTTCTACTTATTATTATATTTATTAAACTTAATCCTCCCAATTATAAGTTTAATAATAATAAGCTAGTTTACTCTTTCTCATTTAATTATAAACTCATGTTATATCGTTACCACAACCATTGCTACAGATTTTCTTATTAACTTAGTTTCCTTAACTAAGGTTTATTAATAAGTTCTCTTTTCATCATTAATTATAACCTACGTTATAATTCCACTTGTCCCTAGATCAAGCCTACCTATTATATTTCATTCTCATTCATATAATTAATTATAATAGGTTATATTCCCCGTTCATCACATTTTCCCTTGGTTCATCGTTGTTCAGCGAACCTTTACTGTTGTAACATTTCTTTATTTACCGTCTTGGACATTTTATTATTACAGGAAATATTTCACACACTTCATTAAATTGGTTGGTGGAAATATACAAAAAAATATTTCCATAATATGCATCAATTAAGATCCGTAGTTGCAAGCGCTATTTCTTTTTATTACATCATATATATATATATATATATATACATATATATATATTATTAGTGTGCAATTTGGCAAAAAAAAACCATTTCACACTAATCCTTATTAATTTTCTTTTTCTTGCAACTACGTTCTTTGTAATTTATCGTACTGATAATTTTGGAAATGTATCCCTTTTCCGACCCCAATTAACTTAGTCTACTATTAATTCACTTTTTCTGAGTTATATATTATTTCCTGGTTTTGTTACAAATTCCCAATTCTAATTTAATTTTGGTAAATTTCTGTATAAAATTAGGCTTACTAATTCTTATTCCACCATTTCCATAATTTACTGTAATCTTTCTTAACCCAACATTTTAATTATATTCTCAAAAATATATTTTGGGAATATACATAATTTACTATCAAATTTACAATCTTAGGAATATGCACATAATTATCATCAAATTTACATTCTTATTATTACAGTAATTTCTTAATCCAAAACAGAAGATATATGAACAAATTTGCATAATAGTAATATTTTTAACGCATTTAGGAAATGAATTACATCACAATTACCATAATTTCAATAATTCATTATGTTAAGAATTACGGAGAATTAAACGATAAATATACCGTTATCAAAAGACATAATTTAAATCCACTCACCTGTAAGCTTTCCAATTCCAAAATATGATTCAAAATTATTAACCATGGTTTCTTCCTAATTTGATTTAATACTGTAATAACCACAGATTTACAATTCAGAACCCAAAAGTAATAAAAATAATTGAATTGGAACCAGATCCACGGAACTTACCTCATACCAAAATGAATTTTGAGTGCCTACAATTCTAAGCTATGAATTTTATTCTCCAATTCTTGTTTTTGAAGGCCTATACTAATTTAATTTGATTTAGAAAAGGGTTGGAGAAGAAATGAAATGGCAGGGATTGCTTGTCTGCTCAAGAAATAATGAGTTTGACGGCTATCCTTGGGCGTTTATTTATAGTCACTCAAAAGAACCTAATCTGTTATATTCGTGGAAAGCAAATTAGAACCATGCTCAAAAGAAAACCACATATTCACTTTCTTAAATAAATATACACGTTTGGAGAAAACGTGTATAGGCCAATAAATGAGATGATTAATTCTTGCCTATTCTCTTCCTTAACATTATAATTTTAATGTTTTGATTTAATTTCTTTTCCTATTGTTTAATGCTATCCATGCCAAATTTCAAATGCGAAATTAATATGTTCATATAATTTCTTCCCGTTTTAACTTTTTGCGTGTTTATTCCCTTTATAAATGAGTGTCATCTTTAACGTTTATTTCTATTATTTTACACATCATTTTTAACGCGTATTAATTCTGTTTCGAATGCCCGTCATTAATATATTAATATGCACAGATTTACTCTAAATTGAAATGCTACTTAATTGAAGTTATTTAGAACTTCCTTTTATTGCATGTTTTGTGCCATTTATAACATGCACTTATCTTGGTATTAATTATATTATGACATGCGTTATCAATTAATAGGATTGTTTCAATTTTAATGCTAATTACTTTCCTCTTTTTGACCGTCCATTTATTTCAATTCAAAACGACCATTTTTCTTGGAATTTATGTACATACATAATTTAAATATATATATTATATTTGTACACATTTACATACAAATATTTTTCGATGTTAAACTTTGTACGTTCGTAAATGTGCCGTACAAAATTCATTCGGAGCATATTATATATGTATTATCATAAAAATGCAACGAACGCAATGGTACACATGTCGAAGCCCAATTCCAAAAATTCCAAAAATGTCCTTTTTCATTCATCGTTTGCTATAATTATTCAATTGAAGTAATATTATAAAATTTGGGGTGTTACATTCTCCCAGCCTTTAGGAAATTTTGTTCCCAAATTTAAATAAAGGGTAAGCTTATGTAATTTCTCGCATAATTTGCAACCTTAATGTGTACATCCGGTTTTGCAACCATCTATGGACTAGTGCAAAGTGCAATACATTATAAAAGTTTATGTATGCAATGAATTTCTAAGCGATACCACCTTTATGATTGCTGTCTTTTTCAAAAATATTTTGAAAATATGATGCACACAACCTAAATATACTTGCAATTTACACATAAATGAATCAGTTTTAAAATCAAAAAAATATCATTTCATCTAATTTTTCCTATACTCTAACAAAATAAGATCATAGTTTATCAAATTTTTGCATCCAAATCTTACCAACAAACTTTAAATTTGTGAATTTTTGAAAAAAAAAACTAAATTTCCAAATTATGTTTCTTATGTTAGAAAAAGGTAGGAAGTGGGAAAGCCTGTATTTTCCACTTTACTTTTACTCACTATTTTCCCTGTACTTGAAACCCTTAGTAGGTTTTCCACGAAAAATCCTACTTTTTTTCCATGCATCATTAACACAAGAAGAATTTCTTTTCCAACTTTCCCAAACTCACTTTGGGAGAATTTATTTTCCCTTATTGTTTTCATCTATTGCAGTTATTGCCTTTATTACTCTTCATTTTATTTGTTTTTCTTTTATTCATTCATTGCTTGCTTACATTGTCAATTCATTTGTGACACCCTATATCTTTATTCTTTTATAGTAATCATCCTACATACCTAGAAAAAGAATACCATACTAAACCAATCTTCTTTCAACAATAAAATATAATACTATATAGGAGTGCAACTCTGTACTAAAAAAATAAAAGGCATGATGGGTTAATGTGATTACCTACGCTGACTAGAAGGTCTAGGACCATGTCTGCGTGACATAAAAAAGTCCTCATCACTAAATCCATCCAACCACAACATTCCTCCTTTCCATATAACACCGCAAATTTAATACACTATAACCATAGTAGAAGATAATAAAATGGGAATACATTAATTAAGTATTAAAAATTAAGTGGAACTGGCACCACCATTTCGTTCGTCTTAGAATTTTGGTTCAGATAGACCTCAAATTTGCGTAAAACGGACAACGTATGAAGAAGTTATGAGCGTTGGAAGTTTGTATACATAAAACAAGCTTATATATAAATAAATAAATCCATAAATTTAAAACTTACACAACGGGAGAACGGGGTGGGAAATCAGCCTATTAGGGGTCAACATACACCTCGCGGGGGGTCGACCCATGGTTCGAAACACTCAAGGGTGTGTCGACCCTAGGATCGACCCATAAGTCGACCCACCCCAGAACTTGGTCCGGATTCGTGTGATGAATCTAGACCGTTTTGTGACAATATTCGTTGTTGACTCAACACTGCGTGTGTAAGAACCCCTATAAATAGGCTAGTAAAGCCTAGCCTAAATCTCATACTTTTTGAGAGGCTTCCTAAGCTCTGCCCTTCTTCTTCCTCCTCAAATATCTTCAGAAAAATAGAATAATTAGTCTAAGACAATTCTGATTCAAAATCTGAAGGAAAAGAATGTATATATGCAAATGGGTGTTCATAATTCTAAACGAAGTGTGGTAAATTCTTGGATCTGGTCAATTTAGATTTCTCTTCTTTCTTCCATTTTCTATTAGTTTGAGAATTGTGAATCCAAGGTTATTTAGGCTCTAGATTCAGTTAGGGGATCCATGGAATGCTAGGTCTGGACCAGATTCATTAATTGAAAAGTTATTAGGTGAGTGGATTTAAGTTATGCCTTTTTGATAATGGTATATGTCCCAGTCGCACCACACCATCGGATAATATCCCGAAATGCGTTGTGTCAATGATCAACTAGCACGGGACGATCGCCAAAATAAGGTTGAAACGATGAATCATCAAGAACCTGTAGTATATCTCGCAACACATGGAATAAAATATAATAATAACATACTTGATATAAAACAGGAGAGACAATGCATAAGTTGAAAGCTAAACCATATCCATCAAAGTAGCGGAATCCCAAAATACAACTTATAATCCAAACCATTATTACAACTTCAAAATACAGTCTCTAAAAAGGAAATAAAAGAGGTACACTACTAATGCCCAAGAAGTGACCCGCAACAACATAGGGAGAATATATGTATATAGTACGTGGAAGCCTCCTGCTCGTCTCCTGACAGTTACTCGTACATAACCACCTAACCTGTCTCTAGTTTGCTCGTTTAGGAGCACCCAGAGTAGTAAGAAGAAACATGAAACTCTGGGTCAGAAGAAAGTCTGGTATGAGCGATAGCAAATCTATACCACTAAATAGAGCAATAACAGGTATAAGAAATCATACCTTACCTGTACTTGCAATCAAAGAGTTAACTCAACAAGATGTACAATACTCTAAGGTAACACTAACATATAGTGTAAAAATGGGAGTGTGTGTGTCATGGTGATAGCAAACATCAAACATAATGATCATCCTCACATCTCTCACTCAGTGCGTAAAGCATACGATATCCACCGCTTTGATCACCAGATCCATTGGGGCCATAATAGAGTCCAACTCCGTACAACTATTGCTACGACCACTTTGCCTTTTGGGGCCCTGACGGAGTCCCACTCCATACAACGTCTGACCCCACTGCACTGGTCCATAGTCTATAACCCTATCGGGTCAACCAGTCCACATAGCCCTGGTCTTGGTTCGTCTACATACCCCCTCTCTCAATGGTGAACCAAAGTTATGGATATCAATAACCCCTTATGCGCCCATCCCGCTACAAAGCCCAACTCTAGAAGTTAACTCGTTGGTTCCCATCTGGATCCTATGTAATAACTTCTCACTTGGACCTCCTTTACATATCGGGTTTTAGATGAATTGGAGTTGATCTTCAGAAGAGTTCACAATCGTCGTCGCATGGTAGAAATTCAAATCCAGTTCGGTTTGTGGTGCTCCATCTGGTCAGTCCGTGACCCTCTCCTGGTGGCGGTTCATGACCCTCCCTTGGTGGAAGTTCATGATCCCGTTTCATGACCCTCTCCTCATGGTGGTTCGTGACCCTCTCCTGGTGGCGGTTCGTGACCCTCTCCTAGTAGCGGTTCGTGAAATTGGTTCGTGACCCTCTCTTGGGGAAGATTCGTGACCCTCTCCTGGTGACAGTTCACGACATCGGTTCATGGCCCTCTCTTGGTGGTGGTTCGTGACCCTCTCCTGGGGACGGCTCATGAGACATACTCCCTTCAGGAACCGAAACCTCCTGGTCGGTTTGTGAGGCATACCCCCTTCAGGAACTGAAACCCTGCAGTTTATCCAGCAAGCTAATTTCTCCAGACGACGGCGTTTTCTACCATTATAACTTTCCTATGACATCAAAAAAAAATACCAAACAGTGGTAGCAAAATATAGAATCAATCAAAAACCTTATGACACCAATTACCTAGGCTATTGTAGATCAAACATACCCCAAATCTAGGAGTTTCCCCTTAACCATGTTTAACCATATCTAACTATAGGACTAGAAAACTTAATCCAAATTAACCCAAATTCATACCAGCGACATAAAATAATATTTTAGAATTTCTACATATTTTTCCAGAATTTTCAGATGTATAATTTTGCTAATTATCACTAATCACCCCTAATTAGCGATAATTAGTGTATAAACATGCAATTCACTCATCTTATGAATGTCAAATCTGAAACATATAACATGGATTCATATGTAGTGCAGCAGCTCCAACTCTGGTTTGGTGTTAATCCGACTTGATTTGACGTAGATTAGATCAATTAGTGATTAAAAAGCAATTAGAGAGAGATTTGGAAGACGGAGGCCATGATTAGGGTTAGAGGATGTTTATGTCGGCTAGAAAAATGAAAGGGAATGTTTCTCCAAACCCTTTCATCCCTCTCATAACCCTAATCTCGAAATAAGTTATGGGCCTAGCTGCTAATTATCCTATTAAGCTCGATTAAGATATTTTCCATCTTCCAATCCTTATTTCATCCATATCTCACAAACAGTAAGTCCGTCTGATTAATGTGAGCACTCTACGGAATGGGAAACCATCATCTAAATCCAATGAAAGTGGTTTCATGTCAAAAATCCTTATCAATCAAAAGTTATAGGCAAAACAAGATTCGCCAGGGGCAAAACGGTCATTTAAAATTCAGCAAAAATCGTGAATGTGGAAAATGACTCTAATAGTCGTTTCCCAAAGTTACATGACTATATGACTTCGTATGAGAATAAAATAAATATTCTATGATCCTCCGATACGTAAAATGCGGTCATTACACTCGTCCCCCCCCCCCCCCCCCTTTAAGAAAATTTCGCCTTCGAAATTCCTTAACCAAAAAAACATATAATGATGCCTCATATGCCGATCAGCCATTTACAAACAATCAAACATACATAATAACATGACAAGCCTATCCCAGCATGCGGTTTACTAACAAGGGAGTAAATATATCGTGTTAGACCAAAAAATGGCTCTAACACCCAAATTATCGTATTTAAAGAATAGGATATGAAGAAATAACTAAAAATTAGAGAAAAAGCAAGACAACAAGATTTTTATAGTGGTTCGGCGTTAACGGGCCTACATCCACTTCATATTTTCTCATTTCAATCGTAAATTACAATTACAATATATATTTCCTCTCAATCACTCGAATTCGATAAGTAATTCTCTTTGAATTTATTTATTTTAATTAGAGAGATGATAGTTATTCATGGAGAAGTGTTGGCCATGGCTACCATGGACAAGGAGATGTCAAAAGTCCCTTAATAATGACCTTTGGAGGTGTATTTATAGTTGTAGGAGAGCCTATATGGTGGTCGGGTCGTGGTAGGACATGTGGCACCCGATCCGGGAAAGTAGGAGCGATGATAGCCTCAAGAATAGGTCAAGATCTACATGTGTAGTAGCAGGTCCTGGTCGCGGTTCGTGGTCATGGTTCTTGAGCTGGGATGGTGAGCTAGGGTGAGGATCTGGTGGTGATGGTCGGGTCGAGTCATGGTCCCAGGGGTCACGAACCGCCCTTAGGAGGGGATTACGAACCAACCCCAGAGGGTGGTCACGAATCGACCCCAGAGGGTGTCACGAACCGGTCTTCAAAAATGCGAAAATCTAGGTTTACCCATATTCTGCCACTTCATCCGAGCAATTGATGATCAATGCATGCTCATACTCAAATCCATTGCTTTGGGTAGCCTGGTCACAAAGCCGGCTAACATTTTGCCCCCAGAGTACATCTTATCGCAGATGAGATGTGCTTTGAATATGTTGAGCTAAATCTCTCTGGAACGTCATTTATCCTTGAGAAGGCTTTATCCAGTTGCTGCGTTGCTTCCCTGGGAGCTAGTCAGGCCAAGTTCTATGGAAGGATTATTCGAGATGATCAAGTAATTTTTAAACCTCGCTGAATCAAAAGGTCTAATTCATTCGTCAAAAGTCATGCTAAATTATTGGCTCCCAAGCGTGATTCTACGCACACAAGTCGTTGCCAAACAACGTCATCATTCTATGCAGGTCAAGCGCATGGTAGGGTCGGACTTTCTTTTACATATGAGTTAATGTATGAAGTAGCCAGCCAAATCATGGGGTAGTTCAAGAATCTTCTAGCTCCGAGCTTGAAACACCCCACCTCCGTTAAGGTCACTCACAATGGGAATGCCTTAACTTCAGTGGAGTATTTTAGGTAAAAGATGCAGATAAATTACAGACAGACAAATAAAGCAGCGGAAAATAAAGTCATTTTATAAACAACTTAATTCAGTCAAGCTTTTACAACAATTGTCTCAATTATACATAAAAGTAATACATAGAAATTCTGTCTTGATTCAAGAACTTCCAAGTATAAAAGAAGCATAAAAATAACAATGATATTCCCCAAATAAAGCATGAACCAGCCATAGCAGTGGAAGAGAAAGTCCAAAGCAATACATCGACTATCTTAGAGCTTGGAAGGAAAACTGAGCTAAGTGGTAACATTTCCTCCCTGTGAACCTTGGGGGGGGGGGGGGTGGAAGAAAAGAGGCGGAACAAAACTTGGTCAGACATAAGTCTGGTAAGTCCAGTGACTTTCAGCATATAAACAGGTAAAAGCATTATGACATGAATAAACTAAATATAAGACAATACCGTGATAACAGGGATAACATGATAACATAGGATAAGCATAAGGTATAATAAGGCAAGATAAACTGAATGCGCTTCTACTCTTTCTCTACTTTGCTACTACTTTGTTATTCTGATTTCTATATCTATCTCTGCACCACCTAACTAGTGTCCCAACTAGTAATCTGTATAAAATGATAACGTGATCTCAATCCCCGTAATTGTGGTATCCTTTAGGTGTACATCTATTGTGAGGATTCCACCTTAATCTGCCTAATTGCCATGAACATGTTAGATGTACCCTTACTACCTTATCGATCGGCTCCTTACTTGCATTAATGTTCCATGTGTCAATTGGCCCTCTCTTGCGTGTAGATACGTTGTGCTGGTACCACCATAAGGTGTATCAATCCTTATGATAGCGACCCGACACGATTCAAGATGCACAGTGTATAATTACTGGTACCCAGTGCCTGCTTTTTCCCAATCCGGAGTACGTGTACGCTCGTAAACCATCAGAACCTACACTGACGAACCCCCTGCTGCTGTTTTGACTGCTTATAATCGGCCCAGTAATTGTTCCCCATCCTGCCTAGTTCAGGGTACCATGATACATCTATGTGGGTTACTGCTGAAATGGGTCCCCGTTACCAAGTTTTGCTACTGGTTAAGTTTGTGGGCTTATATATACAAATATTACCTACCTACACGAGATGTACTTAACCCTCCCACCGATTCTAGCATGTTTTTTTAACGGTTAAGTTTGTGGGCCTATATGTACTAATATTACCCACCTACACGAGATGTACTTAACCCTTCCATCGATTCAAGCATGTTTATTTAACGGTTAAATTTTCGTGGGCCTATATTTGTTAATATTACCCACCAACCCGATATGTTCTTAACCTTCCCACACATTATGTCATATTGGTTAAGTGTTGTCCATTCATGTTAACTTAACTCACCCATTCATCGTGTCATGTTGGTTAAGTGTTTCCTATTAACTTAACCCCGTTCGTCCATCAAGTTAAATTGGTCAAGTGTTCCTTGTTAACTCAACCCCACGTGTTCATCATGATGTATTGGTTAAGTGTCATCAATCAATTCAAGTTAACTTAACCCCACGTGTTCATCATGTTGTATTGGTTAAGTGTCATCAATCAATTCAAGTTAACTTAACCACACGTGTTCATCATGTTATATTGGTTAAGTGTCCTCAATCAATTCAAGTTAACTTAATCCCACGTGTTCATCATGTTATATTGGTTAAGTGTTCTTATTACTTAACACTAGTCATTCATCTTAGCATGTCTTGTTCATTAGCATTAATTGATTTATTAATGCACCAACCTCTCACATTAGATATATGTTGTTGCGGTTACTGGATGTGCCGGGCGGTTCCGGGCAGTTTTACACCACAACTCAATCTAACCTCGGGTTTTTCTTGGGAATGATGCACTAACCTCTCACATTAGATAGGTGGTGTTGTGGTTACTGGATGTGTCGGGCGGTTCCGGGCAGTTTTACACCACCACTCAATCTAACCTCGGATTAGGCATATTCATCTTTTCACATATTAACATATTTACAATTTATATGTAAATTATTCACAATTGTTGTCAATTTCAGATTATGCCACATTTTCCATAAATGTCCATGTCTAGATTTATATGCTAATTATCCCAACCAGTCATATTCCAATTCTCAAGTTATGCCTAACAAAACTAGTTGCAAGTTATGGCCCCCAAATTCAATTTCGAGTTATTACTCAAAATAAGCTACACCTAATCTTCCGAAGTTTGTACTAATAGTCATGCCCCAATACCCCAATATACATTATTCTTTAGCACCTCAATAAATGGTTATGCCAACCTTGATTAATATCTTAATTTATAGTTTTGCGCCAATCTAGATTAATATTCCAATTTACAGTTTTGCGCCAAATCATAAGTTACAAAATTATGTTCCACCATTACCAAATAGACTATTCCCCATTACCCTCGCATTCCAATCGCACGTATAATAAGTTTCAGTCTAGATTCGAGGTTAATCTAGATTTATAAAATAGAGGGGACGAAAGAGGAACATAAACGAGAGTAGGCATAAAACCGGCACTAAAATGGTAGATCTGTCAAATATTTTGGACCTAAGAGGATTACAGATCTGTTAGAGTTGGGGTATAACAAAGATAGATCTGAAAAAAACTGACAGAAATAACCTCATAGACATATAGATCCGATATAAATAAAATCATGAACCTAAAAGGATTATATATCAGATGTCCAACAAAGACAGGCATGATTGAATAATAACTTCCTAGGCATGTAAATCATAGATTCAATAGAAAGATAGGAATTAATCTAAAAGATTTATCATCAAGCATGGACTTAGATCCATTTCATTATACGTCAAAAT
This sequence comes from Allium sativum, assembly GCA_030737875.1. NCBI lineage: Eukaryota > Viridiplantae > Streptophyta > Magnoliopsida > Asparagales > Amaryllidaceae > Allium > Allium sativum. The sequence goes on along the minus strand of JASFAX010000020.1, from coordinate 39,291,647 downwards.
CACTATTAGTTGTTTAAGTCTGAAAATAACTTGAACTTACATGTTTACAGTTCAATTTACACCCCAAATCCCAAGTTATATGTCCAATATACTCTATGCCTCAAATCTCAAGTCATATGTCCAATACTTTATGCCTCAAATCTCAAGTCATATGTCCAATACTTTATGTTTTGAATACAACATGTGTTGTGTCCTCAAATCAGTTACAACTCAATTATGCCCAATTATACAAAACTTAATACTTTTCCCAAGTTTTAGCGCTGGTCATATCCAAATCATATTTTATTCCCAATTTTATTTTTAACGTACGTTCATCTCTTATGACATCTGGCTCAGGCTCACAGTAGCCTAGCTATAAAACAAAAAGGGAAGAAGGAAAGAAGAGACAAAGAATGGACATAATATTATCAATGAGATAGATCCAAAGGATATAGAAAGACCGATAGAAATAGGCATAGTCTTAGATCCGGATTTATTACATTCTCAGAATCCCAACTAACTTTTATTTCTGAAAGTAATGTGAACTTACAAATTACAGAATGGTCTTGAATTATGGGAACTGTATTCTGAAACTGAATAGCTCTCCCTTGAAGTAGACTATTTGTTCTTTTAATTTACATTTGATTTGATTCATAAAAAATAGTTGTTGAAGTCGTTGAATTAGCCTTTGAATTTTGACTTGATTCTATGAAGGACTTGAGCAGCATAACCCCATCTTTGATTTATTTTTATATGAATTAGGGTAGAGTATAGGTAAAATGAAGTTGTGTAGAGAAAACTGTAGCCTTAGGGGTGTTTATATAGCATAGGGATCAACGAATCTAGTCAGAACGGGCGTCCGGATGCAGAAAAATGAATCTGTCCTCAGATCTAGAAATAGGGGGAGGTCACCCCCTGGTCGACCTGGGTCCTAGGCGGGGAATTTCCTGCCCATCCCAGGTGTGTGATTTTATTTTTGAATTTCAAACCTGAGCTGTTTTATTTAAACCCCCTGAAAATTTTGAAGATCATAACTTCTTCATACGGAGTCTGGTTTATGCAAACTCGGACTCTATCTCAAGCAGAATTCCAAGATGAACGCAATAGCGTAACCTGTTTCCCTTAATTCTTCTCTTAAAAATTAAGTATACTTTAAATTGTTACTTTGACGTTCACCGAAAATACGGGGTGTTACATTCTCCCCTCCTTAAAGGATTTCGTCCCCGAAATCTTCAAGTTAAGAAGAATGCATATCCTAACATCCAACGTCCATCTATTCAACCATTCAATCACAGGCATCCATTGACCTTAAAAGGTTTCTAATGCCATATGAACATATGCAGAGTGTGTGTAATGTCTCTTATCTAATGCAAAATCAGGCGGTCTACTGATCCAGTTGACCTCCTTAATGCGAATCATGAGAGTGTCATGCGCCCAATATGTATGCAAATATCCCTGATCATGTAAATACTATATGTGTGCATATTCACTCATCCATTTGCAATATCTATATGATAACACATCAAGTTTCAATCCATATACAAATACATTCATATGCATATGCAATATGAAAGTGACTGAGCCGATCTAGTGCCTAATGTGTGTGTGTATGCATCCACGAGCAATCACTAGCAAACACTTGCAACCACTTGCATCCACCAAATATAACATGTCTCAAACACATGTTTACATCCATTGGATTCTACCTAAGGATCGAGGATAGGACTGAGAGGATATACTTAAAAGATAAAGACTAGCATGCAAATAAACATTACAGAGAAAGTGGAATCAAGGTTATACCCTCTGAAAGGGTATGATGCGCATATCTAGTCTTCAGTCTTCTAAGTCGCATCTTCTTGAGCTTCACTCCACTGTACCTTAACTAATTTAACTTCACAATTGCGAAGCTTCTTGACCTCCATTTCCAAAACCCACTAGTAAAGATAGGACCTCACTCACTTACTATGCTAGAGGGTATCCAATGCAGTCGAATTATCTTTCCAAGATAAACAGATGTTAACCATGATACCAAGTGTATATATTTAGATGATTAGATGTCTCTCCTCTACTTAGCTTATCCATCATGCCACAAATCTAAGGGTCTAAAGCTAAAGGTTGCTATGTACTTTTTACCTCTCTTAAGGTCAGTCTTACTTAGGGCACCTGCCACAACCATCTATTTCTTACACAAACCATCCTAGTCGAACTCGACATTCCTCAAGCACAAGCCCCAAAGGCCTAACCCAATATCAGAGAAGCACCTAAGGAATACCTCCTCTGAATTTGGATGATTTATGTGAGATGATACTAGCAAAACAACCAAACAATTGAGCACTTAACTGACTCTGGCTATCATCGCCAATCTTGTTCCAAAACTATCATTGATCGCATAACTGGCTTTGTATTATCAACTAGATATATGCGGAAGTCTATCTCGAGTTTTAGGGGGGAAACCCTTAACCTAATCAAAACATCCTGCGTACTCATGGACTATTCTAACGGATTGCAAATCGTCGATGGATGCATCAAGTGATTCTAGGCGGGTAAGACAAACTTATCCCTTATGATCGCACGAAATCTCGAGGGTATTCCCGAGGCAAGTCGAAAGTCTAACTACCCTCCGTTCACAATTACTAGCTAATTAATCCACGCCTAAAATCAACCTATAGCCCATGAAACCAAAAACATAAGTATCTCAAATCCTTACAAACCAAAGATAAATGAACCGAACCACAAATTGGATTTGAAACAAAAATGGGATCTTCTACTCTACAAGTACTAAGGTGCAGAGACTCAACTATTGAAGCAGATATAGACCAATGTGAAGTGTTAAAATCAAAAAGAGTACTAACAGGATAATCAAAAGGAAAAACTAAACTCTTTCAACAGAAACCTTACTACCTCTCTCGCAGGTACGCTCGCGGTGAGAGCAGGCACTTGCCTTCCGGAAAATCTTGTCCTTTGTTCTTGCCCTTGTCCTTAATTATATGACCCGTTATACCATAATAAAGACACTTCCTCTTGTTTTAAGTTTTACTATTCTTTCCTCCTTTGTGAACCAAGTCTATATCCACGAGTTCCTCATCCTTGGGTTATGCTCCTTAGCCAAACTCCCTTATTCTCATCTTTGCCATCCTTGTGTAACTTGTTGACAAGTCCCTTGAAAGCTGCCTCCATCGCACGGAAAATCCTACAAAGCTCGAAAGAAAATTAGCCGTAGGTGAAACTACTACGAGTATAGATGGAAGTTGGGCACTTCTTCGCCCTTTGGTAGGTATCGTAGTCTCATCAAGCCTATGGAGCCATGACGCGGTGAGGTTACCTCCCAGAAAGTCAGGAGCCCCGGCGACTCAGGAAAGAAGGAAACAAGGATTCAAACAGAGGATCAAAAGATAGTGCATATGGCTTTGGGGAATATGCCTTTAAAGTTAAACTTTTCTTTTGAAAATGCTTCTTTTAAAACCATTTTGAAAATAATTTTTCAAATCTTTTATCTGATCCAGTAACCTTCAGCTCTGATACCAAGTAAAACACCCCACCTCCGTTAAGGTCACTCACAAAGGGAATGCCTTAATGGTGAAGTATTTTAGGTAAAAGATGCAGATAAATTACAAGACAGACAAATAAAGCAGCGGAAAATAAAGTCATTTTATAAACAACTTAATTTAGTCAAGCTTTTAAAACAATTGACTCAATTATACTTAAAAGTAATACATAGAAATTCTATCTTGATTCAAAAACTTCCAAGTATACAAGAAGCGTAAAAATAACAATTATATTCCCTAAATAAAGCATGAACCAGCCATAGCAGTGGAAGAGAAAGTCCAAAGCAATACATCGACTATCTTCGAGCTTGGGAAGAAAACTGAGCTAAGCGGTAACATTTCCTCCCTATGAACCGGGGTGGGGGGGAAACGGAAGAAAAGAGGCAAAACAAAACTAGGTCGGACATAAATCTGGTAAGTCCAGTGACTTTCAGCGTATAAACAGGCAAAAGCATCATGACATGAATAAACTGAATATAAGACAATACCGTGATAACGGGGATAACATGATAACATAGGATAAGCATAAGGTATGATAAGGCAAGATAAACTGAATGCGCTTCTACTCTTTCTCTGCTTGGCTACTACTTTGTTATTCTGAATTCTATATCTACCCCTGCACCACCTAACTAGTGTCCCAACTAGTAATCTGTATAAAATGATAACATGATCTCAATCCCCGTAATTGTGGTTGCCTTTAGGTGTACATCTATCGTGAGGATTCCACCTTAATCTGCCTAATTGCCATGAACATGTTAGATGTACCCTTACTACCTTATCGATCGGCTCCTTACTTGCATTAATGTTCCATGTGTCTATGTCAATCGGCCCTTTCTTGCGTGTAGATACCCTGTGATGGTCCCACCATAAGGTGTATCAATCCTTATGATAGCGACCCGACACGATTCAAGATGCACAGTGTATAACTACTGGTACCCAATGCCAACTTTTTCCTACTCCGGAGTACGTGCACCCCCGTAACCCGTCGGAACCAACACTGACGTACCCCATGCCGCTGTTTTGACCGCTTATAATCAGCTCAGTAATCGTGCCTCACCCTGCCTAGTTTAGGGTACCATGATACATATATGTGGGTTACTGTTGAAATGGGTCCCCGTTACTAGGGTTTCCTACTGGTTAAGTTTTTGGGCCTATATATACAAATATTACCCACCCACACGAGATGTACTTAACCCTCCCACCGATTCTAGCAAGTTTTCGTAACGGTCAAGTTTGTGGGCCTATATGTACTAATATTACCCACCTACTCGAGATGTACTTAACCCTTCCATCGATTCAAGCATGTTTATTTAACGGTTGAGTTTTGTGGGCCTATATTTATTAATATTACCCACTAACCCGATATGTACTTAACTGTCCCACACATTATGTCATATTGGTTAAGTATTGTCCATTCATGTTAACTTAACTCACCCATTCATCATGTCATGTTGGTTAAGTATTTCCTATTAACTTAACCCCATTCGTCCATCAAGTCATATTGGTCAAGCGTTCCTTGTTAACTCAACCCCGCGTGTTCATCATGTTGTATTGGTTAAGTGTCATCAATCAATTCAAGTTAACTTAGCCCCACGTGTTCATCATGTTGTATCGGTTAAGTGTCATCAATCAATTCAAGTTAACTTAACCCCACGTGTTCATATGTTATACTGGTTAAGTGTTCTCAATCAATTCAAGTTAACTTAACCCCACGTGTCCATCATGTTATATTGGTTAAGTTTTCTTATTACTTAACCATAGTCATTCATCTTAGCATGTCCTGTTCATTAGCATTAATTGATTTATTAATGCACCAACCTCTCACATTAGATATGTGTTGTTGCGGTTACTGGATGTGCTGGGCAGTTCCGGACAGTTTTACACCACAACTCAATCTGACATTGGGTTTTTCATGGGCATGATGCACTAACCTCTCACATTAGATAGGTGTTGTTGTGGTTATTGGATGTGCCGGGCGGTTCCGGGCAGTTTTACACCACAACTCAATCTAACCTCGGATTAGGCATATTCATCTTTTCACATATTTACATATTTACAGTTTATATGTAATTTATTCACAATTGTTGTCAATTTCAGATTATGCCACATTTTCCATAAATGTCCAAGTCTAGATTTATATGCTAACTATCCCAACCAGTCATATTCCAATTCTCAAGTTATGCAGAACAAAACTAGTTGCAAGTTATGGCCCCCAAATTCAATTTCGAGTTATTACTCAAAATAAGCTACACCTAAGCTTCCCAAGTTTGTACTAATAGTCATGCCCCAGTACCCCAATATACATTATTCTTTGGCGTCTCAACCAATGGTTATGCCAACCCTGATTAATATCCTAATTTACAGTTTTGCGCCAATCTAGATTAATATTCCAATTTACAGTTTTGTGCCAAATCATAAGTTACAAGATTATGTTCCACCATTACCAAATAGACTATTTCCATTACCCCCATATTCCAATCGTACATATACTAGGTTTTAGTCTAGATTCGAGGTTAACCAAGATTCATAAAATAGAGGGGACGAAAAGGCATTAAAATGGTAGATCTGTCAAATATTTTGGACCTAAGAGGATTACAGATCTGTTAGAGTTGGGGTATAACAAAGATAGATTTGAAACAAACTGACAGAAATAACCTCATAGACATATAGATCCGATATAAATAACATCATGAACCTAAAAGGATTATACATCAGATGTCCAACAAAGACAGGCATGATTGAATTATAACTTCCTAGGCATGTAAATCATTGATTCAATAGAAAGATAGGAATTAATCTAAAAGATTTATCATCAAGCATGGACTTAGATCCATTTTGTTATACGCCAAAATCACTATTAGATGTTTAAATCTGAAAATAACTTGAACTCACATGTTTACAGTTCAATTCACGCCCCAAATCCCAAGTTATATGTCCAATATACTTTATGCCTCAAATCTAAAGTCATATGTCCAATACTTTATGCCTCAAATCTCAAGTCATAGTCCAATACTTTATGTTTTGAATGCAACATGTGTTATCCTCAAATCAGTTACAACTCAATTATTCCCAATAATACACAATTTAATACTTTTCCCAAGTTTTAGCGCTGGTCATGTCCAAATCATATTTTATGCCTAATTTTATTTCCAATGTACGTTCATCTCTTATGACATCTGGCTCAGGCTCGCAGTAGCCTGGCTATAAAACAAAAAGGGAAGAAGGAAAGAAGAGACAAAGAATGGACATAATATTATCAATGAGATAGATCCAAAGGAAATAGAAAGACCGATAGAAATAGGCATAATCTCAGATCCAATTACAATGTCAGAATCCCAACTTACTTTTATTTCTGAAAGTAACGTGAACTTACAAATTACAGAACGATCTTGAATTCTGGGATCTATATTCTGAAATTGAATAGCTTCCCTTGAAGTAGACTATTTGTTCTTCTAATTTAGATTTGATTTGATTCATAGAAAATAGTTGTTGAAGTCATTGAATTAGCCTTTGAATCTCTACTTGAATTTTAACTTGATTCTACGAAGGACTTGAGCAGCATAACCCCATCTTTGATTTATTTTTATATTAATTAGGGTAGAGTATAGGCAAAATGAAGTTGTGTAGAGAAAACTGTAGCCTTAGGGGTGTTTATATAGCATAGGGATCAATGAATCTGGACAGAACGAGCGTCCAGACGCAGAAAAATGAATCTGTCCTCAGATCTGGAAATAGAGGGGGGTCTTCCCCCAGGTCGACCCCTTGGTCGACCTGTGTCCTAGGCCGGAAATTTCCTGCCCATCCCGGGTGTGCGATTTGAATTTTGAATTTCAAACCTGAGTTGTTTTATTTAAACCCCCTGAAACTTCTGAAGGTCATAGCTTCTTCATAGGGAGTCCGATTTACGCAAACTCGGACTCTATCTCAAGCAGAATTCCGAGATGAACGCAATAGCGTAACCTGTTTCTCGTAATTCTTCTCTTAAAAATTAAGTATACTTTAATTTATTACTTTGACGTTCACCGAAAATACGGGTGTTACAGAGCTGTTATCTGAACCGCTAGGATAAAGCGCATTGGAATCAACATGTAAATCTATCATCTGTACTCGGCTTTAAATTATCCTGGCATCGAGATATCAACATCGGGCACCACGGTAGCATCAAATCGTAACAATAAGGATCTCGAAGGCCATGATCACTCCGGATAGTGAGGATTTCCTCATCCGGCATCAACGACTTAGATTACTCTCATCAAATCAGTTGCGGAGCTAAGTAAGCTTGTCAAATGCGAGTGAATAAATGTTGTTATGAAGTTAGTTGGGCCCCTCCGTTTGTGCTTCAGCATAGTCCAAAATGGTCATCACAATCTTGTTGAGTCTATTTCTTATGCTCGATTCGATTGAGCTTGACAAACAAGATCATGGGCTCGATAAGTGGTGTAGATACTCTTTGGAACATCACATTCTTGTCATTCTTTTCTAGGGCTTTTCCTTTGTCCTTATCATTTTGGGAATTGGAAAGTGCTCCATTCTTTAGTCGGAAAAGGATCTTGGTCATTCATCTCGATGTTAACACCTTTTTGTCGTACAAAGTCTATCCACCTCAGGGTTGAATTCATCAAAACCTCTGAGCAAGTCCCGTTATGGTGAAAATTTAAATTCCGGGGGAATAAAGGGGATCCTGATGTCCCACGTGAAAGGGTTGTGACTGTCGTTATCCATATCATCTTGAGAAGTGCCGCCTCTCGAGAGGAGCCTAATCAAACTAGTGAGTAGATTGCCACCAAGGAGCTACTTCCTATTGCCAAGATCAGGACTGATGCCCCCAACATCGAGTCTGAGATTACAAATGGGGTCTTTGCTGATTTCTTGTTTCCAAGTCGATATTGCCCTTGGGTCATGGTTCGAGTTGTTCGATCCGACCGGGCCTTTGTTCTTCGAATTGTTACGTTCTTGCTTGGAGCTGAGTGTGAAACGTCGCTTGAGTATCCATTCGAGTTGGAGCTATAGCTAGTCGTGCACGACCTGAGTTTGTTGCAATTCCTGCATTCCCATCTAGGATGTTGCAGGTAGCTATTCCATTGACCACATTTACATCCATGATGTTCTGAACCGAAGCCGCATGTTGCATGCCTGTTGATTGGTTCATGTTTAACCCGAGCTGGTGGTTGATATCTAACTAAGCCAAGTTTGTCACTGCTTGAATTTCTATTATATCATTTCCAACAAGTTGATGATTGTTGCTCAAAAGTATATGGGTTAATCTTTAGAAGTCATTCTTTTGGTTGTAGTTTGGGACCTCATGGGGATCCAACGATAATAAAAACGCATGGAGTCATCCGGTAATTGAATCATGTTGCTCGAAGCTAGTATCCCGTGCCCCCCGTCAACGGGGCTTTTGCTGAGTAGAAGATCTCAAATCCCCATCTTTTCTAAGTTCATAGACCTTCATCAAGTCGTGAGTTCAAGTTGGATGAAAAATGAATTGTTGGTACTCAGTTCATGCTAATCTCTAGTCTCCCATCCAAGCTCCAAGGACAGAAATCAAGTATTGAAGGGTCAGATCGTAGTTGCATCGAGTGCTCATATTTGCTCTTTACATCGAGGGAAAAATTGTAGACAAAGTAGTTATGATGCATCCAATTAGCATGCCATGTAGGGTTGTTTGTCCATGTCTGGTCATATGTGAGCCTTCAAATCGGGGAGTCACTTGGGATTGGTAAATGGATGTTCTCTCAGCATCTGTTTCATAGTCCTCAAATGGCCTGTCAAGATTAAAAAATAAGTTAAAGTACGAGCAAATAAACCATGCCATTTGTGAGCATTTTTAATAGTCATGTCCCCAGCCCAGGGTAACGACATAGGACATGTGGTGGTCGGATCACATCCCTTTCGAACTAAGATGAAGGAAGGTGTGTTCTGGATAGCCCGAGAAATCTTCAATTCATAAAAATTCCGAATGTCGCGATCGCGTTGGATCGTATTAAGGCCGGGTAGAAATCCAAGAATCCCAGGGCTTTTCCGAGGTCCTTCCCAGCCATGAGTATTAAGTCGCATGGTATGTCATTGAATAATTCACTCTGAAGGCCTCATTTGGTTCACCGCCTTAATTCACGTAGGAATCTGATCATTAAGTGTCAACGTCATCCTTTTGGATGCGTCCCTTACATTCTTTTCCACTGGCCTTTTGTAGTAGTTGTGAGAGTGGCCCTAACATTTTGTCCACCTTCGTTTTGTAAATCTGCACGTAACACAGTTTGTCATACATTTAAACATTCAAATCGTAAATAAGTCATGAATGAAACAACATCATAAGTTATCATTGCAGGCACTACATATAAGTTCTATAGCATGTTGTTTTGTTGTTACTATGGAGTGTGCCATGTAGTATGTGTATATATGCCCCCAATCAATCATTGACAAGATGCATGGCCAGGGCTTGTTGAGGATTAATTAAGATCGTCACCGCGTTGGACCCCCCATGTCCGGACATGAAGGGCTCAGGCACAACTTTCGATCTGGCCCCCGATACTACAGCGGGGTAGGAGCCCTTTTATGGCATTTAGTCAATATGCCTTTATACTCCCCTGTTGTATGACCAAGATAGAGTTCGAACTTAGCTTTCAGTTTGCTCCCCGATCCTTCAGCAGGGTAGGAGTTCTTGGGGGTGCCAATCCATGGCGCCTTTATACTCTCCCATCGAATACCAAGGGTAGAGTGTTGTCGAGGCGGTCTTTAATCATGGCGCACCGTCATGCCTCGTGGATGCTATCTTCTCGTCCTTCATACTCTCTCTGATCATGAGAGTCAGAGTCACGAATCAAGTGGTATTTTAAGCATGGCACGCCCATCACACTCGTCCTAGGTTTATATTTCTATCCAAGCTCTGAGGGTTATCACCAGTCAGTCAAACGGTTGGGAAACATTTGCCAAGGCATTGCATTCCTCTGAACAATCTGTTGGAGGAGGAGTTGGCACCAAACTCCGGGTACCTACATCATTCATATCACACGAGTTAGTTATGTCAATAACCCAAGAGGCATGTAAAAGAAAATCTTATGATTGAAAAGTAAGGGTATCAATGGGCGCTGCTGCCCCCTTATCGGGATTCATGCAATTTGGAGGCGTTGAGGATAGGATCAAGCCATATAGACGATCACGCCATGTCCATCTGGAGTCAGACTACGACTTTGCAGTTCAATGGTTTATGTTCAATTGTATTGTGGTCTGCCACGTATGAGCCAAGGATTGGATGGTCATCCCGGATCTACCTTGAGCTATACATCTTTCTTTAGATGGAGGGCTTGGCTTTGTAGGCGAGCAGTTCGGTCGAGTTCGTTATGGTTATGTTCCATAACTCCATATGCAGGTGTTAGAAATCTGATCGATATCAAATCCGGGGTACCTATACCATCCACATATTAATTCGTCTGAGTTAATTACATCAATAACTCACAAGACCCGCAAATATAAGAGTCACGGTTAAAGAATAATCATGTTAAAGGAATGAGTATCATTCTGAGCGATAATGGCGTTGCATGTTCATTGTAGGTCCATTTTGCTTTGACCTTTCTCTATCAGTGAAGGGTTGCCAAAATCATTTAGCTGATGAAGGATATCTTTTCAAACTATCATAGGGCGGCAGTCCCAAGAATGAATAGACCTTGATCGGGGCCTTGATATGACAGAGGCGGTTAGGTAAGTACTATAAGCGAGTGATGAGGTCGCATCTCCTTTAAATCGCCTTTTTGCCCCTATGCTGAGGGTAAAGATAGAACAATGGATTCATGGTTATAGGAACTTTCACACTTTCTATGCTAGGAAATGGAATATTGCTGCTGGTAGGATAGTCGAATCTCATAAATTTTCTGATATGCCTTCGATTCCATATTGGGGACAAGAGTTAGAGTGTAGACGATCAATCATCATTCAAGCGTAAGCATTTTAAACACTCAATTTGTTACCCTTTAGGCAAGACTAAGGCAATCGACCGCACAAACTCCTGATGTATTAGCTTTAAATTAGATGATGTAATCATGAGCAGTCTATTCTCAGATCTCCAGTTGCTCCCAGCGTCTGGGCACGAGTTACTTAGCAGATAATCGATGAAGGGAGCGGGAGTGTGAATCTTCACTTTCTAAATTCAAAACGTCACTCAACAGATGTTTCATTTGCGTATATTTCCCATCAAGCAGGGAATTGATTAGTGATTTTGTCATATCATTCAGGGTGGTGAATCAGCAATGGGACTCGTTGATGTCTATATCAGTGCAACCTTCCAGGGTAAATAAGTAATGTCGCCTTGCACATCATATCTTGCAGCATAACGAACGATGGCACATCGTCCACTTCTCTTTGCCGGAAGAATTTCGTGGTGCAGGGAGTTCTTTATTGGGGTTGTCCATGATTCTCTTCCGGGTTTGGTCTCCAATGCTGGTTAACTTCCATCTGATTAATGGTTGGATTTTATAGTGTATTGATGGGGATCATCTCTATCTTTTCTGGATTTTCGGAACTTTCTTACTTGGCCAGATTTTCCGCCTTTTGATTTTCCACTCGTAGGACATGAGACAAGCTGTAACATTTCAATCCATCGTACAACTCTTCTACCGATTCTTGGTAAGCTACGAGTTGTGGTTCCTTCTCCTGGAATTCCTTTCGAGCTTGGAAAACAAAAATCTTAGAATCATAAAATATGTTCGACGTCACTACTCCCAACTCCTTAACGAGTTTCAACCCAGCAACGAGGGCCCTATACTCAGAATCGTTGTTAGTAGTGGACAATTCTAATCACAACCCACATTAAATTGCCTACCCTTTTGGGTTTATCTGCAAAACCTTGGCATTGGACCATTGATCATTTCTTGCATCATCTGTATACAGTTTGCAGGTGCTTGATTTCATCTTTCATTTCGAGGTGCCATCTTCTTTATCTAACACATCCTCTTTGGGAATGGTTCACTCAGCGATGGAGTTGGCTAATGCTTGCCCTGATATTGACTTCCTTAGGAGGGAATTGAGATCAAACTGGTTTAGCTCTATGTTCCGTTTGAGCAATTTTCCAGCTGTCTCAGATCGCTGCAGGTCCTGTCGTAGTGGCTAATAAGTGTATATCACAATAATATGAACTTGGAAATAGTGGGGAATTTTTCTCGGAGCAATCAAGTTGTAGGCGAGCTTTTCCATCTTTGGGCAGTTGCTTCGTTAGATGTCGCCCTCCTACATCCCGAATCTTTATCCTCTCTGGTATCCATATCTTCGGGTAAATCACCGGGCAACTCTTTCTGCGACGTCTTCCTTGCTTGCTAATCCCATGCCCCTTCACACTCCATCTCATCAGGAGGAGAAACGTTGTCGGGTTCCACACCACCTCTATTGAGTACCATATTTCACTCAATCAAATAGCAAGTTCCTCCAATAATTTGGTAACCATGGACCATTCCCATTCCAGCTTCGGTAGGGGCTTTGGGCAATAGCCGATACAGTGCAATGTAAGCTCTGAATTCTGCTAGAGTTGGTCGGTTTTGGTCTTGATCAGGTAGATTTGAATATGACAGCATAGCTTGTGGGTCTTCAGGTGGTACTTGACTCGGGGAACCATAGTGTGTTGATGTAACCCTTACCCAACAGAAGTCAATTGTTATCAGTGTGGTTGATAACAGACTGGCATTGCAAAGGTCAGCTAAGCTCTTCATGGAGCGAGCCACAGGACATATCTTTTTCATCACATCATGCAATTGAAATGTAGCCTTGTGATGTTGGGATCCTTAGTTACTTTATGATATCCCATCATTGAGAACATGGTCGCTAAGACTATATGAATTATCTTCGAAACAATTCCCAGACTATTCCATGTAACCGTTATTCGGGACTCCGCTTATTGGACAGGTTTGAGTCACATAAACTAGGTGATCGCTACTCGTTCAGGAGCAATCATCAATTGAATTGGTGAAATCTATACACCATCGGAGCGCCAGAAGAGGAGGCCTCTATGTGGCAATCATTCTCTTGTATACTGTCATAGCCAGCATGCCGAATCTTTTCAATAGCTTCTCACATTGAATAACATCAGTAAATAGGTGTTATAGCTTTAGGAAGAATTTCAGTCATTGCCAATTTTGTGTCGATATCCTTATTCTATCTACTGAATCGCGGTTGGTAAGCGTTGGTGATAATTATAGGACAAAACTTACTCTGAGCCGAAGGCGAGCCGTGAGCGGGTCCGGGCGCAGCGCCAGTGGGGGTTTGGGGCCCTACCGCACGATTTTTTCGATTTTGGAAGATGAAGCCTTTTCTGAAATGATCTGAAAATTGTATTTTTCCCAAAAAACTGTCACTTTTTTTGGTCAGGTCGTGACCCTTGCTCATCATTGATTTTCTAGGTCGCGGTCCAGCAAGCCTCTCCGAGTTGTTGCTCAGCAAGTACATCCGGGTCGTGGTCCAGCAAGCCTCTCGGATTGCGATTACTGCTCAGAAGGGGTCGTGTTCCATTCGACCCGAGCTGTAGCGGTTCTCGCTCGTGATAGAGTAAACATCATGTGGTTCGTGACCACACCAACATGTACAAAAGTGCATCACTTTGCTTCCAGTTCGTGAACACACGTATGTGCATGAATTTCGGCCACCCACTCGTGAAAGCAGGTTCACGTGTCTTGTAAGTCTTGTATGCTCAACCCACTCGTGAAACCTCGGACCTCGGTACCCCTGATATCGCACACTTATATAACATGATTCCTTGAAGTTCGTGAACACACGTATGCTCAACCCACTCGTGAATTCAGAGTATAAAATGACTTGTGGGGGGCACGATACGAAGGCAATTTCATGTTTCGTGAGCAGGTAGCTTGGATTCGTGAGTCATAGTGGACACACTTACTGTCGATTAGCAACTTGTCATTTTTGTCTTTTTCCTAGTTCTCATGTACTATGTGTTCACTTGTTTACTTTATAATAAAAGAAAATGGGATCAATAATTACAACATTGCCATTGTTATAAATATTGCAAACGCTTCCTGTTCACGAACTGTTATAATTCGGTCGCTGTCTCCACGAACTGTACACCTTCATGAGCCAATTTAGTGTATCCAGGCCACCCCTTGCTCACTTTGATCTTGAACTTATAATTGGTCAGGAGTCCTCTCTGCTATTCGCACTAGGCATGGTCACGAGTCAGCGCACATTTATTATTGCAATCTTATTTCCAAGCATGAGCCCATGCACATACTCATGAACAGATGTTGTTGTGCCCATTAAACCTTATCCACGAGCTAAAACATACGCATGATTGCATGCTGACCTATAAGCACGAGGCAAAGCCTCTGTTCCCTAGCCCATTGCGTTACGTATGTTAGGGCTATTGATAACCCCTTTGCACACATCCTGCAACAAAGCCCAACTCTACAAGTTAACTCATTGGTTCCCGTCTGGATCCTGAGTAGTAAATTCTCACTTAGACCTCCTTTGCATCTCGGGGTTTAGTTGAATTGGAGTTGATCTTCAAAAGTGTACACAATCATCATCACATGGTAGAAATTCAAATCCTATTCGGTTCGTGGTGCTCCATCTGGTCGGTTCGTGACCCTCTCCCAGAGGTGATTTGTGACCCTCTCTTGGTGATGGTTCGTGACCCTCTTCTGGGGGCGGTTCGTGACCTTCTCCTGGTGGCGGTTTATGACCCTCCCCTAGTGGCGGTTCGTGACCCCGATTCGTGGCCCTCTCCCGGTGGCAGTTCATGACCCTCTCCTGGTGGCGGTTCATGACTCTCTCCTGGGGGAGGTTCGTGAGACATACCCACTTCAAGAACCAAAATCCTCCTCGTCGGTTCGTGAGGCATACCCCCTTCAGGAACCGAAATTCTATAGTTTTTCCAGCAAGCTAATTTCGCCAAACGATGGCGTTTTCAACGATTCTAACTTTCCTATAACATTAGAAAACATACCAAACAGTAGTAGCAACATATAGAATCAATCAAAAACATTATAACATCAATTACCTTGGCTATTGTAGATCAAACATACCCCAAATCTAGGATTTTCCCCTTAACCATGTTTAACTGTATCTAACTATAGGATTAGCAAACTTAATCCAAATTAACCCAAATTCATACCAGTGACATAAAATTATATTTTAGAATTTCTAAATATTTTTCTAGAATTTTTAGATGTATAATTTTGCTAATTATCACTAATCACTCATAATTAGCCATAACTAGTGTATAAACATGCAAATCACTCATCTTAGCCACAAATGAATGTTAGATCTGAAACTTATATTGATTTGGCACGGATTCATATGTAGTGCAGTAGTTCCAACTCTGATTTGGTATTAATCAGACTTGGTTTGACGTAGATTTGATCATATAGTGTTTTGAAAGCAAATAAAGACAGATTTGGAAGATGGAGGCCATGAATAGGATTAGAGGAATGTTTGTGGGGGATGGAAAAATGAAAGGAAATG
Source organism: Allium sativum (assembly GCA_030737875.1). Classification (NCBI taxonomy): domain Eukaryota; kingdom Viridiplantae; phylum Streptophyta; class Magnoliopsida; order Asparagales; family Amaryllidaceae; genus Allium; species Allium sativum. The sequence goes on along the minus strand of JASFAX010000020.1, from coordinate 39,275,667 downwards.
TTTCTCCAAATCCTTTCAGCCCTCACATAACCCAAATCTCGAAATGGGTTATGGGCCTAGCTGTTAATCACCATATTAAGCCCGATTAAGTTGTTTTCCATCTTCCAAACCTTATTTCAGCCATATCTCCCAAACGATAAGTCCATTTGATTAATGTGACCACTCTATGGGAAGGGAAACCATCATCCGAATCTAATGGAAGTGGTTTTAGGTCAAAACTCCTTACCAATCAAAAGTCATAGGCGAAACAAAAGTCGCCATGGGCAAAATGTTATTTGAAGTTCGGCAAAAATCATGAATGTAGGTAATGACCCCAATAGTTGTTTCCCAAAGTTACACAACCATATGACTTCGTATGAGAATAAAATAAATATTCTATAATCCTCCGGTACGTAGAACGCAGGTCGCTACAGTATATTTATCGTTTGGCGTTCCCTGTTAATATGTATAATAAATCTGCTGTAAGATATTGAAATGATTAATATTTTGAACTGTAAACCTACTGAAATGATTAATCTGCTGAACTGTAAACCTACTGAAATCTGTTGAAATTAACTACCGTGGAATATGATTGGAAATTTGGGGTTGTATGAACATGTAAATCTGCTAAAACGTATAAATCTGTTAGAATATTTGGAAAGGATTACTATTGTATATAGACCTATCCTTATAACTTGTTAATTGGATATTGTAAATTAAGTTGTAATGAAATTGGGAATAATTATGGTAATTAAAATTACATCTACTGGAACATTTCTGTTATATGAAGTCTATTTCCGTTAATCACCTGTCTAGATTGGGAATTTCTGTGAACACTGTAACTACGAAATTTATGTTGGACATTTGTTATGAATATCATTATGCCAAAAGATTGTAAATAAGAACTATTGTAAAATTTGGAAGAATGAATATTCCTAAATTTACAGTAAGTAGAAAATTATAACCGCATTTTGACATGAGGTTAAATTCAACTTGTGTTAGAAGTCTGCCCGGAACTGCCCAGCAAATCTAGCATCCACAAATGGTTAATTTAATGTGGGGAGTCTAGTGTGTAAATATACATGTAACGGTGCTAAGACACGAGGTTAAGTCCAACTTGTGGTAGAAATCTGCCCGGAAACGCCCAGCGAATCCAGCATCCACAAGTGGTCGGCTTAATGTGAGAGGTCTGATGCATAAACATATATATGAATATATGTATATTACAAGATAGAAATAAACGACGTTGATTGTAATTAATGGAAATGAATGAAAGTTACAACAGTATAAATATTGGAATAAACAGGGAATGATAATAACCTATTATGAATAAACCTAAATGGGAAAAGAAAAGATAATTGGTAGGCTTGTCCTAGGGACAAGTGGAAATTATAACTTAGGGTATAATAAATGATAAGGGGAATGAGATAAATTATGTAATGAGATAAGTTGTACTTAGTTATAAATTAAATAATTTGTAAAATCTGGAAACCTGAAACCTATTGTTTGTAATGAGTAGAGAAAAGAAGAGCATGTTGTCTGTAAACCTGAGAATCTGAAATCTTCTAATAAGAATAACAAGTTAAAGGCTTATTAATGAACTTAAATGGGTTAACTTGTATAACTGAAAGAAATAAGAATAGAAACTTGGTAACTTGAATGAGAAGTTAATATGATTTGGAATAACCAAGTTAACTGGAAATCTGATGAGGATGAGTAAGTCTGTAATTATATGTATAGACATAGGGTCTAATAACACATCAACCTAAGGCGCTTGGACCAGTCCGTATATCTGAAGGTAAATAACCCAACGTGGTAGATCATCGTGGTGTTATGGGACATAAGGGAAGCACACGTCCATCTGATTATTCTGCCTATTGTTCTACTGATATTTTGCTTACTCTGAAGGAATGGAAGGGGAAGCACGCGATTTCCTGGGACGTGGAGGGTACTCCTGGTAGTTCTCTGTACGGTGGCAACACTAGGTTGTGCTTGCAGAGGTTGGGTCTACGCGTTACTACCCAGTGATATACCTTGACTGCCATGATAGGGGGCAGTTAGAAGGCTGTAGGGTGGCATAAGTGATTTGACGATCCGGTTGCCTCGTGATTAGGCAGGTTACAACCATTTTATCTGTTTGCCTTTGGCGAGTCTAACTATCTGTTTGATAGCAGTCATCGGGTACCAACCATCGACAATCAGCGTGATATGTGATGCAAAAAGATGGGGAGCTAAACCTACAGATCATCGACCTTTCACTATCAAGGCTTTGGTTACGATATAGGCCAACTAGGACGTTGTTTTTTTTCTAGGCCATATCACTAGCTCTCAATTCTGTTTGTCTTTTAATTGTTGAGGGAGGGGTCTGGTTGGATCATAGCCACTGTGAAAATGCAGACCATAGAATATGTGTATACATATATCTGAAAAAGCTCACGACTGGGTTCCGTGTTTCTTGTACAGCCCTGTTACGTAACTTGGTGAATAGTGGATACATGCATACTGTTTCCGGATGGTGCATCATCATGGTTGAGGCATCGAGCACGATTAACGAGACATACATAAGGAAGTTTATATACATGCATGTATGCTCTGGGTGGTGTATCATAGACTCTGGGGCATTACTTTGGGATGGAATCTGATTCGATCGAAGGTGGCAGTTTGTACGCTTACATAGCATGGCGATGGCGGTTCTATGCGAAATGTAGCGTTGTTATACGGAGATTCGTACATCATTCCGACGTAGGATGAGGGACTACATATATTTCTGTTGGCATTACGGCGGAGACCGTGCGAATGGGGTACCATGGGATGTAACTTAATGTTAGGGGTAGCTACATATATATTGTATTAGGTTAACCCACTGGGAAATATATGGGTACGACTTGTGTGTAAGCCTTGAGTGTTGTTAACCCAAGTAACCTAATAAATAAGAAAATGTAACTAAACGGTATATGCAGGGTTATCCAAAATGTGTAGTTTAAATCAAGTCACAAGAACTTTGTTCTGACCCCCTCCTCATACCATACTCGCGTGCAAGATTTGTGGTAGAGATATGATAGCTTTGGATACTGGTTTAACAGTATTATTACCTGGGTAAGGCTATATTTTGATTGTATTATATTCAATCCATTCTGCTGTGAGATATTTTCTAAGCTTTGATATATTCTATACCTCTATCTTTCCTGCAGGATACCAGACAAACCAACACGAGTTTCGATAGATTATAATTTTGAAAAAAAATCCAGTCTGTCAGAACTCGGGTTGTTACATCTAGTATTAGAGGTTTAGGATTCCTGTATAAATAGTGATTGAACGTATTTGTATTTTTAAAATATAAATATATTATATATATTCCTAGATCCATAGAGGAACCCACTAAATAGAAAGTGCATAATAAGGTGAAAATCGGGATATCTGCTTTAAAGGAACAAATATGGAAATCTGAGATCCTTAGGTAATTTGGGTGGGAAGTGTACAATATACTTTGTATGGAAGAGAGCTGAATCCCGTGTGTTAGTATTCCAGGTTAGTGAGTTTGGTAGTGAAACCTTGTATATTGGAAAAGGTTTTAACGAGAAAAATGGATTAGGAATATAAATAGTTGAGAGAATTGACTTTGTGGAAGTATCTAGGAAAGCCTAGGCAAGTAGGAAACCCATTTTGAGTCTAAGCCCATTTTTAACTTTTGAGAATTTGAAATTGTAAAAGCTTTTAGAAGATGGTTTATGGTGTTTTCAAGTTTTGATCTTAAAAGTTATAGTTTTAAAAATATACATATTGGGTTTTGAAGTAAAATGGGATTATATTTCGAAAATAGTGATTTCTTGTGAAATTTTTATCCTAAATAAATTTTCTTAGTAAAAAGTGCAATTATAGAGCATGTATAGCTAGCTAGTTTTCAAGTTATATAGTATGAAAGGATTATAAAGCAAAACATAGAAAATGTTGCATTTTGATGTTGCATTTTGTTGAAAACTAGAATTTTTAGTAAAGTAAGCTTTGAAATCTCTATTCGTTTGACAATCATTTTTATTAAATTGTTTGAACAAGAAAATTTTATTAGGTGGACAAAATAAGTAGTAGAAATTAAGAATAGAGTAGATGTTTGAACCCTGTAGTAAGTAACTGAACCGACCTTATGGACAAGAACAAGTTGCAAACCTGATTGAGAAATAGTTGTCCTTATCTACCCCAGTTTTTGTGATTTGAAAAAAAAAATGATTTACATTTTTATAAAATGACTTGTCTTATGTTTTGGCAAAAGTAAGTTTTGGTGAGGAAAATAAAATTTGGTATTTTGAACTTTTGGAAAAAAAGAAGTAAATGAAAAGGGCAAATCGTGTTTTAAAAAGTATGGAGTGGGTAAGGATTTGTGCCTAGGGAAGAGGGGAAAAGTTTTGAGGCTATGAAGTAGACATCAAGAATTATCTTAGAATAATGGTAAGTTCCCATAGAATGTGTAAGCATGGAGAAGACTAGGGTGTTGCTTGGAAATGACTATTGGTACACAACCAGGACTAGTGGTGACTACTAGATAGTGAAGGGCAAGTAAATGTTTAAACCCTGTTGCTAATTTTCCTGTTAGGGGTAAAACCCGTTATTGCATTTCTGTGAGGATCGTTCTGTTATTTTGTTCCTTTTGGGTAGTTAGGGTAACTTCTAAACCTATTAATGATCCCGTGGTTTGAACTTTTCTGTCTAAGGGGAACATAGTCCTGAGATTCTTGGCCCTTAGTAGTAGCTGTATAGAGTGTCTATCTTCCTGTTTTAGTTGAAGGACTAGAAGGCTTATTTGAAACTAGACTTAGATCGGAGGATTAAGTTAAATAAGCTAAGAAAGGAGTAATGGCATAACTAAAAAGGAAACAACAAATTCAGTAAAGAAACAAACATGACAGTTAAAGAAAGATGGAAAATTTCTGAGATAATATGTATAAGAATAAAAAAATTCCAGGATAAGTTGAAAAAGAAAATATGTAACAAAGAAAGATTTCTTATGTAGGTTGTGTCTACAAAGAAAAATAGGGAATCTTTATATAGTAGTTATATAAAATCCAAGTACAGGTAGATAAAGGTATATAAAAGTAAAATGGAAGATGTGAAGTTTCCCATTTCCACCTTTTGTAACATAAGAAATCGAATTTAGATAATTAGATTTTTCTGAAATTCGAAAAATAAAATTGCTTGGTAGGGTTTTGGATGCAAAAATTGGATGAACTATGCTCCTGCTCAGTAAGAGTGTGGGAAATTTTGGATGAAAAAGTATTTTGATTTTCAAATATTGCATTCATATAGAAATTGCCAGTATATTTAGAATGTCTACATCATGTTTTCAAAGAGATTTTCAAGAAAAGTTTGCATTCATGTAGGAGGTACCGGTTAGGCATACATGTATTACTATGTTGTACTGCACTCTGCACAAGTGCACAAATGTTTTCAAAAATTGGATGCATACATGATGGATGTATATTATGCAGGGGATTATTTAATTTTGCCCTTATCAAATTTCGGGGATAGAATTTCCTAAGGGTGGGAGAATGTAACACCCCAGAATTTAATACACTATAACCATACTTGAAGATAATAAAATGGGAATAACTTAATTGAATATTAAGAATTAAGTGGAACAGACAACATATGAAGAAGTTATGAGAGTTAAAAGTTTGTATACATATAACAAGCTTATATATAAATAAATAAATTCAGAAATTCAAAATGTACACGGTGGGAGAATAGGGCGGGAAATGGCCCGTTTGGGGTCGAACCACACCTCTCAAGGGGTCGACGCATGGGTCGACCCACTCAAGGGTGTGTCGTCGACCCTAGTGTCGACCCACGGGTCGACCACCTATGGAGGGGTTGACCCACCCCAGATCTGGGCAGATTCATTTCATGAATCTAGACCGTTTTGTGGCTATATTCGTTTCTGACTCAGCGCTGCGTATGTCAGAACACCTATAAATAGGCTAGCAGAGCCTAGCCCAAATCTCATATTTTCTGAGAGGCTGCCTAAGATCTGCCATTCTTCCTCCTCCTCAAATCTCTTCAGAAAAATAGAATAATTAGTCTTAGGAAATTCTGATTCAAGATCTGGAGGAAATGAATGTATATCTGCAAATGGGTGTTCATAATTCTGATCAAAGTGAGGTAAATTCTTGGATCTAGTCAATTTAGTTTTCTCTTCTTTCTTCCCTTTTCTTTTAGTTTGTGAATTGTGAATCCATGGTTATTTAGGTTCTAGATTCAGTTAGGGGAACCTTGGAATGCTAGATCTGGACCAGATTCATGAATTAGAAAGCTATTAGGTGAGTGGATTTAATGCCTTTTTGGTAACGGTATATTTATCGTTTGGCATTCCCCGTTAATATGTATAATAAATCTATTGTAATTTGTTGAAATGATTAATCTGTTGAATTGTAAACCTGCTGAAACGATTAATCTACTAAACTATACACCTACTGAAATCTGCTGAAATTATGTACCATGGAATATGATTAGAAATTTGGGGTTGTATGAACATGTAAATCTGCTAAAATGTATAAACCTGTTAGAATATGTGGAAAGTATTACTGTTGTATATAGCCCTGTCCTAATAACCTGTTAATTGGATATTGTAAGTTAAGTTGCAATGAAATTGGGAATAATTGTGGTAACTGAAATTACATCTGCTAGAACATTTCCGCTATATGAAGTCTATTTCGATTAATCACCTGTCTGAATTGGAAATTTTTGCAAACACTGTAATTATGAAATTTACATTGAACATTTGTTAAGAATTTCATTATGACAAAAGATTGTAAATAAGAATTTAGTAAAATTTGGAAAAATGAATATGCCTAAATTTACGGTACATAGAAAATTTGTAACCGCACTTTGACACGAGGTTAAATTCAACTTGTGGTAGAATTCTGCCCGAAACCGCACGGCAAATCTGGCATCCACAATTGGTTGATTTAATGTGAGGAGTCTAATGCGTAAATATACATGTAACGATGCTAAGACACGAGGTTAAGTCCTTCTAGTAGTAGAAGTCTTCTCGAAACCGTCAAACGAATCCAACATCGACAAGTAGTCTTCTTATTGTGAGAGGCCTAGTGCATGAACTTATATATATGAATATATGTATATAACAAGATAGAAATAAATGACATTGATTGTAATGAATGGAAATGAATGAAAGTTACAACAGTATAAATATTGGAATAAACGGGAAAAGATAATAACCTATTATGGATAAACCTGAATGGTAAAAGGAAAGGTAATATGTAGGCTTGTCCTGGAGACAATTGGAAATTATAACTTAGGTTATAATAAATGATAAGGGGAATGAGATAACAGATGTAATGAGACAAGTTGTACTTAATTATAAGAAATCTGGAAACCTGAAACCTGCTGTTTGTAATGAGTAGAGAAAAGACGAACATGTTATCTGTAAACCTGAGAATCTGAAATCTGTTGATAAGAATAACATGTTAAAGGCTTATTAATGAACTTAAATGGGTTAAGTTGTATAACTGAAATTAATAAACAAAAGAAACTTGGTAACTTAAATAAGAAGTTAATATGATTTGAAATAACCAAGTTAACTGGAAATCTGATGTGGAAGAGCAAGAGCATAATTAAATGTTTAGACATAGGGTCTACTAACACATCAACCTGAGGCGCTTGGACCGTACGTCTGAAGGTGAATAACCCAACGGGGTAGATCACCGTGGTGTCATGGGACACGAGGAAAGCGCACATCCATCTGATTATTCTGCCTATTTTGCCTATTGTTCTGCTGATATTCTGCTAGCTCCGAAGGACTGGAAGGGGAAGCACGTGACTTCCTAGGACGTGGAGGGTACTCCTGGTAGTCCTTTGTATGGTGGCAACATTAGGCTGTGCTTGCAGAGGTTGGGTCTACGCGTTGCTACCTGGTGAGTATACCTTGACTACCATAATAGGGGGCAGTCAGAAGGCTTTAGGGTGGCATAGGCGATTCGACGATTCGGTTGCCTTATGACTAGGTGGGTTACGACCATTTTATCTGTTTGCCTTTGGCGGGTCTAACCCTCTGTTTGATAGCAGTCGTCGGGTACCAACGATCTACAGTCAGCGTGATGTGTGATGCGGAAAGACAGAGAGCTAAACCTACTAATCATCAACCTTTCGCTATAAAGGATTTGGTATAGGGATATGTCAATTAGGATGTTGTTTATTGTTTTTCTAGGCCACGTCACTATCTCTCAATTCTGTTTGTCTTTCACTAGTTGAGGGAGGGGTCTGGTGGGACCATAGCTACCGTGAAAATGCATACTATAGTATCTGTGTATGCAAATATCTGAAAAGGCTATCGACCAAGTTCTGTATTTATTGTACAGCCTTGTTACGGAACTCGAAGCACAGTAGATAATACGTGCAGATACATGCATGCCGTTTCCAGATTGTGTATCATCAAAGTTGAGGCATCGATTACGATTAATGATACATATGTAAGGAAGTTTAGATACATGCATATCTACTCTGGGTGGTATATTGTCGACTCTGGGGCATTACTCTGTCATGGAATCTAATTCGATCGAAGGTGGTAGTCCGTACGCTTACGTAGTATGGCGATGATGGTTTTACGTGGAACATAGTGTTGTTATAAAGAGATGCGTACGTCGTTCCGACATAGGATGAGGGATTGCGTATATTTCTGTTGGTGTTACGGCGGCGACCGCGCGAGTGGGGTAACATGGGGTGTACCTTAATGTTGGGGGTAGCTACATATATATTGTATTAGGTTAATCCACTGGGAAGTAGATGGGTACGATGTGTGTGTATGCCTTGAGTGCTGTTAACCCAAGTAACCTAGTAAATAAGAAAATGTAATTAAACGATATATATAGGGTTATCCAAAATGTGTAGTTTAAATTCCATCACCAGAACTTGTGTTCTGACCCCCTCCTCAGAACATACTCGCAGGTTAGATTTGTGGCAGAGATACGATAGCTTTGGATACTGGTTAGGCAGTATTATTATCCGGGTAAAGTTATATTTTGATTATATTACATTTTATCCATTCCGTTGTGAGATGTTTTTTGAGCTCTGAGATATTTTATATCTCTGTCTTCCCTGTAGGATACCAGACAAACCAACACGAGTTCAATAGATTAGAATTTTGAAGAAAAAAAACTGGTATGTCAGAATTCAGGTTGTTACATTCCATCTACCACTCTTTACAAACCCATCCCGCGTACCTGCTAGTTCCATGAGCTATTCCCATTTGTCCACCAATGAAATACTGATATTCATAGACTAACCATACCCGATACCTAAGTGGATACAAACCTGACAACCTTTACTTCATCATGTAGTAACCTCACATCCTTAGGCCTAGTTTTTATCATTTCTTAAAGTAAGACAACACGTTATGCCATTTAATTTCCTAAGAAGTGCTAAAAATTGGATTTTCATTAATCCCACATCATACCATAGTTTTTGATACAAGAATCCCAACTTGCTCTTATTTTTCATTTACCTTCATATTCTAATTAGATATTTCTTGGCCTTTCCTTGAAAATTTAATCTTCTCTCATTTTATTACTGATTTGCATGGGAATTTAGTTCTCAATTGAATTAATCGACCATTCCTACTTAACTTGTACCATTTATTAGATCAATATTTATGTGGAACCTCTCTACTTCGTTTCCACATAAACTATAAAAGTTTTAAAATTTCCCTTTAATCCTTTTTACTAAAACAATAACTACTAGAGAGACAACTTTCTAACATTATTTTTCTCGGTTCATATACATTACCGTATAACCTTTTTTTTGGGACCAATTTTCCATATTTACTTCCCTATTTCTTACTTGATACTTTCTATAATTACCACTCAAGTTTTTGGTTTACTCACGTACTGAGATAATTTCCCAAAGCTCTACCTAGTATTCAAGCACACTACTGGAATTATCCTACTAAACCATTTTAAATTTTCAAAAATATAATTTTATAAAAAACCTTCCTTAAAAGTAAAAAATTTAGGGAAATAAGAATTGATTACTTTTATTCCATATTGTACAATCTATCTTAAATTTATCTAACATACATGTCTATCGTGTCTTCCCTTTTTCTACCTCTATGTCTTAACCCCACGACTTGCTTATACACCTTATTCTTTTGGAAAGAAAATCATTTTCTTTAAAAAAAACATTTTAATGCCAAAATCAATAACTTTCCCAAAGCTTATAAACTTTTAAACTTGAAACTTGAAAACTCTTTTAGAAATCTTTTCCTATGCCTATTTCTATTTCAAGTTCTTCTAAAAGTTTAACTATGGGACTAGGTGTATGGTGTTCTCCAAACTTACACCTTTCTAAATTTCTTGCAAGAAATAAATTTACTTCCTTACTAATCTTCAAGCAAAATTTCCAAACTACAAATGGTGTCCATTTCTTATGCTTCCCATGCACACTGTACATTTATTCCAAATCCATCCATTTTCCAAACACAAGGCCTTATTACCCACCTACAACTTGGACCTACCATCTGTTTCCAAGTATCAACACATGAACTTTCCTGCTAATCATCAAATCTATCGTACATCCCATACCATGGTTAAGCCATACCTTATTATTTTAGGACCCTTTACAATCCTAACATTGGTGTATGAACTGATTACTTCATACTTTACATGTGCAGTTTTCTCAAAAATGGGTCTCTCTCATAGATCTTGGTATGTATATAATAATTGTTGTATTAGAATACCAAATGCCACTCACTAACTGTACATAGGAATCCTAAACCAAAGCTTTGATGTCAAATGTAACAACCTAAATTCCAACGGTCCGTATTTTTCAAATATTCCAAATTCGAAACCATTAAAACTCGAGTTGGCTTATTTGGTGTCCGACAGAAAAGATAGATATAATAAATATATCATACCTTAATAAAACATCTCATAGCAAATGGATAAAATATAATAATCAAATATAGCCTTACCAAAATAATGACACTCCCTAATAAGTGTCCAAAGGCCACCAAATCCCTGTTATATATCTAACCTGCGAGTATGCTGTGAGTAGGGGGTCAGAACACAAGTTCTCGTAAGAGAATAAATTATACATTATAAAATAACACTAAATATATCGTTTAGTTACATTTCTTAATTATTAGGTTATTTGGGTTAACAACACTCTAGGCACTGCACACACGTCGTACCCATCTACTCCCCAGACGATAAAACCAAATTTAATATATATGTAGTTGTGCCCAATATCTCAAGGTACTCCCCATATACCTTCCTTGTTTGGTCTCCTCCGTCACACCACAGAAGCATGCACAACCTCCATCCTACGCTGAACCACGTATGGAAATATCCGTTGTTACGCCACGTAGTCGCATAGGACCACCATAGCTATGCCATGTAAGCATACAAATCCTCGTATCCGAATCCTCGGTCTAACCACGTCTTGACACGGCGTAACGCCTTAGCCTCTACAATACACCACCCAGTGCATGTATCTAGACCCTTGCACAAACGTACTGCCTATTATAATCTGATTCCATAATAGGGCTGCATCCAATGCATGAAACTCGGTAGTAAGCTTTCAACATATGTAGAGGACAACTACGTTTGGCCTATATTACAGATATCCACATATGGTCTGTCTCTTTTCATGGTGGATATGGCCCCACCCTGGCACCTCCCTCAACTAATGAAATGCTGCATTAAGAGCTAATGATGTGCTCCTATCAACCAATCTAACATCCAATTTGGCATGTCCCTCAACCAATGTCTCGATAGTGAAAGATCATTGGTCTGTTGGTTTAGCTCTTAGTCTTTCTGCATCCCACTTACTGCCGATGACCAACTATTATTAATTTAGTCCTAACCACCTCCTCCCAGAGCAAGCAAACCACCGAACCACCCAACGCCATCTGTCACAGACTTCTGACTGCCACACCATAATTGTAATCAAGGTATACTCTAGATGGTGTAACGGACCTGCCTCCGAGCGACGACTTCATTTGGTTGCTCCTTAGAGGGCTATCACAGAGTACCCTACCACGTCCCGCAAATACCTCGTGCTACCCTCCAGTCCTGTAGAATAATCAGTCGGACTTCTCCTCTCATATCTCCAGACACTGTTATGATATACCCCATTGGGTTCTTCATCTCCATACGTACGGACTGGTCCAAGTGCATCACGCCATCGCGTTATTAGATCTTATGTCTAATCTTTTAATCATGCTCTGGCTTTAACTTATCACATTGCTAATTTACTTGATTATTTACACACTCATTTTATATTCAAGTTACTAGTTTATTAGCTTCTATTTGGCCTCTTACTTTCCCTGATCAGCCCCGTGCTGCCAGAACAGACCATATTTATATGTCGATTATTTTCCCTAATCAGCTCCACGCTGCCAGAATGGACTTCTGCTTATTATTATTACTACATTTATTAAACTTAATCCTTCTAATTATAAGTTTACTAATAATAAGCCTGCTTTATTCTTTCTCATTTAATTATAATCTCTTGTTATATCACTACCAAAACTATTGTTGTGGGTTTTCTTATTAACTTAGTTTCTCTTAACTAAGGTTTATTAATAAGTTCTCTTGTCATCATTAATTATAACCTATGTTATAATTCCACTTTTTCCTAAGACAAGATTACCAATTATATTTCATTCCCATTCATATAATTAATTATAATATGTTATATTCCTCGTTCATCGCATTTTACCTTGGTTCACTGTTGTTTGAGTGAACCTTTACTGTTGTAACCTTTCTCTATTTACCATCTTGTACATTTTTATTATTGCAGATTTCTTTTTACACACTTCGTTAAATTAGTTGGTGGAAATGTACAAAAACATATTTCCATAATATACATCAAATTAAGATTCATAATTGAAAGTTATTTCTTTTTATTACATCATTTACATATATTTCATTGTGCAATACGGTAAAAAAAACCTATTTCACACTAGTCCCAATTACTTTTCTTTTTCTTGCAACTACATTCTTTTTAATTTACCGTAATGGTAATTATGGAAAACATCCCTTTTCCACCCCCAATTAACTCAGTTCACTGCTAATTCCCTTTTTTCTGAGATATATTCTATTTCATGTTTTCTTACACAATTCCCAATTCCAATTTAATTACGGCAAATTTCCATACAAAATTAGGCTTATTAATTCTTATTCCACTATTTCCAAGATTTACTGTAATCATTCTCAACCCAATATTTTAATTACATTATATCAATATATTTTAGGAATATACCCAATTTACCATTAAATTTACAATATTTGGAATATACACGATCATCGTTAAATTTAAAATCTTATTATTACAGTAATTTCTTAAGCCTAAACATAAGATATAGGAATGGATTTACACAAAGTAATATTCTTAACTCATTTAGGAAATGAAATACATCAAAATTACCATAATTTCAATTATTCATTATGTTAACAATTACTGGGAATTAAAAAATAAATATTCCATTACTAAACGGCATAATTTAAATCCACGCATTTGTATGCTTTCCAATTCCAGAATCTGATTCAAATTATTAACCATGGTTTCTTCCTAATTTGATTCAATACTTTAATAACCACAGATTTACAATTCAGAACACAAAAGAAAACAAAAGAATTGAATTGGAATTAGAACCATAGAACTTACCCCGTACGGAAAGGAATTTTGAGCACCTAAAATCCTGAGTTATGAATTTAATTCTCCAATTCTAGTTTCTGAAGGCCTAAACTAATTTAATTGGATTCAGAAATGGGTTAGAGAAGAAATGAAATGGCAGGCTTCCTTATCTGCTCAAAAATAACGATTTTGACGGCTAGCCCTGGATTTTATTTATAGTCGCTCAAAAGAACCTGATTCGTTATATTTGTGGAAGGCAAATTTGAATCGTCGCCTAAAAGAAAACCACCAATTATCTTCCTTAAATAAATATAAATGTTTGGAGAAACGTGTAATGGCCTAAATTTCTGTAGTTTTTGAGTTGAGTAAATACACCACACGTCCAACCCAAATTGCATAGAAATACGAATCATTACTGGTAAAGAAGAAAAAATAGAAGAAAACCAAAATAACAATGCAGAGTCTCACATTGCAGTGGAATAAAATATCATATACACACATACATATATATATATATATAACATCTTTTGGAATGCAAAACTGTATTTGTACTTACATACATCATCGGAGCATAACACATATACAACACAATGAAAAATAACACTAGATAACCAATGTTGAAGCCTCCTGCTCCAAACTCCTCCAAAGGTATCTGCAAATACCGAAACTACTTAAATACTCGTACAAATTTGGGCACCCAAGAGTTTAGGGTAAAACAAAATAAAAATAAACTCTTGGTCAGTCATGGGACCGGTGTGAGTAAACCCCATCCACTTGATTTAACTTTGAAAATCCTTTCGAAAGAAAAAATAATCATAAGACCGATCCACATATAAATATGGATGGTTTTTACCTTATGAGAACCCAAAATATCCTTTATATCAAAACAATTCTGATATCATAATATGTCTAAATCAAGTAAATAGCAACCTAGCGGAACATTTGCATCTCATGCTCCACATACATAGTATATAATCAAAAACCACACGGCGTATTGCAGAATGGATTTACAACTATGACAGGTTATGAAACCACCTTCCGGTAACGTATCTTTAGAGAGGAATACACTGGGTTCAATAAGAATATCTTGCAAGCCGACCACACATGACCGACCACTTATTCAACTTGAGTGTATCAAATGTATATCACCAACGGTTGTGATCAACAACCATTAGAGTAAGCATACAGAAGCGATAGAACAAGAAACAATTGAATTTTCTCTAGATCAGGTGATAAAACATCTTAATGGGTATGACCAACATTGCCATGCTTCCTACCTGATTGCTGTCGTTTTGCGGTTGATGAGGCTTGAGGTAACGATTACCTTTTAGAACATCATATTAACTTTGAATGCCACATCGTCAGATCCACTAAATCACTAATTGACTTCCATAAACATACTCCGGGTGTTAAGCTAAAAGAAGTTTCCTTCTTCATCACCAAACTTGGTATATTTGTTAAAACCAATGTACATGATCATTTGAAAATATTCTGTGAGACATTCGTTCATACAAGTTATCCTAGAACTGGACAAACCGAAGGCACCATCCCATCAATCCATCTTAAGCAATTTCTACGTAGGATTAACTTAACAACCTTTAGATTTCACTCCATCTTCAATTACCTTCATATAATTTAATTCGCTGCACTTACGCCTATACAGAGTGGTTTTCGGATAATAAATTCAACCGGTCTCTTCGTATTGACAAAGATAATATTTACTTGGCCAATACTTTGATAGTCAGTTATTTAACTATTGAAGAAGCAATTGTTCAACCAAAGATTCTATTTCTGAAAGGAAATGCTACTAGATAGCATCAAACAATCACTGACCCCTTTTAATTAATATTTCATTAATTAAATTCTTCCAAGTATCCATTCCCAATTTCGTTACTAAAATATTTCAACCCTGCTTGGATTCTCAACATACTTGGAAAACATTTCCATATTACATATTCTTACTTTCTATATTTAGAAAATGTCTTCTATTTATAATTAGAAAACATTTCCAATTAATTATCCCTTCCACAAAACCATTCATTTCTATACTTAGGAAATATTTGTTATTATATTTCCAAAATCACAATTTCTTGGGCTAAAATAGATGTTGTGTAAAACATCGTTAAGGCAACCCAAATACTGCATTTAACTAACCATATTTTAAAATTTTGTATTCAATCGTAATCGTTTCCCTTTTACTTATAAAATTATATTATAAGTTCATTCTCATATCAAATTTACTATATAATCGGTGAATCGATTTCTAATTATCAAATTTTCTTAAAATTTTCTCTCCTTAAATTTTCGAAAATCTTTTCCAGCATCTCCTTTGTACGACCTAATTGGTACAACTACAAATCGCCTCTCTAGGCCTTTTTCATACAAAAAAAATCAAAAAGCAAAGCGACTTGCCTACTAGGCTCATAAAAACTCATATTGAATTAAATATGCACCTTTTGGTGGGACATTCAATTTTTTTCTTCCATTAGCTTCATTACACACATGTTTAACGTGCATTCATCCATTTCCAATTTTTCATTCATTTAAATCAATCAAACATTTACATTCAACTCTATCCAATTCGCTAATTTATACTCTAATTAGTTCATTTCGCTTTTAATTGGAATCAATCTTGTTTAAACATGTTATTATTACCTTATAAAACGGTCAGATCCATTCTAACTCGAGTTTCATATTCAACTTCAATTTTTATTTACAATTCCCATTCACCTATTCCAAGTTGAGTTCGATCCAAAAACTTCATTAACTAATTATTTTCTAATTACTTAACTTCATTCAATAATTACTAATCTGATTTTATTCTTGAAAATTAATTCGTTTACTCCACTTAAGTTCATACTTATTTTATAACTCAAATATAGTTTTTTCAGATGTAAATTCGAAATTTATTCACCCAAAATCCTTTTATTTTATTTAATAACCGTTATGGTTTATAAACGATTATGCCATTGTTTCTGCAAATTTGATTTTGACATAAGTCAAAATCTATAAGGAGAAATCCAGATTTTTCTCTTCCATTAGAAAATTATTACTCAATAGGCCTTGACGATTCTTATTTCCAAGAATTCTGACTTATATTGAGTTATATATTCTTAATTGAAGTTCAAATTGTCAAATTACAAACCACCACGCCACGGTGAGTTTGTTTTAATTAAATTTAAATATAAACGTTTACAGTTCGTTTATTAAATAAACTCCAACTCCATTCTTCGATATTCAATATAAATTAAGTGAAAATTAGGGACACATCCCTATATTGAAACTTAATGTAGCCCACATCCCTCTCATGTTTTAAATACATTTCTGCCCCCTATTTTTGAATGGCCGCCTCCTTTTTTTGGATCCACTTCCTACTTTTCTGGTTCCTCCTCCTGCTTATTTGGTTTCGCCTCCTGCTTATTTGTTTTCGCCTCCTTCATTTTCTTCCAAAAAAAAGAGTGGCGCTGGTTGAAAAAAAAATAGTTGCATATATGTATGGAAGTATTGTCAATACTTGCATACATATATGCAATTATTTCATAAAAGAAATTATGCTAACGGTTCGCCCGCAGATATGTTGCACACATGTGTGCATGTTTCTGATTTACTAGCACACTTGAATGCAAATAAAAAAAAGAACTGAGTTACACTGTTATGAAATATTGCATATTTTTATGCAAGAATGATGCAATACTTGCACATAAATATGCAAAAAATCAAATGCGGATGCAGCATTGGAATACTTGCACATACTTATGCATGAAATTGGAATTATTGCATAATATTATGCATTTAACTGCATTTTTCGCTATTTTTTTGTTTTTTTTTATTTTTGCGTGTTTTTTGATTTTTTTGAATGATTTTTTTGTCGAAAGCATAATTTATTTTAATATTAATTTTCGTATTTTTTTTTTCGTTTTTTGAGCTACTTCTGAAAAATAAGGACCTAATATATAATAAGTTTATGACCGGATATGAGCCTAATTTTGAAACTTAATAGGGACCTGTAAAGAACGCACTCATAAATTAAACCATTTTTCCAAATCTAACTTAAAAATTCCGATTATCCCCAATTGTCGATATTTCATTCAAAATTCATATCGATTACGTATTTATTCACAACTCAATTTTCTATAATTAATTCCAATTCACTTGGAAATAAATTATTTTATAAAATTCTATATAATCAAATTATAATTTCTAATCCCTTAGACTTATCTTAATTCGGTTTATATTCCAAGTTCTGGAATAAAATCTATCGTTCCCTTTTCAAAACGATTTCCAATTCCTTGGAACAATAACCATACCTTTATATAAATATAATAGTGTATTCACCAAACTCCTCTAATTTATTTTACTTTGAAAACAATTACTACAATTTCATAAAAACCCATTTTATTTCCTTTGGAAATATTACTATATTTCCCAATTATAACACCCCACATTTTTTTTAATGCAATTACAGAATTTACATATAGATATGTGCATAAACATAATTAAGAATGAATTAATAAATACATACATACACTGATGGTGCATTTATAATAAATGAAATAAATGCAGAAAAAATAAGAAAAAAATAAATCAGAGAATTCAGAGTAAGAAATTAATTAATAAATATTAATTGCATAAAAATAAGGAAGATGTGTATATTTATATATACATACATATGACGATTAAAAAGTTTAATGCCTATAAGATAAAAAGTTGAACAATAAATTAATGCATATTCACACATGGATAACAATAGGAAAAGGGAACGCTATAAATTGACTTCATAAAGATAGAATGCATTAATGGTAAATTGCAACTAATAAATAAAAATTAAAGGAAAAAGGTAAACTGCATCCATATATATATATATATATATATATATATATATATAGGGAAATTTAATTGCACAAAAGAAATAATGGCATATATGGTGGAGCAATTAATAAAGAGAGAATGTAAATAAAATGCGTGCGTTAAAGATAGTATATCAACACATTAATAAGAGAGACTGTGGATTATAGACCTTGGGCCATAATCTAGAGAATAACATGTTGTGGGCTTATTAATAAAATTAAATGGGTTAAGTTATATGATTGAAATTAATAAGTAAGAGAAACTTGGTAGTTCGAATAAGAATTCAATATGAATGGGAATAACCAAGTTAACTGGAAACCTGATGAGGTGAGGCAAGCGTGTAAAAGAATATTTAGACTAGGGTCTAACAACATATTAAATTGAGGCGTTTGGACCAGTCTGCACGTTTGAGGGTGAATAACCCAACGGGGTAGATCATCGTGGTGTTATAAGGCACAAGGGAAACGTACATTCATCTGATTGTTCTGACGTCTCCGAAGGACTGGAAGTGGAAGCATGCGGCTTTCAGAGGTACGTAAGGTGCTCCTAGTAGTCCCTGTGCAATGACAGATGACTTAGGCTGTACTCGCAGAGGTTGGGTCTGCGCGTAACTACTAGGTGGGTGGGCCTTGACTGCAGAAGTAGCTATGCAGTCAGAATGTTGTGACTCAGTGACACCAGGGTGATTCAGCGGTTGCCTTAACGAGGAGGCGAAGGGTCAAGACCAAGAATAGTAGATCGTCGGATACCCGTCATTGACAGCCAGTGGGATGCGAAAAGGCTAGAGCTAAACCCAAGATACCATTTCGCCATTCACTATCGGGGTAAGGGGTTGAGGGGAGACGCCACATGGATGTTTATATTGTTTGCATAGGGGGTAGTCGCTTAGCTCTTGTAGTCTTTACTAGTTGAGGGAGGGGCTGAGATGGGGCCATAGCCACCGCGGAAACAGACACTAGGCATATTTGTATATAGAGGCTCTTTAAAGACGGACCTGTACAGATATGGAAAAGCACCCGACCGAGTTTTGTGTTTTTTGTATCGCCCTGCCATGGAACTCAGTGCACACTAGAGGACGTACGATTGAGGCATCGAGCTACAATTAATAGTACGTATGGTGGAGAGTTTAGATACATGCATGTTGGCTCTGGGTGGTGTATCGTAGACTTGAGGGCATTACTCCGGTATGAATTCTGAATCGAACAAAGGTGACAGTCCATACGTTTACATAGCATAGTAATGATAGATATATGCGGAACATAGTATTGTTATTCGTATGTCACTACGGCATAGGATGATATTTCGATGGTGTTACGGTAGAGACCATGCTAGTGGGGTACCATGGGGTGTACCTCAATATTGGGGGTAGCTACATATATATTGTATTAGGTTAATCTACTGGGAACTAAATGGGTGCGACGTGTGTGTTAGCCTTGAGTGTTGTCAAGTAACCTAATAAATAAGAAAATATGATTGAACGGTATATGTAGGATTATCCAAAGGGTATAGTTTAAATCTAGTCACCAGAACTTGTGTTCTGACACCCCCTCCTCATAACATACTCGCAGGTTAGATTAGTAGCGGGGACATGATAGCTTTGGATACTGATTAGGCAGTATTATTAATATAGTAAGGCTATATTTTGATTATACTATATTTTATCCATTCCGTTGTGAGATATTTTCTGAGCTCTGACATATTTTATGTCTCTGTCTTTTCTGCAGGATACTAGAGCAACTCATTCCGAGTTTCGATAGATTGGACTTTTTAAAAAAAATCGGTTTGTCGAAATAGGGGTTGTCACATCTGGCATCAGAGCTTAGGTTTAGGATTCCTATATAAATAGTGAGTGGATGTATTTGAATTTTTTAAGAAAATGTAAGTATTATATATATATACCTAGATCCATGGAGAGACCCACTAAATCAAAAGAGCGTAATATGATAAGAATTGGGATGCTTTTTTGTACACTAAAGGAATGAATAAGGAAATCTAAGATCCTTAGGTAATTCGGGTGGAAAATGTACAGCATACTTTGTATGGAAGGAAAGTAAATCCCATATGATTAGTATTTTGGGTTAGTGGGTTTGGCAGTAAAACATTATAGATTGGAAAAGGTTAGAAAGAGAAAAATGGAATAGAAATATATATATAATAGGGAGAATTGATATTGGGGAACGTCTAGGAAAGCCTAGAAAATTGGAAACCCGCTTTGAGTCTAAGCCCATTGTTAACTTTTAAGAACTTGAGATTATAAAAGTTTTGGGAAAATGGTTTATGGTGTTTTCAAATTTTAATCTTAAAAGTTATAGTTTTAAAATATGTAAAGAAGTACATATTGAGTTTTAAAGTAAAATTCTCTCAGTGAAAGGTGCTTATTATAGATCATGTATAGCTCTCTAGTTTTCTTGTTATATTTCATAACAAGAAGTTTTATAAAAGAAAGATTTTAAATCCCTATTCTTATGACAGTCCTTTTTGATAAATTATTTTAAGATAATTTTGTGGGTGGACAAAATAAGTTATAAAAAATAAGAATAGAGTGGATGTTGGCACCTTGTAGTAAGAGACTAAACTGACCTTATAGGTCAGAACAATTCATAAACCCTATGGAGAAAATAGTTGTCCGTACCTACTCCAGTTTTGTGATTTGAAAAAAATGATGATTTACATTTTTAAGATGACATGTATTTATGGTTTGGCAAAAGAATTTTTTCATGAGGAAAGTAAAGTTTTGGCACTTCTAATTTTTGGAAGGAAAAAACGTGTTTTAAAAAGTATGGAGTAGGTAAGGATTGGTGCCTAGGAAAGACGGGAAAAGTTTTGAGGCCATAAAGTAAATAGTGAGAATTATCTTGGAATAATAGTGAGTTCCCATAGAGTGCATAAGCATTGTGAAGCCTAGGATTGTTGCTTAAAAAGATAACAATAAATTAAGTGAAGCAACAAAACATGACGAGAAAGGAAAATGAAAATTTTCCAAGATAAGTTGAAAAAGAAAAAGGAATTTTCTTATGTAGTTGTGCTTGGATAAGAAAACAGGGAATATTTATAAAGTAGTTACATAAAATCCAAGTACAATTAGAAATGGTACACAAAAGAAAAACAGAAGATGCAAATTTTTCTGTTTTATACCTTTTTGTAACATAAGAAATCGAAGTTAGAAAATTAGATTTTTTTCTTCTTCTAAAAATTCTAAATTTAGTGATGGTTGGTATGGTTTTGGATGTAACAATGGGATGAACTATGCTTTTAATCTGTAAGAGTGTAGGAAAATTTGGATGAAAAGCTATTTTGATTTTCAAAATATTGCATTCATATAGAATTGCCAGTATATTTAGGATGCGAGCATCATGTTTTGAAAGAATTTTTGAAAAGTTGGCATACATATAGGAGGTACCACTTAGGCATACATGCATTACCATGATGTATTTTACTTTGCACAATGTTTGCAAAAATTGGTTGCACACATGATGGATGGATATTATGCGAGGGATTATCTATTTTACCCTTACCAAATTTCGGGGATGAAATTTCCTAAGGGTGGGAGAATGTAACACCCTGCATTTTTTTAATGCAATTACAGAATGTACATATAGATATGTGCATAAACATAATTAAGAACGAATTAATAAATACATACACAGATGGTGCATTTATAATAAAAGAAATAAATGCAGAAAAAATAAGAAGAAGATAAATCAGAGAATTCAGAGTAAGAAATCAATAAATATTAATTGCATAAAAATAAGGAAGATGTGTGTATATATATACACATGACGATTAAAAAGTTTAATTCCTGCAAGATAAAAAGTTGAACAATAAATTAATGCATATTGGCACATGGATAGCAATAGGAAAAGGGAATGCTATAAATTGAGTGCATTAATGGTAAATTGCAATTAATAAATAAAAACTAAAGGAAAAAGGTAAACTACATCCAAAAATATATACATATATATAAAGGGAAATTTATTTGCACAAAATAAATAATGGCATATATGGTGGATCAATTAATAAAGAGAGAATGTAAATAAAATGGGTGCGTTAAACATAGTATATCAATACATTAATAAGAGAGACTGTGGATTACAGACCTTGGGCCACAATCTAGAGAATAACATGTTGTGGGCTTATTAATAAAATTAAATGGGTTAAATTATATGACTGGAATTAATAAGTAAGAGAAACTTGGTAGTTCGAATAAGAATTCAATATGAATGGGAATAACTGTAACTACCCGAACTTCCCCATGAAGGAAAGCCCAGATTGCTTTGAGGACAAGATGAATCAGAACACAAACAGAAGAACATTTCATTGCTTATTACAACAATTTACATCAGAGTACAAGAATATACAGAGTATGAACAAATAATATACATTCGTTAAATATCAGAGATTCACAAATTATAATGCAGCGGAAAATAATACAAAATCACAACTGAAAGGAATATACGGATACAGAGCTTTCCGAATATCATTCCAGTTGTAAACCAGAATCCTGTGAATATAAATCTACAAAACCAAAACTAATAGCTGCCCGTGTAGAAAATAAGGGCACACAGAGTTTAGGTTAAAACAATAAACTCTAGGTCAGTCATGTGACTGGTATTCAGAATGGGATAAACCCAGAGTTTGGGTTAGTACGTCTGGACAATCACCACTTATTACCTTGTCTTGGGTGTACAGTCCAATCAAGACATCAGTAATCATCCAAACAATGTGAAGACCTCTGGTCTTCAACCACCATCTTCATCCTCGACATATCGTCGAATCAGTTATTCAGAATGGGATAAATCCGGTCTTTCTGAATAACTCGCGTATATAATAAACAAGTGCTATAAAAATACAACATATGCCTCATTCCAATCCAGAATATTCCTTTATTCAAATATCCTTTTACTTTGGGAAAGGTTCCCATTAATTTTATCAAAGATAAATTCTTTAAATTTATTCTCTAATTTTCCTTTGGATATCAATTCAAACCATATTAAGGTTTCTCAAACTAGTCGGGTTTATCGCACCTTACCGAAGTAATCATTTGTTTAATTTCCCAATCCCAACCTATTTATCCTATGAAGAAAAACTGGTAATAATTCATATCTAACACCACGGTGTTATAGGTAAATTAAATTACCATTTCACGTTCCAATCTAATTAAAGATTTAACTATTGCCTGGAGTAAAACCGGTGGTAATCAATTCTCGATCATTTCTTGGATTTGATAATTTTAGTTATCAAATTCACCTTTCAATCTATTTAAAGATTCATTAAAACTCTATTTCAGTTTTAATTTCCAAAAATCATTACTTAATGATTATTCAAATTTAAGAAATAAATATTATATTTAACTGAGTTAAAGAACTAATGTCATTTAAAATACAGCTCACGATAAACCCAAAATCACAATCCATTAGCAATGGAATCTTCACAGAAAATAGATCAATATATATAATCGATATAAACTTCCATATCCGACCGATACTATAAATGGAATAGCGGCAAAGCCTCTTAAATTCCATATATAGTAACAGTCTTCCTCCACAGAAGTCCACTTCGATTATTACCAAATTGAACTCCATTCAATTCCAATTTAATATGTTAAATTGGAAAATATTACTTTGAAAAATCTCCTTTAAATCTTAACAAAAGATTTATAAACTCCAAATCACATTTCACTATAAATCGGGTTAAAGAACGAATGTCGCTAAAAACACAGTTCACGATAAACCCAATTCACATTCCATTTTATTCCAGTTATTAAATATAATTGCAAACTCTAACAATCTTAATTAAAAGATTTATCCTCTTCACATGGGGTTAAAGAACAGTATTACCGAAGACACCGTTCACGATAAACCCGAAATCCCATTTGATATTAAATACAAGGCTCTAAATAGAAAATATATTGGCTTATAATCAATATCAATTACTACAACCAACAAATATCGTATTGGAAATAACAATACAAACATATCTTTCAAATTTCCATAAAAATATCTGTATAATCATGAAATCCAACATCGAAATATTCGGAAGACAATTTCGATTCAAATCCATTCCAATTTATATATTAGAAATTCTGGTTATTTTTAAAACTATTTCAAATCCAATTTATTTATTTAAAAATATTAGATTATAATTCTAGTTAAAAACTAGTTCATTTCGACAAAAATCTATTTTTATCTTTTCAAATACGGGATTTTCACCCTAATTCTTTCCAAATCATTTATTATAATTTTACACAAATTATTAATATTTTTAATAATTTTATCAGGGCCCGTACAGTCGATTTCCATAATCGGCCATCGAACTGCACTTACAACGACCTTTTCCAAATTTGATTTGGACATAATTCCAAATCCAACCGTTAGATTTCAAATCTCTAATATTTCTTAGAAAGCTCTTTTCGATACGAACCCAACGGTTCCGGTTTTAGGAGAATCCGACGGTCGTATCTCCCGTAATGTCCATTCGAAGTCAATGGTCGAAATTCGCGAACTTCTGCAGCACGGCGCGTTCTATTCGGGTCATTATATATATATATATTTTTCGTTGATTTCCATTTAAAACGTATTTTATAAATCATTTTAAATTCGTTTTCAAAACGATTTAAACTTCGTATTCAATTTCAAATCAAAATTGAATATTCCATGCCATTAATATATAAATAATAATATTTTCAAAACATTAGATTTTGAAATCAATTCCTTTTTCGATATTCATTATAAAAATGAATAAAATCGATACAAATATCATTCACGTCAAAATGGCGTCGATTAAATCCACACGGCTTTATATATTTATATACATTCGTGTCCATCCCAAATCGGACATCAAAATTAGATTTAGATCTTTTACAGAATATAATTTTAAAATATTCATTATTTTGAAATAATCATTATTTTAAAATATTCATTCTTTCTGAACTGAAATCAGACACAGTCAATTACTATATAATTTTATTTATATGGATTTCACACAATGCATGTACACAACAACAACCAAACACAATCAACCATCATCCAGAGTGCATTCTACACTACATAAGCATCAAATATAAATATTCAACGCTTATACAATTTGTCAATTAATCGATTAACATATAACTAAATATTGGGATTAGTTTATGTCCAATATAATCCCAATACCCGTGTGGGGTTTCAATCAACAAATAATGAATTTTATTTGTGCAGTTGGGCGATGTGCAAAATTTATCGTCCCAATCAATATCAGTCAAATGTGTGTACATAAACAAATCGTCCGATTTGTTTATGAATATTTATTTTCTTGATATACACGTTAAAAATTATATTTTTAACTATAAAATATTTTATTCCATTCCACATCGCACAATCAGTTTTTTACAATACAATCAAACAAACAAACAAGTCGTCCATGGTCAGTGGACGACGGGTGTCGAGTGCTGCTAAGCACCATCTGTGTAATGACCCGAAAATCCGATAGAATTTGAGCTGACTAAAGAACACACGTCCAACCCAAATTGTACTTGGAAATCAGGAAATTAATAGAAAGAAAACAGATGGTGAGGATAGATAAGGTAGAAACTTAGAATAGAAGAAGAAGAAGAAGAAGAACACAACATCAGAGTAACACGAATCTCACAACGAAACGAACAACATATAATAGATAATATATCCTTGAAATAAAATCATTATATGTATACAATAACATTATCAAAGTACAACACTTACAACTCAGCAGAAATAACCATAGCTATATAATCATGAAGCCTCCTGCTCCAAGCTCTTCCAGTATATCTGTAAATCCCGACTACTTGACTGCCCGTACAAATTTAGGCACCCAAGAGTTTAGGGAACCAAATAATATCCGAGTCAGTCATGGGACTGGTATGAGTAAAACAGTTTGAACAAGTAAATGATATCTCATAAGACCACGCCGTATAACGGAACAGGTTTTCCCTTATGAGAATCCAAATTTTCTTTATATCAAAAACCTTTTGATATTATAATAGATCTATCAACCACAATATAATAATCATCTAGCAGAAACGCTTTCATCTCACGTTCAACATATATAGTATACAATCAAAACCGCAAGCACGTATTGGGTAATGGATTTCCAACTATGACAAGGTATGGAACCACCTTTCGCTAGTGTACCTCTAGAAAGGAATACACTAGGTTCAACAAGAACATCTTGCAACCCGGCCATACATGACCGAACACTCATTTCGCTTGAGTGTATCGAATGTATATCACCAACAGTTGGGATCAGCAACCGTTTCCTGAATGGGACAACATCAACAATAGATTTTTAGAAATAAATGAAACTCTAGATCAGGTGATTATACACCCTACTTCGGAGCGACCGACTTAGCCATGTTGCCTGCCCGATTTCTGTCACTTACCGGTTGATGAGGCTTGAGGTTACGCTTCATCATCACATCAGATTCACTTCGAATGCCACATTGTCAGATCCCTCGAAAATCACTAATTGACGTCTACAACAGTACATTACGTGTTAGCTAAAGAAGTTTCCTTCTCCGCTTCCACTCTTGGTACGGTTGAAGAAATCAATGTACGTGACCTTTCTGGAAATACTCTGTCAGACATTCATCCATACAAGTCATCCAGGAACAGGATGAACTGAAGGCACTATTCAGTACATCCATCTTAGGCACTGTTATCTAAGACTTATATAATAGCCCTTGCACTTTACTCTGTCTTCAATTATCTTTGGCATATATGATTCACAACGCTTATGCCAATACAGAGTGGTTCTTTGGATAATAATCCAACAGTCTCTCCATATTACCAATGTTAAAATGGTTGAAACTTCGATAGTCTGTGATTTAACTATCAAAGAAAAATACGTGTGCAACCAACGATATTATTTCCAGATGGAAATTATATCGATCAAACATCATTTAACATTTATCTCCTTAGTTCATTTTTCATCTCATGTTTCCCTATATTCAACATTTCTTATTTTCTAAATTTAGAAAATATATGTTATTACCATTGGAAAACATTTCCATTTCTTGTTTTCTATATCAGAAAACATTTCTGGTTCTTGTTTGGAAAACATTTCCAAAACTCCTTCATTGGGCTTAGACAGATGTTTAAACAAATCATCACGATGCCAACTCAAACCATTACGCTTATTAACTAAATTCCTTTAACGAACCTTCACTATCGAACCTTAACCATTCCTTAGTTAAAAATGGAGTCAATTAAGTTGGGGTAATACTACCTCTCAGACCTTAACTGAACAACGTTTCTAATCTTGAAATAGACAAAGTGCACCCTTTTAAATTCTTTAACAAACTTCCTTACGTAACTCTCTTTCGAATCATCTCTATTCGATAATTCTTGTATATTCGATAACTCTATTCAATTTACTCTATTCGATTAACCCTTATCAATTAACTCTATTGGACTAACGCTATTGCATTAACTCTATTTGATTTAACTCTAGTCGATAACTCCTTTAACTCTATTCAAAAAACCAAATTCGATAAACTCCATTTGAATTACTCTAATTCGAATTAACTCTATCGATTTACTCTAACTAATTAACTCTAACTAGTTTAACTCTAACTGGTTGACTCTAATTAATTAACTCTAACTGGTTAACTCTTATTCGAATAACAAATATTCGATTAACTCTATTCAGCTAACTCGATTCGACCAACCCCTTTTCGAATAACGTATTCGATTTACTAACTTTCGAATACCTTATTCGATTGACTCCCTTCGAATACCATATTCGATTTACTCTATTCGAATAACTAAATTCGATTAACTCCTTTTCGAATAAACTATTCATTTATTAAGATTTACTTTTAGTAACGGTTCTTCACTTTACAAATGATTTCCTTTTTAGTAACGTTTTCCTTTTTATAATGTTTTCCTTTTTATAACATCCTATTTAGTTATAAACAAATTTCCTTTTTATAACTCTATTTATTTTCTAAATATTTCCTTTTTAATTCTATTTGTAAATGGTTTTACAAATAACTCCTTTTCGATTTCATTTGTAAAGGTTTTACAAATATTCCTCTTTCGATTTCATTTGTAAAGGTTTTACAAATATTCCCTATTCAATCTCATTTGTAAATGGTTTACAAACATTTCTCTTTCTGATTGATTTGTAAATGGTTTACAAACCTTTCTCGTTCTAATCTATTTGCAAATGGTTTGCAAATAATTCCTTTAGGGTTTCATTTCTAAGTATTTTCTATTTATAAATAATCCATTTATAAATAAATTTCTATTTATAAATATTCCATTTATAAATAATTCCTTTTCAGTATTCACTTTGACAAATTCCCCTTTTCTCCAAATCCCGATATGTTATGGTGTTTAACATATCAAATTACGATGTCCAATATCGTCCATACACATATAATCAACAACAGATTATAAATCACATCATATATCACAATATATGAAAACAATAAAATAACTGTTGAGGAATCCAGTCGGATTCCTCCAACCTGTCTCCCTGCATCCACAGATGTTACACAATATAATCAACATCACTTTCAGTTCAATATGAAATATTATGTTAACTGAATCAATATATAAATTCAACTAACTGACTAGCAGTTCAATCAAACAGTCAACACACAGTCAATCAGCCAATATTTAACAGTTCTAAAAATACAACATGAAATTATAACTGTTCAGAGTTAGTGAGATTTACTAACATTTGCAGTTCATCGTTAAAGAACGATGAACTGTTGTTTGATTTGAATCAAGTAGTTTATTTCGCCATAAATTCATACAAGCCCCAATCCACTTCCAGTCAGCTCTAGTGTGTAGCCACCGTCCATACGATCCCTACGGATCTTGTTTCGTGGAATTCTGATTACGTATGAATAAGATATGACTTCTAAAATTTTGCACATACTATTAAATAATTTAATTTAAAGGAATTAAAACTTGGGCCTCACAAATCATCAGCCCAGCCCAACACCAGTACCCTCAGACCCGATA
Organism: Allium sativum; assembly: GCA_030737875.1. NCBI lineage: Eukaryota > Viridiplantae > Streptophyta > Magnoliopsida > Asparagales > Amaryllidaceae > Allium > Allium sativum. The sequence continues at coordinate 39,246,214 of JASFAX010000020.1, read as the reverse complement.
CCCATCTTCCCCAACAATCTTGAACTCGTCGCTCCTCTTATTCCACTCCATTACAGTAGCCTCCTCAACTCAAATACCATCATACATCCACCAATTCAAAACGCAGATCACCATTTTCCTTTTCTCTTCAATTTCTACACCTCGCCATCCCCATCCTGTCACACTCGAACTCCTCCAGCTTCGATGGCTAACTTCGACCACCGTGCGTCAATACAGGAGACGATCGACATCAAAACTCTTGAAATCCAACCAAAAATCCTTTGACAAGTTCGAAATCACCCCCCCCCCCTCTTTACAAAAACATGATTTGTTTCACACCTTATTGCTTCATTCTTACAAACAACCCAACCCTAGTTTCACTATCTAAAAACTGCACCACCAAAATGGACGTCGAAGGTGCTAAAACCATATAGAAATGGAGAGAATGATCCCAGCAACTCAATTATGTATTCATATTGATTTATAGAGTTTTTCTTTGATTTATATGAACTTATGAAGTTTGATTCTTCACTATGGAATTTTCCTGAGTGGCGGCGCTTTTTTCTGTTGAATTTGGGGTGAGGTTTAAGGGTTACGAATAAGTAAGTGGAGGTATTTATAAAGATATGGATTTAGATATTTTATTTTTCGATTATTTAATTTTTTTTAAGCAAACGTTATTTACATTCGTCCTCTAAAATTCCTGTGATCACATGCGATACCCAAAAATCACGAAAATGGACATGCAGCTACTGTTCGATATTACGGTCCCAACGAAACTGGTTTCGTCGAATTCCGACTCTGTATGCTCACATAACGTATTTTTAACCGTCGAAATACTAACTGTTTTTCACTCTAAAAATCCGTACGGCCACACAGTGACTCTAAAAATCACGGAAACTGACATCTAGCAACTATTTGACATTGTGGACCCAAGAAAATTAGTTTCGTTGAATTCCGACTTCGTTTACAAAAGTGTCTATTTTTAAAGTCCTAAAAACCCCTTTTAAATATATAAATATATTTAAAAAAAATAAAAATATTTTTAAATAAATATTATCGTATATATTCACAGTGGAATACCATACAGCTCTAGAATATTCCTATATGAATTTCTAACTTGATATTTCAATCTGGGTCAACCCGATATTCGATTTATATTGAAATTCCTTTTTAAAATATAAATAATTCCTTTATAAATTACAAAGGAATTCCACAACGACTTTTCTGAAATTTGATTTGGACGTGAATCAAAATCTACACGACGAAATCCCGATTTTTCTCTTCCACTAGAAAGATATACTCCACCAGCTCCACACGTTTCTTGTTTCACAGAAATCCGGCTTAAAACGAATCCTGTACATTTAGTTGAAGTTCGAATCGCCAATTTACGAACTATAACGCCATTTCAAGCTCGATTTTAATTATATTATAATTCTATGTTCAAACTGTCGTTTACATAATATATTCATTATTCGAATTCAATTCCAAGCTGAATTAAATATCACAGACGATCCAGTTTACACCATATCGTCATTTCAGCCAATTCTAATTATTTCAGAATTAAATATATTGTTTAATTTATTATTTTAATTAAATATTCATCATTATATAATTCCACGACTATTAAATTCACTATATCACTATTTATATAATTAAATAAATTAATTATACTACCTCTGCAAATGCGGGTCATTGCATTCTTCCCCACTTAAAATAATTTCGTCCTCGAAATTGCTAAGGTAGAAAACGACCCTATCGACTGGTTAGAACATATTTGTTCACTTCTTAATTTCAGTTTCAACTGAACCAGTTTAATTTCAATCAAATTATTAATTAATTCTTATTAATGAAAATTTTCAAAAATCCTGAAAATTTTCTAATGCCTTAACTCTTTGAAAAAATTTCGCCAGCACCTCCTTTGTACTGGTCAATCGGTCAAACTCCCACTCGCCTCTCTGGGCCATCTTCAACCTAAAAGAAAATCAAACAGCCAAGCGGCTTGCTAAATCGGCTCATAAATCACCAAACTCATATGAAATATAAACTTGTACCTTTTTGTTGGGCATATCATTATATCACTTTCACCTGTTATCAATTCAACATATACCAGGATTACCCCAATAAAATTCCAATCTGCTTTTCTCCACAACCCAACCATTCGCTTATATCCGAGCCAAATATCATCTCAACTTGAGTTTCTTCTCGATTCCCAACTCTTAACTTGATTATCACATTACACTTCAAATTTGAATCTCACAATCCAATTTGTCTTGATATCATTTTAATTCAATCTCAGTTACCACTTTTCTGGCTTTACTTTAATTCAATTTTGCTTTCACAAATTTTTGTTAAATTTGTTTTTAATTCAAACAGTCTTCCCTTGGGAGTTTTTAAACAGTTTACTCTTTTCAAAAATCAAATTTTCCTTTTGAACATGTCGTTGAGCCCTTAATTAATATTCCATTAGTTAAATCACTTCTCTATTTCTTTATCAATATTTGTTAACCAAATATTTTAAATAACCATATTGGCCTTTTATGTTATTTGGAAAACATTTCTGAATATCGCCTTCCTTTATTTTCTAAACTTTAGAAAATATATGCTATTTATAATTGGAAAATATTCCAATTACTTATCTCTTTTCCGATCTCGTTTATTTCTATACTTAGGAAATATTCTTTATTATATTTCCAAGCTTACACTTATTTGGGTTAAAACGGATGTTGTGTAAAACATCGTTGCGACAACCCAAATACTATATTCAACTAACTCTTATTCAACATTGATCTTCGAGCCTGAAATCTTACTATTTATTTGTTAGTAATGAAATCAATCAAGTTGGGGTATAACTACCTCTCAGACCTTGACTGAATAACATTTATAACGTCAAAACAGATATGACTACTTACTCGAATAATAAATACCATACAACTACTTATTCACTTTTAAACACAAATACACTTTCTCTTTCTATTCTTACTAGATTTTATTCTTAGTCTTCCTTTTTTATTTTACTATTCTATTTCTAAGTTCGTTTCCTTATCGACTTCTATATATATATCGATACGTTGATTTCTAACTATCAATTTATCTTAAAAATATTCTAACTCCTTAAATTCCCGAAAAAATTCGCCATAACCTCCTTTGTACCAGGAGCATCAGGATATTTCAAATAGCCTCCCATGGCCCTCACCAATCCAAAAGAAAAAGAAAAAGCCAAGCGGCTAGCCGATACGGCGCATAAAATCTCATATATGAATTAAATACATACCTTTTCGTCGAGCATTCTATTTATATACCTTATCCATACCTATCTCATGTATATTTATACCTGCCCAATCTATTTTAACTATACCTGATCGTTTTAACTCAATTCGTTAATTAATTTGTTAATTAACTCTTTAGTCTATTTCACTTTTATATTTGAACATGACATGTTCAAATATATTTTAACTTGCTTATTAACTAATTCGAATCCAAATTTCAAATTTAAATTCAATATTCAATTTCGAATATCCATTTACAAATCCAATTCACCTTTCAAAGTTCAACTTCAAATTCAAAACCCGATTAACTAATTCCTCTTCGACTTAGTTAAAACTATTCAATTTCTATTCAAATTTTATATTATAAATCCCATTTTGAAATTCAACACCACTTGTCTTTCCCAAGACAAATTCAAAACAGTATCTCTGGTAGTAATTCGTCACTTACAACTCGAAAATGAATACTGGTGATGCAGCTGTCATCATCAGAATTTATTTTCCAACGATCGAAGTGAGTTCAATACTATAAAACCATTTCTAAACATTTCCACTTTGAAATTCATTTCAAAATATAATTCACAATGCTTGTAAAACAATTTAAAATCTCCCAGGATCTTAAATTTTCCTTATTTTTAATCCAAATCCATTTACAAACAATTATCACTTTTTCCAGAATTTTAATTCAATTTCTGGTTTTAAATTTTAGATTCAACTCATCTGATTTCACGTATTTCACTTATATGAATTCTGATTGATTATTTACATAACCATTTAATTTATAATCTTACTCGATTATAATAACAACCAATATATCCAATATATATACTTCTTTATATCAAAATATACCTTGTGTAACAACCCGTATTTTTGAATAACATGTTATAACATAAATGGAGGCAGAATTAAACTGTAAAGTCTGAATCAAGGGAAACGGGCTATGCCATTGCGTTCGTCTCGGAAAAATACGCGAAATAGAGTCCGAGTTTTCAAAAATCGGAGTCCGTATGACCAAGATATGGCCTCGCGAAGTTTCACGAAAAATTCACAAATTAAAGTATACTTAATTAAGTGAAATGGGTTGCACGGAGAAATATATATATATTGATATATATATATATATATATATACAATTGAAAATTAAATAAATAAATATGCAAAAATGTTCAAAACAGCGAATTGGGAGAGGGGAATAACCGAACCGGCCGATTTTTGAGGTCGACCCGAGCTCGCTGGGTCGATTAGGGGTTAATCCAGGGTGTTTGGCTGTCAACCCGTGGGTCGATTCGCTCAAATGCAGATTATGCATTTGAATGGTTCTCATGGTTCAGCTTTAATCTAAAGGCCCTAGATGGTTCCTACACTTGACTTCTTCCCCAAGACATGCTTTGATGGCTTGGATTGAATCTAGGGTTAATCCTATGGCTAATACTATCCTAATCCTCTATAAAAAGACCCCAAACCTAGCCTAAATCACCATTATTCAATCCTACAACTAAACTATGTCAAATTTGTTCCTCTCATGGCATCCACTCTCATGCTAAAATTTCTAAGTTAATTTCTATGAGAGATTTTGAGTTCATACAAGTGTTTTCAAACTTGTATGAGTGTTCTTAGCTTGCATTCAAGTCAAGTTGCAACATTTCTATTTCAAAGCAAGGGTTTTTATTGAATTGGCTCAATGGTTTTCATTTGGAGCTTGCATATTTGGGTTTTTGGTGCTTGCATAAGGGCTTCGTCTCAATCTTTATAATAAATATTAATTTGTGTCTTCATAGCATAGTAAGCCCTTTTCTAATTTCTTTTTATTGAACTCTAAAGTTAAATGAATGATGCAAGTTTGGTTGATCATTATACGCAAGTTTGGTTGATCATTATATGCAAGTTTGGTTGATCATTATATGCAAGTTTGGTTGATCATTATGCAAGTTATGTATGACACATGTTATCATGTTATGCAAGTTTGGGTTGATCATTATACACATGTTATCATGTTATGCAAGTTAAACTTGAGTTTATGGCCTTAAAGCTTCAAGCTTTATGTTAAAGGTTGCATTTTGGCAACATGAAAGTTATCATATCCCTTATGATAACTTGCATGTGAGCCTAAATGCGAACTTCTAGCAACTTCTACATGTTATTTATCACCATGTATCACTCATATGCTAAGTTTTGTTTTATGCATGCTTTTGAAGCCTAATAATGCAATATGCAAGTATATGAACATATGTACATTTCATATGCCACCATGATAAACTTGTGGCTTCGATACCTTTATGTCATGATTATGCTAAGTTCCCCATCTTATCCTTTATGCGTTGTTGCGATTATGTAAACGATGGGACTACGTTGGGGTTGGGTAACATTATGACATAAACATGGTTTTTATATCATAACGTGATATGTTAACTTGTAATTATGTTTTGGAAACATAATGGACATGACACTTAGCAAATATGAGTGTGGCCAACTCGAGGTTGGGTTGAGTTTGTAGCATAAATCTACCCGGACCCGCCCGGCTTAACTAGTGGCTACAAACAATAGGACCCAATGTGAGAAGTTGGTCATGTTGTGCTCGAACCCGAGGTTAGACCTAGTTGTGGTATAAAGCTACCCGGACCCGCCCGGCTTAACTAGTAACCACAACAAAGTCTAATGTGAGAGGTTAAAGCGCATTAAGTTAATTAATGCCTCCTGATTAGGGTTAAGTCATGGTCCACTTAATACTTAACCAATTTGGGCTTGATGGATTAATCGAGGTTAAGTCAGGAGCCTTGGGTACTCTTAACCAATTTAATCCACGTGTGGATCGGGTTAACCACATTTAACCCGTTAAGAAACCCTAGTTGCGTGGTCCTTATCAGCAGTAACCTTCTAGGTAGTATCATAAGACCCTAGGACTAGGCTAGGGCGGGGCACAATTACTGGGCTGATTGTAAGAGACCAAAAGAGACGGCTGAATGATGCACTGGTTGTTCAGGCGGACCATGGTCGTGCACATCAAGTCCGGAGTTGAACACGGGCATCGGTAGGTTTGGACTGTGCATCCTGTAATGGTGTCTGAGGGTTACACCGTAGGGCCTGATACACCCTATGGGGTGGACCCTGCACAGTCAACTACATTACATGACTAGGCCGTATGACACCGACACTTGACGAGTTAGGCTTATAGGGAGCCGATCGACTAGACTGTGTAGTTGGACCTTGATTTAGGTCACCTCATTATATTGGGCCAAGCTTGGGCCAAGGGATCAATTCTTGTTTTTACTTGACATGTTAGAATGCTAGTACACCCGTGGTGCAAAACTTAACCTTAATTATGCGATGACACCTTTATCTATCTTGTTAGTTAATCATCATGCCAGTATGTTGTTATCCTTATGTTCATCTCAGCTTCTCATGTCAGTTAACTTTACTAGTTCATAGACAGATAGTAGTAGGGCTTACCAGTCTTTTTGACTGACCCGTTTTCTTTCGCCTCTTGTCTTCCGTTCCCCTCCCCCCCCAGGTCCTCAGGGTGGGAACATTGGAGCTTAGCTTGGATCTTTCTAGCTTGCTTACTGGATTTGCTCATGTACGGGTTTGGACATTGAGCTAGCTATGGTTTATCACTTCACTTTGGGGATAGTACTTTATGTATTTCAGTTTTTCAGTTTATGCTTTTGTCTAGACTTTGTTGTTGGAAAATAATGACCAAGTACTTTGTTGTAACATGGCTATGGTTTTGAAATGCTAAGTTTTATCCACTGCTTTACTACTCTATTTTACTTATATGTTCTGTCTTGTGATATCTGCATGCATGTTTACCTTGTTTAAACGCCCCTCCGAAGCTAGTGTGCTTGCAAGAGTCACCCTGGCGGAGGTGGGGTGTTACATTTGGTATCAAAGCATAAGGTTTACAAGATTTGAGCAAAAGTGTTTTTGAAACTTACCTTTTGAAAAACTATTTTCAAAACCAATTAAGTATTTTTCAAGAAAAGTCTAGTTATTTTAAAAAGGCTATTCCACAAAAGCCATAACACTATCCTTCGTTTCTTCGTTATGAATCTATCTTTTTCTTCGTTTTAGTATGGCCGATCGCTTTAACATCACGGAAGGCGTACAAGTACCCGTCTGGTTCTGGAGATTTATAGAGGCAAGGGCGAATGAAGCCGACCCCGCGAACATTCCTCCTCCTTCCCCCGTCGCTAACATCTCTTCTCCTCCCGTAGCTAAGGTTCCTTCTCCCCCTCAGCATCCGCAAGAGGATTTCGCAAAGCTTTGCAAAGACTTTAAGGCGATGGGTTGCAAGAATTTTGTCGGAACGGAGACTTCTGTGGAGGCAAGAAACTGGTTAAAGGAAACTGAAGACCTCTTTGCTATCTTTGATGTGGAAGATCGTAGGAAAGTTCTGTTGGCGGTGTGGCTATTGAAAGGGGAAGCTGCTTATTGGTGGGTATTCACCACCACTACTAGACCCATCGAGACTTGGGACGACTTTAGGAGAAGGTTTGGACTAAAGTTTTTATCATCGGTAGAAGAGAACCTTCAGCTAGAGAGGTTCCTATCACTAAAGCAAGGGGACATGACCGTTAGAGAATACGTGGATAAGTTTATTCAACTTGCTCAGTTTGGTCTAGAATGGGTTAACACCGCTCGGAAGAAGGCCCTATGCTTTGCTCTAGGATTGAATGAGCCATTGCGTGGTTTGGCCATATCTCATATACCCCTGGGGGCGACCTTCGAAAATTTGGTGAATATGGCCTTACTTCAAGAGGAAGATAAGAGTGGCAAGAAGGAGGTCAAGGCAAATGAGTCCCAAGGCAAAAAGGAAGATACCGAGGAAAGAGATAAGAACAACCATAGCAAGAACAACAAGTCAAGAGAAAGGAGGAAGTGCAACTTCTGTGGGATTACTGGGCACATAGCCAAAGACTGTAGGAAGAAGAAGAGGAAGTTGGGCGAATGCTTTCACTGTGGAGAGCCTGGACATCTTAGCAAGGATTGCCCCAAGAAGCAAGGACAAGGGCAAGGGCAGAATCAGCGTGCAGGACCTTCTGGAGGGCTAGTGCATACTCTCAACATCGCTCCAATTCTTGATCGAGGTAGTATTTCTGTAGAAAACCTTGTTTACATTTATGATTTCCCTGTTCATACCTTGTTTGATTCTGGCATATCGCATAGTTTTATTTCTGATTTTGTTGAAGGTTTGCACCTAAGTACTAGCCTAGTTGAGGATCTCGTTTGTGTTTCAAATCCAATTGGGGGTTCCGCCCATCTGTCTATGATTTGGGTGGATTTGAAAATTTCTATTTTGGCCGTAGAATTCACGTGTAGTGCTTATGTTCTCGGGGTCACGGGATATGGGTTGGTCTTGGGCATGGATTGGTTGTCCAGTTATGGAGCCATCCTCGATTGTGAGCATAGGGTGGAGAGGCTCATGACTCGCCTTGGTAATACCCTAGAAATTTCTTGTAACCCTAGAGGTCCCGTCATGTTATGTTATCTTGAATCTCTCGACTCGTCCATCGATGATCTGCAATCTGTAAGGGTGGTCCGAGACTATCCCGATGTCTTTGAAGAAGTTAAGGGGTTACCCCCTAAACGAGAGATAGATTTCCGCATTTATCTAGTCGATAATGTCAAGCCAGTATCATTGCCTGTTAGGCACATGTCCCCTCGTGAAAGAAGGGAGCTCAGTAAGCAAATCAAGGAGTTGCTTGAGAAGAATTTTATTAGATGAAGCATTTCTGAATAGGGTGCTCCGGTGGTATTCGCTACTAAGGCGGATGGTTCGCTTCGTCTATGTGTTGATTATTGAGAATTGAACAAGCTGACAAAGAAGAATAGGCACCCGTTACCGAGGATTGATGATCTCTTTGACCAGTTTGTTGGTGCTTCTGTTTTCTCTCAGCTCGATCTAGCTACAGGATTCCATCAGCTTAGAGTAGCTGAGGATAGTATTGATAAAACTGCGTTTAGGACTCCAGATGGATTCTTTGAATGGCTTGTCATGCCATTCGGTTTGACTAATGCACCCGCATACTTCGTAGACTTGATGAGTAGGGTGTTCAGGGAGTTCCTCAACAAGTTTGTTGTTGTCTTCGTGGATGATATTCTGATCTTCTCAAAGGATGAGGAAGAACATGCCAGACATCTTAAGGAAGTGATGGATACACTTAGAGCGCATCAGTTGAAAGCCAAGTTCTCCAAATGTCATTTCTGGAGAAGGGAAGTTCGGTTTCTTGGACATATAGTTTCTAAGCAAGGCATAGCGGTGGATCCCGCGAAAGTGGTTGTGGTTCAAGACTGGAAGACTCCGAGGAATGCAACCGAAGTAAGAAGCTTTCTCGGTCTGGCAGGCTACTATAGGAAGTTCATCAGGGACTTCGCTAAGATTTCGGCCCCTCTTACTAAGTTGACGAAGAAGAACTTAGTCTTTGCATGGGACTTGGAGTGTGAGCTTGCTTTTTAAAGGCTCAAGAGAGCCCTTACCTCAGCTCCAGTTTGGCAACGTGGATTGGCACTGTTTTCAAGAGATAGTTTTCTGCGTGGGATACCGTATAGTATGTAAACGAGATCCAAGATTCACTAACGAATCTTGAAAAGCTTGCATGAAACCATGAGTACGCAGTTGGGTGAAAGCTAAAGTATTTTAGGCAAAGAATAAGTGGAAGTGGAATGAGAGGCAACGATGAAATGAGTTCTAACTCATATTTTGGAAATAAGAATTAAGAACTACGGAATTGTGAAGTTAAAAGACGGTCAAGGCACGATGGGAATAAGCACAAGAAAAATGCGGCTTAGAAGATTGAAGTCTAGATACGCGCATTTAATCTCTTTCTAAGAGTATATCCTTGATCCCTATTGTTCCGTAGAGCTTACTCGCATGCTACCTTTTAAGTATATCCTCTCAGTCCTATCCTCAATCTTAGTTCTGTTACAAACCCCCTAAGGAGTATGGCTAGCCTATTTGTGATATATGGTTGGGGTGAAGAAGTTCGCCACCAAACTATTTAGGCTTTATGGGATATGGGTAATAATTGATAGATTTACAAAGAGAGCCCATTTTATTCCGGTGAAAAGCAAGAGGACCGTATCGCGGCTAGCATCTGTTTATCTTCAAAAGATAGTGCGGCTGCATGGAGTTCCTTCTAGCATAGTTAGCGATCGTGACCCAATTTTCACTAGCCAGTTCTGGAACAGTTTGCAAGAAGCAATGGGTACGCGATTGAATCTGAGTACAGCCTATCACCCCCGGACGGATGGCCAAACCGAAAGGGTGAATAGAGTGCTAGAAGATCTTTTGAGGTTTTGTGTTCTCGACTTCGGTGGTACTTGGGAAGACCACCTTCCTCTTGTAGAGTTTGCTTATAATAATAACTATCAAGCCAGCATAGGGATGGCACCATTTGAAGCTTCGTATGGGAGGCCGTGCAAGCCACCAACATGTTGGTGGGAAGACGACGGATAAGCTTATAATTGAGCCCGACATGATAAGGGACACATCCGAGAGGGTTGAATTGATTCGAAGACGGATAAGAACGGCCCAAGACAGACAGAAATCCTATGCAGACAAGCGAAGGACAGACTTGGAATTTAAAATTTGGAGATATGGTCTTTGTGAAGATTTCTCCTTTGCGAAATATGGTTCACTGACACCAAGGATCGTAGGACCCTTCCCTACTATAGAAAGAGTCAGGAAGATGACTTATAAGGTGGAATTGCCGAGAAGCTGGCCGGAGTGCATAATGTCTTTCATGTCTCACATCTCCGGAAGTGTTTGCACAGACCCGCCAAAGTGGTTGAACCAAGTATTCTTGAAGACATGGAGGTAGAGGATGAAGCAACCCTGAGACGAGCTCCGATTCGTATCATGGAAATGAAGACAAAGAAGCTAAGAAACAAAGAAGTTAAGCTTGTTAAGGTGCAATGGAGTGAAACAGAGGGAGACGCAACTTGGGAAACCAAGGAGAAGAGGCGCGTGCTTTATCCATTTCTCTTGGAGGATACATTTTCAATCTCTTTTCCTAGATTGGTATATCTTCCCTTTGCTATCCATGCTTATCTAGTTTATCTTGTTTCGTAAATCTTGTCATGAGAACCTTAGGTAGAAACCCTTGGTTGAAACATGTATTTGAAACATGTTATGTTTGATGTTTGCAAGTGGTTGCAAGTGTTTGCAAGTGGATACTCGTGGATGCATAATACACGTTAGGCACTAAGATCGGCTCACACACTTTCATACCGCATATGCATGAGCGTTTATGCTTATTCATGGATGAAAACTTGTTATGCTATCACGTGGATGTTGCATATGGATGAATGTTATGTGCACTCATGTAGAGATTATAAATTATGTTAGGAATTTGCATACATATGGACTCATTTCACTAACATATTTTGCATTAAGGGGGTTTACTGAATCAGTAACCTCCTGATTTTCGCATTAGATAAGTACATATACACACACCTTTGCATATGATCATACAGCATTTAGAACCTTTTAAGGACAATGATTGCTCGTGGATGATGTTTTGAGTAGATAGATGATGGATGGTAGGATACGTTCTTCCTAACTTGGAGATTTCGGGGACGAAATCCTTTAAGGAGGGGAGAATGTAACAACCCGTATTTTTGAATAACATGTTATAACATAAATGGAGGCAGAATTAAACTGTAAAATCTGAACCAAGGGAAACGGGCTGTGCCATTGCGTTCGTCTCGGAAAAATACGCGAAATAGAGTCCGAGTTTTCGAAAATCGGAGTCCGTATGACCAAGATATGGCCTCGCGAAGTTTCACGAAAAATTCACAAATTAAAGTATACTTAATTAAGTGAAATGGGTTGCGCAGAGAAATATATGTATATTGATATATATATATATATATATAATTGAAAATTAAATAAATAAATATGCAAAAATGTTCAAAACAGCGAATTGGGAGAGGAGAATAACCGAACCGGCCGATTTTTGAGGTCGACCCAAGCCCGCTGGGTCGACTAGGGGTTAATCCAGGGTGTTTGGCTGTCAACCCGTGGGCCGATTCGCTCAAATGCAGATTATGCATTTGAATGGTTCTCATGGTTCAGCTTTAATCTAAAGGCCCTAGATGGTTCCTACACTTGACTTCTTCCCCAAGACATGCTTTGATGGCTTGGATTGAATCTAGGGTTAATCCTATGGCTAATACTATCTTAATCCTCTATAAAAAGACCCCAAACCTAGCCTAAATCACCATTATTCAATCCTACAACTAAACTATGTCAAATTTGTTCCTCTCATGGCCTCCACTCTCATGCTAAAATTTCTAAGTTAATTTCTATGAGAGATTTTGAGTTCATACAAGTGTTTTCAAACTTGTATGAGTGTTCTTAGCTTGCATTCAAGTCAAGTTGCAACATTTCTATTTCAAAGCAAGGGTTTTTATTGAATTGGCTCAAGGGTTTTCATTTGGAGCTTGCATATTTGGGTTTTTGGTGCTTGCATAAGGGCTTCGTCTCAATCTTTATAATAAATATTAATTTGTGTCTTCATAGCATAGTAAGCCCTTTTCTACTTTCTTTTTATTGAACTCTAAAGTTAAATGAATGATGCAAGTTTGGTTGATCATTATATGCAAGTTTGGTTGATCATTATATGCAAGTTTGGTTGATCATTATGCAAGTTATGTATGACACATGTTATCATGTTATGCAAGTTTGGGTTGATCATTATGCACATGTTATCATGTTATGCAAGTTAAACTTGAGTTTATGGCCTTAAAGCTTCAAGCTTTATGTTAAAGGTTGCATTTTGGCAACATGAAAGTTATCATATCCCTTATGATAACTTGCATGTGAGCCTAAATGCGAACTTCTAGCAACTTCTACATGTTATTTATCACCATGTATCACTCATATGCTAAGTTTGGTTTTATGCATGCTTTTGAAGCCTAATAATGCAATATGCAAGTATATGAACATATGTACATTTCATATGCCACCATGATAAACTTGTGGCTTCAATACCTTTATGTCATGATTATGCTAAGTTCCCCATCTTATCCTTTATGCGTTGTAGCGATTACGTAAACGATGGGATTGCGTTGGGGTTGGGTAACATTATGACATAAACATGGTTTTTATAACATAACGTGATATGTTAACTTGTAATTATGTTTTGGAAACATAATGGACATGACACTTAGCAAATATGAGTGTGGCCAACTCGAGGTTGGGTTGAGTTTGTAGCATAAATCTACCCGGACCCGCCCGGCTTAACTAGTGGCTACAAACAATGGGACCCAATGTGAGAAGTTGGTCATGTTGTGCTCGAACCCGAGGTTAGACCTAGTTGTGGTATAAAGCTACCCGGACCCGCCCGGCTTAACTAGTAACCACAACAAAGTCTAATGTGAGAGGTTAAAGCGCATTAAGTTAATTAATGCCTCCTGATTAGGGTTAAGTCATGGTCCACTTAATACTTAACCAATTTGGGCTTGATGGATTAATCGAGGTTAAGTCAGGAGCCTTGGGTACTCTTAACCAATTTAATCCACATGTGGATCGGGTTAACCACATTTAACCCGTTAAGAAACCCTAGTTGCGTGGTCTTTATCAGCAGTAACCTTCTAGGTAGTATCATAAGACCCTAGGACTAGGCTAGGGTGGGGCACGATTACTGGGCTGATTGTAAGAGACCAAAAGAGACGGCTGAATGATGCACCGGTTGTTCAGGCGGACCATGGTCGTGCACATCAAGTCCGGAGTTGAACACGGGCATCGGTAGGTTTGGACTATGCTTCCTGTAATGGTGTCTGAGGGTTACACCGTAGGGCCTGATACACCCTATGGGGTGGACCCTGCACAGTCAACTACATTACATGACTAGGTCGTATGACACCGACACTTGACGAGTTAGGCTTATAGGGAGCCGATCGACTAGACTGTGTAGTTGGACCTTGATTTAGGTCACCTCATTATATTGGGCCAAGCTTGGGCCAAGGGATCAATTCTTGTTTTTACTTGACATGTTAGAATGCTAGTACACCCGTGGTGCAAAACTTAACCTTAATTATGCGATGACACCTTTATCTATCTTGTTAGTTAATCATCATGCCAGTATGTTGTTATCCTTATGTTCATCTCAGCTTCTCATGCCAGTTAACTTTACTAGTTCATAGACAGATAGTAGTAGGGCTTACCAGTCTTTTTGACTGACCCGTTTTCTTTTGCCTCTTGTCTTCCGTTTCCCCCCCTCAGGTCCTCAGGGTGGGAACATTGGAGCTTAGCTTGGATCTTTCTAGCTTGCTTACTGGATTTGCTCATGTACGGGTTTGGACATTGAGCTAGCTATGGTTTATCACTTCACTTTGGGGATAGTACTTTATGTATTTCAGTTTTTCAGTTTATGCTTTTATCTAGACTTTGTTGTTGGAAAATAATGACCAAGTACTTTGTTGTAACATGTATGGTTTTGAAATGCTAAGTTTTATCCACTGCTTTACTACTCTGTTTTACTTATATGTTCTGTCTTGTGATATCTGCATGCATGTTTACCTTGTTTAAACGCCCCTCCGAAGCTAGTGTGCTTGCAAGAGTCACCCTGGCGGAGGTGGGGTGTTACACCTTGGGTAAACTTATTTTAATTTACCCCCTTTTCAAAACAAATCGTGTCGACCCATCATATTCGAGTGTTTATAAACTCCTACCGATACAGTGGATCAAACTGATCGACCAGAACTCGTAAACAACTCAACCAATGAATCTCCATAATATAAAACCACTTTATATCAAATTACAAATACGCACTCGTATATATACACTCAAACTCAATCTAGGGTATCACTAACCCCATCTCTACTGAGTCACGCCACAGAGCCAAGGTAATTCACTTAACCTTATGCTCTGATACCAACTGTAATGACCCGAAAATCCGGTAGAATTTGAGCTGACTAAATAACACACGTCCAACCCAAATTGTACTGGAAATCAGAAAATTAATAGAAAGAAAACAGAGGGTGAGGATAGATAAGGTAGAAACTTAGAATAGAAGAAGAAGAAGAACACAACATCAGAGTAACACGAATCTCACAACGGAACGAACAACTTATAATAGATAATATATCCTTGAAATAAAATCATTATATGTATACAATAACATTATCAGAGTACAACACTTACAACTCAGCGGAAATAACTATAGCTATATAATCCTGAAGCCTCCTGCTCCATACTCTTCCGGTATATCTATAAATCCCGACTACTTGACTGCCCATACAAATTTAGGCACCCAAGAGTTTAGGGAAACAAACAAATAAACTCTGGGTCAGTCATGGGACTGGTATGAGTAAAACAGTTTAAAACAGTTTGAACAAGTAAATATATCTCATAAGACCACGCCGTATAACGGAACGGGTTTTCCCTTATGAGAATCCAAATTTTCTTTATATCAAAAACCTTTTGATATTATAATAGATCTATCAACCACAATATAATAATAATCTAGCAGAAATGCTTTCATCTCACATTCTACATATATAGTATACAATCAAAACCGCAAGCACGTATTGGGTAATGGATTTCCAACTATGACAAGGTATGGAACCACCTTTCGCTAGTGTACCTCTAGAAAGGAATACACTGGATTCAACAAGAACATCTTGCAACCCGGCCACACATGACCGACCACTCATTTCGCTTGAGTGTATTGATTGCATATCACCAACAGTTGGGATCAGCAACCGTTTCCCGAATGGGACAGCATGAACAATAGATTTTTTGAAATAAATGAAACTCTAGATTAGGTGATTATACACCCTACTTCGGAGCGACCGACTTAGCCATGCTGCCTGCCCGATTTCTGTCATTTACCGGTTGATGAGGCTTGAGGTTGCTTCATCATCACATCAGATTCACTTCGAATGCCACATTGTCAGATCCCTCGAAAATCACTAATTGATGTCTACAACAGTACATTACGTGTTAGCTAAAGAAGTTTCCTTCTCTGCTTCCACTCTTGGTACGGTTGAAGAAATCAATGTACGTGACCTTTCTGGAAATACTCTGTCAGACATTCATCCATACAAGTCATCCAGGAACAGGATGAACCGAAGGCACTATTCAGTGCATCCATCTTAGGCACTGTTATCTAAGACTTATACAATAGCCCTTGCACTTTACTCCGTCTTCAATTATCTTTGGCATATATGATTCGCAACGCTTATGCCAATACAGAGTGGTTCTTTGGATAATATCCAACCGGTCTCTCCATATTAACAACGTTAAAATGGTCAAAACTTTGATAGTCTGTTATTTAACTATCAAAGAAAAATACGTGTGCAACCAACGATATTATTTCCAGATGGAAATTATATCGATCAAACATCATTTAACGTTTATCTCCTTAGTTCATTTTTCATCTCCTGTTTCCCTATATTCAACATTTCTTATTTTCTAAATTTAGAAAATATATGTTATTACCATTGGAAAACATTTCCATTTCTTGTTTTCTATACCAGAAAACATTTCTGGTTCTTATTTGGAAAACATTTCCAAAACTCCTTCATTGGGCTTGGACAGATGTTTAAACAAATCATCGCGATGCCAACTCAAACCATTACGCTTATTAACTAAATTCCTTTAGCCAATCTTCACTATCGAACCTTAACCATTCCTTAGTTAGGGTAATACTAACTCTCAGACCTTAACTGAACAACGTTTCTAATCTTGAAATAGACAAAGTGCACCCTTTTAAATTCTTTAACAAACTTCCTTACGTAACACTCTTTCGAATCATCTCTATTCGATAATTCTTGTACATTCGATAACTCTATTCAATTTACTCTATTCGATTAACCCTTATCAATTAACTCTATTGGACTAACGCTATTGGATTAACTCTATTTGATTTAACTCTAGTCGATAACTCCTTTAACTTTATTCGAATAAACCAAATTCGATAAACTCCATTTGAATAACTCTAGTTCGATTTAACTCTATCGATTTACTCTAACTGATTAACTCTAACTGGTTAACTCTAATTGATTAACTCTAACTGGTTAACTCTTATTCGAATAACAAATATTCGATTAACTCTATTCAGCTAACTCGATTCGACCAACCCCTTTTCGAATAACATATTCGATTTACTAACTTTCGAATACCTTATTCGATTGACTCCCTTCGAATACCACATTCGATTTACTCTATTCGAATAACTAAATTCGATTAACTACTTTTCGAATAAACTATTCATTTATAAAGATTTACTTTTAGTAACGGTTCTTCACTTTACAAATGATTTCCTTTTTAGTAACGTTTTCCTTTTTATAACGTTTTCCATTTTATAACATCCTATTCAGTTATAAACAAATTTCCTTTTTATAACTCTATTTATTTTCTAAATATTTCCTTTTTAATTCTATTTGTAAATGGTTTTACAAATACCTCCTTTTAGATTTCATTTGTAAAGGTTTTACAAATATTCCTCTTTTGATTTCATTTGTAAAGGTTTTACAAATATTCCCTATTCAATCTCATTTGTAAATGGTTTACAAACATTTCTCTTTCTGATTGATTTGTAATTGGTTTACAAACCTTTCTCGTTCTAATCTATTTGCAAATGGTTTGCAAATAATTCCTTTAGGGTTTCATTTCTAAGTATTTTCTATTTATAAATAATCCATTTATAAATAAATTTCTATTTATAAATATTCCATTTATAAATAATTCCTTTTCAGTATTCACTTTGACACATTCCCCTTTTCTCCAAATCCCGGTATGTTATGGTGTTTAACATATCTAATTATAATGTCCAATATCGTCCATACACATATAATCAACAACAGATTATAAATCACGTCATATATCACAATATATGAAAACAATAAAATAACCGTTGAGTAATCCAGTCGGATTCCTCCAACCTGTCTCCCTGCATCCACAGATGTTACACAATATAATCAACATCACTTTCAGTTCAATATGAAATATTATGTTAACTGAATCAATATATAAATTCAACTAACTGAATAGCAGTTCAATCAAACAGTCAACACACAGTCAATCAGCCAATATTTAACAGTTCTAAAAATACAACATGAAATTATAACTGTTCAGAGTTAGTGAGATTTACTAACATTTGCAGTTCATCGTTAAAGAACGATGAACTGTTGTTTGATTTGAATCAAGTAGTTTATTTCGCCATAAATTCATACGAGCCCCAATCCACTTCCAGTCAGCTCCAGTGTGTAGCCACCGTCCATACGATCCCTACGGATCTTGTTTCGTGGAATTCTGATTACGTATGAATAAGACATGACTTCTAAAATTTTGCACATACTATTAAATAATTTAATTTAAAGGAATTAAAACTTGGGCCTCACAAATCATCAGCCCAGCCCAACACCAATACCCCCAGACCCGATACCCTCTTCCCCAACAATCTTGAACTCGTCGCTCCTCTTATTCCACTCCATTACAGTAGCCTCCTCAACTCAAATACCATCATACAGCCACCAACTCAAAACGCAGATCACCATTTTCCTTCTCTCTTCGATTTCTACACTTCGCCGTCCCCATCCTGTCACACTCGAACCCCTCCAGCTTCGGTGGCCAACTTCGACCAGCGTGCATCAATATAGGAGAGGATCGACATCAAAACTCCTGAAATCCAACCAAAAATCCTTCTACAAGTTCAAAATCACCCCCTCTTTACAAAAACATGATTTTTTTCACACCTTATTACTTCATTCTTACAAACAACCCAACCCTAGTTTCACTGTCTAAAAACCGCACCACCAGAATGGACGTCGAAAGTGCTAAAACCCATATAGAAATGGATAGAATGATCCCAGCAACTCAATTATGTATTCATATTGATTTATAGAGTTTTGCTTTGACTTATATGAATTTATGAAGTTTGATTCTTCACTGTGGAATTTTCCTGAGTGGCGGCGCTTTTGTCTGTTGAATTTGGGGTAAGGTTTTAGGGTTAGGAATAAGTAAGTGGGGGTATTTATAAAGATATGGATTTAGATATATTTTTTTGATTTTTTTTTAAGCAAACGTTATTTACATTCATCCTCTAAAATTCCTATGATCAAATACGATACCCAAAAATCACGAAAATGGACATGCAGCTACTGTTCGACATTACGGTCCCAACGAAACTGGTTTCGTCGAATTCCAACTCCGTATGCTCACACAACGTATTTTTAACTGTCGAAATACTATCTTTTTTTCACTCTAAAAATCCGTACGGCCACACAGTGACTCTAAAAATCACGGAAACTGACATCTAGAACTATTTGACATTGCGGATCCAACAAAACTAGTTTCGTCGAATTCCGACTTCGTTTTCAAAAGTGGCTATTTTTAAAGTCCTAAAAAACCCTTTTAAATATATAAATATATTTAAAAATAATTAAAGTAAATATTTATAAATAAATATTATCGTATATATTCACATTGGAATACCATAATGCTCTAGAATATTCCTATATGAATTTCTAACTTGATATTTCAATCTGGGTCAACCCGATATTCGATTTATATTGAAATTCCTTTTTAAAATATAAATAATTCCTTTATAAATTATAAGGGAATTCCACAGCGACTTTTCTGAAATTTGATTTGGACGTGAATCAAAATCTACAAGACGAAATCCCGATTTTTCTCTTCCACTAGAAAGATATACTCCACTAGCTCCACACCTTTCTTGTTTCACAGAAATCTGGCTTAAAATGAATCATGTACATTTAGTTGAAGTTCGAATCGCCAATTTACGAACTGCAGCGCTATTTCAAGCTCGATTTTAATTATATTACAATTCTATGTTCAAACTGTTGTTTATATAATATATTCGTTATTCGAATTCAATTCCAAGCTGAATTAAATATCACAGATGATCTGGTTCACACCATATCGTCATTTCAGCCGATTCTGATTATTTCAGAATTAAATATATTATTTAATTTATTATTTTAATTAAATATTCATCATTATTTAATTCCACGACCATTAAATTCACTATATCACTATTTACATAATTAAATAAATAAATTATAATACCTCTGCAAATGCGGGTCATTACAGTCTGCATCCTAGTATATATTTTAACTAGAAAATAAATTTAAAGTGAGCATTTCTCACCTTTGGGATCCACTACTCCATTTTTATTTCTGAACGGTTCGGGTTTCATTTTGATTTCCGTCGATGTCATCGCTATCTTTTCCCGCTGTTCATAGTAAAAATCACATTTTTAATATGACGTTTGTATTATTAAAAAAATCACGTTTTTATATCGCTACCTCCTATGTCAAAATCATATTTTTATAACAATGTTTATTTAAAAATTATATTTTTTTGTCGCTATATATATATATATATAAGATCACATTTTTATTTAACCATACAAACAATAAAAATCGTATTTTTACTTCGCTAACTTCATAATAAAAATCGTATTTTTACTACTCTACATAGATAAAAATCAAATTTTTATTATCTCTATAATATAAAAATCATATTTTTATTATCTCTATAATATAAAAATCATATTTTTATCTCTATAATAGAAAAATAATATTTGTATCTCTATAATATAAAAATCATATTTTTATCTCTATAATATAAAATTCATATTTTTATTATCTCTATATTATAAAAATCATATTTTTATCTTTATAATGTAAAAATCATATTTTTATTATCTCTATAATATAAAAATCATATTTTTATATCTATAATATAGAAATCATATTTTTATCTCTATAATATAAAAATCATATTTTTATTATCTCTATAATATAAAAATCATATTTTTATCTCTATAATATAAAAATCATATTTTTATTATCTCTAAAATATTAAAATCATATTTTTATTATCTCTATAATATAAAAATCATATTTTTATCTCTATAATATAAAAATCATATTTTTATCTCGTAATTATATATATATATATAAACCACATCTTTATATCGTTATTATGTATATAAAAATCACTTCTTTATCTAACGATATACATAATAAAAATTGTTTCTTTATCTCGTTAACTTCCTAATAAAAAATCAAGTCTTCATCGATCTAAAAATCATATTTTTACTACGTTGTACATATAATAAAAATACATTTTTATTCTAAGAAAAAAATTATTTATAAAATTAATAGTATAATTAAATTACGTCCTTAAGCTTTAATCCCTACTACATCCCTCTTCACTGTCGCTGGAGGCTAGAATGAGGAGGAAGCGGTGACTTGAAGGTCGAGGGAGGCGAGGTCAGGCGGGTGGTGGCTCTGTGGTGTTTGAGTTCAATAGAATGGGGGGTACGGGTTTAAGAATTGGCTGAATGGAGGAAAGGGGGTGCGGATTGAGGAGGAGGTGAAAGCGGGGGTGGCTCGCCGGGTGTTGATGCTGGCAAGGGGCAGGCGGACGAGGGTGCTTGGTGGTGGATTCGATGGCGGGCACGACTGGGGTTGGGCCAACACGGTTTTCAATTGGAGGGAGGGGCTGTCTCGAGATGAACTAGGGAAGAAGGAGGCGGGGTCAGGCGGCGCGGTGGGGTGGAGTTCGTCGACAAGGTGGAGTTGTCGTCATCGACGGCCATTTTTTATTCGGGGATCGGGTTTTTTGCTGATTGGAGAAAAGTAAAGATGGGGGTTTAATGTAAATGAATATATTTTATTTATTTTAAATTTCTAAAATGCAACCTTTTATATCGAAGTCCATTTCGAACCCACCGACTGTCGCCCTTAGCTAATTACCCCCATTCCGAACACAATGGGCTATCTTTCGCAAGCCAATTCGACTATTACAACCAGTTTCGCAGAAATTAAAATATAAATCGTTATACTGAATTTTAAATGTACATTTCAATTTTCTGGGGCCACACATAGACTCTAAAATTTTCCGAAAAATAAATCTAGCTTCGTATTGACGAGACAATCCTAACAAAACTAATTTCATCAAATTTGAAGGCTGCTTCAAAAATGGCCATTTTCTGGTCGATCCAAATTGACTAAAACTGTCAAAACACGTTTTCCTGTGCCAGGCTCACATATTGATTACAAAAATTATATATTTTGGAATCCAGCAATAATTTGACATCCCGGATCCAACAAAAGTGGTTTCGTCGAAAACGGAGGTCGTTTGCATAATGGCTATTTTTAAGGGCTATATTTTCCATAGCGACTATTCTGAAATTTCAACTGGGTATAACTTTTTATTCCCCCTATGAAATTTCAATTTTTTGGATTCATTGGAAAGATATTTTCAGATAGATTCAAATATTTTTGGTTTTGCTAAAATCCAGTTTATTTTTAATCCTGAACATTTGTTTGAAATTTGAAATCGAATTTTCAAACTACCGCGCCATTTTCAATTCCTTTTATAATTAAAATATATATTTATATTCTAATGTCGATCCAAATAAATATATGCATTCCAATTCTATTCAAAATAAATTTCTCGCCGCTATTATTTAAATTAATTCATTTTAAATATTCAAAATTCATTAAAATTGCCAAAAGAAAAAATAATTAATTAGTTCAGATTTTCCAAGTTGTTACAATCTCCCCTACTTAAAGTCTTTTCGTCCTTGAAAAGGAACAGAGCTGAAAGTTGTTTAACTAAACAACTCAACTTTTAGTTTGGCTTTCACTCTTCCACTTCTCAGTTTCTAAGAATTTCTACTTTTTCAAAAATTTGGCTAAAACCCTAAATTTTGAAAATTTTCGCCATAACCTCCTTTGTACGAGGAGCACCAGGAAAATCCCCAAACCGCCACACAGGCCTTCTCATCTCAAAAAGAAAAAGAAAAAGCCAATCGGCTCATAAAATCATCCAAACCCAATAAATTTGTAAACATGTACCTATTTGTCGGGCATACAATTTTATTCCTCTGCTCTAGCCTCCTTGCTATGACCGGTTCAATGTATATACATGTATATGCATGCATTTCCAATCAAATTTTAATTCAGTTCAATATTCGATACAACTGGATAAATTTACTGTTCATTCACATAATGGTTTAAATGAATAATCACATAACACAATCAACAATCAGTTAGTTGATTATCTTTTCAAATTCATAATTTTGATATATATATATATATAATCCAGTTTTGGTGCCAAATCACAATAATAGACCCTATCTAGTTTTGGTTCTCGCCCAGCCAATTGGAAATATATGAATATCTCACTTTCGAAACTCGAACACAGACGCTGCTAATGAGGCCTCATCATCAGAATCATCTTCAGGCGACTAGAGTGTGATTCTATATCCGTCCAGTATATTAAAACTTCGAATACATGTTTGCAAGGCATATATGCAAAATCTTTATATATTGGATTGTCCAAATTCAATACAAATAATTATTCAAATATGTTGAATAAGGTTTAAATTTTCAAAACCAAAATTCGTTTTCATTTTAAAACAAAACTCTTTGCACTTGTTCTATGATACTACTGATCCTATCTCTAATGAGTAATTCTTATTGGATATTACTAATCCAATCTCGGATGAATTCTTTCGTATCGTTCTAATGTGTCTTGTTCTCGAGCTCTGTAAACCAAAGCTCTGATACCAAATGTAACTACCCGAACTTCCCCACAAAGGAAAGCCCGGATTGCTTCGAGGACAAGACGAATCAGAACACAAACAGAAGAGCATTTCATTGCTTATTACAACAATTTACATCAGAGTACAAGAATATACAGAGTATGATACAATAATATGCATTCATTAAATATCAGAGATTCACAAATTACAATGCATCGGAAAATAATACAAAATCACAACTGAAAGGAATATACGGATACAAAGCTTTACGAATATCATTCCAGTTGTAAACCAGAATCCTATGAATATAAATCTGCAAAACCAAAACTACTAGATGCCCGTGTGGAAAATAAGGGCACCCAGAGTTTAGGTTAAAACAATAAACTCTAGGTCAGTCATGTGACTGATGTGAGAACTAAAACATTTTTAAAATTTTACTTTGAAAATAAGGTAAATCAAGGGACCACGCCGTATAACACGGAACGGGTTTCCCCCCAAGAATACTAGTGCATAAAACAAACGGCGCAATGCTAAATAAAGAACAATGAAGCTATTATAAGACTCAGGTCCCATCACACAATGCAACGCAAGCCGAAGGATAGAGTTTTTACCTTATAATAACCAAAAATGCTTGGTAAATGAAATTTCATATTTTACTATTACTATAAGTGTATAGTGTCAAAACAATTTCAAATATAAATGTATCAATCATAGACGGCATGAGTGCCGCATCCCACTATGTCGCTATACTAGGCTCTACAATCAAAACCGCAATTGTCACGTATTGGAAGTTGGATTCCTGTCTGTGAACCAAGGCAAGGGCGCTTCGAGACATTCTAACCCATGTCTCAGGCAAGCGCGCAGACAAGCCTTGGATCGTCAGGGCTGGTCCACTCGATGTGGATTAAAATGCCTGAACACTACGTTTACTCGCCTTATGGGACATAAATCTTGTCTGTATAAAGACCATCCATCGACTCCTCAAAGACCGAAATAACTGAGGCGCCTCGCTATCCATCATCCACATAAGTAAAACGTCAGGACTTGCAAAACGCTGACACCACTCTTAGCTAGTAGGAATCGCATGCCCTCCCTGATGTCCTCTCCCTTTCTGGTTCACACCAGGGTGCGAGGCTCATGAATTAACGCTACGAAAAGCTATGCTATATTAAAGTCGTGCTTTGATCATCAGCCACAAGGCTCTGCTTTTCAACAGAAGCCTTGATCATTTGCATCTTAGCTTGCCACACAGGCAATTCACGCTATGCAACCGATGTTTATCAGTCACACAGAATGAAATCCGGTGTTATACACACATCCATTTACAAGTTCCTTCTAGGTCTGAACGAAACCGGAGGCACCTTATTCCTCGTCCCATATGTCCAATATAGGAGAGAGGCCCTCGCATATCCGGTCGATCTCCAAGTACGTCCACTTATTACCTTGTCTTGGGTGTACAGCCCAATCAAGACATCAGTAATCATCCAAATGATGTGAAGACCTCCAGTCTTCAACCACCGTCTTCATCCTTGACATATCGTCGAATCAGTTATTCAGAACGGGATAAATCCGGTCTTTCTAAATAACTCGCTTATATAATAAACCAGTGCTATAAAAACACAACATACGCCTCATCCCAATCCAGAATATTCCTTCATTCAAATATCCTTTTTACTTTGGGAAAGGTTCCCATTAATTTTATCAAAGATAAATTCTTTAAATTTATTCTTTAATCTTCCTTTGGATATCAATTCAAACCATATTAAGGTTTTTCAAACTAGTCGGGATTATCGCACCTTACCGAAGTAATCATCTGTTTAATTTCCCAATCCCAACCTATTTATCCCATGAAGCAAAACTGGTAATACTTCATACCTAATACCACGGTGTTATCGGTAAATTAAATTACCATTTCACGTTCCAATCTAATTAAAGATTTAACTATCGCCTGGAGTAAAACTGGTGGTACTCAATTCTCGATCATTTCTTGGATTTGATAATTTTAGTTATCAAATTCACCTTTCAATCTATTTAAAGATTCATTAAAACTCTATTTCAGTTCTAATTTCCAAAAAATCATTAGTTATGATTATTCAAAGTTAAGAAACAAATCTTATATTTAACTCGGTTAAAAAACTAATGTCATTTAAAACACAGCTCACGATATACCCAAAATCACATTCCATTAGCAATGGAATTTTCACGGAAAACAGATCAATGTATATAATCGATATGAACTTCCATATCCGTCCGATACTATAAATGGAATAACGGAAAAGCCTCTTAAATTCCATATAAAGTAATAGTCATCCTCCACAGAAGTCCACTTCGATTATTACCAAATCGAACTCCATTCAATTCCAATTTAATATGTTAAATTGGAAAACTTTACTTTGGAAAATCTCCTTTAAATCTTAACAAAAGATTATAAACTCCAAATCACATTTCACTGTAAATCGGGTTAAAGAACGAATTTCGCTAAAAACACAGTTCACGACAAACCCAATTCACATTCCATTTTATTCCAATTATTAAATATAATTGGAAACTCTAACAATCTTAATTAAAAGATTTAGCTTCTTCACATGGGGTTCAAGAACAGTGTTACTGAAGACACCGTTCACGACAAACCCGGAATCCCATTTGATATTAAATACAAGGCTCTGAATAGAAAATATATTGGCTTATATTCAATATCAATTACTACAACCAACAAATATCGTATTGGAAATAACGATATAAGTATATCTTTCAAATTTCCATAATAATATCTGTATAATCATGAAATCCAACATCGAAGTATTCCGAGACAATTTCGATTCAAATCCATTCCAATTTATATATTGGAAATTCTGGTTATTTTTAAAACCATTTCAAATCCAATTTATTTATTTAAAAATATTGAATTATAATTCTAGTTAATAACAAGTTCATTTCGATAAAAAAATATTTTTATTTTTTCAAATACGGGATTTTTCACCTCAGTTTTTTCCAAATCATTTATTATGATTTTACACAAATTATTAATATTTTTAATAATTTTATCAAGACCCGTACAGTCGATTTCCATAAATGGCCATCGAACTGCACTTACAACGACCATTTCCAAATTTGATTTGGACATAATTCCAAATACAACCGTTAGATTTCAAATCTATAATATTCATTAGAAAGCTCTTTTCGATACGAACCCAATGGTTCTGGTTTTAGGAGAATCCGACGGTCGAATCTCCCGTAATGTCCATTCGAAGTCAATGGTCGAAATTCACGAATTGCTGCAGCGCGGCGCGTTCTATTCAGGCCATTATATATATAATATATATTATATATATATCGTCGATTTCCATTTAAAACGCATTTTATAAATCGTTTTAAATTCGTTTTCAAAACGATTTCAACTTCGTATTCAATTTCAAATCAAAATTGAATATTCCATAACATTAATATATAAATGATAATATTTTCAAAACATTAGATTTTGAAATCAATTCCTTTTTCGATATTCATTATAAATATGAATAAAATCAATATAGATATTGTTCACGTCAAAATGGCGTCGATTAAATCAACACGGTTTTATATATTTATATATATTCGTGTCCATCCCAAATCGGACATCAAAATTAGATTTTGATCTTTTACTGAATATTATTTTAAAATATTCATTATTTTAAAATAATCATTATTTTAAAATATTCATTCTTTCTGAACTGGAATAGACACAGTTAATTACCATATAATTTGATTTATATGGATTTCACACAATGCATGTACACAACAACAACCAAACACAGTCAACCATCATCTAGAGTGCATTCTACACTGCATAAGCATCAAATACAAATATTCAATGCTTACACAGTTTGTCAACCAATCAATTGACATATAACTAAATATTGGGATTATTGTATGTCCAATATCATCCCAATACCCATGTGGGGTTTCAATCAACAAATAATGAATTTTATTTGCGTAGTCGGGTGATGTGTAAAATTTATCGTCCCAATCAATATCAGTCAAATGTGTGTACATAAACAAATCGTCCGATTTGTTTATGAATATTTATTTTATTGATATACACGTTAAAAAATATATTTTTAACTATAAAATATTTTATTCCATTCCACATCGCAGAATCAATTTTCACAACACAATCAAACAAACAAACAAGTCGTCCATGGTCTGTGGACGACGGGTGTCGGGTGCTGTTAAGCACTGTCTGCATCCTAGTATATATTTTAACTAGAAAATAAATTTAAAGTGAGCAGTTCTCACCTTCGGGATCCACTCTTCCATTTTTATTTCTAAACGGTTCGGGTTTCGTTTTGATTTTCGTTGATACCATCGCTATCTTTTCCCGCTGTTCATAGTAAAAATCACATTTTTAATATGACGTTTGTATTATAAAAAAAATCACGTTCTTATATCGCTACTTCCTATGTAAAAATCATATTTTTATAATGATGTTTATATAAAAATTATATTTTTATGTCGCTATATATATATATATATATATATATATATATAAGATCACATTTTTATTTAACCATTCAAGCAATAAAAATTGTATTTTTACTTCGCTAACTTCATAATAAAAATCGTATTTTTACTACTCTACACAAATGAAAATCATATCTTTATTATCTCTATAAAATAAAAATCATATTTTTATTATCTCTATAATATAAAAATCATATTTTTATCTCTATAATATAAAAATCATATTTTTATCTCTATAATATAAAAATCATATTTTTATTATCTCTATAATATAGAAATCTTATTTTTATCTATATAATATAAAAATCTTATTTTTATCTCTATAATATAAAAATCAGATTTTTATCTCTATAATATAAAAATCATATTTTTATTATCTCTAAAATATAAGAATCATATTTTTATCTCTATAATAAAAAAAATCATATTTTTATCTCTATAATTTAAAAATCATATTTTTATTATCTCTATAATATAAAAATCATATTTTTATCTCTATAATATAAAAATCATATTTTTATCTCTATAATATAAAAATCATATTTTTATTATCTTTATAATATAAAAATCATATTTTTATTATCTCTATAATATAAAAATCATATTTTTATCTCTATAATATAAAAATCATATTTTTATCTCTATAATATAAAAATCATATTTTTATCTCATTAATATATATATAAAAACCACATCTTTATATCGTTGTCATGTATATAAAAATCACTTCTTTATCTAACGATATACATAATAAAAATCGTTTCTTAACCTCGTTTACTTCCTAATAAAAAATCAAGTCTTCATCGATCTAAAAATCATATTTTTACTACGTTGTATATAAAACAAAAACACATTTTTATTTTAAGCCAAAAATCATTTATAAAATTAATAGTATAATTAAATTACCTCCTTAAGTTTTAATCCCTACTACATCCCTCTTCACTGTCGCTGGAGGCTAGAAGGAGGAGGAAGCGGTGACTTGAAGGTCGGGGGAGGCGAGGTCAGACGGGTGGTGGCTCTGTGGGGGTTTGCGTTCAATAGAATGGGGGGTCTGGGTTTAAGAAAGGGCAAAATAGAGGGAGGGGGTGCGGATTGAAGAGGAGGTGAAAGCAGGGGTGGCTCGCGGGGAGTCGACGCTGGCAAGGGGCAGGCGGAGGAGGGTGCTTGGTAGTGGATTTGGTGGCGGGCACGACTGGGGTTGGGCTAACACGGTTTTCGATTGGAGGGAGGGGCTGTCTCGAGATGAACTGGGGAAGAAGGAGGAGGGGTTAGGCGGCGCGGTGGGGGTGGCGTTCATCGACAAGGTGGAGGCGTCGTCGTCGGCGGCCATTTTATATTCGGGGACTGTTTTTTTTTTTTGCTGAGTGGAGAAAAGTAAAGATGGGGGGTTTAATGTAAATGAATATATTTTATTTATTTTAAAATTCTAAAAATCAACCTTTTATATCGATGTCCATTTCGAACCCACCGACTATCTCCCTAGCTAATAACCCCCATTCCGAACACAATGGACTATGTTTCGAAAGCCAATTCGACTGTCACAATCAGTTTTTGCTGAAATTAAAATATAAATCATTATATTGAATTTTAAACGTACATTTCAATATACTGGGGCCACAAACAGACTCTAAAAATTTCCAAAAAATAAGTCAAGCTTCGTATTGACGATACCGTCCTAACAAAACTAATTTCGTCAAATTTGAAAACCGTTTGAAAAATGACCATTTTCTGGTCGATCCAGATTGACTAAAACTGTCAAAACACGTTTTCCTGTGCCATGCTAACATATTGATCCCAAAAATTATGTATTTTGGAATCCAGCAATAATTTGACATCCGAGATCCAACAAAAGTGGTTTCGTCGAAAACGGAGGTCGTTTGCAAAATGGCTACTTTTACGGGCTATATTTTCCATAGCAACTATTCTAAAATTTCAACTGGGCATAAAATTTTATTTAGGCCATGAAATTTCAATTTTTTGGAAAGATATTTTCAAATAGATTCAAATATTTTTTGTTTCACTAAAATCTGTCTATTTTGAATCCTGTACATTCATTTGAAATTTGAAATCGAATTTTCAAACTACTGCGCCATTTTCAATTCCTTTTATAATTAACAAAGATATATTTATATTCTAACGTCGATTCAAATAAATATATACGTTCTAATTCTATTCAAAATAAATTTCTTGTCGCTATTATGTAAAATAATTCATTTTAAATATTCAAAGTTAATTAAAATTGCCAAAATAATTTTTTTTAATTTGTTTAGATTTTCCAGGTTGTTATAATAACCAAGTTAAATGGACAAGCACGTAAAAGAATGTTTAGACATAGGGTCTAAAGACATATTAAATTGAGGTGCTTGGACCAGTCCGCACGTTTGAGGGTGAATAACCCAACAGGGTAGATCATCATGGTGTTATAAGGCACGAGGGGAGCGTACATTCATCTGAATGTTCTGACATCTCCGAAGGACTGGAAGTGGAAGCACGCAGCTTCCTGAGGTAGATAAGGTGCTTCTAGTAGTCCCTGTGCAGTGACAGATGACTTAGGCTGTACTCGCAGAGGTTGGGTCTACGCGTAACTACTAGGTGGGTGGGCCTTGATTGCAGAAGTAGTTATGCAGTCAGAATGTTGTGACGCGGTGACACCAGGTTGATTTGTCGGTTGCCTCAACGGGGAGGTGGAGGGTCTAGACCAAGGGCAGTAGATCGTCGGATACCCGTCATTGATAGCCAGTGGATTTCCTGTAATAAACGTATTTCCAATACCATTCTATTTTCACTGTTCGGAAATAGCGCAATATACTTAACCAAATGGTATAAGTATAATCACACTTCATACTTAGGCCAAACAAGTGTTAAATTATACATTGTTCACTTTAAAACCCAATAGTTTTGATTATATCTTAAAATCTTGCAAATAAGTCGAAATATTCCTTTTATGAAAATAATAAGTTAATTCAACACACTTTACCACTACAAACTAATACCATCTCCTGATAATAGTGAAGTCGTTCAAGTTGGGGTATTTTATTTACCTCTCGGATCTTGATCGATAACATTCTTATCTTGAGACAAATAAAAGCTCGTAATTCAGAAATCGATATTACTTACAATATCATAACAATCTCATTTGAAATATTGTTTTTAAACGCCATTTCTTACATTTGGAAAATCTATTTCCAAGTTATCCAATGAAAATTACTTCATCACATTTATAAATGTTGTTTATAAATTAACTTCCTTATTTTATATATATTAAAACAAGCTTCCATTTTAATAATCCATTAAAACTTAATTCCCGTTTGGAATATTTTATTATTATAACTTATATGTAAACATCTATTTTCATATTATATTTTAAATTTTAGTTTCTATTTAATATAATTCCAATATCCTTTCTAGAACTAATTTACTTATATAAATTTGACATAGTCGAATTCTAATCATAAATCCACATTTATTTATTTTAATTCAATTTACATTCTGAACATCGGAATTTCCTTTTCCCAAAACAATTCCCAATTATTAATCCACTTTTAAAATTCATACTTGAATTCACATTTTCCAAATTATCCAACAAAAATTTATTTCACTTCATTTACAAACATCGTTTATATATTTACTACTTGTTTTTATTATTTAAAACAAGTTAACTATTCCTATCCCATTTGAAAATCAAAATTTATTCTGGAAAAATAAATTTATTTTTCAAATTCAGTTTCTTTTCCGTTCATTCAAATATATTATTACGATATTTAAATACCAATTATTTCAGGTGTAGTGCTATTCAACCATTCAAAGCACCCAATAATCAATCACAGGTTATTAATCACATCATAAAATACTATATATGAAAACAAACAATAAAATTATTGAGGAATCCAATTGGATTCCTCCAACCTGTTTCCCTACATCCAAAGATATTAAACAACATAAATGATACCAATCCTCCTTCAAGGTAGGATATCATAGTATAGAAGGTCATCCACTATATATATATATATATATATATATATATATGTATATATATATTATGGGGCGTATAGGGTCGTCCGCTAATGGTACTACGGGAAAATTCAACAACCAAGCCTAAATATAACTAATATATATAATAACCACAATTTATCAACAATTCACAATGCATCCAAACAGCAAACAACCAGCATATAAAAATTAAATAATAAATAAAATTCGTTTATAATTAATTATAAACAAACCAAATAGTGAGTTTGCTCACCTTGATTTTTATTCGTTAGAATAACGATTTATTTTTGATTAAATTAAACTTTCGTTTAATTTAATCGAAAACCTGAGCTAGCTCAAATTCACTCAAAATTTGATTTGTATAAGTACTCTTCTTCTATATGAATCCATTGTAGTGTTTATGCGATATCTGGTATCGTATGATATAGTTATAATTTTTTACAATTTCTATTTGAATTAAGATAAAATCTAAACTTTAATAAAAAATTAATTACCTAACTTAACTCTTAACCCTCCTTCCTCCCTGCTGATTTGCGCAAAAACATAGCAACCAATTTCATGGCCAAACTCTTCAACGGCCCAAACTCCCTCCAAGGAAACCACTTAGCTTAACAAGAACAAAACGACAAAAAGAAATGCATCATAGCTTCCGAACCCCTTTCGCACCTTAAATTGCTTGTATCAAATAGGATCCCTCGATCGGAGAAGTTGAAAAGATCTGGAAACATACGATTTCGTTGAAGAATTTATTTTATACGATTTGTTTTGTTAAGGATTTTAAGGGTAAACAAGTTCAACATTTCCTCTTACTGGAAATAAAAGAAGGGGAAAGAAAATTATAGAAGTGGGAGTGGGTATGGGTATATTTATAGAGAATTATATTATTAAAATATCCTTGCGAAACTTAAGCCCAAAGTTACACATTTAAACGACCACATATGAGCTCCAATCACGATGAAACTTTAAACCCTATCATAACTTAATATTTCAGACATGATGAAACTGGTTTCGTCGAATTCCTATATCGTTTGTAAAAATTCTTTTAATTTCTTAATGTGAGTCGATACACGTTTACATTTCACATGATCACATATAAACTCCGATTAACACGAAACTTGAAACCTCGGCATATTTAACTATTACGGATTTTATAAATTTAGTTTCATTGAAATCCGAGGACGTTTGAGAATTGACTATTCTTAAGTTCCAATTTAAATTTGTGTAACATAATTTAAATTCAAAACATCAATTCCTCGATAATAAATTATTATTATTATTATTATCGTTTATATTCATATAAAATTTATATTGATCCTCTGAATCATTTTGATTTGGTTATAATTTCGAATTCAATTATTTGTCGTTTCCGCATTACTATAAACTTTGTATGCTAGAAATTAAATCGCATTCGATTATTAAATCGTTAAACTCCATATAAAATCCATTTATATTATAAACTCAACATTTAAAATAATATTAAATGTGTAAAATAAATTGACTAAAAATCCG
Source organism: Allium sativum (assembly GCA_030737875.1). Classification (NCBI taxonomy): domain Eukaryota; kingdom Viridiplantae; phylum Streptophyta; class Magnoliopsida; order Asparagales; family Amaryllidaceae; genus Allium; species Allium sativum. The sequence continues at coordinate 39,212,442 of JASFAX010000020.1, read as the reverse complement.
AGTTGTTACAAAAGTGTATAGGCCTTTAAATGTTGTGATTAATACTTACCTATTTTCTTCCATAATGTTATAATTTTAACGCTCTGATTTACTTTCTTTCCCTATTCTTTAGCCTTATTCATTTCAAATTCAAAACATGAAATTAATGCGCTCATATAATTTCTTCCAGTTTTAACTTTCTGCTAGTTTATTCCCTTTTTAATTCAATGAACATTATCTTTAACGTTTATTTCTATTATGTCAAATGCCATTTTCAATGAGCATTTATTCCATTTTAAATGTGCACCATTAATATATTAATATGCACATATTTATTCTAAATTGAAATGCTACTTAATTGACGTTATTTAAAACTTTCTTTTATTGCATATTTTGTGCCATTTATAACATGTGCTTTTTCTTACGTTAATTATATTATGACATGCATTATCAATTAAAAGAAATGTTTCAATTTTAATGTCAATTACTTTCTTCTTTTTAACTGTCTATTTATTTCAATTTCAAATGACCAATTTTCTAGGTATTTATGTACATACATAATTTAAAAATATAAATTATATTTGCACATATTTACATACAAATATTTTCTGATGCTAAACTCCATACATTCGTAAATTTTCCATACGAACTGCGTTCGGAACATATTTTATATGTAAATTTATCAGAAAAATGCAATGAACACGTTCCGAAGTCATATTTTGGCAATTTAAAAATGCCCGTTTTCCATTCATCGTTTTATTTAATTATTTAAATAAATTAATATTATAAAAATGTAGGGGTATTATATATGTGGTTCATGGGATGTGATGCATATCCATTATTTTTATCGAATCTTTTTATGATCGTTTACCCATATGATATACTGCTTTAGCCACAACTTTTGATAGACACTGAATTAGATGCTATAATCGGTCTCATGGCATCGAGATTGTTGTTGGTCACTCCATAGAATGGTCACATTAAGAAAAAGTGTAAGTAGTTTGGGAGAAACTACTGCTTTACGATTTTACTTCTGTTGGATAAAATCCAGAATAGCTAATGAGATGAAATTAAATTAGCCCATTAGACTTAGGATCACCAGTTATAAACAGGGGTTGTGGAGGAGAGAATTAGAGTTTTCTCCCTTATTCTCGCACTAGGTTGGGCACTTGAAATTCTCTGGTTCGACCCAATCTTCAAAAACACTAAATCTACACACTTACTTTATCAAAATAACTCTAAATTGCATCTAGAAATCAGGTCTACATCCTCAAGTACTAGACCTCAACATTTCTACTTCAGATTGTGCATTTTCATTGATGTCTAGATTTGTTCATCATCGTACTCCATTGAGATCGAGGTTTTGTTCAGTGATTTAGATCTCTCACTAGAATATATTACAATATATGTTTAGGATTAGGCACTTCAATCACCTGTACATGTTTAGTCACATAAAATATGGTCATTTATGTTTTTTGGATTTGAAACCCCTAAGAATAACCTATATAGATATATAAATGAGTAAATGGATAAGTTTAAACAGACTTCTTTGTATATTCACATTAGATCTGTGCAGCTGTACAATTGAAACATGTTTTTGCATTTGGATGTTTGTATATGCTTGTTGTTTGGATGTTATACTTGATTTTGTGTGTCAATTTTTTTTGAAACTAGGATTAAATGAAGATTGGGGCATTTCTAGATCAAAGTTCACCGAAAATCAACGAATCTTAGTGGTTAGGCTATGGAAGGCGATGGGATGAAGCAAAAAAATTTAAGGCCAAAATTTGCTATGTATGTAGACGGACATCAGTCCATGTCATATGGAGTGGGACTAGTCCACAAAATATCGTTATGGCAATACGATATCTTGGGCTTGGACTCTTAGGTATTTGAGGGACATAGACAAGTTTTGGAGTTGAATTGTCGAGGAATGTAATTGAAATGACCTGAAGAATTCGTGGACCGACATGAAGTGTTTTGGGCATGACATGGATGGACAGACATTAGGTGTAGCAATCTAGAAGAAGGCTCGAGGGGATGGAAATGTACTTGGACAAAACATTTCAAAGTTGATGATCCGGGACCCGTCCATCAAATGATCATGAATGAATTGGAGGACCATTTGGGGAGATGCACGACGGGAGGGGTGGGGAGGGCAATGTGGTCACATATGTGGTCTTGGTTTGAAAATTACTTATCTGGTTCAAGAGTCATAATGTAATCAAGTGATAAACACTTTTATTGAAGGCTCATAAGTGAAGTGGTTTGAAAGAAGAATACGAATAGTACGTGGAGTTATGTAGCTGCAAGGTGATGATGCAGTTCATAGTGAACGACACTGCATGGACATATATTAAGCTCGTGGTGAACGAGAATATGGACACATCTCGTGGTAAACAATGTTGTAAGGATGGAACCAGTTCATAGGGAATGAAGTTGCATGATAATGGATTGACTAAGTAGACTCAGGTGTTAGAACATGCCATAGTAACTATGGAATTGGATTGCTAAAGAATCTTTGAGCGTTCGAAGAGTTCTAGCTAACTCAAATAAGGGTATCATGGGCACGCCTATTAGGATCAGTGGCATTGTGTACCTTGGGTAGGGAACCTAGGCCGGAAGGGCCAGTGTTAGCAAAAGACGGCGTTAGGCTAGAACAGAGATTTATATTAGTCCTTGGCTATGAAGGTCATATAGGTTGTCGATGTTTTCGTGGCTTTAGAAGGTGATAGTTATGATTTGGATGAAGATGGCTATGTTTTCTCATTTTTTTCTCACCTTCAATTCTTGGGTAGACTATCACCAATAGGTTCTGAAAAATGAAATGGGGGATGGGGTCGAATAAGGCAGTGTGGATTTTTCTTCGTGATTATGATAGTTTTCTATTTACTACTTTGTGTTAAATTTATTCTTTGAGTAGCATATTTGACTATTATTTTGTGCTAACTCTTTAGTTGTAGTGACATGTTTGGTATGAGACTTAACTTGTTTATGTTCATGTTTTGTCGTACATATTTTGATTGATCTTATCGTTCACACCCGAATATTGCCTGACACAATGTTTTATGCCTCTTCTTATTATCTGGTGCTTTTTGGCATTGTCATTGATTGGTTTACATTGTCGATGAGTAGATTAGATAGAAAGTTAGGTTATATAAGGATGTTGTAGCGGAGACTAGCTGTAGCATTTACTATATTTACATATATTTGCTTTCCACTTATATGAGCAAACTCTGAGGATTGTAGTGAGGATAACATGTATTCAGATAGTTGTATTTTATGTACATGACTTTATGATGTGATTATGATTTTACTAGTTTTATTTTATGTCATTATTCACTACATTACTGTCTGTATTTCTTATTATGTTACATCCATGTGCTATGAGATATACGTTATGTATGGTTTTGGTTATCACTCATGATAGTTGGCCCATACTAGCTTGCCATGCTTCTGCGCACTGTTTTACTTATTTACATGCAAGTGGTATGGGACAGTCATCAAATTGGAATCAAGGCAAGGCTATAAGATTTAAAGAAAGATCGTAAGAAATATGTATTCACAGATTGATAATCTATACTGCATATAATTGTATATATAGTAGCTAACACTTGAACACCAGTGCCGATTTTCTCGAGATGCGAGTGATTATTCTTGTTATAGATTAAGAATGCATTGAACCACAATAAACACATCTAGGGACGATGCTTCCTCATGGGTGGGAGGAGGAAGTGGATCGACATGGTAACCTCAAATTACTAGGCTATGTTCGGTGCTATGATTGTATCGGTCGTACGATGAGCCTGTGCCGCTCCATGTGCATCTTTAGGTAATAATGGTGTTTCTGTACCCACACTACGAATGAACTTTTCTAATATGTGCACAAATTATTCTACTCTAGGTGGCAAACCATTCATTGTTCGAATAGGCTACCAAGGTCCAGGAGTGGTTAGACACCAGTGCTCGTATCTTCAGAGACTTGAGTATTGACAACGCTACTAGGAGGAAGCGTGCTTCTCGGCAGCTTCAATGCAGAGCTATGTGCTAATGGAGCTCTATTGTTCTTGTTATTCTAGAGGATCAGATTATCTATAATGACTTTAAGACTAGATTTGAAGACAAGTTTAATTCTATGGTCCATAAGTCTATCTTATTCATTAGATTTGCTGAGCTAAAATAGGGAGATAAGATAGTCTCAGAATATGTTATGGAGTTTAAGTCTGTCTCCAAATATAAATCTTATTTTATAGATACTCCATGTAGAAAGAATGAGAATTTCATTATGGGACTGGATGAGCATTTGGGTAAGAAGCTTGTGCATCTCATTGTGGATCCATTTGAGAAACTGATAGAGATGGATATTTGGAAAAAGAGCATGTTCCTGAAGAACATTTTTACTAAGGTTGTTGAGGAACCAAAGTCGGAACAGAGCGGTGGAGGTAGTAAGAAGAAATGGAATTGGAATAGGATGCAAAAGGGTAAGGGTGACCCAATAAGGACTTGAGCGAAGTTGTTTGCTTCAACTGTAACCAGAAAGGGAACTATTTTAACAATTGGAAGGCTAATGGGCGAGAAGAAGTGCTATAACAGTGACAAGATAGGACATTAGAAGAAGTATTGTTCGGAACCTACGAGGGATAGACAGGTGGTGAATGCTTATTCTTTGGATGCGGTTCCTATTTTTTCTAGCGCACCGACTGATAAGAAAAAAAAGGAAGGCATCAAGGTGCAAAGTGTGCTTTCTATTAGAGACGTTTCTATTATAGGTTTATTTGATATTGGAACTACACAATATTTTATTTGAAGTGATTTAATGTATAAAATAGAATTGCACTCTGAGATTGTAGATGAATCTGTGATTGTTACTAAGCCGGTAAGAGGTTACACAAGTCTTTTTATGATTTGTTGCGTTCTTATTTTATCAAGCCATAGAAGCTCCTTTATTTGTGATTGTTTTATTTTGAACTTTGTGGAGTTCAAGATTATCTTAGGTATATACTGGCTTAGGAAGTACGCATCTATGGTTGATTGTGAGGGGTTTAAGGTAACGACCGAGAATGTGGAGAGGAAAAGGGTTTTGATTGAATATTTACCGAGGGATGGCATAATGGTCAGTTAGTTGTATTCGTTTGATACTCCACATGAAGGACTTTCATCTTCGCCTGTTGATTGTGAGTATCCATATGTCTTCGAGGAAATTGTTGGGTTGCCGTCGCATTGTGAGATCGAGTTTAGGATCAATTTAGTAGAGGGATCAGACACATTGTTATACCTTTAAGGTAGATAGCATCTAGGGATAAGAGAGAGTCGGAGGTGTAGGTCAGTGACCTATTGATGAAAGGATTCATTCCGAGGAGCGTATTTGAGTGGGGAACACTAGTTGTGTTCGCGACAAAGTCGGATGGTTGATTGAGACTATGTGTGGATTACCATGAGCTTAATAAAGTGACTAAGAAGAGCAAGTATTTATCAATACGGATATATGAATTGGTCGATCAGCTGCACAAGGCAAAGGTATTTTCTAAAATGGATTTGGTTACAACATTTTATCAATTTAGAGTGGAAAGCGATAGCTTGTTGAAGACATCTTTTAGTACACCGTCGGTTCTTTTTGAGTGATTAGTGATGTCATTTGTATCAACTACTACATCGACATACATTGTGGATCTTATGAATAACGTATTTAGAGATCATCTAAACATGTTTGTACTTGTGTTCGTGGATGATATTCTTATCTACTTACGGATAAAAGAGAAACACAAGACGGACTTGAGGATTGTGCGTGATGTGTTGAGACGACATAGGCTGAGGGCCAAGTTTTTGAAATGCCACTTCAAGAAGAAAGATGTGAGGTTTTTGGGATAGATATTATCCAGGAGGGAATAGTAGGGATCTTGTAAAGACAACAACAATCCAAGATTGGAATCAACCAAAGAATGCTATGAGTATTCAGAGTTTACTTGGTCTACCTTGATATTGTAGACGATTTGTGTATGATTTCTCCATGATAACTACATTGCTTGTTAATTTGAGGAAGAAGAATAAATCTTTTGATTAATATGCACATGATAACATGCTTTTTTGGTTATGAAAGAGAGAACGACGAATGCACTAGTATTGAAAAAGAGAAGGAAATTGTAGCTCGTGCTAGTCAACAACTAAAGCAGCACGAAAAGAAATACCTACACATGATTTTGAATTAGCAGCAATTGTCTTTGCTTTGAAAATATGAAGGCATTAATTTTTGGGAGAAAGATTTGTGCTATTAATGGATTATAAGTCTTTGAAGCACATCTTCTCTCAAATGAATCCGTACCTTCGATTGCAGAGGTAGTTATAATTTTTAGACTCATATTATTTCGGTATTTCATATACTCTAGGAATGGGCGACGCGGCAGCGGACGTACTACGTAGGATTTATATTAGACTTAGAGCTATGTTTATGGAATGGAAGTAGTTAGAATATTTTGTTGGGTTTGATTTCAGGCCTCGTTGTGAGTTTGAGCCTGAAATGTTAGCAAGTTTATCCATCAAACCTACTCTTATCGTAAGAGCCGAACTAGCCATAAGAGGGACACTAGCTAGACGAGTTTTTGAATGACGTAAAGATGAAAGTTGATTATGAGGATTAGAAATAGCCTGAGGCTGATCGTGATAGTTGGCTTTGCAAAGATGGAAGATTGTATGTTCCAAATATTAGTGTCCTTCGAGAGGACTTGTTAAAGGAATGTCATCATTCTAGACTGACTATCTATCCCGGTGGTAATAAGATGTATGGGGACATGAAAAGGACTTATTATTGGAAGGTATAAGAGTAATGTGGGAAAGTTTATCTCAAAGTATATGAACTTCCACCTGGTAAAAGATGAGCAGAAGAAGCTAAGTGGATTGCTTCATCCTTTAGGAATCCCAAAATAGAAAACGAGGACGTATATCTATAGATTACATTGATGGATTACCATAGGCTAGGCCAGGATATGATAATAGGTTGGCAATGTTGATTGCTTAACTAAAGGCACGAGATTCATACATATCAGGTCTACTAGATGGCCTCAAAATTGGTTGGTTTATATGTAATATGGATCGTTCGATTCCATTGTGTGCCGAAAGGAAGGGACACAATAGACCAATTATTACCAGTGGATTTTGAAAGAGTTTGCAAGAGATGCTTCGAACCAAGCTACATTTGAGTACGGCTTATCATCTTCAGATGGATGGACATACTAGGAGGATGAACCGAGTTTAGAATATCCCCTTAGGGCTTATATATTGGATTTTAGAGGATCTTGGAATGACCACCTCCATTTGTTAGAGTTTATTTATAATAGTTGTTATCAAGTGATTATATGCCTGGCACCTTACTGTTAGACCAAAATCTGGGTCTATCATCCAAATGCGGCGTGTAATCCTCACAATCACAGAATAAATGCAGAAAAAGCAGTAAAATAAGAGGAGAAACATGGAATTTTTATAGTGGTTCGGCTCAAACCAAGCCTATGTCCACTTTATCTCTTCTTAAATCCTAAGAAGCTATTACAATGTTGTTTGCTTACGGTTTATACACGAAATCCTCGTGTTTACAATGAAAGGGGGTAAGAAATCATGAGATTATACATGAAATCTTCGTGTTGTAGTGTGGAATTTGGCTCCTTTGCTGCTGACAATGCTTTTCAGAGAGCAATGGTGGAAGCCGTGAGGTGTTAGAGCCAAAAGATCCTTGAAAATGCCTTCAAATAGTGTACTTGTAGCTATAGGAGAGCTTCTGGGAAGACCGATTCGTGATGGGGTACGTAGCACCTGATCCGGGAAAATAGGTACAGGAGTAGCCTTAAGAATAGGTCAAGATCTATGCGCACCGTTACATCCAGGCGGGTCGGATCGTGATTGGACAGTGCGAGCCGAGCTGGTCGTGGTGCTCGAGTGCTATGGCTTACGCAGAGCGGGTCGGATCGTGATGCAGGAGTGTGAACCGAGGAAGGGCAATCCAACCGTGGGCGAGCTGATGGGAGCAATCCAGTGTGTGCAAACCAAGGAGGACCCACGAGCCAAAGGGGGCGATCCGGTCTAGGAGGTGTTGCTTCGTCACTTCATTCAAATGATTGCCAGATTACACCCATTCATGGAAACAGACATAACTTTCAAATCGTAAGTCCGATTGAGCCAAACCAAAGCTCAAACTGAAGCTAATTCAGAGATCTACCAAAGTTACCAAGCTTAGCTTCGTAATTACTGTTTTCGGGCCCAAAAGAGGTCGTCTGATAGGAGTTTCGGTCCTTTCTTTGTTCGTGATGCGATTTTGACCAAATCGCTGCCTGTCTTCTGACGATGTTCTCCATATCCGAGCGCGATGCTATCCAGATATTCAGTGTGACAGCTTTTACCAAAAAGTGTGTCAACAAGTTTGCCTCCCAGAACATATCTTGCTGGTTGAAGGAAGATGTGTTCTTGATAGTCCAGGAAATCTATAAGCCATAGAAATTCGATAATGCCATGACCTTGCTGGGTCTGCCAGCTACAGATATAATCCATACCTGTAAAGAGATAAAGGAGAAACATACATGCCAAATCCTGGCGATTTTGTTCAAATTTTCTGAGCATAAACCATGCTCCGGCGTCTAATGAGCATAAACCATACTCAAGAGACGTTTGAGTCATCCTGCCAAATCCTGGCAAGGGCCAACATTTCCAGGCATAATCCATACCCAGAGGTCCAAATAGAGTATAATCCATACCCGATTTCTTTTGTCACATCCTGACAAGACCGTTTTCATGGCATAATCCATACCTTGGAGTTCAAACCGAGTATAATCCATACCCGATTTCTTTTGTCACATCCTGATAAGACCATTTGCAGGGCATAATCCATACCCTAGAGTTCAAACCGAGTATAATCCATACATGATTTCTTTTGTCACATCCTGACAAGACCATTTGTCGTTCCTAAGTATAATCCATACTTAAGATTCCAAAGTGAGTACAAACCATACTCAGACCTGAAGTAGAGCTACGCTTGCCACAGCCTGACAAGATAGTCCGTCCCTAGGCATAATCCATACCTAGAGTTCCATAATAAGTATAAGCCATACTTTAACCGAAGTTGAGGATCCTGCCACATCCTGACAAGATACCTAAATTATCCAAACATAATCCATGCTTGGAAAGTCCTTCCTTATTTAATTCAAAATGCAAAACCAAATCAAATCCTGATTGGTTTGACACCGAGTCCAGAGCCCTCTTTGGGGATACGTCCTAACCCCGTACGTGTGTACTCCGATTCAACCAATCGGAAATCCTAATGAAAGGAAAAACAAATCTTAAAGCCTAAGAAATGCAGAAAATGAAAGCTGATCTCATCCAGATCAGTTGATGATGAGCCCACGAAAGCTCGATCCAGGGTCATTCCCTCTCCGGGGAACAAAAGGTGACAGCGCAGGTGCAGGTGTTGTTGGTAGTTTCACATACTCGGGCAGCTCTCCACATCTAACCCGTTCCTCAATCAAATCACAAAGATGCCTGCAGTCATTTGTGTCGTGTCCGTCCATATCGTGGAATATGCTTTGCTTTCCAGAATCGCGTTCTCTTTGTGATGGCTCCCTCCTGGGAGGCTTTGGGTAGGAGATAACACCATTCGTGTCCATGTAGATGTCAGAAAGTGAATAGATAAGCTCGGTATACTTTTCATATCTGGGCCCTCTTCGGGGTTGAGTGTTGCGATCATTCTTGACGGCGGCTTTTTTTTCCATTTCCAGAATCAGACGGTTCTTCGTCTTTAAGCATGTTGACATCGAGAACTTTCTTCCCGGAGGTTGCATCTTATTCCCGCAGAAATATATCTGCTTCAAGGTAGAATTCGCCGAGATTTCGTGGTGGATCTCGGCACAAAGATTTCTTGAATTCCGTGTTATCCAGAACGCCGGATACTGCTGCCATCAGTACCATCGATTGTTTAGGGCGATCAACCGATGCTGCTGCAACGTTGAATCTTTCCAGAAAGAAACACAGAGTTTCTCTGGGCCTCGGCTTAATTGTAGTGAGTGACATGATGTTATTGGGTCGAGCGACGTGGACCCGAAACTGTTCAAGGAAGCGAGCAACCAACATATTCCAGCTGTTGATTGATTCTGTTTCTGGTTGCCGAATCCACATGGCTGCCATACCAGTTTGAAAGAGGGGAAAACACTTAGCTATGACGTTTTCCGATGCCGATTGAACTTCCATATGCCGTTAGTAGCGCATCAGGTGCACTGTAGGATCCGTCCTGCCGTTGTATGGCTCCTGTTGTGGGAGTTTGAAATCTGGGGGATTGCGAGAATTCCTGATTTCCTGAGTGAACGGGTTGTGGTTGACGTCATCCACATCATTCTGATAAGTGCGGCCTCTCGAGAGGCGTTGAATCAGATCAGCGAGTCGATTTCCTTCAAAAAGTTTTTGTAAATTGCCAAGATCGGAGCTGAGCCCCCAACGTTGAGTGCAGGAGAGAATGGAAGCTGTTGGTGAGCTATTGCCTGGGGATCGCGGCTTGCGGATCGCGGATCGAGGGTGGCGACCCGACCCAGTTCGAGGGGGTCGGTTCGTGAGGCATGTTCATGAAGTAGGGGGCGATCCGACTAGGTCCTGGAGATAGGTCACGAACCGGTTGTTGTTGAGCAAACGGGAGCGAGTTGCTGGGATTGGCTCGTGAGCCTGGTGGTACACCACGATCCGGATCGCGATCTAGAGGTGTATCATGAGATGGTTGATGCTGTTGAAAGGGAGGGTTGCCCCCGAGTCTGGGTGATACTCGAGCCGCTTCAATGGCTTCGCTTCCAGTGACTTGAGCGTTGCTCGGCCTTCCATCCATCTGAGCGAAGAATTGGTTGATCATTTCCTGTTATTTCTGGAGGAGATCATCTTGCCGTGCCATCTGATCTCTCAGTTCAGTGAGAACTCTGTCCATCTCGTCTCCGGTCAAGTATGTAGAAGGATCTCCATGAGAGGAAGCTTTCTGGCTTGCCTCGTTCCTTGCGTCTTCAGCATCAGCATCATCGGCATGAGCAGAAGTTCCAATATTTTTCCTTTTGTTTGCCATTTATCCAACAGCCAAAAAATCCAAGCAGAAGTTGAAGTTGTAGTGTGCCCCCTACCTGGCACGCCAAAATGTTAGACCAAAATCTGGGCCTAACACCCAATTACAAATCACAGATCACAGAATGCAGAAAACGCAGTAAAATAAGAGGAGACACACGGGATTCTTATAGTGGTTCGGCTCAAACCAAGTCTATGTCCACTTTATCTCTTCTTAAATCCTAAGAAGCTATTACAATGTTGTTTGCTTTCGGTTTATACACAAAATCCTCGTGTTTAAAATGAAAGGGGGTAAGAAATCATAAGATTATACATGAAATCCTCGTGTTGTAGTATGAGATTTGGCTCCTTTACTGCTGAAAATGCTTTTCAGAGAGCAGTGGTGGAAGCCGTGAGGTGTTAGAGCCAAAAGATCCTTGAAAATGCCTTCAAATGGTGTATTTATAGCTGTAGGAGAGCTTCTGGGAAGACCGGTTCGTGATGGGGTACATGGCACCCGATCCGGGAAAATAGGAGCAGGAGTAGCCTTAAGAATAGGTCAAGATCTATGTGCAGTGTTACATCCAGGCGGGTCGGATCGTGATTGGACAGTGCGAGCCGAGCTGGTCGTGGTGCTCGAGTGCTGAGGCTGATGCAGAGCGGGTCGGATCGTGATGCAGGAGTGCGAACCGAGGAGGGGCTATCCAACCGTGGGCGTGCTGATGGGAGTGATCCGGTGTGTGCGAACCAAGGAGGAGCCCACGAGCCAAAGGGGGCGATCCGGTCCCGGAGGTGTTGCTTCGTCACTTCATCCAAATGATTGCCAGATTACACCCATTCATGGAAGCATGCATAACTTTCAAACCGTAAGTCTGATTGAGCCGAACCAAATCTCAAACTGAAGCTAATTCAGAGATCTACAAGAATTATGGAGCTTAGCTCCGTAATTGCTGTTTTCAGGCCCAAAAGAGGTCATTTGATAGGAGTTTTGGGCCTTTCTTTGTTCGTGATGTGACTTTGACCAAATCGCTGCCTGTCTTCTGACGATGTTCTCCATATCCGAGCGCGATGCTATCCAGATATTCAGTGTGACAACTTTTACCAAAAAGTGTGTCAACACTTACGAAGCATTGTATGGAAGACCCTGCAATGCACCTTTCACTTTGGTGGGAGGAAGGAGAAAAGTTGATACTTAAGCTAAAGATGGTTTGTGAAACGTTTGATAAGATTACGGTTATTCATTAATGAATAAAAGCAGCTTGGGATCGTTATAAGAGTTATGTGGATAGATGAAGAAGAGATCTAAAATTCTTTGGTCGATAATTATTATTCGTCATGGTTTCTCGTGTTAGTAATGCAGTCCTATTTGGAAGGAAATGTATGTTGGCTCTGAGATTTGTCAGGCCATTTTTGACCGTTGAGATAATAAAAAATATTTCTTATAGGATTGATCTACCTTCTAAGATGGCGAGTGTGCACAAAATTTTTCATGCTTTTTGTCTAAGGAAGTTTGTGCATGACTGGAATATAAGAGTGACATTTGATCATCTTGAAAACCAAGAGGTTGAGCTAAAAGTTTCAAGCCTACGTAACCTGCTTCAGATCATGGCGAAAGATATGAAGAAGCTTAGGAGGAGGGTAATTAAGACAGTTAAGGTACAGAGTGTTAGGATGATTGCGATTGTACATAGAAACATAGGTGAGTATGAAGGAGGGGCATCCATAACTCTTCATATGTATAACCTATTTTCTCGTCTACTTGCATCATTATATCATATACTATTTAGCATTTTTCATGTTAGCATATGACATATTTTGAATGGATTGTTGGATTGCAGATTGTAGATTGCATATGAGATTGGTAGCTCATGGATGATAGGCATGTAGGATATGATGTTCGCTTGTGTTTGTTTTGAGGATTTTCGGGATGAAATTCCTTGAGTGGGGGTGAGAATGTAATGACATGTACGTTATATATCAGAGGATTGCAAAATAATTCTCTTTAATTCATTTGTGGTCATATCATTCTAATGCTGTAGTATATGGTTAATTGGGATGTGATGCATATGTCAATGTTTTTTACCAAATTTTTTATGATCATTTTACACATGTGATTTATTGTTTTAGCCTTAACACTTCATAAGGACCGAATTAGGTGCTATAATCGATTTCTTTGCAATGGTATAGTGGTTCGCCATTCCGTAGTGTGGTCACATTAAGAAAATGGTATGAAGTTCGGGAGAAATTTTTATTTTAAGATTTCACTTTTGCTGGATAAATTTCAAAACAGCTAATGGGATGGAATCAGATTAGCCCATTAGAGTTAGTACTGGAAGTCTATAAATATGGGTTGTGAGGAAGTAAATTAGATTGTTCTATCTCGTTCTCAAATTAGGTTGGGCGCTTGTGATTCTCCATCTTAACCTATATCTATGCACTTTCTTCATCCAAATAAATCTAAATTGCATATAGAGACCAGATCCACATCCAAGATAAGCAGATCTCATTATTTGTACCTCAGATTATGCATTTTCGTTGCGATATAGATTATTTTCATATCATATTCCATTGAGATCCGGGATTGAGGGAGTGATTTGGATCTCTTGCTAGACTATATTACACGTTTAGGATTAAGCATTTATATCCCTTATATATGTTTACTGACATAAAATACGAACGCTTAAGTTTATTTCAGATTTGAAACCCTAAAAAAAACGTAACTAGACATATAAATGGTTAAAAGGATAAGTTTAGGCCAACTTCTACGTAGATTCGCATTAGATCTATATAAAATATGATTTAAACATGTTTTCTATGTATTTGGATGTTTGTATATGTATGTTGATTTATATGGTTGTTATTTGGGTTGATGAAAATGTTGTTTGGGTGTTGTACTTGATTTTGTTGTTAGAATTGTTGAAACTAGGACATCGAATGTAGATCAGAGCATATCGGGATCAAAGTTTGTTGAAATTCAACGAAAATTGGTGGTTAGGCTTTGGAACGAAGCACAAAAAATTTTGTTGAAAAATTAGCTTAGTGCATGGACTAGCAACGGTCAATGGCCTATCGATTGGAACTGGTCCACAGAGAAGCACTGTGATTGCTTGATGTTTTGGGCTTAGAATCCTATGGGTATTTGCAGGCTATAGTAAAATTTGGAGTTTATTGGTCGAGTCACATTGCTAAAATGACTTGAAGATTTCGTGCACCGACATGAAGTGTTTTAGGGAACGACGTGGATGTACCGGTAATTGATGTTGCAAACTAGAAGAACCCTTGAGGGGATGGAAAAGTACTTAGTCAAATTTTGGCTAAATACATGGACCAACATTGATCCATAGGTATAGACCGTCATCGGTCCATCGTACAAGCATGAATGGACCAAAGGTCCATAACGGGAGATATAGGGGTCCTTATGATAGCTTTTGTGGTCTTGATGTGACAGTTACATATCTAGTTCAAGATTTATGGTGTGATCAAGTGATAGACCCTTTGATTGAAGGCTTGAGCGTGGAGTGGTTCAAAAGGAGAATATGGATAATAAATCGGGTGACGTAGCTACATGCTGATGACGCAGTTCATGTGAACGACACTGCATGGAAATAAATTCTACTTGTGGAGAATGAGAATATGGATACATGTAACAACTCGCTTGGAATGGGCCTAAATTCTAACCCAGAAAAAGCCCATTATAACTTAGAGCCACTCTAAACGGATCGTTGGTTCCTCTAAGGAATTACTAAATAGATATACAGAAAAGTCTATAACGCAAAATCATAATCTCACACAACAAAAGGGATAAAATATAATAGCAAAAAATAGATGTACCATTGTTTAAAAACCGTAAATTCTGATACAATAAGTCTCACAGATGATAACAGGCACATCATTCATTATCCGAATTACATATAACAGCAATAATAAGGCTACTATAATAATAACCAAATCTTCGAGAGGCTCCTCCTTCAACCAATCGTTCCTCATCTTCAATCAACAGTCTCACCTACTAACGTGTTAATGTTAGGAGGAGGGAGGTCAAAACATAAAGTTCTGGTGAATGAAATACATACAAGATTAGGAATAACTATTTCCTATATTTGGCAGTGTAAACTTGTCATGCTATGTCTATGCAACAAACATACACAAAAATAAACATATGAGGAAAATACCCTAACAGTCACTTAAGTCCTATATATGAATCAAAGGGTGGACGTTCTTACACTCAATTAATACCCCCACAAGGTAATTTTAAGGGCGGACATTCTTGCGTTCACTTAATATCCCACGAGGCGGGCTATTCCTAGTCACTTAAGACCATTTACTAACTTATTAAAGGTGGACATCCCTACAGTCACAAAATACCCTATGGCGGACCCTAGTCAGTCAACCTTGTCTCTAGCATCAAATTCATAAAAGTTTCTCTTGTTAGTCGAGAAATAGTAACGACCACTTACCACCAGGTTTGGGTTAGGAACTCAACTTCATTTTAGAAGAACCCTCCTGGTGGACCCTCTTGTTACTATCTACCTGTCCCTACGGGTGAACTCGTAGCCACTTAATACTTCCTTTGGCGGTGGTTCCTTAGCCCCTAGATAAGAAGAGGGCATTACTTGGAGAACTACCCTAATCACGTTATCGTCTACTAAGCCAATTTAATACCTTATAGGAGGAAGGAGGACCCAAAGACCATTTAAGACCTTCGTAAGGACGAGTTTCATGACTTGGGTCCTAAACCAAGGAGTGAACCTTAGGAATGGACCTAGTCCTAACTACTTAATACCTAAATCAAGGTAGGTCAACCTCTTAATACCTTATCTCCAAGACAGGCCTACTTCACACACAAATATATATATGTATATATACACACACACACACACACACACACATTAGACCAACCACTTGTAGATGATGGATTTGTTGGGCCACTCTGGGCAGGCTTCTACTACAAGTTGGGCATAACCTCATATCACAATGTACTTATTATAATGGCCCATGGCACTAACCAGGCTTACTTGTGGATGTTGGATATGTCGGTCGGTTCCGAGCAGGCTTCTACTGTAAGTAATCGTTAACCTCGTGTCAAAGTGTCATTAATATATTTAAAGTTATTAACACTCACAAAGATAGAAATTCCTACAGGGACATTCAAATTCAAATTCCTAAATTAACCGTATTTATTACGCACTTAATACATATTATTATTGCGCTGTTTACGATATATATGTATATATAAGCATGAATTAAGCGAACGAAATTAACGTCCTAAGCTCATTTGAAATGCCAATCCCTATTTTAAATTAAAGTTGTATAAGGTATTTCCCATATTTCTTTCAATCATGGCACAAATGTACATATTAACATGTAACAATCAAAATGGGAAAAAAATAATAGAAACATAGAACTTGCATCCTAGTTTTGACTTAATTATCTAAATAATAAAAGATAAACAAAGCGTCATATATCCAATATATATGTATATAATTCTTATTTTAAACGAATTTACTCTTATGTACGTTTATACAGAAAACCCTTATACTTGGACATCTTGTAAACAATATGATCAAATACTATTCAAAAAATAGAAATTTAAATCTATTTAAATTTACAATTCCATCCAAATCTTAACCTTTTGCACAAAATCATACATGTGAATTTACACAAAATAAAATAAGATGAATCCAACCAATTTAGAGAATTATAGAACACTATTCATGCTTCTCTTTTATTATGTCAATAACCCAAAAACACATATATGAATAGATTGACAATTTCTTTGTACAAACGTAAAACAAATGGAATATTTGAGGGGCTTTGCATTGTTTTCTTTTCGTAATAACTCAAATTTTCCTAAGCACAATAATTCAACTTTAAACTAGCAAATCATAGGAAATAGTATCTTAAATGAATTCCAATCACAGTGTTGTAAGAATGAGAAACAACATAATTGAGTATAATAAGTTTTGTATTTGGAGTTCCCTAACAATCATGCTCTAACCTTTCAAATATATATATGTAAGAATCACATATTATAATCTTATATATATAATTCTTAATTCTAGAATAAATCTAAATTAGACTAGAATATATGAGATAGAATAGGTTAGGAAACTGGAAGAAGAACCTAAACCCTTTTTCTTTTCCAGAATTAGCAATGGCAGAAAGGCATCATGGAGGCATGAAGAAGAATAGATGTAACATTTGGAGTGAGGGTTTGGGGACCTATTTATTGTTGACATCATGTATATGGACCGTTAGATTCAATAGATTTAATCTAAGAAGTTCGTTTGATGAAAAATATAAACAAGTCCTCCTTTTTTAAAAACTCACCTTCATTAGGAATTATACAGGAAGGCGGTCGACCGAGGTGGTCGATACCCTTTCTAGAGGGGTAGTCGACCCCCTTTTTGGATCGAGCCCAGAAGATAATGTCTCCTGTACATTACTTTTGAGTTAATTTCTGAATTAATTGAATTGTTTGATTATCTTATATTGATTACTCTTGTCTTCATTGTGTATAAATATATACACAAAATTTGAATTCAAAATGAATATTCGTTTCGTGCTTATCCAACTAATATACTCAAGGTTTGTATATTTATTTATTTGACATTCAAACTTTGTATGTTAATATATACACACAACTTAGTTTATTAATATCTTTTGTATATAGACTCCGTTTTCAGGAAATAAAATTTGAAAACGGATCAGAACTCACATGAATGCAACTATAATACTTTCGTGGTCCAATTATTAATTATTAAAAAAATTCATTTTTCAACCCATTAGCTTATTATTGATTTTCCTTACTTATTTTATATTATATATCTAATTTTTGTTTATTTTTATGGGTTGCTACATTCTCCCCCTTATATGAGGTTTCGTCCCAAAATCTTTTGAAGGGGCGAAGAACACAATTCGCTCTAAACAACCTGTTGTACACCCTTGTTATTTTTTTACAAACATCCATAAACATTCATAAGACTTGCTCATAATGAGCCTAGTCCTAGCGTGTATGTGTAATGAGTGATGCAATAGGTAAGCAAACATCCTAATGTGCCTGTAATTCTGTATGAGTGCACGGTGCATCTGTGTTGCATCCATTCCTATCATCCAATCTAGAAACCACCATGCAACCAAAAACGAAAATTTAGGAGAAATTAATTACCCGAGAAAAGCTCTAATGAGTTAGTCTAATTTTCTCCTCAGTTTCCCTGGTTCTTTCCACAGGGTTATCCCCTCACCGAACTTGGACTATAGGCAAATGGGTTTGTTGTGGCACGAGGCACCTTGGACTTTAACTCGAAGCTCCCTACGTCCCCAATATCATTAAGCTCAAGTCAGTCAGCTAAATCATAAAGGTATTTGCAAAGATGAGAAACATGGAAAACATCGGGGACTCCCGAAAAAACACTCGGGAAGATCCACTTGGTAGACCATCTTCCTAGTTTAATCCAGAACTCTAAAAGGCCCTATTCCATTTCAGTATAGAACTAAATATAATACTAGCAGTAACTAGCATTTCAGTATAGTGTAAAAACTGAATATAATGCTAGTTATATTTAACATTTTCTTTCAGACTAATTTTCTTTAAAGTTTGTCCTTCAGCCTAAAAATGAAACTTGATGTCCTTCAGACTAAATTTTTTCCAAAGTTCGTCCTCCCTAATTACCTCCATTCCATTTCTATCATTATTTTCAATGCTAAAGAAGACTAAAAAATAATAACAAAAAAAGGCAATTAGATTCCGACTATTTTTCCATCAAAAGAGAAAGCACTTCACCGACAACAAGAAAATGCATGTAAATAAATCAAGTTGATGAGGACAGTGTTAGTAATGTTACCTTGTAACTCTTTAAATAGATTCCTACAATTGTAAATTTAGCAGGTATACTGTATTTCAGTCCTCACTAGATGATCAATCAACTTTTTTTTAATAGAAAATTATTTAGAATATCAATATAAGGTTAATATTTTACTGCGTTTTAACTAAATTTAAAAATCGACATATAGTACTCAGGCTTCTCCTAATCATCAAACTCCGTACAAATAGTTTAATTAATATAAAAAGAAATGCCAATTTGCATGTCAAACAAAATACAAAATTTATAGCACTAAATTATTTTATAAGGTGCAGTAGAAATCCAATGTTATTTATCACGTATATGTAAGCAATTTTACCTTTTTATTTACTCAATCCATTTTGCTAATCATGAAATAAAAATTATTAATCAACAATATCCAAAAAAAATCAGTAATCATATGCTAACATTATAGCAAAATCGAGGTCATGAATCAAAGCATTGACTTAAAATTTACAACTAAAATACCTGAGATTTTTCCTTGTAAGTTTGATTTTCTTTTCGTACGTACTTCACCTTTGTTTGGTGTATAGCCCAATATGATCTATTGTAAAGCCATAATTTAGTTTGTAGTTATCACTTTTCACAATTTTGAGCATTTTCTTCTAATGTTAATACATAAATGAAATTGCTTTAGGATTAGAGTTAGCATATAACAAATCCAAGGGGCGCACACAAATAGCATGAAAGGTCACCTTTAACGACAAAAACATATATATGGATTTACAATAGTAGGTAGTTTCTAAAAATGATGGAGTAAAGCGAAAAAAAACGTAGAAATAACATACTGAAACAGATAAATAATCTGCATGCAAAAATTAGGAATGGAGGATACCTAACAATTTGGCGAATTTACCGCAGGAAAGGGAAGCAATAAGGCATACACATTTAAATCTTATGTTGTAAGGATTAGAAGTAGCATTCATATTGAGAGAATTTTAATTATCTATAGGATAATCTTTTAGCATTAAAAACGTAAGATATATAGGGATTAGAATAATCGAAAATAGAGAGCAAAGCTGGGAAATGAAGAGTCTGGAAATGAAGAGGTAGAAAGTAATGTCATTTTGTTTGTTAATCAAAATCATTTGCTTTAGTAATTGGGAAATAAGTTTAATTGGAAAATAAGATAACTATTAATTATATGCATAAATAAACGAGGGATGGTTATTTGAGTTTAGATTGATGAGGAGCAAAGCAAGTATAGAAAGAATTATATATTGTGATTTATATGATTCATACAATATAATAGACATAATAGATGTATAATAGGAAGATAATCATCAAAACATTCATGAGTCCATCGGAATTCGTTTAAGAAATACCTACAATATGCAAAAATTATTACAAATGTAAGACAATTAAACTTCCTTTATATAATAGATATAATATAATAGGTATAATAGATGTGTAATAGGAAGATAATCAACAAAACATCCATAAGTCCATTAGAATTCTTTTAAGAAATACCTGCAATAAGTAAAAATAATGACAAATTTAAGACAATTAAACTTCCGTGACATATGGAAACACGTGAGATTTTCAAGAAAGCTGAAACTGAAAAACCTTCATATGAATATTGTGTTTTCATATAATATAATAGATAACCTTATTTAGAAGTACACAAATTTAATAACATGAGCACAAGTAGCATGTACAACTGAAAAAGGGGTAGCAATAGTTGGTGACAAGTCCAACGCGTCAATGCATAAGTCGTGGGACCATGTGTACCTCATTCGAGTGAACCGTTGAAATTGAACGGCTAGCTTCCCATGTGTTCCAACTATCACATTCCGACTCTAATTTTCCTCTTTTTTCTTTTATCTCTTCAACAAAGACCCCCTCCAATGCACCAATTCCGAAAGTTCAAGTATGTTATGTTGCTTCTCCTTCGCTTTTATTAGGTAAATTTCTTCGAATTAGTGTATTTAAGCTTATATCAACTTTCTATATTTTTCTCAAGGTTTTCGTTTTTCTTTTAGAATATCGACTTATGAATCTTCTAGCTCGTCTAATCATTGCATCATAGGCTGGACACGAAAAATGACGTCGGCCTTTATCGACAATAGCCTCGCCAACATTTGACTCACAAATATCAAGTTATAGACGACCTACGATTTATCTAGTATGGATTTTTTTGGAAAGATATGTTTTGTATTAGCACCCCGGACAACTAGCAAGTAATAAAATTGTCTTTTTATTGTATTTTTTTTTTATAATTTCATTATTGAGGAAATTAGTTTAAAGGAAAAACATTAATCTAAATTTTAAATTAAGGACGTAAGTTTCAATAATTAGGTGGAAGGACACCGTTCCCTTTGCAATCGTCTTCATCGTCGTTAATCTAATTTCCCAGCCAAATCAATCGTCTCCATCAACGCCTTCGCAGCCGCCGTTCCCTTCATAGTTGTCATCCCAAGCCGCCGCCGCCTCAAGCGTAGCTGCTGCCTTCCAAGTCGTTGCCGCCTCCCAAAGCCGCCGCCTTCACCTTCCACTTCCGTCACCGACCTCATGCCCTAGCCGATCCAAGTCGTCGTTGTCGTCCACGTTGCTTAGCCACCGCCACCGTTCAACTCGTATCTATCATTGTCGTCGCCATTCAAGTCATCAAACGCGCTGCAGCTGTTGATTTCTTTTGTTTTAATAAATATTATGCTATATTCTCATATCATTTCGTATTCTGCTTGTGCAATCCATTCTAATGTATTTAAAAAAGTTCAAATGCAGAATTCAGATATCATTCTACATATGCAATGCATACTATTTATGTAAAAATTCAAATAATTTAATCAGTTATTATTCTTCATATGAAATGCATGCATTTGTAATTCAAAATCTAAAATGGTATATGCATCTATCATTCTTCATATACAATGCATGTTGCAATATTTCAACAATTATAATGTTATATTCATTTAACATTCTTTGTTTGCAACACACGCTCATGTATTTGACAAAAAATGCAAATGTTGTATACAACTATTTTAAATGTTTTACACATTTTAGTCCACTTTAAAAAAAAATACAATGCTAAATTCAACTACATTTATTATATTCTATACATGCTAATTTATTTTACTAATATAATGCTATATTCAAACATTATTTTGCAAGCTCAACACGTACTAATTCACTTCAAAAATACTAATGATAAATTCAATTATCATTTATTATATTTTATACATGCTCACCTTAAAAATACAATGTTATATTCAAATATCATTTAGCATATTGAACATACGTTATTTCACTTTTAAAAAAACACAATGCTAAATTCAACTATCATTTATTATAGGTAATTTTTATTCTAATTCACGGTTTTAATAAGTTAATCCACTATTTTATTTTAATAAGTTAACCCACAGCTATTTTGTAAGTTAATCCACGAGTGGATTAACTTACAAATTTCACCCTATTATATATCTGACAATCGATTTTGTGCTTCTTGTTTCACAATTCTGCGTTATTACACAATTCTCATATTAGATTAATAATAATAACTCAACTAGCCTAAAATTTAGATCTCATACTAGATAATTATGTGAAAAAAATACACATTATAAATGTACTGTATGCAACATGTTTCTTATATAAATTTGTCAGTCTTGAACAAAACCCGTGATTTCCTGCAATTTCCTTAGTACTGTAACTACCGTCTCTCTCATCAAGATGTAAGCGGCTTATCTTTTCAGACATATTTCTATCAATTTTTCAAGATTCAGAAAATAACTAACTACAATTATATTTGATAATGATGAAATAAAAAAATAAATACAATTTTGTATACAATTAATCAACTTCAAAAAAAAAAAAAAAACAAACAAACAAACAAACTACTTATTACTATATTGAATTACTCCGCTTATCGCTTAAGCTTGAATTTAGATGCTAGGATTCCAGAACCGAGAAGACGACGGAAAAAACAAGGAAGAAGAAAACGCAGAAGATTGAGAAGAGAAGAATATGCATGGTTTTCTTTTTTTCCGTGGATGTACTGATTAAAATTTAAATTTTAGTAAAAGTCAAAGATCCTATTATATTGGGTGGATTAATTTACTAATATGGTGGATTAGAATAAAAATTACCTTTATTGTATTCTATACATGCTAGTTCATTTTACTAACAAATACTATATTCAAACTTTATTTTGCGAACTCTATATGTGTTAACTCACTTGAATGATACAAATGATAAATTCAACTATCATTTATTATATTTTATACATGCCAGTTCACTTTAAAAATACAATGTTATATTCAACTATCATTTAGCATATTGTATATATGTTATTTCACTTTAAAAAAATACAATGCTATATTCAACTATCATTTAGCATATTGTACATACGTTATTTCACTTTAAAAAATAAAGTGCTAAATTCAACTATCATTTATCATATTTTATACATGCGCTAGTTCACTTTACAAATATTATATTATATACAACTATCATTTTTCATATTTTATACATGTAATTCACTTTAAAATTATAATGATATATTTAACTGTCATGCAACGTATTCTACACATCTTATTTCAATTTTAAAAATATAATATTAAATTCAACTATCATTTATTATATACTTTACACATGTTATTTCATTTTTTTAATAATGCTATATTCAACCATTATTTAATTTACTATACATGATGCTCTATTCAATTTTATAATATAACGCTATAAACATGCTAGTTCTTTTTTTAATATAATCATATATAATTATTATAATGTTAGTTCACTTTAAAAGATGCAATGCTAAATTCAATTATCATTCATCAAATTTTATGCTTACCAGCTCAACTCAAAAATACAATGTTAAATTCATTTATAATTTAGCACACTATATTCAAATATCATTCATCATAATATATACATGCTAATTCATCTATCATTTTTAATATTCTATAATGTTAATTCAACTTAATATGGCGTTTGAGTAATGATAGACATACATAACATTGAAAAAAAAAATGTTACACAAACATAGCATGATATATACACAATCGAAGAATAAAAAACCACAAACACAATCTGTAGAGTAAATCAAAAGAAACAAATCACACATCATGCATCATACAATCAATATGAAATATAAATGAAATGATATATACAACTAGCATTATACTGTAACAAATGATAATATAATCACAAACACAATCAACAGAGAAAATCAAATAGAATAAAATTCAAACAATATTTGCATCACACTTGAGCAAATTCAAAAAACAGCCTGAAACCAACAAAAAAGCAAATCAGCATAAAATACAAGGACATCAAACTAAACTGTACATATAATAAAATTCAGAGCACACGCAGGAATGATAGTTTCATATATCATTATCCTGGGCAGAAACCAAAACCAGTTGAAACAAATCACAATAGCATAATTTCTTTCTTTCAAAATCGCAAATCACAACAAGAATGAAACACTCGTTTGATTTAACAGAAAATACACGATTTGAGGTGGAACGATCAAATTTGATAGAAAATTTACAAATGATACAGATAATTAACTACAAAAATGAAATGCTATAAACATTTAGCATTACTCCTAAGCAAATTCAACAACATCCTGAAACTTCGCTTTATAGAATAATTCAAAAAAACTCACAGCAGCAAAAATTTTTATTCCTAAAATCACGAATCAGAAGCCACCGCCGTCATCTGGAGTGAAGCCGTCGTCGTCGAGTGAAGCCGCCACCGCCGCCGCCGAGTGGAGCCATCGTCGTCGTCGAGTGAAGCCGTCTGCTGTAGAAAGAAGACGCACGATTTGATCGATTTGTCTTTTTTTTCGATCGCAAGGAGTGAAGATAGAGATTGGAGAAGAACATCAGCTATTTAAAATTTATGTAAAACTTTTTCCTTCAGCCGAAATTTAGAATAGCGCGTCCTTACTGTATAAAAATAAAAAAACCCGTTCTTCAATCTAAAAAACACGAGATGTTCTTCCTTGAACCGATTTTCCTGTTCATTATTTACTAGTAATATAATTTCTGGAACTATATTATCTAAAATAAATATAGTAAAATAAATAAAATATTTATCCATAAAAAAATAGCCGCCTTCAAATGCCATTTTATAACACCATGTTGCCAAGGAAGCACCCAAACTTATATCAGGTTTTTGGTAATAAAATGCTCGGCCCAAAAAATCATATTTTTGGTAATAAAATGATAACAAAATGCTCGACCCAAAATATCAATTTTTGATAACATGATGCACTTAATTACCTGATTCCATATGACACATATATTTTTTAGAATTTCATTGTAAAACAAATGACATGAAATTAATTTGCTAAATATTAGAGTAAGAGTTTTATTTCGAAATACAACAAAAAACCGTTTAAAATTTCTTAGTCGATTATATGTGTTTTGGACTGATGTGAAATATTTGCTTTTTTTGTAAGTTTACTCTAGAATACATAAATATTATTTTAGGATTTGAGTGTTCTAATTTTAAATGAACTGATATTAAACTAGTATTTTATATAATGTTAGGTTGAATTAAAATAAGACTGGATCGAACAAAACATCAAATTCAATCCGTATGTGGTATGAGTTACAAATTATAACTCATATATGGTAAAAATTAAGATAAATTGGGTCAAATCATAAGTTGATTGGAGTTGAATATGAGTCGTGTGCGTTTATGTTCTTAATTGGCCATAACACGTGACAACACGCTTATGTCTCCGGACGCAACGGTTGCACTAAACTTCTCAAGCCATGCCTTCGTCCTTCACGATAATTTATATGTACTACGGTAGAACTGTATACGTTTGTGAATTAATTTGTTTCCAATTTACGTTATTACCTTCCTTCTTCTCCAATTGCTCCTTTAATGGGTAGCAAAGTAAAATTCAAGCACAGCAATAAAATCTGAAAACAACCCACTAGATCAATGGTGGTTCGCTCGATTGGGTCATCTTACATGTCCGAATCCTATCAAAACTGATTATAAATTGTTTGATTATGGATAAAGGAGGCAACTTGATTGCTTCTGCGTCTGTTTCTTCTTCTATCCTCTATTCGTCAGCCATTTCGAAGCCTTGTGCAGCTATAATGCTCACAAAGTGTTCGACAAGTGCTCCTTTTAACTCAGTTTCTCATATTTGATTGCTTTTCCGTCTCTGTGTCTAATTTCAAATCTGGTTACAAGATTCTATTTTTCAAGTAATGGCTTCCCTGCTGTGTTCATTGTTTAATTTTGCTTATTGTAATCGCTCCAAAAGGTGATCGTCCAAAACTTACTCTTTTTCAAGTTTAAAGTTTTGTTGTTTAACTTTAATCCCATATGCAGATGTATTGATTTTGGCAAGTTGAGCGTAAATAAAAGGAAGTGTGTGAATGATGGCCCCTGCATTTTAGCCATGGCTCCTACTGTGCCAAACAGTCAAATTGAGAATTTAAAGCCCAGTTATAACCTTCAGGTTAAATTTTTGGTTTCATTGAATTTTAGTTTTCGTTAATGTCATTTTCCTGTTAAACAGTGGTGCGAATATATCTAGTTGAAGGTTAGAATATGCGTGTACATATATTAAAAATAAAAAATAAAAAAGAAAAAGAAAAAAAGAACCAGTTTTGAGAGGAAAGATGGACAATCGTTATTTGTTCATTAGGTATTGCTTCCTTTATGGTGCTAACTGAAAATCATACTGTAAATGCAGATGATGAAGATCGCAAGGAAGAGATTTTGTCAGCAGATCTCATTTAGGTCCAAGGATAAGGATGTTTCGCTTATAAAGGTTGCCCAATTTTGATATTTTTGTCCTAACTGTTTGTTCACTTAATCTTTGTTATTGAAACTTATTGTTTTTAGGTTGAACGATATGTGTTTTGTCCTTAATAAAGAGTGGAGCTAAATACATCCTGGCGCAAACTCCATTTTGCCAATATATTACCAGTATTTAGCTCTGCTCTTAATAAACCTTTCAAGTCTACATACTGAAACCAACTTAGGGACAAGATAAAGGGCAGGATGTGGATATATGACTTGTGACATGCTAATCTTTTGCAACTGTGACATGCTAATCTTTTGCAACTGTGCCTAATATGCAAATATTTCACCTATATCGTACAATTTGTTTTCTTTGCATTATCGCTGTTTTCAAATTGATTATTCAAATTTGAAGTACTGCGGAACTTTTTTCCAGTGCTATTGGTATATGATGTCTGGGGACACGTAGTTCAGATTGTAATTTGGATTTTGTGAATAAACTATCAAATTTGAAACTTCGGCTGACTGATCGCTCGTTTCAAAATGAGTTTCTGTTTACTCCAAAACTCTATTCTTTTACGTCCATTCATTTTGCCTTTTTAATCATAGGCTTTATTACTTATTGCTGCCGAAGATGAGGCATATATGGCTTACAACCGTGATATGGATGCACAATCTATTTTAAGTGAAAGAAAGGATTCCTTCGTGCAATATGATTCTGGATCTGAATTCAATAGCATAGAAGAAATTCCATTAGCTGGTAAAACAATCTCTGGATGGTTGAATGAGTTAAAGTATATAGCAAAGGAGGTTGAAGCAGAATTGGTAGATAGAGATATTGGTTGTCATTTGGTTGAAGTTCTAGAGGCAGTTAATGTTGTTCTTTTTGAGACTAGAGGCTTCAAAAGGTTTCCCGTTCTTGTTGACTCAAAATTCTCATATTTACACACTGTACTTAGCTCTAGGCATGGAAGTGGTAAAAACTTGAAGCATTTGATATACATTTACTCTTTCTATTCGTATGTATTCTGATCATATTACATTTGGAAAATCATTTTGTTTTCAGCTGTTATGATTAGCGTAATTTATATGGAGGTATGTCGAAGACTTGGTGTTGATATAATGGGAGCTCGAGTTGGTGAGGATTTTCTAATATGGCCTCGCTCGGAGAATTTAGAGGTACATTTATCATTATCATCATCATCATCATTATCAAACGACATGAAATTTTTATGAGGCTATGCAAATTTATGTTTTTATTTTTTCACAAATTCTTTTGTTCTAGGAACTCTTCAAGGAATCATCAGGGCACAGCTGGTTGGCTAAGGTAAATGGTCGATGCGTTGAAGATCCTAAATCAATGGCTTCTGATTTGAACAGTGATTCCCTTTTAAATCTTGACATTTCTTCTAATAGAGAAATTATAGGGATTGCTTTGGCAAATTTGATTGTAAGTTGTAAAATCCCGAAATGAAAAATGGAAAAGCATCAGTTAATTTCCACTATATGCTTCTAGCCTCATTTTGTATTAAATCCAGAGGCTTCATTGGAAGCGTGCATCAAAATTGAACCGTGGCTTAATGTTAACATCGCCGTTGAGGCCAGTTCATAATGAGGTTTCACGGGCTCCTTTGCTTCGTCCTCAAGAGTTGAGGTAATTTGATTAATACGAAGACGAGGTTTTATTGTAGCTATGCTAGCAGCACGTTAGATTCTCAAGATTTAGCAAAGGTGATTGTTAGTGAAAAAATCATTTTGGAACATTGTTTTAGGGAAAACGTAAATGAATAAGAGGGAGGAACACATGTTTTCCCCCCTTTTTGGTTTAAAATAACTTCACAGTTTTTTTCCTGTATTTTTTCTCTGTTTACGTTCCTTTATAATGTCTTGATCAATAATTAATATAAGGACATCTTACATTGTATTTTTCCTTATCATTGGTTATATGTTGCAATCATGTTGGTCAATAAATAAGCTAGGCACATCTAGGAAGTCTTACATTTTTCTCCAATATATTTTTCACTTTAAGAATCATTTAAAACAAATTTGGTGTATTTTATCATGAACCAACTGCCAGGGACATAAGAATGGCATGTTTTATCATTTTATCTTTGTTTAGTTCAATGTAGGGGTGTATGTTACCTTTGCCAAGTGCTTATGGATATATTATATTTCTTATTGTTTTTTCTGCCTGACTCTCCCATCAGAGGCAAAACTACATAGAAGAGTGGGATAGCCACATAGTTCGGTATTTGACTAACATGTTGTCTGAAATGAAATTAAAATAGCACATAAAATTGGATTATGCATGTCTTATCAATGTTCTTAAAATGTGGTTAATAGTTTCTAACCTTGTTTATGTCTTTTTATCAACATTTTCCACTTTTGTACAAAGGCTGGCAGTTATGGCATCAGAAAGATTATTGATCCTGCAGCCTCTCAATTGGAGCCTGAGGAGGGATCATGGCATGCTTTTGTACTACAACAAGTATGAACAATTTTCATTCAAACTCTTCACATGAAATTTGGATAGTTCAGTCACTGAAATAATAACTTTGTCATGTTACCTTGTTATTCAAATAGGATGTATGCTGAAGCAGTTCAAGAACTCAGCATATGCATGGCATTTGCACCAGTAGAAGAAGCCAACATTCTGGAACCGTTCATCGAGAAGCTTCATCTATTGCGCGTTGAATCTTCGTGGAAATCCTTAGATCAGGCTGGCTCCTTAGCAGTTCCATGAGTTAACGTTCGAAAAAACATTGTTATTTCTATTTGGCTCAGCTTGACATTTAAAATTGCTCGATATCCCCATGAGTGCATGTATTGGTCTACTTGTTTGAGGTCATGATATTCATCATTGTAACATACCATTGTCAATCTGAATAAAACATTTCATTGGAAGTATCACTGTATCTTCTGTTTACTGTAGTTCCTGTATATGTAACTGAGTCATCATCATGTCTAGCGAAAGATAAAATGATTTTCGAAAATCAAAATAAGGGTAGATGATGGCATAAAGTGAAACAGTTTGGTTCAGGCTCCGTTTAGATTTCAAAATAAAAAGAACTTCATGTCTTGAAACTTTATAAATTAGATTTTTGCTTTTCGAAAATCATTAAAAAAACGATATAAAAATTACCAAACATAAAAATTTAATTCAACACATAATTATCTTCATGTAAGGAAAAAAAATGATTTTTTTTTTTTTTTTAAAACACACCTTTTAGCAAATTTGCTTTAAAATTTCAAACTCAAAGTCTACACTTATTCAAACATCAATGTATTGCAGAAAACTCATTAAAAAATAATTAAAATTACATATAAATGAGAAATATTTCATTTTCAACAAAATTGCAGAAAAAAGTCCTTATTTGCAAAAGTTGCAGATATTTCTAATTTTTTTTCAAATAGTACACATATTCAGAAGAATTGCATATAATGCTACAACTTGTTTTTTCATTTTTAAAACCAACAATACACTGTGTGAATAATTACAGAAATGTCTGCAGTTATTCACAAAATGTGCTGATATTCAAGTTTTTTTTTTTGGCATGATCATTCCATGAATATTTATAATTTTTTATGCGTCAGTGCGAAAAATCATGAAAACACATTGCTATAGAAAATATGGACTCGTTTTACATGATACGTTACAAAAGAAATTACATTGAATTAAGTTTGAAAATAGGGATGACTTCCTAAATTTACTTCTATAAAACTGAAGGGTTAAAATACTTGTACAACCATCTATCAAGTTTTAAAACGGTTTTATTTCTTCTAATTAACAATTTTTACGGAACGCCTAGAGTTTTTCAAAGAAAAACGTAAAATTTCACCGAAAATAATCTTGTAAGTTTGAGTACAAAGACAATTTTTACGGAACGCCTAGAATTGTTCATTACTTTGCTTTTCTCGATGGATGAAAATGGAATAAGTTTGAATATAAAGACATATGCATCATTTACATTAAATCAAAAGCCTATGGGACATGGTGAGGATACTTAAATATACCGATGTACAGAGATGCATTATGAGTTTACAGAATGTGACAAAACGAACTAGCTAGCCAATAGCTACTTGTAAAGATTTCTATTCATTATGTTGAACGGCTTGCAAATGGCCTAACTGCAATTAACCTAGCTGTTTCAGAATGATCCATTTTTGCAATTTCGAGTGGAGAAACGAAATAAACAAACCAAATTGTTTCAGCTAGTCTCTTCGATTCTGAATCTAGATTAATTTACATGCCTAATATATATTTAGTTTGACTATCAATTTAACCAAAAACTAACTGAATTTCTTATGAAACTTGCTAATGTTACATATATATGGGAAAGTTCATATAAACACAAAATTTTAATAGAAATTGAGAGACATAAAATCTTAACCATTTGATTACCTCATTATTTTCATATCTCATATAAAGACAAATTAATAATGTGTCTGAGATTATGAGTGCGTTTTTGACGAACGGTAACTAGGCATTTGAGCGTGGCACTGTTATGAATGAGAAATGCGTTTTTTGCTACGAAAGGGGTATTTAAGCGTGGTATTTGAACGAAATATTTATTTGTTTTGAGTTAATTAAATATTAATTGCACAAAAGAAAACAACTACACTTCATTAAACAACTGGAAATTTAATGTTCATTTCATTAAACAACCGGAAATTTCATGTTCATTTCATTAAACAACCGGAAATTTCATGTTTATTTCATTAAACAACCGGAAATACAAACATGAATTCAAATTGTACACTGAAAATAAAACGAAATAAAAAACTACACATGGCGATAATGCTCCAATTTTGTCAACTCCGCTAAAATAAACCCTTTACATCATCGTCGGTAAGATCGTCGACGATCTCCACATTCTGCGGATCATTGCGGAAAATCATCATAATCTCCCACCGCTCGACATTTGTCACTGCTTGAACAATGTTGTAGCAACGGATATGAAGGTCCAACATCTGGTGGTAAAAAAAGAACGGCTCGAAAGGAGTATTTGAGCGTGGTATTTGAACGAGATATTTATTTGTTTTGAGTTAATTAAATACTAATTACACAAAAGAAAACGACTACATTTCATTAAACAACCGGAAATTTCATGTTCACTTCGTTAAACAACTGGAAATTTCATGTTCATTTCATTAAACAACCGGAAATACAAACATGAATTCAAATTGTACACTGAAAATAAAGCGAAATAAAAAACTACATATGGCGACGATGCTTTAATTTTGTCAACTCCGCTATAATAAACCCCTTACATCATCGTCGGTAAGATCGTCAACAATCTCCACATTCTACAGATCATTGTGGAAAATCATCATAATCTCCCATCGCTCGACATTTGTCACTGCTTGAACAATGTTGTAGCAACGGATATGAAGGTCCAACATCTGGTGGCAAAAAAAGAGCGGCTCGAACTATCACGCTCGATGTGTCTGTGCCTAGAGGACTGACCAAAAGGCGGGTTACCAATGGTCATCCAATCAGAATAATAACCGGTGTCGGCAACGGTGAAAGAAGCAGCTGATACAGGTGCAGTTGGAGCAGGCCCGGTCCGAGTTATTTTTGGGCCCTGGGAAAAGTTAGAATAGATTAGGCAAAGATTAAAAGTAAAACTACTACAACAAGGGTTCGAACCCAACACCTCGCGTTTCCCAACCAATTACGTTACCAAATGAGCCAAGCTAAGTCCTAACATCAAGTAACTATGGCACATTCATATAATGTTATTTCGTAATTTGGGCCTTGATCTCCAACCGGGCCTTAGGCGGTCGCCCGGGCCCAGGGCCGGCCCTGAGTTGGAGGTGGAGGTGCAGTAGCAAGGATCAGACACGCGCAAGTAGGCGTACCCAAACAACCGCCAAATAATATGTGCTGCTCTCGGAACTTCATTGGCAGGTTTCTTCTGAATCGCCTATACGGTCTGCCAGCGCCGTTAGACCACCACTCGTCAGGACCATCCAATTTATCATGCACTGAATTCCATTACCCGCCCGGGGGTCGCAGCAGTCTATCCCAATCACGAAACGACCGTTTCACATTATCCACTTATTTTTAATCTGAATTTCTGTGTAATCCAGATTGAAACGGTTGTTCAGAGCCGCCGCGACCGTCCCATAAAAGCTGCTTGCGCCAGTTGCTCGCTCTGCCAGAAACTCAATACACATATCAATAAAAGCAACCTCTCGTTCGTATGTCCAATTAGTGAAAGACTGTGAAGTAGCAGAGGCAGAACCTGAAGACATGCTACATAACAGAAAAAATTCAGAAAAATTCCGGAAAATTCGAAAAAAAAAAATATTACAGAATTAAGAAAATTAAACACAACGGTATATCAAAAAACAAAACCTATTTCGCACAATCATTTAACACCAAAAAATTAAAAAACGTGGAAGAGGGAGGGGAGCTTGCTGGTTGGAATGGTGAAAGTAAGGGGGCTGATTTATACGAGACGAAACTGAACGCTAGAAATGAACCATTGGCACAGGACGCGTCAGAGGCCAACGATTCATTCTCCAACATTCGCGAATCGTTCTTTTTGAGCGGTCAAAATGTGCCACGTGTCTGACGCATTGGACACAAACACCATTGGAAACGTGGCACCTTTGCCTACGAACGCCCCTTTTGTGTCCTTTAATTTATCTTAAACTTTTGTGTCCAAATAACCGCTGTATATATATATATATATATATATATATATATATGTGTGTGTGTGTGTGTGTGTGTGTGTGTATGTGTGTGTGTGTGTAGAGAGAGAGAGAGAGAGAGAGGGGAGGAGAAGAAGAAGAAGAAAAAGAAGGTTCAA
The DNA here is from genome assembly GCA_030737875.1 of Allium sativum. Classification (NCBI taxonomy): domain Eukaryota; kingdom Viridiplantae; phylum Streptophyta; class Magnoliopsida; order Asparagales; family Amaryllidaceae; genus Allium; species Allium sativum. Next base: position 39,179,018 of record JASFAX010000020.1, on the reverse strand, counting down.
TGGCACCCCAAACAACGGGGAACCAAATGGCCTCTTTCTTTTCCACCACATATTTCCTCTCTCTCCTTTCACTCACTCTCTCACCTCCCACTAACTTAAACTAATATAAACAAAAAGGTGGAAAACAAAGGGGCTATTGTGGTGCTCCATTTTTGGGGTGCCATAGAACGCTCTCTCTCTCTCTCTCTCTCTCTCTCTCTATATATATATATATATATATATATATATATATATATATATATATATATATATAGCGGCTATTTGGATGCAAAATTGCACAAATATAGAGATACAAAGCCTCGACCGTTGGATTTTTCGTCATGAAGTGAAATTCAAGGATTGATTTAATGGTGGAGATCAACTGCATCACCATTTGTGTCAAAAAATTGTATCTAAATAGACTTATATATGTATATATACATACATACACAAGTATATATATATATATATATATATTTTTGTGTGTGCGTGTGTGTGGGGGGGGGGGGCCTATTTGGACTTAAAATTTGACACAAACTTAAAGACATAAAGTCTCGACCATTTGATCGTTTTGTCTTTATATGGAGGATTGGAATTCATAAGGCGATCAAATGATGAAGATCAATTGTGCAAAAAAATTGTGTCTAAATAGACTCTCTCTCTCTCTCTCTCTCTCTCTCTCTCTCTCTCTCTCTCTATATATATATATATATATATATATATATATATATATATATATATGCGTGCGTGTGTGTGTGTGTGTATAAGCAACATTCAATAACGCCTCAAACAGTAGAGCACCCTATTGGCCCCTTGAATTCCATCACACATTTCCTCTCTCTCCTTCCATTTACTCTCTCATCTCCCACTAACTTAAATTAATACAAATAGGTGGTGGAAATCAAGAGACCAAAGAGGTGCTCCATTGTTTGGAGTGCCACCGAACGTGTGTGTGTGTATATACATACATATATACATACATACATACACACACACACATATATATACATATATATATATATATATATATATTACGGCTATTGAGGCACAAAATTAAACATAAAACCAGGGACACAAACTGTAAACCATTGGATTTATTTGTCTTTACATGAGGGTGGAATTTATGGAAAGATCCAACGTTTGAGATTTCCTGTGTCTAATTTTGTGTCTTTATTTTGTTTTCAAATAGACTTTCCACACATATATAAATCAAGGACACAAACTATAAACCATTGGATTTATCTGTCTTTACATGAGGGTGGAATTTATGGGAAGGTCCAATGTTTGAAATTTCCTGTGTCTAATTTTTTGTCTTTATTCTGTTTTCAAATAGATTTTCCACACACACACACACACACACACACACACACATATATATATGTATATATGTGTGTGTATATATATATCTGTGTGTGTGTATGAGCAAGAGCACCCTACAACATCCCTATAGCCCTTGGTTCTTAATTATTACACATCCTTGTTTCTCTCTCTTTCCACTACTCTCTTTCTTCCCACTTTCTTACTTAATTATAAATGGGTGACTTAAAATAAAGTGCAAATGGGGTGCTACCAAATAGAAGTGCTCTGGAGCGTGCCTTATATATGTATATATAAGGTTCATATAGTACTCATGTTTCAAAGTATCTCTTTTGCATCCGAACCATATCCACACGTTTAGATTTAAGTAAAAAGTGAGTGTGATAGTAAGCTAGCCAAAAGAGAGAGAAATGAGATTGTGTGGCGGGAATCGGTGGGCATTTAGGGATGTTATATTGTCCGTGGGTGCAAGGGAACGCCCTCATATAAGGGGATTATATGATGGAAAATCCATTCCTCCAGCAATTTATTGGTCAGTGGTGCTGCTACTTCCAAGTAGTCCTCAATATAACAAATATAACATCTAGTCAATCCAAGGAAAATTTGAAATCTATAACAACCTTTTGTCAATTAAAATTCCAAGCTATCGTAACCTTCATCGAATCTACATCGACATCCCACTTTAAGTCAACATGTAACACCCCATTCTCTAAGACACAAAGCTAATCGCTACAGATGTTGTCGTCATCTATAATATTTAAAATTTTATGATAGAAAATAGATATATTAATGAATTCTAACATCATAGAACATCGAAATACGAAAAAATTCCAAAAACATGTTCATTAGTAACTTTTCATTATAATTCCAATTGCAAGACCACATTCAGATCAAATATAATTATTATAAATATAATCACAAGAACGATATATGAAGATGTCTCCTTAATTGATCAAAATCTAGATATTGGCAATAGACATCCTTGTCATTACGTACATCCAAAAGAAACACAATGATAGAAAAACTCCTATATGACTAATTACAAAGTATAATCACGAGAATGAAAACGTAAATACCCAGTTTACTTAATTGGATATCTGAGAGTTTAACGGGAAAACAAGAACTTCATGTCAATCAACAAATTGGTGTGAGTAATAAAAGTTCCCCAAAATTAATTGATATCTAGTGAGACTACGCCGCTTAACGAAACAAGTTTCCCTCTCACTAGTATCATGCAACATAATAATCATCCATGTGCTCCTGCTCTCACAATGGCTAGAACAATAATAATAATAATAATAATAATGTGTCAATGTGTCACAATGGCTAGAACACCCCACCTCCGCTAGGATCACTCACAAAGGGAATGCACTAGGTTTGGTGAAGCATTATCGAGGTAAACATGCACATAAATATTACAAGACAGAACATATATAAAATAGCGGAAGTAAAACAAATTTCATTACCTTATAAAATAAGGTCTAAAGCTTTTTACATCAAAATACATCAAAACCTGTCTTACAATAGTAAAGAAGCATAAAACCATTTCATAAATTATTCCCCAAGTAAAACAGTAATAGCCATAGCCAAGAAAAGTCCAAGCCATGCGTGATGACCTTCAAGCAGAAGAAGTCCGAACTAGATAACAGTGTTTCCTTCCTGAAAACCTGGGGAGGGGGGAAACGGAAGACAAAGAGGCGAAACAAAACGGGGTCAGTCATAAAGACTGGTAAGTCCTATCTACTTTCAGTATAAAAACAGGTAAAGGTAACATGACATGCATAAACTAAAAGTAAACATAAGGATGACTACAAGATAGATAAACTAAACCAGGATAACAGGCTGAACTACTGTAGCAACATAAACTAAGATATCATGATAAACTGTAGTGTCATGATAAATCGAGGTATCACATCGTCAGGTTTCTATCAAGTGTACTATCCCAAGGTATCTATCATGTATACCATCCCATGGTATCTATCATGTATACCATCCCAAGGTATTTATCATGTATATTTGCTCTGCACCTCTCGTACTAGTATCCCAACCCGCGTCATGTGTTAACTATGAATGTACCTTGCCCAATGTCATGTAATGGTCCATGTCAACCTAATATATAGCATATGTAGGTTTTCCCAACTCGTATGTTTCTTTCCATGTATAAGTTCAGTCCTTTGCCGTAGGCCGTACGGGCATTCCCATGTAAATCTATACCACCTCAACGCAGTACCGTTTTATCGTTGAGGTTATTTTGGACTGCTACCCTTGATCTGGTTATGTTTTCTTACCATGAACTATCGCGTGTTCACTTAGGATTTATGCCACCTAGGACCACTAGGGATTATGCTACCTAATGAACGTTTCCGTGTCTTGGTTTGGGTTCAAGCCACCTAGGGCCACTAGGGATTATGCCACCAGTCAACCACGCCCTTTATCCCACGTATGTATCGTGAATCGTTTTCCATGTATAGACGCACATGTATCTCAATGTGCCATCCGAGTTCCGTGCCAGGGAAAATCAAGAAATACGGAACTCGGTCGGGAGCTTTAAGTCGTCTGCCGGTGCAGATATCAAGGTCTGTTTTTGTATCCGTGGCTATGGTCCCACGTGACCCCTCCCTCAACTACTGAAAGGCAATCCAAGAAAAATCATGTATGAGAACTACATCCTGGCCCAACTATGCCCCACTTTCCTATTGGCCAACCTCACCCATGACTCGATAGCAAGAACATGGTATGTTGGGAGTTCTCTGCCTTTCCGTTCGTACATGATTGACTAAAGATGGTAGGTAGTCGGCGACGTGCTATCCAGGGCAAAAACAAGTATCGTCGACTCCACGCTAATCCATCCCAGTCTTTAGGTCGCTCGCATAGCAACCAAGGCATACTCTTGGCTCTTCTACCGCAGACCTTAACCTCTGTGAGGCCGGGTTTCATGGACCATCTGCCACCTCACGGAGGGATACCAAGACTACCCTCACGTCCCCCGAAGCTACAGCTTCGTCACCCAGTTCGTTGGAGCCTTTATCTAAGTCAGATAATTCGCTCCTCCACGTGTGTTCAAGCGATGACCTACCGTATCAGGTTACACATCTATCTGTGAACTAGTCCAGTTTCCTTGACTAAGAATTATTACTTAGTTATCCTTAACTAAGGTTTACCACTTAGCTTCTCTTCCCGCTATCCTTGTTAACTACGATTTTCAACCTAGTCCCCTGAGCTAGGGTTTTGTCAAATGGGTTAAGTGTTGTCATTCAAGTTCATGACTTAACCCGCCTACGAATCATGTCAAGATTGGCTAAGTACTCAAGTTCAAGGCTTAGCCCTACAAGTTGGTTGAGTGTACCAAGAAGCTCATGACTTAACCCTATCAAGTCAAATTGGTTAAGTATTTATTTGTCTTAACCCTATCAGATTATCGTGTTAGATTGATTAAGCATAGATTATCTTAATCCCATCAGATTATCGAGTCGGATTGGTTAATTATGGGTTAGCTTAACCCCATCCACTAATCATATTACAATGGTTAAGTATATTTAAAAGGTTTTGTGACTTAACCCTATCAGGTCCGCATATTAGATTGGTTAAGTATAGGTTACTTAACCTCATCAAATCATCATGTATAATTGGTTAAGTATAAGTTACTTAACCCCATTAAATTATCATGTTAAGTTGGTTAAGTATTGGTTACTTAACCTCATTGAATTACCAAGTTTAGATTGGTTAAGTGGTTAACTTAACCCCATCGAATTACCGTGCTTAGATTAGTTAAGTGAAGGTTACTTAACCCCATCTAATTACCGTGTTTAGATTAGTTAAGTCTAAGTTACTTAACCCCATCTAATTACCAAGTCGGATTAGTTAAGTGTAAATTACTTAACCCCATCGAATTTACCGTGTTAGATTAGTTAAGTATGGATTACTTAACCCCATCTAAGTACCGTGTTTAGATTAGTTAAGTGTAGGTTACTTAACCCCATCTAATTACCAAGTCGGATTAGTTAAGTGTAAATTACTTAACCCCATCCCCTAATTGTCTTATATGGTTAAGTGTCATTAAGGAACCAAGTCCGGTTTAACTTAACCTACCCATTCGTGTCATATCGGTTAAGTGTCATTAATCAAAATTACTTGACCTTTTCATGTGGCATTAATTAGATTAATGCACCCCAACCTCTCACATTAGACTTTGTTGTGGTTACTAATTAAGCCGGGCGGGTCCGGGTAGATTTACACCACAACCTAGTCTAACCTCGGGTTTTAAGTGCTATATGACCAACTACTCACATTGGGTCATATTGTTTGTAGCCACTAGTTAAGCCGGGCGGGTCCGGGTAGATTTATGCTACAAACTCAACCTAACCTCGAGTTGGCCACTTTCATGTTTGGTCTAGTGTCTTATTACACTTACAACCCATACGTGTCAAGTTCCATGTTTACCTACGTGTCATGACCACATTTAAGTATATCATGAATGTCATGTTCTCATGTAAACCCCATGTCAAGTTTTTCATGTCATACCCGCATTTTTTCCTAAGCTACCCAAACGTATTTCCAACCCAAGTGGAAGCGAGTCACATAGTAGGGTATTATGCCAACATATTGGCCACAAACATGCATAGTATCATAAGGGAATTTGGCCACAAACATGCATAGTACCATAAGGAAATTTGGCCACAAACATGCATAGTATCATAAGGGAATTTGGCCACAAACATGCATGATACATAAGGGGTTTGGGTTCATTTACATGCATAAGCCCCAAAGTCAAGTCTTTGCCAATGTTTCACAAGTCAAGTGGTTCCCAAAGGTTCATGCTAACGTTCCATAGATAAAGATTCAAACTTGCAAGATATACTAGGTTAAACATAACATAAGTGGCATGATTTAATCACTAAGCATAGCCCAAAGTCATAGATTCAAACAAAAGAGGCATGACAAGGTTCATATAGGCTAGCATACTTATGTTTCATCGCATTTTATCCCATGTCACATTAGAACCACCGTTAGAATCTACAAGTAGCTAGAACTTACATAGCGTGGCAAGAGGGCTAGGAGCATGAATCGTCTTGATGAAGAAAGATAGCTCCATTGTGGAAGAATCGTCATGAAGTTTGCATAGCAACATTGATTTACTCCCTTGATTTGGTGTAGCAAGCTAGAACCTTTGATTCAGATCCGTTTTGAATGCATAAGCCCTTGGAGTTGGAGATGGAGGCCATGATCACTTGGCATTTGGGCGGCACTTCGTGGCATGAGTGATTTGTGAGGGTTTAGGGTAGGCTTAGGGGTCTTTTTATAGAGATTAGGAGTAGTTTAGGCCCTTATATTAACCCTAGGATAGATCTGAGCCTTTAAAATCCGTCACAACCCTCCAAACATGTCTTGAGGAACAAGTCAGGTGCACCCAGGCCAAACTGGCCGACCACCCAAGTCGACAGGGGTGTCGACTGGGAAGTCGACACCACCTAGGGTGTGTCGACTCCCAAGTCGACTCCCCAGTCGACTTGGGGGTGGCGGGAATTTTCCCGCCTGCGCTGCTTGGCTGAATTTTGAATTCAAATTTGAACTGTTTTTGAACTTGAAATTTTCTAAAAACTTTGACGGGCCATAACTGGGTCATACGGACTCCGATTTTCGAAAACTCGGACTCTATTTCGCGTATTTTTCCGAGACGAACGAAATGGCATAGGCCATTTCTCCTGATTCAGATTTTATATTTTAATTCTGCCTTGATTCTTGTTTTTAACACGTTGTTAAATTTCGGGTTGTTACACACATTCTCTTGACTAACTGTCTTACTGGTTTTATAACTTAATCTCATATTAACAAGTGATCTATTTGCCTACAAGTTATTGATTTGTTCAATATGAGATTCCTATCCCAACCCATATATTAGGATCACTTATCTCCAACAATTCCAGCGACTACCCTCCTAGCATGTAGTATGAAATAAAGTTCATGAGGTAACCCATTATTAAACAAAAGCTATCTGCACCTACCTCATAGTTTTATCCGTAACATGATTATGAACCCAGCATGCAACAACCCATATCTTCACGATCGAATGTTTTAATAGTTTCTTTAAATATGGATCGTTAATTAATTGAGTGACGGTTCTAATGATGATTTTTCAGAAATGATCAAATTAGGATTCAAAACTGGTTTCATTCAGTTCGAATTACCCTTATGTGAATAATAAATATATGAATCACTATTTTCGAGTTCGGAGAAATTAATGGTCAAAACTGTCCCGAAATATGAGTAAATTATCGTTTCGGGTCACAGTCTGAGACTACATCGAAAATTATAGTTTTGGAATCATAGTATTGAGTTATTAGACGTCGTTAAATTTTGTAGCGATCGAATGTACTGCTTGATTGTGCGTGAATAAGCACATGCCAATTTATATGAGGAATTATGATTGTATAATTGGGTCTTAAATGATAACTTCTGCGTACAATTGAATTTGGTCTTGAAACCAATTCCATTGTTTTTAGAAGATCTATTTACATACGAATTGACAGGTAGCATGTGTTATTCAGGGATAGTGGGTTTTTGGACCCATTAGAGAATAAATTAATAAAAATTCAAATCCTCTTGTTATAGTGTTTGCAGCCAAAACCCTTCTCCCGAAAAACCAATTCACTGTTTCATCAGCATTCATGATCGCCTATATCATTTTTATTCAAAAATAGAAATTGAGTGATTCGTGGCACTAAAAATCACAAAATTGAGTTTGTTGGATTCAAGGTGACTAGAGCTTCGATCTCTTGGTGACTTTATGGAGTGTGATGTCCAGTGGTCACCCGTGTTTTTGGATAGCAAACCTAAGGTTCATGATGGCACGGGATACATGGGTTAGATGAGGAAATCAACTATGGCAACCGTCTCGGCTTCATGAGATGAACCTACCCCAAATATTCAAAGCCTCGATATTCACTCATACAAATTAAGGCACGGGTTGGGGGAGTACGTAGCACCAGGGCCGACGATGTTGGCATGGATGCATCAAGCGTCAAATGAGAAGAGAAAGGCTGAAAACGGTTGCGGGTTCGTCGATTAAATCTCCATACCATAGGAAATATGCACAAGCAGGTAATGGGTTTTGTGCATATATAAGTTGCAAGAAGAAGAGGAAGAAAATTATGAGTAGATAATAATAGTGTTAAGCATTTAATTAAGTTAGTTAATTACTTAATTAATCGTCAAACTTGTATCATTTATAATTTTACGTACGAGGTTGGATTTGGATGTTGTTTCTTCCTTTGGACTTGTATCGATGAGTTCTACACTGTGGAGCATGTTTGGACTGATATGGTTAGGGTAAGTGATGGTGTCTCTCACTAAACTATATTTATTTATATAACATAAATCTTATGTTTTAAACTAATTTCAAACTATAAAACGTAATTCCTAGAATAACCAAACATAATAAATGGATTAATAAGTGATTTTAGTAGTTTTAACCATAATTGTCATATTTTGCCTATTTGGGCGCTATTACACGTTATTTTGACCACACTATTAGATTTTGGTTACTTTTACACTTATATCACTTTGATTTCTATAGGTAGGTTCTATTTAATTTATTACCGCTATTATGGTTACTTTAATGCCAGTTTAGTAATTTGTATGACTATTGATTGCATGGTTGAATTGTTTACTTAGTTTAGCTTAAAACGTCTGTCGTAGACGATCTAGTTTTAGGAAAAATCTCACTCATAAGAGTTTGGTGCTTAACGATCAAACACATAAGCTGGTGCATATTCATTCAACACACAACGGGGATAAACATGAATGGATGAGATAAATTCTCGAAGCATATTCAGAGCGCGTTGTTGGATTCGATGACGAAGCAACGTTGTATTTCGACAATGGATTTGAAGACAGACAGTGGAACTTGGTGGTCAATTTAAAGATAGATGATGCACTTGATGATGAGCAGGATTTCACGATAAGTGCTTGACATTGTCCTTGAATGTGTATTTAACAAATTTTGGTTAAATACATTATTTGAGTAGTCGTTATCGATTACTATGGAGTGGTCAATATCTATTACTATTTTTATTGGTCATTTTGGCCAATTTGGCATGAGCAATGGTGCGATTGTAAGTAGCAAGATATGATGGCTCATTCGATAGCGATTTCGATATAATGGTTCTTCGACGGATTAGATTAGGAGGAAGTAACATCATTCCATACTTATGCTTGTATTACCTATGTTTATTCCACTACATGATATTGTAGGGCCTTGACAATGTTACAGATTCTCTTAGAGTCAGATTATCAATTTGAGTTTATTTATCACTTGTATAAGCTCTATTACTATTATATATAACTATATGAGCATGCGTACTCTGATTAAGTGGGTTATATTGTGATTATTGTCTTGCCTATTTTATATCTACAAATTTTACTATCATATATTATCTGATGCATTGTAAAATATACAATAGGTTCTCTGATTGGGTTTTATGTTCTCTTCTTTCACTTCTCTTCTATTTTCTTTCTTTCTTCACTTCCCTCTACTTTCTACTATTTCTTCTTCTTGACAATTGCTTTACAACGATCAGGTTCTTGTACAACACGTTATTTGGTTATATAAGCAGTGATGGTGTATGGTGGTTATAACATTTGGTATCAGAGCTTAGGTTGGATTGCTTAACCTAAGCGGTATCAAAATTGAGAGTTAATATATATGGTGAATTTGTTTTTGTTTATAATTTGGTTTACACATCAACATATTATTAATATTGTATAACATATGTTGTTTTGTACACGAGTACCGATGGAATAGTTTTCTTTATTAGCGACTGATCATCCCGACCATTTGTTTGGACAATCTAACGAATGAGAAATACTAACTACTCACTCTCTGGAGTTGACAATCAGGCAGAATCAAGGACCACTAGCCTCAGTTTGCATTTATGTCTCCAATAATGGTACAAACCATTATTTGAGATGTGCTAATATCTCTAATTGGTTATGGTGCTCAAGTGTACGGAGTCGACTATGCCGCGTTGTATGGACACTTATGTGTCTATGTGGCAGACTGTTCCTTGAAACGGAATCGAATGTTGTAGTGAGAGGGTTGTTTAGGTTCCCACAAGGAACTTTTCGATGACTTCGAGTTGGATGTTAAATGAATTAAGAGTTTACTTTTAAGGGACCCCAAAGGTGAGACTAAAGTGGTCAAGAGTCTTTACCGTTTCGAGTTCCCAAAATAGATTCACTGGAGACTAGATCGTGGTTCTCTTCGAAGAAATTTGTATCGACTTCTTAGAAATCGGTGAGGAATTCGTCGATTTAGGCGGTATACCAATGTTGGAGTATGTGACCAAATTTGATGTGTTATCGAAGAACAGTTATTCTCTCCGTTGTTACTCTAATGTTTGAAGTTTGTGACTGGGATGGATTATCGACTCGAGAGGTGGTTGATTTCATTATTAAATGAATGATCACTACAACAAAACATCCTTTTAAAATGGACAATGCCAGTTGTAATATAGGTTTCGCAACGGGCATAAAGACCATTGTATTAGGCCACGTTGTAATAGGTCACTTTTTACAATGGTCATAGCCATTGCAGTAGACTCTATGACAACGTTTATTACCCATTGTATTAGATCACATTGTAATAGGTTATCCTCTTACAACTGTCACTGGTCGTTGTAAAAGTCTCTATGGCAACAATTAATGTCCGTTGTAAAACATTGACACCGTCAAAGGGTACTGACCATTATAATATAAAATATTTGCGAGAATTAAATATTTTAACTCAAAATTTCTAATTTTAAATAGATATTTTATTCAAAACAAATATTTATTACACTTTTGAATAATACACATTTCTTTTCTCTCTGTTACACAATGACTATACAAAATATTCATTTGTACAAGCAATGCTTCACTACATACATTCAGTTGCACTCACTCTCTCACTCACATACTCAATGTCTTCATCTTCATTGATTGATCCATAATTTGTCCAATTTCTGTTGTACCTATCAAAATAGAATAACAGAGCAAAAACTGAAAAAGAAAAAAAAATTATAATTGCTTGGATATATATATATATATATATATATATATATATATATTAGAACTAAAATATGATTCCACTTAAGTCACTAGTATTGTAAAAAAGCAAATGCAAAAAGGGACAAATAGATAACTACATATATTTATATACCTTGACAAAAGGAAAGTTGTATTGTATTGCAAGTTGGGCCTTCAAAATACGACATAATTTTGTCAATTTTCCAGTCGCAGCAGTTTGTACTTCAATCTCATTGTCCGGAAGAAGATGAACATGAAAATAAGCACACCTAATCGGATCTATAATAGTAAAAATGAATTTTATATATAGCCATAAAAAAAATTGGTGTAGTCGTGTTTAACTTAATTACAAAATTACCTGGTAGATTCAGGACCAACTGCTTCACATAGTTCATGCAGTTAGTTTGCGATACTCTTCAGGATTTATCCTAAATAGAGGAACTAGACATGCATTCAGCTGTATTTTGTTCAAAATTTAATGTAAGTTATCTTCCCACTTCGCTGCCATTCCCCCACCTTCCTGCTCACTGCCTTATTCACATTTCTTCATTCATTGCTTCTTCAACACCTTCCTACGCTTCCAGTTTAAACAGCACATTCTATACTATACAAACAGAAAGAAGCCCTCAATCTCCATTTAAACTGCTGTATACATCTAAATTAAATACACACAAAACATGTTGTAAAGATTCCACTAAACGTTCTGAAGGAAGCATAACTTCGTAATATGCAAGCAAACAATGCCATTTTTATTCATAAAAATTTCTTTTCATATTTTACTAATTACCATAGAAAATTAAGCTAAAAACAAGACACAAATTTAACATAATATCTGCAGTAGAAAATATGAAGTTCCATATCTCCTTGCATTCAGAGTGTACTTGTAACACCCCACGTCCATTAATGTCACTCACTATGGTAATGCATTAACTTTCATGGAGTATTATAAGAGTACAGAACAGAATATCACAAGACAAATATATAAAATGGTACTTAAGAAAATTCAAAATTTATTCATTGCAGCGGAAAAGCAAAACATGTTTGGTTACAACATCAAAACCACATACTAGAGTCAAGTACATAAATATCCATCTTGAACGAACTTATTATCAGAGTACATAAAAGTAAAATCATAATCACACTCCAAATAGCCATAATGGAAAAGAGGTAAAGCTGAGCATTACTCTCAACACTTCCAAGTACTTCAGAAAGAAATCCAAGTCAAGCTCCACTAGTCCCACCCTGAGCGCCTGGTTGTGGGGGGGGGGGGGAAGGAAAGAAAAGAGGCGAAACAAAACAGGTCAGACATAAAGTCTGGCGAGTCCAGTGACTTTAACTATATAATTAGTAAAGTAACAGGCTAAGGACATAAACTGGATATAAGAAATGACTGTAACATAAGCAAGTATGACAAGATGAACAAGATATAACATTGATTGCGCTTCTAATCACTATAAGATAATTCCTACACTGCACCAATGCTAATTTCACCGCACCTTTACTAGTCCCATACTGAAATTTGATCCTTCTTACTAATAATAATAATAATGGTAGTTTCGTGTACTCCTAGCTGCTGTCTTTGGTGCCGTCTGCTCCTATCTCCACTAGTTGTTCCCACTACCCTCCCCATTCGATCGGCTCCCTAACTCGTGGATACCCGTGCTGGTCACAGTAGGGTGTATCACTCCCTAAAGTGGCAACCCGATACTACAAAAATGCACGACTTATACCTACACGATGCAACAACGTCTTACCTACCATCCCGGACCCATGCACGCACATGACTCTGTTGACTTGCGTTGCCATCGCTAACTCTTTATTGACCTCTTACAATCAAACCCAGTAAGAGTGTCCCGTCCTTGACCTAGTTCGAGCTCACATAGATACAGAATGGGTTATTGGTTAAAAAGAGTCCACATACTTGACACAAGCTTCCCTCCTAAGCTTGGTCCCCACTAGGAATTCCCACTTAACCCCTTCTTATTTCCATGTCTTCTTACATGTTTCACCATGGTTAAGTGCTTCAAATTATATTTCACATGTCACCCATGTCACCCACTTAACCCCCATGTCTTAGTACATGTCTTATCTTGGTTAAGTGTTTATTAATTCATTATAACCGTAATCTTGCAAGACCTCCCACATTAGATTGCCATCTTGTGGTTGTTGGATATGCCGGGCGGTTCCGGGCAGTCTTATACCGCAATCCGAATCTAACTTCGCGTCTTTACATTATTACGTATCTAATTTCTGCCTTTGACCTCTCACATTAGATTACAAAATTGCTGTTGCTGGATGTGTCGGGCGGTTCCGGGCAATCTTATACCACAATTCGAATCTAACCTCATGTCTTAGGTGTTCATTATCACTTTCTCAATTCATGTCCCCAATTTCAAATCTTGGATTATAATATACCCATAATTTCCAATCTAAATTATGTTCATTATTTTAATCCAAATTTATGTTCACAATCTCCTGTAAACAATTTGTACCAATTCATGCCCCAAATCAATTAGATGATTTCAAGTTTTTTTATGCCCAACTGCATTTTATTCAATAATTTCCCCAGACTTTTCCCACAACGTTCCCAAGTCATTCGTACGTATAATGATATGTTAGGCTCACAGTTAGCCTAGTCTCATAAAAAGGAAAAGAAGAGAAGAGGGGAAGAGAACCATGACATCAAAACTGGCATAAGAATAAGCATAAGAAATATGAACTAGCATAGAACAACAAAATAGATCTAATTAGGCATATGAACTGGCATTGTAACACCCCGCGTCCGCTAGGGTCACTCGCAAAGGAATGCACTAGCTTTAGAGGGGCATTATTGGTAAACATGCACAGAAATATCACAAAACAGAACATATATAAATAAATAGCGGAAGTAAAATCAAACTTTCATAAACATGAATACATAAGGTCTAAAGCCTTTTACATCAGAGTACATCAAAACCTATCTTGCAATAGTAAAGAAGCATAAAGACTTTTTAATAAATTATTCCCCAAGTAAAACCGCAAAGTAGCCATAGCCAAGAGAAGCCCAAGCCATGCATGATGACCTTCAAGCAGAAGAAGTCCGAACTAAACAACATTGTTTCCTCCCTGAAACCTGGGGGGGGGGGGGAACGGAAGAAAAGAGGCGAAACAAAACGGGTCAGTCAAAAAGACTGAGTAAGTCCTATCTACTTCCAGTATAAAAACAGGTAAAGGTAACATGACATGCATAAACTGAAAGTAAACATAAGGATAACTACAAGATAGATAAACCAGGGTAGCCGGCTGAACTACTGCGGCAAGGTAAACTAAGGTATCATGATAAACTACGGTGTTATGGTAAGTCAAGGTATCACATCGTCAGATTTCTATCGAGTACATTATCCCAAGGTATTTACCCCGTCTAACATCCCACGGTATCTATTATGTATATTCTTCCTAGTTCTAACATGTATATTTGCTCTGCACCTCTCGTACTAGTATCCCTACCCGCGTCATGTGTTAACCATGAATGTCTCTTGCTCAAAGTCGTGTAATGGTCCATGTCGACCTAATATATCGCATATATAGGTTACTCAAATCATATGTTTCTTTCCATGTATATATAAGTTCAGTCCTTTGCCGTACCTCGTACGGGCTTCCGCATGTCGTATTATCCTTGAAATTGTTTGGACTGTCACCCTTGTTCTAGCTAGGCTCTTCCATATGAATCATCGTTTGAACTACTAGGACTTACGCCACCTAGTACCTCTAGGGATTACGCTTACCTATTGCACGCTTCCGTATTTCGGTTTGGGTTAAACCACCTAGGCCACTAGGGATTACGCTAACCCTCAACCGCGCCCTTTTCCCCACGCATTCATCGTGAATCGTTTTTCTATAACTGTATGCGCATGTATCACATCGTGCCATCCGAGTCCTGTCACGGGGCAGAACTAGAAATACAGGACTCGGTCGGGAGCTTTAGATTTACCTGCCGATGCAGATACTAAGGTCTGCTTTTCTACACGTGGCTATGGTCCCACGAGACCCCTCCCTCAACTAGTGAAAGGCAACATAAGAGAAAATCTTGCATGAGAACTACACTCCGGCCAGCCCACATCCTACGGCCTACCTCACCCATAATTAGATAGCAAATTATGGTCTGTTGGGTGTCCCCTGCCTTTCCGTACGTACACGCTTGACTCAAGATGGTGGATGATCGGCGAACTTGCTATCTCGGGCACCTTATGTATCCGTCGACTCACTGCTATCCACCCCAGTCTTTAGGTCGCTCGCATAGCAACCAAGGCATATTCTTGGTTCTTCTACCGCAGACCTCAACCTCTTGTGAGCCCAGGATGATCATCTGCGACCTCACAGAGGGATACCAAGAATATCCTCACGTTCCCCGAAGCCGCTGCTTCGTTACCCAGTTCGCTGGAGCCTTTATCTAAATCAGATAGCCTGCTCCTACGCGTATACTTAAACGATGACCTACCGTATCGGGTTACTCATCTATCTAAGAAGTGGTCCAGATTTCCTTGACTAAGAATTATTACTTAGTTTCCCTTAACTAAGGTTTACCACTTAGCCTTATTTCCATTACCCTTGTTAACTATGGTTATTTACCTAATCCTCCGAATTAGGGTTTATCTAATGGGTTAAGTGTCACTTAAGTTCATAACTTAGCCCGTCTACAAACCTTGTCAAAATTGGCTAAGTATCCAAGTCCAAGACTTAACCCTACAAACCATGTGTCAAGTTGGCTAAGTATATCAAGCAATCCATAACTTAACCTCGTCTAATTATCATTTTAGATTGGTTAATTATATAAATTAACTTGACCTTGTCAAATTACCGAGTCAAATCGGTCAAGCGTATTCAAGTGATTCGTGACTTAGCCTTATCATGTTTTCACGTTAGATTGGTTAAGTATAGATTAACTTAACCTCATCAAATTAACGAGTTAGATTGGTTAAGTATAGGTCACTTAACCTCATCAAATCATCGTGTTAAATTAGTTAAGTGTTTAACTTAACCCCATTAAATTACCAAGTGGGATTAATTAAGTCTAGGCTAACTTAACCCCATCCGATTACCATGTTTAGATTAGTTAAGCCTAATCTTAACCCCATCCATTAACTGTATTATACGGTTAAGTGTCATTAAGAAAATTTACTTAACCTTATCACGTTATCGTGTTGGATTGATTAAGTGTTGGTTAACTTAATCCCGTCCACTAGTCGTATAAAAATGGTCAAGTGTCATTAGGCAAATCAAGTTACTTAACCTACCCAAGCTTATCATGTTTTGTTAAGTATCATTAGCCTAATCAAATTACTTAACCCATTTGTCCATATCATATTTGGTTAAGCCTCATTAATCAAATTAACTTAACCCTATTATGTGGCATTAATTTAATTAATGCACCCTCAACCTCTCACATTAGACCTTGTTGTGGTTACTAGTTAAGCCGGGCGGGTCCGGGTAGATTTACACCACAACCTAGTCTAACCTCGGGTCTTAAGCGCGACATGACCAACTTCTCACATTGGGTCCTATTGTTTGCAACTACTAGTTAGGCCGGTCGGTTCCGGGTAGTTTTACGTTGCAAACTCAACCCAACCTCGAGTTGGCCATACTTATATTATCTAAGTTCATCATGTTTCCAAAACATGTTACAAGTTTTTCAAGCATTTGGGTAGACCTAACTTAATAGGTAAATTCCCAAAGGGTAGACCTAACTTAATAGGTAAATTCCCAAGCTCATGTTTTTATGCATACTTACATGTCATCTTCCATGTTATCTTTCAAGTCATATTTTCAAGTATAAACACATGTCATATTCAAGTTAAGATTTTGCGACATGTTCATGTTTATCTAACTACCCAAAATCGTGTTTTTCCCAACGCAAGCAAAGCGAGTCAACATAGTAAGGATACTATATCACATATTGGTCTCAAAACATGCATGATGCCAAAAAGGGCTTGGCTTCCACATGCATAACATCATAAAGGGATTGGCCATAAACATGCATAGTGTCATAAGGTAATTTGGCCACAAACATGCATATTATCAAGAGGGATTTTGCCATAAACATGCACAACTTAAAAGAGGGGATTGGCCACGAGCATGTATAATCTCATAAAGGATTTGGCCACAAACTTGCATGTTAGCATAAGGGGTTTGGGTTCATAAACATGCATAAGCCCCAAAATCTTGTCTTAGCCAATGTTCCACAAGTAAAGTGGTTCCTAAAGGTTCATGCTAGCATTTCATGCATAAAGATCCAAACTTGCAAGTTAAACTAGATTATGCATAGCATGAGAGGCATGATTAAGTCACTCACATGGCCTAAAATCATAAACATGAACACAAGAGGCAAGGTAAGGTTCATATAGGTTCGCATAATCATGTTTAGCCTCATTTTATCCCATGTCAACATTAAAAATACCGTTTTGATCCAAAAGTAGCTAGAACTTACATAGGCAAGGCTTAGGAAAGGGATCATGCATCATCTTGACGAAGAAAGGTGGCTCCTTTGATGAAGATCCGTCATGAAACTCGCATAGCAACGTTGATTTGGCCTCTATTTGGTGTAGCAAGCGTGCACCTTTTGATTTGAACTTGATTTGAATGCATAGGCTCTAGGGATTTGAGATGGAGGCCATGATCAAGATTGATTTTGGCAGCACTTAGTTGCTAGGTTTGATTTTTAGGGATTTAGGCTAGGTTTAGGGTCTTTTTATAGAGATTAGGATAGTTTTAGGCCCTTAGATTAACCCTAGGATAGATTAGGATCATCAGATCTCGGAAGCTTCCAGACCCAGCCCAAGAACAAGACCAGGTGAGACAAACAGGTGCGCCAGGCTATTTGCCCCGGCCACCCCCTGTCGACAGGCAAGTCGACAGGGCTGTCGACTTGGTCTGGGCCCAAGTCGACAGGCCTTTCGACAGCCCTGTCGACATGGCCTAGGCGGGGAAACTTCCCGCCTAGCCCCAGATCTGATTTCCAAAACTGTTTTCCGAAATTCAAATTCCCAGAAATCTTCTTTGGGCCTTTGACGGGTCATACGGACTCCGATTCTCGAAAATTCGGACTCTATTTCGCGTATTTTTCCGAGACGAACGCAATGGCACAGACCGTTTCACTTGATTCAGAATTTATAATTTAATTCTGTCTTGATTCTTGATTTAACGTGTTATCGAAAAATACGGGTTGTTACAGGCATAGAGCAACAAAATAGGTCTAATTAGCATATGGAACATAAACTGGCATAGGACAATAAGATAGATCCAATTAGCATTTGGAATATAAACTGACATAGAACAATAAGATAGATCCAATAAGGCATATGGAACATGAACTTTAGGTATGAATCTAAAAGATAAGAATTCACCAAACATGATATGATTCATCTTACAGGCATGTTCATATAGTCCAATTCACAAACTTATCACAATTACTTTTAATTAATTATAAGTGAAAGTAATGTGGACTCGCAGCGGTAGGAGAGAAAATAAATCTTAATTCTGTATTCTGAATTTGATTAGCTAAACCGTTGTTGTAGAATTTGATTCTTATCTTCCAATATGAATACTCTATTCCAATTTGCTTTAGTGTGGAAGAAAGACTAGTTTAGGTTGTAGCAGCATGGAGGCGTATGAATTTGTGTAATGAAATTAGGGTTAGGTCTAGGTGTGTTTATATAGGTGTATTAGGTGAATTAAGGCCTATAGATTAGGTTAGGATCCATCTAAACCATCCAGACTAGAAAAACACATCACCTGGCCAATCAGAGAACGCCATATAAGCCCTAATTCTCCAAAATTCAGCATTGCTCAGATCTGGCCGATGGGGTCAACCACTATGCGGGGGGGGGGGGGGGGTCGACACTTATGTTGACACCCCTATAGGGGGTTGACACCCTAGAGCGGGATAATTCCCGCCCATACCACTTCTTGCTGATTTGAATTTCGAATTCAATTTTAATTATTATTTTAATCATGATTTAAAATAAAATCTTCTAAACTCCATAACTTATTCATACTGTATCCGTTTTAGGCAAACCCGGACTCTATCTCAAGCAGAATTCCAAGATGAACGCAATGGCGCAATCCGTTTCCATTATTTCTTCTTATAAAAATTAAGTATTCTTTAGTTAGTAATTTTTAATATTGTAAAATTATGGGGTCTTATATTCTCCCATCCTTAAAGGATTTCATCCCCGAAATCTCCATGTAAAGAAGAATGTATCCTACCATCCAATCATCCATCTACTCATCCATCATCCACCAACATCCATTGTCCTTAAAAGATTTCTAGTGCTATATGAACATATGCAAAAGTGTGTGTATATGTTCCTTATCTAATGCAAAGATCAGGCGGTCAACTGATTCCGTTGACCTCCTTAATGCGAATTATGTCAGTGCCATGAGTCCAACATGTATGCAATTATCCTAATGTACTTTATAACTTCTATATGAGTGCACAACCATTCACTAAAATGCAACATCCACATGATAACACATCAAATTTCAATCAATAAACAAATATATGCAATATGCAATATGAAAGTGACTGAGCCGATCTTAGTGCCTAAAGTGTGTGTAAATGCATCCACGAGCAACCACTAGAAACCACTTGCATCCACTAAATATAACATGTTTCAAATACATGTTTACAACCATAAGATTTTCTACCTAAAGATCGAAGATATAATCGAGAGGATACACTAAACGATATAACAAGTATAAACAAAGCGGTAGAAAAAGGAGAAGTTAAGAACATACCCTCAAAAAGGAAAGGGTACGACGCGCGTAACTTGTCTTCCGTCTCCCAAGTCGCGTCTCCTTGATCATCTCCCCACTAGACTTTAACCAACTTGACCTCTCGATTGCGTAACTTCTTGACCTCCGATCCCAGTATGCATGTAGGAACTCGTCTAATCATGGCATCTCGCTCTACTTTCACTTGTCTAAGCATGCTCGGCTCTACTACTTCCGCAATATCATGTAAACACTTCCTCAAATGCGACACATGAAACACGTCATGCACACACCACTAAGCTTCTCGGGCAACTTCACTCTATATGCCATCTGTCCAATTCGCTCTGTAATGGGAAATGGCCCTTCGAACCTTGGTGCCAATTTCCCTACAGCTCCAAAGTGAACTATATTCCTCAATGGTGATACTTTAATAAAGACCATGTTTCCAACATCGAACTCAAGATCGGTCCTTCTCTTATCAGCATATGACTTTTACCGGTCCTGTGCCGTCTTCATGCGTCTCCAAATTAAGTCTATCTTCTCCGAAGTTTCTCTAACCATATCGGGCCCAAGCAAAATCTTATCTGTAGATTCCCACCAACAAGTCGGTGATCAGCAAGGTCGCCCATATAATACCTCAAAAGGTGCCATGCCAATACTAGACTGATAGCTATTATTGTAGGCAAACTTTACTAATGGAAGGCATTCCTCTCATGTCCCTCCAAAGTCCAAGATGCATAACCTCAAAGGATCTTCTAGAATTCGATTCATTCTTTCGGTTTGGCCATCTGTCTGAGAGTGATAAGCGGTGCTCAAACACAATTGCGTTCCTACCACCTCTTGCAAGCTCTTCCAAAACTCACTAGTGAAAATGGGATTTCGATTGCTCACAATACTAGAAGGTATGCCATGTGGACGAACTATCTCTCGGAGATAAACAGATGCTAACCATGCCGTTGTCCTTTTACTCTTAACGGGAATGAAATGGGCGCTCTTAGTAAGTCTATCCACTAATACCCAAATTCCCGTATTACCCTTCTTTAACCTCGACAACCCGTCAACGAAATCCATGGAAACACTTTCCCATTTCCACTGCGGAACCTCTAAAGGGTGAAGGAACCCGCCAGGCTTCTTTTGCTCAGCCTTAACTTGCTGGCACACTAAGCTTCTAGAAACGAACTCAGCCACATCCTTCTTCATTCCGACCCAAAAGAAAACTCGCTTCATGTCCCTATACATTTTGTCACCACCGGGATGTATGGTCATCTTAGAACGATGTGTCTCTTCAAGGATTGTCCTTCTCAAACTATCATCTCGTGATACGCAAAGTCTTCCATCCCTACGCAACCAACCTCTCTCATCTATAGTATACCTACTAAGATGGCTCGAAGACTCTCCTCTTATGGGCTTGTCTACTATCTCCATCAACTGTGGGTCATCTCGTTGTGCCGCACCTATCTGTCCCAAAAACGTAGGTTACACCTCTAATGATGCCAACAACCCGGGTACATAATCAATAGATGGTCTAAAGTCAAAGGTAGAGATATACTCAAAGCTCTACCTCTCGACAAAAAAAGGACTTAAAGTCAACTTATTTCTACTCAAGGCTTCCGTTACAACGTTACCCTTGCCAGGGGTATATGCAATCTCAAAATCGTAGGATGCTAAGAACTCCATCCACCTTTGTTGCCTTAAGTTTAGGTCTTTTTGAGAGAACAAGTATTTTAGTGACTTATGGTCTGTATACAACTCAAACCTCTCACCAAGCAAATAGTGACGCCAAGACTTAAGCACAAAAACTATGGCAGCTAACTCTAAATCGTCAGTAGGGTAATTGTTCTCATGGGCCTTTAACTGCCTTCCACCATAGCATATCACCCTTCCCTCTTGCATCAAAACTGCGCCAAACCCTGTCCCGCAAGCATCGGTATACACTGTGAATGGATTACTCCCATCCGACAAAACTAAAACTGGAGCTGTCGTCAATGCCCTCTTCAAACGTTGGAAAGCATTATCACAGTCAACATCCCAAGAAAAGGCTAATTTTTTTTCGTTAATCGAGTAAGTGGGGCTGATATCATATCAAAGTCCTTAATTAACTTTCTATAATAGCCCGCCAAACCAAGAAAACTTCTTATTCTGTTGCATTCTTAGGAATCTTCCAATCTTGGATTGCCACTACCTTCGCGGGATCCACAGCTATCCCTTCCTTAGAGACCACGTGCCCTAAGAACCTCACTTCCTTCCTCCAAAAATGACATTTGGAGAACTTAGCTTTGAGTTGATGTGCTTGAAGGGTCTCTAATACTTCCCTAAGATGTAGGGCATGCTCCTCCTCATTTCTAAAGAATATTAAGATATCATCCACAAAGACAACCACAAACTTGTTTAGAAACTCCCTAAACACCCTACTCATCAGGTCTACAAAATATGCAGGCGTAATTGTCAAACCAAAAGGCATGACAAGTCATTCAAAGAAAGCGTCGGGAGTCCTAAAAGCAGTCTCATATATACTATCCTCAGCTCTCCTTAACTGATGAGATCCTGTAGCTAAGTCCAACTTCGAGAAAACCGAAGCACCAACCAACTGGTCGAACAAGTCATCTATCCTCGACAATGGGTGTCTATTTTTCTTCATGGGTTTATTTAGTTCCTCATAGTCCACACACAATCTAAGTGAACCATCAGCTTTCGTAGAAAAAACAACGGGAGCACCCCACTCCGAGATACTTCTTCTTATGAACCCTTTCTCAAGCAGCTCTTTCACTTGTTTACTAAGCTCCCTCCTTTCTCTTCGAGCCATGTGGAGAACAAGAAATGCAACTGGCTTTGCATTCTCCACCAACTATATACGGAAATTTATCTTATGTTTTGGAGGTAAACCCCTAACCTCCTCAAAGGCATCTGCATACTCACGGACTATTCGAACATATTTCAAATCATCAATAGATGTGTCAACAGATTCTAGGTAGCTAAGCATAACCGAATCCTTAGGATCGCATGAGATATCGAGAGTATTATCCAAACTATTCAACATTCTAACCACCCTCCTTTCACAGTCGAGAATGGCACCATATTTGGCTAGCCAGTCCATTCCTAGAATCAAGCCATAGCTCGTGAAACCAAGCACATAAGCGTTGCATTCCAACTCAATGCAATACACAAAAATTCTCAAACCCCGACATAACATAGAAAGATGAGCCGTACCTCCAATAGGATTTGAGACACTAATGGGATCCACTACTAGACTTGTATCTAGGTGCAGAGACTCAACAATAGAAGCAGATATGAACGAATGTGAAGCACCAGAATTAAACAAAGTACGAACAAGATGATCAAAAAGGAAAATCAATTTTTCAACAGAAATGTTTCTACCTCTCTCATGCAGAGGTGCCATGAGAGCGTGAACCTGCCCCCCAGAATTAGATCCTGTCCTCTGTCCTTGCCCTTGTCCTTGCCTCCTTGGGTAGTCTTTAATCATATGTCCTGCATCACCACACTGGAAGCAACCCGTCTTCTTCTTCCTACAGTCCTTGCTTAAGTAGCCCGGTGTTCCATAATTAAAGCACCTTTTCTTCCCTTGGCCCTTATTATCCTTACCATCTTTCTTTTGTTGTTGCCGTGCTTTCTTTGGATCCCCTTTCTTATCCTGTGCCTTATTAGCATTAGCACCTTTCTCCTCTTCATGCATCAGCGCCATATCAACCAGTTTCTCAAAGTAGCCCCCATATGAAGGTGGGACATAGCTAACTCGTGCAATGGTTCATTCAAACCCTTGGCAGATCTCAAGGCCTTTTCCATACCAAATCTTGCTAACTGGTTAAACTTGTTGACGTACTCCTTCACAGACAAACTCCCTTGTTTCAAAGCGAAGAATCTCTCCATGTATAAACTCACCTCCATTTGTGAAAGAAATTTCAGCTCGAACCTTTGTCTAAAATCCACCCACGTCTCCACTGGACGTCCTCCATTAGCTACTTCCCACCAAAAGGAAGATTCGTCCTTCATCAACCAAGAAGCTAGCTGAACCTTCCTTCCATCATCCATCTCAAAGAGACCAAACAAGTCCTCCACTTCCTTGAGCCAATTTCTAGCCCCGACAAACGTCTCAGTCCCATGGAATGGTTTTCCGCCCATCGCACGGAAGTCTTTGCATATCTTCGAAAAAGCGTCTATGCGAGGAGTAGGAGGAGCATTTGCTGGGCCTGCGGCATTATCCCTTGGCTCCAGATACCTTTTGAACTAGCTTGGTATCAGTACGCCCTCGGGTATTCGGGTGCTCCAGACATACCGAAAGAAAAAAGGGAGAGATTCAGAACAGAGAATCGAAAGATATATATATGGCTCTTAGGGATTATGTTTTTCATTATAAACCTTTCTCTTGAAAATACTGTCTTTAAAACATGTTTTTGAAAATACTTCTTTCTAAAAATGCTTTTGAAAATGGTTTCCCAAAATCTTTTATCTGTTCTGGTAACCTTCGGTTCTGATACCACGTGTAACACTCTACGTCCATTAATGTCACTCACTAAGGAAATACATTAGCTTTCATGGAGTATTATAAGAGTATAGAACAGAATATCACAAGACAGATATATAAAATGGTACTTAAGAAAATTCAAAATTTATTCATTGCAGCGGAAAAGTAAAACATGTTTAGTTACAACATCAAAACCACATACTAGAGTCAAGTACATGAATATCCATCTTGAACGAACTTACTATCAGAGTACATAAAAGTAAAATCATAATCCCACTCCAAATAGCCATAATGGAAAAGAGATAAAGTTGAGCATTACTCTCAACACTTCCAAGTACTTCAAGAAGAAAGAAATTCAAGTCAAGCTCCACTAGTCCCACCCTGAGCACTTGAGGGGGGGGGGGGAAGGAAAGAAAAGAGGCGAAACAAAACAAGTCAGACATAAGGTCTGGCGAGTCCAGTGACTTTAACTATATAATTAGTAAAGTAACAGGATAAGGACATAAAGTGGATATAAGAAATGACTGTAACATAAGCAAGTATGACAAGGTAAACAAGATGAACAAGATATAACGTTGATTACGCTTCTAATCACTATAAGATAATTCCTGCACTGCACCAATGCTAATTTCACCGCACCATTACTGGTCCCATACTGAAAGTTGATCCCTCTTACTAATAATAATAATAATAATAATAATAGTTTCGTGTACTCCTAGCTGCTGTCAGAGGTGCCGCCTGCTCTTATCTCCACTAGTTGTACCCACTACCCTCCCCATTCTATCGGCTCCCTAACTCGTAGATACCCGTGCTGGTCACAGTAGGGTGTATCACTCCCTAAAGTGGCAACCCGATACTACAAAAATGCACGGCTTATAATTACACGATGCAACAAGTCTTACCTACCAGCTCAGACCCATGCACACACACCATTGGACTTGCGTTGCCATCGCTAACTCTTTTTGACCTCTTACAATCAAACCCATTAAGCGTGTCCCGTCCTCGACCTAGTTCGAGCTCACATAGTTACATAATGGGTTACTGGTTAAAAAGAGTCCACACACTTGACACAAGCTTCCCTCCTAAGCTTGGTCCCCACTAGGAATTCCCACTTTACCCCCTCTTATTTCCATGTCTTCTTACATGTTTCACCATGGTTAAGTGCTTCAAATTATATTTCACATGTCACCCATGTCACCCACTTAACCCTCATGTCTTACACATGTCTTATTTTGGTTAAGTGTTTATTAATTCATTATAACCGTAATCTTGCAAGACCTCGCACATAAGATTGCCGTCTTGCAGTTGCTGGATATGTCAGGCGGTTTCGGGCAGTCTTATACCGTAATCCGCATCTAACCTCGTGTCTTTGCATTATTACTTATCTAATTTTTGTCTTTGACATCTCACATTAAATTACAAAATTGCGGTTGCTGGATGTGCCGGGCGGTTCCAGGCAGTTTTATACCACAATTCGAATCTAACCTCGTGTCTTAGGTGTTCATTATTACTTTCTCAATTCATGTCCCCAATTTTAAATCTTGGATTATAATATACCCATAATTTCCAATCTAAATTATGTTCATCATTTTAATCCAAATTTATGTCCACGATCTCCTCTAATAATTTGTACCAATTCATGCCCCGAATCAATTACATGATTTCAAGTCTTTTTATGCCCAACTGCATTTTATTCAATAATTTCCCCAAAATTTTCCCACAACGTTCCCACGTTATTCGTACGTATAATTATATGTTAGGCTCGCAGTTAGCCTAATCTCATAAAAAGGAAAAGAAGAAAAGAGGGGAAGAAAACCATGACATCAAAAATGGCATAAGAATAAGCATAAGAAGTATAAACTGGCATAGTACAAGAAAATAGAGCTAATTAGGCATATGAACTGGCATAGAGCAACAAAATAGATCTAATTAGCATATGGGACATAAACTGACATAGGACAACAAGATAGATCCAATTAGCATTTGAAACATAAATTGGCATAGAACAATAATATAGATCCAATAAGGCATATGGAACATGAACTTTAGTTATGAATCTAAAAGATAAGAATTCACCAAACATGATATTATTCATCTTATAGGCATGTTCATATAGTCCAATTCACAAACTTATCACAATTACTTTTAATTAATTATAAGTGAAAGTAACGTGGACTCACAGCGTTAGGAGAGAAAATAGATCTGAATTATGTATTCTGAATTTGATTAGCTAAACCGTTGTTGTAGAATTTGATTCTTATCTTCCAATATGAATACTCTATTCCCATTTTCTTTAGTGTAGAAAAAGGACTAGTTTAGGTTGTGGCAGCATGGAGGCATATGAATTAGTGTAATGAAATTAGGGTTAGGTCTAGGTGTTTTTATATATGTGTATTAGGGCCTTTAGATTAGGTTAGGATCCATCTTAACCATCCAGACCAAAAAAACACATCACCCGGCCAAGCAGAGAACGCCACATAATCCCTAATTCTCCAAAATTTGTTACTGCCCAGATCTAGCCGATGGGGTCGACCCTTACCGGGGGTGGGGGGTGGGGTCGACACCTATGTCGACACCCCTACAGGGGGTCGACACCTATGTCGACTCCCCAAGTTGACACCATAGAGCGGGATAATTCCCGCCCATCCCTCTTCTTGCTGATTTGAATTTCGAATTTGATTTTAATTATTATTTTAATCCTAGTTTAAACTGAAATCTTCTAAGCTCCATAACTTCTTCACACTGTTTCCGTTTTACGCAAACTCGGACTCTATCTCAAGCAGAATTCCGAGATGAACGCAATGGCGCAACCCATTTCCCTTGTTTCTTCTTATAAAAATTAAGTATTCTTTAATTTGTAAATTTTATTATTATAAAATTATGGGGTGTTACAGTATTTCTTCATAACAATATATAGCTTGACTAAGGTTAGCAATACAATAGTTATAAAAGATGCATTTACTATATTTATTTGACTTTAGATTATTAATCTAACAAACAATACTAAACTCAATGTTGTGAATTTCGGTCTATCAAGAATTTAGCTAAACATGTACGTAGTGGGAAATAATATAAAACAAAAGCATGCACTCATAGGTATATTATGAGTTCGAGCCATCAAGAAGCCTGCATTTTCAATGAAAAAAGTACAATCTGATTTGTTAGGTACATATATACTAAATAATATTGGTCTTTTCTCTTCCAGTTTCACCTAGTTATAAATAGCATATACCAAGTCATGACGACACTTGTTTATATAAAAGAAATACTGGTTTAAATAACCACAGCATAAATGTTTGACACTATGCAAGCTTGATTGAAGCAAACCTATAATAGTAATTTTGTGATGAAATTTGAAAACAAAGATAAATTTAGAAAGGAAAAAAAGAATCTAATCATATCTAATTGAAATCAATTTCGTACTAATGTCCAGGGGACATGTCACTTGTGTCTAAAGGAACACTGCTGTAGACATTGGAGCCAAAGGTTGGAACCTATATTGGACTGTTACCTTCAAGCATGCTCACTACTGCAGACATTGGAGGCCGTTGAGATGGATACGGATTTGTAGCATTAAGGGATTTTTTTTGTTACAATAAAATGTTTTGGAAGAACATAAGAACAAGGTATTGGTTCATCATATTTTGCATGACAGAAAAATTTATCTTATGAGGAGAAAAAACAATATCTTCTGTAATGATTCTACTAAACCAAGTAAAACATGGCATTGGTTCATCTTATTCAGCAAACATACTGTAAAGATTCTACTAAACCAAGTAAAATAGGAATATCAAAAAAGATGAATGGTTGCGCCACTATTAAATCAGTGCCATTTTTACTCATAAAACCATATAAAAGACAGCCTTTAAGAGATCAACTTCATCTAAATTGTGCCTCTCTGTTCCATGCGAACCCAGTGTCAAAGATGCATAGTTATAAGTTTATGTACTCTGTTGTACAATTAAAAATTTAGTCCTTTCAAGCATTCCAAAAAGAAGAAGAGAAAACCAAAAGAGTAACTGTGCATATGGGTATTACAGTTCCCACCTTGCAAATTAGTATTCCGTTGATTGAACTTCAATTTTCCATATCGCATCCTGCAATAATTATCTCGATTCAACAATTAATGGATGAAATTTTAAACTATGAAAATGCTATATGCAAACATCCTAAAATATACTGGAAATCTATATGAATGTAGCTTTCTAAAAACATTTTTTTTAAAACTCCCACACGATTTCGAATAAAAGTGTAAATTAACAAATTTTTGCATTCAGTTCCTGACATTCAGCATGTTAACGTATCAAAATCACTTCCTATTAATTTCTCCTACGCCGGAAGAAGCAATCTAAGGCAAAGAACTCAGCGTTCTAACCGCTTGTAAATCTTCCAATTCCCGTCCAATAGTGGAATTTTACCTCACTTGTTAACACCCCACACTTTTTTGAACCCTAAATTTTGACAAAAATCTAAACTTAAACCCATCCGAGCATGGAGCTTGTAAATCTGGTACCTAAAAATAAATGAGCTTGAGCATAATCACAGTACGATAAAATAATTCACAATAGAAACGAAATAGGATAGACTAGTATCAGCATAGGTAACTACCTTACAAAAGGAAGTCACCACGTCAATACCGAGCATGAGAGAGAACGAGAACCGAAAAGCAAAATAAAACACTTATGGAAACCTGACCTTCTCGAGATAACTTGAGAGTTGTAACGAGGAGGGGTCAGAACAATAAGTTCTGGTGAGTAGAAAGAGTACAACACAATCTACAATACACAGATGTATCCCATTTGGCTTAACAAGAGAGATATGTCTAATGAGGCTAGTAATTCTAATCTAACCTTGTAAACACTTACGCATGACAACTAACTACCATACCCTTGGTATCATTCCCAACGATAATGATACCTAGATAGAACATTTATCTATAATTATGAAGCCTTTAAACCATCATTCAATTAATTACCAAAAACTAAGTGGTGGGCTCTCGACTACTCACTATTCATATGGAGATTAATTATTTCTATATATCCACTCAAGACCTTACTATCGATGATAAATAAAGGTGGATCCTTTCGACCACTTAAAACCCAAGGTGGACTCTTCAGTCACTTATACCTTCTTGATGGTTTAATATACACTAATATAAATTGGAGGACACTAGCTACAAGTCCTACTAATTTAAGGCTTCCGTCATTCATGCATATACCTATGCCGCACATAAGACGGGAGATATTAAGCAGTTACTTAAGACCAATCAGTTAGGTAAATGTCGCATGCTATCTAAGACCTCACTATGGTGTACCTCCTCGTTACTATCTAGCTCACCTTATTGGATAACCACCAAGCCATATGATACTTCCCGTAGGACAGGTAGACCTATGGAAAAACCATATTGGTCATTTTAAAACCCATTCCCAAGTGGAACCTCAACCCAAGTCACTTAAGAACCGAGGAAGTGGACTAATCGTGGAGATTATCGAACTCGTACCCAAATTGCCTTTAATGCTTCATTTATGGGAGATGGGCTACACGATCACTTAATACCTTTTTAAAGGTGGATCTAACCACTTAAAACCTTAATTCCCAAAGCATGCCACATAATTAAATTATTTCTTTTTTGGTTTTTTTCTTTTGGATGGGAGGAGGGCCCAACAGCCACTTAAGATCTCGCTCATGAAGTAAACCTTGAATTTGGAAATAATCTGTGTACGCAAACTAACTATTGTCTAGGGTTCCTATGATCAATGATGTCTCATATCAGTTGGACAGATATTCAACTACTAGAAAGTGGAGACCTCTTTCGAATTAGGCAATTGACCTCGCATCATTAACCTACTAAGTCCAATTCTAATCTCTAATTATATTACTTCTAGACTTACTAGAATTGAATAAGGAAAATCTATACATTTCCTATCCTAGGATGTTTAATTAATTTTTTTGCTTATTGGACTTAGTATTTAAAACAACAACCGATACTCATTAATCCCTTTTTAAGTCCATTTATTGCTATTTATTAGGGTTATTTCCATTAATAACCATGACCGTCATATTTTTCTTAAGGCACTAATTAACCCCATAGACGCCATATATTACCATTAATTATAATTAATGTCATTTATGAACCTAACGGTCATAATTTCCTAAGACATTAATTACCAATTAAATGTCCTTATTATATCAATCCCCTATTATTCTAATCTAATTATTGTAACTCCTTAAATCTTTCTATTTTATTTTAACTCGATTCATTCTTGTTGTACATATATATTTATATGTGTATAAGAATTATTTATATACTTAATTGGAGTTACAATTCCTATTCCTAGTCATCATTTTTAAATTGTAACCATTGATATACACGTAAATGTGTATATTTTATCTGCATATTTATCTTATTTTATCTTTTAAATAATTGATATTGTGTGTTTATAGCTGTGTTTTCAGATTGTTGACCAGAATCATGGTTTAGAGCATTTGATGAATAAAGCATGAAGAATTTGCTGAAAAAGAGTGAAGTTAAAATTACTAAAGCTTGAAGAGTTTAAAGCTTGAAGAACGGTTGCAAATAGAGTTTAGTTGGGTAGATTTGGCTCACTAAAGACTCATATTGTGTTCACATTGGCTCAATTGCAGACCATTTCACTCATGTAGCATTCACATTAGCTCACTTACAAGGCCTCTTACTCTACAACCCCGTTCACACTAGATTATGTGTTATTTGGGCTAATTCTTTAGTCCCACATTGTGGAATTTACCAAGTAGTCTTTGTCATATTATCTATAAATACCTTGTATCTCATTCATGTAAAGACACTTAGTTTTATTCTATAATTCTCTTCTTGGAATAAAACTCTTCTTCACCTTTCTCTCAGTTGTTATTTTACTTTATATTTTATTTATGTTCATGTCTGTTATTTTCCTTTTCTCTTCTTCTTTAGCTATGTCTAGCTAATCCCCTTTGATTAGGGAGTGATGACGCTAACAGATATGATTCAACATGAATCACATAGCCAATAGATGACGACTGTATACATGTAGATCTGGATCTGAACAAAGGGTTAGATATGAACCTTCATATTCTGTGTCGTTTAAGAGCTATGCTCCTTCACAAGGTATATTCGTGTTCGATCTAACAATTATCAGATTTAGATCTAATTTCAGGGTTTTAGAAATTAATTTGTGAATCTGTCCTGATAGTCTATGGTTGTTTAAGAGCTCAGCTCCTGCATAGGCTATGCTTGTCGCTATTTACTTATTTGTTTCTAAGAATCTATTTATCGTTGATTCGTGTTTGTGACAGAAACATGAATTAGATCTATATTTATTTGTTGGCTATTGATGAGTGTGAATCTAGTCTATGTCATTATCACCTAATTGTTTTCTCTTATTATATAAATATCTCTTTTTATTTAATTGCTGTTATTTTCTGTGTTTTCAACCAATCAAAATACTGGAATAACTTGACTGGATTTATTAATTAAAATACTTTTGGTCCCAGAGTTCGACACCCTCTACAACAATCCTTGTTGTTTAGGAAAACCGAACGGATTTTACAGTTGTTTACAATTGTATAATCTGTTCGCAAACACATTTAGACATAACTACGTAATTCAATTTATTATTCCCAAATAACCAATGGTTAAAATAGTTATTATTCCTTTTATGACCTTATTCATTGCAAATCAATTACATTTATTGCTACGATCGTAATACATATTTCCATTTAATATGGAGTATAGTTTTATATCTAATTCCATAAAATGGAAACCGTTCACATACACATATATAACAAACAGTTCTTATAATATATATTTCGTTGTTTATGTTGATTTCGACGGATAACACATATATATACACATATATTTATATTTTCGCATGGTTAACGTAGTTAATATGTTTTTATCTTGTTATCATTATTATTAGTCTAAGCTAATAACCAAAATAATCCTTTTATGTTCAATCTTGCATTAAGATTCCAAATCCCATAAAAATATTAAAACTGAAATTATTGTAAATAATGCTATAAAATATTTTGAAGAGGAACAACATATTTCAAATCATAAGAAATATGTAATATATTCTTTTGGAATGGTTGATGTAAACTATGTACAAACATACATAAATCTATGTTTATCCATGAATTTACACAACCCTTTTCATTTTATACTTTTTGTTTATATTTCTTACTGATTTCAAATAATATCTTTTTATTGAAAAAGAATAAAAAGGCATATTTACCATAACCAAGTTAAAACCAAAGCAAAACTGAACACAAACAGGCTTATTATTCTTAACAAAGCTTACATGAATCACAATCAACACCAATACTACAGATCTGGAATAAAGTACACTTTTAACAATGATTTATGGGACTGATTTGTAGGTGATAATATGAATAATTCCATTAAGCCCATAAGATAATAATATTCGAACCATAATTTTATTCTTTCATATTTAACAATACTCATAAACAAATCTAATAGGCATTATTTCAGATTTGACAAAACTATAAACAAATATGATATATATTTAGACATATATTTCAGATCTAAACAAACAAAGTAATCAGATTATTGTAAAACTATGTATATAGACTTTCTACTCACCTGAAAGCCTCCGAATATGAACCAGGATAGTCTATTAGGCCTATAATTCCTAAATCCTTATAAATCCACAATTATTCTGAAAGGGGGTACCTTTATATTTGTATATCTGCAAGAAAATAATAAAAGATAGGAGAAATCTGATGAAGAAGAAACTGAACGCCAATCTATAAATTTTCCACTTGAATCTGATTAATCTCATTACATCATCGTGCGATTTTACAAAGACAACGAACACTAACAGTTATGAATATGAACTACCATAAAGAAGAAATATAAAATGCTGGAAAGGGAAAGTATACAACTGACACTAAAGACAATGCTTGTAGATTATGAGAAGATCGAGCTCCGTGGCTGGAACATTCTCCATTTCCACGTCCTCGCCATGATCGTAGCAAAGAAGAAATATAACTTATCTCTAGTGCTTGTCGATGTTGCTCCCTATGAACCTCTCAAAGTTTTACCAAAATCTATAGACGGTCAACATGCTCAGGGCTCCCCTGGCCTGCTGCGCCTGGTTGCTGCTGATGGTGGACAAGAGATGGAAGTGTTAGAACTAGAGCAGGAGCCGTGGACAACCGAATGCCCATTCTTCGAAGAGTGGCACAATCGATGGAGGCAGAGGTTTTCCTAATCATGGCTCCCCCGCTGTGATTCATTCCAAAATATCGAAAGACACGGGTGAGAAGATGGCTATAGGAAAGTGAATATTCAGAGTGCTAGCAGAAGGCTCAACAAAGTGGATCATCAATGCGCAGGCCCAATTGATAGCTATGCCGCCAATTATAACATAAGCGTGACGACCAAATTTCATACCCTCGAAAACCGACACTAGCACATTCCTGTGTTCAAATATCGCAGATTCAAGTGTAGAAAAACTGGACTATCAGGGTAAAAAAAAATAAAAGACAGAAAATAGAAACATGATTTCTCACCAACGTCATACTAATATATAATTAAGCATATATAGTACAAACCATAACTCTAAGCAACTATACACTAGAGTCACAATTGGTACTAAACCAGCCAGGAATAGTTATAACTGTATATTCCCACATAAGCTGGTACAAAATACATACATAGATAGATGATACATAAACTGCAGCGGAAATAGATAGGTAATATCTTCATAGGTGAACCAACTTTAATCTACAGGAAGCTCCAACTCCTGAATGCTCCATCCATAGCCTGACTATTAGCTAGACTGCTGGCGAAAAATAGAGGCACCCTGAGTTTAGAAAAGGAAACAACTCTGGGTCAGTCATGAGACTGGTGTGATAATACTTTAAAACCAGTTTTCTTTTGAAAATAAAGGCATCCCCTTAGACCGCACCTGTTAACAGACGGGTTTTTACCTTAAGGTAACCAAAACATTTGATATGTAAAATCACTTGATATTATTATTAATGTCTATTGCCTTTGAAAAATACTTTTCAATTAAACTTATTCAAATACACCCGAAAGTATGCCCATTACTTACCTTCGGGTTATACAATAGAAATTCACATGAGAACTTATATGTAGATAGATTTCCAACGGTAACTGGAGAAAGGGACTACCCTACTATATAGTGCACCTCTAGAAGAGTGCACTCGAGCTACCTGCCCGATGCGCTTCTAAGGCTGACCCTGATCGAATATCGAAAACTGGCCGGATATGACATTTGCACCAGTCATTACCAACCAATCCTACGATCTCATATTACATCAACATTTTTTTCTTAATATAGAAGGGCAA
This sequence comes from Allium sativum, assembly GCA_030737875.1. Lineage (NCBI taxonomy): Eukaryota > Viridiplantae > Streptophyta > Magnoliopsida > Asparagales > Amaryllidaceae > Allium > Allium sativum. Next base: position 39,144,081 of record JASFAX010000020.1, on the reverse strand, counting down.
CGACCATATCTCTGGGTCACATGCAACTCCTTAACCTTGTCGCAATCCATGTTTTATCCATTACAGAGTATGAGGTCTTGATAAGGTAACATCATTATCTTTTTCACTTTAACGCACTTCATATCTTTAAATGCCACATTGCCAGATATGGCAATCACTAATTGACTTCCACAAAAATGCAAGGGTCTTAAGCTAAGGGATAAACCCCCACCAGCAAATAGATGTATGTTTGCAAAAGTAAACATTCACGATCGTTGGAAATGCTCATTCAGACATTCGTCCATAATAAGCCATCCAAGAACAGAATGAAGCAAAAGACACCATCATATCGCTTTTTTAGTTTGCAGTGGCCATGATTCGTGCTGTAATAACCCGAAATTTTGGCAATAGATTTGTTATTTAATCTAATTCTCAAAAATAGAAATTTTTGCAAACAATGGAATTTGACCATGAAACTTTAACCGATGCATTCATCTCAGAATTTTGGTCAACTTTCATGTTTGGAGTTTCACGAACAGAGTCTGTATGAAAAAGTTACAGACGAAATATGAGAAACGGACGGAAATAAATAAATAGAATAAATAATATATATCATTCTCTTTTTGACCAGCCAGTGACGACTAGGATTTGAGGGGAAATTTCGTTTATATAATAAAAATGGACGTATGTTTATTTAAATAAATCTAACGGTTCATGGCCAGTTCGATTCTTATAAATAAAGGGGTAAGACCTCATTCTTTTCCACACAAATCTGTAGGCAGCAGCGAAGCTCTGCCATTTCCCTTCCTCTTCCAATCAACTTTCTTAATCAAAATTATATTCATATACCATCAATCAAATTTAAATTATATAGAATTGAAAGGGAATACCAGATCTAAATGGAAAAGAATATGAACTGACGGTTAAGCTATTCTACATCAAATCCTCCCCTCTTTTCCTATTTTCTTGCATATCTACAAATCTGAAATTATCGCCTTTTCAAATTAATTTAGATTCATAATAATTTGGGAATTTCAGGTCTAAAAGGTTATTCAGATTTCATATTTGGATGTTTTCAGGTGAGTGGGAAAATTATATACAAAGTTATAATAGCATATTTATCTCATTTGAATTAAATCTCAAAAATATATGCCTATTACCATCAGATATGTTCATAGTATCGTTGAATTTGAATTGGCACCTATTAGATCTGCTAATAAATATTATTAAAACATGGAAATTATGAATTATGGTTAGGAATATATAAATTGCAGGTTTACCAAAAATGTTTATACATATTGCCTACAATTATGTTGGAAATTATATTGTGGTTGTTGTAAAACACTGAAGATTTGGAAATCTGTCCCAATAACATTATTTGGATGTAGTTTTCTTCCAAATCTCTACTTTCAGTGTTAAAAAGATAAATTATGTGATTTTGATTAAAAAGATGCTATGTTGAATTATGTGATTTTAATTAAAAAAAGACACATGTCTATTTGTGTTCAATGTTGTTGAGGTTTTGATTTAATTGTTGTAAATATGTCGTTTTCCTCTTTTTGAACAAAAAGACATTAGTTTGAATTCACAAGGAATATGACCAAAAGATTAAAAAAGGGAAAAGTTGTGCAAATGTACATATAAATATAAACATACATATTTGTGCGTAGTTTGCATCAACTATTCCAAAATATACATAACATATATATATATATATATATATATATATTTCTTGTAATTTAGAAATATGTCTATTCCATTTATCGGACATAATTTACAATAATTATAACTAACAGTCTTTTCGTAAGATTTGGAACCTTTAGGAAAGATTGAATGCTAGAAAGGAAGGTTTTGTTATTAATGAAACCAAATTTTTAAATCTAACAATAAATTAATAATAACAAAGAAAGATAACTATGTTGACAGCGCGAAAGTATAAATATATATTTACCATCCGTCCTAATCTACATAAACAACGAAGTATATGTACAAAAATGGATGTTTGAATGTTTGAACAATATTCATTTTATGGAAACGTGCACATAAATGTAATCCATATTAAATGAATATATTGTGGTGACCATTGTAGCAATTAATATAATTTTTTTGCTATAAATAGGGTCGCAAATAAATAAATAACAATTGTAACCGACGTTGATTAGCGAAAGGCGAATTTGACAAAGTAGTGGTTACAATTCCTAGGTTGACTAGGATTAATGTTGTAAACCCCAATTAGGAAATTTGAATTATAACCGCATTAAGACACAAGGTTAAGTTCAGCTTGTGGTAGGAATTTTTCTGGAACCGCCCGACGAATGCGACATCCACAGGTGGTCAGCTCAATGTGAGGGGTCTAATGCGCAAATATATCTGTACTAAGACAAGAGGTTGCGTTCAACTTGTGGTAGAAGTCTGCTCGGAACCGACCGACAAATCCAGCATCCACAAGTGCTCAACTTAATGTGAGAGGTCTGATGCACAAATATATGTATATGTATAACAAGCAACAAATAAATAAATAAATAAGAAAAGTAATGTCTATTGGGGTACAACAAATAGATACTTAGGGACTGACAAGATAAGGATATCCATTGTTAATTAATGTCTTAGGAAAATTATGGCCATTAGGCTCATAAATCACGTTAATTGAAATCAATGGCAATAAAAGAAAATTAAAGATAAATTATTGCCTTAGGAAAATATGACCGTTTTGGATAAAGGGCAATAAACATATGAACAGAGGACGAAATAAAAAAGGGATAAATGGGTGTTGATTGTTTTTTAAATACTAAGTCCAATCAGAGAAATAATCAAATAAATATCCCAGGGTAAGGAGGATATAACTTTCCTTATTTATACTAATTAGTATAGAACTTATAATTAAAAGTTAGAATTGGTCTTAGTAGGTTAATGATGTGAAACATCAGTAATCATAGGAACCCATGACGATAATTAATCGTGTATGTATAGTATTTCCATAAAGTGAAACTAAATGTGAATAACTCAGTAATGTAACCCATTTCATTCTCATAAGAAGAGGTATAGAAGGCTAATGTGGCACGAACTTAATAATCTTCGCATATAGTCCTCTTCCTTGGGTCTTAAGTGGCTTGGGTCGAGGGGTCCACTTGGGAGTAGGTCTTTCAGTTTAGGGGTCTTAAATGGAGCGTGTGTGTGGGGAATACCCAAACCTGAAAACTAAAAACATAAAATATGGCTATCTATCATACGGGAAGTAGTAAGCGACAAAGAAGATTATCCAATAAGATCAGCTAGATGATATAGTGAGCGATAAAGTACCATTTTTCACCTTACACGGGGTATGGGTTAATGCGTGAATAACGGAAGCCTTAACTAGTAGGGTCCACAGCTAGTGCCCACTAGTTTATGTTAACGTTGAATAAATCATTGAGGAATAGTAAGTGATCAGCATGTCCGCCTAGGGTCTTAAGTGATCAGGGAGAATCCACCTTATATATTATTAATAGTGGGGCGTTAAATAGTATAGGATAAGCGAATGAATATATATATGTATATATATATATATAGAAACTCCGTAATTAGGGGTCTACCCTCAATTAAATAACCAGCCATGTTCTGGTATAAAGGCTTCAAAAATATGTGCGCAAATGTTCTATCTCGGTATTATACTTTGGGAATACTACTTTGGGAAGAGTAGTAGAGTCGTGCGTAACATCTACAAGGTTGGGCTAGAATCACTAACTGTCGTAGGCATTCATCTTGAGTTGAACCAAACGGGGTACATCTGTGTATTATAATATGTGTTGTGCATTTTCTGTTCACTGGAATCTTGTTGTTTTGACCTCGCTTCTCATTACAACCTCCCAGGTTTCTAGATAAGGTCGGGTTCTCATAGGTGTTTTAATTTGGCTTTCGGTTCTCGTTCTCTCTAAAACTCGGCATTGGAAAAGTGACTTACTTTATAAAGGTAGTTACTTGAGTTTATACTAGTTTATCCTATTCTGTTTCCACTGTGAGTTATCTTATCGTACTCTGATTATGCTCTTTTATTTGCAGGTACCATATTTACACACTCCATGCTTGGACATATTCGAGTTTCAATTTTTGTTGAAATTTGGGCATAGAAAAGTGTGGGGTGTTACACTTGCATCAGCGAAGATTCCATAATAAGGGACCGCTGCCATTCATTTACCTCTGTAGCCAAACCGATGATATCAATAAGCAATTCCTTGTCACAAAGACCTTTGGGCTTCAATTCAATGGGAAGTTCCTGGTCTTCAATACCTTCCACATTCGAACTAGTAAGTTGGTCCGAAATGGTTTTCGGATCTAGAAAACCGAAATCCGTGGTCTGGCCCCAGATTTATCAAAACCAATCACCGATAAAAGCGTTACTTCGGTGTTCTTCATTTGATTAGATCCCCTCCTTTTAAACATTTCCACTTTATGTTAAGTCAAATATTTATTTTGACAACATGTCAAATCAAATCTTATTATCATAACAAGTCAAATCATTTTTGTGATGATATGTCATATCAAATCTTTATTATCATAACAAATCAAATCTTATTTATGACAACATGTCAAATCAAATCTTTATTATTATAACAAGTCAAATCAATTCTTATTTACGACAATATGACAAATCACTATAACAAGTCAAATCAAATCTTATTTATGAAAACATGTCAAATCAAATCTTTATTATTATAACAAGTCAAATCAAATCTTATTATTCTTCAGAAAGCTTTATCTGTCATATCTTATAGGTGGTACTAGATCGTACTATTATGAATCATCACATACTTTTTTTTATTTTCTTTAGTTGTTGCTAACATGAATTTTAGCTTAACCTCTTATACCCTAATTTTGGAAGGATTTTCAAAGTCCTCGAAAAATTCCCAAATAAATCTTAAAGATCATATTTAATTATTGCAAAATCATTTGCCAAAATGTTTAGTCGAAAAACTTTGCTCAAAATCTCTTTCTCCAAAAATCCAGATTTCCTAAGTGTAAGAAAACCCTGATTTTGGTTATTTCCGAAAATAATACCTTTCATTAAATATAAATCCATTTTTATAATTCAAAAGCCTATTATTATATTTGTGATTAATTTACAACTTTATTTATATTTTTACGATGCATGAAAATATTCATTTTGAAAAGTGACCTGAAACTGCCGTTATTGGTAATTTCGGTGAAATTTGTTTTTTTCATAACATAAAACCTATAAGTCCAAATCCTTTGAAACTTTTATTATTTGAAAGATAATGTTATTACACTTCGAAAAAGTCCATTTTAGGAGATTTCGTGTTATAAAATATTTGTGATTATTTCGTGTTATATAATATTATTACGGGTCACGACAACGTGAGATTCTGTCACGGAAAGTGCTCGGTTTTGACTTGAAATGTCATAGCTTACAAAACATGTCGAAATGATTTAAGAATGTTCATAGACTATATTAAATGACTTTTAGCAAGTTATAAAATATTCCTACATACATTTCGAGGAGATAAATCCCATTATTACACAATTTTCTTTCTTTTCGTGAATATGGTGTTATATTCACTAGTGCTTGTCGAGGTATCATTACGTAACTTTGCAAAATCATGTAAACAACCATGACATCCAACACATTCATATGCGAATATATATTAGATAAATATTTTTTTACTTGTTGAACCATAAATGAATATATCTAAATATATGTGACTATATTATTTCTAACTACACTTTTTCAAATTTATTTACTACCAAGTCACGTTATAACTTCATTAAACATATCATACATCACATATTAACCCTAGTAATGTACTATGAAACATTTCAAACATCAACCCAACATAGCTACATTCATTAGCAAATTAAATCTATTTTTAGCTAATTAAACAAAGAGTATTCTCATCCAAAAGCTCCTAGATCTCTACCGGGACTACTTAAGGTCAAAGCTAGTCGTCGGGTGAGCTAACAACACCACACTTCATCTCCCTCCTCCTCTATAGTTCAGCCTCACCCTTGAATGGGTGAAAATGAACTTCAAACTCCCTGAAACTTATATGGTTATTAATGATTTTCCAAGAGGAGTATGGATCTTTGGTTTCGTTGAGTTTGGAAGTTTTGAAGTGGATTCTCTTTTGTTTTTCCTAAGGTAAGGAAGTCATTAAAAGGGAGCTTTGAAAGAGACAAATAATGGAGAAGAAAATGAAATGGAAAGTGGGGGAAAAAAGAGAGTATGTGCATGTATTTTTAGTCAACATATATTAGTTTTTTGGAGCTTGGGAAATTAGCAAACTACCATCCTCACCCATGATATTTTCGGTCGAAATGAAGGAGGGGATGTCCTCCTTGTCAGTGCGCTTATATGCTTGCATGTGGTTGTCCTTCGTTAGCTTTTAGTGTGAAAAAAGTCTCCTCCATGTGCTTGTACTTTCTTGCCTTTTGTGTGTACTTTTTGCATGGAAAATACCTTCTTCCATATGCTAGCATGTGCTTGTATACCTATGTGTATATTTATTTGTCCCTTTTTGTGTATTATCATCCATATACTAGCATGTGTGTGTACCAGTATTCATTAATACTTTTTGAAATTGTATTAAAAAATGAGTGTATGTATCCAAAATCGTGCACAGTAATTCTAAATTCTTAAAAAATCAAATTTTAAAAATACTGGAATTTCTGGGTTGTTACATTCTTTCGTACTTAAAAAGAATTTCATTCTCGAAATATACATTCTTTCGAATCTATATCCAATCTAAATTATGGATTAGCTTTCCTCATCCCATCTTACGTTTCTCAAGTATGATCTGTTGAATCTCCACTCCACTTAATTAAAACCAAACGTACAACCTTCCTCCTGAATCGTTTTTCTGCTCAATCCAAAACCCACATAGGTCGTCTAATGATGGTTAGGTTTGGTTCTACTTCCAAATCTTCTTGAGAAGCTTCTTCGACAATTGCATATGGCTCATGTGCATACTTTCTTAGTTGAGAAATATGAAACACATCATGAACTCCTTATAATTATTCTGGCAACTTGATTCGGTATGCTAATAGCCTAATCCACTCAGGAATAGGATAAGGACCGGTATATCTTGGTGCTAATTTACCAGTTTTGCCAAAACACACAACCCCTCTCATAGGAGATACTTTTTAGAAACACGTGATTGTCAATATTGTAATCTAGATTCCTGTGCCTTTTGTCTGCATAAATCTTTTGCCTAATTTGTGCTTCTTTCAACCTCTTGCGAATAATATCTACTTCTTTGACGCTTCTCTAATCGTTTTAGGACCAAGTGCCAATCGATCACTGGTTTCGATCCAACATGCTAGGGATCTACACGGTCAACTATAAAGTGTTTCAGGCGGTACCATCCCAATAATTGTCTGATAATATATGAGAACTAACTAGATGTGTATTAGTCTCCCATGATTCTTTGAAATCTAGAATACATGCTCGTAAAAGATCTTCCTAAACTTGATTAAGTCTTTCTGTTTGCCTACCAGTTTGAGGATGATAAGAGGTGCTATTATTCGGATTTATTCTTAAAGCTGTATACAAAGATTCCCATAAATGACGAGTAAACGGTGGGTCTCGAGTGCTTACAATGCTAATAAGAACTCAATGCAGTCTGACTACCTCTTTCATATAAATCTCTACTAGAGTCGCAGCTATCCCGGTTGACTTTACAGGGATAAAATGTGCGCTTATAGTTAGACAATCAATAATAACCCAAATAACTTCATTCCCATTTTTAGTTCACCGGAAACCATCAATACTTGATCCCATTTCCACCTTTGAATTTCAAGCGGTTGAAGTAATCCAATGGTTTTCTTCTGATCACATTTGATTTATTGATAGCTTACCCATCGACTTACATAGATAGATATGTCTCTCTTCATGCTCTTCCACCAGAAAGTTGTCTTCATGTCTCTGTACATTTTATTGACTCCTGGGTGAATAGTGAGTTTGGTCTAGTGATATTCAATCAAAACCACTTTCCTTAAATTATCCACTTTTGGAACACAGATTCTTACTATACCTTTATCATCTACTTTAAAGTTTGGATTTTTCTCCTCTATTATTATTTCTCAAGATCTCTCTTATCATCTTCTTGTTTACTAGCAATTCAATCTAGAAGAGTTGGAGTAACAACCAAGCAAGATATTATTGAATGCTTCCTGTTTAATGCATCTGCTACCACATTGGATTTTCCTGGCGTATACTGAATGTCCAAATCATATGCGGCAAGAAACTCTAGCCAACGCTGTTGCCTCGGATTTAGATCCTTCTGAGTGAAACGGTACTTCTGGGATTTGTGATCTATAAAGGGGATCGAACTTATCACCCAGCAAATAATGCCTCCATATCCTTGATGCAAATACCACAGACAAAAGTTCTATGTCATGAGTGGCGTAATTCTTCTCATGAGTCTTTAGCTGTCTACTTGCATAAGCAACTGCCTTTCCATTCTGCATAAGTACAGCTTCTAGGCTTTCTCCGCATGCATATGTATACACCGTAAGACGAACGCTATTATCAGATGTGCTTAAGACTGAAGCGATTGTCAATCTCTGCTTAAGTTCTTAGAACGCTTCCTCTTACTTCAGTGTAAAAGTTGATGCCCTTCCTGGTTAGTTTAGTTAGGTGAGTGGAGATCTTTAAGAATCTTGTACGATTCTTCGATAATAGCCTGCTAGACCTAAAAAGCTCCGGACATCTTTCAGAGTTTTCAGTTGTTTCCAATTTAAAAATAATTGTAGTCTTCCTATGATCCACTGAAACTCCTTTCTCTAACACCATGTGTCCAAGGAATCTTACTTCCCTTTCCTAAAAATGACTCTTCAAATTTTTTTCTTTAAGTTCATTTCCCCTAAATATTTGCAAAACAATCTCCGTATGTTGCTCGTGCTCTTCTTCAGTTTTGGGACAGATAAGACGTCGTCTATAAAAATGAGTACAAATTTGTTCAGCACATCTCTAAATACTCAATTCATCAAGTCTACAAAATAAGTTGGTGCATTAGTTAGCCCAAAAGGCATAACCAAACATTCACCAAATCAATTCGCACAATAGAAAGCATTTAGTGGAATGCAATCCTCTGCAATTCTCAATTGATGAAATCCGGTAGCCAGATCCATCTTAGAGAATAACCATGCACTATGTAATTAATCAAATAAGTCCTTGATCCTAGGTAAAGGGTATTTATTCTTTATAGTTTGCTTGTTCAAATCTCAATAATCCACTTAGAGTGTTTTCATACCATCAGATTTATTTATGAACACCAGCGCTGAACCCTAGTTTGAATGACTTAGCCTTATCAATTTTCCTATGAAGGGGTAAAGTTGTCACTTCTTCAAATACGTTCAGAAATTCTTCGACAACTGGTTTTCTTCTATGCTTCTTTGAAATGAATTGAGTGCATATAAGAAACTATCACATAATGGTCATGCTCCTTCACACGACAATTCAAACTACATGCCCGCTTTTTATATACTCGGCGCTCTTCTTTTACAATCAATCTTCACGTTATATGTGGTCATCCAATCCATATCGAATATAATGTCAAAACCGATAAAATTAAGAATCTTCAGATCACTCAAAAAGATTTGGGATTTGTAAGGAATTTGGACTCTTTAACAACCCATACATATCTTAGTTGGACCACCTATTGGGTTGGAGTCATTGGACACATCAATAGGGGTTTCCATCGGAGTTGGGGTTATTCATATGTTTTTTACTAGTGACTTAGAGATGAAACCATGGGATGCTCATGTATCAAATAAAACTTTAACTAATATATCATTAACATAAAGGTAACCTTCGAGTGCTCCCTTTTGTATTATTCAGCTGTAGATGGCTCAACCTTTATTGCATACATATATGTTTGCTACCTTGGCATTCTTCAGCATTAGTCACTGGTTCTTCCAATGGCCCGGTTGCTTGCAATTGTAATAAAGATTTTTCTGAACTATTGGTGCAGTATGTCTGTGCGATTGTTTTTTAAATTTTAGGGCCTTCGCATTTATTTGATTATGACCTTGCTTTTTAACAATTGAAAAAGTTCACATTTTTCCTACCACCTCCAGCCTTGCTATTGATGGCCCTTTTCTTTAGTTGTTAGTGGCTTTCTATGCTTCAGATGCAGCTGCTTTATCAATTGCTTCATATCTGCAAGCCATGTAAACCAAATCTGTGAAAGTCATCATGATATAGCCAGTTATCCTACTTAAGTACCGGCAGTCCATTCCTTTGATGTACCTATCCTATTTCTTCTTTGACAAATTAACAAAGTACGGTGCGAATCATGATAACTCTTTGAATTTTGCAGTGTATTGTTCCACTGACTTCTCACCCTGCTTCAAGTCAATAAAACTTTGGTAAAGTTCCTTCTTTCTTGCCTCCAGAATATACTTTGCAGTAAAAGATTCCTTAAATCTATCTTCAAAGAAATCATCTTCTGGATCATTCATTGTGCAAGATTCTCACCATGCCAAGGCATTGCCTTGTAGTTGCCAAGTAGCTAAGACTCAGTGCTGTTCATTGCCAAGACCGAGACCCTCAAATATCTTCTCATACATTCGGAGCCATGCTTGTACTTCCATTATTGATTTTGTTCCTTTAAAAGGTTTTCCACCTAGATGGGTGTACTTCTTACATACGAATGATAAATCTATTTGGGGTTGCCTGGGAATTAACGCATACTGACTAGGTGTTACAACTTCTTCCACAGGAGTCAGATTTGGACTTTATTACTATCATTTGGTGCCTGATTATTCTACTCTCTGGCTACGACATCTTGAATTATTCCATTAGTCGCATTGCTACAACTGCCTCCCCTTGCTTGCTTTCTTCTTCTTGTATCTACCATCTTTACTACTTGACAATAACAAGATATGTTTAGAACAAAAGATTTATATTTAGGGAAAGCAACAATCATAACAAAAACTTATAGCATCCTTATACTGATAAAATTACAAGTACACACTCAATTTATATTATACGCTCAAACTCATTCTAGAGTATTACTAACTTTATCTCTAATGAGTTAGTTACGACCCGCCTTTCTGCCCGGTTCCAACCGACAATTAAACTGACTCAAACCGTTTATAAAGACAGATTATTATGGGTACTTACAGATTCGAACAAAACAAAACGAACTTTAATTAATATCTCAACAATATTACATCAAAGTTACAAGAGATACATCAGGGTATATCGATTACACAACGAATAATACTAAACTCGGCGGAAGAATATGAATGCTCCAAGATATTGTATCTCCAATTAAAATCCCGAATCCTGCTCTAACCATCTCCAAGGCTAAATCTGCAAATAAAACCACTAGTTGCTCGAGTGAAAAATTATGTGCACTCAGAGTTTAGGTGTAGGAACAATAAACTCTAGGTCGGTCATGTGACTGGTGTGAGAACTCAAAACAGTTGTTTTTAGATTTATTTTAAAGTTTGTTAATTCACTGGACCACGTCGTTAAGCACAGAACAAGTTTACTCCATGTGCATACCAGTGCATTGAAATCCACAATGCTTTTTTAAAAAATAAACTATCATAAGGCTCATCCTACATCACACAATGCAAGCGCACACCAATAGACGAGTTTTGTCCTTATGATAACTAAAAATGCTTTGATACGTGAAAATCCTTTTTTATATTATTATTAGTGCATAATGTGAAAAACCTTTTGAAACTAAATACATTAATCTTAGCCAGCACAGGTACCATTATATTATGCTGACGTATAAATATACAACTAAAACCGTATAGGATCGTAGTGGAAAACTGGATGCCAACAATGACAAGGCAAAGAATCTTCCTTACCAAAGGGAACACCTCTAGAAGGATGTACCTATGAGAAAACAACTCATGCTTTCTCGACTACACAAGACTGGACCATCTTTATATGTTGACTCTAGTAGATGGCAACACGATTATGACATTCCCCGACCGTTACCAACCTTTAACTAAGCGCTCGTTTTCAACACCCGCATAATATAGATTTCCATATAAATAAATACCTAGGCTCCATACCATTGTACCGCTTTTTATCTAAAAGGTAATAACCATAACCTAATGGGCGCGACCTACATATCATTGCTACTATAAGCTTGTTTTAGGCCATTACTGGAATGTGAGGCTTGTCGAGGTCTCGTTATACACAAAGCTACGCTTCAATAAGCCATGCTTTGATCATCAATAGCTCATTACTTAAGTATGTCACATTATCCACTCACCACGCATAACTAATATCTATTAATATATAACCTCTAAGCTCATACGCCTTAGAGAAGGGTGTTAAGCTAAGAGAATAAATTCTCCGTCACCAAACAAATATATATTTAATAGAGATCAGTCCTATACAGTCAATTATATTGTCAGACATACAATTCAAACGAACCCATTCCAGGTCTGAATGAAACCAAAATATAAAATTCCTCCAAATATGTTCAACCTACTTGCCACTTAACCAATATAACATCCATATGCAAGTGGGAGCCAACGATTCGAGACATTTAGCAAACAGTCCTTCTGGTGTAAAGGGTCCCGCTCTTCAATATCGTCTTCAGTTGCTCCATAACGTCATATTATTAATCGAAACAGTTTTCTGACATAAATCTGATCTCGGTCTTTCCAAATGATAAGCGCAATTAAAAAAACACAATTATAGATCACACACGGCTTCAAAAAAATCACATTCCATCTTCGATTTTTTTAATTATTTTTTTTAAACCCATTCTCAAATTATTCTTTAACAAAATCCATATTTCAAAAATTCATCTCATAACTTTTCTCTTTAAAACACTTCCTCTCAAATAAAAGATAATTTAGTTTAGAAATCTCAATTAATTCTTCCGTATGACACGTTATCCAAATCCATATTCTTTTGAAAACCCTTAATCCACGTTTCGTAATTTCAATCATAGTTTCCATTTAAAATGATTTCCCAACATTCAATTCTTTAATCTTAATTAACAGATTATAATTCGCTCCTAATGTGCTTTCAATTTCCTTAAATCAATGAATTGATTAAAATCCCACTTACGATATGAATTTCCACAACTCAATCTCATCTGGTTTCAAGAATGATATTATTGAATACACCATCCACAACAAAACCTAAATCAATCGTACTGAACATAAGTTACAAAAAAATTATATCTACTTAGATTCGATATCAATTCTCATAATTAACGAATACTATAAGTGGAATAACGATAATAATATCTTCCAAATTCCTCAAATAGTATATGTTTACACCATGTAATTTCATATCAAATATCCTAAAATTATTTCTATCCAACTCATCTCGATTAAATCGGAAACTTGTAACATAGTTTGAAAATTTATCAAACCCTTTTATATTAGATATAGATAGAAATATCATCAACTAATCCTCAATATTAATCTCCGTACCCAACTCATACTATAAGCAGAATAATGGTTGCTACCTTCTAAATTCCTTAGTAAGTAAGAGTTATCATCTATAGGGATAATATTAAACATCCGAAGTTTCATCTCCAACCATATCCAATTTATTTATAAATGGAAAACCATTTTTTATATTAAAAAACCAATTTAAATTCTATATCAAATATTTGTAATAATTTTAAACCTTTGAAAACATTTCAAAAACCATTTGAAAAATGCTTAATTATAGTTTAGAAACAATTCGCAGGTTGAAAATTTCAAAATAGATTTTTCAAAGAAAGCGTTACAAAAGTGTTACAATCAAATATATTTGCTAATTTGATTAAAAAAGCCTTTATATTATCCAAAACCCAAAATTTTCAATTCAAAACACTTTTAAATAATTTATAACGATTTTTACAAAAATTTTGCAAATTTTTAAAACTTTAAAAATATTTGTTTATAGTTACGGTCGACGAACTTCACTTACAATGACCTTTTCCAAAATCATTTTAAACATAACTTGAAAACTACTCATCGAAATTTAAAAATTTCTTTTTAACTTGAAACCTAATGTTATTTGAAAGCATACATTTTTCGTTTCGATGAAATCCTATATAAAATGCTCAAGTTATAAGCATTTGAAGTTTATTGATCAAAATTCATGAACTGTCGCTGCTCGAGTAGTCCTATTCAGGCCAAATAGCGTCGTATATTTAAATTATGCCCGAATTACTTCCAAAACGATTATATACCTTTATAAATATATATATTCATTTGAAAATGATATTTCAAATATTTAACTTCAAATTCAAGTTAATTTCAAAATCGAATATTATAATACTATTATATTAATAAAATAATATTATTTCCAAAAAACAAGTCCGATTGACTTTAAAATTTGCTGAAGCTCAGAAGAAAATTATATAAGGCCATTTACGAAATCAGTTTGAATAGAAACAATTTCTAGATAGGAAAACCAAACTTCACTTTTTCAAAACAAAACCCGTTTTCATCGTTTTATAACAGCATTGTTTAAAGTCAAAATCTCGTTTAACAAAACATTCCTCTTTACGGAAGTTGTTCGTATGTATTTCTTATTCATTTCCAAACCATTTCAAATTTCAAATTTGAAAATAATTTTTTCAAACCAATATTTCCAATATTATAGTAATATAATATTATTTACGTTTTCGACTATGGAGGAGATTTAACTGATTACCAATGCAATATCAGAATTGCAGTGTCATAGTGTGAGTGAAACAACATCAACAACCATTATAAACATCCATAGAAACCATCATATACATTATTAAATAAATAATAACTGTGCATAAGCTATATAACACTAATGCTTAATAGTGTGATCTAAACTACGCAATCATCATCAGTCACAAACAACCATCAACCATTAATCAAATTAATTAACACTTGTTGATCATAATCTAATTAATATTTACTAATTAACGTTTACCAAACTAGTGCACAAATTTAGGAGTTCTCACCTCATATCTTTCCAATCTTAGGTAGGCAAGCCTAGTAAACACCGACGGGAAGAATTTCGGCGCACCATCGCTTTAATTTTTCTGACACGGAAAATAGGCTGAATTCCTTCTGGTTGTTGGACTATCTACACTCTGAATTTGGAAAAGTTCCCAACCACAAAGTTGTAGAGAATTCTTTTCTCTTCAATTTAAAAATAGAATTTTCCAATTCTGATCATTTGTGAGGGAGATATGCCCTAAATGGTGGAGGTGTTTCTCAATTTTAACAAAAAAACCAGAAAATATGCTCTTTAAAGATTTAGGATTTTGGAATAGTTAGGCTAAGAATTTGTAAAAGTGCTCAACTACAAAGTTGTAGCCACTAAAAAAATACACAATCTAAAAAAAGAATTACATTGTTTGAATTAATTTTGATAGAGTTATGGAACCTGCAAGTAGCTGGCCTGGGCGGAGGTGGAGTTTTGTGAGATGGAGAGAGCCGAAGCAAAGGGGGAAGAGATGGAGGGAGTGGGGCTGCCAACGATGGCGTTGCCGTGAAGAGGGAAAGGAGTGAGGAAGGTGAGGAAATAAATGGTGGGAGGAGATGGTGAGAAAATGGTGCATATGCACCTCCTTATATAGCCACTTGGAGGGTATTTTTAGTAATTTCGCCAGGGACACATGTAACCCTTCAGAAGCCTAAGTACATGCAAAATGCCACAAACACAAACCACCATCCAAAATACCATGGGAATGCCAAAACCATGGACTCAAAACCAGGTGCCAATTGGAAACACATTTAGCCACCCTTATAAGTGTCACTAATTTGCAACGCGTCTCAATCGTTACTAATTTCAAGTGTTCTAGTTCATCCTTTATCCAATTAATCATTTGACAATTATTCCGATAAAATACGATAATAACTAACGTACTCTCGAACAAAGTTTTGTAGATGTTTTATTTTACAAATTAAGTTATAAGTCATGTTTTAATAATCATTTCTTAACAAATAAAATTTGACAAAAGTTTACTTAAAAATTATTTCATAAATACATTTTGGAAAATCTTGTTATAACAAAACTTGACAAATTTTTACTAAAAATTATTCATCATATTTTGAAAAAAATCATTATTTAAAATATCATTTAAGAATATAAATTTTTATTATAATTATTTCAAATCCAAATTTAAATTAAATTAAATCCATTTGTATATAGAAAATTCAAATTATATTTCAAAAGTAAGTTTTAAATTGATTCAAAGTTCTGGGTCATCACATTCACCCCCTCCCTCTTAAAACTTTTCATCCTCGAAAAGGAAACGGGGTTAGATAAAATTCTCTTTCCTTCATGAATCTTTGAATTTCCAAATTAAAATTTAAAGTTCTTTATACCAAAATTTTATCCTCACATTGGAAACGCCGGGTAGAGTACATAGGTGCAGACTACCATATCTACAATGTTCTCCGAACGTTGACCTATAATTATCCCTTATATCCAAATCATTATTTACACGGCCAATTGCTTAATACTCAACGATTTAACACCCCTAATAAACAAGAAAATTTAGAGTTATAAATCATTTTCTTAGGTCTAATCTTGCTAATTATTAACGATATTTTTTGTCGACACCCGGACTAGGATGGACAATGCATATGCTTAGTGGTTTGATGGAAGATCAATCTGATGGTCATTGAAATGCAACCTTGAATCATTAAACTTAACGAGCTTCGCTGTTTCCTTTGTATCAAGGCCTTAAGTATGAATATTTGTTACTGTTCCCTCAAGGGGTGATTATCACGCTTACGAGACTATAGAGTCAGTGATAACCATGGGAGAAGGGCTTTACAAGTTAGCTCCCTGTCCAATCATTATAAACACAATATGATTATCGAATCGAGAAATGTTTAAGTCATAGATTTCCCCTTTTAATTTATTGCAGATATATTACAAGAGTTATAGAAATCCCCAATTTGATTGGGAATTAGGGTTTCCTCTTAAAGAGAAACGTACAAGATTGAGAAATGAGAATTCAGCCTCCAAAATGAGACCCATAAAGTCTTATTTATAGACAAATTAGGACCCCTTTCGCTATTGGGCTAGAAGAAGCCTTTTTTGGGTGTAACAGCCACGCGTCGGCCACTTTTCTCTTTCGGTTCTGGTTGCTTTACTCTCGGGCGCTCTTTTGTCCTTGTTGACGGAGGTAATATTGCTTTCAAGGTGCCGGTATTTGGCTCTCGGAGGGATAGTCTCGGCTTTTGAAGCTTCTCTCTGGTGTTAACTCTACCTCCTTTGTATTGATACCAAGCCTGTTGGTGTGGATAGCTTTAGGAAAGGCTTTGGCTTCCGGCTATGAGCTTCCGGTCATGAGCTTTCGGTCTTGTCATTAATTCTTCATGGTATTTACCTTTGTGCTTCAAGTGTGTTGTTTTGGGAACCGCTACCCCTTTCGGCGTCGACACTAAGTGAATTATTGTGGATGACTTTTTTCTCTTAGAAGCTTTGACTTGCTTTTCGTTAGAACCCTGAAATGGGTTTTAGCTTTCCAGAGGGGCGCTTCCGATACTTTATTGGTTGTCTGCAAAATTTGTCTCTCGGTGATCATCAGACTGGGATCTCGGTGGCTGGCTTTTAGATAGTTCCCTCATGTTTCGAGCTCTGTGCTCTCGATGCTTCCATCTCTTTTGTATCGGCATTAAGAAAATTACCGTTGATAGCTCTTTCGCCTTTCTGGATCTTGAGTTGTAGTATTTTTGATTATTTTCTTCACCCGCTTCCAGTTTTGAGTGACATCTCATTACCTACCCTTCGTGCCGGAAGTAACCCATCATTACTCTTTCTTTTAAATTAGATCTAAGGTTTTCTTCTTTGATGTTGTTGTTGGTTGGTCGTTGTTCTGAATGCCTCTCTTATGCTTTCAGTTTTATCCTTTACCTATTCTTTGCCTACATATTACTCTTCAATGCTTGTGACAGTTCGATGCCCCCTCGCTGTCAACCTGTCTCGGTGTTAATTTTGGTAGTAACATTATCCTCCTTGTGAAGGGGTATTTTCAAGTTTTCAAATAGAACTTCGTTTCTGGGTCTTTCCTGCTTTTTCCCTATATGAATTTCAATAGCTAATACTCTCATTAGCCTTTTCATGGTTTTTTTATCAATTGTAATGTACTAGATTAGGTATTGCTCAGGATTGAGCCTTAGTAGTATATTAACCATGTATCTATGGTCCGGTGCCCATTTATACTTTACATTCTATTGGAAAAAAAGGGAGAGAATTTTAGAAACTTCCTGGTTATCAAGTGTGAGCAGATTCCATCCTTAATATTGAATTCCATAATGAGGTGTCTATGATACCACTTTTATGGTAAGTTGCCAAATATGGAACGGTGGGACAAAAACCCATATTCAGATGTTCATAATGGAAAGTCATGGCTTTGCTTTACGAAAATGAAAGGAAGTCCCGATCCAATCCCTATTCAGGTATTAAAGATTGAAGATCAGAAGCTTGTGTCTAATATTAATAGAAATCCCAAACTGACCAAGATTTGGGAGTTAAAGATCGAAGACCAAAAACACACTTATAGCAATAATAGAATTCCCGAACTAACCCAGATTCGAGTATTTAAGACTGAAGATCAGAAATCCACTTCTTGTAATAATAGAATTCCCGAACTAACCCAGATTCAGGTATTTAAGACTGAAGACCAGAAATCCAGTTTTGGTAATTGGCTTTGTTACCCGCCTTCGGGTTTGATTTTTAAAGAAGCAGACGGTGTACATGCTTTTTAAGCCACTCCTTGGGCTTTTGATTGTCAAAGCAGAGGATGTACATGCTTTGATGGCCACTCTCTGGGTCTGTGCGTCCGATGCGCTTGACTAACTTATCCATAAGTAGGGCCCAAGGACTTACCGACCTCCCTCCAGGAGGCGCCTTATCCTGACCATCGTAGCAATGATAAGGTCTTAGATACTTAAACTGGGCCATAATAAACGCAGAATTAAGGCTTACTCTTTCGATGCTCTACCTTGGCCATCGTAGGCGGTGATAGAGGCTTAGACTCTACCCCACTCCAAGGGGTTCCTTATTCTGGCCATTGTAGGCGATGATAAGGGTATACGTTCTCTTTTGCGAGTAATACAGAACATAACAAGAAGTAGGACGTGCTCTTCTACGAGCAGAGGTAGGACACGCTTAGTTTATAGCAGAGGTAAGGCGTGCTAAATAGAAGCTCTGTCTCGACCATTTCTAGCGCAGATCAGATGCTTGCCCTTTTGATGCTTTAACCTGGCCCTATCGTATTTGGGCGCGGAGAAGGGCTTACACATCACCCCCCTCCGGGTGGTGCCTTGCTTTGGCCAGCTCGGTGGTAACAAGGGTTTTCATCCGTTTGTGGCTTAACCCTCCTTGGGTTATTTTGAATTATGAGAGGGTTCCCATACCCTTAGTTGTGTGAGTACTAGGAGACCTTTCTTTATTCATTTATCATTGAGAAGTATGGTCTTAAGTGTTCCGAGTTCCACATTCTTGGAACGAGATCGCCATTTGATTTGCAGAGTCGATACGTCTCAGGTATGACTTCTTGATGAATGACTAATGGTCCTTCCTAATTTGGGCCAAGCAGACCATCTGATGGATTCTTTATGATGGCCATTACCCTTCGTAAGACCAAATATCCTTTTGTGAAGGATCTAGTTTTAACCCTTGAGTTTTAGTACTTTTTGATTCTCCATTGGAATTCGGTCGTTCTAATTATAGTATCGTCTCTTAATCCTTTTATTAGGTCTAAGGATTCCTTTTTTAAATCTTGATTAGGATCAAATGCGTAGCTATCCTTCTGTGTGAAGGGATTTCAACCTCAATTGGAAGCATGCATTCGCACTCATATGTCAAAAAAATGGAGTAATTCATGTTGCCATTTTGGCAGAAGTTTCATATGCCCAAGGCCTAAGGGTAATTCTTTTGCCCAATTTCCTTTAGCTTGGTTTAGTCGTTTCTTGAGAATTGTCTTTATGGTTTTGTTTGCCACTTCGACGACTCCATTTTCCCTCGGATGTACTACCGAGGAAAAGCTTTTGATTATTCCACTCTTATCGCAAAATCGAGTGAATTCCTCGCTTTTTAATTGTATTCCACTGTCTGATATGATCTTGTAAGGAATCCCAAAGCGAGTAACAATATTCTTTATCATAAATTTCAACACCTAATTAGATGTGATTGTTGGAAGGGTTCTGCTTCCACCCATTTTGTAAAGTAATCGATAGCAACTACAACATACTTAGCTCCACCCTTGGAGATTGGAAGGGGTCCAATCAAATCTATCCCCCACACATCAAAAGGCCAAAATCTTGAGATAGTGGTTAACTCACTAGGAAGTAGTCGGGGTATCTTAGAATACCTTTGACATTTCTCACATTTCTTGACATATTCAATTGCTTGGCTAACCATTTGTGGCTAGAAAAATCTTTGTCGCATAACCTTCTTGGCTAACTTAATTCCATTGGAATGGTCCTCGCACAAATCTTCATGTGCTTCTTTCAACAACTTAAGCCCGTTCTCCAGGCTTACGCATCTTAAATAGGGGAGTGAGTGCCTTTTCTTATGGGGTATCCCACTTATAACCACAAAGGTAGGATCTTGGTGCCTTTTCTTTCTCGCATCTTGCCTACTAAGGGGTAGAACCCTGTTCATGAGGTAGCCTACTATTGGTGCCATCCAAATATTTTTATAAGGGGATTCCATTTCTACTGAGAATGGTTCCTTATTGAAGGTAACCTCCTTACTCATTCCATTTTCTTTTTCCAAAGATTGGGATCTCGTTAAGACCAACAATTTGTTTCATGTTTCGGGCTCTTCCTGGTCAATGCTAGATTTTTCTTGATACCCTACGGGAATTATCCGGGTTTCAGGTGCTCCTCGGGACCTGGGCCAATTTGGCTAATGAATCGGCTTAGGTGTTTTCCCCTCTTGGGATTTGACATATTGAAAAGTCCTTAAATCGAGAGAGCATCTTTAGTATCTTCTTTACATATATTGCCAACCGAGCATCCTTGGTTTCATAGTTTCGCTTAATTTGATTTACCATTAATTGTGAGTCACTAAAGATCTCTATCCGGGGTACTTTCAACTGCAGTGCTAGGTTCAATCCTGCCATCATAATTCATATTTGGCCACATTGTTGGTAGATGTGAATCCTAACTTCATTGCATTATGTAAGTGGTGCTCATTCAGGGTAATTATGACGTATCTTGCCTCCGCTCCTAGTTCGTTTGAAGCCCCATTTATGAATAGTTGCCACTTAGCCTTCAATTCATTCTCCTTGGTTAACTGTTCAGTGATGAAGCTTGGGCATTTGTTCACAAAATCTGCAAGATCTTGTCCTTTGATCGCTTCTCGGGGTTGAAACTCAATTTCGCATTAACTAAGCTCAATTCCCCATTTCACTAATCTTCCTAAGGTTTTCGGCTTGTTGAAGACTTGCTTAAGTGGAAAATTAGTTAAAGCCTTGACGGAATATGCTTGAAAATAAACCCTGAGCTTTCTTGCCGTAAGTATTAGATAATATGCTAACTTTCCCACTATGGGGTATCGGGTTTCTGCATCTTTTAACCTTCTGCTAAAATAATAAAGTGGGTGTTGAGTTCTGTCACTTTCTCTTACAAGGACCAAATTTACCACATACTCTGAAATGGCCATATAGAGATATAAATCTTCCCCTTTCTCGGGACAGGATAAAACTAGGGGCTTCTCCATGTAATCCTTCAATTCTTGAAAGGCTTTTTTATATTCTTCATTCCATTCGAAGTTCTTCTTTTACTTTATAACATCAAAGAAATGGTCGCATTTGTCAGTGGCCTTGGAAATGAACCTGCTGAGGGCTGCTAATTTCCCGTTTAGGCTCATGACCTCTTTGCTTGTTCTGTGTTCAGCCATGTCCTTTATGGCTTGGATTTGGTTGGGACTAGCCTCAATGCCATGTTCCCTGGATACATATCCTAATAAGTTCCTGGATTGAAATCCAAAAGAACACTTTTGTGGGTTTTACTTCATTCCATAACCCCTTAAGATATTGAACATCTCCTCTAGGTCTTCCAAGTGGCTTTCCATTTTGACGAATTTTACTAACATGTCATCAATGTACACTTCCATGTTGCGCCCTGTCTGATCTCGGAACATTCTGTTAACTAGCCTTTGGTATGTTGCTCCAGCGTTATTCAATCCGAAGGGAATTACTTCATAACAAAACGTTCCCCAATCGGTAATGAAACTTTTATGCTCCTCGTCGTGTTTTGTGCATGGGAATTTGGTTGTATCCCGAGTAGGCATCCTTAAGGGGAAGCAACCTACGTCCGCTTGTTGTATCAACCAATTGGTCTATCCATGGAAGGGGATAGTAATCTTTAGGGAAAGCCTTGTTTAAATATATATAGTCGACACAAGTTCTCCGCTTCCCGTTGGACTACTAATACAGGATTAGCTAGCCATTTGGGTTAGAAAACTTCCTGGATGAACCTGTTTTTCTCCAACCTGTTAACTTCCTCTTTTAAAGCCTTTAACTGGTCTCTATTGTATTGCCTTTTCTTTTGTCGAACTGGGATTACAAAAGGGTTGATGTTTAGAGCATGGCTCATGATAGAGGGGTTGATTCCAACCATGTCCACATGTGTCCAAGCGAAAACATCCTTGTGAGTTGTAAGAACTGAACTAGGTTACTCCTCAAGGGTTTTGTCAAATTTTCCCTATCTTGATAACTATGGTCTTATCCTTTAGAACAACGCTTACTTCCTCCAAGTCCTCTATTGGTCTTGTCCTTTCGGTGTCCCCTCGAGAATCAAAATCTATTACAATTTCCTCTTCCTCTGCCAAATTTATGTCATCGACTCTCTTCCTTTTTCGTCTCAAAGAAGTGTACCTACCATTCATACGTTTGTCAGTTTTATTGATTTTTATTTTAGCTTTGAATGTTGGATGTAAGAATCCATTATCCGAAGGTTAAAAAATAGTAGTGGAATCAATGTACGAGGAATAATCCCTTTTGTATTTGTCAACTGTTGCGAAATATAACTCGTGAGAAATAAACTGTTCACCTTTGATGGTAACCCATCCTTTTTTGTTAAGAAATTTAGCATAAGGTATTTGGAAGAGACAAAAGCATCCATTTCCTCCAGAGCAAGTGAATCGGAGACAACCCAACTTGGACTAGGAGATTGATTTGTCCTACTGGATTTGATCCCTTGTTGTTGAAGCCGATGATTGGATCGTTGCTCAGTTCTAACTTCTCCTCGGAGATTCCCATCTGGTCAAGAGCATGTTTAAAGATGGCATTGACGACGCTTCCAGTATCAACAAGGATATTAGAAATTACAGAAATCCCGATTTGAGCTGTTAACATGAGAGGGTCGTTGTGTAGGAAATGAACCCCTTTCTTCATCTCATCTGGAGAAATCACCGGTTGTGCATCTTAAGAGTTTAATGGGCATTCTCCAATGATGGTTCCTCTCGGATAAGAATATGCCTTCGCGAGCTTCCTAGCTACTGGATGATTTCCAGTAAGATGTGTCCCACCATGAATCATATCGATTCGATTTATTGGTGGACCCAAGTCTAGATGTCCTTCTTCTGCTGTAGCTTCTACTGCGTTAGCTGAAACCTTTTGTTGTCCATTCTCATGCTCGAAAGATAACGGCTTGTTTAGAACAAACTCTTTCAGATGTCCTTTGCGGATAACTTCTGAATAATCCCGTCTAAAACCTTGCATTCGTCAGTTTTATGTCCGTTTGTTTTGTGATTTTCAAAATTTTTTCTGCCTGCATAGGGTTCAGGGAAATTCTTGGATTTGAACGAGGCTAGGAAGTTATTGACCCTTTATTTTTGCACAACATACACAAAGGAGATGGACTTTTTTAAAGCGACTAAGTTGGAATTAGAATCCTCCCATATTGGCCTTTTCTGATTTCCATCTTGACCGAACCTTCCACTGTGGGGTTTTCGTCCGAAGCCCGACTTTCCTCCTTCCCCTCGAGGTCTGAACGTTTTCTTTGTAAAGTACAATTCATCCATACAGATGAACTTGTTAGCTTGAAAGTGGAAGTCTTGTAGGTCCTTACAGCCATGGATGTATAGTTTCTTCCAAAAGGGGTATTCTCAATTAACCCTGAATGCATAACAGTTAACTTGTCGTGATCATTCATATCTTTTGCCTTTAGTGCTCCTACGTTGAACCCTTCCAAGTAATCTCCTAGGGATTCGCCTTTCCTCTGCTTGATATTAGCAATAACTGTGTAGTCAACTGTTGGATCTTTACAGATGCAAAATTGTGTGGAAAACTCATAGGCGAATTGTCTCCACGAGTAGATAGTATTCTCTCTGTACGGACAATACCATTTGGCTGCTGCTCCTTGGAGCGTCACTGGGAAAAGACGACATCTAACGACCCCCGAAGCATTATAGAGATCCATTTGGCTTCGAAAGCCATTAGATGATCACCAGGGTCAGTAGCTCCGAGATACTTTATAGTGGGAACCTTTGCCCTAGATGGAATCATAATGTTTATGATCTCGTCGATGAAAAGAGATACTCTATCATTATCATTAACCCTATCATCTTGAGTTCTTTTCCCTTTGCTCCCCAACTGGTCTTTAATGGTTTTTCTTGTTATGTCTTTGAGATAGGCCTCCGTGTTATCATAATTGGCTCTTTTAGGATCATAACCTTTATATGTAGAGCTTCCAGGTCTCTCCTAGATACATTGATTTCCTTGATGATCTATCCCTGTCAAAAGGGATTTCTTCTTCTTAGAGGAAGCTTCTTTGAGCCCTTCTTTTGCTCCGTAGTGTTAGATGGGTGCCTTTCTCTTTGGAGATTCATCCACTTCCCTTTGGCTGGACTTAGTTAGCTTTGAAAACTTTTGCACTTAATTAGCGTTCATATGAGCTTGTATTTCCTCGATTTGTTTCTCTAGAATATGATTTTAGCGGCAATTTCCTAAATGGCATTTGGATTTGGTGGTTGCACCGGGTTGTTCTTCCTTCTTCGTTATTATTTAGATTGAATGTTGGATTCTTGTTTCCTTCAAGGGTTGCATTAGGAGTTGGTTCCTTGTTTCGTTCCTCCAATCTTTTCCTACCTTCATGCAGCATTAAATTTATCAAATTAACTTCTAATTGGGTAAACATAAGGTCGGAGGTTTGAACCCTCCCTCTAGCGCCAAAATGTTAACGATATTTTTCGTCAACACGAACTAGGATTGAAAATGCATATGCTTAGTAGTTTGATGGAAGATCAATCTGAAGGTCATTGAAATGTTAACCTTAAATCAGTAATCTTAACGAGCTCCGCCATTTCCTTAGTATTAAGGCCTTAATTCTGAAGATTTGTTACTCTTCCCTCAAGGGGTGAGTATCACACTTACGAGACTACAAAGTCAGCGGGAGAATGGCTTTACAAGTTAAATGAGGTTGACATTTTATGAAACATTCACCTTTAGATTCAGGTTAAAATACTATATATAGTGCTAAGAGGAAACAAGATAATGACTTACAACGCCCGGGTTGTTTACATGCAATAACACTTAATGACTTATAAGATACTTCCACATCAAACCAGCCCAAAGAAGGGCCTTGGTTGCGTTAGTTATCAAGTCATAAGCTTACGGCAAGCTCTCTTCTGAGGTTAAGTTGCATTAGGCTCACTATGGAAGAGTTAAATCACATATTGAAAGTTTGAAAGGGGAAAAGCCTTGGTTTTGCCCGGACCTTTCCTCCTACGAAGGGGCTGATTAACCCTTTCATAAGAAAGGTTGGTGTTAACTCCCTTTCTAATCATTATAAACACAATATGATTATTGGATTGAGAAATGTTTAAGTCCCAGACTTCTCCTTTTTATTTATTTCAGATATAATTACAAGAGTTGAAAAAAATCCCCAATTTGATCGAGAAATTTGGGTTTCTCTTAAAGAAAAGAGTACAAGATTGAGAAATGAGAATTCAACCTCTAAAATGAGACCCCTAGGGTCTTATTTATAAACAAGTTGGGACCCCTTTTGCTATTGGGCTAGTAGAAGCCTTTTTTGGGTGTAACAACCACGTGTCAGACGCTTTTCTCTTTCGATTCCGGTTGCTTTGCTCTCGGCCGGTCGTTTGGCCTTTTTGATGGAGGTAGTATTGCTCTCAAGGTGCTGGTCTTCAACGCTCGAAGGGATAGTCTCGGCTATTGAAGCTTCTCTCTGGTGTTAACTCTACCTTCTTTGTATCGATACCAAGCCTGTTGGTGTGGATAGCTTTAGGAAAGGCTTTGGCTTTCGTCTATAAGCTTCCGGTCTTATCATTAATTCTTTAGGGTATTTACCTTGGTGCTTCAAGTGTGTTGTTTTAGGAATCGCCACCCCTTTCGGCGTCAAAACTAAGTGAATTTGTGTGGATGGCTTGTTTCTCTTAGAAGCTTTGGCTTGCTTTTCGGTAGATCCCTGAAGTGGGCTTCGGCTTTCCGGAGGGGCACTTCCAATACTTTGTTGGTTGTCTGCTAAAGTTGTATCTCGATGATCTTGGTAGCTGGCTTCCGTAGTTCCCTCATGTTTTGAGCTCCGTGCCCTTGATATTTCCGTCTCTTTTGTATCAGTATTAAGCAAATTACTGCCAATAGCTCTTTCGCTCTTCTGGGTCTCGAGTTGTAGAATTTTTGGTCTTTTTCTTCACCAGTTTCCAACTTTGGATGACTTCTCGTTAGCTACCCCTCTTACCAAAAGTACACTGTCATTACTCTTTCTTTAAATCAGATCTGAGGTTTTCTTCTTTAATGATGCTGTCGATTGCTCGTTATTCTGAATGCCTCTCTTGTGCTTTCAGTTTTATCCTTTACCTAGTCTTTGCCTATGGATTACTCTTCTATGCTTGTGAAGGTCCGATGTCCCTTCATTGTCAGCCTGTCTCGGTGTTAATTTTGGTAGTAACACTAACCATTCCGAATGCAAAGGTTGTGGAACTTATTCCTTTTCAGTTTCCAAAATTACTATTAATCTTTACCCGAAAAACCCGATCATCTCATTTTATGTCATGAATTTTATTATATTTTAACCCAAGTTTATATCTTATCTTGATTTCTATTATATTTCAAAACGCATTAGTTCCAAAACTTAATTCATTTTACATGAAAAGGCGCTCTCTCGATCATAGTACTCCAGAAACTCATTCTATGGCATTATTAACACTATCTCTAATGAATTCATCATTATACGATATTACTAATCCTAACTCTAAAGAGTCCTTTCTCTTTTGTTCAAATGAGTCGTACCCCAAAGCTTTGTATAAACCAAAGCTCTAATACCACAATGTAACGACCCGCCTTTTCCCCGATTCCAGCCGATAATTAAACCGACTCAAACCATTCATAAACAAGGATTGTTATAGGTACTTACACGTTTTAACAAAAAATGAACTTTTATTAATATCTCAATAATATTACATTAGAGTTACTGGAGATACATCAGTGTATATCAATTACACAATGGAACATACTAAACTTAGCGGAAGAATATGAATGCTCCAAGATATAATAGCTCCAGCTAAAATCCAAAATCCTGCTTTAACCAACTCCAAAGCTAAATCTGCAAATCAAACTACTAGCTGCACTTATGAAAAATTATGGGCATCCAGAATTTAGGGTTGGAACCAGTGCACAAATTTAGGAGTTCTCACCCTCATACCTTTCCAATCTTCAGTAGGAAACCTAGCGGACACTAGACAGAATTTCCACGCACCGTCGGTTTAATTTTACGGACGTGAAAATTGACTGACTTCCTTTTGGTTTTGGGACTATCTACACTCTGAATTTGGAAAAGTGCCTAACTACGAAGTTGTAGAAAATCTTGTCTCCTCAATTAAAAAAGAGCTTCCCAATTCTGATCATTTTTGTGGTAGATATAGCCTAAATGGTGGAGGTGTTTCTCAGGTTTAACAAAAACAACCAAAAAATATGCTCCTCAAAGATTTAGGTTCTAGGAATGATTATGCTCAGAATTTGGAAAAGTGCTCAACTACAAAGTTGTAGCCACTGAAAAAAAAAATCTAGAGAAAAAAGAATTGCATGATTTGGATTAATTTACGAAGAGTTACGGACCCTGCAAGTTGCTGGCCTGGGCAAAGGTGGAGTTTTGTGAGGTGGGGAGGGCCGAAGCAAAAGCGGAGGAGATGGCCTGAGTGGGGTTGCCGACGGTGGTAGGTGGAACTGCCGTGGAGAGGGAGGGGATCAAGGAAGGTAAGGAAAGAAATGGTAGGAGGAGATGGTGAGAAAATGGTGACTATGCATCTCCCTATATAGTCACTTATGGAGGGTATTTCAGTAATTTCGCCAGAGACACATGTTTCCCTTAGGAAGCTAAGAACATGCAAAATGCCACATACACAAACCACTATCCAAAATACAATGAACGTGCCAAAACCATGTGCAAATTAGAAACACATTTGGCTACACTTATAAGAGTCACTAATTAGAAACGTGTCTTAACCGTTACTAATTTCAAGTGTTCAAGTTCACCATTTATCCTCTTAAACATCTAACGATTATCCCAATAAAATACGATAATAGCTAACGTATTCTCGACAAAGTTTTGGTGATGTTTTATTTAACAAATTAAACTATAAGCCATGTTTTAATAATCATTTCTTAACAAATAAAATTTGGCAAAAGGTTACATAAAAATACATTCATAAATATGTTTTTGAAACACATTAGTCCTAGAACTTAATTCATTTTACATGAAAAGGCGCTCTATCGATCATAGTACTCCAGACACTCATTCTAGCGCATTACTAACCCTATCTCTAATGAGTTCATCATTATAGGATATTACTAATCCTAACTCTGATGGCTCATTTCCCTTTTGTTCAAATGAGTCGTGCCCCAAAGTATAAACCAAGGCTCTGCTACCATAATTCAACGACCTGCCTTTTTGCCCGGTTCCAACCAGTAATTAAACCGACTCAAAACGTTCAAAAAGACGGATTGTTATGGGTGCTTACACATTTGAACACAAAAAAACTTTTATTAATCTCATTAATATTATATCAGAGTTACGAGAGATACATCAGAGTATATGATTACACAGTGGAAAATACTAAACTCAACGGAAGAATATGAATGCTCCAAGATATAATAGCTCCAGCTAAAACCTAGAATCTTGCTCTAACCAACTCTAAGGCTAAATCTGCAAATCAAACTACTACTGCCGTATGGAAAATTATGGGCACCCAGGGTTTAGGTGTAGGAACAATAAACTCCAGGTCAGTTATGTGACTGTTTTAAGTACTCAAATCAGTTGTTTTTAGGTTTATTTTAAAGTTAGGTAATTCATTGAACCACGCCACTAAGAATGGAACGGGTTTACTCCATGTGAATACCAGTGCATAGAAATCCTCAATGATTTTTAGAAAAATGAAGTTGTCATGAGGCTCGTCCCACATCACATAATGCAAGCGCACACCAGTGGGAGAGTTTTCCGCTTATGATAACTAAAAATGCTTTGATACGTGGACATCGTCTTTCATATTATTATTTGTACACAGTGTGAAAACCATTCAAAAGTAAATATATTAATCTTAGACAACATAGGTACCATTATATTATGCTGACGTATAGTTATACAACTAAAACTGTGCAGGCTCATAGTGGAAAATGGGATGCCAACAATGACCAAGGCAAAGGATCTTCCTTACCGAAGGGAATACCTATGGAGGGATGTACCCATGAGAAAACAACTCATGCTTTCTCGGCTACACAAGAAAGGGCCATCTTTATATGCAGACTTTATTATATGGAAACATAAATATGAAATTCCCCGGTTGTTGCCAATCTTTAACCGAGCGTTCATTCCCAACAACCACATATTGTAGATTTCCACACAAGTGACCATAACCTAATGAAAACGACTCACATAGCCTTGCTACCATAATCCTGTTTATGCCGTTACTAGTATGTGAGGCTTGTTGGGGTCTTGTTGTACACAAAGTTTCACTTCAATAAGCCATGCTTTGATCATCAATATCTCATCACTTAAGTATGCCACATTATCCACTCACCACGCATAACTAATATCTATCAATATATAACCTCTAAGCCCATTCTTCTTACAGAATGGTGTTAAGCTCAGAGAATAAATTCTCTGCCACCAAACAGATATATAACTTACAGAGATCAGTGCTACACAGTCAATTACAATGTCAGATACACAATCCATACAAGCCCGTTCTGGGTCTGAACGAAACCAAAATCCGGAATTACTCCAAGTATGTTCAGACTATTTGCCACTTAACTGATATAGAACTCATCTGTAAATGGCAGCCAACCATTTGAGACATTTAACAAACAGTCATTCTGATGTGAAGGGTCTAGGTCTTCAATACCGTCTTCAATGTCTTCAATTGCTTCATAACATCGTATTATTATTTGGAATGGTTTTCAGATATTAATCTGATCCCAATCTTTCCAAATAATAAGCGCAGCTTTTATAAAAACACAATTATGGATCACATAGGGTTTTAACCAAATCTCCTTCCATCTGGGATTTTTTAATTAAAACTTCTTTAAAAACCATTCTCAAATTGTTCTTTAACAAAATCCATATTTCAAAATTCATCTCATAACTTTTATCATTAAAAAACATCCTTTTAGATAAAAGATAATTCATTTCAAAAATCTCAGTGAACTCTTCCTTCTGACACATTATTCAAATCCAGTTTCTTTTGAAAACCCTTAATCCATATTTCTTAATTTCAATCAAAGTTTTCATTTAAAATGATTTCCCAACATTTAATTCTTTAATCTTAATTAATTAATTATTATACATTCCCAATTCCTTGCTTTCAATTAACTCAAATCAAAGATTTGATTAAACTCCCACTTACAATATGAATTTCCCCAACTCAATCTCATCGGGTTTCAAGAATGATATTATTGAAGTTATCATCCACAACAAAACCCAAATCGATATCGATATTGAACATAAGTTACATAGAAATTGTATCTACTTATATTTGATATCAATTCTCATAATTAACAAATACTATAAGTGGAATAACGATAATAATAACATCCAAATTCCTCAAATATTATATGTTTACACCACGGAATTTCATAGCAAATATCAATAGATTATTTCTGTCCAACTCATCTCAATTAAATCGGGAAACTCATATCTTAGTTTGAAAATTTATCTAACCCATTGATATTAGATCTGGATAGAAATATCATCAACTTATCCTCACTATTAATCTCTGTGTCCAACTCATACTATAAGCGGAACAACGGTTACTACCTTCTAAATTTCTAAGAAAGTAAGATATCATCTACAATGATAATATTAAACATCCGAAAATTTATCTCCAGCCATACCTTATTTATTTATTTTTGGAAAACCCTTATTATATTAAACAAACCAATTTAAATTCCATATCAAATATTTCTAATAATTTTAAACCTTTGTAAATATTTCAGAAATCATTTTAAAAATGATTACTTATAGTTTGGAAACAGTTCGTGGGTTGAAAACTTCAAAACAGATTGTTTCAAAGAAAGCGTTACAACAATGTTGCAAAAGCGTTACAAAAGTGTTACAAAACAGTTATGTTAGCTAATTTTATCAAAATAACCTTTATATTATCCAAAACAAAAAAATTCGAATTCAACACACTTTTAAACTAATTATATTGATTTTTACAAAAAAAATCATATTTTTAAAACATTAAAAATAGTTGTTTATATTTACAGTCAACGAACTGCACTTACATCGACCTTTTCCAAATCCGTTTTAAACATAACTTGAAAATTACTCATCAAAATTTAAAAATTCTTTTTAACTTGAAAACCAGTGTTATTTGAAAGCGAGTGTTTTTCGTTTCGCTGAAATCTAATTTACAGTGCTCAAGTTAAAAGCGTTTAAAGCTATTGATCGAAATTCGCGAATTATCACTGCAGACTAGTCCTATTAAGACCAAATAGTATCGTACATTAAAATTCTACCAAAACAATCATATAAATTTATAAATATATATGATATTTCAAATATTTAACTTCAAATTCAATTTAAATTCAAAATCGAATATTATAATACTATTATATTAATAAAATAATATTATTTTCCAATAACTAGTCTAATTGACTTCAAAATTTGTTGAAGCACATAAGAAAATAATATAAGACAATTTACGAAATCTGCTTGAATAAAAACATTTTCTAATAGAAAAACCAAACTTCACCTTTTCAAAACAAAACCTGTTTTCATCGTTTTATAACAAAACCTTGTTTAATGTCAAAAACTCGTTTAACAAAACATTCTACTTTATGAAAGTTGTTCGCATATATTTCCTTTACATTCCCAAACCATCTCAAATTTGAAAATATTTTTTTCAAATCAATATTTCCAATATTATAATAATATAATATTATTTACATTTTCGACTATGGAGGAGATTTAACCGATTATCAATGCAATACCATAATTGCAGCGTCATAGTGCATGTGAAACAACATCAATAACTATTGTAAACATCTGTAGCAACCATCATAAACATTATTAAATAAATAGTAATTGTGCACATGCGTTATAATACTATCGCTTAATAATATGTTTGTGTGTTCTAAACTACGCAACCATCATCCACCACAAGCAATCATCAGCAATAAATCAAATTAATTAACATTAGTTAATTATAATCTAATTAATTTTCACTAATTAACGTTTATCGAACCAGTTCAAAAGTTTAGGAGTTCTAACCCTCATAGCTTTTCAGTCTTCGGTAGGTAAGCCTAGCGAACACCGACTGAAAGAATTTCCACGCACCGCCACTTCAATTTTGTGACTTGAAAAATATGCTGACTTCCTTCTGGTTTTTGGACTATCTGCACCTTGAATTTGAAAATGTGCCCATCTACAAAGTTGTGGAGAATTGTTTTCTCCTCAATCAAACAAAGGACTTTCCGATTTTTATCAGTTTTTAGGGAGATATGGCCTAAATGGTGGAGGTGTTTCTCAGGTTTAACAAAAACAACCAGAAAATATGCTCCTCAAAGATTCAGGTTTTTGGAATAGTTAGGCTAAGAATTTGGAAAAGTGCTCAACTGCAAATTGTAGCCACTGAAAAATAACACAATCTAGAGAAAAAAAAGAATTGCATGATGTAGATTAATTTTGGAAGAGTTATGTACCCTGCAAGTGTAACAACATGAAAAATTAGAACCAATTTAAAATATTTATTTCGGCTATTTTATTGAATTTTGAGTAGTTAAAATAGTTTATTTTAAATAATAATGATTAAAAATTTATTTAAATCGGAGTTAGAATAAGTATATTTATTTTAATTATAAAAGGGGTTAGAAACAGCACGACAGTTTGAAAATTTGAAATTGAACTTTGACTGAATGTACAGGATTCAAAATAGATCTGGTTTCAGAAAATCCAAAAATATTTAATTCTGTTTAATTATATCTTTCTAACGAATCTGAAAAATTGAAATTTGATAGCGGGAATAAAAAGTTATGGTCAGTTGAATATTCAGAATAGTTGCTATGGAATTTAATATAATAAATAGCCCGTATAAATAGCCATTTTGCAAATGACCTCCGTTTTCGACGAAACCAAATTGGTTGGATCCGGAATGTCAAATTATTGTAGGATTCCAATTTTCATAATTTTTGGAATTAATATGTGGGCGTGGTAAATCAAAACGTGTTTTGACAATTTCAGTCAATTTGGCTCGACCAAAAAATGGCCATTTTTCAAACGATCTCCAAATTCGATGAAATTAATTTTATTAGGACCGTATCGTCAAAACATAGCTAGATTTATTTTTCGAGAATTTTTGGAGTCAGTATGTGGCCTCGGTAAATTAAATTGTACGATCAAAATTAAATAATTAAATGTTTTGTACACTCGTTGGGTTTGATTTGGAGTTAGGAGCGATATAGGAATTATATTGAAATTAAATGGAATAAAATAAATAAAATAAAAATAAAAATGGAAATACGTATAAATACGCGTGTTCCGTATAAACCCTATTCTATCGTATGCACCGCCTCCCCCTTCAAATCAATGGCGTCAGCTGCTCCAACTTTCCTCCCTTAAAAACTCTCGATCCCCTCATCAAAATCATTCGATCCTTCAGGGAATATTGGAGAGGGGAGTGTGTTCTTCACATCCATACAATTGGATCTCCCCTCATGCTGTGAATCTCGAGATTCGAGGCCCCAAAGTATGCCATGTCGAACCAGCTTTCACCCTCCACCGTGCCACCGAGTTCATCGTGGTGGGACCCCAGGCGCGTCGCGCCAAGCCCCTCACCGTGGCGAGAACTGATCGTCTTCAAGCTTGCAGATTCGATCGCAAAATTAAAACCTAGTTTGGAACGGTTTTGAAAAAAACGATGGCATAGGTTCTGGAAGAGGATGGTATATTATTTAAATTAATTAATTAATTTATTATATTTAAAAATCTTAACAACCTTCATAAAATCATATCTTTTTCATATTGAATCAGAATTCGATGAAACAGGAAGCGTTGTGACCATAAATTCGAGGTCTACATTTCAGAACTGGTCGGAGAATTTTTCGAGCCTTCTAAAATTTTAGAAGAAATAAAAAAGAAAAGTGAGATTTCTGAATCCAAAATAAATAAATAAAATTATATTAGGTTACAGACGGAATTTAGAAACTCCTGACACCGTCCCCCACAGACTATGGACGACTTGATTGTATTGTGGTGTGAAATTGGTTGATTTTTGGTGATTGATTGCAGATTGAAATGAAATCGATCGTGCTTGTGGAATATTCAATTATGTAGAAAAAAATTGTATTAGGAAGAATAAAACCCTTGTATAGCCGCGAGGCCTAATTAGCGCGAGGAGCTGTACTAGGGACGGTGCCGGTTTTAATTACCCTGCTGTTATGCTGCCGAAATTTTCTGAAATACTTGTGTGTTGTGAAATATTCATGTTATGATAAAAAAATTGTTTAAACAATAAAAAATAGACTTTTATTGTATATAAAATTAAAAATGATCATTATTTAGGATGAAAAATGTTCAACAATATATTCACAATTTTTATTGTAAATTAAAAATGACCATTAGTTGATATATATAAAAATGTCTTTACTTTCGAATTTACATTTTTATGTAAATGAAACATTAAAAATATACATTGTTATATAAAAATGTGTTTACTTTGAAATTTACATTTTTATGTGAATGAAACATTAAAAATATACATTGTTATATAAAAATGTGTTTACTTTGGAATTTACATTTTTAATGTAAATGAAACATGAAAAATAAACATTGTGAAATAAAAATGTATTTACATTGAATTTTACATTTTTAATGTAGATGGAACATTAAAAAAAAGCATTGATAAATAAAAATGTGTTTACTTTGAAATTTATATTTTAATGTAAATGAAAAAATTCATTTCCTTTATGAAAGAATAAAAGATTACATTTTTATGAAAGGATAAAAATGTTACATTTTTATGTAATGTAGGAAGAATAAAAGAAATTGTGTTAACATAAAAATGACATTTTTATGAAAAGATGAATTCACTAAAAGTTTTCAAGTGAATAAAAGTGTTAATATAAAATTACCTTTTTTATGGCAAAGTTAAACAATAAAAATTAACACTTTTATTGCAAGTTAGAGATATAGCAAATGATCAATATTTGAAATAGAAAAGTTAAACAATAAAAAATAACATTTTTTATTGCAAGTTATAAATATAACAAATGATCAATATTTGAAATAGAAAAGTTAAACAATAAAAATTAACATTTTTATTGCAAGTTAGGAATATAGAAAATGATCATTATTTGGAATAGAAAAATTGTTAACAATAAAAGTACATTTTTATTTTATTATATATATATATATATATATATATATAATGATCATTATATGTTAACAATTTTTTTTTTTTACATTTTCATTGTAGGTTAAAGTGATCATTAGTTGAAATGAATTATGTTGTAACATTGAAATTTAAATTTCTAATGTAAATGAATCATTAGGAAAAGATGCATTGTTTAATAGATGTGTTAATATAAGAAAGATTACATTTTAATGTAATAAAAGAAAGATAGGGAAAATTACATTTTTAATGTAATATATGATTCTATGTAAAACAAATCAATGTTGAAATGATGCTTATAACATTAAAAATTACATTTTTAATGTAATATTGATTTCGTATAAAAGAATCAATATTGAAATGGAAATGTGTTTAACATTAAAAATTACATTTTAATGAAATTATGATTCATTAAAATGATGTTAATTATATGGTAGAAACAAAATGGTTTGAAATCGTCGAACGAATTAATTTATATATATATATATATATATATATATATATATATATTAAAATAAATCGAATCGCGTTGCTGCAATTCGCGATTTGAAATCGTAACTTCAAATGATTATACCGAGAGATCCGACCGTCGGATTTTCCAAAAACTAGAATCGTTGGGTTTGCTTTGGAAATATCTTTCCAACGATATAAAATTTGCTTAGATCCAACGGTTAGATTTTGGGAAATGTGTAAATCAAATTTGGATGAAAACAACGCCACAGTCATGTAATAACCTGAAGCGTTGTTAAATTAAAAATGGCTATTTTTATATAAATAAAAATAGCAACAAATCATTATAAAATATTATAAACGATATGGAATGAAAGGAATTGATTTAAGTTATATATATTCGAGAATTATTTGAAAAGGGCGAGTTAAATCTCATTTCAAATAATTACACGATAATTGGAAGTCGATGATTTGTAGACGGTGATTGAAGACCGGCGATCTTCACATCGAATGGATGACTACTGATGCCTTTGATTGGAGTTGCTGCCTTGAAAGGGTTACAGTGGTAGTTGTCCAGACGTTCTTGTTGATTGTCCGGTTATGCGAGAGCCTCTCTTCCGTATTGGACATATGGAACGAGGAATAAGGTGTCTCCGGTTTCGTTCAGAACCAGAGCGGACTTGTAAATGAATGTATGTCTGACATTGGATTTTATTGTGTTTATTGATTTCTATTTAATATATATATATATATATGTTTGGTGGCGGAGAATTTATTCTCATCCTTAACACCCTTCTTTGAGACGTACGAGCTCAGAGGTTATATATTGGTAGACATCAGTCGCATGACATGAATTATCAGTGTGGCATGCCAAGATGCAAATGATCAAGGCTTATTATTGAAAATCATAGCCTTGTGGTTGATGATCAAAGCACAACTTTATTTAGCATAGCTTTGTGTATAGTGTTACTTCGCGAGCCTCACGCCCCGGTATGAACCGGAAACGGGAGGACCCCAGGGAGAACATGCGTTTCTTTCTAGCTAGAAGTGGTGTCATGGTATGGAGCCCAGACATTTTTACTTATTTGGATGATGGAAAGCGAGGTACCTCGGATTTGAGTACTTAGTGGCTCTTTATTTACGCCCCATAGGGCGGGGAGACGTATTGTTCAGAATTACTAATCCACTAACATATTTGTGGACCAGCCCTGACGATCCAAGGCTCGCTCGAGCTCTGAGCCTGAGACACGGGCTAGAATGTCTCGAATTCGGTAAGGACGATCCCTTGCCTTGGTTCATGTTGGAAATCCAACTTCCAATACGACACCATGCGATTTTGATTGTAAAACGAGTATGGCGACATAGTATATGGTAGCTATACCATCTATGATTGATACATTTTGATTGAATTGTTTTTGAAACATATATACACTAACAATAATATCAACCATTTTATAGTATCAAGCATTTTTGACCATTATAAGGTAAAACTCTATCCTCCGGTTTGCGTTGCATTGTGTGATGGGACTTGAGTCTTATAATGGTTTCATTTTTCTAAAAAGCATTGCGTTTTTTGACGATTTACTTTATTTATGCACTGGAAATCCAGTGGAGTAAACCCGTTCCGCATTAGTGGCGTGGTCCTGTGATTAGCCTTATTATTAAATAGGTTAAGTAGATTTCTCATACCAGTCCCATGACTGACTCGTAATTTGTTTCACTTTGCAAACTCAGGTGCCCTCTTTTCCACACGGGCAGCCTTGTATTCAGGTTTTAGCTGACTCATTCTGGATAGCTATGGAGCTGAAGATGGATCCTATCATTTCTATTAGGCTGTTCAGACTTCATTTGGCATATTATGTTTGATTCCGCTGCAGACATTTTATATTAAGTTGAAAACTGTATTATGTACTAAGTATGTTCCTATTATGCTGTGCAACTCTGATGATATATTATTTCCAGTGTAATTTGATGTACATTATCTTTTGTAATTCTATATTTCTGTTCTGCTATTATTGTTTATGTGTTATATTCCAATGATTATCCTTGCTTTCGT
Source organism: Allium sativum (assembly GCA_030737875.1). NCBI lineage: Eukaryota > Viridiplantae > Streptophyta > Magnoliopsida > Asparagales > Amaryllidaceae > Allium > Allium sativum. The sequence continues at coordinate 39,105,826 of JASFAX010000020.1, read as the reverse complement.
ACTACGGGAGTTTGGGGTTATCACAACAAGTTGTTGGCCTAGGCGGAGGTGGAGTTTTGTGAAATTGAGAGAGACGAAGCAAAATGGAAGGAGATGGCTAGAGTGGGGCTACCGACGGTGGGAAGTAGCGCTGCCGTGGAGAGGGAGGGGAGTGAGGAAGGTAAGGAAAGAAATGGTGGGAGGATATTATGACGGCCCGCCCCGTACCAGCCGACATTTCCCATGAAAGTGCGTTGTGCTAATGCCCGACCAGCACGGGACGGTCGCCGAAGAAATAAAAAGAAAGGAATTTGAACTAACAAGGAACCTGTAGAATGTCTCACAGTGCATGGAATAAAATAACTTTGACATAAAACAGGCGAGACAGTGCATAAGCTGAAAACTAAACATCATAGCAGCGGAAAATCCAAATACAGCTTATGTTCCACATCATCATTATTACAACTTTAAAATTGTCTCTAAAGCAAAGGAAAGGAAAGGTACACTACTAACGCCCAAAGTAGTGACCAACGGCGACACAGGGAGAATATATGTAGGTAATACATAGGAGTCTCCTGCTCATCTCCGGTACAGCTACTCGTGCATCGTCACCTGACTTGTCTCTAGTCTTCCCATTTAAGAGCACCCAGAGTAATAAGAAGAGACATAAAACTCTGGGTCAGACAAAAGTCTGGTGTGAGCGATAAGCAACAAAACAGAGCAATAACCGGTATACTAAACCATACCTGAACCTGGACCTGCAACCAAAGAGTTAGCACAACATACCAATTAATAATCTAAGGTGCCACTAAACATAAGGTGTAAAGAATATAGGGTGGGGGTGTGCATATCATAGTGAATGCAAACAATCAAATATAGCAACCATCCTCACATCTCTCACTCAGTGCGTAAAGCGTACGACATCAACCACTTTGATCACCCTATTCCTTGCTATGGTCACTCTGCCCTATGGAGTCATAATGACACCACTGCACTGATCTATAGCCACTAGTCCTTGCTATGACCACTCTGCCCCATGAAGTCGTAACAACTCCACTGCACTGGCTCATAGCCATGCTACGATCACTTTGGCCCATGGAGTAATAACTGCCCCACTGCACTGATACGTAGCCTAACATCCGTCTCGGTGGTGAATCAAAGCTATAGACGTCGATAACCCCTTAGAACACGTCCTACAGCAAAGCCCAACTCATTAAGTTGACCCGTTGGTTCCCAACTAGATCCTGGGTACAAACTTCCCATTTAGACTACCTTTGCATCTCGAGTTTTGGTCTTCTCCGGATCGATTCGGTTTCTGTTCCTCTTCACTATGCTTTGGATCGTGCTCCTCTAAGTAGTCCTATCTGTGATCATCCACATCGGGTCGGGTCGGATTTCCCCCATCCAGGTCGGTTCGGTTCAGATCGGTTCTTGGAAGGTCCTCTAGCTCGGGTCGTGAGTCTCTTCGGATCGGGGTCCTCTACTTGCTCATGGTCAAGTCCTCATCGGTTCGTGATGTCCTTATCACAAGCGGTTCGGATCGGGTAGTGCTCAAAGATCAGGTCGGGCCGGAGCTGCATGGTGCTCCACGGTTCGGCTCGTGCTCCCCTCCTCCGATCCGATCCGGTTCGACTAATTTCCTGCACTTTGTCCAACGAGCTGTTTTACGCCATTCGACGGTGTTTTCAACCAATCTAACTTTTCTAATCAATCACAAAACATACCATATAGTCATAGCAATATATAGAATCGACCACTAATACAAAAAGGACAAGTTGATAGGTTAAGATGGATCAAACATAGCCAAAATCCCATATTTTCCCTTAAGCATGTTTAAGCAAAACTAATGATAGGATTAGTAAAACTTAACCAAATTAACTAAATTTTCTAACAGAGGCCTAACACAATATTTCAAAATTTATCAATATTTTTTCTCTAGATTTTTAACATGTATAATTTCACTAATTATCACTAATTACCCTTAGTTAACCATAGTTAGTGAGGAACTATGCGAATCACTCACCTTTGCCACAAATAAAATATCAAATCTGAAATTATCTCTGTTTTGGCATGAATACCAAGGTAATACAGCAGTTTTAATACTGATTTGGTGAAGATCTTCCTTGATTTGATGTAGATAATGCTAGAACTTGATTAGAGAGTGATTAGATATGATTCTAGAGGTCGGAGGCCATTGTTAGGGTTCCTAGGAGGTAAATGGTGGCTAGAAAACTAAAATGAAATGAAAACCTAACTCATTTCAGCCTCTCCATAACCCTAATCCCGAAATGGGTTATGGGCCCATTCACTGTCACGTCATTTGGCCCGGTTAAGCAGTTTTTCATCTTCCAAGCCTTATTTCAGCCATATCTCCCAAACAGTGAGTCCGTTTTTCACATATGACCACTCTACGGAAATGTAAATCATCATCCGGATCTAATGGAAGTAGTTTCAGGTCAAAACTCCTTTCCAATCAAAAGTTATGGCCGAAACAAGATCAGCCAGGGACAAATTTGTCATTTTAAAAATCGACAAAAATCATGAACATGGGAAATGACCCCAATAGTCGTCTCCCAAAGTAACATTACCATATGACTTCGTATGTGAAAGAAATAAATATTCTACGATCCTTTGATGCGTAGAATGCGGGTCGTTACATCCTCCCCCCCTTAAGAAATTTCGTCCCCAAAATTCCTTAACCCAAAACATACAAAGGATTCCGCATGCCTACCAGCCATATACAACAATCAAGCATATAAAACAAACAAAACAAACCTATCCTAGCACGCAGAAAGACTAAATCGAAACTGAAATCTTACCAGGCAAAGAGTTCTGGATAAGTCTTCCTAATGCCCTCCTCTGTCTCCCAAGTACAGTCATTCTCATTCTCGCCCTACTGAACATTGACTAGATTGACTGCTTTCCTTCGAAGTTGCTTCGTATCGTTCCCAACAATACGCATAGGTCTACGGTTCCCAACCGCCTCGGATTCAACCTCGATATCATCTAACTGATCAGGTGAAATAGTCACATTGGGGTCGTGTACGAACTTCTTTAACTAGGAAACATGAAATACGTGGTGAACTCCTGCCATTTTGTCTGGTAATTCAACTTTATACGCCAAATTCCCAACTTGTTCGAAAACTGGGAAAGGTCCAACAAATCTTGGTGCCAACTTACCTCTCTTGCCAAATCGAATCACGCTCTTTAACAGAGAAATCTTGACAAACACCAAGTCGCCAATAGAGAACTTTAAATTTCTTCTCCTCGTATTAGCATAACTCTTCTGTCTATCTTAAGCAACCTTCATTCGCTGTTGGATAATCTTAATCTTAGATGAAGTTTCTCTTATCACATCTGGTCCCAACACAAACTTCTCACCAGTTTCTAACCAACATGATGGTAAGTTGCACGGTCTTCCGTACAAAGCTTCAAATGGAGCCATACCAATACTGGATTGATAACTATTATTATATGCAAACTCTACTAGATGCAAATGGTCATCCATGATCCACCAAAGTCTAATATGCAAGCTCTCAAGAGATCTTCTAATATACGATTCACCCTCTCTGTCTGTCCGTCGGTTTGAGGATGATATGCGGTACTGAGATGTAATTCTGATCCTAACGCCTCTTGTAAGCTCTTCCAAAATCCACTAGTGAACAACGGATCTCAGTCACTCACAATGCCTTTGGGTATCCCATGAAATCTCACTACCCATTTCATATACAATTCTGCTAATTTAGTTGTTGTCCTATTTGACTTGACTGGTATAAACCTTGCGCTCTTGGTCAAATGATCAACAATTACCCAAATGCTATCATGGCCCGATCTTGTCCTCGGTAAACCATCGATGAGGTCCATTGAAACTTTCTCCCATTTCCATTCGGGAATTTCTAATGGTTGCAACAAACCACTAGGATTCTTTTGCTCAGCTTTAACTACTTGGCAATTCATGCATTTGGATATAAACTTCCCAACATCTCTTTTCATCCCTTCCCAGTAGTAGGTCTGCTTCATGTCTCAATACATTTTGTTTCCACTGGGCTATATAGTCAGTTTTGAGTGATGACATTCTCTAAGCACTTCATCTCTCAATCCCTTGACATTGGGCACAACCAGTCTTCCATTCTGTCTAAGCCATCCATCTTGATCAAGCCCATACTTGTTCATCTCCTCGTCGATACCCATCTCTAACTTAGAGAGGATTTCCAATAGGTTAGGATCGTCCCTTTGTCTAGAACCAATCCACTCAATCAAAGTGGGTCAAATCGTCAAACTTGCTAACATTTCTGGATCCAATTCGCACTTTGTCTGAAATCATACCCAGCGATGTACTCCAGTTGCTTCCATTCTAGAAACATAGCCCCTAAACTGGCATGTCTTCTACTCAATGCATTAGCTACCGCATTTCCCTTTCCTAGTGTATATGCGATATCGAAATCATACGAAGCCAAGAATTCTAACCATCTTTGCTGACGGAGATTTAGATCCTTTTGAAAGAAAAGATACTTTAATGACTTATGGTCGGTAAACAACTCGAATCTTTCTCCCAAGAGATAACGTCTCCACATCTTCAACACGAATATGATCGCTGCTAATTCCAAATCATGGGTAGGGTATCTTTTCTCGTGCGGTTTCAATTGCCGACTTGCATAAGCTACCACCCTACCTCCTTGCATCTGTACAGCACCTAGTCCGGTACCACATGCATCTGTATATACTTTCATCTCTTCATTCCCCTTAGGAATGACTAACACTGGTGCGCACATTAACTTTTCCTTTAGACTCTTTAATGCATTCTCACACCTTTCGTCCCAGACGAAAGCTTGATTCTTCTTAGTCAACTGAGTCAACGGTGCTGCTATCTTGGAGAAGTCTTGGATAAACTTACGATAATATCCGGCTAACCCCAAGAAACTTCTTACGTCTGTTGCATTCTTGGGTGTAGACCAATCTTGTACCGTAGCCACTTTCGCAGGATCCACGACAATACCATTCTCTGAAACGTTATGGCCCAAGAATCTCACTTCCCTTCTCCAGAAGTGACACTTAGAAAACTTTGCTTTCAATTGGTGTTTTCTCAACACCTCCATTACTATTCTCAAATGTTCCTTGTGTTCTTCCTCTGTCCTCGAATAAACAAGTATATCGTCCACGAACACAAGAACAAACTTATTCAACTGATCTATGAATACCCTGTTTAAAAGGTCCACAAAATATGCTAGTGCATTGGTCAACCCGAATGGCATGACCAACCACTCATAAAATCCAGACGGCGTCCGAAATGCCGTTTTATCTATACTCTCAGCTTCCACTCTAAGCTTATGAAAACCTGTCGTGAGATCCAACTGGGAGAACACTCTCGCACCACTCAACTGATCAAACAAATCATCTATTCACGGTAAAGGATATTTATTCTTCCTCGTCACTTTATTTAATTCGCGGTAGTCCACACACAATCGAAGGGAACCATCTGCCTTGGTAGCAAACACAACTAGTGCTCCCCACTTAGAAACACTTCTTCTGATAAGCCCCTTCTTCAACAGATCGCTTACTTGCACCCCGAGCTCTCGCTACTCCCTTGGCGCCGTAGGACGAAGTGGCATCACTATAGGTCTGGCATCTTTCACTAAGTTAATACGGTACTCAATCTCTCGGTGTGGTGGAAGTCCGGTCACTTCCTCGAAGACGTCCGGATGCTGGCCAGCCACGGGCACATCTGATAACTCATCATGTGGGATGTCGAGGGAATTTAGATAACTATCTATTACCCCATCATTAGGTAGACCACCAAACACTACCTTCCGCCCATCATCCGCTCTAACTGTCACCAAAAAGCCCTCACAGTCTACCACCACCCCGTATCTTTGGAGCCAATCGACTCCCAAAATAATGCCAAACCCAATAAATCCCAAAACAAAGCAATCGCAAACAAACATGCATCCATGACTCGATAAGACCACATTACGACAAATCATGCTAAGGCTAGTCGAACCACCAATTGGGTTCATCACCGCTAAAGGTCTATCGACTATCTCGGGTTCCAATCCTAACCTACCTACTAGGTCACTAGATATGAAGGAACGAGAAGCTCCGGTATCAAACAATACTCGAACTGGAACATCATAAACAGAAAGCATACCTTGAATAATGACATTCTTCCCCTTCTCCGCCGTAGTTGGGGAATTTGACAAAGAAGGAACAATATTGATAACATATGCTTTCACAATCTGATTTTCTTTAGGGGGTTGCGGACACTTGTCCTTGTGATGTCCCACTTGGCCACAGTTGAAGCACTTCCTATCCGTTGGCTTGGCCCGACATTCTTTGGCATAGTGGTCCTTCTTACCACAGCTGAAGCACTCAGCATCTTTCTTATTCTTTTTCTTCTGGCCATCCTTGGTTTTATTCTGCTTTCTCTTATTCTGAGAATCGTTCTTCCCTCCACCGCATACTGTCGGCTTTGGCTCTTCTGCAGATGCAACCTCAGTCTTTGACATGGGGTATAGACTCTCCGATATCAAAGCTTTCCCCACAATCGATTCAAATGTCTCATCGATGTGGTTAATAAGCCTTTCCCCCAAGTTCTGATCTAAGCCTGTTATAAACTTCTCATTCTTCTTCTCGGGAGTGTCAATGAGGGATAATCCATACTTTGATAAAGTATCGAACTCAGCAATACACTCCGAGATAGCTCTACTATTCTGCTTGAGCTCCCGAAATTTCCTAAACAACTCTGACTTCTGAGCAGCTGGGATAAATTTTTCACCAAATCGGGCCTTAAACTGATCCCATGTAACTTGGTCCTCTGGAGTAGCTGCCTTAATAGCATTCCACCAATTCATCGCCCATCCTTGCAGTTGACGGGATGCTAGCTTTCTCTTCATTGCATCCTTGATACCTAAGTCTTCGAAAATACGCTCATAGCTATCCAACCAATCCTGAACATCTGTGGCCGATTCCGTTCCGTGGAATGGCTTTCCACCAAGACTAGTGTAATCCTTGCATAGCTTAGCAAAATCGGCCCTAGGCGCCTGCACCGCTGCACCACCACCATTTGAAGCATTGGGAACTGCTCCTTGCACATTTCTAGGCATCTCTCTCATTAAGTCAGTAAACATAGCCCTCATGTCAAGAGCATTCCCATTGTTGGCTCCTCTACCAGCACCTCTCGTATATCGGCTCATCGTTCAATCTGTAAAGAGAAACGATTAACCATCCTCTTTGTGGTGTCAGTGCAGTGCGACTTCATCCTTACCTATACTAATTGTATATATATAGCTTTTGAAAACCAAAATAATCACAAATATGCGCTCTCATATACGTATTATCTCTCCTTGGTGTCTTTCCCTAGGTTAACAACGCAACCTAGAGCTCTGATACCAAGTGTGACGGCCCGCCCCGCAACAGCCGGCATTTCCCAAGAAAGTACGCTGTGCCAATGCCCGACCAGCACGTGACGGTCGCCAAAGAAAGAAAGAGAAAGGAATTTGAACTAACAAGGAACCTGTAGAATGTCTCACAGCGCATGGAATAAAATATAATAATTAAATAACTTTGACATAAAACAGGCGAGTCAGTGCATAAGCTGAAAACTAAACATCATAGCAGCGGAAAATCCAAATACATCTTATGTTCCACATCATCATTATTATAACTTTAAAACTGTCTCTAAAGCAAAGCAAAGGAAAGGTACACTACTAACGCCCAAAGTAGTGACCAGCAGCGACACAGGGAGAATATATGTAGGTAATACGTAGGAGCCTCCTGTTCATCTCCGGTACAGCTACTCGTGCATCGTTACCTGACATGTCTCTAGTCTGCCTGTCTAAGAGCACCCAGAGTAATAAGAAGAGACATAAAACTCTGGGTCAGACAAAAGTCTGGTGTGAGCGAAAAGCAACAAAACAGAGCAATAACAGGTATACTAAACCATACCCGAACCTGGACCTGCAACCAAAGAGTCAGCACAACATACCGCTCAATACTCTAAGGTGCCACTAAACATAAGGTGTAAAGAATACGGGGTGGGGGTGTGCATGTCATAGTGAAAGAAAACAATCAAACATAGCAACCATCCTCACATCTCTCACTCAGTGCGTAAAGCATACGACATCCACCACTTTGATCACCCTATTCTTGCTATGATCACTCTGCCCTATGGAGTCATAATGACACCACTGCGCTGATCCATAGCCACTAGTGCTTGCTATGTCCACTCTGCCCCATGAAGTCGTAACAACTCCACTGCACTGGCTCATAGCCATGCTACGATCACTCTGCCCCATGGAGTAATAACTGCCCCACTGCACTGATACGTAGCCTAACATCCGTCTCGGTGGTGAATCAAATCTATAGACGTCAATAACCCCTTAGCACACGTCCCGCAGCAAAGCCCAACTCATGAAGTTGACTCGTTTGTTCCCAACTGGATCCTGGGTACAAACTTCCCATTTGGACTACCTTTGCATCTCGGGTTTTGGTCTTCTCTGGATCCGTTCGGTTTCTGTTCCTCTTCACTATGCTTCGGATCATGCTCCTAGAAGTAGTCCTGTCTGTGATGATCCACATCGGGTCAGGTCATATTTACCCCATCCAGGTCGGTTCGTGGAAGGTCCTCCAGTTCGGGTCGTGAGTCTCTTCGGATCAGGGTCCTCCACTTGCTCATTGTCAAGTCCTCATCGGTTCGTGGCGTCCTTGTCACAAGTGGTTCGGATCGGGTAGTGCTCAACGATCGGGTTGGGTCGGAGCTGCATGGTGCTCCACGGTTCGGTTCTGCTCCCCTCCTCCGATCCAATCCGGTTCGGCTAATTTCTTGCACTTTGTCCAGCGAGCTGTTTTACGCCATTCGACGGCGTTTTCGACCAATCTAACTTTTCTAGTCAATCACAAAATATATCATACAGTAATATCAACATATAGAATCGACCACTAACACCAAAATGACAAGTTGATAGGTTAAGACGGATCAAACATAGCCAAAATCCCATATTTTTCCTTAAGCATGTTTAAGCAAAACTAATGATAGGATTAGTAAAACTTAACCAAATTAACCACATTTTCTAACAGAGGCCTAACACAATATTTCGAAATCTATCAATATTTTTTTCCTGGATTTTTAACATGTATAATTTCATTAATTATCACTAATTACCCTTAATTAACCATAATTAGTGAGCAACTATGCAAATCACTCGCCTTTGCCACAAATAAAATATCAAGTCTGAAATATCTCTGTTTGAGCGCGAATACCAAGGCAATACAGTAGTTCTAATACTTATTTGGTGAAGATCTTCCTTGATTTGATGTAGATTATGGTAGAACTTGATTAGAGAGTGATTAGAGATGATTCTAGATGTTGAGGCCAGTGTTAGGGTTCCTAGGAGGTAAATGGCGGCTAGAAAACTGAAATGAAATGAAAACCTAACTCATTTCAGCCTCCCCATAACCCTAATCCCAAAATGGGTTATGGGCCCATTCACTAATCACCTCATTTGGTCTGGTTAAGCAGTTTTTCATCTTCCAAACCTTATTTCAGCCATATCTCCCAAACGGTAAGTCCGTTTTTCACACATGATCACTCTACGGAAAGGTAAACCATCATCCAGATCTAATGGAAGTGGTTTCAGGTCAAAACTCCTTTCCAATCAAAAGTTATGGCCAAAACAAGATCAGCCAGGGACAAAATGGTCATTTTAAAAATTGACAAAAATCGTGAACATGGGAAATGACCCCAATAGTAGTCTCCCATAGTTACATGACCATACAACTTCGTATGTGAAAGAAATAAATATTCTACGATCCTTCGATGCGTAGAATGCGGGTCGTTACAGATATGGTGAGAAAATGGTGCATATGCACCTCCTTATAACCACTTATCGAGGGTATTTTAGTAATTTTGCTGGGGACACATGTCATCCTTATGAAGCCTAAGAACATGCGAAATGCCACATACACAAACCACCATCCAAAATGTCATGGGCGTGCCAAAACCATGGACTCTAAACCATGTACAGATTGGAAACACATTTGGCCACACTTATAAGTGTCACTAACGCGTCTCAACTGTTACTAATTTCAAGTGTTCTAGTTCACCGTTTATCCACTTAAACATTTGATGATTATTCCAATGAAATACGATAATAGCTAACGCATAACTCGACAAAATTTTGACGATTTTTTATTTAACAAATTTCATGTTTTAACAATAAGTTCTTAACAAATAAAATTTGACAAAAGGTTACCTAAAAATAATTTTGTAAATATGTTTTGGAAAATTTTGTCATAACAAAACTTGATAAATTCTTACTAAAAATTATACCATCATATTTTGACAAAAATCATTATTTTAAATGTCATTTAAGCATATTTATATTTTTTTATAATTATTTCAAATCCAAATATAAATTAATTTAAATCTATTTTATATCCATAAAATTAAAATTATATCCTAAAATTAAATTCTAAATTGATTAAAAATTCTAGATCGTCTCCAAGTTACTCATCCTAGGATATTACTAATCCTATCTGATATTCGCCCAACAAAGCCTCGTTGTTCGTTCAACCAAAAGTCTGATACCATGTTGTGATGACCCAAATTTCAAACACTCGAAAATCGACATTGACACGTTCCAGTGTTCAAATGTCGCAGATTCAAGTGTAGGAAATTTGGATTATCATGGTAAAGAAATAAAAGATAGAAAATATAAACATAGATTCTCACCAAAATCATACTAATATATAGTTAAATATATAGAGTACAAATCATCACTCTAAGTAACTTTATATCAGAGTCACAACCGGTACTAACCCAAGCAGGAACAGTTGGACAAAATACGCACATATGTAGATAATACATTAATTGCAGCAGAAATACAAATAAATAGGTAATATCTTCATAGGTGAACCAATTCCAAGCTCCAGGAAGCTCCAGCCCCTGAACGCTCCATCCATAGCCAGACTACTAGGCTGCCTAAAGAAAAATAGGGGCACTTATAGTTTATGGAAGGAAACAACTCCGGGTCAATCATGGGACGGGTGTGTGAATACTTTAAAACTCGTTTTCTTTTGAAAATAAAAGGTATCCTATAAGACCACACTCGTAAATTTATTGGCGGACGCGTTTTTACCTTATGGTAACCAAAACCTTTGCAAAATCATTTGATATATTTGGTTCAGCGGCTGCAAAATGAAAGGGAGCAAAGTTAATGTAATTCTCGGGATTTAGGAAGCGATTTATGTCGCTTTCTAGGTTTGGGTTGCACTCAATTTGGAAGGCAATCGATCCCCACCGATCGACCGCCTACACCAAAATGGGCGTGGTATGAACCTAGACCCAAACAAGTTGGTTTGAATTTAAAAATTAAAATTCTATCGCCTTCCCAAATCGTTAATTATTCTCGTGTTGACATTCATTATCCATCGGATCGAGAAATATTTTCCCTAACACTACTCAATCGCCTCAAAACACTATGGCCAATAAAAGAACAAAATTTTGAAATAATTTAGCTAGAAATCCAGACTGTATTAAATACAAATTTACCCCTTTTTCTAGCTGACAAATCAACGAATGATTCAAGAAATAGAATACCCCAAGCTAAACAAGAATTCTCTTAGTCTAATCGAGAGAATTTTTTTGAAAATCTTTTTGAAATTCAACCTTGTTTATAAACTAGGGGTCTCATGTTGTAATCTCATATTACTATTACTATTAATATTTATTTAAAACTTAATATTATTTGCATAAAATAATTTTTCTAAACAAATAATTTAAAATCTTCGAAAACCTTTTTTTCCAAAACAGGTTTAAAAATAAATTTTTCCTAATAAACAGACCAAGAACTCAAAGGAAAAGTTTCTAACAAAAGAACATTCGGATTGCCAAAACAAAGTATCAAATGGATAGACCTTATGATTGTGCTCCTCGACCAATATGACATATTAACATGAATTCCCCGTTTAACTCCATAACCAAGAAAACGACTGGGATACCAACACAAAACCCAAAACTAGGAATCGTAACTATCTCATTCATAGCTACCTTTCCATCTAGTTTTAAAACCCAAGTCCATGGGATTCATCATATGTCGTTCCCATGCTCTTCTTGACAATCTCTAAGCACACCATCGGGTAGATTAGGATTGGCAAGAAACTCGCACTCACGAATATTTGTAACTCCTGTTTGCTTTAAATCCATCTTCAATAAATAGACTCATGATTACTTCATCATCGAAATTATCGGGAGTCAAGCGCTAATGACCAAAGAAAAATAGAAAAGAAAGTTTGAATAAATTCTAGCACTAAATCCTAATTTATTAATTCATCTGATCATCTAAAACCAAGCTCTGATAACAAATATAACACCCCATTACTTTGGTAAGCCCGAATTTCGATAAAAATCAAAAATCAAACCCATACAAGCATGGATATCATAAATATGATACCTGCAAATAATGGGCATGGGCGTAATCATATCATAATAAAACAAACTCACAACAAAAACAAGATTGGATAACAAGTATTGACTTGGGCATTACTATAATTGAAAATCTCTACATCAGTACCAAGCATAAGATAATAAGAACAGAAAACCAAGCTTGAATATTTGCAAAGACCTGCCTTCCTCAAGATAAAACCGAGAGTTGTTATAACCCGGGGTCTGAGCAACAAGTCTTGGTGCGTAGAAAATGTATAACATCGCCCATAATATGAAAATGCATCCCGTTTGGTTTTTCATCCAAATTATATGTCTAGCAAGGCAAGTGATTCTAACCTAACCTTGCAAGGATTACTGTTCGACGCTTTCCTATGAATTAGAAAAACGCGATTTATGAAATAATACTGCAAGCGCACAGATCGTGTAGTATGCAGGTCGAATCACATGGAGGTAAATTAAATTAAATTATTTATAAAATTTCTTGGGCGAGTTAGACGAAGTTTGGAGATTTGGTTGAAATAAAAACAAACTGAAATTGCAAAATTAGGAATATCGTTGAATCTAATCAAACGATTAATCACTAATGAAAATAAAATAGCAAAGACAACTTGAGCTCTATCAAATCTAATTGAATAGATGACAAAAATTGCTTGGAAAATAAAATGCAAAATACAAATAAAATGCAGAAATTAAAATTGCAGAAAAAGAAGAACAATAAAAAGTAAAATTAGGATTGTAGTTGAAACTAATCAAACGACTAATCGCAAATAACAAAAATGTAAAATACAATTGGTGTTCTACCAAAACTAATTGTGAAGACAACACCAATTGCTAAGAAAAAGAAAAATTCTAGAAAATAAAAGAAGAAGAAGAAGAACTTTTATTAATGGAGGTTAAGATAGAAAAATAGGATGGTGGCTACAATGATATTACAAGGGTATTTATAGGAGATAACCAAACCCTAACCCTAATTACAAATGGACCTAGCTATTTCAAGTAAGTTTTAGGCCTTTTGTCATTTGGAATAAGTTCTAGGCCTTTTCTCCTTTTCTCTTGCAAGCCTCCTTTAATTTGAGATGTGCATGGCCTTTTATCGATCATTTTCTTGTCCAACAACAACTAGATGTGAGATCTTCATCTAAAATTCTTCAAAATGTAAATATATAGCAATCTGATCTCCATTTCTCTACTTTTTTGGTTGCATGCGGGCTGGGTTGGAATATCTGTAAAAGTGACAAAACAATACCCAGGTAATATTTATTTATATACAAAAGATAAGATATAAGAGCATAAAATAAACACATTTCTATGTTAATCAAATACCCCCCACTTATCTTTTACTCGTTCTCGAGTAAAACAAAAATTAAAAACTAACTAGATAGATCACACTTTAGTTGGAAACACGATTGCATTGAGCATATGCAATAAGCCGTTAAACTTCCAAGTGTCCCTAATAGGACGAATGGTGTCTCGTGAGGGTTTTCAGCGGATACTACCCATAAAATCCAAATGCATAATGCTATGACTCTAAGGTAACTACATGAATGCAGACGACTTATGCAATTGAAAACAAAAATTGAAAACATGACTTGTTTCAGGAAAGTAGTACAACAAATTAAGTTGACAATTTCTAATCAGTTGATTGTACTTTAGATACCTCAACCTGTCACAAATTGTCAATATAATTCAAGTTTTCAATGTTAAACTCTAGTTTGGCCGGTTGGTTCGGTCGATAACATAGTGCAACCATGAATTACATTCTTAGTTTGCTTGGCACAGTTTGTAAAGTGGTATTCTAATTTCCTTGTATATGACTAATCAAATCAATAAGGTCAAGAAGTGCTTGGGCATCATCGCTTATTCTCTAACTCTATAAAAGTTAAAATTTATGATTAATTACATACACCTAACTTAAAAGACCAAGATATACCACCCATACACTGCCTTGTGGACTGACGGAGAGTTGGGACAGAGCTTGGTGGATTGTGCAGACCGACGCTGACTTTGTCTACAACATGTCGGTAATCCTTAGGTGTCCAATCTAATAAAATGAGACCAAGATATTCCAATGCTGACTTTGTCAACAACATGTCAGATAGAGCTTGGCAGGTTTGCACACCAACGCTAGATATACAAGCAATGTTGGATACCCTTGGATTACTATTATTATTATTGAAAATATAAGCACAAAAGAGAGTTACGCGAATTCAACTTAACATAACTTAGTTTTAAAGATTCGAAAAGCCAATATAAGTATTTTAAGTCCTCCACTTATTTAAACAAAGACTATAATATATAATATATTTCATGGCCATCACCTAAGAATCTCCCTATGTACCGGTTACACTATTATCCCTCAAAATTAAACTTTTCATTATATTTCTTATTTGATCTAAGTTGAGAGAAAAAAAAATACTATCAACTGACTATAAATTGTGAACTTATTTTGTTGCATCAATCAAAAAATGAGTCATGTTTCAAAAAAAATGGCATGTTACTACAATCTAAAATGCATGATGGTCCTATTTAAATGGCTGAAAATGAAAAGAAAGAAAATAAAGAAAAAAAAATCAAAAGAATGCAATGCAAACTCCCCCCACACTAGAACTAAACAGTGTCCACACTGTAACGTTTCCTAAATTTGAAAGATCGTACCCAAAGGTGAATGAGATGCAAAATATTTGGAGAATGAAATGCAATCTAACTATATGTAAGAATGGATCATATGTACAATGATATATGTGTTTGCGATGCATGCGATGCAAAGAGTGCCACCAACTTTTTCCCCCGCACTTGGTTCTAGCACGATGAATCCCGTTCCTACTATGTCTAGGCATGTTTTCTAATAAGCAAAGGTTTTTGAAAACCATCTCATCTTTATACCTAGATTTATAGTCTAGCAAATAAATGTCCAGGGTCATCCTAACATGAAGTTTTTCAAATAAGCTAACATTCCAAAAACAATTCATGTGTTCAACAAATTTATCAGTGTAATTGTCCAAAAATTTGTAATCGTATATAAACTCAGTTACAATCGTGAAATTTAATTTCTGAGTGTTGTTCAAGATTATGTGATCACATTTCTCAGTTTCATTACTGGACAACATATTTTCGATACTAACAATATCAAGCTCGTTTAACACCTCAAAATCAAAATTTTCAAATTTGGATTGGTGGCTTGACTCTATTTTATCCTAATTTGGCAACTCATCCTCATACAATCCAAAAAATTTATGTTCATTAAAATCCTTTTCCACTTTTGAGTTTCTGAAAAATTCAACAGTTTCATTTTGTTCAATTTCAAAAATTTCAAGTTTCTCGCAGTTTGAAAGAGAAAGATCAAAATCCAAGCTTAAGTCTTTTTTCCTGAAAAGAATCTAAGTCCAAATCATTTGTTGAATTTTTAACAACTTCATTTAGATTATTCTTCTCAATTTCCAAAGTTGTAATATGAAAATTTTCACTATCAATAAAGAGTGGATTATTTTCTGATTCATCGCTTCTTTGAATTTGATTTTGTTGCTCTCGTTGTTCTTTCAAAGTTGTCATTAAACAAAGAAGTTCATCCATCTTTCTATCTTTTTCATCAAGCTGTCTATCTTGCTTTTCTACCCTCTCTTTAAAAATGTTAAGATTATATTCTTTAGAATTGTTGATTTCAGAGCTCTCATTTTGGATTTCTTGATTCTCAAAATTATTGTCCACATCAATTTCGCAATCAATATTATTTCCAATGTAGTGGTTGCTTGAATCTTCAGAAAAATGACAATGATATTGGAAATCATTTTGGTTGTAAAAATTATGTTCGTAACCAAAACTGTTGAAATTCGAGGGAAAATCACAATTTTGGTTATTTTCAAGATGTTGATATAGGCTATAATTTTGAAAATGTTGGTTTTCAACCCCGTATTGATGTGGATCAAAGCTATATTGGGATTCAAAGCTATTTTGATGTGGATATGGCCCATAATCGAAATTATTGAAATTTGAATTAAAGTCGCAATATCGATCATTTCTACGATTTTGAAAATGTTGGTCATTTGGAAAATTTTGAAAATTGTTGACATTGGGTCCACGAAATTTTGGAAAATCTTGCCTCATGAATTGTAATTCATACTCATACTCTTCAAGAGGACGTCTACTCCGATTATTATCCCATATTTCTCTCAATGATTTTTTTGAATCAAACATTTTAAAGAAGTCGCGGCAAGACATAAATTATTCTCACTTCAAAATAGTATAAAATACTAAGTTTCGCTCTATTAATTAACCGACTCAATTAGAAGGGGGAAGAGGGTCTTATGGTCGTTCACGTATAATATAAATACTAAGGGATACGACCAATGTTTTACGGGTAGTATGCAACCTCTTTTGCTAATAGTTCAATAAATTGAACTACTATATATCCACGATACAATTATACGAGACAGTCAACTTCACAAAACACCACTTTTCAATTATATTATTTTGAGAATCAAATTTCTTTATTGTTGAAACGATGAGAATGTTGGTTTTAATTATGGAAATTCGTGCCTCAACAAATCTATTTAGAAATTTCAGTCAACACAGGAATCAAGCCAAATAATTGCAGAAATTAAAACAATTGTACAAGCAAGCCGCTGCCTCTGTAGAAGATTTTTACAAGAAATTTCTATATTTTCAAAGCAGCTTCAGCACCTGTAGAGTTTATAAAAATATTATCGTGGGTTATGGCTGTCCATCTAGAAATTTTGTGTAGTGCTCACGCTTCAAAATTCACTAATTGCAAATCGGTTGACCTTCGAATTTCTTATTCGTTTGCTTGAATTTGATCCTTCACCTTGGCCTATGGTTAGACCTTTTTTTTTTTTTTTTTGAGAACAAATGAGATAACCGAAAAAATAGCAAGCTGAATATAAAAACAAGAAAAAGAAACTAAGACAAAAAACAAACAAACAAAAAAATAAAATAAAATAAACTAGACTCAATTAAACAAACAAGACAACAAAAACTTTTTTTTTGAAAAGAAAAGAAAACCGGCTTATTGCCAATTTAAAAATAAATAAATAAATAAAGCAAACGGTCATAAACGAATAGGAAGAAGAAAAGGAAATTCTAACCCCAACAAGTTGATAAATCGAAACGCTCACAAAAAAAACCCAATTAAATCAGGAATACGCCCTACTTTGTACACAAACACACCACCCGAACTAGTTAAATAAACAGATGAAAGCACCAGCGATTTATCGAATAAGTAACCACCTCATTCTTCAATGGACTGCTATTACAAAAATAAAATAAAAATTCTCGATCTCTTTTCTTTTTCGAAAATGATTCAGTTCTGAATTAAATCTTCTCTCAATTCAAAATCTTCCACACTCAGCTATTAGTGTTCGGGTGCTTTCTGGCTTTCAGATCGAAGTGGGTTTGGAGTCTTCGCGAATAGGGTTTCTGACAGAAATTGATTTAAAACCGTTTGGGTGCATTTGATTTGGAAGCGTTGAAACGTTGTCGCGTGATGATGTATGAGGATGGGAGTTTGTCGATCTGAGTAGTGGCAGATGAATCTGAAGTGTTTTACTGAGGAGGGAGGGGGTTCGAACTGGACAGTGAAAGCCTGAGTGGTGCTGTTATGCCGTGTGGGATAGGAGGTGATGTGCTGTGGCTTGTGACGGTGATGGGAATACTTGATGTCTGAAGGTGTTGAAGGTTCAGGTAGTGCTTGATGAATTGTGGGGGTGGATGTATGGTGTGGATAGTGATGAACGTGGTTTCGAATTTATAGACTGTGGGGGTGTTTGTGGAAGTTAGTTTGAAGGATGGTCCGATCTTTTGTGTGATGTGGTGCCAAATTGAAGATCCAGGGTTGTTTCAGGAGATGATGTTTGTGCGCTGATGATCAGGTGAATTCGGCGTGCTTGTGAACGGTTGTTAGGAGGTTTTGCCTGCAGTGTTGGGAGCAGTGCTATGGTGAAGATGCTGACGATGATTAAATTGTGGTTGAGGATTGAGAAAGGTTGTTGATGTGGATGGTGTTGACTTGGGGTGGCGAGCAGGTTCAGGCAGGGATGTTTACTGGTTGTGGGCTTGTGAATGGGTTTACCGAGGCGATGAGATAGAGGCTGTTCAGATCGGTGGGGTGATGAATGGACTGTGAGCAGGAAGGCGGTGGTGATCTATGGTTTGTTGAGAGGCTTCTGTGTTGGATATTGGGTGAACTGGGTATTGTGTGACGTTGGATAGGCTTGGTGGTCGTATCTGGACTTTGATGGTGTTGTGTGCGGTGAAGTTGTAGGAAAAAGGTGGCACAGCCCGGTTCAGTGATGGATGTAAGGGTTGTATGAAGGGAATGAGTCGTGATTTGTTTTTGTGGGTGGTCTGTTTAGTAGAGGCAGGGTGGTTGATATGGCCTGAGGTGAAGTTTGCGCTGTGGAGTTGAGGTGACATGATCGATGGACGAAGTCTGTAATAAGGGCTAGGGTTATGTTTAAATTGGTGATGGAAAGAAGATCGGAATTTTCAGGGTTTGTTCACGCTGGTTTGGTAAAAGCGTGGTCGATTGTGTACTGTGGTGATTGCTGGAAGGGGATTGGGGAAACATAAGATGTTGGAGTTCTTGTCTGGATTTTGTAACGTTGGGGTAGAAGTTGTTATGTTGTATTTGTACAGAAGGTTGATGGAAATAGTAATTCAATTCGAGAAAAGGAAAGAAAACAGAGAGGATTTTTTTTCTTTTTTTTCTTTTTGAGCAAAGGAATTGTAAAGAAAGAAAAGTTGTAAAATGAAAACAAATCAATGAAAACTATTGAAGTTTTTTTTTAGAAAATAGGAAGAGAATGTAAATAGGAAAAAAAATAATTGGGAAAATTTTGAAAGGGGAAAGAAAGAAAGAAAATGGTAAGATTTTTTTCTTTTTTTTTTAAAAAACAAAATAAAACAAAACAAAGTAAAAATAAAAATAAAACAAAAACTAACACGAATCAGAAATTAAATAAATAACAAAATTTAATTATTGCCTCCCTGGCAACGACGCCAAAAACTTGTTCGACGCTTTCCTATGAATTAGAAAAACGCGATTTCTGAAATAATACTGCAAGCGCACAGATCATGTAGTATGCAGGTCGAATCACAGGGAGGTAAATTAAATTAAATTAAATTATTTATAAAAAAAATTGGGCGAGTTAGACAAAGTTTGGAGATTTGGTTGAAATAAAAACAAATTGAAATTGCAAAATTAGGAATATCGTTGAATCTAATCAAATGATTAATCACTAACGAAAATAAAATAGCAAAGACAACTTGAGCTCTATCAAATCTAATTGAATAGATGGCACAAACTGCTTGGAAAATAAAATGCAAAACACAAATAAAATGCAAAAATTAAAATTGCAGAAAAAGAAGAACAACAAAAAGTAAAATTAGGATTGTCGTTGAAACTAATCAAACGACTAATCGCTAATAAAAAAAATGTAAAATACATTTGGTGTTCTACCAAAACTAATTGTGAAGACAACACCAATTGCTAAGAAAAAGAAAAATGCTAGAAATTAAAAGAAGAAGAAGAAGAACTTTTATTAATGGAGGTTAAGATAAAAAAATAGGATGGTGGCTACAATGATATTACAAGGGTATTTATAGGAGATAACCAAACCCTAACCCTAATTACAAATGGGCCTAGCTACTTCAAGTAAGTTATAGGCTTTTTGTCATTTGGAACAAGTTCTATGCCTTTTCTCCTTTTCTCTTGCAAGCCTCCTTTAATTTGAGATGTGCATGGCCTTTTTATCAATCATTTTCTTGTCTAACAACAACTAAATGTGAGATCTTCATCTACAATTCTTCAAAATGTAAATATATATATCAATCTAATCTCCATTTCTCTACTTTTCTGGTTGTATGTAGGCTGGGTTGGAATATCTGTAAAAGTGACAAAATAATACCCGAGTAATATTTATTTATATACAAAAGACAAGATATCAGAGCATAAAATAAACACATTTATATGTTAATCAATTGCACACGATGATTAACTGCAATACCCAAGGTAACACTGTCCAAAGATAAATTATCTCAATATAATGAGATAAAACTTTTGCGCATAAATATAAAGTGTTTAGATCTCCACACAAACATATATCAAGAATAAGAGGTGAGATTCCCAACCACTACTAATAAAGGAGGTGGGTTATATAGCCAGTTATGGCCTCACTAAAAATATAATATACAAGTAGATTCCTTATATCATTTAAGGCCCTTGGACGGTCCATTGATCGCTTAATACCTTACTAGGTAGTTTACAACAGACTGTTATATATTAGAGGACAATATGTATTAAGTCCTATAATTTAAGGCTTCTGTCATTACTGCATATTCCCAACCCCATATAAGGCGAAGGATAGTAAGCAGTCACTTATTATGTAATAACCCGCTATTTTTAATGATTTAAATTCCGATTTAAACCAATATTTTTATTTTGTAAATATTCTATAGTTTTTTGTAACGGAAATTAGGAATTTGAAATATGTATAGTGAGACGTAGTAGCCGTGTAAATTTCATCAGAAAATTTGAATGTTTGTCGGTCATGCATTTATTAGTGCAAAGCTGCGAATAATAGTTCTTCAAATTTCAGCGATTTTAATATCTCTTTGAAACCAATTCAGACAAACATGAAAAATATTCTATTCGTTGTCATGAGTTAAACAGCAAAATCCGTTTCATGACAATCGGACAATTTGACCTCCGTTTTCCTACCCGAATTTCCCTTTTAATAGGGTTCGTAACGCTTTTTTGATCGAGCATCTTGACACTGCAAACTATATATCGTTGTGTCCACCTCGTTGTGATAATTTCCGCAATATACTCATTTGTCAGTTTCGGTGTTCAGTTCGTGTTAAAATTGTGAAAAGGCTTGTACAGTTCAATTTTGAAACAGAGTCATTTGAGTTCGACGTGTCCCTTTTAGAATCCTTTATATTTTTATATTCATTTTGGGTCTGCAAAAGCTGTCCTTTTATTTTACTAAACCATCCAATTATTTTTTTGTTTCCGAAAGTGGTCACATTTAGAAATCCATGCACCGTCTCATTCCCATGCATGTCACATTCATTATTTCCAAAGTTTTTCCCTTTTCCTAACTATTCATGCACCTTTCCTATTCCATACGCCAAACTGAAACCATTCCATACACGCGCACTTCATTTCTGAACTATCACTTTATTTGATGAACGGTTGTTTTCTTTTATTTTATACACAACTAATTGTTGAAAACGTTGAACCTGTCTGCTGTGGACAAATTTTTTTCCGCTCGCCACGTTTGTTTGAAAAGGGGATGATATTTAAATTTTGAATCTCTGAACCACCATGTTTGTTGAATGGAACGAGAAAAGGGATACTCTTGTTATCAGCCGCTTTCTACCATTTCAACTGTTCATGTTTCAGCTTTAAAAGGGATCTATCTTTGTACGATTCCTCTGCCCAAGCTTCTTCTTCTTTCTCCGGAGAAAACAAAACTTTAAAAGAAAAAGAGAAAAAATAAAGCTGTTGTAACAGACTGAATTTCTATACTATCTGAGTTGACTAAATACACCACACATCCAACCTAAATTGCATAAAAATAAGAATCACTATGTAATAAAGAAGAAAAAGATAGAAGAAGAATAGAAACAACAACACAGAATCTCACAACGCAGCGGAATAAAATATATTATATATATAACAACTTTTGGAATACAAAATTTTAACTGTATAACATATCATTATCATAGTACAACACTTACAACATAGCGGAAAATAACATTAGCTATATAACGTTGAAGCCTCCTGCTCTAAGCTCCTCCAAGTATCTGTAAACACCTGAACTACTTGACTCCCCGTACAAATTTGGGCACCCAAGAGTTTAGGGTAAAACAAAACAAAATTTTCTGGGTCGGTCATGGGATTGGTATGAGTAAAACAATTAAAAACAGTTTGAGAAAATAAACAATATCTCATAAGACCACGCCGTATAACACAGAACGAGTTTTTCCCTTATAAGAATCCGAAATAATCTTTATATCAAAAATCTTTTGAAATTATAATAGTGTCTATCAACCACAACTAAATAATCATCCAACAAAATGCTTGCATCTCGCGCTCTATATATATAGTATACAATCAAAACTGCAAGCACTTATTGGATAATGGATTTCCAATAATGACAAGGTATGGAACCACCTACCGATAGTGTATCTCTAGAGGAGAATACATTGGGTTCAACAAGAACATCTTGTAACCTGGCCACACATGACCGACCACTCATTTCGCTTGAGTGTATCGAATGTATATCACCAACAGTTAGGAATAGCAATCGTTTTCCCGAAATGGACAACTTCGAATAAAATAAAGAAGGAAATAAATTTTCTTTAGATAGGTGATAATACACCCTAATTGGAAGCTACTCACTTAGGCATGCTGCTTGCCCGATTTTTGTCATTTCCCGGTTGTTGAGGCTTGAAACTATGATTACTTACCTTTCATTGATAGCACAATAACTTTGAATGCCACATTATCAATTCTGTTAACAACTAATTGATTTGCACAAATAAAATCTGGATATTATGCTAAGAGAATAAATTCTCCGCTATCATACATATATTTGTACAGACCAATGTATGTGATCATTAGAAATACTCTGTTAGACATTCGTCCATACACTTCATTCTAGGACTAAACGAAACCGAAGGCACAATTTCCATTAATCCATCTTAGGTAATTTCTACCTAGGATTATCAGAAAAAGCCCTTGCACTTTACTCCATCTTCGATTATCTTTATATAATCTGATTCGCAACGCAACTATCAATACGGAGTGGTTCTCGAATAAGGATCCCACCGGCCTCTCCATATTGATAACGATATTGGCCAATACTTCGATGGTCGGATATTTAACTATCAAAGAAAAACAACATTCATTCAAAGCATCAAACAATCACTGGGCCCCTTAATTAATATTTCATTAATTAAATTTATCATTTCCCAATTTCTCTTCAATATCTTTGCCCAGATAATTTTCCAAACCCATTTAACCTCTCACAATTCTTGGAAAACATTTCCATTTATCATGACAATATTCAATTTCTATATTCCAGAAAATATCACTTAACATCGGAAAACATTTCCAAATATTCACAAATCACTATTCTTTTACATTCATCAGTCCCTAACCGTAAACTAGTAAGAGAACAATTTCCTAAGTATCAACCCCGAAGGCCGAAACCAACATCAGATCGACACTCAAGAAGCCATTCAACTCAACCAGACTCCAGTTAGTTTCTAATTTCCTTAACTCCGTTTCTTAACTTTTTATTAACACAATCATTTTAATTTGCAAATCATCTGCTTTTAAATCATCGTTCTCTTTAAAATGTATATACATTTCTCCTTCCAATCTCCTAGGATTTAATTTATAAATTCCTTTCTTCATATAAAATCTCTTAATACATTTATTCGTTTATTAAATTTCATATATAATCGATAAGTCAATTTCTAGTTATCTAACTTTTGTTAAATTTTTCTTACTCCTTATATTTCTGGAAAATTTTGCCAGCGAATCCTTTGTACCGGTCAATAACTCAAACCTCAACTCGCCTCTATAGGCCCTTTCCATTCAAAAAGAAAATCAAAAAGCCAAGCGGCTTGCCGATTTGGCGCATAAAAACTCATATGGAATTTAAACATGTACCTTTCTGTTGGGCACTCGAATTAAAATCTTTATAACTTTATTCCATACCTATTCCACAAATATACATTCATTCCCAATTTATTCCAACTCAATCCAATCATTTTTAACTCAGTTCGCTAATTTATTTTTTTATTAGCTCTTTTGTCTATTCCACGTTTAAATTGAACATATCACGTTCATATATAATTTCAATTTGCTTATAAACCAATTGAATTCCACTTTCAATTCAATTTTCATATTTGATCTTGACTATGAATTCAGAAGTTTAATTTACTTAACCAAAACCCAATTTCGTATCAAAACTCGATTAACTAATTATTCTTTAAATTAGTTACTTCTATTTAATAATTAAAAATCTGATTTTTGTTTCAAAATCAGTTCACTTACTATACTTGAGTTCATATTTATTTTATAACTCAAATCTGGATTTTTCTAATTGAAATCGGATTTAATTTACTTAAAATCCTTTTATTTATTTAAATAAACCGTTATGGTTTTTAAATGATTATGGCAGTGTTTTTCTGAAAATTTGATTTGGACATAATTCAAAATTTATAAATCAAAATCCAGAATTTACTCTTCCATTAGAAAGCTATTATCAAATCGGTCCTAACGGTTCTTTTTTCAAAGAATTCCGACTTAAATTGAGTTCTATATACTCAATTGAAGTTCGAAATGCCAATTTACGAACTACCACGCCGGGGCGAGTTCGTTTTAACTATATTTGAATATAAACATTTAAACTTCATTTATAGACAAATTTCAACACCATTCTAATATGTTTTAATATAAACTAAACCAATTTTACAAATTCAACTTAATATTTCTGATTTTTCCCTAACCGTCGATTATTTTATAATTCATTTATAATTTATTTATAATTAAATCTTCTATACTGACTTCAAATTCCTTTATAAATAAATTATCTATAAAAATCGATATAATCGAATTCTAATTTTAAATCCTTTGATTTATCTCAATTCCATTTATATTTCTAATTCCAGAATAAAATATGCCGTTCCCTTTTTCGAAACGATTTCCAATTCAATTTTAAATTCATACTTGAATTAAAAATCCCAAATTTATCCCATGCTAATTTTCTTACTTAATTTATAATTGTTGTTTAAAAATTTAACTTCCTTGTTTTATATATTAAAACAAGTTTCATTTCAAAATCTATTTGGAGCCCAATTCTTATTCTGGAATATTTTATCGATTATAATATATATATATATATATAAACCATGAATCTATTTTCATATTTAAATCTAAACTTATATTTAATACAGTTCTAATATCTTTTCCAAAAATAATTTATCTAAATAAATTTGATCTAATTGAATTCAGATCATAAATCCATACTAATTTATTTACTTCAATTTACATTCTGAACTTCAGAATAGATTTTATCGTTTCTTTTTGAAACTAAATTTCAATTTCCCTTTTTAAATTCACATTTGAATTTAGACTTCGCAAATTATCCAAATGGTAATTTTTCCATTTTATTTATAAACACCATTTATAAATTCACTTCAATTTCTTGCATTATCCAATAAAAATCATTCCATTTTATTTATAAACACCATTTATAAATTTCGATTTCCTGCATTTTTTAATTTATAAACATCGTTTATACATTCCGTACTTCAATTTCCCGTATTATTTAATTTATAAACCTCATTTATAAAATCACCACTTGTTTTATTTATTCAAAACATGTTAATATCTTTATTGCCTATTCGAAGTTCAAATTCTATTTTTTTAAATAGATTTCCCTTTTCAAATCTTAAAATACCTTTTCACCATATTTTTATAAATCAACAGTTATGCCCAGTGATATTTAAAACATCCAAAACACCCAATTATCAATCACAGGTTTTCCATCACAATATTTGATAATATATATGGAAACAAACAAATAATAATAATTTTGAGGAATCCAGATGGATCCCTCCAACCTATTTTCCTACATCCACAAACGTTAGCCAACATAAATAGTACCCATCCTCGTACGAGGCAGGATATCACGGTATAGAAGGTCATCCACTATCATATTGTGGGGCGTATAAGGTCATTCGCTAACGTACTGCGGGCATCTGCTACTAGTACTGCGGGAAATATCCAACCACCAATATATATATATATATATATATATATATATATATATATATATATATATATATATAATAACCACAACCACCAAGCCTAAATAACTAACATATATATATATATATATAATAACCACAATAACATTTCAACACATTCGAATAATCAATTTATTTTTAATGATTAAAAAATTCTAAATAATAAATTTTGAGTGAGTTTTGCTCACCGTGATTTTTAATTGCTATCTGGTCCAATTTTAAATTTATTTTTCTTTAGGAAATTCCAAATTCTTTCTAGCTCGTCTACATTCCTTGTTACAAGTCTAACATGGCTGATTTCTTGAATTTGGACCTCGTATACATATTTAATATATATTATTTAAGCTATCGAATGATTTAAATGTAATTAAAAATTTAATTACTAAATTAAGATATTTACCTTAATTCATTACGAATTTCCCTTCCCAATTTAAAGATCATGGCTTAGGCTTCTTTCTTAATTGCTTTTCACGCTAGGAAAACAACGCACGAAACCTATCACAATGAATAACTCGTTCATCCCAGCCCCATACTATCACCTCGAAGTTGAACTCAACACCTTCTCCTGAAACTCCGACCTCGGCAACTCCACGTACACCACACCTTTATCTGTTGCATTCGTTATTAATGCAGCATACAGGAAAAAACCATGAACTTCTTCATATTGTAACCCATCGCAACTTACCTCCTCAAGACC
The DNA here is from genome assembly GCA_030737875.1 of Allium sativum. NCBI lineage: Eukaryota > Viridiplantae > Streptophyta > Magnoliopsida > Asparagales > Amaryllidaceae > Allium > Allium sativum. The sequence goes on along the minus strand of JASFAX010000020.1, from coordinate 39,078,869 downwards.
CCACGCTTGAAGCCTCAACCCTAAATCAGTTTGCACCTACCCAGACCATTTCCCCTATATGCTGCATCGAAACATGACAACGGACAAGTTCGACCTCCCTTGAATTCGTTGTACGTACCACATCGCTCAACATCTAAACCCCCACAATCATTGGTAAAACTAACTCCTTAAATCGCGAATTTCCTTGGCTAACTTCGAGCTTCAAATCTGAGCTTCAAGAAGTTCGAGGTTTTGAATCACAATAACTAATTGTATGATCAACGATTGAATCTCCAATTTCGATTTTTATTCGATGTTAAATGAATTGGGGAGGCTTTGATCATTGTACAAAATAAATAATGAGGAGGAACATAAGTAAGAAGGTGAAGGGAAAATGGAAATTGCGTTTTTTCTTTGATGAAGGATTTGAACATAACGACTTCAGATTTGTATAGAGACAGTCGCCATCTTTGATTTGATTTTATTATAAAGCTTTGGCATTCGATTTGCCTGAGTAAAAACAAAATAGAAATGAGAGAGAAGGTACAATTTTATAAACCATGAATACTTAGGTATTAAGAATTAAGGTTTGCGTAAGGTACTGATAGGGTTAGTAATAGAGTAGGTTTACAATGTACTATCTATTAGCTTAAGGAGGACGGAATTTTATTTTATTTTGAACTACGGTGATTTTAACCCTTTTAAAATAACGTGTGTTATCGAACTCTTATTTAGATGCAACAACCGGGATTCCTAAGGTTATACCTCTATTCTGGACTCACCGGGACAAATTTCGAAGCCTCATTTAATCATCTGGAGAAGATATTAATTTAAATCGATATAAATTAAATTCGAAACAATTTAATTCTTGATAATATATTATTATTATTATCGTTTATTATCAAATACAATTTTTATTGATCATTTGAATTATTTTGACTCTGTTTTAATTTCAAATTGAATTATTTCATATTCTCATACTACGATAATTCAATATTCTTGAAATTAAATCATAATCGTTTATTAAATCGATAACTCAATATAAAAACTCATTTATATTATCAACACAATATTTAAAACAACACTAAATATTTAAAATAAATCAACTAAAAATTCGGGTCGTTACATTCTTCCCGCCTTAAAAGAATTTCATCCCCAAAATTACTAAGGTAGGAAAAATGCTTCAAACCCATTTACTTTTCAAAACCAATTTATGTTGAAACTCAACACTTCATATTTCTATAAATTAATTTTACATAAATTTTGGTTTTCATTCATATGCATTCAAACTAATTCAAATTAATTTTAATCAATTTATTTACTTCGATCCATTTAACTTGCTTAAGTTAAATTTATATTCCAGAATTCAAATTTCAGGTTTTCATTTCAAATCCTTTAGGAATCCCACAAATACATGTATATATTTATTTCTGTCTCAAATTCAAAACATATGAATTTTCAAATCAGTTTGTTTTCTTTCAAACAAATTTTCCGTCAGAAACTTTCCTAAGGAAGCAATTCATCACTTAGAAACTCAAAAATGAACACTGATGATGCTGCAGTCGTCATCCGAATTATTTTCCAGTCACTGAAGTGAGTTCAGTGCTTTATCACTTTCAAAATCCATTTGAAATGATTTCTATTCAAAAATCCATTACAAAACAAAGCTATATTATTTTAGTATACTTCGGAAAATATTTTCCGACTTCCCGGGATTAAATTCTAAATTATGGTTTGAATTAAATTTTAATTCTTCTCATTTGTATACATTTCATTTATATACAAATTATATTTGGTTATATACAACCATTTCATTTCTTATAATCTCATCTGATTATAACAATAACCAACTCATCCATATATTATAATAATTTCAGAAAACTATTCTTTTTATATCAAAATATATTTTCGAGTAAAATTATTTCATTTACACACTTTAAAACAATATTATGTCCAACCATATGTTCAAGTGTTTATAAACGCTAATCGATGTCATGGCATCCCACGATTCAACCAGAATTCCTAAGCCACTCAACAGACTAGCCAACAAAATATAAAACAATTTTTATATCAAATAACAAATACGTTCTCTCATATATGTACACTCAACTAATTCTAGGGTACTACTAACCCTATCTCTAATGAGTACACCCACACCGAAGCCTAGGTATTCGCTCAACCTAAGCTCTGATACCAACTATAATGGACCGAATTTCTGTACCATCTGAGTTGACTAAATACACCACATATCCAACCCAAATTGCACAGAAATAGGAATCATTATGAAATAAAGAAGAAAAGATAGAAGAAGAATAGAAACAATAACACGAAATCTCAAAATGCAGCGGAATAAAATATATCATATATATAACAACTTTTAGAATACAAAATTTTAACTGTATAACATATCATTATCAAAGTACAACACTTACAACACAGCGGAAAATAACAATAGCTATATAATGTGGAAGCCTCCTGCTCCAAGATCCTCCAAGTATCTGTAAAAACCTGAACTACTTGACTGCTCATACAAATTTGGGCACCCAAGAGTTTAGGTTAAAACAAAACAAAATAAACTCTGGGTCAGTCATGGGACTGGTATGAGTAAAACAATTAAGTTTGAGAAAATAAACGATATCTCATAAGACCACGCCGTATAACATGGAACGGGTTTTTCCCTTATGAGAATCCAAAATAATCTTTATATCAGAACTCTTTTAATATTATAATAGTGTCTATAAAACACAACTAAATAATCTTCTAGCAGAACACTTGCATCTCATGCTCTAGATATATAGTATACAATCTAAATCGCGAGCACTTATTTGATAATGTATTTCCAACTATGAAAAGGTATGGAACCACATTTCGATAGTGTATCTCTAGAGGAGAATACACTATGTTCAGCAAGAACATCTTGTAACCCGACCACACATGACCGACCACTCATTTCGCTTGAGTGTATCGAATGTATATCACCAACGGTTGGGATTAGCAACTGTTTTCCCGAAAGGGACAACATCGAATAGAATAAAGAAGGAAATGAATTTTCTCTAGATTGGTGATAATACACCCTAATTGGGAGCTACCCACTTAACCATGCTGCCTGCCTGATTTTTGTCATTTCCCGGTTATTGAGACATGATGCTACGATTACTTACCTTTCATTGATAGCACAATCACTTCAAATACCACAATATCATTTCCGTTAACCACTAATTGATTTGCACAAATACAATCTGGATATTATGCTAAGATAATAAATTCTCCGCCACCATACATATATTTGTACAGACCAACATATGCGATCATTGGAAATACTCTGTCAGACATTCGTCCATACACTTCGTTCAGGGACTGAACGAAACCGAAGGCACAATTTCCATTAATCCATCTTGGGAAATTTCTACCTAGGATTATTAAAAAAATCCCTTGCACTTTACTCTGTCTTCGATTATCTTCATATAATCTGATTCGCAACGCTACTGCCAATACGGAGTGGTTCTCGGATAATGATCCAACCGGTTTTTCCATATTGACAACGATATTGGCTAATACTTCAATAGTAGGTTATTTAATTATCGAAGAAAAACAACATTCATTCAAAGCATCAAACAATCACTGGGCCCCTTAATTAATATTTCATTAATTAAATTTATCATTTCCCAATTTCTCTTTAATATTTTTACCCAGATATTTTTCCAAATCCGTTTAACCTCTCATAATTCTTGGAAAACATTTCCATTAATCATAACTATATTCATTTTCTATATTCCAGAAAATATCACTTAACATTGGAAAACATTTCACAAATCACTATTCTTTTACATTCATCAGTCCCTAACCATAAACTAGTAAGAGAACAATTTCCTAAGTATCAATCCCGAAGCCGAAACCAACATCAGATCGACACTCAAGAAGCCATTCAACTCAACCAATCTCTAGTCAGTTTCTAATTTCCTCAACTCCATTTCTTAACTTCTTATCAACGCAATCATTTTAATTTGCAAATCGTTTGCTTTTAAATCATCATTCGCTTTAAAACGTATTTACATATCTCCTTCCAATCTCCTAGGATTTAATTTATAAATTCCTTTTTTCATATAAAATCTCTTTATACATTTATTCATTTATTAAATTTCATATATAATTGATAAGCCAATTTCTAGTTGTCTAACTTTTGTTAAATTTTTCTATCTCCATAAATTTCCGAAAAATTTCACTAGCACCTCCTCTGTACCGGTCAATAGCTCAAACCTCAATCGCCTCTCCTTTCCATTCAAAAAGAAAATAAAAAAACCAAACATCTTGCCGATTCGGCGCATAAAAACTCATATATAATTTAAATGTGTACCTATCTGTCGGGCACTCAAATTAAAATCTTTAGACACTTCATTCCATACCTATTCCAAACATATACGTTTATTACCAATTTATTGCAACTCAATCCAATCATTTTTAACTCAATGCGCTAATTTATTCTTTAATTGTCTCTTTTGTCTATTCCACGTTTAAGTTAAACACATCACGTTCGTATATAATTTCAATTTGCTTATAAACCAATTGAATTCCATTTTCAATTCAAGTTTCATATTCGATTTCGATTATGAATTCACAAGTTCAATTTACTTAACCAAAACCCAAGTTTGTATCAAAACTCGAATAACTAATTATTCTTCAAATTAGTTAATTGTATTTAATAATTAAAAATTTGACTTTTTTTTCAAAAATCAGTTCACTTACTCCACTTGAGTTCAAATTTATTTTATAACTCAAATCTGGATTTTTCTACTGGAAATTCGAATTTTATTTACTTAAAACTCTGTTATTTATTTGAATAAACCGTTATGGTTTTTAAATGATTATGGCGTTGTTTTTCTGAAAATTTTATTTTGACATAACTCAAAATTTATAAGAAGAAATCCAGAATTTTCTGTACCATTAGAAAGCTTTAATCAAATCGGTCCCAATGGTTCTTGTTTCAGAGAACTCCGACTTAGATTGAGTTCTATAAACTCAATTGAAGTTCGAAACGCCAATTTACGAACTGTCGCACCGGGGCGAGTTCGTTTTAATTATATTTAAATATAAACGTTTAAACTTCATTTATAAATAAATTTCAACTCCATTCTAATATGTTTTAATATAAACTAAACCAATTTTACATATTCAACGTAATATTTCTGATTTTCCCCTAACCGTCAATTATTTTATAATTTAGTTATAATTTACTAATAATTGAATCTTTTATACTAAATTCCATTTCCTTTATAAATAAATTAGTTACAAAAATCGATATAATCGAATTCTAATTTTAAATCTCTCAATTCCTCTTATATTTCTAATTCCAGAATAAAGTATGTCGTTCCCTTTTTCGAAACAATTTCCGATTCACTTTTTAAATTCATACTTGAATTAAAAATCCCAAATTTATCCCATGATAATTTTCTTACTTAATTTATAAACATTGTTTATAAATTTAACTTCCTTGTTTTGTAAATTAAAACAAGTTTCATTTCAAAATCTATTTGAAACCCAATTCCTATTCTGGAATATTTTATCAATTATAACTTATATATATATACAAATAGTGAATCTATTTTCATATTTAAATTTAAATTAATTTCTATTTAATACAATCCTAATATCTTTTCTAAAAAATACTTTATTTAAATAATTTCGATCTAACTGAATTCAGATCATAAATCCATGCAAATTTATTTAATTCAATTTACATTCTGAACTTCAGAATAGATTTTATCGTTTCGTTTTGAAACTAAATTTCAATTTCCCTTTTTAAATTCACTTTTGAATTTAGACTTCCCAAACTGTCCAAATTATAATTTTTCCATTTTATTTATAAACACAGTTTATAAATTCGCTTCAATTCCCTGCATTATCCAATGAAAATCATTCCATTTTATTTATAAACACAGTTTATAAATTTAATTCAATTTCCTGCATTTTTTAATTTATAAACATCTTCAGTACTTCAGTTTACCGTATTATTTAATTTATAAACCTCGTTTATAAATTCACTACTTGTTTTATTTATTCAAAACAATTTAATATCTTTATAGCCCATTTGAAATTCAAATTCTATTTAAAAAAAAAAGTAAATTTCCCTTTTCAAATCTCAAAAATCCCTTTTCACCATATTTTTTATAAATCAACAGTTAGGTCCAATGATATTTAAAACATCCAAAACATCCAATTATCAATCACAGGTTTTCCATCACATCATATATAATAATATATATGGAAACAAACAAATAATAATATTTTTGAGGAATGCAGTCGGGTCCCTCCAACCTGTTTTCCTGCATTCACAGACATTAGCCAATATAAATAATACCCATCCTCCTTCGAGGGCGTATAGGGTCATTTGCTAATAATACTGCGGGCATCCTCTACTTGTACTGCGGGAAATATCCGACCACCAGTATATATATATATATATATATATATATATATATATATATATATATATATGATAACAACAACTACCAATCCTGAATAACTAATATATATATATATATATATATATATATATATGATAACCACAACCACCAAGCCTGAATAACTAATATATATATATATATATATATATATATATATATATATATAATAACCACAATAACATTTCAATTCATTCAAACAATTAATAATTTCTTTTACCAATTAAAAAAATTCTAAATAATAAATTCTAAGTGAGTTTTGTGCAACGTGATTTTTAATTGCAATCTGGTCAAATTTTAAATTTATTTGGCTTGAGAAGATTCCAAATCTTTCTAGGTCATCTACATTCCTTGTTACGAGTCTAAAATGACTGATTTCTTGAATTTGGACCTCTTATACATATTTAACATATATTATTTAAGTTACTGAATGATTTAAATGCAATTAAAAATTTAATTACTAAATTGAGATATTTACCTTAATTCATTACAAATTTTCCTTCCCTTCCCAATTTAAAGATCTTGGCTTAGGCTTCTTTCTTAATTGCTTTTCACGCCAGGAAACAATGTATAAAACCTATCATATCGAAGTTGAACACGACAACTTCTCCTGAAACTCCGACCTCGGCAACTCCACGTGCACCACTCCTTTTCCAGTTGCGTTCATGATCAATTTAGCATATAGAAAAAACATCGAACTCCTTCACGCTGCAACCCATCGCAACTTACCACCTCAAGACCCACACTCGACGCCTCAACCCTAAATAAGTTTGCACCTACCCAAACCGTTTCCCCTATACCATTGCTGCACCGAAATGCGACAAAGGACAAGCTCGAACTCCCTTGAATTCACTATATGTAACACATCGCTCAACATCTAAACCCCCACAATCTTCGGTAAAACTAACTTCTTAAATCGTGAATTTCCATGGCCGAATTCGAGCTTTAGATCTGAGCTTCAAGGTTCGCGGTTTTGAATCGCGATGCCTAATTGTACGATCAACGATTGAATCTCCATTTTCAATTTTCGTTCGATGTTAAATGAATTGGGGAGGCTTTGATCATTGTACAAAATAAATAACGAGGAGGAACATAAATAAGAAGGTGAAGGGAAAAAGGAAATTGCGGCTTTTTCTTTGATGAAGCGTTTTAACATAACGGCTTATGATTTGTATAGAGACAGTAGCCATTTTTGATTTGATTTTATTATGAAGCTTTGGCGTTCGATTTGCCTGAGTAAAAAGAAAGTAGAAAAGAGAGGAAAGGTGCGATTTTATAAACTATGAATACTTAGTCATTAAGAATTAAGGTTTGCGCAAGGCACTGATAGGGTTAGTGATAGAGTGGGTTTACAGCGCACTCTCCATTAGCTTAAGAGGGAAGGAATTATATTTTTATTTTATTTTATTTTGAACTAAGGTGATTTAACCCTTTTAAAATATCATGTTTTGTCGAACTTTTATTTAAATGCAACAACCAGCATTCCTAAGGTTATACCACTATTCTGGACATACCGGGATAAGTTTCAAAGCCTCATTTGATCACATGGAGAAGATATTAATTTAAATCGATATAAATTAAATTCAAAACAATTAATTTCTTGATAATAAATTATTATTGTTATCGTTTATTATCAAATACAATTTTTATTGATCATTTGAAATATTTTGACTTCGTTTTAATTTCAAATTGAATTATTTCCGATTCTCGTACTACGATAATTCAATATTCTTGAAATTAAATCGAAATCGATTATTAAACTGATAACTCAATATAAAAATTCATTTATATTATCAACTCAATATTTAGGACAATATTAAATATTTAAATAAATCAACCAAAAATCTGGGTCGTTGTAGCTCCTTCCCTATATTTTAAAAACACCTCCCTCCGACAGTACCCTTTCCCCACAACGCCAACCGACTGTACCCGCTGACCACTCCGACCGTCACCTCGCCCAGCTCGCCCACGACTTCTTCCTTCACCAATGCCTACTGTGCCGCTCATGTCAGTAGCGCCATGCCCTCCGGTCTAGGACCAGATTCACTTCTGCTAACCAAGATTAACCCATTCCCCTTGACCAAGCTCAGCACCTCCCTCTCCGCCTCAAAGAAGCTCACCACCACCAGGAACTGTCTCCGACCACCCCTCTTCCCATTAGCCCACCATGAATTTACAACCTTGCTACCTTGCCCTTTGAGCCACCATAATAGCCAAGACTTCCCTTTAACCCGCTCCGTCGACCTCCACCGTGCTGACCCGGACCCGTCTTACCCTGCTTTGACCCGATGTGAGAGTTCTTCATGTGATCATTTTGGCGTGTGTTGGTGTGCGTTTTGATGTAGTTGTGTGTGTACTTATGCGTCTATGTGAATGGGTGTTGGTGTATTGTGTGTGTAATGTATATATGCAGTTTTAAATTCTGCATTTTTGTGTGTTTTTCATGTTTTACTGTGTTGAGTTGATTTGTGTATGTGAGTTTCTTGTTGTATGCGTTGTATTTATGTATAAATTGTTTTTGTATATTTATATAAATTGTAATGTATATAGATGGTTTTGATATATAATGGTTTCGGTGTGTTTTTAACAAATTATAAATATACGTGTATAGGGTTTTATTGTGTGTTAGCGTTTTGGGTTATATATATATATAATATATATTTTGGTGTGCGTCAAAGTTTTAAATATATATTATACTTTTATTGTGTGTTTACATATATGCAAATATTTATATAATATTTTTGAAAAAGAATTGTTGTGTTCCATTTTGGTTGAAATAGGTTATTGTTGTGTTATTTTGGGTCGAATTTGGCGTTGAGTTCAAAAACCGTTCCAAAATCCAATAGTCGTACCAATCCTTTGAAAATTCCCTAGCCTCATCTTATAAAATAAAATATATCTTGAGTTGATTACCGAGTTGAATTTATTCTGAATCATGCCTGGAAGTGTCATTTCAATTCTGTGTCAATCTGTTTTCTGCCTCCAATCTGTGCCACGAAAGGTAAGTTTATCTCACACCTGACTTACATTGTTTCTTGGATGTTAGATCAACATAAACGAACTGTTATGAAAAGTATAGGATTGTTGGTAGAAATTGTTTTATTTGATATGTATACACATTTCATATATGACACGATGATATTCATATGACATGTAGGCGCATTGATGATATATATGCTGTGATTGATGCTATGTGATTGTTGATCTATATTTATTGATTTCTCTAGTTTAGAAAATCACTAAAGGTTGAAATGATACATACCCGAACGAACATTAGACTAGGGAAAACCGTTATGGGTTGAAATGACAGACCTGAACGGTTTTTATTGAATTTGGGATTGCGGATTGAAATGATAAACCCGTAGAATTTTTAAAATTGCGGGTTGAAATGATAAATATTCGTATCACTTGACCATCGGGTAGAAAACTATATATGGACACCGTTGGTTATGTTTTTGAAGTAAAGTGATTTGAAAATTTTGATTTTTAAATAATAACTTAAAATTTTATATTTGTTTCGAATTATATGTTTTAAAATGATTTTATGAGTAAATATGGATTTAAATATTTATTTACGATTTTTGCTTATAATTTTATTTATTTTAAACCATATATAATTTAATCATATAAGTATTTTAAACTTTTATAATAGATAGTTCCTTTAAACCTATTTTTATAGTATTTTAATCTTATATGTGTTTATAATCTATATTGTAATTAATTTTATAATTTTTTAAACTTATATATATATATCTATTTTCAAAATTAAATTTTCTTATATATATTACAAACTTTAATAATAAATTAAAAGGTGGATAACTTAAGATTTTCATGATTTGAGTTTGTGGATTAAAGATTCGAATTTGTATAAAGATACTTGATTTAACGAATGTATTCATATAAGATAAGAAATGTAATTTGAATTATTTGAACTTATAATACGTGAATTTGAATTGTGAAATTGATTTAAATTTGAATTTCCAAATTTATGAAAATATATTTAAATTTATAATTGATATGAAATGAATTCCATTTCAAAGTGGTTAAACGTGAATTGAAATATATATATATATATATATTTGTGTGTGTGTGTGTGTTTTATATATGGAATTGATTATATAAAATTGATGGGTTTAAATTAGAAAATTGTTAAATTGAATTTTCAAGAAGGATTTTGAAATTGATTTGAATTTATAAATAATGATTTTGAATTGCGTGACTTGAGTTATGAAATATGATATGATTTGGTTTGAATTGAAAAATAAAATTTTGATTTCAAATTTGAACCTAAAATTTCGTATAAACGATTTTATAAAGTGATTTATAAAATAATGACCACGGTGTGAAATGTAAACGTTTGATTGTTAAAGAGACCGGGATAGGCTATTGTCATACTCTATGCCAATACCAAAAACCACTTTAACAACTGTGTACATGGTGGAGTTCCAGAATATAGTAGGTTGGTTTGGCGAACGCTACTGGAATGAAGTAAGAGAACGATAGTGGATGTCCTTGACCTTCGGGTCATAATTAAAATGACTAAAACAGGGCTATACTAGGACAAGTGGGGTTAGCTATCTCTATCGGCAACACTTCTTCCTTTATTACTATAGTTCCTCAGTTTGATTGATTTGATTTGATGCGCATCCTTAATTATGGGAGTGTTGTTCGAGGTGGGCAGTAGTCGCGACTATGCATTACCCCCAGTCCGGGCATGCAACTAGTATATTCCTACTCTGGGCATTCCTCATGTGCCTTGTCATATTATCCTAATCGAGACCCCTACGACTTTGATTTGTACGGTACCTATGGAGTGCCCTCTGATAGCCACTACGTTACTGTGGACTTTACAGTATCTGTATAGACTACATTATTATAAACGGTGTAAGGTTAAAAATGTAACCATGCTTATGCTAGTTTAATATTTTGTATTTAACCATAGACACTATAATATTAGCGTATTATTTTATATGATATTAGTTTAACGGATCCTTAGAGCATGGTGATCCCAAACATCATTTAAGCTACTGATGCATTTCATTAAACATTTCATTTGAGTTGATTTACTTCTATGAGAATATTAGTCCTGATCTGAGTTGTTTTGTTTTTGCATTATTGCCCAGGTCATGTAATAACCCGGAAATCCAAACCAATTTAAAATTTTATTTTGACAATTTTAGCGAATTTTGAATATTTTAAATGAATTATTTTAAATAATAACGGCGAGAAATTTATTTTGAATAGAATTAAAATGTATATATTTATTTGAATCGTCGTTAGAATATAAATATTTTATTTTAATTATATAACGAGCCTGAAATGGCGCGGTAGTTTGAAATTTCGATTTCGAACTTCAAATGAATGTACCGGGTGCAAAATAAACCGGATTTTAGCGAAACCAAAAATATTTGAATCTATTTGTGAATATCTTTCCAACGAATCCGAAAATTTGAAATTTCATAGCAGGAATAAAAAGATATGTCCAGTTGAAATTTCAGAATAGTCGCTATGGAATTTCGGGGCCTTAAAAATGGAAATTTTGCAAACGACCTCGGTTTTCGATGAAACCACTTTTGTTGGATCTGTGTTGTTAAGTTATTGCTAGGTTTCAAAATTCGTAATTTTCTGATTCAATATGTGAGCGTGGAAAAGGAAAACACGTTTGACTAGTTTCAGTCGATTTTAATCGACTGGAAAATGGCCATTTTTCAAACGGTCTCAGAATTCGACGAAATTAGTTTTGTTAGGACCGTATCATCAATACGAAGCTAGAAAATATTTTTCGGGAATTTTTAGAGTCCGTGTGTGGCCCCAATAAATTGAAATGCGCGTTCAAATTCAATATATAGAGTTATATGTTGATTTTGACGAAAACTGATCGAAACGGCCGAACTGGCTTACGATACATATCCCATTGTGTTCGGAATTGAGGTAATTAGCTATGGACGACAGGCGGTGGGTCTCGTTTTGAGGTCGAAATAAAAAGTTGCTTTTTGAATTTTTAAAATAATAAAATATATATTATTTATATACCCCCCCCCCCCACGTTCTCTCCTTCAGTTCAATTAACAAAAAAAAAGAAAACACTAAATCGATCGCGCCCCCCCCCCCCCTCCCCACCACGTCTACCGCTGCCGCTTCTTCTTCCTCCTCCTCTTACCGTGACCCCCCCTCGACTCCTCTTCCCCTTCCACGAACGCCAAACCACCACGCTCCAACAACGCACCCCCTCGTCTGAATCGACCGCACCCACCTCGCCTTCGAGCGCCGCGATTTTTATCTATATAGTAGCGGTGTAAAAATATAATTTTTATCTATATAGTAACGGTATAAAAATTGTGATTTTTATATACATGGCTACAATATAAAAATGTGATTTTTATATATGTAGTGAATACGGGCAACGAGATTGACAAAAGGCGAGCACGACGAAGATTTCTACATATGAAGAGTCGTGGCGTTTGGTTTAGCTTATCTGTGAGAACTTCTCACTTTTAATTTAATTTTCTAGTTAAAATATATACTAGGAAGAAGACAGTGTTTAGTAGCACCCGACACCCGTCGTCCACAGACCATGGACGGCTTGTTTGTTTATTTGTTTGATTTTGATGTGTAGTTGATTGTGTGATGTGGAATGAAATAAAAATATTTTTATAGTTAAAAATAGAATTTTTAACGTGTATATGAAATGAAATAAATTAATATAAACAAATCAAACGTTTTGTTTATATACACACATTTGACTGATATTAATTGGGACGTTAAATTTTACACATCGCCCAACTGCACAAATAAAATCTGTGTTTGATTGTTTGAAACCCCACACGGGTATTGGGATGATATATGACATACACAAATCCCAATAATTAGCTGTATGTCGATCGATTGATTGACAGGCTGCTATAAGCGTTGAATATTTATATTTGATGCTTATATAGTGTAGAACGCACTTTGGATGAAGGTTGGGTGTTTATCGTCATTGTTGCATATATGAATTTGATGAAATCCATATAACTGAAATTATATGGTAATTGACTGTGTCTGATTCCAGTTCAGAATTATCGATTAATTTAAAAATAATATTCTTTGAATATTGAAATGTGAAGCCGTGTTAAGTAGTTACACACCATTTTAACACGAACGAGAATTTTGTCGATTTTATAATGAATATTGAAAGTGATTTCAAAATCGAATATTTAGAATTGAATTCGAATTGAAATTGAATAGAATTGAATTCGAATTGAAATTGAATAGAAATGAATTCGAATTGAAATTGAATAAATTTGAAATTCAAATTGAATAGAAAAAGAACTGAAATTGAATTAAAAATCGTTTTGAATTGAAATCAATTTGAAATGAATTTAAAACGAATTTATAAGGAAAAATTCAATTTTGATTTGAATTTTAAATGAAGTTGAAATTGTTTCGAAAACGAATTTAAAACGATTTATAAAATACGTTTTAAAAGGAAATCGACGAAATATATATAATATACATATATTATATATATAATGGCCTAAATAGAATGCGTCGCGCCGCGGCAGTTCGCGAATTTCGACCAATGACTTCAAATGGATATTGTGGGAGATCCGATCGTCGGATTCTCCTAAAACCAGAACCGCTGGGTTCGAATCGATAAGAGCTTTCTAACGAATATTAGAAATTTGAAATCTAACGGTTGGATTTGGAATTATATCCAAACCAAATTTGGAAAAGGTCGTTGTAAGTGTAATTCGATGGCCGTTGATGGAAATCAACTGTACGGGCCCTGATAAAAATATAAAAAATAGTAATAATTTGTGTAAAATCATAAGAAATGATTTGTGAAGAATTGGGGTGAAAAACTCCACATTTGAAAGGATAAAAATAGATTTTTATCGAAATGAACTAGTTTTGAATTAGAATAATAATTTATTTATTTTTAAATAAATAAATTGGATTTGAAATGGTTTTAAAAGTAACCAGAATTTCCAATAATTGAATTGGAATGGATTTGAATCAAAATTTTCCTTGGAATATTTCGATGTTGGATTTCGTGATTCTACAGATATTGTTATGGAAATTTGAAAGATATATTTATATCGTTATTTCCAAGACGATATTTGTTGGTCGTAGAATTTAATATTGAATATAAGCCGATATATTTTCTATTCAGAGCCTTGTATTTAATATCAAATGTGATTTGGGTTTGTCGTGAATGGTGTCTTCATTAACACTGTTCTTAAACCCAGTTGAGAAAAAGATTAAATCTTTTTTATTTAGATTTAATGAAGTGTACCAATTAAATGGTATTTAATTGGAATTGAATTTGAATTGATTTTTGGGTTTATCGTGAATGGTGTTTTAAATAACAGTTGTTCTTTAACCCGATAATTAATGGAATGTGATTTTGGGTTGTCGTGAACAGTATCTTCAATATACTGTTCTTAGACCCAACTGAGTTAAGAAAATCAGAAACTAACTGGAGACTAGTTAAGTTGAATGGTTTCTTGGGTATTGATCTGATGTTGGTTTCTGCCTTCGGGGTTAATACTTAGGGAATTGCTCACTTGCTATTTTACGGTTAAAGGCTGATAGAATGGAATGTGATTTTGGGTTTATCGCGAATCGTGTTTTAAATGACATTGATTCTTTAACCCAGTTAAAGATTAAAACTAAGTGGAGTTTTAATGAATCTTTAATTAGATTGAAAAGATCGAGAATGGAGTATCACCATTTTTGCTCCAGGCAATAGTTAAATCTTTAATTAAATTTGAACGTGAAATGGTAATTGAATTTACCGATAACACCGTGGTGTTAGATATGAAGTATGACCAGTTTTACTTCATGGGATGAATAGGTTGGGATTGGGAAATAAAATAAATGATTACTTCGGTGTGGTTCGCTAATCTCGACTAGTTTGAAGTGATATTCAAAGGAGGATTAAATAATAAATTTAAAATAATTTATCTTTGATAAAATTAATGGGAACCTTTCCCTAAGAATGTGAAATTTAGAAACTAACTGTAGGTTAGCTAAGCAGAATGGTTTCCTAGGTATTGATCTGATGTTGGTTTCGGCCTTCGGGGTTAATATTTGGGGAATTATTCTCTTGTTAATTTACGGTTAGTGACTGATGAATTGGAATGAGGCGTATGTTGTGTTTGTGTAACACTTGTTTATTATATACGCGAGTTATTCAGAAAGACCGGGTTTATCCCATTCTGAATAACTGATTCGACGTGGTGTCGAAGATGAAGACGGTGGTCGAAGACCGGAGGTCTTCACATCGTTTGGGTGGTTACTGATGATCTTGATTGGGTCGTACACCCAAGAGGAGGGAATCAGTTAGTGGTCGTCCAGACGTACTTGGAGATCGATGGATAAGCGAGGTACAAGGTGCCTTCAGTTTCGTTCAGACCCAGAATGAACTTGTAAATGGACTGTATGTATGACATTGGATTTTAGTCTGTGTGATTGATTTCTATTAAATATATATCTGTTTGGCAGCGGAGAATTTATTCTCTTGCTTAACGCCCTTCTCTGAGACGTACGAGCTCAGAGGTTATATATTGATGGATATCAAACGCATGGAGTGAATTGCCTCTGTGGCATGCCTAAGTGGCAATTGATCAAGGCTTCTATTGAAAAGTAAAGTCTTGTGGTTGATGATCAAAGCACGGCCTGTGTGGCATAGCTTTGTGTAGCGTTGATTCGTGAGCCTCACACCCCGGTTGTGAATTAGAAACGGGAGAGGACATCAGGGAGGACATGCGTTTCTTTCTAGCTTGAAGTGGCGTCAGTGGTTTTACACACCCTGACGAGTTTGACTTATGTGGTTGTTGTTGTTGCGAGGTGCCTCGGATATATCGGTGACTATGTGAAGCCGATGGAGTCATTTGTTGGCTCATTTACGCCCCAAAGGACGGGGAAACGTAGTGTTCAGGCATAATAATCCACATCGGTGGACCAGCCCTGATGATCCAAGGGGCAGTTGCGGCTGTTCCTGAGACATGGTAGGCTAGATTGTCTTGAATCGGTAGAGGACTATCTCTTGCCTCGGTTCACAGATGGAAATCCAACTTCCAATACGTAACATTTGTGGTTTTATTTGTAGAGCCTAATATGGCGACATAGTGGGATGGGGCACTCATGCCGTCTATGATTGATACTTATGATTTGAAATTGTTTTGACACTATACACTTATAGTAATAATAAAACATGAAATTTAGCGTATCAAGCATTCTTTGGCTATTATAAGGTAAAACCCTATCCTCCGGCTTGTGTTGCATTGTGTGATGGGACCTGGGTCTTATAATAGCTTCATTTTTCTTTATTTAGCATTGCGCTGTTGTTTTATGCACTGGTGTTCTTGGGAGGAAACCCGTTCCGTGTTATACGGCGTGGTTCCTTGATTTACCTAACTTTAAAATAAAGATTAATAACTGTTTTAGTTCTCACACCAGTCACATGACTGACCTGGAGTTTATTGTTTTAACCTAAACTCTGGGTGCCCTTATTTTTGACACGGGCAGCTAGTAGTTTTGGTTTTGCAGATTTATATTCACAGGATTATGATTTACAGCTGGAACGATACTCGGAAAGCTCAGTATTCGTGTATTACTTCTAGTTGTGTTTTGTATTATTTTCCGCTGCGATGTATTTAAATGTAATTTAATCTCTGGTATTTCTGTGTAATATTTATTTATACTCTGTATATTCTTGTATTCTGATGGAATTGTTGTAATATACAATGAAATGTTCTTCTGTTTGCGTTCTTTTGTGTGTCGTTCTCAAAGTATCCGCTCTTTCCTTACTGGGGAAGTTACGGGTTCTTACAGGTCAGATCGAGTATTACAGCTTTCGAGATTTACCCTTGGAGTTTGAAGCTTATATTGGGTCTTGCTCACCTGTATCTACCTATTCAGTTGCTCTAGTTTTCATCTATTCTTGTCATTTCGGTTTCATATAGTTATCATTTCTTTATGTATTAGAAAATCATTATATTAGACTTCTGCTGTATTGTTTATGTAAACTCTGTTGTAAAATTTTATGCAGTAGCTTCATGAACTACTATTGTATTATTTACTTTTTCGGCTGCGAGATATTATATTGCTCTGTGTCTGTGATCTGTGATTTTGTGATTTATTCTATTTACCTCAAAAGCTAATAACAATCTGTCGATTTGAACGGTTCGAGTTAGTTTTATTACTGGCTTAAAGTGGACGAAAGACGGTATGTTACATATGACCTACAGGCTAGGTTGACGACCAATCGTCATTTACGACCTTCCTTCGGTGGGTCCCCATGTTACAATCAACTGATCTTATTAAATAATCCATACCCACTTAATACTTCCCATAGGGTAGGCAGACCTGTGGTACCTCCGTGACGGTCATTTAATACCTTTTCTCAAGGTGGACTCTAACCCAATCACTTACTACCTAGAGGAAGAGGGCTATCGCTGAGATTACCAATCTTGTACCCAATTAGCCATTTAATACTTCTTATTTATAGGGACATGAGCTGTCCGATCACTTAATACCCAATTATAAAAGACCCTATAACTTTACCCTTTAAGGTAAAATGGTGAATCCAATCACTTAATATCCAATAGACAGATCCTACTGCTTAATACCTTTAATGCCGAAGCATGCTACATGCTTAAATCATTCCTTTTGGTTTCTTATTTTGAAAGGGACGACGGCCATGTAGCCACTCAATACCTCAACACTTGAACTAAACCTTTTGAATAGGTCCATATTACATAATTGATTATCATCATGAGTTCTATGGTCAATGATATCTCACATCAGTTGTTCATATATCCGACTGTTAAAAAGTGCAAATTTCTGTCGAATATCGCAACTTTTCTTGCATCATTAACCTACTAAGTCAAATACTTATTTTAATTTAAATATGTTGCTTCTAGAATTGAACTAGAAATAAGATAAGCATGATTTTCCTGAGATTCATAGCTTTAGGATATTTATTCATTTATTTACTTGTTGGACTTTGTATTAACTATGATAATTAATATCCAAATTTTCCATCAAATACCCTTTAATTCAATTAATAATCTTATTGGTCACATGCCAGCAATGACCACAGGGGTCACATTCCCCAAGGCAATGGATAATCAATTAAATCAATCAAATTCTATAACGGTCCCATGCCATTAATAATCACAACGATCAATTTCATAAAGCAATGGATAACCTATTAAAAGTCATTAATATTATTCTCATTAATCATGTTAATTACATTTATTGTAACTCCCATTTATTTTACTATTGTTATTTACTTTATTGTTCTCATATACACACACGCAGAGAGTATACATAGATTTACTATTAAATTTCCATAATTGGAGTTACAAAATTTATTCCTATTCAATTTTAAATTATAACTGTTTGACATTTATTTCCTAATTAATTTCCCACAACATTTATGGTTACAAATCATGATTACTTTAAATTTATTTGTAACCTTTAGAATTGCAGCAATTGACTCCATATTTTTTGCTAATAAATATAATGGTTACAAATATTTATTTCCATTAATTAATGGAAATATTACTATATACCCATCATTAATGGAAAACCATTCAAATTCAAACAAATAACATGCGTTTATGTAATTAATAATAATAATAACAATATCGTTATTTACGTAAATTTTGGATGGATAAATTTATAATATATATATATGTGTGTGTGTGTGTGTGTGTGTATGTGGTGTGTGTGTATTTTTAGCGTGATATTTACGTAGTTACTAATTATTTTAATTTCTTATTATTTTACAATATAGTCCAAACTAACGACTAGAACAATCTTCTTGTGTTTGGTCTTGCTGAAATTCAAAATCTCATGAAATTGTTATTTAATGTAATTCTTGTAAATCTTTGCCCAAATAATTATAAAGAGGAAATCTGATATTTTTAAAGTAACAAGAAACATAAAATATTTTATTTTGAATAGACGATGTAAATTACATACAAAATATGTGAATTTACACATATTATCCTATATGATTTGTCAATATTCCATGTAGATTCCGAACAATGCCTTTTTATTTTAAAAGAACAAAAAAAGGCTAATTTACAAAAATTAAGCAAAACTCCAAACAATAGAAGACACAATTAGATTTACAATTCTAAGATAACAAACTGCATAATTCGTACAAGTTACACCCAATCCTATAGATTTGGAATAAACAACTACAAAAATCTATTAATATTTAAGGATCGATTTCTAGATTTTGGGTGTTCACTATAACCACAAGATATAAAAGAATTGTAGGCAAAATATGAATGCTATGACTAAAAACCTACAAAAACATATCAGAATCTTTAGGCATACAAATTCAGATTTACATAATTAAAAATGAATGGATTTCTTGCTTACCTGAAAATCATTACAAATCAAATTCTGAACACATCTTTTAGGATTATATTTCCAAATCTCTACAGACCAATAATATGTATAAAATGGAGACAAACATACCTATTTAAATTTATACATCTAAAAAAGAATTGGTAAAAGGAAAAAAGGAAAGAGAATTACCTAATACGCTGAATCTAACCTTTACACATATTTCAATATTCATTTTCTCTAATTCTTGTTTTGTTTGAAAGAAAACTGATTTGCATTTTAGAAGGTTTGGAAGAGATTTGAGAATGGAAATGGCAGAGCTTCACTTCTACCTCTAGAAAATATAAAGAAATATAGGGGGTCTAGACCTTTATTTACAGCCGCTCAAATGACCCAAAACAATTAGACTAGTTTTAATAAAATTTCATCCATTAATATAATAATATTATAACTTAAAACCCTGGCTACCACAAGAAGCTGTGACCAGGAGGTCACATAGATTGGTCTACCACCCGATCGACCCCGATGACGATGCTTGGTCGACCTTCCTTCTGTGGAGGAAGAGTGATAAATGGTAATATTAATTACTAAAATATATTCGTTTGATTAATTATTTTCCTTCCTTTTCCGTATTTCATCCGTAACTTTTTTATACGGACTCCATTCGCGAAGTTTCAAACATGAAGTTGACCAAAATTCCATCACATATGCAACAGAGCAAATTTCATGGCCAAAATTCATTGTTTGCTCTAATTCCATTTTAGGAACCTAAGTAAAAAGTAATTTAACCAATGCCAAATTCCGGGATATTGCAATGTATGTCGACTGAACTCGATATTAAGTGACTGATTACTATCTCTCACATTATGTTGAGAGAATATTTGATAACCTTGTCAATAAGAAAACGAGGTCTTAAGTGACCAGGGTTCGCCGTAGGGTATTAAATGATCATAGGAATTCGCCCGTATGTATGATGGCCTTAAGTGACCAAGAATAGTTTGACTCTTTCCATTAAATGCATACACGTGTAGTATATATGTAAGTTATATTCGCCTAGACAAAAACTCAATAGGTTTTTACTGCCAAGTATAGGAAATAGATTTCCTTTTTAAACATGAAGAACTTTTATTCACTGGAACTATTGTTCTAACTCCCTCCTATAAACAACACATGTTAGTAGGATGATAATGCTTGCTTGATGATGTCATGAAGACAAGAGCTTGGTGATGGAGACCTTTATCCAGTTTATTATTATTAGTAATTGATTGTATACATGGAATATTTATGATGTACCTTTATTATGACATTGGGAATTGTTTTGTTGTATCCCACATTTATGAGGTTTTTATGATATGGTATATCTATTTTTACTATTATATTTTTTTCCATTCCCCTACGAGAATATGATTTCATTTTAGTCTGACTCTGTTATTTTATTTCTTATAGGAACCAACGACTTAGTTGGAATAACTCTAAGTTTTGATGGTCTTTTTTGGATAGAGATTTAAGCTCATTCTGGGAAGGTTATTACAATAGTAGCCTAGCTAGACTGTTAAAACGTTAATATTGCTCATCATATTTTAAGGTTTCCCTGTGTTCAATTCGTACACCGGTAAGCATAGAAATGTCTAAGGGGATGAAATCTAACTCTTCAAAACTCAAGTGAAATGCGTGAGCAGTCTTCCACCAATATGTAAGTAAAAACTAAACAACCGAATATCAAAAATCTAAATGATTCTCATTGCACGTTAAAGTAAATTACAATTATTGCATGTATTGAAAATTATAAATAAATATAAAGGAATTAAGTAAGTATATACTTAAAAAAAATTCCCCAAGTCATGTATTATGTCAATTGCTCGAATTGATTTGTAAAGGCAGGCTACACTAAACCGAGGACCATTGGCGAAATAATGACGGAGCTAATTTTAAGCAAGCTGCATATTATATTTACATCCTAAAATTTTATAGAGCTATATAGAATTTTAAAGCAGATATGTGTTTATTGTAGAAATTCTGTGGGGGTATACCTCAAACCTAGAATTTATATTTTTGGGATATGGCTATGTACTATCTTGTTAAGAACAACATATGAACTTTTTCCTCCTCTACGAAGGATATTTAGAATTTTTTTTCCTAGTGGTTAGGTAATCTCTCTAACTCCTGCACTTTTGTGTATTTATTACACGTTGTAATAAAAAGTGAACAGACCACTGTAAAAAATTGGTTGGCCTTAGAAAAAAAAGAACCTACAACGCCTCTGTATTGATGTGTATTTTGTTTTTATGAAGTATATAAAGATTCATCTGGACATCAGCTCTCAAATTTTAATCAACATGAGGATACAAAACCACATCTCATGTATATCTCACTAAATGTCTTTGCCTAGTTATGGTACTTCCATCTTATTGACGAGATCGTTGAACTCCTATATCTGTAATTTAGATATTGTTATCTTCTTTAACTTGGGCGATTACTTTGTTTCTCGGAACATCTCTACCATTCCCATTGTCCCGATACAATTTCACATTCTTCGCTTTTTTATATTTTTCCGATTTTCTTATCTTTTCCTTTTCCTTTTTTTGACTAACTGGTTAGAGCAAATAAGAGAAGAAGAAAAAAGAAGATGAACGTTGATTCTAAAAAGAACAAGAACCATATTTTATACAACCAGCTATTGTACGTTAACTTAGTCGGGTTTATAAAAACTGATCATGTTAATGTATTAGACGTTTCGTCAACCAAAACACGCGGATTGAAATCGACCGATGAGGTTTTGCAATTCGTATGCTTGACCTTAGCCGACTATATAATTGTAGTTCAAGTGCAAATTATTTTTTTCGATTGAGGGTATGTGTTTTCTTCTGTCTGGTGTGGATGGGTCAGAGCTAAAATGGATTGAATAGATGTTTTGTGAGCCCCTTGTGTAGTAGCGTTCTCCACTGCAACATAGCAGTTGCGGTAACATATAATATATTTTTTTGTTCAGAGTCTAAGAATGTGCGGAATGACTAAATAAAGGGGATTGTTAATGACACCCCTGTTTTGGTTAAGGGGTGTCATTTTGTTAAGGGCACACCACTGCTTTAGAAAATGTTAAGGGGCAACACCACGTCTACTTTTCAATCCCCAAAATAACCTCGTGTCCTTCAAACTTCAACCCCACTCACGAAATACAAAGCCCGCGCTTTATTTCTCAAAAAATCCTGCAGTGCTCAAAATTAGGGTTCCCAAATCGCGTTTCGTTCTCAAAATTAGGGTTCTGCAGTGCTCTCACGCTAGGGTTTGCCATTAAAGATGGTTCGATTCAAGCATACTGCGAGGAAGACGAAGGAATCTGTTGCCAAGAAGAAAACCGTGGAAAAGAGGTATGTTTGTACTAGATTAATGGTAATTTCAGTTGGTATTAGCACATGTATGCTTGGTATTACCAATTGTGAGCAATGGGTTTGCGTGTGGAGGGGTTTGGTGGGGAAGAAGGGCTAAACATTGGGAAATTTTGTTGGATTTGCAGAGAATACGGTTGGGAGGGTACAGTTTTGGGTGGGTAAATCCTCTGGAATAGGAAAGCTTGTCCCTTTTAGTATTTGACTTGTTGTCACCGTTTTTATAACTCAAAATCGGCGTTTGTTTTCCATATATAAGTTTCATTTGTTCAATTTGTTTTAAACTTTGGTTTCGGTTTGTGTTGTCCGATTATAGGTGTTAAAAATGGTTGATTGATGTCGACTTATGGTTGAAAAAGGGTTCTATGGTTTGTGAGTATTAAAATACTTAGGAAAGCTTGTCCTTTATAGTATTTGGCAAGTTGATTGATGTCGACTTAGGGTTAGTTGTTGTTGAAATTTGGATTACACATTCGGTTTTACTTGTTGTTTACATGGTGGCTCTGTACCTTCTTATAGTATTAAAGTAGGTTATATTGTTGCCGTACTTTGTTGACGGCGTATAACTAAATTGTTTACGTGATTGATTGCAGGAAACCGACTTCGTCTACGTCCGCTCGTCTACCGCCTACTGCTTCAAATAGGAAGAAACGTGCTGAAGAACAACGCAAATTGGAAGAGAAAAAGAATAAGAAAGCAGTAGAAGCTGAAGCGAATAACTCCGAGCAAAGTTCAAGTGAAAAAAAAAGAGTCCAACGACCGTAGTACTTCCGATGGAGGCGAAAAAAGTAGTGATCGTAGCGGCCATGACAGAGAAGAGGAGGGCAACACAAGCGGTAGTGATCATGAACGAGACGATGACAGAGAAGAGGGTGAAAAAGGTGGTACTGATGAGGAACAAGACGATGACACAATAGAGGGCAACAAAGCTGGTGAAGAACGTGAAGAAGACGACGACAGAGAAGAGGGCAACAGAGGAGGTAGTGAGCATGAAGAAGATGTTGTTGGAGAAGATAGCGACGGAGATGATAGTGAGCGTGATGAAGGAGGTGATGGAGTTGAGGAGAAAGCAGATGAAGAAGGTGACAAATCTGAGTCTGAATATAGTGGCCGTGAAAGGGGTAGCGAGGAACATGATAGTGAGGAAGGCAGGGTAGGAGAGGAAGAGGTTGAACATGTGGAAAAGAGAAAACGTACAATTAAAGGCAAACGAAAGCGGAAAGAAATAGAATCATCCACCACTGAAGATGAACGGACACTGTTGTTTGCATTCAAACATCACATTGCTCATGAAATATGGAAATCTACTGTAAGTTTTTCATATGTTTTTTCTAAGATTTTATTTATACTTGTGACTACGCGTGAATTGTTATCTTTTATTAGACTGTAA
This sequence comes from Allium sativum, assembly GCA_030737875.1. Classification (NCBI taxonomy): domain Eukaryota; kingdom Viridiplantae; phylum Streptophyta; class Magnoliopsida; order Asparagales; family Amaryllidaceae; genus Allium; species Allium sativum. The sequence goes on along the minus strand of JASFAX010000020.1, from coordinate 39,054,303 downwards.
TATATATATATATATATATATGTGTGTGTGTGCATACCATATAGAAACCTCGAGGAGAAGTAAGACTGGTGAGAGTCCATACTCATGTTGGCACGCAACGATTGTGGGATTATAGAAAAGAATGTTCATTTGTTAAAGAGGTTGTAGTTAAGTCGGGATTCCATAAGCTAGCGCTACATGCTCACGAGACTTTAGACAAAGTCATAATCAATGCATTCGTCGAAAGATTTTATCCGGAGACAAACACATTTCACCTTCCATTTGGTGAGTTGGGGATAACCCTTGATGAAGTAGTGCACATAACTGGCCTTCCGTTGGAAGGAAGAGCAGTTACTGGTTCTCTTGGTGGCTCGAGGGGTATAGGTGTCGAAGATGTGTACAAACTACTTGAAGATTGCCTTGGTGTTGACAGACCAACTGCTATACAAGTGTTAGCAGGCGATAAAAAAATTAAATTTGAATGGTTACGAAGTCAGTTTGAGGGTTCGAGGGAGGCCGATAGTGAAGAACGAAAGATGCATTGTGCGATAGCATATCTTTTGTACACAATTGGCAGTTTAGTTTGTTGTGACAAGTCCGGAAATAAAGTGTCAGTTCATTTTCTGCAGTGTTTGAATAATTTAGACGAGGTGGGTTCATATTCATGGGCCACTGCATGTTTGAGTTGGTTATTACGTAATCTTGCCGTAACAACTCGATCTGATGTTCATCAAATGACTGGTTGCATGACGTTACTACAGGTATATTCAAAGAATTTTTTTGATACCGTTGTATTGTAACTATAGGTGAATAGTGTAGTCTAATTATATGCGTGTACATGATGCACCTTAATGCAGGTTTGGATATATGAGCATTTCCCAGTTCTTCGTCGACATAATCGTGTTATTGGTATACCAGAAGGAGAAATTAGAGCTGCGTTTTACTTTGCAAAGAACAAGAGTTCGCAGTTAGCATCTGATTTAGTTACAGTACGAGAAAGGATTGATGACTTGAAGTGCAATGAAATTATATGGGATTGCTTTAGAGATAAACGTGATGTGTATCCATTTCATGAGTGTTCGTTTTATAACGGACCTGTCATTTGTTTTGAAACCGAAGAATTGTACCTACCCCAAAGATTTCTACGCCAGTTTGGAATTGTTCAACCCATCCCAACCAATCCCTTCACGCTTAACAAGAAGAAGTACAAGTCGTCTAGTAAATCTTTCAAAGCCGCTTACTTTAATGTTGGGGATTTTATATGGGCTGAATGGGCAAATCACATGCTGAATGAAAGTATAACGTCTAAAGAAGTGGTTAACCCCTGGGACTGTGAGGACAACTATATACAGTGGTATCAGCAAGCTTCACATCCGATTGTTGCAAATCCATCAAGAAGAATAACCGAGCCTGCGAATGAAACCGGGGAGAAGTCGCTACCCATCCGTGTTGTAAGTTTGTTGTATTTGCTAATTGAAAATAATGTTATTGATTGTGTTTCGTACTAAAGTAGACTTGAATTTCAGAAACGTCGACTTGGACTAGTTGCTGATACAATCCGTTCATGTGGACGTGGTAAGGCAGTCGTTACAGCTTTGCAAATGATAGAGCATTTAGAGGACCCAGAACCGTCTGCTCTGTATGGAGAGAACATGGTAGCTGATGAAGGAGATAAGATTGTTGAGGGTACGACAAGTCGAGGTAAACGAAAGAAAGGGAAGAGGAGTGCTACCAAGAAGAAAGGCGGAGCAAGAAAAAAATAGTTTAACTTGGTAGCATTACGTATTATTTTGGTTAACAGTATGTAACAGTTATAAGACTTGGTGTTTTGGTTGGTGACTTTATGTTTGTGACTTATTTATGTCTTTTGGTTGGTGACTTGCTTTTGGCAATACAGTATGAAGGGTACTTTGAAAGGAAGGGTAATGTATGAAATGGTTTGTGAGTATGTTTGTGTTTATTTCTATGTTTGAAGATGCATGTACAAGTTTCAATTTTTTTGTATGACCGACGATGCATGTGAAAGTTTGAAGTATTTGTATGATCAAAGATGCATGTACAAGTTTCATTTTGTCGATGCACAAAAAACTGGATTATATGTATGAAATAATCAACCTTATAGTTAAACATTGGGAATGGCTTTCCGTTTTTAAGACACAAAAACGGTACGTGATCACCGAACAATCATTTAAAAGGCCTATAATTTGCTAAACGGTTACAAAAATCCGTTCTACTAACAAAAATTCGGTCATCCAAAACCAAAATATTGCAGGTTAGAATAGAAATATGCAGACGGTTAGTGCTTACCGTTTTAATTGATTAAAATCGGCGTGCTCAAACTGAAATATCTCAGGTTATGATAATGTTACCTAAATATGTGCAGACGGAGATAAGTGACCGTTTTACAGTTAGAAACTCGGTGGTACCAATCCGAAATATTTCAGGTTATGATATTGTTAACTAAATATGTACAGACGGCAATAAGTGACCGTTTTATAGTTAGAAAATCGGTGGTACCAATCCGAAATATCTCAGGTTATGATAATGTTAAATGAATATGTGCAGACGGCAGGAGGTGACCGTTTTATGTATACAAAACCGGTGATCTAAGTCCGAAATATCTCTGATTCTGCTATTGTCAAAATTCAGTATCTCGATTTTCACATTATCAGAAGTGTCACAAAACTTTTAATACAATAGCTCACAAGGGTAACCCACATATGCCAGAAAATATAACATTTGCATTAATACTTCAAAATACTGTTACATTAGCACTGAACTACGAACATATGCAATAATAGTTCAAAATACTGTTACGTTAGCATTGAACTACGAACATATGCAATAATACTTCAAAATACTGTTACATTAGCACTGAACTACGAACATATGCAATAATATTTCAAAATACTGGTACATCAGCACTGAACTACGAGCATATGCAATAATACTTCAAAATACTGTTACATTAGCAGTGAACTACGAACATATGCAAGTATTCGACATTAACTTATCACAACAACCGTTTTATCTTCGGCAACATGTCCATCTTCTGAATCATCGAAGCGAGAAATTCTCTCCGCATATGTGTTGACCCAATCCTGCGTATTGATGTTGTAAATTCGGTAAAAGAATGAGAACGGAGGTGTATTTGGTAAAGGCGACTCGTACTTCAAAGTAACACCAACAAAATGTGAGTTGTCTACGAATCCCATTACGACCATCCTATCCCGGTTTAACAAGGTTAATTGTATTGTTGACGGAACAAACAAGTAACTCATTTGCATACTAAGCAAGACAACAGCGGTACCAAATGTTTCTGCAATTATAAATCCGGATTCCGGCATTTGCATCCAACCATTTACCCCCACTGAGTTATCGCCTTGTATCCTTCTTTTCAATTCTACGAAGCCATCTTCATCCCACATGCTTTTGTACATATCCGATTGAGTTATTAAATTATCAACCATGGCCTCACGTACGAACTTACAAGGATTATCTGGTCTTCGATTGTAAAGATTTAGTTGTTTAACCACCACCCAATATCCACAATTACCATCAGCAGGCATGTCGTCTATACGAGTTATATACGGTCGCATACACTTGGGCATTTGCAATAAGAATTTTTCATCAATTTGACTGGTTTTAGATGCATTTTGTTTTACTCCAAGTTTCTTCAAACAACGACTAACTGGAGTAAGTTTTAGGCTGCAAGATAATGCGGCGTCAACATGCTCAAAGTAAGAAGGATCTCGTTTAGTCGACTTTTCCTTTTTAGATGGTCTTCCTTTTCTTATAGTCGCCATGGGAGGTTCTTTAATGTTCGTAGTAGGCGGGAAGGCTAACAATTTCATACCTTGCTGAATATCAATCCTCACATTATCAGTAGCCTCGTCATACCTACGTTTCAATGCATGAAATTCAGGCAAGTCCATAAAATCAAGAGTGGACCGATTCGGTGTAGGCGGAATACATGACAACTGTTTCCAATAACAGTCTATAGCACTGAGGGGTATGAAGCCGTCTGAATGTCTAAAGTCTACTAGCATATGTGCGCAAGGTAGACCGTTAACTTTCCATAAAATACAACCGCAAGTTTGAATACTCGTGCCTCCTTTTGGAATACTACATAGTTCGGTTTGCAATAAATCAAGCGCCTTATGAGAAACAAATCCCAACACCTCTTTAAATATTGGCTCATCTCGAAATCTATGAAGTGACTTTGATGAACTCGTTTCGAACGCATGTTCAATTGCAACTAATTCATTCTCACAGCATAGATGAGCGCTAGTCCAACACTGAACAAAACTACCTGCAGCTGAATCAAAATACAATTTGAGACGATGGTGCGCACTTTCAACTACACTGGTTGACACATTATCAAAGTGTTTTACTTCATTTGTCCAAGCTAACACAAACATCTCCTTATACTTGTTCAACCAGTTCTTCAACACATAGTTCAACAACTTTTTTTGCTTCACCCGCCATGCTTGACAAAAAGAATTTAGGTTCCGATGGAACTCTTCTTCGGAAAGGGAACTAATGACATTGCTCCAACCCTCCCAAAATAACTCGTACTCTCTTTTTCCTTCATCATCTTCTACTACGGTCTCTCTATCCCCAATCATTACCCGTTTCTTCTTTATGAAATTTGGTTTGCAATTTGCTTGAACGTTTTTTGAAATATGCCACGCACAAAGAATGTGACGAGCTGCCGGAAAAACAGTGGCCACTGCATTGCTAAGAGCAATTTCCGCATCCGTTATGATAACACTTGGAAATTCTTTTTCTCGATAACATTTTCTAACACACTCCAACGCCCAAATATATGATTCAGTGGTCTCCCGACTAATAAAAGCTAGGGCAACAGTGAATGATGCACCCGTCGAAGTTTGCGACACCATATGAAAACATGGCAACTTGTACTTATTTGTCTTGAAAGTGCAATCCAAAAACAAAATTTGATAAAAACATTGCGCAAGCAGAACACATTTTGGATGACTGAAGAACAAGTCAGTAACTTTATTTGTCTTATCGTCGACTCTATGATGAACAGAATAGTGGTGACTACAAGCTAACTTCATAAACTGTTGCATAATAGATCTACCTTCCGTATGATGAAGTTTAAGCTTCACTTTAGCATTGTACACATTTCTGATCGTAGACTTATTTTCTGGGTTGCCAAGTTTAAGAGCAGTTAGAATATTCCGTGGCCTAACCCCACTATTTGCCATTGTTTCAACGTTCTTTACTTCATTGTCTTTTAATCGCGCAACATACGGATGCCCGGTTAAAACAACAGGAAGACTGTGATTGTGACATCCGTTTATAACTTTCAAACTCCATTTTCCATCATCTTGACAGTGTGCTCTTAATTCAAATGGACAACCACATTTTCTACTTCCCGATCTACGCCTTTTCTTTTCAGTTTTCGTTACATGCTGCTTACCCTTATGATCAATGTACCTTCCACTTCTTTCACAAGCAAGCAGCATCCATGAGCCTTTCCCATTACCTAAGAGATTTTTGGTTTTGCTTCTTTTGATAACAATGACACAATTCGTATCAAGTCCACGATCCGTGTATCATTTACGTACGTCCTCTTTGGAATCGAACAACTGCATCAACAAACAACATATTACGATCAGAGTAAAATACTTAAATTGTAAAACATAAATCAAGTTTTCAAACCTTCTCGGTGGTGAAATGGGAAGTTAAATTGGGGTACGCGCAACACAATATTCCCGCTTCCTCATGTGAATGATCGTTGCTGTCACCATTTTCCAATAGAAAAACCTTATCATTAGCATTGCCATCCCCGGTATCGTAAGACTCCTCTTTAACTGAACAATCCTCATTCCCGTATACGTCGTTTAGTAGAGCAATTGCATCAAACTGTAAAACAGCTGAGTATTATTCACACCACAAAGAAATAACGATATCATATATTCATACCAATAAACTAAAATCGGTCTCTCCCTGTCTATTAAATAACAATTGTTTGGTACAAAACATGCATGGTAACATTAGTACCACAAAACCGTATACACGGTTGTGTAATATCGATAAAAATTAATAAATACGGTGGCTATTTTACAGATTTTCTATCTCTGTAACAAACTGTAATTCGTACGTGATAAAATCGGTCGTACTATACCGTGTTTTCATACTTAAAATGGTCATTACATGCGTAACTTCATACTGATTGGTCCGTATAAACACGGTCCATCGCGACCGAATTTTTCATCCGTGCTCCTTCTTCAATTCCGTACGTGTTAACGCAAAAATAAATATCAAACCTTGTCATTAGCAGATCGGTCTTCATCATCTTCGTATACTTCACGTTTTTGTGTGCAATTTACCTCATCTTCATCTTCTATCTCATAATTAGGGTTTATGGCAGCCATGAATATTCTTTTCTGCGATCAGCCATGAAAATTCTTTTCTGCGATGGAAACAATTACGCTAGGTTTATTTGTATTTACGTTAAATAATGTTATTCGGGAGGAAAGGGCATTTTTGTCTTGAAATATTAAATTGTTAAGGGAGATTCGGTCTTTACAGTGCACATAATCCCTGTATTGTCTAAGTAAGTGATTTTCCATTTTCAGAGAGTGCAAATTAGCTCAAATCTGATTTAACATGCTCATTGGTGAAACTTTTCTTCCAGTAGCATCAAAAAATAAGATCAATCCCCGTAAAATAAATTTCTTATACTTATCAGCTGAAACTTTTAGAGATAATCTTCGTTCAACTGTCCAACCAATAAACTTCTCGGCTCCATCACTGGTCAGCTTCAAAATCTATTCTGAACTGACATAGTATTGTTCTTTTTATTTCTATTTGTTCAAAGTTGAAACTGCATTTTGTATTGAGGTTACTTGTATTGCCAGCGCTAAAATTTAATTGCACCTCTTGAAGCTGTTTGAGAAAATGCTTGACTGAAAATTTCTCGTGGAAGTGAGTTAGTTTCATCAGTTTATGTTTACGCTTCTGCTAATTAAATTGATAGCAGCTTGTAAATCTCCAGTACATAAAGATTAGCAGCTAGTATGGATAGTCTTGACTCCATGACCAAACTTGTAACCAAAAATATTACTAAGACCTTTCTGGCTGAACATATAGAAAGGGATAAAATTTGTACCCTTTCTGCTACAGATGTTTTATGCCCTTTTTTTTCTGATAGGAAGGAATAATGGTTGGCTTATTTTACCAATAATCACCAATAATAATTATGATAAATCACTTGGATCGAGCTACTAAGGATCTGAGTTCAATCTCTTTAGTCACAAAACAAAAAAAGTTATATTAATGCCAATAGGATTGGCACACTTGATTGATGATCCTAACTGTGAGATCAAGATCAACACACCTATAATTCCTCTTGATTTCAACCACATGTTTCTTTTGAATAATTGAAATCAATGAGGATTTGAGATGTAGCAGAAATGAAGTGTAACCAATCTTAGCCTTATATGTATGTGTGTGTGAACAATGCTAGAAGGACCGAAGCTTTTTTTGGGTCAAAAACTGCGAAATAGAGAGAAAAAGATGAGTTCCACCTCCTACTTATAAGGCGTAATTTATGGAGGTCCTACTCATTTATCTTACATTCGCATAATTTGACATAAATTCTTTTGGTTCATTTAGCATTTTTGATGTGTGTGTACTTTTGTATATAACTGCTGCTTTTTAATTAAATTATTACTTAAATCCATTTTTATAATATTAATGTATAATATATGGCATTCTTAAACTCGTATATTGGTTATGTTTGAATATCCTCATTGGACAGATTGTGATCTTTTGCAATACATCTTGGAGACTTGTAACATTTGCGGATTTATAATTCATATACAGTTCATAGATAAGAAAAACACATCCAAAACTTTGCATGACATATTTCATTTGACTGCAGTTTTTGAACAACTTAAAAAATCAGATCAAATATATTATTCTCTGTACAAGACGGCATCTATTATATTATACATGATATTATAATAAAACCAATCCATCTACCCAATAGAAAACACAAGCAAACTAAAATGCAACTGCAGTTTGACATGTGAAAAATAAAAAACTGCTTTTGTTTTATTCTAGTAAAACGATCCCTTTAGTAATCTAAACATCTACAAATGTAATAGTAGCACAAAAAATAATTCTACTTAACATTTTCTATCATTTGGATCACATGGCACTATTTTTAAGCATTAAATTCAAGGAACCTCTATCTTCTCGCCTTTGATATTACTGTTTTCTGCATTATGCTTCTTTGATGGCCCAGAAGGTGGTATCAGGCCCCTCGAAAACATATTTAGTTTCATGGATTCTTCACCAATCTTGGTTGGAAAATTGTCGCTGGGTACGAAAGTCCTCAACTGCTCACTGCTATGCGCAAAGAGGAAGGTGACAAGCAGTAGAAAATTGAAAAGAGACGATAGCTTTAGAGCCATACATACACCGAGGACTTGATCCCTTCTTAGATGCATAACACTGGAAAGGGAACGTAAACTAATTTAATGCAGTTCAATGTTAATATTTTTATTTGGAGTAAGGGGAAATGAAAGGGCTTTATAGAATAAAGAAAGTGCTTGTGAGGAATTTCTTTGCTGATTTGACATATGGCTTCTATGATTGGTCCATCAAAATCTACAGAAAACTTACATGATTATATACTGTTAGACAATACAGATGTTTATCCCTTTAACTGTTTGCTCTTTTCTCATTTGCTTACTCCAATAGTCAGTCCTCCTTTCCAAACTAAATCAAGGCAATTAACCAATCTACATTGGGATCTTTTAGGCACATGAAAAAAGTCAAGAATTATCAATAGCCTGTTCCAGAATTTCAAAATTAAATCCGTGTAGTCTGCTGGGGGACACTCTGAATTTGGCAGGTATTTATCCATATTATTCAATGTTGTGCTGCGTGAATAGCATATTCCAATTTGATTAAGTTTTGCATTGTCGCAGAAATGTATACAAATTACTTTATTCTACAGGTATTTGTTTATGAAGGGTCCAACATCTATATTTGTAACAGATTAAGGACCACAGCTACATAATAGTTTTAACAGTTCAGTGTTCACCAATAAGTTAAACATTTTAGTTTGTAGTCAATGTCTTTTTCACTAATCAGTAAATAATGCAACAACTGTTGTCAAATACCCACAAATAGTCACTTAGGCAAAAAGTCTATTGCTTCTTGCAATGGTTAGCTATGACCATGGCTTTTCCTCTTGTTCCAATCTTATGTGACGTGCTTTATTGCGAATATAAGATCATTTTCATATGAATTTAAACCATTTAAGCAAGCCTTGATTGAAGATGCATTTTATAGTATGAATGAATTGCTGTATATGACATGCATAGTCATTGTGTGCTACATGCATAGAGTTCCATTAGTGCACGATTCCTGCCTAAGAGTAGGCTAATTCTCAGTATATTATTGCTTTGTATTTCTTCCATCCCCAGTGTAATGTTAAAGGCGTAGATTTGATATATGGGATTGAAGCCGAGGAAATTTAAGATATTGTAAACTTGAGGATATTTAAAATTCAAATTACATCATATTAATTCTTATTTTCTTTCTACTTAGAATGTACTCTAACTCCAGTTTTTGCATTAAAATAAAAACAAATATATACTTTGATACTCATCATAAGTTATTTTTGCAAAAGTGAGAGCACATAAAGCATCAGCATCAAATAAAACACGCGAAAAAAAGTGGAGTACTACTATTAGTGACCTGCTAGGATAAAAGATTCATCGAAATATATATATATATATATATATATATATATATATATATATATATATATATATATATATATATATATATATATATATATATATAAACCAACGACTTGAAAACAAAGTGAATGTTCATAAGTGCACTGAAAAGGAATAGGATAGGATAGGATACAGATGCATCCATGCATGGGAAGCGTCCTCTAGATTGGTCCATAAAAAAGAAAGAGAGGGAGACCTGAGAAGTACAAATACCATTCAAGGAACAAATCATGTGCTCAGAAAGTGTTGATAAGTGAGCAAATCACAAGGCAACCATAAATATTCTACTTTATAAATTTTGGCCCAAAAAAAAAAAAAAAAAAAAAAAAAATCGTTAATTAATGACTAGCAATAAGAACCTTTAGGTATCAATAATGTATTAAGTTATCGTTGCTAATGGAAATTCGTGTTGTTGATCGGAGAAGTTTGAGAGGATTTAGACATTTATGTGTAACTAATAGTAAATTGTTCAAATGATTTATAGGTTTCTCTGTGCATACAACAGTGACAAGGATATTGGGCTTTGCTCAGTAAAGATGTTGAGCTTAGATGTCAAATTTAGTTTTTTGGAAAGTTTAGAGATATGAAACTGACGATAGTATTTTGAATGGTAGTCTCACTCATCCACTTTGGAAGTTCAAGAAGCACAGTTGGACAAAAATGAAGGATGTAGTCTATGGGCGATGAAATGAATAGTGAAGTTGAAGAATTTAATAATACAAAGATGTAATAAAAAGAAGCTTATGGTCTTGCCAATAATAATAAAAAAAAAAAAAAGCTTTGATAAGCTGTGCATATCTACGTATAAATATTCACATGCACAACCGTGGATAGAATCCCTTGGTTGTTCAAACCAATCTGGGGCGGTTGATATATTGTTTAATGGAGTATTTTTATTTAGATCCATGTTTTAAAAAGAAAAAAAAAAATCATCCCTGAAAGTGAAATCGTGTTTTCTATTTTTTATTTTTACAAATTGATTTTAAATGTTAGCCTATAATGTTAACGTGTTATAGTATATGTAAACTATAAGGTTGAATATGCTAAATGATTATAATTTTTATTTTCTGTGACATGCCTATAAATAGAGGTACATTGTAATGTTTTTTTTTTTTTTTTTTTTTTTTTTTTTTTTTTTTGAAAACCCAGGAGAACCCGGCGGGCCGGTAAACTCCTGAGGAGGGTACAGTAAAGCCGTCCGCTAATCCAAGCCCCCATACCTTCAGGTAAATTTATGTAGGATGGGGAAGCGCATGGTAGGAATCGAACCATTGACCTTTTACCAGGAAGTTAGGCCTCCTTTCCACTGCGCCGCACCCGCGGACAACATTGTATTGTTTGTTTACATTTGGAATGAGAAAAGGTTTCTTTAAAAATTATCAATTGAATTTTTTTTATTTCTTTTGTTATATAGTTAAAGAGTGAGACTATAAAAAAATTTATTTAAAAAAAAGTGCCTTCAAAATTCATATAACAAAAGAAACTTTTTTTATTAATCAATTCAAACAAAATAGATAAAGTTTTGCATTTTGTTTCAATACATACGTATCCCTTTCTCTAATGACTCCTTATCTTTTTATATTTTACGACACCTTATTAGCACGAGAATCTTCTAAAACTATTTTTTATCTTGTCATATCAAAGTTTGAAATCTTCTAGACTGTTAGCATCATCATTCTTCTTGGCACTATAATGAATTGTTCATATTACAATGGTGGAAAACCATTGTAAATTACTTTTTACAACGATGACGTAACCGTCGTATATTAAGAAGTTATAATAGACTAAAATATTTTAAAACTGTTTTGCACTGTTGCGACATGTATATTTTACCACTGTTTTCCACCGTTATAATAAACTTTATTACAACTGTTATGCTCCCTTGTTATTATAATGTTCACAATTGTTTATAACTGAATAGCTGATTAGGAGAGGACTTTTTTTTTAATTTACTAAGAGGGGAATCATTTAACATAGTCTCCCCTTAACAATTTATAAAATCTAGACCAAAATACCCTTTTATTATTTTACCTTAATTACATTTTACTGTTCATTAAACCTTAATCATCTTCTTCTCAGAATAAATAATTAATCACATTTTTTATGAAGGAATCAATTTCTAATGAAATTTCTAACTTTGAAAAAGAAGATGACATGATTTTTACACAAAAAAGCGAAAGACATATTGAATTTGATGAAGAAATCACAGAAAATGTAACAATTCACTGGAAAAAATGAGGTCCGTTTTCGATCATTTATTTTTGGCATGTTATTTCCAAACGTTGTACTGAATTTCAATATGTTCTTGTCGATTTTTATTGTGTTCTGTCTATTTGAATAGAGGGTAAAATCAGGTTTAGTTATTTATTTTTCCATTGTGTTTGTCTTCCCTTAACAATTTAATTATTAATGGAGTGAAAATAAAATATGACCCCCATTATCCGTTTTTGGAGTGGCATTAACAATACTCATATTTTATTACAACTATTACTTTACAGTTGTAATATGTGCACAAATTATATACATATTACTAATAAAAAATTCAGTTCAGAACATATCTACAAATCTGAAGATGTCAACAAACTTAAAACATTAACCAAAACAATATATTAGATTTTTCAAACTCTCGTCATCTTTTTTACATAATATGATGAATTTGTAAATCATACAAATAGCTCAAGTACATAAAGCAACTACAAATAGCTCTTGCCTGCTCCCACCATATGCCAACACTACACCATATCAGCCAATTTGGCACACAACGTTGCGGGGATAAAATACGGTTTATAGCCGTATCATATTTGATAGGTCTTAGAGCCGTAGCAAACTACATTTTGTGATCCGCACCACCCTAAACACCATAAATCTGACCGTCCATCGGGGATGCTCCGGATCTGTTCATTTGACACGGCCTTTGGCCAAATCTAATTCGTATCATATTGTGCACCCCTTCATGCACTTCAAACACAAATTTTGGTCGCTCCCTTTTCCTTTTGTTTTAGTTTAATGGTGACCGAAAAACCAAATTAGGGTTTTCGATCGGTGACCAAATCGTGCCTCCACCTTTCTTTGGAATCTCCTCCTCCGACAGAGATGATTCGATTTGTGTGTCTCCAGCTTTGCACTGGTTAGATCACTGGCATCACTGGCACCAATGATCGATCAACGCAAAGCTAGAGACCCCAAATTTGGGTAATTTAAAGATTGTGGACTTTGGGTAAATCCGATGTGCTAATCAACTTATTCTTAATTTGTATCGTTACATTCAGGTAATTATTTTTACTTGTTCATATTATCTTAATGTCACTCTCAAGGACGGAGCTAGGATTTCAATTTCTGCCAGACTAAGTAAAAGATTAACTAAAAAAGGAGCGATCTTGATTATAATAACGTCATTCACATGGTAGATTTGGGGATAAGAATAAACATTTGTACTTGTAGGCAAATGGAATTTAGATAACCACATTTACTTGGTTCTTCACAGAGTAGATTTGGGGATGTAGTTGGGTTGGCAGTTTTATGTGCTTTGTTAAAAACATAGAAGATTGAAACAAGATCTCCTATCTTGAAATGTAAGAAAACCATGCAGGCAGCCAAGTTGCATTGTTTCTATTCTATGTGTAATAATAGATGGATTTCAAGGTGTACAACCCTTCATGTAATACGAGAAGTTGTTAGTGTTTTGAACCGTATAATAGGTTATAACTATGCAGTAAAACCTTATTTGTGCAGGGTCTGTTGGATTGAGATTTCTGTCATGGTACTTAGCAGGAAAAATCAGAACATTTTTTATATAAACTTCAGGTAATATCTCGCTTTTTTCCATCCCCTCATCTCGGATGCACTACATTAGCTAGATTAGGGTGATGGAATAAAAAGGGCAAGGCTATAGCAGTGTTATATCTACAATATTGCAGCCAAGTGATAAGGAGAATTATAATGAGTTTGTAGTTTAATACTTTTAGAGCGAATTAGTGAATCATTACGTGAAAATCATGTTTGCGGAGATTTTGGAGAATGAAAAATAAACTGGTTCAAAGCAAAGGAATTGTTTTGGAGAATGAAATCATGTCATGTAGCATTACACAAACATGTTATACATATAATTGACAAATATGCACACACGAATACAAAGACACGATATGCCCTTGACTGTTATCAATACGAACACAAAGACACGATATTTTGTGTGCAATCAGGCATAAAATTACTTCTTTTTTCCTGTAGATTTTGGATGCTTTTGTGTTGCTAGAACTCAGGCGCTGGCTATCACGATTCAGTTTTACTGCCAATCATCAGGTTGGCCTTTTAAGTTTTTGTTTTAAACTGTGTACATAGTAACATATATAAATATTTATGTTGTTATATATAAAACTTTATGATCATCATCATGAGCTACCTTATTCTTATAGTAGTATTGCTTTGATTTACATCAAACACATGGATTTCATCGGCATATTGATCAGCATGTATGCTCAATCTTCTCGGCCGCGACTGGAGTTATATATATCAGGCTGATCATATGTTTTTACCTTTTTTGTTAGTTCGTACTGTTGTGAAAATCTTTGACAGTTTCCTTTGTATATGTTAGTATGTTATACATTGTGTTCGTGTTATGAAAAATCTTGTAAATGCTTTGAGTATATATATAAAAAAATAAATTGTGTTATTCTTATGTATAAATTGTGGTATATATACTGTGTTATATGAAAATATGTGCTACAGTTTCTGTATATATATATATATATATATATATATATGCATATATATATATGCATATATATATATATATATGCATATATATATATATGTGTGTGTGTGTGTGTGTGCACACACAGATATAATTCGATACAGTCAAAGGCCGTGTCTGAATACTACTTAGATACGGCTATAAGCAGTATGTTATTACTTATGAGATACGGTTTGTATCCGTATCTAAAAATTTAACACGCCGTTTTTTGATACGGCTATTGGTCGTGTTTAAGAGCCTTAGATACGACTAAAAACACAACTTAATCAGCATATATGGTGTAGTGCAACCTCAATTTTGTCGATTGAACACCATTCCTGCTCCACATTGAATCCTCATTCTTCTTCAACCGGTCAGTTGTTGATCCCAGATCGAGTGCACCTGTAACAACCCGCATTTTACGTATCGGAGGATCGTATAATATTTCTATTTTATTCCCTGAGGGTTGGATCATTCTCATATTTTAATATGTTGTTTATGGGGATGTGAAACATGACCATAATTTTTACCAATTTTGTTTGTGACCATTTTACCCCTGTCAGTCTTGTACAAGGCATAACTTTTAGCTCAGGTCGAATTAGATGTTAAGACTTGTGTCATTGGAAAGGAAATGATGATTTCCTATCCATAGAGTAGTTACATTGAAGATTTGGTTTAGCGGTTTGGGAGGAATAGCTGTTTTAAGGTTTAACAGTTGGTTTTTCAGGTTTGTGAAGCCTTAATGGGCTGATTTAGAGAGACCCATTAGTGGGTTAGTGGGAGGGTATAAATAGGGAGTGGGAGGTATGAGAAATGGTTTAGTTTCTCTATTTTCTCATTTGGTGGCCTATGTTCCTCCTTCCTCTAACACCTTTCCACCATTAAAATCATAATCTAAAGGAAGGAAATGGAATATCTACACCATTTGAGACTAGATCTACATCATTCGAGGGGAGAGTTCATCGGATCAAGGAGTTTGGTTCGAATTGCTTGCTGTCCAGAATCTTAATACATTAATTTTAGCTTGTTTTAAAGAATCGGTGAGTGATTTGCATCTCTCACATGGATTCAGTGAAGTATATAAATGTCTGATCATGTTTTTCACCAAATTCAAGCATTTTCCCATAGTTTTATATCTTGGTTAGTCCATTTTCATATGAATCACCCTAAGATTTAAGTTAGCATGTTTAAACGGGTAATTCTTATGTCATTTTACATGTTTATGCAAGTTAGACACGCGATTTAGATCATATGTTCATTTATTATGGTTTTTGGTGAAATTATATAATTTTAGTGAAAATCATCATATCCATATTGTTAGTGATTTAATATCATGTTTGTGGTCATATTTGATGAGTTATACGAGTTGGTCTCGTTGAATTTATCAGTTGGCGAAGTTTTGGTCGAAAGCGGAATCAGATTGGAATGTGCAGGAAGTGGGTCGGCCTCGTCCTGGTCGGTCGGTTTCATTGGGTCGGTCAGCCGTAATATGGCTTGGAGAACAAGTCAAAAACTGGGGTGGATCGGTCACAAATAGGTCTGTCGAACCAGGGTTGAGCAAAGCCGGTTGGGTCGGTCTGGTGGCATTTCTGATTTGGTCGGTCTTGGTAGGGGTGTAAATCAGTCGGACCGGATGGAGGTGTGTTCAGTTTCTTCCCTAAAAAATATCAGACCGAACACGAACAAGACCAAATTTTTCCTCGAACATATTTCGTTGTCCTAATCCGTGTCCTAAAAAATTAATCAATCGGACACGGACATATGCTTTTCGAACATGGACACGATCGGATTCGGTCATACATGGCTATTTATATCACATTTTGTACATTTTACTAGATTTTCTCTCAACTATACGCTGAATTACAAGTAATTTGGATGAATTCGGACAAGCCTAGACCAGACATGATTTTTTTTCGTACAAAATTTGTTGTCCTAACTCGTGTCCTAAACAAAAATTGGACGGACTCAGATGGACATATTTCGGTCATGGACACGAACGAACGTCGTACATTCGGACACAATTTACAAACCTAAGTCTTGGAGCTGGGTCGGTCATGATCTGGTCGGTCCTAAAGTTGAAGTGTTGAAGGTCTGGATCGGGTCAGTCTGTTTGAGATAGTGCAACGAAGAAGTGGTCGGGTCGGTCGTTCCGGAACGGTTCAGTCAGAATGGGTCGGTCGGTTTGCTTCTTCAAGGAGGTGGATTGATCAAACAGAGACCGAGTCGGTCGGTCTCGTGATGATTGGGTCGATCGATCTCATGATGAATGGGTGGGTCGGTCGTGCATGTGACACCCCACGTCCGTTAATGTTACTCTTTATCAGATTGCATTAAATTTCGTGAAGCATTATAGGTGAACAGAAACATAAACATTACAAGACAGATATAAAATAACAGCGGAATTTTAAGTTTTATTAATAGAAAACATAGTGGTTCAAAACGTAGTAACATCATAAGTCTGAAATATAGAAAACTCATTACATCAACTTAATACTTATGTCTTGTACTAAAATCATCAGAGTATAGTAATAAAAGAAGCATAGTTCCTCATATATAGCCATATCAGAGAAGACAGGAAATCAAAGTAGCTCTAAGCAGAATGGAAGAGAGAATCCAAATCCAGCTTGAGTATTCCCACCCTGAGAACCTGGGGGAAATGGAAGAGAGAGAAGAGGAAACAAAACGGGTCAGGCATAAGTCTGGCGTGTCCAGTTACTTTTAGCATATAAATAAGTGAAAGCATCATGACATGCATATAAACTAGATGAGCAGGATAACAATATATAAGGTAGGTATATCAAACTGAGTATGATAAGCAAGATAAACTGAACGTGATATATTGCGCTTCTCAAGTACTTTGCTCTGCACCACTACAAGTATAATTGTAACATGATGATTCCAACAAGAACAAGATGGTAGACTTAGGTGTACTTCTAGTGAGCGGTTTTTATACAGTCATAACAAGTAGCCCAACATGACAAGCGTCATCCCCAACTGTAATAATGGGCTCCTAAACAAGCAGGACTAGATGTACCCTATTTACTACCCCAATCGATCGGCTCCCTAACTCGTAGATACCCTGTGTTGGCCCCACTCTTAGGGTGTATTACTCCCTAAGGTGGCAACCCCGATACAAACAAGATGCGCAACCATATCTACAGATGTTCCAGCGTCTTATCTTCCCGAGCAGGCGGACCCATGCACGCATATGACCCCGATGGAACGTGCTGGCTAACACCTCCCTTAAGTGATCTCTTACAACCAGCTAAGTAAGCGTGCACTGACCCCGACCTAGTTCGGGGTACTCCGTTTGATACCAAGATAGGTTACTGACTGATACAGGTCCACACACAAGATGATACAAGCTTTCCCATTTGTCTTGCATCCCCGTTACTAGGATTTCAACAGGTTATGCCCTTGGTTTAACAAGATTGCATAACCACAAAAGGTTAAGTTTGTGGGCCTATATATACAAATATTACCCACCGCCCCAAGATTTACTTAACCCTCCCACTAATTCAAGCAAGTTTACTTAACATTTAAGTTTGTGGGCCTATATATGTACAGATATTACCCACCGCCCCAAGATTTACTTAACCCTCCCACTGATTCAAGTAAGCTTACTTAACCCCTACTCAAGTTAAACGGGTTCATGTAATCCCTATGGATTCAAACAGGTTAAATATTATAGGTTAATAGGTTGTTCTCATTCACGTTGACTTCTTTTTGAACTTACAAGTTCCTCTTGCTTATTAATTTCATATGTATAACTTAATCCATTTATGTTTATTAATAAGCCCATAACATGTTTTTCTCTCGATTGTAATCCAAGATCTATAATCTACACTCTATTATTCCCGGATTGTAATTAACGAAAGTAATCTACAATCCCTTTATATTATTCATTGCCTGATTCCATAGTTACAATAATATGTTTTTACTTAATATGTAATTAAGTATACTTCATCTCAATTTACCTGTTTTCCGTTTAACATGTCACTACAACTTGTCGTTGTTTACATATTAACTTAATTCTCTTAACTAAGGTTTACTAATAAGTTTCCTTTCCTTTTATTATAACCTATGTTATAATTTCCACTTGTCCCTAGGACAAGGCTACCTATTATATAACATTCTCATTAATGGGATTAATTATAATAGGTTATTATCATTCCCTATTCAAGTATGTTAATGCACCGGCCTCTCACATTAAGTTGGCCACTTGTGGATGCTGGATAAGTCGGGTGGTTTCGGGCAGACTTCTACCGCAAGTTGAACTTAACCTCGTGTCTTAGCACCTTTTACGTGTACTTTTACGCACTCGACCCCTCATATTAATTAACCACTTGTGGATGCTGGATTTGTCGGACGGTTCCGGGCAGGCTTCTACCACAAGTGTAATCTAACCTCGTGTCTAAGTGCAGTTACAGTTTCTATTTACCGTAATTCTAGGCATATTCATTCTTACATAATTATTCATGTTCATCGTCAGACTTCAACAGATTAGTCATTTAACAGATTAAACATCTCCTCAAGTTATAGCAAGTTACTTACCGTTTTATTATCATGGTCTGCTAAATCTTAAATTAAACCTACAGATTTATATAGCCTAAATTACGGTCATAATTCTCAATATAACATTTGCCCCAAGTTTTAGTCAAATTGTACAATATAGGTTATGCCCCCAAAAACCCCAGCCATGATTCATAATACAAGTTTATGCCCAAATCAAAGTTTAGATCAAGATATAAATTATGCCCCCAATTCCCAAGTTTTGGCTCAAGGTACAAATTATGCTCAAAATTTCCCAATCATGTTTACAATATGAATTATGCCCCAAATTAGTCATTCCCAGTCGTTCCCAAATTCGTGTGTTCGCTTATTTCAGCGGTATGCCTAGGCTCAAAGGTAGTCTGGCTATAAAAATAAAAAGGGAAAGAGGGAGAGAAGAACATAATAGGCATAAAACCAAAAGTAATAGAAATGGGCATATGATAGCAGAAATAGGCATATAAGAACAGATCCGATGAACAGAAATAGGCATACAAGAACGGATCTAATGAACAGAAATAGACATAGGTTTACATCCAGAATTATAAACATGTCATAATTACTTGTTAAATATTTATTTCTTGAAATAACATGAACTCACAGGGAATGGATCTTAGAAAACCGAGTAAAGCGTGTTGATGTTGAATCAGCGATCTGTGAATACGTACGAATCGTTGTTGCTGAGGAAAAGGCTAATTCAATCTGAGTTGGAGCAGCGTCACGTCGTTGCCATTGATTTAGATGAATAAAACAATGGGTATAGGGTCCTATTTATAACCATCAACCAACGAATCAGGTCAGAAATTGAGTTCATGTTCAGAAGTACGCACCTGCCCCAGATCTCGGGGGTGTTAACCTGGGTGTCGACATCCCTGTGTGGGTGTCGACCCATGGGTCGACACCACTTGGCTGGGGTCGACACCCAGCGGTTCTGGTTCCCGCGTTGGTTCCCGCCTACGAATTTGAACTGATTTGAATTAATTTGAACTGATTTTGATTGTTATGTTCATATATAATTCTCTTATGCGTATACAAACTTCTGATCTTAATAACTTCTTCATATGGTGTCTGTTTTACGCAAACTTGGGGTCTATCTCAAGCAGAATTTCGAGACGAACGCAATGGCGCAGTCCATTTCAAATAATTATGAATATTTAATTAAGTATTTTTTTAATTTATTGTTAATAGTGTATTTTAAATTACGGGGTGATACAGTGCATAACAGGGTCATTTCTGGAAATTTTATTTTTTTGGGTGCGATCCAGATTTGAGCCAAAAGGCCTGGAATTTTTTTCTGGGAGCAACCCACTGAACCCTAGCCGTAACGAAGTGGTGTAATTTGGCTTGGTGATGTTGTGACTTCAAAGTAAGTTCAAGTGGGAATATTCGAAGAGTTGAATGTGTTCGTTGATCGGTGTGGAACAATGAATGAGGTGGCAACTCAAAGGTCGTGAGTTGGTGGATAATGGTTGCTTGAGAAGGTTGCTCGAGCTATGAAATGTCATCGGGTTGGATGACTAGAGATGTGAAGGCTGAGAGATTATCATTGTCGTAAGTTCTAGCAGGCTCATAGCAGGGGTACAATAGGGGCACCTAAAAGACCGACTGTAGGTCGAGTACCTTAGGTATCGTTGAAAGGCCTAGTTGTCAAGGTTAGACAAACATACGTATCGTTGAAAGTCATATGGAATTTATGCTAGAACTAGGGTTACCATTAGCCCTTTACATGTGGCAAGGTTGGCTGTCATACGATTCACGATGGTTTCAGAGAAGGATTGGCGGTGATAGCCAGAGTCGGTCATTGATTTTTAATTGTTTGGTTGCTCTATTTGTACCGTCTCATGTAAATTGTCCAACGTCGGAGGAGATGTTTCTTGGGTGACTGTCTGATACTGGTTTAGGCCTTTAGGGATTGTGCTTGAGGGATGTTGAATTTGATTAGGATGGTTTACATGAGATATATAATCTGGATGTCATAAGTGCTTTACCATGATTGAATGAGTGTTTTGGTTTCCATGGATGAATGGTTGATTTGTTTAATGTAAAGGCTATCACCGTCCGATGTGGGGAAGATATGGTTGAGTTCTTCTCTGGTGTTGTGGGTAGATTAATATGTTTATATGTCCATTCTCATATACTTTATTGTTGATGTTTGTTAGTTGTTTTATCATTCACTAAGACTATTGTCTGACTCAAAGTTTTATGTTTCCCTCTTAGTACCTTGTGTTGTTCATCTAGTTGTGGATGGGCAGACTAGGTGGTAGATGACATGTGATAGCTTAATAAGGACGATGTGACAGCTTGGAGGCGAGCAGGAGGCTGGCGTACTATCTTTCTACTATATAATATTTGGATTTTTTGCTATTTGTTATTCTCTAAGTGATGTAGTAAGGCAATTTGTATGAACACTATTTCCAAGTGTATGGATATTACTTTCTAATTGTTATGAAAGTCTAGTGTATTCTGCTTTACTATTACTAGCTGTTGTATATGTCTATTATATTTTATTCTTGTGCTGTGAGTTACGACATGTTTCACTTGTGTATTATACCTTGATGATCGTCCATACCGGCCTGGCACACCTTTCAGCGTATATTTCCTCTTGTATAGTGCAGGGGTTGTGGGCGGTCGTCACATTTGGTATCAAAGCTCTGGTTATCGATTTTAACCAAAGTTCTAAGATGTAATCATGTATGAGATACGTACTTGTAGATTTCAATTGGATGCTTACTATATATTAGCATATATAGTAGTTGCATTTGTTCTTCTTTAGCCGTTTTTCTTGAAAGTGACTAATTATTCTAAATTGCAGATTTAGAATGAGTAGGCGAGCATCAAGACATGCTGCTAGGGAAGCTAACAGTGGCGAGGGAAATGGCGGTGCACCAGATCACCCTACCATGTTTGAAGCCATGATGGAGGCATTCATGCGAAGGGTGCCCGCTCCACTAGCAGCTACAGTAGATGTAGGTGTGCAAGTTCCTAGAGTAGCCGATTTCGCAAAGCTATGCAAGGACTTTACATCTCTAGGGGAAAACCATTCAAATCAACTGAACCAACAGAAGAGGTTCATAGGTGGATGGATTCTTATGTCCGATTCTTTGGGGACTTGGGATATGATGGTGCAATAAGAAGAAAGTTTGGACATAAGAAGGAAGACTGTCCAGAATCAACCAAGGGAAAGCAGGTTATGAAGGCATATGCTTTGGAAGTTGTGCCAACTTCTTCAAGAGCTCCTACCGCAGAGGAGAAGGGAAGGGGTTTCATCATCCAAGGTACCCTTTCTATCCGAGGTGTTTCAGTTTATGTGTTATTCAATACTAGAGCATCACATTCATTCATTTGCAATGAGCTTGTGTGTCGCTTGGGTTTGGAACCCGAGATTTGTGATAGACCTTTCGTAGTGACTAATCCAGTTGGGGGGTTCGTTCAATATTTGCATGATATGTCGTGACCTAGTGTTGTGGAGTCATGGTTTCTCTTTTATGTGTGATTGCTTTGTTCTTAACTTTGCTGGGTTTGGGATCGTCTTGGGCATGGATTAGCGAAAGAGGTATGCGGCAAGGGCGAATTGCAAGAAGTAAGATGTGAGAGTCGGGGATGTGGAAGGCCGAAAGGTGTTGATTAGATGTAAGCGCAAAGAGGGTGTCTTCGTGAGCTATCTATATTCGCTTGGGATTCCATAAGAAGACTTGACATCTATGCTGATCACTAATGAGCATGAGGATGTCTTTGACGAGGTCAAAGGGTTGCCGCCGCATCGTGAGTTCGAGTTTAGGATCGATTTGGTCGAGGGTGCTAGACCAATCGTTATGCCTCTTAAGCAGATGGCGCCTAAGGAACAGTGGGATTTGGAGCTGCAAGTTCGTGAAATTTTGGGAAAGGGTTCATTCGGAGGAGTGTATCCGAATCGGGTGCACCTGTCGTGTTTGCAACCAAAGTAGATGACTCATTGAGATTGTGTGTGGACCATCGTGAGCTGAACAAGGTGACTAGGAAGAACAAGTATCCATTGCCAAGGATTGATGAATTGTTCGATCAGCTTCACGAGGCTAAAGTGTTTTCTCTGATGGATTTGGCAATGGGATTTCACCAGTTGAGAAGGCAAAGAATGGTGTGCCAAAGACTGCTTTTAGACACCATCTGATTTCTTCGAATGGTTGGTGATGTCATTCGGGTTGACTAATGCGCCAGCATATTTCGTGGATCTTGTGAATAGGGTATTCAGATATCAGTTGAACAAGTTCGTATTTGTTTTCGTAGATGATATTTTGGTTTATTCTCGGAATAAGGAAGAGCACAAGACTCACTCGCGAGTTGTGTTAGAAATCTTGCGAAAACATCAGCTAAAGGCTAAGTTTTCGAAGTGTCACTTATGGAATAGCGAAGTGATATTCTTAGGCCATGTAGTTTCTGGAAATGGAATAGCGTTTGACCCCGCTAAAGTAGCAGCAATCCAGGACTGGGATAAACCTAAGAATGCTAAGGATGTGAAAAGTTTCCTTGGGTTGGCTGATTATCATCGATGGTTTATCAAGGATTTCTCCAAGATAGTTGCACCGTTGACAGGATTGATGAAGAAGAACCAAGTGTTCACATGGGACACGAAGTGTGAACAAGCATTTGGAATCCTGAACCCTGAAAGAGAGGCTGACGAGTGCTCATATGTTGACCATTCCTAGTGGGAATGAAGAGATGGTGGTATACACCGATGCACGTGGTACTGGGCTTGAAACAGTGCTAATGCAGAAGGATAAGTTTGTGGCTTACACGAGTCGATAGCTGAAGCCGCATGAGAAGTATTACCCAACTCATGATTTAGAGTTGGCGGCGATTGTGTTTGCTCTGAAGATGTGAAGACATTACCTATTGGGAGTTCGATTCGAGTTGTTCACGGATCACAAGTCGTTGAAATATCTTTTCTTCCAAAAGGATTTGAATCTTCGGCAGCTATGGTGGTTAAATTTTCTGGTATCATATGATTTTGGTATAGCCTATACTCCTGAAAAAGGCAACACTGTGGCGGATGCATTGAGTCAAAGATACACAAGTTTGGGAGCAATGTTTTCTGAATGGAAGAGCCTCGAGTACTTGGTGGGGTTTGATTTCAGGCCAAGATGTGAATTGGAACCTGAAATGTTAGCAAGCTTATCGATAAGACCTACTCTTATGGAAAGGACTGGTGAGAGCTAAAAGCGAGATGCAAAGCTTGTTGATTTTATCCAGAAACCGGAACCAAAGGATAAAGAGAGTTCGAAGTCGATCGAGAATGTTGGCTTCGAAAGCAAGGGCGGCTAGTTGTTTCTGATATCGACGGATTGAGAGTGGAGATTCTGAGAGAATGTCATTACTCGAAGTTAACGATTCATCCCGGTAGTAATAAGATGTTTCAGGACATGAAGCGAATCTACTACTGGGAGGGGATGAAGCGAGATATTGGAAAGTTCATTTCCAAGTGCATGAACTGTCAGTTGGTGAAAGCTAAACAGAAGAAGCTGAGTGGTCTGCTTCATCCATTGGAAGTTCCTACTTGATATGGGAGCAAGTATCGATGGACTACCTAGAACCAGGACAGGAAACAAAGGGATTTGGGTCATTGTGGATCGCTTGACCAAAAGTGCAAGATTCATTCCTGTCAAGTCGACTAGGACGACATCGAAGTTGGCTGAACTTTATGTGAAACGGATAGTTCGATTCCATGGTATCCCAAAGAGCATGGCGAGTGACTGAGATCCATTGTTAACAAGTGGATTTTGGAAGAGTTTGCAAGAAGCTCTAGGAACCGAGTTGTGTTTAAGTACAGTTTACCATCCCCAGACTAATGGTCAGACCGAGAGAGTCAATCGAGTTTTGGAATATCTCCTAAGAGCTTGTGTGTTAGATTTTAGGGGATCATGGGAATACCAACTACATTAGTTGAATTTGCATATAATAATAGCTACCAGTCTAGCATTGGGATGACACCATATGAGGCATTGTATAGTAGGTCGTCCAATTCTCTAGCATATTTGCTGGAAACTGGACATAAGTTGGTGCTTGGGCCTGAGATGATTAGGGCAATCTCTGATTGTATTGAGATTGTTCAGTAACGAATGAAGGCAACCCAAGATTGTCTGAAGAGTTACACCGATAAGCATCGTAAGGACTTGGAATTCGATGCAGGTGATATGGTTGTCGTGAAGGTTTCACCGTTGAAGCATATGGTTAGATTCGGAAATAAAGGAAAGTTAGCTTCTAGGTTCGTTGGGCCATTTCCGATAGTCCAACGAGTTGGAAAGCTCGCATATAGATTGGAGTTACCCGAGAAGATGTCAAGTGTGCATAATGTTTTCCACGTGTCATTTCTACAGAAGTTCGTGCATGATTCGAATGTGGTGGTATCTCCAGAGCAATACGAAGACCTAGAAGTAGAGACCGCAGTGGTGAAACCTCGTAAGCCACTTCATGTTGTGGGAGATGACACGAAATAGCTTAGGAGGAAGACGATTATGCTGACCAGGGTACAAGGGAGTGAAGATGGCAACGATTGTACGTGGGAGACGGAAGAGTGCATTAAGGCGACTCATCCAGAACTCTTCGTCGGTAGGACCCTTTCCCATTGTATCATCATTATATCATTGTATCTTGTTGTTGTTTGATAGAATTCTGCGTGCTAGGATAAGGCTATGGATGCATGGCTTGATGGTTGCTAGTTTGGATGATAGAACTGGCTTCTCATGGATGATAGGCTTGCAGAATTGTTGTGGTTGCTTATGTTTGCTAGGAATTTTGGGGGCGAAATTCTTAAGGAGAGAGAATGTAACAGCTTGTGTTTTTCGTATCGGAGGATCGTAAAAAATTTATTTTATTCCCTGAGGGTTGGATCATTCTCATATTTTAATATGTTGTTTATCGGGATGTGAAACATGCCCATAATTTTTACCAATTTTGTTTGTGACCATTTTACCCCTGTTAATCTTGTACAAGGCATAACTTTTGGCTCAAGTCGAATTAGGTGTTGAGACCTGTACCATTGGAAAGGAAATGATGATTGCCTCGTAGAGTGGTTACATTAAAGATTTGGCTTAGCGGTTTGGGGGATACCGTTGTTTTAAGGTTTAACAGTTGGTTGTTTAGGTTTGTGAAGCCTTAATGGGCTGATTTGGAGAAGCTCATTAGTGGGCTAGTGGTAGGGTATAAATAGGGGGTGAGAGGTATGAGCAATGGTTTAGTTTCTTTATTCTCTCATTTGGTGGCCTATATTCCTCGTTCCTCTAGAACATTTCCACCATTAAAATCATAATCTAAAGGAAATAAATCGAAGATCTATACCATTTGAGGCTAGATCTACATCATTCGAAGGGAGAGTTCATCGGATCAAGGAGTTTGGTTCGAATTGCTTGCTGCCTGAAATCTTAATACATTGATTTTAGCTTGTTTTGAAGAATCGGTGAGTGATTTGCATCTCTCACATGGATTCAATGAAGTATATGAATGTTTGATCATGTTTTTCACCAAATTCAAGCATTTTCCCATATATATGTATATCTTGGTAAGTCCATTTTCATATGAATCACCCTAGGATCTAAGTAAGCATGTTTAAACTGGTAATTCTTATGTCATTTTACATATTTATGCAAGTAAAATCCGCAATTTAGATCATATGTTCGTTTATTATGGTTTTTGGTGAAATTATATAATTCGTCATTTCCATGTTATTATTTATTTCGTATCATGTTTGTGTTCATATTTGATGAGCTAGACAAGGTTGCTTCGTCGAATTTATCGGTTGGCAAAGTTTTGGTTGAAAGCGGAATTGGATTGGAATGTGCAAGAAATGGGTTGGCCTCGTCCTGGTCGGTCGGTTTCATTGGGTCGGTCGGTCATAATATGGCTTAGAGAACAAGTCGGAAACTAGGTCGGGTCGGTCACAACTGGGTCGGTCGAACCTGGGTTGAGCAAAGCTAGTTGGCTCGGTCTGGTGGTATTTCTGATTTGGTCGGTCTTAGAGCTGGGTCGGTCATGATCAGGTTAGTCCTAAAGTTGAAGTGGTGAAGGTCTGGATCGGGTCGGTCTGTTTGAGATAGTGCAACAGAGAAGTGGTCGGGTTGGTCATTCCGGATCGGCTCAGTCAGAATGGGTCGGTTGGTTCGCTTCTTCAAGGAGGCGGGTTGATCCAATAGAGACTGGGTCGGTCGGTCTCGTGGTGATTGGGTTGGTCGGTCTCATGATGAATGGGTCAGTTGGTCGTGCATAACATGGTCATTTATGAAAATTTTATTTTTTGGGTACGATCCTGATTTGGGCCAAAGGGCCTGGAATTTTTTTTCTTGGGCAACCCCCTAGTGATGTTGTGACTTCGAAGTTAGTTCAAGTGGGAATATTTGAAGAGTTGAATGTGTTCGTTGATTGGTGTGGAACAACGAATGAGGTGGCAACTCAAAGGTCGTAGGTTGATGGATAATGGTTCCATAAGAAGGCTGCTTGAGCTATAAAAAGTCGTCGGGTTTGATGACCAGAGATGTGAAGGCTGAGAGATATCGTTGTCGTAATTCTAGCAGGCTCGAAGCAGGGGTACAATAGGGGCACCTAAAAGACCGGCTGTAGGTCGAGTAGCTAAGGTATCGTTGAAAGGCCTAGTTTTCAAGGTTGACCAAACATATGTATCATTGATAGGCGTATGGAGTTTATGTTAGAACTGGGGTTACCATTAGCCCTTGACATGTGACAAGGTTGGTTGTCATATAATTAACGATGGTTTCAGAGCGGGACTGGCGGTGATAGCCAGTGTCAGTCATGAATGTTTGATTGTTTGGTTTCTCTGTTTGTACCGTCTCATGTAGATTGTCCAACGTCGGAGGAGATGTTTCTTGGTTGCTTGTCTGATATTGGTTTAGGCCTCTGGGGCTTGTACTTGAGGGATGTTGAATTTGATTAGGACATGAGATATATAATCTGGATGTCAAGAGTGATTTACCATGATTGAATGAGTGTTCTGGTTTCCATGGATGAATGTTGAATTGTTTAATGTAAAGGTTATCACTATCCGATGTGGGGAAGATAGGGTTGAGTTCTTCTCTGGTGTTGTGGGTAGATTAGTATGTTTATCTATCCATATTCATATACTTTATTTGATGTTTGTTAGCTGGTTTATCGCTCACAAAGACTATTGTCTGACTCAAGGTTTTATGTTTCCCTCTTATTACCTTGGGTTGTTCATCCGGTTGTGGATGGGCAAACTAGGTGGTAGGTAGAAGGTGATAGCTTAGTGAGGACAATGTGACAGTTCGGCGGCGAGCAGGAGGCTGGTGTACTATCTTTCTACTATATAGTATTTGGATTTTCCTCTGTTTGTTATTCTCTGAGTGATGTAGTGAGGCAATTCGTGTAAACACTATTTCCAAGTGTATGGATATTACTTTCGAGTTGTTACGAAAGTCTAGTGTTTTCTGCTTCACTATTACTAGCTGTTGTATATGTTGTATTATATTTTATCCTTGAGTTGTGAGTTACGACATGTTTCACTTGTGTATTATACCTTGATGATCGTCCATAGCTATTTCGCACACCTTTCAGTGCATATTTCTTCTTGTATAGGGTAGGGATTGTTGGCGGTCGTCACAGCACCGACGGTGCACGTCGTCATCGAAACTCCATTTACTTCTGCATGTGGGCCTGCACCTGGTTTCGGCCAAGCATAGCCGTGGAAGCCACTTAAATGCCAAGTTGCATCGCGCATCGCACCTATTACAATTGTCATTGAAGTTGACAATTCACTGGATGCTATATGAGTAGCTTTCAACATAGATGAGGACGATCAGTTGTTCGATGAGGACAAGACATGCAAATCCGCTGCCTTCTTTGCGTGCTTCTAGGTCATGCGGGAGCTTCCAAGAGGGGTTTCCAATTGCGATAGACATGCTCACTCAGTCATCTCTTATTAGTATCCATCATTCTGCTCCTCCTTCCCATCTAGTTGTTTACCATTCTATTTCTTCCCTGCACTCTCTGGTTTCGGAATTAATTGTTGGTGACACTAAATCAGATCCACTAGTCTCAAACACCCCAACATCTATTCTGCTAAAAGGCTTTGGTTCAAAGTCTCGTACTAAACGTGAAAATCTCACTTCCCACCGCTCGAACCAAAATTGCATTATTTTCAGCTTTTAATACACGAAACCATTGAATTATTTTACGGTTATGGTTATGTGCACTACAACAAAATAACATGACCCTGACAACTAAATCCAATCAATATCGTACCTAATTCACGACAACCACCATGGCACTCCCTCATGATACCAGATTTGCATCCACTTTCATCCTCAACTAAGTCAAATACACAAAAATAACCAACCAAATCAAATCCAGAACCAAAATAGAAAAAACCCAACTGCTAAATACCCAAAAACCTGAAATCAACGAAACCCGCTTTGATCTCGGTGAGCACTTTCATTGCCTTCAATCTACAAATACGATGATTTTATCGATTTGGATTTGATGCGTATTCAACTTGAAGAGCAAATGCGAATTCGGCTTGAAGAGAAGATGCGAAATCGACAATTTTGATTTGATGCTAGGAGTGAGATTATTAAGAGGAGGGGAAAAGCAGATTTTATGATATTTTGATTTTTAGCAAGATCTTTGTTTTGGTTTTGGAAAAGTAGATAAAAAGGAGACGAATTTGAAGAGTGCTCACGAATATGACAAGGAGGAAAACGAAGCAATGTAATTGGAAACTGCAAACTGGTATAATTAGCAATTAGCGTATCGAGGGAAGTTTTAAATTTTGAGTAAGAGGTTTTTTTTTCTGATCTTAGAGCCAAAATTTTTAATATGGCGGGAAAATTTTGAGGTTTGATCTGATTGTCTTGAACGTGTATTATAAGTTAATTAAATTTTGTTTTAAAGGTATATATATATATACAAAAAAAATTCAATACACAGGAAAGTGGACCACTAATCTCATCAACTAAATATTATTTTGAAAGTTTTTAATATGATAAGTTAAATAACATATTATAGCTATTTATTTATTTTATGAATTTTCTTTTCTTTATTTTGTGAAAAATTGTATTAAAATATTATATAAATTGCTTGAAATTTTTATTAAAATATTTAATAGTAAGTTTTAATTATTTAAATTTTACTTCTTAATTAGTGATTCTTAGTTCTTATTTATTGACTACTAATATTAGTTATTCATCACTAAAAACTAATTTTAATTTATTAACTTTTAATAATAAATAAACAATTATTATTTATTAATTATTATATAGTGAAAAGAAATTATTAATATTAGTTATTACATATTTTTAAATAAACTATTGATGATTATTATTTAACAATAATTAGTAAGTATTAGTATTTTTATTAATTATCGAATTTTTGTATTATTAAGTATTATTGTTATAAAAATATGCATTTTTTTACAACTGATAAAAATGAAATGTTGTAACAGGCATCTATTACAACATACAAACTAAAAGAGCTGTGAAAATAATTTTATTACAACTTTCTTAATAAAAAATTTGTAAGAAAACCCTTATTTACAACTGTTATTTTGTGATAGTTGTAAAAATGCAGTTGTAATATAGTATATTTTTTGTAATGTGGTTTGGGATCTAGTTTCTGGCATGGTGGCAATGGTGGTTGATGTTATGGAATGGGTGATGGGGGTTTGGAGAGAGGATTTTTTTTACAGAGAGTGGATGTGTAACAACACGAATATTTCACGATAATATATTTAAATATTTTATTTAAATATGACATCGTTAATCTTTTATCGAGTGTGTGTCCAAAAAGTCATATTTTGCATACAGACGAACTTGGACTCGAAACCACTTCCATTTAGTTCAAAATGTCGTTTACGTGGTCCAAAACTATAAACATTGATATGTTTCAAGTTTGTGAATTTTTGGACTTTGGTTGTGCCTTGGGTTAGCCAACCTAGCCACTTCTCTTAAGAGCTTGGTCAACCCTCTTCTCCCTCTTTCACTTCAACTCTTCAAAGAAAATAGAAAATGGGGGTAAGGAATAGGAAATAAAAATTCCTAGGCTTGTTTTTTCTATTAGATGCTCAATTCAAGTGGAAATCAAGCATAGAAGCTTAGGTAAGCCTCATCTTCATCTTCTCCATCTTCGCCTACTTGCTTTCTCTCCAATTTCTGAAATTTCCTATGACCTTGCTTCTAGGAAATTTTTGAATTCATGTTTAGGTTGAAGATTAGCAAGCTATATTGGAAGAATGGTTGATTAGCAAAGCTTTGAATCGATTTCTTGCTTTTAGCAAGCAAAGGTGAGTTCTTTGATTACTCACATCTATGCCTCCAGCTATATGTTTGTCTAGTGTGCCTATGGCACGTGTATGTTGTGTATGTATTGTGACGCCCCCCTCCCCCCCTCCTGCTCCAGCCAACATTTCCAAAGGAAGTGTGTTGTGCCAATGTCCAACCAGCATGGGACGGTCGTCAAAGAATGGAAAGAAGGGAATTTGAACTAACAAGGAACTTATAGAATGTATCACAGCGCATGTGATAAAATATAATAACATAACTTTGATATAAAAGAGGTGAGACAGTGCATAAGCTGAAAACTAAACCATAATCACCATAGCAGCGGAAATTTAAGTATAGCTTATATTCCACATCATCATTATTACAACTTTTCAAACTATCTCCAAAGCAAAGTAAAGAAAAGGTACACTATTAGTGCCCAAAGTAGTGACCAGCAGCGACATGGGGAGAATACATACATATATATATATATATATATATCATACGTGGGAGCCTCCTGCTCGTCTCTGGATCCTCTACTCGTGCATAACCAGCTAACATGTCTCTAGTCTTCCCGTTTAAGAGCACCCAGAGTAATAAGAAGAGACATAAAACTCTGGGTCAGAAAAAAGTCTGGTATGAGCGATAAGCAGCAAAACAGAAAAATAACAGGTATACTAAACCATACCTGAATCTGGACCTGCAACCAAAGAGTTAGCCCAACAGATGTACAATACTCTATGATGACACTAACATATGGTGTAAAGATACGGGGGGAGGGGAGTGCATGTCATAGTGATGTCAAACAATCAAGCATAGCAACCATCCTCACATATCTCACTCAGTGCGTAAAGCATACGATATCCATTGCTTTGATCACCCAAATCCTTGCTATGATCACTCTGCCTCATAGAGTCATGGCGACTCACTGCACTGATCCATAGCCACTAGTCCTTGCTATGTCCACTCTGCCCCATGAAGTCATGACGACTTCACTACACTGGCCCATAGCCTTGCTACGATCACTCTGTCCCATGGAGTAATAACTACCCCACTGCACTGATATGTAGTCTAACATCCTTCTTGGTGGTGAATCAAAGCTATAGACGTCGATAACTCCTTTGCACACGTGCCGCGGCAAAGCCTAACCATGAAGTTAACTCGTTGGTTCCCAACTGGATCCTGAGTTACAACTTCCCATTTGGACTACCTTTGCATCTCGAGTTTTGGTTTCCTATGGATCGGTCTTCATTTGGTTCGTAGCTCATGCCTCGCATCCAATCTCCTTGGTTCGGTTCGCAGTCTCCCTTCTGGTTCGGGTCGTAGGATCCTTCCAGTTCGGGTCATTTTGTGGTCCACCAATCAGTCTCCCACCGGGTCAGGTCGAGAACTACAGGTGCGAGTAGTTCGTGAGCTCCTGGTCGGATCGTGGTACTTCATTCTGTTCGGACTCGTGAAAGGTCATCCGGGTCGGGTGCTCCTGTTTGTTCCCTGGCGAGCGGGTCGGTTCGGAGAGGGGTGTCACGATCGGGTCGGGCGATCCGATCCGGTCCCCTGGACAATTTTCCTGCAACCTTTCCAACACTATTTTTCGCTACATGACGGCGTTTTCGACCATTCTAACTATTCTAAACAATCATAAAACATTCCAAACAGTCATAGCAACATATGAAACCAACCACAAATACCAAAACAACAATTTGATAAGTCGAAACGGATCAAACATACCCAAAACCCATATTTTCCCCTTAAGCATGTTTAAGTAAATCTAATGACAGGATTAGCAAAACTTAACCAAATTAACCCAAACTTCTAACAGAGTCTTAAAATAATATTTAAGAATTACTAAACATTTTTCCAGATTTTTAACATGCATAATTTCGTTAATTAACACTAATCACCTAAATTAACTGTAATTCGTGTGAAAACAATGCTAATCACTCACCTTGGCTACAAACAAACTAGAGATCTGAAATATTATCTATTTTGGGTTGAATTCTAGTGCAATACAGCAGCTCCAACTCTGATTTGGTGTTATTTCCCGTTGATTTGACGTAGCTTGGCTTAATCTTCAATTAGAAAGCGATTAGAGCGATTTGGGATGAAATTAGAAGCTGAAGGTCATGGCTAGGGTTAGAGAAATGTTTTAGGCGACTGAAAAATGAAATAAAAATCGTTTTCCTACTGTTCTCAGCCTCCCCATAAACCTAATCCCGAAATGGGTTATGGGCCCTCTTGCTAATCACACTAATTAGGCCCGGTTAAGCTGTTTTTCACCTTCTAAACCTTATTTTAGCCATATCTCCCAAACGGTGAGTCGTTTGGCTAATGTGACCACTCTACGGAAAGGTAAACCATAACCCGGATCTAATGGAAGTGGTTTCAGGTCACATGGCCGAAACAAGATCAGCTAGGGGCAAAATGGTCACTTAAAAATCGGCAAAAATCATGAACATCGGAATTGACCCTAATAGTCGTCTCCCAAAGTTACATGGCAATACGACTTCGCATGAGAAAGAAATAAATATTTTATGATCCCCTAATGCATAGAATGCGGGTCGTTACATGTATTGTGTGATTTGGATTGATTGTGTGTCCATTTCCATTTCATGAGTTTTAATTCGATTATACATGAATTCAAGTATGAATCCTTAAGTACGATTTTTTCACGCGTTATCGGTTGTTTCGGCAAGTCTTGGATGCCTCATTTTCATGTATACAACATTATAAGACTTTGGGAGTTTGTTGGTATCATTTTGATCATGTTATCTATGCAAAATAGTACCCAGGCCCAGATTCAGTCATCTGAATATTATAGGTCAGACGTCTGACCTACAACAAATAATTATAAAAAAAAACAGAGAGCAATTCAAAAGTATGAATTTTTTGTTCAGACGTCTGAATTGCAATTCAGACATTTGAATTTTCTAATTTAGTAGTATGAATCTCAGATAGAGACATAAGTCTCTGGAAACCCAGCTCATTTCAACTTTGTTTATGACTTTTCAGTTTCTTTGGTTCACATATTTTTGCGTTTTGATTTCATGAACTTTCAATTTATTCATGGTAAACGAAATTATAATCAATAGTCACGAAATTTAGTTTACGTTATTAAAACGTGAATTCTTCGTTCGATCGCTATTATATGAGATCTGCAACTTTGAAATTATATAAAAGTGTTTAATGTTATTAGTAGATACAAATTCTTTTACTAAAATGGTTTCTAACCCTACTTCATTATACGAAGTTATTTTACCCAATCATTTTATAAATTGATTTACAAATCTACCAGTATATATTTTATAAATCTTTTTCTTGTTCGTATGAGAAATCTAATTAAACGCCTTAGTAAAAACAAGGACTATGACCCCTTGTGTTTGCTTTGACGGTTAATTTTTGGACTTGTTTGATTGAAAACCGTGGCAATGATCGTTTCATAGTTCTAGTGGAATATTCAACTTGTTCGTAAATATTCGAATAAAGCAAGTGGTTACGGGACATGTAGCTTAACTCTTATATTTACTAGCTTGGGGTAATTTACACTAACAGCGATCTTCGGATTCGTGAGGAACTTCGGTTCATGTTTTTTGGCGATCTTCAGATTCATGAGGAACTTTGGTTCATGTTGTTTGGCGATCTTCGGATTTGCGGGGAACTTCGATTCATGTTGTTTAGTGATCTTCGGATTCGCGGGAAGCGATCTTTGGATTCACGAGGAACTTCGGTTCAACTTGTATGATGTGTGGTGATCTTTAGATTCGCGAGAAGCGATCTTCGAATTCGCGAGGAACTTTTGTTTAACTTGTATGATGTGTGGCAATCTTCGGATTCGCGGGAAGTGATCTTCGGATTCGTCGGGAACTTTGGTTCAACTTGTATGTGGTATGTATGATGTGTGGGTTGTGTAGTGGGGATCTCTTAGAGATGTGGGTTAGACATTTTTGGGGTTGCATACTTATGCATGAACATGATTATTATTGCTTATATTTCATTACCTATCTATATCTCTATCCTAGTTTATAATGATAAGTACAGCTAGAGTGATCCATTTATTGTTTATTTTCTTATAAATAATACTCGGGTCAGACCGAGGTATTACATGTGCTTCTTCAAAACTTCTAGCGGGGACTATTCTTGGCTTTTTTCTATCTACATTAGAGTTGTAGTTTTTGATTATATATGTATATGAGATAGTGACTCTCACGTATACATACTCTTTTGGCTAGAGCTTGTACCTATTCTTTTGTTGTATAGTGGATCGACTATGACCACTAACTTGTATTTAAACTCATGTGTTATATTCATATCAATTTCTGCCTTAATGATGTGAATATCTGTGTCTGACTCTAATTTTATTGTTATGTATTTTATATTGATTTTGAAATATATATAGCCATTGTGTAGTAGATTTGAACTTGATTTAGATGTGTCCGATCTCCTCATGAGATTTAAAAAGTAAGACCATATTATCTGATATGTTTAACACTCGTTCAAAGCTAATATACAGATGGTCGCTCCTAAACAACCTTATTCTTCAGGCCAGTTGACACCATTGCTTGTAATGGCCTTGGCTAACGCAAGTATAGAGGAGGGGCATTACAGGAGGAGGGAAAAAGGGATCACCACGTACAGATCAGTAGAAATGTGATGATCAGATTGAGGAGAATATGGGGTGGGGTAGCAGGATTGAAAAAATGGGGTGAGGTCAGAAGAGGTTGATCAACACAAGAGAATCACCAAAAACAGGGTGATCAGCATGGGTAAAAGTAAAGATCCGAGAAGAAGAAAATGCATGAAGAAAGTAAGAAAGTATTAGGAAGAAAATAACATAGCAGAAAATAGGACAAGTTGTAAATTTTATTAATGATTTCTTTGCATACAAGTTACATAGATTAGGGGCTATTTAGCTTGCAGAATCATTTAAATGCTAGAAGTTACAATATGTTCCATTAACTTAATTACTACATGTATCAGCCTGTGCATGTGCACAAGGTGCACAATCCATTTCTATTCACGTTTCCTTGTTATCTTTCAACAATAAATAATTATCAAGCACCATTAGCGTTTTACATTTTCTTATGATCATCTCCAGGTTTTTGTATCGATTAGTGATCATAGTCTTTGTAAGTGCTTGTAGAAATGCCCATTAGAGTTTCATGCACACCATGTGTTTGATGTTTTGCTTGGTTGTGAGATCTCCACCCTCCCCCTTGAAAAAGTGGCCTTGTATTAAGGTCTAAAGTAAGAAATCTTCTAATTATATCCCAATAATCTTCCCATGTTCTATCACCATCAGGATTATTGTAAAAACCCGCATAATTTGTGATTATATAATTAGGAGATTTAATTAAATATTATATCGTGCATTCGGTTTAAAACTTGAAATTTGTGACTTTTTGGAAATAGATGAAAATCGACTCGAGACACCTTCCATTGAGTTTAAAATGTCGTTTACGATATTTTTAGTATAAACATTGATATGTTTGGAGTTGGTTAGAATTAGTATTATTTTCATTTAGGTTTAGTTTGATTATTAGCCCAATGGTTGAACGCGACCTCTTCTACCAAATCCCCTAACCTCCCTTCCTTTACCTCATTAATTCCTAACACTTAAACAAAAATGGAAAATGGGGGAAGGGAATGGGAAACTATAATTTCCTAAACCCTAGTTTGATCTTAGGAATTTCAATTCGTGTAGAAACCAAGTGCAAATTCAAAGAGAAGTGGGGTAAGCTCAATCTCTAACTTCTCCAACTCAATTCATCTTCAATTCCTGTGTTTTTCTATAACCTAACTCTTAGGAATTTTGTTAATATGATCATAGATTGGAGATTCAAGAGTTTTGGTTGAAGAGAAGTTGATCTTGCTTTGTTTTAGAGCCTTTTTGTGCTGCTCTTTATGCTTATTTTGTTCAAAGCTGAGTTCTTGGGACTCACATCTATGTAAATGATTGGCATGTGTGTCTTTGGAACTTTTATGTTGTGTGCATTTGGTGAATTGGTTTATTTGTGTGTGAAATTTCCAATTCTTTGGTTTTGAATTCATTTATATGAATTTAAGTGTAAACTTCATAGAGATTTGAGTTTGGATTTCTTGAGTTGTTTTCGGCGAGCCTTAAAAGCCTCATTTTCATTTGGATAATATTTGAAGCCTTCATTATTCATCCGTACTCGTCCAAAATCGTTTGGGTATTCATAGCCTTGGCAAAGAATTTCCCAAGGCTTCAGCTCAGATGTTTGAATTGGCAATTTAAACGTCTAATTTGATGCTTAGTAACATATAAAAAGAGGAAACCTAGTTCAGACGTATGAATTGGCAATTCAAACGTATGATATATATATATATATATATATATATTCAAACGGATGATTTATGTCATTCAGACGTCTAAAATTCAAGAAACAGAAGTATGTTTCTGGAAACCTAATTCAGATGTCTGAATTGGCAATTTGGACGTCCGACCTGGTATGAAAGGCAATAATTGCCTTTTTCTAGTGTATTTTATATTTTATCGATCCAACTTACTCCAAACCGATTTCTATAACTTTTTTTTTTTTGAGTTAATGACTTATCTTTTGAACTTATAATTTATTCGTTGTGAATGAATTTGTAATCGATATTTCTGGGATTTAATTTACGTTATTAAAACGTGAATTCCAAGTTGATTGTTCTTACAATTGTATTTATGAGTTTTTGCCACTTCTAAAATAAAAGGGGTTTTATATTATTAATGGTTATCAAATCTTTTACCAAAATGGTTTTAACGCCACTTTCATCATACAAAGTTGTTTTACAAGTTGTCTTCCAATCTATTAGTATGTATATATAAAAACCATTTCCTCACTCATATGAGAAATAGAATTAAATGCCTTAGTAAAACAAGTGGTATGAAATGCTTGTGTTTGCTTCGATGGTTAATTCTTGAACTGGTTCGATTGAAAACTGTGGCAATGATCGTCTTATGTTTCTAGTGGGCTATGCAGTTTATTCGTAACATTTGAGTTAAATTGGTTGTTATGGGACATTTGGCTAAATTCATATGTTTACTAACTTATTGTATATTACACTACTTTTGATCAGTTGTGATCTTTTTGAGATTTAGACTAGCTCTATGCGATGTCTTTGGGTTATGGAATTTATTTCACATTTTTGAGGATATTCGGATCATTTTGAGGAACTTCTGTCATTTTGTAATTTGTGCATTTTTTAGGATCTAGAGATCACTTTGAGGAACTTTGATTCATTTTGTGGAATTGCACATTTTCGTTTAATTGAAAACTTTGGCAATAGTCGTCTTGTATATTTATTGGGTTATGCAGTTTGTTTGTAAATATTTGAGTTAATTTGGTGGCTATGGGACATTTAACCAAACTCATTTGTTTACCAACTTATTGTATATTATACTACTTTTGGTCACTTGTCATATTTTTGAGATTTAAACTAGCTTTATGCGACGTCTTTGGGTCGTGGAATTTATTTTACATTTTTGAGGACCTTCGGATCACCTGAGTTGTCTACGCTCCTCGGATCGTCTTGTGGGGAACTTCGGTTCAATTTGGGTGGAGTAGCAACTCGTGGTTTCAGACAGTTCTGGTGGATCTTCGACTTAAAACTATAGGTTAGCTATGCAGAGATCGCGTCTTGTTTTGGGATACACATGTTAATGAGTCTTCAGGATCCCATTTTATGAAAGGCCTTCCCCTTCTTTCTGTGATTTTCTGGATTTCTAATTAATTTCTGAAAATTTTATGTTTTGATATTTGATATCAATTTGAGTTGTTTTGATACTTGGTTATCAATTATGTGTTGATTTGATATGTGATACAATTTCTTGTGAGTAGCTATATAATTTAGAATGGGATATTCTTTAGTAACACCCAGATTTCTTTGAGATATTGTATGGACATTTTTGGGGCTTTATGTTTACATATGAACATTGTTGTTATTAGATATATGTCTTTATCTGTTTATATCTCTTATTCTATCTCAGTTTATTGTGATAAGTATAGCCAGACTGATCTGTTTATTGTTTATTTTTTATAAATAATAGTAGGATCAAACCAAGGTGTTACAGGTTCTTCTACATGACTTCTAGCAGGGAGCAATTCTTGACTTTTGGCTAAATACATTCGTTTTGTAGTTTTTGGTTATATGTATATGAGATAGAGACTCATTATGTATACATATTCTTTAGGCTAGCACTTGTTCATATTCTTTTGTAGTACAGTGGATCGGGTATGACCACTATCTTTGTGTACCCTCATGTAATATATTCATATCTATTTTGTCCTTTATGATGTGAAGATATATGTTTGACTTTGATTGTATTGTTATGTTATTTTATATTGTTTCCGAATTATATATAGCCACTGTGTAGTTGGTTTGAACTTAAGTCAGATGTGTTGGATTTGGATTTCCTCTTGAAAGAAAAAGTAAGACCACCTTATCCAACATGTTTAGCACTAGTTCAAAACTATTATACAGATGGTCGTTGCTCAACAGCCTTATTCTTCGTGTTAGTTGATGACATGTTTAGCACTCGTTCAACGGCCAAGTGGCATCTAATTTTTGATTGACTAACCAATATGAATAGTTAATAGTGGGTATAGTGTATCCTTATTGTGTAAAATTCCATGTGTCAAATCCATTAGCTTACATTTAAGTCCTCATTATAATTGACCACCTTAGTATTATCTATATTGCATGATCCTAATTCATTTTTCATTTGGTATCAAAGCATGATCATCTTCTAAATATAACCAAGTTATTTGGTAACTTAAAATAATACGGGTAATACTCGACTAATTTTTGTTGAAGGTCAGTCCACTACAGGACCACTATTATTTAGTGGTGTAAATTATAATTGGGGGATTTTCACTTAAAGGGCTTATTTGTTCAGGGTAATAAGTTTTAAGGACATCACCTCTAAAAATTAGTTTTAAGGACAATTATGCACGAAAAAGATAAAAGCGGTTATCTTTTTACGTTATAACTTAAAAAGAAAACCGCTTTTATGTTTTTCCTGTATAACTTAAAAAGATAATCGCTTTTATCTTTTTCGTGCAGAATTGCCCTTAAAACTAATTTTTCAAAAGTGCTGTCCTTAAAACTTATTACCATACAAAAAGAAGCCCTTTAACCTAATTTCCACTATAATATATATAAATGCAGATAATAATAGCAAAGCATAATAAAAGCGGAAGGATCACACCAACAATTTTTATACTAGTTTGGACTTATAGTCCTACTTCTAATCCTATGTCTAATCCCAAACCGTATATGGATTTTCACTAAACAATACCCTCAATGAGCCTAGAGAAATAAGCACCTGAGTAGCCGAGCATTATTTCACAAAACCTGTTGGAGCTATCGAACAAGTCTTTGCTTGAATAACCAAACGTGATTTCACAACACTTGCTAGAGCAGTTGTAATACCCCGTAAAATAAACTTAAGTTAAACATAAGGTAATTTAATTTAAAATAATTAATAATAATCAATGATAAACTAATGCTCTGAAGATAGAAATTTGGATAATTGGGAATTGGGTCATGAAAGTTTTATAGTTGCGTTCGTGGCGAGATTTTGATCCGTTTCATGTTTTATTTTCTAAAAAGGAGTCTGTATGTAAAAGATATTAATAAAACAAGTTATGCGTAAATATTAACACACAAGGTTTGAATTTCAAACAAACAAATACACAAATCTAGAATATATTAATTAGGATTAGCATGAAAACAAAACTACAATTGAATTCGAATATATGTGTAAAATATATACAATAGAGGACAAGAATAAGCTAACAAAGAAAAGAAATCAGTAAATTAAATAACATTTAATAAAATATGCAACAAATAGGAGAATAAAATAGCATGGACGTTCCTCAACCCAAGGGGTCGACCACGGTTTGGGTGGGGATGTTTTGAGAGGGTTTTTATATAATATTATATATACAAACCGCTTGGATTATTTAATCTAATAGATCCTACGGTCTTTATTAGCATTTGCAACTATATAAACCATCCTCCTAGCCTCTCATAAACCCTATTCCTAAACGTTATTCTTCATTTCTACCTTCTCTAGGTTTTCTATAGATTTAGAATTCTAGAAATTTGGTGTATATATAAATATATATACACACACAAGATTATAATTCTTATAAAAATATTATAGAAAGACTGGAGCTCGTTTGCGTGGGCAAAATCCAGATTTCAATTCTATAGCAAATTCTACTATTTTCTGTCTCAAAATCATTGTGAGTGGAATTCATTTAAGTTTTTTATTTTCTATGATTTGTTAGTCTAAATTTGGATTATTGTGCTATACGAAAAGAAAACAATATCAAATCCCTCAAATCTTACATTTGTTTTATGTTAGTATGAAGAAATGGTCAATCTATTTGTATATGTGGATTTGGATTATTGGAAAAATAAAAGAGAGGCAGGTTGGTGTTGTACGATTCTCTATATACGTCTGATTTATCCTATTTTATTTTTTGTAAATTCAAATGTGTGGTTCTATTGCAAAAGGTTAAGATTAGGGAAAATCGTTAATTTGAATAGGTTTAAATCTCTATTTTCTAAATGGAGTACTTAAACATATTGTTTACAAGATGTCCAAGTATTAAGGTTTGCATACAAACTTACATAAAAAGTGTATCTGTTCCAAAATAGATATTATATATATATATATTGGATGCATGGCATTTTCTTTATCTTTTATTGTTAAAATAATCAAATCAAACCTAGGTTAAAAATTTTGTATTGATAACATTGTTTTCCCATTTTGATTGTTACATGCTAATATTCATATTTATGCCATAAATGAAGGGAATATGGGAAATAACTTGTATACCTCTAATTTGAATAGGGATTGACATTTCAGACGTGGTTAACACGTTATTCTCATTCGCATAATTCATTCATATATATATAGCATAAATAAACGTAATATAAATACATATCAAAAGTGTAATACGTTTAAAATAAGAATTCGAATTTGTATGTCCCACAGGAATTTGTATGTATGTGTGTGAGTTAATGACTTTGAATTATAATTAATGACACATGGACACGAGGGTAACCATAACTTATAGTAGAAGCCTGCTCGGAACCGACCGGCATATCCAACATCTACAAGTACGACTGGTTAATGTGGGAGTTCTAAGTGTCACGGGCCATTATAATTATTACACTATGATACAAGGTTTGGCATAACCTATAGTATAAGCCTTCCCAGAACCACCAAGCAAATCTAGTATCTACAAGTGGTCGGCCTAATGTGAGATGTCTATAGTGTGTGTATGTGTGTGTATTATGTTTGAAGTAGGTCATCCTTAGGGAAAAAAATTATTAAGTGGCTACCTATCTCTTGTTGGGCATTAAGTGGTTAGGACTAGGTCACGTTCCTAAGGTTCACTCCTTGGTTCAAGACCCAAGTCATGGGACCCTCCCTTTGAAAATTTAAATGGTTATTGGGTCCGCCATTCTCTTATTAGGTATTAAGTAGTATTAATAGGCGATAACGTGAGTAGGGTAGTTCTCCAAGTAATGTCTGCTTCTAATCTAGGGGCTAGCGGGGGCTGACCTAGGGAAGGAATATATAGAGTCCTCCATGGGATATCAAGTGACTATAGGGATGTCCACCCTTAATAAATTAGCAAGTGTCCTTAAGTGACTAGGAATAGCCCACCTTGTTAGATATTAAGTGACCATAAGAAAGTCTACCCTTAGATTATCTTGTAGGGTTTTAAGTGACTGCAAGCACCTCCGCCCTTAGATTCACATAAAGGCCTTAAATGACAATTAGGATGTCCTCCTCATGTGTTTGATTGTGCATATGTTTGTTTTCTTAGACATAACATGAAGAATTTAAACTGCAAAATATAAGAAATAGTCATTCCTAAACTTATATGTTTTTCATTCGCAAGAACTTTATGTTCTAACCTCCCTCCTCTTAACATAATAGGTTAGTAGGAGAGGAGTGATGATGATGAAGAAAAATTGCTAGGAGGATGAGCCTTTCGACGAATACTTAGTTATTATGAGAGTAGTGTTATTATTATTGTTATT
Organism: Allium sativum; assembly: GCA_030737875.1. Classification (NCBI taxonomy): domain Eukaryota; kingdom Viridiplantae; phylum Streptophyta; class Magnoliopsida; order Asparagales; family Amaryllidaceae; genus Allium; species Allium sativum. The sequence continues at coordinate 39,010,930 of JASFAX010000020.1, read as the reverse complement.
ATGAACTTTGGATAACTAATGATGTACCCATTATCATCTGTGAGACTTATTGTATTTGACTTTATGGCTTTAATAATGGTACATCTATTTTTATGATATAATATTTTATTCCTTCCGCTGTGTAAGACTCTGATTTTTGTTTATACTGCTCTATGATATATGTTTTAGTAATTCCATATAGGAACCAACAATCCATTTGGAATGGCTTTAAGTTCCGACGGGCCTTTTTTAGGACGGAATTTAGGCTCATTCCGGGTGGGTTGTTACGGCAGCCATATGTGTCTTCTCCCGAGTAATAGAACATGATTTCAACCTTGCCTAGACAATAGAATAAGACTTCTAACGCCAGAGAAATTGTTTATCTGACTTTGGTTGTTCTTGATATAATATGAAATGGTCGATTGTTGTATGTTTCTTATAGTCTCCTCCTCAGGTAGTGTGTATGTGTATATAATTGTGTGTTTGTGAAGATATGGAAGATATAAAATGTTTTTAGAATATTGAAATGAATGTATAATTTCTTGTAAAATATAAGCAACGAAAGCATAGATCAGAAAATAAAAGCAGAATTGAGTAATTTAGTCTTGAATCTTGCGTGTATTTATAGGTAGCATATGGTTGTAACTATGTGTGAAAAGTTCTGATCAAAAGAAATAGTCAAGCCCTTCCTTGAAAGGATATCTCTTCGATGAAGAGAGGTATCTCTTCAGGAATTTGAAAATATGGAAGCTATTTGATATTCAATCAAATGAATAAGTATGGTTAGTTGGATAAATTTACGAAATTCGAATCAAAGAAGAAATAGTATAAATATACACATATGCAGCCGACCAGATATCTTGATTAATTGAACTGAATCAAAGTCTAGTCAAGTAATCAAGATATTCAACCAACAGACTCTAGTGATATATTTGTATATATGCACGTTCACGAATTCAGTTGACTGAGGGCAGGCTTTCAATCGATCGAGTCCATGTTGTATTTGTTTTTTGGTTTTGAACTTTATTAAAATTATGTCCTCGAGTGTATTATGTGCATAACTACTTGTCAATAGATTTTAACATATGTAAGACTCTTGTAATAAAATCCAGACATATCATGCTTGAGCTTGGTTCTTTCTTCAAAGTTCGACGATGTTGATTCATGAATTCTCTTGTGTAATGCTTGATGCTTCATCATCTTGTTTTGCACATTCGAATTATCATTCGTTAAAATCCAAGATTCTACAAAATGGAACTTATAGTTGAAATCATGGGGCATTTATTGGTGGTTCAATTTTTTGGTGCAATGGATTGTGCATGCATACATAAATACAAACGTACATACGTATACATACATACACATACATGCATGAATTAGGCTTGGCCACTAGCCCGTCGGATTCAACAGAACCTTCACTTTACAAACACTAAAGAACACATGTTAGGCAACAGTGACATAACAATTAAAGTGATTTTTAGGTAGAACAACCACCGTACACCACAAATACCATTACATAATACACTCAACATGATAATTAAAGAGTACCTATACACAAGCTTGACAAGTTCCCAAAAGCTTAAGATAGACACATTTGACCAAATTTTTGACAAGTCCGCCACAAACTTAAATTCTCAAAGTCAGACTACTCAAAAGTCTAACTCAACCAAAGTCAAGTCCCAAATGCTCTAGAGAAAACCATCTTGGGTCGATGTAATTTCTATTCGCCATTAGTCGGTAGTGCTCCAACTTAGTCCCTAGAATCAAGCAAGCGGAATATCATCCATCACATCGGCCTCCACCCGGATCGGTGCCTCCAGTTCATCCCTTCAAACTCGGGAGAGATGATTACATCGCTTGGAAGATTCCTCTTAGGTCGACAAGACATATGCCGGCTCGAGATGTGCCGATCTGAACGCTACAACGTAGTTGACGTGGCCATAATCCCTTCTACTATACTACACCATTTCCACTACTCCATCTGCTCCCGCCAATTGCCTTGCTGATCCAGATACAAACTCACCTACAAATACTCCTCCAGAAGACAATTACGGGGCTTCTTCTCCAACTTTTCCACTTTATTTGTTGTGATTTTTGTACTTGGGATTTACATAATCCTATCCTCTATAATCTTCATATTTGTTGTGGACATAGAGATATTCAAGATGAACCACTATAAACCACTATCTCCTCCTTTTACATTTATTTTCCTTAGTTTTTTCTATATTCATAAACTTATGGGTGCTTGGACTATTTTTGGAATAACATTTTGGTGCTTTCAAGAATATTGAATTCTCAAGCTTCTGGATCTTTTTCTATATACTGACAGATTTCAAGTTCATTAAGAAAATCCTATTCGAGACTTTTCCTTTAAGGCTGTGTCCAAGAGTACTAATACTTGCACCTAGTCTTCTAGTAATCTCTCCCAAGAAGATGCAAGCCATCAACTTGTTAATGTCGGAAACATCACTTTAGTCGCAGTTACTGTCGTATCTACTACTCCTTTGTCGGCTTTGAAGTTCGTAACGTGCGATGACTTCATAATGTTTATGACAAAGCTGAACAAGACTGCAAGATCTGTCAATGATCAAATGCGTGAGAATATTGCGCTCAGATAAGTTATGAATAGAATGGCAGTGTAGTGGAATGATTTCAGGAGTCAGAGAGCTCCTAGTCTACCACATCATCAACACGAAGAATCATTATACTCAGGAAGAAGTAGAGAGGTGCAAGGAGCCAGAAGAGTGCTGGATGCCAACCTGTCTCTCCAGTTTGGAACACTTCAGGTTTGGTATACCGAACTGAAGCAAGTTAATTCCACCAGGAAAAAATCAATCTCTTTTACATAGAAATATTTATTTTTATAAATAATTTTTGAGAACCCGGCTCGACTCGGCCATGCCGAACCAAGAAATGTTGACCATGGGGTACCCACTTCAAGAAGACTAGAGATTCATACTCCATCTCGTGATCTCCATGCACCTGGACCGTCTCGTGCTCCCACACTTCCACCCTCACATATTATAAATGACCAAGACTATAGGAGTCAAGGAAATGTTGCCCAGGCGACAACGTAGATGATGGTACCTACGAGGGAGCAAGAAGACTAAGGCATGATGCAATTCAGAGTTGGAGCTGTAATGACCCGCATTGGCAGAGGTATTATAATTAATTTATTTAATTATATAAATGGTGGTTTAGTGAATTAAATGGTCGTAGAATTAAATAATGATGAATATTTAATTAAAATAAATAATTAAATAATATATTTAATTCTGAAATAATCAGAATTGGCTGAAATGGCGATATGGTGTGAACTGGATCATCTATGATATTTAATTCAGTTTAGAATTGAATTAGAATAACGAAAATATTATTTGAACGACAGTTTGAACGTATAATTATATTATAATTAAAATCGAGCTCGAAATGGCGTTGCAGTTCGCTATTTGGCGATTTGAACTTCAACTGAATGTACATGATTCGTTTTAAGTCGGATTTCTGTGAAACAAGAAACGTGTGGAGCTGGTGGAGTATATCTTTCTAGTGGAAGAGAAAAATCGGGATTTCGTCGTGTAGATTTTGAGATATGTCCAAATCAAATTTTAGAAAAGTCGCTGTGGAATTCCATTATAATTTATAAAGGAATTATTTATATTTTAAAAAGGAATTTCAATATAAATCGAATATCGGGTTGACCCAGAAGTGAATATCGAGTTAGAAATTCATATAGGAATATTCTAGAGTTGTACGGTATTCCACTATGAATATATACGATAATATTTATTTTTAAATATTTAATTTAATTATATTTAAATATATTTATATATTTAAATGGGTCATTCAGAGCTTTAAAATATAGTCAGTTTTGCAAACGAAGTCGGAATTCGACGAAACCAGTTTCGTTGGGACCGTAATGTCGAACTAAAGGTGCATGTCCAGTTTCGTGATTTTTAGATATCGTGTGTGTTCGTAGGGATTTTTAGATTATTGAAAACAAAAATATAATGAAAACAAAATTTAGTAAAATATCCTAAATTTTGTATGGACCTAAACAAGGCCACCTACTACCTTCTTCAACCGCACAAGAAACCTCATTCACTTATAAAACCATTTCTTGGCCGCCACAAAATGTTTCCAACAGTAAAACAACCACGTCAAAAGAAAATCAATATAAATCCGAATAAATTCCCTAAAATCGTGAAACTATTTCATTTGAATTCGCCAAGGGTTTTTGTTCAGGTCTATACCCTTATTCATGAACTCGACGTCATCTTTTACCGGAGGGTTTTTTTTCCAGCGAGCGTAGGGTTTTTGATTATGAGAAATAGAAGCGTTGTTTGGCAAAATGGAGGTTGGTATAGTATTCATGAGTGGAAAGGGAGTTTGAGTGGCCAATACCGAGGGGATCGATGCCAGTTGGTGTCGCGGTTCTCTGATGTCGTGTAATCCACCGTGGAGACGCGTTTCGATCTGGGGAACCGAGAGTTTCAGTAGTGGTATGGGGAGAGAGTGGGTCAGAAGACAAGTTGGCCGGTGGTCTCAGGGACGACGATGGATGGCCATGAGAGGAGGAAGGCGCGGTCGACGTTGTTGAGAAGGAGGAGCAAAAATACCTGTAGCGGTTTTACGGTTTGGGAAGATGAAATAAGGGTACGGTGGGCCTAGGTGATTACAAAAGGTAACGGGCCAGAAAAATAATGGTAAATGCCCGATCGAGTTTATTAAGTTTTAATTTAGTTTTAATAATGTATTCAAACTTTTAAAATCCATAACTTGATCATACTTAATCAGAATTTAGCAAACCAAGATTCAACATGATCGTATGGACGGACACTACCAAATAAAGCTGACTGGAAGTGGATTGGGGCTCGTATGAATTTATGGCGAAATAAACTGTTTGATTCAAATCAAATAACAGTTTATTGTTCTTTAACGATGAACTGCCAAAGTGAGTAAATCTCACTAACTCTGAACAGTTTATAACTTTATGTTGTATTTTTAGAACTATTAAATATTGGCTGATTGACTGTGTGTTGACTGTTTGATTGAACTGCTAGTCAGTTAGTTGAATTTCTATATTGATTCTGTTTAACAGAATATATCATATGGAACTGAAAGTGAAGTTGATTTTATATTGTATAACATCTGTGATGCAGGGAAACAGGTTGGAGGAACCCAACTGGGTTCCTCAACATTTATTTTACTGCTTTTCATATATTGTGATATATGATGTGATATATAATCTACTGTCGATTATGTGTGTTTGGACGACACTAATCATCGTGATTTGATATGTTGAATACCATAACATACCGAAATGTTGATAAGGGAATATTTTCAAAGTGATATTTGAAAATAAAAATATTTATAAATGGAATATTTATAAATAAGAAATATTTATAAATTGGAATATTTATAAATAGGGGATATTTAGAAAAAGGGAAAACGTTATAAGAAGGAAATCATTTTAAAGTGGAAAACCGTTACTAAAAGTAAATCTTTAAAAATGAATAAACGTTGACAAAAAGGAAATCTTTATAAAGCGAATAAAATCAGTAAATCGAATATGGTATTCGAAGGGAGTTAAATCGAATATGGTATTCGAAAGTTAGTAAATCGAATTAGTTATTCGAAAGGGGTTAGTCGAGTCGAGTTAGTTGAATAGAGTTAATCGAATATTAGTTATTCGAATAAGAGTTAACCAGTTAGAGTTAACCGGTTAGAGTAAATCAGTTAGAGTTAAACCAGTTAAAGTAAAACCACTAGGGTTAACCAGTTAGAGTTAAACAGTTAGTGTTAATCAGTTAAAGTAAATCGATAGAGTTATATCGAACAATAATTTATTGAATAGAGTTAAATCGAACTAGAGTTATTCAAATTAATTATTCGAAAGGAGTTATCAATTATAGTTTAATCGAAAGGAGTTATCGAAAGTTATCGATTATAGTTTAATCGAAAGGAGTTATCGATTATAATTTAATCGAAAGGAGTTATCGAATTAGATATTCGAAAGGAGTTATCGATTATAGTTTAATCGAAAGGAGTTATCTAATTAGTTATTCGAAAGGAGTTATCAATTATAGTTTAATCGAAAGGAGTTATCGATTATAGTTTAATCAAAAGAAGTTAAGTAAGGAGTTAAGTAAAAAGAGTTAATCGATTAGGGTTAAATAAATAGAGTTCATTAAATTTAGTTTATTCGAAGAAAGGTTTTCGAATCTAGTTATTCGTAAGAGAGATTATCAAATATAGTTATTCGAAGGGAGGAGTTATCGAATAGAGATTTATTCGAATGAGAGCTACGTAAGGAAGTGTTAAAGGGTTAATGATGAACTTACCCTATTCCGAGATTTGAAATGTTGTTCAGTTAAGGTCTGAGAGGTAGATATACCCTAACTTGATTGACTGCGTTTTTAATTTAGAAATGGTTAAGGTTCGAGAGTGAAAGTGGTTAAGTGATTTAGTAAACAAGTATAGTGGTTTGAGTTGTCATCGCGATGTTGATTTAAACATCTGTCTAAATCCAAGTAAAGAAGATTTGGAAATGTTTTCCAAATAGAATCAGAAACGTAATCAAATATTGAAATAAGGAAATATGAATATATATATATATATATATATATATGATTGATGATTGATTGATAGAACTTCCATCTGGAAATAATATCATTGTTTGCACACGTGTTTTTCTTCGATAGTTAAATCACAGACTATCGAAGTTTTTAACCATTTTAACGTTGTTAATATGGAGAGACCGGTTGGATTATTATCCAAAGAACCACTCTGTATTGGCATAAGCGTTGCGAATCATATATGCCAAAGATAAATGAAGACAGAGTAAAGTGCAAGGGCTATTGTATAAGTCTTAGATAACGGTGTCTAAGATAGATGTACTGAATAGTGCCTTCGGTTCATCCTGTTCCTGGATGACTTGTATGGACGGATGTCTGACAGAGTATTTCCAGACGATCACGTATATTGATTTCTCCAACCGTACCAAGAGTGGAAGCGGAGAAGGAAACTTCTTTTAGCTAACACATAATGTATGGTTGAGGACGTCAATCGGTGATTCGATGGATTTGACGATGTGGCATTCAAAGTGAATTTGGTGTGATGATAAAGCATAGCTTCTTGCCTTACATCTGGTAAATGACAGAAATCGGGCAGGCAGCATGGCTAAGTCGGTCGCTCCGAAGTAGGGTGTATAATCACCTAATCTAGAGTTTCATTTATTTATAAAAATCTATTGTTGATGTTGTCCCATACGCGAAACGGTTGCTGATCCCAACAGTTGGTGATATACATCCAATACACTCAAGCGAAATGAGTGGTCGGTCATGTGTGGCCGGGTTGCAAGATGTTCTTGTTGAACCCAGTGTATCCCTTTCTAGAGGTACACTAGCGAAAGGTGGTTCCATACCTTGTCATAGTTGGAAATCCATTACCCAATACGTGCTTGTGGTTTTGATTATATACTATATATGTAGAACGTGAGATGGAAGCGTTTCTGCTAGATGATTATTATATTGTGGTTGATAGACATTACTATAATATCAAAAGGTTTTTGATATAAAGATTATTTGGATTCTCATAAGGGAAAAACCCGTTCCGTTATACGGCGTGGTCTATGAGATATCATTTACCTGCTTGAACTGTTTTAAACTGTTTTACTCACACCAGTCCCATGACTGACCCGGAGTTTATTTTGTTGCTTTCCCTAAACTCTTGGGTGCCCAATTTTGTACGGGCAGTCAAGTAGTCGGGATTTACAAATACTTGAAGAGCTGGAGCAGGAGGCTTCAGGATTATATAGTTATAGTCATTTCCGCTGTGTTGTAAGTGCTGTACTTTGATAATGATGTATATTCAAGTATAGATTTATATTTCAAAGTTATGTAATACATATTATTTGTTATTCGTTCCGCTATGAGGTTCGTCTTACTCTGATGTTGTGTTCTTCTTCTTCTTCTATTCTAAGTTTCTATCTTATCTTTTCTCACCCTCTAATTTCTTTCATTTATGACCGGTATTTCTCGATGTTTGGTTAGTCATCGTTGAGTTATGGCGATAACCAAAGTCGACAAAAACCCAGGTCATTACAGTTGGTATCAGAGCATAAGATTAAGTTAAGAATTACCTTGGCTCTGTGGCGTGACTCAGTAAAGATGGGGTGAGTAATACCCTAGATTGAGTTTGAGTGTATGTATACGAGTGAACGTATTTGTTATTCAATATAAAAAAAATGTTTTATACTGTGGAGATTTTTTGGTTGAGTCGTTTATGAGTTCTGGTCGATCAGTTTGATCCACTGTATCGGTAGGAGTTACTAAACACTCGAATACGATGGGTCGACACGATATGTTTTGAAAAGAGGGTAAATGAAATAATTTTACCCAAATTATATTTTGATATAAAGGGTTCATATTGAAATAATTATAATATACCAGATATATTGGTTGTTATTATAATCGAGTAAGATTATAAATTAAATGGTTATGTATATAACCAATCAGAATTCATATAAGTGAAATACGTGAAATCAGATGAGTTATATCTAAAATTTAATCCAGAAATTGAATTAAAACTCTGGAAAATTGGATAAGGTTTTGTAAATGGATTTGGATTAAAAATAAGGAAAATTTAAGATCCTGGGAGATTTTAAATTGTTTTACAAGCAGTGTGAATTATATTTTGAATTGAATTTCAAAGTGGGAATGTTTATAAATGGTTTTATAGTATTGAACTCACTTCGATCACTGGAAAATAGATTATGATGATGACATCTGCATCATCATTATTCATTTTCAAGTTGTAAGTGACGAATTACTACTAGAGATACTGTTTTGAATTTGTTTCGGGAAAGACAAGTTGTGTTGAATTTCAAATGGGATTTATAATATAGAATTTGAATAGAATTTGATATATATATTTGAATAATAGAAGTGATATAAAATTTGAATAGAAATTGAATAGAATTAACTAAGTTGAAGAGGAATTAGTTAATCGAGTTTTGAATTTAAAGTTGAACTTTGAAAGGTGAATTTGATTTGTAAATGGATATTCGAAATCGAATATAGAACTAAAATTTGAAATTTGGATTCAAATTAGTTAATAAGCAAGTAAAAATATATTTGAACATGTCATGTTCAAATATAAAAGTGAAATAGACTAAAGAATTAATTAACAAATTAATTAACGAATTGAGTTAAAACGATCAGGTATAGTTAAAATAGATTGGGCAGGTATAAATATACATGAGATAGGTATGGATAAGTTATGAAGGTATATTAATAGAATGCTCGACGAAAAGATATGTATTTAATTCATATATGAGATTTTGTGCGCCGTATCGGCTAGCCGCTTGGCTTTTTCTTTTTATTTTGGATTGGTGAGGTCCATGGGAGGCTATTTGAAATATCCCGATGCTCCTGGTACAAAGGAGGTTATGGCGAATTTTTCTAGGAATTTAAGGAGTTAGAATATTTTTAAGATAATTTGATAGTTAGAAATCAATGTATTGATATATATATATATATATATAGAAGTCGATAAGGAAACGAACTTAGAATATAATAGTAAAATTAAAAAGGAAGACTAAGAATAAAATCTAGTAAGAATAGAAAGAGGAAGCGTATACGTGTTTAAAAGTGAATAAGTAGTTGTATGGTATAGATTATTCGAGTAAGTAGTCATATCTGTTTTGACGTTATAAATGTTATTCAGTCAAGGTCTGAGAGGTAGTTATACACCAACTTGATTTATTTCATTATTAACAAATGAATAGTAAGACTTCAGGCTCGAAGATCAATGTTGAATAAGAGTTAGTTGAATATTGTATTTGGGTTGTCGTAACGATGTTTTACACAACATCCATTTTAACCCGAATAAGTGTAAGCTTGGAAATATAATAAAGAATATTTCCTAAGTATAGAAATAAATGAGATCAGAAAAGAGATAAGTAATTGGAATATTTTCCAATTACAAATAGCATATATTTTCTAAAGTTTAGAAAATAAAGGAAGGCGATATTCGGAAATGTTTTCCAAATAACATAAAAGGCCAATATGGTTATTGAAAATATTTGGTTAACAAATATTGATAAAGAAATAGAGAAGTGATTTAACTAATGGAATATAAATTAAGGGCTCAATGACATGTTCAAAAGAAAATTTTGATTTTTGAAAAGAGTAAACCGTTTAAAAACTCCCAGGGAAAGACTGTTTGAATTAAAAACAAATTTAACAGAAATTTGTGAAAGCAAATTTGAATTAAAGTCAAGCCAGTAAAGTGGCAACTGAGATTGAATTAGAATAATATCAAGACAAATTGGATTGTGAGATTCAAATTTGAAGTGTAATGTGACAATCAAGTTAAGAGTTGAGAATCGAGAAGAAACTCGAGTTGAAATGATATTTGGCTCGGATATAAACGAATGGTTGTGTTGTGGATAAAAGCAAATTGAAATTTGATTGGGATGACCCTTGTATCTACTGAATTGATAACAGGTGGAAAGGATATAATGGTATGCCGATAAAAGGTACAAGTTTATATTTCATATGGTATGAGATTTTGATGAGCCGAACTGGCAAGCCGCTTGGCTGTTTGATTTTCTTTTGGGTTGGAGATGGCCTAGAGAGGCAAGTTGGAGTTTGACCGATTGACCAGTACAAAGGAGGTGCTGGCGAATTTTTTCAAAAAGTTAAGGTGTTAGAAAATTTTCGTTGATAAGGATTAATTAATATTTTAATTAAAATAAATTGGTTTAGTGAACTGGAGTTGAGTTGAGAAGTGAACAAATCAGTTCTAACCAGTAGATAGGGTAGTCCTCTACCTTTTAGCAATTTCGAGGACGAAATTATTTTAAGTGGGAAAGACTGTAATGACCCGCATTGGCAGAGGTATTATAATTAATTAATTTAATTATATAAATGGTGGTTTAGTGAATTAAATGGTCGTAGAATTAAATAATGATGAATATTTAATTAAAATAAATAATTAAATAATATATTTAATTCTGAAATAATCAGAATTGGCTGAAATGGTGATATGGTGTGAACTGGATCATCTGTGATATTTAATTCAGTTTAGAATTGAATTAGAATAACGAATATATTATTTGAACGACAGTTTGAACATATAATTATATTATAATTAAAATCGAGCTCGAAATGGCGCTGCAGTTCGCTATTCGGCGATTTGAACTTCAACTGAATATACACTTGTACAATATTCGTTTTAAGTCGGATTTCTGTGAAACAAGAAACGTGTGGAGCTGGTGGAGTATATCTTTCTTGTGGAAGAGAAAAATCGGGATTTCGTCGTGTAGATTTTGAGATATATCCAAATCAAATTTTAGAAAAGTCGCTGTGGAATTCCTTTATAATTTATAAAGGAATTGTTTATATTTTAAAAAGGAATTTCAATATAAATCGAATATCGGGTTGACCCAGAAGTGAATATCGAGTTAGAAATTCATATAGGAATATTCTAGAGTTGTACGGTATTCCACTGTGAATATATACGATAATATTTATTTTTAAATATTTAATTTATTTATATTTAAATATATTTATATATTTAAATGGGTCATTCAGAGCTTTAAAATATAGTCAGTTTTGCAAACGAAGTCGGAATTCGACGAAACCAGTTTCGTTGGGACCGTAATGTCGAACTGAAGGTGCATGTCCAGTTTCGTGATTTTTAGATATCGTGTGTGTTCGTAGGGATTTTTAGAGTATTGAAAACAAAAATATAATGAAAATAAAATTTAGTAAAATATCCTAAATTTTGTATGGACCTAAACAAGGCCACCTACTACCTTCTTCAACCGCACAAGAAACCTCATTCACTTATAAAACCATTTCTTGGCCGCCACAAAATGTTTCCAACAGTAAAACAACAACATCAAAAGAAAATCAATGTAAATCCGAATAATTCCCTAAAATCATGAAACTATTTTATTTGAATTTGCCAAGGGTTTTTGTTCAGGTCTATACCCTTATTCATGAACTCGACGTCATCTTTTACCGGAGGGTTTTTTTCCAGCAAACGTAGGGTTTTTGATTGTGAGAAATAAAAGCGTTATTTGGCAAAATGGAGGTTGGTTTGGTATTCATGAGTGGAAAGGGAGTTTGAGTGGCCAATACCGAGAGGATCGATGTCTGTTGGTGTCGCAGGTTCTCTGATGTCGTGAGATCCACCGTGGAGATGCGTTTCGATCTGGGGAACCGAGAGTTTCAGTAGTGGTATGGGGAGAGTGTAACAACCAGAAAATCTGGGCCAGTTTAAAATTTTTATTTTGGCAATTTTAGCGAATTTTGAACATTTAAAATAGATTATTTTAAATAATATCGACGAAAAATTTATTTTGAATATAATTCGAACGTATATATTTATATACGTCGTCGATAGAATATAAATAATTATATATAATTATAAAAGGAATTGAAAATGGCGCGGTAGTTCGATAATTTGATTTCAAACTTCAAATGAATGTTCCGGGTGCAAAATAAACCGGATTTTAGTGAAACCAAAAATAATAGGATCTAATTGGGAATATCTTTCCAACGAATCCGAAAAATCGAAATTTCATAGCGGGAATCAAAAGATATGTCCAGTTGAAAATTCTGAATAGTCGCTAATGGAATTCAGGCCCTTAAAAATGGGAATTTTGCAAACGACCTCGGATTTCGACGAAACCACTTTTGTTGGGTCCGTGATGTCAATTTATTGCTAGATTCCAAATTTCATAATTTTTTCGAATCAATATGTGAGCGTGGCAAAGGAAAACGCGTTTGACCATTTTCAGTTGATTTTAATCGACTAGAAAATGGCCATTTTTCCAACGGTCTCAGAATTCGACGAAACTAGTTTTTTTAGGATCGTATCGTCAATACGAAGCTAGAAAATATTTTTCGGGAATTTTTAGAGTTAGTATGTGACCCCGGTAATTTGAAATGTGCGTTCAAAATCAATATATAGAGTTATATGTTGATTTTGACGAAAATTGATCGAAACGATCGAATCATCCTACGATACATATCCCATTGTGTTCGGAATGAGGGTAAAACGCTATGGACGACAGGCGGTTGGCCTCGTTTAGAGGTCGTATGAAAAAGTCAACTTTCTGAAATTTAGAATAATTAAAAAAAAAACACACTCTCTCCCCCTTAACCCGTTGGCCCCCCCTTTATACTTCAAATCGAATTAGAATAAAAAAAGGGAATCGGAGAGGGGCGCGAGCGGCCTCCTCCATGCCGCTGCCACCGCCAAAGGCGCCGCCGCCACCCTCGTGGTGCCCTCCACCGCGGCCACGCTCTTTCACACCCCCCCATCCTCTACTGCGCTGCCCTCCTTCTTCCTCCTCCTCCCCTGCTCCTCCAGCAATTGAAGACCCACCCCCAATCCGAGCCCAGACCCCACCGCACCCCCCCTAAGGCCACCACACCTCCCTCTGACCCGTCGCCCCTCTCTCCTCCCTCCCCCTTCCCTTTTCTCTTCTGCGACAGTCAACCCCCCCCCCCTCCGACTGTGAACGCTGCTCTTCTCCCTTCTATTTCTATGTAAGTTTTTATTTTATTTTTCTATTTTTATTTATCATTTTATTTGATTTTAAAACTTAATTTATTCGATAGGAAATTAGAGATAGAATTTTTATTCGATCGGAGAGTTAAAGATATGATTTTTTATATGATAAGGAAGTTAAAAATATAATTTTTATCATATGTAAAGGTTGAAAATATAATTTTCATATTATATAAATAATAAAAATATAATCTTTTATATTGTAGAAGTATAAAAATATAATTTTTATATAGGTAAGATAGTAAAAATATCACCTTTATATATGTAGTGAATAAAAATTCAATCTTTATATTAGGAGTAGAAGCTAAAGGCGAATTCTTTATATTTGAAAGGGCGGGATTTTTATATATTGAATAGCGAAGTAAAAATTCGATTTTTGTATATTGAATAGCAAAGTAAAAATTCGATTTTTATATATTGAATAGCAAAGTAAAAATGTGATTTTTATATATGTAGTGGCTACGGGCAACGAAAGCGACAAAAGGCGAAAATGGCGATGATTTCTCTAAATGAAGTGTCGTGGAGTTGGAAGAGCTATTGGTGAGAACTTCTCACCTTTTAAAATTCCTTTTTCTAGTTATATCATAATATATGCTAGGATGCAGACGGTGTTTAGTAGCACCTGACACCCGTCTTCCACTGACCATGGATGGCTTGTTTGTTTAATTGTTGTGTTGTGAAATTTGTTTGTGTTGTTGATGTGAAATCGATAATAAATGTAGGTGGTTGAAATAAATTAATTATCGTTAAAAATATAATTTTTAACGTGAATGTGAATAAATAAATATTTATAAACAAATCGGCCGATTTGTTTATATACACTGATTTGACTGATATTGATTGGGTCGATAAATTTTACACATCGCCCAACTGCACAAATAAAATCTGTGTTTGATGATTTGAAACCCCACACGGGTATTGGGATAATATATGACATACACTAATCCCAATAATTAGTTATATGTCGATCGATTGATTGACAGGCTGTTATAAGCGTTAGATATCTATATTTGATGCTTATACAGTGTATTGCACTTTGGATGATGGTTGATTATTTATCGTTGCTATTATATACATGTGTTGTATGGAATCCATATAATTAACTTTATATGGTAATTGATTGGGCCTCATTCCAATTTAGAAAATAAAAATATTATAAAATAAAGGTTCATGTGTTGACAGTACTCATCCGTTGAGATTAGTCATGTGTTGAACGAAATATTTTAACAACAAAATTTACATCTTTATCATATATAAGATTAGAAACTAATTGAAAAATAGATAAGATGAGTGGTCTCCTGGATATTGATCTGATGTTGGTTTCGGCCTTCGGGGTTAATATTCAGGGAATCGTTCTCTTACTAATTTACGGTTGGAGTCTGATTTTAAATCAAACGATAGATACCATAATTTTTATAAAATATATTAAATAACAAAAATAGTCACATGTGGACAGTACTCATTCATTGAGATTAGTCGTGTGTTGACAAAGATGTAGAGTCGTGTATTGAAAGAAATATAGATCCATTTGTTGAATATAAAGCCGTGTTAATTAGAGATGCGCTATTTTGACGTGAACGATATTTATATCGATTATATTCGAACTGAATTTGAATTAAATAGAAAATGAATTTGATTTGAATAGAAAATGAATTTGATTTAAATAGAAAACGAATTTGATTTGAATTGAATAGAAAACGAATTTGATTTGAATTGAATAGAAAACGAATTTGATTTGAATTGGATAGGAAAACGAATTTTATTTGAATTGAATAGAAAACGAATTTGAATTGAATTGAAAAGAAAACGGATTCGAATCGAATTGAATTGAAAAGAAAACGGATTCGAATCGAATTGAATTGAAAAGAAAATGAATTCGAATCGAATTAAAAATCGATTTGAGTTGAAATCAAATAGAAATGAAAGTAAAAAGGATTTATAATAGGAAATTCAATTTTGATTTGAATTTGAAATAAAGGTTGAAATTGTTTTTGAAACGAATTCAAAACTATTTATAAAATTCGTTTAAATAGAAACCGACGAAATATATATTATATATATAATATAATGGCCTGAATAGAATGCGCCGTGCCGCGGTAGTTCGTAAATTTCGACCATTGACTTCGAACGGACATTACGGGAGATCCGACCGTCAGATTCTCCTAAAACTAGAACCGTTGGGTTCGTATCGAAAAGAGCTTTCTAACGAATATGAGAAATTTGAAATCTAACGGTTGGATTTGGAGATACGTCCAAATCAAATTTTGAAAAGGTCGCTGTAAGTGCAGTTCGATGGCCGTTGTTGGAAATCGACTGTACGTGCCTTGATAAAATTATTAAAAATAGTAATAATTTGCGTAAAATCATAAGTAATGATTTGGGAAAAATTAGCATGAAAAAATCCATATTTGAAAAGATAAAAATAGATTTTTATCGAAATGAACTAGTTTTGAACTAAAATTAAAACCCATTTATTTTTAAATAAATAAATTGGATTTGAAATGGGTTGTAAATAAAATTGATTTGTGGGTTTATCGTGAAGGGTGTTTTACATGACGCTTGTTCTTTAACCCGATAAATAAATAGAATGTGATTTGGGTTTGTCGTGAACTGTGTTTTAAAGGACATTAGTTCTTTAACCCAGTAAAAGGAGTTTTAATGAATATGTAACTAGATTGAAATGTGAATGGATAATCTAAATTATCAAATTTGGAAAATGAGCGAGAATGGAGTATCACCAGTTTTGCTCCAAGCGATAGTTAAATCTTTAATTAGATTTGAACGTGAAATGGTAATTAATTTTATCGATAACACCGTGGTATTAGATATGGAGTATTACCAGTTTTGCTTCGTGGGATGAATAGGTTGGGATTGGGAAATAAAATAAATAATTACTTCGGAGTGGTTCGCTAATCTCGACTACTTTGGAAAACCATAATCTGGTTTGAAATGAAATCCAAAGGAAGATTAAAGGATAAATTTTAAAGAATTTATCTTGGATAAAATTAATGGGAACTTTTCCCTAAGAATGTGAAATTTGGAAACTAGCTGTAGGTTAGTTAAGAAGAATGGTTTCCTGGGTATTGATCTAATGTTGGTTTCGGCCTTCGGGGTTAATATTTGGGGAATTTCTCTCTTACTGATTTACGGTTAGTGACCGATGAATTGGAATGAGGCGTATGTTGTGTTTGTGTAACATTTGTTTTTAATATACGCGGGTTGTTCGGAAAGTCCGGGTTTATACCCATTCTAAATAACCGATTCGACGATATGTCGAAGATGAAGACGGTGGTTGAAGACTGGAAGTCTTCACATCGTTTGGTTGATTACTGATGATCTTGATTGGGCTATACACCCAAGATGAGGGAAATAGTTGGTGGTCGTCCAGACGTACTTGGAGATTGATGGATATGCGAGGAAAGTGCCTCCGGTTTCGTTCAGACCCAGAACGAACTTGTAAATGGATTGTGTGTCTGACATTGGATTTTATTCTGTGTTGATTGATTTCTGTTAAATATACGTCTGTTTGGCGGCGGAGAATTTATTCTCTTCCTTAACTCCCTTCTCTGAGACGTACGAGCTCAGAGGTTGTATATCGATGGACATCAGTCGCATGGCATGAATTGCCTGTGTGGCATGCTGAGTTGCATGGATCAAGGCTTCTGTTGAAAAGCAAAGTCTTGTGGTTGATGATCAAAGCACGGCCTACGTGGCAGCTTTGTGTATAACGTGAATTCACGAGCCTCACACCTCAGTATGAGTTAAAAACGGGATAAGGACTGCAGGGAGAGCACGACGTTTCTTTCTAGCTTTGGTGGTGTCAGTGACTTACCAGCCCTGACGTTTATATACTTTTCACCTATGTGGTTGTTGGATGAGGCGCCTCGACTTTAGGTCTGTAAGGACCGGGAAACATGTGTCAGGAATAAATAATCCTCTAACGTAAGTGAGGACCGGCCCTGAAGCATCCAGGGTTACCCAGAGTGTGTAGTCCTGAGGCATTTGCTAGAGTGTCTCGAAGCGGAGAGGAGCTTTCCCCTTGCCTCGACTCATGATGGAAATCCAATTTCCAATACGTGTATTCCGGTTTTATTTGTAGAGCCTAGTATGGCGACATGATAGATGGTACCCATGCCGCCTAGGATTGATATTTATGATTGAAAATGTTTTGACACTATACACTTATAATAGTATCAAATGATTTGTTTTAAACGTACCAAGCATGTTTGGCTATTATAAGGGAAAACCCTATCCTCCGGCTTACGTTGCATTGTGTGATGGGACCTGGGTCTTATAATAGCTTCATTTTTCGAAAAAGCATTGCGCTGTTTGTTCTATGCACTGGTATTCTTGGGAGGAAACCCGTTCCGTGTTATACGACATGGTCCCTTGAATTACTCTCTTTTAAAGTAAAGCTTTAAATAACTGTTTTAGTTCTCACACCAGTCACATAACTGACCTGGAGTTTATTGTTTTAACCTAAACTCTGGGTGCCCTTATTTTCGACACGGGCAGCTAGTAGTTTTGGTTTTGCAGATTTATATTCACGGGATCTTGGTTTACAGCTGGAATGATATCCGGAAAGCTCTGTATCCGTATATCACCTTCAGTTGTGCTTTGTATTATTTTCCACTGCTACGTAATTTATTGTAATCTCTGATATTTATCGAATGTAATTTATTCATCTATACTCTGTATATTCTTGTATTCTGATGGAATTGTTGTAATAGCAATGAAATGTTCTTCCGTCTGCATTCATTTGTGTGTTGTTCTCAAAGTACCTGCTCTTTCCTTCACGGGGAAGTAACGGGCTCTCACAGTGGTATCAGAGCTTTGGTTTACAGAGCTCGAGAACAAGACACATTCGAACCATACGAAAGAATTCATTAGGTATTGGATTAGTAATATCCAATTAGAATGACTCGTTATAGATAGGATCAGTAGTATCCTAGAACGGATGTAAAGAGTATATTTTCCAAATGAAAACAATTTTGTTTTGAAATTTAAATCATTTTATACGTATTTGAATATTTATTTATATTGAATTTGGACAATCGAGTATATAAATATTTTGCATATACGCGTCATGAACATATATTCGAAGTTTTAATATACTGGATAGATATAGAATCACATTCTAGACACCCGGAGATGGTTCTGATGATTGATCGATCATCATCAGAACTTATGTTCGTGTTTCGAACGTGTGATATCTATATATTTCCATTAGACTAGTGTGAGAACCAAAACTTATATAGATCGATTTATTGTTGTAATAGCAATGAAATGTTCTTCCGTCTGCGTTCATTTGTGTGTTGTTCTCAAAGTACCCGCTCTTTCCTTCACGGGGAAGTAACGGGCTCTCACAGAGAGAGTGGGTCAGAAGACGAGTTGGCCGGTGGTCTCAGGGACGGCGATGGATGGCCATGAGAGGAGGAAGGCGCGGTCGACGTTGTTGAGAAGGAAGAGCAAAAATATCTGTAGCGGCTTTACGGTTTGGGAAGATGAAATAAGGGTGCGGTGGGCCTGGGTGATTACAAAAGGTAACGGGCCAGAAAAATAAGGGTAAAAGCCCGATCGAGTTTATTAAGTTTTAATTTAGTTTTAATAATGTATTCAAACTTCTAAAATCCATAACTTGATCATACGAAATCAGAATTTAGCAAACCAAGATCCAACATGATCGTATGGACGGACACTACCCAATAAAGCTGACTGAAAGTGGATTGGGGCTCGTACGAATTTATGGCGAAATAAACTGTTTGATTCAAATCAAATAACAGTTTATCGTTCTTTATTGATGAACTGCCAAAGTGAGTAAATCTCACTAACTCTGAATAGTTTATAATTTCATGTTGTATTTTTAGAACTATTAAATATTGGTTGATTGACTGTGTGTTGACTGTTTGATTGAACTGCTAGTCAGTTCGTTGAATTTCTATATTGATTCTGTTTAACAGAATATATCATATGGAACTGAAAGTGATGTTGATTTTATATTGTATAACATCCGTGATGCAGGGAAACAGGTTGAGTCCAACTGGGTTCCTCAACATTTATTTTACTGTTTTTCATATATTGTGATATATGATGTGATATATAATCTACTGTCGATTATATGTGTTTGGACGACACTGACATCGTGATTTTATATGTTGAATACCATAACATACCGAAATGTTGATAAGGGAATATTTTCAAAGTGATATTTGAAAATAAAAATATTTATAAATGGAATATTTATAAATAAGAAATATTTATAAATTGGAATATTTATAAATAGGGGATATTTAGAAAAAGGGAAAACGTTATAAAAAGGAAACTGTTATAAGAAGGAAATCAATTTAAAGTGGAGAACCGTTACTAAAAGTAAATCTTTAAAAATGAATAAACGTTGATTAAAAGGAAATCTTTATAAAGCGAATAAAGTTAGTAAATCGAATATGGTATTCGAAGGGAGTTAAATCGAATATGGTATTCGAAAGTTAGTAAATCGAATTAGTTATTCGAAAGGGGTTAGTCGAGTCGAGTTAGTTGAATAGAGTTAATCGAATATTAGTTATTCGAATAAGAGTTAACCAATTAACCGGTTAGAGTAAATCAGTTAGAGTTAAACCAGTTAGAGTAAAACCACTAGGGTTAACCAGTTAGAGTTAAACAGTTAGTGTTAATCAGTTAAAGTAAATCGATAGAGTTATATCGAACTAGTATTTATTGAATAGAGTTAAATAGAACTAGAGTTATTCGAAAGGAGTTATCAATTATAGTTTAATCGAAAGGAGTTATCGAATTAGTTATTCGAAAGGAGTTATCGATTATAGTTTAATCGAAAGGAGTTATCGAATTAGTTATTCTAAAGGAGTTATCGATTATAGTTTAATCGAAAGGAGTTATCGATTATAGTTTAATCGAAAGGAGTTAAGTAAAAAGAGTTAATCGATTAGGGTTAAATAAATAGAGTTAATCGAATTTAGTTTAGTAGAAGAAAGGTTTTCGAATCTAGTTATTCGTAAGAGAGATTATCAAATATAGTTATTTGAAGGGAGGAGTTATCGAATAGAGATTTATTCAAACGAGAGTTACGTAAGGAAGTGTTAAAGGGTTAAAGATGAACTTACCCTCGAGATTTGAAATGTTGTTCAGTTAAGGTCTGAGAGGTAGCTATACCCCAACTTGATTGACTGCGTTTTTAATTTAGAAATGGTTAAGGTTCGAGAGTAAAAGTGGTTAAGTGATTTAGTAAATAAGTATAGTGGTTTGAGTTGTCTTCGCGATGTTGATTTAAACATCTGTCTAAATCCAAGTAAAGAAGATTTGGAAATGTTTTCCAAATAGAATCAGAAACGTAATCAAATACTGAAATAAGGAAATATGAATATATATATATATATATATATATATATATATATATATATATGACTGATGATTGATTGATAGAATTTCCATCTGGAAATAATATCATTGTTTGCACACGTGTTTTTCTTCGATAGTTAAATCACAGACTATCGAAGTTTTTAACCATTTTAACGTAATTAATATGGAGAGACCGGTTGGATTATTATCCAAAGAACCACTCTGTATTGGCATAAGCATTGCGAATCATATATGCCAAAGATAATTGAAGACGGAGTAAAGTGCAAGGGCTATTGTATAAATCTTAGATAACAATGTCTAAGATGGATGTATAGAATAGTGCCTTCGGTTCATCCTATTCCTGGATGACTTGTATGGACGGATGTCTGACAGAGTATTTCCAGACGATCACGTATATTGATTTCTCCAACCGTACCAAGAGTGGAAGCGGAGAAGGAAACTTCTTTTAGCTAACACATAATGTATGGTTGAGGACGTCAATCGGGGATTAGATGGATTTGACGATGTGGCATTCAAAGTGAATCTGGTGTAATGATAAAGCGTAGCTTCTAGCCTCACATCCGGTAAATGACAGAAATTGGGCAGGCAGCATGGCTAAGTCGGTCGCTCCGAAGTAGGGTGTATAATCACCTGATCTAGAGTTTCATTTATTTCTAAAAATCTATTGTTGATGTTGTCCCATTCGAGAAACGGTTGCTGGTCCTAACCGTTGGTGATATACATTCGATACACTCAAGCGAAATAAGTGGTCGGTCATGTGTGGCCGGGTTGCAAGATGTTCTTGTTGAACCCAGTGTATCCCTTTCTAGAGGCACACTAGCGAAAGGTGGTTCCATACCTTGTCATAGTTGGAAATCCATTACCCAATACGTGCTTGCGGTTTTGATTATATACTATATATGTAGAACGTGAGATGGAAGCGTTTCTGCTAGATGATTATTATATTGTGGTTGATAGACATTATTATAATATCAAAAGGTTTTTGATATAAAGATAATTTGGATTCTCATATGGGAAAAACCCGTTCCGTTATACGGCGTGGTCTTATGAGATATCATTTACCTGCTTGAACTGTTTTAAACTGTTTTACTCACACCAGTCCCATGACTGACCCGGAGTTTATTTTTTTTGTTTTCCGTAAACTCTTGGGTGCCCAATTTTGTACGGGCAGTCAAGTAGTCGGGATTTACAGATACTTGAAGAGCTGGAGCAGGAGGCTTCAGGATTATATAGCTATAGTCATTTCCGCTGTGTTGTAAGTGCTGTACTTTGATAATGATGTATATTCAAGTACAGATTTATATTTCAAAGTTATGTTATACATATTATATGTTATTCGTTCCGCTGTGAGGTTCGTGTTACTCTGATGTTGTGTTCTTCTTCTTCTTCTATTCTAAGTTTCTATCTTATCTTTCCTCACCCTCTAATTTCTTTCATTTATGACCGGTATTTTTCGATGTTTGGTTAGTCATTATTGAGTTATGGCGATAACCAAAGTCGACAAAAACCCAGGTCATTACAGGAGCCCTGCCTTTCCACTCCAAATTTGACTACCACGGTGGAGATAATTATGAAAGACAATCGCAGGTACAATAATGAAGACTGAGGGATAGATCGCAGCTATAACCTATTCATTGACGAGATCATGACTATTGAGATTCAATGGAGATTTAACCCGCCACATACTTCTCCTTACCCGGGAAAGACTGACCCTTATTAGCATTTGATGTGACATTGATGGTATATGGAACTGGCCCAAGTATGTGATGCCGTAAAATCCAAAGCCCTTCTAGTCTATTGTGAGGGTGTAGCCCTCGTGTAGTTTACAGGGCTACCACCCAGATCTGTGACCTAAGCAGAAAATTCATAAATCAGTTCCGCTTGCATGTTGCCATGTCGAAGCACATCATGACCCTCTCTCATGTATATCAGGCTCAAAGGAAATTACTCAAGGACTATATTGAATGCTTCAACACTTATTTCATCGAAGTTAGTAACCCTAACGTCAAAACCCTTTTTATGGCATTTGTTGATGGCGTTGACCTCGATATAGAGTTTGAAAATGGTTAACTGGAAAGCCTTCATCTACTCTGGATCAATTCTAAGAAATGGCTAACTAGTTTCTACGCATTAAGGAAGCGGAAAGAACCCAAATGAGAAGGATTAAAGATCCTTTAAATGAAGGCATTAAGAGTAATGTGGTAGTAAGTTACTCTAGGGAGATTTCTGGAAAAGTTCAAGCGCTGAACAAGAGGCGTCGTAAGAATCATAGAGGCGACAATGGAGGAGGACGCAATCAAAAAGACGATGCTAAGAAGCGACCCTGATTCTAGACTTTTGTTAAATACACGCCATGCAGTACAGAAAATATGCACCGAGAGAATCCACAAAGAAGGAGAAATAGACTAGAAAATTTTGTCTGCTTCATGAGATTTACGGCCACAAGACTAATGAGTGCCATCACATCCGTGGCACAGTGGAAAAGTTGATCAAAGATGGAAAATTGGATGAATACAGAATAGCCCCGTTGGACAAGTGTAGAGGACTTCAGACCCCAATCATCAAGGCCAGGCAACACCTAGAGTCGCTGCCCAACAAAAATGGAAAGGAATTTTTATTAATACCATTGTTGTAGGACCATATCCGATTGGATTCAGCTTGCATACGATGAATAACACATCAACATGGTAAAGCATGTTGAAATCGAAGAATGCAACACTATTGTTGAGGTTGTTCCTATAAAGTTACAGAGGATGATGATTGATGATGTCCTCTTCCATGTTAGAGACGCGGAGGGGGTGGAGTCCCTCAGTAATGATCCAGTCGTGATTTCATCCATGATTGGCCCGATGTTAGGATGGACGATTCTGTTGAATGCGAGAGTTCCATAAATATTCTGTTTAAAAGCGCTTATAAGAGTCGCCGCCCAGCAAAAACAGAAAAAAGTTGTTATTAACACCATAGTTGGAGGATCATATCCTGTTGGTTTTAGCTTACATACGATGGATAGAACATCAACGTGGTAAACCATGTTGAGATTGAGGAATGCAACATTGCTGATGAGGTTGTTCCTGTAAGGTTACAGAGGACGGTGACTAATGATGTCATCTTCCGTAATAGAGAGGCATAGGTGGTGTATGCCCCCAGTATTTATCCATTGGTTATTTCAGCTATGAGTTCCATAAATATTTTATTTAAAAGATTCTATGAACAAATGATGCTGGAGGCTAAGGAATTGAAGCCATGCAATGGCAGAGTACATGGTTTCAGTGGATCAGTAAATGAACTGGTTGGTTGGTTAACTACCGGTGGAGCTTGGTGAGGGAGATACAGGAGAGTGTGGATCCTTCCCTTTCTTGTATTGGATATTGGCTTTCCATACAATGCTTTCCTTGGCCGACAGGCCATAGTTGAATTTAGAGATTGCATCGCTTTTTGTGCCTATTTTTGAAGTTCTCGATTGAGAATGGATTCGGGGTAGTACGAGGAGACCAAGTAGCAAGACTGGCGTGCTACATGGCTAAGTGAAAATGCGTCCACATCAAGGAGAAGAGAAAGGTTGTGGATCCTAGAGGTGCCGTTGCATAGCAAGCACAGAGCAAATCCTGGCCCAAGCAGTGCATCCGCCAACTCAAAGATATTGATCCTATTAAGGACAAAGATCTAGGATACTAGAGGGTGGCACCCAATGAGACAACGTTGGAAATTCCAATTGATAACAATGGCCATTTTAAGGTCTTGAAAATATGACCCCATATTAGACCCATCTAGACAAGATAATTGACTAATATTCTCCATGCAAACTTTGATGTGTTTTTCTAGACCCATGCTGATATGTGTAGGATATCGCCAACCAACTTTAACCACTCACTCAAAATTGACCCTAAGTACGACCCAATGAAGAAAAAAAGGTGAATGGTTAGATCAGAGAGGTCAGATGTATTAAAGGAAGAAGTTGAGATGCTCAAGAGTAATGAATTTATTAGGGATTCATTATACCCTAAGTGGGCATCGAACCCGGTTCTCGTGAAGAAGTCCAATGCGAAGTGATGAACATGTATTAATTTCTCTGTTCTGAACAAGGCCCCCTAATGATAGTTTCCCACTCCACGGGAGCTACCAGCTTATGGACTCAACATCTGGACATGAATTTCTCTCCTTTATGGATGCTTACTCGTATAACAACCATATTGCGATGCATGTGCCATACCAGGAGCATACCAGTTTATAAAGGATCTCAGATCATATTGTTATGTGGTCTTGCTGTTTAGATGGAAGAATGCTAGAGCAACACACATTCGGTTGGTCAACTGCATGTTGACCAGATTGGGAGGTCGATGATGGTTTACGTAGATGACATGCTCGTAAAATCATGAGATCAACCAACCACGTGGACAGCTTAGTGGAGATGTTTAGTGTTCTTTGGCAGTATGAAATGAAACTCAACCTTTGAAATGTTCTTTTAGCATTGCGTCAGGAAAGTTTTTGGGTTTCATCATCAACTCTTAAGGGATTGAGGTCAACCCCGAGAAGATAAGAGCCATACGGAACATTTAGGAGCCTCGGACGATTGGAGATGTGCATAGCTTCAATGGGTAGGTGGCTTCTCTAAGCCATTTCATATCCATAGCGACTGACAGATGCATTCCTTTCTTTGATCTGGTAAGAAGAGGAAAGCGTAACTTCGCTTGGATTCTAGTCTATGTCGAAGCATTCCAAAACCTACTGAATCACCTTAAGATGCCTCATATGTTGTCAAAGTCGATTGATCATGAGGACTTATTTGCGTACCTAGCAGTATCCTTGTATGTTATCAACTCAGCACTCGTGCGTGAAGACAATCAGATTCAACGACCATTGTATTACATGAGTAAAAGACTGACGGGAGCTAAGCACAATTACTGTACGATTGATAAGTTGTCTTAAAACCTCCTAATAGCATCGTGGAAAACTCATCACTACTTTTAAGCTCATCTCATACCATCAAGGTGTACACCGACCAGCCGTTACGATAGGTCCTTCAGCGACCTAAGGCATCCAAGAGACTGTTTAACTAGAATATTGAACTGAGTTAGTTCGATATTACATATATTCCGTGGAGGGTCATCTATGGACAAGCGCTGATAGATTTTATCATAGAATTAATGGCTTTGGAGAATAGTGCTGAAGCCACCGACTGCCTGATGGAAGCTATTCACAAACAAAGCTTGTAACGATCGACGTTCTAGCACCAGTGTTGTTATGTTAAATCCCGAGGAACCATTGATGTGTTATGCAATTAAGTTGGACTTCCTTGCAACCAACAACGAATCCGATTGTGAAGCACTGATTGTCGGGTTGAAACGAGCAAAGGATCTAGGCGTGAAGTCAATCAAATTTTTTGCAACTCCCAGGTCGTCATATTCTAGGTCACGAACGAGTTACAAGCCCCGAGGGCACGACTTGTTGCCTATCTCCGTCGAGTCCAGGAGCTGCTAGCTAGGTTTGAACAAAACTATATTTCACCTTCCCATGTGGCCAGAATGAGAAAACGGACTCTTGGCTAAGCTAATCAGTTCATAGAATCCAAAGCAAATAAGGTTGATCCCAGTCAACATGTTAACCACTCCAAGCATAGATTAAATGGAAGTTGACCGGGCATTGACTGTCGAGCTCGAGAGGGAATCAATGATGACTCCCTTAAGAACTTCCGCCTACATGGAACCTTGCCTGAGCATAAAAGTGAAAAGCATGCTCTTCTGCAGCAAGCAGCGAGATATATCATTCAATGAAATACGTAATATAAAAACCGATTCTCTATGCTTTTACTTTGGTATGTTGCCCACGATGACGCCAAATAGGTACTGCGAGAAGTTCACGAAGGTGAGTGTGGTGACCACACCGGGTGGCAAACTTTGGCAAAAAAGATGCTAAGGTATGACTTATTTTGGCCCACCATCAACCAAGAGCCAACTGATTATTCATGATGTTGCGATATGTCTTACTGGTTTGCTAAGGTTCTGAGACCTCCAACATGTCTCACCCTAATGGTTAGTCCCTGTCTCTTTGCAGTGTGGTGAGTAGACATCACTGGTAGCCTTTCGATTTCCAAAGGTGAAACAAAGTATGTGATTGTTGTAGTTGATTATTTCACCAAGTAGGATGAAGTTGAGCCACCGAATATCATCACAATGAAACAGGTGATCAACTTCATCGTCAGAAAGATTATATTCGATTTGGACTTCCGAGGACTATCATAACTGATAATTGGACTTAATTCGATGGCTCAAAATTCAAATATTTCTATCGATGATATCGCATGGAGAAAAGATACATGGCACTTGGTCACCCACAATCGATTGGACAGGTCGCAGTAGTGAACAAGATTATAAAGACCATCCTGAAGATGCCACTGGAGAATGATAGAGGCAAGTGGGTCAATTTGCTGTCATTAGCCCTTTAGGCATATCAGATGACCCATAAGTCAGCGATTGACCATATGTTGTTCGCGATTGTTTATGGTTCTGAAGTAATCATACATGTCGAGCTCAAAGTACCTTCTCACCGAACAACCTATTACGATCCTCTCACTAATAAGGATCTCCTCCTGGAATCACTTGACATAATCAACAAGAAAAGAGAGGAGGAAGATTTGCGAGCTACTACACATAGACATCGGGTCACCCAATAATACAACATGAAAGTTTGGCCTAGGACCTTTGAGTTTGGCGAGCTTATCCTGAACACATCTTTCCTAACCCCGTCAATATAGGCCCAAAGTGGGCAGGACCTTACGACATTCAACGGAAACATGAAAATGGAGCTAGGTTAATGACTGTTGATGGCGATCGACTCCCAATAGGATGGAATGCCAAGCATCTATGGCATTATTTTACTTAAGCTTTTGTTATTCAGCTACCTTTGTAAATAGCACTTTGCCTTTAATCAATGTAATAAGTCATGACTCATCGACTGCTGTTACATAATAAATAAAAGCTCTTTCCATGCTCTATGACTGTTTCCGACTGTATGGCTAAGTGTGATGTAACAATTCGCATTTTTGATGTCAAATTTGAATTAAATGTATAAATATGTATTAATTTGAACTAAAAATGAAGTTTAAAGTAAGAGACAATGATAACAAACGTACATTGGGAATTTTTTTTGGAGATTATTTTCCTAGGGGAATAAGCGCAAAGTGACCTGAATCATTTTATGGATAAAGTTGATTACTATCCATAAGGATCGAGCATGGCTTTGGTTACATATACTTATTTTCATAATTGAAGAATAATATGAAATAAAATGCTATATTTTATTTTTTGAAAATAAATGTACTTGATGACATCATCAATAAAAATATTTATATTCAATAATGAATTATGGATTTAAATGAAGAATTTATCAATTTAATAATTATTGCAATAATTCAAAATAGAGGTTTTAATGATAAGAAATCATTTTAACAATGTTATATAGTGATAACATATCAATGGTGTACAAGTTATACAAAGGAAAATACTTGACTTGAAAATTTAAGAAATGTTGGTATCTCATTAATGGTAAAATCCTGAATTTCATAAATAATGAATAAGTATTATTTAATAAGGTTTTAATGATTAAATAATCAAGTTTTTATTATTTAAAAATAATAAGAAATTTAATTTTTAATTTTGCTTATGCAGATGAATAGTTCGAGTTAAAACTGAAAATATGACCAATAAACGATATCCAGATCTCAATGGTCTGAAAAGTAGAAGTTGTAAAATGATGTAACCTCTTTGGTGAGACACATAAGTATACATATACATGTGTATATATGTATGATAAAATATATATTAAGGCTAATGAAGGGATTAAATAAAGTAAGGAAGATTATAAAAACTAAGCATAAGAAGACAAAGAGAGTTTACTTTCATATAATAATACCACACCCTACATGTAACACCCTACATTTTTTAATAATAAAGATTAACAAGATTGTCAAAATAATTAAGGGAGTAATGTGCATTTGAAATTTGAAAACGATCGCAAGTTATAAAATTAAATAAAAGAAATAGAAGAAAAGATGGAAATTAATAAATGGTATACACATTATTTGTGCAAACAATATGCATTTGAATTTTGACATAATTAACACCAATATTGTAACATTCCTTTTAAATGACATCGTATGTTATAAATAACATTAAAAGAAAATTTATGGGTACAACGATAAAATTTGATATAGATAATCAATTTTGGAATAATGACACATATATGATCAACACATATGTAGATATAGTTAATACATACATACATACATACATATTATAGAAATAATGTGTGTCATAAATGACATGAAGCCAAGAAATAAAAGGAAGTTCAAAGAGAGTTAATTAAACAACATTTCAATTTAATTTGGATATGCACATATTAATAAGTGTGCATTTGAAATCGAATTAAACTCATATTAAAAGGGTAAAGAACTGAATAAAAACAGGATTAGAAATAAATATCAAAAGTAACGTTCATAGAAATGAATGCGCAAGAATTTGAATACAGAAATATTATTAATGCACACAGTGATTATGCATTAAAATTTTGAATGTGAATTTAAAATTTGAAAGCGAGTTTAAAATTAAAGTTAAGTGTATGTTAAAAATGGAAAGCGATTAATGTCATACTGCAACATTTCTTTAATTAACAATGCATGACATAAATGGAATAAAAGCACACAATAAAAATGGAATCTAAATGGTGTTAGTTAAAGTAATGTTTTAATTCAAAATAAATGAAGCAAGTGCTAAGAAAATGCATAATATATTTCAAGAATATATATGCGCATATTAATTTCAGAAATGAAAACATTTGAAGTTGAGATTCAATATGTGTTAATAATAGAAGAAAATTTATGTGCATAATAAATATTCGTTAGAAACTGATGGAAAAAATGGAAAGAAATAAATTTAAAACATTAAAGAAATAATAATGTTAAGCTGTAAATAAACCCGCAGGGCCTAACAACCAAGTCATATTTTCTGAGAGGGCGCCAGAGCTCTGCCATTTCCTTTGTCCTCCGAATCCTTTAGAAATAAATGTATATTAGTTTTAGGATTTCTGATTCAAGATATGAAGATGAAGGTTTTAGGTCTAAGTTATAGATGCTAAGTTCCTCTATCCAGACTGATCTATAATTTCGAATTGAAAAGAAAATAATGCAAATCTAAATTAGATTCAAAATATTAGAGCGCAAATCTTATATAAGTGGATTTAAATTATATTTTCTGATAATGACATATTATATCATTTGATTCCTTTTGGAACTTATAATATGTTATCTTCTTCTTTTCCCCATTTTCTGCATTGGAATATATAGTTTATGTCAAGTATTAGTTATGCGCAAATTATACATGAATTTGAAATGTTGGCATATATAATTGAACTATGCATTTAATCTAAATAATAAGATTGTGGTTATACAGAAAATAATTAAGTTGTTATTAGATGCAAATTAATCGAATTATGGTTATGCGCAAAATAAATGAATTGTGGTTAGACGTAGATTAATCGAATTGTGGTTATGCGCAAAATAATTGAATTGTTGCCAGGTGCAAATTAGTTGAAGTTATGTGTAAATTAAATGGAATTATGAACAAAAGAGGGAAATTTGATGATTTGGGTTTAAATGAATGTATTATGTAAAAATTGTAATAAAAAGGGAAAACATGGTGATTTGGGGGCTAAATAAATGTATTATGCCAAAATTGTAATAAAAGGGGAATCTGGAAGCAGGAAAACTTGGTAAGGCTTATTAAATAAACGTGACCCTGATTAACATGACATAATCAAAGTTATGTATAGTAAATTTGTAGAAAAAGGGTAAATCTGAGAATTTTCATATTATTTCTAAGGAATCACCTTTCAGATTTAAAATGGAATAAACACAGAAACTAAAAAATGGATAAGAGATAGGAAATAATAATATAACTAATAAAATGTGGGAAATTAGTAATGAATTGAATTAGTTGGTTGTGGAAAAGGGATACATTTTCATAATTAAACTCTTATTAAATATGGAGAACGCAATTGAAAGTAAAAGGAAAATATGTGGATTAATGCGAAAAGGGATTTTGTCGTATTGCCCACTAACCAATAACCTAAAAATAATCTAATAAGGAGTAATATTTTGCAACTACGGGTTTCGGTTAATTATACTATGGAAATTGACTTTAGTACATTTCCAGAAACCAACTAGATAAGGCATGTGAATTACTTCTTGTAAATGTGTAAACTTACAAAGAGGTAAGTAGATTAGTGTCAAAACTGTAAGAGTTATGTTGAATAGTAAGAAACCTATGAAGTATGTAATGAACGGGGAATGTAACCTATTTTAATAAATTATATAAGACAGGAATGTAATATAATAAGTAGACTTCTCATAGGGACAAGTAGGATTATAAAATATAGGCTATAATTAAAAGGGGAAATGGAAAGTAAGAGGCTTATTATAAATGAACTTAAATTACAGGAAATAAGCTTAATAAGAAAACTCACAATTATAGTTGTGGTAATATTATAACACGAGGCTATAATTAAGGAAAAGAGTAGAGTAGGCTTATTATCAATAAACTTATAATTGATGAATTAAGTTTAATGAATATAATAATAAGCAGTGGTCCGTTCCGGAAGCAAGAACTGATTGGGGAAAATAAGTGGCTAATAAAATGAATGAAAAGTGGTTTGTTCCGACGGTGAAGTCTAATTAGGGAAAATAAGCGGTCAACTAAAGCTAATAAACAAATAACTTGAATATAGAATAAATAAGTAAATGCTTAAGTTAACTAGCAACGTGGTAAGTAAAACAAGCGCATAATTAAAGATTAAACATAGGGTCTAAAAATGTAATGATTAGATGCGCTTGGACCAGTCCATACGTATTTGGGGTGTGGAGCCCAACAGGGTATATCATCGTGGGTGCCTAGAGACACGAGTAGAGGACATCGAACTTCTTATTCAACGGGACCGAAGGGAAGTGCGGGACTTCAATGGGACATGAGAATACTCCATGGTGACCCTCCATAGTAAAAATAACGAAGCTGTACCTACAGAGGCATGATCTACACGACTCCATCTGGTGAGTATGATTTGGCTATATCTTCAATTGTGGGCAGCCTAAAAACTGATTGAGATGATCTTAGGATGATTCGGCGGATGCCTCACAAGCAGGCTTAGTGGTTAAAACCCAACAAAGGATGTTAGGTCATCGGAATTGGACCGTGTGTGAGAAAGACTAGAGCTAAGCCAAGAGGCCAACGATCTTTTACTATTGGCTCATTGGAAGAGGAACCGCATGTTTGTTTAGATTGGATGTCAGGGCGGTCATTTAGCTCTTTGAACGGTCTTTCATTAGTAGGGGGTAGGTGAGGCCTTGGAGAGGCACTGAATGAGACAGACCAATCTTAGGATATTTGGAATGTATACTTAATGAAGCTGTCCTTTACAGATATGTAGAAAGTCCCCGACTGAGTTCCGTGGGGGAATTCAAGGATTAGGGCACCCTTGTGGCGCAGCAGTAGAATCTCATTCGCTTTCACAGCGAAGCCTAATACGCTTTCATGGCATAAAGTTGGAGACTTGGTATGCCTTCGTAGTACGTTATCGTAGCATAGAGATGGAGGTATGGTACGTTTCATAGTCCGACGATGGGGACTACTTGAGCGTGATACTCTAGGGAGTATCTCGATATGTCGGGCACTTAGCTATATATATATATATATATATATATATATATATATATATATATTACTCATTAGATAAATCTACTAGGAGTAGATGAGTATGATTTATGCATAGAAATTGAAGGTATATTGTTAAATAAACCCGAATAACCTAATATATAAGAACCAATGATAAAACAATATATGTAGTGTTATTTGTAGAAAATATAATTTTCCCATTCACCAGAATTTTTGTTTTGACCCCCTCCTTATAACAAATCCATAGATTAGACAGGTGGTTGATATTCTGCAGCTTAGAGACACTTGTTAGATAGTGTCATTATATTGGTAAGTAGTTACCTACTATTATACTTTATTCTCTTCTGCTGTGAGAATTCTATTATGAGCTTTGATATATTTGTCTTTGACTTTCTGTAGGATACCAAACAAACCAACTCGAGCTTCGATATATTTTATTTTTCAAAAAACACTAGGTCTATAGAAATTCAGGTTGTTACAATACACCCATTACTCTTACACACCATCATTACACTTACATATACTCATACACTTACATATGATGGGATATGTCGTGGAAGGGGGTTTATCCAAAGTTAAGGTTGAAAGGGCAAGGGATTTTCATCTATTTTCGATCTATTATTTAGTTCCTAAGGATTTCCTATAAATATCCACCTCTTCCTCTCATTTTTGAACACCTTATTTCTTATCTTCTTTAAGATATTAGGAAAATCAATAACAGCTTCCAAAGCCTTAGAAAAAAATAGCATCTTTCCTTACTACTTTTCCAAAATAAAATCAAATGAAGTGGAAACCGTCTCAAACTCTTCCAAATTTATTATATCATCATTAGAAGGTTCTAACAAAGTTTGAAGTCATGAAAAGAATATTGGAGCCTCAATCTAGTTTAGTACGTGACCATAGAGGGTGAAGGAGCTAGTTTGAGTGGCTTTTGTGCAATCGTAGCAGAGCTATAATGAATTTTAGGAATGTTAGAAACTGATCAAAGGTGAGAAACTAAACTTAAATGGCCATATCTATACACAAGTTAACTTATGTTAAATAAAGTTGAAATGATTATTATATGTATGCTAAATATTGCTTGTGAATGCCATAATAAATGTTTTACAAGTTTAAATGCTTATATGTTTGATTATGTGGATGTTCAACAAGTCACGTTAAATACACGTCGATAAGCACAAAGGAAATCGCTTTCCTTTAATCGAATGATTTGGTGAAAATAGAATGACTAAACCTCCTAAAAATGGTTTTATATGTTTTAGAAATGTTTTATAAACACTTCTGAGTGTCAAAATTAAGTTTTAAAAGAATATGAATTTTGAAGCAATTTTAGTATTTTGCGAATCAGTAACTCGCTGTAGATCGGTAACTTCTGGTTTCACTACTAAAAAATTAAATCTTTTGTATACAGAGAAATAACAACCTAAGTTCTTTAAAATATATTTTTTCGAATCCTCATAATCATATCTTTCCAATGAATCAAAAAAAAAATCAAGATTTCGTAGTAGATGATGAAATAGGACAAAAACAAGTTTTGAAAACATCACAGTTTTGCAGTTCGAAATGCAAAAAAATAAGATTTTTGAAAATGAAGTTTTAAATTCTAGAAAAGTATGGAATAATTCTTATAAATCTTTTAAAATGTTTTAAAAGCAATTTCAGTTGATTATACGAATCTTACAATGATAGCTTGGATGACACTTTTTGCAACGCTTTTTCAATAACGATTGAAATTGAAGTTTAAACTTAATGAATCCTCTTCATATCTTTAACGAATGTTTTGAAATGATTAATGAAGTAGTTTGGAGATTGTTTTGAAGATCTACAAATAAATTGAAGGCATTAGATGATTAAATCAAGTCAAAAAGCTATAATAAGCAACGATTTAATCTTGGCTCTAATAAGCTAACTAGTATGCTTGGTTTTATATTCATGAGATCCGGATATGGGTGTTAGCCAACGAGATGTTCAGGAGAAACTAGTGCCCTGGTTTACCTGACCCTTTCCTGGGCGAGGACTTGATAGAGTTGAAATGTCAGAAACAAGTTAAGTTCAAATAGTTTAAAAGATAGAAATAAATAACTTACTCACATGAAGTCCTTTTAACCCGAAGTTTTTGACGTTTGATTTGTATTGACGAGTAGACCATATCAGTATAGTTGTTTGACACGTTTGCTTAAACGTAAAATATTGGTAAAATGTTAGTGGTTGAATTTAATTACGATAAACGTAGTTAGATAATTATGTTTTATAGCGACACATGTTAGCAAAATCAAACACCGTTCTACTATTGAATTAGACAATTTGTTCATGTGTCAGTTAAGTAATTACAAATGTTGCGTTGTTGTTTATCGTTGATAATTATTGTTTAACTGACTGTGTTGATTACGCTCGACTTGTTTATTAGCAAACACATGTTTTTATTTAGCATTGGGTTGGGTAGTATGCAAACGCCTTGTAGTTAATTTCACGATATGACTATAAGGTGTTTAGAGACAATATTGATTTATTTAATTTGTTAACATAAATTTAAATGAATGATTCTGAAAGATGGTTTTCATAAAATATTACCACTACAACAAAAACACCATATTACAACTTTAATTTTACAATGGTGATAAAAGCACCATTGTAATAAATGTATTTTTACATCTTTTTTCCAGAAAAGTTGTAATAAACTTATTTTTAACAACTGTGTTATTTTGACAGTTGTAATAAAAGCCTATCACAACTTTTATTTTTTGACTGTTGTAATATATGACTATATTTTAATATAATTAACAACTAATAATTAATATTTAATACATTTATATTGATTATTTACAAGTAATAACTAATAATTACTATTAATAATTAATTAGGAAGTAATAGTCAATAATCAATCTGTAATATTTAATACTTAGCAATTAAGAAGAATAATTAAAAAATATAGTTAATATTACATAATTACTATCAAATAGTTAATAATTAAAATATTATAATTAATGCTAATCATGAATAATCAATGATTGCTATTAATAATTAAGAAGTAGAGATTAATAATTAAGAAGAAGAGATTAATAACTAAGATTATATTTAATAATTAATTTATAATAACGAACGATTATTAAGAAATCTTTAATAATTAAAATGTAATACTTATTATTATTATTATTTAATACTTAATAGTTATGGGTAATAATTGTATTTAACATCCAATATTTCAAAAAAAAAAAGTTTAAATTTTTCTAGACAAAACTTATAAAATATTGAAATTTTCACAAATTAATTAAAAAAAATCAATGAACTAGAATTTTTATAAAATATCAAAAATTTCGAAAAACTAGTTAGTTTTTTCTTATGCTATATTTAACAACTTTTATTATTTACCAGTTGTAATAGACCTCTGTTAATATCTTTTCCATTTGCCCATGGTTATAATAAATTATTGTTAATAATTAATTTTTGACAATAAATAATTAAGAACTAATCTTTAACATTAATCATTTTTTAACAACAAATAATTAAGAACTAATCATTAATATTAATAATTAAGAAGTAATAATCAAGTTGTAACATCTAATATTTAGCAATTAATTTTTGATACTTAGAAATTAAAAAGTTTTTATCGAGAAATTATAAAAACTTATTTTCAACAGTTCTATTTTCTACGTGTTAATTCTGAATTATTATATTTGATTTTATAAACTTGGATGAAACTTTAATTATAGCCAATAAAAAATTGGCTCTTCTTGGAGAAAAAAAATGGTTGCCCTCTTAACGCGAAAGATGAAATTTGGGCGGCATATCAAAATTTTGGCTCTAAGGCATCTCACTAGACGTATTTCTCCTCGTATCTAGCCGACCCTCTCTTCTTCCCTAAACCTAACATCGATCCCCAATTTCTTCTTTTCTCTAAAAAAAATTACATCACAATTGACTCCAGCGGCTGTAGCTGAACATGAATAGATCTACTGATTTTGGCATATTTATGACGATTGCTGATCCACGATTCGATTTGCTTCCGGCTACCTCCAGTCGCCTACCTTCGGTCGGTTTCGTTTGAAAGCAGAGGTAAAACCGATTATGTTGATTTCCGTTTCTGTGGTGCTTAATTTATGAAAATAAGGTGGACTTCTCCATATTCTTCCATTTCTATAATCATCCTCATCAACCCTCTTATGCTAACACGTCAGTTCATCCTTGCGTATGACAATTTGAGATATCAATTGTCTGGTGTTATCGCTGTTGTTCGGTGGATTTTATCCAGGTGGGAGTTAGTTTTAAGGTGGTTTGTGTTTGTCGGAATTGTGGAGAAGCGTATACTAATATGCCCTTTTGTTTTAAGACTCGGATATTTGTGTGCCAACTGGATTTGCATTGGTTGTTTCTAAAGCCTTTATATTTTGGGTAGTAGTCTACTCGTTCATTCAGTTTTAACTGTGAAATAAACTATCCAGTTATTCTTTAGTGGAACATCTAGTATTGGTTTGTATTGGACGAGTTAATAGTAATCCATTGAATGTTTTGGTTTATAGCTTCATAAATTGTACTAAAGGCTTAGAGCCATAGATCCTCCATTGCAGCCTCTAAAATCAATGATTATCTGTGCAATTTCAATGCAAACAACCACAAGCGTGAGTTCAGCTGCTTCTGCTTTTTGCTGCTATTGTCCGTTGCTTATACCATAGAGCAGGTTCCTACGTTAATTGCTTGTACCATAGAGCAGGTTCCTTCGTTAATTGCTTATTTTGGGCATTGTATTTTTAGAATGTCAGGCTTTGATCATTGCATCCATTTAGTCATCTAATTTTTGTTTGTCAGATCCAAAAAGATATTGTAATATAGTTGAGAATTCAGAAAGCAGTGTGTCAATTTCTAATGCTCTAGAATGAAATGTAGATGCTACAGCAAGCCCTGTAGACAATAAGTCATCCTGTATCTAGAATGAAATATCTTTTAGTTATCCAATTTTGCATAAATCAAGTTCTAAATCTCTTGCCTTATAGCTTGTTTGTTTTGCGTAAATGCACTGTTTTGACAATTTTTAATTGTTACACATAACTCTTATGTTTGTATATTGGAATAGATAACGTAATCTAGGCCCGATAATTCTCCTTTGATCCCACTTTGGATTAGGATTTGCAAAGACGATAGTAGCATGCATCTAAGTATTGACAGGATTTCATTTGATTTTGATTCATGCTTATGATTAAATTAAATTTTGTTACCAACAAGTTAGCTGATGGAATATCCAGTTTTCAATATCTGATAAAACTAATTCACTATCAAACGATATGTTGGGTTAGTTAATGTGTATAATATAGATCATGGTTCTGCTGAATAATTTGTGGGAACCATGTCAGACCATATTTTTAGCCGAAATTGCTAAAATAAAACGTTAATATTTATGCTTTATTGGTGCTATCTGTTGTTATTAATGTAAGACTAATGCAAGGCATAATGTTTTTTTCTAATAGATACTCGAGTGGGAGTAAGCATGGGAAAAAGTATGAAAATTTGATTGGTTTGGCTAAAGAATCCAAGATCAAGTAAGTTTTCTACCTCAGAAATAAGGTTTTGTATGCTATATAATTTTTTTCCATAGTTCTGGGTAAAGTAGCAGTTTTTAGGCTATGTCTGTCCGGGAAGATATATCATTCTGTCGACAAAACCGGTAAACAAATATATATATATATATATATATATATATATATATATATATGTGTGTGTGTGTGTGTGTGTGCGCGTGTGAGTGTGTATGTGTGTGTGTATGCGCGCATATATATCAATATGTACGTATGCATATGTGTATATACATACATACATACATACATATATATATATATATATATAAGTATGTTGTAGCTTGTGTATAGAATGCTACTTATGTTTGATGTTATTAAGATTTGGTATTCTTGGCTTTAAAAACCACTTTCTGTTCTTTTTTCTAACAATAGACGTATTCTTATGAAACAGGTCTCAGATCACTGCAGTGAACTTGCACCAAAAGGATAAATGGCATAAAGATTTCGTTGTCTTCGACTTGTGTACTCCCGTAGGATATGCAATTTTTTGTGGATAACTTGTGCTCGCACTAAGTTGCTTTGTAACGGTCAAGTATGTAATAATGTGCGAAATGTTTTCTAAAACCTATTGTTTGCAATGCCAAAAATTTGAGTATTTTAATAAATTAGTTTGCAAATAACTGTAATATCTGATTTGCTTATGGAGTATTGCTATATTTAGTGTATTGTTCATTTAAGTTGCAAAAGATGTATATTTTTTTTAAAATGCAACCTTCAATCACAACGGTGGATAATAGTTGTAATAGATATTTTTACAATGGTGCATAGCTGTTGTAATAAACTTTATTACAACGGTGGAAAACAGTTGTAAAATATGCATATTACAACGGTGTCGCAATAGTGCAAAAAAGTTGTAAAAGATTTTAGTATATTACAACTTCTTAATAGACGATGGTGGCTCCACCGTTGTAAAAGTCTTTTACAACTTTTTCCACCGCTATAATATGGTCAATTTGTTGTAGTGTACTGAATGAAATATTGATTTTGAAGAAATAGAAAATATTTGGAAATAAATATTTTGATGATAATAAAAGGTTTATCAAAAAGAAGTGTTATAAATGAAGAGATTTTTGACGATTTAAATACAGATATTTAAATGATTTGAAAAGAACAATATGATTTGAAGATATTTATGACAATTAATGCAAAATGATTTATAACTTTGAGATGTGAAATGATTTGTTATGCTGCCAGAAATTTGGGTAACCCGTGATTAAAAACCATGTATGGATTTAATGGGACCCTTAGAGATTGTATGCTCTAGAGTGATAGAGGCATACTATTTATTTATTGTAGGACGGCTAGGACTCAGTGGTCTTGATATTGAGAGAAATCTCCCGATTTGGTGGCATATATGTTGATATGCTTTTATTATAGAATATTGAAGATTTTCAAAAGTGGTTTGTTTTTAAAACCCAACATAAAGTATTATTTAATATGAAAGAAATGTTTTTTTCCAATGATTTAAAAATGAAACCGGGATTTTAAGTTCGAAGAGATTATTTTGAAATGAATGGATTTTGAAAATAAATGAAGTTGATTAGATTTTATAATTCTAAATTTTAGGATTAAGCCTAAAGGGTAGTTTGAGAATTGCACTTTTGTCTGTGCACCATAGCCTTAATGATTCCTATTTGTGAATAAGAGAACTACATTGTCTCGATCCTGTATCTAATAGGGTACCCAATTAGATAGGGGTACGTAGACAATCACAAGTGGTAGTGATGCAGCCCCGAAAATTACACAACATTTTTCTGTTTGTTGTTTGTTATTTATCTTTTAATTTGGTATCTTTCCAACTTATAATATTATTCCATATTTGACTTGTTTGTTGACTTCGTAGGAGTAGTTATTGCTATCTTCTCATCAGTGTAGTGCAGCGGTAGCTTTATTTATTTGAGTTCCTTTACAACACAGCTTGTAGATTAGATGATATCTGATATTTGTAATTGTATCCTATACATTTAGAACGTTGAATATTTAACAAATATTGTGTAGTAAATTGGTAGTTTTCATTTGTGGTTTTATAGTGAACGGGTATTTCAGCAATTTTGACTATACTGAAATTCTGGGTTGTCTCATTTAATATCAGA
Source organism: Allium sativum (assembly GCA_030737875.1). Lineage (NCBI taxonomy): Eukaryota > Viridiplantae > Streptophyta > Magnoliopsida > Asparagales > Amaryllidaceae > Allium > Allium sativum. The sequence goes on along the minus strand of JASFAX010000020.1, from coordinate 38,970,613 downwards.
GCTTTGGTTAGGCGCTTAAGCAAAATTCGTCTAGGTTAGCAATTCAATCTAGGAATTTTAAAATGAAACTACCTTAGTTTGATGAGTAAATTTTGATAGGATAAGGAACCGTACCTTCGACCGGGATATGGGTTGAATTATTTTTGGTGTGTTTAACCTTTGTTGATTATTTTATTTTTGTTACGATTTTCTATTCTTGTAATTTCGAGGGCGAAATACTTTTAAAAGGGGAAGTCTGTTATAACCCGCATTTTTTAGTCTTCAAATTGGAATTTAAATGTCAAAATATGGATTAATTCCAACTAATAATGAAGTTTAAAGTAAGAAAGAACGATAATAAACTTATATAGGGAAATTTGTTTGGAAAATATTTCCCTTGGGAAATATGCGTAGAATAACCGAAACTGTTTTATCGACAAAAATGATTTCAATCCATAAAGATAGCACACAACTCTAGATACATACATTTATTTTCATAGTTTAAGAAGAATATAAAATAAAATGCTATATTTTATTTTTTGGGGAACAAATGTATTTGATGATGTCATCAATAAGAATACTTATATTCAACAATTGAATTATATATTTAAATGGAGAATTTAACAATTTAATAATTTCTGTAATAATTAAAATATAGGTTTAAATGATAAGAAATAATTTTAAAAATGTTATATAATGATAACATATCAATGGTAAACAAGTTATACAAACTAATATAATTGACTTGAAAATATAAGAAAGGTCGGTATTTATTTACCAGTAAAATCATGAATTTCAAGAGTAATGTTTAAATATTATTTAATATGGTTTTAATGACTAAATAATCATGTTTTTATTATTTAAAAATAATAAGAAGGTTATTTTTGAATTTTATTTACCTAGATAAATAGCTCAAGTGAAAACTAAAAATATGACTGATAATCAGGATCCGTATTCTCAACGGTTTAACGAGAAGAAGTCGTACAACATTGTAAACTCTTTGGTGAGACACATGTGTATACATTTACATGTGTATATACATATGATAACATATATATTAAGGCTAATGAAGGGATTAAATAAAGTAAAGGAGGTTAGGAAAAGTAAGAGAGTTTACTTTAATATAATAATACCACACCCTACATCAATTACTCTTGCATACCATCGTTACACTTACACACACTCATTACTCTTACACATGATGGGACATATCATGGAAGAGGGTTTAGCCAAAACTAAGGATGAAAGGGCAAGGGTTTTCAACAATTTTACATCTACTATTTTATTCTTAAGGATTTCCTATAAATACTCCCCTTTATCTCTTATTTCTTTACACCTTATTTCTTAATTTTTTTTCCTTTCTTCTTTGAGCTCTTAAGAAACCCAATAATGGATTCAAAAGCCATAGAAAAAATAGCGTCTTTCCTTACTAACTTTTCCAAAGTCATATCAAATGAAGTTGAAACCCTCTCAGGCTCTTCCAGAGTTCTTATATCGTCATTAGAACGTTGTATACAAAATTTGAAGTCAAGAAAAGAAGCCTGGATCCTCCATCTAGTTTAAGTCGTGAGCATAGAGGATGAAAGAGTTAGTTTGAGTAGCTTCTGTGCGATCACATTAGAGCTATAGCGTATTTTAGGGACGTTTAAAATCGATCAAATGTGAGAGACTAAACTTAAATGACCGTAACTATACACAAATTAATGTTTGCTAAATGAAATTGAAATGAGTGTTATATGTATGTTAATATTGCTTATGAATGCCATGATGAATGTTTGACAAGTTTAAATTATTATATGTTTGATTTATGGATGTTTAACAAGTCGCGTTAAATGCACATCAGTAAGCACAACGCAAATACTTTCGTTTAATTGAATGAAATGGAGAAAATGTAATGATTAAACCTCTCAAAAATGGTTTTGAATGTTTTAGAAACTTTTTATAAACACTTTTAAGTGTTTAAATGAAGCTTTGAAAGAATACGAATTTTAAAGCAATTTTAGCGTGTCAAGAATTGATACTCGCGATTTCGCTACTAAAAAATTAAATCTTTTGTATACGAAGAATAAAAACCCAAATTCTTTAAAGCAAGATGTTTTTGAATCCTCATAACTAGAGCTTTCCAACAAATTGGAGAAAATCAAGATCTGTTGAGTAGATTTTGAAATATGACAAAAAATGTTTTGAAAACATCGTTGTTTTGTATTTCGAAATCTAGAAAATGAGATTTTTGAAAATGAAGTTTTAAATTCTAGAAAATTGTGTTATAAATCTTATAATTACTTTAAAAGTGATTTAAGTTGATTATATGAACTTTAAAATGACAGAAAATTCATTTTATCGAAAGAAGCTTAGATGGTTATTTTTGCAACACTTTTTCAATAACAATTGAAATTGAAGTTTAAACTTAATGAATCCTTTCCAAATATTTAATGAATGTTTTTAAATAATTAATGAAATAATTTGGAGATTGTTTTGAAGATCTAGAAATAAACTGAAGATGTTAGATAATTAAGTCAAATAAAAAAAGCTATGATAAGCATCAGTTCAATCTTGGCTCTAATAAGTCGATGAGTATGCGTGATTTTCTATTTCTAAGATCTGGATGTGGGTGTATAGCCAAGGAGATGTTCAAGAGAAACCAGTTCCCTAGCTCACCTGACCCTTTCTTGGGCGAGGACTAGATATGGTTGAAATGTCGGAAACGAGTTTAGTTTAAATTGTTTAACCATAGAAATAAATAACTTACTTGCGTGAAGTCTGTTTAACCCGACGTTTTTGAAGTTAGATTCGTATTATTGAGTAAAAATATTAGTATAGTTGTTTGACACGTTTGGTTAAACATAAAATATTAGTAAAATGTTCGTGGTTGAATTCAATTACGTTTGATGTAGTTAAATAATTATATTTTATACTGATGCATGTTAGCAGAATCAAACATCGTTAGGCATTTGTTTATGTGTCAATTAAGTAATACAAATGTTGTGTTGTCATTTATCGTTGATTATTATCGTTTTATTGATTGTATTGATTATGGCAGAACGGTTTATGAGCAAACGCGTGTTTCTATTTAGCATTGAGTTGGGTAGAAAATATTTGTAGCTAACACTTTGTGATTAATTTCACGATTTGACTATAAAGTGTTTAGTGATAATATTTATTCATTTAGTTTGTGAACATAAATTTAAATGAATGGTTTTGAAAGATGGTTTTCATAAAAGAATATTGAATGGAATATTGATTTTGAAGAAATAGAAAATATTTAAAAATAAATATTTTGAAGATAACAAATGGTTTTTGAAAAAAAAATGTTTTATAAACAAAGAGAATTTCGACGACTTAAATCCCGATATTCAAAAGATTTGAAAACAACATTATGATTTGAAGATATTTTTGACTATTGATGCGAAATGATTTGTAATCTCAGGATGTAAAATGATTTGTTATGTTACCCGAAATTCAGGTAACCCATGACTAAAAAGTGAGCATGGGTACGACGTTGTGCAGTTAAAGCGTTTAGCGGTTCAATAGCGGTGGAGGTGCAAAAAGGTGTAGTAGGGATAAAGCGGGGAAATAACAAGGATATAACGGAGGCATAAAAAGTATCATTATATGTAAAACCAGATATTTAAAAATTAAATAATTATCATTCTCACAGTTTGTGTGTGGAAGAAACTAATATTAACTAATCTTATGTAACAAAATCAAACAATATCATGGTTATATGCACTAGAATTGCTGACTATAATAGATTTTAACCATACATTAGGCATTGATTCCTTAAAGCAAGCTCTTTGTAGTAACTTTATTGAATTTTTTTAAAAGAAAATTAGTCAAATCAAGCTTCATATTTTAATATTGCTAAAGCGGGTGCTAAAAAGCATTGATTTAGCAAATGCAGCGAAAAACAGCGGAGCTAGAAGCGGATCTACTGTTCATCAGCGCTAAACTGAAATTACGTAGCGGTTGAATGACGCTACATGCTTTAGCGGGGATTTTACGGGGCTTTAACTGCATAGATACGGCAGAATCTATTTCCTATACTTTGTAGTATAAAATGTCAGGTCATGTCTAAGCGAATTCAACATATAATCATGCATATGCATAAATTTGGCGGACTACTCTACAGTCAATTTCAATTAAGGTGAACTCGCGCGCATACATATATATATATATATGTATATATATATATATGTATATATATATATATGTATATATATATATATATATATATATATATATATATATATATATATATATATATATATATTGAAATTGAAATTGGGTATAATTCTATTAAGGCTCTCAGGCCAAAATACAGTACAAAGGCACCACGGCCGAAACAATCAAACGTGAAATAAATACAACTCGATCAGTTAAACTAAACATTCCCAAATTAAAACATATAATTCTATTAAGGCTCTCAAGCCAAAATACAGTACAAAGGCACCACGGCCGAAACAATCAAACGTGAAATAAATACAACTCAATCAGTTAAACTAGACATTCCCAAATTAAAACAAAATCGAGACAAGCCTTAATCATGGCAGCTGGCAAGGGAGAGATGGCGTATTTCGGCTTCGAACGATCAACTCCTTAGGATCCACAACTTCACTATCAATTGCAGCTACTCCCCGGCTGATGTAAAATGGATAAGGCAAGCTTAGGTCTAAAATTAGTTGGTTCCTAGCTTTTCACACCATGTACATGAATTTCTTTAGCACAAAGGTGTACTGCCTGGCTCTCTCGTTACCATGCAACACTTCATTGTGCAAAAAATCTCATTCAAGCAAATTGACTTGATGAACAATGTTCCTTCCCACAGTTCTCATGGCATCACACCATAAACCATGGATCATTCTACATTCGAAGTACAAATGAGCCACATTTTCAGGCTCTTCACCGCAGAAATTACAGCAGATTAGGATCATGTTCCCAATGCTGACAAGCTTGAATTCGGTAAAGAAAGCATTGTTGATCACTTCCCATATGAATAGATTATCCTTAGTGTTGTTGTCTCTTCTCCATATCACCTTGTGTCATCTACAAGATTGCATCTCTTTAACTCTGATTAAATAATATTACAGATTTTTAATTGTGAACCTCTCACCTGACCATTTACATCTAATAGAAGCAGTTTCACACCCTATGTTTTGCATAGCATAAATCTTATTCTGACTGTTGTTTAAATTCTGATTAGAGGAATGGGGGGGGGGGGGGGGGGCTATCATGGCTACCTTGAAAGAGGCTGGCAACAAAGGCATTACTTTGAACTCCAGATTGAGTTTTATCTTGAAAGGAAAGAGTGTTACTGAGAATTAAGTCATAGTCCACCCAAGGGTTATACCAAAACCTAGTGCTACCATATAAACTCGGACCGTACATGATGTTAAGCAAAATAACATCTCTAAGCTTGAGGATGATATTCCAAGTCCAGCTGAGGTTGGGAGCAGCTACCATAGTCTAGAAATTCTTGTTTCTGATGACATGTTTGTATGACCAATCAACCCAAATGCTCTCCGTTTCATATATGTTGTCTATGTATTTAGATAATGCAGCCTTGTTCCATAGGTCGGTATTATAAATTCCAAGACCCCCATCTGATAGGTTTTTCATGTAGGCAAAGGCAATAGGAGTGGTATGTTTCGAGTGATAATTTCCTTCCCACATGAATCTCATAAAAGCATTTTTAATCATTTTAAGAAACTATTGGGGAAGAATGAAGGTGTGTGCCCAATATACATGCATAGAGAATACAACATATTTGATTAGGGTAACTCTACCATCTTGATTTAGCATCTTGTTAGACCAACATTCTAACCTTGCAATAATCTTATCATACACGGGAAGGCATTGAGAAGTAGTTGTTCTTGAAGTAGCAAGAGTAAGGCCAAGGTAAGAAATGGTGGAGGAAATGATATTTAAGCTAGTAAGCTCATGGATTTGAGTGGTGCAAGCAGCAGAAACTCCAGCTAAATTAATTTCAGATTTTTCAATATTAATTTGCAATCCGGTCATGGAATAGAATTTGTCCAAGGTACTCATAATATTTTGAATTGTAGGCATATATGGTTTGCAAAAGATAATCTAGTCATCAGCAAATAATAATGAGGTAATAGGATTTTTGCATTTGGGGTAAAGTTCGAAATAGTTGTTGCTAACCAACTCCTCAAGCAATCTGGTTATGTATTCCATGAAAATAATGAATAATGTAGGCAGACATGGGATCGCCTTGCCTAACCCCTGTTTACTCCTTAAAAAGCTTACGACATTACCATTAATATTTATAGAAAAATGGGCAGTAGACAAACATGCATGAACCCAAGTAATATTGTTTGGTGGGAAATTCATGTAGCTTATTATTCTGATCATAGAGTCTCATTGAAGAGTATCAAATGTTTTTTTATTGTCTAACTTCATCATTATCCAGGAGAGATATTCTGGCTTTTATAACCTTTAAGAAGCTCATGAGCTAAGTAAAACATTATCTAAAATGCTTCTGTTAGGTAGAAAGGCAGACTGATTTGGTGATATCTAACTTGAGTCTATTGGCAATGATCCTTGTGATGCGCTTGTAGATGATATTACAACACGAGATTCGCCTAAATGCATGAACACCGTCAGCATTCTTAGTTTTGGGGCTCAGAGCAATGACGGTGTTGTTAAATGCACCCATCATGCTGGCATTCTTGAAAATAATAATAATAATAGCTTTGCAAAGGTCATTGCCACTGATTTCCCAACAATGAGTATAGAAGGTGGCATTGAACCCATCAAGTCCGCAACTAGAATTTTTATTTAAAGAGAAGATGGTCTCCTTGATTTCATTAGTAGTGACTTAGCAACTTAACAATTCAAAGTCATTTTGATTTATTTTAGGCAAAAACAAGGGATTGATGTCGTCAATGCAAGTGGTGAAATTTGCTTCATCACCAAAAAGAGCAGTGAGGTACTGAATAAAAGCTTCATGCACACCACTTTAGGTATCTTGAAGACCGCCATGCCTGTCAATGACTGAAGAAATATTTTCTTTGATGTGCTTGGCTTTAAGCGCAACATGAAACAATCAGTATTTCTATTTGCCTTCTTCGTTCCACCTTAATCTGGCTTTCTACTTGTGCATGAGGAATTCACTGGAAAGGGCATCCTTAATCTACTGAGTGAAAAAGGCCTCTTGACTTGCTAGGTTGGGATTATTAACTTCATTCAGCTTTCTCAGTTGGATATGCTCAAGCTGAGAGTTCCAATAATCAGATTGTTTACTACCCCTGCCAAATTTGGAACAAGGTCATTCCTTTAACATCTGCTCGGTGGCTTTAAGCTTTCTGTGAAGAACAAACATGGGATTGCCATATGCAGGAATATTCCAAACATTATAAATAATATTTAAAAAAATTGGTTCATTAGTCCAGGAATTGAAAATTTTGAAGCTTGGCCTCCTACTAAAATTCATTATCACCCATGTGGATTATCTACGGAGAATGGTCAGATAATTTAGGCACTGGCAAGTGATTCAGGATAGAAGGCCATCTGTTAATAATTGGCAAGTTGTAGAAAGCATGATCAGTTTTAGAAAAAGTTCCAACTCCTTTCTTTTTATTGTTCCAAGAGAAAGAAACACCGGTAGATTTAATTTCTAATAAGTCAGAATCTGAGATAGCAACATTTAGGGGACTTATCTCATTAAGGGAGATAGGATAACCCCCAACTAAATCAGTTAACTAGCGGTAATATTAGAAATAGGATGCTTAGTTTGGCTGTGCACGTGCACACCATGCACGGGCACTTGCATGTCAAAGACTTAATCAATTTCTCCAGCATTGGGATTAACACCATGCACTTCTATTTGCTTACAATTTGCTCAACATTACTTACCTCATTGTTTTGAATAGTCATGTAATTAATCTCATGCAGTTCCCCAGAAGAAGTATCAGAAATACTAGAAATTACAAGTCATATCAAATTTTCAAGTCAAGCATGGGTCTCATCACTATTTTTGGACTGATCACAACACTTTCTTTCCAAACCAATTTGTCACTTTCCAAATTATCCTCACCAGCTTTGCTATTGACATTGCACTCATTATATATTTCAAGCATTAGATCATGAACTGTTTCTTTTCCCAAACTAACATTAGTTAACTCAAAGGCACCAACCTAAAGATTGATGTTACCATCAGTTGAGGTATACTTAAAGATTTCACCAGTTTCAACAATGGTATTGACTTCAAGGTTCAAATTTCCATCTACAGAAGGGTCCTCATAAAATTCACCAAATTCAAGAGATTTGACAGGCCCCTGCATTTCAGTTGTAACATGTTCATCTGATCCATGGATATTATGTTGGTGGCATGCTTTAGAATCCAAGTTTTGTAAGATATCAAACCGGTTAAGAAGCTTAACAGATTTATCCTTGCTAGCTGGAGCAGTGATCAACATGCTGGTCAAATTCGTAAGATTATTATTTGGTGTTGTCTCCCTAACTGATTCATTTTCTTTGGTAGTAACATTTCCATCAACTTTATCACATGCAGCATTCTAACTGCCTTCACCATCATTAATTTCATAGATTTCCCCTTCTTCCAAACTTTTCTCCTTGAGATTTTCTTCTAAACCCTTGCTTTCCCTTGCCTCCACTCACTAAACCTTTAGAGTAGTTAGAATTTTCCCTTTGTAAATAAGAAATGTTGTTCGATTTCCTCTTACTTCTACCAACTTTCTGCCACATCTGCACTTTGTCAATTTTGACCTTCTTAGTAATTTTATCAATTGAAGCTTGAATAGGTTGAACTTCACTGACCTTCTCTTTAGAAACCGAATTAACAATTTTACTATCACTTTTCAATTCACAGTTTTTATAATCATGCCTAAACACCCTACAATACGCACAAACATCAGGTTTCCACAGATACTTAACTCTGATTTTTTGACACCCTCCTTTAACTAGTTTAACCAGAAGCTCTTCAACTAATTCCTGATCTGGCTTCACTTCAATTAAACATTTGGCGTATTCTAATCTTTTGATATATTTTTTTCCACTCATTTCATCCATGCAAAGTAATTTCCCAATCCTACCAGCAACCAGTTTATAGCAGTGTGCGGCTAAGCAAAGATGTGGAAATTATGAATTTGAACACATAGTAGAACAGATTTGACCGAGCCACAAACATTACTGATAGAGGAATCGTAGGGTTTAATGATAAATAACTTACTTCTCATAATGATAGGATCACCCATAAGAATTCTCTGTTTATCCTCCACACTTGTAAGATGGAACATAAAGATGACACCAATAGATTTGATCTTAAGCGATCCTTTTAACCTCCTAATAGACTTAAATTTCTGAACAGCCACGGTAAATGATAGGTGCTTTAAGAAAAACCAAGTGTTTCATTCTAAACACGTTCCCCAGCATTCACAACTTCGTAACTATATACACTCCGCTAGAGAAGTTAGGATTCATGTCATTTCCTAGCATTCTTTGGTTTGTGCTCGAACAAAGAAGTCCATTCCCATTGACATGTATCGTGCAGCAGAGCAAATTGCTTTGGAAGAGAAGAAGAGGCCACAGAGGGAGAAGGGTCAAAAGGTGCAGGCGGAGAGGATGGACGAGGCGGAAGATCAAGAGAAGCGACTGGTGCAAGGCTCCATGCAGTGGTAAGGGAAGATTCAGATTTTTTAGATTATTTGTTATGTAATTGGTTGCACATGAATCAGAATATCATGTTTCATTCATTATATCTTCAGGTTTGCTAGATTTTCCACTTCACGCTATGTTCTTGGATTTTCACCTTGCCTTCATGAGTCTTGATTTGAGTGCACTATTTTAACATTAGGCTAATAGCCTTTCTTATTTTCATTGCTTTGTTGGTTAGGTATGTAGTTCATATCAAGTTTGAAGTAGCATTTACTTGCAATATGCCCGTACGTTTCACAGATTTGACGTCTCATTCTGTTGTTGTTGCCAAATCTTCCTCTACCTCTGTCTCTGTTATTCTAATCGTTTCTTACCTTGAATTTTTCATTTCTGTTACTTGTGTTTCTTTCTTGCTTCTTGCCTCTTAAACTTGATTGTTTTATGCATAATTGTTGTTGAGGTTCACGTTTAATGATTTTCTTTGTTCTATTCTTCATTATTGATTGCGGATTGGGTGGTAGAGATTTTTTATGTTATCGACTCATATTCTTCATCTAAACCATTCAGAATAGTTCAACTATTCTGTTTCGAATACCATTTGGCCTCCATATTTTGTATATCACATAGAGTCTTGATCTTTGTCTAGTACTCTTTCATGGATAGGTTTTCCTTTCTTAGGCACTGTAGCTGCCATTGGTAACGCATCATTCTCACTGAATATTGTGAACTGAACATTTGTTCAATTGTGATCCAAATCTCATGTGCACCGTTGCAACTAATAACTTATGGCAGAAAGCTTGAACATGTGGCTGATAAAAGCAAGGAATTTAAAAGATTGTTTTGCCTTTGAAATATTGTACATTGGTTTATCGTGATTACGGCTCCTTCATTATTTGCAATATACTTTTAAGGTATTGTGATGGTTTCAAGAACGTTTCTTCCAGTCCATACCCTCTTAAAACTGTGATAATCTGACATTTCCAAAAGCAAATAATTGCCTTCATCTAGTTGAATGGTGATTAGTTGACTCTTTGGTTTCTTGTGAACCACATCAATTTCAGATGTTTTGCTTGCAGCATTGCTGGTTGACATTGCTGAGTTGGCTTCGAAAGTAGCATCGTCTGCCATTAGTAGGATTAGTAGTATTCTTGATCAAACGACAAGGTGATCTCTGATGATAATGAAATTCGGTTGCAATCAAGAAATGGGATGAAGAAATATTTTTGACATTTATTTAGGTACGACGCTAAGTTATTCAGATAAGAACTGATACTACAAGATATTGCACTGATTCGTTTCGTGAAAGAGATAGATATCTATCTGATGATGATGAATTCTAAAAGCAAAAATCAACGCAGTTATACCCAATAAGAAACTTTTACGCACAATGGGAATGATGAAAAAGCTTACAACAATAAGAAAGGAGCCAGCACAGCATCTATCAGAGAATAGGTGGCCCACAACAATAATTAAGGACCCTCCAAAAAGGGGTATGTGGCAACATAATTACTACCTCTTTAAAAACATGTTCCAGAGAAAGGTTACGTGGATACACAACTATCACTACTTTAAGGCGTTTTCCAGAGAAAAGACAGTTTAGCATTGTACTTGTCCTTATCTTTTACTGAATGATGTAAGTTGATATGTACCGGGTAACCGGATAAGTGTGCTTTAAATATAGTGTAAGTATGCTCAGAGAAACAACTCTCGAGAGCACTGTAAAATCTTGTAAGCTTGTATAAATTTTAATGGCAGCGTAAACTTCTTCTTCATTTCTCTGTGTAAGTTTTTTCATCATTCCTGTTGTGCGTAAAAGTTTGAGAGAAAAATAATCAAGGTATGGATTCTTATGACTTGGCTTTTTTCTTAATTTCTATGATTAGAATGATAATTTTTTACCTTGCAGGCTTTGTTTTCGGTTTATTTATTAATATGGTACAAGATTTTATTATCTTTTGTTAGCCTGCTTTGTGACCAGGCTATCCAAAGCAAAGATCGTGTTGACACACCTCTGGATAAATGCTGCCTCATATGGAATCTCTGGATAACATCACTCTCCGACATTGGAGGCATCGTCAGAAGACACAAGGCAGTTTGTTAAAAATCACAACACCAGTATAAACTGGTCTGAAACCCTTATCAAACGACCTCATTTGGATCTATTCACATCATATGCTTGTAGCCCTCTGAATAAGCTTCAGTTTGAGCTTTGGTTCGGCTCAATCGGACTTACGGTTTGAAAGTTATGCCCGTTTCCGTGAACGGGTCCAGATTAGCATCAACTCGTGTCATTCTTGGTCGGATCGCGTACCGTGGATCGTGGATACCGGATCGGATCGCCCCCTCTGTTCGCGGAGCGTCCTCAAGCCACGATCCGTCCACTCCATCTCACGAACCGAGCCCATATCACGAACCGAGCCCATATCACGAACCGATCCCAGACCCACGAACCGATCGCCGAACCTGCAGATACATGCACTGTTTTGACCTATTCTTAAGGCTATTCGATCTCCTACTTTTCCGGATCGCATGCCACGTGTCCTACCACGACCCAGTCCTCCCAGGAGCTTTCCTACAGCTATAAATACACCTTCAGATGGCATTTTCAGGGGACTTTTGGCATCTCCTTGTCCATGGCAGCCATGGCTAACACTTCTCCATGAATAACTATCATCTTCCTCAATGAAAATCAATGAATTTGGAGAGAATATTCACTGTAATGGTAATCCATGAATGGAATGAGAAAATATGAAGTGGACGTAGGCTCGTCAACGCCGAACCACTATAAAAATCTTGTTGTCTTGCCTTTTTCTCTATTTTTCGATTATTTCTTCATATCTTATGCTCAAAATACGACGATTTGGGTGTTAGAGCCATTTTTTGATCTAACATCTTTTATGATCAAGCAAAGAACTCTGATAAACTAAAAAAAAAAAAAAAAAAACTGCCAGGTAAAAGATTATCATCCTAATCATAGAAATTAAGAAAAAAGCCAAATCATAAGAATCCATACCTTGATTATTTTTCTTTCAAACTTTTACGCACAACAGGAAAGATGAAAAAGCTTACACAGAGAAATGAAGAAGAAGTTTACGCTGCCATTAAAATTTTTACAAGCTTACAAGATATTGCACTGATTCGTGAAAGAGATAGGTATCTATCTGATGATGATGAATTCTAAAAGCAAAAATCAACGCAGTTATACCCTAGATGATGCGTTGTTTTTTTTTCTTTTTTCTTTTTTTTTACAATGACCTGGAATTGAGAATGGATCTACCGTTAGACTTGAGAGTTGCTCCAACACCTAGTTAGAAATATTGGAAGTGAGAATTAGTTTGTACTAGGACTGGACATTTTTACTATATTACCACTTATCAACCATTATCAACCGCAACCAATTGAAGTGGTACCAAACAATCGGTAACCGATTTGATTGGTACGGTTTGCCTTAGCACATGAAAATATATGGTATGGTAATGGTAATTGAGCATTAATAATGATAATTACTATACCTACCGCATATCTCAAACAATACATATTTATATTCTTATATTTCATCATATATATTTATTACATAACATCGAACTTCTAATATGCGATGATCCAATAAAATACCTAGGAACATAATATTACGATACAAGACGAATGCAATTTTTATCATATATCATACATAATGTTTTTGCATGTTTGACTACGTAAAATAAGCACTACAAGAATTTTTTGATTTTCCTACGCCAGTTAGGCGTAGGTAAGGCGTAGGAAATATTAGTTTCCTACGCCGTACCTATGCCAAACCTGACATCGGAAAATCTAGCGTGGCAAAAATATTTTCCACGCCTTTACTACTTCATGCGTTGTACGGTTTCCTACGTCATTCCTACGCCAGATATTTCCCTACGCCCTTCCTACGTCAGATGTTTCCTACGTCCTTCCTACACCAGATATATCCCTACGTCCTTCCTATGTCAAATGTTTCCTACGCCAGAAATTTCCTACGCCCTTCCTACGCCAGATATTTTTTATGTTTACTACGCCTTTCCTACGCCAGATATTTATAATTCCCTGCGCCTTTCCTACGCCAAAATTTCTCACGTGTAACCCATGCCCTACACATTCCTATGTCATTCTTACATTCTAATTCCTATGCATTAGCTATGTCATGCATAGGTTGTACAATCAAATACAATTTTAATTTTCCGTACGCAATAGCTACGACATTTTAAATAATTTCAACTATACTACCGCTATATTTTAAACCACTTGAATCAATACAAGAAAATCATATAGAACCAAATCAGCAATATTATTAATATCTATCAACAAAGTACAATTTCACACTCATTAAACATGACAAACAATACTTTATAACATATATTTAGGTAAACTCAAATACTGCTGTATCCATAAGTCAAAACGGCATTAATAAACAATACATATACTAAAAAAAATCATACATAACATAAAACAAATATGAATCTCCATTTAATTACCGACACACTAGATTTTTAAACACTGAAAAAGAATTCAAGTATGGCTCTTGACGATTTCAGCACTGCCCTCAAGTCGAAAAAGATGTTGGCACTCTAGAGAAGTTTCCGACCTGCTAACAGAAGTGAGCGATGCTATCACGTCCGCATTCTCTCCGGTACTCAACCGTCGTGCTCCCCAGCTCGTGATTCTCAAGCACAAATCCTGGAGCACCCTAGTCCAATAACATTTTTCATTAATTTTCAACCATATTCTACCATATTAAAAATAGGTTTCTGGCATCTGCATTATATTATAGGTAATGAATTTATTAAAAATACTGATCCAACTTACTTGCATTATTCTTATTTTTAGTCTTCTTGATCCAATATATATGAAATGTTATTGCTCTTATGAACAAATATAGAACAACCTGGAAGGGTGTTGGAACAAATAGTACACTGATATAGCAAAACATCAAATAATGTTGGTGGAAGATGTAGGCATGTTTTAAAAATGCAACAAAATGTGATTTTAACAACATAAAGTGATACCCTACAAACAACATATTTTTCAGTATCATAAATGAAGAAAATTAAACAACAAAGTAGTAATGAAATTCGGAAAACAACCTAATCAAAGCAGAAAAAATAAGTAATTTAATGGACGAAAAACAGATAAAATTACCATGGCGAAAAGGGAAAGATGGGACTTTCCACTATAAAAAGAGCCCCCCTGCAGAAAAGGACATGCCTCAGTCAACACGATTACAACTGTTGCATCCATAAAAGATCAAGGTTTCATTTGGAGCCTAGGATCGGTAGGTTTAAAGCATTCGGATTCTTAATCATCAATATTGGTCATGAAGTTAAATGCACATTTTTTGCCCTCAACCGATGTTGTTTCGGTATCTCCAGTAGTTAGTAGTTACATAACAATATTTTTAAAGAACATCATTTTTTGCTTAAGTTGTTGAAGTACAAAGACTAAGATAAAATATTGATCAAAAAATAGTAGAGCATCGTCACCTATATTTAGTTATTAAGTTGGTTGTGGCACATTACTGTCTTTCATGGATGCTGCGGCAAAACCAGAAAAATATGCCAACAAAGTACTGATGTTAAGGTTGTTATTACACTGTCCGCGCCTACTCGTTACTTCTCGAAACACGTATTGTAATGATGTCGTGAACTTGACAGGTTCTCCATTGATTATGTAGCTGTTAAAGTTTCGTTTAATTGAAACGCAAATATTATACAAAGTTTCACAGCAAATGCTTTTATTAACGGCCCTAGTGTTTCTACAGTGAACACCTAACTTGCATTCCCTATATAATCCACCACAGAGAATGGGTTCACTTGAAAAGCAGGCATACACTATATTACTTAAATTGATACAGCAATACCCAAAAATCTCATCCACTGCATTTTCACAATGTAAATCATGGACCTAAACCATATATCTCATTTCAGTTCTTACATAACGTTATATTCAACTTTCCACTCAATTTACTATTGACTTATCATCTCCTAACTTGCAGCATGACTGAAATTTTTATAATAGTCACTCCATTCCTGAAACAGCAAACTATTATTAGTTTACTGTAAGCTTACCTAGCACACTCTCGATACCATACGATCATTCTAACAAATCTCATATTGGCCCTCAAATAAAAATTCCAAGTAGGATGTAAACGCTCCAAGTAGTATGTAAATATTTGTCCATGTAAACCAAAAAAAATTCATCAAAACATATGATATATAAATGTTAATAAAAAAATAAAAAAAATTGTGATTTGATAATAGAAATGAAATTAAAATCAGATTAGTTCACTAAAAAATATCACGTTTTTAGTATTACAATTTAACTTTATATGATTATCCATGAAAAAAGCACTAAGGTAAATAATTCCAGAAACGCCATTTGTATTTCATAGTTTGGAGGAATATGCGACTAAGGGAAAGATATGAGCCAAAAATTCTTTTTGAGAATTCAATAGTTAACTTCATACCAAACTTCTTTTT
The DNA here is from genome assembly GCA_030737875.1 of Allium sativum. NCBI lineage: Eukaryota > Viridiplantae > Streptophyta > Magnoliopsida > Asparagales > Amaryllidaceae > Allium > Allium sativum. The sequence continues at coordinate 38,954,507 of JASFAX010000020.1, read as the reverse complement.
TTAATGATCAATAACTATATCATAAAAGTAAAAGCAATGTGACGACTGTCCTATACCACCGACATAAATAATATCCAAATAGTGCGATGCTGACTGTCCTATATTCTTTATGCATGGATGCTTTGTTCTGCAATAGACGTAAAGGTAAACAAATGGAAAAAATATTTGTTGTTGCTATTTCTATGAATAGTCAGAAAATTATGGTATACCCACCTCAAGTTCAAATGCTTTGTGCCTGCTACAGAGATATAGTTGGACAAATGACACGTAGCAAGTACAGTCAGTACACTATTAACTCATGTGCATATATAATGATTAAATTAGGCTGTAACAAATCAAAAATGTAATAATAATTAACTCACAATTGTAGCATAAAGTAAGTTCACTAAAAAGTTAGAAATTAACCCACAAATGCCAAATATAAGTGAAACTCTTTAAGGCAGGAATGTGATATAATACCAAAACCTGACCAACATGCCAAGAGTTTGAACTTCAAAGAAAATTACCAGGAAAAATATATTGAAAAATGGAGGGCTCAATTTGAGACCAAGTTCGACATATTCTCATGAAAGCATGAGAAACAAAAGAACAGTTTAAAACAAGAAGAAAAGGGTACTGGCTAAAAAGTAAGCGAACGAAAAGAATCATGGATAAGATATTACTAAATTTCACCTGATTTTTTTTATCGGTAATTCCCGAATCAACAACAACATAATCTAGGGTAGAAGAATCTGATGTTGGGCCTAGTCTTGAACTGAACGTCATTCTGCTTCGCCTTTAATCTAAGGATACGAACCAAAAGCTCAGATGGCATTTTACCTCCGGTTTATCAGGAACTGCAGTTTACTTCATATATTTAGAACTTGATAATATGTATATTAAGTAACAATTCAATGTAAGCATGGTTTGCCAGATTAATTTGTCATGGCCAGACTTAAGTATTGTAACTAATAAAATGTAAAGAAATTACTAGGCACAAAATGAATTTCTTACCAAAATTCAAAACAATGATTTCAAATGGTTGAATTATACAACTTCAAAAAGTCTTAACAAAACATGTAAAATTTAATATTCATTGTCAATAAAAGCGCAAGTGACGCTGAATTCCAAAATCTTGTTAAGTATACAATTTGACACAAATTGCTAGCAGACATCGTAGCAGGTCGAACTTTAATAAAAATTACAATTAAAAGCAGAGCAAACAGAACATATGTACTTTACTAAATCCAATGTGAATTTATTTTATTTTATTTTTCCTGCAAATGGTTGGCAATCAAAAACTTTATCAGTTTTCGAATCAATCGATCTAGCATTTGACTGAGCTAGAATTAATAACCATAATACATAATATGCCACAAGGTCTTGTATCCATCTGAAAATAATTATCTAGTAATTTGATAATTTAAGTAGAAATAAAATAAAGCAATAAAAAATGGCCATAGATGTGTTTGTAGCTTTTAAATCAAAGTGTAAGCAAGGAATACCTCTTTTACAGAAAATCTGAACAATACCATACCTTATCTAGTTATTGAACAGGATTTTTCCGTACTATTACACACTTCTTACAATCTCATTTGCTTATATGTTTTATTTAAAATACATACAGTACAGATTTTTTGTAGTAATTAAGGAAAATCAAATATTACCTTATTGCCAAGCATTTTGAATAAATATGCTAGTGATTGAAATATCAGAAGAGGCCAATGAACCTCACATAAAAGCCAGTCCCTTCAACCATCATTAGGGGAGTGCGAAGTAGTGTTGAAAAATCATAAGAGGCCATAGGAATCGACATTGAAAGTTGAGTGGTGGATTTAACCCGTCATCTTCTAGATCAGACCAAGCATCTCGTGTATTAGGCCACTCATCAAAGAAAGGTCGAAGAGGGTGACATTCGTTCTTTCCAGTGTCCGAAGAAGCAAAGTCTGTTCCAAAAAATGAAAGCTGTTGTGGTTTGGGATGCGAACTGATAGTTACCTGACCAAGATCTTGCATTGGTTGATACTGAGAGGAAGAAGAGGAAGGATAGGAAGCCCGTTTAAGAGAGTTTTTGCGGGTACCGCCGCCGATGCGGAGAGATCTTCCTTTTTGTCCAGTAACGCCCTTTTAAGAAGGATCGTATAAAATCAATTAGGAGATTAGGTTTTTTATTTATTTATTTATTTGGGAATATCGTGAAGATTTGGGGCTGACAAAGAACGAAAAACGCGATGAGTAATATGAAGCATTTGTGAATCAACATCTACGTGGACGGCTCTGGCTGGTACTAATATCTACAGGTGGATCACTTATATTAGACGTTGGATTATTCTATCTGAACCATTCAGATGGTATTAAAATAGGAGCATGGATCACTAATTTTCAATGTTGCCACGTCTTTTTTAGGGCGTAGGAACGGTGTAGAAAACTTCCTACGCCATTCCTACACCTTCACATGTTTCTACTCATTTTCTACGCCATTCCTACGCCCCGCCTTGTGGCGTAGGAATGGCGTAGGAAATTTTACGTCGGAAATTGAACTATTTTCTTGTAGTGAAGATAGATAAACAATAATATAATAACACAAAAAATTAGTTTTAACATTTAATATTGTAACGTGAAATATTGTAAACAAAAAGATCTCATACTAGTAAACGGCAAAAACTTATTACCGACCTCTACCAACCATTACCAACCAAAAACCGAACTGTTAGTAACCGATTTCTTTGGTTGGTAATGGTATGATTTTTCTATTACCATATAAGATCGATATGGTAATGATTTTGAATAGAAAGTTCCGGTACCAAACCGAATCCACCCCTGGTTTGTACCATGTGTTATTTTCCTTATCAGATTAGATAGTGCGTACCTGTATTTGTACTTTGTAGGCTACAAGCGCGGATCGCTCCAAAGTTTAATGAATTACACGAATGTCCTTGATACATATGACCAGTTCAAAGAGAATAAAATACATATTTGTATCAATATTCTTATATCTGTTGCCTAATTGAACGTCGTTGGGGCAAATAAAGGTAGGGTCAAATGAATGGAGAAGATAAGCATTTGCTTTGAAGTCGGACTAGGAAACAAATCCTACCATCTTTCAAGACATTGATCTGACCTTTGAAGTCATGCCATAAATAAATAAAATACTGAACTAAATTGCAGTCAGCAACACTAGAACATACTAGGTTTCAAGAGGCCATATATAAATCTTTGTCCAAAACAGAAACCTAATTCCATACAGACGTGCCTTGTCAAGGCTGAGGTGAAGGAAGCAGTGTACCATTATAAACAGACATCAGTCTTACTCTGTAAAAGCAGCACGCAAGTTCTGGAAAATACACAACAGCATCGAAGTCTGTATGGCTGTATCACTAGTAAAATGGACAAAAACAATGAAAGTTTGTCAGCGCAGAAATTAGGACTAAAAAACTACAACCAAATAATTACAGATTAACATGAATGCAGGTCCTCAGTGACCTTGGGACCAAAGTATACAACATCCGCGGAGCTCTAAAGTCCAAGTAGTCAATCATATAAGCATACCAGTTTTTTTTTTTTTTTTTAATCTGGATGGTCCGTTTGTCAATTCAAGACTCAAACCCAACGTCGTTGGAAATCTCTCCTACAAAAAGATGGTATTAAAGGGCAGCACAACAGATAAAAGGCAAGATAATGTAGACGGAAAAATACAACTGATTTGTAGCCTATATAAGTATATTGTTACCATGCATCGATTTGATGAGATCATGTTGCTCCAAAAGAAATGTATCTTCTTGCATAGAGATATATGCAAGTAGTTGGAAAGTAAAGAAGGAAAAATGGTGATGATCGGGGTCTTTTGTTGACTTTGCAATTTCACATAGTCTGTTGCATGCTTCTCTACCATGCAAGGGAGCGGCACTTTGACCTGCTACGGAGAGCTCATGCTCCCATGCACAATTCAACATCTGGAAATTTTAAGATGATGAAAATTTCATTATTTCTCCAAAATACAATCCTGCTAGATGAAAATTAATGATTTACTATCTTCTCATGTTAAACCGGTTAGGGGAAAACAGAACCATACATGGCTACATTAGTATGGATTTAAAATTATCTGGTTTAGTACCGATTAACATTTATGATCAAGAAATCAAGGACAGCAGCAAATGCACCTATGTTCCACACACGTGATTGTCAGATTATAATAGAGAAACCAGTTTGTGTAGGACAACCCCCTGAAGGGAAACCTTCTGACACAGAAAAAGGTCACAATAGTTTAATGGAGCAAGTAGATGTTCAGTAGTTACAATTTTGTGCTTTAATATGACTAAAAATCTAGTTAAATTCGTTTATTTTTCATTACTAGATTAAGTCCAGTATGATTATTATTTCATACCTTCTATGTGTAGCGCTAAGCATCTACGTTTGCACTAGCTGTTACTATGATGTGTTATCAAGAGTGCAAAATCTGGTGCGCTTATCATAACACCACCATATCAAACTAAAGGAACCAGATTTTGCATTCAAGGTACCACATCATGTTATTACAAAGTACAAACTAAGTGCTTTTAACAGTATACTTCCTCAACTAGATGCAACATAATTGCACTTTGTCCAGGCAACCCAAATAGATCGGTATAGCTTCTAGTACATGTACCAACAACGAAAGTAATAAAATCACGAGTAATGAGTGCATGCTTCCTGCTTTGCATATAACTGATGGTCGTATCTATTACCTGCTGGTTTAAGCCTTCTGGATCAGCTAATGCATCATCATTTTCCAAGGATGACATTAGCATGTTCGGACAAGTAAATTTCATTGTCACTAAGTGTTTCTTGAGCAGGTTAAATATGGGAGAATAACCATCTCGATTTGCAGGGTTGTAGTACCCAGCGGTTATCTCTGCAGCATGACTGCGAGATTTGTACCACCAGTAAACAGATGGAATCTACAATAAATATTAGTAGAAACTAAATTAAAATGTGAATTCACAAACAACAACAACAACAACAACAACAACAACAACAAAAAGGTTAAAATAAAGTTACCTGCACAATAGACTAATCCACATGAATTAAGCTTAATTAGTTGCTACTTAAAGTAAATTATTGTTTCTTCAAACATTCAACAGTATGGAGTACGGGTTGATAACAACTGATAATTAAGGTTTTGCCTTTAGAAAGATGGCTGGATAACCACTCTGAACATAGGTGGCTATATTATTGTTTGTGTAAACCACAATCTTAAAATTAAAGTGTGCCAAAGCGTTATCGATTATCAGCAGTTAATAAAAGATCTATATGATCAAATAAGGAGAAAAATGTAGAATTACTTGTCGAAATTGAGAATGTGAATATCCCACACTTGTTTACCTTTACAATAAGAGGTATCCCTTCAAATGCAAGTTTTGCAAGAGACAGAACTAGGTCTGCGTGATCTATAAGAGTTTGTGTATACCACTGAACAAAGAACCTCCCATGATAGCCATCATAATCGCCATGATCACAAAAGAATCCAGTTTCATGTGGTCTCGAATTGTAATATCCAGCATTATCTGGCCCCTTTGCCCAAAATAAATGGCCCCGCAATTCTGCTGCTTTTCGAAGACTTCGTTGCATATATTTATCATAACACTGCAAAGCAATTATCTGATAAAATATCGCTCGCTTTGACGATTACAAATATAAGTAACGTCAGTGCATAGATGGACTGATGTCACAGAAGCAAACAACAACCAGTAGGCAGTTCAAATGGATCCTGAATCTTTCACGTGGGTTCATTAATTCCATTGAGTATAGCTAACCGATTATAATCAAATAAAGTTAAATAGTAGAAGATATAACAAGTGTCATAGATATTTCCTCAGAATTATATATAAGACAATGGCACTTTGTCCAAATGCAAATTTGGGTATAACGTGTGAAATTGTATAAATTTTGGATATCAGGGCACCAATTTGGTAATTTGGTATGCATTTGTGTTGGGGCCCTTGGAGGCACATCCTAAGTCTCTTCCTTTAGATTTTGACAAAATGAAAAGGATGTTCTAGCATTTTTGTTAAACATATAAGGACCAACTATTTTGAATACCAAGACAAGTATGATTATGTAATGAACCCAATTCGGTAGAACCTGTACAGTTAATGCGCCGCTATTACTTCACTATAACCCCGCTATATCCCCTAGCGGATTTCTACCGCTGTGATTTTCCTAAATAGTCTTTCCGCTTTAAGCCCCGTTATATTCCATCATTCCCAATATATCCCATTATTCTGTTACATTACGTCATTCCCTCTATATCTTCGATAAAAGAAATGAATTAAAAAATAACATTTATACATTATAAAAATTAACAAAATAGTTTTTTTTTTTTTTTAATTGAACTTTTTAACATATGTTTTTAGGAACAAAAATATTCTAATCTGTTAAATTTAATTAAATGAAATAAAAATTTATGTTTACTCACATATATTCACACATGTTTTTTTTAAAAAAAAAAAAATTAGTAAAAAAAAATTAGACAAATTATACTTCAATTGAGTGTTGGTTTTTCATTTAATTACCATTTATATATATTTGTAGAAATATTAAGTACGAGTTTAATATGCTATTTTAGAATTATCTGTTATTTCCTCACTTTATCCCCGCTATGACTATTTGCAATTCTGTCGCATTGAATCTTCTAAACGCTTAAACTGCACAGAGTAAAACTCGCCTTAAAAAGCTAGCTTGTAAGGAGAGGATGCTTAGTAAGTTAAATACGCATTGCATATCACATAATAGGCGACGTGGAACATAATAGATAAGGAAATGAATGATTCCAAAAGTCATTTCCCTTGTCTTAATTTTTCCCAAGTCTGGTATGAATTTGAAAAGGAGAGGACATTTTAAATTTGAAAATTATGTTCTTATACTAAAAGAAAATTCAACAGTTCCACACGTAACAGCTCCCTAGCACTGAAGCGAAAATAGGATGATCTCTGCAATTTAAACGACACCAGAACCAATAACAGATACCTGAAACTCACCAATCCCAGGGTATCTCCATCCCATCCTTCTGGGAAAAGAAGGGTATTTTAGCTCCCCATTAACACCTAGTCCAATTTCAACTGCAGAAATAAGTCCCTCTTCAAATAAATCGTTGAATTCCATCCGGAAGCTTCTCATAAAGTCAAAATATACCTGTTTGTATTATAAGCTTAGAATAATTATAGCAATATAACTGCATTTATAATTTGGCATGCAATCAATGCATATTATACAGTGACATACAATTGATATTTACGTACTGATAAACCTGTACAATTAATAAGAGAACCAGCTTTATAAGCTAAAAGTCTTCCCTTAACGAAAAAGAAACTCTTATTTACTATGTCAAAGCATGAAATAGAATCAGTTCAAGCCGTAACAGATAAGTCTTTGTATTTCCTACCTTCAATAATCCACAGCATGAGAAAGTTTTTTTCCCTATCATTTAGCCTTCACGCACCTCTATATCTCTATTGGTTATTTCTCTTTCACACTCTCTATTCACTATTCCCATTCTAGGTAACCCAAATTAATGACCATGTAAAGATCATCTAGTGAATCAATATAGTAGAATCAGCCATCTACAAATTCTCAATATCTTTGCATATCCTTGGGGACTCCAGACTAACTATGGTTTTCAGCATCAAATCGGTTGTGACATAAGCTATTACTTCAAATTTCAACGTAATACTCTCAACATGATATTTTGACGTTTCGTTGTATGAGGACATTTTGTTACAATTATCTTGACAAAGCAAAGACTTTTAGGGTCCCTCTATTTGAAATGTAGTTCCCAATCTTTTCTAAGCCCTTTTTTTTGTTGAGTCAAGAAAAAAAAAGTATATTTTTTCTAATTTTACCTGAGTTTGCAAATATTTTTCTTTGCATGCTCTTTTTATCTTCCATTTTTCTTCCTTTTTTTTTTCTTTTTTCTTTTTCTCACTATTCAATTGGTGCTTGGTGACAGGATTCTTTCTGTCATTAAAGCAACTTTTTTTTTTCAATGTCACAATTTTTTATGCTTTTTAGGCCTCTAAACATATACTTTCGGATACGGATAGTGTCATTTCTGCATAAGCATCCAAAATCAATTTTGAATATCGGACATTGACATCCGTGGATACAAACATATATCGGATAATTATCTACTTGGTTAATCATTGATAAATCAAGAAATATAAATAAAACAAATTTGTTTAGCAAAAACATTTTTCAATCTCATTAATTATAAAGTGTGAAAAGTAAACAAATAGATCAATAATAAATAGTTTTGCGCAATTAATATGCATTAAATTCATATCATACAAGCTATTCACTTAATAAAAAAGTAAACATGTCTACCACTGTACAAAAATACACAAAATACTAACTATAATCAAGACAAAACCCGATGGATGATTTTTTGATTGGAATATCTTTGTAGGTAACAATGGAGAATAATGGACTGAAGCAAGAGCTACCTACGGATGGACTAAATGCACATCCGTGTTGAGAAATGGAAGTGCGTCAACTACCACTCTCTCACCCCTTTGTATGATTCCATCTCAAAAGCAACTGAAAAAAATAATTGATTTCTCATTGAATTGAACCAAATCTTAACAAGCATTTGTTTCTTGTTGACTGAATTTATTTATTTTTTCCATAAAGGCTTTAGATATCACGACCCTTTGTGTTTAGATATATGCTTCTGTAACATTGTACCGATTGAAAATCAACAAAAGAAGACCTGCACTACTTTCCAGTGGTTAAGCTCTTCGACTTCATACGGAAGGTCACAGGTTTGAAACTTACGTAGCATGATTCAAACATATACTCATAGTATGTTGTATATTACCGAAGACTTATTACTTATAGTACTACATACTACCATTCAGAAAGGATAAACAACATCCATAATTATCTACTTGATTCCTGAATAAAATACGTGCATTAGGGAAGTATTTAAAGGACGAAAACCTGCGCACGACACGTGTAAAGATTCTCTGAAACTTTGATGCATGATGCAATGTACAACACAGGCTTTGGTGAAATGCTATTTTTTTTCGAACATACTTAAAATAATGGCCTTTTTTGTTATGCATCATGATAGATTGACAAACCAATAATATATCGAGCATAACAGCAACACTTTTTAGAATAAAAGATACCCCACAAAGATTTTTATTTCATGCAATATTACCAAATATAATTCTATAAACATTGAAAATCAATGACGAAAAAAAACAAAAATGATACGATAAGCTCATTAAACTAGATATGTAAAGGCTCCTTACATGAGATGCAAGTATACAGCCTAAGTAGTTAACGACAAATTTATATACAAAATATCGTATAAAGATGAATATCATCATCGTTGGAAAGTATCATGACAATACTGAATTGAAATCAAAAAACAATTTTAATATGTTTTTAAGTAAGTCGGTCACACCAAAAAATTGACAATAACAAGAAATGCAAATGTTTTCATTTTAGCATTTTAAATAGAGGAAATTTGGTTCTGCCCTTTAATTTTAGACCCAATACGAGAAAAACCCTTTTTGAAAACATATTTTAAGCATTATTTCAGATCATGGAAATATTGTCAGATATCTCGACTGAGAAGTCGTTTTGATCTCCCCTCGAAATAAAATAGCAAATCTCGTTGTAAATCTCATTTCAAATATATCGGCCGATATATAGATTGAGATGAGTTATTGAAATATCAACCGAGAATTTATTTATTTTTTAAGGCTAAAATTTAAGCTCGTGCCCGACCCAAAATAGTGATACAAAAACTAAAAGATAGCTGCTATAATCTACTGTTATTTTAATATTTAACTCATCCTCTTTTAATTTCTAAATTGAACTCTATTTATTTTTTTAAATGAAGCAACCTTATACGAGACATTTGAGTCACATCCTGAATCACTTGAAAAATAACATTTGAAGATACATTATGGCTTTTTTTGCTAGTTAGCCTATAATGATAAAGCCAGATTTTATTTTGATTTAGCGTGATCTTCTTTTGCATAGACACTCGATTAAATTTATCATCATTTATATGTGAAACAATGGCAAACACGCGATTAAATTTCTAACACTCAAACGTATTCGCTCCATCCTCTTTCGTCGTCGCCTCCTAATCCGTCTTTCATCCTCCTCTTCCACACCATGACACGCAAGTCAAAGAGATTTTCTCCTCTTCGAATTGACCTTGATTCCATTGTCGAGATTAAACCTAGGGATCATGTTTTGCAGCCTGAGCTTCAGTCGCAAGTTCCGCCCGAGCTTTCATTGTGAGTTGCTTTTCTGGCTCTTGTATCTGAATTGCTTGCGACTAAACCAATTTTGATAGGATTCGGTGCTATGTCTGGCAATTCTAACACGTCCGGATCTATGGATGTTTCTTTATGTCTTTGTGGTTGTTAACCGGTTTTCTGGTCCGGTTGCCAGAAGTCGTCCAGGCCCACACGACTCGGCCCATCGCGTGATTCAACGGCACAAAAGTGTTGCCAACATCCTTAAGAATCAAGTCAAGATGGGGTCGCGCGGGAACAGTTGGCACGGCTCGCCAAAACTGCTCTCACACAGTGCAAATCTCGAATCAAGTGTGCACACTCAAAACTCTGCGATTGGATCGGGCAAATCATAGTTCTGACAATGTAAAACTCGAGTCGGATCGCTAGACAAATTTCGTATCCTTCGGATACTAAATTCACCAACATCAAGGATCACCTGCCCGACACGTCTCGATCACTCCAAAAACCTTACGCAATACAGGCAGATCAGGCTCTGCACCACCCTGGACTTCACATTCTGATCACGCACCGATCACACTAAACAGCTTGCACATCTCGTGCCGATCACCTCCAGAATCCGGCCCCGAACCAACCAACTTTGAATCAGCTCTGCACCGACCAAACTTCGCATCCCTACTCCGGGATGCAAATTTGTATCCCCACATCTCCTAGATGTGAATTCGTATCCCCATAGCTTTAGGATGTGAATTTGTATTCCATCGCCTCTGTGATGCGAATCCATATCCCTACAACTACGGGATGCGAATCTGTATCTCATTCCCTTCGGTGAATGGTGATTTCGCATCCCTCAGGTGAATAGTGATTTCGTATCCCTCTGAGTGAACAGTGATTTCGCATCACTCCGATGAACAGTGATTTCGCATCCCTCCGATAAGTAGTGATTTCGCATCCCTCGGGTGAATAGTGATTTCGCATCCCTCGGGTGAATAGTGATTTCGCATCCCTCCGGGTGAATAGTGATTTCGTGTTCCGATGAATAGCGATTTCGCGTCCCTCGGGAGAGTAGTGACTTCGCGTCTCTCCGGCTGAATAGTGATTTGAAATTCTACGGGCGAAAATTGATTTTGCATGCCTCAGATGAATAGTGATTTCGCATCCCTCCAGATGAATAGTAATTTCGCACCCACTAGGGTGAATAGTGATTTCGCATCCCTCGGATGAATAATGATTTCGCATCCATCCGATGAATAGTAATTTTGCATCCCTCTGATTCGCATCCCTTTGGATGAATAGTGATTTCGCATCCCTCGGGTGAATAGTGATTTCGCATCCCTTCGATGAATAGTGATTTCGCATCACTCGGGTGAATAGTGATTTCGCATCCAGGATGCGAAATTTCTGCAGCGCCCTCCGGGATAAGAAATCTGCGCAGGGGATAAAATTTTGGTTTGTGGGAACAATTTCTCACCTACTCCACTCCCTATAAATACCCCTTGGCCTTGCACATGAAAGGGATTGGTATTTGCATGATTTGCGAGCTCTTCAAGGAGCTTGGACATCATTAATGGTTGCCTAGAACTTGAGGAAGAAGAACATATATTTTCTTCCAAGATTTTACATATGCAAAATATGACTCTGAATACTTAGCCAAAATTTGTATGATGATGTTCAACACTTGTAACCTTCAATAATCGATAAAAGTCAGCAAAGCCTTCAAAGTGAACGTAGGTTCAATACGAACCGAACCACTGTAAAATTCTTGTGTTCTTTACTTTCACGCATATTATATTGCATCTCGCATGTTTTTCCGCTTTGGACATTTAGTTTCAAAATTTTGTAACTCTCGAGCGTTGGCGATCACTTTTGGATGTCAACACTTTGGCGCGTCAGGTAGAGGCGAGTAAAGCGCAACTCCGATTAACACCTTCGCTTGACCTCGACAAAGCCTACTTTTCCCGCCGATTTTTGGCCACAAGTTTGTTTGTGCTACTCGGATTACATCTCGTCCATCTAGCAAACTTCTCGACAATGGCGAACTAGGGAAAATATATCCTTGGCAGATCATCTAACGATAGTCGGGACACTCCGGTAATTCAGCAACCTCCTTCCAACATCTTAGCCACTGCTGATGTGGCACCACCTCAGGCCCCTGAGGCTCCATTAATCAAGCGCAGCTTCTAGCGGTTACAAAGAGGTTCGAAGAAACCGAGCGACAGCTCGAAGCCCAAGTCAGGAAAACAAGGAGTTGATCCAACGACACGTTCAACGAGACATCGCCTGCTTTCCGGCAAATAGAAGCATCCAGCCTCCTCCGAACCGTGTCTCCTCGAGCTCCACTTGTGTCTCTCATCCCTACAACCGAACCCTCGTCATAGAATCAACCTCGGCAATGTCGAAATCACCATTAGAGAGGGAACGCGTCATCCTGACCGTTTCCGACTTAAACCTAATCTCGATCAAGGGACTAGCGCTCAAGCCCCCACTAGGCAGACTCAGACTACCACGAGTTTGAACTTGACACCTACGCTTCCAGCAACTAACCTGGCCCAGGGTCACCTTAATCAACCTCCACAGAATATAGTCGAGGTTAAAGACTCACAAATTGACGAAGACCTCCCTCCGAGAAGACGCCTTAGGCTTCATACACCTCAGCTGGATCACGACTGACGGAATCCGGCATAGATCCAAGCTTCAGTTCTCGCCGACATGGCCCGTAAGATCGTGAGGGAATCGCGGGGGCACGCCAACGACATCTGGGAGACCAGTACGTGGCATAATCACTTCACTCCAGCTATCCGTAATGTTGAATGGCATAGGCGCTTCAACATGCCAAAACTCACTGCTTACTCGGGGAGCTTTGGTCCTCGAAACTTCATTAACCGCTACGAGTGGCACATGGATTCGTCACGTGCTACTGACGCCGTGAAGTGCAAGTGCTTCCCCGTCTTTCTCCAAGACGTGGCCCTATCATGGTTCTCTCGACTCCCATTGGGAACCATCTCAGTTATCGACCAACTTGCAATGGGTCTGGTCGTATAATTCAGTATGCATGCCACAATACCCAAAGACATCATCTCAGTCTTAAGCATCTTCCAAGGCACCGATGAGACTCTCAAAAACTAACTCGAAAGATTGAACACCGCATTGGCCGAAGTCGAGGACCCTACCCCTCGAACCGTACTCGTCTAGCATGCAAAGGGCGTACTTGTAACAACCCGTATTTTACGTATTGGAAGATCGTAAAATATTTTTATTTTATTTCGTGAGGGTTGGATCATTCTCATCTTTTAATACGTTGCTTATGGGGATGTAAGACATCTCCATAATTTCTACCAATTTTGTTTGTAACCATTTTCCCCTGTCAGTCTTGTACAGGGCATAACTTTTGACTCAGATCGAATCAGAGGGTGAAACCAGTGCCATTGGAAAGGAACTGATGTTTGTCTTTTCGTAGAGTGATTACATTAAAGATTTGGCTCAGCGGTTTAGGAGAAAACGTTGTTTTAAGGTTTTTCAGTTGGCTGTCCAGATTTTGGTAGCCTAATGGGCTGATTTGGGAGAGACCCATTAGTGGGCTGGTGGAAACTATAAATAGAAAGTGAGAGGTATGAGAAATAGTTTACTTCCTCATTCTCTCATTGGTGGTCTTGTGTTCCTCCATCCTCTACCACATTTTCACCATTAAAAAACAAAATCCAAGAAGGAAAATCATAGATCTACACCATTGGAGGCTAGATCTACATCAATTGAAGCAAGGATTCATCGGATCAAGGAGTTTAGTGCAAGATGCTTGCTGTCCGGATTCTTATTTTATCAATTTTAGCTTGTTTTAAAGGATCGGTGAGTGATATGCATCTTTCACATGGATTTAATGAAGTATATGAATGTTTGCTCATGTGTTTCATCAATTTTAAGTGTTTTTCCATAGATCTATGCATTGATAAGTCCATTTTCATATAAATCAACCTATGCTCTGATTTAGCAAGTTTAGGTAGGAAATTTCTATGTTGTTTCATATGATAATGTAAGTTAGATCTATAATTTTGTTCATATGCACATTTATGGTGATATTGGTGAATTTTACATAATTATTGATGGAATTGTCATATTGGTGATATTGTTGATTTCATATCATGTTTGTAGTCATATTGGGTGAGTTGGTTTCATCGATTGGCGAAGATTTGGTCGAAATTGGTGTTGCATTGAAGCAGTGCAGGTTTTGGGTCGCACCTAAATGTTGTCTTGGAGAACAAGAAAAGAAGCAGGCTCGAGCGAGCCAGGGGGTAGATCGGTCGCGCAAGTAGAAAAGGCCTGCGGTCTTGGTTCTGGAGAATAAGTGATCTGTCGCTCCTAGTAGTGGGTCGGTTGAGCGACCCTAAAGTAGAGTAATGGGTTCGAGCGTGCGAGCCTGGGTAATTGGTTCGAGAGAGCAAGCCCAAAGCCGTGAATTGGGAAGGAGTATGGTGGGTCGGTCGGTCTTGTCGGAAGGGAATGGTCGGTCGCTCCTAAGAAGAAGGGACGGTTGGCTATTGAGGGTCGGTCGACTACTGGATGGTCGGACGGTCGTATGGGTATAGAAGGGTCGGTCGCTCCTGGGGTAAAGGAGGTCGGTCGGTCTTCTGAAGAATGGCCTGGTCATTCATAATGACTCAGGTCTGATTGTGTTATGAAGATTGATCTTTATATTGATTGTTGTTCGGTTCAATGGTGTGGTGACTTCGATGTATATCCAGAAGGGAGTGTTCGACGTGACGTGATGAGTTCGTTGATCGATGAAAAGCAATGAATGTGCAGACAACTCAAAAGGTGTTGGGTTGTGGATGATGGTTACTCGAGTGGGACTTGAGTTTGAGAATAGTCGTCGGTGATGACGACCAGGGATGCGAAGGCTGAGAGATTATCGTTATTGTAAGTTCTAGCAGACTTAAAGCAGAGATACATTGGGCAGTCGTGAAGGGCCTCGTACCTTGGACAGTCGTAAAGGGCCTAGTTGTCGAGGATAAACATACGAGTCATGATAGCGTATGGAGTTGTGTAGGAACAGGAGTTGCCATTAGCCCTTGACGCATGACAGTCATGATGGGCCGTCATACGATTAACGATGGTTTCAAAGCAAGATTGGCGGTGATAGCCAGAGTCAGTCATGGATGTTTGTTGATTTGAAAGCTCTGTTTGTATCGTCTCATGTAGGGTATCTAACATCGAAGAAGATATTCCTTGGGTACTTGTTTGATATTGATTTAGGTCTCTGGGGCTTGTGCTTGAGGAATGTTGAATTCGATTAGGATGGTTTACATGTGATATGTAATCTGCATGTCATGAGTGCTTTGCCATGATGGAATGAATGTTTTGGTTTCCATTGATGAATGGTTGAATTATTTGGTGTAAAGGCTATCACTCTCGGAAGTGGGAAAGACGGATGCAAGTTCTTTTCTGGCGTTGGGTAGTGGTTGGTAAATCTACCCATTCTCATATATTTTATTGATGAAGTTTGTTAGTTGTTTTATCACTCATTAAGATTGTTGTCTGACTCAAATGTTTTATGTTTCCTCTTATTACCTTGGGTTATTCATCCAGTTGTGGATGAGCAGACTGAGTGGCAGGTGATGCTTTAGTGAGGACGATGATGCTGATCGATGGCGAGCAGGAGGCCCACGTACCAGTTTTATTACTATCTAGCACTTTCTGTTTCCGCTGTTAATGTATGCTCTGAGGGATGTAGTGAGGACCTTTGTACAGAAATATTATCCTAAGTTGTATGGATCTTTTTATTGGTTCTGTTATGAGTTTTCAGTTTCTGTGCAATTGGATTTCATTATTATTACCTGTTGTATATGTTCTATTATATTTTATCATTGCGTTGTGGAGTTTACGACAGGTTCCGATGGTGTTTACCTACTCTGATGATCGTTCATAGCTGCCATGCACACCTTTCAGCGCATTATTCCTCTTGTTTAGTGCAGGGGTTGTGGATTGTCGTTACAGTACTTCCCAATTCCGAATTTGGAGCATCGATAGAACGAAAATAACCAAAGACTTTGGAAGCCTTCTACAAGAAAGCCGAAAAATTCCTAAGCCAAGAAGAAGCGCGTAGGAATCAAGCTACTCGACTCGACCATCTCCACAATCTGCATCAAAACGAAGTCCAAAGCTTGGACAACTCTAATTCCGATCATCCCAGTGAGCGTGCTTAGAACAACGGCGGGGCCAATCCCGACGATCCTTCAATCGACAACTACTCTCTTCTAGAAGAGCTCGTCTACCATCAGAGTCTTAAGCAGTACAAACAAAATCCTCCGAGCGAAGCTCCCGAGCCTTCCAACGCTCACCATGAACTTCACTCAACCAGGACAGTCATCGACTAGGTCACTCGGGATCACCTTTCGACTCGGTAGGATTGCAACACCAATAAGCGGTATAGATCTCTGACGCCACAACGTCTCATCTTGCTCGAGTTACACCTTGCCTTTTATTCCAGTTGTAATATGTTTTCAAGCATGTACTTTGACAATAATACTCAAGTTGTTAATGTGACCTACTTTGATGTAACCTTTGTCTAAAGTACTACGACTGCAACTGTAATCGGGATCATCGCCTCGCCTCAGCAAGGCTGTAGCAACAATGGCTGGCTTGAACATCGACGCCATGCCATACGACTCGTCTTGCTTGAGCAATATCACCACCCGCTTACCCTTGAAACTGGGGGCAAGCGCCATAAGTCCAATGGATTTAGCCCTACCAACCTACGCTTAGGCGTACTCTGGCGACGGTTTGTTGGCACCACCAATCTAAGACCAATAGACTTAGGCGGCCAACCTACGCTTATGCGTACTCTGGAGATGGTCTACTGATACCGTTTCACCAGAACTTCGCACGTCTCGAGCTAATATTACCGACGAGCCTTGCACGCCTCGAGCTGATCGAGAGCGAGGTTCACCTACTCGAACTCCACCCGACTCGAGTCTCTCGAGAGTGAATTTTCGACCAACTCAACCCTGAGTGCAACGCCGAGTCATGATACTCGAGCACTTGGGACCACAACTTCCATGGCACAGTGGACTCTGAGATCATCATCAAAGATACTGCTTTGCAACTCATTATCACATTTGCCTCCGTCGTTGGAGGCGAAACGGGAATGGAAAGAAAGCCCTATTATCCAAAGAACACCTCCTCTTCGCTGTGTCATTGCCCTTTTCTCCCACCTGATGCTCCAGCCACCCTCCAACTAGCTAGGGGCACGACGGGAAGTACTACCGGAGGCATGTTTAGAAGCAGGCACGAGGGCACCAGTCCTCCACTATCCCTGCAAGTCTACAACCGTCCTCTATGACGCAGTGGTCTTTGAGGTAGTCATCGGATATACCGATTCGCGACTCGTTCCCACCTTTGCCTCCCTTGTCGAAAGCGAAAAGGAAACGTAAAGTAAGCCCTCTTCTCCAAAAGACACATCTTCGCTGTGTCATGGCCATTTTTTCCTCCACCTGATGCTTCGGCCACCTCCCAATTAGCTGAGGGCACGTCGGGAAGCACTACCGAAGGCAGGCCCGGAGGAACTATCCCTTCACCAGTTCCTGCATTCTCAACACTACCATCCTCTCTGCCACCGTGGAGCGACCTTTTGGGAGCAAACCTACCGCGCGAAAAAGATGGTCTAAAACCGAAGTCTTAGCACTACAGAAGTCATTTGCGACATCTCTCGATGCTAAGGCTTCCTACATACAAGCATACTGGAACGCGGTGACAGCCTTTAAATTTAATGACTAAAACAATAATCATCGCCGACCATCAGCACAACTCTCGGGTCGGGTCATGGTTACGACATGATTGGATTAAGAATCGAACCTCGAAACTGACGACTCAACCATATACCCATATTTTATATGCGAGCAGTCTGTCAAAATAAGTGTGCTTCTCGAACGTTATGTCAATCGGCTGTGTTACGTTCGACTTTAATTACAATTCGATTATGCGACATCGTGCGACGATCCGAACTTGCAAATTCAGTCTCGAGATCGAAGAGAATTCAGCAAACAAGTGGGCCCGAGGGCAGCCCTCTATCAATTCCTGCACCGGCATGGCCATCGCAGGACCTCAGGCAGATCCCCACCAGTTCCCGCACTGGCATCATCTTCACCGCGGCCCTTGAAGCAACCGTCTTAAAAGCACGTTCACCTCGCGGAGAAGGCGATCCAAAACCAAAGGTAAGGCCCCGGAAGTTCCCAACATTCCATCGGTGCCAAGACTCTCCAAAAATAAATACATCGGAACGCGATGGCAATCTTTAGTTTTAACGACTAAAGCCATGGTCATCGCCGACCACTGTCGCGATACTTGAATCAAGATACGACTACGTCGTGTTTGGGTAAGAGATCAGATTCTGAATCTGATAGCTCAACCATATGTCTGCATCTCATCTGCACATCTGAATCGTCAGTTCAAACAAGTCCATCCTTTGAGTGTCATGCTGCAAGGCCACAACACTTTTAATCCCAATCCAATCGCGAGGCATCGTAAAACGGTTCAAATTCGCTATCTCAAGCTCAAAATCGGGAACATAGGAGAATTTGGCTAAGCCTGCGGAATACGAAAGCCTATTTCGTATTCCCAAACACTCGCTAAGTTGTCGTGTCTCTCGAATCCACAACCAGACTATGGTCATATTCATTTGTCTTCGAAGCAGCGACTGCCAAATTAACCTCGACTCAACGACCACTCGTGTACTGACCAAATGCCCAACCATCCGAGTACATGCACTTGGCATCTAAGTTCAACCTTGCTTCGAAGGCAAATCTATGTGATCACACGCCACAACGTACGCCAGGTATTATTCTTACAATGACATTCGTGTGTACGAGTTTTCGAAACTTCGACCATAGGAACAAGCTTGGATCGTTGAACGATCGTGTACTTACAAATCCAAGTGATTCAACGGAACACGTCAAATGATCAAGCTCCAATTCAAGGACGTTTCAATAACCGCTTTGAACGATCGCACGCCCACAACATACGATTTTATGTTATGTTGCTTATTTCCAACTCTGATCGCATCACGCAAAATCACGTGCAAGTGTGTGAATGCATACACGACTCCAACCCGACAACGAACCAGTTACAATTCTGTATAATCGGGCGTCGGAAAATTACGTTTAATTTCTTAAATCAAAAAAAATTAGACGCCTCAGACAGGTTCCAGTCCAAGTAGTAAGATTCAAACGAGTCAAAACTCTCAACAATGCTGGAATCACAAATTCATATCAAAAAACTTCAACAATGCGTCTCAACCGCTCCGAATCAGCACACTTCCTAATGCACAACTCAATGGAAAGGTCATGACCAATTGCTAGACACGACATGAAGATCTTTCCGGCCACCGCCAGACTTGTGTCACTTCAAAGCATGTCTCGTAAACACAAGACATACTTTGGGGGATAAGTGTTAGCCGACATTTTGGTTTGGTTATCAAAAGCAGTCCAAGCCCACACGACTCGGCCCATCACATGGTTCAACGACCCAGAAGCGTTGCCAACATCCTTAAAAATCAAGCCAAAATGGGGTCGCGCGGGTATAGCTGGCACGGCTCGCCAAAACTGCTCTCACACAGTACAAGCCTCGGATCAAGTGTGCACACTCAAGACTTTGTGATTGGATCAGGCAAATCATAGTTTTGACACTGTAAAACTCGAGTTGGATCGCTTTCGTATCCCTCGGAAACGAAATTCACCAACATCAAGGATCACCTGCCTAACACGTGTCGATCGCTGCAAAAATCTCGCGTAACACATGCAGATCAGGGTCTATACCACCTTGGACTTCGCATTCTCATCACGCGCCGATCACAATAAAAAGCTTGCATACCTCGTGCCGATCACCTCCAGAATCCAACCCCGAACCAACCAACTTTGAATCAGCTCTCCACCGACCAAACTCCGCATCCCTACTCCGGCATGCGAATTTGTATCCCCATAGCTCCGTAATGTGAATTTGTATCTCATCCCCTACGTGATACGAATCCATATCCCTGTAACTACGAGATGCAAATCCGTATCTCATTCCCTCCGGTGAATAGTGATTTCGCATCCCTCCGGTGCATAGTGATTTCGCATCTCTTCGGGTGAATAGTGATTTTGCATCCCTCCGATGAATAGTGATTTCGCACTCCTCAGGTGAATAGTGATTTCGCATTCTTCCGAGGGAATAGTGATTTCGCATCGCTCTGATGAATAGTGATTTCGCATCCCTCCGATGAATAGTAATTTCGCATCCCTTTGATTTGCATCCCTCTGGATGAATAGTGATTTCGCATCACTCGGGTGAATAGTGATTTCGCATCACAAGTTGTGAAATTTCTGCAGTGCCCTCCGAGATACAACATCTGCGCAGGGGATACGAATTTTGGTTTGCGGGACCCATTTTTCACCTACTCTACTCCCTATAAATACCTCTTGGTCTCACACATGAAAGGGGATGGTATTTGCATGATTTGAGAGCTCTTCAAGGAGTTTGGACATCATTAATAGTTGCCTAGGACTTAAGGAAGAACATATATTTCTTCCAAGATTTTACATATGCAAAATATGACTCCCGAATACTTAACCAAAATTTGTATGATGATGTTCAACACTTGTAACCTTCGATAATTAACAAAGTCACAAAACCTTCAAAGTGAACGTAGGTTCAATATGAACCGAACCACTATAAAATTCATGTGTTCTTTACTTTTCCACATATTATACTAGATCTCGCGTACTTTTCCACTCTGGACATTTAGTTTCAAATTTTTGGAACTCTCAAGCGTTGACGACTGCTTACCTAAGATTTCAACGCGAGTTGCTTTTTCAGCTCTCAAATCTAAAGGTAATTGATGACTGGTTGTGATGTGGCCAGTGGCAAGGCAGTGCCACGGTAATCTGAAGGTAATGGTTCAAACTATAGTGATTTGCACAATATATTATCAAGCACACCGGATGTTCGTCAAAATGCCACTAAGAGTTCTTTCAAGCCTGCTTTTATTCTCCAGACTAAATCTATGAAGATGGTTGCTCTCGCTGAGCAGTGGACCTCTCTATTCACTTCTTTACCGAGAAATGTTGGCAATTACCGCTCAACAGACTTTGATCTGAATGCTGTTAACAGGGTGTCCTAGCTTTCTCCAAAGTTTGTTGAAGCTGGCACTAATTTTGGTCAGCATTTTTTTTTTGATTGACTGCAGCGTTTACATGATCCGAGGATCCTATGCCTGCGGCTTTGGAAGCTTAGCGGTGATCTCTGTGTTGTTTATTTTGATTCTATGTGTCTTCCAGTGTTGCAATCCTCCTCTGAAGAGCGTCTTCCAGTGTTGCAATCCGATCCTTTCTTTATTGAAGGCAAGCCTTTTATTGTATCCAAATTGTCTTTATCGATATCTAATGCCAGAGAGCAAGTATCGTTTATCCATTTGTGGACATGTTTCACCCAAATCTCGTATGTATTGCAACCTTTGATTGGTTTGAATTGGTTCACCTGCCACAATGGTAAGTTGAGATGCTTTGATACAAGTACAACTGCTCGTGATAAGCTAGCAATGCTAAAACCCTAATTGTTATTGCCGGAAGATCTTCACAACTCTATCCTTAAAAAATTTAATCTTAACACATTAACTTTATGTATTTGTTTATTATTTCATTTTAGACTGAATTTCATTGTTTCGGCCTAAACTAGATCTTACTTTACTTATTTGATAATAGAGCATTAGCATACATAGACATGATATCACAAAAATTTAGCCTACCATTCAGGCTACACAAACACAACAATTATACTAAATGTAATAAACAGATAATTCAAATAAGAAAGACTTACAGAAAGATTGCAGCAAACTTCTTTAGTACAGTAGCAGAACACACTTACAATACTTGGGAGTACACGCTTTAATTTACAACACGCTCTAAGTTCTGAGTTCCATACTGGGGAACCCTCTATTTATACTACATAATTACCGACTTAGTACATCGACTTATAAAATTTATTACATAAAATAATACTGCAGACTCAAAACCGACTTATATACTTTATATAAGATAATACTACCGACTTACAAGCTTCCATGACCTTCAGAAAAGTAGTCACATGCTTCCAATTCTTGTCTAGCCACGTTCATAAACATTCAAGCCTTGTCTTTATCATTCTGCATATTCTCTTAATAATTGATCCTTATCAAGAAGGTTAGCTTTAATCATAATCTTTATCTTCTAATTTTGCGGCTGGTTTGTTGATCCTTCTAGCAGATTTGCTTTCAACTCGTAGATTTTCCAAGAAAAATTTCTTTGAACTATTCAAATCATGGTATGAGGTTTCGGCTAAAACCACAAGATTCCGACTAACTTAGATCGGTTCCAGCCGGTGGCGGGACGGGATTAGGGCAAAATCATGTCCCGATCAAAATAGCGTGTAAAAAAATCGTGAATTCGTTTACAGTCAGAAGAAGAAGACACAAACTTAACGCATTCACCATCTTCAGCAAAATCCCCTAATTCGACACTGCAAATTCGACTTTTGTGCTCAATCTGAGCAACGTCGAGCAGAGTATAATTTGCGCATAGGAAAACCCCCAATTTGAGCATAGCAAACTTCCGTCTTGTTTTCAAATCGAATAGTTTGATCATCTTCGAAAGCAGCGAAAATGTTTTTTCCCCTTTCCCACTTCGTATTTTCATTCTTGACAAGGAATACCCTGTTGAGTAGTACTTATTTCCGGTACTCATTTCCAAATATATGGATTGAAAATTCTATAAAAAAGTTCATTGGAGTCATTCCTTCAATCCAATGTCTTTGTTTATTAATTTCGACAATTTTCGATGAAAAATCAAGCCAAACATAATATAATTCTCTAAATTTTTCTGGTAAGATTTTCAA
This sequence comes from Allium sativum, assembly GCA_030737875.1. NCBI lineage: Eukaryota > Viridiplantae > Streptophyta > Magnoliopsida > Asparagales > Amaryllidaceae > Allium > Allium sativum. Next base: position 38,931,381 of record JASFAX010000020.1, on the reverse strand, counting down.
TGATGGACCAAAATTTACCCACCACTGAACAAACCAATTTGGAATTGGACGCTTGTATAACGCGCCATAAATTTTTATAAACCAGGAATGCTTCTTTCTATTATTTTCATAAGGAAGCACTGTATATAGCGCATCCACATAATCCCAGTAGTTGAATTTTATAGAAATTTTCTTTTCTGAAACAAACAATTCTTTTTCTTTAAAGGTTGATAGTCCACATTCTTCAGGTAGTATTAAACTTTTAATTACTATTTTACCGAAACTGTAAATATTTGGATCATTTCCATGAAAATGCGTTATTTCAGCCGTTTCAGTTCCTTTTAAAATTGCTTAATAATAACCTCTTTGTTTGTATGAAGTAGCAACATAAGATGATGTGTCAACATACGTTTGCATTAAGGCCCATGGATTATCTTCGCTTTTTATGTCAGAAAATTCTAATAAAAGTATTACTTCTTTGTAACTGCTTTCTTCATATGAAGTTATGTTTTTCTTCATTATCTTCATTAACAGTGACACTAACATAAGTCTCAGACTAAAACTAATCTTCCTTAGCCATGAATTCCATGAATATTTTATATAAAGGATTATTTTTATCCATAGGAATATTATTCCTTGATGAACTTGACGCGATGTTTTCTGCTATTAGCTGTCTGTTACCATGCTGAGCCAATATATTGTCTCTGTCTCTCCCTCTATCAGAGAGATATCCCCTGGAGAAATTACCTCTTCCTCTAGGAATCGTTATCCTGTAAATATTCACGAGTCAAGAAATCAGGAAGATTATTTTCTTCTCTTTTCTTATAAATAATTTCAAAATCAAAAGATGTTAAATGAGCCTGCCATCTAGCAAACATTTGTTTAGAAACATCATGTTTAAAATCTTCACTAAACATGTATTTTGCTGATTTACAATCAGTTTTTATAATAAATTTTTTTATTATATGAATCATCTTAAAATTTTAATATGTATTTCACAATAGCGAGGATTTCTTTTGCAACGGTTGCATAATTTTTCTGGCTATTGTTCCATTTTCCTAAATGAAATCTCACAAGATATTCTTGTTTTGTTTTTGGATCTAACTATTTAAGAATTCCTCAATATCTTATATTTGAGCCATTGGTTTCAATAATCTTTTGCCAATTTGGATTGGCAAGCATTAGACAAGGAAGATTTTTTTACTTTTCCTTTTATTTTTCTTACTGCTTGCGTATGTTGATCAGTCCAAGCACCTAGATTCTTTTTAAGCTTATCGTACAAAATAGCTGCATCTTTAGCCAAGTTTATATAATAAGATGATACATAATTTAGGCTTTCTAGAAATCTTTGTGATTGAGTTTTATCAGCTATCTCATCCGGAAATTTTGAAGCAAATTCTGTACTTCTGTTTACAGGAATAATTTTATATTTTTCTACATAAAACCTTACATTTGTTTGAAATATAGACATTTTTGGTTTAGATATTACTAAGCCATTCTATATAACTATTTTCTTGAAAATTTCTAAATGTTTAAAATGAATTTCAATGTCCTTTGAGAAGACTAAGACATCATCAATATAAACGATTATAAATTCGCTATAGGAAGTAAAAATGTCATTCATAATCTTTTGAAATTTTGAAGGAGCATTCTTCAGACCAAATGGCATAACTCTCCATCCTATAATGTCCTATGGGAACATTAAAAGCAGTTTTGTATTGATCAGATTCAGCAATTTATATTTGCCAATAGCCTGGTTTCAAGTCAAATTTAGAAAATATAATAGCATCAAATAATCTAACAAATCTTTTTTTATTAGGGATTGAGTGTCTTATCCATTATAAGACTTTATTAAGAGGTTTGTAGTTTATTGCTAATCAATGAACGTCTCTTTCTTGTTCACTATGTTTATTGACATAAAATGTTGTACAAGACATGGAAATTGTGAAGGTCTTATTAACCCCTTTTGTAGAAGAGATTAAATCTCTTTTTTACGTAATTCTAAATATTCAAAATTCATTTGGCAAAGTCTTGCCTTAGTTGGAATTTTCTTTCATCAAAATCATCTTCATATGGAAGGCTAACAATGTGTTTTTTTCCTATTCCAAAAAGCATTTGGATGATCATTACATATTTCTGCAGAAAACATATTGCAATTTAGGATTTTTAAGTTTTTCGTCTAAAGTTAATGTATGTATTTCTTGTTTAAGAAAATTTAAATGTAACGTTTTTTGTGTCACTAGATCTTTGATTTCATGTAAAATTTTTGTAAATGGTTTTGTTATAAACTGAAATGTTATAGATTTGTTTTTATAGGTTCCACTTATTCCATTATTATCAACATGAGTTATAAGATATATCTTATCTATAAAACGAGTTCCTAGTATCACTTGATTCGTGATATTTTTTACTAGCAAAAAACTTGTTGAAATAAAAGTTTTGTCTTTACATATATAAGCTTGTGGAATTTTAAATTTTATGCTAAGTTTTCCTCCATCTGCATGTCTCAATGAATTCGTAGTTTTATGAAAATATCTAGTGGGTATTAATCCTTATTGTATTACGTTCACAATCTCCTTGTTCCGAAAGGTTTTCTTGATTATTATCAGAAGTTGCAAATTAATTTGATGTTTCTAATAGGGATACCCTTTCATTTAAATCTTTATTTTTGTTTTTAATCACTTGAATTTCCCTTTGAAGATTTTGAATTTCTTCGGTAAGATCTTGTATAGTCGTAGGATATTCTACCTTTCGTCTTTCCTTAAGAAGTTTATAAACTTCATTCATAGTGTATGGGTTTTGAGATATTTTTGCTTCTATGCTTGGAGAAGTGGTATTACTTTGGCTTGTTTCCGGAATATCTTCCATCTGGTCAATTAATTTATATCGTAACTCTGGATCTTTTACCCTTTTAAGAAACTCTAAAATATTATTGTTACTTAAAACATTTATATCCAAATTTTGAAATCGCGACAATTTTATAAAATTACTCATTTTCACTTTCATTGCTATTGATTGGAATTAAACATAGTTGGTTATTCATACATGGCTCACAACATTCCTCAGATAAATATTCATCATCTAATACCTCAAAATTTACGTATAGGTTTGTATAATTTTCCTTTTCCATTATTTGATTTATATGTTTTATAGTAACTTGTAAAGCATCATTTTCAAATAATTTTGAAAACGCATTAAAATTTAATGTTTTTCCATTTTTATCAATTTGAAAAGATGACTGAGATGGATAAATTCCTTTAACAATATTTCTATTTAAAAGCTTGTAATCTCTTTCTATTATAGAAATATATATTGTTCTATGCAGTTTGATTACAAATTAAGGAACAAAAGGAAATAATATATTCTTTTTGGATGTGAATTCATAAAATCTATTTTGAAAATAATTTTGTTTCTCTTTTGAAAAGCTTTTAAAGAACCATTCTCTAAAAGGTTCCCATTTTGATAACTTGAATTCATTCTTTATTTTTCTGCCTAGGTGAAGAGCCAGGACTAAAATCTATATTAGTCGGATTATCCATTAAATAGAAAAATTCATTTTAGATTCGGTTATATCCACATCTTGAACGTTGTAAACGCCCTACAATATTATTTTTATTTACATGTAGTTTTTCAATAGGATTATTTCGTTCGGTAAATTCTTCATCAGTACTTTTTCTTTCATAAGTTGAGCTCCTAGGCGTCTCACCAGTATAATGTAACGGTGAAATATGGGAATAGAATGATTTTCTTCTTGATATGTTATATCCATCAGATTTGTTTATAATAGATTCACAAGGATAATTGTCCATATGTAATTTGACATATCCTTTTGTGGTTTGAACAATACTGCTTATATTATTACTTATCGTAAACTGTGAAGGCACAGCCTTTTCAATCTGCCAACTATCTGGTAGTGGAATCTCCTCCCACTTTATTGGCCTTCTTGTAATAATATTTAATTTACTACAATTGGTTTCTATGATAATCGTTTCATTGGAAGGTTTATCTATCATTTTACATTGTGGATTAAACGTATGAAGTGGCTTATAATAGATTCGATAACAGATGCAAATTACTTCTGAACCTAGAACATAGTTCTAATCATGTGTTATTATATTTAAGGCAAGTGCATCTAAAATATTTACATCGCTTAAGGACAATTCTAAAATTTGGATAAACATCAAAGTAAACTAGTCCACTCGCTATACTAGATTGTACTAATCCCATTAATGATTTTTTCCAATCCATATTTCTACCATCTCTTAAAGCTAATATAAAACTTTCTGGTAACCCTTCTAATGTCAAAACTTTTAACGCAATTTGTACTAAACCTATGCGTACAAACTTGTGCGTTTGTCTGTAAGGATTTATATCGTTACCACTTAACAATTTTATAACCATTTCGTCGTTATCTAACGAGACAGATTCTTTATGAAACGACTGAAATAACGCATTTTCATGGAAATGATCCAAATATTTGTAGTTTTAGTAAAATAGTAATTTAAAGGTTAATACTACCTGAGAAGAATGGGGGCTATTGGCCCTTAAAAAAAAGAAATGTTTGTTTCAAAAAAGAAAATTTATATAAAATGCAACTACTGGGATTATGTGGAGAGTTATATTTTTTTCATAAAATTTGTGGCGAGTTATACAAGCGCCCAATTCCAAATTGGTTTGTTCAGTGGTAGATAAATTTTGGTCCATCCCTGAAAATCTTACTAGAAAAATTTAGAGAATTATATTCTGTTTGGCTTGATTTTCCACCGAAAATTGTCAAAATTAATGAACAAAGATTGGATTGAAGGAATGACTCCAATATGCTTTTTCATAGAATTTTCAATCACATACATTTGGAAATGGGTACCGAAAATAAGTATTACTCACCAGGGTATTCCTTATCTTCGAAGATGTTCGTTTACAAAATTTTAGGACAAACTAATGAGAAATGATAAATCTACTGAAGAAATATTCGGTCACAAGCATATTCGTCTAATAGAAGAAAAGATAAAAAATTATCAAGAACAAAAATTGTTAAGGCAACAGAAAGATTCTCCCAGTCCGTTTGAACACATCAGTAAAAGATTACAAATGCAGAAAGGCATTGCAACGAGGGAAGATATTATTCAATGCTACCTAGAAGAGATGAAAAAAAATTAAAAGATGAAGAGTTAAAATCTGATACGTCCATGACGTCGTCCAGAGGGAAAGAAATAGTTGATGAATCACAGGGAGATTTTCTTGATGAAGAAGAAGACATTAATGCATCAAAGGAAGATCTTCTTGATGATGAAGAAGAAAATAAATGCATTACAGGAAGATTTTATTGATGAAGAAGAAGACATTGATGCATCACAGGAAGATCTTCTTGATGAAGAAGAAGAAGACATTGATGCGGTGTTTGAACAGTTTAAAGAAAATTTTCTGGAAAAAACTACAAGTTGAAAGCAAATATTGTAGAAGGATCAGCAAACCAGCCGCAAAATTAGAAGATAAAGATTATGACAGCTAACCTTCTTGATAAGAATCAATTATTAAGAATATGCAGGATGATAAAGACAAGGCTTGGATTTTTATGAATGTGGCTAGACAAGAATTAGAAGTATGTGACTACTTTTCCGAAGACGGTGAAAGCTTGTAAGTCAGTAGTAGTATTTTATATAAAGTATGTTTGTCGGTTTTGAGTCTGTAGTGTTTTATGTAATAAATTTTATAAGTTGGTGTACTAAGTCGGTAATTATGTAGTATAAATAGAGGGTTCTCCGATATGGAACTCAGAACTAGGGGTGTTAAATGGGTCATTTATGGTCATATGAAGGTAAACCAGAATTTAAACCAACCCATATATCATTCATTTATTTTGACCCATTTAACACAAAGTTTTATATAACCCAACTCAGCTACTAAGTGGGTTACGCATTTGATCCATCTAAATGTAGTTTGGTATTTTTTTTATATACAATTATGAGAATTAGTCTGTTATTTTCAAAGTATAAATTTTAATTACCTTGGAGAGCTATAATGTTCGTTCATAGAACAAAATATTTGAGTGTTCCATACTGTCTGTAATTTAAGTGAGAGCCTATCGGTTGAAGTCTCGTTTAGTTCTGAGGTAATATGAAGAAATTACTGCAGTTTTTACAAAAAAATAGTGACTTTGTATGTAGATAGAGTTCAAATATGAGAATATAACCTGTTATTTTTTAAGTACAACTATTAGTCACCTTAGAGACCTACAATGTTCGTTCACAGGACGAAACATTCGAATATTCTATGCTATCCGCAATCTAGGTGAGAGTCTACAGATTGAAGTCTCGTTTGGTTCTGAGGCAGTATGAAGAAATTACTGCAGTTTTTACAAAAAAATAGCGACTTCGTATGTATGTAGAGTTCAAATATGGGAATATAGCATGTTATTTTCGAAGTACAACTGGTAGTCACATTGGGGAACTACAGTGTTCGGTCATATGGCAAAACGTCTCAGTGTTTCACACTGTCCGTAATTTAGGTGGGAATCTATCGGTCAAAATCTCAACTGGTTCCGAGGCAGTATGAAGAAATTACTGCAGTCTATACAAAAAAATAGTGACTTCGTATGTAGGCAGAGTTCAAATATGAGAATATAGCCTGTTAATTTCTAAATACAATTGTTAGTCACCTTAGAGAACTACAATATCCGTTCACAAGATGAAACGTCTGAGTGTTTCACACTGTCCTTAATACAGGTGGGAATCTATTGGTCGAAGCATCATCCGATTCCGAGGCAGTATGAAGAAAATACTGCGTTTTTTACAAAAAAAATAGTGATTTCGTATATAGGCAGAGTTCAAATATGGTAATATAGCATGTTATTTTCTAAGTACAACCGGTAGTCTCCTAGGAGAACTGGTGTATCCATTCACAAGATGAAATATCTGAGTGTTCCATATTGTCTGTATTTTAGGTAGAAGTTTATCAGTCGAAGTCTCCTTCGGTTCCAATGCAGTATGAAGAAGTTACCACAGTATAAACAAAAAAAATAACGATTTCATATGTAAACAGTTAAATGAGTATGTGGGTTACCCATTCGTAACCATTTTAAAAATGAGTCAACCCTTTTATGACTCATTTAATACAAAATTATAAATGGGTTGATCCAACAAGGTTGTAATTAGGGTAAAATGAGCTGGGTAAACGGGCAGTCATATTTTGACAGGTCTACTCATAATTTAGAGTGTGTTGTAAATTTAAGTGTGTACTCCCAAGTCCCAAGTATTGTAAGTATGCTACTGTAATAAAGAAGTTAGCCACAATCTTTCTGTAAGTCTTTCTTATTTGAATTTTCTGTTTATTACCTTTAGTACAATTGTTGTGTTTGTTGCAGCCTGAATGACAGGCTAAATTTCTATGTGTAGAATTTTTATCATGTCTATGTATATGTATTCTATTGCTCTATTATCAAATAAGTAAAGTAAGATCAAGTTTAGGCCGAAACAATGAAATTAAGTCTAAAATGAAATAATAAACAGATACATACAGATAAATGTGCTAAGAATAAAACTTTTGAGGCTAGGCTTGTGAAGATCTTCTGCCAATAACAATTTTGAGAACATGTCGTGCTATAATGCCCGTTGACGACAATTTTTTGTCTAAACTTAACATCTTTAATGTTATTTCCCGTGATACTATCATCAAACATCCTAATCCATGATCTAGCAAATGATATGAATAGTTGCGGGGTAAATTTACTTGCTTCTCCCTTACCCAGTTTGGTTGTGCTTCATCTCTGTCGGTTTCAACTTCTTAAGTGTCTTCAATTCCAGCTAAAGTTGAACTCATATGAAGTCCTCCTAACATACTATTCAAAGATTTCCATTTCTTTTTTCTTCTTGGTGTATTTCGAACTTTGAAGAACGTATGTTTCTTTAGCACATTCATCATTGCCTTCTTCAACCTTTTCTGTGTCCACGTCTACACCTTCTTGTTCTTCAGAATTACGTCCAACTTCAACACAAGCATTCACGATGGTGTTACGACCGTAAGAGAAATGTCTTACTAAGTTTCACATAATATCTGGATTATGTGAATCTACTTGTGCACTAAAATGGTGTTGCTTATCTTGCGTCATCGACGATGTGGAAGATGAATAATTTGCATACGTGCTAAGTTGAGGAGTGACGGGTGGGTGATAGCAGGATTGGGGTATAGCAGAATGGTAGTAAAGTTGTGAATGGTGAGGGATGTTAGGTGAAATGTAGGCAGGGTAAGGTTGAATGCAGTGAACATTTTGAAACAACATATAATCATATTCATATAGGGCAGAAAGATTTATCGTTGGTTGTAAGGATAGACGTCTCCATAACCGATATAAGGGTATGATATGTTCAATGCTTGATTTTGAGGAGTGATATTGGTTTTCTTTTCTTTTTGCCTTTTCGACTTGTTGATTTATTTTTGTTGGAAGAAGACATGGTTGTACTTGTGTAGTACATGATGTGAAAAAGTCTACATGGTAGATGAAAGAATGAATGGTGGTATATATGTGTTTGGGATATAATATGGTGTTGGAAACTAATGTTCGAGTGAATGTTTGGAGGAATATAATGGGAAAGACTTTGTTGTTTCAACCGAAATTCGAAATTCCAGTTTTCGGTTTCGTTTTTGTCACCTTAGCTATTTGCAATTTCGGTTTCATTTCGAAAATTCCCTTCTTATTCCGGTTCTTATGGGCTCTAATTCTTTCTTTTTGTTACTTGTTATCTTTGTAATCACATCAAAAATAACAACATTGTTTGGTTTAACAAATTGCATATTATATACATGTTAATAAGCATTAATAAATAAATTTGGTAGATTTAAAAACAGTTACATAGGAAGAGCATGGATGATCATTTATTTATGAGATGCTTGGGCCTAAATGGCTTGTCTACTAACGGATAATACACTTTGGAGAAACTTCAGAAGTATAACCCATACCGTAGAACTTGAACATTTCCACCAAGCCCTAAACAATTATTTCTTAAGCATATTTGCTAAAACCCACGGCTCAAGTTGAAAAAAAAAAAGTGCTCACAATCTGATCTTTAGCACAGTCGTTGTAGCTCGATTGTTGTTGCCTAGTTAGATGCTGATTTCAATAAACGAGTTTTTTTCTGCTCAGTTTTTTTCGTTTTCTGCTTTGGTCCTTGCTCCTAGCTTCTCAATTTCGGGAATGTCTTTTTTTCTTAAATCCTTACTAGTACCAGATTTTGTTCCAGCAACCACCAGAACTTGGCCGAGATGGCCGAAATTTCAGTGTGTCGAACGAAATCTCGAACCTTGGTTTCGTTTCAATGTCGATTGTTCATTTCGCTAGCCACCAAAACGAGTAAAGTTAATCACAGCTCACTAAACAGATATGGGTGCAAAGCTCGTTCGTTCAGTGTAAAAGTAAGAAAGTGTAATAGAAGAAAGAGGGGTACCTGAACATGTTTGTTGTTCGCAATAGTCTAAGTTATATATATATATATATATATATACACACACACATATATACATATATATAGAGAGAGAGAGTCAAGAGAACCCCAAATAGTGCAGCACCCTTATAGCCTCCCTGATTTTCACCACACATCCCCTCTCTCTAACTTATTTAATTATAAACGTGTGGTTATCATTGAGATGCAAAAGGGGTTCCACGAAAGAGAGGTGTCATATAACTTATGATATATATATGTGTGTGTGTGTGTGTGTGTGAGAGAGAGAGAGAGAGAGAGAGAGAGAGAGAGATCAAGAGCACCCCAAATAGTGCAGCACATCTATAGTCCCTCTGATTTTCACCACACATTCTTGTTTCTCTCTCTTCCCAATAATTTTCTTTCCATCCATTAACTTATTTAAGTATAAATGTATGGCTACGGATGGGGTGCAAAAGGGATGCCACGAAAGAGGGGTGTCATATAACCACCATCTACATGTATGTATGCATCTCTCTCTCTCTCTCTCTCTCTCTCTCTATATATATATATATATATATATATATATATATATATATATATATAAAAAACCATTCATTTATATTTAAATAAGTTAGTGGGTAGAGAAAGAGTTAGTGGAAGGAGAGAAAAACGGAAATGTGTGGTGGAAATCAGGGGGTTGTTGGGGTGCTGCACTATTTGGGGTGTTCTTGACCCTATATATATATATATATATATATATATATATATATATATGTGTGTGTGTGTGTGTGTGTATGTGTGTGTATATATATGTATACATATAAACAATGATGCAACAGTCAGTCAAGTCTGTCGACTGATGATAACATCCAGGGTATTAATCAATCATGTTAGTTTATGCTCTACAATTAAACACCAAACACTAAAATGATACTTGAAAAGGAAAATTATGTCACTATATTTAATGTAAATAATGTGCAAAACAAGAACCACACACTAGTATATCCTAAAATCAAAGCCACGTGAAAGGAATGACATTGGTGGTAATTATTCTACTTAACTTACCTCGATGCAAGTTCTTCCATTAAGCACACGCTCTTTACCAATTCCCCAAGAAAGACATTCAGTGTTTCTTCTTCCTTCTCTGTCAGTGAAAAATATGTCTTGGTTGTCTTTTCCAATCTCTAAAACCCACTTAGGAAGGGTGATTGACATAGAACTAGATTCAGTTCCTCCATATTCATGAAATGCCATGGCTACCTTAAAAAAGGTAAAGGCAAAAATGTAAAGTCAAATAGAATTTTGATAGTCGTACAAAGGTCTGTAGATGAATCTGCAAGTAAGCTGAAAAAATTATACATGCATAGCATATGAAAGTCTTCAACAATAGGAAACACCTGACCTGGATAAACAGGTTAAATTTTAGTGTAGTTGAAGATGAATTTGAACCAACCTGCAGCTTAAGCTGATACTCTCGGATGATAGTGAAGACATCCCGATAGCCAGTCCATATGTATTTCTGTGGGATCCATGCTTCTACTATTCCCCACCAGCAATCTACAACTACTCCATCGATATTTAAAGCTTTAAGATGGCTTAATTCTTGCTGTAAAGCTTCAGGGTCCACTATTTGGCAATAATTGTTGATAATGCCGGCCTTAATCATAACCAACAAAAATGTTAGCAGATGATATCTCAAACAAAACAAAAATGCAAGCACACCATAGTGTTAAGATGACATGGTTAAAGGTATATGTAAAAATTCAAAGGTGTAAAAGCAGAACGGCTTACACATTAGTAGCAGAGGTAATACACTTCATTCTACTTTTAACAGTAATTTCATATTATTCTAAAACATAATACAAATATTATTTGCAATATCCGAAAGCAATCGATTATTCACATTACAGTATTTTTTTAACTGTTATAATTTCTTTTCTTGTTTTCCCCTTCCCTGCAAAAATGATACCGAGACTTTAAATCATAACGTGTTAAGTTCAATGGATGCATTCAGTATTTAGGATCACATAGGCTCTGACTTTATTTTCCATAACTCACCGGGAGTGACACATAAACTGGAATATACGTGGTTCTACCAAAGCTTCCATCAGCTATTGCAGCTCCTAGCATTGTCTATACCAAACACTAGAGCTTTAGTTGCAATATTAATGAACACATTCAAAACAGCAAACAATTTTACTTCAATTTTCAAAAATCAATACATGATCTGATGAATTGTTCGGACTAACACTCCCATATTTCTCGGTTTTAAAATCACCATGCTCAGCATCTAAAAATGAGTCTATAGATGCGGGAGATAAGCTATCTTCAATTCTCAAAAGTGATGGTTCGGAATCTTGTGTTGCCTTGAAGGGTATCTGGAAATATAAATCAACATTGATCAAAACATAAGAACCCGTTTGGCTTGCCGTTTTTAGTTTTGTGTTTTCATCTAAACAAAAATGGGCACGTCGTATGCATTGTTGGAAAACAAAAAGAAAATTAACATGTAAAATAGTACAAGTTTATTTTCTTTTTCGTGTTTTGAGGGATAACAAAAGCATTAAGAACAATCCAACTCCTTCGAAGTCCATTAATCATCTTAGGAATTGTAAATCTTTGTTTCTTAATTCTTGTTACTTCATTGTGCAAGTTGAAAATACAAAACCTAAAACAAAACCAACTGGACCCTAAATTTCTTTAAAATTTCAATTACATAACTTCCTATAACACGCACACCATAATTCAACAGCATATATTACAAAATAAAAGCAATAGGCCATAATTATACATCCTAAATGATTGTGTATTGGTAAACTCGTGTAACTTAGCATGCCTGCCGTTTGATCCAATCAAAAACCACATGCAGTAACAAGCAAATAGGAATATTCTGCTTTATTCTATTTATACAACGAAAAAATAGGCAGAACTAAACAAAAATAATTAGTAAAATATGCCTAAGCAATTGGGCAAATTTCTCATTCAGTGATGATTGAAATGAAAGCTGGATCATTGGTTAACAATGACGAATAAGCAGAGAAGGGGGTTTGAAGTGTGATGCTATTTGCACCAGTATATGCTGGACCAATTTTGACCAGCGACTGAATATTAGTATGGCATTCAATACTTTGGCAGTTGATTGCCATTTAACTTTAGAAAAATACAAAATGATCAAATGGCAATGCAAAATATGTATGTTTTTCACATCAATAGATAATCTGTTATGGACGAAAATGTTTTGTACAACCAACTAAAATCTAAGTAATTGTAGTTTTTTTATTGAGTGAATAGGATCACTCTTCATTCATCAGCATTATTTCAAGGATGTCCGCATTTTCAGTTTTCACCCTTCCAACAGTCTGGCAAACCATAATTCATTATATGAGTTGTGCTGAATGCACCATGATATGCGCTCTATTTTACTCAGAACATAAAAGAAACAAGCAATGCAAAACGTTGCTTCATTTTACCAAGTCAATTGACACGATATGTTACTGATCAAAAATATAATACCGATCGAAAAGTTAAGTCAACTTCAATGGTATAAGACGACAAATCAATACATACAATCGGCACTATAATACCAGTCGGTCAATCTTCACCGACTCATATCTGGGGGGTAAAATGAAGACTGAGGAGAATGGACACATACTGGGATTCATTTAGCACCACCCATTCACTATTTCTGCCGCTGTGGATAAAAGTTAAATTTCCCAGCAAGTTTCTTTTGTCCCTTACATATTACATTCATCGCAATCAATTCAAAGGAATGAACAAAAGTGCTATTAAATAGCGAAGAATACACATAAGTATGATTTACCAACTGTGATTGCGGAGTAGCACGAACAAGCGAGGGCATTGATACAGTCGATCTATAAGTGGTCCCATCTGCTTCAACAATCCACCCCGCTGCTCGTGCGAGAGCAGCAAGAACATCATTCATGTCAGCACGTGCGGGAAGAGGAAAATTACAGTACTGGCGTAAGCCGGAGAGTATCCTGCCGGTTATTGCTCTCCGATGCCTTTCTCGAAGCTTTGTTCTTTCTTTCTGCTTTTCCCGCCCTCGCCTTACATTTTTAGATGTCGCTGGATGACTGATGGAGACGGTGGAGGCGGCGAAGCCACGTGGACCGTGGTTTTGGCTTGGGTCGGAATCCTGGGAATCGGTTTGTCGGTTCATTACGTCATTCCTGTGAGGCTTGGACTTGGGAGTGCTTGTTTTGATTCCAGTGTACGCCCCTTTGAAAGAAACACTTAACATCATTCCCAACCCTGAGTTGGGTTGAGAGTCCCATCGGGTTAGGTTGACACCTTACCCAGCCCAATGGCAAGAAATATAGCAATCCCCACTGAGGTTGTTGTGTGCTTCTTAACCGACTTTCTAAAAGCGGGTTATGAAAGCAACCCTGACGTATTATGGTAATCCACGAGATGGCCTGCAATTAAATCTAGACCGTCACCTTAGCCGGTTTTTAGAAAGCCGGCTAAGCGAGTTATAGCCGGCTATATAAAGACCGGCTATGCGCTCATTCCACCACATCATTTCTCTCTCTTTCCTCCTTCTTCCGTTACAAAGTTTTCAAAAATAAAAAATGCGACATTTTGGAAGAGCTATGCGAGGAAGCGGCAACCGAAGTGGTTCAAATGTGCCTCCCGAAGAAGAGCATGCTACAGTTGAAGTTCAAGAGGGTGCTTCTGTGGAAGAAGAATTTGCGCCCCCACCACATCGCGAAGTTGCCAGACGGCGCCGAGTTACAGAGGAAAAAGACCTTGATCCGTACATCGACCAGAATTTAGGGCCGTAGAATGCGCTCATCAATTTTCGTAGACTTCCAGCCAATCAGAAGCATGTTAGCACGCATGTGGAGGAATCTGTAAGTTTTTAAAAAAAAAAAGTTAAGTACCAATATTGTGTAGATTAAAAATAATATATTGTCCCTTTTATAAATAGGCGCGGCAAGCTAGAACTCGTGGTTCATGGCCAACCGTAATTCGCTTATATTCTAAGATTTGCGCGTATGACACAGCTGGCATCATTCACACATTCTTTGAGGATATTGGTCTTGGTGACTTCGTTAGTACGTGTTCACTTAACTGTCGTCAAATTATTTTGCATCATTAAATACATTCATTGAATTCTAAAATAATTTATTGATAAGTATTACAAACTTGTTAAATTCGGATGTTCAGTTGATTGGTACGATAGCGTCGTGTTGGTGGAAGACCGCTCATACATTTCATTTTGGGTTTGGCGAGTTAGGCATCACACCTTTAGATTTCACAGTTCTTACTGGCATTTCGGTAGGCTTGGGTGAGACATTACCTCATGATGAGCAGTACTAGCGCTCAGACATATTAGCGGTTTTATTTCCTCACGTAGACTTATAGCTCGCTTTGACTAACAGAGCACAGTTGAGGACTAATGCTATTAGACATGCCATATGATATAATTGATACTCTAGAGAAAGGAAGCAATCTTTTAGAGATTGCACGACTATTTCTTGTATATTTGATGGGAAACCACTTCTTTTCAAATCAATCAAACACCTTGCTAGCTGGACATGTTGTTGTGGCAGCTGATTTGACCTTTGATAGCACAGTAGTATATGATTGGGGGACACCCATACTAGCTTATCTCTACCGTTCTTTAAACCATCAGTGTGTTATCAGAGAGCGGGGTACGTCCATATGTGGGTTTTGGCAAATTATATATTATTGGTGCTATGAGTACTTCCATAACATGGCGTACCCTACATTAGATCCAGCATTGACATTATTCTTCCCACATGTGCGAGCTTGAGCTAGGGCCTAGGGAGAATCGTAGACCTGTATAGGGTGGTCAGGCTCGATATATCTTTATTGTGGCTCGTAAGCAGATTGGGTTACGCACGACCAGACGGAGTATTATATGGCATCCATACGAGGGTTCTCCATTTTTGACATACGACAAAGTCATCCATACTGGGATGCTATCGAAGCGTCGTTTTCCTTTAGTCTCTTCTCCTCCATCGGGGAGTTGTTATTGGTACCTTGGGGAGCGTTGTTGGAGCCAGATTTTGGAGGGGGATCGAGTGCCAGATGATCCACATCTTGATACACCATATTTAGTGGTATACAAGGCACAACAATTGACAGATGCTCGAGACTTTGATTGGTGGCCATCTGACCATTTCATTATTCCTACGCTTGATTACGGCCAATTTTGGATCCACTTTTATGTACCAGCACACATGGCGTCCACGGTCCATGCTGCAGCCGTTGATTTGATTGGTCTTGCAACTACCAAACCTGGCTTTACTCTAGACCTTACTCAGAGTACACAGTTGTACCCAGCTCCACCGCAACCGCAGGGACAAGATGATTGGTGGAGGGTCGCAATTCCTACAGTTAGAGGTGGAGATATTTATATGGATGTCCCACGCACCCCAGTTACCGAGTACCCTGATCCTGCTACTCTATCATACGAGGATTTATACCAGATGCAGTTAGGGCTTCGACAGGTACAACACATAGCATAGGCATAGCATGGATGATTTGATAGCTCGTATTAACGAGCTTACTACTGTCGATGAGGAGCAATACTATCCCAGAACTCGGGCTGGTGTAAGAGAGGACATAGCTGGCATTGATGATAATTACTTTGATCTTGATGATATGTACTAGTGGTATTCTATGTTATGTATTATTTGAACTATAATTTATTTTGTGGTATTCTATGTTACGTATTATCTTGTTAGTGCAATGTACTAGTGGTATTCTATGTTCTGTATTATCTGGACTATGTACTAGTGGCATTCTATATTCTGTATTATCTGGACTATGTACTAGTGATATTCTTTGTTCTGTATTATCTAGACTATGTACTAGTGGTATTCTATGTTCTGTATTATCTGGACTATGATTTATCTTGTGGTATTCTATATTATCGTATAACATTCATTGAATTCTATATTAAAAAAAAGGAGGACGACCCTATCTGTTTATCTCATAAATGCCACAAAGTACAAACAACCCATTAACTTTTACGAGTTCAAGAGTCAAGCTTTACTTACTTAAACATAAAAACATTAATAAAGTGCATTTCTTGATTCATAAGATTTTAAAATAAAGATACAATTTGTAATACACTTAAATTCAAATACACCAACAACTAACTTAACGATATAAGCATTAATACAATTCAATGCGAATACAAACCCTAACAATTTAAAGATAAGTACATGTCCTCCTCTAAAGGTTTCCATTACGCCTATTGTAATCCTCAATTCTTTTTTCCATGTGTTTCCTCTGCAATGGATTGAGGTTATTCAAGTTGCAGCTAATCATCATAGAATCCTCTGCCTCTTGTCGCCTAACCAATTCTTGTCTTCTTAACTCCAACTCTTCAGCACGCTCCATCTTTAATTGCTCGCGATCACATTGGCATTCTAAATCCCTTTATATCTCCCTCTTAACTTCCTTGCTTCCTATGCTTTCATATACCTCTGTGTAGTCTATTCGGCGGTAGACGGACTCTCACTAATTTGTTCATAGTGCTGAGTATAATCAGTTGGTGTTTTTTTCTTTCCCCTAAACTTCCCTGCATGCCTTCGGCACTAGTAGCGAACGGCATTTACTTCTTTCCAACCGAGCTACCAGGGTTGACTTCCTCACCAATCTTCCTTGGTTGGAACATAAACGTTGTGTGTACTTGTTGCACTGTTGCCCACTTATCCTCCTGTGACACTATGTCATAGCAATGTTGAATGGTTGGTTGTTGTGGTCAGCCAAATATAATGCATGTGCCTGATTAAGCTATACATGAAAATAAACGTTACAACAAGCCCAGAATACGGAGGAAAACCACTACTTGATACAAAGGCATTACCAATCGATGTTGTTTGCCCCGTTTTGCTGTCTTGAATGCAAACCCGCCATTATTTCTTTCCAGCATTGACAAGTAGTATTGATTCTTTTCCATGATTGCTCCAACAAATCAACCGTTCGAGTTGGGCTTGTTAAACATCGGTCGTTGAACAAGTTGCAGACAGAATTCCAAAAAGAACTATCAGTTTGGCTAGTACCTTTTCTTTTGTCTTTCGAACATTCAACCAAACAGTAGGATAGCTCAGCTTACTAGTCTACTGACCATTTACGACCTTTCTTCGCCTCGGTAGGAGTTTGCTGTCCATACTCCTCATCCAGCGTTTCATTGATGTTTGTTTCTGAATTGCTCCCTTCAACACTATCAAAATGAGTTTTCTCAATACCCCACTCGCTATTACCAAATTGAGTACTCAAATTTCTCCTCATATTGGGAAGCAGATATTGAGACATTCTCTGATGTTAGCTCGTAGGCGAAATGTAATCTAGGTCGAAATTGCAGTTTTGCTAAAATGTTGCGTTTTAAGAGTAATTAGAATTTTGCGAATTCTGATACATGTACGAATTTTGTTGGGTATTGTAGTAATTTGAATTTTGAGGAGGTGCGAAGGAGGTGTTTTCAGAATGAGGCAGAATATGGCTTGGTCATTGTTAAAAATGGTTCTGCATTCTTTGTTGTTGAGATTGGAAATTGGGTCGGGGTTGCGATGCACTTCCTTTTCCTTTCTGTTGTTGAGACATTTTCTATATATTTTGATGATTTGTGATGACAGTTGTGGAATTGATGAAGAAAATTGTATGAAAATTATGAAGGAAGAAATATATATAGTTGGGTAAGAAGGAGGGCAACGATCATCTTGAGGACCGTTGCTCCTTAGCCGGCTTTTATAAAGATGGCTAAATGTAACGGTTTTTAAATTTTGAACGTTGCCCTTAGCCGGCTTTGTAAAAGCCGCCTAATGCCAGTGGTCAAAATTTGACTGTGTCCCCTACCTTAGCCGGCTTTATTAAAGCCAGCTAAGGCCAAGGTTGTCAGGCAACCGAATGGTTGCTTGCTCTAGCAACCATGGGGGTTTCCAAAGCAACCCCCCGGGCACCAACTGACCCCCTGTTGTGGGTCAGTTGGCTCCCAACCCAACCCAGGGTTGGGAATGCTCTAAGGAAAAAATTAAAATGGTCAGGGGTACACCTTCCAAAACAAAATTCATATACATCCACCATTTATTTTTTTCAATTTCGATGCCCTTTGTCGAATTTAATGGTGAAACTCAACCACACCGCTTCGAATTCTGTAAATAACTATGGTAAAGTCTTGCCAAATTTCATTAGTGTCCCCCTTAATCACTTTTAGAGTATCAATAACAATGCTCAAAAATAATATGATACTAAGGGCATCACGTTTTTCTTTTTAATACAATAACAAAAAAAATATCATAAAATTTTATATTATACCCTTCCTAATGCCAAACTTTTTAAAAATTATCAAATACATTATTTTTACTTTTCTACGCGGCAAAATACCGTCAACCAACACCATTTTCTACGGCGATCAATCATCGAGCAACAGTAGTTCGGTGGTTGATAATCGTGAAAAAAGGTGTTGATAGGCGGTTGTTGGTCAAGCAAAACGTTTTTGCACAGTGGTTGATTGTCGTGTGAATTGTGTTTGGTATTAGAAAGTACATAAAATTTATTGTGTTCATTGTTTTTATTTATGGTATTAAGAAGAGGAAAACTGGGTGCCTTTAGCGTTACAAAAGTGCTGATTTGCCCCTTGAATTTTGTAAAAAAACGAAAACCCTCGATTTTATCAAGTCCCCCCTCCCTCAAATATCCAAAAAAAAAAACCTAAAACTAAAACACACCTCTACGCAGTGGCACTACAGGGTACCCTAAAGGCATCTCACATTGGCAATACGAGGTGTCCTCAAGGCATCCCATAGTGGCACTGTGCCTTTACGATATCCCACAGTGACACCGCGGTGTCTCTTTAAGCTACCCTGCAATGTCACTGCATGGTAACTAAAAAAATCAAAAGAAGAGAAAATGCAGGAAAGATATTTTCTGTTAGAGAATATGCTAGAAGATATGTTGTTTTTATTTAAGGGTATTGTTATTGACACTCCAACTATTGTTAAGGGAGGGTCATTTTTTTAAAAACACTTCACTCTTTGAAAATTTGTTAAGGAACTACACAAACATGTTATTTCACACTACTCAATATTCTCGGATTGCCCTTACAAATTAGATTAAAAAATATCCAACAAGGGAAATCGAATTAAAACAAGCAGTTTGTCACCACTGCACCGAATGCAGTACATAATCAATTATGTATGTATTCGACAGTGATATGTCGAAAATTAATAATCGTTTCGGTGCATTACCTTTGTAATTATAAAATGTGGCATATTTACATCAAAAAAAAAAATAGTTCGATCTTATTCCTCCGAAAATGATTATTCTTTAGGGTTTAAGAAAATCGATATGTGCGAATCAAAAAAGAAAAAAAAAACTACGGCCCTTGCAATATTTGTTAAGGTAAAATTGCCTTTATTTTCTTAAGGGACTAAATGGGTAATTAGGTAAAATTACCTTTATTTGTTAAGGGGTTGCTCTCCTAATTGGTACTCCCCTTAATAATTTTTGAAAGAAAAAAAAATTGACCCTCCCCTTAACAATATTTGGAGTGTCAATATCAATGCCTTCATTTGATTGTATTGATTTGGGTTATATTTGGTATTGAATTATCGATTATAATAAACCCAAATATACTCTAGAATGTTCTTTTAGATAAGGATAAACTATGTATAAATAGAGGTAAGGATTGACAATGTATGAAAGTACCTTTTGTAAAATCAATCGATAAAGCAATAAAAATGTAGTCTTTTATGTTTTACCATTTAATATCTCTCCTCTCTTGATCAAATTCTAATATGGTATCAAAGCTAGGTGAAAGAGAGGGGAGAGAATAATAAAAAAATCAGACTACAAAAAAAGGCTTTCGAAATCCAAAAGCAGGGAGGAGTTGCGATTTTGGTCACCGATGTGCTTTGAGCTGCTTAGTGTTCTCAACAGTTTCTATTTCTCAAACCCAAACAGAACGACAATCAAGTCTTTACCCAAATTATCAAATCAGGAAATATATATTTCACAAGCCTAAAAAAATCACAAATTAGAGCAAAACTCAAAGGTGGTTTGAGCGATCAGGAGAGAGTATTTACGGCTGGTGTTTTTTTTTTGTGGATTCGGGGTTTGCATGAAGACGAGATTCAGTTGATCGAGGGGAAGTGGTGCTGTTTGGATGTCGCTGAAATGGTCCGAGTTTCAGGTGAGGTTACTGGTGCTTGTCATGGATGTTGGAATTTCTGGTGGGTTTGGGAGTTGGAATTGTGTTAGTTTATGTGGAAGAGGAAGAAGTTTTGTAGTTGTAGAAGTTAGAAGTTGTGTGAGGAGATTATGGATTTTATTAGGAGGGCAATTGGCGTTGATTGAAGGTGGTAGATGGTATTGTAAGGTATGTTTGGAGGATGCAAACATATGCGGATTCATCCCTATTGATTTTTTTTTGTTTGACATGTTTGGCGGATGCGAACATATGCGAACTCATCCCATTTTGGTTTATTTTGTTTTCTTTGTATGTTTGAGGGATGCAAACATACAAACACATTCAGGTACAGTTTTTTCATTTGGTCGTTCAGATCTTTTGCTTACCGATCAGGTTGAAGATAGTTGAGTTGTTTTGGAGTTTCAAATTGGAGTTGTTGAGTTGTTTGGAGTTGTAGTTGAATGTTTGATGCTTGGTGTCTAGTGTTACTCTCTAACAATATTGAAATGGTTGCTTGATCTTGCTACTCTTTAGTTTGCCGCTTCTATTTGGCAAACTCACGATTTTTCGCATCGTGAGTTTGAAGGAGGATATTAGATAATATGCTCGAAGATATGTTGCCTTTATTTAATTGAATTGATTTGGGTTTATATTTGGTATTGAATTATCGATTATAATAGACCCAAATATACTCTAGAATATGTTATCTAAAATGTTCTTTTAGATAAGGATAAACTATATATAAATAGAGGCAAGAATTGATAATGTATGAAGTATCATTTGTAAAATCAATCAATAAAATAATAATAATGTAGTCTTTTATGTTTTACCGTTTAATCTCTCTCCTCTCTTGATCAAATTCTAACGTTTTCGTCATTAATTTTTTTTGAAAGGGGAGCAACTTATCATTTCCACATGTTTAGATAGAATTTGCTCATAAAATAAAAATCAAAAGTCAACTTAAAAGATTAGGGTCCATTTTTGACGATGGCGAGCGGTTGAAATAAATGGGTTGACAGAGCGATGAAATGTGTGATTATAGTTGAGCACGCAGATGATATGTTTTGTGGTTTTGAGTGGTGAATTGAATGTTAAAATTGAGTGGATTATTGAGCGGTGTTATATATATATATATATATATAATAGAAATTTTGTAATGGTAAAACAAGTAAGAAATGCATATTTTTTCATGACGGTATAATAAAATCAAATTATGGTTCATACAATGATAAAATAAAATAAAAACACTAAACAGACTACATATTTTGCCTACAAAAGTCTGAGATCACTTACGTAACTAATGGCTGGACGTTATCATTCGTGGTTTCCTCGAGGATATCTATAAACCTAATCTCGTTGTGTAAAATCATCCTAAGTTATCATCCTTGGTAGGCAAAGTATGACACTACCAGCAGAATGAATCCAGAGACTAGCTCTTGGATATGCTCTTTATGTGCAAAGCCTGTATAAGATGCTCCAGCAGGAGCATGGAGGAGGTGCATCCGTTTGTAAAAAGCAATATCATCAAACGTAAATGGAGCGGTCGAAGGAATAGGGTAAACACATGTACGTCCCTCATGATGGCACCCTCGTAGCGGTAAATGTGGTATCTAGATGTAGTATTCCACCACTTATCATGACCTTCTATATATTCTTTCTCAACATTCTATTCTCCTTCTAGTAGCTGAATAAGGCATTCCAGTCTGTCCAAGGCATTTTTAAGTTGTCACACTTATTCTTCATCTGACTATCTGCATAATCTAACGTAGTCTGTTAGTTTAACTCCGTAGCATTAGCCTAGTAAAGAGAGTACGCATAGGTGCAAGCGCCCCTATGGATGTAGGAAAGGTCTATAAATATGGAAGTTCTCTCATCGTTTCATAGGGTAATAGGCTGAGAAGAGACAGATGAATCTTGCAATATATCTGAAAAAACTACAAAAATGATAAGTGTTAGAAAAATTCAAAAAAAATGTTGTAGAGAACAAAAAAAATTATTATTAAAAACGAAAATTACCTGAATTTGAGATCGTTTGAACGTGAAAAAATTGAAAAACTTTCAAATTTGGGGGTTATTCTCTAGTTGGAGCTGTTGACGTGCAAAGGAAAAGATGAAGGGACGGAATTTGTCGACAGCGAACGAATGTGACCATTGGCTCGGATGACAACGCACATTCCTAAATCATTGCCTAAAACGGTCATATTCTTGAGTTCATCCGTTGGGGCGGCGGACGCCAACACAACAATCAAACTCAAAATTTTGACTGCGAACAATACCTTACTTTGTTAACTGACCTAAAAATGTAAACTCAAAAATATCACGTTGAATTTATTTATCAATTTAAGCAGGGTCATTGTTAACGTCACTCCAGATTTGAACAAAGGATGATCATTTCTTTTTTTTGAATTATTATGGGATATACGGATAAAAATATCGCTCTTTACTGTAAATTAAAATATGACCAAATTACCTAGTATTTTTTAACCTTAATTTCTTACTGTAGTAACCTACCTCTGTATCAGTAATTTGTATTTTAATAGAGGAAACGGAGAGATAAACTCCAAATATTTAAGGTAGAATGAAGACGACACAATTCTCACATAAGAAAATGAACGTTTTATTGTACGTAATCAATAAGACAATGTTGAGACTAATGTGCTTTTTTTCATGAACTAGGGCTATATGATTTCAGATTTCAATGTGTTAGGGTTTATGAGTTTGGTCATGTACGGAATAAAAATGGTAGGATAACGTCGATTTTTGATAAGGCAATGGAAACAATTTGTTTAACAAAGAGCAACTTTTACATATACAGTTATAATCTGCCAATATTATTACATATGTACGGCTTGTAGCGGACAATTTTTTAATCTAAATACGGTTATGTATTGTTGAATAGTTTTTTATTTGTAAAAGCAAAGATTTTCCTAGTTGAATTTTTTTTGGGACTTGACAATGATTTAGAGAATGAATCAGATGAAGAGGACGATTATAATGAACGTGAAGACTGACTGCAATAGTAATGAAAACGAGGAAGACAATAGCAATATTTTTAATATGATTATGGTAATGACAATCTAAAGGAGCAATTGGGTCTATCGCATTGCGATTACCACAACTTACATTTCATTTCACTACTGACATGTTAAGATAAAAATATTTCAGCTATATGATTTATGTTGTTTTTGAGATATGCTATTATTTTATGATGCAGTTGTTTGAGTCAAAGGTAAGTGTACGAGATTGGTATATGGATCGCCAAACTAGTGTTAATTACATTGTTACGAATAAAAGAACTAGAGTGAGAAATTTGTTAGCTAATGGAAAAGGGTCTGGATGGTTCTAGAATGTGAAAGAGGCAAAAAATACATTGATCATAAGGCAAAAAGCCACTTCCAAAAACCCAGCAGAAATGACAAAGATCGGGAAGTAGGAAACGTGCATGTCCATTTGAGTTAAGTGCAGGTTGTACAAACGATGGAAGATGGGCATTTGAGTGTGAAGAATGGACGCCGCAATCACATACTACTTAATATATTAAGCAGACATCCATATGTGGGCATGCTGAAAGATTACGAAGTTAAGACGTTGAAACAATGACAATTAGTGGTGCTAGATCTCGAAATATTTTAACTGCTTTTAAAATGGACAACCCGAAGAACCAATCAACCATAAAGAATGTCGCAAATAGCCGTTGCAAATTGAGTCATCGCCAACAGGAAAAGCGACGGCTCCGTTGCTAGATTAGCAATGGCTTGCAGTGGCAATTTGTCCATGTCGCATCGAATGTGGTGGTTAGTTTGTTTCCCGGGGAACCGTTACTAGTAGTTGCTAGCAGTTGTAAATCTGGAACAATAAGCCATCGAAAACCGACGTATGTCGTCGCTATTTTGGACCCATAGGCCATCGCTAGCCATTGCAAAACTGGGTGTTTTTGATTGCACCATGCAGCGATTCCTTTCCCTTAAACCACACATATATTATTGATTTACCAATATCCAGACAGAACCACATCTCATTAATATCATTCCATCAAAACATACACCAAAATACCAAAATTCACCAAAAAAACTATCAAATCCATCAACCAAGCACTAAGCATCATCATAATATATGTAAAACGACTACTAGCCCATTCACAAGCCACAAAATCCAAAACACCACCAAATCTATCAACCAAACAGTAACTACCATCATCATGCATTAAGCATATACAATACCAAATATCATTGCTAGTAAAAAATATGTACGTACCCATAAGAACAATCAAACTATGTGTTCTCAACGTCGTTGTCAGCAGCAGGTGCATCTCCCTCCCCAGGCATTGACAGATGCTCCTGATAGTACGTTGCAATGCGCTTGTCTATCTATTGGGCAAGATGGCTGATTCGCCAATCATTCAGCTTATCCAACTGTTGCTGCATTCGAGCTATATCCTCATCCTCAATGGACCTCCTGTAAGTTCATTGAAAATTAAGTGCTTGCAGAATAATTTAAGTTAATATTCATTATGTTATCTTAAAAGTCTAAAAAATGTTTACCTCCTGATTGCCGAAGACATATCGTCTATTTCGAGTAGGCGGATAAATAATAGAATCCCATATACGATTGGACTCTTCGAGCGTGATCTCCTCTCGTCCACTAGCCTGTGTCACTCTTGTTACATCCCGCTACATAGCGTTTTGACTATGACAACTATACATAAACGTACATATTATTATCTAACCTTGTTTTGCAGAAAGCCATTTGACAAACAGATTCAAGAACACAATAAACGAAGAATAAATTCGTTATAAAGGTCTGTTAGTCTTAGATATTAATGTTAAAGTCTTCCTTGATGATCACACACACATTTTATATGTATATAGCTTCTCTTATATAAATTAAGCAAGGAATAGTCTGATAACAGAAAACAGACGTCTGGCCTGAAATTTTCAGACGTCTGTTTGCTGAAACAGAATGTTTTTAAATACAATATTCAGACGTCTGGTTGATATATTTCAGACGTCTGAAATGCCACCAAAATACACTATTTCCTTTCTGATTTGATTTTTAAAATAAACAGACATCTGAATTTTATTTTCAGACATCTGAATTCCGAAGAGTTGCATCCTTTATGAAGAGAAACAACTATTTAATTCATATCTCTTCATCAAAACTCTTCACGATCAGTTGTATCTTTTTATATATTATAAATAGAGGATTGATTAATTGTTTCAATCACCAATTCTTATTTTAATTCTATCTTATACTCTCAAAGCTCTCTGAATTCTAAAAACTATCTATTTTCATATTTGAACCTTTTAACTTCCATATTCTTTCACATACTTCACGATTATCATCAAGGAAAGGCTATAGGAAGGGTGTACTTAATATTCGACAATCCGTGTTATCAAGAACACAAAAGAGTCAACAATTATTCTGTATTAGTGAAGACCTCTTCAGTGGTTGAGGCAAGAAATCCCGTTCAGTTGTTCGAGTAATTGTGAACCAATTCCTCCGGGTGAAGTGAGGGTTTTAGTGTTAGTGAAATACCAGAAGTGAGTCTGGGACTGGACGTAGGACAGTGGTCCGAACCAGTATAAATCGACTGTGTGATTTACTGCTTACTACTCTGCTATATACATTACATCATATTCTCCATACTACACGATCCTATACCGCTGCATAGCCTCTTTCAATTGGTATCAGAGCGAGGCCATCCTATAACCGTAACACCGTTATTTGATATTCTGATAAAATGGAGAATAACCCAAGTACTAGCTCAACTACTTTTGCCGAAGGACAATCCACTCAAAGACCACCACTATTCAACGGACTACACTACAACTACTGGGCTACAAGAATGAGAATTTATATGCAAGCAAGTGGTTTTAGTGCATGGAATGCAACTCAAAAAGAGTTTACAGCTCCTACTACTGAATATGCAACTTGGACAACTGTTCAAAAAGAAGAAGCAAATGCAAATGCAAAAGCTATGAACATGCTATACTGTGCCTTAGATCGAAATGAATTCAATCGTGTTAGCATTTGTACATCAGCTTATCAAATATGGGAGACACTCAAAACTATTCATGAAGGGACAAACAAAGTCAAACAAACTAAAATTTCAATGCTCAAAAATCAGTTCCAGAACTTCAAAATGAAGCAAAATGAAACTATCAACGAAATGTACTCAAGATTCCAAGATATCTTACATGCATTGATAGGACTTGGAGAAAAATACAGTGACTTTGACATCATTTCAAAAGTACTAAATTCTTTAACTGGTGGTTGGGAAAGAAAAGTACTAGCCATTGAAGAAGCAAATGATTTATCAGCAATGAAACCAGAAGAGCTAATAGGAAATCTTATGTCTTATGAAGTAAACCTTCAAGCAAAAAGGGAACTAGCTCAAGAAAAGAAAATTGTGGCCTTTCATGCTGATAAAGAGGAGTCTGAATCAGAAGACGAAGATCTAGCTTTTATTGCCAAAAACTTTAAGAAATTTCTGAAATATAGAAAAGGAATTTTCAAAAAGAATATTTCAAATAAGCCTTCATCTTCAAAACTAGAATGTTTCAATTGTCATAAGAAAGGTCACATGGTAAAAGATTATCTGGAAATAAAAGAAAATCAAAAGAACTTCAATAAAAGTAAGAAAGAAAAATTCAAGAAGAAAGCCTTTTCTGTCACATGGGACGACTCAGACTCAGATTCATCAAGCAGTGACAGTGATAGTGATAAAGAGCAAGCAAATGTGTGTTTTATGGCACAAGAATCTGAGGTAAGTGAATTATCTTATGAAGAACTGATAGATGTTAATGTTGAACTTTTAAATTTAATAAAAACTCTAAAGAAAAAGATTAAAGAAACTCGTGAAAATCAGAATAAAGCTGAATTCGAAAGATATATGTTAAAAGATGAAAAGATAATTCCAGAAGAACTTGAAAAAGTTCAAAAAACTCTTACGAAGTGAGTCAAGAAATTGAAACTCAAAAGACGAAGAATGATGAAATTAGTTCTGAAAATCATTTGTTAAAAATTAGAGTAAAAGAACTAGAATTAGAAAACAAAAATATTCAAACTAAGTTAGAAAACATTTCAAAAAATGTTTCAAATTTTAACAAGGGTAGAGAAAATTTAACAAGAATCATAGAAAACTCTCAACCCTCTTCAAACAAAAATGGTTTAGGATTCAAAAATGAATTGAAATTTTCTCCAAAGAAAAATACAAAGTTTAGGAGGAAAATTAATGCAAAACTGAAATCCACAAAAACAATTAATAAAATTAAGATATAGATTCCAAAAACT
The DNA here is from genome assembly GCA_030737875.1 of Allium sativum. NCBI lineage: Eukaryota > Viridiplantae > Streptophyta > Magnoliopsida > Asparagales > Amaryllidaceae > Allium > Allium sativum. The sequence goes on along the minus strand of JASFAX010000020.1, from coordinate 38,903,508 downwards.
AACAATAGTTTGATTAGGAAGAAGCACATTAACTCATTTATGGAATCTGTGCATAATAATGAAAATTATTTATATAAAAGGGATACTAAACCTTGTTGGGTTTGGCTTCCTAAGATCTAACTCTTAGGACCCTATCAATAAGTGGGTACCAATGTGCTTATTAATATTTTTTGATACTACTTTGCACAAAACTTCAGTATATGCTACTTATGTTACGTTGGTATCCTACTCTCTATTTAATTATTTGTTTCTACATATGTTTCTCTGTGTGTTGTGTGTATACTTAACATCTCTTATAAGTATTCCTTTTTGTCGAATGACAAAGGGGGAGAAACATGTTATATAATATGCATATTGACAGGGGGAGTTTATATAGTTGTCATTAGTCAAAAAGGGGGAGAATGTTACATCCCGCTACATAGCGTTTTGACTATGACAACTATACATAAACGTAAATATTATTATCTAACCTTGTTTTGCAGAAAGTCATTTGACAAACAGATTCAAGAACACAATAAACGAAGAATAAATTCGTTATAAAGGTCTGTTAGTCTTAGATATTAATGTTAAAGTCTTCCTTGATGATCACACACACATTTTATATGTATATAGCTTCTCTTATATAAATTAAGCAAGGAATAGTCTGATAACAGAAAACAGACGTCTGGCCTGAAATTTTCAGACGTCTGTTTGCTTAAACAAAATGTTTTTAAATACAATATTCAGACGTCTGGTTGATATATTTCAGACGTCTGAAATGCCACCGAAATACACTATTTCCTTTCTGATTTGATTTTTAAAATAAACAGACATCTGAATTTTATTTTCAGACATCTGAATTCCGAAGAGTTGCATCCTTTATGAAGAGAAACAACTATTTAATCCATATCTCTTCATCAAAACTCTTCACGATCAGTTGTATCTTTTTATATATTATAAATAGAGAATTGCTTAGATGATCTAATAACCGAATTTTATTCTAATTCTCTTCATCTTATTCAAAGCTCTCTAAGTTCTAAAAAGCTATCTACTTTTATACTTGAGACTTTTAAACTTCCATATTCCTTCACGCACCTCATGATTATCATCAAGGAAAGGTTATAGGAAGGGTGTACTTAATATTCGACAATCCGTGTTATCAAGAACACAAAAGAGTCAACAATTATTCTGTATTAGCGAAGACCTCTTCAGTGGTTGAGGGAAGAAATCCCGTTCAGTGGTTCGGGTAATTGTGAACCTATTCCTCCGGGTGAAGTGAGGGTTTTAGTGTTAGTGAAATTCCAGAAGTGAGTCTGGGACTGGACGTAGGACAGTGGTCCGAACCAGTATAAATCGACTGTGTGATTTACTGCTTACTATTCTATTATATACTCTACATCATATTCTCCATACTACACGATCCTATACCGCTGCATAGCCTCTTTCAATTAGTATCAGAGCTACATAGCGTTATAATATGCATATTGACAGGGGGAGTTTATATAGTTGTCATTAGTCAAAAAGGGGGAGAATGTTACATCCCGCTACATAGCGTTTTGACTATGACCACTATACATAAACGTACATATTATTATCTAACCTTGTTTTGCAGAAAGCCATTTGACAAACAGATTCAAGAACACAATAAACGAAGAATAAATTCGTTATAAAGGTCTGTTAGTCTTAGATATTAATGTTAAAGTCTGCCTTGATGATCACACACACACATTTTATATGTATATAGCTTCTCTTATATAAATTAAGCAAGGAATAGTCTGATAACAGAAAACAGACGTCTGGCCTGAAATTTTCAGACGTCTGTTTGCTGAAACAGAATGTTTTTAAATACAATATTCAGACGTCTGGTTGATATATTTCAGACGTCTGAAATGCCACCAAAATACACTATTTCCTTTCTGATTTGATTTTTAAAATAAACAGACATCTGAATTTTATTTTCAGACATCTAAATTCCGAAGAGATGTATCCTTTATGAAGAGAAACAACTATTTAATTCATATCTCTTCATCAAAACTCTTCACGATCAGTTGTATCTTTTTATATATTATAAATAGAGGATTGATTAATTTTTCAATCACCAATTCTTATTTTAATTCTATCTTATACTCTCAAAGCTCTCTGAATTCTAAAAACTATTTATTTTCATATTTGAGACCTTTTAACTTCCATATTCTTTCACATACTTCACGATTATCATCAAGGAAAGGCTATAGGAAGGGTGTACTTAATATTCGACAATCCGTGTTATCAAGAACACAAAAGAGTCAACAATTATTCTGTACCAGTGAAGACCTCTTCAGTGGTTTAGGCAAGAAATCCCGTTCAGTTGTTCAGGTAATTGTGAACCTATTCCTCCAGGTGAAGTGAGGGTTTTAGTGTTAGTGAAATACCAGAAGTGAGTCTGGGACTGGACGTAGAACAGTGGTCCGAACCAGTATAAATCGACTGTGTGATTTACTGCTTACTACTCTGCTATATACATTACATCATATTCTCCATACTACACGATCCTATACCGCTGTATAGCCTCTTTCAACTCTTGCCTTCTTAGCGTCATATCTCTCCTGCAATACCAATATAATTTTGACACAATTGTTATAAAATTTATTTATATATTGTGATATAAATGTGTATGAAACATTTTAATTACGGATAAGCATATTTACTATTACATCCACTTCTTTTTGGTCTGTCCAATCGTATGAAACATTCCTCCCTTTATCAGTGTACTCCACCTCATGTGTAAGTTTTAAAACCTCTCCCATCGTAGGCTCTCTTCCATACTTTGAAACTGAAGATATATATTAATAAAATTATTGAAAATAAGAATGAATGATATACATAAGGATTTATATGAACTGTGACGACCATCCCCGCACCCTCCGACATTTCCCCGAAATGCGTTGTACCAATGTCCAACTAGCACGGGACGGTCGTCAAAAGAAAAGGGTTTGAAACTATGAATCACCAAAGAATCTGTAGTGTATCTCACAGCGCATGAAATAAAATATAATAATAACATAACTTGACATAAAGCAGGCGAGATAGTGCATAAGCTGGAAACTAAACCATCATAGCAGCGGAACCAAAATACAGCTTATGATCCAAACCATCATTATTACAACTTCAAAATACTATCTCTAAAGCAAAATAGAAAAGGCACACTACTAATTCCCAAAGCAGTGACCAACAACAACAGAGGGAGGATATATATAAATAGTACGTGGAAGCCTCATGCTCATCTCCGGACAGCTACTCGTGCATAATCACCTAAGCTGTCTCTAGTCTACTCGTTTAGGAGCACCCAGAGTAATAAGAAGAGACATAAAAACACTTGGTCAGACAAAAGTCTGGTATGAGCGGTAGCAGCAAAGTAAAACAATAACAGGTATAAATAATCATACCTGAACCTGGACCTACAACCAAAGAGTTAGCACAACAAGATGTGTAGTACTCTAAGGTAACACTAACGCATAGTGTAAAACTGGAAATGTGTGTGTCATAGTGATAACAAACATCGAACATAGCAATCGTCCTTACATCACTCACTTAGTGCGTAAAGCATACGATATCCATCGCTTTGATCACCAAATCTATTGGGGTCATGACGACAACTCCATATAACTATTACTCTGACCCCACTGCACTGGTCCATAGTCAATAACCCTAACGGGCCAACCAGTCCACACTTCCTTAGCTCTGGTTCGTCTACATGCCCCCTCTCTCAACGGTGAACCAAAGTTATAGATATCGATAACCCCTTTGCACACGTCCCGCAACAAAGTCGAACTCTAGAAGTTAAACTCATTGGTTCCCGTCTAGATCTTGAGTAATAACTTCCCATTTGGACTTCCTTTGCATCCAGAGTTTTGGTCGAATTGTAGTCGATCTTCAGAAAAGTTCATGCTCATCATTGTTTCGTTCGCTGTCCAGGCTCGAAGACTGTCCCCTGGCCATCGGCTCGTGGTTCCCCTTTCAGCTCACGGTTCGTGATATCGTGGTACGCGCATGGTTCGTGGCCCCTAAGCTCCGGTTCGTGGCACGCCCCTTCGGCTCGTGGTCCTCCTAGGTCCGGTTCGTGACTTGCTTCATGGTTCGGGCTCGCATGGTGGAGCGGTTCGTGAGTCCTGGCATCGGTTCATGGTGCTCACAGGTTCGGGTCAGATTGTGCCATCTAATCGGGTCAGTTCACGCCTCTTCTTGGGTTTGTTTCGTGGTTACTTCCACTGATCCGTGTCGCACCCCCTATCACGAGCTGGTCTGATCCGAATTCCTATGCAACTTCCAACAAGCTATTTATGCCACACGATGGCATTTTCGACCATTCTAACTCCTATGCAACCATGAAACATTCCAAACAGTAGTAATAATATGCATGATCAATCAAAAATATTAAAACATCAATCACATGAGTTATTTTGGATCAAACGTACTCAAAGCCATGATTTTCCCCTTAATCCCCTTAACCATGTTTAACTATAGGATTAGCAAACTTAATCCAAATTAACCCAAATTTTCACCAGAGGCATAAAATAATATTTTAGAATTTCTAAATATTTTTCCATATTTTTATAATGCATAATTTTGCTAATTATCACTGATCACCCTTAGTTAGCCGTAATTAGTGAATAAAAGTGCAAATCACTCACCTTAACAACAAATAAATTATAGATATGAAAACTCCACTGATTTGGGTCGAATTCCTATGTGTTCCAGCAGCTCTATCTCGATTTTGATTCTAATCTGCCTTGATTTGATGTAAATTTGCTTAATATGTGATTATAAAGTGATTAAAGATGAATTTAGAAGGTGGAAGCCATTACTAGGGTTAGAGGAAGGTAAGTGGAAGTTGGAAAAATGAAAATGAATCATCTTCTAACTCTTTTCAGCCCTCCCATAACATTAATCCAAAAATGGGTTACGAGCCTAACCACTAATCACCTATTTAAGCCCGTTTAAGTTGTTTTTCCATTTTCAAATCTTATTTCAGCCATATCTCCCAAACGGTAAGTCCGTTTGATTAATGTGACCACTCTACGGAAAGGTAAACCATCATCCGAATTCAATGGAATTATTTTTAAATCAAAACTACTTTCCAGTCAAAAGTTATGGGTGAAACAAGATTCGCCAGAGGTAAAACAATCATTTAAAATTAGGCAAAAATCGTGAACATGGGAAATGACCCCAATAGTCGTTTCCCAAATTCACACGAACCTACGACTTTGTATGTGAATGAAATAAATATTCTACGAACCTCTGATGCGTAGAATGTGGGTCGTTACATGTTGAAAATTTATATCAATTCTGTCATATGATGTTGAGAAAGATTTGGAGTCACCGCGGTGTAAAGATGGATTCTTATTTGTATTTGCTGCATTCCTTGCTGCTACGTCTTATTAAATTTGATACCCGATTAATCAAAATAATGCAATCAACATAAATGTGAATATTTTCATTATAACTTTCTTTAGCTGCTTTCGTATACCGATATCTAAGAAATGCAGCCCAAACATCATCACTCATCCAATTTAGCTTTTTACCAGCTTTCTTGACCCTTGAAATTGCCTCTCTATAATTTTTCCGCATTTTCATGTTCTAGTTAGTCATAAAAAGTTCCATATCCTGCGGCTCCACACATACTACAGTCTGCATATTTAATTTATTTTAAATTAGGTACAATATTTTAGTTTTCAATAGTAATATACAATTATACTTACCATCAAATCAGCCAAAATAGCGTTCTTGATATGAGGTGGGATACTATCCCAGTGCGACCAACATCCAGACATCCTACTACTGTATGATTCCTTTGATACCTCTAAAATAAGGATAACGGCTCCACCTCCAACCCCCGTATAAATGTTGATGTAGATATTTAATATATTTCAAATAATATAAATTGAAATAAATTTAATATTTACCCGGCACTCTTTGGAACAACCTCTACAAACCTGACGTAGATCTGGCTCCGAGCTGCTAGGACCTACCTCAACTACAAGAGACTGTGAATGAGACGTTTGAGACGTACTCCTTGATCATCTTTTATCAGACATATCTTTCATAATCATATGATGCATACAAAATAATAATGAGCACATAAGCACTACATAATCATTAATCAACACATAATCATTAATCATCACACGATCACTATACCCTGCGTATAATCAACACATAATCGTACATGAAAGAACAATGTATAACTCTTAATGATGCACAACATATATAGTCATCATTATTATTACATAAATCAGAAAAGTAAAGAAAAAAAGTAAATTCATAGCTAAGAATAGTTATCATGATTATTATTACATATTTCAGAATAGTACATATAAATTCATAGTTAAGAGTAGTCATCATATTTTAATTGTTACATAGTTCAAAATAGTACATAACATAAGTAAATTCATAGCTAAGAGTAGTCATCATCTATGATCGGTCTTCAACGTCTTCTGATTCAGACTCGGTCTCATACTCTATACCGTTTTCTTCAGTACTTACAAATACATCTATTAAAACATTTGCGTCATCATTCAACGACCCTACATTGTTTACTGATTTCTCTTACCTAGTCTTGCGACCAAATTAGCTATTCCTAGTAATAGGAATCTTTAGTGTTTACGACATTTTTTGCCGTCAACATTTGGTGCTTTCACTGAGAATCTGAATTCAAGATTTGCGTGTTTCTTCCGTGTTATCATCTCGACTTCGACAAGCTTAGGGTTCCTTGCTCAACCCGATGTCGGGTCCGCTTTCGATGGTAAAGAAGTCAAAGAATGAAATGGTCGGCTCTTCAACCGTAACCGAGGCCGGCACCTCCCAACAACCTCAACTGGTAGATGTCTCGGCCCCTAATGAAACTATCCCTCCTGCCGTGGACCCTGAAGCGCCCGTTACTCAAGCTCAAATTCGCGCGCTTAATGAAAGATACGTAACACCGCGGTCGAGCTCAACCAAGCACTAAGGAAAAACATCGACCTTATGTGGAAACTTCAAAAAAGTCAGCGAGTTGTCGCCCAACTTCAACTAACTCGGAACAATGCTCGACCCCGACCAACCACCTCGAAAACTTCCTCTTCCGAGTCAAGGGGCCCACACCAAAGGGGAAGATTCACCCTCATCAACCATGTCGTCGCTCGCATCAATGCCCTCGACAATGGTGACGGTCATACCAACGGGCATGGAAACGGCGACCGGACCACAGTCACATATAGCGAGGGGGCACAATACCAAGACCTCTGTTGCTTAATTATCAATGACGGACTAGATCCTACAATCCAACCTCCTCTCGACACAACCCAATGGCCGCTAATCGAGGTGAAGGGCCCGTTATTCCAACAGCCCGCGTTCTTACAGAACAGAATCCACGTCACCCTTCTCCGCCTCACCAACCACAAGACCCAATCTTGGATGTTGAGGACATGGAGGAAGACGATCCGGACATCCATTATAGAAGACGGCCTCGCAATAGGACTCCGGAGCCATGTCAAAACCCATGGATCCCAATGGCAGATCCCCATCCAACTTACCTCCTCGACATGATACGAAGGGTCGTGAGGGAAATGCAAGGGGGCGCTCACGGCGCATGGGAAGCGCACATTAGGCATAACCCCTTCATAAGAAGAGTGAATGAATCCGAATGGCCAAGGCGCTTTAGCATGCCACAAATTCCACTCTATGATGGTACCACCGACCCTTGTGCCTTCTTGAATCGCTATGAATGGCAAATGAACTCGAGCCGAGGCGACGACCCAACCAAATGCAAATGCTTCCCTGTCTTCCTATTCGGTACCGCTCTACTTTGGTTTTCCCGCCTCCGTCTCTATTCCATTAAGACCTCCGGACAATTGGTAACAGAGCTGGTCAAGCAATTCAAGGTGCATATCCCGACTCCGAAGAATGCCCACACCTTATCTAACATATATCAGAGGCCCGTCGAGTCGCTTAGGAGCTACCTTTCCCGGTTCAACACAGCTCTCGCCGAGGTCGAAGATCCGGATTCTCGCACCATAATCTTTAAGCCAGCAAAAGGGGTCCTCCTTACTTCAGAATTCGGGGCCTGGATCAATCAAAAACAGCCAAAGAGCCTCGACGCCTTCTATGAGAAGGCGGATCAGTACTTGTGCCAAGAAGAAGCAAGGCGGAACCAGCTTTCCTCCGTAAGTTGCCCCAATGACCCGCTAGCCGATACCGCCAACAACCACTTTAGAGGTAGGCGAGGAGGGGATCCCTTCGACCAAAACAGGAGGGCAGGTCCCCAAAGGCAAAAACCAAATAATGGCAGGATGGATGGACGGAACAACGGGCAAGCCCCAACAGAATTAAGAAAGCCCAGCCCTCGCCAAGCTTTCGAAACCTACACCTCGTTGAATGAAGACATACAGACGATCTACTTGGAAACATGTAACACCCTACCATACAAGAAGCCACATGTCAGAGAATCAACTAACCGCGAGAAGAACACCGAGAGGTACTGTCGATACCATGACGTATACGGGCACGACACCAACGAATGCCGCTAGCTTAGGGATGCAATCGAGAAACTTATACGTGAGAAGCGGCTCGAGCAATATGTCTAAGAGCTCTTTCCTGTCAAAGCAAACTCGCAGCCTCCAGCGCCAGCACCACAAGCAGCCCCTAAGGGAGCTCCAGGACCATCCAACCCGAGATAGGAAATTGTGATCAACACCATCTGTGGCGGATCTTACCCTACGCACAATAGCTTTCAAAAAATGGAGGAATATGTGAGTTTCATTAAACATGCTACTTACGAAACCTGCTCCGCTCTCCCTAAGTCTGTCCCCTCCAAGCTACAAAAAACCATGCGGGACGACATCGTCTTCCGAGAAAGGGAACCGACAGGGGTGGAAATACCAACCACTGATCCCCTAGTCATCACTGCCCAGATCGGTGCCGCTTCCGTGCAGAAGGTCTTAATCGACTCGGGGAGCTCGGTCAACATCATCTTTAAGGCCGCTTACGACCAGATGAAGTTGGAAACATATTACTTGAAGCCATGTCACGCTACCATTCACGGCTTCAATGGAACCTCTAGTTCCCCCGTAGGGATGATCGACCTACCCGTAGAATTGGGCGAGGGGGACCGAAGCCGAGTCCGGATTCTCATTTTCATGGTCATAGACATCGACTCCCCGTACAACGACCTGAGGCATCAGGATGGTTACTAAAGTGAAGCATAGAATTAAGCCAGTTTGAGATATCCTTCATCACCCGACGAGCCATCCTCTGCCAAGCCCTCGCCGACTTCATCGTGGAATTCATAGCCCCCGAGGAGGAACCCGCGCCTAACACTGAATTCCCGACGCCAAATAAAAATTGTTCGTAGACGGCTCCTCTAATAGAAAATGCTCTGGGGTTGGAGTCGTGCTCATCACCCCTGAAGAACGCCGATATATTACGCACTAAGGCTAAATTTCCCTACCACTAACAACGATGCGGAATACGAGGCCTTAATCGTCGGGCTTAAAATCGCGATCGAACTTAAGATTGAGACTGTCCACATCTTCTCCAATTCATAGCTTATCATCCAATAAGTACTGGGAGAGTATCATGCAAAAGAGGGACGGCTTGCTTAATACCTGGCCCGGGTTTAGGGGTTGCTCGTCTGCCTCGAGCATTTCACCATCACCTATATCCCATGTGAGCACAATGAAAAAGCGGATTCCCTCGCCAGAATGGCAAGTTCTGAAGATCCACAACTTAACAGATTCTCCTCGGTTGAAGTCCTCAACTCTCCAAGCATCAAGCAAGGGAAAGACGAGACAATTATGATCACCGAACCTGAGCCCTAATCCTGGATGACACCAATCAGAAATTACCTGCAGCACGGGATCCTACCTAAGCACTATAAGGAAAGGCGCGCGCTCACTCGCCAGTCCGCCCGTTACCTTCTTATAGATAGGATACTCTATCGCAGAGGTTTCTCCATTCCCTCGCTCCGGTGTGTAGCTCACGGCGACGCCCTCCGAGTGCTGAGCAGTGTGCATGAAGGCGTATGTGGCGATCACACTGGGCGGCAGACCCTGGCCAGAAATATTCTCAGACATGGTTATTACTAGACCACGCTCGATCAAGATGTCGCGGACTACACATGCAAATGCGATAAGTGCCAGTGCTTCTCTGAAATTCCAAGAGCCCCTCCTACCGAGCTATCTTAGATAGTCAGCCCATGGCCGTTCGCCATGTGGGGAATCGACATTATTAGAACTCTTCCAATGGCCAGAGGCGGGGCATAGTACGCCGTCGTCTCAGTGGACTATTTCACCAAGTGGGCAGAAGCTGAAGCTCTCACCACCATAACCACGAAGAAGATGATCAACTTTGTTCTCCGCAACATCATTACCCACTATCGAGTGCCTCAAGCTATCATCTCCGACAATGGCACATAGTTTGAGAGCACTAAGTTTAAAGCTTTCTGTCAGTGCTATGACATCGACAAAAGATTCTCAGCGGTGGCCCATCCCCAAGCTAACGACAAATTGAGGCAGTTAACAAGGTCATTAAATCTATCATCAAGAAGCGTCTGGAAAAGGCTGGGGGCATATGGGCAGACGAACTCCCTCTAGCTCTATGGGCTTACCGTACCACCCACAAGACATCAACCAACCATACTCCTTTCACCCTCGCATACGGATCTTAAGCCGTCATTCCCATTGAGCTCTAGTTGCAATCCCATCGTGTCACGTACTTCGACCCAAAGACAAACCAGGATCTACTTCTGGGATCACTCGACTTGCTGGAAGAAAAAAGGAACGAGGCTGATATCAGAGCCGCCGCCCAACGACAGCGAGTTGCTCGATACTTCAACTCCAGGGTTCGCCACGAGGACTTCAACATCGGCGATCTCGTTCGAAAGCTGGTTTTTCCCCTGCCAACATGTCTTGCGCCTTGCTGGGAAGGGCTGTACTCCATCCATCGAAAGCTCAGTGATGGAACCTTTAGGCTCGCCACCGTCGACGGAGCTGAACTCCAAGGGAATGGAATAACGAACATCTCCGCCACTACTTTACATAACTCAGTTTACAGTTGTTTATGCTTTTCAAACAATATTCTATTTTGTCTTAAATCTAAGGAATTGTAAAGGCTATTACTGCCAAAGTTATTAGTAGAAATGGTGTTCAATTTCCTGTCTCTCTGTTATTTACTTCTCACATAATGCGCCTTGTTTTCCAGCAACCAACTCGATTCACGCCTACGAAAACCGAATCGACGCCCCGAGCATGGGAGCCGGCATGGCTATTCCAATTTCCAGGTGACATTGAGTCTGAAATGCTTGGCTACGCCCGACACCCTGAGCACGGGAGCCAGCAATGCTACTTGAGTCGTCGGCCCATGGCGCGATCGAGTCTAAACAACCACGAACTCGAACCTCGGCCCAGTGTCGAGGCCGAGGATAAATCGTTCAGCGTCCTAGTCCCGGTGGCTTGGCGCCACTCAGCGAACGAATAAGATCGATGCAAATCTCCCTTCGTCGGTTGCGGGTGTCGGTCGAGTCTTGGCGCAGCACTTAGACCGACCTTAAATCATTTCTTCCCCTTAGCTATCAAGGCTAAGGGGTAGCCCGTGGCCACGACCGGACCTTAAAAGCTGATGATCAGGGATGAAAACTACGTCGGCGAATAAACGACGTCTGGCAGCTCGCCTCAACCCGAAGAATGACCGGAGAGCTACTTATTTAGTGGACCGCACAACGCGTTACCCTACGCCTTCGCTACACTTGGGTTTAACCCCAGGCCACCCAAAACAACAGGTGCACAGCCTGGTTTCACAAACTACGGGTTCCCTGAGCTGAGGGGAACTTACTGAAACCAGCGCTCTACCTCACCTCTCTGGAATAATTTACCCAGAGGCGACCCCTAATCGCTTTTGTGACAAGTGTAACGATAAGTAAGTTTGTGCAAGTACAGGACGCTGGAAAACTTAGAAAGAACATCCGAACGTTTGACATAAAAGACGATCTTTACTAATTCATATTTCCTTTTTCACACACACACACTAAACAAACTACGTGTCTAATATTTTTACTTTCTAATGACATGGTGTACATGAGAACCACACCATGTCTTGAAAAAACAAAAGCGAGGGTCGTGCTCGCATAAATTATCAGCCTACACTACCAAAATAACGGTAATCCCTGCTAGGATTGCTAACACTAACCATTCTTTCTTTTCTTGTGCTTGTGCTTATGCTTTTCCTTTTTGCAGATTCCACGCTCGATGGTTCATCCTCGGTTCTGGGCTTCTTCTTGCCAAGCTCGATCTTTCCATCTCCGCCCCTCTAGGAAGTGGTCAATTCATGAGAGACCGAGAGGCGTCTCTTGCCTGTCCCTTTGCCACTTGAAATTTCAGTAATGTCAATCAAGGTGGCCTGTGGCATAGGCTTGGGGGCACCCCCAGTAGTAAGGCCGATCACAGCATCACTCGTCGCCGGGACCGCCTTGCCCTCTCGCTCAGCTTTCTCCATGGCCTCTCTGGCGGTCTTCTGGGCGGCAATCTTTTGGGACTTGTGAGGCGTGACGCCACCAGCTCTGGCTTTCTCAAGGGACTCGGTGGTCCTCCGCTGTGCTTCCTCATCCTCCCTCTTCTTCCGGGCCTCGTCGCTGACCCTCTTCTTCTCAGCCTCCTCATCGGCTTGCTTCTTCGCAACGGTGTCGGCAGCTCTCGCCTCGGCGTCCCGTCGAGTCTTCGTTAGGATTTCTTTCATGACAGCTTCATCATGCTCCCGCTTCTCCTCTACCTCCTCACACTTGGCCATAATCTTGGACTGTTGACTCACCACCAGGGCCACCATCAAAGCCACATCGGCTTCTACCAGACCTTTGGCAGGGGCATTCAATCCATCGACCACCTCTCCTTCTTTGTTGAGAATGTCAACCATGCTAGAGGTTATTCTTATGCCAGAAAAGGTATCAAGTTGATCGCTTCCCTCTCCGGTTTGTGTCCCTACGAGGCCCGACCCAGTTTCAGTCATTTGAGGGATCATGGTAGCAGGATCCGCTGCTGTCATAGACCCAGGAGGAGCTGCATAAGCAAAGACACAACCTTTTTAATCCATAAATTTGGTAATCACTTCATTCTCAGTGATGCAGGGTAAAAGGAATTTACCTAAGGTAAAAGATGGCTTATGAAGGATAGGAAGGGTGCTCGCGACAGTGGATGAGGTGAATCCGGCATCTCCCAGCGCTGGAAAGTCAGGATTATACCCAGTGACGGTGTGGACCGAAACCCCAGGACCACTCATCATGACAGATCCAGGGTCAAGAGGCAGATGAGAACTCCCCTCTGCAAATGCTTCCGGCACAACCGCGCGCCTAGTCACTACAAACTTTCCTTTCTCTTCAGCCAGCTTCGCCAACCTCTCATTCTCAACATCCTCCTGCAATAGCCTCCTACCCTCCTCTAGCCTCTCGCGTTCGTCGTCAGTCAAAAGGATGTTCGCAAGTTGGCGCTCGTCTAAAGTGCTCACGTCCACTCTATGCAAGAAGGCCTCGTAAGGGACCAACCTCTCCTAGGTTCTGGCTAGCTCGCGGGGATAGTCTTCGACCAACGAGATCCCTCAGAATCTTAACACTTTCACATACATGCTATTAATACTCTCCTCGAAGGAGGACCCAATACAGAACTCTGCATCGTTCAGCTGTCCCCTTAGCTGCTCTATCTCCCTCGCATGTTCAAGCCGTGTACCCTCAGCCTTGCTCAACACATCCCTGTTGCTGGCTTCAGCATCCTCCTTCGCTTTCTTCATTACCTCGAGCTGCCTCTTTAGCTCAGCAACCTCGGCGTTCTCAGCCCGCAACCTCTCGTTTTCCTCCCTCAGAGCAGCATTGCCATTCTGGAGTTAGGTAAGCTTCCCCATTTCTTCATCCATCTCAGCGCACACTTTGGACCGCTTGTCCTTATCATTCTTAAGGGTTGTATTTTCGAGGGTCAAGTGACTTACTGTATCATTGAAAGTCTCGCGGTCGTGCTTAACTTCCTCCTTTAAGATCGCATAGGCCTGCTTCAGCTCCACTGCAACAATATGGACAAAGGTTAAAACTGAGGGACATACGGGATAACGGCTAATGACAAATAGACCTACCTATCTCAGTTTCCAAGTGAGTAACCGAGGTCTTTTCACCATCAATAGTTAATTTCGGTTGATTAGCTCTAGGTTTTTCTTCTTGAATAACTCCGAAAGGTGGAGGGAGTACTTGGCAAGTTCGTTGGCTTGATAGTACGCAGCTTGTACATACATCCATATTTTTCTGGAGTCCCTACTGGGAGCGGGACGGAGATCAGGGAGAGATAGTAGTTCATCAAAATAGTATTGAGGGAAGTACAGCTTCAAAAATGCCCTCCTCACCTCCTCGAAAAACGCCCAGATCTGAGATTCCTTCAGATTTTGCATTCCTGTCGCCGCCTCCGTGGCATGTCTCAACTGGCCAAACAACACCTCCCTCCACCTAGCGGGCTGAGCGGGGACCGGAGGGGCGACCGACGTGGGAGCTACCAAAGGCCGAGGTCGAGAGTCACCTATGTTGAGCCGAGTTTCTCCCATAGGCTCACGGACAGAAGGAGGAGGTGGTGATGGAGATCGCTAAGATCGACTCTGTCCCGACGACTGCTGCCTTGTTCTAGCGGAGATGGAGCACCATACAAGCTAGCGGATCCCTGGAATCTCGCGAAAAAAGAACTCTGGAGATACTGGCGACTCCCGCGCCCATAACTGTGTTCGCCACTTCCTCCTTCCATGACACCTGCCAATAATACAAGCCGAAGTTAGTCGAGTAACTCACATAGGCCAACATCTATGCAATGCAGTGTTATGAATGAGTGCCCTAAGTGTTCTCACAACAGACCAGATTACGACCCGATCGGGGAAGTTAACCCATCAACCGCACAAGAAATTTCCTCCAGGATCGTCGTGTTCGGCCATGGAGTCATTACTAAGGGGAGTCCATTTAAGCCATCAAACTGGCCTGGGGGGGTCTAGTGAGGTAGTGACCCCTGAGTGAGTTGCAGGAGACTGCGGTCTATCCGACACTCCTTCCCCTTCCCCTGCCGGAGATGAGACGGGAGTGCTCGGTAACCCCTCCTCTCTGGCAACTTCCTTTTAACCATGAGCCTCTATCCCGTGCACATCTCCTTGAGGCGAAGTAGTATTTTGCATCTTTCCTCCCGCTGGGGGCATTTTCCTCTTCCGCCCGATAGGGGAAGAGCAGGCCGCAGCTCCCTCTTTTGCAACACTAATAGCCACCGCGGGCCTTATCACAGCCCGGTTGTCCGGCAGCAACCCGGCGCGGTGGAGGCGGTCCTGACTTGTCATGGTACTGGTGTCATGAAGATACTCCGGTATCGCCCGCAAGGCCATAAGGCGTTGCCGATATTCGTCTCCAGTAGGCGGCTTTAGATTTGCTGCCACATCCCATTTCAAAACCATGAGTAAAGAAGGGAATCCTAAAATTACAACAAGGAATGGAGTCAGAGAGACACTTACTTCCCTCGAGCCACCTTCTAGCAAATCCGGTAGGACAGCTGACGAAGAACCACTCGCGCTTAAAAACAGACAGCCTAGGACACGTCCCGACAAAAAATTTGGTAGCAGCCGTCGTTTCCAAAGACCATTGAGAGAGAGTGGCCACACTTGTTTTCCTTAAATGGAAGAGGTATCGAATATCTCCCGGGTAGGCTCCCTGTTTAAAAACTCGCGGAAGAGAATGTAAGTCCTCAAGAGAGAATCATAGGCATTGGGGTGTAACTGCGATGGCGCGAGACGGAAATAGAACAGCATGTCTCGAATGAAGTTGTTAGCTGGGGGCACGCACCCAGACTGGCAAGCTTGCCGGTTCCAAGCAGTAAGACCCTCGGGTGGTATATGGGCTCAGTCATCTTTCCCGGGGGCATGGGCATCGCCCACCAGAATCTTAAACCGGATGGCCATCTTCCTGACTGTAGCAGCATCCAGGCTCGACTGCACTGAGTCAATAGGATTCTCCAAAATTACCGCATCGGGCAGCATGTCCGGAGCCACTGGAGGAACGAGGTCGTCATTGCCCATGATATCTATATTCTCGGCCTCTTCAGTCACGACCGGGGAGTGTTTCCATTCAAATTGTTCCCCATGCTCAGACGCTTCAGGCGAGCTAGTCGAATAAGTGTTAGATCACAGATTTTTGATTCATGAGAAGGAAGAAGAGAAGATCAAAGGAAAAGTGATATAGGTTATGATTATCTATTTAATTGTGTCTTAGAGGTGTTATATATTGTTAAAATCTATCCTCAAATATATAGCATACACAAATGCATTTACGAAAAGGCACTTCGCGAAAAGACACTTCGTGAAAAGACACTTCGCGAAAAGACACTTCGTGAAAAGACACTTCGCGAAAAGATACATCGTGAAAAGACACTTCACGAAAAGACACTTCGTGAAAAGACATTTCGCGAAAAGACACTTCGTCACTTCGTGAAAAGACACTTCGCGAAAAGACACTTCGTCACTTCGTGAAAAGACACTTCATGAAAAGACATTTCGCGAAAAGATACTTCATCACTTCGCAAAAAGGCACTTCGCGAAAAGACACTTCATGAAAGGACACTTCATAACTTCGCGAAAAGACACTTCGAAAAGAATTCACGAAAAGACACTTCACGAAAAGGCACTTCACGAAGAGACACTTCATATTTCCAACAGTCATATTTTACAACGACCATATTTTCTAACGGTCATATTTTCTAACGGTCGTATTTCCAACGTTCATATTTTACAACGGCCATATTTTCTGAAAGGCATCATATTTTATGAAGAGATTCCTTTTCATTTCTAAAAGGAAATGGGTGCATCTCTTTGATATAACTCTTCATGGAAGTTAACAACTCTTCAACGGTTATATATACATTAAAGCATTTTTTCCATATCACCAAAAAATCTTCTCATATTTTCTGATCTTAAATTCTATACATTCTTGCATACTAAAAAGCTCTCCATTATTCAAATTACTTGTTGAATCGTTGAAATTATTTCATATCTCTTGATTCAATAAGTAATATACTTCCTTCAATCTTCACATACACGTTGTATACTTGAGGATAAGATTATAGGAAGGGTGTACTACAAGTGACTAGTCCGTGTAATGAAGACACAATATATAGTCAATCATCAACTACTTGTATTGAAATTCCGGTAAGCCTGTAGTCGTTCAAATCAGGTGGGTAAGCTTGTGGCCCGTGAAATCAAGTGGGTAAGCTTGTGGCCCGTGAAATCAAGTGGGTAAGCTTGTAGCCCGTGAAATCAAGTGGTGTATTGTGAACCTGTTCCTCCGGGTGAAGCGAGGTTGTTGACTAGTGAAAATCCAGAGAGAGGTCTGGGACTGGACGTAGGACGGTGCTCCGAGCCAGTATAAAAATCCCTGGTGTGAATTTTCTATTTTTACTGCATTTACTATTATACAGTTCTGTGATTATCTATTACTTCATACTTGACTATTGTTCGTCATATTAGACGATCATTGTGTGTATTATACTTAGCAAGTACACGCAAATTTTAAATTGGTATCAGAGCCTGGCGTTCTAGAGATCGTAACAACATCCTAGAACAAATGGCTATAAAGAAATCTAGTCAGGGAACTATAAAATGGAAGAGCAACAAAGCAGAATCAGGAGATCAAGGAAACAAGTGTCTCATGGCTAAAGTCATATCACAATCGGTATGTACAGATTCATTATATAAAGATCTTTTGTTAGACCATGAAAAATTATTGAAACTCAATACAGTCGTTTTAGCTATGTCAAAAAATTACAAGCAAGAAAATTCCAAATTAAAAGAAGAAAACAATCGTTTGGTAAAACAAGCCAACTGTTTTGAAAATGCCTTAGAAGAGCTTGTTTCTCAAAAAGATTTCCTTCAAAAAGAAAATGAGCGACTAGAAGATAAAAACAATGTTCTTTTAAAGGAAATCGATCTTTTGCAAAATAGAAATATATCATTAGAAGATTCTTTAAATAATTCTAGTTCTTTAATTTCGTCTCTTAAAAAAGAGAATGGAGCTTTAACTGAAAAGAATTTAGAATTATCTAAAGAATATGAGATTTTAAAGGTGAATAATAATATTTTGCAAAATGAAATTTCTGACTTAAAAGAAAGTTCTGAAAAATTACAATCTTCTTTAGATAATTCAGAATCTCAAGTTTTTGATCTCAAAAATGAGAATGAAACCCTAAAAAGGGAGAATTCTGAATTCGAAATTGATATCGTAAAAACTACCAAAATGTTTTTTGAAAATACCAATCGCGACTTTGGAGTAAAATTTGAAAAATGTACAAATAAGTTCGCGAAATTTAATAAAGGTCAAAATGATTTAAATATGGTTTTATCTAAATCTCGACCTTTACATGACAAAAGTGGTTTAGGATATAATAAAACCAATCATAGAAATTGTACTAGATACGCTTTTATGTACAACAAGAATAACTCTGCTAGAACTAATACACATCCTAGATCCAATTATTATTCGAATACTTCTATGACATCTAGAAGTACGAATAGAAATATCAATAGAAACCACTTAAGTATTTGGGTTCCATTAGATTGGAGAAGCAGAGAAAAATATATTGATGATTATTTTGATTCAGTAGTTAATAATGAAAATTTTATCTTTAAAGGTTCCATTAAACCCTTTTGGGTATGGTTACCTTCTATCTAACTCCTGGACCCAATCGAAACAAGTGGGTACCAAAGTATATACATCATTTTTTTTTGCAGGTACACCACAACAAAGAGAAGACTATTTCGGTATCTCTATGGACGTATAATAAATAGTCTCGTATGCTCTTTGAAAACTATCTATGCTTGTTTTCTCTTACTTGTTCTTGATTACTGCTTTATCATGTTATATATTCTTTTTAATCGATGACAAAGGGGGAGAAAAAGTATAGAATATATATGCATTATACACTAACATTTTGTTAAAGGGAAACAAATGGTAAGTACTTTTACGTATGCACTAACAAAATGTTGCAGAGAAGCTTTATATTCAGGGGAAGATAAATATATGCAAGCATACATTCATGGGGAGAAAATAAATAACTCTGCAAGATTGCAAGAGGTTGTCATCAATCAAAAAAGGGGGAGAATGTTAGATCACAGATTTTTGATTCATGACAAGGAAGAAGAGAAGATCAAAGGAAAAGTGATATAGGTTATGATTATCTATTTAATTGTGTCTTAGAGGTGTTATATATTAATAAAATCTATCCTCAAATATATAGCATACACAAATGCATTTACGAAAAGGCACTTCACGAAAAGACACTTCGTGAAAAGACACTTCGCGAAAAGACACTTCGTGAAAAGACACTTCGCGAAAAGACACATCGTGAAAAGACACTTCACGAAAAGACACTTCGTGAAAAGACACTTCGCGAAAAGACACTTCGTCACTTCGTGAAAAGACACTTCGCGAAAAGACACTTCATGAAAAGACATTTCGCGAAAAGATACTTCATCACTTCGCAAAAAGGCACTTCGCGAAAAGACACTTCATAACTTCGCGAAAGGACACTTCGAAAAGACAATTCACGAAAAGACACTTCACGAAAAGGCACTTCATGAAAAGACACTTCATATTTCCAATAGTCATATTTTACAACAGTCATATTTTACAACGACCATATTTTCTAACGGTCATATTTTCTAACGGTTGTATTTCCAACGTTCATATTTTAAAACGGCCATATTTTCTGAAAGGCATCATATTTCATGAAGAGATTCCTTTT
The DNA here is from genome assembly GCA_030737875.1 of Allium sativum. Classification (NCBI taxonomy): domain Eukaryota; kingdom Viridiplantae; phylum Streptophyta; class Magnoliopsida; order Asparagales; family Amaryllidaceae; genus Allium; species Allium sativum. The sequence goes on along the minus strand of JASFAX010000020.1, from coordinate 38,883,733 downwards.
CATTTCTAAAAGGAAATGGGTGCATCTCTTTGATAAAACTCTTCATGGAAGTTAACAACTCTTCAACGGTTATATATACATTAAAGCATTTTTTCCATATCACCAAAAAATCTTCTCATATTTTCTGATCTTAAATTCTATACATTCTTGCATACTAAAAAGCTCTCCATTATTCAAATTACTTGTTGAATCGTTGAAATTATTTCATATCTCTTGATTCAATAAGTAATATACTTCCTTCAATCTTCACATACACGTTGTATACTTGAGGATAAGATTATAGGAAGGGTGTACTACAAGTGACTAGTCCGTGTATTGAAGACACAATATATAGTCAATCATCAACTACTTTGTACTGAAATTCTGGTAAGCCTGTAGCCGTTCAAATCAGGTGGGTAAGCTTGTGGCCCGTGAAATCAAGTGGGTAAGCTTGTGGCCCATGAAATCAAGTGGGTAAGCTTGTAGCCCGTGAAATCAAGTGGTGTATTGTGAACCTGTTCCTCCGGGTGAAGCAAGGTTGTTGACTAGTGAAAATCCAGAGAGAGGTCTGGGACTGGACGTAGGACGGTGCTCCGAACCAGTATAAAAATCCCTGGTGTGAATTTTCTATTTTTACTGCATTTACTATTATACAGTTCTGTGATTATCTATTACTTCATACCCGACTATTGTTCGTCATATTAGACGATCCTTGTGTGTATTATACTTAGCAAGCACACACACATTTTAAATATTAGACAATTGTTGAAGTCCTGTGTGGGTAAGCTATCAAGTGGGTAAGCTTGTAGCCTGTGAAATCAAGTGGGTAAGCTTGCGGCCCATAAATCAAGTAGTGTTGTGAACCTGTTCCTCCGGGTGAAGAGAGGGTGTTGCTTAGTGGAAATTCCGAAGAGGAGCTTCGGGACTGGACGTAAGACGGGAAGTCCGAACCAGTATAAAATTCCTAGTTTTTTTACCTTGCCTCACTTTATCTTATTGCTTGTGTGTGATTTATCTTTCTAAATCATATTTATTTACATAGCTATTGTATAATACAAATTATCATATCATATTCCGCATTGCCATATTTAAAGATCCTGCATAAGCCGTGCACACCGACTTTTCATTTGGTATCAGAGCTTGGTCATCTCCTAACCGTAACATAGTTATTTGATATATTCTAGTAATATGGCAAATAACGCTAGCACTAGTAACACCACTTACACAGATGGTCAATCGACACAAAGACCTCCTTTCTTTAATGGCCTAAACTATAGTTATTGGGCAACACGTATGGCTTTTTATATGCAATCAACTAGCTATGATGCTTGGAATGCTACTCAGAAAGAGATAATAAATCCAACTACTGAGTATGCAGAATGGACGGCTACTGAGAAAACCGCAGCTGCTGTAAATGCAAAAGCAATCAATATGTTGTTTTGTGCATTAGACCAAAATGAGTATAACCGTGTTAGTATTTGTACCACTGCTTTTCAAATTTGGCAAGCGCTAAAAACCACTCATGAAGGTACTAACAAGGTTAAACAAGCAAAAATAGCTTTGTTGAAAAGTCAATTTCAAAATTTCAAAATGAAGCCGAATGAAACAATCAATGAGATGTATTCTAGGTTTCAAACCATTCATCATGCACTTATTGGATTAGGGCAAAGATACTCAGATTTTGATGTAGTTTCAACAGTCCTACATTCACTGACTAATGAATGGGAAGGAAAAGTATTAGCAATAGAAGAAGCTAATGATCTTTCCACCATGAAGCCAGATGAATTGATAGGAAATCTTATGTCCTATGAAGCTAACTTGCAGGCTAGGAAAGAACAAAAAAAAGAAAAGAAAAATGTAGCTTTTCATGCTGAAAAGGATGATGACATCTCAGATTCCAAAGATGAAGATCTAGCATTCATTGCAAAAGGATTCAAGAAATTCTTAAAGCAACGAAAGGCTAGTCGTTACAACATAAAGAAGTTTTGGATCAAATAAACCATCATCATCAAATGAAGAATGCTTTAATTGTCATAAGAAGGGACACATGCAAAAGGATTGTCCAGAGCAAAAGAAGAAGACAGAAAATGAGAAATTCAAACACAAGAAGGACAAGTCAAAGAAACGAGCATTCTCAGTGACATGGGATGATTCAGATTCATCCTCGTCTGATAGTGAAAGTGACTCAGACGATAAACAAGCAAATGTATGTTTTATGGCTAAAGAAGATGAGGTACAAATTCCTTCTTTTGAAGAAGTCCTTGATATAAATGCTGAATTGATATATAAATTCAAAGATATGAAACGACAATTCAAACAAGCTCAAACAGATTTACGTAGAGCAGAGTTGGAGCGTGATATGCTAAAAGACGAGAAGAAAATATTAGAGGAAGAACTTGAAAAATTTCAAGAGTCATCATCTAATGTTAATTCTCAATTAACTCTTTTGAGTCAAGAAATTGAAACTCAAAAAGAGAAAAACGATGCTCTTACTGCTGAAAATCATGAGCTTAAGGCAAAAGTCAAAATTCTAGACGTAGAAAAAGCTAGCTTACAAACTAAGTTAGATGACATTACTCAAAATGTTTCTAACTTCAACAAAGATCGAGAAAATTTGACAAAGATTATTGAAAGTTCACAGTCTGCTACAAATAAACATGGTTTGGGGTATAAGAAACAAGATACCAAGAAACATCTTGGTAATAAAAGAAAGAAAAAGGTGCAAGAAACTAAAGCTAAGAAAAATCATAGTTTGTTATATTCCAAGCCAAAACCAGTTGTGAATTTTCAAAAGAAAAACGTCAAGACTATCAAAATATGGGTTCCTAAAACAAATAACTACTTGATTAGGAACAATTATATTCAGCAGTTCATGAATACAGTGCATCATAATTATAATTATATTTATAAAGGGGATACCGGACCTGTATGGATTTGGACTCCTAAGGCCTGACTCTTAGGACCCTATAAAAAGGTGGGTACCTTGGACTTAATCTTATTTTTGTAGGTCCCACTTAAGAAAAGAGAAAAGTGGATTTTGGTGCCATATTCTCGTATTTTTTTTCATGGGGAGAAAATGCTTCTAATAGTGTATATACAGGAAAATTAGTTCATATACTCAAGAGGGAGAAAATCACATGATTCAATATCTCTTAAAGGTGCTAAAATTATTTCTCTACTACTCTCGATTACTGTGCTTATTATGGTATTTATTATTTTTAATCGATGACAAAGGGGGAGAAATATTTTCTCTTATGATTATTCATATCATTCATGGTACATATACTATCATTTAAAATTATGTGCTTAACATAGTAATAGTATATTTGTGCTAACATTTGTTAATGCAGGAATCAAAAGGTAAGATTATTTATATTATGAACTAACAAATTTTGCAGAAATTCAGGGAGAGTTTTATATTTGGAGAGAGAAAATCCAAGGTGTTGTCATCAATCAAAAAGGGGGAGAATGTTGAGACACGAGAATTTCGATTGATAACAACAAAATGAAGATCAATGGAAATCATGACATGGAGCTAAGATTATAGAAATGTAGATGTTTAAGGGGGAGCATATATAAGGGGGGAGATAACGATTGCAATATTAAGCTATGTTGTCATCAATCAAAAAGGGGGAGAATGTTGAGTCAAAGGTTTCATAGCATATTTTGAATAATGACAAGAAGGAGCTTCATGATCGACAAAAAGAAGAATCGATGTTTTCGTAAGTTAGAGGTTGATTATTTAGAGTTATAAATGTTAAAATCTATCCTCAAATAATCATACTCCTCATCATTTTTGAATATATACATAAATACACATTTTCTGTGCAAATTGACAAAAACCTGTCGACCTACAAAAATTCTTGTTGACCTTTTTCAAGACAGAGACAAAACCTGTCGACCTACAAAAAAATCCTGTCGATCTACAAACCTGTCGACCTACAAAAAAATCCTGTCGACCTACAAAAAAATCCTATCGACCTACAAAACATGTCGACCTACAAAAAAATTCTGTCGACCTACAAAACCTGTCGACCTGATCTTTTTCAACCTGTCGACCTCTTTCGGGAAAAATGCACAGCAAATGTCCATTCATGAATATAACGTGTATATATATTCAAATACCTGTCTACCTATCTTTTTCGACCTGTCAACAACTTTTCAAACAGCAAGCAACCTTTCGAAAAGTCATCTTCTTTCATCAAGAGATTTATCCATTTCTCTTCATCAAAAATCATCATTATTCATTGCAGCTCTTCATCAATGATTACAACTCCTCATTCACTATAAATACATCTTGAATCATCATCCAAATAACTGATTCTTGCTCCAATTTCTGATCTTACTTTCTGAATACTCTTGCATTCTAAAAGCTCCCAAATTCAAGTTACTTATTGAATCCTTGATAATATTTCTCATATCTTGATTCAACAAGCAACTAACTTCCTTCAAATCTTCGCATTCAATTCATATACTTGAGGATAAGATTATAGGAAGGGTGTACTCAATTATTGACTAATCAGTGTTGAAACAAGAACACATTCAGAAGTCAAACTCTTGTAATTGTTGAAGTCCTGTGTGGGTAAGCTTATAGCCCGTGAAATCAAGTGGGTAAGCTTGTAGCCCGTGAAATCAAGTGGGTAAGCTTGCGGCCCGTAAATCAAGTAGTGTTGTGAACCTGTTCCTCCGGGTGAAGAGAGGGCGTTGCTTAGTGGAAATTCCGAAGAAGAGCTTCGGGACTGGACGTAGGACGGGAAGTCCGAACCAGTATAAAATTCCTAGTGTTTTTACCTTGCTTTACTTTATCTTATTGCTTGTGTGTGATTTATCTTTCTAGATCATATTTATTTACATAGCTACTGTATAATACAAATTATCATATCATATTCCGCATTGCCATATTTAAAGATCCTATATAAGCCGTGCACACCGACTTTTCAATAAGAAGAAGACGATCCTTTGGTGGTGGTCTCAAGCTCGCTGCCCGACGAGTCACCTTTGGGGGCAGGATCGGATGTGCGCAAGGTGGGCTGGGAAGCCTCGGATTCCACAGTCTTTTCGGTCCTTGATCGGGTTTGCATCTTTAGCTATACTTTAACGAATCAATATTAGTACGGGCTGTATAGTGACCTGCACCCCTCGTGTTGGTGACAACTAATACGTGCGTGTAATGCTATGCAAGGATGAGCTACATAAAGAAAGTTTAGAACAACTCGTAACAGTCTAAGTCCCAGTCCAGTTGTATGCTCTACCCTATGTATGTAGTCCTAAAGCCCCGCTTGCGCGGCTAACGATATATGCATCAACGCTAAGCATGCAAATCCAGAAATGAAGATTCAGAAGCCAAAGTCCAAACGGCATGGCAGATCGGAAGCTCGATAGCGGCCATATCCCTAGGCTCGAAAATTCGAGCCCCAGGTTCGAGGTTTCGAACCCGGAAGGGTTCGAAGTTTTGAACCAACCTGGGTTCGAAAACTCGAGCCCCTTTGGGTTCGAAATTTCGAACCCATGGGTTTGGAAATCCAAACCCAGGAAGGTCTAAAGCTTTGAACCCCCTGGGTTCAAAGATTCGAACCCTGTGGGTTCGAAAATTCGAACCCACTTTGGTCCAGAAATTCAAACCCACTGGGTTCGAAAGATCGAACCCAGATGGGTTCGAAAAATCGAGCCCACGGGGTCTCTATGCCTACACCGTGGCCCCTTGACCTCTTCCTCTTCTCGACTCCTCGACACGTGGCCCTACCTAGTTCGGGTTCGAAATTCACTGGGTTCGAATTCGTGGGTTCGAAGCTTTCAGGAAATGGCGGCGAGAGAGAGAAAAAGTAGAAGGGAAAGAGTGAGGGGGGAGGCCCTATTTATAAAAGAAAAAATGACCCTTCGCATTCCACTGCAGGCTCTAAATTTCGAGCCCCTCGGGACTCAAAATTTCGAGGCCCCGGCTCGAAATCTCGAGCCCTCCAGGGGCTTGAGATTCCGAGGCCCCACCTTGAAAATTCGAGCCCAACAGAGACTCGAGATTCCGAGGCCCCGCCTCGAAAATTCGAGCTCACCAGGGACTCGAAATTCCGAGGCCCCTTGGGCTTCGAGAATTCTAAACCCCAAAAAAAATATAAATATAATAAATGTTTATATATGTATTGGCTACTCTCGCATGCGTGCCGAATCCCGCGCATCCACGGAGGCCACGTTCTACGAATGCTTGACGACTTGAGCACGACACGTCCTCCAACGACGGCTCATCTGCACCGCCAGGAGGAATGGGCCTTATAGCTAATACTTATTTTACCTCTTGAATTACATGAAAGATTAATAGCTTCGCTACTCCTTTAACCTGCACAAAGCACATCATGTTGAAGGCAAGACGTAATTTGGGGGGCAAACGTTAACCGGCTTTTTGGTCTGGTTCCCAAGAGAGCATCAGACACGCTCAACTCAACATACCTCGTGAAGATGAGGCCGAAAAGGAACACACAGGAGTGAAGGAAACATGATCAAGACCAGAAGACGTCCACAGTCCAAGGCCTCGGACCCCGAAGGAGTTACGAGCCTTGACTACCTGGTCCCGGGACCCTCACGCCTCTCGGAAGAACCACAACCGGGCATGACGCGGAATTCGCACCCAACCGGGTGCAAATTCTCGCACCATGCTTGGGTTTGAAATTTCGAACCCAGTGGCGCGGGATCTCAAGCCCAGTGGGTGCGAAATCTCGCACCCACAGCTGGGCTCGAGATCCTAAGCCCAGCGGGCGCGAAATCTTGCGCCCACGGCTGGTTACGAGATCTCGAGGCCAGCTGAGCGAGATTTCGTGCCTACATTTGGGTTCGAAATTTCGAGGCGCGAGGGGTGCGGGCTCGAATTCCCTGCATGTGGTCCCCCTTTTCATCTAATCCTACCTACTTCCACTCCTATAAATAGCGCATGGCCTCACACTTCAAAGGGTTTGGATTTTCTTCACTCAAGATTTCCCTAAAGCTTCATGAGCTCCATTAATGGCGTCTCATATTTGAGGAAGAAGGAGAATTAAATATTCTTTTTCCCAAATACCTAGCATATTTCAATTATGAAAGTAAATGTAATAAGTATGGCTCCACCTTGTAATTCTTGAGTGATTAATAAAAGTTCAACATCCTTCCAAAGTGGACGTAGGCCTAATCCGCAGCTAAACCACTATAAATACTTGTGTCATTTACTGCTTTCTTTTACCTACTCTTGTGACAAAATTAACTATTCCTAGTAATAGGAATCTTTGGTGTTTACGACATTTTTTGCCGTCAACACCATGCTTTGGGTTTTTTATTATCGTCGCAGAAGTGAAGTTCGGGCTGCATACGGAAGTATAGTATATCACGTCTTGAATTCGCATCATCCTTGGTTTTCCCCTTTACATTGTAAAATGTATTAAAAACGTTATCGATTTTTTTCCCGTTGTGCATGCGTCAATATTATGTCGAAGTAGGAGATTTTTCTAGTATGGTAACTCCAAATATATTTTGCTTGCACCAATTGTGAATATCTGATTTACCTGGAATTTCAACCCGTTCCCCAGTTTCATGTATCTTTGGATAGTCTTTTACAATTTCATATATCTCTTCACTTGTCAAAATTTTAGGAGGTAGCATATTCTCTACTCTATTAGCTTTAAAGTTATTTATCCGTCCTAAATTTATGACTAATATGTAGAAAGCACGGATGACAGTAAAAACTAGTAAATTCATGATAAGTCATATAGAAGTGTTTTCATGCTTCGCCATCAGACGGATGTATCAAAATTCCTTCATCTAGTGTTCTCACGCTGTGCCATCGCATACGACATGCTGTAGTAGAAGATGCATATAGCCGTTGAAGTCTGGGAGTTATAGGTAGATAATGCATTCTTTTATATCGAACTTCTTTTACTTGCTTTTTTCTTGGTTTATATCTATCTTCATTGCATAGTTTGCATTTTCTAAGGTGAGCATTATCTTTCCAATACAAAATGCAATCTTTTACACATGTATCTGTCTTCTAATATAGCAGTCCAAAAGCAAACATAAGTTTTTTCACTTTATAATGACTATTGCACATCAAATTATTGGGCGACATGTGTCGTTTTGCAGTTTGTACAACCGCTGTAAATGCAGCTTCTGTAAGATTGAATTTTGATTTCATAGTGATTTATTCGGCGGTTAAAAATAATTCGATTACTCTTGTACATCCATCTCACAATGGCCTCTCAGCAAAATCCAATAAATCATTAAAAAATAACTTCCGTCGTTGGTTCTTCAACATTTTCGTTCTCATCGTCGCCTTGATCAATGGTGGGAAACATTAATCGTGCTACATCTTGCACCATATTTTCTATCGGATTTGCCATTGTATTATCGTCCTCTACCACTACAGGATTAGATGAAGGTTGAAAAAGTTCTCCATGACAATCCCAAAAGTAATAATTCGGCACAGAACCAAATTTATACAGATGTACTTCTACTACATCTGGCTTCCAATGCTTTAGATGTTTGCACTTACTACACGGACTACGAACGTCTACATTATTTTGATTATTAGACTTAGCAAATCTAATATATTCTTGGACACCGTTATAAAAATGTTCCTTTGTCGATCCTTTCATACCAGTTCCGGATTCATACATCTAACTACGATCGAGGAAATAATTGAATGTTTTCGTTATGTTAGACTATTCGATCAAACACTTTACATTAATGAAAGTCTTGTAAAATTTCATTTATAGCTACTTCGTTTTTTCGATTTAATAGTTTATTGCTTTTTTACTTTGACAGCCAATCGTCCTATTTCCCATTACAAATAGTAACATAATCATGTTTTATAAATCATTTCAGGTTAAATGATTCAACCAAATTTCGGCAGCACTTCCCTTTGGTCCCTGTATCATACACAAATGCATGTGCACAGGGAACAAAAAGGAAGTGCCATCGAAATTTTGTTAATCGTTTAAACTGAAATGATTTAAAAAATATGCTTAGATTATTTATTTGTAACTTGTCCAATACTGGTACAAATCCAATAAATATTGTATCAGATGAATATAGATTTCCATTCTATATAAAAACGAATATTCATATAATAATCATATACAACACTTGTCATACGGGGCCAAAGATCTCTAAGGGATTCGCATAAGTAAAACACATTTTATAATTTTTATTTTAACGTTTACATAATATTTTTTAATATGTTAAATAAATATTTGTTAACTACAGTTTTAATTTTAAAACATACTATAACTTCCATTCCAAAGCCTTAAATCTGAATTATTAACATGTAATTTAAAATTAACCAGCTATGTTAAGTTTTAAATTACAATTTTTTATAAAAAATTCAAAAGCTAGCACTTTCAATAAATTAGATTATAATTATTTTAACTTATGCTAATACATATAAGTAACACATGCTAGTAATTTTAATATAATATACATATTTTTGCTTAAATGACAACAAACATTATTAACAAATATTCGCACAAACTTATCAATAAACATGTAAATAAATAGTACACACAAATTTTCAAATCACACAACCAGTCAACAATTCTACATCAACTAACACAATATTACCATGACAACAACTATGCAATAATCATTGTTTTCAATCTCCTTACCAATTACATTTACTCCCAAATCAACCTACAACACAATCATCATCATACGTATCCTACATGACAACCAATTTCAAACCCTTAAGCATGCAACTAAACCCATAATTAACTCTTATTAAACATAGAATAGGGTTAGAAGACATACCGGCACGAAATTAGAAGCTTGGAGGCGTGTTTGGAGGCTTGGAGTGTTGTAGCGATGAGGGGGCGATGGGTTGGAGGGTTTTGGTAAATGATTTGGGGGAAATTGGAATGGGGAAGATGAAATAACAGCTGATGCTTTTATGAGCAGACCGTGCAACGGCTTGCGCCGGCTTGCAACGACCGCTTTTTTTAGCTGTCGCGAGCCGTTGCCACGGGTCTTCGCTATTTGAAGTGCATCTTATTATGTTCTACATTGCGAAAGTGTAGCTCAAACTTCAAAACACAAAAGGTGGATCGATTAGGCACTACTATAAAAGTAGGCATATTCGACACAAGTTTTATGTGGTCTTAAATCAAAAAAGTGTTGCATTTTCCTCTTTTTTCAAATGGGCAACACCGGAAGGGCGTGGCATCCGCGGTCGTTGCCTTAGCCCTCTAAGGCAACACTTTAGCTCATCTATTGCCACGGAAAGAAAGTGTTGCGTTATAGACGTAATGCAATACTATTTGCATGTAGTGCAACAATATTTGGCGTTGCTTGAAAATTAGTTAGATCTTGGCTACCACGTCACGATAGCGGGGCCACGTCAACTTTCCATGTTAGCTACCTAGGTGTCACGTGACACGTCAGCTCTCCATGTCAGATGCACACGTGTCACATGCCATGTCAGCTGTGGCATCTACGTGCCATGTGGAATTATTACTATTTTATGTAATGCAACACCACTGTATTATGAAATGCAACACCATTATCTTGAAATACAATATCAGGAAAAAAAAGCAAATGCAACAGTAAAAGAAGGCAAACACAACGCTTTAATTATAAATTTTGGCAATAACAGCTTTGTACATAGAAAAAACACATTCGTTACATTCATCATCATATTCAAACCTTCCAAAACATTCATCATCACATACCATACGAGTTCTTCAAATATAACACATACGATCAAATACATAATTTAAAAGTAACACAAGTGACAACACGTGCCACCTTCAATACAAGTGCCAACAAATACGATTAGTGTGCATTCTACAAAGTAGCAATGCCATGAACTAGAAACTGTATCTCTCCACGTCATTTCAGGTCCTCCACTTGCCTGTTGTATCTTTCCTCATCATTTCAGATCCTGCAACTTGATTTCACAAGTTATTTGATAAGTGCATATGTGTTGCGTGCATCTGTGTGTTTGGCCATCTAATTAACTTATAAATCTTATGCATACAACTATAACAGTTGACCATTTACCATTGGTCACTCGTGCCACCTCAAAATTGAGTTTGCTTCGTCTTCTATGCAAGCATTTCCAGTTCACATATTTACCTGACACCATCCATTGGGTCCCTTGCACATCCTTTCAAGCTTCAGAACATCATCATCTCTATATCCCCTAAATCCCAATCTTCGAAAGTTCAAAAAAAAAAAAAAACTCAATGGAGGACTCGTCGCTATACATCACTACCACTGTTCTTAAGGGACACTGGAATTTTGAAGCTATGCATGAAGTTCTTAAGGCGACTCTGAACCATAATTCGTGGCCTATATGGGTAATACCCAATAACTATTTTCTAGTATCATGTACATCTTATAGTAAGCGTAAGAATGCGCTAATGTTGAAAGTTTTTACAAAACCTGGTGGTGCTATTTACCTGCAAGCATGGTTTGGTGAAGAATTTAAGCCTGAACCAGCGTTAGAAGTGGAATCATGGGCTAAAGTTGATGGCTTTCTCGAGTTCCTAAAGAGTAATGTTCCTGCTGTTGAAGAAATAATGAAACCAATGGGACGTGTGCTTGCAATTGACGATTTCAACTGTTCTCAGTATGACCATACATCTTTCTACCTGAAAATGCAATTTTATGAAGGCATTGGCAATATCAATACTTTTGCTGCTCAATTCAATAACAAGGTTTACCTCATTAAGGTTCAGCGTTGTGCCCATGCTCGTCCTGGAACAAGGCCTGAACTTATTTTTGTGAGCAGTAGGGAGGAACAGGTGGTTCCATGTTTGCATCATTACGAATAGGAACGGGAAATAGATTCAGATGAAAGATTTGACGCAATGATACAAGAAGATGCTTTGCTACCCCCCTTGCCAAGCTTATTTCCTGGAGCCACCCCTGACATACATGTTGATAACTAAGCCCCAATGAACCAGAGGAATAATCAGTCGGTAGATTTGGAAGTTGATTAGGAATATGATTGACCAAACTACCTCACCCCTTGTCCTGATGTTGCGAATCCATCACATACTGTGGGTCCATCACATGCGACTGCTCACTTCGAACTAGCTCTCCCACAACAGCAAATCCCTAACGAATCTGTTGGAAGTTCCAAAGCCCCGTAAAGCCCTGATCTGGTATGAACTAATGCTACTATAATGTCATTTTTTGGATGTGTATGTATTAAGTTAACTTTATGATACTTTTGGATGTGGATGTGTATGTCATTTTTTGGATGTGTATGGTATGAACTGATGCTGCCTTATGATACTTTTGCTGCTTTATAATACTTTTTTGTATGACTGCTTTATGACACATAATAAGGCATAACATGGATGCAAAACTGAGCATACGTTTCCAAAATCAAAACATTGATATTGGTAGTTTCCAAAATCAAATGAAAAATGTCTATGTGTGTAGCAGATTAGATATGGGTGAACGACTCGTCCGGATCGGGAAATTGGTAGTTTTCAAAGCCTCTACACAAACACACCGCAGTGCAAACACACCGCAGTGCTACACATGTATCTGTATCACAAAACCTCAAGCATACAATTGTATGTCATTTTTTGGATGTGTATGGTATGAAATGATGCTGCCTTATGATACTTTTTTGTATGACTGCTTTATGGCACGCAGTAAGGCATAATATGGATGTAAAGCTGAGCATACGTTTCCAAAATCGAAACATTGAAATTGGCAGTTTCCAAAATCAAATGGAAAATACCTGTGTGTGTAGCAGAATAGATACAGGTGAACGACTCGTCCGGATTGGGAAATTGGTAGTTTCCAAAGCCTCTACACAAATACACTGCAGTGCTACACATGTATATATATCACAAAACCTCAAGCATACAATTATATGTTAGTGTAAATGAATGCAAAGTTCAAATCAATTTTGAGGTAAAATCCTCATTCCTTAACTAGCTCGACGTCTATAATAAACCAATGTCTTTTTCATGCCAATAACCCGGTTCTCATGGCCCAAAAAGGTACCACTTAGTTGGGTGAAACCTAAATCCTGGTGGCAAACCCACCGGCGCCATCTCCTTTTTTTGGTTTTGCTAGGTATAATTTTCGAATAAACCTCAACATAATCTCAAATCCCAAATCCCAAATCCCAAATCAATGGTCAAAGTACAACTAATTACTCATAATCTAATCTTTCACCGACTAATCACTCATAAGTGAACAAGTTTTCCTAAATTTGGGATGTCCAAGCAACTAATTACTCATAAGCGAATGCGTTTTCCAAAATGTAACAAATGAACTAATTACTAATTACTCATAATCCAATCTATAATAAGCGCAACTAATTCACAGTGCTATGCAAACTGAACCTGAGGGAAAGCTGGCGATGTTAACGCCTTGAGCAATCAAAGATAGAAGGTGTTTCAAAGCTTCAACCTTTACGGAATAAAATTTGTTTTCGAGGAGAGGAGTGATACTGACGTGAATTAAGGTTTAGATTTTTGTCAATTGTAAAAAGGGGGGAAAGAACGATTAGATGATAGAGAAGAAGAACGATTTGTGACCAGATTATTTTTACATCATTTCGTGAAGGGGGAAGATCGCGCCAAAATTTCATCAAAAGTATGCACTGAGATGATGTCATTGATTGGAAGATGACTAATGTTTTGAATCATCAGAACCATAGATTGGTTTGAACCGTTGGATTAATGATGCATCTACGGTTGGGGTTTTGTTTATGTTGATAACGCGAATCATTGAGATAGATTGTATATATGTAAAGCTACGCTTTTAACTGGTGTTGCACGTCAAAACACAATAATTCTCACCGCAACAGTGCATTCTCATCTAATGCAACAACATATTGATATTATTGCAGAAGATCATAGAAATCATAGCTTTTGCCGCACTTTTCATGCAACACACACAAATTAGTGTCGAATATGCCCACTTTTGTAGTAATGATGTAATATTTTATGAAATTGACTTATAATCATCATTATTCCATATATTATAGAGTTGATTATACAACCAATGAAAATTCTGACTTATTCTTTAGCTATTCTAAATTTGTTGTTCTTAGTCAATATTTTCATCAATTTTTGTTCTTGGATTGACGCTCAAAACAAATCGATCCACGTTACCGTGTTCTCATATGGTGTCACAAACATCAGTGAGGACATCCTTTACCATTACGCTAGCTTTTATTAGTCACGGGACTGCAGAATCATATATATATATATATATATATATATATATGCTCTTGAATGTGTTAAAAGTGTTATCGAGATTAAGAAATTCCATATGTTACCATCATTGATGCCGAAATTTCTCTTTCAAATGAAGTAGCTATTGTGTTTCAGTGGCACGGAACACTCTTTGTGCTTGGCATAGTTCGGAGAATGTTCAAGAAAATTGTAAACCTAATTTTATAAAAAAGAAATGAGTGTTGATTGGGGATAAAGAGAATGATGTAGGATGAGGATGGAAAAAAAGAGTATGAATTTTTTTGGGATGTTTAAATGAAGATGATAAACTCATTGTGTAAAAAAGAGTACCATAAAAATTTAATCTCATTTCGTGATGCATGGCTTGTGAAATAAAAGAAATCGGTCACGTAGTACTAAAAAGATGGCCTAATAAATATAAGAAGATGTTTGTTTTGGCCTAGGCTAAAAAAAAAAATTGCATCAAGTAGAATAATAGAAAGTGCACATAATCATTTGATATTGTACATTGATTCGGTTGTTGGTTGCTTTGTAAAAAGTTGGATTAGTGCACATTTCTATTATGAGAATGAATTTTTTGCTATTGAACATGCATTGTAAATGAGTACATCTAGAATAATGCATAAATTTCAAAGTGAACCAATGTTTAATGAAATATTGGTATTTGTATCATATGATGCACTTGATTTACTAGTACATGGATTGTGTAGCATTCCAAACATCGACTTGAGTATCGTGAATTGTGCTTATGTATCATGGCACGTAAATGGACTATTATGCGTACATATGCTTGTAAACATTAGATATTCCATGGTTTCAAACCTCTAAGTGTTATAGATTCTTATTGGAAGCAGTTATGTAACACTACATTTTCCAAGGCTCGAAGCTAAACGCTACAGATGTTGTAGTCATTTATAATATTAACTTCCAATGACAGAAAATACATTGTTAGTAAATCATAACATCAGAGAATAAGAGAACATAAAAAGTCTTGAAATAACATTCGTTGATTAAATATTCATTTTATATCCTCTTTCACATAAATCATACAAAGAAAATACAAATATTACAAAATACAATAGCGACATATGAAGATACCTCCTTGGATAATCATGTTTTAAGTAGAAACTAATAAACAGATTTACCTCTAGACATATACATAAGAGATAAATATGCATACAACAGAAAAGCTCCAATTAACCATAGCCTATTGCCCATGTCTGGAAGCATTATTCGAAGAAGATAATCTGAAAATTCTTAACTCTCAACGTACTCAGTTGTGTACCTTAGAGTTTAAGGGGAACAACACAAAAACATATCAATCGAAAAGATTGGCGTGAACAATAACCTTACTACCCGACTCTCAAATGATATCTAGTGAGACCACGTCGCGAGGCAGACCAGGTTTCCCTCTTACTAGTATCAACTATAATATCATAACTAATACTGTGCTCTTGCAATTTAATGGTTAGCACGATACAACAACGGTGATGATAACAATAATACAACATGTTGTGGATTCCCCATCCCCATTATACTAATTAGTTGTCTTAACGGTTTCATTATATGTCTTTCGACCTACCAGTTACGTAGGTATCATTCTAATTTTCCACTTAATTCATAGAAAAATTGATACATATTTAGTTAACCTTAGAGTAAAACTATGGAGTGGTGTGTTAGATAATCCATACCCAATATTTGTTAGGATCTTAGTCAACCTAAGTAAAACTATGAGATACACGATAGACAATTCACATTAGGTATACAAAGGGTTTATAGTCATCCTAAAGGTTTATAATCTATCCACATCAGGTAAAAGATTTATAGTCAAACTACGGATAAAGCTACCAATTTTTAGTTAACCACGAAACAAAACTAAAAAGTGCATTGCAGCTGGTCAACATCCATCGAAAGACTAATTCATAAATTTATGTGGGATGGTTAATCCAGAAGATAATGGAGGTTATCCAAAAATTGAATAATAGAGAATTTTTATATCTGTCTCCCCGACAAGTTCAAGTCTAACAGGTGTCTCCCAAGTTTTATCCCTCTCATTGGAGCCGCAATGTTTTCAATCAATTGCAATAACATAGTATGGTTTACTACCATTATTGAAGCAAGCACCTAGCTTTCAGATAGATAGAAACAACAAGGAAAATGATGCAATTGGTTTACTACTAAAAGCATTAGGAATATCAATGGGTTTGAAATCCCTTTTCGGCCCTAACCCCTTTCGAATCCTTCCACAGGTATTGAAGTCAACATGGTAAAGCCCTATGCGACACAAAGTCATAGCAATAATCTTTGCAATCAATCCTAAGAAAATGCACAATGCACAATAGTCTAGTTGTTTAATAACCTAAGGTTTTCGTTTGGTACCATCCCTTTAGCTCTGAAAAGGGCAGTGAGGCGATAACCTTTTATCTTACATTTGGGATTGGAAGCAAATCCCATTTGACTCTTTCATCAAAAGTTGAAGTAAATATAATATTCTAGTAATAAGCAAAACCCTCTCGACTTACAATCAGGTAAGCAAACACGACTTGTCAACATAAATAATGGAGAAAAGATATAGAGGTGATGGCCTCTAACTAGTTTTGAAATCATTAAGAAGATTCCTTGTCACTACTACCGACTCCAACACATCAAGGAGGCAAAGCCTCAAAACATCATTATTATAAAGCTCCTTATTGACCACAACCGTGTCCAAGGAAGTAAGTAAGAAAACAAGTTTATAAAGGTTGGTTGTCATAGGAAATGACATCAAGGGTTTCAGAAACATATACTTTAATTTAGAAAATTAGTATAAACTAACCCTTCCGACACTGACGGTGTCGACTGAGATACAAATAAAAGCTTTGGTTTCGAAAATAGTTTATAAGGCCATTTTATAGAACCATATGGCAAAAGCAATCACTTCGACATTAGCTGTGTCAAAGGAAACTATGGCAATAAGCCAACATACTCTTTGAATAATCCTTCCCGACATCTTAATGTCAATAGGGCTCTAAAGCAACAAGTCACAAACAATCCTTGCCTTCGTTAACTATGCCAGAGAGCTTCATGGGAAATTGTAACGTCCTGTATTTTACGTAAT
The DNA here is from genome assembly GCA_030737875.1 of Allium sativum. Taxonomy (NCBI): domain Eukaryota; kingdom Viridiplantae; phylum Streptophyta; class Magnoliopsida; order Asparagales; family Amaryllidaceae; genus Allium; species Allium sativum. The sequence continues at coordinate 38,866,480 of JASFAX010000020.1, read as the reverse complement.
GGAGGACTGTAAAATAATTCTATTTAATTCCTTCAGTGGTCGTATCATTCTCAAACTTTAATAGTTGTTCATTGCGATGTGATACATGTCCATGATTTTACCGAATCTTTTTGTGACTATTTTACCCTTGTGAATTACTGTTTTAGCTATAAGTTTTGTTTGGGGAGCAAATCAGGTGTTGTAAGTCTCGTTGGATCAAGATGGTGGTTGGCCACTCCATAGAGTGATCATATTAAAGAGTTGGGCCAACAGTTTAAGTGAAATCATTGTTTTAAGTTTTTGTTCCTACTGGATAGGCTTATTAGCACCTAATGGGCCGATAGTGATCTCATTAGACTATTGACATGAGATTATAAATTGGTGTGTGTGTGTGGGGGGGGGGGGGTTAGGAGAGAACTAGGGTTTTATCCATGTTCTACACATTGGGTTGAGCGTTTAAGAATCTCCAGTTCAACATAATCCCTAAATCCCTATTTTCTTTCTCAAATCATTCTAAGTCACATAAAAAGGCATGATCTACATCAAGGGAGTTCAGATCTCATTATCTTGCATTGAGCTTAAATCATTTATATTTTGGTTATCATAGAGCTTAAACCAATTTAGCTCCACAAGGAATAAGATTTGATCATGACGACACCATTGCATGAGTCCACTATCCAAACTTTTTGACAAATCGGGGGACATAGTGTGGGAAGGAAATCATAAAAACCAACAAAAGAATAAAGTTTCAAAATCCCACATCTGCAACAAAGGTTCCTTAACCCCTAGGATGGACATCATTTTGAGTGGATTTCTAATGAAGAAAACTTAAGATATGATTGATTTTAGAATCAATTGTCTGCATAAGTAATAAATCCAAACAGACCCAACATAAGAAAAGATTCACACATTACAAGAGTCTGAGATACATCCCTATTATCCCGAGATTTTAATGGAAAGCAAGAAGTTCAAAACCAACATCAAATCTTAAAAGATAATCGATAACAGATCAATCGGTTAAGGATACTCAAGATATAAAGTTTTGGATCTAAGAATGTGACTCCATATTGGGCGAACCAACTCCCTTCTCACTCAATAAAATCCCACAAGGAAATTACATACCAAACGCAAGAGAAAAATTCACATAGAACAACTAGAATGTGAGATGTATTACCGACATCTCATGAATCAAAATAAAACAAGGATTCTCGACAACCATAATGGGCATCGCATAGCCCAAGGATAACTAATCAGCATAGTTAACGCATGGAATTTATTAAGTGACACGGAATTTGGGTTCCAAGATGGTTAAACCACTCCATCCCAAAAGTTATCTTAAACACAATTGAGAACAACATGCAAATTTACATAGGGAAAAGTTGTAGATCAGCCAACAGGATTTGCAATCTTAAGGGTTATTTCACAATAAGAGAGATTCTATATGAAGAAGCGTTCATGGATTTCTTTTAGTACGGAAGAATACAAAATCAACTGTACAAAAGAGAACTCGAATAGTATGATCCTCGAACAATATGGAACATTCAAAAATAGAAGGAATAGCTGAAGGCTGAGACGAACCACGAGCTGTCTCTACAACATTCAGTTTGCCTGATTTACTAGAATTAGAGGCGGAAAGAAACGAAGCGGACCGGTGTCCTTCCTTCTTGCAAATACGACAAATCCGCGGCTTAGGACAATCACGAATAAGATAATCACTGGCACCACAATTATAACATCCTTTTTTAGCAGAAGGCGCTATACTGGGTTGAGAAGTGGAACTTACTTATTTCTTCTTCTTGCTCTGAAATCACTTAGGCTTATATAAAGGAAATCTTTGTCTACTCAGATTATTACAAACCTCGGCTTCATCACCAATCTTCTTCTCATTCTCGAATGCCTTGAGATGATAAGTCGCATCAACAAGCTCTTCAAAATATAATTTGAGCTACAACATATGGGACTTCTTCAAATACTTCTTAGGACTAAAAACGAACATGGGATCTTCTTATATGAAGTGCTATACGTTCAAGGCCATACTTAGATAAGGCTTAAAATAATGTGACACACTCAGAAATTGTTGACTTTCTATGCATCAAATCAAGGAAAATACGAGCCAAAATAACCTTATCGGATTCAAGGATGAATCTGAGCACAAAACGCTCTCTGAGCTACTTCCATTCCAACAAAACCTCATCTATCTCCACTACCAGTAACTCATACCAATCTAGTGCACATTGTTGCAACATACAAGATGCAATGAGAATGCGGTGGTGGATAGAGATCCCCATACGGGAAAACATGTGCTCACAAGTGAGGATCCAAGCTCGGATCTCAATAACGGACTCCGAACCTTTGAATGATTTTCCTCCAAGGTGGGTAAAATCACTACACGTACGTGCAAATACCGACTTGCGGGGCAAAGAAGAATGAGGTTGAGGAGGAGGATGATAGTGCTTCTGATAAGCTAAAAAAATCTAGTCGGTAGACATATACACCCCTTCAGGGCGAAAGCCACTAGATGACTCAACTATCTTTTCGGGATGCGGGTCACTGGATGGCCCAGCTCTTGAATCACGAACTCTACCTCGACTAGCCATCAGTTGAAAATCAAGAGAAGATAGGATTATACACAGGGTTAAGATATTATTACCTCCATTCAATTTTTAAGGAATACTATGGAACTTTAAAATCGTTACATTCCTTGGCGTATTCTCCTTTTATATCTACCCCAAAGCAAGGACGAAGTTATTGGATACAATTTGGCACGATCTCAATTTAAGGAAAAATACTAGGGACATATATCAACACATATATTGTATGTCGAAGTACTATACTTGCTTGTGTTTTGTTCTAAACTAATCACCTTTTGTTCTATACTAATCACCGTTTGTTCTGAACTTGGCTCTGATACCAACCTGTAACGTCCCACCTCGAGACCCTCTAGAGATTTGTTTGATTCTCCCACCTGATCTCTAATTTTCTGTATGAGAGGATGATTATACATCTCCTTTCTCTTTTATTCTTGGATTGAACAAGAGATCTATACTTCTAAGATAAGGGAAGCCGTGGATTTACTTACTGTAATTTCTTTCAGGAGGAAGAAAAATGAATGGAAAGAACAAGTAAGTTCTAGAAAATGAACGTATTGAATATTATCACTGAATACTTCCTTTTTGGGAACTTGGGTTAACATCCTTCTATCTATTAACTGATTTCAACAAGGTGTTAGAAAATATAAGTATTGCTTATTTGTCTTATTAACACAAGTTTTAAGTTATTTCCTCTCTAATTACACATTTTAACTTGAAACTTGCAGAAGTTTCACAAAATCATTTTACTGAAAATACAAAAATGCGGCTTGACACGTTTTGACAATCCTGTCATTAGTTTTAATCTTATTTACACTAAATTTTTTAATTTATTCAAAATGTACATTTTTACGCTCATTGAACAAAATCTACAATTTGCTTGTTGGAAGTATCCAAACTATACAAAAATTAAAACATTAATCCCTAAATAAAAATATTTTAACACACTTAAATATTTATTATTAATCAATATTTATACTTTTATATTTTTATTTACAACAAACACAGATTTAACAACATATTTTGAAATAAAAGTCACTACTCACAATAATTCACTAAATTATTATATTCACATTACTAGAATTTAAGTACATGATTTTCACATAACACGTATAACAAGATTCTAAACGTATTTTTTTAAAACATACTTTATTTTATTTAATAACCTACAACTTGCATTTCCCTAACAAAAATTCACAAACTAATTAATTTTCTATTTAAACCGATTTTATGTTGGAGAATGGAGTTTTGATGACAACAATATTATTTCAATATTAATTGATTATAAAATATATACTAACACTTTTGTATAGAATATATATATATATATATATATATATATATAGACACACACACACACACACACATGTTAATCCCTAAAAAATCTGTACGCACATTGAGCAAAAGAGGCGGAACAGGCGCCACCAGGGTCGGTCGTGCATAATATTTTCTAAGGCACTTAAACGACTCACAACCGACAGGATGCAACCGCACAGAGCCAGATCCAAATGACAAACCCAAGTCAAGTCAACCAGTATAACCAAAGATGATGACGCGATATGAAATGAGAGATGCGGCCCAAAAAGGATAGAGGTCGCACATCCTGTAAAGTCGCTCACTATTTTCCTGTCAAAAGACCAAGCCTGAAATGAAGCTGCAATACGAGCACCTACAACATCATATGTGACCATATCTCCAATCGGAGTCGGGCATGAATCGTGACTCAGGTGCGGGTGGCAAGGTCGAACGTTCGAATTAGGGCAAAGTCGTTCAAACACAGAAGCAAATCAAATCGCCCGTTCAACATAGGCGGGAGCGACCTTGTGGCATAGCTTTAGGGACAAACAACGCCATACAAAGGCAGCCAAAAGACGAGCACCCTTGAGTTAATAAGAACGGTCGCGTAAGGAACAGGGGAGAACCAGGTCCAGTCCCGCGTCCCGCTCTTATAAAAGTTTCCAAGTTTTCAAAGCATTCATACCCATAGGAATTCCCGCACCTATGGATCCGCTCAACCACTTATGGCGCTCGCTCTACTAAGTCGCTCGCGCAAGACAACCAAATGCAGATCTGGACAGCTGGTTACAGCTAGTCAACGACATGATTGTAATTAACATAATGAGCAATCTGTAACCTACATAAACGGATTTCAGATCATTTCCCAGGGGGAGCTCACCTGTAAATACACCATGGCTATCAACATAAAGGGGATCCGATCTTGAAAACCAGAAAGTGCTGCTAAATTCTATCCCAACCACTGATTCGGTCACGGCGTCAAGAACAAATTTACGATGATGGAAGACGACGCCATCCTCTTTCTTAATCATCCATCCATTCCCCTTCTCCTCAAATTTAACCATTCTCTTGTGTAATCCCAAGATTGAAGTATATAAATGAGGGTATATTGAGTGAACGCAAAGATGTATGAAAAGAGAGAATTGATGTATTTTGTAATCCTCGTTATAAGATTGAAACTCACCTTCACAGCGGACGTAGGCCTAGTTAACGGCTGAACCACTCTAAGTCTTGCCTCTACTTTACTTTTCTTGCGTTTTTCATTTTTTATTGCTGATTAAACACAGTTCCATTTAGATCTTACCAAGTTGGTGAAGTATAACTTTGTACCTTGGATGCTTAGACCATTTTTGGTGTAAACAATACACATATGCATGATTTATATACAAAAGATACTACTGAAGACTGTACAGTTTAAAGATATTAGAGATTCAGAGTTCAGAGAAATTTCAAGACTCATGAGTATTCAAGATTTCAAGAGTTCGAGACAATATAGTTATATAGTCTAAATTATGTAAGACTCTAAACAGCACTCCAGGTTCAAATTCACATTCTGGTTTTCAAATTCTGTTTTCAAATTCAATCTTCAATCCTTTCTATTTTATTTCCTCTCTATTTTATTTTTTATCTTTTCTTACTTTACTTTTGCTTTTCAAACTTAAGTTTTATATATTTATATTTTTATACTTATATATATAGTTTAAAACCTTATAATTTTATAAATATGCTTATATATTTTGAACTTATGTTTTCTTATGATTTTCTACTTTATAATATTAATTTATAATACTATATTTTAATTCAAGAATTTCCAAAATTATATTTATATCAAAATACTTTGAAAATGCTCAAAAATAAAATTTACGCTAAGGGTATGTCGACATACATAAAACACTATATCGACATATTACTGCCATTTTTTCAATTTTGAAAGGAAGTGTCTTTTCACTATTTGTGATGGTTCTAAAGCGTGACATCCTTTTATACATTATAAAAAGGGCTTAAATTCGAATTCTTTTATCATCTCTTCTTCTCTATCTTCATCCTCTTTCTTTACACCATTATTCTTAATCATTTTTATGATTTCTACACTTATACTCTGCCGAATTCAATTCAATTTTGATCAAACTTCTTCTCTCTATACTCTTTACTCTCTGAATCAAGTGCTATTAAAGAGTTATAGGGTTGTTTGTAATTCTTTGGGTTGAGTGAAGGAATCGATGGTATCCCTTGTAGCCATGAAATCAAGGACGGAATCAGTGGTATCCTTTGTAACCGTGAAATCAAAGACGGAATCGATGACATCCCTTGTAGTCGTGAAATCACGGAGGATTGTAATTGGATATTGATATAGTAATAAACTCTGCGCAATCCAACGTTCCATGGGACTGGACGTAGTAGTAATCCGAACCAGTATAAAATCTGGTGTGTTCTTTCCTTTTCTGCATTTTTTATTTCCATTTATTCTTTTGTTTGTGTTTGAATCTGTCTGTGAATGTGTTTGTGATATTTGATTCATCTGGAAATTTACACAAGTTTAGATTTTATCTAAATTCTCAAAAACATATTCACCCCCCTCTAGTGTATATATTGCCTTAATGATCCTTTCCGCATTCCCTAACAATTAATATTAGAGCAAGATTTTTCAAAAAGTTCATAATCTGATTTTTGAAAATTGTTAAATTGCAAATTTTGGAATCTTTGTTAATAGTAGTGTCAATCCATGCATTGCATCAATGTTGAAAGAGTCTGCATATAATAATGGTAAAGAAGCATGTGATCTACTGAAATATTGTTCAATCGGAAAAAGATGAGTTTTATGAATTTTGAAAATTCAAAACTTGAAAAGATGGGTAAAGTGGCCATTGGCAATTCAGATTCTGAAAAGGTGACTGTTGGAAATTCAAATCCCAAACTGGTGTGTTACACGGTTGTTGAAAATTTAGATTTTGGAAAGCAATTGGTGGAAATAAAAAAGGATAAATGGATACTAGATAGTGGCTGTTCGAGACATATGACTGGAAATCCAGAACTATTCAGTAATATGAAATATGAAGATGGTGGAATGGTGAACTTCGGAGATAACTCTAAAGGATACATTATTGGAATCGGCAATGTCAGTAATTTTGAAACTCCTACTATTTCTGATGTTTTATTAGATAGGAATTTAAACACAACTTGTTAAGTATAAGTTAACTGTGTGATAAGGGTTATAAAATAAATTTTGAAAAGAATAAATGTTTTATAGAAGATAGGAATTCGAAAGTTATATTCGAAGGATATAGAAAGAAAAATATCTATATATTGAGTATGAAAATCTACAACGATAATCTGTGTCTTATGGCCAATACAAGTGATCCCTGGATTTGGCATAAGGGATTTGTTCGCAAAAACTTCAAACATATTTCTAAGATTTCTAATTTAGATTCGGTTAGAGGATTACCCAAAATGAAATTTAGAATAAATAACTTATGTGATGCTTGTCAACTCAGAAAATTAAAGAAAAGTTTATTTAAATCAAAAGAGGAAATCACTACATCAAAACCATTAAAATCAATACACATGGATTTATTTGGTCCATCCCAAGTTCAATCAATAAATCATAATCGATATGTATACGTAATAGTTGACAATTTTTCTAGATTTACTTGGATTTTGTTTCTTAAAAATAAAAGTGATGCTTTCGATCAGTTTAAAACTTTTTCCAAAAGAATTCAAAATTTATTATCACTAAAAATTAAAACAATATGTAGCGATCATGGCGGAGAATTCGAAATGAAAATTTTGAAAAATACTGTAATAAAAAGTGAATAACCCATAATTTTTGATTGCGAGAACCCCTCAAAAGAACGGAGTAGTTAAACGTAAAAATAGGACGATACAAGAATATGCGAGAACTATGTTATCTGTTGGTAATCTACCAAGAAATTTTTGGACTGACGCAGTTGCAACAGCTTGCTATAATATTAACAGAATTTCAATTAGACCTTTAACTCATAAAACTCCATATGAACTTCTGTATGATAAAAAACCAAAAGTATCATATTTAAATTATTTGGAAGTAAATGTTTTATACTAAATACAAAAGATAATTTAGACAAATTTGATTCAAAATTCGATAAAGGTATATTTATTGGATATCTAGAAAGAAGCAAGGCATATAGAGTTTTCAATACTCGAACCAATACCGTAGAAGAAACTCTAAACGTATCTTTCGATGAAAACTATAATATATAATTCAAAATAGTGATGATGATTGTGAAAATGAGATTCATGAAATAAATCATGAGGATAATCAACCAAATAAAAGAATTAGATTACTTAGAGACCATCCTGTAGAAAATATCTTAGGAGATATTGAATCCGTTGTTATAACTCGTAATCAATTAAATAATATGAGTAATGCTGCATTTATATCAACTATTGAACCCAAAAATCCATAGGAAGCTTCTTCCGATGATTCATGGATACTTACGATGCAAGAAAAATTGAATCAGTTTATTAGGAATTAAGTATGCGAACTTGTCCCCAGACCAGAGGATAAAACAATAATAGGAACCAAATGGGTATATATAAATAAAATGAATGAACACGGTGAGGTAGTAAGGAATATAGCACGACTAGTAGCACAAGGTTATACTCAAGAAGAAGGAATAGTTTATGATGAAACTTTTTCCCCCGTAGCAATACTAGAAGGCATTAAGATTTTATTAGCTTTTGCAAACCATAATAATTTCAAGTTATATCAAATGGATGTCAAAAGTGCTTTTCTAAACGGATTTCTCAAGGAAGACGTATACATAGAACAACCCCCTCTATTTGAATATGAAAAATTACCAAACCATGTATATAGGCTAAAGAAAGCGTTATATGGATTAAAACAGGCTCCTGGGGCTTGGTATGATAAATTAAGAAATTATTTGTTACAATCAAACTTTGAAATAGGAAAATTAGATAATACTTTGTTTATCAAGAAGAATAACAAAGATATACAACTAGTACAGATATATGTTGATGATATAATCTTCGGGTCAACAAGTGACAAAATGAATAAAGAATTTTCAGATATAATGACTAAATAATTTGAAATGAGCTATCTTTTTTGGATTACAGATTCGACAATTAATGAATGAAATATTTATTAATCAAGAAAAATATGCTATAGGTCTAATTAATAAATATAATCTAACGACAACAAATGGGAGACAAACACCTATGTCAATGAATATTGCTTTGAGTAAAGATGATACATCAAAGGACGTTGGCCAAAAACTATATAGAGGAATGATATGATCATTATTATAGCTGCTATTAGACCAGATATAATGCATAGTTTATGTCTTTGTGCAAGATATCAATCACAACCTAAGGATTTAAAAGCCGTAAAATGTATTCTTAGGTGTGTAAAGCATACATCAGATTTTGGATTATTTTACCCTAAGGATGATTCATTCGAATTAATTTCATACTGTGACGCTGACTATGCAGGATGTAAATCTGAACATAAAAGTACTAGTGGAAAATGTCACTTATTAGGACATTCACTAGTCTCATGGTTCAGTAAAAATCAGAACATTGTATCTTTGTCAACAACTGAAGCAGAATATATCTTTGCTGCTTTGTTTTGTTCACAAGTAATATATATGCAACAAACTTTAAATGATTTTGGTTTAAATATAAATAAATCACCTATATACTGCGATAATACAAGTGCTATAAATATTTCTAAAAATCCAACTCATCATTCGAGAACTAAACGTATCAATGTGAGACATCATTTTCTAAGATATAACGTAAGTAAAGAAAAGATTTCACTCGAATTTATAGAAACTGATAAACAAATAGCAGATATATTAACAAAACCATTAAATGAAGCAACATTAATTAAATTTAGGATAGAATTAGGCATATGTTCATTAAGTGAGTAAGAATAATTAAACATATTATAGTATATTAAAAAATAACACAAGAAATTGGAAAAATAAAATTTAACACTAGAGTATGTCAGCATAATGTTTTTTGTATGTCGACATATAACTGCCAGAATTCCAAATTTAATTCCCACCAAAGTTAGTTATTTCAATTATTTAATCCTTCTATTTCGACTTTTCTTCTTCATTTTCACTTCTCTTCTCTGTAAAATTCTAAATTAAAAAATATAATGGCCCCCACAAATCTAAACACCCAGATTAACTCCTATTCACACGCTGGACCATCTGAGTGTTCTTTTCAACGATCTACGCTATCTCGATTTATCAAAATCAAAGAAAAAATGGAATATGTTCTGCAAATGATGGCTGAAATGCAACTTCAGAATAGGATGAATCCAAAGCAAAACAGGCAAGGAAAAGTAGTAAGGATTTTACTTAAATACATAATGGATAATCAGGCACTACAACAAAAAAACACTTTTCACAACAGGAAATACTTGTTGCAGTAGATCAATTGCAGCTGGCCCGCGTCTGTTGGTATAGCCGGAGTTGTAAAAAGTTTGCATTGCAATAAGATGTTGAAGTATACTTTTTTGCAACAGGCTTTTGCTGTTGCAATAGATCCTTTTACCACAGTATATGCCCATTGCAATAGATTTATAAATCTAAAAATTTTTTTACAGCTTATGGGTACTACATATTAAATGTATTCGTTTTAGTAATAGTGTATGTCACAAAATGAAATAAACAAATAATTTTTTTATTTTAACAATGTTTTAGTAATATAAACAATTGCAACAAAAATTTCTACAATTTTCATACACCGTTCATGTATAACTATTTATTCTCTCACACAACACATTTTCATTTCACACAACACATTTTCATGTATAACAATTTCTTCTCTCACTCAACACATTCACGTATAACAATATCTTGTACAGGAATGCTACTACTAACCAAAGCGATCATCATTTTCATAAAGAATGTGCACTTCATAAAAGCACCAACAAGCCTCCAAGCAATGCTTCCGCACCTTGATTAAACATATGTAGTTAAACAAAAAAAACATATACAATGTTTAAACATGTGTAGTTAAACAAGAACATATATGCATTTACTCTATGCAAATAAAAAATACCTTTCCATAGACAATATACTCAGCCAACCTTCTGAAATGATATTTCAAATTAAGGTTTGCAAAGTCTGACTTAGACAGAAATCTAGAAAAGAATTAGTGTAAATCGAATATATGGTTTGTTCTACAATTATTGATTAAAGTTGAGCACATAAACTTATTAATGCTAATAAAAAAATCCAAGCCAAAATGTATTGTAGAAACTCCATGGCTATCCATCAAAAATCACAGAGATCATATCAAATAAACCAATTTTTATGATCTTACCCAATCAACCAACCCGATGCCACATGTCTTCCATTTTCGACCCACCGCAACGGACCAGTTCTGAGAAAGAAAGATTTAGCTGTTAGATAGTTGCGTTCAGGGCCGGCCCAAGGAGATACAATGCCCTAGACGAGCTTTACTCTTTCAGATTTTTTTTTTGCTAAAGAAAAATAATGATCAGTTTTCAATGGTTTCTGGTACTCTGGAAGTAGATGCAAGGGACTAACGTTTTCTTTAGAGCCTTAGAGCTAAACTGTAAATTGATGGTATTCATTTTCAATAAACTGACAAAAATGATTCTTATTTATAAAAAAATAGTAATAAACTGATTATCAGCAACAATCTTATTTGTATTAACAATCAAAATTCTTGCTGAGAAATCAACAATCAATATTCCGTTACGACAACTCATATTTTCAACCAAGCCCAACAACAATCATATTTTCAATAACAATCAAAACAACAATCATGTTTATTTTTTAAAATAAAAAACTTACAAAATCAGTCAGATCTTTTGCACAGGGTAGGGAAGCAGAGCACTGCGCACAATACAAGGGAGCAAGGAGCAGCAGTTAAACTGAAATTAAGGCTAAATCGGATTTCGGGCTACAATTATCACTTTGTTACTTTCGTTCAGGTGGTGCATGAGAGGATCTGGTGGCGCGGGGAGGTTTTGATAGTGATCAGACGGTGGCCTGCAAGAGATTTTGGGATCGCGGCTTGTCGTTCATCCGTTCATGTCTTTCTTTTACAGCCGGGTCTAGTTGCGTTGAGTACAGCAACGCCGAAACTACTGATTTCGCTGGAGGCTCGATCCATCAATTGAACAATTTCCACATCTGATCTAGATTAGTAGGAGAAAATGGTGGCAAAAATTAGGGCTGATAGGATGACGGTGCGGCAGAACAATTTTGAGGAGAAGGCGATTTTTTTCAAGCGATACAACTGAGTAATAATTATGTCAGACGTGGGGAAGGATGCCACGTGATTTTGAAAATATTCCCAGCGAAGCAACTCTCGATAAAGGTGAATATTTTGGCTCAAATTTTGGATTTGGAGCCAAAATATCAGACATAGGAGCCAAAACTTTTTAATAGTTCAGAGCCAACAAAATTTGCAGATATGTAAGTGACGAGTTGCAGAAGATATTTGCAACTGTCAATAAAGTAAAATTGCTATTGAAATTTAACAAATAGATATTAAACTTTAGTTCTTTTTTTGCAAGGCGATTAAACTTTAGTTATCAAACATTAACATTGATTAATTATTGGTTATTTTATATTAATTATGAATTATTTAATTAACAGTTTGCTTAAAATTTAAGGCGGGACCAAAATACCATCAATTATTATTTTTAAACATATATAAAGGCATCATTTTTTTAGGGAATTATATATCTATTTAAACATTAGTTTAATACAAATTTAAAAATACTTAAAATAAACAATAATATCAACAATTATTAATAAGAAATAATTAATTAATTCATAAAAATACCTATTTCAAACACGAATTATAATTAATTCATATAAATACCTATTTCAAACACGAATTATAATTAGTTCATAAAAAATATTATTATTAATTATTAATTACTTTTTAACAATAATATTAATCGATTATCATTTATTTATTGATTGTGATTTTATTAATCTATTTATTATTTATACATATTCATATTTCAAATTAATGATTAATTTTTATCCATTTGTTTATTATGATTTAGTAATTATTTATTTAGTTATTTTTTAACTATTAATTATTATTTGTTATTTATTTATTTATTTATCAATTATAAATATTAATTTATAATAGTTTATTTTATTATTAATTATTAATCTTTTACATAATTACTAATAATTGATTATTTAATAGTAACTATTTAAAGTTAAATATTAAAAGTTCATAGTATGTTTTTCACATCTGGCTTTACCGGTTGTAAAAAAATACATTTATTGCAAGTGGTGAAAACAGTTGCTAATGGATATATTTTCACAACTGGTTAGGAAGCGTAGTTGCAAAGGATATGTTTGTTGCAACTGTTATGGAAGAACAATTGCTAAAAGTATGTTTTTGCAACTGGAAGCAAAGCAAAGTTGCTAAAAGTATGTTTTTCGCAACAGGAAGAAAAGGCCTGTTGCTAAATATTATCTATTGCAACTGCTATAATAGGTCTGTTGCTAAATATCATTCATTGCAATTGTCGTTTATTGCCTGTTGCAATATCTAGTTGCAATAAGGTATATTTCTTGTAGTGAGGCTAATCCGATTATCATCGATGATGATAATCAAGCCATGAAAGTGAAGGAGGAACCAGAAGAAGAACCAGAGGAAGAACCAGAAGAGGAAGAAGTAATAATGGAGGAGGAAGAACAACAAGAAATTCAACCAACAATTATGGAAGAAGACGATAAGGTTGAATGTGTAGGAGAGGTTTTTTTTGATCAAAATGGGAATGTGATTGAAAAGAATAGAGAATTTTGTCTGCATTTTCCAAATTGTCCAGTTCACGTATCTTCCATTATCCAAAATAATTAAGTGTTTAAGGATTTCCTTGATTTTCGTTTTATTGCGCTCCTACGATGAAATGTATTTGCATAAATTCATGTATTTGCACAAATTCATGTTTAATAAAGTTGTCATTTATGTTTATGATTTGATTAGTTATAACTCTCTAAACATAAAATAACATGGATATAGGATTAAGGGGGAGAATCATAATTTAGTTACTTAAGTTCTATTCCGACAGTTAATATAATTTAGGGGGAGTACTTTTAGGATTTATTTTTGATAATGCCAAAGGGGGGGAAATTATAAAATATAGACATGGTTTATAGGATTCATATAGACACGCGAGTATTTGAAGGATCGTCATCAACAGGTATGTACAGGTATGATATTTCGTAAACTAAGGTTGTCATCATCAAAAAGGGGGAGATTGTTGGAGAATGGAGTTTTGATGACAACAACCTTATTTCAATATTAATTCTTTATAAAATATATAATGACACTTTTGTATAGAATATATACATATATATACACACACATATGCAGGATTTATATACAGGAAATATTAAAGACTGTACAGTTTAAAGATATTAGAGATTTAGAGTTCAGAGAAATTTCAAGACTCGTGAGTATTCAAGATTTCAAGAGTTCAAGAGTTCAAGACCAATATAGTTATAGAATCTAGATTATGTAAGACTCTAAATAGCACTTCAGGTTCAAATTCAAATTCTGATTTTCAAATTCGGTTTTCAAATTCTAACGTCAATCCTTTCTATTTTATTTTCTATCTTTTCTTTCTTTACTTCTTCTTTTCAAACTTTTCTTTCTTTACTTTTTCTTTTCAAACTTAAGTTTTATATATTTATGTTTTTATACTTTTATATTTATATATATATATATAATTTGGAACCTTATAATTTTATAAATATGTTTATATAGTTTAAACTTATGTTTTCATATGATTTTCTACTTTGTATTATTAATTTATAATACTATATTTTAATTCAAGAATTTCCAAAATTATATTTATATCACAATACTTTGAAAATGCTAAAAAAATAAAATTTACACTAAGGGTATGTCGACATACATAAAACACTTTGTCGACATATAACTGTCCTTTTTTCAATTTTGAAAGGAAGTGTCTTTTCACTATTTGTGACGGTTCTAAAGCATGGTATCCTTTCATACATTATAAAAAGGGCTTAAATTCGAATTTTTTATCATCTCTTCTTCTCTAACTTCATCCTCTTTCTTTACACCATTATTCTTAATCATTTTATGAAATCTACACTTATACTCTGCCGATTTCAATTCTGTTTTGATCAAACTTCTTCTCTCTACACTCTCTACTATCTGAACCAAGTGCTATTGAAGAGTTATAGGCTTGTTTGTAATTGTTTGGGTTGAGTGAAGGAATCGGTAGTATCCCTTGTAGGCGTGAAATAGAGGACGGAATTGGTGGTATCCCTTATAGTCGTGAAATCAAGGACGGAATCAGTGGTATCCCTTGTAGACGTGAAATCAAGGAGGATTGTAATTGGATATTGATATAGTAATAAAACTCTGCGCAATCCAGCGTTCCATGGGACTGGACATAGGAGTAATCCGAACCAGTATCAAATCCAGTGTGTTCTTTCCTTTTCTGCCTTTTTATTTCTGTTTATTCTTTTGTTTGTGTTTGAATTTGTGTATGTGAATGTGTTGTGGTGTTTGATTCATCTAGTAATTTACACAAGTTTTAGATTTTGTTTAAATTCTCAAAAACACTATTCAACCCCTCCAGTGTTTATTTTGCTTTAACGACCCGTTCCGCATTCCCTAATATTTTACGCGTTTAGTGAAAATATATTTTCACTTTAATATATATTGTTAATCAGTATTTTATATATTTTTAATATTTACTTTAATCACGAAAATACAATTTACAAACACATAGTGGAATAAATTTCTTATTAAAATAAAGATATCCAATTTATTCCAATACATACAATTCTAAATGACACAATTTCTTTATTTTCTCATTTTAAATTATTATATGAGTTAGGCTTACGAACTCATATATTATTATATTTAGATTTAATGTAAACATAAGACACTACAATTTGTTTTGCCTAGCTACCTAAAACCTCAATTGTTATAGACTCCCCCCTTAAAGAAATTACATCCTCGCAATTTCCTTATGAAAAATATTAACACTACATTTTGTCAAAGGTACTTATAAAAAATTACCTTGTGCTAAAATCCACACAATTTTGTAAACACTTTCTCCTAATAACCACTTAACTCATCAGAGTTTGGAAATTTTAATTACTTGATTTACACAAATTTAGATTCTTATCCCAAATTGCATATCACAATAATTCAAAATTTCTAATGTATCCTCCACATAATGGATTATTTATAATACACACTCTTCTTTATTCGCTTTTAAGTCAATAGAAATGTTGCCATGCAATAAATTTTATTTTAATTCCTCCGAAAATTGATTGTTAACTTGATTATGATATCAAATAGCCAACCCATTTGCCATTATGTAGTGCCAACTTAATGGCTGCAACTATTCCTTAACACGATTATAAGAGAGGGTACTCTAAAAATATTGCTTATGTTCAAGATTGTTTTAATGTCTTAAAACACTTTTAATTTATGAAACACTAATATTTATTCGCCTTACACTTCTCAAAGCCCAAATTTCCACAAAATGATTCTTTAATTCATTCAAATAATATTAAACCACTCGATTGTCGTAATTTATCACGTTATTTGGCTGTGGTGTCATCACAAGATCACTATCTCCTCGCTATCCTTATTATATTCCTGTTTAATGTAGTGGTTTAATACCATTCTCACGATAATACTTCACAGTAATCCTTCAAAAAATTATTTTATTACATAAAATGTTGTGCTCGATCATCTCGTAAAATTGTTTAAGAAATTATTATCGATATCGTTGATCATACATATTGACTAGAACCCCTTAAAATACCCAACAGACAACTCAACACGAAAAATAATTACTAAATCTTTCTGCTCACAAATGGTTGTTTATATCATTAATTATCACAAATATTTCAAATAGAAAAAACCGAACACTATGCTTCACTAACTATTCACTAATCAAATGACTTTAACTAACAAGTAACCATCAATATTTCCCATCTCTCAATCCCACCTATAAATTTATTAATCTGGCGTAGCCAAAGCAATTCACTTGTTTCCGCTCGCAACTCTGAATTATTTTATTTAGCAGTTTATTATCCTATTAGGATTTTTACTTTTACTATCTTGGATTCGATTCATTAACCCATCCCAGTTTATTTTATTTAATTCAACAACCAAATCAATCCTAAGGATGGGGTTTAGTTTTTTCCCAAAAAAAATATAAACCCAACATTTAAGCATCGAAAGGATTAGAGGATGGAAATTTTCTATCAAGATAGACTACAAATGACAGGACACTGGTTGTGGAAAATTATGGAATGAAATACATTCTTATACGTATTCTGAAAGCTAGAGTTACACATGACCTGATTAATAAGAATCACGAGATGATGATAACGATGGAAGTGATAAAATAGACACAAGTGTTATCATTTCGTGTTGTAATGCATGTACTATTCTAGTTCTATTATGTGATTATTGTACTTTATTCTAAACCTCGCTCTAATACCAAATGTAAGACCCCACCCCAAGACCCACCCTAATAAAGAGCATTACTAGGTAACTCTGTCTATTAGAGCGGACTATAGGGTTGGTGAGGGGAGACCATTCATAATTTCATATTATACGAGTGTAAAAGACATTGATTGGGTGTATTCTTTCTTACTTCAAGTGACCGACGTACTCACTTTATCTAATATAAAACTATAATGGCTAAGGATCGTATTCAGAACAAATTTCAACATATCACAGATAACAGATCACAGAACAGAAAACATATACGTACAAATCACATAATACAACATATATAGTGTTATAGACTCGAATGGTTACATACAAACCATATGCTTATATAAAGAATCTCCAAAAGAATATTGATACAACGACATGAATATAGGAATACATGACTACACATTAAGGTAATAACTTCAAGGGATAGTCCAAGAGAGATCAACTGACAATAAATCAATGGCGATCTATGACTTGAAACAACATGGTCTAACTTGAGTATTACATACATGGATCGGTCTAGTTTACAAACCAGTAATAATAGGATAAGCGAACGTAATGTCATATAGATAAGAATTCCTTTTTTTATAAAAAGAATTACATAAACCCAAGACAACAATTAATTCATGAGATAAATAAGGTCAAATAGCTTTTGGGATCTCAAGGACAACATAAATAATCATAAGGAATTATTATTTTTTCCATTAAAATGTTGCTAATCGGAAAGATACAACACCAAGGAATAACACAAAACTCCATCAAAAGGCAACATATAAACTCGTATATGAGTTTATTCAACTCAAAGTGATTTCTATTTTAAACAAGTATTAAAGTATCTCCAAGGCTTTGGAAATCAACGTTCTAGCATGAAATTGGATCCAAAACATCAAATAGTCATTACAGCAACAAAACATTATAAATGGATCCAAAATACCAAATTGCACAAGTATCTACATAAGAAAGCTATTTTGCCAAGTACTATATACGTATCAAATATCAATTACTACAACCCGTCCCAGTTGAGTTGTTGATGCCTAAAATGTCCAGAGAGGAAAAGTATGAGAGATGTAGTAATAATGTGCGGGAAAGTAAAGGACACAGTTGTTCATAGTGTTTCGGTTCGGGTTGAACCTATGTCCACTTTTAAGGCTTTACTGCTTTTATTCACTTTCAACAAAGAACAGTGAGACATCATTACAGGAAGTTTCAATGATCGATGATGTTCTATTAATCCTTATTGAGCTTTCTACCTGGTCAAGAGCAGTCGAGGAGTTTTCGATGTCCGGAGCGTGTTGGGAGTTCCGAGGTCCGTGCGGTGTCGGGAGTTTTGGAGGTCTGGGACAAGTCAGGAAATTCCAAGGTATGGAGGGTATTCGGAGATTTTGAGGTCCGATATGTATCGAGAGATTCTAAGGTCTGGAGGGTATCGGGAGTTTCCGAGGTCTGGGATGAACCGTGAAGGTCCGAAGACAGGAGGGTGTTAGGAGGCTCTCAGGATGTGTTGGGAGGTTCCCAGGTCCAGAGGGTGTCAAAAATTTCCAAGGTCAGGGATGAGTCGGGAAGGTCCAAGTTCAGGAAGGTGTCGAGAGTTCCCGAGGTTTGGGATGTGTCGGGAGGTTCCAAAGTCCAAAAGGTGTCAAGAGTTCCCCAGGTTCGGGATGAGTCTGGAAGTTCTGAGGTCTGGAAGGTGTCGGGAGTTTCCGAGGTCTGTGATGAGTCGAGAAGTTCCAAGGTCCGGAGGGTGTCGAGAGATTCCAAGGTCCGGGATGAGTCCAAAAGGTCCGAGGTTCGGGATGTGTTGAGAGGTTCCGAGGTCTGGAAGGTGTCGGGAGGTTCCAAGGTCTGGGATGAGTCACAAAGTTTCGAGGTCCGGAGGGTGTCGGGAGGTTTCGAGGTCCGGGATGAGTCATGAGGTTCCAAGGTCCAGAGGGTGTCGGGATTTTCCGAGGTCCCGGATGAGTTGGGATGTTCTGAAGTCCATAGGATGTCGGGAATTTCCGAGGTTTGGGATGTGTCGGGAAGTTCCGAGGTTCGAAGGGTGTCGAGAGTTTTCGTGGTTCGGGATGAGTCGGGAAGGTCCGAGGTCTGGAGGGTATCAGGTGTTTCCGAGGTCCGAAATGAGTCGGGAAATTATGGGGTCCGAGCGGAGTCGGGATGTTCCGGGGTCCGGGCGGAGTCAGGATGTGTCTGCGGTCAGGGCGGAGTCTCCTTCTTACCGAAAGGATATGTTGCCATTAATGAGTCCAAGGTCCTTCTTGAGGTGTGGAGAGAGTGAAATGCCAAACCTTATGAAGATGAGGTAGGGGCTATTTATAGGAAGTCGAGTAGGTGGGAATAGGTTAGATATGGGAGTCGGGAAAAAAGGAGTGGGAAAAGGAAAAAAAGAGTGGGATTTCACATCATGGAGTGATTAGACAAAAACATGTGATTGGCGTGTGTCGATCAGCTATTTTCATGTGATCAACATGGTCTGGAGCTTACTAGGGCAAGCTTTGATTATTTTGCACCCCAAAAAGTGGGATACGAAATTTCGTATCCCGTGTGGGATACTATGATACTAATTTCATATCCCAAGTTGGGATACGTAATTTCATATCCCGAATTGGGATATGTAATTTCGTAATCTGTGTGGGATACGAATTTCAAGTCCCTGGTGGGGATATGAAATTCATATCTTTTGTTAGGACACAAAGCTTCCACGCTCAGCATAAGTTTATGATGCACGACGCGGTGTGATCCGGAGTTTTGGGTGGATTGGCAGTGGTGATCCGCTTCTTGGGGGATGCAAGATTTGGCTTTGGGGATGCAAAATGGAGGAGTGTCACGGGGTGCGAAGCATGGTGATGCGAGGCACAAGATGCGAATCATGGTGATGCAAGGCACGGGATGCGAAGCATGGTGATGCGGGGCATGGGGTGCCGAGCATGGGATGCGAAGCATGGTGATGTGAGTCATAGGGTGCGAAGCATGGAGGCGCTCGGCACGGGATGTTAAGCATGCTGAAGTAAAGGTTGGGTTCTGGAACCGATAGGTGAGTTTTGCGTAAGCTTTTGGAGGTGAACGGCACGTGTCGAGCGAGCGATCTTCAATGCCGATAAATTTTGCATCCAAAAGGCATGAAATTCTACCAGTGGCCCGACTCGAGTCTTCTATTGATAGAACCATGATTTGCTCGATACGATCATATAGTTCTAAGTGCGTTCACTTAATTCATAACATGTATTTTTCTAGAGCAGTTTGACGAGCCGTGACGACCATTCTTGCACAACACTGCCTTAGCTTGATTCCTGAAGATATTGGCGACACTTCTGGCCTGTTGAACCACGCGATGGATCGAGTTGCGTGGTCCTGGACTACTTCTGGTAACCGGCCAAAATGCCGACTAACATTTTTCGTCCAAAGTATATCTTGTATTAAAGAGGCATGCTTTGAAATGAGACAAGTCCGGCGATGGCTGGAATGATCTTCGTGTTGTGTTTAGTGATTGGTTATGACTTTTCTGTTGAGTTGTACGCCAGGAGTGCGCTGCTTTGGAGAAGTTGAGACGCATTATTGAAGACTATTGGTGTGAGTTTGGGATTCTAGCATTGTTGAGAGTTTTGGCTTGTTTGAATTTTGTAGCTCGTGCTGGAACTTGTTTGAGGCGTCCAATCCCTGCCGATTCAAGAAACTAAACGTTATTTGCCGACTTCCATTTACATCAGAATGCAAACGGTTCGTTGTCGGGTAAGAGTCGTGTATGCACTCACGCGCTTGCGCGTGGTTTTGCGCGATGCGGTTGGAGTTGGAATATGTATCATAACATTAAACAACATGTTGTAGGTGTGCGATCGCGTAGGCCAGCTTCCGTAAAGTTGCTGAATCAGGACTTGATCGTTTTATGTGCACTCTTGAGTCATTTCAGCCTATGAGCACACAATTAGTTAACGGATTAAGTCGGTTTGATCGGTCGAGATTCCTAAAGCGTGTATGCATGGTCGTAGCCTTGGCATGCGATGGCATAAGGTGGTTATCGAAACGTAGTTGAATGGGAGCTTGATCGTTTGGCGTGTTCCGCTGAATCGCTTGGATTCATAAGTACACAACCATTCAACGGTCCAAGTGGGTTCCAACGGTCGAAGTTTTGAGAACTCGTGTAACACCCCATAAAATTCATAAGTATTTATAATAAATAAATAACTAAAAATAGGCAATTAAATAATAAGGCTGAAAAATGAGATTTTGCAGTTTTAGGAATTTAGCTATGAATTTTTTTATTTGGATTCGTGGCGAAATTCTGAATTGTTTTCATATATAATATGCTGAAAACGGTCAATGTATGAAGAAGTTATGAACAAATGAATTTGGACAGCAAACACATAACACACACACACACACACACATATATATATATATATATATAATTAAATGGATAATATATATATATATATATATTGTCCAAGATAAATTCAAAATAAAGAGGGATAATTTGATATTTGAAACAGAGATAAGATCATGGGAACAACATATATTGTATATATGGAATAAGATTAAGAGATTAAGGAACATATTAATTAAAATAAATAACTCAGCAACGCTTCTTTATTGGGCGTTCCAGCCTCCAGGGGTCAACCGCCTCCCTTAAAGGGTGTCGACCGCCGGTCGACCGCTTGGCGGCTGGACAACCCAATAAATCTATGTGGTTAGGTTTTATTTGAAGGATATATAAAAATAAAAAGCTTGGATTAATCCTAAGTAATCCAACGGTTTATGCTTATACGGCCAACTATATATAGCCCCTCATACCACACTATGCAACCCTATTCATTCTTTTTCCCTACCTCCATGCTGCCTCTCTGCCATTACTAGATTCCAGAGAAAATTAAAATAAAAGGTTAAGGGTTTCTTCTATTCCTCCAATCCTATTCTTATTCTCTCTCTATTCTAATTCATATAAGTTTAGTATTCTGAAATTTGGCATGAACACACAGACACACACACACATATATATATACATACATATATACATATATATATATATATATATACACATGAGATTCTAATACATGTTTCTTATATATATAATTAGGAGGATTATTGGGGCATGTTTGACCGCAAAGATAAAAGCACAGATCTAGATCTACTACATATTTCTCTTTATTCTGCCTAGATCTGTAAGTGGAATATCGTTTATTAGGCATATTCATATTTTTATTAGATTATCATGTTGAAATATATGCATAGGAGGTTTTGGAATTCGATAATATAAACACTAAAACTCTCAAATCCTCTATCTTGTATTTACATATGATTTGTCATGATTATTTGGGTTTTATGGACTTTTGATTTTAATATTGGGTTAAAGATGAAAATGGGTGTTGCTACTATTGTTTCTATTTTGTATAATTCACCTTTATCGAACATTTGATTGTAACCTAAAAGGGTTTAGATTTGGGTATCTCATGATTTGATTAGGTTTGGATTCAATTTTAAATCCAAACATATTCATACTTGAAATATGTCAAATATAAACGTTTTTATGTGCATAATGCCCAAAAAGGGGTGAATTAGACAAAGTGGAAATTATAAACATACATGTATAATTATATGTAATACACTATTTTTCATCCAGTATTGAAAGTATTCCAAGAAGCCTAGCATGCAAGTTGAAAGCTTGTATGAATGTATATTTTCCACCCACTGCTATATGTTATCTTATTATTATGCCATCATGCCTAAGTTATAACAGTAAAAGTATAGAAAAACTATATTTTATACCTTGATTTGGACAAACTAACAATTGCCATCTCGTTAGAACGTTTCTTCGTTTATATGAATATTTACATTATGCGGTATAATTATTTTACTTATATAAACGTAATCAATGTAATTAACATTGTATTAGCGTAATAAATGCGATTTTGTTAGAATTCAAATTTTAAATGTCCTCAGAATAAATATATAATTGATTACTTGTGTGTGCGTACATAGAATGGCTTTATATATATATGTATGTATTAATAATGACACACAGACATGAGGTTACTTCCATTTGTGGTAGAAATCTACCTGGAACCGACCGACAAATCTAGCAACCGCAAGTGGCCCCAACTAATGTGAGATGTCTAGGTGCCATGGGCGATTCAAAAACTTAGTACACTAGACACGAGGTTTGTAACACCCCACACCCGCTAAGGTCACTCACTAAGGGAATGCCTTAACTTCGGTGGAGCATTTTAGGTGAATATAGAACAGAAAAATTACAACAAGATAGATATAAATAATACTTGAAAAATCTAAAACATCATTACATTGCAGCAGAAGGTAAACATGTTTAGTTACAACACCATAAAAAGAGTCAAGTACCAAATATCCATCCTGATAAAAACATAAGTACATAATCCCACTACATAACTAATAGCCATAATAGAAAAGATAAGCTGGGCTTTACATCACGGTCCAAGCTCCAAAAGATAGACAAAGAAATCTGATCAAAGCCCACTAGTGCTAGGCCCAACCTGAGGACCTGAGAGGGAAAAAGATAAAAACAACGGGGTCAGACATAAGTCTGAGTGAGCCCTATAACTTTAACAACACAATCATTAAAGTAATTAGGGTATGATATAAACTTGGTACGGTGATGACTGGGGATAAATGACTACACTAAGTAGCCAACTAGACATAGGATGAACTAAGATAACGGTAAAGACGCATCTACCCACCCAAGGGTAATTACTAACTGCACCACACCAGTCATTCCTACTTAAAGGTTGATCCCACCCAAGGACTTAGAAAATTAAGCCAATAGTTTCGTGTACCCCTAGCTGACTACATAGGTGTTGTCTGCCTCTATCTCCACTAGGTGTACCCACTACTCCCCAAGAGATCGGCTCCCTACCGTAGATACCCGTGCTGGCCCCACAGTGGGGTGTATCACTCCCCAAAGTGGCAACCCGATACAATCAATGGTGCACGGCTTATACCTACACGATGCGACAACGTCTTACCTACCAGCCCGGGTCCACACACGCATATGAAACCCGTTGGACTTGCGTTGCCACCGCTAACCCGTTTTGGCCTCTTATAGTCAAGCCCGGTACGCGTGTCCCGTCCTCGACATGGGTCGAGCCCAATAAGATACATATGGGTTACTGGTTGAAATGGGCCCCCACAAGCTACCCACCTAAGCTTGTCCCTTTCTCTAGTGCATCCCACTTAACCCTTTAATCATGTTTAATTACATGTTTCCATTTGGTTAAGTATTCTAATCGTATTTTCTATTGCCACCCAAGGCAACCCACTAGATTTCCACATGCCACCCAAGGCACTTACTTGATTTCCACATGCCACCCAAGGCACCCACTTAACCCCTCATGCCTCACTACATGCTTATCTGGTTAAGTGTTTCTTAATTGATTAAGAACGTAACCGTTGTAAAGACCTCTCACATTAGACTATCTTTTATGGCAGCTGGATTTGTCGGTTGGGTTCGGGCAGCCTTACGCCATAACAGAGTCTAACCTCGTGTCTTTATACTTGTCACGTATTTAGTTTATGCCTAAGACCTCTCACATTGGGCCAATCATTTGTAGCCGCTGGATTTTCCGGTCGGTTCCGGGCAGTCTTATGCTACAAAAGGGTCCAACCTCGTGTCTTAGTCGATTAATTACACCTAATTAATCACCCCCATAATTTGTATTAATTATCCCTAATTAATTACAAATTTAACGATGTACATAATTGACTCAATTATGTCCATCCACTTTATGGTATGCATAATCATACCAACTTCACACCATTTCATTAACATGTATATTAACCCCATCGTTCCCCACGTAATTCGCTAACATGACATACTCAAAAGGGAAGATTCATCACACATACAATGGGTTCAACTTGCATAACATTAGCATCAACATGGGTTTTAAAGGTGTCAACATGCATATAGCATCAAACCCAACTAGCATAAATAATCAACCCAAACTTGCATGAATCACATATGTCATAAGGAGGGTAACTTGCATAAGCTACTTATGCCATACAAAGGGGTAAACTTGCATATGTATGTATGACATACAAAGGGGTTAACTTGCATATGTATGCATATCATACTAAGGTGTAAACTTGCACATGTTACTTGCATATAATCAAACACCAAACTTGCATAACATGTCATATATGAACTTGCATATAATCATACACCAAACTTGCATAACATATCATATATGAACTTGCATATAATCAAACACCAAACTTGCATAACATGGTGTCATAATGGATCAATGTTTATCATAGCGATTTGCATAACTAGCATCATGAACACATAGCCTAAAACTTGCATAACTTGCATAACATCATGATCACATAGCATATGACTTGCATAACTTGCATAACATCATGATCACATAGCATATGACTTGCATAACTTGCATAACATCATGAACACATAGCATATAACTTGCATAACTTGCATAACATCATGAACACATAGCATATGATAAAATAACTTGCATTGATCCACATTCATAGCCATAACCTCATTATATCCTATCATAATTATTTCAACAATTGGTCATTAAGGCTATAGAAACTCACAACTTGTTGATTAGCACTCCTATGAAGAAGATTAAGTTGCTAGAGTTGATTAGAAGTTGAATTGAGAAGCTATCTTCCTCTTTAATTTGTTGGTGCTCCTCCTAGTTGCATTTTTACGGCATAACGACGTTGTCTCCAATTTTAGTATGAATTAGGGTAGTCTTAGGGTGTATTTATAGAATTAGGATTTAGTTTAGGCCCTTAGATTAACCCTAGATTAGGTTAGAGCCGTCAGATTTCGTCACAAGCCACCAGAACCCAGCCCAAAATCCAAAATGGTGCACCCAGGTCACACAGACCGACAGGGGGGGTCGACCCCTGGGTCGACCCCTAGGGAGGGGGTCGACACCCATGTCGACCCTAGGGTCGACACCCTCTGCCTGGCGGGAATTTTCCCGGCTCTTTTGAAAAGTGAAATTTTTATATTTAAATCTGTTTTGAATTTTCTAAAAACTTCTTCGGGCCTTAACTGGGTCATACGGACTCCGATTTTCGAAAACTCGGACTCTATTTCGCGTATTTTTCCGAGACGAATGCAATGGCATAGCCCGTTTCCCCTGATTCAGATTTTAAAATTTAATTCTTCCCTGATTTATATTATAGCAAGTTATTCAACATACAGGGTGTTACATTCTCCCCTACTTAAAGGATTTCGTCCCCAAAATCTCTAAGTCAAGAAGAACGTATCCTACCGACCAAACAACCATCTACTCAAACCATCAAACACTGGCATCCATTGTCCTTAGAGTTTCTAATGCTGTATGAACATATGCAAAGAGTGTGTGTATATGTTCCCTGTCTAATGCAAAATCAGGCGGTCTACTGATTCAGTTGACCTCCTTAATGCAAACCATGATAGTGCCATGCATCCATTATGTATGCAAAGAACCCTATCGACACATACTATCTCTACATGAGTGCACAACCATACACCAAAATGCATCATCCATATGATAACACAACCATTATACATCCATTAATATAGCTACCTACACACAATTATATGCAATATGCAATATGAAGTGACTGAGCCGATCTAGTGTCTAAAGTGTGTGTATATGCATCCACGAGCAACCACTAGCAACCACTTGCATCCACACGCATCCATCAATCATAACATGTCTCAAACACATGTTTCAACCATAGGTTTACCCTATCTAAAGGTCGAAGATACTAATGAGAGGACATACTAAAGATAAGATAAGTACTAGACAAACGATAAAGGAGAAGTTAAAAGACATACCCTCAAAAAGAAATGGGTACAGTGAACGCATCTTCGCTTCTGTCTCCCAAGTAGCATTGCTCTCATGCTCTCCCCATTGCACTTTGACTAGTCGAACCTCTCTGTTTCTTAACTTCCTAACCTCTGACCCAAGGATGTGGGTAGGAGCTCGTCGAATAGTCGCATCACGCTCTACCTCCACTTCTCTAAGCAAGCTCGGCTCTACCACCTCTGCGGTCTCATGTAGGCACTTCCTCAAATGTGACACATGGAATACGTCATGCACACCACTAAGTCTCTCGGGTAAATCCACTCTATATGCCATCCGTCCAATCCTTTCCTTGATAGGAAACAGTCCTACAAATCTTAGAGCTAACTTCCCAATGGACCCAAAGTGAACAACATTCCATAATGGAGATACTTTAACAAAGACCATGTCCCCAACATCAAACTCCAGACCCGTCCTCCTCTTATCCGCGTAAGATTTCTGCCTATCTTGTGCCACTTTCATCCTTCTTCGAATCAAGTCAATCTTCTCCGAAGTCTCTCTAACCATATCGGGCCCAAGCAAGATCTTATCCGTAGATTCCCACCAACATGTAGGTGATCGACAAGGCCTTCCATAAAGAGCTTCGAAAGGAGCCATACCAATACTGGACTGAAAGCTGTTATTATACGCGAACTCCACCAATGGAAGATGCTCTTCCCATGTACCTCCAAAATCTAAGATACAAAGCCTCAAAAGGTCTTCCAGAACACGATTCACCCTCTCGGTCTGGCCGTCCGTCTGAGGATGATATGCGGTGCTCAGACACAACTGAGTCCCCACTGCTTCTTGCAAACTCTTCCAAAACTCGCTAGTGAAGATAGGATCTCGATCACTCACTATGTTAGAAGGTACCCCATGCAACCGAACTATCTCTCGAAGGTAAACTGAAGCTAGCCATGGAGCAGTCCTCTTGCTCTTCACGGGTATGAAATGGGCGCTCTTAGTAAGTCTGTCTACCACAACCCAAATTCCCGTATTACCCTTCCTCGATCTCGGTAACCCATCAATAAAATCCATCGAGACGCTATCCCACTTCCATTGTGGAACCTCCAATGGGTGAAGCAACCCACCAGGTTTCTTTTGCTCCGCTTTCACTTGTTGGCACACCAAGCATCTAGCGACATACTCGGCCACATCTTTCTTCATACCGGCCCAAAAGAAAACTCGCTTCATGTCTTGGTACATCTTGTCCCCACCGGGATGAATGGTCATCTTTGAACGATGCGCATCATCAAGTATAGCCTTCCTTAAACCCTCGTCTTGCGGTACACAAAGTCTACCGTCCCTACGCAAGCACCCCCTATCGTCTAGGGTGTACCTACTCAAATGGCTGGACGACTCCCCCCTTATGAGCTTCTCTACTAACTCAACCAACTGTGGGTCGTCCCACTGTGCCTCGCCAACCCGTCCCAAAAGAGTAGGTCTGGCCTCTAAGGATGCTAGCAAACCGGGTACAAAGTCAACGGAAGGTCTGAAATCAAACATCGAGATAAATTCCAAGCTTCGTCGTTCCACGAACAATGGACTCAAGGACAACCTTTTTCTACTCAAGGCGTCCGCCACCACGTTACCCTTGCCAGGGGTATACGCTATCTCGAAATCATAGGATGCTAAGAACTCCATCCACCTTTGCTGTCTCAAGTTCAAATCCTTCTGAGAAAACAAGTACTTCAATGATTTGTGGTCAGTGAACAATTCGAACCTCTCTCCCAGAAGGTAATGACGCCAAGTCTTAAGCGCAAAAACAATAGCGGCCAACTCTAAATCATGGGTAGGGTAATTTTTCTCATGCTTTCTCAACTGCCTTCCACTGTAGGCTATTACCCTTCCCTCTTGCATTAAGACTGCGCCCAGTCCTGTCCCACAAGCATCGGTACAGACAACAAATGGCTTACTCCCATCTGGCAACACTAAGACTGGAGCTGTGGTTAAAGCTCTCTTTAACCGTTGGAACACATCATCACAATCTATGTCCCATGCGAAGACCAGATTCTTCTTTGTCAAGCGAGTTAATGGGGCTGATATCTTCGCGAAGTCCTTGATAAACTTCCTATAGTAGCCAGCCAACCCCAAGAAACTCCTCACCTCGGTAGCATTCTTCGGAACCTTCCAATCTTGGATGGACACTACCTTCGCGGGATCCACAACTATCCCCTCCTTGGATACCACGTGCCCCAAGAACCGCACTCCCTTCCTCCAGAAGTGACATTTAGAGAATTTAGCCTTAAGGCTATGAGCTCGAAGAGTCTCCAACACGTCCCTAAGATGTAGGGCATGCTCTTCTTCACTCTTAGAAAATACTAAGATGTCATCCACAAAGACCACCACGAACTTATTAAGGTACTCCTTGAACACCCTACTCATCAAATCAACAAAGTATGCAAGGGCGTTCGTCAAACCAAATGGCATCACAAGCCACTCATAGAAACCATCCAGAGTCCTAAAGGCAGTCTTGTCTATGCTATCCTCAGCCACTCTCAACTGATGAAACCCCGTGGCCAAGTCCAACTGCGAAAACACTGAGGCGCCAACCAACTGATCAAAGAGATCATCAATCCTCGGCAATTGGTGTCTATTCTTCTTTGTGAGCTTGTTGAGTTCTCTATAGTCTACACAAAGTCTAAGGGACCCATCCGCCTTCGTGGCAAAAACTACCGGAGCACCCCACTCCAATATACTTCGTCTTATGAACCCCTTCTCAAGCAACTCCCCTACTTGCTTATGGAGTTCCCTCCTCTCACGAGGAGCCATGTGGCGCACTGGTAAAGATACTGGTTTGGCATTGTCCACCAGATATATTCGGAAGTCTATCTCCCGCTTCGGAGGTAAGCCCTTCACCTCCTCAAACACATCCGAGTATTCCCGGACCACTCTAACAGATCGCAAATTCTCGACCGAAGCATCAAGCGATTCAAGATAACTTAGCATAACAGAATCCATGGGATTACAAGAGATCTCGAGAGTGTTCCCCAAGCGAGTCATGAGCCTAACAACTCTCCTTTCGCAATCAAGAACGACACCATTACTGGATAACCAGTCCATGCCCAAAATCAACCCATAGCCCATGAAGCCCAAAACAAAAGCATCACATCTAAACTCAACGCTAAGTATAGAAATCTTCAAACCCAAACATATCATGGACAAATAAGTGGAGCCCCCAATTGGGTTTGAAACAACCAAGGGATCATCTACTAGACCGATGTCTAAGTGCAGTGACTCAACTAATGATGATGAGATAAACGAATGCGATGCGCCAGAGTCAAACAAAGTACGGACATGATGATCAAACAGAAAAACCAGACTTTCAACGGAAATAGTTCTACCTCTTTCCTGAATCGGTGGAACCGCGAGAGCCTGAACTTGCCCCCTTGCCTGACCTGGTGCCATAAGAGCTTGCACCTATCCCCCTGAGGTTGATCCCGTCCTTTGCCCCTTCTTAGGGCAGTCCTTCACTAGATGCCCTGCTTCGCCACAGTGGAAGTAGCCCGTCTTCTTCTTCTTCCGACAGTCTTTGCTTAGGTGGCCTGGTGTCCCGCAATTGAAGCACTTCTTCTTTCCTTTGCCACCGTTGCCTTTCCCACCCTTGTTTTGTTGTTGCTGTTGAGGTCTCTTCTGATCTCCTTTCTTCTCGGGTGCCTTATTAGCATTGGGACCCTTCTCTTCCTCATGCATGAGTGCCATGTCTACTAGCTTCTCAAAGGTGGACCCCATAGGGAAGTGAGTCATAGCCAATCCATGCATCGGTTCATTTAAGCCCTTAACGAACCTCAAAGCCTTCTTCTCCGGTGTATTCACCATGTCTATGCCAAACCTTGCCAATTGATTAAACTTGTTGACATATTCTTTCACTGTTAGGTTTCCTTGCTTTAGAGTCAAGAACCTTTCCATATACAAGTTTTCCTCTGCCCTTGAGAGAAACTTTGCTACAAACCTTTGCCTGAAATCCGCCCAAGAGTCAACAGGGCGCTCTCCATTAGTGACCTTCCACCAGAATGAGGCCTCTCCCTTCATTAACCAAGCAGCTAACTTGACTTTCTTTCCTTCTTCCATCTCAAAGATGTCTATCAACTCTTCCACCTCCTTAAGCCAATCTCTAGCTTCCACAAAAGTTTCTGATCCTTGAAAAGGTTTCCCTCCCATAGCCTTAAATTCCTTGCAAGTCTTAGCAAAAGTATCCGTGCGAGGAGGAGGAGGAAGATCGGGTGCTACTGTTGGTGGAGGAACATTTGCTGGACCCGCAGTGGCGGCCCTAGCCTCCATCAATCTCCTATACCATACTAGTATCGCTACACCCTCCGGAAAGTTAAGATCTTCAGCCATGCTGAAACAAAAAAGGAAAGATTCAAAACGGAGAATTCGAAAGATAAAGATATGGCTATTGGGGATTATGCTTTTCTTTCAAAAACTTTTCTCTTAAAAGACATGTTTTTGAAAATACTTCTTCCAAAAATGTTTTTAGAAAAATAGTTTTCTAAAAATTTTATCTGTTCCGGTAACCTTCAGCTCCGATACCACGTGTAACACCCCACACCCGCTAAGGTCACTCACTAAGGGAATGCCTTAACTTCGGTGGAGCATTTTAAGTGAATATAGAACAGAAAAATTACAACAAGATAAATATAAATAATACTTGAAAAATATAAAACATCATTACATTGCAGCAGAAGGTAAACATGTTTAGTTACAACACCATAAAAGAGTCAAGTACCAAATATCCATCCTGATAAAAACATAAGTACATAATCCCACTACATAACTAATAGCCATAATTGAAAAGATAAGCTGGGCTTTACATCACGGTCCAAGCTCCAAAAGATAGATAAAGAAATTTGATCAAATCCCACTAGTGCTAGGCCCAACCTGAGGACCTGAGGGGAAAAAAGAAAAAAACAACGGGGTCAGACATAAGTCTGAGTGAGCCCTATAACTTTAACAACACAATCATTAAAGTAATTAGGGTATGATATAAACTTGGTACGGTGATGACTGGGGATAAATGACTACACTAAGTAGCCAACTAGACATAGGATGAACTAAGATAACGGTAAAGATGCATCTACCCACCCAAGGGTAATTACTAACTGCACCACACCAGTCATTCCTACTTAAAGGTTGATCCCACCCAAGGACTTAGAAAATTTACCCAGTAGTTTCGTGTACCCCTAGCTGACTACATAGGTGTCGTCTGCCCCTATCTCCACTAGGTGAACCCACTACTCCCCAGGCGATCGGCTCCCTACCGTAGATACCCGTGCTGGCCCCACAGTGGGGTGTATCACTCCCCAAAGTGGCAACCCGATACAACCAATGGTGCACGGCTTATACCTACACGATGCAACAACGTCTTACCTACCAGCCCGGGTCCACACACGCATATGAAACCCATTGGACTTGCGTTGCCACCGCTAACCCGTTTTGGCCTCTTATAGTCAAGCCCAGTACGTGTGTCCCGTCCTCGACATGGGTCGAGCCCAATAAGATACATATGGGTTACTGGTTGAAATGGGCTCCCACAAGCTACCGACCTAAGCTTGTCCCTTTCTCTAGTGCATCCCACTTAACCCTTTAATCATGTTTAATTACATGTTTCCACTTGGTTAAGTATTCTAATCGTATTTTCTATTGCCACCCAAGGCAACCCACTAGATTTCCACATGCCACCCAAGGCACTTACTTGATTTCCACATGCCACCCAAGGCACCCACTTAACCCCTCATGCCCCACTACATGCTTATCTGGTTAAGTGTTTCTTAATTGATTAAGAATGTAACCGTTGTAAAGACCTCTCACATTAGACTATCTTTTATGGCAGCTGGATTTGCCGGTTGGGTCCGGGCAGCCTTACGCCATAACCGAGTCTAACCTCGTGTCTTTACACTTGTCACGTATTTAGTTTATGCCTAAGACCTCTCACATTGGGCCAATCATTTGTAGTCGCTGGATTTGCCGGTCGATTCCGGGCAGTCTTATGCTACAAAAGGGTCCAACCTAGTGTCTTAGTCGATTAATTACACCTAATTAATCACCCCATAATTTGTATTAATTATCCCTAATTAATTACAAATTTAACGATGTACATAATTGACTCAATTATGTCCATCCACTTTATGGTATGCATAATCATACCAACTTCACACCATTTCATTAACATGTATATTAACCCCATCGTTCCCCACGTAATTCGCTAACATGACATACTCAAAAGAGAAGATTCATCACACATACAATGGGTTCAACTTGCATAACATTAGCATCAACATGGGTTTTAAAGGTGTCAACATGCATATAGCATCAAACCCAACTAGCATAAATAATCAACCCAAACTTGCATGAATCACATATGTCATAAGGAGGGTAACTTGCATAAGCTACTTATGCCATACAAAGGGGTAAATTTGCATATGTATGTATGACATACAAAGGGGTTAACTTGCATATGTATGCATATCATACTAAAGTGTAAACTTGCACATGTTACTTGCATATAATCAAACACCAAACTTGCATAACATGTCATATATGAACTTGCATATAATCATACACCAAACTTGCATAACATATCATATATGAACTTGCATATAATCAAACACCAAACTTGCATAACATGGTGTCATAATGGATCAATGTTTATCATAGCGATTTGCATAACTAGCATCATGAACACACAGCCTAAAACTTGCATAACTTGCACAACATCATGATCACATAGCATATGACTTGCATAACTTGCATAACATCATGATCACATAGCATATGACTTGCATAACTTGCATAACATCATGAACACATAGCATATAACTTGCATAACTTGCATAACATCATGAACACATAGCATATGATAACATAACTTGCATTGATCCACATTCGTAGCCATAACCTCATTATATCCTATCATAATTATTTCAACAATTGGTCATTAACGCTATAGAAACTCACAACTTGTTGATTAGCACTCCTATGAAGAAGATTAAGTTGCTAGAGTTGATTAGAAGTTGAATTGAGAAGCTATCTTCCTCTTTAATTTGTTGGTGGCTCCTCCTAGTTGCATTTTGATGGCATAACGACGTTGTCTCCAATTTTAGTATGAATTAGGGTAGTCTTAGGGTGTATTTATAGAATTAGGATTTAGTTTAGGCCCTTAGATTAACCCTAGATTAGGTTAGAGCCGTCATATTTCGTCACAAGCCACCAGAACCCAGCCCAAAAGCCAAAATGGTGCACCCAGGTCACACAGACCGACAGGGGGGGTCGACCCCTGGGTCGACCCCTAGGGAGGGGGTCGACACCCATGTCGACCCTAGGGTCGATACCCTTTGCCTGGCGGGAATTTTCCCGCCTCTTCTGAAATGTGAAATTTTTATATTTAAATCTGTTTTGAATTTTCTAAAAACTTCTTCGGGCCTTAACTGGGTCATACGGACACCGATTTTCGAAAACTCGGACTCTATTTTGCGTATTTTTTCGAGACGAACGCAATGGCATAGCCCGTTTCCCCTGATTCAGATTTTAAAATTTAATTCTGACCTGATTTATATTATAGCAAGTTATTCAACATACGGGGTGTTACAAGGTTAAACCAACTTGTAGTAGAAGATTGCCCGGAACCAACCGACCAATCCAACATCTACAGGTGTACAGTTTAATGTGAGAGATCAGGTGTGTATATATGTATATATAACTATATATATAACTATATGTATAAGTTTATAATTTTCAAATATATATTTATATATAAGTTTATTGTGTGTGAAAATAGGCAGGTTTATTATGCCATGAGAAGGTCTTAAGTGGATGATTCTCTCTTTATCTAGTTTGGTTCTTAAGTGGTTAGGACTAGGATTCCTACAAAGGTTTATTTCCTTGGAGAGGAACCAAAGTCATGGGACCCACTCTCATTAGATTTTGAAGTAAGTCTTTGGGTACTTCTTCTCTAAAAGTGGTTAGGCATAAACGGTAACGGAGTAGGTAGTTCACGGGGATGTCCACTCCCTATGGAAGCTTGTAAGGGCTCAACTAGGGACAAATTTCGTAAATAAAAGATATGTGGCCATTGAATGCTAACCAACTATCTAAGGGAAGTGTTAAGCGACATAGGTGTTCTACAGTAATATAAGTTAAGTAGTAACGTTCGCAATACTACTTCTCATATTACAAGTGAAAGTATAGATCTAAGAACGTTAACTTATTGTGATGGAGTCTAAATGGGCTAGGAGTCCACCTCAGGGTTATAAGAGATCATAAGAATCCAACTTTAATTGGGCCATAAGCGATTAAGAATGCTACCTCGTTGGATCTTTACCTTAAAAACACTAATGGGCGATTGACTTGGATATCCACCCTATTGGTTAGATACTTGGGGTTTGTGTGAATCTTGTGTGCTGCGTAGACATACCTTGACATATGTAACCTGCTAAAAATATAGGGTATGGAAATTAAGTAACACAATAATTCAGACACACAGAGCTTTATGTTCTAACCCGCCTCCTCAACATATCCAACAGGTCTGTAGATGGGGTAAAAGCCATGGGCGAAGTCGTGATTGAAGCTGATGAAGAAGACGAAGTGATTATGCTCTTATTAGTATTTATTGCTTTACTTCTTTTGGAAAATTGTGAGAATGGACTATTTGATGTGCCCATTGAATAATGTTAACCGTGAATGTTGTATTTCTATGATTTTTAAATAAACAGCACATCTTATTTTAGTATTATATTTTCTCTTTCTGTTGTGTGAGATTTCCATTTGAAGTATTTGTGTATATATATTCGGTGCAAACGTAATCCTTGCAGGAACTAACGACCCATTTAGAATGGCTCTAAGTTCCAGTGGGCCTTTTCTGGGTCGAAATTTAGGCCTATTCCGGGAGAGTTGTTACAACTGCATGCGCAAACATCATTGTAAGGACAATACTTGGCGCATGTCATGGCATGTGGTCACATAGATTTGCCTTCGAAGCAAGGTCAAACCCAAATGCCAAGCACGTGTACTCGGATTGTTAGGCATTTGGTGGGTACACAAGTGGTCGTTGAGTCGAGATTGATTTGGTAGTCGGGGCTTCGAAGACAAGTAAATATGACCATAGCCTGGTTGTATTATCGGGAGACATGACAACTTAGCGAATGCGAGTACTAAATAGACTTTCGATTCTGAAGACTTAGTTGAATTCTCCTTCCCTCTCGATTCTGAGCTTGAGATAGCGAATTTGAGTCATTTCATGACGTCACACGATTGGATTGGGACTGAAGTGTGCAGTCTTGTGGCGTGACCCTCAAAGGATGGACTTGTTTGAACTGGCGACTCGAATGTGCACATAAGATGTGGACATATGGTTGAGCTGTCAGATTCAGGATCCGATTGCTTACCTAATCACGACGTAGTTATATCTCCACCCAAGCATTACACGAATGGTCGATGATGGACTTGGCATTAGTTTTTTAGGGTAAAGGTTTCCATCACTTTCCAAAGTGTTTGCTTTTGTGGAGTCTCAACATTGATGGAGTGTTAGAAACTTCTGGGGCCTAGACTTTGGTTCTGGATCGCCTTTCCAGCGAGGTGGACGTGCTTTCAAGACGGTTTCTCCAAAGGCTGCGGTGAAGATGATGCTAGTGCGGGAACAGGTGGGGGTCTGCCTCAGGTCCTGTAATGGCCATGGCGATGTAGGAATTAGTAGAGGTCTACCCCGACCCATGTAACTGCTAAATTCTGTTTGATCCCAAGAATGAGTTAGCAAGTTCAGATCATTGCATGACATCACATGATTAAATTGTAATTGAAGTCGAATGTAACATAGCTGATTGGCATAATGTTCCAGAAACGAACTTATTTGGACTGATCGCTTGGATATGCACATAAGATGTGGATATATGGTTGAGTTGTCAATGACGGAACTCGATTCTTGATCCAATCACATCGTAATCATGGTCCGATCCGAGAGTGGTGCTGATGGTTGGCGATGACTGTGGTTTTAGTAGTTAAAGGTCATCACCGCATTCTGGTACGCTTGTATGTAGAAAGTCGTAGATTGAGATAGGTCGTGGATGACTTTTGTGGTGCTAAAACTTCGATTCTAGACCATCTACTCCACATGATGGGTTTGCCCCTAAAAGGTCGCTCCATGGTGACGAAGTGAATATCATTGGTGAGAATGCAGAAACTGGTGAAGGGATGGTGCCCCTGGGCCTGCCCTCTGTAGTAGTGCCTCTAATAGTGCTTCCTGGCGTGCCCCCAGCTATCTAGGAGGCGGCCGGAGCAACATATAGAGGAAAAAATTGCCGCGACATAGCGAAGAGGAGGTACCTTTTAGGGAAGAGGGCTTGCTTCCATTTCCATTACGAATCCAATGAGGGAGGAAAAGGTGGGTAGGAATCGTGAGCCGGTATCTCCGATGATTTTCAGAGACTACTGCGCCGTAGAAGACGGTTGTAGGACTATTGCCCTCGGGCCTGCTTCCTAACATGCCTCTGGTAGTACTTCCTGACATTCCCCCAACTAACTAGAGGGTGGCTGGAGCATCAGGTGAAGGTAAAATGGCTACGACGTAGCGAAGAGGAGGTGTATTTTGGAGAAGAGGGCTTACTTTCCATTTCCGTTTCGCTTCCAACGAGGGAGGCAAAGGTGGGAACAAGTCGCGAACCTGTATCTTCGTTGACGACTTCAGAGATCACTGCATCGTAGAAGACGGTTGCAGGACTGGTGGAGGACTGATGCCTCTGGGCTTGCTTCCGAACGTGCCTCCGATAGTACTTCCCAACGTGCCCCTAGCTTTCTGGAGGGTAGGCGGAGCATCAGGTGGAGGCAAACTGGTTACGACACAACGAAGAGGATGTGTCTTTTGGAGAAGAGGGCATGCTTTCCTTTTCCGTTTCACCTTCGACGTGGGAGGCAAAGGTTGGAATGAGTCGTGCGTCGGTATCTTCGATGATGACCTCCGATATCACTACGTCGTAGAAGTTATGGTCCTAAATGCTCGAGCATCATGACTCGGCATTGCATTCAGGGTTGAGTTGGTCGAAACTCCACTCTTGAGAGACTCGGGTCAGGTAGAGTTCGAGTGGGTGAACTTCGCTCTCGATTAGCTCGAGGTGCATGAAGTTTAGATGGAATGGTGCCAATGGATCGACCCCAAAGTACGCATAAACGTAGGATGGTCGTCTAAGTCTTTTGGTCTTGGATTGGTGGTGCCCACAGACCATCGCCAGAGTACACCTGAACATAGGTAAGCCAGGCTAAATTCATTGGACCAGGTGTGCAACAACCTGAAATTTTGACTTAATTAGAATCTCAAAAATAGTATTTTCAACAAATGATGGAATTAGACCATGAAACTTTAACTAATGCATTCGTCTCGGAATCCTGGCCAACTTTCATGTTTGGAGTTTTGCGAAAGGAGTCCGTATGAAAAAAGTTACAGACAAAGTACGAAAAATGGACGGAAATAAATAAATAGAATAAATAATAAATATCTTTCCTTTTATTACCTGCCTTCACTAGGAAAAATCGCTCGAGGGAGGTCGACACCCTTGCTTGGAGCGGTCGACCACTTCGAGCCAAATCTTCCAAGTGACAGCTAGGTTTTGAAGGGTGTTTTGGTTATATTTATAAAACGAATGGACGGATATAACTTAAAACTAATCCAACGGTTTTAGGCCATTTCAACCCCTATAAATTAAGGGGTAAGGCCTCATTCTTTTTCCACATAAATCTACAGAGGCAACGGAGCTCTCCCATTTTCCTCCTTCTCCAAACCTAATTTCTAAAATAAAAATACATTCATACATAACAAATCAACCAATTGATACGAAATTAAGAGGATAAGCAGATTCAATGGAAAAGAATGCAAAGTGATGCTCTAATCATATTCTCCCCTCTCTTCCTGTTTTCTTACATCTCTATAGATTTGGAATTTTCCCCTTTCAAGATAAATTATAGATTTATAAGAATTTGGGGATTGTAGGCCTAAAGGGTTCAAACTTTGGATTTGGAGGTTATAAGATGAGTGGGAAAATTATGAATACAATTATAATAACTTATATATTTCATTTAAATTAGATCCAAATTTTTATGCTTATTTGTTATCAAATCTGTTCATTTAAGTATTGTAATTTTTTTGACAATCTTCAGATCTGATTATGAACATTGTTAAAACTTGTGAATTGTAAATTGCGGTTATGCATAATATCAATTGTAGGATCCTTAAACTTATTCACACATGTTTCTATAGTTATGTTATAGTTGTTGCATAACATTGTAGGTCTGGAAATCAGTCCCATTTAACACTAATTAGATGTAGTTACATTTCAGAACTTTAGTTTAGTGTTGAATAATAAAGTACGTGAATTTGGGTAAAAAGATGAAATTGTTAAATTATATGATTGTAACAATAAAAGAAATATGTCTGGTTGTATTCAATATTGTTGGGATTTGGCTTAATTATTGTAAACATGTCGTTTTCCTCCTTTTGAATAAAAAGGCATTATTTTGAAATCACAAGAGGTATAATAAAAAGATCAAAAAAGGGAAAAATGTTGCAAATGTACGTATAAATATAGATATACATATTTGTGCGTAATTTGCAACAACGATTCCAAATTATATATTTACATATATTTCTTGTGTTTTGGAAATATGTCAATTCCACAATTTAGGCATAATTTACAATGATTACGGCTAATGATGTTTTTGTAAGATTTGAAACCTTTCAACAAAATTGAATGCAAAATGGAATGTTTGGTTGTCAACTGAACCAAATTATAAATTCAAAAGAATAAATAATAATAGTAAAAGATAACTACATTGACCGCACAAAAACATAAAATATAAATATACATATTATCCATCCAAATCAGCGTAAAACGGTAAATTATACATTGCATTAAATGTTTGAAGGTTTGAAATGTTGAATGGTATTTATTTATGGATTCATACATGTAAATTATATTCCATACTTAATGAATATGTTTATGGTGATCGTTGTAGCAATTAGTGTAATAGATTGTTATAAATAAGGCCATAAATAAATAATTAACAATTGAAACCAATGTTGATTGGGGAAAGTAAATATAATAGGAAAATGTTTATAACTCCTAAATTAATAAGGATAAATGTTGTACACCCTAAATTAGGAAATTTGAATTATGACCGCATTTAGACACGAGGCTAAGCTTAACTTATGGTATAAGCCTGCCCGGAACCGACCGACAAATCCAGGAGCTGTAGGTAGTTAGCTTAATGTGAGGGTTATAATGCGTAATTGTAAATGTACTAAGTCACGAGGTTAAGTTCAACTTTTGGAAGAAGTTCGCCCGGAACCGACCAGCAAATCCAGCATCCACAGTTAGTCAACTTAATGTAAGAGGCCTAGTGCATAAATATAAATATATATATAATAGTGAACCAATAAATAAATAGATAAATAAATAAATAAGAATAGTAATTGGCTATTGGGGTACAACAAGTAGATACCTTGTGACTGATGAATATTTGCCTTCGGAAAAATATGACCGTTATGGTCATAAAGGGCAGTAAAATTAAAAATAAAAGGAAATGGGTGTCATAAGAGAATTTATGATTGTCGTTTAAATACTACGTCCGAATTAGGGAAGAAATTAAATAAATATCCTAAGGAAAAAGGGAATATAACCTTCCTTATTTATATTAATGAAAATAGAACTTATAATATAAAATATAGTAGGACTTAGTAGGTTAATAATGTAAATTATTATTAACCATTTGAACCCGTGATGAAAATGAATAGTGTAAGTATAACATTTCAATGTAAAGGGACTAAATGGGAATGACTGAATAACGTAGCTCAGCTTATCCCAAATAAGGAAAGGTATAAAAGGCTAATAGGGTACGAACCAATAACCTTCATGTATAGTCTGCTTCCTGGGTCTTAAGCGACTAGGTTCGAAGAGTCCACCTAAGACTAGGTCTTTTAGTTTAAGGGTCTTGAATGGAAAATGTGTGTGGGTCTACCCAAACTTGGAAACTAAACGTCAGATATGGCTACCTATCCTACGGGAAGTAATAAGTGACTAAGGAGGTTATCTAATAAGGTCAGCCAGAGGTATAACGAATGATAAAATAATCTCACCTTATGTGGGGAAAGGGTATATGCATGAATGACGGAAGCCTTAACTAGTAGGGCCGGTAGCTAGTGCCATTTAGTTCACGTTAACGTTAAGTAAAGTATTGAGAAATAATAAGTGACTAATCTATCCGCCTAGGGTCTTAAGCGATCAGGAAAAATCCACCCTATCTATCATTGATAGCTAGGCAATAAATGATGAAGGATAAGCGAATGAAAGTATATGAATATAGTAACTCCGTACTTAGGGGTCTAATTTCGATATAGTAACAGCCAAGATCTGGAACAAATGCTTCGTAAAAATATATGTAAACGTCCTATCTCGGTATTATACTCTAGGAATACTACTTTGGGAAGAGTAGTAGGGTCGCACGTAAACATTTACAAGGTTAAGCTAGAATCACTAACCTTGTTAGGCATACATCTTTGGTTAAACCAAACGGGATGCATCTGTGTATTATAGTATGTATTGTACATTTCTTAGTCACCAGAACTTGTTGTTTCGACCCCGTCCTCATAACAACCTCCTAGGTTTCCTAGAGAAGGTCGGGTTCTCGCAGATGTTATGTTTGGCTTTCGGTTCTTATCCTCTCTCATGCACGATATTGACAAAGTGATTTAATCTGAATAAGGTAGTTGCTTGGGTAAATACTAGTTTATCCTATTTTATTTTCACTGTGAGTTATCTTATCATACTCCGATTATGCTCATGCTCATTTATTGTAGGTAACAGGTATACATGCTCCGTGCTTGGACGTGTTCAATTTTTGATTTTTATCGAAATTTGGGCATAAAAAAGTGTGGGGTGTTACATTTGGCATCAGATCTTCGGTTAAACGGTCAGAGGAATTAGCTAAATTAGGACTCATGAGAGGACATAATCCGATTTTATTTTCTGATTTTCGTTGTCTTTCTTACTCGACTTAAATTTATTTCAACGATGAATCAATCGTGGGCCTATTTATATAAAATGGACTTTGAGCGACTAAGAGTTGAAATATGTTGAGTTCGGATCTCTAGCCAATCCTGTCTTACCCCACAATATGTTGGCTATCTCGTCATAAAGAGCCTGAGGACGACATACAGTGAATTCCATTGGTTCGAGTCTGGAAACTGGAATAATGTATATATATATATTTATAAAAAATCTAGTTACAACCGAGATAGTCATAATTCCTTGTTTGGTTTCATTGGTAGTTTCGGTTAACACCATTACTCGATCCAAAACGGGAAAAGGCCCACGTTAATACATTGCATC
Organism: Allium sativum; assembly: GCA_030737875.1. Taxonomy (NCBI): domain Eukaryota; kingdom Viridiplantae; phylum Streptophyta; class Magnoliopsida; order Asparagales; family Amaryllidaceae; genus Allium; species Allium sativum. The sequence continues at coordinate 38,823,910 of JASFAX010000020.1, read as the reverse complement.
CATTTCAGAAGTATAATTATGAGGTGTATCCATTTGTTACTTCATTAAAATTCTGAATCTACCTTTGTTGAAATATTCAATGGACTTCTTAGCCAAGTATTCAGGGAAATTTTATTTTTAAAACTATTTGAAAATTAAAACTGGATTTCAAAGGTTTTGAAATACGATTTTGGAAAATAGTTGTAAAGACATGGGTTTTAAATTTTTAATCTATTTGTGTTTTAAAATTTTGGGGCTTAGTATAATTTTAATAAATATAATCTGATTGGTAGGAGAGATAGATTTACAAATGACAAGGAATATATCACTAAAACTCAAGAATAACAAATATCCATTCCTTGTGATTTTTAGTATCCATTTTCTATATGTTAGATCAAAATTTGGACCTAACACCCAAATTGTTCTGAATCTCATAGAGTTTTAACTGAAGAATGAAGAAAAAGAAAATAACACACAGAATTTATAGTGGTTCGACGTTAATGAGCCTACGTCCACTTTATATGTTATTGATAATACTTCGAATGCTGGTACAATCAATGATTTCTCTTTAGCTCACTTTTACAATTGTGATTTCTCTCAGTAATTTAGCAATAAAACTGATAAGAAATGGTAATATGACAATAATGGCGGAATCAGTTCTTAATATTGCCAAAAAGATCCCAAAAAGTGCCAAGCTCTGGGCTATTTATAGCTGATTTTGTCAGGCGGGTCGTGGTAACACGTGGCACGAATCCCGAGAACATCGGATCGCATCGCTACCGTTGAAGAAATAGTCAAATTAGCCGTTGTAGATAGGTGTCGCGATCCCCTTGAAAATCGGATTGAGCAAATGGGGAGAATCAGTCAAAATGACGGTTAGGGACACGTGTCGCTGGATCCGTGCGTCTCGGATCGCGGAAGACTAGCTCGTGTTTGAACGAGTCAGAGGCTTCGCTGTGCATCAGGGGATCGGATCGGTCTATTCTAGGCAATAATGCATGTACGGATCGAATCGCATAGAGGTGTCGTTTCGCTGATGAAATGGGGGCGATCCGTTGAGACGCGATCCGATAAGGGGCGATCCAATGAGGGGCGAGTCAATGGTGCGATCCGTTGCTTCACGTACTTAGGGGATGTGGCTTCATACTTTCTTCTTGTGAATGAACCTGGGTGGCTTGGTCAAAAAGCTAGCCAACATTTTGCCCTCTCGAAGTATGTTTTATCGATGATGGAACATGCTTCGAATGCTTTCGAATCGTCATTTCACAATGAGTCGCAAATCAAAGGTTGTATCTATCCGAAATGTCGAGCCGTTTCCAAAAAGGTATGTCACCTGATCAGTGTAAATACTAGGATGTTCCCTCGATTATTTCTTTGTTCATCGGATCCATCTATGGAGTTTTTAGAGACGTCATTATAAGATTGTCAGGCGAACTTTTATTAATTTCCTCCAAATATTTTCTGAAACTTCAATTTTCGGTAATGGCTTGTTGGTCCGGATCGCTATGGTTCTTCACGGTTTGTGATAGTGGCGTTCGTCTCGCTCTGATCTTCACGTGGGCTTCAGATATGATAGGCCAACTACGAGCTGATCCACGGATCGGCCTTCTCTTTTCCTATTGGGCTTGGGTCCGCGGCCTGTTAGCCTCCCCACTGTTCGAATAAAACAAGGAACGGGAGACCAAAAGGCACTTTCCTACCTATATAAGTTCGACCCTTCCTCCTCCTTTTCTTCTTCTTACTTTGCACAGCCGCCCGAAGCTCCGACTGAAATCATGCCCTCTTCGATCTCAAAAGTGAAAAAACCCACATCTCTTCAATCTTAAGAAAGGTAATGACATAAAAAACATATCCTCGCGTTTTACCTGGATTTACGTTCGTTTGAGAGAGGAGTGGGCAGGGTTTTTGGTAAAAACTGTGGAGTTTGGGAGAATGGTGGTGATGGGTTCGGACACTCGAGGTCGTGAGCGAAGAGGAGGAGAAGAGAGAAAGGTGCTGGATCGTTTCGTGGATAGGGTACTTTGGCTCGGGTCGCGAGAAGAGTGATTGAAAAAAGAAGTGGGAGAGAGCGGATCGGATCGTGGCAATCAAGAGTGGGTTGGAACGGGAAGGAGAAAGCAAAAGCTCCATCATACGAATCGTCGGATCGGATCGGAGTAATTGGGACTCGCGAGGAGTCAATGCGATCCGTTCTGGTTTCCACGATCCAATGTTCTTCTTATAATATTTGCATTTCGCGATCCGATAACACACTGCGATCCAATCCTTGACCCGCGATCCGAGATCATGAGCGATCCAATCTACTTATTAGACACCTAACGCAACCTGACTTAGACTCACCAAAGGACAGTTAGGCTAGAGCCTACGGAATGAACTTTCTGGATTGAATGACCACATAATTTGACTGCCTATGACGATTAATATTTTGATGACCTTGATAATTTTTACGCTTTATCTTTAATGCATGCACAAGCACACACACCGGCACTTGCACACACGGGGGACGAGTAGCTTTAATATCATTTTTCATGTTTTCTCGCCTAGCAGTAATGTCGGATAATCAATCTTCTTCAAGATACGCTACAGAAACGGAGTCCCAGGTTCCTGAGCAATATAACCCTGAGGTCCCTCCAATTAACCTAGGAGGTGAAGATTCTGGCTCTGAATACGAGGCAACGGAATCAAATCCGTCTGAAAGTACTTCATCTAGTGAAGAATCTGAGATAGACAGGCGAGCTCCCGACGAGATTCCTGGCGCGCTCGGAATAGATAAATTTTCTGATTCTTTAGCATCTAAACTCGATGATATAAAGCTTAAAAGAATCTGCCTGAGACATGGGATCCCTTGGGATGATGTCATGACACCCGGTAGCGAAGATAGACCCCACTTAACTCCGGAAGGGTATATGGCAATCAGTCGAACCATGTGCTTGGTAGGAGCTATTCCTCTATTTCCTTCAATCGCCATCGAGACTTTAAAACGACTGGGTATCGCTCCGATGCAGCTTCATCCCAATGCCTACGCGTCTCTATACACCTTATATATTGCATATGCGGAGATCCTACACACCGAACTCACATTCAGAGATTTGGCATTCTTCTTTCTTTTCAAGCATCGTTCCTCGACAACCCCAAACTTCTCTTTCTTTGAATCGGTGGCGAATAGGAAGGTTCTGTATAATGGATATAGCAATATAGGGGATCCTAAGTCTGATTGGTTCTATATAAAGAAACAGGCTGGATGCTCAAGAAGATGGCTTAAATCAAGTAAACTTCAAGCTTTTAACTGAATATCTTGTTCAAGAAGTCGAAGTATTAACATTCTCCCTCCTTTTTCTTTGTCTTAAACAGATCACGTGTTCCCGAAAACGGAGGGTCCGTTATACAACAATCGATTGTCTATTCTTCTTCAAAGCAGGTCTGACATTCTAAGGATCAAAAAATGCATTACCGATGAGAATCCTCATAAGCATCATCTTCTGGATATAAGATTTGTACTTGGCGCTGGCGGCAAACTCTATAAGTACGTGCCCCCAACGGAGGGAGAGGGAACATCGCTAGCAATAGAAACAACTAAGTTCCGCAAGAGTCCTTCCCCGATAGTCATCCAAGACGATGAGGACCTAAATATATACAAAGGGGATGAGGCCCGTGGTGACAAGTCCAAGGAAATCCCAGTTTCTACTCCAATCGAATCCACTGCTCCTGATGACTTGACAGACAAACAGTTATTCAAAGAGCTGAGCAAAATTCCTCTGCCCGACGATGTATATACAGAGAGGGACTTTGAAGGGGAGCCATTCTTCCCTGCTTCTGAGGAGGCCATCGCTCCAACTAGAGAACAAGAAAGTAGTCAGATGAGCCTGTCTTCAGGCCCGGGTCTGTTAGGGGGAATTATATGGGATACACAAATTACACACACTATTTGACCCCGCACTCTTATATCGTCAGTATTCAAAGTTTTAATATGCTCTTTTCTCTTTTTCTTTTTTGCAGGAAAGATGTCCCGCAGGCGATCTTATCCTTATCGTTCTCTGCGTGAGGGCACACCCAGTCTTCATCCGGGTACTGAGCGTTCTCGCGGCCCTTCTCACAAGCCGACTTCCTCGCAACCCCGGTCTCCACCAAAATCGACCTCTGCCAAGCCTTCCAGTTATCCGGTAGTTCCTGCAGGGCGGGAGAAACTTCCTAAAGAGTTAACTCCTCCAAAGAGTGCACCTTCCCACAGCAGGTCGTCAAAAAGGCATCACGAATCTAAAGATAAAAGCAAAGATCCAATCAAAGAGTCTGAAACGGAGAGGAGTGACATCGTCCCTTCCAACCAGCCAGAGTTGGCTGCCCCCGGGTCAAGGGACTAGCTCCATGGTCCCGAGATTCAAGGTAGGCTGGAAAAGCTGAGGGAACAATTCCCAGACATATTCTTTGACAGGATGACGTTTGTTCCAGCCTTGGAACCGGTCCCTAAGAACTGGGATAATGAAGTCGTCGGGCACATCCGCCACGTTTCCAGGCAGTATGAGATGATGAAGAAACATGCAGTCAACCTTTCAGGAGTCATCCGAACGCTTGAAATAGAAGCACATAGATCTAAGGTGAAACTTGGAAACAACGAAAGGGCCAGGACAAAGATGGAGAAGGACCTGGAAGATGCTCAATCCCAACTTGCTTTAGCGCGGAGAGATGCCGAAAATTATAAGATTGAATTAGAGAATGCTAAGAAACGCTTTCATTCGGAACTTGACTCCAATAGCCAAGAGAAAATGGCCTTAAAGAAGGAGGTTGAAGATCTCAAAATGGCCAACATTGAGTTGAAAACAACACAAGGCCATTTCGAAGCTGAGAGAGCTGCTTGGGAAGCAGAAAGAGCAAGTTTGAAAGAAAGTTTGCCTTTGGCTAAAGCGGAAACGCTGACTTTGAATGATCAAGTCGCAGATGCGGAGAGACGGGCAGCTCTCGCCGAATAGAATGTTGAAAGTGCCATCGAAATGGCTACTGCCTCAAACAATAAGCTCCTCGAGAGAGAGAAGGATATCGAGGGGTTTGAAGAGATGATCTTTGACTTCCTTGGCCAAGTCCTGAAAACCCGCAACATTTCGTGGATCCCGAATTACCACGTTACTTTAGCCAATCTATGGGATGCCATTGTTGAGGGTGAAAAGCAGAGATTGGGAGTCGATGAAATTGATGAAGATGAGTTGATGAAGAGCATCTTGAGGGATAACGAACCTGAGGACTTGGCAGAGGGTCGTCGTCTGATTCAAGCGGAGATGGAAAAGGAGAGGGCCCTGGCTAAGGGTAAAGGCAAAGCTGATGAAGGTTCGAGTTCAGCCGTGGAGCCTAAAACCTCGGAGTTGAGGAGTACCATCCTGATGATCCACTAATCCTTTTGGGCCTAACTCCTGTAGTTGTTGGGGCTCCTTCAGCTACCCAAGAAGGAGGATCTGCAGAAGGTATCTCCCTTTTTTCTCCACAATTCGTCAAAGCAATTGTGAATTGTCGTCGTTTGGTAGAACAACCAATTGAATTAGTAACGTGTGTTCCTCATAATACAGGTGGTGAGCCCGCCGACAAGGGTGTTGAAAAAGGAAAAGAGGCGGAGAAGGAGGCTGTCTCGCCAGGTGCCAGTGTTGATATATCGATGCAGACTGAGGCTACAACAGCAGAAAAAAGCATCCTGGCACCTAGTGCTGATGTCCCCAAGGATGCCGAAACCATCGAGGCCTTGAAAGACATGGATGGGCGCCATGTCGAGGATGAGGAAGATATTATTGGCGCCAAAAAGACCAACGACAATGACGACGAAACTTTGGCCAGCAGAAAAGCTAGGTAGGAAAAAGAGATGGCTTCGAAGAAGGTGGGAGAAGAGGCTTTGGACATAGTCCCTCTTGCAGAATTTGATCCCAAAACCGGGATGATTTTGAAAATCCAGCCCAAATCCATCAGCAGACAGCTTCATTTTGCAAATCCTGATGACTTCCCGACTTCCCTTTCTGATAGAAGGAAGAGAAAGGAGATGGAAGAGGAATCTTCTGAAGAGTCGGATGTTCCTCTCATAGACAAAAGAAAGAGGAAGAAAGGGGATCAATCCGATGCCGACAAGGCGAAGCTGGAGAAACAGAAGCAGGAGAAGAGGCAAAAGCGTAAATAGGATATTGTTGCTTATTGATATTTTGTCTTTAGGTTTTCCACTGGTCAAGAAATGTAATTATGAGACTGGTCCACACTTTCCTTTCTAGGTTGTTTTTCACTTTGTAGGTTTGCAGTATATAAATGAAAGTTTATCTCTTTTTGCATCATTGTGTACCTGTATTCAAATAAACTTTCCATGTTTATTTATAGACCATCTAATTATAACTACAAATCAATCAAACAACAGAAGGAAAATTTTTGTGCTGCGTTGTTGCATTAAAGTTCATGTGTATATGCATATGGTCCGTAATCAATCGTTAACGTAGCGCTTAACTAGGGCTTATTAAAGATTGATTAGCATTATTTGCAGGTTGCCCCCTATTTCTAAATATGGGGTACTTAGAGAATTTCATAAGATAACTGTTCTTGTGGTACTGAATTTCTGGCACCTTTCTCAGTGCTTAATCGTAGGCTCCTTTATACTATCCTGGCGGTCGCCGAGGTTAGAGTTCAAATTCAATAGTTCAGTCGGTCCTTGTTCCTTCAGCAGGGAAGGATTTCTTTCTCAGCGCTTACTCTGAGACGCTTTTATACTCTCTCTCTTTCTGGAGAGTTAGAGTTCGAGCTCAGCGATTCATTCGCTCCCCGATCCTTCAGCGGGGAAGGAGCTCTTTCTCAGCGCTCAATCGGAGACGCTTTTATACTCTCTCTCTCTGGAGAGTTAGAGTTCGAGCTCAGCGATTCATTCGCTCCCCGATCCTTCCGCGGGGAAGGAGCTCTTTCTCAGCGCTCAATCGGAGACGCTTTATCGGAGACGCTTTTATACTCTCTCTCTCTGGAGAGTTAGAGTTCGAGCTCAGCGATTCATTCGCTCCCCGATCCTTCAGCGGGGAATGAGCTCTTTCTCAGCGCTCAATCGGAGACGCTTTTATACTCTCTCTCTCTCTCTCTGGAGAGTTAGAGTTCGAGCTCAGCGATTCATTCGCTCCCCGATCCTTCAGCGGGGAAGGAGCTCTTTCTCAGCGCTCAATTGGAGACGCTTTTATACTCTCTCTCTCTCTGGAGAGTTAGAGTTCGAGCTCAGCGATTCATTCACTCTCCGATCCTTCTGCGGGGAAGGAGCTCTTTCTCAGCGCTCAATCGGAGACGCTTTTATGCTCTCTCTCTCTCTCTCTCTGGAGAGTTAGAGTTCCGTCGAGGCGGTTCCGATCATGGTACACCGCCATGACTAATGGACATCGGCTTCATGTCCGTTATGTTCTCTCTCTGCTCTGGAGAGTTAAAGCGCTATCAACGATATAATTTACCTTATTGCATCCTCAGAACTTTGACTGGTGATTACATTCCATTCTGATGGATGGCACCTAAAATCATTGCATGATTCACAGTAGTTTTCATAAAAATAGAAAGACAGATAAATAATGCAATAAAGGTAAACGACACACAATATTTTATAGTGGTTCGGTCGAATCATGACCTACATCCACTTTATAATTTTTTGCTTTAAGGAATCAGACTATTCTAGGCAAGTCGTGCCTTGTACATGGTTTTCAACAAAGCAAAAGAATAGATTTGAAACTTTCATGTTAAGTATGGCCGTAAATGTTGAGCATTCCACACTCTGGGGATTTCCTTTCCATCTACGGTTGCCAGCTTGAAGGTTCCATTATCAAGCTTGCTTAGAATGGAGTACGGTCCTTCCCACTTTGCTCCCATATGAGTTGGGGCTGGAAAGACACGTTTCAGAACCAAGTCCCCGGGTTCCCAGGTTCGGGCTCGAACCTTTTTGTTGTAATATCGAGCGACCTGTTGTTTGCATCTCAAGGCACGCAGGTCTGCTTCATCCCTCTTTTCTTCGATCATATCCAGGGACCCAAGGAGCAATTCATTATTGGTCATTGGATCATAATAAGTCACCCGGTGAGAAGGTACCTTTATCTCAACCGGGATGACCGCTTCCGTTCCAAAAGCAAGGGAGAAGGGGGTATGTCCTGTTGCCGATTTATATGTTGTCCTGTAGGCCCATAGTGCCAAGGGCAATTCATCAGCCCACATGGCTCTGGCCCGCTTTAGTCTTCTTTTCAGAATGGACTTGATCACTTTATTCGCTGCTTCGACTTGTCCGTTCGATTGCGGGTGCGCCACTGAGGTGTATCGATTCTCAATGTGGTATTTTTGGCAGAAATTTCTGAATTCAGTGCTATCGAACTGAGTGCCGTTATCCGTTATCACAATCTTTGGAATCCCAAATCAACAGATGATGTTTCTAACGATAAAATTGATCACTCTTTTGGTTGTGATTGTAGTTAGTGGTTCAGCCTCGACCCACTTAGTGAAATAATCCACGGCCACAATAGCGAACTTTGCTCCACCCCTTGCTATGGGGAGACTTCCAATGATATCAATTCCCCACATAGCGAAAGGCCATGGGCTCATCATTGTTTTTAACTGATTAGGAGGTGCTCTAGGTATTTTTCAAAATCTCTGGCACACACCGTCGTGCGTATCTTGCTGCATCGTTGTTTATGGTAGGCCAGAAATAACCATGCCGCAACACCTTTTTTGCCAAAGTTTGCCCTCCAGTGTGGTCGCCGCATTCGCCTTCGTGAACCTCTTGCAGCACACGCTTGATGTCATCGTGAGCTATACACCGGAGAAGGGGCATCGAAAATCCTTGTCTGTAAAGAACTCCGCCTTGCAGAACATATCGGGCGGCTTTACGAATTAATTTACGCCTCTCGCTTTTCTTGGTCGGAAGCGCTCCATTCATCAGGAAATTCTTTAGAGGGGTCATCCAGGACTCCCTTTCTGGTTCCGTCTCTAGTATTAGGTCGATTTCCATTTGATCTATGCTAGGGGACCGAAGTACTTCAACGGGGGCTAGCCCGGTCACTTCAGGATCGTCGGAACTAGCCATCTTTGCCAACTTACCCGCCTGCTGATTCTCTGACCGCGGAATATGAGATATGCTGTAGTGATCAAAATCGTTCAGCAACTCTTTCACTTTCTTTAAGTATAAAATCAATCTTGCACTTTTAGCTTGGAATTTTCCAGTAACTTGGTTCACAACTAACTTGGAGTCGTAGAAGATGTTCAGCTTTGTGACCTCTAATTCCTTTGGGATCCTTAATCCGGCTATCAGGGCTTCATATTCGGGATCGTTGTTAGTGGCGTGAAACTCCATCCGGATTGCATAGGTTATCAATCATTTCTCGGGAGTTTCAAGCACTATTCCAGCGCCGGATCTTTCGTCATTCCTAGCGCCATCAGTATACAATCTCCAGGCATTGGGATCGAGAAGTAACTTTGAGGGATCAACTTCTTCGTTTGCTATATCTTCCTCCGGGACGGTGAACTCTGCTATGAAGTCGGCTATCACTTGCCCCTGAATTGACCGTCTGGGCTGAAAGTTCAAATCAAATTGACTTAACTCAATATTCCATTTGAGTAATCTTCCAGACGCCTCTGGTCTCTGTAGGACTTGCTTAAGTGGATGATCGGTGTATACGGTAATAGGATGCGCCTGAAAATAATGTCGAAGCTTTCTAGAGGCGATCAATAAACTATACACCAACTCTTCTATCCTTGGATAATTACGCTCTGCTGCCGTCAATTTTTTGCTCACGTAATACACAGGTCTTTGGACCTTATCTTCTTCTCTTACCAACGCTGAGCTGATCGCATGGGATGACACTGCCAGATACACGAATAAGTCCTCGTGATCCATTGGCTTAGATGATATCGGAGGTTTCTCCAGGTGCCTTAGTAAGTTCTGAAACGCTTCTATGCAGTCGGGCGTCCATTTGAAGTGGCGTTTTCCCCGCTTTATTAATTCGAAGAATGGGATGCACTTATCCATAGCCCTGGAGATAAATCTGCTTAGTGCGGCTACTTTCCCTGCAAGGCTTTGCACATCCTTAATTTGCCTAGGTTCCTGAATGTCTCTGATTGTCGCGATCTGGTCTGGATTAATCTCAATCCCACGGGAACTGACGATGAACCCCAAGAATTTTCCGGAGGCAACACCGAATGAACATTTGGTTGGGTTGAGTTTCATTCCGTACTTTCGAAGAATGCCGAACATCTCTGCCAAGTCAGTAGTGTGTTGGGAAGATTGCTTGGACTTAACCAACATATCGTCGACGTATACTTCCATTGTTTTCCCGATCTAGTTATAAAACATTCTGTTGACTAAAAGTTGATATGTAGCGCCTGCATTCTTCAAGCCAAAGGGCATCACTACATAGCAATATAATCCCAGATCCGTGATAAAACTAGTGTGTTCTTGATCCGGAACATGCATCGGAATCTGATTATATCCTGAGTAAGCATCCATAAATGAGAGAAGTTCATGACCCGCCGTCGAGTCCACCAACTGGTCAATCCGGGGCAACGGGAAACTATCTTTTGGGCAGGCTTTGTTCAAATCCGAGAAGTCGATACACGTTCGCCACTTCCCGTTGGCCTTCTTTACCAGGACTGGATTTGAAATCCAGTCCGGGTAGGTCGAGTCTCTAATAAATCCATTACTCTTTAGCTTTCCAACCACTTCTTTCAAGGCAGCGGACCTCTCTGGGCCCAACATTCACCTTTTTTGCTTTACCGGAGGATGTTTAGGGTTATTGCTTAATGAATGGCTCATGATTGATGGGGATATCCCGCACATGTCCGCGTGGGTCCAAGCAAATACATCCAAGTTGTTTTTTAAGAAATCCGTCAATTCTTTAGCGAGATTCGGATTTAACTGGGATCCAATCTTAAGGACCTTCTCCAGGTCACTATCATCGATCGGTACATCCACAGTTGTCTCGTTGGGAGTCACCATTCTGCCCCCAGGTTCTTGATCCTCTCTGGGATCTATATCCTCGGGCAACTCTTTGGGCGACTATCCAACAGTTATCCTCTTTAGTTGCTATAAGGTCTCCGCCCTTGTAGGGGGAGAAGCGCCCTTGGTTTCTATGTCCCCTCCATTACGAAGTAACTTTAGCTCGGCAACATAGCATGCTCGCGCAGCAACCTGATCTCCTCTGACGATACCAATGCCAGCTTCTGTGGGGAATTTCAATAACAAGCACCAGGGGGCTATACAGGCTCTAAACTTTGCGAGGGCCGGTCGGCCCAAGAAGGCATTGTAGGGCGATTCAACGTCCAAAACCATGAAGGGAAGGATTCTCACTCTCTGGCGTTCTCCTTCCCCAAGCGTAACCGGTAACTCTACATAAACCATTGGAGCGGTGGATGCTCCGTTAAATCCACGGATCCATCCTTGACAGGGCTTCAAGTCTTTTATTTCGAGGTTCATCTGGTCAAATGTCCTTTTGAAAATAATGTTGATGGAACTCCCGTTGTCCACTAAAACCTTATGAACAGTGGCTGGTCCAATAGGTACTGTAATTACAAATGGATCTTCAGTCGGAGCGTGGACTCCAATGCTTTCTCGTTTTCGGAAAACGACATCGTTGGTCATCATCTTTTGTTGCTTCACCGGGATATTGTCCTCGGGGTTGCTACACTCCCCTACCTCGAGGTGTTGCTTGGCTGCATTGACGATCCAATGCCTTGGAACTATGCCCGGCGAGATAAAGTCCTTCGATTACGGTATTGATAACGATATTCTTTCGCTTTTGCTGGGCAGTTGGCCTGGCAGCAAGTTGATTCTGGTTCTGATTTGGGGCCTGTACTGCTTGCCCCCTATCTCTGGGCGTTACTCTGTATTCATCTAATTTTCCTTCTCGAAGAAGCCTTTCGACTACATCTCTTAGGTGACGACATTCATTTGTCGAATGGCCGTGAATCTGATGAAAGAGACAAAACTTCCCCGTTTCACGTTCTTTCTCCGTCGACTCTCTGGGAGGTGGCCTCTTATTCTGGAGGACTTCGTACGAATCCATGAAGATATTTTCCAGAGTATCATTTATTGGCGTATAACTTTCAAAGGCCCTGGGACGAGTCCTTCTCTGGGAGTCGTTCCCTCGGTTCCTCTTCCGGTTGTTGCCGTTACCATTATTATTATTGTTCCCTGACTGACGACCACCCTGATTCCGATTTCCGACATTAACCTCGACTTTCCCCGAGCTGTCTCCTGTCTGCTTAATGGCGACATTGCTCTGGATTTCCTCCTTATCGGCTGTTTTTGCCTTTCGGTTAGCATATACTTCTTCCCGGCGTAAATGTATGTTAGCTTTTTCGTAGAATAACTCTCTAGTATGTGGTGGCTTGCCTGCCAGGTATCTCCCGAATTCAGTGTCTTTATCCACTCCATCAATCAGTGCTGCGACAACGGTTGGTTCATGGGGATCTTTAACTTCAGTAGCGGCCAAGTTGAAACAGTCTAGGTACGCCCTCAAACTCTCGCCTGGTCGCTGCTTGACAAGGAACAAGTCAATCACACTCTTTGTCTTTTGTGCATAGATACGGAATTGTTCTACGAACTTCTCACCCAACTCCCTGAAGCTAGAAATCGACCTTGCTGGCAAGCGAGTAAACCATAACAATGCTACATCCTCCAAGAATATGGGAAATGCTTTGCACTTGACAGCGTCAGAATCTGCGTCAGCGGTCATTGACCAAGAGTATCTCATTAGATGCTAGACAGGACCAGACCTACCCGCGTATCGGTTCATCTGTAGCATGTTGAAACGCCTCGGGAAAGTCGCATCCAAAATATCATCAGTGAAAGGGGTGTGACTGCAGTCAATTCCCCAATCTTTATTCTGTTGTCCACGGCTATCTGCCAGAATTTGATGGATCATGGCTGCAACATTTGCACTGGTCAGCGGAGGTTCAGGGTCAGTGCTTCTGGCTCGGCGGGATTCTCTAGTCTCTCTTCCGGGAGCAGTCACAAAATCCGGGGCTCGGATAGGGCTTCGCTGCCCCCTGTTACCATGAGCATGTGTGCGACGACGGGGCTGAGGTAGTCTGTTCTGTACAGGATTGTCCGCATCTCGAGCTCTGGGAGTTGCGGCGTGATCGTTCACATTACGGTTTGAGGGCCCCGCCTCCAGTGCTTCTTCTTCCCGTGATGGCAGGGTTCCGAACCGAAGCTGCTCTATGTTTTCGGCTCTCTCATATGGTCGCCGCGGTGGTCTCGGCGATTCCTCTGACGAAGAAGAATATCCTGGAGTGAGCGGACGAGCTGGTGGCGTCCTTTGCCTTGCGAGTTCATCAAGCCTTCTATCCATAGCAGTCAAATTTTGTCGCAGGACGGAGCTTTCCTGCCTTTGGGCAGCCAATTCATCAAACAATTTCTCCCACATTTCGGAAAAGCGAGAGAGATCCCCCTCAGTAACGGGAGCAGCAGGGTCATATTGGTCATCATCACTTTCTCTTATGCGCAATGAGCTTGAGCCAGGTCGAGCGGAGGGGCCAGGACGGTAGGAGCGAGCCATAGGCTCCTTTCCAGGTAGAGTTGTAGCCCGGTCATCAATTCGGATCGCTGTGGATCGAGGATGGTGGCTCGCAACGCCCCCCGGGATCAGTTCGTGGTCACGGTGCGCAGAGGATTCAAGGCGTTATCTCGGGATCGAGTAACAACCCCTTCAGCAGTCCAGATCGCCTCGTTCTCGTCGACTCGTAGCGTGGCGTCTTCATCGGATCGGTTCGCCCCCTGCGCTCCACGATCCAGAGTTTCCTCATTGCGTAGCTCGTGCACACTTTCTTCGATTGTTTCATTGGTTCGTGAAGCTCGTGCTTCCTTAGATCTCTTTCCTGCCATGATATTCGAATCGCTGGAATCTTCAAAGAACTGAATAGTGAAACTTTAGGATTGTTTTCTCAGTGAAAGCACCAAATTGTTAGATCAAAATTTGGACCTAACACCCAAATTGTTCTGAATCTTATAGAGTTTTAACTGAAGAATGAAGAAAAAGAAAATAACACACAGAATTTATAGTGGTTCAGCGTTAATGAGCCTACGTCCACTTTATATGTTATTGATAATACTTCGAATGCTGGTACAATCAATGATTTCTCTCTAGCTCACTTTTACAATTGTGATTTCTCTCAGTAATTTAGCAATAAAACTGATAAGAAATGGTAATATGACAATGATGGCGGAATCAGTTCTCAATATTGCCAAAAAGATCCCAAAAAGTGCCAAGCTCTGGGCTATTTATAGCTGATTTTGTCAGGCGGGTCATGGTAACACGTGGCACGAATCCCGAGAACATCGGATCGCATCGCTACCGTTGAAGAAATAGTCAAATTAGCCGTTGTAGACAGGTGTCGCGATCCCCTTGAAAAGCGGATCGAGCAAATGGGGAGAATCAGTCAAAATGACGGTTAGGGACACGTGTCGCTGGATCCGTGCGTCTCGGATCGCGGAAGACTAGCTCGTGTTTGAACGAGTCAGAGGCTTCGCCGTGCATCAGGGGATCGGATCGGTCTATTCTGGGCAATAATGCATGTACGGATCGAATCGCATAGAGGTGTCGTTTCGCTGATGAAATGGGGGCGATCCGTTGAGGCGCGATCCGATAAGGGGCGATCCAATGAGGGGCGAGTCAATGGTGCGATCCGTTGCTTCACGTACTTAGGGGATGTGGCTTCATACTTTCTTCTTGTGAATGAACCTGGGTGGCTTGGTCAAAAAGCTAGCCAACACTATATATATTGGAAAATTTATTAAAGTCATCAAAATAATTGTTTTAAAGTTCCAACATTTTTTGAACCCGAAAAGATTTTTCTAGTTTGTAAAATAAACTAGAATATGAATAATAATAGTAAATTGGATTTATAAGTATGAAACCGTTAGTTTATAATAAATTTCATTTTTGGGAAAGTTTTAAAAATTCTTCGATAGGCTAAAGGAAATCCTTCATCTTGATTTTTGGGGTATTTGATTTCATGAATCGTCTGTTTATTGTCAGCTAGGTAAGGGGGAAATCCGTTTTAATTTATATTACATATTTCTTGCTGAATCATTTTTGGAATTCGTTCGTTCATTGTGTAGTCGCATAATCGTTATTGAGCCTATAAATCCTTGGAGTTGGTTCGGAGTTTAACTACGGTATTTGAATACCGTGGTGATGAGGATAATTATTTTTCGGATCACGTCAAATCTTAAAAGATAACACAGGACGATTAATATTTTAATCCGGCCTAATAAGGTCAAGGTTCAGCCTTTGTCCAAAGCCATTTAATAGTTGACCGATTAGCGTTATGCAAGAATGGTAAACTAGTCGATGATTTTTGGTACAATTTGAACTTAGGACTCGACCATAAAAGTTGCATCCAAATCACCCCTTAACTTCTTTTTTTAGTCCTTTCTTCCTCATCTAGCTGGACCATATCTCTATCCTTCTTCTCTTTCTTTGTCACTGCCTCACCTCCTCCTTTTCGCGCTTGTTTGCGCATTAGATCTTGCTTCATTAATACTCCATGATCTAATTTCTTCTCTCCGACCATTTCTTAGTCCATAATACCTAATCGCGCTATCAGATCTTACTCACACCATTTAAGTCTCCTCCTTAGAGAGAGATCATTTGGTTGGGTCTGAATGAGCAAAATGGCCTGATTACTTTAGGGCTAAGAAAATTTGTCGTGGCAGTTGGACTTGCACCAGTCCATTGCTCGAGATCTTAGAATAGGGTTTGCAGTTTGTGCTGCATCCACCGTTGCGATACCTTGTAGAATAGGTTCTTTCAAAGGCTATTGTCGTTTCAAAGATGAAGATTAAGCTATCTTTGGATTATTTTTTTAAGGAGAATCTCGATAAGATTTTAGAGGAATTCGTGTTGTACGCAGACTTATACAGTCTCTTGTTTGACCAACTTTGGAGATTTTTGCAGCAAATCTATTTTTCTTAATGCCGGTTTTTGTGTTTGGGAATCTATGTTCGAACTTCCCATGTAGACATGTGACTCATTTAGCACATCGTTCTATAAATGGGAAGTTATGACTAGATTTGCCTCATGATGCATGAATTTAATCCTTTGCTTGATCGGTGGCGTAACCATCATTTAGTGGTGCATCATATTTGATTCATCCTGTTGTTCTTGTGTGTTATCTCGTGGAGTTACTCTTTGTAAATTCACCTATCCATTTTGTATTTTGACAATATTTGGTGGATTTCCATGAGAAGCAGCTTTGTAGTAGGTTCATTTTCTCATCATAAATTCTCTTTTAAAAGAGATGGTGATGTGGAAACCTCCAACTATACCAACAGTGTTTGTCACACGAGACTGAGCATTTTTATTATCATGACATGGTCAATTAAAGATCATAAAAATTGGTTTGAGTTCCAGCCGTGGAGCAAGACATCTCGTTGTTTAAGCCATTGTTATGCACTACAACAAAATGACCCTATTACAACGGTGGAAAACTGTTGTAAAAGACTTTTTACAACGGTGGAGCCACCGTCGTCTATTAAGAAGTTGTAATAGACTGAAATCTTTTACAACTTTTATACACCGTTGCGACACCGTTGTTAAATGTGTATTTTACAACTGTTTTCCACCGTTGTAGTAATACATATTACAACATTTTTGCATTGTTGTAGTAATTCCTACTACAATTAATTATAACAATATGATTTTTGTTTCTTTATACATTACATTTCATATAAAAATAATTATTTATACTGAATAAAATGATACTACACTGAACTGAAATATTTTATTTCAATATTTGAATTAGTACAACTTTGTGATCCACTATCGTACAACTCACTTTTACATAATACAATCATAACAATACATACATTCCTCACCACAAATCGATCGCTCAACAAATCCGAGGTAGACGGTCTAGCTCTAGGCTTAGCAATGCATCGTTCTATGAAGGCCGTAAACCTGTAGATTAAGTATAATAGAATGTTTAGACAGTATATTAATATACAATAAGAGTGGACCTAGATTAGAAAAAAGCAACTACTCCTCAATGGGAGACAGAATATTAAATGAAATTTGTGACTTTTTCTGCACAATTTGTTGAGCTGTTCTGTATTCAGTCGCATACTCTAATAATTCCCCAATCTTAAGAACTACGAGTGAACCCTGATAACAAATAAACTCAAAAGGAAAGGCATGGACTTACCTACTAATAATTTTACCCCATTTTTAGTTGAATATACAGACTGATTCAAAATTGTAATCATAAAAAAGGGGACGAGGAAGGAGGAACTTACATTTAGCGAGCCTCGAAATTTTATTAGAAGTATCATCGATAGCAGATCCAATAGACGAAGCCTTCCTATAGTAAAACTCACATTAGTGCTCCTGAGTCTGTAATAAAGAGAACTAATTCCATTGCTCGATCCCGATAGCTAGAGAATGGACTATAGAGAAGGGTATATATAACAGATTATGTGCCCATGTTATACACTTTTTCACAAACTGAACCATATAAGAAACCCTGTAAATATACTCAAGTGTATATATATTTTCTACCTTAAACAGTTTTACCAGTATTTCGTTTTCCCGCATGCAAATACCCTTTATGTATTTAGTAAGCTTATGTTACCAAGCGCAACCAAACAGTGTCTATCTTTTTTAACATCAGTATTAAAAACATTTCAAACAACCATTTATCAATAGCATCTTACAGTGTATCCCCAACCTATTACTGGCACAAGCTTCCGGACCATTTCTAATAGAAAACGTATTCACGTATTAACTGTTCATTGTTTTGCAAATGGGTTTTTGCACTATCAAATACTACAGTTCATTGCATCAACTTAATTCACATGACGCAGAATTTAAATAAGTTAACCATGCTGAGCATGTAAAAAAATACACAGACCAGGATGTTATAGTTGAACAAGGCTACATATCTCTTTACATATTTCTGTTTGCAATTAAGCATACAAACTTAACCAGATGCAAACCAGTTTCCAGTAACTTGATTATACACATTCTTACAACATATTAAAGTGCATTTCACAAACACACATATCACTACATATCAGGTGAAAGCTCCAAATATATATTGCACAGTTTATTCAACTCAAATGCAGGCAAACTATAACTAGAACAGTTTTATGACCCTTAACATCCTAACAGTCCCAATTTCTTTACTTAAATCAGGTTAAATCCTATTACTTATTGGTATTCATACCCCAATCCTGATGTGAATACCCAAATAAGGCATCAATATTTTTATTTATTTTGGTACACAAACATTTAGTAATTACTATTTCGCCCCATGTCAACCATCACAGACATAATACACAATCATTCAACCAAGAAATACATATTAATCACTGCATACAAGCATCCGCACACCAAACCATCAATTTATGCATATCTATATCAAACAGTCGGCATGAATATCACCATACTAAGCATTCAGAGAAATATACTTGCAAATCAGCTTCCTATTAAAGGTCATAATGCCTAACAGAGGGAAATACACTCACCTTAAACCCGAATTGCTTCCAGATCTCGATTTCTCTCCGTAGTTCCTCTATTTGGGTTTTGATCTCTCCAGATCTACTGTCGCTTCCCCTTTGAAACCATTTCTCTCAAAATTAGTTATATTTGATGTGAGACGTTGGTCGATTTGTTGATTTCCCCAATTCGATTTCTAGGGCTTCGGCCATTTTTAAGTTTTTTTTTTAGAACGAGAGAATGAAATGGAAACCGACGGCCTATTTTCTTTTATTTGCTTCAAACCGCTAGGGTTTCACCATTGCCAATGTCCATTTTGCCCTTAGATTTAATGTTAACCCTTATAAAACTTAAGCCCCAAATCATCATAACACTTAAACAAAATTTTCATGTCACGTACACAATATACAAACAAATGTGTATGTTTATTCACCATTTTAATCATGCACAATTTCACATATTCATCATGTACATATCAAAAATGATTTATTTATTTATTCACCCCAAATATTATGGATTTAATTGAAATCACTACAACAAAATGACCCTATTACAACGGTGGAACACCGTTGTAATATACATTTTACAACGGTGGGCAAACCGTCGTGTATTAAGAAGTTGTAATAGACTCATATCTTTTACAACGTTTTTACACCGTTGCAACACCGTTGTAATATGTATATTTTACAACTTTTTTCCACCGTTGTAGTAATACATATTACAACATTTTTGCACTGTTGTAGTAGTACATATTACAACTTTTTTCCACCGTTGTAGTAATTCCTGCAACAATTAATTATAACAATACGATTTTTGTTTCGTTATACATTACATTTCATATAAAAATAAATATTTATATTGAATAAAATGATACTACACTTATCTGAAATAATCAATTAAATATTTTATTTCAATATTTGAATTAGTACAACTTTCTGATCCACTATCGTACAACTCACTTTTACATAATATTGTCATAACAATACATACAATCCTCACTACAAACTGATCACTCAATACACTCAGTTACATACACACTTTCGTATAAATATACATACACACTGACATGCACCGAGTCTTTATGCTCCAGCATCCCCAATCGATCATCCATTTCAACATCATGCTCATCGTCAAATATCCTTATTACTCTGTGCATTCATTCCTAAGCACTTTTTTGTCAAAATTGAGTTCCCTTCAGATTCAACAACGCAAATCTATATGTAAACACTCTGCAAGGTTGAATTATTGGACACTGTGTTATACTCCATCTGTGTTCATGTATCCTTACATTAATAAACTTATGTTCTACTACTTTTTTTTTAATTCAGACTGACTTTTTATGCAAAAGGTAAAGGACAGCGAAAGGTGTGAACAATTACATAGCTCAAAGATACACGGTTACACACTATAGCAGACAGTGTCAAGAGACATGGCATACCTGATAGGATAACTTCATCCTCCATAGATAGATTCTTAGACATGTACCAAGAGAAACAAGATTTAACTGAACAGCAAAGCAAGAGAACCAAAACTGCCAATGAACAATAAGAGTGCCAATGAACAAAACTGCCAATGAACAAAACTGCCAGGCATAAATGGCAGAAGCACATCCCAAAATTGCATTGCATCTTTGACACCAATGAACAAAACTGCCAATGAATAATAAGACACATCAGAGACACCAATAAACAAACTACCACCATAGCTTATAGCTATTGCCGTGGCAGTACGATGATAGGTAAGCTGAACCATGATCTACCCATACCAATGGCATAAGCATATTACATAAGCTCAATAAAAGCATGACTTAAAATCACAGACAAGTGCTCCAGAGAGCAGCATCACTACCAGACACACTAACAGCAACAACCACCTTAAACTAAATGATAACAGATCCAAAGAACATAAACAAAAATGCTATTCACCCTCAAGGGGACGCAAACCACTGAACATCGACCTCACAGACACTTTTGAAACCCAAGAATTACTGCGAAAATCAACATTACCTCGCCAGCACGATGAAAAGAATCCACTGCAAACAACCACCAGACAAAGCGGAATCCAAAGAACTAGCTGTCGATCAAAGTCGTTTGAAGATCTGAACCGCGCCGAGCCGCTCCAATAGATGGAGATCAAAGCCACTCCGATAGATCTGGACCGAAACAGATCTGAGAGAAATCACGCTCGAGAAAGGAAGAAGAGCAACTAGGGTAGAGTGATAGGACCAGGAAAAGCTTGGAGAGGTTTGAAGAGAAGAATCGATTTAAGTAGAGGAGCAAAGCGGATAATGGAACTGAAGCGATGAGGGAGGAGGCGGCTAGAAGAAGATGGGGATCGATGTTAAGACGTAATTTTTTTCCAGAGGAACGAAATTGGGGATCGATGTGAGAGAAGAGCAAGAGTGGTCGGCCCACGTGAGGAGAAATACGAAAGTGAGAAGCTTTGGAGCCAAAATTTCGGTCGCCCGCCCAAATTTCATCATTTGTGTTAAGTGGGCAACAGATTTTTGTTTTGTTTTTTTAATTGTTTTATTCTTTGCAAGGAAAGCTTCTAAATTCACTTTCCATTAATAATTTTATTTAACAGTACTTACTAATCTTATTAATTAAAGATTTCTTATTAATCTTAATTTCTAAGTATTAAATTTTAAGTAAGATTCAAATTCAAAAGTATACAAAATGTACCGTTTCGGACGGGGCGCTGCCCCGCACCCCGCCGGGGGCGCTGCCCCCTGGACCCCCGCGACCTGACCGGGCAGGTCGAACCCCGTTAGCGGGGGCGTTGCCCCCGCACCCCCACCTAGGGGGGTTGCCACCCCCCTGGACCCCCCCTCCGTAGGGATCATATTTGACTAAAGATTTTGGAAAAACTTTCAACAACGATTACTTATTAAAAAATATTATATACTAAATATTAATTACTACTAATAGTCATGATTAATTATAAATTAAATATTTATTAATTGTTATTTACTTATTGATTATTAATTGATTATTAACCGCTCATTAGTTATTACTTACTAATTAATTACTAGTACTTAATAATGAAGTAGTTATATATAATTATTTTTAATTAAATATTTAATATTTATATATTGATTATTATTAAATAATTACTAATTGGTTGTTAATTAGTAATTATTAGTAGGAATTATTTATTTATTGATGTATTTTTTATTAAATATTTAATATGTATTTATTGATTATTAATTAATAATTACTAATTGGTTGTCAATTACTAATTATTAGCATGAATTATTTATTTATTGAAGTATTTTTAATTAATTATTTAATATTAATATATAGGTTATTAATTAATAATTACTAATTAGTTGTAAATATTAATTATTAAAAATTATATAATGAAAATAATTAATATTAAAATATAGTCATATATTACAACAGTCAAAAAATAAAAGTTGATAGGCTTTTATTACAACTGTCAAAATAACACAGTTGTTAAAAATAAATTTATTACAACTTTTCTGGAAAAAAGTTGTAAAAAACATTTATTACAACGGTGCTTTAACCACCGTTGTAAAATTAAAGTTGTAATATGGTATTTTTGTTGTAGTTACAACGGTGTTTATACCACCGTTGTAAAAAACAATTTATTACAACGGTGCTTTTACCACCGTTGTAAAAACCCATTTATTACAACGGTGCGTTTACCACCGTTGTAAAATTAAAGTTGTAATATGGTGTTTTTGTTGTAGTGAATCAATATAATCTAGGATCATCAAAGTTGGGTTCTCACATTTCTACTTAGTTATAATCGAGTAATAACTATTAAAAGCTTATAATGTATATGTCACCTAAATATTAATTAATAAGAAGTTAACATTAACTATTAAACATTAATTACCACTTATTAACTATTAGTTATTTAATAATAATTAATAAATATTATTGATTCCTAAGTTTATTATTAATTATTAATTATTATTAAATATTAATATAATTAGTTATTAAATATAGATATTATAAACATGAAGTTTGTAATGGGCATCTATTACAACTAACAAAACAAAAAGTTGTTAAAAATACGTTTATTACAACTTTAGGGAATTGACAGTTGTAAAAAACCATTTATTACAACGGTGCTTTTACCACCATTGTAAAAAACCATTTATTACAACGGTGCTTTTACCACCGTTGTAAAAATCCATTTATTACAACGGTGCTTTTACCACCGTTGTAAAATTAAAATTGTAATATGGTGTTTTTGTTGTAGTGATGGGAGTTTCGATGTTGTTGTTTTGTCGTCGTCCTTGTTATTTCCCTTTCAAGCATCAGGTTCTTAGCTTTGTTGTGATTCGTGCTTGTAAATGCTAGTGTTATTTAAATCACATGATTAAGGTTAATGTGATTTCTATGTTTAGAGATATTTATGTCATTCATGCATGCTAGTTTGAATGAAATCTCACTTTTCTTATCTAAACTAACAGTTTCCTAGAGTTGGAAAGAATAGAATTCTGTGTTGGATAAATTTTAGCAAAGGACCGGTTTTGGGATGTTTTGGTCACGAGTATATAAATAATAAATCACCATTCCTTGTTGAAGCTAAAATTTATTTTGGTCTTTTTGTGTGTGATTTCAGTTTTCGCATTTTTGGTGTGACTGACTTTCTTTTTCGCCAACATGTGACTTAATTCGTTTAAGTTTCCGCAAATTACATTTTTGAAAGTTTTTGGAAAACGTTGTTTAAAAAAATGACTTTTTATAATTTTCTTATTTTTATTGGAAAGTGAAGCGGTTTTGAAATGAAAATTTCAAAATAAACATGACAAGTTTTTAAGCGAAAATTTGTTTTTGTAAAAAAATTCGATTTTTGGTCACATGAATAGCGTAAGGAAGATTTTTGGATGCTTTGTGTGCGCACTTTAGCGGTACGATACGATAAAAACATAAACGACAACAAGGAAAAGACGGTTTTAGCCTTGGAAATGTTGTTTCCATACCTTGTCAACGTTGCACGCGAGCTATTAATTAAATCATTTTACGTTTTAGAGTTTGCTTTAAGCCTCCTTTACAGTCTACAGATGGAATCTTTTGGAGTATTTTAGGTAACTAAGGTGAAAATTCCACTGTAGGGCGGGAAATGGAATATTTATAAGCGGGAAAAATGTTAAAGTTCTTCGCTTTGATTTCCTTTTTCCGGTTTAGGAGAAATTAAACAGGAAATGATTAGATTGCGTTACGTTTTGCATGGTAGTGTTTGGATGCAAAATTGGTTGCTCCACATTTCTATTCATTGTTGTGTGACGGCTATGGATGAAAAAGAATTTTTCAAAATTTGCATTCGTTTAGAACTGCCAGTATATTTAGGATGCTTCACATCATGTTTTCAAAATGTTTTAAAAATCTCAACGCATATATATAGAGGGTCCGATTTAGAATCATCCTGCATGCATGTTTTATGGTTGAAATGCATTGTGTACACCATGCGCATATACACATGGTTGCAAAGTGGATGTACGCAAATTGGTTGTGTAGGATAGAATAACTAGGTGTCAGAATTTTAGGATGAAATTTCTGTTAAGGGGGAAGAATGTAACAATCCGGAATTTTTCTGGAAATGATGGAATTTGACCAAAAACTTTAACCGATGCATTCATCTCAGAATTCTGGTCAACTTTCATGTCTGGGGTTTCGCGAACGGAGTCCGTATGAAAAAGTTACGGACGAAATACGAAAAACGGATGGAAATAAATAAATAGAACAAATAGTAAATACCTTTCCTTTTTTTACCTTCCTTCATTGGGAAAAATCGCTCAAGGGCGGTCAACACCCTTTCCTGGAGCGGTCAACCTCTTTGAGCCAAATCTACCTAGTGATGGCTAGGTTTTGAAGGGTATTTTGGTTATATTTATAAAATGAATGGACGGATATAATGTAAAACTAATCCAATGGTTCTAGGCCATTTCCACCCTTATAAATTAAGGGGTAAGGCCTCATTCTTTTTCCATATAAATCTGAAGAGGCAGCGAAGCTCTGCCATTTTCCTCCTTCTTCAAACCTAATTTCTAAAATAAAGACATATTCATACATAACAAATCAAATCCAATTCATATGAAATTGAGAGGATAAGCATATGTAATCGAAAAGAATGCAAAGTGACGCTCCAAATCATATTCTCCCCTCTCTTCCTATTTTCTTACATCTCTATAAATCAGGAATATTCCCCTTTCAAGATAAAATGTAGATTTATAAGAATTTGCGGATTGTAGGCCTAAAGCGTTCAAACTTTGGATTTGGAGGCTATAAGGTGAGTGGGAAATTTATTAATACATTTATAATAACTTATCTATTTCATTTGAACTAGATCTAAATTTTTATGCCTATTTCCTATCAGATTTGTTCATTTAAGTATTGTAAATTTAATGAAAATCTTCAGATCTGATTATGAATATTGTTAAAACTTGTGAATTGTTAGTTGTGGTTATGCATAATATCAACTGTAGGATTCTTAAACTTGTTCACACATGTTCCTATAATTATATTGTAAAATTATGTTGTAGTTGTTGCACAACAGTGTAGGTCTAGAAATCAGTCTCATTTAACATTAATTAGATGTAGTTACATTCCAGATCTTTAGTTCAGCGTTGAATAATAAAGTATGTGAATTTGGGTAAAAAGATGAAATTGTTAAATTATGTGATTTTAATAATAAAAGCAATATGCCTGGTTGTATTCAATATTATTGGGTTTTGGCTTAATTATTGTAAACATGTTGTTTTCCTCGTTTTGAATAAAAGAGCATTATTTTGAAATCACAAGAGGTATGATAAAAAGATCAAAACAGGTAAAAGTGATGCAAATGTACGTGTAAATATAAATATACATATTTGTGCATAATTTGCATCAACTATTATAAATTATATATTTATATACTTCTTGTGTTTTGGAAATATGTCAATTCCAAAATTTAGGCATAATTTACAATGATTATGGCTAACGATCATTTTGTAAGATTTTAAACCGTTTGACAAGATTTCATACTAGTTCAGATTACGGATCTTAAGGAAAAACCGGTACGGATCTTAAGGCATAATTTACAAGTCGGATATGATTCCTGGCGGTAGTCTATGTTAGGGATGGGAATCACGAATCTTAAGGAAAAAGTAACACTAAAGGGGGTGGATAGTGTTTTAAAGAGATTATGGAAAACTTAAGCAATTAACGATTATTCAGACAACTGTATGAATCACAAAATGAATATCACAACAGAAACAATCACATATCTATTACCTATAATAGAAAGCAAAGCAGAAAACCACACTTGCTGACATGGGCAGTCTAAAATCTATCCCTGCTCCCATTTACGCACTCCCTGCATTTTCTTTCATTTATTCCAACACACAAAAAAATAGAAACAAAAGTTAATAAACGGTTCCTACCCCACGTTCTTCCCCCAAATTAACTTCTTCTCCTGTTTTCATTTTTTTCCTTCTCCTGCGTTGTTTACTTCCTGCCCCAATTTCACTCTAATGTTTGATTTCTATTCTAAAACTTTATCTCGAGATTTTTATTTCATTTCTTTCCACTTCCGATTTCAGTTTCATTGCCACTTTCGAATTCAGTTTCATTCCCATTTCCCACAACATTTCCCCAATTCACTTTTAGTTTCATTCTCAAATTATTTTCCAATCTGTTTTTCAGATTCATTCCCTAATTATACGTTCCATCCTTATTATTTTACATTAGTGTCATAATCTTTTTAACAGTGTCCCTGAATTGTTTGTTTATTTCAGGCACCCTTCAAGTGAATGAAGTATGCCTGTGAAGAACATATCAAGTAACCCCCCTTTGCACATGCCGCCAGACTCCTTTTCCAAACGAATGCGTGTTGTAAGTTTTTGCAGCTTTGATTTTATCTTCTATACAATATGTTCACAAATTAATTGTATAGTACAAACAGTTATTTATTTGAACAATTTGTTAAAGAAAGTTCACAGGGCAAGTGTAACAATCAAATGGGGGTTACACCATCGAGAAAGGATGGTAAAAGAGGAATATTTATTACTGTGAGTATTTTAGTGTTCAGCAATTTCCACAGTTACCTTTGTGATAGATATTCATATTGATATTCAAACATAAGTAATTGCATTTATTTACCCTTTTTCATCATATCACTTACTGCCAATATCAGAAAAATATTACGCACCATAGGCTCTGCAAGATGTTATGAAGTTCAATGTGTCTGCAAGTGTATATTATTTTTTACTACTTTTTGTTCAACTTTTTATGCTAAATAGATGTATATTCCTTTTTCATAGATGATCGGTTAAACATACTGATCATTAGTGTAGTATTTCTAGAGTGCTGCTATTTACACCCCACTTTCCACTTCTGGCCACCTCTAAAAATTTAATAGATTGGATTATTTTTAGCCTACTTCTTACCACCAATTCCTTTATTTTCACTCAGTCATTAACCACCGACTCCTATATTCCATTTTCGATAGTTTGCAACCGTTTGAAATTTGTTACTTCCATTCCATTAATATGTCCGGTTTCACACAACCGACCCAGATCTCCAATTTCGGCAGTTTGCAGCCGTTTGAAAACTATTTATTCATTTCATTTACTCTGCTTGGTTTCACACCGCCGACAACCTTTATCTGAGCACGGTGAATGGTGAACGACTAGAAAACTACAACTTATCTACCTACATACACGATAAACAACTTCCGACGCGCTTACACATTCTTCGATTACGAACAGCCGTTCCCACTAATTTTTAAACCTCAATTTTCAACGATTTCAGAAACCATTTCTAAGTTTACAACTCACATCGATTTCAAGAAAGAAAAAAATTAGGGTTAGATTCTTAGTCGATTGCGACAGCTGCTTCCCTTTTGCCATCATCGCACGCAAGTTATCAACTTCCCTTTTGTATTTTGAGAAATCTTCGAGCTTAATGAGGGATGGAGCGAGCAACGACAGGAATGCGAATGATTTATTTAGGAATGAAGGAGAAATAAAAGTGAGGTGGTGGCCTGTTTAAATTTTAGAAAAAGCAAGTGGTGTAAACAAGCATAGATTCATAAAGAAGAGGTAGTCTTTAGTGGTGGTGGCCAGAAGTGGAAAGTGAGGTGTGAATAGCAGCACACTATTTCTATCAACATGTAATCATCCATTTCTAAGTTACTGTGGCCATAAAGTGAAACCTTCCTGTTTTCATACTTACTTTCATTTTCATGTATTTTCATGTAAAGGATCTGATATGCACCATGTTTATAATCGATAATGGCAGTACCAAATAATTGAATCAACAAATTTACATCATCGGTCCCATATGGTGTAGATGCTGACATAATCAATAAGTTTATGTTGTCAGTCCCGCACGGTGTAAAGTCATGAATCTGGTTTGTTAATGTTGTCGAGTATGTGCAGTATAACTTGAATGGAATATGAGGTGGAACTGAAAACAATACAATAACTTATAACACGATCAAATGCTAAAATAATGTTCCAAATTGTAAGTGAGCACCATCGACGGAAATGTAGTTTGTTTAACTAGATATAGTGATGAAAATTTCATTACTATGAAATAAAGAACCTTTAAGGGATTTTCATTTTGGACAATGAGAAATTACAGATTAAGTTATGATAGGATATATATTCAATATTTTTTTTAATTTATATTTTTGAGCTTCAAGTTAGCTTCAGTTAAATCTTTACCGATGAAGCCTAACAATACTGAATATGAGAGATTAATCAGAAAGCAGGATTTCATTTTCATTATGGCGTAGTCCATAATAAGAAGTCATGTTCATAACGATTATGATAGCTATGAATGTTTAACCGTGAGTCATGTTTGAAACAATATTACCCGCTCATTTGATATATATTTGACTGAAGATCCAATTTGTGAAAATTATAAAAATAATAATAAACTTCTGTAGTTACAAATATTCGAATACAAGAGATCAATCCATTATGCTTATATCTTTTATTTAAATTATATTTTCTTCTGCAATCTTATTCTTTCAACCTAAGTTCAGATAATATTCATTATTCTTTACGGTTTACATAATATTCATTATTCTTTACGGTTTACATAAAGCATATCTTTAATGGTTTGACTAAAAAAGTACCTTTATAATATAATATTTGGTTATTCGAATATATACTATATCTGTATTTATTAGAAGAGAAACTTCTTATACTCTGCAATTGTGTTTTTTTTATCTGCTTGGTTCACTGTTTGGTAGATGCACATGTCGTTTCACTGATTTATTTTTATCAATTATACAATGTTACTTGAAATTTAGGTTGTCTTTGATGTATATTACTTAATTACTATTTCGGATCACTTTATGTCAAATCATTAGAACTATCCAGGAGAATAAAAAATTCGAGTGAGGCTTTTCTCATGGAATTAATGTTGCCGTTAACAACTATGATTCTGATTTTTTTTACAACACCAAACAATAATTTCCTCATAGATTTTTTCCCCCGTAGATATATACATGTAACGTATGACCTGAAACTTGTAAAATATTTCACCTCAGTGGTATTCTATTGAATATTTCCCACTAGAGGTTGGATTCATGTCTTTTTTGGTTTAAATATATATGTTTGACAATGTGGATCACTGGATGTCATTACAGTAAATGACAATTCCATAGGTATTATACCTATTGGTAAAATTATATGAATTTTATCATTTATGAGGCATTCAAGAGTATGAGTTACCTGATATCATTTCAGCAAATGAATAGCTAAGTCATTTTAATCTTGTGAGAATGCAATCCGGTATAAATTGAGTAATATTGCCACTAAATGTAAGCTTGCCATGAAATGTCAACTCTACTTTTTCGTCCTCATCTTTCCAACATTCAAAACCACTGCAATATTGACGACCCAGTAAGTTAACTGCGCTGAAGTCTATGCAAATTGCATTCGCTGTGTTCTTTAAGGTAATTTCTCCTGCCTTATTTCCGGTTTACATGTAAATATTTAGTTCGGTGTACCGGTTTCTTCCATATTCGTTCAATTTCTTTTGCTTAAAATTCGTTGAAATTTCTGTTGGCTGCCATATTACAAACTCTGTGGCATATTATTTTTATAATTTGATTTGTACACCCTGATTAATTAATTGTTTTCCAATTCCATAGTCAGTATTCTCATATTTCAATGTTTTACACTGATGCATTTACGAATTATCATTCATATCTCAAATTTCGTTAATGTAGATTACAGTAATTTAATTTTAGTAATTTTGATGTATTTTTAAGTCTGTTATACAGATTACGAACTGATTTGTGATATGAACTTCCAGTATGGAATGATTACTTTGATTTAATTGTTATATTTTAATATGGCTTACAGTATCAAGATTTTTACGTTGTCTTTTTTCCTATCCACGATCAGGAGGTCAAAGAGTTGAACCTACGGCATATTAAACATTCCTATATGTCCAACTCATGTACGCCTCATGGAATTTGCATCACAAAGGAATAATTTTCGTTGTTCACATCCATGTAATTTTTAGTACATGTCAAGCCTAAGTTGATGTAGTCTACATTGACTTTCAAAACTTCCGTTACTATTTTTATAAGTTCTTGCAATTAGATATTAATGTCTGAATTATGTAATTCTTAAACTCAATTTTTTCGTAGTGATTTTCTTAAACTCACTATACATTAAAGTTCGATCTCAGCCCACAGCCGATTTTCCACACATATTCACCAAATTGGATCAGTGTACTTTCGTCTATCTTCTTCTAAGGTATTTGTGAAAAGTGATTAAATGTTACATTTGCAATTATATTACAATCCTATCCTGCCGTGGACCATCGACCTTGGGTCTACGACTAATTGTATAACATTTTTCTCAAATGCACATGCTAATTATATTTTGCTTCAGTAATCACCACTGCTTGGTTCAGATTTGTGCAATGTAATTGTTTGTTGTTATTACTATTATTTCTATACTAACTACTGTTACAAGTATTAGTATATTAAAGGAATTTTGATGGCTTATCTTGCCAACACCTACATCAACCTGGTTTATGTTGGTACAATAATATTTGTATCACTGTCAATTTATAGTCCTTAATTTATGTACACATTGTAAAGGACTTACAATTCATTTCTCTACATTATAGTTTTCATTCAATATAAAGTATGTTATTTCTTGCTATTAAAAGTCAACAAGGCCAACAAATTTAGTTCACTGCACTTTCTCGGACAGTTAGTTACCCCTAGCATATTATTAGTACTAAAAAAATAGACATAAGTGTCAATGTGTCATTATATTACCATTTTAACTCCATATATGCACTGATTCGTCAGTATCTCTGGACTATCATATGGATTTACTTAAACTTCAACTAACATGGTTTCACCATGAACAATAGTTCGATCACCTTATATAAATCCTAAAATAATTTATCCCATATTTTTAGAATACAAGCATGTTTTTTCCTTAATGCAATTGATTTCCCAACTCTGTCTACTTAATTTGCAGGCTATACATTGTTAGTGCCTTTACAAAGTAGTGTCGCCTATGAAGATAAGTCTCTTTCCTTTGGTGTTGAGTTACCACATATGTGATTCTGTTATGATGAATTCATTACCCATCATGAACCAGTTCTTATACTGCCTTTTATAATCAATCACTTATATTTAGTCACTCATTGCGGTTGACTTAACAAATTCTGAAAACAGTCTCTCTATCATATGGACCATTATGTAGTTACTTCGTTTACTACCTAATATTTACTGTTAATATTGGTTAAATGCATTGTGTTTTTCAATACACAGTAAACGAGTTTATTACAAGTTAGCCTTTTATTTATCACTAATATTTAAACTTTATTTTAGATGCTACTATAGCGTAAGCATCTATTTCCTAAATCTGTTCATCAATAAAACTATTGGTTTGCTGTTATGGTAAAGAATAGTTAAATATCAGTAGGGCATACATGCATGCCACTTTCTCTAACCACATTAAAATACAAGCGAACGATGTTTTCTATATGTCTAATCGCTGAAGTTAAACATTTTACATGTCATTGAACCATTTTTCGCAAAACTTACTTTCCTAGATAGTTATTATTTTCTTTCGAAATAAGCCAAAATTACCATATAAGCATAAATCATGTTATTTGTACAAGTTACGAAGGATTATGTTATTACCAGTTTGTGAATAACATGATTTTTTTCCATAAATTTTTGATGAATGAACAGATTCAATACTCAAAATTACCGTGTCATGTAAACCTACGAATTAGTTAATTCTTCAAAATTTATTATTCATGCCATCGTTTATCTTTCACAGCCGGTGGTTATTGGGTTTCTGCTTATGGTATTTTATTATGTCCATTATTTACCACCAGTATATCATCACCCATATTAGCATAACAGTACTGCCCATTTAGCCCTTATAGTGTTATTTTATTCCAATATTGTAATAGTATAATATTTAAATATTTGGCCGTTCTTACCTTCTATTCTTACTTCAGGTTGACCTTGTGTGCTTGGAACACAACATTCACCTCTACAACCATATTTAGGTAAGCATAGCTTCAGTTTTACAAACTTCGCACCATACTAATTTAAAAAAAAATCATGTATTTATATATCTCTTAACTTAGCTTTTCTGTAGTGTGTGGCTAAAAATAAAATGTTGGCAACTTGCTTAGATCAAGGATTGGTCCTAAAATAATTCAATTACCAGGGCTTTGAGTATACTTAGTGTTCATAATTATATTATAAATGTTGAATAGGACACATCTACTGTTAATTTTGTTGTCTGCTTTCCCTTAGGAAAAAAATTATATTTGTTTATTTTATCAAAATTATTTTAGCGTGAACTATTTACTAATTAGTTTAATTTCAAAGATCTTGCGCTTCTTAAGGTTACCATTGTGTCCTTAAGACAATAATAATTTTACATTAATTACAACCAAATGCTTAAAACTAAAGTAATTTATCCTAAAATTAGGCCCGTATACAACCTATTTTGCATATGTTGCGCAGTTGGCAACAAGCAATTACACTCGCTCTTTTATTAGCTAATGACAGAACCATGGAACGTTTTCAACTAATAAAATGTCTAATAAATTATGTTGATAGCGTTTTCTACAATCAACTACCAAGTATCAAATTTTAGTTTTTTTTTGACAGCCTTATTTATATCACCTCTATTCTACTTTCAAACTATAGTTGGATCTTAAATGAGTTCTTCACATTTATTATTCATTTCAAATGAGATTAAAGTTGCTTTTCATGTTTGTGTTTTGTCTAATATAGCTTTGTTGAAGGAGAAAGTGTAATATCAAATATTTAATATAAATAATTATTATTTCCCATGCTTTGAAAACCGCAAATGCCTATGCTTTAGAAAAATTGATATAATACTGGTTCTGTAAAAAATAGTTTTAACATGTTTTATTTCTTGCAAACCACCATTTTTTTCACTGGGACTCATTTAGGATAGTTTTCTGCATAAAAAGACTATAACATGATCTAATATTCCTAATATATTGATGCTAACACACTGTATACAAGGTCCATATATACGATACATTCTTTAAAATTAATACATAATACATCAGTATTAACACAATTACTAAAACCTGTAGCATTGCTTAGATACTTATCAATATGTGTGAATGGTGCTGGTAAAACGTTGTAACTATCAAGACTTGATATGACAATGCTTATTATATATAATAAATTTGAACTGGAAAATATTTAACATATCATGCTAGCAGCAAGCATGACATTAAAAATTATACTGGGCACAGGATTACTTCAGCTAACACTAAACACATGTTCTCCAGATATTGATCTAAGAAGTGACAAACACCATTTACTCCAATGCAAGAATGGATATGGACAAGAAGGGATGGAAATAAGTTTAAATGGGTACTTATTCAACTGCAATGCAGTTTGATTTGCTATGTTAAACTTACCTATTTTTCAATAGATTGTTATTATATTGTTAGAATAATTGTTGCTGAAAATGCTTTGTTTATAATTTCTTACACCCGGTACCTAATATATATTCTTTGTTCTATATTAAGATGTGTAAAATCAGTTCTTGCTTATTCCATTTTATTTTGTGGAACGCTACCACATTTTATTATAGTTCTTTATTTTGATTTATCCCTTCCAAATCATTCCACTGTTCAACTTTTTTTCTGATTGCAACCACAAATACTACTGACATTTTACATAGGTGTACTTTACTAGGAAGGAACATATGATTATAACAATCTTCAAGGAAGGCAATTTATGTCTTATAAGTTGTGTATCATAGAATACAATGTTTACAAATCGTAAACCATCAACTATCTATGTACAAAGTAGGAGTTGTATCTTGGTTCCCTATTTTATTTTTTTACTTTTTCGACTGATGTACGAGTTGCATTCAACCATTTTAAAGTACTCTATAGGAACATGTTCAGCTTTTTTTTCTTTTCTGCCTCCGCTCCTTCGTTTTTCTTTTTCACCAATGTTAACGCTCGCATTTTTACATTGATTTGTCTTTTCTCCTCCACCAACTGAGTGCTAACCCAAACTATTCTAATAGAAATATACTATATGACAAATTTTCTCACATGCGTGCAGCATGAAATACTTCAAATTCCATATACAAAAATATGCTTGCTTCGAACATGTCTTAATTCATATTTAAACCTATACTGTATAGTTACTAAGTACTATAACACCATGCATTCCATTATGTTAGATTCAATTGGAAAGAGAATTACAGTACCATAAACTCCCGCAAAAAAAAACACCGTTTCAGTACCATAAAAGCATTTTATTGTGTATCTGAAATCCGCTATACACAGTGATAAAAAATCTCTCACTTATTGTATAACACATCACTAATTTTTAGTACACCTGCAACACTTATATGGAGTGCCTTAAAACGCATAAGATAAATTCACTGTTCTCAAATTGCAATCCACCAGCTGTCCGTGTGCGAAGCACGGGTTCCAATCTAGTACAAATATAAAAAAAAACAGAATGCAGAAAAGTTAAGAACACACCAGATTATCTGGTTCAGATTACTCCTACGTCTAGTCCCACGAAACACTGGATTGCACAGAGATTTATTAATACTAGTATCAATCTTACAACACCCTTGATTTCACGGCTACAAGGTTAACACCAATTCCATACGATTTCACGGCTACAAAGTTCACATTGATTCAACACCCTTGATTTCATGGCTACAAGATTCACATCGCTCCATTTCCTTGATTTACAGGCTACAAGGAACACACCTTTTCCTTAACAATTACAAACAACCCTAAAACTCTAGAATAACACTTCGAAACAGAAAGTATTTGATAGAGATTGAGAAGAAAAAGGGTTTGGTATAATTTGTATTGAAAACGGCAGAGTTTAAGTGTTGAAATAAAGAAATTAAGTTAGAATAATGGTGGTAGGAGTAAGGATGAAGAAGGAAAAGATAAGTTGGTTAAAAATTCGAAAATGACCCCTTTATATAGAGTCCCAGAGGTTGCAACAATTCTGAATCATTTCAAATAATGAAAAGACACTTCTTTTGAAATTTTAAAATATGATTGTTATATGTTGACATGTCAATATATATATGTCGACATATACATGTTTTCTGAATGTTTAAAATCATTTTTCAAGTGTTACAACAATATATATATATATATATATATATATATATATATATATATTATGTAAATTCTTGAATTAAAACTAGTGTTTCAAATGAATTCTCTAAAGTGTAAAAACATATAAAAGCATAGTAATATGTAATATAAACATACTTATTAAATTATATGATATAAAACTATTAAATTATATATTATAAACATATATATTATAAATTTTACAATAAACTATATAATAAACATATATATTTGAAAACATAAGTGAAAATAATTTGAAATTATTTAAAAAGGAATTTAAAAATAAGATAATTTGAAAAGATAATTTGAAAACAGAATTGAAAGTGCTAATCAGAGTTTTACATATTATCTAGACTCTATTTTTTATATTCTTGAACTCTTGATATCTTGATTCTCATGAGTCAATCTTGAATCTCTTAAACTGTACAGTCTTCTATATCTCCTGTATATATAATTCCTGCATATATATATATATATATATATATATATATATATATATATAGTTTATATTTTATAATCAATGATGTTAATAATCGAAACAAGGTTGTTGCCATCAAAATTCCATTCTCCAACAATCTCCCCCTTTTTGATGATGACAACCTTAGTTTAATAAAATATTTATACCTGATATACCTATTGATCTGATTTCTTGAATATTCCCCCTTTCACCATGCATTTCTTCTAACTCCCCCTTTCACCATGCATTCCTTCTAACTCCGCCTTTCACCATGCATTCTTTCTAACTGCCCCTTAAACTATGCCTATCTTAACTACATCCTATTTTATAACTTTTTCCCCTTTGTCATCAACAAAAACTAAACTATACTCCACCTAAATATATGCTATAAATGAAACTAATGCTAAATAACTTATTATATGTATATAACTTTCCTAAGATTATTGTACTAAATTTATACTATTGTATATCTACTAACTAAAATAGAAAGATAATGAGAACCAATATTGTATAAGCTATGTAATCCAAACAATGTTTACAAACAGGTTAAACAACATATACAAAGCATCCAAATAAAGTATTACGAGTACACGTATTTACAACAAATTTACGAATACACATTTTACAACGTGTGTACGAAAAATCTAAACATTTAATTCTTTTTGATGATTGAGATTTGTGAATTGGGCAACGGGGATAATGAAGACAAAATTCCCCACTTTGCTCAACTACATTTCCATCTCTGTCAAAGCATACATTGCCTACACATATAACGCTATAGTCTTCGTCCATATTTTCGTTTATCGCCTCTTCTTCCTCTTCATCTTCCATTACTTCTTCTTCTTCCTCTTCTTCTTCCATTTGATTATCATCTCCGATAATGATTGGATTAGTGTGGTTACCCATAAAAAAAGTTGCAAATTTCTCATCTTCCCTTGTTTCTCGTGCTCATTGTTCATTCTTATTTGTAAAGCTTGAATTTTAGTAAGCATTTGCAGTACATCCTTCATTGATTCCTCCAATTTCATGACTTTCGCAAACGTAGTCCATTGAAATGGACCTTCGGATGGTCCCGTAAACGAAATGGGAGTGTTTTGATTCATATTATTAGAGGAGGCCACTGTTTTATTTGTTTGAGAATTTTTCCAGAGAGAAAATAAAGAAGGAATTTTGAAATAATGAGTTTAAATATAGGTTGTAACTAACTTTTGGTGGGAATTAAATTTAAAAATCTAGCAGTTATATATCGACATGTATAAACGTGTATGTCGACATATGTGTGTTTTTTATTTTTTGTTTTTCTGATTTATTAAATTTTATATTATAGTATATTATATATATTAATATATTTAATTACTCTATTTCACTCAAGGAACAAATGCCTAATTTTCTTCTATATTTAGTAAATGTTGCTTTGTTTAAGGGTTTAGTTAATATATCGACTATTTTTTTCTGTCTCTATGAATCCTAGTGAAATTTTCACTTTACTTACGATATCTCTTAGGAAATGATGTCTTATATCTATATGTTTGGTTCTCGAATGATGAGTTGGATTTTTAGATATATTTATAGCGCTTGTATTATCACAATGTATTGGTGACTTATTTATATTTAATCCAAAATCTTATAGAGTTTGTTGGATGTATATTACTTGTGAGCAAGCCAAAGCAGCAGATATATAGCAGGTATATATTCTGCTTCAGTTGTGGACAAGGATACTGTATTTTTCTTTTTACTAAACCAAGAAACTAGAGAATGTCCTAAGTAGTGACATGTTCCACTAGTGCTTTTATGATCTGATTTACATCCCACGTAATCAACCTCATAATAGGATATTAAATCAAACGAATCATTTTTAGGATACAATTATCCAAAATCTAACATATGTTTTGCATATCGTAGAATACGATTTACGGCTTTTAAGTGGGTTTCTTTCGGTTGAGGCTGATATCTTGCACAGAGACACATACTCTGCATTATATCTAGTCCACTTGCAGTTATATATAATAATGATCCTATCATTCCTCTATATAATTTTTGATCAATATCTTTTGACATATCATCTTTACTTAGGGCAATATTAGTTGCCATAGGTATAGGTCTTCTGTTTATTGTAGTTAAATTGTATATATCTATTGGATCTCTAACGTATTTTTCTTGATTGATAAATATTCCATTCTTTAGTTGTCGTATTTGTAAGCCTAAGAACATGTGAGTTCACCCATGTGAATCACCTCGAATTCTTGGGTTATAATATCCGAGGATTCTTTATTCATTGGATTATTCATTGATCCAAATATTATATCGTCAACGTATATTTGTACTAACTAAATATCATTTTTCTTTCTCTTAACAAACAATGTACTATCTACTTTACCAATCTCGAAATTTGATTGCAATAAATACGTTCTTAATCGATCATACCATGCTCTAGGAGCTTGTTTTAAAACATATAACGCTTTCTTTAATTTATATACGTGATTTGGAAGTTTTTCGTCTTCAAAACGAGGAACTTGCTCTACATATACGTCTTCTTTAACATATCCATTTAAAAAGGCGCTTTTAAAGTCCATTTGAAATAATTTGAAATTATTATGATTAGCGAAGGCTAGTAAAATCCTAATTGCTTCTAGTCTTGCTACAGGAGCGAAGGTTTCATCATAACTATTCCTTCTTCCGGACTATACCCTTGTGCTACTAGTCGAGCTTTATTTCTTATGACCTCACCGAGTTCATTCATTTTATTCTTATAAACCCATTTATTTCCAATTACAGTTTTATCCTCTAGTATTGGAACAAGTTCCCGTACATCATTCCTGGTAAACTGATTCAATTCCTCTTGCATAGCAAGGATCCATGAGTCGTCGGATGATGCTTCCTTTGGATTTTTAGGTTCAATAGTTAAAATAAACGTTGAATTACTCATATTATTTAACTGATTTATAGTTCTAATAACATATTCTATATCTCCTAAGATATTTTCTACTGTATGATCTCTTAGAAGTTTAATTCTTTTATTTGGTTGATGAATTTCATTATTTACTTCATCAATCTCATTTTTGCATTTATCTTCATTATTTTGTGTTGTATTTTTATAATTCTCGTCAAAAGATACATTTAAAGTTTCTTTTATAGTATAAGTTCTTAAATTAAAAACTCTATATGCCTTGCTTCTCTCTGAATATCCTATAAATATTCCTTTATCGGATTTAGAATCAAATTTGTCTAAAAAAAATTTGATGTTAAGAATAAAACATTTACTTCCAAATATTTTAAAATATGATACCTTTGGTTTTTTATTATAATAAAGTTCGTATTATGTTTTATGAGTTAAGGGTCTTATCAAAAATTCTATTTAATAACAAGCTGTTGCAACTGCCTCAGCCTAAAATTTTCTTGGTAAATTACTATCTGATAACATGGTTCTCGCACACTCTTGAATTGATCAATTCTTACGTTCAACTACTCCACTTTGTTGAGGGGTTCTGGGGAAAGAAAAATTATGGGTCATCCCCTTTTTTACAAAATTTTCGTTTTTGAACTCTCCTCCGTGATCACTACATACAGGTTTAATTTTTAAAATAGTAAATTTTGAATTCTTTTAGCATAAGTTTTAAATTGATCAAAAGAATCACTTTTATTTTTAAGAAAAAGAGTCCAAGTAAATCAAGAAAAATCATCAATTATTACGTAAACCTATCTATTGTGATTTCTTGATTGAGTTTAGGATGGACCGAACAGATCCATGTGAATTAGCTATAATGGTTTTGAAGTTGTAATTTCTTCTTTTGATTTAAACGAACTTCTTTTCAATTTTCCGAGTTGATAAGCATCGCATAAATTATTTACATTAATCTTTGTTTTAGGTAAGCCTCTAATTGAATCTAATTTTGAAATCCTAGAAATATGTTTGAAATTTATATGACTAAATCTATTATGCCAGATCCAAAGGTCACTTGTATTGTCCATAAGTCATAAATTATCGTCAGAACTTTTCATACTTAGTATATAGATATTTCTCTTTCTATCTCCTTCGAATATTATTTTTGAATTCTTATTTTCTATAAAGCTTTTATCTTTCCGAAATTGATTTTATAGCCTTTATCGCACAGTTGACTTACACCTAGTAGATTATGTTTGAAATTCCTAACTAATAAAACATCCAAAGTAGTAGGAGTTTCAGAATTACTGACTTGCCAATGCCAACCACATATCCTTTTGAATTATCACCGAAGTTAACCATTCCTTCATCTTCATACACTAGATTATTCTGTAATCCTGGATTTCCCGTCATATGCCTTGAACATCCACTATCTAATATCCATTTGTCCCTTTTGATTTCCATTATTTAACCATCAAGACTGGAATTTTCAACAACCATGTAACACATGCTTTCCCTGGTAGATCAATAATTCAGTAGATAACTTGATTTTTCAACATAATATAATGTAGACCCATTTAATAGTGATGCAATTCATGAATTTAAACTAGTGTTACAAATCATTTCAAAATTTGCCATTTAATTTTTCCAAATTTAAGATGATTAGCTTTAGAAAACCTATGCTCTAATACCAATTGTTAGGGATGAGAATCACAGATCTTAAGGAAAAAGTAACGCTAGAGGGCGTGAATGGTGTTTTAAAGGGATTATGGAAAAATTAAACAATTAACAATTATTCAACTAACTGTATGAATACAAAATGAATATCATAACAAAAACAATCACGAATGCAAATATAAACAGAAAAAATGCAGAAAAGGAAAGAACACATCAGATTTTATACTTGTTCGAATTTCTCCTATGTCCAGTCCTACGCAACGCTGGATTGCATAGAGTTTTAGTAATACTAGTATCAATCTTACAACACCCTTAATTTTATGGCTACAAAGTTAACACCGATTCCACACCCTTGATTTCATGGGTACAAGGATCACATCGATTCAACACCCTTGATTTCATGGCTACAAGGTTCTACAAGGTTCACACTGGTCCCTTTCCTTGATTTACAGGCTATGAGGAACACACCTTTTCCTTAACAATTGCAAACACTCGTAGAACCCTTGAATAACACTTCCAAACAGAGAATATTTGATAGAGATTGAGAAGAGAAAGATTTTTTTATAATTTGTATTGAAAATGGCAGAGTATAAGTGTAGAAATCAAGAAATTAAGTTAGAATAATGGTGGTAGGAGTAAGGATGAAGAAGGAGAAGATAAGCTGGTTAAAAAATTGAAAATGCCCCTTTTATATAGAGTCCTAAAGGTTGCAACAGTTCTGAATCGTTTATAATAATGAGAAGACACGTATTTTGAAATTTGAAAATGTGACGGTTATATGTCGACATGTCAATATCTGTATGTCGACATATACATGTTTTTGAATTTTTAAAATCATTTTTCAAGTGTTTAAATCAATATATATATTCTGGAAATTCTTGAATTAAGACTTATGGTTCAAATGAATTCTCTAAAGTGTAAAAACATATAAAAACGCAAAAAAATATAGTAATATGTAATATAAACATATTTAAAAATTATATGATATAAAACTATATATTATAAACATATATATTATAAATCTTTATAATAAATTGTATAATAAACGTATATATTTGAAAACATAAGCAAAAATAATTTGAAATCATTTAGAAAGGAATTTGAAAATTAGATAATTTGAAAACAGAATTGAAAGTGCTAACCAGAGTTTTACATATTATATAGACTTAATTATTTTGATATTCTTGAACTCTTGAACTCTTGATATCTTGATTCTCATGAGCCTTCAATCTTGAATCTCTTAAACTTTACCATCTTCTATATCACCTATATATAATTCCTGCACATATACATATATATTCTGGATAAAGATGTTAGTATATATTTTATAATCAATCATGTTAATAATTGAAACAAGGTTGCTGTAATCAAAATTCCATTCTCCAACAATCGAGTGAACCACAGAAGGGGTATACCCTCAAGAAAGACGAGAAAACACTTGCACTTTACAACGTTTGTGGCATGAGAGGAATCCATATGAGACTCGTAGCGGTGTATGAATTCCCGAGGGTCTGAATCCCCTAGATAAAGTTTTATTTGTAGCATATTGAAATGCGGTGACCATTCGACATTGAGCACATCTTGAGTGAACGGGTTACGTCTCGCACAGGTTTCCTAGTCGTGAGTGACGTGACTCTGAGATTCTTTCAGGCCACTACGTAGTAAGCTAGTAAGAACGAGAGTTCGAATCTCCTTCGCGATGCAAAGGTCGTGATTTGTGGGAAGCCTCGGATGTCTTATGGGATGAACGTCATCTTGGTCTAAAGAATCTTCGACCCTGGTTGTCCGACTCTCCTATGGTCGACGAT
Source organism: Allium sativum (assembly GCA_030737875.1). NCBI lineage: Eukaryota > Viridiplantae > Streptophyta > Magnoliopsida > Asparagales > Amaryllidaceae > Allium > Allium sativum. The sequence goes on along the minus strand of JASFAX010000020.1, from coordinate 38,782,016 downwards.
CTAGAGCTTGGGCCTAGTCTGCAATGCATAGCGTAGGCAGCAAGTTTGTAACGACCCGTATTCTACGTATCATAGGATCGTAGAATATTTATTTCTTTCACGTATGAAGTCGTATGGTCATGTAACTTTGGGAGACGACTATTGGGGTCATTTCCCATGTTCATGATTTTTCCCGATTTTTAAATGACCATTTTACCCCTAGTTGGTACTGTTTTGGCCATAACTTTTGACTGAAAAGGAATTTTGACCTGAAACCACTTCCATCGGCTTCGGATGATGGTTTACAATTCCGTAGAGTGGTCACATTAGCCAAACGGACTCACCGTTTGAGAGATATGGCTGAAACAAGTTTCAGATGATGAAAAACAGCTAATTGGGCTTAACCGGTTGATTAGCAGCTAGGCCCAGAGGGGAATTTCGGGTTTAGCGGTATCGGAGGACTGATTAGGGTTAGGAAATCCCTTTCATTTCAGTTTTGAGCCGCCACAAACTTCTTGAGACCCTAGTAATGGCTTCCATCATCTAAAACCACTCCAAAACACATTTTTAGTGAAGATTAAGCCTAAACTACATCAAAACAAGGCCAAATAGCATCAGAGCAAGGTTGGAGCTGCTGCTATACATAGGGATTCGACCCAAACAGAGAGTATTTCAGATTTGGTGTTTTATTTGGTGGCAAAGGTGAGTGATAACATCGTTTTGACACTAATTACAGTTAATTAAGGGTGATTAGTTAAGATTAGCGAATTGATACACTAATAAATTCTGGAAAAATGTTTAGAAATTCTTAAATAATATTTCATGCCTCTGTTAGAAAATTTAGATGATTTGATTAAGTTTTACTAAGTATGTGCTTAAACATGATTAAGAGAGGTTATGGGAAAATGTGGGGTTTTGGCCACTTTTGATCCATTTTGATTCATTTGAATTGTTGTTTGGTGTTTGTGGTTGCTCTTACATGTTGCTATGACTCTATGGTATGTTTTGTGATTGATTAGAATAGTTAAATTGGTCGAAAACGCAGTCGAATGGCGTAGAAAGCTCGCTGGAAAGTTGCAGAAATGTGCAGGTGATCGGAGTAGGGGTCGGATCGGATTTGTGAACTGACCAAGGGAATTCGAACTGGATTGGAACTTGTCACTGGAGGAGGCTTGGCGAGAAGGAAGGCCGTTTACTTAGAGGTGGAGTGGACAAGGGGGATCGGATCGGAAGAACAATGGGGGCCAGATCGGATCGGACTGGAGCACCGGATGGGATGAAGATGAGGAGCATAGGGTCGGAACGGGGAAAGTAGAGGCTAGGACAAAAGATGGGATCGGGTCGGTGTACCGAACCGAACCGAACCAGGGGGACACCCGAACCTAATGGAAAGATGACAAGGAAGGAGGGTAATGACTACCGAACCGAACCGACGAGGGTAATCACTACCGAACCGACGAGGGTAATGACTACCAAACCGAACCGAATTCTAGGGCTGCTACTGCGCGACAACTCTTCTGAAGACCCACTCCAATTTGACCAAACCCGAGATGCAAAGGAAGTTCAAATGGGAAGTTATAGCTCAAGATTTAGATGGGAATCAACGAGTTCGCTTCATGGTTGGGCTTTGCTGCGGGACGCGTGCCAAGGGGTTATCGGTGTCTATAGCTTTGGACCACTATGGTAGGAGGTATGAAGGCGGATTCAGGGCCATTATGGCATCAGTAGAACCAAGGGGCTACGACCAATGAAGTGGGTCATTGAAATGTTTGGTCATGACTCCATGTGTTTAGCTTGGTCACAGCAGGGTTTCTACAAGTCGGGATTCGTCGTTACCTCAATTTGTCTAGTGTTCCAAAGTGGTAGATATCGTATGCTTTACGCACTGAGTGAGAGATGTGAGGATGATTGCTATGGATGATTTGTTTGCTACCATTATGACATGCACATCCCACTCCGTATTCTTATACTATTTATTATGGCACCTTAGAGTATTGTACGGTATGTGGTACTAACTCTTTGGTTGCAGGTCCAGGTTCAAGTATGGTTTAGTATACCTGTTATTATTCTATTTAGATGCTTATCGCTCATACCAGGCTTTATGTCTGACCCAGAGTTTTATGTCTCCTCTTATTATTCTGGGTGCTCACACGAGCAGACTAGAGACATGTTAGCTGGTGATGCACGGGTAGATGATCCAGAGACGAGCAGGAGGCCTCCACGTAATATATATAGTATTCTCCCTGTGTTGTTGTAGATCACTGCTTGGGCATTAGTGGTGCATCTTCTACTTTAGCTTTCTTTTGTTAGAGACAATAAATTTGAAAAGTTGTAATAAGCTGTATTTGGATTTCCGCTGCTCTGATGTTGATGTTAATTATGAGTTATCGGCTTATGCACTGTCACACCTGTTTTATGTCAAGTATGTTATTATTATATTTTATTCCATGCGCTGTGAGACATTCTACAGGTTCCTCGTTTAGTTAATTCCCTTCTTTCCTTTCTTCTGACGACCGTCCCGTGCTAGTCGGGCATGTGTACAGCGCACTCTCGGAGGAAATGCAGGCTGGTGCGGGGCGGGCCGTGACACTTGGTATCAGAGCTCTAGGTTGCGTAGTTAACCTAGGGAAGTTATCAGGGAGAGATAATATACGTATACAAGAGAGCGTATTTGTGATTATTTTGGTTTTCAAAAGCTATATATATATATATACTATTAGTAGTATAAGAATGAAGTCGTGCTGCACTAGCACCACTATGGGGTCGTTAATCGTTTCCTTTTTCAGTTTTACGATGAGCCGATATGTTAGAGGTACCGGTAGAGGGGCCAATAATGGGAATGATGCTGACATGAGGACGATGTTTACTGACCTCATGAGAGAGATGCTTAGGGATGTACAGAGGCCAGCTCCCAATGGTGGAAATGGTGGTGGTCCAATAGTGCAGGCGCCGAGGGTCGACTTCGCCAAGCTATATAAGGATTATACTAGCCTTGGTGGGAAGCCGTTCCACGGAACGGAGTCGGCCACGGATGTTCAGGATTGGTTGGATAGTTGCGAACGTATCTTCGAGGATTTGGGTATCAAGGATGCGATGAAGAGAAAGCTAGCGTCCCGTCAGCTGCAAGGGCGGGCAATGAATTGGTGGAATGCTATAAAGGCAGCTACTCCCGAAGATCAGATTACTTGGGAGCAGTTTAAAGCTCGCTTTAGCGAGAAGTTCATTCCAGCTGCTTAGAAGTCAGTGCTGTTTAAGAAATTCTTGGAGCTCAAGCAGAATGGCAGAGCTGTCTCGGAGTACATTGCTGAATTCGACACTTTGTCGAAGTATGGGTTATCTCTTATTGATACTGCCGAGAAGAAGAATGAGAAATTCATAACTGGTTTGGATCAGTACTTAGGGAAAAGACTTATTAACCACATCGATGAAATGTTTGAATCGATTGTGGGGAAAGCATTAAGATCAGAAAGTCTCTACCCTAAGCCGAAGACTGAGGTTGCATCTGCAGATGAGCCAAAGCCACAAGCAAGTGGTGGAGGCAAGGGTGGTTCCCAGAATAAGAGAAAGCAGAATCAGGCTAAGGATGGCCAGAAGAAAAAGAATAAACAAGATGTTGAGTGCTTCAGCTGTGGTAAGAAGGGCCATTATACTAGTAATTGTCGGGCCAAGCCAGCGGATAGGAAGTGCTTCAACTGTGGTCAAATGGGACATCACAAGGACAAGTGTCCGCAACCCCCTAAAGAAAAGCAAATAGTGAAAGCCTACGCCCTTAATGCTATTCCTTCTTCGTCGAATGCCCCAACAGCGGCAGAGAAGGGAAAGAATGTCGTCATTCAAGGTATGCTTTCTGTTTATGATGTTCCTGTTAGAGTTTTATTTGATACCGGAGCTACCAGTTCTTTCATATCTAGTGACCTGGTAGATAGGTTAGGATTGGAGCCCGAGATTGTCGATAGACCTTTAGTAGTGACGAACCCGATTGGTGGTTCGACTAGCCTTAGCATGATTTGTCGTAATGTGGTCCTATCGAGTCATGGATGCATGTTTGTTTGTGATTGCTTTGTTTTGGGCTTTACTGGGTTTGGCATTATTTTGGGAGTAGATTGGCTCCAAAGATACGGAGTGGTGGTAGACTGTGAGGGCTTTTTGGTGACAGCTAGAGCGGATGATGGGCGGAGCATAGTGTTTGGTGGTCTACCTAGTGAAGGGGTATTGGCTAGTTTTCTAAACTCCCTCGACATTCCGCATAGTGAGTTGTCAGGATTGCCCGTGGTTGGCCAGTATCCGGACGTTTTCGAAGAAGTGACCGGGCTTCCACCACACCGAGAGATTGAGTTTCGTATTGATTTGGTAAAAGATGCCAGAACTATAGTGATGCCACTTCGTCGTATGGCACCAAGGGAGCAGCAAGAGCTCGAGGTGCAAGTCAGCGATCTTTTGAAGAAGGGATTTATCAGAAGGAGTGTTTCTGAATGGGGAGCACCAGTTGTGTTTGCTACCAAGGCGGATAGTTCCCTTCGCTTGTGTGTAGACTACCGCGAGTTGAATAAAGTGACGAGGAAGAATAGGTATCCTCTACCGCGGATAGATGATTTGTTCGATCAGTTGAGTGGCGCGAGAGTATTTTCTCAGTTGGATCTCGCGACAGGTTTTCATCAGCTTAGAGTGGAAGCTGAGAGTATAGCTAAAACGGCATTTCGAACGTCGTCTGGATTTTATGAGTGGTTGGTCATGCCATTCGGGCTGACCAATGCCCCAGCATATTTTGTGGATCTTATGAATAGGGTATTCAGAGATCAGTTGAATAAGTTTGTCCTTGTGTTCGTTGATGATATTTTGGTCTGTTCAAGGACAGAGGAAGAACACAAGGAACATTTAAAAGTAGTGATGGAGGTGTTGAGAAAACACCAATTGAAAGAAAAGTTTTCTAAGTGTCACTTCTGGAAGAGGGAAGTGAGGTTCTTGGGCCATGTTGTATCAGAGAATGGTATTTCCGTGAACCCGGCGAAGGTGGCTATGGTACAGGATTGGCCTACGTCCAAGAGTGCAACATATGTAAGAAGTTTCTTGGGATTAGCTGGATATTATCGTAAGTTTATCCAAGGTTTCTCTAAGATAACAGCACCACTGACCCAGTTGACCAAGAAGAATCAAGTTTTTGTCTGGGATGAAAGGTGCGAGAACGAATTCAAGAGTCTAAAGGACAAGTTGACAAGCGCACCAGTGTTAGTCATTCCTAAGGGGAATGAAGAGATGATGGTATACACGGATGCCTGTGGTACCGGACTGGGTGCTGTATTGATTTAAGGCGGTAGGGTTGTAGCTTATGCAAGTCGGCAATTGAAGCCGCACGAGAGAAGATACCCTACCCATGATTTGGAATTGGCAGCGATTGTGTTCGCGTTGAAGATGTGGAGACACTATCTCTTGGGAGAAAGATTTGAGCTTTTTACAGATCATAAGTCATTGAAGTATCTCTTCTCCCAGAAGGATTTAAATCTCCGGCAACAAATGTAACCCCCCGCCTCCGCTAGGGTCACTCGCAAAGGAATGCACTAGCTTTAGAGGGGCATTATTGGTAAACATGCACAGAAATATCACAAGACAGAACATATATAAATAGCGGAAGAAAAATCAAACTTTCATAACATGAATAAATAAGGTCTAAAGCCTTTTACATCAGAGTACATCAAAACCTGTCTTGCAATAGTAAAGAAGCATAAAGACTTTTTAATAAATTATTCCCCAAGTAAACAGTAAAGTAGCCATAGCCAAGAGAAGTCCAAGCCATCCATGATGACCTTCAAGCAGAAGAAGTCCGAACTAAACAACATTGTTTCCTCCCTGAAACCTGGGGGGGGGGGGGGACGGAAGAAAAGAGGCGAAACAAAACGGGTCAATCAAAAAGACTGAGTAAGTCCTATCTACTTCCAGTATAAAAACAGGTAAAGGTAACATGACATGCATAAACTGAAAGTAAACATAAGGATAACTACAAGATATATAAACCAGGGTAGCCGGTTGAACTACTGCGGCAAGGTAAACTAAGGTATCATGATAAACTACGGTGTTATGATAAGTCAAGGTATCACATCGTCGGATTTCTATCGAGTACATTATCCCAAGGTATCTACCCCGTCTAACATCCCACGGTATCTATTATGTATATTCTTCCTAGTTCTAACATGTATATTTGCTCTGCACCTCTCGTACTAGTATCCCTACCCGCGTCATGTGTTAACCATGAATGTCCCTTGCTCAAAGTCGTGCAATGGTCCATGTCGACCTAACATATCGCATATATAGGTTACTCAAATCATATGTTTCTTCCCATGTATATATAAGTTCAGTCCTTTGCCGTACCTCGTACGGGCTTCCGCATGTCGTATTATCCTTGAAATCGTTTGGACTGTCACCCTTGTTCTAGCTAGGCTCTTCCATATGAATCATCGTTTGAACTACCAGGACTTACGCCACCTAGCACCACTAGGGATTTCGCTTACCTATTGCACGCTTTCGTATTTCGGTTTGGGTTAAACCACCTAGGCCACTAGGGATTACGCTAACCCTCAACCACGCCCTTTTCCCCACGCATTCATCGTGAATCGTTTTCCTATAACTGTATGCACATGTATCACATCGTGCCATCCGAGTCCTGTCACAGGGCAAAACAAGAAATACCGGACTCGGTCGGGAGCTTTAGATTTATCTACCGATGCAGATACTAAGGTCTGCTTTTCTACACGTGGATATGGTCCCACGAGACCCCTCCCTCAACTAGTGAAAGGCAACACAAGAGAAAATCTTGCATGAGAACTACACTCCGGCCAGCCCACATCCTACGGCCTACCTCACCCATAATTAGATAGCAAATCATGGTCTGTTGGGTGTTCCCTGCCTTTCCGCACGTACACGCTTGACTCAAGATGGTAGATGATCGACGAACTTGCTATCTCGGGCACCTTATGTATCCGCCGACTCACTGCTATCCACCCCAGTCTTTAGGTCGCTCGCATAGCAACCAAGGCATATTCTTGGTTCTTCTACCGCAGACCTCAACCTCTCGTGAGCCTACTATAATGACCTGGCAGCTCACAGAGGGATCCCAATAATATCCTCACGTTCCCCGAAGCCGCTGCTTCGTTACCCAGTTCGTTGGAGCCTTTATCTAAATCAGATAGCCTGCTCCTACACGCATACTTAAACGTTGACCTAACGCATCGGGTTACTCATCTATCTAAGAGGTGGTCCAGATTTCCTTGACTAAGAATTATTACTTAGTTTCCCTTAACTAAGGTTTACCACTTAGCCTTATCTCCATTACCCTTGTTAACTGTGGTTATTTACCTAATCCTCAGCATTAGGGTTTATCTAATGGGTTAAGTGTCACTTAAGTTCATAACTTAGCCCGTCTACAAACCATGTCAAAGTTGGCTAAGTATCCAAGTCCAAGACTTAACCCTACAAACCATGTGTCAAGTTGGCTAAGTATATCAAACAATCCATAACTTAACCTCGTCTAATTATCATTTTAGATTGGTTAATTATAAATTAACTTGACCTTGTCAAATTTCCGAGTCAAGTCGGTCAAGCGTATTCAAGTGATTCGTGGCTTAGCCTTATCATGTTTTCCCGTTAGATTGGTTAAGTATAGATTAACTTAACCTCATCAAGTTAACGAGTTAGATTGGTTAAGTATAGGTCACTTAACCTCATCAAATCATCGTGTTAAATTAGTTAAGCGTTTAACTTAACCCCATTAAATTACTAAGTGGGATTAGTTAGGTCTAGCTAACTTAACCCCATCCGATTACCATGTTTAGATTAGTTAAGCCTAATCTTAACCCCATCCATTAACTGTATTATACGGTTAAGTGTCATCAAGAAAATTTACTTAACCTTATCACGTTATCGTGTTGGATTGATTAAGTGTTGGTTAACTTAATCCCGTCCACCAGTCGTATAAAAATGGTCAAGTGTCATTAGGCAAATCAAGTTACTTAACCTACCCAAGCTTATCATGTTTTGTTAAGTATCATTAGCCTAATAAAATTACTTAACCCATTTGTCCATATCATATTTGGTTAAGCCTCATTAATCAAATTAACTTAACCCTATTATGTGGCATTAATTTAATTAATGCACCCTCAACCTCTCACATTAGACCTTGTTGTGGTTACTAGTTAAGCCGGGCGGGTCCGGGTAGATTTACACCACAACTTAGTCTAACCTCGGGTCTTAAGCGCGACATGACCAACTTCTCACATTGGGTCCTATCGTTTGCAACTACTAGTTAGGCCGGTCGGTTCCGGGTAGTTATACGTTGCAAACTCAACCCAACCTCGAGTTGGCCATACTCATATTATCTAAGTTCATCATGTTCCAAAACATGTTACACGTTTCCGAGCATTTGGGTAGACCTAACTTAATAGGTAAATTCCCAAAGGGTAGACCTAACTTAATAGGTAAATTCCCAAGCTCATCTTCCATGTTATCTTTTCAGGTCATATTTTCAAGTATAAACGCATGTCATATTCAAGTTAAGACTTTGCGACATGTTCGTGTTTATCTAACTACCCAAAATCGTGTTTTCCCAACGCAAGCAAATCGAGTCAACATAGTAAGGATACTATATCACATATTGGTCCCAAACCATGCATGATGCCAAAAAGGGCTTGGCTTCCACATGCATAACATCGTAAAAGGATCGGCCATAAACATGCATAGTGTCATAAGGTAATTTGGCCACAAACATGCATATTATCACAAAGGGTTTGGCCATAAACATGCATAATCTCATAAAAGACTTGGCCACAAACTTGCATGATAGCATAAAAGGGTTTGGGTTCATAAACATGCATAAGCCCCAAAATCTAGTCTTAGCCAATGTTTCACAAGTAAAATGGTTCCTAAAGGTTCATGCTAGCATTTCATGCATAAAGATCCAAACTTGCAAGTTAAACTAGGTTATGCATAGCATGAGAGGCATGATTAAGTCACTCACATGGCCTAAGATCATAAACATGAACACAAGAGGCAAGGTAAGGTTCATATAGGTTCGCATAATCATGTTTAGCCTCATTTTATCCCATGTCAACATTAAAAATACCGTTTTGACCCAAAAGTAGCTAGAACTTACATAGGCAAGGCTTAGGAAAGGGATCATGCATCATCTTGACGAAGAAAGGTGGCTCCTTTGATGAAGATTCGTCATGAAACTCGCATAGCAACGTTGATTTGGCCTTGATTTGGTGTAGCAAGCTTGCACCTTTTGATTTGAACTTGATTTGAATGCATAGGCTCTAGGGATTTGAGATGGAGGCCATGACCAAGATTGATTTTGGCAGCACTTAGTTGCTAGGTTTGATTTTTAGGGATTTAGGCTAGGTTTAGGGTCTTTTTATAGAGATTAGGATAGTTTTAGGCCCTTAGATTAACCCTAGGATAGATTAGGACCATCAGATCTCGGAAGCTTCCAGACCCAGCCCAAGCACAAGACTAGGTGAGACAAACAGGTGCGCCAGGTTATTTGCCCCGGCCACCCCCTGTCGACAGGCAAGTCGACAGGGCTGTCGACTTGGTCTGGGCCCAAGTCGACAGGCCTGTCGACAGCCCTGTCGACATGGCCTAGGCGGGGAAACTTCCCGCCTAGCCCCAGATCTGATTTCCAAAACTGTTTTCCGAAATTCAAATTCCCAAAAATCTTCTTTGGGCCTTTAACGGGTCATACGGACTCCGATTCTCGAAAACTCGGACTCTATTTCGCGTATTTTTCCGAGACGAACGCAATGGCATAGCCCATTTTACTTGATTCAGAATTTAAAATTAAATTCTGCTTTGATTCTCGTTTTAACATGTTATTAAAATACGGGTCGTTACAACAAAGGTGGTTAGAATTCTTGGCTTCCTATGATTTTGACATCGCATATACACCGGGAAAGGGCAATGCGGTGGCTGATGCATTGAGTAGAAGACATGCCAGTTTAGGGGCTATGTTTCTAGAATGGAAGCAACTGGAGTATATCGCGGGGTTTGATTTCAGACCAAAGTGCGAGTTGAATCCAGAAATGTTAGCAAGTTTGACGATCAAACCCACTTTGATTGAGCGGATCGGCTCTAGTCAGAGGGACGATCCTAACCTATTGGAATTCATCTCCAAGTTAGAAATGGGTATCGATGAGGAGATGAACAAGTATGGGCTTGATCGAGATGGATGGCTTAGAAAGAATGGAAAGCTTGTTGTACCCAATGTCAATGGATTGAGAGATGAAGTGCTTAGAGAATGTCATCACTCAAAGATGACTATACACCCCGGTGGTAACAAGATGTATCGAGACATGAAACAGACCTACTACTGGGAAGGGATGAAAAGGGACATTGGGAAGTTTGTATCCAAATGCATGAATTGCCAGCTAGTTAAAGCAGAGCAAAAGAAGCCTAGTGGGTTATTACAACCATTAGAAATTTCCGAATGGAAATAGGAGCAAGTCTCGATGGACTTCATCGATGGTTTACCAAGGACTAGATCGGGACATGATAGCATTTGGGTAGTTGTGGATCGACTGACTAAAAGTGCAAGATTCATACCAGTCAAATCGACCAGAACGGCAGCTAAGTTAGCAGAATTATATATGAAGTGGGTAGTGAGATTTCATGGGGTACCTAAAAGCATTGTGAGCGACAGAGACCCGTTGTTCACTAGTGGGTTTTGGAAGAGCTTACAAGAGGCTCTAGGGTCAGAGTTACATCTCAGTACCGCATATCATCCTCAGACCGACGATCATACAGAGAGGGTGAATCGTATTTTGGAAGATCTCTTGATAGCATGTATATTGGATTTTGGTGGATCATGGGATGACTATTTGCATCTAGTGGAGTTTGCATATAATAATAGCTACCAATCCAGTATCGGTATGGCTCCGTTTGAATCTTTGTATGGAAGGCCGTGCAACTCACCATCGTGTTGGATAGAGACTGGCGAGAAGTTTATGCTTGGACCGGATGCGGTGAGGGAAACTTCAGATAAGATCAAGATCATTCAACAACGAATGAAGGCTGCCCAAGATAGGCAGAAGAGTTATGCTGATAAGAGGAGAAGAGACTTGAAATTCTCAGTTGGTGACTTGGTGTTTGTCAAAATTTCTCCGTTAAAGAGCGTAATACGATTTGGCAGGAGAGGCAAGTTGGCACTAAGATTTGTTGGCCCATTCCATGTTCTTGAACTAGTCGGGAATTTGGCATATAGAATTGACTTACCAGAGAAGATGGCAGGAGTTCACAACGTATTTCATGTTTCCCAACTAAGGAAGTTCATTCACGACTCAGATATGACTATTTCACCTGATCAGTTAGAGGACTTCGAAGTAGAACCCGAGGCGGTTGGGAACCGCAAGCCGACCCGTATTGTCGAGCAAGACATGAAGCAACTTCGAAGGAAGGCGGTGAAGCTAGTCAAGGTTCAGTGGAGCGAGGACGAGAATGATTGTACTTAGGAGACAGAGGAGAACATTAGGAAGACATATCCAGAACTCTTTGCCTGGTAAGATTTTAACTTCGATTTAGTTTTCTGCGTGCTAGGATAGGCTTGTTTGCTTGTTTTGCATGTTTGATTGTTGTATGTGGTTGTTAGGCATGCGAAATCCTTTGTATGTTCAGGGTTAAGGAATTTCGGGGGCGAAATTTCTTAAGGGGGGAAGAGTGTAACGACTCGTATTCTACGTATCATATGATCGTAGAATATTTATTTCTTTCACATATGAAGTCGTATGGTCATGTAACTTTGGGAGACGACTATTGGGGTCATTTCCCATGTTCATGATTTTTCCCGATTTTTAAATGACCATTTTACCCCTAGTTGTACTGTTTTGGCCATAAATTTTGACTGGAAAGGAATTTTGACCTGAAACCACTTCCATCGGCTCCGGATGATGATTTACAATTCCGTAGAGTGGTCACATTAGCCAAACGGACTCACCGTTTGGGAGATATGGCTGAAACAAGTTTCAGATGATGAAAAACAGCTAATTGGGCTTAACCGGTTGATTAGCAGCTAGGCCCAGAGGGGAATTTCGGGTTTAGAGGTATAGGAGGACTGATTAGGGTTAGGAAATCACTTTCATTTCAGTTTTGAGCCGCCACAAACCTTCTTGAGACCCTAGTAATGGCTTCCATCCTCTAAAACCACTCCAAAACACATTTTTAGTGAAGATTAAGCCCGAACTACATCAAAACAAGGCCAGCATCAGAGCAAGGTTGGAGCTGCTGCTATACATAGGGATTCGACCCAAACAGAGAGTATTTCAGATTTAGTGTTTTATTTGGTGGCAAAGGTGAGTGATAGCATCGTTTTGACACTAATTACAGTTAATTAAGGGTGATTAGTTAAGATTAGTGAATTGATACACTAATAAATTCTAGAAAAATGATCAGAAATTCTTAAATAATATTTCATGCCTCTGTTAGAAAATTTAGACGATTTGATTAAGTTTTACAAAGTATGTGCTTAAACATGATTAAGAGAGGTTATGGGAAAATGTGGGGTTTTGGCCACTTTTGATCCATTTTGATTCATTTGAATTGTTGTTTGGTGTTTGTGGCTGCTCTTACATGTTGCTATGACTCTATGGTATATTTTGTGATTGATTAGAATAGTTAGATTGGTCGAAAACGCTGTCGAATGGCGTAGAAAGCTCACTGGAAAGTTGCAGAAATGTGCAGGTTCCGAACCGGATCGGAGTAGGGGTCGGATCGGATTTGTGAACTGACCAAGGGAATTCGAACTGGATTGGAACTTGTCACTGGAGGAGGCTTGGCGAGAAGGAAGGCCGTTTACTTAGAGGTGGAGTGGACAAGGGGGATCGGATCGGAAGAACAATGGGTGCCAGATCGGATCGGACTGGAGCACCGGATGGGATGAAGATGAGGAGCATAGGGTCGGAACGGGGAAAGTAGAGGCTAGGACAAAAGATGGGATCGGGTCGGTGTACCGAACCGAACCGAACCAGGGGGACACCCGAACCTAATGGAAAGATGACAAGGAAGGAGGGTAATGACTACCGAACCGAACCGACGAGGGTAATCACTACCGAACCGACGAGGGTAATGACTACCAAACCGAACCGAATTCTAGGGCTGCTACTGCGCGACAACTCTTCTGAAGACCCACTCCAATTTGACCAAACCCGAGATGCAAAGGAAGTCCAAGTGGGAAGTTAGAGCTCAAGATTTAGATGGAAATCAACGAGTTCGCTTCATGGTTGGGCTTTGCTGCGGGACGCGTGCCAAGGGGTTATCGGTGTCTATAGCTTTGGACCACTATGGTAGGAGGTATGAAGGAGGATTCAGGGCCATTATGGCATCAGTAGAACCAAGGGGCTACGACCAATGAAGTGGGTCATTGAAATGTTTGGTCATGACTCCATGTGTTTAGCTTGGTCACAGCAGGGTTTCTACAAGTCAGGATTCGTCGTTACCTCAATTTGTCTAGTGTTCCAAAGTGGTAGATATCGTATGCTTTATGCACTGAGTGAGAGATGTGAGGATGATTGCTATGGATGATTTGTTTGCTACCATTATGACATGCACATCCCACTCCGTATTCTTATACTATTTATTATGGCACCTTAGAGTACTGTACAGTATGTGGTACTAACTCTTTGGTTGCAGGTCCAGGTTCAAGTATGGTTTAGTATACCTGTTATTATTCTATTTAGATGCTTATCGCTCATACCAGGCTTTATGTCTGACCCAGAGTTTTATGTCCCCTCTTATTACTCTGGGTGCTCACACGAGCAGACTAGAGACAGGTTAGCTGGTGATGCACGGGTAGATGATCCAGAGACGAGCAGGAGGCCTCCACGTAATATATATAGTATTCTCCCTGTGTTGTTGTAGATCACTGCTTGGGCATTAGTGGTGCATTTTATACTTTAGCTTTCTTTTGTTAGAGACAATAAATTTGAAAAGTTGTAATAAGCTGTATTTGGATTTCCGCTGCTCTGATGTTGATGTTAATTATGAGTTATCGGCTTATGCACTGTCACACCTGTTTTATGTCAAGTATGTTATTATTATATTTTATTCCATGCGCTGTGAGACATTCTACAGGTTCCTCGTTTAGTTAATTCCCTTCTTTCCTTTCTTCTGACGACCGTCCCGTGCTAGTCGGGCATTTGTACAGCGCACCCTCGAAGGAAATGCAGGCTGGTGCGGGGCAGGCCGTGACAAAGTTCTGAGCTGAAGTGGGTCGACCTTGCACGGCAATGTGATGAGCATTGACCTGCTGACTGGAGTTAGGCCCATGTTGAAAGTGATTGAAGCGGGAGGTATCCTAAACAGAAACAGGGATGGAGCTCGGTGAGAAGTAGTTTAATGGAAGCTAAATGCCCAAGTCTGCCTAAAGGCGAAGAGTGTCTCGTTGAGCATGTTGTTAAAGCCATTGTGTTAATCTGATGTTTTAGTGGATTTTGTCAATAAGGCATTATTGAGTCTCGCCTAACTTTCTTGATGTTTAGTCAAATTGAGCTCAATCGGCGAATGAGTCGAGGTTAGGAGCACTAAGGTTGGTCAGAGCTTCAGTGAGTCGAGGCTGAGGAGGAAATTCCGAATCAGGAATGATAGAGGAAGATACAACCATGGGGTTCTTTTCTATGTTCACCATTGTCGATAGGCTTGGTTGGTAAGTCTAATAAAACTTAAGTAGGGTTCCAAGTCTTGGTGACTGAGTAAAATGAAAGGTGAGGTTTCAATTCCTCGAAGAAAGTGGTAGAAAGTCGACCGTATTTGCAAGCTGGAAAAGTAAGCGAGATGCAGTAATAATGTGCGGGAAAGAAAAGGAAACAGTTGTTTATAGTGTTTCGGTTTGGATTGAGCATATGTCCGTTTTGAAGGCTTTGCTGCTTTTATTCACTTTAAACAAAGTACAATGAGACATCATTACAATAAGTTACAATGATTGACGATGTTCGATTAATCCTTGTTGTCGAGCTTCCTTGATGGTCGGGAGCAGTCAATGAGTTTCCGAAGTCCAGAGCGTGTCAAGAAGTTCCGAGGTCTAGGCAGTGTCGGGAATTTTCGAGGTTCGGGATAAGTCAGGAAGTTTTGACGTACAGAGGGTTCAGGAGGTTTCGACGTCCGGGATGTGTCGGGAGGTTCCAAGGTCTGGAGGATGTAGGGAGTTTTCGAGGTCCGGGATGAGTCGGGAAGGTCCTAGGTCCAGAGTGTGTCAGGGGGTTCCGAGGTCTGGGATGTGTCGGGAGTCCAAGGCCCGAAGGGTGTCGAGAGATTCCGAGGTTCGGGATGAGTCGGGGAGTTCCGAGGTCCGGAGGGTGTCAAGAATTTCCGAGGTCTAGGATGAGTTGAGAATTTCCAAGGTCCGGAGGGTGTCGGGAGTTTCCGAGGTCCGGGATGAATCGGGAAGGTCCGAGGTCTAGAGGGTGTCGGGAGGTTCTGAGGTCTAGGATGTGTAGGGAGGTTCCAAGGTCCAGAGGGTGTCGGGAAGTTTCGAGGTCCTGGATAAATCGGGAAGTTCCGAAGTCCAGAGAGTATCGGGAGGTTCCGAGGTCCGGGACGTGTCAGGAGGTTCCGAAGTCCGGGATGTGTCGGAAGTTTTCGAGGTCCGGGATGAGTCGGGAAATTATGAGGTCCGGAGGGTGTCGGGAGTTTCCAAGGTCCGGGATGAGTCAGGAAGGTCCGAGTCCAGAGGGCTTCGGTAGGTATCGAGGTCTGGGTTGTATTGAGAGGTTCTGAGGGTGTCGGGAGGTTCCGAGGTCCGG
Source organism: Allium sativum (assembly GCA_030737875.1). NCBI lineage: Eukaryota > Viridiplantae > Streptophyta > Magnoliopsida > Asparagales > Amaryllidaceae > Allium > Allium sativum. The sequence continues at coordinate 38,766,264 of JASFAX010000020.1, read as the reverse complement.
GATGAGTCAGGAAGTTTCGAGGTCTAGAGGGTGTCGTAGGTTCCTAGGTCAGGGATGTGTCAGGAGGTTCGAGGTCCAGAGGGTGTTGGGAGTTTCCGAGATCTGGGATGAGTCGGAAAGTTTAGAGGTCCGGTATGAATCTGGAAGGTCCTAGGTTCGGAGGATGTCGGGAGTTTCTGAGATGTGACACGAGTCAAGAAGTTCTAGGGTCCGGGCGGAGTCGAGATGTTCTGGTGTCCAGGAGGAGTTGGGAGGTTCAGGGTCTCCTTCTTCCCCAAAGGCTATGCTGCCATTAATGAGTCCAAGGCCCTTCTTGAGGTGTGGATAGAGTGAAATGCCAATCCTTGTGAAGAATGCGGTAGGAGGTATTTATATGAAGTCGAGTAGGTGGGAGTAGGTGAAATATGGGAGTAGGGAAAAAAGAAGTGGGAAAAGGGAAGAAGGAGTGGGATTTCGCATCATGGAGTGATCAGCCAAAAACAGGTGATTGGTGTAGGTCGATGAGCTATTTTCAGGTGATGAACATGGTCGGGAGCTTGCTAGGGCAAGCATTGAATATTTCGCATCCCAAAAAGGAGGGATACAAAATTTTGTATCCCATGTGTGGATACGAATTCAGGGAGTAATTTCGTAACCTATGTAGGATATAAAATTCGTATCCCTGGTGGGGATACGAAATTCATACCCTTGGCGAGGATACGAAATTCGTATCCCTGGTTGGGATACGAAATTCGTATCCTTCCATGCTTGGCATGAATTTTTGTGTGGATCGTACGTGGTGATCCACTTCTTGGGGGATGCGAGATTTGGCTTTGGGGTGCAAAATGGAGGAGTGGCATTGGGTGCGAAGCATGGTGATGCGAGGCACGGGACGCGAAGCATGGTGAAGCGAGGCACACGGTGCCAGGCACGGGATTTGAGCATAGTGATGCAAGGCACGTGGTATGAAGCATGGTGGCACGAGGCACGGGGTGCCATTGTGAAGCAAGGATTGATTCCGAAACCAATCGTTGCGTGTCTCACAGGATTTTAGAGGTGATCGGAACATGTCAAGCGAGCGATCTTCAATGCTGATGAATTTCACATCCGAAGGACACGAAATTCTTCAAAGGCCCGACTCGAGTCTTCTAGTGCCAGAACCATGATTTGCTCGATACGATCACACAGTCTTGAGTGTGTTCACTTGATTCGTGAATTGTATGGTTCGAGAACAGTTTGACTAGTCGTGATGACCGTTCTTGCACAATCCTGTCTTAGCTTGATTCCTAAAGATGTTGTCAACACTTCTGGGCCGTTGAACCACGCGATGGACCGAGTCGTTCAGGCCTAGACTACTTCTAGTAACCAGACCAAAATGCCGATTAACAGAGTATACTCCAAAATGACCCATCTCGGTCTGCTTTAATTCTACTATGATCTATCTCGTTCGAGTTGGCTTTACCACGACCCGTCTCGATCAAGTACAACTTCACGACGACCCGCCTCGGTCGAGTGTACTATTATTAAATCTGGATCGGTCGAGTATATTCTTACTACGACCCATCTCAGTCGAGTATAACCACCGTATATCATGTCTCGGTCTAATGTCTTTATTAAGACCTGTCTCGGTCGAGTATGACATCAATACGACCCGCCTCGATCAGGTACACTTGACCACTTTTGTCGAGAGAATACATATATATATATATATATAAGACTCCCCCCCGAGTTTAGCTTCACATCAAAGCAAGCACCGGAAATAACAATGGAATGTGTCATAGACTTCCAAACTGTAACTCGAAAAATGAATGCAATACGTCCCATACTGCACGTTTCACTAACAGTGTAACGACCCGCATTCTACGTATCAAAGGATCGTAGAATATTTATTTCTTTTTCATATGAGGTCATATGGTCGTGTAACTTTGGGGAACGACTATTGGGGTCATTTTCCATGCTCATGATTTTTGCTGATTTTTAAATAACCGTTTTTCCCCTAGCGAATCTTATTTCGCCTATAACTTTTGGTTGGTAAGGAGTTTTGAACTGAAACCACTTCCATTAGATCCGGATGATGGTTTACCTATCTGTAGAGTGGTCACATTAATCAAACGAACTTACCGTTTGGGAGATATGGCTGAATTAAGGTTTAGAAGGTGAAAAACTACTTAAGTGGGTAGATTAGGGTGATTAACAAATGGGCCCATAACCCATTTCGGGATTAGGGTTATGAGGAGGCTGAAATGAGTTAGGTTTTCATTCTATTTCAGTTTTCTAGCTGCCATTTACCTCTTAGAAACCCTAACAATGGCCTCCACCTTCTAATTTCATCCCAAATCGCTCTCTAATCAAGGATTAAGATAATATACGTCAACTCAAGGAGAAATAGCACCAAATCAGAGTTGGAGCTACTGTTAGGCATTAGAATTCGACCCAAACAGTGGAGTTTTTAGATTTGATATTTTATTTGTGGCTAAGGTGAGTGATTTGCATTGTTTTTCACTAATTACGGCTAATTAGGGGTGATTAGCGCTAATTAACGAAATTATACATTATTGAATTCTGGAAAAATGTTTAGAAATGCTTAAATATTATTTCATGCCTCTGTTAGAAATTTGGGTTAATTTGGAAATGTTTTGCTAATCCTATCATTATTTATGGTTAAGCATGATTAAGTGGAAAATATGGGTTTTGGGTATGTTTGATCCATTTTGACATGGTTATTTATCAATTTGGTGTTTATCGTTGATGTCATTTGTTGCTATGACTGTTTGGTATGATTTATGAATGCTTAGAACAGTTAGAATGGTCGAAAACATCGTCGTGTAGCGTAAACAATTGTTGGAAAAGTAGCAGGAAACAGTGCAGGATTTTGACATGAACCGGATCAGATGGTGAGGGGCGAACCGACCCGCTCGTGAAGCATGCATCACGACCCGGAGTTGAAGACACGAACCGATCCACCTCATCTCCTCCGAACCGACCCGCTTGTGAATTTGGTATTATGACCTGGGGAGCACGAACCGAACTGATGCTAGGGCTCACGAACCCGAACCGATGGCCATGAGCAGGATTAACAAGCCGCGAAGCACATGAATCGCGAGATGATACACAAACCATACGAAAAAGAACCGTGGTGTAACCGCCTTTCCACGACCTGAATGGGGGACTCACGGACCGCCACGACCTGATGAGAACCGGAGGGGTACTCACGACCCGATCCAGAGGTGCATCACGAACCGAACCGATCCAAAGGAGACCAAAAATCCGAGATGCAAAGGTAGTCCAAATAGGAAGTAGAACTCAGGATCCACTTGGGAACCAATGAGTTAACTTCATGAGTTGGGATTTGCTGCGGGACGTGTACTAAGGGGTTACCGAGGTCTATAGCTTTGATTCACCACTAAGAGACGGATATTGGCTATACATCAGTGCAGTGAAGTTGTCATGACTTCATGGGGGCAAAGTGATCGTAGTAAGGTTATGAGCCAGTGCAGTGGAGTTGTTATGACTCCATGGGGCAGAGTGGACATAGCAAATTGTCAGTGGTTATAGATTAGTACAGTGGAGCCATCTTAACTCCATGGGGCAGAGCGATCGTTACAAAGAATTGGGTGGTCAAAGCGGTGGATATCATATACTTTACGCACTGAGTGAGAGATGTGAGGATGGTTGCTATGCTTGAATGTCTGCCATCACTATGACATGCACACCCCCTTCCCCATTATCTTGACACTTTATGTTAGTGTTACCTTAGAGTATTGTACATCTTGTAGTGCTGACTCTTTAGTTGTCGGTCCAAGTTCAGGTATGGTTTAATATACCCGTTATTGTTCTGTTTTGCTGCTTATCGCCCATAACAGACTTTTGTCTGACCCAGAAATTTATGCCGATTCTTATTACAGTAGGTGCTCTTAAACGGGCATAATAGAGACAAGTCAGGTGATTATGCACGAGTAGCTGTACCGGAGGCGAGCAGGAGGCTTCCATGTATGATATATATATAATCTCCCTGTGTTGTTGCTGGTCACTACTTTGGGCATTAGTAGTGTTCCTCTTTCGTTTTGCTTTAGAGACAGTATTTCAAAGTTGTAATAATGTTGGCTTGGATGATAAGCTGTATTTTGGATTTCCGCTGCTTTGATGGTTTAGTTTTCAGCTTATGCACTATCTCGCCTGTTTTATGTCAAAGTTATGTTATTATTATATTTTATCCCATGCGCTGTGAGACATTCTACAGGTCCCTTCATAGTCTCAAATTCCTTTCTTCTCTTTTCTTTTCCTTTCTTTGGCTACCGTCCCATGCTAGTCGGGCATTGGCACAGCGCACTTTCATTGGAAATGTCGGCTGGTGCGGGGCGGGCCGTCACACTTGGTATCAGAGCTCTAGGTTGCGTAGTTAACCTAGGGAAAGACACCAGGGAGATATAGTACGTATATGAGAGCGCGTATTTGTTATATTTTGGGTTTTCAAAAGTTATATATATATATTATTAGTATATCTAAGGACGGAGTCGCATTGCACTGGCACTACTGAAGAGATGGTTAATCATTTTCTCTTTACGGATAAGGCGATGAGTCGATATACGAGGAATACTGGTTCAGGAGCCAATAGTAGGAATGCTCCTGATATGAGGACGATGTTCACATACTTCATGAGAGAGATGCTTAGGGATGTTCAGAGGGCAGCTCCTAATGCTGCAAATGGTGGTGGTGCAGTAGTGCAGGCGCTTAGGGCCGATTTCGCCAAGCTCTATAAGGACTACACTAGTCTTGGTGGGAAGCCATTCCACGGAATGGAATCGGCTATAGAAGTTTAGGATTGGTTGGATAGCCGTGAGCGTATGTTCGAAGACTTGGGTATCGAGGATGCGACGAAGAGAAGGCTAGCATCCCGTCAGCTGCAAGGACGGGCTATGAATTGGTGGAATGCTATTAAGGTAGCTACCCCTGAGGATCAAGTTACTTGGGATCAGTTCAAGGCTCGATTCAGTGATAAGTTTATCCCATCTACTTAGAAGTCAGAGTTGTTTAGGAATTTCTTGGAGCTTAAACAGAATGGTAGGGCAGTCTCGGAATATGTTGCTGAGTTCGATACTTTATCGAAGTATGGATTATCCCTTATTGTCACTCCCGAGAAGAAGAATGTAAAGTTCATAACAGGCTTAGATCTGTACTTGAGGGAAAGGCTTATAGACCTATTGATGATACTTTTGAATCGATTTTTGGGAAAGCATTGAAATCAGAGAGCCTTTATCCTAAACCCAAAACTGAAGTCGCTGTTGCATCTGCAGAGGAGACAAAGCCGTAGACAAGCAGTGGAGGCAAGAATATTTCTCAGAATAAAAGGAAGCAGAATCAGACCAAGGACGGTCAGAAAAAGAAAGACAAGAAAGCGGTAGAGTGCTTTAGCTGTGGCAAGAAGGACCATTATGCTAAAGAATGTCAAGCAAAGGCAACAGACAAGAAGTGCTTCAACTGCGGCCAAGTCGGACATTACAAGTATAAATGTATGCAACCCCAAAGAGAAGCAGATTGTGAAAGCATGTGTTATCAATGATGTTCCTTCTTCGTCGAATGCTTCAATTGCGGTAGAGAAAGGAAAGAATGTTGTCATTCAAGGTATTCTTTCTGTTGATGATGTTCTTGTTCGAGTACTATTTGATGCTGGGGCTTCCCATTCCTTCATATCTAGTGACCTGGTAGATAGGTTCGGATTGGAACCCGAGATAGTCAATAGACCTTTAGCGGTGATGAAACCGATTGGTGGTTCGACTAGCCTTAGTATGATTTGTCAAAATTTGGTCTTATCGAGTCATGGATGTATGTTTGATTTTGATTACTTTGTTTTGGGCTTTACTGGGTTTGGCATTATTTTGGGAGTCGATTGGCTCCAAAGGTATGGAGTGGTGGTAGACTGTGAGGGATTTTCAGTGACTATTAGGGCGGATGATGGGCGGAGTGTACTGCTTGGTAGCCTACCTAGTGATGAGGTGATGGCTAGTTTTCTAAATTCCCTCGACATCCCGTAAGACGAATTAGCAGGAGTTCCCATTGCTGGCCAGTATCCGGACGTCTTCGGGGAAGTGACCGGACTTCCACCACACTGAGAGATTGAGTTCCGTATTGATTTAGTGAAAGATGCTAGAACTATAGTGATGCCACTACGTCGTATGGCACCAGGGGAGGAGTGAGAGCTCGGGGTGCAAGTAAGTGATCTTTTGAAGAATGGATTTATCTAAAGAAGTGTCTCCGAGTGGGGAGCACCAGTTGTACTTGCTACCAAGGAAGTTGGTTCCTTTCATTTATGTGTGGACTATCGCGAGTTGAATAAAGTGACTAGGAAGAATAATTATCCTCTTCCGTGGATAGATGATCTGTTTGATCAACTGGAGGGAGCAAGGGTATTCTCCCAATTGGACCTCACGACAAGATTTCATCAGCTGTAAGTAGTAGCTGAGAGTATTCCTAAACCGCCTTTCGGACGCCATCTGGATTCTATGAGTGGTTGGTCATGCCATTCGGGTTGATCAATGCATCAGCCTACTTTGTGGATCTCATGAATAGGGTATTTAGGGATCAATTGAATAAGTTTGTTCTTATGTTCGTGGACGATATCCTTGTTTACTCGAGGACGGAGGAGGAACACAAGGAGAATTTAAGGATAGTGATGGAGGTGTTGAGAAAACACCAATTATAAGCGAAATTGTAGAAGTGTCACTTCTGGAGGAGAGAAGTGAGGTTCTTGGACCATGTTGTTTCAAAGAATGGTATTGCCATGGATCCTGCATAGGTGGCTACGTTACAAGATTGGTCTACGCCCAAGAATGCAACAGATGTAAGAAGTTTCTTGGACTAGCTGGATATTATCGTGAGTTTATCCAAGACTTCTCCAAGATAGCCGCACCATTAACCCAGTTGACCAAGAAGAATCAAGCTTCTGTCTGAGAAGAAAGGTTTGAGAGTGCATTTAGGGGTTTAAAGGAAAAGTTGACATGTGCACCAGTGTTAATCATTCCTCAAGGGAATGAAGAGATGACCGTATACACGGATGCCTATGGTACTGGATTAGGTGTTGTATTGATGCAAAGAGGTTGGGTTGTAGCTTATGCAAGTCGACAACTGAAACCGCATAAGAAAAGATATCCTACCCATGATTTGGAATTGATAGCGATCGTATTCACGTTGAACATGTGGAGACATTATTTCTTGGGAGAAAGATTCGAGTTATTTACCGATCACAAATTGTTAAAGTATCTCTTCTCCCAGAAGGATCTAAATCTCCGACATCAAAGATGGTTAGAATTCTTGGCTTCCTATGATTTTGATATCGCATATACACCAGGGAAAGGGCAATGCGGCAGCTGATGCATGGAGTAGGAGACATGCCAGTTTAGGAGTTATGTTTCTTGAGTGGAAGCAATTAGAATATATCGCAGGATATGATTTCAGACCTAAATGCAAATTAGATCCAGAAATGTTAGCAGGTTTGATGATCAGACCCACTTTGATTGAGCGGATTGGTTCCAGTCAGGAGAACGATCCTAACCTACTAGAAATCATCTCCAAATTAGAAATGGGTATCGACAGTGAGAAGATGAACAAGTATGGGCTCAATCAAGAAGGATGGCTTCGAAAGGATGGTAGGGTGGTTGTACCCAATGTCAATGGATTGATAGATGAAGTTCTTAGAGAATGTCATCACTCAAAATTAACCATACATCCCAGAGTTAATAAAATGTATCGAGACATGAAGCAGGCCTACTACTGCGAAGGAATTAAAAGAGACGTTGGGAAGTTTATATCCAAATGCATGAACTGCCAGCTAGTTAAAGCTGAGCAAAAGAAACCCAGTGGTTTGTTGCAACCATTAGAAATTCCAAAATGGAAATGGGAACAAGTCTCAATGGATTTCATAGATGGGTTACCAAGGACTAGATCGTGCCATGATAGCATTTGGGTAATTGTGGACCGATTGACCAAGAATGCAAGGTTTATACCCGTCAAGTCGAATAGAACAACAGTTAAGTTAGAACTGTATATGAAGTGGGTAGTGAGATTTAATGGAGTACCCAAAGGCATTGTGAGCGACCGAGATCCGTTGTTTACTAGTGGGTTTTGGAAGAGCTTACAAGAGGCTTTAGGGTCAGAATTACATCTGAGTATCGCGTATCATCATCAGACCGACAGTCAGACTGAGAGGGTGAATCGTACATTAGAGGATCTCTTTAGAGCTTGTATACTGGATTTTAGAGGATCATGAGATGACCATTTGCACCTAGTGGAGTTCGCATATAATAATAGTTATCAACTCAGTGTTGGTATGGCTCCATTTGAAGCTTTGTACAGAAGACCGTGTAACTCACCATCATTTTGGCTAGAAACCGGTGAGAAGTTTGTGCTTGGTCCAGATGAAATAAGAGAAACTTCAGACAAGATCAAGGTTATCCAACATTGAACGAAGGCTGCCCAGGATAGGCAGAAGAGTTATGATGATAAGAGGCGAAGAGATTTAAAATTCACTGTTGGCGACTAGGTGTTTGTCAAGATTTCTCCGTTAAAGAGCATGATCTGATTTGGTAGGAGAGGCAAGTTAACGCCAAGATTTGTTGGTCCATTCCCATCTCTCAAACAAGTTGGGAATTTAGCATATAAAGTTGAATTACCTAACAAGATGGCGAGAGTTCACAACGTGTTTCATGTTTCCCAATTAAGGAAGTTCGTGCACGACCCCGATATGACTATTTAACTGGATCAGTTAGATGACATTGAAGTAGAACCTAAGGTAGCTGGGAGCCTTAAGCTGATCCGTATTGCCGAGAGCGAAACGAAGCAACTTTGGAGGAAGGCAGTGAAACTGGTCATGGTCCAGTGGGGGCGAGAATGAGAGTGACTATACTTGGGAAACAAAGGAGAGCATAAGGAAATCGTATCCAAAACTCTTTGCCTGGTAAGTTTTTAAATTGCGATTTAGTTATTCCGCATGCTAGGATAGACTTGATGTGCTTGTTAAGTATGTTTGATTGTTTGTGAATGACTGATAGGCATGCGGAACACCTTTGTATGTATTTGGTTAAGGAATTTCAGGGGCTAAATTTCTTAAGGGGGGAAGAGTGTAACGACCCGCATTCTACGCATCGAAGGATCATAGAATATTTCTTTCTTTCTCATATGAGGTCGTATGGTCATATAACTTTGGGGAACGACTATTTGGGTCATTTTCCACGTTCACGATTTTGGCCGATTTTTAAATGACCGTTTTGCCCCTAGCGAATCTTTTTTCGCCTATAACTTTTGAGTGGTAAGGAGTTTTGACCTGAAACCATTTCCATTAGATCCGAATGATGGTTTACTTCTCCTCGATGGTCACATTAATCAAACTGACTTACTGTTTGGGAGATATGGCTGAATTAAGGTTTAGAAGGTGAAAAACTACTTAAGTGGGCTGATTAGGGTGATCAGCAAATGGGCCCATAACCCATTTTGGGATTAGGCTTATGGGGAGGCTGAAATGAGTTAGGTTTTCATTTTATTTCAGTTTTCTAGCCACCATTTACCTCTTAGAAACCCTAATAATGGCCCACACCTTCTAATTTCATCCCAAATCGCTCTCTGATCAAGGATTAAGCTAATCTAGGTCAAATCAAGGAGAAATAGAACCAAATAAGAGTTGGAGCTACTGTTAAGCATTAGAATTCGATCCAAACAGTGGAGTTTTTAGATTTGATATTTTATTTGTGGCTAAGGTGAGTGATTTGCATTGCTTTTCACTAATTACGGTTAATTAGGGGTGATTAGTGCTAATTAACGAAATTATACATTATTAAATTCTGGAAAAATGTTTAGAAATTCTTAAATATTATTTCAAGCCTCTATTAGAAATTTGGGTTAATTTGGATATGTTTTACAAATCCTATCATTAGTTATGGTTAAGCGTGATTAAGTGGAAAATATGGGTTTTGGGTATGTTTGATCCATTTTGACATATTTATTTATCATTTTTATGTTTATGGTTGATGTTATATGTTGCTATGACTGTTTGGTATGATTCGTGATTGCTTAGAACAGTTAGAATGGTCGAAAACGCCGTCGTGTAGTATAAACAATTGCTGGAAAAGTTGTAGGAAACAGTGCAGGATTTTGACCCGAACCGGATCGGTCGGAGGGGGACGAACCGACCCGCTCGTGGAGCATGCATCACGACCTGGAGTTGAAGACACGAACTAATCTGCCTTATCCCCTCCGAATCGACCCGCTCGTGAATTTGGTATCATGACCTGGGGAGCACGAACCGAACTGATGTCAGGGCTCACGAGCTCGAACCGATGGCCATGAGCGGGAGTCACGTGCCGCGAAACACTCGAACCGCGAGATGATTCCATTCACGAACCGTACGAATAAGAACTGTGGTGGAACCGCCTTTCCACGACCCGAATGGGGTACTCACGAATCGCCACGACCTGACGAGAGACTCACGAACCGAAGGGGTATTCATGACCCAATCTAGAGGTGCATCACGAACCGAACCGATCCAAAGGAGACCAAAAACTCGAGATGTAAAGGTAGTCCAAATAGGAAGTAGAACTCAGGATCCAGTTGGGAACCAACGAGTTAACTTCATGAGTTGGGCTTTGCTACGAGGCGTGTGCTAAGGGGTTATCAAGGTCTATAGCTTTGATTCACCACTAAGAGACGGATATTGGCTATGGATCAGTGCAGTGAAGTTGTCATGACTTCATGGGGGCAAAATGATCGTAGAAAGGATATGAGCCAGTGCAGTGGAGTTTTTATGACTCCATGGGGCAGAGTGGATGTAGCAAAGTGTTTGTGGCTATGGATCGGTGCAGTGGAGTCGTCTTGACTCCATGGGGCAGAGTGATCGTAACAAATAATTGGGTGATCAAAGTGGTGGATATCGTATACTTTACGCACTAAGTGGGAGATGTGAGGATGGTTGCTATGCTTGATTGTTTGCCATCACTATGACATGCACACCCCCTCCCCCGTTATCTTTACACTTTATGTTAGTGTTACCTTAGAGTATTGCACATCTTATTGTGCTGACTCTTTGGTTGTAGGTCTAGGTTCAGGTATGGTTTAGTATACATGTTATTGTTCTGTTTTGCTGCTTATCGCTCATACTAGACTTTTGTCTAACCCAGAGTTTTATGTCTCTTCTTATTACTTTGAGTGCTCTTAAACGGGCAGACTAAAGACAAGTCAGGTGATTATGCACGAGTAGTTGTACCGGAGACAAGCAGGAGGCTTCCACGTAGGATATATATATAATCTCCCTGTGTTGTTGGTGGTCACTACTTTGGGCATTAGTAGTGTTCCTATTTCTTTTTTCTTTAGAGATAGTATTTCAAAGTTGTAATAATGTTGGTTTGGATGATAAGCTGTATTCGGATTTCCGCTGCTATGATGGTTTAGTTTTCAGCTTATGCACTGTCTCGCCTGTTTTATGTCAAAGTTACGTTATTATTATATTTTATCCCATGTGCTGTGAGACATTCTACAGCTTCCTTCATAGTTTCAAATTCATTTCTTCTCTTTTCTTTTCCTTTCTTTGGCGACCGTCTCGTGCTTGTCGGGCATTGGCACAACGCACTTTCATTGGAAATGTTGGCTGGTGCGGGGCGGGCCGTCACAAACAGGTTCACCACAAGTTATTATACTCCACACTTGGAAATCAACAAATTACTTCGATCGATAAGTCCAGAATTAACAGATGTTAGATACCTTAATGTCCTATACCACGAGGTTAATAATACCGTTTATTCGCAATCACGCCTTCTAGAAGGGTGCAAAAATGCGTGGTTAATATATATTGAAAATTCTTGGTTTACGAAAATTAGTTTATAAAACGATTTATTGAAAACATTTGAATTATTTATTTAAAACCCTTTTGTAATTCATAAAACATATGTATAGTATTACCTTGAGATGTTTTATTTAGAAATCAAAATAGTTAAATTCCTTGTCTCAACGCTCTTACTCAAACAATAGCCTTTACTTAAAATCAATATATAAAATGTATATGTGTCTCAAATTCATTGCAATTAAACATTAGAATCATAGTCCAAAATCAACATTAAATAGCGAATCCAAAGCATGAATTCGTTTACATTGTTGGCTTTCATCGTTGGATCGAAGCCATTGAATTATACTACTCAAACTAATCATGAACTCAACACCTAAGTGAGGAATAAAACATAGAAAAGAACACAACAACTACATAATAAGTAATAAGGTTACTTCCCTGGATAGTTTGACCAAGGGATCGACCTAGCCATAAGGGTGGTCGACTCTAAGGTTGACCGGGGTGTTGACCCTTAGCATGCAAGAACTACAGGCTTTGTTGTCATCATGATTACAAATTTGGTGAATTGTTTGGACAAGTTAGGGAGGTCAATTCGACAAAAACCAAACATGGGCAAAGAACAAACACTCTACTATGATTTAGAAAAGGAATAGCTCAAATTCATAAAGTATTGAACTAGATATGATAGTCAAAAGTAGCAACAATGACTGCTTTGCACAATAGAGAAAACTAGATACATAAGTTATAGATTTCTATGTACTTTACGAACCCAACACAAATAAAACAAAAAACGATGTGAAATAGAAAGTGTGAGTCAAACAACTGATCTGAAATTGGATTTTGTAAAGATTCAACCTGAGTTTGCATGCAAAAGTGGAACTTAAATCATCTGGAGCTTGTTTGGAAAAAGAACAGTGACATAAAGCAAAGGGGTTTACTATAACTTTAGTTCCCAGAAATTTGTTTGATTCTCCAACTTGATCTCTAACTCGTTGTAGGAGAGGATGATTAGAACGCTTCTTTCTCTTTTATTCTTGGGTTAAATGAAAGATCTAAGCTTCTAAGATAAGGGAAGCCATGGATTTGACTTACTATAATTTCTTTCAGGCGGAAGAAAAATGAATGAGAAAAGGAAATGAGTTCCAGGAAATGAACATACTGAATTTTATCACTAGATACTTCTTTTTTGGGCCTTGGGTTAAAATGCTTTACGCATTTCAACAAGGTGTTACGAAATAGAAGGGTTGCTAATTTGTCTTATTAACACAAGTTTTAGGTTATGTCCTCTCTAGTTACACATTTTAACTTGAAACTAGCAAAAATTTCACGAAAACATTTTACTAAATTGAAAATTTATGTCTTGACAAGTTTTAACAATCCTAATATTACTTTTAAGCTTATTTACACTAAATTTTGTCATTCATTCAAAATGTACATTTTAAACTTATTGAACAAAATCTATATTTTGCTTGTTGGAGGTATCCGAACTACACACAAATTAAAACATTAATCTCTAAATAATTTTTTAATGCACTTAAATATTGATTATTGATCGGTATTTATGCTTCTATATTTTTATCTACAACATACACATATTTAACGATATACTTTGCAATAAAATCCACTATTCAGAATAATTCACTAAATTATTATATTCACATTACTAGAATGTTTAACCACATGATTTTCGCATAACACATATAATAAGATTCCACTACAAGAAAAATGACTTTTCGTAGACCCAAAAACGCCACCAATCATTTTTTGGCGTATCGGTAATCGTTATGAAAAAACATGCCGCTAAAAATAAAAAATATTTGTAGCACTTTTAATAAATGCCACTGTAAATACTTTTATTGTAATGTTTCTCAAACGCCACCATAAATATTTCTATAACGCTTTAAAAATGCCATAAAATAACTTTTTGATTCTACTAATAAAATTTCCAATTTACCCCTGATTTACGGTTGCGTTTACTCAACGCCACTACATGTATTTCTATTGCTTTTTTAAAATGCTACTAAAATTAATTAATTAATTTGTTGTATTTTTTCATGCAATTATTTCTTGTTAATAGTATGTTTTTTTTCTACAATATCAATCAATAATCATTTACATAACCATCATATTCAAACAATTAACCATATAATCAAACAAAATATCCATAACCATTTCAACACAACAGTTTTCTGAATAAATGACCAAACTCACATATAATAGCCATTGATATACAAATTTACACATATATTACAAAGAAAATGTTATGCCTAACTAGTACTTACAAAACGCTTCATTACCCATAATTCTTTGTTGTATGCACAAGTGAAACTTAGCTTCAGAAAAGTTCAACTTTGCTCTTTGAACGTCCAATGCTTGCACAAGTGAAAGCACAAAATATGGTCAGACAACTCTTTGATATACCTGTAAACAAAGTACCAGACAAATGACAGAGAAAATAATTCAGTCATTTTCAGTTTCACAATATTGAAGGATAGTACAAAAAATTTCCCATAAAGAGCTACCTGTTATGCCTGTACAATAATATTATTAGATCATTTAATATTATTGTAAGATCAATAATAATGTAAGATCTTTCCTGGACATAGCTAGGAAGTAGCAATTGTGAAGACTATCTATTCCCCAAAAAGAGCAACCTGTTAAACAAAAAAAATGGTAAATAGGATTAGTGGGATTACTTATTCTAATGTGTGAAGTGATTTCCAGCTTACAAATTTGGTTGTGATGATTTCAAATTAAATGTGTGAGTATATGTAATAACTTACATATATGCACTAGTATATAATGAAAATTATATTTGGATACAATTCAATTTTTTTTAAAGGACCCTAATTCAGTAATTCTTGATGCTGAATGTTATTCTAGCTAATCAGAGATGTTCTCATAGTAACAGATAATTTCTAGTAATTCTAGTACTATCGAACAAGCATAACACTAGCACATTCAAATTAAGCTTAACAAAATATCCAAGTTAAACTAAAACTAGGTGGCAAAAAAATTTGAGTAATACCCTATAAAGAAAACTTACTTGGAATAGTACAGCATGATGTTTTGCCATAACAATGGTTGGGGTAAGCAATGCATAAAGTTTTTCATAAGACTTGGGATATTCAAGTCCATGTTGTGTCATGAGAACAAAAAGCCCGCTTAATGCCATGATACCAATGAAACCACCAATATCATACGATCTTGTTAGGAAATCACTGAAATGCAACAAAGTACATAATATTAACCCAATAATGAACGCTAACTAGGCAACATTCTAAAATCAAATTTTGAAGGTTGCTTGCCGTCTGAACACTGAAGTGGCAAACACGTTAATTAGTCGTGTTTCCTTCCATACTACTCGGATTCACTATACTTGAGTAACAGTTCCTGCTAGTCATAGGTAAATGTTTGATTACTAGAACTAGACCACTAGTCTTAAGCGCCAAACCGTTCCTACTAGTCACCTGTAAATATCATTTTCATGGCATGATTCTTCATGCCAAACATAATAAGGTTGTTTAATACTTGTATATCAGTCACGCAGAATTTCTGCAATAACTTCATATTATTTGAGTATTGAACTGATCTCCCTATATATATCATTATGTTATTCTAAGGGCGAAATAGCTAAAAATTGTATTTTAGATCTTATCCCCCAAGTGCAAAAAGTGGATCTTGGGTGAGATCCCAAGATGAAGGAGATTTAAAACTTTGTTCTCAAATGCATCTGCATAAGTTTTAATAACTTTTTACCTAGTTATGATATTTCCTATCCATCTCAGATGCTTGATATGTGATTTTAGTGAACTAATTGTTCAAAACTATTTATCTGGTACTTAATTTAAAAATCAAGACCATAAGTGTAACACCCCACATCCGTTAGTGTCACTCACAAAGGGAATGCACTAAGTTCTGTGGAGCATTTTAGGGTAAAAGATGCAGATAAATTACAACACAGACAAAATTAAAATAGTGGAAAATAAAACTTCACTTTATTGATAAAATAATTGGTACAACAATTGTTTTCCAATATCAGAGTATCATCTGTCTTACAAAATAAAGAAGCATAAAAATATATTTGTATTCCCCAATGTAACATAAGCCAGCCATAGCAATCCAAAGCCGATGTATCCAAGAATCTTCAAGCTTGAAAAGGGCAACCGTCCCAAAACTAATATGAGCTATACTATCCGCTCCTTAACTACCTGGGGGGGGGGGGAATGGAAGAAAAGAAGACGAAAGAAAACTGGGTCAGACATAAAGTCTGGTAAGTTCAGTTACTTCTAGCATGTGAACAGGGAAAAACAAAACGACATGAATTAACTGAATACAAGACAATACCATGATGATAGGGTCAACAAGATAAGATAAGATTAACATAAGATATGCTAAGACAAGATAAACTGGATATGCTTTAATACTTTTTCCGCTTCGCTATTAACTTATTATTATTGTTTCTATGTCTCTGCACCACCTAACTAGTGTCCCGACTAGTAATGTTAACGTGATCCCAATCCTGGTTGTTTCGGTTGCCTTCAGGCATACATTTATTATTTATTACCTAGATTTAATCTAGGGTTCATGCTATCTACTGAACGTTGCCCTTTAGTCTAGAATACACTACCTAGAGTGGTATATGTTCCTAAACTTTCCCCACGCATGTATCGCGAATCGTTATCGCTTGTCTAGATGCACATGTCCTGTAATGTGCTGCCCGAGTTCCGTGTCAGGGCTACTCTAGAAATACGGAACTCGGTCGGGAGCTTTCAGATATTTGCCGATGCAGATTCTAAGGTCTATTTTTATTCCAGTGGCTATGGTCCCACTTGACCCCTCCCTCAACTAATGAAAGGCACACCTTGAAAAATGAGAACTATATGCAGGCCCCTTATGCCCCACTAACCGATGGCCATCCGCAACCATAACTAGATAGCAAGTATATGGTCTGTAGGAGTTCTCTGCCTTCCCGCTTCACGTATCTCGATTGACTGAAGATGGATAGTAGACGACGAGTTGCTATCACAGGGCTACCGTTTTCTCGTCGAATCACGCTGGTCCATCCTAGTCTTTAGGTTGCCATATACTGCAACCAAGGCATACCCTCGGTTCTTCTAACGCAGACCTTAACCTCTGTGAGCCCAGGAGAAACTTCTGCAGCCTCACAGAGGGATACCAAGAGTACCCTCACGTCCCCTCGAA
This sequence comes from Allium sativum, assembly GCA_030737875.1. Lineage (NCBI taxonomy): Eukaryota > Viridiplantae > Streptophyta > Magnoliopsida > Asparagales > Amaryllidaceae > Allium > Allium sativum. The sequence goes on along the minus strand of JASFAX010000020.1, from coordinate 38,749,256 downwards.
GCCTCGGGCTTCATAACCCAATTCGTTGGAGCCTTCTTTAAAATTAGATGGACGTTCGCTCCTTCTCGTGTTATACTAATAATTACTACTTAGTTCTCTTTTTCGTCAAGTTGGATTGGTTCAGTGTCATTAGTCAAGCTAACTTAACCCTCTTTATTTATCCTGTTAAACTGGTTAAGTGTTATCAGTAATTCATGTTGACTTAACCCCACCACAAACCAAGTTACATTGGTTAAGTAATTCTTATTACTTAACCCTACCCATTCATCCTGTATTGGTTAAGTGTTCCTTTTTAACTTAACCTTGCCCATCTGTTTTAACTAACATGATATTAATGGTTAAGTATTATCCCTTCATGTTTTAAACTTAACCTTATTCATTTATCACACTCTGATGGTTAAGTGTTCAAGTTTACTTAACCCTACGGTCTAGTTCAGCTAACACATCAAATTGGCTAAGTGTATTAAATTTACATAACCCCAACCTCTAGTCTAGTTAACATGTTAAATTGGCTAAGTGTATTAGCTTTACTTAACCCCAACCTCTAGTCTAGTTAACATGTTAAATTTGGTTAAGTGTTCCTATGGACTTAACCCTCCCATTCTAGGTTAACTGTGTTAAGTTGGTTAAGTGTTCCTATGGATTTAACCCTCCCATTCTAGCTTAACTGTATTAAGTGTCTGTATGAACCTAATCCCACCCATCGGTTTAGTTATCATGTTGAATTGGTTAAGTGTTTTAGTTAACTTAACCCTACCATTCTTTCTCTAGCTTTAATTAAATAAATTAAAGCTGCTACCACTCACATTAGACAGATATTGTTGCGATTACTGGATGTGCCGGTTGGTTACGGGCAGGTTTACATCGCAACTCAGTCTAACCTCGGGTTAGGTGTATTCGTGTTTTCTAAGTTCAAAAGGGTTTTGATTAATTTCCAAATCCGGTTTTGAAAGTAATCATCCCGTCCGTCGGATCAGTTAGGGATAGCCAGGGAGAGCAGGAAACTTGTATTTTCCAAACCCAAGCCTAGACACTATCCTCTCTGTCACCCTAGAACTTTCTGGTGTATTTATTAAAAGAGATGTCATTAATAAACCTTTCTTTTGTCTATAAATAAATTGTTAACAATTTATCCTCAAAGTCCATTTTTTTTAAATAAATTTGGCTTATACTATATTCATTTTCCATGCCCATTAGTATACTTATATTCTAGGCCCAAGTCTTGACTTACCTATTATTTAACCCAACTTGCAGTTTTAGGCCAACTTAGGTCTAATATTCTTATTTCATTGTCAAGACTAGATATAATATTCTAGTTTATAATTTATGGCCAAAACTTAGTCTATGAACAATTTATCGTTTGTGACAAATTCTATAAGTAAATTACTCCTAATTTACTTATTCCATTATTACTCTTTTAATGTACATTGTCACATTTATTATTATGGCCCCTTTTTCCTATTTATCATATTTATATTTCTTTGGTATGTAAATTATACTAGATTAAGTGTCACTAACCATAATTATTCTAAACATGACAAATACTCACAATTATGACTAAATTCAAAATTGTGCTAATATACTTATTATGCCAAATTAACTTTAATTTAGCCAATTCTGATTTAACAACCTAATTCACAGTTTATGGCAAAACTAGAATTATTATTCTAGTTTACAATTTTATGCCTAAAATTTAGCTTACTTGAAATTACTAAATTTAATATGTCATATTCCATCATTTATGTCAAATTTCCCAACTTGCGTTTTAATAGGCATGTCATAAAACACATTCCAAATTATACCAATTAATATGAATTTCATGTTATACCCAAATCGTATTCCCATCGTTTGTATAATCGTGATTCATCCTAGATTATAGATAAATCTAGGTTCGTGGAAAAAAGGGAATGAACCAAAATGCCATGAAAAGATAAATATAATAACTGGCATAGGATGATAATTTACTAATTTCAGATCTAACAAACTACACTGAATCAATTGATTTTAAGCATCGAAGGCCTATAGATTTGATATTATTATGACATGGAAAGGGTTGAATAAATAACATAGGTTCATGTATATGGGTACATCTAACTTAATAGACAAATTCACATAATCAAGATCCAAGGATAATTAAGAATAGATTGAATCGATAATCAGGTTTAGATCCAATATCACAGTCATAATCCTAGGCAATAGTATCATGTTCATGAATCATAGGTAATTATCCACAATTGTCTTTGTCATAGTCATAGGCATTGGTTTATGCTCAAAGGCTTATGTTCATAGTCAAAGGCATATGGTTTCAATGTCCATAGTTTCATAGTCATAGTCTTAGGCATTGGAAATTTAGTCACAATATGTTCTAGGACAAAATCAAGAATCGGATCCAAAGGTATGTACAAGCACAGATTCAATGAAATGATAAGGCATATTTCTTATATCCATTAATTTCATGTCACAAATAGAAAAAGGCGTTCAGATCTAAAAAGTAACCAACTTACAGAGATTAGATTCGTAGAAAAACAGTCATTTGAATCTTCACTTGAATCCTAGCTTGTTTTGAATCTTCTCTTGAAAGATTTGAGCAGCATTTCCTCGTATTAGATTTATATTTTATTTTATTTATTTAATTTAGAGGAGGAGAAGAAGCCATGTCCACCGAGAATTTATGCATCATAAGGTTAGAGAAGAATGGTGTAAAGAGAATGAGGCTAGGGGCTGTTTATATAGAGTTTCAAGTAAATGAGAGCCGTCGATGAAGCCAAGATTAATTCTAGCCGTTCGTTCTAAAGAGAAACCAATTACGTTCACCATTTCTTTCTTAATGTTCATTTACTATTATTTGTCAATCCATATAAATACGTACACATTAGATACATCCCCCCTTTTCACACTTATTATTATTTTTGTATGCACATTAGATACATCCCCCCTTTACACACTTATTATCATTTTTATATGCACATTAGATACATCCCCCCTTTACACACTTATTATTATTTTTGTATGCACATTAGATACATCCCCCCTTTACACACTTATTTTTATTTTTGTATGCACATTAGATACATCCCCCCTTTACACACTTATTATTATTTTTGCAACTTTAGTGTTTACAGAAAATTCGGGGTGTTACATTCTCCCCTCCTTTTAGGATTTCGTCCCCGAAATCTTCAAGTTAGGAAGAATGTGTCCTGCCATCCAATCATCCAACTACTCAAACATTCAATCACAGACATCCATTGTCCTTAAAAAAGACTTCTAATGCTTCATGATCATATGTATAGTGTGTGTACATGTCCTTATCTAATGCAAAATCAGGCGGTCTACTGATTCAGTTGACCTCCTTAATGCAATCCATGATAGTGCCATGCATCCATTATGTATGCAAAAGAACCCTAATGATACATATTATTTCTACATGCGTGCACAACCATTCATCCGAATGCAACATCCATATGATAACATAACCATCATACATCCATTAACGAAAAATAAACACGCATATATATGCAACATGAGGTGATTGAGCCGATCTAGTGCCTATGGTGTGTATATGCATCCACGAGCAACCACTAGCAACCATCAATCATAACATGTTTCAAATACATGTTTTCGTCCATTGGCTTCTACCTAAGGATCGATGATACGTCCTAGAGGATATACTTTGGAAAGAGGGAAACAAGTATGCGTAAAGCTCCTACAAAAAGAAATCAAGGATGTACCCTAAAGAAAAAGGGTATGATGCGCGTATCTAGTCTTCAGTCTTCTAAGTCGCATCTTCTTGAGCTTCACTATTCTGCACCATATCTAATTTAACTTCACGATTGTGAAGTTTCTGACCTCCATTTCCAAAATAAACAGATGTCAACCATGGTACCAAGTGTATATATACTAGGATGATCAGAGGTCTCTCCTCCTAGCTTATCCATCATGCCATAACTATGAGGCTCAAAAGGTCACTACGTACTTTTTACCTCTCTTAAGGTTAGTCTTTTTTTTAGAGCGCCTGCCACAACTATCCATTTTTCACGCAAACCATCCTAGTCGAACTCGACATTCCTCAAGTACATGCCCCAAAGGCCTAAACCAATATCAGACAAGCACCCAAGGAATATCTCCTCCGAATTTAGACGATCTACGTGAGATGATATAAGCAAACTCGATAGCTACTCTCAAATCCCTACTAACCAAGAGTAAATTGGTCGAACCACCAATTGGATTTGAGACTCTAGTGGGATCTTTCTACTATACAAGTACTAAGGTGCAGAGACTCAACTATGGAAGTAGACATGAACAAATGCGAAGCGCTAAAACCGAAAGAGTACGAACAGAAAAACTAGACTCTTCCTACAGAACTTTACTACCTTTCTCCTAGGTACGCTTAGAGGTGAAAGTATGTACTTGCCCTTCTAAAAATCTTGTTCCTCGTTCTTGCCCTTGTCCTTAATTATATGCCCTATTATACCCTAGTAAAGATACTTCCTCATGTCTTAGGTTTTATAATTCCTCATCCTTGGGTTATGCTCCTTAGCCAAACTCCTCATCCTCTTCCATGTGTAATCATGTTGACAAATCTCTCGAAAGCTGCCTCCATCGTACAGAATCCCCTACAAAGCTTGAAAGAAAACCGACCGCAGGTGAAACTACTACGGCTATAGATGGAAGTCGGGCACTACTTTGCCCTTCGATGAGGTTACCTCCTAGAAAGCCAGGAGCCCCAGAGACTCAAGAAAGAAGGAAACGAGGACTCAAACAGAGAATCAAAAGATAGTGCTTATGGCTTTGGGGAATATGCCTTTTAAAACAAAACTTTTCTTTTGAAAATGCTTCTTTAAAAACTGTTTTGAAAATAATTTTTCAAATCTTTATCTGATCCGGTAACCTTCAGCTCTGGTACCACGTGTAACACCCCACATCCGTTAGTGTCACTCACAAAGGGAATGCACTAAGTTCTGTGGAGCATTTTAGGGTAAAAGATGCAAATAAATTACAAGACATACAAAATTAAAATAGCGGAAAATAAAACTTCACTTTATTGATAAAATAATTGGTACAACAATTGTTTTCCAATATCAGAGTATCATCTGTCTTACAAAATAAAGAAGCATAAAAATACATTTATATTCCCCAATGTAACATAAGCCAGCCATAGCAATCCAAAGCCGATGTATCCAAGAATCTTCAAGCTTGAAAAGAGCAACCGTCCCAAAACTAATCTGAGCTATACTATCCCCTCCTTAACTACCTGGGGGGGGGGGGGGGGGGACGGAAGAAAAGAAGACGAAAGAAAACTGGGTCAGACATAAAGTCTGGTAAGTTCAGTTACTTCTAGCATGTGAACAGGGAAAAACAAAACGACATGAATTAACTGAATACAAGACAATACCATGATGATAGGGTCAACAAGATAAGATAAGATTAACACAAGATATGCTAAGACAAGATAAACTGAATATGCTTTAATACTTTCTCTGCTTCGCTATTAACTTGTTATTATGGTTTCTATGTCTCTGCACCACCTAACTAGTGTCCCGACTAGTAATGTTAACGTGATCCCAATCCTGGCTGTTTCGGTTGCCTTCAGGCATACATTTATTGTTTATTACCTAGATTTAATCTAGGGTTCATGCTATCTACTGAACATTGCCATTTAGTCTAGGATACACTACCTAGAGTGGTATATGTTCCTAAACTTTCCCCACGCATGTATCGCGAATCGTTATCGCTTGTCTAGATGCACATGTCCTGTAATGTGCTGCCGAGTTCCGTGTCAGGGCTACTCTAGAAATACGGAACTCGGTCGGGAGCTTTCAGATATCTGCCGATGCAGATGCTAAGGTCTGTTTTTATTCCAGTGGCTATGGTCCCACTTGACCCCTCCCTCAACTAATGAAAGGCACACCTTGAAAAATGAGAACTATACGCAGGCCCCTTATGCCCCACTAACCTATGGTCATCCGCAACCATAACTAGATAGCAAATATATGGTCTGTAGGAGTTCTCCGCCTTCCCGCTTCACGTATCTCGATTGACTGAAGATGGATAGTAGACGACGAGTTGCTATCACAGGGCTACCGTTTTCTCGTCGAATCACGTTGGTCCATCCTAGTCTTTAGGTTGCCATATATTGCAACCAAGGCATACCCTCGGTTCTTCTAACGCAGACCTTAACCTCTGTGAGCCCAGAAGAAACTTCTGCAGCCTCACAGAGGGATACCAAGAGTACCCTCACGTCCCCTCGAAGCCTCGGGCTTCGTAACCCAATTCATTGGAGCCTTCTTTAAAATTAGATGGACGTTCACTCCTTCTCGTGTTATACTAATAATTACTACTTAGTTCTCTTTTTCGTCAAGTTGGATTGGTTCAGTGTCATTAGTCAAGCTAACTTAACCCTCTTTATTTATCCTGTTAAAATGGTTAAGTGTTATCAGTAATTCATGTTGACTTAACCCCACCACAAACCAAGTTATATTGGTTAAGTAATTCTTATTACTTAACCCTACCCATTCATCCTGTATTGGTTAACTGTTCCTTTTTAACTTAACCTTGCCCATCTGTTTTAACTAACATGATATTAATGGTTAAGTATTATCCCTTCATGTTTTAAACTTAACCTTATTCATTTATCACACTCTAATGGTTAAGTGTTTAAGTTTACTTAACCCTACGGTCTAGTTCAGCTAACACATCAAATTGGCTAAGTGTATTAAATTTACATAACCCCAAACTCTAGTCTAGTTAACATGTTAAATTGGCTAAGTGTATTAACATTGCTTAACCCCAACCTCTAGTCTAGTTAACATGTTAAATTTGGTTAAGTGTTCCTATGGACTTAACCCTCCCATTCTAGCTTAACTGTGTTAAGTTGGTTAAGTGTTCCTATGGACTTAACCCTCCCATTCTAGCTTAACTGTGTTAAGTGTCTGTATGAACCTAACCCTACCCATCGGTTTAGTTATCATGTTGAATTGGTTAAGTGTTTTAGTTAACTTAACCCTACCATTCTTGCTCTAGCTTTAATTAAATAAATTAAAGCCGCTACCACTCACATTAGACAGATATTGTTGCGATTACTGGATGTGCAGGTTGGTTCCGAGCAGGTTTACATCGCAACTCAGTCTAACCTCGGGTTAGATGTATTCGTGTTTTCTAAGTTCAAAAGGGTTTTGATTAATTTCCAAATTCGGTTTTGAAAGTAACCATCTCATCCGTCGGATCAGTTAGGGATAGCCAGGGAGAGCAGGAAACTTGTATTTTCCAAACCCAAGCCTAGACATTATCCTCTCTGTCACCCTAGAACTTTCTAGTGTATTTATTAAAAGAGATGTCATTAATAAACCTTTCTTTTGTCTATAAATAAATTGTTAACAATTTATCCTCAAAGCCCATTTTCTTTTCTTTTTTTTAAAAATAAATTTGGCCTATACTATATTCATTTGCCATGCCCATTAGTATACTTATATTCTAGGCCCAAGTCTTGACTTACCTATTATTTAACCCAACTTGCAGTTTTAGGCCAACTTAGGTCTAATATTCTTATTTCATTGTCAAAACTAGATTTAATATTCTAGTTTATAATTTATGGCCAAAACTTAGTCTATGAACAACTTATCGTTTGTGACAAATTCTATAAGTAAATTACTCCTAATTTACTTATTCCATTACTACTCTTTTAATGTACATTGTCACATTTATTATTATGGCCCCTTTTTCCTATTTATCATATTTATATTTTTTTGGTATGTAAATTATACCAGATTAAGTGTCACTAACCATAATTATTCTAAACATGACAATTACTCACAATTATGACTAAATTCAAAGTTGTGCTAATATACTTATTATGCCAAATTAACTTTAATTTAGCCAATTCTGATTTAACAACCTAATTCACAGTTTATGGCAAAACTAGAATTGTTATTCTAGTTTACAGTTTTATGCCTAAAATTTAGCTTACTTGAAATTACTAAATTTAATATGTCATATTCCATCATTTATGTCAAATTTCCCAACTTGCGTTTTAATAGGCATGTCATAATACACATTCCAAATTATGCCAATTAATATGAATTTCATGTTATACCCAAATCGTATTCCCATCGTTCGTATAATCGTGATTCATCCTAGATTATAGATAAATCTAGGTTCGTGGGAAAAAAGGGAATGAACCAAAATGCCATGAAAAGATAAATATAATAACTGGCATAGGATGATAATTTACTAATTTCAGATCTAACAAATTACACTGAATCAATTGATTTTAAGCATTGAAGGCCTATAGATCTGACAATATTATGACATGGAAAGGGTTGAATAAATAACATAGGTTCATGTATATGGGTACATCTAACTTAATAGACAAATTCCCATAATCAAGATCCATGGATAATTAAGAATAGATTGAATCGATAATCAGGTTTAGATCCAATATCACAGTCATAATCCTAGGCAATAATATTATGTTCATGAATCATAGGTAATTATCCACAATTGTCTTTGTCATAGTCATAGGCATTGGTTTATGCTCAAAGGCTTATGTTCAGAGTCAAAGGCATATGGTTTCAACGTCCATAGTTTCATAGTCATAGTCTTAGGCATTGGGAATTTAGTCACAATATGTTCTAGGCCAAAATCAAGAATCAGATCCAAAGGTATGTACAAGCACAGATTCAATGAAATGATAAGGCATATTTCTTATATCCATTAATTTCATGTCACAAATAGAAAAAGGCGTTCAGATCTAAAAAGTAACCAACTTACAGAGATTAGATTCATAGAAAAACAGTCGTTGAAGTCGTTTGAATCTTCACTTGAATCCTAACTTGTTTTGAATCTTCTCTTGAAAGATTTGAGTAGCATTTCCTCGTCTTAGATTTATATTTTATTTTATTTATTTAATTTAGAGGAGGAGAAGAAGCCATGTCCTTCGAGAATTTATGCATCATAAGGTTAGAGAAGAATGGTGTAAAGAGAATGAGGCTAGGGGCTGTTTATATAGAGTTGCAAGTAAATGAGAGCCGTCGATGAAGCCAAGATTAATTCTAGCCGTTCGTTCTAAAGAGAAACCAATTATGTTCACCATTTCTTTCTTTATGTACATTTACTATTATTTGTCAATCCATATAAATACGTACACATTAGATACATCACCCCTTTTCACACTTATTATTATTTTTGTATGCACATTAGATACATTGTAACAACCCGAAAATCTGGGCCAATTTAGAATTTTTATTTTGGCAATTTTAACGAATTTTGAACATTTAAAATGAATTATTTTAAATAATATCGACGAGAAATTTATTTTGAACAGAATTCGAACGTATTTATTATATACGTCGTCGTTAGAATATAAATAATTATATATAATTATAAAAGGAATTGCAAATGGCGCGATAGTTCTATAATTCGATTTCAAGCTTCAATTGAATGTACCGGGTGCAAAACAAATCGGATTTTAGTGAAACCAAAAATAATTGGATCTAATTGATAATAACTTTCCAACGAATCTGACAAATCAAGATTTCATAGCAGGAATCAAAAGATATGTCCAGTTGAAAATTCTGAATAGTCGCTATGGAATTCATGCCCTTAAAAATAGAAATTTTGCAAACGACCTCGGATTTCGACGAAACCACTTTTGTTGTATCCGTGATGTAAAGTTATTGCTAGGTTTCAATTTTCATAATTTTTCGAATCAATATGTGAGCGTGGAAAATGAAAACGCGTTTGACCAGTTTTAGTTGATTTTAATCGATTGGAAAATGGCCATTTTCCCAACGGTCTCAGAATTCGACGAAACTAGTTTTGTTAAGACCGTATCGTCAATACGAAGCTAGAAAATTTTTTTTGGAATTTTTTGAGTTAGTATGTGACCCCAGTAAATTGAAATGCGCGTTCAAATTCAATATATAGAGTTATATGTTGATTTTAACGAAAACGGATCGAAATGGTCAAATCAGCTTACGATACATATCCCATTGTGTTCGGAATGGGGGTAATACGCTATGGACGACAGGCGGTGGGCCTCCTTTAGAGGTCGTATGTAAAAGTCAACTTTTTGGGATTAAAAATAATTAAAAAAAAAAAATATCTCCCCTTCCTCCCGTTTATTTCCTCTGCCCCCCCAATTAGAAATCAGAATTCGATTAAAAAAAGAAAAAAAAAACTTTTCATTCCCGTCGCTCCCTCCCCGAACGCCATCGAGCCGCCCAAGCGGGCGCCGCCGCCATGCTCCGGTCCCCTTCCCCCTCCCCATCGCAGCTCCGAACCCACCCCCCCTCTCTTGCGTCTCGTCCTCCCCCAAATCGATCCAGGTAAACCCGCACCCCCCTCTGACCTAAATCAGCACCACTGCGTGATCCAACCACCTCCCCTTCACCTCTCCCGACCACTGATTCCGGCGCAACACTCCCACGACCAGCCCCCAAACTTCCAGCGCCTAGTCGCTGTCTCCGCCGCCACCAATGAGGACCGTGGGCCCCCTCTAGCGATCTGAAACCCTAGGAAAATCGCTGTAAGTTTATTTACTTTTAATTTAATTTATAGAATTAGTTAAAATCAGTTTTTATTTTAATTATAAAACATATTTTAAAAATCAGTTTATGTTTATATAAAATATAGTGTGAAATCAGTTTTTAATGTTTAAAATCAGTTTTAAAATGCAGATTTATATATAGCAAGATAAATATTTGATTTTTAATATAATAGAAAAGTTAGGATCTTTTATTTTCGAAAAGATTTGATCTTTATTTTTGAAAAGCTATGATGTTCTAGATTTGAAAAACATATAAAGGTAAGGTATTATTCGTATGAAAAACATATAGAGGTAAGGTTTTATTCGTATGAAAAACACATAAAGGTAAGATTTTTATTCGTATGAAAAGGAAAATATATACATGTTTCGAGAAGGGAAAATGAAAATAGCAGAAATAAGAATATAATTTTTATATAACGTAAAGATTAAAAAGATAATTTTTATAAGGTAGAGAATATAAAAATTCGATTTTTCTATATTGAATAGCGAAGTGAAAATGTGATTTTTACATATGTAGAGAATACGGGCAAAGAAGGTGACAAGAGGCAAGAACGACGAAGATTTCTACCCAAGAAGAGTCGTGGGATCGGATTAGCTATTCGGTGAGAATTTCTCACTCTTTAATTTAACTTACTAGTTATATAAATATATACTAGGATGCAAACGGTGTTTAGTAGCACCCGACACCCGTCGTCCACAGACCATGGACGGCTTATATGCTTGTTTGTTTGATTTTGCTGTGTAGTTGATTGTGTGATGTGATGTGAAATGAAATAAAATATTTATATAGTTAAAAATAGAATTTTTAACGTGGATATGAAATGAAATAAAAATAAACAATTCGGACGATTTGTTTATATACACACATTTAACTGATATTGATTGGGACAATAAATTTTACACATCGCCCAACTGCACAAATAAAATCTGTGTTTGATTGTTTGAAAACCCCACACGGGTATTGGTATGAAATTTGATTACACTAATCCCGATTATTTAGTTGTATATCGATCGATTGATTGACAGACTGTTATAAGCGTTGAATATTTATATTTGATGCTTATACAGTGTAGAATGCACTTTGGATGATGATTGATTATTCATCGTTGTTATTGTAAACCTGTGTTGTAGAAAATCCATATAATTAACATTATATGGTAATTGATTGGGCCTCATTCCAGTTTTGAAATAGAAATATTTGAAAAAGAAATATTCGAAATAGAAATATTTGAAAAAGAAATATTCGAAATAGAATATTTGAAAACCAAAATATATGAAGCCGTGTTGATTAGATTGACGCCATTTTGACGTGAACGATACTTATATTGATTTTATTCAAACTGAAGTGAATATTAAATTGAATTGAAATTCGAATTTAATTGAATTGATTTGAAATTCAAAATAAACTGAAATGGTTTGAAATTAGAATAGAATTGAAATAGAATCGAAATCGTTTTGAAATGAATTCGAATAGAATTGAAATAGAATCGAAATCGTTTTGAAATGAATTCGAATAGAATTGAAATAGAATTGAAATCATGTTGAAATGAATTCGAATATAGAATCGAAATCGTTTTGAAATGAATTCGAATTAAATTGAAAACAAATCGAAATTGAATTGAAATCAATTTGAAATGAATTTAAAACGAATTTATATTGGAATATTCAATTTTGATTTGAAATTGAATATGAAGTTGAAACCGTTTTGAAAATGAATTTAAAATGATTTATAAAGCCCGTTTTGAATTGAAATCAACGAAGTATATATTATGTATATTATATATATAATATAATGGCCTGAAAAGAACGCACCGCGCCGCGGCAGTTCGCGAATTTCGACCATTGACTTCGAACGGATATTACGGGAGATCCGACCGTCGGATTCTCCTAAAACCGGAACCGTTGGGTTCGTATCGAAAAGAGCTTTCTAACGAATATTAGAAATTAGAAATCTAACAGTTGGATTTGGAATTATGTCCAAATCAAATTTGGAAAAGGTCGCTGTAAGTGCAGTTCGATGGCCATTGATGGAAATCGACTGTACGGGCCTTGATAAAATCATTAAGAATATCAATAATTTGTGTAAAATCATAAGAAATGATTTAGAAAGAATTGGGATGAAAAACTCCATATTTGAAAAGATAAAAATAGATTTCTATCGAAACGAACTAGTTTTGGACTAGAATTAAAATTCTATTTGTTTTTAAATAAATAAATTGAATTCGAAAAGGGTTTTAAACATAACCAGAATTTCCAATGATTGCATTGGAGTGGATTTGAATCAAAATTGTCTTCGGAATATTTCGATGTTGCGATTCGCGATTATACAGATGTTGTTATGGAAATTTGAAAGATATATATATATATATATTTATATCGTTATTTCCAATACGGCATTTGTTAATCGTAGAATTTGATATTGAATATAAACCGATATATTTTCTATTCAGAGCCTTGTATTGAATATCAAATGTGATTTAGGTTTGTCGTGAATGGTGTCTTCATTAACACTGCTCTTGAACCCAGTTGAGAAAAGATTAAATCTTTTTATTTAGATTTAATGAAGTGTACCAATTAAATAATAATTAATTGGAATTGAATTGATATTGATTTTTGGGTTTATCGTGAACACTATTTTAAATAACACTTGTTCTTTAACCCGATAATTAATGAATGTGCTTTTGGGGTTTATCGTGAACAGTGTTGTTAAATGATACTGATTCTTTAACCCCGTTAAAGATTTAAACTAAGTGGAGTTTTAATGAATCTTTAATTAGATTGAAATGATCGAGGATGGAGTATCACCAGTTTTTCTCTAGGCGATAGTTAAATCTTTAATTAGATTTGAACGTGAAACGGTAATTGAATTTACCGATAACACCGTGGTGTTAGATATGAAGTATAACCAGTTTTACTTCATGGGATGAATAGGTTGGGATTGGGAAATTAAGACAGATGATAACTTCGGTAAGGTTCGTTAATCCCGACTAGTTGAATCGAAATTCAAAAGGAGATTAGAGAATAAATTCAAGGAATTTATCTTGGATAAAATTAATGGGAACCTTTCCCTATGAATGTGAAATTTAGAAACTAACTGTCGGTTAGCCAAGCAGAAGGGTTTTCTGGATATTGATCTGATGTTGGTTTCGGCCTTCGGGGTTAATATTTGGGGAATTGTTCTCTTGATTAATTTACGGTTAGTGACTGATGAATTGGAATGAGGCATATGTTGTGTTTGTGTAACACTTATTTAAAATATACGCGAGTTATTCGGAAAGACCGGGTTTATCCCATTCTGAATAACTGATACGACGATAAGTCGAAGATGAAGACGGTGGTTGAAGACCGGAAATCTTCACATCGTTTGGGTGATTACTGATGATCTTGATTGGACTGTACACCCAAGATGAGGGAATCAATCAGTGGTCGTCCAGATGTGCTTGGAGATCGATGGATATGCAAGGAAAGTGCCTCCGGTTTCATTCAGACCCAGAACAGACTTGTAAATGGACTGTGTGTCTGACATCGGATTTCATTCTGTGTGACTGATATCGGTTGTATAGAGTGGTTTGCCTGTGTGGCATGCTAAGATGCAATTGATCGAGGCTTCTGTTGAAAAGCAAAGTCTTGTGGTGATGATCGAAGCACAGCCTGTGTGGCACAGCTTTGTGTAACGTGAATTCGCGAGCCTCACACCCCGGTTGTGAACCAAAAACGGGAGACGGACCTCAGGGAGGGCATGCGTTTCTTTCTAGCTAGGGTGGTGTCAGTGACCTACCAGCCCTGACATTTAAATATTTTTCACCTGTGTGGTTGTTGTTGTTGCGAGGCGCCTCGGTTTGATCGGACGATCCGGGTCCGATGGAGTCATTCCTTGGCTCATTTACGCCCCAAAGGGCAGGGAAACGTAGTGTTCAGGCATAATAATCCACATCGGTGGACCGGCCCTGACGATCCAAGGGGCAGTTGCGGCTGTTCCTGAGGGGCGGGCTAGAGCGTCTCGAATCGGTTGAGGACGATCCCTAGCCTCGGTTCATTGATGGAAATCCAATTTCCAAATACGTGACATTTGCGGTTTTATTTGTAAACCTATATATGGCGACATAGTGGCATGGGACGCTCATGTCGCCTATGATTGATACTTATGATTTGAAGTTGTTTTATACACTATACACTTATAATAGTATCAAATGATTTGTTTTAAAACGTATCAAGCATTCTTTGGATGTTATAAGGGAAAACCCTATCCCCCGGCTTGCGTTGCATTGTGTGATAGGACCTGAGTCTTATAACAGCTTCATTTTTCTTTATTTAGCATTGCATTGTTTGTTTTATGCACTGGTATTCTTGGGAGGAAACCCGTTCCGTGTTATACGGCGTGGTCCCTTGATTTACCTAACTTTAAAATAAAGATTTATAACTGTTTTAGTTCTCACACCAGTCACATGACTGACCTGGAGTTTATTGTTTTAACCTAAACTCTGGGTGCCCTTATTTTGACACGAGCAGCTAGTAGTATTGGTTTTGCAGATTTATATTCACAGGATCCTGGTTTACAGCTGGAACGATATCCAGAAAGCTTTGTATCCGTATATCTCTTCTAGTTGTGTATTGTATTATTTTCCGCTGTTATGTATTTAAATGTAATTTAAATCTCTGATATTTCTGTGTAATGCATATTCATTTATACTCTGTATATTCTTGTAATCTGATGCATTGTTGTAATATACAATGAAATGTTCCTTTGTGTGCGTTCTATTGTGTCGTGTTCTAAAAAACAATCAGGCGTTTCGGACGGTCTGGGTCGGTTTAGCGACTGATTCAGATCGAGCGAGATTCCCGATCGTCACACGTGGTATCAGAGCTTTGGTTTACAAAGCAGAGAACAGGACACATTAGAACCATACGAAAGAATTCATCAGACATTGGATTAGTAATATTTAATTAGAATGACTCGTTAGAGATGGGATCAGTAGTATCCTAGAACGAGTGTGAAGGGTACATTTTTAAAATGAAAACCAATTTTGTTTTGAAAATTTAAATCAACTATTCGTATTTGATTATTTACTTATATTGATTAGAATAATCCGATATATAAAGATTTTGCATATATGTCTTGCAAACATGTATTCGAAGTTTTAATATACTGGATAGTTATAGAATCACACTCTAGTTGCCCGGGGATAATTCTGGTGATGGGGCACCATCGCCAGTATTTATTTTCGAGTAACGAAAGTGAGATTTCTATATTTCCATTAGACTGGTGTGAGAACCGAAATTAGATAGGGCTTATTGTTGTGATTGGACATCAAAAATATGATTTTTTTGACTATATATCAAAATTATGAGTTTGAAACTCTAATTCACAAATTGATTGCTGGTTGTGTTGTTTGTTTATTTGTTTGATAATTTTGAACCATTTTGCCTAATAGGGTCGAATATTGAATTGTATTGAAAATTGGTCGCATTTACTTGCATATACATGTACTTTCATTGAACAGGTCATAGCAAGGAGGCTAGAACAGAGAAATAAAATTGTTTGCCCGACAAATAGGTACATGTTTACTATAATTTACTGTTTTGTTTGGGTGATGATGATTTTATGAGCCTATTGGCTAGCCGCTTGGCTTTTTCTTTTTTCTTTTTGAGATCAGAAGGCCTATATGGCAATTTCGGGATTTTCTCGTGGCTCCCGGTGCAGGGGAGGTTATGGCAAAAAATTTCGAAAATTCCGGGTGTTAGCCAAATTTTTGAAGAATTTGAAAATTCTCAGAAACTGAAAAGTTGGATAATGAAAGCCAGATCGAACGTAGAGTTGATTGATCAAACCACTTTCGACTTTGTTCCTTTTCGGGGATGAAAAGTTTTAAGTGGGGGAGATTGTAACAACCCGAAAATCTGGGCCAATTTAAAATTTTTATTTTGGCAATTTCAGTGAATTTTGAACATTTAAAATGAATTATTTTAAATAATATCGACGAGAAGTTTATTTTGAATAGAATTCGAACGTATATATTATATACGTCGTCGTTAGAATATAAATAATTATAAAAGGAATTAAAAATGGTGCGGTAGTTCGATAATTCGATTTCAAACTTCAATTGAATGTACTGGGTGCAAAACAAACTGGATTTTAGTGAAACCAAAAATAATAGGATCTAATTGATAATATCTTTCCAACGAATCTGACAAATCAAGATTTCATAGCGGGAATCAAAAGATATGTCCAGTTGAAAATTCTGAATAGTCGCTATGGAATTCAGGCCCATAAAAATAGAAATTTTGCAAACGACCTCGGATTTCGACGAAACCACTTTTGATGGATCCGTGATGTAAAGTTATGGCTAAGTTTCAATTTTCATAATTTTTCGAATCAATATGTGAGCGTGGCAAAGGAAAACGCGTTTGACCAGTTTCAGTTGATTTTAATTGACTGGAAAATGGCCATTTTCCCAACGGTCTCAGAATTCGACGAAACTAGTTTTGTTAAGACCGTATCGTCAATACGAAGCTAGAAAATATTTTACTAGAATTTTTCGAGTTAGTATGTGATCCCAGTAACTTGAAATGCGCGTTCAAATTCAATATATAGAGTTGTATGTTGATTTTAATGGAAACGGTTCGAAATGGTCAAATCAGCTTACGATACATATTCCATTGTGTACGGAATGGGGGTAATACGCTATGGACGATAAGCGGTGGGCCTCGTTTAGAGGTCGTATGTAAAAGTCAACTTTTTGGGATTAAAAATAATTAAATAAAAAAATATATATCTCCCCTTCCTCTCCTTTATTTCCTCTGCCCCCCCCCTCCCCCAATTAGAAATCAGAATTCGATAAAAAAAAAAGAAAAAAAAAAACCTTTTCATTCCCGTCGCTCCCTCCCCGAACGCCATCGCGCCGCCCAAGCGGGCGCCGCCGCCATGCTCTGGTCCCCTTCCCCCTCCCCATCGCAGCTCCGAACCCACCCCCCTCTCTTGCGTCTCGTCCTCCCCCAAATCGATCCAGGTAAACCCGCACCCCCCTCTGACCTAAATCAGCACCACCGCGTGAGCCAACCACCTTCCCTTCACCTCTCCCGACCACTGATTCCGGTGCAACACTCCCCCGACCGGCCTCCAAACTTCCAACGCCTAGTCGCCGTCTCCGCCGCCACCAATGACGACAGTGGGCCCCCTCTAGCGATCTGAAACCCTAGGAAAATCGCTGTAAGTTTATTTACTTTTAATTTAATTTATAGAATTAGTTAAAATCAGTTTTTATTTTAATTATAAAACATAAACCAGTTTATGTTTATATAAAATATAGTGTGAAATCAGTTTTTAATGTTTAAAATCAGTTTTAAAATGCAGATTTATATATAGCAGGATAAATATTTGATTTTAAATATAATAGAAAAGTTAGGATCTTTTATTTTCGAAAAGATTTGATCTTTATTTTTGAAAAGCTATGATGTTCTAGATGTGAAAAACATATAAAGGTAAGGTTTTATTCGTATGAAAAACATATAAAGGTAAGGTTTTATTCGTATGAAAAACACATAAAGGTAAGATTTTTATTCGTATGAAAAGGAAAATATATACATGTTTCGAGAAGGGAAAATGAAAATAGCAGAAATAAGAATATAATTTTTATATAACGTAAAGATTAAAAAGATAATTTTTATAAGGTAGAGAATATAAAAATTCGATTTTTCTATATTGAATAGCGAAGTGAAAATGTGATTTTTACATATGTAGAGAATACGGGCAAAGAAGGTGACAAGAGGCAAGAACGACGAAGATTTCTACCCAAGAAGAGTCGTGGGATCGGATTTGCTATTCGGTGGGAATTTCTCACTCTTTAATTTAGATTTCTAGTTATATAAATATATACTAGGATGCAGACGGTGTTTAGTAGCACCCGACACCCGTCGTCCACAGACCATGGACGGCTTGTATGCTTGTTTGCTTGATTTTGCTGTGTAGTTGATTGTGTGATGTGATGTGAAATGAAATAAAATATTTATATAGTTAAAAATAGAATTTTTAACGTGGATATGAAATGAAATAAAAATAAACAAATCGGACGATTTGTTTATATACACACATTTGACTGATATTGATTGGGACGATAAATTTTACACATCGCACAACTGCACAAATAAAATCTTTGTTTGATTGTTTGAAAACCCCACACGGGTATTGGGATGATATTTGATGTACACTAATTGTAACACCCCACGTCCGTTAGTGTCACTCACAAAGGGAATGCACTAAGTTCTGTGGAGCATTTTGGGTAAAAGATGCAGATAAATTACAAGACAGATAAATTATTAAACAGTGGAAAATAGAACTTTGCTTTATTGATAAAATAGTCTGTACAAGATTCTTTTACAATATCAGAGTATCATCTGTCTTTATAAAATAAAGAAGCATGAAAATACATTTATATATTCCCCAATGTAGCAAGAGCCAGCCATAGCATCTGGAAGAGAATCCAAAGACAACTTCGTCAAATCTTCAAGCTGGGAAAGAGCAACGGTCCAGTCTAATCCTGAGTTATACTATTCCCTCCTCAACTACCTGGGGGGGGGGAACGGAAGAAAAGAAGACGAAAGAAAAACAGAGTCAGACATAAAGCCTGAGTAAGTTCAGTAACTTCTAGCATGTGAACATGGAAAAACAAAACGACATGAATTAACTGAATACAAGATTACACCATGACGATAAGGTCAACAAGATTAGACAAGGTAGTCACAAGATATGCTAAGATGACTGGATACGCTCTAATACTTTCGCAGCTTCGCTATTTCCTTGTTATACTGGTTTCTATATCTCTGCACCACCTAACTAGGGTTCAACTAGTAACGATAACGTGATCCCAACCCCTGTAGTTCCCATTGCCTTCAGGCATACATTTATTATTTATTACCTAGATCTAGTCTAGGGTTTTCTATCAAGTGCTTTCTAGATTTAACTATAGTTTTACGCTATCTGCTGAACGCTTTTCGAGTTCAGGGTTTATGCCACCTAGTCCAACTAGGGATTACGCTACCTGTCGAACAATGCCCCCAAGTCTAGAACACACTACCTAGAGTGGTATATGTTCCTAGGCTTCCCCACGCATGTATCGCGAATCGTTATCGCTTGTCTAGATGCACATGTCCTGTAATGTGCGATCCGAGTCCTGTGACAGGGCAAATCAAGGAATACAGAACTCGGTCGGGAGCTTTCAGATATCTGCCGATGCAGATGCTAAGGTCTGTTTTTATTCCAGTGGCTATGGTCCCACTTGACCCCTCCCTCAGCTAATGAAAGGCACACCTTGTAAAATGAGAACTATACGCCGGCCCCCGGTGCCCCACTATCCTATGGCCATCTGCAACCATAACTAGATAGCAAGTATATGGTCTTTTGGAGTTCTCCGCCTTTCCGCTTCACGTATCTCGATTGACTCAAGATGGATGGTAGACGACGAGTTGCTATCACAGGGCTACCGTCTTCTCGCCGAATCACGCTGGTCCATCCTAGTCTTTAGGTTGCCACATATATATTGCAACCAAGGCATACCCTCGGTTCTTCTAACGCGGACCTTAACCTCTGTAAGCCCAGGATGATCATCTGCAGCCTCACAGAGGGATACCAAGAGTACCCTCACGTCCCCTCGAAGCCTCGGGCTTCGTAACCCAATTCGTTGGAGCCTTCTTAAAACCAGATGGATGTCCGCTCCTTCGTGTTATACTAAGAATTACTACTTAGTTCTACTAACTAAGGTTTACCACTTAGTTTCCAAATTCCTTGTTTTCTTAACTAAGTTTTACTACTTAGTCCCTTTTTCAACTGAGGTTTACTACTTAGTTTTCTTTCTCGCCAGGTTGGGTTGGTTAAGTGTCTTTAGTCGATTCAAGCTATCTTAACCCTCTTCCCTTATCCTATTACACTGGTTAAGTGTTATCCCTTCATGCTTTTTACTTAACCCTATTCATTTATCATATTCTGATGGTTAAGCGTTCTAGTTTACTTAACCCTATGGTCTAGTCCAGCTAACATATTAATTTGGCTAAGTGTATTAATTAACCCCAACCTCTAGTCTAATTAACATGTTAAATTGGCTAAGTGTATTAACTTTACTTAACCCCACCTTCTAGTCTAGTCAACATGTTAATTTGGCTAAGTATTCCCATGGACTTAACCCTCCCATTCTAGCTTTAACTTTGCTAAGTTAGTTAAGTGTTCCTTAACCTTCCCATTCTAGCTTAACCGTGTTAGGTTGGTTAAGTGTTCCTATGGACTTAACCTTCCCATTCTAGCTTAACTTTATTAAGTCGGTTAAGTGTTCCTATGGACTTAACCCACCCATTCTTGCTTAACTGTGTTTAATTGTTTAAGTGTTTCTATGGACTTAACTCTCCCATTCTTGTTCTAGCTTTAATTAATAAATTAAAGCCGCAACCTCTCACATTAGACAGATATTACTGCGGTTACTGGATGTGCCGGTCGGTTCCGGGCAGGTTTACACCGCAACTCAGTCTAACCTCGGGTTAGGCATATTCATGTTTTCTAAGTTCAAAGGGTTTTTGATTAATTTCCAAATCTGGTTTTGAAAACAACCATCCCGTCCTTCGGATCAGTTAGGGATAGCCAGGGAGGGCAGGAAACTTGTATTTTCCAAACCCAAGCCTAGACACTATCCTCTCTGTCACCCTAGAACCTTCTGGTCTATGTGTTATAAAAAGGGATGTTATCAAAATACTTTTCTTTTGTTTATAAATTGTTAACAATTTATTTCAAAAGCCCATTTCCCTTTTTAGACAAATTTGGCCTATATTTATTTGTCAAGCCTACTAGTATACTTATATTCTAGGCCCAAGTCCTAACCCAACATGCAGTTTAGGCCATTTCCTATTTCATTGCCGAAACTAGATTAAATATCCTAGTTTATAATTTATGGCCAAAACTTAACAAAGTTACATATTTTGTGGTAAATGAACAATTTAACATTTATGACGAATTCTATAAGTAAATTACTCCTAATTTACTTATTTCATTACTACTCTTTTAATGTACATTGTCACATTTATTATTATGGCCCATTCTCTCTTATTTATCATATTTATACTTTTTGGTATGTAAATTATACCAAATTTAGTGTCGCTAACCATAATTTATTCTAAACATGACAATTGCTCACAATTATGAATAAATTCAAAATTGTGCTAATATACTTATTCCAAATCAACCTTAATTAACCCAATCTTGGTTTAACATCCTAATTCACAATTTATGGCAAAACTAGAATTATTTTTCTAGTTTACATTTTATGCCTAAAATTTAGCTTACTTACTAACGCTAAATTTAATATGTCAAAATCACATATTCCCTAATCCATGTCAAATTTCCCCGTTTTCATTTTAATATGCATGTCATAATACATATTCCAAATTATGCCAATTTCTAAGTTTACAATTACGTTCATATTCATTTCCATGTTTTTCCCCAAATCGCATTCCCACCGTTCGAATAATCGTGATTCAACCTAGATTATAAATAAATCTAGATTCGTAGATAAAAAGGGAATGAATCAAAATGACAAGAAGGAATAATTGGCATAAAAAGGTTTGGATAACAATGTAGGTTCAAGAATATGGGTAGACCTAACTAAATAGGTAAATTCCCACTGTCTTAAAACCAAAGAATGGGCAAAATAGGTTCAAGAACGTGGGTAGACCTAACTTAATAGGTAAATTCCCACTATCTTAAAACCAAAGAAAAACCAAGGAGCAGGTAGAATAAATAATTGGGTTTAGACCCAAATTCTCAATCACAAAACTAAAGCAATATTTTCCTAATCATAAATCATGGGTGTCAAAATCACAGTTGTCCTCATTATGTCATAAGTAATAGTTTATGTCCAAATCAAAGGTATAGGCCTAGTCAAGGAAATAATCCTTGTAGTCACAGTCACAGTCATAGGAAATGTCCATAGTCATATGCGATGTTCATAGTCCAAAAGGGAAAATAATTCCCATAGTCATAATTCATTGTCATAGGCAATGTTTATATGTCCCAAAATCAAAGGCTTATGTCATAGTCCAAAGGCATATGCTTTCAAAGGCCACAGTTCTATAGTCATAGTCACAGTTACAGTCTTATTTGTCCTCGAATCATAACAGTTCTTAATTCAGTCCAAGAGTATAAACACAGATTCGAAGAGAGAGAGAGATTTGGCATATTCCTTTATTCCTTTAATTTCATGTCACAAATAAAACAAAATATTCAGATCTAGAAATAACCAACTTACAGAAAATAGATCTAGAAAAGAAGGAAAGCGTGGCTATGATTCGTGCGTCGTTGCTTGAAACTTGTTTGAGCTAGCCTTTGAATTCTTCACTTGAAACTTTGATTTGAATCCTCTCTTGAATAGATTTGAGCAGCATCTCCATGTCTTGAATTTATATTTTATTTTA
The DNA here is from genome assembly GCA_030737875.1 of Allium sativum. Taxonomy (NCBI): domain Eukaryota; kingdom Viridiplantae; phylum Streptophyta; class Magnoliopsida; order Asparagales; family Amaryllidaceae; genus Allium; species Allium sativum. The sequence continues at coordinate 38,726,266 of JASFAX010000020.1, read as the reverse complement.
ATTATTTAAGAAAATTTAGAGGAGGGGAAGAAGCCATGAATCTTAGCAGCATAAGGATAGAAGAGAATTAGTGCAAAGAGAATGAAGACTAGGGCTGTTTATATAGCTGCTCAAGACCTTATCGTACACGCAGCGCTGAGTCAGCATTGAACCCAGTTAAGAAAATAGTCCAGGTACGTAGATGAATCTAGCCAAATCTTATCATACACGCAGTGCTGAGTCAGCATTGGGTCCCACAAGCTATTTTGGCGCAGAAATTTGAATTTCGAATGAATTGTTTTGGCGTAGAAGTTTGATTTTCGAACTTTTGAATTTCTGGAATTTATTTAACTGTTTTATTCACATAAAATATTCTTATATGTATACAACTCCTCTAACGACCATTTTACGCGTATATACATACGCACAACTTTCATTTTATTTTCAAAATTCAAATGATGTTGCCATATTTCATTGACTGTAGCCTTATCTTGAATTTTATCTTTCGCATACATATATTTTTGCATATATATATTTATATTCTCATATGTATATATATTTTTTCTTTATTTCCTTATATGTACGTTTTTATCCTTTCAAATTTTGAATTTGTATACGTACATATATTTGCATGTCCAGTTGGCCCTCTCGAAAACAAAGATAAAAAAATTATGCCGCCGCCGGGGTTCGAACCCCCGACCTCCATGCTACAAATCCAATGCCTTAACCAACTGAGCTACAAAGGCTTTTGTTAATAAGTCTTAGAACAATATTAATTATTGTTCTCTCCTTAATTCTCTTTTTCATGTTAATTACAATACTTAAATTAAACAACTGCATGGATCTTTTTCTTTTAATTTTTCTTTTTAAAAAAATTAATTATACTTTAATTTGAGAATCTTAATGTCACAGAATTACGGGGTGTTACATTCTCCCCCACTTAAAAGGATTTCGTCCCCGAAATCTTCAAGTTAGGAAGAATGTGTCCTACCATCCAATCACCCATCTACTCAACCATTCAATCACAGACATTCATTGTCCTTAAAAGATTTCTAATGCTTTCATGTTCATATGCATAGTGTGTGTATATGTCTCTATCTAATGCAAAATCAGGCGGTCTACTGATTCAGTTGACCTCCTTAATGCAAATCATGTTAGTGCCATGCGTCCAATCATGCATGCAAACATCCCTAGTCATGTAAATACTACATGCGTGAACAACCATTCATCCATATGCAACGTCCATATGATATCATATCAAGTTCAACTTATAAACAAATGCAATATGAGAGCGTCCGAACTTGATCTAGTGCCTAATACGTATGCATATGCATCCACGAGCTACCATTTGCAACCACTTGCAACCATTCAACCATAACATGTTTCAAATACATGTTTACATCCATTGGCTTCTACCTAAGGATCGCAGATACGACCTAGAGGATATACTTTGGAAAGAGAGAAACAACTACGCGTAAAGCTCCTAAACAGAGAAATCAAGGATGCACCCTTAAGGAAAAAAAGGGCATGTTGCTAGTATCTAGCCTTCTTGAGCTTTACTCCATTTTATCTTAACCAATTTATCTTCACGATTGTGAAGTTCCTAACCTCCATTTCCAAAATAAACAGATGTCAATCACGGTACCAAGTGTATGATTAGAGGTCTCTCCCTTATCCACCATGCCATAACTATAAGGGTTGAAAGATCACTACGCGCTGTTTAGAGCGCCTGTCACAACTATTCATCTCTCACGCAAACCATCCTAGTCGAACTCGACATTCCTCAAGTACAAGCCCCAAAGGCCTAAACCAATATCAGATAAGTATCCAGGGAATATCTCCTCCGATTTTAGATGATCGATGTGATATGATATAAGCAAACTCGATAGCTATTCAAACCCCTACTAACCAAAAATAAACGGGTCAAACCACCCACTGGGTTTGAGACTGATTGGGATCTTCTTACTATACAAGTACTAAGGTGCAGAGACTCAACTATGGAAGCAAATATGAACAAATGTGAAGCGCTAAAAAGGAAAGAGTACGATCAGAAAAACTAGAGTCTTCCAACAGAACTTTACTACCTTTCTCCTAGGTACGCATAGTATGTACTTGCCCTTCTGAAAATCTTGTCCTTTGTTCTTGCCCTCGTCCTTAATTATATGCCCTATCATACCCGAGTAAAGATACTTCCTCTTGTCTTAGGTTTTAAAATCCCTTCCTCCTTTGTGAGCCAAGTCTACATCCATGATTTTCCTCATCCTTGGGTTGTGCTCTTTTGCCAAACTCCTCATCCTTTTCCGTGTGTAACCACATTGGCAAATCTCTCGAAAGCCGCCTCCATCGCACGGAAAACCCTATAACCTTGAAAGAAGACTGGCCGTAAGTGAAAAAACTACGGCTATAGATGGAAGTCGGGCACTACTTCGCCCTTCGATGAGGTTACCTCCCAGAAAGCCAGGAGCCCAAGAGACTCAAGAAAGAAGGAGACAAGAATTCAAACAGAGGAAGAGGAGACAATGCGTATGGCTTGGGGGAATATGCCTTTAAAACAAATCCTTTCTTTCTAAAATGCTTCTTTAAAAACCTTTTGAAAATAATTTTTCAAATCTTTTATCTGATCCGGTAACCTTAAACTCTGATACCACGTGTAACACCCCACGTCCGTTAGTGTCACTCACAAAGGAATGCACTAAGTTCTGTGGAGCATTTTTGGTAAGAGATGCAGATAAATTACAAGACAGATAAATTATTAAACAGTGGAAAATAGAACTTTGCTTTATTGATAAAATAGTATGTACAAGATTCTTTTACAATATCAGAGTATCATCTGTCTTTATAAAATAAAGAAGCATGAAAATACATTTATATATTCCCCAATGTAGCAAGAGCCAGCCATAGCATCTGGAAGAGAATCCAAAGACAACTTCGTCAAATCTTCAAGCTGGGAAAGAGCAACGGTCCAGTCTAATCCTGAGTTATACTATTCCCTCCTCAACTACCTGGGGATGGGGGGGGAACGGAAGAAAAGAAGACGAAAGAAAAACAGAGTCAAACATAAAGCCTGAGTAAGTTCAGTAACTTCTAGCATGTGAACATGGAAAAACAAAACGACATGAATTAACTGAATACAAGATTACACCATGACGATAAGGTCAACAAGATTAGACAAGGTAGTCACAAGATATGCTAAGATGACTGGATACGCTCTAATACTTTCGCAGCTTCGCTATTTCCTTGTTATACTGGTTTCTATATCTCTGCACCACCTAACTAGGGTTCAACTAGTAACGATAACGTGATCCCAACCCCTGTAGTTCCCATTGCCTTCAGGCATACATTTATTATTTATTACCTAGATCTAGTCTAGGGTTTTCTATCAAGTGCTTTCTAGATTTAACTATAGTTTTACGCTATCTGCTGAACACTTTTCGAGTTCAGGGTTTATGCCACCTAGTCCAACTAGGGATTATGCTACCTGTCGAACAATGCCCCCAAGTCTAGGACACACTACCTAGAGTGGTATATGTTCCTAGACTTCCCCACGCATGTATTGCGAATCGTTATCGCTTGTCTAGATGCACATGTCCTGTAATGTGCGATCCGAGTCCTGTGACAGGGAAAATCAAGGAATACAGAACTCGGTCGGGAGCTTTCAGATATCTGCGGATGCAGATGCTAAGGTCTGTTTTTATTCCAGTGGCTATGGTCCCACTTGACCCCTCCCTCAGCTAATGAAAGGCACACCTTGTAAAATGAGAACTATACGCCGGCCCCCGGTGCCCCACTATCCTATGGCCATCCGCAACCATAACTAGATAGCAAGTATATGGTCTTTTGGAGTTCTCCGCCTTTCCGCTTCACGTATCTCGATTGACTCAAGATGGATGGTAGACGACGAGTTGCTATCACAGGGCTACCGTCTTCTCGCCGAATCACGCTGGTCCATCCTAGTCTTTAGGTTGCCACATATATATTGCAACCAAGGCATACCCTCGGTTCTTCTAACGCAGACCTTAACCTCTGTAAGCCCAGGATGATCATCTGCAGCCTCACAGAGGGATACCAAGAGTACCCTCACGTCCCCTCGAAGCCTCGGGCTTCGTAACCCAATTCGTTGGAGCCTTCTTAAAACCAGATGGATGTCCGCTCCTTCGTGTTATACTAAGAATTACTACTTAGTTCTACTAACTAAGGTTTACCACTTAGTTTCCAAATTCCTTGTTTTCTTAACTAAGTTTTACTACTTAGTCCCTTTTTCAACTGAGGTTTACTACTTAGTTTTCTTTTTCGCCAGGTTGGGTTGGTTAAGTGTCTTTAGTCGATTCAAGCTATCTTAACCCTCTTCCCTTATCCTATTACACTGGTTAAGTGTTATCCCTTCATGCTTTTTACTTAACCCTATTCATTTATCATATTCTGATGGTTAAGCGTCCTAGTTTACTTAACCCTATGGTCTAGTCCAGCTAACATATTAATTTGGCTAAGTGTATTAATTAACCCCAACCTCTAGTCTAATTAACATGTTAAATTGGCTAAGTGTATTAACTTTACTTAACCCCACCTTCTAGTCTAGTCAACATGTTAATTTGGCTAAGTATTCCCATGGACTTAACCCTCCCATTCTAGCTTTAACTGTGCTAAGTTGGTTAAGTGTTCCTTAACCTTCCCATTCTAGCTTAACCGTGTTAGGTTGGTTAAGTGTTCCTATGGACTTAACCTTCCCATTCTAGCTTAACTTTGTTAAGTCGGTTAAGTGTTCCTATGGACTTAACCCACCCATTCTTGCTTAACTGTGTTAAATTGGTTAAGTGTTTCTATGGACTTAACTCTCCCATTCTTGTTCTAGCTTTAATTAATAAATTAAAGCCGCAACCTCTCACATTAGACAGATATTACTATGGTTACTGGATGTGCCGGTCGGTTCCGGGCAGGTTTACACCGCAACTCAGTCTAACCTCGGGTTAGGCATATTCATGTTTTCTAAGTTCAAAGGGTTTTTGATTAATTTCCAAATCTGGTTTTGAAAACAACCATCCCGTCCTTCGGATCAGTTAGGGATAGCCAGGGAGGGCAGGAAACCTGTATTTTCCAAACCCAAGCCTAGACACTATCCTCTCTGTCACCCTAGAACCTTCTGGTCTATGTGTTATAAAAAGGGATGTTATCAAAATACTTTTCTTTTGTTTATAAATTGTTAACAATTTATTTCAAAAGCCCATTTCCCTTTTTAGACAAATTTGGCCTATATTTATTTGTCAAGCCTACTAGTATACTTATATTCTAGGCCCAAGTCCTAACCCAACATGCAGTTTAGGCCATTTCCTATTTCATTGCCGAAACTAGATTAAATATCCTAGTTTATAATTTATGGCCAAAACTTAACAAAGTTACATATTTTGTGGTAAATGAACAATTTAACATTTATGACGAATTCTATAAGTAAATTACTCCTAATTTACTTATTTCATTACTACTCTTTTAATGTACATTGTCACATTTATTATTATGGCCCATTCTCTCTTATTTAACATATTTATACTTTTTGGTATGTAAATTATACCAAATTTAGTGTCGCTAACCATAATTTATTCTAAACATGACAATTGCTTACAATTATGAATAAATTCAAAATTTTGCTAATATACTTATTCCAAATCAACCTTAATTAACCCAATCTTGGTTTAACATCCTAATTCACAATTTATGGCAAAACTAGAATTATTTTTCTAGTTTACATTTTATGCCTAAAATTTAGCTTACTTACTAACGCTAAATTTAATATGTCAAAATCACATATTCCCTAATCCATGTCAAATTTCCCCGTTTTCATTTTAATATGCATGTCATAATACATATTCCAAATTATGCCAATTTCCAAGTTTACAATTACGTTCATATTCATTTCCATGTTTTTCCCCAAATCGCATTCCCACCGTTCAAATAATCGTGATTCAACCTAGATTATAAATAAATCTAGATTCGTAGATAAAAAGGGAATGAATCAAAATGACAAGAAGGAATAATTGGCATAAAAAGGTTTGGATAACAATGTAGGTTCAAGAATATGGGTAGACCTAACTAAATAGGTAAATTCCCACTGTCTTAAAACCAAAGAATGGGCAAAATAGGTTCAAGAACGTGGGTAGACCTAACTTAATAGGTAAATTCCCACTGTCTTAAAACCAAAGAAAAACCAAGGAGCAGGTAGAATAAATAATTGGGTTTAGACCCAAATTCTCAATCACAAAACTAAAGCAATATTTTCCTAATCATAAATCATGGGTGTCAAAATCACAGTTGTCCTCATTATGTCATAAGTAATAGTTTATGTCCAAATCAAAGGTATAGGCCTAGTCAAGGAAATAATCCTTGTAGTCACAGTCACAGTCATAGGAAATGTCCATAGTCATATGCGATGTTCATAGTCCAAAAGGGAAAATAATTCCCATAGTCATAATTCATTGTCATAGGCAATGTTTATATGTCCCAAAATCAAAGGCTTATGTCATAGTCCAAAGGCATATGCTTTCAAAGGCCACATTTCTATAGTCATAGTCACAGTTACAGTCTTATTTGTCCTCGAATCATAACAGTTCTTAATTCAGTCCAAGAGTATAAACACAGATTCGAAGAGAGAGAGAGATTTGGCATATTCCTTTATTCCTTTAATTTCATGTCACAAATAAAACAAAATATTCAGATCTAGAAATAACCAACTTACAGAAAATAGATCTATAAAAGAAGGAAAGCGTGGCTATGATTCGTGCGTCGTTGCTTGAAACTTGTTTGAGCTAGCCTTTGAATTCTTCACTTGAAACTTTGATTTGAATCCTCTCTTGAATAGATTTGAGCAGCATCTCCATGTCTTGAATTTATATTTTATTTTAATTATTTAAGAAAATTTAGAGGAGGGGAAGAAGCCATGAATCTTAGCAGCATAAGGATAGAAGAGAATTGGTGCAAAGAGAATGAAGACTAGGGCTGTTTATATAGCTGCTCAAGACCTTATCGTACACGCAGCGCTGAGTCAGCATTGAACCCAGTTAAGAAAATAGTCCAGGTACGTAGATGAATCTAGCCAAACCTTATCATACACGCAGTGCTGAGTCAGCATTGGGTCCCACAAGCTATTTTGGCGTAGAAATTTGAATTTAGAATGAATTGTTTTGGCGTAGAAGTTTGATTTTCGAACTTTTGAATTTCTGGAATTTATTTAACTGTTTTATTCACATAAAATATTCTTATATGTATACAACTCCTCTAACGACCATTTTACGCGTATATATATACGCACAACTTTCATTTTATTTTCAAAATTCAAATGATGTTGCCATATTTCATTGACTGTAGCCTTATCTTGAATTTTATCTTTCGTATACATATTTTTTGCATATATATATTTATATTCTCATATGTATATATATATTTTCTTTATTTCCTTATATGTACGTTCTTATCCTTTCAAATTTTGAATTTGTATACGTACATATATTTGCATGTCCAGTTGGCCCTCTCGAAAACAAAGATAAAAAAATTATGCCGCCGCCGGGGTTCGAACCCCCAACCTCCATGCTACAAATCCAATGCCTTAACCAACTGAGCTACAGAGGCTTTTGTTAATAAGTCTTAAAACAATAATAATTATTGTTCTCTCCTTAATTCTCTTTTTCATGTTAGTTACAATACTTAAATTAAACAACTGCATGGATCTTTTTCTTTTAATTTTTCTTTTTTAAAAAATTAATTATACTTTAATTTGAGAATCTTAATGTCACAGAATTACGGGGTGTTACACTAATCCCGATTGTTTAGTTGTATGTTGATCGATTGATTAACAGACTATTATAAGCGTTGAATATTTATATTTGATGCTTATACAGTGTAGAATGCACTTTGGATGATGATTGATTATTCATCGTTGTTATTGTAAACCTGTGTTGTAGAAAATCCATATAATTAACATTATATGGTAATTGATTGGGCCTCATTCCAGTTTCGAAATAGAAATATTTGAAAAAGAAATATTCAAAATAGAAATATTTGAAAAAGAAATATTCGAAATAGAATATTTGAAAACCAAAATATATGAAGCCGTGTTGATTAGATTAACGCCATTTTGACGTGAACGATACTTATATTGATTTTATTCAAATTGAAGTGAATATTAAATTGAATTGAAATTCGAATTTAATTGAATTGATTTGAAATTCAAAATAAAATGAAATGGTTTGAAATTCGAATAGAATTGAAACAGAATCGAAATCGTTTTGAAATGAATTCGAATAGAATTGAAATAGAATCGAAATCGTTTTGAAATGAATTCGAATAGAATTGAAATAGAATCGAAATCATTTTGAAATGAATTCAAATATAGAATCGAAATCGTTTTGAAATGAATTCGAATTAAATTGAAAACAAATTGAAATTGAATTGAAATCAATTTGAAATGAATTTAAAACGAATTTATATTGGAATATTCAATTTTGATTTGAAATTGAATATGAAGTTGAAACCGTTTTGAAAATGAATTTAAAATGATTTATAAAGCACGTTTTGAATTGAAATCGACGAAGTATATATTATATATATTATATAATGGCCTGAATAGAACGCGCCGCGCCGCGGCAGTTCGCGAATTTCGACCATTGACTTCGAACGGATATTACGGGGGATCCGACCGTCGGATTCTCCTAAAACCGGAACCGTTGGGTTCGTATCGAAAAGAGCTTTCTAACGAATATTAGAAATTAGAAATTTAACAGTTGGATTTGGAATTATGTCCAAATCAAATTTGGAAAAGGTCGCTGTAGGTGCAGTTCGATGACCATTGATGGAAATCGACTGTACGGGCCTTGATAAAATCATTAAAACTATCAATAATTTGTGTAAAATCATAAGAAATGATTTAGAAAGATTTGGGATAAATACTCCATATTTGAAAAGATAAAAATATATTTCTATCGAAATGAACTAGTTTTGAACTAGAATTAAAATTCTATTTGTTTTTAAATAAATAAATTGAATTCGAAAAGGGTTTTAAAAATAACCAGAATTTCCAATGATTGCATTGGAGTGGATTTGAATCGAAATTGTCTTCGGAATATTTCGATGTTGGGATTCGTGATTATACAGATGTTGTTATGGAAATTTGAAAGATATATATATTTATATCGTTATTTCCAATACGACATTTGTTAATCGTAGAATTTGATATTGAATATAAGCCGATATATTTTCTATTCAGAGCCTCGTATTGAATATCAAATGTGATTTGGGTTTTTCGTGAATGGTGTCTTCATTAACACTGCTCTTGAACCCAGTTGAGAAAAGATTAAATCTTTTTATTTAGATTTAATGAAGTGTACCAATTAAATAATAATTAATTGGAATTGAATTGATATTGATTTTTGGGTTTATCGTGAACAGTGTTTTAAATAACACTTGTTCTTTAACCCGATAATTAATGAATGTGATTTTGGGGTTTATCGTGAACAGTGTTTTTGAATGACACTAATTCTTTAACCCCGTTAAAGATTAAAACTAAGTGGAGTTTTAATGAATCTTTAATTAGATTGAAATGATCGAGGATGGAGTATCACCAGTTTTGCTCCAGGCGATAGTTAAATGTTTAATTAGATTTGAACGTGAAACGGTAATTGAATTTACCGATAACACCGTGGTGTTAGATATGAAGTATAACCAGTTTAACTTCTTGGGATGAATAGGTTGGGATTGGGAAATTAAGACAGATGATAACTTCGGTAAGGTTCGTTAATCCCGACTAGTTGAATCGAAATTCAAAAGGAGATTAGAGAATAAATTCAAGGAATTTATCTTGGATAAAATTAATGGGAACCTTTCCCTATGAATGTGAAATTTAGAAACAAACTGTCGGTTAGCCAATCAGAAGGGTTTTCTGGATATTGATCTGATGTTGGTTTCGGCCTTCGGGATTAATATTTGGGGAATTATTCTCTTGATTAATTTACGGTTAGTGACTGATGAATTGGAATGAGGCGTATGTTGTGTTTGTGTAACACTTATTTAAAATATACGCGAGTTATTCGGAAAGACCGGGTTTATCCCATTCTGAATAAATGATACGACGATAATTCGAAGATGAAGACGGTGGTTGAAGACCGGAAGTCTTCACATCGTTTGGGTGATTACTGATGATCTTGATTGGGCTGTACACCCAAGATGAGGGAATCAATCGGTGGTCGTCCAGATGTGCTTGGAGATCGATGGATATGCGAGGAAAGTGCCTCTGGTTTCGTTCAGACCCAGAACGGACTTGTAAATGGACTGTGTGTCTGACATCGGATTTCATTCTGTGTGACTGATATCGGTTGTATAGAGTGGTTTTCCTGTGTGGCATGCTAAGATGCAATTGATCGAGGCTTCTGTTGAAAAGCAAAGTCATGTGGTGATGATCGAAGCACAGCCTGTGTGGCACAGCTTTGTGTAATGTGAATTCGCGAGCCTCACACCCCGGTTGTGAACCAAAAACGGGAGACGGACCTCAGGGAGGGCATGCGTTTCTTTCTAGCTAGGGTGGTGTCAGTGACCTACCAGCCCTGACATTTATATACTTTTCACCTGTGTGGTTGCTGCTGTTGCGAGGCGCCTCGGTTTGATCGGACGATCCGGGTCCGATGGAGTCATTCGTTGGCTCATTTACGCCCTAAAGGGCAGGAAAACGTAGTGTTCAGGCATAATAATCCACATCGGTGGACCGTCCCTGACGATCCAAGGGGCAGTTGCGGCTGTTCCTGAGGGGCGGGCTAGAGCGTCTCAAATCGGTTGAGGATGATCCCTAGCCTCGGTTCATAGATGGAAATCCAATTTCCAAATACGTGACATTTGCGGTTTTATTTGTAAACCTATATATGGCGACATAGTGGCATGGGACGCTCATGTCGCCTATGATTGATACTTATGGTTTGAAGTTGTTTTATACACTATACACATATAATAGTATCAAATGATTTGTTTTAAAATGTATCAAGCATTCTTTGGCTGTTATAAGGGAAAACCCTATCCCCCGGCTTGCGTTGCATTGTGTGATAGGACCTGGGTCTTATAACAGCTTCATTTTTCTTTATTTAGCATTGCGTTGTTTGTTTTATGCACTGGTATTCTTGGGAGGAAACCCGTTCCGTGTTATACGGCGTGGTCCCTTGATTTACCTAACTTTAAAATAAAGATTTATAACTGTTTTAGTTCTCACACCAGTCACATGACTGACCTGGAGTTTATTGTTTTAACCTAAACTCTGGGTGCCCTTATTTTGACACGGGCAAGTAGTAGTTTTGGTTTTGCAGATTTATATTCACAGGATCCTGGTTTACAGCTGGAACGATATCCGGAAAGCTTTGTATCCGTATATCTCTTCTAGTTGTGTATTGTATTATTTTCCGTAGCTATGTATTTAAATGTAATTTAAATCTCTGATATTTCTGTGTAATGTATATTCATTTATACTCTGTATATTCTTGTAATCTGATGCATTGTTGTAATATACAATGAAATGTTCCTTTGTGTGCGTTCTATTGTGTCGTGTTCTCAAAAACAATCAGGCGTTTCGGACGGTCTAGGTCGGTTTAGCGACTGATTCAGATCGAGCGGGATTCCCGATCGTCACACGTGGTATCAGAGCTTTGGTTTACAAAGCAGAGAACAGGACACATTAGAACCATACGAAAGAATTCATCAGATATTGGATTAGTAATATCCAATTAGAATGACTCGTTAGAGATGGGATCAGTAGTATCCTAGAACGAGTGTGAAGGGTATATTTTTAAAATGAAAACCGATTTTGTTTTGAAAATTTAAATCAACTATTCGTATTTGATTATTTACTTATATTGATTAGGACAATCCAATATATAAAGATTTTGCATATATGTCTTGCAAACGTGTTTTCGAAGTTTTAATATACTGGATAGTTATAGAATCACACTCTAGTTGCCCGGGGATAATTCTGGTGATAGGGCACCGTCGCCAGTATTTATTTTCGAGTAACGAAAGTGAGATTTCTATATTTCCATTAGACTGGTGTGAGAACCGAAATTAGATAGGGCTTATTGTTGTGGTTGGACATCAAAAATCTGATTTTTTTTACTATATATCAAAATTATGAGTTTGAAACTCTAATTCACAAATTGATTGCTGGTTGCTTTTTTTGTTTATTTGTTTGATAATTTTGAACCATTTTGCCTAATAGGGTCGAATATTGAATTGTATTGAAAATTGGTCGCATTTACTTGCATATACATGTACTTTCATTGAACAGGTCATAGCAAGGAGGCTAGAACAGAGAAATAAAATTGTTTGCCCGACAAATAGATACATGTTTACTATAATTTACTGTTTTGTTTGGGTGATGATGATTTTATGAGCCAATTGGCTAGCCGCTTGGCTTTTTCTTTTTTCTTTTTTCTTTTTGAGATCAGAAGGCCTATATGGAAATTTCGGGATTTTCCCGTGGCTCCCGGTGCAGGGGAGGTTATGGCAAAAAATTTCGAAAATTCCGGGTGTTAGTCAAATTTTTGAAGAATTTGAAAATTCTTAGAAACTGAAAAGTTAGAGAATGAAAGCCAGATCAAACGTAGAGTTGATTGATCAAACCACTTTCGACTTTGTTCCTTTTCGGGGACAAAAAGTTTTAAGTGGGGGAGATTGTAACAACCCGAAAATCTGGGCCAATTTAAAATTTTATTTTGGCAATTTTAGCGAATTTTGAACATTTAAAATGAATTATTTTAAATAATATCGACGAGAAATTTATTTTGAACAGAATTCGAACGTATATATTATATACGTCGTCGTTAGAATATAAATAATTATATATAGTTATAAAAGGAATTGAAAATGGCGCGGTAGTTCGATAATTCGATTTCAAACTTCAATTGAATGTACTGGGTGCAAAACAAACCGGATTTTAGTGAAACCAAAATTAATAGGATCTAATCGATAATATCTTTCCAACGAATCTGACAAATCAAGATTTCATAGCGGGAATCAAAAGATATGTCCAGTTGAAAATTCTGAATAGTCGCTATGGAATTCAGGCCCTTAAAAATAGAAATTTTGCAAACGACCTCGGATTTCGATGAAAACACTTTTGTTGGATCCGTGATGTAAAGTTATTGCTAGGTTTCAATTTTCATAATTTTTCGAATCAATATGTGAGCGTGGCAAAGGAAAACGTGTTTGACCAGTTTCAGTTGATTTTAATCAACTGGAAAATGGCCATTTTCCCAACGGTCTCAGAATTTGACGAAACTAGTTTTGTTAAGACCGTATCGTCAATACGAAGCTAGAAAATATTTTTCTGGAATTTTTCGAGTTAGTATGTGATCCCAGTAAATTGAAATGCGCGTTCAAATTCAATATATAGAGTTATATGTTGATTTTAACGGAAATGGATCGAAATGGTCTAATCGGCTTACGATACATATCCCATTGTGTTCGGAATGGGGGTAATACGCTATGGACGACAGGCAGTGGGCCTCGTTTAGAGGTCGTATGTAAAACTCAACTTTTTGGGATTAAAAATAATTAAATAAAAAATATATATCTCCCCTTCCTCTCCTTTATTTCCTCTGCCCCCCCCCCCAATTAGAAATCAGAATTCGATAAAAAAAAAAAGGAAAAAAACCTTTTTATTCCCGTCGCTCCCTCCCCGAACGACATCGCGCCGCCCAAGCGGGCGCCGCCGCCATGCTCCGGTCCCCCTCCCCATCGCAGCTCCGAACCCATCCCCCTCTCTTGCGTCTCGTCCTCCCCCAAATCGATCCAGGTAAACCCACACCCACCCCTCTGACCTAAATCAGCACCACCGCGTGAGCCAATCACCTCCCCTTCACCTCTCCCGACCACTGATTCCGGCGCAACACTCCCCCGACCGGCCCCCAAACTTCCAGCGCCTAGTCGCCGTCTCCGCCGCCAGCAATGACGACCGTGGGCCCCCTCTAGCGATCTGAAACCCTAGGAAAATCGCAGTAAGTTTATTTACTTTTAATTTAATTTATAGAATTAGTTAAAATCAGTTTTTACTTTAATTATAAAACATATTTTAAAAATCAGTTTATGTTTATATAAAATATAGTGTGAAATCAGTTTTTAATGTTTAAAATCAGTTTTAAAATGCAGATTTATATATAGCAAGATAAATATTTGATTTTTAATATAATAGAAAAGTTAGGATCTTTTATTTTCGAAAAATTTGATCTTTATTTTTGAAAAGCTATGATGTTCTAGATGTGAAAAACATATAAAGGTAAGGTTTTATTCGTATGAAAAACATATAAAGGTAAGGTTTTATTCGTATGAAAAACACATAAAGGTAAGATTTTTATTCGTATGAAAAGGAAAATATATACATGTTTCGAGAAGGGAAAATGAAAATAGCAGAAATAAGAATATAATTTTTATATAATGTAAAGATTAAAAAGATAATTTTTATAAGGTAGAGAATATAAAGATTCGATTTTTCTATATTGAATAGCGAAGTGAAAATGTGATTTTTACATATGTAGAGAATACGGGCAAAGAAGGTGACAAGAGGCAAGAACGACGAAGATTTCTACCCAAGAAGAGTCGTGGGATCGGATTAGCTATTCATTGAGAATTTCTCACTCTTTAATTTAATTTTCTAGTTATATAAGTATATACTAGGATGCAGACGGTGTTTAGTAGCACCCGACACCCGTCGTCCACAGACCATGGTCGGCTTGTATGCTTGTTTGTTTGATTTTGCTGTGTAGTTGATTGTGTGATGTGATGTGAAATGAAATAAAATATTTATATAGTTAAAAATAGAATTTTTAACGTGGATATGAAATGAAATAAAAACAAACAAATCGGAAGATTTGTTTATATACACACATTTGACTGATATTGATTGGGACGATAAATTTTACACATCGCCCAACTGCACAAATAAAATCTGTGTTTGATTGTTTGTAAACCCCACACGGGTATTGGGATGATATTTGATGTACACTAATCCCGATTGTTTAGTTGTATGTCGATTGATTGATTGACAGACTGTTATAAGCGTTGAATATTTATATTTGATGCTTATACAGTGTAGAATGCACTTTGGATGATGATTGATTATTCATCGTCGTTATTGTAAACCTATGTTGTAGAAAATCCATATAATTAACATTATATGGTAATTGATTGGGCCTCATTCCAGTTTCGAAATAGAAATATTTAAAAAAGAAATATTCGAAATAGAAATATTTGAAAAAGAAATATTCGAAATAGAATATTTGAAAACCAAAATATATGAAGCCGTGTTGATTAGATTGACGCCATTTTGACGTGAACGATACTTATATTGATTTTATTCAAATTGAAGTGAATATTAAATTGAATTGAAATTCGAATTTAATTGAATTGATTTGAAATTCGAAATAAACTGAAATGGTTTGAAATTCGAATAGAATTGAAATAGAATCGAAATCGCTTTGAAATGAATTCGAATAGAATTGAAATAGAATCGAAATCGTTTGAAATGAATTCGAATAGAATTGAAATAGAATCGAAATCGTTTTGAAATGAATTCGAATATAGTATCGAAATCGTTTTGAAATGAATTCGAATTAAATTGAAAACAAATCGAAATTGAATTGAAATCAATTTGAAATGAATTTAAAACGAATTTATATTGGAATATTCAATTTTGATTTGAAATTGAATATGAAGTTGAAACCGTTTTGAAAATGAATTTAAAATGATTTATAAAGCACGTTTTGAATTGAAATCGACGAAGTATATATTATATATATATAATATAATGGCCTGAATAGAACGCGCTGCGCCGCGGCAGTTCGCGAATTTCAACCATTGACATCGAACGGATATTACGGGTGATCCGACCGTCGGATTCTCCTAAAACCGAAACCGTTGGGTTCGTATCGAAAAGAGCTTTCTAACGAATATTAGAAATTAGAAATCTAACGGTTGTATTTGGAATTATGTCCAAATCAAATTTGGAAAAGGTCGCTATAAGTGCAGTTCGATGGCCATTGATGGAAATCGACTGTACGGGCCTTGATAAAATCATTAAAATATCAATAATTTGTGTAAAATCATAAGAAATGATTTAGAAAGAATGGGGATGAAAACTCCATATTTGAAAAGATAAAAATAGATTTCTATCGAAATGAACTAGTTTTGAACTAGAATTAAAATTCTATTTGCTTTTAAATAAATAAATTGAATTCGAAAAGGGTTTTAAAAATAACCAGAATTTCCAATGATTGCATTGGAGTGGATTTGAATCGAAATTGTCTTCGGAATATTTCGATGTTGGGATTCGTGATTATACAGATGTTGTTATGGAAATTTGAAAGATATATATATATATTTATATCGTTATTTCCAATATGACATTTGTTAATCGTAGAATTTGATATTGAATATAAGCCAATATATTTTCTATTCAGAGCCTTGTATTGAATATCAAATGTGATTTGGGTTTGTCGTGAATGGTGTCTTCATTAACACTGCTCTTGAACCCAGTTGAGAAAAGATTAAATCTTTTTATTTAGATTTAATGAAGTGTACCAATTAAATAATAATTAATTGGAATTGAATTGATATTGATTTTTGGGTTTATCGTGAACAGTGTTTTAAATAACACTTGTTCTTTAACCCGATAATTAATGAATGTGATTTTGGGGTTTATCGTGAACAGTGTTTTTAAATGACACTGATTCTTTAACCCCGTTAAAGATTAAAACTAAGTGGAGTTTTAATGAATCTTTAATTAGATTGAAATGATCGAGGATGGAGTATCACCAGTTTTGCTCCAGGCGATAGTTAAATCTTTAATTAGATTTGAACGTGAAATGGTAATTGAATTTACCGATAACACCGTGGTGTTAGATATGAAGTATAACCAGTTTTACTTCATGGGATGAATAGGTTGGGATTGGGAAATTAAGATAGATGATAACTTCGGTAAGGTTCATTAATCCCGACTAGTTGAATCAAAATTCAAAAGGAGATTAGAGAATAAATTCAAGGAATTTATCTTGGATAAAATTATGGGAACCTTTCCCTATGAATGTGAAATTTAGAAACTAACTGTCGGTTGGCCAAGCAGAAGGGTTTTCTGGATATTGATCTGATGTTGGTTTCGGCCTTCGGGGTTAATATTTGGGGAATTATTCTCTTGATTAATTTACGGTTAGTGACTGATGAATTGGAATGAGGCGTATGTTGTGTTTGTGTAACACTTATTTAAAATATACGCGAGTTATTCGGAAAGACCGGGTTTATCCCATTCTGAATAACTGATACGACGATAAGTTGAAGATGAAGACGGTGGTTGAAGACCGGAAGTCTTCACATCGTTTGGGTGATTACTGATGATATTGATTGGGCTGTACACCCAAGATGAGGGAATCAATCGGTGGTCGTCCAGATGTGCTTGGAGATCGATGGATATGCAAGGAAAGTGCCTCCGGTTTCGTTCAGACCCAGAACGGACTTGTAAATGGACTGTGTGTCTGACATCAGATTTCATTCTGTGTGATTGATATCGGTTGTATAGAGTGGTTTGCCTGTGTGGCATGCTAAGATGCAATTGATCGAGGCTTCTGTTGTAAAGCAAAGTCTTGTGGTGATGATCGAAGCACAGCCTGTGTGGCACAGCCTTGTGTAACGTGAATTCGCGAGCCTCACACCCCGGTTGTGAACCAAAAATGGGAGATAGACCTCAAGGAGGGCATGCGTTTCTTTCTAGCTAGGGTGGTGTCAGTGACCTACCAGCCCTGACATTTATATACTTTTCACCTGTGTGGTTGTTGCTGTTGCGAGGCGCCTCGGTTTGATCGGACGATCCGGGTCCGATGGAGTCATTCGTTGGCTCATTTACGCCCCAAAGGGCGGGGAATCGTAGTGTTCAGGCATAATAATCCACATCGGTGGACCGGCCCTGACGATCCAAGGGGCAGTTGCGGTTGTTCCTGAGGGGCGGGCTAGAGCGTCTCGAATCGGTTGAGGACGATCCCTAGCCTCGGTTCATAGATGGAAATTCAATTTCCAAATACGTGACATTTGCGGTTTTATTTGTAAACCTATATATGGCGACATAGTGGCATGGGACGCTCATGTCGCATATGATTGATACTTATGATTTGAAGTTGTTTTATACACTATACACTTATAATAGTATCAAATGATTTGTTTTAAAATGTATCAAGCATTCTTTGGCTGTTATAAGGGAAAACCCTATCCCCCGGCTTGCGTTGCATTGTGTGATAGGACCTGGGTCTTATAACAGCTTCATTTTTCTTTATTTAGCATTGCGTTGTTTATTTTATGCACTGGTATTCTTGGGAGGAATCCCGTTCCGTGTTATACGGCGTGGTCCCTTGATTTACCTAACTTTAAAATAAAGATTTATAACTGTTTTAGTTCTCACACCAGTCACAAGACTGACCTGGAGTTTATTGTTTTAACCTAAACTCTGGGTGCCCTTATTTTGACACGGGCAGCTAGTAGTTTTGGTTTTGCAGATTTATATTCACATGATCCTGGTTTACAGCTGGAACGATATCCAGAAAGCTTTGTATTCGTATATCTCTTCTAGTTGTGTATTGTATTATTTTCCGCTGCTATGTATTTAAATGTAATTTAAATCTCTGATATTTCTGTGTAATGTATATTCATTTTTACTCAGTATATTCTTGTAATCTAATGCATTGTTGTAATATACAATGAAATGTTCCTCTGTGTGCGTTCTATTGTGTCATGTTCTCAAAAACAATCATGCGTTTCAGACGGTCTGGGTCGGTTTAGCGACTGATTCGGATCGAGCGAGATTCCCGATCGTCACATACATCCCCCCTTTACACACTTATTATTATTTTTATATGCACATTAGATACATGCCCACTTTACACACTTATTATTATTTTTGTATGCACATTAGATACATCCCCCCTTTACACACTTATTTTTATTTTTGTATGCACATTAGATACATGCCCCCTTTACACACTTATTATTATTTTTGCAACTTTAGTGTTAACAGAAAATTCGGGGTGTTACAATAGGAATTTAATTTATTTTGCATATAAGATTGTAAATACATATTAGATGGTGTTTCTATACATAACTGCATGTTATTTCAAGTAAAATCTGCCCAACTCCAACTGGAAGCAAAAGGATTGCCAAAACTAGGTATAGTGGATTAAGATCTCTTTTAATCACACTGGCCTAATTTTTTGGTTAAAAATCTCTAATAAACTCAAGTCAAACATCAAAGGCATTATGTGTGTGTACACGCATTTAAGAAGGATATGCACAGATTTGTTAACCAAAATTAGTCCAGAAATGGAAAATCAAACAAAATCAATAATAAGGTAAATAAGACAGAAAAAATATTACATATGCACCAACCCTGATCCCTTCAGATTCAGCCCAAGCTTTGAGTACATCCAGCTCAACAGCAACAACTGTGACTAGACACGATTTGAAGCTGTCACCTGAGCCAAGCTACCAAAGATTAACATTCACAAATCAAAAACACCTGATAACCAATAAAAGACATTTGAGCAAATGAAAATAAAAGGCAACTACATAAAAACATGTCATAAACAAAGCATTGAGCCACAAACTTGCACTTGGCATATACATTCTCAATTTTTTCTGGAGCTGTATATTCACCCTGAGCTAACTTAAAGATGTTCTTTTCCCTGCACCCACATAACAATTAGGCTTATAATCTTAACATCTAAAAGCTGATGTATATCAAGCTCAAGAAAAGACATCCACAACAATATTTTTCCTTATCTAATTACAATAGCGTCCATGATAAGAATACTGGTATATCTTATAGTTGCCAAGCCACAGGTTAAGCCAACATAATAGTAACGACAATCTGGATTAAAATATAACAATAACTTAATGGGAAACAAAGGAGGAAACTAATGATAGAGCAAGCTGAATAAATTCTTAGTTTGTGCCAAAAGTATTGAAGTGTGGCATGGTAAATTTGGGCAATTTTATATGTGGACTCTATACAACATTGCTTACCGTTTGTTTTCCTTTTATTCCCAATTTTGCAGGTTGGTATCTGGCATTGACAATGCAATGATTATGGACAAATTTTATGATAAATCTAATTGGTGCACAATGGATTTGCGTTGGACGAAAGCTGCTCTAAATTACAAATTATCATATCACTTAAAGACCAACAAACCACAAATTTCTCTTCTCTTCCTCCTCTTTTTGAAAACCCTGAATAATTATATCTTAGGATAACTTGGAAGATCGTATTTAACATTTCCAAAATAAAGACCACAAGCAGGAGCCATTGGACTCGTAGCAGTAATTGATTTAGCATTCAATATTTCTTCAACTGCAGTGTATTATTAACAGGAAAAAAAATGTCATAAAAAAAAAGAAACAAAGATGAGTGCTAAAAGCAATGTAATTCAAGCAAAAATGAACATATCTAACCTTTGCTTACAGGCACTTCACCAGTTAGCAAACCAACAAGCAGTCTAACCTACAAAATCATTAAACAATCTTAACATATTTTATGCATGACCTGGTTCCTAAATACGGGTATTAAATGTGACCTAATTTTATCTGTTTAAATCTACCATTGACTAAAAACGATTCATTCTGGTTTTATTGATTGCCCTGCATCCCTATGTTTTCAAATCCCTATGTTCCTAAATACGGGTATTAAACAATTCAATATGGTTTTAGCAATCCCTATGTTTTATCGATTCATTCTGGTTTTAACAAGAATACCTTAAGCATCGTAATATACAGTAAAAATGAAGACCAAAAAAGGGAATGAAAAGCATCCCTATGTTTTCAAATTCGATTTCCAATAATCAAAGATTTCAAATGTTTGGTATATTTCAGTGCCGACAATATGAAACGATTCCATATATGCGATAGGCTGTTAAGAATTCATGTAGGCATGTGTTCATAAAATCTTTCAGACACAATCATTTCCGAGTCTAGCACAAAAGTCTACTCAAAAATAGAATAAAATAAATATGTCAAGTATTTGATGTTTCGCAATGCTGGGATAACTCAATCCCTATTCTTTACGACCAGTCTCTAAACCAAACTGTTCACCAATTGCCACTCCATACTATTGACTTACCATACCACCAACCCACCCACTGGCCAACTCCTTCACCATACTCCACTGCCCTTCAGTCATCCGACCACTACAAACACATTTCTCACATCACCTTGCTGTCTCCATTCACAAACTTCAAACAGCCAGACCCCATTGGAAAGCACCACCCCCTTGTGTCTAAACCCCTTCATACTGTCAAATAACTCCGCCTTCACAGCTAATTTCCAAATCACCGCCACTGTTTAACAACCATTTCAACACATTCATTTAGTCCAGACCATTCTACTATCACATTGCATTGCAAAACCAGTCATCATTTCCTACCGCTTCACCATGCTTAGCATCCACATTCAATACAATATCCTCTAGTCCACACCATTCACAAACCACAACCAAAACACTTCAAAACTGCCAAACACATACAAAACCACTATTGCTCCGTTTCACATTCATACCATATCACCATAACAAGTAGCCACAATTCAGTCGACTCATTCACCACCATTCAAGACCATCACTTCTTACCGTCTATCCCACTTCTTACTGCAACAAATTCCCCCACTACCTTCACGCCACACCATCAAGCCAAATACACTCCTTAAATCGCAAAACCACTCCAACGTCACGTCTACTTCCTACTGCTTCGCTACCCTCCAGACCTGTGCAGTTAAAGCGCTTAGCAGTTCTGTAGCGGTGTAGGTACAAAAAGGTGTACGGAGATAAAGTAGGGAAATAGCGGTGATATAGCGGAGGTGCAAAAAAGTACAAAAGATGTGAAAATAAGTATTTTAAAATTAGCTAATTATCACTCTTACATTATTTATGTAGAGGAAACTAATATGTATTAATCTTATGTAATAAAATCAAAGAATATCATGGTGATACACATTAATATTGACGACTATAATAAATTTCTACCGTATATTAGATACTTATGCGTTAAAATTTTCTTTTTACACTGACTTTATCGATTTATTTTAAAAGAGAACTAGTCAAATCAAGCTTCATATATCAATATTGCTAAAGCGAATGCTATAAAGTGTTGATTTAGCGGGTGCAGCGGAAAATACCAGGGATTTAAGCGGATCTACTGTTCATCAGCGATAAATAGAAATAACGTAGCGGTTGAAGGGCGCTATGATCTATAGCGGGGATTTTACGGGGCTTTAACTGCATAGCTCCAGACAACTGATTTCAGCAACCCCAACAGCCATTTCAACAATACCACCAAAGCCATACAAACCACATCCTCCCAATTCCACATCCAAAATAGTCAACTGCAGCTATACATACAAACGACCGCGCTCCACAATAGCCAAATGCCAATCACATATCCACCTCAAACCCTCAAACAACAACAACCATCAAACCTCTAAACCATCAATTCAAGCTGTAGATCCAAATCCCCAAACCCAAACGCCGCGATCGCCAAAACCCTGCATCGAAAATTCCCAAATCACCAACAGTAGTCTCCCAAAAACCACCCATCTTTGCGCGCAAAACCAAATTAAAGTTTCTTCCTAAATTTGGGACTTTTTCTTTTAACTGAAATTGTGTTGTTGACATCTTTCTGACTTTCTGTTAAAAATGTACCAGTGAATATAAATGATGTGGCAGTTAAGTTCATTTGTTTGAATTCTAACCATCTATCAAATATTACCAATATAATGTCTTCTTTCAATATAACAACGTACCAAATAGATCCATTACCCTGCAGTGTTCGGGGATGTATTTTACAGAATAATCAATAGAGCCATAAATATCATTGATAAACAATATTTGCAGTCTATATAAAATCGTTGAAATGCAAAAATCTTAAAGGAAGAGAAATGGCAATCGAAATATTAAAAGTAAAATTTCAGCATCCTCGCTATCTCAGCAATTGAACTCTACAACCAATTAGCCATCATAAGTTATCAAATTGCTCTTTTCTACCATCGCCATCTTCTCCTTCAGTCCAATTCTACAGTTAAAGGGAAGAAATATCATAAACTGCACATTCTGCAAACAATATAAATCAAAAGCAGAAGTAGGTCTGTATGTTAAAGATAAGTTCTAAGTTCTAACATTATAGAAAAATAACTGAAAGAATTAGTCAATTGTTTCTCGTATTAGGCACCATTATTAAATCATAACATGTAGTCATGCATCGAACATTACAGCCGGACAAGGCAATACCTCCTCCAGACCCCTAAATCGACGAGGACAAGTTCTAGTTGGTAGTATCCAAGAAAAATGAGCGACAAATTATGAAGCAAAATCCGATTAAAATAGGCAAACCAAAATCGAACTGAAATAGAATGGAAACAGAAAAGTCATACCTGGATTTTCCTTGAAATTTCGAACAATGGTTACAGTATGTGGTTAAAATTAAAGAGGACTACGAAGAGGGGATTGTGCGACACTGAAGATGGAGAGTGTTAGCAAAAAAGCGGAGGTTGACGATGAAGATGACATGAGGAAGGTTAATTGGTACAACGAAATTTGGTAGAGCGATTTGGGGGGAAGGTAACAAGGGTCAGAAAATTCTAAGTATGAGCGGGAGTAATAGAAAACACCACGTTTATTTTGGAAAAGGCGGACTATTTTTGCTTAGGCGGGAAAGCAAAATATTTTTTTACCGCATTTACATTATGAGTGAAAACACCTTTGTTTGCATTTGCGAATAAACGCCACTGCTTTTTGCAACAAAAAAATCAATTTTCTTGTAGTGATCTAAACATAGTTTTTAACATAACCTTTATTTTATCTCATAATTCCTACAACTTGCATTTTCCTAACACAAATTCATAAATTAATCAATTATCTATTTAAAACAATCTAATGCTTTTATTGAAAATATATTTTCACTTTAATATGGATTGCTAACCAGTATTTTATATATTTCAAATATTCGCTTTAATTACCAAAATACGATTTACAAACAGAGTTTGGAATAAATTTCTTATTACAATAAAGATATTTAATCTATTCCAATACACACAATTCGAAAAATCACAATTTCTTTATTTTCTCATTTTAAATAATTATACGAATTACGCTTACAAACTCGTATTTTATTCTACTCAGATTTAAAGTAAACAGAACACAAGATTGTTGAAATTTTTCGGCACACCAAAGCATCTTCATGTGTGTGCTCTTCGTTCAACGCAAAGGCACTACAAAACGCTAGACGGTGCCCTCTTGGTGCCATCGTCCTGATTGGATATCCCTACATATCCTAGGGCACACATAAATTCAAAACAATAGTTAATCGTAAAATAAGGAATTCCTTGTTGTTACATGCCACCAATCCCATATATGTTCCCATCTTTTTTAAGATATCCTGCGATGTGGGACAAATTGCAAATCTAATCTACGCACCCACTCTCATATAACGCGAGCCACACCTAATAAATCTCTACCTTAGCGAGCATTTCTCTGCTGAACTTGAGTTATAAAAGTCCTCAAACACTTGGAAAGGTCCGTAACACCTCCAGCGGTTCGGCTTAGGTCGCTACCACCTCTAAGCAGTTTCTCCAAGTCGTTTTCTACAAAGAGTATCTTTTTCTGTGGTTGGGCCAGACCATGATCTAACATGTAACTCCGCCTTAATGAGAATCCGGAGCTCAAGCTACATATTAGAGAAAATTTATGTCAATGCTGCGTCATATTGGTTCCCTCGAACCACCGGCTCAGATACCAAATTGAAAAAATTTCGGCACCCCAAAAGCGTCTTCATATGTGCGCACTTCTTCAGTTAGAGGCACTACAAACCACTGAACGAAGCCCTCTTAGTGCCAGCGTCATGATTGGATATCCCTACATCGCCTTAGGGCACACGTATGTTCATAACATCAATTAATTGTAACAAAAACAATCCTGTGACACCCCACGTCCATTAATCTCACTTTTTATCAGAATGCATTAAGGTTCGTGAAGCGTTATTGGTAAACCGAAGAAGAATCATCACAAGCTAGATATAAAATAACAACAAAATTTTAAAACTTTATTAAACAGAAATCATTGTGGTCCAAAATCCTGTTACATCTTAAGTCTGAAATACAGAAAACCCATTACATCAACTTCAAACTTCTATCTTATACTAAAATCATTAGAGTATAATAATATATAAAAAGCATAGTTCTTAAAATATAGCCATATCAGATAAGACTGGAAATCAAAGCGGTACATTTAAGCAGCTCCAAGCAGAATGAAGGAGAGAATCCTAGTCAAGCCTGAGTATTCCCCCCTGAGAAACTAGAGGGGAAAAGAAGAGAGAGAAGAGAAAACAAAATGGGTCAGACATAAAGTATGATGAGTCCAGTTACTTTTAACACATAAATAAGTAAAAGCATCATGATAGACATATAAAGTGGGTGAGAGATATAACAGTTTCATAAGACAGGTATAACATAATGAGCAAGATAAGCAGAATAATCAGAGAAGAATAAGTTACGCTTCTCTAATAACTTTCTCTGCACCAATAATAGTATAACAAAACAAGACGATCCCTATAGAAACAGATGGCTGAATTAGGTGTACTTCTAGTGATAGGTTTTACCCCCAACAATAATACCAGGCAGCTCAATAGAAATGATAGGTGTTACCCTCAGCAAGAATAATGGGCTACTCAACAAGCAATACTAGAGGTACCCAAATTACTACCCCCAATCGATCAGCTCCCTACCCTGTAGACACCCTGTGCCAGCCCCACAATAGGATGTATCACTTACTAATGTGGAAACGCCTTCATTAACGAGATATACAATCATCTACTGATGTCACAACGTCTTAATTTTCCCGAGAAAGCCGGACCCATGCACGCACATGACTCCGTTGGATCTCGCGCTATCAACATCTCCACCTATATGAACCTCTTATAATCAACTCAGTAAGCGTGCCCCGACCCCGACCTAGTGCAGGGTTTCCCGTTTGATACTAAGATGGGTTACTGACTGATACGGGTCCCACATGACAGATGATACAAGCTACCCCTTGAGCATGCATCCCCATTACTAGGATTTTGATAGGTTGTGCCTAACAGTTTAACAAGGTCGCACAATCCCAACATGTAATACAGGTTAATTTTGTCGTGCTTTAAAAAGATTAACCTAACACCTACTGATTCAAGCAAGTTTACTCAACCCCTATTAATTCGACAGGCTCATGTTACCCCTACAGATTTAAATAGGTTAAGTATTTCAAGTTAACAAGTTATTATCATATTTCTATTTATGGCTATTAATAGACTAGACCTCTCATATTAAGTCTACCACTTGTGGATGCTGGATATGTTGGGCGGTTCCGGGTAGACTTCTACCACAAGTCTGACTTAACCTCATATCTTAGCAATGTTACGTGTACATTTATGCACTCGACCCCTCACATTAGATTAACCACTTATGGACGCTGGATTTGCCGGGCGGTTCCGGCAAACATCTACCGCAAGTGTAATCTAACCTCGTGTCTAAGTGCGGTTACAGTTTCTAATTACTGTAATTTAGGCATGTTCATTATTAAACAATTCTTCATGTTTATCCAAGGTTATGCGTCAAATCCCAATTTGATCCATGATACAAGTTATGCCCCCAAGTTAAAGTTTTAGATCCAGGTATAGATTATGCTCCCAAAACCCAATCATGTTTTACAATGTAAGATATGCCCTAATTTATCGTTTCCTATTTCGCTCGTTCACATACTTAAGCAGTAGGTCTAGGCTCGAAGGTAACCTGGCTATAAAAATAAAAAGGGAAGGAAGGAGAGAAGAGAACATGAATAATCATAATAACAAAACAGGCATACTATGTCAGAAATAGGCATGCTAATTGAATAGGCATATGGTGACAGAAATAGGCATAATAGCAGAATGGGGATATGACAACAAAATTAGGCATGATAACAGAACGAGCATATTAGGAATAGGAATATAAGAATTAATCAGTAGATTTGGTGAACAAGTAATAACAGATCTGATTAATTATGATTCAAGCTATTAATAGGCACCGATTTAGATCCAATTTATGAACATGTCAAGATTTTTTTTTACATGTTTACATCTAAAAATAACAAAAAATCACAGTGTATGGATCTAAAGAACAGAGAATTGACTATTGATGTTGTAGTAGAGATTTTTTAATACATATAACTAGTTGTTGCAGAAGAATAGGCTAGTTCAATTTGTGTTGGGGCAGCACCTCGTTGTCTCCATTGTTTTTGGTGAATAAACAATGGAAATGAGGTTCTATTTATAGCCTAATGTCAATGAATATGGTCAAGAAACGAGTCCACCTTCATAGAAATGGTTCTGGCCCAAATTTGTCTGGGGTCGACACAGGGGGTCAACCCCTACACAAGGCGGTCGACCCATGGGTCGACACCCATGGGGCACGGGGTCGACCCCTAACTGGCCGAATTCCCTCCTTCTGCCTCTCTTTTATTTTGATTTTCTAGGTTAGTTTATTTATATATATTATGTTTATTTGTATACAAACTTCAAACCTTAATATTTTCTTCATATGGTGTCCGTTATACGCAAACTTAGGGTCTATCTTAAGCAGAATTCCGAGACGAACGCAATGGTCTAGTCTGTTTCCCTTAATTAACAATATTTAATTAAGTATTCTTTAGTTTAACATTATAGTGTTCTTTAGAATTTTGGGGTGTTACATTCTCCTCTACTTAAAGGATTTAGTCCTCCAAATCTCCAATTTAAGAAGAATGTATGTTAGACCCAAAAGTGGTTCTAACACCCAAATTGATTAAAAGAAAAATGAAATGAGATAAAAATAAAAATGAACACACAGGATTTATAGTGGTTCGGCGAAGAAATGCCTACGTCCACTTATCTTTTACTATATTCAATGATTCAGTTGCAAATACAATGTAAGATTCACTTGATTCCACTCACAACTCACTTATATTCACTCAATTGACTAAAACAAATAATGAGAGATGATTTGGATTCTCCGGGAGTATTAGAGTTCGGACTATGGAGGTGGTTGAATTCTCGAAGTGCCAGAAAAAAGATCCTTTTCTTTGTCTCCAGACGGGGTATTTATAGGTGTGAATTTGCTCAAAACCCGATCCGGATCGGAGCCACGTGTCGTCCATCCCATTAGCTTCGGGTTCGGATGAATTATTGTGTTGACAATGCATCAGAGTAATGAACGTTATGGGTAGGAACTGGTCATAGCCGATCCGGATATCCAGGCGCTTTTGCTGGAGAATGATATGGAAAATGGGCTCGGGTCGGAGACACACATATAAGGGGTTCGGATCGGGATACCCGATCCGACCCGGATTGGCTTGGAGACGACGCTTTCTCTTCTTTAATCTGCTCCGCTCAGCTCCGACCTATCTCTGTAGCAACTGGGTGGCTTTCCGATCCATCTTGAGGAATACTGCCTCCGATCCGAACACGCGCTCTCCGCCTTCAAAAGCAATAGCTCACCGATCCGAACAGGAGATTTTATCCGCTCCGAACCGATACGTTGCTTCGACCCGATCCGAACGATTGCAGCTGTCCGATCTAGGTTGTAGTGTCTTCTCCGATTCGAACCGAAGTCTTCTAATTAAAAATGCTCTTCAATGTCTGATATCTTGACTTTGTGTTGCCTAGTTCACAAAGTAGGCTAACACTTTGCCCCCTCAAAGGATGCTTCTGTTGAAAACGGAGCATGCTTTGATTGTTGTTGCACGACGCCTTCATCTTTCCCTCTGAGTCCACACGCCCAGCTGCTGTACTGCATCCTGTTCGGTTCGGATTCCGATCTGAACGGATTTCTGGTTCGGGTTCCGACCCGGACGGATCTTCTTCTTCCTATACTCTGCAATGGATTAGTGGGCCAAACTGCGTCATTGGGCTTTTCGAGCCGGTCCGATCGGGAATACGAATAGTCAGCTTGTTTTTTATATAAATTTACTTTACTTTTCTTCCTTTCTTTCATTCACTGTTCTTGCTCATCCGAACCGATTCCACATCGAAGCTTTAGTCTTTCCAAGAAACTTCAAAATTCTCGCTTCAATCTTCGAATCAAATACATAGGTAGCCTTGTAATCTTGAATCTCGCTGCCATAATTGCTTTTAATTTATATCCGCAGTTAAGATAAACGATTCTAGCAAGGTAATTGGCTAATTCCATCGCCACGGCTTCCTTCATCCTCCGCCTTCGTCGTTAATGGCATCGACGCCATTTCGAAGCGTTGGAGGAGGGTACTGAGACTCGTTGTTGAATACTTGAGTGCTTAGGCACTTGGTTTTAATTAAGGCTTGGAATATCGAGTTGGGTTCGATACTTAAGAGAAGGAAGAGGAAGGAAATTAAAGGAGATCGGTTCGGGTGGGAGAGCAGCAGGAGAAAAAGGAAAAGAGAGAAGTTCACAGAATCGGACCGGGTCGGAGCCATAAGGCAAAGAAATGGGGCTTGTCTTGCTTGACCGGGTCGGATCGGACCTATGAATAAAATGGAGGTCAAGACTTATGCGCTCGGATCGGACCGGGTTGTGAAACAAAAGAGAGAACAGTAGTATGGTTATCCAGGTTAATCCGACCCGCCCCGAAAGTCGATCCCCGAACCGTTTCGAATTTATCTCTCAGAGTGTGAGCCTTTGCTCATCCAATCCGAACCTGGTGTCTGCATCCGAACCGAAAACTACTCAATCTAAAACACAAACTTTCGTCCATCTATTTAAAAGATATTACTTCCAACTTCATGAACAGTTAGGATAGTGCCTTGCGGACATAAATGAACATTAAGAACTACTCTGACTATCACTTTCTCTTCAAAGTTTCGTCTTACATCGTTGCACCTTTACTTTGCATTTCTCACATTTGCTGCACACATTTTAGTTTACACACACGCACAGGGGGGTACGGGCTAATTTACTCTAATTCGTGCTATTGCTTCTTCAATAGTTCTATGACAATGAGACCCAGACGCTCTTCCAGACTAGCTGAGAGGAAAGAAACCCCGGAAACCTCTAACAAAATCACTCTCGAGGATATATCTTCTTCTTCGGATCCAGAATGGGACAGTGAGGGTCCAGACTGCGGGGTTGGAAATCGAGAAAGCAACGAGGCATCTTCAGAGAACGAAGTTTCTTTGGGTTTTGAGGAGGAAGGAGGGATTGGTGACGATCGAGCCCCTGATGAATTTGAATCGGCAATTATATTGGAATCACCTCCAGACTCCATCAAATCAACAATCGACAATGATCGACTCATCAGAATTTTCTTAAAGTACGGGATAATGAAAAGGGACACTCTAGTGCCTTCACGCTCTGACCGTCCCCATAACCCTCCAGAAGGATATATGGCGGTCACTCGATTGATGTGCATGGTCGGCGCTATTCCTCCATTCTCTCCCTTCATCATTGACTTTTTAAGACAAATGCGGATTGCCCCCATGCAGTTGCACCCCAATTCATATGCTTGTTTGCACACCTTGTATATAGCATATCGTGAAATCTTAGGCATAGAACTCACGTTTGATGACGTTCACTTCTTCTAAAATTTCAATCATCGGACTCGAGAGACTCCATCTTTCTGCTACTTCGAGTCAGTTCCAAAAAGGAAGATAATATCTGCACCATTTAGCAGTAAAGCTGGAGATTCCAGACTAGAATGGTTCTATGTGAAGCAACAACCTGGATGCGCCAGGAGGTGGACCAAATCAAGTAAAGCACTGATTTTCCAAATCCGGGCTCTATACACTTGAATCATCACCTTGACTTGTTTTCCTTTTTGTTTGCAGTCGATAATCCCAAACAGATATCGGATCAGATGTTCTTTGACCGGATGCACCAACTTCTTAATGGCGATCAGAAATTCTTGACTATCGACGAAGTCCTTAAAGACGAATACCTTCACTTTCATGGGCTGTTATCCGTTTTTCGTAGCATCGGTCATGGGACGGTCCCTTACGCATACATTCCTCCAGTGGAGGTGGTTCCAGAGACAGGAGAAGGCTCGGGAATTCCTACAGTGCCTCTACAAACTTCACCTTCTACATCTTCTACACAAGATGATGAATTGGCTAACCTGGCCGAAGGGCATCGTGAAGGATATATTGCCCCCGAGGAGGCTACTTCTCTGGAAAAGTCAACATCCCCAGCAGAGTCGCCACTTAATGCTTCCGAGGGGAATATTCCTAGTACTGATGAACAAATATTTCAGGGTTTGGGGGATCTCCCCTTACCTGAGACTATATACACTTCAGAGGATTTCAGGAAGGATCCTCTAGTCTTCACCTCTTCTGAAGAGACCACTCCCGCTAAGGCCAAAGAACCTGCCCGCACTAGTCTAGCTTCAGACTCGGGTTGGTTGGGGGGAAACACACCACTTAGGATACACTTTACACAACAACATTAGCATTCATTGCACCTCTTTCTCCGTGAATCCATTAATTCTAAATTCCGTTTGTCTTATCGTGTAGGTACGATGTCTCGATCCTACTACGATATCAGGAAGCTTCGTCGCTGCATGTCCAATCCTCCTCAGGATGTCGAGTATGATCGCCGGGATGATCGTGGTAGGGAGGAGAGAAGACCTTATTATCCCTATCGTTCTCGACCCTCACGTTCCCGCTCACCAGTTCGACCGGAACAAGAGAAATATAAGGGTTATCAAAGCCGCAGGGAAGAGGATAGACCACCATCTAAAGACTCCTCTTCTTCCCATGAAAAGCGCAGTAGAGAGAGAACTCCTCCAAAAGAAACTGGGTCTCGAAGCAAGCACAAGGTCCCCGCTACTAAACGACCTAGGACAGACAAAGAGACTACCGAATCCTCTTCACACAGGGACACCGAATTATCGATCCCCGCTCCTCCCCCACTAGATGCGGCAACTGCAGTGAAGCGGGCATATTTGGTGGAGCAATTTCCCGAGCACTACTTCGAGCCCTTGAACCTATTTCGTCTAATTGGGCAGATGAGGCCAAAGCAAAGATTGATGCGGTGGAAAAACAATATACTGAGATGTTCAAATATTCACGCAATCTTTCTAGAATCATCCGCACTCTAATCACAAACACTGATTCAATGCAAAAGACCGCGGAGGAGGATGCTAAGGCCTTAAAAGCTCTAGGAAAAGATTTGGAAGACACTCAAGCTCAGCTAGCTGTCGCTCAAAGGGACGCTTCTAATTTCAAACAACAATTCGAGGACATGCAAAAGCATTATCATGACTTGCTTGAATCTCACACTCAGGAGCGCTCTGAATTAAAAAAGCAAGCTGACGAAGCCAAGTCAGAAGCTGCTAAGACACGCCTTGCTTTGCTGAGCTTGAACGGAAAAACGCCGAGTTAGCAAAGAGAAGTGTTGAATTAGAAAAGAAAAATGCCGACTTGGCTTCAAAGCTACTGGAGGCAGAGAACAGGGCTGCCCTGGCCGAGGGCAATGTGGAGTGTGCTATTAAATCTGCGGAGGAAGTCCGCAAACAACTATCAGAGGCGGAGGCTGATATTCAGGGTTTTGGCGAACTAATGATTGAATTCTTCGCACATATTATTCATCGCCGAAACATTTCTTGGATCGAGGACTATCCATCCACTCTAGTTCAAGTATGGAATCAGATCGTCGAGTGGGAAAAGGAGGAACTTAAGGTCGATTCCCTCGATGAAGATAAACTAATGGAGAAATACTTGAGGGATGATGAACCGGAACGCCTAGCTGAAGGGCGCCGCCTTATTGCTGAGGCCATGGAAGAAGAGAGACGGAAGTCTAAACAAAAAACTGTTCTCGAAGCTGGTTCCTCTTCTTCTGCCCCTGCAACTCCTGAAGTAGAGGGGTATGATCCTGAAAATCCGGGAATTCCCCGAACAACTCTG
The DNA here is from genome assembly GCA_030737875.1 of Allium sativum. Classification (NCBI taxonomy): domain Eukaryota; kingdom Viridiplantae; phylum Streptophyta; class Magnoliopsida; order Asparagales; family Amaryllidaceae; genus Allium; species Allium sativum. Next base: position 38,693,345 of record JASFAX010000020.1, on the reverse strand, counting down.
CTATCCCCTATTCCTGAAACAACACCAGAGGTAGTAGCCACCCCCGCAGAAAAGTCTTCGGAAGGTATCCCTACCTTTTCTCCTCAGTTTGCCAAGGCTATTTCTACCTTTCGCCATGTGATTGAACAATCGATGAAAGACTCATTGTTTTCGCCTGAGTTGATAACTGTTACTTCTCATTCTGTAGGTGTTGAATCATCCGTAAAGACAGATGTGACTCAGGGAGCAACCGCTGGTACAAAGCCCACAGAGAAGGCCAAAAAAGGGGACGACAAGGCTGCTTCTATAGACTTGGAAGAAGGAAGTGAGCCGACTAAGGTCTCCACTCCCCAGGATGAAGAAATGATAGCAGCTTTAAAGGATGATGGCGGAGACGGGGGGCATGAAGAAGAACCAGAAGTTGCAATAGTCGGGGAGTCAAAAAATGTTGATGATGTTACCTTGGCTGCAATGAAAGCCGATCAAGACCAACGCTTGCAATTAAAAGCCGAAGAGCTAGACCCCGAAGTCCTCAAACCCCTCGCAGTCGTGGATGCGGGATCAAGGTTAGTTGTTAAGCTCTCAACTAGATCTATTACAGAGGAACTCACTAAAAAATCTTCTCTTGATTCCAGCGCCCTGCCCTCCGGGAAGAAGTCTACTGGTTCCAGCACTGCATCTTCAGGAAAAAAGAAGTCAAAACGAATCCTGACGGAGGCTGAGAAAGAAGCAAAGGACGCGGAGAAGGCCGCCAAGAAATCCAAGGCTCATTCAAAATCTAAATAGTGGATTGCGTTGTATCGTTTTAGCATTTAATGAACCAATAATTGCTGCTACAAGAGTAGCTCCTGCACTTTCTTTTTTAGCTATTTTCCTGTACAAATTTATTCATTTGTAAATAAAAATAACTCATTTTTTGCAATGTTTGTTTGTTAGTAGTTCTGCACTTATGTAAAAATGCATGTCTATAGTTATGAAACGAAGTTGTGGAGGGGGGAAATATGCGTATACATACGTGTCCCCAGTCAATTCCCACAAATTATTTAATGCTTAATCAAGCAGTCTGAATGCTCCCGGTTCTCTGACGGGATAGCACTTCCTGTGTCGTCAGTACCTGTCCTTTTTTCTGGCATTTCTTTTATACTCTCTCTCTTTCCCTTGAGAGTTAGAGTTCGAGCTCGGTCATTTATTTATTCCCCGGTATTTCAACGGGGAAAGGTTTCTTTCTCAGCGCTCAGTCGGAGACGCCTTTATACTCTCTTTCTCTCTGGAAAGTTAGAGTTAGGAGGAGAATTTCTTTTTCAGTGCTCAGTCGGAGACGCTTTTATACTCTCTTTCTCTCTGGAAAGTTAGAGTTAGGAGGAGGTTTTCTTTTTCAGCGCTCAGTCGGAGACGCTTTTATACTCTCTCTCTCTCTCTGGAGAGTTAGAGTTAAGAATGTCGTTTTCTCATTCTTTTATGTCTTATCGCACAAATAGTCGTTGTGCTTCTTTTTATGTCTAAACTATTTCCAACCTTTTTAGGCTGTGAGTTATCCTGTATCTTATAATCACAACAGAATAACTGATAAATGTATATATGTAATGCATAAAAGTAAATAACACACCCCCTCCTCTGGAATGGTGAACTCCGCAATAAAGTCTGCTAGAGCTTGCCCCCTGATTGACTTTCGTGGTTGAAAATTCAAATCAAACTAACTTAGTTCTACGTTCCATTTGATCAACCTTCCCGATTCTTCGGGTCTCTGCAACACCTGCCTTAAGGGCTGGTCGGTGTATATGGTTATTGGATGAGCTTGGAAATAGTGACGAAGTTTTCGGGATGCGATCAAGAGGCTGTAAGCGAGCTTCTCAATTTTCGGGTAGTTGCGCTCTGCCGCTGCTAATTTCTTGCTTACATAATACACTGGCCTTTGTATTTTGTCTTCTTCTCGAACCAGGGCTGTGCTGACGGCGTGAGCCGAGACTGCCAAGTACACAAATAATTCTTCGTGATCTACGGGCTTTGATAAAATCGGCGGTTTCTCTAGCAGTTCCAATAAATTTCGAAAGGCCTCAACACAGTCCGGAGTCCACTCGAAGTTCTTCTTTCCTCTTTTAATCAAATCAAAAAACGGAACACATTTGTCTGTGGCTTTGGAGATGAATCTACTCAGCGCCGCTACTTTCCCTGCAAGACTTTGGACGTCTTTAATTCTCCTCGGCTCTTCGATATTTCTAATTGCTGCTATCTGGCTAGGGTTGATTTCAATTCCTCGGGAGCTTACAACGAATCCAAGGAACTTTCCCGATGCCACTCCAAATGAGCATTTCAGAGGATTCAATTTCATCCGATACTTTCGCAGGATACCAAACATTTCCGCCAAGTCTTGCGTATGGCTGGAGGACTGTTTCGATTTGACAAGCATATCGTCCACATAAACCTCCATAGTTTTTCCTATTTGACTATAAAACATTCTGTTCACCAAACGCTGATAAGTAGCTCCAGCGTTTTTCAATCCGAATGGCATTACAACATAACAATATAATCCCAAATTCGTAATGAAGCTCGTATGTTCTTGGTCTGGTACGTGCATAGGAATTTGGTTGTATCCAGAATATGCGTCCATGAAAGAGAGAAGTTCATGACCTGCTGTCGAGTCTACAAGCTGGTCAATCCTGGGAAGTGGGAAACTATCTTTTGGGCAAGCTTTGTTTAAATCTGAAAAGTCAATGCAAGTCCGCCACTTTCCATTTGGCTTCTTTACCAAGACGGGATTCGATATCCAGTCGGGATAAGTCGAATCTCGAATAAATCCATTCTGCTTCAACTTCTCTACTTCCTCTTTGAGAGTAGCCGACCTCTCTGGGCCCAGCATGCGTCTCTTTTGCTTCACAGGCGGATGCTTCGGATTTACATTCAATTTGTGACTTATAATGGATGGCGATATCCCACACATGTCAGCATGGGTCCAGGCAAACACGTCTAAGTTTGCCTTCAAGAAGTCCGTTAGTTCTTTGGCTCGACGTGGACCCAATTGAGAACCAATTTTCAAAACTTTTGTCGGATCAGCTTTATCAATGGGAATTTCCACTGTCGCTTCATTAGGAGTTGCATTCCTAGCCTCTGGTTCCTCGTCTTTTCTGGGATCCAGGTCTTCGGGCGTTCCTTTGGGCAACTCCTTTGGGGTCAATCTCTCTAATTGCTATGCCGAGCCCCCCTTTGAGGGAGACGAGGCATCTTTACTCTGAATGTTAAGTCCTTTCATCAACATCTTTAATTCGGCCACGTAGCAGGCCCGTCCGGAAACTTGATCCCCTCTCATTACTCCAGTTCCGGCTTCGGTTGGGAACTTAAGTAACAAGCACCAAGGGGCGATACAAACTCTGAATTCAGCAAGGGCGGGCCTCCCCAAAAATGCATTATAAGGCGAATCTACGTCCAATACTACGAACTGAAGCATCCGCACTCTTCTACGTTCTCCTTGCCCCGGGGTCACGGGCAATTCTATGTATCCCATGGGGGCTGTCGACGCCCCGTTGAAGCCTCTGATCCATCCTTCACATGGCTTCAAGTCTTCAGATTCAAGCTTCATCTGATCAAATGACTTCTTGAACAAAATATTAACGGAACTTCCGTTGTCTACTAATACCTTATGGACCAAGGCCGGCCCAATGGTGGTAGTAATAACCAACGGATCATCGGTGGGTGATTGGATCCCAGTATTGTCTCGGCTGCGAAATACCACGTCGTCAAACATGGTCTTCTGTTGTTTTATGGGGGTGATATCTTCCAAATCATCACCTTCATTCACGTCTAGATGTTTGGCAGCATTTACATATTGATCCATTGATCTGAAACTTCGGATTGCCGGGTGAGGTCCGCCTACTATGGAGTTGATAACAATTCCTTTACCTTTCTGCTGCGCTGTAGGCTTGGGAGCAGGTAGAATCTGTTTTGGAGCCTGTTCTCCTTGCCACCTGTCCCTCGGGGCAACCTTGTATTCATCCAACTTCCCTTCACGCAGCAGCTTCTCAATCACATCCCTCAAATGCCGACATTCATTGGTTGAATGCCCATGAGTTCCATGAAACAAACAAAATTTCCCTATCGCCATTTCTTTCTCGGTCGAATCACGAGGTGGCGGTCTTTTGTACTGTAACACATTGTACGTATCCAGGTAAATATTTTCCAGGGTGTCGTTCAATGGTGTATAATACTCGTAGTTCTAGAATCGGGGTCTTTTGTTAGGATCGCTTCCCCTATTTCTGTTTCTTCTGTTACCGTTCGGATTACGGTTATTGTTGTTGTTACCCCCGCTTCCAGCATTGCTGTTTCCACCCTTGTTTCCTACATTTACTTCAACCTTGCTAGAACTTTCCCCAGACTGCTTCACGGCGATATTACTCTGCACATTCTCCTTTGAAGCCGTCTCAGACTTTCTCTTTCGGTTTGCCCAGGCCTCCTCTCGCCTTAGATAAATATCGGCTTTTTCGTAGAATATCTCCCTTGTGGAGGGTGTTTTCCCAGAAAGGTAGTCTCCAAACTCAGATTCAGGATCGACTCCTTCCTTCAATGCCATCAGAATAGTGGGCTCATGCGGGTCACTGACCTCAGTCACAGCTTGGTTAAAACGGTCAAGATATGCCCTCAAAGACTCTCCTGGTGCCTGTTTGATTCTTGATAATTCAATAACACTTTTGGACTTTCGGGCATGGAGTCAGAACTGGTTCATGAAACGCTCGCTTAGTTCCTTGTAATTCGAAATCGAACGAGGAGGAAGTCGGGTAAACCAGAACAGCGCCACATCTTCTAAGTAGATTGGGAATGCTTTGCACTTCACTTCATCAGGGGCAGCAGCAGCATTCATGAGCCACGAGTATCGCATTAAATGCTGTCCCGGATCAGTCCTTCCGTTGTATTTGTCCATCTGTGGCAAGTTAAAGCGTCGGGGAAATTGGAATCGAGAATATCATCGGTGAAGGGAGTATGACTTCGTTCGATGCCATAATCTTCATTTGTATAGTTCCGGCTCTCGGACATGATCTGGCGAACCATTACCTGCACATCAGCATTAGTTAGGGGCCGCTCAGGTTCCTTGGCCCTAGTATCTGAGTTACTTCTGGGCTCTCGTTCAGGAGATGCCCTTCTTCTTCGAGCTGCCTCTGCTCGATTCCGTTCCCTGCGCTCCTGGTCGATCTCGGGAGGAGAGGATTGGAGTCTTTGCCCTCGAGTGGGGTCATTGTTTCCTAGCGCTCGTGCAATATCCTCACGAGATCCCAAAGATCCAAATGTCAGCTGCTCCACGTTCTGAGGTCGTTCGAGCGGCCTTCGTTCACGGGGCCGCTCTTCCTCGGAAGATGAAGATTGATCCACTGGTGTGTGATGAACCGGTGATGGATTTCTCTGTCGACGGAGTTCACTAATCTCCTGACTCATGAGCCTCATATTTTCCTGCATCATGAGATTAGTGCGCTCGTGAACTTTCATAGCCTCCCTTGTGCTCTCAAGCATATCAAGTAAGCGCGAGAAATCTCCTTGAGTGATGGGCGCAGATGGATTGACCTGATCACTAACCCTGGTGGCTGGAATTGGAGCATTCGTAGGGACTCGAGTAGAGGTTCCAGCTTCACCAAGCATCGGGTCGGATCGGAGGTAGGAGGTCGGGTCGGTTCGGAGCTGGGGGGCCTGGTCGGATCGGTACGTGGCAAGCTGCTCGGGTCGGTTCAGATTGGGGGAATGCACTGCTTCAGAATCTCCTACCCGGATCGGATCGGAGCTCTCCCCCTGCTGGCGGCTCGGATTTCCTGCATTGGTTCTTCCTGCTGCTAAACTCTGCCCCCGAGACCTTGTTACAACCGCATTTTGCTGATCTTCGCCAGCTCCATTTCCTCGACCAAATTGAACTTCTTTGCCTTTTCCTTTGGCCATGATTCTTTGACAATCACTTCAACAAATATAAAAGAGAGGAGAAACTTAAGGATTAACTTCTTTGAACTCAACGGTCCAAAAAGCAGAAAGAAATCCCGGAAAATAAAGAATTTAGATGAGGACTCTCAGTGAAAGCACAAAAATGTTAGACCCAAAAGTGGTTCTAACACCCAAATTGATTAAAAGCAAAATGAAATGAGATAAAAATAAAAATGAACACACAGGATTTATAGTGGTTCGGCGAAGAAATGCCTACGTCCACTTATCTTTTACTATATTCAATGATTCAGTTGCAAATACAATGTAAGATTCACTTGATTCCACTCACAACTCACTTATATTCACTCAATTGACTAAAACAAATAATGAGAGATGATTTGAATTCTTCGGGAGTATTGGAGTTCGGATTATGGAGGTGGTTGAATTCTCGAAGTGCAAGAAAAAAGATCCTTTTCTTTGTCTCCAGACGGGGTATTTATAGGTGTGAATTTGCTCAAAACCCGATCCGGATCGGAGCCACGTGTCGTCCATCCCATTAGCTTCGGGTTCGGATGAATTATTGTGTTGACAACGCATCAGAGTAATGAACGTTATGGGTAGGAACTGGTTATAGCCGATCCGGATATCCAGGCGCTTTTGCTGGAGAATGATATGGAAAATGGGCTCGGGTCGGAGACACACATATAAGGGGTCCGGATCGGGATACCCGATCCGACCCGGATTGGCTTGGAGACGACGCTTTCTCTTCTTTAATCTGCTCCGCTCCGCTCCGACCTATCTCTGTAGCAACTGGGTGGCTTTCCGATCCATCTTGAGGAATACTGCCCTCCGATCCGAACACGCGCTCTCCGCCTTCAAAAGCAATAGCTCACCGATCCGAACAGGAGATTTTATCCGCTCCGAACCGATACGTTGCTTCGACCCGATCCGAACGATTGCAGCTGTCCGATCTAGGTTGTAGTGTCTTCTCCGATCCGAACCGAAGTCTTCTAATTAAAAATGCTCTTCAATGTCTGATATCTTGACTTTGTGTTGCCTAGTTCACAAAGTAGGCTAACAATGTATATCCTAGTATCCACCATCCATCTACTCGTCCAACATTCACAGGCATCCATTGTACTTAAAAGATTTCTAATGCTTATATGTACAAATGCGAAGGTATGCATATATGTCCCTATACTAATGCGAAAAATCAGAGGGGTCTACTGATTCGGTTGACCTCCTTAATGGAATGTATGTTAGTGCCATGAGTCCAATATGTATGCATATAATCCTATTGCATCATGTAAAGGCTATATGCATGCATAATCATTCATCCAAATGCAACATTCATATGATGATATACCCAATTCCATCCATAAAAGATGAAAAATGCACATGCATCCATATGCAGTATGAAAGTGATTGAGCCAATCTAGTGCCTATTGTGTGTGTGCATGCATCCACGGGCAACCACTAGAAAACACTGGCATCCATCAAACATAACATGTCTCAAACACATGTTTAAATCCATGGGTTCCCAACCTAAAGGTCGAAGGTTCGATCGATACGATATACTTAAATGGAAGAAGCAAGTACGAGTAAAAAGCTTCGGAAAAAGAAGTTAAGAACATACCATTGAAAAGAACAGGGTACGGAGCGCGAATCTTGTCTTATGTCTCCCAAGTTGCATCCTTGGGGTCTTCCTCCCACTGAACTTTCATCAACTTGACCTCTCGGTTGCTTAGCTTCTTAACCTCTGATCCAAGAATACGGGTAGGAACTCATCAACCTATCACTTCTTGTTCCACCTCTACTTCCTCAAGCATGCTCAGCTCCCCTACTTCTGTGGTGTCATGCAAGCACTTTTGCAAATGAGAAACGTGGAAAACATCATGAACACCGGTCAGTCTCTCTGGTAACTTCACTCTATAAGCCATTTGACCAATCCTTTCTGTTATGGGAAATGGGCCTATAAATCTTGGCGCCAATTTCTCTACAGATCCAAAACAAACCACATTCCTCAAAGGTGATACCTTAATGAAAACGATGCCTCCCACTTCAAACTCAATATCAGTTCTTCTTTTATCTGCGTAGGACTTCTGCTTGTCCTGAGCTATCTTCATGCGTCTGCGAATAAGATTAATCTTTTCTGAAGTTTCTCTAATCATCTCAGGTCCAAGTAGAAGCTTATCTGTAGACTCCCACCAAAAAGTTAGTGATATACAAGATCGTCCATACAATGCCTCGAAGGGTGCCATGACAATACTAACCTGATAACTATTGTTGTATGTGAACTCTACCAAAGGAAGATGCTTTTCCCATGTCCCACCGAAGTCTAGGATATACAGTCTTAACAGATCCTCAAGGACTCTATTCACCCTTTCTGTTTGTCCATCGGTCTGAGGGTAGTAAGCGGTGCTCAAACATAACTGTGTACCTACTGCCTCTTGCATGCTCCTCCAATACTCACTAGTGAATATGGGGTCATGATCACTCACAATATTGGAAGGTACTCCATGTAGATGGAATATCTCATGAAGATAAACTGCTACCAACCATGTTGCCGTCCTCTTACTCTTAACAGGAATGAAATGAGCACTCTTAGTAAGCCTGCCAACTATAACCCAAACACTGGTGTTGCCATTCCTCGATCTAGGAAAACCATCAATGAAATCCATAGAGACGCTCTCTCACTTCCACTGTGGGACTTCCAAGGGATGAAGTAAACCATCGGGCTTCCTTTGCTCTGCTTTGACCTGCTGGCAAATCAAACATCGAGAAACAAAGTCTGCTACATCTTTCTTCATCCCAGCCCAAAAGAAAACCCTCTTCATATTCCTATACATCCTATCACCGCCTGGATGAACAGTCATCCTAGAATGATGAGCTTCCTCAAGGTCTGTCTTCAACAGACTCCCAACTTGGGGAACACAAAGCCTTCCATCTCGTCGCAACCACCCTCTATCATCCGTGGAATATCTACTGAGGCAACTGGAAGTCTCCCTCTACCGAGCTTATCTAAGATGTCTGCTATCTATGGGTCCTCTCGCTGCGAAGTTCCTAGTTAAACCAAAAGAGTCGATCGCACCTCTAACGATGCCAATAAACCAGGTGTGAACTCGGTAAAGGGTCTAAAATCAAAAGTCGATATATACTCCAAGCTTTGTCTTTCTACGAATATAGGACTCAAGGTCATCCTCTTCCTACTCAGTGCATCTGCCACCATATTACCCTTTCCAGGGCAATAAACAATCTCAAAGTCATAGGATGTTAGGAACTCCATCCATCCCTGGTGCCTCAAATTGAGATCCTTCTGCAAGAACAAGTACTTGAGAGATTTATGATCGGTGTACAGCTCGAACTTTTTTCCAAGTAGATAACAATGCTAAGACTTAGGCGCAAATACGAAAGCAGCTAACTCTAAATCATGGGTAGGGTAGTTCTTCTCATGAACTCTCAAATGTCAGATTCCTCTTTGTCAGCCTGGTGAGTGGGGCGGATATCTTTGTGAAGCCCTTAATGAACTTCCTATAATAGCCCGCTAATCCAAGAAAACTCCTCATCTCCGTTGCATTCTTTGAAATCTGCCAATCTTGAACTGCAACTACTTTTACGAGATCTACCACTATCCCATCCTTAGAGACCACATGTCCTAGAAATCTCACTTCCTTTCTCAAAAAATGGCATTTGGAGAATTTCTCCTTAAGCTGATGCGCTCGGATAGTCTTCAAATCCTCCCTTACATGTAGGGCATGCTCTTCCTCGTTCTTCGAGAAAATCAAGATGTCATAAATGAAGACCACAACGAATTTATTTAGAAACTCCTGAAACACCCTGCTCATCAGATCCACAATATAGGTAATTGCATTCGTTAATCCTAAAGGCATGATGAGCCATTCGACGAAACCATTTGGAATTCTAAAAGTGGTCTTGTCTATACTGTCCTAGGCCACCCTCAACTGATGAAATCTCGTGGCCAAGTCTAACTAGGAGAAAACAGATGCACCAACAAGCTAGTCAAACATATCATCTATCTTCAGAAGTGGGTGCCTATTTTTCATAGTGAGCTTATTCAACTCCCTATAATCCACGCATAAGCAAAGCAAACCATCTGCCTTAATGGCAAATACTACCGGAGCACCCCCATTTAGACATGCTTCGCCTAATAAACCCTTTCTCTAGTAGCTCCCCACTTTCTTGCTGAGCTCCCCTCCTTTTTCTTGGAGCAAACTGGCACACAGGCAATGCAACTGGCTTTTCATTGTCCACCAAGTAATCAATCTCGTGCCTCGGAGGTAATCCCCAAACCTCCTCAAAAACATTAGGATACTTGCAGGCTACTGGTACATCATAAATCATCGATAGATGCATCAAGCAACTCTAGGAAACTAAGCATGACAGACCCCTTAGGGTCACAAAAAATCTCAAGGGACCTCTCTGGCAAGTCAAAAGTCTAACGACCATCCTCTCACAATCTAGAATGGCACCATACATGGCTAGCCAATCCATCCCTAGAATCAAACCATATCCCATGAAACCAAGCACATATGCGTCGCACTCAAACTCAACGCCCATCACAAATATTCCCAAACCCCGACAAACCATAGACAATTGAGTCGTACCTCCAATTGGGTTTAAGACAATAGCGGGATCTAAATCATACTAGTACTAAGGTGCAAAGACTCAACCACAGAATCAGATATAAAGAATAATAAGCACCAGAATCAAAAAGAGTTCTAACATGATGATTGGAAAGAGAAATCAAACCTTCAACAGAAACTTTCCTACCTCTATCTGGTACACTTGCCACAAGAGCATGCACCTTCCCTCTAGAAGATCCCGCCCTTTGGCCCTATCCTTTCTTCTTCGTGCAATCCTTAATAAGATGTCCGACCTCTCCACATTGGATGCAAGCATTCTTCCTTTTTCTGCAATCTTTGCTCAAATGACCCACGCGTCCACAATTATAACATTTCCTCTTTTCTCGAGCTTTGTCATTCTTTCCACCCTTCTTTTGCTGTTGTTGCTCTTTCTTGGGCAATACTTTTTATTTTGTGATTCATCAACCTTAGCCTCTTTCTTTTCACCTTTATCTTCTTCGTGCATCAATGTCATATCAGTAAGCTTCCCAAAAGTTGCTCCCCTCGAAATATAAGACATAGCCAATCCATGGAGTGGTTCATTCAATCCTTTAACAAACCTCAAAGCTTTCTTGTGCGGGGTATTCACAAGCCCCAAACCAAACCTCGCTAGTTGATTGAACTTATTAACATACTCTTTGACAGACATGCCTCCTTGCTTAAGCGCCAAAAATCTTTCCATTTGCATACTTTGCTAGGATTGAGAAAGAAATTTCATCTCGAATGCGTATCATAAATCATCCCAAGTCTCAACTGGACATCCCACATGTGTCACTTCCCACAGAACGAAGCCTCATCTTTCAGCCAATTGAATCTTCCTACGATTGTCATTCTCAAAAATTCCAAACAAATCCTCCATTTCTTTAAGCCAATTCCTTGCTTCTACAAAAGTCACGGTTCCTCAGAATGGCTTTCCTCCCATAGCACAAAAATCCTTGCATACCTTGGAGAAATTAATAGCTCATGGAGGAGGAACAACGGCTGCAACTGGAGAAGGGGCGTCTGCTTTTCCTTCGGTAGGTGCCGTAGCCTCAAGATACATCCATAACCAAGATGGTATCGTAACGCCCTCGGGAAGAATCGGTTCCCCAGACATGCTGAAAAGGAAAGAAAAGGGATTCAAATGGAGAATCAAAAGATATTTGGAGAATATGTTTTTCAAAACAGACCTTTTCTTTTGAAAATGTTTTTTTATACCCTTTTGAAAAAAAATTTAAAAACCTTTTATTCGATCTGGTAACCTTCAGCTCTGATACCAAATGTGACACCCCACGTCCGTTAATGTCAATCTTTATTGAATGCGTTAAGTTTCGTGAAGCGTTATAGGTAAACAGAGACAGAATAATCACAAGACAGATATAAAATAACAACGGAATTTTAAAACTTTAATAAATAGAAATCATCGTGGTCCAAAACCCAGTTATGTCATAAGTCTGAAATATAGAAAACCCATCACATCAACTTAAAACTTCTGGCTTGTACTAAAATCATCAGAGTACAATAATGTATAAAAGTATAGTCCCCAAAATATAGCCATATCCGAGAGGACAGGAAATCAAACCGGCACATCTAAGCAGCTCCAGGTAGAATGAAAGAATTCAAGTCAAGCCTGAGTTTTCCCACCCTGCGAACCTTGGGGGAACAAAAGAGAGAGAAGAGGAAGCAAAATGGGTCAGACATAAAGTCTGGCGAGTCCAATTACTTTTAGCATATAAATAAGTAAAAGCATCATGACAGGCATATAAACTGGATGAGAGATATAACATTATCATAAGACAGGTATAACAGAATGAGCAGGATGAGCAAAATAATCAGAGCATAATAGGTTACGCTTCTTTAATAATTTTCTCTGCACCAATACTAGCATAACAGAACAAGATGATCCCTACACAAACAGATGGTAGACTTAGGTGTACTTCTAGCATGGGTTTTACCCCTAACAGTAATACAAGGCAGCCCAACAAAAATGACAGGTGTTACCCCTAACGAGAATAATGGGCTTCTCAACAAGCAAGACTAGATGTACCCTAAATACTACTCCAATCGCTCGGCCCCCTACCCTGTCGACACCTTGTGCACACCCCACAGTAGGACGTATCACTTCCTAAAGCGGCAATCGCTTTATTAACGAGATGCACAACCATCTACTGATGTCACAACAACTTAATTTTCTCGAGCAAGCGGAACCCATGCACGCACATGACTCCGTTGGATCCCATGCTATCGACACCTACATCTATATGAACCTCTTACAATCAACTCAGTAAGTGTGCCCTGACTCTGACCTAGTTCGAGGTTCCCCGTTTGATACTAAGATGGGTTACTAACTGATACGGGTCCCACACGATAGATGATACAAGCTACCCTTTGGGCTTGCATCCCCACTACTAGGATTTTGATAGGTTATGCCTAACAGTTTAACAATGTTGCACAACCCCAACATGCAATACAAGTTAAGTTTGTCGGGATTTAACAAGATTAACTTAGCCCTCACTGATTCAAGCAAGTTTGCTTAACCCCTACTTAATTCGACAGGTTCATGTAACCCCCATAGATTTAAACAGGTTAAGTATTTCAGGTTAACAAGTTATTATTATATTTCCATTTATGGCTATTAGTGGACTAGACCTCTCACACTAAGTCTACCACTTGTGGATGCTGGATATGTCGGGCGGTTCCGGGCAGACTTCTACCACAAGTTGGACTTAACCTCATGTCTTAGCACCGTTACATGTACATTTATGCACTTGACCCCTCAAATTAGATTAAACACTTGTGGACGTTGGATTTGTTGGGCGGTTCGGGCAGACTTCTACCACAAGTGTAATCTAACCTCGTGTCTAAGTGCGGTTACAGTTATTAATTACTGTAATTTAGGCATGTTCATTATTAAACAATTCTTCATGTTTATCCAAAGTTATGCCCAAAATCCTAATTTGATCCATGATACAAGTTATAAAACAAGTTAAAGTTTTAGATGAAGTTATAGATTATACCTCCAAAATCCGTCATGTTTTACAATATAAGATATACCACAATTTATCATCTGCAATCGTTCCCCATTTCGTACGTTCGCATATTTCAGTGGTAGGCCTAGGCTCCAAGGTAACCTGGCTATAAAAATAAAAAGGGAAGGAGGGAGAGAAGAGAACATGAATAGGCATAATAACAAAACATGCATAATATGCCAGAAATAGGCATACTAACTGAATAGGCACATGGTGACAGAAATAGGCATAGTAGCAGAATGGGCATATTATGAAAAAATTAGGCATGATAACAAAAATGCATATTAGGAATATAAATATGAGAAATAATCAGTAGATTAGGTAAACAAGTAATAGCAGATCTGATTAGTTATGATTCAAGTTATTAACAGTCACTGATTTAGATCCAACTTATGAACATGTCAAGATTACTTTTTACATGTTACATCTAAAAATAACATAAATTCACAGTGTTTGGATCTAAAGAATAGAGAATTGACTATTAATGTTGTAGCAGAGATTCTTGAATACGTATAACTTGTTGTTGTAGAAGAATAGGCTAGTTCAATTTGAGCCACGGCAGCATCTCGTTGTCTCCATTGTTTTTGGTGAATAAAACAATGGAAATGAGGTCCTATTTATAGCCTAATATCAACGAATATGGTCAAAAAACGAGCCTACGTTCACAGAAGTGGTTCCGGCCCAGATCTGACTTAGGTCGACACAGGGGTCGACATAGGGGTCGACCCCCCGTGTAGGAGTTGACCCGTGGGTCGACACCCATGGGGCACGGGGTCGACCCCTAACGGGCCGAATTCTCTCCTTCTGCATCTCTCTGATTTTAATTTTCTAGGTTAGTTTATTTATATATATTACGTTTATATGTATACAAATTTCAAACTTTAATATCTTCTTCATATAGTGTCCGTTTTACACAAACTTGGGGTCTATCTTAAGAAGAATTCCGAGGCAAACGCAATGGGGCATTATGTCTCCCTAAATTCCCAATATTTAATTAAGTATTATTTAGTTTATCATTATAATGTTCTTTAAAATTTCGGGGTGTTACAAATCCCTTGTCGTTACATCCTACCAATCCCATATATATCCATCTTCTTTAAGATATCCTGTGATGTGAGACTAATTGCGTATCCAATCTACGCACCAACTCTCATACAATGTGAGCTACACCTAACTGATCTCCACCTTGGCGAGCATTTCTTAGCTGAACTCGAAGTCATACAGAGTTCTCAAATATTTGGAAAGGTTGCTAACAACTCTCCAATGGTTCAGCTTAGTTTGCTACCACCTCTAAGCAGTTTTGCCAAGCTATTTTCTACAAAGTGTCTCTTTTCTATAGTTGGTAGGCCTCTTTCTAATAGATAAATCCACTTTAATGAGAATCCAGAGATCGAACTACATATTGGAGCAAACTTAGGTTAATGTTGCATTATATTGGTCTACTCGAACCATCGGCACTTATACCATATTAAAAAAAATTGGCACCTCAAAAGCATCTTCATGTGCGCATACTTCGTTCAGCATAGAGGTACTATAAACTACTGAATGAGGTCTTGGCGCCAGCGTCCTAATGGGATATCCCTACATCCCCTAGGGCACACATATGTTCAAGGTAAAAACTAATTATTACAAAAGGAATCCCTTATTGTTACATGTCACCAATCCTATATATGTACCCATCTTCTTTAAGATATCCTACGATGTAGGACTAATCCCAAATCCAATCTGCGCACCCACTCTCATATAAGGCTAGCCAAACCTAACAACTATAATTTGTTTAGCCCGAGTACCCAAAAACCTGGGTTATTACATTTGATAAGTTTGTACATGGACAATGGGACAAACAATGTATATATAGTTCATCTGCTTTGGCGCATGCACACAATTCACTTTGTTTCCTTACTTGCCCGACCATATCTAATATTAGACCAACTCCTAACTTTTATATGCCAAGAGAATTGTATGTGAATGAACTATGCAAACATATTAATCCCAACTCTATGTATCTTGCTACATAAGACCTTTTGTTGACAAATGATTAAGAACATGTGTAACAACAAATTGAAAAAATAATATACCATCATTTTAGATTTCCAAATGACATATTACAGCAATGTTGAATTGCAATTCATACTTAGTATTACCGCCAATTTTTAAATCAGTTGCATACATTTATCTTAGCCTCTTTCCCATTAATACAACAATAAATGTAACTTCATCAATCTATATGCGAAGCGCAGATTTAGGCATGTTTTAATTAAAATTAGGTAATGCAGATGAACTAGGTTAGAAACAATAGCAGTGTATTAGTTGGTGAATAAAAATAAGTAGAGTTTGATGAAACATAATTAGATAATTAAAATAAGCCAGAAAGACTTGGTTTTTGTAACACCCCACACTTTTCTGCGCCTAAATTCCAACAAAAATCAAAACTTGAACACATCCAAGCATGGAGCGTGTATACTTGGTACCTACAATAAATGAGCATAAGCATAATCAAATTACGATAAAAGAAAAACTCACAGCAGAAATAGAATGGATAACTAGTATTAACTTAACTAACTACCTTTTTTGAAGTAAGTCACTTTGCCAATACCGAGCATGAGAGAGAACGAGAACCGAAAGCCATACTTAAACATATGTGAGAACTCGATCTTCTCTAGGAAACCCGGGAGGTTGTAATGAGGAGGGGGGTCAGAACAACAAGTTCTGGAGACTAACAAATGTAAAACACAGGTTATAACACCCTGATGTATCCTGATCGGTTCAACTCATGCTTAACAAGGTTAGTGATTCCAGCATAACCTTGTAAATGCTTACGCACGACTCTACTAATTTTCCGCAGAGTAGTATTCCCCAGGTAAGAACGTTTACGCATGTACTTATGAAGACTTTATACAAGAACATGACTGGTTATTTAATCGAGAGTGGATCCCAAATTACGGGGTTCTAATATATATATATATATATATATATATATATGTATATATGTATGTATGTATGTGTGTGTGTGTGTGTATGTCCTCATTCATTATCCTTTATTATTTAATTCCTCGCTAACAATAATAGATAAGGTGGATTCTCCGTAATCACTTAAGACCCCTAGGCGGACCTATTGGTCATTTATTGAACCCATGCTTAACATAAACTAGAGGGCACTAGCTACAAGCCCTACTAATTAAGGCTTCGCATGTACCCTTGCCCCATGTAAGGTGACAGGTGGTATTTTATCGTTCGTTATACCATCTAGCTGAACTTATAGGATAACCTCTGTAGTTTCTTATTACTTCCCGTATGATAGGTAGCCATATCTGACATTTCAGGTTTCTAGGTTTCGGCAGGCAATATGACACGTGCCGTTTAATACCCCTAGGCCGAAAGACCTACTCCTAGGTGGAGTCCTCGATCCAAAGCCACTTAAGACCTAAGGAAGTGGACTGTACACAAAGGTTATTGGATTCGCACCCCATTTTCCTTTAGCACCTATCCCTATTGGGATAAAGTAGGTGCAACAACCCGTATTTTGAATAACATGTTATAACATTTATCAAGGAAGAATTAAATTTTAAAATACGCAAAATAGAGTCCGAGTTTTCGAAAATCGGAGTCCGTATGAAGAAGATATGGACGAACGAAGTTAGGCAGAAAAAACCGAAAACAAGCCAGAATGCACTGGCGCACTTGTGAAGTGCGCCAGTACAAAAATACACTGGCGCACTTGGCAAGTGCGCCCAGCAGCCTGCATAGCTTTCTGGTTTGACCCTGGCTGGCCTGGTGCACCAATTTTGGTTCTTTGGACTGTTCTGCTGGCCTATGACGATTTTTGATGGTTTAGATCTAAACTAGGGTTAATCCTATGGCCTAAACTAGTCTCTACACCTATAAAAACACCCTAATACCTAGCCTAAATCATCACAAATCATCCTAACAACTAAATTCTGCCAAAATGCTCCCTAATCATGGCCTCCATCTTCATCTTGAGAGCTTCTAAGGCAAAAAGGAGCAAGCTTTCTTCTTTCTATCAAAGGAGCTACTTATTCTCAAGGCTATTTATGTTGCTACATCATTCCTAGAGCTTCTACAACGTCTCTATCTTGTTCTATTTGGTTCTAGTTCTCATAGCCACGCTTTGTAAGCCCCACTCTACCCTTAGATTTAAACTATGAAGTTAATATGATCATGTAGCAAGTTGAAATGGGACTTTTGGGTATAATATTTGTCTTGGGGCTATATTTGTATGCATAGATCCATTTATGACTCTTTTGATCTATGATTGTGACACTATCATGAACCTAGTATCATTTACCTTGATTTTTGGGTAGAAAACTATGAGCTTTATTGGGTGGTTATGCATAATGCAACATAGAACTTGGTAGTTATGCATAATGCAACATAGAACCTCTCATAACCTTGATGTTAACTTGCATATGATGTTGAACTACATGCTACCCACAAGTTTACCACCCTATGTCAACTATTATCATGTTTCACCCTTGCCTATGATGATTGAACTACATGTCACCCACAAGTTTGTTTGCTAAGTTTGATGTCATGCATGTTTTGAGGCCAAAAACACCTATATGCTAGTTGTGATGAACACCTTTACCTCAAGTATCATCATGTTTAACCTATGACCAACTTTACCACCTTATGCACACCTTGGTCATATTTTTATGTTCCTTGATTCACTTGTGTTGATGCGAGTTTACGTGCGAATGGGAATACGTTATGGGTAGTTAGGCAAACTTGAAATAACATGAAAAACATGACTTGAAATGTGACATGAAACTTTATTATGCTTGAAAACTTGAATATGGTCATGACATGTAGAAAACCATAAAGTGGCCAACTCGAGGTTGGGTTGAGTTTGTAGCGTAAATCTGCCCGGAACCGCCTGGCAAATCCAGTGGCTACAAACAATAGGACCCAATGTGAGAAGTTGGTCATATCGCGCTTGAAACTCGAGGTTATACTAGGTTGTGGTGTAAAGCTGCCCGGACCTGCCCGGCATATCCAGTAACCACAACAAAGTCTAATGTGAGAGGTTGGGTGCATTAAATTAATTAATGCCACATGTTAGGGTTAAGTCATGAACCACTTGGAAACACTTAACCAACTTGATACATGATTGGATGGGGCTAAGTCATGAACCACTTGGGTACACTTAACCAACTTGATACATAATTGGATAGGGTTAACCACACTTAACCCGTTAGAAACCCTAGTTACGTGGTCCTTTTCAGCAGTAACCCTCTTGGATGTATCAACGATACCCTAGGGACTAGGCTAGGGTGGGGCACGATTACTGGGCTGATTGTAAGCGACCAGAACGACGGCTGAGTAGGTGCGCCGGTGTAGGTTCAGGCGGACAATGGTCGTGCACATAGTCCGGAGTTGAAAAAGCAGACACATGCACCAGTAGTTGTACACTGTGCGTGATTGGAATGTTGTCAGTGGTTTGCACCCTAGGGCTTGATACACCCTAGGGTAGACCTAGCACAGAGTAGCTACATTCGTGATTGGGCCGTATGACACCGACACTTGACGAGTTAGGCTTATAGGGAGCCGATCGACTAGACCGTGTAGTTGGACCCCAACTTGGGTCATCTCATGATATTGGGCCAAGGAATCATTTCTTATTTATACTTGACATGGGTTGGATTACTAGTACTATTGGTGCAAAACTAAACCTTGTATATGCGATGCCACATTTGATCTACCTTGATTATCTATTTATCATGCCAGTTAGTTACCACCTTTATGTTTCATCTCAGTTTCTCATGTTTAGTTAACTTCAGTTTTTATACTAATAGTAGGTAGGACTTACCAGTCTTTATGACTGACCCTTTTTCTTTCGCCTCTTTTCTTCCGTTCCCCCCAGGTTCTCAGGGAGGGAACACCAGTGCTTAGCTTGGACATTTGGCTTGCTTTCTTGATAGCTCATGTACGGTTTGGACTTGAGCTTGCTATGGCTTCACCACATCTATCTTGGGGATAGTTTACTTTATGTTATTTTCAGTTTATGTTTTCTAGACTTGTGGTAGTTGGAAAATAATGACTAAGTACTTTGATCAAAGTTGACTATTTGGGTTTGAAATGGTTTAGACATGGTTTTTAAATTTCTACCACTGCTTTACTTATTTATTCATCTATGTTCTGTCTTGTGATATCTCTGTGCATGTTTACCTAGACAACACCCCTCCAAAGCTAGTGCCAGCACTCGTGAGTGTGGCCCTTGCGGAGGTGGGGTGTTACAGTAGGCTACGTTATTAAGTTATTCCCGTTTAGTCCCTTTACATGGAAATACTATACGTACATGATTCATCATCATCACAGGTTCGTATGGTTAATAATATTTTTCATTATTAACTTACTAAGTACAAGTCTATTTTAATTAGAAGTGTTATATTTGTTAATATAAATAAGGAAGGTTATATATCCTCTTTTACCCTCGGATATTTATTTGATTTACTTTCCTAACTGGGACTTAGTATTTTAAACGACATTCAATATCCATAAATCCCTTTATAACACTCATTTCCCTTCATTTTTATGTTTATTACCCTTTATGACCGTAGCAGTCATATTTTCCTAAGGCAACTATTTATCAGTCCCAAGGTTTCTGTTTGCTGTGCCCCAACGGACGATTACAATTATTATTAATTTATTATTTGTTTATGTATTGGTTGATTGTTATATATGTTTATATATTTATGTACCAGGCCTCTCAAATTAAGTTGACAACTTGTGGATGCTAAATTTGTCGGTCAGTTCCAAGCAGACTTCTACCATAGGTTAAACTTAACCTCGTGCCTTAGTACCTTTATTTTTATGCATTAGATCCCTCACATTAAGCTGAACACCTGTGTTGCTGGATTTGTCGGTCGGTTCCGGGCAGGCTTATACCACAAGTTGAGCTTAACCTCGTGTCTAAATGCGATTATAATCCAAATTCCCTAATTTGGGGTTTACAAAATTTATCCTAATTAAATTAGGAATTATAACCATTTCCTTATCAATTTCGTTTTCCCCTAATCAATATTGGCTACAATTTGTTATTTATTGATTTACGGTCCTACTTATAGCAATTAATTATATTGACTACTACAAATGGTAACCACAAATATATTAATTCAATATGGATTACAGTTACATATAATTCCAAAATCAAACCTTATCCAAACATTCGAACATTCCATACAATGTATATTTTACCATTTTACGCTGATTTGGACGGATAATATGTATATGTTTATTTTTATGTTTTTGTGTGGTCAACGTAGTTATTATTTTATTATTATAGCTTAATCGATTTAGTCAATTAAATAACCAAACATCCCTATTTATATTCAGCCTTGCCAAAAGATTCAAATCTTTCAAAAAGAATTTTAGCCATAATCATTGTAAATTGCGCTTATTAGTGGAATTGATGTATTTCAAAATCACAAGAAATATATGTAAATATATAATTTGGAATAGTTGATACAAATTATGTGTGTGTATATATATATACACACATACATTTGCACTACTTTTCCCTTTTTGATCTTTTTATTACACCTCTTGAGATTTCAAAACAATTCCTTTTTATACAAAAGGAAGAAAATCGCATATTTGGCAAGAAATCAACAATATTGAATATAAACAGGCGTATTCCTTTAAATATTACAATCATACAATTTACCAATTTCAAATTTTTACCCAAATTTATATATTTTCATTATTCAACACTGAACTAGAGATCTGGAATGTAACTACATCTAAAAAGCGTTAATGGACTGATTTCCAGATCTACAATGCAATGCAATGTCCACAATACATTTTAAAATATAATTGCAATATATTTCATAACATAACTGCAGGAACATGTGTGAATAAATTTAAGAATCCTACAATTCATTTTATGCATAAGCACAACTTACAATTCACAAGTTTTAACCATTCTTATAATCAAATCTGATGGTTATCAATAAATTCACAATATCAAATGAGCAGATCTGATAGGGAATAGGCATAAAAACATAGATCTAATCCAAACGAAATAGATAAGTTACTATAAATGTATTCGTAAATCTCCCACTCACCTTATAGCCTCCAAATCCAAAGTTTGAACTCTTTAAAGCTACGAATCCCCAAATTCTTATAAATCTACAATTTATCTGGAAAGGGGAAAATTCAAGATTTATAGAGATATAAGAAAACATGGAGAGAGAGAGAGAGGGGAGAATCTGATTAGAGCGTCAATTTGCATTCTTTTCCATTAGATTTGCTTACCTTCTCAATTTCATATGAATTGGATTTGATTTGTTATGTATGAATATATTTTTGTTTTAGAAATTAGGTTTGGAGAAGGGGAAAAAATGGCAAAGCTCCGCCGCTGTGACAGATTTGAATGGAAAAGAATGAGGTCTTACCCCTTTATTTTAGGAGGGCGTTTGTATTTCTTTGAAGGCCTTCTTTCTTTCCCTACTGAAAAAATGTTATCGCTCCCTTCCCGCCTCCCCATAATGAAAGGAAAGAGATCGAGCCTAGTTGAAACCTCCTACTAGAAGGGAACAGAAGCGAGTCCAATTAATAACATTTAAAAGGAAGTTGGTCACCCGGACTGTTGCATTGCTGATATTGATCCTTAAAAAAAGGTAGGTATAGCTAGTCCGTGAATAGCTAACCCTCGCACTATAAAAATTGGATAGGTTCGATCTATGGTCATTAGTGGCCTCCTAACTCCAAAAAGGATCTACTAAATTCATCAAGTTGTTCCAAGTAATCAAAACGGTCGGTTATTAATGGAATCCCCTGTCAGCTCTCTATGAAATATTTGTTTGGCGTTATGGGTGTAAATGGCCTAGGACCATTGGATTAGATTTAAGTCATATCCGTCCATTCTTTTTAATAATATTGTAAACCAAACCCTAAAAACCTAGTCGTCATTAGGCAAACTAACGCCCAGAAGGTCGACCGTGGCAGTCGAGCATCGGTCGACCACTACGGTCGACCGCCTGGTCCTCAGTTGCCTAGGTCGACTTGGTTAGATAAGGAAATATATTATTATAAATTCCAATTTATTTATTTTCCGTCCATTTTTGTATTTGGTCCGTAATTTTTTCATACGGACTTCATTCGCGAAACTCCAAACATGAAAGTTGACCAGAATTCTGAGATGAGTGCTTCAGTTAAAGTTTCATGGTCAAATTCCATCGGTTGCAGAAATTACTATTTTTTAAATTCTAATAATTAATATATATTTTCAAAATTCGGGTTGATATAGTTTTATTCAAAAAAGAGGAATATACACATGTATGTATGTATGTATGTTGACATATGCTCTAATAGAACATGTTATGTTAATAACTTACATATATGCCCCTCAATTTTTTTAATGAATATTAGGGGTAGGTCCTTAAAATGAAACATAATTCAAAGCGGCTCTTCCTCTAAGTTTTAATGTAAAGCGGGTCCCTATTTACTATATAATGTATTTACGTGATTTTTGTGCTATTACCTAAAAAAAATTAAAAAATATAAATATTAATGGAAGATTAGTGGAAAAAAATCGTAGAAATGTTTGCAGTTGTTGTGAAAAAATGCTGACATATCTGTAATTATTCATATAGCGTATTGTAGGTAGTAAAAAAGAAAAAAAATACAGGAATTACACTTATTGTGAATAAGTGCAGACATATCTAACCCTGTTCTATAATGTATTGCAGACATGTCTCAATGTATAGAAAAACTACAAACATGTCTATAATTCTTCTGTATGTTTGCTTTTTTGTAATTTTACTAGAAGTGATATATTTTTTGTAACACCCCACCTCCGTTAAGGACACTCGCAAGGGGAATGCCTTAACTTTGGGGGAGCATTTTAGTAAACATAACAGAAACTTACAAGACAGATAAAACAGTACTTGAAAAATTTTAACTTTATTACAGCGGAAACAGAAATCAATATGGTTACATCCTTTCAAATCTCAGAATTCAAGTACAAAATATCAGTCTTGTACAAAAGCCTTCAAAATGCATGGTTTAAAATCATAATCCCCATAGAACGGAAGCTATACAGAGCCAAGCCATAATTCAAGCACTTCAAGCAAAGAGAAATCCGGATCAAGCTAAAGTATTCCCTCCTTAGATAAACCTGGGGGGGGGGAACGGAAGAAAAGAGGCGAAACAACAAGGGTCAGACATAAAGTCTAGCAAGTCCAGTGACTTTTATCATATGAACAGATAATAATATTATGACATGAACATAAAACTGGATGAGAGATAACTGTAATAGGTGTAGCAGATATAACAGAAGAATAGAATGACATAAACTATTGCTTTACACTTCTCTGCACAAATACTAGTATAACAGAATTAGGTGTCACCCTAATGTCTAAACTGAAACAGGAACGGGTACAGAATAATTTAACAGAAACAGAATGCTAATAATGGGCCTTTACTACCCGATCAGAAACAGACAGAAGCAGAAATAGATTAATCCCTACGGAAACAGAATGTAGAATTAGGTGTACACTAGTAATGGGCCTTTACCACCCGAACAGACGGTACCACGTAGAAACAGATAGGTGTTACCACCCAACTGAAACAGACGGTACCAACAGAAACAGACAGAACTAAGTGTACCCTAAAACCCTACCCCAAGCGATCGGCTCCCTAATACATAAATATCCTATGTCGGCCCCACAGTAGGGTGTATCACTCCCTAAAGTGACAACCAATTGGCACAAACCTATTTACAGATGTCACGGCGTCTTACATCCTCAGAGGCAGACCGGAATCCATGCACGCACATGACCCGGTTGGAACGCATCATCAACACCCCTCGCCATTATCAGAATGAACCGCTTATAATTAGTTCAGTAAGCGTGCCCGGACCCTACTTACTGTTGGCTCAAAGTTTTGATACCAGAAAGGGTTACTGACTAATATGGGTCCCAAACAAAAAATGACACAAGTGATTCCCCTCCTAACCTTATGTCCCCAGACTAACAGATTTAAGCTTAACTTGTCTACAAGTTTCAGACATACAAAATTTAGGTTAACTAGTTCACAGATCAAACAATCAAGTTAACAGGTTTTTCAGACTAACGGATCAGATGTTCGGATTTACAGGCTTACAGATTAACTGGTTCCAGATTATCTAACTTTGTATTGGGCTTACGGATTCACGAAACGGGTTTATCAGATTCATTGGTCCAATTGGTTTAACCTTACCCAACACGTTTCAGACATCATAATTATCTCAGATTTTCATTAATTAAATATTAATGCCCAAATCTCTCACATTAGACTGACAGTTTGCGGCTACTGGTTAGGCCGGTTGGTTCCGGGCAGGTTTCTGTCACAAACTGAGTCTAACCTCGGGTTTCTAGCACGTTATGACTAACTTCTCACATTAGAACCTATTGTTTGCGACCACTGGATTATGCCGGGCGGTTCCGGGCAGAATTACGCCGCAAACTCATTCTAACCTCGAGTTAGCCATGTTTATCTTTGCGGCCAATTAATTAATGATTTACCATTTGTAACCACGCCTAATATACATGTCAATTTTTCATAACTATAGCCAATTCAGATTATGTCAATAGCGGACTAATTATACCAACTCAACAGATATAGCAGATAACAGATTTCTCAGATTAGGCAACTTAGCAGATTAAGCAAACTAGCAGATTTAGTATTTTCAACAGACTTAGCAGATGACAGATTTGGCAGATGAACAAATCTAGCAGACAGGCAGTAGAACAGAACTAGCAGATTAAGCAATATAACAGAACTAGCAGATTAGGCAATGTAACACAACTAGCAAATTAGGCAAATATAACAAATTTACTCATTTCTTAAAGTTTCTTACCTTGCCTAATTATAAATCTTGCCTAAGTTCACGTGCATAAATAATAGTCTTGATTCACAATATTATCATATACCCTATGTTTGTATTAAATTTACATAGCATAGATTATGGTCATAAATTTACCATATATCATATGTTCCAAATTTTTATTAAACTTGCATAGTACAGAAGATCCATATAATTTATACCAAATATAGCCATAGATTACTATGCATGTCATATATCCCAAAGGTCCCTTACTTAGGTGTTTATTTACATTAATAGATATCCTACTTTCATGTAAATCTTTATACCTAGGCCATATTCTCTTTATCCTAAATCCCGTGTTCAATACAGTCTATATTTATGTTCAATTATATACCTTTTTATGTCATGTCCACAAATCATATGTCCAATACCTTTTTATGTTATAAATATAACATGTCCAATCATATGTCTCAGATTCATGTTCTAGCTACAGTCAATGTTCTTTCCTCAAATTAGTCACCTATTGGTCATGCCCAATTTATGCATCATTCATTTTACTGTCCCAAACATTTTAGCACATGTTAATCTCTTATGAGATTGGCTCAGGCTCGTAGTAGCCTGGCTATAGAATAGAAAGAGGAAAGAGGCACCGAATAAGATAAATCAAATCAGAACAGAACAGATATAATCTCAGATTCAGATTCACAATTCATGTCAAAATCAGAATTAACGTTTATAGCGGAAAATAACTGTAGTTGCCTTGATTGGATTAAAGAAAGAACTTTAGTTGTTGCATAATTTTTGCAGAAGCTTTTATCTCAAATTTGAATTGAATTGCTTAGGTTGATGTTGATTAGCTTCTAGTTTTGATTCCAGCAGAGTAGCGACGCCATTTTTATTTTTATTAGAATAGAGGCAGAGAAGAAGCAGAATAGAATTGTGTGTAGAAGAGGCTAGGTCTTAGGATGTATTTATAGGTGTAGTTAGTTGTTTTAGGCCTTTAGATAAACCCTAAAATAGATCAGAACCGTCAGAATTCGTCACAGGCTCACCAAAACAGCCCAAAAACCCATCCAGATGCACCCAAGCCGACCTGGCTCGACCAGGGAGGTCGACCCTAGGGTCGACACCCATGTCGACCTGGTCCCCTCCAGGTCGACCCCCAGGTCGACCTGGTCTGGGCGGGAATTTTCCCGCCTGGCTCGTTTTCTGCATTTTTGAAATCTGTTTCGTTTTTCTGATTTTTCGTGAAACTTCTGAGGGCCATATCTCGGTCATACTGACTCCGATTTACGAAATTTCGAACACTATTTCGCGTATTTTTCCGAGACGAACGCAACCGCGAAACCCGTTTCCCTTAATTCTCAAATTTGTAATTAGTTATTCTTTAATTTGTGGCTATTAATATTAACAGAATTACGGGGTGTTACATTCTCCCCTCCTTAAAGGATTTCATCCCCGAAATCTTTAAGTTAAGAAGAATGTGTCCTACCATCCAACGTCCATCTACTCAATCATCAATCACTGGCATCCATTGTCCTTAGAAATTTCTAGTGCTGTATGAACATTTGCAAAAGTGCGTGTATATGTTCCTTATCTAATGCAAAGATCAGGCGGTCTACTGATTCAGTTAACCTCCTTAATGCGAATTATGTCAGTACCATGAGTCCAATATGTATGCAATTTTCCTATTTGATACATATCATTTCTATATGAGTGCACAACCATCCACTCATATGCAACATCCATATGCTGATTCAACTATTTTGCATCCATAAAATTTAAAAATGCTCACTAATCCATATGCAGTATGAGAGTGTTTTCGAGCCGATCTAGTGCCTAGTGTGTGTATATGCATCCACAGGCAACCACTAGCAACCACTTGCATCCACTTGCAACCATCAAACATAACATGTCTCAAACACATGTTTACACCCATTAGTTTCTACCTAAAGTTCGAAGATTCGATCGATAGGATACTGTCGAATGATGGAAGCGAGTATAGATAAGTCAAAGACTTGGTTCCCATTAGACATTGGTTGAAAAAATAATTCCCCTAAGTATCAACCCCGAATATCGAAATCAACATCAGATTGACACCCAGAGGATCACCTCCTTTAGCCAATGTCAAAACTGGAAAGCAAAATTATTCAAATATTTACAGACTACTGGTACAGATCAGGTTCCCAAATGATTCTTAGGAAGCTAAGCATGATAAAAATCATATTCCCACAAAAACTCAGAATGTATGCATCATACTTGACGTCTAACACAAATATCCCTCAAACCCCAATCTCAAACAGATGAGCCATAACCCTTATGGGTCTGAGTCTACAGCGGAATTCAGAAATAATACTAGTATTAAAGTGCAGAGTATCGATTACAAAATCAAAATACCAGAATCAGAAAAAGTCTTAACTCCATAATCAGATAAAGAAATTAAACCTACTATAGAAAATTTCCTATTTCTATCCTAGCCACTAGCCTCGAGAGTGTTTGCCTGTCCTCCTTGCCCTCGTCTCTTCGGGCAGTCCATAGTGAAGTGTCCCATCTCTCCACAGTTGAAGCAAGTGCCTTTCCTTTTTCTGCAATCCTTGTTCAGATGAGTCGAGCTCCCACAAGTAAAGCACTTTTTCCACTTCTTATCTTCAGTCTTTTCATCCTTTTTTGTGTTTCCTTTTTGGGCCCCGCTTTCTTATTCTGTGGTTCTTCCTTCTTTGTCTCTTTCGGGCCCTTGTCTTCCTCGTGCAGTAGTGCCATGTCCACCAATTTCTCGTAAGTCGCTCCCATGGGTACATGGGTCATGGCTAGGCTGTGCAGTGGCTCGTTCAATCCTTTAACAAAGCGGAGAGCCTTTCTATGCTGAGTGTTGACTAAATCCAATCCGAACCTAGCTAGTTGGTTGAAGTGGTTGACGTATTCCTTGACCGTCATACTTTCTTGCTTAAGAGATAAGAACTTTTCCAGTTGTAAACTCCGTTCAGCTTGCGAGAGAAATTTTGTCTCAAACCTTGTTCTGAAATCCATCCATGTCTCAACCAGCCTCTCGGTGTTAGTGACTTCCCACCAGTAGGAAGCTTCGTCTTTGAGCAGCTACACCGCCAACTGTACCTTCTGCCTATCGTCCACCTCGAAGATAACAAATAGATCCTCAGTTTCTTTGAGCCAATTCCTCGCTTCTACGAATGATTCAGTTCCTTTGAAATCCTTCCCACCCATGGCCCTAAAATCTCTACAGATCTTTGAGAAAGCAATTGCACAAGGAGGGGGTGGGGGATCATTTGCTGGACCTGCAGCGGCGGCCCTAGCCTCAAGATATTGACGAAACCAACCGGGTACATGAACACCCTCTGGTATCTCAGATGCTTCAGACATGCTGAAACGAAAAAAGGAAAGGTTCAATACAAAAAGGACTGAAAGAAAGATATATGGCCCTTGGGGATTATGATTTTCAAAATAAGCTTTATTTTTGAAAATACTTCCTTTCAAAACTTTTTTGAAAATAGTTTTCAAAACTTTTTTTTTATATAAAATCTGGTAACCTTCAGCTCTGATACCAAGTGTAACACCCCACCTCCGTTAAGGACACTCGCAAGGGGAATGCCTTAACTTTGGTGGAGCATTTTAGTAAACAGAACAGAAACTTACAAGACAGATAAAACAGTACTTGAAAATTTTTAACTTTATTACAACGGAAACAGAAATCAATATGGTTACATCCTTTCAAATCTCAGAATTCAAGTACAAAATATCAGTCTTGTACAAAAGCCTTCAAAATGCATGGTTTAAAATCATAATCCCCATAGAACGGAAGCTATACAGAGCCAAGCCATACTTCAAGCACTTCAAGCAAAGAGAAATCCGGATCAAGCTAAAGTATTCCCTCCTTAGATAAACCTGGGGGGGGAACGGAAGAAAAGAGGCGAAACAACAAGGGTCAGACATAAAGTCTGGCAAGTCCAGTGACTTTCAGCATATGAACAGATAATAATATTATGACATGAACATAAAACTGGATGAGAGATAACTGTAACAGGTGTAGCAGATATAACAGAAGAACAGAATGACATAAACTATTGCTTTACACTTCTCTGCATAAATACTAGTATAACGGAATTAGGAGTCACCCTAATATCTAAACTGAAACAGGAACGGGTACAGAATAATTTAACAGATACAGAATGCTAATAATGGGCCTTTACTACCCGATCAGAAACAGACAGAAGCAGAAATAGATTAATCCCTACGGAAACAGAATGTAGAATTAGGTGTACACTAGTAATGGGCCTTTACCACCCGAACAGACGGTACCATGCAGAAACAGACAGGTGTTACCACTCAATAGAAATAGACGGTACCAACAGAAACAGACAGAACTAAGTGTACCCTAAAACCCTACCCCAAGCGATCGGCTCCCTAATACATAAATATCCTATGTCGGCCCCTCAGTAGGGTGTATCACTCCCTAAAGTGACAACCAATTGGCACAGACCTATTTACAGATGTCACGGCGTCTTACATCCTCAGAGGCAGACCGTGATCCATACACGCACATGACCCGGTTGGAACGCACCATCAACACCCCTCGCCATTATCAGAATGAACCGTTTATAATTAGTTCAGTAAGCGTGCCCGGACCCTACTTACTGTTGGGTCAAAGTTTTGATACCAGAAAGGGTTACTGACTAATATGGGTCTCAAACAACAGATGACACAAGTGATTCCCCTCCTAACCTTGTGTCCCCAGACTAACAGATTTCAACTTAACTTGTCTACAAGTTTCAGACATACAAAATTTAGGTTAACTATTTCACAGATCAGACAATCAAGTTAACAGGTTTTTCAGACTAACGGATCAGATGTTCGGATTTACAGGCTTACAGATTAACTGGTTCCAGATTATCTAACTTTGTATTGGGCTTACAGATTCACGAAACGGGTTTATCAGATTCATTGGTCCAATTGGTTTAACCTTACCCAACATGTTTTAGACATCATAATTATCTCAAATTTTCATTAAATAAATATTAATGCCCAAACCTCTCACATTAAACTGACAGTTTGCGGCAACTGGTTAGGCCGGTTGGTTCCGGGCAGGTTTCTGTCACAAACTGAGTCTAACCTCGGGTTTCTAGCACGTTATGACTAACTTCTCACATTAGAACCTATTGTTTGCGACCACTGGATTATGCCGGGCGGTTCCGGGCAGAATTACGTCGCAGACTCATTCTAACCTCGAGTTAGCCTTGTTTATCTTTGCGGCCAATTAATTAATGATTTACCATTTATACCCATGCCTAATATACATGTCAATTATTCATAACTATTGCCAATTCAAATTATGTCAATAGCGGACTAATTATACCAACTCAATAGATATAGCAGATAACAGATTTCTCAGATTAGGCGACTTAGCAGATTAAGCAAACTAGCAGATTTAGTATTTTCAACAGACTTTGCAGATGACAGATTTGGCAGATGAACAAATCTAGCAGACAGGCAGTAGAGCAGAACTAGCAGATTAAGCAATATAACAGAACTAGCAGATTAGGCAATGTAACACAACTAGCAAATTAGGCAAATATAACAAATTTACTCATTTCTTAAAGTTTCATACCTTGCCTAATTATAAATCTTCCTAAGTTCACGTGCATAAATAATAGTCTTGATTCACAATATTATCATATACCCTATGTTTGTATTAAATTTACATAGCACAGATTATGGTCATAAATTTACCATATATCATATGTTCCAAATTTTTATTAAACTTGCATAGTACATAAGATCCATATAATTTATACCAAATATAGCCATAGATTACTATGCATGTCATATATCCCAAAGGTCTCTTACTTAGGTGTTTATTTACATTAATAGATATCCTACTTTCATGTAAATCTTTATACCTAGGCCATATTCTCTTTAACCTAAATCCCGTGTTCAATACAGTCTATATTTATGTTCAATTATATACCTTTTTATGTCATGTCCACAAATCATATGTCCAATACCTTTTTATGTTATAAATATAACATGTCCAATCATATGTCTCAGATTCATGTTCTAGCTACAGTCCATGTTCTTTCCTCAAATTAGTCACCTATTGGTCATTCCCAATTTATGAATCATTCATTTTACTGTCCCAAACATTTTAGCGCATGTTAATCTCTTATGAGATTGGCTCAGGCTCGTAGTAGCCTGGCTATAGAACAGAAAGAGGAAAGAGGTACAGAATAAGATAAATCAAATCAGAACAGAACAGATATAATCTCAGATTCAGATTCACAATTCATGTCAAAATGAGAATTAACGTTTATAGCGGAAAATAACTGTACTTGCCTTGATTGGATTAAAGAAAGAACTTTAGTTGTTGCAGAATTTTTGCAGAAGCTTTTATCTCAAATTTAAATTGAATTGCTTAGGTTGATGTTGATTAGCTTTTAGTTTGGATTCCAGAAGAGTAGCGACGCCATTTTTATCTTTATTAGAAAAAAGGCAGAGAAGAAGCAGAACAGAATTGTGTGTAGAAGAGGCTAGGTCTTAGGATGTATTTATAGGTGTAGTTAGTTGTTTTAGGCCTTTAGATAAACCCTAAAACAGATCAGAACCGTCAGAATTCGTCACAGGCTCACCAAAACAGCCCAAAAACCCATCCAGATGCACCCAGGCCGACCTGGCACGACCAGGGAGGTCGACCCCCAGGTCGACCCTAGGGTCGACACCCATGTCGACCTGGTCCCCTCCAGGTCGACCCCCAGGTCGACCTGGTCTGGGCGGGAATTTTCCCGCCTGGCTCGTTTTCTGCATTTTTGAAATCTGTTTCGTTTTTCTGATTTTTTGTGAAACTTCTGAGGGCCATATCTCAGTCATACTGAATCCGATTTACGAAATTTCGGACTCTTTTTCGCGTATTTTTCCGAGACGAACGCAACCGCGAAACCCGTTTCCCTTAATTCTCAAATCTGTAATTAGTTATTCTTTAGTTTGTGGCTATTAATATTAACAGAATTACGGGGTGTTACATTTTTCATTTATCTGCAGCATTCATCATTTTCTATGATTTTTCTACATTACTGTGATGTTTGAATAATTATAGACATTGAATTCGAAAGTCTGGAGTAATCCAGTACATAAAAGCATGCAACATTTTAATACAACTGTTGTGATGTTAGCAATTTTGCGAAAAGTTACAAATTTTCCTGCATTTTCGTTGAAGCAAGAACTTTTTATGTTTTCAAATAATTTTTTGTACTTTTTACATAAATAAAAAGATAATTCCATATTGAATTAAGTTTTGAAGTCTGGTAGGTTTTTATTTCTATTTTTAATGATTTTTCAAAAATAAAGATCTAATTTACAAAGTTTACAGGGAGTTTTTTAGTGTATTTTAAACCTAATAGAGACCTGAGCAAAACTATTACTTTTTATTATTATATAAGAAAAAAGTAGGTATTTAAAATAATTATTTTCGTCTTATATTATTAACTACAACCCTTAATGTGTGTTCTTAGTGCACACATTGACACACTATATATAGAGACACAAAATCATATACAATTTGTAGACCCTTGGATTTGTTTGACTTTATATAAAAGGTGAAGTTTAGAGAAAGATCCAATAACTAAGATTTTTTTAATGTCCAATTTTATGTCAATATTTTGGGTTCTACTAAATTGTATGTATATATATATATATATATATAGATGTATATGTGTGTGTAGCATCAAGCGCAACACCCCTATAGCCTTCTAATTTCTTCCACATTCTTATTTCCCTCTCTTCCCACTAACTCCCCTTCCTCCACTAACATATTTAATTGTAAATGAGTGGCTATTATTCCAGTGCAAAAGGCGTGCCACGAAATCGGGGTACCATATAACCCATGTATATTACACACACACATACACACACACATACACACACACACATACACACACACACACACATATACATATATATATATATATATATATATATATATATATATATATATAGACACACACACAAGTGCGAACCTGTGCTACACATAAAGAGTTCATGTGTTTTTTGTGGTGCTAACTCGAATATAATATCTAAAAAATGTGTTATCGAACCTCTAGTTGAAAAGTTTCAATAAAAACTCCAATAAATTAGCACTAAGAACACACTTTTGATAATCAAATTGTATGTTAAAGATTAGGAAAATTGATTTCATCATCCAGTTTAACTCCTAGAAACCAAGTGCTGGAGATAGTAGCATATAACATTAGTGACATGTTTAAAGTTTGCACTGAATACAAATGAAGAATGAGAATTAAATAGGTCGCTTTACATTTTACCCAAACAACGTAATGATACAATCATGCATATGCTAGAAGAGTGCAGCTCCAAAGGCCTAACACATTATGAATGTTTTAGATCCTCTAATCTAAAACACTTCAAAATCAAGAGAATACTAATATATCTTAGGCATATCAGAAGGTTAACTGCCATAAGTTTTCACTGTAGATATACATATATGAACATATTTTATTTCATTTACTTTAACTGTTTGAAAATTCAACGCATTCATTACTATTTCTACTTCAGGCAAAATGTCATAACAGTAATTGACGCATTAAAATTCAATCCATTAAGGAGTGTAAACACAAAAGCTGGAGGCTATAAATTAATGTGTTTCGTACATCTTTGCAGTAGCAGTGTAAGTTAAAAAATGCATTCAAATCTCGTACTTAATCATAATAAATGCAGTTGTTGCATAAGCTGCAATTTCTCAATTGATGACCAATATAAAAAGCAACAAGCTCAAGAATTATATAATAAAATGCCAAATATCGGTGAGGATTAAGTTTTGAACACATATTCATTTGAGTATTAAAGACGAAAAACAATTGCATGAGCACAAGCAACAGCAGTTTATTAGGTTTGTAAAAGCATTTTAAATAATGGGAGCTGTATATAAATCTTGATAAGTATGACCAAAATAAATATCATTTGAAGTCTAGATGAACACATCTTATGTCATAGAGCAATATTTCATAAGAATAAAGTCATAATCTAAATACAAATTTTGTTGTGATTCGTGACATAAAATCACATATATGTTGAAGTCAATGATATGTGCGTTGTAGCGGAAAAGATCTTGCAAGAAGGAGTCGCAAGAGGAAGCAAGGGATTTCAGACATATGAAATTATTTTTCATACATCTAAATAATTTCATAGTTTTATCCTAGAAGTATTTTCAGACACCTGAATCTGAAATATTCCGTTTTGACTAGATTTTTTAGAAGATTTATTTTGAGATCTTTTAGGGTCCAGTTAGGGTATTGACCTAGGTTTTCTATTTGCCTATATAAGCATCTTTTAGAGATAGATTATTTCTACTGGAAAGGGAGAAAAACTTGTTTTTGTTTTTGGGGATTGAGATATCTGCTCAATTTTAGGTTTTTCTTTGTAATTAATTGGTGTATTAATAAAGGTTTGTTTGGAGGAATTCGTTTGTTATTATTTTCTTCTTCCCTCTTTCAAAATCTAATTGTTAGTGATCCTTAAGAAACCCTAACAATTGGTATCATAGCCTTCTACACAATTTTTTTGAAGAGGGTTTGAATATGGATAAAATAATTGTTGAAAAGCTTATTGGGAGAAATTGGGAATTATGGAAGGCAAAGATGGAAGATTTTATTTACCTTAATGGTCTTCATCAACCATTAGAAAACAATAGGGAAAACCTAGCAATTTATCTAAAGCAAATTGGAAGACTTTGGATAAGAAGGCCGCTCCATCTATTCGATGTTTTATGAATAATTCAGTGTTTCATATTATTTTTAATGAAATATCTACTTATGCAATATGGAAGAAGTTTATGAAAAGAATTCCCCAGAGAACAAGGCTCTTCTTATGAGAAGATTGGTGAATCTGAAGCTTAAGGAAGGTGGATCAATTGGTGAGTATCTTAATGATTTTCAGGAAATTGTGAATCAATTGGCTGCCGTGAATATCAAGGTGGATGATGAAACACAAGCTTTAATGATGATGAGTTCATTACTGGAGAGTCGGGAAATACTTGTGGTTGCATTGAATAACTCAAATTTGGATGGCGTTGTTTCAATGGGGTCAGTGGTTAGTAGCTTGCTTAATGAGGAGATGAGGAGGACAAGCCTTATGGAAGGAAAAAGATAAGAAGGCAACATAAATTGGAACTCCTATTGAAAAGGCTTATATTGCAAGGAGGGTTAATATTTGAAATATGGAAAAACAATCAAATAAACTAGACATGAAAAAGGAATACATTTGTTTTTACTGTGACAAACCTGGTCATCAGCTAAGATTTTGTCATAAGCTTAAAAGGGATAAAGAAAAGATGAAGGCACTGGAAGAAGAGTCATATAAACAAAATAGTAATGATAATGAGGAGAGTTTCGATGAGGAACTTCAGGGCAATGTTTTATGTGCTAATGAAGGCGAAATCATAGATTGGGTACTTGATTTAGGTGCTTGTTTCCACATATGCCATCATAGGGAAGCATTTACTGATTATGAAGAACAAACTAGTAAAGTGGAATCTGCCTATGGTCGAAATTTGCATATTAAAGGCATAGGTTCGGTTGAGTTAAAGATGACGGATGGAAAGGTGGTGAAGCTAACAGGAGTTAGGTATATCCCAGAAATTAAGAAGAATCTTGCTTCAATAGGACAGTTGGAACAAAAAGGCTACAATTTTTCGACTAGAGGTGGAGTCACAAGGGTTTGGAGGGGTAATAAGGAGCTTTTACACGCAAAACTAGGAGATAATAACATGTATAAATTGCTTGGAAAAACGATGGAGAATGTTATGAGTTCTAAAACTATATTTGGAGAGGCAAGTTCATCTAAATTAAGGTAGAGCCCACAGCGTAAAGCCACAAAGCCTACATGGAGGCCATTGTGATATTACAAACAATTTTGAGATTATTTTTGTGTAATGCATCTCAGGGGGGAGATGCATCTTTTCTAGGTGGTTTTTGGGTTTGTTATGTGATTGTTGAAGTGTTGACGTGCTTTCATATCAAGGTGGAGTGTTGTGATTTGTGACATTAAATCACATGTATGTTGAAGGCAATGTTATGTGTGTTGTGGCGAAGAAGAAGATCTCGTAAGGAGTCGCAAGAGGAAACAAAGGATTTCAGACATTTGAAATTATTTTCAGACGTCTGAATGATTTCAAAGTTTTATCTCAGTAGAATTTTCAGATGTTTGAATCGGAAATATTTTGTTTTGATCGGACCTTGTGGAAGATTTTTTTTAAGATCTTTTAGGGCCCAATTAGGGTATTGACCTAGGTTTTCTATTTTCCTATATAAGCATCTTTTAGAGATAGATTAGTGTACTGGAAAGGGAGAAAAACTTGTTTTTGTTTTTGAGGATTGAGATTTCACCTCAATTTTAGGTTTTTTTTGTAATTAATTGGTGGATTAATAAAGATTTGTTTGGAGGAATTCGTATGTTATTGTATTCTTCTTCCCTCTTTCAGAATCTAATTATTTAATGATCATAAGGAAACCCTAACAAATTTCTGAAATGGAATGAAGATGAAGTTGAAATTTAGCATGATGATTCACAATTGAAAATATGAGTATCCCTTTAAAAGCCTAATTTGTGCTGAATGGTGGAAAAGTGTCAGTTTGATAGTGTTGACGCCTAAAATTGTCGTCAACACCAGAGAGTCCCAAAAATTTGAAACTTTTATGTCCGAAGCGGAGAAGCATAAGAGATGCAGTAGTAATGTGCGGGGATGTAAAGGACACGGTTATTTATAGTGGTTCGGCCCGTCGGGGCCTACATCAACTTTGAATGCTGTACTGATTTTATTCCATCACAACAAAGTACAACAAGACTGTTACAAGAGCTATAAGGATTACCAACATCTTCTTAGTCCTTATTATCGATCCTCTTTGCTAAGCGAGAGTTGTAACACCCCAAATTTTCTGAGAAAATTAAAATTAACAAATTCAAGAACACTTAATTTTTAGAAGAAGAATTAAGTGAAAGTTTGCGCTATTACGTTCGTCTCAAAATTTTGGTCAAGATAGACATTTGGTTTGCATAAAACGGATACCTTATGAAGAAGTTATTAAGCCTTGAAGTTTGTATGCATATGAGAAATATATATATATATATAGATATATATATATAAATTAAATAAATAAATATGCAAAAAAGTTCAAAACAGCGAATCGGGAGGGGGAATAACCAAACCGGCCCATTTTTGAGGTCGACCCGAGCCTTGCTGGGTCGACTAGGGGTTGATTCAGGGTGTTTGGCTGTGAACCTGTGGGCTGATTCACTCTAAGGCAGATGTGGCATCTGATTAGTTCTGATGGACTCCTTGCTGAGTCATTAGGGATGATGTGGCTATTCTATCTTGTCTGAATGGCTTTGATTTGCTCTAGGTTAATCTGATGGTTCCTATTAAATCAAACTTCTATATAAGCAACCTGATACCTCAACCCTAAATCATATTAAAAATCAAACCAAGAGTCGTCATGCTGCCGTTGGACAACCTCGAGTAGCCGCCGTTCAACTTGAAGCAAATTAAAAGAGACAAACCAAATCAAATCAAAATTAAACTAAAACAACGATTGTCTACATCAAAGGCGAGCATTTCAACTTCTGAATACAGATTCCAGAAATCAAGATTGTCTTTTGTAAGCGTAATTATCTTTTAGATGTAAATAAATTTAAGACGTGATTTGATATAAAGTGAAAAATAGAATTATACCATGTTGTATAATATTGACGATGCTAATTCATGTTTGTTTCTTGTGATGATTTTATCATGAATTGTCTTGGAATGTTTGTGGCTTATTGGACTTGGTGTTGGATCTATTAAAGATTGAGAATGAAACTATCAATATCATATGCAAGTTATATGTTTCATGTTAAGATCTACATATATATGTTTATACGATTAATGCAAGTTGTATGTATTATGTTAGATCCAAGTCAAGATCTACATATATATATTCATATGCTTTATGTTAGATCCATATGCCTATATATATGTTCATATGTTCATATGCAAGTTACAAGTTTTATGTTGGATCCATGTCAAGATCTATCTAGGTTCATATGATTAATGCAAGTTATATGTTTTATGATAGATCCAAGTCACGATCTAATAATACATATGTTTATATGCAAGTTACATGTTAGATCCAAAACTAGATCTATATTTATATGCATATTTGCAAAGTGGTCTTATGCAAGTTCACCTTGTTAGATCTAGATCACACCTATATGTTAATGTTAAAATTATACATGCCTTGGGATTGGACATGTCATGATTATGTCATATGCTAGTTTATAATTGAGGTTATGTTCACACATGCCTAGATCTACATATTAACAAGTTTTAGGATTATGATTATCTAAATCTATATTATATGCAAGTTCATGTGACATGTTAAATTATATAAATAAAGTTTTATCTAAAATTTACTTGTTTGGTTGAATCTATATTATGCATGTTCCCTTCTTTACCTGTTGTTTATAAATTGGGCTAATATGCGGGCCCAATGACTTTATGTGATTAATACGAACGAACAAACGGGGGTAACGTTGGGATAGTTATTAAATCAAAACATGTTAATAATGTAGGTGGGCCCAAAACCATGTAAATGGTTAAGGCCATGAATGGTATTATTTATACCATTAGTCTTGAACATAATTAAAATTTGTGACATGAAACACTTGTAGAAAATTCGCATATATAAAATGTAAAAGATGAATATGCCCAACCCGAGGTTAGACTGAGTTGTGGTGCAAACCTGCCCGGAACCGACCGGCACATCCAGGAACCACAACAATACCTGTCTAATGTGAGAGTTTAATGCATCAAGCCTACAAAGACCCGAGGTTAGAATGAGTTATGGTCTAAAACTACCGGAACCGACCGACACATCCAGTAACCACAATAATACCTGTTTAATGTGAGTGGTTGGTGCTTTAATTAATTAATTAAAGCTCATGAACAATCAAGCTAGAAATGGTGAGGTTAAGTAATTAAGGGAAAATTTAACCAACTTAACATGTTAACAAGACAAGATTGGTGGGGTTAAGTAATTGAGGAAACACTTAACCAACTTAACATGTTAACTAGACAAGATTGATAGGGGTTAAGTCAAACCAAGGACACTTAACCAATTTAGCATGTTGACTAGAAAAACCCTAGTAACGGGGACCCGTTTCAGCAGTAACCCACATGGATGTATCAAGGTACCCTGAACTAGGCAGGGTGGGGCACGACTACTGGGCTGAATATAAGCGGTCAAAAGGGCAGCGGTTAGGTGCGTCAGTGTAGGTTCCGACGGAGTACGGGCGTGCACGGGCTCCGGAGTGGAAAAAGCAGGCATTGGGCATCAGACATACACTTGTGCATCTTTGAATCGTGTTAGGGTTGCCATTATAGGACTTGATACACCCTATACTGGAACCAGCACAAGTACGTAAAAATCACGTGGGGCTGCACGACACCGGGAATACATGAATGCGCGTAGGAGCCGATCAATACATGAATGGGATCACTTTATCATGAATATACATTGCTAGTTAAACAGCTCTTAGTGGGTGCAGAGAAGTAAAAGTGGGTGCGATAGCCAAATCTAGTTAAATCTTACTTTACCTAGTTTTAGGACTACCCTATCCTTGTGGTATCATTCTAAGTTCAGTTTATTCATGTTATATTCTTTTACTTGTTTTCATGCTATTAAATAACTGGGCTTACTTATGTCCGACCCATTTTCCTTTCGCTTCTTTTCTTCCCCCCCCCCCAAAGGTCCGCAGGGAGGAAACACTTCTGCTTAGTTCAGGTTGGCCAAAGCTTGAAGACCGTAGATGTAAGGCTTGGACTTTCCTTTTTGAGCTATGGCTATGATCAAGCATTTATTGGGGATTTATGTCAATTTATTTTCAGTATTGCTTCTTTATGTTTTCAAGACAGATGAAAAGTTGTAATAATTTGGAAGGTTGAAACAGTTGTTGAATTGTTGTGTTTAACAAGTATTTATGAAATAATATTGATCTTTTTCCACTTATGAAATAATATTGATCTTTTTCCGCTGCATAAATTTTCTGTCTTGTAGTTTATTAGTATCTTGTACCTTAAAACGCTCCACCGAAGTTAAGGCATTCCCTTTGAGAGTGACCTTAATGGAGGTGGGGTGTTACACTTGGTATCAGAGCTAAAGGTTACCAGATCGGATAAAATTTTTGAAACTATTTTTCAAAAAGAAGTCATAAAGAAGCATTTTCAAGAAAAAATGTTAATTTAAAAAGGCATAATCCCCAAAGCCATATGCATTATCTTTCTATCCTTCGTTTTGAATCTTTCCTTTTTGTTTCAGCATGCCTGGGGATCTTAACCTTCCAGAGGGTGTATCGATACCTGCCTGGTTCAGGAGATACCTAGAAGCTAGGGCCAATGATGCGGGCCTAGCAGACATTCCTCCTCCCCCAGATGCTGCTCCTCCTCCTCCGAGAGGAAATGCTTTCTCAAAGATCTGTAGAGACTTTAGATCCATGGGTGGAAAAGACTTTAAGGGGAGCGAATCATACGTTGAAGCCAGAAACTGGCTCAAGGAGACTGATGACTTATTCATTATCTTTGAAGTAGATGAGGGGCAGAAATATAGTTGGTGGTGTGGTTTCTCAAAGATGAGGCCTCCTTCTGGTGGGAAGTCACTAATGCTGAAAGACCGGTAGAAACTTGGGAGGACTTCAGGGCGAGATTTGAAATGAAGTCCTTTCACAAACTAAGCAGAGTTTGCAAATAGAGAAGTTCCTATCACTTAAACAGGGCAGCTTGTCGGTCAAATAATACGTCAATAAATTCAACCAGCTTACTCGATTTGGACTGGAGTTAGTAAACACTCCACGCAAGAAGGCTCTCTGCTTTGCCAAAGGACTGAATGAGCCACCGCAAGGTTTGGCAATGTCCCATATACCTATGGGAGCGACTTACGAGAGACTGGTGGACATGGCTCTGTTGCAAGAGGAGAACAAAGATGGCAAGAAGGAGGTAAAGAAGGAAGAGCCTCAAAACAAGAAAGGAGTTGGATCTCAGAACAAGAAGACGGACACCAAGAAAGGCGGGAAGGTTAATAAATCCCATAAGAAGATGAAGTGCAATTTCTATGGGATACCTGGACACTTGGCTAGGGACTGTAGAAAGAAAAGGAGGAAATTGGGCGCTTGTTTCTAGTGCGGGGATATTGGACACTTGTCTAAGGACTGCCTAAAAAGGCAAGGGCAGGGACAGAGGACTGGATCATCTTCTGGAGGGCAGGTTCATGCTCTCGTTGCACCTCTGTAGGAATGAGGTAGACATATTTCTGTTGAGAGTTTAGTTTATCTGTTTGATAATCATGTTCGTACTTTCTTTGATTCTGGCGTATCACACTCTTTTATATCTACTGCTTTAGTTGAATCTCTGCACCTAGACACCCATATAGTAGAGGATCCCTTAGTTGTTTCAAATCCAATTGGGGGGCTCAGTTTATTTGTCAATGATTTATTTGGATTTTGAAATCTCTATTTTAAGTGTTGGGTTTAAATGTAATGCTTATGTTTTGGGCTTCACGGGCTATGAGCTTATTCTAGGCATGGACAGGCTATCCAGTAATGGTGCCGTCCTCGATTGTGAAAAGAGAGTGGTTAGACTCATGACTCGCCTCGGTAACACTCTCAAAATCTCTTGTAATCTCATGAATTCTGTTATGCTAAGTTATCTAGAATCTCTTGATGCGTCTGTTGAAAATTTGCAGTCTGTTAGAGTGGTCCGTGAATACTCGAATGTGTTTAAAGAGGTAAAGGGCTTACCTCCGAAGCGGGAGATGGACTTCCGCATATACCTCGTTGACAATGCAAAACCCGTTGCTTTACCCGTTAGACACATGGCTCCAAAGGAGAGAAAAGAACTCAGCAAGCAAGTTAAAGAGCTACTTGAAAAGGGGTTCATAAGACAGAGTATTTCTGAATGGGGTGCTCCAGTAGTGTTCGCGACCAAAGCCGATGGTTCACTCCGCCTTTGCGTGGATTATAGGGAGCTGAACGAGCTGACCAAGAAGAATAGGCACCCATTCCCAAGAATTGACAATCTGTTTGATCAGCTCATAGGTGCATCTGTTTTCTCCCAACTAGATCTGGCTACCAAGTTTCATCAGCTAAGAGTGGTTGAGGATAGCATTGACAAGACCACATTTAGGACCCCGGATGGTTTCTTCGAGTGGCTTGTCATGCCTTTCGGCTTGACAAACGCACCTGCCTATTTCGTGGACTTGATGAGCAAGGTGTTCCGAGAATTCCTCAATAAGTTTGTGATGGTCTTCGTGGACGATATTTTGATCTTCTCGAAGAGTGAGGAAGAGCATGCTCAGCACTTAAGGGAAGTCATGGATACTCTCCGTGCACATCAGTTGAAAGCCAAATTCTCCAAATGCCATTTTTGGAGAGAAGAAGTTGGATTCCTTGGACATGTGGCGTCCAAAGAGAGGTTAGCCGTGGACCCCGCAAAAGTGGTTGCTGTGCAAGATTGGAAGATTCCACGAAACGCAACTGAAGTACGAAGCTTTCTTGGGCTAGCAGGATTTTACTGGAAGTTCATCAAAGACTTTGCGAAAATCTCAGCTCCACTTACAAGGTTGGCGAAGAAGAAACTAGTTTTCTCTTGGGATTTGGATTGCGATATTGCTTTCCAATGCTTGAAAAGGGCTCTAACAACAACCCCAGTTCTGACATTGCCTGATGGGAGCAAGATGTTTACCGTATACACGGATGCATGCGGTACAGGATTATGCGCTATCTTGATGCAAGAAGGGAAGGTAGTAGCTTATGGTGGAAGGCAGTTGAAAGTACATAAAAAAACTACCCAGCCCACGACCTAGAATTGGCGGCCATCGTTTTCGCTCTTAAGTCTTGGCTCCATTATCTCCTAGGTGAGAAATTT
The DNA here is from genome assembly GCA_030737875.1 of Allium sativum. NCBI lineage: Eukaryota > Viridiplantae > Streptophyta > Magnoliopsida > Asparagales > Amaryllidaceae > Allium > Allium sativum. The sequence continues at coordinate 38,650,034 of JASFAX010000020.1, read as the reverse complement.
GAATTTTTACTGACCATAAATCATTGAAGTACCTTTTCTCGTAGAAAAATCCCAACTTGAGGCAGAAAAGATGGATGGAGTTTCTTGCCTCATATGATTTTGAGATTTTCTATACTCCTGGCAAGGGCAATGTAGTAGCAGACGCTCTGAGTAGAAAGAAGCTGACCTTGAGCCCTCTCTTTGTAGAAAGGCAAAGCTTGGATTACATAGCCAACTTTGACTATAGACCCTCCTCTGAATTTGTACCTGGCTTGTTAGCAACACTGGAAGTACGGCCTAAACTTTTTGACTCAATAGGAAACACACAACATGAAGACCCTCAGCTAGTAGATGTGATAGATAAGATAATTAGAGGTGAGACTTCGAGTCACCTCAATAGATAATCCATCGATGATAAGGGATGGTTGAGATGGGATGGAAGGCTATGCGTCCCACAAGTAAGAGATTTACTGAAAACGGTTCTAAAAGAAGCATATCATTCAATGATGACCATACACCCAGGCGGAGACAAAATGTATAAAGACATCAAAAGAGTTTTCTTTTGGAATGGCATGAAGAGGGATGTAGCTAAATTCGTTTCTAAGTGCATGATATGCCAACAGGACAAGGCGGAGCAGAAGAAGCCTGGTGGTTTGCTTCATCCTCTAGAGGTCCTACAGTGGAAATGGGATAGCATTTCGATGGACTTTATTGATGGGTTGCCTAGGTCAAGAAGGGGCAATACTAGTATTTGGGTAATAGTGGACCAGCTCACAAAAAGCGCTCACTTTATAACTGTCAAAAGTAGAAGGACTGCCTCATCTCTAGCATCTCTATATCTTAAAGAGATAGTTCGACAGCATGGGATACCTTCCAACACAGTAAGCGATCGAGACCCTATCTTTACAAGCGAGCTCTGGAAGAGTTTGCAAGAGGTTGTATGCACACAACTATGTCTCATGGCCTACCATCCCCAAACCAATGGACAGACGGAGAGAGTGAACAGAGTCTTAGAAGACCTCTTGAGATTGTGTGTTCTTGACTTTGGAGGGACATGGGAAGATCATCTTCCTCTGGTGGAGTTCGCCTACAACAATAGCTACCAAGCTACGATAGGCATGGCACCCTTCGAAGCCTTATACGGGAGACCGTGTCAATCACCAACCTGTTGGTGGGAATCCACATACAAGCTTATACTTGGGCCAGACATGATTAGGGAAACCTCAGAAAAGGTGGACCTAATAAGAAGACAAATTAAGACTTCTCAAGATAGTCAGAAGTCCTATGCAGATAAAAGAAGGACCGATCTTGAGTTTGAGGTTGGAGACAGAGTGTTCCTTAAAGTATCTCCTTTGAGGAATGTTGTTCGCTTTGGATCCAAAGGGAAATTGACACCTAGATTCATAGGACCATTTCCTATCATTGAAAGAATTGGGACGATGGCCTGCAGATTAGAGCTACCTAAAAAGTTGGCTGGAGTTCACAATGTCTTTCATATTTCTCATCTACGGAAGTGCTTACATGAGTTTGCGGAAGTGGTGGAACCAAAGATACTAGAAGAGGTAGAAGTGGAATGAGAAGCGACAGTGAGAAGAATCCCAACTTGTATCTTGGAAACAGAAGTCAAAAAGCTACGCAACCGTGAAGTCAAGCTTGTTAAAGTACAATGGAGTGACAATGAAGAGGACGCGACTTGGGAGACCGAAAGCAAGATACACGCAGCCTACCCTTATCTTTTTGAGGGTACATCTTTGATCTCTCCTTTATCATAAGTTTATTCGTGCTTAGTTATCTTCACGGTCCTATTTCTTGATCCTTAGTAGAAATCAATGGATGTAAACATGTATTTGAAACATGTTATGGTTGATGGTTGCAAAGTGGTTGCAAGTGGTTGCTAGTGATTGCTCGTGGATGCATATGCACATACACATTAGGTTCCAGATCGGCTCAATCACTTTCATATTGCATTTGCATATGAATGCATGAAATTGTATGTGGATTGAAACTTAACGTGTTATCATATGGACGTTGCATTTGTATGAATGATTGTGCACTCATGTAGGATTTTGAATAGGAAAAATTGCATACATAATGGACTCATGGCACTCTCACGATTCGCATTAAGGAGGTCAACTGGATCAGTAGACCGCCTGATTTTGTACAAGATAAGAGACATATACACACACTCTGCATATGTTCATATGGCATTAGAAGTCTTTTAAGGACAATGGATGCTTGTGGATGATGGATGAGTAGATGGATGATTGGATGTTAAGACGCATTCTTCTTAACGTGAAGACTTCGGGGACGAAATCCTTTAAGGAGGGGAGAATATAACACCCCGAATTTTCTGAGAATATTAAAATTAACAAATTCAAGAACACTTAATTTTTAGAAGAAGAATTAAGTGAAATGGGTTGCGCTATTACGTTCATCTCAAAATTTTGGTTAAGATAAATATTTGGTTTGCATAAGATGGATACCTTATGAAGAAGTTATAAAGCCTTGAAGTTTGTATGCATATGAGAAATATATATATATATATAAAATAAATAAATAAATAAATAAATATGCAAAAAAAGTTCAGAACAGCGAATCGGGAGGGGGAATAACCGAACTGGCCCATTTTTGAGGTCGACCCGAGCCTCGCTGGGTCGACTAGGGGTTGATTCAGGGTGTTTGGCTGTCAACCTATGGGCCGATTCGCTCTAAGGCAGATGTGGCATCTGATTGGTTCTGATGGACTCCTTGATGAGACATTATGGCTGATGTGGCTATTCTATCTTGTCTGAATGACTTTGATTTGCTCTAGGTTAATCTGACGGTTCCTATTAAATCAAACTTCTCTATAAGCAACCTAATACCTCAACCCTAAATCATATTAAAATTCTAGCCAAGAGCCATCATGCTGGCGTTGGACAACCTCAAGTAGCCGCCGTTCAACTTGAAGCAAATTAAAAGAGACAAACCAAATCAAATCAAAATTAAACAAAAACAACGATTGTCTACATCAAAGGCGAGCATTTCAACTTCAGAATACATATTCCAGAAATCAAGATTGTCTTTTGTAAGTGTAGTTATCTTTTAGATGTAAATAAATTTAAGACGTGATTTGATATAAAGTGAAAAATAGAATTATACCATGTTGTATAATATTGACGATGCTAATTCATGTTTGTTTCTTGTGATGATTTTATCATGAATTGTTTTGGAATGTTTGTGGCTTATTGGACTTGGTGTTGGATCTATTAAAGATTGAGAATAAAACTATCAATATCATATGCAAGTTATATGTTTCATGTCAAGATCTACATATATATATATATATATATATATATATATATATATATATATATGTTTATATGATTAATGCAAGTTGTATGTATTATGTTAGATCCAAGTTAAGATCTACATAAATAAATATATATATATATTCATATGCTTTATGTTAGATCCATATGCCTATATATATGTTCATATGTTTATATGTTCATATGCAAATTACAAGTTTTATGTTGGATCCATGTCAAGACCTATCTAGGTTCATATGATTAATGCAAGTTATATGTTTTATGATAGATCCAAGTCACGATCTAATTATACATATGTTCATATGCAAGTTACATGTTAGATCCAAAACTAGATCTATATTTATATGCATGTTTGTAAAGTGGACTTATGCAAGTTCACCTTGTTAGATTTAGTTCACGCCTATATGTTACTGTTAAAATTATACATGCCTTGGGATTGGACATGTCATGATTATGTCATATGCTAATTTATAATTGAGGTTATGTTCACACATGCCTAGATCTACATATTAACGTGTTTTAGGCTTATGATTATCTAAGTCTAAATTATATGCAAGTTCATGTGACATATTTAATTATGTGAATAATGTTTTATGTAAAAGTTACATGTTTGGTTGAATCTATATTATGCATGTTCCCTTCTTTACCTCTTGTTCATAAATTGGGCTAAAATGCGGGCCCAATGACTTTATGTGATTAATACGAACGAACAAACGGGGGTAACGTTGGGATAGTTACTAAATCAAAACATGTTAATAATGTAGGTGGGCCCAAAACCATGTAAATGGTTAAGGCCATGAATGGTATAATTTATACCATTAGTCTTGAACATAATTAAAATATGTGACATGAAACACTTGTAGAAAATTCACATATATAAAATGTAAAAGATGAATATGCCTAACCCGAGTTTAGACTGAGTTGTGGTGTAAACCTGCCCGGAACCGACCGGCACATCCAGTAACCATAGCAATACCTGTCTAATGTGAGAGGTTAGTGCATCAAGCCCAGAAAGACCCGAGGTTAGACTGAGTTGTGGTGTAAAACTGCCGGAACCGACCGGCACATCCAGTAACCACAACAATACCTGTCTAATGTGAGTGGTTGGTGCTTTAATTAATTAATTAAAGCTCATGAACAATCAAGCTAGAAATGGTGAGGTTAAGTAATTAAGGGAACACTTAACCAACTTAACATGTTAACAAGACAAGATTGGTGGGGTTAAGTAATTGAGGAAACACTTAATCAACTTAACATGTTAACTAGACAAGATTGATAAGGGTTTAGTTAAACAAAGGACACTTAACCAATTTAGCATGTTGACTAGAAAAACCCTGGTAACGGGGACCCGTTTCAGTAGTAACCAACATGGATGTATCAAGATACACTGAACTAGGCAGGGTGCGGCACGATTACTGGGCTGAATATAAGTGATCAAAAGGGCGGCGGTTAGGTGCGTCAGTGTAGGTTCCGACGGAGTACGGGCGTGCACGGGCTCCGGAGTGGAAAAAGCAGGCACTGGGCACCAGGAGTACACTCGTGCATCTTTGAATCGTGTCAGGGTTGCCATTATAGGACTTGATACACCCTATACTGGAAACAGCACAAGTACTTAAAAATCACGTGGGACTGCATGACACCGGGAATACATGAATGCGAGAAGGAGCCGATCTATACATGAATGGGATCACTTTATCATGAACATACATTGCTAGTTAAACACCTCTTAGTGGGTGCAGAGAACTAAAAGTGGGTGCGATAGCCAAATCTAGTTAAATCTTACTTTACCTCATTTTAGGACTACCCTATCCTTGTGGTATCATTCTAAGTTCAGTTTATTCATGTCATAGTCTTTTACTTGTTTTCATGCTATTAAATAACTGGGCTTACCGGACTTATGTCTGACTCGTTTTCCTTTCGCTTCTTTTCTTCCGTTTCCCCCTCCTCCAGGCCCACAGGGAGGAAACACTTCTGCTTAATCTAGGTTAGCCAAAGCTTGAAGACCGTAGATGTAAGGCTTGGACTTTCCTTTTTGAGCTATGGCTATGGTCAAGCACCTATTGGGGATTTATGTCAATTTATTTTCAGTATTGCTTCTTTATGTTTTCAAGATAGATGAAAAGTTGTAATAACTTGGAAGGTAGAAACATTTGTTGAATTTTTGTGTTGAACAAGTATTTATGAAATAATATTGATCTTTTTCCATTTATGAAATAATATTGATCTTTTTCCGCTGCATAAATTTTTTATCTTGTAATTTATTAGTATCTTGTATCTTAAAACGCTCCACCGAAGTTAAGGCATTCCCTTTAAGAGTGATCTTAACGGAGGTGGGGTGCTCCAAGAGTAGCCGAGGCTGCATGAGGCGGAGTCATGGTCGAGTGAGGCGGAGTCGACCCCAAGAGGCGGAGTCGAGGCCGAGTGAGGCAGCGATTTCGAGGACGAGTGGCGGTGTCGAGGCCGAGTAGTGGAGTCAAGGAAGAGAGGCGGAGCCGAGGCCGAGTGAGGAGGAGTCGAGGATCGGGGTCCAAGGGAGGCGGAGGCGTGGCTTGAGGTACAAAGGAGCCAGAGTCGTGGCCCGGGGTCCTAAGGAGGTGGAGTCAACCCTCGAGGTCCGAGGGAAGCGGAGTCGAGCCTCGGGGTCTGAGGGAGGCAGAGGCGAGGCCTTCTTCTTCTTCGTTGAGTGGGATAGGTTTTGACTTGGTCAACAATGTCCGGGAGGTCCGGAAATATCTGAAGGTGGTGCAATGTCCAAAAGCACGGCTAAACCCTCATTAGTATGCTCATGAGTCCAAGCATATTCATCTTCTCCCTTGTATGCTGAAGGGAAGAGCCTAGGAGGTATTGGAGAAGAAGGTGGAAGCCATAAAAGCTTGAGAGAGAGAGAGAGAGCTTGGACCAACCTCTTGAATGGAGGAAGTGAGGGGGTATTTATAGTGGAGAAGTTAGGTGAAGGTAGGTGGAAGTAGGTGAAAAGTAAGAAGGGATAAAAAGAAGTGTTAAAATGGATAAAAAGGAGTGGGGTTTGCAATATGGAGTGATCAGCCAAAAATAGGTGGTCGGTGTGTGCCGATCAGCTATTTTTATGTTATCAACATGGACGGGAGCTTATTGGGGGAAAGATTTGGTTTTGTCCTATCCCAAGGCATATCCCTCTAGAAAATCTCGAACCTCAATGTGTCGAAGCCCAGAAACTCAAACCCCTCCCTTGGGTACGAAATTCGTAAACTGTGGGGTTCGGACTTCGGACCCCGTGGGGTTCGGACTTCGAACCCCGTGGGGTTCGGACTTCAAACCTCAAAGGGTATGGAAAAGGACGATGAGCATCGAGGCTAAGGCCTTTGCCCTTCTGGGGTTCGAGGTGATGGATTGACGATGTTTTGGAGGAACGGTAAGGTACTTGTTAGCGTGATCCCTTCTTGACCTATTTTCTTTGCTCTGCGGCGACATTCCCGTCTTTAACCATAAACGATACATTGAGTCGAGCGCGCCTTGCGTACTCTTGGGAACTGGACCAAAAAGCCGGTTAACGTATAGTATATTAACCAGAGTAGTAGCATTTATTGTCAGTTATAATTATTCCGTTACATTGATCAACTATCACTGCAAAATGTAGTCGTATGTATAAGTCAATATATTTCTTAGTATTACCTAAAATATTGTTGTGCTATTTAGAATTTGATAGGGGTTTAATGTATAATGAAGATTGCTAAACAAATTTAAAAAAGGTTGTATTCATTGTATGCCAGTGAATGACATTCAAAAGAACGAAATAAATGTTCATGCAGATAGTGTGTAAACCTCAAAAAAAGTCAAATCAATGTTAGCAATGGGCAAGTTGTAGTTATCTTGCAAATAAAATGAAGTAAACCATAGCTAATAAATAAAATAGTGACTAAAGAAAAGAGATCATACAAAGAATGTGAATACATTTTCAACTCAAAGGAAATAGTGACTAAAGCAAGCATCAGATTTTAGTCTTGATTCATATTCTATGTGTTGAGGTATGCAGAATTAAAATACAATAACTATTTTTTGTAAGCAGCTGATTTTTAAGTACTCCGTAACACTTTTTATTATCAAAATAAAATAAAATACAAGGTTACCAAGTGATATACATACAACATGTAAACTAAATAGGATAATTTCACACTGGAAAACAAGCTAGAACAACATCCAGCATGACATATTAAAATACCCAACAAACTAGCAGACATGCCATATATTACAATACAGAATTTGACTAAAATAGAAGTAACTTGATAGAATTACATACGCCACAGAGGACTCAACACCTTTCTTTCAAGACGGGGCTACTAACCATTTTCATGAAGGCTTCTCAAAATTTCCTTTTTCCTGCTATGAGTTACAGGATGGTTGTCACCTGAGAGAATTGCAAAGGAAAAGCCAGGAGGAGAAGCAAAGACTTCATCAAGTGGCGACTTGAATGTTGCAGGAGGAACAAGGTCTCATATGGGTCAACTGTTTCAACTTGGTGTTCTTCTTGACTGAACCAAAAGGCTCCTTACTGCTAAAAGAGCCAAAAATTGCATTCAGAAGACTCATCCTATTTAAAAACCCTGTCTTAAGATGAAAAGAAGAGGTTTTCTTAAGGTTGATCGATTTAGCATGCAAAGGACCCTTCACCTACACTTTCGCAGTCATCTTATTATGAAAAGAGATGACATCTCTAAGAACTTATTCCAAATCTTCCCTTTTACCAACATCCGAAGAAGTAACATTGGCATTGTTTCTTGCTAGAATTCTTTCGGTGGTAACAGTTAATTCACTGAAGTCAACACAGTTTGAATTCTCCAGGCACAATTGCTGATCATAGAATTATGGCAGTATGGTTTCCCGTTTTTCAAATGATATTATATATGTTTCAGTGACTCAGCCTAGCCCACACTACCTTTATTTATTTGTACCAAGCCCAGGCAGCTATTACCCTGTAACAGTTAGAATAACATGTATATATAAGCGATCAGATGTACATTTTCAATTCATTCAATGACAATTACACTTTCAGTTCTGAAATAATATTGAAAGTTTTCTTTTATGGCATCAGAGCATAGCAAAGCCAAAAGGCAATATTTTTACATTCAAGATTTCAGATAAAAGCACAGCAAAGCCAAAAGGCAATAATTTTACATTCAAGATTTCAGATAATTTCAACTATAGAGTTGAGGTTGAAAGGCTATCATTTTTACTTCTCAGAAGATCCGGTTGCGAGATTGCAGTGCTGCAAACCGCCGTCCTCGATATGTTTTCATCACTGAAGCAAGCCTTCCGTTCATCGAGTAGTATCTTTTCCGATCAATTCTTATTACTCGTTTACCCTCTGTTTCATCAAGAAATCCTCTTCAAGCATTCTTGATTGCTCTCTGCGGTCAATATCCTTCACATTCCTATTAATAGCAACAGCAGTTGGTTGCAGAAATCAATATCCATATATAATTGATCACTGCCATCCAAGCTTTACTTTCTCAAAGTTTATAATCATCTCTTCGAGTCACAACGATTGGGAACAACGATACGACAAGTTCAAATACATCAAGAGTCGACAGTACTACAGCCTCTCCATCAAATACCCAACTGATCAAGCCAAAAAACCATGTAATTAAAATCGCTCTGGACGATGATAATTACATGCTCTGGAAATACCAAGTCGAAACAGTCTTAAAAGGCTATGGTTTGCAAGATTTCATTAAAGGCACTGTCAGAATACCACCTGTAATGGTTCAAGACAAAGACAATAATTTGATTAGTAATGATGAGTACATTCTCTATCAAAAACAAGATAGTCTTCTTGCATCTTGGCTAATTTCTTCTATAAGTGCTAATTTGTTATCACAGATTATTGGTGCTAATACATCATACGAAATTTGGGCAGCCATAGAGCAGATTTTTAATTCACAGTCAGCATCAAGAATCATGCACTACAGGAGTCAACTCCAAACTATCAAGAAAGATGGGATGAGTATGAGCGAATACTTAAAGATCAAGGTTCTATGTGATAAACTTGCAACTACAGGGTACATAATTTCAGAAAGTGAGCATGTTCTTTATATCACAAGGGGGTTGGATGAAGAATATGAGTCAGTTGTTACCTTCATTGCCTCACAAAGAACCATATCTGATATTCAATATGTTCACTCCACATTACTGGCACACGAAGGAAGGATTGAACAAAGAAGAGAAAGTCAATCGGATTATTCAGTTAATTATACTACTGTTTCAAAGAATAAAGGTTAGCAGAGAATTAATTCTACCCAGAGTTCAAACCAGACTAACAACATACAGAGGGGTAATCAGACCCAAAGGGGTAGAGGTCGAGGTGGTAAATGGAACAATAACAGCAGAGTCAAATGTCAGATATGTGACAAATTTGGTCATATAGCTAGTAGATGCTATTTCAGATTCAATTCTGAATTTAATGTTGCAAGGCAAACGAAAGGTGGTAATCAAAACAGACCCAATATCAATGTTGCACAACTGAATCAATAGAATAGCAATGCAGACAATGGAAGAAGTCAGTTAACTAATGCAGACGATGTTAAGATTGATGATATAAACATTGATGATTGGCACCCAGATTCAGGCGCCACAAACCATGTTACCAACATTTTGCAGAACTTGAATCTTGGCAACAAAAGTTATTCAGGTAAACATTCAATTCAAATAGGTAATGGTGAAACCATAAGTATATCACACATTGGTAATGGATATATTAGTGCTAACAGACACCTATATCTTAATAATTTATTGAGAGTTCCTAATATGAAGAAGAATCTAATAAGCGTCTCATAATTTGCCAATGATAAAAACGTATACTTTGAGTTTCACCCCAAATTCCGTCTAGTGAAAGACCTAATCCGTAATAAAATACCGTTACATGGTAATTTGGACAACGGCCTATACAAATTCCGCAAAATCAAGCCCAGAGATGGTTACAGGAATGGAAATTACTGTTACAATGTTCAGTTTGATACTGCCAGTAGTAGTAAAAATAATATCTCTAATGTTCAAGATAATACTGGCAGCAATAATGTCTCTAATATTCATGATAATACTGGCAGCAATAGTGATGTTTTTAATTTTTGGCATAGAAAGTTAGGTCATCCAAACATCAAAACTGTAAAACAATTCTTGATTGAAAATAAAACCAGTTTTGAAAAGGTACCTAATCATTTTGTTTGCAATCATTGCCAAATTAGCAAAAGTCATAAGTTACCTTTCTTTGATTTTGAGACTACATATAGTAGTCCATGTGAACTTATTGTAGAAGATCCGTGGGGGCCATCTCCATTTAAAACAGACCAGGGTTTCAGGTACTATCTTTCTTTTGTGGATGGATATAGTAGATATACTTGGATTTTCTTTCTCAAGTCTAAGTCTGAAAATCACAATACAACTATTAATTTCACTAAAATGGTTGAAAAACAGTTCAACTGTAATGTTAAAACAGTTCAGACAGACGGGGGAGGTGAGTTTATGCCTTTAAGAAAGTATTTTAATGATAGAGGTATCAAACATAGAACCTCCTGCCCATATACGTCTGAACAAAATGGTTAAGTCAAGAGATAGCACAGACACATTGTGGATACTAGCCTAACACTGATGTCACAAGCATCTGTGCCACTTAAATTCTAGGCAAAAGCATTTGCAACATCAGTATATTTGATAAATCTTATGCCAATAAAATTCTTGAAACAGAAAAGTCCACATGAGATCATATTTAAATCAAAACCAGATTATGATTTTTTAAAAACTTTTGGTTGTTTGTGCTTTCCCCGTCTTAGACCGTACAATAAACATAAACTGAGTTTCAATCTACACCTTGTACTTTTTTGGGGTATCCTATTAACAAAAAAGGGTACAAGTGCTTGGATGCTAATGGTAGGCTATATATTTCTAGACACGTCACTTTTAATGAACATAGTGACAATAATAGCATAGCTAGCACAAGATCTGGTTATAATGAGGATATGATGCAGCATACACATGATGATCAGTCAAGCAATGATGAATCCAACAACAGTGTTCAATCAGCTAAAGACAGTGCAACTCAAGACAATAAAAGTAATTAATCATCTTCTACTAACAGCCAATGCGTGACTCAACCTACTATTAGGAACAGACATCACATGATGACAAGGAGCAGACATGGTATTTACAAGCCCAAGGCATACAACTTAAATATTGATACTAAAGAACCAACTAATTTTAAAGAAGCTATAACCAGGAGTAAGTGGAAAACTGCAATGGATAAAGAATATGAGGCTCTTGTTAAAAACAAAACATGGACACTGGTAACTCCCCCTGAACACAAAAATATTGTGGGAAGTAGATGGACATATAAATTGAAGAAAAATTCAGACGGGAGCATAGCAAGGTATAAAGCGAGGCTGGTGGCTAAGGGTTATACACAACAATTTGGGTTTGATTTCAATGAAATGTTCTCTCCTGTTGTCAAACCCACAACCATTAGAATCATAATGATTATAGCCTTAACTAATCAATGGAATATAAGACAACTTGACGTGAACAATGCCTTTTTGAATGGAGAGTTAAAGGAAGAGGTTTATATGCAGCAACCAAGAGGATATGCTAGTAAAGAAAATGAAAGGCTGGTGTGCAAATTACGTAAAGCAATTTACGGGCTAAAGCAAGCATCAAGAGTTTGGTATGAGAAATTAAAAGTAACTTTTGTCAAATTAGGGTTTTCTTTAACCAAGTCAGATTGCTCTCTGTATGTCAGAATTAAAGGGGGTACAATTATATATATACTCGTCTACATGGATGACATTCTTATTACAGGAAATAACAGCAATGAAATTGACAACATCATTAAATTTCTATACAAAACTTTTTCCATCAAAGATATGGGAACATTAAATTATTTTCTAGGTATTCAAGTCATACAAAAGTCCAGTTCAAAAGTACTTTTATCTCAAAGAAAGTACATATCAGAAATTCTAACTCGAGCTAACATGGACAAGGCAAAACCCCTACCTACACCTATGACTAGTAATTTGCATTTGTCAAAATTCAAAGGATAACCTGTAGAGAATGTCAGACTATACAGAAGTATCATTGGGGCCTTCCAATATGTCACTATTACTCGTCCAGACATAAGTTTTAGTGTCAATAAGGTTTGTCAATATATGCATAACCCACTTTCTGAACACTGGAAGGTGGTAAAGCACATACTAAGATACTTACAAGGGACATTAGAGTATAGATTATCACTTTAACACGTGTAGAAATTTAAACACTCATGCTTACAGTGATGTTGACTGGGCTTCGGATCACGATAACAGGAGATCCACAACTAGTTATTGCATTTATTTAGGATCCAACCCAATTTCCTGGTGCTACCGCAAGCAAGCAACTATTTCTCGTTCAAGCAAGGAAGCTAAATGCAAAGTTGTAGCGAGCACGACAGCTGAATTGATGTGGATTGGGTATTTGCTACGAGAAATAGGAATAACTCTCGACAAGAAGCCCATAATCTTGTGTGACAATATATGAGTACGATTTCCTTATCCATTAACTCTATTCAGCACTCTCGCACGAAGCACATCGACTTATACTTCGTACGAGAGGAGATAGAGAAGGGAAAATTGGATATCCGACATGTTCCAGCCATCTTTCAACAAGCAGACGTCTTGATTAAAGCCATATCAGCTAAGAATTTTCATCGATTCAGGAATGATTTGAAGATTGTTTAAGGAAGAAGGTTATCTGAAACCGAAGGGAAATCCTAGTTGGTTTTGAAGGGGAGAATTGTGACAGTAGGGTTTCCCGTTTCTCAAATGATATTATATATGTTTCAGTGACTGGGCCTAGCCCACACTACCTTTATTTATTTGTACCAAGCCCAGGCGGCTATTACCCTGTAACAGTTAGAATAACATGTATATATAAGCGATTAGATTTACATTTTCAATTCATTTAATGACAATTACACTTTTAGTTCTAAAATAATTTTGAAAGTTTTCCTTTACACTGTTGTCTATTTCACCTCCCTCAACATCATTGTCTTCATGTAAGTTAAAATTCTCATGTAAAAAATTGTCCAGACCTTCAATGCATTTCGAGGTATCAATACTAGATTCAAGAGCATCCTTGACAGGGGAAACATACATCACTATCTCTTTCCCTTTATTTAGGTGCCACTTACGCGAGGTAGAACACCAGTAACCCCCACTGTATTATCATGATGCTCGGGTAGAGAAAAATCTGTTGAGACATTACTTACCAGAACATTAGCACATCCACTAAGTTGCCCTCTGGGTTCATTAGGACCAATCGGAGAAAATTCCACTGTAAAAGCTTTATAATGTAACTCATTAATTCTACCAATATCTCCATCTCAATTTACTTGTCAAACCCAAATTTAGTTTTATCTGCATCCAGGTCCGGCTCGGAGGCAAGTCCGAGCAGTCCGCCGCCTAGGGCAACCCCATCCGTAGGGCAACCGCTAGAGGATGGTGGTGTCACTAATTATGAACAGTTAAATTATAATTAAATAAATGTTGATTGGAAATATAGACAGAGCACCATGTAGCTCAGTTGTATGGGCAGATGCCTGTTTATATTGAGATCTAGAGTTTGATTCTTGCAAGCGCCTCCCCTTGCCTAGGGCAGTCCATTTTTTAGGGGTTTTCGGCACCGCCACTGTCTGCATCTAAAACACTAGATTTATTACTTTCTAAAAAGCTGACATTAGCATCTGGAGCAACATAATTCATAGACATATCACCATTGGCCATTGTCATATTGTCAGCCCTCCTTTTATTTTGGGGAAGCACCACTCTTGCCTTCTTATGCATAACTTTCTTCCGCATATAGTTCTCCTTAGCTTGAATACCTCCTAAAGACTTATCCTTCACCAACATAGGCTCTTTACTAACTCCCATAACAAATTCATGAACAACTTTATCCTGCTTAAAACAAGGAGTATCAACACTTAATTTCCCACTAAAACACATACAATTTTCACTAAAATGACCAAAGGATTGTTAGAACTTGATATAGAGAGAAGAGAGATTAAGCGGTAAAACATAAAAGACTATATTGTTATATCTTTATTGACTGATTTTACAAAAAATACTTATATTGTCAATCCTTGCCTTTATTTATACATAGTTTATTCTTATCTAAAAGAACATTCTAGATAAGAACATTCTAGAGTATATTTGGGTCTATTATAATAAATATTTCTACACCAAATACAAACCCAAATCAATACAATTAAATAAAGGCAACATATCTTCTATCATATTCTCTAGCATTCCTCTTAAACTCATGATGCGAAAAATCGCTAGTTTGTCAAATAGAAGCTGCAAACTGAAGAGTAGCAAGATCGAGCAACCATTTCAATATTGTTAGAAAGTAACATCAAACACCAAGCATCGAACATTTAACTACAACCACAGACAACTCAAAAACTCCAATCTGATCGGTAAGAAAAAGATCTGAGCGGCCAAATGACAAAATTGGTCTCGGATGTATTTGCATGTTTGCATCTCCCAAACATACAAAGAAAACAAAATAAACTAAAATGAGATGAGTTTGCATATGTTTGCATCCTCTAAAAATATCAAACAAAAACAAAACCAAATCAATAGGGATGAGTTAGCATATGTTTGCATCCTCCAAACATACATTACAATACCATCCACCACCTTCAATCAACGTCAATTGATCTCCTAATAAACAGGGTTATCGATACTAACATCAAATGAAAAAAAATAAAAAAAATTCAAACTAATGTTAGTCTCTACCAATTCAATCAACCCATCACCTTTACATAAACCTCACTATTACATCTTCTTCTTCCAACGGTGCTACAGACCAACTCTGAAATTCAATCACCGTTTAAAAACCTCAAGCCATACCATCATCACTCAAACCTTACGACGCCATATACAAATATCACCATACAAACACAAAGCTACAACCAGCGTGAACACAAACCACGTTCAGTTCCATACACCGTTCATCGCATACCCCCAACAACCTCACCAAAATCACGTCCACAACCCAGTCTGCCAATATCCATCAGCACCATCACGCAAAGAAGTTTCTGCCAATACCCATGTCTTTATCCTTCAGCAGCCAACAAACTTCTACCATAACAAACCATCGTTTCATAATCACAGAACCTTTTTGCCTTCAGTCAAAAATCCATCTTCACGCACATCATACAAACAAACTTCAACAACTAGTCCCATACTGCACCTCCTACTTCAAAAACTTCAGCACAAAAACTAACCTACCACAAGTCACTCCTGCAACCCAATCAACAGCGGTCACACACACGCGATCGACGCTCCTTTTCAAGCCAACCTCATCAATTCGCAACACCAATCACCAACAACCCGATCGCCTTAGACAGTCCACTCCCAGTGCATTAAATACCCTTTAAACAATCCAAACACCTCTACCATACAAATTTAACATTCAAACCATTTTTTTACCAACACAACTGCTCCTTGCCACCATCCTCCACAAATACATCTGCCTGGAAAATCAACACCATCCACATCGCCCCTAATCAACCCTGTCCCCATCGAAAACATCACCATACAAGACACACTAGTCACCTGGGCAAACCCATTTGAAGCCCTCTTCCTCAAACCTGCACAGTAATCACCACCCATCATCAATTCGATCGCAACCATACTTGATTCAAAATCAATGAGCAAATTCCCTAAACCCTAATCATCACAACTACCAACGATTTTCTTCCTAACCAAATTCGAAACCTTAGAATTCAAATCAAATCTGTCCTATTGAAATCACCAAAACCGCGCCCCTTCAACGAAACTCATGCACCGATACAAGCCTGAAAATCCCAATTTGAAACTCACATAAATCGAACAACCATAATCAAATTTCCCTAATCAACCGGAAAATCCATATAACCCAATCAAGCATCACCTGTGCCTGTACAATCTTCGAACACTCAAAAGAAGGAAAAAAAATCAGAATCGGACTGCAGGTCCGCATAAATTTTGGAAAATAGATCCAGTATTTGAATCAAATAGGATCTATTTGATTTTATTTGTGGTGGCTTTACTGCTTTTCTCTTTCTTCCTCTCTAACCTAGCTCTAATCCCGTCTTAGAATTTGATATAGAGAGAGAGATTAAAGAGTAAAACATAAAAGACTTGTTATATCTTTATTGATTCATTTTACAAAAGATACTTACTTACATTGCCATTCCTTGCCTCTATTTATACATAGTTTATCCTTATCTAAAAGAACATTCTAAATAAGAATATTCTATAGTACATTTGGGTCTATTATAATAAATAATTCTATACCGAATATAAACTCAAATCAATGTAATTAAATAAAGCAATATATCTTCTAGCATATTCACTAACAAGGATTTTCACTTAACATACAAATCGGGCTTCCACAGGTAGTGTACATAAAGTATTTGTTCGGAACAATCTACCAACAGAACAGGGAATTCAGAAGGTAGACCTATGTCGGGGGTAAATTTGACCATGAATTTTGCAAACTCTAACCTGTCAGTTTCCTCGGTCGACATGTCCATACACAAATTTTCTCACTCTCGATGCCAACCAACAAATAACAGACTAAGCATACAGCGGAACATTAGGAAATTTGATCCAAATAGGGACACTCTTAATACTGCAAATGTTAATCCTAGAATCCCATGGCTTAATTATAAATTTTTTGTTCTTGATTATTATAGGATCAGCCCTAGTTAATCTTTCCCTATCATCTATGTTGGAGAGTAGGAAGAAAAAAACTTTACCAGTTGATTTAACACGAATGCTCCCTGTACGCTTCCATATACGTTTGAAGTTGGTAATTATGGCAGAATATGATAGCGGCTCATCCAGAAAAATCCAATGAGATAATATTTCCTCACTTCATTTACAGCGTTAATAATCTCTTCGAAAGGAGACAACGCCTTACTAGCAAATTGCAGTGGGACGTTAGCCGAGGAGAAATCACCCGCATTTCTAGGTTTAGATGCAAATAGCATAGACCATTTTTACTTGACATCAGAAGGAGAAAGAAGGGAGGCCGATGGAGGAAATATAGGATGGTCAACGTCGACGGTTGGATGGGTTAAAGGAGGTGGGTCAGGTGATGGAGGAACCGGCAGAGGAGGGCATGTCTCGTAGAGCCCTACGAGATTCTTTAGTCTACCTCGTAGAGTCCCTACGGGATTCTTTACTTTACCTCATAGGGGATCTACGAGGTAAAGTAAAGAATCACGTAGGGGATTACGAGGTAGACTGTAAAATCTGGTAGTGCCCTTACGAGAAAGAGTAAAAATGTCTTTTTTTTAAATAATACATGGGTGAACTCAGCAAAATACTGGGTTCATCTTGGTTTATTCAGATTTGTTGGGTTTACTCAACAAATTCTTGGGTTCAAATAGAATTTTCGTAATATTTATTTTTTAATATTAGTAAAATAAGATATACAAAGTTGACATTAGTATGCTTTGGACCATGATTTTGAACTGATACAACACTGAATCGGATATAATTTTTTACCACATTAAATTAAACATATTGCGTTGTTGTTTTTGATCAGTTAATTTTATCCTTAAGGTAGTAGACAAAATTTCCAAATATGCCTAAATTAACACACCAAATGTACGTTGATAGAATGCAGATTATTCATTCACATTATTTTCATTCTTACATGTTAGCCGCCAAAATATGAAAAACAAAGGACCTACAAAATGCATAACTATATGGACTACATGAAAAATTGTTAAAAAGTGTAAATCACTTTGGACATCAAAAGAAAACATAGTAAATCATGTTAGCATTTGCAACAATAGAGGATTGAAAATTCTTTTGTCCGCCAACTGAATTTTTAGGTGAACCAAAATAAATAAATAATACATGTAATAAAGAAAGAACTATGATGGTTAGCATAGGCATGTAGCAGCAATCTAAAACAAAGATATTCGAACATGAAAACAGGATAAATCAATATACCAAACTAAACATGATTTTGTAAATCATGAAAACTACCAGAAAACATAAATAAATTAGACGAAGTTATTTGTGAAGGCTCACCCCGCACCAGCCGACATTTCCAATGAAAGTGCGCTATGCCAATGCCCGACTAGCACAGGACGGTCGCCAAAGAAAGGAAAAGAAAGGAATTTGAACTAGCAAGGAACCTATAGAATGTCTCACAGAGAATGGGATAAAATATAATAATAACATAACTTTGACATAAAACAAGCAAGACAGTGCATAAGCTGAAAACTAAACCATCATAGCAACGGAAATCCAAAATACAGCTTATCATCCAAACTAACATTATTACAACTTTGAAATACTGTCTCTAAAGCAAAAAAGAAGAGTAACACTATTAATGCCCAAAGTAGTGACCAGCAACAACACAAGGAGATTATATATATATATACATATCATACGTGGAAGCCTCCTGCTCGTCTTCGATACAACTACTCGTGCATAGTCATCTGACTTGTCTCTAGTCTGCCCGTTTAAGAGCACCTAGAGTAATAAGAAGAGACATAAAACTCTGGGTCAGACAAAAGTCTGGTATGAGCGATAAGCAGCAAAATAGAACAATAACAGGTATACATAACCATACCTGAACCTGCAACCAAAGAGTTAGCACAACAGGATGTACAATACTCTAAGGTGGAACTAGCAAATGGTGTGAAAATAATGGGGAGGGGGTGTGCATGTCATGGTGATAGAAAACATAAAACATAGCAATCATCCTCACATCTCTCACTTAGTGCATAAAGTATACGACATCCACCACTTTGATAACCCAATTCTTTATTACGATCACTCTGCCCATGGAGTCGTGACGGCTCCACTGCACTGATCCGCAACCACTAATACTTTGCTATTTTCACTCTGCCCTATGGAGTCATGATGGCTACACTGCACTGACTCATAGCCCTGCTACGGTCACTCTACCCCTTGGAGTCACAATGACCCCACTGTACTGATCCATAGCCAATAATCCGTTCCTCAATAGTGAGTCAAAACTATAGACATCGATGACCCATTTGCACACGTCCCGTGGCAAAGTCCAATTCATGAAATTAACTCGTTGGTACCCATCTGGATCCTTAGTTCTACTTCCTATTTGGACTACCTTTGCATCTCGGGTTTTGGTCTTCTTCAGATCGGTTCGAATGCGCGTAGTACCCCAGTCATCATCGATTCGGTTCGGCCATCCTGGTTCGGTTCGTGGTTCCTCTCCCATAGCATCAGGTCGGTTCGGCTCGTGGCCCCATCTCCAATTCATTTCGTGATGTCTTCACTCGAACGGGTCAGGTCTTGAGCTCCCTCTCATGACGGTTCGGATCGGGCTCCTTCTCTCGAGCGGGTCGGGTCATGGTGCTAGCTCTAGAGCATCAGGTCGTGGCTTGTTCCTTTAGGCGGTTCGTGATACTCAAGATGGAGCAGTTCCGATCGAGGCATATATGTTACGAGCAGATCGGTACTGGAGTGGCTTATGGTGGGTGGCCACGATCAGTTCGGTTTGGGGGTCACAAACGGGTCGGTTCGGAAGGGGCGATCTGATCCGGTTCCTGCACATTATTCTGCAATTTTTCCAGCGACTGTTTTACGCCACACGACGACGTTTTCGACCATTCTTTGCTAAACAATCTTAAAATATTCCAAATAGTCATAGCAACATGTATAATCAACCACAAACACTAAAACAACAAATTTAACATGCTAATAAGGATCAAACATACCTAAAACCCATGTTTTCCCCTTAATCTCCTTAATCATGATTTAACCATACGATTAGTAAAACATATCCAAATTAACCCAAATTTTTATCAGAGCCCTAAAATAATATTTTAGAATTTCTGTATATTTTTCCAAAATTTTAGCATGCATATTTTCGTTAATCAACACTAATCACCCCTAATTAGTCGTAATTAGTGAAAAAAATGCAAATCACTCACCTTAGCCACAAATAAAACTTAAATCTGGAAATATCTCTGATTTGGGTCGAATCTCTATGCAACACAGCAGCTCCAACTCTGATTTGATGCTATTTTAACTTGATTTGATGTTGATTAGCTTAATCCTTGATTAAACGGTGATTAGAAGGTGATTTGGGTGTTGGAGGCCATTGTTAGGGTTGAAGAAAGGTAAGTGGCGGCTGGAAAATGACAAAGAAAAGGTTTCTCTAACCCTAATCAGCCCCTTTATAGCTTAAATCCCGAAATTCCCAATGGGCCTAGCTGCTAATTACCCTGTTAAGCCCATTTAAGCTGTTTTTCACCTTCCAAACCTTAATTCAGCCATATCTCCCAAATGGTAAGTCTGTTTGATTAATGTGATCACTCTACGGAAAGGTAAACCATCATCCGGATCTAATGGAAGTGGTTTCAGGTCAAAACTCTTTACCAATCAAAAGTTATAGGCAAAACAAGATTCGCCAGGGGAAAAGCAGTCATTTACAAATCAGCAAAAATTGTGAACATTGGAAATGACCCTAATAGTCGTTCCCTAAAGTTACACGATCATACGACTTCATATGAAAAAGAAATAAATATTCTACGATCCTTTGATACATAGAATGCGGGTCGTGACACTCTCCCTCCTTAAGAAATTTCGCCCCCGAAATTCCTTAACCAAAAACATACAAAGATGTTCCGCATGCGTATCAGTCATTCACAAACAATCAAATGTACACAACAAGCACAATAAGCCTAACTATTAAAATTTTACCAGGAAAAGAGTTCAGGATGTGATTCCCTTATGCTCTCCTCTGTTTCCCAAGTATAGTCACTCTCATTCTCGCCCCACTGAACCTTAACCAATTTCATCACATTCCTTCGAAGTTGCTTCGTGTTGCCCTCGACAATACGGAACGGCATGCGGTTCCCAACTGCCTCGGGTTCTACTTCAATATCATCTAACTGATCTGGTGAAATAGTCATGCCGGGGTCGTGCACAAACTTCCTTAACTAGGAAACATGAAATACGTTGTGAACTCCCGCTATCTTGTCAAGTAATTCTACTTTATATGCCAAATTCCCAACTTTCTCGAGAACTGGGAAATGGACCAACAAATCTTGGTGCAAACTTGCCTCTCCTACCAAATCGAATCACGCTCTTTAATGAAGAAATCTTGACAAACACCAAGTCGCTAATGAATAATTTCAACTCTCTTCGCCTCTTATCAGCATAACTCTTCTGCCTATCTTGGGCAGCCTTCATTCGCTGTTGGATAACCTTGATCTTATCTGAGGTTTCTCTTATCTCATCTAGCCCAAGCACAAATTTCTCACCGTTTCTAACTAACATGATGGTGAGTTGCATGGTCTTCCGTATAAAGCTTCAAATGGAGCCATACCAATACTGGACTGATAATTATTATTATATGCGAATTCAACCAGATGCAAATGGTCATCCCATGACCCTCCAAAATCTAATATGCAAGCTCTCAAGAGATCTTCTAATACTCGATTCGCCCTCTATGTCTGACCGTCAGTTTGAGGATGGTACGCGGTACTGAGATGGAATTATGATCCTAAAGCCTCATGTAAGCTCTTCCAAAACCCACTAGTAAACAACGGATCTCGGTCACTTACAATGCTTTTGGGTATTCCATGAAATCTTACTACCCACTTCATATACAGTTCCACTAACTTAGCTGTTGTTCTATTCGACTTGATAGGTACAAACCTTGCACTCTTGGTCAATCGGTCCATAATCACCCAAATGCTATCATGGCCCGAACTAGTCCTTGGTAACCCATCAATGAAATCCATTGAGACTTGTTCCCATTTCTATTATGGAATTTCTAATGGTTGCAACAACCCACTAGGCTTCTTTTGCTCGGCTTTAACTAGCTGGCAATTCATGCATTTGGATATAAATTTCCCAACCTCTCTCTTCATGCCTCCCAGTAGTAGGTCTGCTTCATGTCTTGATACATTTTGTTACCACTGGGATGTATAGTCAGTTTCGAGTGATGACATTCTCCAAGCACTTCATCTCTCAATCCATTAACATTAGGTACAACTAGTCTCCCGTTCTTTCTAAGCCATCCATCTTGATCAAGCCCATACTTGTTCATCTCCCCATCGATTCCCATTTCTAACTTGGAGATGATTTCTAATAGACTAAGATCGTCCCTTTAACTGGAACCAATCCGCTTAATCAAAGTGGGTCTGACCGTCAAACTTGCTAACATCTCTGGATCCAATTTGCAGGTCTGAAATCATACCCAATGATGTACTTCAGTTGCTTCCATTCAAGAAACATAGCCCCTAAATTGGCATGTCTTCTACTCAATGCATCAGCTACTGCATTACCCTTTCCAGGTGTATATGCGATATCGAAATCATAGGAAGCCTAGAATTCTAACCATCTCTGTTGACGGAGATTTAAATCCTTCTGAGAGAAAAGATACTTTAATGGTTTATGATCAGTAAACAACTCGAATCTTTCTCCCAAGAGATAATGTCTCTATATCTTCAACACGAACACGATCGTTGCCAATTCCAAATCGTGGGTAGGGTATCTTTTCTCATGCAGTTTCAGTTGCCGACTTGCATAAGTTACAACCCAACCTCCTTGCATCAATACATCACCTAGTCCAGTACCACATGCATCCGTGTATACTGTCATCTTTTCATTCCCTTTAGGAATGACTAACACTGGTGCACGCGTCAACTTTTCCTTTAGACTCTTGAATGCATTTTTCACACCTTTCGTCCCAAACGAAAGCTTGATTCTTCTTGGTCAATTGAGTTAACGGTGCCGCTATCTTGGAGAAGTTTTGGATAAACTTACGATAGTATCCAGCTAACCCCAAGAAACTTCTTACGTCTGTTGCATTCTTGGGTGTAAACCAATCTTGTACCATAGCCACGTTCGCAGGGTCCACGGCAATACCATTCTCTGAAACAACATGGCCCAAGAATCACACTTCCCTCCTGCAGAAGTGACACTTAGAAAACTTCGCTTTCAATTGGTGTTTTCTCAACTCCTCCATCACTTCCCTCAAATGTTCCTTGTGTTCCTATTTTGTCCTCTAATAAACAAGTATATCTTCCACAAACACAAGAACAAACTTATTCAATTGATCCCTGAATACCCTATTCATAAGATCCACAAAATATGCCGGTGCATTGGTCAACCTGAATGGCATGACCAACCACACATAGAATCCAGACGGCATCCGAAAGGTCGTTTTTGGAATACTCTCAGCTGCTACTCAGAGCTGATAAAATCCTGTCGCGAGGTCCAATTAGGAGAACACTCTTGCTCCTTCCAGTTGATCAAACAAATCATCTATCCGTGGAAGAGGATACTTATTCCTTCTAGTCACCTTATTCAACTCGCGATAGTCTATACATAAACGAAGGGAACCATCTGCCTTAGTAACAAATACAACTGGTGCTCCCCACTCAGAGACACTTCTTCTGATAAATCCCTTCTTCAAAAGATCGCTCACTTTCACTCCGAGCTCTCGCTGCTCCCTTGGTGCCATACGACGAAGTGGCATCACTATAGGTATGGCATCTTTAACTAAATCAATACAGAACTCAATCTCTCGGTGTGGTGGAAGTTCGGTCACTACCTCGAAGATATCCGGATACTGGCCAACCATGGGAATTCCCGCTAACTTGTCCTGTGGGATGTTGAGGGAATTTAGAAAACTTGCCATCACCTCATCACTAGGTAGGCCACCAAACACTACCCTCCGCTCATCATCCGCCCTAATAGTCACCGAAAATCCCTCACGATCTACCACCTCCCCATACCTTTGAAGCCAATCGACTCCCAAAATAATGCCAAACCCAGTAAAGCCCAAAACAAAGCAATCACAAGCAAACATACATCCATGACTCGATAAGACCAAATTTTGACAAATCATACTAAGGCTAGTCGAACCACCAATTGGGTTCGTTACAACTAAAGGTCTATCGACTATCTCGGGTTCCAATCCAACCTATCTATTAGGTCACTAGATATGAAGGAACGAGAAGCCCCAGTATCAAACAGTACTCGAACAGGAACATCATAAATAGAAAGCATACGTTGAATGACGACATTTTTTCCTTTCTCCACCACCGTTGGGGCATTCGATGAAGAAGGAACAACAGTAATAGCATATGCTTTCACAATCTGCTTCTCTTTAGAGGGTTGCAGACATTTATCCTTGTGATGTCCCACTTGGCCGTAGTTGAAGCACTTCCTGTCTACTGGCTTTGCTCGACATTCTTTGGCATAGTGGACCTTCTTGCCACAGCTAAAGCACTCAACCTCTTTCTTATTCTTCTTCTGACTATCCTTAGCTTGGCTCTAACTCTGCTTCCTTTTATTCTGAGAATTATTCTTGCCTCCATCGCTTGCTTACGGCTTTGGCCCCTCTGCAGGTGCAACAGCGGCTTCAGCCTTGGACTTAGGATAAAGGCTCTCTGATTTCAGTGCTTTCCCAACAATTGATTCAAAAGTCTCATCAATATGGTTTATAAGCCTTTCCCCCAAGTACTAATCTAAGCCCGTTATGAACTTCTCATTCTTCTTCTCAGGAGTGTCAATGAGGGATAATCCATACTTCGATAAAGTATCGAACTCAGCAATATACTCCGAGACTACCCTACCATTCTGCTTAAGCTCCAAAAACTTCCTAAACAATTCTGATTTCTGAGCAGCTAGGATAAACTTATCGCTGAATCGGGCCTTAAACTGATCCCAATTAACTTGATCCTAGGGGGTAGCTGCCTTAATAGCATTCCACCAATTCATAGCCGTCCTTGCAGCAGACGGGATGCTAGCTTTTTCTTCATTGCATCATCAATCCCTATGTCCTCGAAGATGTGCTCACAACTATCAAGCTAATCCTGAACATCCGTAGTCGATTCCGTTTTGTGGAACGGCTTCCCACCAAGACTAGTGTAGTCCGTACAGAGTTTGGCGGAATCGGCCCTAGGCGCCTGCACTACTGCACCACCACCATTTGCAGCATTAGGAGCTGCCCTTTGAACATCCATAAGCATCTCTCTCATGAAGTCTGTGAACATCGTCCTCATATCAGGAGCATTCCTATTATTGGCTCCTGAATTAGTATTCCTCGTATATCAGCTCATCGTCTTACCTGTAAAGAGAAAACGATTAACCAACTCTTCAGTGCTGCCAGTGCAATGCGACTCCATCCTTAGATATACTAATAGTGTGTATATATATAACTTTTGAAAACTCAAAATATAACAAATACGCGCTTTCATATACGTACTATCTCTCCCTGGTGTCTTTTCCTAGGTTAACTACGCAACCTAGAGCTCTGATACCAAGTGTGACGGCCCGCCCCGCACCAGCCGACATTTCCAATGAAAGTGCGCTGTGTCAATCCCCGACTAGCACGAGACGGTAGCCAAAGAAAGGAAAAGAAAGGAATTTGAACTAGCAAGGAACCTATAAAATGTCTCACAGAGCATGCGATAAAATATAATAATAACATAACTTTGACGTAAAATAAGCGAGATAGTGCATAAGCTGAAAACTAAACATCATAGCAGCGGAAATCCGAAATACAGCTTAACATCCAAACCAACATTACTACAACTTTGAAATACTGTCTCTAAAGCAAAAAAGAAAGAGGAACATTACTAATGCCCAAAGTAGTGACCAACAACAACACAGGGAGATTATATATATATATATATATATATATATATATATATATATATCATACGTGGAAGCCTCCTGCTCGTCTCTGGTACAACTACTCATGCATAATCACCTGACCTATCTCTAGTCTGCCCATTTAAGAGCACCCAGAGTAATAAGAAGAAACATAAAACTCTAGGTCAAAAAAAAGTCTGGTATGAGCGATAAGCAGAAAAAAGAACAATAACAGGTATACATAACCATATCTGAACCTGGATCTGCAACCAAAGAGTTAGAACAACAGGATGTACAATACTCTAAGGTGGAACTAATACATGGTGTGAAAATAATGGGGAGGGGGTATGCATGTCATGGTGATAGAAAACAACAAACATAGCAATCATCCTCACATCTCTCTCTCAGTGCGTAAAATATACGATACCCACCACTTTGATCACCCAATTCTTTGTTACGATCACTCTGCCCCATGGAGTCGTGACGCTCCATTGCATTGATCCGGAATCACTAATACTTTGCTATGTCCACTCTGCCCCATGGAGTCATGATGTCTCCATTGCACTGGCTCATAGCCCTGCAACGATCACTTTGCCCCCATTGAGTCACGATGACCCCACTGCACTGATCCATAGCTAATAATCCGTTCCTCAGTGGTGAGTCAAAGCTATATATATCGATAACCCCTTTGCATATGTCCCGCAGCAAAGTCCAATTCATGAAGTTAACTCATTGGTTCCCATCTGGATCCAGAGTTCTACTTCCTATTTGGACTACCTTTGCATCTCGGGTTTTGGTCTTCTCCAGATCGATTCGAATGTGCGTAGTACCCCAGCCATCATCAGTTCGGTTCGGCTATCCTATTTCGGTTCGTGATTCCTCTCCTATAGCATCAGGTCGGTTTGGCTCATGGCCCCATCTCCGGTTCGGTTTGTGATGTCTTCACTCGAACGGGTCAGGTCTTGAGCTCCTTCTCATGGCGGTTCGAATCGGGCTCCTTCTCTCGAGCGGGTCGGGTCGTGGTACTAGCTCCAAAGCATCAGGTCGTGGCTTGTTCCATCAGGCGGTTCGTGATACTCAAGCTGGAGCGGTTCGGATCGAGGCACATACGTTACGAGCAGATCGGTACTGGAGTGGCTCATGATGGGTGGCCACGATCAGTTCGGTTCGGGGGTCACGAACGGGTCGGTTCGGAAGGGGCGATCCAATCCGGTTCCTGCACACTATTCTACGACTTTTCCAGCGACCGTTTTATGCCACACTACGACGTTTTCGACCATTCTAACTTTGCTAAACAATAATAAAACATTCCAAACAGTCATAGCAACATGTATAATCAACCACAAACAATTAAACTGAAAGAAAATTAGGGTTCGGATTCATGTCAATAAATGAAATCTAAACCAAATCACTACTGGATCTTCATGATAATTCATAAATCGAGAAGTATACCTGACTATAGCTCCATTGTTTCCCGCGCAATCGATTATTGGGTTGTTGCTTCGAATCAGAGCTCCCAAAGCAGCGAGCCTCTACTGGAGTCCACGGTCGCTCGATCTCGATGGCGTCGAACATAAACGAGAAAAAGGATAGACGGTGCTAGCCATTTTGGGTTTTAGGGTTTCGTTGATTTAGGTTTTTTGTAGCGGCTCTGATCTATATAAGATGAATGGAAAAAATAGAATGAAATATAAGAAGGGTCGGCCTTCCTTTCTAACACTTGGCCCATAAAATTCTAAATTAACTAACACTAAAAACCCTTATACCAATTCAACAATTAAAGAAAAGGTCAACATTTTGATTTCCTTTTATTGTAAACGGTTCTTATCCTCTTCAAGCGATCTAATGTGTGACCCTATAGGTTATTACAACGTTGGCAATGATTTTAAATCGTATTTAAAATCATAAACAGTGATTGGCATCTAGCAATACGTCGCTGTTACCCAAGTTATAATAAGATCAACAATTCGATGCAACATTTCCGTGATCAGTGTACAAATGTAATATAATCCTTTTAACCAATATATCCAGGATTAAACTAGAGGCATGGATCGTATCATCCCCTTTATAATTTAATCCATTTTTCTTGATCAATGAGTAGACTGTTTAAAACAAATCAATATTAGAGCACGACCATGCATTTCACAGTCTCACTCAATCAAGAGGCCCATGGATATCACTACGAATATATCATAGGGTTAAATTCCATATAGATCATTCATAATTTTCAATCAATTCGAGATGTATCCAATAATCATCGTTATTGTTACTCTGTTACGAATAACTTTAGGTGATATCAAAACACAAATATCCTCGAATTAAATTATAATGATTTCAGGTCTGAGGACCATTACATCACTGTCACTATAAGAACAACTTATGATACTGTTGATTATATTTCATGTAGTTATCTCACGGTGGGTCAGCCCAATACGCTATTCTATAATACATATTTATATCTTGACTTTAATATCACGTATGTTAATGATCAATGAGATGTGATCATCAGTCAATTAATATACTAGTCTCAACGTTTTTATTGTTATCCTATATAAACAGTAAAACTCGACTAAGGACATTTAAGAATTATAATACTTATCACATTATATAATCTCAAGTTCAGTCTTACTCGAACTATATAATTCCGTATTATTATTCTAAGGACTTCTATTAGGTTATTATTTATATTACGCAGTAAATATAGCATAACAGAATATTTTTATTCCAAATAAAACAATAACGTTATTAATCACATTAAATGGATTGCCTCTAGGGCATAAACTCTAACAATATCCCACTTGCACAAGAGTCAATCATTCATGTATCATATACTCATGAAACTAGTGTGACTATTAAACTTCTGTTGCGAGAGTGTTTAATTCGGTCGGTCTACAACATTACAGCTTTATGCGACTTTGCAGATATGTTCATATCCTCTGTGAACAATTTCACATAAGAGTTATATTTCTTAAATATATGTTTGGATCGACTATGAGTTTAACGTTTTAGGCCTGAGCAATAGCCACATTGTTATACAATGTAAATCATTGGATTAACAATGGATTAAGTTCGATTATGAACTTTTTAATCCAAACATTTTCTTTATTAGAATCTGTATCTATTTCTTGATTTAAAACTAACATTATTCACAATAATTAATATGTTATCAATATATAAAATTGTAATTATTGTGTCACTCCCACTCAATTTCTTGTCTATACAAGATTCAATTATATTTTGAGGTCTCCGAGACATTTCGGATTCTATTTTATTCTCATCGGTATGTTAGAGACTGACTCTCTTTTTTAAGGATACCAATTCGAGTAATAAACATTTTATTCTTAGAGGATTTGTAGAATTAATATCCATTTTCTTCTTTTGGATATTCCACAAAATATTTATTTGATCCGATCTTATCAGAGGAATGACGTTTAACAAGCACCATACATCCCAAATCTACGCATTTAGACATACTAGGACATTTCCTAATCCATATCTTTTATGGCGTCTAAAGACTTGTTTTAGTAGGATTAATTTAATTGTTCTCAATTTAATTTATTGGAAGATCTATATGACTTATCTTGGTCGTACCATATCTTATAAGGTGTGATTACTCCTTTCAGGCACACAATTTCAACATGGTGTTTTAGGTGGTGTGAGTCATGAACAATTTCAAACTCATCTGGATAGTCATTAAATTTATTGGCTTAAATATTCTCTTTCAAACTTTCGAAAAGTATTTATATTCTATTAAAATTGGTTTCTAACTTTGCTTTGAATTCTTTGAACTTTTCAAAGGATTCTGATATGTATACATATCTATATCTACTGATATCATCAGTGAAGTAATAAAACCTACATGTAGCATATGTATTCATTGCTCCATATACATCATTATGTATGAAGCCCAATACTTAATAGTCCATTCACTGTGTCAAGTGAAAGGTGATTCAGTTATTTACCTTATAAACAAGATTTGCATTCTTCATATGATTCGAAATCAAATGACCTCAAAATTCCATCATTATGGAGTTTTGATATGCGTTTCTTGTTTATATTGGCTGACTGACAATGCTAAAGGTGTGTTGGATTTAAATTATTAAATTTAATCCACTCAGTGTTTATGTCAAGTACATTATAGTTAACAATTTATAAAGATCATTAACTATTTGTGAAATTCTATAAGATATTTCATTTAAATAAAATGAATAACAATTGTTCTTTTATTACAAATGAAATTTAAACTTGTCTGAACAAGATTTATAATAACATTTATTTTAAATGGAATTTCATAATAACAATTATTTTATTAATTTTATTAAGCCAGTACACACAACAAGAATCAACTTTCTATGGATAATCCAGCAACTTTTGTTTCATTTCCATTCGTAAGTCCACTTGTCATTTTATCAGATCTCTACTTATTTTGCAATTTCTGTAAATTAACACACATTTATGTGATTTATATCTAGTATCTAATACTAGAAATGTATAAGTAGATTGTTATAACATTTATATATTATTCAGTTGAAGTCACACCTCAACCTTTCATTTTAGATCCTCTATGTTTATTTAACAATTACGTTTGATTTGTTTGAGGACAATCCTCAAATTTCAATGTTAGTCAAGAAATTTGATTTAATTCAATTTATTTCCTTCTTAAGGATTAATTTAAATTATCGAGTTGTTTATTATTTAGAAACTACATTAGATAAAATAATAACTGATTCTGTAATATTTATTTTATCACAAAATTTTGACAATCAAAATTTATATTAACATAAATATGTAATTTAAACTAAAATATGCTCCCACTCAAATTAACATCCCTCTGTTTGTATATACATATTGGTGTGTGTGTGTGTGTGTGTGTGTGTATATATATATATATATATATATATATATATAACGGTGTTCCAAGATCCATATCTAATCTTGCCTTGACCTAGCTTTGGCTAAACTCAAAACACAAACTTTTAGGTAGACATCTTATGTCAATTATATCGTCTATATAACTCTTGGATCGCATGTTGAACAGTTTGTTCAGTATTATTCATTTGCTCAAAATATATAGAATAATTCATGCTTTTGTCTCTAAGGCCATAATCCTATTATGTAGCCTAGCTAAGCCAGACCCAATAATAGGTTGGAGCACCACATTTTACTCCATCGCATATAACCAAAATAAAAGGTGCACAACGCTTTAGCGTTAGTTACAACTAGTGATATTGGACAGTGATGAGTGTATTACTGGAAGACGTCACCATGACTTAATATAACAGAATTTTCTATAAAGGAAATTTATAATTCGTAGTGGTAAGAAATATTAGAGTTATTTACATATATCAAAATACATGTATTTTATATTCGTAATATTAATTGAATTCAAATATTTGAGGTATTTAAATTCAATGTTGTAAGTAGTATGCTTATTTATTTATTTTTGAATATTTCAAAATATTTTGGTTAACGGAGTCCATGTATGTTGAGTATCAGAAAATATACTCATGAATCTAACATGAAATGTTCTTAACCATTGACATATACATATAGGCCCTAACTATTAAGCTCATTATACAAACATAAGTGTACTAGGATGATTCCCAAAACCCTACAATCTGTACATACATACATACATATATATATATATATATATATATATATATATATATATAACAGTTAATGCTAATAGGTAGCAAACTATACCAGCATGTTCAAGTTTTCAATACATACATACACTTAGCAGAATGAACATATAATCCTATATGTAATACTATGCATGTGTAAAGTCAAGCTCGTTGGTATTCAAACTTTTATAACACCAGGTTCAATTGTTTTACAATAGAACCAATACAAAGTTTAAAATGACATAGAAACTGCATAAATATTATAATTATAGAATCTAAATCTATTTAATTTAGTAGTTCAACTAAATTAATCACATTCATATTCAGATGAATACAATCATATTATACACCTGTTACACATCAAAGTGTTTTAAAATTAATACATTAACCAATATTATACAACAGGTATGCACCTACTGACATATAATATGTCTTCAGTTGGTTTTCACTGATGCGTTTATATAGTCAGTAAACTTTATGGATGATCAGTCCCAATCCTTATCAATGTTCCCTTTTGTTTTACTGAACAATTTCAGTATCCATCTCTATTATAGATGCCCCCTATTAAAATGATTTTAACTCACATGGTCAAGCTGATTAAGATATATCAAATGTATGTAATCATATTGAAATAGACATTCAACAATACATGTGTGTGCATCATCTTAGGAACTTTTCATTGTGATGCTATAACTAAAGGAAGATAGTATGTTGATCTGTTGTAAATTTATCAAAATAAATACAAATTCAGCATGCTTATAATCGTTTTGAAATGTTGTGTATTACATGCAACATATCAGTTTCACAATT
Organism: Allium sativum; assembly: GCA_030737875.1. NCBI lineage: Eukaryota > Viridiplantae > Streptophyta > Magnoliopsida > Asparagales > Amaryllidaceae > Allium > Allium sativum. Next base: position 38,617,643 of record JASFAX010000020.1, on the reverse strand, counting down.
TCAAAACAAGGCATTGCAAATCATATTTGCAATCTACACATCATGAATTCATCAATACATGTTTCCTTTCAGGGTCATCCATAGTACTGTTTAATCATATAAACATATCATGAGCAGGTAATGCAAAACAATATTTGCTTTTATTCTGAAATCAATTCAGTTCAGAACATTAATAAATATAATAATTTGGGTAGGGTTTAAACATTTCAAACCAGGGGAATTATCCATCTTTCAATCCACAAATCTATTTCCAGTTTATTTTATTTTATATCAGATACAAAATCATTTATCATGAAACTATTTCATCATATAAATGAGTTTTATGTCATAATCTTCTTACAGTGGAGATTATAACACTTAACTAATTTTGATGCTGATTAAAAATTTTTGATTATGAGTTTTGCATTTTTATACCTCATGTGTAACCAGATTCTTAATCATGTAAATAATAGACAAAGTTGTATCTGATATAAATTCATGTCCAAATAAACACGTAGAAGCAATCAATAGATCAATATGTTTTTCAGATTCCAATGAGTAAAAATGGCATAATCTATACCACAACCAATATCTAATATACAGATATTATGGCAAACTGGCAGATTTAAACATTTCAAGAAAAAGAAGTTAGTAATCATATAGGCTTGCAGATCTAAATTAATACTGGATTGAAATATAAATATGATCCAATATCTGACTCAGAATTTCAATTCTTAGAGTACAAATTTCATTCAGTAAATTGTGAAAGAGCATAAACAAATTATGCATTATTTAACTATAATTGTTCATACCAATAATATATAAAAGCAAATAGTAAATCACATTTACTAAATCTTTTAAACCACATTTGTAGTGTATATATATACACATTATATAATGCCAAGATTCAAATGATTCAAAATCATTGAAGCAACAAAGGTCATCCATCAAAATAATAAAGGTGAGTCAATAAATACAGATCAGGTTCTGTATTCATGATTTTTCTTACAATTTTATAAACTTGAACTGCTGCAAGTTTAACATGTAAACATTTTACACTTTGTAAATAGATTTAAAACACCCTGCTTATTAATATAGGATTTTAGCAATGTAATAAATTGAATCAAATTCTATATAACAAAGCCAGGTCGAGTTTTAGTTTCAAACATCTCTGTTGAACATGATAAGCAGTATACTTATATGTCAAAAGAAATCAAAATAGGAAATTAAATCCAAGATTAATACATAAGTAAGGATAGCATTATCTATTCACTGTCCGACAGAGACTAACCTTGATTCAAAACACGTTTACGGTTAATGTATCATTCATGAACTTAAGATTTAATAGCATATAGGATCTAGCAGTACATGAAACAGAGTTAGAATCATATATAAATTCATGGTTTCCCTTTTATGCTTTGTATCAGTATACAATCAAAAGGGTATCATTTATATACATCCAGTCTAAAGTTTTATATCAATATAAAATTTTGCTGATGGTAAAACACCTTTTAAAACATGTATCAAATACAGTTTTTAACTTACAGTAAAGCAATTTGGACTTCTACATCTAACTTAGCATGCCAACTTGAGTCCATATTCGAATAAGTTCAAGTATCGATTCAGAAAACTACGATTTCAACGACTTTAATACTTATGAATCAAATCAAACAATGTTTGATTATAAATTAAGCACTTATCTTATATGAACAGATTGTATTAATCAGTGAATAAATACAATTTATATCTAATATTTACTATAAACAATCAATTTACATATATGCATGATGTAATTCAAAGAGATTTTAATTTGTATAACAGAGTATACAAAGGAAATCTATGAACCATTTATTCAGATCTCATATCATCGAATATGATAGATGGGATCTGATAATAGGTTAGGATTAATATCATGTATTAATTCATAAGTTCATTCAGATTTTGCAGCTTAATAAAATTGTGCTTTACTGAAACCATTTCAGTTTTGATAACATCTCAGAACAAATTATACTTGAGTTATAATGGTCGGAAGTATGTATAGGGTCAAATCTTAATATTCATAAATCAAACAAATTTTGATTATAAATACTGTATTGTTAACTCAAGTGAACAGATCTAAATCAAGCAATGTAAAAACTGAATTAATATCTAATATTTATCCTTATTTAAACAAAATATGCAGATAATGTCATAATTGTTTCTAAATATGTTAAATAAAGTATACCAAGGTAATATTTAAACCAGATATATATTTATATCTCATATCATCGAATATGATCGGTAATATCTGAGCTTTGGTCAAAATTAATATCATATATTTTTATATGATCCATCTAAGATTCAAAACAATATCAAATCTGGGTTTATTATAAAATTACTTCATATCAGAATTAACATACGATGATTTAAGCATTTTAAACCATAATATAAAGCAACTAATTTAACACAGAATTCATTTGCATTTCGTATCACATACAAATCATTTCTAATGAAACAATTTCAATATTGACTGGATTTATGTTAAATTATCCTATCAACTATATTCATAATACGGTCGGTTTTTGATAAAATCGAATAGATCAAAAACCCTAATTATACTCAATATACAAATTACCATGGAACCTGGATCTGATACCATTGAAAGAAAACTAGGGTTCGGATTCATGTCAATAAACGAAATCTAAACCAAATCACTACTAGATCTTCATGATAATTCATAAATCGAGAAGTATACCTGACTATAGCTCCATCGTTTTCCGTGCAATCGATTATTGGGTTGTTGATTCGAATCAGAGCTCCCAAAGCAGCGAGCCTCTATTGGAGTCCACGATCGCTCGATCTCGATTGCGTTGAACATAATCAAGATAAAGGATAGACGGTGCTAGCCATTTTGGGTTTTAGGGTTTCGTTGATTTAGGTTTTTTGTGGAGGCTCTGATCTATATGAGATGAATGGAAAAAATAGAATGAAATATAAGAAGGGTCGGCCTTCCTTTCTAACACTTGGCCCACAAAATTCTAAATTAACTAACACTAAAAACCCTTATACCAATTCAACAATTAAAGAAATGGTCAACATTTTGATTTCCTTTTATTGTGAACGGTTCTTATCCTCTTCAAGCGGTCTAATGTGTGGCCCTATAGGTTATTACAACGTTGGCAATGATTTTAAATCGTATTTAAAATCATAAACAGTGATTGGCATCTAGCAATACGTTGCTGTTACCCAAGTTATAATAAGATCAATGATTCGATACAACCTTTCCGTGATCAGTGTATCAATGTAATATAATCCTTTTAACTAATAAATTGCGACGACCCCATATCCCGTACTGACGGCGGCAAGGGTTATCCTTAGAATATAACACAGAAATAGATAATAGCAGAACAGAATTAAATAAATACACCAAAATGAACAATAGAATATACTGGATAAAAGTAATCATCAGAGTTACACAGTATACAGGATCATACTTAGTAAAAATACAGTTCAGCTATACATAAATGTCTACAGCGGAAAATAAACATAATATGTACAATAGGAGCTGAACAGCATAAAAAGAGATAAATGATAGAATCCACCTTCAGCTCCAGCTATCCAGAAAGAACCAGCTAAACCTGAATACAAGGCTGCCCGTGTAGAAAAAGGGGCACCCGAGTTTGAGAGGGAAACAAACTACGAGTCAGTCATGGGACTTGTATGAGAAATCTACTCAACAAATATATAATTTGGCTAATCACAGGGCCACGCCACTTTCATGGAACGGGTTTACTCCATTGGATTGCCAGTGCTTTAAAACAAATCTTTCTTTTAAATATCGCTATGCTTTTTATAAAAATGAAGCCATTATAAGACTCAGTTCCCATCACACAATGCAACGCAAACCGGAGGATAGAGATTTTACCTTATAACGGCCAAAATATGCTTGATACGAATAAAACAAGGCATTTGATATTATTGCTAGTGTTTATATGTTTTGAATACAATTTCAAATCATAACTATCAATCATAGACGACATTAATGCCCCATACCACTATGTCGCCATATATAGGTATACAATCAAAACCGCACAGTCACGTAATTGGAAATTGGATTTCCGTCATGAACCAAGGCAAAAGATAGTCCTTACCGAATTCGAGACTGCCTAGCCCGAGTCTCAGGATCAGAACTCGAGTGACCCTAGGAGCGACAGGGCCGGTCCACCGATGTGGATTAAAATTCCTAAACAATACGTTTCCCTGCCCTTTGGGGCGTAAAAGAGCCAACGAATGACTCCATCGGACCCGGATCGTCCGATCAAACCGGGGCGCCTCGCAACAGCAACAACCACACAGGTGAAAAATATATAAATGTCAGGGCTGGTAGGTCACTGGCACCACCCTAGCTAGGAAGAAACGCATGTCCTCCCTGAGGTCCTTCCTCCCGTTTCTGGTTCATACCGGGGTGTGAGGCTCGCGATTTCACGTTACACACAAAGCTACACCACACAGGCGGTGCTTTGATCATCACCACAAGACTTTGCTTTTCAACAGAAGTCCTGATCATTGCCACTTAGGCATGCCACACTAGCAATTCATGCCATGCGACTGATGTCCATCGATACACAACCTCTGAGCTCGTGCGTTTCAGAGAAGGGCGTTAAGAAAAAGAATAAATTCTCCGCCGCCAAACAGATGTATATTTAATAGAGATCAATCAACACAGATAAAATCCAATGTCAGACACACAGTCCATTTACAAGTTTGTTCTGGGTCTGAATGAAACCGGAGGCACTAAATACCTCGCAATCCCATCGATCACCACATACGTCTGGACGATCACCACTCATTATCCATATTTCGGGATGCCTCCCAATCAGGACCTCAGTTACTATCCACACGAGGTGAAGATCTTCGGTCTTCGACCATCGTCTTCATCTTCGACTTTCAATCGTTGGTCAATTATTTGAAATGAGAATTAACTCGGCCTTTTCAAATAATTCACGTATATTTAGAATTTCAAATCAATTTATTTCAATGGTTAAATTATTCGACAACACCAATTTTGTTCTTTAATGTAATTTTCACACCAAACACATTCAACCATCAAAAGCCACATAAATCGAGCAAATTAAGTTTATTTCCATTCCATATCGTTTTTGATATTTTATAACGATTTATCGCTATTTTTATTTATTTTAAAATAGCCAATTTATTCAAAACGACGCTTCGGGCCATAACGCGGCCGTGGCGCTGTTTTTCTTCAGATTTGATTTACACATATATGAAAATCGAACTGTTGGATCTTTACAAAATCTACATCATTAGAAAGGTCTTTTCAAAACGAATCCAACGGTTCCAGTTTCGGGAAAATCCGACGGTCGGATCTCCCGGTACAATCGTTTGAAGTTTCGATTTCAAAATACGAACTGCAGCGTCGTTATTCGATTAAATATAATTATATATATATATATATATAATCTTTTCTGGCACTGTTTTTCTTCAGATTTGAATTAAACATTCCAGACAATCCAACCGTTGGATTTTTACAAGGTTGGTGCCGTTGGAAAGATATTTCCAAGGCGAACCCGACGGTTGCGGTTTTGGGAAAATCCAATGGTCGGATTTCCCGTACTAGTTGTTTGAAATCACGGTTTCAAAACGCGAACTGCACCGCCACGTTTCGTTTTAATTTTATTTATATATTTATATAAATATAGTTCATTCAACAATTTCAATATCGTTTTCACTTCAAATATTTCACTAACGCCTTAAAATTTTGGAAAATTTCTCCATAAACTCCTTTGTACGGGAGGGGCTGGGAAAATTCCCAAATAGCCACACGGGCGTCTCATGTCGAAAAGAAAAAGAAAAAGCCAAGCGGCTAGCCAACAGGCTCATAAAATCATCACCCAAACAAAACAGTAAATGTGTACCTATTTGTCGGGCACGAAATTTTATTCCTTTTCTCTAGCCACTTTGCTATAACCTGTTCAATGAATATGCATGTACATATATACAGTTCTTATCATTTATCATTTTCCATTCAACTTCATATTTGATTCCATTTGGTTTAAAAACACCATTCATTCCAATGTTGCATGCATAGGTAAAAATCATATCATTAGCTAATTAATGAATATTTCGACTCATGCATATTTATTTGAACGAGTTGCTATTTTCAACACTTCACATTTCAACATTTCATGTGTATAATAAAAATGTGATTTTTTATTTTAAAACAATTCATTTCACAACACTATTATTTTATATAGTTTATCTCGGGGATAAAAATAGGATTTTTATTGTAAAGCAATTTATTTTAAAACAAGGTCAATTTACACAGTTCGTATAGATGACAAAAAGGTGATTTTTATTGTAAAACAATTTATTTTAAAATATGAATACCATTCAACACATGAATTTCTAATCAACGAATGAATATCGATTCAACACATGAAGGTTTACTATAGTTTATATATATATATATATATATATATATATATATATATAGATAAAAATGTGATTTTTATATTTAAACCGCGAATACCATTCAACACATGAATTTCTAATCAACGAATGAATATCGATTCAACACATGAAGGTTTTTTATTAAATGAATAAATATAGTTTTAGCAAATGAAAATAATTCAAACACATGAATATTATTCAAAATTTCGGCAGCATAACGGCAGGGTAGTTAAAACCGGGACCGTCCCTAGTACGGCTCCTCGCTCTACCTTAAAACCTCGCGGTTTTTGACAATGGGGATCATGCATCTAGTTCGCACGCAGGCGGCATGTATATATTTATTTCATTTCCACAAACTAATCCTATGTGGTTTCAACCAAATATTTCACAACCACAAATGGGTATTTTTCAACCACAATCAATCAATATCAACCACAAACAATTACAAACAACTATTCGCTATCAATCGATTTTCACACCAATCACAAACAATAAATATCGTCCATGGTTTGTGGACGAGGGGCGTATGTATATATATATATATATATATGTGTGTGTATGTATGTATGTATGTATATGTATATATATAGCAATTCACTTCTATTTCAACACATATATTATTTTTACAACGCATATATAACTTATACATCGAACGTACAACTTATACAACGCTTATACAAGAGGTGTACAACGCTTATATAACTCATACGTCGACTATATAATTTATACATCGCCGTTTTCCATATTGTTTATAAATTTGAAATATCACATTGGGTTCCACTCCACCAAAAATAGCAGAAGGCTCAGAAAAATATGGGGTCTCTTCTAAAATGTAGAAGGCGTCCACACGGTCATGATGTTTCCTGTTTCATCGAATTTCGTTAACATAGCAAAAAGATATGATTTTTCAAAGTTTGCAACGGTTTCAAAATGTTAAAATCAATTTTTAATTAAATAGCCGATATCTGCTTGATTTCTTCAAAACTAGGTTTTAATTTTTCTTTCAATCCGTGCAATGGTTCCACGATCGGGTTGCGCAGGGTCGAAGAGCTACGTGAGGCGCACGTGCGCCAGGAAGGAGGGTCAACTCGGTGGCTTCTGGTGACGGCGGTGGCGAAGTGAAGGCGGCGACTTCTCGGCGTCCGTTCTTCCAAAATACACAATGAAAAAATCGAAACTAGGTATGGATTTGAAGATCTCGAGGAGCTCTACAAAATCTTCAACTGGAGGAGGGGCTAATTTTGCCTGGTTTGGTCGGAAATTGGATGGGAACGGCGAGAAGGGTTTTCGCCGTCGATCGGCTGTTACGGGGAGAGAGAAAAGGATTTTTCTTTTTCTTTTTTATTTGAATTCTGATTGGTCGGTAGATTTTATAAGGGTTTTTCTGACCCGACCACCAATCCAAACCCAATGACTGTCGTCCCTAGCGTTTTACCCCCATTCCGAACACAATGGGATATGTTTCGCAGGCCCATTCTACTGTTTCAGTCAGTTTCCCTTCAAATTTAAAATATAAAACATTCAATATTTGATTTGAACGTGCATTTCAATTTGCCAGGGCCACAAACTGATTCAAAAAATCCCAGAAAAATAAATCTAGCTATGTTTTGACGATACGGTCCCAACAAAACTAGTTTCGTCGAATTCTGAGACCGTTTGCAAAAAGGCCCATTTTTGGTCGATCCAATTTAACTGTAATTGACCAAAACACATTTTCTTTTGCCACGCTCACATATTAGCTTCAAAAATTATGAAATTTGAAACCTAGCAATAACTTCTCATCCCGGATCCAACAAAAGTGGTTTCGTCGAATTCCGAGGTCGTATGCAAAATGGCCATTTTCACGGGCTATATAAATTCCATATCGACCCTTCCGAAAATTCATTCGGCCATAACTTTTGTTTTCCGCTATGAAAATTCGATTTTTCAGATTCGTTAGATAGGTATTCACTAACAGATTTAAATATTTTTAGTTTCACTAAAATCCGGATTGTTTTGCACCCGGTACAGTCCGATAAAGTTTGAATTCAATTTTTGAAACTGCAGCGCCTTTTCAAGCCTTGTTTATAATTATAATTAATTATATTCATTTTCAATTGTCGATTCAAACTCAGTTTTCATCGCCATTATTTAAAATATTTATTTTAAATATTTAAAATCCATTATTTTAGCCAATTTAAAAATTTTAAATTGGTTCAGATTTTCTGGGTCGTTACAATCTCCCCTACTTAAAACTTTTCGTCCCCGAAAAGGAACAAAGTCAAAAGTGGTTTGATAAATCTACAATCACACAACACAACAACCAATCCAATTGTTTTCGACCTTTCAAAAATATACTAATCAAATCCTATATTCCCTTAAAAATCATTCAGAGTATAGAATAAATAGTGCACATCCATAGGAAGAAAATAGCAACAGAATAGAGAATTAAACCGTAATGCAAAGTGTGGTAAATGTACCTTGCACCGGAGTCAATCAGAGATATCTATTCGGCATCTGGGATAGGCTTTCTGAATGCTCTCCTCAGTTTCCCAAGTACAATCTCGCGGATCTCCACTCCACTGCACTTTGACTAAGTGAACCTTCTTGTTCCTCAGCTCTTTGGTTTCTTTGCCGATAATCTTTAGCGGCTCTCGTCTCACAGCCAATTCTGGGGTAATTTCAATGTCCTGTTGAGCTTCTTCTTCCACGATCAAGTCTGGATCATGAACGTGCTTTCGAAGTTGAGATATATGAAATACATCATGAACTCCAGGCAACCAGTCAGGCAGTTTGACCCTATAAGCGAGAGTTCCGATCCGTTCCAGAATAGGAAACGGACCAATGAATTTGGGCGCCAACTTTCCAGTTTTACCGAACCGGATAACTCCTCTCATCGGCGATACTTTCAAATACACGTAGTCACCAACTACAAAGGATATATCTCTTCTTCTCCTATCGGCATAGCTCTTTTGTCGGCTTTGAGCGGCGAGTAATCGTTTCTTAATAAAATCGACTTTGTCGGCAGCTTCTCGAATCATATCAGGACCCAACACAAGTCTATTACCGGGTTCGACCCAACAAGCAGGAGATCGGCACGGTCTACCATACAATGCTTCGAATGGCGACATTGTCAGGCTTGCCTGGTAGCTATTGTTATAAGAGAATTCAGCCAAATGCAGATGGTCTTCCCATGATCCACCGAAGTCTATAACACAAGCCCGCAATAGATCTTCCAAAATACGATTCACCCTCTCAGTCTGACCGTCTGTCTGAGGATGATAAGCGGTGCTCAAGTTCAACTTCGTTCCCAGCTCGACTTGAAATGCTTCCCAGAATTTGCTAGTGAATATTGTATCTCTATCACTGACTATACTGAGCGGCACTCCATGTAGTCTAACTATTTCCCTGAAGTATATCTGCGCCAGACTCTGTGCAGTTCTGTTTGACCTGACAGGTATGAAATGGGCGGTCTTCGTGAAGCGATCTACGATCACCCAAATACTGTCATTCCCTTTTCTGGTTCTGGGCAGACCATCAATGAAATCCATAGAAATATGTTCCCACTTCCAGCCAGGAACTTCAAGCGGCTGTAATAATCCAGCTAGTTTCTGTTGGTCGCTCTTGACTAGTTGGCAAGTAGGGCATCGGCTAACATATAAAGAAATGTCCCTCTTCATCGACTTCCACCAGAAAGTTCGTTTAATGTCATTATACATTTTGCTTACTCCAGGATGGATACTGAATTTTGACTTGTGGCATTCATCCAGTACTTCCTTTCGAAGCTCAGGAATGTTAGGGACACAGATTCGACCTTTGAGCCTTAGAATTCCATCATTATCAACTTGAAAACTCGAGGGCTCGCCTTTCTGAATTATCTCTCTGATCTTCCGAATGAAGTGATCATCCTTTTGAAGAGCAGATATTTTATCTAGCAGTGAAGTCGCGATAATAAAACTGGCGATCATTTCATTCTTTCGTCTTAACACATCGGCCACGACATTGGCTTTCCCTGGAGTATATATAATTTCAAAGTCATATGCTGCTAGAAACTCCAGCCAACGTTGCTACCTCAAATTCAAGTCCTTCTGAGTGAACAGATACTTTAACGACTGGTGATCTGTAAATAGTTCAATCTCTCACCCAAAAGATAGTGCCTCCAGATTTTCAAAGCGAACACAATAGCCAATAACTCAAGATCATGAGTTACGTAGTTTTTCTCGTGTGGCTTCAGCTGACGGCTAGCATAACCAATCGCTTGACCCCTTTGCATTAACACTGCGCCAAGGCCTTCTCTAGAAGCATCAGTCCAGACTTTCAAATCCTGATTGCCATCGATGATGGTTAACACTGGAGCTGTCGTTAATCTTAACTTTAGCTCTTCGAAAGCCTCCTCACTTTCTGGAGTCCATTTGAATTTAGAGTGCTTTTTTGTAAGCTTCGTTAAATGACCAGATATCTTCGAAAAGTTTTTAACGAACTTACGGTAATAGCTAGCCAATCCAAGAAAACTGCGGACTTCAGTGGGGGTACTGGGCTGTTTCCAATTTTGAATAGCTGTGATTTTGCTTGGATCCACAGCAATTCCTTCTTTCGATACGACGTGGCCCAGAAATTTCACTTCATCTTGCCAGAAGATACATTAGGAAAATTTGGCTTTCAATACATTCCTTCTGAGGATTTCTAGAACCTGTTCACGATGCTTTTCATGTTCGGCTTTTGATTTAGAGAAGATTAGAATATCATCAATAAAAACCAGAACAAATTTATTCAAAACCCCTCTGAACACTCTATTCATCAGATCGAGGAAGTAAGCTGGAGCGTAACAAAAGCCGAACGATAAATGTCTACAGCGGAAAATAAACATAATATGTACAATAGGAGCTGAACAGCATAAAAAGAGATAAATGATAGAATCCATCTTCATCTCCAGCTACCCAGAAAGAACCAGCTAAACCTGAATACAAGGCTGCCCGTGTAGAAAAAGGGGCACCCGAGTTTGAGAGGGAAACAAACTACGAGTCAGTCATGGGACTGGTATGAGAAATCTACTCAACACATATATAATTTGGCTAATCACAGGGCCACGCCACTTTCGTGGAACAGGTTTACTCCATTGGATTGCCAGTGCTTTAAAACAAATCTTTCTTTTAGACATCGCTATGCTTTTTATAAAAATGAAGCCATTATAAGACTCGGTTCCCATCACACAATGCAACGCAAACCGGAGGATAGAGTTTTTACCTTATAACGGCCAAATTATGCTTGATACGAATAAAACAAGGCATTTGATATTATTACTAGTGTTTATATGTTTTGAAAACAATTTCAAATCATAACTATCAATCATAGACGGCATTAATGCCCCATACCACTATGTCGCCATATATAGGTATACAATCAAAACCGCACAGTCACGTAATTGGAAATTGGATTTCCGTCATGAACCAAGGCAAAAGATAGTCCTTACCGAATTCGAGACTGCCTAGCCTGAGTCTCAGGATCAGAGCTCGAGTGACCCTAGGAGCGACAGGGCCGGTCCACCGATGTGGATTAAAATTCCTGAACAATACGTTTCCCCGCCCTTTGGGGCATAAACGAGCCAACGAATGACTCCATCGGACCCGGATCATCCGATCAAACCGAGGCGCCTCACAACAGCAACAACCACACAGGTGAAAAGTATATAAATGCCAGGGCTGATAGGTAACTGACACCACCCTAGCTAGGAAGAAACGCATGTCCTCCCTGAGGTCCTTCCTCCAGTTTCTGGTTCATACCGGGGTGTGAGGCTCGCGATTTCATGTTACACACAAAGCTACACCATACAGGCGGTGCTTTGATCATCACCACAAGACTTTGCTTTTCAACAGAAGTCCTGATCATTGCCACTTAGGCATGCCACACTAGCAATTCATGCCATGCGACTGATGTCCATCGATACACAACCTCTGAGCTCGTGCGTTTCAGAGAAGGGCGTTAAGCAAAAAAATAAATTCTCCGCCGCCAAACAGATGTATATTTAATAGAGATCAATCAACACATAATAAAATCCAATGTCAGACACACAGTCCATTTACAAGTTCGTTCTGGGTCTGAACGAAACCGGAGGCACTAAATACCTCGCAAACCCATCGATCACCATGTACGTCTGGACGATCACCACTCATTATCCATATTTCGGGATGCCTCCCAATCAGGACCTCGGTTACCATCCAAACAAGGTGAAGATCTTCGATCTTCGACCATCGTCTTCATCTTCGACTTTCAATCGTCGGCCAATTATTTGAAATGAGAATTAACTCGGCCTTTTCAAATAATTCACGTATATTTAGAATTTCAAATCAATTTATTTCAATGGTTAAATTATTCGACAACACCAATTTTGTTTTTTAATGTAATTTTCACACCAAACACATTCAACCATCAAAAGCCACATAAATTGAGCAAATTCAGTTTATTTCCATTCCATATCGTTTATGTTATTTTATAACGATTTATCGCTATTTTTATTTATTTTAAAATAGCCAATTTATTCAAAACGACGCTTCGGGCCATAACGCGGTCGTGGCGCTGTTTTTCTTCAGATTTGATTTACACATATATGAAAATCGAACCGTTGGATCTTTACAAAATCTACATCATTAGAAAGGTCTTTTCAAAACAAATCCAACGGTTCCAGTTTCAGGAAAATCCGACGGTCGGATCTCCCGGTACAATCGTTTGAAGTTTCGATTTCAAAATACGAACTACAGCGTCGTTATTCGATTAAATATAATTATATTTTTATATATATAAATATAATCTTTTCTGGCGCTGTTTTTCTTCATATTTGAATTAAACATTCCAGACAATACAACCGTTGGATTTTTACAAGGTTGGTGCCGTTGGAAAGATATTTCCAAGACGAACCCGAGGTTGCGGTTTCGGGAAAATCCAATGGTCGGATTTCCCGTACTAGTTGTTTGAAATCATGGTTTCAAAACGCAAACTGCACGGCCACGTTTCGTTTTAATTTTATTTATATTTATATATTTATATAAATATAGTTCATTCAACAATTTCAATATCGTTTTCACTTCAAATATTTCACTAACGCCTTAAAATTTTGGAAAATTTCGCCATAACCTCCTTTCTACGGGAGGGGCTGGGAAAATTCCCAAATAGCCACACGGGCGTCTCATGTCGAAAAGAAAAAGAAAAAGCCAAGCGGCTAGCCAACAGGCTCATAAAATCATCACCCAAACAAAACAGTAAATGTGTACCTATTTGTCGGGCACGAAATTTTATTCCTCTTCTCTAGCCACTTTGCTATAACCTGTTCAATGAATATGCATGTACATATATACAGTTCTTATCATTTATCATTTTCCATTCAAATTTATATTTGATTCCATTTGGTTTCAAAACACCATTCATTCCAATGTTGCATGCATAGGTAAAAATCATATCATTAGCTAATTAATGAATATTTCGACTCATGCATATTTATTTGAACGAGTTGCTATTTTCAACACTTCACATTTCAACAATTCATCTGTATAATAAAAATGTGATTTTTTATTTTAAAACAATTCATTTCACAACACTATTATTTTATATAGTTTATCTCGGGGATAAAAATAGGATTTTTATTGTAAAGCAATTTATTTTAAAACAAGGTCAATTTACACAGTTCATATAGATGATAAAAAGGTGATTTTTATTGTAAAACAATTTATTTTAAAATATGAATATCATTCAACACATGAATTTCTAGTCAACGAATGAATATCGATTCAACACATGAAGGTTTACTATAGTTTATATATATAGAGATAAAAATGTGATTTTTATATTTAAAACGCGAATACCATTCAACACATGAATTTCTAATCAACGAATGAATATCGATTCAACACATGAAGGTTTTCTATTAAATGAATAAATATAGTTTCAGCAAATGAAAATAATTCAAACACATGAATATTATTCAAAATTTCGGCAGCATAACAGCAGGGTAGTTAAAACCGGGACCGTCCCTAGTACGGCTCCTCGCTTTACCTTAAAACCTCGCGGTTTTTGACAATGGGGATCATGCATCTAGTTCGCACACAGGCGGCATGTATATATTTATTTCATTTCCACAAACTAATTCTATGTGGTTTCAACCAAATATTTCTCAACCACAAATGGGTATTTTTCAACCACAATCAATCAATATCAACCACAAACAATCCCAAACAACCATTCGCTATCAATCAATTTTCACACCAATCACAAACAATAAATATCGTCCATGGTTTGTGGACGAGGGGCGTATATATATATATATAGCAATTCACTTCTATTTCAACACGTATATTATTTTTACAACGCATATATAACTTATACATCGAACGTACAACTTATACAACGCTTATACAAGAGGTGTACAACGCTTATATAACTCATACATCGACTATATAATTTATACATCGTCGTTTTCCATATTGTTTATAAATTTGAAATCTCACATTGGGTTCCACTCCACCAAAAATAGCAGAAGGCTTAGAAAAATATGCGGTCTCTTCTAAAATGTAGAAGGCGTCCACACGGTCACGATGTTTCCTGTTTCATCGAATTTCGTTAACATAGCAAAAAGATATGATTTTTCAAAGTTTGCAACGGTTTCAAACTGTTAAAATCAATTTTTAATTAAACAGCCGACACCTGCTTGATTTCTTCAAAACTAGGTTTTAATTTTTCTTTCAATCCGTGCAATGGTTCCATGATCGGGTTGCGCAGGGTCGAAGAGCTATGTGAGGCGCACGTGCGCCAGGGAGGAGGGTCAACTCGGTGGCTTCTGGTGACGGCGGCGGAGAAGTGAAGGCGGCGACTTCTCGGCATCCGTTCTTCCAAAATACACAATGAAAAAATCGACACTAGGTATGGATTTGAAGATCTCGAGGAGCTCTACAAAATCTTCAACTGGAGGAGGTGCTAATTTTGCCTGGTTTGGTCGGAAATTGGATGGGAACGGCGAGAAGGGTTTTCGCCGTCGATCGGCTGTTACGGGGAGAGAGAAAAGGATTTTTCTATTTTTTTTTATTTGAATTCTGATTGGTCGGTAGATTTTATAAGGGTTTTTCTGATCCGACCAACAATCCAAACCCAACGACTGTCATCCCTAGCATTTTACCCCTATTCCGAACACAATGGGATATGTTTCGCAGGCCCATTCTACTGTTTCAGTCAATTTCCCTTCAAATTTAAAATATAAAACATTCAATATTTGATTTGAACGTGCATTTCAATTTGCAAAGGCCACAAACTGATTCGAAAAATCCCAGAAAAATAAATCTAGCTATGTTTTGACGATACGGTCCCAACAAAACTAGTTTCGTCGAATTCTGAGACCGTTTGCAAAAAGGCCCATTTTTTGTCGATCCAATTTAACTGTAATTGACCAAAACACATTTTCTTTTGCCACGCTCACATATTAGCTTCAAAAATTATGAAATTTGAAACCTAGCAATAACTTCTCATCCCGGATCCAAAAAAAGTGGTTTTGTCGAATTCCGAGGTCGTGTGCAAAATGGCCATTTTCACGGGCTATATAAATTCCATATCGACCCTTCCGAAAATTCATTCGGCCATAACTTTTGCTTTCCGCTATGAAAATTCGATTTTTCAGATTCGTTAGAAAGGTATTCACTAACAGATTTAAATATTTTTGGTTTCACTAAAATTCGGATTGTTTTGCCCCCGGTACAGTCCGACAAAGTTTGAATTCAATTTTTGAAACTGCAGCGCCTTTTCAAGCCTTGTTTATAATTATAATTAATTATATTCATTTTCAATTGTCGATTCAAACTCAGTTTTCATCGCCATTATTTAAAATATTTATTTTAAATATTTAAAATCCATTATTTTAGCCAATTTAAAATTTTTAAATTGGTTCAGATTTTCTGGGTTGTTACATATATCCAAGATTAAACTAGAGGCATGGATCGTATCATCTCCTTTATATTTTAATCCATTTTTCTTGATCAATGAGTAGACTGTTTAAAACAAATCAATATTTGAGCACGGCCATGCATTTCACAGTATCACTCAATCAAGAGGCCCATGGATATCACTACGAATATATCATAGGGTTAAATTCCATATAGATCATTCATAATTTTCATTCGATTCGAGATGTATCCAATAATCATCGTTATCGTTACTCTGTTACGAATAACTTTAGGTGATATCAAAACACAAATATCCTCTAATAAAATTATAATGATTTCAGGTCTGAGGACCATTACATCACTGTCACTATGAGAACAACTTATGATACTGTTGATTATATTTCATGTAGTTATCTCACGGTGGGTCAGCCCAATACGCTATTCTACAATACGTATTTATATCTTGACTTTAATATCACGTATATTAATGATCAATGAGATGTGATCATCAGTCAATCAATTTACTAGTCTCAACGTTTTTATTGTTGTCCTATATAAATAATAAAACTCGACTAGGGACATTTAAGAATTATAAAACTTATCACATTATATAATCTCAAGTTCAGTCTTACTCGAACTATATAATTCCATATTATTATTCTAAGGACTTCTATTAGGTTATTATTTATATTACGCAGTAAATATAACATAACAGAATATTTTTATTCCAAATAAAACAATAACGTTATTAATCACATTAAATCGATTGCCTCTAGGGCATAAACTCTAACAAAAACAACAAATTTAACATGCTAATAAGGATCAAGCATACCCAAAACCCATGTTTTCCCCTTAATCTCCTTAATCATGTTTAACCATACGATTAGTAAAACATATCCAAATTAACCCAAATTTTTATCAGAGCCCTAAAATAATATTTTAGAATTTCTAAATATTTTTCCAAAATTTTAGCATGCATATTTTCTTTAATCAACAGTAATCACCCCTAATTAGTCGTAATTAGTGAAAAATAATGCAAATCACTCACCTTAGCCACAAATAAAACTTAGATCTGAAAATACCTCTGATTTGGGTCGAATCTCTATGCAACACAGCAGCTCTAACTCTGATTTGATGCTATTTTAACTTAATTTGATGTTGGTTAGCTTAATCCTTGATTAAACGGTGACTAAAAGGTGATTTGGGTGGTGGAGGCCATTGTTAGGGTTGAAGAAAGGTAAGTGGCGGCTGGAAAATGACAAAGAAAAGGTTTCTCTAACCCTAATCAGCCCCTTTATTGCTCAAATCCCGAAATTCCCAATGGGCCTAGCTACTAATTACCCTGTTAAGCCCATTTAAGCTGTTTTTCACCTTCCAAACCTTAATTCAGCCATATCTCCCAAACGGTAAGTCTGTTTTATTATTGTGACAACTCTACGGAAAGGTAAACCATCATGCGAATTTAATGGAAGTGGTTTCAGGTCAAAACACTTTACCAATCAAAAGTTATAGAAGAAACAAGATTTTCCAGGGGCAAAATAGTCATTTAAAGTCCGCAAAGACCGTGAACATTGGAAACGACCCCAATAGTCGTTCCCTAAAGTTACACGACCATATGACTTCATATGAAAAAGAAACAAATATTCTACAATCCTTCAATACATAGAATGCGGGTCGTTACATGCTTCTTTTTTTGTACCATGATAAATCACGTTTTGTATAAAGTTGATCCAACAATTTGTTAGCTCGATCCAACCTGTTGGATAGGAAAGAAGGTACAAAAAATTCAACTATATCTACATCATAATAACAACTCCATTCTTGTCAAAATTACAAAAATCAGTATATCTTAAATAATCTTACAATTTTTTTGGTTTATTCTTTATGTTAAATGTAGTATCATAAGTTTAAAAAATTTCATATCTGCTTTTCACTAATTTAATATTTACTATATATGTTGGAATGAAGTACTCCTTAAATTCAAACACAATACAAATACTGATTATTTAAGAGACAACAAACAGTAATTGAAAATCTATGTCTTTATAGCATTTAAATAAACAAATATTATAATGGATTGAATACTATTTGATATTTATGTTTTCTAGTCTGATATAAGACCCACTAATATTGCTGCACAAATAAAATACTCACACAAAAGGACAAACAAACTCATGTTCGAGGCGTGTAGCAGCAAAGCGAAACATAGGATGTCGAACGTGAAACAAAATAAATCAATCTACCAACATAAATTTGATCTTCTAAATAGTGAAAAATGAATGACAATATTACTAAAATCAGAAGAATGCCCATTTTGTAGGTTGTTCTATAATTTGCATGTATTTGCAAACAGGGTTTTTATCAGAATTTACCCGATGATTATTTATCTTGATCCAACCTTTTGCGTGAGAAAAAAATACAAAAAATATCACATATATCTACATCTAGGGTTGTCATGGTAATGGTAAATTTACCATTATCACACCAGTGGTTACCAATTTCGAGCTGCACCGGTATACCAATGCTCTCTGTATGGTAACGGTAATTTTTACCATTATTAACGGTAAAGAAATGTCAATATCAGTGATAGCGGTAAATTTACCACTTATATTAATTTTGTTTTTTCACTAGTTTAATTAATTCCAACCTTTACTTTTTTGAAAGTTATCATTTTTTATATGCAGATTCTTATAGATTTATTTATGTTGGTAATTCTTTTTGGATTTGTTAACTTCAAAGTTTAAGATTGACAAAATTATTATTTCATATCGCTATAAATATCTTGTGGTAAGCTAAGTAAATTTTCTATGCCAATTCAAATAAGTTTAAATATTTATATAAACATTAATGGGGTTAGAATTAGTTAAAAAAAATTACTTTTTATCATTATCAAAACTTTAATGTGTTAATTTTTTAGTAGTTTTATGTATCGGTAAATTTACCATTACCAATCAACGGTTTACCGGTATCCCAATGAACATTTTACCAATGGTAACGGTAAATTGTCAATTTTCATTTTTGGCTTACCAATAGTATCGATATGGTAACGGTTTTTTCGTATCGGTAACGGTTACCATTACAATAACAGCCCTATCTACATCACACTAACAACTTCATTCTTGTCGAAAAATCAAAAAATAATTTACTCGAATTAGATCATAAAATTATGGTATTTTTTATGTTAAACATAGTGTCATATAGGTAAAAGAATTTCATGTCTATTCTTTTACTAATGGAAAATCAACTAAATATGTGGAAATGAATTATAAGCTGAAACTAAAACACTATACAAATATAATGAATGTTTAACAGATTAAAAAACAATTATTTCAACCAAGCATCATGTAGATGATGTACATTAAGTGATAATACATGAATAAGAAAAGGAAAAACATAATTCTAAGAGAAAGAAAATACTTTGTACATTTATAATGTATGAACATAATCTTTTAAAGATTAATTATTGTGCCACTATAGTCTTTTAAGGCAATGCATATTGGTCATGAATGAACTCCACAAACTTGCATGCGTTAACTCACTCAAGTAGCATATGGAAAAGCTTATGTGATCTATATGCACATAAAGATAGGTTTATAGATTAGTTTGGCAATCCAAAGTATGTGGACTATGCTTCCAATCTAAATGTGAATCCAACCAGTAGACAAGCGGTCCATGTTGCCCATTAACATAATGGACGACACATGTTATTTATTTTGCAAAGTGGAATTCCTATCCCAGGACAAATAGCATTAGCATAGTAATGCTTTCTATGTAATCACTACTTAATGATAATTATGCTTAGCTTGTATTCTTTTGGCAATACAACAACATTTTTTTCTTTTTTCAAAGGAAAAAAAAATGTAATGGAAAAAACATTCTTTAATGCAACAAGTAACACTATTTGAGAAAAAAATAATCAAATTAACAAATATTGAAAAAGTCTAAATTTTAATTTATCAGCTTCCTAAAAACGTAAGACTTTCCTGAGTAAAAGCAATATATTAATTTATTCTTTTAAAAGTATGCTATAAAACTGGGGAAAACTCATTAAGAAAAGCCTAATAAAATCCAAAACATATTTTACCATTTAGAGGTGATTCCTTTTGGATAGATAAATGGTGGTTAAATTTATAAGCACGACTTAATACAACAATATTAACACATATCAAAATTTTTGTAGAACAATTTCTAAAGAAACACAATGTACGTGATAAACATATATGGTTGTTACATATACAATGAATTGAATAATGAACAACCGAAGGGATATGAAACTATATTTTTTTTTAAATTATGTATTATGTTCTTTGGAAGCATAATTGTGCACTGATAATTATATAACTCAATGATTTTTAGGTAAAATAGAGAAGCACATCACTAACAAATATATAAGCTTAGAGAATATCAACTTACTTATGATTTAGTAATGGACGGAAAACAAAACCAATAGTAATTAGTTTTGAAGTAATGTAAAACAAAAGTTGGACTAAATACAATATAATATTGACTGCATGATTTTAGCCTAAAGTATATTGAATTTCATACCTTAACGGAAGGTGACCCAAACCAAAGGCACTCTCCCTGTAACAACCCGCACCTCCGTTAACGCAAGATATTGTCCCCAACTTAGCCACCGTATAGGTGTGGGGTTTGTTCCTCAAAAGGCCTCGACGTTAGTAACAGATGGACTCTACTATATAAGTACCCACTTCACACAGGCTTCCACGATGTGGGACATTAGGGGTGTTACATTCTTCCCTCCTACAGAGCCCAACGTCCCCGTTGGCTCACAAACACCTCACCCCAGGCGTTGTGGTCCACACATGAGCCACAATTCCAGCTGGATATTGGCTCTGATACCACTGTAATAAAGATATTGTTCCCAACTTAGCCACTATATAGGTGTGGGGTTTTGTTCCTCAAAAGGCCATGGCTAAGTTTCAAGATCCGCCAACACATGGCGTTGCCACACAGACTGGGCCAACCTCCCTACTAATACCGATATTGTCCCTACTTTGCTACCTCTCAGGGGTAGGGTTTTCCATCACTAAAGGGTGTTACACTCCCCCTTTCAACTTCGATTTATTGTAAGTAATGCTCATGTTGTTCTTGGCTAAGATATGTCCAAAATCTATATACAAATCCGATTTGTAAGATACAACACATATATATACACACATATGAATTAAGTACCTCTCTTAGAAAGCATATATCGGAAAATTAAAGCAAAGAATTTGTTTAAGTAAGAAGATAAAGGATAAAACAAGTTTAATGCATAAAACAACATTGGGAGACAATTTGTTATACAAATTTACCGGTTAAACTGGTCATAAATTTCTCGAATGATGCTACTTAAATGTGATTATCATCTTCATAGTTTAGAATAATCCTATGTTTACCAAAGATCACGTGGAAATGTTGTGTACATCACTACAATACCAAGACATGTTATACCTTCCACATATTTTAACCAATTTTTCTCTCTATTTATCTGTACTACATTCAATCAGACACATTATCTTGACGTGTCTGATGAGTTAATGTTATCTTTGAAGTACAAGACAAATATTTCCAAATCACTATAAATTACCAAACTAAATCTGAAAAGCAATTTTGAAAGACCTATAGAAGTTGAAAACAACTTATCATCAAAAACATATTCTCAATAGCCAAAAGTAGAATGGGTAACGATTGGACCAAACGGTATTATGTGTTAGGATTTTCTCGCATGTTGTTAAGGAGGAATGATCCCACATCTTGGAATAAATTGAAGGAGTTGAGTACAAATATGAGTTGGTAGACACATAACAACAGGGATTCCTTTTGTTATATAGGAGTTGTGTGCCAGATCATATACATGCAAGGAAGGGGGACTTTGTCCCGACCGTCGTTACGTAACAGTGGTATTAGAGCCTAATGTTACGGATTGGGCTATGCAGGTAAGACAATGCCCTCAAAAGATACTCGTAGGATGCGAGTCAAGGGGGAGACTGTTAGGATTGTCTTGCATGTTGTTAAGGAGGAATGATGGCTGGAATTAATAGTCCCACATCATTGAATAAACTGAAGGAGTTGAGTACAGATATGAGTTGGCAGGCACGTAACATCAAGGACTTCTTTTGTTGTATGGGAGTTGTGTGTCAGCTCATATGCGTGCAAGGAAGAGGAACTTTGTTCCGACCGTCGTTACCTAACACTATGAATAGCAACATGAATAATAATCAGACCTAAATTACAACAATAGCCATTAACAACCTCCATACCCAATGTAAAAAGCCAGAAGCAACAATAATAACAGTCCTACAGTACCAAAATAGGTTATACTTTTCATATATGTTAATCAATTTTTCTATCTATTAATTTTATATCATTAAACTAAACACATTATCTTGATGTGTTTAATGAGTTAATGTTATCATTGAAGTATTTGATAAAATTTTCGAGTCATTATAAATTACCATACTAAATTTGTAAAACCAATTTTGATAAACATATAGAGGTTGATAGTAACTTATCATCAAAAACATATTTTCAATAGCCAAAAGTAAAATGAATAACAGTGAGACCACATGGTATTGTGAATAACAACATGGATAAGAATCAGACCTAAATTACAAATTACTGGTCAACAACCAGCAGCAGCCTATATACCCAATGTCGATAGCTAGAAGCAACATGAATAATAGTCAGACCAAGCGAACTACAAATAAGGATAATGTTGGAAAAGTTACTGTTTATTTCTGATTTTGGCCTGATCAGCAACCAACAGGGTGGATTTGTAAAGAATGATAAAAATAAGTCGGGGAAAATTACTCGATATTTGTAATTTATTATAGTGATGCAGCAGGACCAAAAGCTGCATAAATACAAATTGGACCAAAGAGCTACAAGCGGATGGTGGAGGAAAGAAGAAAGCTGGGAAATAAAGTTAACCATTGGAAGAGGGGACAAAAAAACTCATGTGTTCAAAAGGTACCGACGGTTGATTGGATGGACATAAAGCAATGCATGAAGGAATCAGGAAAGGGAATACCTGGAGGACGTGGTGCACAGAGTGGGAAAAGCTATAATAGGCATGAGTCTTTGCCCCACTCACAGCCGGAATAGTGGGGGAAATTCACGTTTAAAAATCGTTTTTCACCTTCAAAAATCCACATCGTGCTGTGAATGCCCTAAGGGATAGAAAATTTGGAGGCATGTGCGATCTTCAATGTTTTATTTTGAAAGGCAACACAACTATATTATTTACATTGTACTATAGCGACAAGAATGCACAAACTAAATAATAACAAAACAGAAAATACAAAAACAGCTCACTCAACCTGTACAATTCTCTAACACTAAAAAGCAGTAGTATGTTTGCATATCATAATGCAAAAAATAATTCAGCACATCAATTATTTCCTGCTCGAGCTTGCATAGCGTTCAAAATGCTCCTATGAATTACAGTGAACAGTTGGTCAGCTTTCATCACACCATTACCAAAAATTCTATTATTCCTTTTGTAACAACCCGAGAATTTTATGATAATTTGAAATGTAAATTTATTGTGATTTTGTATAATAATAATTTAATTATAAAAATCTAATGTTTTATGGCGTAAATTGTTAGGATATGAACTTAATTTGATGTATTAAGCAATGGAATTCGATAAATTAAGATGGTAGTAGCGTACATTTGGGTGTGAATGAACAAGATACTTGAATTGAAATGTTAACATTGAAACGGGAATTAAATATGGGATTATTACATGAGAAATAAATTAAGTGTTGTAATTAAGATTCAATTGAAATCAATGTATTTATATGATACAAGCTTTAGTAAAATTCATTAACGACAATTTAAATATGCTATTAAGGTAATAACTTACACTTAATTTTGAATGAATAGGCTATTGGGTCATAATGGTTAACTAAGTGATGGAACACAAAAACAACTTAACATGAAATTGAGTACTAAAAGTCGCTGTAAACAAATAGAAATAACGAAATTGTAATAAATGTTGAATATAATTAATATAATGAAACGAACAAATTAATTCTATAATCGAAATATAATGTTAAAATTAATGAGATTTTGAACCATAATGGTTAAATATAGGATTTAATGATGGCTATTTCTATTCATGCACCCATAATTTCTTAATACACACCGTGAAATAAAATGAAATAGTATACATCAAAATTTTCTTTTCATACACCATGTCATTCAAAAAATTACCCTTTTAAATTTTCATCATCTTCCCTCTTTGACCTTAAAACTAAATTACATAAAACTAGGAACTTATTGCAATAAATTTACCTAAATTTCAAAAAAAAACTTTAATTTTTAACATTAGTATTGTAAATTATTTGATTGTTTTTATTATAAAAACCAACTCCATTTTTATATGATAGAACACATTAGAATTAGAGCATTCAGATGTAAAAGTTACCTAAATTAATATTTTGGGTTTTTATTAACTTTATAAAATTCTATAGATTTAATAATATATTATTGGTTTCAAAGTTTTACTTAGGTGCATTATGAGAAAGGGCTGAAAATGAAGTTAAGTATAAGGGTAACATAGTCATGGTTTTTCTTATTGAAACATTGGTGTATGTTAAGAAATTATTGGTGTATAAATAGAATTTGTGTCTTGAATTGTTAAGTTATGAACTTTACTTCATTGGTTAAACAATGAATTGCAATAACTATATACGATAATAACTTGTGTTTGGTAAGTTACTTATATTGAAATTTGAAATTAATATTAAATCAATAATATATAAAATGGATAAACTAATATTGGAATTCCTTATATATTGAAAATTTTGACGTATTAAACACGGTAATAATATAGATATGTCGTTTGTACAATGAATGTCAACTAGATATAAATGTAGTTATCAACATGGATTGAAAATATAGTTATAATTTGGTTTGTATTGTAATTGTTGAGAATTAAAATTTAATATTGAATCTTCTGACTTAAAGTAAAGAAATTCATAAATTAGTTTTAAATGGTATAACCGTGAAACTATATGGATGAAACTTAATTAAATTGTGAAAGTAATTAATTTAACTTTTTTTCTAGCAAAGCAAATTTAACTTTTTTTTTTTTTGACAATTGTGAGTTCTATTGATTACAAATAAATTTCGTGATTTTGTTTATATAGGTAAACATTGAAAGTTGGAATTTAATATTGATATATAGAATGAAATCTATTTAATTAATTTATATCTGACATTCAAATTGAATTTTGTTAAATACAATCAAAATTGGAACTTAATATAAGTCATGTTTGGATTAAGATTAAAATTAGTAATGGACGGACTTGAAATAAAATTGAATAAGCGAAAGAATGAATTTTTTGTTTAATTAACCATTGAAATTCCATTAGCTTTAAATTATCATAAACCTTAACCTAATTTGCATTTCTATTCTTCAACCGTGCAAAACAAATAGTGGACACTTTTAAGAAATAAAACAATGGATTTTCCACTTCAAAAATCAATAACAATTCAAAAAAAAACCTAAATTTGTGAAACTTGTTTCTTTGGGTTGCTTAAACCAAGATCTTCATTTTCATTTGTTTATAAAAATGTGCGGCTTCAAAAAAAATGGTTCGACATTTTACAATAAATGATTTGTATTAAGATTGAGGTTTATGATGGATATAAGGATTAGTTCACAAATCGATAATCATATGCGGGCTTGGGGCATAGAGAAGCATTGGGTGGCAAACTTTGAGCGAATTTGACGATGAAAAATGTCGTAACTTGTATATTCAATGTGTGTTAGGGACTGGAAATGGATTTTAAATGGTGAGGCCAAAATTGCCTTAATGGCATTAGGGAGGAAGCATTTGAGAAGAGAAGAACAACGGTGGAATCAGTTTGATTTTTCATCAAGAGGAGGAGGAGAAGTGGAAGAAAAAAGGTGCGGCTTTTGCCATGAATGGTGCAGGTTGTTTTTATTGTAGGATGCGTTTTATAATGAGGAAGAAGAGGGTAGGGAGATAGGTGACGAAGTGGTTTTTGTTTATGGTGAGTTTTGTTTTAATTGTATTGATAAAACATATATAACTTTTTCATACAAACTCATATTTCTATTATTCACCTTTTTATATATGCCTATTGCTTGGGTTGATTAATCCCAACCATTTACCCTTGATGTTATGATCATCAAATAAACCCGGGATTAATCATTAAAATGAATTAAGAACGTAGGTTAAAATGATAAATACCTATGACCCTGATTTGGAGCGAAATGATATATATCCTTTCTCAAAATACTAAAATAAAATTTTAAAGTATCTCTTGGTCATAGGATAGAAAATTATATAAGGACACCGGTTGGTTAAATAAAATTTGTTTAAACCTTGAATCTTGAAGTATTTCTTAAAGACAATATAACCGATGTTTTATAAATTGATTTCCTTTGAACTTGAATTTTGAGTTTTATTGAAAGAAATAATCCGAAGTTTAACGTGCCTTACCATAATAATCCCAAGTTTGGATTATTTTTAAATAATCCCAAGTTTAGAGAGTACCTTCCCATATTGATCCCGATGACCTACGGACCTGTTTAGCCCGTTTCCACCCTACCATATAACCCAAACTCGCGTTACCTTTCTTCTTCCTCGCTTCTTCTTCATCGTAACCGAAAATGTTGCTCCTCCTTGTGTGTTGGATCACATGGCCATCTTGTAGGTGTAATTTTTTATGAACCCAAACTCCTTATGTAGTTGCTGGTAAAAAATCAAGTTTCTCGGTTTTCCCTTCATCGTCCAGTCGAAACAGTCCTTTTCAAAATCAATAGCATTCGCCAAAAGCTCTTAGAAAACCCAGAATGCATCCCAAAAGATATCTCCATTAGCGTTGTTCTCATTTAAATTGCCGTTGAAGATGAGATAGATTGTTGTCCTACCTTTGTTTAAATGCGGCAATCTGAAGAAGTCGATAGTGTACTTGCCTTCATCGAAGACCCTAGGATGCAGATTTGTTCTTTATTCATGTATCCCTTTTCCTTAAATCTAAATTCTAATCCAATTCATCACAAAACAGCGGTACAACAAATCCTTGTAATCTTTTCAGACAACCCATAGTTATCGTCTACATCTCCACTAATCATATGCACGAAGCATGGATTGATACCTCTAAAAATTACTAGGGTTCATTTGTTTTGAGAGTATCAGATATGTAGGGGAATTTTTTTTCAGCGTAGGACCCGATACCCTTGAGAAAAACACGATGCTTTTTGTGTTCGCTGCCTTCTGCCTTGGTAGATCTGAATTTCATGATGTTGAATACCCCTAATCTCACTGCAAGAAAAATGATTTTTTGTTTGCAAATGCAAGCAAAATTGTTTTCACTCACAGTATATACGCGGAAAAACAAATTCAGTTCCGGCTAAGAAAAATTATTCTGCGTGCTCCAAAATAAACGTGACCACCTATCTTTTATTCCTCTCCCACTCATACTTTCAATTTTTTGAACTATAATTCCATTTCCCTCAAGTCCCTCTACCGCTCGTCATCTCCTCCAAAGCAACCCAAATCCCTAGCTAAATCGTAGCATTCGTCAAATTGCGAAACCCTAACCACCTTCAGCGGATCGCAAATCCCCCTCTCTCTCGTGCAACCGCAGGCGCAACTCACAACGCTCTCCTCTTCCGCATCTCAACTTAATTCACCTTCGATTTTCTCCACTTCGATAAAACTGAAAGCATGGCTTCACTTCGCCACTAAGGTACTGACTAATTCGATTAATGTTTTATAGTATTTGTAACAACCCAGAAATTCAGAACCAATTTAAAAATTATTTTTAAGGTAATTTTAGCGGAATTGAGTTAGAATTTAAAAATTCGATTTTTAAATTAGAATATAGCCCTTAAAAATAGTCATTTTGCAAACGACCTCCATTTTCGATGCAAGCACTTTTGTCGGATCTGGAATGTCAAATTATTGCTAGGTTTAAATTTCCTTAATTTTTGGAATTAATATGTGAGCGTGGTAAATTAAAATGCGTTTGGTAATTTCAATTAATTGGGTCGACCAGTTAAAAGGCCATTTTTCAAACGATCTTCAAATTTGACGAAATTAATTTTGTTAGGACCGTATCGTCAAAACATAGCTGGATTCCAATTTGTAGAATTTATGGTGTCAATATGTAGCCCCGGTAAATTAAAATGTATGTTCAAATTCAATATTGAACATTATATATTTTAATTATGAGAAAAACTGACTGAAACAGTCGAATTTTCTTACAAAACATATTTCATTGTGTCCGAAATGGGGATATTTAGCTAGTGGCGACAGTTGTTGGGTTTGATTTGGAGTTCGGATACGAAAACTAACATTTTTGGAGTTGTAAGAAATTAAATATTTAATATATATATATATGGGCCAATGAGATTTCTCTGTAACCCTAGTCATTTTCAGAAATTAAAAAGCCACTGCCTTTCTCTCTCAATCAAACACAATAAACAATCCAACAAAAACCTCTTAAAATCTTTCGATCTACACAATGAATCCAAGCAATTTCTGAACGAATTTTGAAGAGCACAACACGATCTTCACATCCAACGGCTGGGATCGTCTGAAGTTGAGTATTTTCCTCAAATCGCTCGTGCAAAGCCTTGCCGTATCGTGGCGACTTTCGCCTTCCTCGGGCGATCGAACTCGAGGAGAGGGGGTGCTGGAGGAAGTTCTCACGTAGATGAAGGTCGTGGTAGGGTCTAATCATCGTCACGGCAACCCTATTGGTCGCGATTTTGAACCCTAGTTTCGAAAAAATTTGGTTTGACGTGGCCTGTATAATTTGATGAAGAAGGTGATATTAATTTTAATTAATTGTTATATTAATTACTTTAAAAATGTCATTAACCTATAAAATTGCATAACTTTCTTATACGATGTCGAAATCCAATAAAACAAGAGCCATTGGACTCGTGATAGCGTATTCTACATTATAGAAGTGACTGGAAGAATTTTAGAGCTAGCCAAAAATTTAGGAGTGGAACCCAAAGTGAGATTTCTAAATTCAAAATAAAATGGGGTAGAAATATATATGCGTTATAAATCATATATATGCGTCGTATAAATTATATATGCATTATATAAAAAGTACATGCGTTGTATAAAAATTGTTTTGCGATATGGAAAATTGAAATGCGATAAAGTTGTTTGTGTTGTGGTAAATTGGTTGAATATGGGTTCGGCAACCCTATGATTGATTTGATTGGATGAAATGGTTTTGTATGGAACGAGCCAGTATCAGGAGAGGGATAATGGTAGACATTATTTTCCCGTTCTACATATCACACTGTTAGGCGAAATTTTCTAAAATTGAAGTATATATATGAAATGAAATATATAAAATTTTCATGTGTTGAAATAAATATTTGGTCGATAAAAATTATTTTTAACATGTATATGAAGTATATAAAATAGTCATGTGTTGAAGTAAATATTTGTATGCTAAAAATAGTATTTTTAACATGTATATGAAGTACATAAAATTGTCTGTTGAAATAAATATTTGATTGCGCTAAAAATATTATTTTTAACATGTATATGAAGTATATAAAATATTCACATGTTGAAATAAATATTTGTTCGCTAAAAATGTTATTTTAACATGTATATGAAGTATATAAAATAGTCTAGTATTGAAATATATATTTATTCGCTAAAAAAATTACTTTGAACATGTATATGAAGTGAATAAAATTGTCATGTGTTGAAATAAATATTTTTTTGCTAAAAATATTATTTTTAACATGTATATGAAGTGAATAAAATGGTCACGTATTGAAATAAGTATTGGATCGGTAAAAATATTATTTTTGACATATGTATGCATTGTATAAAACTGTCATATAAAGGAATAATTATTTGATCGTTAAAAGTATTATTTTTAACATGTATACGAAGTGAATAAAATTGTCGTGTATTGAAATAATTATTAGATAGATCTGGATGTATGTATACACATGGTAAACAGCTTATGGATATACTGTTGAGTAGAGAAATATATTGCATGCCCGACAAAAAGGTGAACCTTAATGAGTTGGCTGCGTAATTTTACTTATTATATAAACTATTGTGAGTGTTGTTGGATGCGATGTGATGGTTGCTCTATGTGAAATTGAAACGTACGCCATAGGATAGCAACAAATAAATTATGAACTACACCGCATGACATACTGCATGAAGACAACATATCATATTATATTCCATATAAGCATTTGGAGCTTATATGATGAGGTTAGGATTACCATACGAGCGAGATGCTCGTATAGCGATGAATGAATTACAGGTTGAATAGAAGACTGATTATGGACATAATTAAGGAATACAGGTAACGGAGCTCGGGGCAGGATTTAATAAAAATACCATACAGGTCTGGAGATGACAAAATTCACGTCTCACTTGATTTTAGATACGGCATATGGATTATTTTATTTCCAACACTAGGGCAAGGTCTGAGATTTCGACTTTTACGCGTTCTCCGTTGTACACAAATAGGTTACAAAACATGTATATGCTTTTTTTGGATTTATTGGGTGCCTAATACGGACCAAAAAATTATTCAGACCCTCCCCGTATAAAGGAGGTTATGGAGAAATTTTCCAAAATCTAAAGGCGTTAGCAAATATTTGAAGAATTAAATGGTGTGGAATTCTTTGAATGAATTATATAATTTATATAAAATATAAATTAAAATAAAACGAATCGCGCAGCAGTAGTTCGCGTTTTCGAATCGCAATTTTAAATGATTATACCGGAAGATCCGACCATCGGATTTTCCTGAAACTAGAACCGATGGGTTCGCTTCAGAAAGATCTTTCCAGTGATATTAATTTATTAAGATCCAATAGTTAGACTTCGAGAAATATGTAGTTCAAACCTGAATGAAAACAGCGCCAGTGCCGCAGAATGACCTGAAACAACATTCGATTAAAATGGGCTATTATTATATAAATAAAAATAGCGATACATCGTTTTAAAATATTATGAACCATTTGGAAGGGAAATAAACCAATTTCACTTTGTCTATAAAGTAATATTGAAAGTTAGATTTATTTGACATTAATCTATAGAAATGAATTGAATCGTGAATGTTGACTAGTTTAACCAAGGAAAGAAATGATTTGAATTATATATGTTCAAGAATTATTTGAAAAGACCGAGTTAAATCTCATTTCAAATAATTGAACGATGACTAAAAGTCAAAGAAAATGAAGATGGTGCAAGACCGGTAATCTTCACATCCAATGGATTACTACTGATGCCTTCGATATGGGTAGCTCCCTTGAAGAGGTTATAGTGGTAGTGGTCCAGATGTACATGTTGATTATCTGGATATGCGTGGACCTCTCTTCCGCATTGGACATATGGAACGAGGAATAAGGTGTCTTCGGTTTCGTTCAAACCCAGAACGGGCTAATAAATGTATGTGTGTCCGACATTGAATTTCATTCTGTGTTGGTTGATTTCTATTAAATATATATATCTGTTTGGTGGCAGAGAATTTATTCTCTTGCTTAACACCCTTCTTTGAGACGTACGAGCTTAGAGGTTATATATTGATAAACATCAGTCGTATGGCGTGGATTGCCAATGTGGCATGCTAAGATGCAAATGAACAAGGCCTTTGTTGAAAAGAAGAGTCTTGTAGATGATGATCAAAGCACAGCTTTAATTAGCGTAGCTTTGTGTATAGCGTTAGTTCGCGAGCTTCACACCCCGGTATCAACCAGAAACGGGTTGAAGGACCGTAGGGAGGACATACGTTTCTTTCTAGCATGGAGTGGTGTCGCGGTATGGAGCCCAGACATTTTACTTATGTGGATGTTGGAAAGCGAGGTATCTTGGATATGAGTGGTCGACATACTGACCAAATTTTATGCCCCACAGGGCAGGGAAACGCATTGTTCAGGAATAACTAATCCACTAAAGTAAGTGTGGACCGACCCAGCCGCTTCTAGGATCAATGCGTTCTTCCCCTGAGGCACAGGCTAGAGTGTCTCAAATCGGAAGGAAGATCCCTTGCCTTGGTTCACGATGGAAATCAAATTTCCAATACGACATTGTGCAGTTTTAATTGTAAACCTATATGGAGACATAGTATACGGTATCTATACCGTCTAGGATTGATACATTTATATTGAAAGTGTTTTAAACCAACTAGACACTAATAATAATATCAAATGATTTTTATTTTATACGTATCAAGCATATTTGGCCATTGTAAGGTAAAAATCTATCCTCCGGCTTGCGTTGCATTGTGTGATGGGACCTGAGTCTTATAATGGCTTCATTTTTCTAAAAAGCATTGCGTTGTTTAAATGATTTAGTCTATTTTATGCACTGGCAATCCAATGGAGTAAACCCTTTCACATCAGCGGCGTGATCCTGTGATTAACCTTATTATTAAATAAGTTAAGTAAGATTTCTCATATCAGTCCCATAACTGACTCGTAGTTTTTTTTTTCACTTGCAAACTCGAGTGCCCTTATTTTTACACGGGTAGACAAGTAAATAGGTAACACGCTTTATTTTGGATATGCACTGTAGCATGGGGTGCTCTTTTGGCTGAAGACGAAGACTATCTTTATCATTTATTTTGAGACTTTTAGACATTACCTTATGTATGCTATATTTGATTCCGATGTAGACTGATTATCTCTTTTATCTTCTAAGTATTATCATGTATCTGTGTAACTCTGATGATGATGACGTTTGTGATTCCACGGTTATAATAATGTATATTATTCTATGATTTCATGTGTTATGTTAGTATCTGTAATCTGCTGATGTGATTAATGTGTTATATTCCAAGGATTATCCTTGCTTCCATGGCACGGGGGTTTGGATTGTCATAGCGTGGTACCAGAGCATTGGTTAACCTTAGCTCTGGAGTATAACATATTTAAACGACTCGTCAGAAATAGAATCAGTGGTATTCTAGGATGAGTAACTCATTAGATATAGGATTAGTAATATCCTAGAATGAGTGCAGCAGAATAACATATAACTCGATCATCACATCATTATTTATGCATATATCCTTATGCTTTTACCATTCCTTAAGCTATCTTTTCTGTTGGCCTGACTCTTTTCTAGATATTGGCAGAACTAACAAAAATGAGTGGAAGAGACAGGAGAGGTAGAGGCCAAGGAACGGGTGATATCCTAATCTTGAAGAAGCCAATACAGAGGTTAACATTGAAGCTGCAGTGCCATAGCAACCCCCACAACCACTGTTTGATCTAGATGTATTCACTAAGAAGTACAAAATTTTGGGTGGCCTGCCATTTACTGGCACTGGATCAGTAACGGAAGCTCAAGCTTGGTTAAGGTCGTGCGAACGGATCTTTGGGGCCTAGAATTAGCAGATCACGGGAAGAGGTTTATGGCATCTTGGGTACTTAAGGACGAGGCGTTGATATTGTGGGACACAGTGACTATAGGTGATCTTGAAGTTGACATTACATGGGCAAGGTTCATAGAAATTTTTAATGAAAGGTTTGTACCTTGACAGGAAGTCGAGCGCTTGCACGATGAGTTTGCTAATCTCAAACAATAGGATTGAACCATTCATGAATATATGAATAAATTTAATGAACTCTGTCACTATGGGCCTGAACTAATTCAGGAACCAATCCGCAAGAACAAGCGATTCATAGAGGGTCTTCATCGAAGGTACCATAGTCGAGTGATTTCACACATCGAGCTTCCATTTGCCAAGGTAATTTAAATGGCTTGTCGCTATTAGAATATTGATAAGCAACATTCTTTGGAAGATAAATAAGAAGGCAGTTCTAGCAGGAAGAGAAAGTCTGAAAGTGAGAATCCTGAGGCAAGTAAGAAGCCTGAGGAAAGTAATGAACCCGAGACAGGTAAGAGATCCGAATTAAGTAAAAAAGAAAAGAGTAAAGACAGTTGTATTCTCCAACTGCAATAGGTAAGGACATTTGGCGATAAACTGCAGAACTTTAAAGAAACAAAGGAAGGATGGATCTAAATCCATTATGAAGTTTCAAGAGAGCAGGGGATGCAATAATTGCCATCAGACTGGTCATCTGACAAAAAATTGTCGGCTATTAAAGGAGTCTGAAGCAGATCATGTATATAAAGTGGCAGAAGCTCCAGCACCCTCAACTAGTGAGGAAAGGCCAGATGTTTTGGAAGGCACTCTTACCATAAACAATATTCAAGTTAAAGTATAGTTTGATACGGGCGCGTCACGAAGTTTTTTTTCCAAGTAATACGGTTAAGAAATTAAATCTGGGATTGAAGGAACTTGAAGAGTCAATTAGTGTTCATAATCCGATAAGAGGTTCTCTTGTTCTCGGTTTGTATTGTAGAGTGCCTGTCTCTTATTCCCGTTACCGATTTTCTTTTAATCTGATCGTCATGAATCTTGCATAGTTCGATATTATACTCGAGTTGGATTGGTTGATGAAATATGAGGTCAAAGTTAAATGTGCCGAGAGAATCGTTAAAGCTAAAACTAAGTTCGGAAATCATAGAATGATATCATGCATAGGCTCAGATTCAGATAGAAAAGAATTTTGGTCTTCTCTTGAAGTCTCCCTTACTACTGCCGAGAATATTCCCATTGTTAAAGATCATGCAGATGTTTTTGAAGAAGTTGATAGCTTTCCTCCGCGAAGAGAAATTGACTTTAGGATCGATTTAATTCCTAATGCAAGGCCAGTAGTGCACGCTATTTGAAGAATAACATTGAAAGAGAAAGAAGAATTGGGTGATCAAACTCGACAATTGCTATGGAAAGGTCTGATCAGGCCCAGCTTCTCGTGTTAGGGAGCAGCTGTGGTATTTGTTCCTAAGTCAGACGGTACTCTCAGATTATGCGTAGATTACCGTGATTTAAATAAGCAAACATTGAAGAATAAATATCCATTACCGTGTATTGATGACTTGTTAGGTCGCTTGAATGGAGTTTAAGTATTTTCAAGGATGGACCTAACTACAGGTTTCCATCAGCTGCGAATCGCTAATGTATGTGTTCCTTTGACAGCTTTTGGAGGTCCAGACTTATTTTACGAGTGGTTAGTAATGTCGTTCGGCTTATGTAACACTCCTGCATACTTTGTTGATTTAATGAATCGAGTATTTCGCGATATCTTGAATATATTTGTGCTAATTTTCATTGATGATATTTCGATCTTCTCTAAGTCAGCTAGTGAGCATTCGAAGCATTTGGAACAGGTTTGTAAATTCTTAGAAAGAATGTATTAAAAGCCAATTTTTTTAAATGTATATTCTGGCAAGAAGAAGTGGAGTTCCTTGGTCATGTAGTATCGAAGGAAGGAATTTCAGTGGATCCAGGCAAGATCACAGCCATTCGAGATTGAAAGCAGCCTAGTACACCCATAGAAGTAAGAATTTTTTTGGGATTGGTTGGCTATTATCGGAAATTCATTAAAAAATTTGGAAGCTATCTAGTCCATTAACGAAGCTTACAAAGAAGCATGCAAGATTTAATTGGACGACTGATTGTGAGGAAGCTTTCCAAGAACTGAAATTAAGGTTGACTACTGCTCCAGTGTTGACTGTTATTGATCGCAATCACGATTTGATAGTCTATACAGATGCTTATCTTGAAGGATTAGGTGCAATATTAATGCAAAGAGGCCAAGTAGTTGCTTATGCTAGCCGTCAGTTGAAGCCGCATGAGAAGAGATATGTTACTCACGATTTTGAGTTGTTAGCCATTATGTTTGCTTTGAAGATATGGAGGCACTATCTTCTGGGTGAGAAGTTCGAATTATATACAGATCATAAGTCATTAAAGTATTTGTTCACTTAGAAATATTTGAATTTGTGACAGCAGCGATGGTTAGAATTTCTTGCGGCATACGATCTAGATATTTTGTATATTCCAGGGAAAGCCGATGTTGTAGCAAATGTGGTTGGTAGAAGGAATGCAATTATCACCAATCTTATTATTACGCCTTCATTGATTGAGAACATCTTTGTTCTTCAGAAAGACGATGATTTTATTTAGAGGATTAGCAAGAGAGTTCAGGAAGGCGAGCCCTTGAGCTTTCAGATTGATAGCAAGGGAGTTCTTAGGTTATTAGGCCGAATTTGTGTTCTAAATATTCCTAAGCTCAGAAGAGATGTGATGGACGAATGTCGCAAATCCAAGCTTAGTATTCATCAAGGGGTAAGTATGATGTATCATGATCTCAAGCGCACGTTCTGGTGGAGATCTATGAAAAGAGACATTTCTATATATGTTAGTAGGTGTTCTACTTGCCAATAGGTAAAGAGTGATCAGCAGAAACTAACATGACTGTTGCAACCATTAGAGGTTCTAGATTGGAAGTGGGATCAAATTTCCATGGATTTCATAGATAGTTTCCTAGAGCCAAGAAAGGCAATGACAGTATATGGGTGATCGTAGATCGTTTCACGAAGACCACCCAATTTATTCCTGTGACATTGAATAGAACAGCTCAGAGTCTGACGCAGATATATTTTAAAGAAATTGTTAGACTACATGGAGTGACCAACAATATTGTCGGTGATGGAGATTCTATTTTCGCTGGTAAGTTCTGGGAAGCAATTCAGAAAGAGTTAGGAACAAAGTTGAATCTTAGCACCGCATATCATTCTCAGGCAGATGGCCAAACAGAGATGGTGAATCATATATTAGAAGATTTGTTGCGGTCTTGTATTCTTATTTTGGCGGATCGTAGGAAGATCACCTACATTTGATTGAATTCTCATATAATAACAGCTATCAAGCAAGCTTGAAATTATCTCCATTTGAAGCATTATATGGTAGGCCATGTAGATCTCTTGTATATTGGGTAGAGTTAGGAAATTGACTAGTATTGGGGCCTGATATGATCCGAGAAGCTTCAGATAAAGTGGATTTCATTGAGAAGCGATTACAAGCAGCTCAAAGCAAATAGAAGAGTTATGCAGATTCTAGAAGAAGAGATCTGGCCTTTTATGTTGGTGATTACGTATATTTAAGAGTTTCTTCGATGAGAGGAGTAGTTCGAAAAAATTTAAGTGGGGGAGAATATAACAACCCAAAAATTCAGAACCAAATTAAATATTATTTTTAAGTTAATTTTAGCAGAAATTGAGTCAAAATTTAAAAATTCGCTTTTTAAATTAAGAATATAGACCTTAAAAATAGCCATTTTGCAAACAATCTCCGTTTTCGATGCAACCACTTTTGTCGGATCCAAAATTCAAATTATTGCTTAAAATTCCACAATTTTTGGAATTAATATGTGAGCGTGGTTAATTAAAACGCATTTGGTAATTTTAGTTGAATTGGATCGACCAGCTAAAAAGCCATTTTCCAAATGGTCTCCAAATCCGACGTAATTAATTTTGTTAGGACCGTTTCATCAAAACATAGCAGGATTCCAATTTGCAGAATTTTTGCAGTCAATATGTAGCCCCAGTAAATAAAAATGTACATTCAAATTCAATATTGAACATTATATATTTTAGTTATGAGAAAAACTGACTGAAAGAGTCGAATTGGCTTACGAAACATATTCCATTATGTCCGGAATGAGGGTATTTATTTAGAGGCGACAGTCATTGGGTTTGATTTGGAGTTCGGATGTAAAAACTAATATTTTCAGAATTGTAAGAAATTAAATAATTAAAAAATATATATACATATGAGCCAATGAGATTTCTCCGTAACCCTAACCATATTCAGAAATTAAAAAGCCGCCACCTTTCTCTCGCAATCGAACGCGATAAACATTCTAACCAAAACCCCTTAAAATCTTTCGATCAACACAATGAATCTAAGCAATTTCTGAACGAATTTTGAAGAGCTCAACACGATCTTCACATCAATAGCTGAGATCATCTGAAGTTGAGTAATCTCCTTGAATCGCTAGCGCAAAGCCTCGCTGTATCGTGGCGATTTCCGCCTTCCTCAGGCGATCGGACTCGAGGAAGGGGGGTGCTGGAGGAAGCTCCCGCATTGGTGAAGGTCGTGGTAAGGTCCGATCATCGTTACGGCAACCCTGATGGTCGCGATTTCGAACCCTAGTTTCGAACAATTGGGTTTGACGCGACCTGTATAATTTGAGGAAGAAGGTGACATTAATTTTAATTAATTATTATATTAATTACTTAAAAATGTCATTAACCTATAAAGTTGCACAACTTTCTCATACGATGTCGAAATCCAATGAAACAGGAGCTATTGGACTCGTGACAGCGTATTCTATATTCTAGAAGCGACTGGAAGAATTTTAAAGTTAGCCACAAATTTAGACGGAGTGGAACCCAAAGTTAGATTTCTAAATTCAAAATAAAATGGAGTAAAAATATATATGTGTTATAAATAATATATATGCGTTAAATGAATTATATATGCGTTGTATAAAAAGTATGTGCATTGTATAAAAATTGTTTATGCGATGTAGAAAATTGAAATGCGTTAAAATTGTTTGAATATGTGTTTGGCAACCTTATGATTGATTTGATTGGATGAAATGGTTTTGTATGGCTCGAGCCAGTATCAGAAGAGGGATATTGGTAGACATTATTTTCCTGGTTCTACATATCGCGCCATTATAATGGAGAAATTTTCGGAAATTGAAGTACATATATGAAATGAAATATAAAAAATTGTCATGTTTTAAAATAAATATTTGTTCGATAAAAACTATTTTTAACATGTATATGAAGTATATAAAATAGTCATGTGTGGAAGTAAATATTTGTTTACTAAAAATATTATTTTTAACATGTATATGAAGTATATAAAATTGTCATGTGTTGAAATAAATATTTGTTCGCTAAAAATATTATTTTTAACATTTATATGAAGTGTATAAAATAGTCATGTGTTGAAATAAATACTTATTCGCTAAAAATATTATTTTTAAAATGTATATGAAGTATATAAAATAGTCATGTGTTGAAATAAATATTTGTTCGCTAAAAATATTATTTTTAACATGTATATGAAGTATATAAAATAGTCATGCGTTGAAATAAATATTTGTTCGCTAAAAATATTATTCTTAACATGTATATGAAGTATATAAAATAGACATGTGTTGAAATAAAAATTTGTTTGCTAAAAATATTATTTTTAATATGCATATGAAGTGAATAAAATTGTCATGTGTTGAAATAAATATTTGTTTGCTAAAAATATTATTTTTAACATGTATATGAAGCAAGGTTTTAAATCTTGGATATCGGTCGCGTTTCGTCTCGGGGATTTTATAGACTCGGTCTCACATCGGGGGAGATCTCGGACGAGATGATCAAACTCGGGAGTTCGTCTCGGGTCTGAAAGCTCATATCGGAACAATCTCGGGGTACATGATATGTTAAAAATGATATTTTAACAAAATGATTTTTATGAATGCTATCAAAAACATAGTAACTTAAACTTAAAATGAAAAATAACTTTATTATTCTTTATCTTGCGAAAGATCATTCATACTCTAAATCTTAATATGCTTAAAACAGGAATATTGTTAGACATGAAACATTAAAAGGATCCAAAACATTAAAAAATTCAGCATAAATAGACCATAAAATACATAATTTCATAAGTAACATGTATGTAAAAAGACGAATATGAAAATCATAAGCATTGTAAAACATATACGAACATACAATAATATAGTCATTTAACATGAAAAATGTAAAGTAACAAAAGATTGATATGGCTAGATATGTGTTTTTTAATTATAGTTCTAGTTCAGGCACAAATTTAAATTTTAACCAAAAAAACTACGATCTCGGACGACATTCCATTATTTCGTCTCGGTCGATATATCGTTCGATATTGCAATATCTTGGGCGATATATTCGAAAGGAGAGTTAGAGTGATATTTGCTATTTCGTTTCAGAAGGAGCCCGAAACGAGATCTCGGAGGAGATCTCGAGCGATATTTGCGAGATTTGTAACAGTGATATGAAGTGAATAAAATGGTCACATGTTGAAATAAATATTGGATCGGTAAAAATATTATTTTTGACATATATATGCATTATATAAAACTTTCATGTAATGGACTAATTATATGATCATTAAAAATATTATTTTTAATATATATACGAAGTGAATAAAATTGTCATGTATTGAAATAATTATTAGATAGATCTGCATATATACACACACACACACACACACATGCTAAATAGGTTATAGATATACTGTTGAGTAGAGAAATATATTGCGTGCCCAACAAAAAAGTGAACCTTAATGAATTGGCTGCACAATTTTATTTATTATATAAACTATTGTGAGTGTTGTTGGATGCGGTGTGATGGTTGTTCTGTGTGAAATTGAAACGTACGCCATAGGATAGTAACAAATAAATTATGAACTACACCGCATAGCATACTGCATGAAGACAACATATCATGTCATATTCCATATAAGCATTTGGAGCTTATATGATGAGGTTCGGATTACCATACGAGCGAATGCTCGTATGGCCTTGATTAAATTACAGGTTGAACAGAAGACTGATTATGGACATAATTAAGGAATACATGAAACAGTGCTCGGGGCAGGGTTTAATAAAAACCCCACACGGGTCTGGAGATGACAAAATTCACGTCTCTCCTGATTTTAGATAAGGCATATGGATTATTTTATTTCCAACACTGGGGCAAGATTTGAGATTTCGACTTTTACATGTTCTCCCTTGTACACATATAGGTCACAAAACATGTGTATGCTTTTTCTTGATTTGTTGGGTGCCTAATACGACCCAATAAAATTTTCAGATCCTCCCCGTACAAAGGAGGTTATGGCGAAATTTTCCAAAATTTAAAGACGTTAGCCAAATATTTGAAGAATTAAATGGTGTGGAAGTCGTCGAATCAATTATATAATTTATATAAAATATACATTAAAATAAAACGAATCGCGCAGCGGCAGTTCGCGTTTTCGAATCATAATTTTAAACGATTATACCAGGAGATCCAACCATCGGATTTTCCCAAAACTGGAAATGTTGGGTTCGCTTCGAAAGATCTTTCAACGATATTAAATTTGTTAACATCCAACGGTCAGATTTCAAGAAATATGCAATTCAAATATGAATGAAAACAGTACCAGTGCCGCAGAATGACCTGAAACGTAGTTCGATTAAAATAGGCTATATTTATATAAATAAAAATGGCGATAAATCATTTTAAAATATTATAAACGATTTGGAATGGAAATAAACCAATTTCACTTGGTTTATTAAGTAATATTGACGGTTAAATTTATTTGACATTAATCTATAGAAATGAATTGAATCATGAATGCCAACTAATTTAACCAAGGAAGGAAATGATTTCAATTATATATATTCGAGAATTATTTTGAAAGGCTGAGTTAAATCTCATTTCAAATAATTGAACGACGACTAAAAGTCAAAGAAAATGAAGACGGTGCAAGATCGGTAATCTTCACATCGAATGGATTACTATTGATGCCTTCGATATGGGTAGCTCCCTTGAAAAGGCTACAGTGGCAGTGCTCCGGACGTACTTGTTGGTTGTCTAGATATGCGAGGACCTCTCTTCCATATTGGACATATGGAACGAGGAATAAAGTGCCTCCGGTTTCGTTCAGACCCAGAGCGGGTTAGTAAATGGATATGTGTCTGACATCGAATTTCATTCTGTGTTGGTTGATTTCTATAAATATATATCTGTTTGGTGGCAGAGAATTTATACTCTTGCTTAACACCATTCTCTGAGACGTACGAGCTTAGAGGTTATATATTGATAGACATCAGTCGTATGGCGTCGATTGTCAATGTGGCTTGCTAAGATGCAAATGAACAAGGCTTTTTTTGAAAAGCAGAGTCTTGTGGATGATGAACAAAGCACGGCTTCAATTAGCGTATCTTTGTGTACAACGTTAATTCGCGAGCTTTACACCCTGGCATGAACCAGAAATGGGTTGAAGGGCCGTATGGAGGACATACGTTTCTTTCTAGCTAGGAGTGTTGTCATGGTGTGGAGCCTACACATTTTACTCATGTGGATGTTGGGAAGCGAGATACCTTGGATATGAGTGGTGGACATACTGACCAGATTTTATGCCAAATAGGGCAGGGAAATGTATTGTTTAAGAATAACTAATCCACTAAAGTGTGGACCGGCCTTGCTGCTCCTAAGGTTGATGCGTTATAAAAATGAATGAAATTTAAGTTATGAGAAAAATGATATGTACTTAGTTTTGTTTGAAATTGAATTCAACTAAGTAAAACAAATAAACTGGATCAATGAAATAGGCTAATTACAATAGTGTTCTGTAACATTTATTATTATAATAAATAATAACTACAATAGTTATAGGAGTGTGGCAGATTGCCAGACTACTATTCGGTTTTTAAGGTGGACCGTCTACCGCCTACGACATTTAACGTGGGTCGTCCACGGTATCTATTCTAGATTACAGTATAGGAGCTGGCTAGTGTACTAGACTACTATAAACTCCACGCAGGAAGCATTTACATACTGTGAAAACAGTAATTACATGAATAACATTATGTTTTGAGTGCTAAAAACAACATCTCATTCTGGATTCCTTACGCCACACGCAAAGGCTAGGCAGATAAGAAAAACATGTAGTATAACACCCCAAAATTTAATACACTATAACCATGTTATAAAGACAATAATGGAAATTACTTAACTAAATATTCTGATTTAAATAGAACCGGCTTTACTGTTGCGTTCGTCCCAGAATTCTGGTTCAGATGGACCCCAAGTTTGTGTAAATTGGACAATGTATGAAGAAGTAATGAACCTTGAAAGTTTGTATACATATAAGAGGGTTATATATATATATATATATATATATATATATACATAAATTCAAATAAATTCAAACCAGAAATCAACACGGAAATTACTTAAGCATGGGATGACCAACAACGGGTTTGGGTCGACCTGTAGGTCAACCCGAGTCAAGTGGGGTCGACAGAGAAAGTTGGTGGGTCGACCCTCCCAGATCCAGGGCAGAATTCCTGGCTTTGAATTTGAACTGTTTTGTTGGCTAGGTTCATTCACTGACTCGGCGCTACGCGTATGGCTTAGATTGAAAACCTAATATCTAAAGGTTAAGATTAGCTCTGCAAATCTATAAATAGGCGGCTCTCTCACATTTCAATACACAGAATTATTCTTCATATTCTCTTCCTCCATGGATCTATTCTAAATAAATATATATAATGACGAGATGCTACTGAAGCCCAAATCTACAGAATGATTCAAGATTCAAGAACTACATACAACAATAAAAGGGATAGAAGTGGACTTTTCTACAATGGCATATATATAAGAGATAATCTCGTCTTCACCAAGACCCGCTGTGAGTTCCCTGTTGTTTTTAGATCTAATACCTAGATCTATATCATGACAGTAAATAAAGTTGGGTTTAGATCATACATTGCTTATAAGTTAATACCTATACATGTTCTATCACTATTATTCACCTATGTCGTTGTTATAGTAACCTATCTTAATTAATTAGTTATGTCTATCTTCCTTTTCCATATTCATGTTGTCTTAGTTTATTCCCAGTCTTTCCTGTATGCCTATTTATATTGTTGACTTGATTCTATTCTCCTTCCTCTATTTTTTCCCCTTTGTTTTTGCTAAGCCTAGGCCATTGGAAGCCAAGGCCATGTCCAGTTTAAGTTTGCATATAGCCAAAATTGGGATATATGAAAAAGGGGAATTTGGGCATATTGATAAATTGAGGACTGCTTGACTATAATTTGGGTAAGGGATAATATGCATACACTTGTACTTGTTGTAACTTGGGAATATAATAAAAAGGTTTAATATGCATAAACTTGTACATGCTAAATTTGGGGGTATAATTGAATGGAATAGTATGCATATGTATAAACATGTTAGATTTGACTTAATACAGACATTAAGTAAAGGACATGTTGAAATAATGTATGTACCAGATGTAGGTTAGGTAAACTAAATTACTATAGTAATTATACATCTGGACAGGTGTTTTGGGAAAGGGTTGTACACACATAATAACATGCAATATTACAAGCACACTTATTAGTAAACCTAAACCTGCTCGGTTAAACCTGATTATTAATAATCTAAGAGGTCCCTTGTTCTTCTGTTACATCGAGTTTTTGGGACTCTTAAATCCTAGTTACTTGAAGGCATAAGCATAAGGGGTTTGGCTTGTGTCAATCTTGTTGTGTGGAACCCATGTCAGTCAATATCCCTGTTGGTATTTTGTTAGAGGGCCTCGCACTAGGTAGTGGCTAGGGCATACTTCACTAAACTAGATAGTAAGAGGTTCAAACGAGGAAGGTAGGTACAGACACATTTCGGTGGAGTCATGAGCGTGCATGGGTCCGATTAGGGAAAACAAACCGTTGTAACACCAGTAAACATGTCTGTGTTATAAAAGTTGTTGGGTTAGGGAGTGATACACCCTACTGCCAGGGCTGACACAGGGTATTTACATATTAGGGAGCCGATCACATGGGTAGTAATTAGGGTACACCTAATCCTATTGTTG
Organism: Allium sativum; assembly: GCA_030737875.1. Taxonomy (NCBI): domain Eukaryota; kingdom Viridiplantae; phylum Streptophyta; class Magnoliopsida; order Asparagales; family Amaryllidaceae; genus Allium; species Allium sativum. The sequence continues at coordinate 38,572,776 of JASFAX010000020.1, read as the reverse complement.
TGTAATTAGGGTACACCAAATCCTGTTATGTAATTAAGGTATACCTAATCCTACTGTTTAATCATGTTAAGTAATTTGGTTAATGCCTAATCCTGTTATACTAGTATTGGTGCAGAGACAACCTGTTTTTGGGATATAAATGAGAAGCATTACTCGACCACTATCTATCCTGTTTATCTTGTTTACATGTTACCTTATATGACACTGTACTTTCTCATCCAGTCTTGTTTATCTGTCTTGGTATCTCTATTTTATGCATATTTGAAAATCACTGGAACTCGCCAAGCTTTATGCCTAACCCTTTTATTTTCGCCTATTTCTCTTCCTTTCCCCTGGGTCCTCAAAGTTGTAGCACTCCTCAGTGATTAGGACTTTCTCTTTCATCTTGGATCTGGACTTTCTGAAATGTACCGCTTTGACTTACTTTCTACTCGGTTATGGCTTGCTAATTGGGATATGGTTTTATATTATTGCAATCTATTATTTTGCATTATGAGATAGATTTTTGATTCTTGGTTTGATGTAACTGGTTTGATGATGTAACTTGATTTGAGACAGTTTTATTTTTATACTAAAGTTGAAATTTGCGCTGCTTACTTTATATCTATCATGTGAATTTCTGTACTGTTTAACTATTGCTTCGTGAAACTTATTGCATTCTCTTTTGAGTGACTTTAATAGACGTGGGGTGTCACAGGTAGTAACATAGGCAAGGTGACCATGCTTCTCGAGCCACACAATAAAGCATGGCTTCCAGTAAACACATAACATACTACTGTTGAAAAGGTGGAGAAGTGGACATCTGGTGCAGTAGGAAATCTTGTGTACCACAATAACACCGCATACAACCGTAATTTATCACGGTGCAAAAACCATCCCTGATAACATGCGAAGACCCCAAACATAGACAGTGAGGACTAGGGACATGGCAAAGTTGACAAAGCAGAACACATTGCAGTCATCATCGGAAAAACTCAAACAGTCATCTCAACTCCGAAAAGGCTAAGGTCTGTGCCAAAACATTGCGTGTATAGCCAAAGAAACAGAGAATCATCCAAGTTTAACCAACAGTGACCAAGCGTAATTCCAAATAACATAAATCCTAATCCAAGAACCAATTATCAAGTAGATAGACCAAAAACCTCAACAAAACAAGACTCAATCAAATTACAAGACTGTATACCACGACAACCAACAAGATGAATATCATAAAAAAACAATGAATACCCAATATCCAAGATGACCCGTCACAGACGTAGTCTTAAAACGGTAAAACAAATTAGGTAAAAGGAGTCACCTCTCACCATACTGACTCCACTTTTAGCGCCAGGCACCCTTCAAAGGTTATTACCACTAGTTGAATATCTTGTGCAAGCAGGAATTTGCCTGAAATGGCTACAACAAAAGAAAGGATAGGTATACAGTAACAAATTAAGTAAAGGTTTGTTGTTGAAATGAGGCGATTGAATTGGGGATGATGGAACTTAGATCAATTTCATGGGAAAGCTCAGATCTGTAGACGACAAACGGGTTCACAGTGGAAGGGCACGCATGACGAAAACAAAGAATGAGGAGATGAGAAATGTGTGGTATTGAAAAGGAGAAAAGATTAGATTTTATAGAGATTGCGTGAAGAAAGATGAAAGATGGATTTTTTTTTCTTTGTCGCCATTTAAAGTATTCCACTGTGAACGAAGCTTTATACATTTTACATTAAAGTAGAGGGCATATACGAATTAACAGAATACAAACAGAAAGAAAAACAGAGAAACTAATTGCTAAAAAGTGTATAATGTTAACTTTTTTAGAGCATTGTTAATGACACTCCGAATTTGGTTAAGGGGACTCTTCGGCCACCCTTTTGACCGAATTTGGCCTTCTTGTTCGGTAGAGAATGGCCGAAAATAGTTATACGGAGTGTCAAATGGACGGCGGGGGAGTCCCCTTAACCAATTTCGAGGTGTCATTAACAATGCTCCTTTTTTAACCTTCCCACTATTTTTCCTCCTCTTTTCTACTTTTACTGTTGCTCTTAGCAAGTCAATTGCATTATTGAACATATCTGTCTTTGCTAATGGAAGTATGCAACTACTTGCATGTAGAATGTTATGAGTTTGTCTAGAAACACAGATTGGGCTTGGATTGCATCTATAAGAGCGACTTTAGGTTAAACACACAATAAATAGCAAAGGCTTCTTCTGGCATGCATTATAAGTTACACCATTTTCACAACATTTTAAAAAGGGTGAGGCTATTAAGACAAAAAATTATGCATAAAGTTAGAGACACAAAGCTTGAACCGTCGTATTTGTTTATCTTTATGTGGAAAGTGAAATTCATGGGAAGACCTAGTGGTTGTGGTTTGTCGTTTACAATTTAGTGTCACCATTTTGTATGCAAATGGAGTTTCCCTTCAAAAAATATAGTAAAAAATTATATTACATAAGCACAATTATATGTATAAACGATGGAGATAATATGCCTATAAACTCTTTAGAATATTGCTGAGTTAAGACATACCATGGCGTTGTTTTCTGATGATAACACTAAAAATTATTATTATATACCTTTCCTTCGCAGTCCGTTGCTATCTTGACATCCCTATGTTGGAACGTAAAGTCTTCACATTTCCTACCTTTTAGCATGTCCTTCATTACCATAGTTGAAACCACTAATCAAACTACCCAAAGGATTATGTCATAACCTTTAAGCTTAACAAAGTATGATTCAATAATAGTTATGGTAAGTTTCATTGATGGATGAAGTTATAGAATACTAAACAGATTCAGATCAACACAACATGGATGAAGGAAATATACATAACATTTATATACAGTAAACTAATCTTGATGAGCTTAGTGACATCTGAGAGGTACCTTTCTCTCCTACTAATAATTTCGGCGGTAGCTAACATGTTCCAAAATGTCATCATGCACAACTACCAAAGTTTTGGCATGCGAGGGGACAACACCCAATCCCTTTTATGTGCCTCAAATTCCTTTTAGTGGTAACAAGTGCACATCATTTCCACTAAACTTCTTCTTTGGATCTTTCACAAGCCTAATATAGATCTTACTGAAAACCTTCGTCATCCCATGTAAAAAAATGGATAGTAGTTGTTTTTTCACATCCTACCCCATCAGTTTGAATTGCGAAGTCAATCAGAAGATCCTTCAATTCAGATTTTTGCTCATTAGTTGTGTTCTTCAGGTCAAGCCGTTCAACCCTGATTGAGTAGTGTGAATATGGGAATAGGGCAACTATCATCGGTAATTAGCTTATTATCATTATTAACAAAACTATCTTCTTTTTTATAGCTTTGGTTATATGCCAAATAAATATTACATTGTAATTATATTATGTCTCTTGCTTTGAAATTTGAACTTAATTTTTAGATTTTGCTTTCTCCTTTGACTCCAAATTTTATTTCTGTAAATGTGCAGATGCACATTGACGATACTAATCGATAAACATTCAATTACTAACTATTTATTTAGGAAAAAAATAGAACAAAATAGGTAATATCTATTATTTTCCTAATATTCTGATGTTTAAATCATACACGTGCACATACATGCATACGTATGTATTTATATGCACATATAGGAAAATAATAGTTATAGCCTATACACACGCGTATTTGAGTGCATATGAGAGTGTGTATGTTAATATAAAACCATTATGCTATTAAATTTAGGATAAAACATTCATTATTTTATATTATATTCCAAGTATAGACATTGCATTTATGATCACAACATCTCACTAAAAATTTAGCAGTGAACATTACATGCACTTACGGTGAAAAATTGTATATCCTTCCCATCATGTTCCTTCACGAACTACTTTTGCAGGGATATTTGATCAAGCTCTTTCAACCGCATACTCATATAGCTAAGATGTATTCTTAATGACGATCGTTACAATAATCAACTGTAGTCGTATCCTAATTCGTTTGGTTAGTAATGAATGGAAATAAATAAGAAAAATAGTTTTAAACAATATAGGTAACTCTGAAAGAAAAAATATTTGTTCCCAGAGTAGCAGCTGTATGACTGATTACATGTAGAGCTTCAGCTATATTCAAAGTACGAAGATCCTGCATACAACCATTTTGAAATAGTAAAAAGGCATTATGATAAGCATATAATTTTCTAAGAATGAAAGATAATTAACAAAAGCTTATTGTTTTCATTTACAAAAGAAGGTGAGTAGTAATTAGGAAAAATGAATTTAATTATGTACTTACCTTTTGAATTGACAACTCTTTATGCTTCCCGAAATGTATGGCCAGTCGTTCAAGTTTTGTATATGCAAGTCTTCTCTGGTCATCCATCATAAGAGCAGTATATGCAGCGGACTTAGCACCTCGGTTATTTCTGATAATTTTTTGGCAATTTGTTTTATGGTAAAGTTCCTGCCGCATAATTCCTTTTCCAATTGTCGTGGCTCTTTATGTTTTACTGTAGATGTCTCTTGCACATCACAAAGTATGCTAAATTATATTAAGCAGCTAAAATATAAGGGTAAAATGTGTCACTTATCTACAAGTACAAATGAAGATCGAATTAAGGGAGAACTTGTTTAATTGATATCCAAAAATCATTCAAGATCACACTAACTGGACTTATCAATAGTTATTATTTTTTATTTTTGGAAGAACGAATTAACCATCACGAAGCTAAAGATATATAGATCTACATAACCTTTCGACACCAATCTAAGGGTTGATATTTCAAACATTCATCAGAAGTAGAAATACCATACTTACGTAATGATAGTATTTTATATCTACCTCGATAAAAAACAGTATTAAGAAATGACCTACTAATTCACAAATTAAATTTAAGGTGTTAGTAAAAGACTTAAGTAAGTTATATTTACTACCACATTCAAAGCAAAGAGATTATACAATATGCTTGGCCAATTATCATATGTCAGCTATTCTTCCAAGATCAGAGGAGTATTATTGAAATTCATTTGACCTACAAAACGAGAATGGCAAATATTTTTTTTACATAATAGTTATTACATGATACAATGCAAGTACAAGAATTGCCTATTTTTTCAAAGGTATGCATACATAATAGACATATTAATTTGCAAATTAACTTTGATCGTAATATCCTACACATATTTGGATTACCGAAATAAGAAAGGTGTGTAAATATTAATGGATATGAAATTTAGTGGCTGTACTTAAAAACAAATAATTGGACGAACAAAGAAAGTCAACAGTATGTAACAAGAGTTGCATAATCAATACAATGAAAATGACGGCTCCGTCTGTAAATAGATTTTTATATTTTGTTTAGTGTTTGGGCCGTGTTATAAGGCCAAGCCCATTCTTTCTTTTGTTAGCCTATATAATACCAAGGCTATGTTCAAACGTTGATCAATAATACAATTTTGCTTCCACATCAATTGACAAAAACATTTTCTCATTCATATTTCAGAATTTCAACTTGGTATCAGAGCCAAGTCTGATTCAGGTGAAAGATCATCAGTAGTGTTGATCTTTCAGGCGATCCATCAGATAAAGTTCATCATTTGGATCTCCCTTCATCAAAGTTACAACTTATCCCTTGAAGGTTGTGGCTTTATTCAAGAATCAAGTGTCTCGCCAATATAATTTGAAGCTGCATCTTGATTCAAGCATAAAGCTTGTGACAGTCCAGAATTGTGATCAAGAAGCTGATCAGAAAGCACCAAGAAATCATCCTGTTTGAATCAGTGTCATCACAGATTGCTTATCAGTTCTTTCTTACCTGTTTTTATCAGATTTAATCTGTTTCTTTGTCATCATTTAAGCAATCTGAGTTGCATCTTGTTTCAACAAAGAGATCCCTTGAAATACTTTACAATTCAAAGCTTCTGACAGTAATTCCTTTCTATACATTTTAGCATCAGTGTTTATCATCCTGTCATCATGGTAAAAACTGATCCTTCAAATGTTAATCCAACAAGCCCACAAGTTTCCAGTGCTCAAATTTCCAGCAATAGAGGTCACCAAACTCAGTTTGATCCAATTCAAGATTTGATGAAAACTATCATCAAACCGCAAAGCCAACTGATCTCAACCCATCTTGATTAAACAAATTACCTGTTATGGAAATTGCAGGTGGAAACAGCAGTTAGAGCATATGGCTTAGAAGATTACATTCTTGGAACAAAAATTGTTCCATCCAAGTTTATTAGAGACGGTGAAGAAAGGTTGGCGAGTAATCCTGAATATGTTATGCATCAGAGACAAGATGGTTTGGTGTGTGCATGGTTAATGTCATCTATTGGCCCAGCAATATTACCACAACTTATTGGAGTTAAAACAGCTCAAGAAATCTAGGAAACTGTACAAAGAAATTTTTCAAATCAATCTTCAGCAAGGGTTATGCACTATAGAAGGCAGTTGCACAGTATAAGAAAAGGTGAATCATCAATGAATGAGTATTTACTCAAAGTAAAAAAAAAAACATTTGTGATCAGTTAAACTCAGCAGGTCAAAGAATACCTGAATCTGAACAAGTTATTGCAATTGTGAGTGGTTTAGAAGATGAATATGAAGCAGTCAGAGCAATCATATTGTCAATGGATCCAACACCCTCACTACAGTATGTTCACTCTACTCTATTATCTCATGAAGGAAGAATTGAGCACAAGAAAAATATTAGTTCAGATTTATCTGTTAACTACACAACATATGGTAGAAGCAAGAATCAAGAAAAGGCAAATAATTCAAGAAATCAAGCCAATAATCAAAGAGGAGGTTGGTCAGGCAGAGGTAGAAGAGGTGGCAGAAGCAACAATAATAATAAAACCAGATGCCAAATATGTGAAAAAGTGGGACACAGTGCAAACAAATGTTATCTCAGGTACAATTTTAGTTACACACCCTCACAACAATGCAATTCTAGTGCAAATCTGGTCAATACTACAAAAGATGGTAGTAAAACTCAAGCAGAAATTCAAAATACTGAAGCTACCACAAGTGATGATGTGTCAGGCGATTGCTAGTACCCAGATTCAGGTGCAACCAACCATGTAACCAACAACTTAAGCAATTTAAACTTGGGAAACAAGGAGTACAAAGGTATGCAAAATCTTATTGTTGGTAATGGTAAACTTGCACTTATAACACACACTGGAAATGCAAGTTTAGATGGAACCAGGAAGTTATTTTTAAAAAAATTGTTGAGAGTTCCTTCTATAAAGAAAAATTTAATGAGTGTTTCCCAATTTGCTAAAGACAACAATGCCTTTTTTGAATTTTACCCAAATGCATGTATTGTCAAGGACATACTGACACATAAAATTCTTTTGCAGGTTAAAGAAAGTAGGGGATTATACATGTTTGACAGTAGTTCTATTGATTCTAATCATGAATATAATGAATGTATAATGTCTGTCACTAATGACTCTAATAGATTCAAGGAATTTGATATGTGGCATTGTAAGCTTGGACATCCTAGTATTAAAATTACTAGACATGTCATGTTGAATAATAATATTTCTGTTAATCAAATACCAGAATCTTATATTTGCAATGCTTGCCAATTGGGAAATAGTCATAAACTTGCATTTCCAGACTCACAAACCACATACACTAGACCACTTGAGTTTATTGCCACAGATTTATGGGGTCCAGCACATATTAGTTCTAATTTTGGGCACAAGTATTATATTTCATTTATTGATGCTTACTCAAGATTTGTCTGGATATATATGTTAAAATCCAAATCAGAAACCAGTAGTGTTGTTATTCAATTTATTAATAAAGTTGAAAACAGTACTGGAAATAGGGTAAACATTTTTCAGACAGATGGTGGTAGAGAGTTTTTACCACTAAAATCTTTTTTTTGAAAGAAAAGGTATCAGTCATAGAACTACTTGTCCCTATACTTCTGAACAAAATGGCCTAATAGAAAGGAAACATAGGCATATAGTTGAAACAGGATTAATATTACTTGCTCAAGCCTCAATGCCATTTAAATATTGGGCAGATGCCTTTTATACTGCAGTTCATTTGATTAACTTAATGCCCACTAAGGTGTTAAAGTTCAAGTGTCCTCAAGAAATGTTAACTAAAATTACACCTGATTATAAACATTTGAAGGTGTTTGGATGTGAATGTTTTCCTTGCTTAAGGCCATATAATAATCATAAACTAGATTACAGGTCCACTGCCTGTACATTCTTAGGTTATTGTTCTAAACAAAAAGGATATAAATGTCTAGATAAAAAAGGGAGAATTTATATTTCTATACATGTAAGATTTAATGAACATGTATATCCTTTTGGCAAATCAAATGAGAGTACTTCAAATAAAACTGTAAGTGTTAGACAAGTTAGATTTGACATACCAGATGAAATTGAAGTATTGGTGCCTGCGCATCATGAACAACATAACACCAATACTAACTCTCAACACACCATGCCCTCAAGTAGGCCAGGTCAAGAGCAATCTACTTTCAGTAGTGATCATACAAGCTCTCAACACACCATGCCCTCAAGTAGGCCAGGTCAAGAGCAATCTACTTTCAGCAGTGATCATAGTGCAGAACAACAAAGACAATGTGTTAGTGGAACTCATATTGATCAAGCTGAAGACAATAGTATCACAAATGAAGGTCAAAGTACAACAGTAAGAGATGCAGGCAATCAAGTCACTATAGTCAGAGAAGCTGCAAATCAGCATCCTATGATTACTAGAGTAAAAAGTGGTATTTTCAAACCAAAAATTTATAATACTGCTGCTGATATAGAAGAACCATCATCATATTATGAAGCAGTCCAAAATGATAACTGGAATTCAGCCATGCAGGATGAGTACAATGCTTTAATTAACAAAGGAACTTGGATATTGGTTGAAAAACAAGAACATAAAAATATTATTGGCTGTAGATTTGTTTTTAAGTTAAAAAAGAATGCTGATGGTTCAATTTCCAAATACAAAGCAAGATTAGTTGCAAAAGGGTATTCACAACAGTATGGATTTGATTTTTCAGAGACATTCTCACCTGTTGTGAAACCAGTTTCAATAAGAATCATATTAACTATTGCTTTGTATAGAAATTGGAGCATCAAGCAACTGGATGTTAATAATGTCTTTCTTAATGGTGAATTGCAGGATGAAGTATACATGGAGCAACCTCAAGGATTTATTCAGCATGAAAACAAGAATTTGGTGTGCAAGTTGAATAAGGCCATCTATGGTTTAAAGCAAGCACCAAGAGTTTGGTTTGACAAGCTCAAGGCTACTCTAGTCAACTATGGCTACATATCATCTAAATCAGACAATTCAATATTTATTAAAATTACTGATACTACTGTAACATATATACTTATTTATGTTGATGATTTTATTGTTACAGGAAGCAGTGTTGATGAAATCAAGAACATCACAAACATGTTGAATTCAGAATTCTCAATTAAAGATCTGGGTGACTTAAACTATTTTCTGGGAATAGAGGTTAAAAGAACATCTGATTCAGAAATTCATCTTAATCAGAAGAAATATATATCAGAAATTCTTCACAGAGCTCAGATGAAACATGCCAATTCATTACCTACTCCAATGGTTATTAGCACACAATTATCTAAACACAAAGGAGAAACATTTCAAGATGGAAAATTTTATAGAAACATTGTTGGGGCTCTCCAATATGCCACAATAACTAGACCTGACATAGCATATAGTGTTAATAAAGTATGCCAGTATGTGCAAAATCCATTGGACAATCACTGGAAAGCAGTCAAACGAATTCTCAGATATCTCAAAGGAACCATAGATCATGGTCTAATCCTAAAGACAAGTAATTCATTAAACAATAATGCATATGCAGATGCAGATTGGGGAACAGACTGTGATGACAGAAAATCGACATCAGGTTTCTGTATATTTTTAGGTCAAAATCCAGTGTCTTGGTGTGCTAAAAAACAAAATACTGTTTCCAGATCAAACACTAAAGCTGAATTTCAAAGTGTAGCAAGTTGTACAGCAGAAGTCATGTGGATACAATCTTTGTTAAGTGAATTAAAGATTACTACATCTAAGCATCCAACAGTGTGGTGTGATAATGTTAGTGCTATCTCATTATCTTCTAATCCAGTGTTACATTCCAAAACAAAGCATATTGAGCTAGATCTCTACTTTATCAGAGAACAAGTTATCAAAGGAAAGTTAAAAATTGGATATATATATATATATACCTTCTGTGGATCAAAAAGCAGATATACTTACAAAGCCCTTGTCAAAACCTAGCTTCGTCAAGCTCAAAGAAGAACTGAACGTAGATGTGGCCAATAAAGCTCAAAGATCCAACAGATTGATTTATGTTCCATATGTCTAACGAAGCGTAAACTTCTCTTGTTGATAAGGCCTCCGATTGTTGTCAGATCAACTCCCTCAGTCAGGTTTTTTTCAGAATCGACCTAGGTCAACTCTGATTCATCAATTCAAACCTCTCTCAACAAACCCAGAGGTCTTGAGCGTTTTAAACTCAAGCTTAGCTGGATTCATCTGTCGTGGAGGCCTGCCTGAAGGAAGATCGTCCATCAATTGGAAGCGTCGATGATAAAGGAGTCGTCATTTTTCTGTCGAGAGCAAACCCTAAGTAGGGTTTGAAGGGGGCAAATGAAAATGACGGCTCCGTCTGTAAATAGATTTTTATATTTTGTTTAGTGTTTGGGCCGTGTTATAAGGCCAAGCCCATTCTTTCTTTTGTTAGCCTATATAATACCAAGGCTATGTTCAAACGTTGATCAATAATACAATTTTGCTTTCGCATCAATTGACAAAAACATTTTCTCATTCGTATTTCAGAATTTCAACTAATACCTTTTACCTCAAATTTTAACTGCTGACAATGGCATGGATAACACTACTAGAGATTGTCATTCTCCGTTTAACGTGAACAACACATGTCCTTTATCAGTTCATGTATAATGCTATAAAACCGACAATGTAATTTTGAAATAAATGGCGAAGAAAATAAGGTTATATGTAGAAGCTTTAATGGTATCTGAAAGGAAAATCATGGATTTTTGTTGGAAATACATCTGGAATCAAATCTGCAGCAATTATTGCATATAGTGAGGCAAATTAGACTAAAATACACAATCCAATATATACATTCATGGCAATAATTTGAGTAAATGTCGATATCGATAAATCATCAAAACGTAGATAAGCATAGTGTAAACTAACCAGATAAGAGGAAGTAGAAATTAGATTACCTTCCCAACCATCGCTTTTATGCCCGCTGGCTACTGTTGACTTTGGAGGATAATACCAGTACGCTTCGATAAAGTAGAAATTTGGGTTGAGAAATTGTTAAACTGGTCTGTGTAGGGAATAAGAGAGTTAAGGTCGGAAAATGCAGCGGAGGAAGATTAGGTATCGAAGAATAAGGGTGGACTTATTTGGAAGAAAATAAAATGCACGAAGGCTGTTGACATCTGAATGAGGTGAAAATAGTAATTGTATGATACAACGGCCATGTGTAAGTAAACACAAGTAGCGGAAATAAAGAAGAAGAAAACAACAGATGCGTGTATTTTAAAATAGCGGCTGAAGATGAGACATGTCAACACATAGAATTTTTTGTTTTCTTGTTTACACTAAGATGAGTACAACTACTTTTGACGATCATCATTTACGCCATTTACAATTTTACATGATTAGACTCATTTTCTATTCCTTTAAAAAAGTTTACAATAACATGTAAATTTAATTGTGTACAGAGAAAGAGAAGTGATGTTATACGGATGTCAGCATCATAGTCGATTATTTTTTAATATGGGAAACCATAATAAATCATAAATTACCATGCCGCATGCAGTTAAAAATTAAAGTTTTGTATTTTTTACAATATGAAACATATATCCATCCTGCGGGTGCCAATAAATCACAGATAGCAGTGAACATGTATGCCTCGTTTTATAATTGTTAGAATTAGTAATTGGGTAACAATAGTAAATCAACTGAGAATTTTAGATAAATAGTGTGATAAGAAATAAGAAATAATAAGTGGGAATTCTTTTACTTTTACTACAAGTGATGGAAGGTGTACATTGTTCATACACACATAACTGTAGAATTTTTAGATGGCACAATGACCTAGAACATTATTGCAAATGTATGTTCACAACAATTTTTCATATTCGAATAAATGAACAACATGCCTAACATATGTATCCAATATAATTCATGCTTGTTAATTAAATGGACAGTATCACCAGCATATGCTAGAGGTCTTATATATACACGTTCGTCAAAAACTCATACACTACACAACATGTTAGTTATTTCCCCGGTTAATGGCATAAAAGTTGTTGTCCTTAAGATCAATAACATGACTAATGTAGTGTCAATAAAATATATATTGGATAATCATACCTGAACAAATTTGCTGCTTTACCAACAAATTAGCATATTGTACAGTAAATCAATCATAGAATGGCACGAATAAGTGAGAAATCTCGACACCCAAATATCCACTAGGTTTCAACCCAACAAATCCAATCAGCCTGAATCGGACAGAATAAACTCTAATTCGAGGTGCGTAGCCTTTCTCGAAAGCTTGCTAAAAGTGATTTCGTCGAGAGAGCTTGCAAGTCCAAGATCTGGGCAGAATAAGAAAGAGTGGGTCAAGTCAATCTTTCAAAATTTCATTGGAGAATTCTTTTCTTTCATTTCTTGAATCATTGAATTGAATTGAACTGCTGAGAACCGATAATTCAAATTAATCATTTTGGCTCAGAAGCGGTAAATATTAGTGGATCATATGTATGACATAATAAGAACACCAAATGCAGTGAACTGTCTATTCACGTAAAGGCAGCACATGTTATTCAGAGAGAAGGTGGATCGTCGTATGTCATATGGTCGACAATAATTAATCTAGTAATACTCCAATAAAATGAATATACTAAGAACCATTGGTTTATTTCACTTTTTAAGGCTTTGTTTGTTTAAAATGTAAAATCAGAATTCTGATTGCTGAATTCTAAAGTCTGGTTGCAGAAATCTGATTGCTGAATTCTGAATAATCACATAATTGTTTGTTTAATTAAGCATTTAGAGCAAAATTAACATATTTAGCATTCAGAACAAGAAAAAAGAAGGAAAAAAGTTCTGAATGAAAAGATCTGAATGCTTAATTTATTCAGAACATTAACAAAAAAACAAACAACATACAAAGTTATGTTCTGATTAATTAATCAGAAGTCAGATCCAGAACAAATTGAGAAAAACAAACGCAGCCTAAGGAAGGTATGAATTTCGTAGGAATCATGACAGGAGGACTCATCACTACACTTCTGTTTGTTTATGTACATAGAAAGAAAAGGATGTATTCGTTAGCGTAACATCCTCGCAGCATGCACACGAAAGTTAATTCATTTAAAAAAAATAACTAGTTTTATCTCAATAGTGGCGCACACAGCCGAAGCAGAGATTGACGGAATACACTATCGTTGAACGTAAATTGCAAGCAAAGTTCAAATATGATAGATAAGTTAATCAGAAAAATGGATATTGCGAAAAAGTGGGTACCTCATCAGAATGATTGAAAGCAGAGGGTTAGAAGACGATGCATGCAATCATCGGGAGAGATTGTTCAACTGAGATGACCATTGCAGATGTCTAAATTATGGTGGATGGAATCGTCGGAGAAGTCAATCCCGATTTAGAGAACAGTGACAATTAACAAATGACTGCAAACCATAGGTTTAGATAATGCTTGAAATCTGTTAATTTGAAGTAAATTTGATTTGGGAGAAGAAGAGGTAAAAACCTAGGAAGTTACGCTTACTTAGAGAAACCAGACCACCCGCTGGGCTCCTTTTCGTAAAAGGGGTAAGTGGGAAGATATGTAAGAAACTACCATATTGGATCTTGAAAGGAGAAAACTATGTCACGTCATCTTTTCATTTATTCTACATTCTATTATAAATAATAGAAGATAGTACAAATATACTAAAGGAAAGTGTTCAGTTGCACTCCAAACAGTGCAACACCCTATTACACTCTTCATTTCAACCACCCATTAATCTTTCTCTTCACTTACACTAACTATCTCTCTTTCAACAAATTTATTTAAATATAACTGAATACTTGAAATCAGAAGGTTAATGAGGAGTTGCACTTTTTGAGATGCCACTTAGCATTGCTATATATCTATTTAATAATAGCAAAGAAGAAGAGTTTTAAGCTTTTTCATTTATTTTAGGAGTTATCTTCATTTTCCTTAATTCCCTCTAACTTAAGATATTTTTTTAATTCTAATATCTTTCAAGTTAAGATTATTTATTAATCTCTTACACTATTTTACATTCAAATATTTACTTTTAAAAAAGTGAAAATTTGGGAGCATTCTTAAATGAAAGATATTGTAAAGTGGATCCCTCTCTAAGTTTACATTCAAAATGGGTCCCTATTTATTAATTATTATTAAATAATTAATATTTAATAAGTAGTAATTTATTTTTAATAGTTAATGATTTTAATAATTATTAATCGATTATAACTAAGTAGAAATAAGTAAAAGTTAAATAATAACTATTATTAATAAGTAGAATTTGATTCGGTAGTAACTATTTCAGCGGTTTTAATAAATATAATTTTGGCAACTTGTTTGTTCAGCAGTTAATAATCGCTTGTTTGTGCTTTTGACAGATTTTTTTAATTTAAATAAGTAACTAATAATAGTAACTATTAATTAAAAAAAATTATTCGAAAATAAATGACAAGTAAACAAATAGAAAATTCTATTCATCCATTGTGTGTATAAATGAATACTATTTTTATAAAACCAATAATATTAACAATGTTTGGTTTCCCCATAAGCCCGCTTTCATTCTGTACCGAAATTTTCATTCCCCACTCAAGCCTGCTTTTAGTATGGACTGAAATTTTCATCTTCCCTTCGTTCAACGAAACTCAAATTCTGGTCCAACGAAACCAAAAAACTCACTAGACCCAACTGGAAAGAAAAAACCCTTTTGATCTTGAATCGCTGCCTCAAAAAACACCCTAGCTCTCACGATCTCGAATTCCCACCTCGCATTCATCCTTTCGTTGCTGCCTCGCCTTGGTCCTTAAGCCGCATTGCTTCCTTCCATACAGTAATTTGCTCGCCTCCGACCAACCGTAGGTGTCCCGATCTGGAATGGTGATGCTGAAATGAATGGCTTGAGAAAAATTTAAACGTTAGTAACATTTTTGAACATATTGTTTGTGAAATGAAAATTTTTGTTTTGAAATTTAAACATGAGTTTTATTTATTTTATTTTGTTTAGTTTGAAAACTTGAAGTTTATTTAACTTGATAATTTATTGTATTTAATTATCTTTGTATATAATGTTGTTTTGTTACAATTTTTAACGTTAGCTGTATTATAAAGTTTATTAAAATATTTTATCTGTGAATCTATATAAAAAAAAAATTAACTTGAGATTTATATTAAATTATGTAGATTTAATTAATTTCGTACATGTTTAATATTTAGTTTTGGAATTATACTTATATTAAGAAATTATTTATATTTTAGATTTAATCTATTTTGTTTTAGTTTTAAATCAATTATGTAGTTATAGATTTAAATTTCTTTTATATTCAATTTAAGTATTTTGTTAAATTTAATATTAGTGATATTTTAAGATAATTGATATATATATATATATATATATTGTTTAAAAGTTTATTTAAATAATTTTGTATATTTTAAAGTTTTATTTGAATTTGAATAACTTTACTAAATTTAACATTAACTGAAATTTTAACAAAAATATTGGCATTTAGAGATTGTTAAAGAATTTTAGATTTGAGTTGTTTATCAATTTTGTACGATATTAATATTTTAAACTACTTCATTGTGTGGTTTGAAAAATTATAAATTTGCTTTTCAATTTAATTTGAGAAGTGTGATTGAGTTTAAATAAATTTATTTAGTTTTGAATTTTGGTGTAAAATTTACTTAAGTTGTATTTAAAAGTAGAATATACTTTGTATTCAAATGGTATATACTTAGAAATTATTTGTTTGTATATTACATACCCTTTTATTTTAAGTTATTTGTTTAAATTGTTTTGACACTTTGTCGTTTGTTTTGAGATTTTTTTCACGCGTGTCCCTATCTTTCTACACGCGTCTTCCCTTCTATTTGTTTAACCATGCCTTCTCTGTCCTTGTTTCATTTTACTAGCTGACCCAAATTTTTCCTCCCCAAATTAAGCTTTCCTCAAATCCAACTGCTCCATGGCCTCCATCCCAAATCGCACCCATCACCGCAACCACCGCCTCAGGCGAAGTCCGCCCCTCTCTCTCTCCTTCGAGCCGCTCTCCGCTTCTGTCCCAAGCCGCAACCAAACCCTACGTCGCGCACTGCTCAAGAGCCCGCGAGGAGCCATCACCATCACCTCCGAGCCAACCACGCCTGCCTTTCTCTGTCCTCTGCCTCAACTACATGCAGCGCCTCCCAAAGCCGGCATCTTTGAGGCCTTTACCTCCGCAAATTCACCCAACCGCTAGCAACCACCGGCGACTTCGAACCATAGTTCGCCACCATGAAGACTGGAATCGAGCTCCTCCTCCAGTTCTTCGTCAACTTGAACCCGCAGCCATCGTCTCACCAGCCAACTGAACCGTATCCGCTAATTGTTCGTGCCTCCTCCAACCATTCTAAGGTGAGAAATAACTCACGATTGATCATTAATTCAAGTATTAATATCGGTACTTAATTTAAATAAAACAGTTAATTTGGGTTGCTCACTTCACTACATGTTGCTACCCTGTTGATTTTTCACTGAAAGTTCATCGGGTGGTTTGGTTGACTATACCGCTATTAGGGATTTTGTCTTGTTCTTGTTTGTTGTGCTTGTACAAATGTAGGAAAATTCTCAACATGAGGTTTTTTCCTAATGAAAAAGGTGGGAGTGCATGGGACCAGAATGTAATCCAACACAACTATGGACTGCTACTAGTAAGTCAATTTACCTTGTATGGATTTCTAAAGGGCAACAGACCCGACTTTTATCTAGCTATGCATCCTGATAAGGCAAAGCTTGTATATGCTTCAGTAGTTGATATTCCTCACTGTTGAACTTAATTTCCCATGCAGCAAAACTAACTCCTTATACCTTCCTACTTTACCTTGTACAACAGCAATATCTTCTCCCTCCATGTTATCATCCATTTTTTTTATATCAGAACACAGTGTAGTCTTAACTTAAATTTATTTTTTTCTCAACACATGTATTAGGGCACAATTTGCTGACATCAAGCATAATTCCACGCTTAACAGGAAGTCATCATTGTGATTTATGGAAAAAAAATGTATTAAAGCATATGCACAAATCTTCTATATACATGCATAATTTCTGTAAAACAGCCAATATCAATGATAAAGAATGGAGCAATCATCAAAAACAAAACAATATTAATAATAATAGTGGATTTATTACTAAAATGAATGATGTCAATAATTATGCACAATGTACTATATCATGCATCATGCGAATAGAGGAATTGATCGATCCAAGGACACAAAAGGCAAGAAAAAAACACTGACTTGCATCATTAAACCGAATTTAACAGTTGGATTCGCATATTACTAAATATTGAACAAATCTTCCAACAAAAATAAATTATGAAGTTTCACAAATCTCAAAGAGGTAAAATATCGTTATAGTCATTAATACTTTTGCAGTAAGGATATTATATGACCTGAGAGCATTACCGAATTGATTATAATATGGAACAGAGTTTTGAATTATTATTGGTACTGGTTGTGTGATGTTTTTGGTTTATTACCAGTTCTCTTCATGGTGATGTTTTGTTGATAATCACAACAGAGGTTTGAACCTTGAAATATATGCATTTTCATCCATGCTAATTTGGGATTCCCCTTTTTTGAGATAAAGTAATTTAGAGATTAATCTTATTAGTCCAGTGGAATCTTTGGTAGATTTGTCACCCATGGGATTGCATTTGTTGAAACCATTGGTTAATAGGTTAATTATTAAGATTGTAAATGTAAATATTTCATTCTCTAGAAACTTAATAAAAAATCATGAAGTTAACAATCTTTCATTTTACTGGAATTTTTTTCAAAAAAGTCATGAAAATTTTTATTATCTCAAAGGGGTTACATTCTTTTTGTTAAGTCCAACATCATTTATTATATGTCCATAAATGAAAATCCTCTTTCAAGAATGAACTTGGGTTAAGTTCAGCATCATTTCATAAAGCCAAACTTACCTATTTACCCGTGTTGTGCTGCTGTGCTTTTTAGATATAATTTCTTCCTCCTCTATGTTATTCATTTATATTATCCATAGATTAGAAAGATCATATGACGTTAAATGGCACAGTTTGAATGAAGCTATAATCATCGTCTCTAATGATATTCAGATATTATTATTATTTTATTGATTTTAGCTTCATATTGAATATTTCTCATTTTAGTTAATTCAACTAAATTTGGTAACTTATTGTAAATGTATGAACTAAGATGCTATGTATTACCAATTCTGGTAGATCATAAGGTGCTACTTTTTGTCCAAATTACTTCATAAAAACTACTCTTTCTAGGTATTAGATTATAATGGTTCCAAAATCTAATGGTAGGATAATCAGAGGTGGTTTTTTAATACTGTATGGGGAGTGAATTTCTGATCTGATAGCTGGATATAATCAGTTAGCTTTATTTAAAGATAGGAAGTTGATTTGTTATATGTATTATAAGAAAATCATACTACTAAATCAAAGTCATATTTAATAATTTATGTTCCATATGTCTTACTTTAGGAAATTATACTTAAGAATGTATGCAGTGAAGTATTTAGCAAGTTGACTGTGTTTGCAAAAATGAAGTGGGAACATTTATGTGCTCAATGAAACTATAATGGAGCTACTTCTCATCTGAGCAGTACGCATAATGTTTAAGCCACAATAATGGAGCAGTTAACATAAATATTTTGATAGCATGGCTGATACAATGTACACTATACGATATCCAACCACTGTAAAACAAATATAATGCTACAAAGTGAATCCAATGATTGGAAATTACATCAAAATTTGAGCTTAAGATATAAAGAGGGCATATAAGGGATATGTCAAGCGTAAAATAATGTGAGTTCCATCAAAGCATTTGCAAACTTTTAAGTTTACAAAAAAATAAATGCAACGACAGGAAGTTCCTGTCTTGTTTTAATGCTAAGCAAACATCCATGATCAAGAGTGTTATCATTTGTTTACTGTTTCAAAGTCTTAGTTATTGTAGATTGTAATGTGATAGGATGACTGGAAAAGTAGTTGCACTCCTATTGTTAAGGTGCCACAATTCACAACATAGTCGGTGCCTTTATTTTGGTCTAATCGACGTTGATTTTCTATAATAATCCATGTGTAAATTGTTTTGCATGTTTTTTCATTGATAGATTGACTGTTTTACCATACACTTTGGGAAGCTTGACTTCTCTTACCGAGCTTAACATATCATCTAACGAACTTTCAAGTTTGCCTGATGAGTTGGGATTGCTGAAGCATCTTCAGGTTTTAAAGGCTGACAAAAACAGGTATTATATTGCAATGACTTAAATTTTTTCTAACATTTTAGAAGTAATTCAATTTGATTTTATGATTCTGAAATTAAGTTACTATTTATCTATTATGAAAGAATTTTTGTTCACTTATTTCATTTGTGGAGGGTCTAGCGTAATAGGGTACACTTTGTATTTTCCTATAATAGCAAAATCAAAATTGAGTTTTGTAATTGCATATATGCCTATGTTATATGCTAAGCTTCTTGTTCTTTCTTGCCCATGTTTGCAAAATAGGGTCTGGAAATGTTCCTTTGTTTGGGTCTATGTTCCTGTACTGATTTTTTTGGTGTAGACTCATTTTTAAGTTTTTTGGTCTATGTTCCTGTACTATTCTGAAATTTTTTATTCCTAGCATCAGTTTATTGTTCTACAGAACTTATTAAAATTACATTTTTTTCAGTCCCACCATGGACAGCAAGGTTGGAAAGTTTGGATAGATTTGGCGGTGGATCCAAAAGTTTTCTTGTGTAAGCTGAATTCTGAAATGACTACCATTGGAGAAGCTGTTGGATTAACTATGGCTTGGAATAAAAATTACGTTGCCTTCAGCTAGAGTGCTTTCATAGAGTATAATTATGTATCTTTTGTGGACTTTAGGATTGGGCCTTGAAACTTATCCCATTGCGTTCAGAAGGCATCAAAACCTATTGTTAGGCAGTAAGTGGGCCTGATTAGGAGTCCGTTCGAATTTTGGTTTTATATAACGCAAAACGATGAATTTAATATTAAAATAATAGCTTAAAATCCTAATTTTCAGCCACCGCCCAATCTAATTTCGATGGCCATGAATTCTCAAATCTTTAATCGTTAATCTCTGTCAATCCGTTCAATGAAATCCTATAATTCCAAAGCCAAAAATGTAGCACTCGATCTTCTCTTAAAATCTATATGGTTGATCTAGTTTGAATACATGCAAAATGTCTCGAATCAGGCCCAAAAGGTGCGCTTGTTGTAACCGATTTGAGGCCACCGGGGATGAGCGAGTTTGGCCAAACTGCGGGTGGAGGTGGAGCTTCGATCGGCTGTCGACATGGTACTGCTGGATCAGATGCAGGTGGTTGGGATGGAGGTCCATGGTTCAACTAGAAGATGCGGGATTGGGTTTTGGCATGAACGGGTTTTACTATAAATGGAGAAGACGGTCGGGAGAGAGAAGGTGAGGTGGCGGCAAATGATTGGGTGAGAGGTTTTGTTTGTTTTTTATTTTATTTGAATTTCAAATGATAAAAATCGTATAACTTTTGCATACGACTTCAGAATGACACGCGGTTTTTTTGCGTTAGAATCGTATTGACATGCTCTTCGCGATGCCGCTGTTTGAGCTAATTCTAAGACCGTTGACTTTTGGGCAAAAATTCGGATTTCAATCTCGTTCAGAACCAAAGGTGAGTGATTAAACTCATTCACATCTAACTAAAATATTTGATTGTTAGTTAAATTGAATTCATGATCTGATATGATTATTTTGGTTACTGTTGGACTATTTAAATTTATTATTTATGTCAAATTTTGCAAAGACTATATAATTTAATTTAATTTTTGGTATCAAGTGTACAATTAGAATTTAATCTCTGTTTAAAAACCTCATATGTAATGACTTGTAAACTGATATCACATTGAACTGTTTAGATGTAGTGATTTTGATTGATGTCATGGAATGATATATTTAATGTATTGACATGTAATTCATCTTGTTATCGACATTTGTTTATATACATATTGGTTTTGTTGATTAATCCCAACTATTACCCTAGATGTTACTGGCATCAAATAAACCTAGGATTAATCATTAAAATGAATTAAGAACATAGGTTGAAATGATAAATACCTACGACACTGATTTGGATTGAAATGATATATATCCTTTTCCAAAATACTGAAATTTAATTTTAAGTATTACTTAGTCATAGGATAGAAAATTTATATACGCACACCGGTTGGTAAAAAAAAAAAAAATTTCTTGAATTTTTGAATAGTATTTAAAAAAATGTTTTTTTTCTTGAATTCTTGAATAATATAAAAAAATATTTTTTTATCTTGAATTTTTGAATATAATTTTAAAGGACAAAATAAGTGACAGTATTAATTAATTTTCTTTAAATTTGAACTTTGTGCTTTGAAATTAAAATTTTCAATTTAATAGAATTCGTACATGTGGATAACTGAAGTTAAATTGAACTGAATATAAAATATAAATTTATCGAAATCAAATTTTTATCCATCATTGATATTATTTTAAATTAACTTGATTTATTGTAATAATTGAACTATGAACTCGAGATTTTATAAATGAATAATTCAAAGTGAGAACTATAATTGAAATTCAATTATTTGAATTGAAATATTAAACCGAATTGTTTGAAATCGATTTGTTGAATCGAATTGAAATAAATATGTGAAGTTGAATCGATTTGAATTAAGACATCGAAATTTAGTCGAATTGATTTGAAACGAAAATATGATTTCCTGTTTGGTTAAAATTTTGAAGATATGATTCTAATTCCAACTATAGTCTTTTTAAACCATTTTATAAACTATTTTATTTTTATAACAATAATTTTCTTTATAAACTATTTACCTTATAACTATTTTATTTTATTATTTATTTTAAATTAACTATTTTAATATTTAACTATTTGTTTTATAAACTATTTTAATATTTTACCTATAGATTTTACTAAAATCTAAAATTGAATCTGAAATTCTATTTTAAATACAATTTATTTATTTCCAAACTATTTCAATTATATATCTAAAGTATTTAAATATATATACATATTAACTATTTTAATATTCAAATTATTTTAAAAGTTGGAATTGTTTCAAGATTTAAGTTTGGTTTTAAATGGAGATTTTATTATGAAATATTCTATTTTGACTATTAAAATGATTTTAAGAAAATTTGATATTTTAATATAAAGTACGAACCCCTTTGAAATGTAAAGGAACTGACCAGTGTGAAAAATGTAAACGATTGGTTGTTAAAGAGACCGGGATCAGATATTGTCATACTCTCTACCAATACCGAAAACCACTTTAACAACTGTGTACGCGGTGGAGAGATCCAGAATGAAGTACGTTGATTTGGAGGCGATTATTGGATTTGAAGAAAGAGAACGATGATGGATATCCTTGACCTTTGGGTCATAATTAAAATAACTAAAACAGGGCTATACCGTGACCAAGTGGGGTTAGCTACCTCCATCGGCAACACTTCTTCCTTTACTAATATAGTCCCTCGGTTTGATTGATTTGATTTGATGCGCATCCGTGATTTGGGAGTGTTGTCCAAGGTGGGGGTAGTTGCGGCAATGCGTTACCACCAGTCCGGGCACGCAACTAGTATATTCCTACTCTGGGCATTCCTCGTGTGCCTTGTCATATTATCCTGATCGAGCCCCCTACGACTTTGATTTGTACCATACCTATGGAGTGCCCTCTGATAGCCACTACGTACTGTGGACTTTACGGGATTTGTATAGACTACGGTATTATAAACGGTGTAAGGGTAATAATGGTAATCCCGCTTATGCTATATTTTAATATTTTATATTTAAACATAGACACTATTATAATAGTGTATTGTATTATATAATATCTAGTTTAACGGATCCTTTGGAGATGGAAATTCTCGTAACATCTCTTAAGTTATTGCACTCATATTATCGTATGAATTTGATTTAACTAATATGAGAAAATTTTAGTTCTGATCCGAGTATTTTTGTCTTTTCAATTCTGCTCGGGTCAGCCTGAGTTTTCAGTTATTGAAAATATCATTACGGAGATGAAGATGGAGCTCAGCAGACGTATTTATTACTATTTATTCCGCTGCAATATTGGTATATTTATGACAGTAACTCTGATAATCGTTGTAAATGTATAATCGAATGTATGTTTTACAGCTTCATGAGCTGTTATTTAACTATTAGGCCCTGTTCTTGGTCACAAAACGGACAGTTTGGAAACAGACGCGTCCGTTTCCAAACTGTCCATTTTGGACAGTTTTCCCAACGGACCAAAATTGGTCCGTTGGGGTCCGACGCGTCGGACGCGTCCGAAGCGTCCGACGCGTCGGATTTAATTAAGTTAATTAATACAATAATTTAATTAAACCGGTTTATTAAGCTTAATTATTTAGTTTAATTAATTATTTTAAGTTTTTATCAACTTTAAAAATTGATAACTTTTGCATACGAGATCCGTTTAAGACGCGGTTTTTTTCGTTGCGATCGTATCGAAATGCTCTACGTAATGGTGTTGGTTTGAACTAAATTGGAGCAACTTATAATTTTTCAATTTTTTAATTAATTTTTTTATTTGTGTAAATTATTGATATATATTATTTATAACAAACACATGATAAATTTATTATTCATTAATTAATTAAATTACAAAATAAAAATAAAATGTTCCGCTTAAATGCTCCGCTAAAATTCTCCGCTTAACGCAAAGAACACATTCTCCGCTAACTACTATTCTCCGCTATAATACTCCGCTCAAATTCTCCGCTCAAATTCTCCGCTTCCGCTTGCAAAGAACACACCCTTATATTTTGTCCTTCCGCTGTGAGATTTTGTGTTTGTTTTTCTTCTTCTCTTTTTTTCTTATATAAATCCCAATAACTATCCGTATTTTTGATTTTTTTTAAGTCGACATTGAGGATCATTGTCGATTTGAATAGTCAAAAGTCCCAAATGTTACAAAACTTCTATCTTTTTTATGTATCTTTTGTGTTAGATTAATGTATGTATTTTGAAACGGTTATGTTTTTTGTGGAAGGTTTAGTTTGTGATGTACTATGTGTATATTGATTGAATATTATGTTAATTAATATATATGAATGATTCTGTATAGTTATATTTGTTGAATTGAAATATCAATCATATTATTATTAATATATATGAATTCTTTATATTAGTAAGGTGTATATAAGTTACAACAGCAAAAAAAAGTTGTAGTAAATCATTTTACATCGGTGTGAAAGAGTTGTAATATTCTGGAAGTCACAACGGTAATCACCAGTTGTCATACTTGTGATCTTACGATATCTAAACGTCTATGACAACGGGGAATAAAAGTTGTAATAAAATTTATTACAACGGTGAGTAAAAGTTGTTAAATGTTCTATTTCACAACGGTGTTGCAGCGGTGCAGAAACGTTGTAAAAGATATAAGTATATTACGACTTCTTAATACATGACGGTGGCTCCACTGTTGTAAAAACTTTTTACAACCTTTTTGCACTATTGTAATATGGTATATTTGTTGTAGTGCCCTTCTACGACTATAATCCCATGGGCTGCTTTGCTACTCCATCTTCACCACCACAAGATCCGCCATGACAGACACAAACAAGCACCGCATATTTCATCAACCATCAATACAACAACATAAACAGTTTGAAAAGTTGCAATTAACAAAGTCTAACAAGCATGAATCATGATTATATTTCAAGTTTCATAATAAACACAAATCCAAATGTTGGGTTGTGACAAAAAAATCATTTCTAATTGTTTGACCATTTCTCTTAGTTTATAAACCTAACAAAAACAGATACTCTAATCTTGTAGTATATGAGTATATTCTTACATTTTGATTATTGGTTAAGGGAGTCAATAAATAATGCCAATTAGCTTCATGTATAAACTGCATGCAGTTTGTATTTGAGAGAACAAAAAGGACACCAATTTAAAACAACAAATTTATGATAAACTAATAGCTAGCATCCCTACGAAAAACTACTTAATAGAATAGTTTGGTCTTAATGATGTATTCAAGAGACTAATTATCTGATTAGAAATGTATTATCACAACAAAGTCAAGTTTTGGTGAACTGTGGGCAGTCTCAGGCCTGCATTACTGCATGCAACCTAACAAGTGTATTACTCTATTTTTTATAACTTTTACATCAAAGTTTTGTTAGTTGTGTTTACTAATTACACTTTTAATCATGCTCTGTCTCCAACTCATTCTACTAGTAGCTTCGAGTTTTATAGCACGATTAAATATTAATTACAAGTGTTTTGCAAGCTAGGTGGCATAAAAAACACGAATATATACTAAATATGAATCAATAAATTACAAAATATTACCTTCCTATATAACTTAAGATCAAAAAAGCTTTTCTAAACTCCAGCATCTCCAGAGCTTCTATAACTGAACTTGGTTTCTAGTTTGGTAGCAGTGTAGCTTTCACTTGTTCACATAATGGTTGAATAGCTTTGCGCTACTCTCGAGTACGTATATACAGAGATCCACTACTAGTTGATGCATTGCTAAGGTTATTTAGAACAATGGCAAGAAAAAAAAAAGTTAAAATTCTATACTTCAACAGGGTTTCAAGAACACTTTACATCAAACACACAAAATTCACAACACAATTGTTGTTTTGAATCTCCTAGTATTCCTCGCATTCTTGCCATAATTCAGACAAAATCTTTGAATCTCCTACTAAAACTAAATAAATCAAATCCAGAGAAGATCTACTTCAAAAAATGAAATTTTAAAGCAAATCCAGATCAGATTTTATAACATATGTACTTCTAATAAAAACTTTTATGCGATCCACCTCAGAAAACAAGGATTTAGTTGTGAAGATCGAATTCAGAAGCAAAAACGGAATGCAGAATGGACTAACTTCAACGTACATGTATCATCAGAACATCACCACACAGCTAACTGCTCCAACCCACGGTCGAAGGGAATAGGTGAAATGATCTGCAATTACGGTGAACAGGAGCTATACACGGATCGACAAATGATCGAATGGAGCCGTCCGTGCTGCCTTCGATCTGCAATTACGGTGAGTTCATTGATTTGGATCAGCCGCAAATCAGGGTAGAATAGGTGAAACGATTTCAGTTTGAAGCGGAGACGCGAATTCAGTGACTTTAATATAAGGTGAGGAGTTGGACCGTTAAAACTAGTTGAACAGGAGCTATACCACGTTCTGATGTGATTTGGTTCTGAAACGGTTGACGTGGAGTGGATTTGAAGAGTACTTAGTGATATGACAAGGAGGAAGAGGAAGACATGTCGGTTGGAAGAAGCAAAGGTGATGTAATTAGCAAAATATCGGGTTTCTTTATTCCAGCGTATGGTGAAAAGTATCAAAATATTGAGTAGGTGCGCGGGCGTTTTATTGGGTTAGAGCCGAATTTTCAACAATGGCAGATGAAAAGTTTTGAAATTTGAATAGGTGCGAGCGGACATTTTTTGGAGTTGGGGCCAGAAAATTTTTGAGATTTGGTGAAATTGTTTTGAAAGTGGTTTAGTATGATAAGTTAATTAATTGCTATTTTGAAGATATATTGTTCTGAAAGCCATTTAATATGGTAAGTTAAATGATATATAAACTACTTATTAATTTTATGATTTTCCTATTCATTATTTTTTTCCGAAAAATTGTATTAAAATATAATAAAAGTAGCTTGAAATTTTTTGTTACAATATTAATTTTTTTTAATAAGCAAATATTACTTCTTAATAATTATTTATCACTTCTTATTAGTAATTCTAAAATTTTAATTTCAAATTATTACTTTATTATTAATATTAGTTATTACATGTTTTCAAATTAACTATTATTTATTATTATTAGATAGTAATATTTAATTATTAATTTGTTTATTACAACTGGGAGGAAAGAAATGTTGTAATAGTTATTATTACAACTGGTAAACTAAAAGAGTTGTTGAAAATAGGTTTATTAGGACTTTTTAAAATAAAAAGTTGTAAAAAACTTTTTTTACAACTGTCATTTTATGGTCAATTTTTTGTAGTGTTATAATTTGGTTGTTTTGAAATTTTGAGGATTGAAATTAATATTGAATTATTTGGATTTAATTAAGTCAATAAATTTATAGTTAAACTTTAAATATTGAAATTACATTAATGTATAGTGGAAACTTAAACAAATATATTTAAGTAATTAAGTTTAACTTGTTTTTGTTGTTACTAATATTTTTGTTTGATGATAACAAATAGATTTTTGTTACTGGAGTGTTTGATTGTGGAATATCTAGTATTGTTGGAAAATAAAATAACACAGAATTTACACAGAATATAGAAAAATCAAATAAATTTTATTTCCAATAATATTATTTATTTTACAATTCATTTACACACAAGACTTTACAAATCACTTTACAAGTAATTTCAGTACATACAATTTTTTTTTACAAGCACTTCATTTTTTTTCTTTCTTCTCATTTCTAGCTGGATTATTCTTGTTGAGAACACCTTAACTGTCCAAAGCATCATCCTGTAACCTGTCACAAAAGAAAGAAAAATACACAGTACACTGGAACTAAAACAAATACTTTTGACAAAAATGATTCTTTGTGATTGATTCATTTTTTTTGTCTCAGTTTTCTGTGTGCTTTTCTCATCATATTTCAGACCTGAACAGCCACATCAAAACCATACTGGTTTGCTGATCAGAACCAACTGATTCTGACCAGCCTCAACTCAGTACAGTTTGACTGCTATTTTTTTTATTTTTTTCAGAATCAAACAAGGTGAATTGTCAAATTCAAGACATGTTCAAAAGAGGTCAACCAGCAAATAACTTTCAAAGTCAACATGGAGTCAAAAATCATCAAATCAAAATGGCCAGTACAAGAAAAAAAATGGACAGAAAGCATGTGCAAATGATTCAAATCAAAATGCAAGTAAACAAATGTGTAAATAACATGTCAACACAGCTATACAAGTATAGCTAATCAACATTACAAATCAAGTTTCAAATTACACAAAACAAGGCAGTGCAAACTTGTTTCAGCATGATGACACATGTGAACAATACAAGCTGGATGAGGCTCAAGTAGATCAACATGATCACAACAATACATATGACTACATGGTGCAACAATCAAGTCAGAGTGCAGAAAGCAGCTCAATCAGGTTATGTGCAAGTACAAGTGTGATTCAACCCAAAACAGCAGCATGTACAGAAAGGACAAAAAGCAAAGTACAGGTTACATAGCAATAAGAAATACATGTGTGTGTAGCAAAGTGGTCGAGAATACATGGTCGAGCACAAAACAGAATACATGGTCGAGCACAAAACTGTTTCAGACAATGCATTTCAGATTTTTCAAGCAAGACTATGATGGAGCAAATTTCATGGTTCAAGCAAAACAGTGATATGGCAATGCAACATGATCAAGATCAAACATGATACAGTAAAGCACAGTGCATGTACATGGTATGGCAAAAGCTATAAAATGGTGCAAGAAAACTTATGGAAGCAAGTATACAAAACTCTGTTCAAACTCACAACAGTGGTGAACAAGTACAAGTGATGGACAAGTGACCAAAGTGGCACAAGTCTATATGGTCAGGATACATG
Organism: Allium sativum; assembly: GCA_030737875.1. Lineage (NCBI taxonomy): Eukaryota > Viridiplantae > Streptophyta > Magnoliopsida > Asparagales > Amaryllidaceae > Allium > Allium sativum. The sequence goes on along the minus strand of JASFAX010000020.1, from coordinate 38,543,819 downwards.
ACTGATCAATTGATCATGCAGACCAACAAATTTGTTAAACATATATGTATATAATTCATATATATATATATACATATATATATATATATATATATATATATATATATATATATTGAAACAAAGCATGGGGGAACTACATGTCAGAAATGTCCAGAAATGAAATGAAACAGTGAATCAAATGATTGGTCAAGGAACATTGTTTTGATAATCAGTTTCTTTTTGCAATACAAAATCATTTCGAGAAAGTCACAAAGGTTCCAGTTCTTCTCATCAACCATTTCACAATTCAGCAAGAGTTAAATGTGGCCAGTATTTTTACTATTCAGGGCAGAAATCAATTCGCAGGAATCAAACTTGTATTTGGCAAGTATTTAAATTCCAGATTTACAGGATGGTCTAAATCATTTCAAATAAGGCAGAATTTAACACAACAAAATCATTGGATTTCAATTTTTTTTTTTAACCGAGTTATTTGAAGAAAGTTTTTTTTAAAAAACAGTCTTTTTTTGGTTAATCAGTGAAATAGATCAATCAGGAAATCCAAACAAGGAAAGAGGAATCTGTCACATTTATTCAAGGCCAGGATTATTTCAATCAAAGCCGAAGCTCGTCAATCAAACAAGACAAAGCAAGAAAATTTTTAATGCTCAAAGAAAGAAATTCAAAAGGGATTTCCACAAAACTCTCAAGGGCCGATTCATTCAAGGCTGTACAGATAGCAAATAAAATTCAAGGAATTCCAAAATTCAAATCGAGCAAGTCATTAATGAAATCAGAGCACCAGGGTGTAGAAACCCTTATAAAAGCACACAATTCATCATCGACATCCTTATCAATTCACACAAAAAGAAATTCGAAACCCTAAATTGCAAGAGTTAATAAAACTCACTCAGATTGATCGCAAGAACGAAGGAGACATACTGGAGAAGCAAAAACAAGCGTCTAGAAATCCATTACACACTTCACCGAGACTGATTTAGGGAAAAAATCACTAAAACCCTAAATCGCCGCCGCCATTTTTTGTTTCAGAGAGAAAGGAAGGATCGGGCTAAAGAAAATACAAGGGAGCACCGCAAAAATAAAGTGGCCCGACCACTTTGGACTAGTGCAAAAGAAAAAGGGATGACCCCCACTTTTTAAATCCTTGTCTTATTTTCTTTTTAGTCCTTTTTATTGATTTTTGTTAAAATTTCTTTTCTAGTTTTACTGTAAAAACTAGTGAGCACAGAATAGTGAAGTATAATCTGAGAAAATCTAGTCTAGGGTATACAGACTAGTCTAGGATTTTGAGCTTAGGGATAAACAGGAGCAGGAGTTGCGAGTTTGCATAGGATTGTAAGCAGGATCTGTTTGTATCTCCTAATAAAAATCTTAGAAAGGCAGCAGTAGGCACAGTTTGCCGAAGCTGGGTATATCTGCGTGTGATTTTATTTTTACTGCATTTCTTTATTACTGTGCTTAGTTTTAAATTTTTTGTTAAAACCCTATTCACCCCCCCTCTAGGGTTATTGTCGATCCTACAATTGGTATCAGAGCAGGTGTTTGAACCCTAGAATCATGACTTCAATAAACAATGCTTTTTCTGAAGGTCAATCTATTGCTAGACCACCCATGTTCAATGGTAGTGATTACGCGTATTGGAAAGCTAGGATGAAAATATATCTAGTGTCTGTTGATTATGATGTCTGGGATATCATTGAAACTGGATATACACCTCCGACTGAAACTGTTAATGATATTGTAACACCTAAACCAAAAAGTAGGTGGGATGCAAATGATAAGAAATTATACTCTATAGATTCTAAAGCTATGAATGCTCTGATTTGTGCTCTTGATAAAACAGAATATAACAGAATTTCTCATTGTAATACAGCCCAGGAAATTTGGCATACTCTGGAAGTTACACACGAAGGAACTTCTCAGGTTAAAGAATCCCGTCTTGCCATGTTCAGTAATGAATATGAAAACTTCAACGTGCAGAAGGACGAGAGCATCAAGGACATGTATGGACGCTTCTCCGTACTAGTCTACAATGCCAGAGCCCTTGGGAAGGTCTATACAGAAGTGGAGCTTGTGAGGAAGATTCTGCGTGTTCTGCCCATGAACTTTGAAGCAAAAGTCACAGCCATTCAAGAATCCAAAGATCTGAGCAAGCTGAGCATGGAAGAGCTTATCGGAAATCTGATGACATATGAAATGGAGCTGAAAGCAAGAGAAGATCGCAACAACTCAGATCTGAAAAAGAAGTCAATAGCTTTGTCCAACACCGTCACCAGCGATAGTGAAGATCCTATTGAACAGCTTGCCATGGCAGTCAGACAGCTCACGAAGTGGAGAAAATTCAAACCTCGAAGAAATAAACCAAAGACCAACAATTCAGAAGATGAACCACTCTGCTACAACTGTCAAAAGCCTGGACACATAAAACCAAATTGTCCACTTCTCCAAAGAAACAAGAAGAAAAAGAAAGCCTTTGCTGTAACTTGGGATGACGAGGAAGGAGAAGAAGATTCAGACAGCAGTGAGGAGGAAACCAATTTGTGCTTCATGGCAAAATCAGACCTTGAAGATACTGACGAAGAAACCACTGAGGTATACAGTTATGACGATCTAGTTTCAATGTGTAAACATCTTTCTGAAATTATTGACATGTTAGAATCAGACGCAGAGAAACTGAAAGCGGAAAATTTCAACCTTGTTCACAATAATAAGAAGTTGGAATCTGAGATTAAAAATGTTTCAAAAACCAATAATCTAGATTGTGAAATGTGTAAAGATGTGAATCTAGAAATTTTAACACTCAAAAGCACCATTGAGAATCTTGAAAAAGAAAACTTGACTCTAAAAGTTGAAGATGACACTAAAAGAAAGAACTACATTAAACGATGCACTTCACTTGTGAATGAGAACACAATCTTAAAAACAAGAGTCCAAGATCTAGAAGACACATTGAACAAATTCTCAATCGGTCAAACATCTTTTAAAATGTTACTTGGAAACCAATTGGTTGGGAATAATAGAAAAGGACTTGGTTTTGGGAAGATACAAGAAATAACTGGAAGTGACAATGCTAAAGGTAAAAGTATTTTTCCCAAATGTGTAAAATGTGGGGTGATTGGTCACAGTCATGAAAATTGCAGGATTAGCAGTAAAATTCAGAAGTTCAAAAAGGTATGGGTCCCTAAACACTTGGCACACAATTATCACAAAGATTGGAACACAAAGAAAAATCAAATTTGGATTCCAAAAGAATCTTATGACTATCATTCTTCTACTACTGATATGATTAGGCCTAGAAGTTTCTCTAGGTCATCTCCTTCTTTGTTTGTGTAGGTATGTTGGCGGGCTAAGGAGCAACAAAAATGGTACTTGGATTCAGGTTGCTCCAGACATATGACGGGTGATAAAAGACTGTTCCTTAGCCTGGAAAAACATAAAGGTGGGAATGTGACGTTAGGTGACAATAGCAAATGTAAAATTATTGGTAAAGGAAAAGTAGGTAACAGTATCTTTGCCTTAACTGATGTTTTATATGTTGATAATCTTTTTCACAATCTTATCTCCATCAGTCAGCTTTGTGATAAAGGAATGAATGTTGAGTTTGATAGTAATAGCTGTAAAATCATTGAGATCTCCTCTAGAAAGGTTGTGTTTACAGGGAAAAGAAAAGGAAATGTCTATACTCTCTCATTCGATGATGTAACAGTATCTAGGTGTTTGGTAGCAACAGAAGAGGAGGCAATCTTATGGCACAGAAGATTGGCACATGCAAGTATGGGTCTTCTTGAAAGACTAAAAGCAAATGAACTTGTCAGGGGTTTACCACATCAGAATTTCAAAAATAACAAAGTATGTAAAGCTTGTACCATGGGAAAACTTAGTCGTTCATCTTTCCGTCCAAAAAATGTTGTTAGCACTTCACGAGTGCTTGAATTGATTCATATGGACCTGTTTGGACCTACTGATACTGCTAGTTTAAATGGTAAACGTTATTGTTATGTATTGGTTGATGATTACTCTAGGTTTACATGGGTTTACTTTCTAGCCAAAAAGTCTGAAGCTTTTGATTATTTTTTAAAGTTTTCAAAACTTGTCCAAAATGAAAAAGGGGTTTCAATTAAAACTTTAAGAAGTGATCATGGAGGTGAATTTGAAAACTTAGATTTTGAAAATCTTTGTGAAGAAAATGGTTTCAAACATGAATTTTCCGCTCCTCGAACACCTCAACAGAATGGGGTGGTTGAAAGGAAAAATCGTACATTACAAGAAATGGCTAGATCTATGTTATGTGAATATCAATTGCCTCAAACCTTCTGGGCTGAGGCAGTTAATACTTCGTGCTATGTAATGAACAGAGTTATGATTAGACCAATACTTAATAAAACGTCATATGAACTGTGGTCTAACAAAAAGCCTAACATCTCATATTTTAGAGTGTTTGGATGTCCTTGTTATATTTTGAACACAGGTGAACAGCTTGGGAAATTTGAGTCAAAAACGGTTGATGGAATCTTCATGGGTTATTCATCAAGAAGTAAGGCTTACAGAATCTTCAATAAACAGTCAAGAACAATCGTGGAAACCATCAACGTCAAGTTCAATGAATCAGATATGGATACGACACCTGAAGATGATAAAGATGATGCTGGTGCACAAGAAATTGAACAAGAAAACAATGATGTTGAGACAAATAATGAAAAAGCCACTGAAGCAGCAACAGATATCGAAAGACTAAAATTCAAGCCAAGTCATCCTCCAGATTTGGTAATTGGAAGTCCAACTGCTGGTGTTCGTACACGATCCTCTCTCAATAGGGAAGTTTGTACCCTTTGTATTCATAATGCCTTTGTATCTGAAATAGAACCAAGTTCTTATGATGTTGCTCTTAATGATGAATTTTGGTTGTTAGCTATGCAGGAGGAACTTAATCAGTTTGAGAGAAACAGAGTCTGGAACTTGGTACCCAGACCAAAAGACTACCCAGTTGTAGGAACAAAATGGGTATTCAAAAATAAGCTTGACGAATCTGGAAACGTAACAAGAAACAAAGCTAGGTTGGTCGCTAAGGGATACAATCAAATCGAAGGTGTTGACTTTGATGAAACTTTTGCCCCAGTTGCTAGACTTGAAGCAATCAGAATTTTGTTAAGTTTTGCATGCTTTAAGGGGTTCAAATTAAAGCAAATGGATGTGAAGAGTGCTTTTCTGAATGGAGAACTGAAAGAAGAAGTGTATGTTGAACAACCCCCTGGTTTTGAGAGTCACGATTATCCAAATCATGTATACAAACTGAAAAAAGCATTATATGGCCTTAAGCAAGCTCCTCGAGCTTGGTATGACTGTCTGTGTACATATCTCTTGGAAAATGGTTTTAAAAAGGGAAGTGCTGACACAACCTTGTTTTTATCTCATGATGGTGATGATTTTTTAATTGTCCAAATTTATGTTGATGATATCATATATGGTGCTACTAATGATGTCTTGTGTGAAAAATTTGAAAAAGTTATGCAGGGCAAATTTGAGATGAGTTTGGTTGGAGAGCTGAAATTCTTCCTTGGTTTCCAAATCAAACAAAGTAGCAAAGGGATCTTTATCTCTCAAACGAAGTACGTGATGGAGTTGCTAAAGAAATTTGGAGTTCAAGATGCAAAGCCAATGAAAACCCCGATGAGTCCAACAACCAAACTTGACAAAGATGAAAAAGGTGTTGCTGTGGATCAAAAGAAATATCGCGGTATTATCGGTTCACTTCTTTATCTTTCTGCTTCTAGACCCGATATTATGTTTTCTGTTTGTTTGTGTGCTCGTTTTCAATCAAATCCCAAAGAATCTCATCTAAAAGCCACAAAACGGATTCTAAGATATTTGTTACACACACCAAATTTGGGCTTATGGTATCCTTCTTGTGATAACTTTAATTTAGTTGGGTTTACTGATGCTGATTATGCTGGTTCACTCACTGATAGAAAAAGTACTAGTGGAACGTGTTTCATGCTAGGTCATTCACTTGTGTCGTGGTCAAGTAGAAAACAAAACTGTGTTGCTTTATCCACCACTGAGGCTGAATATATTGCTTTAGGAAGTTGTTGTGCACAGATTTTATGGATGATGCAGACTTTATCTGATTTTGGACTTTGTTATAAACGAGTTCCTTTAAAATGTGACAGTAAGAGTGCAATTGACTTATCAAATAATCCAGTACATCACTCACGCACAAAACACATTGATGTAAGGCACCACTTTCTTAGAGATCATATTGCTTGTGAGGATATTTGTATAGAATTTATTCCAACCGAATCTCAACTTGCTGATATTTTTACAAAACCCCTTCCTGAAGACAGATTTTGCAGATTACGTTTGGATTTGGGAATTATAGAAATAAATTAATCTTTTAGCATTTTTGGATAAATTTTCTCTTAAGATGTTCTGTTGGCAATTATCTTTCTGACAAATAATCCATGCTTCAAATCATCAAGAAAAGACCAGTTTGTTTTTTGGACATTTATGATAAATTTGTGACTGTATAAGTTTTCAGAATATGAGATGTTTGAAAATTTGTAGATCTGATACGATCAAATATGCTTTATAATATGAGTAATTGAAGAACTTTTTGTTCACTTTCATTTTCTGTCTCTATCACCCTTCTATCAATCATTATTATTTTATATATATCAAAGGGACTTAAGTATTAAAAAAAAAAAGGTATTTCTCTAATCTCATTTAAAAATCCAAGCTCTGGTCATGCATGGTTATGAGAATACTTATTTTTTTTTCATGCTATCACTGATTCCATTTAAAAATCCAAGATCTGGTTATGCGTGGTCAGTATAGTATTGAATTTTTTTCATGTTGCAGCTAATTCCATTTAAAAATCCAAGCTATGGTCATGCGTGGTTAGCTTGCTATTGAAATATCCCTGATATATATTAAATATTTCGTCATTCCATTTTCTGTCTTGTGAAATGTGTTCTTCTTTTACAGATTATTCTAATTTTTTTTTGTTTGATTGTTCGGAGTGTTTGAATCTGATAATGTCAAATGACTTGATTACTATTTACAGTCCATACTCTTTAAAAATGTCCAGAATTGTTATTCTTTTGATGATTACAAAGGGGGAGAAGATGTTAAGATTTTGTGTTGTTTACAGATGTCTATAGATTTTATTTTGCCATTAATGCTAAGTGTTTAATTTTTTTTTTTCCATTTTCAAATTCTTTACTCATGTCTGTTTACAACTAATAGGGGGAGCTCAAATGTAGGGGGAGCCCTTGTTCAAACACATCTCGTTATTCACAAAAATCTTAAGTCTGTTTGTCATCATCAAAAGGGGGAGTTTGTTGTTACTAATATTTTTGTTTGATGATAACAAATAGATTTTTGTTACTGGAGTGTTTGATTGTGGAATATCTAGTATTGTTGGAAAATAAAATAACACAGAATTTACACAGAATATAGAAAAATCAAATAAATTTTATTTCCAATAATATTATTTATTTTACAATTCATTTACACACAAGACTTTACAAATCACTTTACAAGTAATTTCAGTACATACAATTTTTTTTTACAAGCACTTCATTTTTTTTCTTTCTTCTCATTTCTAGCTGGATTATTCTTGTTGAGAACACCTTAACTGTCCAAAGCATCATCCTGTAACCTGTCACAAAAGAAAGAAAAATACACAGTACACTGGAACTAAAACAAATACTTTTGACAAAAATGATTCTTTGTGATTGATTCATTTTTTTTGTCTCAGTTTTCTGTGTGCTTTTCTCATCATATTTCAGACCTGAACAGCCACATCAAAACCATACTGGTTTGCTGATCAGAACCAACTGATTCTGACCAGCCTCAACTCAGTACAGTTTGACTGCTATTTTTTTTATTTTTTTCAGAATCAAACAAGGTGAATTGTCAAATTCAAGACATGTTCAAAAGAGGTCAACCAGTAAATAACTTTCAAAGTCAACATGGAGTCAAAAATCATCAAATCAAAATGGCCAGTACAAGAAAAAAAATGGACAGAAAGCATGTGCAAATGATTCAAATCAAAATGCAAGTAAACAAATGTGTAAATAACATGTCAACACAGCTATACAAGTATAGCTAATCAACATTACAAATCAAGTTTCAAATTACACAAAACAAGGCAGTGCAAACTTGTTTCAGCATGATGACACATGTGAACAATACAAGCTGGATGAGGCTCAAGTAGATCAACATGATCTCAACAATACATATGACTACATGGTGCAACAATCAAGTCAGAGTGCAGAAAGCAGCTCAATCAGGTTATGTGCAAGTACAAGTGTGATTCAACCCAAAACAGCAGCATGTACAGAAAGGACAAAAAGCAAAGTACAGGTTACATAGCAATAAGAAATACATGTGTGTGTGTAGCAAAGTGGTCGAGAATACATGGTCGAGCACAAAACAGAATACATGGTCGAGCACAAAACTGTTTCAGACAATGCATTTCAGATTTTTCAAGCAAGACTATGATGGAGCAAATTTCATGGTTCAAGCAAAACAGTGATATGGCAATGCAACATGATCAAGTTCAAACATGATACAGTAAAGCACAGTGCATGTACATGGTATGGCAGAAGCTATAAAATGGTGCAAGAAAACTTATGGAAGCAAGTATACAAAACTCTGTTCAAACTCACAACAGTGGTGAACAAGTACAAGTGATGGACAAGTGACCAAAGTGGCACAAGTCTATATGGTCAGGATACATGACTGATCAATTGATCATGCAGACCAACAAATTTGTTAAACATATATGTATATAATTCATATATATATATACATATATATATATATATATATATTGAAACAAAGCATGGGGGAACTACATGTCAGAAATGTCCAGAAATGAAATGAAACAGTGAATCAAATGATTGGTCAAGGAACATTGTTTTGATAATCAGTTTCTTTTTGCAATACAAAATCATTTCGAGAAAGTCACAAAGGTTCCAGTTCTTCTCATCAACCATTTCACAATTCAGCAAGAGTTAAATGTGGCCAGTATTTTTACTATTCAGGGCAGAAATCAATTCGCAGGAATCAATCTTGTATTTGGCAAGTATTTAAATTCCAGATTTACAGGATGGTCTAAATCATTTCAAATAAGGCAGAATTTAACACAACAAAATCATTGGATTTCAATTTTTTTTTTTAACCGAGTTATTTGAAGAAAGTTTTTTTTAAAAAACAGTCTTTTTTTGGTTAATCAGTGAAATAGATCAATCAGGAAATCCAAACAAGGAAAGAGGAATCTGTCACATTTATTCAAGGCCAGGATTATTTCAATCAAAGCCGAAGCTCGTCAATCAAACAAGACAAAGCAAGAAAATTTTTAATGCTCAAAGAAAGAAATTCAAAAGGGATTTCCACAAAACTCTCAAGGGCCGATTCATTCAAGGCCGTACAGATAGCAAATAAAATTCAAGGAATTCCAAAATTCAAATCGAGCAAGTCATTAATGAAATCAGAGCACCAGGGTGTAGAAACCCTTATAAAAGCACACAATTCATCATCGACATCCTTATCAATTCACACAAAAAGAAATTCGAAACCCTAAATTGCAAGAGTTAATAAAACTCACTCAGATTGATCGCAAGAACGAAGGAGACATACTGGAGAAGCAAAAACAAGCGTCTAGAAATCCATTACACACTTCACCGAGACTGATTTAGGGAAAAAATCACTAAAACCCTAAATCGCCGCCGCCATTTTTTGTTTCAGAGAGAAAGGAAGGATCGGGCTAAAGAAAATACAAGGGAGCACCGCAAAAATAAAGTGGCCCGACCACTTTGGACTAGTGCAAAAGAAAAAGGGATGACCCCCACTTTTTAACTCCTTGTCTTATTTTCTTTTTAGTCCTTTTTATTGATTTTTGTTAAAATTTCTTTTCTAGTTTTACTGTAAAAACTAGTGAGCACAGAATAGTGAAGTATAATCTGAGAAAATCTAGTCTAGGGTATACAGACTAGTCTAGGATTTTGAGCTTAGGGATAAACAGGAGCAGGAGTTGCGAGTTTGCATAGGATTGTAAGCAGGATCTGTTTGTATCTCCTAATAAAAATCTTAGAAAGGCAGCAGTAGGCACAGTTTGCCGAAGCTGGGTATATCTGCGTGTGATTTTATTTTTACTGCATTTCTTTATTACTGTGCTTAGTTTTAAATTTTTTGTTAAAACCCTATTCACCCCCCCATCTAGGGTTATTGTCGATCCTACAGTTTTGATAATTGTAACGTGTATTGGTTGTAGATAAGTTTGTGATTTTGTTTATTTTGGTTAACACTGAAGGTTGGAATTTAATATTAATATATTTTGATGGAATTGTTTAGTGTAGTTAATAATTGAAATAACATTTGAATTTGTAAATAATGAAAATTAAATTCACGATAAATGATTGTTGATTTATAAATTTATATGAAGTTTATTTTGATTTGAATAGAATTTATAAACCTTTGGTTTTAGTTTAAAGGTGAATAAACAAAAAATGAATATTTTATTATATTAATCAACTAGTTAAAATTGTCATTTTGCAGACGATCTCGAAATTCGATGAAATTAATTTTATTAGATCAGGAATTGTAAATTATTGTAAGATCTAAAATTTCGTAGCCGTCGGAGTTAACGTTTGATCGTAAGAATTTAAAACGTGTAGAAATTTGTGTGTATAATTTAATTAAAATAATTAAGTTGAACTGTTGTAGACTTTCGAATTGGGCTTCGCCACTAGTCCCATTGCGTTTTAAGACCTAATACCTATCGGTAGGCTATAAGCAGGCCTAATTTGGACACAGTCTCATTTTCGGCTTAAATACACGCAAAACAATGAAAATTAATATTATTTCATGTTCTGAAACCCTAATCTAAAGTGGCCGCCGTCTTCATCTTCAATGGCCCAGAATCTTCAGAACTTCCTCCCTTAATATCTCTATATCCATTTAATGAAATCAAAAACTTTCAAAACGAATGTTGTAAATCTTCGCGAGGTCTTTCAACACATATGGTGGATCGAGTGTAATGTTGTGTAAATTCGGCTGAAATCCCTCTAGAAGCCTGCTTTGTCTCTTGCGTTTTGTAGGCATTCGAGTTCACCTGAGGCATCCGCAATCGGGGAATAGGCGGAGATAAGCGAGGCGCACGCGGTGGTGCAATCCGATCGAAGGTCGGTGTTTGTTTTGGTGGTGAGTTGGAATTAAGAAACGAGCGGGTTAGTGGGTTACATCATGCGTGGTTACCTATAACAATGAAGAAGAAGGGTGAAAGAGGTGATGACGTAGCATGCAACCTATTGGGTGAGGAAAATATTATCTATTTTATTTTAATTGAATTACAAATGTTTAACGTTAACAACTTCTTCATACTATCTTAGATTGATGTGCGGTTAGATCCATTGGAATCAAATCGAAATTCCGGACAACATGGAGAATTCATGGACTGATTCTGAGACAGTTATTTTTTGGGCTAAATTTTGGTTTTCATTCTCGTTTGAAATAAAAGATGAGTGATTAAACCCACTCACACCTAACTAAAATATTTTATTGTTAGTTAAATTAAAATCATGTAATGATATGATCATATTGTTTGTTGTTTGATAGATTAAATTGCTTATTTGTATTAATCTGCAATGACAATATAATTTAATCTAACTATTAGTATAAATTGAACAGTTAGGAATTTAATTACTGGTTTAAAAACCGTATACTTGATAACTAGTAAAATGATGTTATCTTGAACTGTTTGAATGTATTGATTTTGATAATTGCCTTGGATTTATATACTTAATGTATTGATGTGTAATTCATCTTGTTATTCACCTTGTTTATATATGACCATTGTATTGTTGATTAATCCCAACAATTACCATAGATGTTACGGGCATCAAATAAACCTAGGATTAATCATTGAAATGAATTAAGAATGTAGGTTGAAAAGATAAATACCTATGATCCTGATTTGGATTGAAATGAAATATCCTTTCCCAAAATACTATTTTTTTTAAGTATTATATGGCCATAGGATAGGAAATTATATAAGAACACTGATTAGATAAATAATTTTTGTTTAAACTTTGAAATTTGAAATATCGTTTTAAAAGCAGTATAAATGATATTTTATGAATTGATTTCCTTCCAAATTGAACTTCAATATTTTGGAATTTAAAGTTAAATGATTTTATTGTTGTAAATTGAAGCTAAAGGTTGTAATTTAGCATGAATTGAACATACTAAAATTGAATTGTTTAAAAATATAAATAATTTTCCATCTTTAAAATATACTTTAAATTAACCCTATTTAAAGTAATATTTGATTTGGGAACTCTAGATTTGCTACATGCTGAAATGATTCCAAATGAGAACTCTATGTCAAAAGTTTAAAATTTTGAGTCAGATTGTCAAAATTGAATTGAATTAGAAAAAAAAGTTGAATCGAATTGAAATACTGAAATTGAGCTGCATAGATTTGAAATTGAAACCTGACTTCAAGTTATTCGGAAGGAACAATACCAATTCCGATTATAATATTTTAAACCATTTTATAAGCTATTTTATGAAATATTTATTTTGTTTTACACACTATACTATTTAACATATATTCATGTTGTACTATCTTTATCAACTATTTTTTACTTATATATATTTACTATTTAAATAAACTATTTTAATAAACAATCATCTATTTTACAACTACTTTGTATTTTACTACATACATATGTACTTTACAAAGTTTTGATAAACACTATTTTATTTTTAAACCTTTATTATATAATTATTTATTTCCTAACTATTATATATTTACACCTTAATTATTTTAACATACTTTTCTACTATTTAAATATTCAAATTATTTGGAATTGGAATTTTTTTTAAGATTTTAAGTTTAGTTTTAAATGAAAATTTTATTATGAAAATATTCTATCTTGGATATTGAAATGAGTTTAAAGTTAAAATTTGATATTTGATGTAAAGTATGAACCTCTTCAAAATCAAAAGAACTAATCGGTGTAAAAAATGTAAACATTTGGTTGCTAAAGAGACCGGGATCTGTTGTATATAACGCAGTTGTATACACAATTATATGATTTTTGTTTGATGATAACAAACAAATATATATTATTATAAATGTGTTTGTTATTGTACTGTTTTATATATACAACACAGATAGGAATATAATATTTGAATTGAATATTATATTTCTAACATTCAAACAGTACAACTTTGTATAACTTCACTATTTAAACATTCACTGTATATTGTACTTGTATATAAACAGAATATAATAGACAAGTTTTGTTTGACATCAATAAAATGATATTTTATTTCAGACAAATTTGTTTATTACAAATAATCAGTACAATCATTTTTTTTCATGTACAGCTCCTCACTACAACACTTGTTTATACAACTCATATATACTTTCAATTCACATTGACTCGTTTACATGCACTTTGACATTTATACATTTCACTGACTCTGTTTTTTCTTCTGTCTTCGGTCCTCACTTCACAGTCAGTCCAGTCTTTATACCTGTCATATATAGAAACAAACACACAGTACACGCAACAGGAATAGAACAGAAATAATTTACAAAATTTATGCAAATATAAATTTTATTTTTAAAATTTTATTTGCCTCAGTTTTCTGGTGTGTTTCTCATCATTTTTCATGACTTGATCTGTTTTATAAAACCATAAGACTGTGTCTAGACAGCTTGTGATATTCACAGTGAAACACTGTAAATACCACAAGGCAGACAACATATGTATATAAAGTGCAGGGACAGAAAAATTTGTCTGATGGCTGCATATACACACATGTATAAAATATACATATGTGTACTGCCTCGCCAATCAGTGTGCAGCTGAGGAGGAGCCACGGGGACCATCTCGACTCAGTGCAACACTCAAGCAATAAAACAAAAGTCAACACATCTCAAAGTACAAAACAAAGTGGTCGAGTCGGCTCAACGTGTGTGGTCGAGCACAAACACAACTTATCAAAATGGTCGAGCTCAATACAAGTGCCAAGGTAGTACAAGTCTTGTGATCAAAACAGTAATGAAGTTGTTGAGCAACAATGTCAAAACAGCAAATGCAGTATGGACATAAAACATGAATGGACATGTAATGATGGACAGCAAAAGGCAGATCAGCCCAAAACTGTTTGATAGTGTGCAATACAGACTAGAATGGACAAAGCAATGTGATCATGCAATTGCGAAATGGTCGAGTTTACAACAGCATGTACATGAACATTTCAGTTCAAAGTAAAACAAGCTAGCTACACATGGTGTCATATTTGTTAGTATGGAAGAACACATGTAAGCATGCACAAGTAATATGCAAAAATGGCGCAGCAAGCATACAGTGCACAAGCATGGTGTTCATGGTGTGCATAAGGCAACAGTCTCAATGTCACAAGCTGCTCAGAAAGCGAGGAGTATAAATGAATGGTGCAACTACATGCAAGTAATTAAAGAGTAGTGCAACTGTATGATCAAAAACAGTTCAGTTCAGCATATTGATGTTCGAGTGAAATACTCAGGTCAGTCACGTTCAAGACATAAATTGCAACAGGTTAAGGATGCATAAAAACAGTGCAGACAAGCAAGCAAAAGCAAAGCTCAGGAATAGTTTCAGTGTCAAAGTGGCCATGACATGTCAGCATGCCCAAACTAGTATGGCAAGCATGCAAGCAAGTTTTTAGAAAAACTCAATGATTTGTGCAGGATACATGAAAATCAGGATTCAAATATTTTGGCAAGTTTGTATTTTCAGCTTTGCGGAAATTAATCCAGAAAATCAATATGAAAAAGCATGTACATGTATGTTCAGTGGCAAATGAACATTGATCAAGACTAGGGCCACAACAAATCGAGTATGCATTGGTGAAGCACAATTTTTGGCAAGAGAAAATCAAAATCATGCAGAAAATCATCTCTGCTAAATCTGTTTTGGTAAGAAAATTAGTGCTCTTATTTTTGGCAAGTATGTTTTTTGATTTACATTCCTGAAATCAAATAACAAGTCACAGCAATCAAGTTTTTAAGGCAAGATTTAAATTGGTTTGTTTTTGGTAAAATCATTTTTTTTGGCAAGAATAACAACTCGGCAAAGATGTTTTTGACATATATATTTTCTCCAAATATTTCAAGGAGCCAAGAAATGTCATTTAATATATTTCAGTTTTTGGTAAGAAATATCACGCAGGGGAAACAATTTTTCCAGTCTTTGAATCTCGGCAAAATCATTTCAAGGAGAATAAACAGGCAACAAACATTCTTCAAATTCATCAATTCATTTCGAGAATTCACAGCAAAACAAAAGGGGCATGTTTTCATATTTTTTTTGAGGTATTCAAAGCCGATTTCATTCAAGGCAACAATGAAAATTTCACACAAGGGAACAACTCATAAATCAATTTCCAGAAGGCCAGAATCAAGAAAAACAAGCCCACAATTTATCAATCAGGAATCACACGAGAAATTCATTTTAAATCGAGACAATCAAAAAGGGAAATACAAGCAAAATCAGCCAAGTCATATTTAATTGAAATCAGAGAGTAATTATAGGGTTTCTATACCCTATAAACAACACCGATTCATCATTGACACAGGTATCGAAACCAAGCAAATTAACCGAGCAACCAAAGAATTAAAATCAGAAATCTTACCAAGTTTCGACCACCAGAAAATCCGATATCAGACGTGAAGATATCCATCGAAGAACTGAAGTTCATCAGAGAACCAGAATTCATCTATCTGGAGCTATCGCAATCGAATTGGGGCAAAGACGAGAAACCCTAGAATCGTTTTTTCCAGAGCCGCCATTTTTACACAGAGAAAGAAATCGGGCAGAAGTGAATTAAAGTGGCCGGCCTATTTAGTTTTGGGCTAAGCCAAGTTTGCAAATAAAAAGGGGATGACCCCTTGTTTTTAAACTCCTTAGTCAAAATTTCACAAGGGGTTTTTTATTTTTGTATTTAAATTTTTGTGTTGTAAAAACCGTCGAACAGTTTCTAGAAGTCTGTAAAATTTCTAGGGGAGTTTCAGTTAGGAGTTAACTGACAGTTCTAGAATTCTGTAAAATCTAGGATATTGGTTACGGGTTGTAATCAAGGGAAATCTGGTCAAGGGGATATTGGCCAGTCTACGGTTTTGAGCGTAGGGTTAGAATAGGAGCAGGGTTTGCGAGTGTACATGGTCTTGTATGCGGGATCTGTTCTATCACCTAGTAGAAACCTTAGAAATGCAGCAGTAGGCAGGGTTTTGCCGAAGCTGGGTATATCTGTGTGTGATTTATTTTCTGCATTTCTGTTTCTGCTATATTCTGTGATCTGTTTATTATTTTAATATCCTGTCAGTTTTTCAATTCTATTTAAAAACTGTGAAAAACCCTATTCACCCCCCCTCTAGGGTTATTCTAGATCCAACAGTGGTATCAGAGCCAGGTATTCTATTAACTCTAGAGATGGTGTTCCCTAGTTGTCAACCGATAGAGAGTCAGTCCAGTTCATCTCCAACAATTTTCGATGGAACAGATTTTTTAAACTGGAAATCCATAATGGAATTTTATTTAAAATTTGTTAATATTAAATGTTGGGATGTTATTATCAATGGGTACGATAAGGTAGATAAAGTTTTTAATTCTCGTGCTACACATATTCTTTATTCTCATCTTGATGATAATCAATACAGTCTGATTTCCCATTGTTTAACTGCGCAGGAAATTTGGACAGCTCTCAATACGAAGTATGGTCAAATTGACAACTCCAGCTCAAAACCCCAGATTGTCAACTCAGGTTCAGAATTCTGTTTAACAGGATTTACAAATGAAAATTCAGAAGGATCAGATGATGGAGAATCAACAGATGCTGAAGTTGAAAATTTCTCATACGAAGATTTGGTTTATATGTGTGTTGATTTAACTAAATCTGTTGATAAACTCAAATCTAAAAACAGATCTCTGAAATCTAGGAATTCTGAGTTGACCAGCAAAATTGATGATTTGGAATCACAGCTTTCAAATTTTAAAAATTCTTCAAATTCAGATTGCAAAAGTTGTTTGAAATTGAAAACCAATCTTGTTCATATCAATAAAAATATTCAAAAGCTTGAAAAGGAAATTCTGATCTTAAAAGAAAACAAGATTGAGTTATCAAATTTGAACAACCTTCTGCAAAAGGAATTTGAAAATTTTAAAACAGATATAAATTCCAAATTTGAAATTGCTGAAAAGGAGAACTTGTTGAAATCAAATTTGATTTTAGAAGAGCTTGAAAATGAGATTGAAAAATCCAAGAAATTTGAGTCTGAAAAACAAAAACGATTTGAATCTGAAATCATGGAATCTCAAGCCAGAATTAAAATTCTTGAAGATGAAAATTTGGTTTTAAAATCTGATTTTGAAAGATGTAAGATCACTAAAAATCATTGTTCGGATTTAATAAAAGAGAACCGTGATCTTAAAACTAAAATTCAACAACTTGAGTCAACTTTGACTAAATTTTCTAACGGTGAAAAATCTCTGAATATGCTGTTGAAAAATCAATTTTCATCTGGTAATAAAAGTGGTCTTGGCTTTGAGAAAAATAACGTTTTTGAAAATCAGAACTCGAATGATTTTAAAAATCCTTTAAACTACTTTGGAAAGAATCGATATGAAAATTCAAACTCTGGTAATCGCAAAGGATTTTTGAATAAACGTGATGTGAATTTGTTTTATAATAATCCATTTAAACAATCCTGGTTCCCAAAAAGAAATAAAACGAACTTTGTTAAATTCAAGCCGATTTGGGTTCCAAAGGGTACAAAGGTAAATTCGGATGGATTGCTATATAAACAAGTCTGGATAATTAAAGCTGTGAACAAAACTGTGAGTGGTTTTACAAATTTTGTTAGACCACTCGATCCTTTAAACTGTTAGCTACCAGAGATGGCTGAGAAACAACTGTGCTGAAAAGAGAAACTGATTCAAACTGCTTCACATCATTAAATCGTCTACTGTTCCTTAGCCAAGTCTGATGAGTTAGAGATCCACAACGTCTTCTGTGAATCAGGTATGATTTCTAACCCTATCCTTGTAAAAAAAATTTCATTGTTTATTTCTGCTTCTTCTACCCCTTTCTATTTTATTTGTTTTTATTTAATTTGTCACTGCCATATCTCTTTTCTGTGCTTCTTAAACTTCCAATTGCAGTTCTCATGATTTTCTGGAAATTCATTTTATTTGAATAAAACTCTCTTGTTTATAATCATTTCCAGATTTTGAATTTAATCTTGTAATTATCTGCAATTGTTTAGAAGTTTATTTTATTCTTGAATTCATAACAGTGCTGAAGCATTCATGTCAAATCTTGAACACTGTTAATTAGAATTCTAAATTTTGAAGATCTGAAAATTTGATGAAGTTTCACACACCACTGCTGTTTTGAGTTTCTTCTAATTCATTTTAGAAAAGCTTGAAATATTATACTCATTACAACACACCAATATTTATCAGTTGTGATAATTTCATTATTTTTCAGATTGGCTTGGATATTTTGAATTGTATTGAATTTGTGATATATCTTGGAATTCATCTTATATTCATGATCATTTTATTTGGAATTTGTTTGTTTGAAATCAACTGAAATTCATGATATTTTGAATTTCACACACCTCATAAAATCAAAATTGTCATTATTGTGTGACTGATTCATTATATCTCAAACCTTGACATCGATTCAATTGATTTCAAATAAATTATTGTTTAATTGTGTAGATCATGAATATCTCTCATTTCTGATGTAAATGATCTGAAATAACTCTTCTGTTTATCAGAAATATTTGTGTAAATTCTTTGAGAATTGGGATTTGAATGTCATTGGTATTTCATGAATATTTGACTTGAATACTAGTTTGTTTAAAATCATTTGAATTTATTGATTTATTGAATCACACACATATTCTGAATCTAAAGTTTATAAACCGTGTGATTGATTCGTTGAATCCGGATATCTTCGCAATTCGTTCAAATGATTTAAAATAAACTATATTTAATCCTGGATCATGAACAATTCTTTGACTGTTTGAAATATCTTTGGAACATCTCCTTGACAAGTCTGCTTTGAAATTGATTTTTGTGCTGCTCAGTTATAGTTCTGGAAAATATGTTTTGGTGACTGCTTGTTTTGGAATCAAATACATACCATGCTCTGATACATGAAATTAATTTGCTTGATCTGACTGGGCTTTGTATTTAAGATTCTTTTGTCTGTGGTATACTTGTTTGTCTCAAATGTCTTGTTACCATTCCTCGTAAATAGAGACACCAAGTGGTATCAGAAGCGCCTTATATTTGTCTCACCCATCTGTACTTAGATTCAAATCTTCACCATGTATAAATCCACACACTCTTTTTGTCTTGTACACATTTTTTCCCTCTTGTCGTGTATAGATCAGCATATTCCTCTTGTATTTGATTTTCAATTTTAAAATTATTTATTAATTATTCATTCAGAAATTGAAATCAATATTCAAATTGTTCTGTATTTATAATTCATCAAAATATATCAGAATTTGAAATTGTGATGAATTATGACTGCAATATATTTCACAACAAGAGAAGATTTTATCTGGATTTTCATGATGGTTGAATATTAATTATAATATCTTTGAAATGGCAATTATTTCACGACCATCCTCATTATCTATCATCATTCTGCCATCCATGATAATTTTTTTTATATAAATGTGGAGAGTTTAATATTTTTTTAATAAACAGTGAAAATATTTGTGATGAAATTGTGCTTATGTTATTTTTCAGAATTAGTGTCAATTGAAAATTTTCAATAATCCCGGTACAGTTGGTCATATTTCATAATATAATTAATTTAGAAATTTATTTCATAGTCCATTTCTGTACCTATCACATTTCTATCATTCATATTGGTTGTATATACTGGGGAGTTTTTTCATATTTAAAGCTGAAAATGATAAAATATATAATTGATACATAAGCATGTCTCTAACCTCATTTAAAAATCCAAGCTCTGGTTATGCATGGTTATGAGACAACTTTCAATTTAAGCTGCGACTGACCTCATTTAAAAATCCAAGCTTTGGTTATGCGTGGTCAGGGTGCTCTTAAATCAAAAGAAAAAGAAAAAGGAATAATGTGCTATAAATTGAAATAAACTTGAAATTCTCCTTTGTGTATAATAACCAGCCTATCAATCCACTTTCTAATCTGCGAAATGTGTTGAAATTTTATGACGTATTATGATTTGTTGATTGATAGATATTGGGATTTGAGATTAGTCGATTTTGTCACTTAAATTGAATTATAATTATAGTCCAAATCCATCACTGTTTCTGTTCTTTATTTATAAAAATCCTTTGAAAGTAATTGGAAATGAATTGTTTTAAAACTCTCCCCATTTTATATAAAATTCATCGTAAATCCCTCATTCTCTACAATGTGAGATATGCCACCAGTTCTTAGTTTATTATGATTTTTGTTTGACTAATTGAGATTTATGATGACCATTCCTCCTCTTAAGCTGAAATTATATTTTTTAGTCATTTTTTCATCGATATTTTAAATTCTATATCCTTTTGATGATAACAAAAGGGGGAGAATGGATTAGATTTTGATTTATGAATGAATATTTTATAAATATTTTAATTTTGAGAATTCTGAATCCTTTAACATTCTTTTGTAGGGGGAGTTTTCTGTTGTAGGGGGAGCTAATAAATAGGGGGAGTTCAGAATTCACTGTCAAACACATTTATTGTAATCAAAATCTTTTATTTGTTTGTCATCATCAAAAGGGGGAGATTGTTGTATATAACGCAGTTGTATACACAATTATATGATTTTTGTTTGATGATAACAAACAAATATATATTATTATAAATGTGTTTGTTATTGTACTGTTTTATATATACAACACAGATAAGAATATAATATTTGAATTGAATATTATATTTCTAACATTCAAACAGTACAACTTTGTATAACTTCACTATTTAAACATTCACTGTATATTGTACTTGTATATAAACAGAATATAATAGACAAGTTTTGTTAGACATCAATAAAATGATATTTTATTTCAGACAAATTTGTTTATTACAAATAATCAGTACAATCATTTTTTTTTCATGTACAGCTCCTCACTACAACACTTGTTTATACAACTCATATATACTTTCAAATCACATTGACTTGTTTACATGCACTTTGACATTTATACATTTCACTGACTCTGTTTTTTCTTCTGTCTTCGGTCCTCACTTCACAGTCAGTCCAGTCTTTATACCTGTCATATATAGAAACAAACACACAGTACACGCAACAGGAATAGAACAGAAATAATTTACAAAATTTATGCAAATATAAATTTTATTTTTAAAATTTTATTTGCCTCAGTTTTCTGGTGTGTTTCTCATCATTTTTCATGACTTGATCTGTTTTATAAAACCATAAGACTGTGTCTAGACAACTTGTGATATTCACAGTGAAACACTGTAAATACCACAAGGCAGACAACATATGTATATAAAGTGCAGGGACAGAAAAATTTGTCTGATGGCTGCATATACACACATGTATAAAATATACATATGTGTACTGCCTCGCCAATCAGTGTGCAGCTGAGGAGGAGCCACGGGGACCATCTCGACTCAGTGCAACACTCAAGCAATAAAACAAAAGTCAACACATCTCAAAGTACAAAACAAAGTGGTCGAGTCGGCTCAACGTGTGTGGTCGAGCACAAACACAACTTATCAAAATGGTCGAGCTCAATACAAGTGCCAAGGTAGTACAAGTCTTGTGATCAAAACAGTAATGAAGTTGTTGAGCAACAATGTCAAAACAGCAAATGCAGTATGGACATAAAACATGAATGGACATGTAATGATGGACAGCAAAAGGCAGATCAGCCCAAAACTGTTTGATAGTGTGCAATACAGACTAGAATGGACAAAGCAATGTGATCATGCAATTGCGAAATGGTCGAGTTTACAACAGCATGTACATGAACATTTCAGTTCAAAGTAAAACAAGCTAGCTACACATGGTGTCATATTTGTTAGTATGGAAGAACACATGTAAGCATGCACAAGTAATATGCAAAAATGGCGCAGCAAGCATACAGTGCACAAGCATGGTGTTCATGGTGTGCATAAGGCAACAGTCTCAATGTCACAAGCTGCTCAGAAAGCGAGGAGTATAAATGAATGGTGCAACTACATGCAAGTAATTAAAGAGTAGTGCAACTGTATGATCAAAAACAGTTCAGTTCAGCATATTGATGTTCGAGTGAAATACTCAGGTCAGTCACGTTCAAGACATAAATTGCAACAGGTTAAGGATGCATAAAAACAGTGCAGACAAGCAAGCAAAAGCAAAGCTCAGGAATAGTTTCAGTGTCAAAGTGGCCATGACATGTCAGCATGCCCAAACTAGTATGGCAAGCATGCAAGCAAGTTTTTAGAAAAACTCAATGATTTGTGCAGGATACATGAAAATCAGGATTCAAATATTTTGGCAAGTTTGTATTTTCAGCTTTGCGGAAATTAATCCAGAAAATCAATATGAAAAAGCATGTACATGTATGTTCAGTGGCAAATGAACATTGATCAAGACTAGGGCCACAACAAATCGAGTATGCATTGGTGAAGCACAATTTTTGGCAAGAGAAAATCAAAATCATGCAGAAAATCATCTCTGCTAAATCTGTTTTGGTAAGAAAATTAGTGCTCTTATTTTTGGCAAGTATGTTTTTTGATTTACATTCCTCAAATCAAATAACAAGTCACAGCAATCAAGTTTTTAAGGCAAGATTTAAATTGGTTTGTTTTTGGTAAAATCATTTTTTTTGGCAAGAATAACAACTCGGCAAAGATGTTTTTGACATATATATTTTCTCCAAATATTTCAAGGAGCCAAGAAATGTCATTTAATATATTTCAGTTTTTGGTAAGAAATATCACGCAGGGGAAACAATTTTTCCAGTCTTTGAATCTCGGCAAAATCATTTCAAGGAGAATAAACAGGCAACAAACATTCTTCAAATTCATCAATTCATTTCGAGAATTCACAGCAAAACAAAAGGGGCATGTTTTCATATTTTTTTTGAGGTATTCAAAGCCGATTTCATTCAAGGCAACAATGAAAATTTCACACAAGGGAACAACTCATAAATCAATTTCCAGAAGGCCAGAATCAAGAAAAACAAGCCCACAATTTATCAATCAGGAATCACACGAGAAATTCATTTTAAATCGAGACAATCAAAAAGGGAAATACAAGCAAAATCAGCCAAGTCATATTTAATTGAAATCAGAGAGTAATTATAGGGTTTCTATACCCTATAAACAACACCGATTCATCATTGACACAGGTATCGAAACCAAGCAAATTAACTGAGCAACCAAAGAATTAAAATCAGAAATCTTACCAAGTTTCGACCACCAGAAAATCCGATATCAGACGTGAAGATATCCATCGAAGAACTGAAGTTCATCAGAGAACCAGAATTCATCTATCTGGAGCTATCGCAATCGAATTGGGGCAAAGACGAGAAACCCTAGAATCGTTTTTTCCAGAGACGCCATTTTTACACAGAGAAAGAAATCGGGCAGAAGTGAATTAAAGTGGCCGGCCTATTTAGTTTTGGGCTAAGCCAAGTTTGCAAATAAAAAGGGGATGACCCCTTGTTTTTAAACTCCTTAGTCAAAATTTCACAAGGGGTTTTTTATTTTTGTATTTAAATTTTTGTGTTGTAAAAACCGTCGAACAGTTTCTAGAAGTCTGTAAAATTTCTAGGGGAGTTTCAGTTAGGAGTTAACTGACAGTTCTAGAATTCTGTAAAATCTAGGATATTGGTTACGGGTTGTAATCAAGGGAAATCTGGTCAAGGGGATATTGGCCAGTCTACGGTTTTGAGCGTAGGGTTAGAATAGGAGCAGGGTTTGCGAGTGTACATGGTCTTGTATGCGGGATCTGTTCTATCACCTAGTAGAAACCTTAGAAATGCAGCAGTAGGCAGGGTTTTGCCGAAGCTGGGTATATCTGTGTGTGATTTATTTTCTGCATTTCTGTTTCTGCTATATTCCGTGATCTGTTTATTATTTTAATATCCTGTCAGTTTTTCAATTCTATTTAAAAACTGTGAAAAACCCTATTCACCCCCCCTCTAGGGTTATTCTAGATCCAACAGGATCGGATATTGTCATACTCACT
Source organism: Allium sativum (assembly GCA_030737875.1). Lineage (NCBI taxonomy): Eukaryota > Viridiplantae > Streptophyta > Magnoliopsida > Asparagales > Amaryllidaceae > Allium > Allium sativum. The sequence goes on along the minus strand of JASFAX010000020.1, from coordinate 38,519,565 downwards.
ACCAATACCGAAAACCACTTTAACAACTATGCATGTGGTGGAGAATCCAGAATGAAGTAGGTTGGTATGGCGAATGCTATGGATGAAGTAAGAGAACGATGATGGATGTCCTTGACCTTCGGATCATAATTAAAATGACTAAAACAGGGATATACCGGACCGAGTGGGGTTGGCTACCCCCATCGGCAACACTTCTTCCTTTATTACTATAGTCCCTTGGTTGATTTAATTTAAAAGGTGTGCATCCTTGATTTGGGAGTGTTGTCCGAGGTGGACGGCAGTTGCGGCTATGCGTTACCACCAGTCCAGGCATGCAAATAGTATATTCCTACTCCGAGCATTCCTCGTGTGCCTTGTCATATTATTCTGATCGAGGCCCCACGATTATGATTTAACGTTGTCGTATAGCGGCGCATTCCAATCCACTGACCTTACTGGTGTTTTATATGCAATGTTTACGATATTGTATAAACAGTGTAAGGGTAAAAATGTAACCCTGCTTACGCTATTATATTTAAGCATAGACACTATTATAATATCATTTTGTATTATATAGTATCTAGTGTAACAGATCCTTAGGAGATGGAAACCCCCGCAACATCTCTTAAGTTATTGCACTCTTATTATCACATGAATTTGATTTAACTGATATGAGAATATTTTAGTTCTAATCCAAAAGTTTCTGTCTTTTGATTTGTGCTTGGGTCAGCCTGAGTTTTCAGTTATTGAAGATACCATTATGAGGACGAAGATGGAGCTCAATAGACGTATTTATTATTATTATTCCGTTGCAAATATTGGTAAGTTTTATGATAAGTAACTCTGATAATTGTTGTATAATATAATCAAATGTATGTTTTAGCAGCTTCATGAACTATTATTTATTTATTATATTTTGTCCTTCCACTGTGAGATTCTGTGATTGATTTCTTCTTTCTTCTTTACTTGTACTAATCCCAATAACTATCTGTATTTTTTGATTTGCTTAAGTCGACATGTGATGATCATTGTCGATTTGAACGGACAAAAATGCGGGTTATTACAGTTGATATCAGAGCTTTGGTTTAGCGGAAACCTTGGCTCTATTTGGGATTAACTCAATATAGATAGGGTATTAATACCCTAGATTGAGTTTGTGTGTATATGAGAGAGTGTACTTTTAATTTTGATATAAAAATGGGTTTGTATTGTGTTGGTTTGTTCCGTTGAGTATTTATGAACTCTGGTCGGTCTTGGAATGCCAAGACATCGATAAGGATTTCTAAATACTTGAATAGAACTGATTGACACAATATTGTTTCATATTATATTTTGTATATAGGGAATTATTTGAAAACCTATTAAATTTGTTTAATTAGTCAATATAACTAAACTATTGACTATTGAATTATTTTAGGAAAAATGAAATATTTAAAATTAATTGGTAATGGAATACGGAGTTAAATATGAATTTGAGAATTTAATTTCGTGTGGTTTTGTAATATTCATTCAAAAATGGTTTTGAAATAATTAATTTATATTTTAAAAAGTTGTTTCATATAGAAATTGTTTCCAAATGAATTTTAGAAATAAATGTATGCTCCCCTCCTATCTTTGGAAAAGATTTCGGTGATGAGTGCACTCATCATCAATGTTTATTTTCGATATTTTGAATAGGAGAGACCACTTAGAACTTTTACAATTTGTTTGAGGAAATTGAATTTCATTTAAATCTTTTATAGTTTGGTTTGATATAAAAGATATATTATATGAGATATTTTGAAAGTGATTTGGAAATGAACCCGAAATTGAGTTCTTAAGTTCTCGAATGATTGAAGTAATGAACTAAACTTGAAATTTTAAACCTTTGAATTGTGAAATAAATAAAATGAATCTAAGAGGATTATATAATAAAGTAATCTCTTAGTAAATTGCAAATGGTGAATAACGCCAATGAGTATGAATGTAGGTAAGGAACTTAAGTAAATTTATTTTCACTAACGAATAACGATGTTCAAATAGAAAACTAGTTATATGAGTAAATGGAAATGACATGGAAGTGTATAAGAAAAAAATGAACGTGTTAAAGAAATATAATGGAATGAAGGATTTTGTTTTTTGAAATAAAGAATTAATATAATATGGAAATGCACTTTAATGGTTGAATAGGTAATACTAATTGAAATGAACATATTAAATGATACTATATTATATTCTGTTGCATAGTAAAAATTTACCAAAATGTTTGAGAAGTTTCGAATGCTAAATAAATAGGCAATAGAATGTTATACAGTCAAATGGGACTTTGGTGATAAGGATTGGATTTCGATATAAATTGGATTAGAGTATAATGGAAAAATAAAATGATATTAACACTTAAATGAAATAAATAAGAGAAAATGATGAAGTAGACATTTACTTAAGAAATGTAAAGTGAATTTGATGGTAAATTAAAATTTTATAGGAATTTGAACTATAAGTAAATTAAGCCTAAGTAACGAAGTTAATGGAATGTGCAAATGAAAATTAATGTTTGAATATAATACATTCGAGTTAAATGGGAAAGGAAAAGGTTGAAAAGGTAAATGTGATTTAATAAAAGAAAAGATAATAATGACTCAACTGAATTGATTAAAGTAACTGTAAGTGAAAAAGCATATATGTAATAAAACTAAAGGGAATCAACTCAGAAGTAAAATGAACTGGATGTAAATCTGGATAAATATTGAACGATGAATGTCAATGAGTGAATATAAACAATTTGAACAATAATAGAAAGTAATATATATATATAATAAAGCAAATATTGACTTTTAGAAATGGATAAGAATGCAATATAAAAAATGAAATATGGATTGTTTAAGGATGTAATGAACAAATGAAGCCATACAAATAAAATATTGACATTTAAAATTGGTTATGGTGCTTGTTTGGAAGAATGTAATTGTTTGGATATTTTATTTGTTCTTTTGGTTACATTTGTTATTCCATGAATGTTTATTGTAAACATATGTATATATTTATCTCTTTTATATATATGTTCATTCGTTGTTGAGTGTTTTGGAAGATATTGAAGGAAATTGCTTGCTTCTGAAGCTGCTTGCGCATAAATTTTTATTATTGCTCGCTTTATAATAAGCCAAATCACTAATAACTCAAATGAAAGGTACGTATATCGAATTATATATCGTATTTTGGCATTGTGTATTGTTTTCCTATTTTTGGAATGCCTCATCACTGAGATGAGATATACATTTGTGATTATATATATACATACATCTATATAATAAAAAGCCTTGGTAGGACAAACCATGAGACAAAGAACGGTGCAGATTAGCCTATTGTAAAGACATCAGAAGGCTATCATTTGTCCACGTCTTATAATACAAACAATGTTAATACCCCGTTACAGTTTTAATCCTAATTTAACTCCACGATTACCCCCACTCACCCATGATCATCGTTTCAAAGTGAAATTCACGTAGATGCAGTTGAAAACTATTACCAACACAACTTTCTTCCGCCATCACACATCATCAGTATTCGCTCCTTTGTTCCCTTTCCCTCCTTCACTTGTACTCTGCAGCCAATGCACCTCCCATCCTCAAAATTACGCCAAACCCTAAATTAGGCATCCACTGCAACATAAAAACTGAGAAGAATTTGAGATGTAATACGAAGAAGTGAGTACACAGTGGAAGGTTTGCAATAATTTAAGCTAATTAAAGTAAGATATGTCGGATTTCATGTTTCCCCCTTTAAATGGATTTATAATTTTGTTCGATTTAGCCCTTTCGGATGAAATATTTCTCAGGTCTTTTATTTTTTGACTTTTATTCGAGCGCTATTCGTCCATGTTCACTAATCTTTCACACTTAAGCGGTGTTACATATAGATCTGATAATCATTCGACCATAGTAGTCAAGGACGTTGAATGATGAGTTGCTATGATTTATACCTCTGTCTATACAAGTAATGAAACAAAAAATAGTAATGGAGCTTATATTCGTTGTGTTCTTAAGCTACGAATTAAGGTTCTGTTTTTATCTAAACACCTTATTCCTTTTTCATCAAAAGATAATCCAGGTCTTGAAAATTTCAATGTATTACATGCAAAGCGATTTAAATATAAGAAGAGATTCTAACGGAAAGTTGAGTTAACCATTTTACATTGAATTGTAGAAATATTACTGAATTATTTCAAAAAAAATGTAATGCTCAAATTTATAATATTTGCATGAAGCTCATAATATATGTTATTTATGTGGACTAACTAATCAAATATACCAAAGAATACAATTTACAATATTTGCACGATCCACTTTCTTCCCCATCTCATCTGTTTACGATTTCTATTTTTAACGAATTTGTTACCCTTGATTACAACAAAATCACATACCAACAATCGATAATCTGGTACAACCTCTAATTTGGACGGTATCATATCTAGAAATTACTTATGCGTTGTTTGGAAATAGGGTTCCGGGTCTTTAATTTTTGCCCTCATAGGTAACCAGATCTTCGATCCTATATTTTATGTTTTTATCTCCTCCTATTCAGATTTAGTTTTTACAATTTTTCTTTTGATCACCTTGTTATATTTTTAGTTAGGATATTACTTACGACATGAGGCTCTTATTTGATTTTCATTTTCGTTTCTATAGGAAATGAGCTTGGATTTCTTCTCACTGCGCATTATCTACCTATATATTTGGCCATCTACTTACGAGAATATGTGGCACACTTATTTTATTTTTATGTTTGTGATGTCTATAGGAAAATGACTCTGGGTTTTCTTTCACTGCCAATACCTATGCTAATCCAACAAATTTATTGGCATTAAGGTATAATTCAATTCTTTTTTCTCTTTAATTCTCTTTTTGATATATTTTTCTTATAAATACATTGTGTAGTTTATGCTGCTGTTTTGTTACTTTATGTTGGTGCGTAAATTTGTAGTTACATTCTGTTCAAAACATTCTTTGACGGGATTACTTTTGAGTGACTCATGAACACAACTGGTGATTATTTCCAAATAATGGAGTTGATTACCCTTGAAAACTGTGCTGACATTGTGGATTTTCTACAATGTCAAGAAACATAATTGAGTAGAATTTGTACTACAGAACAAATTTAAACTAATAATTAGGTATCCTTTTTAGAATTACCTTTCATTTCTACAGATTTCATCTTTTCAATAAACTGACATCTCAATGACTTATTATTGTATATCCTTTTGAAATTTTTTAATACGAAAAAAAGTTTATACTGCTTTAATGTGTAATCATGGTAAACAACTATTGAAATTATTATACGGAAATAAGAATTTTAAAGCTGTTTTATTTTTTGATGTTTGAATAATCTAGACAAAAGTAGTGATGTTCATAAATCATCATTTTCAAGCAAGGTTTCACTATTGATATAATATAATAATCTGGCTTCCCTTTCAGTACTATATCTTCATATATAAAACTAAAACAGAATTCTAATGCCATTTTAGTTTTATGTTCCTAATACCATAAAAAGGTTGTAAGCTTATATGAATGATATGTTATAAGGTTATATAAACGATAAGCAACTATCTTTATGTTACAAACTAGCATTTTATACAAATGAAAATAGCATGTTCTATTTCTTACCTAAAATTTGTTTATGCGGTTTCTATTTTCTTCATCACGTCATTCTCTATTTTTTTTCCTTTTCTTACCAAATTAAGATGAATCATATACTAAGCCAAAATTAGATATTTTTGTCCTGTGTTTTATTTTATATGAATCCAGCTTGATTTGAATTTTTGTGCCTACTCAATCTAAATTCAACTCTATTCTATTTGATATCTGATTGATTTAGTTATTATTTTTACTCTGTTCTTTCTAATTAGCTAAGTAACAATCTTTAAAAATGTATCAATGTGAAATCTTGATATATTAACATCCTTTGTATATAATGCACATATTAGTATAATGTGTGCATTATATTATGCAAAATGTATGCTTCCAACAATTTTTACAAATACTTCTCCCATTGTAGGCTGTATTCATGTGATTGTTTACACTTCTTTTAGCATATAGGTGACCATATTTCAAAAAAAAATCATCTTAATTTACATTCTTTAGGCACATGAATTTGGGTAAATGAATCACAGTCAGTGTTTCCTTTTTTCGTTGAAAGCTGATATTGTCGCACTATTTCCTTATTTCATGTAAGAGAATACAAAATAAAAGAAAAGGAAAAGTGAATATCTTATAATACAAAAAAATTGACCCTTATTAAAGTTATTTTTAGTTCAACTGATAATTAATTTTTTTTAAATGCTTTGCAACGAAGAAGCTTGATTAAGAAGGAATTTTTTAATGATCATGAATATTGAAGTTGAATGTGGCTGTGGTGAGGCCAAGATGCCAACTTGAAGAAAATGTGGGTTATTAGGGAAAGGGTATGTAAATTTTGTTTCCCCTATCAAATTATTCGTAGAACCTGACTACAATGGTTATCATGTCACAATTAAAGATGCACTAAGTTATATCCACAGTAGACTATATCAAATAGAGTGAAGACCGGTTATTGTAGCATACGACAACACAGTAATATTCATGTTACAACCATTCAACGAACGTCACAGGCAGGTTATTGGGGTAAAACAGGGCCATATGGTCATGGAAGCATTAGTGATTAGCTTTTACATGAAAATTTGTTTACCCTCGCTTTCAATACAGAAATGGTTTTCTTCCACAGAAGTGCAGTGGTTGTATTTTCATATGTGTAGTGATAAATAAACCAAATTCCTTCAAAAACATGTATTTTTGCTGGGGATTGTTTTTTAAGGTACACCTGTAATATAGATCTTAAATATTTTCCTTAATGACGCGGTTGTTATGCAAATATACATGATGAAAGATACAACGATGTCAGTCAATGTCAAAATAATCCATCAAAACCGCTACTCAAAATAAACATAAAGATAATATTGATGATGAAAGCTCAAAATAATCCATCACTGTCAATCATATGTATATTTTGAGCCCGTTTAGTATGTCAGATTATGCCTATTTTTGGGTATAAGGCTGGAAATATTTTCATCTGGATTTTGTTTGGGCCTATTTTCGGGTATCTTGATCCCAATAGAGTTCATCGTGTCCATGCGATGATGGTCAGTCCTCAATTTTTAATTTTGGTTAATGTTTAACATGTCAGATTACACCTTGGTCATTGAAAACTCAATTTCAACCGAATATTTTGTTGTCTATGACAATAAATTTCTCAAATAATACGATTGAAGTAATATATATGTTATGCTTCTCTGTTGCCACACTATATTTCATACAGTTAGGTAGTTTAACTGGTTATATTATATTACTTATTACTGCAACTGTTATTGTTTGCTCACCATGTGAATCATTGCAACTTCCCTCGGTTTACCATATTAGTTTTTGACCATAGTCAGATACCCATTTAAAATTAGCTAAATCCAGCCTTTTCGTGAATTTCAAGCCTTTCTGTTTTCATTAGTTTCATTACTATCAACCATTTCCAATTTCATTTTAGTAATCTATGTGATCTGTTACAATTAAATCATCCAATAATTAATATGATTTGAATTGAAATGAAGTAATAAATTTCAAATTACAGCAACTAACTTTTTAGGATAAGTAGTTTTCCTACTTAAAAATGCTTTTAACATTACACAATTTCCCCTCTGAATTTCTTTTGATGTATTTTTTAAAGGGGTGCTTGAATAAATATATACAAACATACATATAGTTCTTTTACTAATTACATTGCAGTTTCTGTTCCCAAATGGAATCTCATTTGTCAACGAATGAAAAATAGCTAAAAGTTGCAAGGACCGGTCTCTAATGAAGGTGGGCGTCCATTTGTTTAATTACTAGAGTGGACTTTATGTATACTTCCTTACTGCTTTGTTAACAATATACTGCTGACTTAGGCATTTCGAAAACCATTATTTGGTGCCTGTCTACTATGATCTTCGTAATCACTTTTGTTATTTTGTCATTACATGTCCTTGGTGTTAAAAGCTATTGGATGTTTACTTGGAGATTTAAAAGATGAAAAGTTACTGCTTGCAATTATTAAAAAACAAACAACATCCAAGAATTTTAGAGCTTGAAAAGGGACGTTAGTTAGAGTAGTACATCTCAATCCAAAAGCACGGTGCTCAAAGTGTAATATTAAAAGTGTCATGTATGTAGGAACCTGTAATATGTTATTGGGACGTAATAAATATGGCTGAAGCTTTGTGGAATTGATAACTTTAGCACAAAATATTTATTGGTTAAGATTTTTGAGTTATGCGCTTTCACCAACGGGTTTCAATATGGAAATTGCATACACAAGTCTAACATAGAATATCCATAGGTCTCCCTTATGAAGGAGATGAGGGTGGATATTTATTAGATTTGTGTAACTGTAGGTTAAACCATTCATTTTGTAAACAAGTATTTGATCTTTTTTGGTGCTATATATTTATAATAATCTTCTGTTTGCATGTTGGCTACTGTTAAACTAATATATATTTTTACGACAAAAGTTGTTTACTAAATAAGCCATCGCAATAATCATTGCTTATCTAAAATATTTCAAAAAAAGTTTACTAACAAAGTTGGTCACTGTGCCAATTCAATCTTACTTTGAATATGTGTTTATTTTGGATAACTTACCCTTTGAATGTTATGTTATTGTTGAGGTTGCAGTAGTGTAACGTGAGTCAAGACTGAAAGAGTGATGCATTAGACAACTCTTTTAGCCTGGCCATAGTGTATGAAGAATTCAATAACCGTTACTCAAAATAATCCATCGATAACCGTTACTCAAAATATACATAAAGATAATATACATGATGAAAGCTCAAAATAATCCACCAATGTCAAAACCATAAATATATGTCTCATGAATCATCAGAGTACAAAACCCCAAAATAATATCCTTCATCTATCATAACAATAAACATAGATAAATAAACTGAAGTAATACGTGGAAAGGAAAGCAGTCCAAGTCCACGTAGAATAAAATCACAGGAAAGCTACAACACTTGAAATTCCTCCCGTGCATTGCACGTGTTTCCACTCATACATACATACATACATATATATATTTATATATATATATATATAGTTGTTTCCCAGACCTAATCATACAAATGAGACTCTACCAAAAGTTTTCTTGAATTTACGACTTAGAAAATTTTGTGAAAATTTGAGTTTTCAAACCTATATTAATCTTTTGTGTAGATAATTATTTCTAAGTTGAATAAGAAATTATATGATTAAATATATAAATTGACAACTTTCTTACTACGTCTTTTCGGGGATGAAAAGTTTTAAGTAGGGGAGAGTGTAACATCCTGAGATTTTGTGATAATTTAAAATATTAAATTTAATGTGTTTTGAACAAAATTGGTATAAATATTAAAATTAATGTTGTATGTCATAGATTGTTAAAAATATGAACTTAACTTTATTTATTGAGAATTGATTCTCAATGGCTATGTATAATGACAGTGTTTGATAATCTATTCATAATGGAATTTGAAATTTATATTGAATTAACAATATAAAATGGATTAACTGATTTTGAGATTTATTTTATATTGACAATTCTAATTTATGGAATATGGAAATAATATATCAATTTGATTGTGCAATGAAATATCATCTCGTAGTAAATGTACTATATGCATTTATCGTAAAGATAGCTATAATTTGGTTGTTTTGTAAATTTTGAGGATTGAAAATAATATTGAATTATTTGGATTTAATTAAGTCAATACATTTATAATTAAACTTTAAATATTGAAATTGCATTAATGTATGGTGGAAACTTAAATAAATTATTTAAGTAATTAAGTTTAACTTACTTTGATAATTGTAACGTGTATTATCTATATAATAAAATTCCCCCCTTGGACAAACAACAAGACAAAGAGTTGTTCAGATTTAATCCCGCAAAAACAAATCCACCGTCCTAATTTAAACATATCCCCTGATATTTTGATTGCCAACTCATCCGCATTTGCCTTATATTGATTGATGTAATTCTTGCTGCTAATCATATTTGTTATGCCAGTAGTCAAATTTACAAAGAATTTCTTCATTTATTAACGCATTAATATTAAATTTATATTGTATTAAGAATATTTGCCCACTTTTGAAATGCATAATAACAAACGAACTATATAAATATGGCATATTTAAATATGTATTATTGGTAGAGGCACATGAATAAAGGAGCATTAAGCATATAAAGAAGGTTGAACTAATTTTTTTTCCCTACTGCGTATTTAATATGAAGAAGATGCTGGAATTTCATTTCTTTCCATTGTCTTTCTACTTCTCCTAACCTAAAATGTATTTCATCTTTTATTTAATATAAACTGCGTGAAGTTATTACTGTAAATTAAATAATTGCAGACTAATTGTCAAATAGGAAAAACATGCACACTTATATGAAAGGTAACTCATTTACTGTGTCATAGCTTGATTTAATTATTCTATTCACTGCTTGCTTAAATTAAAAAATTACTCCAAACGACCGGTTAATTGTTTTATCGATTTGTCATATACTCACCTTTAAATTGACATATGATCAAACAGAATGATTATGTATACATGTTATGTAAATTTGTTTCATGTAACACACCTTTTAAAATTTCAAACGTTAATTACTATAGCGAGAGGAAATGGATTTAGAGTTGCTTCATCTTTATGCCTCTCTACGTACTTCATCTTCCTTCTTCTCATAAGTTAAATAATTAGATCTTCAAATATTATATCGCTTAATGGAAAGGTTAATTTCTCCATATAGAAATCAAATTGTGTTTATTAGTTTTTACATATTTTTCGTTTAATTATTAAATACTTATATTAAAGCTTTAGATGCCATATAATGCTAATTACAACATATGTAATTATACTAGCCTCAATTATGAAAATTAAATTAAATATTTTCCTTCAATAACTTTGCACTTTGGTTGAATTTATGCGCTCATTTTGACAACTACTAAAACTGCTAACAAAATGATTTTGGGTAAATAAACGTAATAAATATCAAATTAGTCCTTTAATTGATTCTCATTTGTGTTTTTCTCCATTTTTTCAACAAGTGTTTCAGATTCAATCAGTAATTTTATTCCTATTTATTTCAGTTACTATCCATTGACAAAAATTTCAACTATAATTTGTTGATAACCAAAAACAAATATGTTTTCACATTGACTTTTGGGGTTTAGAATGTTAAAATCCATTTTCATTTTGCACTTCAGGCAACATTGATTAGTAAAATTCTCTTCAAATCAAAATGCAGTAAAATCAATTATCATGTCCACTGCAGAATGTACCTGGTTTTAGGACTGATCACTTTTGAATTTTACTGAATAGAACTTAATATGATGTTAACAAGAAAAATTAGAATTTTGACGCCAGTAGATTCATGTCTATAATAAATTTTACGATCCTTATGAAGGAAAATCTATGCCAATTATAGTTCATTTATTAGTAACCTATTGTTGTTTGTTAGCCGTAATATTCATAAACTATGTTCAATTGTAGCTGTCATTCCTATATTATGTAATATATGTCAGTTTAAATGACTATATTGATTAATAGTCATCGAAAACTCATACAAATAGGATTACTATTTGGAATATCCTACAAACTTAAGCTGTTATATTTTTTGTTTTGCACCAAAGATTTATTTACTATTAAAACTATAAGTTCATCCGAAAATTATTGTGGTTTTTTTTTTTTGTATTTTGCTGAAGTTTACTCTTTTTCTATATCATGTAATTATTATGTTAATCAAAGAAATAAAAGCTAATTATCAATGATTTTTTTTCCTTTAATAACTTTGCACTTTGGTTGAATTTATGCGCTCATTTTGGCAACTTCTAAAACTGCTAACAAGATGTTTATGGATAAATAAACGTAATAAATCTCAAATCACCTTTAATTGATGCTCATTTGTTTCCACTTCTCTATTTTTTCAACAAGTGTTTCAATTTCAATCAATAATTTTATTCCTATTTATTTTAATTACTATCAATTGACATTTTTTTTTACTATTATCTGTTGCTAACTAAAAACAAATATGTTTTCACATTGACTTTCGGGGTTTACCATGTTAAAATCCATTTTTGTTTTGCACTTCAGGCAACATTGATTAGTAGAATTCTCTTCATATCAAAATGTAGTAAAATCAATTATCATGTCTACTGCAGATTGTACTTGTTTTTGGACTGGTCACTTTTGATTTTAATTGAATAGAACTTAATATGATGTTAACAAGACAAATTAGAATTTTGACGCCAGTAGATTTATGTCCATAATAAATTTTACGATCATTATGAAGGAAAATCTATGCCAATTATAGTTGATTTATTAGTAACCTATTGTTGTTTGTTGGCTATAGTATTCATAAACTACGCTCAATTGTAGTTGTCATTCCTATATTATGTAATATATGTCAGTTTAAACGACTGTATTGATTAATTGTCATCGAAAATTCATACAAATAGGACTGTTTGGAACATTCTACAAATTTAAGCTGTTATATTTTTTGTTTTGCGCCAAAGATTTATTTACTACTAAAACTATAAGTTCATCCGAAAATTATTGTGGCCTTTTTTTTATTTTGCTGAAGTTTACTCTTTTTCTATATCATTTATTATGTTAATCAAAGAAATAAAAGCTAATTATCAATGATTTTTCTTTTGTATACTTTGTGTTGTTAAAGTGGTAGGTGCATAAATGTGAACATTATTCTCATCAGAATGCCATTTTTTATCTTTATTATAATTGTCATATTTACAAAAAATGGTAAGCAAGTTATTTTCCAGTATAACATTTCCTTTTTCACCGTAAATACTTTCCATATTTACTTTCTTCATATATACACATAAAACCATAAACAAACAAGATAAAGAATATGTCATGCATTCAAATATGTATTTCTACAGCAAACCTTCACCCATTTGACCTCTTTCAAACGTTGGTTTGCAGTCCCACCACATGCTGTGTGTGCTGGAATACATATCAGATTAATGCCAATACACTATATTGTACATAGTTGGATATTGAAACTGAAAAATGTAAATTTAGTTCATGTTCTATTGTGTACCTTCATCCACAGTATCATATTGACGCAACACATGTGGGGACTAAAGTTAAAGTTGTTGCTTCCATTACTGTTATGCTTGCTTTTTGCAATGGTGACCAAACTATTTTTTAACCTAAAAGCATTAGCAGTAAAGATAATATTATATCACAAATGCAGAGTTGACAATCCTTTTGATGTTTTTTGATCTTGCACTAAATTTTATTTTTGTATTTTTATATGAAGCTTAAAGTCTTTATATCCATTAAGCCTTCAACAAAAAAAATTCAGCTTTTTATTGGTCTAATTTGCCAAAGAACTTATACTTCACACCTGATTGGAGACTTTTTCCTAATGTATTTGAAGGTTTGTTTTATTGTTTGACATGTATGATATGAAAGAGATAAGTCACTTAATTCGGCGCTTATGTATAGGCCTGTAAAAGACAGCACAAAATTATGATTTAAAAGTTTTTTGGCAGCTTCTCTGGACCATACAAAGCGAGAGATTGCAAAGGCAAGACAGCATAGTAAGACACGAATACTTGAGCTCCCAACTGGCAGATATATGGAACAATAACCTATGTGTGTTTCTTCTTTAATGTGAAGCTATCTATTCATCCGTTATCATATATTATTTTGTTTATGTATGCACATTCAAATATGTTTACTTCTCCCCTAATGGGAAGTTTATATGAGAACGGCTTCAATTGACCTGTTATTTATATGTGCCAACAAATCTAATTTTGTTGAAGCTGATTTTATTTTGTCAACATTATTAATTAGGCATTATATATGATTATTGCATGGTTTATAAGGTTAACTTTTTCACTTTAGTTTTAGAATAATTGTTATGAACTGTTATTTTTCAATCATAGTTCCAACATATCTGTCGTTGTTCAGAAAGATTTATATAAGACATATTTAATGCACACCGATATTCATACTCTTGCTTATATAGTAACGCTGGTATTTTCTTATAAGAGGATATTTACTGTTTGATTTGAAAATAGACGTATTTAATGCACACTGGTATTTATATTGTTGCACGTAGCATGTTATGGTGCCACCATACACCATCTTGAACTATGCTGACTTTTTAACTACTACAGTTTTTAATCTCCATCTTAAGAATTCTATTTTTTTTACTACTTACTGCTCTTTTGTTTCAATCATTTTGGTTGGTAACTACTGTTCACTTTGTTATGGTGTGATTAATTTCGTATGACATAACCTTTTATTTCTATGCATATGCTTTTTTCAATTCCGTACTCATATTCCTATGCTCACTGTGTTCAATCAATGCAAATTAACACATACATGGTTGTTTAATTCATCATTTCATATATACATCTTTTCATCAATTGAATAGAGATACATGAAATTTGACACAGTTTACACCATGTCCAAACTATAGCCACTAGCTATACATGAATCATTTACTTACTGGAAAATTTAATGTCTACGGTTGAATCCTAACAAATACATGTATCATTTACATTACATTTCTCACTACCATACAACACGTTCTCATACCTTATTCATAAATGCAAACTACAATAATTGAAAGTTTATGCTTCCGTGCATCGCATGGGTTTCCACTCGTTTGTAGATACGTTTGTGATTTTATTTATTTTGGTTAACATTGAAAGTTGGAACTTAATATTAATATACTTTAATGGAATTGATTGGTGTAGTTAATACTCCCTTCGGTTCATAATATAAGAAGTTTGTTTTGTTTCAAAATATAGGATGTTTAAGCTTGTTATTCCAATTTTATTCCTATCCATAATAAATGACATAAACCCAAAAGCAACTTTATGAGTTTTTTTATGCAAGAAAAAGTAAGAAGTGGTTGATGGGAATATGAAAATTAATTGACAACACATGAAAAGAGAAATTAATGTGCAAGACAAAACTAATTTAAGTATGGGTTAAAGTGTCATCTAAAAATTTTCTTATTTTTTGTGCAAACCTCTAAAACTTCTTACATTATGAACCGGAGGGAGTAATTGAAATAACATTTGAATTTGTAAATGATGAAAATTGAATTCATGATAAACGATTATTGATTTATAAGTTTATATGAATTTTATATTGATTTGAATAGAATTTATAAACCTTTGATTTTAATTTAAAGGTGAATAAACAAAAAGTGGATATTTTATTATATTAATGAACTAGTTAAAATTGTCATTTTGAGGACGTTCTCGGAATTCGATAAAATTAATTTGATTGAATCAGGAATTGTAAATTATTGTAAGATCTATAATTTCATAGCAGTCGAAGTTAACGTTTGATCGTAAAAATTTAAACGTGTAGAAATTTATGTGTATAATTTAATTAAAATAATCCGATTTAAGTTGAACTGTTGCAGACTTCTGAAAGCTTCGCCACTAGTCCCATTGCGTTCAGAAGGACTTAAAACCTATCGGTAGGCTGTAAGCAGGCCTAATTTGGACATATGCCCATTTTCGGCTTAAATACACACAAAACAATGAAAATTAATATTATTTTATATTCTGAAACCCTAATCTATCATGGCTGCCTTCTTCATCTTCAATGGCCACGAATCTTCAGGACTTCCTCCTTTAATTTCTCTAAATCCGTTCAATGAAATCAAAAACTTTCAAAACGAAAGTTGTAAATCTTCGCTGGATCTTTCAATCCATATGGTGGATCGAGTGTAATGTTGTGTAAATTCAGCATAAGTCTCTCTAGAAGCATGCGCTGTCTCTTACGTTTTGTAGGCATTCGAGTTTACCTGAGGCATCCACGATCGGGGCATAAGCAGAGCTAGGGAGGCGCACACGGTGGTGCAATCCGATCGAAGGCCAGTGTTTGTTTTGGTGGTGCATTGGAATTAAAAAACGAGCGGGTTAGACGGTTTCATCATGCGTGGCAACCTATAGCAGTGAAGAAGAAGGGTGAAAGAGGTGATGACGTGGCACACAACCGTTTGGTGAGGAAAATATTAATTATTTTATTTGAATTGAATTACAAATGTTTAAATGTTAATAACTTCTTCATACGATCTCAGATTGACGCGCGGTTAGATCCTTTGGAATCGTATCGAAATTTCAGACAACGTTGAGTTGCCATGGACTAATTCTGAGACTGTTATTTTTTGGGCAAATATTTGGTTTTTGATCTCGTTTGAAATCAAAGGTGAGTGATTAGACCCACTCACACCTAACTAAAAATTTGTTATTAATTAAATTAAAATCATGTTATGATATGACCATATTGTTTGCTTTTTGATAGTTTAGATTGCTTATTTGTGTTAATCTGCATTGACAATATTATTTAATTCAACTGTCAATATAAATTGAATAGTTGGGCACTTAATTACTAGTTTAAAAACCTCATACTTGATAACTAGTAGACTGATGTTATCTTGAACTGTTTGAATGTATTGATTTTGATGGATGCCTTGGATTTATATATTTAATGTATTCATGTGTAATTCATCTTGTTATTCACCTTGTTTACATATGACCATTCTTCTGTTGATTAATCCCAACCATTACCCTAGATGTTACGGGCATCAAAAAACCCAGGATTAATCATTGAAATGAATTAAGAATGTAGGTTGGAATGATAAATACCTATGACCTTGAGTTGGATTGAAGTGATATATCCTTTCCCAAAATAATAAAACTAAATTTTAATTATTATTTGGCTATAGGATAGAAAATTATATACAGACATCAATTGGTTAAATAATTTTTGTTTAAACTTTGAAATATCGTTTTAAAGCAATATAAATGAGATTTTATAACTGATTTCCTTTGAAATTGAACTTTAAAATTTTGGAATTTAAAGTCAAATAATAATTTTTTTGTTGAAAATCGTAGCTAAAGGTTGTAATTTAGCATGAATTGAACCTATTGAAATTGAATTGTTTAAAAATCTAAACACTTGTCTATCTTTAAAATTTACTTTAAATTAACCCCATTTAAAGTAATATTTGATTTGTGAACTCTAGATTTTCTACAAATTGAAATGATTCCAAATGGGAACTCTATGTCAAAACTTTAAATATTTGAGTCAGATTGTCTAAACTGAATTGAATCAAGAAAAAAAATTGAATCAAATTGAAATACTGAAATTGAGCTGAATTGATTTGAAATTGAAACATAACTTCAAGTAATTCGGAAGGAACAATACCAATTCCAATCATATTATTTTAAACCATTTTATAAGCTTTTTACTAAATATTTACTTCATTTTATAAACTATATTATTTGACATATATTTATGTTGTACTATCTTTATAAACTAATTTTTTTCTTATATATTTTTGTTATTTAAATAAACTATTTTAGTAACTAATTATCTATTTTACAACTACTTTATATTTTACTACATATATGTGTATTTTACAAAATTTTGATAAACGATATTATATTTTTAAACTTTTATTATCTAACTATTTATTTCCTAACTATTTTACATATACATCTAAATTGTTTTAACATACTTTTCTACTATTTAAATATTCAAATTATTTGGAATTGGAATTGTTTCAAGAATTTAAATTTGGTACTAAATGAAGATTTTATTATGAAAATATTCTATCTTGGTTATTGAAATGAGTTTAAAGTTAAAATTTGATATTTGATATGAAGTATGAACCTACTTGAAATAAAAAGAACTAATCGGTGTGAAAAATGTAAATGTTTGGTTGTTAAAGAGACCGGGATCGGATATTGGACCGGGATCAGATATTGTCATACTCTCTGCCAATACCAAAACCATTTTAACAACTGTGTTTGTGGTGGAGAATCCAAAATGAAGTAGGTTGGTTTGGCGAACTCTACTGGAATGAAGTAAGAGAATGATGATGGATGTCCTTAATCTTCGGGTCATAATTAAAATGACTAAAACAGGGCTATACCAGACCAAATGGGGTTAGCTACCCCCATTGGCAACACATCTTCCTTTATTACTATAGTCCCTCAGTTGATTTGATTTGCAAGATGCATATCCTTGATTTGGGAGTGTTGTCCGAGTTGGGCAATAGTCACAACTATGCATTACCACAAGTCCAGGCATGCAGCTCGCATGTTCATACTCTGGGTATTCCTCGTGTGCCTTGTCACATTATCCTATACGAGCCCCCTATGATTTTGATTTAACGCTGTCGCATAGCGGCGCATCCCTATCCACCGACCTTACTTGTGTTTTATGCAATTTTTATGGTAATGTATAAACAATATAAGGGTAAAAATGTAATCCCGCTTACGCTATTTTAAAAGGTGTAAGGGTAAAAATGTAATCGATTACGCTATTTCAATATTTTATGTTTAACCATAGACACTATTATAATAGTGTATTATATTATACAGTATCAAGTTTAACAGATCCTTAGGGGATGGAAATTCCTGTAACATCTCTTAAGCTATTGCACTCATATTATCACACGAATTTGATTTAACTGATATGAGAATATTTTGGTTCTAATCCGAGTGTTTTTGTCTTTTCATTTGTGCTTGGGCCAGCCTGAGTTTTCAGTTATTGAAGATACCGTCATGAAGATGAAGATGGAGCTCAACAAACATATTTATTATTATTATTATTTCATTGCAAATATTGGTAAGTTTTATGATAGTTAACTTTAATAATTGTTGTATAATAAAATCAAATGTTTGTTTTAACAGCTTCATGAACTGTTATTTATTTATTATATTTTGTCCTTCCAATGTGAGATCCTATTATTTTTTTCTTCTTTCTTCTTTTCTTGTAATAATCCTAAAAACTATTTGTTTTTTGATTCGCTTAAGTCGACATATGAGGATCATTGTCGATTTGAACGGCTAAAAATGCGAGTTGTTACACGTTGTATAAAAAAATTCAAAAAATAACAAATAAAAATATATTAAAGGCAGGTTTTTGCAAAAAAAATCAGAAATGTTTGCACTTTTGGTGAATAAGTGCACACATTTCTGTAAATATTCACATGGTGCATTGCATGTATTGAAAATGGGAAAAACAGGTGCAACAACATCTATACTAATTTGTAAATAACTGCATACATATCTGCAACTATTATACAGTATATTGCAGCATGTGTTATGTAGCAACCCATATTTTTAGTATAAAAATGTTTAATTAATGTAAATATTAAAATGATTAATTTTAGACTTTAATGGCTTGAACTATATATAAAAGAGAATGTGAATGTCAAATTAACTTGAAATGGAATATTGAGTATAAAAATCCAATTAAATTTTATTTTGGAGCTACGTAAAATTATGTTTAAGTATTAACAATAATAATAATGTATTATTAGTGAATTTGGGTGTTTTGAAATCGAGTAAATATTAATTGATTTTCGGTTAACTCGTAAAAATAATCATCTTTCAAATGATCTCAGAATTCGATGAAACTAATATCATTGGATTCGGAATTGTAAAATATTGTAAGATTCCAAATTTTGTGTTAATTGGACTTATGTGTGATCTTATGCAACGTAAACGCATATCGAGTAACGATTTGAGATTTATAATAGCCATTTTTTAAACAGTTTCGAAATTTGATGAAACCAATTTCATTGGGTCCAGAATGTTAAACTATTTTAGGATTTCAGGTTTGGTAGCAATTTGATTAGCTATGCGATTGTACGAGCTATAAACGACTAATTAAAAAAA
This sequence comes from Allium sativum, assembly GCA_030737875.1. Lineage (NCBI taxonomy): Eukaryota > Viridiplantae > Streptophyta > Magnoliopsida > Asparagales > Amaryllidaceae > Allium > Allium sativum. The sequence goes on along the minus strand of JASFAX010000020.1, from coordinate 38,499,827 downwards.
GAGAATACAATATAATGAAACTTTTCCTATGTATAATCTTCAACTCATAATCTAATTCCATTCTCTACCTTTTTTTTCCTTGAAACATTTCCAAGCCATCATTATGTCATTTCTTGTTCAAATTAAATCAAACAAATCTCTCCTTAAAAACGAATGATCTTGGATTCTATTGCTTCGCTTGGTCAAGTACTTCTCTCGGGTACCCTCATTTTGATGCAACACGATTCTCTGGAGTCCGACATTTACTATCGATGGCTAAGGTTATAATTTTCTTGGAAAGGGAGGAGTTTTAGGTCGATTTGTGTTCGAATTTGGATTCGTGGTGTATAGGAGCACGTTTAGGCAAATTTTAAGGGATTTCACGCAAAAAATTGTCGCACCTTCTATGCTTGCTAAAGGAAATAATCGGGGGTGGGCTTTGGGATAGGCGTTCGAGCCTTGCATGGTGGCGATGACCGAGAAGAGGTTGGGTTGTGGAGTTCATTAGTAATGTGGGATGCTGGATTCATGGAGGATAAAGCTCGGCAAGGAGGGAAGAAGCTCAATGTCTTTATGCCTATGTAGCACGAGGGAGCTGAATTTTAAATTTGGAGAAGAAAGATTTGTAACGTGATTAGGTGAATAAATTAGTAATTAATTTTTGTTAACGATGTTTAATTCAATCAAAACTTGTAATAATTGTATCTCTTTCATATGATATCAAATTTGAGCAAAACAAGTTGCATTGGAGTCATATCGATGAAGAATACATGTACGAGTTGGATTGGGTTCCTTTGGAGTTATATGGAACTTTGTTTGATTTTAAACATCCGTTTAACATAACGCGAACATTAATTGAAATGACTAGTGAGTTGAAAACTCACACTTTCTGGAAGACTGTTTTATTATATCATGTTAAAAATATCTATAGTTAAATCACTATTTATTTGTCTAATATGATCGATTAGTTGTTTGGATGATTTGTTGTTATTTAGCTGGTTTATGGTTATATGTTCCTACGCGTGCAACGGATGACCATTGACACTACCTCCTTTTAAGCGGAAGATTCATCTTAAATGAATTAGATTAGTTAATCTATTTTATATGCATATATGAACTGATATACAAGTTGTGATGCAGGAGGACATGTTGGAGTGATTCGGTAGGATTCCTCAATGTTTTGAATGTTACTTGCCATCATATCTACATATATGAGTAGTCTAACCAAAGTAACATTAAAATATGATTTGGATGATAATTTTTGAATTAAATTCAATGCTAGTGTGTTATTAATCAGTAACTAATATTTGTTAAGTGGTTGGTAGCTGATGGCCTTAATTCGATAATTTAAGATGTAGATTCGTCGTCAGGAGAATTCACTAAGTTTGAAGTTATAAAATTTATTTTTATTATAAAGAAAGTTTTTGAATCAATTTTTTATGCAAGTTGTACAAAATAGTAGTTCTATAAATAAATCAATATGTATAGTCGGATTTTATAAAAAAATTATAAAATGATTTGTGTAGTGAGATTCTTCTTTTATAAGTAAGTTTTATAATTGGATTTTTTGAGTGTTAAAACTTAACTGAGTTTTATAAATAAACTTATAAAGTGATAAAACAAACTTTTATAAACATATAAGTTTTATAAAGTGATTTCAATTTTTTGATTAAGTTTTATAAATTGATTTATAAACTTAAGAAATGATATATAATTGAAGCTGGAACTTAAATCTGGAAAATGAGTGAAGTTTAGGAATCTAAGCGAGAACTTATAATAGATTGAAACTGATTTGTATGCTAAGTCATAAATGGTTTAATTTAAGATCAAGTACTTTAAATAATAAATAATGATTTTGAAGATAATCAAGCTTTATATTAAGGTTCTTAAATTAATTTTTATAAAGGATTTTATAAAAAGTATGTTGTAATAGTCCTAGTTTTGTAAAAGAGAATTAAGTTAAAAATATTATTTTCGCAAGAGTTTACTTAACCAATAGATTAAGTAAAAATGATATTATTGGAAAGAGATTTTAAAATGGAAGTAGGGGTATTTAGACCCTTATTTGGATTGAATAATAAATGGAACTTATTGTGACATTTATTTAATATCAGGTTTTGTATTAATAAACCTCTATTTATCTCAAAGATAAGAATGTTGTTGAGTCAAGGTCTGAGAGGTAAATAAAGCACCCAACTTAAACGACTCCATTTGTTATCTAAGGGATTGTACTAGTTTGAAACGAAAGTGGGTGTTAGAAATTAAATTGTTATTTCTATAACGGATATTAAACTAAAGTTGCGAAGTTAAAACAAACTATTGGGTTTTGTAGTGAACAATGTATCACATAACATTTTTCCAGTCTATATATGAGTTGTGACTATGCCTGTACCATTGCTTAAGTATATATCATTATTTTCTAGATAATGAATATAAAATTGTGAATACTCTTATTCTGAAGAGATAAGTGTATGACTATGGTTGTCAAATTTTAGAAAACAATATGTTTTGTGCATATGCATATGCCGAAGAGATAAGTGTATAAATATAGTTTTACATTGATAAAAACGAGAAATTTGTGTAAATACGTGTTTCCATTGAGATAAGTATATGTGTTTACCTTCCTTTTGACAAGGCCGTTAAGGTCATGAACATTACAAATTGAAGTACTTGGAACTCGTTCATTACACATCCACATGTTAAAGAAGTTAAGCAAGGAAAACTCGCCTTCAGTTAACTAGAACTCGGTTCGGCTAAGCCAAACTTTGGAAAATTCTGGGTTGGTGACATCTCTGGTTCGATGATACTTTGTCTCGGCTAAAGGCAAGGTTTTAAATATCGGATATCGGTTACGTTTCGTCTTAGAGATTTTAGAGACTTGATCTCTTATTAGGGGATATCTGGGATGAGATGAGTCTAACTTGAGGGTTCATCTTGGATTTCCATCTCAGGTCTGAAAGTTCATATCAGAACAATCTCGGGGTACATAATATGTTAAAAACAAATATTCTTATAAAATATTTTTTATCCATGGTAACTTAAACTTGAATTACAAAATCACTTAATTATTGCTAATTTATGAAAAATCATCATTCTCTTAATCATCATATGCTTAAAACAGAAATACAACCCAATGCAAATAGATTAGTGCTTACAACATACGATCCATGAACATGAGTTATTGTTAGATATAAAACATAAAAAGGATCCAAAATATTAAAAAGTTCAGCATAAGTATAACATAAAATACATAATTTCATAGGTAACATGTATGTCAAAAAGACAAATATAAAATTCATAAGCATAGTATAACATATAACATATATGAACATACAATATGGTCATTTAACATGCAAAATGCAAAATAACAGAAGACTATTGCAGCCAGATTTGAATTTTTTAATTACTGTTCTAGTTCTGGCAAGGATTTATATCTAAACCAAAGAAACCAAGATCATGGACGATATTCCAATATCTCGTCTCGGTCGATATATTGTTCGATATCGCAATATCTTGGGCGGTATATTCGAAAGGAGATTTATAGTGATATTTGCTGTTTCGTTTCAGAAGGAGCCCAAAATGAGATCTCGGAGGAGATATCGGGTGATATTTTCGAGACTTGAAACATTGGCTAAAGGAGTGGGGAGCATGTCTCGGCTCGATAAAGACAGTGACTCCAGTTCAACACACTTTGGACCGATATTGCCGATCCGAGCATGGTCAAGCTACCAGATATTTCTCCGAAAGAAACACTCCAACTCTTATAATATTGCTTCCACTATCTGCTCAAGTTTGGATCCGTCGCCACGCGTCCAACGTCGAACCAGGAAATGCCGACCCGACCAAATTCTTTCCCTAAAGATGTGCTCCAACAACAATATAACCGCTTCCATCGCCCTGCTACTATGTCGAATCGGGTGCCACATGGTGAGATCAAACCAACCACTACCTATGTTATAAATAGCCCTCTAAGGCTATGGAAAAAGTACTTCTGGCACTTACATCTTCTCTGTGGCATTATTATCAACTGCAAACAGCATTGCACTCGAATTTTCTGTTATTCCTACCATTGTAATCAATTTTCTCAAGTTATTAAGGGAATTATAAAGTAGATATAGGCTTGTTAACGCCGAACCACTATAAACTTGTGTATGATTTCTATTTTTACTCATTTTTATTTATTATTCTTCATTTATTTATCTTTATAATTTCTATTTGGTTGTTTATGCCACTTTTTGGCATTAACACTTTGATGCTTTCACTGGGAACTTTAATTTCTCAACGTTAAAGTATTTTTTAATCTACTTTCTTAATCGCCAAATACGGAGAGAAAATCCCATTTTTCCTATATTCTCATTAATTCTAGCGAAAATGGTGTCAACAAGAGACGAAGAAATAAGAGCTTCCTCCAGGCTATCAAATTGAAACATTCAGCGAGTAGCAAACCGATCTACACCCTCTGCTCCAGCTCCTGGTTCAATGTGGAACCAACCCCACGATGTCGCTTCCACCTCCACTCCTCTAACGGACTAGTCTCCTTCTACTACATTTAAAATTCGATATGATTTCATGCTTTTGCTAAACAAGTTGCATGAAATGACTACAATGTTGAACGCTCAGAGGCACGAGAACACCACGATGAGGCAAGACATGGATTAAAATGGCAAGGCAGTGGGAAGAGTTTCAAAGACAGAGAACTCCTTCGCATGGAATCACCAAGTGAAAGAGGGCTCATTGTCATATGGAAATAGCGGAGAGGAGCAGCAATAGTGATAACCAAATGAAAGGGCATAACATCTCCAGGAGCTCCAGTTCAGTAGAATGCCAATTCAACCAGATGAGCCAGGCCGAATCCATAATGTCGAACCAAGGATTATCGATCCAAGGCATGTTGAGACCACCTCTTCTTCAATGTGGAATCCTCCTCCTCTAAGAGATCGTGACACTTCCTGATCCAATCATGCTTCCACACTTCCTCCTTTGTGTCGTGCGATCGACTAGGATAATACAGACCAAGGAACTACACCCCGATCGACGTCCCAGGCGACGTTGCCTAATACAGGGGAAAGGAGGACTTAACGGGTTGAGAGTTCAGATCCTAAACATGTTCTTACTGGTGACGAGGCAGCGACAATGGTAAAACAAATCATGAACGAAAGTAGTGGGTATACCCACAAAGATTGGGGATTGGAGTGTAGTCACACCCCCTTCAATAGCGTTATTTTGGAAGATGAGTTCCCCAGAAGCTTCTATCTGCCTTAGATGAACCATTATTCAGGCAGGACTGATCCAAACTAGCACCTAGTTAGATACACCTGGTTCATGAACGCGGAGGCAACCCCGGATGCCATCAAATGCAAGGCCTTCCCTATCTTCCTTGACGGAGTTGCGCTTATGTGGTTTACTCCGCCTTTATGCCGCCAAGTTTAAGAATGTAATGTCACTCTCCCTAATAACTCAATCTCAAGGCGAGTTGCTCAAGTATTACCTCAACTGTTCTAATACGGTAGTCACTGAAGTCACCAATCCCAATCTAGAGTCAGTATTGATGGCATTGGTCGATAGTGTTGACTCCGATATTAATTTTGGAAAGTATTTGACTAGGAATCCTCTCGCAAACGTCAACGTGCTTTATGAAAATTCTAATGTGCACTTGTGGACTAAAGCGGTAAGGAAGTCTCTAAAGAGGAGAGTCAATGGCGCGGAGAATGAAAGAGTTCAGATCAATGTGGCAGTGAAACAATCCAGATATAATTTTAGGAAAGCTGAAGTGAATTATGGGAATGTAATAGGCATAATGGTAACCACTACAAGAACAACGGTATAAAAGGTCGTAATAAAAAAAGGGGTGCTATAAGTAACCGCGGTTCCAAACATTTGACAACTATACACCATTCAGTGATACACTGAAAAACATTTACCTTGATACGTATAGTACAATGCAACATAAGAAACCACCTCCACGAGATTCTACAGCGAAAGAGGTTCAAGCAGAAAAGTTCTGCTTATTCCACAAGTTATACGACTATACGACAAATGAGTGTCGTCATCTAGAAGATATTAAAATTGATAGAAGGAGGTAAACTTGATCAATATGAAGTTACCCCGAGGAAAAAGGGGCATGGGACTTTGGCCCCAAACAAGGCCAGGTGGCTCCTAGAGCTACTGCCTAACAAAAAGGTAAAGGTATTGTCATTAATGAAGTAGCCGGAGGATGACATCTAGTAAGTTTTAGCACATGGACTGTGGAGAAGTATTTTAATGCCGTGAAGAATTTAGATGTTGGGGAGTCTAACACCACCGAAGAAGTTGTTCCTTTAAAATAGAGAAAGACAATGATGGACGACATCATTTTTTGAGATAAAGAAGCTGAGGGAGTGACGACCCAAAGCATCGATCCCTTGGTGATTTCGGCCAACATTAACCCAGCTACAGTTTGTAAAGTCCTTGTTGAGTGTGGGAGTTTCATAAACATCTTGCTTAAGAGAGCCTACGACCAGATGAGGTTGGAGGCGAGAGACTTAAAGCCATGTTAAGGTAGGATATGTAGATTCAATGACACAATGAACGAACCAGTAAGAATGGTTGAGTCACCGATGAAGTTGGGCGAGGGAGGCCATAAGAAAGTGTGGATCCTCTTGTTTCTTGTGATGGACATAAACTCTCCATATAATGCCTTTTTGGGCCGACCAACCCTAACAGAATTTAGAGCATGCATAGCTTCTTGGTTCTACTGTTGAAGTTTCAAATGGAAGGTGGGGTTGAAGTTGTGTGAGGAGACCAAATAGCAGGATGAGCTTGCTACTTAGTATAGTGGAAATAAGTTTACATAAAAGAAAATGGAGAGTCCTAAGATAATCCTCCTCCAGCCAAGGAGGTGGATGCATTGCAAGCAAGGAGACATCCCAACCAAGACCGTCCAATCGCCAAATAGAGGATATTATTCAAGAGAGGACAAAGAGTTGGGGTGTAAAAGGGAGACTCCTAACTAAACTACGGTGGAGATCCCAATCGATAATGACGACCCGGCTATGGTCTTGAAGTTCGGATCCCATCTGGACAACCTACGAATGAGGTACTTGACTGATTTTCTCTGTGTGAACCATGATGCGTTCTCATAGACCCATGTTGACATGCATAGGATATCTCCTTCAATCATGAGCTATTCACACAACATCGACACAGAATACGTCCCCGTAAAGTAGAAGAGATGTATGTTTGACCCAGAAAGATCGACAGCTTTAAAGGAAGAGGTTGAAAGGTTAAAGAACAACAGATTTATTCAAGATTCAACGTACCCCAAATGGATATCGAGCCCAGTTCTTGTGAATAAGGCCAATGGTAAGTGGTGGACATGCATTAATTTTTCATACTTTAACAAGGCATGCCAAGTCTAAGAACGTAATGTATCTCTCCCTAATAACTCAAGCTCAAGGCGAGTGCTCAAGTATTACCTCGACCATTTCAATACGGCCGTCATTAAAGTCACCAATCCTAATCTAGAGTTAGTATTGATGGCATTGGTCGATCGTGTTGGCTCCGAGATTGAGTTTGGAAAGTATTTGACTGGGAAGCCTCCCGCAAACCTCAACATGTTTTATGAGAAGGCTAATGTACATTTGCGAGTTAAAGTGGCAAGGAATAGTTGAAAGAGGAGAGTCGATGATGCGGAGAATGAGAGAGTTCAGATCAATGTGGCAGTGAAATGATCCAGAGATAATTTCGGGAAAGCTAAACTGAATGATGGGAATCGTAACAAGGAGAATGGTAACCACTACAAGAACAACGGTGGAGGAGGTCGTAATAAAAAAGGGGATGCTAAGAAGTGACTGAGTTCCTAACATTTGACAACTATACACCATTCACTGAAAAACATTTACCTTGATACGTACAGTACAATGCAGTATAAGAAACCACCTCCGTAAGATTCCATAGAGAAAGAGGTTTAGATAGAAAAGTTCTGCCTATTCCACAAGTTATATGACTATACAACAAATGAGTGCCGCCATCTAGAAGATATTAAAGTTGATTCAAGGAGGTAAACTTGATCAGTATGAAGTTACCCCGAGGAAAAATGGGCATGGGACTTTGTCCCCCCAAACAAGGCCAGGTGGCTCCTAAAGCTACCGGCCGACAAAAAGGTAAAGGTATTGTCATTAATGAAGTAGCCGGAAGATGACATCTAGTAAGTTTTAGCACACGGACTATGGAGAAGTATGTTAATGTCATGTAGAATTTGGAGGTTAGGTAGTCTAGCACCCCCAAGAAGTTGTTCCTTTAAAATAGAGAAAGACGATGATGGATGACATCATCTTCCAAGATAGAGAAACCGAGGGGATGGAGACCCATAGCATTGATCTTTTGGTGATTTCGACTAACATTAGCCTAGCTACAGTATGTAAAGTCCTTGTTGACTATAGGAGTTACGTAAACATCTAGTTTAAGAGAGCCCATGACCAGATGAGGTTTAAGGCCAGCGACTTAAAGCCATGTAAAGGTAGGATACGTAGCTTCAATGACACAATGAATGAACCAGTAGGAATGGTTGAGCTACCCATGGAATTGGGAGAGGGAGGCCATAAGACAGTGTGGATCCTCTTGTTTCTTGTGATGGACATAAACTCTCCATATAATGCCTTTTTGGGTCGATCGGCCCTTACTGAATTTGGAGCATGCATAGCTTCTTAGTGTCTGCTCTTGAAGTTTCAAATAGAATGTGGGGTTGGAGTTGTGTGAGGAGACCAAGTAGCAAGATGAACTTGCTACTTAGCGAAGTGGAAAGAAGTTACATAAAAGAAAATGGAGAGCTTAAAGATAATCCTCCTCCTGCCAAGGAGGTGGATGCATTGCAAGTAAAGTAGACATCCCTGAGACTGTCCAATAGCCAACTCGAGTATATTATTTCGAGAGAGGACAAAAAGTTGTGGTGTAGAAGCGCGACTCCTAATGAAACTACGGTGGAGATCCCGATCGATGACGATGATCCGACTAAGGTCTTGAAGTTCGGATCCCATCTGGACCCCCTCTGAATGAGGTAGTTGACTGATTTTCTTTGGGCGAACCTTTATTTGTTCACATGGACCCATGCTAAGATGCATAGGGTATATCCTTCAATCATGAGTCGTTCACACAACGTCGATTTAGAATACATCCCTGTAAAGCAGAAGAGACGTATGTTTGGCCCAGAAAGATTGACAACTTTAAAGGAATAGATTGATAGGGTAAAGAACAACGGATTTATTCATGATTCAACATACCCCAAGCGGATATCGACCCTAGTTCTTGCGAAGAAGGCCAATAGGAAGTGGTATACGTGCATTGATTTTTCAAACTTGAACAAGGTGTGCCCCCAAAGACAGTTTTTTTGCTTTTCCGGATTGACCAGCTTGTCGACTCAACGACCGGACATGAGTTTATTTCTTTCATGTGTGCTTGCTATAGATACAATCGGATTCATGCATGTTTCGGATTAAGAACATACCGGGTTTATAATGGATCTCGGTTGTATTGTATTGCTATGTGCTTATGCCGTTAAGACTAAAGACGCTGAGGCGACATATCCAACGTTGGTTAACCGCATGTTCCAAAATCAAATTGGGAGATCGATGGAGGTGTATGTGGATGACATGCTTTTGAAGTCAAAGAAATCAGCCAACTATGTCAAAGACTTACCAGAGATTTTTGGCATTCTCCGATAGTACGGGATGAAGCTCAACCCATTGAAATGCTCTTTTGGCGTTGCGTTAGGGAAATTTTTGGACTTCATAGTCATCTCACGAGGGATTGAAATTAACGTAGAACAAATTTTTGGCATTGCATTAGGGAAAAATTTGGACATAGCAGTATCCCTACACGCCATCAGCTCAGCATTAGTCTGCGAAGACAACTGGGTTCAGCAACATGTTTATTTTGTAAGCAAAATACTGACATGGGAAGAGCACAATTACCCGAAGATTAAGAAACTTGATTATAGTTTGTTGATAGCCTCGAGGAACCCTCACCACTATTTCTAGCTCGTCCTATCAAAGTATACACCAACCAGCCACTATGACAGGTCCTTCAGCGACGTGAGGCATTTGGGAGGTTGCACAATTGGAACATCGGGCTGAGCTAGTTCGATATCTCTTACCTTCCCTTGTAGGTTATCCGGGGACAAGCATTAGCTGACTTCATAGTCAAATCCACTACTCTAAAGGATGAGGGAGATGTAGAAATTGGCTTATAGATTATCGTAGCGAAACTATTCATAGACGGGGCCAAAAATTGCTGAATTTCCGGCACTAGATTTGTTTATTAGGTCCTAAGGGACAATCGATGCGCTATGCATTGAAATTATACTTCCTAGCAACCAACAATGAGACCGAGTATTAATCCTTGATTGCAGGACTGAACTTGTCCAAGAAGATAGATGTAAAAGAATAGACATATTTTATGACTCAAAAATAGTTGGGTACCAGGTCAAAAAGGAGTTCAGGACCAAGGGGAATGACTTGTCACTTATCTTGGTAAAGTAGAGAAACTGATAGGATTGTTTGACCATTAAAACATCAATCATGTTCCAAGGGAGCAGAATCAAAAGGCTGACTCATTAGTCAAGTTAACCAATTCGGACAACCCAAAATATACGGAGTAGATCCCGAAAGAAACATTGACAACCCCTAACATAAATCAAATGGAAGCTGATATGGTACTAGACATTGGGCTTGAAAGAGAATCGTGAATGAATACTATCAAAGATTTTCTCCATCATGAACCTATTCCCGAGCGGGAGAAAGACATGCTCTTATGTGTAAAGATTCGAGATACATTATCCAAGGAGACACTTTGTATCGCAAAGTCTTCTCAGTTCCTTTAATCCGGTGTATCACCAACAACGATGCCAAGCGTGATGCGAGAAGTGCATGAGGGTGAATGTGGTGATCATACTGGGGGGCAAACTCTGGCAAAGAAGATACTCGGGTACGACTACTTTTACCCTACCATAAACCAAGATACGGCTGATTATTTACGATGCCGCTACAAATGCTAGGGGTTTGCAAAGATGTCTAGAGCTCAGCCAACTCAACTCACCTAGATGGTTAGTCCTTGGTTGTTTGCAATATGGGGAGTGGATATCATTGGAAGCCTTCTGATTTCAAAGGATGGAGTGAAGTATGCGATTATTAGTTGACTACTTCACGAAGTGGGGCCAAAGCTGAACCGTTGACCACAATCTCGATGAAGCGAGTGACCAACTTCATCACCAGGAACATCATATGTCGATTTGGACTTCCCAGGACTATCATCACTGATAATGAGACCCAATTTGATAACATTATATTTATAGATTTCTATCGATGTCATCAAATGTAGAAGCAATACACTGCATCTGCATACCCGCAATCAAATGGATAGGTCGATGATATGAATATGATTACAAAGTCCATCTTGAAGAAGCGATTGGAGCGGGCTAAAGGCAAGTGGGTCGATGTACTACTGTTATCACTTTGGGCATATCACACAACCCAAAAGTCTGTAACAGGCCACACTCCATTCGCATGGTCCAATGACTCCGAGGTGGTAATACAAATGAAGCTCGAAGTCCCCTCTCACAGAGCGACGTACTATGACTTTTTTTACTTACAAGGCACTTCTCCTTGAATCATTTGACATGAATGATGAGAAGAGAAAGGAGGTTAACTTGTGTACTTCACATATAGGCATCGGGTCGCCCGATATTACAAAAAGAAGATTCAGGTTAGAACCTTTTAGCCTGGCGACCTTGTTCTGAAGCGTGTCTTCTTGGCTACAGTTCACATGGGCTCAAAGTGGGAATGGCCTATGTCATTCAATGGAAGATTAATAATGGAACTTTTAGGCCAACGACTATTGATGGCAATCAATTCCCGAGAGCATGAATCGCCGAGCATTTGCGACACTATTTGACTTAATCTTTTATTTCTCCAACTTTATAATTGGAATTTCATTTTTTAGACTATTTAATAAGGTGTGACTCACCAACTTTGTTACTAATAAAAGCCATTTTCCATGATCAAAGACCATGTCTGACAATTTGGCTATGTTATGTGATTCAACTGGCATATGCTAACACTTGAGATGACTAATTTCATTCAAACACTTTCTCATATTTCGATGAGCTCACTCAAAATACATGATCAATCAGATATGAGTTAACTAACTTCGATCTTGACTCTGAACCTTGATTCGACAATCATCACCTTAGAAACTACAATGTGGGAGCGACACCGAAGTTAATGCGATAACAACCGTTCACATGATTAAATCTATCTCTCATGACTTGAGAAAGAGTTAAGTTAATTGACTTATAAATTGACGTCGAACAGGTTTTAGACGTGATTCGTGATTCAAAGTTAATTAGGGGCATATACGCTATACCTCCGGACTACTTACAAATTAAGTTCCTAAGAGAGACAGCTTACGAGTTAAGTTCCTAAGAGTACTTAGTGCATTTTTCCTTCAAGCAGGAGTTACTTACAACTTAAACTTGACAAGATGAAAAATTAAACACAAGTGCATCGAATGGAAAGCGATACAAAACTTGTAAAAAAAAAGAAATGCTTTATTTATGTTGTAGGTTTTGTACAAGAATACAAAGCAAAAATGCGAGGGCCGAACTCGCAACAACAATATCGGTCTTAAAGATAAAATAAGTGATGGGTCTACTGAGCCTTCGGCGGTAAAGTATCCATCTTGGACTTCTTCTTCTTTTCTGCCAGCTCCACCTCAGTGTGAATGTGCTTTCGGGACTTCTCAGTTGTTGACTACTCAGCCCCTAACGTAGTCTTATCATGTTTCTTCTTTTGGAACTTTCTCGAGGATTGTGGCTTGGTTTGGTTGACCAATGTATATGTGTCGGGTAGAGGAATTATTTGCGATGGCTTGATACAGAGGGGGTCCAGAGGTTGTCTCCCGTTCGAGATGGACAAGCTGTAACAACCCGGAATTTTGACAATGAATTAGTCATTTAATTAGATCTCAAAAATACTAATTTCCGCAAACAATGGAATTTGACCACGAAACTTTAATCATTGCATTTGTCTCGGAATCATAGTTAACTTTCATGTTTGGAGTTTCACGAACGGAGTCCGTATGAAATTGGTACAGACAAAACACGAAAAATGGACGGAAATAAATAAATGTAACAAATATAATATATCTTACCATTTAAAACCATCCCTCACTAGGCAAAACAGTCGAAGGGCGGTCGACACCCCTGGGGGAGCGATAGACCACTTCGGTTCTGTAGTGCCCAGTGGCGGCTAGGTTTTAAAGGGTATATTCGTTATATTTTATAATATAAACGGACAAATGTTTATTTATATAAATCTGATGGTTCATGGTCAATTACACTACTATAATAAAGGGGTAAGGCCTCATTCTTTCCCACACAAATCTGTAGGCAGCAGGGAAGTTCTGCCATTTCCCTTTCTCTTCCAATCGATTTCTTAATTAAAAATGTATTCATATAGAATCAATCAAACATAAATCACATAGATTTGAAAGGGATTATCATATTCAACTGGAGAAGGGTGTGAACTGACAGATAAGATATTCTTCATCAGATTCTCCCCTCTTTTCCTATTTTCTTGCAAATTTATAGATCTAAAAGTATCCCCTTTTCAGAATAATTGTAAATCTGTAAGATTTTGAGAATTGTAGGCCTAAAAGATCATTTAGATTTTAGATGTGGATGCTTTCAGGTGATAAGGAAATTTACATACAAAGTTACAAAAACTTATTATCTCATTTGTATTAGATATTAAATATATGCCTATCATTTACCAGATATGTTTGTAATATTGTTAAATCTCAAATGATGCTTATTAAATATATTTATAGATGTTGTTAAAACTTGAAAGTATGGGTTTGTAGTTTGAATAATATTATTTGTAGGCTTATTTAATTGTTTATACATATGGCCTACAATTATGTTTGAAAATATATTTGTGGTTGTTGTAAAACACTATAGATCTGGAGATTAGTACCATTAAACACTATTTAGATGTAATCATATTCCAGATCTCTAGTTTCAATGTTAATTAATGAATTAGGTAATTTTGATTTAAAAGAAATAAACCTGTTTGTCTTCAATGTTGTTGGGGTTTTGGCTTAGTTGATGTAAATATGCATTTTTCCTCTTTTTAAACAAAAATACATAATTTTGAAACTTATAAGAAGTACGACAAAAGATTGAAAAAGGGAAAAGTTGTGTAAATTTTCATATAAATATACATATTTGTGCGTAGTTTGCATCAATTATTCCAAAATACACATAAATATGCATTTCATGTGGTTTGAAATATGTCCATTCCAATAATCATGCATAATTTACAATAATTGTAGCTAGCGGTCTTTTTGTAAGATTTGGAACCTTGAGGCAAGATTGAATGCAAAAGGGAATGTTTAGTTATTGGTTAAACCAAATTATTAAACTTAACGATAATAAGAATAAAAGAAATTAACTACGTTGACTGTGCAAAAAAATAAATATATATGCATTATCCATCTGAATCTACATAAATAACGAAATATGTATAATAATGAATGTTTGAACGAATTTCATTTTACGAAATTATACATGTAATTGTAGCCCATAATAAATGAATATATTTGTGGTGACCGCTATAGCAGTTAGTGTAATTGATTATTATAAATAAGGCAATAGATAAATAAATAACTATTATCATCGTAATTGATTTGGGGAAAATTAAATTAAATTAGGTAGTTAAGCCAAACGGTCATAATTTCTAAATTGTCTAGTATTAATGTTGTAAACCCCAATTAGGAAATATGAATTATAACCGCATTAAGACATGAGGTTAAGTTTAAATTGTGGCAGAAGTCTATCCAAAATTGCCCAGCAAATCCAGCATCCACAAATGGTCAAGTTAATGTGAGGGGTATATTACGTAAATATAACTGTACTAAGACACGAGGTTAAGTTCAACTTATGGTAGAAGTCTTCCTGGAACCGCATAGAAAATCCACCATCCACAAGTGGTCAACTTAATGTGAGAGGTCTGGTGCTTAAATATGTGTATATATACATATACAATAGACAACAAATAAATAATCAAATAATTAGAAATGTCTTTTGGGGTACAAAAAATAGATATTTCAGGACTGATAATGTGACACCATGTAATTTTAAAATACATTATTAAATGAAGGGGATGCTTAATTAAATGTTGGGAATTAAGTAAAATGGACTATACCGTTGTGTTCATCTCGAAATTTTGGTTAAGATAGATTCCGAGTTTGCATAAAATGGATAACGTATGAGAAAGATATAAAGGTTAGAAGTTTGTATACATAGAAGTAGGATATATGTAAATATAAATCAAACCAATTCAAAATAAATCAAAAAGAACAAGGCAGAAAATAAAGGCGGCAAGAGACGGGAACTAAACCTGTTGTGGAATGACCTACCCTGGTTTGGTCGACCCACGGGTCAACCCAGGGGCAGATGGGTCGACCGATGGGTCAACCCAGGTGGTTGGTGGGTCAACCCATACACAATCTGGAGAGGTTAATTTTTCTGTTTCTAGACTGCTTTGTTAACCAGGTACATTATTTACTAAGCGATTGGATTTGAAAAAAAGGGATCTGAAGGTTAAGTTTTGTCTTGTATACTCTATATAAAGGCATGCACTCCTATCAAATCAACAACACTTCTTCATACTTCTTCCTCAAACCTCTGTTCTAAAATTTTAAGATGAAGATGGAGAGATACTACCGAAACTTGGATTGAATCAAAATAATTATTATCTGACTAATACAAGAATCCCTTCTGCAACATCAGCATATTATCCTGTGTTCTTTAATCCAATCTCTATGAGTTCATATTACTTTTGGACATAAAATTTAACAGTAATCTTGGCCTTTAATAAACCTGGATCTGATCCTATGGCTATTAATAAACTGATCCATATCTAAATAATTTTTCTGTAATTACATGTATTTTTCTGCACCCCTGTTATGTTGTTCAGTTGTAATTATATGCCTATTTCTATTCTTCTCCTTCTCTCCTTCCCTTTTTATTTTATGAGCCTAGTCTACGTTCGAGCCTAAGCTAATCTTGTAAGAGACATACGTATGAACGAAATTGGGACAATTGGTGAGTGTTTGGGAATGAAAATAAAAGAGGGAAATTTGGGGCATATCTTGTACAGTGGAATATGAATGGAAATTAAGTGTTGTATGAACATGTAAATCTGTCGGCCTAATTCAAAGATTATGTGGAACATGTTAATGGAACTGTAAGTAACTTGTGGAATCTGTTAAATCTGGAGAGTTAAGTAAATCTGTTAAAACTATGAGGTTAAGTAAGCCTGTTTAATCTGTTGGGGTAATACGAACCTGTTAACCGATAAGACATAACCTGTTAACCTGTAATACTTAACCTGTCTAATCTGTTGATGTTATGCGAACCTGTTAATCTGCAAGACTTAACCTGTTAAAAATCCTAGTTAATTGGGGGAACATGCTTAGGGTTTGGCTTGTCTCATCTGTTGTGTGGGGCCCATATTAGTCAGTAACCCATTCTGGTATTAAAATGGAACCCCGCACTAGGTAGAAGTCAGGGAACGCATACTGAACTGGTAATAAAAGGTTCCTGAAAGGGGGTGTATACGGGCGCGTTCCAACGAAGCCATGAGCATGCATGGGTCCAATCTATAGAGGAAAATAAGCCGCTGTAGCACCAGTAAATAGGCCTATGTCCTTCTGTAGGTTGCCACTCTAACAATTAATACACCCTGCTGTGGGCCGACATAGGGTAATTACACATTACGGAGTCGATCTCTTGTGGTAGAAATTAGGGTACATCTAGTCCTGTCTATTTCTATTAGGGTACCCATTATCTCTGTTTGGGATAACACCCGTTATTTCTGTTGAGGTACCTGTTGTTTCCGTTTGGGGAGAAACCCATTATTTAATTATAGTACACCTAAACCTTCCATTATATTTCTGTTGGGATCATTGTATTTCTGTTATATAATTAGGGAATGCCTAATCCTGTCATAAATCCCGTTATACTAGTGTTGGTGCAGAGAAAAGTAACTGAGAAGCATTGCTTCGTCCATATT
Organism: Allium sativum; assembly: GCA_030737875.1. Lineage (NCBI taxonomy): Eukaryota > Viridiplantae > Streptophyta > Magnoliopsida > Asparagales > Amaryllidaceae > Allium > Allium sativum. The sequence continues at coordinate 38,482,740 of JASFAX010000020.1, read as the reverse complement.
ATCCTGTTAATTCTGCTTATCCTGTTCATCTTGTTTATACCTGTTATATGATACTGTTATCTCTCATCCAGTTTTATTTACCTGCCTGGATACTTTTAATTCTTTATGTGCTAAAAGTCACTAAACTCGCCAAACTTTATGTCTGACCCTTTTCGTTTTCATTTCTCTCTTTCTCTTCCCCCCTTCTCCGGTTCTCAGGGTGGAAACGCTCATTCGTGATTAGGACTTCCTCTCTAATCTGTTTTTGCTTGGATCTGGATCTGCTTTGATGTATCACTTCGATTAATTTTATATTTTGTTATTGCTATTTACCGGTATTATGACTCTGCATTTATGTACTCTGATGGTTTTTAGTGTAAGACATATGCTTTGGTTTGATGTATTTGGTTTCAGTATTTTAGCCTGTTGTTGTAACTCGTTTTTAGACTACAACGTTTTTTTGTTGAATAATGAAGTTTTAAATTTTTGTTGCGATTTATATATATCTGTCTTTTGAGATTCTATTTTTGTTTACCTATAACGCTTCATGGAGCTTAATGCATTCTGATACAGAGTGATATTAACGGACATGAGGTGTCACATTTTTTATCAGAGCTAAAGGTTACAAGATAGAATAAAAATTATTATTATTTTCAAAAGAATTGTATTTTCAAATTAAAACCTGTTTTTGAAAAATATATTCCCCAAGGTCGTATAAAATATATTTCGATTCTTTCTTTGAACCCATTTCCTTTTCTTTTCAGCATGTCTGGGGAACCGAATCTTCCCGAGGGCATTCAGATACCAGCTTGGTTCCGTAGATATCTTAAGGCTACGACACCTGCTGGAGGCCAATAAGATGCCCCTCCCCTAACTACAACCAATGTTCCTCCGCCTCCGCGAGTAGATAATTGCTCTAAGATATGCAAGGACTTATGTGCTATAAGAGGAAAACCATTCTGTGGAACTGAAAACTTTGTGGAAGCAAGGAATTGGATGCAAGAGACAAAGAACTTGTTTGGGATTTTTAAGGACGACGATAGTAGAAAGATATAGTCGAATGCATGGCAGCTTAAGGATGAGGCTCTTCATTTTGGTGGGAGGTGACATAAACAGTGCATCTAGTAGATACATGGGCTGATTTCCAATAGAGATTCAAGTTGAAGTTTCGTTCTCAGGCAGAAGAGAGTATGCAGATGGTGAGATTCTTGGCACTTAAGCAAGAAAGTATGTCTGTTAAAGAGTATGTTAATAAGTTCAATCAGTTGGCAAGGTTTGGTCTGGAATTAGTGAATACCCTGCATAAGAAAGCTTTAAGGTTTGCGAGAGGATTAAATTAACCTCTCCAAGCATTGGCATTGTCTCATATACCAATGGGGGAACTTTTGAAAGACTTGTTGACATGGCGTTGATGGACAAATATCGTAAGGATGAGAAGAAAGAAGTTAAGACCGATGAGATGCAAAACAAGAAAGTGTGGCCCAAGAAAGAAATGCAAAAGAAGGGTGGAAAGAATGGCAAGGCTCAGAACAAGAAGAAATGTCATGGTTGTGGGAGCTCGAGTCATTTGGTCAAGGATTGCAGAAAAAGGAAGAACGCTTGTTTCAACTACAGCGAAGTTAAACAATATACTAGGGAGTGCCTGAAGAAGTAAAGATAGGGGCAAAGGGCAGGATCTTCTGGAGGGCAGGTTCATGCTAGAGGCCAGTGGACCAAACAGAGGTAGGAAAGTTTCTATTAAGGTTTGATTTCCCTTTCCGATCATTCAGTTAGGACTCTTTTTTATTCTGGTGCTTCTCATTCTTTTATATCTGATTTTGTGGTTGAGTCTTTGCACCTTAGTACTAGTATTATTTCTGATCCCGTTATCGTCTCAAACCCCATTGCGGGCATGGCTCATCTGTCTATGATATGTCGGGGTTTAAGGATATCTGCGTTAGGTGTCGAGTTCAAGTGCAATGCATATGTGCTTGGTTTTATGGGTTGTGGTCTGATTATAGGGTTGGATTGGCTAGCCATGTATGGTGCCATCCTAGACTGTGAGAGGAGGGTTGTTAGAATTCTGACTTATCGAGGGAGGACTCTTGAGATTTCCTATGACCCAAAGGGGTATGTTATGCTTAGTTTCCTAGAATCACTTGATGCTTCTGTTGATGTTTTGCGATCTTTACCCATAGTCTATGAGTATCCAGATGTTTTTGATGAGGTTCGGGGTTACCTTTGAGTCGTGAGATTGATTTCTGGATATACTTGGTGGATAATGTGAAGCCAGTCGCATTTCCTATGCGCCACATGAATCCTAGAGAGAGAGGAGGGAGCTTAGCAAGCAAGTAGGAGCTACTTGAGAAGGGGTTTATTAGGTGAAGTATATCATAATGGGGTGCTCCACTCATCTTCGCGACCAAGGCGGATGGCTCACTTCGTCTATGTATGAATTATAGGGAGTTGAATAAGCTCACCGTGAAGAATATGCACCCACTCCCGAGGATTGACGATCTGTTTGACCAGCTTGTTGGCACATCTATCTTCTCGCAGCTAGATCTGACCATGGGATTTCATCAGTTGATGGTGGCCGAGGACATTATAGATAAGACCGCTTTTAGAACTCCGGATGGCTTTTTTGAGTGGTTAGTCATCCCTTTTGGGTTGACAAATGCACCCGCGTATTTTGTGTATCCGATGAGTAGAGTGTTTATGGAGTTTCTGAATAAGTTCATGGTGGTCTTTGTGGATGACATCCTGATCTTCTCAAAGAACCAGGAAGAACATGCCCTACATTTAAGAGAGGTTTTGAGAACTCTCAGAGCATACCAGCTTAAGGTGAAATTCTCCAAGTGCCACTTTTGGAGAAAGGAGGTGAATTTTCTTGGGCATGTAGTCTCTAAGGATGGGATAGTGGGGGTCCCGCGAAAGTAGTTGCAGTTCAAGATTGAAAGGTTCTAAAGAATGCAACGGAGATGAAAAGTTTTTTTGGTTTAGCGGGCTATTATATGAAGTTTATCGAGGACTTCGCAAAGATATCACTTCGCAAAGATATCATCCCCATTCACTAGACTGATGAAGAAGAATATGACCTTTTCTTGGAGTATTGATTGTGAGGATGCTTTTCAGCAGTTGAAGAAGTATCTGACAACAACCCCCGTTTAGACACTGCCTGATGGGAACAAGGTGTTCACAGTGTACACTGATGCATGTGGTACAGGTTTTGGTGTCGTCTTGATGTAAGAGGGAATGGTAGTATGCTATGGTAGTAGACAGTTGAGAGTTCATGAGAGGAACTACCTTACCCATGATTTGGAGTTGGCTGCTATAGTGTTCGTACTTAAAGACTTGGTGGCATTATCTTTTTGGAGAGAGGTTCGAGTCATACGCAAACCATAAGTCACTTAAGTATCTGTTCTCACAGAAGGACCTCAATTTGAGGCAGCTGAGATGAATGGAGTGCCTAGCATCCAATGACTTTGAGATTGCTTATACACCTGACAAGGGTAATGTAGTGGCCGACGCGTTGAGTAGGCAAAGGATGACCTGGAATCCTCCATTCATAGAGAACTGGAGTTTGGAGTACATATCGACCTTCGATTTTCGGCCATCTACGGATCTTACACCTGGTTTGTTGGCATCTGTAGAGGTGCAACCTACTCTTATGGATCGCATATGATCTTCGCAGTGAGAAGAATCACATATAGTAGACCTCTTGGATAGACTCGGTAGAGGGGAGACTTCTAGTCACCTTAGCGGATATTCCACGGATGATAAAGGATGGCTACGACCAGAATGGTGGCTTTATGTTCCCCGAGTTGGAAATTTGTTGAGGACAGTCCATGAAAAAGCCCATCATTCTAGGATGACTATCCATTCGGGCGACGATAAGATGTATCAAGGCATGAAGATAGTTTTCTTTTGGGCTGGGATAAAGAAAGATGTAGCGGATTTTTTAGCTCGATGTTTAGTTTGCCATCAAGTAAAAGCTGAACAGAAGAAGCCTGGCAGTTTGTTTCATCCTTTGGATGTCCCACAATGGAAGTGGGAGAGCATTTCTATGGATTTCATCGGTGGTTTGCCTGGATCAAGGAGAGGCAACACCAGCATTTGGGTTATAGTGAATCGGCTTACTAAGAGCACTCATTTCATTCTTGTTAAGAGCAAAAGAACAACAACATGGTTATAGCATCAGTTTATCTTCCTGAGATAATCCGTCTGCATGGAGTACCTTCTAACATAGTGAGTGCTCGTTACCCCATCTTCACTAGTGAGTTCTGGAAGAGCTTGCAAGAGGCACTAGGTACACAGTTATGTTAAATCACCATGTATCACCCTCAGACCAATGGATAGGCTAAGAGGGTGTGTAACAACCCGAATTTTTACAACACGTTAAATCAAGAATCAAGACAGAATTTCTGAATCAAGTGAAACAGGCTATGCCATTGCGTTCGTCTCGGAAAAAATACGCGAAATAGAGTCCGAGTTTTCGAGAATCGGAGTCCGTATGACCCGTAAAAGGCCCAAAGAAGGTTTCTGGGAATTTGAATTTCGGAAACAGTTTTGGAAATCAGATCTGGGGCTAGGCGGGGAGTTTCCCGCCTAGGCCATGTCGACAGGGCTGTCGACAGGCCTGTCGACTTGGGCCCAGACCAAGTCGACAGCCCTGTCGACTTGCCTGTCGACAGGGGGTGGCCGGGGCAAGTTGCCTGACGCACCTGTTTGTCTCACCTGGTCTTGTTCTTGGGCTGGTTCTGGAAGCTTCTGAGATCTGATGGTCCTAATCTATCCTAGATCTAATCCTATGGCCTAAAACACACCCTAATCTCTATAAAACACCCCTAAGGCCACCCTAAACCCTCATAACTCACCCTCTCCACGAAGTGCTGCCCAAATGCCAAGTGATCATGGCCTCTATCCCCTTTTCCTAAAGCCTAAGCACTTAAATCGGGTTCAAATCAAGAGGTGCAAGTTTGCTACACCAAATCGGAGGAAGATTGACGTTGCTATGCGAGTTCCATGACGATTCTTCAACAAAAGAGGCACCTTTCTTAGCCAAGATGATTCATGCTTCTTTCCCTAGGCCTAACTAGGTAAGTTCTAGCTACTTTTGGATCAAAATGGTATTTTTAATGTTGACATGGGATAAAATGAGATAAAGCATAAGTATGCATGTATGTGAACCTAACTTTGTCCCTTTTCTATGATCTATGACCTTAGACTAAGATGTAGCAACTTAATCATGTCACTCATGTTATGTTTAGCCTAGTTTATCTTGCAAGTTTGGATCTTTGTCTATGGAAGATTTGCATGAACCTTTGGGAACCATTTGACTTGTGAAACATAGGAAAATACTTGACCTTGGGGCTTATGCATGTATATGAACACAAACCCCTTATGTTTCATGCATGTTTGTGGCAAAACCTCCTTATGATATTATGCAAGTTTGTGGCCAAATCCTATATGATAGTATGCATGCTTATGGTCAATCCCTATATGACTCTATCATGCATGTTTTAAGGCCAAACCCCCTTATGACGCCATGCATGTTTGGAGCCAATCCCCTTTGTGGCATCGTGCATGTTTTGGGGTCTACATGTAGCCATAGTATACCTACTATGTTGACTCGCTTTGCTTGCGTTGGGAAAACACGATTTTGGGTAGTTAGATAAACATGAACATGTCGCGAAATCTTAACTTGAATATGACATGTGTTTATACTTGAAAATATGACTTGAAAGATAACATGGAAGTTGACATGTAAGTATGCATAAAAACATGAGCTTGGGAATTTACCTATTAAGTTAGGTCTACCCTTTGGGAATTTACCTATTAAGTTAGGTCTACCCAAATGCTTGAAAAACTTGTAACATGTTTTGGAAACATGATGAACTTAGATAATATAAGTATGGCCAACTCGAGGTTGGGTTGAGTTTGCAACGTAAAACTACCCGGAACTGACCGGCCTAACTAGTAGTTGCAAACAATAGGACCCAATGTGAGAAGTTGGTCATGTCGCGCTTAAGACCCGAGGTTAGACTAGGTTGTGGTGTAAATCTACCCGGACCCGCCCGGCTTAACTAGTAACCACAACAAGGTCTAATGTGAGAGGTTAAGAGTGCATTAATTAAATTAATGCCACATGATAAGGTTAAGCAAATTTGACTAATGACACTTAACCGATATGACACGAATGGGTAGGTTAAGTGGGACCGGGCTTGATTTCCTTAATGACACTTAACCAATTTAGACTTGGTAATTAGATGAGGTTAAGTAATTAAGACTTAACTAACCTAAACACGGTAATTAGACGGGGTTAGGTAATTGATACTTAACCTAACCACGGTAATTAGATGGGGTTAAGTAATCCACACTTAACTAATCTAAACACGGTAATTCGATGGGGTTAAGTTAAACACTTAACCAATTTAAACTTCGTAATTCAATGAGGTTAAGTAACCAATACTTAACCAACTTAATGTGATAATTTAATGGGGTTAAGCAACTTATACTTAACCAATTATACATGATGATTTGATGTGGTTAAGTGACCTATACTTAGCCAATCTAACTCGTGAATTTATGGAGGTTAAGTTAACCCATACTTAACCAATATAACGTGAAAACATGATAAGGCTAAGTCACGAATCACTTGAATACGCTTGACCGATTTGACTCGGTAATTTGACAAGGTCAAGTTAATTTATATAATTAACCAATCTAAAATGATAATTAGACGAGGTTAAGTTATGGATTGCTTAATATACTTAGCCAACTTGACACATGGTTTGTAGGGTTAAGTCTTGGACTTGGATACTTAGCCAATTTTGACATGGTTTGTAGACGGGCTAAGTTATGAACTTAAGTGACACTTAACCCATTAGATAAATCCTAATTCGGAGAATTAGGTAAATAACCATAGTTAACAAGGATTATGGAAATAAGGCTAAGTGGTAAACCTTAGTTAAGGGAAACTAAGTAATAATTCTTAGTCAAGGAAGTTTGGACCACCTCTTAGATAGATGAGTAGCCCGATACGGTAGGTCATCGTTTAAGCATACGTATAGGAGCAGGCTATCTGATTTAGATAAAGGCTCCAACGAACTGGGTAACGAAGCAGCGGCTTCGGGGAACGTGAGGATATTCTTGGGATCCCTCTGTGAGCTGCCAGGTCATTATACTAGGCTCACGAGAGGTTGAGGTCTGTGGTAGAAGGACCAAGAATATGCCTTGGTTGCTATGCGAGCGACCTAAAGACTGGGGTGGATAGCAGTGAGTCGACGAATACATAAGGTGCCCGAGATAGCAAGTTCGTCGATCATCTACCATCTTGAGTCAAGCGTGTACGTACGGAAAGGCAGGGAACACCCTACAGACCATAATTGCTATCTAATTATGGGTGAGGTAGGCCGTAGGATGTGGGCTGGCCGGAGTGTAGTTCTCATGCAAGATTTTCTCTTGTGTTGCCTTTCCATAGTTGAGGGAGGGGTCTCGTGGGACCATAGCCACGTGTAGAAAAGCAGACCTTAGTATCTGCATCGGCAGATAAATCTAAAGCTCCCGACCGAGTCTTGTATTTCTTGTTTTGCCCTGTGACAGGACTCGGATGGCACGATGTGATACATGTGCATACAGTTATAGAAAAACGATTCACGATGAATGCGTGGGAAAAAGGGCGCGGTTGAGGGTTAGCGTAATCCCTAGTGGCCTAGGTGGTTTAACCCAAACCGAAATACGAAAGCGTGCAATAGGTAAGCGTAATCCCTAGTGGTGCTAGGTGGCGTAAGTCCTAGTAGTTCAAACGATGATTCATATGGAAGAGCCTAGCTAGAACAAGGGTGACAGTCCAAACGATTTCAAGGATAATACGACATGAGGAAACCCGTACGAGGTACGGCAAAGGACTGAACTTATATACATGGAAAGAAACATATGATTTGAGTAACCTATATATGCGATATATTAGGTTGACATGGACCATTACACGACTTTGAGTAAGGGACATTCATGGTTAACACATAACAAGGCTGGGATATTAGTACGGAGGGTGCAGAGCAAATATACATGTTAGAACTAGGAAGAATATACATAATAGATATCGTGGGATGTTAGACGGGGTAGATACCTTGGGATAATGTACTCGATAGAAATCTGACGATGTGATACCTTGACTTATCATAACACCGTAGTTTATCATGATACCTTAGTTTACCTTGCCACAGTAGTTCAACCGGCTACCCTGGTTTATCTATCTTGTAGTTATCCTTATGTTTACTTTCAGTTTATGCATGTCATGTTACCTTTACCTGTTTTTATACTGGAAGTAGATAGGACTTACTCAGTCTTTTTGACTGACCCGTTTTGTTTCGCCTCTTTTCTTCCGTTCCCCCCCCCCAGGTTTCAGGGAGGAAACAATGTTGTTTAGTTCGGACTTCTTCTGCTTGAAGGTCATCATGGATGGCTTGGACTTCTCTTGGCTATGGCTACTTTACTGTTTCTACTTGGGGAATAATTTATTAAAAAGTCTTTATGCTTCTTTACTATTGCAAGACAGGTTTTGATGTACTCTGATGTAAAAGGCTTTAGACCTTAATTATTGAATTTATGAAAGTTCGATTTTACTTCCGCTATTTTATATGTTCTGTCTTGTGATATTTCTGTGCATGTTTACCAATAATGCCCCTCTAAAGCTAGTGCATTCCTTTGCGAGTGACCCTAGCGGAGGCGGGGTGTTACATTTGGTATCAGAGCAGAAGGTTACTAGACTGGGCAAAAGTTTTTAAAGACCTTCTGAAAATTATTTGAAAAACCGTTTACAAAGAAGCATTTTTCAAGAAAATTTTCTTTTAACAAAAAGAAAAAGGCTATTCCCCAAAGGCCATTAGCATTATCCTTGTTTCCTTGATTGAATCTCTTTTCCTTTCTTTCCTCCATCTGTTGTCACAGTGGTTTTGACTGCGACTAGTCTTTCTAGCTGCGTAAGTGTTTCCCGTACGATGGAGGTGGTTCTCGAGAGACCGTTGCACAGTTATGCATGAAAGGATAGTAAAGAACAAGGATAAAGGATACAAGCTCAGGGATAAGCAACATGTTGGTATGGCTGAGTCCTAAAAGGAGGGAGAAAGATGAACAATGAAACCCATGACGAGAGAGTACCTTTGGCATGGTGAAACGGGACGGATAGTTAAGTATCATGGAACAGGGACAAGATCATTCGGAGGGCAATAGTATGCTCTCATTTCTAGGGTACCTCAGAAGGAGGGTAACGATCTTGTTAAAGGTTTAGATTTTCTTCTCTATCATCCTGTCGGGACTTTGTTTTGATCACCGCATCTTTTAAGTCCGCTTCGATAGTTGAGTCTCTGCACCTTAGTACTAGCGTAGTAGAGGATCCCGTTTTTGTCTCAAGTCCTATTGGAAGATCGGTCCATTTACTCATGGCTTGTTTGGATTTGAGAATGTCTATATCAAGTGTTGAGCTTGGAAATAATGCTTATGTTTATAAGTTGTGGATGGATTCTAGGGATGAAGTGGTTATCCAGTAAGGGGTGCCACTCTCGGTTTTAGAAGGAGGGTAGTTAGACTCTTGGCTTGCTTTGGTAATACCCTTGAAGTATCGCGTAACCTTTTGGGTTCTGTCATGATTAGTTACTTAGAATCCCTAGATGCCTTTGTTGGAAATTAGAAACCCGATCGAATGGTGTTCGCTAATAAGACGGATGGTTTACTTCGATTATGTATGGGTTATGGGAATTACCCTAGTAAGTGTGCACGGTAACTTGTTTACTTTCAAGGGAAAGTTTTTCTACGTGGAATACCTTATGGTATAAGGTCCAGGATTCACTAGTGAATTTTGAGGGCTCGCATGGAATAATGTGTACGCAGTCCTGTTTGCGCCAAGTATTCTAGAAGGAGAATAAGTGCAAGTGGAACGAGAGGCGACGAGGAAATGAGTTCCAACTCATGTTATGGAAACAGGAAATAAGAAGCTGCGAAATCGTGAAGTAAAAGGGGCGGTCAAGGCACGATGGAACTAAGCTCAAGGTAATGCGACTCAGGAGACTGAAGACTAAATACGTGCATGATATCTCTTTTGGGAATATATCCTCGATCCCTGTTTTTCTGTTGAGCTTGCTTGTAGGATATCTTTTATGGATATCCTATCGGTCCTGTCTCTGTTACAAACCCCGTACGGAGTTTGTTTTGTTTATCTTCTCGACCCTGTTTCAGGGAATCTTAGGTAGAACCCTATGGATGTAAACATGTATTTGAAACATGTTATGGTTGATATGGTTGCAAATGGTTGCTCGTGGATGCGCGAATACACATTAGATACTAGCTCAACTCGGTTACATTTCATATTGCATATGCATGAGTATTTATACTTGCTTATGGATGAAATTAAATGTGTTATCATGCGGATGTTGCATATGAATGAATGATTGTGCACGCATATAGTATTTACATGACTAGGGCTATTTGCATACATGTTGGATTCATGGCACTAAACATACTTTGCATTAGAAAGATTTTTCAGGCCTGATCATTAGCATTAGCTAAGGAACATGTACACACACGTTTTGCATACATTCATAAAGCATTAGAAGTCGTCTAAGGACAATGGTTGCTTGTGGATGATGGTTTGAGTAGATGGATGGTAGGATATGTTCTTCCTAACTTTGAGATTTCGGGGACGAAATCCTTTAAGAATGGGAGAATGTAACAACCCGAATTTTTACAACACGTTAAATCAAGAATCAAGACAGAATTTCTGAATCAAGTGAAACAGGCTATGCCATTGCGTTCGTCTCGGAAAAAATACGCGAAATATAGTCCGAGTTTTCGAGAATCGGAGTCCGTATGACCCGTAAAAGGCCCAAAGAAGGTTTCTGGGAATTTGAATTTCGGAAACAGTTTTGGAAATCAGATCTGGGGCTAGGCGGGGAGTTTCCCGCCTAGGCCATGTCGACAGGGCTGTCGACAAGCCTGTCGACTTGGGCCCAGACCAAATCGACAGCCCTGTCGACTTGCCTGTCGACAGGGGGTGGCCGGGGCAAGTTGCCTGACGCACCTGTTTGTCTCACCTGGTCTTGTTCTTGGGCTGGTTCTGGAAGCTTCCGAGATCTGATGGTCCTAATCTATCCTAGATCTAATCCTATGGCCTAAAACACACCCTAATCTCTATAAAACACCCCTAAGGCCACCCTAAACCCTCATAACTCACCCTCTCCACGAAGTGCTGCCCAAATGCCAAGTGATCATGGCCTCCATCCCCTTTTCCTAAAGCCTAAGCACTTAAATCGGGTTCAAATCAAGAGGTGCAAGTTTGCTACACCAAATCGGAGGAAGGTTGACGTTGCTATGCGAGTTCCATGACGATTCTTCAACAAAGGAGGCACCTTTCTTAGCCAAGATGATTCATGCTTCTTTCCCTAGGCCTAACTAGGTAAGTTCTAGCTACTTTTGGATCAAAACGGTATTTTTAATGTTGACATGGGATAAAATGAGATAAAGCATAAGTATGCATGTATGTGAACCTAACTTTGTCCCTTTTCTATGATCTATGACCTTAGACTAAGATGTAGCAACTTAATCATGTCACTCATGTTATGTTTAGCCTAGTTTATCTTGCAAGTTTGGATCTTTGTCTATGGAAGATTTGCATGAACCTTTGGGAACCATTTGACTTGTGAAACATAGGCAAATACTTGACCTTGGGGCTTATGCATGTATATGAACACAAACCCCTTATGTTTCATGCATGTTTGTGGCAAAACCTCCTTATGATATTATGCAAGTTTGTGGCCAAATCCTATATGATAGTATGCATGCTTATGGTCAATCCCTATATGACTCTATCATGCATGTTTTAAGGCCAAACCCCCTTATGACGCCATGCATGTTTGGAGCCAATCCCCTTTGTGGCATCGTGCATGTTTTGGGGTCTACATGTAGCCATAGTATACCTACTATGTTGACTCGCTTTGCTTGCGTTGGGAAAACACGATTTTGGGTAGTTAGATAAACATGAACATGTCGCGAAATCTTAACTTGAATATGACATGTGTTTATACTTGAAAATATGACTTGAAAGATAACATGGAAGTTGACATGTAAGTATGCATAAAAACATGAGCTTGGGAATTTACCTATTAAGTTAGGTCTACCCTTTGGGAATTTACCTATTAAGTTAGGTCTACCCAAATGCTTGAAAAACTTGTAACATGTTTTGGAAACATGATGAACTTAGATAATATAAGTGTGGCCAACTCGAGGTTGGGTTGAGTTTGCAACGTAAAACTACCCGGAACCGACCGGCCTAACTAGTAGTTGCAAACAATAGGACCCAATGTGAGAAGTTGGTCATGTCGCGCTTAAGACCCGAGGTTAGACTAGGTTGTGGTGTAAATCTACCCGGACCCGCCCGGCTTAACTAGTAACCACAACAAGGTCTAATGTGAGAGGTTAAGAGTGCATTAATTAAATTAATGCCACATGATAAGGTTAAGCAAATTTGACTAATGACACTTAACCGATATGACACGAATGGGTAGGTTAAGTGGGACCGGGCTTGATTTCCTTAATGGCACTTAACCAATTTAGACTTGGTAATTAGATGAGGTTAAGTAATTAAGACTTAACTAACCTAAACACGGTAATTAGACGGGGTTAGGTAATTGATACTTAACCTAACCACGGTAATTAGATGGGGTTAAGTAATCCACACTTAACTAATCTAAACACGGTAATTCGATGGGGTTAAGTTAAACACTTAACCAATTTAAACTTCGTAATTCAATGAGGTTAAGTAACCAATACTTAACCAACTTAATGTGATAATTTAATGGGGTTAAGCAACTTATACTTAACCAATTATACATGATGATTTGATGTGGTTAAGTGACCTATACTTAGCCAATCTAACTCGTGAATTTATGGAGGTTAAGTTAACCCATACTTAACCAATATAACGTGAAAACATGATAAGGCTAAGTCACGAATCACTTGAATACGCTTGACCGATTTGACTCGGTAATTTGACAAGGTCAAGTTAATTTATATAATTAACCAATCTAAAATGATAATTAGACGAGGTTAAGTTATGGATTGCTTAATATACTTAGCCAACTTGACACATGGTTTGTAGGGTTAAGTCTTGGACTTGGATACTTAGCCAATTTTGACATGGTTTGTAGACGGGCTAAGTTATGAACTTAAGTGACACTTAACCCATTAGATAAACCCTAATTCGGAGAATTAGGTAAATAACCATAGTTAACAAGGATTATGGAAATAAGGCTAAGTGGTAAACCTTAGTTAAGGGAAACTAAGTAATAATTCTTAGTCAAGGAAGTTTGGACCACCTCTTAGATAGATGAGTAGCCCGATACGGTAGGTCATCGTTTAAGCATACGTATAGGAGCAGGCTATCTGATTTAGATAAAGGCTCCAACGAACTGGGTAACGAAGCAGCGGTTTCGGGGAACGTGAGGATATTCTTGGGATCCCTCTGTGAGCTGCCAGGTCATTATACTAGGCTCACGAGAGGTTGAGGTCTGCGGTAGAAGGACCAAGAATATGCCTTGGTTGCTATGCGAGCGACCTAAAGACTGGGGTGGATAGCAGTGAGTCGACGAATACATAAGGTGCCCGAGATAGCAAGTTCGTCGATCATCTACCATCTTGAGTCAAGCGTGTACATACGGAAAGGCAGGGAACACCCAACAGACCATAATTGCTATCTAATTATGGGTGAGGTAGGCCGTAGGATGTGGGCTGGCCGGAGTGTAGTTCTCATGCAAGATTTTCTCTTGTGTTGCCTTTCACTAGTTGAGGGAGGGGTCTCGTGGGACCATAGCCACGTGTAGAAAAGCAGACCTTAGTATCTGCATCGGCAGATAAATCTAAAGCTCCCAACCGAGTCTTGTATTTCTTGTTTTGCCCTGTGACAGGACTCGGATGGCACGATGTGATACATGTGCATACAGTTATAGAAAAACGATTCATGATGAATACGTGGGAAAAAGGGCGCGGTTGAGGGTTAGCGTAATCCCTAGTGGCCTAGGTGGTTTAACCCAAACCGAAATACGAAAGCGTGCAATAGGTAAGCGTAATCCCTAGTGGTGCTAGGTGGCGTAAGTCCTAGTAGTTCAAACGATGATTCATATGGAAGAGCCTAGCTAGAACAAGGGTGACAGTCCAAACGATTTCAAGGATAATACGACATGAGGAAACCCGTACGAGGTACGGCAAAGGACTGAACTTATATACATGGAAAGAAACATATGATTTGAGTAACCTATATATGCGATATATTAGGTTGACATGGACCATTACACGACTTTGAGTAAGGGACATTCATGGTTAACACATAACAAGGCTGGGATATTAGTACGGAGGGTGCAGAGCAAATATACATGTTAGAACTAGGAAGAATATACATAATAGATACCGTGGGATGTTAGACGGGGTAGATACCTTGGGATAATGTACTCGATAGAAATCTGACGATGTGATACCTTGACTTATCATAACACCGTAGTTTATCATGATACCTTAGTTTACCTTGCCACAGTAGTTCAACCGGCTACCCTGGTTTATCTATCTTGTAGTTATCCTTATGTTTACTTTCAGTTTATGCATGTCATGTTACCTTTACCTGTTTTTATACTGGAAGTAGATAGGACTTACTCAGTCTTTTTGACTGACCCGTTTTGTTTCGCCTCTTTTCTTCCGTTCCCCCCCAGGTTTCAGGGAGGAAACAATGCTGTTTAGTTCGGACTTCTTCTGCTTGAAGGTCATCATGGATGGCTTGGACTTCTCTTGGCTATGGCTACTTTACTGTTTTTACTTGGGGAATAATTTATTAAAAAGTCTTTATGCTTCTTTACTATTGCAAGACAGGTTTTGATGTACTTTGATGTAAAAGGCTTTAGACCTTAATTATTGAATTTATGAAAGTTCGATTTTACTTCCGCTATTTTATATGTTCTGTCTTGTGATATTTCTGTGCATGTTTACCAATAATGCCCCTCTAAAGCTAGTGCATTCCTTTGCGAGTGACCCTAGCGGAGGCGGGGTGTTACAGGGTGAATAGAATTCTGGAGGACCTTTTGAGATTGTGTATCCTAGGCTTTGAAGGGACTTGGAAGGAGCATCTCCCATCGGTTGAGTTCGCCTAGAACAACAGCGATTAGACTAGTATAGGTATGGCACCCTTCGAGGCATTATATGGTCGACCTTGTAGATCACCGACTTGTTGGTGGGAGTCTATGGATAAGCTTTTACTTGGATCTGAGATGATTAGAGTGACTTCAGAAAAGATTGATCTTATCCGCAAACGTATGAAGATAGCTCAGGACATGAAGAAGTCCTACGCAGATAAGAGAAGGACTGACACTGAGTTTGAGATTGGAGACATGGTTTTCATCAAAGTATCACCTTTGAGGAATGTGGTTCGCTTTGGATCTGTAGGGAAATTGGCGCCAAGGTTTGTAGGACCATTTCCCATAGCAGAGTGGATAGGTCAATGGCCTATAGGGTGAGGTTACTGGAGAGACTGGCGGGTGTTCGTGAGGTTTTCCACATTTCCTATTTGCGGAAATGTCTTCACTATACAACAGAGGTGGTTGAGCCAAGCATGCTTAAGGAAGTGGAGGCAGAAAAGGAGGCAACAGTTACACAAGTTCCAACCCGAATACTTGGATCAGAGGTTAATAATCTACACAACAGAGAGGTTAAGTTAATAAAAGTGCAATGTGTAAAAGACTGCGAAGATGCAACTTAGGAGACTGAAGACAAGATTCGCACTTTTTACCCTTTTATTTTCAAGAGTATGTACTTAACTTCTTTTTCCAAGCTTTTATTCGTACTTGCTTCTATCATTCGAATATATCCTATCGATCGAATCTTCGACCTTTAGGTAGAAAACCAATTGATGTAAACATGTGTTTGAGGCATGTTATGTTTGATGGATGCAAGTGGATGCAAATGGTTGCTAGTGGATGCATATACGCACGCTAGGCACTAGATCGGCTCAAACACTCTCATACTGCATATGGATGTGTGCGCATTTTACTTTTTAATGAATGAAAAATGGAAGACTCGTCATCTTGGATTCATTACACTAACATATATTGCATTAAGGAGGTCAACTAAATCAGTAGACCGCCTGATTTTCGCATTAGCATAGGGACATATACACACACCTTTGCATATTTTCATACAAGCATTAGGAATTCCAAAGGACAATGGATGCCCATGGATGGTGGATGAATAGATGATTGTAGGTGGATGTAATAAACATTCTTCTTAACTAGGAGATTTCAGGGATGAAATCCTTTAAGTAGGGGAGAATGTAACACCCCATAATTTTAAAGAACATTAATAAACTAAGAGATACTTAATTAAAGATTGGGAATTAAGTAAAACGGACTACACCATTGTGTTTGTCTCGAAATTCTGGTTCAGACAGACTCCAAGTTTGTATAAAACAGATAACGTTTGAGAAAGATATAAAGGTTAGAATTTTGTATACATATAAGTAGGACATATGTAAATATAAATCAAACCAGTTCAAAATAAATCAAAAAGAACGAGGCGGGAAACGAAGGTGGCAAGAGGCTGGAACCTGACCCGTTGTAGGATGACTCACCCTAGTCTGGGTCGACCCAAGGGCAGAAGGGTCGACCCAGGTAGTAGGTGGGTCGATCCACACATGATCTAGCGAGGTTATTTTTCCTGCTTCTGGATGCTTTGTTAACCAGGTTCATTATTTTACTGAGCAGTTGGATTTGAAAAACAGGGATCTGACGGTTAAGGATTGTCTTGTGAACTCTATATAAATTCATGAACTCCCATCAAATCAATTACACTTATTCATACTTCTTCATCAACCTCTATTCTAAAAATTTAAGATGAGGATAAGGAGATGCTTCCAAAACTTGGATTGAATCAAGACAGTTCTTATCTCACTTATACAAGAATCCCTTCTGCAACATCAGCATATTATTCTCTGTTCTTTAAATCCAATCTCTGTGAGTTCATGTTACTTTTAGATAAAAAATTAATAGTAATCCGACCTGTTAATAAACCTGGATCTGAGCCTATGCCTGTTAATAAGTTGTTTCATATCTAAACAGTTTTTCTTTAATTACATGTATTTTTCTGCACCCCTGTTCTGTTGTTTAGTTGTTATTGTATGCTCATTTCTATTCTTCTCCCTCCCTCTTTCCCTTTTTTTTATGAGCCTAGGCTACCTTCGAGCCTAGGCCAATCTCTTAAGAGGCATACGTATGAACGAAATTAGGACAATTGGGGAATGTTTTGGAATGAAAATAAAAGAGGGAAATTTGGGGCATATCTTGTACTATAGAATATAACTGGAAATTTGGGGTTGTATGACCATGTAAATCTGTAGGCTTAATTCAATGAATAAGTGGAACATGTTAATGGGACTATAAGTAACTTGTGGAATCCGTTAAATCTGTAGGGTTAAGTAAATATGTAAAAACTATGAGGTTAAGTAAACCTGTTTAATCTATTAGGGTTATATGAACCAGTTAACTGGTGTTAACCCTGTTAAAACACAATCCAAATCACCGAGTCGGTCGGTTTTAAAGCACCGGGTCGGTCGCAAATATGAATCGGCCTCAATAATGCAGGTCAGTCATGTTGACACAACAACAGGTCGGCCTATTCTGCAAAGCACCGGGTTGGTCAATTTCCTTCAGAGCGGGTTGGTCCATTCAGAGTGGGTCGGTCTTGATTACTTGAAGAACGGGTCGAGTCAGTCAGTATTAATGGACTGGGTCGGTTAGTACCGAAGAACCAGGTTGGCCAGTATCAATGGACTGGGTCGGTCGGTCATCCCCAAAGAACCGGGTCAGCATTAACTGGGTCAACACAGGATCGGTCAGCATTTTGATTAGAAGGGGATCAACCACAGTTCAAATGCATAGTATGGATTTTGTACTGTTACCACGTGAGACGAAGTGCATACGATGGAGCAACTTACATACGAATGTGTTGTGCATGGAACCTTCAATATTACAGTGAAATTATAATAAAGTGGTACAACCGTTTTATGTAATGCATTATATACATTGACATGAGTATAACATGCAAAATAGATCAAGTGCAGAATGTAATGCAATGGCAAAAGGGTAAGTCCTTGTTCCTATGTTCCTGAACTTCACGCGGATTGGATGTAGTAATGACACGTTGGCAAAAGTATAAATGTTTGTATAGTATAAAGGTGGTTCTCGTGTATAACTTCCAATAACATGGCATGAAACAATACATGCGAGAATTGGTCAAGACAAAGTGACGTGGCAAGCTTGCAAATTTAGATCGGCATCAACATGGTTTGATCACCTCATAATCTCAAGGTTTTATAATATGCCAGTCATAATGTAAAAACATGAAGCCATGAGGGCATTTTGAGATCATGGATTGTATATACAGGGACCTGAGTCGTTTCTCTCCAATATCTTCATGGAACGGTAGCTGAATAACATCAGGATCGATTACCCTTAAAGTTTCGGTCGGCCAGTGTATTGAAAGACCCTATTTTATAGTTGGTCAGCATCATATTTAAATCCATTTGGAGATACACGTGGACCAGCAATGTTGGATCGGTTATATAGAACAACAGTGAAAAAAGGCAGTATGAGTCGGTACATTTAAATGCACGTGAGTCCATTCAAATTCAAAAGAGGCGGTGGCATAAAATGTAATTAAATGAGTCAGTCCTCTTTTGGAATGTTGGGTTGGCAGTAAAGTAGAAAAATGGGTCGGTGGCTTTCAATATGCGAAGCAGATGCCGTTGAAACTAAGTGGGTCAGTCCATACTCTATATTTGTGTCGGGCATAGTTTTGAAGCGGTGGCAGAACCGTAAATATGGGACATGACAACTGTTGACAACTGTAAAGTGGACCAGTGGCAATTCTGTAAATAGTTTTGAGGCCGACCCAAGTTTATGGCCGACCCAAATTTTATACTCCATAATTACGAGACTGCCACTACCTCCAAACTACACCTATAAATAGCCCATTTCACCACACTTCAAGGGACCGATTCCTCTACCCAGAAGGGCTGTCCAAATCATTTCTCCACCACTTTCAAACACTTCAAAATCCGTTAATGGCTTCTTCAATTCAATCAAGTTTCATATAACAACAAAGTGATCAAATCATCGTCATTCTTCATTAAAAAGCTCTCCAATTCAATTCTAGTGCTCTCCACCCGCTATTAATCTTCTCTAAATTCGAACCTAACACAAAATTCTCATCAAATCATGGCAGAGCATCAAAGCGCCTAAGTGATTGAAGATTCATACATCCATCATCACAAAGCTAGAGATCTCTCCATTTCCATGGTCAATTCGATAGTAATTTAGATCCTATAAAGAGAGAAAAGCGATAAATGAATGTATGAGAGATTTCATGAATGATGTAAAGCAGAATACCATAATGAGAAGTGATTTGAAAAGTGTATGTAGATTCATTTTAAATCGAACCACTATAAATATTCCTATGTCCTCATTTTATGCTTTTCATTTTGTGATTACGCGGTTCCGTATTCTAATCTTACCGAATTGGTGAAGTGCAACATTTGCACCTTTGGTGTTGAAATCAATTTTCAGTTTTAACATTTGGCGTCCACCATGGGGTCGCGTTCGCATCTCCTTCTTTCTCTCACACTTCTCACAAGGTTATGAGACTCGCATTGGAATTCTAGATTTTCGCCTTCTCCGAAGTCATGGCGAAATCTAAAAAGACCATAAGTAAAGATGTTGAAATGCCGATGATATCGCTAATAAAGAAACACTGCTTGCTAACTATTTCGATGTTGGTGAAAACTCAGTAAGTGGAGTCGGTGTGACTAGAAATGAGTTGAATGCCACTATTGCCAATGTAAACCAACGAATGGATGCTTCTACCAAAGCTATGATGAAGAAACTTGACGCCATCCTTAATGCTCAACCAAATCTGGCCGCTCAGCAGGTCCATGTTGATCTCGAAGAGAATGACAAATTGCCCGCTTCCGATCCAAACCACAACGAGAACATGGAAGACGTTATGACTGGTTGAGTGACAAGGATGAAGCTAACATCGAAGAGTTGAAATCAAAAGCTAAGAATCATTCCGAGGTGAACGTTCAAAAGACTACCAATCTTTTCACGGGGGCACATCCTCGAGGCAAAGGACCAAAGCTCCCTACTCAAAAACGCTTTCCTAGATGAACATTTGGTAAAGAGCTAAACTTCGCAGAGCGCCATAAAACTAATGAATACATCTCGGATATGATAAAGAAAATCATGAAGAGAAATCAAGCTAGCAAAGATGATGAAAGAGAATGAGACTTCACTCCTAATAGGACACCATTCACCGAAAGAATCCTTGAAGTAGAGTGTCCAAAGAAGTTCAGTCCTCTGACTTTTCCTTCGTACAACGGTCTTGTTGATCCTAACTACTTCTTATTCAAATATGAATGGCACATGGACGCGGCTAAGGCGACTGATGAGATGAGATGTACGTAATTTCCTTTCTACTTCAAAGGTGCTGTATCATTATGGTTCACGAAGCTACCACCTAAGTCCATGGACCGGTTCTCTGACTTGACCAAAAAGTTCAAGGAACAGTTCCGCTTGTATGCTACCAAAGCCAAAGATGCTATAACGCTCTCGGTGATGAAACAGAAGCTAGGGGAAACTGTCAAAGCCTTCCTCAGTCGATTTACTGTTGCTTTATCTGAAGTAAGGAATCCGGAGCCACGCATAGTCCTCATGGCTTTACTCAACGCTATAGGCAAAACAACCGAACTCGGAAGGTGGATAAAGATGAAGGAACCGAATATGCTTGACAAGTTCTACAAGAAGGAGGAGGAGTACATGAGAGTGGACGATAATCCTATACCTCTTCGGATCATTGGTGGTAACCAACTTCTTGAAGCTCCTAAAAGTGCAACTATTCAATCCAATTAGAAGAATACTCAGGGGAAAAAGCGAGCCAATGACGGGAACGACAAAAAAGCTAGTAAAAAGTTCCGTCTTCTTGATTCATCAGATTTAACTCCTCTGAATGACACTCCTGAGAACATCTATCTTGCCACAAAGGATGCAGAAGATTACCCGGAGCCTCGGCCAATAAAGATGAATGACCATCTGACTAAATCCGGAAAGTGCCAATTCCATATTTAGCCAGGCCACAACACCAACGAGTGCCGACACCTGAAATCATTGATCGAAGAGCTAATTAGGAAGAATCGTCTGCAACAATATGTGAAGTGTTCCCAAGATGCAAATCCTTCTACAACTTCCCAGGGGCAATGGGCATCAAATAACCAATCTGGTCCAAGCAACGTAGCTTCTGTTCAAGTTATTCCAAGGCCAATAATCAAATTACAACCACTGATGATGATCTAATATCTGTGGCCCAGAATAAGCGATCATTACCGCTTTTACTTTACTTATCGCATTACTTTACTATTCGCTATGTTCTACTCTCTTGTAAAAAGTCTATAATGATTTACATGCATTGTATCAAAAAATAGCTCTACGAATGAAGTATTACATACTTGTATAAATCTCTGAATTGCAAAAAAAAAAAATTAATAATAAAATTTGCTAACATACAATTTCTCATTGCAGGCTACCCAACAAGTGTTTGCTAAAATTTGACCAAATAAGACAACCCCGATAATACCAACTCAACGATAGAACGAGAAAGTCCCAATGAATCAAACAGCGGATAGACCAGCAAGTGTGCCACGGATCTAAAACCTCATCCCCCAAAAGGTTCGCGGGAATCTGTAAGCGCGAAACAAAGTGCGGGAGCTCGCTAATGCAGATGAAGTGTGGGAGTTCGTAAGCACGAGGCAATGCGGCCTTCACCCAAAAGGCTCATGGGAATCCGTAAGCGCGAAACAAAGCACGGGAGCTCGCTAAAGCAAGATGAAGCATGGGAGTTCGTAAGCGCGGGGCGATGCAGCCTTCACCCAAAAGGTTTGCAGGAATCTGTAAGCGTGAAACAAAGTGCGGGAGCTTGCTAATACGAGATGAAGCATGGGTGTTCGTACGCGCGGGGCAATGCAGCCTTCACCCAAAAGGTTCACGGGAATCTATAAGCGCGAAACAAAGCGCGAAAGCTCGCTAATGCGAGATGAAGCATGGTAGTTCGTAAGGGCATGGCGATGCAGCCTTCACCTAAAAGGTTCGCGGGAATCCGTAAGCGCGAAACAAAGCGCGGGAGATCGCTAACGCGAAATGAAGGGTGGGAGTTCGCAAGTGCATATCGATGCAACCCTCCAGGTTCGTGGGAATCCGTAAGCGCGAAACAAAGCACGGGAGCTTGCCAATGCGAGACGAAGCGTGGGAATTCGTAAGCACGGAGCGATGAAACCCTCCAAGTTCACTGGAATTCATTGCACAAAACGAAACGCTGGAGTTCACTATAAGAGAAACGAAGCGTGGGAGTTCGCGGCGTGAAGCGATGCAACTCTCACTACAAAGATCGTTGGACTTCACATTGTGAAACGATACGACAGTCAAAAATCCTTTCCATGGAAAAAGCGGCTTCTCCATAGGAGAAATTAACAATGCTCAATGAACTCCATCATTTTGATTCAGCCGACAAGAGAAGACAAAATGTTGGGTTAAAACGACCTCCCCAAAACATGGGGCATCCAACGGAGTCTCCAACGTCAAAAATGATCAGCAAAGAAGACAAGTATTAAGCAGTAAATTCTTCCTACAGTGAAGATTAATTACAACCCCATAGACAGGGGCTTGAATATCCAAAGCTTCTCTAGGAAGAAGCGGGTGATGAATCACAAATATGAATTTCACAAATGTGAAATACCGCACATCATCGTATAAGTCATTAAAATGATACCGTTTGGAATCCATAGTCGACCTTAGTCGATTAATTGATTTCAAGAGTTAGTGCAAATTTGAATATCGTAGTTGTGCGAATAATATTTGTTAGACCAAAATCTGGGCCTAACACCCAAATGCAGATCACATATCACAGAATGCAGAAAACAGTAAATAAAGAGGAGACACACAAAGTTTTTATAGTGGTTCGGCTGTAGATATAGCCAACGTCCACTTTATAATCTTATTGTTATACTGACAGATTACAAGAATCAGTTACATGCAAGCACACAATCCGTGTGTAAATTGAGGTTACAAGGGTTTATACACGTAATCCACGTGTTAATTATGTAGAAAAGAGAAGAATTTGACTGTAGGAAAGTGCAAAGTCTTTGCACTTTAGTAATGGTGGAAGCAATGAAGAAGAATGGCCAAAAGTCCCTTCAAAATGCCCTCAAATGGTGTTTTTATAGCTGTAGGAGAGCTTCTAGGAGGACCGGTTCATGACTAGGCATGTGGCAGGCGATCCAAGAAAGTAGGAGCATAAATAGCCTTGAGAACAGGTCAAAACAGTGCATGTATCTGAAGGTCAGTTCGTGTTCATGGGATCAGATCGTGAGGAGACAGGGCGAGCCGATCCGGTCGTGGTACTCGAGTGCTGAAGGTGACGCATTACGGATCGGATCGTGATGCAGGAGTGTGATCCGAGGGGACGATCCAATCGTGGGCGAGCAGATGGGAGCGATCCGGTGCGATGGTTTTGCGTCTTCGATGCTAGATTACACCCATTCACGGAAATGGGCAATAACTTTCAAACCGTAAGTCCGATTGAGCCAAACCGAAGCTCAAACTGAAGCTAACTCAGAGATCTACAAAAATTACAGAGCTTGGCTCCGTAACCACTGTTTTCGGGCCCAAAAAAGGTCGTTTGATAGGAGTTTCGGGCCTTTCTTTGTTCGTGATGAGACTTTGACCAAATCGCTGCATGTCTTCTGACGTTGTTTCCATCGCTTGAGCATGTTATCATTCAGGAATTCCATGCGTGACATCTTTTAACAAAAAATGTGTCAACAATATTCAATGAGTTTTATATCATTGATTAAAACAATCTGGTACAAGCTCTTTATTCAATTCAAAATAAAATTCGCTATAAGTCATTTTTATCGATTAACTAGTCCACTATTGATATGGACAGTCGATGGTGAATATGTGTCCAAAATTGTGGAAATGCTTGTTTTAATTACAGAACAAGCGGCATGAGATATACCAATTCAAAGCATGGTTTTTCATAGTAAGACAAAAAGCTATAACTAGATCTCAATGCAGAATATATCAACAACAATGTTTATTTCGAAGCCCGCATTCCTCGAAAGCAAAGTACAGGCTTTGAGGGGCAAATGTTAACCCTATTAAAACATAGTTCAAAGCACCGGGTCGGTCGGTTTCAAAGCACCGGGTCGTTCATAAATATGGATCGACCTCAACAATGTGGGTCGGTCATGTTACACAACAGCGAGTCGGCCTATACTGCAAAGCACCAGGTCGGTCCATTTCCTTCAGAGCATGTCAGACCATTCAGAGTGGTTGGTCATGATTACTTGAAGAATTGGTCCAGTCGGTCAATATTAACGGACCGGGTCGGTCAGTACCTAAGAACTGTGTCGGTCAATATCAATGGATCGGGTCGGTCGGTCATCCCCAAAGAACCGGGTCAACATCAACTGGGTTAGCACAGGATCGGTCGGCATTTTGATTACGAAGGGGATCAACCACAATTCAAATGCATAGTATGGCTTTTGTACTATTACCACGTGAGACAAAGTGCATATGACGGAGCAGCTTACATATGAATGTGTTGTGCATGGAACCTCCGTTTTATGTAATGTATTATATACATTGACATGAGTATAACATGCAAAATGGATCAAGTGCAGAATGTAACGTAATGGAAAAATGGAAAGTCTTGTTCCCATGTTCTTGAACATTGCATGGATTGGATGCGGGAATGACAAATTGACAAAAGTATAAATGTTTGTATAGTATAAAGGTGGTTCTCGCATATAACCTTCCAATAACATGGCATGAAACAATACATGCGAGAATTGGTCAAGATAAAGTGACCTGGCAAGCTAGTAAATTTGGTGCGGCATCAACATGGTTTGGTCACCTCATAATCTTAGAGCGTACAAGGTTTTATAATATGCCAGTCATAATGTAAAAACATGAAGCCATGTGGGCATGTTGAGATCATGATTGTATACATAGGGGCCTGAGTCGTTGCTCTCCAATATCTTCACGGAACGGTAGCTGAATAACGTCAGGATCAGTTACCCCCTTAAAGTTTCGGTCGGCCAGTGTACTGAAGACCCTATTTTCTGGTTGGTCAGCTTCATATTTAAATCCATTTGGAGACACATGTGGACCAACAACGTTGGATCGGTTATATAGAACAACAGTGAAAAAAGGCAGTATGGGTCGGTACATTTAAATGCACGTGGTTCTATTCCAATTCAAAAGAGGCGGTGGCATAAAATGTAATTAAATGGGTTTGGAATGTTGGGTCGGTAGTAAAGTTGAAAAATGGGTCGGTGGCTTTCAATATGCGGAGCAGCTGCTGTTGAAACTAAGTGGGTCGGTCCATACTCTATATTTGGGTCGGGCATAGTTTTAAAGCGGTGGCAGAACCGTAAATATGTGACATGACAGCTGTTGACAACTGTAAGTGGACCAGTGGAATTTCTGCAAATAGTTCTGAGGTTGACCCAAGTTCTGTACTCCATAATTATTAGACTGCCACTTCCCCCAAACTCACCTATAAATAGCACATTTCACCACACTTCAAGTGACTGATTTCTCTTCCTTGAAGGGCTATCCAAATCGTGTCTCCACCACTTTCAAACACTTCAAACTTCATTAATGACTCTCCAATTCAATCAAGTTTTATCTAGCAACAAAGTGATCAAATCATCGTCGATCTTCATTAGAAAGCTCTCCAATTCAATTCTAGTGCACTCCAACTACAATTAGTCTTCTCTAAATTCGGATCTAACACAAAATTCTCATCAAATCATGCAAGAGCATCAAAGCGCCTAAGTGATTGAAGATTCATACATCCATCATCACAAAGCTAGAGATCTCTCCATTTCCATGTCAATTCGAGAGTAATTTAGATCCTAGAAAGAGAGAAAAGGGAGAAATGAATGATGAGAGATTTCATGAATGATGTAAAGCAAAATACCATAATGAGAAGTGATTGAAAAGTGGACGTAGATTCATTATGAATCGAACCACTATAAAAATTCTTTTATCTCATTTTATGCTTTTCATTTTATGATTAAGCGGTTCCATACTCTAATCTTACCGAATTGGTGAAGTGCAACATTTGCGCCTTTGGTGTTGAAATAGATTTTCGGTTTTAACAACTGGTAAGACTTAACCTGTTAAATCTATGGGGGTTATATTAACCTGTTAACCTGTAATACTTAACCTATCTAATCCGTTGGTGTTATGCGAATCTGTTAATATGTAAGACTTAACCTGTTAAAAATCTTAGTTAATTGGGGGAACAAGCTTAGGGGTTTGGTTTGTGTCATCTACTGTGTAGGGCCTATATCAGTCAGCAATCCATTCTGGTATTAAAAGGGAACCTCGCACTAGGTAGGGGTCAGGGCACACATACTGAACTGATAATAGAGGTTCTTTTGAAAGGGGGTGTACACGGGCGTGTTCCAACGAAGTCATGAGCGTGCATGGGTCCGATCTGTAGAGGAAAATAAGCCGTTGTAGCCCCAGTAAATAGGTCTGTGTCCTTCTGTAGGTTGCCACTTTAGCAAGTAATACACCTTACTGTACAGGGTAATTACACATTAGGGAGCCGATCTCTTGGGGTAGAAATTAAGATAGATCTAGTCCTGCCTATTTCTATTAAGGCACCCATTATTTCTGTTTGGGGTAACACTAGTTATTTCTGTTGAGGTAGCTGTTGTTTTTGTTTGGGGTAAAACCTGTTATGTAACTAGAGTACACTTAAACCCACCATTATATTTCTGTTGGAATCATTCTGTTTCTGTTATATAATTAGGGAATGCCTAATCCTACCATAAATCTTGTTATACTAGTATTGGTGCAGAAAAAAGTAAGTGAGAAGCATTGCTTGGTCCATATTATCCTGTTAATTCTGCTTATCTCATTCTCCTTGTTTATACCTGTTATATGATACGGTTATCTCTCATCTAGTTTTATTTACTTGCCTAGATACTTTTACTTCTTTATAAGCTAAATTCACTGGACTCGCCGGATTTATGTCTGACCCTTTTTGTTTTCCTTTATCTTTTTCTCTCCCCCTAGGTTCTCAGGGTGGAAACGCTCAGTCATGATTAGGACTTCTTCTCTCTTCTGTTTCTGCTTGGATTTGGATCTGCTTTGATGTATCGCTTCGATTACTTGTCAACTTTGTTATGGCTATTTATAGGGATTATGACTCTAAAATTATGAACTCTGATGGTTTTTAGCGCAAGATAGATTTTTTTTTATTTGATATATTTGGTTTCAGTATTTTAGCCTGATGTTGTAACTGGTTTTGAGACTACGATCTTTTTCTGTTGAATAATGAAGTTTTAAATTATCGCTGCTATATATATATATATGTATGTATGTATGTATGTATGTATGTCTTGTAAGATTCTGTTTTTGTTTACCAATAACTTTTCATAGAACTTAATGCATTCTGATAAAGAGTGACATTAACGGACATGAGGTGTCACAGATAAAATAGGGATATTCTATTGTTAATTATTGTCTTAGGAAAATTATGACCGTTAGGCTCATTAATGACATTAATTATAATCACCGGAAATAAATGATGATTAAGGATAACTCATGTCTTAGAAAATTATGACCGTTAGGTTCATAAGTGACATTAATTACAATCAGTGATAGTAAAAAATAAATTAAAAGATAGATTATTGCCTAATGAAATTGTGACCGTTATGGTCATAAATGACAATAACCCTATTAGATAGAAATAAAAAGGGATTAATGGGCACTGATTGCCATTTTAAATGTTAAGTACAATAGGGGAGATAATTAAATAAATATCCTAGGCTGAAAGGGATATACCTTTCCTTATTTATACCAACTAATCTAAAACTAATAATTAAAAGATAGAGTGAACTTAGTAGGTAAATAATGCTAGTTATTATTCATCATAGATGCCCGTGACGATAATTAATCATGTTCATATGGTATTTCCGTAAAGAGAAACCAAACGGGAATAACTCAATAACGTAGCCTACTTTGGGATTAAGGTATTAAGTGGTTGGATCCACCTATAAAAAGGTATTAAGTGATTATGTAGCCTACCTACCATATATGAATGCATTAAAGGCTAACTGGGTGCGAATTTGATAATCTTCGTGTGTAGTCTGCTTCCTTAGGTCTTAAGTGTCTTGGGTCGAGGAGTCCACCAGGAAGAATATTCTAGTATATGGGTCTTACATGGTGTGTGTGGGGCTCACTCAAATCTAGGAATTAAAAATGTGCGGTATGGCCATTCCATATGACTACTTATCCTACTAGAAGTATCAAGCGACTAAGCAGATCATCCAATAAGGTCAGTAGATGGTAAAACAAAACACCATCTCTCACCTTACATGGGGTGCGGGTTTATATGTGTGAATTACGGAAGCCTTAACTTGTAGGGCCCTCTAGCTAGTGCCCTCTAATTTTTGTTAGTGTTGAATAATCATCGAGAGGCATTGAGTGACTAATAGGTTCGCCTAGTGTCTGAAGAGATCGGGAAAATCCATCCTATTTGAGGCGTTAAGTAGTTAAGGATGTATGTTTGAATAAATAAACTCCGTAATTAGGAGTTTAACCTCGATTTAATAATTAGCTATGTCTGGTTTAAAGGCTTCGTAAATATATGTGTAAATGTTCTATCTCGATATCGATATTTTGGGAATGCAACCTTGGGAAGGGTAGTTTGAGTTGTTTGCAAATGTTTACAAGATTAAGGCTAGAATTATTAACCTTGGCAGGCATACATCTTGGGTTGAACCAAACATGATACATCTATGTATTGTAATCTGTGTTGTACATTTCATGTTCACCAGAATCTTATTGTTTTGACCCCCTCCTTATTACAACCTCCCATGTTTTTTATAGAAGGTCGGGATCTCACTGGTGTTTAAATTTGGCTTTCGGTTCTCGTTCTCTCTCATGCTCCGTATTGGCAAAAGTGACTTACTTTAATATCGTAGTTTCTTGAGTTGATACTAGTCTATCTTATCTTATTTCCGCTATGAGTTATTTTACCATACTCTAATTATGTTTGTGCTCATTTATTTGTAGGTACCAGATATACATGCTCCATGCTTGGAAGTGTTCGGTTTCAATTTTTATCGAAATTTGGGCTCAGAAAAGTGTGGCTTGTTACACAAGCTTCCATTAATCTAGCGCCTACAATTCCGCAACACTCAAGGGACCAGTCTTCCCTGACTCGCCAGTGTATATGACATCGTCATCCCCTACGGTCAGAGTCTCTTTCCTAACCAAGTTATTCGGTGCCTCGATCATCTCCTCCTCCTTGCCTATGTCATTACCAATTGGCATGTGATGCTCTTCGAGGGTCTCTGTTTCTTCCTCGGATGTGGTCCTTGCCAGATGTGTACCTAAAGCACGAAGAGAAATAATCAATCTTGTTGGAATAACAGGTCTCCCGATTGTAAGCTCGACCGCTAGGCTACACACCATAGTTACTCTTTGAAATTGAGGGGAAAGAAGAGAAATACCCTAAGCTGAAGCATCTCCAGAGTTGCGGGAGTCTTGACCTTAGGAATAGGAGTTAGTGGCTTTCTCAAAGAAAACCCTTGTTCATCGGGATTGTACTGCTCGACTATCTCTAAAGTCTTAGCTAGAGGAGATGGAATAATTGCTTCTTCAACATGTGGATGCGCAGCACGGGTAGGTTGACTGGTTGATTACATGGAAGCTGCATCACCTTACCCGTGCTTGGCTCCCTTTCGATGACTGTTTTCCGTTTAAGCCTAAGACGTTCTGTGTCCTTCTCTTACTTCAAAATCCACCAACCCTTAATAAGAGCTTTCGGCTTATTACCCTACAAGAATCAGGTCCTTGGCTTCTCTTCACTCACCGCACAATCTACAAAAGCATTCCTCTCTTCATCCACAAATAGTTCCAAAGTGTCGGCCAATGTTTGTGGGTGGCTGACGACTCATAACATGTCCGTCATAGGAGAACGTGGGCATAAAATGTCAACCTTTGGGTGCTGAGTTCATCTTGCATCTTTTCCAGTTCTGCGACTTTTGCCTTAAGCTCCCGGGTTTTGTATCATCTTGGATTTGGGAGTTTGAGGCAGACTCAAGAGCGATGTGGGCATTTTCTTCTGCTTTCCTCAGAGGCTGCTAGTTAGGCTTTGAGTTCTGCATTCTCTTTGGCCAGCAGCTCTTTTTCCCTTCTTAGAAATTCATTCCAGGAATTAAGGGACTTGTTCTTCTCCTCCATCAACATCAACTCATCCCCAATCGACTTAGTTCTCAGTGACATCGACTGAGATCAGTATTGAGTCTCACCCACAAATTGCCAAGCTCCTCTTTCGTGCTTCATATAACTTATTAGTATCTGCGAGTTGAGTTTCTCACTTGGTTAAGTGTGTCTTTGTGATCTCAAGGATGTTTTTCTCCATGTCCTACACCTACTTCATTTTGGCTATCTCAATTTCCAAACCCTTGATAACCTCCGACAGTCGCCTCAAGTATGTCATCATTTCCCTGTACTGAGCAAGAATGAGATTAGTGTCTTCCCTAACCCGATCATCAAATCACTCTGGAATTGGCTGCAGATTAGGCATGAACACCATTCAAGAAAATTAGTGCCAAGGGAATGCTTTCTCCAACTCCTTCTGCTTTTTGAGGTCATCTGCTACCAAGGAGGAATAACTAGCTAAGGTTCATTACCTGTGAAACCAATAGGAACGACGAGATCCCAAGCCTTAGAAACTCCAGAATTTGATAGTTGAGAGGGGTCACTGGGAGGTATGTGTTGAGAGCATTTGGTATGGGAGTGATCAATTATTATCTTCTCCTACACCCGGGAGGTTTTTTTGTTAGAGCGGGAAGCATAATGGTTTTTCTCTCTTTCACGCTCCTTCTCCTGAGCTAGTTCCTTATCCTATTCCTTTTATCCATTCGCGCTCTCCCTCTTCCCTCTCACGAGTGCGCTTCTCTTCATATTCTTCCTGTGAAGAAGTTTGACTTCCAGGATCACTCCTATGCAGGCTAGCGCCAAACTAACCATGGTATTTCCTCCCTTTCGTTATGGAACCTATATTTCAAGCAAAGAATTCAAGTTAGAACTAGGGGTACACAAAGAAAATGGTGTTGTGACGTGCAGTGCTTGTCTCGTGTGTGTCATGGAGTTCCCCACGATGGATCGGAGCCTGGGGTCAGGCTTGTAGTAGTTGTCACTCTTGTCCTGGTGGAAGGGGTCTCTTCCTCGGACCTTGGGAAGAAAGAAGAAGAGTTCAAATCTTGAGAATAATATATGGTTTTTGGAACAGGAAAATCATTCCTAAGCCCCAGAATGATGACTCGAGACCCTTCGACTGGGTAATGTGAGCTAGAGACTTGCGAAGATATAGCATTTTGCAAGGAGGACTTCAGAATTCTTCGACCACTTTCTCTGGGGATTGGTATTTTCCCCTTCCTTTTGTTTGGGTCCTAACTGGGCCTAGGAGTACCCTTTTTTGGTAGTGTGTTTGGTCCAGACTTAATGTCGAACTGCTGTTGTTTGTACCTCGACCGGGGGCATGACAACTGCTGTTGGCTCCCTGATTGGGGCCACGATTATTGGTGGCTCCTCAGCTGGAGCTTGAGCTCCACCGATTTCTATGGACGGAGTAGGATCAATTAAATGGAAACGGTGTAGAAACTCATCAGAGGTACATGTCCTGACACTTTGACTGCTCTCTGGATTATTTTGCAAAGTGACCATGCAATCTTGGTAGATTTGGCCAATGGGCTTGGCTGGAGTGGTACCTGCAAAGGGAAGAAAAAGTCAGAAATTTCCCAACAAGGTTGAGACAAGATGGCTAAGGTTTGAACTTACTGCGCTGGACTCATCTTCTAGCACAACCTTCTGCAAAGGAACATAGAACCATTTAGGTCTAATGTCTCCTAGTTTACTGAATTCCACTTTAATGACTTTCTCGTCTCGGGCGGACTCGAAATGGAGAAACTAAGGAGTCACATTCCAATGATGCTTGAAATTATAGAAAAATACTACGTTATCAAAGGTCGGTTCTTGATCCAGGTACCCCATATACACTATATACAGAGAGAATAAATAGGAGTACATTATTGGGTGTAGCTTCATTGGCGCTAGCTTCATGCGGCGAAGGAAGTAAACGGAAATAGACTGAATGGAGGGATGCTTTCAACTGCGTACATTTTCTGACTTTTGGCTATGAAACACTCTAGTGGATTGTGGGTAGTCTTATCCTACTTAGGAATCTGCATATCTTCCCAGGGAATCCTATGCTTTGCACTTACTCTTTTCAACTTACCTTCATCTGTGGTTGTGGGTTAGGAATCATTTAGATAATTTAGAAAATAGCTCTAGTTTATGTATCAAGAGTTCCTTCCTCGCCTACTCCTCCTACTTCTTATTGTACAGAAGTTTCCTTAGAAGTACTTGTCTCTCACTCATGAGTTTTTAGACAAACTACGAATCATCACTGTCTGACTCAGTTTCAGAATTGGAACATTCTTGTTCCTTTCGATTTTATTGAACAATCTTTTCCTTATCCACCTCAAATGATCTGGTATTATCTGATCCTGACATGTTCATTGCGTTATCCAAGAAACATCGTTAGTTAGAGTAAAGAACCCATAACCCTAGAATGTGTATTCTAATGCAATGCGTGTGGTACAAGTGTACTGGAATGACAACATAAGTAAAGCATGGGAAATATGTGACAATTCAACTTAAAAGACCGTTGTTTCAAACTATCTAACTCAATCTCACTCGTCATTGGTTCCACATCGTATGTTAACGGGAAATGTGTTCTCATTTTCTAGTAATTCGAATTCATACGGAGCGTCAAGTGTCCTGATATGCTTTATCCTAACCGTCCAGATGTTCGGAGTTTGTTTATTGTCAGTAAGCTTGTGGGAATTGTTGATATTTATTTGAAGATTTAAGACTCAAGGGTCGTTCGACTAGGATCGGTTCGACATATCTGGGTCAATAACCTCAGATCAAAATATACAAAAATACATCTTCGAAGTTGGATAATCCGAATCGACTAAGAGACCAGCCGATCTGGCCCAATTCCTCCAAACTTTCTTCAGGTCACTCTTCATCGAAAATCCTATCCAATTTATTCCCTTAGCCTTTTCTTCCCACTACACCACCGGTTCGACTTACCTCTTTACTGAATCGAAACTAACTCCCTTCACACTCCAACCTTTCTTCTCCACTGCGTCTGTGGATCCTCCTCTCATCCTCCTTTCCACTCCAAAGCTTTGAACCTATCATATTATCTTCCGTAACAGTCCAAACCCTACACCATCTCTCCATGCATCAACCCAGCGTCACTCCTATTCGAAACGACTTTTCAACCATCGTAAGCCATTTCGCGATGCCAACAACATCGATACCATCTCCAGAGGCGTCTCCGACACTACCACCTGCATTGGTGGAAACTCGAAAACCCAAATACAAGAAACGCGAATTTTCAATTTACTTTGTATGAAATCATGAGTAATACGATCGAAACCTACCTAGTTTTGATAACAATCGTAGATCGAGGAGTTTAACTGGAGCAATTAAAGACTTTAAGAAAATCAGATCATGGTTTTGCAATATATGAATTCTTGATTCGAAGAGCGTCAGAAAGTAAAATGAGAATATGGGCTGATATTTATAAAGAAGGAGAGGGCTCCTTTTATTCTACTCAAATATACATTGATTAATCCGATTTGACCCAGTCTAATTTGACTGAGTCTAGATCGATATGTTGATCCGAAGCTCGATTCGACTATCGATCATCCGACGTATAAAAAAGGGCGAAGAGAAGAGAAAGAGAGAAACCTTAACTTTCCTCTTTTACTACTTGGTTAGTGGATCCACACACTAACTTGTATTTGACTAAAGGTCAGACTCGACCATGTGCTTGACTTGCACAAAGAAACTATATCATTTGACAACGACCTGTGTGTGAGCAATCATATACGGGAGCCAATGACTTAACATAACTTTTCATCATTGCTTTCATCATCGTTCTAAGTATTCTATTCATCTGGGAACTAGCAAGATGTATGTCGATATGCATCTCCTTTTTTGTTAAAAAGGCATGAACCGCGACATTGCAAGTTATGTAAGCAATTACATGAATTGTCAGCTTATTAAGGCCGAGCAAGCCGAACATCAGCGGCCATCGTATCTTCTCCAACCTCTTGAGATTCCATTGTGGAAATGAATCAGATTTCAACGGACTTTGTGGACGGCCTACCTCGTTCGAGGTCGGATCATTCGAGCATTTGGGTTATCTTTGATTGCCTCATAAAGTCATCTCATTTTATTCTTATTAGGCTAATAGGAGTGCACCTCTTCTTGATAAGTTATATGTAAAGGAAATTATTCGACTTCATAGTGTTCCTTCTACGATAGATTGTGATCGTGATTCGTTATTTACGTGCCATTTTTGGAGTAGCCTACATCAAGATTTAAGAACAAATCTTAAGGTATTGTTTGGTTTGTTTTATGCTTTGAGTTTTTAGTTTTTAGGGTTAATTATGAAAGCTTAGAAGATTTGAGTATAACGGAGGTGATGGATCAAAGGCGGAGGAAGTGATGGAGGGGACCACAAGATGGTGAATAGATGAATTTGTTATCATGCTTCCGTTGTTTCTCAAAATATGGAAAATAATAAAAAGTTGTTTTTGGTTTTGTGTGATAACTTCGTTTGGTAGAACAGTCGTTTCTCATGATTTATGTGTGTCATCGTTACTTTTGCATGTGCAAAAACTCAAGATAAAAAAACGTAAACCAAACGCACAGTAATTTTTTGATGGTATACCATCCTTAATCTGACAGGCAGACTGAACGTGTTAATCAAATTCTTGAGGATCTTCTCCATGCATGTATCCTTGATTTGGTGGTTCTTGCAAGGAACATCTTCCTCTTGTTGAATTCTCATATAATAACAGTTTTCAAGCAAGTCATGACGCCTTATGGTGCTCTCTATGGATTCATGTTGGTAGGAATCGAGAAAGAAGCTTATTCTTGGTCCCAGTTCAGTTCGTGATTCCTCGGAAATGATTATTCTTATTAGTCAGAGAATGAGAGAGGCACAAAGCCGACAAAAGTCCTATGCAGACAACCGTAGGAAACCTCAAGAATTCTCTATGAGCGATCATGTTTTTATTCATGTCTCCGTTGAAGGGAGTTATGCACTTCAGTACAATAAAGAAGCAGACTCCTCGCTATATAAGACTGTTTCCCATCACCGAGCGCATATGATCTGTTGCTTACTAAGTATCTCTTCGAACTCATTTGTTGGGTATCCATTATGTTTTCCATTTTCGCAGCTCTGTAAATGCCTTCAAGGTTCCGATTCGATTATAAACCCTTCTGAGTTGATTGAGCTCGAGATATCCCTAGATTTGTCTATTGTGCAGCATTTTGTTCTTATTCTTGATTCGTAGTTGAGGAATCTTCCATTTAGAAGGTGAGGCATCAACTTTTTTCGTAAATCATGAAAATTAAAATACATACAGTTTAGAAAACATCTTCCATTTAGGAGATATTCATTCCAAAATAATTCATCTATTGTAGTGAATAAAGATGTAACACAATTGGCAAACACAACACAATAACAATGGAGCTCCTCAAAGAACAAAGTTCATCAAAATAATCAATATTTCATTATTAACTGCTTGAAATAAAAAAGTATACATAGCACACAGAATACAACAGTGGAAATTACATTGTCGTAAGGAACTTTGTATGTCGTGGGAATCGCTAGGCATGCGTTCAGAAAATAGTAGCCATGTATGTTGGCATGTAACAATGATCAAAAAGCAAGTATGTGATTATATGGTAAGAGAAGATACTAATTGACTTTATGTTTTGAATATAATGACCATTACCATGTCTTAGATTTAGGGTTTGCACGCAGAAGATGGTGAGAAGGAAATAAAAATATCTGTGATCACTGAGTTTCGAAGAGATGCTTCAGTTTGAAAGCACATAAGCAAATTGGCATTAATGCTTGCAATGCAAAACGAGGACGTTCCAAATTTTTGATACACATGTCAGCACCAGAGTGATTTTCATCAAGAGATTGATTGGGGATTCTAAGCTATTGAAATTGAACTTTTCTTTACTATTGTAGTATAGATTAGTTTTATTGATCATAAAATATTTGAATAACATAAATTATTTAATGCTCATTCCTTTATTTGAATATCTTTAAAATGAGAGTTGAATATACATACAAAAATTGTACAACAAGAATGATAAAAATTATTTATTCATACATACATATAATCAATATATCTCACATGACATGAATTATTTACATATACATTATTAAGTAATTTAACTTTTTTATTATTTTATTCGATTAAAACATTAATAGCTAACAATAGATGCAGTTAACAATAATTGAATATTATTTTAATTTGTAATTTGATATATCACAACAAAATTTGCAAAAGTTGCAAGTAGCCTAACAGTAGGAGTTTGTCAACGTGACTCCCTCCACCCATTGGTAGAAATCAGATGGACCGATACGGACCCTCCTTGTAACACCCCATGGACAATAATGTCACTCACAAAGGGAATGCATTAATGTCATGAAGCGTTATAGTAGTATAGAACAGATAAATTATAGGAATAAATAAATAAAACACAGCGGAAGATAAAACTTATTTCATAGCATCATAACTTCAAAACAAGCTTACATAAGTAGTCTCCAAAAACCATTACAACAGGATCAATTTGTCTTTTCCAAAAACATCAAAAGTACATAAAGAAGCAAATACTTAAATAACATAAATGCATAAATCCCCACTGAGCATAAGCAAAGCCATAAAGATGAGAGAGTCCAAAGTGATACATCTACTCTTTTCAAGCAACTGAAAGAAATCGGCACTAAGTTGTAGTATTCCATCCTTGCAAACCTGAGGGGGGAAGGAAAGAAAAGAGGTGGAAACAAAACGGGTCAGACATAAAGTCTGGCGAGTCCAGTAATTTTAACAAACAATAGGTAAGGTAAATGATCAAGACATAAATAGGCATCATGATATGGCTGTAACATAGATAAGGTAGATAAAATGGATGGACAAGATGATTCCGTTCCTAAGTACTAAGACAATCCTACACCTTGGCTAAGCGAACAACCCTCCAAGTACTAACCCCGAAGACCGAAGTCAACATCAGACTAGCACCCAAAGGACTATCCAACTCAACCAACATGTATTTCGTTATACCGCATTTTTGCTAAGTTACACCACATTACTTAATTACACCGCCCATCTACTAGTCTCTATTTACTAAAGGTTGATCCCTTCCCACTAACTGTACCCACATGACAAACTTGGTAGTTACTTGTACCTAGCTGCTATCGTAGGTGTCGGCTTGTTCCTACCACCGCTAAGGTACCCTTACCCTATCCATTCGATCGGCTCCCTAAATCCCCTATGCACCCGTGCTAGCCCCACAGTGGGGTGTATCACTCACCAAAGTGGCAAACCCGATACCAACATAAAATGCACGGCCATACCTACACAATGCAACAACGTCTTACCTACCAGCCCGGACCCATACACAAACATGAACCCGTTGGACTCGCGTTGCCACCGCTATTCTCGTTTTGACCTCTTACATTCAAGTCCAGTAAGCGTGCCCCAACCCCGGCCTAGTACCGGGCCCAATTAGATACTCAAACGGGTTACTGGTTGAAACGGGTCCCCCATCCGACACAAGCCTCCCACCTATGCGTGGTCCCCACTAGGTTTTTCTCCCATTTAACCTTTTAATTTAAATGTCCATGTCTTACACATGCTATGGTTAAGTCCATACTTACATGTCATAATTTACATGTCTTATCTTATACCGGTTAAGTCCATATTTACATGTCAACCCACTTAACAATCTAACCATACCCATGTCTTATTATGGTTAGTATTCCTTAATTCATTTCTTATGACGAACGGTGCATGACCTCCCACATTAGACCGAGCACTTTGTGGCCGCTGGATTTGCCAGGCGGTTCTGGGCAGTCTTACGCCACAAACTGGGTCTAACCTCGTGTCATTAACCGTTGCGCCTACAATTCATTCCTTTGACCTCTCACATTTGACGTCCAATTGTGGCAGCTGGATTTGTCGGGCGGTTCTGGGCAGTCTTACGCCACAATTGCGCCTAACCTCGTGTCAAAGGTTTATTAATAATCATATTTCACCCATACCCAATTTTCATGTCATGTATATCCAATTAAACATATAATCATGTTTATAATATTGCCTATTCCAAATTGTCACTAATTACATATTAATTAGCCTCAATTACAAATTTACAATTATAGGCAATTTCATCAATTCCATGTAATTCATACCCAAATATGCCAATTTCACATATTATCTAAAATATCCAATAATATTCAATTTTCCATATTTCACATATTCTCATTGTTCCCACGTATTTGCATTCGCGCATATTTTTAACATAGGCTCGAAGGTAGCCTAGATCCAAAAATAAAAGGAATAGGGATAAGGAGAGAGAATCAAATCACAGAAAACTGGAATTAACACAACGTCATGAAATAAAGGGGCATGTAAACTGGCATAGAGGCATAATGACAGATTCAACATGAATAAACGGATAAAGGTATGAACTTTACATAGAAACATAGGCATATGATGACATGAATAAAAAAGTTGAAGACTTGGATGGGATTTAAATTGCATACATACATATGAATCCTCCTTACAACTTCATCATTTTACTTTTAATCCCATTATATTGTGAAAATCACCGTACTCAGCTTTTGTGGTTAAAGAATAGAATTATGCACTGAAATTGGTGCAGAAACGTTGCAGTGTTGCTGATTTATCTTCTTGAATGGTTGTAGAAGCTCTAATCTTTAATTTGAGTTGAAGTTGAATACTTGAGATTTGATTTAGTGGCGGCGGCTAGGGTTTAAGAGAGAATTTGACAGCATAACGGTGTCATAGATAATATTTATCAATTATGGTTAGGTCTTAGGGTGTACATATAGGTATAGGAAGTTATTTAGGGCTTAGGATTAACACTAGAACTGATCTGGACCACTCAAATGCCATATCAGCCCTTAGGGTGAATCGGGTCATGGGTTGGTAGCCAAACACCCTGGATAAATGAGAAATTAAAAGTCATACCCTCGAAAAGAAAATGGTACAATAAACTCATCTTCTCTTCCGTCTTCCAAGTAGCGTCACGCTCATTATCTCCCCATAGCACTTTGACTAGCTTGACCTCTCGATTCCTCAACTTCTTAATCTCCGACCCAAGAATGCATGTAGGAGCTCGTCGAATCGTCGCATCATGCTCTATTTCCACCTCTCTAAGCAAGCTCTTCCAAAACTCGCTAGTAAAGATAGGATCGCGATCGCTCACTATGCTAGGAGGAACACCGTGCAAACGAACTATCTCTCGAATGTATACGGAGGCTAACCATGGAGCAGTCCTCTTACTTTTCACGGGAATGAAATGGGCGCTCTTAGGAAATCTGTCTACCACGACCCAAATCCCCGTATTACCCTTCCTCGATCTTGGTAACCCATCAACAAAGTCCATCGAGACACTATCCCACTTCCATTGTGGGACCTCCAATGGGTGAAGCAACCCACCGGCCTTCATTTGCTCTGCTTTTACTTATTAGCACACCAAGCATCTAGCGACAAACTCGGCCACATCCCTCTTCATACCGGCCCAAAAGTAAACTCGTCTCTTGTCCATGTACATCTTGTCCCCGCCGGGATGAATGGTCATCTTCGAACGATGTGCATCATCAAGAATGTTCTTCCTCAAGTTCTCATCTCGTGGTACACAAAGTCTACCGTCCCTACGTAACCAACCCTTATCATCTAGGGTATACCTACTGAGATGGCTCGATGACTCCCCCCTTATGAGCTTCTCTACTAACTCAACCAACTGTGGGTCATCTTGCAGTGTCTCACCAATCCGTTCCAAAAGCGTAGGTCTGACCTCTAAGGATGCTAGCAAACCGGGTACAAAGTCAATGGAAGGTCTAAAGTCAAACATAGAGATAAACTCTAAGCTTCGCCGCTCAACAAACAACGGACTCAAGGACAACCTTTTCCTACTTAAGGCGTCCACCACGTTACCCTTTCCAGGGGTATACGCTATCTCGAAATCGTAGGACGCTAGGAATTCCATCCACCTTTGCTGCCTTAAGTTCAATTCCTTCTGAGAGAACAAGTATTTTAGCGATTTATGGTCTGTAAACAATTCAAATTTCTCGCCAAGAAGATAATGGCGCCAAGACTTAAGCGCAAAAACAATACCGGCCAACTCTAGGTCATGTGTAGGGTAATTTTTCTCATGCACTCTCAACTGCCTTCCTCCATAGGCTATTACCCTCCCCTCTTGCATTAAGACTGCGCCTAGTCCTGTCCCACAAGCATCAGTATAAACGTTAAATGGCTTACTCCCATCTGGCAACACTAAGACTGGGGCTGTGGTCAAAGCTCTTTTTAAATGTTTCAACGCGTCATCACAATCTACGTCCCACGTGAAAACTAGGTTCTTCTTCGTCAAGCATGTCAATGGGGCTGATATCTTTGCGAAGTCCTTGATAAACTTCCTATAGTAGCTAGCCAACCCCAAGAAACTCCTCACCTCGGTAGCATTTTTAGGGACCTTCCAATCTTGGATGGCCATCACCTTCGCGGGATCCACAGCTTCCCTTCTTTGGAAACCACATGCCCTAAGAATCGCACTTCCTTCCTCCAAAAGTGACATTTAGAAAATTTAGCTTTAAGGTTATGCGCTCGAAGGATCTCCAACACTTCCCTAAGATTTAGGTCATGCTCTTCCTCGTTCTTAGAAAAGATCAAGATGTCATCCACCAAGACCACCACGAATTTATTAAAGTACTCCCTAAACACCCTACTTATCAAGTTAACAAAGTATGAGGAGGCGTTTGTCAAGCCGAAGGGCATCACAAGCCATTCATAGAAACCGTCTAGAGTCTGTCCGGAGTCCTAAAGGCAGTCTTGTCTATGCTATCATCAGCCACTTTCAACTGATGGAAACCGGTGGCTAAGTCCAACTGCGAAAACACTGAGGCGCCAACTAACTGATCGAAGAGATCGTCAATCCTGGACAGTGGGTGCCTATTCTTCTTAGTAAACTTATTAAGTTCTTTATAGTCCACACAAAGTCTAAGAGACCCATCCGCCTTCGTGGCAAATACTACTGGAGCACCCCACTCTGATATACTACGTCTTATGAACCCCTTCTCAAGCAACTCTCCTACTTGCTTATAGAGTTCCCTCCTCTCACGAGGAGCCATGTGGCATACCGACAGAGATACGGGTTTTGCATTGTCTATAAGATAAATAAGAAAGTCTATCTCACGTTTTGGGGGTAGACCCCTCACCTCATTGAAGACATCAACATATTCACGGTCTATACGAACAGAATGTAAATCATCGTTGGATGGGACTCAAGATAACTAAGCATCACCGATCCTCTAGCGTCACAAGAAATATCAAGGGTCTTTCTACTACGAGTCAACAATTTTACTACCATTCGTTCACAACCTAGGATGGCACCATGTCTGCCTAGCCAATCCATCCCTAAAATCAACCCATAGCCCATGAAACCAAGCACAAAAGCATTACATTCAAAACCAACGCCTAAGTAGACAATCTCAAATCCCTACAAACCATGGATAAATGAGCCGACCCACCAATAGAATTTGAGACTATAATGGGATCCACAACGAGACTAGTATTTAAGTGCAGTGTTTCAACTAATGATGTAGAGATAAACGAATGTGATGCGCCAGAATCAAATAAAGTACGGACAGGATGATCAAACAAGAAAATCAAACTTTCGACAGAAATTTTTCTACCTGCTCCGGAGCCATGAGAGCATGAACCTGCCCTCTACCGTTGCTTCTTAGAACAGTCCTTGACAACATGACCTAGATAACCACAATGATAACAAGCGAACTTCTTCTTCTTCCTACAGTCTTTCTTCAAATGGTCGGGTATCCCATAGTTGTGACACTTCCTCTTTTCTTTACCACCTTTCTTTTGTTATTGGGCTTTCTTTGGATCCTCCTTCTTATCTTGCGGCCTAAAAGTACTTACACCCTTCTCTTCTTCATGCATGTATGCCATATCAACAAGCTTTTCATACGTAGCCCCCATTGGAATGTGGGACACAGCCAAACTGTGAAGCGGTTCATTTAGGCCCTTTGCAAACCTCAAGGCTTTCTTGTGAGGCGTATTCACCAACTCTAGCCCAAATCTCGCCAACTTATTAAATTCGGTAACATACTCCTTCACGGTCAAGTTTTTCTGCTTCAATGTCAAGAATCTCTCCATGTACATACTCTCCTCAGCTTGAGAAAGGAATTTCAACTCAAACCTTCCCCTAAAATATGCCCACATCTCTATAGCACGCTCTCCATTAGTAACCTCCCACCAAAACGTAGCTTCGTCCTTCATCAACCAAGCAGCCAATTGGACCTTCCTACAATCGTCCAAATCGAAAATGCCAAACAGATCCTCCACTTCTTTCAACCAATTTCTAGCTTCAACGAACATTTCAGACCCACTAAAAGGTTTTCCACCCATCGAACGAAAGTCTTTACATATCTTGGAGAAATCATCTCCACGCGGAGGAATTACTGGAGCTGGGGGAGGAGGAGGAGGAACGCTTGCCGGACCCGCGGTAACGGCCCTAGCCTTGAGATATTGACGAAACCAACCGTGTACATGAACACCCTCTAGTATCTCAGAGACTCCAGACATGCTGAAAAGAAAAAGAAAGAGTTTCAAAACAAGGGGAGCGAAAGAGAGATGTATGGCTTGCGGGGATTATGCTCTTTAAAGTAAACTTTCCTTGAAAATAGCTTCTTTAAAACAAGTTTTTGAAAATACTTTCTATGAAAATAATACTTTTGAAAACACTTTTCAAAACTTTTATCTGTTCATGTAACCATAGCTCTGATACCACGTGTAACACCCCATGGCCATTAATGTCACTCACAAAGGGAATGCATTAATGTCATGAAGCGTTATAGTAGTATAGAACAGATAAATTACAAGAATAAATAAATAAAACACAGCGGAAGATAAAACTTATTTCATAGCATCATAACTTCAAAACAAGCTTACATAAGTAGTCTCCAAACACCATTACAACAGGATCAATTGTCTTTTCCAGAAACTTCAAAAGTACATAAAGAAGCAAATACTTAAATAACATAAATGCATAAATCCCCACTGAGCATAAGCAAAGCCATAAAGATGAGAGAGTCCAAAGTGATACATCTACTCTTTTCAAGCAACTGAAAGAAATCGGCACTAAGCTGTAGTATTCCCTCCTTGCAAACCTGAGGGGGGGAAGGAAAGAAAAGAGGTGGAAACAAAACGGGTCAGACATAAAGTCTGGCAAGTCCAGTAATTTTAACAAATAATAGGTAAGGTAAATGATCAAGACATAAATATGCATCATGATATGGCTGTAACATAGATAAGGTAGATAAAAAGGATGGACAAAATGATTATGTTCCTAAGTACTAAGACAATCCTACACCTTGGCTAAGCGAACAACCCAAGTACTAACCCCGAAGACCGAAGTCAACATCAGACTAGCACCCAAAGGACTATCCAACTCAACCAAGATATATTTCGTTACACCGCACTTTTGCTAAGTTACACCACATTGCTTAATTACACCGCACATCTACTAGTCTCTATTTACTAAAGGTTGATCCCTTCCCACTAATTGTAACCACATGACAAACTTGGTAGTTACTTATACCTAGCTGCTATCGTAGGTGCCGGCTTGCTCCTACCACCGCTAAGGTACCCTTACCCTACCCATTCGATCGGCTCCTTAAACCCCGTAGGCATCCGTGCTGGCCCCACAGTGGGGTGTATCACTCCCCAAAGTGGCAACCCTGATACCAACATAAAATGCACGGCCATACCTACACGATGCAACAACGTCTTACCTACCAGCCCGGATCCATGCACGCATATGAACCCGTTGAACTCGCGTTGCCACCGCTATTCACGTTTTGACCTCTTACATTCAAGTCCAGTAAGCGTGCCCCAACCCCGGCCTAGTACCAGACCCAATTAAATACTCAAACGGGTTACTGGTTGAAACGGGTCCCCCATCCGACACAAGCCTCCCACCTATGCTTGGTCCCCACTAGGTTTTTCTCCCACTTAACCATTTTAATTTAAATGTCCATGTCTTGCACATGCTATGGTTAAGTCCATACTTACATGTCAT
Source organism: Allium sativum (assembly GCA_030737875.1). Taxonomy (NCBI): domain Eukaryota; kingdom Viridiplantae; phylum Streptophyta; class Magnoliopsida; order Asparagales; family Amaryllidaceae; genus Allium; species Allium sativum. The sequence continues at coordinate 38,438,332 of JASFAX010000020.1, read as the reverse complement.
AATTTACATGTCTTATCTTATACCGGTTAAGTCCATATTTACATGTCATAATTTACATGTCACCCCACTTAACCCTCTAACCATACCCATGTCTTATTATGGTTAGTATTCCTTAATTCATTCCTTATGACGAACGGTGCATGACCTCCCACATTAGACCGAACGCTTTGTGGCCGCTGCATTTGCCGGGCGGTTCCGGACAATCTTATGCCACAAACCGGGTCTAACCTCGTGTCGTTAACCGTTGCGCATACAATTCATTCCTTTGACCTCTCACATTAGAAGTCCAATTGTGGCAGCTGAATTTGCGGGGCGGTTGTGGGCAGTCTTACGCCACAATTGCGCCTAATCTCGTGTCATAGGTTTATTAATAATCGTATTTCACCTATACTCTATTTTCATGTCATGCATATCCAATTAAACATATAATCATGTTTATAATATTGCCTATTCCAAATTGTCACTAATTACATATTAATTAGCCTCAATTACAAATTTACAATTATAGGCAATTTCATCAATTCCATGTAATTCATACCCAAATATGCCAATTTCACATATTTTCCAATTATCCAAAATATCCAATAATATCCAATTTTCCATATTTCACATATTCCCATCGTTCTCACGTATTTGTATTTGCGCGTATTTTTAACATAGGCTCGAAGGTAGCCTAGATCCAAAAATAAAAGGAATAAGGATAAGAAGAGAGAATTAAATCATAGAAAATTGGAATTAACACAACATCATGAAATAAAGGGGCATGTAAACTGGCATAGAGGCATAATGACAGATTCAACATGAATAAACTGATAAAGGTATTAACTTTACATAGAAACATAGGCATATGATGACATGAATCAAAAAGATGAAGACTTGGATGAGATTTACATTACATACATATATATATGAATCCTCTTTACAACTTCATCATGTTACTTTTAATCCCATTATATAGTGAAAATCACCGTACTCAGCTTTCGTGGTTAAAGAATAGAATTATGCACTGAAATTGGTGTAGAAACGTTGCGGTGTTGCTGATTTATCTTCTTGAATTGTTGTAGAAGTTCTAATCTTTAATTTGAGTTGAAGTTGAACACTTGAGATTTGATTTAGAGGCGGCGGCTAGGGTCTAAGAGAGAATTTGAAAGCATAATGGTGTCATAGATAATATTTATGAATAAGGGTTAGGTCTTAGGGTGTATATATACGTATAGAAAGTTATTTAGGCTTTACGATTAACCCTAGAGCTGATCTAGACCGCTCAGATGCCATATCAGCCCTTAGGGCGAATCGGGCCACGGGTTGGCAGCCAAACAATCTGGATTGACCTCTAGTCGACCTAGCAGGGCTCGGGTCGACTCCAAAAATGGTGCGGTTCGGCTATTCCCCCTCCCGATTCGCTGTTTGAACTTTTTTTGAATATTTATTTATTTAATTTTTATATATATTTCTCTCATATGCATACAAACTTCATGACTTAATAACTTCTTCATAATTAACCATTTTCACGCTAAACCACTTTTTGAACTGCGTTCAAACTAAGTCACTTTTTAGCCATTCCCCTAAAACGAAAATATGGCACTGGCGAGGATCAAACTCTATACCTCTTGTATGCAAGTCACATGTTCTAACCAAATGAACTACTAAGTTTTTTGCTTATAAACCTTAGAACAATGCTAAACATCATTCTTTTTTCATTCCTCTTTTTCAAATAAATTATTCTTTAATTTGTTATTTTAATATTTTCAGAAAATACGGGGTGTTACACTCTTGATTTCCAGCAGTGGTTGAAGAGAGTCACCCACAGATGAAAGCAGCTCTCGTAGCCTAGCGAGTTAACTAAAAATACAATTGTTATTATTAATACCATGATTGTTTTCAATGCCGAGTTACAAAGTTATGAAGTCAGCTCTTCAAAAAGCTATACATCACTCTCTCCCACCGATAAAACAACCACTTCCCACACTCCAAAATCCTCCCAATCCTGCCAAAAAGGAAATCCATGTCCCGTCCTAAACGTTCCAAGCAACCACCACTGAACAAGCACTCTCCTCTCCTACCAGGACTCCCTGACCATCTCTCGATCATCCCCCTCTCCTCCCTCCCCCCTTCCCTCCTCTTCCGCGTCTGCCACTCCTGGCGCCGCCTCCTCTTCTCCCCCTCCTTCCCTTCCCCTCACCTCTCCCTCTACCTCACCCTCGCCTCTTCCACCACCACCTCCTCCTCCCTCCTCTTCACCTCCTTCGACCCCGTCTCCTCCTCCTGGTCCCCCCTCCCTCCCCCTCCGCTTCCCCGCCCCGTCCTCCTCCACCACCCTTCCTTCCTCTCCCGCCCCCTCCCTCTCCAGTCCACCTCCTCCTCCTCCTCCTCCCTCCTCCTCGTCTCCGCCACCGCCTCCCCTCTCGTCCCCCTCCTCTCCCACCCCCTCCTCTTCCACCCTTCCCTCTCCAAGTGGACCCCCGGCCCGCCCTTCTCCTCCCCACGCCGCTGGTGCGCCCTCGGCTCCGACCCCCGTGGCCGCGTCTTCCTCGCTTCCGGCGTCGGAGCCCACTACCGCGCCGACGTCGCCCGCAGCTTCGAGATGTGGGATCCCGCCACCAACCAGGAATGGATCCCCCTCAAGTCCCTGAAGGACGGGAGGTTCAGCCGGGAGGCGACCGACATGGTGCACTCGAACGGGAAGATGTGCATGGTCAGCATGAAAGGCAGAGGCCTCAAAGAAGGCGCCATGTACGACTTGGAATCCAACCACTGGTCCGACATGCCTGCCGGCCTGCTCAACGGCTGGAACGGACCAGTCGCCACGGTAGACAGCGTCATGTACGGGGTGGAAGAGGGAGACACCGCTCTGAGAAGGTACCGTTGGGAAGACGACAAGTGGACGGTGGTAGTGAACGACACAAGACTGAAAGGAGCCGTCACGATCGCCGGTTCATGTGGGAAACTGTGCATTGCTTGCCATGATGGCGCATTGATTGTCGTCGTCGACGTGAGGGATGGTAACGGAATTTGGACGGTCAAGCCTCCGGCCGACCGCACCGTCATTGGTATGCACATCTTGCGTAGAATCGCTCCGAGTTAACTTGCTATAAAACTTGCTATTTTTGCATTGTTGATTGTTACATACCATAAGTTATTGTTTTCTTCAATGCCGACTTCGCTGCTTGCCAAATATTCAGATTATGACGTATGGTCTGATACTGTTCTTTCTTCGCTTTTGTTAATAGTGTAGATTGTGATGTAATATGGGTAAAAGGGTGGCATTTTCTGGATACAGCTATAAGTTTGAAAACGACAAAAAAGATCTTTTTAGGATTAATTATATATACATGTATATTTTTTGCATGAAAAGGTATAATTTGGCCCCAGTGGTAAGAGGTTACAAAGAAAGCACAGATGGATTTAATGTTCGTCATGGCTTGTGTCAGCATGAGAGACTATTTCACTCGTTTTGGAGTTTACGAGTTCAAACATGTTGTCAGCTTATTATTTGATTTTATTTTAAATCTGTTTTTATGAAGTCTGAAGAAGCACTTATGGTTCGTCTACTGTATAATTGACCTTTATTTTTAATCGAGTTAAACATCTGCTAAGGTCATTTTGGTTACCTAGTTAGGTGCAAGCCGGCAGTGGTGATATAATAATAGCTACACGATTAATGGCTGTACGTTTGGTTATTATATTAATCAAAGCCCCAATTGTTAATTATTTAGTTTAATCGGGCAGTCACTAATTTATGACAATGATCTCGATTACTAAAGAACTTGGGAGTTTGATGTGTCGCTATGTAGGAACAAACAACGAAATTTTATAAGTATTCATGTACAAGGTACACCACTATCTATTTAGATGAAGTTGTGTTAGGATTGTGTCGTATTTTGTTAAGATAGAAACGACGATTTTAATAAGTAGTCAAACGTTACGAAATAAATCGAAGAAGTTGAGTATAATAAATACGAATTGGTACCTAGGTACATAATATCGAAATTTCTTTTATTACAAATATGTATATATTAACTCATATACATGCGTCTTATGCTTGAAACTATAGGGTTTTATTTCAACTTTTTTTACCTAACACATTTGAAAAGACAAGCACTATGTTCCCAATTGTTTTTACCATAACATAAAATGAAAAGTGAAGCAGTTGAGGTTTTCTCATGCAGAAAACAAACCTTACATTCTATTGTTGCCATGTTACCTAATATGCTTGGTTTCCTTTTACTTTGTTTGATACTGTTTGTGACTCTAGCTTCAAAGAATTTGAGTTTGGAGGGTTGTGATTGTTTGCTATTTGTACCATTATATGCTTTGGGTACTCAATTATTCACAAAATACATTCAGTTTTCGGCAAAATCATGAGTATTAAAAATAGAATATTGTTTGAAAATTTTTTGAACGTACTTAACATTTTCTTTATTTCTTTCTATTCGGGGTTGATGTTAACATTTATGAATACCGATCTACCATTTTGAGTTTCCACCAATGAAACATTGGTGTTTTGTTAACATTGTGTTACGTTTGTCAAATCAACTTTGTTAAAGTTTTGCTATAACTTGTATTTTTATATCAACCACATGAACAAGTGGATAATATTCCACCAGATAAATTGAATCTCTTATATCATTCCGTATATATATATAACTTCTATCACAGAAAGGAAACAGTTGCAGCCTTAAAAACTAAGATAGTCTCCTGGCAATTTGCTGCATCACAAGCTTTGTTTTTATCAAACCCACATGTAATTAAATTTCCACTGGTTTTAAGAAAGCAATATGTTGACTGTTCTGCACCATGTGAGTTCCTGCATATGATGTACTGGAGGCTGGAATGAATTTAAGTGGGATGATACCATATACACAAATTTTCCATTCAACCATCTCTTTTATATTCTATGAAATATTTTTTTCCAATTTCACACAACCACCTCTAGTTTTTTTTTTTAATATCATTAGGAAAACAATTATTCGTTCTTTGGCTTTTTGATATGAGAAAAAATCCAGACTGATTAGATAAGTTAGACTCAATGATTATCGAGATGAACATCCTAAAAAGATAAGGTCCATAGGTCAAGCACAGAATAGATCACAGGACAATATAGTTGAACGAACATAAGAAAGCAATATCTTGAAATTGACTTAGTACTGAATTGAATTCACCATACTTGGGGAATCATCACATACACATAAGGAGTTTCTATGCTTTCTACTATTGCTGGCTTAGACCAAAAAAGACAAATTCTATTAAGACCACCAAAATAGGTGAGTTGCCCTCTATTTTTTTTTTTTTTAATATCGCATGACCAAAATACCCTTTACCTCGTATAGTCCATACGAGGTAATGATATCAACCTCGTAGGCCTATCACGTGTATGAACCACAATCCTCACACCCACACTGCGTGGTTAATGAAACGTGTAAAAAAAAAAAAAAAAATCAGCAAAGGGTATTTCTATCCAATGAAATTTTGAACTAAAAAGGAGGACAAGTCAGCTATTTTGGTGGTCTGAATAGAATTTGCCACCAAAAAATGTTTAGGCAACCATGCAAAACTAGCATGGAAAGATGAAGCCAAAAACAAAACAAATAAGTATATACAGATTAATTAGTATCGTTCCGACCTCGTATAGGGATTGATAACGATCTGCTCTCCTTGGAATTTGGATGTCGAGATTTTTTTTGGGTTACTTCATCAGTATTGGTAAGACTCTACAAGAGAGATATCAGTAAGGCATTTGGTCATCTACACTTATAAATATAGGGAGCATAGTTCATTTTAGGTATATTTGAACCGTTGTTTCATGCTAACTTCATCGTGCTCACACTACAAGAAAGGATCCACATAGTGACGGCTAAAAACCGTCGACGGCTGTTGCTAAATGTCGTCGCTATATATTAGGACACTAAGCAAATAGGGTCGAAATTAGTGACGACTTTGGTCTTCTTTATAGCGATAGCGAGCGACGGTAAACCTGCCATATGGACAAAGTGTTGACCATTCAACTTTCGTGGCCAGCCGTCGCTAACCGTAGGTAAAATATGACATGAAATTTGTCACCAGCCGTCGCGATGCGTAACAGAATTAGGTAATGAGCCGTAACCAGCCGTCGCTAACCGTAATGTAGAGTGACCTGAAGTCTGTCACCGGTTGTCGCTAACCGTCGCAAAATTGTAAATGTTTTTCTGCTTTCCAACAGCCATAAAGCCCTCAATCCACGCTAACTCAAACCCAACCAATCTGCAACGCATATACGATCAATTTCACAATCCATCGCCTCATATATACTCAAATTCACAACATAAACCAACATATATACTATAAACCAACTCATACCCCACTAAATAGCTAATAAACGATAAATAAAAACGATAAACAGTTCAAAATTCAACACCACGTCCACATCAAATATACAAACCATCATCGTCTCCACAAACCATCACAAACAACTCAAGTCCATGATCAACAACTAGTTTATATTTACAAACCAAGAAATAAATCATAAAAGAGGACAAGTACTTACTCATCCTCGTCATCTTCCTCATCCTCATCGTCGTCCTCGTCCTCCCCGGTAGCAGGCCCACTCAGTAGCATATGCCTATGTCGTGAAGATATGCAGCAATCTGCTCATCCAGCATGGTCGTGAGCCTCTTCTTCTGAAAATCCTCCAGAGCTGCCGCTTGCTGTTGGAGCATGACAATCTCCTCCTCCTGTTGATGCCTCGTAGAGGAGGTCTGAGTCCCCGCTATCTGTAATTATTATATTATAAGCGTAACTTGATAAATGTATTGTAAATTCATTATGTACAATTAATATTCAACATCCAATAAAAGATTTCTTTCTATATCATAAGTATTTTTCGATCAATAAATCATACATTGTTCTCATCGAATTCTAACTTATACATATTCATAACACATATACATATATTACTTTCATATTCGTTAATTTTCAAATTATTTGGATTTAAGTATATATAATAATATTTGAATATGTTTAAATATGTCAACACTTTAAACCTTTAATAACACTTGGATATTTTACATTATTTAATAAAACGCTTTACCTCTATGTTTTCAAAACCGTAACGTCTACTCCTGGTAGGCGGGTCGATGATGGCGTCCCAAATATGATTGCACTCCTCTATATCCAGCTTTTGACCTGACTACGCCATCCGAGCATTTAACGCCGCCGTGTATCTCTCCTGCGATAGTGGACAATTATGGAAGACATTAAATATTAAATTTCAAATTAACAACGTGAAATAAAAATTATTACGAACGTTAACCATCACGGAATGAGACTTATCGTTCGTCCAGGTATATGAGTTGTTACCCTCCTCATAGATTCGCTCAACAGCGTGAGTCTGTGTAAACATCTTAGCAAATGTAGGCTCCCGATGGAGAGTCGACATCTGAAATGATACAATATATATTTGGAATTTATCAATACGATTAAAAAAAGTTTAGAACTATCTATAAATGTGATTTATCGTTCGTACCAATTCGCGACGGTGCTGTGAGAATGACTTAAACCCACCCCGGTGCAAAGCAAGATTTTTGAGTCTCTTTGCCCGGTTTCGCTTTGAAATCTCCTATATATTTAATTATATGATTAATTGATTGACATACAAAATAGAAATCAAAAATAAGCTTAATTAACTTACTGTTAATCGACTTTTTGGCCCGGTTCCCTTAAGTGGTACGAATTGTGTACCCATCGGGATGCGAATTTTGCACCCCAAAGAGTACGAAATTCGAACCCCTCAGGGTGCAAAATTCGTACCCCGAGGGGTGTGAATTTCGTACCCCTAGGTGGTATGAATTTCGTACCCCACAGCGGGGTTCGAAATGTGTAGTGGCGCGTGCTGAAGGAGGAGGTTCGAAATTCCGAAGGCCATGAGCAGGGGGGTTCGAAATTTTGGGTGTGGTCCCCTATTTCTACCTACTCCTACCTAACCTCTCTCCTATAAATACCCCTTGGCCTCACACTTCAAAAGTGGGTTGAAATTCTATCACTTGGAACTTCTAGAGAGCTTCAAGAGCCTCTTTAACGACATCTCCTCTTTGAGGAAGATGAAGGAAAATTGTCTTTTTCCCAAATACTTTGCATATGATGATTATGACTCTATATGACTCGGAAATGAATGTAATGAGATGTCATGAGATAGTCTCAACTTTATAATCCTTGGTGATAAATAATATTCCAACGACTATTCAAAGTGGACGTAGGTCTTACTCGAGGCTGAACCACTATAAATCTCTCGTGTTATTTACCGCTTCCCGCACTTATCTACACGACTAGAGTAATAATTCCTAGTAATTGTAATCTTGGGTGTTTACGACATTTTTTGCCGTCAATATTTTGGTTCTTTCACTGAGAAAACTCGGACTTGCGTCTTTATCGCATGTTATCATCTCGACTTCGATGAGCTTAAGGATATTTGGCTAAACCTGTCGTCAGGTTCACGTACGATGGTAAAGCGATGATCGACTCTTCAACTGCAGCCGAAGCCGGAACATCCCAACAGGCCCCGTCGGCGGATATCCCGGCCATTACTGAAACCGTCCCTTCTGCTGTGGACCCCGAAGCTCCCGCAGCACAAGCGCAGATCCACGCGCTTAGTGAGAAATATGACAACACAGTCGTCGAGCTCAATCAAGCATTAAGGAATAACATCGACCTTATGTGACAACTTCAAGAGAGTCAGCGCTTCGTCGCTCGACTTCAGCTAGCTCAGAACAACGGTCAACCTCGACCAACTGCCTCGGAAACTTCCTCATCCGAGTCGAGGGGCCCACATCAACGAAGGAGGTTTAGTCTCATTAACAACGTCGTTGTCTGCACCAACGGCCTGGACAAAGGCAATGGCCACGTCAACGACAACGACGACCAAACTACAGTCACGTACAGCGAGGAGGCACAGTACCGAGATCGCTCCTGCTTGATCATCAATGATGGACTGGGTCCGACCAACCAATCCCTTCCTGAACAAAATTGGACATTCGCTAATCAGGATGATGAACTTGCTATCCCAACGGCCCGAGCTCTTCTAGAACAGGATCCGTGTCAGACCGCTCCGCCTCATCGCCCATACCAAGACCTGATCAGAGATATCGAGGATAGGGAAGACGGTGACCTAGATATTCATCATAGGAGACACCCTCGCAACATAACTCCTGAACCTTACCAAAACCTATGGATCCCGATGGCGGATCCCCATCCAATTTATCTCCCCGACATGGTCCGAAGGATCATGAGGGAAATGCGAGGGAACGTGCATGATTCATGGGAGGCCCACATTAGACATAACCCTTTCACAAGAAGGGTAAACAAAGTCAAGTGGCCGCGACGCTTTAGTATGCCATAAATGCCGCTCTACGAGGGCTCAACTGATCCATGTGCCTTCCTGAATCGATATGAATGACAAATGGACTCGAGCTGGGGCAACGACCCAGTCAAGTGCAAGTGCTTCCCAATCTTCTTATCAGGGACCGCCTTACTATGGTTCTCCCACCTCCCACTTGATTCCATCAACAACTTCGGCTAGTTAGCGACAGAATTGGTCAAGAAATTCATAGTGCATATCCCAACTCCAAAGAACTCCCTCACTTTGTCCAACCTATACCAAGGTCCCGCCGAGTCGCTCAAAAGCTACCTCTCTCGGTTCAACATCGTCCTCTCCGAGGTCAAAGATCCAGATCCTCGCACCGTACTTTTTCAACTAGCGAAAGGTGTCCTCCCTACTTTCGAATTGACGTGGATCGATCGAAAGCAACCGAAAAGCCTTGATGCTTTCTACAAAAAGGTCGGGCAGTACTTATGCCAAGAGGAAGCAAGACGGAACAGGCTCTCTGAACAAGTCGCCCCAGCGACCCTCAAGCGGACGCCGTAAATAACAGCACCAAAGGAAAGCAAGTCGGAGAGCCCTCCGATCAGAACAAGGGGCAGGTCCCTACAGACAAAGACCAGGTAACAGTAGGAAAGACGGCCGAAACAACAGGCAGACCCCAACTAAGCCAAGAAAACCAGGAACTTACTGCACTTTCGAGACGTACACCCCGCAGAATGAAGACTTAGAAACGATTTACTTGGAGACATGCAATACACTTCCGTACAAGAAACCGCGTACCTGGGAATCTACCAACTTCGAGAAAGATACTGGTAGGTACTGTCGAGACCACGACGTTTACGGGCATAACACCAATTAATGTTGTCAGTTTAAGGAAATAATCGAGAAGCTTATCCATGAGAAACGGCTCGAGCAATACGTCCAAGAACCCTCTCTTCCTGAAGAAAATTCAAAGCCTTAGGCGCCAGCACCTCTGGCGCCCCCTAAGATGACCCCGGGCCTGTCTAACCCGAGGCGAGGAATCACAATTAACACTATTTGTGGTGGACCTTATCCCACACACGATAGCTTTCAGAAAATGGAAGAGTATGTGAATTCCACAAAGCATGCTACTTATGAGACCTGCTCCGCTCCGGACGAATCCGTCCCAGCCAAGTTTCAAAAATCATGCAGGACGACATCGTCTTCCGCGAAAGAGATTCTATGGGAATAGAGATTCCGACCACCGATCCTCTAGTTATCATAGCTCAAACCGGTGTTGCTTCCATCTGAAGCATATTGATTGACTCGGGAAGCTCGGTCAACATCATTTTCAAGGCTGTTGACGGCCAGATGAAGTTGGAAAGAAAAGACTTCAAACCATGTCGAGCCACGATCCATTGCTTCAATGGAGCTTCCAGTTGCCCGGCAGGAGTCAACGACCTACCCGTCGAACTTGGGGCTAGGACCGAAGTCGATTCTGAATCCTCACCTTCGTGATTATTGACATCGTCTCCCATACAACGTCTTCTTCGGATGTTCTTTCCTCATAGAATTTCGGATCTACATGTCACCATGGTCCCTCCTAATGAAATTTCTTATGGAAAACAGGATTGGAACAGTCAGAGGTGACCGAGATAATGCCAGGGAATGTTACGCAATGGAATGGAAGAATGCACGTAATAAGGACAAGGGTAAAGCCATGACCACGTCTTTTTGCGCCAAGACCGTTTCCGCATAGCAATCAGCGGCGTCTTTGCCTTGGCTCAGGCGCCACTGCATTCTTTCCGACGACCTCGATCCAAGGATGGACAAAGAGCTCAAATACGAGAGGGCTACTCTGGTTGAACCTACGGCTGATGTTCCAGTCAACCCCAACAATCCATCAAGGGTGCTAAAGATAGGATCACAGCTCAATCCCGCAGTCAGAGAAGATCTCGTGAATTTCTTAAAGGTTAACCTAGACGTGTTTGCATGGACTCACTCCGACATGAGGGGCATCGACCCCGCAGTTTCTTGGCACTATCTAAGTATCGATCCTACAATGCCTCCAATCAAGCAGAAGCGCCACTTCCTAGGACCCGAAAGGTCCATAGCACTCGAGGAAGAGGTAGACCGCCTACTCAACAACAACTTCATCTGCGAAGCCGACTACCCTGAATGGGTCTCCAATCCAGTTATATTCAAAAAGCCAATGGTAAATGGCGAACATGCGTCGACTTCTCCGACTTAAACAAGGCATGTCCCAAGGACAGCTTCCCACTTCCGAAGATCGACCGACTTGTTGATTCGACCGCCCGATACCAGCTATTATCTTTCATGGGCGCCTATTCGGGCTATAATCAGATTCCGATGAATCTTCGCGACCATGATCGTATCTCTTTCATAACTGACCTTGGACTCTACTGCTATCGCGTCATGCCCTTCGGTCTCAAGAATGTCGGTGCCACTTATCAACGAATGGTTAATCGTCTCTTTAAAAACCAAATTGGGAAATCCACAAAGGTCTACGTGGATGATATGCTGGTAAAATCTAAAGTACCAAGCGACCACGTCCACGACCTCTCTGAAATGTTCGATGTCCTCTGTCAATACGACATGAAACTCAATCCCCTGAAGTGCTCCTTCGGAGTCGCCTCTGCGAAATTTTTTGTTTCATCGTCAGCTCCTGAGGCATCGAAGCTAACCCCGAAAAAATCCAAGTCATTCGAGATATCCAAGTCCCCTAGAACATCAAAGATATCCAAAATTTAAACAGAAAGGTCACCGCTTTAGGTCGGTTCAACTCAAATGCCACCGACAAGTGCATCCCTTTCTTCGATTTACTTCGAAAGGGGAAGCGTAATTTTAAGTGGACCCCGGAATGCGTCTCTGCATTCGAGGATCATCTGAATCACTTAGAGCGACAACCTATCTTATCCAAGCCGTGGGCCACAAGGACTTATACATTTATTTTTGTTGTTTCCATGTAGGCAATCAGCTCGGCACTAGTGCGCATCGAAAACCATGTCCAACGGCCCGTCTACTACATCAGCAAAAGATTGACGAGGGCACAGAAGAATTATCCGAAGCTGTAGAAGCTAGCATTCTGCTTATTGATTTCCTCTTGGAAGCTTCGACCTTATTTCCAGTCTCACCCCATAAAGGTATTCACCGACCAACCACTCCGGCCTACCTTACCGCGGCCTGAAGCATCAAGGCGGCTACTGAAATGGAACATAGAACCGAGTCAGTTTGAAATAACCTTCGTCCCTCGTCGTGCCATCCTTGGGCAAGCCCTCGCCGATTTCATAGTAGAATTCACGACTTCGAAGGAACCATCTCCCGAGGAAGCCGAAACTTCAAATCTCCAGTGGAGACCATTTGTAAGCGTGTCTTCTAACCGCAAATCTTCCGAAGCTGTAGTAGTGCTCGTCACTCCAGAGGAACGCTCGATATGCTATGCTTTGAAGATCACCTTCCCTTCTACCAACAACGACGCGGAATATGAAGCCATAATAGCCGGACTTAGAATCGCCATCAAACTTAAGTTGAAAGCTATTCAGGTCTTTTTCGACTCTCAACTCATTATGCTCTAGGTGCAAGAGAATTGGAACACCCCATAATTTTAAAACATTAAAATTAACAAAATTAAGAACACTTAATTTTTAGAAGAAGAATTAGGTGAAACGTGTTATGCCATTACGTTCGTCTCGGAATTCTGCTTGATATAGAGTCCGAATTTGCGTAAATCGGGCTCCGTATGAAGAAGTTATGGAGCTTAGAAGATTTCAAGTTTAAGCAGAAATTAAATTAAAATAATGATTAAATAATCAAAACAAATTCGAAATTCGAAATTCAGGAAAGCAGCTGAGGGTGAAATCTCCCGCTCAGGGGTGTCGCCCCCCATAGGGGTGTCGACATAGGTGTCGAACCCCCCTGTAGGGGCCGACCCGTGCTGACTGCTCTGGACAGTGACGGTTTTCTGAGTCGTAAGGCTATGCGACGACTTTTGATTGGCCTGGTGATGCATTTTCTTGGACTGGATGGTTTGGATGGATCCTAGGTTAATCTAAAGACTCGTATTAATTCTATACTTCTATATAATCACATTAAACCTAAACCCTAAACCTCATAACCCAACTCTATGAAGCTGTCATGCTGTCCATCGTTAAGATAACCTAGCCTCCACCATAACTAATCAAATTCAAGCTTAAAGATAATGATCAAAGCCTACATCAACGGATTAACTTATCAACTTCAGAAATCAGATTCCAGATCTTCTCTTCTTTCTTAATCTCTGCGAGTTCATGTAGCTTTCACAAGATAATTAAACTAAAGTAATTATGATAAGTTGTAAACTGTGATAATATGATTATGCCTATCTTATCAAATTTGCAAGTTGTCATCTTTTTTGGTTCATAGCCTATGCTTTTCTGATCAATTCTATCAGTTCATGCCTGTTCGTGCTCGTATATTTATGCCTATTTTGATACCATGATTCTCTTCCCTCTTCCTTATTCCTTTTTCTTTTTATGAGTTAGGCTACATCGAGCCTAACATATTATGCGAAATTCGCACACGTATAACGCTTGAATGATGGGAAAAAAGTTTGGGAAATGTTGAATAACATGTGATTTGTAAAAGGGCATAAATTGATGATGGCTATGGTTTAGAAATAATTGTATATAATAAGCAAACATGAGACTTGACGTAAATGGGTTTGGGTGTAAACTTGTGATAATTTGGTAAATTCAGTTATTTCTTAGATTTGGAACATGTAATAGGAATCATGACTTGTAATGAATCGAATCTAGAACTATGCCTAATTGTAAGATAATCAATTCTGATTCGAGCTTATATTTTTGTCAAATCTGAATTACCTATGCCTATGAGACTGTTGTGATTGATACAACGGTACCTATCATGTTGTACAACAAGTTGGTAATTCTTTTATGTTCAATTCTACCGAATTTTTATGCCTATGATGTAACTTGCTCAGTTTAGCCATACTTATTGTTAATGTACAACATGTCTATTGGAAACATGATTCTTGAGTTGGGTACACCATTACATGCCTATTTTGTTCCTTATGTCAATTCTTGTGTTTCTCCTCTATCCCTCTCCGTTTTATTTTTGGACCTTGTGGTACGTGCGATTGAAACGCGGGGAATTGGGTATAACTTAATTAAGTAATTTTGGGCATAACAAGTAAATGTGGCATATCTTGATTCTTGAGTTGGGTACACTTATGGATAATTTACATATAAATCTAGAACTGGATAGTAAATATGTAAATTGTCTAAAAGATGAACGCCTAAGACACGAGGTTAGATTTGGTTTGCGGTATAAGACTGCCCGGAACCGCCCAGCATATCCAGCAACCGCAAACGGCAGTCTAATGTGAGCGGTAAAAGGCATAAATTAGATGATTAGACATGAGGTTAAGGCTGGATTGTGGTGGATGTCTGCTCGGAACCGCCCGGTATATCCAGCGGCCACAAGTGATCGACTTAATGTGAGAGGTTTGTGCATTAATAACTAATTAATGTTGAATACGATACCTAAACGAGTTAGGCGGGTAGGGTTAAGTTAACATGGGTAAGAAGACAACTTAACCAATATTACATGAACAAAGTGGATAGTGTTAATGCAAGCTTAACCAATAATACATATGGACTTGATAAGTGAAAGGGTTAAGTAAATCTTGGGTAGGTGGGTAATATTAGTATACATAGGCCCACAAACTTAGTCGTTAAATAAACATGTGTGAATCAGTAGGAAGGTTAAGTGACATATGAATATTCAACACTTAACCAATACAACATGTTAATTAAACAAATAGATGGGGTTAGGTTAAATTGAGAACACTTAACCATTATAACATGTTGATTATGAAACTCTAGTAATGGGGACCCATTTCAGCAGTAACCCACATAGATGTATCATGGTACCCTGAACTAGGCAGGGTGGGGCACGATTACTGGGTTGATTATAAGCGGTCAAAATAGCGGCGGGTGGTGCATCAGTGTAGGTTCCGACGGAGTACGGGCGTGCACGTGCTTCGGAGTGGAAAAAGTAGGCACTGGGCATCAGTAGTCATACACTGTGCATCTTGAATTGTGTTGGGTTGCCATTATAGGGATTGATACACCCCATGGTGGGACCAACACAAGTATCTACAAACAAGAAGGGCTGAATGACACAAGTAATAAATACATGCTAGTTAGGGAGCCGATCGATTAAGCGATAAGGGGGTAGTGTGGGGACATCTAGTATATAGTATAGGCAAGTAAGGATTGTATGGGGTGGATACCTCCTACTATATGCTATGCCTGAAGAGTGCCAATTACAAGATTGGGATCAACTTTCAGTATGGAACTAGTAACGGTGCGATATATTTAGCGTTGGTGTAGTGTATGTAGTAGTTACCCTATAGTGATTAGAAGCGCATCGACGTTTATCTTATTCATCTTGCCTACCATGTCATGCGTGCTTATGTACAGTCATTTCTTACTTTCCAGTTTATGTTCTTATTCTGTTACTTTAATGATCATATTGTTAAAGTTACTGGACTCACCAGACTAATGTTTGACCTAGTTTGTTTCGCCTCTTTTCTTCCGTTCCCACCCCCAGGATCTCAGGGAGGAAATACTCAAGCTTAGTTCAGATGTCTCTTTCTTCCAGCTTGAAGTTGAAAGATGTACTGCTTGGCTTTGATTTTTCTTATGGCATTTTTTGTTGGGGAATATGCCTTTAAAATTTTGTACTCTGAAGGCTTTGTACAAGACTGATATTATGTACTTGGTTTTGTTGTTTTGAAGGTGTAACCAAACCTATTTCTGTTTCCACTGCAATAAAGTTATAATTTTTCAAGTACTGCTTTATCCATCTTGTAATATTCCATTCTGTTTACTTATAACGCTCCATAAAACTTAATGCAATTCCTTTGTGAGTGACATTAACGAACATGGGGTGTTTCACTTGGTATCAGAGCTGAAGGTTACCAGAACAGATAAAAGATTTTAAAAAACCGTTTTCAAAAGCATTTTTATAAAGAAGTATTTTCAAAAACATGTTTTAAAGAAGGAGTTTTCAATAGAAAGGTTTATTATGAAAAACATAATCCCCAAAAAGCCATATATCTTTCTTTCGATTCTTTGCTTCAAATCTCTTCCTTTTTCCTTCTTGAGTCTCTTCCCCCGCATGTAGATGCTTTTTCTAAGATATGTAAGGACTTACGTGCAATGGACATAAAACCGTTTCATAGGACTGAGACGTTTGTCGAAGCTAGAATTGGCTCAAAGAAGTGGAGGACTCGTTTGGTATCTTTGAGATAAACGATGGAAGGAAGGTTCAGCTAGCTGCTTGGTCGATGAGGGAGTTTAGACTAAGGAGCACAACCCAAGGATGAGGAATTTGTTGTTATGGCTTTAATCCACGAAGAAGGTAAAAGAGAAAGCGGAAAGAATAATCAACCCCATGACAAAAGAAGGTGTCTTATTTGAGGTATAACGGGCCATGTAATTAAGGACTGTAGGAAGAAGAAGAAGCCTGGTTGTTTTCATTGCAGTGAGGCAGGACATCTGATTAAAGACTTCCTGAGGAGGCAAGGACAAGGGAAAGGGCGGAGGACAAGACATACTTCCGGAGGATAGGTTCATGCTCTCATGGCACCAGGATGGGAGAGAGATAGAAACGTTTTTGTTGAAAGTTTGATTTTCCTTTTTGATCATCCTGCTCGAACTTTGTTTGACTTTTGCGCTTCGCAATCGTTTGTATCTGCTTCGTTAGTTGAAACGCTGCACCTAAATACTAGTCTAATTAGGGATCCCATTGTAGTCTCAAATCCTATTGGTGGTTCGACTCACTTATCTATGTTTTGTCGGGATTTGAGAGTGTCTATCTTGGGCGTTGTGTTTGAATGCAACGCCTTCGTTCTTGGTTTCATGGGCTATAGCTTGATTCTAGGGATGAATTGGCTAGCCAGGCATGGCGCCATCCTAGATTGCGAAAAGAGGGTAGTTGGACTGTTGACTCGTCGTGGAAAGACCCTTGATATTTCTTGTGACCTAGGGGTTCGGTGATGCTTAGCTACCTAGAATCTCTTGACGCATTCATCGATGATTTGAAATATGTTCGTATAGTCCGTGAGTATGGTGACATCTTTGATGAGGTTCGGGGCTTAACCCCAAGGCGCGAGATAGACCTCCATATATACTTAGTAGATAATGAAAACCCAGTTGCATTACCAGTGCGCCACATGGCTTCGAGAGAGAGGAGGGAACTCAGTAAGCAAGCAGGGGAACTACTTGAGGAAGGGTTCATAAGAAGAAGTATTTCAGAATGGAGTGCTCCAATTGTTTTTGCTACGAAGGTTGATGGTTCGCTAAGATTGGGCGTGGACTATAGGGAGTTGAACAAGCTCACGAAGAAGAATAGACACCCATTGCCGAGGATAGATGACTTGTTCGATCAGTTGGTTGGCGCTTCGGTTTTCTCATAGTTGGATTTAGCTACAGGATTTCATCAACTAAGGGCGGCTGAGGACAGCATAGATAAGCCTGCTTTTAGGGCTCCCGATGGTCTCTTCGAATGGCTCGTCATGCCTTTTGGTTTGACGAGTGCACTCACATATTTCTTAGACTAGATGAGTAGGGTATTTAGGAAGTTCTTAAACAAGTTTGTGGTAGTCTTTGTGGATGGTATTTTGATTTTCTCTAGAAGCGAAGAAGAGCATGCCCTACATCTTAGGGAAGTCTTAGAGACCCTACGAGCGCATCAACTCAAAGCTAAGTTCTCCAAATATCATTTTTGGAGGAAAGAAGTGAGGTTCTTAGAACACGTGGTCTCTAAGGAAGGAATAGCAGTGGACCCTGCGGAGGTGGTGGCAATCCAAGATTGGAAGGTTCCTAGAAAAGCAACGGAAGTAAGAAGTTTTCTAGGGTTGGTAGGCTACTATAGGAAGCTCGTTAAGGACTTTGCGAAGATATTGGCCCCAGTTTTGACTTTTTTAGATGGGAGCAAACCATTCAGAGTATATACCAGTGCTTGCGGGACAAGGCTTGGAGCAGTTTTCGATGCATAAGGAAAAGGCGACATGCAAAAGGTTGTAGGTACGTAGTTATGTTTGAGCATCGCGTATCGTCCACAGACGGATGAACGGACAGAAAGCGTGAATAGAATCCTTGAAGATCTTTTTGAGGTTATGTATCCTAGGTTTTGGAGGGACATGAGAAGAGCACCTTCCATTTGTGGAGTTCGCTTATAACAATAGTTATTAAGCTAGTATTAGGGTTTTTATGGACGACCGTATCGAACACCCACTTGTTGGTGGGAGTCTACGGATAAGATTTTTCTTGGACCCGAGCTGATCAGAGAGAAACTTTAGGGAAGATGAACTTGATTCGAAGACGAATGAAGACGACACAGGACTGACAAAAGTCAAACGCTGACTAGAGTCGAACCGATCTTGAGTTCGATGTTGGAGACATGGTTTTTATTAAAGTGTCACCGTTGAGGAACGTAGATCGCTTTGGGGAGTGTATTAGCACCATGATTCGTAGGACCCTTTCCCATTACAGAGGGGATTGGACAGATGGCGTACAGAGTGAAGTTGCCGGAGAAGCTTAGTAGTGTTCACGACGTGTTTCACATGTCGTATTTGCAGAAATGTTTACATGATACTGCGGAAGTAGTGAAGCCGAGCATGCTTAGAGAAGTGGAAGTGGAGCGAGATGCCACGATTAGATTAGCTCCTACATGCGTCCTTGGATTGGAGATCAAGAAGTTACGCAACCGAGAAGTCAAATTAGCCAAACTGCTATGGGTAAATGATCAAGGACACATGACTTGGGAGACGGAAGACAAGATGCGTACGCTGTATCCTTTCCTTTTTTTGAGGGTAGACTCTTAGCTTCTCCTTTTTGTATTGCTTTGTTTATACTTGTTCTATCATTTATTATGTTCTCTCGTTTAGTATGTCCTCTCGTTTACATCCTCGATCTTTAGATAGGAAAATCCTATGGTTGTAAACATGTTATTGAGACATGTTATGTTTGGTGGATGCAAGTGGATTCAAGTGTTTGCTAGTGGTTGCCTGTGGATGCATTTACACACATATTAGGCACTAGATCGGCTCAGTCACTTTCATATTGCATATGTATATATGTATTTGTATATGGGTTGAAATTTGATGTGTTATCATATGGATGTTGCATTTGTATGAATGTGCGGTTGTGCACTCATATAGAAATGATATGTATCAATAGGGTTCTTTTGCATACATAATGGACGCATGGCACTATCATGATTTGCATTAAGGAGGTCAACTGAATCAGTACCGCCTAATTTTGCATTAGATAAGGACATATACACACACTATGTATATGATCATGAAAGCATTAGAAATATTCTTAAGGACAATGGATGCCTGTGATTGAATGGTTGTGTAGATGGATGTTGGATGGTAGGATATACATTCTTCTTGACTTGGAGATTTCGGGAACGAAATCCTTTAAGGAGGGGAGAATGTAACACCCCGTAATTTTAAAACATTAAAATTAATAAATTTAAGAACACTTAATTTTTAGAAGAAGAATAAGGTGAAACCGGTTACGCTATTGCGTTCATCTCGGAATTCTGCTTGAGATAGAGTCCGAATTTGCGTAAATCGGGCTCCGTATGAAGAAGTTATGGAGCTTAGAAGATTTCAAGTGTAAGCAGAAATTAAATTAAAATAATAATTAAATAATCAAAACAGATTTGAAATTCAAAATTCAGGAAAGCAACTAAGCGGGAAATCTCCCGCTCAGGGGTGTCGACCCCCCTCCCCCCCCCCCCCGAGGGGTGTCGACATAGGTGTCGACCCCCCTGTAGGGGTCGACCCCTACTGACTGTTCTGGACAGTGACGATTTTCTGAGCCGTAGGGCTACGTGGCAACTTCTGATTGGCCTGATGACGCATTTTCTTGGACTGGATGGTTTGGATGGATCCTAGATTGATCTAAAGGCTCATATTAATTCTATACTTCTATATAATCACATCAAACCTATACCCTAAACCTCATAACCCTATTCTATGAAGCCGTCATGTTGTCCATCTCTAAGCTAACCTAGCCTCCACCATAACTAATCAAATTCAAGATTAAAGACAATGAACAAAGCCTACATCAACGGATTAGCTTATCAACTTCAGAAATCAGATTCCAGATCTTCTCTTCTTTCTTAATCTCTGTGAGTTCATATAGCATTCACAAGATAATTAAACTAAAGTAATTATGATAAGTTGTAAATTGTGATCATATGATTATGCCTATCTTATCAAATTTGCAAGTTGTCGTATTTTTTGGTTCACAGCCTATGCTTTTCTTATCAATTCTATCAGTTCATGTCTGTTCGTGCTCATATATTGATGCCTATTTTGATACCATGATTCTCTTCCCTCTTCATTTTTCCTTTTTCTTTTTATGAGTTAGGATACTTCGAGCCTAACATATTATGCGAAATTCGCACACGTATAACGCTTGAATGATAGGGAAAAAGTTTGTGAAATGTTGAATAACATGTGATTTGTAAAAAGGCATAAATTGAAGATGGCTATGGTTTAGGAAAAATTGTATATAATAAGCAAACATGAGACTTGATGTAAATGGGTTTGGGTGTAAACTTATGATAATTTGGTAAGTTCAGTTATTTCACAAATTTGGAACATGTAATAGGAATCATGACTTGTAATGAATCAAATCTAGAACTATGCCTATTTGTAAGATAATCCATTGTGATTCATGCTTATCCTTTTGTCAAATCTGATTTACCTGTGCCTATGAGACTGTTGTGATTGACACAATGGTACCTATCATGTTGTACACCAAGTTGGTGATTCTTTTATGTTCAATTCTATCGAATCTTTATGGCTATTATGTAACTTGCTCAATTTAGCCATACTTATTGTTAATGTACAACATGTCTATTGGAAACATGATTCTTGAGTTGGGTACACCTTTACATGCTTATTTTGTTCCTTATGTCAATTCTTGTGTTTCTCCTCTATCCCTCTCCATTTTATTTTTGGACCTTGTGGTACGTACGATTGAAACGCAGGGAATTGGGTATAACTTAATTAAGTAATTTCGGGCATAAAAAGTAAATGTGGCATAACTTGAATTGACCATACTTATGGATAATTTACATATAAATCTAGACATCGGTAGCAAATATGCAAATTGGCTAAAAGATGAACGCCTAAGACACGAGGTTAGACTTGGTTTGCGGTATAAGACTGCCCGGAACCGCTTGGCATATCCAGCAACCGCAAACGGCACTCTAATGTGAGAGGTCAAAGGCATAAATTAAATGCTTAGACGTGAGGTTAAGTCTGGCTTGTGGTGGAAGTATGCCCGGAACCGCCCAACATATCCAGCGGCCACAAGTGATTGACTTAACGTGAGAGGTGTGGCGACCTGAACTTCCCCGTGAAGGAAAGAACGAATTTCTTTGAGGACAAGACGAATCAGATCACAAACAGAAGAACATTTCATTGTTTATTACAACAATTCCGTCAGAATACAAGAATATACAGAGTATGAATAAATATTACACATTTACTAAATATCAGAGATTACAATAAATTACACAGCAGCGGAAAATAATACAAAACACAACTGAAAGTAATACACGGTTACAGAGCTTTCCGAGTATCATTCCAGCTATAAACTAGGATTCTGTGAATATAAATCTGCAAAACCAAAACTACTAGCTGCCCATGGAAAATAGGGGCACTCAGAGTTTAGGTTAAAACAATAAACTCCAGGTCAGTCATGTGACTGGTGAGAGAACTAAAACAGTTATTAATCTTTATTTTAAACTTAGGTAAATCAAGTAACCACACCGTATAATACGGAACGGGTTTCCTCCCAAGGATACCAGTGTATAAAACAAACAGCGCAATGCTAAATAAAGAAACACGAGGCTATTATAAGATCCAGGTCCCATCACACAATGCAAGCCGGAGGATAGGGTTTTACCTTATAATTGCCAAAGAATGCTTGATACGCTAAATTTCATCTTTTATTATTACTATAAGTATATAGTGTCAAAACAATTTCAATCATAAGTATCAATCATAGATAGCATAAGTGCCCCACTATGTCGCCGTACTAGTTCTACAATTAAAACCGCAAAGGTCGTATTGGAAATTGGATTTCCGTCATGAGTCGAGGCAAGGGGCAAGCTCCTCTCCGTTCGAGACACTCTAGCAAATGTCTCAGGACCACACATAGCGATCCTGGATCTTTAGGTTCGGTCCTCTCTTACTTTTGAGGATTAGTTATTCCTGAACACACGTTTCCCGGTCCTAACAGGCCTATATCCGAGGCGCCTTACATCCAACAACCACACAGGTAAAAAGTATATAAATGTCAGGGTTGGTAGGTCACTGACATCACCCATAGCTAGAAAGAAACGTCGTGCTCTCCCTGCAGTCACTATCCCGTTTTTGACTCATACCGAGGTGTGAGGCTCGCGAATTAACGCCATACACAAAGCTGTGCCACATAGGCTGTGCTTTGATCATCAACCACAAGACTTTGCTTTTCAACAGAAGCCTTGATCATTTGCCACTTAGGCATGCCACACAGGCAATTCATGCCGTGCGATTGATGTCTATCGATATATAACCTCTAAGCTCATACATCTTAGAGAAGGGCGTTAAGCAAGAGAATAAATTCTCCGCCGCCAAACAGATATATATTTAATAGAAATCAATCACACAGAATAAAATCCAATGTCAGACACACAGTCCATTTACAAGTTCGTTCTGGGTCTGAACGAAATCGGAGGAACCTTATTCCTCGCATATCCATCGATCTCCAAATACGTCTGGACAATCACAAACTGATTCCCTCCTCTTGGGTGTATAGCCGAATCAAGATCATCAGTAATCATCCAAACGATGTGAAGACCTCCGGTCTTCAACCACTGTCTTCATCTTCGACTTAACGTCGAATTGGTTATTCAGAATGGGTATAAACCCGGCCTTTCCGAATAACCCACATATATAATAAACAAGTGTTACACGAACACAACATACGCCTCATTCCAATTCAAGATATTATTTTATTCAAATATTCACATTCTTAGGGAAAGGTTCCCATTAATTTTATCAAAGATAAATTCTTCTAAATTTATTTTTTAATCTTCCTTTGGATATCGTTTCAAACCATGTTAAGGTTTTCCAAACTAGTCGGGATTAGCGAACCACACCAAAGTAATTATTTATTTTATTTCCCAATCCCAACTTATTCATCGCATGGGGCAAAACTGGTAATACTCCATTTCTTACACCACGGTGTTATCGGTAAATATTAATTACCATTTCACGTTCAAATCTAATTAAAGATTTAACTATCGCTTTGGAGCAAAACTGGTGATACTCCATTCTCGATCACTTTAATCTAATTAAAGATTCATTAAAACTCCACTTAGTTTTTATCTTCCCAAAAATCAATATCCTGTCTTTAACTGGGTTAAAGAACCAATGTCATCTAAAACACGGTTCACGATAAACCCAAAATCACATTCCATTGTTAATCGGGTTAAAGAACAAGTGTTATTCAAAACACCGCTCACGATAAACCCCAAAAATCAATTTAAATTCAATTCCAATTAAATACTAATTAACTGGAAATTTTCACCAAATCTTAATTAAAAAATTTATTCTTTTCTAAATTGGGTTCAAGGACAGTGTTATTTAAGACACCATTCACGACGAACCCAAAATCCCATTTGATTTTAAATACAAGGCTCTGAATAGAAAATATATCGGCTTATATTCAATATCAAATTCTGAAACCAACAAATATCGTATTGGAAATAATGATATAAATATATATTTCAAATTTCCACAACCGTATCTGTATAATCACGAAATCCAACGTCGAAATATTCCAAAGATAATTTCGATTCAAATCCATTCCAATTCGTATATTGGAAATTCTGATTATTTTCAAAACCATTTCAAATCTAGTTCAAAACTAGTTCATTTCGAGAAAAATATATTTTTATCCTTACAAATGTGGAAACTTAATCCCAATTCTTTCAAAATCATTTATTATGATTTTACACAAATTATTAACATTTTTAATAATTTTATCAAGGCATGTTCAGCCGATTTCCAATAACGGTCGTCGAACTGCACTTACAACGACCTTTTCCAAATTTGATTTGGACATAATTCCAAATCCAACCCTTACATTTCAAATTTCTAATATTCATTGGAAATCTCTTTTCGATACGAACCCAATGGTTCCGGTTTCAGAAGAATCCGGCGATCGAATCTCCCGTAACGTCAACTCGAAGTCAATGGTCGAAATTCGTGAACTGTCGCGGGGCGACACGTTCTATTCAGGCCATTAATATATATTATATATTTCATCGATTTCAATTCAAAACATATTTTATAATTCGTTTTAAATTCGTTCTCAAAACAATCTCAACTTCATATTCAATTTCAAATCAAAATTGAATATTTCATATCATTAATATATAAATGATAATATTTTCAAAACGTTATATTTTGAAATCACTTCCTTTGCTATATTCATTAGAAAAAAGAATATAATCGATATAAATATCGCTCGCGTCAAAATGGCGCATATCTAATCAACACGGCTTTATATATTTCAATAACTTCGTTATTCTATTCAACAAACGAATATTTTCTTCAACACATGAATATATATTTCTTTCAACACATAAATATTCTCAACACATGAGCATCGCCAACACATGACTATTTTTGTTATTTAATATATTTGATAAAATTGTGTTTATATCGTTTAATTCTTAATCAGACTCTAATTTTGTATATGATAAGGATGTAAATTTTATTGTTAATATATTTTACTCAACACATGAATATATATTTCATTCAACACATGAATATTTTCGACACATGAGAATATATTTCATTATACTCTTTATTTTTCCAAATGGAATGAGGCCCAATCAATTACCATATAATGTTAATTATATGGATTTCATACAACACATGTAAATAATAGCAATGATAAATAATCAACCATCATCCAGAGTACACCACACAACTGCATAAGCATTAAATATAACTAATTAACGCTTACACAGTCTGTCAATCAAACGATCGACATACAACTAAACAATTGGGATTAGTGTACGTCAAATATCATCCCAACACTCATGCGGGGTTTCAATCGACAAACACTGAATATTATTTGTGCAGTTGGGCGACGTCTAAAATTTATCGTCCCAATAAATATCCTTCAAATGGGTGTACATAAACTAACCGTCTGATTTGTAAATGAATATTTATTTTATTTTATTCACATACACGTTAAAAATTATATTTTTAACGATAAAATATTTTTAACTATATAAATATTTTATTTCATTTCACATCACACAATAAATTTTCACAACAACATACAATCAAACAAACAAGTCATCCATGGTCTTTGGACGACGGGTGTAGGGTGCCGCTAAGCACCGTCTGCATCCTAGCATATATTTCAACTAGAAATATAAATAAATTAAAAGTGAGGAGTTCTCACCGACTAGCTAAACCAATTCACCGCGACTCTTCATATATAGAAATCTTCGCCGTGTTTCCTTTTCTCACTTTCCTTGTCTGTATCCACAACATATATACAAATCGCATCTTTATATTGTTTCCATGTATATAAAAATCACATTTTTATAACTACGCTACATGGATAAAAATTCCATTTTTATACCGCTACTATATAGATAAAAGTTCTATTTTTATACCGCTACTATATAGATAAAAATTCTATTTTGATAACTACGCTATATAGATAAAAATCACATTTTTATACCGCTACTATATAGATAAAAATTCTATTTTTATACCGCTACTATATAGATAAAAATTCTATTTTTATAACTATGCTATATAGATAAAAATCACATTTTTATATACAAAGATCTTATTTTTATATCTTTATAACATATATAAAAATCTCTCCTTTACATCGCTATTATATAGATAAAAATTATATTTTTATACCGCTAATATATAAATAAAAATTCTATTTTTATAACTACGCTATATAGATAAAAATCACATTTTTTTATACAAAGATCTTATTTTTATATCTTTATAACATATATAAAAATCTCTCCTTTACACCGCTACTAAAAGATAAAAATTATATTTTTGTCTTGCTAGTAATATAATGAAAATTATATTTTTAATCTTCACATAGAATAAAAATAAAATTTTTATTACTTAAAAATCTTATTTTTATCATTTAAAAATTATACCTTTATTCTTTATACATAAAAAAAATCAGTTTTAAATTCTCTACACCTATAAAATCAGTTTTTAATTCGAAGAAAATAAATAAAACTCAAAATTAAAAACTTACTTTGCCTTTTCAGAGGGGAGGGGGGTGTTCTCCGTCGAACTAGGGGGCATGGAGGAGGTGGGTGGCGCCAGGGGGTTGTGCGAGGCGGTGGTGGTCGGCAAGGGGACCCCTGGATAGTAGGCAATTGTTAAGGGAACGTTGCTCAATTAGGAAGTGCTTGCTCGATTTATTAGCGGTAGCTCGAGGCAGCTAATAATTAAGAAAGTAGCCCCTTGTGACCTCGGGGGCAGTAAATAACTATTATATTAAGCTGAGCTGAGAGAGAGTTCGTAGTATCGGGGCCTTTAGCTATTGTTCTTGAGAAATGACCAGGTCTAGCCCATTCCTCGAAAGACTTTTTTACAGGATCCCTATCTACAACAATTTTCACTTCGGGTTCCGGCGAACGAATAATCATTAAGTCCTCCCGTCTTCATCTTCGACTTGTCGTCGAATCGGTTATTCAGAATGGGTATAAACACGGCCTTTCCGAATAACCCGCGTATATAATAAACAAGTGTTACACAAACACAACATACGCCTCATTCCAGTTCAGAATATTCTTTTATTCAAATATTCACATTCTTAGGGAAAGGTTCCCATTAATTTTATCAAAGATAAATTCTTCTAAATTTATTCTTTAATCTTCCTTTGGATACCATTTCAAACCATGTTAAGGTTTTCCAAACTAGTCGGGATTAGCGAACCACACCGAAGTAATTATTTATTTTATTTCCCAATCCCAACCTATTCATCCCATGGAGCAAAACTGGTAATACTCCATTTCTAACACCACGGTGTTATCGGTAAATATTAATTACCATTTCACGTTCAAATCTAATTAAATATTTAACTATCGCTTTGGAGCAAAACTGGTGATACTCCATTCTCGATCACTTTAATCTAATTAAAGATTCATTAAAACTCCACTTAGTTTTAATCTTCCCAAAAATAAATATCCTGTCTTTAACTGGGTTAAAGAACCAATGTCATCTAAAACACGGTTCACGATAAACCCAAAATCAGAATCCATTGTTAATCGGGTTAAAGAAAAGGTGTTATTCAAAACACCGCTCACGATAAACCTCAAAAACCAATTTAAATTCAATTCCAATTAAATACTAATTAACTAGACAATTTCACCAAATCTTAATTAAAAGATTTATTCTTTTCTAAACTAGGTTCAAGGACATTGTTATTTGAGACACCATTCACGACGAACCCAAAATCGAATTTGATTATCAATTTCTGAAACCAACAAATATCGTATTGGAAATAACGATATAAATATATCTTTCAAATTTCCTCAACCATATCCGTGTAAACACGAAATCCAACATCGAAATATTCCAAAGATATTTCGATTCAAATCCATTCCAATTCGTATATTGGAAATTCTGATTATTTTCAAAACCATTTCAAATCTAGTTCAAAACTAGTTCATTTCGATAAAAATATATTTTTATCCTTACAAATGTGGAATTTTTCATCCTAGTTCTTTCAAAATCACTTATTATGATTTTACACAAATTATTAATATTTTTAATAATTTTGTCAAGGCCCTTTCAGCCGATTTCCAATAACGGTCGTCGAACTACAAGTACAAAGATCTTTTCCAAATTTGATTTGGACATAATTCCAAATCCAACCGTTAGATTTCAAATTTCTAATATTCATTGGAAATCTCTTTTCGATATGTACCCAACGTTTCCGGTTTCAGGAGAATCCGACGGTCGGATCTCCCGTAACGTCAACTCGAAGTCAATGGTCGAAATTCGCGAACTGCCGCTGTGTGGCATGTTCTATTCAGGCCATTAATATATATAATATATATATTATATATATTTCATCGATTTAAATTTAAAACGTATTTTATAATTCGTTTTAAATTCGTTTTCAAAACAATTTCAATTTCATATTCAAATCAAAATTGAATATTTAATATCATTAATACATAAATGATAATATTTTCAAAACGTTATATTTTGAAATCACTTCCTTTTCTCTATTCATTAGAAAAAGGAATATAATCGATATAAATATCGCTCATGTCAAAATGGCACATATCTAATCAACACGGCTTTATATATTTCATTAACTTCATTATTCTATTCAACAAATGAATATTTTCTTCAACACATGAATACATATTTCTTTCAACACATGATTGTTCTCAACACATGAGCATCGCCAACACATGACTATTTTTGTTATTTAATATATTTGATAAAATTGTGTTTTATATCGTTTAATTCTTAATCAGACTCTAATTTTATATATGATAAGGATGTAAATTTTATTGTTAAAATATTTTACTCAACACATGAATATTTTCAATACATGAATATATATTTCATTCAACACATGAATATTTTCAACACATGAACATATATTTCATTCTACACTTTATTTTCCCAATTGGAATGAGGCACAATCAATTACCATATAATGTTAATTATATGGATTCCATACAACACATGTAAATAATAGCAATGATAAATAATCAACCATCATCCAGAGTGCACCACACAACTGCATAAGCATTAAATATAACTAATTAACGCTTACACAGTCTGTCAATCAAACGATCGACATACCACTAAACAATTGGGATTAGTGTATGTCAAATATCATCCCAACACCCGTGTGGGGTTTCAATCCACAAACACTGAATATTATTTGTGCAGTTGGGCGACGTGTAAAATTTATCGTCCCAATTAATATCCTTTAAATGGGTGTACATAAACAAATCGTCTGATTTGTAAATGAATATTTATATTATTTTATTCACATACACGTTAAAAATTATATTTTTTAACGATAAAATATTTTTAACTATATGAATATTTTATTTCATTCCACATCACACAATAAATTTTCACAACAACATACAATCAAACAAATAAGCCATCCATGATCTGTGAACGACGGGTGTTGGTTACTGCTAAGCACCGTCTTCATCCTAGCATATATTTCAACTAGAAAAATAAATAAATTAAAAGTGAGGAGTTCTCACCGACTAACTAGACCAATTCACCGCGACTCTTCGTATATAGAAATCTTCGCCGTGTTTCCTTTTCTCACTTTCGTTGTCTGTATCCACTACATATATATAAATCGCATCTTTATATTGTTTCCATGTATATAAAAATAACATTTTTATAACTATGCTACATGGATAAAAATTCCATTTTTATACCGCTACTATATAGATAAAAATTCTATTTTTATACCGCTACTATATCGATAAAAATTCTATTTTTATAACTACGCTATATAGATAAAAATCACATTTTTATACCGCTACTATATAGATAAAAATTCTATTTTTATACCGCTACTATATAGATAAAAATTCTATTTTTATAACTACGCTATATAGATAAAAATCACATTTTTATATACAAAGATCTTATTTTCATATCTTTATAACATATATAAAAATCTCTCCTTTACACCGCTACTATATAGATAAAAATTATATTTTTATACCGCTACTATATATATAAAAATTCTATTTTTATAACTACGCTATATAGATAAAAATCACATTTTTATATATAAAGATCTTATTTTTATATCTTTATAACATATATAAAAATCTCTCCTTTACACCGCTACTATATAAATAAAAATTATATTTTTATCTTGCTAGTAATATAATAAAATTTATATTTTTAATCTTCACATACAATAAAAATCAAATTTTTATTACTTAAAGATCTTATTTTTATCATTTAAAAATTATACCTTTATTCTTTATACATAAAAAAATCAGTTTTTATTTCTCTACACCTATAAAATCAGTTTTAAATTTGAAGAAAATAAATAAAACTCGAAATTAAAAACTTACTTTGCCTTTTCGGGGGGAGGGGGTGCACTCCGTCGAACTAGGGGGGCATGGAGGTGGTGGGTGGCGCCAGGGGGCTGTGTGAGGTGGTGGTGGTCTGCTAGGGGAGTGGCGGCGGTTTTATTCGAAGAGGAGGGAATCGGCGAAGGGAGGAGGAGCTAGAGGGATCAGAGGAGAAGGAGGGGGTGTTCTCCGTTCGACGACGGCGCGCCACAGGGTGCGGCGGCGGTGTGTAGAACGCGACAGCATTCATCTTTTTTTTCGTTTGACCTAAACCGATTTGAATGGTAAGTGACAGGGGGGCTGAAGTGGAAAAAGAAAGGGAGGGTTGGGGGTATTTTATAAAATTTAATTATTTTATTATTTAAAATTTCCAAAAATTAACTTTTTACTTCGAGCTCGAAATCGAACCCATCAACTGTCATCCCTAGATAATTACCCCCATTCCTAACACAATGGGATATGTATCGTAAGCTGATTCGATCGTTTCGATCAGTTTCCGTCAAAATCAAAATATAAATCTATATATTGATTTTGAACGCACATTTCAAATTACCGGGGCCACATACGGACTCTAAAAATTCCCAAAAAATATTTTCTAGCTTTGTATTAACGATACGATCCTAACAAAACTAATTTCATCAAATTCCGAGACCGTGTGAAAAATGGCAATTTTATGGTCGATCGAAATTGACTGAAATTGTCAAAACTCGTATTACTTCGCTACGCTCACATATTAATTCGAAAAATTAAAAATTTTGAAATCTACTAATAACTTGACATCCCGGACCCAACAAAAGTGGTTGCGTCGAAAACCGATGTCGTTTGCAAAATTTCCATTTTTAAGGGCTCAAAATTCCACAGCGACTATTCTGAATTTTCAAATGGACGTAACTTTTGATTCCCGCTATGAAATTTCAATTTTTCGGATTCGTTGAAAAGATATTTTCAATTAGATTCTAATATTTTTGGTTTCGCTAAAATCTGGATTATTTTGAATCATGTACACTCATTTGAAATTTGAAATCGAATTTTCAAACTACCGCGTCATTTTCATTTCCTTTTATATTTAAAATAAAATATTTATATTCTAACGTCGATTCAAATAAATATATACGTTCTAATTTATTCAACATAAATTTCTCATCGTTATTATTTAAAATAATTCATTTTAAATGTTCTAAATTCATTCCAAAATAAAATTTTTAAATTGGCTCGGATTTTCTGGGTTGTTACAATCTCCCCCACATAAAACTTTTCGTCCCGAAAAGGAACGAAGCTAAAAGTTGTTTTACTAATCAACTCAACTTTCATTATTTTCTTTACGGCTTAAGTTCTTCAACTTTTCAGTTTCTAAGAACTTTTCAAATTTTTCAAAAATTTGGCTAACACCCTAAATTTTCGAAAAATTTCGCCATAATCTCCCCTGCACCGGGAGCTTCGAGATAATTCTAATAGCCTCCCATGGCCTTCACCATTCCAAAAGAAAAGGTAAAAGCCAAGCGGCTAGCCAATCGGCTCATAAAATCATCAAATTCTCAAGAAATACAATAAACATGTACCTATTTGTCGGGCAAACAATTTTATTCTTTTGCTCTAGCCTCCTTGCTATGACCTGTTCAATAGATATACATGTATATGCATGCAATTGTAATTATTTTTCAATACAGTTCAATATTTGGTCCCATTAGGCTAAATGGTTCCAAAATTTCAAACCAATAATCAAACAACACAACCATCAATCAATTAGTGGATTAACGTTTCAAATTCATAACTTTGATACATATACAGAAAATCATGTTTTTGATGCCAAATCACAACAATAAACCTATCTAGTTTTGGTTCTCACACCAGTCTAATGGAAATATATAGATATCACACTTTCGAAACTCGAACATAAGTACTGGTGATGTAGCTACAATCATCAGAATCATCTCCGGGCGACTAGAGTGCGATTTTATCTCTATCCAGTATATTAAAACTTCGAATATACGTTCATGACGCGTATATGCATATCGGATTGTCCAAATTCAATACAAATAAATATTCAAATACGTATAAAACGATTTAAATTTCAAAATAAAATTTGTCTTCATTTTAAAAATATACTCTTCACACTCTTTCTAGGATACTACTGATCCCATCTCTAACGAGTTATTCTCATTGGACATTACTAATCCAATCTCTGATGAATTCTTTCATTCGGTTCTAATGTGTCTTGTTCTCGAGCTCTGTAAACCAAAGCTATGATACCAAATGTGGCGACCCAAACTTCCCCGTGAAGGAAAGAACGAATTGCTTTGAGGACAAGACGAATCAGAACACAATCAGAAGAACATTTCATTGTTTATTACAATAATTCCATCAGAATACAAGAATATTCAGAGTATGAATAAATATTACACATTCAATAAATATCAGAGACTACAATAAATTACATAGTAGCGGAAAATAATACAAAACACAACTGAAAGTAATACAAGGATACAGAGCTTTCCGAGTATCATTCCAACTGTAAACCAGGATCCTGTGAATATAAATCTGCAAAACCAATACTACTAGCTGCCCGCGAAAAATAGGGGCACCCAGAGTTTAGGTTAAAACAATAAACTCCAGGTCAGTCATGTGACTGGTGTGAGAACTAAAACAGTTATTAATCTTTATTTTCAAGTTAGGTAAATCAAGGGACCACGCCGTATAACACGGAATGGGTTTCCTCCCAAGGATACTAGTGCATAATATAAACAACGCAATGCTACATAAAGAAAAATGAGGCTATTATAAGACCCAGGTCCCATCACACAATGCAACGCAAGCCGGAGGATAGGGTTTTACCTTATAATAGCCAAAGAATGCTTGATACGCTAAATTTCATCTTTTATTATTACTATAAGTGTATAGTGTCAAAACAATTTCAATCATAAGTATCAATCATAGACGGCATAAGTGCCCAATACCACTATGTCACCATACTAGTTCTACAATTAAAACCGCAAAGGTCGTATTGGAAATTGGATTTCCATCATGAGTCGAGGCAAGGGGAAAGCTCCTCTCCGTTCGAGACACTCTAGCAAATGTCTTAGGACCACACACAGCGATCCTGGATCTTTAGGGCCAGTCCTCTCTTAATTTTGGGGATTAGATATTCCTGAACGCACGTTTCCCAGTCCTAACAGACCTATATCCGAGGCGCCTCGCATCCAACAACCACACAGGTAAAAAAAATATAAATGTCAGGGCTGGTAGG
The DNA here is from genome assembly GCA_030737875.1 of Allium sativum. NCBI lineage: Eukaryota > Viridiplantae > Streptophyta > Magnoliopsida > Asparagales > Amaryllidaceae > Allium > Allium sativum. Next base: position 38,404,523 of record JASFAX010000020.1, on the reverse strand, counting down.
TCGCTGACATCACCCATAGCTAGAAAGAAACGTCGTGCTCTCCCTGCAGTCACTGTCCCGTTTTTGACTCATACCAAGGTGTGAGGCTCGCGAATTAACGCCATACACAAAGCTATGCCACATAGGCTGTGCTTTGATCATCAACCACAAGACTTTGCTTTTCAACAGAAGCCTTGATCATTTTCCACGTAGGCATGTCATACAGGCAATTCATGCCATGCGATTGATATCTATCGATATATAACCTCTAAGCTCGTCTTAGAGAAGGGCTTTAAGCAAGAGAATAAATTCTCCGCCACCAAACAGATATATATATATATAATAGAAATCAATCACACAGAATAAAATCCATTGTCAGACACACAGTCCATTTAAAAGTTCGTTCTGGGTCTGAACGAAATCGGAGGAACCTTATTCCTCGCATATCCATCGATCTCCAAATATGTCTGGACGATCACCAACTGATTCCCTCATCTTGGGTGTACGACCCAATCAAGATCATCAGTAATCATCCAAACGATGTGAAGACCTCCGGTCTTCAACCATCGGTAGCTCCTCCGGGCAAGGGGACCCCTGGATAGTAGGCAATTGTTAAGGGAACGTTGCTCAATTAGGAAGTGCTTGCTCGATTTATTAGCGGTAGCTCGAGGCAGCTAATAATTAAGAAAGTAGCCCCTTGTGACCTCGGGGGCAGTAAATAACTATTATATTAAGCTGAGCTGAGAGAGAGTTCGTAGTATCGGGGCCTTTAGCTATTGTTCTTGAGAAATGACCAGGTCTAGCCCATTCCTCGAAAGACTTTTTTACAGGATCCCTATCTACAACAATTTTCACTTCGGTTTCCAGCGAACGAATAATCATTAAGTTCTCCGATCTTCATCTTCGACTTGTCGTCGAATCAGTTATTCAGAATGGGTATAAACCCGGTCTTTCCGAATAACCCGCGTATATAATAAACAAGTGTTACACAAACACAACATATGCCTCATTCCAGTTCAGAATATTCTTTTATTCAAATATTCACATTCTTAGGGAAAGGTTCCCATTAATTTTATCAAAGATAAATTCTTCTAAATTTATTCTTTAATCTTCCTTTGGATATCATTTCAAACCATGTTAAGGTTTTCCAAACTAGTCGGGATTAGCGAACCACACCGAAGTAATTATTTATTTTATTTCCCAATCCCAACCTATTCATCCCATGGAGAAAAACTGGTAATACTCCATTTCTAATACCACGGTGTTATCGGTAAATATTAATTACCATTTCACGTTCAAATCTAATTAAATATTTAACTATCGCTTTGGAGCAAAACTGGTGATACTTCATTCTCGATCACTTTAATCTAATTAAAGATTCATTAAAACTCCACTTAGTTTTAATCTTCCCAAAAATCAATATCCTATCTTTAACTGGGTTAAAGAACCAATGTCATCTAAAACACGGTTCACGATAAACCCAAAATCAGATTCCATTGTTAATCGGGTTAAAGAAAAGGTGTTATTCAAAACACCGCTCACGATAAACCTCAAAAACCAATTTAAATTCAATTCTAATTAAATACTAATTAACTGGACAATTTCACCAAATCTTAATTAAAAGATTTATTCTTTTCTAAACTAGGTTCAAGGACAGTGTTATTTGAGACACCATTCACGACGAACCCAAAATCCAATTTGATTTTGAATACAAGGCTCTGAAAAGAAAATATATCGCCTTATATTCAATATCAATTTCTGAAACCAACAAATATCGTATTGGAAATAACGATATAAATATATCTTTCAAATTTCCACAACCATATCCATGTAAACACGAAATCCAACATCGAAATATTCCAAAGATATTTCGATTCAAATCCATTCCAATTCGTATATTGGAAATTCTGATTATTTTCAAAACCATTTCAAATCTAGTTCAAAACTAGTTCATTTCGATAAAAATATATTTTTATCCTTACAAATGTGGAATTTTTCATCCTAGTTCTTTCAAAATCATTAATTATGATTTTACACAAATTATTAATATTTTTAATAATTTTGTCAAGGCCCTTTCAGCCGATTTCCAATAACGGTCGTCGAACTACAAGTACAACGATCTTTTCCAAATTTGATTTGGACATAATTCCAAATCCAACCGTTAGATTTAAAATTTCTAATATTCATTGGAAATCTCTTTTCGATATGTACCCAACGGTTCCGGTTTCAGGAGAATCCGACGGTCGGATCTCCCGTAACGTCAACTCGAAGTCAATGGTCGAAATTCGCGAACTGCCGCTGTGTGGCATGTTCTATTCAGGCCATTAATATATATAATATATATATTTCGTCGATTTCAATTTAAAACGTATTTTATAATTCATTTTAAATTCGTTTTCAAAACAATTTCAACTTCATATTCAAATTCAAATCAAAATTGAATATTTAATATCATTAATACATAAATGATAATATTTTCAAAACGTTATATTTTGAAATCACTTCCTTTTCTATATTCATTAGAAAAAGGAATATAATCGATATAAATATCGCTCGTGTCAAAATGGCACATATCTAATCAACACGGCTTTATATATTTCATTAACTTCATTATTCTATTCAACAAATGAATATTTTCTTCAACACATGAATACATATTTCTTTCAACACATGATTGTCCTCAACACATGAGCATCGCCAACACATGACTATTTTTGTTATTTAATATATTTGATAAAATTGTGTTTTATACCATTTAATTCTTAATCAGACTCTAATTTTATATATGATAAGGATGTAAATTTTATTGTTAAAATATTTTACTCAACACATGAATATTGAAAATACATGAATATATATTTCATTCAACACATGAATATTTTCAACACATGAACATATATTTCATTCTACACTTTATTTTCCCAATTGGAATGAGGCACAATCAATTACCATATAATGTTAATTATATGGATTCCATACAACACATGTAAATAATAGCAATGATAAATAATCAACCATCATCCAGAGTGCACCACACAACTGCATAAGTATTAAATATAACTAATTAACGCTTACACAGTCTGTCAATCAAACGATCGACATACCACTAAACAATTGGGATTAGTGTACGTCAAATATCATCCCAACACCCGTGTGGGGTTTCAATCCACAAACACTGAATATTATTTGTGCAGTTGGGCGACGTGTAAAATTTATCGTCCCAATTAATATCCTTCAAATGGGTGTACATAAACAAACCGTCTGATTTGTAAATGAATATTTATTTTATTTTATTTTATTCACATACACGTTAAAAATTATATTTTTTAACGATAAAATATTTTTAACTATATAAATATTTTATTTCATTCCACATCACACAATAAATTTTCACAACAACATACAATCAAACATACAAGCCATCCATGATATGTGAACGACGGGTGTTGGGTGCTGCTAAGCACCATATGTATCCTAGTATATATTTCAACTAGAAAATAAATAAATTAAAATTGAGGAGTTCTCACCGACTAGCTAAACCAATTCACCGCGACTCTTCATATGTAGAATTCTTCGCCGTGTTTCCTTTTCCCACTTTCGTTGTTCCTATCCACTACATATAGAAAAATCGCATCTTTATATTGTTGCCATGTATATAAAAATCACATTTTTATAACTACGCTACATGGATAAAAATTCTATTTTTATACCGCTACTATATAGATAAAAATTCTATTTTTATAACTACGCTATATAGATAAAAATCACATTTTTATACCGCTACTATATAGATAAAAATTCTATTTTTATACCGTTACTATATAGATAAAAATTCTATTTTTATAACTACGCTATATAGATAAAAATCACATTTTTATATACAAAATCTTATTTTTATATCTTTATAACATATATAAAAATCTCTCCTTTACATCGCTATTATATAGATAAAAATTATATTTTTATACCGCTAATATATAAATAAAAATTCTATTTTTATAACTACGCTATATAGATAAAAATCACATTTTTTTATACAAAGATCTTATTTTTATATCTTTATAACATATATAAAAATCTCTCCTTTACACCGCTACTAAAAGATAAAAATTATATTTTTGTCTTGCTAGTAATATAATAAAAATTATATTTTTAATCTTCACATACAATAAAAATCAAATTTTTATTACTTAAAAATCGTATTTTTATCATTTAAAAATTATACCTTTATTCTTTATACATAAAAAAATCAGTTTTAAATTCTCTACACCTATAAAATCAGTTTTTAATTCGAAGAAAATAAATAAAACTCAAAATTAAAAACTTACTTTGCCTTTTTAGAGGGGAGGGGGTGTTCTCCGTCGAACTAGGGGGCATGGAGGAGGTGGGTGGCGCCAGGGGGTTGTGCGAGGCGGTGGTGGTTGGCTAGGGGAGTGGCAGTGGTTTTATTCGAAGAGGGGAGGGAATCGGCGAAGGGAGGAGGAGCTAGAGGGATCGGAGGAGAAGGAGGGGGTGTTCTCCGTTCGACGGCGGCACGCCACAGGGTGCGGCGGCGGTGGGTAGAACGCGACAGCATTCATCTTTTTTTCCTTTTCGTTTGACCTAAATCGATTTGAATGGTAAGTGACGGTTGGGGGGGGGGGTTGAAGTGGAAAAAAAAGGGAGCGTTGGGGGTATTTTATAAAATTTAATTATTTTATTATTTAAAATTTCGAAAAAGTAACTTTTTACCTCGAGCTCGAAATTGAAACCACCGACTGTCGTCGCTAGCTAATTATCTTCATTCCAAACACAATGGGATGTGTATCGTAAGCTGATTCGATCATTTCGATCAGTTTCTGTCAAAATCAAAATATAAATCTATATATTGATTCTGAACGCACATTTCAATTTACCTTGGCCACATACAGACTCTAAAAATTCCCGAAAAATATTTTCTAGCTTCGTATTGACGATACGGTTCTAACAAAACTAATTTCGTCAAATTCCGAGACTGTTTGAAAAATGGCCATTTTCTGGTCGATCGAAATTGACTTAAACTGTCAAAACACGTTTTACTTCGCCACGCTCACATATTGATTCGAAAAATTACAAATTTTTGAATCTAGCAATAAATTGACATCCCGGACCCAACAAATGTGGTTTCGTCGAAAACCGAGGTCGTTCGCAAAATTTACATTTTTAAGGCCTCAAAATTCCACAGCGACTATTCTGAATTTTCAACTGGACGTAACTTTTGACTCCCGCTATGAAATTTCAATTTTTCGGATTCTTGAAAAGATATTTTCAATTAGATTCTAATATTTTTGCTTTCGCTAAAATCCGGATTATTTTGAATCCTATACACTCATTTGAAATTTGAAATTGAATTTTCAAACTACCGCGCCATTTTCATTTCCTTTTATATTTAAAATAAAATATTTATATTCTAACGTCGATTCAAATAAATATATACATTCTAATTTTATTCAAAATAAATTTCTCATCGTTATTATTTAAAATAATTCTATTTAAATGTTCTAAATTCATTAAAATTGCCAAAATAAAAATTTTAAATTGGCTCGGATTTTCCGGGTTGTTACAAGAGGTCTATGCATTAATAACTAATTAATGCTGAATATGATACCTAAACGAGTTAGGTTGGTGTGGTTAAGTTAACATGGGTAAGAAGACAACTTAACTAGTATTACATGAACAAAGTGGATAGGGTTAAGGCAAGCTTAACCAATAATACATATGGACTTGATTAGTGAAAGGGTTAAGTAAATCTTGAGTAGGTGGGTAATATTAGCATATATAGGCCCACAAACTTAACCGTTAAATAAACATGTGTGAATCAGTGGGAAGGTTAAGTGACATATGGATAGGCGACACTTAACCAATACAACATGTTAATTAAACAAATGGATGGGGTTAGGTTGAATTGAGAACACTTAACCATTATAACATGTTGATTAAGAACCTCTAGTAACAGGGACCCATTTCAGAAGTAACCCACATAGATGTATCACGGTACCCTGAATTAGGCAGTGTGGGGAATGATTACTGGGCTGATTATAAGCAGTCAAAATAGCGGCGGGTGGTGCATCAGTGTAGGTTCCGACGGAGTACGGGCATGCATGTGCTCCGGAGTGGAAAAAACAGGCACTAGGCATCAGCATTCATACACTATGCATCTTGAATTGTGTCGGGTTGCCATCATAGGGATTGATACACCCCATGGTCTGACCAACACAGGTATCTACAAACAAGCGGGGCCGATTGACACAAGTAATAAATACATGCGAGTTGGGGAGCCGATCGATTAAGCAATAAGGGGGTAGTGTGGGGACATCTAGTATTTAGTATGGGCAAGTAAGGATTGTATTAGGTGGATACCTCTTACTAGATGTTACGCCTGAGGACTACCAATTACAAGATTGGGATCAACTTTCAGTACAAAACTAGTAACAGTGCGATATATTTAGCATTGGTGCAGTGTAGTAATTACCCTACAGTGATTAGAAGCGCAATCAACGTTTATCTTATTCATTTTGCCTACCTCATCATGAATGCTTATTTACAGTCATTTCTTACTTTCCAGTTTATGTTCTTATCCTATTACTTTATTGATTGTATTGTTAAAGTAACTGGCCTCACCAGACTAATGAGCTAGTTTGTTTCGCCTCTTTTCTTCCGTCCCCCAGGTTCTCAGGGATGAAATACTCAAGCTTAGTTCATATGTCTCTTTCTTCCAGCTTGAAGTTGAAAGATGTATTGCTTGGCTTTGATTCTGCTTGTGGCATTTTCTGTTGGGGATTATGGATTTAAAATTTTGTACTCTGAAGGCTTTGTACAAGACTGATATTATGTACTTATTTTTGTTGTTTTGAAGGTGTAACAAAACTTATTTCTGTTTCGCTGCAATAAAGTTATAAAATTTTCAAGTACTTCTTTATCCTTCTTGTAATATTCCGTTCTGTTTACTTATAACGCTCTACGAAACTTAATGCATTCCCTTTGGGAGTGACACTAACGGACGTGGGGTGTTTCAAGAATTCCAAGCTGTGAGGGCACGACTCGTTCCATATCTCGGCCAGGTCCTGGAATTGCATACTATTTTCGACAACTTCGTCATAACACACACCCTCGGGGAACAGAACGAGAAAGCAGACTCATTGGCTTAGTGGGTGAGCTCCGAAGATGCGCGACTTCGGGGACTCGCCATAATCGAAGTACTCGACTCACCATGAATTTTCCAAGTTGAGATTGATATGGCCATGGCACCAAGACCGAGCCTGAGTCCTGAATGACCCCCGATAAGAAACTACTTACAACACGGGACCCTCTCGGGCACTATAAGGAAAAACTGGCTCTCTTCTGCCAATCGGCCTGCTACATTATCATGGATGGAATACTTTACCATAGAGGCTTCTTCGTCCCCTTACTTCTGTACGTAGCCCTCGACGACGCCAATCGTGTACGCGTAGAGGTGCACGGAGGCGAGTGCAGTGACCACACTGGGGGAAAAACCCTAGTAAGGAAGATCCTTAAGCATGACTATTACTGGCCCACAATCGATCAAGACGCCGCAGACTACGCCAGGAAATGTGACAAGTGCCAACACTTCTCAAAAATTCCAAGAGCCCCGCCTACAGAATTGTCGCAAATGGTCAGCCCTTCATTGGGACTCTCCCGATGGCAAGAGGTAGGACACTCTATGTCATCGTCGCAGTTGACTACTTCACTAAATGGGTAGAGGCCGAAGCCCTTGCCACCATAACCACCAAGAAAATGATCAACTTCGTCGTCCGCAACATTATCACTCGATACGGAGTCCCTCAAGCTATCATTTCTAACAACGGCACCCAGTTCGAGAGTGTTAAGTTCAAGGCCTTCTATCATGGGCACAAAATCAAAAAGAGATTCTCAACAGTGGCTCACCCCTAAGCTAATGGCCAAGTCGAGGCTGTTAATAAAGTGATTAAGTCCATCATCAAGAAGCGCCAAGAGAAAGCTGGGGACATGTGGGCGGATGAACTCCCTCTAGCCTTATGGCCCTACTAAACCACTTATAAGTCAGCAACCAGGCATACTCCTTTCGCTCTTGCTTATGGATCCGAAGCCGTCATCCCCATTGAGCTAGAGCTTCAGTCTCATCGAGTTACTTATAAGTATTACAGAGACCCGAAGCATCGGGACGATTACTTAAGTGGAATATCGAGTTGAGCCGTTTTGATTTGAATTTTTAACAAAGGAGGTCAATAAGGGGGCAGGCTTTAGCCAACTTCATAACAAAAATTACAATTCCCGAAGAGGAAACAGTGGATGAAAAAGTTGTTACTTCAGAGCATTAGTTAGAGCTTAGTCCATGGAAATTATAGGGGCCAACAACGATCGAAGGTCCGGCGCCGAAGTTATTTTAACCAGTCCTGAAGGACGATCCATTTACTACGCTCTACGATTGGAATTTTCCACCACCAACAACGATTTCGAGTACGAGGCCTTGATTGCCGGGCTGAAACTCGCTAAGGAATTAGGGGTAAAAACATTAGACATATTTTGTGACTCGAAAATAGTTGTCTGCCAAGTTCGGAAGGAATTTGTAACCAGGGGACCTCGACATGTCACTTATCTTGAAAAAGTAGAAGAGTTAATGGGCAACCTGGAGCGTTATAGCATAACACACATTCCGAGAGCAGAAAACCAGAAGGCAGATCGACTGGCTAAGTTAGCAAGTTCTGACAACCCTGAGGAAACCAAAATGGTCCCAATAGAGATATTGGAATCACCAAGCTTTGACCAAATGGAAGTCGAATTAGCCTTGGAAGCTGAGCCAGAAAGAGAGTCATGGATGATGCCAATTAAAAACTTCCTTAGAAGCGGAATACTTCCGTCTAAGAAGAGCAAGAGACGAGCTGTAACATGTAAAGCTGCAAGATACGTTTTACATTACGACGTCCTCTATCAATAAGGATTTTCTATGCCTCTATTGTGGTGCATAGCACACGACGACATCGAACTTGTACTGAAAGAGGTACATGAAGGTGAGTGTGGGGATCATACCGGAGGTCAAACCCTAGCAAAGAAAGTATTGCTGTATGGTTATTTTTGGCCCATCGTGAATAAAAATGCAGCTGATCATTCACGTCGATATGACAAATGCCAGAGATTCGTTAAAGTTTCGAGAGCACCCCCAGGGCATCTCAAATCGATGGTCAGCCTTAGCCGTTCACGATGTGGGGATTAGATGTCATCGGGACCCTACCAATGGCAAAAGGAGGTGCTAAATACACGATCGTGTCTGTGGATTACTTCACGAAATGGGTGGAAGGAGAACCCTTAATCACATTCACGACAAGAAAGGTGATTAGCTTTATGGTCAGAAATGTTATTTGTCGATTTGGGATACCGAAGACCATCGTAACTGATAATGGAACCCAATTCGACAGCGTGGAATTTAGAACTTCTGTCAGAAGTATAAAAGTGATAAAAGTTACACCGGCCCATCTGCAGTCAAATGGACAGGTCGAAGTAATAAAAAAGTCATTAAATCTATTCTTAAAAAGCGGTTGGAGTGAGCGAAAGCCATGTGGGTTGATGAACTACTGCTAGCCTTGTGGGCCTATCGAACAACCTTTAAGATGACTACTGGTCATACCCCCTTTTCACTCTCCTTCGGGTCAGAAGCGGTAATTCCAGCGGAACTTGAAGTCCCCTCTCACAGGGTAACGTATTATGACCCAATGACAAACAAAGCACTCCTCTTAGAGTCCCCGAACTTGGTAGAAGAGTAGAGGGATGAAGCGGATTTGCATGCATCGAGGCATCGACGCCAAGTGGCACGCTATTATGATAGAAAGGTTCGCTTTAGAACTTTCGAACCAGGAGACTTGGTACTGAAGCGAGTCTTTCCACCTCCGGTTCATCTAGGCCCAAAGTGGGAAGGAACATTCACCATCCGACAAAAACTTTATACAGGAGCTTTTAAGTTAGCGACCATGGATGGTGAAGAAATTCCTAGAGCTTGGAACGCCCAGCATTTGCGGTGATATTTGACTTGAAAATTGTACTGTTTTCTTTTGTTTCATAGGCCATGTAAAAAGGCATGAATTGCCTACAAAAGTCTATTTCTATGAACAAAAGATTATAAAGTGGATGTAGGCTACAACTTAGCTGAACCACTATAAAAATATCGTGTGTCGTTTAATTTCCTGCATTGTTTTCGTTATTTCTTGCGAATTTTCTATCCTAATTATGGAATATTGAACATTAAATTGAATTTAAAAAGTTAAGCGCAATGCACGTGCAGGGGTAAACGAAACGACCGTTTGCACAACGAAATGAAAGAAACGGAAAGACAACATTCCTAACTCTAACTCTCATGGATTGAGAGAGAGTATAAAGGACGGGAAGATGACGTCCACTGAGGCGTGATGGTGCACCCGATAAGAGACCGCCTTGATGACACTCTAACCTGTTTACGCAATAGGAGAGTATAAAGATGCTAAAAGAATAAGCACCCACGACAAAGGAAAATTGACCCCACAAGAGATTCGAGAGCATTTAAGTGTCAAGACTAATCAATCTCGAACAAAGCCACAGCCAGGCCACTTATTCAAGATTGATAGGGGGCATACACATGCATATCCCCAACATTTATTGTCTATCGTCTAGTACTAACAATTTTAAATATGACATGTTTTATTTGCATTTTACTTAAATGACGAATTTGCAGGCATTTGACATTGCAGGAAATAAACTATTTTATTCACAAGTACGTGAATTAATACAGGAGAGCAAAACAAAAGATGTGAGGGTCGTGCTCGCTACAACAACAACAGGCCAGGAGATAAACAAAATATAGGACAAAACCCCCCTTTATTTGGACTTCGGAGTAGATTTCGCCTTCTGGGCAGCTTTAAGTTTTTCCATCTCCTCTTTTTCAGCATCGGTCTGAATCTACTTTGGTTTCTTCTTACTTACAATTGGAGCGTTGGGATCAGTAGAAGATTTCTTAGCAAGTCCTTCGGTAATTGATCTAGTTGAAAGTATAACAACTAACCTTGACTCAGGAGGTATTGTCGCAAGAGGTTTAAAACTTTTGGGGTCCACTTCCTCTGTTTTCTGCTGCATACGCTTATCCTATTTGGCCTTCATTTTGGCTAAAGTTAGATCATCGGCATGCTCTGAATCCCCAGTTATAACAACATCAATGTCTTCTTCATGTTCATCGTCTTCGCCATCATCTTTTAAAGCATCTATCATCTCCTCAGTGTGAGGAGTCTCGGTATTAAGTGGCACGAGAGCTTTATCGGCAACCTCCTCCTTCTCGCCTTCAGTTCCTCTCTGATTTTACAGTAGCAACCTCATCCCGTTTCCCCTGAGTCTCTTTGTAGACTTCTCATCGGTAGCTGACTCCTGTTGTCTAGCAGTCTTTTTGCTTGGCTCAGTACCTACAGAATGAGAGGTGACAGCTGTTAACTCAAGGGAAAACGAGGGATCTTCAATTAACTGACCAATAATATGGCGAAAGGTCAAAATGGCCTTGACAAACTGAGGAGAAAAGGTAGAAATACCTTCAGATGACTTCTCAATCGAGGTGGTTAGAGTCTCTGATTCTGATTCTGGTATAGGAGACAAAAGGGATGCCTCAGGAATTCCCGGATTTTCGGGATCATATCCCTCTATTCCGGCAGCCCCGGGGGTAGCAGAAGAAGAACCGGCTTCGATGATATCTTTTATCTTTGGCCTGATGTCTTTCTTCCTCCATGGCGGCAGCAATAAGTCGACGTCCTTCGGCCAGACGCGCCGGCTCCTCACCCTTAGGGAATTTCTTCATGAGCTTGTTTTCGTCGATAAAGTCCTCCTTGAGCTCTTTCTTTTCCCACTCGATGATTTGGTCCCATAGATAAACCAGAGTCATAAGGTAATACTCAATCCAGGAAATATCCCGACAATAAATCACTTGAGAAAAATTCTATCATCAGCTCACCATAACCGTCCAACTCCTTTTGCGCCTCAGAAAGTCTTTCTTGAGCATCTTCGGCTGATTTGAGGGAAATTCTTGTATTCCCCTTGGCCAACACTGCTCTAGATTCAGCCTCCAGTAATTTGGACTCTAGTTCAGCATTTTGCTTTGCTAAATCAGTTTTTTCTTCTCTAATTCAACCTTATCTTGTTCGAAGGCAGTGCAAGCTAATTGTGCTCTAACACGTTCGGACTTAGCATCCTCAGCTTGCTTCTTTAGATCCAGGCGCTCTTGACTATGGGAGTCCAAGAGCGTGTGATAACGCTTTTGTTGTTCTTCATGTTGCTTTTTGTAGTTGTCTGCATCCCGTTGGGAAATAACAAGCTGAGCTTGCCCGTCTTCCAAATCTTTCTCCGAATTCCTCAAAATGCTTGAAGAACGGACCCAGGGCAGCATCTGATGAGGTATGCATGGTTCGTGAAAGCCGCAGCAGCTCCAGATGCTGTAAAATGCAAAGCCTTTCCAATTTATCTTGAAGACGTGGCGTTAATGTGGTTCACCTGACTCCCTCCACGATCAATATCAAATTTCACAGAATTGAGTGAGCACTTTATGAACCAGTGTCGAATTCACGCCTGAAAGTCCAAGAGCGTCATAGAGTTGTCACGGATTAAACAGGACCCAGGAGAATCTTTGAAGTCATACTTAGACCGCTTCAACCTGGCCATCACCGAAGTTAGTGACCCTCATGAGCCCACTATTCTGATGGCCTTGATAGAAGGGGTTGACCCTGACATATAATTCGGGGATTACTTGTCTGGGAAACCGCCTCCTACTAGAGAATTGTTCTATGAAAAAGCTAATATTCGCTTAAGGCGAGAAGAAGCTCATGCAAATAGGAAGAAAAGGTCCGAAGGGGCCGCGAGGGAAGGTGCCCAAAGTAATGTTGCTGTGAGATAATCTGGTGACAGTTCAGGGAAGGTTAAAGTAAACGTTGGCAACCAGAGTGGAGGAAATAGCAACAGGAATGGGAACAGCAATAGAAGAAACAGGAACCGAGGGAATAACTCTAGTAAAAGACCTAGATTCCAGACTTTTGAAAACTATACGCCATTAAATGACACATTGGTGAATATTTACTTGGATACATATAGCATATTGCAGTACAAAAGACCACCACCCAGAGACTCCACTGAAAAAGAGATCGCAATGGGAAAGTTTTGTTTGTTCCATGGAACCCACGGTCATTCCACCAACGAATGTCGTCATTTTAGAGATATAGTTGAAAGATTGCTGCGGGAAGGGAAGTTAGACGAGTACAAGATTGCCCCAAGGGACAGTGGGCAAGGGGGACAAGCCCCGGACCAAAACCAGCCTACTTCAAAACCCACAGCCCAGCAGAAAGGTAAGGGGATCGTTATCAATACCATTATAGGCGTACCCCACCTAGCTAGTCGTAGTTTCAAAGCGATGGATTAGTACGTCAACACCGCTAAGAATTTTGAGGTCGGAGAATGCAGTAACCTCGAAGACTCACTCCAGTAAAACAATAAAAGACGATGTCAGACGACGTCATATTCTGTAGTAGAGATGATTCTAGAGTTCAATCCCCAACTGAAGATCCACTGGTAATTACCACGACCGTTGGCCCTGCTTTAGTCCATAAAGTGTTGGTGGACAACGGGAGCTCGGTCAATATCCTCTTCATGAAAGCTTTCGAACAAATGAGACTTGAAGCAAAAGATCTAAAGCCCTGCGAAGGATGGATACGTGGCTTCAACGAGGCATCGACGACTCCGATGGGCTATGTAGAATTACCAGTGACATTAGGGCAGGGTGATCACCAGAGAGTGAGGATCCTACCGTTTGTAGTTTTGGATGTATAGTCGCCCTACAATGCCTTCCTAGGCCGACAGGCCCTTGCCGAGTTTAGGGCATGTATTGCACCTTGGTGCTTGCTGCTTGAATTCCCGACTGACGCAAGAATTAGGGTGATGAGAGGCGACCAAGCTACGGGACGAGCTTTTTACATGACGGAGTTGAAGATGCCAATGCTGGGGTTGAATATAGAAACTAAGGATGAATCTGCCCCTCCGAAGGAGAACTCAGCATAGCAATTAAGGGGTCCAGCCCTAAGAGAGTCGCCCTCAGATGTGCTCGAGGATAAAGATCCCAGAGAGGATATACAACCCGAGGATTTGAAGGCGACTCCCAATGAGATAACAGTAGATATACCTATTGATGAGACAAATTCGACAAAAGTACTAAAGATCGGCTCGCAACTAGATCATGTTCGAGCGAAAGAGTTGGCTGATTTTTTAAGGGCAAATCTGGATGTGTTTGCTTGGACTCACGCTGACATGTGTGGGATTTCGCCTGCCATTATGAGCCACTCTTTATGTATTAATCCAAAGCACCCACCAGTCAAACAGAAAAGACGGATGTTAGGCCCAGAGCGGTCAGCAGCTTTGAAAGAAGAGGTAGAGAAATTAAAAGATAATGGATTCATTAAGGATTCAAAATATCCCGACTGGATATCAAATCCTATCCTGGTCAAAAAGTCTAATGGGAAGTGGCGTACATGTATCGACTTTTCTGATTTGAACATGGCCTGCCCGAAGGATAGCTTTCCTCTCCCCAGAATTGATCAGCTAGTAGATTCGATGGCAGGGAACGAGCTTTTATCCTTTATGGATGCCTATTCTGGGTACAATCAAATTCCTATGCGCATACCAGATCAGGAGAATTTCATCACAGACTTGGGGTTATATTGTTATGGGTAATGCCATTTGGGTTAAAGAATGCAGGAGCCACATACCAGCGCTGGGTCAACCGCATGTTCTATAATCAAATCGGGAAAACCGTGGAGGTTTATGTGGATGACATGCTTGGGAAGTCTAAACAATCTTCCGACCATACAAGGGACTTAGCTGAAATGTTTGATATTCTTCGAAGGTATAGAATGAAATAAAACCTCCTAAAATGCTCGTTTGGGGTCGCATCTGGAAAATTCCTTGGATTTATCGTGAGTTCTCGAGGAATTGAGATAAATCCTAGCCAAATAGCAGCAATAAGGGATATTGAAGAACCACGAAAGATCAAAGATGTTCAAAGCTTGGCCGGAAAAGTTGCTGCATTGAGCAGGTTTATCTCCAAAGCTACAGATAGGTGTGTATCTTTCTTCGATCTAATAAAATGAGGAAAGCGAAATTTTGAGTAGACCCCCGACTGTGTGAAGACGTTCCAGAATTTATTAGACTTATTAGAAATGCCTCCAATATTATCAAAACCCGTGGAACATGAGGATTTGTTTGTCTACCTAGCGGTATCATCTCACGTCGTCAGTATATCATTGGTACGTGAAGAGGATAAAGTCCAGAGGCCTGTATACTACGTGAGAAAAAGGCTAGCTGCTACAGAACGTAATTGTCCAAAGATAGAAAAGCTTGCTTATAGCCTCCTGATTGCTTCTCGCAAGCTTCGTCATTACTTTCAGGCTCACCTAATAGTTGTATACACCAATCAACCTTTAAGACAAGTGTTGCAAAAACCCGAAGATCGGGGCAGCTACTTAAATGGAACATCGAGCTGAGTCAACTTGATTTAAATTTTCAACCGTGGAAATCAATAAGAGGGAAGGCATTGGCCGACTTTATAGCTGAATTCACAATTCCCGAAGAGCAAACGGTGGGTGACAAGGTAGTTGCTTTGGACCAAGA
Organism: Allium sativum; assembly: GCA_030737875.1. NCBI lineage: Eukaryota > Viridiplantae > Streptophyta > Magnoliopsida > Asparagales > Amaryllidaceae > Allium > Allium sativum. The sequence goes on along the minus strand of JASFAX010000020.1, from coordinate 38,388,875 downwards.
GTTAGAGCTTAGTCCGTGGAAGCTATATACGGACGGAGACAAAAATGATCGAAGGTCCGGCGCCAGAGTTGTTTTAATAACTCCTGAAGGACAATCTATCTACTATGCATTGCGATTGGAGTTTGCTGCTACCAATAAAGATTCCGAGTATGAAGCCCTGATTGTCGGGTTGAAACTCGCCAAAGAACTGGGAGTGAAGACACTAGATATATATTGTGATTCCAAGACAGTTGTATGCCAGGTCCGGGAGGAATTTATTACTAAAGGACCTCGACTCTTTACTTATCTCAAAAAGGTAAAGGAGTTGCTGGGAAGTTTGGAGCATTACAGCATAACGCACATTCCAAGAATGGAAAATCAGAAAGCAGATCGGCTGGCAAAGCTAGCAAGTTCTGACAATCCCAAAGAAACTGAAATGGTTCCGATAGAGGTTTTGGAATCACCGAGTTTCGACCTTATGGAAGCTGAACTAGCCTTGGAATTCGACCCAGAGAGAGAATCATGGATGACACCGATCAAGAATTTTCTCAAGAATGGAACACTCCCGTTGAAAAAGAGCGAAAGACGAGCTGTAAGATGCAAGGCTGTAAGATACGTTTTACAAGACGACGTCCTTTATCGCCAAGGGTTTTCAATGCCCCTATTACGGTGTATCGCACACGACGACATTAAACGTGTACTGTAAGAAGTACATGAAGGTGAGTGTGGGGACCACACCGAGGGCCAAACCCCAGCAAAGAAAGTTTTACGGTATGGATATTTCTGGCCTACCGTGAATAAAGACGCGGTTGATTATTCATGACGCTGTGACAGATGTCAAAGATTTGCCAAGATTCCCAGAGAGCTTCCGACTCAGCTCAAGTCGATGGTAAGCCCATGGTCGTTTGCCATGTGGGCGATTGACATTATTGGAGTGTTACCTATTGCCAGAGGATGAGCTAAGTATGCGATCGTCGCCATGGACTATTTCACGAAATGGGTGGAAGCTGAACCTTTAACAATGATCACGGCAAGAAAGGTGATCAGTTTTGTGGTCAGAAACATTATCTGTCGATTTGGGATACCGAAGACCATCATAACTGATAACGGGACACAGTTTGACAGCATCGAATTCAGAAACTTCTGCCAGAAGTACAAGATTGATAAACGGTACATTGCTGTAGCTCACCCGCAGTCAAATGGCCAGGTCGAAGCAATAAACAAGGTCATTAAATCTATTCTTAAGAAGCGGTTGGAGCGGGCCAAAGCCAGTTGGGTAGATGAGTTGCCACTAGCTTTATGGGCCTACAGGACAACCTTTAAGACGGCCACCGGCCATACACCCTATTCACTTTCCTTTGGGTAATAAGCAGTAATCCCGGTGGAATTGGAAGTCCCTTCTCATCAAGTCACATACTATGACCCGATGACAAATAGAACACTCCTCCAAGAGTCTCTTGATATGGTTGAAGAAAAAAGAGAAGAAGCAGACTTGCGCGCCTCAAGACATCGATATCAAGTAGCACGTTATTATGACCGGAAAGTTCGCTTCAAAATATTTGAACTAGGAGACCTAGTACTGAAGCAAGTCTTCCTGCCTTCGACCCAATTGGGTCCAAAATAGGAAGGGCCATACACCATCCAATGGAAGCTTGATACAGGAGCATTCAAGCTAACGACCATGGATGGTGAAGAGAATTCCAGAGCTTGGAACGCTCAGCACTTACGACGATATCTGAGCTAAATATGAAATGACTTCCTTTTTGTTTTTATAAGCTATGTAAAAAGGCACGACTTGCCTTAAAGTTTGTTTATATGAACAAAGGATTATGAAGTGGATGTAGGCCACGACTTAGCTGAACGACTATAAAAATATCATGTGTCATTTATTTTCCTGCATTATTTATATCCTTAACCATTATTCTGTCATGACAATAACACACAGAATTAAATTTCAAAAATTGGAGACAATCCATGTGCAGGAGCAAACAAAATGACCGTTTGCATGATAAGGTACAAAGATTGGGAAGACGACATTCCTAACTCTAACTCTCACAAAACGAGAGAGAGTATAAAGGACGGGAAGACGACGTCCCTTGAGGCATGAAGGTGCACCCCGATAAGAGACCGCCTCAGTAATACTCTAACCTGGTTATGAGACAGGAGAGTATAAAGATGCTAGAAAGAATAGGCATCAATGACGAAAGGAATATGGCGTCGTCAAAGGACCGGGGACAGCTGAATTTTGAATTCAATCGATCTTGAATAAGTCTTAATCAGTTATCCAAGATTGATTGGGGGCATATATATGTACACATGTTCCCCTTAATAACGACTTTAATATATAGTTGTGATTTGACAAGCTGTTTGTGCGCATCTTTACCTAAATGTTAAAATTTACGGATATCAGACATTGCAGGGAACAAGCAATTTTATTCACAAATATGTGAGTTTATACAAGAAGACTAAGCAAAAGACGCGAGGGCCGCACTCACTACAACAACAGCGGACCAGCGGAATATCAAAATAAAACAAAACAAAGCATATCATCACTTGGGCTTTGGAGCAGACTTGGATTTTTTGGCAGCCTTAAGAGCATTTCTAGCATCTTTTTCAGCATCAGACATGAGACGCTTTGGCATTTTCTTCTCTGTAGTTGAAGTACCAGAATCGGTGGATTTCTTCCTAGGAATCGGAACACTGAAATCAAGAGACGATTTTTTAGCAAGCTCTTCTGTAATAGACCTAGTTGAAAGCTTAACAACTAACCTCGATCCAGGATCCACCACTGCAAGGGGCTTAAGGCTTTCGGGATTCAAGTCTTCAACTTTCTGCTGCATGCGTTTGTCTTGTAAGGCTTTCATTTCAGCCAAAGCCACGTCATCGGCACGTTTTAAATCCCCAATTATAGCCACACCAGGATCTTCTTCATGCCCCTCATTACCACCGTCGTCTTTCAAGGCATCTATCATTTCGTCATCATGAGAAGTGTCGGCCTTAGATGGTTTAGCTCCCCATCCGGATTTGACGATGGTAGCCTTATCCTGTCCTCCCTGAGCCTTTTTCACGGATTCTTCTCTAATAGAGGCTCCCCGAGGCTCATCAATCTTCTTGGCTGGTCCAGCACCTACAGAATGAGAAACAATAGTTATCTACTCAGGAGAAAATAAAGGATCCTCGATCGATTGCCCAATGATGTGATGAAAGGTGGTGACAACCTTGACAAATTGAGGTGAAAAGGTTGAAATACCTTCTGATGATTTCTCAATTGGGGCGGCTACCGTCTCTGACATTGATTCGGGTATAGGAGATAAAAGAGACACTTTAGGAATTCCCAGATTCTCGGGATCATATCCCTCAACTTCAGTAGTTTCGGCAGTAGCAGAAGAAGAACCAACTTCAAGGATATTCTTTTGTTTGGCCCGGCGTTTCTCCTCTTCCATAGCAGCAGCAATGAGGCGACGCCCCTCGGCCAAGCGTGCCGGTTCATCATCTCTCAAATACTTCTCCATAAGTTTGTCTTCGTCAACGAAGTCTACCTTAAGTTCATGCTTCTCCCGTTCGATGATTTGACTCCATACGTGAACTAAGGTAGTCAGATAGTCTTCGATCCAAGAGATGTTTCGGCGACGTATTATTTGTGCAAAGAGTTCAATCAATAGTTCGCCAAAATCGTCCAGTTCTTCCTGAGCCTCTGATAGCTGTTTATGGGTTTCTTCAGCAGACTTAATGGCGTTATCCACATTCCCCTCAGCTAGGGCAGCCCTATTCTCGGCTTCCATTAACTTGGACTCCAAGTCAGCATTTCGTTTCTCCAGTTCAGCATTTTTCCTCGCTAACTTGGCCTTTTCTTACTTAAGAGTATTGTAAGCTAGTTGCATTTTGACACTGTCCGACTTAGCGTCTTCCGCTTGTTTCTTCAACTCCAAACGTTCTTGACTATGAGATTCCAGCAAGTCATGATAACGCTTTTGTAATTCCTCAAATTGCTGTTTGAAGTTGTTGGCATCTCGTTGAGCAATGACGAGTTGAGCCTGTGTGTCTTCTAGGTCCTTTTCCAAAATTTTCAAATCATTCACATCGGAATCCGCAGCCTTTTTCATTGAATCAACGTCTGTAATTAAGGCCCGAATAATTCTGGAGAGATTGCATGAATATTTGTACATCTCCGAGTATTGCTTCTCAACTGCGTCAATCCTTGCTTTAGCCTCAGCTGCCCACTTTGAAGAAATAGCCTCAAGTGCGGGTAAAAAATTTAGATTCCCAAAGTAGTGATCTGGGAACTGCTTCTCCAGATATGCCAGCTTAATTTTGGAATCAGCATCCAGTGGTGGAGGCTTGCAGTACGATAGTTCAACATGTTTTCGCTTAGCCGGGACGATGGCTGCATCACCTTTTCCAGATCGCTTTTCAGAAACTTTGTGTTTGTCTCGTGAATCGATATGTTTCGGTCGACTTTTTTCCCGACTATATTTGTCTCGAGGAGAAGTTCGATATTTGGATTGCCACATGTCTTCTCCTCGATGACTCTGGTGGCTCTTATACCTGCCTGGATCCGACCGGACAGGGAAACGAGAGCACGAGGTGTTTGGTCGATGAGAATCATGCAGCCTTCTATCATCTCTGCCCCGGCTCTCACGGCGATCATGCTCGATATCGTAAGGAGGTCTAGACATGCTACGGCGCATTTTTCTAACATCGTAGTAAGGGCGAGACATTGTACCTACGCAACAATATAAGTGGAATTCAGAATCAATGTTCACATAAGAAATGAGTGTTGTGACATGTAGTGCTAATGTGTTATGTGCATCCTAAGTGGTGTTCCCCCCAACAAACCCGAGTCTGAAGCCAGACTAGCATGAGCGGGCTCTTTGATCTTCACGGGAGTAGTCTCCTCTGAAGAAGTGAAAGTTAAAGGATTTGTGCCAAAGTCCTCTGAAGTATAGATGGTTTCAGGCAGGGGAAGGTTTCCTAAAACCTTAAATGTGGAATCATCGGTAGCAGGAGCATCTCCTTGAGAAGCATCTGTTGGCAGCTCTTTAGGGGATGTTGAATTCTCAGGAGAAATAGCGTCATCAAGGATGGTATACCCTTCTCTGTGCTTTTTAGCTACGTTGGCTAACTTATCGTCCTGAGTTGAAGATGGAGAAGGCGAAGTCTGAAGAGGTATTGTTGGACCTTTCGAGCCCTCGCCCATCTCAGGAATAATGTCTACCGGGGGTATGTACACATATGGACCCGTCCCATGACCTATACTACGGTTATAGATAGTAACCCGTGATGATGGAGATACTCATCCTTAAGAACTTCGTCGATGGTTAGGAATTTTTGATCGCCATTGAGAAGCCGATGCAAATGAGCAAAGTATAATCGATCTGATATTTGCTTTGGGTTATCAACTGAGAATGAAAAAGAAAGCAAGTTAATGTGTTGGCATGAGCATTTAAAATTGGGATCTAGAAAGTCGGTGCTTTACTTTATTTGGTCCATCTTCTGGCGCACCCTGACTACTGTCTGATATAAAACCATTCAAGCTTAGAATTGCCAGCCTTGCTGCTAAATGGAACAGTAATAATTTTCCTTTTCGGGACTGATTCAAAATATGAGACGGAAGGAGTCTCTTGAGTCCGATGCTTGAAATTATAAAAAAATTGGACGTCATCAAAGGTAAGCTCTATACCTAAAACTTCTTTGTATGCTATATAAAAGGTGTATAAATAAGCATAAGAGTTGGGATGTAATTGCATGGAGGCAATCTGCATCTGCCTCAGAAAATCGACGACAAAAAGCGGAAACGGTGGAATAGCTCCAACCGGGCACATCAACCGGATAATTGCCATGAATCCTTCCGGTGGATTATGGGGGCGATCTATTTTCGATGGCACCAGGGTATCTCTTTTTAGTATTCCATGCTTTAGACATATTCAAACAAGTCTGTCATCATCGATCGTCGATTCAACATAATCTTTGGGTAACTCTAATATAGTGGCAGATTCAAACTCATCAGGAGCACGATCATCTCCTATCCCTCCTTCCTCTTCATCGCCAAGAGAAACTTCACTATCAGAAGGTATTTCACTATTGTGTGCTTCCACTTCATAATCTGGGCCCTCATTGTCCCATTCAGGGTCTGAGGGAGAGGATATGTCATCAAGAGTGAATCTCTCGGAAGTTTCTGCAACTTCTCTCTTTTCTGCTAACCTAGATGAACGTCTCTCTGCCATGATCGCTAAACTTCCGAAGAAGCAATAACATACGTTAGAGTAAGGTAGCCCATATCCCCGCGTGTATGTGTGTCAAATAAAGTGTGTGCTATGTGTGCAAAGGATGCAAAGTAAACACATGAAAGCATAATACAAAAATTTGATGAAGTAGTAATATGTTCACAATAGTCTTAATGTTCGCTCATGTTTATAAGGCGCTATCCTAACTGTTCATTAAGTTGTAGATCACGGTAAGCATTGACAGAGCTAGTTGAACAGATTTTTGTGCATTAAGTCAGATGAGTTCGGTTCGGTTCAGATGTGTATTTTGGGATCGGATCGGGGGCAAAACCACGATTCGGTTTTAAGCAGAAGTCAACGCCCTATATGCAAGTCGGATCGGTTCGGGAATGGATATTCTGAGTGGTCCGGATCGGATTGGGAACCCATGCTTTTCTCTCTTTTCTTTTCATTCTGACCCGACCCGGTTGAGTAAGCCTTATTTTCCTTTTACCCTTTACTTTTCAATCTGATATGATCCAGTTAGATGAAGCCCCTATCCTCTTCACTCTTATGTCTCTCCACCCGAACCAATCCCAAATCCTCCTCCTTTCTTCTTCTTCTCCATCCTTCCTCTTCTTTAGCTAACACTGAACCCAACTCTGTGCTAAGAACCAAGTCAAAACCGAATGTTCACACATTGACTTGGCCAGTATTAGGCTGTGGCCTCCTCTGGGACTGCCTCAAGATGGTGACAAGGCCATCAACGACGATGGCGATGGGAGGAGGTTGTGACGCCAAGGTCAAACAGAAACCGTACCCAAATCGTCCAAATTAACCACAAATGCTAACTGAAAACAGCTATTACGAAGTTAATTGAGGTTATAAACCTACCAATTTGTTTGATTCTAAGATTAGCGTGAAAATTCTTTAAGTTTTTGAGAACTAGGGTTTCGATGTAAAGCTTAGAAGGAGAGAATGATAAAAGAAAGGGAGGAAGAAGGAGAGGAGCGACTGATTTATATAGGCTCGAGATGGCTCTTTGTATTCCCAGCCCTTTAATTCTGCTCGGACCGGTGTGCAAGCCCATCTATATAGTAGGCCCATTGAACCGGTGTTAGGGGGACGGAAAAGAGGCTATTCGGATCGGTGACCAAACCCGAAGGGAATCATACACATTGACATAGTATACGAATTGAATTCAAAGAAAAACAAAGAAAAAACTCACCTGAAGGAATTGCTAAACATCAAAAAGAGTTCACATAATTGTTTAAAAATAAAGAAGGTATTTCATACGTTATATGGTGTACATATAAGCAACGAGAGACACGACTTTATGAGGCGGCACGCCCCAACAAACAAATGGAAGCGACTGTTCAACAGTTCAAGTTCAGAAACCGATGGACAGATAACATCAAAGCACGCTCCATCTTCAATAGAGGCATCCTTCAAGAGGGCAAAATGTTAGCCTACTTTGTGAACTAGGCTACACAAAGCTAGATGATCAAGTAATGAAGAACATTCACTCCAAGGACCGGACTGGACTGGGAACGTCGGATCGGAGAACGATGGTCAGTGCAAGTCAGCATAAAGCAGAGAAATAAGGGGCTTGGGTCAAACCGGATCGGATAAGACAATTCTGATCCATCCCTTCAACTGAAGGACTTCGATCCGAACCGATGTACTCAAAACTGCAACTGTCACACCCACATTCCCTTAAAATTCGGAGCCGTTAGAAGGCCATGTTCCCATGTTCATCTACTACCTCAATGTGCTGGCACCATCTTGTGATATCCGAACCCGCAAGTGATTTAATGGAGGCCATGTGGATCTGAAACGGAGCTATCCCAGGAGCATTTCTCACCTATAAATACACCATCAAGAGGCATTTAGAAGGATCTTTTGGAATTTTCAGAACTTAAACTCTTTTGCAATTCGAGTTTCATCAACATATTCAGCTTACAATCATCTTTTGAATCGCATTGTGAAGGAAATTGAGTGAATCAATGTATGAGATAAGTGAGAATTGAGTGAAAATCATCGTTGTACTCACATTCAAGACATCAATCAAAAAAGAAGAAAGTGGACGTAGGCTATTTAACGCTGAACCACTATAAATTGTGTGTTTTCGTCGTTTTTGATTTCATTTCAGTAGAATTGTTATTAGTTTGGGTGTTAGAGCCAATTTTGGATCTAACAGGAGTCATCCATTAATGTTTTAATTTCTTGAATCGACAGAGATTAATCGCCTCAGATAGGTCCTAGCACGAGCTATAAGATTCAAGAAAGCTAAAACAATCAACAATGCTGGAATCCCAAACTCATACTGTGACGATCGCCCATAACCCCTGCACTAAGCCAGAGGAATAATATGCTGAAAGGTGTGTCAGGAAACTATGGACGATCATCAGAGTTGGTAAACACAAGCAGAGCTTGTCGTAGAACTCACAACGCAAGGATAAAATATAATAGAATTATACAACAGGTAATAGTAATGAAGCATCATGTAGCAAACTTTTCAAACTTTCACAACAACCTGAAAATTTATCCAACGAATACCAAAGTTTGTACATAAGGCCTCACTACAACCCTCATAGTGCACTCAACAGCGGAAATAGAAATACTAGATAGTAATAAAACTGATATGCCAGCCTCCTGCTAGCCTCCACACATCATCATCGTCCTTACTAATAGCTTGTAACATGCTACTTAGTATACCCATCCACGACCGGATGAACAACCCAAGGTAATAATAGGAAACATAAAACGTTGAGTCAGACAACAGTCTTAGTGAGCGATAAAACAGCTAACAGACTTCAACAATAAAGTATATGAGGATAAGTAGATTAACAAACAATTCTACCAAACACCAGAGAAGAACTCAACTCCTATCTTCCCCACATTGGACAGTGATAGCCTTTACATTAAATAATTCAACCATTTATCCATGGAAACCAGAACACCCATTCAATCATGGTAAAGCACTCATAACATCTAGATTATATATTTCTCATGTAAACCACCCTTATCGAATTCAATATCCTTCAAGCACAAGCCCTAGAGGCCTAAACCAATATCAAACAAGCATCCAAGGAACATCTCCTTCGACGTTGGACAACGTACGTGAGATAGTACAAACAAAACAAGTAATCATTCATGACTGACTCTGGCTATCACCGCCAATCTAGCTTTGAAACTATCGTTAATCGTATAACGACAACCTTGCCATATGTCAAGGGCTAATGGTAACCCCAGTTCTAGCATAAACTCCATACGCCTTTCAACGATACATATGTATGTCCAACCTTGACAACTAGGTCTTTCAACGATACCCAGGGTACTCGAACTACAACCGATCTTTTAGACGTCTCTAGTGTACCCCTGTTGCGAGCCTTACTAGAACTTACGACAACGATAATCTCTTGGCCTTCGCATCTCTAGTCATTCAACCCGATGACTTTTCACAGCTCAAGCAACCTTCTCAAGAGGCCATTATCCACCAACTTACGACATTTGAGTTGTCACCTCATTCGCTATTCTACACCGATCAACGAACGCCTTTCAACACTTCGAACCTTCCTACTTGAATTTACTTCGTAGTCACACCATCGTCGAGCCAATTACATGATTGTGTTGCAGCTAGGGTTCGAGGAGTTTTCCCCCGAAAATGTGTTTTTAGGCCTTTTTAATTAAATGTGAGTCGTGCCTGAAAATATAAATTTTCAGAAAATGACCCTGTTCGACCGACCCCCCCAGTGCGACCGACCCCTTTTGCTCGACCCAACCTTGCTCGAGCAAACACTGCTCGACCCGGAGTGTACACGATCGACCACCAGCATGCACGACCCACAGTCTTCCCCCTCGTACATGTCTGACCCACCTCAAGACCGACCCGGAGTAACCGGCCCGACCCATAGTGATCGACCTGGCCCAAATTTCCTCCAAAACCAGAACTCCCAAACCTGTTCGACCGACCCACACCAAGACCGACTCGACCCATCATAACTGACCCGTCCAGGTGTGACCGACCGACCAGGCATGGCTTCTGGTTTGTTCTCCAAGACACATTTTGGGACCGACCAACCCACCCTGGCTTGCTCGACCGACCCAAAACTTGCACTTCACCAATTCCTCTCCGATTTCGACCAAAACATCACCAAACGATAGATTTGACGAAACCAACTCATCCAATATGACCACAACCATGATATGAAATCAACAACATCACCAATATGACAATTTCATCAATAACTATGTAAAATTTCCCAAAATCACCATAAATGAACATATGGGCAAAACAATTTATTTAACTTGCATATTCACATGAAATGTCATAGAAATTGCCTATCTAAACTTGTTAAATCAGATCATAGGGTGATAATATGAAAATGGACTTACCAATGCATAGATCTATGAGAAAACACTTGAATTTAATGAAAAACATGATCAACTACTCGTACAGTTCATTGAGTCTATGTGAGAGATGTAAACCACTCACCAATCCTCTCAAACAAGCAAAAAAATCAATGCAATAAGATTCCAGACAGCAAGCATTTTAATCTGAATTCCTCGATTTGATGAATTCGCCCTTCAATTGATGTAGATCTAGACTCCAATAGTGTAGATATATGATTTCCCTCCTTAGATTTGATTTTTAGTAGTGGAAAGGTATTAGAGGAAGGAGGAACATATGCCACCTTATGGGAGAATGGAGAGACTAAAACCATTCTCATATCTCTCACCCCCTATTTATAGTTTCCACCAGCCTACTAATGGGCCTTCCCAAATCAGCCCATTATGGCTCTCCAAATCTGAACAGCCAACTGAGAACCTTAAAATAACGATTCCTCCAAAACCGCTGAGCCAAATCTTTAATGTAACCACTCTACGGAAAGGAATCATTTCCTTTCCAATGGCACTGGTCTCACAACCTGATTCGACCTAAGTCAAAAGTTATGCCATGTTCAAGACTGACAAGGACAAAATGGTCACAAACAAAAACAGTAAAAATTATTGACATCTCTCACATCCCTTTAAGCAAATGCGAAAGTTCCAACCCTTCGGGAATTAAATAAAAATATTTTATGATCTCGTGATACGTAAAATGCAGGCTGTTACATTCCCCTCCCCCCAAAGAATTTCACCTCCGAAATTCCAAGTAAACACAAGCAACCACAACAATTCTGCATGCCCATCATCCATGAGAAGCCAATTCTATCATCCAAACTAGAAACCATCAAGCCATGCATCCATAGCCTTATCCTAGCATGTGGAATTCTATCAAACAACAGCAAGATACAACGATATAACAATGATATGTTGTCAAAGGGTCCTACCGACGAAGAGTTCTGGATGAGTCGCCTTCATGCCCTCTTCTGTCTCCCACGTACAATCGTCGCCATCTTCACTCCATTATAACTTGACTAACTTAACAGTCTTCCTCCTAAGTTGTCTGGTTTCTTTTTCCACAACCCGAAATGGCTTACGAGGTCCCTTAACAACGGTTTCTACTTCCAAATCTTCGTAATGCTCTGGAGATACCACTACTTCGATTCATGCACAAACTTCCGTAGAATAGCACATGGAAAACATTATGCACATTCGACATCTACTCGGGTAACTCCAATCTATATGCAAGCTTTCCAATTCGCCCGAATATCAGAAATGGTCCAACGAATCTTGGAGCTAACTTTCCTTTACTTCTGAATCGAACCACATGCTTTAATGGTGAAATCTTCATAAAAACCATATCTCCACCATCGAATTCCAAATCTTTTCGACGTTTATCAGCATAACTTTTCTAACGATTTTGGTTCGCCTTCATTCGTTGCCGAATGATCTCGATACAATCTGAGGTTTCTCTTATTATTTTTGGCCCAATTATTAACTTATCCTCGGTTTCTAACCACCAAGCTGGAGAATTACACGGTCTACCATACAATGCCTCATATGGTGCCATCCCAATACTCGACTAGTAAATATTGTTGTAAACAAACTCAACTAGATGTAGATGGTCTTCCCATGATCCTTCGAAGTTTAACACACAAGCCCTCAGGAGATCTTCCAAATCTCGATTGATTCTTTGGTTCTAACCATTAGTTTGGGGATGGTAAGCCGTACTTAAACACAACTCAGTTCCCAAAGCTTCTTGGAAACGTTTCCAAAATCCACTCATAAACAATGGATCTTGGCCACTCACTATGCTCTTTGGGATACCATGGTGTCGAACGATCCATTTCACATAAAGTTCTTCCAATTTCGATGTTGTCCTAATCGACTTGACAGGAATGAACCATGCGCATTTAGTCAAACAATCCACGATGACCCAAATCCCTTCGTGGTCCTAGGTAGTCCATCGATATTTGTTCCCACTTCCATATAGGAACATCCAATGGCTGAAGAAAACCACTTGGCTTCTTTGTTCAGCTTTCACCAACTGACAGTTCATGCACTTGGAAATGAACTTTCCAATATCTCTCTTCATCCCCTCCCAGCAATAGACTCTCTTCATGTCCTGATACATCTTATTGCCACTGGGATAAATCGTCAACTTCAAGTGATGCCAATTTCTTAGAACCTCATCACTCAATCCATCAATATCAGGAAAACCTAATCATCCTTGCTTTCGAAGCTATGACACCCCACGTCCGTTAATGTCACTCACTAAGGGAATGCATTGAGTTCCATGAAGCGTTATAGATAAACAGTCACAGAATAATTACAAGACTGATATAAATAAGATAGCAGCGGAAATTCAAATTTTTATTTCGAACATAAATCATATTGTATGGCCCAAAATACCATAAGTCACAAAAACCATTACAACCATATAACTTCGGTCTTGTACCATCAGAGTTCATATATAAAAAAAGCATAACATAATTCCTAAGAAAAAGTGCTAAGCCATAGTAGAGATAAGAACTTGAGCCATACTTCGAAAGAAGCTTCTAGCAAGATGATCACTGAGTCTTGACTAACCATGAGAATTCCCTTCCTACGAACCTAGGGGGAGGAAACGGAAGAAAGAAGAGGAAACAAAAAGGGTCAGATATAAAATCTTGCGAGTCTAGTTACTTTTAGCAAGTAAATAAATAAAAGTAGCATGACAAGCATATAAAGTGGATGAGAGATTAATTCATAAAAGGCAAGTGTGATGATTAGCACAGAAATGTATTTATTTTATGCTCATATATCTTATATTTTGTAAATAAATAAATATTACTTTAGGTATTTCTCGTGTGTTTCACAGATTCAATAATTGTCTCCTTCATTCAATTAAAGACCACTTGATAAGAAAAAGAAGCTATTTTCCCATCTAAACAAGTTTTCAATCACAAAGGAAGCTGTAGCACACTGGTTAAGGCATGGAAATCTTGGCAAAGAGACCGGAGTTCAATTCCCGTCAAGCCCACTTTTTGCTGAAGAAAGAAACATTCACACTGCCACTTTTGCTTTGAAGAATATATGGACTAGTGTTATATTTTATATATATGCATATATATATATATATATTTCATATGTATTTATGTATGTATGATTTACACTAATGAACACTTCAAGAATAGGCATATTCTTCTCAAGGAAATCAATTCAAATCATTCATTTTTGGCTACCATTTAGTAGAATATTTGATTGAATTATTGCCAAGGAAAAGCCAATCAATCTGCCACATGCCACTAATCAGGAGAGGGAATTTACATAGAATATCTCAAGTCTATCTTCATATATAGATTATTTCATGGGATTTATTCATGTCCCAAATTATTCTGATAGAGAGGAGTCTACATCCCTATAAATACACATGATATCCATTGTAAACTCATCCCATATTCTGTACTTCTTTTCTCCATTAATAAAGTCTCTTTTATTTTTTCTACATTCTTTTATTTTCATGGCAATTTGTGTTGTCTAGTCAATTAGAATTTCCAAAAACACAATTGTTATTGCAACTACTTTTTTCATTGGTGATTAACCGTTGATTAGGTTCAACAATAATCCAAAATTTTATTTCTATTTGTTTATTTTCTTTCTGCAATTTTTACTTCAGCACTCTGTTTCATTTTTAATCCTTGAATTGGTTATAGATTTGATTAGATTCAATTCTGTGATTGATTCAATTACAATTTTTCTCGTATTTATTGATAATTACAAATTTAATTATCGATTCAATTAGATTTGTTTTGAACTAAATTGTGATTTCAACTTTAAACGATCTTCAAACTTTATCTAACTTGCCCATAAAATTATATAAATAATTTGATTTAATTTACCTCCTTGTGTTTGATTTAAATTGTGATTTAATTTAAGCGATCAAGTTTTTGCCGCCGTTGCCAGGGAGGAAAAAACTGAATTTTATTATTTATTTAATTTTTGATTCGTGTTAGTTTTTATTTTATTTATTTTTCCTTTTGTTTTCATGTATATAGAGAAAAAAATCTTAATTGAATACATTTGGTATTATTTAATGATACCGTAATCTTCCAAATAAGAGGAAAAAAACTTGCTATTTCATTCTCTGAATTCTTTCCTTCATTTTCTTCCCTCTTTTGAATAAATTAATTTCTTTCTATATAAGTCTTAAAAAAAATCTTTTTACATTTTTTTTAATTTCTTCCTTCACACATCTTCTTTTACAACTTTTTGAAAAAAAACAAAAACCTCTTTACAATTTCTTTCTGCTATTTTTTTTTCCCTCTTTCCCCTATTTTATTCTCTGCCGCCGGCAAAGTTCTGCCACCATCCGACCTCTATTACCTTCATCAACAACCAAAACCTCCCCCACAATCCATCCATCCAAATCCCTCCAGAACAACTGCAACTTCATCTCAGACCATCACAAACACAGAGTGACTTTCAGATCCACGCAAAGCCCCAATCATATCCAATTATCATCACACAGATTCAAATCCGCATCATCTTCATCAACCAAAAGTAACAAACCCCTCAAAGCCAAGACCCGAAACCCAAATCTCCCAAATCAGATCACCCCTCAAAACCGATTTCAAACCTAGCTCGGATTCCAAAAAAAAAACAGAAAGAAGGGGGTGTGATTCGAATCAGAGATCTACTCGAGATTGTATTTTTGATTTGGGGTACTGAATTTCTAGAAACCCTATAAGGGCGTGGTTAACCTTTTTTTGAACGCAAGCTGTATCTTTGTAGTTGGATTGTTTTTGCCTTGGGAGGTATTATTTTATAGACAAAAACAAATTAAAAGAAGGTCGGAGGTCCACTAATTTGCGTGATCCAATTCATTTATGGCTTTGGAGTACCCCGTGATGTAGCGTGGGCCTGGGTCAATCAATTGAGTCCAATTTTTTTTCCAGAGCTCGTTTCCTTCTTATTTTTTTAAGTTGGTTTTGTTTTGCTTTTGTTTGGTTTTAGTTTAGTTGTTTTCAAGTTTAGTTTGTTTGAGTTTAGCCTGTTTTATTTATTCTAGTCGTTTTTTTCTTAGTTTAGTTTTTATTTTGATTCCAAGTCAGTTTTTGTCTTCTTTTCTTTGCAAAAAAAAGTCTTTCTAACCATAGGCAAAGGCGAACATAGTTCAAGCAAACAAACATGAAATCAGAGGTGATGGGATTGCAAATGGTTGATTAAATTATCAGTGCTTTTCAATTTCTCTGGAAGGACAGCCATACCCCGTTGTAAAATTCTCTTAACTATACAGGTGCTCTGCTGCAAAATAAAAATATAGAATTTGCTTGTAAAAATTTTCTGCAGTGGCAGCGACTTGCTTGTACAATTTTTTTTAATTTCTGTTGTTGTTATTATCTAAGTGTTGTCTTGACTGAACTGCTGAATAGATTTTGTGAGGAACAAATTTCCATAAGTAACATCATCACTCTCATCATAAAACTTGATTTGATTTGCAAATATTTAACTACAAGAATGTATTTTGTGAAATTGATTATCTCATGGGTTTAATCGCGGATATCTATTAGTTCAATTTTTTTGGACTTCTAGCAAAAGAGGTTGCATAGTACCCGTAAAACATTGTTCATATCCCTTAGTATTTATACTATACGTGAACAGCCATAAGACCCTCTTCCCCTTCAAATTGAGATTATCAACAAATAAGATATATTTGAGTATGTTATCTATTTTGTAATAAAAGCTTCTTGTGTCAACCTTAAGTTTTGAAATTTCTACATTCAACAACGATGAGTGAAAAGAGTGTCAGTCAACATAATTCTCCTAGGGGTTCTCGAATAAACCAAAACTTTCCAAACGAGATGGATCAAAATCGAATAAATCAAAATTTTCAAAATCTCAATATAGAAATGGATAGACCCCTATCTCTTCGTGATCAATGTTATCCAACTAGGACTGTTCAACCCTCTGTCATCGTGTTCCCACCTGCTAAAGGAAATAATTTTGAGTTTAAACATTCTTTTATTCAAGGGGTATCAAAATTTACTAGGTCTGAAAATGCTTATGAATTTATAAGTGAAATTGAATTTTATGCATCCACAACTAAAATGCAACAATTAGCTAATGAATCAATCAAGCTAAGGCTAATTCCATTAGCATTACTTGAAAGTGATAAAAGATGGCTAAATTCTCTTTGAAAACATTCCATAAGAAGTTGGGATGAATTTGTCACTGTATTCTTGAAAAAGTTTTTCCCTTTCCATAAAACTCTAAAAATCAGAACTGAAACAAAACAATTTTCTCAAAATGAGTGGGAAACTTTTTCCAAATATTTTGAGAGATTCAACTGACTTCTGTATAGTTGTCCTCATCATGCAATTCCAAAATATTATCTGTGTCAACTTGCATATGATGGGCTAGACTATCAGACTTGAACACAACTAGAATCAAAGTGTGGAGGAGAATTTATGTCTAAAACGGACGATGAAGCTTGGGAATTTTTAGAAAATTATTCTGAAAAGGACATGCAATGGGAGTCAATTTGTGTTCCCATCTGTGCTTCTACTAGAGG
Source organism: Allium sativum (assembly GCA_030737875.1). NCBI lineage: Eukaryota > Viridiplantae > Streptophyta > Magnoliopsida > Asparagales > Amaryllidaceae > Allium > Allium sativum. Next base: position 38,371,751 of record JASFAX010000020.1, on the reverse strand, counting down.
GGTGCATGTCGTGGATCCAAATGAATTTCCCTTAGAAACTCAAGCTCCTCAATTTGAAGGACAACCCCAGTATTACCCTCAAGACCAAGTCAATGCCATCGCTCAAAATAGTTATTACTCATCCTCCTGTAACCCCAGTTGGAGAAATCATCCAAATTTCTCGTGGTCTAATCCTAATAATGTTGCAAATCCATCTCACATGATTTCGAATTCGAATTACCAAATTCCGTTTTCTTCTAGTCCCCAAATTTCTCAAATTCCACCTCAATCCAAGCAACCTTATAAGCACCCCAACTTTCAATCATCAAACCAGTCCTCTCAATCTTCTCAACCATCACAAGATATTGTTCGATTAGAGAAACAAATAAATAATCAAGATGTTAAACTCGAACAAATGATGAATATGATAATGGAACCAGTGAAAAGTAATGAGAAAGGAAAATTGCCAAGTCAACCCGAGGTGAATCCAAAATACAGTTCTCGTACCGTGAACTCTTGTGAGGACGAAAATTATAACTCGGTTAATGCTGTCACTACCCTCAGATCTGGAAAAACGTTTGACAATAATGTCGACAATCCCAATAATCCATCGATCCCAACTCCAAATCAACATCTTGAGTCTCACCCGATGGCAACTCCTTAGAACCTTCTGAACCCCTATCTTCTTCGAATGTTGGCAATCCCAACATCTCACCTTTTATTTCTAGACCTCCATCACTTTCCACATTGAAACCTTCTTCTTTGAACGATCAAAATTTTGAAAGAGTCTACAAACCGGTAGCTCCATATCCTCATAGACTTAAAAATAAGAAGAAAGATACCATTTTCAAAAAAATTCTTGAAATCTTCAAACAAGTTCGTGTCAATATTCCACTCTTAGACACCATCAAACAAATTCCTCAATATGCCAAGTGTTTGAAAGAGCTATGCACCCAAAAACGAGCCACTAGTGTTCATAAAACTGCCTTCTTGACTACGAACACTAGCTCTATTTTCTCGAATTTGTCACTCATCAAGTATAAGGACCCTGGTTGCCCCCACAATCAGTTGCAAAATAGGAAATACTCTCATCAGTCATGCCATACTTGATCTTGGTGCAAGTTTCAATCTTCTTCCATACACTGTTTATCGATAACTTGGACTAGGGGAATTGAAACCCACAAACATCACAATTCAAATGGTCGATCGATCTACAAAAAAACCATTGGGCGTAATTGAAGATGTTTTGATTCAAATTGAACAATTCTATTTTCCCATGGATTTCATAGTCCTAGAAACCAAGCCTGTTTCAAATCTTGATAGACAAATTCCCTTGATTTTGGGTCATCCCACCACCTCGAATGCTACCATAAATTATAGAAGCGGCCAACTTCGACTATCATTTGGGCACTTAACCATTGAATTGAATATTTTTCATCAACCCAAAGAGATCGAAATAGGAGAATTCAGCATAATAGAAACAGTTTTAGATGGCATGTCTGCTTTATCTCCTCAGAAAACTTCACTTTCCTCAGTAGACGTGTCCATTATGTCTTTTGAAGAATTATTCGAAGATGAGCTTAAACTTTTGAATGACGAGGATGAATATATGGAACTTCTCAAACATAATCATAATTCCATATCATCAGAAGCAATTGTTGTTAAAAACTCAAGTTCATGGGACTATGATAATCTTCAGTTGAATGATATAAATCATTTGCACAACAAAATTTTTGTAAGTAGGATTTTGTTCTCAGAATTCACTGACATGCCTCTTGTACCTCAAAAATCAGATATGACATCATCATACACCATTTTCGATAGAGACATGTGTGGAGGGAAAAGGAAATCTCATTTTTCACATAAAACTCACCATCATTAAAGATTTCATTACATATAATTGGCATTCACATATAGTGGTTAAACTTCATATCATTTTACAGATAATTTTGAAACTCATTCACCTTTGGGTACGATCTTTAAAATTTAGGAAACGTTCATAGTGCAGACACTGTTTAGATTTAGTGGTGGGAGGAGTCTACATTTCATTCATTCTTTTTAATTTTCTTTAATTTTTCTTCTTTTCATCTTCATGCATTTAGATAGGACAGTCATGCATTTTAGGTCATAGTAACATACCATTTTTTTTTGAACAACGACTCGTTTTAGATTGATACAACAAAATAAATTAACAATTGTTTGTCAGTTGATAGTATTTTTTCTCTCAACTAAGATCGAATAAGAAATATAATGAAAAGTTGTATTTTGAGGGATAATAGTGTAACCGGTATATAGGAAGATTCTTAGGTGATGGCCATGAAGTTTATTCTAAATAGTAGTCCTTGTTTAATTAGTGGAGGACTTAAAATACTTATATTGGCTTCTCGAATCTTTAAAGCTAAATTGTGTTAAGCTGAATTCGTGTAACTCTCGCTTTTTCTTATATTTTCGATAATAATAGTAATCCAAGGGTATCCAACATTGCTTGTAAATCTAGCGTTAGTGTGCAAATCCGCCAAACTCTATTCGACATGTTGTTGACAAAGTCAGCGTCAGTATATCTTGGTCTCATTTTATGAGGTTAGACACATAAGGATTATCGAAATGTTGTTGACAAAGTCAGGTCGGTATGCACAATCCTCCAAGCTCTTTCCCAACTCTCCATCAGTCCACAAGGCAGTGCATGGGTGGTATACCTTAGTCTTCAAGTTAGGTGTATATAATTAATTATAAAGCTTCATTTTTATAAAGACTAAGAATAAGAGATGATGCCCAAACACTTCTTGACCTTATTGATTTGACTAGCCATACACGAGGAATTTGACAAACTGTGACAAGCAAACTAAGAATTTATTTCATGGCTTCACTATGTTATCAACTGAACCAACTAGCCAAACTAGAACATAACATTTGAAAACTTAAATTATATTGAAAATTTATGACAAGTTGAGGTATCTAAAATAAAATCAACTGACTAGAAATTGTTAATTTAATTTGTTGTATAACTTTTCTGAAGCAAGTCATGCTTGGATTTTTTTTTTGCATATGTCCATTGCATTCGTGTAGTTACATTAGAGCCATAACATACTGAATTTGGATTTTGTGGGTAGTATCCGCTAAAAACGCTCACGAGACACCACTCGTCCTACTAGGGAGACCTAGAGGTTTAACGGCTTGTTGCATACTCAGTGCAATCGCGTTTCCTACGAAAGTGTGACCTATCCAGTTTAGCTATTTTTATTTTTTCATTTTTCTTTCCATTTACTCGAGGACGAGTAAAAGATAAGTGTGGGGATATTTGATTAGCATGGAAATGTGTTTATTTTATGCTTTTATATCTTATATTTTGTAAATAAATAAATAAATATTACTTTGGGTATTTTTTGTGTGTTTCACAGATTCAATAATTGTCTCCTTCATTCAATTAAAGACCACTTGATAAGAAAAAGAAGCTACTTTTCCATCTCAACAAGTTTTCAATCATGAAGGAAGCTGGAGCACACTGGTTAAGGCATGGAAATCTGGGCAAAGAGACCTAAGTTAAATTCACATCAAGCCCGCTTTTTGCTGAAGAAAGAAACTTTCACACTACCACTTTTGCTCTGAAGAATATATGGACTAGTATTATATTATATATATATATATATATATTCATATGTATGTATGTATGATTTACACTAATATACATTTCAGGAATAGGCATATTCTTCTCAAGAAAATCAATTCAAATCATTCATTTTTGGTTACCATTTAGTAGAATATTTTGATTGAATTATTGCCAAGGAAAAGCCAATCAATCTGCCATATGTCACTAATCAGGAGAGGGAATCCACATGGAATATCTCAAGTCTATCTTCATATTTGTAAATAGATTATTTCATGCGACTCATTCTTGGCCCAAATTATTCTGATCGAGAGAAGTCTACATCCCTATAAATACGCATGATATCCATTGTAAACTCATCCCATATTTTGTACTTATTTTCTTCATTAATAAAGTCTCTTTTATTTTTTTGCATTCTTTTATTTTCATGGCAATTTGTGTTTTCTAGTCAATTAGATTTGCTAGAACACAATTGCTATTGCAACTACTTTTCTCATTAGTGATTGGTCGTTGATTAGATTCAATGGTAGTCCTAATTTTTATTTCTGTTTGTTTATTTTCTTTCTGCAATTTTTACTTCATTACTCTGTTTCATTTTTAATCCTTGAATTGGTTATAGATCTGATTTGATTCAAATCTATAACTGATTCAATTGCAATTTTTCTTGTTTTTGTTGATAATTACAAATTTAATTATAGGTTCAATTAGATTTGTTTTGAAATAAATTGTGATTTCAACTTTAAGAAATCTTCAAACTTTGTCTAACTTGCCCACGAAATTATATAAATAATTTGATTTAATTTACCTCCCTGTGATCGACCTGCACGCTACACGATTTGTGCGCTTATAGAATTTATTTTAAAATTCGTGCTTTTTTAATTCATAGAAAAGTAGCAATCATGTAACAAGGTAGACATGATAAGGTATATACGCTTCCCTAATGATTACTCTGCACTATTACTAGTATATCCAGAATGAGATGAACTCTTCTAATATAAGGAGGTAGACTTAGGCATACATCCAAGTGTACCCTAACCAGTACCCTAATCGATCGGCTCCCTAATCCGCGTAGATACTCTATGCCGGCCCCACTGTAGGATGTATCACGTCCTAAAGTGGCAACCCCTCGCTGATATGCACAGACCCATATCTACAAGTGTCATGGTCATCTTATCCCCCTCTGCCCGGCTCATGCACGCACATGGCCTGGTCGGTTTGCGCAACCCACTCCGTCCTCCACGTTTGGATATCCTACAATCAGTCTAGTAAGCGTGCCCCTCTCTAACCTAGTACAGAGTACATGTTTAGATACCTACTCCGGGTTACTGGATGAAACAGATCCCACACAATATGATACAAACTCTCCTCCTTATCCTGTGTCCTCCACTAGGTTTTCCTTGGCTATGTATACCACAAGGTATCTTTAATTACATAACCCTATCATTTCTACAAGTTATGCTTACCCAAAAGTTGTCTTTAATTACATAACTTTAATATTTTCACTGGTTATGTATACCACTAGGTGTTTTTAATTACATAACCTTATCGGGTTAAGTTTTGTGGGTCTATATGTGTAAATATTACCCACCCCCTCCAAATTTTCTTAACCCACCAACTGTCCAACTAATTTTACTTAACCCTAACTTTAGTTCATAATCATACAATCCCTATGGATTAGATTAGGTTAAGTAGTCCAATTTATTTCCATGTCCATTTATAGTTTATAATGGGCTAGATCTCCCACATTAGGCCTGCAACTTTTGGATGCTGGATATGCCGATGGGATCCAGGCAGTCTTATTCCACGAGTTGGGCCTAACCTCGTGTCTTAGCCTGATTCGTATTTGTGCACTTGGACCTCTCACATTAGGTTCAACATTAGTGGCTACTGGATATGCCGGTCGGGTCCGAGCAGACGTCGACCACTAATGCAACCTAACCTCATGTCATAAGTGCAATTACAGTTTCTAATTGTAATTATTAGTCATTTCATTCTTATCCAATTTCTTACCTATGTCTTTATAGGTGATTATGCCCCTTTTTCCCCATTTTAAATTATATGACCAATTCATATAAACATTATTTCAATTATGTCAATTCTAACCTCTTTCCCCCGTTCCCTAACTAACGCATTCGCATATATTTGGCGGCATCTAGGCTAGAAGGTAGCCTAGTCATAAAAAGGGAAAAGTGATGGGAATGATGACAATAGTGATCATTCTAAAAGTGACATAAACATATATACTGGCATAGACAAGTAATAGGCATAATAAGGTGGACATGAAAACAGACCTAGTAAAAAGGGTAATGATAAAACTAGATCCAATATACATAGGATAAACAGATCCAAATAAGAGTTCATATGTCCAATAATAACTGATCTCAATTAATCACAACTTGATGATCTTGATCTAAACAAAGGTTCAATTGTCCACATAATGATAATTTCAAATTAACCACAAACTTGATAAAGGTTCAGATATATAAAGGTGACATGATAAACTAATCATAGGTGAATTAGATCTGTAAAAATAGAGCTAGCATAATAAAGTTTGAGATCCAAGAATAACATAGGTTTATGATTCAAGACAGATCCAAATCATAGTACTATCATGTTATACTTTTAGTCATTTAAATCTAAAAGTAATCTAGAACTCACAGTGTTTGACTACGAAGATAGAACTAAGAAAAGAAGCTTGTTGGGTTGTAGATCTACGCTTGAGTCTCTTAGTTTGATTTGCTTTTGTTGATAGTTGTAGAAGATAACGTATCCAATTCAATTCAGACATCGGTAGAGTTTGGCCTTCATGGATTCTCAATGAAGAAAACAGAGAAAACGGATCTCTATATATAACAGCCAGCCCTCCAAAACGACTGCCATCTCAGCCCTAGGGGGTCGACCACCCTTTATGGGGTCAACCTCAGGGTCGACACCCCTGCTTAGGGGTCGACAACCCTGGGGCTGGAGTTTTGCGGCCAACGTAATTTTTGAAATTTGAAATGAATTTTGATTTTCTGGACTACTATATATAATCCTTCTGTGCGTATACAAACTTTAAACCTTCATAACTTCTTCATACGGTGTCCATTTTACGTACACCGAATGTCTATTTTGGCCAGAATTTTGAGATGGACGCAGTGGCGTAGTCCGTCTCCCTTAATTCCGAATATTAAATTAATTATAATTTAAGTTATCTTCTTTAATGTTAATAAATTAGATGCGTTACATTCCCCCATACTTAAAGGATTTTGTCCCCGAAATCTCCAAATTGAGAAGAATGCATATCCCACCATCCGTCATCCATCTACTCATCCATCAATCACTGGCATCCATTGTCCTTAAAGATTTCTAATGCTTATATGAATATATGCAAAGGTGTGTGTATATGTCCCTATTCTAATGCAAAGATCAGGCGGTCTACTGATTCAGTTGACCTCCTTAATGCAATGTATCCAATATGTATGCAAATAATCCTATATAACATGGAAGTCCTATATGTGTGCACACTCACTCGTCCAAATGCAACATCTGTTTGATAGTACATCCATTTTCACCCATTAAAAGAAAAGAAAAATGCACACACATCCATATGCAGTATGAGAGTGATTGAGCCGATCTAGTGCCTAATGTGTGTGTACTTGCATCTATAGGCAACCACTAGCAAATACTTGCGTCCACTTGCATCCATCAAACATAACATGTCTCAAACACATGGTTACGTCCATAAGATTCCTATTTAAAGGTAGAGAATCTTTTGATAGGACATACTCAAATGATACAAATAGGTATAGATAAACTTTAGAAAAGGAGTTAAGAACATACCCTCGAAAAGAAAAGGGTACGAAGCACAAATCTTGTATTCGGTCTCCCAAGTTGCATCCTCGGGGTTACCTCCTCATTGAACCTTTATTAACTTGATTTCTTTATTGCGTAGCTTCTTAACTTCTGATCCAAGAATACGGGTAGGGACTCGTCTGACTGTCACCTCCCGCTCTACTTCCATTTCTTCCAATATGCTTGGCCCAACAACTTCCGCAGTGTCATGCAAATACTTTCGTAGATGAGAAACATGGAAAACATCATGAACACCGGATAAATTTTCTGGAAGCTTTACTCTGTAGGCCTTTTGGCCAATCCTCTCCGTTATGGGAAATGGTACCACAAACCTAGGTGCCAACTTCCCTGCAGATCCGAAGCGAACCACATTCCTTAGAGGTGATACTTTGATAAAAACTAAGTCTCCCACTTCAAATTCGATGTGAGTCCTTCTCTTGTCTGCATAGGATTTCTTCCTGTCATAGGCCGTCTTCATCCGCCGTCGAATAAGGCCAATCTTTTCGGACGTTTCCCCAGTCATATGTGGTCCAAGTAATAATCTTTCTATAGATTCCCACCAACAAGTTGGTGATCTACAGGGTCGTCCGTACAATGCTTTGAAGGGTGCTATGTTGATGCTGGCTTGATAGTTGTTGCTATAGGCAAACTCTGCTAAAGGAAGATGCTCTTCCCAAGTCCCTCCGAAGTCTAAGATACACAGCCTTAAAAGATCTTCAAGAATTATGTTCACCCTCTCCGTCTGCCCATCGGTCTGAGGATGATAAGCGGTGCTCAAACACAACTATGTACCTAATGCTTCTTGCAAGCTCCTCTAAAATTCACTGGTAAAGATGGGGCCACGATCGCTTACGATACTGGAAGGTACTCCGTGAAGATAAACTATCTCACGAATGCAAATCACTGCCAGCCATGATGTCGTCCTCTTACTTTTCACTAGAATGAAATGAGCGCTCTTAGTCAATCTATCCACTACTACCCAAATACTTGTGTTTCCTTTCTTTGATTTAGGAAGACCATCTATGAAGTCCATGGAGAAGCTCTCCCACTACCATTGTGGAACCTCCAAAGGATGAAGTAAACCACCGAGCTTCTTTTGCTCAACTTTAACTTGCTGTGAAACTAAAAATTAAGAAACAAATTCGGCCACAACTTTCTTCATCCCAGCCCAAAAGAAAACCCTCTTCATGTTTCTGTACATCTTATCGCCGCTTGGATGAATGGTCATCTTAGATTGGTGGGCTTATTCTAGGACTGCCTTTATTAAGCTTCCTTTTTGAGGGACACATAGCCTTCCATCACACAGCAACCACCCCTTTTCATCTATTGTATATCTACCGAGGTGACTAGAAGTCTCCCCTTTTCTAAGCCTATCCATGATATCTAAAATCTGTGGGTCTCCTTGCTGCGAAGCTCCTATCTGATCTATAAGAGTTAGTCGTATTTCTAACAATGCAAACAAATAAGGCAAAATCTCGATGGAGGGTTTGAAGTCAAGGGTTGATATGAACTCCAAGCTCTTCCTCTCCACAAATAGAAGACTCAAGGCCATCCTCTACCTACTTAGTGCATCATCCACTACATTACTCTTGCCAGGGGTATAAGCAATTCCAAAATCGTAAGAAGCTAAGAATTCCATCCACCTTTGTTACCTTAAGTTAAGATCCTTCCGTGAGAACAGATACTTGAGAGAGTTATGATTGGTGTATAACTCGAACTTCTCTCTAAGTAAATAGTGACGCCATGTCTTTAGCGTGAATACTATGGCAGCCAACTCTAGATCATTGGCAGGGTAGTTCTTCTCATGAACTCTCAACTATCTACCCCCATAACACACTACCTTTCCTTCTTGCATCAAAATCGCACCAAGCCCTATGCCACATGCATCGGTGTAAACCGTGAACACTTTGTTCCCAACAGGTAAAATCAAGACTGGGGCTGTTGTAAGAGCCCTCTTCAAGCGTTGGAAAGCAACATCACAATCTATATCAAATGAAAATGGCAAGTTCTACTTCATCAGCTTGTGAGAGGGGCTGATATCTTCGCGAAGTCCTTAATGGACTTCCTATAATGACCCGCCAATCCAAGAAAGCTTCTCACCTCTGTTGCACTTATATGAATCTTCCAATCTTGCAATGCAACTACTTTCGCGGGATCCATAACTGTCCCTTCTTTGGAGACTACATGCCCTAAGAATCTCACCTCCTTTCTCCAAAAATGGCATTTGGAGAACTTTGTCTTAAGCTGATGGTCGCGGAGAGTTTTTAAAACTTCTCTTAAATCTGGGCATGCTACTCTTCGCTCTTGGAGAAGATCAAAATATCATCAGCAAAGACTACAAAAAAATTATTTAGGAATTCCCGGAACACCCTACTCATTAGATCGATAAAATAGGCGGGTGCATTTGTCAGCCAAAAATGCATTACCAACCATTCAAAGAAACCATCCGGATTCCTAAAAGAAGTCTTGTCTATACTGTCCTCAACCGCCCTCAACTGATGAAACCCCGTGGCCAAGTCCAACTGAGAGAATACCGAGGCACCGACAACCTGGTCAAACAAGTCGTCTATCCTCGGAAGTGGGTGCCTATTCTTCTTTGTGAGTTTGTTCAATTCTCTATAGTCCACACACAAATGAAGCGATCCATCAGCCTTAGTTGCGAATACTACTAAAGGACCCCATTCAGATATGCTTCGTCTGATAAACCCTTTTTCAAGCAGCTCCCCTACTTGCTTACTCAACTCCTTCCTTTCTCTCAGAGCCATATGGCGCACTGGTAATGCAACTAGCTTTGCAGTGTCCACCAGATATATGCAAAAATCAATTTCGCGCCTCGGAGGTAAGCCCCGGACCTCCTCAAAAATATCAGAATATTCTCGGACTACCTGAGTAGATTGCAAGTCATCTATGGATGCATCAAGAGACTCTAGGAAGCTAAGCATAACAGACCCTTGAGGGTCACAAGAAATCTCGAGGGTCTTCCCATGACAAGCTAGAAGCCTAACGACCCTCTTCTCACAATCCAGAATGGCACCATACGTAGTAAGCCAATCCATTCCTAGAATCAACCCATATCCTATAAACCCAAGCACATACGCGTCACATTCAAACTCGATGCCTAACACAGATATTTTCGAACCCCGACAAATCATAGATAAATGAGCCGAACCACCAATGGGGTTTGAAACAACTACGGGACCCACTGCCATACTAGTAATTAAGTGCAGAGATTCAACCACAGAACTAGATATAAATGAATGTGAAGCGTCATATCAAAAATTATTCTGATAGGACGGTTTGAAAGAGAAATTAAACCTTCCACAGAAATTTTTCTACCTCTGTCAGGAGCACTGATCGCGAGAGCATGCACCTGCCCTCCATAAGTTCCTACCCTTTGCCCTTGTCCATGTTATCCCTGTTTCTTCAAGCACTCCCTGGTAAAGTGTTCGACTTCTCCACAATTAAACCAAGTGTTCTTCCTTCTTTTACAATCTTTGAACAAGTGACCTTCTTTCCCACAACTGTGACACTTCCTTTTCTCCTTACCCTTGTCATTCTTTCCTATTTTCTTCTGTTGCTACCGTCAAGTTCCCTTGTTTGAGTGCTAAGAACCTTTCCATCTGCATGCTCTTCTCAACTTGGGAAAGGATTTCATCTCAAACCTCTGTCCAAAGTCATCCCAAGTTTCCAGCAGACGGTCTGCTTAGGTTACCTCCCACCAAAATGAAGCTTCATCCTTCAGTAGCCAAGTAGCTAACTGAATTTTTCTTCGATTCTCTACTTCAAAGATTACGAACTAGTCCTCAGTCTCCTTGAGCCAATTCCGTGCTTCTACGAATGTCTCGTTCCCATGGAATGGCTTCCCTCGCATAGCATGGAAGTCTTTGCAGATCTTAGCAAAATTAACTGCTCTTGGAAGGGGAGGAGGAGGAATGACTAGTGCAGCCGGGGGAGGAATGTTTCCTTGGCCTTCGGCAGGCACCATGGCCTCTAGATACCTGCGGAACCATCCGAATATCGCGATGCCCTTCGGGATATTAGGAATGTTAAGTTCCCTAGATATGTTGAAAAGAAAAAGGAAAGATTTACACAAAGGACCGAAGGATACTACATATGGCTTTCGGGAAATATACTTTTCAAAACAGACTTTTCTTTTTAAAAATGCTTCCTTTTAAAACATTTTTGAAAACAGTTTCCTAAAAACTTTTATCTAATCTGGTAACCTTCAGCTCTAATACCAAGTGTGACACCCTACGTCCGTTAATGTCACTCACTAAGGGAATGCATAAAGTTCCATGAAGTGTTATAGGTAAACAGTCATAGAATAACTATAGGACAGATATAAATAAGATATTAGCGAAAATTAAATTTTTTATTTCAAACATAAATCATATTGCGTGGTCCAAAATATCGTAAGTCACAAAGACCATTACAACCATATAACTTCTGCCTTGTACCATCACAGTACATAAATATAAAAAAATACATAACATAATTCCCCAAGAAAAAGAGCTAAGCCATAGTAGAGATAAGAATTTGGGCCATACTTCGAAAGCAGCTTTTAGCAAGATGACCGAGTCTTGACTAAGCCTGAGAATTCTGTCCGCGAACCTGGGGTAGGAAACGGAAGAAAGAAGAGGAAACAAAAAGGGATAGACATAAAGTCTGGCGAGTCTAGTTACTTTTAGCAAGTAAATAAATAAAAGTAGCACGATAGGCATATAAAGTGGACGAGATATTAATTCATAAAAGGAAAGTTTGATAAGGTAGACAGGATAAGGTGTATACGCTTCCCTAATGATTACTTTGCACTATTACTAGATTATCTAGAATGATATGATCCCTTCCAATATAAGGAGGTAGACTAGGCATACGTCTAAATGTACCCTAACCACTACCCTAATAGATCGACTCCCTATTCCGCGTAGATACTCTGTATCGACCGCACCGTAGGATGTATCACGTCCTAAAGTTGCAACCGCTCGCTGATATGCATAGCCCCGTATCTATAGGTGTCACCGTCATCTTATTCCCCTCTGCCCGGCTCAGGCAAACACATGGCCCGGTCGGTTTGCGCCGTCCACACTGTCCCCCACGTTTCGATCTCTTACAATCGGTCTAGTAAGCGTGCCCCTTCTCCGACCTAGTATGGGGTACATGTTTAGATATCTACTCCGGGTTACTAGATGAAACAGATCCCACACAATATGATACAAGCTCCCCCCCTTATCTTGTATCCCCCATTAGGTTTTCCTTGGCTATGTATGCCATTAGGTGTCTTTAATTACATAACCCTATCATTTCTATAAGTTATGCTTACCCAAAAGGTGTCTTTAATTACATAACTTTATTATTTCCACTGGTTATGTATACCACTAGGTGTCTTTAATTACATAACCATATCGGGTTAAGTTTTGTGGGCCTATATGTGTAAATATTATCCACCCTCTCCCAATTTGCTTAACCCACCCACTACCCAACCAATTTTACTTAACACTAACTTTAGTTCATAATCGTACAATCCATATGGATTAGATTAGGTTAAGTAGTCCAATTCATATCCATGTCCATTTATGATTTATAATGGGCTAGACCTCACTCATTAGGCCTGCAACTTGTGGATGCTGGATATGCCGATCGGGTCCGGATAGTCTTATTCCACGAGTTGGGCCTAATCTTGTGTCGTAGCCCGATTCATATTTGTGCTCTTGGACCTTTCACATTAGGTTCAACATTAGTGGCTGTTGGATATGCCGGTCGGGTCCGGGCAGACTTCCTCCACTAATGCAACTTAACCTCGTGTCTTAAGTGCAATTACAATTTCTAATTGTAATTATTAATCATTTCATTCTTATCTAATTTCTTACCTATGTCTTTATAGGTGATTATGCCCCTTTTCCCCCATTTTGAATTATATAATCAATTCATATAAACATTATTTCAATTATGCCAATTCAAACCTCTTTCCCCCGTTCCCTAACTAACACATTCACATATATTTGGCGGCATCTAGGAATGAAAGTAGCGTAGTCATGAAAAGGGAAAAGTGATGGGAAAGATGACAATAGTGATCATTCTAAAAGTGACATAGACATATATATTGGCATAGATAAGTAATACACATAATAAGGTGGACATGAAAACGGATCTAGTAAAAAGGGTAACGATAAAACTAGATCCAGTATACATAGGATGAACAGATCCAAATAAGACTTCATATGTCCTATAATAAAAGATCTCAATTAATCACAACTTGGCGATCTAGATCTAAACAAATGTTCAATTGTCCATACAATGATAATCCCAGATTAACCACAAACTTGACAAAGGTTCAGATCTATAAAGGTGACATGATAAACTAATCACAGATGAATTGGATATGTAAAAATAGATCTAGCATAATAAAGTTTGAGATACAAGAATAACATCGGTTTACGATTCAAGACAGATCAAAATCACTATACTATCACGTTATACTTTTAGTCATTTAAATCTAAAAGTAATCTAGAACTCACAGTGTTTGACTAAGAAGATAGAACTAGGAAAAGAAGCCTGTTGGGTTGTAGATCTATGCTTGAATCTCTAATTTTGATTTGCTTTAGTTGATAGTTGTAGAAGATAACGTATTCAATTCAGTTCAGGCACCAGCAGAGTTTGGCGCCCATGGATTCTCAATGAAGAAAACAGAGAAAAGGGGCCTCTTTGTATAACTACCAGCCATCTAAAACGACTGCCACCTCTGTCCTAGGGGTCGATCCCTCCCTTAAAGGGTCGACTCCTCCCTTAAGGGGTTGACCCCCCCTTAAGGGGTCGACCCCCTGCTTAGGGGCCGACACCCCTGGGGTGGGAGTTTTGCCACTTACGTATTTTTTGAAATTTGAACTGAATTTTGATTTTCTGGACTATATATATATATACTGTAACAACCCGTATTTTCAATAACCTGTTATAACATAAATGGAGGCAGAATTAAACTGTAAAATCTGACTCAAGGGAAACGGGCTATGCCATTGCGTTCGTCTCGGAAAAATACGCGAAATAGAGTCCGAGTTTTCGAAAATCGGGGTCCGTATGACCAAGATATGGCCTCGCGAAGTTTCACGAAAAATTCCCAAATTAAAGTATACTTAATTAAGTGAAATGGGTTGCGCAGAGAAATATATATATATATTGATATATATATATATAGTTGAAAATTAAATAAATAAATATGCAAAAATGTTCAAAACAGCGAATTGGGAGAGGGGAATAACCGAACCGGCCGATTTTTGAGGTCGACCCGAGCCTGCTGGGTCGACTAGGGGTTAATCCAGGGTGTTTGGCTGTCAACCCGTGGGCCGATTCGCTCAAATGCAGATTTTGCATTTGGATGGTTCTCATGGTTCATCTTTAATCTAAAGGCCCTAGATGGTTCCTACACTTGACTTCTTTCCCAAGACATGCTTTGATGGCTTGGATTGAATCTAGGTTTAATCCTATGGCCTAAAACACTTGCCTAATCTATAAATAAGACCCTAACCTATCCTAAATCCTCATTATTCATTCATGCAACTAAACTATGGCAAAATTGCTACTCTCATGGCCTCCACTCAACTATCCTAGCCTCCACTTCATTTCTATGAGAAGTTTCATGATCATGAGAGTATTAGAGAGTCCCTATGTTAGTATGAGAGCTTCTCAAGTTGATTTCAAGGCTAAAGCTTTGATCTTTGTTCATAAAGATGGGGTTTTTATTGATTTGGAGTGTTCATTTTTGGGTTTTTGGGTGATGGCATGCATAGGCTTCATCACAAGCTTTAATTTAATCGATTTAGGCCTTCATAGCAATGTAAGCCCTTTCCCTACTCTTAGATATTAACTATGAAGTTAAATGTTCATGTAGAAAGTTTGGGTTTGATCATTGAGAATGATGCATGCTAACATGTTATGCAAGTTTATGAAGTCATTATCTTGATCTTATGAGCAAAAAGCTACAACCTTTATGTTGAAATGTTGCATTATGCAACATGAGAACCTTCATAATCTTCTTGTCAACTTGCATATGAAATCATAACCCTTATATGATGATATATGCGAGTTACTAGTCATCATTCTATGTCTTTAGTCACCATGATTCGTTTATGTGCCAAGTTTGGGTTTATGCATGTTTTTGAGGTGTAAGAATGTAACATGCAAGCTAATGAACACATTTGTGCCTCATTTGCCACCATGATTAACTTGTGGCTTAATACCCATTTTTGTCATTCCTTTGCCAAGTCTCTTCTTTTAATCCATTACGTTGTTGCGAACGTATATGCGAGTTTAAAAGCGTTGGGTTATGTTATGGGTAATTTCTAATGACATGAAAATACAACTTGAAAACATGGCTTGAAATATAACATGGAAGTTGACATGTAAGTATGCATAAAAACATAAGCTTGGGAATTTACCTATTAAGTTAGGTCTACCCTTTGGGAATTTACCTATTAAGTTAGGTCTACCCAAATGCTTGAAAAACTTGTAACATGTTTTGGAAACATGATGAACATGACACTTAGATAATATAAGTGTGGCCAACTCGAGGTTGGGTTGAGTTTGCAACGTAAAACTACCCGGAACCGACCGGCCTAACTAGTAGTTGCAAACAATAGGACCCAATGTGAGAAGTTGGTCATGTTGTGCTTGAACCCGAGGTTAGACCAAGTTGTGGTGTAAAGCTACCCGGAACCGACCGGCTTAACTAGTAACCACAACAAAGTCTAATATGAGAGGTTGGGGTGCATTAAGTAATTAATGTCACATGATAGGGTTAAGTTAATTTGATTAATAACTCTTAACCAAATATGACATGGATAAAGGGGTTAAGTAAATTGGTTAGGCTAATGATACTTAACAAAACATGACAAGGTTGGGTAGGTTAAGTGATTTGATTTGCCTAATGACGCTTAACCATTTTTATACGACTAGTGGACGGGGATTAAGTTAACCAACACTTAATCAATCCAACATGATAATTTGGCAAGGTTAAGTAAGTTTTCTTAATGACACTTAACCATACAAGATGATTAGGGGATGGGGTTAAGTAATTTGCACCTAACTAATCCGACACGGTAATTAGATGGGGTTAAGTAATCCACACTTAACTAATCTAAACACGGTAATTCGATGGGGTTAAGTTAAACACTTAACCAATTTAAACTCGGTAATTCAATGAGGTTAAGTAACCAATACTTAACCAACTTAACGTGATAATTTAATGGGGTTAAGCAACTTATACTTAACCAATTATACATGATGATTTGATGGGGTTAAGTAACTTACACTTAACCAATCTAATACGCGGACCTGATAAGGTTAAGTCACAAGACCTTTTTGGAATATACTTAACCATTGTAGTACGATTAGAGGATGGGGTTAAGCCAACCTATACTTAACCAATCCGACTCGATAATTTGATGGGACTAAGATAATCTATGCTTAATCGATCTAGCAAGATAATCCGATAGGATTAAGGTAAGCTAGTACTTGACCAATTTGACTTGATAGGGTTAAGTCATGAGCCTCTGGGTACACTTAACCAACTTGTGGGACTAAGTCTTGAACTTAAATACTTAGCCAATCTTTGACGTGATTCGTGGGTGGGTTAAGTCATGGACTTGAATGATAACACTTGACCCAATAGACAAACCCTAGCTAGAAGAACTAGGTAGAAAACCGTGGTTAATCAAGGATAACGGGAAAGGAAGCTAAGTGTTAAACCTTAGTTAAGGGTAAATAAGTAATAATTCTTAGCCAAGGACATAGGACTAATTCTCAAAACGATGAGTAACCTGATACTAGGTCATCGCTTAGTATACGAGGGGGAGCAAGTTATCTGACTTGGATAAAAGCTCCAGCGCACTGGGTGCCGAAGTGGAAGCTTCGGGGGACGTGAGGATATTCTTGGGATCCCTCTGTGGGCTGCCAGGTAATTATACTAGGCCCATGAGAGGTTAAGGTCTGCGTTAGAAGGACCAAGAGTATGCCTTGGTTGTTATGCGAGCAACCTAAAGACTGGGATGGATTAGCGTGGAGTCGACGATTCTTGTTTTTGCCCTGGATAGCGCATCGCCGACTACCTACCATCTTTAGTCAATCGTGTACGTGCGGAAAGGCAGGGAACCCCCAACAGACCATGTGCTTGCTATCGAGTCATGGGTGAGGTTGGCCCGTAGGAAAGTGGGCTATAGTGGGGCCGTGGAGTGGTTCTTATACATGATTTTTCTTGGATTGCCTTTCAGTAGTTGAGGGAGGGGTCACGTGGGACCATAGCCACGGGTACAAAAACAGACCTTGATATCTGCATCGGCAGACGATTTAAAGCTCCCGACCGAGTTCCGTATTTCTTGATTTGCGCTGGCACGGAACTCGGATGGCACATTGGGGAACATGTGCATCTAGACATGGAAAACGATTCACGATACATACGTGGGATCAAGGGCGCGGTTGACGGGTGGCGTAATCCCTAGTGGTCCTAGGTGGCCAAAACCCAAACCGAGACACGGAAACGTTCATTAGGTAGCATAATCCCTAGCGGTCCTAGGTGGCATAAATCCTAAGTGGACGCGCGATAATTCATGGTAAGGAAACACAACTAGATCCAGGGTTGCAGTCCAAAACAACTTCAAGGATAAACCATTTACATGGGAAAGCCCGTATAGCCTACGGCAAAGGACTGAACTTATACATGGAAAGAAACATATGAGTTGAGTAACCTATATATGCGGCATATTAGGTTGACATGGACCATTACACGACTTTTGAGTAAGGGTCATTCACGGATAACTCGTAATACAGTTGGGGTACTAGTACGGTAGGTGTAGAGCGGATATACAGGATAGATGCCATGGGACGTTATACGCGATAGATATCTTGGGATATTATACTTGATAGAAACCTGACAATGTGATACCTTGTTTTATCTTGACATCGTAGTTTATCACGACACCCTAGTTTATCTGAGTTCAGTAGTTCATCCTGTTATTTTGATTTAGCTTATCTATCTTGTCATCATGCTTATGTTCATCTCAGTTTCTCATGTCAGTTAACTTTACTAGTTTTTATGCTAATAGTAGATAGGGCTTACTCAGTCTTTTTGACTGACCCGTTTTGTTTCGCCTCTTTTCTTCCGTTTCCCCCCAGGTTACAGGGAGAAAATACTGTTGTTTAGTTCGGACTTCTTCTGCTTGAAGGTCATCATGGATGGCTTGGACTTTTCTTGGCTAACGGCTACTTTACTGTTTTTACTTGGGGAATAATTTATGAAAATGTCTTTATGCTTCTTTACTATTGCAAGACAGGTTTTGATGTACTCTGATGTAAAAGGCTTTAGACCTTATTTATTCATGTTATGAAAGTTTGATTTTACTTCCGCTATTTTTATATGTTCTGTCTTGTGATATTTCTGTGCATGTTTACCAATAATGCCCCTCTAAAGCTAGTGCATTCCTTTGCGAGTGACCCTAGCGGAGGCGGGGTGTTACATATACACAAACCTTCTGCGCGTATACAAACTTCAAACCTTCATAACTTCTTCATTCGGTGTCTGTTATATGCAAACCGAATGTCTATCTTGGCCAGAATTTTGAGACGGACGCAATGGCATAGTTCGTTTCCCTTAACTCTGAATGTTAAATTAATTATAATTTAATTTATCCTCTTTAATGTTAACAAATTACGGGGTGTTACAGAAGCCAACCTTCTCGATCGACTTCGAACTCTTTATCTTCTGGTTCTAGTTTCTGGATAAACTCGACAAGCTTTGCATCTTGCTTTTGGCTCTCACCAATCCTTTTGATGAGAGTAGGTCTTATCGATAAGCTTGCCAACATTTTAGGTTCCAGTTCACATCTTAGCCTGAAATCAAACCCCGCCAAGTACTCGAGGCTCTTCCATTCTGAAAACATTGCTCTTAAACTTGCTTGTCTTTCACTCAACGCATCTGCAACCGCATTGCCTTTGCCAGGAGTATAGCCTATACAAAAATCATACGACACCAAAAACTCTAACCATTGTTGATACCGAAGATTCAAGTCCTTTTGGGAGAAAAGATTCTTTAACGTCTTGTGATCTGTAAATAACTCGAATCGAACTTCCAATAGGTAATGTCTCCACATCTTTAGAGCAAACACAATCGTCACCAACTCCAAATCATGAGTTGGGTAATTCCTTTCATATGGCTTTAGCTGTTAATTCGCGTAGGCCACAACCTTATCCTTCTACATTAGCACTGCTCCAAGCCCGGTGCCACATGCATCGGTGTACACAACTATGTATTCATTCCCACTTGGAATGGTCAACACAGGAGCACTTGTCAGTCTCTCTTTCAGGATCCCGAACGCTTGTTCACACTTTGCATCCCACGTGAACACTTGGTTCTTCTTCGTCAATCTTGTCAACAGTGTAGCTACCTTGGAGAAATCCTTGATAAATCATCGGTAATAACCAGCCAACCCAAGGAAACTTCTCACATCCGTCGCATTCATAGGTCTATACCAGTCCTGGATTGCAGCCACTTTAGCAGGGTCAATCGCTATCCCATTTCCAGTAACAACATGGCCTAAGAACCTCACTTCACTCTTCCAGAAGTGACACTTTGAAAATTTAGCTCTCAGCTGATGCTTTAGTAGGATTTCCAACACTACTCTCAAGTGCGTCTTGTGCTCTTCCTCATTTCGAGACTAAACAAGAATCTCATCCACGAACACAAGCACAAACATTTTCAACTGATCTCTGAAAACCCTATTCATGAGATCCACTAATTACGCTGGCGCGTTAGTCAACCCGAATGGCATCACCAACCATTCGAAGAAACCAGATAGTGTCTTAGAAGTAGTCATTGGCACACTATCCTTAGTCACCCTCAGTTGGTGAAATCCCATTGCCAAATCCATCTGACAAAACATTTTGGCCTTGTGAAGCTGATCATATAAGTCATCAATCCTCGTCAATGGATACTTGTTCTTCTTGGTCAACTTGTTCAGCTCACGATAGTCCACACACAATCTTAACGAGCCATCTGCCTTGGTTGCAAACACGACAGGTGCACCCCATTCAGATACGCTCCTCCGAATGAACCCTTTTCTCAAAAGGTCACGAACCTGTACCTCCAACTCTCGTTGTTCCTTAGGCACCATCTGCCTGAGAAGCATAACGATTGGTCTAGCACACTCGACCAAATCAATCCTAAACTCGATCTCATGATGCAGTGGCAACCCTTTGACCCCGTCAAAGACATCTTCATACTCATTAATGATCAGCATAGATGACAAGTCTTCCTGTGGAATCCCAAGCGAATATAGATAGCTCACGAAGACACCCGCTTTGCGCTTACATCTAACCAGCACGTTTTGCCCTTCTACATCCCCAACTCTCACCTCTAGCTTCTCGCAATTCACCCTTGCTGCATACCTCTTGATCCAATCCATGCCTAACATGATCCAAAACCCAAAGAAGTTAATAACAAAGCAATCACACACAAAAGAGCAACCATGACTTGACAATACCAGACCACGACAAATCATGAAAAGATTGGACGAACCCCCCAACTGGATTAGTTGCTACGAAAGGTATATCCTAAATCTCGGGTTCCAAACTCAAATGGCACACAAGTTCATTGCAAATGAAAGAATGTGATGCTCCAGTATCGAACAACACACAAACTGAAACACCATTAACTGAAAGAGTACCTTGAACAATGACACCCTTTCCCTTCTCCTCTGCAGTAGGAGCTCTTGAAGAAGTTGGCACGACTTCCAAAGTATGTGCCTTCACAACTTGCTTGCCCTTAGCTGATTCTGGACAGTCTTTCTTTTCATGCCCAGGCTTCCCACACTTGAAGCACTTCTTCTCAGCTTCGGGAATCTTGCACTCATTAGAAAAATGGCCTTTCTGTTGGCAGTTAAAGAAAACCACCTCAATCTTAGGCTTCTTTTGGACATATTTTCCCTTCTTTTGTTGCTTCTTCCTCTTCTTATGCTTACCACTTTGCTGTGGTTTTTGAACTTCTTTGGTTGCAACGGCAACATTTGCTTCCTTAGGAAACAAGCTCTCATGGCGAATAGCTTTTTCCACAATCTTCTCGAATGAATCGTCAAGATGATCAACCAAAGGCCTTCCAATATAGGTATCCAAACCCAAAACAAACTTCTTGTTCTTCTGATAAGGTGTATCAATGTATGAACGAGCATATTTATATAATGCCTCGAAATTAGAAACATAATCAAGCACGGAATGACCATTCTGTTTCAACTCCACGAACCTCTTGAAAAAAGCGGACTTCTGAGAAGTGGAGATAAACTTTGCTTCGAACTTAGCCTGAAAATGCTCCTATGAAATCTCTTCCTCTGGAGTCTCAAGTGTGGCTGAATTCCACCATTCCATGGCCCTGCCTTGCAGCTTCTTGATGCAAGCTTTTTCCTTATTGCACCACCCAAACTCAAGTCTCCATAGATATGAACATAAGAATCCATCCACCTCTGAACCTCTTCAGTTGGCTCAGTTCATTTGAATGGTTTTCCCCTAGAGATGTATAATCCTTGCATAGCTTCGCCAAAGTCCACAACCCTAGGCAACTGAACTCCTATGCCTACCGTAGCTGCCACTGGAGCGGGCACCCTCTGCATGAATGCCTCCATCATGGCTTCAAACGTGGTAGGGTAGTCTGGTTCACCGCCATTTCCCCCTCCAGTATTAGCTCCGCTAACAGCATGTCCTGTTGTTCTTCTACTCATTCTAAATATGCAATTTAGAATAATTAGCCACTTTCAAGAAAAACTGCTAAAGGAAAACAACCAATACTACTATATATGCTAATATATAGTAAGCATCCAATTGAAATCTACAAGTACATCTCTCATACGTAATTACACCTTCGAACTTTGGCTAAAATCGTTAACCAGAGTTTTGATACCAAATGTGATGACCGCCTATAACCCCTGCACTAAACAAGAGGAATAATGCATTGAAAGGTGTGTCAGGCAGCTATGGACGATCATCAGAGTAGGTAAACACAAGCGAAACCTATCGTAGAACTCACAGCGTAAGGATAAAAAATAATAGAACTTACACAATAGGTAATAGTAATGAAGCATCATATAACAAACTTTCACAACATCCTGAAAGGTTATCCAACGAATACCAAAGTTTGTACATAAAGCCTCACTACAACCCTCATAGAGAACTCAACAGTGGAAACAGAAATACTAGATAGTAATAAAACTAGTACGTCAGCCTCCTGCTCGCCTTCGCATAGCTTCATCATCCACACTAATAACCTGTAACCTGCTACTTAGTCTGTCTATACATAAACGGATGAACAACCCAAGGTAATAAGAAGAAACATAAAACCTTGAGTCAGACAACAGTCTTAGTGAGTGATAAAATCGCTAACAAACTTCAACAACAAAGTATATGAGAATAGGTAGATTAGCAAACCAATCTACCGAACACCAGAGAAGAACTCAACTCCCGTCTTCCCTACATCGGACAGTGATAGCCTTTACATTAAACAATTCAACCATTCATCCATGGAAGCCAAAACATCCATTCAATCATGGTAAAGCACTCATAACATCCAGATTATATGTATCTCATGTAAACCATCCTAATCGAATTCAGCATCCCTCCAGCACAAGCTCTAGAGGCCTAAACCAATATTAGGCAAGCATCCAAGGAACATCTCCTTCGACGTTGGACGACCTACATGAGATAGTACAAACAGAACAACCAATCATCCATGACTGACTCTGGCTATCACCGCCAATCCTGCTTTGAAACCATCGTTAATCGTATGATGGCCAACCTTGCCACATGTCAAGGTCTAATGGTAACCCCAGCTCAAGCATAAACTCCATACGCATTTCATTGATACGTATCTGTGTCCAACCTTGACAACTAGGCCTTTCAACGATACCCAGGGTACTCGACCTACAACCGGTCTTTTAGACGTCTCTAGTGTACCCCTGTTGTGAGCCTTGCTAGAACTTACGAAAACGATAATCTCTTTGCCTTCGCATCTCCAGTCATCCAACCCGATTATTTTCACAGCTCAAGCAACCTTCTGAAGTGACCATTATCCAACAACTCACGACCTTTGAGTTATCACCTCATTCGCTGTACTACAACGATCAACGAAGGCCTTTCAACACTTCGAACCTTCCTACTTGAATTTACTTCGAAGTCAAACCATCGCCGAGCCAATTACATCACTGCATTGCGGCTAGGGTGCGGGGAGTTTCCCCAAAAAAATTTAGGCCTTTTTTTTTAAATCTGAGTCGTACACGAAAATATAAATTTTAAGAAAATGACCCTGTCCGACCAACCCCCTGGTGCGACCGACCCCTTCTGCTCGACCCAACACTGCGCGACCTGGAATTTGCACGACCGACCACCTGCATGCATGGCCCAAAGTCTTCCTCCTCGTACACGTCTGACCCACCTCAAGACCGACCTGGAGTAATCGGCCCGACCCATAGTGACCGACCTGGCCCAAACTTCCTCCAAAACCAGAACTCCCAGACCTGTTCGACCGACCCACACCAAGACTGATCCAACCCGTCATGACCGACCCGACCCAGGTGAGACCGACTGACCAGGCATGGCTTCCAGCTTGTTCTCCAAGACACATTTTGCGGACCGACCAATCTACCCTGGCTCGCTCGACCGACCCAAAACCTACACTTCACTAATTCCTCTCCGATTTCGACCAAAACTTTGCCAAACGATAGATTTGACGAAACCAACTTATCCAAATGACCACAACCATGATATGAAATCAACAACATTACCAATATCATCAATAATTATGTAAAATTTCCCAAAATAATCACAAATGAACATATGAGAAAAGCCATGGATTTAACTTGCATATTCACATGAAGTATAATAGAAATTACCTAATTAAACTTGTTAAATCAGATCATGGGGTGACTAACATGAAAATGGACTTACCAATGCATAGATCTATGAGAAAACACTTGAATTTAATGAAAAACATAATCAATTACTCATACACTTCATTGAATCTATGTGAGAGATGTAAACCACTCACCGATCCTCCCAAACAAGCAAAAATCAATGCAATAAGATTTCGGACAGCAAGCAATTGAATCCGAACTCCTCGATTTGATGAATTTGCCATTCAATTGATGTAGATCTAGCCTCCAATAGTGTAGATCTATTATTTCCCTCCTTAGATTTGATTTTTAATGGTGGAAAGGAGTTAGAGGAAAGAAGAACAAAGGCCACCTTACGAGAGAACGGAGAGACTAAAACCATTTCCCATATCTCTCACCCCCTATTTATAGTTTCTACCAGCCCACTAATGGGCCTTCCCAAATCAGCCCATTGTTGCCCTCCAAACCTAAACAGCCAACTGAAAAACCTTAAAATAGCGATTCCTCCCAAATCGCTAAGCCAAATCTTTAATGTAACCACCTACGGAAAGGCAATCATCATTTCCTTTCCAATAGCATAGGTCTCACCACCTGATCCGCCTTGAGTCAAAAGTTATGCCCTGTTCAAGACTTACAGGGGCAAAATGGTCACAAACAAAATAGGTAAAAATTATGGACATGTCTCACATCACATAACAACATATTAAAATATGAGAAAGATCCAACCCTTCGAAAATTAAATAAAAATATTTTACGATCTCCCGATATATAAAATGTGGGTTGTTACGCATATAACCAGTCTTCAACAGTATGTCTCAATCACTCCAAAGCAGAGCACTCTCTAGTGTACAACTCAACGTAAGGGTCACAACCAATCGCTGAGCACAACATGGAGATCTTTCTGGCCATCACCCGACTTGTCTCATTTCAAAGAATGCCCCGTTAACATAAGACATACTTTAGGGGGCAAATGTTAACCGGCATTTTAGTCTGGTTACAAGAAGTATACCCGGTGCAAAAGACTCGACCCATCGCATGGTTCAACAACATAGAAGTGTTGCCAACATATTTGATAATCAAGCTAAGAAGGGGTTGTGCAAGAATGGTCGTCAAGGCTCATCAGACTGCTCTCACAGTACAAGTCTCGGGATACAAAATTTGTATCCCTATAGTATACGAACTCCTTTCAACTCGAGGCTTGCCCCAGTAAGCTTCTCCCTCTGGATAACTTCTACTTCCTCTGGGATAACTTCCGTCCCCTTCCGAATTCCTTTTATTCCCTCCGGGGTTCCTTTTACTCCCTCCGGGATAACTTCTACTCCCTCCGGAATAACTTTTACTCCCTCCAGGATTCCTCCTACTCCCTCTGGGGTTATTTGTACTCCCTTCGGGATAACTTCTACTCCCTTCGGGATTCCTTCTACTCCCTCCGGGATTCCTTCTACTCCCTCCAAGATAACTTCTACTCCCTCCGTGATAACTTCTACTCCCTTTGGGATTCCTTCTACTCCCTCCGCGATAACTTCTACTCCCTCCAGGATAACTTCTACTCCATCTGGTATTCCTTCTACTCCCTCCAAGATTCCTTTTACTCCCTCCGAGATAACTTCTACTCCCTCCTGGATAATTTCTACTCTCTCTAGGATTCCTCTACCCTCTCTTCAGGATTCCTTCTACTCCCTCTGGGGTTCCTTCTACTCCCTCTGGGATACCTTCTAAACCCACTGTCATGCATCCCTCAGAGGGATATGAAATTTCGTAAACACCAGAGGGTTATGAAATTTAGTATCCCATAAAGGGATACGAATTTTCCTGTCATGCATGGAGGGATACGAACTCTGGGTTTTTCCTCTTTTGGGATACAAAATTCTGATGTATGGTCCCCAAATCTCACCGACTCCACTACCAACCAACTCCTGTAAATATCCCCAAGCTTAGCATTCAAAAGGATTGATTCTCTTGGCATTTTGGACTTCTTAAAGCTCTCAAGCTCCATTAATATCTTCCAACTTCTCAAAGACCATTGGACATAGCTTGAACCACTAAAACGTCGCACGACAACTTTTGGACTTTTACAAGGACAATTACACTACTTTTGGATTTCTCAGACATTGAAGCTACATTTCAGACACCATTGACCAAGTCAGCACTTTTTCCACTCAACGAATAAGGAGAAGACCACAAAACCTCCCAACTTCGCCCGAACCTTGGAACCGCTTGACTCCGCCCAGACCCCGGAACCTCTCGCCTCCTTCCAAACCCCTGAACCTCTCGACTCCGCCCGATCCTTGGAACCTCCCGACTCTGACTAGACCCCGGAACCTCCTGACTATGTCGGGACCTCGGAACCTCCCAACTTTGCCCGTACCGCGAAGCCTCCCGACTCCGACCGGACCTCAGAACCTCCCGACTCCAACCATACCTCGGAACTCCTCAACTGCTCCCGAGAAGTAAGGTAGCTTGACAACAAGGATCAATAAAACTTCATTATTATTGTAACTTCTTTTAATCACATCTACCACTGTATTCTGTTAAGAGTGAATAGAAGCAGCAAAGCAAATCTGAGTCGAACCACTATAAATTACAGTATCTTTTACTTTCCCATACATTATTACTGCATCGCTCATACTTTTTCGCTCCAGAGATTTAGTTTTAATTATTCAGAACCCTCAGGCGTTGGCGACCATTTTGAGCATCAATATTGATACAAAATCATATTTTATGAATTATTAAATTAATTCCACTTGGTCATGTGTATGTATATATGTGTATGTTTGTATGCTTTGTTGTTATATGTTTAGTTAGAAGAGATTTTTGTATGTAAATATACTTGCTGTAATTAGATTGGTTATTTTTATGTGATATATAGGTTTATGTCCACAAATAATTTATAATTAAACATAATTTCCTACGAGAACATTGTTTTTTATATTTATTAATATACTTACATACGCACACACACATATATATATATATAAGATAAGATTAAGAGCACTCCAAACTGTGCAGCACCGCTATAATTTCCTTGATTTCCACCACACATTCTCGTTTCTCTCTCCCTTTACATTAACTTTCTCCCCCACTAACATATATAAATAAATGAGTGGCCAAAACTAAGGATCAACTGGGATGCTCAGAAATATGGGTGTCATAGAGAATGTGTAACAACCCGCATATTTCACGATAATATATTTAAATATAAATATCGTTAATTAGGTATAGATTCGCAATATCATTTTTTATATGGTCGAATCACGACTTGGGACCACTTCCATTGAATTTAAAATATCATTTACGATATTTGAAATTGTAAATATCGATATGTATGGAGTTAGTGAAATTCGGGACTTCGGCTAGGGCTTTGCTTTGTAAAATTCCCACTTACCCAAAGTAGATAGCCCCTACATAATGCTACACCCACCTCGTCATTTCATTTAATCTTCATTTATTTACTAACTACTCAAGCCTTGGGAGGAAAGAGAAATTAATATTTCTAAGCTCTAATATTATGAAACTTGAGTGATTTGCTTTGCAAATTCAGGAAGAAGCTTGGTAAGTTTATCTCCATCTTCTCCAACTTGTTTTCTCTTCAATTACTGAGATTTTCCTAAACCTAACTCTTAGGAGTCTTATGTATATATGATCAAACTAGAGATCCTAGAGTATTCATTGAGGATAAGTTAATCTTGCTGGGTTTTAGAGCCTCTCCTTGCTTGTTGTGTTAAAACATGAGTTCTTGTGAACTCACATGTATGTGATCAAGCTAATATGCTTGGCATGTTAGTCATTGGAACTTTTATGTTGTGTACGTATTGGATGAATTGGTTTGTTTGTGTGTGAACCTCCTAATTCATGAGAGTTGATTTCATTTCAATGAATTATAGAGTAAATCTTTATATAGATTTGATGTTGGTGTTCTTGAGTTGTTTTAGTGAGCCTCAGTAGCTTCATTATCATTTGGATAAACGATTTAAGCCTTCACATTTCATCCGAGCTTGACCAGAATTGTTTGAATATATGAAGCCTAGGCATGCATATGCCCAAGCCTAATTCAGCCGACTGAATATCACTCATCAGCCGATTGACTTGTAGGCATTTATTAGAAGAATAGTATCCTAGATTCAGACATCTGAATTGACCAATTCCGACGTCTGAACTCAAATTCAGATGACTGAATTAGTCAATTCAACCGACGGAAGTTCAGGGCAGAAACTATGTTTTTGGAAATCCAATGCAAACGTCTAAATTGATATTTTAGATGGTTGAATTAGCATTAAAGTCACTACTTGCTTTTTTCAAGAGATATTTTTGGTTTTATCATTTCGACTTACTATAGATTGATTTCTATCACTGTTTTTAAGTTGATGACTTCCTTTCTAGACTTCTGGTTTATTCGTTGTGAACACTACAACAAAAACACCATATTACAACATTAATTTTACAACGGTGGTAAATGCACCATTGTAATAAATGTTTTTTACAACTTTTTTCCATAAAAGTTGTAATGATCTTATTTTTAACAACTGTGTTATTTTGACAGTTGTAATAAAAGCCTATCACAACTTTTATATTTTGACTGTTGTAATATATGACTATATTTTAATATAATTAACAACTAATATTTATTATTTAATACATTTATATTTATTATTTATAATTAGCAACTAATAATTACTATTAATAATCAATTAGGAAGTAATATCGGTAATATTTAATACTTAGCAAATAAGAAGAATATTTAAAAGCAAGGGGGCCTTGATGTTATAAACTTAAAGACAATGAATTCGGCTCTTCTTTGTAAGTGGTTGTGGTTTATGATTTCTGACAAGCACGCTTTATGGAAGGAGTGGATCATTAGTACATATTACAATGGTAATTTTGGTTGGAACTCTGATTTTTCAAGATGCTCGGCGTTTTGGCGCAATGTCATGGTTCATGCACAGTGGATGAAGTTGGGTACTAAGATTGTGGTGAAGAATGGGCACAACACATCATTTTGGTTGGATAGCTGGCTAATTAGTGTCCCTTTGTGTGTGGAGTTTCCATAGCTCTTTGGTATTGCTTGTAACAAAAACTTCACCGTTAGAGAGATGTATGATAATGATTCAGCGGGTTTCAACTGGAGATTGAATTTCTCAAGACTTGTGGCTGGTAATGCATTGATTCAGCTATGCAGTTTGTTCGAGTTGCTTGATGCGGTGAGTTTGAATAATGAGCGGGATGATTTTATTTGAATGTTGGAGGGGGAAAGGAAGTTATTTAGTGTTCGTAGCATCTATAAGTTGTTTAATTTTGCTGGGGTTAGGAGGTTGGGGTTCGAGCTTATGTGGCGATTCAAAATCCCTGATAAAGTCAAAATTCATATGTGGGTCGTGATACATGGTAGATTGAATACGGTTAACAGAATTCGTCAGAGAGGAGTGCATGTTCTGGATGGCTGTGTTTTTTGTGGTCATGACGACGAGGACTACCACCATCTATTTTTGGCTTGTGACTTTGCTTTTTATATTTGGACAAAATGTTTGGTTGCGCTTTACCTTGACTTGCACTGGAGTGATTTCATTGCAGACCAATTTGTTTTTTGGCACACAATTTACCCGACCTTGCTTGCCTCTCATGATAGTCTTCTTTTTGCTTTGTTGAACTTTGCTTACACTTGGTTGCTCTGGCATGAACGCAACTCCAGAAAATTTAACCGCAAATTGAAAGCCCCTAACAGTATTATTCACTCTATTCTTAATTTTGTCTATGACTGGGCAGGCATGGAGCGCAAAAGACACGTTGAGAGCATTGCAGACTGAGTCCGTAAGAGGGGGCGGATCACTGGTCCACATGATTGACGATGATGCTTACGGTTTCACTAGCCTTTTGCTGTTTTTCTGTTATGTTTAATGCTATGTAATGTTAACTATGATGTATGGCTCCTTTTTGTATGGCCGCATGTAGTGGTGATGGCCTGTTTTGCCGTTTTGCTGTTTTGGTTGTACATATATTGTAAATATACGCACGGTTACTTGATGAATGGTATATATTTTAGGCGTGAATCATGTTGATTCACTACCTTTTACTTCAAAAAAAAAGAAGAATATTTAAAAAATATAGTTAATATTACATTATTATTATTATTATTTGTTAATATTTGATAATTATTAATGATAATAATTTCTAATAAAAATGAATACATAATAATATATACTCAATATTAATACTTAATAGTCATAATTAATCAAAACATTAATACTTTTGAATTGAGATTTAGTGTTTAATAATTAATTTTAAACGATTAATATTTAAAATTAATAATTAATTAATAATCAATAACTAATAAAATATTTAATAATTTTCCTCAAAAAATATATTTAATAATTTATAATTCACAAGAGATATTAACAATTAAGAAG
Source organism: Allium sativum (assembly GCA_030737875.1). Classification (NCBI taxonomy): domain Eukaryota; kingdom Viridiplantae; phylum Streptophyta; class Magnoliopsida; order Asparagales; family Amaryllidaceae; genus Allium; species Allium sativum. Next base: position 38,341,020 of record JASFAX010000020.1, on the reverse strand, counting down.
TAACATTTTGTATTTAGTATTTCATAATTGTAGTTAGCAATTATTTTAATATTTACTATTTAAAAGGTTAAAATTTTGAAATTAATAAATAACAATTTCGGTTTAATATTTAATTGTTTTTAGTAATTAACGATTTGTAATTAGAAAATCAATAAGGGCCAACATTGTTTTTTTGCCTCTTTCAAAATGGCATTGCTTCTATTATTGTTGTGCCAACAAAATAAAATACATGCTTATAAGTTAATTAACTTATAAATCTATAGTACTTTAGTAAAAATTTAGTTTTATAATTTAGCTATAGTACTTTAATAATTATAACTTATTATTTATAACTTATAATATTTAAATCTATCAATTTTGTGCTATGAACCAAGAAAAGTTAGTGGCATCTGGCAGGGAACTTGCGGCAGGAAACTTAAAGCAGGAAGTTGAAAATTTTGGCTCCAAAAAGTATCTCACGCGTTATATTTGCACTCTAACGCAGGCAACCTCTTATCTTCTTATCTAAATCAATCGTTGCCCATAAATCAAAATCACTCACTTTCTAACCTCAAACCAAATGAAGTTCCACCTCAATAAATCATCCTAAATCCCTAATTTTTCAATTCTGTATCGCGTGTCCCCGTTTCAGTCCCCTTCTACCTTCTCTAAATAACGAAAACAAAACAAAAGAACACCGCTTTTAAAAATCGAAAAACCAAAATTTTGATTCGTTTAATTTCTGGAAAAGAGGGCTCTAATCCCAGATAGTATTTTCAAGGTGCTTTTGATTCTCATAATCAAGGGTTTGGCAGCAGCCCTATGGCGTCAATTTCTTGGCAATACGGGGCTCGTTGATGGGATTGGGCATCGCAGTCATGATCGTGGGGAGGAAGACTATCGAAAGCGGTTTTTTGGGTAGTTTCACTTGTAGGTGTGTATTTTCTTGTAGGTCGTCGAGGGGATTGGGCATCGAGCTTCTGTTTGTTGTTAAATATATAATGAGTAGAACTCTGTGATCTGTGTGATTTCACACTTGGTATTGTGTATGTTAAAAAAACAATTACTAGAATTGAAATGAACCGAATGTGAAAAAGGATTGTTCAGTGTCTCCACTTAAGTGTGATGAGTGTAGATCAAGTATGTATTTTGTTCTAGTTTTCACTTATAGGTCGTTGAAGGGATTGGGTGTCGCAGTGGTGTACTTATTGCACACTCTCTCACTTGCAGGTGTGTATTTTCTTGCAAAACATGATTCATTTTCCTGTAGTAACTTAACTAATTTTTTTAATATAATTTCTATAAGTTATCTGCTAAACTGAACTCATTATCATAGTGGCCATGATAGGCCTTATTGAATTTGAGGAAGCTTGCCATCTGTTCAAAGTCGACAAATTTGATTTTTTTTTTCATTTGCAGGATTGCTCTTCATGGTGTAGTATTCATCAGTAGGGACCATGGACTTATGCTATCTGTAAGCATTTGATATATATACACTAACCAATGTTATATATGATATATGCACACAACAACAAAATTACTTTATTTTGCTTAAGTATGTATCTTAATTAAATTTGATCAGGATGGTGTTTCCATTATAAGAGCATGTTAACAACATAAATATGTATCTTATATGATATATGATATAAGAGTATTTGAAATACACACTACCCGATCTATTTTGCTAATTCTGGATATGTAAGGGAAAGGTTAACATTACTCGCTTGCTTTTGTATGTGTATGTATGCATGAATGATTGTTTTTTGATCGGAGTTTGATGTGTACTAGGATCCTAAGATGAGAAGAACAAGAGAGCAATAACGTAAAAAATTAGGGAGAAGATTTGCGCTATGTTGTTCTTGATCTGAGTGGTAAGTGCATGTGAATTACACAGAAAGTCGCAGCATTAGGAGTTCATCGACGAACATGAGTTGTTTTTATTGTTGCTCTACATCATGTGAATTGATGTGCATTCGAGCGGATGTTAGTTTTTGTAATCATCGTCTATAACAAGAATTGATATATATCACTGTGATCATGTATGTTTTATTAGTTTTGTATTTGGAATGAAAAGTTGTAACATTTTATGTATGAATGGATCCTATACTTTGAATTTAGATCAATTTGTTTTCTGTTTATTCAGCTTTTGTTCCATTTGCAAAATGTATTAAATTATTGTTGTAATAAAGCGTATTACAATTGATAGAAATTGGTGAAAAACATTTATAAAGTCACAACGGTGCGTAACAGTTGTAGTAGGTGTTACTACAATGGTGCAGAAAAGTTGTCATAAAGTTTATTACAATAGTGGAAAACAGTTGCGAAATACACAAAGTTACAACGGTGGAAAAAAGTTGTAAAAGATTTTACTCTATTACAACTTCTTAATATACGACAGTGGATCCACCGTTGTAAAAAGTATACTTACAACGGTGTTCCACCATTGTAAAGTGGTCATTTTGTTGTAGTGGAACAAATTTTATAATCGATGTTTATGAGAATTAATTTACGTTATTGAAACGTGGATTCTAGGATTGATTGTTCTTACAATCGACATTTATGAGTTTTTGCCACTTCAAAAACATAAAGGGAACTTCATACTATTAGTAGATACCGAATCTTTTACTAAAATAGTTTCTAATAGTACTTTCATTATAAAAAAGTTGTTTTACAAACCGTTTTCCATTATATATATATATATTCCTTTTCCCCGCTCGTTTGAGAAATCCAATTAAATGCCTTAGTAAAACTAGTTGTATGAAATGCTTTCTTTTTCTTTGACGGTTAATTCATGAACTCTTTCGGTTGAAAACTATGAAAATGATCATTCGGTTTTTCTAGTGGGTTATACAACTTATTCATAAATATTCGAGTAAAGCAAGTAGTTATAGGATATGTATCTTAATTCTTTTATATATTTACCAACGTGGAGTAATTTTCACTGCTTCAGATAAATTGTGATCTTTTGTGGACTTGTGCATTGAGGATATTCAGATCACTTTGGGAAACTTTGGTTCAATTTAGGAGGGGTAGCGAACCGTGGTCATTGGATCGTTCAGGTGGAGCTTCGACTCATGGTCTTTAGACCATTCTGGTAGTGCTTCGGCTTAAAACTATAGGTTAGCTACCTAGAGATTGCATCTTGTTTTGGGATACACGTGCTAATGAGTTTTTATGCTCCCGTTCTGGCGATAGGCCTTCCCCCTTTTTCGGTGATTTTCTAAATTTCTAATTACTGACTTTTGGAATTTTGGTGTTTTTAATATGTGATATCAATTTGGGCTTTTGATAATGTGTTATCAATTTTATGGTTATTTAACAGGTGATATCACTACTGGTGGATAACTACATAATTTTGAATGGGATATTTTTATGTAGCACTGAGATTTCCTTGGGAGATTGTACGGACATCTTTGGGGTTTCACATTTATATGTGAACATTTTTTTATTACATATATGTCATTATATATTTATTATATCTCAGTTTATTATGATAAGTCAAGTGGATTGATCCCTTTATTGTTTTTTCTTATAAATAGTATTCGGGTCAGAAAAAGGTGTTGTAGGTGCTTCCACATGACTTTTAGTGGGGACTACTTCGTGATTTTTGACTAATTACATTAGTGTTATAGTATTTGGTCTTTTATGTATATGAGATAGAGACCCCTTATGTATACACATTCTTTCAGATAACACTTGTACCTATTCTTTTGTAATATAGTGGACCTAGAATGACCACTATCTTTGAGTACACAATTATGTGTTATATCAATAACCATTTCCACATTTGTGATACAATATCTGTAACAGAATGTGTTATATATTTTGTATTTGTTTCAAAACAGATTACTAGCCACTATGTAGTAGCTTCTCTAAACTATTATGTAGATGGTTACTCCTCAATGGCCTATTGTTCATATTAGTTGACAATATTACTTCGTAATGTCTCTGGCTAACCCGAGGATAGAGGTGGGACGTCACAGCTTGGTATCAGAGACAATCTTCGAAACAATATGAAGTATTGTGATAAGGATTATGTACTAAGTTCATCTTAGGATTCATGCCGTATGATTTAAATTGAGTCTCTAAGGTCATTCAATCCTATCTTGAGTTGTGATTCTTTGTTTGTTAAATCAAATTTATTTTGAGAATAACATTTTTCTTTCTTTTTGTAAAAGAGAAACGTCTAGCCATGCCTACAAAATGCTGGTCCATCTACTGCCCCTCCAGTGGGAGGAGTGTTTATGTCAGCTCAACAAATTCATGATTTGGTGACGAATGCCCAAGCAACAAGATCCTCTCCTGTGACAATGCCTCCAAAATCTGGGTTTGCTAGTTTGTGTCGAGACTTTACTAAGCTCGATGGAAAGTCCTTTAAGGGTTTCGAAAGCGTTATGGAGGTTCAAGCTTGGATTAAATAAGATTCATAGAGGAGAGGCCTAAGTTCATCTGCAACGCTATTCCATAGATTCCAGGTGATGGATGAGAAGAAATGAGAGGTTGTGCTTTCCTCGCACCGATGATTTGATGAGTGCAGTGTTGTTGAAGACATAACACTCGAAGATAACCATATATCCCATTGGCGTTAAGATGTATAGGGATATGAGGAGAGTTTTTTGGCTTAGGATAAAGAAAGACGTAGTCAAATTTATTGACAAATGTTTGACTTTCCAAAAGGTTCTGGTAAAGCAACGAATGGCCAAAGGATTGCTCCAGCCCTTGGAAGTACCATAGTGGATAGCTTGTCGCTGGAATCCATGGACGTTTTTCCCTGATCTAAAAAGGGAAACACTAGTATAAGGTTAATGTTGATGGATTTACTAAGAACATCCACTCCATGCCTATTCGAAGTAAGAGATTGGTAGCTTCATTGGAATCCCTACATATCAGAGAGATAGTCTGACTTCATGGAGTGCTCTCTAGCATTGTTAATGATAGGGACTCAATCTTTATGAGTGAATTTGGAAGAGTCAATTGGAAGCGTTTGGGACGCAACTGCGATTAAGCACGGCCTATCAACCTCAGATGGATGGCCAAACGGAAACGGTGAATAAAGACTAGAAGGATCATTTGAGGATGTATATTCTTGAATTTCTTGGAACTAGCGAGGAGAACTTACCTTTAGTGGAATTTGCCTATAATAAAAATTTCCAAGCAAGTATCGGAATCCTTTTGAGGCTCTTTATGGAAGGCCATGTAGATCACCTTCTTATTAGTGGAAAACTACGTATATGCTTCTACTTGGACTGTACATGATTTGATAAACTTTTGAGAGCGTTTACTTTATTAGAAAAAAGATGAAAGTAGCCTATGGGAGAAGTCATATGTGGACAAGAGGAGGGCATATATAGTGTTGGGATTAAAGGCTTGGTCATAATTAACGCATCACCATTGAGGAACGATATGAGATTTTTATCAATAAGAAAGTTTACATCTAGATTTGCATGACCTTTCTTTATAGTTGGAAAAGTATGAAAGATAGCTTCTAAGGTGAAGCTACCAGAGAGACTAGCTAGTGTGTGTGATGTCTTTCATATCTTGCACTTGTGAAATGCTTGCATGATTTTCATGGAGGCGGTGGATCTAGTCAACATAAGAAGGTTCAAATTGAAAGAGAAGCACTAGTCCATCGTATTCTTACTCGGATCATAGAGCATGATGTTAAGTGATTCAGGAATAAAGTGGTTCGACTTGTAAAGGGGCAATAAGGAGATAATATGGAAGAAATAACTTGGAAAGCCGATAAGAAGATGTGTGCCTTATACCTTAATCTTTTTTGATGTACACCTTTGAAATTTTCTATCTTTCGCTTTTTAGTTTGATTATGATCTTTCTTTTAGTATCTTTTGGGAGGGTAGATATTAGGATCGAACTTATGGATGGTGGGATCGGTTGAAAACATATTATTAGAGCATATTTTGTATAACGGATGCAAGTGGTTGCAAGTAGTGGATGCAAATGAACACATATATGCATAGTAGGAAAAATTATCTTTTAGGGATTAGCCAAATAGTCACAGAAGCATAAGCATATGGATATGTATTGCGTTTTATTATCCATTTTATTGTAGGGGTGTTGATTGGAAAGGACAATACGATTTACGACTCGGTCCAAAGGGGTAAGGTATTCAGTTTGTGCCCATACGATTCTCATTTAGGAAAAGATTTAAAACAAGAAAAAGTGTATGAAAATATGTTCGTCTAAAAATGTTCGATGTTTTTATTTATTTGAACCTTGTTCGTCCGTAGTCCGGCTCATACGAACAATGTCGGAGCCAACTCCTCCTCCAGTCCATGTACATTCGAATGTCTTATAGGACATGACACGAACACCCCTCTATCCGGTCTGGTCTGCCCGATTAACACCCCTATTTTATGATTGTCATAAATGGATAAATAATATATGGATGTTGCATGTGGATGATGCTTGTAGCACGTACGTAGAACCATCAGTCATTATTAGAATTTCTTCATACATTTGGATGCATGGCACCGACATATTTGCATAAACATGTGGTCGAATGAATTAGTAGACCGTCTAACATTTTGCATTAATTAGGGACATATACACTACACGATCGCATAACAACATAAGTTGCATTAGAAATCTTAAATATAATGGATGCAACAGATGGTGCTTGTGTATATGGTTGTAGACTTTTGTTGTGGTTGTTATATACGATTTCCATCCTTGGAGATTTCAGGGGTGAAATCTTTTAAGGAGAGGAGAATGTAACACCCTGTTATTTTAATTAAGAAATTAATTAAATAAAAAATAAGCATATGAAATTATCTGGATTTGGCTACGAAAGTTGTGTTATCGAGTCTTAGTGATTTTCAAGTTAATTTTGATACATAACTTGTTAAAATCCAAATTAACAGGGAAAACATATAGGAAAGTGTCAATGTATAAGTTTTGAAGACTAGTTCAGAAATTTGTAAAAACAATAATAAAAGCACGTGTTGATAGCCTCCATGAATGGTCGAAGGGTAGGTTGACCTACGCACGCAATATGGCATGAAAAATGGTCAGGTATGAATCGAAGAGTGAGGTTTATATTTTCCTAAACCTACAACGTTAGATTTTGAGATGAAGGGTTTACACTGAGCTTATGACATAAAGAACCCATATCTAACCAAGCTAAACCTACAATCTGAGATCCTCAAAACATACTTATAAATCAAAACCAAGTCTGACCATTTCATTTCACTCTTTCCTGTAGGTTCCCTTTCAACTTTTAGAGAATGTCCTAAAATTAAATATTTTCTAGGGGGGAAATGTAAAATTATACACTAGAAAGCCTAATAAAGAGGAGCAAGGAGGACCACATGCATCAGCATAGGACTCGAAAAGTTAAAAAAATAGTGTTAACCGGCACTTTAGTTTGGTTCCCAAAAGTAACAAGACCCACTCGACTCGACCCGTCGTGTGGCACCAAAGATCGAAGTGTCGCCAAGATTTTTAAGATTCTAGAAGAGGAGAAATAAAATGCCCGATAGCCTTAAAGCTCCTCAAGATGTAAAACTCGCATCCCTCTATCTCGTAACACATGGATCACATCATACCATCTCGCACTACTCCACATCGTACTGCATCAGCTTCCATTGCATTGCATGTGCCGCATCAGCTTCCATCGCATCGCCCTACCACCATCGCATCGCTCATTAGCACTATGTGCCGCTACCCTATGTCGCATCCTACAGGTGCAACGATATTACATCCTCATAGGATGCGATATATCGAACTCCACAGCATGTGATGCAATCGCATCCCATAAGATGTGATGTAGCCGCATCCATCACAATGCGATACAATCACATCACAAAAGATGCGATGTAACCGCATCCAATAGGATGTGATGTAATTGCACTCATTGGATGTGATGGGCTCATTGACAACATAACGCATCCCTTTGGGATGCGATTTTCGCATCCTTTGGGATGTGAAAATCGTATCCCATACGAGGGATGCGATTTTCCATCCAATGACGATGTGGAATGCGATTTTCTAGCATGCACGTCTCTGTGATGCGATTTTCTATTGTGTGGTCCCCAAATCCTACCTACTCCCACCTAACCCTACGACTAAAAATACCTCCATGCACATTCTTTACAAGGTTTTGGGTTTTTTATGGTTTGACACATCTCCAAGCTCCAAGAACTCATTAATGGTAGCTTGGTGATTGAGGAAGAAGAAGCACAAGATCACCCTTTCCAAGAATTAGCATACGACAAATATGACTCAAAAATGCATGAATAGGCCTATAATAGCTTGTAACCCGTTGTTGTGAATAAAATATCAGCGAACTCCTTCAATGTGGATGTAGGCCCCTCATGGACCGAACAACTATAAATCTCCATATTATTTACTGCTTTTAGCACTCTACTTTCCCACACGAAACGATATTCTCATTTAATTAAGAATCTTTGGGTGTTACGACATTTTTTGCTACCAAAATTCTAGTGCTTTAACTGAGAACTTAAACTCACTTCTTTATCGCACACTTTCATCTCGACTTCGACGCGCTACTCATGTTTCTTCCTAGCCAACCGCTCGAGTACTCTTATGTTGTTTAAGCGAGCAAAGAACCCGATGGTCGGAACTTTAGCAACAGTCGACGCTGCTACTTCTCAACAACTTCAATCGACAGAAAACACACCCAAAATAGACATCCTTCTACCTACGGACCTCGATGCTCTGGAAACTCAAGCATATATTTACGAGCTCAATAAAAGGTTGGAGAAGAGATCTCTTGAGTTCAACGATGCATTAAAAACCAATGTCGACCTTATGCGCCAACTTTTGGAAAGTCAACGCCTCGTCGCTTGACCCCAGCTTGCTCAGAACATTGCTCACCCATGGCATACTCCTCCGAAAGTGGCTCCTCGGAAACTTGGGGTCGGAGCTAAAGAAGGAGGTTCACCCTCAACACTAATGTCACTCCCACACTATCGCCTATACCATGACAACGACAATGGGACTACCACAACCATCAGCAAGCGAACACGTCAACGTGATCACTCCCAGTTGCTTATCAACGATGAACCAGGTCTGAGTAATCAACCCCTTCCTCAACAGAACCCAACAGTCGCTGCTCTAAACTTGGGACTATGCGTCCATCAAGCCAACACGTCCAAGTCCTACCTGATCAGAATCTGCATCGATCCGTTCAACCTCATCAGCCAAACTAGAATCAGGTCAACAATGATGATGACATGGATGAAGATAAGCCCGATGCCCATCCTAGATGACATCTATGACCCAAAACACCAGAGGTGGACAATAATCGCTGGATCTCGCCAGAAAATGTTCATCCAACATATCTCCCCAACACGGTCCGAACGATAATGAGGAATATGTAAGGGAATGTCAACGATGTGTGGGGAACCCACTTGATATGTAACCTCTTCACCAAGGTCGTGCACGAAGAAGAGTGGCCTCGATGCTTCAACATGCTAAAACTACATCTCTATGCAGGAAAGACCAACTCCTAAGCTTTTCTGTATCGCTACGAGTGGCAATGGACTCTAGTAGGGCCACTAACATCATCAAGTGTAAATTCTTTCTTATCTTCTTGAAAGGACAACCCTGCTTCAGTTCAATAGCCTTTTAGTTCAATTTATCAGTAACTTTGACTTACTGACGACCGAGGTGGTCAGACAGTTCAAGATGCACGTTCCTAAGTCGAAGAACTCTCTCACCCTCTCCAACCTCTATTAGGGCCCGATCCCTCAAAATCCACCTCGAGCATTTCAACACCTCCTTCGTCGAGGTCGATGACCAGGAACCTTGTACAATCCTCTTCCAGGTCGCCAAACATGTCCTCTCTAGCTCCGAGTTTAGGGCATGGATAAACAGAAAGCAACCCAAGACTCTGGAGGCTTTCTACGAAAAGGCCGGGCAGTTCCTGTGTCAAGAAGAAGCTCATCGTAACAGGGATACTCAAGGTAGCCACTCTAACAACCCACACACTGGCACTATCGAAGACAATGTCAATGGAAAACAAGTCAGAGAATCTTCCGATAAGGGTAATGGGTGTCCCCGTAAAAGCCTAAGACGAACAAAGACAAATCTGGCGGTCGAACCAACAATCAGACTCCTAGAGATCCCAAGAAGCACGAACGCCATCAAAATTACAAGGACTACACTCTGCTCAACCAAGATATGGAGACGATCTACTTAGAAACCTGTAATACTCTTCAGATTCCAAGACATGTTTTGGCACAACACCAACGATTGTTGCCACCGCAAGCATGCGATCAAAAAAATCATTCGCAAGAAACGTTTCGAATAGTACGTTCAAAATCCCGCTACTCCCGAAAAAGGTGCGGGCCCTTCAACGTCTGCACTTCCTCCGCCTAATGCGGCCCCGAGGCCATCCAATCAAATACCTTGTGGCATCGTCATCAATACGATTTGCAATGGACCTCACCCTCTCATGACAGCTTCTGAAAGATGGAGGAATATGCTAAATCCATTGAGCACTCCATCTACAAGGCATGCTCTACATCGGACGAATCTGTGCCCGCCAAGCTCTAGAAGACAATGCGGGATGATATTATCTTCCGCAAGAGAGAGTTTATAGGAATTTAAATCCCAACTATAGACCCTCTCGTCATCTCTGCCCAAATTGGCCCGACTTTCATCTGACAAATTCTCATCGACTCAGGAAGCTTGCCCAACATAATCTTCAAGGCGGCCTATGACCAAATGAGATTAGAGGCCAAAAACTTAAACCCTGCCACACCATAATCCATGGTTTCAATGGCTTCTCCAACCAACTCGTGGGCATGGTCGAGCTTTTTGTAGAACTCGGAGAAGGGGATTGGAGCCAGGTCTGAATCCTTACCTTTACGGTCATTGCTCTATACAACGTCTTCATTAGACAGCCTTTCCTAGCAAAATTCCGAGTCTGCATATCGCCATGGACCCTTCTGATGAAGTTTCTGATAAAGAATGGAATCGGCATGGTCAATCGCGACCAAGCAACTACGAGAGCCTACTACCTCACAGAATGGAAGAACGCGTGCAACAAGGACAAAGGCAAGACGGTGCCTTCGCCTTCCTATGCCAAGACCATTTCCGCATAGAAATCAAAGGTTTTTGAGTCCTGGCTCAGGCACCACTTCCGTCTCTTTGATGATCTTGATCCAAGAGAGGATGAAGAACCCAATTTAGAAAGGGCTGCCCCGATAGAACCAATGGTGGATGTTCCGATCAACCCCGACCCACTAACAAAGGTCTTGAAAGTTGGATCACAACTCCACCCTATAATAAAGGAAGAGGTTGTGGACTTCCTAAGTGCTAACCTCGAAGAATTTGCTTGGAGCCACTCCAACATGTGTGGCATCGATCCAGGAATCGCTTGTCATATGCTCAACATCAATCCAGAACGTCTTCTAGTTAAACAAAAACTTTGAATCTTGGGATCCGAAAGATTGACTACACTCAAAGAGGACGTGGATAGGCTACTCGGCAATGACTTCATCCATGATGCCCTGTAACACCCCGTAATTTTAAAAAAAATTATAATGATACACTAAAGAATACCTAATTAAATATTGGGAATTAAGGATAACAAACTGCGCCATTGCATTCTCCTTGGAATTCTGCTTAAAATAGACTCCGAGTTTGCGTAAAACGGGCATCGTATGAAGATGATATTAAGGTTTAAAGTTTGTATACATATAAGCAAAACATATATAAGTAAAACCAGTCTAGAATTCAAAATTATTCAAAACACAAGGCAGGAGACGAACGCGGGAAATTGACCCATTGGGGTGGACCCATGCCCATGGGGGGTCGACCCTAGGGTCAATCCACATAAGGGGATGTCGACCCTAGGGACAACCCCGGGGCCGACCCTGCCCAGATCTGGGGCAGGTCCATTCTCTGAACCTGGACATGTTTCAGAACCTTATTCGTTGATGGTAGGCTATAAATAGGACCTCATTTCTATTGTTTTATTCATCAAAAACAATGGAGACAACGAGGTGCTGCCCCAACTCAGATTGAATTAGCCTATCCTTTTGCAACAATGACTTATACATATACAAGAATCTCTGCTACAACATCAACATTCATTTCTCTGTTCTTTAGATCTATTCTCTGTGAGTTTACGTTGCTTTTAGATATATACATTTAATAAGTAATCCTGACATGTTTATAAGTTTGGATCTAAACCTATGCCTGTTAATAACCTGAATCATAACTGAACAGATCAGCCATTACTTGTACACTTGATTTACTATTTAGTCCTTTCATGCTTATCTCTATTATGCCTATTTCGGTTATCATATGCATATTATGTCATTATGCCCATTTCTGTTATCATATACCAATTCTGTCATTATGCCCATTTCTGTTATCATATGCATATTCTATCATTATGCCCATTTCTGTTATCATATGACTGATTTGTTATAATGCTTATTTCTGTTCCCTTCTCTCCCTCCTTCCCTTTTTGTTTTTATAGCTAGGCTACTTTCGAGACTAGGCCTATCGCTGAAATATGCGAACGAACAAAATTTGGAATGGTTGGAAATGATAAATTGGGGAGTAACTTGTATTGTAAAACATGACTGGGATTTGGGGGCGTAACCTATACCATGATCGAAGACTTTAATTTAGGGCATATCGCACATGATGATTTATCACTTGAGGGTAGGGGAATGAAAAACCTATGATGGACAAAAATGATTGTTCTAGAATGAATATGCCTAAATTTATAGTAAATAGAAACTGTAACCGCACTTACACACGAGGTTAGATTACACTTGTGGTAAAAGTCTGTCCGAAGCCGCCTGACAAATGCAGTGTCCGCAAGTGGTTAATTTAATGTGAGCAGTCCAGTGCATAAATGTACACGTAATGGTGCTAAGACACGATGTTAAGTCCGACTTGTGGTAGAAGTCTGGCCGGAACCGCTCGGCATATCCAGCATCCACAAGTGGTCGACTTGATGTGAGAGGTCTGGTTCATTAACATACATGAACAAGTAATGATGATAACCTGTTAACCTGTAATACATAACTTGTTTAAATCTGTGGGGGTTATATGAAACTGTCAAATTGTGCAAGGGTTAAGTAAGCTTGTTTGAATCAATGGGGGGTTAAGTAAATCCATGGGGGTTATACGAACCTGACAAACTTAACCTGTTTTATATGTTGGGGTTATGCGGGCTTTAAATCTGTTAGGCATAACCTGTCAAAATCCTAGTAGCGGGGATACAGGCCTAGGAGATGGCTTGTATCATCTACTGTGTGGGACCTGTATCAATCAATAACCCATACTAGTATCCAAAGGAGGACCTCGAACTAGGTTGGGGTCAAGGCAGGCTTACTGAGCTCATTATAAGAGGTTCATATGGGCGTAGATGTCTTATGGCGCGTTCCACAGAGTCATGTGCGTGCATTGATCTGCTTGCTTGGGTAGATAAGACATTATATCACCTGTAGATATGGTTGTGCCTATGGGGAAAAAGAGTTGCCACTTTAGGAAGTGATACTTCTTATTGTGGGGCCAGCACAACATATCTACAAGATAGGGAGTCGATCGATTGGGGTAGTAATTCGGGTACATCTTGTCCTGCCTGTTTAGGAGCCCATTATTATCGTCTGGCGTAACACCCATTATTTCTGTTGGGTTGCCTATTATTATCATTAGGGGTAAAACCTATCACTAGAAGTACAACTAAGTCTACCATTCTGTTTCTATTGGGATCATTATGTTCCTGTTATACTAGTATTGGTGCAGAGAAGAGTATTTGGGGAGCATAATCTATTTTGTTCTGTTTATTTTGCTTATTCTGCTCAGTTTGCTATACTTGTCTTATGATACCGTTATCTCTTTCATCCAGTTTATATGGCTGTCATGATGCTTTTACTTATTTATATGCTAAAAGTAACAAGACTCGCCAGACTTTCTATCTGACTCATTTTGCTTCCTTCTCTCTCTTCCTCCCCCCCCCCCAGGTTCTCAGGGTGGGAATACTTAGGCTTGATTAGGATTCTCCCCTCTATTTCTGCTTGGAGCTGCTTAGATGTACCTCTTTGATTTCTTGTCCACATTGCTATGGCTATTTTTGGGGACTATGCTTTTATATTACTGTGCTCTGATGATTTTAGTACAAGGCAGAAATTTTAATTTGATGTAATGAGTTTTTTGTATTTCAGACTTATGTTGTAACGGGATTTTGGACCACGGTATTTTCTATTTGGAAAATAAAGTTTTTAAGTTCCCCTGTTATTTTATTACAGTCTTGTGATGTTTCTATTTTTTTTTTACCTAAAATGCTTCACAGAACTTAATGCATTCTATTAAAGAGTGACATTAACCGACATGGTGTTTCACATTTGGTATCATAGCTGAAGGTTACCAGATCGGATAAAAGGTTTTGAAACTGTTTCCAAATGGTTTTAAGAATAAAGCATTTTCAAAAGTCCATTTTGAAAAATATTCCCCAAAGCCATATGAAATGTCTTTCAATTCTCTGTTTGAATCCCTTTTTCTTTTCTTTTCAGCATGTCTGGGGAATCGAATATTCCAGAGGGCGTTCAGATACCGGCTTGGTTCCATAGGTATCTTGAGGCTACGACGCTTGCCGAAGGCCAAGTAGACGCCCCTCCCCTGGCTGCAGCCGTTGTTCCTCCTCCTCCTCCACGAGTGGATAATTTCTCTAAGATATGTAGGGATTTATGTGCGATGGGAGGAAAGCCTTTTAGAGGAACTGAGAATTTTGTAGAAGCAAGGAATTGGCTTAAAGAGATGGAGGATTTGCTTCAGATTTTTGAGGTTGATGACCATAGGAAGATTTAGTTGGCCGTTGGCAGCTGAAAGTTGAGGCTTCATTTGGTGGAAAGTGATGCAAGCAGGGAATCCAGTTTGGACTTGGGGTGACTTCCGATGGAGATTCAAGATGAAATTTCTTTCTCAGGCAGAAAAGAGTAAGCAAATGGAAAGGTTTCTGGCACTTAGGCAAGGAGGCATATCTGTCAAAGAGTATGTCAATAAGTTCAATCAACTGGCGAGATTTTTTTTGGAGCTAGTGAATACCCCGAACAAGAAAGCTCAGAGGTTTGTAATAGGTTTAAATGAACCCCTCCATAGATTGGCTATGTCTCATATTCCAATAGGAGCAACTTTCGAGAAACTCATTGATATGGCATTAATGCACGAAGAAGATAAAGGCGAAAAGAAAGACGCTAAGAATGATGAGATACAAAAAAAGAAATTATGGCCCAATAAAAACAACAATAGCAAAAGAAGAGTGGAAAGAACGACAAAGCCTGAGACGAGAAAATGTCATAGTTGTGGACGCGTGGGTCATTTGAGCAAAGATTGCAGAAAAAGGAAGAATGCTTGTTTCCACTGTGGTGAGGTCAGACACTTTACTAGGGAGTGCCCAAAGAAGCAAGGTTACGGCCGAAGGGTTGGATCTTCTGGATGACTGGTGAATGCTCTCATGGCCAGTGTACTAGATAGAGGCAGAAAAGTTTCTGCTTAAGGCTTTATTTCTCTTTCCGATCATCCTATTAGAACTCTTTTTTATTCTAACGCTTCACATTCTTTTATTTATGATTTTGTGGTTGAGTCTCTGCACCTTAGTACTAGTATGGTTTTGGATCTTGTTGTTGTCTCAACCCCCACTTGGGGCACGACACAACTGTCTATGACTTGTCGGGGTTTGAGGATATTTGTATTTGGCGTCGAGTTTGAGTATGACGCATATGTACTTGGTTTCATGGGGTATGGTTTGATTCTAGGAATGGATTGGCTAGCCATGTATGGTGGAATTCTGAATTGTAAGAGGAGGGTCGATAGGCTTTTGACTTTCCACGGGAGGACTCTCAAGATTTCTTGTGACCCTAAGTGGTTTGTCATGATTAGTTTCCTAGAATCAGTTGATGCATCAGTCGATGATTTATGATCTGTACCAGTAGTTTGTGAGTATCCTGGTGTATTTGAAGAGGTTCGGTGCTTGCCTCCAAGGCGCGAGATTGATTTTTGGATATACTTGGTCGACAATGCAAAGCCAGTTACATTGCATGTGCGCCATATGGCTCTGAGAGAAAGGAGCGAGCTCAGCAAGCAAGTAGGGGAGCTACTTGAGAAAGGGTTTATTGGGAGAAGCATATCGAAATGGGGTGATCTAGTTGTAATAACCCGGATTTTTACAACGTGCTAGGACAAGAATCAAGGCAGAATTTAATTATAAAATCTGAATCAAGGGAAACGGGCTATGCCATTGCGTTCGTCTCGGAAAAATACGCGAAATAGAGTCCGAGTTTTCGAGAATCGGAGTCCGTATGACCCAGTTATGGCCCGTCAAAGTTTTCAGAAAAATTCAAGTTCAAAAACAGCTCGAAAATTCAAATCTGGAGCCAAACAAATTGGGCGGGAAAATTCCCGCCCAAGCCCCAGGTCGACTCGGGTGTCGACTGGGGAGTCGACACGCCCAGGGGGCAGGTCGACTGCCCTGTCGACACGGGTGTCGACCTGGGTGGTCCGACCACTTTGGCCTGGGTGCACCTGCTTGGCCTTGTGCTCTGTTCTGATGGGCTGTGACGGATTTTTAAGGGCTCAGATCTATCCTAGGGTTAATCTAAGGGCCTAAACTACTCCTAATCTCTATAAAAAGACCCCTAGACCTAGCTTAAACCCTCACAAATCACTCTTGCAACAAAGTGTTGCCCAAATCTCCATTGACCATGGCCTCCATCTCCAACTCCAAGAGCTTATGCATTCAAATCGGATCCGAATCAAAGGGGCTAGCTTGCTATATCAAATCAAGGGAGTGGATCAATGTTGCTATGCAAAATTTCATGACGATACTACGACAAGACGACTCATGCTCATAATTCCTTAGCCACGCTATGTAAGTTCTAGCTACTTGTAGATCTAAATGATAGTTCTAATGTGACATGGAATAAAATGCGATGAACATAAGTATGCTAGCCTATATGAACCTTGTCATGCCTCTTTTTCTTGAACCTATGACTTTAGGCTATGTTTAGTGACTAAATCAAGTTACCCATGTTGCATTGGACTTAGTTTGCCATGCAAGATTGAACCTTTATTTGTGGGATGTTAGCGTGAACCCTTGGAACCACTTTGACTTGTGAAATAGTTGCATAAATTTGACTTGGGGCTTATGCGTGTAAATGAACCCAAACCCCTTATGATACCATGCATGTTTTGAGGCCAAACCCCTTATGATGCTATGCATGTTTTGAGGCCAAAACCCATTATGATACCATGCATGTTTTGAGGCCAATATGCAATATGCTAGTTATGTGAACACCTTTGCCTCAATTTTCACCATGTTTAACTTGTGATTCATCTTTGCCATCTTGTACCCATCTTTGTCATATTATCCCAAATATTTTGATTCGCTTTCATGTGCGTTGGGGACACACTTTGGGTAGTTTAGGCAAACTTGAAAATTGGCTATGATCTTGACATGAAATTACATGTAACATGTAATGATAAATAGCGTGAATATGACACGAAAACTTGACATGGGGCTACATGAAAACATGGACTTAAAAAAGGGTCTAAATTTGGCATGAACATGACACGTAAAAAAACATGGAAGTGGCCAAATCCAGTGGCCACAAACAATAGGACCCAATGTGGGTAGTTGGTCATGTCGCGCTTAAGACCCGAGGTTAGACTAGGTTGTGGTGGAAAACTACCCGGACCCACCCGGCTTAACTAGTAACCACAACAAGGTCTAATATGAGAGGTTGGGAGTGCATTAATTTAATTAATGACACATGATAAGGTTAAGTAAACCTGACTAATGACACTTAACCTATAAGACATGAATGGGTAGGTTAAGTGAAACCAGACTTGATTTCTTAATGACACTTAACCATAAAATACAGTTAGGGGATGAGGTTAAGCTAATCCATACAACTAATACGACTTGGTAATTAGATGGAGTTAAGTTAACCTAGACTTAACTAATCTAAACACGGTAATTAGATGGAGTTAAGTTAACCTAGACTTAACTAATCTAAACACGGTAATTTAATGAGGTTAAGTAACTTATACTTAACCAATTATACATGATGATTTGATGAGGTTAATTAACTTATACTTAACCAGTTATACATGATTATTTAATGAGGTTAAGTAACCTATACTTAACCAATCTAATATGAGAACTTGATAGGGTTAAGTCACAAGACCGTTTAAATATACTTAACCATTGTAATACGATTAGTGGATGGGGTTAAGCTGACCCATACTTAACCAATCCGACTGGATAATCTGATAGGGTCAAGACAAACTAATACTTAACCAATTTGACTTGATAATTGAATAGGGTTAAGTCATGAGCTTCTTGGTATACTAAACCAACTTGTAGGGCTAAGTCTTGAGCTTAAATACTTAGCCAATCTTGACATGATTCGTAGGCGGTTTAAGTCATGAACTGGAAGGACAACACTTAACCCATTAGACAAAACCCTAGTTCAGGGGACTAGGTGGAAAAATCGTAGTTAACAAGGATAACGGGAAAGGGAACTAAGTGATAAACCTTAGTTTAGGATAACTAAGTAAAAATTCTTAGTCAAGGGATTTGGACCAGTTCACAGATAGATGAGTAACCCGATACAGTAGGTCATCGCTTAAACACACGAGGAGGAGTAAATTATCTGACTTAGATAAAGGCTCTAACGAACTGGGTGACAAAGCAGTAGCTTCGGGGGACGTGAGGGTACTCTTGGTATCCCTCTGTGAGGTTGCAGATGATCCGCCTGGGCTCACAGAGGTTAAGGTCTGCGGTAGAAGAACCAAGAGTATGCCTTGGTTGCTGTGCGAGCAACCTAAAGACGGGGATGGATTAGCGTGGAGTCGACGATACTTGATTTTTGCCCTGGATAGCGCGTCATCGACTACCTACCATCTTTAGTCAATTGTGTACGTACGGAAAGGCAGAGAACTCCCAACAGACCATATACTTGCTATCGAGTTATGGGAGAGGTTGGCCAATAGGAAAGTGGGGCTATAGTGGGGCCGGGATGTAGTTCTCATACATGATTTTTCTTGGATTGCCTTTCAGTAGTTGAGGGAGGGGTCATGTGGGACCATAGCCATGGATACAAAAACAGACCTTGATATCTGCATTGGCAGATGACTTAAAGCTCCCGACCGAGTTCCGTATTTCTTGATTTGCCCTGGCACGGAACTCGGATGGCACATTGAGATACATGTGCGTCTAGACATGGAAAAAGATTCATGATACATACATGGGATAAAGGGCGCGGTTGACGGGTGGCATAATCCCTAGTGGCCCTAGGTGGCTTGAACCCAAACAAAGACACGGAAACGTTTATTAGGTAGCATAATCCCTAGTGGTCCTAGGTGGCATAAATCCTAAGTGAGCACACGATAGTTCATGGTAAGAAAACATAACCAGATCAAGGGTAGCAGTCCAAAACAACTTCAAGGATAAAATGGTACTACGTTGAGGTGGTATAGATTTACATGGGAAAGCCCGTACAACCTACGGCAAAGGACTGAACTTATACATGGAAAGAAACATACGAGTTGGGAAAACCTACATATGCTATATATTAGGTTGACATGGACCATTACATGACATTGGGCAAGGGACATTCATAGTTAACACATGACGCGGGTTGGGATACTAGTACGAGAGGTGCAGAGCAAATATACATGATAAATACCTTGGGATGTTATACATGATAGATACCGTGGGATGTTATACATGATAGATACCTTGGGATAGTATACTTGATAGAAACCTGACGATATGATACCTTGATTTATCTTGACACCGTAGTTTATCATGATACCTTAGTTTATCTTGCTACAGTTGTTCATCCGGTTATCTTGGTTTAGCTTATCTATCTTGTCGTCATCCTTATGTTTACTTTCAGTTTATGCATGTCATGTTACCTTTACCTGTTTTTATACTGGAAGTAGATAGGACTTACCAGTCTTTATGACTGACCCCGTTTTGTTTCGCCTCTTTGTCTTCCGTTTCCCCCCCAAGGTTTTCAGGGAGGAAACGCTGTTATTTAGTTCGGACTTCCTCTGCTTGAAGATCATCATGCATGGCTTGGACTTTTCTTGGCTATGGCTACCTTACTGTTTTACTTGGGGAATAATTTATGAAATGGTTTATGCTTCTTTACTATTGCAAGACAGGTTTTGATGTATTCTGGTGTAAAAGGCTTTTGACCTTACTATTTTATAAGGTAATTAAATTTGCTTTACTTCCGCTGTTTTATTTGTTCTGTCTTGTAATATTTCTGTGCATGTTTACCTCGATAATGCTTCACCAAACCTAGTGCATTCCCTATGTGAATGACCCTAGCGAAGGTGGGGTGTTACATTTGGTATCAGAGCAGAAGGTTACCAGACTGGGCAAAAGTTTTTAAAACCTTCTGAAAACTATTTGAGAAACCGTTTACAAAGAAGCATTTTTCAAGAAAAGTTTTTAAAGGCTATTCCCCAAAAGCCATTAGCACTATCCTTTGTTTCTTTGATCGAGTCTCTTTTCCTTTCCTTCCTCCATCCGTAGTCACAGTAGTCTTAACTGCGACTAATCCTTGTCTAGCTACGAAGTGTTTTCCGTGAGATGGAGGTGGTTCTCGAGAGGCCTGTTACCGTGTTACAAGGAAGGGTAATAAGAGCAAGGATAAAGGACAAGAACGTAAGGATAAGCAACTTGTTTGTATGGATTAGTCCACGAAGGAAGACAAGGACAAGATCAGCGAGAGGGCAATTATATGCTCTCACTCCTAGCGTACCTAAGAGGGATGGTATCGTTTCTGTTAAAGGTTTAGCCTTTCTTTTCTATCATCCCGTCCAGACTTTGTTTTGATGATCGCATCATTTAAGTCTGCTTCGATAGTTAAGTCTCTGCACCTTAGTACTAGCATGGT
Organism: Allium sativum; assembly: GCA_030737875.1. Classification (NCBI taxonomy): domain Eukaryota; kingdom Viridiplantae; phylum Streptophyta; class Magnoliopsida; order Asparagales; family Amaryllidaceae; genus Allium; species Allium sativum. The sequence continues at coordinate 38,320,120 of JASFAX010000020.1, read as the reverse complement.
AGAAGATCCCGCTTTTGTCCCAAAATCTGGTTGGAGAGTCGGTCCACTTATTCATGACTTGTTTGGAATTGAGAGTGTAAATGCCAAGTGTTGAGATTAGAAGCAATGCTTCTATTGTTGAGCTATGGATGGATTCTAGGGATGAAGTGGTTATCCAGTAAGGGATGCCATTCTCGGTTTTGAAAGGAGGGTAGTTAAACTCTCAACTTGCCTTGGTAATACCCTCGAAGTCTCGTATAACCTTTTGGGTTCTGTCATGGTTAGTTACCTAGAATCTCTTGATGCATTTATCGGAAATCTCTGATCCGATCGAGTAACGTTCGCCAATATGGCGGATGGTTCATTCCGCTTAAGCATGGGTTATAGGAATCACCCTAGTAAGTGCACGTGGTTACAAGGATTGGCATCGGTAAACGAGATCTGGAATTCACTAGTGAATTTTGGAGAGCTTACATGAGTACGCAGATATGTTTGAGCCGAGCATACTAGGGAAAGAATAAGTGAAAGTGAAACGAGAGGCGACAGTGAAATGAGTTCCAACTCATACCTTGGAAATAGGAATCAAGGAGCTACGAAAATCATGAAGTCAAAGGTGGTCAAGGCACACTGGAATTAAGCTCAAGGAAATGCGGCTTAAACGTGCGCATCATATCTCTTTTTTAAGAGTATATCGTTGATCCCTGGTTCTCCTGTAGAGCTTGCTTGCATGCTATCGCTTGGTAGATATCCTCTCGATCCTGTTTCCATTGCAAACCCCGTAAGGAGTTTATCTCCTCGATACTATCTTGGGGACCTTAGGTAGAACCCTATGGATGTAAACATGTATTTGAAGCATGTTATGATTGATATGGTTGCAAATGGTTGCAAGTGGTTGCTAGTGGATGCACGAATACACATTGGATACTAGATCGACTCACTCACATTTCGTATTGCATATGCAGGAGTATTTATACTTGTTTATGGATGAAATTGAATGTGTTATCATGCGGATGTTGCATATGAATGAATGTTTGTGCACGCATATAGTGTTTATATGACTAGGACTATTTGCATACATGTTGGACTCATGGCACTAAACATACTTTGCATTAGAAAGATCATTCAGGCCTGATCATTAGCATTAGCTAAGGAACATATACACACACTTTTTGCATGTGTTCATAAAGCATTAGGAGTCTTTTAAGGATCATGGTTGCCTGTGGATGATGTTTTGAGTAGATGGATGATGGATGGTAGGATACGTTCTTCCTAACTTGGAGATTTCGGGGACGAAATCCTTTAAGTTGGGGAGAATGTAACAACCCAGATTTTTACAACGTGCTAGGACAAGAATGAAGGCAGAATTTAATTAAAAATCTGAATCAGGGTAAATGGGCTGTGCCATTGCATTCGTCTCGGAAAAATACGCGAAATAGAGTTTGAGTTTTCGAGAATCGGAGTCCGTATGACCCAGTTATGGCCCGTCAAAGTTTTCAGAAAAATTCAAGTTCAAAAACAGCTCGAAAATTCAAATCTGGAGCCAAACAGATTGGGCGGGAAAATTCCCGCCCAAGCCCCAGGTCGACTGGGTGTCGACTGGGGAGTCGACTGCCCACTTTGGCCTGGGTGCACCTGCTTGGCCTTGTGCTCTGTTCTGATGGCCTGTGATGGATTTTTGAGGGTTCATATCTATCCTAGGGTTAATCCAAGGTCCTAAACTACTCCTAATCTCTATAAAAAGACCCCTATACCTAGCTTAAACCCTCACAAATCACTCTTGCAACAAAGTGCTGCCCAAATTTCCATTGACCATGGTCTCCATCTCCAACTCCAAGAGCTTATGCATTCAAATCGGATCTGAATCAAAGGTGCTAGCTTGCTACATCAAATCAAGGGAGTGGATCAACGTTGCTATGCAAAATTTCATGACGATACTACGACAAGACGATTCATGCTCATAATCCCTTAGCCACGCTATGTAAGTTCTAGCTACTTGTAGATCTAAACGATAGTTCTAATGTGACATGGAATAAAATGCGATGAACATAAGTATGCTAGCCTATATGAACCTTGTCATTCCTCTTTTGCTTGAACCTATGACTTTAGGCTATGTTTAGTGACTAAATCAAGTTACCCATGTTGCATTGGACTTAGTTTGCCATGCAAGATTGAACCTTTATTTGTGGGATGTTGTCATGAACCCTTGGAACCACTTTGACTTGTGAAATAGTTGCATAAATTTGACTTGGGGCTTATGCATGTAAATGAACCCAAACCCCTTATGATACCATGCATGTTTTGAGGCCAAACCCCTTATGATGCTATGCATGTTTTGAGGCCAAAACCCCTTATGATACCATGCATGTTTTGAGGCCAATATGCAATATGCTAGTTATGTGAACACCTTTGCCTCAATTTTTGCCATCTTGTACCCATCTTTGTCATATTATCCTAAATATGTTGATTCGCTTTCATGTGCGTTGGGGACACGCTTTGGGTAGTTTAGGCAAACTTGAAAATTGGCTATGATCTTGACATGAAATTACATGTAACATGTAATGATAAATAACGTGAATATGACACGAAAACTTGACATGGGGCTACATGAAAACATGGACTTAAAAAGGGGTCTAAATTTGACATGAACATGACACGTAGAAAAACATGGAAGTGGCCAACTCGAGGTTGGGTTGAGTTTGTAGCATAAATCTTCCCGGACCCACCCGGCAAATCCAGTGGCTACAAACAATAGGACCCAATGTGGGTAGTTGTTCATGTCGCGCTTAAGACCCGAGGTTAGACTAGGTTGTGGTGTAAAACTACCCGGACCCGCCCGGCTTAACTAGTAACCACATCAAGGTCTAATATGAGAGGTCGGGAGTGCATTAATTTAATTAATGACAAATGATAAGGTTAAGTAAACCTGACTAATGACACTTAACCGATAAGACATGAATGGGTAGGTTAAGTGAAACCGGAATTGATTTCTTAATGACACTTAACCGTAAAATACAGTTAGGGGATGGGGTTAAGCTAATCCATACTTAACTAATCCGACTTGGTAATTAGATGGAGTTAAGTTAACCTAGACTTAACTAATCTAAACACGGTAATTAGATGGAGTTAAGTTAACCTAGACTTAACTAATCTAAACACGATAATTTAATGAGGTTAAGTAACTTATACTTAACCAATTATACATGATGATTTAATGAGGTTAAGTAACTTATACTTAACCAATTATACGTGATGATTTAATGAGGTTAAGTAACCTATACTTAACCAATCTAATATGAGAACTTGATAGGGTTAAGTCACAAGACCGTTTAAATATACTTAACCATTGTAATACGATTAGTGGATGGGGTTAAGCTGACCCATACTTAACCAATCCGACTGGATAATCTGATAGGGTCATGACAAACTAATACTTAACCAATTTGACTTGATAATTGAATAGGGTTAAGTCATGAGCTTCTTGGTATACTAAACCAACTTGTAGGGCTAAGTCTTGAGCTTAAATACTTAGCCAATCTTGACATGATTCGTAGGCGGTTTAAGTCATGAACTGGAAGGACAACACTTAACCCATTAGACAAAACCCTAGTTCAGGGGACTAGGTGGAAAAATCGTAGTTAACAAGGATAACGGGAAAGGGAACTAAGTGATAAACCTTAGTTTAGGATAACTAAGTAATAATTCTTAGTCAAGGGATTTGTACCAGTTCACAGATAGATGAGTAACCCGATAAGGTAGGTCATCGCTTAAACACACGAGGAGGAGCAAATTATCTGACTTAGATAAAGGCTCCAACGAACTGGGTGACGAAGCAGTAGCTTCGGGGGACGTGAGGGTACTCTTGGTATCCCTCTGTGAGGTTGCAGATGATCCGCCTGGGCTCACAGAGGTTAAGGTCTGCGGCAGAAGAATCAAGAGTATGCCTTGGTTGCTGTGCGAGCAACCTAAAGATGGGGATGGATTAGCGTGGAGTCGACGATACTTGATTTTTGCCCTAGATAGCGCGTCATCGACTACCTACCATCTTTAATCAATCGTGTACGTACGGAAAGGCAGAGAACTACCAACAGACCATATACTTGCTATCGAGTTATGGGTGAGGTTGGCCAATAGGAAAGTGGGCTATAGTAGGTCCGGGATGTAGTTCTCATACATGATTTTTCTTGGATTGCCTTTCAGTAGTTGAGGGAGGGGTCACGTGGGACCATTGCCACGGATACAAAAACAGACCTTGATATCTGCATCGGTAGATGACTTAAAGCTCCCGACCGAGTTCCATATTTCTTGATTTGCCCTGGCACGGAACTCGGATGGCACATTGAGATACATGTGCATTTAGACATGGAAAACGATTCACGATACATACGTGGGATAAAGGGCGCGGTTGACGGGTGGCATAATCCCTAGTGGCCCTAGGTGGCTTGAACCCATACCGAGACACGGAAACGTTCAATAGGTAGCATAATCCCTAGTGGTCCTAGGTGGCATAAATCCTAAGTGAACACGCGATAGTTCATGGTAAGAAAACATAACCAGATCAAGGGTACCAGTCGAAAACAACTTCAAGGATAAAATGGTACTACGTTGAGGTGGTATAGATTTACATGGAAAAGCCCTTACGGCCTACGACAAAGGACTGAACTTATACATGGAAAGAAACATACGAGTTGGGAAAACCTACATATGCTATATATTAGGTTGACATGGACCATTACATGACATTGGGCAAGGGACATTCATAGTTAACACATGACGCGGGTTGGGATACTAGTACGAGAGGTGCAGAGCAAATATACATGATAAATACCTTGGGATGTTATACATAATAGATACCGTGGGATGTTATACATGATAGATACCTCGGGATAGTATACTTGATAGAAACCTGACGATGTGATACCTTGATTTATCTTGACACCGTAGTTTATCATGATACCTTAGTTTATCTTGCTACAGTAGTTCATCCGGTTATCTTGGTTTAGCTTATCTATCTTGTCGTCATCCTTATGTTTACTTTCAGTTTATGCATGTCATGTTACCTTTACCTGTTTTTATACTGGAAGTAGATAGGACTTACCAGTCTTTATGACTGACCCCATTTTGTTTTGCCTCTTTGTCTTTCGTTTCCCCCCCAGGTTTTCAGGGAGGAAACGCTGTTATTTAGTTCGGACTTCCTCTGGTTGGAGATCATCATGCATGGCTTGGATTTTTCTTGGCTATGGCTACCTTACTGTTTTACTTGGGGAATAATTTAGGAAATGGTTCATGCTTCTTTACTATTGCAAGACAGGTTTTGATGTATTCTGGTGTAAAAGTTTTGACCTTACTATTTTATAACGTAATGAAATTTGCTTTACTTCCGCTGTTTTATTTGTTCTGTCTTGTAATATTTCTGTGCTTGTTTACCTCGATAATGCTTCACCAAACCTAGTGCATTCCCTATGTGAATGACCCTAGCGGAGGTGGGGTGTTACACTAGTCATTTTTGCGACTAAGGCAAATGGCTCGCTTCGCTTATATGTGGATTATAAAGAGCTGAATAAGCTCACTAAGAAGAATAGGCACCCACTTCCAAGGATAAATGATCTGTTTGATCAGCTTGTCGGTGCATCTTTTTTCTCCGAGTTAGACCTGGCCACGGGGTTTCATCAGTTGAGGGTGGCCGAGGATAGTATAGACAAGACCGCTTTAAGAACTCCAGATGGTTTCCTCGAGTGGCTCGTCATTCCCTTTGGGTTGACGAATTTACCCGCCTATTTTGTGGATCTGATGAGTAGGTGTTTCGGGAGTTTCTAAATAAGTTCATTGTGGTCTTTGTTGATGACATCTTGATTTTCTCAAAGAGCGAGGAGGAGCATGACCTATATTTAAAGAGGTTTTGGAGACTATCCGAGCACATCAGCTTAAGGAAAAATTTTCCAAGTGTCATTTTTGGAGAAAGGAAGTGAGATTACTAGGGCATGTGGTCACTAAGGACGGGACGACATTAGATCCCGCGAAAGTAGTTTTAGTTCAGGAATGCAGTAGATGTGAGGATTTTTCTCGGTTTAGCGGGCTATTATAGAAAGTTCATCAAGGACTTCGCAAAGATATCAGCCCCAGTCACCAGACCGACGAAGAAGAATCTGACCTTTTCTTGGGGTATTGACTGTGAGGATGATTTTCAGCGATTGAAGAGGGCTCTGACAACAGCCCCAATCTTGACTTTGCCAAATGGGAACAAAGTGCTCACAGTATACACTGATGCATGTGGTACGGGTCTTAGTGCCGTCTTGATGCAAGAAGGAAGGGTAGTTTGTTATAGTGGTAGACAGTTGTGGGTTCACGAGAAGAACTATCCTACCCATGATTTAAAGTTGGCTGCTATAGTACTCGCGCTTAAGACTTGTCGACATTATCTACTTGAAGAGAAGTTCAAGCTGTATACATATCATAAATCTCTCAAGTATTTGTTCTCACAAAGGAATCTAAATATGAGACAAAAGAGATGGATTGAGTTAGTAGCGTCTTATGATTTTGTGATTGCTTATACCCTTGTCAAGGGTAATGTGGTGGCGGACACGTTGAGTAGAAAAAGGATGACCTTGAGTCCTTTATTCGTAGAGAGGCGGAGCTTGGAGTACATATCAACCTTTGATTTTAGACCACCTACATATTTTATACCTATTTTATTGGCATCCTTAGAGGTGCGACTTACTCTTATGGATCATATAGGATCTTCGTAGCGAGAGGACCCATAGATACCAGACATCTTGGATAGGCTCGGTGGAGGGGAGACTTCTAGTCACCTAAGTGGATACTCCACGGATGATAGAGGGTGGCTGCAACGGGATGGAAGGCTTTGTGTTCCCTGAGTTGGGAGTTTGTTGAAGGCAGTCCTTGAGGAAGCCCATCATTCTAGGATGACTATCCATTCAGGCGATGATAAGATGTATAGAGATATGAAGAGGGTTTTCTTTTAGGCTGGAATGAAGAAAGATGTAGCGGAGTTTGTCTCTCGATGCTTGGTTTACCAGTAAGTCAAAGCTGAGCAAAGGAATCCCAATGGTTTACTTCATCCTTTGGAGGTCCCACAGTGGAAGTGGGAGAGCGTCTCTACAGATTTCATAGATAGTTTGCCTAGATCAAGGAAGAGCAACACCAGCATCTGGGTTATAGTAGACAGGCTGACTAAGAGCGCTCATTTTATTCCTGTTAAGAGTAAAAGAATGCCAACATGATTGGCATCGGTTTGTCTTCGTGAGATAGTCCGACTACATGGAGTACGTTATAGCATAGTGAGTGATCGTGACCCTATCTTCACTAGTGAGTTCTGGAAGATCCTGCAGAGGTATTAGGTACACAGTTGTATTTGAGCACTACATATCACCCTCAGACAGATGGGTAGACTGAGAGGGTGAATAGAGTCCTTGAGGATCTTTTGAGGATGTGTATCCTAGACTTCGGAGGGACCTGGGAGGAGCATCTTACATTGGTATAGTTCGCCTACAATAACAGTTATCAGGCTAGTATTGGCATAGCACCCTTCGAGGCATTATACTAATGACCTTGTAGATCACCGACTTGTTAATGGGAGTCTACAGATAGGCTTCTACTTGGACTTGAGATGATTAGAGAAACCACGAAAATGATTGATCTTATCTGCAGACGCACGAAGAAAGCTCAGGACAGGCAAAAGTCATATGTAGATATGAGAAGGACAAATATTGAGTTTTAGGTGGGGGCATGGTTTACATCAAGGTATCACCTTTGAGGAACATAGTTCGCTTTAGATCGGTAGGGAAATTGGCGCCAAGATTTGTAGGGCCATTTCTCATAACGGAAAGGATTGGTCAAATGGCCTATAGATTAAAGCTATTGGAGAGATTGGCAGGCGTTCATGATGTTTTCCACTTTTCTCATTTGCGGAAGTGTTTGCATGATGCAGCAGAGGTAGTTGAACTGAGTATGCTTGAGGAAGTAAAGGTAGAACAGGAGGCAACAGTTAGATGAGTTCCTACCCGTATCATTGGATCAGAGTTTAAGAAGCTTCGCAACCGAGAAATCAAATTAATGAAAGTTCAATGGGGAGAAGACCGCGAAGATGGAACTTGGGAGACTGAAGACAAGATTCGCGCTTCCTACCCTTTTATTTTCAAGGGTATGTTCTTAACTTCTTTTTCAAAGCTTTTATTCGCACTTGCTTTTGTCGTTAAAGTATATCCAATCGATCGAATCTTCAACCTTTAGGTAGAAGCCCAATGGACGTAAATTTGTGTTTGAGACATGTCATGTTTGATGGATGCAAGTGGATGCCATAGTATTCGCGCTTAAGACTTGGCGTCATCATCTACTTGGAGAGAAGTTCGAGTTGTATACCGATCATAAATCTCTCAGGTACTTGTTCTCGCAGAAGGATCTCAATTTGAGGAAACAGAGATGGATGGAGCTCCTAGCATCCTATGACTTTGAGATTGCTTATACCCCTGGTAAGAGTAATGTGGTGGCAGATGCACTGAGTCGGAAGAGGATGACCTTGAGTCCTCTATTTGTATAAAGGCAGATCTTGGAGTATACATCGACCTTTGATTTTAGGCCCTCTACCGAGTTTACACCTAGTTTGTTGGCATCGTTAGAGCTCTTACGGATCGGATAGGAACTTCACAGTGAGAGGACTCACAGATGGCAGACATCTTGGATAGGCTCAGAAGAGGGGAGACCTCTAGTCAGCTCAGTAGATATTCCACGGATGACAGAGGGTGGTTGCGACAAGATGGAAGGCTTGGTGTTCCTCAAGTTAGGAGTCTGTTGAAGATAGTCCTTGAGAAAGCCCATCATTCTAGGATGACTATCCGTCCAAATGGTGATAAGATGTATAAAGATATGAACAAGATTTTCTTTTGGGCTGGGATGAAGAAAGATGTAGCGGAGTTTGTTTCTCGATGTTTGATTTGTCAGCAAGTCAAAAATGAGCAGAAGAAGCCTGGTGATTTACTTCAACCTTTGGAGGTCCCACAATGGAAGTGGAAGAGTGTCTCTGTGGATTTCATTGATGGTTTTCCTAGATCGAGCAAAGGCAACACCAATATTTGGGTTATAGTTGACAGGCTTACTAAGAGCGTTTATTTCATTCCAGTTAGGAGAAAGAGGATGGCAACATGGTTGACAGCAATTTACGTTCATTAGATAGTTCGTCTACATGGAGTACCTTCGAGTATAGTGAGTGATCATGACCCCATATTCACCAGTGATTTTTGGAGGAGCTAGTTGGAGGCATTAGGTACACAGTTGTGTTTGAGCACCGCTTATCACCCTCAGATCGATGGGCAGATGGAAAGGGTTAATTGGGTACTCGAGGATTTTTTTAAGACTGTGTATCCTAGACTTCGGAGGGACTTGGGAAGAGCATCTTCCTTTGGTAGAGTTCGCCTACAATAACAGTTATCAGGCTAGTATTGACATGGCACCCTTCGAGGCATTATATGGATGACCCTATAGATCATTAACTTATTGGTGAGAGTCTACATATAGCTTCTACTTGGACCTGAGATGATTAGAGAAACTTCAGAGAAGATTTATCTTATCCGCAGACGCATGAAGACAACTCAGGACAAGCAAAAGTCCTACGCAGATAAGAGAAGGACTGATATTGAGTTTGAGGTGGGAGACATGGTTTTCATTAAAGAATGTGGTTCGCTTTGCATCTGTAGGGAAATTGGCACCAAGATTTGTAGGGTCATTTCCCGTAATAGAAAGGATTGGCCAAATGGCTTATAAGGTGAAGTTACAGGAGAGATTGGCGGGTATTCATGATGTTTTCCACGTTTCTCATTTGTGGAAATGTTTGCACGATACAGTAGAAGTAGTTGAGCCGAGTATACTCGAGGAAGTAGAGGTGGAACAGGAGGCGACAGTTAAATGAGTTCCTACCCATATTCTTGGATCAGATATTAAGAAGCTACGCAACCGAGAGGTCAAGTTGATAAAAGTTTAATGGGGAGAAGACCTCGAGGATGCAACTTAGGAGACTGAAGACAAGATTCGCGCTTCGTACTCTTTTCTTTTCAAGGGTATGTTCTTAACTTCTTTTCCAAAGCTTTTATTTGTACTTGTTTCTGTTATTAAGTATATCTTATCAATCGAATCTTCGACCTTTAGATAGGGAACCGACGGATGTAAACATGTGTTTGAGACATGTTATGTTTGATGGATGCAAGTGTTTGCTAGTGGTTGCTCGTGGATGCATATTCACACACACACACACACGCGCGCGCACGGCATTAGATCGGCACAATCACTCTCATACTACATATGAATGCATGTGCATATTTTTCTTTATGGATGGAAATGGGTGTATCATCACATGAATGCTGCATTTGGATGAATGGTTGTTCATGCATAAAGCATTTACATGGTATACTAGGACTATCTGCATACATGTTGGGTTCATGGCACTAACATACATTGCATTAAGGAGGTCAACTAAATCAGTAAACCACCTGATTTTTCGCATTATTACAGGGACACGTACACACACTTTTGCATATGTTCATATAAGCATTAGAAATATTTTAAGGACAATGGATTCCAGTGATTGGTGGATGAGTATATGGATGATGGATGTTAGGATATACATTCTTCATAACTTGGAGATTTTGGGGACGAAATCCTTTAAGTAGGGGAGAATATAACACCCCGTAATTTTAAAGAATATTATAATGATAAATTAAATAATACCTAATTAAATATTGGGAATTAAGGAAAACAGATTGCGCCATTGCATTCGTCTTGGAATTCTGCTTAAGGTAGACTCCGAGTTTGCGTAAAACGAACATCGTATGAGGAAGATATTAAGGTTTGAAGTTTGTATACATATAAGCAAAAAAAAATATAAATAAAACCAGTCCAGAATTCAAAATTATTCAAAATGCAAGGCGAGAGACGAACCGGGAAATCGACCCATTGGGGGTCGACACATGCCTATGGGGGGTCGACCCACACAAGAGAGTGTCGACCCTAGGGTCGACCCCAGGGTTGACCCCACCCAGATCTGGGGCAGATCCATTCTCTGAACTTGGACGCATTTCTGAACCTGATTCGTTGATGGTAGGCTATAAATAGGACCTCATTTCTATTGTTTTATTCATCAAAAACAATGGAGACAACGAGGTGCTGCCCCAACTCAGATTGAATTAGTCTATCCTTCTGCAATAACGACTTCTACGTATACAAGAATCTCAGCTACAACATCAACATTCATTTCTCTATTCTTTAGATCCATTCTTTATGAGTTTACATTGCTTTTAGATATAAACATTTAATAAGTAATCCTGACATGTTTATAAGTTTCGATCTAAACCTATGCCTATTAATAACCTGAATCATAACTGAACAGATCTACCATTACTTGTACACCTGATCTACTATTCGGTCCTTTTATGGCTATCTCTATTATGCCATTTCTGTTATCATATGCCTATTATGTCATTATGCCCATTTCTGTTATCATATTCCATTTCTGTCATTATGCCCATTTTTGTTATCATATGCATATTCGGTCATTATGCCTATTTTTGTTATCATATGCATGTTTTGTTATTATGCTTATTTCTGTTCTCTTCTCTCCCTCTTTACCTTTTTATTTTTATAGCCAGACTACTTTCGAGCCTAGGCCTATCGCTGAAATATGCGAACAAATGAAATTGGGAATGGTTGGGAATGATAAATTGGGGCATAACTTTATTATAAAACATGATTGGGATTTGGGGGCTTAACCTATATCGTGATCGAAGACTTTAATTTGGGGCATATCGTACATGATGATTTATCACTTGAGGGTAAGGGCATGAAAACCTATGATGAACATAAATAATTGTTCAAGAATGAGTATGCCTTAATTTACAGTAAATGGAAACAGCAATCGTACTTAGACACGAGGTTAGATTACACTTATGCTAGAAGTCTGTCCGGAACCGCCCGACAAATCCAGCATCCACAAGTGGTTAATTTAATGTGAGGAGTCTAGTGCGTAAATGTACATGTAACAGTGCTAAGACACAAGGTTAAGTCCGACTTATGGTAAAGTCTTCTTAGAACTGCCCGACATATCCAGCATCCACAAGTGGTCGACTTGATGTGAGAGGTCTGGTTCATTATCATACATGGACGAGAAATGATAATAACCTGTTAACCTGTAATACTTAACCTGTTTAAATCTGTTAGGGCTATATGAACCTATCAAATTTTGTAAGGATTAAGTAAGCTTATTTGAATCAATGGGGGTTAAGCAAATCTTTGGGAGGTCATATGAACTCGACAAACTTAACCTGTTCTATATGTTGGGGTTATGCGGGCTTGTAAATCTGTTATGCATAACCTGCCAAAATTCTAGTAGTGGGGATGCAAGCCTAGGAGGTGACTTGTATCATCTGTTGTGTGGGACCTGTATTAGTCAGTTACCCATACTGGTATCCAAAGGGGGACCCCAAACTAGGTAGGGGTCAGGGCACGCTTACTGAACTGATTACAAGAGGTTCATATAGGCGGAGGTGTCTGATGGCGCATTCCACGGAGTCATGTGCGCGAAGGGATTCGCATGCTTGGGAAGATAAGATGCTATAACACCTGTAGATATGGTTGTGCCTATCAGGAAAAAAGGTTGCCACTTTAGGAAGTGATACTTCCTACTGTGGCGCCGGCACAGGGTATCTACAGGATAGGGAGCCGATCGATGGGAGTAATAATTAAGGTACATCTAGTCATGCCTGTTTAGGAGCCCATTATTATCATTTTGGGTAACACCCGTTATTTCTGTTGGGTTGCCTATTATTACCATTGGGGGTAAAACCTGTCACTAGATGTACACCTAAGTCTACTATTCTGTTTTAGTTATACTAGTATTGGTGCAGAGAAGAGTATTTGGGAAGCGTAATTTGTTTTGTTCTGTTTATTCTGCTTATTCTGTTTAGTCTGTTATACTTGTCTTACGATACTGTTATCTCTCTCATGCAGTTTATATGCCTGTCATGATGCTTTTACTTATTTATATCCTAAAAGTAACTGGACTCTCCAGACTTTATGTCTAAGTCGTTTTGTTTCCTTCTCTCTCTCTCTCTCTCTCTCTTCCTCCCCTCCTCCCTCCCCCCGCCACCCAAGGTTCTCAGGGTCGGAATACTCAGGCTTGATTAGGATTCTCCCTTCTATTTCTTATTGGAGATGCTTAGATGTACCGCTTTGATTTCCTATCTACCTTGATATGGCTATTTTTGGGGACTATGCTTTTATATTATTGTACTCTGATGATTTTAGTACAAGGCATATATTTTATTTGATGTAATGAGTTTTCTGTATTTCAGACCAAGGTTTTAAATCTTGGATATCGGTCGCGTTTCGTTTCGGGGATTTTATAGACTCGGTCTCGTATCGGAGGAGATCTCGGACAAGATGAGTCTAACTCGGGAGTTTGCCTCAGATTTTCATCTCGGGTCTGAAAGTTAATATCAGAACAATCTCGGGGTACATGATATGTTAAAAATGATATTTTAACAAAATGATTTTTATGAATGTTATCAAGAACATAGTAACTTAAACTTAAAATGGAAAATAACTTTATTATTATTTATTTTGCGAAAGATCGTTCATAATCTAAATCGTAATATGCTTATAATCGGGAATATTGTTAGACAGGAAACATTAAAAGGATCCAAAACATTAAAAAAGTCAGCATAAATAGACCATAAAATAAATAATTTCATAAGTAACATGTATGTAAAAAGACGAATATGAAAATCATAAGCATTGTAAAACATATACGAACATACAATATAGTCATTTAACATGCAAAATGTAAAATAACAAAAGATTGATATGGCTAGATTTGAGTTTTTTAATTATAGTTCTAGTTCAGGCACAAATTTAAATTTTGACCCAAAAAACTAAGATCTCAGACGATATTCCGGTATTTCGTCTCGGTCGATATATCGTTCAATATTGCAATATCTCGGGCGATATATTCGAAAGGAGATTTCGAGTGATATTTGCTGTTTCGTTTCGGAAGGATCCCAAAACGAGATCTCGGAGGATATCTCGGGTGATATTTGCGACATTTGAAACAGTGTTTCATACTTATGTTGTAATGGGATTTTGGACCATGGCGTTTTCCATTTGGAAAATAAAGTTTTTAAGTTCCGATGTTATTTTATACATGTTTTGTGATGTTTTTGTTTACCTAAAACACTTCATGGAACTTAATTCATTATGTTAAAGAGTGACATTAACGGACGTGGGTTATCACACGTCCTCTGCCCCGAATGGGTTTCCAACTCGGTCTTGGTCAAGAAAGAAAACAGAAAGTGACAAATGTGCGTCGACTACTCAGATTTGAACAAAGCATGCATGAAGGACAACTTTCCACTTCCAAAGATTGATTACCTTATTTACTCGACCGTCGGCTACCAACTTCTTTCCTTCATGGATGCGTAATCAGGCTACAATCCAGTTCCGATTTACCTTCCAGGTCAGGATCATACTTCTTCTGTAACTGATCTTAGGCTCTACTGCTATGTCGTCATGCCCTTCGGTATCAAGAATGCTAGAGCCACCTATCAGTGACTGGTCAACCTCATGTTCAAGGACCAGATTGGAAGATCCATATAGGCTTACGTGGACGATATGCTCGTGAAAACTAGGGTATCGAACGACTATGTCAATGACCTCGCAGAGATGTTCGGCGCCCTTCGTAAATACGATATGAAACTCAATCCCTTGGAATGATCTTTCGGTGTTGCATCGGGAAAATTCTTGGGTTTTATTGTCAATTCGTGAGGCATTGAAGCCAATCCGGATAAGATTAAGGCTATCTGGGATTTCCAAGATCCTCGGAGCCTCAAAGATGTTCAATGTCTAAATGGGAAAGTCGCCTTCCTATGTCTATTATCTCTAAAACTACCGACAAATGCATTCTCTTTTTCGACTTTCTCATAAAAGGGAAGTGCAACTTCACATGGACACCACAGTGTGTTGTCGCATTATAGGAACTTCTAAATCACTTAAAGCGACCACCTATCTTGTCCAAACCTATGGATCACAAAGACTTATATGTCTATTTGGTTGTTTCTATGTAGGCAAATAGCTCAGTGCTCGTGCACATAAAAGATAGTTTCCAACGACTTGCTTACTACATCAACAAGAGTTTGACAAGAGCGGAAAAGAATTATCCGAAACTTGAAAAGCTTGTCTTCTACCTGCTGATCACTTTCCGGAATCTATGACCGTATTTTCAGTCTTATCCAATCAAAGTCTACATAGACCAGGACAGGCCCTGTAACGACCTTAGGCGCCTGGACGACTTTTGAAGTGGAATATAGAACTGGTCCAGTTTGAGATTTCTTTCATTCCCCGTTGAGCCATCCTCGGACAATCCCTCGCAGATTTCATAGCTGAGTTCACCATCCCAAAAGACCCTCCTCCGAAAGACACCAAAATTCCAAACATTCAATGGAAGTTATTCGTGGATGGGTCATCCAACAGTCAGTGTTCTAGCACCAGAGTCGTGGTTGTTACTCCTGAGGAACGCTCGATCTGCTATGATCTAAAGCTTAACTTCGTTGCCGTCAATAACGAGGCAGAATATGAAGCCCTTGTTGCTGGAGTCAGAATTACAATCGAACTTAACATCAGGGTTATCCAAATTTACATCGACTCATAACTCATCGTGCGGTACGTTCAGGGTGAATATCAGGCCAAGGGGGTACGACTCACTGCCTACCTTGCTCGGGTCTGCGAGCTCCTCACCAGTTTTAACCACTACATTATCACATACACTCCTCGGGGGAAAAAATAAGAAAGTTGATTCATTAGACAAACTGGTGAGATTAGGGGATTCGCAACTCTTGGGACTTGCCCCAGTTGAAGTGCTCGACTCTCCAAGCATCGACTAGATGTAGACTGATTAGGGAGCAACGACGGAGCCTGAGCCCGAACCCGAGTCCTGGATGACCCCGATTAAGAATTACTTACAACATGGAATCCTCCCTGAGTACTACAAAGAAAGACGAGCACTCACTCGCAAGTCATCACGTTCATCATCCAAGATGGAGTGATCTACCCAAGAACGTTCTTCATTCTACTACTCCGATGTGTAGCCCACATCGACGCTGACCACGTGCTATCAGACATGCACGAAGGAGAGTGCGGGGACCATCATAGGGGCAAACTATAGCAAGGAAAATTCTCAGGTATAGTAACTTCTGGCCCACGCTCGATCAAGATGCTGCGGATTATGCCCGCAAGTGCGACAAATGTCAGAGATTTTCCAATATTCCAAGAGCCACGCCTACCGAGCTAACACAGATGGTCAGTCCTTGGCCCTTTTCCATATGGGGAATAATATCATCAAAACTCTTCCAATGGCCAGAAGCGGCGCACGTTATGCTATCGTCGCACGCAATTGATCATTTCACCAAATGGTCCGAAGCTGAGTCCCTCACTACAATCACTACCAAAAGGTGATCAACTTTGTTATTCGCAACATCATCACCCGGTATGGGTTCCCCCAAGCTATCATTTTTGACAATGGGACAGAATTCGAGAGCATCAAGTTCAAGACTTTCTACTAGTGGCACAACATCAAAAAGAGATTTTCTGTGGTGGCTCATTCTTATGCCAACAAGAAAGTCGAGGCTGCCAACAAAGTAATCAAGTCAATCATCAAGAAGCATTTGGAAAAAGCCAAAGGCTTACGGGTAGGTGAGCTCCCCTGGTCTAATGGGCCTTCCGGACCAACCATAAGTCAGTGACTGGCAATACTCCCTTCACTCTCGCCTATAGATCCGAAGTTGTCTTTCTCATTGCGGTCAAACTCTAGTCTCACTTAGTCACTTACTACAATCTGAAGACCAACCAATATCTTCTCCTAAAATCACTTGACTTACTCGAGGAGAAAAGGGATGAAGCTGAACTCCAAGCCGCATCTCAGCGCCAACGAGTGGCCAGATATTTCAATACTAGAACCCGTCCAAAGGACCTTAATGTCGGTGACTTCGTCCTAAAACGGATCTTTCCCACACCGAATGACTTCAGTCCTTGTTGGGAAGGTTTGTATATCATACAACGGAGGATTGAGGATGGAACCTTCAAGCTAACGAATGATGATGGCGCCAAAGTCCCAAAGTATAGAATAGTGAACATCTCCGTCGCTACTTTACATAACTCATCATACAGTTTTGCTGCTTTTCGATAATGTTTTGTTTTCTTCAAATTCAAGGCATTGTAAAGTAAAGGCCATAGTCGCAAAGTTATGTTAGTAAAGATAGTTTTCAAATTCTCTATGTTCTTGGTATGTTTACTTCCTACGTAGTATGATCAAGCAACCATCACAACTGACTCGCATGCACGAGCGCATGACACTAGATCGACACCTCGGAGCGTAGAACTGATCCTACCTAACTTGTGTATCAAATCAATGACGGGGCCGAGTATAAACAACTCAGGGCATTCATGTACTTGAAAATACCACTTCGTCCCTAAGTCTTCAAACTTGGGGGCAGCCCAACAACCAAGCGAGTGTGACATCGACTGCTCGCAGGGTTCCATCCAACCTAATAGGTTCGGATCCTGGAAGCAATCGACAAACTAACGATGTCCATGCCTTCTCATCACTTTAAACCAATGACCTCAGGGAGGTCCCGAGAGAGAAGGCACCAAAGCCAAACTTCACAAGACTCAGATCTCCTGACCGAGGAGGATTCCGAGAGCGAAGCCCACACTAGCAATCTTTGCACGACTCGGAACTCCTGACCAAGGGAGATTCTGAGAGTGTAGCATGCACTAACAATCTTCGCACGACTCAAAACTCCTGACCAAAGGATATTCTAAGAGCGAAGCCCGCGCTAACCATCTTCGCATGACTCGGATCTCCCGATCAAGGGAGATCCCGATAACAAAGTTCGCGCTTACAACCTTCCCACAACTTGAAATCCCGAGAGCAAAGCCGTGGACAGCGTTTGCTTAAGTGTAACGACAAGTATATTTGTGCAAGTACAAGAAACGAAAAGCATAAATGAACATTTGAACACTTAACACAAGTTATGATACAAGAAACATCAACTAATACTTTCATTCATAACCAAAGGCGAACTACATATGTCTAGATGTCTTTCTTTCTAACGATGCGATGTACATAACAGCCACATAATGTCTTCAAAAGCGAGGGTCATACTTGCGTATACTATTGGCCTAATAACCAAAATATTTAAAATATCTATAGTAATCACTGGGGCGACATGTCCTTCTTATTCTTGTTAATAGACTTGGCGCTGGGCAGGTCATCGCCAACCTTTGTGAGACAACAAATTGCACTTTTCGTCGCCATCCTCTCCACTTCAAATCTCTGTGATTTCCCCAGGCAGGATAATTTGTAGCGGTTTGAGCGGAATGTCGATGGCAAGGACCAGCACAGCCTCAGTGCCTCCCTAGGCCTTCTTAGCTTCCAAATTTGCCCTCTTCCTGGCATCTCGTGCAACCTTTCATTCAACTTTCTTTCCGGCCTTAAGTTTCGTCTTAGCATCGCCTTAAGTTTTGCCTCAGCACCCGCCTTAAGTTACTTATATGCCTCTTCACCCTTCCTCTTTGCATCATCATCAGGTCATTTCTTCTTGGCCTCATCCTCGGCCCTCTTCCTCTCAGCTTCATCAGGTATCTTCTTCTCGGCCTTAGCAGCGGCTATCTTTCTCACTACCTTGGGTTTGGCTTTCTCCTCAGCATACAGCCTAGCCTTCACCTAAGCCTCCTATAGAGCCGCTTCATTGGCCTGCCTTTTCTCTTCTATCTCCTCTACTTTGGCAACCAGTTAAGCCATCTGAGACTCCACTATATCATGCATCATCTTCACACTCGCATCTACCGGACCCATCACATGGATACTCTGACCACCTATCATTTCCCTTTACTCGAGAAGATCCTTATAAATGCTAGCATTAAGGTCCACATCCGAGAACATATCCATCTTACTACCTCCCTTTCCAAATTATATCCCTTGCAATCCCAGTCCATCCTCAGGCATCATAGGAAGTGTAAGGGGCAAATCCCGTTGTCATCTCTGCTCCGAAGAGAGCTGCACAAAAAGGAAGAAGGCTAGCTAGTCACCTTTAACCTAGTGCTTATGTCCTTTTCGAGCATTCGTGATAATGAAAATTACCTCAAGGAATTTATGATGCAAGGGCAATAGGAAGAGCGCTCATGGTTGTAGTCAGAGAAGATCCCTACAATCCTAACTCCTGATAGTTGATGTGATACTCGATTGTGACATGGGTTGGGACTGTAGGATCGCTGATGGTGGCGGACAATGTAGCTTGTGGATTGTAGGAACTCCCCCCGGCAAACTGGTGAGTGACAATCACATTCACAATAGGCGCAAACTTTCATTTTACCATTGCATGTTCCTCCAACCTCACCCTCTCAGCGTCCTCATGCAGCAGTCTTCTCCCTTCTGCTAACACCTCGCGCTCATTCTCGTCTAAGAGGGTTTCCATGAGCAGGAATTCATCTACTGGCTCCACTTATTGCAACCGAGCCTCAAACCGCAACAGCCTTTCCCATGCATGAGCCATCACTTGAAGATAATCCTTAACCCACGAGATTCTGCGAAATCTCAATGCCTTCACATACATACCCCAGATAGGATCCTCCAAAGATGCTTCCACCCTAGCCTCCATGTCCTTAGTCTCCTCCATGAGCCTCTCCACCTCTCTTTAATGTTCGGCCTGTAACCCATCCAATGAGCTCATCACATCCCTGTTGCTAACCTCATCGGCCTCTTTGTCCTTCTTATCCATCTCCGACTTCTTCCTCAACTCGACATTTTCTTTCTACAACCTTTAAGCATCCTCATTCTCAGCTCTCAGCCTCTGGTTCTCTTTTACCAAGGCCTCGGTTTTTGTTTGGAGATGGAACGGTACGCTCTTTTTATCCTTGGTTAGAGGGGTATTCTCCTCTATTAGGTCTAAATTCTCCTTCTTTAGTCTCGCATTATCAGTTGTCACCGAGGCCACAGTATCTTTAAAAGTAGTCGCGACATGTTGTGCCTCTCTTTCCAGCTTCTTATACTTCTCGTCATGATCACCTATTTGGCAACATAAAGTTATAGCATGTGAACATTTACTCAAACACACAAAAATGGGAGCAACTTAAAGAATTGTATTACTCAATGCCTCCTCCCAATTCCAGACAGTCAACCACTAACCTTAACCGATTGTGTCAGATTTGTAATCACCGCATTCTTTCTATGGATAAGCTCCAAAAGGTGCCCTGAATACTTATAGAATTCATTGCACTGATAGTAAGCTATGTACACTTTCTTCCACACCATGTTTGTATTCTCTTGGAGAAATGGATTGATGTCTGGAAGCCAATTTATTTCTTCAAAGTAAAGCTTTGGAAATCGCTCCCTCAGAAGAGCCTTTCTCTGGTCTATGGTAAGCTTTGGGGCCTCGGATGACTCAGGCATTTATCCCTTTTTCTTAGATGCCACTTTCTTTCTTTTTTCGGTAGATGCCAACTCCTTTCCTTTTGAATAGGTGACTGGTGCTGAAGGCGGAATATAATAAGGTATCATCGAAAATGGATCCTCAGTGCTCGCAGTGATGGTCTTGTTTTTGTCCCAGATTACCGAGTGTATGGAGGAGGAGACTCAGAATGTCGAAATCGTTTTCTGCAATGATACTAGCTGCCACGGTTGCGAGGGTGTGGGGCTCGTCGAACAAACTAACATCTCTTCTATAATCTCCGAGGAAAGCACTCCTCGATAGTCGGTAACTCCCGAACCCTTGGCATCGGCCTCTACCTCCTCTGGATATTTCATCTACAAAAGGAACAAATTCAAGATTAGACCCAAACACTCAACACACAAACAAATGGTGTCATGTAGTGTTTATGAGTGTGTGTCAGAAGTGTTCTCTCAACAGACCAGAAATAAGCACGCGTGGAGGAGTTATCTCCCCAACAGTTAAAAAAACTTCCAAAGATTGTGTCACTGGGTCAAGATGGGGGAATATCGATTGGAATGTCATCTAACCTCTTGAGTTGATCTTCTCTCTCCAGCATAACAGTGGTCTTTGAGGTAGTAACAGGGCTGGCCGACACTCCTGTCCCCGTCTCAGCAGTCGTAGATGGAATAGGGACAAGCTGCAGTCCCTCTTCTCCAGTAACAGTCTCCTCATCACCAACGTCGCCCACACTATTCCCTTCCTGAGTCTTAGCAGCTTTTCTTCTCTTAGTCACTATAGTAGTGGTTTTCCTTTTATGGCCCAGAGAACTGCCTTATCCTTCAGGTTCTCTTCTCCTTTTCCAGCAGTAGCTACCCGAAATATCATACGTTTTGCGGGAAGTAACCCGTTTGGCAAAGAGCCTCATCATCCAAAATATACTCTATAGAGAGAACTTCCTTCGGGATAGCCCTCAGATGTTTAACATGCCCCTGATACATGGTACCCTTCGGCGCTGGAGGGATTCCTATTACAGAAATTCAAGTTAACACAAAGTTCGAGACTCATCAAACTTCAAATTAGAAGCAACCAAAGATACTTACTTCCAACTAGCGTCTCGCAAACCCCAGGGGACAATGGATGAAGAACCACTCATGTTTGAACATGTCGAGTCCGCTCCACGACCCTTCGATGAATCGGGCGTTGTGTATCGACTCCAGGTAGTATAAAGAAGGTGAGTTGTTAACTCTTCGCTTAATCTGAAATAGAAACCGGATGTCCTCTCAACTGGTTTCTATGCGCAAGAACTCTCTAAAAAAGAAGCATGCGCCGAGGAGGAAGGCATACACATTCGGGTGAAGTTGCGTAGGCGCTAAGTAGAAATAGCATAGCATATAGCAGATGAAGTGTAACAACCCGCATTTTACGTATCGAATGATTGTAAGATATTTTTATTTCATTCCATGAGGGTTGGATCATTTTAATATGTTGTTTAAGAGGATGTGAGACATGTCCATAATTTTTACCAATTTTGTTTATGACAATTTTGCCCCTATCAGTCTTGTACAGGGCATAAATTTTGACTCTGATCTAATTGGGCAGTGAGACCTGTGCCATTGGAAAGGAAGTGATGATTGCCTTTCCGTAGAGTGGTAACATTAAAGATTTGGCTCAGCGGTTTAGGAGGAATCATTGTTTTAAGGTTTAACAGTTGG
Organism: Allium sativum; assembly: GCA_030737875.1. Taxonomy (NCBI): domain Eukaryota; kingdom Viridiplantae; phylum Streptophyta; class Magnoliopsida; order Asparagales; family Amaryllidaceae; genus Allium; species Allium sativum. Next base: position 38,297,949 of record JASFAX010000020.1, on the reverse strand, counting down.
TTGTTCAGTTTTAGGGAGCCTAATGGGCTGATTTGGAGAGGCCCATTAGTGGGTTGGTGGAATGCTATAAATAGGGGGTGGAAGCTGTGGGAAATAGTATACTTCCCTATTTTCTCATTAGGTGGCCTATGCCTCTCCTTCCTCTAAACATCTTTCCACAATTAAAAATCAAAATCTAAGTAGGGAAATCATAGATCTACACCATTAGAGGCTAGATTTACATCAATTGAAGTGGGAATTCATCGGATCAAGGGGTTTGGTGCAGAGTGCTTGCTGTCCGGAGTCTTATTATATTGATTTTAGTTTGTTTTGGAGAATCGGTGAGTGATTTGCATCTCTCACATTGATTCAATGAAGTATATGAATGTTTAATTATGTTTTTCATCAAATTCAAGTGCTTTACCATAGATCTATCCCATTATAAGTCCATTTTCATATGAATCACCTTAGGATCCAATTTAGTACGTTTAAACTAGAAATTTCTATGTTATTCCATTTGATTATGCAAGTTAGATCTATAATTTTGTTCATACGTTCATTTTTCATAATTTTGGAGTAATTTGCAAAATTTTGGTGAGAATTGTCATATTCATGTTGTTAGTGATTCTATGACATGCTTATGATGGTATTGGATGAATTAGACAAGTATATTTCGCCGATTATGTCAATTGGAGAAGATTTGGTCGAAATTGGGGTTGCAGGTTTTGGGTCGCACATATGGGGTTGGTCGCACCAAGTGTGGTTTTCATGGGGAACAAGACATGAAGGGTCGAGCAAGCGAGCCTAGGGGAGCAAGGTCGGTCGTGCATGCATTCCAGAATGGTTGTGAGGTCTGGAATGGTGAAGCAGTGGGCCGGTTGTACACTCCGGTCGCACATGTCTTGGGAAAATAGGTCAGATCTGGTCGGTCGCGCGTTGGGATGCTGGTCGGTCGGTCTGGTGTTTTCAAATGGGTTGGCCTTGGTATGAAGCAGAGCTGGTAGGTCATGCATCCTTGCCTCGTCGATCGATCTTTATTGTATGGGTCAGTTGGTCATACAAATGTGAAGCTAGGGAAGTGAGGTGGATGCTGGTCGGTCGTGCGGAGCTGGTCGGTCGAACGAATCTGGTTAGTCGGTCCTATTCTGGTCTATCGCGGTGAACTTTCAGCAGCGCTTTTAAATGTTGTGGTTGATGGCATAAGTGTTGTGGTTTGTTTTCTTTAGCAAATTGATGTGATGTTATGTATTGATTCAGACCCTATGATTAATGTTTTCTTTGGTTCGGGAGTTGTGATAACTTCGTGGTGAATTGAATAGGGAATAACGAAGTGAGGTGATGTGTACGTTTCTAGTCGTAGTGAATCAGTTGAAACTAACTCAAAGGTGATCTGAGTTAGGTGATAATGGTGGGATAGTCGTTGTTAATGACGAATAGAGATGCTGGAGGCCGAGAGGTTATCGTTGTTGTAGGTTCTGGCGGGCTCAGAGCAGGGGTTACATGATTTCATTGTATGATCGAGTACCCTGGGTTTCGTCATATGGGCCTGGGCACATTTCGTTGTATGGTGTGTGGACTTTTAGCCTGAATCGGGGTTCACCATTGGTCCTTGACAAACGGAAAATTGTTTGGGTCATACGATTAACGATGGTTTTAAAGCAGGATTGGCAGTGATTGTCAGAGTCTGTCATGCATGCTGGGTGTTTTGTTTGTAATGTCTCGCATGGATGGTCCAACGACGAGGGAGATGATCCTTAGGTGCTTGACTGATATTTGTTTAGGCCTCTTGGGATGGTGCTTGGGGAATATTGAGCTCGATTAGGATGATTTATGCGAGATCTATATTATCTGGATGCTATGAGTGTTGTTATTGATGGTTGTTCTGATCCCATGAATGTATGATTGTTCTTTGGTTGTATGGATTGTAAAGGCTATCACTGTCAGAATTGGGGGAAGGCGGTGTGAGTACTTCTCTGGTGTTTTGGTAGATTAGTTTGTTTATCTACCTATTTTAATATACTTTATTGATGATGTTTATTAGTTGTTTTATTGCTAACTAAGACTGTTGTCTGACTCAAGGTTTTATGTTTCTCTCTTATTACCTTGGGCTGTTCATTCGATTGTTTGGATGAGCAGACTAGATGGCAGGTGATAGGTGATTGCTTAGTGAAGGCGGTGTTGCTATTTGGAGGCGAGCAGGAGGCTAGCATACCATTTTTTTTACCTATTATCTAGTACTTGGACTTCTGTTGTTTGCTATTCTCTAGGTGTTGTAGTGAGGCAAATTGTACAAACACTATGGTTGTTATTCACGTGGATAGGAATTACTTTCTAGCTGTCATGAAAGTTTAGTGTTTTTCTTCTTCACTATCACTACCTATTGTATAAGTTCTATTATATTTTATCCATGCGCTGTGAGTTTACGATAGGTTCCGATGATATTTACCTATCTTGTTAATCATCCATAGCTATCGTGCACACCTTTCAACGCATTATTTCTTTTGTATAGTGCATGGGCTATGGCTGGTCGTCACATTTGGTATCAGAGCTCTGGTTAACGATTTTAGCCAAAGTTCAAAGATGTAATTACATATAAGAGACGTATTTGTAGATTTCAGTTGGATGCTTACTATATATATTAGCATATATAGTAGTAGCGGTTGTTTTCCTTTAGCATTTTTTCTTGAAAATGGTTAATTATTCAAAACTGTAGATTTAGAATGAGTACACGAGCATCAAGACACGCTTCTAGGGAAGTTGGCACGGGAGGGGGAAATGGCGGTGCACCAAATTACCCGGCTGTAACACCCCACCTCCGTTATGGTCACTCACAAAGGGAATGCTTTAACTTTGATGGAGCGTTTTAGTAGATAGAACAGAAATTTACAAGACAGATAAAACAGTACTTGAGAAATTTATAACTTTATTACAACAGAAACCGAAGTAAGTTTGGTTACATCTTTTCAAATCACAATATCAGAATTCAAGTACAAAAATATCAGTCTTGTACAAAAGCCTTCAGAATACATAGTTTTTAAAATCATAATCCCCCAACATAAACTGTAACACCCACTCGCGCTATGGTCACTCTCTAAGGGAATGCCATAGCATCGGTGGAGTATTTTAGTGAATATAGAATAGAAAAATTACAACAAGACAGATATAAATAGTACTTGAAATTTAAAACATCATCTCATAACAGCGGAAATAAACATGTCTGGTTACATCATAAAACCACAATAAAAGTCAAGTACAATATCCATCAAAATAAAGAAGTACATAATCCCACTCTCTCATACAATAGCCAGGACAAAAGAAAAGATAACTGGGTAACTGGAGCTTTACATCTATCCAAGCTCCTAAAGACTGGAACAGCAATCCGATCAAGCTCCACTACTGCTAGGATCCACCGTAGGACCTGAGGGTTGGGAAAAAGATAAAAACAACAGGGTCAGACATAAGTCTGAGCGAGTCCTATAACTTTAACAATACAATCATTAAAGTAACCAGAGAAGACATAAACTTGACCTACGGTAATGTCTGGGGATGAATGGCTACACTAAGCAGCTTGGTAGACTTAGGATAAACTAAGGTAACTGTAAAGACGCATCTACCCACCCAAGGATAATTACTAACTACACCACACCAGTCATTCCTACTTAAAGGTTGATCCCTCCCAAGGACTTAGAAAATTTCCCCAGTAGTTTCGTGTACCCCTAGCCCACTACATAGGTGCCGTCTGCCCCTATCTCCACTAGGTGTACTTACTACTCCCCAGCGATCGGCTCCCTACCGTAGATACCCGTGCTGGTCCCACAATGGGGTGTATCATTCCCCAAAGTGGCCACCTGATAATATCAACGGTGCACGGCTTTATATCTACCCGATGCAACAACGGCTTATCTACCAGCCCGGGCCCACACACGTATATGAAACCCGTTGGACTTGCGTTGCCACCGCTAACCCGTTTTGGCCTCTTATAGTCAAGCCCAATATGCGTGTCCCGTCACTCGACTAGAGTCGAGCCCACAAAGATACGTTTGGGATATTGGTTGAAATGGGCCCCCACAAGCTACCCACCTAAGCTTGCCACTTATCTAGTGTACCCCACTTAACCCTTTAATCATGTTTAATTACATGTTTCCACTTGGTTAAGTATTCTAATCGTATTTTCTATTGCCACCCAAGGCAACAACTAGATTACCACATGCCACCCAAGGCACCCACTTAACCCCTCATGTCCCTCTACATGCTAATATGGTTAAGTGTTTCTTAATTAATTAATTAAGATCATGACCTCATAAAGACCTCTCACATTAGACCGTCTTTTATGACTGCTGGATATGCCGGTCAGTTCCGGGCAGACTTCTGTCATCAAAAGGGTCTAACCTCGTGTCTTTACTTTAATCATGTATTTAATTTATGACTAAGACCTCTCACATTGGGCCAATCATTTGTAGCCGCTGGATGGCCGGTCGGTTCCGGGCAGACTTCCGCTATAAAAGGGTCCAACCTCGTGTCTTAGTTGATTAATTACACCTAATTAATCACCCCCATATTAATTATCCCTAATTAATATCAAGTTTTTCATAACATGGGTAGACCTAACTCAATAGGTAAATTCCCATGGGGTAGACCTAACTCAATAGGTAAATTCCCACTTATGTTAATTTATTTTTATGGTATGCTTAATCATACCCAATCATACTTTTATTAACATATTTATTAACCCCATCGTTCCCCACGTAAATCGTTCTCATTTCATGACATAATAAAGGGAAGATCCATCACAAATATCATGGGTTTAACCACATCTTAGCATATAACTTTATCATGGGTTAAGAGGATGTCAACTTGCATATATGAGCATATATTAACCCAACTACATTTAACCCAAACTTGCATATTATCATACACATGACTCGCATAGCATGTTGCATATGAGTTTGCATATTATCATACACATATCTTGCATAACATGTTGAACTTGCATATAAGCATTCTCATAACTTGCATAACATGTTAAACATGCATTTAAGCATACACATAACTTGCATAAGCATTCACATACTTGCATAAGCATTCACATACTTGCATATCATGTTAAACTTGCATTTAAGCATATACATAACTTGCATAAGCATTCACATACTTGCATAAGCATCCACATACTTGCATAAGCATGCATAACTTGCATATCATGTTAAACTTGCATTTAAGCATATACATAACTTGCATATGAACTTGCATAGCAACTTACACATAACTTACATAACATCATACACATAACTTGCATATGAACTTGCATAACTCACTTGTTAAACATGCATAAACCCACTTATTAAACATGCATAAACCAACTTGTTAAACATGCATAAACCAACTTATTAAGCATGCATAAACCCACTTATTAAATATGCATAAACATAGGAAAACATAGAGTAGCATATCATTACAAATGATTCAAACTCACTAATCCGCATTTAAGACCATAAGTCTCATTACACCCCATCTACTTACTTTAGCAATTGATGTTAAAGTGATAGAAACTCACCAAACCCAAGATTAGCAAACTTATGAAGTGGAATTAGTTGCTAAATATGAAGATGGTGATGATTAGAGATTGATTAGAGAGTGATTAGCTTGCAACTTCCTTCATAAATTAGTGGAGGCTCCTTCTAAGATTTAATTTGGCGGCATGAGGCCATCGTCTCTATTTTTAGTATGGATTAGGGTAGGTTTAGGGTGTATTTATAGATTAGGTGAGTGTTTTAGGCCCTTAGATTAACCCTAGATTAGATTAGGACCCTTAGATTTAGGAAATCTCTAGAACCCAGCCCTCCAAGCCAGCCTAAAACCCAACCTGGTGCACCCAGGTTCTCTGGACGCCGCGCCCAGGTCGACCGGCAAGTCGACAGGCAAGTCGACTCCCCAGTCGACAGGCCTGTCGACAGCCCTGTCGACATGGGTAGGGCGGGAAATTTCCCGCCTTGCCCCCTGCTGGCTCCAATTTCGAAATCTAGTTTTGCATTTCTAAATCTGTTTTTAACTTGATTTTTCTGCCAACTTCATTGGGCCATAACTGGGCCATACGGACTCCGATTTACAAAATTTCGGACTCTATTCTGCGTATTTTTCCGAGACGAACGCAATGACGCAGCCCGTTTCCCCCAATTCTCACATTTGAGATTATTTATCCTGTAATTAGTGAATTTTAGTATTAACTAAAATTCGGGGTGTTACATTCTCCCCTCCTTAAAGGATTTCGTCCCCGAAATCTCTAAGCTAATGAGAATGCATATCCTACCATCCAAACAACCATGTACTCAATCCATCAAACACGGGCATCCATTGTCCTTAAAACAATTTCTAATGATGTATGAGCATATGCAAAAAGTGTGTGTATATGTTCCCTATATAATGTATGAACATATGCAAACCATGATAGTGCCATGCATCCATTATGTATGCGAGAGAACCCTATCGACACATACAATATCTACATGAGTGCACAATCATTCACCAAAATGCATCATCCATACGATAACACAATCATTATACATCCATAAATATAGCTTCCTACACACAATTTTATGCAATATGCAATATGAAGTGACTGAGCCGATCTAGTGCCTAGAGTGTGTGTATATGCATCCACGAGCAACCACTAGCAAACACTTGCATCCACTTGCATCCATCAACCATAACATGTCTCAAACACATGTTTCCACCATAGGTTTACCCTATCTAAAGGTCAAACAGTACTAACGAGAGGACATACTAAAGATAAGATAAGTACTAGACAACGATAGAGGAGAAAGTAAAGACATACCCTCAAAAAGAAATGGGTATAATGAACGCATCTTCGCTTCCGTCTCCCAAGTTGCGTTGCTCTCATCATCTCCCCATTGCACTTTAACTAGCTGAACCTCTCTGTTCCTCAACTTCCTAGTTTCTGACCCAAGGATGCGAGTAGGAGCTCGTCGAACAGTCGCATCACGCTCTACTTCCACTTCTTTAAGCAAGCTCGACTCTACCACCTCTGCGGTCTCATGTAAGCACTTCCTCAAATGGGACACATGGAATACATCATGTACACCACTAAGTCTGTCAGGCAACTCCACTCTATATGCCATCCGTCCAATTCTTTCCTTAATGGGAAATGGCCCTACGAACCTTGGTGCTAACTTCCCAACAGATCCAAAGCGAACCACATTTCGTAATGGAGATACTTTGACAAAGACCATGTCCATAACTTCAAACTCAAGATCCGTCCTTCTCTTGTCCGCATAAGATTTTTGCCTATCCTGCGCTGCTTTCATCCTTCTTCGAATCAAGTCAATCTTCTCAGAAGTCTCCCTAATCATATCAGGCCCAAGCAAGATCTTATTAGTAGATTCCCACCAACATGTAGGTGATCGACAAGGCCTTCCATAGAGAGCTTCGAAAGGAGCCATACCAATACTGGACTGAAAGCTGTTATTATATGCGAACTCCACCAATGGAAGATGCTCTTCCCATGTACCTCCAAAATCCAAGATACAAAGCCTCAAAAGGTCTTCTAGGACACGATTCACCCTCTCAGTCTGGCCGTCTGTCTAAGGATGATATGCGGTGCTCAGACACAATTGAGTCCCCACTGCTTCTTGCAAACTTCTCCAGAACTCGCTAGTGAAGATAGGATCTCGATCACTCACTATGCTAGAGGGTACCCCATGCAATCGAACTATCTCTCGAAGATATATAGAAGCTAGCCATGGAGCGGTCCTCTTGCTCTTCACAGGTATGAAATGGGCGCTCTTAGTAAGTCTGTCTACCACCACCCAAATTCCCGTATTACCCTTTCTTGATCTGGGTAACCCGTCAATAAAATCCATCGAGACGCTATCCCACTTCCATTGCGGAACTTCCAATGGGTGAAGCAACCCACCTGGTTTCTTTTGCTCCGCCTTCACTTGTTGGCACACCAAGCATCGAGCGACATACTCGGCCACATCTTTCTTCATACCGGCCCAGAAGAAAACCCTCTTCATATCTTGGTACATCTTGTCCCCACCGGGATGAATGGTCATCCTAGAACGGTGTGCATCATCAAGAATAACCTTCCTCAAACCCTCGTCTTGCGGTACACAAAGTCTACCGTCTCTACGCAAGCACCCCCTATCGTCTAGGGTGTACCTACTCAAATGGCTGGACGACTCCCCCCTTATGAGCTTCTCCACCAACTCAACCAACTGTGGGTCGTCCCTCTGTGCTTCTCCAATCCGCCCCTAAAGAGTAGATCTAACCTCCAAGGATGCTAGCAAACCGGGTACATAATCAATGGAAGGTCTAAAATCAAACATCGAGATAAATTCCAAGCTTCGTTGTTCCACGAACAATGGACTCAAGGACAACCTCTTTCTGCTCAAGGCGTCCGCCACCACGTTACCCTTGCCAGGGGTATACGCTATCTCGAAATCATAGGATGCTAAGAACTCCATCCACCTTTGTTGTCTCAAATTCAAATCCTTCTGAGAAAACAAGTACTTCAATGATTTGTGGTCAGTGAACAATTCGAATCTCTCACCAAGAAGATAATGGCGCCAAATCTTAAGCGCAAAAACAATAGCGGCCAACTCTAAATCATGGGTAGGGTAATTTTTCTCATGCACTCTCAACTGCCTTCCACCATAGGCTATTACCCTCCCCTCTTGCATTAAGACTGCGCCTAGTCCTGTCCCACAAGCATCGGTATAAACAACAAATGGCTTACTCCTATCTGGCAACACTAAAACTGGAGCAGTGGTTAAAGCTCTCTTTAACCGTAGGAACGCATCATCACAATCTACGTCCCATGCGAAAACAAGATTCTTCTTCATTAAGCGGGTTAATAGGGCTGATATCTTCGCGAAGTCTTTGATAAACTTCCTATAGTAACCCGCCAACCCCAAGAAACTTCTTACTTCGGTAGCATTCTTCGGAACCTTCCAATCCTGAATTGATACTACCTTCGCGGGATCCACAGCTACCCCTTCCTTGGAGACCACGTGCCCCAAGAACCGCACCTCCTTCCTCCAGAAGTGACATTTAGAGAATTTAGCCTTAAGGCTATGTGCTCGAAGAGTCTTCAATACCTCCCCAAGATGTAGGGCATGCTCTTCTTCACTCTTAGAAAATACTAAGATATCATCCACAAAGACCACCACAAATTTATTAAGGAACTCCCTGAACACCCTACTCATCAAATCAACAAAGTATGCAGGGGCGTTCGTCAACCCAAATGGCATCACCAGCCACTCATAGAAACCATCCGGAGTTCTAAAGGCAGTCTTGTCTATGCTATCCTCAGCCACCCTCAACTGATGAAACCCCGTGGCTAAGTCCAACTGAGAAAATACTGAAGCGCCAACCAACTGATCGAAAAGATCATCAATCCTCGGCAATGGGTGTCTATTCTTCTTTGTGAGCTTGTTGAGTTCTCTATAGTCTACACAAAGTCTGAGGGACCCATCCGCCTTTGTAGCAAATACTACTGGAGCACCCCACTCCGATATACTTCGTCTTATGAACCCCTTCTCAAGCAACTCCCCTACTTGCTTATGGAGTTCCCTCCTCTCACGAGGAGCCATGTGGCGCACTGGTAAAGATACAGGTTTAGCATTATCCACCAGATATATTCGGAAGTCAATCTCCCGCTTCGGAGGTAAGCCCTTCACCTCCTCAAACACATCCGGATATTTCCGGACCACTCTAACAGATTGCAAACTCTCGATCGAAGCGTCAAGCGATTCAAGATAACTTAGCATAACAGAATCCATGGGATTACAAGAAATCTCGAGAGTGTTACCCAAGCGGGTCATGAGCCTAACAACTCTCCTTTCGCAATCAAGAACGGCACCATTACTGGATAACCAGTCCATGCCCAAAATCAACCCATAGCCCGTGAAGCCCAACACAAAAGCATCACATGTAAACTCAATGCTAAGTATAGAAATCTTCAAACCCAAACATATCATGGACAAATAAGTGGAGCCCCCAATTGGGTTTGAAACAACCAAGGGATCATCTACCAGACTGATGTCTAAGTGCAGTGACTCAACTAATGATGATGAGATAAACGAATGCGATGCGCCTGAATCAAACAATGTACGGACAGGATGATCAAATAGAAAAACCAGACTTTCAATGGAAATAGTTCTACCTCTTTCCTGAATCGGTGGGACCGCGAGAGCTTGCACTTGCCCCCTAACCTGACCCGGTGCCATAAGAGCTTGCACCTGTCCTCCTGAGGTAGATCCCGTCCTTTGCCCCTTCTTAGGACAGTCTTTCACTAGATGCCCTGCTTCGCCATAATGGAAGCAGCCAGTCTTCTTCTTCTTGCGACAATCCTTGCTTAGGTGGCCAGGTGTCCCACAATTGAAACACTTCTTCTTCTTGCCCTTGCCACCGTTGCCTTTCCCACCTTTGTTTTGTTGTTTTTGCTGAGGTTTCTTTTGATCTCCCTTCTTCTCGGGTGCCTTATTAGCATTGGGACCCTTCTCTTCTTCATGCATGAGTGCCATGTCAACTAGCTTCTCAAAGGTGGCCCCCATAGGGATATGAGTCATAGCCAACCCATGCATTGGTTCATTCAAGCCTTTCACGAACCTCAAAGCCTTCTTCTCCGGTGTATTCACCATGTCTAGGCCAAACCTTGCCAATTGATTAAACTTGTTGACATATTCCTTCACTGAGAGATTTCCTTGCTTTAGAGTCAAGAATCTTTCCATATACAAGTTTTCCTCCGCCCTTGAGAGAAACTTTGCCACAAATCTTTGCCTAAAATCCGCCCAAGAGTCAACGGGGTGTTCTCCATTAGTGACCTCCCACCAGAATGAGGCCTCTCCCTTCATTAACCAAGCAGCTAACTTGACTTTCTTCCCTTCTTCCATCTCAAAGATATCTATCAATTCTTCCACCTCCTTAAGCCAATCTCTGGCCTCCACAAAAGTTTCAGATCCTTGAAAAGGTTTTCCTCCCATAGCTTTAAATTCCTTGCAAGTCTTAGCAAAAGTATCCGTGCGAGGAGGAGGGGGAGGAGGAAGATCGGGTGCTACAGTTGGTGGAGGAACATTTGCTGGACCCGCAGTGGTGGCCCTAGCCTCCATCAATCTCCTATACCATACTGGTATCGTCACACCCTCCAGAAAGTTAAGATTCTCAGCCATGCTGAAACGAAAAAGGAAAGATTCAAAACGGAGAATTCGAAAGATAAAGATATGGCTATTGGGGATTATGCTTTTCTTTCAAAAACTTTTCTCTTTAAAAACATGTTTTTGAAAATATCTCTTCCAAAAATGTTTTTAGAAAAATAGTTTTCTAAAAATTTTATCTGTTCCGGTAACCTTTGCTCTGATACCACGTGTAACACCCACTCCCGCTATGGTCACTCTCTAAGGGAATGCCATAGCATCGGTGGAGTATTTTAGTGAATATAGAACAGAAAAATTACAACAAGACAGATATAAATAGTACTTGAAATTTAAAACATCATCTCATAACAGCGGAAATAAACATGTCTGGTTACATCATAAAACCACAATAAAAGTCAAGTACAATATCCATCAAAATAAAGAAGTACATAATCCCACTCTCTCATACAATAGCCAGGACAAAAGAAAAGATAACTGGGTAACTGGAGCTTTACATCTATCCAAGCTCCTAAAGACTGGAACAGCAATCCGATCAAGCTCCACTACTGCTAGGATCCACCGTAGGACCTGAGGGTTGGGAAAAAGATAAAAACAACGGGGTCAGACATAAGTCTGAGCGAGTCCTATAACTTTAACAATACAATCATTAAAGTAACCAGAGAAGACATAAACTTGACCTACGGTAATGTCTGGGGATGAATGGCTACACTAAGCAGCTTGGTAGACTTAGGATAAACTAAGGTAACTGTAAAGACGCATCTACCCACCCAAGGATAATTACTAACTGCACCACACCAGTCATTCCTACTTAAAGGTTGATCCCTCCCAAGGACTTAGAAAATTTCCCCAGTAGTTTCGTGTACCCCTAGCCCACTACATAGGTGCCGTCTGCCCCTATCTCCACTAGGTGTACTTACTACTCCCCAGCGATCGGCTCCCTACCGTAGATACCCGTGCTGGTCCCACAATGGGGTGTATCATTCCCCAAAGTGGCCACCTGATAATATCAACGGTGCACGGCTTTATATCTACCCGATGCAACAACGGCTTATCTACCAGCCCGGGCCCACACACGCATATGAAACCCGTTGGACTTGCGTTGCCACCGCTAACCCGTTTTGGCCTCTTATAGTCAAGCCCAATATGCGTGTCCCGTCACTCGACTAGAGTCGATCCCACAAAGATACGTTTGGGATATTGGTTGAAATGGGCCCCCACAAGCTACCCACCTAAGCTTGCCACTTATCTAGTGTACCCCACTTAACCCTTTAATCATGTTTAATTACATGTTTCCACTTGGTTAAGTATTCTAATCGTATTTTCTATTGCCACCCAAGGCAACCACTAGATTTCCACATGCCACCCAAGGCACCCACTTAACCCCTCATGTCCCTCAACATGCTAATATGGTTAAGTGTTTCTTAATTAATTAATTAAGATCATGACCTCATAAAGACCTCTCACATTAGACCGTCTTTTATGACTGCTGGATATGCCGGTCGGTTCCGGGCAGACTTCTGTCATCAAAAGGGTCTAACCTCGTGTCTTTACTTTAATCATGTATTTAATTTATGACTAAGACCTCTCACATTGGGCCAATCATTTGTAGCCGCTGGATGGCCGGTCAGTTCCGGGCAGACTTCCGTTACAAAAGGGTCCAACCTCGTGTCTTAGTTGATTAATTACACCTAATTAATCACCCCCATATTAATTATCCCTAATTAATATCAAGTTTTTCATAACATGGGTAGACCTAACTCAATAGGTAAATTCCCATGGGGTAGACCTAACTCAATAGGTAAATTCCCACTTATGTTAATTTATTTTTATGGTATGCTTAATCATACCCAATCATACTTTTATTAACATATTTATTAACCCCATCGTTCCCCACGTAAATCGTTCTCATTTCATGACATAATAAAGGGAAGATCCATCACAAATATCATGGGTTTAACCACATCTTAGCATATAACTTTATCATGGGTTAAGAGGATGTCAACTTGCATATATGAGCATATATTAACCCAACTACATTTAACCCAAACTTGCATATTATCATACACATGACTCGCATAACATGTTGCATATGAGTTTGCATATTATCATACACATATCTTGCATAACATGTTGAACTTGCATATAAGCATTCTCATAACTTGCATAACATGTTAAACATGCATTTAAGCATACACATAACTTGCATAAGCATTCACATACTTGCATAAGCATTCACATACTTGCATATCATGTTAAACTTGCATTTAAGCATATACATAACTTGCATAAGCATTCACATACTTGCATAAGCATCCACATACTTGCATAAGCATGCATAACTTGCATATCATGTTAAACTTGCATTTAAGCATATACATAACTTGCATATGAACTTGCATAGCAACTTACACATAACTTACATAACATCATACACATAACTTGCATATGAACTTGCATAACTCACTTGTTAAACATGCATAAACCCACTTATTAAACATGCATAAACCAACTTGTTAAACATGCATAAACCAACTTATTAAGCATGCATAAACCCACTTATTAAATATGCATAAACATAGGAAAACATAGAGTAGCATATCATTACAAATGATTCAAACTCACTAATCCGCATTTAAGACCATAAGTCTCATTACACCCCATCTACTTACTTTAGCAATTGATGTTAAAGTGATAGAAACTCACCAAACCCAAGATTAGCAAACTTATGAAGTGGAATTAGTTGCTAAATATGAAGATGGTGATGATTAGAGATTGATTAGAGAGTGATTAGCTTGCAACTTCCTTCATAAATTAGTGGAGGCTCCTTCTAAGATTTAATTTGGCGGCATGAGGCCATCGTCTCTATTTTTTAGTATGGATTAGGGTAGGTTTAGGGTGTATTTATAGATTAGGTGAGTGTTTTAGGCCCTTAGATTAACCCTAGATTAGATTAGGACCCTTAGATTTAGGAAATCTCTAGAACCCAGCCCTCCAAGCCAGCCTAAAACCCAACCTGGTGCACCCAGGTTCTCTGGACGCCGCGCCCAGGTCGACAGGCAAGTCGACTCCCCAGTCGACAGGCCTGTCGACAGCCCTGTCGACATGGGTAGGGCGGGAAATTTCCCGCCTTGCCCCCTGCTGGCTCCAATTTCGAAATCTAGTTTTGCATTTCTAAATCTATTTTTAACTTGATTTTTCTGCCAACTTCACTGGGCCATAACTGGGCCATACGGACTCCGATTTACAAAATTTCGGACTCTATTCTGCGTATTTTTCCGAGACGAACGCAATGACGCAGCCCGTTTCCCCCAATTCTCACATTTGAGATTATTTATCCTGTAATTAGTGAATTTTAGTATTAACTAAAATTCGGGGTGTTACATAAACTGCCACGGAAAGATAGAGCCAAGGCCAAGCGATACTTCAAGCAGAGAAAGTCCAAATCAAGCTCCTAGATTTCCACCCTACAAACCTGGGGGGAGGAAACGAAAGAGAAGGGGCGAAAACAAGCAAGGTCAGACATAAAGTCTGGCAAGTCCAGTGACTTTCAGCATATGAACAGATAATAATATCATGGCATGAAAATAAAGCTGGATAAGATACAATATCAACAGGAGTAACTAATATACTTAAGCTAAACAGAAGAAACAGAATGATATAGCCCAAGTTATGCTTCTTACTTATATTTTACTTCTCTGCATTAAAACTAGTATAACAGGATTAGGTGTTACCCTAATGTCTAAACAAAAACAGAATAATGGGCCTTTACCACCCGAACAGAAGGTACAGAATAATCCTTACAGAAACAGAACGTTAAAATTTGGTGTACACTAGTAAATGGGCTTTTACCACCCTAACAGACGGTACCACGCAGAAACAGACAGGTGTTACCACCCAACAGAAATAGACGGTACCCCAACGGAAACAGACAGAACTAAGTGTACCCTAAATCTACCTAAAGTGATCGACTCCCTAATACATAAATACCCTGTGCCAGCCCCACAGAAGGGTGTATCACTCCCTAAAGTGGCAACCTTTAAATGACACAGACCTATTTGCAGATGTCACGGCGTCTTACATCCTCAAAGGCAGACCGGGATCCATGCACGCTCATGACCCGATTGGAATGCACCATCAACACCCCTCGCCATTATCAGAATGAACCGCTTATAATTAGTTCAGTAAACGTGCCCGGACCCTACCTACTGTTGGGTCATAGTTTTGATACCAGAAAGGGTTACTGACTAATATGGGTCGCAAACAACAGATGACACAAGTATTTTCCCTCCTAACCTTGTGTCCCCAGACTAACAGATTTCAGATTAACTTGGTTACAAGTTTTCAGACATACAGAGTTCAAGTCAACTAGTTCACAGATCAGAAAAATCAGGTAAACAGGTTTTAAGACTAGCAGATCAGATGTACAGTTTTAACAGACGTACAGATTGTCTAACTTTGTATTAGGCCTACAGATTCACGAAACAGGTTTATTAATTCATCAGTCCAGTTGGTTTAGCCCCATCTACCCAACACGTTTTAGACATCAGATTTACCTCAGATTTGCATTAATTAAATATTAATGCGCAGACCTCTCACATTAGGTCGGTAGCTTGTGGCCGCTGGATAAGCCGGGCGGTTCCAGGCAGACTTCTGCCATAAGCCAGACCTAACCTCGTGTCTAAGCATATTTTATTTATGCCTACGACCTCTCACATTAGACTAGCAATTTGCGGTTACTGGTTAAGCTAGTTGGGTCCGGGAAGGCTTCTACCGCAAACATGAGTCTAACCTCGTGTCTCAGCATTTTTATTATAACCCGTTTATTCCATTACAAATGATACAAATATCAAACTAATTATGCCAATTTAACAGATTTGGCTTGTTTTCAAGTCATAGCAGATTAAACAAATTAACATGTTTTACACGAATTACAAATTCAGCTTTTCAACAGATCTAACAGATTTAGCAGCTCGGGCGGTTCAACAGATTTAGCAGATTAGGCAACTCAACAAATTTAGCAGATTGGGCACAATTAGCAAATTAGGCGATTCAACATATTTAACAATTTAGGCAATTCAGTAGATTAAACAGGTAACAGATTTAGCAGATTAGGCAAATTTAGCATATTAAACAGATAACAGTTTTTGTCGATTAAACATTCCTTAAAGTCCTATTCACATATCTTGCCTAATTCATAAAGTAAGCCTAAACTTATAAGCCCAAATTATGGTCATAATCCACCATATAACATATGTCCCAAATTTTAGTTAAACTTGCATAGTTCAGAATATTCTCCAAAAACCATACATATAAATTATGCCAAATGTAGCCATGGATTACAATGCATGTCATAAATCCAAAAACCCACTTTTAGGCGTGTTCACATTAATGGTTATCCTATTTAATATAGGTCTTTATGCCTAAGTTATACACAAAATAATTCCCCTTCTTCTAAATTACAGACTATAATATGTAAAGTATGTCCAGATCTAGAATTACAACTTATGTCCTTTATATTCTAAGTCATAAACAGTTTCATATAATATGCCTCCAACTTATGTCCTGAATTACAACATGTGCTATGTATCTAAATCAATTGCTTATTTACAGTTAAATCTTTACGCCCAAATCCTAAGTCATATGTCCAATATTCTTATATGCCTCAAGTCATATGTTCAATACACTTTATGTTTCAAACATGTCTAGCCATATGTCTCAGATTTATGTTCTAGCTACAGCCTATATTCTTTCCTCAAATCAGTCACAGATCAATCATGCCCAATTTATGCATCATTCATTATTTGCCCCAAAAGTTTGGCATTCGTGCATCAATCTCTTATGAGATTTGGCTCAGGCTCGTGGTAGCCTGGCTATAGAACATAAAGAAGAGAGATACCGAATAGTTACAATAGGATAGATCTAAACAGAATAGAATATGCATAACCTCAGATTCAGATTTACAACCATGTCACGATCATAATTAAAATTCATATCTAAAAATAATTGTGCTTGCCTTGATTGGATTATAGAAGAAGAGTCGCAGTAGTTCTCTTTTAACCTAATTCGGATTTGGAAGAAGATGCACTATTTCTAGTTTTGATTCCAGCAGAGTAGCAACGCCATTATTTTATTTATTTATAATATTTCAGAGGCAGCATAAGGAGAGAATAAAATGGTGCAAAGAGAATGAGGCTGTTTATATAGGATTAGGCGGACGAATCTAGACAGAAAACGTGACCAGATAGATCAGAATGAACCAAGGCTCAGAACTGGGTTCTGTCACCAGGTTGACCCCCAGGTCGACCATAGGGTCGACCTGGTCCCTGGGAGGTCAACCATAGTGTCGACCCCCAGGTTGACCTGGTCCTGGGTGGGAAAATTCCCGCCCAGTCTGCGCTGGTGCTTGAATTCGAATTTCGAATTTCAAGATGTTTTCGGTTCTGAAAATTCCTAAAACTTCGGAAGGTCATATCTCCCTCATGCGGACTCCGCTTCTCGAAAACTCAAACTCGTTTCCAAGCAGAATTTCGAGACAAACGCAATGGCGCAACCCGTTTCTCTTGATTCTTATTTTAAAATTTAATTATTCTCTGATTTGTTACTTATACGTTTATAGAAAATACAGGGTGTTACATTCTCCTCTCCTTAAAGGATTTCATCCCTGAAATCTTCAAGTTAAAAAGAATGTGTCTTACCATCTGGTCATCCATCTACTCAACCATCATCTACAAGCATCCAATGTCCTTAGAAAACTTCTAATGTTGTATGAACATATGCAAAAGTGTGTGTATATGTTCCTTATTTAATGCAAAGATCAGGCGGTCCACTGATTCAGTTGACCTCTTTAATGCGAATTATGTCAGTGCCATGAGTTCCATATGTATGCAATTTTCCTATTTGATGCATATCAATTCTATATGAGTGCACAACCGTTCATTCATATGCAACATCCATGTGCTGAGTCAACCATTTCGCATCCATAAAAAAAATGCACACACATCCATATGCAGTATGAAAGTGTTTTTGAGCCGATCTAGTTCTTTGTGTGTATATGCATCCACTGGCAATCACTAGCAACCACTTGCATCCACTTGCAACCATCAAACATAACATGTCTCAAACACATGTTTACACCCATTAGTTTCTACCTAAAGGTCGAAGGATAAAGTCGAGTGATAGAGGTAAGTATAATTAAAACTAAAGCTAGGTTCCCATTAGACATCGGTTTAAGAGAATAAATCCCGAGGTATCAACCCCGAAGACCGAAAGCAACATCAGATTAATACTCAGAGAATCACTCCCATTAAACAAATGCCCAACTGGAAATCTATTTCACACTTTGAGTAAAAACTCCTACAGACTACTGATACAGATCAGATCACCAAATGATTCTTAGGAAGCTAAGCATGATAAAAACTCAGAATGTATGCATCATAGTCAACTTAACGCTCAACACAGATACCCAACTTATCATAATTAGATGAGAGATAACCCTTATGGGTCTGAGTCTACAGCAGAATCAGAAACAATACTAGTATTAAAGTGCAGAGTATCGATTACAGAAAAAATGCCAAAATCAGAAAAGAGCTTTAACTCAACAACCAGATAAAGAAATTAAACCTCCTACAGAAAGTTTCCTTATTTCTATCCTATCCACTAGCCTTGAGAGTGTTCGCCTGCCCTCCAGAAGTTGGTCTTGCCCTCTTCCCTTGCCCTTGTTTCTTCGGGCAGTCCCTAGTGAAGTGTCCCATCTCACCATAGTTGAAGCAAGTGCCCTTTCTTTTTCTGCAATCCTTGTTCAGATGAGTCGAGCTTCCACAAGTAAAGCACTTTTTCTCCTTCTTATCTTCAAACTTTTCATCCTTCTTTTGTGTTTCCTTTTTGGGCCATGCTTTCTTGTTCTGTGGTTCTTCCTTGTTTGCCTCTTTCTTGCCCTTGTCTTTCTCGTGTAGTAGTTCCATGTCCACCAATCTCTCGTAAGTCGCTCCCATGGGTCATGGCTAGACTGTGCAGTGGCTCGTTCAATCCTTTAACAAAGCGGAGAGGCTTTTCACGCTGGGTGTTGACTAAATCTAGTCCAAACCTAGCCAGTTGGTTGAACTGGTTGATGTATTCCTTGATCGTCACACTTCCTTGCTTAAGAGACAAGAACTTTTCCAGTTGTAGACTTCGTTCAGCTTGCGAGAGGAATTTCGTCTCAAACCTTGTTCTGAAATCCATCCATGTTTCAACCGGCCTCTTGGCGTTAGTGACTTCCCACCAATAGGAAGCTTCGTCCTTGAGCAACCATACCGCCAATTGTACCTTCTGCCTATCGTCCACCTCGAAGATAATGAACAGATCCTCAGTTTCTTTGAGTCAGTTCCTCGCTTTTATGAACGATTCAGTTCCCTTGAAATCGTTTCCACCCATGGCCCTAAAATCTTTACAGATCTTTGAGAAATCAATTGCACGAGGTAGGGGCGGAGGAGGGGGAATCGCTGCGGCTGGAGGAGGAATGTCTGCTGGGCCTGCATCGTTGGCCCTACCCTCTAGTACCTCCTGAACCAGCCAGGTACCGGTACGCTCTCAGGAAGGTTAAGATCCCCAGACATGCTGAAACGAAAGAAAACGGAAAGATTCAAAATAAAGGATAGAAAGATAGGCTATGGCTTTGGGGATTATGTTTTTCAAAAGAGGCTTTCCCTTTTTGAAAATACTTTCTTTTAAAACCTTTTTGAAAATAGTTTTTCAAAAGCTTTTTATCAAGTTTGGTAACCTTCAGCTCTAATACCAAGTGTAACACCCCACCTCCGTTAAGGTCACTCACAAAGGGAACGCTTTAACTTTGATGGAGCGTTTTAGTAGACAGAACAGAAATTTACAAGACAGATAAAACAGTACTTAAAAAATTCATAACTTTATTACAACAGAAACTGAAGTAAGTTTGGTTACATCTTTTCAAATCACAATATCAGAATTCAAGTACAAAAATATCAGTCTTGTACAAAAGCCTTCAGAATACATAGTTTTTAAAATCATAATCCCCCAACATAAACTGCCACGGAAAGATAGAGCCAAGGCCAAGCGATACTTCAAGCAGAGAAAGTCCAAATCAAGCTCCTAGATTTCCACCCTACAAACCTGGCGGGGGGTGGGGGGAACGAAAGAGAAGGGGCGAAAACAAGCAAGGTCAGACATAAAGTCTGGCAAGTCCAGTGACTTTCAGCATATGAACAGATAATAATATCATGACACGAAAATAAAGCTGGATAAGAGACAATATCAATAGGAGTAACTAATATGCTTAAGCTAAACAGAAGAAACAGAATGATATAGCCCAAGTTATGCTTCTTACTTACATTTTACTTCTCTGCACTAATACTAGTATAACATGATTAGGTGTTACCCTAATGTCTAAACAGAAACAGAACAATGGGCATTTACCACCCGAACAGAAGATACAGAAACAGAATAATCCTTACGGAAACAGAATGTTAGAATTTTGTGTACACTAGTAAATGGGCCTTTACCACCCCAACAAACAGTACCACGCAGAAACAGACAGGTGTTACCACCCAACAGAAACAGACGGTACCCCAACGGAAACAGACAGAACTAAGTGTACCCTAAATCTACCCCAAGCAATCGGCTCCCTAGTACATAAATACCCTGTGTCAGCCCCACAGAAGGGTGTATCACTCCCCAAAGTGGCAACCTTTAAATGACACAGGCCTATTTACAGATGTCACGGCGTCTTACATCCTCAGAGGCAGACCGAGATCCATGCACGCACATGACCCGGTTGGAACGCACCATCAACACCCCTCGCCATTATCAGAATGAACCGCTTGTAATTAGTTCAGTAAGCGTGCCCGGACCCTACCTACTGTTGGGTCATAGTTTTGATACCAGAAAGGGTTACTGACTAATATGGGTCCCAAACAACAAATGACACAAGTATTTTCCCTCCTAACCTTGTGTCCCCAGACTAACAGATTTCAGATTAACTTGTTTACAAGTTTTCAGACATACAGAGTTCAAGTCAACTAGTTCACTGATCAGAAAAATCAGGTTAACAGGTTTTCAGACTAACAGATCAGATGTACAGTTTTAACAGACTTACAGATTGTCTAACTTTGTATTTAGCCTACAAATTCATGAAACAGGTTTATTAATTCATCAGTCCAGTTGGTTTAGCCCTATCTACCCAACACGTTTTAGACATCATATTTACCTTAGATTTGCATTAATTAAATATTAATGCGCAGATCTCTCACATTAGGTCGGTAGCTTGTGGCCGCTGGATAAGCCAGGCGGTTCCGGGCAGACTTCTGCCACAAGCCAGACCTAACCTCGTGTCTAAGCATATTTTATTTATGCCTACGACCTCTCGCATTAGACTAGCAGTTTGCGGTTGCTGGTTAAGCCGGTTGGGTCCGGGCAGGCTTCTACTGCAAACATGAGTCTAACCTCATGTCTCAGCATTTTTATAATAACCCATTTATTCCATTACAAATGATACAAATATCAGACTAATTATGCCAATTTAACAGATTTGACTTCTTTTCAAGTCACAGCAGATTAAACAAATTAACATGTTTTACACATATTACAATCATTCAGCTTTTCAACAGATCTAACAGATTTAGCAGCTCAGGCGGTTCAACAGATTTAGCAGATTAGGCAACTCAACAGATTTAGCAGATTGGGCACAATTAGAAGATTAGGCGATTCGACATATTTAACACTTTAGGCAATTCAGTAGATTAAACAGGTAACAGATTTAGCAGATTAGGCAAATTAAGCATATTAAATAGATAACAGTTTTAGTCGATTAAACATTCCTTAAAGTCCTATTCACATATCTTGCCTAATGCATAAAGTAAGCCCAAATTATGGTCATAATCCACCATATAACATATGTCCCAAATTTTAGTTAAACTTGCATAGTTCAGAATATTCTCCAAAACCCTTACATATAAATTATGCCAAATATAGCCATGGATCACAATGCATGTCATATATCCAAAAACCCACTTTTAGGTGTGTTCACATTAATGGTTATCCTATTTAATATAGGTCTTTATGCCTAAGTTATACACAAAATAATCCCCCTTCTTCTAAATTACAAACTATAATATATAAAGTATGTCCAGATCTAGAATTACAACTTATGTCCTTTATATTCTAAGTCATAAACAATTTCATATAATATGCCTCCAACTTATGTCCTGAATTACAACATGTGCTATGTATCTAAATCAATTGCTTATTTACAGTTAAATCTTTACGCCCAAATCCTAAGTCATATGTCCAATATTCTTATATGCCTCAAGTCATATGTTCAATACACTTTATGTTTCAAACATGTCTAGCCATATGTCTCAGATTTATGTTCTAGCTACAACCTATATTCTTTCCTCAAATTAGTCACAGATCAGTCATGCCCAATTTATGCATAATTCATTAATTGCCCTAAAAGTTTGGCATTCGTGCGTCAATCTCTTATGAGATTTGGCTCAGGCTCGTGGTAGCCTGGCTATAGAACAGAATGAAGAGAGATACAAAATAGTTACAATAGGATAGATCTAAACAGAACAGAATATGCATAACCTCAGATTCAGATTTACAACCATGTCACGATCATAATTAAAATTCATATCTAAAAAAAATGTGCTTGCCATGATTGGATTATAGAAGAAGAGTTGCAGTAGTTCTCTTTTAACCTAATTCGGATTTTGGAAGAAGATGCACTATTTCTAGTTTTGATTCCAGCAGAGTAGCGACGCCATTATTTTATTTATTTATAATATTTCAGAGGCAGCATAAGGAGAGAATAAAATGGTGTAAAGAGAATGAGGCTAGGAGGCTGTTTACATAGGATTAGGCGGACGAATCTAGACAGAAAACGTGACCAGATACATCAGAATGAACCCAGGCTCAGAACTGGGTTCTGTCACCAGGTCGACCCCCAGGTCGACCTGGTCCCTGGGAGGTCGACCATAGTGCCGACCCCTAGGTCGACCTGGTCCAGGGCGGGAAAATTCCCCCCCAGTCTACGCTGGCGTTTGAATTTGAATTTCGAATTCGAATTTCAAGATGTTTTCGGTTTTGAAAATTCCTAAAACTTCGGAGGGTCATGTCTCCCTCATACGGACTCCGTTTCTTGAAAACTCGGACTCGTTTCCAAGCAGAATTTCGAGACGAACACAATGGAGCAACCCGTTTCCCTTGATTCTTATTTTAAAAATTAATTATTCTCTGATTTGTTACTTATACGTTTACAGAAAATATGGGGTGTTACACCGGCCATGTTTGAAGCCATAGCAAAAGCATTTATGCGAAGGGTACCCACTCCAGTGGCTGCTACAATAGATGTAGGTGTGTGAGTTCCTAGAGTAGTGGATTTTACAAAGCTGTGCAAGGACTTTACATCTCTAGGGGGAAAACCATTCAAAGGAACTGAGCCAGCTGAAGAGGTTCAGAGGTGGATGGATTCTATTGTCTGAATCTTTGGAGACTTGGGAATGGATGATGCAAATAAGAGGAAGCTTGCATCATGGCAGCTACTAGGCAGGGCTATGAACTGGTGGAATTTAGTTACACATGAAACTCTAGAGGAAGAGATTTCATGGGAACAACTCCAAGCTAAGTTTGAAGCCAAATACATTTCCAAGGCTCAGAAATCCGTACTCTTCAAGAAGTTTTAGAACTGAAGCAGAATGGAAGATCAGTGCCAGATTACATTTCTGATTTTGAGGCCTTGTCCAAATATGCTCGTTCATACATCGATACACCCTATCAGAAGAACGAGAAGTTCGTCATGGGTCTGAATACCTATATTAGAAGGCCACTGGTTGATCATCTTGACGATCCATTTGAGAAGCTTGTGGAAAAAGTTGTTCGTCATGAGATCTCGTTTTCTATGGAAGAAAATGTAGCCCCTGCAACCAAGGAAGCTTAGAAACCGCAGCAAGGCGGTAATAATAGGAAAAGGAAGCAACAACAACAGATTGGAAAGGATGGTCAAAAAAAGCAGAAAAGCGAAGTGACTTGCTATAACTGCTGGCAGAAGGGCCATTATTTCAAGGATCGTAAAATTCCCAAAGCTAAAAAGGGGTGTTTCAAGTGTGGAAAGCGTGGGCATGAAAAGAAGGATTGTCTGGAATCAGCTTAAGGGAAACAGGTGGTTAAAGCTTATGCATTAGGGGCGGTGACGTCTTCATCAAGAGCTCTTATTGATGAGGAGAAGGGAAAGGGTGTCATGGTGCAAGGTACTCATTCTGTTAATGGTATTTCAGTTCGCATGCTTTTTGATACTGGAGCATCGCATTCATTCATTTGCAATGAGCTTGTGTACCATTTGGGTTTAGAACCCGAGATTTGTGATAGACCTTTTGTATTGATTGATCCAGCTGAGGGTTCGTCCAATCTTTGCATGAATTGTCGTGGTCTAGTGTTGTCGAATCATGGTTACTCTTTTGTGTGCGATTGCTTTGTTCTTAACTTCGTTGGGTTTAGGATCATCTTGTGCATGGATGAGCTCAAGAGGTATGCGGCAAGAGTGAATTGCGAGAAGCTAGAGGTAAGAGTCGGGGATGTGGAAAGGCGAAAGGTGTTGATACGGTGTATGTGCAAAGAGGGTGTCTTCGTTAGCTATCTATATCCTCTTGTGATTCCATAAGAAGACTTGTCATCTGTGCCAACCGTAAATGAGTTTGAGGATGTCTTTGACGAGGTCAAAGGGTTGCCGCTGCATTTTGAGATCGAGTTTAGGATCGATTTGGTCGAGGGTGTATGACCAATCATTATGCCTCTTAGGAGGATGGCGCCTAAGGTGCAAGTTAGAGACCTTTTAGGAAAGGGATTCATTCAGAGAAGTGTTTCCGAATGGGGTGCACCGGTCGTGTTGGCAACCAAGGCAGATGGCTCATTAAGATTGTGTGTGGATTATCATGAGCTGACTAAGGAGACTTAAAAGAACAAGTATTCGTTGCTGAGGATTAATGACTTGTTCGATCAACTTTACGAAGCCAAAGTGTTTTCTCAGATGGATTTGGCAATGGGATTTTACCAATTGAGGGTGGCAAAGGATAGTGTGCCAAAGACTGCTTTTAGGACACCATCTGGTTTCTTCGAATGGTTGGTGATGCCATTTAGGTTAACTAACGCGCCAACGTATTTTGTAGAACTTATGAGTAAGGTATTCAGAGATCAGCTGAATAAGTTCGTGCTTGTATTCGTGGATGATATCCTGGCTTACTCAAGGAATGAGGAAGAGCACAAGGCACCCTTGAGAGTTGTGTTGGAAATCTTGCGGAAGCATCAGCTGAGAGCCAAAATTTCTAAGTGTCACTTATGGAAGAGTGAAGTGAGATTCTTAGGCCATGCAGTTCCTGGAAATGGGATAGCAGTTGACCCCGCTAAAGTGGAAGCAATCTAGGACAGGGATAGGCTTAAGAATGCGACGGATGTTTGGAGTTTCCTTGTGTTGGCGGGTTATCACCGATGGTTTATGAAGGATTTATTCAAGGTAGCTGCACCATTGACAGGATTGACAAAGAAAAACTAAGTGTTTACATGAGATGCTAAGTGTATACAAGCGTTTGGAATCCTGGAAGAGAGACTGACGAGTGCTCCTATGTTGACCATTCCAAGTGGGAATGAAGAGATGGTTGTATATACCAATGCATGTGGCACTGGACTTGGAGCAATGCTAATGCATAAGGGTAAGGTTGTGGCCCACGCAAATCCATAGCTGAAGTCGCATGAAAGGAATTATCCGACTCATGATTCGAAGTTGGTTGCAATTGTGTTTTCTTTGAAGATGAGGAGACATTACCTGCTGGGAGTCAGATTCGAGTTGTTTACGGATCATAAGTCATTGAAGTGTCTTTTCTCCCAAAAGGATCTAAATCTTCGGCAGCAAAGGTGGCTAGAGTTTCTGGCATTATATGATTTTGGTATAGCATGTACTCTTGGAAAAGGCAATGCAGTTGCAGATGCGTTGAGTCGAAGACACGTAAGTTTAGGAGCAATGTTTTTGGAATGGAAGAGCCTCAAGTATTTGGCAATATTCGATTTCAGGCCAAGGTGTGAGTCGGAACCTGAAATGTTAGCAAGCTTATCGATAATAACTACTCTCACCGAAAGGATTGGTGAGAGCCAAAAGCGAGACATTAAGTTTGTTGAGTTTATCCAAAAGTCGAAACTAGAAAATAAAGAGTTCGAAATCGATCGAGAAGGTTGGTTTTGAAAAAAAGGGCGATTAGTTGTTCCTGATATCGAAGGATTGAGAGATGAGGTTCTGAAGGAATGTCATCACTCGAAGTAGACAATTCATCCCAGTGGTATAAGATGTATCAGGACATGAAGCGAGTTTACTACAGGGAAGGGATGAAGCGAGATTTTGGAAAGCTCATTTCCAAGTGCATGAACTGTTAGTTGGTGAAAGCTGAACAGAAGAAGCCGAGTGGTTTGTCTCAGCCATTGGAAGTTCCTACATGGAAGTGGGAGCAAATATCGATGGATTTTATTAATGGACTACCTAGAATTAGGGCACGAAAATAAAGAATTTGGCTCACCATGGATCGCTTAACAAAAAGTGCAAGATTCATTCATGTCAAATCGACTAGGACGGCATCAAAGTTGGCTGAACTTTATGTGAAATGGATAGTTCGATTCCATAGTATCCCGAAGAGCATAGTAAGTGACCGAGGTCATTTATTTACGAGTGGAATTTGGAAGAGTTTGCAGCAAGCTTTGGGAACCGAGTTGTGTTTAAGTACGACTTATCATCCCCAAACTGATTGTTAAACCGAGAGAGTTAATTGAGTTCTTGAAGATCTCCAAAGATCTTATGTGTTGGGTTTTAGGGGATCATGGGAAGACCATCTACATCTAGTTGAATTTGCATATAATAATAGCTATCACTCTAGCAATGAGATGGCACCATATGAGGCAATGTATAGGAGGCCATGCAATTCTCTGGCATGTTGGCTAGAAACTGGAGATAAGATGATACTTGTGCTAGATATGATTAAAGAGACCTCGGATTGTATCAAGATCATTCAACAATGAATAAAGGCGGCCTAAGACCGTCAGAAGAGTTATGCTGATAGGCGTCGAAAGGATTTGGAATTTGACATTGGCGACATGTTTTTCATGAAGATTTCACCATTGAAGCATATGGTTAGATTCAGAATGAAAGGAAAGTTAGCTCCTAGGTTTGTTGGACCTTTCCGGATAATCGAGCAAATTGGAAAGCTCGCATATAGATTAGAGTTACCCAAGAAGATATCGAGCATGCATAATGTTTTCCATATGTCATTTCTATGGAAGTTCGTGCATGATTCGTACGTGGTGGTATCTCCAGAGCAGTATGAAGACTTAGAAGTCGAAACTGTAGTTGCGAAACCTCGTAAGCCACTTCGTGTTGTGGGAAATGACACGAAACAACTTAGGAAGAAGACGGTTAAGCTAGTCAAGATACAATGGAGTGAAGATGGAGATGATTGTACGTGGAAGATGGAAGAGAGCACGAAGGAGACTCATCCAGAACTCTTCATCAGTAGGACTCTTTGATATGATATCATCGTTATATCATTGTATCTTGTTGTTGTTTGACAGAATTCGGCGTGCTAGGATAAAGCTATGGATGCATGGCTTGATGGTTCCTAGTTTGGGTGATAGGATTGGCTTATAATATATGATAGGCATGCGAAATTGTTGTGGTTGTTTGTATTTGCTTGGAATTTCGAGGGCAAAATTCTTAAGGGGGGAGAATGTAACAACCCGCATTTTACGTATCGAAAGATCTTAAAATATTTTTATTTCATTCCCTGATGGATGGATCATTCTGATCTTTTAATATTTTGTTTATGAGGATGTGAGACATGTCCATAATTTTTACCAATATTGTTTGTGACCATTCTGGCCCTGTCAGTCTTGCACAAGGCATAACTTTTGACTCAGGTCGAATTAGGCAATGAGACCCATGCCATTAGAAAGGAAGCGATGATTGCCTTACCGTAGAGTGGTTACATTAAAGATTTGGCTCGGCGGTTTGGGAGGAATCGTTGTTTTAAGGTTTAACAGTTGGCTGTTCAGGTTTAGGGATCCTAATGGGCTGATTTGAAGATGCCCATTAGTGGGTTGGTGGAATGCTATAAATAGGGGGTGGGAGGTATGGGAAATAGTTTAATTCCCTATTCTCTCATTAGGTGGCCTATGCTCCTCCTTCCTCTAAACATCTTTCCACCATTAAAAACCCAAATCTAAGGAGGGAAATCATAGATCTACACCATTGGAGGTTAGATCTACATCAAATGAAGTGGGAATTCATCGGATCAAGTGGTTTGGTGTGGAGTGCTTGCTGTCCGGAATTTTATTATATTGATTTTAGCTTGTTTTGGAGAATTGGTGAGTGATTTGCATCTCTTACATAGATACAGTGAAGTATATGAATGTTTGATAATGTTTTTCATCAAATTCAAGTGCTTTACCATAGATCTATTCCATTATAAGTCCATTTTCGTATGAATCACCATAGGATCCAATTTAGTACGTTTAAACTGGTAATTTCTGTGCTATTCTATATGATTATGCAAGTTAGATCTATAATTTTGTTCATACGTTCATTTATCATAATTTTGGCGTGATTTGCATAATTTTGGTGAGAATCGTCATATTCATGTTGTTAGTGATTCTATGACATCCTTATGATGGTATTGGATGAATTAGACAGTATATTTCATCGATTTTAGAAGTTTTGGTCGAAATTGGGGTTGCATTGGAGGTTGCGGGTTTTGGCTCGCACGTATGGGTCGGTCGCACAACATGTGGTTTTCTTAGGGAACAAGACAGGAAGGGTCGAGTGATCTAGTCTAGGGAGCAAGGTCTGTAGTGTAAGCATTCCAGAACAATTGTAAGGTCTGAAATGGTGAAGCAGTGGGTCGGTTGTACACTTCGGTCATGCATGCCTTGGGAAAACAGATCAGACCTGGTCGATCGACCATTGGGATGATGGTCGGTTGGTCTGGTGTTTTCAAATGGGTTGGTCACAGTATGAAACAGAGCTAGTTGGTCATGCATCATTGCCTGGTCAATCGCTCCTAGCTATATGGGTCGGTCGGTCATACAGATGTGAAGCTAGCGATGTGAGGTGGATGTTGGTCAGTCATGCGGAGCTGGCCGGTCGAGCGGATCTGGTTGGTCAGTCCTATCCTGGCTGGTCGCGATGAACTTTCAGCAGCGCTTTTAAACGCTGTGGTGGATGGCATAAGTGTTGTGGTTTGTTTTCTTTAGTAAATTAATGTGATGCTATGTATTGTTTCAGACCTTGTGATTAATGTTTTCTTCAGTTCGGGAGTGGTGATAACTTCATGGTGAATTCAATGGGGAATAACGAAGTGAGGTGATTTCTACGTTGCCAGTCGTAGAGAACCAGGTGAAACTAACTCAAAGATGTTCTGAGTTAGGTGATAATGGTGGGATACGCCGTTAATGACGAATAAAGATGCTGGAGGCCAAGTAGTTATCGTTGTCATAGGTTCTAGCAAACTCAGAGCAGGGGTTACATGATTTCCTTGCATGGTCGAATACCCTGGGTTTCGTCGTATGGCCTGGACACATTTTGTTGTATGCTGTCTAGGATTTTAGCCAAAACCGGGGTTCACCATTGGCCCTTGACGGACAGCAAATTGTTCGGCTGGTCATACGATTAACGATGGTTTCAAAGCAGGATTGGCAGTGATAGCCAGAGTCTGTCATGCATGTTGGGTGTTTTTTTTGTACTTTCTCACATGGATGGTCCAACAACGAGGGAGATGATCCTTAAGTGCTTGACTGATATTGGTTTAGGCCTCTAGGTATGGTGCTTGAGGAATTTTGAGCTTGATTAGGACGATTTATGCGAGGTATATATTATCTGGATGCTATGAGTGTTGTTATTGATGTTTGTTCTGATTCCAAAGAATGTATGATTGTTCTTTAGTTGTACGGATCGTAAAGGCTATCACTGTCAGAAGTGGGGGATGGAGGTTGTGAGTACTTCTCTGGTGTTTTGGTCGATTAGTTCGTTTATCTACCTATTCTCATATACTTTATTGATGATATTTGTTAGTTATTTTATAGCTCACTAAGACTGTTGTCTGACTCAAGGTTTTATGCTTCTTTCTTATTACCTTGGGTTGTTCATCTGATTGTTTGGATGGGCAGACGTGAGAGGTAATTGCTTAGTGAGGGTGGTGTTGCTCTTCGGAGGCGAGCAGGAGGCTGGCGTACTATTTTTTTACCAATTATCTAGTATTTGGACTTCCGTTGTTTGCTATTCTCTGAGTGTTGTAGTGAGGCAAACTGTACAAACACTATGGTTGTTATCGACCTATATGGGAATTACTTTCTAGTTGCCATGAAAGTTTAGTGTTTTTCTGCTTCACTACCTGTTGTATATGTTCTATTATATTTTATCTATGCACTATGAGTTTACGACAGGTTCCGATGATATTTACCTATCTTGTTGATCATCCATAGCTGCCGTGCACACCTTTCAGTGCATCATTTCTTTTGTACAGTGCATGGGTTATGGGTGGTCGTCACATTTGGTATCAGAGCTCTGGTTAATGATTACAGCCAAAGTTTGAATACATAATTACATATGAGAGACGTATTTGTAGATTTCAGTTGAATGCTCAATATATATTTTAGCATATATATTAGTAGCGGTTGTTTTCCTTTAGCAGTTTTTCTTGAAAATGGCTAATTATTCTAAACTGTAGAATTACGATGAGTAGACGAGCATCAAGACACGCTGCTAGGGCAGTTGGCAATGGAGGGGGAAATGGCGGTGAACCAAATTACCCGTCCATAATTGAAGCCATGGTAGAAGAATTTATGCGAAGGGTACCCACTCTAGTGGATACTACAGTAGACGTAGGTGTGCGAGTTCCTAGAATAGTAGATTTTACAAAGTTGTGCAAGGATTTTACATCTTTAGGGGAAAACCATTCAAAGGAACTAAGCCAACTGAAGAGGTTCATAGGTGGATGGATTCTATTGTCTGAAGCTTTGGAGACTTGGGGTTGGTTGATGCAAATAAGAGGAAGCTTGCATCAAGGCAGCTGCAAGGCAGGGCCATGGAATGGTGGAATTCAGTTACATTTGAAAGTCCAGAGGAAGAGATTTCATGGGAACAATTCCAAGCTAAGTTTGAAGCCAAATTCGTTTCCACAGCTCAGAAATACGTTCTCTTAAAGAAGTTTGTAGAACTGAAGTAGAATGGAAGATCAGTTCTAGATTACATTTCTGATTTTGAGGCCTTGTCCAAATATGCTCGTTCATACACCGATACTCCGTATCAGAAGAACGAGAAGTTCGTCATGGGTCTGGATACCTATATTGGAAGGCCACTGGTAGATCATCTTGACGATCATTTGAGAAGCTTGTGGAAAAAGCTGCTCGTCATAAGAGCTTGTTTCCTAAGGAAGCAAATGTTGCCCCTGCAACCAAGGACTCAAAAACCGCAGCAGGGCTATAATAGGAAAAGGAAGCAACAGCAACAGAAAGGAAAGGATGGTCAGAAAGAGCAGAAAAGCGAAGTGACTTGCTATAACTACTGGCATAAAAGCCATTATTCCAAGGATTTTAAAAATCCCAAAGCTGGAAAGAGGTGTTTCAAGTGTGGAAATCATGGGCATGAAAAGAAGGATTGTCCTGAATCAGCTCATGGGAAATAGGTGGTTAAGGCTTATGCTTTGGGGGCAGTGCCGTCTTTTCAAGAGCTCCTACTGATAAGGAGAAGGAAAAAGGTGTCATGGTGCAAGGTACTCTTTCTATTAATGGTATTTCTGTTTGCGTGCTTGTTGATACTGGAGCATCGCATTCATTCATTTGCAATAAGCTTGTGTGTTGTTAGGGTTTATAACCCGAGATTTTGACAGACCTTTTATAGTGACTAATCCAGTTGTGGAATCGTCCAATCTTTGCATGATTTGTCGTGGTGTAGTGTTATTGAGTCATGGTTACACTTTTGTGTGTGATTGCTTTGCTCTTAACTTCGCTGGGTTTAGGATCATCTTGGGCATGGATTGGCTCAAGAGGTATGCGGCAAGAGTGAATTGTGAGAAGCTAGAGGTGAGAGTCGGGGATGTGGAAAGGCGAAAGGTGTTGATGCAGTGGAAGCACAAAGAGGGTATCTTCGTTAGCTATCTATATTGGCTTGTGATTCCGCAAGAAGACTTGTCATCTGTGCCAATCGCAAATCAGTTTGAGGATGTCTTTAACGAGGTCAAAGGGTTGTCGCAGCATCGTGAGATCGAGATTAGGATTGATTTGGTCGAGGGTGTTAAACCAATCGTCATGCCTCTTAGGCGGATGGCACCTAAGGAACGGGGAGAGTTGGAGGTGCAAGTTAGAGACCTTCTAGGAAAGGGATTCATTCAGAGAAGTGTTTCTAAAAGGGGTGCACCGGTCGTGTATGCAATCAAGGCAGATGGCTCGTTAAGATTGTGTGTGGACTATCGTGAGCTGAATAAGGTGATAAAAAGAGCAAGTATCCGTTGTCGAGGATTGATGACTTGTTCGATCAGCTTCACGAAGCCAAAGTGTTTTCTCAAATGGATTTGGCAACGGGATTTCACCAATTGAGGGTGGCAAAGGATAGTGTGCCAAAGACCGCTTTCTGGACACAATCTGATTTCTTCGAATGGTTGGTGATGTCATTCAGGTTGACTAACACACCAACGTATTTTGTAGATCTTATGAGTAAGATATTCATAGATCAGTTGAATAAGTTTGTGCTTTTATTCGTGGATGATATTCCGGTTTAATCACAGAATGAGGAAGATAACAAGGCTCACTTGAGAGTTGTGTTGGAAATCTTGCGGAAGCATCAGCTGAGAACCAAGTTTTCAAAATGCAACTTCTAGAAGAGTGAAGAGAGATTCTTCGACCATGTAGTTCCTGGAAATGGGATAGCAGTTGACCCCGCTAAAGTGGCAGCAATCCAGGACTGGGATAGGCCTAAAAATGCGACGGATGTTCGGAGTTTCCTTGGGTTGGCTAGTTATTACCGACGGTTTATCAAGGATTTCTCCAAGGTAGCTGCACAATTGACAGGACTGACAAAGGAAAACCAAGTGTTTACATGGGATGCAAAGTGTGTACAAGCATTCAGAATCCTGAAATAGAGACTGACGAGTGCTCCTATGTTGACCTTCCAAGTGGGAATGAAGAGATGGTTGTATATACCGATGCATGTGGCAGTGGACTTGGAGTAGTGCTAATGCAGAAGGATAAGGTTGTGGCCTACGCGAGTCGACAACTAAAGCCGCATGAAAGGAATTATCCAACTCATGATTAGAAGTTTTTTGCGATTGTGTTTTGTATGAAGATGAGGAGACATTACCTGTTGGGAGTTAGATTCAAGTTGTTTACGGATCACAAGTCATTAAAGTATCTTTTCTCCCAGAAGGATCCAAAACTTTAGCAGAAAAGGTGGCTAGAGTTTCTGGCATCATATGAAGTGATGACTGCCTTTCCGTAGAGTGGATACATTAAAGATTTGGCTCGGCGGTTTGGCAGGAATCGTTGTTTAAAGGTTTAACAGTTGGTTGTTCAGGTTTAGGGAGCCTAATGGGCTTATTTGGAGAGGCCCATTAGTGGGTTGGTGGAATGGTAAAATAGGGGGTGGGGGCATGGGAAATAGTTTACTTCACTATTCTCTCGTTAGGTGGTCTATGCTCGTCCTTCCTCTAAACATCTTTCCACCATTAAAAATCAAAATCTAAGGAGGGGAATCATTGATCTACACTATTGGAGGCTAGATCTACATCAATTGAATTGGGAATTCATCAGATCAAGGGGTTTGGCGCTGAGTGCTTGCTGTCCGGAATCTTATTATATTGATTTTAGCTTGTTTTGGAGAATTGGTGAGTGATTTGCATCTCTCACATAAATTCAATGAAGTATATGAATGTTTGATAATGTTTTTCATTAAATTCAAGTGCTTTACCATAGATTTATCCCTTTATAAGTCCATTTTCGTATGAATCACCATAGGATCCAATTTAGTACGTTTAAACCGGTAGTTTCTATGCTATTCCATATGATTATGCTAGTTAAATCTATAATTTTGTTCATACGTTCATTTATCATAATTTTGGAGTGATTTGCATAATTTTGGTGAGAATTTTCATATTCATGTTGTTAGTGATTCTATGACATGCTTATGATTGTATTGGATGAATTAGACTAGTATATTTCACCGATTGTGTCGATTGGAGAAGTTTTGGTCAACATTTGGGTTGCATTGGAGGTTGCAGGTTTTGAGTCGCACATAGGTCGCACTGAGTGTTGTTTTCTTGGGGAACAAGACATGAAGGGTCGAGAGAGCGAGCCTAGGGAGCAGGGACGGTTGTGCATGCATTCCAGATCAGTTGTAAGGTCTGAAATGGTGAAGCAGTGGGTCAGTCGTACACTCCGGTCGCGCATGTCTTGGGAAAACAGGTCAAACCTGGTTAATCGGGCATTGGGATGTTGGCCGGTCGATCTGGTGTTTTCAAATGGGTTGGTCACAGTATGGAGCAGAGCTAGTCGATCGTGCATCCTCGCTTGGTTGATCGCTCCTAGTTGTATGGGTTGGTCGATCCTTGTTATTTGGTTTGGTCGGTCGTACATATGTGAAGCTAGGGAAGTGTGGTGGATGCCGGTTGATTGTGCGGAGCAGGTCGGTTGTGCGGAGCAGGTCGGTTGAGCGGATCTGGTTGGTCGGTCTTATCCTGGCCGGTCGCGATGAACTTTCAACAGCACTTTTTAACGCTGTAGTGGTTGGCATAAGTGTTGTGGTTTGTTTTATTTAGCAAATTGATGTGATGTTATGTATTATTTCGGACCATATGATTAATGTTTTCTTCAGTTCTGGAGTGGTGATAACTTCGTGGTGAATTCAATGAGGAATAACGTAGTGAGGTGATGTGTACGTTGCCAGTCATAGTGCAATGGGTGAAACTAACTCAAAGGTGATATGAGTTAGGTGATAATGGTGGGATAGTCGCCGTTAATGATGACTAGAATGTTGGAGGCCGAAAGGTTATCGTTGTCGTAGGTTCTAGCAAGCTCAAAGCAGGGGTTACATGATTTCGTTGTATGGTCGAGTACCCTGGGTTTCGTCGTATGGCCTGGACACATTTCGTTGTATGGTGTGTGGGGTTTTAGCTAGGACCGGGGTTCACCATTGGCCCCTGACGGACGACAAATTGTTTGACCAATCATACGATTAACGATGGTTTCAAAACAGGATGGGCAGTGATAGTCAGAGTCTGTCATGCATGCTGGGTGTTTTGTTTGTACTGTCTCACATGGATGGTCCAACAACGAGGGAGATGTTCCTTATGTGCTTGACTGATATTAGTTTAGGTATCAGGGGATAGTGCTTGGGGAATATTGAGCTCGATTAGGATGATTTGTGCGAGATATATATTATCTGGATGCTATGAGTGTTGTTATTGATGGTTGTTCTGATTCCCATGAATGTATGATTGTTCTTTGGTTGTATGGATCGTAAAAACTATCACTGTCAAAAGTGGGGGAAGGTGGTTGTGAGTACTTCTCTGGTGTTTTGGTAGATTATTTTGTTTATCTACCTATTCTCATATACTTTATTGATGATGTTTGTTAGCTGTTTTATTGCTTACTAAGATTGTTGTCTAACTCAAGGTTTTATGTTTCCCTCTTATTATCTTGGGCTATTCATCCGATTGTTTGGATGGGCAGACTAGGTGGCAGGTGACAGGTGATTACTTAGTGAGGGCAGTGTTGCTGTTCGGAGGCGAGCAGGATGCTAGCGTACTTTTTTTTGCCTATTATCTAGTACTTGGACTTCCGCTCATTACACCAGAAATGTCAGTGAAGCAGTGCTCATGGCCGTATCTAAATCGATTTGGCAGTGTACTGGACCGTATCAAAAAATGGCATATTTGTAACTTAGATACGGGCTTAACCCATATCAAATTCATATATTAATACGGATTAAAACCATATCAAATTAATGATTTGATACGACTTAAAGTCGTATAAAATTCATGGATTGATACGGCTTTGAGACGTATCTGATTTTCAAACTGATACAGCTCATGGCCATATCTAATTGATAATGAGATACGACTGATGGCCGTATCTATTTGAAAATTAGATACGGCCATGAGCCATATCAAATTTAAAAAAAAATACAATCAGCTGCTTAATTACAGCAAAGTAGAGAGTATGATAGACTACAAATTCATACAATACTTATTACACATGATTCTTGACCAATACATATAGACAGTCTAAAATTTTTTATTTATTTTTTTTGCTCATATAGAATACAATTTGCTCACACCATTAATCATTACCAAATATTTAATTGTATCATTACCAAGTATTTAAATATACCAATGTACACATGAAAAATATAGCTCACAGCATTGATCAAAAGCTTTTCAGCCGAATTGTTGCTGCTTCAACCAAATTGTTGATGCCTGCCCATTATGAGTAATTGTAATGCAAAATAGAATGTCCAATTGTAAATCAACTTCTTCATGCTACGAAGTATGATTCTAATTAAGTAAAAAAAAGGTTCCTCCGCTTTCTTTACATCCTGGATTAAATCATGATAAAACATGGTTTGAATGATTAAAAATTTGTACAAGAACGGTCATTTGTGAAAATGAAGCATAATACAAATTAATAAATAACATATTAACTACACATCCATAAAAGAAAGTTCAAAACAGCATTGGGTCACTTGTTTCTCAAAAA
The DNA here is from genome assembly GCA_030737875.1 of Allium sativum. Lineage (NCBI taxonomy): Eukaryota > Viridiplantae > Streptophyta > Magnoliopsida > Asparagales > Amaryllidaceae > Allium > Allium sativum. The sequence continues at coordinate 38,261,017 of JASFAX010000020.1, read as the reverse complement.
TGATAACTTGTGTCTCAAAAATGATAGTAAGTTGCAGTATGTAATGTGATTATAGGATCCTGATTAAAATTTTTATTTTAACTACTTTATACCAAACATAATAGAATAGGAAGGAAAAGTGAACCGAAGGAAATGAATAAACACTACAAGAAATATGCTCATTGACAGCGTTGAAAAAATGTTGTTATATAATTTTACAGCGTTTCGAAGCACGCTGTCTAACGACATGCTGTTATAGGTCAAGGGGACTACCACAATACTTTGAACACGCTATAGAAAAAGGAGATACTATAGTGTTTTAGTCGGTGTTGTTGTTACGTTTTGTACAGCGTTTTAATACTGTTGTCATTATGCTTACACAGCGTTTTGTACTGTTGTGCTTGCATAACCAACACAAATCATTCCTCCTTCATCACATGTATAACAGCATTTTACATGGGCAGAAACGTTGTTATCGTCTTCATACCACAGCGTTTTATGTGGACATAACCGTTGTCAGTGCTCATATATTACAGCGTTTTAAGACCATATAACAACATTTTATAAAGCCTAGAAACGTTACACCCGACCATATATAGCACAGCATTTCCCAACATATATTACAGCGTTTATTTCTGGATAGAAAAGTTGTTACTCTACATATAACAGTGTTTTACCGTATATATCATAGCTTTTTTATCATCTACAAATGTTGTTCTTTCCCGCATGCCACAACGTTTTTTCAAGATATATCACAACGTTTCTGCAGAGTTGTTGAAGTACGTCTATCAGCATTTATCATTTTTACACAATGTAGTTCAAAATCATCACGAAATTCAAACAACACAATAGAATTATAAATATAAAACTATATCACATAAGTTATAATAATTCCGTATGCCAAATATACAATAGTTAGACATAACATTTTGTAATCGATGTTCCCATAACTTGTTTTTACAAAAGATGCTTATGGACAAAAAAGAAAAATATAAACCATTCAAAGTCCAAGCTTGTGTGCTCCAAAGTTGAATTTCCGTCATGCATCAAACATCAACACCTGATTTGGCAAAAAGAAAATGCATAACTACTTTTGTTGTATATGTATGACATTGAGAAACTGCTAACAACTAAACTAAAAAGTACAGCTAAACATGGCAATGTGAAAAGAAAACGAGGTCGAGTGTGATCAAGTCATCTTGTTGTTGGATCCGATATAAATATAACATTTCTAATATTGGCTTGTTTGACTGGTCGTAGTGTTTAAACTACTTGACAACATTGGGCCATGGTTCAGTTCCATGCACAGGCAACATATTTTTTTCCCAACCAACATCCTAAACTTCGCAGCATTTCTCGTGTCAACAAATATGCGTACGGCTTAGTACAGCCAAATTGCAAGAAAGAAAAATTGTATAAGACCAAAATGTTTGAGCACATCTAGGTCACCTATCTTCTATTTTTTCCTATTTTATCTTACCTAAACGAAATTTAAATATTAATTCAGTTTTAAGAGGTGAAAAGGGAAATCATACTTAAAGTGAAATTCTATCAAAACAATCATAATAAGGAGTATTTCCATCATTCATACTGACGATAAGTAAAGAGAAATATAAGTCATTCTTACTTGAAGACAATTCTACGGCGACATTTGCAGAAGGCCAAGCTATAGTAGAACCAATGGCATCTTCAATAAACTCAAACGCAGATGTAGGTCTCTATAAAGGTGCATTTCGAATTTTAAAAATAACAACCCAAACTTTAACATCACCTTCTCCCAAACGAACAAAAGGGACCATCGCATTTGGGTCAGTCGAAGACACGCGTCCTTCAGCAACAACTTCTTTCTCTCCATGAACACTAATCAACTTGCATTTAATGTTTGGCTTGAAACTAGTGGTCTGTCATGCAATATTTGAAACAGTTTAAATATGTTTTCTACAAAACAGAAGTGATTATAATAATAAAACAGTATCAAGGTATATGCATGTTTTTATAAATTAAATACATAAACTACACATTACCACTGAATGTGATACTATATTTGGCATATCAGCAGATTCTGTAGCATTAATATCCACAAGAACGACATTTTTTTGCGGCCAAGCTACTTTGCACCCAATAGCTTCTCCAACATATGTCATACCAATTGGTGCTCTCCATAAGAATGCATCTGATTTTTTTGCCGCATCAATCAAAACTAGCGCAGCAGACTGTCCAAGTGGAATATTATCCACGAGCTGAGTTGGATCAGTAGAGTAAAACCACCCTTCGGCAACTAATTCTTTGCTTCCAACCCAATCATACAACTTGCATTTATTATTTGTTGATGAAGTTTTATTCTAGTAAAAAAATATTATCAGGTTCTTATATTAAATCATAGAGCTAATGAGTGCATAAAGAATTAAGTATACCGCATTTTCATCATTTTCAGAGAGTGGAGTACAACTCTGTCAGATGGCCATGCTACTATCTCATCCTTAGCTTCACCAATATGTGAGATCATCCTAGGAGTAGACCTCCATAAATAAGAATTCAATTTCTTCGGGATTTCTATCAAAATTTTCATGGCATTTGGTCCAAGTGGAATATTGTATAAAAGCTCTTTAGGGTCATTTGAAATAACGCTTTCTTCAACTACTATTTCGTCCTTCCCAGTCCAATCCAACAAATTACATCTGACATTTGGTTGGTCATACTTACTCCACATTTAGTCAAAATCATTTATATTATACGTTAAATGAAAATATATTTCGTTGTTATGGCAATAATAATATAAATCATTTGTACCGCTTGAGATGGACTCTCATCCCTACTACTTCCTTTAACCTGATAAACAATGATGCAAGTAATTATTAATTGGTTGTGATCGTCATGCAATTATGTAAACAATTATGCAAATTATTAAGGGGACGTCTCATAAAAAATTAAAAACCAGACGTCTGAATCAATACACGAGAAGTCTGAAAATTGATACGGTTAAAATAAAAAATAGGAAAACTAAAATTAGACATATGAAAAAATTAGCAAACGTTTGAAAATAAACACGGGTTAAAAAAACATCCACCACAGACGTCTGAAACTATTCACAGACATCTGGTAACTTCATCGGGTTGAAAAAAACCCTAAATCAAACATCTGTTTTTCAAACCAGAGGTCTGATTTATAAAACGCCAGTTATTTCTATTTAAAAATAACCGCAACCTTCTATTCCTCACTCTTCCATTTCACCGATCAAATTGAAACTTCTGTAACCCTAAAATCCCAAATCCAGTCCAAATCATGGGTCCTAAAAGAAAAACTTCATCAAAACGAAAGAGGGAAGATGTAGAATCATCAAATCCTCCACAAACTATTGAAGAAACACGCCAACCAGTTTCGCAATAAAAAACCGAGAGATGGATGAACAAAGCACCCTTAGCAATAGAAAGATATGGATTGATGCAGAATAAAATCCTACATACTGGTCCATTCTACAGTCTCATTGATTTTCCGATGTATGATTTACATAGCTTATGCCAGGATGTTGGTCTTGTAACACTGGTCTCATTCCCTTCTAATCATCTTAACATTGACCAGCTATCCATATTTCTATTCTATGCAAACTTAGATAGTACAGGTTTTTGGAATCCTCAAGTAGAAAAAGATTGGATTTGATCAAGTGTCAGCGGGGTTACTGTTAGATTCACAGCTAAGGACATAGGACAAATATTGCAATGTTCTAACACCGGGACAAATATCAATGATATTCTCGATATGTGTTTTAAGCCACGGGATAACATTACTCATCAAATTTGGAAAGATGATATGCCTCGGTTTTGTACTAAATATTTAAGACAAAAAGCGAGATTTCTTACCCAAGTTCTTATAAATACAGTGTTTCCACGGCTTGGAAGCCATGAAAAAATACTTGATTTAGAGCATAGGGCCTTATAGCTATATTTGGTGGTATTCAAGTTAACTGGGCTCAATTTATCTTTGATGAACTAAAGGAATTTTGGAGTAGGTCTCGACAAACAATTATCTATGCTCCGTTTATTATGAGATTATTAAAGGCAAAAAAAGTTCCGACTTATTTATCAACATTTGAGGTAATTCCGGTTAAGAAAGCAAATAAAAAAATCTTCTCCATGATGTGTCTCCCGGATGAACCATCAACATTTTGCACTCTGGACAAGTGGAGAGCTAAACGTCAAGGTAAACAAGTTCCGCTGCAAGAGCATCCTCAAGAGCATATTCAGGATATGTCAGAATCTTCCTCCCAACAAGCTTTTCAGTATCGAACTTTTGAAGGTATGACTTCTCCCAAGGAACAAATTCTTCCAAATGAATCATTTCGTCAAGTCGTCATGCATAATCAACTAATATTGTATCAAAATCAAGTTACCTTGTGGAATCGTATTGCGAATATGGAACTTACATAAGCATCTCGGCTCGCAACTATTGAGAATACAATGAGTGCAACAACACGGTCTCTCACTGAAATTTTACGACATACTCGACAACGGACTCCGCCATCTCCACCATCTCTAAGCTTTTCAGTAGGTAATTCTAAAGAAAAAAAGATTCAAATAAATCTGGTGACAAGGAGGTGAAAGTGGAAGAAAAATAGAGGGAAGGCGACCAAAAGAAGCTAGCATCGAACCTATGAAATCCAATGACAAGGAGGAGATAGAGGAAGAAAAAGAGGGGGAAGGCGACCCAAAAGAAGCGATTGTCGAACCTAGAGAAAAAGAAGATCCAAAGATATATGATGACAAGGAGGAGAGAGTGACGAAAAACAGGGGGATAGCGACTCAACAAAAGCGAGAGTCGAACCTAAAGACGCCAAAGCTTAATTTACAATTTATGAAAAATTATCTATGTATTAAACTTTATTTTGTGACATGGTTGTGTTTTAAGTGTAACTTTGATGTGTGCTATGCTTGTGATAACAAGATGATGTTAGTTTGTTGTGTTTTGATTGTAACTTTGATGGTTGTGTTTTGATTGTGACTTTGACGTATGTTAGCTTGTGGTAAATTGTAATAACTTGATGATAGTGCCATATCCGTACCCGTATCCAGAATTATTTTCGGGTAGTGGATAATCCGCTTAATTTTCGGATATCGGATAACCGTATCCTCTTAATTTTCGGATACGGACGGATATCAGAATGTAATGATTTTGTGACATGCACAGCTGATTTTGATGTGTCAGACATCTGATATCAAAACCATAAAACCATCTGAATGATAATCAGACATCTAATATTTTACCCAGACATCTGGATTTCATCTCTGTCTAAAATATTATTCCTGATGAAGTATACAAACGTCTGGAATTTTTATTCATACATCAGAAATTCCTCTCAACCTAAAAAATTGTAAATGAAGCAGCAATCAGACGTCTGAAAATAACCTCATGACAGTACTAACGTTAACCAAGGCACTAAGGCAGCATGGCTTCAATTAACCAAGGCGACATGGCTTGCTCCCAATAGATGCGAGCATGACATCACTGCTTCATGACAGACATGGTAATAAGGCTTGTATAAGAGGAAATAAATAATTTAAAGACAGTAAGACTGTGTCCTTAAGTTACTATGTCTCTATGAGTGTGGTCTGTCATAATATTTTGAAGTATGGTGAAGACAAGAAGTTCTAGATAAGGAGATACATGTATATACACATATTGAGTCATTTTTTATGAACATGGTCCAACTTTTCATGTTTTGGCATATAGCAATGATTCATTAATTCACCTTTTGATCATACCATAACATAGAAACCATGTGTACATGCAGCAGTGTCAAGCCTGTACATGCAGCAGTGTCCAGCTTGAATTTATTTTATCTCTGGATTCATCTTTTGGTTTTGATAAAAGTGAAGTAAGAAAATGTTGTATGTAATTAATCTTTATTTTATCTTTGGGTTTACATGATAACTTGAATTTTATTATGAATTATTTATGTATTCATTACTCAACAAAGAGTTTATTCAATGATTTACTATGATCCTAAACTCACAGAATGCAAATAACTAATTTCTATGTACAAGTTATAGCTTATTGCCATTCGTTTAAAAATACCTGGTTTTGTGATACTAGCATTTGAACCATCTTCTCCAAATCCGCAACTTTGTTTTGTAGTTTCATTGTTTGTTTTTGATTAGCTTGTGACAAAACAAACTTGGTGTGGGTCATACCTCTTCCCATTCCTCTTAATCATCCTGGTCTATCATTTCCCTGCACTGTTGAAAGAGCATCTTCTCTCACAGAAGTTGTCGAGGTAGCTTGTGATTCAGCGTTAAACATTTTAATCTTCTCCTGTAAATGACAACATACATTGTAACTTTCAACATTATCACATTCTAAAATCATTTGTAATATGTCAATTTAAAATTAAATCACATACAATAGTTTCTTCAACAACCAAGCTCGTCGGCTCACCGTTTTTTCAAGTGTGAGATTTAATCCAAACATCAGATCGACTGACATAAGAGGGATCTGGACTCTCGTTTTTCTATGGTAATAAAAATTGGAATAAAATAATTTATCATAACTCTATAAATGTCATGACAAGATAACAACATTAAAATTATTTCTGACCAAATCAGCAGCTAAGCGTGCCATTCCTTTACGGCTTCATGTATGTGGCATCTATCTGCGTCTGATGGCTTTGAATGTCCCACTTTGTTGCTGAAATAAAAAATTAAAATATACTGACTAGTTAATTCACATATACGAAGATGACCATTTATACATAATTTACCTTAAACTGTGGAAAAGTTTTCAAGTTGATAAAATCATTACACTCCATCATAGTTTTGATATTATCCGGTTTCATTTGAAGTCTTTCCTCCTTGGACTTTGCTTTGACCAATTTATTAACTAACGTGCATTTTGAACACCTAAAAATACACCTCATTTGCCGAAATATGGGGACCATTTGCCATTCCTCATTCAACACAAATCTAGCCTGTAATTAAAAAAAAGGAAAAATTTGTATTTAGCCCTCTTCTGAGAACTTATAACGGATATAAATTGCTGGTTTAGGCCTCATTAGGTACAAACTTCAGTGGCATCCTAAAATTAAGTTCAATGGCCAAAAATCAAAATTTTCCTCTGAATTCAACTTCAATGGCGTCCTTCTATTGTCAACAGCCTCCTAAAAGTAAGTTTGCCTAACTTTGTTGTATAAACCTTGTATGTGTATGTTTAAAATTAAACTTGTGATTAAAGTTCAAGTTATCCATATTTAGTTGTGACTCTCGTTGATTGAGTGATGTACTAATGCATGCATCTTAACTATTTACAGACTATGAAGCAGATGAAGCGTGACCAAGCTGAAGAATTTACTCGATGATCCAATACGTGGATGTATTTTAGCGCAGGAACCCACTCGGGCTTTCATGCTTTAATAGCTTTATTCAAGGGACAAATTTTGTTTCACTTAACGTAAAGAAATTTGCAACTACTTGCAGTTCAACAATTTATTTTGAAGCAACTTTTACTATCTTTGAAGCAAACTGTGTAGTGTGGGTAATATACATTTGTGTTGCTGTAGGGAAGTGTTTTCCTTAGGTTATCTCTTTTTCTTTTGCTGCAATGGAAAAACAGATAACCTCATGAATATTACTTTCACTATATAGTTTGCTTCAAATATAGTAAAAGTTGCTTCAAAATAAATTGTTGAACTACAAGGAGTTGCAATTTTCATTACGTTAAGTGAAGCAGCATTTGTCACTAGAATAAAGTTAATAAGAATGAAATCCCGGGTGGGTGCATGCGCTAAAATACATCCACCAATTGAATCACCGAGTAAATTCTTAACCAGAAATTAATTTGAAACCTTCGGCTTGAATATCTTATGTACAATCTGCAATTCGGACATGTTGTTGCTATGTTCGTTATGATATTTGGGTATGTTATTGTTATGTAATTCGGATATGCTGTTGTTATGTAATTCGGATATGCTATTGTTATGTAATTCAGGTATGTTATTGTGGATGGAAAATATTGTGGATAAGGAATTTTAATTATATATGTCTATAGCTTGACAACAAGGAAAACATGCACAGGAGAAACAAGTGTGTTAGACGTCTGGATATTTTTACAGATGTCTAAGAGTAGAAAAAGAAAGCAATCTGAATATCAACCAGACGTCTGAAAATCTATCCGGACGTCTGAATTTTTCTCCAGTCTAAAGTAAAATGCCTGAAGCTATTTTCAGACGTCTGGATATTTTATCCAGACGTCTGATAGTGTTCTTGGGCTAGAGAATTATATTTGCAGAAGAATACAGACATCAGGGTATTTTATCCAGATGTCTTATATTTTTCTGCGCCTATAATATTATGCCTGAATAGGTATCTAGATGTCTGATATTAACTCCAGACTTCTGGATTTTTTATTTGGTATAAAACAATGAGTTAAATAGACACAACTAGATAAAAATTACAAAATATGCCTTAATGCAATCCCATAAAATGGCTTTCAGACCAGCATCAAGGTGTCTCCAATTACTAAGTGTGACTGGAACATGCTCTCGTACAATTGGTCCTAAAAAAGACGATAAATGGACTGATCCTTGACCTATTGGTTCGGCATTCTCATTAAATTCAACTTCAACACGATTTGTCAAGTTTGAAGGAAGTCTCTTCATTTTCGTAGGACCTCTGCTCTTTCTTTTCTTTGGTCAACTGGCATTTGCATTTTCAGTTAGTCCATCGGCTTCCACATGTTGTTCGTTTTGCATACGGTTTTCAAATGCACTAGGATTATCTTCTACTCCTTGTTCATTATTTTCTAATGCTTGTGCTCGATTATTTTCTACTTGTGGTGTAACACCCCACATTTTTAATATGATTAAAAATGTACAAATATGTATATATGCATAGATAGGTAAATAATGGTGATGTATAATGAAAAATTAATTCATACATTGAAGAGTAAGGAAATCAATGCGATAATAATGCGTGTAATCGAAGAGATGAGAAAATAAAAATACTTAATTTAAATATCAGGAATTAAGAAAAACGGACATCACCATTGCGTCCGTCTCGGAATTCTGGTCAATACAGACACCTGGTTTGCATAAAACGGACATCATATGAAGAAGTTATTAAGCCAAGAAATTTGTATACGCACAAGAGAAATATATATATATATACATATATATATATGTATATATATATATATACAAACAAACTAAAATATAAAATAAAGAATAAAATAAGGATTGCATGTAATAAATGCATGCACTGAAGAAAAAAATGTAATGCATGCATTAAAAGAAAGAAAGAATTGGTTGCATACAATGTAAATATGTTGCATGCATTGATTTGCAAATATAATGCATTAACATTAAAAGAAAAAGATTCATGCAATGGTTTAATTTAAGTATTGTAACTAACATGAAAAAGAGAAGTAAGGAGAGAACAATAATTATCATTGTTCTAAGACTTATTAACAAAAGAATTTACAGCTCAGTTGGTTAAAACATTGGATTTGTAACATGGAGGCCGGGGGTTCGAACCCCGGCGGCGGCATAATTTTTATCTTTTTTTTAGAGAGGGCCAATTGAACATGCAAATATATGTACGTATACAAATTCAAAATTTGAAAGGATAAGAACGTACATATAAGGAAATAAAGAAAATATATGTATATATATGAGAATATATATATATATATATATGCATAAATATATGTATGCAAAAGGTAAAATTCAAGATAAGGCTACAATCAATGAAATATGGCAAGAATCAAATAACGGTGCAACATCGTTTGAATTTTGAAAATAAAACAAAAATTGTGCGTATATATATACGCAAAAAATGGTCGGTAGAGTAATTATATACATATAAGAATATTTCATGTGAATAAAACAGTTAAATGAATTCCAGAAATTCAAAAATCAAATTTCTACGCTAAAACAATTCAAACATTCGAAATTCGAATTTCTGCGCCAAAACAGCTTGTGGGACCCAATGTTGACTCAGCGCTGCGTGTACGATAAGATTTGGCTAGATTCATCTGCGAACCTGGACTATTTTCTTAACTGGGTTCAATGCTGACACAGCGCTGCGTGTGTGATAAGGTCTTGAGCACCTATATAAACACCCCTAAGGCTACATTTTTCTCTACACATATTCATTATGCCTATACTCTTCCCTAATTCATATCAAAATAAATCAAAGACACGGTTATGCTGCTCAAGTTCTTCGTTAGAATTCAAGTAGAGAATCAAAGGCTAATTTAACGGCTTCAACAACTATTTTCTAAGAATCAAATCTAAATTAGAGGATCGATAATTTACGTCAAGGGATAACTTTTCAATTTTAGAAATCAGATCCCAGAATTCAAGATCCGTTCTTAAATCAGTGAGTGGGATTACAATACACTTCATGCATAATAGTATTATTATCTTTCATCATTCCTCAGTTAAAATTCATGCTGCAATTTAAAATAATCTTTGTATGCTTAATCTATTCCTCTTCCCTATTCTTCCTTTTTATTTTTGAAACTTTGGCTACCTTCGAGCCAAGGTCAACAGTGCGTAAATTATAGTTATTTGGGAAGAGCTTGAGATTTAATCGATGAATTAGGCAATTTGGGTAAAAAGATTATTACACGAATGGTTGTGTAAGCAAAATAGAAATGGGTTAAGTAGCAATTGACATATGAATAAGCTTAACCAACATATGAGGAATGATAGCAACCTGTTAGGAACACATGTATGGGAAACTGGAATAATAGGTATAGCCTATTAACGGGATTATAAGCATGAACATAAATTGGGGTTTTTGGGTAAAGCTTGAATTTGAGAGTTGAAAATTGGATATGCCGTTAAGATCCTAGAAACATAATTAAAAATGGAATATGTTGGACAAACCATGTTTTTATGTAATTATGGAACTTGACACATAACATGAAATTGACAATAGTGGCATAACTTGAACATGAACATGCTTGTGAATTAGTAATTGACATTTGATATCTAGAATGAACATGAACATGCTTGTAAATTTATAATTGGCCTATGACACCTAGAATATACATGATTTGTTAATTGGCTAAACATGAAACATGGCTAGCTCGAGGTTAAAATGAGTTTGCGGTGTAATCCTGCCCGGAACCGCCCGGCACATCCAGTAACCGCAAACAATAGGTTCTAATGTGAGAAGTTAGTCATAAGTGCTTGAAACCCGAGGTTAGATTGAGTTGTGGTGTAATCCTGCCCGGAACCAGCCGACACATCTAGTGACCGCAACAATAGGTCTAATGTGAGAGTTTGGGCATTAATAATTAATTAATGCTAGTGACACATGCTAGTATGGTAAGGTTAAGTCAACATGAAACACTAGACAACACTTAACCAATTTGACATGATATATGGGTGGGTTACGTGAACCGCTAGATAACACTTAACCAATTTGACATGATATATGGGCGGGTTAAGTCAACGTGAACTGATAGAGAACACTTAACCAGTTTAGCATGGTACGTGGGTTGAATTAAATATGTGATTGGGGGTTAAGTCAACTTAGACACATGGGCAAACTTAACCAATATAACAGTATCAAAGCAAGGAAAGGTGGGGAATGATAAGATTAAATAATAGATAAACTTATCCTAGGGATAAGAAATGAATATGACTTAAGATGTAATACAAGACTCGAAGGGTGGGATGCACTACACAAAACAAGGCTTTTAACAGCGTTTCAAAAACGCTGTGGTAGGATATTACAGCGTTATGACAAACGCTGTATAACGACATGTTGTCGTAGGCCCGTAATTTTCAACAGCAGAAAATAAACGCTGTTAAAAATTGTGTTCCACAGCGTTTTTTGTGAGCTGTTAATACTTTATTCACAGCATTTTTTATGAGCTGTTAATACTTCATGCACAGCGTTTAAAACGAGCTGATAATAGTTTTCAAGTGTGTGTTGCTCCCATTTTCATCAGCACTTGACAAACGCTGTTAATAAATTTAACAGCGTTTTCATTTTTGTTGTCAAAAGTTTGCATAGATGTTTCTACAGTTTCTACAGCGTTTTGTAAACGTTGTTATTTTCTGTTCGAAGTAATAATAGCACCAAATAAACGCTGTCTTTTGTTATTTCAGTTTTTACGCCATTTATATTATGTTGTATTATCGTGCGCACACATATCAACAACATTTAAATACTTCAAACAACCGGTATTCATAACATGTTTGAATCAAACACAAAAATTACCATATAAACACATGACTATTAATGATTTACATAAAACTATATACCATATCATTCATAAACAAAGACATCGTCTATAAATCATGTTTATATCCACAAAAATATCGCCATAAACTACATTCACACAATATCCATTAAACAAAAATACAGCATCTACAAACACAAATACAACACTCTTAACGCAGTTTGCACCAAATAATGAGAACAAAATGGACAACCAATATATTTCATATGCATACCATGGAAGAACATGTCGCCTTTTATATTTTCGCAACAATGGTCTTTAGTTACCTACAATGAAGAAATTCACGAGTCAATGATTCTGTTAGTAGCACATGACATGTTCTAACCTTGGCTGAAATTAACATATTGATTCTGCTAATAGTAAATGACATGTAGAGCAAACATTTTTTTCCTAATTTACCATTGTTGATTTAATAATCGTATTAATGATCCCTTGTTTATAATGAAACTCAGTTAACTTAGTTAAATATTTATAATACTAGTTAACTTTTATAAGATTGTAAATCTCAACTAATTTGGTTAATATGATTAATTATTATTATTTTATAATATTTGGTTTATAATTTATAAAACTTAATTAATTTATTATTAGTATTTATAATACTTAGTAAACTTAGTTAAATTATTGTTATTATTATAATAAGTTTAATTAATTTTTGTAAAACTTCGCCAAGTTGATTAATATTAATATTTTTATTACAAAGTTAGTTTATTGTTATTATTTAAACTTTTTAAATTTTTGAAAATTTACAATTTATTATCATTATTATAAAATTATTTATTATAAAATTATTTATTATAAAATTAGTTTATTGTTAGTAGCCAGAGCTTGTTGTTCCGAACTGCAAGCTCTTAAGCTTGTTGTTTCGGAACATCAAGCGTAATTGCTATTCCGAACAGCAAGCCTACGCTTGTTGTTCCGAACAACAAGCTCTTAGGCTTGTTGTTTCGAAACAACAAGCCATTGCTATTCCGAACGGCAAGCTAGAGCTTGTTGTTCCGTAATGGATAGCCTTTTGAATTTATTTTCCCATGAACCATGTCAGGTGCATCGACTAGAGCCTTTTGAAAAGAGTAGACGAAATGAAGAAATACTGGATGAAGCATTAGCCATATTTTTATAAAATTTAATTAACTTGTTCAATTTATTATTATACTTTTATAATATTTAGTTAATTTTTCATAAAATTTGATTAATTGGTTGTTATTATTTTTATAGCTAACTTAGTTAAATTTTATAAAATTAGTTAACTTGTTAATATTTTATAATTTAATATTATTCTTTTTGTTATAAACTAAGATTATTATTAATACTATAAGCTTGTTAATTTTTTTAAACTTAATTAACTTAGCTAAAATTTCATAATTTATAGTTTCCCATTATTATTACAAGCTTAGTTATTTAACATTTTTATAAACTTGTTATTTTTTTTATAAAACTTAGGTAAATTTTTATAAGCTTATTTAAATTTTATAAATCTTAACTATTTTTTTTATAAAATTTAGTTAACTTAGTTAAATAACTATTTTAATTACTATTCCTATTGTTATTATTATATATATTCATAATACTTAATTAATTTATTTGCCAAGCATATTTAATTTATTACAATTATAATTTAAGAAACATAGTCAGTTTCATTAAATTATTATTATAAATTTAGTTGTTTCTGATGGCATATAATTCAATGAAAATATATTTGAGATTAACCTGTAACTGCGTGTATATTGCATTGTTACTGTTAGCCGATTATGCTAGCTTATTAGCTTATATAAACCAAAAAACTGAATAGGGCCTGTTTGTAATTTCATCACAGCAAACAGATTAAATAAGGCTTATATATAGGCTGTAAAATTCAGAATCAAACTCCTGGTACATGTTTGAACATACCTGGGCTGATGTATCTGTTTTTAGTAGCCCACTTATCGCGCATGGACGCAAACTTTCTAAATGGGGCACCTGAAGTAGATGGAACCGAAAAAAAATGTAATATAAGAAATTTACAACAAGCTGGAAGTAACACCCCGCCTCCGCTAGGGTCACTCGCAAAGGAATGCACTAGCTTTAGAGGGGCATTATTGGTAAACATGCACAGAAATGTCACAAGACAGAACATATATAAATAGCGGAAGTAAAATCAAACTTTCATAACATGAATAAATAAGGTTTAAAGCCTTTTACATCAGAGTACATCAAAACCTGTCTTGCAATAGTAAAGAAGCATAAAGACTTTTTAATAAATTATTCCCCAAGTAAAACAGTAAAGTAGCCATAGCCAAGAGAAGTCCAAGCCATCCATGATGACCTTCAAGCCGAAGAAGTCCGAACTAAACAGCATTGTTTCTTCCCTGAAACCTGGGGGGGGGGAAACGGAAGAAAAGAGGCGAAACAAAACGGGTCAGTCAGAAAGACTGAGTAAGTCCTATCTACTTCCAGTATAAAAACAGGTAAAAGTAACATGACATGCATAAACTGAAAGTAAACATAAGGATAACTACAAGATAGATAAACCAGGGTAACCGGTTGAACTACTACGGCAAGGTAAACTAAGGTATCATGATAAACTACGGTGTTATGATAAGTCAAGGTATCACATCGTCAGATTTCTATCGAGTACATTATCCCAAGGTATCTACCCCGTCTAACATCCCACGGTATCTATTATGTATATTCTTCCTAGTTCTAACATGTATATTTGCTCTGCTCCTCTCGTACTAGTATCCCTACCCGCGTCATGTGTTAACCATGAATGTCCCTTACTCAAAGTCGTATAATGGTCCATGTCAACCTAATATATCGCATATATAGGTTACTCAAATCATATGTTTCATTCCATGTATATAAGTTCAGTCCTTTGCCGTACCTCGTACGGGCTTCCTCATGTCGTATTATTCTTGAAATCGTTTGGACTGTCACCCTTGTTCTAGCTAGGCTCTTCCATATGAATCATCCTTTGAACTACTGGGACTTACGCCACCTAGCGCCACTAGGGATTACGCTTACCTATTGCACGCTTTCGTATTTCGGTTTGGGTTAAACCACCTAGGCCACTAGGGATTACGCTAACCCTCAACCGCGCCCTTTTTCCCACGCATTCATCGTGAATCGTTTTTCTATAACTGTATGCACATGTATCACATCGTGCCATCCGAGTCCTGTCACAGGGCAGAACAAGAAATACAGGACTCGGTCGGGAGCTTTTGATTTATCTGCCGATGCAGATACTAAGGTCTGCTTTTCTACACGTGGCTATGGTCCCACGAGACCCCTCCCTCAACTAGTGAAAGGCAACACAAGAGAAAATCTTGCATGAGAACTACACTCCGGCCAGCCCACATCCTACGGCCTACCTCACCCATAATTAGATAGCAAATCATGGTCTGTTGGGTGTTCCCTGCCTTTCCGTACGTACACGCTTGACTCAAGATGGTAGATGATCGACGAACTTGCTATCTCGGGCACCTTATGTATTCGTCGACTCACTGCTATCCACCCCAGTCTTTAGGTCGCTCGCATAGCAACCAAGGCATATTCTTGGTTCTTCTACCGCAGACCTCAACCTCTTGTGAGCCCAGGATGATCATCTGCGACCTCACAGAGGGATACCAAGAATATCCTCACGTTCCCCGAAGCCGCTGCTTCGTTACCCAGTTCGCTGGAGCCTTTATCTAAATCAGATAGCCTGCTCCTACGCGTATACTTAAACGATGACCTACCGTATCGGGTTACTCATTTATCTAAGAAG
Source organism: Allium sativum (assembly GCA_030737875.1). Classification (NCBI taxonomy): domain Eukaryota; kingdom Viridiplantae; phylum Streptophyta; class Magnoliopsida; order Asparagales; family Amaryllidaceae; genus Allium; species Allium sativum. The sequence continues at coordinate 38,245,050 of JASFAX010000020.1, read as the reverse complement.
TGGTCCAGATTTCCTTGACTAAGAATTATTACTTAGTTTCCCTTAACTAAGGTTTACCACTTAGCCTTATTTCCATTACCCTTGTTAACTATGGTTATTTACCTAATCCTCCGAATTAGGGTTTATCTAATGGGTTAAGTGTCACTTAAGTTCATAACTTAGCCCGTCTACAAACCATGTCAAAATTGGCTAAGTATCCAAGTCCAAGACTTAACCCTACAAACCATGTGTCAAGTTGGCTAAGTATATTAAGCAATCCGTAACTTAACCTCGTCTAAATATCATTTTAGATTGGTTAATTATATAAATTAACTTGACCTTGTCACATCACCGAGTCAAATCGGTCAAGTGTATTCAAGTGATTCGTGACTTAGCCTTATCATGTTTTCACGTTAGATTGGTTAAGTATAGATTAACTTAACCTCATCAAATTAACGAGTTAGATTGGTTAAGTATAGGTTACTTAACCTCATCAAATCATCGTGTTAAATTAGTTAAGTGTTTAACTTAACCCTATTAAATTACCAAGTGTGATTAATTAAGTCTAGGCTAACTTAACCCCATCCGATTACCATGTTTAGATTAGTTAAGCCTAATCTTAACCCCATCCATTAACTGTATTGTACGGTTAAGTGTCATTAAGAAAATTTACTTAACCTTATCACGTTATCGTGTTGGATTGATTAAGTGTTGGTTAACTTAATCCCGTCCCCTAGCCGTATAAAAATGGTCAAGTGTCATTAGGCAAATCAAGTTACTTAACCTACCCAAGCTTATCATGTTTTGTTAAGTATCATTAGCCTAATCAGATTACTTAACCCATTTGTCCATATCATATTTGGTTAAGCCTCATTAATCAAATTAACTTAACCCTATTATGTGGCATTAATTTACTTAATGCACCCTCAACCTCTCACATTAGACCTTGTTGTGGTTACTAGTTAAGCCGGGCGGGTCCGGGTAGATTTACACCACAACCTAGTCTAACCTCGGGTCTTAAGCGCGACATGACCAACTTCTCACATTGGGTCCTATTGTTTGCAACTACTAGTTAGGCCAGTCGGTTCCGGGTAGTTTTACGTTGCAAACTCAACCCAACCTCGAGTTGGCCATACTTATATTATCTAAGTTCATCATGTTTCCAAAACATGTTACAAGTTTTTCAAGCATTTGGGTAGACCTAACTTAATAGGTAAATTCCCAAAGGGTAGACCTAACTTAATAGGTAAATTCCCAAGCTCATGTTTTTATGCATACTTACATGTCATCTTCCATGTTATCTTTCAAGTCATATTTTCAAGTATAAACACATGTCATATTCAAGTTAAGATTTTGCGATATGTTCATGTTTATCTAACTACCCAAAATCGTGTTTTCCCAACGCAAGCAAAGCGAGTCAACATAGTAAGGATACTATGTCACATATTGGTCTCAAAACATGCATGATGCCAAAAAGGGCTTGGCTTCCACATGCATAGCATCATAAAGGGATTGGCCATAAACATGCATAGTGTCATAAGGTAATTTGGCCACAAACATGCATATTATCAAAAGGGATTTGGCCATAGACATGCACAACTTAAAAGAGGGGATTGGCCACGAGCATGCATAATCTCATAAAGGATTCGGCCACAAACTTGCATGTTAGAATAAGGGGTTTGGGTTCATAAACATGCATAAGCCCCAAAATCTTTCCTTAGCCAATGTTTCACAAGTAAAGTGGTTCCTAAAGGGTTCATGCTAGCATTTCATGCATAAAGATTCAAACTTGTAAGTTAAACTAGGTTATGCATAGCATGAGAGGCATGATTAAGTCACTCACATGGCCTAAGATCATAAATATGAACACAAGAGGCATGGTATGGTTCATATGGATTCGCATAATCATGTTTAGCCTCATTTTATCCCATGTCAACATTAAAAATACCGTTTTGATCCAAAAGTAGCTAGAACTTACATAGCATGGCAAGAGGACTAGGAGCATGAATCGTTTTGGCGAAGAAAGGTGGCTCCTTTGATGAAGATCCGCCATGAAACTCGCATAGCAACGTCGATTTGGCCTCTATTTGGTGTAGCAAGCTTGCATCTTTTGATTTGAACCCGATTTGAATGCATAGGCTCTAGGGATTGGAGATGGAGGCCATGATCAAGATTGATTTTGGCAGCACTTAGTTGCTAGGTTTGATTTTTAGAGATTTAGGTTAGGTTTAGGGTCTTTTTATAGAGATTAGGATAGTTTTAGGCCCTAGGATTAGATCTAGGATTAATCTAGGCCACAGAAATCGTCACAGGCCCATCAGACCAGACCAAGACTGCATCCAGGTGCACCAGGCCACAAAACACGGAGTTGTGTTTTTTTAGACCCAGTCGACACCCAAGTCGACAGCCCTGTCGACTTGGGGTCCAGGGGTGTCGACAGCCCTGTCGACTCCCCTGCCGACATGGGCTTTGGCGGGAAAATTCCCGCCTGCCCCAAAACTTGAACTTCCTAGGTGATTTTCAAACTTGAAAACCCCGAAAACTTCGACGGATCATAACTTGGTCATACGGACTCCGATTCTCGAAAACTCGGACTCTATTTCGCGTATTTTTCCGAGACGAACGCAATGGCATAGCCTGTTTCACTTGATTCAGAATTTAAAATTAAATTCTGCCTTGATTCTCGTTTTAACATGTTATCGAAAATTACGGGTTGTTACACTGGACCTGAAAACTATCAAGGTGTACATATCAGTACCTATCAGAGAAAATTACAAATGCAGGAGTATTACATCTAATATGACAGGAGAAAAAAATTGTACATATCAGTGCCTATCAGAGAAACATACTCTTGCAAATGGGCGACACCTTCTTAAATATGCTTAGTTCATCAGTTCAACATGTCACAGTGGGAGATGACAAAGTCCGTATTCTCAATCTAGTTGATTTTTCGTCAGTGTATAAGTATAAAAACTGGATAACATGTAGGAGTCCATTTAAAATAACAAAAATATGTTATGTTAGAATGGATGGTGGAGCCCAAAAAAATGGAAAATGAAAATATACAGAAGCATATGCCTACATGTGAGTGTAAAAACTAAACACATCTGTGCCATTTCATAGTGCATGGCCTCAAAAACGCACTAAACTATACTTAAATAAAATGGGTCATGTTAGAAAGAATACATGAACAAAAGTAGGGTGTATCACAGAAATAGAAAACTCTTACGCTACAGTTTGGTGCTCTTTCATAAATACAACAAAGAACAAAGTTTTATTAATTTATATATTTTGAAACATGAAATTATACATCAACTAAGCATTTACGTTATGTAGAAATTAAGCAGCACTATCCACTGTTTATATAAAAATTAAAATTAAATTTTGACTTATGAATGCTTCAGTTGCTGATGAAGAATTCAAAAAAAAAAAAAAAAGTAGTAACATCCATGACCTGCTTTAGTATTCAAGTTAAACTTGAGCCCCATTTCTTTAAAGGAAGACAAGAGAGAAACATGGCCCCCCTGCAAATAAAATAACAAATTGATATACATAAATATTTAACTAATCAAAGGAAGACAGATTACTCAATCAACATCTGTATATGCATGAACTTCCTTAATTTTCAAACTTGAATATTATATAGTCCATATATTTGTATTCACTATTCAGTGACTCTATTTGTTGGATGTATATCATTTCAAGCATAGCCACACGTTTTTTTATAACTAATAATTTCATCAAATAGCACAAAGGAAGATGTAACATACGTAATATAATATACTAACATCCAAGCATAAATAGATCTGATGCAAGCTCCAATCAGCCAAATAGGTCAATTATTCATCAACATGGACAAGCTCCAAACGTACCTATTAAAATGAAAATGATACAACATACATTAGATCAATTATTTGCAAAAATGCATACAATCAGTTGTAATTCACAAAACATATATTTCAGCATACAAATGGGCTGGCTATCAATTATATGGCTTTGCAGTCATAAACATATCTGCCTCCATTTATGCATGCAACAGAAACTTTCAAAATATTTGTAACTAGCACAACTAATACCGCATCAAACTCACATATTTAATAATTTAATATATAATCACAAGTTTAATATCAACTGCAAATGAAATATTAAGCTGACAGCAAAAATCTTTTTGCAAAGCACCAATGACATGTTTGGAATGCAAAACTAAGTTCTAATTTCTATTAGATATCTATGCACTTTACAGCGACAAATACTTGAAACAGATCGAGGAACCCCAATGAATGAAAGAGTACCTTTACACTAGCATTGTTGCGTGACATTTAGCAGCTTTGACACCAGGGTGACAAGGATCCCAATGAATGAAAGAGTACCTTTACTCGCTTCTTTAATCTTATCTCATGTTGCAGTAAGCATTAAACCAAAAACCGTTCAACTACCATCAATTCTTTCGTCAGTGACATCTTATAGGTACACATTCCCACTTAAATTTTGGCTTTCTTGAAGACCGGTATAATAAAATTATAGGTAAACAACTAATTTCGCTTTGTATGTTACATCTTTTTTTTGTTTCCTTTAGAATTCTCAACCATAATCCTGTGCATAAACGGTAAATAATGCTTGTTATTATTTTTACTAACATGACACGTGTTCCTAAAATATGAAGATAAGATGGCATATATGAAATTAACCAGTATAATTAAAATGAAATATGAAAATAACATGACACAAGTTCCTCAAATATTTACAGGAGAATGCATGGTTGTTTCGTAAGGGAATGGAAGTGCACAGCTAAAATTGAGATGTTGTTGTTGGCTGAAGTTGACCCACATATTGGCATTGACAAAGCACTCCAAGCTGACTTACAAATTTACAACTGAAGCTGAAGCCAACTTAAACACTAAACAAGAGAACGCAAGCATGTGTTGATTTTTTTATAAATTCACGTAAGTGCTAATGGTTTCACATATGATAGAACTAATTATCACTGATACAGGTGCAGACATCTACCATGTCAAAGCAAATGTTGAATTTTTTTATAAATTCATATGAGTGCTAATGGTTTCACATATGGATTTAAAAACATAAATACGGTTGCATATGAACCAAAACAAAAATCAGCATGTGCAACCTCTAATATTTCAGTTCTTACTATAAGATAATTCTCCAAAGAACTACAAATATGTACAATATAATTAAAAGAAAAATCAAGAAACTTACCACATCCATATTGCAGGCTGATGGCACATTAGACGTTGAATTTGAGCCTTTTCTACAGAAAAAAAGACGTTGAATTTGAGCCTTTTCTACAGAAAAAAAAAGGCAAACATTAAATAAATTGTACTATGACAACTATTTAATCTTGCATATATTGTTATTTGCCTATTCATACATGGATTTTATTGAAGCATAATGGCAACCACACTATCTATGTAACACCCCACCTCCATTAAGGTCACTCACAAAGGGAATGCCTTAACTTTGATTGAGCATTTTAGTAAACAGAACAGAATATTACAAGACAGATATAAAAATAGTACTTGAAAAACTTTATAACTTTATTGCAGCGGACAGAAATCAGTTTGGTTACAACTTTACCAAAAACTCAAGTACATATATATCAGCCTTGTTCAAAAGCCATCAGAGTACAAAACTTTAAAATCATAATCCCCACAGAACGGAAGCTATACAGAGCCAAGCCATACTTTAAGCACTTCAAGCAGAAGGAATCCGGATCAAGCTAAAGTATTCCCTCCTTGGATAACCTGGGGGGAACGGAAGAAAAAGGGGCAAAAACAAGCAAGGTCAGACATAAAGTCTGGCAAGTCCAGTGATTTTCAGTTATGAACAGATAATAATAACATGACATGAAAATAAAACTGGATGAGAGATAACAGTAACAGGTGTAACAGATATTACAGAAGAACAGAATAACATAAGCTATTTCTTTACACTTCTCTGCACTAATACTAGTATAACAAAATTAGGTGTCACCCTAATGTCTAAACCGAAACAGAAACGTGTACAGAATAATTTCCGCGCTAGTAATTGGGCCTTTACCACCCGATCAGAAACAGACAGAAACAGAATGCAGATAATGGGCCTTTACCACCCGAACCGGAACAGAAACAGATTAATCCCTACGGAAACAGAATGTAGCATTAGGTGTACACTAGTAATTGGGCCTTTACCACCCGAACAGATGGTACCACGCAGAAACAGACAGGTGTTGCCACCCAACAGAAACAGACGGTACCAACAGAAACAGACAGAACTAAGTGTACCCTAAAATCCTACCCCACGCGATCGGCTCCCTAATACATAAATACCCTGTGTCGGCCCCACAGTAGGGTGTATCACTCCCTAAAGTGACAACCAATTGGCACAGGCCTATTTACAGATGTCACGGCGTCTTACATCCTCAGAGGCAGACCGGGTTCCATGCACGCACATGACCCGGTTGGAACGCACCATCAACACCCCTCGCCATTATCAGAATGAACCACTTATAATTAGTTCAGTAAGCGTGCCCGGACCCTACCTACTGTTGGGTCAAAGTTTTGATACCAGAAGGGTTACTGACTAATATGGGTCCCAAACAACAGATGACACAAGTAATCCCCTTCCTATCCTTGTGTCCCCAGGCTAACAGATTTCAGATTATCTTGTTTACAGTTTCAGGCATACAGAATTCAGATCAACTAGTTCACAGACAAGTTTTCAGACTAACGGATCGGATATACAGATTTAACAGACTTACAGATCAACCGGTTACAGATTAACAGACTTACAGATTAACTGGTTACAGATTAACAGACTTACTGATTAACTGGTTACAGATTAACAGACTTACTGATTAACCAGTTACAGATTAACCGGTTACAGATTGTCCAACTTTGTATTGGGCCTACAGATTCACGAAACGGGTTTATCAGATTCATTGGTCCAATTGGTTTAACCTTACCCACCCAACACGTTTTAGACATCATATTTATCTCAGATTTTCATTAATTAAATATTAATGCCCAGACCTCTCACATTAGACTGACAGTTTGCGGCTACTGGTTAGGTCGGTTGGTTCCGGGCAGGTTTCTATCGCAAACTGAGTCTAACCTCGGGTTTCAAGCACGTTATTACTAACTTCTCACATTAGAACCTATTGTTTGCGGCCACTGGAATATGTCGGGCGGTTCCGGGCAGAATTATGCCACAAACTCATTCTAACCTCGAGTTAGCCATGTTTATCTTTGCGGCCAATTAATTAATGATTTACCATTTATACCCACGCCTAATATACATGTCAATTATTCATAACTATAGCCAATTCATATTATGTCAATAACGGACTAATTATAGCAGATAACAGATTTTTCAGATTAGGCGACCAAATGTATTTAGTAGATTAAGCAAACTAGCAGATTTAGCAGACAACAGATTAGGCATCTCAACAGATTTAGTTTAGCAGATTTGGCATTTTCAACAGACTTAGCAGATGACAGATTTGGCAGATGAACAAATCTAGCAGACTAGGCAGTAGAGTAGAACTAGCAGATTAAGCAATATGACAGAAAGGCAATATAACAGAACTAGCAGATTAGGCAAATATAGCAGAACTAGTAAATTAGGCAAATATAATAGATTTAATCATTCCTTAAAGTTTCACAAACATATCTTGCCAAATTATAAATCTTGCCTAAGTTTACATGCATAAATAATAGTCATGATTCACAATATGATCATATACCCCATGTTTGCATTAAATTTACATAGCACAGATTATGGTCATAATTTACCATATATCATATGTTTCAGTTTTTTTTAAACTTGCATAGTACAGAAGATCCATATATAAATTATACCAAATATAGCCATCGATTACTATGCATGTCATATATCCCTTACTTAGGTGTTTATTTACATTAATAGATATCCTACTTTCATGTAAATCTTTATACCTAAGCCATATCCTCTTTATCTCAAATCATATGTTCAATACAGTCTATATTTATGTCCAATTATGTGTCCTCAAATTTATGTTCTAGCTATAGTCCATGTTCTTTCCTCAAATCAGTCACCAATTGGTCATGCCCAATTTATGCATGATTCATTTTACTGTCCCAAACATTTTAGCGTATGTTAATCTCTTATGAGATTGGCTCAGGCTCGTGGTAGCCTGGCTATAGAACAGAAAGCAGAAAGAAATACAGAATAAGGTAGATCTAAACAGAACAGATATAATCTCAGATTCAGATTTACAATTCATGTCATAATCAGAATTAACGTTTATATCGGAAAATAACTGCACTTGCCTTTGTTGGATTAAAGAAAGAACTTTAATTGTTGTAGAATCGTTGCAGAATCTTTAATCTCTAGTTTGAATTGGGTTGCTTAGGTTGATGTTGATTAGCTTCTAGTTTTGATTCCAGTAGAGTAGCGACGCCATTTTTATTTTTACTTAGAACGGAGGTAGAGAAGAAGCAGAATAGAATTGTGTGTAGAGAAGGCTAGGGTTTGTGGCTGTTTAAATAGGGTCAAGTCAACGAATCTAGACAGAAATCGGACCAGATACATAAGATTGCACCCAGGCTCAAAACCAGGTTCGGAGACCAGGTTGACTCCTAGGTCGACTGCCCAATCGACCTGGTCAGGGGGGGGTCGACTCCCCAGTCGACCTGGGTACTGGGGGTCGACTACCCAGTCGACTCCCCAGTCGACCTGGGTCCTGGGCGGGAAATTTCCCGCCCAGCCCGCTTCTGGGTTTGAATTCGAATTTTGAATTCGATTTTCGAGCTGTTTTCGATTCTGAAAATTCCTGAAACTTCGGAGGGTCATATCTCCCTCATACGGACTCCGATCCTTGTAAACTCGGACTCGTTTCCAAGCAGAATTCCGAGAAAAACGCAATGGATCAACCCGTTTCCCTTGATTCTTATTTTAAAAAATAATTATCCTCTGATTTGTTACTTATACGTTCACAGAAAACACGGGGTGTTACATTCCCCCCTCCTTAAAGGATTTCGTCCCCGAAATCTTCAAGTTAAGTAGAATGTGTCCTACCATCCAACATCCATCTACTCAATCATCAGTCACTGGCGTCCATTGTCCTTAGAAAATTCTAATGTTGTATGAACATATGCAAAAGTGTGTGTATATGTTTCTTATCTAATGCAAAGATCAGGCGGTCCACTGATTCAGTTGACCTCCTTAATGCGAATTATGCCAGTGCCATGAGTCCAACTTGTATGCAAATTTTCCTATTTGATACATATCATTTCTATATGAGTGCACAACCATTCAGTCATATGCAACATCCATGTGCTGAGTCAATCATTTAGCATCCACAAAAATTGAAAATACTCACACATCCATATGCAGTATGAGAGTGTTTTCGAGCCGATCTAGTGCCTAGTGTGTGTATACGCATCCACGAGCAACCACTAGCAACCACTTGCATCCACTTGCAACCATCAAACATAACATGTCTCAAACACATGTTTACACCCATCAGTTTCTACCTAAAGTTCGAAGATTCGATCGATAGGATACAGTCGAATGATGGAAGCGAGTACAGAAAAAACAAAAACTTGGCTCCCATTAGACATGGGTCCTAAGTATCAGCCCCGAAGACCGAAACCAACATCAAATTGACACCCAGAGGATTACCCTCTTTAGACAATGTCACAACTGGAAATCTTAACCTTGTCAGAGATATTCAAATATTTACAGACTACTGGTACAGATCAGGTTACTGAACTAAGCATGATAAAACCCAGAATGTATGCGTCCTACTTGACGCCTAACACAGATATCTCTCAAACCCCAATCTCTCACAAACAGATGAGTCATAACCCTTATGGGTTTGAGTCTACAGCGGAATCATAAACAATACTAGTATTAAAGTGCAGAGTATCGATTACAGAATCAAAATGCCAGAATCAGAAAGAGTTTTAACTCAACAATCAGATAAGAAAATTAAACCTTCTACTTAAATTTTCTTATTTCTACTCTATCTACCAGTCCCTTGAGCATTCGCCTGTCGTCCAGAAGTGGGTTCTGCCCTCTGTCCATGCCCTCGTTTCTCCGGGCAGTCCCTAGTGAAGTGTCCCATCTCACCACAGTTGAAGCAAGTGCCCTTCCTTTTTCTGAATCCTTGTTCAGATGAGTCGAGCTTCCACAAGTAAAGCACTTTTTCCCCTTCTTATCTTCAGACTCCTCATCCTTCTTTTGTGTTTCCTTTTTGGGCCATGCTTTCTTATTCTGTGGTTCTTCCTTCTTTGTCTCTTTCTGGCCCTTGTCTTCCTCGTGCAGTAGTGCCATGTCCACCAATTTCTCGTAAGTCGCTCCCATGGGTACATGGGTCATGGCTAGGCTGTGCAGTGGCTCGTTCAATCCTTTAACAAAGCGGAGAGCCTTCTTATGCTGAGTGTTGACTAAATCCAATTCGAACCTAGCCAGTTGGTTGAATTGGTTGACGTATTCCTTGACCGTCATACTTCCTTGCTTAAGAGATAAGAACTTTTCCAGTTGTAGACTCCGTTCAGCTTGCGAGAGGAATTTTGTCTCAAACCTTGTTCTGAAATCCATCCATGTTTCAACTGGCCTCTCGGTATTAGTGACTTCCCACCAATAGGAAGCTTCGTCCTTGAGCAGCCATACCGCCAACTGTACCTTCTGCCTATCGTCCACCTCGAAGATAACGAATAGATCCTCAGTTTCTTTAAGCCAGTTCCTCGCTTCTACGAATGATTCAGTTCCCTTGAAATCCTTCCCACCCATGGCCCTAAAATCTGTACAGATCTTTGAGAAAGAAATTGCACGAGGAGGTGGTGGAGGAGGGGGATCATTTGCTGGACCTGCGGCGGCGGTCCTAGCCTCAAGATATTGACGAAACCAACCGGGTACATGAACACCCTCTGGTATCTCAGATGCTTCAGACATGCTGAAACGAAAAAGGAAAGATTCAATACAAAAAGGACTGAAGGAAAGATATATGGCTCTTGGGGATCATGCTTTTCAAAATAAGCTTTATTTTTTAAAATACTTCCTTTCAAAACCTTTTTGAAAATAGTTTTCAAAAACTTTACCCAATCTGGTAACCTTCAGCTCTAATACCAAGTGTAACACCCCACCTCCGTTAAGGTCACTCACAAAGGGAATGCCTTAACTTTGATGGAGCATTTTAGTAAACAGAACAGAATATTACAAGACAGATATAAAAATAGTACTTGAAAAACTTTATAACTTTATTGCAGCGGACAGAAATCAGTTTGGTTACAACTTTACCAAAAACTCAAGTACATATATATCAGCCTTGTTCAAAAGCCATCAGAGTACAAAACTTTAAAATCATAATCCCCACAGAACGGAAGCTATACAGAGCCAAGCCATAATTTAAGCACTTCAAGCAGAAGGAATCTGGATCAAGCTAAAGTATTGCCTCCTTAGATAACCTGGGGGGAAACAGACGAAAAAGGGGCGAAAACAAGCAAGGTCAGACATAAAGTCTAGCAAGTCCAGTGATTTTCAGTTATGAACAGATAATAATAACATGACATGAAACTAAAACTGGATGAGAGATAACAGTAACAGGTGTAATGGATATTACAGAAGAACAGAATGACATAGCTATTTCTTTACACTTCTCTGCACTAATACTAGTATAACAAAATTAGGTGTCACCCTAATGTCTAAACCGAAACAAAAACGGGTATAGAATAATTTCCGCGCTAGTAATTGGGCCTTTACCACCCGATCAGAAACAGACAGAAACAGAATGCTGATAATGGGCCTTTACCACCCGAACTGGAACAGAAACAGATTAATCCCTACGGTAACAGAATGTAGCATTAGGTGTACACTAGTAATTGGGCCTTTACCACCCGAACAGACGGTACCACGTAGAAGCAGACAGGTGTTGCCACCCAACAGAAACAGACGGTACCAACAGAAACAGACAGAACTAAGTGTACCCTAAAATCCTACCCCACGCGATCGGCTCCCTAATACATAAATACCCTGTGTCGGCCCCACAGTAGGGTGTATCACTCCCTAAAGTGACAACCAATTGGCACAGGCCTATTTACATATGTCACGGCGTCTTACATCCTCAGAGGCAGACCGGAGTCCATGCACGCACATGACCCGGTTGGAACGCACCATCAACACCCCTCGTCATTATCAGAATGAACCACTTATAATTAGTTCAGTAAGCGTGCCCAGACCCTACCTACTGTTGGGTCAAAGTTTTGATACCAGAAAGGGTTTCTGACTAATATGGGTCCCAAACAATAGATGACACAAGTAATCCCCTTCCTATCCTTGTGTCCCCAGGCTAACAGATTTCAGATTATCTTGTTTACAGGTTCAGACATACAGAATTCAGATCAACTAGTTCATAGACAAGTTTTCAGACTAACGGATCAGATATACAGATTTAACAGACATATAGATAAACTGGTTACAGATTAACAGACTTACATATTAACTGGTTACAGATTAACAGACTTACTGATTAACCAGTTACAGATTAACCGGTTATAGATTGTCTAACTTTGTATTGGGCCTACAGATTCACGAAACGGGTTTATCAGATTCATTGGTCCAATTGGTTTAACCTTACCCACCCAACACATTTTAGACATCATATTTATCTCATATTTTCATTAATTAAATATTAATGCGCAGACCTCTCACATTAGACTGACAGTTTGCGGCTACTGGTTAGGCCGGTTAGTTCCGGGAAGGTTTCTGTCGCAAACTGAGTCTAACCTCGGGTTTCAAGCACGTTATGACTAACTTCTCACATTAGAACCTATTGTTTGCGGCCACTGGAATATGCCGGGCGGTTCCGGGCAGAATTATGCCACAAACTCATTCTAACCTCGAGTTAGCCATGTTTATCTTTGCGGCCAATTTATTAATGATTTACCATTTATACCCACGTGTAATATACATGTCAATTATTCATAACTATAGCCAATTCAGATTATGTCAATAACGGACTAATTATAGCAGATAACTGATTTTTCAGATTAGGCGACCAAATGGATTTAGCAGATTAAGCAAACTAGCAGACAACAGATTAGGCATCTCAACAGATTTAGTTTAGCAGATTTGGAATTTTCAACAGACTTAGCAGATGACAGATTTGGCAGATGAACAAATCTAGCAGACTAGGTAGTAGAGCAGAACTAGCAGATTAAGCAATATGACAGAAAGGAAATATAACAGAACTAGCAGATTAGGCAAATATAGCAGAACTAGCAAATTAGGCAAATATAACAGATTTAATCATTCCTTAAAGTTTCACAAACATATCTTGCCTAATTATAAATCTTGCCTAAGTTCACATGCATAAATAATTGTCATGATTCATAATATGATCATATACCCCATGTTTGCATTAAATTTACATAGCACAGATTATGGTCATAATTTACCATATATCATATGTTTCAATTTTTATTAAACTTGCATAGTACAGAAAATCCATATATAAATTATACCAAATATAGCCATCGATTACTATGCATGTCATATATCCCAAAGATCCCTTACTTAGGTGTTTATTTACGTTAATAGATATCCTACTTTCATGTAAATCTTTATACCTAAGCCATATCCTCTTTATCTCAAATCATATGTTCAATACAGTCTATATTTATGTCCAATTATGTGTCCTCAAATTTATGTTCTAGCTACAGTCCATGTTCTTTCCTCAAATCAGTCACCTATTGGTCATGCCCAATTTATGCATCATTCATTTTACTGTCCCAAACATTTTAGCGTATGTTGATCTCTTATGAGATTGGCTCAGGCTCGTGGTAGCCTGGCTATAGAACAGAAAGCAGAAAGAAATACAGAATAAGGTAGATCTAAACAGAACAGAACAGATATAATCTCAGATTCAGATTTACAATTCATGTAATAATCAGAATTAACGTTTATATCGGAAAATAACTGCACTTGCCTTGGTTGGATTAAAGAAAGAACTTTAATTGTTGTAGAATCATTGCAGAAGCTTTAATCTCTAGTTTGAATTGGGTTGCTTAAGTTGATGTTGATTAGCTTCTAGTTTGGATTCCAGCAGAGTAGCGACGCCATTTTTATTTTTATTTAGAACGGAGGCAGAGAAGAAGCAGAATTGAATTGTGTGTAGAGAAGGCTAGGATTTGGGGCTGTTCAAATAGGGTCAAGTCAACGAATCTAGACAGAAATCGGACCAGATACATAAGATTGCACCCAGGCTCAAAACCAGGTTCGGAGACCAGGTCGACCCCCAGGTTGACTGCCCAGACGACCTGGTCGGGGGGGTCGACTCCCCAGTCGACCTGGGTACTGGGGTCGACTACCCAGTCGACCTGGGTCCTGGGCGGGAAATTTCCCGCCCAGCCCGCTTCTGGGTTTGAATTTGAATTTCGAGCTGTTTTCGATTTTGAAAATTCCTGAAACTTCAGAGGGTCATATCTCCCTCATACGGACTCCGATTCTTGCAAACTCGGACTCGTTTCCAAGCAGAATTCCGAGATGAACGCAATGGAGCAACCCGTTTCCCTTGATTCTTATTTTAAAAATTAATTATCCTCTGATTTTTTACTTATACGTTCACAGAAAACACGGGGTGTTACATTCTATTAGATGGTTGTTCATTTTTTCCATAATTAGACCATCTTTGTTAGTATCAATGTTAACTGCTAATGGTTGAGTTATGTCTACATGGGCTTGAATTTAATCCATTCTTGATTCAAGTTATTGATAGAACTATTTTCAATGCACTAGTTTCGCCGACCGCTTCTTTGCAAAAACAATGTAAGTGATATCTTATAGGTAAATCCAAGGAAACTGATTAACAAAGGTAAATCAAAGCATATGTTCATATCTATATATGAAAGCTAGATCTATCAATGAAGAATGGGTGCAAAGTTGTGCATAAACTAATTCAAGCAAAGTTTAACGATATATGGACATAATCATGGGATCTGAAACAATTATTTCACCTGAGCATGGATAACAATCTCCCCACGGATAGCATACTCATGCTTGACCACCCGAAATGAAGAAAGCAACCAACTTGTGAACTTGTGAAATATTTGAAAGCTGGTAACAAATAGTGGAGATTACAGAAACAGTTAGGACTGATATTTGTAACTTGTGAACGGTTTTTTCCCCAGACTACTTACGGCAAGAACAGACAAGACAAACTATTTATCAGGTGGCATGCAATACACTACATTTCAATTAGAACTAAAAGTACGATAAACTAATATTCAATGAACTAACTCGCTAGATAACACTTGAACTTCAACAAATTTGTAAATAGTTATCAGGTAGTAAACACTATTCGTCCATCCAGCACATCGCAATCAAAAATCTGGAGAAACCTATCGTGTAGTAATCAAAATCGACCAAAAAATATTAACGACATAATATGGTCAAATCTAAAAGGTTAAACTACATCTTACTACTGCGATTTCAGCCAACATAAAGAAAACTAAAATGAAAAGTCACCAAATAAGGGGTTAGGCTTGAGCAAACTGGATAAAATCCTAAGAAGATGAAAAGGAATACATGAAGAGGATTGGCAGAAAAAATCCCAAGATGATGAAGCACCATTTAAAAATTTATGAAGAGGAGTATTGAAAAAATTACAAGAGGAGACCCAAAAGAAATCACAAGAAGCAGAAAATATCATGGAATTGGCAAACGCAGAAATTAAGAAGAAATTACCTGAAGATAAACCAGGTAACAATTGCTAGCGGAATTAGGGGACTTCGTCGCGGATTCATGTATATCTAGGATTCTAATTAGGTTTTAAAAGAATTTTGGGGAAGAACAATAGTTTATTGTGTCTGGCGGTAAAAAAAGAAAACAAGGCGGCAAAGTAGCCGCGAATCTCAAAATGAAGTCAGTAATTCAGAACAGCGTTCACATTTTCGATTTTTAGTTTACTGAAAGCTATTGTCAGCATTCTTGACCGAAACGTTGACCATTATTGCTGTGAAAAGTACATTTTCTTGTAGTGTTGCTAAATTATACTTGCTTGCATAAATATTAATACATAATCTGCATGTATTTAGATAGTCACACAGGGGAATGCATGTTTGTTCACTAGCTTACAGGACAAACTCATGTATGCTCCACGTATTTATCCAAAACAGAGAAACACATGCACACCACCTTTTCTAAATTATGACATCCATTTATGTTTTCATGGATCAAAAATCCTTCCAAATGACATATATCTCATCTAATTATCCAATTCTACCTTGTGTTATCTTCTTTCGCCTCATTAATTTTTTGAATTTAGTACACAATCAGGGAAAATGTTGTGAATTGATGTGTAAAGCTTTTCATTAAAATGTCAATGAAAATTTGTCATGGTTCTGCTCAGTACAAAGTAGAGGTGTCTTTTATGATAACACACTCATTCTAACATTCATTAATACATTTCGTAGAAGAGAAATCAATGGAGTTAACTTTGAGTGATTCAAATAGTCAAAATTTTACCTAAACATTCATAGAAGATAAATAAATGGAGTTATTTAGATAGTTTATATAAAAACCTGAGGTGTAATCTACATGTGTATAAAGTATAAACAGCTGCCGCAAACTTCCCAGTTTATATGAAAACTCAGTCAGAAAGTAAAATCTATGTAAACCAAATTATAAATGAACGAAATCATTGATTCAACTACAATAATCTAAATATCCCCACATAACATCCATTTCTATAACTTATTCTCTAATCATGGTAGTCAGAGTATGTCAAATAACAGAAGTTACCTCGTAATATGTGTAGAAACCTCCACGCTTCTCCATGCAAATCCTTTGCTGCTACTTCTTGAGCTGGAGGTTCTAGCCTTATATCCTATAATAAAGGAAAGGCAAGTACAATGTTAACAATAGTGCTTTACGCAGTTCAATATGTCAATCGTAACAGAGAAATATCAAACAAAATAGAAAAGATATCAATCAAGTTTTTTTTACTAAGCTTCTTCACAAACTAAGTTATAAACAACACAAATAAGCACCTCAATTAGTACCTACAATCCATGTAAAACTGTGTCCAATATGGTGCCTATAAAGAAAAAAGGGTATTTAAATATAGACGTTGAACCAAAATTTATCCATT
Source organism: Allium sativum (assembly GCA_030737875.1). NCBI lineage: Eukaryota > Viridiplantae > Streptophyta > Magnoliopsida > Asparagales > Amaryllidaceae > Allium > Allium sativum. The sequence continues at coordinate 38,227,943 of JASFAX010000020.1, read as the reverse complement.
GACATATAGTTAGTGCAATTTTAAATAAATAAATAAAATCTCACTTGCAAAGCTACCAACAATCAACTTGTAATTTTAAATAACGTAGATTGATATAGAACTCTTATAAAGCTACATAACTGGAGCAATATCTGCCTTGGAGAATACAATGTAATATCATTGGGAAGTTGCATGTTTTATCAAGGATTGCCATCTTGTTCACAATAATAAAAAGAAGACATATGTGGAAATAAAGGATCAGACTAGAAACATACAAGATACAATGGAGATGCAAATGATGGCTAGAGTAGCAACAACATATACTAGATCGAATACAGGATATAATTTCTTATATGTGATATTTGAGAAACACAATCATATTTGTACCATCAACATGAAAAAATGGTGGCTACATTAACAGATAATTTTTCTTAACATGAATCTTAACTATAATCATTTTACATAATTCTTCAGTAAAAATTCTCTAACAAATCAACATGGATACATTAACCGATAATTAAGTCTAAAATAAAAATGAGTACTGTGGATTATATTCTGTTAAAAGTAAAAAACTTAGCATAAAGTAGAAAATCAATGACTAACCATAGGTGTATGCTCTTTTATTTTTAACTTCAAAAGTGTATTGGTATATAAGTCGGTCCGTGTAATTTTGTTCGCTGTTCTTTTAATCAAAATATAAGTTCATTTTAGCATCACTTTATCTTCGAATGTTTTCCATTAGTTCAAAATTTAAACAGTAGTTTTAATGTAGTTCATAACATAATTTTATAAATATTAAGACAAACCAAAAATAGTAGGAGAATATTAATAACAAAACAATCAATAGTCATTTCATATACATTTCTAATTTCTCTTTAAAAAAAATCAGTTCATGCCCTTGCCTTATCATTTTCCTATTTTAAAATACTTCTCTTTTGAATCTATGTTCGTCGGAGCGAATACCAGAAACAAAATGTAAATAGGATTGAAGTTTTATGAACCATTCGAATTGAAATGATGTGTAAGGTAAATATTATTATATTTATATCTTGTCCAGTGCTAGAATAATTCAACAATGCAGTTTCCTATTGATATCCTGACCGTGTATTTCTTTCCATTTAGAAATAAAACGCTGCAACCACACACAATTAATTATAAAAGTATGCAGGAAAAAGCATGGGAAGTCAATCAAAGAAGAAGTGGAAGAACCGAGAGTATGCAGTAGAACACACCCAAACCCAAATAGACAAGGAATAGTTTCTTTTCATCGGTAGTTCCAGGAAGACAAAATAAAAAATTATTTAGCTCAATACCTCCATGCACAAATTTATCATAAAAAAATAAAATATATCACCAAGCAAATAAATTACCTCATTAAACTATATGCTAGAAAATATAATTTTAAGAAAATTTACAAACCAAACAAAAAAATCAACAAAAAGTACCCTTTCATGTAAAGTTTCTCAAGAATTGATATAGCCTCTAAAGCTAAACAAGCTGCCATACTTGGTGACGTCCTGTTCAATATACAATGGTTGTTAACATTACTTAAAACATAACACCGAATATTGGAGAAATGGAATGGAACTTAGAAGATAACGTTTATCTGACCTCAAACACATCATGTCTAATGTGTCCTGATCCATCAGTAACCCTTCTACCCATATACGCCTGACTAAAACCACCTTTGCCCAGTTTCTTATCTACTTTATATGTCAGAGAGCCTCCAACCTGAATAACAAAACAAGCATTGTATATTATCATAATATAGACACTTGTTCTTTTTGTAACCTGAACATTTAAGGGATTTCATAAGCATACCAATGTCATATTTACTAATATCCTATTTTTTATTTGATTTTACACTAACGTTAATACAAAATGTAAAATGTCAGTTTCACAAATATCAAGTGAAGGTCCATTAATTTAAGTGGCAAGTGGTATGACGGTGTAAGTGGATGTCCCAAAAGTCATGAGATCAAACTGTACAAACATCGAATGAGTGATATGCTTGAATAAAGTGTCACTCTTTTTACATAAAAAAAATCACAAATACCAACTATACCTAATTATTTTGTTGACAGTATTTTAAATTATATTTTGTAGATAAAGTTTATTTTTGTAGATTTATTGAAATTTTTGGTTAGAAAAACACAACATGAAAACAAGGGAATTTCACAAATACGTCAGAAAACAAAATCCAAAAGAAAAGGTGAAAAACCCATCAGTAGCGTAAGGGGAAATCTGAGTATCACACAGTAGCAATATTATGCCATGCATGTGATTCATAAATTGGTTAACTAATGTCGATGCATCTTATAACATACACTAAATCAGATCAAGTGTACCCATCGGTTAACATAAAATTTCAGGCAATTTAAACACGAATCAACTCGAACTTATAGTCCCAAATAATAAAAATGTGAAATTTGTAAATAGGTGACAAGGCGCATCTAATCCTAAAATATGCGCCAGTTTACTAATATAATCACTTCCGTCTAAATTATAACTGCATTAGTTTGTTTCAAATATTCAATCACTTTTGTTTCAATGAAGGATTCATTGTCAACAAGGAAAATACTGCATAACAGTGAAAAAATAGTAACATGGCATAATCTAGTCAAACGTTTAACTTAAAACTAAAGTTCAAGCTTGATGTTGAATTAAATTCATAAATCGTTCTCTCAGAATAATCTATCATTCCTCGACTCAGGCAAAAAATAATATCAAAACCTAAAAATTTATACAGTTCGACTCACCTTACTTAAAGTCGAAGTCTGAATCAAAGCCCAAAAATCCATGCCTAAATCGAAACATCTGAACCAAAACTGGAGAATTTCGGAATCAATCTGCTGACGAAAAACAAATTGGTATTTGATTACTGAAGCAAAACATAAAAGCCAAGACCAATTTGAACTGAATTTATCGATTTACCTAATTGATGGAATTAGGGTATGACGGAAGTCAAGAAGGCGAGAATTAGGGCACGAAGAAACTAAAAAAAGAGGGAATTAGGGCAGGGAGAACGCAGGAGATGAAACTAAAGAAAAGAAAATAAGCGAGGGAAACCAAACTTTTTTACAAGGTGCAAGTAAAAGAGGCGGTGGCGAATATTTTGCGTAATAACCTGGTAGAACGATGATATATCAGCGTTTAGACGTAAATTTTTTGAGTAAACAAATCTTTTAACCGCATTCGCAAGAAGAACACTGAGAATGATTGCTGTTGAAACACATTTTGTTGTAGTGATGACTTATACCATGAAATAAGTGAATCTAAGCTAGAAATGTGGGAAAGCACCCGTACGCTATCATTTGATAAAGAGAACTTAAGTCATGCTTGAATTCATTGGTAAAGCTTAGTTAAAAGGAAGTAAGTAACAAACCTTAGTTAAAGAGAACTAAGTAACATAAACTAAGTATCAAACCTTGGTTAAGAGAACCAAGTAATAAACCTTAGTTAAGAGAACTAAGTTGTAAATCTTAGTTAAGAAAATGAACGATTTAGAGAACTAAGTAGTAAACCTTAGTTAAGAGGACTAAGTAGTAAACCTTAGTTAAGAAAGCTAACGATTCAGGAAACTAAGTAGTAAACCTTAGTTAAGAAAGATAATGATTCAGGAAACTAAGTAGTAAACCTTACTTAAGAGAACTAAGTAGTAAACCTAAGTCAAGAAAGCCAAGTAGAACACGAGGAGGAGCGAACGTCCATCTGATCATGAAGAAGGCTCCAACGAACTGGGTCACGAAGCACGCGGCTTCGAGGGGACGTGAGGGTACTCTTGGTATCCCTCTGTGAGGTTGCAGATGATCCTCCTGGGCTCACAGAGGTTAAGGTCTGCATTAGAAGAGCCAAGGGTATGCCTTGGTTGCAATATAAGCAACCTAAAGACTAGGATGGGTCAGCATGAGGCGGCGATATCTTGTTTAGCCCTGTGATAGCACGTCGAGTATACCTACCATCTTGAGTCAATCGTGATACGCAAGCGGAAAGGTGGAGAACTCCAAAAGACCATATACTTTGTTATCTAGTTATGGGTGAAGGTGGCCAATAGGTTTGTGGGGGCATAGAGGGCCTGCATACAGTTCTCATTCTTGATTTTCTTGGGTGCCTTTCATTAGTTGAGGGAGGGGTCAAGTGGGACCATAGCCACATACGGATAAAACAGACCTTAGCATCTGCATCGACAGATAACTTAAATCTCCCGACCGAGTTCCGTGTTTCTTAATTAGCCCTGCCACGGGACTCAAGCTGCACATATAGAGGACATGTGCAACTAGATATCTAGCACGTTTAACGACACGATTGGGACGTAAAGCCTAGGAACATATATTGCTCTGGGTAGTGTGTCCTAGACTAGGGGGAATTTTTCGATACGTAGCATAAACCCTAGTGGCCCTAGGTAGCATAAACCCTGGTCGGATCTAGAAAGCGTTCAAAAGGTAGCATAAACCCCAATGGCCCTGGGTAGCGTAAACCCTGGTTGAATCTAGGAAGTGCTAGATAGAAAACCTTAGATTAGATCTAGGTAATAAACGGAATCTAGCAAGATCAAGAGTGGTAGTCCAAACGGTTTCGAGAATGGTGGCACTACACTAAAGTAGTATAGATTTACATGATGAAGCCCGTACGACATACGACAAGGGACTGTATATATACATGGAAAGGATTATATGAGTTGGGGGTATCTACATATATGTTTTATTAGATTTATCTACTAGTGGGACATGAGTATAGCCTAGAGAGCTAATATCGCGAATAACCTAATAAGCAAGAAAATATAACTGAACGGTATATGTAGGATTATACAGAAGTTTATTCTAAGTCCACTCACACAGAACTTATGTTCTGAACCCCTCCTCATTAGATACTTCCAGGTTAGGTTCATGACAGAGATGGTATAAGCTTTGGTACTGGTTAGGCAGTATGTTTTATAAGGTAAAGCTATATTTAAAGTATATTATACCTTGAATTCCTTCCGCTGTAGGATGCTTACGAATTCTGACATGTTTTCTTTATCTCTGTCTTTTTCTGCATGATACCAGAGCGCCCAACTCGGGTTTCGATAAATTGGGTTTTTGAAAGAAAAAAAATCGGTCTGTCGGAATCCGGGTTGTTACATGTGGATTATTTTCTACTGGTTGTGCTCGATTGTCTACTACTACTTGTGCGTTATCTTCTACTACTACTTGTGGATTGCCCTCACTTTGAACCTTATTGTCTTCAATATGCTTCTTCCGTTCATTAGGCTTGTATGATATATTTTTGGCTCCTTTGCTTTTTTCTGTTGTCGCGTTATTGCCCTCATTTCCTATTACTAAAACATGAGGAAAAACATAAAATATATAGCACAACTATACAATCCAAACACTTTTACGCTAAGGCCATCCTGAATATGTTACACCTCAATATGTCATTTACAGGAAAACAACATTGCTTTTCACGGCAAACAACTGCAGTTTAGGACTCTCGACATGAATTTTGTTAATATGTCGAGCGACTGAAATGACATGGAGCGACTAGTCGATTAGTCAGTCGACTCGACTTAACAGACTGGTTTCAAATTGTTTCAATTTGGGCCCAAAACCAAAAAAAAGGAAGAAGCGGGTCTTCAATATTGATAACATTACAATGGATGGACTCTTGATCCTGAAAAGGAATAATTTATTCTTTTTGCAAAAAGAAGCAAGGCTTTGTCACAATAATTTTTTTTTGCAATCTCTTGATCCTAAAAAGGAATAATTTATCAACATAAAGTAAAGTACGGAAGGCAAAATTTTGGACAAAAAATGAAAACCTTTTTCCACATACATATATATTTAAACCACCGCACGAATGGATTCTCATTGTAGCTCTCGTTACCAAAAAAAGAGTTGCATTTGTGTAGTTGTCTATCTTTTTAAGTAAGAGAATTATGCCTTGAACATTGTTTTAAAAAACCTGCCTCAAGGCTCGCCTCGAGGAAATAAGAGATAAAACGCCTTGAGGCTTATTCCAAAAGGCTTTTTACCTCTAAAACTTACGCCTCAAAAATTTGCGGCATACAAAGCGCATAAAGCTTACGCCTCAAAAATTCGGTCTAAAACTTAATCTAGTTAAATTTTTTTTTTTGCTAAACAAAATAAAGAACACTGTAGTCGAGTCAAGCATAGGACTAACAGCTAAAGCAACAACCCTAGAATCATCTACATATATTTAATCAAAAGTTATACTACTCATAATCTTTGAACACTAAATCTTAATGAATCTACAACTTCTTGCTATCTAACCATAGCCACAGAGTCCATCCATTGCTCCATGTACAACACTAACAGACTGTATTAATTAGAAGTTTATAGTTATATATGTATATATTTATTTATCGACTAGTCTACGACTAGTCCACTAGTCGACTAGTTGGACCTCCGTCGACTCGACTCGACTTACCGCCATGATAACCATATTACACGATCCATTATTGTTATAATCAGATGCTCAACTACCACCTTCTCATATTGATGGCTAAGATTTCGACAATCTAAGCAAGGACATAGAATTTTTTTCATCGTAGTATGCACAAACTTCCGAGCTCCTTGCTGATACTCACTACTAGTTCTTTGAAAAAAAAATATTTTTTAGCTTCCGTCAAAATATAGGATATGATTTTTAAACTTCATTTATGTTGAGAATTACGTAGTTGCCAGTGTAGATTCACCCAATTTTTATCCATCATCATCTACTACATAAGCAAGCAAATTTCTAAAATTTGAAGTAATAGTCTATTGTTGAGTACAAGCAAATTAACATAACTACTTAAATAAAATAGTGATACTAAATGAGACACAACAACTTTTAACTGCTAATAACACAGTCAACATTTTCAACAGGCACACCAGATGTTAGAAAAAACTGAACATTGGCTAATCAATGAAAAAGATAAAATAATCAAGGCGACGCTTACAGCGACTTAAGGATGATGAAGACTGAACGTGATCTATGGGTCCGACCTCCACTGGAATGGAAATTCCTCCACTGGAACCGATTACCTTCTGTTATGACAACCAAGAGACCAAGAGCAGCCGTGCGAAGTGACCGGAGATTCGAAAGTGAGACGGAGACAAGGCGAATGACGAAAATTGGATGGAAAAATTGTAATTGAGAATTTAAAATTTTGGGGAAATATTATGGATTCGCGGCCGATTTTTGTTACAGTGGAGGGAAGTGAAAAATTTTTCCCGCTTAAATTTATGTTAGCGTTTTAATATAAAACCAACGTATTCTGCGTTATTTCCGTAGCATGGAGACCAAAACGCTGTGAGTTGCAATTGTAGATAACTCCTTTTGTTATAGTGAAATATCTTCGAAGGATTACCATTAATAAATAAATAAACCAAATACACCGTATGCAAGCAAATTCCAGACTCACCTCTTAACTTTAGCAGGTAATAAACCAAGATATAATGGATGGTTTGATTCAATAATGATCAATAACATAACGTTTTTTATTAATCACAAATGCATCACTATATGAGGATCTTTAGATGTTCCTAGTACATCCAAAATATTGTGAGCTCAATATAGCTGCTATCTAATTGTTGATAACAATTAAAGTAATGTGGTATATCATTTTTTTGCAGTTATACTAAAAAACATAAGAAGGAAAAAAATACATACCTTTGATTCTACTTGTCATGATCCTACTTCCGTAAAATTTTGAATCAATTAGATCTTCAATGTAATATCTGTATCATTATTCTGTTTGCGAAAAACCTTATACCATGCGGCCTGAAAATTGGAGCAAATTCTCAAAAGCTCAACAGTGATATGTGTATTGTGAACATCAGAAAGAAAAATTCACTGAGGTCCGTGTAAACAATAATTTTTATTGCACATAGCATACAAACTAAATCATTGAACTTATACAGGCAATTGCTGAAAACATCATATTTGTATGGTGTATTATTCTGTAAATAACAATTGTCATACACAATTTACGGCTATAGCAGCTAATTAATCATTTTATTTATGCACTCAAATTGATCAGTAAATTTGCAAAAGTTGTCACAGTCAAATTATGAAAATACGATCTATTAAATTATGTAAACATACGATTCAATAATGGTATTTCAAACAACTATACTATTGCAATACATTTTATTTTCCGCTTTGTACGCTTATTTTCAGGTCCAAAACCTTAAAATAATTTGCATAAGCAGGTATTTTGGTCAATAATTTTTTCCCTAGTTTTTTCACTTGTTCCAACAGTTATGCAACAAAATGTTGTTACTAGTATTGGTCCAAAGTAAAAAAAAACAATTGTAATCAAATAATTAATAATAATGGGTAACATCCTAATTGGTAGATAAGACGCTACAAAAACATACTAGTGCTAGCAACCTGTAATAAAGGGGGTGTATTTTATTTATTTATTTTTCGTGTGTGTGTGCACATGTGTGTCACCGTGTGTGCCTCCATGGCGTATAAATAAACTTACAGGAGCGTCTAAGATTGTAAATCTTGTATTTTCTATCTCAAAATGAGCTCTGTCAACTTCTACAGTTTTCCCCTGAATTTTTTTTTTTAAATATATTGACAAAATAAGAAGTATATGCACTAGGAACCAATTACTAATAAGTGAAACTAATAGTTTTAAAAGCATACCTTTGCTCGTTCCTCTTCATTAGTGTCCATGATATAAGCCATGTACCTATAACATGAAGAATAAGAAACTGATATAAACTAAAGATAAGCCAGCGAATAATAAGACGATTAAATCTTTGGCTTCTTTATACTATGTGATTGTAAGACAAATATTTGATGTAATGCAACTAAAAGAAAATAAGTCGAACATATTTTTCTGCAAAGTGACTTAGAATTACAATTAGTTTCTTAAGGATATGTAGCTAATATAATCCCATGCATATATTCCATAAAAGATATTGATCACTGGGTTCCCACAATCAGTTATAAGATAGAAGAAACTCTCCTCTTTAAACACTTTTTGCACAAATGTTATTCACACAATATGAAACATAAATTTAAAAAATGCATATTTTCTGTTAAATGGTAGAACTTAAAATTTCACCGTTATACATAGTCGACAAGGCAGGAAAGCGCAAGGCCTGTTATCTTGCACTTTTATGTGTGCACTTTGAACACCCAATTTTTTGGGGCATGTAAACCTTAAAACACAAATTGTGACAGGGTAAACCTTAAAAAACAAATTGTGAAAGGGTAAACTGCTTTTCTCTCAAACTTCTTTAAAGCACAAATTGTGACAGGGTAAACCTTAACACTTGCTCAAATCTTATAGTTTACTTCGTGCAAACATTCACAAGCATTCTTAAGAGAAATTCATTGTAGCATGAATAATTAGATTCTGAATTTAGCCACCATAGACTATCTTTCATATTTAGAGGTTAATCCCTCAGAAATCTATAATGTATTTTGAATCTTTTGTCGTTAAAGTAAAGGAATAATGATACATCTATAGCATTAATGAATGTGATGGCTTTATAGAACATAAAGTAATGATGAACATACTTTGGATGCCCAAAAATAAAATAAAACGACGGTCTAACTATGGTACATTAACAATAGGTAAACATGATTTGAATGAAAAGAAACCACGCTTTCCGACAATTAGTCAAAGAGAAACCTGAACAAGTTGCAAACATAATTCTTGATAGTTATAGAAATGAACATAAAAAAATACCTTTTAATCATGAGCAGGTCGGTTTGATATTACAAATAAGGCAACTAATGTATTTCCATAGGATGCAAATTCGTACCCTAAGCACATCCTTTTGAACTTTTCTTATAAAAGACTAATTTCCAATGGCAACCCACAGCGTATAAACAACTTGAAAGTGTAAGCGCAAAAGGAACGACAAAATTTACTTGATTTCTTTCATATATCATGTGATTTTTTGTGAAGTATTTGTATGTATCATGTCCCTTTACAAGCATGGCTTGGTCAATGGAACCAATGATCCCTATAATTCGTGCTAGAAGAGTAGCAGAGGAATCAATCTGGAATAAAACCTGCATAGATGTAATCATTAAATAAAAGATTTCATAAATGATAGGTTATAGTACATTATGGCTCGTCGGATTGTTCATTTGCATTAGAATTAACAGGTTAATTATATTTTAAAGCTACCTATGGATCATTGGGTTATACCAGCATATTGAGCATTAAGAGGCCTTGATAGTTTATTTTGGGATGTTTTTCCACACACCCTTTAAAAAACATAGGTTTTAAAAAACTCATGCCGAATGTTTTAGCGAAAACCGAAAAAAATAGAATTTAAACTACAAGCATTTGCAATTAGAACTAAACATAGTTGCATTCTTCGCCGTAAATATTTGAATTTAATTGCACTTTTATTAAATGAAATTTTGCGGTCTACACCGTAAAAATGTGCATTACACACTTTAAACATTTGCAGTCCACACTGCAAGTATTTATTTACAAATATGTGCATTTTAAACTGCGCATGTATGCACTTTAAATGACAAACATCTGCTATTTTAACAAATATATGAAGTTTAATAGGGATGAAAATCTATTGGTTGAGATTACTGTATCACCAACTTGTACCCCAGTTGAAATACAAGTTAGCAATAAGTAGTTTTACTAGGAAAATCATACGCTTCTACTCAAGGAAGTAAAGGAAAACATCATAGAACTGAAATGACAGCATGTGGCACGATAGCACAAGGATTATAAAACAACAATCATTGTGTTCTATAGATGAGCGGATAATACTATTATCCTTCTTGAATAATCTAGAGGAAACGGTTACTAGCTTTCTCGATTTTTGTCCTTAGCTTCCTTCTCATTTTTATGAATGGTTCTATCATCGACCTAACCACTAAGGAAAATGCGATTCACGTAATACCAAGCAAGAGGCGGAGGTTGAGAAAATAGGGGAAAGCCAGTAGAGTTTGCGGGAGACCGAAACCTAATAGCGATGGTGAAAAAGGGAAAAACAATTGGGAAATTTCTTAGGAGATGAAGACGGAGCGAGTAACTGAAAAGAGAAAAAAATTGGTGAATTCGCCAAGAGAGGAAATTGGATTTAGGGATTGTATGATACGGGATTGTGAGAAATGAAAAACAACGGCCAAATTGGAGACAGAAAAAATATAAGGATTTGATATGGACCAAAGTTGTATCAAATGAAGTGATCCGAGGCATTGAAGATGTACAGTTAGATTCCAGATGTTGGGGGTGACATGGATCGCAAAAAAAAAGTTTGATACGTGTGAGCCCTACCAAATTTGATACGACTTAAAGCCGTATCAAATCTCTGCATCCTAGTGTGCCAAATTTGCTATTTTGGTGTAGTTGCTGTTTGCTATTTTCTGAGTGTTGTAGTGAGGCAAATTGTACAAACACTATGGTTGTTATCCACCTGTATGGGAATTACTTTCTAGTTGTCCTGAAAGTTTAGTGTTTTCCTGCTTCACTATCACTACCTATTGTATATATTCTATTATATTTTATCCATGCGTTGTGAGTTTACGACAGATTCTGATGATATTTACCTATCTTGATGATCATACATAGCTATGGTGCACACCTTTCAGTGCATTATTTCTTTTGTTTAGTGCAAGGGTTATGGGTGGTCGTGACATGAAGTCACAGGACGCAGGCACACACACCCAAAAATACACAGGTGCCTGCTCCATGCGGTATATCCTTCTAGAGGAGCATGCGCTCGGTCCTCCTTTCGGGGAATTTGAACTTCGGTCCAAGGTATGTTGATCCTTGCACATATGCGCTTTAATGCAACTTTATCCACACTTGAAGGCCCTGAATCTGGTGGGTTGTCAACTATGATAACACCTGCCATCGTATCCGTAGCCTTGGGGGCATCACTTTTTTTAATGTCTACGTTTTCCTCCTCAGGATTCTCCTCGGCTATAATTGCCCCCTCCGGCACCGACGGTTCAGTCAGGTGCTCAACCTCCTATTGTCCTCTTGACTGCAAGCCACGGTTGGGCGCTTTCGGTGAACCTAAAGTCTGGGCAGGGTGGAATCTGAAGAAGTCTCAAGCTTGTTGTCCCCGGAACTAGTACTATTAGTTGAGCCGGACTGGGATGGTGAGTGCTATGAAGCTTCATCCTCCAAATTCTGTTGTGTTTTGGATCTTGTCTCCATTTGCTAAATATACTAAAATATAGTTGCATTAAACATTGCATTTAAAACTTGTACCGTTCGCGTTGGTGCAAGCTAACGTGTAACATGTAGTGAAGTGCGATGATGATGCAATTAAAGTAAAGGGATTCAGGACATGGCGACGATCACTGTTTCATAAAAACTGTGACAGCCCACGTCCGTTAATGTCACTCACTAAGGGAATGCATTAAGTTTCGTGAAGCATTATAGGTAAACAGACATAGAATAATTACAAGACAGATATAAATAAGATAGCATTGGAAATTTAAATTTTAATCTTTAACATAAATCATAATACCGTGGTCCACAATACCATAAGTCACAAAAACCATTACAATAAAATAAATTCTATCTTGCACCATCTGAGTACATAAGAATATAAAAGATAATAATTCCTCAATTGAAAGAGTTAAGCCATAGTAGAGACAAGAACTTGAGCCATACTTCAGAAGTAGCTCCTAGCAAGGTGATATCTGAGTCCTAACTAAGCCTGAGGTTTTCCTCCCTGAGAACCTGAGGGTGGGGGGAAAGGAAGAAGGAGAAACAAAAGGGTCAGACATAAAGTCTGGTGAGTCTAGTTACTTTTAGCCAGTAAATAAATAAAAGTAACATGACCGGCATATAAAGTAGATAAGAGAAATCACTACATAAATGGCAGGTGTGACAAGGTAGACAGGGTAAGGTGTTTACACTTCTCTAATGATAACTCTGCACTATTACTAGTATAACTGGAATGAGATGATCCCTTCCACTATAAGGTGATAAACTTAGGGCATATGTCCAAATATACTCTAACCACTACCCTAATCGATCGGATCCCTACTCCATAGAAACTCTATGTCGACCCCATGGTAGGGTGTACCACGTCCTACAGTGGAAACCCCTCACTGATATGCACAACCCCGTATCTACTGGTGTCACGGTCATCTTATCCCCCTCTGCCCGGCTCATGCACGCACATGGCCCGGTCGGTTTGCGCCGCCCACACCGTCCTCCACGTTTGGATCTCTTACAATCAGTCAGTAAGCTTGTCCCCTCTCCACCTAGTACGGAGTATTTTATTTGATACTTACTCCGGGTTACTGACTGAAATGGGTCCCACACAATATGATACAAGCTCTCCCCTATGTCTTGTATCCCCCACAAGGATTTTCACTGACTATGTATACCACTAAGTGTCTTTAATTACATAACCCTATACCAGTTATGCTCACCCAAAAAGGTGTTTTTAATTACATAACTTTTATACTTTCCTCTAGTTATGTATACCACTTGTAACACCCCGTGTATTCTATAACCGTGAAATTCATAAATTAAAGTATAATTAATTTCAAATCAAAGAATTAAGGGAAACGGGATACGCCATTGTGTTCGTCTCGGAAAAATACGCGAAATAGAGTCCGAGTTTTCGAAAAACGGAGTCCGTATGAAGAAGATATGGCCCCCGGAAGTTTCAGAATTCAGGTTAAAATTCAAATAGACGGAAACAGCTCAGAAAAACAAGTTTAAAATTCAAAATCGGGCCCAATAGGCCAGGGCGGGAAATTTCCCGCCTAAGGCACCCAGGTCGACTTGGCAGTCGACCTGGGCTAGCCAGGTCGACAGGGCTGTCGACCTGGGTAACTCGTGTCGACTGCCAAGTCGACACGGTGTCGACTGGGCTGTCGACCTGGCCCCAGAGCCAGGTCGAACCCAGCCCATCCTGGCTGGCCAGGTCTGTGTTTGGTCGATTTTCTGAGCCTTTCCTTGTCACTAGGGCTAGGTGTCAGCTCCTGATTTGTCTCTCTTTCGAATGAATGGCTATGATTAACCCAAGCTACATCGACGGTCCGAATCAATTCATAAACTCTATAAAATTGACCCTAGACTCTACCTAATCTATTCATTCAAAAATAAGAATGAGGCCATCATGCTGCTGAGGAACGACTAGGAGTAGCCACCAATTTGAGAGACAATTAGGAGACAAACTCTAAATCATAAAGCAACTACAAGTTAAACTTAAACAAATCAAATCAACGCCTACATCAAAGGAATAGCATCTCCAAATCCAGAATTCAGATTCCTGAATTAAAGAATTCGTCACACGATTGTAAGTAGAGTACTATTCCGGTATGAATTAAATAACTGTGTTTGATTTGTGTAAAATGAGAATTACACTTGATTTGTGGTGATAGTGATTCATATTTGTGCGTTGCTATGATTCTAATCGATTTGGAATGTTGTGATATAACGATTGGATATTCTCAAGTATGTAATTCATGATAAAAACTACATGTTAGTGGTAGTTTATTTGAGATTCATGCAAGTATACGATTGGATATTCGCAAGTATGTAATTCATGTTGAAGCTACATGTTTGTGGTTGTTTAATTGAAATTCATGCAAGTATGCGGTTTTGCTACTATGCCAACATAATGTATATTTTTGTACAAAATCACTTTGTGTGTAATTGGATCAAATTTGGGGTATTATGATTCATATGAAATTATGTTGGAATTGGCATCATGATCTATGTATAAAACCATACTTTTGTATTAGAAACAAAAGTAAGCCTCTTTGTGAACTTATGTTGATTCTATGAATATGACTAGGCTATGTTTGGTATTATGCCTAATTGAAAAACATGTTAGGCCTATATTGTTAACAAGAATTATATGATAATATATGTGACACATAGCTAAGTTAGATTTACATTCCAATTGCAAGTTTGCATGAATAAAGTAAAAACCATGATTTCATGTTTAGGAATATTTATGCCATGATTACATGAATAGATCAAAAACCATGATTTCATGTTTAGGAATATTTATGCCATGATTACATGAATAGATCAAAAACCATCATTTCATGTTTGGGTATATTTGTGCCATGATTATGTGAATAGATTAAAAATCATGATTAAGTTGGAATAATTCTAGTTGAACTATACTTTTGTATTAGTAACAAAAGTAAGCACCTTTGTAAACATATAGTAACTTTATAAACATGATTTGCTTATGTTTGACATTATGCCTAAGTAAAAATATAGGTTTATGTTGTAGTTAAGACTATGTGTCAATAATGATATCTAATTTAGTTAGATTCTTAACTTAACTACAAGTTTACATGGTTTGATTCATGTCACTTATGCTTTATGACCAAAGTATATGTTACCACAATGCAAGTACACCAGTTTCTATTTTGTAGTTCCAACGTTATGTTGCAAGTTCATGCGTTCACATTCCCCTCTTTGTGTATATAATCACGTTTTAAGCCTCCCCTTTTTCACGTGGCTAAGTTGGGTTTAAAAGGCTAAGCCCAACATATATTATAATAAACGGACGTATTAAACGGGGGAAATAGCGTTGGGCCAAATTAATTAATAAATGAAAATATAAAAGTAGAGGGGCCCAAATTCAAGAATGGGTTGGGCCCATGATTGGTGTAAACCCTTACACCATTAGCTTAAATTGATTTTGAATAATGGGCCGCAAATATTTACATATAAGAAAATAAAGAAGAAAGACAAAATATGTAAATATAGAAAATACGATGTGTTTAACCCGAGGTTGGATTGAGTTGTGATGTAAACCTGCCCGGAACCGCCCGGCTGTCCAGTAGTCACAACAACACCTATCCAATGTGGGTGGTTAAACATGGAGCCCAATAAGGACCCGAGGTTAGACTGAGTTGTGGCGTAAGACTGCCCGGACCCAACCGGCAATAGGCAGCCACAACAATACCTGTCTAATGTGAGAGGTCAAGGCTTTAATAAGACAATTAAGGCTGAGTCAGGATGGATAGGATTAAGTAAATTATATTAATACTTAATCAAGATGGAACATGCTAAACTAAACAGACTGATTGGGGGTTAGGTTTATAAAACACTTAACCAACTTAGCATGTTGGCTAGAAATAGAAAAACCTAGTAGCGGGGGACCCTTTTCAGCAGTAACCCTATAAGGTATCATGATACCCTGAAACTAGGCAGGGTGGGGCACGATTACTGGGCTGACTGTAAGAGGTCAAATCGACGGCGGTGGTGCAGCAGTGTAGGTTCTAACGGGGTGTGGGCGTACACTCACTCCGGCGCAGAAAAATAAGGCACTGGGCACCAGTAGCGTACCTGTGCATTCTAGGATTGTGTCGGGCCGCCACCATGGGACTTGATACACCCCATGGTGGGACCAACATAGGTAACTACAACATCGGGGGCCGTAAGACACATGTAACTATGCGAGTAGGAGCCGATCATCATAAAATGGATCACTTCACCCTGATTATGGGGTGCCTGTTGGGAACTAGTTTATATGGGTACAGAGATTAATATGGGGTACGATAGTATATTCGACCCTAGACAACTTAACTAAGTATATGGTGCTTTCCCATTTCTAGTTTATACTTATCATACCTAGTTCTTTATTCATAGACTGAATAGTCCTAGACTTACTCAGGCTTTATGTCTGACTCTACTTTTCTTTCGTCTTCTTTTCTTCCGTTCCCCCCCCCCCCAAGGTCCACGGGGAGGGAATATCGCAGCTTGACCAGCCTTCATATCCAGCTTGAAGAGAAAGAATGTATTGCTTAGATCTTTTCGTTTTGGACTATGGCTTTGGACAGCAACTATGGGACTTTTGCGGTTTATTTATGTTTTCTTTATGCTTCTTTAAATAATGTAATCAAGACAGTTGTGAAGATGTTATGTTTTTGGAAGTATTGTAAGACAATTATGGTATGGTTGTTGCAACACGTATTTTTAATGAAATAAAAGTTGTTGTTTTTCCGCTGTTCAAAAATATGTGTTCTTGTATCTGTCTTGAATATATGTGACTTATACTTATAAACCTCCACCAAAAATTAGGGCATTCCCTTTGAGAGTGACCCTAACGGAGGTGGGGTGTTTCACTTGGTATCAGAGCATAGGTTTACCAGATAAGATAAAAAGTTTTGGAAATTTATTTTCAAAAAGGAAATTTAAAGAAGCATTTTTTTTAAAAGATAAAATGTTTTATTTTAAAAGGCAAAGTCCCCCCCCAAAGCCATAGGTACTATCTCTTATCCTTCATTTTGAATCTATCCTTTTTGTTTCAGCATGTCCGAAGAACTTAACTTGCCAGAGGGTGTACCAATACCTGGTTGGTTTAGACAGTTCTTAGAAGCAAGGGCCACTCAGCCAGGTCCTACCGTTCCTCCTCCCCCAGCTGCAGGAAATCATCCAGCTGCAGCAGCACCTCTTCCTCCACCTCCTCCGTGGGGAAACACTTTTGCTAAGATATGTAAAGATTTTAAAGCTATGGGAGGAAAGGATTTCCATGGAACTGAGTCCTTTGTGGCAGCCAGAAATTGGCTGAAAGAAACCGAGGACTTATTCGTCATCTTTGAGGTAGAAGATAGACAGAAAGTACAACTGGCAGTTTGGCTACTAAAGGGCGAGGCTTCCTACTGGTGGGAAGTCACTAATGCAGAAAGACCAGTGGAGACATGGGAGGACTTTAGGGCAAGGTTTGAGGCTAAATTTCTCTCAGATGCGGAAAGGAGTTTGCAGTTGGAAAAATTCTTATTTCTTAAGCAAGGGAACAAGACAGTCAAAGAGTATGTTAATCAGTTCGATGAGCTGGCTAGGTTTGGGCTGGACCTAGTCAACACCCCGCACAAGAAGGCTCTCCGTTTCGTCAAAGGGTTGAATGAGCCATTACATAGTTTGGCCATGACCCATATACCCATGGGAGCTACATATGAAAGGTTGGTACAAATGGCATTGCTAAACGAAGAGGATAAGGGCAAGAAGGAGACAAAGGCAGAAAGCTCTCAAGGGAAGATAGAGGGTTTGCAGCCTAAGAAGACAGACTTTAAGAAGGGCGGGAAAGGCAACAAAGAGAAGAGGAAGTGTAATTTCTGTGGCAAAGTGGGGCACTTAGTGAAAGATTGCCGGAAAAAGAAGGCCAAGGAGAATGGTGGGTGCTTTTCTTGCGGTGAGACAGGCCACAGGGCTAAGGACTGCCCAAAGAAACGAGGACAGGGGCAGAGGGCAGGATCCACCTCAGGGGCACAAGTTCATGTGCTAGAAGCGCCACCTCTGCAACAGCGAGGTATAAATACTTCTGTAGAAAGTGTAGTTATCTTTATGATCACCCCGTTCGCACTTTATTTGATTCTGGCGCATCACACTCCTTTATCTCGTCTGCTTTAGTAGAATCTCTGCACCTAAAAACTAGTATGGTAGAGGACCCCTTAATTGTTTCAAACCCAATTGGGGGACCAGCTCATTTGTCTATGATCTGTTTGGGATTGAAAATTTCTATTCTAAGCGTAGAATTTCAATGTAGTGCCTTTGTTTTGGGCTTTTCGGGATATGGTTTGATTTTGGGCATGAATTGGCTATCCAGTAATGGGGCCATCCTTGATTGTGAGAAAAGGGTTGTTAGGCTCCTAACCTAGCTCGGTAATACTTTGGAAATTTTTTGTAATCCCTCGTATGCGGTTATGCTTAGTTACCTTGAATCGCTAGATGCCTCTGTTGAAAATTTGCAATCGGTTAGAGTGGTCCGGGAATATCCGGATGTCTTCGAAGAGGTGAAGGGCTTGCCTCTGAAGCGGGAGATAGACTTCCGCATATATCTGGTAGATAATGCAAAGCCCGTTGCGTTGCCCGTTAGACACATGGCTCTACGGGAAAGAAAAGAGCTCAGTAAACAGATTAAAGAGCTTCTAGAGAAGGGGTTCATTAGGAGGAGCATTTCAGAATGGGGCGCTCCAGTGGTGTTCGCTACAAAGGCGGATGGTTCACTCCGTCTATTTGTTGACTATAGGGAGCTCAACAAGCTAACGAAAAAGAATAGGCACCCTCTCCCCAGAATTGACGATTTGTTTAATCAGCTTGTAGGAGCGTCTGTTTTCTCCCAACTCGATTTAGCGACCGGTTTTCATCAGCTAAGGGTGGCTGAAGATAGTATCGATAAAACGGCATTCAGAACCCCAGACGGCTTCTTTGAATGGCTTGTCATGCCTTTCGGCTTGACAAATGCACCTGCTTACTTCATGGACCTGATGAGTAGGGTATTCAGAGATTTCCTCAATAAGTTCGTAGTGGTCTTCGTAGACGATATCCTTATCTTCTCAAAGAGTGAAGAGGAATATGCTCAGCACTTAAGGGCAATCATGGAAACTCTGCGAGTCCATCAGCTAAAAGCCAAATTCTCCAAATGCCACTTTTGGAGAGAAGAGGTGAGGTTCCTTGGGCACATAGTATCCAAACAAGGGTTAGCAGTGGACCCTGCTAAGGTAGTGGCGGTACAGGATTGGAAGACACCAAGGAATGCAACTGAGGTCCAAAGTTTTCTAGGACTAGCAGGTTTCTATCGAAAGTTCATAAAGGATTTTTCGAAAATCTCAGCTCCGCTCACGAAATTGACCAAGAAGAATCTAGCATTCAATTGGGACTTGGATTGCGAGTTTGCTTTCCAGCGACTAAAAAGGGCTCTTACAACAGCCCCAGTTTTGACGTTGCCAGATGGAAGCAAGATGTTCACTGTTTATACAGATGCATGTGGGACAGGGCTAGGCGCCGTCTTAATGCAAGAAGGAAGGGTAGTAGCTTATGGCGGGAGGCAGTTGAAAGTGCACGAAAAGAACTACCTGACCCACGATCTTGAGTTAGCTGCCATCGTCTTTGCACTCAAGTCTTGGCGACACTATCTCCTAGGTGAGAAACTCGAACTTTACACTGACCATAAATCGTTGAAATATCTTTTCTCGCAGAAAGATCTTAACTTGAGGCAACAGAGATGGATGGAGTTTCTTGCCTCGTACGATTTCGAGATCTCCTACACTCCGGGCAAAGGCAACGTAGTGGCAGACGCGTTGAGCCGAAAGAAATTGACCCTAAGCCCGCTGTTTGTTGAAAGACAAAGCCTAGAGTTTATAGCCAGCTTCGACTTTAGGCCTTCCTCCGATTTTGTACCAGGCTTGCTAGCATCTCTCGAAGTGCGCCCGACTTTAGTGGACTCAATAGGGACAGCACAACGCGAAGACCCTCAGCTTGTGGAAACGATTGATAGGCTAATTAGGGGTGAGACTTCAAGTCACCTCAACAGATACTCCATCGACGATAAGGGTTGGCTAAGGCGAGACGAAAGACTATGCGTCCCACAGACAAGGGATTTAGTAAAGAGGGTTCTCGAGGAAGCACATCACTCCAAGATGACGATACACCCAGGCGGAGATAAAATGTACAAGGACATAAAAAGAACTTTCTTCTGGAACGGCATGATAAAGGACGTGGCAGAATTCGTTTCTAAGTGTATGGTGTGCCAACAGGTCAATGCGGAACAGAAAAAGCCTGGCGGTCTGCTACATCCTCTAGAGGTCCCGCAGTGGAAGTGGGATAGCATCTCAGTGGACTTCATCGATGGGCTGCCTAGGTCTAGGAGAGGCAACACTAGCATTTGGGTAATAGTGGATAGGCTTACTAAAAGCACCCACTTTTTACCTGTCAAAAGTAAAAGAACTGCCTCATCCCTAGCATCTCTTTACCTCAAGGAAATCGTTCGACTCCATGGAATACCATCCAGCATTGTTAGTGACCGAGACCCTATCTTCACCAGTGAGTTTTGGCGGAGTCTGCAAGAAGCAGTAGGGACGCAGTTATGCTTGAGCACAGCCTATCATCCCCAAACCGACGGCCAAACAGAAAGAGTGAACAGAGTTTTGGAGGACCTTTTAAGACTGTGCGTCCTTGACTTTGGAGGGACATGGGAAGACCATCTTCCTTTGGTGGAATTTGCCTACAATAACAGCTATCAAGCAACCATCGGGATGGCGCCCTTCGAAGCTTTATATGGAAGACCGTGCCGATCGCCCACTTGTTGGTGGGAGTCTACTGATAAGCTCATACTTGGACCAGATATGATCCGAGAGACTTCAGAGAAAGTAGTCTTAATACGAAGAAGGATGAAGACGGCCCAAGACAGACAAAAGTCCTACGCCGACAAGAGGAGGACCGACCTTGAATTTGAGGTTGGAGACAGAGTTTTTCTTAAGGTATCCCCGCTAAGGAACGTTGTCCGTTTTGGAACCACAGGAAAACTAGCACAAAGGTTCGTAGGGCCATTCCCTATCATCGAGAAAATTGGGAAAATGGCCTATAGATTAGAGCTACCCGAAAAGCTGGCCGGAGTTCACAACGTTTTTCATGTTTCACATCTCCGAAAATGTCTACATGAGTCTGCTGAAGTGGTAGAGCCAAATATCCTAGAAGAAGCTGAAGTGGAGCGCGAAGCAACCGTGAGGAAAGTTCCAACTCGCATATTAGAAACGGAAGTGAGGAAGCTACGCAACCACGAAGTTAAGCTCGTCAAAGTTCAGTGGAGCGACGCCGAGGGAGACGCGACTTGGGAAACTGAAGCTAGAATACGCACTGCCTACCCTTTTCTTTTCGAGGGTACATCCTTGATCTTTCTTTTTCCTTAAGTTGCGCTTTTATCTATTTTCTTAGGTATATCTCCTCGACCCTATCTTTTAGGTAGAAACTCTTTGGATGAAAACATGTAGTTGAAACATGTTATGGATGATGGTTGCAAGTGGTTGCAAGTGATTGCTAGTGGTTGCTCGTGGTTGCATATACACACACAATCTAGGTTTTAGATCGGCTCAGTCACTTCATATTGCATATGCATATATGTTTGCATTCGTATATGGTTGAACTTTAATGTGTTGTCATATGGATGTTGCATTTGTATGAATGATTGTGCACTCATGTAGAATCATGAATAGGAGGATTTGCATACATAATGGATTCATGGCACTTACATAATTCGCATTAAGGTGGTCAACTGAATCATTAGACCGCCTGATTTTGCATTAGATAAGTACATGTACACACACACTTCGCATATGATCATGATGCATTAGAAGTCTTTTAAGGACAATGGATGCTCGCGTTTGATGGATGAGTAGATGGATGTTTGGATGTTAGGATATACATTCTTCCTAACTTGAAGATTTTGGGGACGAAATCCTTTTAAGTGGGGGAGAATGTAACACCCCGTGTATTCTATAACCGTGAAATTCATAAATTAAAGTATAATTAATTTCAAATTAAAGAATTAAGGGAAACGGGATACGCCATTGTGTTCGTCTCGAAAAAATACGCGAAATAGAGTCCGAGTTTTCGAAAAACGGAGTCCGTATGAAGAAGATATGGCCCCCGGAAGTTTCAGAATTCAGGTTAAAATTCAAACAGACGAAAACAGCTCAGAAAAACAAGTTTAAAAAACAAAATCGGGCCCAATTGGTCAGGGCGGGAAATTTCCCGCCTAAGGCACCCAGGTCGACTTGGCAATCGACCTGGGCTAGCCAGGTCGACAGGGTTGTCGACCTGGGTAACTCGTGTCGACTGCCAAGTCGACACGGTGTCGACTAGGCTGTCGACCTGGCCCCAGAGCCAGGTCGAACCCAGCCCATCCTGGCTGGCTAGGTCTGTGTTTGGTCGATTTTCTGAGCCTTGCATTGTCACTAGGGCTAGGTGTCAACTCCTGATTTGTCTCTCTTTCGAATGAATGGCTACGATTAACCCAAGCTACATCGACGGTCTGAACCAATTCATAAACTCTATAAAAATGACCCTAGACTCTACCTAATCTATTCATTCAAAAATAAGAATGAAGCCATCATGCTGCTGAGGAACGACTAGGAGTAGCCACCAATTTGAGAGACAATTAGGAGACAAACTCTAAAGCATAAAGCAACTACAAGTTAAACTTAAACAAATCAAATCAACGCCTACATCAAAGGAATAGCATCTCCAAATCCAGAATTCAGATTCCTGAATTGAAGAATTCGTCACACGATTGTGTAACAACCCGGAAAATCTGGGCCAGTTTAAAAATTTTATTTTGGCAATTATAGCGAATTTTGATTATTTAAAATAAATTATTTTAAATAATATCGACGTGAAATTTATTTTGAATAGAATTCGAACGTATATATTATACGCGTCGTCGTTAGAATAGAAATATTAATATATAATTATAAATAGAATTGAAAATGGCGCGGTAGTTCGATAATTCGATTTCAAACTTCAATTGAATGTACCGGGTGCCAAACAATCCGGATTTTAGTGAAACCAAAAATAATAGAATCTAATAGTGAATATCTTTCCAACGAATCCGAAAGATCAAGATTTCATAGCGGGAATCAAAAGATATGTCCAGTTGAAAATTCTGAATAGTCGCTATGGAATTCAGGCCCTTAAAAATGGACATTTTGCAAGCGACCTCGGATTTCGACGAAACCAGTTTTGTTGGATCCGCAGCGTCAAGTTATTGTTAGGTTTCAAATTTCATAATTTTTCGAATCAATATGTGAGCGTGACAAAGGAAAACGCGTTTGACCAGTTTCAGTTGATTTTAATCGACTGGAAATTGGCCATTTTTTCCAACGGTCTCAGAATTCGACGAAACTAGTTTTGTTAGGACCGTATCGTCAATACGAAGCTAGAAAATATTTTTATGGAATTTATAGAGTTGTTATGTGCCCCCGGTAATTTGAAATGTACGTTTAAAATTGAATATATAGAGTTATATATTAAATTCAACGGAAACTGATTATAACGATCGAATTGGCTTGCGAAACATATCCCATTGTGTTCAGAATGCGGGTAGTTAGCTAGAGACGACAGTCGTTCGGTTTGAATTGAAGTTCGAACGGAAAAGTAACTTAAAGGAAATTAAATAAATTATTAAATTATATATATTATCCTACCCCTACCCTTCCCTCTCTCTCTTTCACTTTTCAGAAAAAAATATAAAAAAAAAATCCCTCCCCGTTGACCACGACTCCTCCCTCCGCCCAGCCCTCCCTGCCGCCTGGCCAGCGTCGATCGGCGGTGCACCTCACCCAACCACCCCCCTCCCCCTCTCGCGCCATCACCCCTTCCATCGTTCTCCGTTCATCCCCCAAACCCCACGCCCACATCGAGATCCTCGAGCTACCCCCTCCCTTTCCGCCACCATGTGCCGCGCCTGCCTCCGCTCTTTCTCTCCCCTCTCTCACGCATCCTCTCTCTTCTCCCTCCCTGAAGCCGCGGGTCCAAATCCAAGCCCCCCAATCGACAGCCACTTCTAGGGCGCATCACCACCACTTCCAGGAGCCGGCGACCACTGCGACTCCCCCCCTGTAAGTCGTTTTTTTTTATTTGTTTTATTTTTATTTTATATAAATAGAAAATTAAAACTGACTTTTTTTTTAGCGATTTTAAAACTGAATTTTTAAAAAAATAAAAAAACTGAATTTTTAAAAAATATAAAAACTGAATTTTTAAAAAATATAAAAACTGATTTTTAAAAATATAAAAACTGATTTTTAAAGGAAAAGAAAACTGATTTTATTTTAAGGTTTAAAATAGAAAAATAGTTTAAACTTTGAAATAGAAAAAGGTTTAATCTTTTAATAGAAAAAAATTTGAACTTGCAAAAATATAATCTTTATTATGTAGCAGATGTAAACATATGATTTTTGTTTATGTAGAGAAGTAAAAATAATTTTTGCATGATAGGAATTAAAAATATGATTTTTATATGTTGAACTTCGAATTAAAAATATGATTTTTATATGTTGAACTTCGAATTAAAAATATGATTTTTATATGTTGAACTTCGAATTAAAAATATGATTTTTATATGTTGAACTTCGAATTAAAAATATGATTTTTATATGTTGAACTTCGAATTAAAAATATGATTTTTATATGTTGAACTTCGAATTAAAAATATGATTTTTATATGTTGAACTTCGAACTAAAAATTCGATTTTTATATATTGAATAGCGAAATAAAAATTCGATTTTTATATATTGAATAACAAAGTAAAAATTCGATTTTTACATATGTAGTGGCTACGGGCAACGAAGATGACGAAGATGCGATAGCGATGAAGATTTCTATCAATGAAGTGCCGTGGAGCTAGGATAGCTATAAGTGAGAATTTCTCACCTTTCAATTTCATTTCTATTTATATATATATACTAGGATGCAGACGGTGCTTAGTAGCACCCGACACAATCGTCCACAGACCATGGACTTGTTTGTTTGGTTGCATAGCTTAGTTATATGATTTGATTTGAATTTGGTTGTTTGGTGAATTTGATTGATGTGTGAATGGCGTGGGCCTTCACTAGACCGGGGATAAGGCTAGGCCTTGTCCCGTTTCTAGTATCGTGCCGTTATGCCGCCGAAATTTTCTAAAATATGTTAGAAAAATAAAAATATCATTTTATTGAATAAATGAATTGAATAGAAATTCATAGGTTGAAATAAAATGTTTTATCGTTAAAAATATAATTTTTAACGTGAATATGAAAATAGTGAAGTGAACAAAATAAAATATTCATTTGCAAACCGGATGGTTTGTTTATGTACACCTATTTGAATGACATTGATTGGGACGATAAATTTTACACATCGCCCAACTGCACAAATAAAATATGCGTTTGATTGTTTGAAACCCCACACGGGTGTTGGGATGAAATTTGAAGTTCACTCATCCTGATTGATTAAATATGTCGATCGATTGATTGACATGCTATTATAAGCGTTAGATATCTTTATTTGATGCTTATACAGTGTAGTGCACTTTGGTTGATGGTTGATCATTTTTCAATGCTATATATATACATGTGTTGTATGAAAATCCATATAATTAATTTTATATGGTAATTGATTGGGCCTCATTCCAGTTTAGAAATAGAAATATTTGAAATAGAAATATTCGAAATGGAATATTTGAAAATATCAATATATGAAGCCGTGTTGATTAGATTGACGCCATTTTGACGTGAACGATATTTATATCGATTTTAAACGATTTCGAAATGAATTGAATTGAAAACGATTTCGAAATGAATTGAATTGAAAACGATTTCGAAATGAATTGAATTGAAAACGATTTCGAAATGAATTGAATTGAAAACGATTTCGAAATGAATTGAATTGAAATCGATTTCGAAATGAATTGAATTGAAAACGATTTCGAAATGAATTGAATTGAAAACGATTTCGAAATGAATTGAATTGAAAACGATTTCGAAATGAATTGAATTGAATTGAAAACGATTTCGAAATGAATTGAATTGAAAACGATTTCGAAATGAATTGAATTGAAAACGATTTCGAAATGAATTGAATTGAAAACGATTTCGAAATGAATTGAATTGAAAACGATTTCGAAATGAATTGAATTGAAAACGATTTCGAAATGAATTGAATTGAAAACGATTTCGAAATGAATTGAATTGAAAACAATTTCGAAATGAATTGAATTGAAAACGATTTCGAAATGAATTGAATTGAAATCGATTTCGAAATGAATTGAATTGAAAACGATTTCGAAATGAATTGAATTGAAAACGACTTCGAAATGAATTGAAAACGATTTCGAAATGAATTGAATTGAAAACGATTTCGAAATGAATTGAATTGAAAACGATTTCGAAATGAATTGAATTGAAAACGAATTCAAATTGAATTGAAAGCGAAGTGAAATGAATTCAAATTGAATTGAAATTTGAATTGAATAGAAATGGATTTTAAAACGAATCTATAAAGAAGAATTCAATTTTGATTTGAATTGAAATGGAAGTTGAAAATGTTTTTGAAACGAATTCAAAACTATTTATATAATTCGTTTTAAATAGAAATCGACGATATATATATATTATATATATTATATGTATATAATATAATGGCCTGAATAGAACGCGCCGCGCCGCGGCAGTTCGCGAATTTCGACCATTTATTTCAAACGGGCATTACGAGAGATCCGACCGTCGGATTCTCCTAAAACCGGAACCGTTGGGTTAGTATCGAAAAGAGCTTTCTAACGGATATTAGAAATTAGAAATCTAACGGTTGGATTTGGAATTATGTCCAAATTAAATTTGAAAAAGGTCGCTATAAGTGCAGTTCGATGGCCATTGATGGAAATCGACTGTACGGGCCTTGATAAAATTATTAAAAATAGTAATAATTTGTGTAAAATCATAAGAAATGATTTAGAAAGAATTGGGATGAAAAACTCCATATTTGAAAAGATAAAAATAGATTTTTATCGAAATGAACTAGTTTTGAACTAGAAATATAATTCTATTTATTTTTAAATAAATAAATTTAATTTGAAAAGGGTTTTAAAAATAACCAGAATTTCCAATGATTGCATTGGAGTGGATTTGAATCGAAATTGTCTTCGGAATATTTCGATGTTGGAATTCGTGATTATACAGGTGTTGTTATGGAAATTTGAAAGATATATTTATATCGTTATTTCCAATACGACATCTGTTAGTCGTGGAATTTGATATTGAATATAAGCCGGTATATTTTCTATTCAGAGCCTTGTATTGAATATCAAATGTGATTTGGGGTTTGTCGTGAATGGTGTCTTCACTAACACTGTTCTTGAACCCAGTTGAGAAAAGATTAAATCTTTTTATTTAGATTTAATGAAGTGTACCAATTAAATAATATTTAATTGGAATTGAATTGATATTGATTTTTGGGTTTATCGTGGACAGTGTTTTAAATAACACTCGTTCTTTAACCCGATAATTAATGAAGGTGATTTTGGGTTTATTGTGAACTGTGTTTTTAAATGACGCGGATTCTTTAACCCATTTAACGATTAAAACTAAGTTGAGTTTTAATGAATCTTTAATTAGATTGAAATGGTCGAGAATGGAGTATCACCAGTTTTGCTCCAGGCGATAGTCAAATCTTTAATTAGATTTGAACGTGAAATGGTAATTGAATTTACCGATAACGCCGTGGTGTTAGATATGAAGTATTACCGGTTTTACTTCATGGGATGAATAGGTTGGGATTGGGAAATTAAAACAAATGATTACTTCAGTAAGTTTCGTAAATCCCGACTAGTTGAATCGAAATTCAAAAGTAGATTAAAGAATAAATTCAAGGAATTTATCTTTGATAAAATTAATGGGAATCTTTCCCTATGAATGTGAAATTTAGAAACTAACTGTCGGTTAGCCAAGCAGAATGGTTTTCTGGATATTGATCTGATGTTGGTTTCGGCCTTCGGGGTTAATATTTGGGGAATTATTCTCTAGATTAATTTGCGATTAGTGACTGATGAATTGGAATGAGGCGTATGTTGTGTTTGTGTAGCACTTATTTAAAATATACGCGAGTTATTCGGAAAGACCGGGTTTATCCCATTCTGAATAACTGATACGACGATAAGTCGAAGATGAAGACGATGGTCGAAGACCGGAGGTCTTCACGTCGTTTGGGTAATTACTGATGATCTTGATTGGGCTGTACACCCAAGAAGATGGAAACAGTTAGTGATCGTCCAGACGTACTTGGAGATCGATGGATATGCGGGGTACTAGGTGCCTCCGGTTTCGTTCAGACCCAGAACGGACTCGTAAAGGGACTGTGTGTCTGACATTGGATTTTAGTCCGTGTGATTGATCTCTATTAAATATATATCTGTTTGGCGGCGGAGAATTTATTCTCTTGCTTAACGCCCTTCTCTGAGACGTACGAGCTCAGGGGTTATATATTGATGGATATCAAACGCATGAAGTGAATTGCCTGTGTGGCATGCCTAAGTGGCAATTGATCGAGGCTTCTGTTGAAAAGCAAAGTCTTGTGGTGATGATCAAAGCACGGTCTTTGTGGCGTAGCTTTGTGTAACGTTTACCTCGCGTGTTTCACACCCGGTATGAACCAAAAACGGGAGACGGACCTCAGGGAGGACTTGCGTTTCTTTCTAGCTAGAAGTGGCGTCAGTGGTTTTACACGCCCTGAAGAGTTTGACTTATGTGGTTGTTGCTGTTGCGAGGCGCCTCGGATTGATCGGTCGTTCTCGAACCGATGGAGTCATTTAGTTGGCTCATTTACGCCCCAAAGGGCGGAGAGACGTAGTGTTCAGGCATAATAATCCACATTGGTGGACCGGCCCTGACGATCTAAAGGGTTGATGCATTCTGATCCTGAGACATGGGCTAGATTGTCTCGAATCGGTTGAGGACTATCTTTTGCCTCGGTTCATAGACGGAAATCCAATTTCCAAATACGTGACATTTGCGGTTTTAATTGTAAAACCTAGTATGGCGACATAGTGGGATGGGGCATTCATGCCGCCTATGATTGATATTTATGATTGAAGTTGTTTTATACACTATGCACTTATTATAGTATCAAATGATTTGTTTTAAACGTATCAAGCATTCTTTGGCTGTTATAAGGGAAAACCCTATCCTCGGCTGCGTTGCATTGTGTGATGGGACCTGGGTCT
Organism: Allium sativum; assembly: GCA_030737875.1. NCBI lineage: Eukaryota > Viridiplantae > Streptophyta > Magnoliopsida > Asparagales > Amaryllidaceae > Allium > Allium sativum. The sequence continues at coordinate 38,198,507 of JASFAX010000020.1, read as the reverse complement.
TATAACAGCTTCATTTTTCATTATTTAGCATTGCGCTGTTTGCTTTATGCACTGGTATTCTTGGGAGGAAACCCGTTCCGTGTTATACGGCGTGGTCCCTTGATTTACCTAACTTTAAAATAAAGATTAACTGTTTTAGTTCTCACACCAGTCACATGACTGACCTGGAGTTTATTGTTTTAACCTAAACTCTGGGTGCCCTTATTTTGACACGGGCAGCTAGTAGTTTTGGTTTTGCAGATTTATATTCACAGGATCCTGGTTTACAGCTGGAACGATATCCGGAAAGCTTTGTATCCGTATATCTCTTTCTAGTTGTGTATTGTATTATTTTCCGCTGCTATGTATTTAAATGTAATTTAAATCTCTGATATTTCTGTGTAATATTCTTTTATACTCTGTATATTCTTGTAATCTGATGCATTGTTGTAATATACAATGAAATGTTCTTTTATATGCGTTCTGTTGTGGCTTGTTCTCGAACTATCCGACGCTTTCCTTTAGAGGGAAGTTACGGGTCTTTACACGTGGTATCAGAGCTTTGGTTTACAAAGCTCAGAGAACAAGGCACATTAGAACCCTACGAAAGAATTTATCAGATATTGGATTAGTAAAATCCAATTAGAACGACTCGTTAGAGATAGGATCAGTAGTATCCTAGAACGAGTGTGAAGGGTGAATTTTTTTTAAATGAAAACAAATTTTGTTTTGAAAATTTAAATCAATTATTCGTAGTTGATTATTTATTTATATTGATTTGGACAATCCAGTATATATAGATTTTGCGTATACGTCTGATCCGCGTATATTCGAAGTTTTAATATACCGGGTAGATATAGAACCGCACTCTAGTAGCCCGACAATGTTCTGATGGTGGTTCGAAACATCATCAGCATTTATTTTCGAGTGACGAAGGTGTGATTTCTATATATTTCCATTAGACTGGTGTGAGAACCAAAACTAATATAGTTAGAATACATTGTTGTGATTTGGCATAAAAATTTGATTTTTGTATATGTATCAAAATTATGAATTTGAAACTCTAATTCACAAATTGATTGATGTTTGTGTTGTTTGTTTAATTGTTTGATAATTTTGAACTATTATGCCTAATTGAATCAAATAATGAATTGTATTGAAATTGGTCGCATTTGCTTGCATATACTTGTACTTACATTGAACAGGTCATAGCAAGGAGGCTAGAGCAGAGAATAAAATTTGTTTGCCCGACAAATAGGTACATGTTTACTACATAATTTCCTGTTTTGTTTGGGTGATGATGATTTTGTGAGCCCATTGGCTAGCCGCTTGGCTTTTTCTTTTTCTTTTTGAGATCTGAAGGACCGGGGAAGCTATTTGAAATTCCCCGATGCTCCCGGTGCAGGGGAGGTTATGGCGAAATTTTTCAAAAATTTAGGGTGTTAGCCAAATTTTTGAAATTTTGAAAATTCTCAGAAACTAAAGAGTTGGAGAATGGAAGTCAGATCGAGCGTAGAGTTAATTAATCAAACCACTTTCGACTTTGTTCCTTTTCGGGGACGAAAAGTTTTAAGTGGGGGAGATTGTAACAACCCGGAAAATCTGGGCCAGTTTAAAATTTTTATTTTGGCAATTATAGCGAATTTTGATTATTTAAAATAAATTATTTTAAATAATATCGACGTGAAATTTATTTTGAATAGAATTCGAACGTATATATTATACGCGTCGTCGTTAGAATAGAAATATTAATATATAATTATAAATAGAATTGAAAATGGCGCGGTAGTTCGATAATTCGATTTCAAACTTCAATTGAATGTATCGGGTGCCAAACAATCCGGATTTTAGTGAAACCAAAAATAATAGAATCTAATAGTGAATATCTTTCCAACGAATCCGAAAGATCAAGATTTCATAGCGGGAATCAAAAGATATGTCCAGTTGAAAATTCTGAATAGTCGCTATGGAATTCAGGCCCTTAAAATGGACATTTTGCAAGCGACCTCGGATTTCGACGAAACCAGTTTTGTTGTATCCGCAGCGTCAAGTTATTGTTAGGTTTCAAATTTCATAATTTTTCGAATCAATATGTGAGCGTGACAAAGGAAAACGCGTTTGACCAGTTTCAGTTGATTTTAATCGACTGGAAATTGGCCATTTTTTCCAACGGTCTCAGAATTCGACGAAACTAGTTTTGTTAGGACCGTATCGTCAATACGAAGCTAGAAAATATTTTTATGGAATTTATAGAGTTGTTATGTGCCCCTGGTAATTTGAAATGTACGTTTAAAATTGAATATATAGAGTTATATTTTAAATTCAACGGAAACTGATTATAACGATCGAATTGGCTTGCGAAACATATCCCATTGTGTTCAGAATGGGGGTAGTTAGCTAGAGACGACAGTCGTTCGGTTTGAATTGAAGTTCGAACGGAAAAGTAACTTAAAGGAAATTAAATAAATTATTAAATTATATATATTATCCTACCCCTACCCTTCCCTCTCTCTCTTTCACTTTTCAGAAAAAAATAAAAAAAAAATCCCTCCCCGTTGACCACGACTCCTCCCTCCGCCCAGCCCTCCCTACCGCCTGGCCAGCGTCGATCGGCGGCGCACCTCACCCAACCACCCTCCTCCCCCTCTCGCGCCATCACCCCTTCCATCGTTCTCCGTTCATCCCCCAAACCCCACGCCCACATCGAGATCCGCGAGCTACCCCCTCCCTTTCTGCCACCATGTGCCGCGCCTGCCTCCGCTCTTTCTCTCCCCTCTCTCACGCATCCTCTCTCTTCTCCCTCCCTGAAGCCGCGGGTCCAAATCCAAGCCCTCCCAATCGACAGCCACTTCTAGGGCGCATCACCACCACTTCCAGGAGTCGGCGACCACTGCGACTTCCCCCCCCCCCTGTAAGTCGTTTTTTTTATTTGTTTTATTTTTATTTTATATAAATAGAAAATTAAAACTGACATTTTTTTTAGGGATTTTAAAACTGAATTTTTAAAAAAATAAAAAAACTGAATTTTTAAAAAATATAAAAACTGAATTTTTAAAAATATAAAAACTGATTTTTAAAAATATAAAAACTGATTTTTAAAGGAAAAGAAAACTGATTTTATTTTAAGGTTTAAAATAGAAAAATAGTTTAAACTTTGAAATAGAAAAAGGTTTAATCTTTTAATAGAAAAAAATTTGAACTTGCAAAAATATAATCTTTATTATGTAGCAGATGTAAACATATGATTTTTGTTTATGTAGAGAAGTAAAAATAATTTTTGCATGATAGGAATTAAAAATATGATTTTTATATGTTGAACTTCGAATTAAAAATATGATATTTATATGTTGAACTTCGAATTAAAAATATGATTTTTATATGTTGAACTTCGAATTAAAAATATGATTTTTATATGTTGAACTTCGAATTAAAAATATGATTTTTATATGTTGAACTTCGAATTAAAAATATGATTTTTATATGTTGAACTTCGAATTAAAAATATGATTTTTATATGTTGAACTTCGAACTAAAAATTCGATTTTTATATATTGAATAGCGAAATAAAAATTCGATTTTTATATATTGAATAACAAAGTAAAAATTCGATTTTTACATATGTAGTGGCTACGGGCAACGAAGATGACGAAGATGCAATAGCGATGAAGATTTCTATCAATGAAGTGCCGTGGAGCTAGGATAGCTATAAGTGAGAATTTCTCACCTTTCAATTTCATTTCTATTTATATATATATACTAGGATGCAGACGGTGCTTAGTAGCACCCGACACAATCGTCCACAGACCATGGACTTGTTTGTTTGGTTGCATAGCTTAGTTATATGATTTGATTTGAATTTGGTTGTTTGGTGAATTTGATTGATGTGTGAATGGCGTGGACCTTCACTAGACCGGGGATAAGGCTAGGACTTGTCCCGTTTCTAGTATCGTGCCGTTATGCCGCCGAAATTTTCTAAAATATGTTAGAAAAATAAAAATATCATTTTATTGAATAAATGAATTGAATAGAAATTCATAGGTTGAAATAAAATGTTTTATCGTTAAAAATATAATTTTTAACGTGAATATGAAAATAGTGAAGTGAACAAAATAAAATATTCATTTGCAAACCGGATGGTTTGTTTATGTACACCTATTTGAATGACATTGATTGGGACGATAAATTTTACACATCGCCCAACTGCACAAATAAAATATGCGTTTGATTGTTTGAAACCCCACACGGGTGTTGGGATGAAATTTGAAGTTCACTCATCCTGATTGATTAAATATGTCGATCGATTGATTGACATGCTGTTATAAGCGTTAGATATCTTTATTTGATGCTTATACAGTGTAGTGCACTTTGGTTGATGGTTGATCATTTTTCAATGCTATATATATACATGTGTTGTATGAAAATCCATATAATTAATTTTATATGGTAATTGATTGGGCCTCATTCCAGTTTAGAAATAGAAATATTTGAAATAGAAATATTCGAAATGGAATATTTGAAAATATCAATATATGAAGCCGTGTTGATTAGATTGACGCCATTTTGACGTGAACGATATTTATATCGATTTTAAACGATTTCGAAATGAATTGAATTGAAAACGATTTCGAAATGAATTGAATTGAAAACGATTTCGAAATGAATTGAATTGAAAACGATTTCGAAATGAATTGAATTGAAAACGATTTCGAAATGAATTGAATTGAAAACGATTTCGAAATGAATTGAATTGAAATCGATTTTGAAATGAATTGAATTGAAAACGATTTCGAAATGAATTGAATTGAAAACGATTTCGAAATGAATTGAATTGAAAACGATTTCGAAATGAATTGAATTGAATTGAAAACGATTTCGAAATGAATTGAATTGAAAACGATTTCGAAATGAATTGAATTGAAAACGATTTCGAAATGAATTGAATTGAAAACGATTTCTAAATGAATTGAATTGAAAACGATTTCGAAATGAATTGAATTGGAAACGATTTCGAAATGAATTGAATTGAAAACGATTTCGAAATGAATTGAATTGAAATCGATTTCGAAATGAATTGAATTGAAAACGATTTCGAAATGAATTGAATTGAAAACGACTTCGAAATGAATTGAATTGAATTGAAAACGACTTCGAAATGAATTGAATTGAAAACGATTTCGAAATGAATTGAATTGAAAACGATTTCGAAATGAATTGAATTGAAAACGATTTCGAAATGAATTGAATTGAAAACGAATTCAAATTGAATTGAAAGCGAAGTGAAATGAATTCAATTTGAATTGAATAGAAATGGATTTTAAAACGAATCTATAAAGAAGAATTCAATTTTGATTTGAATTGAAATGGAAGTTGAAAATGTTTTTGAAACGAATTCAAAACTATTTATATAATTCGTTTTAAATGGAAATCGACGATATATATATATTATATTTATTATATATATAATATAATGGCCTGAATAGAACGCGCCGCGCCGCGGCAGTTCGCGAATTTCGACCATTTATTTCAAACGGGCATTACGGGAGATCCGACCGTCGGATTCTCCTAAAACCGGAACCGTTAGGTTCGTATCGAAAAGAGCTTTCTAACGGATATTAGAAATTAGAAATCTAACGGTTGGATTTGGAATTATGTCCAAATCAAATTTGAAAAAGGTCGCTATAAGTGCAGTTCGATGGCCATTGATGGAAATCGACTGTACGGGCCTTGATAAAATTATTAAAAATAGTAATAATTTGTGTAAAATCATAAGAAATGATTTAGAAAGAATTGGGATGAAAAACTCCAAATTTGAAAAGATAAAAATAGATTTTTATCGAAATGAACTAGTTTTGAACTAGAAATATAATTCTATTTATTTTTAAATAAATAAATTGAATTTGAAAAGGGTTTTAAAAATAACCAGAATTTCCAATGATTGCATTGGAGTGGATTTGAATCGAAATTGTCTTCGGAATATTTCGATGTTGGAATTCGTGATTATATAGGTGTTGTTATGGAAATTTGAAAGATATATTTATATCGTTATTTCCAATACGACATCTGTTAGTCGTGGAATTTGATATTGAATATAAGCCGGTATATTTTCTATTCAGAGCCTTGTATTGAATATCAAATGTGATTTGGGGTTTGTCGTGAATGGTGTCTTCACTAACACTGTTCTTGAACCCAGTTGAGAAAAGATTAAATCTTTTTATTTAGATTTAATGAAGTGTACCAATTAAATAATATTTAATTGGAATTGAATTGATATTGATTTTTGGGTTTATCGTGGACAGTGTTTTAAATAACACTCGTTCTTTAACCCGATAATTAATGAAGGTGATTTTGGGTTTATTGTTAACTGTGTTTTTAAATGACACGGATTCTTTAACCCATTTAACGATTAAAACTAAGTTGAGTTTTAATGAATCTTTAATTAGATTGAAATGGTCGAGAATGGAGTATCACCAGTTTTGCTCCAGGCGATAGTCAAATCTTTAATTAGATTTGAACGTGAAATGGTAATTGAATTTACCGATAACGCCGTGGTGTTAGATATGAAGTATTACCGGTTTTACTTCATGGGATGAATAGGTTGGGATTGGGAAATTAAAACAAATGATTACTTCAGTAAGTTTCGTAAATCCCGACTAGTTGAATCGAAATTCAAAAGTAGATTAAAGAATAAATTCAAGGAATTTATCTTTGATAAAATTAATGGGAATCTTTCCCTATGAATGTGAAATTTAGAAACTAACTGTCGGTTAGCCAAGCAGAATGGTTTTCTGGATATTGATCTGATGTTGGTTTCGGCCTTCGGGGTTAATATTTGGGGAATTATTCTCTAGATTAATTTGCGATTAGTGACTGATGAATTGGAATAAGGCGTATGTTGTGTTTGTGTAGCACTTATTTAAATTATACGCGAGTTATTCGGAAAGACCGGGTTTATCCCATTCTGAATAACTGATACGACGATAAGTCGAAGATGAAGACGATGGTCGAAGACTGGAGGTCTTCATGTCGTTTGGGTAATTACTGATGATCTTGATTGGGCTGTACACCCAAGAAGATGGAAACAGTTAGTGATCGACCAGACGTACTTGGAGATCGATGGATATGCGGGGTACTAGGTGCCTCCGGTTTCGTTCAGACCCAGAACGGACTCGTAAAGGGACTGTGTGTCTGACATTGGATTTTAGTCCGTGTGATTGATCTCTATTAAATATATATCTGTTTGGCGGCGGAGAATTTATTCTCTTGCTTAACGCCCTTCTCTGAGACGTACGAGCTCAGGGGTTATATATTGATGGATATCAAACGCATGGAGTGAATTGCCTGTGTGGCATGCCTAAGTGGCAATTGATCGAGGCTTCTGTTGAAAAGCAAGGTCTTGTGGTGATGATCAAAGCACGATCTTTGTGGCGTAGCTTTGTGTAACGTTTACCTCGCGTGTTTCACACCCGGTATGAACCAAAAACGGGAGACGGACCTCAGGGAGGACTTGCGTTTCTTTCTAGCTAGAAGTGGCGTCAGTGGTTTTACACGCCCTGAAGAGTTTGACTTATGTGGTTGTTGCTGTTGCGAGGCGCCTCGGATTGATCGGTCGTTCTCGAACCGATGGAGTCATTTAGTTGGCTCATTTACGCCCCAAAGGGCGGAGAGACGTAGTGTTCAGGCATAATAATCCACATCGGTGGACCGGCCCTGACGATCTAAAGGGTTGATGCGTTCTGATCCTGAGACATGGGCTAGATTGTCTCGAATCGGTTGAGGACTATCTTTTGCCTCGGTTCATAGACGGAAATCCAATTTCCAAATACGTGACATTTGCGGTTTTAATTGTAAAACCTAGTATGGCGACATAGTGGGATGGGGCATTCATGCCGCCTATGATTGATATTTATGATTGAAGTTGTTTTATACACTATGCACTTATTATAGTATCAAATGATTTGTTTTAAACGTATCAAGCATTCTTTGGCTGTTATAAGGGAAAACCCTATCCTCGGCTGCGTTGCATTGTGTGATGGGACCTGGGTCTTATAACAGCTTCATTTTTCATTATTTAGCATTGCGCTGTTTGCTTTATGCACTGGTATTCTTGGGAGGAAACCTGTTCCGTGTTATACGGCGTGGTCCCTTGATTTACCTAACTTTAAAATAAAGATTAACTGTTTTAGTTCTCACACCAGTCACATGACTGACCTGGAGTTTATTGTTTTAACCTAAACTCTGGGTGCCCTTATTTTGACACGGGCAGCTAGTAGTTTTGGTTTTGCAGATTTATATTCACAGGATCCTGGTTTACAGCTGGAACGATATCCGGAAAGCTTTGTATCCGTATATCTCTTTCTAGTTGTGTATTGTATTATTTTCCGCTGCTATGTATTTAAATGTAATTTAAATCTCTGATATTTCTGTGTAATATTCTTTTATACTCTGTATATTCTTGTAATCTGATGCATTGTTGTAATATACAATGAAATGTTCTTTTATATGCGTTCTGTTGTGGCTTGTTCTCGAACTATCCGACGCTTTCCTTTAGGGGGAAGTTACGGGTCTTTACAGATTGTAAGTAGAGTACTATTCCGGTATGAATTAAATAACTGTGTTTGATTTGTGTAAAATGAGAATTACACTTGATTTGTGGTGATAGTAATTCATATTTGTGCGTTGCTATGATTCTAATCGATTTGGAATGTTGTGATATAACGATTGGATATTCTCAAGTATGTAATTCATGATAAAAACTACATGTTAGCGGTAGTTTATTTGAGATTCATGCAAGTATACGATTGGATATTCGCAAGTATGTAATTCATGTTGAAGCTACATGTTTGTGGTTGTTTAATTGAAATTCATGCAAGTATGTGGTTTTACTACTATGCCAACATAATGTATATTTTTGTACAAAATCACTTTGTGTGTAAATGGATCAAATTTGGGGTATTATGATTCATATGAAATTATGTTGGAATTGGCATCATGATCTATGTATAAAACCATACTTTTGTATTAGAAACAAAAGTAAGCCTCTTTGTGAACTTATGTTGATTCTATGAATATGACTAGGCTATGTTTGGTATTATGCCTAATTGAAAAACATGTTAGGCCTATATTGTTAACAAGAATTATATGATAATATATGTGACACATAGCTAAGTTAGATTTACATTCCAATTGCAAGTTTGCATGAATAAAGTAAAAACCATGATTTCATGTTTAGGAATATTTATGCCATGATTACATGAATAGATCAAAAACCATGATATCATGTTTAGGAATATTTATGCCATGATTACATGAATAGATCAAAAACCATCATTTCATGTTTGGGTATATTTGTGCCATGATTATGTGAATAGATTAAAAATCATGATTAAGTTGGAATAATTCTAGTTGAACTATACTTTTGTATTAGTAACAAAAGTAAGCACCTTTGTAAACATATAGTAACTTTATAAACATGATTTGCTTATGTTTGACATTATGCCTAAGTAAAAATATAGGTTTATGTTGTAGTTAAGACTATGTGTCAATAATGATATCTAATTTAGTTAGATTCTTAACTTAACTACAAGTTTACATGGTTTGATTCATGTCACTTATGCTTTATGACCAAAGTATATGTTACCACAGTGCAAGTACACCAGTTTCTATTTTGTAGTTCCAACGTTATGTTGCAAGTTCATGCGTTCACATTCCCCTCTTTGTGTATATAATCACGTTTTAAGCCTCCCCTTTTTCACGTGGCTAAGTTGGGTTTAAAAGGCTAAGCCCAACATATATTATAATAAACGAACGTATTAAACGGGGGAAATAGCGTTGGGCCAAATTAATTAATAAATGAAAATATAAAAGTAGAGGGGCCCAAATTCAAGAATGGGTTGGGCCCATGATTGGTGTAAACCCTTACACCATTAGCTTAAATTGATTTTGAATAATGGGCCGCAAATATTTACATATAAGAAAATAAAGAAGAAAGACAAAATATGTAAATATAGAAAATACGATGTGTTTAACCCGAGGTTGGATTGAGTTGTGATGTAAACCTGCCCGGAACCGCCCGGCTGTCCAGTAGTCACAACAACACCTATCCAATGTGGGTGGTTAAACATGGAGCCCAATAAGGACCCGAGGTTAGACTGAGTTGTGGTGTAAGACTGCCCGGACCCAACCGACAACAGGCAGCCACAACAATACCTGTCTAATGTGAGAGGTCAAGGCTTTAATAAGACAATTAAGGCCGAGTCAGGATGGATAGGATTAAGTAAATTATATTAATACTTAATCAAGATGGAACATGCTAAACTAAACAGACTGATTGGGGGTTAGGTTTATAAAACACTTAACCAACTTAGCATGTTGGCTAGAAATAGAAAAACCTAGTAGCGGGGGACCCTTTTCAGCAGTAACCCTATAAGGTATCATGATACCCTGAAACTAGGCAGGGTGGGGCAAGATTACTGGGCTGACTGTAAGAGGTCAAATCGACGGCGGTGGTGCAGCAGTGTAGGTTCTAACGGGGTATGGGCGTGCACTCACTCCGGCGTAGAAAAATAAGGCACTGGGCACCAGTAGCATACCTGTGCATTCTAGGATTGTGTCGAGCCGCCACCATGGGACTTGATACACCCCATGGTGGGACCAGCATAGGTAACTACAACATCGGGGGCCGTAAGACACATGTAACTATGCGAGTAGGAGCCGATCATCATAAAATGGATCACTTCACCCTGATTATGGGGTGCCTGTTGGGAACTAGTTTATATGGGTACAGAGATTAATATGGGGTACGATAGTATATTCGACCCTAGACAACTTAACTAAGTATATGGTGCTTTCCCATTTCTAGTTTATACTTATCATACCCAGTTCTTTATTCATAGACTGAATAGTCCTAGACTTACTCAGGCTTTATGTCTGACTCTACTTTTCTTTCGTCTTCTTTTCTTCCGTTCCCCCCCCCCATGGTCCACAGGGAGGGAATACCGCAGCTTGACCAGCCTTCATATCCAGCTTGAAGAGAAAGAATGTATTGCTTGGATCTTTTCGTTTTGGACTATGGCTTTGGACAGCAACTATGGGACTTTTGCAGTTTATTTATGTTTTCTTTATGCTTCTTTAAATAATGTAATCAAGACAGTTATGAAGATGTTATGTTTTTGGAAGTATTGTAAGACAATTATGGTATGGTTGTTGTAACACGTATTTTTAATGAAATAAAAGTTGTTGTTTTTCCGCTGTTCAAAAATATGTGTTCTTATATCTGTCTTGAATATCTGTGACTTATACTTATAAACCTCCACCAAAAATTAGGGCATTCCCTTTGAGAGTGACCCTAACGGAGGTGGGGTGTTTCACCACTAGGTGTCTTTAATTACACAACCTTATCGGGTTAAGTTTGTGGGCCCATACGTAAATATTACCCACCCCTTCCAGATTTGCTTAACCCATCTGCTATTCCAATCAATTTACTTAACCCTAACCTTATTTCATAATCATACAATCCCTATGGATTAGATTTGGTTAAGTAGTCCAATTCATTACCATGTCCATTTATGGTTTATAATGGGCTAGACCTCCCACATTAGGCCTACAACATGTGGATGCTGGATATGCCAGTCGGGTCCGGACAGACTTATCTCACAATTGGGCCTAACCTCTTGTCTTAGCCCGATTCATATTTATGTACTTAGACCTCCCACATTAGGTTCAACAATAGTGGCTGCTGGATATATTGGTCGGGTCCGGGCAGACTTCCACCACTAATGCAACCTAACCTCATGCCATAAGTTACAATTGCTAATTGTAATTACTAGACATTCCATTATTAAGTAATTAATCAATTAATTAACCCTTTCCCTTTATAGGTGTTAATGCCCATTTTACCTAATAATTTGAATTATATGTCCAAAAATGTTCATATTCAAATTATGCCAATATTAACTCTTTTTCCCCCGTTTCCTAACTAGCGCACTCATAAACTGGTGGCATGCCTAGGCTAGTCGATAGCCTAGTCATAAACGATAATAGGGAAAATAATGGGAATATAACCAAAGTGATCATCTTGGCATAAACATAAGACTAGCATGATGATAAGGTGAACATACATACTGGCATGGACTTGTAATTAACATCATTACAAGGTGGACATAAAACTGATGAACTGGTGGCAGTCAATTGATCCTAACATAACTACGAGGTCACAATAAGCATAGTAAGTTCTAAGTTAGTAGTTTAGATGTCCAATTTGTTTAGATCTAACATGACAACACAAAGTGATAAATTAGATCACATAATTCAGATCTAGAGGTCAAAATAGATCTAATGACATAATAGCATGTTTAGATCTAAGTATGGGTTCACATGTCCAACTTACAACATATCTAAGTTGATCGCAATATGACAGGTGAAAGGTGATTTACGTAAAGAGTTAGATCTAACCAATGTTGCAACTGTCCAAATTAACAGATTTACATTCACCACAACATAGTTACAAGTCAAGATCCACATAGGCAACATAATAGAATAACCACAATTACATTAGATCTAGAGAAATAGATATATCTTGACATAGTATAAGGTTTAACAATAGCATAGACTAGTTTACATCATATCCAGTTCACAGCCTTTAATAATTCATTTTTATTCATTTAAACCTAAAAGCAACTAGAAACTCACAATGTTAGGTTTAGAGAATAGAGAAAGAATGGATCTTGAATTTCTGGATTTGATTTGCAAAGCTAAAGAAAATGAATCTGTCTTATTTCGCACACCGACAGCATTTGGCTCCCATAATTTCCAATGAAGAAATAGGAGAATTAGAAACATATATATAGCTGTAGCACCCTCTAAAACCGATTTCCACCTCAGCCCTAGGGGTATCGACACCCCTGTGGGTGGGTCGACCCTGGTGTCGACACCCCTCTAGGGGGTCGACCCCCTAGAGCGAGAAATTTTCCGCCTTGACGAATTTTTTATTTTATAACTTTTCAGGATAGGTCTGACTCATACGTGACTCATATGTGTATATATGTTCTTCCTGCACGTATACAAACTTAAAACCCTCATAACTTCTTTATACGTTGTTCATTTTACGTAAACCAAATGTCTATCTTGACCAGAATTTCAAGACGGACGCGATGGCGCCGTCTGTTTTCCTCAATTCTAAATATTAAATTAATTATTATTTGATTTATCTTCTTTTAGTGTAGTTAAAAATTCGGGGTGTTACATTCTCCTTTACTCAAAGGATTTCGTCCCCGAAATCTCTAAGTTAAGAAGAATGCATATCCTACCATCCATCATCCATCTACTCATCCAACAACCACTGGCATCCATTGTCCTTAAAGACTTCTAATGCTTATATGAATATATGCAATGGTGTGTGTGTATGTCCCAACACTAATGCGAAAAATCAGGCGGTCTACTGATTCAGTTAACCTCCTTGATGCAATGTATGTTAGTGCCATGAATCCAATATGTATGCAAATAAACCTATTATACTATATAAGTTATATATGTGTGCACACTCATTCATCCAAATGAAACATACATATGCTAATTCATCCATTTCCATCCATAAAAGAAAAGAAAATGCACACACATCCATATGCTGTATGAAAGTGATTGAGCCGATCTTAGTGCCTAATGTGTGTGTACATGCATCCACAGGCAACCACTAGCAAACACTTGCATCCACTTGCATCCATCAAACATAACATGTCTCAAACACATGTTTACATCCATAGGATTCCTGTCTAAAGGTCAAAAAAACTATGGATAAGATATACTCAAATGATAGAAACAAGCGCTGATAAAACTTTTGGAAAAAAATGAGTTAGGAACATACCCTCGAAAAGGAAAAGGTACGAAGCACGAATCTTGTCTTCGGTTTCCCAAGTCACATCCTCTGGTTTATCTCCCCATTGAACCTTTAGCAACTTGATCTCTTTATTGCGTAGCTTCTTAACTTCTGATCCCAGAATACGGGTAGGGACTCGTCTGACTGTCGCCTCCCATTCCACTTCTACTTCTTCCAACACAATCGGCTCAACGATTACTGTGGTGTCATGCATGCACTTTCGCAGATAAGAAACATAGAAAACATCATGAATGTCGGATAGATTGTCTGGGAGTTTTACTTTATAGGCCATTTGGCCAATCCTCTTGGTTATGGTAAATGTTCCCACAAACCTAGGTGCCAACTTCCCTACTGATCCGAAGCGAACCACATTACTCAGAGGTGACGCTTTGATAAAAACCAAGTCTCCTACTTCAAATTCAAGGTCAGTCCTTCTCTTTTCTGCATAGCATTTCTACCTATCTTGAACTGTCTTCATCCACCGTCGAATAAGGTCAATCTTTTCGGACATTTCCCTAACCATATCTGGTCCAAGTAATAATCTTTCCTGTAGATTCCCATCAACAAGTTGGTGATCTACAGGGTCATCCGTACAATGCTTCGAAGGGTGCCATGCCAATGCTAGCGTGATAACTTTTATTATAGGAAAACTCTACTAAAGGAAGATCCTCTTCCCAAGTTCCTCCGAAGTCTAGGATACACAGCCTCAACAGATCTTCCACAGTCCTGTTCACACTCTCTATCTGCTTAGTGCATGTGCCACCACATTACCCTTGCTAGGGGTATAAGAAATCTCAAAACCATAAGAAGCTAGAAACTCCATCCACCGTTGTTGCCTTAAATTGAGATCTTTCAGCGAGAACAGATACTTGAGAGATTTATGATCGGTGTATAACTCGAACTTATCTCCAAGTAAATAATGACATCATGTCTTTAATGCAAACACTATGGAAGCTAGCTCTAGATCATGGGTGGGGTAGTTCTTTTCATGAACTCTCAATTATCTACCCCCGTAACACACTACTTTCCTTTCTTGCATTAGAACCGCACCAAGCCCTGTGCCACATGCATCAGTATAAACAGTAAACGCCTTACTCTCGTCAGGCAAAATCAAGACTAGGGTTGTTTTCAGAGCCCTCTTCGGTCGTTGGAAACCAACATCACAGTCTATATCCCATGAAAATGCCAAGTTCTTCTTCATCAGCCTGGTGAGTAGGGCTGATATCATTGCGAAGTCCTTAATGAACTTCTTATAGTAACCTGCTAACCCAAGAAAGCTTGTCACCTCGGTTGCATTTTTAGGAACCTGCCAATTTTGCACTGCAACCTCTTTCGTGGGATCTACAGCTAACCCTTCTTTGGAGACCACATGCCCTAAGAATCTCACCTCTTCTCTCCAAAAGTGGCATTTGGAGAATTTTGCTTTAAGCTGATGGTCCCGGAGAGTTTTCAAAACTTCTCTCAAATGCTGGGCATGCTCTTCTTCGCTTTTAGAGAAGATCAAAATATTATCGACAAAGACTATAACAAATTTATTTAGGAACTCCCGTAATACCCTATTCATCAGATTGAAAAAGTAGGCAGGTTCATTCGTCAGCCCAAAAGGCATAACTAGCCATTCAAAGAAACCATCTGGAGTCCTAAAGGAAGTCTTATCTATGCTGTCCTCAGCCACCTTCAACTGATGGAACCCCGTGGCTAAGTCTAACTGGGAAAATACCGAGGCACCAACAAGTTGATCAAATAAATCATCAATCCTCGGAAGTGGGTGCCTATTCCTCTATGTGAGTTTATTCAGCTCTCTATAATCGACACACAAACGAAGCGAATCCTCCGCCTTACTTGCGAATACTACTGGAGCACCCCATTCAGATATGCTCCGTCAGATAAAACCTTTCTCAAGTAGCTCCCCTACTTGCTTACTCAGCTCCCTTCTTTCCCTCGGGGCCATGTGGCGCACTGGAAATGCAACTGGCTTTGCATTGTCTACCAAATATGTACGGAAGTCGATCTCGCACCTTGGAGATAAACCCCGAACCTCATCAAAAACGTTAGAAAAATCTCGGACTACTGGGACAGATAGCATATCATCAATAGATGCATCAAGAGACTCTAGGAAACTAAGCATAACCGACCCTTGTGGGTCACATGAAATCTCGAGGGTTCTCCCATGACAAGTCAGAAGCCTAACAACCCTCTTCTCACAATCCAGAATGGCACCATAAGTGGTAAGCCAATCCATTCCTAGAATCAACCCATAGCCTATAAACCCAAGCACATACGCTTCGCATTCAAACTCGACGCCTAACACAGATATTTTCAAACCCCGACAAATCATAGATAAATGAGCTGAACCACCAATAGGGTTTGAAACAACTATGGAATCTACTACCATACTAGTAATTAAGTGTAGAGATTCAACTACAAAACTTGATATAAATGAATGTGAGGCACCGGAATCAAAAAGTGTCCTAATAGGATGGTTTGAAAGAGAAATTAAACCTTCCACAGAAATTTTTCTACCTCTATCAGGAGCACTGATTGCGAGAGCATATACCTGCCTTCCAGAAGTCCCTGTCCTTTGACCCTGTCCCTGTGACCCCTGTTTCTACAAGCACTCTTTAGCAAAGTGTTCGGCCTCTCCATAGTGGTAGCAAGAGTTCTTCCTTCGCTTACAGTCTTTAACTAGGTGACCTTCCTTCCCACAATGGCGACATTTTCTCTTATCCTTTCCTTTATCATTTTTTCCCTCTTTTCTTCTGTTGTTGCTGCCCCTTCTTGGGCCACACCTTCCTATTTTGTGATGTCTCCTCAGCCTTCTTTTCTCCCTTATCTTACTCATGCATTAGGGCCATATAGACAAGCTTCTCAAAAGTGGCCCCCATTAGAATATGGGACATAACTAAACCATGCAGAGGCTCATTCATCCCTTTAGCAAACCGCAAAGCCCTTTTATGTGGAGTATCCACCAACTCTAAACCGAACCTTGCTAGCTGGATGAATTTATTCACATACTCTTTTACCGTCAAGTTTCCTTGTTCGAGTGCTAAGAATCTCTCCATCTGCAAGCTTCTCCCAACTTGGGAGAGAAATTTCATTTCGAACCTCTGTCTAAAATATTCCCAAGTTTCCACCGGATGTCCAGCTTGAGTGACTTCCCACCAAAATGAGGCTTCGTCCTTCAGTAGCCAGGCGGTTAACTGGACCTTCCTTCTATCCTCTACTTCAAATATTACGAATACGTCCTCGGTCTCGTTGAGCCAATAATTAGCTTCTACGAATGTCTCGTTCCCATGGAATGGTTTCCCTCCCATAACACGGAAGTCCTTATAGATCTTGGCGAAGTTATTTGCTCTTAGAAGGGGAGGAGGAGGAGGAATGACTGGTGCAGCTGGGGGAGGAACATTTCCTTGGCCTTCGGCAGGCGTCATGGCCTCCAAATATCTATGGAACCATCCGAGTATTGTGATGCCCTCTGGGATATTAGGAATGTTTTGTTCCCCAAACATGCTGAAAAAGGAAAAAGGAAGAAATTTAGATAAAGGACCGAAGGATATACTACATATGGATTTTTGGGGAATTCTTTTCAAAACAGACTTTTCTTTATGAAAATGCTCTTTTAAAACTTTTTTTAAAAATAATTTTCAATAACTTTAATCTAATCTGGTAAACTTCAGCTCTGATACCAGGTGTGACACCCCATGTCTGTTAACGTCACTCACTAAGGGATTGCATTACGTTTCGTGAAGCGTTATAGGTAAACAGACGCAGAATAATTACAAAACGAATATAAATAAGATAGCAACGGAAATTTAAATTTTTATTTCAAACATAAATCATAATACCATGGTCCACAATGCCATAAGTTACAAAAACCATTACAATAAAATAACTTTTGTCTTGCACCATCAAAGTACATAAGAATATAAAAAACATAATTCCCCACTTGAAAGAGTTAAGCCATAGTAGAACAAGAACTTGAGCCATACTTCAGAAGTAGCTTCTAGCAAGATGATATCTAAGTCCTGACCAAGCCTGAGTGTTTCCTCCATGAGAACCTAGGGGGAGGGAAACGGAAGAAAGAAGAGAAACAAAAAGGTCAGACATAAAGTTTGGCGAGTCTAGTTACTTTTAGCCAGTAAATAAATGAAGTAACATGATAGGCATATAAAGTGGATAAGAGAGATCACTACACAAATGGCAGGTGTGATAAGGTAGACAGGGTAAGGTGTTTACACTTCTTTAATGATTACTCTGCACTATTACTAGTATAACCAGAATGAGATGATCCCTTCCACTATAAGGTGGTAGACTTAGGGCATATGTCCAAATATGCCCTAACCACTACCCTAATTGATCGGCTCCCTACCCCGTAGATACTCTGTGCCGGCCCCACGGTAGGGTGTATAACGTCCTACAGTGGCAACCACTCACTGATCTGCACAGCCCCATATCTACTGGTGTCACGGTCATCTTATCCCCCTCTGCTCGGCTCATGCACGCACATGGCCCGGTCGGTTTGCGCCACCCACACCGTCCTCCACGTTTGGATCTCTTACAATCAGTCAGTAAGTGTGTCCCCTCTCTGCCTAGTACAGAGTATTTTATTTGATACTTACTCTGGGTTACTAACTGAAATGTGTCCCACAATATGATACAAGCTCTCCCCTTTGTCTTGTATCCCCACTAGGTTTTTCACCGACTATGTATACCACTAGTGTCTTTAATTACATAGCCCTATACCAGTTATGCTTACCCTAAAAGGTGTCTTTAATTACATAACTTTTATACTTTTCTCGGGTTATGTATACCACTAGGTGTCTTTAATTACACAACCTTATCGGGTTAAGTTTCTGGGCCTATATGTAAATATTACCCACCCCCTCTAAATTTGCTTAACCCATCAGCTATTCCAATCAATTTACTTAACCCTAACCTTATTTCATAATCATACAATCCCAATGGATAAGATTTGGTTAAGTAGTTCAATTCATTACCATGTCCATTTATGGTTTATAATGAGCTAGACCTCCCACATTAGGCCTACAACGTGTGGACGCTGGATATGTTGGTCGGGTCCGGGCAGACTTATCTAACAGTTGGGGCTAACCTCGTGCTTTAACCAGATTCATATTTGCATACTTAGACCTCCCACATGAGATTCAACATTAGTGGTTGCTGGATATGTCGGTCGGGTCCGGGAAAACTTCCACCACTAATGCAACCTAACCTCGTGTCATAAGTACAATTACAATTCCTAATTGTAATTACTAGACATTCCATTATTAATTAATTAATCAATGAATTAATCCTTTCCCTTTATAGGTGTTAATTCCCATTTTACCCAATAATTTGAATTATATGTCCAAAAATGTTCATATTCAAATCATGCCAATATTAACCTTTTTTCCCCCGTTTCCTAACTAGCAAACTCATAAACTGGTGGCATGCCTAGGCTAGTCAATAGCCTAGTCATAAATGATAATAGGGAAAATAATAGGAATATAACCAAAGTGATCATCTTGGCATAAACATAATACTAGCATGATGATAAGGTGAACATACCTACTGGCATGACATGTAATTAACATCATAACAAGGTGGACATAAAACTGGTGAACTGGTGGCAGTCAATTGATTCCAACATAACTACGATGTCACATTAAGCATAGTAAGAACTAAATTAGCAGTTTAGATGTCCAATTGGTTTAGATCTAACATGATAACGCAAGGTGATAAATTAGATCACATAATTCAGATCTAGAGGTTAAAATAGATCAAACACCATTAGAATGACATAATAACATGTTTAGATCTAAGTATGGATTCACATGTCCAACTTACAACATATGTAAGTTCATCGCAATATGACAGGTGAAAGGTGATTTACATAAAGAGTTAGATCTAACCAATGTTGCAGCTGTCCAAATTAACATATTTACATTCACCATAATAACATTGTTACAAGTCAAGATCCACATAGGTAATATAATAGAATAACCACAATTGCATTAGATCTGGAGAAAAAGATCTATCATGACATAGTATAAGGTTTAACAATAGCATAGATTCATAGTTTACATCATATCCAATTCATAGTCTTTCATAATTCACTTTTATTCATTTAAACCTAAAAGCAACTAGAAACTCACAGCGTTAGGTTTAGAGAATAGAGAAAGAATGGATCTTGAATTTCTGGATTTGATTTGCAAAGTTGAAGAAAATGAATCTGTCTCAGTTCGCACACCGGCAGCATTTGGCTCCCATAATTTCCAATGAAGAAATAGGAGAATTGACACATATATATAGCTGCACAAACCTCTGAAATCAACTGCCACCTCATCCCTAGGGGTGTCGATACCCCTGTGGGTGGG
Source organism: Allium sativum (assembly GCA_030737875.1). Taxonomy (NCBI): domain Eukaryota; kingdom Viridiplantae; phylum Streptophyta; class Magnoliopsida; order Asparagales; family Amaryllidaceae; genus Allium; species Allium sativum. The sequence continues at coordinate 38,178,284 of JASFAX010000020.1, read as the reverse complement.
TCGACCTATAGGTCAACACCTCTTAAAGAGGGTCGACCCCGGTGTCGACACCACTCTAAGGGGTCGACCCCCTAGAGCGGAAAATTTGCCGCCTTGATGAATTTTTTATTTTTGAACTGTTAAAGATAGGGTCTGACTCATACGTGACTTATATGTGTATATATGTTCTTTCTACGCGTATATAAACTTAAACCCGGATAACTTCTTCATACGGTGTCCGTTTTACGCAAACCAAATGTCTATCTTGACCAGAATTTCGAGACGAATGCGTTGGCGCAGTCTGTTTTCCTTAATTTTGAATATTAAATTAATTATTATTTAATTTATATTGTTTTAGTGTCTTTAAAAATTCGGAGTATTACAAAAACTGTAACCATTGTCACCATCGATCGATATCACCAAACTCGCATTTAGTCGCGATCACATCGTGATTGGAATCGAGAAGCAGACTGAAGTCCAAAAGTTTTAAATTCTTGTCCACGGTTTGAGTTATATGCTCTAAACCTAATATGCAAAGTCCAAATCTCATCCAATCATGAAACGTAGCGAAAACTACGAAAGATGGGGAACTCCGCATCAAAAGAATGCGAGTTTTCGCATCGTCCGAGTGATGCGAGATTGCATCACCGAAACGTGGGATACCACATCCCTTATGGTGTGAGATATCGCATCACCCCTGTGATACAAGGTAGCATCACCCAGGTTGTGACGGCCCGCCTCAGACCGCCGACATTTCCCCGAATGCTTTATGCCAATGCCCAACTAGCACGGGACATTTGTCAAAGAAAAAGAGTTTGAAATGATGAATCATCAAGAACTTGTAGTATATCTCACAACGCATGGAATAAAATATAATAATAACATAACTTGACATAAAACAGGCGAGGCAGTGCATAGGCTGGAAACTAAACCATCATAGCAGCGAAATCCAAAATACAGCTTTATGATCCAAACCATTATTACAACTTCAAAATACTGTCTCTAAAGCAAAATAGAAAAGGCACGCTTCTAATGCCCAAAGCAGCAACCATCAACAACACAGGGAGAATATATATAAATAGTACGTGGAAGCCTTCTGCTCGTCTCCGGACAGCTACTCGTGTATACCACCTAACATATCTCTAGTCTGCTCATTTAGGAGGACCCAGAGAAATAAGAAGAGACATAAAACTATGGGTTAGACAAAAGTCTGGTATGAGCGATAGCAGCAAAACAAAACAATAACAGGTATAAATAATCATACCTGAACCTGGACCTGCAAGCAAAGAGTTAGCACAACAAGATGTACAGTACTCTAAGGTAACACTAACATAAAGTGTAAAGATGATATGGGAGTGTGCATGACATGGTGATAGCAAACATCAAACATAGCAATCATCCTCACATCTCTCACTCAGTACATAAAGCATACGATATCCACCACTTTGGTCACAAAATACTTCGCTGCGATCACTTTGCCCTTGGGAGTCATAACTATCCCATTGCATTGATCCACAGCCACTAATCCTTTGCTATGTCCACTTTGCCCCTTTGGAGTCATGACGACTACACTGCACTGGCTCATAGCCATGCTACGATCACTTGCCCTTGGGAGTCTTAATGGTCCCATTGTGCTAATCCATAGAAGCTAATACGTCTCTCAGTGGTGAACCAAAGTTATACATATCGACAACCTCTTTGCACACGTCCCGCAGCAAAGTCCAATCATGAAGTTAACTCGTTGGTTCCCATGCGGATCCTGAGTTCTAACTTCCTAGTTGGATTACCTTTGCATCCCGGGTTTTTGGTCCCCTCCAGTTTGCATTTCAATTTCCATTCGGTTCACGATACACAAGTGGCTCGCGGTTCATGGTCATCTCCGGCTCGTGGGTCCTGTTCTGGTTCGTGGTCCTCCTTTCCTGGATTGGCTCGTGGCTCGTGACAATGGGTTGTGGCTCCGAGCTCCTGGCGATTTGTGATACCGCATCGGTTCATGGAGGATATGGTGCTCTGGCCCGAAGCGGCTCGTGGATCCCTCAATCGGTCGGTTCGTAGTCGAGCTCGATCGGGTCGTGGTCCTTCATGCGACTCATGAGTGGGCGGTTTGTGGTAGTGGGTGCTTCACGAGTGGAGGTCGGCTCGTGATGCTTGTTAACGAATGGGTTGGGTCTGACCAATTTCTGTAACTTTTCTAGCAAGCTATTTACGCCATACAACGGCATTTTCGACCACTCTAACTCTATAAGCAGTCACAAAGCATATCATACCGTAATAGCAACATGTATAATCAACCATAAACACCAAAACAACAATTTAACACGTAAATATGGATCAAACATACCCAAAACCATGATTTTCCCCTAATCCCCTTAATCATGTTTTAACTATAGGATTAGCAAAATATGTCCAAATTAACCCAAATTCTTAACAGAGGCATCAAATAATATTTTAGAATTTCTACATATTTTTATAATGCATAATTTCGTTAATTAACACTAATCACCCCTAATTAGCTGTAATTAGTGAAAATCAATGCAAATCACTCACCTTAGCCACAAATAAATTTCAGATCTGAAAATATCTCTGATTTGATTTGAATCCTAATGCAACACAGTTGCTCTACCTCCAATTTGATGTTAATTTGCCTTCATTTGATGTTGATTAGCTAATATGTGATTAGAAAGTGATTGAAAGGTGATTTGGGAATTGGAGACCATTGCTATGATTAGAGGAAGGTAAATGGCGACTAGAAAAATGAATAAAACTAATTTTCCAAACCCGATCAGCCCTCCCATAACCCTACTCTCGAAATGGGTTATGGACTTAGCTGTTAATCACCCGGTTAAGCCCAATTATATTGTTTTTCACCTTCCAAACCTTATTTTGCCATATCTCCCAAACGATAAGTCTGTTTGATTAATGTAACCACTTACGGAAAGATAAACCATCATCCAAATCCAATGGAAATGGTTTCAGGTCAAAACTCCTTACCAATCAAAAGTTATAGGCGAAACAAGATTCGCCAGGGGTAAAATGGTCATTTAAAATTCGGTAAAAATCGTGAACATGAGAATTGACCTCAATAGTCGTTTTCCAAAGTTACACGACCATATAAGTTCGTATGAAAATAAAATAAATATTCTATGATCCTCCAATGGATAGAATACGGGTTGCTACATTCTCCCCCTCTTAAGAAAATTTGCCCCCGAAATTACTTAACTAAGAAACAAACAATGGTGCCCCGCATGCCTATTAGCCATTCACAAACAATCAAACATGCATGATATCACAAACAAGCCTATCCTAGCATGTGGTTTACTAACAAGGGAATAACTATCACTATTAAAATCTTAACCGGCAAAGAGTTCTGGATGCGTCTTACTTATGTTCTCCTCTGTTTCCCAATTACAGTCATTCTAATTATTGCCCCACTGGACCTTGACTAGTTCCACCGTCTTCCTTCGAAGTTGCTTCGTATCATACTCGACAATACAGATTGTTCTGTGGCTCCCAACTGCCTCGAATTCCACTTCGATATCATCCAACTGATCTGGTGAAATAGTCATATTAGAATCGTGCACGAACTTCTTAACTTGGAAACATGAAATATGTTATGCACTCCCGCCATCTTGTCTGGTAACCCAACTTTATAAGCTAAATTCCCAACTTGTTCGAGAACTGGAAATGGACCAGCAAACCTTGGTGCCAACTTGCCTCCTTTACCAAATCGAATCACACTCTTCAATGGAGAAATCTTGACGAATACTAAGTCGCCAATGGAGAATTTCAATTCTCTTCGTCTTTTATCAGCATAACTCTTCTGCCTATCTTGGGAAGCTTTCATTCGCTGTGGAATAACCTTGATTTTATCTGAAGTTCCTCTTATTACATCTGGCCCAAGCACAAACTTCTCACTAGTTTCCAATCAACATGATGGTGAGTTGCACGGTCTTCCATACAAAGCTTCAAGTGGAGCCATACCAATACTAGATTGATAACTATTATTATACGCGAACTCAACCAGATGCAAATGGTCATCCCATGAACCTCCAAAATCCAGTATACAAACTTTCAAGAGATCCTCTAATACACGATTCGCCCTCTCTGTTTGACTATCGGTTTGAGGATGGTACGTGGTATTGAGATGTAATTCTGACCCTAAAGCCTTTTGTAAACTCTTCCAAAACCCACTAGTAAATAATGGATCTTGGTCACTCATAATGCCTTTAGGTTCTCCATGGAATCTCATAACCCACTTCATATATAGTTCTGTTAACTTAGCTATCGTTCTATTCGACTTGACTAGTATAAACCTCGCACTTTTGTTCAATCGATCCACAATCACCCTAATACTATCATGTCCCGATCTACTCCTTGGTAAACCATCAATGAAATCCATTGAGACTTGTTCCCATTTCCATTTGGGAATTTCCAGCAGTTGTAACAAACCACAAGGCTTCTTTTGTTCGGCTTTAACTAACTGGCAGTTCATGCATTTTGATATAAACTTTTCAGCGTCTCTCTTCATCCCTTCACAGTAGTAGGTCTGCTTCATGTCTCGATACATTTTATTACCACCGGGATGTATAGTCAGTTTTGAGTGATGACATTCTCCGAGCACTTCATCTCTCAATCCTTTAACATTGGGTACAACTAGTCTCCCATTCTTTCGAAGCCATCCGTCTCTATCTAGTCCATACTCGTTAATCTCCTCACCGTCGATACACATCTCTAACTTGGAGATGATTTCAGTAGGTTAGGACCGTCCCTCTGACTGGAACCAATCCGCTCAATCAAAGTTGGTCTGATTGTTAAACTTGCTAACATATCTAGATCCAATTCGCACTTTGGTCTGAAATCATATCCCGTGATATATTCTAGTTGCTTCCATTCCAGAAACATATCCCCCAAACTGGCATGTCTCCTACTCAATGCATCAGCTACCGCATTGCCCTCGGGTGTGTAAGCGATATTGAAATCATACGAAGCCAAGAACTCTAACCATCTTAGCTGACAAAGATCTAAATCCTTTTGAGAGAAAAGGTACTTTAATGACTTATGATCAGTAAACAACTCGAATCTTTCTCCCAAGAGAAAATGTCTCCACATTTTTAACGCGAATACGATCGCTGCCAATTCCAAATCATGGGTAGGATATCTTTTCTCATGTGGTTTCATTTATCGGCTAGCTTAAGCTACAACCCTGCCTCCTTGCATCAATACAGCACCTAGTCCGGTACCATAGGCATCCGTGTATACCGTCATCTCTTCGTTCCCTTTAGGAATAACTAACATTGGTATGCACGTTAACTTTTCCTTTAGACTCTTAAATGCATACTCACACTTTTTGTCCCAGACAAATGCATGATTCTTCTTGGTCAACTAAGTTAATAGTGCCGCTATCTTGGAGAAGTCTTGAATAAACTTGTGGTTATATCTAGCTAACCCCAAGAAACTTCTCACGTTTGTTGCATTCTTGGGCGTAGACCAATCTTGCACCGTAGCTACCTTCGCAGGATCCACGACAATACCATTCTCTGAGACAACATGGCCTAAGAATCTCACTTCCTTTCTCCAGAAGTGACATTTGGAAAATTTTGATTTCAATTGGTGTTTCCTCAATACCTCCATCACTATCCTCAAATGTTTCTTGTGTTCTTTCTCCGTCCTCGAGTAAACCAAGATATCGTCCATAAACACAAGAACAAACTTATTTAATTGATCTCTTAAAACTCTATTCATAAGATCAACAAAATATCCTGGTGCATTGGTCAACGCGAATGGCATGACCAACCACTCATAGAATCCAGACGACGTCCGAAATGCCAGTTTAGGAATACTCTCAACTACTACTCAGAGCTGATGAAAACTTGTCGCGAGATCTAACTGGGAGAACACTCTCACCCTATTCAACTGATCAAACAAATTGTCTATCCGCGGAAGAGAATACTTGTTACTCCTCATCACCTTATTCAACTCGCAGTAGTCCACACACAATCGAAAGGAACTATCTGCCTTTGTAGCAAATATAACTGGTGCTCCCCACTCGGAAACACTTCTTCTGATAAATCCCTTCTTCGAAAGATCGCCAACTTGCACTTCAAGCTCTCGCTACTCCCTTGGCACCATATGACGAAGTGTCATCACTATAGGCCTAGCATCTTTCACTTAATCAATCTGAAACTCGATATCTCGGTGTGGTGGAAGTTCGATCACTTCCCTAACGATGTACGGATACTCGCCAGCAATAGGCACATCTGACAACTCATCATGCGGGATGTTGAGGGAATTTAGAAAACTAGTCATCACCCCATCACTATGTAGGCAACCAAACAGTACCCTCTGCCTATCATCCGCTCTAATGGTCACCGAAGACCCCTCACAGTCTACCACCACCCCACATCTTTAGAGCCAATCGACTCCCAAAATAATGCCAAACCCAGTAAATCCCAAAACAAAGAAATCACAAGCAAACATACATCCATGAATCGATAAGACCAAATTACTACAAATCATACTAAGGCTAGTCGAACCACCAATTGGGTTCGTCACAACTAAAGTTCTATCGACAATCTCAGGTTCCAATCCCAACCTATCTACCAGGTCACTAGATATGAAGGAGCGGGAAGCCCCGGTATCAAACAACTCTCGAACAGGAACATCATAAATAGAAAGCATACCTTGAATAACGACACTCTTTCCCTTCTGCGCCGCAGTTGGGGCATTCGACGAAGAAGAAACAGCGTTGATAGCATATGCTTTTACAATTTGCTTCTCTTTCGGAGGTTGTGGACATTTATCATTGTGATGCCCCACTTGGCCACAATTGAAGCACTTATTGTCCGCTGGCTTTGCTCGACAATCTTCAGCATAGTGGCCCTTCTTGCCATAGCTATAGTACTCAACATCTTTCTTATTCTTCTTCTAACCATCCTTAGCTTGGTTTTGTTTCCTCTTATTCTGCGAATTATTCTTGCCTCCGCCGCTTGCCTGTAGATTTGGCTCCCCTGCAGATGTAACAGCAATCTCGGTCTTCGACTTGGGGTAAAGGCTCTCTAATCTCAATGCTTTCCCGCAATAGATTTGAAAGTCCCATCGATATGGTTTAGGAGTCTTTCCCCCAAGTACTCATCTAGGCCAGTTATGAACTTCTCGTTCTTCTTCTCGGCAGTATCGATAAGAGATCATCCATATTTCGATAAAGTATCGAATTCAGCAATATATTTCGAGACTGTCCTGCCATTCTGCTTAAGCTCCAAAAATTTCCTAAACGATTCAGATTTTTGAGCAGCTAGGATAAACTTGTCACTAAAACAAGTCTTAAACTGATTCCAAGTAACTTGATCTTCGGGGGTAGCCGCTTTAATAGCACTCCACCAATTCATAACCCGTCCTTTGTAGTTGACGCGATGCAAGCTTTCTCTTCATTGCATCATCGATCCCTAAATCCTCGAATATGCGCTCACAACTATCAAGCTAATCTTGAACTTCCGTAGCCGATTCCGTTCCTTAGAACAGCTTCCCACCAAGGCTAGTATAATCCTTGCATAGCTTGGCAAAATCGGCTCTAGGCGCCTGCATCGCTGCACCACCACCGTTAGCAGCATTAGGTACTGCTCCCTGAACATCCCTAAGCATCTCTCTCATGAAGGCAGTAAACATCGTCCTCACATCAGGGACATTTCCATCATTGGCCCCTTAACCCGTACTCCTTGTATATCGTCTCATCGTTCAATCTATAAAGAGAAAATGATTAACCATCTCCATAGTGGTGCTAGTGCTGTACGACTTCATCCTTAGGTATACTAACAGTATATATATAGTTTTTGAAAACCAAAGTATCACAAATACGCGCTCTCATATACATATACTATCTCTCCCTGGTGTCCTCCCCTAGGTTAACTACGCAACCTAGGCTCTGATACCAAGTGTGACGGCCCACCCCAGATCAGCCGACATTTCCCCGAAATGCGTTGTGCCAATGCCCGACTAGCACGGGACGGTCATCAAAGAAAAAGGGTTTTGAAAAGATGAATCATCAAGAACCTGTATCATATCTCATAGCGCATGGAATAAAATATAATAATAACATAACTTGACATAAAACAGGCGAGATAGTGCATAAGATGAAAACAAAATCATCATAGCAGCGGAATCCAAAATATTGCTTATGATTCAAACTATTATTACAAATTCAAAACACTGTCTCTAAAGCAAAATAGAAAAGGTACTCTACTAATGCCCAAAGCAGCGACCATCAACAACACGGGGAGAATATACGTAAATAGTACATGGAAGCCTCCTGCTCGTCTCCGGACAGCTACTCGTGTATAACACCTAACATTTCTCTAGCCTGCTCATTTAGGAGCACCCAGAGTAATATGATGAGACATAAAACTCTGGGTCAGACAAATGTCTGGTATGAGCGATAGCAGCAAAACAAAACAATAATAGGTATAAATAATCATACTTGAACCTGGATCTGCAACCATAGAGTTAGCACAACAAGATGTACAGTAATCTAAGGTAAAGGTAACACTAACATAAAGCGTAAAGACGATATGGGAGTGTACATGACATGATGATAGCAAACATCAAACATAGCAAAAATCCTCACTTCTTTCACTCAGTGCGTAAAGCATACGATATCCACTACTTTGGTCACCCAATATTTTGCTGCGATCACTTTGCCCTTGGGAGTCATAACGATCCCATTGCGCTGATCCACAGCCACTAATCCTTTGCTATGTCCACTTTTCCCCTTTGGAGTCATGACGACTCCACTGCACTGGCTCATAGCCATGCTACGATCACTTGCCCTTGGGAGTCTTAATGGTCCCATTGCGCTGATCCGTAGCCGCTAATCCGTCTCTCAGTGGTGAACCAAAGCTATAAATGTCGACAACCCCTTTGCACATGTTCCGCAACAAAGTCCAATCATGAAGTTAACTCATTGGTTCCCATCTGGATCCTGAGTTCTAACTTCCTAATTGGACACCTTTGCATCTCGGGTTTTTGGTCTCCTCCAGTTCGCATTTCAATTTCCATTCAGTTCGCGACAAACAAGTGGCTCGCGGTTCATGGTCATCTCCGGCTCGTGGATCCTGTTCCGGTTCGTGGTCCTCCTTTCTTGGATCGGCTTGTGGCTCATGACAATGGATTGTCGCTCCGAGTTACTGGTGGTTCGTGATGCCGCATCGGTTCGTGGAGGAAATGATGCTCCGGCTCGAAGCGGCTCGTGGATCCCTCCATCGCTCAATTCATGGTCGAGCTCGATCGGGTCGTGATCCTTCATGCAACTCACGAGTGGGCGGTTCATGGTAGTGGGTGCTTCGCGAGTGGGGATCGGCTCGTGATGCTTGTTCACGAACGGGTCGAGTCTGACCAATTTCTGCAACTTTTCCAGCAAGCTATTTATGTCATACGACGGCGTTTTCGACCATTCTAAATCTACTAAGCAATCACAAAGCATACCATATAGTAATAGCAATATGTATAATCAACTATAAACACCAAAACAACAATTTAACATGTAAATATGGATCAAACATACTCAAAACCATGATTTTCCCCTTAATCCCATGTTTTAACTATAGGATTAGCAAAATATGTCCAAATTAACCCAAATTCCTAACAGAGGCATAAAATAATATTTTAGAATTTCTACATATTTTTATAATACATAATTTCATTAATTAACGCTAATCACCCCTAATTAGCCGTAATTAGTGAAAAACAATGCAAATCACTCACCTTAGCCACAAATAAATTTCAGATCTAAAAATATCTCTGATTTGATTTGAGTCCCGATGCAACACAGCAGCTCTACCTTTAATTTAATTTAATTTTAATTTGCTTTGATTTGATGTTGATTAGCTAATATGTGATTAGAAAGTGCTTAAAAGGTGATTTGGGAGTTGGAGGCCATTGCTAAGGTTAGAGGAAGGTAAATGGCGGCTAGAAAAATGTATAAAAATGATTTCGTAAACCCTGTCAACCCTCTCATAACCCTAATCCTGAAACGGTTTATGGGCTTAGCTGCTAATCACCCGGTTAAGCCCAATTATGTTGTTTTTCACCTTCCAAACTTTATTTCAGCCATATCTCCCAAACGGTAAGTCCGTTCGATTATTGTGACCACTCTACGGAAAGTTAAACCATCATCCAAATCCAATGGAAGTGGTTTCAGGTCAAAACTCCATACCAATCAAAAGTTATAGGCGAAACAAGATTCGCTAGGGGCATAATGGTCATTTAAAATTCGGCAAAAATCGTGAATATGGAAAATGACCCCAATAGTCATTTCCTAAAGTTACACGATCATGACTTCGTATGAAAATAAAATAAATATTCTACGATCCTCCGATGCATAGAATACCGGTCGTTACAAAGGTGTGAAATCTAGCATCCACGGTGATACGAAACCTCGTACCACCCGAACAATGCGAAAGCTCGCATCACTCAGATGAGAATCGCCGCACCACGATGCGAGGTGCAAGCCAACTCCTCCCTTCTTCTCCCTCTCCTCCTTTTCATCTCCACCAAGCCCCATCCGACGCCATTAGGCTCGAGTTCGAGCTACTCCAAGCACTGGATCTCGAGCCCGATAACCCAATTCCAGCACCCGTGAGCCAGAATCAGATCTCGACTATGATTCCTATATCCAAAACAATCCCTATGGTTTTCAAAACCCACCTATGAATTTTGATTCGAGGTTGGTCTTGTTGGGGAAGAAGTTAAGGCTCTTGGGTGCGAGGTCTATAATGCCAAAAAGTGTGAAGGAGGGGGGTATCCAGGTTTTATAAGGCAGAACGGGAGCATGCCTTAGCCAGTTCCGATTGCATTGCAACCCTCTTTGGACGCGAGAAAATCACATCCCTTCAGGGATGCAAAATCTCGCATCCTAGTGGGATAAGACCCCATTGTGATACGAACTCTCACATCCCACTGGGATACAAAATCTCACATCCCCCATCAGGATGCGATGCGATATATAAAAAACACGCACATACATATATATATAATATGAGTATATGTACATATATTCATGCATACAATCCATAATATATATATATATATATATACACATCGCACGTTTTACACGAGCATACATGCATTTACACGTGTACTCACACATGTGCATGTCTACTAAAGCAATGGATAGCTGAGGATGAAATTTTCGAACCTCGAGAAATCTTTAACTCGCGATTCCAGTTATGACCACGTGCACGAGTTTTCGATGTAACGATAATCGATGGCATTTCGGCTTGCTAACCGATGGTACGTTCGTAAGTTTAAACAGCTCAAGAGCATATGACAAGCGATTGAATCCACGTCTAGATATCACTTCTTGAAATCTCACTCGCAACAATCGTAAACCTACTACACATTTGTTACCCATACTTTATTTCCAAATCCTAATCGCATCACGCAAAACTTGAAAGCGTGTGAGCGTACGCGCGGTACGGTGTCGACAACGACTTGTTTATATTACGACGTAAACGAGAGTTGGCACCGAACATTTAAATTCATGAATAAGAAGGAATTAGATGTTAAAACAAGCTACCGATAAACTAGAATCCTTTAGCACACTCAACGGAACGATCACGACCAAGTGATCAGCAGCTTAGATATTTCTCCATTTTTCAGAGGCCGTATTTTCAATTCAAAGCACATCATGAGACAAGACGTACTTTGGGTGGAAAAATTCAACCAGCATTTTGGTTCGGTTCCCAAAAGTATACAAGACCAACTCAACTCAACCCGTCGCATGGCACTCAAATTGCCGCCAAGATGTTGAAAATTCAAGCCAAGGAGAAATCGAACGCCCGATAGCCTACAAAGCTTCTCAAGATGCAAAACTCGCATCCCCTATCTCGCAACACATGGTTCGCATCATACCATCTCGCATCACTCCACATCGTACCACATCGCCTGTGACACATCAGCTTTCATCGCATCACCCCACCTCCATCGCATCGCCTCACCAACACTCTGCGCCACTACCCTACATCGCATCCTATAGATGCAACGATATCGCATCCCTAGGATGTGAGATCATCGCATCCCATAGGATTCAATGTAACTACATTCATCAAGATGCGATATAATCGCATCCCATAGGATGCGATGTAACCGCATCCATCAGGATGCGATGACATCGCATCCCCAAGATGCGATGCCATCACACTCGTTGGATGCGATGTCATTGCATCTCCTGGATGCGATGAGATCAATGACAACATAACACATTCCTCTGTGATGCGATTTTTGCATCCTTTGGGATGCGAAAATCGTATCACATATGAGGGATGCGATTTTCCATCCAATGACGAGGGAGGTATGATTTTCTGGCTTGCGCGTCTCTATGATGCAATTTTCTGTTGTGTGATCCTCAAATCCTATCTACTCACACCTAACCTTCAACTATAAATACCCCATGTTCATTCTTCACAATGGTTGGATTTGTGTTGATTTGCCATTTCTCCAAACTCCAAGAACTCACTGATGGCAGCCTAGTGCTTAAGGAAGAAGAAGCAAAAGATCACTTTTTCCAAGAATTAGGATATAAAAAAATATGACTCAAAAAATACATGAATAGACTTGTAATCGAATGCCTAGATGACGTTCAAAACTTGTAACCTATTATTGTGAGTTAAATATCAGCAAACCCCTTCAAGGTGGACATAGGCCCTAATGGACTGAACCACTGTAAATCTTTGTGTTATTTACTGCTTTCTGCACTCTACTTTCCCATGCGAAACGATATTCTTAAGTAATTAAGAAACTTTGAGTGTTACGATATTTTTTGCCGTCAAAAAATAGGGTTAAAAATAGTTTTAGTCTATACTTTTAGTTTTAATATTCATTTTCAGTACAGGATTGTTTTCAGACTACTCTCACAAGCTATTCTTAATTTTACAGTTTATTTAAAGTTATCTACATTCCTTTCAAACATGTTAAGTGGCAAATAATTTTGTAAATGTTAGATTGGAAAAAATATTCATTTCTTTAATTTATGCAAAACATAATTGGAAAGAGAGAAGTTTTCGTGAAACAGTTAAATAGAAAATACATAATTTACAGAAAAGACCTAAAACACTTGTAAAACTTGTAGATCTATAATAAAAGAAAATGGACCGAAAAGATCAAGTCTTTGAGACTTGCAGGTAACCTATAACATATGTTACAATTGAAGAAAAAGAGTAAACGTACTTATTATGATGTTTGTTCATGGTAGAAATAGACAGCCTTTATATTAGAGACTATCATGATGTAGAAAATATATGAAAAGACTAGAATATCAGAATAACATGCAGCATAGTGGGGGCCCATACCAGCGACAATCAGACACGCATACTGGAGGTAAACAAGTGCCATATAGATAAGGCTCAGTCATAAAGACTGAGGTGAGAGGGCAACTAGATTATTGTTTATTGGCCTAAACTGGTGGTAGATCAGGCATGCATGCCATATAAAAGTAAATAAGTGACCCAAAAGAGAGGACCCTAGTTAATGCATACCAACGATAACCAAGCGTGCAACGTTAAACAAAGGTAAATAAATCATTGTTGTGTCTTAACGCTGGATAGATGTCCATCTGAACGGTGAATCCACGAAAGGTGGCTCGAAGGGAGTAAATAAATGACCACAACAATTCTAGTTTCAGTTTTAGGTGGCTCATACATCGATTCGCGTCCAAGCAGGTTCCGATTTTGTGTAAGTGACATCGACTACCATGTTAGCTTCATGGTAGAGAGTTGAGTTCGATCTGGGAAGAAGTAGGAATCATTCCTAAAAATTCTTGTATGGTAGAAATTTTAGTGCAAACAATGAATTAAGCAATCAGTCATAGTAATCATCCAAAATAAAGCATGAACACTTAATTCCTACAACACTAAAACTATTCTTTAGTCTATTATCTTTTAATTACTCTCTTCCTAGTAGTCACTTTATATTCATTAGATTTTTATGTTTGGCCCATTCTCCATTATTTTCCCTCATTAGGCTAAGTAAGCAGTGCATGACGTAGGAAACTGAAATGGTTCTTCTTGGAATTTCATATTCTCTTTTATTGACGTATTCACTTCATTTTTTGATATTTTATCCATTTTGGTTATTTTGGATCTTGAGAGAGAATCTTTTATTTCATTATGTACTCTTCTATGATTTGAGAGATTGAGGTTGTAAAACATTTTAAGTTTTGATGGTTTCTAAATAAAATTTCATTTTGGACAATAAATTGTTATGTTTTGAAATGTTTCTATTGTATTTTATTTAACTTTTTGTGGATCTTAGTCATTATAAAAAAAATTATTATACCTAGATGCTGCACATTTCTTGATATGACTCTTTAAGGACATGCTAATGAGTGTGGAGGTGTCATATTTATTTTTCACAATAAAGCTTTGTTTACAGTGACAGTTTTAAAATTTGAGCATTTAATAATACAATAGGATGTGCCTAATAATTATTGAATGGGACAAGAGAACAAAATGATTTTAGGCCTAGGTGATTCGGACCCTTGAGTGCATAGCATTCTTCCATCTTCATCGTCAATCATTAATGCAACCTATAGCGTACATCTATTCATACTTTCTTTTTTATCAAAAAGGCATAAATTAGATTCATTTTACTTAGAAAACAATTATTTATGAAAAAAGGTTGTTTATATAAGAAAGAAAAAAAAAACGACCATTTTCATTAAAGCTACCTATTCAAGCTTATCCAAAGCATGATAAAGAAAAACCTTATTTAATCTTTAATAATAATAAAATTACAGATTTATTTAGGGGTTTTTAGCCTTAAGGACAAAATAAACAAAACATTGTTCCACAAGGACAAGAGGGTAAAATTTTATCCATAAAGACAAATTTTAGTATAAAGTGAGGTATTCAGGGATCCACTATAATTCCTCCCTTTACATTAAAATTTGTCCTTATAGACAAAATTTTAGCCTCTTGTCCTTATGGAATGATTTTTTGTTCATTTTGTCCTTCAGGGTATTTTCCTGATTTTTTATTTATATATCACGTGCACTGCTATTTTGACCACTGAAATTTGTTAATGTTGGATAACTTATTATTGTTAGTTAGTGAAAGAAAACATTAGATCATGTGTGGTGTTAAGGGCACCCCAATATAGTCTTCCTAATACCGCAATTAAAAAAGTAAAACTCATTAAAATTTGTATGCTTCCTAATACCACATTACATCTCCATTCTAATATCTCATTCACTCATTATTTGTTGAACTAATCGCGTACTAAGCTAATCTAAATACCATAATCTTTCGTAATCGCTGTCTTTTTCGCATCTCACATAGAAAAATTCAAATTCGTACGGTAATCTTTCAATTGTTTTAGTGATCTGAAAATCCTAATCTCTCATTTACTCTTCTAGTTTGCTCAATTAAAACATTATTCATGACTTTTGTATATTGCAGCGTCGAATTCGTTGATCGGTTATAGATCTAGGGTTTAGTTCGTTGATCGGTTTTACAAATGAGGATAAACGAATATCGAGTGAAGCTGAAATAGGGTAAAACAGTGTGGTAGCCCCTATTTTTGAAGTGTGTGGTATTAAGAAGAGCGTAATACTAATTCTTGTGGTATTCTTTAGTCGCGGTATTAGGAAGAACGTATTAGAGTGCCCTTAGCACCACACTAGATTAATTTAATAACCTTCCTATTTGGGAATGCCCCAAGGAACCAGTAGGAGTTTGTCGACACTGTTTTTAACGGTATGAACAAAATTTTCTCTCTTTTGGTGTGAGCCTCTTTGATTTTCATCAATAGTAGCCGGTGCTTTGTTGATACTGTTAAAAACAGTATCAACAAACAATCTTCTAAGCACCGTTTGCAGTTAAAATTAATAATATTAAATCCAAAGGAGGAAGCTGTTGGTGTCAATCAAATAAAAGGAAAAGACCGGCTACATTGGGCACGCTAAGGACGGTTGAAATCACCTGGTCCGAAATCCTCTGGTCCCCTTGGACCAAAACAATCTAACCCCCTAATTTCATGTGGATCCCACCGAAATCAATGGGCCATATTGTTTTGATTCAGAGGACCAGGGAATAGATTAGACGATTTGAAGCCTGCTAAGGGCAAATTGATTGATTAATTTAAAAGCATGCTAAAAGGGTAGGCACGTTTCGTGGACAAACTAACATATGGGGATGACATAATTATGGCGTACATACAAGGGCCGTACTTGTCCCACGCGGCTTTGTTTGTGCTTTTTATGTGTCAATTCTATCCAGATTAAGCTCTGCCCTACACATGGAAGCAGGTTACAAGGTGAAATCTTAGTAAAGATTTTGGTGAGGGTTAACATATCTTAGTTCCTGTTCAATGAAAGAAATTGCTCCAATGCCCGTGTCCCACCATATTTGCGTCCAAAGTGAAAGCACACAACCTCTACCTTTATTCAACGTAAAATCAACTTTAAATGCTTGCGTGGGGTGGAACGCAAAATGTACAAGGACGGTGGAAGAAGAAAATCAAGAAAAAACAAATAATAATAATAATATTATAAATTAAAACAAAAACAAAAAAATAAGGGAGGCCGACATTTTTACTTACATAAATGTCTCTAAAATACACACGAGCTCATTATTTATAAACTTCGCATATCCTAGTAATTACAATAATGTTTCTCGCATCAAACGTATTCACCCTTGATATATAATATATTACAACACTATCACTTGAACATGTATATGCAAAGATGATAAGATTGATGTTGGGGATTTTGCGGTTTGAGACTATTGGAGGAAGATGATTGCCGTAACTTTAAAAATATATATTATATATTCTTTTGGATAATAGTTCAACCCATCAGGTACAAACGGGTTATCGAACTATCGATTTTCAGGATTCAATAAAATCTTGAAACACTGAAATCGGATTGGAAGTTTGTACGAATTTGAGCCGACCAAGAACACTCTGAATTTGATATTCTGATTATGCAATTAAAGAACAAAATGAAGAGGAAGAAAAAGATAACAATTCTGCAACGCTTTCAGAATTGGAACACTTCAGAAATGTTTCAAACATAATTGCGCTGAAACAGTTTAATGACGCCACAGAATTGGTAAAAAAAGAAGAAGAGTAATTTCGCAAGTGAATTGAAACAGTTTCCCGGCGGTTGTATACATAGCCAGCGGAGGGATGTGCCTCTTCATGAAACGACGCAACTGTTTGTAACAGTCATTCCCGCTTCAATTCAAACTATGCATCTCTTCATTTGCAACGGTCAGAAAACGTTGCAAATGTTCGTGCCTTTTCGTTTCAACAGTCAGAAAAAGTTTCAAATAATTTATCCAGATTTGAATTTAATTCGAGTGCGCAATGGGCTCCAATTCAACTCGTTTACTATTTATAAATTCTATCCAAAAATATATTTATTGGAACTCGATCCAAAACCTGTACCCGGCCCAGCCCAGTTTGGTTTGGTCAGATGGGTTAAGAGCTTACCGTAGGCGGTGCATAACCATAACTTGTGTGGTGCGTTCAAAGAGCATGGCATCATAGGAACGTGCCTGATCACTATAATGATTTACTAAGCTAAATCCAAAGGTCTAAACTATTCTTCAACCAGTGCAAATTCTAGCCTAACCTAACCATAAATTCAGACTGAGGTTTACTACAATGAAACTTTTCCCAATTTCAACGTCTGCTGTAGGTATAACCTCGAACCTTTGTATAAATCAAAGTGAAACCAACCTAGTAAAACACAATCAATTGGGTCTAGATGTATTAGTACTGTAACAAACCGAAATTAAACTCGTCGACCGTAAAAAATTGTTGACATGCCAAAAGTTGTAACGAACTTGTCAATAAGGTCGATAAGGACTTAGAAGGAGTCTTAGGTAGGCTCTAAAGACTTGAATTAGTACTCAAATTCTTTTTGTCCAGTCAATAAAGAGCATCGGTTAGGCTAATTAATGTAAAACAGAGGGGGTAAGGCTAATTAAAGAGCATCAGGTACCAGTAAAAGTTCGTTAACACTGTTTTTAACAGTATAAACAAAACTACTTCTGATTTTCATCAATAGTAGCCGGTGTTTTGTTGACACTGTTGAAAACAGTGTCAACAAAGTTAATAATGTTAAATTCAAGGAGGAAGACCGGTTACATTGGGCGCGCTACAGGGCACATTGATTGATTAATTTAAAAGCATGCTAAAAGAGGAGGCATGTTTCGTGGACCAAGTAACATGGATGACATAATTATGGCGTATTATTTTATGTGTCAGATTCTATCCAAATTAAGCTCTACCCTACAAATGGAAGCATGTTGACAAAGTGATGTCTTATTTAAGATTTTGGTGAGGGTCAACGTACCTCAGTTCCTGTTCCATGAAAGAAACTGCTCCAATGGCCGTGTCCCAAGGTATCTACGTCCAAAGTAAAGCAAAAACAGGAAACTAGAAAGACAAAGACAATTTTTATTCACGCAGATGTCTTTACATTACACGTTGACTTTCTATTTATAAACTTTGCATGTTCTAGTAATTACAATAATATCACTTGCATTAAACTTATTCATTCTTGATATACTTGTATTACCGTACAACAGTGAGAAAAACCGACCGTTAAATTGTATAATATTAAAGAAAAGTATTAGTTAATTTTTTTTCATTATGAATTTGATGGAAAACCAACTGCGTTGTTTAAAAAAAAGATGCTAGTGTCACTTGCACAGTCAGTCATGATTTAAGCAAGTCGAAACGAACTACTACCTGAACTACTAGGGAAAATAATCAGTTTCATTCAAAGCTCACCCGAATCCATAACTAGATACCTAAGCAAAATTATGATGTTTTCACTTAATTTTTTTTTTTTTTTTTTTTTAATGTTGGATAAGTGAAAGAAATACTTCAAAAGACCATCACAATGCTAAAACTGTCACATGTAGCGTATTTAAACCTTTACTACATCCTAAATTTGCAAATGATCCAAACAAAACAATAAATAGGTGTATCTGACAACATTAACCAAATTTTTGAAAATCGATTCATGATTTTAAAAATCTGACCGGTGCAGTTAAGGAATCAATAGATCAGAAGAAGATGAATATACCTCAGTTTAATTGAAATAGAGTTAATGTTTGCATTAATATCTTGTGTTTCAGACGCTAATCCAGCTCCCTCCAACTCACCAACGCGTTTAACCATCCAATCCGGTTCAGTCATAACCCAAATCTTCCCATAATCAACTCCATAATATCTAAATCAGATTACACGGTTATTGGGGATCGAAATGAAGAAATATTCGAAAGCATAAAAAATAGAAGGTTCTTCATCGTTGGAAATCACGACCGGTAGTGATAACGGTGGAGCAGGTTGTGGTGGACTATGGTTAGAATTTGGGGGATTTCATCTTCATCAGAAGAGCTGGGATGTCTGAGGATTTAAGGGGATTATGGTTAGAATATGAAGGCCATTTCTGGATTTATTGGATGGAGAAAATTAGGAATAGATCTGAGGTAAGGAGAATGGATTAGATGGAGAAAATTGGGAATAGAGCTGAGGGGAAGAGAGCAGAAGACGAAAATTACGGGCGAACTGGATTTGAAACATGTGATGATGACTGGAGAGGTAAAGGAAGACGAAGTAATGGAAGTAGAAGAACATGGAAGGAAAACACGGAAGAAACAAAATAAAAGAAGGCGACACTTAATTTTGGCTTTAGACGTAATTCCATTTCATCCCACAGTAGCCAAACTTCCCTAACGGTCGGTTTGATAATTCTCAATGCATATTCTACATATACCAAGATATTTAATAATTTCTAGTACTACAGAACAAAGGGAAAACAAACATTCACAATTTAAAGAATAAAATACATACAACCAAAACTGTGATATGTTACAAACAACATGACAACCTAGGCTGTACCCATACTAAAAATACCATAAACTACTCACGGGAACAAACGGGGACTATATAAAACATAGATCAGAAGTTCAAAAGGAACTCATACATCATCAAGTTTTGTGGCTAAGATTGTACAGGTCACCCAACGATACATGCTGATTGCACTTATTTTCCCCTATCGATTTGTGCCCTGATGTTAGTGCCAGTTAAGTATTTATATCAACATATGGCATGAGTTATTAATCCGAAATTTTGGACTCCATCAGCTCTCTTCATGTATGTTTCTTTTGAAAAATTGAAGATTAAAGTGACATGAAATAACAATAAATCTCCATTACCTGTTGCTTTAATATATCACAAAACAAGGGGATTGTTAAAGGGACTCCACATTTGGTTAAGGGGAGGGTAATTTTAAGGGGACTCCAGCTTAATATATTATTATTAAGGTGGGTCTCATTTATTTTGAAATGAAAAAGGAAAAATGACCTAGCTACCCCTGGTTTGTCACTTATGTTAAACACTAACTTACTAAATTCAGCGCAACCAACAAACGTACAAAGTACTAAATATCTCAATTACAAAAATTTGATACAACATATTAGATCAAAATTTTCGTTTTTGCATTTAAAATTAATCTTACTAATTCCAATATAAAATTACAATTAATTATCTAATCTGATGCCTTTTGATTACCCATGAAATTTCCCTGTTCTCCATTACGTTAATTGTATCCATTTTTAATTTTTATGTGCAGCATTAAATTAAAAATATTAATTAAGATTTATGTTTTATAGTTTATATTAATGAGGATTATAGGGGGTTAATATTGGAATTTTAATTTATATGTTTAAGGGGAGGCTAATTTATTTTGTCCTCCCCATAACAATTATACAATAAATAAAAATTGGTCCTCCCCTTAACCAAATGTGAAGTCCCTTTAACAATCCCCCAAAACAAAGCCTTTCACTCAATGGTTTGTAGATGATGACCGTAAGAAATTAATACTGAAAAATAATACACTTTACAACTTTATGTTATATGTCAGTGGAGTCAGTTAACATTTGTTATCAAAACCTCACTTGTATTTATAATATTAAAACGTGCAATGTTTTATCTCTTTTTTAGTGTAAAAATAATAGAGTAAATTATGCAGCCATCTAATAATAGGTAACAAAAAGAATAATAAACATATATAACATTAGAATAATATTTTAGTTTTACTAGGTATGTTAGAATAGACTATATTAAGTTGCTAGATCTGTATCAACTTTAGTTGTAAACCATATTAAGCAGTAACATATAATTCTTCCCTTTAAACCCCTTGTGTCATTGCAGTGAACTTATTGATGATCATTGCAATCAACTCAAGAAAGCCTACTTAGACGTAGTTAATAAGCTTCAAAGAAATGTAGCAAAACAAATGTTCGAAGTAGGCATATGTTGGAAAACTATAATATCGTTTCAATGAGAAAATAATTAAAGATGACTAGACACAATAGGATTAAATTACAAGACTAAGTTTTGTTTCAAAACTTGTTTCGCCAATAGGTATTATCTGAAACAAATAGAAACCATGAAAAAATGTGTTCCTTTTCTATTTTACTTTTAGGAAAAATGATATCGCCTTAATCTCTGTTTAGCCGATCTTTTTACTGGCATCTAATGACTTTTCTATAGAGTATCTCCCTTTCAAATTTTCCGAATGATGTTAAACAAACTATGAATTATTCAGGTAAAAGCAAAATATGAATCAACAACAAAACAAAAGCAAATATATCAAAATAACAATCAATTGTAGATCGATAAAACAATTCAACTGTTGCAGATCAAATCAAGTTTGTTAATGTATAGCCAAACATATAAATAAGTTTACTTGACATCCAAAAAATCAGAAATTCGTTTACGTCTACATTTACATCAGAGAAGCAGATGAATATTTAATATTCGAAAAATAGATACAAATGTAGATATAAAGAGGTCCACATTTAATTGCTCAAAACAATCTATTATCATCATATTTGCGGAATTTTCATACTTTTATAATATGTGGAATTGAAGGAAAAACAATGAACCAAATTTCGCTTTACGCTTGCTTGGTTTATTAATTATCATAGGATATGATAGTTATCCTATATCCGTCTGTACCGATGGAAGCAGATGTCTGATATTCAACAATAGTTCTTGTTGCGGATATTGAAATAGGCGCATTTGAAAGTATCCGTTATGAGCCCTACAACTAAATAAACTAATTCAAATAGATTTTAACTAAATAAGGGAAAATTGATGACTATGTTCTTCAAATGTAATCCCCTCTTATACGATTCTTATGCTACTATACGTTTTTTTATGACTATCTTCTAAAAACATTGATATACTGTTGTTTATTTAGAAGCAATATCCAAGTAATGAGTCGATGTTCTAGAGGATTAAGTATAAAGTTAGGGGAAGATAAGAAGTGAATAACTAGACATACTGAGAACCGCTAAAAATATATATTAGTATTTTCAAAATTAATAAAGACAAACGGTTCTCCTCTCTGATTAAACCATACTAAAAGACTAAAATACTTGATGTCTTTGAAATTGGCTAAGATAATCTTTTTCTTGTAGTGAGCTTACATAAACAATTTGTAGTCAACAAATTTGCTTCCTATCATGCAGGCATCTTTGCTTTTCCCTTTTCCACTACCTTTTCGTTTTCTATACATCATCTAACTTACAGTCCAACTCAAAAAGCGAAGGACCCCATTGAGTGGAAATATTTGCCGATCGAATCAATGTCCTTACATCATTTCATAACTGTTCATATATATGTTGAAAATGGTAATAATTTTGAATGTTATCATAAGTATACCAAAAGATGCTAGTACCACTTGCACAGTCAGCCATGATTTAAGCAGGTCGAAATGAACTACTACCTGAACTACTAGGGAAAGTAATCATTTTCATTCAAAGCTCACCCTAATCAATAACTAAATACCAAAACAAAATTACGAAGTTTTCACTTAATTATTTCAAAAAAAATGCTGAATAAGTGAAAGAAATACTTCAAAAGACCATCACAATGTTCAAACTGTCACATGTAGCGTATTTAAACCTTTATTATATCCTGAATTTGCAAATGACCCAAATAAAACAATAAATAGGTGTATCTGACAACATTAACCAAATTTTTGAAAACTTATTCATGATTTTAAAAATCTAACCGATGCTGCTAAGGAATCAATAGAGAAAAAGATGGACATACCTCAATTTAGTTGAAATGGAGTTAATGATTGCATTAATATCTTATGTTTCAGACACTAATCCAGCTCCGTCCAACTCACCAACGCGTTTAATCATCCAATCCGACTCAGTCTCAACCCAAATCTTCCCAGAATCTGCTACATAATATCTAAATCAGATTACACGGTTATTGGGGATCGAAATGCAGAAATCTTTGGAAGCATCAAAAATAGAAGGTTCTTCATCGTTGGAAATCTCGACTGGTGGTGATAATGGTGGATCAGGTTGCGGTGGACTATGGTTAAAACTTAGGGGATTTCACCTTCATCAGAAGAGCTGGGATGTCTGAGTATTTAAGGGGATTATGGTTAGAATATGAAGGCCATTTCTGGATTTATTGGATGGAGAAAATCAGGAGTAGATCGGAGGGATGGAGAATGGATTAGATGGAGAAAATTTGGAATAGAGCTGAGGGGAAGAGAACGGAAGACG
The DNA here is from genome assembly GCA_030737875.1 of Allium sativum. Lineage (NCBI taxonomy): Eukaryota > Viridiplantae > Streptophyta > Magnoliopsida > Asparagales > Amaryllidaceae > Allium > Allium sativum. The sequence goes on along the minus strand of JASFAX010000020.1, from coordinate 38,154,708 downwards.
AAAATAACGGGCGAACCGGATTTGAAAAATGCAATGATTACTGGAGAGGTAGAGAAAGACGGAGTAATGGAAGGAAAACATGGAAGAAACAAAATAAAAGAAGGCGACACTTAATTTTGGCTTCAGACGAAACTCCATTTCATCCCACAGTAGGCGAACCTCCCTAACGGTCAGTTTGATAATTCTCAATGCATATTCTGCATATACCAATATAATTAATAATTTCTAGTACTACAGAACAAAGGGAAAACAAACATTCTCATTTGAAAGAACAAAATACATACTTCAAAAACTGTGATATGTTACATACAGCAAGACAACCTAAGCTGTAGCCATACTAAAAATACCACAAACTACTCATGAGAACAAACAGGGACTATATAAACATAGATCAGAAGTTCAAAAGGAACTCATACATCATCAAGTTTTATGGCCAAGATTGTACAGGTCGCACAACGATACGCGCAGATTGCACTTCTTTCCCCCATCGATTTGTTCCCTGATGTTAGTGCCAGTTAAGTATTTATATCAACATTTGGCATGGATTATTAATCCAAAATCTTGGACTCCATCAGCTCTCTTCATTTATGTTTCTTTCGAAAAATTGAAGATTATAGCGACATGAAATAACAATGAATCTCCATTACCTGTTGCTTTAATATATCACAAAACAAAGCCTTTCACTCAATGGTTTGTAGATGATGACCGAAAGAAATTAATACTGAACAATACTACTGATTTATAAATATACTTTACAACTTTACGTTATATGTCAGTGGAGTCAGTTAACATTTGTTACCAAAACCTCACTTGTATGTATAATATTGAAACGTGCAATGTTTTATCTCTTTTTTAGTGTAATAACATTAGAGTAAATTATACAACCATCTAATAATAGGTAACATAAAGAATAGTAAACATATATAACATTAGAATAATCTTTTAGTTTTACTAGTTATGTTAGAATAGACTATACTAAGTTGCTAGATCTGTATCAACTTTAGCTGTAAACCATATTAAGTAGTAACATACAATTCTTCCCTTTAAACCCCTTGTGTCATTTCAATAAACTTATTGATGATCATTGCAATCATCTCAAGAAGGCCTGCTTAGACGTAGTTAATAAGCTTCAAAGAAATGTAAAAAAAGAAATGTAGCAAAACAAATGTTCGAATTAGGCATATTATGGAAAACTATAATTTCGTTTCAATGAGAAAATAATTAAAGATGAATAGACACAATAGGATTAAATTACTTGACTAAGTTTAATTTCAAAACCTGTGTCGCCAATAGGTATTATCTGAAACAAGCAGAAACCATGAAAAAATTTGTTCCTTTTCTATTTCACTTTTAGGAAAAATGATATCGCCTTAGCCTCTATTCTACTGATCTTTTTACTGGCATCTCATGACTTTTCTATAGAGTATCTCCCTTTCAAAATTTCCCAATGATGTTAAAACAAACTGTGAATTATTCAGGTAAAAACAAAATATGAATCAACAACAAAACAAAAGCAAATATATCAAAATAACAATCAATTGTAGGGTCGATAAAACTATTCGGCTATTGCAGATCAAATCAAGTTTGTTAACGTATAACCAAACGTATAAATACATTTATTTGACATCCAAAAAATCAGAAATTCATCTACGTCCACATCCGAGAAGCAGATGAATATTTAATATTCGAAAAATGCAGATGCAGATATAAAGACGTCCAGATTTAATTGCTTAAAACAATCTATTATCATCATATTTTCTAATTTTGCATACTTTTATAATATGTGGAATTGAAGGGAAAAAAATAAACCAAATTTCACTTTACGCTTTCTTGGTTTATTAATTATCATAGGATATGATAGTTATCCTATATCCGTCTGTACCGATGGTAGCAGATGTTTGATATTCAAAAATAGTTCTTGTTGCGGATATTGAAATAACCGCATTTAAAAGTATCCGTCGAGAGCTCTACATCTGAATAAACTAATTCAAATAGATTTTTAACTAAATAAGGGAAAATTGGTGACTATGTTCTTCAAATGTAATTCCCTCTTATACGATTCGTATGCTACTGTACGTTATGTTATGACTATCTTCTAAAAACATTGATATACTGTTGTTTATTTAGAAGTAATATCCAAGTAATGAGTCGATGTTCTAGAGGATTAAGTATAAAGTTAGGGGAAGATAAGAAGTGAATAACTAGACATTCTGAGAACCGCTAATAAAATTATATTAGTATTTTCAAAATTTATAAAGACAAACAGTTCTCCTCTCTGATTAAACCATACTTAAAGAATAAAATACTTGATATCATTGAAATTGGCTGAGATAATCTTTTTCTTGTAGTGAGCTTACATAAACAATTTGTAGTCAACAAATTTGCTTCCTATCATGCAGGCATCTTTGCTTTTCCCTATTCCACTACCTTTTCAAATTCTATACATCATCTAACTTACAGTCCAACTCAAAAAGCGAAGGACCCCATTGAGTGGAAATATTTGCCAATCGAATCAATGTCCTTACATCGTTTCATAACTGTTCGTATATATGTTGAAAATGATAACAATTTTGAATGTTATCATAATTATACCAAAAGATGCAGTATCGCTTGCACAGTCAGTCATGACTTAAACAGGTCGAAACGAACTACTAACTGAAATACTAGGGAAAATAATCAGTTTCATTCAAAGCTCACCCGAATCCATAACTAAATACCTAAACAAAAATATGAAGCTTTCACTTAATTATTTAAAAGAAAATGCTGAATAAGTGGGAAAAAAATACTTCAAAAGACCATCACAATGCTGAAACTATCATATGTAGCATATTTAAACCTTTATTACATTCTAAATTTGCAAATGACACAAACAAAACAATAAATAGGTGTATCTGACAACATTAACCAAATCTTTGAAAACTAATTCACGATTTTAAAAATCTAACTAGTGCAACTAAGGAATCAATAGAGAAGAAGATGAATATACCTCAATTTAATTGAAATAGAGTTAATGTTTGCATTAATATCTTGTGTTTCAGACGCTAATCCAGCTCCTTCCAACTCACCGACTCGCTTAATCATCCAATCCGACTCAGTCTCAGCCCAGATCTTCCTAGAATCTACACCATAATATCTGAATCAGATTACATGGTTATTGGGGATCGAAATAGAGAAATCTTCGGAAGCATAAAAAATAGAAGGTTCTTCATCATTGGAAATCTCGACCGGTGGTGATAACGGTGGAGCAGGTTGCGGTGGACTACGGTTAGAATTTATGGGATTTCATCTTCATTAGAAGAGCTGGGATGTCTGAGGATTTAAGGGGATTATTGTTAGAATATAAAGGCCATTTCTGGATTTATTGGATGGAGAAAATTAGGAATAGGTCTGAGGGAAGGAGAATGGATTAGATGGAGAAAATTGGGAGTAGAGCTGAGGGGAAGAGAACGGAAGTTGAAAATTACGAGCGAACTGGATTTGAAAAATGCGATGACTGGAGAGGTAGAGGAAGACGAAGTGATGGAAGGAGAAGAACATGGAAGGAAAACACAGAAGAAACAAAATAAAAGAAGGCGACACTTAATTTTGGCTTCAAACGAAATTCCATTTTATTCCACAGTCAGCAAACCTCCCTAACGGTCTGTTTGATAATATATTACAACACCCTTTCTTGAATATGTGTATGCAAAAATGATAAGGTTAATTGCCTCTTTAAAAATATTTTTATGAAAAACCCTATGAGAAAAATCATAAATAAAAAAAATACTACATCTTTAGGTGACATGTTTATAATGTTACTATTGGGGTTGACATTTCTGGATCAAGATAATGTATCATTAAAAACCTTACTGACAAAAACCCAATGAGAAAAATATTACCGAAGGAAAAGAGTACATTATAGCACAATGTATATGTTTCCCCTGATTCGTAATGAATTATTAAAATAGTTTGATGATGCAAGCGATGCTACCAAATTTATAAATCATCTTCTGAAATGATGGTTTTGGAAGTGCCTTCGTTAATAGTTTTACTAGATTTTCATGAGATTGAACTTGTTTCACCTCGATCTTATATCTTTTCTTAGTTCATGTCACTACACCAAAACAGCTAATTTGAAATACATAGATGCAGAGATAAACTATGGCTTTTAGCCATATCAAATTTTGTAGTGTTCACATCCGTATCAAACAACATTTTGTGATCTGCACCACCCCAAACACCTTAAATCTGGTCATCCATCAGTAAAGCTCCGGATCAGTTAATCTGATACGGCTTTGGGTCGAATCGAACGCGTATCATATTGTGTATACCCTGTGATCACTTAGAACAAAAATTTCGACTGCTACCATTTCCTCTTTTTTACTTCAATGGTGACCGAAAACCCAAATTTGGGTTTTCGATCACCAAATCGTGCCTCCACATTTCTATGGAATCTCCTCCTCCAAAAAAGACGAGTCGCCCTCTCCTTCGACCAAAACCGAGCAACCCTAGGTCCCTGGTACTCCTTCAACAAAAAGATGATTATTGTTTCCTGTACATAAGTGTTTTCTTCTTGTCTTCGAGTGATTAATGCACAATGTTTCTATGTTTTCTTTTTGGTGTTGTACTTCTTTCTATTCCGAGTGCATTAATAAAAAGTGGTCGGGGTCCATTTAACCCCGTCGGCATTGCCAATTTTTTTTTTTTTTTTGAAAACCGTTCTTTTTATTTGTTTCTAAGGTTAAAAATGAAACGAAATTTACGATGTTAATTATTGTACTAAAATGCGTTGGTATGTGTTTCAATGGAATTGTGTTGTGCATGCCTAATAGTAGGGCACAAGTTATAATATACGACATTATGGCCATAATATAGTGAAATGCTTGAAAAACACTAAAAAAGAACAGACTTCCTTTTTTGAAAAGGTAATTTACTTCAAAGTTTGCTCAGTCTTTTGTACTCTTTCATTTTATATAGGTTTGTAATCAAATAAATAAAAGGAAACGAGTATGAGTACACAAAAGAAGTATCTGGAAAATGGAATAACAAATACATGTGGATTAAGTAGTCTAATGTATAGTGTTTTTATTTTTCAAATACTTACATGGGCTATAGCCCAGGTAGTCTTACCTTTGCATCCGTCCGTGTGACTTACATGTATGTATTAGTTGGTCGCTTTTAAGTTCGAGCATCATTAAAATCGACCTTTCGCTTGTGGCCTTAAGTCTTGTAGACTTAGAGTTTAGGCGTTTAGGCGTTGTGATCAACCCTATAAGTGTTTGTATTTAGCCCCCATCACATGTAGTGGAGTTAGTGCAATGGTAGGATTTTGCCTTTATATTAATAATCACCCGACATCAATTAGGCTTAGTTTAATTCTCCCAAGTCCTAAAACAAGGGTTGGTGGTCGGACACTCGAGTTATAAGCATTCAGATTGGTTGTGTAAATTGATATTTTAGTATTTTGCGCTTGTATGTGTAAATTGATCGTATCACAACTATCGTACTACGGATAAGAGAATACCCAAGAATATGAGAAACCAAGAGACGTTGATTGATGATGTAAGGTCTTTTCCGTTGAGGCCCAGAATTATCCAGAGTCTCACAGCGCTATACCTTTTCGCAAAATTTCCAGTCCGAACTAATATTCAGCGCTATACCTTTTGTGACTGATATTTAGCGCTATACCTTTTGCATGACTACACTTGTTTGAAATTCGTGCACTTATTCACTTGTCTATATATGCTCATTGTCATGTATTTCTGCTGTGCCATGTCTTTACTGTGTCCATGTTTTGCTGCTATTTCATGTTATACATGGAATTGTTTCACGTTATTGCCATTACTGACCTGATATGTCACCATTACCGTTTCATACTTGAATTATGTGTAATGAGCGGTTTGGTATTTTCATGAATATGCACAAACTGTGCACATGATTCGTGCACACATCAACAGTTAATTAGCTTAATTATGCTCATCACTGCTTTGAAACATATAAATTTTGTACATTCTGTATATCAGCATCTACCTTACTCATCACTACTTTGATTTACAACAATGTACGTTTCATCATCATGATCAACACGCTCAATCTTCCCGGCCTCTGCAATTTTGTTTTCTTCTTTAAGTTTCTATTACTTTGTAATTTGATGAAAATCATGGATAGTATCCTTTTATTGTATATGCTTTGTATAAATTGTGTTAGTGTTATGAAAAATCTTGTTATATATATATTGTGTATAAATTGTGTTATCCTTTGTATAAATTGTGTTATATGTTGTGTTATGAAAAATATGTGTTGTAGTTTCTGTTATGAAAAATATGTGCTGCAGTTTCTGTTTATACACACACACACACACACATACACACACACACATACATACATGTATATATAAATATATATACATATAATTAGATACGATTTAAGACCGTGTCTAATAATCATTTAGATACGGCTAAAAGCCATATGTTATGAGTAATGAGATACAGTTTATAACCGTATCTAATAATTTAACCCATCATTTTTTGATACGGCTTATAACCATGCCTAATTGCATTAGATACGGCTAAGAACACAGCCTAATTAGCATATATGGTGTAGTGTGTATGAAGAAGAATTTAGGGGAAATGTGCTTCGTCCTATCAACATTAACGTAACCTACTTGAATTTGAGTTACGCACACTGCATTGTCTTCATAAATAATAGTTGATCCTTCTGTAATTGAGGGAAGCTAACACGTACTTTGAATATGTTCAATCATCATAAATAATAGTTGATCCTTCTGTAATTGAGGGAAGCTGACACGTACTTTCAATATGTTCAATCAGTGGTCTTAACCAAATACATTCTCAACTTGCTTCATGTAGTGCTAATATTTCAGAATGGTGGTAAGATGTTGCTAAATCTTCATGAACTAGATGCATTGTTATTGGTAAACACATACCCAGTCTGTGCTCTTGCTTTATGTGCATCAGACATGTGATCTGCATTAACTTAACCAACTATAATCGGATTATTGCCCATGTTAGAATAAAACAAGCCTAAGTCTATGGTTCCACGAAGATATCTCATAACATGTTTTGTAACATCTCGAAAATTCCTACCTTTCGAATCGACTATAAAGCACACATGTTCGATCCAAATGGAAAAATTGCTCGAAAATTTAACTAAGGGTATACGACTAAAAAGAACGGAGCAAGACAACTTTTTCATTATCATTGCAATAACTTTTACATCAGAGTACAATAATTAATACATGCACAGAGGAAATAACTGTTAGAATTTGTGCCCTAGAGGCAATTCATTTGATGAGATTGATAACACTGTTGATGTTATTATTTTATTTGGAATAAAATATTATTCTATTATATTGTATTTAATGCGTAATATAAATAATAATATAATAGAATTCCTTAGAATAATAATACAGAATTATATAGTTTGAGTAAGACTGAACTTGAGATTATATAATATGATAAGTATTATAATTCTTAAATGTCCCTAGTCGAGTTTTATTGTTTATATAGGACAACAATAAAGCGTTGAGACTAGTATATTGATTGACTGATGATCACATCTCATTGATCATTAATATACGTGATATTAAAGTCAAGATATAAATACGTATTGGAGAATAGCGTATTGGGCTGACCCACCGTGAGATAACTCCATGGAATATAATTAACAGTATCATGAGTTACTCTCACAGTGATAGTGATATAATGGTCCTCAGACCTGAAATCATTATAATTTTATTCGAGGATATTTGTGTTTTGATATCATCTAAAGTTATTTCGTAACAGAGTAATGATAACGGTGATTATTGGATATATCTAGAATCGAATATAAATTATGAATGATCTAGATGGAATTTAACCCTACGATGCATTCGTAGTGATATCCATGGGCCTCTTGATTGAGTGAGACTGTGAAATGCATGGCCGTGCTCAGATATTGATTTGTTCTAAACAGTCTACTCATTGATCAAGAAAACAGATTAAATTATAAGGAGGATGATACGATCCATGACTCCAGTTTAATCTTGGATATAACGGTTAAAAGGACCAAATTATATTGATACACTATTCACAAAGGTCATATCGAATCATTGATATTGTTGTAGCTTGGGTAGTAGTGATGTACTACTAGGTGCCGCTCACTGTTTACAGTTTAAGTGTTTAAATTGTTGCCAACGCTGCAACAACCTATAGGGTCACACATATAGGTGTTGCAAATGGAGAGAGAATTTAATTAAAGGAAATCAAAAATTAGTTTTGACTAATTCCTTTTGAACGGGTATAAGGGTTAGATAATATCTATTAGGTTTCTCTATATAAGGAATGACAAGGCCGCATCGTTCATTCATTTTTCAGAAAAAACCTAAATCGGATTTTACAAACCCTAGATCTCATTCAGATTAAATCGGCTAGTACCGAATCTTCAATCTTCGATTTCGATTTTCGTTCTCGAGGGCATCACCTGTGGATCTCCAATAGAGGTGCTCGAAATTCAAGCAATTGATTCGATCAGATCTGGAATTTGATTCAACGATTAAAGTTAGGGCTTCGTTCGATCTTGCTATTCAAACAAGAAAGGTACCTGTTTTGATTTAATTTTGTTCGATTTTCACAACTAGGGTTTCTGATTTTAATTGGTTCCGCTGCTATCGATCCTAAATTACCATCAATGGAATCAGAGCATGGTTTTCATTCGATTCAGTTGTTGATTAGGCTATATAATTGTTACTGTAACAATTTAGACAGTATTGTGAATACTGATGTATATGGATCTGGAATATACAAATAAAATGATTCAAAATCGAAATTGTTTTGTGTTTGACAAAAATTCTGTTTTGTTATAAGTATTGAATCTGAGTTTGTATTGAATGATTGATTCGGATTTGTATATTTGAATCCCAGGTCTCATTTATTTATTGATATGGCTTGACCTTCATACTGTTTCTGTTTTGTTAAAAGGATGAAATTTGGTTTCCTTTTGATTGAATTATTAAACCCAGATAAGATCCGTTTGAAATTATGTTAGTGATAAATTCCTATAATTAAGTAATCAACCTGTTTTGATCGATTTATGAAACAGATCGAATTAGTCAATTAGATAATTCAAGTAGTTGAAATATGAATCTGGAAATAAAATGGATTTGTTTCTGTAAAATTCATGACAATCTTGTAAAAACTGGATTGATCTGTATAATCATGGAACACATATATAAACCATTACATCCCAATTTTATTTTGGGGTATTTTCAGTTTAAATATGTAGTTATTATGGTCTGTTATATATATATGAATCACCATGAATCATTAGTTTATGGCGAATTGATTTCATCAGTGCACTATAAGATTTGATCTGTTCAGTAATGGAATGTGTATTATACACTTATCCTCCCAAACTACAAACAATCCGCTGTTATGAACTGGAATAGTTATGCTTCTTTTATATCATTTAGATTTTTTTGGAAAAAGGGTTTTCTAGAATGTTTAACGAATCAATATTGATTAACTGGGCTCACATCAAAAGACAGAACAAACAATGCTTGTTCTGTTTTGATATATTACAGATAAATACATTCATGTAGCACAGAGGGACTCTAAGTAACTTTGAACATCCATATAAGTGTTAAGTATAGACTATAAACCCCTGTTTCTCTATATTTTAATATCGATGGGATTATACATACATTGTGATGTCTATAATTGTTCACATATGCAAATTTGCATATTTAAAATCATGACACATAGAATGTTAAATTTGAAGATCACTGGCATTTTCTTTATACAATATGATATTAAAATGCATTGGTCAGTCACTTACACAGTTTGTATAAATGAAATATTATTGACTGTGATATATATGTATTGCTGCATGTTTAAATAGTAGCATTCTGTACATAATATCTGATGAAAACTAGTGTCATGATCTTATAATTTTGACTATGATATGCAAGTAATCTGAAAATGCAGATTAAATGTATGATATTATGTCTCGTAAGTTTTGCATTTCTGTTTGGTTTTGAAAGTTTCAGTTTAAACTGAAATTACATTCATATATGATATGTATGTATTCAGATTTGCGAGAATGATCACTTATATACCTTGACTAATGCATATACCTGTTTAACTGTTCATATGTATATTGATATATGAATCATGCAAACACGGTTTGCATCTTTACATGAATTAGTTATATATAGCACATTCTATATATATACACATTGTTTACATGCACTTATAAAATAATGGTGCACTTGGTTTTAAGATACCTTATGCGTATTTATATTACATATAATATACAAAACCGTTTAAAACTTCAGTAAATATGATTTATTGTTCACTGTTATTCTATTGGTATGAATAATAACATTTTGCTACTATAAAATTCATTATGATGAATGAACATCAAACCTATAGTTCCATCTAATAATTCTGTGTATAAAGATACACTAATGATTTTCTAACACAAATTTGATTTGTAGACTTTAATTTCGACATGTTGTGAAGTCTTTTGCTGAAAATATTTTACATTAATGTAAATAATGATGTGAATGAATGGTTTAATCCAAGACTATATGATAGTTGGGACAAAGTGTAGATCTGTGAAAGTACAGTTATTTAAAACTCTGTGTTAACACTGTTAGGCTTTTGGATTAGATACATTTATATAATTCTGAAAACCTGGGTACAAATTTAATTTGTTGTAAAATGCGCCACATACAAATGTTATTTTGAATACTGTTATTTGTATGTATAGCATTTTAAAACACACCAGTGCAAATGCTCATTATGTAAGTTATATACATATATAATACACAGTGGTGTGAGAGTCATGCCAGATTTCAATTAGTAATATGCATATCCCAAATTCACAGTACAGAACAACCCTTAATTTTTTTTATTATAATTTCTGTGAATCATAATGCTAAAAATTTGTTACTGATTTGCTTAGATAAAGGTTAGTCATCTGAGCACTTGTTTTAACATTATAATCAGGATAATATAAACTGTTTAATCAGAACATTCTGCTAATTTTAAAATTGTGAATCAAACCAATATATGATTGAAATTGTTGATTCATTGTTTGGTATGATGGTGTTTATTTTAGAAATACTCCAATGTATTAGACAACTTAAATTTTATGAAAGGGAGTAATGATTCGCTAATGGTTAAACACCATATTGGAAACCTGCATTCATCAACTAGCATACAAATTTGTTTGTATTTCTTTTTAATATATATATCTGATATATATATATATATATATGTTTGAATTTGAATAGTGACATATGTGTATATATATGATTGATATAAATATATGTATATAGTGCACAAATATTGTATTGTTTATTTTCAAATAAAATAAAAATCTGTTATCATACATTTATTCGCAAATGTTTGTAGACTCAGCCTTGTAAATTGGCGCAGTATGACTGAACCAGTTAGCACAAGAGTAGTCATGATGATGTAGGAACAGTCGAAATTCCAAAACCAAGTGAGACTTGGCAAGTTTTTCAGAAATTTCATCTATAGAATTGTGTATAAAGATACATAGTATTGTAACGTTCTATGTATTGATTATTGTGTGTATGTGTGTGTGTGTGTGTGTATATATATATATATATGCTCCAATATATGTATTGGTTCTCAGTATAAAATGTACGTTAATTGGGATGAACTGAAAGCTTGGAACTGGCATAATGTATCATTAATTGTAATGTGGTCTGACCATTCAAGTTGTAGTGAGTATTATATATATTTGAAATGTATTATTGAGATTACTGTGTATATAATGACTGCATTCAGTTTGATATGTGTTTTGTTTTAAGTGCATGTTTAGGTATTAGATACAGATGTATAATTGTGCCATTGTTTCTATAATTTATGAGATAGAAGCTTTATAACATATGATACGATATGATATGATTTGATAATGGTTCTATAATAGTCTGTATGCTACATATATGTGAAGAATAAAATTGGTTAATAGAATAATCCATTTAATTTTGAATATTGTATTTGATACAAAATTAAAATTATCAATGGTTTTGAAATGTTCAAAAGAAGTATAGGCACGATTCCTATATATGAATGGTGAATTTATACACACATATATATATGTATAGACAGATACATTACTTAATTCCAATTAATATTATGAATATAAAATACATATATTTAGATATATGTAAATAACTCTAATAATGTTCTCCACTACGAATTATAAATTCTCTCTAAAGCAATTTTTTGTTATATTAAGTCATGGTGACGTCTTCCAATAATATACTCATCACTGTCCAAAATCACTGGATGTAACTAACGCCAAAGCGTTGTGCACCTTTTATTTTGGTTATATGCGATAGAGTAAGATGTGGTGCTCCAACCTATTATTGGGTCTGACTTAACTAGGCTGCATAATACGATTATGGCCTTAGAGACAATAGCATGAATTATTCTATATTTTTAGCAAATGAATAATACTGAACAAAATGTTCATCATGCGATCCAAGAATTATATACGATATAATTGACATAAGATGTCTACCTAAAAGGTTGTGTTTTGGGTTTAGCCAAAGCTGGGTCAAGGCATAACTAGATATGGATCTTGGAACACCATTATATATGTATACCGATATGTATATATAAACAGAGGGATGTTAATTTGAGTGGGAGCATATTTTAGTTTAAATTACACATTTATGTTAATATAAAATTTTGATTGTCAAAGTTTATATTAAATAAATATTAAAGAATCAGATATCATTTATTATCTACTGTAGATATTGAATAATAAATAATTCCGATAATTTAAATTAATCCTTAAGAAGGATAAATTGAATTAAATCAAATTTCTTGACTGACATTGAAATTTGAGGATTGTCCTCAAATAATTAAAATGTAATTGTTCTAAAAAAAAATAGAGGATCTAAAATAAAAGTTAAAGTGTGACTTCAACTGAATAAGATATAAATGTTATAATAATCTACTTATACATTTCTAGTATTAGATACTAGATATAAATCACATAAATGTATGTTCATTTATAGAAATTGTAGAATAAGTAGAAATCTGATAAAATGACAAGTAGACTCACGATTGGAAATGAAGCAAATGTTGTTAGATTATCCATAAAAAGTTGATTCTTGTTGATTATACTGGCTTAATTAAATAAATAATATAATTGTTATAATGAAATTCCATTTAAGATAAATGTTATAATATATATCTTGTTCAGACAAGTTTGAATTTCATTTGTAATAAAAGAATAATTGTTATTCATTTTATTTAAATGAAATATCGTATGGAATTTCACAAATAGTTAATGATATTTGTAAATCCTTAACTATAATGTACTTGACATTAATAATGACTGGATTAAATTTAGTGATTTAAATCCAATATACCTTTCGTATTACCAGTTAGCACTATAAACAAGAAAGCATATCAAAACTCCATAATGATGGAATTTTGAAATGATTTGATTTTGAATACAGATCTTGTTTATTAGGTAAAATAACTGAATCCTCTTTCTCTTGACACAGTGAATAAGTGATAAGTATTGGGTCTCGTACATAATGATGTATATGGAGCAATGAATACATAAACTAGAGGTAGGTTTTATTACTTCATTATATTTACTGATGATATCAGTAGATACAGATATGTGTATCTTATGAAATACATATAAGAATTTTTTGAAAAGTTCAAAGAATTCAAAGTGGAGATAAAAACCAATTTTAAAAGAAAAATTAATACTTTTCGTATAGAACGAAAAATTATTTAAGCCAATAAATTTAATGACTATCTGAATGAGTTTGGAATTGTTTCACAACTCAGTTCACCAAGAACACCATATTGAAATGGTGTGTCTGACTAGAGAAATCGCACCTTATAAGATATAGTACGATCATTGATAAGTCATACATAGATCTTCTAATAAATTAAATTTAGAACGACTACATTTGATCCCACTAAAACGAGTTTATAGAAGCCATATAAGATATGGACTGGGAAATGTCCTAGTTTGTGTATTACAAAGATTTGAGACGTAAGGCGTTTATTAAACGTCCTTCCTCTGATAAGATCAAACCCAAATCATATAACTATTTTGTGGAATATCCAAAAGAAATAAATGTATATTATTTCTATATATCCTCAGAGAATAAAAGGTTTATTACTCGAATTGGTATCCTTAATAAAAGAGAGCCAGTCTCTAAGATACCAATGAGAATGAAATGGAATTCAAAACGTTTCGCAACCACAAAATGCCACTGAATCTTGTATAGACAAGAAATTGAGTGGGAGTGATACAATAATTCAAATGTTATTTGATAACACATTAATTATTGCAAATAATGTTAGTTTAAAAACAAGATATATATATATATACTGATTCTAAGAAATAAAATGTTTGGATTAAGAAGTTCATGATTGAACTTAATTCATTGTTGATCGAATGATATACATTGCGATAACAATATGGCTGTTGCTCAGGCCTAAAAATTAAACTCATCGTCAATCCAAACATATATTTTAAGAAATATAATTCTTATGTGAAGTTGTTCACAGAAGAAATAAACATATCTGCAAAATTACAAAAGTTGTAATATTGCAGACCTACAGAATTAAACTCCATTGCAGCAGAAGTTTAATAGTCACACTAGTTTCATAAGTATACGATACATAAATGATTGACTCTAGTGCAAGTGGGAGATTGTTAGAATTTGTGCTCTAGAGGCAATTCATTTGATGAGATTGATAACACTGTTGATGTTATTATTTTACTTGGAATAAAATATTATTCTATTATATTGTATTTAATGTGTAATATAAATAATAATATAATAGAATTCCTTAGAATAATAATACAGAATTATATAGTTTGAGTAAGACTGAACTTGAGATTATATAATATGATAAGTATTATAATTCTTAAATGTCCCTAGTCGAGTTTTATTGTTTATATAAGACAACAATAAAGCGTTGAGACTAGTATATTGATTGACTGATGATCACATCTCATTGATCATTAATATACGTGATATTAAAGTCAAGATATAAATACGTATTGAAGAATAGCGTATTGGGCTGACCCACCGTGAGATAACTCCATGGAATATAATTAACAGTATCATGAGTTACTCTCACAGTGATAGTGATATAATGGTCCTCAGACCTGAAATCATTATAATTTTATTCGAGGATATTTGTGTTTTGATATCATCTAAAGTTATTTCGTAACAGAGTAATGATAACGGTGATTATTGGATATATCTAGAATCGAATATAAATTATGAATGATCTAGATGGAATTTGACCCTACGATACATTCGTAGTGATATCCATGGGCCTCTTGATTGAGTGAGACTGTGAAATGCATGGCCGTGCTCAGATATTGATTTGTTCTAAACAGTCTACTCATTGATCAAGAAAACAGATTAAATTATAAGGAGGATGATACGATCCATGACTCCAGTTTAATCTTGGATATAACGGTTAAAAGGACCAAATTATATTGATACACTATTCACAAAGGTCATATCGAATCATTGATATTGTTGTAGCTTGGGTAGTAGTGATGTACTACTAGGTGCCGCTCACTGTTTACAGTTTAAGTGTTTAAATTGTTGCCAACGCTGCAACAACCTATAGGGTCACACATATAGGTGTTGCAAATGGAGAGAGAATTTAATTAAAGGAAATCAAAAATTAGTTTTGACTAATTCCTTTTGAACGGGTATAAGGGTTAGATAATATCTATTAGGTTTATCTATATAAGGAATGACAAGGCCGCATCGTTCATTCATTTTTCAGAAAAAACCTAAATCGGATTTTACAAACCCTAGATCTCGTTCAGATTAAATCGGCTAGTACCGAATCTTCAATCTTCGATTTCGATTGTCGTTCTCGAGGGCATCACCTGTGGATCTCCAATAGAGGTGCTCGAAATTCAAGCACTTGATTCGATCAGATCTGGAATTTGATTCAACGATTAAAGTTAGGGCTTCGTTCGATCTTGCTATTCAAACAAGAAAGGTACCTGTTTTGATTTAATTTTGTTCGATTTTCACAACTAGGGTTTCTGATTTTAATTGGTTCCGCTGCTATCGATCCTAAATTACCATCAATAACTATATCGGAATATAGTATGTGCACAACCGGAAAAAAACTTAAAACCCTCAGCGGAAGAAACAAAATGCTTTGGACATAGATCTAGCTTCAATCTAGCAACTGCTCTGTAAAATATCTACAATCGTATTGTTTCACTTTCGTTAGAAACTATAGTTCAATAGATTTGAAAACTTTATTTCAATAGATTTTTTACTTTCGTTAGAAAACTATAGTTCAATAGATTTGAACATTTCTTGTTTCAACGAATTTGGACTTATATTGGATCCTACACATTCATATAAAGTTCAAATCAAATTATTACAAACTACCGCGCTGCTGCGACCTCGTTTTTTATTATGTTATAAATTATAGGTTCAAACTCGAGTTATATAAATTCCAAGTCGTTAATTTTAAAATTTTAATATTCGTTAAATATCTCAATAAAATCTGGGTCGCTACAATCTCCCCCACTTAAAATGATTTCGTCCTCGAAATCGAAGATGGAATAGAAGGTTGTTCACTTATCCAACATAGCCTTCGTTCTAACTAACTCGGGTTCTTCAATTTTTTAGTTTTTAAGAACTTCACCATTTCTCGAAATTTAACTAACGCCTTAAATTTACGAAAATTTTCGCCATAACCTCCTTCGTATAGCTCTATCGGTACAACTACAACTTGCTTGTCTAGGCCCCCATAAATCAAAAAGAAAATCCAAAAGCCAAACGGCTTGCCAATCGTCTTATAAAATCATCAAACCCAATCAATACAGTAAATATGCACCTTTGTGTCGGACATTCAATTTTATTCCTCTTCTTAGCTTCCATTCAATAACATGTCCAAATATATACGTCCAATCCCAACTAATTTCCAATTCAATTCGATAACGTTAAATTTGACTTAGTTCAATTTAGTTTTCCATTCTTATATTGGTTTTATCATTCCATTTTTTATTTAACTTAAGTTAAATTTTAATTCGTTTGATTCATCTTTACCATTTCAAATTATTTAACTTGTACCAGTTAAATTTAAAGTTCAAATCATCTTAATCATTTTTTTTTCAAATTACAAGCATTAAAATTTTAACTAGGTTCTTAGCTTAAGGTTATTCTTCCTTTATCTTGGCTATTCAAATCATTTATCAAATATTGATTTAAATGAGTTTAAGCATATTTCGACATTTCAATTGGAATCATATAGTCATCCCACTTTCGAAACTCGAAAATAAACACTGAAGATGTTGCAACAATCACCAAAATTATCTTCCAACGACTAGAATGTGATTTTATATCTATCTAGTATATTCAAGACTTCGTATATACGTTAGCTAAGCGTATACTCGAAATCTTCTTATACTCGATAGTCCAACCTTAACCATAAATAAAATACTCAAACTCTTATTATAAGATATAATCTTTTAAAATCAAATTCATTTTTATATACAGTCAAATTTATTTTCTTTTATATATAATACTCTACAAACTCATTCCAGGGTATTACTAGCCCAATCTTTAATGAGTCACTCTTCTAGGGTATTATTAATCCAACCTCTTATGAGTTTTTTCCATCTGTTCAAACGACTTGTACCCCAAAGCTTGGTATAAACCATAGTTCTAATACCAAATGTAACATCCTGAAAATTCCTACCTTTCGAACCGACTATAATCCACACAAGTTCGATCTAAATGGCAAAAATCCTCGAAACTTTAACTAAGGGTATACAACTAATAAGGACGGAATAAAACAACTTTTTCATTATCATAGCAATAACTTCTACATCATAGTACAACTTATATCAGAATACAATAATTAATACATGCACAGCGGAAATAATTATATCAGAATATAGTATGTACACATCGAAAAAAAAAACATAAAACCCTCAGCGGAAGAAATAAAATGCTTTAGACACAGCTCTAGCTTCAATCTAGCACCTGCTCTGTGAAATATTTGCAAACCAAAACTACTATACTGCCAGTGTGCAAAATATGGACAGCCAGAGTTTAGGTGTGAAACAATAAACTCTAAGTCAGTAATGGGACTGGTGTGAGAACTAAAACGGTTATTTTCTTTATTTTAAAGTTGGGTAAATCATAGGACCACGCCGTATAACACGGAACAAGTTTTCTCCACATGAATACCAACCATAAACTATTCACAATGTTTTTTTCAAAAACGAAGCTATTATAAGACTCAAGTCTCATCACACAATGCACCGCATACCGGAGGAGAGAGTTTTACCTTATAATAACCAAACATGTTTGATGCATGAAAGTCTCTTTTATTATTACTAGTGCATAGCGTTGAAATCACTTTCGAAACTAAATGTGTAAATCTTAGCTCACATAATGCCCTATCCCATTATGTTGACTATTAGGTTACATATGAAAACACAAAGTTCGTATTTGAAGTTGGATTCCATCGTGATAGTTCCTGATTCGAAAGAACTATTGTGGAGGTATGTATCTCAACGGTTTAGTCCTGGCACTTGACATCACCATGGATTTAGTCCTGGCTCGGAACATGGCTATACTCTATCTACCTTAGTCATGGAGCTACCACTGCCTAAATGATCTCGGTCGACCGAATCCATTCACGACTTGAAAGTTGTTCATTCTCAACTTGAAAGTCATGCTGATCTGACCATCAGTTTACCATCATACCGAAGTGTGATGCTTTCAAGTCACGGCATACTCAAAGCTACGCTATATTAGCCATGCTTTAATCACCATCCACAATGCTCTTCTTTTCAACAAAAAGCTTTGATCAGCTTAGCACTTGGCATGCCACGTCGTCAATTCACAACATATAATCAGTGTCTATTAATATATAATCCTATGAGTACACAAGTCTAAGAGGAGGGTGTTAAGCTAAGAGAATAAATTCTCCACCATCAACTGATACAGCATCAATAGAAATCAAATGGTTATGTTGTAAAATACAACGTCAGACACACACATCCATTTATAAGTTCATTCTGGGTTTTGAACGAAACGAAGGCACCTTATTCCTCATCCAATAAAGGAGAGTGACCCTTCCAAATCCGGATAATCTCCAAGTACGTTTGGATGACTTCCACTTATAACCTCGTCTTGGGTTGTACAACCCAATCGAGACAACAAAAATAATCCAAATGATGTGAAGATCCCCTATCTTCATCCACCACCTTCAAGTATCCTCAATACTCATCGTATAGTTACTCAGAATGGGTCAAATCGCAGTCTTTCCGAATAGCTAGCACATCTTTACAAACCATAATTGATATATAAAATATCATGAGTTTCATTCTATTTCGGAATATCCATTTACTCAGATCATTCATTACGTTGGGAATTACTCCCTTAGATCTTATCAAAGATTTATCTTCTTTAAACTCTTATTTAAATCTTTCCTCTATCTCATCTCTCACCCAAAATCTTACTGACGATTTCTTAATCTTATTGCTTACGCGAAAACTAATATCTTATTTTAAGCGATCTTTTAACCTGTCTCCCATTATCATATGTTAGGGAAGACTCTTTCATTCAAATATTTATTTTCAAATTAAATAAAGATTTCTTTTAAAATAATTTTGAGGAATCATCTTCTCCTTTTACTGGGTTAAAGAACATTGTTATTTAAAACATCATTCATGGTAAACCCAAAATCATTCTTCCATTAGAAATGGAATCTTCCCAGAAGTCGTATTAGTTTACAGTCGATATAAATTCTCATATTAGACTAATACTATAAGTGGAATAACGACAAAGCCTTTTAAATTCCTTAAATAGTAAAGGTTTCCATCCACAGAGACACATCTCGATTTTCAATAAATCGATTTCCATTTAATTCCAATTTAATTTATTAATTAGAAAACTTCACTTCGGAAAACTTAATAAATCATAATTAAAAGATTTATTCCATATTCTTTATCTTTAACCAGGTTAAAGAACAGTATTATTGAAGATACCATTCACGACAAACCTAAACTCAATTGATATTAAATATAATATTTAAACAGAATTTATATTTACTTATATTCAATACCAATTCTCGTAATCAACAAATGCTGTAAATGTAACAACGATATAAATATCCTTCAAATTCCTCAAATATTAAACGTCAACACAACGACAATCAATACCAAATATTCAAAGATAATTTCTATCCAAATAATTTAAAGTTAATTAAAAGATTTCTCAAAACTCATCTTTCAAATCCAATAAACATATATTTGGGAATCTTAAGTTTACCTAACTTAAATTCTCAAAACGTCGGTTTATCATTTTCAGCCAATTAGGCTAAAAGTCCAAAAATTGAAATATAGTTCGAAACTTTATATTTCTTTCAAAGTCACTTTAAAATCATTAATTATAATTTATCATAATTTTTCCATATTTTTAACAATTTAAAAACAGCTTGTTTTATTAAAATCCAGTTTCGGGTCACCAATGACACTAGCATTATTTTTCTTCAAATTTGATTTGAACTTATCTCAAAATCTAATCACTGGATTTTAAAACTTTACATGTCATTTGAAAATCTCTTTTCATTTTGAACAAAGCGTTTTTCGTTTTAGGAAAATCTGACGGTCGGTTCTCCTAGTATGTCAATTTGAAGTCAATGCTCGAAATTCGCAAACTGTCGTTGCGCGACACGTCTTATTCAAACCATATTATTATTTAAAATAAAAACTCGTCCGATTCAATCCAAATGTATTTTATAAAACGTTTATAAACCGATTTAAAAACGATTCTAACTTCAAATCCAATTTTAAATCAAAATTGAATATTCTATATTAAAATAATATTAAAGTAATAATATTTTTCAAAATATAATATTTTGAAATCCAAACTTTCCTGAAATCCATTATAAAATAAATAAAATCATTGGAACAATATATTTGAGTTATAAACGTCGTTTATATATCTAACTCAAATTCACTTTTGAATTTACTATTCAGAATCAATATTAAATTAGAATAAGCTATTTCTAATTCAAAACTGTTTCAAATTCATTTCAACCTTTTCAATAGTTGTTTGAAATCATATTAACTTCATTTTCAAATCTATTCGAATACAAAAGTCGAATTTCCATTTTCATGTCTATTTATTCAAATAAACATAATATTTATTTAATACCTCAATGGAACTCGACTCAATCAATTCCCAAATAATTTCGTATTCGTGGTGTCAATTATGTGAATAATAATGATAACAAGCACAATAGTTTATCATCCATAAAACACATCATAAGATAAGCGTTATAAATTTTTTATGCTTAAATATACATAATAGTTTAAATACGACTGTAATAAAAAAACCATCATCAACGAAGCAACCATTGCAACCACAAGCAATCAATATATAATCTGATAAGATTATAATAACTATGAAATCAGTTTAGAGAGTTCTTACATTGGTTTTTGATCGTAATAATAACAATCACTTCTAGATTAAATTAAACGTTGGTTTAATTTAACCCAAATTTCCAACTAGCTCTGAATCCATCCAAATCAGCTTTGTTGTAAAGCTCTTGACTCCACGATTCAAACGGATCCAGTCTCGACAAATTCTGAGTTCATATGAGAGAGATATACACATTGAATACACTAATTGAGTTGCTAAAATCACTACAAGAAAATATTGTTTTTATAGCAAGTAGTATTGCAGTTAAGCTTGCCTTGCTATTGTATTCCCCATTGCCTTCTTTTTTAGTTAATAGATGACGTGCTCTACACTGTTACTTAGGACCAAATTTTTGGCGATCAATTTTACCTCTTTCTTATTCCTCCCGCTTCGCTTTTCACTTCTATACACAACGAAAATTAATTAGGTTAATAGCTGTCTCTTTTCACTTTTCTTCACTTACCAAACCCTGCCTGAATCCCAACACCCTCAATCACTTTATTCAGCCTTACTATGAAGCTGAAGCTGAATCTCGCTCAATTCTTGATTCTGCACGACCATCGAGGAAGATAAAGCTTAAATCACTTGATTCAGCCTTTCAATCATTTTATTCAGTAATAGAGCATGCATGCGTGAACTGGAGTGTTGCTCATGTTATTGTGAGCTGGTATTTGCGTGCGTGCTAAGGAATAGTTTAGGAGAAGGAAATGACGCAAGTACTAGGTAAGTTTTATCTCAAAAAAATTCGGTTTAAAACAAACGATAAAAGAAGCTGAAGAATTTGAAACTGATCACGGGTCAGAAAATTTTGCGTTGAACAACAAGCAGTTACTGCAACTGATGTCGCTTTTTGGTTCGGAACTGCTGATTTGGGGACTGGAAATGAAAGTTGAATTTGATTGGTCATTCAACATCGCGATTGGGTTTTAAGATGTTTACAGGTTTGTGTTAGCTATTTTAATTGCTCTGATACCACTTTGTTGAAAAATTACGTGGAGGAAGAGGAACAAATTAAAAGAAAATAGAATATTTTATGGAAGAAGAGAAAAAAATACTTTTTTATTTCTTGATTCTTTCTTCATACATACATTTCTTGACCCATACAAATGAGTGATTACATCCTAATTTATATAAGAGACAATCTCCAGACACTTCTTTTTCTAGACTTTTCTTTTACATATCCTTTAGTCTAGATTCTTCTCATATTAATATGTCTATAATTTATTTCCCTTTATCTTGCCCTTTCCTAATACAATAATTAATTATGTCACTAATTAATATTTCCTATTAAAAACCAAGTTTATTTTTCAACATCCCCCCTTAAACTTGGTTTTTCAACTCGTACCAAAAGTTTTAGTTTTTGTATTTTACGTGCTTTGGCAGAAGTATAGAAATCATCCAAGCTTTTTTTTTTCTTCTCTTCTTTTTCACCATGAAGATCTTTAACATGATTTCTCGAATCCTTGTCGCAAAGCTCCGTTCATCTCGTCCTCCTTCATTGCCATAAAATACTCCAAAAAGTAAGCTCATCAAATTCCATCTTGGCCCCGCATCATAAATATTGAATGAATCATACACAATATCTCTCCATTCAATTTCTTTGTATGTTTCCAAAGTTTGACAATCACAAGGGATTCCAAAATATTTTGATTGAAAAATAAAATTGTTGCAAAAAGGTTTGATATAATCATTGCACACCATTCTGTTCTCACCTTCAAGCTTTGCAATGGTTGCATCAAAATCTTGAAGGGCACCGTATTTGAGATCGGCATCTTGAGCTAAATCTATTCTTCTCTCCGCTTCTTGCAAAGTGAACATCAAATCCTCACGCCACTGCTTTAGTTTCCATACCTCATCAATTCTTTCCTTTTGTTTATCATTTTGAATCACATCAACAGCTTCAAACAGGACTTTAGACTCTTCTTCCATGACAGCATCCTCTCTCTCAATAACTTTAGATTCAGTAACATTATCAGGCTTCTCATTATTGACATTCTTTGTATCAGGCACCGCTTCGCTTGCTCCTTCAACTTCAGTCATTCTGGCATCCATATTTCTATTCTCTTCCACATCATTGGTTGACTTAACCTCTTCGATGTGCATTTTAGCTTCAACATCTTCCTCCTTCTCAATATTCTTCGCATCGACAATTAAATTGTCTTCTTCTATCAATTTTGTGTCATCTTTTGCATACAATTCTTTTAATAATTTCCATGAATCTTTTGCAGTTCTTTGTCCATAAATACGACGATATGCTTCTTCATCGATGTTCTCACTCATCACAGCACGAGCTTGAAGATCTTTCCTTCTCCAACTTACAAATGATTTTCTCTCTTTCTCCGTCATATTTCTATCTTTTGGCCATTCGTAGCCACTTTCAATGATTTCCCATAACCCTTTGGAAATCAGCTCTTCTTTCTTCTTATTACTCCATTCTTCAAAATTTTCTTTTGTGCGATCAGTGAGAAGAAACGATGGAAAAAGTAGATGCGGATGCGCCATACTTTCAACTAGGCTCTGATACCACTTTGTTAGCTATTTTAATTGCTCTGATACCACTTTGTTGAAAAATTATGTGGAGGAAGAGGAACAAATTAAAAGAAAATAGAATATTTTATGGAAGAAGAGAAAAAAATACTTTTTTATTTCTTGATTCTTTCTTCATACATACATTTCTTGATCCATACAAATGAGTGATTACATCCTAATTTATATAAGAGACAATCTCCAGACACTTCTTTTTCTAGACTTTTCTTTTACATATCCTTTAGTCTAGATTCTTCTCATATTAATATGTCTATAATTTATTTCCCTTTATCTTGCCCTTTCCTAATACAATAATTAATTATGTCACTAATTAATATTTCCTATTAAAAACCAAGTTTATTTTTCAACAGTTTGAAGTATGTGATTTGGGTTTTGGATTCGGTGTTCCGATTTTTTCTGGAGGTGGTAAGTGTTAGAGCAATGACTGAACTTTGGTACTTAGCAGCGTTTGAAGATTTTGTTCCGAAGTGCATTCAGGTTGCGGGTTTTTTTTTGATGGTGTTGGGGAAAGGAGATCGGTTGCAGGTTTTAGTTGATAGAGCGAAGTTAATGACTGAGTTTGGGTTAGCATGTTGGAGAAGTGATGATGTTGAGTGCAGAGGGGAAGAAGTTTAACTTTAGATGACTGCAGTTTGTTGGTATTGTTGCAGTGGGAAATTCTGGTGGAAGGCTATGATAGTGGAGTGGTTATAGATGTTGAAGAGGTTGAGAAGGTGTGCGCGTTTAAGGAGAGATGGTCAGTAGGGGAAGCTGAACAATTTGGTTGAGAGGACTTGGTGGTTATAGTGGGTTGCTGTTGTTTCACATAGTGGGAAGTGAGTTGTTGTTGGTCGTATGGAAGTTGAGGTTGTATGACGAGTTTCAGAGGATGAAGCGGTGGTTGGTGCTGCTTGAGAGGAGGTGGTCTGGATTTTTGATAAACAGGTAATGAAGTTGACATACTGTATCGAAGGATGTTTACGTGTGTTGAGTGTGCAGGAGGATGGCTGCTGGTTGCTGTTATTATTGGTGAAGTGGTGAAGGGAGATGAGTATGATGGTGCTGTTATGGTATTAGGTGAGAAGGAAACGACGCAAGTATTAGGTGAATTTTATCTCAGAAAATGTTTGTTTAATCAATCATGATAGCGATTTGACATTATCTCATAGACTATATTAGTTCATTCAGTTCGATTAACGTAATGAATGATAATCATGACCTTAATCAATTGAACTACCTACAACTGGTTGTGAATAAAACTGTGTATCAAATATGAGACTTTCATTAACTTGACATTGAGTTCATATCCCAATACACAATTAGTTGATGCCTGGTTATATAGGGTATTTTACATCTCAGTTGTATTATCACTGATCCAATTTGCTCATTCTCCTCCTACCTATGTAAACAAGTACTGTGGTTAGTTATTTACCACGACGAATATTATCTTGAGTTTACTACTTATATGTACGTACTGTACTGTAAATATATACAGCCTAATGGTATACATTATATACTATTAGTTGTTTAGTATGGTTAATGTCATCCTGAGTTCACAACTTATAAATAGGTACATACTGTACAAGTTTTAAATACTAGGTCTGTAATTTGGCATTATTTCGTTCCAAGCACTATTGATATTAGACGATTATGTAATACAAGCTCCATTAATCAGGACTCATGGAGTTACAATTTTACAGGAAGGGAAATCAAACTTTATTTGTGATGGAGTTGCTGGCACTATCGGGTTTAGCTACCATGTGTCATGCTGTTCCACTGATTTTCAGCAAAGTTAAATCAAAATTGTGGTTTTACAGTAGACGCAGGAACATTTGGTTCTCCTAAACCTTATGGGGGACAAAATGATGTCCTTTCTAAGAGGTATGCTGAATACTTATCATTTTCCATTAACCAATTTTCATACACATCATGCAGCTTGGCCAAAAAATCTATAGAAAAGTTAACAACAAACGACTAGGTTAGATAAGTTTTCTTAAAATTGAACATAATTATAAAAGAAAAACAGAATTATAAAAAATAATTAAGTTTTTCAAAATTTTAAGTAAGTTAACAGCGTGTTATTAATGAATAATTTAAAAATAATAATAATTAAGTTTTATGAAAATGTAACTAAGCTTATAAAATTTAACTAAGTTAACCAAGATTTATATTAAAAAAATACTATTCTAAAAGTTAATTGTGTTTTATAAAATGTATGTATAAAGCGTATAATTAAGTTAACTAAGTATTAAAATAAATAAACTTGTACAAATGAATAAGTTTTAAAAAATAACTAAGTTTATAAAAACTAAGTTTATTGCAGGTTATAAGAAGAAATGACTATTCGTTTTAGTTTTATAATACTCTGTATTTTGGTTTCTGGCGAGTATATAGTTGCATGAGGCTGACAGCAAGTTTTCAATGAACTATCCATGCTTCTATAAATGATGATTATGTTTGGGGCACTTTACTATCGGTTTATGTTTGGAGGGTTTTTTTCAAGGCAAAGTCTAAGAACCATTTATTCATTCTGATCTGTTTAGTCCACTTTTTGGATGCCTTACAGTTGCAGTCCAATATTTATTTATCTCATAACTTGGTAAATTTCACTAATAAACTACAAATTTCATTGCAGATTGGTAATGATACTTCTCAATTTGTTGGTCCAATCATATTGAACCTTCTCCTAGAGGTCATATTTCTTTAGTTGTTGCTTTGTTTTGTCCATTCATTTCATCTCTTTTCAATAATTTTAATGAAATTAATACTTTTTGTTATTCTTAGTCATGCAGTCAATGCAAAAAGGTGATCCATCTTGGAATGCCCACTGTCATGCATTCTCAATATTTGCTGGAGTGGTACGAATTTAAATATATGTATAATTCTGTGGTCTTTTTTAACGGCTTGTATAATTAACTATATGATTGTTATATTGGTTGTTCTACTTATACTTTCTTATTATCTCTTTCTGTTGAACTGGATTTTAGATGTTATGCATGGGAAGGCAGTTTCCAGTCTAAAGTGCAAAGCATTCCTTACTCTTACTGCAGTGATTAGTACCGTAGGAGCTGGTTACTTTGTTTAATGGTTAGGCTCTTTCCAAGCATTCCTTACTCTTATTGCAGTAATGTACTTCTGTGGCACTATCTTTTGGAACTTTTTTGCAACTGGAGAGCAAGTTTTCTTTAAGGTAAATTCTTTTTTTGCTATTGGTTCTTCTATTTTTGTCTTTCTTCCACAAAGAGCAACATGAAGGATATTCTTCATGTATACGTAGAGTTACAGTTGTATTAATTCTTTTGACTAGCAGGGTAAATTGTCTAAAATGGGCACATCTGCACACATGTGTACATCCCCAATGAATATGACAGTCTGCGGATATTATGGGTTGTATGTGTGTACGCATCCGCACACTTGTGAACACACGCACCTATATATACTACAACAAGGAGTTGCATACACACCTTTCTCTATCTTAACTGCACTCAGAAATGGAAAATTGCCACTTAACCTCCTTTAATTCCACCAGTAACCACTATAAATAAAGGTATTTTGGTCCAAAATGTGCAGAAATACATAACACTGTGTGCATGCTATGCACAAACTCTTTTACCTCTCACTGAAATATTTACAATGGTTTAGTGGTTCTAGGTGAAATGAGATTTTCCTTCTTCTCCAGTCCAATATCTCCCATTTCGTTCATGTATTTCCATAAAATTACATCGTTCTGTTTGAAGAATGTTTCTGTGGTAATTATTTCAGATTACATTGAAATTATTTTCATCCAAACCATGGACATATCAATGAATATCCTAAAAATCTGAAATATGTCTTTACTTTTATCAAAAGGATGTGATATCCAAATAACCTCTCAAGCACTTTGCTGGTACATCAGTATCCACATCTGAAATATATAAACTATTAAAAATTGCAGTTCTTACACTGAAAATTTACAATTTTATGCGAACAAATGCATTTTGTGTAAAAGAACAGTTTTTCACTACAAACTAAAATTCGACATAGAAAAGGAAAATTATGCATATGACTTTTATCTGATAGTACTGTTTTATATGAAAAACAACTCTTCAAAATCACTTCATGGAGAATCTCCAACAAAATTGGACCCTATGTGTAACAACCCGAAATCTGGGCCAGATTAAAAAATTTATTTTGGCAACTTTCATGAATTTTGAATATTTAAAATGAATTATTTTAAATAATAATGACGAAAAATTTATTTTTAATATAATTAGAACGTATATATTTATATAGATCGTCGTTAGAATATAAATATTTATTTATAATTATAAAGGGAATTGAAAATGGCGCGGTAGTTCGAAAATTCGATTTCAAAATTCAAATGAATGTACAGAATTCAAAATAAACCGGAATTTAACGAAACCAAAAATATTAGAATCTAATTGAGAATATCTTTCCAACGAATCCGAAAAATCAAAATTTCATAGCGGGAATCAAAAGATATGTCCAGTTGAAAATTCAGAATAGTCGTTGTAGAATTCTGGCCCTTAAAAATGGAAATTTTGCAAATGACCTCGGTTTTCGACGAAACCACTTTTGTTGGATCCGGGATGTCAAATTATTGATAGGTTCCAAAATTCATAATTTTCTGAATCAATATGTGAGCGTGGCAGAGGAAAACGTGTTTTGACAGTTTCAGTCAATTTCGATCGACCAGAAAATGGCCATTTTTCAAACGGGCTCAGAATTTGACGAAATTAGTTTCGTTTGGACCGTATCGTTAATATGAAGGTAAAAATAATTTTTTTGGAATTTTTCGGGTCCGTATGTGGCCCCGGTAATTTGAAATGTACGTTCGAATTGAATGTATACTGATTTATATTTTAAATTTGACGGAAACTTAGCGTAACAGCCAAATTGGCTTACGATACATATCCCATTGTGTTCGGAATGGAGATAATTAGCTAGGGGTGACAGTCGGTGGACTCGATTTCGAGGTCAAATGGAAAGTCAACTTGAAGGAGAATAAAGTAATTAAATTATATAAGTATATAAAGCCCCCCCTATATATTTTCTAAACCTAAACCAGATGCCCGAGCCCCTTTTTCAAATTGAACCCGCTGCCCCCTCCCCAATCGCATCGTCCTCCTCCCCCAGGCGATTGTCGCGCCACCGACGCTTCCCTCCCTCCTTGCGCAACCTCCCCCTCGTGATCTCCTCCTCTCCCTCCTCCTTTCATACGCTGCACGAGAGGCTCCCCCCCCCCCCGAAGGCCAAAACCCGCTGACCACCGTACCGAACCTCGCGCCCAAAAATGTGTCCCCCTGAAGCCGATGCTCCACCTCAGCCGCTTGCTGGAGGGCCCACCACCACCGCCGAGCTCTGAAACCCCTCCGCCGATCGACTTCGCACCAAAAATCCGTGAGTCTCTTAAATTTTATTTACTGATTTTTTTTATAGCATAAAGAACTGAAATTTGTTTGATTTTAAAACTGAATTTTTAAAGAGGAATTTATGTAGGTGAAATTGAATTTTATAAAATGAATTTATCTACATATATCAAGTTAGGGTTTTTAGATGGAAAAGATAAGATCTTTAATTACATAAAGCTTGGATTTTTACATGAAGAAAGACAAGATTTTTATATGAAGAAAGATGAGGTTTTTATACGAAGAAAGACGAGATTTTGATACATGTAAGATAATAAAAATATAATTTTTATATAATGTAGAAGTTAAAAAATATAATTTTTATATAATGTAGAAATTAAAAATATAATTTTTATATAATGTAGAAGTTAAAAATATATTTTTTATATAATGTAGAAGTTAAAAATATATTTTTTATATAGTGAAGAGAATAAAAATATAATTTTTATATAGTGAAGAGGGTAAAAATATGATTTTTATAACGAAGTGGGGAATAAAAATTCGTTTTTATATATATGCAGTGAAGATAAAAGTTCAATTTTTATATATATGAAGTGGGAATAAAAATATAATTTTTATGCAAGAAGTGATAATATAAAAATGCGATTTTTATATACGTAGTGGATACGGACGACGAAAGTGGCAAAAGGCGAGCACAGTGAAGATTTCCTTCATAAGAAGAGTTGCGGTGAATGGATTTAGCTTAGGTGAGAACTTCTCACTTTAAATTTTCTTTTCTAGTTTAAATTATATACTAGGATGCAGACGGTGCTTAGAGCATCTCCAACATTGGAGGAAATTCATGTTAGGGGGTGTAATTTCGCTTATTTTTGCACCCAATAGTTGTTACAAGGTGTAATATGAAGGGAAATGTTACGGGCTCAATTCAGAGTCCTGAATGGGGAGCGCGAGCCGATTTTATTGGCTCGTGATGTCGCGAGCCGATTTTATCGGCTTGCGACTTCAGGAGCCGATAAAATCGGCTCGTGACTATTTTTTTCCCCAACTATTTTTACCATATTTTACCATATACAAAACCAAACCTATTAATTTTTTTATAAAATAAACTCCAAAACGTAATAATAATAGATGATTACTAAGAGAAAAACCTTTTTTTTTTTTACGTTTTACCCTAGTTTGTCATATACAAAAACATAACCGATATTTATTTCGTACCATAAACTTAGAAACATAATAATATATGATTAATAACTCTTACGAATACAAGAGAACGAGTTGGTACAATAGAAAATGACAACATCTTTACTGCATACATGATTGATAAGTTCGGACAAACATAAAATAAAACACAAATTCAGATAATGGTCGTCCACTAACCCGAAGGAGTTATAAAGGAGTTATAAAGGAGTTTAAAACTAGGGTCGTCCACTAACCCGTGATATTTACACGTATATAAAAAGGAGTTCAAAAGGAGTTTAAAAGGAGGGTCGTCCACTTATCCTCATAATGTAAACATTTAAGCACCCGAAGGAGTTAAAAAGGAGTTTAAAACTAGGGTCGTCCACTAACCCGTGTTATTTAAACGTATATACAAAGGAGTTAAAAAGGATTTTATAAGGAGGGTCGTCCACTTACCCTCGTTATTTAAACATGTAAACATTTAAGTACCAGGTTTGGCGCTTGGCAAAGTACCAAAACTTGGCAAGGTAACAGTTTGCAATAAAACAAGCATACATTACACAGAACATATGAAAGGAGCAAACATTACACAGAACATAGGACACGCGCAAACAGTACACAGAACATATGAAATGGCACATATCGCAGAACACATAGAAAAATAACATACAGTCCAAAACATCGAGACATACACATACATACATCGAGCCATACATATATACACCGCGACATACAGAAATATAAATCATGATAGATCCGCGGCATCATCATCATCACCATCCAAAGACATGTCGTCTCCGCTATCAGACGGGTCATAATACGGAATATCGTCATCACTACCTCCAACCACGTCATCCCCTCCATCAACGTCATCCCCTCCAACAACGTCGCCCCCTCCAGCAACGTCGCCCCCTCCAACTCCTCCTCCTACTCCTGGACTTCCTACTCCCGAACCACCTGCTCCAGAACCACCTCCTCCTGAACCACCTGCTCCTGAGCCACCAGTACACGACCCTACAATGGTACCTGATGCTGCTGTCCCCCCACCCTCTGCGGCAGCTAATCTGGCCTGTAAGTCATATATCTGCTCCTGCAATCCCTGCACAATCGCCTAGTGCTCCTGATACATGGACTGAGTCCGTAGCAGTGCCATATGCTGAATAGCCGCGATATGTATCCTATGCTGGTCCAACCTGGGTGCATACTGCATATATAGAACATATAAAATCAGTTTCTACAGCATATAACATACAACGTAAATTCACAAGTACAAATGTTACCTCATGTGACGGATATAATCCAGCAGTAGGGACAACATACAACTTCGCCCAACTCCCGCGAACGAAGATGTACCGAGTCTATTAAAATAATACCAGTTAAATGACTATTTAACAGTTAAATGTGTATTAAAGTTCGTACTACTAACGTATAACAAACTACTACATGGTAAATGCACTAATAAAGTTTTAACAGTTAAATGACTATTTAACAGCTAAATGACTATTTAACTAGTACATGCAATAATTTATACTATTTAAATGACTATTGACGTTCAACCTACTAAACCATATAACGTACATGCACTAAACTATAACGTAAAACGACCAGATCATACTTTTTAATAGTTAACTAACTGCGAATATTATAAAAAGTAAAACTAATACCTGAACGGCGGCCAGCGCGGCAACTGATCGATGGGTGAATCCCTGTGGCATCTCGTGGAGGATACGTAAGTCCTCAATCGTCGTCCCCGCTGGTGGAGGAAGGTGTACTGGACCAGACATGTCGTCTGGCATAACTCTAACTGTGCGTCTCCCGCTCTTCGTCACGCTTGGCGGCATCCCGACGTTGGAACGATTAAAAAAGAAATTAAAAAGGAGGAAATTAAAATTAAACTAATATAACAAACCCCACCCCCCCTCCCGAGCCATATATAGGCTCGGGACAGGCGCGAGCCGATTTTATCGGCTCGCGCCCGTTGGGAGATATCAAAGATATCTCCCGTAATGTTACGGGCCGTAACGTTACGGCCCGTAACACTGTTGGAGATGCTCTTAGTAGCACCCGACATGTAACACCCCACATCCGTTAAGGTCACTCACAAAGGGAATGCCTTAACTTCAATGGAGCATTATGGGTACTGGAACAGAAATATTACAAGACAGACATATATAAAACAGCGGAAAGTAAAGTGGAAGTATTTCAAATCATTTATTAAATATGAGTGTTTACAAGAAAAGCCCATCAACTTCCAATACCCAATTACATAGTTAAAATATCTGTCTTTCTCAAAAACAAAGAAGCATAAAAACAAACTGTAGTATTCCCCAATAAAGCAAAGCAAGCCATAGCCAAGAGAAATCCAAGCCATACATGAAAGAACCTTGGAGCTTGGTAAGATCCGAACTAAGCTGTATTCCCACCCTGCGAACCTGGGGGGGGGGGGGGGACAGAAGAGAAAGTGGCGAAACAAAACGGGTCAGTCATAAAAACTGAGTAAGTCCTAGTGACTTTCAGCATAAAAATAGGTAAAGATAACATGGCATGAATAAACTGAAAGTAAACATAAGCATGATGACAAGGTAGGCAAGATAAACTAAGATAACAAGATAAACTATGCTAACAAGATAAACTTCAGGCACGATGAATCAAGTATAACATCCCATAATTCCTATCAAGTATCACTTCGCATGGTTTCTATCAAGAATAACATCGCAAGGTTTCTATGTCGCATTAAAACGATATCTATTTGCTCTGCACCACCTAACTAGCATCCTCATAAGTGTCTTACATGGAATGATCTGTACTCCTACTAGTGTCCCAATTAGTGTCCTGTGTAACAAGGATCTGTACCCCCTACTAGTGTCCCAACTAGTAGCCCGTGTTATATAATAAGGTGATCCCACCCACTACTTAGAAATCATAATACTAGTCTCATGTATCCCTAGCTGACTACATAGGTGCCGCCTGCTCCTATCTCCACTAGGTGTACCCCCTTAATAATTAATAATAGTGGTAGCTTCGTGTACCCCTAGCTGACTACATAGGTGCCGTCTGCTCCTATCTCCACTAGGTGTACCCACTACCCTGCCCATTCGATCGGCTCCCTAACTCGTAGATACCCGTGCTGGCCCCACAGTGGGGTGTATCACTCCCCAAAGTGGCAACCCGATACAACGGAGATGCACGGCTTATACCTACACGATGCAATAACGTCTTACCTACCAGCCCGGGTCCACACACGCATATGAAACCCGTTGGACTTGCGTTGCCACCGCTAACCCGTTTTGACCTCTTACAATCAAACCCAGTATGCGTGTCCCGTCCTCGACATGGGTCGAGCTCACAAAGATACGTAATGGGCTACTGGTCTGAAAAGGGTCCCCCGACGCAAGCTTCCCTCCTATGCTTGGTCCCCTCTAGTAATTCTTACTTAACCCCTTCTTATTCATGTCCACTTACATGCTTAAATTTTGGTTAAGTAT
Organism: Allium sativum; assembly: GCA_030737875.1. Classification (NCBI taxonomy): domain Eukaryota; kingdom Viridiplantae; phylum Streptophyta; class Magnoliopsida; order Asparagales; family Amaryllidaceae; genus Allium; species Allium sativum. Next base: position 38,120,662 of record JASFAX010000020.1, on the reverse strand, counting down.
ACACCAGTTATGTCTTACATGTTACCCATATCCCCTATTTAACCCCTACATCATCCTCATGTCTTAATACATGCTTTATCTTGGTTAAGTGCTTATAGGTTATATTTTACATGTCATTCATATTACCCCCAACGTTTGGGTTTAACCAAGCGCCTTAGCTTTATCTGCCATTAGACCCTATGTCTATCCATTAACTATGCGCTTGTGTTACCTCATCAGTCTTATCATTTAACTTGGTTATTTCCATTTATACCAACCTTCAACTTGCTTATTAATTCAATTCTTAACTTGAACTATACTAAGTCCATTAATAAGCCCACAACATGTTATTCCTATGATTCATACATTAACCCTTGTTATGGTACAATAACATGTTCTTATTCAATCTTTACAACCAAGTACCCCTTAACTTACAAACACACTGGAGAGAGAGAATAATTCCCTAAATACCAACCCCGAAGACCGGAATCAACATCAGATTGATACTCAGAGGGTTATCCAACCTAACCAATGTTTTGTTCCTTTTTATAATATAACTTATGTCGCCTTCACTTGTAAATTCATTCTTGTCTTTATATATTGCTTAATCTACAATGAAGCACATCTTTCCTTATTACATAAGTTATCTCATCTTATCTATTGTTCCGCCTAACTTACTTTATTCCATAAATTATCATTTCCACTTAGGCATTAATTAAGATTTACATAACTCAATCATTCATGTCATAACAGTTAAGTGTCATTAGTCTGGTCACATTACTTAACACACCCATTCATACCATATTGGTTAAGTGTCATTAGCTTAATCATATTACTTAACCCACTCATTCATACCATATTGGTTAAGTGTTCTTAGTTTACTTAACCCTACCCACTGGTCTAATTACTGTGTTATGTTGGTTATGTATTACTATTCGTATTTCCACCTGTCACCCACATGCCACCCACATGTCACCCACTTAACCTCCATGTCCCACCACATGTTTATCTGGTTAAGTATTTCTTAATTCATTAAGGCCGTAACCCTATAAAGACCTCTCACATTAGACTGACATTTATGGCAGCTGGATTTGTCGGGCGGGTCCGGGCAGTCTTACACCATAAAAGAGTCTAACCTCGTGTCTTTACAACTGTTACGCTTTTAATTTGGGCCTAGGACCTCTCACATTGGGCTACCATTTGTGACTATTGGATTCGTCGGGCGGGTCCGGGCAGTTTTACATCACAAATGAGTCCAACCTCGTGTCCTAAGCATTGATTATCACTTATAATCTTTTACCCCAGTCTTAATAATTTCCCTATTCAAATTATTAATTAACTCCTAATTTAACGATGTCCATAATTGACTCAATTATGTTCATCAATTAATGGTATGCAATTTTGCCACAATTTACCTTATGCCATTAAAGGCAACTTATCTCAATTTATATTTATCCCTCCTTTAAGGCTATTACATGCCAACTACTCAAAACCCACTTAGGTGTGTTCATATTAGCCCCTTTTCAAGACATAAATTATCATATGTGTTTCAACTACAAATTTCACATAATTAACATATGCCCAAGTTCCAGGTTACATGTCAGTTTTACATATGCCCAATTCATACCAAATTTACATATGTTCAATTCATGCCTGTTTACATGTATGCCAAATTTATATATGCCTAATATTAGACAATTTACATATATACCAAGTTTCATGCCTTTTTATACATATATCAAGATTCATAGTTTACATGTTTACAAAGCTATGCCCAATTCACATAGATCAATTTTTAGCCAAATATATGTATCAATATTCTTGCCATATTTTACATAGGTCAAGTTTCATACCAACTACATGTATTCCATGTTTACCCAAATTTACCCAAGCTAGCAAAACTTTAATTATAATGATAATACCCAAATTCAATTTTTTTGTTAATGGCAATAATACCCAAGTATCCAGTTTTCATATTATGCCTTCGATTCTACCAAACACATATATCCAACAAGGCAATATTCCAATATTTCCCCCGTATTCAATCGCACGCAAATCGCAGTTTAGGCCTAGGTCCGAAATTGACCAAGGTTCATCAAAAGAAAACAAATAGGGGAAAGGTAGAATTTTGCACCAAAATAAGATCGGAGAGAAAACATCATCACATGCATATTAAGATTACAACAGGCTTATAGATCATGAACTAGACATGAGAGTGAAAATAGAAAAGTTTCCAAGATCCAAGAAGAAACAAGAATAGATCTGGATCGATAAACATACTTAATCCAATTCCACTTTAATTCATGGCCACATTATAATTAAATATTTAAATCAGAAAGCAACTAGAATTTACAGAGCATGGCTAGCAAATTAAGAACTGAAATTGTCGTAGAACGTTGCAGCGTCAATGATCTATTCTCTTGAATTTATTGTAGAAGCATTGGTCTTTGTTTTGAATCAAGTTTGGACGCTTAAGCTTTAATTTGGAGGCGGCGGCCATGGCTCAAGAGGGATTTTAGCAGCATTTTGGTGTCATATGAATTTGTGTGAGTTAGGCTAGGTCTAGGTGTTATTTTATAGGTGTAGCAATTCATTTCAGCCATCGGATTAACCCTAAAACCCATCCGGACCATCAAAACTCGTCCCGGGCCTCAAAAATGGGTTCTGGGCCACCCCAGGCCGACCAGGTCGACCTATACAGAGGGGGAGTCGACACTACAGTCGACACGGGGAGGGGGGGGGGGCAGGTCGACTTGGGTGTCGACACTACAGTCGACACGGGTAGTCTGTCAGAAAGTCTGCTGAAATCTTGTTTTGGCCATATCTTGGTCATACGGACTCCGATTTTCGAAAACTCGGACTCTATTTCGCGTATTTTTCCGAGACGAACGCAATGGCGCAACCCGTTTTCCTTAATTCTGATTTTAAAATTTAATTCTGCCTTGATTTCTTGTTTTAAAGGGTTGTTAAAATTCGGGTTGTTACATTCTTCCTTCCTTAAAGGATTTCGTCCCCGAAATCTCCAAGTTAGGAAGAACGTATCCTACCATCCATCACCCATCTACTCAAAACATCATCCACAAGCAATCATTGTCCTTAAAAAGATTTCTAATGCTATATGAACATATGCAGAAAGTGTGTGTATATGTTCCTTATCTAATGCAAATGATCAAGCCTGATTGATCTTTCTAATGCAAAATATGTTAAGTGCCATGAATCCACATGTATGCAAATAATCCTAGTCACGTAAACACTATGTGTGCACAAACATCCATCCATATGCAACATCCACATGATAACACATTCAATTTCATCCATAAACAAGTGTAAATACTCATGCATATGCAATATGAAAGGTGACTGAGCCGATCTAATGCCTAATGTGCGTGTATATGCATCCACGAGCAACCACTAGCAACCACTTGCAACCACTTGCAACCATCAATCATAACACGTCTCAAACACATGTTTACACCCAATTGTTCCTACCTAAAGATATAGTCGAATGATAGAAGCAAGTAAAAATTCTGCGCCCATCAAAGCTGGAAATCTACGTCACATATATACTGATTAGAAGAAGAATTCCCTAAGCACCAGCCCCGAAGACCGAAATCAACATCAGACTGACACCCAAAGAAATTCTCAACCCAACCAATATATATGTGATTCTAGGAAACTAAGTATGATGGACTCCTTTTAGGTCACAAGAAATCCCTTCCTAAAACCAACCCATATCCTATAAAACCCAAAAGGTTTAATCAACCCAACGGACACCCTCAAGTCCCAACATGTAAAACTAACAGATGAGTCATACTCCCTATGGGGTTTGCAACAGAAATTGGATTGAGAATAGGACTGAGAGGATATACACAAAAGATAGCATGCAAGTAAGCTCTATAGGAAAAAGGAATCAAGGATACACTCTTAAAAAGAGATATGATGCACGAATATAGTCTTCAATCTTCTAAGCCACATTCCCTTGAGCTTAACTCCATTGTGCTTTGACCATCTTTAACTTCACAATTTCGTAGCTTCTTAATTCTTGTTTCCAAAATATGAGTTGGAACCCATTTCACTATTGCCTCTCGTTCCACTTTAACTTATTCTTCTTTTTGTATACTCGGCTTACACATAACAGCGTACTCATGGTTTCACACAAGCTCTCCAAAATTTACTAGTAAATCTTGGATCTCGTTCACTTACTAGAAAGTATTCCACATAGATGAATTATCTCTCGAAAATAAACAAATGTCAACCATGTTGCCCAATGTACTCACTTAGGTGACTCTCTACAACTCATGCATAAGCGAAATGACCCATCCGCCTTAGTGGCGAACACTACTCGAGCGGATCAACTAATGTATCAAGAGATTCTAGGTAACTAATCCTAATAGAACCCTAAAGGTTACACGCGACTTCGAGGGTATTACCGAGGCAAGTCAAAAGTCTAACTACCCTCCTTTCGAAACCGAGAATGGCACCCTTATCGGATAACCACTTCATCCCTAGAATCAACCCATAGCTCACCAAAAACATGAGCATTCCTTCTAAAGTCAACACTTAGCATAAACATTCTCAAATCCTAACAAGTCATAAATAAATGAGCCGATCCCCCAACAAGATTTGAGACAAAAATGGGATCCTCTACTACGCTAGTACTAAGGTGCAGAGACTCAACTATCGAAGCAGAATTAAAAGGATGCGATGTACAAAAACAAAGTTCTAGTGGGATGATAGAAAAGAAAGCTAAACTTTTAACAGAACGTTACCGCCTCTCTTAGGTATACAATTGCCCTCTCGACGATCTTGCCTTTTTGCCCTTGTCCTTGTCCTATACTTAACTACATGTCCCTTCTCACTAAAGATACTCTCTCTTGTCATGGGTTTTACTATTCTTTCTCTTTGGCCTCTTTCCTTTCACCTTTTTCCTCCTTCGTGGATTAAGCTATAACAACTAATTTTTTGTTCTTACTGTCCTTGTATAGTTTGTTGACAAGTCTCTCGAAGCTGCCTCCAACGCACGGCAATTCTACACAGCTTGAAATACGATTAGTCGCAAGTAAAACTACTGCGGCTACAGATGGAGGTTGGGCACTTCTTTGCCCTTCGACATATGTCGGATGCCTACGAAACTATGGTGAAAAGAGAGAGAAGAGATTTCAAGAGAGAATCAAAAGATAGTGCATATGGCTTTGGGGAATATGCCTTTTAATCAAAACAAAGTTTTCTTGAAAATTTGCTTCTTTGTAAACGTTTTGAAAACTAGTTTCAGAAGGTTTTTGAAAACTTTTGCCCAGTCTGGTAACCTTCTGCTCTGATACCAAATGTAAAACCCCACATCCGTTAAGGTCACTCACAAAGGGAATGCCTTAACTTCAATGGAGCATTATGGGTACTGGAACAGAAATATTACAAGACACATATATAAAACAGCGGAAAGTAAAGTGGAAGTATTTCAAATCATTTATTAAATATGAGTGTTTACAAGAAAAGCCCAACAACTTCCAATACCCAATTACATAGTTAAAATATCTGTCTTTCTAAAAAACAAAGAAGCATAAAAACAAACTGTAGTATTCCCCAATAAAGCAAAGCAAGCCATAGCCAAGAGAAATCCAAGCCATACATGAAAGAACCTTGGAGCTTGGTAAGATCCGAACTAAGCTGTATTCCCACCCTGCGAACCTGAGGGGGAGGGGGGAAACGGAAGAGAAAGAGGCGAAACAAAACGGGTCAGTCATAAAGACTGAGTAAGTCCTAGTGACTTTCAGCATAAAAATAGGTAAAGATAACATGGCATGAATAAACTGAAAGTAAACATAAGCATGATGACAAGGTAAGCAAGATAAACTAAGATAACAAGATAAACTATGCTAACAAGATAAACTAAGGTAGCAAGATAAACTTCAGGCACGATGAATCAAGTATAACATCCCATAATTCCTATCAAGTATCACTTCACATGGTTTCTATCAAGAATAACATCACAAGGTTTCTATATCGCATTAAAACGATATCTATTTGCTCTGCACCACCTAACTAGCATCCTCATAAGTGTCTTACATGGAATGATCTGTACTCCTACTAGTGTCCCAATTAGTGTCCTATGTAACAAGGATCCGTACCCCCTACTAGTGTCCCAACTAGTAGCCCGTGTTATATAATAAGGTGATCTCACCCACTACTTAGAAATCATAATACTAGTCTCATGTATCCCTAGCTGACTACATAGGTGCCGCCTGCTCCTATCTCCACTAGGTGTACCCCCTTAAAAATTAATAATAGTGGTAGCTTCGTGTACCCCTAGCTGACTACATAGGTGTCGTCTGCTCCTATCTCCACTAGGTGTACCCACTACCCTGCCCCATTCGATCGGCTCCCTAACTCGTAGATACCCGTGCTGGCCCCACAGTGGGGTGTATCACTCCCCAAAGTGGCAACCCGATACAACGGAGATGCACGGCTTATACCTACACGATGCAACAACGTCTTACCTACCAGCCCGGGTCCACACACGCATATGAAACCCGTTGGACTTGCGTTGCCACCGCTAACCCGTTTTGACCTCTTACAATCAAACCCAGTATGCGTGTCCCGTCCTCGACATGGGTCGAGCTCACAAAGATACGTAATGGGCTACTGGTCTGAAAATGGTCCCCCGACGCAAGCTTCCCTCCTATGCTTGGTCCCCTCTAGTAATTCTTACTTAACCCCTTCTTATTCATGTCCACTTACATGCTTAAATTTTGGTTAAGTATACACCAGTTATGCCTTACATGTTACCCATATCCCCCACTTAACCCCTACATCGTCCTCATGTCTTAATACATGCTTTATCTTGGTTAAGTGCTTATAGGTTATATTTTACATGTCATTCATATTACCCCCAACGTCTGGGTTTAACCAAGCGCCTTGGCATTATCTGCCATTAGACCCTATGTCTATCCATTAACTATGCGCTTGTGCTACCTCATCAGTCTTATCATTTAACTTGGTTATTTCCATTTATACCAACCTTCAACTTGCTTATTAATTCAATTCTTAACTTGAACTATACTAAGTCCATTAATAAGCCCAAAACATGTTATTCCTATGATTCATACATTAACCCTTGTTATGGTACAATAACATGTTCTTATTCAATCTTTACAACCAAGTACCCCTTAACTTACAAACAAACTGGAAAGAGAGAATAATTCCCTAAATACCAACCCCGAAGACCGGAATCAACATCAGATTGATACTCAGAGGGTTATCCAACCTAACCAATGTTTTGTTCCTTTTTATAATATAACTTATGTCGCCTTCACTTGTAAATTCATTCTTGTCTTTACATATTGCTTAATCTACAATGAAGCACATCTTTCCTTATTACATAAGTTATCTCATCTTATCTATTGTTCCGCCTAACTTACTTTATTTCATAAGTTATCATTCCCACTTAGGCATTAATTAAGATTTACTTAACTCAACCATTCATGTCATAACAGTTAAGTGTCATTAGTCTGGTCACATTACTTAACCCACCCATTCATACCATATTGGTTAAGTGTCATTAGCCTAATCATATTACTTAACCCACCCATTCATACCATATTGGTTAAGTGTTCTTAGTTTACTTAACCCTACCCACTGGTCTAATTATCATGTTATGTTGGTTAAGTATTACTATTCGTATTTCCACCTGTCACCCACATGCCACCCACATGTCACCCACTTAACCCCCATGTCCCACCACATGTTTATCTGGTTAAGTATTTCTTAATTCATTAAGGCCGTAACCCTATAAAGACCTCTCACATTAGACTGACATTTATGGCTGGATTTGCCGGGCGGGTCCGGGCAGTCTTACACCATAAAAGAGTCTAACCTCGTGTCTTTACAACTGTTACGCTTTTAATTTGGGCCTAGGACCTCTCACATTGGGCTACCATTTGTGACTACTGGATTCGCCGGGCGGATCCGGACAGTTTTGCATCACAAATGAGTCCAACCTCGTGTCCTAAGCATTGATTATCACTTATAATCTTTTACCCCAATCTTAATAATTTCCCTATTCAAATTATTAATTAACTCCTAATTTAACGATGTCCATAATTGACTCAATTATGTTCATCAATTAATGGTATGCAATTTTGCCACAATTTACCTTATGCCATTAAAGGCAACTTATCTCAATTTATATTTATCCCTCCTTTAAGGCTATTACATGCCAACTACTCAAAACCCACTTAGGTGTGTTCATATTTGCCCCTTTTCAAGACATAAATTATCATATGTGTTTCAACTACAAATTTCACATAATTAACATATGCCCAAGTTTCAGGTTACATGTCAGTTTTACATATGCCCAACTCATACCAAATTTACATATGTTCAATTCATGCCTGTTTACATGTATGCCAAATTTATATATGCCTAATATTAGACAATTTACATATATACCAAGTTTCATGCCTTTTTATACATATATCAAGATTCATAGTTTACATGTTTACAAAGCTATGCCCAATTCACATAGATCAATTTTTAGCCAAATATATGTATCAATATTCTTGCCATATTTTACATAGGTCAAGTTTCATACCAACTACATGTATTCCATGTTTACCCAAATTTACCCAAGCTAGCAAAACTTTAATTATAATGATAATACCCAAATTCAAATTTCGTGTTAATGGCAATAATACCCAATTATCTAGTTTTCATATTATGTCTTCGATTCTACCAAACACATATATCCAACAAGGCGATATTCCAATATTTCCCCCGTATTCAATCGCACGCAAATCGCAGTTTAGGCCTAGGTCCGAAATTGACCAAGGTTCATCAAAAGAAAACAAATAGGGGAAAGGTAGAATTTTGCACCAAAATAAGATCGGAGAGAAAACATCATCACATGCATATTAAGATTACAACAGGCTTAATAGATCATGAACTAGACGTGAGAGTGAAAATAGAAAAGTTTCCAAGATCCAAGAAGAAACAAGAATAGATCGGATCGATAAACATACTTAATCCAATTCCACTTTAATTCATGGCCACATTATAATTAAATATTTAAATCGGAAAGCAACTAGAACTTACAGAGCATGGCTAACAAATTAAGAACTGAAATTGTCGTAGAACGTTGCAGCGTCATTGATCTATTCTCTTGAATTTGTTGTAGAAGCATTGATCTTTGTTTTGAATCAAGTTTGGACGCTTAAGCTTTAATTTGGAGGCGGCGGCCATGGCTCAAGAGGGATTTTAGCAGCATTTTGGTGTCATATGAATTTGTGTGAGTTAGGCTAGGTCTAGGTGTTATTTTATAGGTGTAGCAATTCATTTCAGCCATCGGATTAACCCTAAAACTCATCCGGACCATCAAAACTCGTCCCGGGTCTTAAAAATGGGTTCTGGGCCACCCTAGGCCGACCAGGTCGACCTGTACAGAGGGGGAGTCGACACTACAGTCGACACAGGGGGGGCAGGTCGACTTGGGTGTCGACACTACAGTCGACACGGGTAGTCTGCCAGAAAGTCTGCTGAAATCTTGTTTTGGCCATATCTTGGTCATACGGACTCCGATTTTCGAAAACTCGGACTTTATTTCGCGTATTTTTCCGAGACGAACGCAATGGCGCAACCCGTTTCCCTTAATTCTGATTTTAAAATTTAATTCTGCCTTGATTTCTTGTTTTAACGGGTTATTAAAATTCGGGTTGTTACACGACACCCGTCGTCCACAGACCATGGACGGCCTGTATGCTTGTTTGTTGTGTTGTGAAGTTTGTTTGTGATGTTGATGTGAAGTGGATAATAAAATATTCATGTGTTGAAATAAATAAATTACCGTTAAAAATATAATTTTTAACGTGAATATGAATATAGTAAATGTGAATAAATAAATATTCATTTACAAACCGGACGGTTTGTTTATGTACACCTATTTGAAAGATATTGATTGGGATGATAAATTTTACACATCGCCCAACTGCACAAATAATATTCAGTGTTTGTGGACTGAAACCGCACACGGGTGTTGGGATGATATTTGGCGTGCACTAATCCCAATTATTTAGTTGTATGTCGATCGATTGGTCGACAGGCTGTGTAAGCGTTAATTATTTATATTTGATGCTTATGCAGTTGTGTGGTGCACTTTGGATGATGGTTGATTGTTTATCGTTGCTATTTATATACATGTGTTGTATGGAATCCATATAATTAACATTATATGGTGATTGATTGAGCCTCATTCCAATTGGGAAATAATGAATATTATAAAAGAAAATCCATGTGTTGAATGGAATAAAAAGCCATGTGTTGACGATGCTCATGTGTTGAGAATATTCATGTGTTGAAACTATTCATGTGTTGAGTAAAATATTTTAATAATAAAATTTACATCTTTATCATATTTAAAATTAGAATCTACTTTACGGTTGGAGTCTAATTAAAAATCAAACGATAGATACCATAATTTTATAAAATATATTACATAACAAAAATAGTCATGTGTTGAGATTAGTCATGTGTTGAAAGAAATATAGATTCATGTGTTGAATAGAATAAATATTCATTTATTGAATAGAATAACGAATTTATTGAAATATATAAAGCCGTGTTGATTAAAGTTGCGCTATTTTAACGTGAACGATATTTATATCGATTATATTTGTTTTATAATGAATATAGAAAAGGTAGTGATTTCAAAATATAACCTTTTGAAAATATTATCATTTATATAGTAATGATATGAAATAATCAATTTTGATTTGAAATTGAATATAAAGCTGAAATGGTTTTGAAAACGAATTTAAAACGATTTATAAAATACGTTTTAAAAGGGAAATCGACGATATATATATATATATATATATATATATATATATATTATATAATGGCCTGAATAGAACGCGCCGCGCCGCGACAGTTCGTGAATTTCGACCATTGACTTCGAACGGACATTACGGGAGATTCGACCGTCGGATTCTCCTAAAACGGGAACCGTTGAGTTCGTATCGAGAAGAGCTTTCCAATGAATATTAGAAATTTGAAATCTAATGGTTGAATTTGGAATTATGTCCAAATCAAATTTGGAAAAGGTCGCTGTAAGTGCAGTTCGGTGACCGTTGATGGAAATCGACCGTACGGGCCTTGATAAAATTATTAAAAATATTAATAATTTGTGTAAAATCATAATATATGAATTGGAAAGGACTGGGGTGAAAAATTCCATATTTGAAAAGATAAAAATATATTTTTATCGAAATGAACTAGTTTTGAACTAGAATTAAAATCAATTTATTTTCGAAATAAATAAATTGAATTTGAATTGGTTTTGAAAATAACCAGAATTTGCAATATATATAAAGTGGAAGTGGATTTGAATCGAAATTGTCTTTGCAATATTTCGATGTTGGATTCCATGATTACACAGATATTGTTGTGGGAATTTGAAAGATATATTTATATCGTTATTTCCAATACGATATTTGTTGGTTTCAGAATTTGATATTGAATATAAGCTGGTATATTTTCTATTCAGAGCCTTATATTTAATATCAAATGTGATTTGGGTTGTCGTGAATCGTGTTTTAGGTGACATTGGTTCTTTAACCCAGTTAAAGACAAGATATTGATTTTTGAGAAGATTAAAACTAAGTGGAGTTTTAATGAATCTTTAATTAGATTGAAAGTGAATTGATAATTTAAATGATCAAATTTGGAAAATGATCGAGAATGGAGTATCACCAGTTCTTGTTGCAGTCATGATGGGGGTTCTCACCATGTGGTTTGGTGGCGAACAGTGGGCTCTTACCCCCACATGTCCCTTGCGGGGGTTGGTTAGGCAGTGGCCGGGAGCACTGTAAAGACCCGTGACTTCCTCGGTAAGGAAAGACCGGATACTTCGAGAACAACGCACAAAAGAACGTAGACAGAAGAACATTTCATTGTATATTTCAACAATAACATCAAATTACAAGAATACACAGAGTATTAACAAATAACATACATCATAAAATATCAGAGATTACAATAAATTACACAGTAGCGGAAAATAATACAAAACACAACTGAAGGAGATATACGGATACAAAGCTTTCCGAATATCATTCCAGCTGTACATCAGGATCCTATGAATATAAATATGCAAAACCAAAACTACTAGCTGCCCGTGTCAAAATAAGGGCACCCAGAGTTTAGGTTAAAACAATAAACTCCAGGTCAGTCATGTGACTGGTGTGAGAACTAAAACAGTTATTAATCTTTATTTTAAAGTTAGGTAAATCAAGGGACCACGCCGTATAACACGAAACGGGTTTCCTCCCAAGAACACCAGTGCATAAAACAACAGCGTGATGCTAAATAAAGAACAATGAAGCTATTATAAGACCCAGGTCCCATCACACAATGCAACACAAGCCGGAGGATAGGGTTTTACCTTATAATAGCCAAAGAATGTTTGATACGCTAAATTTCATCTTTTATTAATACTATGAGTGTATAGTGTATAAACAATTTCAAATCATAAGTATCAATCATAGACGGCATGAGTGCCCCATACCACTATGTCGCCATATATAGGTTTACAATCAAACCTGCAAAGTCACGTATTGGAAGTTGGATTTCCATCTGTGAACCGAGACAAGGGATCGTCCTCTACCGAATTCGAGACGCTCTAGCCCGCCCCTCAGGCAAGCGCGCAGGCAAGCCTTTGGATCGTCAGGGCCGGTCCACCGATGTGGATTAAAATGCATGAACACTGCGTTTCCCCACCCTATGGGGTGTCAATGAGTCCAATGACTCCATCGGTCCAGGATCGACCGATATATCTGAGGCGCCTCGCAACAACAACAACCACATAAGTCAAACTCGTCAGGGCGTGTAAAACCACTGATGCCACTTCTAGCTAGAAGGAAATGCATGCCCTCCCTGAAGTCCTCTCTCGTTTCTGGTTCACAACCGGGGTGTGAGGCTCGCGAATCAACGTTACACAAAGCTATGCCACACAGGTTGTGCTTTGATCATCCACCACAAGACTTTGCTTTTCAACAGAAGCCTTGGTCATTTGCCACTTAGGCATGCCACACAGGCAATTCACTCCATGCGTTTGATATCCATCAATATATAACCCCTGAGCTCGTATGTCTCAGAGAAGGGCGTTAAGCAAGAGAATAAATTCTCCGCCGCCAAACAGATATATATTTAATAGAAATCAATCACACAGAATAAAATCCAATGTCAGACACACGGTCCATTTACAAGTTCGTTCTGGGTCTGAACGAAACCGGAGGCACCTAGTACCTCACATATCCATCGATCTTCAAGTATGTCTGGACGACCACTAACTGATTCCCTCCTCTTGGGTGTACGGCTCAATCAAGATCATCAGTAATCACCTAAACGACGTGAAGACCTCCGGTCTTCGACCACCGTCTTCATCCTAGACACCACGTCGATTCAGTTATTCAGAGTGGGATAAACCCGGTTTTTCTGAATAACTTGCGTATATAATAAACAAGTGTTACACAAACACAACATACGCTTCATTCCAATTTAGAATATTCCTTTATTCAAATATTCTTATACTTTGGGAAATGTTCCCATTAATTTTATCAAAGATAAATTCTTTAAATTTATTCTTTAATCTTCTTTGAATATCAATTCAAACTAAACGGGATTAGCGAACCACACCGAAGTAATCATTTATTTCCCAATCCTAACCTATTCATCCCATGAAGTAAAACTGGTCATACTTCATATCTAACACCACGGTGTTATCGGTAAATTCAATTACCATTTCACGTTCAAATCTAATTAAAGATTTAACTATCGCCTGGAGTAAAACTGGTGATACTCCATTCTCAATCTTTTCAATCTAATTAAAGATTCATTAAAAATCAAGTGTACTTCTGCTCAATTCGGTCTTGTCATAATTAGCTGGTTGTTGTTTGTCATAATTAGTAATGTGTTTTCTTGTAAGGCAGTCAACATGATATTCGTACATTAGCATTGATATTGACCTCACAAATTTTTTAAATGACCATGGTATTTTCATGACCAGTACTTATACAGCCTTGAATAATTTGAGCCTATTTGCATTGTTTAAAAATTTAAATCTTCATTTGAACGTATAGCATATTTTGATTCTAGTTTGTCTGAACTATTCTGTTTCCTCTTCCTATACTAGCATTCATATAAATAGATTCAAATTAATCCAAAGGAACCTATGATACAAAAATCAAAAGTAGATGGTTGATGGCATAATTAATCAGTTGTTTTTCATAAATTGATGGGATCTTATTTAGGTTTGAAATCTAGCGGACCCGAAGTTCACTGAGCTAACTTTCTGACTTACAATTGATGTTTGTTCTGTGAGTTGTACTCAATTATGATTCTTATCATTTTCCTTCTGAATAATTTACTCACAATTGACATCCTATCATGTGAATTAAACAAAAGATTTTTTGTCATGGTGGAACAAGCTAAATCTATTTATTTGGCATTCAAGCCATGAATATGACTTCTTTTTAGTTTTACTAAAAAAATTATGCTTAATATGAAAATTAGCTGGTTATATATGCAATTGAATATTGCAGATGTTGATGTATGGTACAATATTGTAATGCTCTAACTTCATTCACTTGTAATGTGTTTTCACTTTCAAATTCTGCATTCGGCGCCGTGGTTTGGTGCTTAACCATGTCAACCAAGGCGCTATACCGCTATTAAGCTACCATACAAGATTCAAAAAAATCTAGTTAACCAGCAATTATATTTCATATGAATTTATTTTTTCTACCAGCAAAATTCAACTGGAAACAAATAGACAATTGACGATGATGTCCAACAGTCAGAACTCATCCGGGACACAACCTAATTGTCAAACCCTTCATTATGCATCAAAATTCATAACATTAATATCTTCACACAAAAAAGCATACACAGGATTGGAAAGTTTATTTCGATTATACCAATGGGGACATGTTAAGATTGTGTATTCACGTAAGTTAATTCATATGATTTTTATATCTTCATGTAGTTGATAAGGATAGCCGAATTTTATTGTTTTGGACAGGAATGAACGAATCAGCTGATCCATGTCCACCGCTAGCTGATAACAGTAATTGATATTAAAATTCAATCCAAACCAGATTTAAACATAAGTTAATTTTTGACTTGAAGTACATACGTATGAGATCATACATACGTGTGTGACAGATTTGTTGGAGATGTTAAAATCTGCCCATTGTTGCATGCTTGGTTGGGTATTTTTCTGTTTCAATTGATTATTTGGTTTTCAAGAAAGCACAAATCCCATTTATTACCTGTTAATATAAATCCTACAGATCAATTCATCAATGCAGCCACCACTAGTTATGTATTTCTCTAAAGATCATAATTTATGTATGAACAGCAGCTGATGAAAGTAAATTCATGAAGTTAATTCTAACTAACGTTATATTTTCTTAGGTTTTGCAGGGTAGACACAGTGGGACAGAAGTAAACAAACCTCAAGTAATTTTTTTTATTAGTTTGACATTGTTTGTATTTTAACTTTTTATTCGATTAGTATAATAATTTTCCAAATTACAGTGCATGGAAGATGCCCTCTCTTCTGTTATAGCTTGGCCTGCTATGCACGACGTAATGGAATGAATTTTGGGTAAGTCTTTACTGTTTAATTTTTATGTTGTTAGATTTTCAGACTTGTTTATCTTTGAGCTTCAGTTTAATAACGTAATCTGTCAAAACATGGGACATTCAGTTAAAATTTGAGCTTCAGTTTAATAACGTAAGAATACTAATTGTATTAAGCTCTATCCTTCAACTTGTTTCTTCTGATGTCTGTACTTCAACCTTAAAATGAAGTTTAGTGTCATTCAGCTTAAACTTTGTTAAAGTTTGTCTTGTACCTATTTTCCATGGATTTTAATTATAACATTTCTTCAAAATATGTTTTTTTTTCATACTATGGTTTAATATAGAAAAATAAATCCAACGTGTTAATTTGGGATAAAGGATATATCAGCAAATATAACCTATTGAAATATTTACAAACCATGATTTGCTAATTGCTTGACAATTGGATCAACAAATCATAGATTTGGCAATTACAATCTATTTAGAATTATTTCCAATATACTGTCACATTTCTTTACGGATATGTCCATGGGATCTCGTGAATTTTCTTCTAGCTAAATCATCTTGAATATGTGAATTTTACCGTAACAAGAAAATACTCACATGTTGCTTTCTTTACATTATTGTAAAAAAATCCGTTTAGAAATAAATATTTAAATTTGATTTTTTTTTTCTTAAAACAAAAAATGGAAGGTTCCTTGCACTTTTAAATACAAAGTGCAAGACAATTTGCAGTTTTCTTATTTAAAATTTTATTTTGAACATTTAAACAATATTTGTCATTATGTTTTACATCTTGAGGTTGTGCAATGTATTTTAGTACGAGTGAGTTTTCAGAGTGAGTAATCTGTCACTTGTTTGAAATTGCATAACTACAAATGTAATTTTTTTATATATAATAACAATAAAGTACCAAGTTTCTAAAAAAAAATATTTAGACATGTATTTGCATTTTCTATTAGAAAATTGCAAGATAGTTTATCTCTTTTGATCTAAACAACAGGGATTTAATTTATATTCTTTTTTGGTAACAACATGTTGTGCAAAACTGCAAATCCCTTTACAATAATAATCAAGATTGATTCAGTGCATGTACTAAGAAAATTGCAGCTGACGAATGCACACAATAGCACTAGCACGACATTTTTAACTTGCAACACATTCAATTCTCTGCTTAGCTGAGACGTAAACATACAAAGAGTCTGGTGAATTTGCCAGCACAGACGTTTAATTGATGGAATACAAGCGTTTTTTGGATCTAATGATTAAAGGCTTGTGTCTACTCTAATTTGACAATAATAAAAGCAGCCGATTATAAATAAAAACAGGATGTTAATGGATAAAACCAACGAAAAGAAAAGCAAACATAATCTTTCAGCATTAATGTTTCAGACATGCCCTATTATATATGAATTGGAATTATTAATATTTTAACGGATAACTGATTATTGTTACATAAATACTACAATACTCTCTTACTGTTTGCATCAGCTTAATTTTACACGAATGTACGATTTTCATTTGAATCCATTTGATTTTAGAACAAAATAATTTATACAAGAAAAATCCTCGTTCAATCGTTGTTTCTTTGGAATTATCTTAAATTCCTGTAGTTCAAAACATAGCTAACGATAACACTATTTAAAAAAAACTGACACTACAGTACTATTGCTTTTATTATTTTTCAAATTATTTGTAAAAAGAAAAAATGAAATAGATTTTTTTTATTGCATCCAAAATTGAGATCAAAGTTAATAGTTTGTGTTAACCTAAGTCTTAAAAGTTTGAGACGCTTTCAATTAGACGAACTACTCAATACCGCGATGATATTCACATTCAATTAGGCCAATGCATGATTGCACAATTTCAAGAAAAAATATTTATATTCTAAAGTAGGTTTATGTTTACTCAATACCGTTTAATTTTTACGTTATTAAACTGATCTTTAGTTAAATTTTGAGCTTCAGTTCCAGCACAATAATACACTCATCCATAAACCACACTAGAGCTCATATGCATAAAACTTGAGGAAAATCAGGGCAGATGATATGGGACATTCAGATGAATTTTGAACTATGAATATTTGCGGTTCTAACTGTACATATGTAAAATAAATGTTTGTAGTTCCGAATGCAAATTTCTATTTTACTGCAATAATGCAGTTAGAAGTACTAGTATTTGCAGTGTAGAGTGCACATTTCCGCTAATAACATTGACGAGGTTTTGGTGAAACCTGGTTCGCCTGCTTTTGTTAGAGGTTGAAAAATGAATTTTGAAAGTTATAAATGATGTTTGAGAAAAGTCCCAAATTTAGGAAAAGGAGAAAATGACGAAGAAAGTTGAACTATCCTCATAAACTGATGGTTCAAATTCATGTGAATCATTTTGAAATTTCATACACCATACTGTGACAGTAATATAACGTGCAGAAAGAATAAGGTAGATGCGTCCCGTACGAAGTAATACGGAGGAACAAGAGACAAGAATGAAGAAACGATTCAATTAGAATTGCTAATAATATAACATGCAGGTATTATTAGAAGTGCTATGTTCAACAACTAAAAGCTGGAAGTGTTTTGTGGATATATTACTAACAATTCCAGGCACTATTTTGTTGTTTCGAAACACCTGGATATATTGTATTCGTTAATTTTGTGGCATGTTTTGCTGATTTTGATGTCTGGTATTTGTAGTAGTTTATATTAGGTCATATATTTTATGCAGTATTATTAAAACTGCTATGTTCAACAATTAAAAGCTGGAAGTGTTTTGTGGATATATTGCTAACAATTCCAGGCACTATTTTGTTGTTTCGAAACACCTGGCTATATTGTATTCATTAATTTTGTGGCGTGTTTTGCTGATTTTGATGTCTAATATTAGTAGTAGTTTGTATTAGGTCATATAGTGTATTCATCCTAATATATTTGCTTCTGTTCAGGCTGAAGAATGTGGATCAGAATCTGAACTTTGTTAAAGGGGAACAAAGAATGAATTTTGAACTATGAATTGTGAAGTAACGTGGATCAGATTCAGGTTTGGGGTGTTCTATCTTTTGTGTACTATGAATTGTGAACTATGAACTATGTTTTGTCTTTTGTCCTTTGTGTACTATGAATTATGAACTATGAGCTATCTTTTGTCCTTTGGGTACTCAAGTTGACAACAATGGAACATATGTATTGAAATTGTTAACTCATGAATTGATTTCCTTTTGTTGGTTGTTACTTTATTTTGTTATCATAAATATGAGTTGTGTTATATTTGCTGATTATTATATTTTTTTCATTCATACATTGTTCTTTAATTTGTTATGTAGATTCATTTTGATTGATATTATTAAAATGTATGAGCTGTATATATGAGCTGTAAAAGGATTTAGCAATACTATAACATGTCAATTTAATAGCGGCATATTGAAGCTATTGAAGAATCATGTTATAGCGGTAATACTGTGTTATAAAGATTCTTACTATCATTGAGATTTAGATGTATTACAACGGTAACATTGTGTTATTGTATTTAATGGTACAGCGGTAGAAATGAGTTATCGAATAGTTAAGTTATAGCGGCAAAAATGCGTTATAGATATTCTCGTTTTCAACTAAATTTAGATGTATTATAGCGGTCAGGTTGAGCTGTTGTAGTTAAATAAAATAGCGGCAAAATTTCGTTATACAACAATACCCTTTTATAGCGGTAGCAAAAGCGTTATAAATATTCAGCAGTTTTTTATAACATGTCGTTATACAGCGCTTATCGAACCGCTATAGTTATAACATGCATGTTCTCTATTTTGACCATGTTTATATAAATTAACTAAATTTTATAAAATTAAATATGTTGATTTCATTAGTTTATATAAATGAACTAAGTTTTATAAAAATTAGCTAAATTAATTAAGTTTATATAATTAAGTCACAAACACACACACACACACACACACACACACATATATATATATATATATATAATTGCTAATTGTTGGAATTTTTTTTTCATAGGTACATACCCATCTATGGTGCATACAAATGACAACATGCTGTAGTATATTAAGGATTTGAAGTTCTTTTGAAGTAACAATTTTTTTGGTTTGCACACTTAATCCTCATATATAGTATGATTTTTATCACTTGTATTATTTACACTTCTAGTGCAATGTTCATAAAATATTATAACATGCAATGTATTATTTTAGATGGAAGTTGAATGGTTAGTTAATTTTGGTGTACTGAGATTTATATGATTTTGTGAAATGATATATTGTGTTTATGTAAATCTGATAATGAATATGTACATGGTGCAAAAATAATTTTTAATAGCGTGCAATTAAAGGTTTTAACAGCGCTTCAAAACCGTTGCTAGAGGTTGTAGAAGCGTTAAAGATACGCTGTTATAAGCTTTGACAGCGTTTCTAAATACTATAATTGTAAATAATAGCGTTTTATGCTTGCTGTAAGTTTGCAAGTCATTTTATAATAAAATGTTTTTATAGCAGTTTAATTATGCCATGAATATGACTTTTTTATAGCGTTCAAAACGCTATAAAAAGTTTTTATTGATAGCATGTTTTTATAGCGTGTTTATTTTGTTATTGTATATCACAAACCTATTATAGCTTATTGATATACAACGTTTATAAAAACGCCATAATAGCCATTTATAGCGTTTTTTAAAAGCCATTGAAGGTTCATTTTGTTGTAGTGACTTAACTATTCCCCGTCTTCTTCGTTGCTCCTCCACAAATCAATGTCATCGCTGCGCCTACATCCACTTTCCGGCCACCACGACTTAACCAACGTCTACGCCCACTAGAGCACCCCCACGCCTCCAGCTCCGGGCCCTACTTCGCCACCATTTGCCGGAAAAACCCACATGACTGCCGCCTACATCAGGGCAATTTCCGGTCGCCACCGATCTCCATCTACCACCAAACTTGACCACGGGCCCGTCTCACATTCCAAGCAACTTTCCAGTTGGACACTTTTTCCAAAAACGTCTCCACGTCGACAAACGTGAAATACAGAAACTGCACCCAAAAACGATCCATCTCCGATGAACTAGACGCCACGACCATTTTCAGGCCAAACCCCCCAACTACAAAGTTGTATCCCTCTCTTCCCTCTCCAACTTCCTAGTTGGTGACTTTGGCTAATTCTTCTTCAGAAAACACCAAAATACGAAAATTATGACTCCAAGCCCGGGCTAGATTCCATCCACCTCTGACCTCCAATCGCTATCAAAATTTTATAGTTGGTGCACTCGACATATACTCCAAATTTCATGTTAGAAGTTTCTTCCAATTCTCAATCTTTTAAAAGATAAAAAATTAAATTAAAAGGAAGGACTTATTTGCAAAATGTAGAGGATGAAATTGGGCTTGGGTTTGGGGTGGAGATGGGGTGTACTTATATGTGAGGGATTTAGCTTATAGAGTAAGCATCATATATTAGTTTATAAACTTTTATTGTATCGCTACTTGTGTTCGCCATTTAGAAACTCGCACGGGCACATACAAACTTTGTTCCTAGTGAAAATTGATATACTACTATGGTTTGTCATTACGGTCCTAATGAAACTTGTTCATTGAAATCTGAGTTCGCTTGCTCAAATAGCACTCGTCCAATCTTATATTATTGACATATGTTCTTAGATTGGACGTTTATATCACGAACGACCACATACTAACTCCGATTGCCCGAAATTTGAAATCTTACAATATTTTACTATTCCGGATCTGATAAAAATGGATTCTTTGAAATCCAAGATCGTTTGCAAAATGAAATTTTTTCCATATTTAATTAAATAGATAAAATATAATTTAAATTCAAAATAATCAAATTCTTTGAAAATCAAATTATAATTATCATATATATCCAAATAAAACATCATTAGCTATATAATAAACTATATTGGATCTCAAATTCGATATCTCCATTTTCAAGTTAAATTGATATTTAATATATTATAAAATCCTTTTATTTCATTTAATAAATTGTTATGGTTTATAAATGACTTTATAACGACTTTTTGGAATTTTGATTTAGACATAACTTACAATCAACAAGATGATCAATATTGATTTTTAACTTCCATTACAAAACTATAGTTCAATAGATTTGAATGTTTCATGCTTCAACGAATTCATACTTATATTGGATCCTACGCATTCATATAAAGTTCAAAACGTATTATTACGAACAACCGCGCTGCTGCGAGCTCGTTTTAAATTATATTATAAATTATACATTCAAACTCGTTTTTAATTTGAGTTAAATAAATTCCAAGTCGTTAATTCCTAAAATTAAATGATTTTAAATATTTAATATTCATTAAATATTTCTCAATAAAATCCGGGTCATAACATGTTTTATGCCATTCGAGTGTCTTTTAGTTGATGCAAAACCTTATTTTGCTAGAAGATTGACTGAAAATGCAATATCTAGTACTGTGCATTGGGATCAGTATAATAATGCACCAATGACACTAAGTTATGGTACTTCTGGACCAAGTATATCTTCATCATCCTCTTTTGGGTGGTAAGGATCATTTTAAATATTAAGTGATCCAACAACCATAGACATACCAAGTGGATATGCTTTATCCATTTAGAAATATTTCAGGATTTTCTTAATGTAATTTGTTTGGTGGATTAGTATGTCATTTGTAATGTGCTCAATCTGCAAACCAAGACAATAATTAGTTTTGCGAAGATCTTTTATTTCAAATTCCATTTTCGAGTAATTTATTGTTTCATCAATCTCTTCAGAAGTTCAAATCAAATTTATTTCATCAACATATACTACTAAAATAACGAATCTCTTTACCTATTTCTTTATAAAGACACATGCACGAATGATATTGTTTTTATATCCGCCATTTATCAAATATTCGATAAGATGGTTATACCACATTCTTCCGAATTATTTCAAATAATATAGTGATTGTCTTAATTTTAATGAGTATACTGACTTTGAAATATTTTTGTTCAGGTAACTTATATCCATTTGGGATTTTCATGTAAATATCGGTATCTAATTTACCGTAAATATAAGTTGTCACAATATCAGTCAATCTTATATCAAGCTTCTCAGAAACTACAAGACTTATCAAGTATCAAAATGTTATGCATCCATAACAAGAGAGTATATAACACCACATATTTTAATACACAATAATTATATAAAGAAGATAATAAAATGAATATTAATAAATAAAATATTCAGAATTTGTTAAAACAGACTTCAGCGTTGCGTTCGATACGAAATTCTGGTTCAGATAGACTCTTGGTTATTGTAATTCGGGTAAAGTATGAAGAAGTTATAAACTAAAGAAGTTTGAACTAAATTTAATATAATATATAATAAATTAACTCAGTAAGCAACGGTTAGGAGTCAACCCGGCCATACATAGGTTGACCTATAGGTCGACACCAGTGTCGAACCATGCTGAAGGTGGGTCGACCCACCCGAGAGCAGGGAAAATCCCTACACCTGAACCTAGTCCTGTTTGTGAGTTATATTTGTTGTTGACTCATTAGTGATGTGTATTATACATTGTGATTTTATAACCTAATATCCTATGGTTTATAATTATCCTAACATATCTAAAATTAGGCTAGCAGCCTTACCTATTTCTCACACACAAACATTCTTCATCTTCTTTCTCCTTTAAATTATTTCTAAATAAAATTAAAAAAATGTCAGGATGCTGCCAGAACATTGATTGAAGGGATAATTTTTGTTTTCTTCTACACCAACTATTTCAAAGCCTTTTCTGGATCTGACACAAATCACTGTGAGTTCTAGTTATTTTTTGATCTACAATTTAAAAAATATTTTGACATGTAAATAATTTGGATCTGAAAAGTAATAATGCTTATAAATTTATACGTTATTTTTCTCTCTACTCTCATTTACCTATTCAGTTTTAAGTTATTACTTACTACATGTACATCTTTCTTCTCCCTTTTCTGTCTTATTTTTATTTACAGTTTATGCCTATTTATTTAGTTTATTTACTTCTGAGTTGGATCTATTTTTCACCTTTTTCTTTTTTATTTTGCGCTAAGCCTAGGCCATTGAGATCCTAGGCCATTGCTGTTAGAATTGCATAAAACTGGGATAAATTAGAATAACTTGTAATGACAATAAAAAGGAGATTTGGGCATATTAGAACATGAGAACCATTAACTGTATGATTGGGATAATATGTAAACATGTTAATCTGAATATGTTAAACATAATTTCATATTAAGTAGAACATGTTATGTAAAGATATGAGAATCAAATGTAAATTAGGTAAAATATGTAACTTAATCTGTAAACATCTGAGTAGCTTCCTATATGATTTGGGGAAGGGTTGTTACATTTAAAATGTCATTTACAATCAGAAAATATAACGTAGGTTATATGATGTTTATTAATGAACTTAAACTTGCTAAGTTAGAACTTTTTAATTAATAAGTTAATAGGTTCCACATCTGCTGTTAAGATATCATATTTTTAGGGGGACTCTTAAAATCCTTGTTTACTTAGGGGCACAAGCCTCTGGTTAGCTTGTGTCAATCTGCTGTTTGCTTGGAATCCATATCAATCAGTACCCACATGATATCAAACGAGTCCCTCACCAAATAGGGACTAGGGCATGCTTTACTGATGGATAATTGTAAGAGGTTCAAATATTAAGGTGGGACAAGTGCATTCCATCAGAGTCATGAGCATGCATGGGTCCCATAGGAGAAGATAAAACATTGTAACATCAACGGATAAGGCTGTGTGTTTTTAAAGTTGACGGGTTTGGAACTGATATCACCGAGTACCGTGGCTGGCACATGTTATTCGCATATGTAGGGAGATGATCGCTGAGTAGTAACCAGGGTAAAACGTAATCCTATTATTCTGATAGTTGGTGCAAAAATTCTGTTTTGGGATATTAATGGGAAGCTTATTCGATCTTACCTTATCTCGTTTATTCATACTTGCAAATTTTACTATATTTTCATTTCCAGTATTATTGATCTGTCTTGATACTTCTTTCATACTATGCTAAAAATCACTAGAACTCTCCATACTTTATGTCTAAACTATTTTGTTTTTCCTTCTCTCTCTTCATTCCCCCCAGGTTCTCAGGGTGGTGGATTGCAGTATTGACCGTGATTATTTTGTTCAGCTTTGACTTAGGTTCTTTCTCACTCTGTGTACTTCTTCAGTTTCTTTTCTATGTTTATTGTTATGGCTTATGAGGGATATGATTTTAGGGTTTTTGTACTTGTAATCTGATGATTTATATTTCCATGAGACAGATGATTATGATTATGGCTTATGACATTTGAAAATATAATGTTGAAATTGGTTTAGTAAAAATTTGGAAGTTTTCCACAACATTTTATATTCTGTCTTGTGAAATTAGTCTCTGTATTATTATTGTTCTTCACAGAACTCAATGCATCCTCATATGGGTGACATTAAAGGACGTGAGATGTCACATTTGATATCAGAGCCTAAGGTTACAAGATCAGAGAAAAAGTTTTTGAAAAAGTGTTTTCAAAGCAAATTATTTTCAAGTAAAACTATTTTTGAAAAATATATAGCCTCACTTCATTTACAATATTCCTTCAATATATTTTTGAACCCTTGCTTCCTCCCTTTTCATCATGTCTAGGGCTCCTAATTTCCACGAAGGCATTCCCGATTCGACATGGTTCCGTAGATACGTAGAGGCTACGACATCTGCCGAAGTGCAAGGTGATCCCACCCCCAGTTGCAGCCGTAATAGCTCCACTGTAGTCAACTTCTCTAAGATTTGTAAAGACTTCTAATCTTCGTAGATGTGTCGACTATAAAAACAATAAACTTAGCGGGATGAAAAGCCACGACTGTCATGTTATGATGGAAAATTTGTTGTCCGTCGCTTTTGAAGAATTGTTGCCTGTAAAGTTTGGACTATTGTAGAGCTTTGTTCTACTACATTAAAAATTGATCATCTACGTAAACTAGAGGAAGAAATCTTTATATTGCTCTGCAAACCGGAAAAAATATTTCCTTTAGGTTTTTTCAATGTTATGGAGCATTCACCTATTTATCTTCCATTAGAAGCACTTCTTCGAGGGCCTTTTCAATATGGATGGATGTATCCATTTGAAAGTTATATTAATATTTACTTAATTAAATATTGCTTAATGAAATGTACAAAAAATTAATCTACAGTAATTCTAAATAGGTATTTAAATCATCTAAAGAAAAAAGTGAGACAGAAAGCTCGAGTTGAAGGTTCAATTTGTAAATCGTACATCGAAGAAGAAGCTTCGTTTTTTTCTCTCATTATTTAAGTGATTATGTGAACATATCATTTGAAAGTACTACATGTAATGATGAAGGAATTGATCAAAATGATTGTCAAGTGACTTTATCTATTTATAAAAAACATGGTCGACCTTCTGGTATATGTGTGGAAGCATGGCTGGATGATAGAGATTATAATGCAGCACACACATATATTCTTCTCAACTGCACGAAGTTGCACCGTTCGTTTGGTAATGAACTTATATCATCTATACATGTACTGTATCGTTAATCATAATGTAACATTTGTCCTATAATTGCAGTATTTACGAATCATAATATCCAACACTACAGGAAACATTACTATTTTCGACATAAGGGGACGACGACTTTCGACGGCTATTTTCCTACGGCTTTCGACCGGCCGTCGGCGGTTATCGGAAACCGTCGAATATGATCGAATTACCAGCCACCCGAGTGCTTTCTCCCTCATTTCTCTTTTGCCATTTTTTTTTCTAGCTCGGGTTCTAAAACCCTATCACCCCCCCCCCAAATCCGCGATTTTTGGCCTTCAAACACAAATTTTTTCACGTTGGATCCTCCCCAGCTTCCATTCAAACCTCTAGCAAGATTAATTTGAGGTATACTCTCTTTTTTTGCTTAAAAATTCAGTATTTACCTAAACGTATATTTGTTCAAATAAGAAAATTAGGATTATCTGTTGATTGCAATTGGTTCCAATGGTGTTGTGGTAGGTTATAACATCCTTATTATATGTGTATTTCATGTGATACACTGACATTGAAAATTTTATGTCCAATATTTGGTTATTTGTGTATATTTTGGTTGCTTTGCTAATAGTTTAATAAATTTGTGTAATTGTTTTCAACCACTAATCGTACCTAGCTCGTTAACCAAGTGAAATGTGTCTTTCAACTTTATAGATTGCAGTTAAGTAAGTGCGAAACGTTCATGCATGGATGTACAAAATATAAATAAATATGTTAGCATTAGTAATGTGTATTCACTACAATATTCACTATACATAAACGGATAATTGGTAAAAAAAAATGCTATTGGTTTTGAGAATGATTGACTAATAATCCATTGCCTGTTATCATAATATCCTTGACTGCGTATATGTTAGTATATTTAACATGCACAAATTAATTTCTATCGAAACTAACAATCTTTTTTTATTTTTTATTTTATTTTATTCAAGTCTATTTTACAAGCAGCTATATAGTTGGAATACGAATATTAGTTTTCAAAAGGTATATATAGCTACATCCAAAATCCTGTGCTATGTGTATGCTTGCAGTGTATATATTTTGATAGGAAGAAAAATAGGAGTCAAACTGAAATAATATGGATGAGACTGGAAATTTAGAAATCTAAAAATGTGAGTGGAAATTTGTATATTTTTATATACTATTGGATTTATATCATTGGAAATCTATTCATGCATGCATAAATATAAATTTGAAATTATTGGATAGTCATATACATATAATAAATTTTAAACTCTGCTTACATATTCCACGATTGACAAATAAAATTGAGTATTGCACGTGTATGAATTCTTAAAATATTAGGATCTGAGTTTAATAAATTATGTAGTAGTTCCAAATTTGACATTTAAATAATTTATGTAAATAACGTAAATTTTAGCTTATCAAAATAAATTATCAGAATTCAAGTACTATTTTAATTTCTAGGGATGTAGGATATTGTAATGTAAATTCTATATATTATCAAGTTCAAATTGGAATGTAGGAAATCTATTCAAGTACTATTTCTCATGAACTCCGGAAATTTCTAAAAAGTCAAATTTTATCAAAAAGCGATCAAATTTGAATTTTTATGAAAATTTAAAGTTTGAAAATTCAAAATTTGTACAAGAAAAAAAAAATCAAAATTTGGAACTCATGTAACTAATATTATTGTTATCTTTTAAAGTCATTTGTTATGCAACAGGTATGTCATCTAGAGGGAATTCTTCAAACGATGGTTCTGGTCCATCGCAATCCTCGCAGCGTCCAGTAGTCACCTTGGTGCCTACGAGTACAGGGTAAAAAAAAACTTTATTTAGCATGTATTTTTTTAACCATCTATACACTTATGTACATCATATATACTGAACTCAGGGTTTTCGACCTTAAGCCTTCTAAGAATATTTTAGATGCATCAAGAGCAACATACAGGGCGCAAATGTCAGCATGTTCGCCGAAGTGGGATCTGATCCCACCTCACATACATAAAGTCATTTGGTAGGATGTCCTTGTAAGTATTTTCTTATATATATTTTTTTCGTTTTAATTTTTTTAACCGCTGATAAAATGTACATATTTTATTGCTACTGTTTGTTTAACGTGGAATACAAATCGAGGTGGATATATAGGTACATGACTTATCGCTGGCGCGGACCTAATGGATGCATAAGATGAGAAAGAATTATAAGAATTGCATTTCAACAATGAAGAAAACCATGAAAAAAACGTAGCTGGATGGGAGCAGCCATGTGGGATGGATTTCTTAGTTACTGGAAGAGTGATGCGGTGAAGGTAAGTGTGCATTTTTTTTAAATATCAAAAAATATTTATTCGATAAGTAGTGTATCAAATTTTGTATGTACAGACAGAGATAGAAAGAAATTCTGCAAGTAGGAATAAAAATATGCTCATGCAACGAGGAGGATCTAAGTCATTTCAGGAAGGATTTGGTATATTTTATAAATGCGACTTATAAAAAATTAATATGCCATATACTTTTGAATGTGTAATAATTGTATGTAATAATCAAATTCAAGAGGCGAAGGGGTTGGGGTCAGTCTCATATATGGACGTATTCACTCATACACATGCCATCGAGAATGTTGATGCAGATGGGAACATCACATATTCATGGCATGATGATGACAAATCTAAGAAGAGCCGTGTAAGATTTCATTTTATGTAGAAGTACTTGTAGTAATTGTTAAATTATAATAAAATAAGATATCATGGTATTGATTTTTTCTATATTCTTATTTGGTGTTGGAGGAGAAGTTTATGGAGCAGGGCAAAAGCGTCTAGCGGAGACCGGACATGAGCAGCTGACCACTGACGAGGAGGACATCATATTCCAGTTAGTGATGGATCCAATTACGCGTAACAGACATTACGGCTTTGGAAATCAAGTGATAAACGATTTTTCATTTGTTTAATATTAATTTTTGTCTTCTTTGTTTGGTAATTGGATTTGTGTTGAACTGTTGGTGACATTATTGTTCATACATCAGTACATCCCTCACTTACTCATATGAAAAACTATCATACCATTTTACAAATACCATTATAATTTTTTATGAAAATGATTATTGCTACCATTTCACAAATATTGTTAGTGGTAAACTAAAAAAATGCTAAACTAGTCATTATAAATTAACTGTAAAAATATTGTTATGCTGATTCTAAGGAAATATTACCAAGGCAAATTCTATTTACACACCGCAAATAACTATACATACACCCAAAAAAAGTAAAAAATCACATACATCACTTTTTACTTAGTAAACACCTTACATTTTTCAAAACTACCCTCATTTAGAATAAAACATGCATTTTTCTCATTTTACTTTCTCCATACATTAATCATATTAATAAGCAATAGTTTCAAATTTTCTCAAATTTACATTTACAGATTCCAAACTCAGAAACTTCAAAGGGATGTTAAAATATTCAATTATCTATCTATAGAAATTTTATTTTATTTTAATATAATAAAAAGTTAAATTAGTTAAATTTTCTTTTCTAATAAGGGCATTTTGGTCTAAGGTTTTATTTGAAATCTCATGTTGTGAGTAAAGAGATTCACGGTGTTTGAATAGAACTTGCCTATTACCAATGATTTACCGTAGAAAAGGATAACCAACATACAGGTTTAACTTAGAGTACATAATTGTATATAATTGTAATTCATAATTGTAGCTTGAATTCTCTTTTTTCTCTAACGCTAGAATGAATGTTTTATTCATATTAGAACATATCATATACTGTATTATTATGTGCATGGTAATAAAATCACTATAAACTAAGATTTTTAAATAATTGTTACAGGCTAATAGCCAGTAGGGACGTGGCAGGCGGACTAGAGCTGCTATAGACGCCGCATAGATTGAGGAGATGAGGGCTAGGGTGGCGCAGCTTGAGGACCAGAATCACTGTCAAGTCATCGAGATGACTCAACTTCTAGATCAATGCTTGGCCAAAATTGCGCAGCAGTACGTGCGCTTTCCCTCTTTAGCCGGTTCCACAGAGGATGATGGATTGTTATGTATGTGTTTTTGCTAGGCTACTATGACTGCGGTTTGATTTTTTGTGTATGTATGATGATGGTACGGTTGATGGTTGACTTGACTGTATTTTTTTTGTGGTGGACATGATGTTAGACTATATGTATTTGTGTTATTATGATGGTAGACTGTGGTACGTGCATATTTATGCATTTTATAATAGTTGTTTGAGTTTGTGGTTTAATTTATGCATATTTTTTGTTGATTTTTTGAGTTAGAATTGATTATATTTTGAGACCTGCTTGGTATATGGTATGTTGGGATTATAGATTGTGTCTGAGATGATGGTTTGAGTGGTAAATGTGGTTTGAGGGCTAAATAACAGTTGAAATATAAAAAATAATATGCAGTTTTTCGGACGGCTGCCGACGGCTTTCGACGGCTTATAGGTCTTCATAACAATAACGGTTTCCGACGGGTTGCAATGGTTTGTTGACTTGTCTGTGTAAGGTTTCTAATGGTAGCCGTCATAAACCATTATTAGTCATAGGAAAACCAACGACAGGCTGTGTCGATAGCCGTCGGAAACTCTGTTTCTCGACGCCCCAAATTTCTACGATTATTTCCGAACGGCTACCGCACCGTCAGAAATAGTGTGTTTTCTTGTAGTGCAAATGGCGATATCGGTAAAGAATTCACTACTTGGTTGACTGATTATGTTTTTGATAGAACAAATTGTGTTGTAGATGAAGGATTGAAACATTTAGCATTGAGACCACAAAGGAAAGTCAGTCCAATATTTTTTGTCAATGGATATTAATTTAATACTAAAAAATACAGTGCTGAAAAATTAACTAACAATAGCAGTGTATTTTTTAAAGGTAGTGATGATCCAAATGACCATATAAATGATTTTATGGCGTACTAACCCAGATTCTGCAATTGACATATTTCACACGACCAGTGAAAGAAACATTTGTGTTTAAAGGCAACTGATTCAACAACGTTTCAGGTTCTAGAGTCAACGATATCAAAATGTGCTTACATGGTCCGTATGACTTCATATTGGCCCAAGTGGACATTGGTACTAGACATTATCAAGGAGACTATTTGGCAGGATTTTCTGGTATGTGTGATATATCACTTATTACATTAAGCAGTCATGCTCCTATTTGACCAGTTCATATTTACGCTATTTTTAAAATTGCAGAGTGAGATGGATTTCCAGGAGACAGATTTGCGCTCGTTCGATGCCACTGGAATAGTAAAGTGGCTAAAAAATACAGAGAAACAAAGTAACATAAAATCAGCTGGGAAAAAAGCGAATTGAATGCTTGCGAAGGTGTGGGACGATCTGCATACTTTGTGGAATAATGAGGAGTTTCAGGTAAATTAACTACATATTTAATTTAAGTTGTTCTGCTTAATTAATATATAAATTAAATTAAACATTTATTTTAATTTAAATGTATAGGCAAAGTCCGCGAGAAATTCGGAAATACGAGCAAGAACCTGGTTACACATCACGGTGGCTCCAAGTCGTTCCAGCACCATCGCGAGGACCTGGTATGTTTATTAATTACACAGCTATAGATTTTACATTATAAATTGTTAAAAGTTACAGTTGATTTAACTTTAAGTTCTAATTTACATATATGTATATTTCAGGAGAGACAGCGTGGTGTTCTTATGTCGTACTGAGATGTTTTTTAGCATACACATGCAGTGAGTCAGATTGACGACACAGACTCAATTTCCTATTCTTGGGACTATGATGCCAAGGCCCGTGATGCATATGTAAGTAAAACATAATTAACTTAAAATTATAATTTAATCAAAATAAAGTCATCTAAATTCAATCGTATTTTGTTTAAGACGATAAATTTCAGCAACAAAGGGCACAGATGCTTGAGGAGACTAGGAGGACCAAGTTGACTACTAAGGATGAGGATAAGATTTTTGATGCTATCATGGATCCGCCAACCCGGAACAAACGCTATGGTTTGACAATCTAACGGTAATAGAAACTAAAATTTATAATAAAAAATGAAATTTACTTGAATTGCTACTATGAAATACTGAAAATCTAAAATTATATATTGGTTACGACATCTCAACAGTCATATCAGAGGGCTCAAGACAAGGAGGAGATCGCACAACTACGAGCCCATATCGCAAAGCTTAATGAGTGTGATCGCCGCCGCGAAGAGCAGATGGAGCAACTTAATCAGCTTCTTGTGGAGTTCATTGTGCAGTACAGTGCGGGTCCTTCATCTTCTGGGGAAGAGAGTTGAGGTTAGTTTGTTTTGATGTTACACACACACACATACACATACACACACTTTGAGAGTGGGTGAGAATTATGCTTGATACATTATGAGGGTTTGTATATATTGATGTTTATT
Source organism: Allium sativum (assembly GCA_030737875.1). NCBI lineage: Eukaryota > Viridiplantae > Streptophyta > Magnoliopsida > Asparagales > Amaryllidaceae > Allium > Allium sativum. Next base: position 38,088,089 of record JASFAX010000020.1, on the reverse strand, counting down.
AGTGGTGATAATTTGGACATGTGTTGGACGACTGTTTCTTTTGACATTGGGTCGATGACGTTGGGATATATGTACATATATGTTGTGTTCATGACGTTGCGTTACTGTATTTTGTAAATATTGGTTTATGTTATGTGTTTTGCATGTATTGTATTTGATTTTGGTATAATATTATGTTTGGGTATATATGTGATTGAGACTGTGATGTATATGCTCGAAATGAAGCTGTTTTGATGAATATAAGATTGCGGGTGGCTGGAAGTAAGTAATATGAAATTTGTAAAAAAAATACCTAGATTTCCAACGGCTTACAGGTCCATGTATTTCATCGACTTCCAACGGTTAGCAACAACTAATTTTCAGTGGTCTTCAACAGTTTCCAACGGTTTACTGGCCAGACACGAAATACACGTGGTCAAGTTATACAGTTGGAAGCTGTTGGAAAATTGCCGTTGGAGGCATTGGAAGTCGTTGGAAATCGTTGATTCGTATAACAACGACTTTCCAACGGCCCCTGGCCGTTGGAAATCACTGTGCTTCTTGTAGTATTGGTGTATGCATGCACACATTTAACATTCAAATTGTTGGTGGTCGTCAATCCTTAAATCGTGAACTCAATATTTGAACCTATTACACTTTTTATTACCTTTTTAAAAGTATATGATTGAATGTTTGAGTTTTACTACTCCTCTGTATGCAAACCTGGGTTTTACAAAATCCTCTACAAGAGATTTGCTATACTCACTCGCGCAAAATGCGACTGTACATGCAACTCGCTCAGCTACTGGGCAAATAACGTAAATGGGACCCATCCTTCACTAAAAATCCTATAGAAATAAATAAATAAAGTACAGTTCCAACCAATCACGTTCGCGACTGGGCATTTACGCGTTGTGCGCGAGTGAGCATAGACATTTCCTTCCTTTAAAACCATCTCCTTTCTCTAGATATGTTTGATACTTTGCCATTCAACCAGTTTGATACTTTGCCATAAATAATTTTCCATGAAATAATCCTACCATACAACTAATCCTAGTATCTAGATATGTTCTTTCTCTTTTCTTTTTTGTTTCTGTATGGTTTATTTAGGACCAATTTGATAATTATTGACTTGAAAAGTTCCATAAAGTAATGTTTTTGTTAATATTTTGAAAAGTCAGATTGCCGTAAATTGATCAAATGAAAGGATTGACCATCTATAGGCAAAGTTTAAAAACTAATATGCCTTAATTCCCTGTTTACTGAACCTGTAACAAACAACAGATATTTCATATATTTTTTATGTAACTCAAATGAGCTTAAGGGTGCGTTTTGATTTTCAACAGGAAGGGGTATTTAGAATTAGGAGTGAGCAATATTCGGTTCAATCAAATTAACCGACCGAACCGATTCATTTCGGTCGGTTCGGTTCGGTTTTAAAACTAAATCGGTTCGAATTCGGTTTGTAAAATAATTTATTTTGGTTATCGGTTTAACCGAACTCTTAATTTATTACCCAATTTTGTGGTATTATTGTACTTTAAATAATTAGTTTAGTTATATAATACAAAGACATTTGTTTTGAATAGATCAAATCTTATCATAAACACAAAATTTACTATATAAAATTTTTTCAAACATGAATTTATATTTTACTTTGAGTGAATCTATCATTTGAATAATAATGCATCCATCAAGTTCGGTTAAATCGGTTACCGACTGAATTAACCGAAATTAATTCGGTTTGATTTGGAAAATTTTCGGTTTTAATTTGGTTTTAATTTTTTTGCGTCCAAACCAACCGAACAGACCGAACGCTCACCTTTATTTAGAATGGGCATGTGGAAGGGGTTGAAGAAGGAAAAAATTGGTGAAAGTGGTATATGTTTTTATTTTAATAGGAAGTGGCACACGAAAGGGGTAAAAATGATGTAAAATGTGGTGGGAACGGGTAAAAAGTGGAAGGGGCAAAACGAAAGTGAAAAAATGAAGCTTTCATTTGAAAGGGGCAAATTGGTGGGTCACACGTCGACGCGTCGGATGCTTCCGACGCGGACGCGAACAAAAAGTGCCCCTTCCGAAAAACAAACGATACCTAAATATCATCATGTATTTCCTTTTACCTTCCCTATGTTTTTTGAGAATACACATCATATTTTATGATAGTGTACAACTACATTGTTACTTTATATGTTATGTACAGTGCACAAGTGTACGTACACTGTTGTATTCTGAACTAGCTTAAGTTATATTTTTATGTGTTGTTGCTATTGCTTGGAGAATTGAAATAATTGTATTTACATCATGTTGTTTTGTAGTATTTGACTCGTGTATTTCGGTTATTCAAGACAATTGTCAACGTAAATTATACTATGTTGTTTTCATGTTTTTTAATGCAGTTTTTGATAAACGGACCGGATTGGGTTGACCGTTTAACTATTTGGGTTGAGTCGAATCAATCCGTTTATTAAATGGGTTAGATGAGTCGGGTATTTTTATGTTTTGATTGAATCAAGTCAAATTCTACTCAATTATCCAATCCAATCCATTTTACGGGTCTACATAACAGTGATTTAAAGAAACTTTAATGTCATGAATGATAATCATAATTGGACATATTACACAATCAAATTATAATGATGTATATGCTTTCCACACACAAGCAGGAAAAAATTGGAAAAGGGAAAAGATGCAACATTTGATGTGTAGAACTAAGCTACGAATAAACTTCTCTAATCTTTGATAAAAATTCTCCATCTACATTGTTGACTAGCGTGTTAGCGATATATAGCGGGAGTAAACTGAAGTCATAAATCCTTGAATTTCATTCAGAAGGATTGGCATCAAATTCTGGATCTACTGCAGAAGACAGCTCAACGTGTGATAAGCGAACTGCCCCGATAATCTGCTCAGGAAGCTCATCAGGAGTATTGCCCTGCAAGAAACAAGAGAGAGTAATAGTTTGCACCAATAAAATGATTTCTGATAGTAAAACTGTAAAAGTAACAGCTAAAGCTCATTTGTTATATGGTTTATTAAATTGTATAATCCTAGAGAAAAATCTACAGCATGCTCTGTTGACTTTGACAGCCTACACTGAACCTTTATTTTTTAAACTTGCTGGATTCATCTATTTCTTTCTCTGCCGTGTCAAGAAACATAGGGTACGTTCGCAGTATTAAATTGGCACGCTCAGGTTTTTGTTCCCACTTTTTTCCCCTTTCAAATGAAACGATTTGTGAACGTTGGAAATCAAGCCGTTGGCGTCCGACGCATCGGACGCCAACAGCTTGATTTCCAACGTTCTTCTTTTTTCCCTATAAAACCATCATCTTCACCTACCTCTTATCCACACTACAACAACTCAATCCTCTTCTATTTATTTTCAACCGAATTCGAGCAGCAATCAGGTTTTTTCAGTTTGGTGTTCATATTATTTTCCGTTATTCAACCTTGTTTTTCCCTAGTTTTTTCCAGTTTATTTCTAATATATGTTGTTTTTCATTTTTCAGTATGGCCAATCGAAAATCTGCACATCACTGGTCGTTTACTGCAACTCAGATTATGCTGCAATGTTTTGTTGATGTATATGGTGCTTGTGGCAGCAACAAAAAGGTCTTCATAAAGTGATTGCAGAAAAGTTCAACGATGCCATAGGAATCATTCCGGACATCGAACCGATTGACGAAACTAAGATCCAAAACAAATACGATATTCTTCGACGAGATTGGATGAAATGGAATACACTAATGAACAAGACAGGAGCGAGTTGGGATGCTTATAAAGGAACGGTCTTCGGAAGCGATGAATGGTGGGAAGATCGTGTTAAGGTCTGTAAATTTATTTTTTTACCATTCATTTATAGACAGTTTCTTATAATTTATTTCTTACATTTAGGAATATGGAACGGGTGTCTTGAAATATAAGAAACGTCCAATAGAAAATTTAGAGATGATGCAACAATTATTTCGTGGGACGAATGCACGTGGTTAATCGTCGTACACTCCTGCTGCTACCACAACCGTCGCAGACTGACACGCCGCCATCAACACAAAGCACGTTTGACAGAACATGGGCTTTCGATGGGTTTTTCAATCCATTGGATGAAACGCAAAATAATCATATTCCAAATTTGAATTCGCCATCAAATCCTCCAGTGCAACAAACTTCAATGAATCCACCAATTTATAAAGCTCAATAATCCCTCCGTCTACCCAAAATTCAATGAATCCACCTACTCAACCAACGCCACGTCAAAATTTAAGAAGACAATGTGGTGAAAGTGACGATAAGATGGCTATGCTCATTGACCTAATACACGAGAGACAGATGAAAAAATCTCGCACGCATTCTGATAGTCCTAATACGGGTACTAGCGTGGAATCAACGGGAAATTCTACAACTTATGCAAATACGGTATCTCGCATACAACGTCTCGAAGCAACGAGTGAGTTTGATGTTGCAGACGCGCTATTATTTGTTTTGCACCCCAAAATAAATGATATGTTCACTGCTCTTCCGGATGAGATAGCGAAAAACTGGTTGATAAGAGGGCTTGCAGACAAATGCCACGAAAAAGAATACCAAACTTATCTGATAAATACCAACAAGTAGGAGGTTCATGTTATCGTGTTATTGTATTTCTGTCGTATTTATGTTTGTATTTTCTTTGTGTAATGAAATGTAGTCGTTTTGTTTTACGAAATTAGTATTTAATTAAATCAAAACAATTAATTTAACAATTAAATACCCCGCTCAGATACCACGCTCAAATACCCCGTTCGCAGCTAAAAACACATTCCCCATTCGCTACAGTACCATGCTCAAATACCCCGTTCAAATATCCCGTTCGCGTTGGTTAAGAACGCACTCATACTATCAAAATACTGCCAGACAAAACAAGTCAAATGTCTGAACTCTGAATTCCACGGGCCGTGATCTTCCACCATAATAATTAAGGGTGTAGTTACTTACACTACACGTCTGGTTACGAGTTACGACCGAGGACACCCCAAAACAATGAAATTCGACAAACACACACTACTTTTGCACCACACGAACCCCCTTCGAGTTTCAGATTTAAATTTGGCGAGGATCTCTCGAATATAAGCCTTGTATTCGACGGACACCCGCCGAAATACCCTCTCATGATAAATTCTGAAGTGCCCGTAGCAATGGCGACAATTAATATTCCATATATAATTTTAAACATGCCATGCTATTTGCAGAGCAAATTCCATAAGTGTCTTTGGAAAATGCAAGGATTTCATGTGTTTAAGAATAAACAAAAATTTTAAAAAAAATTGAGGGTACCTGTACTAGAAAAGCTAGATCAACAACAAGTGAGGTGACCACCCCCAAGACAAGTCCTAGAACTCCATTAGCTACTGTTGATGAACCAACATCAACATCAATCTGCAAAAAGAAGGCCAGCATCAGTTATATTTCTGATGTGCTGTATGATTTGGGAAGTATCCCGTAGTAATAGCTAATGTATGCCTTACTTCCAAATATTTCGGCCCACGAATGAATGTGCAATCAACTGCTTTAGCCAACAGGCATGCGCTGTTTCCTACACTTTGACGCACAATCCAAGAACCCTGCATGTTAGGCAAGTCAAAAAAGTATGTCGTAAACCACACTGATGTCTTATAAATGTTCTCCTTAAAAGGGCAGGCCTCTCAGCATATATTAAGAACTGAATTGCAGTAAAAGTCTGAAAATAATTTCTGCGTCTTTTTGGAAAGGATAATGTATTGTATTTAAGTTATCAATTTTTATCTGCCTGTTATACATCTAAAACCTTATCCAGAATTGGAGAAAAGGAAGACCTTGGGAACTGATGGAATTAGCTTGAACCGGCTGCTGCGGAACTCATCGTCTCCATCAAAAAAACGCTGCAATAGAGATCCAGGTTCCAATGTTTTTATTACAAAGTAAAATACCAAACTGTACCACGTCGACCCAGGAACCTAAAATAATACAATTATATAAATTACATATTAACAGCTGAACATAAATTGCAAAAACTCAATTATATGATGTTTTTTCCAATGAAATGAACAATAAACTTGTTCACTCTAATGAGAGCTGACAGAGGAAAATTCAGCTCATACAATGCTATGATTCTTTTTTTTTTTCTTTTTCTTTTTTAACATGGTTAATGCATGTTAGGGGGACTTGATCCCAAAATCTTAAACAATGTACGTCAAAGGGACTTGATCCCAAAATCTCTAAACATACAATGTAGAGACATACCACTGTTCCAGAGTGAACATATATAATACCATTATTACTACTGCTGCTGCATATCTGATTACATCATTCATGACGTGCAAAATGGATCAGACTAAGTTTCATAACATGTGCGTGCTATTTCTGCTTTATGAATTTCATTATTAACAATGCAAAATTGCAATACTTTCCTAAGAAAGATGATAACATGCAGGGTCATGGAATGAGGAAAATGATCCATAGATCAACACAACTAAACTTACCTGAAGGTTTACAACCAGCGAAAATATTCCTTTCTCATTTGCAACCTGTATTAACAGGAGATGGATATTATTTTCACTTACTAACAGCAATAGAAAATTCAATTATTGATAAACAAACAGGAGCATTTAGTTTCAAAGACACATTATTTTAAGCAAGGTTGTCAAAATGAGATTCAAATCATAAATCGTAACGTTTAAATTTTAAATCGAAACGGGATATAAACCTAAAATTCCTTTTTTTTTTTTTTCATTTTTTTTATTTAGGAAAACTTAAAATTGAAGTTGTTGACTCAAATACGTATATTGAATGTACCATAATGTACTGAATGAAAGTGGTTTTAACTGATTTGAATTGAAATATAAATCGAATCGTAAGGGAGAGATTCGATTTAAAACGGAATTTAAATCATAGGATTTTAATATTTTTGACGACAATGATTTTAAGAGAGAGAGCACGCGCACGCTCCAAGAACAACTAACTTTACTAATTAGATCACGGACAAAGACCATATTAAATTATGTCAACTTCAAATTCATTTTAATTCCTCATCTTCACTAAATTAACTTTAACTAAATTAATTCCTCGAAATTGTAAGAAGAAAATTAAAATTTTAGAGATTAATATTATTACAAAAATATAGAAGTAAACAACTCGAAAACTAAATGAATATAACTTCATATTATATCATCACTAAGTCATTTGAAAGCTGGTCTCATTTAGCATTTAAAAAAGCTACACAAAAATAATGAAGTTGCATGCATTTAGTTTTACATTCTATTTTTTCCTACATTTTTTTTTTTCACATTCACAAAACCAAAAACATTTCCTAATTAAATTTTAATCTTATATTTACAAAAAATGATTTGTAATTAAATTTTATTATTTGTGAATGTCAACATGTGTCCTTAATTTAAAGTATATGAATTTTATCCAATTAAAACATCAAAGTTGTCACTGATGTAAATAACAAAAGTTGGTTGTCCTTGAAAATAAAAATAAAAATAAATAAATAAAAAAAAAACTATCTTGTCCTTGAAACAAATATCTACTAAAGTTGTGTTCTGTGAAGTTATTTTATGTTTTTGTTCTAGATTTTAAACAAAGCTTATGTGGTGCCTCTTCCACATTAGCTACAATGTAACATATTTGTCCTTTGGGCCCTTATATATTTCAATTTCTGCACAAAAGTTTCCCAAGTTTCCCAATCTTCATCAAGGGCTAAATATTGATGAAGCATTATTCTCAAAATGTCTAAAACCAGTGACAGTTGACGAACATAATGGCATATAGTTTGATCTTGTACATAGCAAATTATAAATAACCAATTAACAGCATAAGGATTATGAAGATAGGCACTAAGAATATGTTGGGGATTTTGCGGTTCGAGACGATTTGGAGAGAGATATTGTCGTAATTCAAACTTCAAGGATCGCAAAACAGATTCTTTCAGACAATAGTTCAACACACCAGGTACAAAAGGGTTATTGAACTATCGACTTTCGGGATTCAATGAAGCTTTAGAATAGCGTAATCGAATTCAAAGTTTGTACAACTTTGATTCGATCAAGAATACTCTAGTTTTGATTTATGATGATGCAAGAAGAGAATAGAATGAAAAGGAAGAAGAAGAAGAGTTCTGCAACACTTTCATGGTGTTGGAAATGACAGCGTGCAGAACTAGAGGAAGAAGATGAAAAAATAAGAGAAAAGTGATTTGAAACACTTTCCAAGCATGGCTATTTATAGGGACGGAGATGAAGTTTCTGTTCATGAACTGTCACTACCGTTTGTAACAGTCCGCAACTATTACAAACAGCTACATACTTTTAAATTTAAACAAATGCGCCCTTTTTGTTTCCAACGGCCTAAAACGTTGCTAATTCCCGCCCAGATTAGAATAATTATCGAGCCTGTAATGGGCAGAAACCCGATCCATTACTGTTCTGAAAATTTATCCAAAAATATGTTTATCGGATCAAGGCCCGAAACCCGAAATTCGTACCCGGCCCGGTTTGGTTCAGTTGGTTAGATGGCGGCGTCGGCGTGCGCGTGTGTGGTTAACTTTCCTCCTCACAACAGAGCACATATTTGGGAGCTCCAACACCCTTGTGAGAAGTCCATTCATATACTTGGATTCCTCCTTTCATTCCCATGATATGGACAATTGTTTTCTTTCTTCTCTTATTTCTTTCTTCTCTTATTTCTTTCTTCCTCTTTAAAAGCAAACCCAAACCCTTTATTTTTGAAAATTTGCAACAATTTCCCCCCATTTTCAAAATAAGAAAATAAATCAAGTGGACGGCTGAATCACTAGATTCACTTCCTACATACTCGAGTGAGATCAAGCCAATGTAGTTCTAAAATCAAGTTTTGCATCATCGTGGAAACAACATATAAATAAAAGGTATCTTTTGGATTTGAATATTTACTTAGTGTAAACCATTCAAAGCTCTATCGAGATTCTATGGTGAACGAATCTTGAACCAGATACCCCTTAATGATAAAACCAGAACAATAACACATTTTGATTTCCTTAGGTAAAGTGTTCTGTATTGCTCAGCACGTTAATGGCCATGTGCTTTTAATTCTGGTTCATGAGTCTACTTTAGAAAGCAGACCTACTTTCCTAGAAAACGTCTCGATTTCCATACTCATATAGGTAAGTCACTTAAAGTGTTTCTGCGATACACGTTTTAAGGTTTCTAGACTTATTAATGACATTTATTCACCCCTTATTCTTGCAGAATCCAGCACTAAATATTATGAGATTATTGATTTTAGTGTTCCATAATCATTCTCTTGAATTGTTCGTACCCATTGAATTTTGTCTATCCTTTTCAAGACATAAGTTGGATTTTTATTACGGATGATCAATCTTCATTCGCAAAGCTTAGTCCCATTTCTTTTGACTTTATAGAAATTATTGCCTTTGGAAAACCTTTGTGAGTGGGTCAGCCAAATTTTTCTTTGTTCTATGTAGTCAACATTTATTACTCCACTTTTGAGTAACTATCTCACCATTTGATGTCTTAGACTCGCATGTCTAGATTTTTCATTACATGTCTTATTAGAGACATTATATATCATCGCTTAATTGTCATGTTAATCAGGACCGGTGGAGATGACTTCTTCCATAATGGGATTTCCATTAACAAATTTTTAAGTCATTCTGTTTTCTTACATGCATCTGCTAATGCAATCAATTTTGACAACATAGTTGAGTCAAATATACAAGTCAGCTGCTGGGAATCCCAAGACACATCATTGCCTCCTAATGTAAATATTCATCCAGTCATAGACTTGGATTTGAATTCAACATTGTTACAGGTTGCATCACTATACCATTCTATTACAACAAGATACCCTTTATAAGATGAACCATATGTAATGGTTCCTATTAAATAAGCTAAAATTTTGAAAATAGCTTTTCAATGTTCCAAACCTGAATTACTCGTAAATCGACACAATATTCTTATAGCATGTTTGATGTCTGGTCTAATAAAATGCATAGCATACATAAGACTCCCAAAAACATTGGAATACTCTAGTTGAGAAATGATATATCCAGTGTTCTTTTCTAATATAATACTAGGAAATAAAGGGTCGGTGTTGGTTTGTCATTATGATAACCATACTTCTTTAGGAACTTCTCAATGTAATGAGATTGAGTTAGTAATATCTCCCCCTCTTTCCTAATGATCTTAATTCCCAAATTACGTCAGCCTCTTCTAGATCTTTTATATCAAATTTAAAAGATATAAACTTCTTAGTTTCATTCACATAAGAAATATTAGAACCAAATACTAGCATGTCATCAATGTATAAACATATTATAACATAACCGTTATTGTCTGATTTGCTATAAATACATTTATCAGCATCATTAACAGTAAATTCGAATGACACTACAACTTTATCAAATTTTCCATGCCATTGCATGAGAGCTTGCTTCAGGCCATAAAGAGATTTTATTAATTTGCAAATTTTCTTTTCTTGGCTTGGGGTTTTTGAAGATTGATCCATGTATATCTTTTCTTCTAAATCTCCATTTAGAAAAGCTATCTTTAATCCATTTGATGTATGATCAAATTATGAATTGATGCAAGTGCTACTAAACAACATATAGAAGATATGCGAGCAACTAGAGCATATGTATCAAAATAATCTACACCATGTCCTTGCTTATATCTCTTAGCAACTAATGGTTTAAACTTATCAATGGATTCATTTGTATTCAACTTTTTTTTTTTTTGAATATCCATTTACATCCTATAGGTTTTACACCAGGAGGTAAATCAGTTAAAAATCCAAGTTTGGTTTAACATTATGGAATTCATTTCATCATTGATAGCTTCTTTTCAGAAAATATAATCTCTTCAAATAACAGCGTCTGAATAAGTTTTGATATCGCCATTGACATTTATTGCATATCTTGCAGCATTAAGGACTTCGTCTTTACTGCCTTCTACAAGATATGTTATGAAGTCAGGGTCATAGCCTTTTTCTATTCTCGCTCTTTTACTTCTCCCGTGTTCAGTATTATGATCTGCTACTGACACTTTCTTGTTGTTTTGAGCAGGAGCATATTCATCGTCATTGATATCATTAGGCATATTAGGCTCTAAACTAGATGATCTCAATCTCATTAGTTTGATTTTTCAAAGAATTTTACATCTACGGATTCTATAACTTCTAAGGTGTCAATAATAAGGAACCTATAAGTTTTACTATTAAGAATATCCTATGAAAACACATTTAAATGCCCTATTTTCTAACTTTGGTCATTTAAATTCTGGTTTTCTAACATATGCTAAGCAACCCCAAATTTTAAGTCTTGTAAGATTAGGTTTTCTATTAAATCATGATTCATAAGGGTAAATATTATTCTTTTTAAGTGGTACTCTATTTAAAATATAACATGTAGATAACATAGCATTACCCCCCAAAGGTTATAATGTAAATTTGAACTTATGAGCATTGCATTAACCACTTCTAGTAAAGTTCTATTTTTTCTCTCAGAAACATCATTTTGTTGTGGTGTGTTTGGGGCGGTATACTGGTGAACTATACTTGTTTACAAAACAAGGTGAAATAATTTCAAAAATATTCACCATTATGATCTGAATGTAACACTTTAATTTTAGCTCCTAATTGTGTTTCGACCTCTGCTTTGTAAATTTTGAATTTATCAAAAGCTCCATTTTGGTTTTCATTAGGTATACATATGCATATCTAGTATAATCACCAATAAACGTTATATGTATTGGTTACCACCATAGATATGACTTTTTAAGTCATCCACATCACTATACACCAAATCAAGCAAACCAGATTTAAAGGATTTTTGATGTATTTTTGCTTGAACACGTATTTTACATTTAGAGATAGTATCGAAATCACAATCAGAAATTAATCCTAATTTATGCATATTTTAAAGAGATTATTAATATGTCCTAATTTAGCATGCCATAAACTAACAGAATCAACAATATAAACAAAAGATTTCTTTATTAGATTCAACTTAACCATGCTGTTACAAGAACAACTATGTCTAATGAATTTGTTGTTCTTGGACAAGACCAACTTATTGGACTCATACACCATCTTGAATCCTCCTTTATTAAGAAGATATCCAGAAACCAAATTCTTATATATATATCGGGTACATAAAATACATTGACTAATGTAAGAACTTTTCCAAAGGTGAATGTAAGTTCTATAGTGTCTTTTTTCAAAATTTTGCTTGCAACTTTGTTTGTGGCAGTAACTTCGCTGGTTTTTCCATTATTCTCTTCGTAAGTCTTGAACAGATTACGATCATTGAAAATGTGAATGGTTGCTCCAGTATCAAACCACCAATCATTATCAATGCAACTAAAGAAACTACAGCCGCAAGCAATTCTTCGACCACACTCATTTTTTGTTGTTTCTTCCGTAGACTGCAGTCTCGGGTATAGTGGTCGGGTTTGTTACAATAGTAACATGCACCTTTCTTTTCATTGTTCTTAGAATTATTTTTCTTTTTAAACTGTATCTCATTCTTAGGCTTCAACTTTTCGGTAAATTCAACATTATTTGCCTTAGAATGATATCCAAATTGCGTATTATCTTGTTCGCGTTTACAAGAATCCTTTTCAATCCGAAGATGACGCATTAAACCATCTAATCATAATTTGTTTCTACATGCTTCAATTTTGTCTTATAACCATTTCACGAATTTTAGAGTCTCTAAATAATAACTCCAACAATAAAAGATTTAGGGAGATATATTCTAGCATCTTTAAGTTGATTCACCAACAATAAGATTTCGCCTACTTGTCCAACTATGGACTTGTTGGCTACCAATTTGAAATCCATAAAATTACAAATTAGAAATTTCTTATTACTTGTCTCGGATATGCAATACTTGCCTTCTAGTGCAGTCCAGAGTGTCTTTGCAATTTCCAAGGTCTTATGAGCGTTGTAGACTGGAGTAAACAATGCACTCAGAATGTGTCCTCTACATAGAAAATCGCCTTCTTTGCACTTTGCACGTTTTGCCTTTAGAGCGACATCATCCTTATCGGTTTCTTCTTGTATAATTTATAATCCATCTTCCAAAATGTAGAGCAAATTGACGTGATCAGAAAGAATTTCATCTCTGCCAACAAGTAAAATTGTCTCCATTAAACCGCTCTAATCGAGTTAAATGATGATTCATAAACTGTAGCACGCTCGAACCTTCCATGATCGAAGAATATTGTCTGAAAAATTATTGGGGATTTTGCGGTCGAGACGACTTGGAGGGAGATATTGCTGTACTTCAGACTTGAATGATATATGGAATAGATTCTTTCAGACAATAGTTCAATCCACCAAGAACAAACGGGTTATCGAACTATCGACTTTCAGGATTCAATGAAACCTTCGAACAACGCAATCGAATTCAAAGTTTGTACGACTTTAGTTCGACCAAGAATACTCCAGTTTTGATTTCCGATGATGCAAGAAGAGAATATACGAAAAGGAAGAAGAATAACGGTTTTGCAACACTTTACAAGCGTTGCAAATTTGAAAATTTGCAATACATTCGTGGTGTTGAAAACGGCAACATGTAGAACCAGAGAATGAAGATGAAAAAAATAAGAGAAAAGTGATTTAAAACACTTTCCAGACGTGACTATTTATAGAGGCGAGATGAAGTTTCTGTTGATGAACTGCCGCGACCGTTTGCAACTGTTACAGCGACCATTTGCAACTGTTACAAACGGCTACATCCCTTTAAATTTGAACAGATGAGCCCTTTTATTTCCAACGGCCTAAATTGCTAATTCTCGCCTAGATTAAATTAATATTCGGATCTGTAATCTGATCTATTACTGCTCTGAAATTTTATCAAAAAATATGTGTATTGGACCAAGACCCGAAACCCGTACCCAGTTCGGTCGGATGGAGGGCGGCGGCGCTCATGTGTGGGACAATTGTTTTCTTCATTCTCTTATTTTTTTTCTTCCCTCTTCAAAAGCAAACCCGAACCCGAAAGATTTTGAAAATTTACAATAGAATACTTAATGTATTATTGAGGCTGTAACCAACCTGAACAGCGCAGCCATTTCGTCTGGCAACATGATCCATTCTTTTTGTGTCCTTCAACCAGTCAACTGCCACAAGATCCATGAGAGGCTTTCCAGCTTGAACCTACAGAAGTAATATTAATTGTCACATATGTATTAAGAAGCTTTCAATAAAGAAAACACAACATGCAGTTTATTTTCTTGAAGGGCTTAACTAACTATTAACCTTGCTTTTGTCAGTTACAAAGGTTTTACTGCGGACTTTAAAATTGCTTCCATCGGACAATTTCCAGCAATCGCGGCCATCCTCACCATCATCACGGCGTAATGTACCAGAAAAACAAGAGAGATCGGTATCATCTGAGAGGTGTTCATCAGAAACTGCGGCTGCAAGAGAATAATACAATACTATCAGCATAGATCATTTCTTCTTATGGGAATTACCTGAGAAAAATAATGTTTAACATTATCTGTCTATAAAAAACAAAGAAAACACTTCTAATTACAGCCTTTAGTTGTAGGAGTAAAGGACGACCATGTTAATTTATGTTAAACACACGAACACACACACACACACACACACACACATGAATGATCAAGTAATGTGCAAAAGGTTTGAGAGAGATGAAAGCAAACAACTACCTGTTTCTTTGGTATCAATTTCAGGTTTGACTGTATCTGGCTGTTGAAATTTATAAATTAGAACAGTGTAGCTAGCAAATTGATTATGGCAATATAATAGTAAATTAATGAACCTCAAACTCATTCTCGGGAATCTGACCATCATCCTCGTCAGAGTCGTCATCCATAAGAGATTGTTTGCTAGTAGAACGACGATGATGATGCGAAGGAGGGATAGGGTTTATACTCAATTCTTGGGTCTTTTGATCTTCACTAGGATAAACAAAATCTGATTTCATATTAAACATGACTGGCATTCTTGCGCTTTTATGGGGTTCATCTGTTTGAGAAACCCAATCACGTAATCCTGGCAGAAATTTCAGACGGTGACTAAAAATGTGCATATGTTAATGATAACTCACATAATGCGATAACAGTGTATAGTAGCAAAGAACTAAGTAAACAGTATATCAAATAAATAAGTGGTATTATATATTTGTATAAGAAATAATCTTACAATACAAGTCATAAAAAGAATTTGTTATGGCTATAAATTTTGTTAAGCTATTCATGCAGGTAGTTCTGAGAAAAGAAAATGATGGGAGGTTAATGTATAAATACCGGCAACACAGTTCAACATCTGAAGTAAAGAACATTGCTGAAAGGATGGCAAAAGGCCAGCTATCCACCCCTTCATATCGATCTGCATCAGGTGCTGCACTAGTGTACGAGGTCTTCCACTTCGAGATTTAAGAGGAGATATTTTGAATCCACCACCTTATTCACATAAATAAATGACTACATGAGTTAGAGGACCCACGGTGGACATTATACACCTTGTATATCGAGTCTGATGCATATAGATAAAATGCATACTCTCTATATGAGCTCTGACAAATCCTTTCTGTGGGCGACAATTGGCATGTTCCCTTGATCTAAATAATACAACTTCATATATTCATGTGTACTAATTAGTAATGGAGACAACAAAGTATAGATACTTAGGAGAATAACTAATACCCCAAAATAATGGATGGAAATTTTACTCCAGATACTTGAACTTAGTAATATATTTCCCATTGAGAAACTGGTGTAATTGAAAAAGGAAAAAATAAAAATCTTAAGACTCCTAGACAAAAGCATCTAGTACAAATAGTGCTGAAAGTACCACAAGTTTCCAAGTTATAAAGGATTCTGAGGGGAAAAAAAATACTAATACCATTGGAGGAGGTTTCCATGAATCATAATTCAAGTTGGAGTCGAGAACAAAAAGGGTATGGAGTACAAAGTTTCCTGCCAAATTTTGGGGGTTCAGACTCTTTTCAGAAAATAATAAAACAATTACCATAGCTTCCATCATCATTACGCCGCCAGTAACGCACGTAACATATATCACGTGGCCAGACAAACCTGTAGGAATCGGAAAGAAGAAAGGAACATTATGTACAATTTTGACTGAAGTTGAAAAAGGAAATATCTCAACAAGCCCCTAAATCTGAGTGTGAATTTCCTAGTCTACATATTTTTTTGTATGTTATGTTAGGTTTCTTACAAAGTTTGCAACTATCAGGATTTCCAGAGTACCAACTTTCTAATATAAATATTAAAGTATAGCTAACTACCTCTCAAGGATAAATAAGTAGTCGATCTTGATGGGGAAACATCACACTCATACAAAATTAAAAATACTCAATCTAAGTTGTTATAAAATTTGTATGATGCTTTAGTTTATCAGCATCGAGCTTGCTACTAATTTTTTGAGATGTCGTTTTAAATCAATAGAGAGGAAGTTATGCCAGAATTACAAATCTATTGTTTACTTCATGACGCATCTTACTTTGGTAGCCATTCAAGATGTAGCTTTTGATGAAGAATTGCTGTATGTCCGTCTACCTCCTCCACTAAGCTACCACACTGATAACTGCAATCCCATCTACAATGAAATAGAGTACACAAAACGGTTAGGATTGAGTGAAGTAAATGAGAACATGGCAAACAGCTCTAAAAAGTTTCAAAATAGGTAAAATAGCTCTTTCAATGAAAATCAACATTAAAAAAATCCTTTAAATTACACCGTTATTTGTTAGAACTCATCTAAATGATATAGAAACTCAAAAACAGTACACAATATCATTAACTTCTCCAGTTATTATTTCTCTTCGCATGTATTTGAAGTTTGAACAAGAAGCAGGAAAAATAACTATCGAGTCGAAGGGGCAAAAAGATCAATCCAGTTCTTTACAAATATTTGCACCCAAAGAAGAAAAAATGCAAATATTTGCAGTATATTGCTGCAAAAATCACAATTTTGAAAATAAGTTCGATTTTGGGTCGGTTTTTCTCGTAAGTTACTGCATATTTCAGTTGTAGAAAATGAGAAGAAATTTTACAAGAAACAATTATAGGAGGTATTTGCAAATTTTGATTGGGAGAGATTTTCGCCTATTAAGTTTCAAAAAATAAGGGGATGACACAAATTTTCACTAATTAATTATTACGATCAAAAATTAAACTTACTCAAATCGAGTATCGTTCATGCTTATCAAAAGCTCAAAAATAGTTTCGCATGTGGCATCCACTACACCAACAGCTTTCATTGCCTTACTACAGTTACGCGGCTGCACTTAACACATTAATGTTTTGATCAGTCTTCAACATATCTAAAACAATATTAATTAATATTTGGTTACATACAATGTGGTCAACTTCAAGAAGCTCCTCAAAAATTCGTAATCCTGTAATTGTGAACATATGAAACTCAACAACTATCCCTCAGGTAAACACTAGCATCATGTAATTATGCATGCAGTGACGAAAAAGATGCTCAACTGCATCAGCTTTATCATGTATGGCTGAAGTATTTTTGAAAAATAACATTTTGTATTATTCCAAGACCGGTATATCAAGAAAAAGAATCTATTTGGCTTATAGAAACATAGAAATAAATTTTCATAATCAGGATAAAATGGTAAGCTCAAAGTAAAATAAGTTTCCTGCTGTAAATATAAGCATTATGCCATTTGTGTGTGGTTTAACCAAAAAGAAAAGAAAAGAAGTTAACTTTCCATTCTGACATCTGACCAAGCGCCAATGTTTCCCAAAAGCTTGGTAATAGTTATCCTGATGCGATAAACCAGGCTCAAGATCTTGTGTCCAATCAGGTATTGAATCAGGCACACCTGCATAAGAAAGGTACTATGAGTATAATGTAGTAGTATACTATATAATCAATCACATTTGACGTTTCTTACTAACCATTTCCTATTGCTTTTCTCCTCTGAAGTGAAGTGGGCTGTCCATCTTCTTCTTCGTCTTGACTGCATCTTAAGAATATGTGCAAATGCAGAAAAATTAGATTCTAGATGAGAAAATTCACCTAATTAAAACAAATACAAGTAAACATGAAATAGAAAACTGTCGTTGCTACCCAGTAAATATACCAAGCTCCTTTTTTCCCCCTCTTTTTTTTTTTTGTACATGTATAATTGAAGTCATGGTCATGGAGCCGAAAAGGAGAATCATCTAACATATGAAATATTTTTTGGCCTAAAAATAAATCGCTTAATAAAATGATATGGGATCTACTTTAATAAATAGTCCCCAAATATAGTTATTTTTTGTTGCGTAATATGACCATTCAGCACTCTGAATCAAGAGTTGTTTTTATCTGATACAACTAATAGTTTGAAGACCTGACAGAAAACAGTGGATGAAAACAATAATAGTTAAGGAAAGTATTATTGTTTTTATGAGATTTATGGGGAATAAAAACATAATTATGGGTTTGAAAAGAGGAGCATATAGCAGGCAGAAGATTTTTTGAATCATAAAGGTTAACAATCTGTAGAATTAGCATAAGCAGTTTAAGAACATAACTTACAAACTATTATCGTCAGAAAATGAAACATTCCTATGATGACCTAGGGTAGATTTATAAGAAGCAAAAGCCTTTCCATCAGATATACTTGGGTCTTGATGCTGCATGAACAGAAAAAAAAAAGAAGGATCGTTACATATGTTTAACTTCCTAATCTTAACAGCCAAATTAAATAAAATCATTGCATAACTTCCATTTTTAGCAGAGCATAAATCAAATTTTACGATTCATCTTGTTGGATAGCCATTTTAAACATACATGATACACAGCAACACAGCATGTATTCTGAGTTTCATTTCCTCCTACATTGTCATGTTTTGCAGTACAATATTATTGTGAGAAGATGATAGATATGAGAGAATTGTCACAATTTCAATAGCAATTATCTAAAAAAAAGGGATTCTTTCTAAGTTAAAATGGATAAGCTCATCTTCCATACCTGATCGATAACAAACTCAATCTTTTCTTTCCAGGTTAAAGCCTCCTGAATGTTAAATGCTGCCATCTAACATAAAATTAAATTCATCTTTAAGGAAAATAAATAAACAATGGTTTAGAAGATTTGTCCAGTTAAACTTCGGATATAATGTGCATTGTTTGCAAAGGGATCAGCTCCTCTATCCTCAGGATTGATGTGCTACATGTCCCTATTAGAATCCAACCATTTATTTTGAGTGTAATCTATACTATTTGAACTTCTATACAAGTAACCGATGGTTATTTTTTTGTTGGGCACATGTGACACAATTTGGGACAGAGGAATTGGACCCGTTAGCAAACGCCGCGCAGTTGAACCTTTTATGAATATAGACATATTTTGGGATTTAAAATTGATATAAACATACAAGCTTGTTTCACAATGACATAGTAAACTAAAAGTCACTATAAATTAGAACCATATTTTATATAGTATATCCATCTGATAAAAGGACTAAATCAAAAGAAATTGATTGCTATAATATTAGTTTGCTTAGTTCAATTCAATTTTATAAGAAAGTTAAATATAAGTGTTTTTTTCCAATTTGAACTCAAATTAATTAGAGAATCAGTTGCATGATAATTCTCTTTAATGCTAATTATTCAGGGATGGATTGTTATTGTACGTCAATCAATTACATACTAAGCTAATTAATACTAATCCACAAATAATTGATTGTAAGCCTCTTGTTCTGCTCAGTCCTGAGCTACCCATTGTTCAGCCATCCGTGTCCAGCTTCATCCACCCATCCAATGTCCAGCGATTTTCATTTGGCCAATTGGATGCGCTACTGGTGAGCTGCTGAGGCCAACGGTGATCGGAAATGACTTTAGGCAATTTGTGCAATTATTATGGTAGTGTCCAGCTTCCGCTCATATTTTAATCTTTTATATTAAAAAGGTGCTTATTCATTTGAAGCGAAAGTTGCCAGCATGTGAAAGTGATCGGTGTGCTCCATAGGATTGGTGTGCGCTTTCTGATTGAGACAGTTGCTTTTAGGTGAGGAAAAGATATCCTCCCGGGAGTTTTGGCCTGGAGAACATTTTTCGTTTCCAAAGGACAAAAAAACAGAAGTTTTCAGATATAATGCATATGTGATGCGGATTATTCCTGGTTGGAAGATAGTTATGGCACTGAACTCTAGGAAGTATTTTAGTTTGTTGAGAGAAGGGTTAAACAACAGAGGTCTTGACAACTTGGAAATAAAGGTTTAGTTCATCTTCAATGGTAGCGGTACCAGTGCATATGCAGATTTTTGTGGGGACTCTTTCTAAAGGACGACCACCCCATCTAGTTGGGCACGAATAATTCAATGAAACTAGAGGGGATTTTTTTCTTTTTTCTTTTCCTAGAATGCAATATTCATGGTAGTGACACATGTGGGCATTTCAAATTTTAAAACATAAAGACTCTACATAAACAAGGATGTAAATCAAATGAAATTGTCAAGTCATTGTTCAATATATATTTTCCTTTATGATCTCAATATAATATCAAAGTCATAGTCCTCTTTTCTTTTCTCTTGTTTTTCTTTCACCAAAGCTAGTAAAAAATATTCGGGTCACCGTAATCAATACTCAAAATGAATCCTTAATGATAGTGCATAGCACCTCATTACCATTAACTTAAGTAAACTCTTCAATTATACATTTTACTCCGTAATTGATGAACTGTGATTGGCGAAGACTGGATCGTTATACTAAAACGTACCACATCACATAAAGTTGCTTTTCTTCGTGTTCATGATATGAATAAAAATTTAATTTAAGTTCTCGGTTATGTAAATCTAACAGTATATTAACTGGAATCTTACTCTTTTCTTTTCTTCTGAAGGATTATCTCATGGTGTGACCCTTTTTCAAGGTCGGAATAAAGATACTGTGTATAAATGACCGCTTCGTTTTAACAAGTCTTTTACATTAAATTTTTTTTTTTTTTTTCAGGTGCCAAAACCACTCAATTTGAGTGGCATTATCAGTTTAATCATCTGTCTTTTTTCAGGTACCAAACCACTCAATTCAAGTGGCATTATCAATTACATCATCTATCTCATTCACTTCTTAGACCCATTATTTCTGCCTTTGGCTTAGAAGTCTCGAGTTCATTATCTTTAAATTAAAATTATAATGAATAAATATTACAGGTTATCTTTCTCCACATCCACTCTTGTTTCAACCTTTCACTTGAAATAATACTATATGAGTTGCAGATTTCTCACATACATTCCTCTGATGACTTTAAATGATATGTTTTTTTTTAAATCATTCTAAAAATACATACGATTTTGTCCACTCGATGAATACCCAGTGGCTATTATGAATTTTTCCCTCTCTATAAACTACGATTGGAAAAAACATTTTAATCAAAATCATTGCACTTTACGTACTCTCGTAATGGTAAGAAATATTAAGCCAATCATCATATATTTGTTTCGATGGGTTATCTTGCTTAACCTCGCTTCCACAAACCAAAGAACATAATTTGTGTTCCAAAAGACAGCACTGTCATATAATGAAAATAGATATATCACACTTCTCATGTGCTCTATGTCTTTGTCATGTTGATCACATATGTGTTGAAATAAACCAAAATTAGATGATAAGTATAAGAATCAAAATGAAAAGTCGTGCCAGTTCAGTGAAAAGTCGTGTATGCCCAATGAATAGTCGTGTCCGTTCAGTGAAGTGTCATGTCCGTTCAGCGAAGTGTCATGTTCGTTTAGTGAAAGTCATGTTCGTTCAAAGAGCAGTGTCTATTTGTAATGCTGTAGTCCACTATAAATATGTGGTTATTTTGTTGTATTATAAGAAAGTAAGAATGCAAAAAAATAATTAAGCATTGAAATAATAAAATTGTTCTCCATCTATCTCTTATTCATATTTTTATACACCTCCTGCTCCAATTATTAGAGCCTGGTTGAAATTATGACATTTCTATTTCTTATGTCGTTTGTTCTCACAAATTTTTTTTTTTTTTTGAAAAATGGAGTAATAAAAAGAAAGAAAAGCCGATTTCCAAAGGACTATGGGAGATCGTTGAAAATGACTATGAGTGATCAAAAGATATTAAAAATATGACAGAGAAAGAAAGTAAAGCATTTACACGTTTGAGATGAAAAGATCATTGTGCTCATGCTGTTATGATTGAGAACATCGATGAAGTAGCATTGAATCATATTACTGGAGAAAGTTACGCGAAAAATTCATGGAACTTAAGGAGTTTTATGGTAAGAATGTGATGGAAAACAAGAAGAATCAACATGACAGTTCTGACGATGCTAATGAAAAGCAACTTGTGGTATCTAATGGCAATGCAGTACCTGAAAGTGAAGATGAAGATGGTTTCCCAGTATCTTCACTTAGCACTAAAAAGGCGCAGGAAGAGACATGGAAGGCTGAAAAGTTATGTGGAAAATAACCAAAAAAGATATCTGTAGAATCTAACAAGGAAAGGAGAATGATGTAGCAGAAAAAGCCACCACTGAAGGTTCTGGTGAGAAGGATAAAAAGAAGAAGAATAAAAAAAAAAAAAAAAAAAGAGTGCCAAGGTTATTGAAGTTCACGAGAGCGATGCCAAAAAAACTAAAAAAGATGAAGATATAGTAAGATCTCCAATGCGTAGTTATGTCTGGTTCTCATATGCATCAGGTGTAGCTAGAAAATGTATAGTGCGTATGGGTGCGTTGCATGATAAGTTGATGTCCCCACAGAAGAGAAAGACAATAAAGAAAGTCCAGATAATATCTTTATTTTTACTTAAACACGTAAACATAAAGATTGGATAGCAATATGAAAGAGCACAAGTGGTTTCGTGTTCAAAAATATTGTTGCATTTGGAGTTTGAAGGAATTTTGGTTTAAATGAGACATTGTTGGAGTAAACCAAAATTAAATGATAAGTTTAAGAGTCAAAATGAAAAGTCGTGTCAGTTCAGTGAAATATCGTGTCAGTCCAATGAATAGTCGTGTCCGTTCAATGAAGTGTCATGTTTGTTTAATGAAGTGTTATGTTCGTTCAGTGAAGTGTCATGCTCATTCAGTGAAAAGTCGTGTTCGTTCAAAGAGTAGTGTCTATTTGTAATGGTGTGGTCCACTATAAATATGTGGTCATTTTGCTGTATTGTACGAAAGTAAAAAATGCAAAAAAACAATTAAGCATTGACATAATAAAATTGTTCTCCATCTACCTCTTATTTATATGTTTATACACCTCCAGTTCAAACAAAGTGTTCTCCACTTAGGTTTACCTCATTGCTCTTTGACACACCTGTCAACCGCTGCAAACTTGTAAATTTTGATTGTGTGTGTTATTCTTGGTTGCATCTATATTCATCTAGCAAGCTATCCCCATGTTCCATCCCTTGTGTTTTTCTTGGTTATTTGATGGACTAGCGACTCAAAATGCATATTCTTAACCTTGCATCTCTATACACGTCCTTCATCCTCCATATTTGTCTATGGATCCCTATTGAATCATCATCTTCCGACAACATCACACTATCTGCCATTTTGGAACATAGCCCCATACCTAATCTACTTAAGCCTCAACAACCACTGCGTTTATTCTCGCATTTGCAAACTTTATTAATTTATAATGGTTGGTTTGATAATTTCTAGTTCGAAGTGTTTTATGATATGAGGTTCATTTTCTTATATTAAATTCAGTTCGTTTCGTTTTTTCCTGTGGGTTGTCTACTCCTGCCCCTCCTTCTACAAGTGATTCGTTTACTCCGACAAACATGGTTGTGGATCCTTATGTTGGTCACCGTCTAATAACCATGGCATCTTGATTCGATGACGCTTAAAACTAGGATATGTCGGTTATTCAACATAAAAAGGATGCAATTCAACTCTGTTCAAGGAAATGCTGCTATAATTTGGTAAGTGGTTGGATTATGGATTATGTATGTTCAGAAATCAAATATGGCATAATGTTTGATGAATCTGCATATGCCATAGAGCAAGACATAGAACAATTTATGCTTTTATAAATGCGCTAAATATATTCCAAGAGGATCTCTACTTTGCACACAGGTCCCAAGCCTCTACAGGAGAAATTAGAATTTTTTTCGTTCATGTTAACCTTGCAGGTGGGGTGTTGGAAATCTGTGCGATGATCATCATTGTCATCGTTTGGATATAAAGTTTTTACAATGACTTCAATATCTTTTTTGCAAACATTCACGATCAGATCATGTTAATGGAGTCACTGCCTCCTGCTGTGAAGAAGCATAACTTAACTCAGTGACAACAGCAAGATTTTGCTGTAACCACAATATGAGTCAACCTCAAAGGCAAGTCTCACCTGACTGCTCCTAACCAATCAGCAACAAACGAATAAGTCCTGATAGTGATCGTTGTAATCTCGACGGTCATGCCAAAACAAGCATGCTAGGAGTTACATGGCTATCCATCCAAAGCTATGTGGCTCCTTGCTTTGGCCATGACTGCTCCACTTTCAACAACTTATCAAGAGTCGATCATTTCAGCATCCACTTTGATCGCTTAGCCATACAACCTTCTAATCACTTTATAGCACTCCAAAGGAGGAGAATAAACAACTCTTGCCAACTTATGAGGTATTATTCAAACAAATTTAGACTCTTCGTGGATCATAGATATCAGATAGTGGGCAATCCACTATATTTGTTTATCAATATAATTATTTAGTTCAGATGGCCATGAAGGCATGTCAGTTCAATAACTTGGTGATGCATATGCTTTTGTAAATTCAGGTGAAGTTATATTCTCGCTAATTCTAGAACTAACTAATTTGTATCACATTCCTAATTTTACAGTTAATTTTTAACTTTGCCAGTAAATTGACTCTTGTTCAGTCATTTCACATAAATCTAACATTTTCAGGACCTTCATGTGAAGAAAGGTGAAGAACAAGATTGTTTATATGTTATCCACTACGATTGTGAGATTCTTTTCTGTCTTAGTTTTCTTTAAGCCCTGTGATTTGGTTTTCCGACACTTGGATGTTTGACATGTTAATGTATTAGTGCCGACTCTAAGGGTCGAAAAATCGGTCTGATTTGGCCGCTGACCTTAGTCCATCTGATGCACTTTCCTTTTCCAGTAACGAGCCATTTGATATATGATATTTATGATTAAACCATCCTAGTCTAGATGGATTTGTTTTAATAGTATGCATTTTGATTGTGTTAGTTCAAATTTTAGAGAATTATTGAATGCATGTCCACAAGATAACAAGTGTCTTTCATCTAATTAAAGTATTTCAACTTCTTCTAGTGCAATTCTTAATTACTTACTGTGATAAATGTGGACCCTTCAGGGTGTCATTGACTGTAGAATATTTTGAGCTATAGTGGTTAATTGGTAATTACAAACGTTGCACTTGGAATCTTAACTATTTTAGTAGTTTTTAAATCATCTTTATCTTTGCCCACTTGATGAATTAATCTTTTGATAGGATCTTTCTTTCTCGAGTTCTCACAACTGAGGAACAAAATTCTTTTTCTCAAGCTATGAAATATCCCTGTTGGCATCAAGCCATGGCTAAAGAAATTAAGACATTAGATATCAACAAAAGATGGTTTTATAAGATTTTGCAAATGGTTTTACAAAATGAAATTCAATCAGGGTGGTTCTGAAGAGCATTATACACCTTGTTTATTTGCTACAGGTTATACCTGAAAAGAAGGAATTGACTATCATGACACATTTGAACTTGTTGTCACCTGACAATGTCCATGTGCTACTTTCCATTGCAGCTGTACCTAATTGGTCTCTACACCAATTGGATGTCAACAGTGCCTTCCTCCTAGATGATCATAAGAATATGTGAAAGCGTCTCCAAATTTCACTAAAAGTGATTTGGTACACTTTCCAAATCATGCATGACCAGTAAAAGATATCTGTCGTCAATGCTTTGGTAAATTTTCATTCTGCTTTACTATCCATAAGTCTTCACTCAATCATGCTCTGATCATTTGATATGTACAACAAATCTATTTCATTTTTTATTTTTCTGTACGTGGATGATATCATCATTACAGGCACCGATGATTCTTCCATCGTTACTTGGAAATTTCATCTTATTGCTTAAGTTTCTATTAAAGGTCTTGGTAAACTCCAATATTTTCTTAAAATTAACGTTTCTCAATTTGCAAAGGTGTTCTCTTTGCCAACGAAAATATACTTCAGATGTCGTCAACGATCTTGATCTAACTGGAGCACATACATCTCCTTTTCCAATGATCCGACATCCCACCTTGTCACCTACAGATGATAATCTATTATAAGATATCATCACTTAATTGTCCTATTATTTGTCGCTCTACAAACACAAATTTCACTATGCTAAGTTATAGCACAGTTTTTCGGAAAACGAAGAAATGCCATAATACTTCTCGGTCTCCTACAGAAGCAGAAATATGAAACACTTGATATGCTTCTGAATTATAATGGCTGTGTTGTTTGTTTAATGATCTCCATATATTTAGGTTCCTTCAGCTATCCCAATTTATCCTGATAACCAAGTTGCAATTAATATTAATATTGCAAAAAATCTTGTCTTTGACTCTCCCATGAATGTAAAAAGCACGTTGAAATTGAATAATGCTTTGTCTGTGAGTTGTTACAGCACATTAGTCCCACTTACATTTCTTCATCAAATCAGCTTGTTGGAATCTCCAAAAAGCCTCTTAGGGCCAGATTTCAATAAAGATATATATATATATATATATATATATATATATATATATATATATATAGGTATGACATTTGTTCTATTTCACCTTCCGCTCAAATTTGAGAGCGTTGCAAGATAATTAATTGTATAGTGACTATTGTATAAGGAGTGGATAAAACTGGTTCTCTAATTTAAAACTGAACGAACTAAATAGATGAGTGGACTAATGCAGAGTTTTTAAGAATTCGAGTTGTATGTTTTATTTGGTATAGAGAAGCAGGTAATGTCTTCCTTGCAATTTATTTAAGCAAATCAAGATTGCCATATCAAATGTAAATGAATATATGATTGATTTCTTGTTGAAATTGTTTTCAGTGGTGCTTTAACTTTCTATATAATTCTGTTTTGTTGTCATGGTTTGGTTAAAGCAAACCATGTACAACTGAAATAAGTAACTCAAGCCATTTACATGTGTGTTACAAATATAAGTAGAAGGAAAAAAAAAGAAGTAAATTTGACATAACAAAAGTTAACAATGTACCGTGATCCGATAATAAGATTCTTTCTTGTTGTAGACACACAAGACATAGACCATCTGTCAACAGCAAAAAATGTTATAGTTATTGTAAGTGAACTTATTCTTAAATGTAAGACATAAAATGGAGACTTTCTATCATACATGTCCATGATGTGGTTTGAGTCCTCTATCCTCTACTCTACAACTTCCATCTATATGAAGAGTCTTCAGTGGTAGCTGTGTATCAACAGATAACCATTGGTTATTGTTAAAAACCTAAAAGAATGCAATATTCTTTGTTCATGCAAGCAATCATGGCCTGAACAAGTTAAGCTTTCAAGTTGTCATCAGTGATTAATGAATCATACTAATTCATTGTTGTAAGAAATCTGGGTTGAGTTAGTTATATTTCCAACCCCGCTTTTTTTTTTTTTTTTTTTTTTAAATTACCCTAATACAATCTAAAATAATAATGAAAGATTGCCCTTATTTTGCATTTGGTGCGCTGTCAGCTGGAAGAAATAAATATCATCTACCAACACGGTTAGAGTATACAACGATTTATGAAGGACAACTCCCGCTCCTAGTGAGATTCTTAAGTTAGCCTAGCTTGGGTGGAGCGAGGTTCATAAGATAATCTCACTCGAATGAAGAGACATTTTATGATAACATAGGGTGATTTGAGTGAGGTTTTCACTCAGATGAAGCGACGTCGTAAAGAACCATGCTCGGGATGAACTTCGTTCTTTATGGAATCTCACTCAGTGTAAGGTTTGGTTCTTATAGAATCCCGCCCGCATTGAGCGAGGTTCATTTAGAAATCTAGTTCGATCTGAGTGACGTTTGTAAAAGAATCACATGCGGTCAAAACATTCAACTTACAACGAATAAAATTCTCTAACTATTATAATGCTTTGCAAACGGGTGGTAAAGGAATGAACCAGGGTTAAATGGAATTAACGGGGTATGGCATATTTTTCCAATTTGATGGGTATTAAAAGGAAGTTAATGGGTTGTCGATAGAACCAGGCTTATATGGATTACAAATCAATCTAAGGTTTAATTTGACTGGCAATCGTAGAAAAAAAATGCATGTATTCTACTCCACACTTCCTAGAGAAACCAATATTACAAAATCATAAATCAGACTTGTCACTTGCATATATTTTGTTGAAACTGCATTCATTCAGGATTTCAATTCACCGACGTTAAATCAAATATAACCAACTCAACAAATTTGACGCCCATATGTAAACCAGAACATAACAAGAGTTACCATGTTATCCTTCGGTTTTTTCTTATAATAAGCAAGAAGATCAGACTCTAGTACAAAATATCTCATATGAATAAAAGATTTGCCAATCTTTCTCCTTCCATATCGAACCATCCATCCTTCGTAAATAACTTTTGATGCCTCTTTCTTCTTCCCCATTTCAGATTCGTCTTCCGATTCACCGCTTATGCAACATTTCATTCACATTCGATTTGAATTTAGGCTTTAAACCAAGTAGTAATAATAATCGCAGCAACTTACATAAATTGGGGAAAATTGGAGCTAGGGTTTGAGAGACAAAATGATTGTATTGATTTGTTCGGAGATCGAGAAATTAGGCGAGCGAGAAGGTGGGAGGAGAGAAATTGCAGAAATAATAGGAATATTTGGCGGGAAGATGTAGAGGTCCAGGGAAAAATAAAGCCATTGCTTCTTTGAAAATATTACAAGTATGTCCATTTACTTGGAAGCTTTTATGTCATTCTTTTTAACCTATTTTCTTTTCTTTGTGATGGGTTTCTAAGAGGGTGAGAATATATTTCTTAAATCAAATAAATCAACCAAACTAGTTAAATTTTGTCTATTTGATTCTGTTTTACTATGTAAGTACATTATAACATTAAGGTATGTGCTTCGCACATGGAAAGTCTAATTATTTAATTACTACGATTGTAAGTTAGATTGGTTTGTGTATTGTAGTTTTTGCGGGTAGTGTACACGTTAGTACGACATAAGATGTAGTACTCAAAAAAAAATTGACATAAGATGTAGTACTCAAAAAAAAAATTTAATTTTTTATATAACGGATATCATCAACCATACCAAGAGTGTACACACATAAGTTTGAGAATACCAAAATACTCAAGGCTAACAAAGCACCTATCTGTGTTATGATTATTATATGTTTATTGCAATGCAAAATACTTCAAATCAGTGAAAATTGACAACTCATAACATTATCCAACTCATGCCAAGGATAAATATGAACTGTTAATCACTTAAGTCCTCAAGTGTAAAAAGGTGATTCATGAATACTAAGCATATGAAATGAATGGTCCGAGCATATTTCTTCGTAGTTATATGAACTGGTTTGATGAATCAAGAATATTCCATTTTTGTTTAACTTATTTGTGGTTCAAAGAGAACAATTTTGCACATAATGAATTTTGGTCATACAATTTTTTATTTATTTTTTATTTTTTATTTTTTTTGGAACTATAAGACCATAGGGTTTTGTTTGATGTAGCCCTCTTCCCATCTCCTACTTTTTCAGTCATATTTACTGCAAACTTAATGTAACACCCCACACTTTTCTAGGCCCATATTTCGACAAAAATCGAAACTCGAACACATCCAAACGTGAAGCGTATATATCTGGTACCTACAAATAAATGAGCACGAACATAATGAGAGTACGATAAAATAACTAAAAGCGGAAATAAAGTAGGATAGACTAATACTAACTCAAGTAACTACATTTTTAAAGTAAGTCACTTTGTCAATATGGAGCATGAGAGAGAACGAGAATCGAAAACCAAACTTATACGCGTGTGAGAACCTGACCTTCTATGAAAACCTAAGAGGTTGTAATGAGGAGCGGGTCAGAACAATAAGATTCCGGTGAACATGAAATGTACAACACAGACAACAATATACAGATGTATCACGTTTGGTTCAACCAAAGATATATGTCTGCCAAGGTTAGTAATTCTAACCTAACCTTGTAAACATTTACGTATGACTCTAACTACCATTCTCAGGGTAGTATTCCAAATAAATACGATACCAAGATAGAATGTTTTTACTTATATTTATGAAGCCTTTAAACCAGACATAGCTGATTATTAAATCGAGGTTGAATCCCTATTTACGGAGTTTATTTATTCATACACACGTCCTTAACTACTTAATGCCTTAAATAGGGTGGATTCTCTTGATCGATTAAGACTCTAGGCGGGCTTGTTGGCCACTCAATGCTTCTCAATGATTTTTTCAACGTTAATATAAACTAGAGGGCACTAGTTGTGACACCCCACGTTCGTTTATGTCACTCTTTAACAGAATGCATTAAGTTTCATGAAGCATTATAGGTAAACAGAATCAGAATCTCACAAGACAGATACATAAAAATAGCATCGGAAATTTAAAACTTTATTTTCCAACAGAAAACACCATGGTTCAAAAATCCAGTTACAATATCAAACCGAAATACTGGAATAAAATACATCAAATAAAAGCATATGTCTTGCACTAAAAACCATCAGAGTACAGAAGTAAAATCCATAGTCCCCATAAGTAGCCATAAACAAGTAGATAAATAGTCAAAGCAGTATATCTAAGCAATACCCAAAATCCAAGTTGAGACAGAAGAAAGAGAATCCTAATCAAGTCTGAGCATTCCCACCCTGAGAACCTGGGGGAGAAAGGAAGAGAGAGAAAATGAAACAAAATGGGTCAGACATAAAGTCTTGCAAGTCCAGTTACTTTTAGCATATAAATAAATAAAAGCATCATGACAGGCATATAAACTGAATGAGAGATAACAATATTATAATACAGGTATGAACAGGATAAGCAGGATGAACTGAACAGAAAACGCTTCTTATATACTTTTCTCTGCACCAATACTAGTATAATAGATATGATCCCAACAGAAACATATGGTAGACTGAGGTGTACTTCTAGTGACGGGTTTTACCCCCAAACAATAATAACAGGTACCCCAACATAAATAATGGGTGTTACCCCAACCATAAACCACGGGCACCTAAACAGACAGGACTACTACCCCCAATCGATCAGCTCCCTATCTCGAAAATACCTTGTGTCGGCCCCACAGTAGGGTGTATCACTCCCTAAACTGGCAACCCCCAGAAAGACACAGACCTATTTACTGGTGTTACAACGTCTTATTTTCCCGAGCAAGCCAGAACCATGCACGCACATGACTCCGTTGGAACGCTCCATCAGAACACTTCCACCCATATGAACCTCTTATAACCAGCTCAGTAAGCGTGCCCTGACCCCTATCTAGTTCGGGGTCCCCCATGATACCAGTATGGGCTACTGACTGATACGGGTCCCACGCAAAAGATGACACAAGCCAACCCCTAGGCTTGTATCCCCAACTACTAGGATTTTGACAGGTTATTCCTAACAGATTAACAAGCCCGCATAACCGCAACATATATAACAGGTTAAGTTTATCGGGTTCGTGTAACCCCTCACATATTTAATATATTTACTTAACCCCCACTAATTCAAACAGATTTACTTAACTCCTATACAATTTGTCAGTGCATATAACCCCTACATATTTAAACATGTTAAGTATTACAGTTTCATTACATGTTTCACTTAATCAAATTATTAAGCCTACAGATTCACATGCCCCAATCCTCAAGTCATAATTCACGGTTTAAGATATGCCCTAAATTTTAGTCATATATCACAGTATAGATTATGCCCCCAAAACCCCAGTCATAATTAATAATACAAAGTATGCCCCCAATTTATCTTTCCCAACCGTTCCCCATTTCGTTCATTCACATATTTCAGGGATAGGCCTAGGCTCGAATGTAGCCTAGGCTATAAAAGAAAAAGGGAAAGAGGGAGAGAAGAGAACGTAAATAGGCATAATAACATAATAGGCATATGATAATAGGAATAGGCATAGGCATATCAGAAATAGGCATATAAGAACTGAACAGTAGATCAGATGTTAGGTATAAATTAGATTCTTAACAGCCATTGGTTTAGATCCAGATTTATAAGCATATCAGGTTTACTTGTTAAATGTTTATATCTAAAAATAACAGGAACTCACGAAGATTGGAACTAAAGAACATAGAATAACAAGCAGATGTTGCAGAAGAATTTCTTGTATGCATATAAGCTATTGTTGAAGAAAAATAGGCTAACTCAATCCAAACAGGGGCAGCATCTTATTGTCTCCATTGTTTTAGGTGAATAAAACAGTAGAAATGAGGTCTTATTTATAGCCTGAAGCCAACGAATCTCGTTCGGAAACTAGTCTAGGTTCAGAAATGAACCTGGATGGATCTGGGGGTGTGTCTACCCCTGTGTCAACCCTTGGATCGACACCCCCTTGAGTGTGTCGACCCATAGGTCGACACCCCAGGGCGTGGGTCGACCCCCAACGGATCTCATTTCAGCGTCCCTTCCCCGCTTTGATTTCGAACTGTTTTGAATTTATGGACTTGATTTATTTATATATATTTCTCTTATACATGTACAAACTTCTAAGCTTGATAACTTCTTCATACGATGTATGTTTTACGCAAACTTGGAGTCTATTTCAAGCAGAATTCCAAGTCGAACGCAATGGTGCAGTCCATTTTACTTAATTCCCAATATTTAATTAAGTATTATTTAGTTTATCATTATAGTGTTCTTTTAAAATTACGGGGTGTTACACTTAAAGGATTTCGTCCTCGAAATCTCCAAGTTAAGAAGAATGCATATCCTAACATCCATCAATCATCTACTCATCCACCAATCATGGGCATCCATTGTCCTTAAAAGATTTCTAATGTTTATATGAACATATGCAAAGGTGTGTGTATATGTCCCTATACTAATGCAAAAGATCATGTGGTCTACTGATTCAATCGACCTCCTTAATGCAACGTATGTTAGTGCCATGAATCCAACATGTATGCAAATAGTTATAGTATATCATGTAAAACTCTATAAGTGTGCCCAATTATCCATCCAAATGCAACATCCATATGATGATACAGTCATTTCCATCCATAAAATTTAAAATGCACACACATCCATATGCAATATATAAGTG
This sequence comes from Allium sativum, assembly GCA_030737875.1. Taxonomy (NCBI): domain Eukaryota; kingdom Viridiplantae; phylum Streptophyta; class Magnoliopsida; order Asparagales; family Amaryllidaceae; genus Allium; species Allium sativum. Next base: position 38,054,816 of record JASFAX010000020.1, on the reverse strand, counting down.
ATTGAACCGATCTAGTGTCGTGTGTGTGTATGCATCCACGAGCAATCACTAGCAAACACTTGTATCCACTTGCATCCATCAAACATAACATGTCTCAAACACACATTTACATCCATTGGGTTTTTACCTAAAGGTCAAAGATTCAATCGATAGGATATACTTTAACGACAAAAGCAAGTGTGAATAAAAGCTTTGAAAAAGAAGTTAAGGACATACCCTTGAAAAGAAAAGGATACGAAGCGCGAATCTTGTATTCAGTCTGCCAAGTTCCATCTTTGCGGTCTTTGCCCCATTGAACTTTCATTAATTTGACTTCTCGGTTGCAAAGCTTCTTAACCTCTGATCAAAGAATACAAATAGGAACTCGTATAACTGTCGCCTCCCGTTCTACCTCTACTTCCTCAAGCATACTCGGTTCAACTACCTCTGCTGTATCGTGCAAACACTTCCGCAAATGAGAAACGTGGAAAACATCATGAACACCTGCCAATCTCTCTGGTAGCTTTACTCTATAGGCCATTTGACCAATCCTTTCTGTTATGGGAAATGGCCCTACAAATCTTGGCGTCAATTTCCCTACCAATCCAAAGCGAACTACGTTCCTCAAAGGTGATACCTAGATGAAAACCATATCCCCCACCTCAAACTCAATATTGGTCCTTCTCCTATCTGCATATGAAATCTGCCTGTCCTGAGCTGTCTTCATGCGTATGTGGATAAGATCAATCTTTTCTGTGGTTTCTCTAATCATCTCTGGTCCAAGTAGAAGCCTATCCGTAGACTCCCACCAACAATTCGGTGATCTACAAGGTCGCCCGTATAATGCCTCGAAGGGTGCCATGCCAATACTAGCCTGATAACTGTTGTTGTAAGCAAACTCAACCAACAGAAGATGCTCCTCCCAAGTCCCTCCGAAGTCTAGGATACACAGCCTCAAAAGATCCTCAAGAACTCTATTCACCCTCTCGGTCTGCCCATCTGTCTGAGGGTGTTAGTGCTCAAACACAACTGTGTACCTAATGCCTCTGCAGGCCCTTCCAGAACTCAATACTGGAGATGGGGTCACGATCACTCACTATGCTAGAAAATACTCCATGTAGACGGACTATCTCACGAAGATAAATTGATGTCAACCATGTTGACGTTCTTTTACTCTTAACAGGAATAAAATGAGCGCTCTTAGTAAGTCTGTCTACTATAACCCAGATGCTGGTGTTGCCCTTCCTCGATCTAGGCAAACCATCAATGAAATCCACAGAGACGCTCTCCCACTTCCACCGTGGGACCTCTAAAGGATGAAGTAAACCACCAGGATTCCTTTGCTCAGCTTTGACTTACTGGCAAACCAAGCATCGAAGACAAACTCTGCTACATCTTTCTTCATTCCATTCTAAAAGAAAACCTTCTTCGTATATCTATACATCTTATCACTACGTGGATGGATAGTCATCCTAGAATAATGGGCTTTCTTAAGGACTGTCTTTAACAGACTCCCAACTCGGGGAACACAAAGCCTTACATCCCGTTGCAACCATCCTCTATCATATGTGAAGTGTCTACTTAGGTGACTAGGAGTCTCCCCTCTACTGAGCCTATCAAAGATGTTTGCTATCTGTGGGTCCTCTCGCTGCGAATATCCTATCGGATCCATAAGAGTAGGTCGCACCTCTAAGGATGCCAACAAACTAGGTATAAAATCTGTATATCGCCTAAAATCAAAGGTCGATATGTACTCCAAACTTCGCCTCTCTACGAATAGAGGACTCAAAGTCATCCTCTGTCTACTCAACGCATCCGCCACCACATACCATTGCCAGGGGTATAAGCAATCTTAAAATCATAAGATGCTAGGAACTCCGTCCATCTCTATTGTCTCAGATTTAGATCCCTTTGCGAGAACATATACTTGAGAGATTTATTATTGGTATACAGCTCGAACTTCTCTCCAAGTAGATAATGTCGCCAAGTCTTAAGCGCGAATACTATAGTAGCCAGCTTTAAATCATGGGTATGATAGTTCTTCTTGTGAACCCGCGACTGTCTACCATCATAACAAACTACCCTTCCTTCTTGCATCAAGACGGCACCAAGCCCCGTACTACATGCATCAGTGTATACTGTGAACACTTTGTTCCCATCTGGCAAAGTCAAGACTGGGGCTGTTGTTAGAGCCCTCTTCAATCGCGGAAAAGCATCCTCACAGTCAATATCCCAAGAAAAGGTTAGATTCTTCTTCGTCAGTTTGGTGAGTGGGGTTGATACTTAGAGAAGTCCTTAATAAACTTTCTATAATAGCCCGTTAATCCAAGAAAACTCCTCACCTCCGTTGCATTATTTGGAATCTTTCGATCTTGAATTGCAACTACCTTCGCGGGATCCACTGCTATCCCATCCTTGGAAACCACATGCCCTATAAATCTCACTTCCTTTCTCCAAAAATGACACTTGGAGAATTTCGCCTTAAGCTGGTGCACTTGGAGAGTCTTCAAAACCTCCCCTAAATGTAGGGCATGCTTTTATTTGTTCTTCGAGAAGATCAGAATGTCATCCACAAAGACCACAACGAACTTATTCAGAAACTCCCGGAACACCCAACTCATCGGATCCACAAAATACGCGGGTGCATTAGTCAACCCAAAAGGCATGACTAGCCACTCGAAGAAACTATCTAGAGTTTTGAAAGCGGCCTTGTCTTTACTGTCCTCGACCACCCTCAACCGATGAAAACTCATGGACAAGTCTAACTGAGAGAAAACAGATGCACCAACAAACTAGTCAAACAGATCATCTATCCTAGGAAGTGGGTATGTATTCTTCTTCGTGAGCTTATTCAACTCCCTGTAATCTACACATAAGCGAAGCGAGCCGTCTGCCTTAGTTGCAAAGACGACTGGTGCACCCTATTCAGATATGCTTTGCCTAATAAACCCTTTCTCAAGTAGCTCCCTTACTTTCTTGTTGAGCTTCCTCCTTTCCCTAGGAGTCATGTGGCGCATGGGTAATGCGAATGGCTTCACATTATCCACTAAATATATCTGTAAATCAATCTCGCGCCTCGGAGGTGATCCCCTAACCTCATCAAAACTTCTAGATACTCATAGACTACAGGTATAGATCGCAAGTCATCGACAGAAGCATCAAGCGACTTGGGTTACAAGAAATCTCGAGAGTCCTCCCATGGCAAGTCAAAAGTATAATGACCCTCCTTTCACAGTCTAGAATGGCACCATACATGGCTAGCCAATCAATCCCTGGAATCAAACCATAGCCCATAAAACCAAGCACATATGCATCGCACTCAAATTCGACGCCCAATACAGATAATCTCAAACCCCGACAAATCATAGACAAATGAGCCATGCCCTCAATTGGGTTTGAGACAACAACGGGATCAAAAACCATACTAGCACTAAGGTGCAAGGACTCAACCACAGAATCAGATATAAAAGAATGTAAAGCACCAGAATAAAAAAGTCCTAATAGGATGATCGGAAAGAGAAATCAAATCTTCAACAGAAACTTTCCTACCTCTGTCTGGTACACTGGCCTCGAGAGCATGAACCTGCACTCCAGAAGATCCTGCCCTTTAGCCCTGTCCTTGCTTCTTCGGGCACTCCCTAGAATAGTGTCTGACCTCATTACAATGGAAACAAGAATTTTTCCTTTTTCTGCAATCTTTGCTCAAATGACCCACGCGTCCACAACTATGACATTTCTTTTAGCTTTGTCGTTCTTCCCGTCTTTCTTTTGTTGTTAATGTTCTTTCTTGGGACACACTTTCTTGTTTTGCATCTCATTAGTCTTAGCCTCTTTCTTTTCGACTTTATCTTCTTCATGCATTAATGTCATATCAACAAGCTTTTCGAAAGTTGCTACCAATCGAAATATGAGACATAGCCAACCCATGGAGGGGTTCATTCAATCCTCTTACAAACCTCAAAGCTTTCTTGTGCGGGGTATTCACAACTCCAAACCAAACCTTGCCAACTGACTGAACTTATTGACATACTCTTTGACAGACATACTTCCTTGCTTAAGTGCCAGAAACCTTTCCATTTGCATACTCTCTTCTGTCTGAGAAAGAAACTTCAGCTCGAATCTTTGTCGGAAATCATCCCAAGTCTCAAATGGATGCCCTACTTGCGTCACTTCGCACTAGAATGAAGCCTCATCTTTCAGTTGCCAAGCGGCCAACTGAATCTTCCTACGGTCGTCAACCTCAAAGATCCTAAACAAATCCTCCGTCTCTTTAAGCTAATTCCTTGTTTCCACAAAGGTCTAAATTCCACGGAATGGCTTTCCTCTCATAGCACAGAAATCCTTGCAGATCCTGGAGAAATTATCCGATCGTGGAGGAGGAGGAACAGCAGCTGCAGCTGGGGGGAAGGGCATCTGCTTGGCCTTCGGCAGGCGCCGTAGCCTCAAGATACCTAGGAACCAAGCCGGTATGTGAATGCCCTCGGGAATATTCGATCCCCCAGATATGCTAAAAAGAAAAACGAAAAGGGATTCAAACAGAGAATCGAAAGATATTTTATATGGCTGGGGAATATGTTTTTTCAAAAACAGACTTTTCTTTGAAAATACTTTCTTTTTGAAACCTTTTGAAAGTAATTTTCAAAACCTATTATGCGATCTTGTAACCTTCAGCTCTGATACCAAATGTGACACCCTACATCCATTAATGTCACTCTTTAACAGAATGCATTAAGTTTCGTGAAGCATTATAGGTAAACAGAAACAGAATCTCACAAGATGGATACATAAAAATAGCAGCGGAAATTTAAAACTTTATTTTCCAATAGAAAACACCATGGTCCAAAGATCTAGTTAGAACATCAAACCGAAATACTAGAATAAAATGCATAAAATAAAAGCATCTATCTTGCACTAAAAACCATCAGAGTACAGAAGTAAAAAGTCATAGTCCCCACAAGTAGCTATAAACAAGTAGATAGATAGTCAAAGCGGTACATCTAAGCAATATCCAAAATCCAAGCTGAGACAGAAGAGAGAGAATCCTAATCAAGCCTGAGCGTCCCCACCCTGAGAACCTAGGGGAAAGGAAGAGAGAGAAAAGGAAACAAAACGGGTTAGACATAAAGTCTGTCGAGTCCATTTACTTTTAACATATAAATAAATAAAAGAATCATGACAGGTATATAAACTGGATGTGAGATAACAATATCATAGAACAAGTATGAACAGGATAAGCAAGATGAACTGAACATATAACGCATCTCAAATACTTTTCTCTACAACAATACTAGTATAATAAATATGATCCCAACAGAAACATATGGTAGACTTAGGTGTACTTCTAGTGACGGGTTTTACCCCCAAACATTAATAGCAGGTACCCCAATAGAAATAACGGGTGTTACCCCAACCATCAACCACAGGCACCTAAACAGGCAGGACTATTACCCCCAATCGATCGGCTCCCTATCCCGTAAATACCCTATGCCAACCCCATAGTAGGGTGTATCACTCCCTAAAGTGGCAACCCCCAGAAAAATACAGATCTATTTACTGGTGTTACAGCGTCTTATTTTCCTGAGCAAGTCAGAACCATGCACGCACATGACTCCGATGGAACGCGCCATTAGAACATCTCCACCCATATGAACTCTTATAACAAGCTCAGTAAGTGTGCCCTGACCCCCACCTAGTGGGGGTCCCCCTATGATACCGGTATGAGTTACTGACTGATATGGGTCCCACACAACAGATGACACAAGCCAATCCCTAGGCTTGTATACCCACCTACTAGGATCTTGACAGGTTATGCATAACAGATTAAGCAGCCCGCATAACCCTAATATATAAAACTGGTTAAGTTTATTGGGTTCGTGTAATCCCTCATAGATTTAATATATATTTAATTAACCCCCACTAATTCAAACATATTTACATAACTCCTATACAATTTGTCAGTTTCATATAACCCCCACATATTTAAACAGACTAAGTATTTGTAACAACCCACATTCTACGCATCGAAGGATCGTAGAATATTTATTTCTCTCACATACGAAGTCGTATGGTCATGTAACTTTGGGAGACGACTATTGGGGTCATTTCTCATATTCATGATTTTTGCCGATTTTTAAATGACCATTTTACCCCTAGCTGATCTTGTTTTGGCTATAACTTTTGATTGGTACCACTACCATTAGACTCGGATGATGGTTTACCTTTCCGTAGAGCGGTCACATTGGCCAAACGGACTCACCGTTTGGGAGATATGGCTGAAACAAGGTTCAGAAGGTGAAAAACAGCTTAATCGGGCTTAATTAGAGTGATTAACTGCTAAGCCCATAACCCATTTCGGGATTAGGGTCATGGGAGGACTGAAATGAGTTAGAGAATAGTTCCTATTCATTTTTCCAGCCGCCACAAACCTCTCTTGAGCTCTAGCAATGGCCTCCATCTTCTAAATCGCTCTCAAAACACCATTTTTATCATTCCTAATTAGTAATTAAGCAAATCAACACCAAATCAAGGCGGATTAGCGTCAAATCAGAGATAGGGCTGCTGGAATACATTGGGATCCATGTCATAACAGTAGAGTTTCAGATCTAAGATTTTAGTTGTGGCTAAGGTGAGTGATTTGCATTGTTTTTCACTAATTATGGCTAATTAGGGTAATTAGCGAAGATTAGCGAAATTATAACTCAGAAAAATCTAGAAAAATTTGTAAAATTCTAGAATATTATTTCATGCCTTTGATATGAATTTGGGTTAATTTGGACTAATTTTGCTAATCCTGGAATTTAGGGGATTAAGGGGTGATTAGTGATAATTAACGAAATTTTGCATCATAAAAATCTGGAAAAATTTGTAAAAATCTAAAATATTATTTTAGGGCTCTGATAGAAATTTGGGTTGATTTGGTTAAGTTTTACTAATTTTATCATTAGTTATTGTTAAACACGCTTAAGGGAAAATATGAGATTTTGGCTATGTTTGATCCGTTTTAACTTATCAAGTTGTTTTTTTGCTGTTTGTGGATGTTTATACATGTTGCTATGGCTGTATGGTATGCGTTGTGATTGTTTAGAATAGTTAGATTGGTTGAAAACGTCGTCGAATGGCGTAAAACAGTCGTTGGAAAGAAGTGCAGGAAATTACCCGAACCGGATCGGATCGGAGGGGGAAGCACGATCCAAATCGCTCGCACTTGAAGCTCCACGATCCGACCTGAGCATGGTGGCATGACCTGAAGAGAGCACCCGATCTGAACCGCGTCACTCGACCCGAACCGATGCACCAGGGATGGACTTGAGAGGCTGGACCCGATCCGGAGTGCTTGGAAAGGAGAACCGAACCGCTTGGCTGAACTCATGATATGATGCTCTGGAGATGATCCGAACCAATCCGAAGCAGGGGCCACAATCTGACCCGTAAAGGGTATTCCGATCTGAACCGAGATGCTTGGGTTTGAGGCGTGAACCACGATCCAAATTAGAAGTATGAGTTGAAGTGAAGAACAGGAACCGAACCGATCCGGAGAAGACCAAAACCCGAGATGCAAAGGTAGTCCAAATGGGAAGTTTGTACTTAGGATCCAGTTGGGAACCAACGAGTTAACTTCACGATTGGACTTTGCTGTGGGACATGTGCAAAGGGGTTGTCGGTATTCATAACTTTGGTTCACCATGGGCTTGTACTGATAGTTGTACGGGGTTGGACTCCGTCAGGGCCCGAAGGATTAGGTGACCAAATAGTGGATATCGTATGATTTACGCACTGAGTGAGAGATGTGAGGATGGTTGCTATGCTTGATCGTTTGCCATCACTATGACATGCACACCCTCACCCTGTATTCTGTGACGGCTCGCCCCGCACCAGCCTGCATTTCCTCCGAAGGTGCGTTGTACACATGCCCAACTAGCACGGGACGGTCGTCAGAAGAAAGGAAAGAAGGGGATTAACTAACGGGGAACCTGTAGAATGTCTCACAGCGCATGGAATAAAATATAATAATAATAACATACTTAACATAAGACAGGTGAGACAGTGCATAAGCTGATAACTAAAATCAACATCAACATCAGAGCAGCGGAAATCCAAGTACAGCTTGTTACAACTTTTCAAATTTATTGTCTCTAAACAAAAGAAAGCTAAAGTAGAAGATGCACCACCAATGCCAAGCAGTGATCTTCAACAACACAGGGAGAATACTATATAATATTACGTGGAAGCCTCATGCTCGTCTCCGGATCATCTACCCGTGCATCACCAGCTAACCTGTCTCTAGTCTGCTCGTGTGAGCACCCAGAGTAATAAGAGGAGACATAAAACTCTGGGTCAGACATAAAGCCTGGTATGAGCGATAAGCATCTAAACAAAACAATAACAGGTATACTAAACCATACCTGGACCTACAACCAAAGTGTTAGTACCACATACCGTACAGTACTCTAAGGTGCCATAATAAATAGTGTAATGGATACGGGGGTGGGGTGTGCATGTCATAATGATAGCAAACAAATCAACCATAGCAACCATCCTCACATCTCTCACTCAGTGCGTAAAGCATACGATGTCCACCACTGTCAATCACTAGACCCATCGAAGTAGTGACGGAGTTCAACCTGTACAACTACTGCTACTACCAAGCTTACCACATGGAGTCATGACCAAATCTTTACAAATGACCCCACTTCATTGGTTTATAGCCCTTTAGTCGTACCTAGGCCATTGCAGCCCTGAATCCGTTCACGTACTTCCCATACATAGTGATCCAAAGTCATAAACATCGACTGCCCCTTGGCACACGTCCCGCAGCAAAGCCCAATCATGAAGTGAACTCATCGATTCCCAACTGGATCCTGAGCTCTAACTTCCCATATTGGACTACCTTTGCATCTCGGGTTATTGGTCAATACTGGGTCGGGTCGAGTTCTCCTTCTAGCCATCGCTTCGGGTCGGGTCCTCTACTTTGAATTGGCTCTGTTCGTAGTCTTCCCCTGTAGCGGTTCGGTTCGGGTCCACAGCGTTTCATCGGTTCGGGTCGGGCGTCCCACTTCGGGTCGGGTCGGGTGTCCTCCTCTGGGTCGGGTCGGGTGCCATCTCCCTTCCAGTTCGTGCTTCCGCTCCGATCCGCTCCCTCGTTCTTCACGTGCTCCGATCCGATCCCTCCTTCTTCATCTGATCCGATCCCAGTTCAATTAGCGTGGCCTTCCCTCTTGCCAGTTCTCCCAAGTGTCAAGTTCCGATCCGAGCCCTTCGTCCCTAAGTCGATCTGATCCCCAGCTTAACCAACATGGCCTTCCTTTTTGCCAAGCCTCTTTTGTGCCAGACTCCGGTTCGGGTCGAGTTCCTTGCCCAGGTCTCCTATCCGATCTGAGCCCATATCCGGTCCGATCCGAAACCCTGCACAACTTTCTGCAATTTTTTCCAGCAACTTGTTTACGCCATTCGACGACGTTTTCAACAAATCTAACTATACTAATCAATCACAAATCATCCCAAACAGTCATAGCAACATAGCAAACTAACCACAAACACCAAAATAATGAATTCATATGTCAAAATGGATCAAATATACCCAAAACCCCTTATTTTCCCTTAAGCATGTTTAAGCAAAACTAATCATAGGTTTAACGAAACTTAATCAAATCGAACCAAATTTCTAACAGAGGCATAAAATATTATTTAAGAATTTCTAAACATTTTTCCAGAATTTATTAGTGTATAAATTCGCTAATCTTCACTAATTACCCTTAATTAACTGTAATTAGTGCCAAAACGATGCTAACCACTCACCTTGGCCACAAAATAAAACACCAAATCTGAAATACTCTCTTTTTGGGTCGAATTCCTATGTATAGCAGCAGCTCCAACCTTGCTCTGTTGCTGTTTGGCCATGATTTGATGCAGTTTAGGATTAATCTTCACTAAAAATGTGTTTTGGAGTGGTTTTAGAGGATGGAAGCCATTACTAGGGTCTCAAGAAGGTTTGTGGCGGCTCAAAACTGAAATGAAAGTGATTTCCTAACCCTAATCAGCCCTCCTATGCCTCTAAACACGAAATTCCCCTCTGGGCCCACTTGCTAATCACCCGGTTAAGTCCAATTAGCTAAAATTAACCCTATAAATTTTCATTCAGCCATATCTCCCAAACGGTAAGTCCGTTTGGCTATTATGACCACTCTACGGAAAGAGAAACCATCATCCGGAGCCAATGGAAGTGGTTTCAGGCCAAAATTCCTTTCCAGTCAAAAGTTATGGCCAAAACAGTGCCAACTAGGGGTAAAATTGTCATTTAAAAATCGGGAAAAATCATGAACATGGGAAATTACCCCAATAGTCGTCTCCCAAAGTTACATGACCATACGGCTTCATATGTGGAAGAAAGAAATATTCTACGGTCCAATGATGCGTAGAATACGGGTCGTTACACTCTCCCCCCCTTAAGAAATTTCGTCCCCGAAATTCCTTAACCCAAAACATACAAAAGATCCTGCATGCCTAACAGCCACATACAACAACCAAACATGCAAAGCAAGTAAACAGACCTATCCTAACATGCGGAAAACTAAATCGAGGTCAAAATCTTACCAGGCAAAGAGTTCTGGGTATATCTTCCTAATGTTCTCCTCTGTTTCCCAAGTACAATAATTCTCGTCCTCGCTCCACTGAACCTTGACTAGCTTCACCGCCTTCCTTCGAAGTTGCTTCATGTCGTGCTCGACAATACGGGCCGGCTTGCGGTTCCCAACCGCCTCGGGTTCTACTTCGAAGTCCTCTATCTGATCAGGTGAAATAGTCATATCTGGGTCGTGAACGAACTTCCTTAGTTGGGAAACATGAAATACGTTGTGAACTCCCGCCATTTTCTCTAGTAAGTCAATTTTATATGCCAAATTCCCGACTGGTTCAAGAACAGGGAATGGGCCAACGAATCTTGGTGCTAACTTGCCTCTCCTGCCAAATCGTATTACGCTCTTCAACGGAGAAATCTTGACAAACACCAAGTCACCAACGGAGAATTTTAGGTCTCTTCTCCTCTTATCAGCATAACTCTTCTGCCTATCCTGGGCAGCCTTCATTCGTTGTTAAATGGTCTTGATCTTATCTGAAGTTTCCCTCACCACATCTGGTCCAAGCATAAACTTCTCGCCAGTCTCTATCAAACATGATGGTGAGTTGCACGGTCTTCCATACAACGCTTCAAACGGAGCCATACTGATATTGGATTGGTAGCTATTATTATATGCAAACTCTACTAGATGCAAATGGTCATCCCATAATCCACCAAAATCCAATATATATGCTCTCAAGAGATCTTCCAAAATACGATTCACCCTCTCCGTCTGACCGTCGATCTGAGGATGATATGCGGTACTGAGATGTAATTCTGACCCTAGAGCCTCTTGTAAGCTCTTCCAAAACCCACTAGTGAACAACGGGTCTCGGTCACTCAGAATGCTTTTAGGTACTCCATGAAATCTCACTACCCACTTCATATACAATTCTGCTAACTTAGCTGCCGTTCTGGTCGATTTGACTGGTATAAATCTTGTACTTTTAGTCAATCGGTCCACAATTACCCAAATGCTATCATGTCCCGATCTAGTCCTTGGTAAACCATCGATGAAATCCATCGAGACTTGCTCCCATTTCCATTCGGGGATTTCTAATGGCTGTAACAACCCACTAGGCTTCTTTTGCTCGGCTTTAACTAGCTGGCAATTCATGCACTTGGATATAAACTTCCCAATGTCTCTTTTCATCTCTTCCCAGTAGTAGGTCTACTTCATGTCTCGATACATCTTGTTACCACCGGGGTGTATAGTCAGTTTTGAGTGATGACATTCTCTAAGCACTTCATCTCTCAATCCATTGACATTGGGTACGACTAGTCTTCCATCCTTTCTAAGCCATCCATCTCGATCAAGCCCATACTTGTTCATCTCCTCATCGATACCCATCTCCAACTTGGAGATGATTTCCAATAAGTTAGGATCGTCCCTCTGACTAGAGCCGATCTGCTCAATCAAAGTGGGTCTGACCGTCAAACTTGCTAACATTTCTGGATTCAATTCGCACTTTGGTCTGAAATCAAACCCAGCGATGTACTCCAGTTGCTTCCATTCTAGAAACATAGCCCCTAAGCTGGCATATCTCCTACTCAATGCATCAGCCACCGCATTGCCCTTTCCCGGTGTATATGCGATGTCAAAATCATAGGAAGCCAAGAATTCTAACCACCTTTGTTGCCAAAGATTTAGATCCTTCTGGGAGAAGAGATACTTCAATGACTTATGATCTGTAAACAGCTCAAATCTTTCTCCCAAGAGATAGTGTCTCCACATCTTCAACGCGAACACGATCGCTGCCAATTCCAAATCATGGGTAGGGTATCTTCTCTCGTGCGGTTTCAATTGCCGACTTGCATAAGCTAAAACCCTACCGCGTTGCATCAATACAGCACCCAGTCCGGTACCACAGGCATCCGTGTATACCGTCATCTCTTCATTCCCCTTAGGAATGACTAACACTGGTGCGCATGTCAACTTGTCCTTTAGACTCTTGAATACATTCTCGCACCTTTCATCCCAGGCAAAAGCTTGATTCTTCTTGGTCAACTGGGTCAATGGTGCTGCTATCTTAGAGAAACCTTGGATAAACTTACGATAATATCCAGCTAACCCCAAGAAACCTCTTACATCTGTTGCATTCTTGGGCGTAGGCCAATCCTGTACCGTAGCCACCTTCGCCGGATCCACGGCAATACCATTCTCTGATACAACATGGCCCAAGAACCTCACTTCCCTCTTCCAGAAGTGACACTTAGAAAACTTTGCTTTCAATTGGTGTTTTCTCAACACCTCCATCACTATTCTTAAATGTTCCTTGTGTTCTTCCTCTGTCCTCGAGTAGACCAAAATATCATCAACGAACACAAGGATAAACTTATTCAACTGATCTCTGAATACCCTATTCATAAGATCCACAAAATATGTTGGGGCATTGGTCAGCCCGATTGGCATGACCAACCACTCATAAAATCCAGACGGCGTTCGAAATGTCATTTTAGCTATACTCTCAGCTTCCACTCTAAGCCGATGAAAACCTGTCGCGAGATCCAACTGAGAAAATACTCTCGCGCCACTCAACTGATCGAACAAATCATCTATCCGCAGTAGAGGATACTTGTTCTTCCTCGTCACTTTATTCAACTCGCGGTAGTCTACACACAAACGAGGGGAACCATCCGCCTTGGTAGCAAACACAACTGGTGCTCCCCATTCAGAAACACTCCTTCTGATAAATCCCTTCTTCAAAAGATCGCTGACTTGCACCTCGAGCTCTCGCTGCTCCCTTGGTGCCATACGACGAAGTGGCATCACTATAGGTCTGACATCTTTTACCAAATCAATACGGAACTCAATCTCTCGGTGTGGTGGAAGCCCGGTCACTTCTTCGAAAACATCCGGATACTGGCCAACCGCGGGCAAACCTGACAACTCACTATGCGGAATGTCGAGGGAGTTTAGAAAACTAGCCAATACCCCCTTACTGGGTAGACCACCAAACACTATCCTCCGTCCGTCATCCGCACTAGCTGTCACCAAAAATCCCTCACAGTCTACCACCACCCCGTATCTTCGGAGCCAATCTACTCCCAAAATAATGCCAAACCCAGTAAAGCCCAAAACAAAGCAATCACAAAAAAACATGCATCCATGACTCGATAAGACCACATTACGACAAACCATGCTAAGGCTAGTCGAACCACCAATCGGGTTCGTCACTACTAAAGGTCTATCGACAATCTCGGGCTCCAATCCCAACCTATCTACCAGGTCACTAGATATGAAAGAACTGGAAGCTTCGGTATCAAACAAAACTCTAACAGGAACATCATAAACAGAAAGCATACCTTGAATGGCGACATTCTTTCCCTTCTCCGCCGCTGTTGGGGCATTCGACGAAGAAGGAATAACATTAAGGGCGTAGGCTTTCACCATTTGCTTTTCTTTAGGGAATTGCGGACACTTGTCCTTGTGATGTCCCATTTGGCCACAGTTGAAGCACCTCCTATCCGCTGGCTTGGCCCGACAATTACTAGCATAATGGCCCTTCTTACCACAGCTGAAGCACTCAACATCTTGCTTATTCTTTTTCTTCTGGCCATCCTTAGTCTGATTCTGCTTTCTCTTATTCTGGGAACCACCCTTGCCTCCACCACTTGTTTGTGGCTTTGGCTCCTCTGCAGATGGAACCTCAGTCTTCGGCTTAGGGTAGAGACTTTCTGACCTCAATGCTTTCCCCACAATCGACTCAAACATCTCATCGATGTGGTTAATAAGCCTTTCCCCCAAGTACTGATCCAAACCAGTTATGAATTTCTCATTATTCTTCTCGGCAGTATCAATAAGAGAAACCCCATATTTTGACAAAGTGTCGAATTCAGCAATATACTCCGAGAAAGCTCTGCCATTCTGCTTGAGCTCCACGAATTTCTTAAACAGCACTGACTTCTGAGCAGCTGGAATGAACTTCTCGCTAAAGCGAACCTTAAACTGATCCCAAGTAATCTGATCTTCGGGAGTAGCTGCCTTTATAGCATTCCACCAATTCATTGCCCGCCCTTGCAGCTGACGGGACGCTAGCTTTCTCTTCATCGCATCCTCGATACCCAAATTCTCGAAGATACGTTCGCAACTATCCAACCAATCTTGAACATCCGTGGCCGACTCCGTTCCGTGAAACGGCTTCCCACCAAGACTAGTATAATCCTTATTTAGCTTGGCGAAATCGACCCTCGGCGCCTGCACTATTGGACCACCACCATTTCCACCATTGGGGGCTGCCCTCTGCACATCCCTAAGCATCTCTCTCATGAGGTCAGTAAACATCGCCCTCATGTCAGCAACATTCCCATTATTGGCCCCTCTACGGGTACCTCTAACATATCGGCTCATCGTCAATCTGAAGAAGGAAACGATTAACGACCCCATAGTGGTGCTAGTGCAGCACGACTTCATTCTTATACTACTAATAGTATATATATATATAGCTTTTAAAAACCAAAATAATCACAAATACGCTCTCTTGTATACGTATATTATCTCTCCCTAGGTTAACTACGCAACCTAGAGCTCTGATACCAAGTGTGATGGGCCCGCCCCGCACCAGCCTGCATTTCCTCCGAAGGTGCGCTGTACACATGCCCAACTAGCACGGGACGGTCGTCAGAAGAAAGGAAAGAAGGGGATTAACTAACGGGGAACCTGTAGAATGTCTCACAGCGCATGGAATAAAATATAATAATAATAACATACTTGACATAAGACAGGTGAGACAGTGCATAAGCTGATAACTAAAATCAACATCAACATCAGAGCAGCGGAAATCCAAGTACAGCTTATTACAACTTTTCAAATTTACTGTCTCTAAACAAATGAAAGCTAAAGTAGAAGATGCACCACCAATGCCCAAGCAGTGATCTTCAACAACACAGGGAGAATACTATATATATATATTACGTGGAAGCCTCATGCTCGTCTCCGGATCATCTACCCGTTCATCACCAGCTAACCTGTCTCTAGTCTGCTCGTGTGAGCACCCAGAGTAATAAGAGGAGACATAAAACTCTGGGTCAGACATAAAGCCTGGTATGAGCGATAAGCATCTAAACAAAACAATAACAGGTATACTAAACCATACCTGAACCTGGACCTGCAACCAAAGAGTTAGTACCACATACCGTACAGTACTCTAAGGTGCCATAATAAATAGTGTAATGGATACGGGGGTGGGGTGTGCATGTCATAATGATAGCAAACAAATCAACCATCCTCACATCTCTCACTCAGTGCGTAAAGCATACGATGTCCACCACTGTCAATCACTAGACCCATCGAAGTAGTGACGGAGTTCAACCTGTACAACTACTGCTACTACCAAGCTTACCACATGGAGTCATGACCAAATCTTTACAAATGACCCCACTTCATTGGTTTATAGCCCTTTAGTCGTACCTAGGCCATTGCAGCCCAGAATCCGTTCACGTACTTCCCATACATAGTGATCCAAAGTCATAAACATCGACTGCCCCTTGGCACACGTCCCGCAGCAAAGCCTAATCATGAAGTGAACTCATCGGTTCTCAACTGGATCCTGAGCTCTAACTTCCCATATTGGACTACCTTTGCATCTCGGGTTATTGGTCAATACTGGGTCGGGTAGGGTTCTCCTTCTAGCCATCGGTTCGGGTCGGGTCCTCTACTTTGAATTGGCTCTGTTCGTAGTCTTCCCCTGTAGCGGTTCGGTTCGGGTCCACAGCGTTTCATCGGTTCAGGTCGGGCGTCCCACTTCGGGTCGGGTCGGGTGTCCTCCTCCGGGTCGGGTCTGGTGCCATCTCCCTTCCAGTTCGTGCTTCCGCTCCGATCCGCTCCCTCGTTCTTCATGTGCTCCGATCCGATCCCTCCTTCTTTATCTGATCCGATCCCAGTTCAATTAGCGTGGCCTTCCCTCTTGCCAGTTCTCCCAAGTGTCAAGTTCCGATCCGAGCCCTTCGTCCCTAAGTCGATCCGATCCCCAGCTTAACCAACATGGCCTTCCTTTTTGCCAAGCCTCTTTTGTGCCAGACTCCGGTTCGGGTCGGGTTCCTTGCCTAGGTCTCCTATCCGATCCGAGCCCATATCCGGTCCGATCCGAAACCCTGCACAACTTTCTGCAATTTTTTCCAGCAACTTGTTTACGCCATTCGACGACGTTTTCAACAAATCTAACTATACTAATCAATCACAAATCATCCCAAACAGTCATAGCAACATAGCAAACTAACCACAAACACCAAAATAATGAATTCATATGTCAAAATGGATCAAATATACCCAAAACCCCTTATTTTCCCTTAAGCATGTTTAAGCAAAACTAATCATAAGGTTAACGAAACTTAATCAAATCGAACCAAATTTCTAACAGAGGCATAAAATATTATTTAAGAATTTCTAAACATTTTTCCAGAATTTATTAGTGTATAAATTCGCTAATCTTCACTAATTACCCTTAATTAACTGTAATTAGTGCCAAAACGATGCTAACCACTCACCTTGGCCACAAAATAAAACACCAAATCTGAAATACTCTCTGTTTGGGTCGAATTCCTATGTATATCAGCAGCTCCAACCTTGCTCTGTTGCTATTTGGCCCTGATTTGATGCAGTTTAGGATTAATCTTCACTAAAAATGTGTTTTGGAGTGGTTTTAGAGGATGGAAGCCATTACTAGGGTCTCAAGAAGGTTTGTGGCGGCTCAAAACTGAAATGAAAGTGATTTCCTAACCCTAATCAGCCCTCCTATGCCTCTAAACACGAAATTCCCCTCTGGGCCTAGCTGCTAATCACCCGGTTAAGCCCAATTAGCTAAAATTAACCCTCTATATTTTCATTCATCCATATCTCCCAAACGGTAAGTCCGTTTGGCTATTATGACCACTCTACGGAAAGAGAAACCATCATCCGGAGCCAATGAAAGTGGTTTCAAGTCAAAATTCCTTTCCAGTCAAAAGTTATGGCCAAAACAGTGCCAACTAGGGGTAAAATGGTCATTTAAAAATCGGGAAAAATCATGAACATGGGAAATTACCCCAATAGTCGTCTCCCAAAGTTACATGACCATACGGCTTCATATGTGGAAGAAAGAAATATTCTACGGTCCTATGATGCGTAGAATACGGGTCGTTACATGTTCTTTACACCATATGTTAGTGGCACCTTAGAGTATTGAGCGGTATGTTGTGCTAACTCTTTGGTTGCAGGTCCAGGTTCAGGTATGATTGGATTATACCTGTTATTGTTCTGTTTTGTTGCTTATCGCTCGTACCAGACTTTTGTCTGACCCGGAGTTTTATGTATCTTCTTATTACTCTGGGTGCTCCTAAACGAGTAAACTAGAGACAGGTTAGGTGGATGCACGAGTAGCTGTACCGGAGATGAGCAGGAGGCTCCCACGTATGATATATAGATATTCTCCCTGTGTTGTTGAAGGTCACCGCTTGGGCATTAGTAGTGTACCTTCTTCTTTTACTTTCTTTTGCTTTAGAGACAGTTTTAAAGTTGTAATAATGATGTTGGATCATAAGCGGTATTTTGGATTTCCGCTGCTATGATGATGATGGTTTTAGTTTTCAGCTTATGCACTATCTCGTCTGTTTTATGTCAAGTATGTTACTATTATATTTTATTTCATGCGCTGTGTGACATTCTACAGGTTTCTTTGTTCGTTCTTTCATCTTCTTTCCTTTCTTTGACGACCATCATGTGCTAGCGGACATGTGTACATCGCACTTTCGGGGGAAATGTCGGTTAATGCGGGGCGAGACATCACACTTGGTATCAGAGCTCTAGGTTGCGTAATTAACCTAGGGAAGTCGTCAGGGAGAGATAGTATACGTATATAAGAGCGCGTATTTGTTACATTTTGGTTTTCAAAAGCTAGCTGTATATATACTATTAGTATATCTAGGGATGAGGTTGCACTGCACTGACACCACAAAGAAGATGGTTAATCGTTTTCTGTGTACAGATTGAACGATGAGCCGATATACGAGGTGGATTGGTAAAGCAGCCAATAATGGGAATGCTCCTGATATGAGGACGATGTTCACTGACTTCATGAGAAAGATGCTTAGGGATGCTCGGGGAGCAGTTCCTAATGCTGCTAAAGGTGGTGGTGCAGTAGTGCAGGCGCCTAGGGCCGATTTCGTCAAGCTGTGCAAGGATTACACTAGTCTTGGTGGGAAGCCGATCCACGGAACAGAGTCGGCTACAAAAGTTCAAGATTGGCTAGATAGTTGTGAGCGCATCGTCGAAGATTTAGGAATCGAAGACGCAATGAAGAGGAAGCTAGCATCGCGTCAACTACAAGGACGAGCTATGAATTGGTGGAATGCTATTAAGGCAGCTAGTCCTGAGGATCAAGTTACTTGGAATCAGTTTAAGACTCGCTTTTGTGATAAGTTTATTCCTACTGCTCATAAATTAGAATTGTTCAGGAAGTTCTTGGAGCTTAAGTAGAATGGTAGAGCAGTCTCGGTGTATATCGCTGAATTCGACACTTTATCGAAATATGGATTGTCCCTTATCGATACAGTCGAAAAGAAGAACGAAAAGTTCATAACTGGTTTAGATGGGTACTTGGGGGAAAGACTTATAAACCATATCGATGAGACGTTCGAGTCTATTGTAGGAAAGGCATTAAGGTCAGAGAGCCTTTTCCCTAAGTTAAGGACCGAAGTTGCTATTGCATCTACAGAGGAACCAAAGCCGAAAGCAGGCGGCGAAGGCAAGAAGAATTCTCAGAACAAGAGGAAGCAGAACCCGACCAAGGATGGTCAGAATAAGAAGAATAAGAATGGTGGCGAGTGCTTTAGTTGTGGCAAGAAGGGCCGCTATGCCAGAGATTGTCGAGAAAATCCTGGGGAAAGGAAGTGCTTTAACTGCGGCCAGACGGGACACCACAAGGATGATTGTCCACAACCTCCCTAGGGAGAAGTAGATTGTGAAAGCGTATGCTATCAACGTTGTTCCTTCTTCGTCGAATGCTCCAACTATGGCATAGAAGGGAAAAGGCGTCATTATCAAAGGTATGCTTTCTATTTAAGATGTTTCTGTTCGAGTATTGGTGGTTCGACTAGCCTTAGTATGATTTGCCGTAACGTGGTCTTATCGAGTCATGGATGTATGTTTGTTTGTGATTGCTTTGTTTTGGGCTTTACTGGGTTTAGCATTATTTTGGGGAGTCGATCTACTCTAAAGGAATAGGGTGGTATTAGGTACCTACCTAGTGATGGCGATAGTAACTGGAGTTAAGGAAGCTGAGAGGTTATCGTTGCAATAAGTTCTAGTTGTCTCTGGGAGGCAAATGAGTGCTCCAGTGCTTAGTTGTTTTGCTAGTATCACCTCACGTGGATTGTCTGAATTCAGAGGAGATGTTCCTTGGGTGCTTGTCTGATATTGGTTTAGGCCTTTGGGGGCATGTGCTTGGGGAATGTCGAGTTCGACTAGGATGGTTTGCGTGAGAGATAAATAGTTGTTGCAATTCTTCATTGGATGATATCTTGGGTTACTCGAGGAGTGATGGGCAACCGTGACATGATAAGACTGTTCAATGGTATAGACTGCCCCGAGTTAGACTCGATAGGTTTATGAGATTGCTCGACTGGGACGTGAGAAAGATGCAAAGCAATGGATTGTTTAGGACCCTATGCTGATGTTTTCTTTGGATAGTAGAACTTTGAAGAAATAGGATGTGTTCGTTGATCATGGAAGATGCAACGAAGATTAGGACGATTCAAGTTGGACTTGAACTCGTAAAAGAAAATGGGTGTTCATTGATCTTGGAGATGCAACGAATAAGGAGACGACTCATGTTGGACTAGAGTTTGTCGGTAATAGATACTCAAGACTGGGTCTGAGTTATAGATTGACTCGAGTTGGACTCGAGAAGGTTGCAAGGAATTGGATTTGGCTCGAGTTGGACTCGAGAAGGCAGCAAGATAATGGATAGACTTGGGTTGGACTCAAGTATTTTAGGCGGACTTAAAGCAGGGGTATCTAGGGACGCCCGTTACGTTGGATCCGTTGGACGTGATCTAGTTATCCTTGGAGGATAAAACGTACGTTGGACGTACGGTAGTCCGTTTGGAGGCTGGGCTTCCATTAGTTCTTGATGTTGGTTGGACCAAACATACAAGAATCGACATATTGGGATTGGTTAGACCAGTCATGTAGGTGTCGACATGTTCATGGCTTTAGCAGGTGATAGGTAGAACTTGTTTGATGGATGTTATGGTTGCTATGTTTGTCCCTATCTTTCTTCTCTTGAGTAGACTATCACCTGTAAGGTTCTAGCGATGGGGAACAAAGAGATGGTAGTATAGACGGACATTAGGCTATGTATCAGTGTAGCGGGGTAGTCATTACTCCATGCGGCAGAGTGATCGTAGCAAGGTTATGAGCCAGTACAGTGAAGTTGTCATGACTTCATGGGGCAGAGTGGACATAGCAAAGGATTTAGGTGTGCTAGCAGTTGCACTGAGTAGGAGGCATGCCAGTCTAGAGGTTATGTTTCTGGGTTGGAAGCAGCTAGAGTATATCACAGGATATGATTTCAGACCCAAGAGAGAATTGGATTCAGAAACACTAGTAAGCTTGACGATTAGATCGATTTTGATTGAGTGGATTGGTTCCAGTTAGAAGGACGATCCTGACCTATTGGAAATCATCTCTAGGGTAGAGATGGGTATCGATGGAAAGAGAATGATCAAGCAAGGATTTGATCGAGAAGGATGGCTTCAAAAGAATAGGGGACTAGTTGTACCCAACGTAGACAGACTGAGAGATGAAGTGCTTAGAGCATATCATCACTCGAAACTGACTATACATCCCGGTGGTAGCAAAATGTATTGAGACATGGATCAGACCTACCACTGGGAAATGATAAATAAGGACGTTGGGAAGTTTATGTCCAAATGCATGAATTGCCAGTTAGTTAAAGCTGAGCAAAAGAAGCCTAGTGGGTTGTTACAACAATTAGAAATTCCTAAATGGAAATGGGAACAAGTCTCAATGGATTATATTGATGGTTTACCAAGGACTAGGTCAGGTCATGATGGTATTTGAGTGAATCGTATACTAGAGGATCTTTTGAGAACTTATATATTGGATTTTGGAGGGTCATGGGATGGCCATTTGTATCTGGTTGAGTTATAGTTATTAGCCTAGTATTGGTATGGTTCCAATTGAAACTTTGTACGGAAGACCGTGCAAGGCACCATCATGTTGGTTGGAGAATGGTGAGAAATTTGAGCTTAGACCAGAAATAATAAGAGGGACTTCGGGCAAGATCAAGAATATCCAACAGAGAATGAAGACTACCTAAGATAGGTAGAAGACTTATGTCGATAAGAGACGAAGAGATTTGGAATTCTTCGTTAACGACTTGGTGTTCGTCAAGGTCTCTCCGTTGATGAATGTGATTCGTTTTGGTGGGAAAGATAAGTTAGCACCAAGGTTTGTTGGTCCATTTTCAGTTCTCGAGCAAGATGGGAATTGGCATATAAAGTTGAATCAAGATGGCAGGAGTTCATAATGTATTTCACGTTTCCCAGTTAAGGAAATTCGTGCACGACCCCGATACGACTATTTCACCCGATCAGTTGGTTGATATCGAAGTAGAACCCGAGGCAGTTGGGAATCGCAAGTCGATTCGTATTGTCAAGCACGATACGAAGAAACTTCGAAGGAAGCGGTGAATATAGTCAAGGTTCAGTGGGGCGAGGATGGGAATGACTGTACTTGGGACACATAGGAGAGCATTAGGAAGACGTATCCAGAACTCTTTGCTTGGTAAGATTTTAATTGCGACTTAGTTTTTCGCATGCTAGGATAGACTTGTTTGTTGTTTTGTATGTTTGATTGTTGTGAATAGTGCGGAATCCTTTGCTTGTTTCTTAGTTAAGGAATTTCAGGGGCAAAATTTCTTAAGGGGGGGGGGGGGGAGGGGAGAATGTAACGACCCGCATTCTACGCATCGAAGAATCGTAGAATATTTATTTCTCTCACATACGAAATCGTATGGTCATGTAACTTTGGGAGACGACTATTGGGGTCATTTCACAAGTTCATGATTTTTGCCGATTTTTAAATGACCATTTTGCCATAACTTTTGATTGGTAAGGAGTTTTGACCTAAAACCACTTACATTAGATCCGGATGATGGTTTACCTTTCCGTAAAGTGGTCACATTAGCCAAACGGACGCACCGTTTGGGAGATATGGCTGAAACAAGGTTTAGAAGGTGAAAAACAGCTTAACCGGGCCTAATTAGAGTGATTAACAGCTAAGCCCATAACCCATTTTGGGATTAGGGTTATGGGAGGACTGAAATGAGTTAGAGAATAGTTTCTATTCATTTTTTCAGCCGCCACAAACCTCCCTTGAGCTCTAGCAATGACCCCCATCTTCTAAATCGCTCCCAAAACACCATTTTTATCATTCCTAATCAGTAATTAAGCAAATCAACATCAAATCAAGGCGGATTAGCGTCAAATCAGAGATAGGGCTGCTGGAATATATTGGGATCCGTGTCATTACAGTAGAGTTTCAGATCTAAGATTTTAATTGTGGCTAAGATGAGTGATTTGCATTATTTTTCACTAATTATGGCTAATTAGGGTAATTAGCGAAGATTAGCGAAATTATAACTCAGAAAAATCTAGAAAACTTTGTAAAATTCTAGAATATTATTTTATGCCTCTGATATGAATTTGGGTTAATTTGGACTAATTTTGCTAATCCCAGAATTTAGGGGATTAAGGGGTGATTAGTGATAATTAGCGAAATTTTGCATCATAAAAATCTGGAAAAATTTGTAAAATTCTAAAATATTATTTTAGGGTTCTGATAGAAATTTGGGTTGATTTGGTTAAGTTTTACTAATCTTATCATTAGTTATTGTTAAACATGCTTAAGGGAAAATATGAGATTTTGGCTATGTTTGATCCGTTTTAACTTATCAAGTTGTTGTTTTGCTGTTTGTGGATGTTTATACATGTTGCTATGGCTGTATTGTATTCTTTGCGATTGTTTAGAACAGTTAGATTGGTCGAAAATGTCGTCGAATGGTGTAAAACAGTCGTTGGAAAGAAGTGTAGGAAATTACCCGAACCGGATCGGATCGGAGGGGGAAGCACGATCCGAACCGCTCGCACTTGAAGCTCCACGATCCGACCTGAGCATGGTGGCACGACCTGAAGAGAGCACCCAATCCGAACCGCGTCACTCGACTCGAACCGATGCACCAGGGATGGACTTGAGAGGCTCGACCCGATCCGGAGTGCTTGGGAAGGAGAACTGAACCGCTTGCCTGAAGTCACGATCTGATGCTCTGGAGATATTCCGAACCGATCCGAAGCAGGGGCCACGATCCGATCAGTAGGGGGTATTCCGATCCGAACCAAGATGCTTGGGTTTGAGGCGTGAACCACGATCCGAACTAGAAGTATGAGTTGAAGTGAAGAACAGGAACCGAACCGATCCGGAGAAGACCAAAACCCGAGATGCAAAGGTAGTCCAAATGGGAAGCTTGTAGTCAGGATCCAGTTGGGAACTAACGAGTTAACTTCACGATTGGACTTTGCTGCGGGACGTATGCAAAGGGGTTGTCGGTATTCATAACTTTGGTTCACCACTGAGAGACGGATAGTGGGCTTGTAGTGATAGTTGTACGGGGTTGGACTCCGTCAGGGTCCAAAGGATTAGGTGACCAAATAGTGGATATCGTATGCTTTACTCACTGAGTGAGAGATGTGAAGATGGTTGTTATGCTTGATCGTTTTCCATCACTATGACATGCACATCACCACCTCCGTATTCTTTACACCATATGTTAGTGGCACCTTAGAGTACTGAGAGGTATGTTATGCTAACTCTTTGGTTTCAGGTCCAGGTTTGATTGGATTATACTTGTTATTGTTCTGTTTTGTTGCTTATCGCTCATACCAGACTTTTGTCTTACCCAGTGTTTTATGTATCTTCTTATTACTCTGGGTGCCCCTAAACGAGCAGACTAGAGACAGGTTAGGTGGTATGCACGAGTAGTTGTACCGGAGACGAGCAGGAGGCTCCCATGTATGATATATAGATATTCTCCCTGTGTTGTTGAAGGTCACTGCTTGGGCATTAGTAGTGTACCTCCTTCTTTTACTTTCTTTTGCTTTAGTGACAATTTTAAAGTTGTAATAATGATGTTGGATCATAAGCTGTATTTTGGATTTCCGCTGTTATGATGATGGTTTTAGTTTTCAGCTTATGCACTGTCTCGCCTGTTTTATGTCAAGTATGCCACTATTATATTTTATTCCATGCATTGTGAGACATTCTACAGGTCTCTTTATTAGTTCTTTCATCTTCTTTCCTTTCTTTGACGATCGTCCCGTGCTAGCAGACATGTGTACAGCGCACTTTCGGGGGGAAATGTCGGTCAATGCGGGGCGGGCCTTCACAGTATTACAATTTCATTACATGTTTCGCTTAATCTAATTATTAAGCCTACAGATTCACATGTCCCAATCCTCGAGTCATAATCCAGAGTGTAATATGTTCCCTAAATTCTAATCATATATCACAGTATAGATTATGCCCCCAAAACCCAAGTCAAGATTTATAATACAAGGTATTCCCTAATTTATCTTTCCCAACCGTTCCCCATTTTGTTCGTTTGCGTATTTCAGCGATAGGCCTAGGCTCGAAGGTAGCCAAGGATATAAAAGTAAAAAGTGAAAGTGGGAGAGAAGAGAACAGAAATAGGAATAATAACAGAATAGGCATATGATAGGAATAAGCATATAAAAAATAGGCATATAAGAACTGAACAGTAGATCAGGTGTATATGTAATGACAGATCTATTTAGGTATGAATTAGATTCTTAACAGGCATAGTTTTAGATCCAGATTTATAAGCATATCAGGTTTACTTGTTAAATGTTTATATCTAAAAATAACATGAACTCACGGAGACTGGATCTAAAGAATAGGGAATAACAAGCAAATGTTGCAGAAGAATTTCTTGTATGCGTATAAGCTGTTGTTGAAGAAAAATAAGCAAACTCAATCCAAGTAGGGGCAGCATCTTGTTGTCTCCATTATTTTAGGTGAATAAAAAAATAGAAACGAGATCCTATTTATTGCCTTAAGCCAACGAATCTCATTCAGAAACAAGTCCAGGTTCAGAAACGAACCTGGATGGATCTGGGGGTGTGTCGACCCAAGGATTAACACCCCCTTGAGTGTGTCGACCCATGGGTTGACAACCCTGGGGCGTGGGTTGACCCCCGACGGGTCTCATTCCCACGTCCCTTCCCCGCTTTGATTTCGAACTGTTTTGAATTTCTGAACTTGATTTATTTATATATATTTCTCTTATACGTATACAAACTTCTAAGCTTAATAACTTCTTCATACGATGTCTGTTTTACACAAACTCGGAGTTTATCTTAAGCAAATTTCGAGACGAACGTAATGTCAGTCCGTTTTACATAATTCCCAATATTTAATTAAGTATCTTTAGTTTACCATTATAGTGTTCTTTTGAAAATACGAGGTGTTACACTAGCTAAGGGGCCTTACTAATTAAGGCTTCCATCATTCATGCATACAAATCTATACCATGTTTAAGGTGAGAGATGGTGTTTCGCTTTACCATCTAGATCACCTTATTGGATAATCCCCTTGGTAACTTAATACTTCCCGTATGATAGGTAGTCCTATGAAATGACCATACTGGACATTTTTAGTTTCAAGGTTTGGGTAGGCCTCACATACACCATTTAGGACTCCTATACTAGAAGACCTACACTCAGGTGGACTCCTTGACCCAAGCCACTTAAGACCCAAGGAAGCGGACAATACGCGGAGATTATTAAGTTTACACCCAATTAGCCTTTAAATGCCTCTTCCTATAGGAATGAAGCAGGCCACATTATTGAGCCATTCCCATTTAGTTTGGCTTTATGGGGATACTATACTTACGCCAAGTGCCTTTCGTCACTGGTTCTTATATTATCCTGTATAAATATGGAAAGTTATATTCTCCTTATCCTAGGATATTTGATTAATCTTTTTTACTTATTGGACTTAGTATTTAAACGACAACCAATACCCATTAATCCCCTTTTTGTTTCATTATTTCTATTTAAATGGGTTATTGCCATGTATGACCATAACGGTCATATTTTTTTAAGGCAGTGATTTATCTTTTAAATTGTTATTTGCTGTCATTCATTATAATTAATGTTACTTATGAACCTAACGGTCATAATTTCCTAAGACTTTAATTATCTTTAATTATCATTTATTTCCATTGATTATAATTAATGTCATTTATGAGCATAATGGTACGGTCATAATTTTCCTAAGACTTTAATTAATAATGGAATATCCGTATTTTATCAGTCCCAAAATATCTTTTGTTGTACCCCAACAAGCATTTCTAAATATTTGATTACTTATTAATTATTTGTTGTGTATGTGTATATGCACATATTTATGCACCAGACCTCTCGACCACTTATGGATACTGAATTTGTCGGGCTGTCCCGGGCAGACTTCTACCACAAGTTGAACTTAATCTCCATTCTTTATACAATTATATTTACGCACTAGACCCCTCACATTGAGTTGACTACTTCTGGATGTTGGATTTGTTGGGCGGATCCATGTAGACTTCAACCACAAGTCGAATTTAACCTCGTGTCTTAATGCGGTTATAATTCAAATTTCCTAATTGGGGTTTACATTAATAATACTAGGCAATTTAGAAATTATAACCGTTAGGCTTAACTACCTTATTTAATTTATTTTCCCATAAATCAGTTACGCTTACAATAGTTAATTATTTATTTATTGTCCTATTTATAGCAATCAATTACACTAATTGCTACAATGGTCACCACAAATATATTCATTTATTATGGGCTACAATTACATGTATAATTCCAGAAATGAAATTCGTTCAAACATTCATTATTATAGATATTTCGTTATTTACGTAGATTCAAATGGACAATGTATATATATATGTATATTTATATTTTAGCGCAGTTAACCCAGTTATTTTCTTTTATTACTATTAGCGTTAAGTTTAATAATTTGGTTCAACTAATAACCAAACATACCTTTTTGTATTCAATCTGGAAATAAGGCTTTAAATCTTACAAAAAGACTGTCAACTAAAATTACTGTAAATCATGCCTGTATATTAAAGTAAACATATTTCAAACCACAAGAAATATATATGTATATATATATATATGTTTTGGAATAGTTGATGTAAACTACGCACAAATACATATATTTATATTTATGCGTGAATTTACGCAACTTTCCCCTTTTTCAATATTTGACATATTTCTTATTGGTTTCAAATGATGTCTTTTTATTTAAAAAGTGCAAAAAGCCACAATTCGCAATAACTAAGTTAAACCCCAAAAAAATTGAGCACAAATAAGCTTATGCCATTTTTAATCAAAATTACATAATTCGTTGTTATATCTTTTTTACATAATTCACCGTTTAACACTGAAACTAGAGATCTGGAATAAAACTACATCTTAACAACGTTTATGGGACTGATTTCTAGATCTACAGTGTTCTACAATAACCACAAATTTCCTCAAACACAATTGTAGACAATAATTTAATAATTTAGTAAGCCTAAATATTATCATTCCAAACCACAAATATATAATTCAGATTTTTGACAACATTTATAAATAGATATGGTAAGCCTCATTTTAGGTTTAACAATATATAAACAGATCTGGTAAATGTTAGGCATAGATTTAAGATCCAATGCAAACGAGATAATAAGTTATTGTAACTTTGTATATAAATTTCCCACTCACTTGTAAGCATCCAAATCTAAAATCTGAATAATCTTTTAGTCTTACAAATCCCAAATTCTTACAGATCTATAATTATTCTGAAAGGGGATACTTTCAAATCTGTAGATTAGCAAGAAAATAGGAAAAGAGAGGAGAAACTGATGTTGAATAGTCTAGCCATCAATTCACACTCTTTTCCATTTGAATATGACAATCCCTTTCAAATCTATATGATTTATGTTTGATTGATTGTATATAAATATATTTTTGATTAAGAAATTGATTTGAAGAGAAAGGGAAATGGCAGAGCTTCGCCGCTGCCTACAGATTTGTGTGGAAAAGAATGAGGCCTTACCCCTTTATGTATAGGAATGGAATTGGCCATGAACCGTTAGATTTATTTTAATTAACATCCGTCCATTTATTTAATAATATTTAATGAAAATACCCATTAAACCTAGCCGCCACTGGGAACTACAGGCCCGAAGTAATCAATTGCTTGGGTGTCGACCGCCCTTTGTCTATTTTGCCTAATGAGGGCTGGTTTTAAATGGTAAGATATATTATTTTTATTACATTTATCTATTTCCGTCTATTTTCCGTATTTCATCTGTAACTTTTTCAGACGGACTCCGTTCGCGAAACTCCGAACATGAAAGTTGACCAGAATTCTGAGACGAAGCATCGGTTAAAGTTTTATGGTCAAATTCCATCGTTTGCAAAATTATTATTTTTAAAATCTAATAAATAACTAATCTATTGTCGAAATTCCAGGTTGTACATTCTTCCCCACTTAAAAGGAATTTCGTCCCAAAATTCTGACACTTACTTATCATATCCTATACAACCAATTTGTGTACATCCACTTTGCAACCATGTGCGCATCTGCAAAGTGTACATAATGCATATCAATCATAAAACATGTATGCACAATGATTCAAAATCGGATCCTCTTATATGTATGCATTAAAATTTTAAAATACTTTTGAAAACATGATGCAAAACATCCTAAATATGCTGACACTTCTATATGAACGCAAATTTTGAAAATCTTTTTTCATCCATAACCGTCACACGATTACGAATAAAAGCGTGAAACAACTAATTTTTCATCCAAACCCTACCATTCAAAACGTCAACGCATCTAATCGTTTTTTACTTTATTACTCCTAAATTGGAAACAGGAAATCAAGACAAAGAATTTTAATGTTCCCTTTGCTTGTAAATATTCCATTTTCCAAACTACAGTTGAAGTTTCACCTCAGTTACCCAAAATACTCCAAAAAATTTCATTTGTAGACTATAAAGGAGGCTCAAAATAAGCTCTAAAGATGTAAAACGAGTTAATTAGCAACTCACGCATATCGCTGATAAGGTATGAAAACAATGTTTTCAAGACAAAACCAGCCTTTTCCTTGTTATCGTTATCGTTTTTATCACATCGTCAGTCCTATTACACCGCTAAAACGCACACACAAACCATTCCAAAATCTTCTTTACACTGTCCATGCGACCAAAAATCGAAATTTTCCATAAAATAATTTTTTCGCTTTAAACTCTTCTTGAAAATTTCTGAAAATTTCTTTTCAACACCACTTTACTTTCTATGCATGATCTACATGAAAACTAAAATTTGGTAATGTGTGATTTGCGTCATTCAAACCATTTGTTTTAATGTAAAACAGATGTTTAAATAGCGCAAACTATCGTACCCAAATTCTGCATTTTCGCGCAAACTGAAATAAAAGAAAGTAAGTCAGTAAAAGTTTAAATTTTATAAAGGATAAAAGATTTTTTTAAACAATTTTTTTGCAAAAGTTTCAAAAATGTATTTTATGGAAACTTAAACGATTCAAGTCACTTGTTGGCAGAAAAAGGAAGTCATCATGCAAAAACGCAAAAGCTAAAACCATACATAAAAGGCACAATATTTTTAGCTTAACGAGGAATGGCGATTTATTACTCGTGACAAAAAACAACGCAAAATCGGTCTTTTGTTAAAATTTATCCAACACAAAATTCTATTCTTTCCAGCTCTAGGACAACTGTTAGTTAGATAAGAAAAACGAGATTTCATTCAAACAGGCAAGCGTTAATGATATAAACATTTCCAAACATAGACATATCATTAAAAAGTTGTGTGATTTCAAAGCCAAAAACTAACAATTACAAGTACGAATTTCCACAAAGCCAAGATCCAAATGCTGGAAAGGGAAAACAACAAGAAAGACAACAAAACAACAAGCTGAATATGATGCAGCATAAAATGATGGTTATGCCATCGATTAAGCAAAAGATTAATTTCCACATCATGAAACAAATATAGTCATTACTTCTCATCATTGGAATAATGTGTTAAACGAGTCACACATCACATGGTTAGTTTCGACATAGATCTCCGAACACTAAAACCGACATCTGGAAAGAGAGATCTGTTGCAAAATCTCCAAAGACGACCAAACAAAGACCATTCAAGTCCACGTACAACATGGATGCCTCTAAAATCTCACCAAGATTCTCCTCGGAAAAACCGTCCAAAGATAGTTGAATCTTCATCTCCAAAACGACGATCATCTTCATCAAAATTTATTCCAATAAGATATAACAAGGCAATGCAATACAAACAACTATCCTATTCTATTATCTCGAAGCAGAGAACTAGTGCAAGTCCATCTTCCACGATGAATTTTCTTAGTCCTAAGGCGGTAAGACCTTTTTGCTCATTTCGATCCAACCAAATGATCTTACCACAATAAGAAAAAAGATTTTTTGTAGCGCCCGAAAACCACCACTAAGTATTTTTGGTGGTGTTTCGATAATCGTTACGAGAAAACATGCCATTAAAAATAATTTTTTTGTTGCAATTTATTTAAATGCTACTAAAAAATTATTTTTCATGGCGCCTTTTTACCGTTACAAATGGTTTTTTGTCGGCGTTTAATAAACGCCATCGAAAGAGTTTCTAGATTTCGGTTTTTTTATTGCGTTCTTTTAGCTTTTTTGTAGCTTTTAAAAAAGCCACAAAAAATGTTTTTGTGTTCTATAACAATTAATTTGTAGCGGTTTTTAAATGCTACGAATAAATTTAATATTCCGTGGCGTTTTTCGCGCCACCATTTGATATTGAATTTGTATTATAATATCTCATACCTACCATATTTTTGCCGCCAATTAAATAACATAATCCACAAACACATACATTTTTTATCATTACATATTAAAGAACCACAACATACACCTTCAAGCATCCATAACATAATCATACAAACATCCACAAATTCAAACATCCACAACCTTCACAACCAAACTACCTATAATTGTCATAACCACAACATACACAACCAGATTACCAGTAACATTGTCATAACCAAGTAAACTAAACACTGAAATAAACACCTGAAATAACCAAGTTATCGAGCAAATATTGTAGTGCTAATGTCATCAAAACACCTAAAATAGTATTGACCTACCTGTAAAACAAAGAACAAAACATAACTTAAGAATAAAAATAGCAGGTCGAACCTCAGTTCACCATTTTCAAACACTACATAACATAAACCTTTCAGACACAAACTCTGAATGTAACAACAGATAACATAAACCTTTCAGACACACTCATTTTCCTGCACTCTATGGATATGCTTGGATTTTACTCTAAAAATCGCCATTTTCCAAAACAAATGCCGGATAAGCTAAGTATATACACCTAATTTTTTTCTCAATCTCAATTTTTTTCTAACCAATGTCCAATGCATACGATAATGACAGCTAAATAATTTTGACTGGAAGAAACAAGTACATGTGTAACTGTTGTGTCTTGAGATTTTGAACTACATAATTCCACTGCATGTTGAACCTCAGTTCACCATTTTTTTATATTAAAGTATATTAGATGCCTTATATTTGAACATGTCTGTAATTTCTGAAACATAGAACATGTTCCAGAAATCTATAGGCCTATAAGGAATCTTCCATACCGTAATAACTCGTAAATGTATATTAAAAAATATTTATATACCTTTCATTTTGTGTTAATAATGATTTTTTCCACTGGCCAAGCTATGGTAGCGCCGAAGGCATCTTCCATGCACGTCAGAGCTAATGTTGGTCTCCATAGATATGCAGTTGGAACTGTTACATGTTCAACCCAAACTTTTACAGCATCCTTTCCCAATGGACCATTGCTATCGGATCAGTTGATGCAATACTTCCTTCAGCCACTACGTTTGTTCCACCCACATCTATCAACTTGCATTTGGCATCTTTTTCATGTTTGCAATCGGTTGAAAGAAAAAAAAAGATTATTATGCAGAATATATATACATATGCGTTAATATATGCTTACATAGTGATCAATAGCGAAAATTAATACTTACATGTTTCGATTTATTCATGAACATATATGAGGATTTCGAGGGAGAAGTCACATGATTTTCACTATCATCATGACTCTCAGTTGGATTTTCTTTGTCCGCTTCTACTTTTGATCTTGGCCATGCTACTTTCCTACCAATTGAATCTCCAATGCATGACATATCAAATGTGGGTCGCCACAAATAAGCATCTTTATTTATTACGTTGTCCACCCAAATCACAACAGCAGACGGACCGAGTGGAATACCATTAACAGTATATTTTGGATCATCGGCATAAATTCTTTCTTCGACAACTACACCTTCACACTCATTTCAATCATAAATCTTGCAATTATTGTGGATGCCGTTGGTACTCTAAAAATGAGAATATACTTCAATATTATCAATTATACTTCTAGTCATGACAGTTTCAAAATAAGAGAATATTGTATTATTTCTATGTAGCTACTGCTAATAGCTTCACGTGCAACTGTAAATAAATATTCGTGGTACCTTTATTCTATACACATACAAAATAGCTATAAATATAACAGGAAACTTGTGTGAAGGACAAAAAAAGCAAAAAGTTTGCCCAAAAGGACAAGAGCCAAAAAATTTGCTCAAAAGGCCAACTTTTAGTGTAAAGTGGAAAAACAAGGGACCCCCCTGAATTCCACCATTTGCACTAGAAAATGTCCTTTCGGGTAAAATTTTTGGTCCTTATCCTTTTGAGTAAACTTTTTGCTCTTTTTGTCCTTGTGGCAAAAATCCCCTAAATATAATATGAGAAGTGCAAATTTTACCGTACTGGCTTCATCAAAATTCAAGCGTGTTCGCAGCGGTACCTTGACGCAAACTGATGGCCAAGCGACTACCTTATTCATAGCATCTGCTAATACTATCATTTTAGGTGTAGGCCTCCATAAATAAGTATCTAGTTTATCCACAAAATTCATAAAAATGCTCGTAGCATTTTGTCCAAGACGAATGCCATTGACAACGTCATTTGGGTCCAAGGACAAAGCCTTCCATAGGCAATAAATCCAAAGGTTCCATCCCAATTCAACAACGAACATACTTCATCATCACTCTAGAATTATTCAACCGAAAATTATATCAAATATTGGATTAAAAATTTAAAACATAAATTTTAACTATTGAGTAACATAATTATTATTTTTACCTATTCAGGTGAGATCTTTCCTAAACTTTATTTACCCTGCTGCAAAGCACAAATATCACGATATTTTAATCTAAAAATCCATGGGATAACGCATTTTTCCATCATTACTTTTATTAGTAAAACGCCATCTTAAATCTTCGGTCATCTTTTGAGATCTATACATTCTTCTAAATCTCAGAATGATTGGGAAATATCTCAATACTTTAACTAGAACACCTTGTATAACCTCTTCAGTATCTTGATTTTTCTTCCATCTCGAAGAACCACATTTTGGACAATTTAGAATCTAAATATTTGTATTCTTTTCTGAAAAGGCAACAGTCATTCTCACATGCACGTATCTTTTCAAAACCCATATCGGATGCTTTAAGAAATTTCTTGACTTCGTATAAGGCTTTAGGAAGCACGTTATCCTTTGGCAGAAATAGATGTTGCACAGTTAAAAGCTTATCAAACCCACTATCAGATAAGCTAGTCTCGCATTTAAGATTATACAAGACGGTGATAGCAGATAATTTTGTGTGATCTATGTAACCAGGATATAATGGAGTTTCTGCATCTTCCAAGTTCTTGAGTAATTCATCCTCTTTTCTTCGAAAATCAACATTATCTTTATCATCCTCAAAAGAATCATTATTCATAAAAATCTTTATCTTCATAGTGAATCATCTTGAATAGATCATATACGTCAAACGTATTTGTTTTCTTCTCTACATTTATCTCTTCACTATGATTAAAACATTCACCGTGTATCTAGGATCCATTCCTTTTATTATTATATGGTTAACAATAGTTTGGCCATCATGGCGACTAAGATTCCAACA
Organism: Allium sativum; assembly: GCA_030737875.1. Lineage (NCBI taxonomy): Eukaryota > Viridiplantae > Streptophyta > Magnoliopsida > Asparagales > Amaryllidaceae > Allium > Allium sativum. Next base: position 38,020,043 of record JASFAX010000020.1, on the reverse strand, counting down.
GTCTTTGTAAGGGCATAATTTTTTTCTACATTTTTTACGTTCCTCTTTGCATCATGTACAAAATTCACTGCCTCTTGTCGGTACTCTATACTAGTTCTATGACAAAATAAAAAAAATAAAAAAAAATAGTTTTAATATTAGATTATATGTTCTAAATCTCAAAATATGTATTAAGTTAAGCATTGTTTTATCACCTGTTTAAAAAAAACCAATCTTTTTCTATCATCGACTTATGAAGGCAAATAAGTTTGCAATCTTTGATGTATAAATTGGTTATCTGTTGTTAGCAAAAAATAATAACTACACGTTGAAGTTATTACCCAAAAAACATCCAAGCATCTTATAAATGATGCACTAACTACTTAATTCTAATTCAACGAATCTGATTATATGTTCAAATACATATCAGCTAGGAACAATTATAAGAGAGAAGGAAAGAAGTTCCAACACTACTAATATCTTTGGAGAGTTGTCAATTATATTTTTAAATTTAGTGCTAGACGAACCCATGCTTCTTAATGATTCATTCTCAATTTAGCACTGAACCTTGTGTACCAGTGCTATATCATTCAGTTGAGGCCGCTAACTATTAGTACCAGTACTATTATCACTTGTAATAGTACAATCCCCATTCAAATACTAAATAAGTGTGCCCATCTAAAGATGACAACAATCAAGCAAAACAAGCAATATAATGGAATGAAGTTATAATTTGGAACTAATACATCTAAACTGAAAGAAAATTTATGAAAGAATAAATTTATATGAATATCTTATCTGCAAAATGTTTTAGGAGATTTGACCAACGCCAAGTCAACTGAAAAGAATTAGACAATTACATATTGCTCCAAACCATATAGGATAAAGTCATAAAGAGCAAACAAAGGTTTGAGATATGAGTATCTTATCTACCAAAGTCTTTGCGTGATTTAAATAAGACCAATGAACCAAAAAAATTAGAAAAGTGTAAACTCCATAATATCTCATTTGCAATTATAAGGCAAGAAGGAGCTAGTAAGAAGTACAGGCTTGGATCATCAAAGCCCGGGATGAGGAAAAAGTAGGAAATTTAATCAGGTCACAACCATTGTCGATTAGTGTGACTGCAAGCTAGGCCAGTCAAAGTGGAAACGTATCAAAAAATTACTTTTATTTATGTTTTTGAAAGTAATTTTGACTATGAAAATTATTAAGGCTTAGCTATGTAAAAGTTTAGAGGGTGGTGCCTTGTTAATTACTTTTATTAAACGAGATATATCAAAAGCCTTAGAAATTAGCCACACTATTCAAAATATGAAATCTAGACAAATCCAAGATTCACATATAAGACATGATATTGATTAGTGTGACTGCGTATGCCACTGCTTATACCCATATACACCATACATGATAACATCAGCTTATTATTGTACATTAATCAGACCTCACAGATCCTAGATTCACATATAAGACAAGAAAGTTTGTCTATTCAAAACTCCTGAATGGTTTTCACGTCTCATTACTCCCCATAACTTAAGAGAATTCCATCACATCAAAAGCGTACAACATGAAAATAATCTATCAGAAAAGCATCCAAATAGAACTTGAAAATCAAGTAGTTATAACATAACCGAGCCCTAGCAAGATAGAAGATGATAAATAAAAAATGACAGAATACAAATCAATGATCGAATGCAATCACAACACCATATTTCTAGTTTCGTCACGCCCAAAAGCGAAAGAGTTGAACGGCTTTGAGCCGTGGCAATATTGGAACGACTTTGAGCCGTGGCAAAGCAATTAAGCATGGTTTTTGCCCGTTGTCATTTTGGAATGGCTATAGTCCATTCCAATATTAGAGAAAATTTTCACACCGCCCAACCCCACATCCATCCTAATTGTTTCACACCCTATACTATATGTCACACACTCACAATTCAAACCAAGACTAAAAATAGATCGAAACCCTTCCTCATCGATTAAAACATCGCTCCTCAGATTCATCCATCCAAATCGCCTTAATCCGTCGAAGTTGCCTCTTGTCCATCGTAATCAGCTTTCATCCACCGAAATCGCGTTCCTCCTTCCAAATTCTTTTTAGGTATTGTTTTAATTAGAATTGAAACCCTAAATATTTACATGTTGTGAAGATCTTTGTGGCAATTTTGTTTAAGTATGTTAGGAGTCTCAGTATTTTTAAATCCATTATTTGGTTGTGAACGTGATTATTTATTTTGATTTGAATTGAAGATTAATGGTATATGATGTTTTAGTAAGCAATACTTTACAGTTCAAAGATTAATAATTATTTTACTTACAGGAATATGTAACTTAAATGCACAGTGGGTAGGAAAGGAAATCAAAATATAATCAGAAATCGTATTTTGACAACTTCAGTATGTTTTAGGACACTTTTTAACTAATTAGAATATGTTTACATTCAATTAAAGATTGTAAATTTGTAATGATACAATGTTTTGTCAGTATCCAATAATGTATGTATTTATGTTTTAACCATTTTTTTTTTAATGTTATGTAATATCCTAACGTGATATTTTCGATTTTGTCCTTTTCGTTTATTTGACATAGCTGTATGAAACAAAATTAAATAGAGTAAGACAAAAATCCGCAAATGTCGGAGGTGATTAATTGACCTTTGGTGACGTAACAACTTTTGAATGGAAGTTAAGATACGTTTTAAAATTAAAACTGTAGTTAACAAATATTTATTGAACATATTAAAAAATATTATGTAGACGTTAAAATACAAATTATATAATGTGTTTTACTTATATGAACCCCTTAGAGATTTTTGGCCCCATCCGACAAGTGTTGTATATGATCGTTATATAGATATTCGTTTTTACACAGAACGGAAATCTATATTCATCTGATACAATATTCGTTGGATTTGTCCCAGTAATGGACAAGTTACAAATATAATAATGTAAGCATATTTTATAAATCATTTCAGTTTAAACGGTTAACAAAATTTCGATGGCACTTCCTTTTTGTTCCCTGTGTTCACGTATTTGTGTACAATACAGAGACCAAAAGGAAGTGCCGCCGAAATTTTGTTGAACCGTTTAATCTGAAATGATTTATAAAATATGATTATGTTATTATATTTGTAATGGGAAGTAGGTTGACCGGCCGTCAAAGTAAAAAAGAAAAAATTTATAAACCGAAAAAATGAAGTAGTTATAAATGAAATTTTACAAGACTTTAATTAATATAAAATGTTTGATCGAATTTTCTAACATATTTGTTGCAAATCAGGAAAATGTTCGATTATTTTTTTGATCGCAAAAGGATGTATGAAAAACAAGCTTTTATTCAGTTTGTTATTGCGAGCACTATTTGTAATAAGCCGAAAATTCTAAGCCAATTTAAATTTTTTATTTTGGCAATTTTAGTGAATTTTGAATATTTAAAATGAATTATTTTAAATAATGACGACGAGAAATTTATTTTGAACAAAAATGGAACGTATATATTTATTTGAATCGTCGTTAGAATATAAATATTTATTTTAAATATAAAAGGAATTGAAAATGGCACGGTAGTTCGATAATTCGATTTCAAATTTCAAATGAATGTACATGATTCAAAATAAACCGGATTTTTGTGAAACCAAAAATGTTAGAATCTATTCGAAGATATCTTTCCAACGAATCTGAAAAATCAAAATTTAATAGCGGGAATAAAAAGTTATGTTCAGTTGAAAATTCAGAATAGTCGCTATGGAAATATAACTCTTAAAAATAGCAATTTTGCATATGGATGAATTTTGACTCGAAACAACTTCCATTGAGTTCAAAATGCCGTTTACAACTCTAAAAAGTATAAGCTTCGATGTATTCGAGATCCGGAATAGTGGCAATTGGCTGGGGTTTTCGGTTAGCAATACATAGCTCTTAGAAAGTGAAATGTTGCATATGAGCTCAGAGTTCGACGAGATAAATTTTTCTGGATTCATAATGAAAAATCATTGTTGAGTTCCAAAGGGCGCGTCGAACGGAGTTAGTATGTGGTTGTGCGAGCTAAAACAGTTCAGGGTAAAGCAGGCAGTCATTTTACAAAGGAACGTTATTGATAAGACCTCAGAATTCGATTCCGTTTTTTTTCTGGATTCGTATCATCTAATAATGGTTAAATCCAAAAGGGCATGATGTTTGGAGTTATCATGTGAGCGTGCAAGAAGAAACGGTGCGCCAAAATCGCATTTTTAGAGCTTATCTGAGCATTTTTGAGAATTTTAATGGACGGTCAAACGAACTCGGAATTCGACGAAACTTGTTTCGTTGGACTCGTCTTCACGTGTATTATGTCGTATCCAAAATCCGCGGCAAACGGAGATCGTTTGCAATCGAACGATTCGGGAGAAACTGGCATGTAATCTCCTTTTCCTCCTTTCCTTCTTCATAATTTTCCTCCTCTTTTTCCTCTTTTCTTCAAAAATGGGGACATCCTCCAAATCCATCAGCCCCTCCCCCTTCCCGCTGACCGACAGCCACCACCCAAATCCGCCACCATGGGCCCCACCACCACCGCCGCCACCCACCGGCGACCTCCCCCATGTCAATCGGGTCCGGCGCCTCCCCTCTAGCCACCCAATTCCGGTCGTGGGCCCCTCCTCCAAAAACCCATTTTTCACAAAAATCCCGTTTTGCATAAAACACCCTGTCACTATTTCGTGAATAACTCCCAAACCGTGTATTTCTAGCCAAAACTCCTCTGGACCAAAGTCGAAGAGCACAATTTTCTCTTCGATTTGGTATATGATAGTCCTATTTTGCATTGCGGAGTTATCGGGAAAACGCGTCCAAAGTCTGCTGTTCAAACACTGTCAAAATGCTGTCTTTTCGCGATTTACGGCGAAATGACACATTTTCGGAAGGAAGACCACTAGGCGAAAGTTGTCCGGAATGGCGCGTTTAAGCTAGTAAAAGGTTGGTGTGAAGATTGGAGCTCGTTTGCAAATTCTGGAACCAGAACAGCAAATCCGAGCATTAGAAAAAAATGTGAGTTTTCTCCGCTTTAAAGCTTCTATGGTTTTTGAAGATGAAGTATGTAAAAATATGAATTTTATATAGTAGATATAATAAAAATATGATTTTTATATTATAGAAAGAATAAAAATATGATTTTTATAGTATAGAGAAAATAAAAATATGATTTTTATATTATAGAAAGAATAAAAATACGATTTTTATATTATACAGATAGTAAAGATTTGATCTTTATTATATGAACAGCGGTATAAAAATAGATTTTTTATCCATATAGCGTAGTTATAAAAATGTGATTTTTATATACATAACAACAATATAAATATGTGATTTGTATATATGTAGTGAATACAGGCAACGAAAGAGACAAAAGGCGAGAACGGTGAAGATTTTCTACATATGAAGAGTCGTGGTGTTTAGTTTAGCTAATCAGTGAGAACTTCTCATTTTAAATCTTGTTTTCTAGTTAAAATGTATACTAGGATGCAGACGGTGCTTAGCAGCACCCGACACCCATCGTCCACAGACCATGGACGACTTGTATGCTTGTTTGATGTGTTGTGAAGTTTGTTTTGTGATGTTGACGTGAAATGGATAATAAAACATTCATGTGTTGAAATAAATTAATTATCGTTAGAAATATAATTTTAACGTGAATGTGAATAAATAAATATTCATTTACAAACCGGACGGTTTGTTAATGTACACCTATTTGAAGGACATTGATTGGGACGATAAATTTTACACGTCGCCCAACTGCACAAATAATATTCAGTGTTTGTGGATTGAAACCCCACACGGGTGTTGGGATGATATTTGACGTACACTAATCCCAATTGTTTAGTGGTATGTCGATCGTTTGATTGACAGACTGTATGAGCGTTAATTAGTTATATTTAATGCTTTGCAGTTGTGTGGTGCACTTTGGATGTTGGTTGATTATTTATCATTGCTGTTATATACATGTGTTGTTTGGAATCCATATGATTAACATTATATGGTAATTGATTGGGCCTCATTCCAATTGGGAAAATAAAGAATATTATAAAATATATATTCATGTGTTGAATAGAATAAAGAACTTTCGTGTGTTGAATAAAATATATATTCATGTGTTGAATAAAATAAATACTCATGTGTTGACGATGCTCATGTGTTGAGAATATTCATGTGTTAAAACTTATTATGTGTTGAGTAAAATATTTTAAATAATAAAATTTACATCTTTATCATAATTTTATAAAATATATTAAATAACAAAAATAGTCATGTGTTGATGATGCTCATGTGTTGAAAAAAAAAATATTCATGTGTTGAAGAAACTATTCAATTGTTGAATAGAATAACAAAGTTATTGAAATATATAAAGCCGTATTGATTAGATTTGCGCCATTTTGACGCGAATGATATTTATATCGATTATATTCGTTTTTGTAATGAATATAGAAAAGAAAGTGAAGTCAAAATATAACGTTTTGAAAATATTATCATTTATATATTAATGATACGGAATATTCAATTTTGATTTGAAATTGAATATGAAGTTGAAATTATTTTGAAAACGGATTTAAAACGATTTATAAAATACATTTGGAAGTGAAATCGATGAAATATATAATATATATTATATATAATAAATGGCCTGAATAGAACGCGCCGCGCCGCGGTAGTTCGCGAATTTCGACCATTGACTTTGAACTGACGTTGCGGGAGATCCGACCGTCGGATTCTCCTGAAATCGGAACCATTGGGTTCGTGTAGAAAAGTGCTTTCCAATGAATATTAGAAATTTGAAATCTAACGGTTGGATTTGGAATTATGTCCAAATCAAATTTGGAAAAGGTCGTTGCAAGTGCAGTTCGGTGGCCGTTATTGAAAACTGACTGTACGGGCCTTGATAAAATTATTAAAAATATTAATAATTTGTGTAAAATCATAATATATGACTTGGAAAGAACTGGGATGAAAAATTCCACATTTTTAAGGATAAAAATATATTTTTATCGAAATGAACTAGTTTTGAACTAGATTTGAAAATAATCAGAATTTCCAATATACGTGAATTGGAGTGGATTTGAATCGAAGTTATCTTTGGAATATTTCGATGTTGGATTTCGTGATTATACAGATATGGTTGTGGAAATTTGAAAGATATATTTATATCGTTATTTCCAATACGATATTTGTTGGTTTCAGAATTTGATATTAAATATAAGCCGATATATTTTCTATTCAGAGCCTTGTATTTAATATCAAATGGGATTTTGGGTTCGTCGTGAATGGTGTCTTCAATAACACTGTTCTTGAACCCAGTCTAGAAAACTATAAATCTTTTAATTAAGATTTAGTGAAATTGTCCAGTTAATTAGTATTTAATTGGAATTGAATTTGAATTGGTTTTTGGGGTTTATCGCGAATGGTGTTTTGAATAACACCTGTTCTTTAACCCGATTAACAATAGAAAGTGATTTTGGGTTTATCGTGAATCGTGTTTTAGGTGACATTGGTTCTTTAACCCAGTTAAAGACAGGATATTGATTTTTGAGAAGATTAAAACTAAGTGGAGTTTTAATGAATCTTTAATTAGATTGAAAAGATCGAGAATGGAGTATCACCAGTTTTGCTCCAAAGCGATAGTTAAATCTTTAATTATATTTGAACATGAAATGGTAATTAATATTTACCGATAACACCGTGGTGTTAGATACGGAGTATTACCAGTTTTTCTCCATGGGATGAATAGGTTGGGATTGAGAAATAAAATAAAAAATTACTTCGGTGTGGTTCCCTAATCCCGACTAGTTTGGAAAACCATAACATGGTTTGAAAAGATATCCAAAGGAAGACTAAAGAATAAATTTAGAAGAATTTATCTTTGATAAATTTAATGGGAACCTTTCCCTAAGAATGTGATTTTTTTGAATAAAAGAATATTCTTAATTGGAATGAGGCGTATGTTGTGTTTGTGCAGCACTTGTTTATTATATACGCGGGTTATTCAGAAAGGCCGGGTTTATACCCATTCTGAATAACCGATTCGACGATATGTCGAAGATGAAGACGGTGGTTGAAGACCGGAAGTCTTCACATCGTTTGGATGATTATTGATGATCCTGATTGGGCTGTACACCCAAGAGGAGGGAATCAGTTGGTGATCGTCCAGACGTACTTGGAGATCGATGGATATGCGAGGAAAGTGCCTCCGGTTTCGTTCAGACCCAAAACGAACTTTTAAATGGACTGTGTGTCTGACATTGGATTTTATTCTGTGTTGATTGATCTCTATTAAATATACATCTGTTTGGCGGTGGAGAATTTATTCTCTTGCTTAACGCCCTTCTCTGAGACGTACGAGCTCAGAGGTTGTATATCGATGGACATCAGTCGCATGGAGTGAATTGCCTATGTGGCACGCCTAAGTGGCAAATGATCAAGGGTTATGTTGAAAAGCAAAGTCTGATGGTTGATGATCAAAGCACGGCCTGTGTGGCATAGCTTTATGTATAACGTGAATTCGCGAGCCTCACACCTCGGTATGAGTTAAAAACGGGATAAGGACCGTTGGGGGAACACGACGTTTCTTTCTAGCTATGGGTGATGTCAGTGACCTACCAGCCCTGACATTTATATACTTTTTACCTATGTGGTTATTGGAATGCGAGGCGCCTCGAATATATGGTCGATAACTGGCACTATGTGAGCCGACGTACAGACCATTATATAGGTCCTATTGGACCGGGAAACGTGTGTTCAGGAATTGCCAATCCTCAAAAGTAAGAGAGGACCGGCCCAACCGATTCCAAGGATCGTTGTGTGTGGTCCTGAGACATTTGCTAGAGTGTCTCGAACGGAGAGGAGCTTGCCCCTTGCCTCGACTCATGACGGAAATCCAATTTCCAAAATGTGACATTGTGGTTTTAATTGTAGAACTAGTATGGCGACATGATATATGGTACCTATGCCGTCTATGATTGATATTTATGATTGAAATTGTTTTGACACTATACACTTATAATAGTATAAAATGATTTGTTTTAAACGTACCAAGCATGTTTGGCTATTATAAGGGAAAACCCTATCCTCCGGCTTGCGTTGCATTGTGTGATGGGACCTGGGTCTTATAATGGCTTCATTTTTTCCAAAAAGCATTGCGCTGTTTTGATATATGCAATAGTGTTCTTGGGAGGAAACCCGTTCCGTGTTATACGGCGTGGTCCCTTGAATTACTCTCTTTTAAAGTAAAGTTTTAAATAACTGTTTTAGTTCTCACACCAGTCGCATGACTGATCTGTAGTTTATTGTTTTAACCTAAACTCTGGGTGCCCCTATTTTCCACATGGGCAGCTAGTAGTTTTGGTTTTGCAGATTTATTTTCACAGGATCCTGGTTTATAGCTGAAGTGATATTCGGAAAGCTCTATATCCGTATATCTCCTTTCAGTTATGTGTTGTATTATCTTTCCGCTGCTATGTATTTAAACGTAATTTAAATCTCTGATATTTGTCAAATGTGTAATACTGATTCATACTCTGTGATATTCTTGTATTCTGATGGAATTGTTGTAATAAGCAATGAAATGTTCTTCTGTTTGCATTCCGATTTGTCGTATTCTCAAAACGATCAGGGGTTTCGAACGGTATTGGTTGGTTTAACGATCGATTCGAGCGAAATTCCTTACCGTTACAAGTGGTATCAGAGCTCTGGTTTACAGAGCTCGAGAACAAGCCATGTTGGAACCAAATGAAAGAATTCATCAGATATTGGATTAGTAATATCCAATTAGGATGACTCGTTAGAGATGGGATCAATAGTATCCTAGAACGAGCCCAAAGAGTAAAATTTTTGAATTAAAAATTGAATACAAGTTTTGTTTTGAAAATTAAATTCAAGCATACGTATTTAAATATTTTATTTCTATTGATTTTGGACAATCAAGTATATAAAGGTTTTTCATATACGCGTCATGAGCGTATATTCGAAGTTTTAATATATTGGATAGATATAGATTCGCACTCTAGTCGCCCGGAGATAATTCTGGTAATGCCGCCGCATTATCAGTATTTGTGTTCGAGTTTCGAAAAGTAGGATATCTATGTATTTCCATTAGGCTGGTGTGAGAAACAAAACGAGATAGGATCTATTGTTGTGATTGGGCATCAAAAACATGATTTTCTGTATATGTATCAAAGTTATGAATTTGAAGAGCTAATCAACTAATTGATTGAAGGTTGTGTTGTTTGATTATTGGTTTGAAATTTTTAACCATTATGCCAAATTGAATCGAATGAACTGTATTGAAAATGATTACAATTGCATGCATATACATGTATATCCATTGAACAGGTCATAGCAAGGAGGCTAGAGCAGAAGAATAAAATTGTTTGCCCAACAAATAGGTACATGTTATTGTATTTCTTGGGGTTTGGATGATTTTATGAGCCGATTGGCTAGCCGCTTGGCTTTTTCTTTTTCTTTTGGATTGGTGAGGGCCATGGGAGGCTATTTGAAATATCCCGAAGCTCCCGTGCAGGGGAGGTTATGGCGAAATTTTTCGAAAATTTAGGGTGTTAGCCAATTTTTGAAAAATTTGAAAAGTTCTTAGAAACTGAAAAGTTGAAGAACTTTAGCCGTAAAGAAAATAATGGAAGTTGAGTTGGTTTGTAAAACAACTTTCAACTTCGTTTCTTTTCGGGGATGAAAAGTTTTAAGTGGGGGAGATTGTAATAACCCGGAAATTCTGAGCCAATTTAAATTTTTTATTTTGGCAATTTGATTGAATTTTGAATATTTAAAATGAATTATTTTAAATAATGACGACGAGAAATTTATTTTGAATAGAAATAGAACGTATATATTTATTTGAATCTTTGTTAGAATATAAATATTTATTTTAAATATAAAAGGAATAGAAAATGGCGCGGTTGTTCGATAATTCGATTTCAAATTTCAAATGAATGTACAGGATTCAAAATAAACCGGATTTTGGCGAAACCAAAAATGTTAGAATCTGTTTGAAAATATCTTTCCAAGAATCTGAAAAATCAAAATTTCATAGTGGGAATAAAAAGTTATGTCTAGTTGAAAATTCAGAATATTCGCTATGGAAATATAGCCCTTAAAAATAACAATTTTGCATACGGATGAATTTGGACTCAAAACCACCACTTTCATTGAGTTCAAATTGCCGTTTACAACTCCAAAAAGTATAAGCTTCGATATATTCCGAGATCCGGAATAGTGGCAGTTGGCTGGGGTTTTCAGTTTGCAATACATAGCCCTTAAAAAGTGAAATATTGCATATGAGCTCAGAATTCGACGAGATAAATTTTTATGGATTCATAATAACAAATCATTGTTGAGTTCCAAAGGGCGCGTCGAACGGAGTTAGTATGTGGTCGTGCGAGCTAAAACAGTTCAGGGTGAAACAGGTAGTCATTTTACAAAGGAACGTTATTGATACGACATCAGAATTCGATTCCATTTTTTTCTGGATTCGTATCGTCTAATAATGGTTAAATCTAAAAGGGCATGATGTTTGGAGTTAGTATGTGAGCATGCAAGAAGAAATGGTGTGCCAAAATCGCATTTTTAGAGCTTATCTGAGCATTTTTGAGAATTTTAAGGGATGGTCAAACGAACTCGGAATTCGACAAAACTTGTTTCGTTGGACTCATCTTCACGTGTACTATGTCATATCCAAAATCCGCAATAAACAGAGATCGTTTGCAGTCGGACGATTCGGGAGAAACTAGCATATAATCTCTTTTTCCTCCTTTCCTTCTCATAATTTTCCTCCTTCTCTTTTTCCTCTTTTTTTTCAAAAATGGGGACATCCTCCAAACCCATCAGCCCCTCCCCCTTCCAGCTGACCGACGGCCACCACCAGCACCACCTCCCTCCGGTGCTACCCCTCTCCTCCTCCTCCTTCTCCTCCTCTCTCTCTTGTTTTGTGAACCCTAACCTAAGCCACCACCCAAATCCGCCACCATGGGCCCCACCTCCGCCGCCGCCACCCACCAGCGACCTCCCCCACGTCAATCAGGTCAGGCGCCCCCTCCAGCCATCCAATTCCGGCCGTGGGCCCCTCCTCCTTCAAAAACCATTTTTCACAAAAATCCCGTTTTGCATAAAACACCCTGTCACTATTTCGCGAATAACTCCCAAATCGTACGTTTCTAGCCAAAACTCCTCTAGAGAAAAGCCGAAGAGCGCGATTTTCTCTTCGATTTGGTATATGATAGTCCTATTTTGCATTGCAGAGTTGTCGGGAAAACGCGTCCAAAGTCTGCTGTTCAAACACTGTCAAAATGCCGTCTTTTCGCGATTTCCGGCGAAATGACACATTTTCGGAAGGAAGACCACAAGGCGAAAGTTGTCCGGAATGGCGCGTTTAAGCTAGAAAAAAATGGTGTGAAGATTGATGCTTGTTTGCAAATTCTGAAATCAGAACAGCAAATCCGGGCGTTAGAAAAAAATGTGAGTTTTCTCCGCTTTAAAGCTTCTATGGTTTTTGGAGAATGAAGTATGTAAAAATATGATTTTTATATAGTAGAGATAATAAAAATATGATTCTTATATTATAGAAAGAATAAAAATATGATTTTTATAGTATAGAGAAAATGAAAATATGATTTTTATATTATAGAAAGAATAAAAATACGATTTTTATATTATATAAATAGTAAAGATTTGATCTTTATTATGTGAACAACGGTATAAATATGTGATTTTTATATATGTAGTGAATACAGGCAACGAAAGTGACAAAAGGCGAGAACGGTGAAGATTTTCTACATATGAAGAGTCGTGGTGTTTGGTTTAGCTAATCGGTGAGAACTTCTCACTTTAAATCTTGTTTTCTAGTTAAAATATATACTAGGATGCAGACGGTGCTTAGCAGCAGCCGACACCCGTCGTTCACAGACCATGGACGACTTGTATGCTTGTTTGATGTGTTGTGAAGTTTGTTTTGTGATGTTGATGTGAAATGGATAATAAAACATTCATGTGCTGAAATAAATTAATTATCGTTAAAAATATAATTTTTAACGTAAACCGAACGGTTTGTTTATGTACACCTATTTGAAGGACATTGATTGGGACGATAAATTTTACACGTCGCCCAACTGCACAAATAATATTCAGTGTTTGTGGATTGAAACCCCACACGGGTGTTGGAATGATATTTGACGTACACTAATCCCAATTGTTTAGTGGTATGTCGATCGTTTGATTGACAAACTATATGAGCGTTAATTAGTTATATTTAATTCTTATGCAGTTGTGTGGTGCACTTTGGATGATGGTTGATTATTTATCGTTGCTATTATATACATGTGTTGTATGGAATCCATATGATTAACATTATATGGTAATTGATTGGGCCTCATTCCAATTGGGAAAATAAAGATTATTATAAAATATATATTCATGTGTTGAATAGAATAAAGAACATTCGTGTGTTGAATAAAATATATATTCATGTGTTGAATAGAATAAATAGTCATGTGTTGACGATGCTCATGTGTTGAGAATATTCATGTGTTAAAACTTATCATGTGTTGAGTAAAATATTTTAAACAATAAAATTTACATCTTTATCATAATTTTATAAAATATATTAAATAACAAAAATAGCCATGTGTTGACGATGCTCATGTGTTGAAAATATTCATGTGTTGAAAGAAATATATATTCATGTGTTGAAGAAAATATTCATTTGTTGAATAGAATAACGAAGTTATTGAAATATATAAAGCCGTGTTGATTAGATTTGCGCCATTTTGACACGAACGATATTTATATCGATTATATTCGTTTTTGTAATGAATATAGAAAAGAAAGTGATTTCAAAATATAACATTTTGAAAATATTATCATTTATATATTAATGATATAGAATATTCAATTTTGATTTGAAATTGAATATGAAGTTGAAATTATTTTGAAAACGAATTTAAAACGATTTATAAAATACGTTAAGAATTGAAATCGACAAAATATATATAATATGTATAATATATATTAAATGGCCTGAATAGAACGCGTCGCGCCGCGGTAGTTCGCGAATTTCGACCATTGACTTCGAATTGACGTTGCGGGAGATCCGACCGTCGGATTCTCCTAAAACCGGAACCGTTGGGTTCGTATCGAAAAGTGTTTTCTAATGAATATCAGAAATTTGAAATCTAACGGTTGGATTTGGAATTATGTCCAAATCAAATTTGGAAAAGGTCGCCGTAAGTGCAATTCAGTGGCCGTTATTGAAAATCGACTGTACGGGCCTTGATAAAATTATTAAAAATATTAATAATTTGTGTAAAATCATAATATATGAATTGGAAAGAGCTGGGATGAAAAATTCCACATTTGTAAGGATAAAAATACACTTTTATCGAAATAAACTAGTTTTGAACTAGATTTTAAATGGTTTTGAAAATAATTAGAATTTCCAATATACGTGAATTGGAGTGGATTTGAATCGAAATTATCTTTGGAATATTTTGATGTTGGATTTCGTGATTATACAGATAATCTTTGGAATATTTTGATGTTGGATTTCGTGATTATACAGATATGGTTGTGGAAATTTGAAAGATATATTTATATCGTTATTTCCAATACGATATTTGTTGGTTTCAGAATTTGATATTGAATATAAGCCGATATATTTTCATACAGAGCCTTGTATTTAATATCAAATGGGATTTTGGGTTCGTCGTGAATGGTGTCTTCAATAACACTGTTCTTGAACCCAGTCTAGAAAACAATAAATCTTTTAATTAAGACTTAGTGAAATTGTCCATTTAATTAGTATTTAATTGGAATTGAATTTGAATTGGTTTTTGGGGTTTATCGTGAGCGCTGTTTTGAATAACACCTGTTCTTTAACCCGATTAACAATAGAAAGTGATTTTGGGTTTATCGTGAATCGTGTTTTAGGTGACATTGGTTCTTTAACCCAATTAAAGACAAGATATTGATTTTTGAGAAGATTAAAACTAAGTGGAGTTTTAATGAATCTTTAACTAGATTGAAAAGATCGAGAATGGAGTATCACCAGTTTTGCTCCAAAGCGATAGTTAAATATTTAATTATATTTGAACGTGAAATGGTAATTAATATTTATCGATAACACTGTGGTGTTAGATATGGAGTATTACCAGTTTTGCTCCATGGGATGAATAGGTTGGGATTGGAAAATAAAACAAATAATTACTTCGGTGTGTTTCCCTAATCCCGACTAGTTTGGAAAACCATAACATGGTTTGAAAAGATATCCAAAGGAAGATTAAAGAATAAATTTAGAAGAATTTATCTTTGATAAAATTAATGGGAACCTTTCCCTAAGAATGTGATTTTTTTTGAATAAAAGAATATTCTGAATTGGAATGAGGCGTATGTTGTGTTTGTATAGCACTTGTTTATTATATACGCGGGTTATTCGGAAATGCCGGGTATATACCCATTCTGAATAACCGATTCGACGATATGTCGAAGATGAAGACGGTGGTTGAAGACTGGAAGTCTTCACATCGTTTGGATGATTATTGATGATCTTTATTGGGTTGTACACCCAAGAGGAGGGAATCGGTTGGTGATTGGCCAGACGCACTTGGAGATCGATGGATATGCAAGGAAAGTGCCTCTGGTTTCGTTCAGACCCAGAACGAACTTGTAAATGGACTGTGTGTCTGACATTGGATTTTATTCTATGTTGATTGATCTCTATTAAATATACATCTATTTGGTGGCGGAGAATTTATTCTCTTGCTTAACGTCCTTCACTGAGATGTACGAGCTCAGAGGTTGTATATCGATGGACATCAGTCGCATGGAGTGAATTGCCTGTGTGACACGTCTAAGTGGCAAATGATCAAGGTTTCTGTTGAAAAGAAAAGTCTTGTGGTTGATGATCAAAGCATGGCCTGTGTGGCATAGCTTTGTGTATAACTTGAATTCGCGAGCCTCACTCCTCGGTATGAGTTAAAAACGGGATAAGGACCGTTGGAAGAACACGACGTTTCTTTCTAGCTATGGGTGATGTCAGTGACCTAACAGCCCTGACATTTATATACTTTTTACCTATGTGGTTGTTGGAATGCGAGGCGCCTCGAATATACGGTCGATAGCTGGCACTATGTGAGCCGACGTACAGACCATTATGTAGGTCCAATAAGACCGGGAAACGTGTGTTCAGGAATTGCCAATCCTTAAAAGTAAGAGAGGACCGGCCCAACCAATTCCAAGGATCACTGTGTGTGGTCCTGAGACATTTGCTAGAGTGTCTCGAACGGAGAGGAGCTTGCCCCTTGCCTCGACTCATAACGGAAATCCAGTTTCCAGTATATGACATTGCGGTTTTAATTGTAGAACTAGTATGGCGACATGATATATGGTACCCATGCCATCTATGATTGATATTTATGATTGAAATTGCTTTGACACTATACACTTATAATAGTATCAAATGATTATTTTTAAACGTACCAAGCATGTTTGGCTATTATAAGGGAAAACCCTATCCTCCGGCTTGCGTTGCATTGTGTGATGGGACCTGGGTCTTATAATAGCTCCATTTTTTCCAAAAAGCGTTGCGCTGTTTTAATATATGCACTAGTGTTCTTGGGAGGATTCCGTGTTATACGGCGTAGTCCCTTGAATTACTCACTTTTAAAGTAAAGTTTTAAATAACTATTTTAGTTCTTACACCAGTCACATGATTGACCTGGAGTTTATTGTTTTAACCTAAACTCTGAGTGCCCCTATTTTCCATACGGGCAGCTAGTAGTTTTGGTTTTGCAGATTTATTTTCACAGGATCCTGGTTTATAGCTGAAGTGATATTCGGAAAGCTCTGTATCCGTATATCTCCTTTCAGTTATGTGTGTTATTATCTTTCCGTTGCTATGTATTTAAATGTAATTTAAATCTCTGATATTTGTCAAATGTGTAATATTGATTCATACTTTGTAATATTCTTGTATTCTGATGGAATTGTTGTGATAAGCAATGAAATGTTCTTCTGTTTACGTTCCGATTAGTCGTGTTCTCAAAATGATCAGGGGTTTCGAACGGTCTTGGTCGGTTTAACGATCGATTCGAATCGAGCGAAATTCCTTACCGTTACAAGTGGTATCAGAGCTCTGGTTTACAGAGCTCGAGAACAAGACGCATTAGAACCGAATGAAAGAATTCATCATATATTGGATTAGTAATATCCAATTAGGATGACTCGTTGGAGATGGGATCAGTAGTATCCTAGAACGAGTCGAAAGAGTATATTTTTCAAATGAAAACAATATTGTTTTGAAAATTTAAACCAGTTTATACATATTTGAATATTATATTTGTATTGAATTTAGACAATCGAGTATATAAAGATTTTGCATATAGGCGTCATGAACGTATATTCGAAGTTTAATATACTGGATAGATATAGAATCACACCCTAGTCACTCGGGGATAATTCTGGTGATGTCCGGACATCATCATTATTTATGTTTGTGTTTCGAAAGTGGGATTTCTCTATATTTCCATTAGACTGGTGTGAGAAACAAAACTAGATGGGCTTATTGTTGTGATTTGGCATCAAAAACATGATTTTCTGTGTATCTATCAAAATTATGAATTTGAAACATTAATTCACTTATTGTTACAAAGATTAACCATTGCAGTATTGTTATACAACATGAATATAAAAAGGCAAATTGTGACGGCCCGCCCCGCACCAGCCGGCATTTCCTCCGAAACTGCGTTGTACACATGCCCGACTAGCATGGAACGGTCGCCAAAGAAAGGAAAGAAGAGAATGAACTAATCGAAAAACTATATAATGTCTCACAGCGCATGAAAAAATATATAATAATAATATACTTGACATAAAACAGGTGAGACAGTGCATAAGCTGATAAATAAAACCAACATCAACATCATCATCAGAGCAGCAGAAATCCAAATGCAGCTTATTACAACTTTCCAAATTATCGTCTCTAAACAAAAGAAAGAAAGGTACACCACTAATGCCCAAAGTAGTGACCGTAGCAACACAGGGAGAATATCTATATATGTATCATACGTGGAAGCCTCCTGCTCGTCTCCGGTACAGCTACTCGTGCATACCACCTAACCTATCTCTAGTCTGCTCGTGAGAGCACCCAGAGTAATAAGAAGAGACATAAAACTCTAGGTCAGACAAAAAGTCTGGTATGAGCAATAAGCAGCTAAATAGAACAATAACAGGTATACTAAACCATACCTGAACCTCGACCTGCAACCAAAGAGTTAGCACTACATACCTTACAATACTCTAAGGTGCCACTGAACAGATGGTGTAAAGATAACGGGGGTGGCGTGTGCATGTCATAATGATGGCAAAAAAATCAACCATAACAACCATCATCACATCTCCCACTCAGTGCGTAAAGCCTACGATGTCCACCACTGTCAATCACTAGACCCATCGAAGTAATGACGGAGTTCGACTTGTACAACTACTGCTACTACCAAGCTTGCCCCATGGAGTCAAGACCAAATCTTTACAAATGACCCCAGTTCATTGGTCTATAACTCTTTAGTCGTACCTAGGCCACTGTGGCCCTGAATCCGTTCACGTACTCCCTACACACGGTGATCCAAAGTTACAGACATCGACAACTCCTTTGCACACGTCCCGCAGCAAAGCCCAACTCATAAAACCGACTCGTTGGTTCCCATCTGGATCCTGAGTCGTACTTCCTATTTGGACATCCTTTGCATCTCGGGTTTTGGTCTAATTGGAGTTGGTCTTCAAAAAAGTCGTCGCGTTATCGCAGCTCCAATCCGGTTCGAGTCGGTTGTGCATGTGCTCCAGTCCTCATCGGTTAGGTTCGGATGCCTCTGCCTGGGTTCGGCTCGGTGGTTGCTCCCTCCTAGATGTCCCGATCCGATTCAGTGCTTCGCCCCAACTCCAGCTCCAAGCTTGGTCTTCCGATCCGATCCGATCCCGCTCCCTGGCTCTTGTCTGATCCGATCTCCACGCCCTTGCTTCCGATCCGATCCCCTGTTGGTCTCTTCGATCCGATCCTCTGCCCAAATCCAACTCTAAGCAAATGGCCTTCCTTCTCGCCAAGTCTCCTTTAGTGCAAAGTTCCGATCCGGTTCGGTTTCTCTGCCCAGTTTACTATCGGATCCGAGCCCCCCTATCCCGATCCGATCCGAAACCCTGCACATTTTCCTGCAACTTTTCCAGCGACTGTTTTACGCAATACGACAGTGTTTTTGAGCATTCTAATAGTTCCAATCAATCACAAAGCACACCATGCAGTCGTAGCAACAAATAGAAGTGACCAAAAACACCAAAACCACAATATGACAAGGTTAAATGGGTCAAACATAGCCAAAATCCCATATTTTCCCCTAAGCATGTTTAAGCAAAACTAAGGATATGATTAGCAAAACTTAACCAAATCAAACCAAATTTCTAATAGAGGTCTAAAACATTATTTTCGAATTTATAAATATTTTTCCAAAATTTTATCATGTCTAATTTCGTTAACCTTCACTAATTACCCTTAATTAACCGTAATTAGTGCAAAACTATGCAAATCACTCACCTTGGCCACAAATAAAACTCAGATCTGAAATAAATCTCTGTTTGGCACGAATAATGATGTCTAACAGCAGCTCTAACCTTGCCTTGGTGCAATCTCTTCTTAATTTGATGTTGCTAAGCTTAATCCTTTATTAGAAAGTGATTTGGAGATGTTTTCGAGGTTGGAGGCCATTATTAGGGTTCTTAGGAGGTAAATGGCGGCTAGAAATCTGAAATGAAATGAAATGAAAACCTAACTTATTTCAGCCTCCCCATAACCCTAATCCCGAAATGGGTTATGGGCCCATTTAATAATAACCTCATTTGGCCCGATTAAGCAGTTTTTCACCTTCTGAAACTTGTTTTAGCCATATCTCCCAAACGGTAAGTCCATTTGGCTTATGTGACCACTCTACGAAATTGTAAACCATCATCCGGAGCCAATGGAAGGGGTTCCACGTCAAAACTCCTTTCCAATCAAAAGTTATGGCCAAAACAAGATCAGCTAGGGGCAAAACAGTCATTTAAAAATCGACAAAAATCATGAACATGGGAAATGACCCCACTAGTTGCCTCCCAAAACTACATGACCATACGACTTCGTATGTGAAAGAAATAAATATCCCACGATCTTGCGATGCGTAGAATGAGGGTCGTTACACTTTCCCCCCTTAAGAAATTTCGTCCCCGAAACTCCTTAACCCAAAACATACAAAGATCCCGCATGCCTACCGGCTACAAACGACAATCAAACATGCAAAACAAACAAAACAAGCCTATCCTAGCATGCGGAAAGACTAAATCGAAGTTAAATTTTTACCAGGCGAATAGTTCTGGATACGTCTTCCTAATGCTCTCCTCTGTCTCCCAAGTACAGTCATTCTCATTCTCGCCCCACTGAACTTTGACTTGATTCACCGCTTTCCTTCAAAGTTGCTTCGTATCGTTCCCGACAATACGCATAGGCTTGCGGTTCCAAACCGCCTCGGGTTCAACTTCGACGTCATCCAATTGATCAGGTGAAATAGTCACTTCTGGGTCGTGCACGAACTTCCTTAACTGGGAAACATAAAATACGTTGTGAACTCCTGCCATCTTCTTTGGTAATTAAACTTTGTATGCCAAATTCCCAAATTGCTCAAGAACTGGGAATGGACCAACAAATCTTGGTTCTAACTTGCCTCTCCTACCAAATCGTATCACGCTCTTCAACGGAGAAGTCTTGACAAACACCAAGTCGCCAATGGAGAATTTTAATTCTCTTCTCCTTTTATCAGCATAACTCTTCTGCCTATCTTGGGCAGCCTTCATTCGCTGTTGTATAACCTTAATCTTAGCTGAAGTTTCTCTTATCACATTGGGTCCAAGCACAAACTTCTCACCAGTTTCTACCCAACATGACAGTGAGTTGCACGGTCTTCCGTACAAAGCTTCAAACGGAGCCATACCGATACTGGATTGATAACTATTATTATGTGCAAACTCTACTAGATGCAAATGGTCATCCCATGATCCACCGAAATCCAATACACAGGCTCTTAAGAGATTTTCTAACACTCAATTCACTCTCTCTGTCTGTCCATCGGTTTGATGATGATACGCGGTACTGAGATGTAGTTCTGATCCTAATGCCTCTTGTAAGCTCTTCCAAAAATCCACGTGAATAACGGATCTCGGTCACTCAAAATGCCTTTGGGTATTCCATGAAATCTCACTACCCACTTTATATACAGTTCCGCTAATTTAGCTGCTGTCCTATTTGACTTGACGGGTATAAACCTTGCACTCTTAGTCAATCGGTCCACAACCACCCAAATGCTATCATGGCCCGATCTAGTCCTTGGTAACCCATGAATGAAATCCATTGACACTTGTTCCCATTTCCATTCTGGAATTTCTAATGGTTGTAACAAACCACTAGGCTTCTTTTGCTCAGCTTTAACTAGTTGGAAATTCATGCATTTGGGTATAAACTTCCCAACATCTCTTTTCATCCCTTCCCAATAGTAGGTATGCTTCATGTCTAGGTACAACTTGTTAGCACTAGGGTGTATAGTCAGTTTTGAGTGATGACATTCTCTAAGCACTTCATCTCTCAATCCATTGACATTGGGTACAACTAATCTTCCATTCTTTCTAAGCCATCCATCTCGATCAAGCCCATACTTGTTCATCTCTCCGTCGATTCCCATCTCTAACTTTGAGATGATTTCCAATAGGTTAGGATCGTTCCTCTGACTAGAACCAATCCGCTCAATCAAAGTGGGTCTGATCGTCAAACTTGCTAACATTTCTGGATCCAATTCGCACTTTGGTCTGAAATCATACCCAGCGATGTACTCCAGTTGCTTCCATTCTAGAAACATAGCCCCTAAACTGGCATGTCTTCTACTCAATGCATCAGCTACCGCATTGCCCTTTCCTGGTGTGTATGCATATCGAAATCATAGGAAGCTAAGAATTCTAACCACCTTTGTTGTCGGAGATTTAGATCCTTTTGAGAGAAAAGATACTTTAACGATTTATGATCGGTAAACAACTCGAATCTTTCTCCCAAGAGATAATGTCTCCACATCTTCAATGCAAACACGATCGCAGCCAATTCCAAATCATGGGTAGGGTATCTTTTCTCATGCTGTTTCAGTTGCCTACTTGCGTAAGCTACAACCCTACCTCCTTGCATCAATACAACACCGAGCCCTATGCCACATGCATCCGTATATACTGTCCTCTCTTCATTCCCCTTAGGAATGACTAACACTGGTGCACATTTCAACTTTTTCTTTAAACTCTTGAATGCATTCACGCACCTTTCGTCCCAGACGAAGGCTTGGTTCTTCTTGGTCAACTGAGTCAACGGTGCTGCTATCTTGGAGAAGTCTTGGATAAACTTACGATAATATCCAACTAATCCCAAGAAACTTCTTATGTCCGTTGCATTCTTGGGTGTAGGCCAATCTTGTACCGTAGCCACCTCCGCAGGATCCACGACAATACCATTCTCTGAAACAACATGGCCCAAGAATCTCACTTCCCTCCTTCAGAAGTGACACTTAGAAAACTTTGCTTTCAATTGGTGTTTTCTCAACACCTCCATCACTATTCTTAAATGTTCCTTGTGTTCTTCCTCTGTCCTCGAATAGACCAAAATATCATCCACGAACATAACGACAAACTTATTCAACTAATCTCTGAATACCCTATTCATAAGATCCACAAAATATGCTGGGGCATTGGTCAGCCCGAATGGCATGACCAACCACTCACAAAACCCAGAAGGCGTCCGAAATGTCGTTTTAGTTATACTCTCAGCTTCCACTCTAAGCCGATGAAAACCTGTAACACCCCGTAATTCTGTTAACACTAATATTCACAAATTAAAGAATAACTAATCTCAGATTTAAGAATTAAGGGAAACGGGTTGTGCCATTGTGTTCGTCTCGGAATTCTGGTTGAAATAGAGTTCGAGTTTGCGTGAATTGGATTTCGTATGAAGAAGTTATGGCCATCGGAAGTTTCAGAAAATTCAAAACAGATTTCAAACTTTGAAATTTCGGAGTCAGACAAGCTAGGCGGGAAAATTCCCGCCAGGGCCAGGTCGACCATAGGGTTGACCTAGGGGTCGACCTGCCCTGACCAGGTCGACCTGGGGGTCGGCCTGCCCCCCGGGCAGATTTGAATTATGACCTGTTAATGACTAGATGCTGACTCATTAGGGTTTTTGATATGCTCTGGTTGGATGGGATTAATTCTGGGTTGATCGGATGGCTTAAACTAATCCTAAACTCTATAAAAAGACATGTAGACTCAAAACCTAAAATCAAAACAAAATTAGATTCATGGCCTCGATGCCGTCACCTAGCAACTCAGCATAGCCGCCACCAATTAGAGAGGAAGAAAGCTAATCTAATTCAATTCTTTTCAACTTTAACAACGAATCTTTTTCAAGGGAAAGCTATTACAACTTTAGAACTCAGAATTCAAGAACTTCTCTGAATTGTGAGTTCGATAATTTTAATAAAACAATTAGCAAATTAATTGGATTGAGTTATAATGTAAACTACTTGGTTATGATGTGAATTATTGACCGCATGTTATTATTCATGTAGTAAAATTGTGATGTTTATGTTGTAAATTTTATGATGCTATCTTGTAAAGTTGTGATCATCTATGTTGTAATTTTATGGTTGGGTTATGTATAATCGAATCACCATGTTGTTCATATGTTAGTTTGGGTATGTTGATTCATATGATAAATCATAAGTATGTATGCAAGTTTGGATTTTTATTAAGACATGAATCATATGCAAGTTGGGGAAAATTATCTATAACCTTATATGCTTCATGACATCTATTTTAGATCTAAAGTTAGGCAATGACATATGTGAGTTATATGCCAAATTCTACATGCTAGTTTACATGTTTAGATGTAAGTTTATACCATTGTTATGTTGCATAAATCACATATGCAAGTTTATATGAATACATGTGTTTGAAAATGAATCATGTTATGCAAGTTTGTGGTTACTACCTATGCAAGTTTACACCTATAGATGTAGATCTATGACATACATGATTTACGCAAGTTTGTGACCATTATCCTAATAAGTTCACACCTTTAGATTTGGATTTATGACATATGTAATTTTATGCAAGTTGTAACTTTGGCCTATGCAAGTTTTAGATGTAGAACATCATTCACACATGCAAGTTCACCCCTTATGTTTAGATCTAGTTTTAATTATATTTATGTTGTGATGTTTTCTCTTTATTCCATGAGTTAGACTATTCGAGTCTAACGTATATTTTATGTTAAACGAACGAACGTACAACGTGGGGTAAAAGGAGATAATATTAAAAGATTTAATTTGCATAAATGCCTTAAAAGGCATAAAATAAATTTGTGATGAAATTGGTATGATTTTACATACCATAAATAGATGGACATAATTGAGTCAATTATGACCATAGTTAAATTTGGAATCAATTGATAATTTGAATAGGGAAAGTAATTCAAATTGGGGGATGATTAATTAGGAGTAACTAATCGTCCAAGACACGAGGTTAGGCTCTTTTGTGGTGTAAGACTGCCCGGACCCGCCCAGCAAATCCAGCTGCCACCAATGCCAGTCTAATGTGGGAGGTCTTAGGCATAAATTAAATACGTAACAATTGTAAAGACATGAGGTTAGGCTCTTTTGTGGTGTAAGACTGCCCGGACCCGCCCGGCAAATCCAGCTGCCACAAATGCCAGTCTAATGTGAGAGGTCTTTATGAGGTTACGGTCTTAATGAATTAAGAAACACTTAGCCAGATAAACATGTAGTGGGACATGAGGGGGTTAAGTGGGTGCCTTGGGTGGCATGTGGAATCTAGTGGGTGCCTTGGGTGGCATTTGAAATACGATTAGAAATACTTAACCAAAATTTGAAACATGTAATTGAACATGAATAAGAAGATGGTTAAGTGGGATGTACTAGAGGGGACCAAGCTTAGGTGGATAGCTTGTGTCAAGTAATGGGGCCCATTTCAACCAGTAACCCATACGTATCTTTGTGGGCTCGACCCAAGTCGAGGACGGGACACGCATTCTGGGCTTGACTGTAAGAGGCCAAAACGGGTTAGCGGTGGCAACGCAAGTCCAACGGGTTCATATGCGTGTGTGGGCCTGGGTTGGTAGGTAAGGCGTTGTTGCATCGTGTAGGTATACGCCGTGCATCATTGGTGGTATTGGGTTGCCACTTTGGGGAGTGATACACCCCACGGTGGGGCCAGCACGGGTATCTACGAGTTAGGGAGCCGATCGCTTGGGGGTAGTGGGTACACCTAGTGGAGATAGGGGCATGCGACACCTATGAAGGCAGCTAGGGGTGCATGAAACTAACATTATCTTTAATAAGTTCTGTAGGCGGGATCAACCTTAGGATGACTAGTAGTGGTGCAGTATAGTAGTGGTGGTGCAATATAGCAATTATCTTATAGTGTCAGTGTAGTTTAGTAATTATCTTATAGTGGTTTAGATGCGCTTTAACGATATCGTTGTTCATCTTGCTTCCTTGTTTACTCTGCCATACTCAATGGTTCATGGTCATTTCCTGATTTTCCAACTTATGCCTTAGCCTAGTTACTTTGGTAATTATATTGTTAAAGTTATCGCACTCACCAGACTTTACGCCTGACCCCCTTTGTTTCCTCCTCTTTTCTTCCTCCCCTCCAAGGTGCTCAGGTTGGAATTAGCACCAGTGGAGCTTGATTTTGGACTGCTGTGCTTCTTTCTTTTAGAAGATTGTTTGGATCGCTGAAGTAATGTTCAGCCTCTCTTTTATTTATGACTATTTTGTATTGGGGATTATGTCTTTCAATTTATGTACTTTGAGTTAGTCAGGATGGATATTATGTACTTTGACTCTGGTTTTGATGATGTAATCAAACATATGTATTTTCCGCTGCAATGAAATAAAGTTTTTAATTTTTCAAGTACTGTTTATATCTATCTTGTTGTTAAGTTTATGTTCTATACTCACTTAAAACGCTCCGTAGAAGTTAATGCATTCCCTTTGTGAGTGACATTAATGGACGTGGGGTGTTACACGTGGTATTAGAGCTGAAGGTTACCAGAACAGATATGAATTTTGAAAAGTTGTTTTTCAAAACCACTTTTAAAAAGAAGTACCTTCAAAAGTATGTTTTAAGGAAAGTATTTTCAAGAGAAAAGCTTATTTTAGAAAGCATACCCCAATGGCCATATATCTTTCCTTCGGTTCTTTTGTATTGAATCTTTCCTTTTTCGTCTCAGCATGTCTGAAGCATCTGAGATACCAGAGGGTGTTCATGTACTCGGTTGGTTTCGTCAATATCTCGAGGCTAGGGCCACCACCGCAGGTCCAACAAATGCTCCTCCTCCTCCTCGCGTCGGTACTTTTGCTAAGATATGTAAGCACTTTCGGGCATTGGGTGGAAAACCTTTTCACTGGACGGAGACATTTGTTGAAGCTCGAAACTGGCTAAAGGAGGTGGAAGAATTATTTGGAATCTTTGAAGTGGACGATGGAAGAAAGGTCCAGTTAGCTGCCTGGCTAATGACGGATGAGGCCTCGTTTTGGTGGGAGGTCACTAATGGAGGACGCCCAGTCGATACATGGCCAGATTTTAGGTAGAGGTTTGAGGCGAAGTTTCTCTCACGGGCTGAAGAGAATATCTACATGGAATGACCCTTGATATTTCTTGTGACCCTGGAGGTCCAGTAATGCTTAGCTACCTAGAATCCCTTGACGCATCCGATGATGATTTACATTCTGCTCCCATAGTTCGTGAATATGTTGATGTCTTCGATGAGGTGAAGGGTTTACCCCCGAAGCGTGAGATAGACTTTCGAATATATCTAGTTGATAATGCAAAGCCAGTTGCATTACCAGTGCGCCACATGGCTCCAAGAGAGAGAAGAGAACTCAGTAAGCAAGTGAAGGAATTGATTGAGAAGGGGTTCATTAGACGTAGTATATCGGAGTGGGCTGCTCCAGTAGTATTTGCCACGAAGGCAGATGGGTCCCTTAGACTTTGTGTGGACTATAGAGAACTTAATAAGCTTACTAAGAAGAATAGACACCCACTACCGAGGATTGACGATCTCTTCGATCAGTTAGTTGGTGCCTCAGTGTTTTCGCAGTTGGACTTAGCCACGGGTTTCCATCAGTTGAGAGTGGCTGAGAATAGCAT
This sequence comes from Allium sativum, assembly GCA_030737875.1. Classification (NCBI taxonomy): domain Eukaryota; kingdom Viridiplantae; phylum Streptophyta; class Magnoliopsida; order Asparagales; family Amaryllidaceae; genus Allium; species Allium sativum. The sequence continues at coordinate 37,992,765 of JASFAX010000020.1, read as the reverse complement.
AGACAAGACTGCCTTTTGGACTCCGGACGGTTTCTTCGAGTGGCTTGTGATGCCCTTCGGTTTGACAAACGCCCCCGCATACTTTGTTGACTTAAAGAGTAGGGTGTTTAGGGAGTACCTTAATAAATTCGTGGTAGTCTTTGTGGACGAAATCTTGATCTTTTCTAAGAACGAGGAAGAGCATGCCCTACATTTTAGGGAAGTGTTGGAGACTCTTCGAGCGCATAGCCTTAAAGCTAAATTTTCTAAATGTCACTTTTGGAGGAAGGAAGTGCGATTTTTAGGGCATGTGGTTTCCAAAGAAGGGATAGCCATGGATCCCGCAAAGGTAGTGGCCATCCAAGATTGGAAGGTCCCTAAAAATGCTACCGAGGTGAGGAGTTTCTTAGGGTTGGCTAGCTACTATAGGAAGTTTATCAAAGACTTCGCAAAAATATCAGCCCCATTAACACGCTTGACGAAGAAGAACTTAGTTTTCACTTGGGACATAGATTGTGATGATGCGTTCCAACGTCTAAAGAGAGCTTTGACCACATCCCCAGTCTTAGTGTTGCCGGATGGGAGTAAGCCATTTACCGTTTATACCGATGCTTGTGGGACATGACTAGGTGCAGTCTTAATGCAAGAGGGAAGGGTAATAGCCTATGGTGGAAGGCAATTGAGAATGCATGAGAGAAATTACCCTACACATGACCTAGAGTTGGCCGCTATTGTTTTCGCGCTTAAGTCTTGGCGCCATTATCTTCTTGGCGAGAAATTCGAATTGTTCACTGACCACAAATCGCTAAAATACTTATTCTCTCAGAAGGAATTGAACTTAAGGCAGCAAAGGTGGATGGAATTCTTAGCATCCTACGACTTCGAGACAACATATACCCCTGGCAAGGGTAACGTGGTGGCAGATGCCTTAAGTAGGAAAAGGTTGTCCTTTAGTCTGTTGTTTGTTGAGCGGCGAAGCTTAGAGTTCATCTCTACGTTTGACTTTAAAACTTCCGTTGACTTTGTACCCGGTTTGCTAGCATCCTTGGAGGTCAGACCTACGCTTTTGGGACGGATTGGTGAGGCACAACGAGATGACCCACAGTTGGTTGAGTTAGTAGAGAAGCTCAAAGGAGGGGAGTCATCGAGCCATCTCCGTAGGTATACCATAGATGATAAGGGTTGGTTACGTAGGGACGGTAGACTTTGTGTACTAGGGATGAGAATTTGAGGAAGACCATTCTTGATGATGCACATCGTTCGAAGAGGACCATCCATCCCGGCGGGGACAAGATGTACATGGACATGAGACGAGTTTACTTTTAGGCTGGTATGAAGAAGGACGTGGCCGAGTATGTCGCTAGATGCTTGGTGTGCCAACAAGTAAAAATAGAGCAAAAGAATCCCGGTGGATTGCTTCATCCATTGGAGGTCCCACAATGGAAGTGGGAAAGCGTCTCGATGGATTTTGTTGACGGGTTACCGAGATCGAGGAAGGGTAATACGTGGATTTGGGTCGTGGTAGACATACTTACCAAGAGCGCCCATTTCATTCCCGTGAAGAGTAAGAGGACTGCTCCATGGTTAGCCTCCGTATACATTCGAGAGATAGTTCGTTTGCACGGTGTTCCTTCTAGCATAGTGAGCGACTGCGATCCTATCTTTACTAGCGAATTTTGGCTTTTAGTCTAGAATTGGCATGGCACCGTTCGAGGCTCTTTATGGACGGCCGTGTCGTTCGCCTACTTGTTGGTGGGAGTCTACAGATAAGATCTTGCTTGGGCCCGATATGATTAGAGAGACTTCGGAAAAGAACGATTTGATTCGAAGGAGGATGAAGACGGCACAAGATAGGCAGAAATCTTATGCGGACAAGAGAAGGTCAGATCTTGAATTTGATATTGGGGACATGGTCTTTGTCAAGGTGTCTCCATTGCGGAATGTGGTTCGCTTTGGGTCTGTTGGGAAGTTAGCACCAAGGTTCGTAGGTCCGTTTCCTATTAAGGAGAGGATTGGACAGATGGCGTATAGAGTGGAGCTGCCCGAGAGACTTAGTGGCGTACACGATGTATTCCATGTATCACATTTGAGGAAATGCTTGCACGAGACCACGGAAGGGGTAGAGCCGAGCTTGCTTAGAGAGGTGGAGATAAAGCGTGATGCGACGATTCGACGAGCTCCTACGTGCATTCTTGGGTCGGAGGTTAAGAAGTTGAGGAATCAAGAGGTTAAGCTAGTCAAAGTGCAATGGGGAGATGATGAGAGCAACGCTACTTGGGAGACGGAAAAGAAGATGCATTCATTGTACCCTTTTTTTCGAGGATATGTCTTTAATTTCTCCTTTATCGCTTAGCTTGTACTTATCTTATCTTTAGTATGTCCTCTCGCTAGTACCTTTGACCTTTAGAGAGGGTAGTCTATGGTTGAAACATGTGTTTGAGACATGTTATGTATGATGGATGCAAGTGTTTGCTAGTGGTTGCTCGTGGATGCATATACACACACTTTAGGCACTAGATCGGCTCAGTCACTTCATATTGCATATTGCATATAAATGTGTGTGCATATTTAAGCTAATGGATGTATAATGGTTGTGCTATCATATGGATGCGACATTTTGGTGAATGGTTATGCACACATGCAGAAGTAATATGTATTGATAGGGTTCTTTCGCATACATAATGGACGCATGACACTATCATGGTTTGCATCAAGGAGGTCAACTGAATCAGTAGACCGCCTGATTTTGCATTAGATAAGGAACATATACACACACTTCTTGCATATGTTCATACAACATTAGAAAATTTTAAGGACAATGGATGCCTGTGTTTGATGGTTGAGTAGATCGTTGTTTGGATGGTAGGATATGCATTCTCCTTAACTTGGAGATTTCGGGGATGAAATCCTTTAAGGAGGGGAGAATGTAACACCCCGTAATTCTGTTAACACTAATATTCACAAATTAAATAATAACTAATCTCAGATGTAAGAATTAAGGGAAACGGGTTGCGCCATTGTGTTCATCTCGGAATTTTGGTTGAGATAGACCGAGTTTGTGTGAATTGGACTTCGTATGAAGAAGTTATAGCCATCGGAAGTTTCAGAAAATTCGAAACAGATTTCAAAATTTGAAATTTCGGAGTCAGACAGGCTAGGCGGGAAAATTCCCGCCAGGGCCAGGTCGACCATAGGGTCGACCTGCCCTGACCAGGTCGACCATAGGGTCGACCTGCCTGCCTCCCGGGCAGATTTGAATTATGACCTGTTAATGACTAGACGCTGACTCATTAGGGTTTCTGATATGCTCTAGTTGGCTGGGATTAATTCTGGGTTGATCGGACGGCTTAAACTAATCCTAAACTCTATAAAAAGACATGTAGACTCAAACCCTAAAATCAAAACAAAATTAGATTCATGGCCTCGATGCCGTCACCTAGCAACTCAGCATAGCCGCCACCAATTAGAGAGGAAGAAAGCTAATCTAATTCAATTCTTTTCAACTTTAACAACGAATCTTTTTCAAGGGAAAGCTATTACAACTTCAGAACTCAGAATTCAGAATTCAAGACCTTCTCTGAATTGTGAGTTCGATAATTTTAATAAAATAATTAGCAAATTAATTGGATTGAGTTATGATGTGGACTATTTGGTTATGATGTGAATTATTGACCGCGTGTTATTATTCATGTAGTAAAATTGTGATGTTTATGTTGTAAATTCTATGATGCTATCTTGTAAAGTTGTGATCATCTATGTTATAATTTTATGATTGGCTTATGTATATTCGAATCACCATGTTGTTCATATGTTAGTTTGGGTATGTTGATTCATATGATAAATCATAAGTATGTATGCAAGTTTAGATTTTTATTAAGACATGAATCATATGCAAGTTGGGGAAAATTATATATAACCTTATATGCTTCATGACATCTATTTTAGATCTAAAGTTAGGCCATGACATGTGTGAGTTATATGCCAAATTCTACATGCTAGTTTACATGTTTAGATGTAAGTTTATACCGTTGTTATGTTGCATAAATCACATATGAAAGTTTATATGAATACATGTGTTTGAAAATGAATCATATTATGCAAGCTTGTGGTTACTGCCTATGCAAGTTTACACCTTTAGATGTAGATCTATGACATACATGATTTACGCAAGTTTGTGACCATTATCCCAACAAGTTCACACTTTTATATTTGGATTTATGACATATGTAATTTTATGCAAGTTGTAACTTTGGCCTATGCAAGTTTTAGATGTAGAACATCATTCACACATGCAAGTTTACTCCTTATGTTTAGATCTAGTTTTAATTATATGTATGTTGTGATGTTTTCTCTTTATTCCATTAGTTAGACTATTCGAGTCTAACGTATATTTTATGTTAAACGAACGAACGTACAACATGGGGTAAAAGGGGATAATATTAAAAGATTTAATTGGCATAAATGCCGTAAAAGGCATAAAATAAATTTGTGATGAAATTGGTATGATTTTACATACCATAAATAGATGGACATAATTGAGTCAATTATGGCCATAGTTAAATTTCGAATTAATTGATAATTTGAATAGGGAAAGTAATTCAAATTGGGGGATGATTAATTAGGAGTAGTTAATCGTCTAAGACACGATGTTAGGCTCTTTTGTGGTGTAAGACTGCCCGGACACGCCCGGCCAATCCAGCTGCCACAAATGCCAGTATAATGTGGGAGGTCTTAGGCATAAATTAAATACGTAACAATTGTAAAGACACGATGTTAGGCTCTTTTGTGGTGTAAGACTGCCCGGACCCGCCCGACAAATCCAGCTACAACAAATGCCAGTCTAATGTGAGAGGTCTTTATGAGGTTACGGTCTTAATGAATTAAGAAACACTTAACCAAATAAACATGTAGTGGGACATGAGGGGGTTAAGTGGGTGCCTTGGGTGGCATGTGGAATCTAGTGGGTGCCTTGGGTGGCATTTGAAATACGATTAGAAATACTGAACCAAAATTTGAAACATGTAAGTGAACATGAATAAGAAGAGGGTTAAGTGGGATGTACTAGAGTAGACCAAGCTTAGGTGGATAGCTTGTGTCAAGTAATGGGGGCCCGTTTCAACCAGTAACCCATACGTATCTTTGTGGGCTCGACCCAAGTCGAGGACGGGACACGCTTACTGGGCTTGACTGTAAGAGGCCAAAACGGGTTAGCGGTGACAACACAAGTCCAACGGGTTCATATGCGTGTGTGGGCCCGGGCTGGTAGTTAAGACTTTGTTGCATCGTGTAGGTATAAGCCGTGCATCATTGTTGGTATCGGGTTGCCACTTTGGGGAGTGATACACCCCATTGTGGGGCCAGCACGGGTATCTACGAGTTTGGGAGCCGATCGCTTGGGAGTAGTGGGTACACCTAGTGGAGATAGGGGCAGGCGGCACCTATGAAGGCAGCTAGGGGTGCACGAAACTACCATTATCTTTAATAAGTTCTGTAGGCGGGATCAACCTTAGGGTGACTAGTGGTGGTGCAGTATAGTAGTGGTGGTGCAGTATAGCAATTATCTTATAGTGTTGGTGTAGTTTAGTAATTGTCTTATAGTGGTTTAGGTGCGCTTTAACGATATCGTTGTTCATCTTGCTTCCTTGTTTACTCTTCCATACTCAATGGTTCATGGTCATTTCCTGATTTTCCAACTTATGCCTTAGCCTAGTTACTTTGGTAATTATATTGTTAAAGTTATCGCACTTGCCAGACTTTATGTCTGACCCCTTTTGTTTCCTCCTCTTTTCTTCCTTCCTCCCCAAGTGCTCAAGTTGGTACTAGCACCAGTGGAGCTTGATTTTGGACAGTTGTGCTTCTTGCTTTTAGAAGATTGCTTGGATCGCTGAAGTAAAGTTCAGCCTCTCTTTTATTTATGGCTATTTTGTATTGGGGATTATGTCTTTCAATTTATGTACTTTGAGTTGGTCAAGATGGATATTATGTACTTTGACTCTGGTTTTGAAGATGTAATCAAACATATGTATTTTCCGCTGCAATGAAATAAAGTTTTTAATTTTTCAAGTACTGTTTATATCTGTCTTGTTGTTAAGTTTCTGTTCTATACTCACTTAAAATGCTCCATAGAAGTTAATGCATTCCCTTTGTGAGTGAAATTAATGGACGTAGAGTGTTACACAACTTGTCGCGGGATCCAACTGAGAGAATACTCTCGCGCCACTCAACTGATCAAACAAATCATCTATCCGCGATAGAGGATACTTGTTCTTCCTCATCACATTATTCAACTCGCGGTAGTCTACACACAAACGAAGGGAACCATCCGCCTAGGTAGCAAACACAATTGGTCCTCCCCATTCAGAAACACTCCTTCTGATAAATCCCTTCTTCAAAAGATCGCTGACTTGCACCCCAAGCTCTCGCTGCTCCCTTGGTGCCATACGACGAAGTGGCTTCACTATAGGTATGGCATCTTTCACTAAATCAATACGAAACTCAATCTCTCGGTGTGGTGGAAGCCCGGTCACTTCCTCGAAAACGTCCGGATACTGGCCAACCACGAGCAAACCTGACAACTCACTTTGCGGGATGTCAAGGGAATTTAGAAAACTAGCCATTACCCCATCACCGGGTAGACCACCAAACACTACCCTCCGCCCACCATCCGCTCTAGCTGTCACCAAAAAGCCCTCACAGTCTACCACCACCCCGTATCTTTGGAGACAATCGACTCCCAAAATAATGCCAAACCCAGTAAAGCCCAAAACAAAGCAATCACAACCAAACATGCATCCATGACTCGATAAGACCACAATACGACAAACAATGCTAAGGTTAGTCGAACCACCAATCGGGTTTGTCACTACTAAAGGTCTATCGACAATCTCGGGCTCCAATCCCAACCTATCTACCAGGTCACTAGATATGATAGAACGAGAAGCCCCGGTATCAAACAAAACTCTAACAGGAACATCATAAACGGAAAGCATACCTTGAATAACGACATTCTTTCCCTTCTCCACCGCAATTGGGGCATTCGACGAAGAAGGAATAACATTAAGGAGATATGCTTTCACCATCTGCCTTTATTTAGGGAGTTGCGGACACTTGTCCTTGTGATGTCCCACTTGGCCACATTTGAAGCACTTCCTATCCGCTGGCTTGGCCCGACAATTACTAGCATAATGGCCCTTCTTACCACATCTGAAGCACTCAACATCTTTCTTATTCTTTTTCTGGCCATCCTTATTCTGGTTCTGCTTCCTCTTATTCTGAGAACCACTCTTGCCTCCACCACTTGCTTGTGGCTTTGGGTCCTCTGCAGATGCAACCTCAGTCTTCGACTTAGGGTAAAGACTCTCTGACCTTAATGCTTTCCCCACAATCGATTCAAACGTCTCATCGATGTGGTTAATAAGCCTTTCCCACAAGTATCCATCCAAACCAGTTATGAACTTCTCGTTCTTCTTCTCGGCAGTATCAATAAGAGATAACCCATATTTCGACAAAGTGTCAAATTCGACAATATACTCCGAGACAGCTCTGCCATTCTGTTTGAGCTCCAAAAATTTCTTAAACAACACTGACATCTGAGCAGTTGGAATGAACTTATCGCTAAAGCGAACCTTAAACTGATCCCAAGTAATCTGATCTTCGGGAGTAGCTGCGTTTATAACATTCCACCAATTCATTGCCCGTCCTTGCAGCCGACGGGATGCTAGCCTTCTCTTCATCGCATCCTCGATACCCAAATCTTCGAAGATACGCTTGCGGCTATCCAACCAATCCTGAACATCCGTAGCCAACTCCACTCTGTGGAACGGCTTCCCACCAAGACTAGTATAATCCTGATTCAGCTTGGCGAAATCGGCCCTAGGCGCCTGCACTATTGGACCACCACCATTACCATCATTGGGAGCTGCCCTCTGCACATCCCTAAGATTCTCCCTCATGCGGTCAGTAAACATCGTCCTCATGTCAGCAGTATTACCATTATTGGCTCCCCTACCGGCACCTCTTGCGTATCGGCTCATCGTTCAATCTGTAAAGAGAAAACGATTAACCATCTCCATAGTGGTGCTAGTGCAGTGTGACTTCATCCTTAGCTACACTAATAATATATATATAAAGCTTCTAAAAAACAAAATAATCACAAATACGCGCTCTCATATACGTATACTATCTCTCCCTTATGACTTCCCTAGGTTAACTACGCAACATAAAGCTCTGATACCAAGTGTGACGGCCCACCCCGCACCAGCCGACATTTCTTCCGAAAGTGCGCGGTACACATGCCTAACTAGCACGGAACGGTCGCCAAAGAAAGGAAAGAAGATAATGAACTAATCGAAAACCTATAAAATGTCTCACAGCGCATGGAACAAAATATAATAATAATATACTTGACATAAAACAGGTGAGACAGTGCATAAACTGATAACTAAAACCAACATCAACATCAGAGCAGCGGAAATCCAAATACAGCTTATTTCAACTTTCCAAATTACTGTCTCTAATCAAAAGAAAGAAAGATACACTACTAATGCCCAAAGTAGTGACTGCAACAACACAGGGAGAATATCTATATATGTATCATACGTGGAAGCCTCCTGCTCGTCTTTGGTACAGCTACTCGTGCATACCACCTAACCTGTCTCTAGTCTGCTCGTGAGAGCACCCAGAGTAATAAGAAGAGACATAAAACTCTGGGTCAGACAAAAAGTCTGGTATGAGCGATAAGCAGCTAAACAGAACAATAACAGGTATACTAAACCATACCTGAACCTGAACCAACAACCAAAGAGTTAGCACTACATACCGTACAATACTCTAAGGTGCCACAGAACAGATGGTGTAAAGATAGGGGGTGGGGGTGTGCATGTCATAATGATGGCAAACAAATCAACCATAGCAACCATCCTCACATCTTCCACTCAGTGCGTAAAGCCTACGATGTCCACCACTGTCAATCACTAGACCCATCGAAGTAGTGACGGAGTTCGACTTGTACAACTACTGCTACTACCAAGCTTGCCCCATGGAGTCATGACCAAATCTTTACAAATGACCCCGCTTCATTGGTTTATAGCTCTTTAGTCGTACCTAGGCCACTGTAGCCCTGAATCCGTTCACGTACTCCCTACACATAGTGATCCAAAGTTACAGACATCGACAACCCCTTTGCGCACGTCCCGCAGCAAAGCCAAACTCATGAAGCCAACTCGTTGGTTCCCATCTGGATCCTGACTCATACTTCCTATTTGGACTTCCTTTGCATCTCGGGTTTTGGTCGAATTGGAGTTGGTCTTCAGAAAAGTCGTCGCGTAATCGCAGCTCCAATCCGGTTCGGGTCGGTTGTGCATGTGCTCCAGTCCTCATCGGTTTGGTTTGGATGCCTCTGCCTGGGTTCGGCTCGGTGGTTGCTTCCTCCTAGATGTCTCGATCCGATTCGGTGCTTCGCTCCAACTCTAGCTCCAAGCTTGGTCCTCCGATCCGATCCCGCTCCCTGGCTCTAGTCTGATCTGATCTCCACACCCTTGCTTCCGATACGATCCCCTGTTGGTCTCTCCAATCCGATCCTCTGCCCAACTCCAACTCTAAGCAAATGGCCTTCCTTCTTGCCAAGTCTCCTTTTGTGCAAAGTTCTGATCTGGTTCGGTTTCTCTGCCCAGTTCACTATCCGATCCGAGCCCCCTATCCCGATCCGAGCCCCCTATCCCGATCCGATCCGAAACCCTGCACATTTTCCTGCAACTTTTCCACCGACTGTTTTACGCCATACGATGGCTTTTTCAACCATTCTAACAGTTCTAATAAATCACAAAGTACACCATACAGTCGTAGCAACAAATAGAAGTGACCAAAAACACCAAAACAACAATATGACAAGGTTAAACGGATCAAACATAGCCAAAATCCCATATTTCCCCCTAAGCATGTTTAAGCAAAACTAATGATATGATTAGCAAAACTTAACCAAATCAAACCAAATTTATAACAGAGGTCTAAAACATTATTTTCGAATTTATAAATATTTTTCCAAAATTTTATCATATCTAATTTCGTTAATCTTCTCTAGTTACCCTTAATTAACCGTAATTAGTGCAAAATTATGCAAATCACTCACCTTGGCCACAAATAAAACTCAGATCTGAAATAAATATCTGTTTGGTACGAATACTGATGTCTAACAGCAGCTCCAACCTTCCCTTTGTGCTATCTCTTCTTAATTTGATGTTGCTAAGCTTAATCCTTGATTAAAAGTGATTTGGAGATGTTTTAGAGGTTGGAGGCCATTATTAGGGTTCTTAGGAGGTAAATGGCGGCTAGAAAACTGAAATGAAATGAAAACCTAACTCATTTCAGCCTCCCCATAACCCTAATCCTGAAATGGGTTATGGGCCCATTTACTAATCACATCATTTGGCCCGGTTAAGCAGTTTTTCACCTTCTGAAACTTGTTTCAGCCATATCTCCCAAACGGTAAGTTCGTTTGGCTAATGTGACCACTTTACGGAATTGTAAACCATCATCCGGAGCCACTGGAAGTGGTTTAAGGTCAAAACTCCTTTCCAATCAAAAGTTATGGCCAAAACAAGATCAGCTAGGGGAAAATAGTCATTTAAAAATCGGCAAAAATTATGAACATGGGAAATGACCCCACTAGTCGCCTCCCAAAGCTACATGACCATACGACTTCATATGTGAAAGAAATAAATATCCTAAGATCCTGCGATGTGTAGAATGCAGGTCGTTACACAAATCAAAGCTATTGATCATGATCCAAGGGTCATGAGAATTCAAACCATTCGTGTATCCTTAGATTTAGAGGGTAAACAACTTACCACGTTTTGAATTCCTCCTAATAGTAGATTTTGTCTTATTATTTAATTGTTCAACATCTAAGTCTGACATAGCCAAGTTATATAGTGTCAAATTTCTCTGGCATGGTGTGTCAAATATATCAAACTTATTTTTTTTTGGGAAAGTATTTCCGGGCATTTACTGGGAAATCATGCTAATGCACATTTTTTTAGTGTTACTTATTCAAATTAAAAGAATGATCCAAAAGAAGGATTTTGAAGTAAATCGTTATCATAAAATCGCATCGTATGATATAGCAGGATATTATGTCTTCAAGTATAGACAAACGGTGGATGCAAGAATCTGATCGAAGAACCCCATGATATATAGAAGGAGTTCGGAAGCTTATTGATTTCATTGTAGAAAATGGTGGTAATAATGAAGTCTATTCTTGTCCTTGCACACATTGCAAAAATATGAAAATGAAGATTAAATTAGATGACATTCATTATCATCTGCTTAGATATGGAATTCTTCAATCATATACTATTTGCATTTCAAGGAGAAGAGTCGCCAGAGGAGCAAAAACAATCTGTTAGTCAAACCATAAGTATTGATGAATCCGAACTTCCTAGGATGGAAAATTTGGTCAATGATGCAGATAGATTTCATCAATTTCACCCTTTCGGTCCGTTGCACGATAATATTGCAGAATGAGTTGATGTCGATTGGTCGACCAATCAAAGTGAAAAGTATAAATCACTTTTTGAGAGTGCAAAAGAGCAATTGTATCCTTCATGTCCGAAAGGGATAACAAAATTATATGCCATTGTGAAACTGAACAGCTTGAAAACTCGATATGGTTTTTCTGACAATGGTGTGACTGCACTCCTCAAATTTATAAGGCAGTTACTCCCTGAAGGTAACACACTGCCGACAAAATACTTCGACATGAAGAAGGTGATTAAACAAGTTGGAATGGATTACACGACTTATGATGCATGCGTTAATGATTGCATTTTATATTGGAAAGATGATGCAAACAAAGTTTCTTGTAGAATTTGCAACGAACCAAGATATAGGACAACATTCAACGACGAGAAAAAAGCTACCAAAATACCTCATAAGACGCTGAGACATTTCCCTTTAATTTCTAGATTGAGAAGACTGTAAACCATACCATGGATAGCAGATGCCATGACTTGGCATGCTCGTGCCAAGTCTAATTCAAATATAATGCGCCATCCGTGTGACACTTTCGAATGGAAAGCTATTGATTCATTTGATCAAATGTTTGTTGCTGAACCACGAAACGTCACGCTTGGGATCACAACAGATGGTTTCAATTCACATAAATCTCTATCTAGTCGTTATAGTTGTTGGCTAGTTATTATAGTACCATATAATCTTCCTCCATCCATGTGCATGAAAAGAGAGTTCTTAATGTTAACATTGTTGATTTCCGGACCAAAACAGCTAGGAAAGGATATCGATGTTTATTTACAACTATTGATAGATGAATTAAATCAATCATGGGAAGGAGTCGCTGCATTTGACTCATTCAATAATTCGGAGTTCACATTGAGGTCTAGGATGTTGTGAGCGATTCATGACCATCCAACATTCGGGACGTTATCGGGATGCACAACTCATGGCTATTTTGCATGTCCTATTTGTGGGGAAGATACTTGTTCTTATTATCTTCCTGAAAGTAAGAAGATGTGTTATATGGGACATCGAAGATTTCTTCCTATCAAGCATAAGTTTCAAGATGATAAGGCAAACTTCAACAACGAACAAGAATATCGTCGTCCTCCATGGCCATTGAATGGTTATCAGGTTGAAGAAAAAGTAGCTAATATCAAGATGAAAGTTGGTAAAAAAAAGAAATAGGGCAAAAGCGAAAAAAAAAACTGATGATGAAGATCATACCAATATTCCCGCATGGTATAGGATGTCTATATTCTTTGATCTTCCGTATTGGAAAGTAAATATTGTCTGACATAATATTGATGTGATGCATACAGAGAAGAATGTTACTGAACATCTCATTAGCATGATTATGAGTCACAAGGACAAGTCAAAAGATGACATCAATGCATGCAAGGACTTGAGAACCATGGGTATAAAACAAAAATTGTGGATGAGGGAAGACCGTGAAACAAATAAAACAATTATACCGGAAGCAGCTTTCACTTTGAGCAAAGAAAAAAATATACAATTTTGCACCATTTTAAAAAGCCTAAAAGTACCTAGTAAATTCTCTTCTAACTTCCACAATAATGTGAGCATTAATCCTCTTGAACTAACAAATATGAAGTCACATGATTATCATGTTATAATGCAACAATTACTTCCGGTGTTGCTTCAACATTCTTATCCACAACATAAGGATTTGCGTAATGCGATACACCGTATAAGTATGTTCTTTAACATTTTGTGCTCAAAGGTGATTAACGGGGAACATCTTTTAAAAGAAAATGCTAGTCTGATAGAAGCAATGTGTGTGCTTGAAAAATATTTTCCACCCGCATTTTTTGATATCAGTATCCACCTTATGGTTCATTTAGCCGATGAAGCATTGATTTGCGGCCCTATTAGATATAGGTGGATGTATCCTTTTGAAAGGTAAATTACTAATTTTAGTTTTAATTTTCGTAGTTCGATTTAAATGGATACTAGTTATTTACAACTGATTATCTACATTGGTTGATGAAAACATATAAAGGATACGTGCGCAACAAAAGATATATTGAAGGATGTATTGCAGAAGGATATATTATACAAGAAGCAAGTTATTACTGCATGGAGTATATGCCAAAAGTAGGTAATGGCACTCATAAACATACCCGTGAAGCGTTTTTAGATGAAGATGACGAGTTTGCTGATGAGATGTCTCTAAATAATGGTAAAGATATAACCTTAACCCAAGTGCAGTTTGAACAAGTTCGTAGATGGGTCCTTAATAAGTACGATGGACTGGATGAATGGGAGAAGTAAGTTCACTATTTTATCCTAAATTATCATTATCATAAATTTACTCTTATATTCGTTTTGAAATATTTATCGTAGAAGGTATACCATTTATGTAAAAAACACTAAATCTCATCCTCGAAGTAGCGTTACATCCATGGTTACGTGATGAGGTATTACAACTTCTCATATATTCAAGTGTATTTAAGTGGATCATATAACATCACAATCATGCTTTTCATTTATTGTTTTTTAGCTGGTGAAGACTAAAGATGTTGATTCAACTCTTTGGAGGTTGGTGAACGGGCCGATGTTCAAGGCACGTAGTTATATAAAGTACCGAGTCAATGGATTCATATTTTCCCCAAAAAGTTATAAAGAAAGAATGGTAACACAAGACAGTGGTGTTTGCATGAGAGCAATTACAAAATTTAGAGCGAGCGGAAAAGATAAAAATTACAAGGAAGCAGAAACAGTGTATTATGGAGTTATTCAGCAAATAATTGAATTAGATTACATTGACTTCAAACAAACAGTTTTTTTATTGTGATTGGTTAAACGTCGAAGATAAAATCAATGGTTGCAAAACAGATCCTGTTTCAAATTTGATTATGATTAACTTGGAGAAATTAAAAACCAAAGGTAGAGTGAATGATGAGCCGTTCATTCTTGCATCAGAAGCAAGTTAAGTGTTCTACTCAAAAGATTTAAAAAATAACGGATGGTTTGTGGTTTTGCACACACCAAAATGGTTGACTACAACTGTGGACGACATTGAGTTTCCTACTGTTTATAAATCAGCTTTTGAAGACAACAACAAATTAGAAGAGCTTACCAAATGCATATGTTAATATTAGTTGTATTTCTTAATTGAATTGTATTGAATTTCAAGTGTGACTGAATTTAGAATTTCTTAATTGAATTGTGTTGAATTTTAATATTGTTGCTTGCAATTCATTTATTCAGTTATTATCTATTTATTTATTTAGCATATTGCCCACTATATAGTATCTGCATTTTATTAGATATGTCAACTATCTAAATTGATTTGAAGCATGTTTTGGTTACTATAAACCGAGTTGTTCCTTTTATATCTATTTTTTACAACTTTTCTTTTTTTGCTTTAAGATAATAACATTTATTTCGAGATGAAACAAAGTGCGAAGGTTCGAAGGCCCCCTTTTTAGCGTCGAAAATGTTAGTACAATATTTTATATGCACTGGCAACTCAAGTTTCGAAAGTATATGGCACCGAGAGTTTATCATGGTTCAGGCCGAAAATTCATGCGTCCTCTGTTCTTTCCTTCTTTGGTTGCATTTATGTAGCTGGGAAGCTTATTACATTTGAAAAGGCGTATTCACTGTTAATGAGTGGAGCTCTAACATAGAAAAGTACAATATGTTGCTTATGACTCTAGATTTCATGTTTTACGGAGGCAGGTGACCCTCTATTTATAACAGCTTTAGGGTCCTCCCATTGGTGCATGAGCTTTCCTCTGTGATCGATGACTTGGCTTGCCGTAAGAAACCTTGATTAAAACACTTTTCTCTAAATGATTGAAACTATTTTAATGTGGATGGCTGACATGACGCTTCCATAGCTTTATTATGATCCTTCCCGTATATCTTAATCACTGGTTTGTGTTTGAGAAGTCTGAACCGTTGATTGTTGAGTTTACTATAGTGTTCTTAATTTTGGTAGTAGGTGCTAGTAATATGTCTTTTTTATTTTGTTTAACTAGTTTCCATAGCTTTATTGTATAGGTTTTTGGCTCACGATATCGAATTTCAAAGTCCCTATCATCACATTTGATGCCTTACAAATATGCATCAGGTCTTGAAACATTTATTTATTTCACACTTTGTTAATACTTAGTAATTAGTATGTCATTATTAAAGTATTTGTTTCTTTTTTCAAATATTTATCCACATTCAGGTTGAAAATGTCTTTAAATACATTGAAAACCTTCCGTAGTTAAACAATAGCGATGAATACTGTTACATTTTGAATATGTTGTTTTGTGTTGAATGTTTCTTTAGGATTGTATATTGAGCTGCTTTGTAGTTAGTGCATTAAGTTTTATAGGTATTAACAATACTGATATTTTTTTGTGTTTGGTTAATGAATATTGCATGGTTCTTAAGAATATACCCTGTAAAGTCAGTAAATCAATGGTAATTCAGACTTTCAACTATGACAAGTACATTTGAATTATCAGGTACTAATAAGAATTGTCATGTTACATTGAAATTTGGATTCTTTGTTTGTTGCAGATGGTTTTGGTAGTTTGAATTGCAACTAAGAAGATAGTAACAATGTCAGAACATGCAGAACCATCAAACCATTCAATTACACAATCATCCTCTACACAGCCCGAAAAAGTGGAGATAAACACATTAGGTGTTCCTATTTCAAAAAATGCTGGAAAAGTAAGCAGTCGAATTGGTAAATTGGTATGAATCCATGTGCCTATTTCGTACGAAAGTTGGGATAAAGTGCCTAACAAATATAAGACCGACGTTTGGAAAGAATTGCTGGTAAGCTAAAATTAATTTGTATATGTTCAGTTTTCTATTGCTTAACCCAGGTTTTGTTCATTATTCTTAATGGTTTGGTCACGCTACCCCTTCTATAAGCTTTTAGTTCTAAATATAAAATAATTATTTTAATTGTTACATGCTTATGCTGTGATAAACCTTCTGTAAGCTTTTCGTACTAAATATAAAATAATTATTTTAATCATTACATGCTTATGCTGTGATAAACGTTTTTTTAAGCTCATTATACAATCGGGCTTGAACATCAAAGCTCTAAAATGATATTTGTTATAAATCAGTTGTTCATAAGTATATTGTGGTTATAAATCAGTATACGAGTAAATAGGATATTTCATATCGCTCTCATAAGCATGTAGGAGTATACACTATTATTTAATGCATACATTTTATGACGCATACATTTTATGGCAAATATATTAAAGCAATATATTTGGTTTCTTTTAGTTCCAATTCCAAATATACTGATTATTAAGTATATTAATAATATATATATATATATATATATATATATTAAGGCAAATATAATGATTATATGGCTGATTACACGAGTAGACAATATATATTAATAATCAGTATATTTTAAGGCAAATATATCATGGCAATACGTTTTATGGCAAATATATTAAGGCAATATAGTTGGTTTCTTTTGGTTCCACTTCCAAATACACTGATTATTAAGTATATTAATAATATATATATATATATATATGTATATATTAAGGCAAATATACTGATTATAAGACTGATTATACGAGTAGACAATATATATTAATAATCAGTATATTTTAAGGCAAATATATCAAGGCAATACGTTTTATGGCAAATATATTAAGGCGATATATTTGGTTTCTTTTAGTTCCACTTCCAAATATACTGATTATTAAGTATTTTAATAATATATATATTAAGGCAAATATACTGATTTTATGGCTGATTATCCGAGTAGACATATATATTAATAATCAGTATATTTTAAGGCAAATATATCAAGGCAATACGTTTTATGGAAAATATATTAAGGCAAATATATTTTCCATAAAATGATTCATAATCAGTATACAATATTATTTATAAACACAACATATTTAATGCATACATTTCATACCTCTCGATAGCAGCCAAGGTGTGCTACAAAAGCCAGGTTTTGTTCATTATTCTCAATGCAATATGTTGGTTTTTTGAGTGAAAATGACATTGATTCTGACTGGTTATATTTTGTTCTCACTGATGCTAATTTAAATGGAATGGTCAATTCTATTGCTGCAGCTATTTATGAGGCAGATTTTTTTTAGCATGGATGAAGTCCATATGCCTATGGAAGAACATCATGCCAAAGAGAACTAAACATACACTCGTTATGAGTTTCCCGAGTTCAAATAGAATTTATATGTATGCTTGCTACATTTAAAGCTGTTGAGAACTAAATATACATTTGCTATATTTGTTATTATAAACTACCAAGAACTAGAATACAATTCTAATAACTGCTGAAAACTAAACATACACTTGTTACATTTATATTTATGCTTACATGTATGTGGAAGTTTGTGTCAATGCAATATTAATGGGTTTGGCTATTAAACATGAGCAGTAGTGTTCATTTATAATTGTGTATGTGTAAAATATGCGTGTGTGCAGTGTGAGTGTGTGTATACATGGAAACTGAGTTGAGCATGTGTGAAGTGTGTATGTTCACAGAACCACCTGCGTCCTCACTGCTAGCAGCAGCATCAAGATGTTTCCACTGCCTCCAGCAGCAGCTGGTCACTGCCATCGCAACTAGTGGCAGTTTGCATAAATTGTCCTATGCAAAATTACGTATTTTGTTACTTGTTTTTACTATTAATATAATAACTATTATGTTCACAGACATTCTTCGATCTAGATTCAGATTCAAAAGACTTGGTTTTTAAAAAAAATGGCTGAGTCATTTAGGAAGCACAAAAGTTATTTGAGGACACGCTATTATGATAAATACGATAATGATGAAGACAAATTGAAGAACCTACCACCAACCATCAAACAAGAAGATTGGGCTATGTTTTTGAAAAATGAAGCAACACCTAATGCAAAGGAAAGAAGAGATAAAGGAAAAAAAACAGATCATTTTACAGCTATGGCCATCATACTGGACGTACAAGTCATGCCGTTATAGAACATGAAATGGTATGTACTCTTTCTAGTTTATCCATTAATTATTACTGTTAATTTGTAAAATCAAATAACATTGGATGCCTTTTCAGTTATTCAAGATAAAATTAAATTATTTCAAGCACGTAGATCAGTAATTATAACAGCTTGTGAACGTATAATTCAGGTTATAAATATCATATTTTGATGAGCTTGGAAATGTCTAGCATCTTCAAAAATATAAGTCAACATATTGAAATGCCTATTTTGCTATGCTAAATGTACGGATCATGACACTCTTAACAGAGATGCTTTTATTTATTTATGGGTGGTATGGTTTGTTGGAGTATTCCTGCAATTTAATCATGAAGTTAATTGGCAATAGATTCCATTAATGCAGTGCCTTCAGATTGAAATTCTCTTTGTTAGTTTTACTATATCTATCGGTGCATCTGCCCATATATATATATTTGTTGGTACGACCACTATTTAGTTCTATGATTTTCTCATTCATGACAGACGAATTGGGGAGGCATATCTTTAATCCTGTACTATATCTTATTTCTCCCTTCTGTTTTATGTGTTCATCCTGCGATTTATTAGCCCATCACATCATTCGCTGTTGGACAGTCAATTTATATAATTTTCTAATTTGTTTACTTGTGTTGCTTCACAAATTTTGTTTTATTATCTACCTTTCTATCAAGAATAAACAAAATGAAGAGTTGGCTAGAGTTATTCAATTTGACACAGTGGATAATGAAGTAAATTAGGAAGGAAAAAATGGAAGAGACTACAACATCTTGATTCTTGCATATTTTGTACCCTTACTTGAATGAAGTCGATTCTGGTGGCCCTTTCTGCATTGGCATGATCTGAGATCTGGGTGAAATATAAGCTGAATAATTAAGTTATAAATTTTAATGCTGGACTAAAATTGTTGTACTTCATAATAAATTATGCTTTTTTTTAAACAGGTTGAATACAGCGCAATTGATAGAGTTTTGTTGTAAGCAGATTTTGAGATTGGTGGATTGCTTGCTGCACGATCTGGAGTTAATATAGACAGTTTGTATTAAGATTCTAACAGTATAGGACATATTGAAAAAGAGTAATGCTAAATACTCCATATTACAAGCTTTGTTTAACCTTAGCATATCATCTGTTAATGTAAACAAGAATGCAGCTAAAAACCTTGAAGCAATATTCTATCGAATAGTGTAATTTTTTAATCATTCTTAATCGGCAGTGCATGGCCGATCAAAACTGTATAAAATGCAGTTTATGGCAGGGTGTATTCAGGAAGACTTAAAAAGGGGGTTTGTTTGATTTTTCTTTTTCTATGTTGTTATGCATTATAAACGTAATGAAATATCAATAAATTGGCTCTCATAATTAATATCTACAACCAAATAAATGTGCAGGCTAGTGAAAATCCGACAAAAGAAATCTCACGGCGTGAAGTATGGGAAAGAGCTCACACAAAAAAGCATGGTATCATATCAGATTCGGCTTTAGTATACTTCGTAAGTTGAATAATAATTCATCTATTCAAAAGTTTTCATAATGAATAACATCTCAAGTATTATCATATTTTAGGAAAAAATTGCAAAAGCGAAGGAGTTAATCAATGATGTTGATGAAGAAGAGTTGACATTGGATGAAGATATCATATCACAAGTGTTTGGCAAGGATAAAAAAGGTCGCACTCGGAGTATCGGAGCCAAAATATCAAGGACACAAGTTAAAGCATCTAATGTTGCTTGGAAACAAGTTAAAAAGCCTCAAGGAGGCTCGGAATACTTGAATGCAAGGATGGATAATATGGAGGGTAAGTTGAATTCGATCCTTGACTTGATGACGAGACAGTACGGTAGTAAAAAAAATCATACATCAAAAATTGCTGCAAATGAGGGAGGAAGTGGTACACCTCACGAAAGTGTTGGAAGAATGTCGAATAATGATTTCCCCAATTCATTGAATTCGCCTGGTTTGTCGAATCAAAAATGTGAAATCTTGAGTATTGACCTAGAGATCATTGGCGCAACCTCCGTATGTAGAGATTCGACTGCATCCACTATATATGGAAAAACTGTACCTTCGGCATACGAGAAATTGGTTGTGGACAATATATTGCTGCCAGAAGAGAGAACAAGCAAACCGAATCATCCTCTTGCTTTGACATTTGGTGAAGTTGGAATTGGTGGATACATGTGTCATCCAAAGAGTCATATTCGATATTTGTAGACGCATAAGCCAGGTATGTATGTATGTATTAAGTTAAATATTTAGTTTGTTCAATTTGATTTACATAATTAGTTACATATGAATTAAGTTTAATTTTAAATTAGGAGAAATGTTGGTAATACATATGAATAACAATTAAGACCGTGCTTAGTAACCTACTTAGATAGTTTAATCGTAGCAAAATCAGCAGTTGCTGTAATTAGAAACATGTCTGACCGATAACCACCCTTTAGCTTTGCATAAAATTGTAGATGTTTGCATAAATTTTTTAGCTTTGCATAAAAGTTTGACTTTGTAAAAGGCTATATATTAACAAAAGGTTCGATTTGAGTGCTCAACTCAGTTGCAAGTTGCACACTATAACTGAGTGCGCAACATAATTGACGATGCAAATAAGTTGTGCACTCAGTTATTTTAAATTGAGTATGCAACTCAGTTAGGCGCTGCATATGAGGGATATCATCTCTCTTCTCTAAACCAGTTTCTTCTTCATTACTAGAAAACTAGCATCTGATTTTTTGCTTTGCTTCAGCAACTTCTATTAATATCTGCATAATAAAAATAACAATCAAATTAAAAAACAAAATGAAAAAACATAAGGAAAAAAAATGAGATTCTCTGCTGATTCGAGCAACACTCGGTTTATAAAACTGAGAAACTGAGTGTTATATAAAATTCAGTTTCAAAATCCGCACGACACATTTTCAAAACCAACCACTGGCTCAGTTTAAGTAACCGAGCGTGACGTATAGTTTGAATAACATAGCCTGGCACTCAATTTTCATAACTGAGCTCAGTTCAGAATTGAGCTACAACTGTGCCAGGTTCAGTTTCAAATTGCATTACAACATTGTTAAGATTCATGATGTTTTTTATTTGATAGTTATGGGAATAAGAATAACATGATGAGCGATTAACTATCCTAAGCGCTCTTTGAAGTTTTTTATGTGGTCCATCTGTTTTCATCCACTTCTAGATGATCTGCGTTTTCCAATTTGGGTCTTATTCCTATAGCTACCAGCTCACCTTTGTAATAAAGAGGCCTTAAATGCTCTATGGAAGGAAATTGGCCAATCGCTTTAAGCGGATGAAGCTACGGAATAACAGTAATCGCCTCGCCCATTTTTTGTTAAATTGGATCTGTCTCAACCTCTGTTGCTTAGAATTTTCGTTGGGCCAAACGGAAGTGATTATTGGCAATACATTGAATAAGAGAATCTTCCCATCAATTGTCCAAAGTGTTGAAACTTGGCAACAATCAACACCCACACTACAAAGAAGTGTTTGTTAACCATAATCTTATGTCTAACCTTCCCAAAAATTTAATCCACCCTCTAAAGCTCACAGCGGTGACGTAACGTGCATTTCACACTACTAACTTTCAATGTCCAAAATTCCACAATTTCTAACAAATTTCACTTTGTCATCGCCTCATCAAGCGCTTTTTTGTCAGCGCAGGCACATATTCAGGTCTGAAAATGCAATTGTATTTTCATTGTCTTGCCGACATTTCAAATTTTGGTAACAGATCATTAATGATATGTTTTCCTTAATTGTAATTTTGCCTTAATTGTTACTATATTAAATATTATTTAATAATTGATTGCAAAAGTCAGCTACTCATTGATGCATTATTTCAAACTAATATATTCATACCACCAAAATGTGCATCCACACTCATTTTAAAAGTGCAATAAAATTTCATCAAAAATCTTTATTTACGTATTTTATTCCCTAATATATGCTGCATTAACCTCCGTAAATTGGTACTCTTTTATTTTCCTATATTTATTCCCTACTGTACCTTTTTTTTGTTGATCAGAAATGAGTTATCAGAGGGGTATGTTATGACATCATCAAAGTTAACCCACAAATTACATGAAAATTGCTATAAAAAAAATTGAAACTCTCCATTTCATTTTTTTCCAGTTATTATGGAAAAATTTGAAATTAATCCAATTATGGCTAATATATTTCACATCAGTTAAAACTTTCTTATAAACAAGTAATTTAACTGGCTAGCCGTCGTTCTTTAATTCTGACTACATGTGTAGTGAATACCTTGATAAAATGTATGAATTGTAAAGACATATCTCAAACAAAAATTTCTACAGCATTAGTTATACTTGGTACCTTTTTCAGCCAAGGTCAGATGTGTTTATTACTGATAGTACTACAATCATTATATATTTGTAGTTTTTTTTGCAATAGTTCCAGTGTTTCCTTATTCGACAACAACACTGTTAATAAATAATATTGAGTTCATATATCATTATGGTAAATATTTCTACAATTAGTACCATATTAAGTATAACTATTAACTGGTGGCTAATTTCACTACAGATATTGATACTCATGGAAAATAGGCTATAATCATAAACAATAAGTAATCACAAAATGGTAATGAAGTTATTAAGCTAAGTAAAAATAACATTATCACTGCTAATGAGAGAACAAAACTTGCTTGATTGAACTTTTACTCACTCAGATTTCTTATTTTAGACTAACAAAAGCTATAATAAATCTTTTCTTATTTTATTCACTCAATTTTTTGATACAAATATATGCACCTAAACTTTGCAAGCGTGGATAATACCAATTAGGCAATGTATTAAACATGAGTAATATTTTAAAAATAACAGATCATAAATTACTGTTTATTACAGAACACTCTACAGTATCGGCTTATGCTTTTAGTTGATTAAAGCTTGCAATTCATCTATGTTTTATTTGTATTTTCCCAAATTGGACGACTTTAAGAGCAAATCTTGAATACACACACACACACACACGCACACACACACACACATATATATATATATAAACATTTATTCCAGCAAGGGTAGCGAGGATGCAATCAATTGATTCTGCACTTGCTTCTTTCAGGATTTTTGCCGATTTTATAAATGAATATTGATTAATTGATTATGCTATTGTTTGAAATTCATACTAAGTTAACTAACAGAATTACTGGATGAAAATTTCCACTACTTTTACTTCCAGTCATTTCCATAGTCATGGTTTGAACGACAATTGCAATGTTTTGACTTAATTAGTTCCCAATGTCGAAATTTTAATTCCATTTATAACTTGAATTGATTCATATTACATCCACCTATGGATATTTTTATTTCGATAACTTTTAGGTTTACCTTCATTCATTTACACACAGTTCAGAATCAATTCATTAAATTCAGCAATTTATAAACACAGAGAAAAATCAGAAGTCTAATTCATATGGTAACAACAACTGTTCTGAATGCCTACTGTACTTGTATATGGCTGATTTAGCTCTTACTGTCAATTACAATAGATGAGTTAAATGTTAATTATATGATTTAGGGCATATTTGCTAATGTGGTAAAATTGAATAAATTGATAGAAGGTGCTTAGTATTTCTAAAGCACAAATTAGTGCGGAATCTTGCAAACCAATACTGTCAAAAATTTTATGGTCTTACAGCTATGTTCATCCCGTTAGAGCAAAGAGGAATATGTTATTTATTATTTCCACCAATATCAACTTTTATGCAAAGCTAAATTTTTTTATGCAAAATCAGCGGTTGCTGCAATTAAAATCATGCTGCTATACCAACTTTTTGGGAATTAATACATGATATTCAAATTTTAGATATTGTTCGCAGCTTGCAATTCCACCGTGACACGAAAATCTCATTCGTGGTAAACCCGTATCCCTACTTTGGATACGGATACTCAGCTGCCAGACTGAACTACGCCACGTTCAGACGAAACCCGGGCGTGTACCTCCCGGTGACGAAAATACGGTACATGAACATGTTCGACGCTCAGATGGACGCGGTTCACATGGCAATGAGGAAGCTGGGATACGACGACGTGGAGATTGTGATTGGTGAAACTAGCTGGCCCATGGTGGGCGAACCAGGTCAGGTTGGGGCGGACCTGGAAAGTGCTGCGGCCTATAATGGCAGTGATAGTTACTCTATCGTACAGTGATTTAGTACCGAATAGTAATGAAATTAGTAAAGATTAAAGTAGAATTTGTATCGGGATCATTAGTTATCGGATTCACTGGTAATTTTTGTGTGCCTACATTAATACATGTTTATGAAACGATATTTATTATAAATCAGTTGATAATAACTAATAAGTTGTGCATTTGCTTTTTAATTTTTTTAGTGCAATTATTTTCAGTGATGAATAATCATGCGTTTGTTATTATATGTTTGCCTGCCCTTGTTTTAGGAATCACTATTGGACCTCTGTGAAGAAGAAGGGGCATGTGATGAATCATGAAATGTAAGTAATGAAGTTCTGGAATGTAGTTTGACTCAAAATCTGTAGAAGCTGCTAGCATGGAAGGCTCAAGCTTAATTGCTCTAGTTTGTTTTATATTAGTTCATGTCAGTGTCATGATGTTTTACTGTTAGTAAGTATGAAGTTCTTCATTTTAAATGAATGTGACATAATGTAGTTGATTTTGTGTTGGACATGAACAACTATGAATACTTCATGCTTCTCTTACCACGTACTGAATTCCATTCGCTATGTAATGGTTATAAGTTGTAAATGTTGCTCCAGTTGTAAGGCTAATGTTGTTGACTTATAATCATCCATTCATTCTTCTTTAGGCGCTGGTTGGGTCAATTGTTTGGCTACTCTCTGTAAGTAGGGATCATTTAGTGATAGATCCTTAACTATCAATTGTTTTGTCTCATGCATATGTCCATTTTTTTCTGGGCTGACTCGATTAAACAGGTTTGGCATGACTACATCACTTTAGTTGATGGCCAATTATTCTTCATAGGATGTAACAGTTAGTCCTAGTTTCAGTTAAAGTTTTTTTTATTATCTGTGTTACACTCCTAGGCACAAAGCAACTACAGTTTCAATAGAAAGATTATTGTTATCTTCTTCATCGTTATTATTATTTCTTCTGTAAATGCTTTATTCATGAGGTGCGCTTTTTTTATTATGGACTTGAATCCGTGACCCTAGACTTTAGAGAAACTTACTTGAGTTTCAATGAAAGTTTTTTGTTTTTTGTTTGTTTAGGGGTTGTAAAGCAACTTCAGTTTGAATGGTAGCAGCCTAGCAGGTTGTTGCGCAAGGAGGAATGTGAATCATGTGATGAGGCAAGGTGCTTATAGACGATGGCTTAATGGTTCAGGTTGGTGAATTTGCATTTGTTATTTTGAACTTAAAGAGAACTGATGATTGATGGATATGTAACGGAAGCATCGATGATCAAATAAATAAAAGGGACACATGCACTCAACAATATAAGATGCACATGTGTATACACAGCTCCCACATGCTAAGTAACCATACTCTTTTAAACATGACACAAATGAACAACTCCACTTGCAATAACCAACAACACACACCTCTGCACACTTGCACAATGCCAAATCTGCACTCCTATAGACTTACTCTTGCACAAACACATACACACAAGGATGTGCATTTTTTTAGACAAAAACTCATCATAATTTTATGACTCATTATAATAGAACATATATGAATTCACACCATTGATGCTACACATACAAACGGTTTAAGACTTCATGGTCATGTACATGCAAGAAACAAGCTGGTGTATTGATGGATATGTAACAGAAGTACCGATGATCAAATAAAAAAAAGGGACACATGCACTCAACAATATAAGATGCACAAGTGTATATACAGCTCCCACATTTTCATTCTAGGCTGTGACAATACGTGCACACTAAGTAACTATACTTTTTTAAACATGACACAAAGGAACAACTCCACTTACAATAACCAACAACACACACCTCTGCACACTTGCAAAACACCAAATCTGCACTCCTATAGACTTACCCGTGTACAAACACATACACACAAGGATGTGCATTTTTTTAGACAAAAACTCATCATAATTTTACGACTCATTATAATAGAACATATATGAATTCACACCACTGATGCTACACATACAAACGGTTTAAGACTTCATGGTCATGTACGTACAAGAAACAAGCTAGTGTATTAATGGATATGTAACAGAAGTACTGATGATCAAATAAAAAAAAGGGACACATGCACTCAACAATATAAGATGCACAGGTGTATATACAACTCCCACATTTTCATTCTAGGCTGTGACAATCCGCACACATTAAGTAATTATACTCTTTTAAACATGACACAAATGAACAACTCCACTTACAATAACCAACAATGCACATCTCTGCACACTTGCAAAACGCCAAATCTGCACTCCTATAGACTTACCCGTGCACAAACACATACACACAAGGATGTGCATTTTTTTAGAGAAAAACTCATCATAATTTTACGACCAATTATAATAGAACATATATGAATTCACACCATTGATGCTACACATACAAACAGTTTAAGACTTCATGGTCATGTACGTACGAGAAACAAGCTAGTGTAATTGATTTGGCTATTCAACTACTTGTTTACAACTGCAACCCCGGTGAATCTATTAACTGATAATAATTGTTTTCCTAAAAGATTATATAAAGTCACATTAGAATTTATGAGTTACTCCAGAAGCAGTATAGGAGGGTGTAATATGCTCATATTTTATTCAAATCGGAGCTCTATGCTTCAGGTATAGGGATACGAGTAGAATTGTAGTTTTTCAAATTAAATTTAACCACGGCTCAAAGCTGTGGCTAAATTATTTTAAAAAAATGATTTATATCTGCCACGGCTCAAAGCAGTGGCAAAATGATATTTTGCCACGGGTAAGAGCCATGGAAAAACGATATTTTGCCATGGCTTTGGACCATGGCAAAATATCATTTTGCCATGGCTTTGAGCCGTGGCTAAAATTTTGCCACTCCACGTTGTGCCACGGCTTGGCCTAAAGCCGTGGCAAAACCGATTAGCCACGGCTAAAAGCCGTGGCAAAAGTGCTTTTCTGGTGTAGTGAATTAGGGTTAATCAGCTATACTATAACCAAACCCTAGTAAGATAAGAGATGAGAAAATAACATGCATTCAAAATTTTCATATACAATCTGAATAAAATCACAAAATCGAGTTGAAGAATTCGTACCTGAATTTACCTATACCATGAGAGGAGATTTTTGCTGGCTTCCTCGACGTTGTTGAGTGGAGTACGACAGAGTTATTTTGTGCGATTTATTCGATGGAGAGCGATTTGGGGGGAAGGGAATTTTTCGGTAGAGGGATTTGGGGAAAAAGGAATGAGGGCTAAAAATTTCGATGTATGAGCGGGATAGGAATAGAAAATAGGTGGTTACATTTTTTTTTGACCACGCAGACTAATTTTTATTAGGCGGGGAAGTGAATTTATTTTGCCGCATTTATACTATGACTGAAAACACTTTTTTTGCATTTACAGATAAACGACACTGGTTTTTGCAACAAAAAATCATTTTTCTTGTAGTGTACCTTAAGGATGAGACTTAAATGGTATAAGCAAGATCAGATAGTGCAATTAGGTATTATGGGCTAAGAAATGGTTGGAGAGAATAAATCGGATTAGATCTTGGAGTGTTAGTGGGGTAAAATCTAATGCGCAAACAAGCGCGAAAAAGGACACGAGATGGCAAAAAAGAAAGAGAAGAAGGGTAAGAATATGGTTCGGCCAGATGAGGAAGGAAGGACGAAAGAAATTAAAGGGGTGATTTGGATGCAACTTTCACGGTTGAGTCCTAGGTCCAAATTAAACCAAAACCAATCAACAAGTTGATCCCTCTAGGCATAACGCTAAAAGATCAAATGTCAAATAGGTTTTGGGCAAAGACTGAACCTTGACCTTACTAGGCCAAATTAAAATATTAATCGTCCCGCGTTATCTTTTAAGATTTGACGCAATACGGAAAATAATTATCCTCGTCACAGCGATATCATAAATCATAGTCAAATGTCGAACCTTCTCCAAAGATTCAAAATAGTCTCAACAATGATATTGCGACCACAAAACGAACAAATGAACTTAGAACAAAAAATCAGCAAGAAGTCCGAAATAAAAACTAAAATGGATTTTCCCCTTACCTAGTTGTTAAACAAATAAACAATTCGAAATCAAATACTCCAAAAATCAAGATGAAGGATTTTCCTTAGCCTTTTCGAAGAAATATTTAAACTTTTCAAAAGTGGAATTTATTATAAACTAACGGTTTTGTATTCATGATTCCAATTTATTATTATTACTATTAGCATTTATATTCTAGTTCGTATTACAAACTAAAAAACCTCTTCGTGTTCAAAAATGTTGGAGCTTTAAAATCTCAAGTTTTAATTGTGATGATTTAAATAAATCATCAAATATATATAAAAAGAGGGATACTAAAAATCACAAGGAATGGGTATTAATTATTTTCAAGTTTAGTGGCATATTCCTGTCCTTCCCAATTCCCTTCTTTCTACCAATCAGATTATATTTATTAAAATCACACAAAGCCCAACTATAACGACTCGCCATTTTAACCGTGTCGAATCAACAAAACATGTCAACTCGAACCGTCCAAAATGACAGATTGTTATTAGCTTCTGGGGTAATAGAATTAATCACAAAATCACAGACACAGATACAGAGCAATATAATATCTCGCAGCATAAAATACAAAATACAGTTGTAGTTCATGAAGTTACTAAATAAATTTTTCACATCATAGTTTACATAAGTACTACACCGGAAGTCTAATTTAATTCATTTCAGATACATAAATAGATAATAACAGTAGGAAACAAGACGAAAAGGATAGCTGAAACTGGATCAACTGAACATGTAGACATATATGAGAAAAAACCCAATAATCTCCAAACTCCAAAAGAAATTCTCAAAAGCGGTGATAATCGGTCTCTGACACGAGCAATAACGTAAAACAAAACAACTCTGATCAGGACTAACATTCTCACGGTAGTAAATCAACTCAAATGAAATGTTCGATGAAATGCAATCAGTAACTTAAAGGATGTTTAATATCACCATCCTTTAAGGATTCGTCAAACTAATATTATACAGTATAATACGTTATATACAATTGTGTCTATCAATAAAGTAAAGTATCAAAATAGCGTAAGCGGGATTACCATTATTACCCTTACACCATTTATATATTCCCAAAGTATATACAGTACCGTAATTCCTTCATAAACTGGAGGTTAGTCAGAGGGCACTCCATACAATACAAAACAAAATCCTAGCGGGCTCGTATAAGACATGTGACAAGGCACACAAGGAATGCCAGGATGGGTTCACCGTTTGCAGATCCGGATTTTCGCAAAATGGATTTCGTCGTTGGATTCGTGACAACGAATAGAATATTCTTCATATCTGTCCGAACTAGTTTCGAAGAGATTTAAAATAGCTAAAATTTGAACTGTTATACGCAGCTTTACACTAAAAATTGTGTGACCGACAAACATTTAAATTTTTTGACGAAATTTGCGCAGCTGCTACATCTTGCTGTACGTATTTCAAATTGCAAATTCCCATTACGAAAAACCATATAATATTTTCAAAATAAAAATTCAATTTAAATCGTTAAAAATAGTGGGTTATTACATTCTCCCCCACTCAAAACTCTTCGTCCCTGAAAAGGAACGAGGCAGGGAAATAGTAATTAGATAATGTATAATAATATATTTAAACCAAATGGTTCATATTTATCCTTATACATATATATATAGTTTGAAATATATATTTAAATCAGAAGTTAAAATATTTTCAAACATTTCAAAATAGTTTTAAGTATTCACTCGACGTCTCGATCAGAATCATTTAGTTATCCCACTTTCAAAACCTGAAAATAGATAACGATGATGCTGCAGTCATCACCGGAATCATTTTAAAGCGACTAGAGTGTGACTCTATATCTACCAAGTACTTAGGATTTAATATATACGTTGATCAGACGTATACCAAAATCACTAAGTATTCGATAGGCCAACTTTAATGTCAGGTAACTACTCAAAACATCTTTCTATATTTAAGCATAATATATATAAAAAATTCAAATCATATATTACAAATATAATATACCAAATCACTTATTTATTAAAATTTTAAGTAGGGAAAAATGTATCTCTCCCCCACTCGTTTATTTATTATAATTCAACCTCAATCCTTAATAAATATACAAATAATATTATTACCAAATCAAATATATAACAATATTATTCTATATTGTACCTATATATTTTCAAATCCATATTATCAAATTTAAACTTATAAAACTTGTTTAATTCTATAAGTTTAACCTATATATACATTACAAATTAAAATCTTTATAAACCCAATTAAATTTATAATTTCCTGTATATATACACATACTTTTATAAACTATTCCATTATAGATTTCAACCAAAATAAAGTCAATTTCTTATAAAATCTACATCTTTAAATCTTATTCAGAGTATATAGTCTATAAAAGATAAATATCAAAATATAAACATTAAATCCTTTCAAAATTATTGATATTACCAAAACCTGATGCTATTTGGAAATATACATCTTGGACAAATATCTCTCTCTCTCTCTCTCTCTCTATATATATATATATATATATGAGAAGTTCAATATTACGAATAGAAAAATCTTGTATGTATATATATGTACTTTTCAAAATACCAATTTCAAATCAATATTCAATAAGAATGAACTCACCAGAAGACTTATGCTCTCCTTCTACTTCTTACCTTGTTATGGATAAGGATAAGCCATAGAATTCGAGTTAAAAGCTGAACGAACGAAAGAACCTAATCAAAGAGGATATAGGTAGGTATATGGATTCAAATGGAAAGAAAATTTCAGGAAAAATTTAAATACTAAACAAAAATTTATACCCGAAAATATTTATTTTAAAACCATTTTAAAACTATTTATAATTTCAAAATACGCTCTCTCTCTCTCTCAAGTACTTTGTGACTGATCCCACTCATTCTAGGGTATCACTACCCTATCTCTAATGAGTTTTTACCCCATAGGCTAAAGCTTTGATAAACCAAAGCTCTGATATCAACTGTACCGACCCACCATTTTGACCGTGCCGAATCAACAAAACATGTCACCTCGAACCGTCCAAACGACATATTCTTATTAGATTCTAGGGTAAATAGAATAAATCACAGAATCACAGACAGATAAAGAGAAATAGAATATCTCTCAATGGAAAATAAAGAAATACAATTGTAGTTCATGAAGCTATTAAATAAAATTTTACATCAGAGTTTACATAAATACTACAGCGGAGGTCTAAAACAATTCATTTCAGATACATAAATAGATAATAACAGTAGAAAACAAGACAACAAGAATAGATGAAACCGAATTAACCGAACAGGTGGACATAAATGAGCAAAAAATCTAATAATCTCCAAACTCCAAAAGTAAATCTCGAAACTTGTGGTAATTGATCTGACCCAGCAATAACGCAAAACAAAAAAACTTGGATCAGGACTAACATTCTCATGGAAGTAAATCAACTCAAATGAAATGTTTGATGAAATGCAATTAGTAACTTAAAGGATGTTTTGGATCACCATCCTCTAAGGATCTGTAAAACTTATACTATATAAGTATAATATGCTATATACAATACTGTCTATCAATAAAGTAAAATATCAAAATATCGTAAGCGGGATTACCATTATTACCCTTACACCCTTTATATATTCTCATAGTATATATAGTATCATAATTCCTCCGTAAACTGGAGGTTGATCAGAGGGCACTCCATATAAAACATTACAAAATAAAATCGTAGTGGGCTCGTGTAAGGCATGTGACATGGCACACAAGGAATGTCTGGGTGGATTCACCGTTTGCAGATACGGACTTGTGATAACGCATAATAGTGACTACCGCCCACTTCGAGACACACCCCCATAATCAAAAGGGCCCAGTCGAGTCTCAATAGCAATAGAATAATATCGAAGAAGCGTGCTCGATAGGAGGTATAACATCACTTGGTCTCAGCGTAGCTCCTGTTTAAGTCACATCAAGCTGACTCAAGGTAATCAGGGTCTCGTAATTAATATGAAATACAAAATAGAGTCATTTGCCGTCCATCCTACTTCATTCTGGGACTCCACGGCATACACAGTTGTCAAAGTGGTTTTTAGTATTGGCAGAGAGTATGCCAATATCCGATCTCGGTCACTTTAACAACCAATCATTTACATTTTTCACACCATGATCATTATTTTATAAATTACTTTGTAAAATCCTTTATACGAATTCTCATATTCGAATTTGAAATCAAAACTAAATATCTAACTTCGATTATATTCAGTTTTGAAAACCACTCACTCAAATCGCTTCAATCGTCGACTTATAAATTCATAACGTAAAGATCTCAAAACATAGTATAAACAAATACTATAATACTTAACTTCAGTTTTATATAATTTTTGAAAATATTCACATAATGACTTATAATTCAAAAATCGACTTATATTTAAATCATACCTTAAAGGTCACATTTCCTATTAAACCGGTACTAAAATATTTAACTTTGAGAATATTTTAATTTGATTTATATTCTTCAAAACTCAAGTTCAAACAATTCAAATAATTCAGTTTATCTTTATAAGAACTCATTAAGTCGATTCATGAAAATCCAACATTTCGGCTCAAATTCAATACATTCGATTCAAAACAAACTTATATTTCAATTCAACAAATCATTTCATATTTCAAACTCAAGTCGTATAATTTAAATTCATTGCTTATAAATTTGAATTAAAACCTTACATTTAAATTCAAACATTTCATATAATTCAAAACCACTCTTACAAATTTGATTTAACAAATTTCTTAATTCAAACCAAATGATTTATAAAATCAATTCCATATATAAAATTTATATATTCAAATCCACATTTGGTCGCTATAAAATCGGATTCACTTAATAACAATTATAAATTTAAATTAAAAATCTATTTTCATAATCTATGTTCATTCCATTCAATATTTAACCCAATTCAAATTCGCATTATGTTGATTTATAATCAAATTCATTTCATATCCATTATAGGTTCAAATTCAAAAATAATTTCACTATTCAAGTTCATCTCTTATAAATTAGAATCAAATTCGAATTCAAATTCATATCTTATATCAGTTCATTCGTTAAATTAATATCGTTATATGAATTTAAATTTTAAACCTCGAATTTAAATCGCAAATCTTTACTTATCCCCCTTTTAGTTTATTATTAAAGTTATAAAATAAATATAAAAGAAAATTTTAACTTTGAATATATATAAGTTTATAAAATTATAAAATTAATTAGAAAATATATTATAAACATATATAAGTTTAAATAATATAAAAAAAGGTTTAAAAAATTAAAATACTTATATAATTAAATTATATAGTTTAAAATAAATAAATTTTAAGTAAATTCTTAAATAAATATTTAAATCTATATTTACTCATAAAAATCGTTTTAAAACATATAATTTAAAATTTACAAATTTTTGTTTAAAATCTTTAAAATATAAATATAAAAACTATAAAATCTTAAGTTATTATTTCAAAATTAAATTTCCTAAATCACTTTACTTAAAAACATGACCAACGATGTTCGTATATAGTTTTTTACCCTATGGACAAGTGATATAGATATTTATCATTTCAACCCACAATTTATAAAGTTTCTACAGGTCTATCATTTCAACCCGCGATCCCAAATTTAGTAAAAATCGTTTAGGTCTATCATTTCAACCCATAATGATTTTCCCTTAATCTAATGTCTGTTCTGGTATGTATCATTTCAACCCTTAGTGATTTTTTTTCTAACTAGGGGAAATCAACAAATATATAACAATCAACACATAACAACAATATCATCAA
Source organism: Allium sativum (assembly GCA_030737875.1). Lineage (NCBI taxonomy): Eukaryota > Viridiplantae > Streptophyta > Magnoliopsida > Asparagales > Amaryllidaceae > Allium > Allium sativum. The sequence continues at coordinate 37,958,263 of JASFAX010000020.1, read as the reverse complement.
ATCAAATATCATCGGTGCACCTACGTGTCATATGAATATCGCGTCACATAATAAAGGTATATACATATCACATAAAACAATTTCTACTAGCAATCCTATAATTTCATTACAATTCGTTTGTGCTAATTTTAACAACCATGAACAATGTAGGTCAAGTGTGAGATAAACTCACATTTGGTGGTACAAATTGGAGACAACAAATGGATTGACACTGAATTGAAATGACGATATCAAGGCACGACTCAGAGTAGATTCAATTGCGGTAACTATTCAAAGTATATATGTTTACATGAGGAGACTAAGGAATTTCTCAACGAGTTGGTACGGTTATTTGGTTTTGGGATGGTTTCCGAACTCAACACCAAATAAATAAACACAACACTTCCTTTTATAAAATACTATATAAATATCTCTATACACATAAACACATAATAAATTTATCATATATATATTTGAAATTCAATGCACACCAAAATCATATTATAATTATCTATAAACACTCACACACACACAAATATGTATATGTATATATATAGAGAGATAAATACTAAAATGTGTATATATACACTTCACATAAAATATACACAAACTCACCCAGTATCACAAGTAAATAAATATATATACACACACACACATGCACCACTCAATCATACGCAACACACACATACAACAATATGCACACACATAACTCACGCACACACATACGCCATAACCTAAAAATATACACACATCAGTACACACACGAAAACCACTCACACAACACTCCATTCAGGTATATGAATACGCGCACGCAGAGGAGGAGATAACCGAGTTCAGGGGATGCCAGAGAGGTCGGTGACAGGCGACTAGGCTCCGGAGAGGAGATTTTTGGATAGGCCGGCAACAAGGGTTAGCTGGGGTGTTAGGCAGGTAGTCGGAGTGGGTCAGCGGGACAGCAGGCGGTGGGAATAGTCGGCTTTGGATGGTGGAGCTTGGCGCTGCAGTTGAGGCTTTGGCGGAGGCTTGAGTCGTCGGCAGCCGGTCAAGGCGAGAGAGGAGCAGGACGCGGTTGAAGGGGAAGCTCGACGGGTGGATCTTAGTGCTGGTCGGAGACTGGGAGGTGAGGTTCTGGGAAGGGACTCGGCCGGTGAGGTGGTTGGATCGAGATGGACTCAGTGAGAAAGAGAAGAAAGAAAATGAGAGTTTCTACCATTTTATGTTTTGCATGAAGAATAGGAGTGATGGTTTGTTTCTTCATTTCTTTATATATATAAAAAGGCATGTGGACCGGTGTATTGAAAAGTAACAGCTTTGGAAAATGTTGAATGAACAGCCTTGTTAATTAACGAAGGAATTGGAAAGAAAAGGCAAACTTACTTAGCCTTGGAAACGTAATGTACATTCCATGGAACCAAAACATTGGAATTGAAAAGTTAGGCAACGTTAATAGGTTTGAAAATATACACCTATTCACATTTGAAAAGAAAAAGGCACGCTGAAAATGGAAAGTAGCGCATGGCAAAAGGAAACAAAATGGACTCAATGTTGGAAATATATATAGTTTTGGAAATAAAAAATAAAATAAATGGATGGCTTAGTAAAATAAAAGAGCTGGTTTTGCAGACCTAAAATGTCTAGAAAATTATGCAGGACCCGAATAGGGACACGCCAAACTCAAATGACTTTTTTTCAAAAATGAACTACAAAAGCCTTTTTGAAATTCTAGCGCGAACCGAGCACCAAAATGAAAATTGAACATATTGCGCTAATCAGTGCGATGAGACAAACACAACAGTATATAATTTGCAGTGTCACGATACTCTATTCAAAAATGTGTTAAGGACCCCTTTAAACGTAAAATTTGGATAGGAAAACATTTAAACAGGTGTCAAAGCACCCGATTTTCGTGAAATGGATTTCGCCGTTGGATTCGTGACAACGAATAGAATATTCTTCATATCTGTCCGAATTGGTTTCGAAGAGATTTTAAAATAGCTAAAATTTGAACTGTTATACGCAGCTTTACACTAAAAATTGTGTGACCGACAAACATTCAAATTTTTCGATGAAATTTGCGCAGCTGCTACATCTCGCTATACGTATTTCAAATTCCAAATTCCCATTACGAAAAACCATAGAATATTTTCAAAATAAAAATTCGGTTTAAATCGTTAAAAATAACGGGTTATTACATTCTCCCCCACTCAAAACTTTTCGTCCCTAAAAAGGAACGAGGCAGGGAAATAGTAATTAGATAATGTATAATAATATATTTAAACCAAATGGTTCATATTTATCCTCATACATATATATAGTTTGCAATATATATTTAAATTAGAAGTTAAAATATTTTCAAACATTTCAAAATAGTTTTAAGTATTCACTCGACGTCTCGATCTGAATCATATAGTTAACCTACTTTCAAAACCTGAAAATAGATATCAACGATGTTTCAGTCATCACAAGAATCATTTTAAAGCGACTAGAGTGTGACTCTATATCTACCAAGTACTTAGGATTTAATATATACGTTGATCAGACGTTGTTAGATCAAAATTTGGACCTAACACCAAAATTGTTCTGATTCGTAAAGAACTATAACTGGAGAATAAAGGAAAAGCAGAAAACACACAGAATTTATAGTGGTTCGGCGTTAACGAGCCTACGTCCACTTTATATGTTATCGATTATACTTTGAATGCTAGTACAATCAATGGTTTCTCTCAAACTCACTTTTACAATTGCGATTTCTCTCAATAATCTTGTAATAAAACTGATGAGAAATAGTGGTATGACAGCAATGGCGGAATCAGTGCTTAATACTGCCAAAAGATCCTCAAAAATGCCAAACTCTGGGCTATTTATAGCTGATTTTGTCAGGCGGATCGCGGTCACACGTGGCACAGATCCCGAGAATATCGGATCGTATCGCAGCTTGATGAAGAATTAGTCAAATTAGCCGTTGTGGACAGGTGTCGCGATCCCATTAAATATCGGATCGAGCAAGGAGGAGAAATTGGTCAAAGTGACAGTTGGGGACACGTGTCGCTGGATCCGTGCATCTCGGATCGCTGAAGACTAGCTCGTGCTTGAACAGGTCAGAGGCTTCGCTGTGCGTCGCAGAATCGGATCGGTCTGTGCAGGGTAGTAGTGTAAGTACGGATCAAGTCGTATAGAGGTAGTCGGATCGCTGATGCTATGGGGGCGATCCGATGGGGGGCGATCCGAGAGGGGCGACCCTCTGGCGCGATCCGATCCTTCATGGACTTAAGGAATGTAGTTTCATACTTTCTTCTTGTGAGTGAACCTTGGTGGCTTGGTCAAAAAGCTAGCCAACATTTTGCCCCCTCGAAGTATGTTTTATCGATGATGGAACATGCTTCGAAACTATAGAAACATCTTTTCATAAAGAGATGCAAATCAGTGGTAGCGTCTATTCGAAAGGCCATATCATTTACGGAAAGTTGTCCCTTTGCTCGCTATAAATATCGGATAAATCTTTAATAGTTTCCCTGTTTATTGGACAATTCTTTTCTGGGATCTTTTTGAGTCTTCATCATCGAATCTACCAGGTACATTTTTGAATTTTCTGTGATCATTTCTGAATTTTCATTCCTGTCGGTCATTTATCGGTTCGGATCGCATGTGCAAGTCACGGTCCGTTGGCAAGTCGTTCGCCTTGTCCTTTGGTGAGCATTTAGGCCTCTTCACGGAACGAGACGGGTTCTCTTCGAGACGTGGTGGGATTTTGGTTTGCGGCCCGCCTATTTTCACGGATCGAATAAGACAAAAAAGGGGGAGACTAACGGTCGCCCCTTAGCCTATATAAATCGATCCTCATCCTCATTCTTCTCCTCTTCTTTCTTCTTTCGCAGCCGCCGCCAGTTTTCTTGAGAAAAACCCTAACTTTGATTTCCAAATTCCCAACCGATTTCAAACTTTAAAAAGGTAATTAAACAACTTTTCTTTAGTTTCTATCGTGTTCGCACTGGTTTAGAGAGTGGAGACAGCGGAGTTTTGTAGGATTTGGTGATAGTAAATGCGAACGTGCCTGGTTCGGTTCCATGGGTTTAAGGGTGAAGAGGAGAGTTGAGGAAGAAGAAGGAAGGGATGACCAAGTCGGTTCGTGTGCGAGGCCCGAGTTCGAAGCGATGGTGAGGCGAGGGGAGAGGGAACGGAACTGGAATGTTGATTTGGCTAGTGGGTCGGATCGCGGAAATGGCAAGGCTACAGTTCGTGGGGAACTAGACACGAGGGTCAGGTCGTGGAGATACTGGAGCTTCGGGTCGTGGAGAATGGGAGGCGATGCGGATCGCCAAGATACCATCGCGATCCGTTTTGATGAATTGGTGCGCCTCACGATTCAAAGCCTTTCTATGAACTTATACCTTTCCGCATACCGGGTCCTTTACCACGATCTGACCATATGTCGCGATCCGAACCTGCCCTGCGATCCGACTGACGAACAATCTAATGCACATGCTGACTGAATAATATGATGCAACTCTAACAAATCGATGGACAGTTAGGTTAGAGCCTTTGAGACGAACATTCCGGATTGAACAAATGCATAATCTACCAATCGAACATCGACCAATGTCTCGATGATTTTGTTGACCTTTGTACTTTTCTTTAATGCACGCACAAGCACACACCGACACTTGCACACACAGGGGGGATGGGTAGTTTTAAACTTATTTCTCATGTTTACTCGCCTAAACAGTAATGTCGGATAATCATTCCTCTTCAAGATCTGACACAGAAACGGATCCCGAGGTGCCTGAGCGCCACAACCCCGAGGTCCCTCCAATTAACCCAGGGGGCAAAGATTCTGGATCCGAATATGAGGCAACGGAATTGGATCCATCTGAAAGTACTTCACTTGATGAGGAGTCTGAAGTAGACGGGCGAGCTCCCGACGAGATTCCTGACGCACTTGGGATAGAGAAATTTACTGATTCTTTAGCTTCCAAACTCGATGACATAAAGCTTAAAAGAATTTGCCTGAGACATGGGATCCCCTGGGATGATGTTAGGACACCCGGCAGCGAAGATAGACCTCACTTAGCTTCGGAAGGGTATATGACAGTCAGCCGACTCATGTGCTGGGTAGGAGCTATTCCTCCGTTTCCTCCGATCGTTATTGAGACCTTAAACGATTGGGTATCGCTCCGATGCAACTTCATCCCAATGCCTACGCGGCTCTATACACTTTATATTGCATACGCAGAAATCCTGCATACCGAGCTTAAATTTAAAGACTTAAAATTCTTTTATCTTTTCAAGAATCGCTCCTCGGCAACTCCAAATTTCTCTTTCTTCGAATCGGTAGCGAATAGGAAGGTTCTGTATGACGGATACAGCAACATAGGGGATCCCAAGGCTGATTGGTTCTATATAAAGAGACAGGCTGGATGCTCAAGAAGATGGCTTAAATCAAGTAAAATTTAATCTTTTGACTGAATAACTCGCTTAAGAAATCGAAGCATTAACATGCCCCCTTTTTTTTATTTATTTAAGCAGATCACGTCTTTCCCAAGACGGAAGGCTTGGTATACAATAATCGACTGTCTCTTCTTCTACAAAGCAGATCCGATTTTCTAAGGATCAAGAAGTGCATTATTGATGAGAATCTTCACAAGCATCGCCTTCTGGATATAAGGTTTGGACTTGGTGCAGGCGGCAAACCTTACAAATACGTGCCCCCAACGGAGGGAGAAGGAACATCATGGGCAGCAGAAACAATTAAATTCCGTAAGAGTCCTTCCCCGATAATCATCCAGGACGACGAGGACCTAAACATATATAGAGGAGATGAGGCCCGTGGTGACAAGTCTAAGGAAATCCCAGTTTCTCCGGGGGGTTTCCCCTCAAGGGCTTCTCTTCCGATCGAACCTGCTGCTCCCGATGATTTGACAGAAGAACAGTTATTTAAAGAGCTAAGCAAAATTCCTTTGCCTGATGATGTATACACACAGGGGGACTTTGAAGGGGAGCCATTTTTCCCTGCTTCTGAGGAAACAACTATTCCAGTTGGAGGACAAGAAACTACTCAGATGAGCCTGACTTCGGGCCCTGGTCTGTTAGGGGGAATTATATGGGATGCACAAATCACACGCACTGCCTAACCCCACATTTTTATATCAACAGTATTCAAGGTTTTAACATGCTCTTTTTTCTTTTGCAGGAAAGATGTCTCGCAGGCGGTCTTATTCTTATTGCTCTCTTCGTGAAGGCACACCCAGTCTTCATCTGAATCCCGAGCGTTCTCGCGGCCTTTCTCACAAGCCTACTTCTTCGCAATCCCGGTCTCCACCAAAATCAACCTCTGGCAAGCTCTTCAGTTATTCGGTGCCACCTACAGGGGGAAAACAACTTCCTAAAGAGTTAACCCCTCCGAAGAGTGTACCCTCTCACAGCAGGTCATCAAAAAGACACTACGAGCCCAAGGATAAAAGCAAGGATCCAATCAAGGATTCTGAGAAGGAGAAAAGTGACATTGTCCCTTCCAGCCAGCAAGATGTGGTTGCCTCCTGGTCACGAGATTACATCCATGGTCCCGAGACTCAGGCTAAGCTGGAAAAGTTGCGAGAACAATTCCCTAACATCTTTTTCGAAAGGATGATGTTTGTTCCAGCCTTGGAACCAGTCCCTAGGAACTGGGACACTGAGGTCATCGGGCACATTCGCCATGTAGCCAGGAAGTATGAAGTGATGAAGAAACATGCTGTTAATCTTTCAGAGGTCATCCGAACGCTTGAGATGGAGGCACATAGATCTAAAGTGAAGATAGATAACAATGAAAGGGCTAGGACAAAGATGGAGAAGGACTTGGAAGACACTCAATCCCAACTTGCCTTAGCGCGGAGAGATGCTGAGAATTATAAGACCGAATTGGAGAATGCCAAGAAATGCTTTCATTCTGAACTTGACTCAAATAGTCAAGAGAAAATGGCCTTAAAGAAGGAGGTAGAAGATCTTAAAATTGCCAACATTGAGTTGAAGACGGCACAGGGCCATTTCGAAGCCGAGAGAGCTGCTTGGGAGGAAGAAAAAGCAAGTTTGAGAGAAAGTCTAGCTTTGGCTGAAGCGGAGAAGGTGATTTTAAATGATCAAGTCGCGGATGCGGAGAGGCGCGCGGCTCTTGCCGAGAGGAATGTTGAAAGTGCCATTGAGATGGCTACTGCTTCTAACAACAAGCTCCTCGAGAGAGAAAAGGATATCGAAGGGTTCGAAGAGATGATTTTTGACTTCCTCGGCCACGTCCTCAAAACCCATAACATCTCGTGGATCCCGGACTACCACGTTACTTTAGCCAACTTATGGGATGCCATCGTTGAGGGTGAGAAGCAGAGATTAGGAGTTGAAGAGATTGACGAAGATGAGCTGATGAAGACCATTCTGAGGGATAACGAGCCCGAGGATCTGGCAGAAGGCCGTCGTCTAATTCAAGAAGAAATGGAGAAGGAGAGGGCCCTGGCTAAGGGCAAAAACAAGGTTGACGAAGGTTCGAGCTCAGCTGTAGAGCCCAAGACCTCCGGAGTTGAGGAATACCATCCTGATGATCCATTAATTCCTTTGGGCCTAACTCCTGTGGTTGTCGGAGCTTCTGCAGCTAGCCTAGATGGAGGATCAGCGGAAGGTATCTCCCTCTTTTCCCCACAATTTGTCAAAGCAATTATGAGTTGTCGTCATCTGGCGGAGCAACCAATCGAATTAATAACATGTGTTCCCCGTAATACAGGTGGTGAGCCCGTCGACAAGGATGTCGAGAAGAGGACAGAGGCGGAGAAGATTGTCGTCTCGCCTAGCGTCGGTGTTGATATACCGAAGCAGGCCGAAGGTACAACAGCAGAGAAGGGCGTCCTGGCACCCAGTGCTGATGCTTCCAAGGATGATGAAACCATCGAGGCCTTGAAAGATATGGACGATCGCCATGTAGAGGATGAGGAGGATATCATTAGTACCAAAGAAGCTGAAGACGATGACGACGAAACTTTGGCTAACAGAAAAGCTAGGTAGGAAAAGCAGCTGGCTTTAAAGAAGGTGGGACAAGAGCCTTTGAACGTAGCCCCTATCTCGGAGTTTAATCCCAAAACTGGGATGGTTTTGAAACTCCAGCCCAAATCCATCAGTAAACAGCTTCATTTTGCGAACCCTGATGATTTCCCAGCTTCCCTTACTGATAAAAGAAAGAGAAAGCCGGAGGAGGAGGAGTCTTCTGATGAGTCAGACGTTCCTCTTATAGACAAAAGGAAAAGAAAGAAGGGTGATCAATCCGAAACTGACAAGGCGAAGTTGGAGAAACATAAGCAGGAGAAGAAGTCCAAGCATAAATAGGATATTGTCGCTTGTCTTTATTTTGTCTTTAGGCTTCCCACTGGCCATGAAATGTAATTGTGAGACTGGCCCTCACTTTTGTTTTAGGTCGTTTTTCACTTTTTAGGCTCGCAGTTTATAAATGAAAGTTTATCTCTTTTGCATCATCGTGTACCTGCATTTAATAAACTTTTCATGCTTAGTCATAGATCATCTGATTATAACTACAAATCAGTCAAGCAACAGAAAGAAAAATTTAAAAATTTCCGTATTGCATCAAGGTTCATGTGTATATGTATATGGCCCCCAATCAATCGTTAACGTAGCGCTTAACTAGGGCTTATTAAGGATTGATTAGCGTTGTTTGCACGTTGCCCCCTATTTCTGAATATGGGGGACTTAGAAAATCTAATAAGATAACTGTCCTTGTGGTGCTGAGTTTCCGGCACCTTTCTCAGGGCTTAATCATAGACTCTTTTATACTCTCCTGGCGACCGCCGAGGTTAGAGTTCGAATTCAGCAGTTCAATCACTCCCCGATTCTTCAGTGGGGAAGGAGTTCTTTCTCAGCGCTCAGTCGGAGACGCTTTTATACTCTCTCTCTCTGGAGAGTTAGAGTTCGATCTCAGCAGTTCAATCGCTCCCCGATCCTTCAGCGGGGCAAGAGCTCTTTCTCAGCGCTCAGTCGGAGACGCTTTTATACTCTCTCTCTCTGGAGAGTTAGAGTTCGAGCTCAGCAGTTCAATCGCTCCCCGATCCTTCAGCGGGGCAAGAGCTCTTTCTCAGCGCTCAGTCCGAGACGCTTTTATACTCTCTCTCTCTCTGGAGAATTAGAGTTTGAGCTTAGCAGTTAATCGCTCCCCTATCCTTCAGCGGGGCAAGAGCTCTTTCTCAGCGCTCAGTCGGAGACGCTTTTATACTCTCTTGGCAGTCGCCGAGGTTAGTGTTACGTCAATGTGGTTCCGATCATGGTACACCGCCATGACTTACGGAGATCGCCCTTATGTCCGTTATGCTCTCTCTCGGCTCTGGAGAGTTAGAGTGCTATCAATGATATGATTTACTTTATCGTACCCTCAGAGTTTTGACTGGTGACTGCATTCCATTCTGATGGAAGGCACCTATAATTATATGCTTCTGTGATCGTTGCATGGTTCACAGCAATTTCCATAAAAATAGAATGGCAGATAAAAAATAGTGCAATAAAGGTAAACGACACACAATATTTTTATAGTGGTTCGGTCGAGTCATGACCTACGTCCACTTTATAATTTTTGCTTAAGAAATCGGACTATTCTAGGCAAGTCGTGCCTTGTACATGGTCCTTAATAAAGCAAAAGAACAGATCTGACATCTTTGCGTTAGATACGGCCGTAAATGTTGGGCATTCCACGCTCTGGGGATTTCCTTTCCATCTACGGTCGCTAGCTTGAAAGTTCCATTATCAAGCTTGCACAGAATAGAGTACGGTCCTTCCCACTTCGCGCCCATATGAGTTGGGGCTGGGAAGACCTTCAGAACCAAGTCTCCGGGTTCGAAGGTTCAGGCTCGAACCTTCTTGTTGTAGTATCGGGCGACCTGTTGCTTGCATCTCAGGGCACGCAGGTCTGCTTCGTCCCTCTTTTCTTCGATCATATCCAGGGATTCAAGGAGCAATTCGTTATTAGTCATCGGATCGTAATAAGTCACTCGGTGAGAAGGTACTTTTATTTCTACCGGGATGACTGCTTCTGCTCCAAAAGCTAGGGAAAAGGGGGTATGTCCTGTTGCCGACTTATACGTTGTCCTGTATGCCCATAGTGCTAAGGGTAACTCATCAACCCACATCACTCTGGCCCGTTTCAGTCTTCTTTTCAGAATGGACTTAATCACTTTGTTTGCCGCTTCGACCTGTCCGTTTGATTGCGGATGCGCCACAGAGGTGTACCGTTTCTCAATGTGGTATTTCTGGCAGAAGTCTCTGAATTCAGTGCTATCGAACTGAGTTTCGTTGTCAGTTATAACAATCTTTGGAATCCCAAATCGACAGATGATGTTTCTAACGACGAAATTGATCACTCGTTTGGTTGTGATTGTAGTCAGTGGCTCAGCCTCGACCCACTTAGTGAAGTAATCTACGACTACAATAGCGAACTTTGCCCCGCCCTTAGCTATGGGATGACTTCCGATGATATCAGTTCCCCACATAGCGAAAGGCCATGGACTCGTCATCATTTTTAACTGACTAGGAGGTGCTCTAGGTATTTTTGAAAATCTCTGGCATGCATCACACCGTCGTGCGTACTTCGCCGCATCTTTGTTTATGGTAGGCCAGAAATAACCATGCCGCAACACCTTTTTCGCTAATGTTTGCCCTCAAGTGTGATCGCCGCATTCACCTTCATGTACCTCTTGCAGCACATGCTTGATATCGTCATGAGCTATACACCGGAGAAGGGGCATCGAAAATCCTTGTCTGTAAAGAACTCCGCCTTGCAGAACGTATCGGGCAGCTTTACGAATTACTTTACGCCTCTCGCTTTTCTTGGTCGCAAGCGCTCCATTCATCAAGAAATTCTTTAGAGGGGTCATCCATGACTCCCTTTCTGGTTCCGTCTCTAGTACTGGATCAATTTCCATCTGATCTATACTTGGAGACCGAAGTACTTCAACTGGGGCTAGCCCGGTCTCTTCAGGATCGTCAGAACTAGCCATCTTCGCCAACTTATCCGCCTGTTGATTCTCTGACCGTGGAATATGAGATATGCTGTAGTGATCGAAGCCGTTCAGCAACTCCTTCACTTTCTCCAAGTATAAAATCAATCTTGGGCTTTTGGCTTGGAATTTTCTAGTGACCTAGTTTACAACTAACTTGGAGTCGCAAAAGATGTCCAGCTTTGTGATTTCCAACTCCTTTGTGATCCTTAGCCCGACTATCAGGGCTTCATATTCGGAGTCGTTGTTAGTGGTGTGAAACTTCATACGGATAGCATAGGATATCAACCGTTTCTCGAGAGTTTCAAGCACTATTCCAGCGCCGGATCTCTTGTCATTCCTAGCGCCATCAGTATACAATCTCCAGGCACTGGGGTCGAGAAGCAACTTTGAGGGGTTAACTTCTTCGTTCGTAATATCGTCCTCTGGGACAGTAAACTCTGCTATGAAGTCGGCTATCGCTTGCCCCCGTATTGACCGCCGGGGTTGAAAATTCAGATCAAATTGACTCAACTCAATGTTCCACTTGAGTAGCCTTCCAGACGCTTTTGGTCTCTGTAGAACTTGCTTGAGTGGATGATCAGTGTATACGGTAATGGGATGAGCCTGAAAATAATGTCGAAGCTTTCTAGAGGCGATTAGCAAACTATACGCCAAGTTTTCTATCCTTGGATAATTACGCTCTGTTGCCGTCAATTTTTTGCTCACGTAATACACAGGTCTTTGAACTTTATCTTCTTCTCTCACCAACGCTGAGCTGATCGCGTGGGACGACACTGCCAAGTACACGAATAAGTCCTCGTGATCCATCGGCTTAGATAATATCGGAGGTTTCTCCAGGTGTCTTAGCAAGTTCTGAAACGCTTCTATCCAGTCGGGCGTCCATTTGAAGTGGCGTTTTCCTCACTTTATCAATTCGAAGAATGGGATGCATTTGTCCGTAGCCCTAGAGATAAATCTTCTTAGTGCGGCTACTTTCCCTGCAAGGCTTTGCACATCTTTAATCTACCTAGGTTCTTGAATGTCTCTGATTGCTGTGATCTGGTCTGGATTAATCTCAATCCCACGAGAACTGACGATGAATCCCAAGAATTTTCCGGAGGCGACCCCGAATGAACATTTTGTTGGGTTGAGTTTCATCCCGTACTTTCGAAGAATGCCAAACATCTCTGCCAAGTCCGTAGTGTGATTGGAGGATTGCCTGGACTTAACCAACATGTCGTCGACGTATACTTCCATTGTTTTCCCAATCTGGTTATAGAACATTCTGTTCACTAACCGTTGATATGTAGCGCCTGCGTTCTTCAAGCCAAAGGGCATTACCACATAGCAATATAATCCCAGATCCGTAATAAAGCTAGTGTGTTCTTGATCTGGAACGTGCATTGGAATCTGGTTATATCCTGAATAAGCATCCATAAAGGAGAGAAGTTCATGGCCCGCCGTTGAGTCCACCAACTGATCGATCCGGGGTAACGGAAAACTGTCTTTTGGGCAGGCTTTATTCAAATCCGAGAAATCGATACACGTTCGCCACTTCCCGTTGGCCTTCTTTACCAGGACTGGATTTGAAATCCAGTCTGGATAGATTGAGTCACTGATAAATCCATTACTTTTTAGCTTTCCAACTTCTTCTTTCAAGGCAGCGGACCTCTCTGGGCCCAGTATTCGCCTTTTTTGTTTTATCGGAGGATGCTTAGGGTTAATGCTTAATGAATGGCTCATAATTGATGGAGATATCCCGCACATGTCTGCGTGGGTCCAAGCAAATACGTCCAAATTATCTTTCAAGAAATCCGTCAGTTCTTTAGCTAAACTCGAATTTAACTGAGATCCAATCTTAAGGACCTTCTCTGGGTCACTATCATCGATCGGAACATCCACAGTTGTCTCGTTGGGAGTCGCCATTCTTCCCCCAGGTTCTTTGTCCTCTCTGGGATCTATATCCTCGGGCGACTCTCTGGGCGACTCTCCCACGGTTATTCTCTTTAATTGCTATAAGGTCTCCGCCCTTGCGGGGGGAGAAGCGCCCTTGGTTTCTATGTCTCCTCCATTGCGGAGTAGCTTTAGCTCTGCAATATAACATGCTCGTGCGGCAACCTGATCTCCTCTAACAACACCAACACCAGCTTCCGTAGGAAACTTCAATAACAAGCACCAGGGGGCTATACAGGCTCTAAACTTTGTGAGGGCCGGTCGGCCCAAGAAAGCATTATAGGGTGATTCAATATCCAAAACCACGAAGGGAAGGATTCTCACTCTCTGGCGTTCTCCTTCCCCAAGCGTAACCGGTAGCTCTACATAACCCATTGGAGCGGTGGATGCTCCGTTAAATCCACGGATCCATCCCTGACAGGGCTTCAAGTCTTTTATCTCGAGATTCATCTGGTCGAATGTCTTTTTGAAAAGAATATTGACGGAACTCCCGTTATCCACCAAGACTTTATGAACAGTGGCCGGGCCAATAGGTACTGTGATTACAAATGGATCTTCAGTCGGAGCATGGACTCCAATGCTTTCTCGTTCGCGGAAAACGACATCGTCGGACATCATCTTTTGTTGCTTTACCGGAACGTTGTGCTCAGGGTTGCTACACTCCCCTACCTCGAGGTGTTGCTTGGCTGCATTGACATACTGATCCAATGCCTTGGAACCGTGTCCGGCGAGATAAAGCCCTCCGATTACGGTATTGATAACAAGGTCCTTTCCCTTCTGCTGGGCAGTTGGCCTGACAGCAGGTTGATTCTGGTTCTGATTTGGGGCCTGTACGGCTTGCCCCCTGTCTCTGGGTGTCACTCTATATTCATCCAATTTTCCTTCTCGGAGAAGCCTCTCAACTACATCTCTTAGGTGACGGCATTCATTTGTCGAATGGCCATGAATCTGATGAAAGAGACAAAACTTCCCCGTTTCACATTCTTTCTCCGTCGACTCTCTGGGAGGAGGCCTTTTATTTTGGAGGACGTTGTACGAATCCATGAAGATATTTTCCAAAGTATCGTTTATTGGGATATAACTCTCAAAAGACCTGGGACGAGTCCTTCTCTGGGAGTCGTTCCCTCGATTCCTCTTCCGGTTGTTGCCATTACTATTATTATCATTGTTTCCTGACTGACGACCACCCTGATTCCGATTTTCGACATTAACCTCGACCTTCCCCGAGCTGTCTCCTGTCTTCTTAATGGCGACATTGCTCTGGATTTCCTCTTTATCGGCCGTTTTGGCCTTTCGGTTAGCATATACTTCCTCCCGGGGTAAGTGTACGTTAGCTTTTTCGTAGAATAACTCTCTAGTATGGGGTGGCTTGCCGGCCAGAAATCTCCCAAATTCGGTGTCTTTATCTACCCCATCAATTAGGGCTGCCACAACAGTTCTCTCATGAGGATCTTTGACTTCAGTAGCGGCCAGGTTGAAACGGTCTAGATACACCCTCAAACTCTCGCCTGGTCGTTGCTTGACAAGGAACAAGTCAATCACACTCTTTGTATTTTGTGCATAGATGCGGAACTGTTCCACAAACCTTTCACTTAACTCCCTGAAGCTGGAAATTGATCTTGCTGGTAAGCGAGTAAACCATAATAATGCTACATCCTCCAGGAATATGGGAAATGCTTTGCACTTAACAGCGTCAGAAGCTGCGGCAGCGGTCATTGACCAAGAATATCTCATCAGATGCTGGACGGGATCAGATCTACCCGCTTAACGATTCATCTGCGGCATGTTGAAGCGCCTCGGGAACGTCACTTCTAAAATGTTATCAGTGAAAGGGGTGTGACTGCGGTCAATTCCCCAGTCTTCATTCCGTTGTCCACGGCTATCTGCCAGAATTTGATGGATCATAGCTGCAACATTTGCACTGGTCAGCGGAGGCTCGTGGTCAGCGCTTCTTGCTCGGTGGGGTTCTCTAATCTCTCTTCCAGGAGCGGTCACGAAATCCGGGGCTCGGATTGGGCTTCGTTTCCCCCTGTTACCATAAGCATTTGTACGGCGAAGGGGCTGAGGTAGTCTATTCTGAACGGAGCTGTCCACACCTCGAGCTCTGGGAGTTGCGGCGCGATCATTCACATTGCGGTTTGAGGGCCCTGCACCCAGTGTCTCTTCTTCCCATGATGGCAGGGTCCCAAATTGAAGCTGCCCTATGTTTTCAGGCCTCTCATATGGTCGCCGCGGAGGTCTTGGCGATTCCTCTGACGAAGAAGAGTATTCTGGGGTGAGCGGACGAACTAGGGGCGTCCTTTGCCTTGCGAGATCATTAAGCCTTCTATCCATAGCAGTCAAGTTCTGTCGCAGAATGGAGCTCTCCTACCTTTGAGCAGCCAATTCATCAAACAGCCTCTCCCACATTTTGGAAAAGCGAGAGAGGTCCCCCTTAGTAACGGGAGCAGAAGGGTCATATTGATCATCATCATTTTCTCTTATGCGCAAAGAGCTTGAACCAGGTCGAGCGGAGGGGCCAGGACGGTAGGAGAGAGCAATAGGCTCCTTTCCAGGTCGAGTTGTAGTCTGGTCATCAATTTGGATCGCTGTGGATCGAGATTGGTGGCTCACAGCGCCCCCCTGGGATCGGTTCGTGGTCACGGTATGCGGAGGATTCGGGGCGTTATCACGGGATCGAGTAACAACCCCTCCAGCTTCGCGGTTCGCAGCGCCACCCTCAAGTCGGATCGTGGCACCTAGATTGGTACGGGTCGCCCCCTTGTCCTCGCGATCCGTGACCCCCTTAACGACCTGCTCGTGTGCATTTTCGACAACCATTTCATTCGCGACTTCATTCGCTTGCGAAGCTCGCACTTCCTTAGACTTCTTTCCAGTCATGATATCAAATGTCGCAGGAATCTTCAAAAATCTGAACAGTGAAGTTTTGGGACTGTTTTCTTCGGACTTTCAAATCCAAATAGTAGAATTGCAATCCGATAGGTTAAGAATTCATTTCTCAGTGAAAGCACCAAAATGTTAGATCAAAATTTGGACCTAACACCCAAATTGTTCTGATTCGTAAAGAACTATAACTGGAGAATAAAGGAAAAGCAGAAAACACACAGAATTTATGATGGTTCGGCGTTAACGAGCCTACGTCCGCTTTATATGCTATCGATTATACTTTGAATGCTAGTACAATCAATGGTTTCTCTCAAACTCACTTTTACAATTGTGATTTCTCTCAATAATCTCGTAATAAAACTGATGAGAAATAGTGGTATGACAGCAATGGCGGAATCAGTGCTTAATACTACCAAAAGATCCTCAAAAATGCCAAGCTCTGGGCTATTTGTAGCTGATTTTGTCAGGCAGATCGCGGTTACACGTGGCACAGATCCCGAGAATATCAGATCGTATCGCAGCTTGATGAAGAATTAGTCAAATTAGCCGTTATGGACAGGTGTCGTGATCCCCTTAAATATCGGATCGAGCAAGGAGGAGGAATTGGTCAAAGTGACAGTTGGGGACACATGCATCTCGGATCGCCGAAGACTAGCTCATGCTTGAACAGGCCAGAGGCTTCGCTGTGTGTCGGGGAATCGGATCGAGTCGTATAGAGGTAGTCGGATCGCTGATGCTATGGGGGCGATCCGATGGGGGACGATCCGAGAGGGGCGACCCTTTGGCGCGATCCGATCCTTCATGGACTTAAGGAACGTAGTTTCATACTTTCTTCTTATGAGTGAACCTTGGTGGCTTGGTCAAAAAGCTAGCCAACAGACGTATACCCAAATCACTAAGTATTCGATAGGCCAACTTTAACGTTAGGTAAGTACTCAAAACATCTTTCTATATTTAAGCATAATATATATATAAAAAATTCAATCGTATATTACAAATATTATATACCAAATCACTTATTTATTAAAATTTTAATTAGGGAAAAACATATCTCCCCCCCACCCGTTTATTTATTATAATTCAACCTCAATCCTTAATAAATATACAAATAATATTATTTCCAAATCAAATATATAACAATATTATTCTATATTATACCTATATATTTTCAAATCCATATTATCAAATTTAAACTTATAAAACTTGTTTAATTCTATAAGTTTAACCTATATATAAATTACAAATTAAAATCTTTATAAACCCAATTAAATTTATAATTTCATGTATATATACACATACATTTATAAACTATTTCATTATAGATTTCAACCAAGATAAAGTCAATTTCTTATAAAATCTACATCTTTAAATCTTATTCAGAGTATATAGTCTATAAAAGATAAATCTAAAAATATAAACATTAAATCCTTTCAAAATTATTGATATTACCAAAACCAGATGCTATTTGGAAATATACATCTTCGACAAATATATATATATATATATATATATATATATATATATATGAAAAGTTCAATATTACGAATAGAAAAATCTTGTATGTATATTTCAAAATACCAATTTCAAATCAATATTCAATAAGAATGAACTCACTAAAAGACTTATGCTCTCCTTCTACTTCTTACCTTGTTATGGATAAGGATAAGCCATGGAATTCGAGTTAAAAGCTGAACGAACGAAAGAACCAAATCAAAGAAGATATAGGAAGGAATATGGATTCCAGTGGAAAGAAAATTTCAGGAAAGATTTAAATACTGAACAAAAATTTATACCCGAAAATATTTATTTTAAAACCATTTTAAAACTATTTATAATTTCAAAATACGCTCTCTCTCTCTCTCAAGTACTTTGTGACTGATCCCACTCATTCTAGGGTATCACAACCCTATCCCTAATGAGTTTTTACCCCATAGGCTAAAGCTTTGATAAACCAAAGCTCTGATACCAACTGTAACGACCTGCCATTTTGACCATGCCGAATCAACAAAACATGTCACCTGGAACCGTCCAAACGACAGATTCTTATTAGATTCTAGGGCAAATAGAATAAATCACAGAATCACAGACACAGATACAGAGAAATATAATATCTCTCAATGGAAAATAAAAAATACAATTGTAGTTCATAAAGCTAATTAAACAAAATTTTACATCAGAGTTTACGTAAATACTACAGCGGAAGTCTAAAACAATTCATTTCAGATACATAAATAGATAATAACAGTAGAAAACAAGACGACAAGGATAGATGAAACTGGATTAACCGAACAGGTGGACATAGATGAGCAAAAAACCAATAATCTCCAAACCCCAAAAGTAAATCTCGAAACTTGTGATAATTGATCTGACCCAGCAATAACGCAAAACCAAAAAACTTGGATCAGGATTAACATTCTCATGGAAGTAAATCAACTCAAATGAAATGTTCAATTAAATTCAATCAGTAACTTAAAGGATGTTTTGGATCACCATCCTCTAAGGATCCGTAAAACTTATACTATATAGTATAATACGTTATATACAATAGTGTCTATCAGTAAAGTAAAGTATCAAAATATCGTAAGCGGGATTAACATTATTACCCTTACACCCTTTATATATTCTCATAGTATATACAATATCGTAATTCCTCCGTAAACTGGAGGTTGATCAGAGGGCACTCCACATAAAACATTGCAAAATAAAATTGTAGTGGGCTCGTGTAAGGCATGTGACAAGGCACACAAGGAATGTCAGGGTGCCATTTGTAGATATGGACTTGTGATAACGCATAACAGCGACTACCGCCCATCTCGAGACACACTCCCATAATCAAAAGGGCCCAATCGAGTCTCAACAGTAATAGAATAATATCGAAGAAATGTGTTCGATAGGAGGTATGACCTCACTTGGTCACGGCGTAGATCTTGTTTTATTAACATCAAGCAGACTCAAGGTAGTCAGGGTCTCGTAATGAATATGAAATAAAAAATAGAGTCATTCACCATCCATCTTACTTCATTTTGGAACTCCATTGTGTACACAGTTGTCAAAGTGGTTTTCGGTATTGGCGAGGGTATGACAATATCCGATCTTGGTCACATTAACAACCGATCATTTACATTTTTCACAATGCGGTCATTATTTTATAAATCACCTTATAAAATCCTTTATACAAATTCTCATATTCGAGCTTGAAATCAAAATTAAATATCTAACTTCGATTAAACTCAATTTTGAAAACAACTCACTCAAATCGCTTCAATCGTCGACTTATAAATCCATAACGTAAATATCTCAAAATATATTATAAACAAATATATAATACTTAACTTCGGTTTTATGTAATTTCCGTAAACATTCGCATAACGACTTATAATCCAAAATTCGATTTATATTTAAATCATACCTTAAAGGTCTAAATTCCTATTAAATCGATACTAATATTTAACTTCGAGAATATTTTAATTTGATATATACTCATTAAAACTCAAGTTCAAACAATTCAAATAATTCAATTTATCTTTATAAGAACTCATTAAGTCGATTCATGAAATCCAACATTTCGGCTCAAATTCTTATATTTCAATTCAACAAATCATTTCATATTTCAAACTCAAGTGGTATAATTCAAATTCATTTCTTATAAAATCGAATTAAAACCTTATATTTAAACTCAAACATTTTATACAATCCAAAACCACTCTTACAAATTTGATTAAATAATTTTCTTAATTCAAACCGACTGATTTATAAAATCAATTCCATATATAAAATTTATATATTCAAATTCACATTTGGTCGCTATAAATTCGGATTCACTTCATATCGATTATAAATTGAATTTTCACAATTCATGTTCATTCCATACAATATTTAACCCAATTCAAATTCGCATTTCGTTGATTTATAATCAAATTCATTTCATATCCATTATAGGTTCAAATTCATTCCTTAAATTTGGAAATTCATAAACCATTTCACTATTCAAGTTCATCTCTTATAAATTCGAATCAAATTCGAATTCAAATTCATATCTTATATCAGTTCATTCATCAAATCAACATCGTTATATAAATTTAAATCTTAAACCTCGAATTTAAATCACAAATCTTAACTTATCCACCTTTTAGTTCATTATTAAAGTTATAAAATATATATAAAAGAAAAATTTAACTTTGAAAATAAATATATATAAGTTTATGAAATTCTAAAATAAATTAGAAAATAGACTATAAACATATATATAAGTTTAATTAATATAAAAATAGGTTTAAAAAAAGTTTAAAATACTTACGTAATTAAATTATATAGTTTAAATTAAATAAATTATAAGTAAAATCTTAAATAAGTATTTAAATCCATATTTACTCATAAAAATCATTTTAAAACATATAATTTTAAATTTACAAAATTTAAGTTTAATATCGTTAAAATATAAATATAAAAAATAAAATAAAATCTTAAGTTATTATTTTAAAATTAAATTTTCCAAATCACTTTACTTAAAACATGACCAATGGTGTCCGTATATAGTTTTCTACCTATGGTCAAGTGATACGAATATTTTTCATTTCAACCCGCAATTTATAAAGTTTCTACGGATCTATCATTTCAACCCGCGATCCCAAATTCAGTAAAAATCGTTCAGGTCTATCATTTCAACCCATAACGATTTTCCCTTAATCTAATGTCCGTTCAGTTATGTATCATTTCAACCCTTAGTGAGTTTTTTTTCTAACTTGGGGAAATCAACAAACATATAACAATCATCACATAACAACAATATCTTCAAATCAAATATCATCAGTGCATCTACGTGTCATATGAATATCATGTCACATACGAAAGGTGTATACATATCATATAAGACAATTTCTACTAGAAATCCTATAAATTTCATTACAATTCATTTTTGTGTTGATTTTAACAACCATGAACAATGTAGGTCAAGTGTGAGATAAACTCACCTTTCGTGGCATAGATTGGAGACAACAGATGGATTGACACCAAATTGAAACGATGATATCCAGGCACGACTCAGAATAGATTCAATCACGGTAACTATTCGAAGTATATATATTTATATGAGGAGACTAAGAAATTTCTCGATGGTTGGTACGGTTATTTGGTTCAGGGATGGTTTCCGAATTCAACACCAAATAAATAAACACAACACTTCCTTTTATAAAATACTATATAAATATCTCTATACACATAAACAAACAATAAATTTATTATATATATAGGTATATATTTGAAATCCAACGCACACCAAAATCATATTATAATTTATATAATTATCTATAAACACTCACAAACGCGCACACAACATATATATATATATATATATATATATATATATATATATATAAACACTATAATATGTATATATACACTTCACGTAAAATATACACTAACTCACCCAGTATTACAAGTAAATCTATATATAAACACACATACCACTCAATCATACGCAACGCACACATACAATAGTATACACACATAACTCACGTATACACATACGCCATAACCTAAAATATACACACATCAGTACACACACGAAAACCACTCACACAACACTCCATTCATGTATATGAATACACGCATGCAAAGGAGGAGATAACCGAGTTCATGGGATGCCAGAGAGGTCAGTGACTAGCGACTGGGCTTGCGAGAGGAGCTGTTTGGATAGGCTGATAACAAGTGTTAGCCTGGTCGTCAGGCAGGTGGTTGGAGCGGGTCAACGGGACAACAGGCGGAGGGAATGGTCGTCTTGGGATGGAAGAGCTCGGTGCTGTAGTTGAGGCTTTGGCGGAGGTTTAAGTCATCGGCAGCTGGTCGAGGCGAGAGAGGAGTAGGGCGCGATTGAAGGGGAGGCTGGGTAGGTGGAGCTTGGTGCTGGTCGGAGGCTAGGTGGTGCGGTTCTGGGAAGGGAGTCAGCCAGTGAGGTGGTTGGAGCGAGATGGACATGGTGAGAAAGAGAAGAAATAAAATGAGAGTTGCTATCATTTTATGTTTTGCACGAAGAATAGGAGCGATGGGTTGTTTCTTCATTTCTTTATATACATATATATATATATGTATATATACATTTATATAGGCATGTGAAGCAGTGTATTGAAAAGTAACAGGTTTGCAAAATGTTGAACGAACAACCTTGGAAACTAACGCATGCACGCATGGAATGGGAATAATTGGCATTGGAAAGAAAAGGCAAACTTACTTGGCCTTAGAATTGTAATGTACATTGCATGGAACCAAAATATTGGAATGGAAAAGTTAGGCAACGTTAATAGGTTTGAAAATGGATACCTATTCACATTTGAAAAGAAAAAGGCACGCTGAAAATGGAAAGTAGCGCATGGATAAAGGAAACAAAATGGACACAATATTTGAAATATATATGGTTTTGAAATAAAAAAATAAATGAATGGCTTAGTAAAATAAAAGAATGGGTTTTGCAGACCCAAAATGTCTAGAAAAATATGCAGGACCCGAATAGGGACACATCGAACTTACATGACTTTATTTCAAATGAACCGCGCAAACCTTTTCGAAATTCTTACGCGAACCGAAACTGACAAATGAATATATTGCGCTAATCAGCTCGATGAGACGAATGCAACAGTATATAATTTGTAATGTCACAATACTCTGTTCAAAAAAGCGTTATGGACCCCTTTAAACGTAAAATTTGGATAGGAAAACATTTAAACAGAGGTCAAAACGCCTGATTTTTGCAAAATGGATTTCGCCGTTGGATTCATGACAACGAAAAGAATATTTTTCATATCTATCTGAACTGGTTTCAGAGAGATTTTAAAATCGCTAAATTTGACTGTTATACGCAGCTTTACACTGAAAATTGCGCGACCAACAAACATTTAAATTTTCTAACGAAATTTGCACAGAAGCTACGTCTCACTGTACGTATTTCAAATTCCAAATTCTCGTTACGAAAAACCATAGAATATTTTCAAAGTAAAAATTCGATTTAAATCAACAACTTGACCCCTCTAGGTATAACGTTGAACGACAAAATGTTAAATGGGTTTTGGGAAAAGATTGAACCTTGACCTTACTAGGACAAATTAAAATATTAATCGTCCTACGTCATCTTTTAATATTTGATGCGATCTGAAAAACAATTATCCTCATCACAGCAATATCATTAATCGCAGTGAGATGCCGAACTATCAGCAAAGATTCAAAGTATTCTCAACAACGATGTTGCGACCATAAAATGAACAAACGAACTTTGAACAGAAAATCAGCTGAAGCCCGAAATAAAAACTAAAACGGATTTTCCCCTTACCTGGCTAATAAACAAATAAACAATTCAAAATCAAATACTCCAAAAATCAAGATAAAGGATTTTCCTTAGCCTTTTCGAAGAAATATTAAAACTTTTCAAAAGTGGAATTTATTATAAACTAATGGTTTTGTATTTATAATTCCAATTTATTATTAGGGGGATTTTACAATAAGGGCTTACATACCTCAACCAATTAACTTCTAGGACACACCCATTAAATAATATATTTCCAGGACATTATTTACAGAATTAGTTTGTAAACGACACATCATTTTTCTGCCATTTTACAATGTCATGTCTTGCTTCATTTCTATTTCTGCCATTTTTCATTCAAAAATTTGAAAGAATCGCAAATTAGGTTTTACCCAAATTCGGTTTTCGGAATTTGCTACGACGCATTTTATTACCGTAGTCTAATCGATTATCGGATTTTAATTTAATCTTATTCTAACCATTTTTTTTACTTAATCTAGGGTTTACTTCGGATGTGCTGATCAACTACAACATTGCTTGGTAGGCGAAATCATCTTCTTCTATCAATTACTAGACGAGTAAGTTTTCTAATACCTAGGATCTACTAAATTTTAAGTTTATGTTTACTTTTTGTTATATGTTGTGGTTTAGGTGATTAAAAATATATTCCATTATATCTTTTTATTTTATATTATGCAACTTATTGTTATGTTGAATGATTATTTGGTTATAAGGCCTTCTGAAATTTATGCTGTGTTATGTTGGATATTTATTTGATTACTTCGTTTTTTCAATAGCAAAGGCTTGAAAAAATAATTTTATTAATATTTTCATGTAAAGACAGTATTTGAACTTTATTGTTTGTGCTAAATTTAGCAGGTTGCTGTTGTTTAAGTATGTATGTTATTTAACATATTTTTTTTACAAAAAAATAGTAAAAAATTGCACAATGCTTTCACTGTTAAATTATTATATTATGAGATTTACGGGATGAAAAAGATAAATATCGTTTTATTTTATATTATGCTAATAACAGTTATGAAATAATAATTGGCATGATTTACAATTATATTTTAACACAAATATAGGGTAATTTTTATCACTTAACAAATAGTATTTTGTAATAATTAGGATTTACTATTTATTGCTGATATTGCATTAAAAAAATCTTAAACTGCTACCTGTATGCACATGTTTACTAACATATAACTATACTTATCTATTTAATGCAGGTTAAAGTATGAAACCAAAAAGAACCTCTAGATTGTTTAAAAAACATCCACTTTGCATTTTTTTCAATGAAGGAGGACATCAATGCATAAATTTCAGACCTATATCAAGTCCATACTATGAAGGGCATAGCCAATCGAGAGTGTTATCAATAACTCCTTTGGTAAATTTTTATTTATCTATATTTTGTTATTATAATTATAACACATAATTCTTCATTATATAATATTTCAATCATGTCAATTTTTCAACATTTAATATATGTACGTCTGTTTTAATAAAAATATAAAAATACATAACTTTTTCATAAAGTATGAGTGTTGTATAATTAAATATTTAAAAGAACTATTATTTGTATACAGGACCTTATTTAAAAAAAATTAGCAAAAAGAATTACATGAATGATTTAATATTAACACATTAGTCAAAAAGATAAATAGACTTTTCTTTATCAGTTTTTACATAATAATTATCCAAGCTTTATTACTAGTTAGACTAATTTGTATTTTTTTTATAAATTACATTTACTAAACTCAATTTATCTTATGTTAATTGTTAAAAAAATAGGATAATTCTGACTCAAGAAACAATATATCACCTTCTGGAATAGAAGATAACAACGAAGATAATTCTGATGAAAAAAGGACACACACAAGAATATGATGGAGAATCTACTGATGCAGATGAAGCCAATAACTATGAAATTCAAAAATACCGAAGAAGTCAATAAAAATTCAATATTCTGGGACATACAGATGTAATTTAGATGCTGTTTTCAAAATAATGAAAACAATTAAGAAAGAAACAATCCTCTCTGCTGATGCAAAAAGATACTTGGATAAATCACCTTTCAAACACTTTTTCAATGTTTTCCTCGAAGATTCTATTTCAAGGCAAGATTTGAGAAAGAGTGCAGCAAATTTGGATGACATAATAACCTCTTATGATACCACAGAACAAGCTTTCAGAATTGGTCACAAATTGATTAAATTAAAACTAGAAGAAGTTAGTCTTATATTTGGAATGCCAATGGATGGAGTGGATTTATTTCCAATACCTGTATCAAATAAAGATAATGTAATGGAAAATTACTCAGATTTTTGGACAAAGAACTTTGAAGAAGAAGACATTATAAGTCAAAAATCAGTGACAAAAAGATTGAATAAAATGATAGAAAACAAATATGGTAGCGTTGATTTAGTAAAACTACTGTTTCTGCTGTTGATCATAACATTCTTGTTTCCAAACAATCAAAGTTACTTGCAGTGGGGATTTCTTCCTAAGATCCTCAATTTGAAAAAAATCAGTTCTATTTCTTGGCCAAGAGCAATATGTGAGGATGTTTGCAAAAATGTTCAAAAACATCATATTGATCCAAGAAACACACCTGGTTGCACTATGGTTTTACTTGTAAGATTTCTTACACTTATCTAATATGTCATTATTACAAATATATATATATATACATATATATATATATCTTTTTATTACAGTATTTGTTTTGTGAGAAGACAAAAGTAATACAACAAAAAGAACATTTGAAGAAACATTTCCCAAGAATGATAAAGTGGGACTTGTCTAACTTGAAGAACATGGATCTTATATCCATTGACATCAATAAGGTATAAATGTATTACTTTACTATATATTTTATTTAAAAGATGTTGGAAATGTTTTACAAACATTATGTGAATTATTAAAAATGATTGAATAAGTGTATGAATGGCTCCTATGTTTGAGTAGTCCCACATCATGGGATTATAGGGAAGAGGCAAGGATTTATACTTGTTTCTAAGAAGTCATGTTGGGGCCTTGGGCTCCCAATACATGCATTGTTGTGAGGAGGGAGACCATGCATCATGACCACCACACACGCGCGCGCGACCGACCGACTCGACTCGACCCGGCCCGGTTCGGTTCGGCTCGGGCTCGGGCTCGGGCTCGGGCTCGGGCTTTGTGGTGTAGGCACTTATATTTTTGGACCATAAAACTTAGTTGTTTTCGAACCGTTTTTTTTTATGGAAAAATTATTTTGCGCACCGATATTTATTCTGCAACGGAAAAGTTTTGCAACGGTAAAATAATTAATCCCCCCCGAAATTTTAGCAGATCCGATATTTTCTCCCAAAACCTAATTCTCGTTCTATATATTCTATTTTATCTGAGATGAGAAAAACACCGAATTTTATATTCTCTTCTTCTCAGCCGCCATTAAAACTTCTAAGAAATTTCGAGCAGTATTTTTCCCGAAAGTGCAAATCTGCACTGATTTGTTTGTGCAAGCAAATCAGTTACTATTTTAGAGGCTATTTTATCCTAGAGGCGGCGGCGAAGAAACGAATTGGTTTGCACCTCTGACCAAATCGCCGAATCGTCTTCAAGAAAGCGACCTAGTCCGCGACTCAGCCATTGTTTTCCAACAATTTGAAGACGAACTGAAACAATGGCCTCGAATTCAACCATGGACGATTCTGCTCCTCCCTCTGCTTTTCACGGCCCTCTGGTGACTGCTGCTCCTTTCAAGTTCGAAGGTTTGCATTTCAAGCGCTGGCGTCAGAAGATGGAGTTCTTCCTCACGATCAGGAAGGTGGTGGCTGCTCTGACTGCTGAAAAACCGCAGCTACCAGACAAGCCTGACGAGACTGATGCAGCAAAGATGGCATCATGGACTGAACAGTCAAAGCAACTGCAGACCTGGACTGAACAGGATTACTTATGCAAGAATTTTATACTGAATGGACTGAGCGATGATCTGTATGATTATTATAACTCAGATGAAAAGACGGCAAAGGAGATCTGAGAAGCACTAAAGAAGAAATATGACACAGAGGAGGCAGGGACAAAGAAATACGCTGTAAGTCGCTACCTAAAGTATCAGATGACTGATGATAGATCGGTAGAGATGCAGTCTCATGAGCTTCAGAAAATAGCTCATGAGATCATCTCCGAAGGTATGGTCTTGGACGAACAATTTCAAATTGCTGTTATCATTGACAAATTACCCCCTAGCTGGAAAGATTTTAAGAACACTTTGCGACATAAGACTAAGGAATTTTCCTTAGAGAGCTTGATTACACGCCTCCGTATTGAGGAGGAAGCACGCAAGCAAGACCAGAAAGAAGAGGTGCTGATTGTCAATAACAACAGCACTAAGAAGACCACTCCCGCTGTTCTGAAACCAAATCAGAAATCATTTAAGAATCAGAACAGGCGCAACAAACAGAATGGGAATCCGCAAGGAAACCCAAAAGGACAGCAGAAACCAGCCCAAAAGAATGACTCTGGACAGTTGTTTCTATGTTACAACTGTGGAAAACCAGGTCATATGGCACGGAAGTGTCGGAACAGGCCAAGCTCTGCACCGCAGGCTAACCTGACTGAGGAGCCTCTTACGGCTATGGTTACTGAGATTCACCTTGTTGGTGGATCAGAGGGCTGGTGGGTAGATACTGGTGCTTCACGCCATGTCTGTTATGATCGTGCCTTGTTCTCTACATACACGGCTGCTGAAAATCAGAAAGTGCTGTTGGGAGACTCTCACACCACTACAGTTGCGGGGATTGGAAACGTGGAACTCAAGTTCACCTCTGGAAAAACTGTAATTCTGAAAGATGTTATGCACACTCCAGAGATAAGAAAGAATCTGGTCTCTGGCTTCCTCCTTAATAAGGCTGGTTTCACTCAAGTTATTGGGGCTGATTTGTACACTCTTACTTATAAGGGAACTTTTGTGGGAAAGGGT
This sequence comes from Allium sativum, assembly GCA_030737875.1. Taxonomy (NCBI): domain Eukaryota; kingdom Viridiplantae; phylum Streptophyta; class Magnoliopsida; order Asparagales; family Amaryllidaceae; genus Allium; species Allium sativum. The sequence continues at coordinate 37,930,188 of JASFAX010000020.1, read as the reverse complement.
TATGCTTGTGAGGGTATGTTTAAACTGAATGTTGAATCTAATAAAGTGACTACTTCTGCTTACATGTTGTGTGATTTTAATATCTGGCATTCTAGATTATGTCATGTTAATAATCGAATTATTCGTAATATGAGCACCCTAGATATGATACCTAAAATGACAGAATCTGAATCTGATAAATGTGAATTCTGTACACAAGCTAAAATCACAAAGAAACCTCACAAATCTGTTGATAGAGTTTCTGAACCATTAGACTTGATTCATTCTGACATATGTGAACTTGATGGCACTTTAACTAGACAGGGACATCGTTATTTTATCACTTTTATTGATGACTGCTCTGATTTCACATATGTATATCTTATGAAAAATAAAAGTGATGCTTTTGACATGTTTAAAACATATAAAACTGAGATTGAGAATCAAGCAAATAGAAAAATTAAGAGACTTCGTAGTGATAGAGGAACAGAATATGAATCTAATTCTATTCTGGATTTCTATAAACAACATGGTATAGTACATGAGAGAACTGCACCCTACTCACCTGAAATGAACGGTAAAGCAGAAAGGAAAAATAGGACCTTTACCGAGCTAGTAGTTGCCATATTATTAAATTCTGGTGCAGCAAAACATTGGTGGGGGGATATTTTATTGACTGTATGCTACGTTCTGAATAGAATCCCTAAATCTAAGAATAAAATTTCACCTTATGAAATTTTAAAGAATCATAAACCCAATGTCTCATACTTTAGAACTTGGGGTTGTTTAGCATATGTTCGCATTCCAGACCCTAAGAGAATAAAATTGGCAAGTAGAGCACATGAATGTGCATTTATAGGCTATGCTATTAACAGCAAAGCATATAGATTTTATGACCTTAATGCACATAATATAATTGAATCAAATGATGCCGACTTTTATGAAACTAAATTTCCTTTCAAATTAAGGAATAGTGGGGGCACTTCAAATATGCCTATTAGAACAGAACTTAATGAAAATTCTGAAGCTGAACCTAGAAGAAGTAAAAGAGCAAGAACCATAAAAGACTTTGGTTCAGATTTTTGTGCTTTTACTATTGAGGAGGATCCTATAAACCTCCAAGAAGCCTTATCTTCTTTAGATGCCGATTTCTGGCAAGAGGCTATAAATGATGAGATGGATTCTTTAGAATCCAATAAGACTTGGCACTTGGTAGATTTACCCCCTGGTTGTAAGTCTATAGGCTGTAAATGGGTACTTAAAAAGAAATTAAAACCTGATGGCACTATAGATAAATATAAAGCACGACTAGTAGCTAAAGGTTTTAAACAAAAGGAAAATATAGACTTCTTTGACACTTTTTCACCTGTAACTAGAATAACATCCATTCGGGTATTAATCTCACTTGCTTCCATTCATAATTTACTTATACACCAAATGGATGTTAAAACTGCTTTTTTGAACGGTGAATTAGACGAAGAAATTTATATGGACCAGCCTGAAGGATTTGTAGTACATGGTCAAGAACATAAAGTATGTAAATTGGATAAATCATTATATGGTTTAAAACAAGCACCTAAACAATGGCATGAAAATTTTGATAACTTAATCATTTCAAATGGTTTTAAAGTTAATGAAAGTGACAAATGCATTTATTACAAATCTGAGAATGACATTTGCACTATTATATGCCTTTATGTAGATGACCTACTCATTTTTGGGTCAAATATTCATGCCATAAACTCAGTCAAATCCTTATTAAGTGTCAATTTTGATATGAAAGATCTAGGTGAAGCGAGTGTAATCCTTGGTATTAAGATTACTAGGTCAGAAAGGGAATTTCTTTGGACCAATCTCATTACATTGAGAAGATACTAAAGAAATATAATTACTTTGACTGTAAACCTGCAAGTACGCCATATGATCACAGTGTAAAGTTATTTAAGAACACTGGTGAAGGTGTAAGACAGTCTGATTATGCGAGCATCATTGGCAGCCTTCGGTATGCCACTGATTGTACTAGACCCGACATTGCCTATGTCGTGGGATTATTGTGCAGGTTTACCAGTAGACCTAGTATAGAGCACTGGCAAGCTATTGAAAGGGTAATGAGATACCTTAAACGAACCATGAACCTTGGATTACATTATGAAAGGTTTCCAGCTGTACTTGAAGGATATTCTGATGCAGACTGGAATACCTTATCTGATGATTCTAAAGCGACCAGTGGCTACATATTTAGCATTGCTGGAGGAGCTGTTTCTTGGAAATCCAAGAAACAGACTATTTTGGCTCAGTCTACTATGGAGTCTGAGATGATAGCACTAGCTACAGCTAGTGAAGAGGCAGAATATTTGAGAAATCTGCTAGCTGAGATTCCCTTATGGGAAAAACCGATACCAGCAGTGTTGATACACTGCGATAGTACCGCGGCTATTGCAAAAGTTCAGAACCGTTACTATAACGGTAAGAGACGACAAATACGTCGTAAGCACAGCACTGTTAGAGAACTACTTTCCACAGGTACCGTTAGAGTGGATTACGTACGTAGTGAGGAAAATTTGGCAGATCCTTTGACGAAAGGACTGTCCAGAGAGAAAGTCCATAACTCTTCTAAAAGAATGGGACTATTGCCCTTAGATTGTTGAGTCACGCACAATGGTAACCCGACCTAAATGACTGGAGATCCCAAGAACTAGGTTCAATGGGTAATAACAAGTTGTGTAGTGATATGAGTTGAACATGTTATTTAATAAACCAAGAAGCATGTATTCCTGAAGTGATTAGAGGATGAGTTAATAGAAACTCTTAATGAGATCTATACTCTATTTGGAGTGGAGTACCTACCTTCAGGAGTGCTCTTGATAGACTCACCTTTGTGAATGTGGAAATGTGGTCGTTTCCTATGGAGTTTGGGCAAAACTTCTAGAGCATTCACTAAACTGGGATAGACGTGCAGGGCCATAAAAGCACGGGCTTATCTGATTGCACTATAGAAAAGGTTGTGTGTGGTTTGATGTCAGGAATAGAGTTCAAGACTACGTGTCACTCTAGTAAAAACTGAATCTTCCTCACTATGCAAAGGTTCAAGTCCTTGGACACCTTTGTTTATGCACAATCTTATGTTTTTTAAGAAACTGCTCGAAAATATTTTTAAAAATTCAAGTGGGGGATTGTTGGAAATGTTTTACAAACATTATGTGAATTATTAAAAATGATTGAATAAGTGTATGAATGGCTCCTATGTTTGAGTAGTCCCACATCATGGGATTATAGGGAAGAGGCAAGGATTTATACTTGTTTCTAAGAAGTCATGTTGGGGCCTTGGGCTCCCAATACATGCATTGTTGTGAGGATGGAGACCATGCATCATGACCACCACACACGCGCGCGCGACCGACCGACTCGACTCGACCCGGCCCGGTTCGGTTCGGCTCGGGCTCGGGCTCGGGCTCGGGCTTGGGCTTTGTGGTGTAGGCACTTATATTTTTGGACCATAAAACTTAGTTGTTTTCGAACCGTTTTTTTTTATGGAAAAATTATTTTGCGCACCGATATTTATTCTGCAACGGAAAAGTTTTGCAACGGTAAAATAATTAATCCCCCCCCCCCCCCGAAATTTTAGCAGATCCGATATTTTCTCCCAAAACCTAATTCTCGTTCTATATATTCTATTTTATCTGAGACGAGAAAAACACCGAATTTTATATTCTCTTCTTCTCAGCCGCCATTAAAACTTCTAAGAAATTTCGAGCAGTATTTTTCCCGAAAGTGCAAATCTGCACTGATTTGTTTGTGCAAGCAAATCAGTTACTATTTTAGAGGCTGTTTTATCCTAGAGGCGGCGGCGAAGAAACGAATTGGTTTGCACCTCTGACCAAATCGCCGAATCGTCTTCAAGAAAGCGACCTAGTCCGCGACTCAGCCATTGTTTTCCAACAAAAGATATATGTTTTTATCTTTTCAAGTTTAGAAGGAACATTAATGATTAAATAAACAATTGCTTACACAATACATGATATTAGTAATAATACTTTTGAAATAAGTTACAATAATGATCGTATAATAGATAGAAAACAAATTAAGTTCAATGTGTCAATATTACATTTACCTTAAAATATAAATACATTTATCTTTTTAACCTATTCAATCAAATATATATATAACATTGAATTGATTATAGGATTATTTAATGATATATAACAATATTTAACTAGAAATATCATTCATGGCTTCATTCAGATTTCGAAAAAATTTCAAATATTACTTTAGAGGAGAAAGAGTTTCTTTCAAAAAAATTAAAACATCCACTATAAGAAGAAGAAAGACCAAAGAAAAGAAAAATGTCTGAAAATGAAGAATTGGAAAGGATGAAAGAGTTAGAGACAAAAGTCAGATTTTTGACTGATGAGATGATTAGTATAGTAAAACAACTAGATTATGAGAAGATTTTAAGACAATAGTCTGACCAAGGCTCAAGGAAATTGAAATGATACTTCAACAAGTGAAAACTTTTGAACAACAAAATGTGGCCAACACTACAGAACTTGAAAAACATTTCAAGCAAGGAAAAATAGTTGGTATGGTACATATAAATTGTTCTGCTAATTTTCCTTATTTTGATTTGTTTGAAACTCAAGATTTAATTATAGATAATAAAGAAAGTTCAAAATCTGAAGACATCGAAGAATTTATTGAAGAACATGCTGTTCAAATTCCTATTTGTGTTGAAGATGTCATTATTAAAGAACCAAAAAAATAAAGAATCAGAAAAATATTGAAAATTGCACACTCCTGAAGCATCTTTCATACAAATAGCAACAAGATGTCAAATTTTTCTTCAAGGTTGTTGAAGATAACAAGTAAGTAATGAAACATTACTTTTTTCCAAAACAACCTGCATATTTCAGCTCAATTTTCGACTTATTACTTTGTTATAGTACATTGTGTGGTATTACACTACAATAAGCAAGCTGTTAATTAAAGTATTGTTTTAAATATCACTATCAACTCATAGTTTACTCAACACCTTATCTTTTGTCTTAAAAAAGATATTCAACTATATCTTTTTAATTTATATTATGCAACTATTTCTTTTGTTGAATGATTATTTCGTTATATGGCTTTCTGAAATATATGATATGTAATTTTCAAAAGTAAAATTTCATAATTAATTTTTTTCAGCATTAAAATTTTAAAAAGGTAAATGCATTTATCTTTTATGTTTCACTTAATTATTAAAAAATAACAGAATAATTTTTTAAAGATAATTGCTATTTTAGTAATTATGTTTGAATACAAAAAATTTACTTACATATTATGTCTGTATTAACAAAAGATATAATAAATGCAAATATCTTTTTTTCTGGCGACGAAGCATTTATTTGTGATGTTGAAAACAACATCACTATAACAAAAGACATGATAGAAGATCTCCTATATGAACAGAATACTTTTGGTCCAGTAAGTTTAAAAAAACAAAACTTTCCTTTAGTATAAATTGTGTACTTTACCCATATTATTTTTCAAATGTAGATCATTGATTGGTTTTGGTTTCGGAAAGCAAAGCAACTAGATCAAAGCAATAGTATTGTGTACGTTAACACAATAATCACAGTAAGTGAATTATATTCTCAAATTAATTTATGTTATTACAAAATACATTTTCTGAACCATTTTTCAAACAGACAAGTGCAGCAAATGGAAACTGGGAAAATATATTGATAAAAAAGTTCAACCCTTTTATCAAAAAAAATACTTTTAGATCCATTATGTATCAACATCTTATTCCCAATAAATGGAAATGACCATTGGAGCCTCCTTGAACTAGATGTCGTAGAGTGCACTTGGACACACTACGACTCACTATACTTAACCACAAGATCTAAATCCCACAGAAGGGGACATACTAAATTTTTCATTAATGTGGTAAATAAATATTCTCAAAAGTTATATTTCATTCATTTGTTTATATTTATTCTAACAAACACTGACTTTTTTTTAGAAAACAGCAGTGAATAACCTAAATGAAGAGCTAGAACAAGATGGTCACAAAACAATTATTAAAAAGAAGACACAACTTGTGAATGTTGATTGTGCTCAACAAATCAATGGGTATGTAATAACCCGGAATATTTGAACCAATTTAAATTTTTTATTTTGGCAATTTTAGTGGATTTTGGATATTTAAAATGAATTATTTTAAATAATAATGACGAGAAATTTATTTTGAATAGAATTTGAACGTATATATTTATTTAAATCGAAGTTGGAATATAAATATTTATTTTTAATTATAAAAGGAATTAGAAATGGCGTGGTAGTTTGAAAATTCGATTTCAAATTTCAAATGAATGTACAAGATTCAAAATAAATCGGATTTTAGCGAAACCAAAAATATTAGAATCTATTTGAAAATATGTTTCCAACGAATCCAAAAAATAGAAATTTCATAGCGGGGATAAAAGATATGTCTACTTGAAGATTCAGAATAGTCGCTATGGAAAATATAGCCCTTAAAAATAGTCATTTTGGAAACGACCTCCGTTTTCGACGAAACCACTTTTGTTGGATCCGGGATGTCAAATTATTGCTAGATTCCAAAATTCATAATTTTTGAAATCAATATGTGAGCGTGGCAAAAGAAAATGTGTTTTTTCAGTTTTAGTCAAAATGAATCGACCAGAAAATGGCCATTTTCCAAATAGTCTCCAAATTCGACAAAATTAGTTTTGTTAGGACTGTATCGTCAATACGAAGCTAGAAATAATTTTTCTGGAATTTTTAGAGTCAGTATATAGCCTCGGTAAATTAAAATGTACGTTTAAATTCAACATATATTGATTTATATTTTAATTTTGATGAATACTGATTGAAACGATAGAATTGGCTTACGAAACATATCCCATTGTGTTCGGAATGGAGGTATTTGACTAGGAACGATAGTCGTTGGATTTGATTTGGAGGTCGTAGGGTTAAACAAGTAATTTCTGAATAAAATAATATTAAACAAATATATAAATAAACCATTTGCTCGAAACCCTAGCACAATCTCGTGGCCGACGCTCTCAACGAAACGAGGGTTGATGTTGCTTGAATTTTCAAAGCGATTTTCCTCCAAATCCTTCACGAATTAGAAGTCCAATCAGAACCAAACATTATAGAGGATTGCAAGGGCTTTCAATTGCCCCTAGTATGATCGAAAATAATGGAGTGACGGGTGCGAATTCCCTTCAAGGAGCTGCATCGTTCGAACCCCCATCGCGAGGGGGTGGGGCCACCAATCGGCAGAGATCACCGGTGCTGGGAGGGCTTTCGTAGGCGGTCGATGTGGGCCCCTTTGATCGGTGGCCGATCATCTGTAGAGCGTTCGAATTAAAACCCTAAGGGTTGAGCTTTTCATGATGAAACCGATGCCTGAAAAGTAGAAGACGGGGAAGAAAGGTTAGAAAGAGGATTAATGATCTTAACTTTACATAATTGATTAATTAATTCAATTTTGTAATGCAATGCATATAATACGATATCTTCTTCATACGAGGTCGGATTTTGATGATTTTTGATGCATTGGGTTCGTTTCAACGAGAGCTTCGCGGGAACCTGATTGGAACTGAAACAGAGCACATCAGAATTTTAGGCAAATTCGAATCGAAAAAGAACAGAATTCAGAAATAAAACCGATCAATGTGAGAACTTCTCACTAAAATTGTTTCTGTACATTTATTTATTTTGTAACTGCATATATGAACTGTTCCCCGTCGTCCACAGACCATGGACGACTTGTTTGATTGTATAATGTTGTGATTGTAATTATGATGTACAAATATATATACATGCGTTATGAAAATAATATTTATTTGAAATGGAAATAATATATATTTGAAATGAAAACGATATATATATGAAATGTGAAAATGTATATATATGAAATGTGGAAATGAATATATATATATATATGAAATATAAAAACGATATATATGAAATATAAAAACGATATATACATGTGAAATATGAAAACGATATAAATAAGAAATATAAAAACGATATATGCATGTGAAATATGAAAACGACATATATATGAAATATGAAAACGATATATATACATGAAATGTGAAAATGATATATATACGAAATATGAAAATGATATATGTATGAAATGTGAAAATGAATATATATGAAATATGAAAAACGATATCTATATGAAATGTGAAAATAATATATATTTTAAATGGAAATGATATATATATATATGAAATGTGAAATCAATATATATATATATATATGAAAAGTGAAAATGATTTGATTGTCAAAAATATAATTTATAACATATATATGAGATGTATAAATTTTCATGTAATGGAATATTCGATTTTGATTAGAAATTGAATATGAAGTTGAAATCATTTTGAAAACGAATTTAAAACGATTTATAAAATACATTTTAAATGGAAATCGACAATATATATAATATGGCCTGAATAGAACGCGCCGCACCACGGCAGTTCGCGAATTTCGACCATCGACTTCGAATGGACATTACGGGAGATCCCACCGTCGAATTCTCCTAAAACTAAACCGTTGGGTTCGTATCGAAAAGAGCTTTCTAACAAATACAAGAAATTAGAAATCTAACGGTTGGATTTGGAATTATATCCAAATCAAATTGGGAAAAGGTCGCTGTAAGTGCAGTTTGATGGCCGTTTTTGGAAATCGATTGTACGGGCCTTGATAAAATTATTAAAAATATCGATAATTAGTGTAAAATCATAAGAAATGATTTGGAAAGAATTGGTATGAAAAATTCCATATTTGAAAAGATAAAAATAGATTTTTATCAAATGAAATAGTGATGTACTAGAATTATAATCCAATATTTTTTAAAAAATGAATTGGGTTTGAAATGGTTTTAAAAATAACCAGAATTTCCAATGTATGAATTTGAATGGATTTGAATCGAAACTATCTTCGGAATATTTCTATATTGGATTCCGTGATTATACAGACATTGTGGAGGAATTTGGAAGATATATATATCGTTATTCCAATACGATATTTGTTGATTTCAGAATTTGATATTGAATATAAGCCGATATATTTTCTATTCAGAGCCTTGTATTTAATATCGAATTGGATTTGGGGTTTGTCGTGAACTGTGTTTAAATGACAATAGTTCTTTAACCCAGTTAAAGCAGGATTAATTTCCAGAAAGTTGAACAATCAATAAGGTAAGAATTGGGATTGAAACCAATTGGAATTTGAATAAATCTCTAATTATATGGTGAATGAATAAATGGTAATTGAATTTACCAAAACACGTGATGTGATTAAATCAAATTTACTTGGTTGTTGATATTCATGATTTTGATTGATTGATTGTTTGGATTGTGCTCGACCAGTATATGAGAAAAATATGCTTTTACATTTAGCATTGGGTTGGGTAGAAATGCTGGTATGCTAACGCTTTGTGAAACACTTCAAGATTTGACTATGAGGTGTTAGTGAAGATGTTGAGTTCATTTTAAATTTAATGAATGATTTTGAAATGATATTTTTCTTAAATGAAAAGAAATGTATTCCCGATTTTGGACAGGGTATGTTTTATAAAAATGTTTTATAAAACAGAAAGGATTTCGAAGACTAAAACCCGATGATTTCGAAATGATTTGGAAATGTATTATGGTTTTACATTGTAGTTCATCACATATTCGATTAGTTGCTATTAATGATGTATCTTTTTGGTGGCGGAGAATTTATTCTCTTTCTTAACACCCTTCTTTGAGACGTACGAGCTCAAATGTTATGTGATTAATAGTGACTGATCATATGTGTGAACTGCTGATGTGAAGTACTATATAATTAAAGTACTTGTGATTATTATGTTGTGAAATGATTTTCCCTACTTTGGGATATGAAATGATTTGGTATGTGGCTAAAGATTTGGTAACCCGGTCTACTAAAAGTGTGGATGGGATCCAGTGCCTTAGGGTGAGTGGTCAGTGTGTAGCCTGCTCCATGTGTGGAGGGTGCACACACACACACACACACACACACACATATATATATATATATATCGAGTTGATTTGGTGCGTGCCCTTTGCCTTGTCTGAGGGGAGCCTGATATTTGGTTGCGTACTTGTTTGTATGCATTGTTATTGTTTTGGAATTCATATTTCCAAAGATTTGGTTTGAAATCCCGAAGTAAAATCTACTTTGATATAAAAGTTAGATATGTATTTCAAATGAATTGAAATAGAAATCGGAAAATAAAGCCCAAAGGAATCTTTTCTGTAAATTGAATAGATTTGGAAAATCTAAGTGTGGTGATTATTCTAAATGGGTAGATTGGGATATTGCATGTTGATTGATGCATAGTAGATCCATATCTATATTACTGATTGTTGTTTATACACTGGCGTTCATGGGGGTAAACCCGTTTTGCGGTAGCGGCGTGGTCCTGTGATTTGTCTAATTATTAAATAAGTTAATTTTAACTGTTTTAGAGTTTCTCACGCCAGTCCCATGACTGACCTATAGTTTGCTTTTGCCTTGCAAATTCGAGTGCCCCTATTTTCCACACGGGCAATCGAGTAATTTATGTTGCAGTTATATGAGCAGGATTCTGGATTGAAGCTTAAAGTTGTTCAGAGCATTGATAGTCTTCCGCTCTGTTACTTTATTTATTTTCCACCGTGCATTGTATTACATTTGATGTAAATTAATCCTCCGCTGTATTATATTTCGATATACTCTTATATATTCTGTACTATGATGTAACATTATTACGATGTTTATAGAAGTCTTCTGTTATTTGTTCTGATATGCTGTATGCCTACAGTTAGCGTATAAGGGATTCGAACGGTCTTGGTTGATTTAGCGATCGATTAGGTCCGAGCGAAATCCGCATCATTACATATGGTATCAGAGCTTTGGTTAAACTCAAATCTTTGGGGTATAACTCATTAAAACAGAATAAAAGGCTCATCAGAGATTGGATTAGTAATACCCTATGAAAGAATCCTCATTAGAGATAGAATCAGTAGCATTCTAGAATGAGTGACTCGTTAGAGATGGGTTAGAAATGCCTTAGAATGAGTTGAGAGTCATATGTTTATAAATAATGTATTTGTGATTATATATATAATCTGGTTTAAAAAAATAGGATTTTTGAGTATATATAAAGTTATATATTTGAAAAGTTAATCAATAAATTGATTGCTGGTTGTGTTGTTTGATTTTTGGTTGATTAATTAGAATTTTGAACCATTTAATCAAATTGAACATATATTGAACTGAATTGAAATTTGTTTGAAATTGTATGCCCGACAAATAGGTACATATTTACTGTTTTGTTTGGGTTTGGATGATTTTATGAACCGATTGGCTAGCTGCTTGGCTTTTTCTTTTTGAGATGAGAAGGCATGTGTGGCGGTTTGGGGAATTTCCCGGAGCTCCCGTACAAAGGAGGTTATGGCAAAAATTTTCGAAAATTTAGGGTGTTAGCCAAATTTTTAAAGAATTGGAAAATTCTTAGAAATTGAAAAGTTGAAGAATGAAAGCCAAACTGAATGTTGAGTTGGTTTGTAAAACAACTTTCAGCTTCGTTCCTTTTCGAGGATGAAAAGATTTTAAGTGGGGGAGATTGTAATAACCCGGAAAATCCGAACCAATTTAAAAATTTTATTTTGGCAATTTTGGTGGATTTTGGATATTTAAAATGAATTATTTTAAATAATAATGACGAGAAATTTATTTTGAATAGAATTTGAACGTATATATTTATTTAAATCGAAGTTGGAATGTAAATATTTATTTTTAATTATAAAAGGAATTAGAAATGGCGTGGTAGTTTGAAAATTCGATTTCAAATATCAAATGAATGTACAAGATTCAAAATAAACTGGAATTTAGCAAAACCAAAAATATTAGAATCTATTTGAAAATATCTTTCGAACGAATCCGAAAAATAGAAATTTCATAGCGGGGATAAAAAGATATGTCCAGTTGAAGATTCAGAATAGTCGCTATGGAAAATACAGCCCTTAAAAATAGCCATTTTGCAAACAACCTCCATTTTCGATGAAACCACTTTTGTTGGATCCGGGATGTCAAATTATTGCAAGATTCCAAAATTCATAATTTTTGAAATCAATATGTGAGCGTGGCAAAAGAAAACGTGTTTTGTCAGTTTCAGTCAAAATGGATCGACCAGAAAATGGTCATTTTTCAAACGGTCTCCGAATTCGACAAAATTAGTTTTGTTAGGACCGTATCATCAATACGAAGCTAGAAATAATTTTTTTGGCATTTTTAGAGTCAGTATATGGCCCCGGTAAATTAAAATGTACGTTTAAGTTCAACATATATTGATTTATATTTTAATTTTGATGAAAACTGATAGAAACGATAGAATTGGCTTACGAAACATATCCCATTTTGTTCGGAATAGGGGTATTTGGCTAGAAACGATAGTCGTTGGGTTTGATTTGGAGGTCGTACGGTTAAACAAGTAATTTTCGAATAAAATAATATTAAACAAATATATAAATATGCCATTTGCTCGAAACCCCAGCACAATCTCGTGGCCGCCACTCTCAACGAAACAAGGGCTGATATCGCTTGAATTTTCAAAGCGATTTTCCTCCAAATCCTTTACGAATTAGAAATCCAATCAGAAGCAAACACTGTAGAGGATTGCAAGGGCTTTCGACTGCCCCTGATAACGGAGTGACGGGTGCGAATTCCCTCTGAGAAGCTGCATCGTTCGAACCTCCGTCGCGAGGGGCTGGGGCCACCAAATCGGCCGAGATCACTGGCGCTGGGAGGGCTTTTGTAGGTGGTCGACGTGGGCCCCTTTGATCAGTGGCCGGTCATCTGCAGAGCGTTCGAATTAAAACCCTAAGGGTTGAGCTTTTCATGATGAAGCCGATGTTTGAAAAGTAGAAGACGGGGAAGAAAGGTTGGAAAGAGGATTAGTGATCTTAACTTTACTTACTTAATTAATTAATTCAATTTTGTAATGCAATGTATATAACACGATTTTTCTTCATACGAGGTCGGATTTCGATGATTTTTGATGCATTGGGTTCGTCTCAACGAGAAGTTCGCGATGAACCTGATTGGAACTGAAACAGGGCACATCAGAATTTTAGGCAAATTCGAATCAAAACAGAATAGAATTCAGAAATAAAACCGATCAATGTGTGAACTTCTCACTAAAATTATTTCTGTACATTTATTTATTTTGTAACTGCATATATGAACTGTTCCTCGTCGTCCACAGACCATTGACGACTTGTTTGATTGTATAATGTTGTGATTGTAATTGTGATGTACGAATATATATACATGGGTTGTGAAAATAATATATATTTGAAATGGAAATAATATATATTTCAAATGAAAACGATATATATATGAAATGTGAAAATGTATATATATGAAATGTGAAAATGAATATATATGAAATATAAAAACGATATATATGTGAAATATAAAAACGAAATATACATGTGAAATATGAAAATGATATATATATATATATGAAATATAAAAACGATATATATATATATATGTGAAATATGAAAATGATATATATATGAAATATGAAAACGATATATACAAGAAATGTGAAAACGATATATATATGAAATATGAAAACGATATATGTATGAAATGTGAAAATGAATATATATGAAATATGAAAAACAATATATATATGAAATATGAAAATAATATATATTTGAAATGGAAATGATATATATATGAAATGTGAAATCAATATATATATATATATATATATATATATATATATATATATGAAAAGTGAAAATGATTTGATTGTCAAAAATATAATTTATAACATATATATGAGATGTATGAAATTTTCATGTAATGGAATATTCGATTTTGATTAGAAATTGAATATGAAGTTGAAATCGTTTTGAAAACGAATTTAAAATGATTTATAAAATACGTTTTAAATGGAAATCGACGAAATATATATAATATATATTATATATATAATGGCCTGAATAGAATGCGCCGCACCGTGGTAGTTCGCGAATTTCGACCATTGACTTCGAATGGACATTACAGGAGATCCGACCGTCAGATTCTCCTAAAACCGGAACCATTGGGTTCGTATCAAAAAGAGCTTTCTAACGAATACAAGAAATTAGAAATTTAATGGTTGGATTTGGAATTATGTCCAAATCAAATTGGGAAAAGGTCGTTGTAAGTGCAGTTCGATGGCCGTTTATGGAAATCGACTGTATGGGCCTTGATAAAATTATTAAAAATATCGATAATTAGCGTAAAATCATAAGAAATGATTTGGAAAGAATTGGGATGAAAATTCCATATTTGAAAAGATAAAAATAGATTTTTATCAAAATGAACTAGTGATGAACTAGAATTATAATCCAATATTTTTAAATAAATGAATTGGGTTTGAAATGGTTTTAAAAATAACCAGAATTTCCAATATATGAATTGGAATGGACTTGAATCGAAATTATCTTCAGAATATTTCGATATTGGATTCCGTGATTATAGGGACGTTGTGGCGGAATTTGGAAGATATATACATCGTTATTCCAGTACAATATTTGTTGATTTCAGAATTTGATATTGAATATAAGCCGATATATTTTCTATTCAGAGCCTTGTATTTAATATCGAATTGGATTTGGGGTTTGTCAAGAACTGTGTTTAAATGACAATAGTTCTTTAACCCAGTTAAAGCAGGATTAATTTCCAGAAAGTTGAACAATCAATAAGGAAAGAATTGGGATTGAAACCAATTGGAATTTGAATAAATCTCTAATTATATGGTGAATGAATAAATGGTAATTGAATTTACCAAAACACGTGATGTGATTAAACCAAATTTACTTAGTTGTTAATATTCATGATTTTGATTGATTGATTGTTTGGATTGTGCTCGACCAGTTTATGAGCAAAATATGCTTTTACATTTAGCATTGGGTTGGGTGGAAATGCTGGTATGCTAACGCCTTGTGAAACACTTCATGATTTGACAATGAGGTGTTAGTGAAGATGCTGAGTTCATTTTAAATTTAATGAATGATTTTGAAACGATATTTTTCTTAAGTGAAAAAATGTATTCCCGATTTTGGACAGGGAATGTTTTATAAAAATGTTTTATAAAACAGAAAGGATTTCGAGGGCTAAAACCCGATGATTTCGAAATGATTTGGAAATGTATTATGGTTTTACATTGTAGTTCATCACATATTCGATTAGTTACTATTAATGATGTATTTGTTTGGTGGCGGAGAATTTATTCTCTTGCTTAACACCCCTCTTTGAGACGTACGAGCTCAAAGGTTATGTGATTAATAGTGATTGATCATATGTGTGAACTGCTGATGTGCAGTACTATATTATGAAAGTACTTGTGATTATTATGTTGTGAAGTGATTTTCCCTACTTCGGGATATGAAATGATTTGGTATGTGGCTAAAGATTTGGTAACCCGGTCTACTAAAAGTATGGGTGGGATCCAGTGCCTTAGGGTGAGTGGTCAGTGCGTAGCCTGCTCTATGTGTGGGAGGTTCATATGTATATATATCGAGTTACTTAGGTATGTGCCCTTTTCCTTGTCTGAGGGGATCCCGATATTTGGTTGCATACTTGTTTGTATGCATTGTTATTGTTTTGGAATTCATATTTCCAAAGATTTGGTTTGAAATCCCAAAGTGAAATCTACTTTGATATAAAAGTTAGATATGTATTTCAAATGAATTGAAATAGAAATCCGGAAATAAAGCCCAAAGGAATAATTTCTGTAAATTGAATTGATTTGGAAAATCTAAGTGTGGTGATTAATCTAAATGGGTATATTGGGATATTGCATGTTGATTGATGCATAGTAGATCCATATCTATATTACTAATTGTTGTTTATACACTGGCGTTCATGGGGGTAAACCCGTTCCGCGTTAGCGGCGTGGTCCTGTGATTTGTCTAATTATTAAATAAGTTAATTTTAACTATTTTAGAGTTTCTCACACTAGTTCCATGATTGACCTGTAGTTTGCTTTTCCCTAGCAAACTCGGGTGCCCTTATTTTCCACACGGGCAGTCGAGTAGTTTATGTTGCAGATATATGAGTAGGATTCTGGATTGAAGCTTAAAGCTGTCCAGAGCATTGATAGTCTTCCGCTGTGTTACTTTATTTATTTTTCGCTGTGCATTGTGTTACAGTTGATGTATTATATTTCGATATACTCTGAAATATTCTGTACTCTGATGTAACATTATTATGATGTTTATAGAAGTCTTCTGTTATTTGTTCTGATGTGTTGTATGCCTAGAATTAGCATATATGGGATTCAAACGGTCTTGGTCGATTTTGCGATCAATTAGGTCCGAGCGAAATCCGTATCGTTACAGGGTAATTATACAAGTATATTATCATGTAATAAACAATTTCATAATACACATTAAGATATACAAAAAACATATTACAACTCATTATTATAATAATAATAAGATAATATGCTTTATCTTTTGATGCAAAGTACTGAATTTCATACTTTTAGGTACGATTGCGGAATTTATGTGATGACGTTCATGCAAAAATTTGCATGTGGAATGGAGAGTACATCAAATATTCTCCTGAAGAAGCTATACAGCATTCAGAGAAAAGATACCTGCAGATGTTCTCAGTGATGAGCCCTACTGTTGGACAATAGAATTTTTTTGCAGCTCTGGTCCAGCTCTTAAAAATGTTTGAACTAATACAAAATTTCAGAATTTGTAATAATTGATTATAACAATTAGATATTACAATTGGTGATTACTTTGTAAGGGATTATACCAATATTTGAATAATTTGTACTGATTAATTTTGTAGACAGTAAATTTGACAATGCTTATGAACATGATGATTTTTACTTTTACTTAAATTGTGATTCAATACATTTTTCTACTACTATGTTTAAAAAGATAAATCCTTTTATCTTTTGTTTATCATTTATACATAATTTGTTTTCTAATTTAATTTTTTTACACAGCAAACAAATGCAATATGGGAAACTTTTCCTAGACAAGAAGAAGCTTTAATATTTGTCCAAACACAAACATTTTTTTCTACCAAGATCATTTGACTGGACAAAGAAGGTTCCTAGTCTCTAGATATGAGGAATTTTGGAAAAGGTACATAAGCATGAATCCTAGGCTACGACACCATTACGAAATTATTCAAGTTGGACTGCCTTGCCACTTGTACTATAATCTAGAGTTGAACAAAAATATTAACAACATACAAAATGGCGATGAAATGGTAAATATTTTGATTTCCATCACATTCAAAACTCTGAATGACATATATAAAATAAAGGGAAATGAAGATTGGGTTATAGAACTTGATTCATCTAATGAAGACAAGTTCCCTCGACATTTGATAATTCGTATCCCAAAATATTGCATTCAAAGACAACTTCCATGTTGGAGGATTCATCTCTAATGTATGCTCATGTATAAAAATTATAGATTAACTGATCCACAGTTTGAAAAACTTTACATCAAGATAGATTTAAGCTCGTTAGAAAATACAGAGAGTTTATTCATTGATACTGGAGTTTATACCCGTAATCGTTGTTTCTGTCTTCCATTCTCAACAAAAGCAGGGAAAAATTCTATACTACTGCCAAGCAGATGTTTCGGATGTAACAATCTAAATCATGAGCAAGTGTTTAAAAAATCGCTTATTTGCAACGTAGAAGATAATTTAGAAAAGCTATTAGAGTGTGAAATGGATTTGAAATCTTACACAAATATTCATTTTAAAAATAAGGAGAATGATAACAACAAGTACATCCAAAGTGAAAAGTCAGTAAATGTTTACTCTTGCAATGTACCTAAGTCCTATAATTCAGAAAATCTCCCTTCCCAGAATTGGATGAAAAAAATTTCATCATTAGCATCTCATGGAAATGTTTTGGGCAAAATCAGAAAGTGGTACTGGTTTTCTACACATGGCTATTTAATTTATAGCATGTCCAAAAGTCGATATTGTGAACAAATTGGAAGAGAACATAAAAGAAATCATGTTATGTACATTATTGATTTCCAAAGATTGTAGAGGCTATCGATCTCCTATGCGACCAATACCATGGGATGTATTGTCCAACTTTTATGATATGGTGAAGCAAGAAGGCAAAACTGTGTAGAAGCAATGCTTCTATCAAAAAAAATATCAACTTCATAGTGACGGTAATGAATGTGGTAATTTTTTTTGTATTCTTATTAGTAAAAACATGTACAAAGTCAACAGCATGTATACATATTTTTTTTTCTGTTACATAATTTTTTCTTCTCATTAGAATGACGAAAAATTAGTATGTAACAGAAAAACTAAAGATTACACTGTGTTTTGCTAAAAATGTAAAACCATGTATAATTTTCAAATATGTAGTATATTATATGTATATCTATTATGATTATGTTACTGCATATGATTAATTGCTGGATTTTGTTACTGTGTATGATTATTTCATATCAGAATTGTAATCATAACAATAATTATTTCACTACTGTTATTATCAAAATAATAATTTAAAAAGATAAAAATATATATCTTTTTCATCATGAATCGAAATAAAATAATAAGATAAGGTTGAAATAAATGTGCAGTTAATTTCTAATGTAATGAAAGAAAATTACCTTATAGAACAAACAAACTTAGACAACATCGATCTATTAAATTTAATACATACAACAAATTTCAAATATTGCCTTTAATGAAAATGTAAAAATGATTATCTTTTCAGACCTTTGTTGTCGGAAAAACAAAATAATCAACTGATCATTTAACATAACACATCATAAATGATTCTTTAACTTAAATTTTAACCATACAACCATCATATATATATAAGACTTGCAATTGAAAACATAAATAAGTAAACAAATATACAAATTTGACCCTTTTTTAAGAAAATTTCCATAAAGATATAACCAGATATCTTTTTCGCTCCTGTTGTGATATTGAATGAAAAACAAATTTATACAACAATTTTTTGACTTCTAACCAATTTTCATTTTCACTCCTATTATTTTCCATTGAAGCACACATAACCATTTATCTTTTTTCTTTTTTAATTTAAAATAATTTTTTTTAAAAAGATAAAAATATTTATCTTTTTCATCATGAAACTAAATAAAATAATAAGTTAAGATTGAAATAATTGTGCAATTAATTTCTAATGTAATGAAAGAAAATTACCTTATAGAACAAACAAACTAAAACAACATCAACGTATTAAATTTAATACATAAAACAAATTTAAAATATTGCCTTTACATGAAAATGTAAATACAATTATCTTTTCAGACCTTTGTTGTCGAAATAACAAAATAATCAACTAATCATTTAACATAACACAGAATAAATGATTCTTTAGCTTCAATTTAAACGATACAACCATCACATATATATCAGACCTGCAATTGAAAACATAAATAAGTAAATAACTATACAATTTTTACCTTTTTATAGGAAATGTTCCATAAAGATATAACCAGATATCTTTTTCGCTTTTGTTCTAATGTTCAATGAAAAACAAATTAAACAACAGTTATTTTACTACTAACCAGTTAACTTTTTCACTCCTGTTATTTGCCATTGAAGAAACCATTTATCTTTCTTTTTTTAAATACAATTTTAAAAAAGATAAAACTAGTTATAACAAGACAATCATCACATAATTATCAATTTCATCATAAAGTTTTCAACATCAGCGATCACAATATCATCACTAAATTCAGTTCAACTGAAATTATTATCAATAAAAAATATAATCATTTTTCTTTTTTCTACATTAGTATAACCTTAGTACCCATATTAAAACAGCATTCATATAATTGTTTCAATACATACAAAATTACGCATTACATTTCATGAACTCCCAAAAGATGAAACATGAAAAAAAAAAAAAATGAAGAAAAAGTGTATTTCAGTGCATTACATTGCCATAAGCATACACAAAATAATCCCAAACATTATCCATGACATAGCTAAAGCTCTTGCAAATTTATTTTTTCCTTTCTCGTGATTTCCATATTTAACGCACATTAAAGCCATCTCTACCTTCATATTAGCAACAATCTCATCAGCATTTGCCCTCTTTTGCTTCTGCAACTTTTCTTCAAGTATCCTCCTTTCCATGAGCAATTTGGATATAATATTTTCTTTTTCCATCAATTTAACAGTATTATCTTCTATTTTACCATTGTTATTGATTTCATACACTTCTTCATGCCACATAAAATACCCATAATCGTCTTTCTGCACATACGTTAAAATCTCAACTAAAACATTACTGAAAAATACGATAATCGACAAAGCAACAAAAAATACTTAATTTATACTTATAGGCCACATGGAGCAACCAAAAAACTTCTTCCCCACGTTCACCCCTGACTTCACAGTCCTCATCTTTGGTGGGAATCTATGGTGGCAAAGCTTAATTCCAGCTGCTGATGTTGAATTTGAAGTAGAAATTGAAGGAGTTGTCATTGACCTCAAGATGCACAACTCAGCTACATTAGGCCATATAATCAACATTACAAAATAAATAAATTCATTGCATTAGGCCATTTATAGGGTACATATTGGAAAAAATAAAATCAATTATTATTTATAGTCAAATAACATCTGTTATGTTATTTGAACAGACATTATCACGACTAAACAAAGATGCAATCATATACTGTTAATATTCTTGAAGATCACAAAATCTACACTATAAGGAAATAAAAACAGCTCATGTATTACTGCAATTAATTGACCTTTGTTTTCTATAGAAACTTGTAATGTACTTATCTTTTTTTCTCTAGTAATTATGATATGTAAGTACGACTTAATATTTTATTACATTATTTTTATAAAAAAATATATGCATATATCTTTTTTAACTCCTGTATATAGTAACATCGGCTACATTAAATTAAATAACATTATATCTTTTACATTTTTTGTTTTGAATCAAATATACATTCAACAGTAAAAACAATGCAAAATGTTTTTGGGTTATCTTATATTAGGAAGGGGCATGGCTGTGTATTCAAAATTTGTACCTATACATTGAAATGCTTTATTTTTGAAATAAAAAAACATTAACCTTCTTTTGTAGATTTACATTGAAATGCAATAATTAGCGAAATCATTCATCATTTTCTGTCCCAATAATCATTTTCTCTAAAAATTCTCGCCTATTTTTCAGTTTTTGTCCTACATTTTTTAAAAAGATAAAATCATTTATCTTTTACGGATCACAAAACACCATGAACTGGATAACAGGAAATAAAAGGAAAGTATATGATGAATTCTGGAATAGACGATGAGTCAGCAAAACATTTAATTATGGCTATGTTTATCCTGCTGTGCCACGTCACAATGACGAGTCAGCAAAACATTTAATTATGGCTATGTTTATTCTGCTGTGCCACGTCACAATGACACAGCCATATTTCACTTACCTAGAATAATGCATTTTACCATTACATTTACTAGTATATATAACAGGTCTTTCTGTTCTATCCTGTATCAAAAAAAAAACAATTTCTTATTGAATAAAATGACAATCTTTATAATTCTTCCAACTGTAGTTCCTCCTTTCCATCTGAATCTTCAGCTTTGTTGACTTGGTATCAGAGCCAGCAACAGCCTAACGGCTACAACAATTCAAGTTGATTGAAATCAAGAAAGAACCATCTGGAATATCCCATCATACAATTCTCGAAAATCCGCAATTCAAAAGGCATCAAAAGTTCTCACCACTTACCTGCATTTCGTGGACTCAGATTTGTGATCTATAATCATGTCTGAAGAGAACTCTGCTACTTCCAACATCAATGCTACCATGCCATCTGCCGAACAACTGATCAAAACAATCATAAGCCCACAAATCCAATTAATCACCATTCAACTTGAAGAAACCAATTATTTATTGTGGAAACTTCAAGTAGAAACTGCCGTGCAAGGTTACGGACTGGAAGGCTACTTATATGGCACGCTATCAACTCCAGCAAGATATATAACTGACAAAGAAAACAAAGTCATTAGCAACGACGAGTATACAAAATATCATAGACATGAAAGACTCATCAGTGCATGGCTGTTGTCATCCATCAGTCCAAGCCTACTATCTCAAGTCATCGGCTGTAAAATAGCCAGTGATATATGGCTAACCATGGAGAAAGTGTTCAACTCACAATCAGCTGCAAAGTCGCTATTTTATAAAAGACAACTACAAAACTGTAGAAAAGAAAATCTAAGTATGAGAGAATACATATCCAAAGTTAAAAATATATGCGATATGTTGAAGGCTGCTGGCAGCAACATAGATGAATCTGAACATGTATTGTCATTACTAAATGGACTGGGAGACGAATATGAAGCCGTAGTAGCCGTCATAACATCACAAAAGGCAACACCGCCACTGGACGATGTCTGTGCTATACTACTCTCTCACGAAGCAAGGATCAACGACAAAAAGCCATCAGGAAGTGAATACTCACTGAACTTCACTACTAGTAACAGAGGGAAAAATCAAAGTAATAGGTACAACGACACTGGTCAAAGAGGTGGTTACAATAACACTAGTCAAAGAGGTGGTTACTCTAATCGTGGACGAGGAAGTGGCAGGTGGAGCCCAAACAACAGACCTAAATGTCAAATTTGCGAGAAAATTGGACACACTGCGGTGAAGTGCTACTTTCGATTTAACTCAAACCATGTACCAAATCAAGGTAACAACAGTCAAAGAGGAAGCAATCCTAATGTCAACATGGTTGTGTCTCAAACAGAAGGGATAAATCAAAACAATAACAGCAGAGCTTATAGTCAAAATGACAAAGCCAAAGGAGAAGACATTCAAGACGACAACTGGTATCCAGACTCGGGAGCAACAAATCACATCACTAGCAACTTGGAAAATCTTAATCTTGGAAACAAGGAGTATCGAGGTAATCAAACTATAAGCTTGGGTAATGGTAAGTGCGTAAAAATTTCTCACACAGGAAATGCTATAATTAATGGTAAAAAACAACTATATTTAAATAACCTACTTAGGGTACCGAATATTAAGAAAAATCTGATAAGCGTATCACAATTTGCAAAGGATAACAATGTTTACTTTGAATTCTTCCCGAAATATTGCTTAGTCAGGGACATACTGACTAAGGAAATTTTATTGCAGGGGAATACTATTAATGGACTGTATCAGTTTAAAGTTATGGTCAAGACAACAATACTAAAGAGAAAAGCTGCTACAATTCTGTCATGCTACTTAAAGAAAATAATAAAAGTATTTTTGATAAATGGCATTACAAATTGGGTCATGCTAGTGTAAATGTAGTCAAAACATTTGCACATATTGTCAAATGGGCAAAAGCCACAAACTACCGTTTACAAACTCTTTAACTAACTACACACAACCATTTGAATTAATAGCTACTGATCTATGGGGACCTGCCCCTGTTTGCACCGACTTTAACTACAAGTATTACATTTCATTTGTGGATGCTTGCACTAGGTACACCTGGATTTACTTCCTAAAAGCAAAATCTGACACTTATGCTACTGTTGTTAATTTTTCTAATATGGTTGAAAATCAGTTCAATACCAAAATTAAAGTGTTTCAATCTGATGGTGGCTCTGAGTATAAGAACCTAAGTGAATTTTTCAAAACTAAGGGAATTTTACACAGAACCACTTGCCCTACACATCCGAACAAAATGGCTTAGTAGAAAGGAAACACAGACACATTGTGGAGACTGGACTAACTTTATTGGCTCATGCATCACTACCACTAAAATTTTGGTCAGAAGCTTTCAACACTGCCGTATACTTAATAAATAGAATGCCTACAACAGTGTTGAAAGACTTTAGTCCCATTGAAAAACTATATCACATCAAACCAGACTATCAAAGTCTTAAAACTTTCGGATGTTTGTGTTTCCCATACTTAAGACCATACAACACAAATAAATTAAATTTCAAATCCAAACCATGTACATTTATTGGATATGCTACGAAGCAAAAAGGATACAGGTGTATAGATGAAAATGGCAGAATTTTCATTAGTAGACATATGGTATTTAATGAAGAGGTATTTCCATATAAGAGTTCAGACATCAAAACCACAAATAAAGTAATCACAGGTAAGAGTAGCATACCTGGCATACCATACTATATAGACTTTCTAGCAGGTACTAACAAAGCAGTGGCTGTTGAGGGCAATCGAAACTGCACTACCGGATCAGTTACACCCAATACCAGCAATGAAGAGCCAATCAGCCTCGCCAACTACTCACCTGAAAAACAACAAGAAGAAAAAAATGAGAGCCAAAACATTGAAAGCGACATCAGAAGTACAACCAACAAAAATATACCAGCAACCACAATCAATCAAGAAAGCCAATCAGAGACAAAATCATCAACAAATATTGGGCACCCGATGATAACCAGGGCTAAAAGTGGTATTTTTAAACCAAAATTGCTCGTAGCAACTATCAACTCAGATGAACCAGTTACATACCAGCAAGCTGCACAATATAAAAACTGGAGAGAAGCTATGGACGAAGAGTATAAAGCTCTGTTGAATAATCAAACATGGGAACTTGTTCAACTACCAACCAACAAAAATTTAATTGGATGCAGATGGACATATAGAACAAAAAGAAATCCGGATGGATCTGTTCAAAGATATAAAGCAAGGTTGGTAGCTAAAGGATATACACAAGAATATGGATTTGACTACAATGAAACATTTTCACCTGTAGTCAAACCAGCTACCATAAGACTAATTCTCACTATTGCTCTCACCAAACAATGGAATATAAAGCACTTAGATGTCAACAATGCATTTCTCAATGGAGTGTTACAAGAGGAAATCTACATGCAATAACCAGAGGGCTACATACAGAATCCAAATTATGTATGCAAACTGAAGAAAGCAATTTATGGTCTAAAACAGGCTCCTAGAGTATGGTTCGACAAATTAAAATCAACTCTAGTGACACAGGGATATCGGCCAACTAAATCTGACACTTCATTATTCCTCAAATCAAATAATTACTATACAACATACGTACTAATATATGTTGACGACTTAATAGTAACAGGGAACAATGTAGGTGAGCTAAAGCAACTGACTCAGTATCTAAATGAGCAATTTTCAATAAAAGATCTCGGCAGTCTATCATATTTTATGGGAATAGAAGCCCAAAGAAGATCAAAAACAGAAATGGTTCTCAGCCAAAAGAAGTACATAACTGAACTCCTGATAAAGACTGATATGCATGAAGCAAAACCTCAACCAACACCTATGATATCTAGTCAGCATCTCTCTAAATACAGGGGAGAATCTATAAATAATATAAAGCAGTACAAAAGTGTTGTGGGAGCATTGCAATATGCAACCATAACACGACCAGACATTTCATTCAATGTTAACAAAGTTTCACAATTTTTGCAGGATCCAAGGGACGAACACTGGAAAGCAGTAAAGCGAATACTGAGATATTTAAAGGGGACTATACAAAATGGCTTAACAATAAAAGGAGGAAAAGACTTAAATATCACAGGATTCACTGACTCAGACTGGGCAGCAGATCCCGATGACAGAAGATCAGTAACAGGGTACTGTATCTATATAGGGGACAATCTAATATCATGGACATCGAAAAAGCAACCAACAATTTCAAAATCAAGTGCGGAAGCGGAGTACAGAAGCATTGCCAGCGCTACATCAGAAATAATATGGTTGCAATCAATATTAAAGGAGCTATATCTATTAAACAATCAAAAAGCAACAATATGGTGTGATAATCAAAGCTCGATATACATGATAGCTAATCCTATTCAGCACACACGAACTAAACACATAGAAATCGACATTCACTTTGTTCGAGAGCAAGTAAAGGAGGGAAAGCTACAAGTAAATTACATACCGTCTTACCATCAAAAAGCCGACATACTTACCAAGGCTCTCTCAGCTAAAAACTTTACTAGACTACGCGACGCCCTGAACATCAGGCCAATCGACACAAAATCAACGTCAAGTGTAGCTAACCAGCATCCAGAACTTCAAATCGACAGCTCGAAGCCAAATATTAAAGCTACAGCTCGAATGACAAGAGAGGAAAACTCAATTGAGGCTCACAGTTCAGATCCAACACACTTAAGTCAAGTACGAAGTGAATGGAGAAAAGATCAGAAACAAACTATGGTTCGATATGGCCAACACTAGATTTGAAAGGGGGAAATAAAAGGAAAGTATATGGTGAATTCTGGTATAGACGACGAGTCAGCAAAACATTTAATTATGGCTATGTTTATCCTGCTGTGCCACGTCACAATGACGAGTCAGCAAAACATTTAATTATGGCTATGTTTATTCTGTTGTGCCACGTCACAATGACACAGCCATATTTCACTTACCCAGAATCATGCATTTTACCGTTACATTTATTAGTATATATAACAGGTCTTTCTATTCTATCCTGTATCAAAAAAAAAAAAACAATTTCTTATTGAATAAAATGACAAGCTTTATAATTCTTCCAACTGTAGTTCCTCCTTCCCATCTGAATCTTTAGCTTTGTTAACTTGGCGTCGCCAACTAATATTAATTAATATACAATTTCATACCAAAATTGAGTACAAACATAATTTACTGACAAAAAAAATGGTATGATTGCTCAAGACCGATGTGAAGTTATAGTGTAAATTCAAAAATCAAAATCATTTGTGAATAATGAAAGCTGACTAAGTACAGATTGCTTTTTTTATCAGAAGAAAACATTTCAGAGTTCATTATTCAACCTAAAGCAAACTAAACATTTTTCTAATAGATCAAAACTGGCTCCTAAATAACATTGAATCGTCCATTATAAGAAATATACAAGAGCATAAAAAAGCATAAAAAATCTTATTTACAATGAAAAATAACTAAAAAATAGAGACTCACCAAAAAACAAGCAATCCAACAGCGAAAATCTATTAGCCTATCCAAATAAAGAAAATCGCCTCAATATTTCGCATAATTAAACTCGAATTTGATTTCACAACAAACTAACGCCTAATTTTTTTCCAAAAAAATTAACGACCACTTAGATTTCACAAAAAAATGACTTAATTTTGACCTAATTTCCATGAGCACGTTATTTCCGAAGATACGATGGTTATTTAAGAAGTTAAGACTCGCGTTTTGATTTTTGTCCTGGAAACTAATTATCTAAAATGCGTGTCCTACTAAATATTTCAGACTAAGTAGTACCCTTAATGTAAATTTCTAGTTATTATTATTACTAGTATAATCTATATTCTAGTTCGTATTACAAACTGAAAAACCTCTTCGTGTTCAAAAATGTTGGAGCTTTAAAATCTCAAGTTTTAATTGTGATTATTTCAATAAATCATCCAATATATATAAAAAGAGGGATACTAAAAATCATAGGGAATGCGTATTAATTATTTTCAAGTTTAGTGGCATATTCTTATCCTTTCCAATTCCTTTCTTTCTACCAATCGGATTATATTTATTAAAATCACACAAAGCCCAACAATTCTGCAAATAGATTAAAATTTTAAAACCATATCTTCATAAAACAATATTTTTATAAAACTATTATTCCAAAACCGTAATTCCAAAGCTTTCAAAATTCCTTTTATTTTTCCAAATAATTTTCAAAAATAAAATTCCCTCGAATAAAAGGCCAAGGACTCAAATGAATATTTTCAAGAAAGGAATATCCGAAAATTTATCAAAGTAAGAAACGAATATGCTTCATAATTATATGAGACGACCCGAACTTCCCCGTGAAGGAAAGCACGGATTGGTTGGAGGACACGACGAATCAGAACACTAACAGAAGAACATTTCATTGCTTATTACAACAATTTACATTAGAGTATAAGAATATACAGAGTATGAATAAATATTACATATTTACTAAATATCAGAGATTTACAAGTTATAATGCAGCGGAAAATAATACAAAACACAACTGAAAAGAATATACAGATATAGAGCTTTCCGAATATCATTCCAGCTGTAAACCAGGATCCTGTGAATATAAATCTGTAAACCAAAACTACTAGCTGCTCGTTTGGAAAATAGGGGCACTCAGAGTTTTGGTTAAAACAATAAACTCTGGGTCAGTCATGTGACTGGTGTGAGAACTAAAATAGTTATTTAAAACTTTACTTTAAACCAGATATATCATGGACCATGCCGTATAACATGGAACGGGTTTCCTCCCAAGAATACCACTGCAAATTACAAAACAACGCAATGCTTTTTGAAAAAATGAGGCTATTATAAGACCAAGGTCACATCACACAATGCAACGCAAGCCATAGGATAGGGTTTTCCCTTACAATAGCCAAACATGCTTGGTACGTTAAAACAAATTATTTGATACTATTATAAGTGCATAGTGTTTAAAACAACTTCAAATATAAATGTATCAATCCTAGATGGTATGGGTACTATATATCATGTAGCCAATACTAGGCTCTACATTCAAAACCGCAAAGTCACGTATTGGAAGTTGGATTTCCATCTGTGAACCAAGGAAAAGGGATCGTCCTGTGCTAATTCGAGACTCTCTAGCCCGAGCCTTAGGAATAGCCGCAACTGCACCTTAGATCGTCAGGGCCGGTCCACCCGAAGTACAAAGGGTGAATTAAAATGCCTGAACATGCGTTTCCCCGCCCCATGGGGCATAAATCTGGTCTGTATAAAGACCATATCATCCATCGGCCCTTCAGTGCCGATATAACCGAGGCGCCTCGCTATCCATCATCCACATAAGTAAAACGCCTGGGCGTGCAAAACCCAGACACCACTCCTAGCTAGAAGGAAACGCATGCCCTCCCTGATGTCCTCCCGTTTCTGGTTCACACCGGGGTATGAGGCTAATGAATTAACGCTACACAAAGCTATGCTATATTAAAGCCGTGCTTTGATCATCAACCACAAGACTCTGCTTTTCAACAGAAGCCTTGATCATTTGCATCCCAGCGTGCTACACAGGAAATTCACGCTATGCAACCGATGTCTATAAATCACATAAAATGAAATCTGATGTCAGACACACATCTATTTACAAGTTCGTTCTGTATCTGGATGAAACTAGAGGCACCTTACTCCTCATCCCATATGTCTAATACAAGAGAGAGGTCCTTGCATATCCGGTCGATCTCCATGTACGTCTGGACGATCACCACTTATTACCTTGTCTTGGGTGTACAGCCTAATCAAGACATTAGTAATCGTCCAAACGATGTGAAGACCTCCGGTCTTCAACCACCATCTTCATCCTAGACATATCGTCGAATCAATTATTCAGAATGGGATAAACCCAGTCTTTCTGAATAACTCGCGTATATAATAAACAAGTGCTATAAAAACACAACATACGCCTCATTCCAATCCAGAATATTCCTTTATTCAAATATTCTTATACTTTGGGAAAGGTTCCCATTAATTTTATCAAAGATAAATTCTTTAAATTTATTCTTTAATCTGCCTTTGGATATCAATTCAAACCATTTTATGGTTTATCCAAACTAGTCGGGATTAGCGCTCCTTACCGAAGTAATCATTTGTTTAATTTCCCAATCCCAACCTATTTATCCCATGAAGTAAAACTGGTAATACTTCATATCTAACACCACGGTGTTATCGGTAAAATTAATTACCATTTCACGTTCAAATCTAATTAAAGATTTAACTATCGCTTGGAGCAAAACTGGTGGTACTCCATTCTCAATCATTTCTTGAATGTGATCATTTTAGTTATCAAATTCACTTTTCAATCTATTTAAAGATTCATTAAAACTCTAATTCAGTTTTAATCTTGAAAATCATTACTTAATGATTATTCCAAGTTAAGAAATTAATCTTATCTTTAACTGGGTTAAAGAGCTAATGTCATTTAAAACACAGCTCACGATAAACCCAAAATCACATTCCATTAACAATGGAAACTTAACGGAATACAGATCAATATATATATAATCGATATGAACTTCCATAACCAACCGATAATATAAATGGAATAACGACCAAGCCTTTTAAATTCCATATATATATATATATATATATATATATATATATTAACAGTCTTCCTCTACAGAAGCTCACTTCGATAATTACTAAATCGAATTCCATTCAATTCCAATTTAATATGTTAAATTGGAAAACTTTACTTTGGAAAATCTCCTTTAAATCTTAACAAAAGATTTATAAATTCCAAGTCACATTTCACTGTAAATCGGGCTAAAGAACGAATGTCGTAAAAACACAATTCACGATAAACCCAATTCACATTCCATTTTCTTCCGATTATTAAATATAATTGGAAACTCTAACAATCTTAATTAAAAGATTTATTCTCTTCACATAGGGTTCAAGAACAATGTTACTGAAGACACCGTTCATGACAAACCCAAAATCCCATTTGATATTAAATACAAGACTCTGAATAGAAAATATATCGGCTTATATTCAATATCAAATTCTACAACCAACAAATATCGTATTGGAAATAACGATATAGATATATCTTTCAAATTTCCATAACAATATCTGTATAATCATGAAATCCAACATCGAAATATTCCAAAGACAATTTCGATTCAAATCCACTCCAATTTATATATTGGAAATTCTGGTTATTTTTAAAACCATTTCAAATCCAATTTATTTATTTGAAAATAATTGGATTATAATTCTATTTCATAACTAGCTCATTTCCATAAAAATCTATTTTTGTCTTTTCAAATATGGAATTTTTCATCCCAATTCTTTCCAAATCATTTCTTATGATTTTACATTAATTATTGATATTTTTAATAATTTTATCAAGGCCCGTACAGTCGATTTCCATAAACGGTCATCGAACTACACTTACAGCTACCTTTTCCGAATTTGATTTGGATGTAATTCCAAATCCAACCGTTAGATTTCAAATCTCTATTATTCGTTAGAAAGCTCTTTTCGATATGAACCCAACGGTTCCGGTTTTAGGAGAATATCCCGTAATGTCCGTTCGAAGTCAATGGTCGAAATTCGCGAACTGCCATAGCGAGGCGCGTTTTATTCAGGCCATTATATTATTTATATAATATATATAATATATATTTCATCGATTTCCATTTAGAACGTATTTTATAAATCGTTTTAAATTCATTTTCAAAACGATTTCAACTTCATATCAAAATTTCAAATCAAAATTTCAAATCAAAATTGAATATTCCATATCATTAATATATAAATGATAATATTTTCAAAACGTTAGATTTTGAAATCAATTCCTTTTCGGTATTCATTATAAAAATGAATAAAATTGATATGAATATCGTTCACGTCAAAATGACGTTACTCTAATCAACACGACTTTATATATTTATATATATTCGTGTCCATCCCAAATCGGACATCAAAATCAGATTAAGATTCTTTTCTGAATATTATTTTAAAATATTCGTTATTTTAAAATATTCGTTCTTTCTGAAATAGAATCAGACACAGTAAATTACCATATAATGTTGATTATATGAATTTCATACAATACATGTATAAAACAACAACGATAAACAATCAACCATCATCCAGAGTGCATTCCACAGTGCATAAGCATTAAATATAAATATTTAACGCTTACAACAGCCTGTCAACCAATAGATCGACATACAACTAAACAATTGGGATTAGTGTACGTCAAATATCATCCCAACATTTGTGTGGGGTTTCAACCAACAAATACTGAATATTATTTGTGTTGTTGGGCGATGTGTAAAATATATCGTCTCAATCCATATCAGTAAAATGGGTGTTCATAAATAAATCGTCTGATTTGTAAATCAATATTTATTTTATTCATATCAATGTTAAAAATTATATTTTTAACGATAAAATATTTTATTCGACATATGAATATTCTATTCAGTTCATTTAAACAATAAAAATGATATTTTTATTGTTCTAACATATTTTAGAAAATTTCGGCAGCATAACGGCGCGATCTAGAACCGGGATAAGGTCTAGCCTTATCCCTCGCCTAATAATGGCTCACGCCATACACAAACCAAATCATATCAATTCATTATGCATCCCAAACCAAATTCAAACAAATATTCCAATCAACCAAACAATCAAACAAGTCGTCCGTGGTTTGTGGACGACGGAGAGCAGTTTATATATGCAGTTAAAAATAAATAACTGTATAAAAAATTCCAGTGAGGAGTTCTCACCTTGGGTTTCCACTCCGTCATTCTTTTATCGGACAATTTCGATTTGTCTCATATGCATTGTATTCTTCACTGTGATTTCAACGTAATCTGTTTCACACAGTTCATATTAAAAATCACATTTTTAATTCGCTACACATTTAAAAATCATATTTTTATTTCAATACATATATAAAAATCATATTTTTATTCCAAAGCCATGTATATAAAAATCAAATTTTTACTTCGCTGCTATATAAATAAAAACTTGTCTTTATATAAATAAAAATCTCGTCTTTATATCAATAAAAATCTCGTCTTTATATAAATAAAAATCTCGTCTTTATATCAATAAAAATTATATCTTTTTCTAATTAAAAATGACATCTTTTTCTAATTAAAAATTAGAAATTTATATAAATAACATCAGATTTCATATAAATAAAATTATAAAAACTAACAATGAACCAACGACAAGGAAGAACAACACTCAGAGCCAGCGGGTAGTATTGCGGCACTGAGTTTGGAGGAAGGGCAGCAGCGGATGGATTCGGAGTCGCGGTGGTGGCGAATCTAGGGTTTAAAAAGGGGGTGGTTTGGGTTTTGGGCGTTTTCAGTTATAGAAGAAGAGGGAGGCTAAGGGGAAGACGATCGGAGGGGGAGTGGCTGACTGATGGTCGCGGCGGAGCTAGGGGATGAGGCGGCGTTCGATTTGGGCTTGGGTATTTTTGGGGTTTGCGGTAATTAGGCGGAGAGGGAGGGGAGAGACGCGAGAAGGAGGGGAGGTTCCGGGGTGCTGACCACCGACGAGCGGTGGCGGATCTGGACGGACATGAGGGAGCCGACGAGATGAAGCCGGTTTTTTTTATTTCGTTCACTCAAATGAACGGGGAGGGAAGAAAAGGTAGGGGTTATTATATATATATATTACTTTTAATTTAAAAAAAAAGTTACTTTTAATTCCAAACTTCAAATCGAGCCCAATGACTGTCGCCCCTAGCTAATTATCCCCATTCCGAACGCAATGGGATATGTTTCGTAACCTAATTCGGCTATTACGATTAGTTTTCATCAAAATTAAAATATAAATTAATATAACGTTCAAAATTGATTTCAATGCACATTCTAATTTACCGGGGCCACATACTGGCTCTTAAAACTACAGAAAAATTATTTCTAGCTTCATATTGACGATACGGTCCTAATAAAACTAATTTCATCAAATTTGAAGACCGTTTGAAAAATGGCCATTTTCTGGTTGATCCAAATTGATTGAAACTGGTCAAATGCGTTTAAATTTTCCACGCTCACATATTGATCCCAAAATTTATGAAAATCGGAATCTAGCAATAACTTGACATCCCGGACCTAACAAAAGTGATTTCGTTGAAAACGGAGGTCGTTTGCAAAATCGCCCCTTTTACGGGCGATATTTTCATAGCGACTATTCTGAATTTTCAACTGGGCATAACTTTTTACCCTGCTAAGAAATTTTAATTTTTCGGATTCGTTGGAAAGATATTTTCAAATAGATTCTAAATTTTTGGTTTCGCTAAAATCCGGTTTATTTTGAATCCTGTACATTCATTTGAAATTTGAAATCGAATTTTCAAAGTACCGCACCATTTTCAATTCCTTTTATAATTAAAATAAATATTTATATTCTAACTTCGATTCAAATAAATATATACGTTCTAATTCTATTCAAAATAAATTTCTTGTCGTTATTATTTAAAATAAATCATTTAAAATATTCAAAATTAATTAAAATTGCTAAAATAAAAAATTTAAATTGGTTCTGATTTTCTGGGTTGTTACATTATATTTTCAAATGGATACGATATATTAACATGAATTTTCCGTTTTAGACAAAGAAAAGGTCTTTGACTGGAACCAGCGAAAGAAACTAAAAGTTGCGACTATCTCGGTTGTAGCTAGATTTTTGTCCAATGTCTAAACTCGATTCAACGAAATCCAGCATATGTTGTCCTCATGCTCTTCATGACGAGATCGCCAATGTACTGTAGGGGTAAGACAGAATTGGCTAGAAACCTGAACTCAACAATTTCAACTCTTAGTTGCTTCAAGCCCATTCTATATAATTAGGCCCACAACTAATTCATTGTCGAAATAAATTAAAGTCGAGTAAGAAAGATGAAGGAAAATGAAAAAAAATCGAATTATATTCTCTCACGAGTCCTAATTTTAACAAATTCCTCTGATCGTCTAACCTATGCTGTGATACCATATGTAACACCCCACACTTTTCTGGGCCCTAATTTTGAAAAAAATCGAAACTCGAACACATCCAAGCGTGAAGCGTATATATATCTGGTAGCTGTAAATAAATGAGCATGAGCATAATCAGAGTACGATAAAATAACTCATAGCAGAAACAAAGTAGGATAAACTAGTATTAACTCAAGTAACTATCTTTTTAAAGTAAGTCACTTGGCCAATACCGAGCATGAGATAGAACGAGAACCAAAAAATAAACTTATATGCCTTTGAGAACCTGGCCTTCTATAAAAACCTGGGAGGTTGTAATGAGGAGAGGGTCAGAACAACAAGATTCTAGTGATCAGGAAATGTACAACACAAATTACAATACACCGATGTATCCCATTTGGTTCAACCAAAGATATATGCCTGCCAAGGTTGGTAATTCTACCCTAACCTTGTAAACATTTACACATGACTCTAACTACCATCCCCAAGGAAGTATTCCAAATAAATACGATATCGAGATAGAACATTTTTACTTATATTAATGAAACCTTTCAGCCAGACATGGCTAATTATTAAATCGAGGTTGAACCCCTAATTACGAGGTTTATTTATTCACACACACATCCTTAACTACTTAACGCCTTGAATATGGTGGATTCTCGCGATCATTTAAGACCCTAGGCGGACCTGTTGGTCATTTAGTACTTCTCGTTGATTTGCTCAATGTTAATATAAACGAGAGGGCACAAGTTATGGGGACCTACTAGTTAAGGCTGCTGTCATTCACATATACAAATATATACCCCGTGTAAGGTGAGAGATCTTGTTTCGCTTTACCATCTAGCTGACCTTACTGGATAATCCCCTTTGTCTCTTAATACTTCCCGTAGGACAGGTAGTCATATGGAATTACCACATCGGACATTTTTAATTTCCAGGTTTGGGTAGGCCTCACACACACCATTTAAGACCCTTGTACAAGAAGACCTACTCTTAGGTGGACTCCTCGACCCAAGCCACTTAAAACCCAATGAGGCAGACTATACACGAAGTTTATCAAGTTCGCACCCAACTGGCCTTTAATGCCTTCTCATTATGAGAATGAAGCAGGCTACGTTATTGAGTGGTTCCCATTTAGTTTCCCTTTGTGTGGATACTATACGTACCTAGTATTTAAATGGCAACCAATGCCCATTAATCCCCTTTTTATTTCATTATTTCTATTTAATAGGGTTATTGCATTTATGATCATAATAGTCATATTTTCCTAAGGCAACAATTTATCTTTTAAGTTGTTATTTACTGTCATTAATTATAATTAATGTCACTTATGAATCTAACAGTCATAATTTCCTAAGACATTAAATATCTTTAATTATCATTTATTCCAATTGATTATAATTAATGTCATTTATGAGCTTGAAAGTCATAATTTTCTTAAGACATTAATTAACAATGGAATATCCCTATTTTATCGGTCCCGAAATATCTATTTGTTATACCCCAACAGACATTTCTAATTATTCAATTATTTATTTATTGTTTGTAGTATATGTATATATATACATATTTATGCACCAGAGCTCTTACATTAAGATGACCAATTGTGGATGTTCAATTTGCCGGGTGGTTCCGGCATACTTCTACCACAAGCTGAACTTAACCTAGTGTCTTAGTACAATTATATTTACGCACTAGACCCCTTACATTAAGCTAACTACTTGTGGATGCTGCATTTGTCGGGCGGTTCCAGGCAGACTTCTGCCACAAGTTGAACTTAACCTCGTGTCTTAATGTAATTCAAATTTCTTAAATGGGGTTTACAACATTTATACTAGACAATTTAGAAATGTAACTGTTAGGCTTAACTACTTTATTTAATCTATTTTCCCCCAAATCAATTAAGGTTACAATAGTGAATTATTTATTCATTGCCCTATTTTTATCAAAAAATTACACTAATAGCTACAACGGTCATTGCAAATATATTCATTTATTATGGATTACATTTACATGTATAATTCGATAAAATAAAATTCATTCAAACATTCATTATTATACATATTTTGTTATTTACGTAGATTCAGATGGATAATGTATATATATTCATATTTTAGCGTAGTTAACCTAGTTATTTTCCTTTATTATTATTAGCGTAAAGTTTTATAATTCAGTTCAACTAATGACCAAACATTCCCTGTTTCATTCAATCTTGGAATAAGGTTTTAAATCTTACAAAAATCATGCCTGTATATTGGAACAAACATATTTCAAATAAAAAGAAATATATATATATGTTTTGGAATAGTTGATATCAACTACGAACAAATACATATATTTATATTTATGCATGAATTCACCCAACTTTTCTCTTTTTCAATATTTGACATATTTCTTATTGGTTTCAAATGATGTCTTTTTATTTAAAATGGGAAAAAAGGCATAATTCACAACAACTAAGTTAAATCCCAGCAAAATTGAACACAAAAAGGCTTATGTCTTTTTTAATCAAGATTACATAACTCACCATTGTATCTTTTTAATCAAAATTACATAATTCACCGTTGTATCTTTATAATCAAAACTACATAATTCATCGTTTAACACCATAATATTTTCTCAAACACAATTGTAATAAATAATTTCATAAGCCTAAATAATGTTATTCCAAACCACAATTATATACTTTAGATTTTTAACAACATTTATAAATAAATCTGGTAAGCCTCATTTCAGATTTAACAATATATGAATAGGTCTAGTAAATATTAGGCATAGATTTAAGATCTAATGCAATCAAGAAAATAAGTTATTGTAACTTTGTATATAAAATTCCCACTCACCTGAAAGCATCCAAATCTAAAAATCTGAATAATCTTTTAGGCCTAAAATCCCCAAAATCTTACCAACCTACAATTATTCTGAAAAGGGGATACTTTTAGATTGTAAATTTGCAAGAAAATGGGAAAAGAGAGAATAATTTGATGCTGAATAGCCTAACCATCAATTCACACCCTTTTCCATTTAAATATGATAATCCCTTTTAGATCTATATAATTAATGTTTGATTGATTGTATATGAATATATTTTTGATTAAGAAATTGATTTAAAGAGAAAGGAAAATGGCAGAGCTTCGCTGCTGCCTATAGATTTGTGTGAAAAAGAATGAGCCTTACCCCTTTATTTATAGAAGTGGAATCGGCCACGAACCATTAGATTTATTTTAATTAATATCCATACGTTTATATAATAATATATAACAAAAATACCCTTCAAAACCTAGCCGCCACTGGGCACTGCAGGCCCAAAGCGGTCTACCGCTCCTCCAAGGGTGTCGATTAACCTTCAAATGTTTTGTCCAGTGAGGGCTGGTTTAAAATGGTAAGATATATTATATTTATTAAGTTTATTTTTTTTTCCTTTTTTTTGTATTTCGTCTGTAACTTTTTTATACGGACCCCATTTGTGAAACTCCAAATATGATAGTTGACCAAAATTCCAAGATGAACGCATCGGTTAAAGTTTCATTATCAAATTCCATCATTTGTAGAAATTCTTATTTTAAATCTAATAAATAACTAATCTATTGTAAAAATTCCGGGTTGTTACACTTGATCTTTTAACAAATGGTTGGTATGGGAAAACGGTCAGATGTAGTGGTTTTTGTCAGGGTTAAAGCAAAAACGGTGCATAGAGAGATTAAGAATAAGCAGTAGATACACTTGTAAAGAAGCAAAAAATAACTGTTGCCGTCCCTAAGAAGGATGGAAAGAAGTTAAAAAAGGCACCTATTTCAAATAAGAAAATCCCTGAACCTACTGGCTCAGAAGAAAATTCAGCTTCAAAATCTAAAGAGGAGGTCGATGATGAAGCTCTTACCATGGAGGAGCCTAGTGGCGAAGAATAGGCATCTGCTGAGTAAATGGATGAAGATGCTTCTGAGGACGATGATGAGGGTGATGAGGATGAAAAATCCATTGGAGAGTCTGAAGATGAATCTTCAAAATCTAAGGAAGAGAAGAAAGCTATAATAAAGCAATCTCCAGTAAAAGCCGAAAAGAAACAGATTCAGACTCCTGATAAAAAACCTGGTTCTAAAACTTGTTTGTTGAAAATTTGTCTTTTGATGTTACTGAAGACAATATAAAGGATTTCTTCGAACATTGTGGTGAAATTATCGATGTGCGCTCAGCCCAAGATCAAAATGGTAGGCTCAAGGGATACGTTGAGTTTGTTAATGAGGAGTCTGCCCAAAAGGAAATAAAAAAGAACAAGAGATATTGCATACCCAATGACTTTGGTGGCTCTAAAGGCATTGCATACCTGAATTTCAAAGATAAAGAAGAATTTGAAAAGGAATTAGAGTTGAATAAAAGTGAACTGATCGGAGATGGTACTCTGATAGTAGAGGAAGCAAAACCAAGAGGTGATAATGGTGGAGGTCAACGTGGTGGGGGATCATGGTGGCGGTAGAGGATTTGGTGGTAACAAAGGTTATGGTGGTATTAGTGGCAGGAGAGGTGGCAGCTTTGGTGGAGGCAACAGAGGTCATGGTGGAGGCAGTAGAGGTCGTGGTGGTGACGGAGGGAGACGTTGACGAATAGAAAGGCTTTTACCGTCAGGAAAGGAGAATATTATATAACCTTGAACTTAATATTATAGGAATTCAGATTTTTTTTGTGTTTGTTTATTTAGCTATTTCCCCCGATTTTGTTATTTTACGATCCCTGATGCCATAACGATGTAGGAATGAGATATAAGGCTGTGAGGGTAATTATGTTAATGTATTTATCATGTGTAAACATTATGTTTCATGTGTACATAATCTTAAAGACTAAACAAGATGCACGTGTCTTTAAAAAAAATTGATATTAAATTATTGTTGGTTATACCAAACTACATGTTACCGAAGTTAGGGCCTGTTCTTTGGTCCTAAACGGATCGATTGGGTAATAGACGCGTCGGACGTGTCCGATGCGTTCGTTTTCCAACAGTCATTTTTGGACCGTTGAGCTAACAGCTCAAATTTGAGCCGTTGGCTCCTCCCTTCCCCCTATAAATCCCCCTTCTTTCCTTTCTCCTCACTTCTTCCTGCTTCTGCTTCATTCTGCCTCCTTCTGCTTCGTTCTGCCTCCTTCAGGTAATTTTTTTTAATTTCTGTTTACGTTTATTTTTTATTTCTATTTTTTCTTTTTTCAGTCAAATGACACATTCTTCTGCTTCTGGCTCTTCCAACACACCGAATGTTTTATGGCCAGTGGACTGCACTGAGGCTTTCATAAATATTTGCCTCAATAATATTCATCTTCGAGGAACCAATAGACTCCTTACTGCTGTGCAGACTGAATTCAATGAGATGTTTGAGGACGAGGTGACTCAGACCCAAATCAAAAACAAATGGGATAATCTGAAGAGGGTCCAGACTTCATGGAATGCACTGTTATAGATACCTGGCGATTTTTGGGATGCTTCACAGGACTGCTTGGATGGATCAGACGATTGGTGGCATGGGGCTCAATGCATGTACCGGAAGTTTAGGAGACAGTCGCCTCTGAAGTTTCGGGAGTAGGACCAGCTTTTTGGTGGCTGCATTGGCGCAGGCACTTGCTGTTATCAGATCTCCCCGCTCCCCTGGCCGCCGCAGATAGTCCACCGCCGGTTCAGTCTGCACGGAGGCAGTCGATGCGTGCCACATCTAGTAGGACAGCTCCTCCCGAACCGACATTCGTTCAGACAAAGCGTTTCTCCATGGCAGTGGACCGATGCTATGTCATTCTCTCTCCCATCACTGATGTCGACAAGTGGGAGATTATTGAGATTTTTCGTCTCGACCGGTCTATTTTGGAGGTCGTTGAGACCTTGCCTGATATGGAGTTGATGAGGCACATGAGTTATCATCTTTCTAGATTCCGCAGATGTTAGTAGTTTGCTGTATGTTTTCGTTTTATTATTATGTAGTGAACTGGTATGTGATATTATTATGTAGTGAACTGGTATGAAATATTACTATGTACTGAAATGATATGTTTGGTTAAATGTGTTATTTTGCATTAATCATATTGTTAAGTTTTAATCATTAAATAATTAAATTACAAAATAAAAATAAAATACTCTGCTTAAATGCTTCGCTCAAATTCTCCGCTTAACGCGCCAAACACCTCCGCTAAATACAATTCTCCACTCAAAATCTCCGCTCAAATTCTCCGCTTCCGCTTGCGCTGAACACACCCTTAGTCTTTGTAATTAGGATATAGGTTATCATATAATAATTTTAACCAAATAAAAATATTTTCTTCCTAGTTATTTGTCAAATATATTTGCTTATGGATAAGGTTAAAAAACATGAGGATGAACTTAAAGTATGTGTAACAACCCGGATTTTTGAGCTAAATTATTCAAAGGATTTCTGAAATTTTAAATATGATTTCAAAGATATGATAAGCTAAATATAATATTAAGACTTAGTTTTGTCAAATTTATAGCGATGAACAAATTTGTCAAAAGGAGAATTTTTGTCAAAAAGCGTCGAAACAATATTTTATAACTTACCGATTTGAATGTAAATTGAGTTTTAAAAACTATAATTGTTCAAACTATAAAATAATTTATTTTTAAAGATAAGGGAAGTTTCTTGAAAATATAAAATATGTATTTTAATAGAAACCATACATATAAGGCCTATGGTTTTGTAAAGGAAGCACATGGTTTTAAGGTTCTTTTACAAGTGTTAAGCATCTAAACTAAAGATGCTTAGAAAGGAGGCAAGTGTCCAAATACCATTTATCATTACACCCATATCTTAGCCTATTTAAACACTCCTAAAGCCTCTTCATTATCATTCCACTCCACTTTTGTTTCCATTTCTTCCACCATCTTGAAGCCATGGCTTCTATAGCCTAGGAATTTTCTTCCTCCGTCCTCCCTTCTCTCCCTCCCCCTCCTCCCCACCACCGTATGGCCTCCCTTTCCCCCACCACCACCAACGTCCCCCTCCTCCTCCCCCACCGTTCAACCCCATGATCCCCTACCCATGGCCTCCCCCTCCCCTTCCCCCCTTGTTCCATCTCCTCTAAATCATAATTTAAAAATAAATATATTAGTATATTATATATATACTAGAAATAAGAAAATACTGCAAGGCACATCTACACTACTCAACTGTCTAGTGGAAGTTCTACAGTAAAGACAAGGAGCTATGTTGATGAGAAACTCAATTTTTATTATTATTAGTGTAGAACTCAATTCTTATGTGTAAACATATATATAAGTGAAAATGTTGTGTGTGTGTGCCTATATATATATATATATATATATATATATATATATTTGAATGTTAAATGTATAGAAAATGGTTGCGTATGTTTGTGATTGATTGGTGAATGTAAAATTGTGGTAATTAGTTAATTAACAAAATATAGCATTAGTTATCTAACGCGTACACCTTATGTTGTGTGCATATATATATATATATATATATATATATATATATATATATATATATGAAAAATGGTATGCTTTATTAATCACCAATCATATGTTTCCGCTATATGCCTTGTCAAAACGGCACAACTACGCACTGGGTACTTTGCAAGGGAAAAGAGTACACATAGGTTCCACATATTAACGGTACATAAGAAAATTATACAAATGAATACAAATAAAATAGAAGAGCTGGAAAACATGAAAATCAAAAAATAAACCCGCTTTCGGCCCAAAAGCCCATCATCCTCATTTAAAATCTGCTATCTCACCATCCCCCGCTAACCAGGATCCATAAGTTCCAATCCCCATCAACGCAAATCAACCGATTAAATGTTGTGTTCAAAGTCTTGCTACCATTACCATTTACCAAATAGTAAATCTCTTTCTTGATCTTTGCTACAATAACCAAACATTGAGTGCTAAGATGGTTAAATATCCTAGTATTTCTCTCTTGCCAAATATTGTAAATTTCTGTTGTAAATGCCCCTAAATGGCACATCTTGTACCTGATCTTTAATGCTGAAAGAATCCATCAGCAGATCGGCTTCCTCATCAAGCATGGAGAGGATGGTAGGTTGTAAATTAAGCTTTGTTTTTATTGATCTGCAAATGAATGTAGAAAAGTCATAAGAGAAGAATATATGCTGCGAAATTTCATCGTGGTGATTACATAATGAGCAGATCGTGTTTGGAATTATGCCAAAACGATGCAATCTAGCTTTTGTGTTAAGACGATCATGTGCTGCGAGATAAGAAATAAAGGAAATTATTTTGTTGTTTTTGTTAATAAATAAATGATCAAAGAAGCAAGCAAAGAATAGAATCACACAAGATTTAATGTGGAAAAACCCTTTTCGGGAAAAAAACCACGGGAGAAAGGCAAACTTTATTAATTAATTGATGGAGTTTTACAAGCTTATTTTCATTACAAACCATAACAATGAATTTATATTCTACTTTCATGCAGCCAAATAAGGAGAGAAAGAATAAAATAAAGATCTCCTTTATCCTTTAAATGAGGTAGCTGAAAATATCTCCATCAAGAGAATAAATTAAAGATCTCCTTTATCCTTTAAATGAGGTTGCTAAAGATATCTCAATCAAGAGAATAAATTAAGGATATATAGATAAGATCCTTTAGGTGACATTAGCTGGACCAATTCTAATGAGAATTTCGGATCACAAATTAACAATCTCCACCTTGAGACGAATTCTCATCTTGAAGTAGAAAGATGAACTACAAAAAACGAACTCCTTCAACAAATAAACATCTGCCTTACTCCAATAGTCCCTAAAGACTATACTGTAACACCAACCAAGCTTGAGCAAAGCTCAAACTTAGTAATTGGAACTGGCTTTGTCATCATGTCAGCGGGATTGTCATGAGTACTTATCTTGCAAACTTTAACACAACCTTTAGCAATAACATCTCGAATGTAGTGATACCTAACATCTATATGTTTAGTTCTCTCATGAAACATTTGATCCTTTGTAAGGCATATAGCACTCTGGCTATCAGAAAATATAGTAATGCAAGATGTATCTCCACAAAGCTCAAAATATAAACCTCTCAGCCAAGTAGCTTCTTTACATGCTTCAGAAATAGCCATATACTCGGCCTCAGTAGTAGATAATGCTATGGTAGTTTGCAAGGTTGCTTTCCAACTCACAGCACAACCACCAATGGTGAAAACATAACCTGTTAATGATCTTCTTTTATCCAAATCACCATCAAAGTCAGAATCCACATAACCAACAAGTTCATCTTTAGATTTACCAAACTGCAAATAAGCATTTGCAGTGCCATGAAGATATCTGAAAATCCATTGAACTGCTTTCCAATGCTCTCTTCCAGGATTGGCCATGAATCTACTGACAACACTCAAAGCATGTGATAAATCAGGACGCGAACAAACCATGACATACATAAGTGAACCAACTGCACTAGAATAGGGAACTCTAGACATGTACTCAATATCCTCATCTGATTGTGGACACATGGATAATAATAATTTGAAATGTGCAGCAAGAGTAGTACTTACAGGTTTGACATCAAGAATATTAAAACGGCGAAACACTTTTCTAACATACCCACTCTGACTTAGGTATAATTTTCCAGAAGTTCTATCTCTTGATATCTCCATGCCAAGAATCTTCTTAGCATCCCCCAAATCTTTCATTTCAAACTCTCTACTCAACTGCCTTTTAAAAATTTCAATTTCTGCCTTGTCTTTTGAAGCAATCAACATATCATCGACATAAAGTAGCAAATAAACGGCTGAATGAGTAGTAATTTTCAAATAGACACAACTATCATAATTGGACCTTTTAAAGCCTTGAGATAGCATAAAAGTGTCAAATCTTTTATACCACTGCCTAGGTGACCGTTTCAATCCATAAAGAGATTTCTTTAATTTACAGACAAGATTTTCTTTTCCAGGGATGATAAAACACTCAGTTTGATGCATATAAATATCCTCTTCTAATTCTCCATGTAAAAATGCAGTTTTTACATCTAACTGTTGAAGCTCATAATCATGCATAGCAACAATACTGAGTAAAATGCGAATTGAGCTATGTTTCACAACAGGGGAAAAAAATTTCATTATAGTCAATACCTGGAATCTGACTGTAACCCTTTGCAACTAATCTTGCTTTGTACGTTGTCTTATCGTTTGGAGAAACACCTTCTTTTCTCTTGAAAACCCATTTGCAATGAATAGGTTTCTTCTCTTTAGGCAATTTGATTAAGTCCCAAGTGTCATTTCTTGCAAGTGACTTCATCTCATCATGCATAGCAGCCATCCACTTATCAGAATCACTAGAGATAACAGCCTCAGAATATGAAGAAGGCTCGGCAATACCTTCTATTTCTTCTGCTACAGCACACGCATAAGCAACAACATTTGCTTCCTCAATAAACCTTCTTACTGGTTTTGGATTCCTTCTAGGTCTGCTTGTTGCAATAGATTGCTG
The DNA here is from genome assembly GCA_030737875.1 of Allium sativum. Lineage (NCBI taxonomy): Eukaryota > Viridiplantae > Streptophyta > Magnoliopsida > Asparagales > Amaryllidaceae > Allium > Allium sativum. The sequence goes on along the minus strand of JASFAX010000020.1, from coordinate 37,885,250 downwards.
CGGTGGTTGCATAACTGCTGGAGGATCCTCAACAATGGATGCTTCATCCTGTCCCTCAATTTCTGCTTTTGATGTAGCATCTGAATCAATAATATGCTCCACCTGGACATTTGATTTCTGCTTACACTCAACAAGATCATTAGTAGATGGAATATCATGTAACATAGCAGATTCATTAAACACAACATTTCTGCTAATTACAACCTTACTTGTTTCAGGATTCCATAATTTATAGCCTTTAACACCAGACTTATAACCAAGAAAAATGCATTTAACAGCTCTTGGCTCTAGCTTTCCATTATCAACATGAGCATAAGCAATGCATCCAAAAACTTTCAATTCATAATAATTTGCTGGAGAACTAGACCATACCTCAATCAGAGTTTTCTTACCAATAGCAACAGAGGGAGAGCGGTTGATGAGATAACAGGTTGTGGAAGCAGCTTCAGCCCAAAAACGTCTATCCAAACCTGCGTTTGACAACATGCAGCGAGCCTTAGAAATGATAGTCCTGTTCATACGCTCGGCAACCCCGTTTTGCTGAGGAGTGTGAGGTATGGTGTAGTGCCTAACAATGCCTTCAGCCTTGTAAAATGAATTAAATTCATCTGAACAAAACTCCATCCCATTATCAGTCCGAAGCTTCTTTACCTTCCTTTCAGTTTGTCTCTCAACCATAGTCTTCCACTCTTTGAAAGCTGAAAAAGCTTCAGATTTTTGTTTCAAAAAATAAGGCCAAACTCTTCTGGAATAATCATCAATAATTGTCATCATGTAACAAGCACCGCCCATGGATGCTTTCCTAGATGGTCCCCATAAGTCTGAATGCACATAATCTAGAATGCCTTCTGTTGTATGAACTGCAGTGTTGAACTTCACTCTCTTATGCTTGCCAAAAATGCAATGCTCACAGAACTTCAGCTTTCCTGCGTTGTACCCATCAAGAAGTCCTTTCTTGTTCAACTCTGACAGACCTAATTCACTCATATGTCCAAGACGCATATGCCAAAGATTAGCAGTATCACAATCAGAAATATTATTTGAGATAACAGGGGAAGCATTACCTGAAACAGTAGTGCCTTGAAGATAATAAAGGCCATTTGTTTTCCTAAGATTTCCCTTTATTACAATAAGAGAACCATTTGTGACTTTCAGGACACCACCTCCACCTGAATATTTGTACCCTTTGTCATCAAGAGCACTTAAAGAAATCAGATTTCTCTTCATGTTGGGAATGAACCGAACATTTGTTAAAGTTCTGATTGCGCCATCAAACATCTTGATATGAATAGAACCAATTCCAGCTACTTTACATGCTGAATCATCACCCATCAAAACTGAGCCAGCATCATTTATGGGTTCTAAAGTTGTAAACCAATCTCTATTAGGACACATATGGAAAGTGCAAGCAGTGTCTAGTATCCATTCATCCTTAATCTTAGCACATCCAGCAAACACGGTAACAACAAGCACCTCATTGTCAGAACTATCATTACGAGCACAATTGGCATTAACTTCATCTTCTTTGTTATCTTTTGGTTTGTATGTGCCATTTCTCTTTTCCTTGTTCTGCAGCTTATAACATTCGGATATTTCGTGTCCATCCCTCTTACAATATTTGCAAGACTTTTATTTGCCTCTAGATTTAGATTGACCTTTATAGGCATTGGAACTTTTACCTCGAGATCCATTGTTTGAATTTTTCTCCTTTGTCCTGCCACGAATGGACAAGCTTTCGGCTTGAGAGCTTGATCCATTTGAAGACACCAATTGTTTCATTTTCTCCTTGGCGTGCAAGGCTTCATAAACGTCATTTAGAGTGAGAGTATCATGACTATATAATATGGTATCTCTGAAATTTGAGTAAGAACTCGGCAGAGAACATAACAGGATTAAACCCAAATCTTCATCATCATATTTGACTTCCATTGCAGCCAAGTCAGAAACAATCTCTTTAAAATCAGAAATATGGTCAAGCAAATTACCTCCCTCTTGCAATTTGTGCAGAAACAGCTTTTGTTTGAGATGCATCTTACTTGTGAGATCCTTGGTCATGCAAACTGACTCCAGTTTCAGCCAAAGAGAAGCGGCTGTCTTCGTTCAAAACTTCATGCAAAATATTATTGTGTAGATGGAGCCGAGACAAAGCCTTCCAATCCTTTCTCTTCTCATCATCAGTCCATAGTTCAAATCTCTTGTTCCCGAATCCATCCAATGCATCATCATAATCAGCTTGTACGAGCAACGCCCGCATCTTCACTTGCCACAATGAGAATCGAGTGTTTCGATCCAATAGCGGAAGATCATACTTTAACGACGCCATGTTGAACGAACCAGCGCTCTGATACCACTTGTTAATAAATAAATGATCAAAGAAGCAAGCAAAGAATAGAATCACACAAGATTTAACGTGGAAAAACCCTTTTCGGGAAAAAAAACCACAGGAGAAAGGCAAACTTTATTAATTAATTGATGGAGTTTTACAAGCTTATTTTCATTACAAACCATAGCAATGAATTTATATTCTACTTTCATGCAGCCAAATAAGGAGAGAAAAAATAAAATAAAGATCTCCTTTATCCTTTAAATGAGGTTGCCGAAAATATCTCAATCAAGAGAATAAATTAAAGATCTCCTTTATCCTTTAAATGAGGTTGCTAAAAATATCTCAATCAAGAGAATAAATTAAGGATATATAGATAAGATCCTTTAGGTGACATCAGCTGGACCAATTCTAATGAAAATTTAGGATCACAAATTAACAGTTTTTTAATGCCATATAATATTGAAGATAGGTTGAACTACTCCCCATTCTCTAACTTTGCTCCATGCTATGTGAAATCAAGGTTATCTCCATCACACCACTCGTAATAATCGTGCTGCCTCTATAGAAAAACTAGAATGGTGATGAACTCCTCGGCAACCTCCCTTGTGGCAGGATGCAATGCTGGATCCAAGGTAGATTGTGGAAAAAGTAAGTTCACTCTGTCATCCTGATGGCCAATAACCTGAAGCCTGTTCATGCCTAAGAGATCTACAAGGCACTTACTATTGAGCCAAGGATCAAACCACAAAGAGGTATGATCACTATTTACTATCACTTTATTCATCAACTGTCTCCCATTAGTTCATAATCGTAGAATTGATTTCCATGTTGAGGATGCATTGTTGTCTATAAAAATATTCGAGAACTATTTATTATGACAATATCTATGCTTTATCCAATTGCTCCATAAATTGTCTTTAGCTAGATAGTTTCAAAGTAGCTTAATGTGTTAGGCCTTTTTTAAATTGGAAAGCACAAGTCAACTCAACCTTCACCCTTAGGTTTTCATAACCGTTTCCATAATACCTTTTGTTTTGAGTCTCCCCTTAGAAAAATCAGCGCATATAGATTGAAGTTTATCCAATGTGTATTCGGAAATTTGATATACTGAAAGTCAGTACAAAATAATGGGCGTAATCACTGAATGAATCAGTTTAGCCCTACCTTCTAGGCTTAGTAATTTAGCTTTCCATCCCTTAGTCTTTTGTTGTACCCGATGAATAAGGGTATTACATTCAGTATAGTGCAGGTAGTTGGATGATAGTGGTACACCAAGGTATTTTATCGGGAGATTCCCAACTTTATAAGGTAGAACTTTAGTGATAGCTTGCGTATTCAAAGATGATGAGCTGAAAAAAATTCTTGTCTTAGTAGTATTCACATATAAACCGGCATGAACACTAAGCTTGTGAAAAACCTCTTTTATTATGGCAACATTTACTGGACTGGACTTGCTAAATACCATAAGATTGTCAGCGTATAGTAAGTGAGAAATTACGGGCTCGAAAGCAAAAAATGGAATGAAATGATTTAAGGAAATTGCTCTTTTCATTAAAAACGAGAAATAATGCATGGCTATAGTGAAGAGATATGGGGATAATGGATCCCCTTCCTCATCCCACCACTCGATAATATGTTGTTGTACATAACAATTATATGATTTTTGTTTGATGATAACAAACGCACATATATATATATATATATATTATAAATGTGTTTGTAATTGTACTATTTTTCTACATCATAGAAAAAATTAAGTATTTATATTTAAATAGAATACTACTACACAAGAATTTAAACATTCAAACAGTATTTTATTTAAATATAAATATTTTATTTCAACATTTCTATAGTATATATTTTCTAACTCCACTATTGTACATTCCACTGATATATTACAATTCAACTTCACATTCAGTTTCGTTTGTTACATCAGTTCCTCACTACAACACTCAGTCACTTGGTCTCTTAGTTACATTTCACTCTGTCATACAAAATCATATACAATAACACTCACTAACTCATTATCTTCATTTTTCTCCTGGCAGTCCAGTCACCTGCATACCTATCACAGAAACACACATAGTAAACTGGAATAAAAATAATTTTAAATTATAATAGTGTAAAATTATTTTTAAATTTTATTAGCCTCAGAATTTTGGTGTGTTTCTCATTATATTTCATAACATGGTCTGATATGTATATACATCTGTTTGTGTCTGATAGCTTGTGATATTCACAGTGATTCACTGTAAATAGCATAAGGGAGACAATATCTATAGTGCTCACATATATAAACTGCTTGTGCACAATATATGTATACACATACATGTGTTTTTTCCCAGGCATACAGGGGAATTTTGGCCAAATTCACATGCATAATATCAAACATTTCAGGTCCAGCACTAATTCAAGTTTCTAGTTCAAGTCAGACCAAAGTACACAAACGAATCGAGATGGACATAAACAACAAAGAAGAATACATGCAGTACATGATCAGACCAGAAAACAACACAACTCAAGTGTGCAAAGTGAACAGTCAAAGGGCCACAACAACAAGCCATTGCATGAAGAGATGCACACAATATATGGTGTACAAACAATTAGGCATCAGGCTGATATTTTCATATGCACAAAGAGATGAACCAACCAAGGCAGTACACACAACAGTATAAACATATATTTATATACACATTCTTGTGTGTGTATATATATACGCGCATATGCACGAATTATCATTTATATGTGTAATGACAGCAGCATGTACACAGTATCAAAGGGACAACATCAGTTTCAAAGCATGCAAGTATACAAACCTGGAGTAGCATGTCGAAGCACAAATGCAAATGAAACCGCAGGCATCATCAAATTCAATGTGGCACAATAAAGAAGATTGACAGCAAGCAAGAATGAACAAAGAATTCAAGCTAGGCTAAGAAATAGTTCATCACACATGCACAACAGAGCATCTTGCATGATCAAGAATAAGGAAGCAAATATTGATATGTATACACACACACACACACACACACACACACACACACACACATATATATATATATATATACGTACATGTGTGTGTGCGTGTGTGTGAAAAGAACATGGACAAATTATCATGCCAAGCTACAACATAGAATTCAAATGCCAAATCAATGCTCGATCTGTTTTAGGAAACCTATTATGTGCAGAAATGGAATCGGTACAAGTTTTCACCGGTGGCACAAGCAATTTTGGAAAGAACATTGTTTCATTTATTCTCAAATTCACTATGTACCCAAAACATGACCAAATACATCAAAAATTTCTGGAAAGTATTCGTCAGATAATTATAGAACCAATTTTTGGGAAAGAATCATTTTCGCAATTTAGAAACATTTCAAAAACACACAATGCATTTTCAAGAGCCACAAAATCAAATCGTTTCTTTCCAGAAATCATCATTTTCAAATATGGCAATTCTTAACAAAATCAAAGAGATCATATGTATGAATTACCCATATATTAACACCAATTCATCATCGACATGACATCCAATCAAAAAGAAAACAATTCATATATTCGAACAAAATTTTTTGAGCACTTACAACTTTGTCCGATCGAAAGAGGAGGTGACTGGAGCATTCAAACTCATGGAAGACAAACATTGATCAGACTGAAGATTTCTGGCAATTAATAGCCGCGAGTTAAAGGATTTGCAAAAACCCTTATTGGTCACCATTGTAGAAGAGAAACCGACAATTATTGGTCAAAGCAAATACAAGAGGGGCCACTTCTTTTTTATTCAAGTGTTTTATTTATAGGATTTTTGTTACTTTTATTTTTGAGTTGTTTTTATTTTTCTCTAGCCAATCTTACGATTTTCTAGTTTACGTCAAACTAGGGTTTATGAGTTACGGGTTTGTAATTTAGAGAAAATCCGATCTTGGTATAAAGATCAGTGCTGGGTTTTGAGTGTAGGATTAGAACAGTTGGGAGCGGGTATCGCAAGTTATAAGGAATTTTTAAGCGTAGAGATCGTTTTAGTACCTAGTAGAAACCTTGGGGAATGCAGCAGTATGCAGGGTTTGCCGAAGCTGGGTAAAATCTATGTCATTTACTTTCTACATATATTTCCTCTGTTGCAATCTCTTCTTGTTATTTTTAATATCTTGTAAAAGTTGAATAAACCTTATTCACCCCCTTTAGGGTTAATCTAGATCCAACAAGTGGTATCAGAGCCAGTGTTTAATTATCCCTAGACTCATGGATTTATCTAATTATGCTTTTATCGAGGGTCAATCAATAGTTAGGCCACCTATGTTTAATTGAACTGACTATGCGTATTCGATGGCTAGGATGAGGATCTATTTGTGTTATGTTGTTTATGAAGTATGAAATATTATTGAATCAGGTTATAAGTCCCCTACTATGACGATTAATGACGATTTCCTAAACCCAAAGATAGATGGGATGACTCTGGTAAAATTTTTTTTTCATTGAATGCCAAAGCTATGAATGCTCTTATCTGTGCTCTTGACAAAACTTAATATGACATAATTTCTCATTGTAATAATGCAGAGGAAATTTGGCATACTTTGGAAGTCACTCATAAAGGAGCGTCTCAAGTGAAGGAATCTCGACTTGCTCTTTTATGCAATGAATACGAAAACTTCACAATGCCAAAGGAAGAGAGTATAAAGGACATGTATGGTCGATTCTCTGTACCAGTCTACAACGTTAGAGCCTTGGAAAAATATACACTGAAGTAGAACTTGTAAGAAAAATCCTACGAGTTTTGTCAATGAATTTTGAGGCTAAAGTCATGGCAATTCAAGAATCAAAGGATTTGAGCCAGCTGAGCATGGAAAAGATAATTGGAAATCTAATGACTCATGAAATGGAGTTGAAGACATGAGAAGATCGCAACAACTTAGAGTCAAAAAAGAAGTCAATAGCTTTGTCTAATATAGTTGACAACGATGACGACGATTCTATCGAGCAACTTGCTATTGTTGTTAGACAGCTTACAAAATGGAGAAAATTAAAACCACGAAAGAAGAAAAATGAAAAGCCAACAAATCAAGAGACGCTGACAATTCATACGAGGAACCAATATGCTAAACTTGCCAAAATCCTGGGCATTATCAAACCAAACTGCGCACTGCTACAAAATAGAAAAGGAAAAAAAAGAAGAAGAAAGCCTTTGCAATAACATGGGATGACGAGGAAGGAGAAGAAGTCTCTAACAACAGCATGGAAGCGGCTGTTAATCTACGTCTTATGGTACAGTCAAACTCAGAAGATAGCAAAGAAGATTCTAGTGAGGTATACAGCTGCAAAGATCTTCTTTTGATGTGTCAAGATCTTACTGGAATTATTGATGCTCCAGAATTAAAAGTTAAGAAACTATATTCTGATAGATTGAAGCTTGCTCATGATAATAATAGGTTAGAATCTAAACATGAAAAGGTTTCTAATACTCAAAATCTAGAATGTGAAAATTGTAACCTTTTGAATCTAGAGCTATCAAAACTAAAGTTAAACGTAGAAGATCTTAAATAGGAAAATTTGAGGTTGAAAGAGAATGATGACTTTAAAAGGAAGAATTTCATGAATAGATGCACCCCACTTGTGATTGAAAACACAACACTTAAAACCAAAGTCCAGGATTTTGAGATTACTCTGAATAAGTTTTCAATTGGTGAAACATCATTTAAAATGTTGTTAGGAAATTAGTTGTTTGTTAACAATAGAAAGGGACTAGGTTTTGGAAAGCCACAGAATAATGTGAACGATAATGCCAATGGTAGGAGTGTCTTTCCTAAGTGTATGAAGTGTGGAGAAATTGGAGATAGTTTTGAAAATTGTAATAGTTGGAACATGAACAGAAAATTTACACAAGTTTGGGTTCCTAAGAATTTGATAAGGAATTATCATAACTTTTGGAACACAAAGGCAAAACAAATCCGAGTTCTAAAAGGATCTTTCATCCATAATGGTTCAACAACTGACAGTCTTGGTCCTAAGATCTTCTCTGGGTCATTTTCTTCTTTTCTTGTGTAAGTATGATGGATGGTTAAGGAGAAACTTCAAGAGAGTCATAATTCAAGTTGATCCAAATTCTTGTTGATCATAATTTTCATGTTCCTTAGCCAAGTGTGATGAGTTGGAGATGCACAACATCTACTGTAATAAGGAGTGATCTCTAAACTCACATTTTTTTGGTTGCTCAAATTCTCTGTTTTATATTCTTCCTCTCTATCCTTCCCTCTATTTTTGTTTTGTTTTTATTCTTCCCTTTGTTTATGCTTATTTGAATTGACACTGCCGTATTTTTTTTTATCCTATTTAGTGCTTCTTAGACTTTGAATTGCAAAATTCTTGATCTTCTGTAAATTTGCTTCATTTGTATAAAACTCTCATGTTTTAATGATTTATAGATCTTGAATTAAAAATTGTAAATTTTTGGAATTCTTTTGAAGTTTATTTTTTTGTGAATTCCTAACAGTGCTGAAGCATTCTTATCATATCTTGAACACTGTTAATCTGAATTCTAAATTTTTGAAGATCTAAAAGCTAATGAAACTTCACACAACTTTGTTGTTTTGAGTCTCTTCTAATTCATTTTGGAAATACTTGAAAAACCACACTCATTATAACACATTGCTATTTTTTCAGTTGTGATAATTTCATTGTTATTTTGGATTGGCTTGGTAATTCTGAATTGAAAATCATTTTGACATGAATTGTTGTGTTGCATCTTGAAACTTCTTTTTATTCATGATCATTTGGCTTTAATATTTGACTTTTTGAAATCATTTGAAAGGGTTGAAGTCTTGAATCTCACATACTTCATGTATTTAAATTTATAATCTTGTGTGATCGGTTTATTGAATTGTAAACTTACACATCTCATCAAGTGATTTCGGAAGAACTCTTTTTAATCTTTGACCATGAATCATTTCTTGTACTTGTTACAAATATTATGGAAAAAAAATCTCTCTTGTAAATCTTGCTCTGAAATTTGAATGACTGCTGCACTGATAAAAAGTTTTGAATTATTAGATTTGTCTGCTTGGGCTTGGTAATAGATTATTTGTTTGAGATACATTGGAATGCTTCTATGATCAATTAGAAGCTCCAACTGGTATTAGTTCTAGAAGTGTTGTCACATTCATTTGATTTTTTCTCATCTTGTATAGATCATTCTGAATCCCTCTTGTAATCAATATCTTCAATCATAGTACATTTATAGGTATCGGATATGAAAGTAATTTAAACTCATATGCAAGGTATTAGGTTCAAAAATAGTTCTTGACAAAGTTTGCATGTTAATTGCAGAGTTATAGGTTGATTGCAGGGTTGTATGCAGATCTTGAATCTTCTCTATTAATTTAAATTTCAGTAGTGTCTCCCCAATTTATTATTTAATTTAGAATATGTCATAGTGGCAGAAGAGCCCTTTTTTTATAGATTAATAGAGCCAATTCTTAACCGTTAGATTCTAGGGTTTTAAATTTAGCCTTACAACTCATCCAACGAACCTAATATACAAAAAAGTCCAAATACATCACTCATAATTGGGCCAGCATGTCATTGGTCGACACCTACCTATCAGGTCGAACCAAATCGGTTATGGGTCGTCCCATGACCATTGGTTCATGCTGTATATTTTTCTGTTTGAATTTTAAAATTTTGTTCAAACTTTGAAAGATCATATCACCTTTATATATTATCCAATTTACGCAAACTTGGTGTCTATCTTAACCAGAGTTCTGAGATGAACGCAACGGTAAAGTCGGTTTTACTTAATTCTGAATATTTACTTATAAAATATTCATTTTATTGTCTTTACTGTATGGTTATGGTGTACTAAACTTTGGGGTGTTATAAATATAATGGGAAAAACAATCGAACCAACATATAAACTTGCAACCCAGGTTTTTACTTGATTATTGCAACAAAAAAAAAGATAAACATAGTGTCAACTACATATGTTTATAACTCCTATTTTGAGTAGATTCCTTTTCTTATGTTTATTTATACGCAAAACACTAATATTTAGATATACAGTAAATAACACATTCAAATTTTCTATTTTGAGAAATAGAGATTCAAACCTATTGAATGTACAAACTATCCAAACCTTAAGCTTTTGCCCAAAAATCAAATATGCGATTTTACATTGAAAAATAGAATAAGACAGAATCCAATCAATATAGAAAATTATAAAAAAGAATCATGTTATTTATTATTATTACAACAACCCAAGACCCAAATATAGCTAGATTGGACATTTCAACAAAAACAATAAAAAGATAGGGAATTTGGAGGGTATTTAATGTGATGTTTTCATATAAATCCAAATTACCTTAGTCATATAGATCTAAATTCATAATATATGAAAAAGAAAATAACAAACTGATGTCGATTCCACTCACTGTGCAAAGAAGGGTAAAATAGTAGAAATCTGAACGGTATTTGCTTTTGGATCCAATCCTTCGTACATAACATTATCCAATTCTTGTTAATCTATATATAAGAATCAAGATATTAGAATTATATATATATATATATCTTTGAATTCTACAATATAAAATCTAAATTTAATCCTAAATCATAATATAGAAGAAAAGAAATATAGATTAAGGATTGAAAAGAAAACCTAAACCTTCTCTGGAATTCTAATGGCAGAATGGAGGCGCAAGAAGAAAATAGATTAGGGTTTAAGAGGGGCTAGGTAGGTGGTATATATAGTTGCAAGTGTGTATGCAAATCGTTAGATCAATTAGATTTAATCTGGTCTTTTGTTTGCAATTTATATATAAGTCCATATACAAACAAGCCTTCACTGCTTATTTGCCTTATAGGAGGTCTACTCCTTCCATAGAAGGGCTATCGACCCCCAAGTCGACACGCCTACTAGGATCAAGCCAGAGATTTTTTTCTATGAACGTTTCTTTTATATTAATTAAAGTATTAAATTAGATTGATTACCTTCCTTAAGTTGAATTTTTTTGTCCCCTTCTATATGTATATATACACACATAATCCAAAAGGAATATTCTTTTTATGCCAATTAATATATAATTATATTATGTATACTTATTTATAAAATTTGAATTTCAAATATTGTGTGCAAACAATTCATGTATAACTTGTTTTAATCATAGCTTCTACATACAGACTTTGTTTTTAGCAAATGAAACATGCAAACAAATAAGAATCTCACCACAAACGCAATAGTAATACTTCCATGGCACAATTCTCAAATTTTTGAATTTTTTTCAACCTGTTAGAATTTTATTAATTTATTATTGTTTACATTTAATTTAATTATCTATGTCTATTTGGGTTATATTTTTATTGGGTGTTATAGGTCGAATCATTCTGTCTTATGTGATCGACGTGGAATTTTCACTAGAAAACCACCAGTCGGACTATAGACTTAGGATATGAAGAAAAACCTGGAGATAGGATAAGAATTAATTTTTCTTGATCCCTCCAAGGGCGATCGGTACCGATCACTTCTTGTAAGGGATCTGATCCAAAATTTTCAAGTGAAAGGTCAAATTATGATCCTTTTTTCTACCTATATTCGTGAACGAATCAATATCTTCTACAACTATAAATAGGCTATCATTTGGTCATAATTAGGGATATGTTCTCAACCTACGGAGGTGACTCCGTAAGGACATTACTCAAGCCTAATACCAACTATTTTTCTCTACTTTCTTATAAACAAATTGATTTGCTCATTTCAAAACATCAAGAAAAGAGAAGGTCGACCTCTACCCCTCAATGGTGACTGTGTAAAAACCATATTTTCATCGCACTTTCTCTCTCCTTTTCTGCATTAACCCCTTACCACTTCTTTATCTATCACTATTTCGTCTACCCAACTCTCTCCCTAGTCAGTTTTCACTGTTGTGGAGTACATGTGCCTTTTTCCAAACCCTAATCTGTAACGAGACGGATTTCGCCTGACCCGATCGATCGCAAAATCGACTAAGACCGTTCAAAACCCGATTACGTTAACTCTGGGAATACAACAACATCAGAACAATAGCAACATACTTTTATAAACATTACAATAATGTTACATCAGAGTACAGAACATATCAGAGTACATTGAATAAAATACAGCGGAAGATAAATTACAACAAAATATAATACAATACAGCGGAAGAATTCTATGCTCTGGACACAGCTTTAGGCTTCGATCCAGAATCCAGCTCAACAGATAAATATCTGCAAAAAGCTACTCGACTGCCCATGTGGAAAAGAGGGCACCCAAGTTTGCAAAGTGAAACAAACTACGAGTCAGTCATGGGACTGGTGTGAGAATTCTTAAATAATATAACTAATAGCCATAAGGCAAATTCAAGGACCACCCCGCTAACGCGGAACAGGTTTTATTCCAATGGATTGCTGGTGCATAAATTAAAGTAAATCGTTAAACAACACAATGCTTTTTAGGAAAATGAAACCATTATAAGACTCAAGTCCCATCACACAATGCAACGCAAACCGGAGGATAGAGGTTTACCTTATAATGGTCAAAAATGCTTGATACGATAAAAAAAGGGGTTTGATATTATTACTAGTGTACATAAGTTTCAAAAACAGTTCAATCATAATGTATCAATCATATACGGCATAGTACCCATCCTACTATGTCGCCATACTAGTTCTACAATCAAAACCGTATGAGGTCGTATTGGAAATTGGGTTTCCATCATGAGTCAAGGCTAGGGAGGAGCTCCTTACCGATTCGAGACACTCTAGCTAATGTCTCAGGATTCCCCGTAGTGAACCCTTGGATCCCGCAGGGCCGGTCCACACATACGATTTTGCGGATTGGAAATTCCTGAACACACGTTTCCCGGTCCTATAGGACCTATCATCCGAGGCGCCTCATTCCATCATCCACATAAGTAAAATGTCGGGCCGTGTAAAACCCAAACACCACTTCTAGCTAGAAAGAAACGTGCTGCTCTCCCTGTGTTCCCTTCTCCCGTTTTAGACTCCACCGGGGTATGAGGCTCGCGAAGTTACGTAATACACAAAGCTATGCTTATTCAAGCTGTGCTTTAATCGTCACCACAAGGTTCTGCTTTTAAACAAGAAACCTTAATCACTGCTTCTTGGTATGCCACACTGTCAGTCCATATCATACTATTAATCCTTTGCCAAAATATACAAAAGGGTGTTAAGCAAGAGAATGAATTCTCCGCCACCAAGCATTCATACATTCGACAAAAAATCAATAAATACAATATAAAGGAGTACAATGTCGGACACACATTCCATTTATAAGCCCGTTCTGGGTCTGAACGTATCAGGTAGATCTCCAAGTATGTTTGGACAACTACCACCGAAACCCTTTTCAAGGTAGCAAATCAATCGAGGGCATCAGTAGCCGTCATCCATTCGATGTCGAAGATTACCGGTCTTCAATCACCGTCTTCAACTCTTCGACTTAGTTCGACGTATAATCATTTGAAATGAGATTGAACTCGGAATTTTCAAATGATCCTAGCATATATATATTTTTTAAATATATTTCATATCGTTATTAGTATTTAATAATGATCTATCGTTATTTTTATTTATATAAAAATATCTAAATTTAATTTAACGACGCATCGGGTCAATGGGCGACCCTAGCGTTGATTTTACTCAAATTTGTTTTACACGTTTCTCTAAATCTAACCGTTGGATTTTAACATAATTCATATGGTTGGAAAGGTCTTCCCAAGGCGAACATAACAGTTTCAGTTTTGGGAAAATCCGACGGTCCGATATTTCGGTATGATCAATTAAAGACACAATTCTAAAACGCGAACTACCACGCTCGATTCGTTTGATTTTAATATATATATATATATATATATATATATATAATTATATATAATTCCGTCATCTATTCCATTCACTATATTTTGCTAACATCGAATGTCCCTATTTGTATAAATATTGTCGAGGTATAACATGACACACAATAATGCTTATTTTTATTTTAATTCACATACACATGCTATATCCAACAATGCATTTTTTTTCTTCTTTAATTTTACACCAAATGTATATTTGGTTTCACTATTCTTTTCAATGAAAATCGAGTCCTTAAATCGTAAATTTCTAATCCTTTTATTTACATTAAAAAAAATGTAAATTTCTATTCCTATTTTATTTACATTGAGAAATGTAAACTTATATTTCAATATATTATTATATTGAAATGTAACTTTTATTTCATATTCTATTTACATTGGAAAATGTAAATTCCTAATCATTCTTTTATTTCTTTTGTTTACATTGAAAAATGTAAATTCTTCTATTTACATAAAAAAATATAATTTCTATTTCATCCTTATTTACATTGAAAAATGTAAGTTTCTATATTTCTCTAATTTCATATAAAAATGTAACTTCCTATTTTTCTTTTATTTACATTGAAAAATGTAACTTCTTTTTACCGCCTCTAAAATGACGACAAAAATATATAATATTTATTCTATTCTTTTATCGCATCTAAAGTGACGATAAAAATATACATTCCATTTCTACTCTTTTTATCGCATCTAAAATGACGATAAAAAATATACATTTTAATTCTATTATTTTTATCGCATCTAAAATGACGATAAAAATATACATTTCAATTCTATTATTTTTATCCACATTAAAAATGTAAACTTTTCTTTTTAATATAATCTACATTAAAAATGTGACTTTTCTTTTTAATTTAATCTACATTGCATTAAATAATTTTGCAATGTCAAAATCTAATCTTTTCATTACATAAAAATGTAATTTTCTTACTTGAAATCTTAATTACATGAAAATATAAACTTTAACTTAATTACATAAAAATGTAATTTTCTTCTTTATCTTAATTTAAATGAAAATATAAACTTTAACTTAATTACATAAAAATGTAATTTTCTTCTTTTTATTCTATTTACATAAAAATGTAAATTTTCTTCCTTTTTAATTACAATGTAAATTTCTCTCCTTTTAATTATGTTAAAAATGTAATTAATATTATGGTGAATTTTTTTATCTTTTTAAACTACATTAAAAATGTAATTTTGATTTTAACGTCAAATTCTTCTGTTTAATTACATTAAAATGTAATTCTTATTTTAATGACTAAACCTTATCTTTTTAATTACATAAAAATGTAAGTAACATTACTCGTCAAATTTTTTCTTTTAGTTTGCAATGTAAAATCCTACCTTTTAGTTACATTAAAAATGTAATTAATATTACATGATAAATCTTGCTTTTTTAATTTGCAATGTAAAATTCTACCTTTTAAGTTACATTAAAAATGTGATTTTAATTACACCGTCAAATTCTAATTTTTAATTACATTAAAAATGTAATTTTATTAACAGTGCAAATTCTTCTTCTATAATTACATATAAAAATGTAATTTTATTTTACATGTAAAAACATATTCTTTAATTACATATAACAATGCAATTTTATTTTCAATACAAATTCTCCTTCTTTAATTACATATAAAAATGTTATTTTGATTACAATGCAAATTCTTTTTTTTTTCAACCAAATGTAAATTCCATTAATTTACAAACAAAGGTATTCATTTTCTGTGCTGGTAATTTTCATCCAAACAATAACAAACTGCATGATTGTGTCAATATCATAATAACATAACATTGATTTACATGTCAGTGACAATTTCATCCTAACATTAACGAACAAATGTACATTTCTAATCTATTCTATATATACGATAAAAATGTAAATTTTATCGTTAACATGTTTTCAGTACAAATAATGATCATCTTATATATTGCATAAAAATGTGTATTTCTATGCTAACATGTTTTCAGTACAAATAAATGAACATTTATATCTAATTTAACATTTCTAACACAAATGTCATTTCTTTTTATTTTAACATGAAGTCACTAACCATAATGACATTTTTATTCTAAATAAACGGCGTTTCCTAATAAATGACATTTCTACTTGACATTTTCTAATAAATGACATTTCCATTTTAACCGTTCTAGTTCAATAAAAATAGTAACTTTATCTTATCAATTTTGTTTCAATAAAAATGTCATTTTTATTTCGTACAAATCTAATTTGATAAAAATGGTTCTTTTCATTTCTGTTGAAAATCCTAATTCAACAAAATGAAAGGAAATCATATTTATGTTTGACGAGTTTGATTTTGACAAAAACGTAAATTTTGTCTCAACAAATTTATGTTGACAACAATGACCATTATGTTTTAACCAATTTACCTTGACAAAAATAACACATTTGTTTTAACAAATTTATTTTGACAAAAATAACAAATTTATTTAACAAAAATCTATATTTTTGTTTTCAACAATTTTTATTACAACACGATATCATCCAATTAACAGATCTATACAACACATCAATCATAAAATCAAATCACGTCATATAACAAACAGAATTTTACCGCAGAGTGATGATAACACAAACATAAATAATTTTAATTTTTTGAGAAGAAATAAAATAGAATTTCTCACATCGTTTTGAATTTCAGCGCCGTTCAGTTCCAAAATTCGTCAAAAATTCAACTTCCTCATAATCGGATCTAGTCAGTTTCATTGCAAAGATCTCGGTCTCAGATCGTGGCGCACCTGAAATCGTTCAGTTTCGAGTTCGTATGAGTGGGATATGGTTAAATTAAGATTGGTAAAAATTGAATTAAATTAATTATTCAAATAAAGTTTGAAAAAGTCAACCTCACCCTCATCTTCCTCTTCCACGTTCAAAGTCATTCCATGAAACCCATAGGCTTCCAAACTAGGGTTCCAAATAATTTTAAATTGGCGAAGCTTGAAGACGATCGGAAGGTGGCATATCGGAGAGGGAGGAGAGGGGGTTGGTGCGCCCTAGGGGTGGTTGGCCGCGGTGGGTCCTAGGAGGTACGGCGGGGCTGAGTTGGGCACGGGTTTGGAGGTGAAATCCGGGCCAAAAACTCCACTAAATCCGATCATCACCTTATGGAATCAAAGCTTGTGTAAATCTCTACAATTAGTTCCAAAGAAGCATTGAATTTCATTGAAGGGATTTGGAGAAATTGAGGGATGAAAAATCGTGCATTCTAGGCCATGGAAAGAGGAGATAACGGCTGGTGTAATTAAATTAGGGTTAGGGATTTTCTAATTAGCCTATTATTTATATTATTATATTAACTAATTACCCAATTAAGGCTCGTTTAGCAACTTTGTCAGATTTCAGCCCAACGACTGTCGTTCCTACCCATTAACCCCTATTCTGGACACATCTAGCTATGTCCCGTAGGCCTAAACGACTGTCTTGACCCAGTTTTATTTATTTTAAAATATGTTTACATATATTTTTAATTCAATTGTACGAATAAATTCACCGGGGCCACAAATCAACTTCGAAAAATCCCGAAAAATAATTTTAGCAATGTTTTAACACTGAGGACCTAGGAAAAGTTATTTCGTTCAATCCTGAGCCTCTTTGAAAAATGGCCTTTTTCAAGTCGATTAAAATTGACCGAAATTGATAAAACACAAATCTTTTTGCCACAATCACAAATTAATTCTAAAAATTATGAAAAATTAAACTAAGCAATAATTTGACATTCCAAATCCAACAAAAGTGGTTTCGTCGAAAACAGAGGTCGTCTGAAAAATGGATATTTTTAATATTAAAAAATATATATAAATCCCACAACGACTATTTTGAAATTTCAACTGGGCATAACTTTTGATTCCCGCTATAAAATTTCGATTTTTCGGATTCGTTGGAAAGATATTTTAAAAGATATTCTAATATTTTTGGTTTCACTAAAATCCGTTAAATTTTGCATCCTATACAGTCAGTCAAAGTTCAAGTTTGACTTTTCAAACTACCGCGCTATTTCTTACTCCTTTTATAATTAAAATTAAATTATTCATCCTAACTTCGATTTAAATATATTTTTAATCATTATCATTTTAAATGTCAAAACCCATTAGAATTAGTTAAATTAAATTTTTAAATTTACCCCAAAATTCAGGGTTGTTATAGTCTCCCCCACTTAACAACTTTTCGTCCTCGAAAAGAAACGAAGCTAAAAGTTGTTTAAGTATCCTATCTTAAATAATTTTATTTGTTGATTAACTTTCAAAATATATATAATTTTATATATTCAAAAATCATATTTTCAAAGATCGGATTATATATAATCAAAAATACGTTAATTATAAACTGGGCACTCTCAACTCATTCTAGGGCATTACTAACCCCATCTCTAATGAGTTTTCTCATTCTAGGATACTACTGATCCTATCTCTAATGAGTATTCTTATTGGATATTACTAATCCAATCTCTGATGAGTCTTTTGTTCAGTTCTAATGAGTTGTACCCCAAAGATTTGAGCTAACCAGAGCTCTGATACGAATTGTAACGGCTCGGATTTCGCACGGACCCGATCGATTGCATAATCGACTAAGACCGTTCAAAACCCGAATACGTTAACTCTGGGAATACAACATCAGAAAAATAACAGCAGACTTTTATAAACATTACAATAATGTTACATCAGAGTACAGAACATATCAGAGTACATTGAATAAAATACAACGGAAGATAAATTACAACAAATTATAATACAATACAGCGGAAGACTTTTATGCTCTGGATACAGCTTTAGGCTTCGATCCAGAATCCTGCTTAAGAGATAAATATCTGCAAAAAAGCTACTCGACTGCCCGTGTGGAAAAGAGGGCACCCGAGTTTGCAAAGTGAAACAAACTACGAGTCAGTAATGGGACTGGTGTGAGAATTCTTAACAAATATAACTAATAGCAATAAGGCAAATCCAAGGACCACGCCGCTAACGCGGAACAGGTTTTATTCCAATGGATTGTCGGTGCATAAATTAAAGTAAATCGTTAAACAACGCAATGCTTTTTGGAAAAATGAAACCATTATAAGACTCAAGTCCCATCACACAATGCAACGCAAACCGGCGGATAGAGTTTTACCTTGTAATGGTCAAAAATGCTTGATACGATTAAAAAAAGGGTTTGATATTATTACTAGTGTATATAAGTTTCAAAAACAATTCAATCATAGACGGCATAGTACACCATCCTACTATGTCGCCATACTAGTTCTACAATCCAAACCACATGAGGTCGTATTGGAAATTGGGTTTCCATCATGAGTCAAGGCTAGGGAGGAGTTCCTAACTGATTCGAGACACTCTAGCTAATGTCTCAGGATTCCCCGCAGTGAACCCTTGGATCCTGCAGTGCCGGTCCACACATACGATTTTGCAAATTGGCAATTCCTGAACACACGTTTCCCGGTCCTATAGGACCTATCATCCGAGGCGCCTCATTCCATCATCCACATAAGTAAAATGTCGGGCCGTGTAAAACCCAAACACCACTTCTAGCTAGAAAGAAACGTGCTGCTCTCCCTACATTCCCTTCTTCCGTTTTAGACTCCAACCGAGGTGTGAGCCTCGCGAAGCTACGTAATACACAAAGCTATGCTTATTCAAGCTGTGCTTTGATCGTCACCACAAGGTTCTGCTTTTCAACAAGAAACCTTGATCATTGCATCTTGGTATGCCACACTGTCAATCCATATCATACTATTAATCCTTTGCCAAAATATACAAAAGGGTGTTAAGCAAGAGAATAAATTCTCCGCCACCAAACATTCATACATTCGACAGAAAATCAATAAATACATTATAAAGTAGTATAATGTCGGACACACATTCCATTTATAAGCCTGTTCTGGGTCTGAATGAGACTATATCCGGTAGATCTCCAAGCACGTTTGGACAACTACCACCGAAACCCTTTTCAAGGTAGCAAATCAATCGAGGGCATCAGTAGCCGTCATCCATTCAATGTCGAAGATTACCGGTCTTCAATCACCGTCTTCAACTCTTCGACTTAGGTCGACATATAATCATTTGAAATGAGATTGAACTCGGAATTTTCAAATGATCCTCGCATATATATATTTTAAAATCATTTCACATCGTTATTAGTATTTAATAACGATCTATCATTATTTTTATTTATATAAAAACAACTAAATTTAATTTAACGACGCTTCGGGTCAGTGGGCGACCCTGGCGCTGTTTTTACTCAAATTTGTTTACACGTTTCTCAAAATCTAACCATTGGATTTTAACATAATTCATATCGTTGGAAAGATCTTCCCAAGGAGAACCTAAAGGTTTTGGTTTTGGGAAAATTCGACGGTCAGATATTTCGGTATGATCAATTAAAGACACAATTCTAAAACGCGAACTTCCAAGCTCAATTCGTTTGATTTTAAGTACTCTCTCTATCTCTCTCTCTCTCTCTCTCTCTCTATATATATATATATATATATATATATATATATATATATATATATAATTCTGTCATCCATTCCATTCACTATATTTTGCTAACATCGAATATCCCTATTTGTATAAATAATGTCGAGGTATAACCTGACACACTATAATGCTTATTTTTATTTTAATTCACATACACATGCTATATCCAACAATGCATTTTTTTCTTCTTTCTATTTACACCAAGTGTATATTAGGTTTCATTATTCTTTTTAATGAAAATCCATTCCTTAAAATTTCTAATCCTTTTATTTAAATTAAAAAATGTAAATTTCTATTCCTATTTTATTTACATTGAGAAATGTAAACTTATATTTCAATATATTATTATATTGAAATGTAACTTTTATTTCATATTCTATTCACATTGGAAAATGTAAATTCCTAATCATTCTTTTATTTCTTTTGTTTACATTGAAAAATGTAAATTCTTTTATTTACATAAAAAAAATATAATTTCTATTTCATCCTTATTTACATTGAAAAATGTAAGTTTCTATATTTCTCTAATTACATATAAAAATGTAACTTCCTATTTTTCTTTTATTTACAATGAAAAATGTAACTTCTTTTTACCGCCTTTAAAATGGCGATAAAAATATATAATATTTATTCTATTCTTTTATCGCAACTAAAGTGACGATAAAAATATACATTCCATTTCTACTCTTTTTATCGCATCTAAAATGACGATAAAAAATATACATTTTAATTCTATTATTTTTATCGCATCTAAAATGACGATAAAAATATACATTTCAATTCTATTATTTTTATCCACATTAAAAATGTAAACTTTTCTTTTTAATATAATCTACATTAAAAATGTGACTTTTCTTTTTAATTTAATCTACATTGCATTAAATAATTTTGCAATGTCAAAATCTAATCTTTTCATTACATAAAAATGTAATTTTCTTACTTTAAATCTTAATTACATGAAAATATAAACTTTAACTTAATTACATAAAAATGTAATTTTCTTCTTTTTCTTAATTTACATGAAAATATAAACTTTAACTTAATTACATAAAAATGTAATTTTCTTCTTTTTACTCTATTTACAAAAAAATGTAAATTTTCTTCCTTTTTAATTACAATGTAAATTTCCCTCCTTTTAATTACATTAAAAATGTAATTAACATTACGGTGAAAAAATCTATCTTTTTAAATTACATTAAAAATGTAATTTTGATTTTAACGTCAAATTCTTCTGTTTAATTACATTAAAATGTAATTCTTATTTTAATGACCAAACCTTATCTTTTTAATTACATAAAAATGTAAGTAACATTACTCGTCAAATTTTGTCTTTTAGTTTGCAATGTAAAATCCTACTTTTTAGTTACATTAAAAATGTAATTAATATTACATGACAAATCTTGCTTTTTTAATTTGCAATGTAAAATTCTACCTTTTAAGTTACATTAAAAATGTGATTTAATTACACCGTCAAATTCTACATTTTAATTACATTAAAAATGTAATTTTATTAACAGTGCAAATTCTTCTTCTACAACTACATAAAAAAATGTAATTTTATTTTACATGTAAAAACATATTCTTTAATTACATATAACAATGCAATTTTATTTTCAATGCAAATTCTCCTTGTTTAATTACATATAAAAATGTAATTTTGATTACAATGCAATTTTTTTTCCAACCAAATGTAAATTCCATTAATTTACAAACAAAGGCATTCATTTTCTGTGCTGGTAATTTTCATCCAAACAATAACAAACTGCATGATTGTGTCAATATCATAATAACATAACATTGATTTACATGTCGGTGACAATTTCATCCTAACATTAACGAACAAATGTACATTTCTAATCAATTCTATATATACGATAAAAATATAAATTTTATCGCTAACATGTTTTCAGTACAAATAATGATCATCTTATATATTGCATAAAAATGTGTATTTCTATGCTAACATGTTTTCAGTACAAATAAATGAACATTTTGATCTAATTTAACATTTCTAACACAAATGACATTTCTTTTTATTTTAACATGAAATCACTAACTATAATGACATTTTGAAAAGTAAATGAACTTTATTCACAACAGCAAAATTACAAACAACATTCATCTAATACTGTTAGCATTAGGGAAAAATAAGATAAGATTTATACATGCAAAATAAAAAAAAGCCTCAATGCTAACAAAAAACAAAACTCCTAATTACTAATTACAGTTTGTAAACTACTCTCCATACTCAACTATAATGACATTTTTATTCTAAATAAACGGTGTTTCCTAATAAATGACATTTCTACTTGACATTTTCTAATAAATGACATTTCCATTTTAACCGTTCGAGTTCAATAAAAATGGTAACTTTATCTTATCAATTTTGTTTCAATAAAAATGTCATTTTTATTTCATACAAATCTAATTTAATAAAAATGGTTCTTTTCATTTCTGCTGAAAATCCTAATTCAACAAAATGAAAGGAAATCATATTTATGTTTGATGAGTTTGATTTTGACAAAAATGTAAATTTTGTCTCAACAAATTTATTTTGACAACAATGACCATTATGTTTTAACCAATTTACCTTGACAAAAATAACAAATTTGTTTTAACAAATTTATTTTGACAAAAATAACAAATTTGTTTTAACAAATTTATTTAACAAAAATCTATATTTTTGTTTTCAACAATTTTTATTACAACATGATATCATCTAATTAACAGATCTATACAATACATCAATCATAGAATCAAATCACGTCACATAACAAACAGAATTTTACCGCAGGGTGATGATAACACAAACATAAATAATTTTAATTATTTAAGTAGAAATAAAATAGAATTTCTCACATCGTTTTGAATTTCAGCGCCGTTTAGATCCAAAATTTATCAAAAATTCAACTTCCTCAGAATCAGATCTAGTCAGTTTCATTGCAAAGATCTCGGTCTCAGATCGTGACGCACCTGAAATCGTTCAGTTTCGAGTTCGTATGAGTGAGATATGGTTAAATTAAGATTGGTAAAAATTGAATTAAATTAATTAGCCAACTAAAGTTTGAAAAAGTCAACCTCACCCTCATCTTCCTCTTCCACGTTCAAAGCCGTTCCATGAAACCCATAGGCTTCCAAACAAGGGTTCCAAATAACTTGAAATTGGCGAAGCTTGAAGACGATCGGAAGGTGGCATATTGGAGAGGGAGGAGAGGGGGTTGGTGCGCCCTAGGTGTGGTTGCCCGCGGTGGGCCCTAGGAGGAGCGGCGGGGCTGAGTTGGGCGCGGGTTTGGAGGTGAAATCCGGGCCAAAAACTCCACTAAATCCGATCATCACCTTATGGAATCAAAGCTTGTGTAAATCTCTACAATTAGTTCCAAAGAAGCATTGAATTTCATTGAAGGAATTTGGAGAAATTAAGGGATGAAAATTCGTGCATTCTAGGCCATGGAAAGAGGAGATGGCGGCTGGTGTAATAAGATTAGGGTTAGGGTTTTCTAATTAGCCTATTATTTATATTATTATATTCACTAATTACCCATTAAGGCCCGTTTAGCAACTTTGTCAGATTTCAGCCCAACGACTGTCGTTCCTACCCATTAACCCCTATTCCGGACTCATCTAGCTATGTCCCGCAGGCCCAAATGACTGTCTTGATCCAGTTTTCTTTATTTTAAAATATTTTTACTTTTATTTTTAATTCAACCGTATGAATAAATTCACCGGGGCCATAAATCAACTTCGAAAAATCCCGAAAAATATTTTTAGCTATGTTTTGATGCTGCGGACCTAGGAAAATTTATTTCGTTCAATTCTAAGCCTCTTTGAAAAATGGCCTTTTTCAAATCGATTAAAATTGACAAAACACAAATCTTTTTGCCACGGTCACAAATTAATTTTAAAAATTATGAAAAATTAAACTTAGCAATAATTTGACATTCCGAATCCAACAAAAGTGGTTTCGTCGATAACAGAGGTCGTCTGAAAAATGGCTATTTTTAATATTAATATATATATATATATATATATAAATCCTACAGCGACTATTTTGAAATTTCAGCTGGGCATAACTTTTGATTCCCGCTATAAAATTTCGATTTTTCGGATTCGTTGGAAAGATATTTTAAAAGAGATTCTAATATTTTTGATTTCACTAAAATCCATTAAATTTCGCATCCTATATGGTCAGTCAAAGTTCAAGTTTGACTTTTCAAACTACCGCGCTATTTCTTACTCCTTTTATAATTAAAATCAAATTATTCATCCTAACTTCGATTTAAATAAATTTTTAATAATTATTATTTTAAATAAATTATTTTAAATGTCAAAACCCATTAAAATTAGTTAAAATAATTTTTTAAATTTACCCCAAAATTCAAGGTTGTTAAAGTCTCCCCCACTTAAAAACTTTTCGTCCTCGAAAAGGAACGAAGCTAAAAGTTATTTAAGTATCCTATCTTAAATAATTTTATTTTTGATTAACTTTCAAAATGTGTATAATTTTATATATTCAAAAATCATATTTCCAAAGATCGGATTATATATAATCAAAAATACGTTAATTATAAACTGGGCACTCTCAACACATTCTAGGGCATTACTAACCCCATCTCTAATGAGTTTTCTCATTCTAGGATACTACTGATCCTATCTTTAATGAGTATTCTTATTGGATATTACTAATCCAATCTCTGATGAGTCTTTTTTTCAGTTCTAATGAGTTGTACCCCAAAGATTTGAGCTAACCAGTGCTCTGATACCAACTGAAACGACTTGGATTTCGCACGGACCCGATCGATCGCAAAATCGACTAAGACCGTTCAAAACCCAAATACGTTAACTCTGGGAATACAACAACATCCGAACAATAACATCATACTTTTATAAACATTAAAATAATGTTACATCAGAGTACAGAACATATCAGAGTACATTGAATAAAATACAACGGAAGATAAATTACAACAAATTATAATACAATACAACAGAAGACTTCTATGCTCTGGACATAGCTTTAGGCTTCGATCCAGAATGTTGCTCAAGAGATAAATATCTGCAAAAAGCTACTCGACTGCCCGTGTGGAAAAGAGGGCACCCGAGTTTGCAAAGTGAAACAAACTACGACTCAGTCATGGGACTGGTGTGAGAATTCTTAACTAATATAACTAATAGCAATAAGGTAAATCCAAGGACCACGCCGCTAACGCGGAACGGGTTTTATTCCAATGGATTGCCGGTGCATAAATTAAAGTAAATCGTTAAACAACGCAATGCTTTTTGGAAAAATGAAACCATTATAAGACTCAAGTCCCATCACACAATGCAACGCAAACCGGAGGATAGAGTTTTACCTTATAATGGTCAAAAATGCTTGATACGATAAAAAAAGGGGTTTGATATTATTACTAGTGTATATAAATTTCAAAAACAGTTCAATCATAATGTATCAGTCACAGACGGCATAGTACCCCATCCTACTATGTCGCCATACTAGTTCTACAATCAAAACCGCATGAGGTCGTGTTGGAAATTGGGTTTCTATCATGAGTCAAGGCTAGGGAGGAGCTCCTTACCGATTCGAGACACTCGGGCTAATGTCTCAGGATTCCCCATAGTGAACCCTTGGATCCTGCAGGGCCGGTCCACACATACGATTTTGCGGATTGGCAATTCCTGAACACACGTTTCCTGGTCCTGTAGGACCTATCATCCGAGGCGCCTCATTCCATCATCCACATAAGTAAAATGTCGGGCCATGTAAAACCCAAACACCACTTCTAGCTAGAAAGAAACATGCTGATCTCCCTGCGTTCCCTTCTCCCGTTTTAGACTCCAACCAGGGTGTGAGGCTCGCGAAGCTACGTAATACACAAAGCTATGCATATTCAAGCTGTGCTTTGATCGTCACCACAAGGTTTTGCTTTTCAACAAGAAACCTTGATCATTGCATCTTGGTATGCCACACTCTCAATCCATATCATACTATTAATCCTTTGCCAAAATATAAAAAATGGGTGTTAAGCAAGAGAATAAATTCTCCGCCACCAAGCATTCATACATTCGATAGAAAATCAATAAATACAATATAAAGGAGTATAATGTCGGACACACATTCCATTTATAAGCCCGTTCTGGGTTTGAAAAAAAACTATATCCGGTAGATCTCCAAGTACGTTTGGACAACTACCACCGAAACCCTTTTCAAGGTAGCAAATCAATCGAGGGCATCACTAGCCGTCATCCATTCGATGTCGAAGATTACTGGTCTTCAATCACCGTCTTCAACTCTTCGACTTATGTCGACGTATAATCATTTGAAATGAGATTGAACTCGGAATTTTCAAATGATCCTCGCATATATATTTTAAAATCATTTCACATCGTTATTAGTATTTAATAACGATATATTGTTATTTTTATTTATATAAAAATAGCTAAATTTAATTTAACGACGCTTCGGGTCAATGGGCGACCCTGGCGCTGTTTTTACTCAAATTTGTTTTACACGTTTCCCTAAATCTAACCATTCGATTTTAACATAATTCATATCGTTGGAAAGGTCTTCCCAAGGTGAACCTAACGGTTTCATTTTTGGGAAAATCCGATGGTCGGATAATTCGGTATGATCAATTAAAGACATAATTCTAAAACGCGAACTACCACGCTCAATTCGTTTGATTTTAATTTCTATATATATATATATATATATATATATAATTATATATAATTCCGTCATCCATTCCATTCACTATATTTTGCTAACATCGAATATCCCTATTTGTATATATAATGTCGAGGTATAACATGACACACAATAATGCTTATTTTTATTTTATTTCACATACACATGCTATATCCAACAATGCATTTTTTTTCTTCTTTTAATTTACACCAAATGTATATTTGGTTTCATTATTCTTTTTAATGAAAATCCATTCCTTAAAATGTAAATTTCTAATCCTTTTATTTACGTTAAAAAAATGTAAATTTCTATTCCTATTTTATTTACATTGAGAAATGTAAACTTTTATTTCAATATATTATTATATTGAAATGTAACTTTTATTTTATATTTATTTACGTTGTAAAATGTAAATTCCTAATCATTCTTTTATTTCTTTTGTTTACATTGAAAAGTGTAAATTCTTTTATTTGCATAAAAAAAATTCTATTCCAACCATATTTACATTGAAAAATGTAAGTTTCTATATTTCTCTAATTACATATAAAAATGTAACTTCCTATTTTTCTTTTATTTACATTGGAAAATGTAACTTCTTTTTACCGCCTCTAAAATGACGATAAAAATATATAATATTTATTCTATTCTTTTATCGCATCTAAAGTGACGATAAAAGTATACATTCCATTTCTACTCTTTTTATCGCATCTAAAATGACGATAAAAAATAAACATTTTAATTCTATTATTTTTATCGCAGCTA
This sequence comes from Allium sativum, assembly GCA_030737875.1. NCBI lineage: Eukaryota > Viridiplantae > Streptophyta > Magnoliopsida > Asparagales > Amaryllidaceae > Allium > Allium sativum. The sequence goes on along the minus strand of JASFAX010000020.1, from coordinate 37,857,115 downwards.
AAATGATGATAAAAATATACATTTCAATTCTATTATTTTTATCCGCATTAAAAATGTAAACTTTTCTTTTTAATATAATCTACATTAAAAATGTGACTTTTCTTTTTAATTTAATCTACATTGCATTAAATAATTTTGCAATGTCAAAATCTAATCTTTTCATTACATAAAAATGTAATTTTCTTACTTTAAATCTTAATTACATGAAAATATAAACTTTAACTTAATTATATAAAAATGTAATTTTCTTCTTTATCTTAATTTACATGAAAATATAAACTTTAACTTAATTACATAAAAATGTAATTTTCTTCTTTTTATTCTATTTACATAAAAATGTAAATTTTCTTCCTTTTTAATTACAATGTAAATTTCTCTCCTTTTAATTACATTAAAAATGTAATTAACATTATGGTGAAACATTCTATCTTTTTAAATTGCATTAAAAATATAATTTTGATTTTAACGTCAAATTCTTCTGTTTAATTGCATTAAAATGTAATTCTTATTTTAATGACCAAACCTTATCTTTTTAATTACATAAAAATGTAAGTAACATTACTCGTCAAATTTTGTCTTTTAGTTTGCAATGTAAAATCCTACTTTTTAGTTACATTAAAAATGTAATTAATATTACATGACAAATCTTGCTTTTTTAATTTGCAATGTAAAATTCTACCTTTTAAGTTACATTAAAAATGTGATTTTAATTACACCGTCAAATTCTACTTTTTAATTACATTAAAAATGTAATTTTATTAACAGTGCAAATTCTTCTTCTACAATTACATAAAAAAATGTAATTTATTTTACATATAAAAACATATTCTTTAATTACATATAACAAGGCAATTTTATTTTCAATGCAAATTCTCCTTCTTTAATTACATATAAAAATGTAATTTTGATTACAATTCAAATTCTTTCTTTTTTTTCAACCAAATGTAAATTCCATTAATTTACAAACAAAGGTATTCATTTTCTGTGCTGGTAATTTTCATCCAAACAATAACAAACTGCATGATTGTGTCAATATCATAATAACATAACATTAATTTACATGTCGGTGACAATTTCATTTTAACATTAACGAACAATTGTACATTTCTAATCTATTCTATATATACGATAAAAATGTACATTTTATCGTTAACATGTTTTCAGTACAAATAATGATCATGTAACAACCCGTATTTCGATAACATGATTAAAGACGAGAATCAAGGCAGAATTTAATTTTAAATTCTGAATCAAGTGAAACGGGCTATGTCATTGCGTTCGTCTCGGAAAAATACGCGAAATAGAGTCCGAGTTTTCGAAAATCGGAGTCCGTATGACCAAGATATGGCCTCACGAAGTTTCACGAAAAATTCCCAAATTAAATAATTAAGTGAAATGGGTTGCGCAGAGAAATATATATATTGATATATATATATATATAATTGAAAATTAAATAAATAAATATGCAAAAATGTTCAAAACAGCGAATTGGGATAGGGGAATAACCGAACCGGCCGATTTTTGAGGTCGACCCGAGCCCGCTGGGTCGACTGGGGGTTAATCCAGGGTGTTTGGCTGTCAACCCGTGGGCCGATTCGCTCAAATGCATATTTTGCATTTGGATGGTTCTCATGGTTCATCTTTAATCTAAAGGCCCTAGATGGTTCCTACACTTGACTTCTTCCCCAAGACATGCTTTGATGGCTTGGATTGAATCTAGGTTTAATCCTATGGCCTAAAACACTTGCCTAATCTATAAATAAGACCCTAACCTATCCTAAATCCTCATTATTCATTCATGCAACTAAACTATGGCAAAATTCCTACTCTCATGGCCTCCACTCAACTATCCTAGCCTCCACTTCATTTCTATGAGAGGTTTCATGATCATGAGAGTATTAGAGAGTCCCTATGTTAGTATGAGAGCTTCTCAAGTTGATTTCAAGGCAAAAGCTTTGATCTTTGTTCATAAAGATGGTATTTTTGTTGATTTGGAGTGTTCATCTTTGGGTTTTTGGGTGATGGCATGCATAGGCTTCATCACAAGCTTTAGTTTAATCGATTTAGGCCTTCATAGCTATGTAAGCCCTTCCCTACTCTTAGATATTAACTATGAAGTTAAATGTTCATGTTGAAAGTTTGGGTTTGATTAATTGGAATGATGCATGCTATCATGTTATGCAAGTTTATGAAGTCATTATCTTGATCTTATGAGCTAAAAGCCACAACCTTTATGTTGAAATGTTGCATTATGCAACATGAGAATCTTCATAATCATTATGTCAACTTGCATATGAAGTCATAATCCTTATATGATGATATATGCGAGTTTCTAGCCATCATTCCATGTCTTTTGTCACCATGATTCGCTTATGTACCAAGTTTGGGTTGATGCATGTTTTTGAGGCTTAAGAATGTAACATGCAAGCTAATGAACACATTTGTGCCTCATTTGCCACCATGATTAACTTGTGGCTTAATACCCAATTTTGTCATTCCTTTGCCAAGTCTCTTCTTTTAATCCATCACGTTGTTGCGAACGTATATGCTAGTTTAAAAAGCGTTGGGGTCACATTATGGGGAAACATAATGGGTATAAACATGACAACATGTAACGTTAAATATGACATGTGTTTATACTTGAAAACATGACTTGAAATATAACATGGAAGTTGACATGTAAGTATGCATAAAAACATAAGCTTGGGAATTTACCTATTAAGTTAGGTCTACCCATTGGGAATTTACCTATTAAGTTAGGTCTACCCAATTGCTTGAAAACTTGACTATGAACATGACACTAGACTAAACATGAAAGTGGCCAACTCGAGGTTGGGTTGAGTTTGCAACGTAAAACTACCCGGAACCGACCGGCCTAACTAGTAGTTGCAAACAATAGGACCCAATGTGAGAAGTTGGTCATGTTGTGCTTGAACCCGAGGTTAGACCAAGTTGTGGTGTAAAGCTACCCGGAACCGACCGGCTTAACTAGTAACCACAACAAAGTCTAATGTGAGAGGTTGGGGTGCATTAAGTAATTAATGCCACATGATAGGGTTAAGTTAATTTGATTAATGACTCTTAACCAAATATGACATGGGTAAATGGGTTAAGTAAATTGGTTAGGCTAATGATACTTAACAAAACATGACAAGGTTGGGTAGGTTAAGTGATTTGATTTGCCTAATGACGCTTAACCATTTTTATACGACTAGTGGACGGGGATTAAGTTAACCAACACTTAATCAATCCAACATGATAATTTGGCAAGGTTAAGTAAGTTTTCTTAATGACACTTAACCATACAAGATGATTAGGGGATGGGGTTAAGTAATTTGCACCTAACTAATCCGACACGGTAATTAGATGGGGTTAAGTAATCCACACTTAACTAATCTAAACACGGTAATTCGATGGGGTTAAGTTAAACACTTAACCAATTTAAACTCGGTAATTCAATGAGGTTAAGTAACCAATACTTAACCAACTTAACGTGATAATTTAATGGGGTTAAGCAACTTATACTTAACCAATTATACATGATGATTTGATGGGGTTAAGTAACTTACACTTAACCAATCTAATACGCGGACCTGATAAGGTTAAGTCACAAGACCTTTTTAGAATATACTTAACCATTGTAGTACGATTAGAGGATGGGGTTAAGCCAACCTATACTTAACCAATCCGACTCGATAATTTGATGGGATTAAGATAATCTATGCTTAATCGATCTAGCAAGATAATCCGATAGGATTAAGGTAAGCTAGTACTTGACCAATTTGACTTGATAGGGTTAAGTCATGAGCCTCTGGGTACACTTAACCAACTTGTGGGACTAAGTCTTGAACTTAAATACTTAGCCAATCTTTGACGTGATTCGTGGGCGGGTTAAGTCATGGACTTGAATGATAACACTTAACCCAATAGACAAACCCTAGCTAGAAGAACTAGGTAGAAAACCGTAGTTAATCAAGGATAACGGGAAAGGAAGCTAAGTGGTAAACCTTAGTTAAGGGTAACTAAGTAATAATTCTTAGCTAAGGACATAGGACTAATTCTCAAAACGATGAGTAACCTGATACGGTAGGTCATCGCTTAGTATACGAGGGGGAGCAAGTTATCTGACTTGGATAAAAGCTTCAGCGCACTGGGTGCCGAAGTGGAAGCTTCGGGGGACGTGAAGATATTCTTGGGATCCCTCTGTGGGCTGCCAGGTAATTATACTAGGCCCATGAGAGGTTAAGGTCTGCGTTAGAAGGACCAAGAGTATGCCTTGGTTGCTATGCGAGCAACCTAAAGACTGGGATGGATTAGCGTGGAGTCGACGATTCTTGTTTTTGCCCTGGATAGCACATCGCCGACTACCTACCATCTTTAGTCAATCGTGTACGTGCGGAAAGGCAGGGAACCCCCAACAGACCATGTGCTTGCTATCGAGTCATGGGTGAGGTTGGCCCGTAGGAAAGTGGGCTATAGTGGGGCCGGGGAGTGGTTCTTATACATGATTTTTCTTGGATTGCCTTTCAGTAGTTGAGGGAGGGGTCACGTGGGACCATAGCCACGGGTACAAAAACAGACCTTGATATCTGCATCGGCAGACGATTTAAAGCTCCCGACCGAGTTCCGTATTTCTTGATTTGCCCTGGCACGGAACTCGGATGGCACATTGGGGAACATGTGCATCTAGACATGGAAAACGATTCACGATACATACGTGGGATCAAGGGCGCGGTTGACGGGTGGCGTAATCCCTAGTGGTCCTAGGTGGCCAAAACCCAAACCGAGACACGGAAACGTTCATTAGGTAGCATAATCCCTAGCGGTCCTAGGTGGCATAAATCCTAAGTGGACGCGCGATAGTTCATGGTAAGGAAACACAACTAGATCAAGGGTTGCAGTCCAAAACAACTTCAAGGATAAACCGTTTACATGGGAAAGCCCGTACAGCCTACGGCAAAGGACTGAACTTATACATGGGAAGAAACATATGAGTTGAGTAACCTATATATGCGGCATATTAGGTTGACATGGACCACTACACGACTTTTGAGTAAGGGTCATTCACGGATAACACGTAATACAGTTGGGGTACTAGTACGGTAGGTGCAGAGCAGATATACAGGATAGATGCCATGGGACGTTATACGCGATAGATATCTTGGGATATTATACTTGATAGAAACCTGACAATGTGATACCTTGTTTTATCTTGACACCGTAGTTTATCACGACACCCTAGTTTATCTGAGTTCAGTAGTTCATCCTGTTATTTTGATTTAGCTTATCTATCTTGTTATCATGCTTATGTTCATCTCAGTTTCTCATGTCAGTTAACTTTACTAGTTTTTATACTAATAGTAGATAGGGCTTACTCAGTCTTTTTGACTGACCCGTTTTGTTTCGCCTCTTTTCTTCCGTTTCCCCCCCCCCCCCCAGGTTACAGGGAGGAAACACTGCTGTTTAGTTCGGACTTCTTCTGCTTGAAGGTCATCATGGATGGCTTGGACTTTTCCTGGCTATGGCTACTTTACTGTTTTTATTTGGGGAATAATTTATGAAAAAGTCTTTATGCTTCTTTACTATTGCAAGACAGGTTTTGATGTACTCTGATGTAAAAGGCTTTAGACCTTATGTATTCATGTTTATGAAAGTTCGATTTTACTTCCGCTATTTTATATGTTCTGTCTTGTGATATTTCTGTGCATGTTTACCAATAATGCCCCTCTAAAGCTAGTGCATTCCTTTGCGAGTGACCCTAGCGGAGGCGGGGTGTTACAGATCATCTTATATATTGCATAAAAATGTGTATTTCTATGCTAACATGTTTTCAGTACAAATAAATGAATATTTTGATCTAATATAACATTTCTAACACAAATGACACTTCTTTTTATTTTAACATGAAATCACTACTGTAATGACATTTTTATTCTAAATAAACGGCGTTTCCTAATAAATGTCATTTCTACTTGACATTTTCTAATAAATGACATTTCCATTTTAACCGTTTAGTTCAATAAAAATGGTAACTTTATCTTATCAATTTTGTTTCAATAAAAGTGTCATTTTTATTTCATACAAATCTAATTTTATTAAAATGGTTCTTTTTATTTCTGTTGAAAATCCTAATTCAACAAAATGAAAGGAAATCCTATTTATGTTCGACGAGTTTGATTTTGACAAAAATGTAAATTTTGTCTTAACAAATTTATTTTGACAACAATGACCATTATGTTTTAATCAATTTACCTTGACAAAAAAAAAACAAATTTGTTTTAACAAATTTATTTTGACAAAAATAACAAATTTGGTTTAACAAATTTATTTAACAAAAATCTATATTTTTGTTTTCAACAATTTTTATTACAACACGATATCATCCAATTAACAGATCTATACAACACATCAATCATAGAATCAAATCACGTCACGTAACAAACGGAATTTTACCGCAGAGTGATGATAACACAAACATAAATAATTTTAATTATTTAAGCAGAAATAAAATAGAATTTCTCACATCGTTTTGAATTTCAGCGCCGTTCAGATCCAAAATTTGTCAAAAATTCAATTTCCTTAGAATCAAGTCTAGTCAGTTTCATTGCAAAGATCTCGGTCTCAGATCGTGGCGCACCTAAAATCGTTCAGTTTCGAGTTCGTATGAGTGAGCTATGGTTAAATTAAGATTGGTAAAATTTTTAATTAAATTAATTATTCAACTAAAGTTTGAAAAAGTCAACCTCGCCCTCATCTTCCTCTTCCACGTTCAAAGCCATTCCATGAAACCCATAGGCTTCCAAACTAGGGTTCCAAATAACTTGAAATTGGCGAAGCTTGAAGACGATCAGAAGGTGGCATATCAGAGAGGGAGGAGATGGGGGTTGGTGCGCCTTAGGGGTTGATGGCCGCGGTGGGCCCTAGGAGGTGCGGCGGGGCTGAGTTGGGCGTGGGTTTGGAGGTGAAATCCGGGCCAAAAACTCCACTAAATCCGATCATCACCTTATGGAATCAAAGCTTGTGTAAATCTCTACAGTTAGTTCCAAAGAAGCATTGAATTTCATTTAAGGGATTTAGAGAAATTGAGGGATGAAAATTCATGCATTCTAGGCCATGGAAAGAGGAGATGGCGGCTGGTGTAATTAGATTAGGGTTAGGGATTTTCTAATTAGCCTATTATTTATATTATTACATTCACTAATTGCCCATTAAGGCCCGTTTAGCAACTTTGTCAGATTTCAGCCCAACGACTATTGTTCCTACCCATTAACCCCTATTCCGGACTCATCTTGCTATGTCCCACATGCCCAAATGACTGTCTTGACCCAGTTTTCTTTATTTTAAAATATTTTTACTTTTATTTTTAATTCAACCGTACGAATAAATTCACCGGGGCCACAAATCAACTTCGAAAAATCCCAAAAAATATTTTTAGCTATGTTTTGATGCTGTGGACCTAGGAAAATTTATTTCGTTCAATTCTGAGCCTCTTTGAAAAATGGCCTTTTTCAAGTCGATTAAAATTGACCGAAATTGACAAAACACAAATCTTTTTTCCACGGTCACAAATTAATTCTAAAAATTATGAAAAATTAAACTTATCAATAATTTGACATTCTGAATCCAACAAAAGTGGTTTCATCGAAAACAGAGGTCGTATGAAAAATGGCTATTTTTAATTTTAAAAAATATATATAAATCCTACAGTGACTATTCTGAAATTTCAACTGGGCATAACTTTTGATTCCCGCTATAAAATTTCGATTTTTCAGATTCTTGGAAAGATATTTTAAAAGAGATTCTAATATTTTTGGTTTCACTAAAATCCGTTAAATTTTGCATCCTGTACGGTCAGTCAAAGTTCAAGTTTGACTTTTCAAACTACCGCGCTATTTCTTACTCCATTTATAATTAAAATTAAATTATTTATCCTAACTTCGATTTAAATAAATTTTTAATCATTATTATTTTAAATAAATTATTTTAAATATCAAAACCCATTAAAATTAGTTAAAATAAATTTTTAAATTTACCCCAAAATTCAGGGTTGTTACATAATCCATCAGATCTGGTTTCTAATTCATGTTTGTCTTTCACTTCTGTATAGCAAATCGATCCCTTAATTTCTCTTCTTTCGTGGTGGACTCTCAAACTTGCTTCGTTCATCTCTGGCAAGAGAGTTGTTCGCGACCCTCATTCAAATACATAGAGCTATGTTAGATTTGAACAGTGCACCAAAATGGAGACTCTTTTAATTGTGGATTGGTCATGCAGCGTGCTGGTGAGATTTTTTGTTTTTGACCTACTTTTGTATTGTTTTGAACTGGTGATTAGTCTGGCTTGCTTCTTCTTACTAGTTGTGGTTGGAGCAGTCTCTTTGGGGGTTTCGACCTGTCAAGTGAGTAAGTCAGTGTGGCGTTTTTGCTAGCTATTTCATTTTTGCTGAGACAGTGTTGTAATTTTTGGATCTGATAGTTGGTTTTGAAGTGTGTTGGGTTTGGAAGTTAACTATAAATTGGCATTGTTGTTGTTTGTATCTGTTGGAGCTTGCAAGTTGTATTGGTTTTCTTGGGACTGTTTAGTAACCATTGAGTGGAAGTGAATTTTGGAGGCAAAGTGTAGGCAACCGCCTGATTTGTCTATACTCGTATGTTTTTTCCTCGTTTTTTTGTGTTTGACTACATGTTTGGTGCTATTGTGAGTGCTTGGAGGTGAGTGTAAGAGGAGACTGTGTGCTACAGAGCTTGGTGAGTGGGGCTTCCCTTTGGTGGTGCTATGTGCTTGCTTGTTATTTCCAGTGTATTGTGAGAGCCTTGTTTTGACTCCTTAGGTTTAGTATTGTTGTAAATTTGGGATTATTAACATGTGTATTATGTGATTGCTTAGGCAGCTGATGATGTTATTTTGTATTTTCTGCATTTCTAGTTAGATTAATATAGGATTAGGAAAATGTATGTAGCAGATCTTCTGTACCTTCTTGTAATCATTATTTGTTTTATGGGAAAAGTGTTACGGACCACTTTAAAAACTGGTTGGCCTTACAAAAAAAGCACAACTAATCGATTGCAACAAGTGGAAGTAGGTATGATTTTTCAAACCAATACAAAACCTTTGTCTTCATTTACCTTTATGTACTCTATGGCTGCTCTGTGACTATTTTGTGACTGATTACTGCAAATATTATCTAATTCGAATACGAATTGGATGTTGGTGTGCGATTGACCAAAATCAAGCTTTAATATACATCAACAAATTTTACAAGTCATAAATAAGAGATATCATAACTTCATTTTATGTTGATTTGTATGATCAAGAAGGAAGATTTGCCTCTTAATTTCCATTTATTCTCATATTTTTATTCAACAAAATATTTTCTTGTTTTGGCAACTTTTTTAGCTAAACAATATTCTTAAAGCACTTTCGCTTAATTTGATAAAGTGAAATTTGAAATTAACGCGCTTCATGTGGATCGACTTGTACCCGCATACGTACTACGATTGTATGTCATGCCTTGCATTATTTACAATGATAAAATTCAGTGATTTTCTAAACAATAGTAAACACTATTCTAAATAAGTTTTTGGTGCCATTGCCAGGATAAGTAATTTTTTTTAATTTAATTTTCGAATTAATTATTTGTTTACTTTATTTCTGTATGAGCTTTCAAAAAAGAAAATGATTGTTTTTTTCATTTTTCATTTATTTTATTTTGTTCATGTTTCCTATTTCATTTGTGTGTGTGTTATGTTATCAGTATCATTAGTTGTGTTTGTTTGCTCATCTTTTTTTTTGAGTGGTTTATTTTTAGAATTCAACTTGTTGTCATTAGGGATAAGCAATCTTCGGTTCAAAGCAAATTAACTAACCATTCATTTCGATCGGTTTGATTTTAAAGCTAAATCAGTTTGAATTTAGTTTGGATTTTTTTTTGTTATCAATTCAACCGAATTAACTAAACTCTTAACTTGTTATCTAATTTTACAGTGTTGTAGTACTCTATATAATTAGTTTAGTGACAAAATAAAAACATATGTGTTGCAAATATGTCAAATTTCATTATAAATATAAAGTTTACTATAAGAAAATTTTCCAAACATGAATTTATGTTTTACATTGAGTGAATTCATCATTTAAATAATAACACGTATTTCAAGTTTGGTTAAATTGGTTACTGATCGAATTAACTGAAATTAATTAGGCTCAGTTCGGTTTGAAAAAAAATTGGTTGAGATTTTTTTACATTAAAACCAACGGAATCGATTGAACGCTCACCCCTAGTTTTCATTACATTTTTGAAAAGAAAAATTATACACATTTGTTGCTACATTTTTTTGTTCATTTGGGCATTTAGTGTCGTTCTATTTAGTTTTTTTTTAATTTGATGTTAGTTTTCATTTTTTTTTCTACAAAATGTTCACTTGTGATGGTTCATTGGGTGTCAGTTATGTTTTGTGCTGGATTTTTTGAATTTTTCTTTTCATTTGTTGTTTCTACTTTCATAAGGACTATTTTACATTTGCAAAAATAAATTGTATAACCGTGAATAACTTGTTTACATTGCATTTATTTTGTGCTACATTACAAAATGTCTACCATAATTCACTTGTTGTTTCTGTAGTGACCTGCCATTTCGACCGCTTCAAGTAGGTAATTAAACCAACTTGAACCATTCAACAAGACAAATTGTTATTTAGCTTACAGGTTTAAAAAGAATCAGAAACAAAAATCACAAAATAAATAATAAAGTAAAATATCTCACAGTGAAAGCATTTTACACAAAAATATCAAAGTTATACAGTAAATTTTACATAGCGGAAATTTAAATACATGCATGGCTTTTAAATAAAATTTGCATAAGGTTTTCGAACTCAAGCGGCGAGTGTCTTCACAAATCTCTAACTTTGATAGCTAAAATCTTAGAATCTGCAACACTTGGGTTTGATCCGAGCATTTCATGCAAAACACTCACTATAAGAAAAAGTCACATATACATAGGCTAAAAAACGATGTCCTTATTTTTCTGGAGCAATGTCTTTGTCGATGATGTCTAAAGTACCCTTTTTTTACATTAGTTAAAAGACGATGTCAAAGCAGCTTTAAGACATTATAAATTAATTAATTATTATAATAAGTATTTTACCATATCAGGTTTTGACTGATGTCTATAATGGTTTATACTGATGTCTATGATGGCTTGTTTATGTTGTTTTCTCTCATCTCATATACAGAAATAAATATTTATTAAATGAAATACTATTGCACAGAATATAATATTCAAACAGTATTTTTATTTAATTAAATATTTTATTTCAACATATGAAATAGCATAAATTTCTGACTCCAACTATTTTACTTTCACATTTCTCATACATAATTCAGTACACTACACAATCAGTTTTGCATTCCCACCTTGCTACAACACTCATCACTCTAGTTGACTTGATCTTGATTTTCATTGTCTAGTTTGTGCTCCAGCTGTCCATTCTTCTGTACCTATCACGTACATTTCTAGAGCAGTAAACTGTAAAATATAATATAATTTGAACAGTAATTCAAGGCTACATGTGGCAGCAAGCATTACAAGTGACAATCAAGTTTCTAACATGAGGCATGATCAAAACATCATAGATATGGAAATGGACTCACAAGCTCGACAACAAAACCAATTACAGATTCTCAAGTAACATGAACAACCCAGAATGAACATGAATCAACATAGCACAACAAGTTCAACACTGCAAATAACAGCATGGGTGCAAAATAGAATGGCTTGGTCAAGTCTGGACACAACAGTGAACTTGAACATGGTGCTAGGTGAAACACAAGTGGTGAACAAAAGTCAACAAGCAACTGAAAGTAGCAAGTTCAAACTTGCATAGTACAAATTGTAGCTCAATAAGCTCAATGATAAAGCACAAGTACATAACATATATGAAAGAGCATGAACAAGATTGGTGAACATCGTGGTGGAACAACAAACTCAACAAGATGAAGTACACAGTCCAGACTCGACATGGCAGACTCAATATGGTCTTGTGTACACAAATTTATAGATAGCAAATGCTCAAATGACCAAGTGTATGTGAACAACTTGCAAGCATCAACATATAGAGTGTAACGACCTGCATTCTACGTATCGGAGGATCATAGAATAATTATTTTATTTTCAAACGAAGTCATAGTCGTGTAACTTTGGGAAAAGACTATTGGGGTCATTTCCCACATTCTCGAATTTTGCCGAATTTTAAATGACCGTTTTACCCCTAGCGAATCTTGTTTCGCCTATAACTTTTGATTGATAAGGATTTTTTACTTTAAACCCCTTCAATTGGAATCAAATGATAGTTTCCCATTCCGTAGAGTGGTCATGTTTTTCAAACGGACTTACTGTTTGGGAGATATGGCTGAAATAAGATTTGAAGATGGAAAAACAACCTAATCAGGCTTAATTAGATGATTAGCAGTTAGGCCCATAACCCATTTCGGGATTAGGGTAATGGGAGGGCTGAAAGGGTTTAGAGAAACATTTCTTTTCATTTTTCTATCCACCACAAACATTCCTTGAGTCCTAGTAATTGCCTCCATCTTCTAAATCTCTCTCTAATCACTTTCTAATCACTAATTGATCAAATCTACATCAAATCAAGCCGGATTAGCACCAAATTTGAGGTAGAGCTGTTGCACTACATAGGGATTTGAGCCAAATCAGTAAAAGTTTTAGATCTTGCTTTTATTATTGGCTAAGGTGAGTGATTAGCATGTTTATTCACTAATTATGGCTAATTAGGGGTGATTAGTGATAATTAGCGAAATTATACACCTAAAAATTATGGAAAAATATGGATAAATTCTAGAATCATATTTTATGTCACATACATAAATTTGGGTTAACTTGGACTAAGTTTGATAATCCCGGAATTTAGTGGATTAAGGGGGAAATCATGGATTTGGGGTATGTTTAATCTAAAATGGCCTAACTGATTGATGTTTTGATCTTTTTATTTGAATAAATACGTTGTTACTACTGTTTGGGATGTTTTATGATTGTATAGAAAAGTTAGAATAGTCGAAAATGCCGTCGTATGGCGTAAACACTTGCTGGAAGGAAGTATAGGAAACCGGATCGGACCGGGTCATGCTCACCATGACCAACTTGCCTTCAGCACTAGACCTGCCTCATCTCCGAACCGAACCAGCTCGCGGTTACCATGACCGAACTGCTCACTCAAAGAACCCAATGAGCTGCCTGCTCGAGCCAAGAGGCTCGACCCCGATCCGCTTGCACCTAATGACCCTGAACCGACCCGCTGCTTCCCATGAACCGAAGAAGGAGAAGAAGACTGAACCGAATGGAAGCTTGTTTTCCGAACCGAACCCGAGGAGACCAAAAACCCGAGAAGCAAAGGAAGTCCAAATGAGAAGTTATGGCTTAGGATCAATATGGGAACCAACGAGTTAACTTCAAAAGTTGGGCTTTGCTGCGGGATGTGTGCAAAGGGGCTATCGATATCTATAACTTTTGTTCACCATTGAGAGAGAGCGCATGTAGACGAACCAGGGCCAGGGCTATGTGGACTGGCTGGCCTATTAAGGTTATTGACTATGGACCAGTGATGTGGGGTCAAGGTAATAGTTGTATGGAGTGGGACTCCGTCATTGCCCCAAAAAGTGGTTAAAGCAATAGTTGTACAGAGTGGGACTCCGTCATGGCCCCAATGGATCTGGTGATCAAACCGGTAGATATCGTATGCTTTATGTACTGAGTAAGAGATGTGAGGATGATTGCTATGTTTGATATTTGCTATCACCATGACACGCAGACTTCCACTTTAACTCTATGTTGGTGTTACCTTAGAGTATTGTACATCTTGTTTTGCTAACTTTTTGGTTGTAGGTCCAGGTCAGGTTTGATTATTTATACCTGTTATTGCTTTATTTTATTGCTATCGCTCACACCAGACTTTCGTCTGACCCATAGTTTTATGTTTCTTCTTATTACTATGGGTGCTCCTAAACGAGTAAATTAGAGACAGGTTAGGTGGTTTAGCATGGGTAGCTGTCCGGAGACGAGCAGGAGGCTTCCACGTACTTTATATACATATTCTCCCTGTGTTGTTGCTGGTCACTACTTCGGGCATTAGCAGTGTACCTCTTTTATTTCCTTTTAGGGACAATATTTTAAAGTTGTAATAATCAGATATGAAGCTGTATTTTGGATTCTGCTACTCTGATGGTTATGGCTTAGTTTTCAGCTTATGTACTGTCTCGCCTATTTTATATTAAGTTATGTTATTATAATATTTTATTCGATGCGCTGTGAGACATACTACAGGTTCTTTGGAACTTCAACATTTTTAACCCTTTCTTTTGACGATCGTCCCGTGCCGGTTGGATATTGGTACATCACATTTCAAGGGAAATGTACGATGGTACAAGGCGGTCGTCTCACTTGGCATCAAAGCTTAGGTTGTGTAGTTTAACCTAGGGGAAGCCATCAGGGAGAGATAGTATACGTATATGAGAGCGTGTATTTGTGATATTTTGGTTTTCAAAATATATATATACTATTAGTATATCTAAGGATGAAGTCGCACAGCACTGGCACCATTAAGGAGAAGGTTAATCGTTTTCTCTTAACAGATTGAACGATGAGCCGAAATACAAGGAGCATAGTGAGGAACCCCGCATCGGGAGTTGAAGAGGGAGCGTGTTCAAGGGCCAACAGTGGCAATGTCCCTGATATAAGGACGATGTTTAATGCCTTCATGCGAGAGATGCTTAGGGATGCTCAGGGAGCAGTTCCTAATGCTGCTAATGGTGGTGCTGCAGTAGTGCAGGTGCCTAGAGCCGATTTCTCCAGGCTCAGCAAGGATTATACTAGTCTTGGTAGGAAGCAGTTCCATGGAATGGAATCGGCTAGGTGGTTCAAGATTGGCTTGATAGTTGTGAGCGCATCTTCGAGGATTTGGGGATCGAGGATGCAATGAAGAGAAAGTTAGCATCGCATCAGCTTCAAGGACGGGCTATGAATTGGTGGAATGCCATTAAAGCGGCTACTCCCGAGGATCAAATTACTTGGAATCAGTTTAAGACTTGTTTCAATGATAAGTTTATTCCAACTGCTCAAAAATTAGAATTATTTAGGAAAATTTTGGAACTTAAGCAGAATGGTAGGGCTATCTCGGAATATATTGCGGAATTCGATACCTTATCGAAATATGGATTATCTCCTATCGATACTGCCAAGAAGAAGAATGAGAAGTTCAGAACTGGCCTAGATGGGTACTTAGGGGAAAGGCTTATAAACCATATCGATGAGACTTTCGAATCCATTATGAGAAAGGCATTGAGATCGGAGAGCCTTTACCCTAAGATGAAAACCGAGGTTGGTATTTCATTTGCAGGAGAGCCAAAACCACAGGCAAGTGGTGAAGGGAAGAAGAATTCCCAGAACAAGAGGAAACAGAACCAAACCAAGGATGGTCAAAAAAAGAAGGATAAGAAAGATATCGAGTGCTTTAGCTTTGGTAAGAAAGGCCACTATGCCAGAGACTGTCGAGCAAAGCCAGGAGAGAGGAAGTTCTTCAACTAGGGCCAAGTGAGACATCTCAAGGATAAATGTCCACAACCCCTTAAGGAGAAGAAAATCATGAAAGCATATGCTATAAACGTTGTTCCTTCTTCGTCGAATGCCCCAACTGCGATAGAGAAAGGAAATGGTGTCGTTATTTAATGTATGCTTTCCATGGATGATGTTCCCGTTCGAGTATTATTTGATACGGGGCTTCCCATTCCTTCGTATTTAGTGATCTGGTTGATAGGTTGGAAATGGAATCTGAGATTGTCGATAGACCTTTAGTTGTGACAAACCCGATAGGTGGTTCGACTAGCCTTAGTAAGATTTGTCGTAATTTGGTATTATCGAGTCATGGATGCATGTTTGCTTGTGATTGCTTTGTTTTGGGCTTTATTGGGTTTGGAATTATTTTAGGAGTCAACTGGCTCCAAAGATATGGGATGGTGGTGGACTGTGAGGGGTCATCGGTAACCATTAGAGTGAATGATGGGCGGAGGTTGGTATTGGGTTTCCTACCTAGAGATGGGGTGATGGCTAGTTTTCTAAATTCCCTCGACATCCCACACGACGAGTTATCAGATGGCCTAATGCTGGCGAGTATTCGGACATCTTCGAGGAAGTGATCGGACTTCCACCACACCGAGAGATCTAGTTTCAGATTGATTTAGAGAAAGATGTCAGACCTATAGTGATGCCTCTTTGTCGTATGACGCTAAGGGAGCAGCGAGAGATCGAGGTGCAAGTAGGACATCTTTTGAAGAAGGGATTTATCCGAAGAAGTGTTTCCGAGTGGGGGAGCACTAGTTGTATTTGCTACTAAGGCTGATGGTTCCCTTCGCTTATGTGTGGATTACCACGAGTTGAATAAGGTGACTAGGAAGAATAAGTATCCTCTTCCATGGATAGATGATTTGTTTGATCAATTATGTGGAGCAAGAGTGTTCTCCTAGTTGGATCTCACGACAAGATTTCATCAGCTCCGAGTAGCAGTCGCGAGTATACCTAAAATGGCATTTCGGACGACGTCTGGATTCTACGGGTGGTTGTCCATGCCATTCGGGTTGATTAATGCACTCGCATATTTTGTGGATCTTATGAATAGGCTTTTCAGGGATCAAGTAAATAAGTTTGTTATCGTGTTCATGGACAATATCTTGATTTACTCGAGGACAGAGGAAGAACACGAGGAACATTTGAGGACAGTGAGGGAGGTTTTGAGGAAACACCAATTGAAAGGAAAATTTTCTAAGTGTCACTTCTGGGGGAGGGAAGTGAGATTCTTGGGCCATGTTGTTTTAGAGAATGGTATTGTCATGGATCTTGTGAAAGTGGCTACGATGCAAGATTTATCTATGCCCGAGAATGCAATGGACGCGAGAAGTTTCTTGGGGCTAGCTGTATATTATCATAGGTTTATCCAAGACTTCTCCAAGATAGCTGTAACAACCCATATTTTGAATAACAAGTTATAACATAAATCAAGGCAGAATTCAATGATAAAATCTGAATCAAGGGAAACGGGCTGTGCCATTGCGTTCGTCTCGGAAAAATACGCGAAGTAGAGTCCGAGTTTTCGAAAATCGGACTCCGTATGACCCAGTTAAGGCCTATGGAAGTTTTCAGAAAATTTAAATTTAAAAACAGATTTCAAAATTCAGCTGGGCAGGTAGGCGGGAAAAGATCCCGCCACTCCCCAAGTCGACACGGGTGTCGACTTGGGAGTCGACACACCCAAGGCCGTGTCGACTGCCCAGTTGACACCCTTGTCGACTTGGGTGGTCGGCCAGTCTGGCCTGGTTGCACCTGACTTGTTTCTCAAGACATGTTTGGAGGCTAGTGACGTGAATTGATGGCCCAGATCTGAATTAGGGTTAATCCTATGGTCTAAACTAACCTAAACATCTATAAAAAGACCCTAATACCTAGCCTAAGTCATCATAAATCAATCCTACAACTAAACTATGCCAAGATGTTTAATCATGGCCTCCACCCTCTTGTCATAGCCTCCATCTTCATTCATATGAGAGTTCCTAAGCTTGTTTGAGAGTTTCTAAGGCCAAAGTTCAATCTTTCTTCATCAAAGCAAGGATCTTCTTCTAATTTCTCGAGGGTTTTCATTGAAGCTTGCTATTTGGGGGTCTTTAGAGTTGCTAGTGGCTTCGTCTCAATCTTATTTATATTTTATAAGTCTTCATAGCATTGTAAGCCCTATACTACTCTTAGATTCTAACTATGAAGTTAAATATGACATGTTGCAAGTTTGAGTTTGGGCCTAAGTATGATATGTGCTTTGATCCTATCATGTTATGCATAAATTTATTCTATGCATGTTTGTAAAGCTATCACCTTTGCCTTATGCATAGAAAGCTATGAGCTTTGATTGGAAATGTTGCATAAAGCAACATAGAAACTCTCATAAACCTTGTGTTATCTTGCATATGATGTTATATGCGAATCACTAGCCACCATCCTATGTCATTTATGATCATGTTTCACCTATTTACTTAAGTTTGATATCATGCATATTTTGAGGCTTATGATGTAATATGCAAGTTTATGAACACCTTTGCCTCATATGCCACCATGTTTAACTTGTGGCCCAAAACCTTATTAATTATGTCATGCTTCTAAGTTTCCCCTTTTGAGATCTATTTGCGTTTATGCGAACTTACATGCGATGGGGTTACGTTATGGGTAAACTAAAATGACATAAAAACATGACTTGAAAAGATGACATGAAATATGACATGTGATTATGCTTGAAACATGAATTTGGACATGACTTCTAGAAAACGTGAGAATGGCCAACTCGAGGTTGGGTTGAGTTTGTAGCATAAATCTACCCGGAACCGACCGGCTTAACTAGTGGCTACAAGCAATAGGACCCAATGTGAGTAGTTGGTCATGTCGCACTTGAAACCCGAGGTTAGACCAAGTTGTGGTGTAAAGCTACCCGGACCCGCCCGGCTTAACTAGTAACCACAACAAGGTCTAATGTGAGAGGTTGGGTGCATTAAATTAATTAATGCCACATGATAGGGTTAAGTCATGGACCACTTGAATACTTAACCAATTAAACACGATGGGTTGATAGGGTTAAGTCATGAACCTTGGGTACACTTAACCAACTTGATGGGGTAGGGTTAACCACATTTAACCCGTTAGAAACCCTAGTTACGTGGTCCTTTTCACCAGTAACCCTCTTGATTGTATCATGATACCCTAGGGACTAGGCTAGGGTGGGGCACGATTACTGGGCTGACATGTAAGCGACCAAAACGACGGCTGAGTAGGTGCGCCGGTGTAGGTTCAGGCGGACTATGGTCGTGCACATGGTCCGGAGTTGAAAAAGCAGACACGGGCACCCGTAGGTTTAGACTGTGCGTGCTTGATTTGTGTCCGTGGTTGGCACCCTAGGGCTTGATACACCCTAGGGTGGACCTAGCACAGTTTGACTACACTTCTTGATTGGGCCGTATGACACCGACACTTGACGAGTTAGGCTTTTAGGGAGCCGATCGACTAGACCGTGCCATTGGACCTTGATCTATGTCATCTCGGGATGTTGGGCCAAGATTGGGCCAAGGGATCTTTTCTTGTTGATACTTGACATAGATTACTAGTACACACTTGGTGCAACTTAACCTTGTATATGCGATGCCACACTTGATCTGTCTCTTCACCATGCCAGTTATAACCCCATGTTTCATCTCTGCTTTACATGTCCAGTTAACTTTATTAGTTTTTATACTAATAGTAGATAGGACTTACCAGTTTTTTTGACCGACCCGTTTTCTTTCGCCTCTTTTCTTCCGTTTCCCCCCTCCCCCTAGGTTTGCAGGGTGGGAACACTGGTACCTAGCTGGATCTTTAGCTGCTTTTCTGGATAGCTCATGTATGGTTGGACTTGAGCATGCTATGGCTTTATCCTACTTTGGGGATAGTTACCTTATGGTTTTTTTAGTTTTCAGTTTATGATCTAGAATTTGTTTTGTGGGAAAATAATGACCAAGTACTTTGATGTAACTTGACTATTGTTGGCGAGCTTTTTGACCAAGCTACCCAGGTTCATTCATAAGAAGAAAGTATGAAATTGCGTTCCCTAAGAGCATGAAGGATCGGATCGCCCCTCATTGAATCGCACGATCGGATCGCCCCTCATTGGATCGCACGATCGGATCGCCCCTCATTGGATCGCACCATCGGATCGCTCCCACTTCATCAGCGAAACGACACCTCTATGCGATTCGATCCGTACATGTATTATTGCCCAGAATAGACCGATCCGATCCCCTGATGCATGGAGGAGCCTCTGACCCATTCAAACACGAGCTAGTCTTCAGCGATTCGAGACGTACGGATCCAGCGACACATGTCCCAAACCGTCATTTTGACCGATTCTCCCCATTTGCACAATCCGATTTTCAAGGGGATCGCGACACCTGTCCACAACGGCTAATTTGACTATTTCTTCAACGGTGGCGATGCGATCCGATGTTCTCAGGATTCATGCCACGTGTTACCACGACCCGCCTGACAAAATCAGCTATAAATAGCCCAGAGCTTGGCACTTTTTGGGATCTTTTTGGCAATATTAAGGACTGATTCCGCCATTATTGTCATACTACCATTTCTTATCATTTTTATTACTAGATTACTAAGAGAAATCACAATTGTAAAAGGGAGCTAGATAGAAATCATTGATTGTACCAGCATTCGAAGTATAATCAATAACATATAAAGTGGACGTAGGCTCATTAACGCCGAACCACTATAAATTCTGTGTGTTATTTTCTTTTTCTTCATTCTTCAGTTAAAATTCTACAAGATTCAGAATAATTTGGGTGTTAGGTCCAAATTTTGATCTAACATTTTGGTGCTTTCATTGAGAGAACAGTCCTAAAGTTTCACTATTCAGTTCTTTGAAGATTCCAGCGATTCGAATATCATGGCTGGAAAGAGATCTAAGGAAGCACGAGCTTCACGAACCAATGAAGCAATCGAGGAAAGTGTGCACGAGCTAGGCAATGAGGAAACTCTGGATCGTGGAGCGCAGGGGGCGAACCGATCCAATGAAGATGCCACGCTCCGAGTCGACGAGAACGAGGCGATCCGGACTGCTGAAGGAGTTGTTACTCGATCCCGAGATAACGCCACGAACCCTCCGTATACCGTGACCACGAACCGATCCAAGGGGGGCGCAGCGAGCCACCATCCTCGAACCACAGCGATCCGAATTGATGATCGGACTACAACTCGACCTAGAAAGGAGCCTATGGCTCGCTCCTACCATCCTGGCCCCTCCGCTCGACCTGGTTCAAGTTCTTTGTGCATAACAGAAAGTGATGATGATCAATATGACCCTGCTGCTCCCATTACTGAGGGGGATCTCTCTCGCTTTTCTGAAATGTGGGAGAGATTGTTTGATGAATTGGCTGGCCAAAGGCAGGAAAGCTCCGTTCTGCGACAAAATGAGACTGCTATGGATAGAAGGCTTGATGAACTCGCGAGGCAAAGGACGCCTCCAGCTCGTCCACTCACTCCAGGATATTCTTCTTCGTCAGAGGAATCGCCGAGACCTCCGCGGCGACCGTATGAGAGAGCCGAAAACATAGAGCAGTTTCGGTTCGGAACCCTGCCATCACGGGAAGAAGAAGGACTGGAAGCGGGGCCTTCAAACCGTAATGTGAACGATCACGCCGCAACTCCCAGAGCTCGAGGTGCGGACAGTCCTGTACATAACAGACTGCCTCAGCCCCGTCACCGCGCACATGCTCATGGTAACAGGGGGCAACGAAGCCCTATCCGAGCCCCGGATTTTGTGACTACTCCCGCAAGAGAGATTAGAGAACCCCGCCGAGCCAGAAGCACTGACCCTGAACCTCCGCTGACCAGTGCAAATGTTGCAACCATGATCCATCAAATTCTGGCAGATAGCCGTGGACAACGGAATGAAGATTGGGGAATTGACCGCAGTCACACCCCTTTCACTGATGATATTTTGGATGCGACTTTCCCAAGGCGTTTCAACATGCCACAGATGAACCGATACGCGGGTAGGTCTGATCCCGTCCAGCATCTGATGAGATATTCTTGGTCAATGACCGCTGCCGCAGCTTCTGACGCTGTCAAGTGCAAAGCATTTCCCATATTCTTGGAGGATGTAGCATTGTTATGGTTTACTCACTTGCCAGCAAGATCGATTTCTAGCTTCAGGGAGTTGAGTGAGAAATTCGTAGAACAATTCCGTATCTATGCACAAAAAACAAAGAGTGTGATTGACTTGTTCCTAGTCAAGCAACGACCAGGTGAGAGTTTGAGGGCGTACCTAGATCGTTTCAACTTGGCCGCCACTGAAGTTAAAGATCCCCATGAACCAACCGTTGTCGCAGCACTGATTGATGGAGTAGATAAAGACACTGAATTCGGGAGATACCTTGCAGGCAAGCCACCCCATACTAGAGAATTATTCTACGAGAAGGCTAACGTACACTTACGCCGGGAAGAAGTATATGCTAACTGAAAGGCAAAAACGGCCGATAAGGAGGAAATCCAGAGCAATGTCGCCATTAAGCAGACAGGATACAGCTCCAGGAAGGTCGAAGTTAATGTTGGAAATCGGAATCAGGGTGGTCGTCAGTCAGGGAACAATGATAATAATAGTAATGGCAACAACCGGAAGAGGAACCGAGGGAACGACTCCCAGAGAAGGACTCATCCCAGGGCCTTTGAGAGTTATACGCCACTAAATGATACTCTGGAAAATATCTTCATGGATTCTTACAACGTCCTCCAGAATAAGAGGCCACCTCCCAGAGAGTCGACAGAAAAAGAACGTAAAACGGGGAAGTTTTGTCTCTTTCATCAGATTCATGGCCATTCGACAAATGAATGCCGTCACCTAAGAGATGTAGTCGAGAGGCTTCTTCGAGAAGGAAAATTAGATGAATACAGAGTAACGCCCAGAGATAGGGGGCAAGCAGTACAGGCCCCAAATCAGAACCAGAATCAGTTGGCTGCCAGGCCAACTGCCCAGCAAAAGGGAAAGAATATCGTTATCAATACCGTAATTGGAGGACTTTATCTCGCCGGGCATAGTTCCAAGGCATTAGATCAATATGTCAATGCGGCCAAGCAACACCTTGAGGTAGGGGAGTGTAGCAACCCCGAGGACAATATCCCGGTGAAGCAACAAAAGATGATGACCGACGAAGTCGTTTTCCGCGAACGAGAAAGCATTGGAGTCCATGCTCCGACTGAAGATCCATTTGTAATTACAGTACCTATTGGACCAGCCACTGTTCATAAGGTTTTAGTGGACAACGGGAGTTCCGTCAACATTCTTTTCAAAAGGACATTTGACCAGATGAACCTCGAAATAAAAGACTTGAAGCCCTGTCAAGGATGGATCCGTGGATTCAACGGAGCATCCACCGCTCCAATGGGTTATGTAGAGTTACCGGTTACGCTTGGGGAAGGAGAACGCAAGAGAGTGAGAATCCTTCCCTTCGTGGTTTTGGACGTTGAATCGCCCTACAATGCCTTCTTGGGCCGATCGGCCCTCACAAAGTTTAGAGCCTGTATAGCCCCCTGGTGCTTGTTATTGAAATTCCCTACAGAAGCTGGCATTGGTATCGTCAGAGGAGATCAGGTTGCTGCGCGAGCATGCTATGTTGCCGAGCTAAAGTTACTTCGCAATGGAGGGGACATAGAAACCAAGGGCGCTTCTCCCCCTACAAGGGCGGAGACCTTATAGCAACTAAAGAGGATAACCGTTGGAGAGTCGCGCAGAGAGTTGCCCGAGGATATAGATCCCAGAGAGGATCAAGAACCTGGGGGCAGAATGGCGACTCCCAACGAGACAACTGTGGATGTACCGATCGATGATAGTGACCCGGAGAAGGTCCTTAAGATTGGATCCCAGTTAAATCCAAATCTCGCTAAAGAATTGACGGATTTCTTAAAAAACAACTTGGATGTATTTGCTTGGACCCACGCAGACATGTGCGGGATATCCCCATCAATCATGAGCCATTCATTAAGCGTTAACCCTAAACATCCTCCGGTAAAGCAAAAAAGGCGAATGTTGGGCCCAGAGAGGTCCGCTGCCTTGAAAGAAGAGGTTGGAAAGCTAAAGAGTAATGGATTTATCAGAGACTCGACCTACCCAGACTGGATTTCAAATCCAGTCCTGGTAAAGAAGGCCAACGGGAAGTGGCGAACGTGTATCGACTTCTCGGATTTGAACAAAGCCTACCCAAAAGATAGTTTCCCGTTGCCCCGGATTGACCAGTTGGTGGACTCGACGGCGTGTCATGAACTTCTCTCATTCATGGATGCTTACTCAGGATATAACCAGATTCCGATGCATGTTCCAGATCAAGAACACACTAGTTTTATCATGGATCTGGGATTATATTGTTATGTAGTGATGCCCTTTGGCTTGAAGAATGCGGGCGCTACATATCAACGTTTAGTTAACAAAATGTTTTATAACCAGATCGGGAAAACAATGGAAGTATACGTCGACGATATGTTGGTTAAGTCCAAGCAATCCTCCCATCACACTACAGACATGGCGGAGATGTTCAGCATCCTTCGAAAGTACGGAATGAAACTCAACCCAACCAAATGTTCATTCGGTGTTGCCTCCGGAAAATTCTTGGGGTTCATCGTCAGTTCCCGTGGGATTGAGATTAATCCAGACCAGATCGCGGCAATCAGAGACATTCAGGAACCCAGGCAAATTAAGGACGTGCAAAGCCTTGCAGGAAAAGTAGCCGCACTAAGCAGATTTATCTCCAGGGCTACTGATAAGTGCATCTCATTCTTCGAATTAATAAAGCGGGGAAAACGCCACTTCAAATGAACGCCCGACTGCATAGATGTGTTTCAGAACTTACTAAGGCACCTGGAGAAACCTCCGATATTATCTAAGCCAATGGATCACGAGGACTTATTCGTGTATCTGGCAGTGTCATCCCATGCGATCAGCTCAGCGTTGGTAAGAGAAAAAGATAAGGTCCAAAGACCTGTGTATTACGTGAGCAAAAAATTGACGGCAGTAGAGCGTAATTATCCAAGGATAGAAAAGTTGGCTTATAGTTACTGATCGCCTCTAGAAAGCTTCGGCATTATTTTCAGGCGCATCCTATTACCGTATACACCGATCATCCACTCAAGCAAGTCCTACAGAGACCAGAGGCGTCTGGAAGATTACTCAAATGGAATATTGAGTTAAGTCAATTTGATTTGAGCTTTCAGCCCAGACGGTCAATTCGGGGGCAAGTGATAGCCGACTTCATAGCAGAGTTCACCGTCCCAGAGGAAGATATAGCAAACGAAGAAGTTGATCCCTCATAGTTACTTCTCGATCCCAATGCCTGGAGATTGTATACTGATGGCGCTAGGAATGACGAAAGATCCGGCGCTGGAATAGTGCTTGAAACTCCCGAGAAACGATTGATATCCTATGCAATCCGGATGGAGTTTCACGCCACTAACAACGATTCCGAATATGAAGCCCTAATAGCCGGATTAAGGATCGCAAAGGAATTAGAGGTCACAAAGCTGAACATATTCTGCGACTCCAAGTTAGTTGTGAACCAAGTTACTGGAAAATTCCAAGCTAAAAGTGCAAGACTGATTTTATACTTAAAGAAAGTGAAAGAGTTGCTGAACGATTTTGATCACTACAGCATATCTCATATTCCGCGGTCAGAGAATCAGCAGGCGGATAAGTTGGCAAAGATGGCTAGTTCTGACAATCCTGAAGAAACTGGGCTAGCCCCCGTTGAACTGCTTCGGTCTCCTAGCATAGATCAGATGGAAATTGATTCAGTGCTAGAGACGGAACCATAAAGGGAGTCGTGGATGACCCCTCTAAAGAATTTCTTGATGAATGGAGCGCTTCCGACCAAGAAAAGCGAGAGGCGTAAAGTGATTCGTAAAGCTGCCCGATACGTCCTACAAGGCGGAGTTCTTTACAGACAAGGATTTTCGATGCCCCTCCTCCGGTGTATAGCTCACGATGACATCAAGCATGTGCTGCAGGAGGTACACGAAGGCGAATGCGGCGATCATACTGGAGGGCAAACTTTGGCAAAAAAGGTGTTGCGGCATGGTTATTTCTGGCCTACCTTAAACAAGGATGCGGCAAGATACGCACGACGGTGTGATGCGTGCCAGAGATTTTCAAAAATACCTAGAGCACCTCCTAATCAGTTAAAAACAATGATGAGCCCATGGCCTTTTGCCATGTGGGGAATTGATATCATTGGAAGTCTCCCCATAGCAAGGGGTGGAGCAAAGTTCGCTATTGTGGCCGTGGATTATTTCACTAAGTGGGTCGAGGCTGAACCACTAACTACAATCACAACCAAACGCGTGATCAACTTTATCGTTAGAAACATCATCTGTCTATTTGGGATTCCAAAGGTTGTGATAACGGATAACGAGACTCAGTTCGATAGCGCTGAATTCAGAAATTTCTGCCAAAAATACCATATTGAGAATCGATACACCTCTGTGACGCACCCGCAATCGAACGGACAAGTCGAAGCGGCGAATAAAGTGATTAAGTCCATTCTGAAAAGAAGACTGAAGCGAGCCAGAGCCATGTGGGCTAATGAATTGCCCTTGGCACTATGGGCCTATAGGACAACATATAAATCTGCAACAGGACATACCCCCTTTTCCCTTGCTTTTGGAACGGAAGCGGTCATCCCGGTTGAGATAAAGGTACCTTCTCACCGGGTGACTTATTATGATCCGATGACCAATAATGAATTGCTCCTTGAGTCCCTGGATATGATCGAAGAAAAGAGGGATGAAGCAAACCTGCGTGCCTTGAGATGCAAACAACAGGTCGCTCGATATTACAACAAAAAGGTTCGAGCCCGAACCTGGGAACCTGGAGACTTGGTTCTGAAACGTGTCTTTCCACCCCCAACTCATATGGGAGCGAAGTGGGAAGGACCATACTCCATTCTGAGCAAGCTTGATAATGGAACCTTCAAGCTGGCAACCGTAGATGGAAAGGAAATCCCCAGAGTGTGGAATGCCCAACATTTACAGCCATACTTAACATGAAAATTTCAAATCTATTCCTTTGCTTTATTGAAAACTATGTACAAGGCACGACTTGCCTAGAATAGTCTGATTCCTTAAAGCAAAAAACTATAAAGTGGACGTAGGTCATGATTCGACCGAACCACTATAAAAATATTGTGTGTCATTTACCTTTATTGCACCTTTATTTATCTGCTTGTTTATTTTTATGGAAATCGCTGTGAATAATCCAACGATCCCAGAAGCATATAATCATAAATGCCTTCCATCAGAATGGAATGTAATCGCAAGTCAAAATTTTGAGGATACGATAAAGTACATTATATCATTGATACCGCTCTAACTCTCCAGAGCAGAGAGGGAATATCACGGACATGAAGCCGATGTCCATAAGTCATGGCGGTATACTATGATCGGAATCGCCTCGATGGAACTCTAACTCTCCGGATAGAGAGAGAGTATAAAAGCGTCTCCGATTGAGCGCTGAGAAAGAGCTCCTTTCCCGCTGAAGGATCGGGGAGCGAATGAATCGCTGAGCTCGAACTCTAACTCTCCGGAGAGAGAGAGAGTATAAAAGCGTCTCCGATTGAGCGCTGAGAAAGAGCTCCTTTCCCGCTGAAGGATCGGGGAGCGAATGAATCGCTGAGCTCGAACTCTAACTCTCCAGAGAGAGAGTATAAAAGCGTCTCCGATTGAGCGCTGAGAAAGAGCTCCTTCCCCGCTGAAGGATCGGGGAGCGAATGAATCACTGAGCTCAAACCCTAACTCTCCAGAGAGAGAGAGTATAAAAGCGTCTTCGATTGAGCATTGAGAAAGAACTTCTTCCCTGCTGAAGGAATAGGGACCGACTGAATTACTGAATTCAAACTCTAACCTTGGCAACTGTCAGGAGAGTATAAAGAAGTCTATGATTAAGCACCGAGAAAGATGCCAGAAATTCGGTACCACAAGAACAGTTATCCTATGAAATCTTCTAAGTCCCCCATATTCAGAAATAGGGAGCAACCTGCCGACAATATACTTATATACATACACTACACTTTAATACAGCAATGCAGCATGAAAATTTTCTTTCCGTTGTTTGACTGATTTGTGGTTATAAGTAGATGATCTTTGACTAAACATGGAAAGTTTATTTGAATACAGGTACACAATGATGCCAAAAAGAGGTAAACTTTCCTTTATATACTGCAAGTCTGCAAAGTGAAAAATAACCTAGAAAACAAAAGTGAGGACCAGTCTCACAATTACACTTCCTTGCCCGTGGAAAACCTAAAGACAAAATATAAAACCAGCGACAGTATCCTATTTACGCTTCGACCTCTTTTCCTGCTTCTGTCTCTCCAGCTTAGCCTTGTCAGCGTCAAATTGATCTCCCTTCTTCCTCTTCCTTTTGTCTATGAGGGGAACATCCGACTCTTCAGAAGATTCCTTTTCCGCCTCCTTTCTCTTCCTTTTATCAGAAAGGGAAGCCGGGAAATCGTCAGGATTCGCAAAATGAAGCTGTCTGCTGATGGATTTGGGCTGGACTTTCAAAATCATCCCAGTTTTAGGATCAAATTCTGCAATAGGGACTACGTCCAAAGGCTCTCCTCCCACCTTCGTCGAAGCCATCTCTTTTTCCTGCCTAGCTTTTCTGCTGGCCAAAGTTTCATCCTCATCGTCGTCGGTCTCTTTGGCGCCAATAATATCTTCCTCTTCCTCTACATGGCGCCCATCCATGTCTTTCAAGGCCTCGATGGTTTTCGCATCCTTGGGAACGTCAGTACTAGGTGCCGGAATGCTTTTCTCTGCTGTTGTGACCTCAGCCTGCTTTGATATATCAATACCGGCACCTGGCAAGACAACCTCCTTCTCCGCTTCTTTTTCTTTTTCAGCACCCTCGTCGACGGGCTCGCCACCTGTATTATGAGGAACACGTGTTACTAATTCAATTGGTTGTTCTACCAGACGACGACAATTCACAGCTGCTTTGACGAATTGTGGAGAAAAAAGGGGAATACCTTCTGCAGATCCTCCTTCTTGGGTAGCTGTAGGAGCCCCAACAACTACAGGAGTTCGGCCCAAAGGGATTAGCGGATCATCAGGATGGTACTCCTCAACTCTGGAGGTTTTGGGCTCCACGACTGAACTCGAACCTTCATCAGCTTTGCCTTTACCCTTAGCCAGGGCCCTCTCCTTTTCCATCTCCGCTTGAATCAGACGACGACCCTCTGCCAGGTCCTCAGGCTCGTTATCCCTCAAGATGCTTTTCATCAACTCATCTTCATCAATTTCATCGACTCCCAATCTCTTCTTTTCACCCTCAACAATGGCATCCCATAGATTGGCTAAAGTAACGTGGTAATCCGGGATCCACGAAATGTTGCGGGTTTTCAGGACTTGGCCAAGGAAGTCAAAGATCATCTCTTCAAACCCCTCGATATCCTTCTCTCTCTCGAGGAGCTTGTTGTTTGAGGCAGTAGCCATTTCGATGGCACTTTCAACATTATGTTCGGCGAGAGCTGCACGTCTCTCCGCATCTGCGACTTGATCATTCAAAGTCAACGTTTGCGCTTTAGCCAAAGTCAAACTTTCTTTCAAACTTGCTCTTTCTGCTTTCCAAGCAGCTCTCTCAGCTTCGAAATGGCCTTGTGTTGTTTTCAACTCAATGTTGGCCATTTTGAGATCTTCAACCTCCTTCTTTAAGGCCATTTTCTCTTGGCTATTGGAGTCAAGTTCCGAATGAAAGCATTTTTTAGCATTCTCCAATTCGGTTTTATAATTCTCTACGTCTCTCCGCGCTAAAGCTAGTTGGGATTGAGCATCTTCCAGGTCCTTCTCCATCTTTGTCCTGGCCCTTTCGTTGTTTTCAAGTTTCGCCTTAGATCTATGTGCTTCTATTTCAAGCGATCGGATGACTTCTGAAAGGTTAACTGCATGTTTTTTCATCATCTTATACTGCCTGGCAACGTGACGGATGTGACCGACGACTTCATAATCCCAGTTCTTAGGGACCGGTTCCAAGGCTGGAACAAACGTCATCCTGTCAAAGAATATGTCTGGGAATTGTTCCCTCAGCTTTTCCAGCCTACCTTGAATCTCGGGACCATGGATGTAGTCCCGTGACCCGGGGGCAGCCAACTCTGGCTAGCTGGAAGGGACGACGTCACTCCTCTCCTTTTCAGACTCTTTGTTTTTGGATCTTTGCTTCTATCTTTAGATTCGTGAAGCCTTTTTGACGACCTGTTGTGGGAAGGTGCACTCTTTGGAGGAGTTAACTCTTTAGGAAGTTTCTTCCCCCTACAGGAACTACCGGATAACTGGAAGGCTTGGCAGAGGTCGATTTTGGTGGAGACCGGGGTTGCGAGGAAGTCGGTTTGTGAGAAGGGCCGCGAGAACGCTCAGTACCCGGATGAAGACTGGGTGTGCCCTCACGCAGGGAACGATAAGAATAGGATCGCCTGTGGGACATCTTTCCTGCAAAAAAGAAAAGAGCATATTAAAACCTTGAATACGACGATATAAGAGTGCGGGGTCAGATAGTGTGTGTGATTTGTGCATCCCATATAATTCCCCCTAACAGACCCGGGCCTGAAGACAGGCTCATCTGACTAGTTTCTTGTTCTCTAGTTGGAGCGATGGCCTCCTCAGAACCAGGGAAGAATGGCTCCCCTTCAAAGTCCCTCTTTGTATATACATCGTCGGCCAGAGGAATTTTGCTCAGCTCTTTGAATAGCTGTTCGTCTGTCAAGTCATCGGGAGCAGTGGATTCGATTGGAGTAGAAACTGGAATTTCCTTGGACTTGTCACCACGGGCCTCATCCCCTTTGTATATATTCAGATCCTCATCGTCTTGGATGACTATCGGGGAAGGACTCTTGCGGAACTTAGTTGTTTCTATTGCTTGCGATGTTCCCTCTCCCTCCGTTGGGGGCACGTACTTATAGGGTTTGCCGCCAGCGCCAAGTCCAAATCTTATATCCAAAAGATGATGCTTATGAAGATTCTCATCAGTAATGCATTTTTTGATCCTTAGAAAGTCAGACCTGCTTTGAAGAAGAATAGACAATCGATTGTTGTATAACGGACCCTCCGTTTTCGGGAAGATGTGGTCTGTTTAAGACAAAGAAAAAGGAGGAAGAATGTTAATACTTCGACTTCTTGAACAAGATATTCAGTTAAAAGCTTGAAGTTTACTTGATTTAAGCCATCTTCTTGAGCATCCAGCCTGTTTCTTTATATAGAACCAATCAGACTTAGGATCCCCTATATTGTTATATCCATCATACAGAACTTTCCTATTCGCCACCGATTCAAAGAAAGAGAAGTTTGGGGTTGCCGAGGAACGATGCTTGAAAAGAAAGAAGAATGTCAAATCTCTGAATGTGAGTCCGGTGTGTAGGATCTCCGCATATGCAATATATAAGGTGTATAGAGATGCGTAGGCATTAGGATGAAGTTGCATCGGAGCGATACCCAGTCGTTTTAAAGTCTCGATGACGATTGAAGGAAACGGAGGAATAGCTCCTACCAAGCACATGGTCCGACTGATTGCCATATACCCTTCCGGAGCTAAGTGGGGTCTATCTTCGCTACCGGGTGTCATGACATCATCCCAAGGGATCCCGTGTCTCAGGAAGATTCTTTTAAGCTTTATATCATCGAGTTTAGATGCTAAAGAATCAGAAAATTTATCTATTCCTAGCGCGCCAGGAACCTCGTCAGGAGCTCGCCTGTCTATCTCAGATTCTTCACTAGATGAAGTTCTTTCAGATGGATTTGATTCCATTGCCTCGTATTCAGAGCCAGAATCTTCACCTCCTGGGTTAATCAGAGGGACCTCAAGGTTGTATTGCTCAGGAGCCTCGGACTCCGTTTCTGTAGCGGTTCTTGAAGAAGATTGATTATCCGACATTACTGCTAGGCGAGAAAACATGAAAAATGAGATTAAAACTACCCGTCCCCCGTGTGTGCAAGTGCCGGTGTACGTGCTTGTGCATGCATTAAAGATAAAGCGTAAAAGCTATCAAGATCATCAAAATATTAGTCGTCATATGCAGTTAAATTATGTGGTCATTTAGTCCAGAAAGTCCAAATCAAGGCCCTAGCCTAACTGTTCAGAATTTTATGGTGACCAGGCATCGTCTAAGGTTCAAAATTTGTTTGGATCGTGAACTACAAGTTGGACCGCGATGAGTATGACAGTTCGCCCTCCTTTGGATCGCAGGATAGAGGGATCACCCTCCTTCGGAATGCAGGGTAGAGGGATCGCCCTCCTTCGGATCGCAGGGTAGAGGGATCGCCCTCCTTCGAATCGCTGGGCAGAGGGATCGCCCCCTCACGGATCGTGAAATTGAGTGATCGGGGTCTTAGCCGAATCGTTGCAGCCCCCCACGATACATGCCTCTGCCGTCACCACGACCCTCCGTCTCGCCACTCACCTTCATCTTCTTCCTCTCCTCTCCTTGCCCACGATCCGAACCGGCCTTCTTTCTTCTCCTTCCTCCTCCGTTTTCCTCCTCTCCTTCTCATTTCCGAACTCCAACCTCTGAACCTATCAGCCATGGCGCCTCGCTGGTTCCCCCAAAAATCACAACATTCTATCGTTTCTTCCCTCAAACCAGTCGAAAAATTTATAAAAACGAGAGCGATATCGAATAAGGGTGCTTTCAGTAGAATTACCTTTCTAAAAGTTGGGAAAACAATCGGATTTTTGGAGGTTTGAAAAACTAGGGTTTTTCCATAGTGATGCAGGCGATGCGATACGAAAGAAGGAAGAAGGAAGAAAGTGAAGTGGGGGGGGGGGTCGACTTATATAGGCAGAAGGGCGACCGTTTGTCTCCCCTTTTTTGTCATTTTCGATCCGCGAAAATAGACGGGCCGCGAACCAAAAGCCCACCACGTCTCAGAGAGAAGCCCATTTCGTTCCGTGAAGAAGCCCCAGTGCTCACCAAAGAACGAGACGAATGGCTTGCTAACGGACCGCGACTCGACTACGCGATACGAATCGATAAATGACCGACATGTCCAGTGATGAAGACTCTGAAAAGTCCCAGAAAAGGAATCGTTCCCTGATTTGCGACTCGTTGTGAAAAGACGATTCTATAGCTTCGAAGCATGTTCCATCATCGATAAAACATACTTCGAGGGGGCAAAATGTTAGATAGCTTTTTGACCAAGCCATCCAGGTTCATTCATAAGAAGAAAGTATGAAACTGCGTTCCCTAAGAGCATGAAGGATCAGATCGCCCCTCATTGAGTCGTACGATCGGATCACCCCTCATTGGATCGCACGATCGGATCGCCCCTCATTGGATCGCACCATCGGATCGCTCCCACTTCATCATCGAAACAACACCTCTATGCGATTCGATCCGTACATGTATTATTGCCCAGAATAGACCGATCTGATCCCCTGATGCATGGCGGAGCCTCTGACCCGTTCAAACATGAGCTAGTCTTCAGCGATCCGAGACGTAAGGATCCAGCGACACGTGTCCCAAACCGTCATTTTGACCGATTCTCCCCATTTGCACGATCCGATTTTCAAGGGGATCGCGACACCTGTCCACAACAACTAATTTGACTATTTCTTCAACGGTGGCGATGCGATCCGATGTTCTCGGGATTCGTGCCACGTGTTACCACGACCCGCCTGACAAAATCAGCTATAAATAGCCCAGAGCTTGGCACTTTTTGGGATCTTTTTGACAATATTGAGGACTGATTCCGCCATTATTGTCATACTACCATTTCTTATCAGTTTTATTACTAGATTACTAAGAGAAATCACAATTGTAAAAGGGAGCTAGAGAGAAATCATTGATTGTACCAGCATTCGAAGTATAATCAATAACATATAAAGTGGACGTAGGCTCATTAACGCCGAACCACTATAAATTCTGTGTGTTATTTTCTTTTTCTTCATTCTTCAGTTAAAATTCTACAAGATTCAGAACAATTTGGGTGTTAGGTCCAAATTTTGATCTAACAACTATGGTTTTGAAATGTTAGTTTTATCCGCTGCTTTACTACTCTGTTTTACTTATATGTTCTGTCTTGTGACATCTGCATGCATGTTTACCTTGTCCAACACCCCTCCAAAGCTAGTGTACTTGCAAGAGTGACCCTGGCGGAGGTAGGGTGTTACATTTGGTATCAGAGCCAGGTTTACAAGATTTGAGCAAAAGTGTTTTTAAAAACATACCTTTTTGGAAAACTATTTTCAAAACCAATTAAGTATTTTCCAAGAAAAGTCTAGTTATTTTAAAAGGCTATTCCCCAAAGCCATTAGCACTATCCTTCGTTTCCTCGTTCTAAATCTATCTTTTCCTTTTTCAGCATGGCCGATCTTAACCTTCCCGAGGGAGTGACCATTCCCGGATGGTTCCGGAGGTACTTGGAAGCTAGGGCCAACGATGCGGGCCCAGCAAATACCCCCACTGTAACTGAGGTTCCTCCTCCTCCTCCCCCTCCTCAGCATCCACAAGAAGATTTCGCAAAGGTTTGCAAGGACTTTAAGGCGATGGGTGGCAAGAATTTCATTGGGATGGAGACTTTTGTGGAGGCACGAAATTGGTTGAAAGAAACTGAAGATCTTTTCGCTATCTTTGATGTGGAAGACCATAGAATGGTTTTATTGGCAGCATGGCTATTAAAAGAAGAAGCTGCTTATTGGTGGGAGGTCACCAATGCTGCTAGGCCTATAGAGACTTGGGCCGACTTTAGGACGAGATTTGGGCTTAAGTTTCTATCATCAGCTGAGGCGAATATGCAATTGGAGAAGTTTATATCTTTGAAGCAAGGGGACATGACAGTGAGGGAGTATGTGAATAAGTTTAACCAGCTCGCTCGATTTGGTATGGACATGGTTAATACTCCCCAAAAGAAGGCTTTACGCTTTGCACGAGGGTTGAATGAGCCATTACAAGGTTTAGCCCTATCTCATATACCCATGGGGGCCACTTTTGAAGGCCTAGTAGACATGGCATTGCTTCAAGGAGACGATAAGAATGGCAAGAAGGAAGTCAAGACTAATGAGACTCAAACCAAGAAGACGGACTCCAAGTGGGGAGGAAATCAGAGCAATCAGAACAACAAGAATAACAAGAACAACAAGGGCAATAAGGCCAAGGCAAAGGACCCAAGAAAATGCAACTTCTGTAGGATTGTTGGGCACATATCCAAAGATTGCAGAAAGAAGAAGAGGAAGTTGGGCGAATGCTTTCACTGTGGAGAGCCTGGACACCTTAGTAAGGATTGCCCCAAGAAGCAAGGACAAGGGCAAGGGCAGAATCAGCGCGCAGGACCTTCTGGAGGGCAAGTGCATGCTCTCAGCACTGCTCCAGTTCAGGACCGAGGTAGTATTTCTGTAGAAATTCTTGTTTATATTTCTGACTTTCTTGTTCGCACTTTATTTGATTCTGGCGCATCGCATACCTTTATTTCTTCTGACATTGTTGAAAGTTTGCACCTATGTACTAGTCTAGTTGAGGATCCCGTCAGTGTTTCAAATCCAATTAGGGGTTCCGCCCATTTATCTATGATTTGTGTGGATTTGAAGATTTCTATCTTGACCGTAGAATTCACGTGTAATGCTTATGTTCTCGGGTTCACGGGATACGGGTTGATTTTGGGCATGGATTGGTTGTCCAGTTATGGAGCCATTCTCGATTGTGAGCATAGGGTGGTGAGGCTCATGACCCGCCTCGGTAATACCCTAGAGATTTCTTGCAACCCGCTGGATCCCGTCATGTTATGTTATCTTGAATCTCTTGACTCGTCCATTAATGATCTGCAATCTGTAAGGGTGGTTCGAGAATATCCTGATGTCTTTGAAGAGGTTAAGGGGTTACACCCTAAACGAGAGATAGATTTTCGCATTTATCTTGTTGATAATGCCAAGCCAGTATCATTGCCCGTTAGGCACATGGCCCCGCGAGAAAGAAGAGAGCTCAGTAAGCAAATCAAGGAGCTGCTTGAGAAGAATTTTATTAGGCGAAGCATTTCTGAATGGGGTGCTCCGGTGGTATTCGCAACTAAGGCGGATGGTTCGCTTCGTCTATGTGTTGATTATCGAGAGTTGAACAAGCTGACAAAGAAAAATAGGCACCCGTTACCAAGGATTGTTGACCTCTTTGACCAGCTTGTTGGTGCTTCTGTTTTCTCTCAGCTCGATCTAGCCACCGGATTCCATCAGCTTAGAGTGGCTGAGGATAGTATTGATAAGACTGCGTTTAGGACTCCAGATGGATTCTTTGAATGGCTTGTCATGCCATTCGGTTTGACTAATGCACCCGCCTACTTCGTAGATTTGATGAGTAGGGTGTTCAGGGAGTTCCTTAACAAGTTCGTGGTTGTCTTCGTGGATGATATTCTGATCTTCTCAAAGGATGAGGAAGAACATGCCATACATCTCAAGGAAGTGATGGATACGCTTAGAGCTCATCAGTTGAAAGCCAAGTTCTTCAAATGCCATTTCTGGAGAAGGGAAGTTCGGTTTCTTGGACATATAGTTTCTAAGCAAGGCATAGCGGTGGATCCCGCGAAAGTGGTTGCAGTTCAAGACTGGAAGACTCCTAGGAATGCAACCGAAGTAAGAAGCTTTCTCGGTCTGGCGGGCTACTATAGGAAGTTCATCAGGGACTTCGCTAAGATTTCGGCCCCTCTTACTAAGTTGACGAAGAAGAACTTAGTCTTTGCATGGGACTTAGAGTGTGAGCTTGCTTTTCAAAGGCTCAAGAGGGCCCTTACCACAGCTCCAGTTTTGGCATTACCCGATAGTGGTAAGATGTTTACCGTGTACACAGATGCATGTGGCACGGTGTTAGGTGCTGTCCTGATGCAAGAGGGAAGAGTGATATGTTATGGGGGTAGGCAACTTAAAGTTCATGAGAAGAACTATCCCACTCATGATTTGGAGTTGGCGGCGATCGTCTTTGCACTCAAATCTTGGCGCCACTACCTTCTAGGCGAAAGGTTTGAGTTGTATACTGATCACAAGTCACTCAAGTACCTCTTCTCGCAGAAAGATATGAATCTAAGGCAGCAAAGGTGGATGGAATTCTTGGCATCATATGACTTCGAGATAGCTTATACCCCTGGCAAGGGAAATGTTGTGGCAGATGCACTAAGCAGAAGGAGGTTGACTTTGAGTCCCTTGTTTATTGAGATGAAGAACTTAGAGTTCTTGGCAACCTTTGATTTCACGACGGCTGTTGAGTCGATGACGGGTTCATTAGCATCCCTTGAGCTTAGACCCACACTTCTTGATCAAGTAGGGACTTCACAGAAGGAAGACCCGCGGATAGTGGACATCATAGGCAAGTTGATCCGTGGTGAGACGTCTAGTCACCTTGCTAGATATACTATTGATGACAAGGGTTGGCTAAGGCGTGATGGAAGGCTATGCGTTCCACAAGTAGGAGACTTGGTGCATAAAGTTCTCGAAGAAGCACATCACTCGAAGATGACTATACATCCTGGAGGAGATAAGATGTATAGGGATATGAAGCGCATTTTCTTCTGGACTGGAATGAAGAAAGATGTGGCAGAGTATGTTTCAAAGTGCATGGTGTGCCAACAAGTGAAAGCCGAGTCAAAGAAACCCGGTGGGCTATTACATCCACTGGAGGTCCCGCAATGGAAGTGGGAGAGTATTTCTATGGATTTTGTGGATGGATTGCCTAGGTCAAGGAAAGGGAACACGAGCATATGGGTCATAGTTGACAGACTGACGAAGAGTGCTCACTTCATTCCAGTAAAGAGCAAGAGGACCGCATCATGGCTAGCATCTATTTATCTTCGAGAGATAGTGCGCTTGCATGGAGTTCCTTCTAGCATAGTTAGCGATCGTGACACAATTTTCACTAGCCAATTCTGGAATAGTTTGCAAGAAGCGATGGGTACGCGATTGAATCTGAGTACAGCCTATCACCCCCAGACGGATGGCCAAACCGAAAGGGTGAATAGAGTGCTAGAAGATCTTTTGAGGCTTTGTGTTCTTGACTTTGGAGGTACTTGGGAAGACCACCTTCCTCTTGTAGAGTTTGCTTATAATAATAGCTATCAAGCCAGCATAGGGATGACACCATTTGAAGCTCTGTATGGGAGGCCGTGTAGGTCACCGTCTTGTTGGTGGGAGACAACGGATAGGCTTATACTTGGGCCCGATATGATACGGGACACATCCGAGAAAGTTGAATTGGTGAGAAAACGGATGAAAGCGGCCCAAGACAGACAGAAATCCTACGCTGACAAGCGAAGGACAGATTTGGAATTCGAAGTGGGAGACATGGTTTTCGTGAAGGTTTCTCCTTTGCGTAATGTGGTTCGTTTTGGAGCAATTGGGAAGCTGGCACCAAGGTTCGTAGGACCCTTCCCTATCATAGAGAGAGTTGGAAAGATGGCCTATAAGGTGGAATTGCCCGAGAAGCTAGCCAGAGTGCATAATGTCTTTCATGTCTCGCATCTCCGAAAGTGCCTACATGAGTCCGCTGAGGTGGTTGAACCAAGCATTCTTGAAGACGTGGAGGTAGAGAAAGAGGCAACCTTGAGGATAGCTCCGATTCGTATCTTGGGAACAGAGATCAAGAAGCTAAGGAATCGAGAAGTCAAATTGGTGAAAGTTCAGTGGAGTGAAGTCGATGAAGATGCAACTTGGGAGACCGAGGAGAAGATGCGTGGGCTTTATCCATTTCTTTTTGAGGGTACATTCTCGACCTCTTTTCCTTTTACATGTCTTCCTTTTTGCTATCCATGTTTATCCTGTTTATCTTGTTATCTCGTAACCTTGTCATGAGAACCTTAAGTAGAAACCCTTTGGATGAAACATGTATTTGAAACATGTTATGCTTGATGTTTGCAAGTGGTTGCAAGTGTTTGCAAGTGGATACTCGTGGATGCATGATACACATTAGGCACTAAGATCGGCTCACACACTTTCATATTGCATATGCATGAGTGCTGATACTTATTCATGGATGAAACTTGTTATGCTATCACGTGGATGTTGCATATGGATGAATGTTATGTGCAATCATGTAGAGATTATAAATTATGTTAGGATTTTGCATACATATGGACTCATTTCACTAACATACGTTGCATTAAGGGGGTCTACTGGATCAGTAACCGCCTGATTTTCGCATTAGATGTGTACATATACACACACCTTTGCATATAATCATACAGCATTTAGAATTTGTTAAGGACATTGACTGCACGTGGATGATGTTTTGAGTAGATGGATGATGATGGTAGGATACGTTCTTCCTAACTTAGAGATTTCGGGGACGAAATCCTTTAAGGTGGGGAGGATGTAACAACCCATATTTTGAATAACAAGTTATAACATAAATCAAGGCAGAATTCAATGATAAAATCTGAATCAAGGGAAACGGGCTGTGCCATTGCGTTCGTCTCGGAAAAATACGCGAAGTAGAGTCCGAGTTTTCGAAAATCGGACTCCGTATGACCCAGTTAAGGCCTATGGAAGTTTTCAGAAAATTTAAATTTAAAAACAGATTTCAAAATTCAGCTGGGCAGGTAGGCGGGAAAAGATCCCGCCACTCCCCAAGTCGACACGGGTGTCGACTTGGGAGTCGACACACCCAAGGCCGTGTCGACTGCCCAGTTGACACCCTTGTCGACTTGGGTGGTCGGCCAGTCTGGCCTGGTTGCACCTGACTTGTTTCTCAAGACATGTTTGGAGGCTAGTGACGTGAATTGATGGCCCAGATCTGAATTAGGGTTAATCCTATGGTCTAAACTAACCTAAACATCTATAAAAAGACCCTAATACCTAGCCTAAGTCATCATAAATCAATCCTACAACTAAACTATGCCAAGATGTTTAATCATGGCCTCCACCCTCTTGTCATAGCCTCCATCTTCATTCATATGAGAGTTCCTAAGCTTGTTTGAGAGTTTCTAAGGCCAAAGTTCAATCTTTCTTCATCAAAGCAAGGATCTTCTTCTAATTTCTCGAGGGTTTTCATTGAAGCTTGCTATTTGGGGGTCTTTAGAGTTGCTAGTGG
Source organism: Allium sativum (assembly GCA_030737875.1). Taxonomy (NCBI): domain Eukaryota; kingdom Viridiplantae; phylum Streptophyta; class Magnoliopsida; order Asparagales; family Amaryllidaceae; genus Allium; species Allium sativum. The sequence goes on along the minus strand of JASFAX010000020.1, from coordinate 37,817,449 downwards.
CTTCGTCTCAATCTTATTTATATTTTATAAGTCTTCATAGCATTGTAAGCCCTATACTACTCTTAGATTCTAACTATGAAGTTAAATATGACATGTTGCAAGTTTGAGTTTGGGCCTAAGTATGATATGTGCTTTGATCCTATCATGTTATGCATAAATTTATTCTATGCATGTTTGTAAAGCTATCACCTTTGCCTTATGCATAGAAAGCTATGAGCTTTGATTGGAAATGTTGCATAAAGCAACATAGAAACTCTCATAAACCTTGTGTTATCTTGCATATGATGTTATATGCGAATCACTAGCCACCATCCTATGTCATTTATGATCATGTTTCACCTATTTACTTAAGTTTGATATCATGCATATTTTGAGGCTTATGATGTAATATGCAAGTTTATGAACACCTTTGCCTCATATGCCACCATGTTTAACTTGTGGCCCAAAACCTTATTAATTATGTCATGCTTCTAAGTTTCCCCTTTTGAGATCTATTTGCGTTTATGCGAACTTACATGCGATGGGGTTACGTTATGGGTAAACTAAAATGACATAAAAACATGACTTGAAAAGATGACATGAAATATGACATGTGATTATGCTTGAAACATGAATTTGGACATGACTTCTAGAAAACGTGAGAATGGCCAACTCGAGGTTGGGTTGAGTTTGTAGCATAAATCTACCCGGAACCGACCGGCTTAACTAGTGGCTACAAGCAATAGGACCCAATGTGAGTAGTTGGTCATGTCGCACTTGAAACCCGAGGTTAGACCAAGTTGTGGTGTAAAGCTACCCGGGCCCGCCCGGCTTAACTAGTAACCACAACAAGGTCTAATGTGAGAGGTTGGGTGCATTAAATTAATTAATGCCACATGATAGGGTTAAGTCATGGACCACTTGAATACTTAACTAATTAAACACGATGGGTTGATAGGGTTAAGTCATGAACCTTGGGTACACTTAACCAACTTGATGGGGTAGGGTTAACCACATTTAACCCGTTAGAAACCCTAGTTACGTGGTTCTTTTCACCAGTAACCCTCTTGATTGTATCATGATACCCTAGGGACTAGGCTAGGGTGGGGCACGATTACTGGGCTGACATGTAAGCGACCAAAACGACGGCTGAGTAGGTGCGCCGGTGTAGGTTCAGGCGGACTATGGTCGTGCACATGGTCCGGAGTTGAAAAAGCAGACACGGGCACCTGTAGGTTTAGACTGTGCGTGCTTGATTTGTGTCCGTGGTTGGCACCCTAGGGCTTGATACACCCTAGGGTGGACCTAGCACAGTTTGACTACACTTCGTGATTGGGCCGTATGACACCGACACTTGACGAGTTAGGCTTTTAGGGAGCCGATCGACTAGACCGTGCCGTTGGACCTTGATCTAGGTCATCTCGGGATGTTGGGTCAAGATTGGGCCAAGGGATCTTTTCTTGTTGATACTTGACATAGATTACTAGTACACACTTGGTGCAACTTAACCTTGTATATGCGATGCCACACTTGATCTGTCTCTTCACCATGCCAGTTATAACCCCATGTTTCATCTCTGCTTTACATGTCCAGTTAACTTTATTAGTTTTTATACTAATAGTAGATAGGACTTACCAGTCTTTTTGACTGACCCGTTTTCTTTCGCCTCTTTTCTTCCGTCCCCCCCCCCCCCCAGGTTTGCAGGGTGGGAACACTGGTACATAGCTGGATCTTTAGCTGCTTTTCTGGATAGCTCATGTATGGTTGGACTTGAGCATGCTATGGCTTTATCCTACTTTGGGGATAGTTACCTTATGTTTTTTTAGTTTTCAGTTTATGATCTAGACTTTGTTTTGTGGGAAAATAATGACCAAGTACTTTGATGTAACTTGACTATGGTTTTGAAATGTTAGTTTTATCCGTTGCTTTACTACTCTGTTTTACTTATATGTTCTTTCTTGTGACATCTGCATGCATGTTTACCTTGTCCAACACCCCTCCAAAGCTAGTGTACTTGCAAGAGTGACCCTGGCGGAGGTAGTGTGTTACAATAGCGACACCGTTAACTCAGTTGACCAAGAAGAATCAAGCTTTTCCTTGGGACGAAAGGTGTGAGAATGAATTTAAGAGCCTAAAGGAGAAGTTAACGTGCACATTAGTGTTAGTTATTCCTAAAGGGAACGAAGATATTACAGTATACATAGATGCTTGTGGTACCGGATTAGGTGTTGTACTAATGCAAGGAGGTAGGGTGGTATCTTATGCTAGTCGGACACTGAAACCACATGAGAAAAGATATGCTACCCTTGATCTGGAATTGGCAGCGATCATGTTCGCATTAAATAAGTGGAGGCACTATCTCTTGGGAGAAAGATTCGAGTTGTTTACCAATCATAAGTCATTAAACTATATTTTCTCTCAAAATGATTTAAATCTTCTTCAGCAGAGATGGTTAGAGTCCTTGGCTTCATATGATTTCAATATCGCATATGCACCCGGGAAAGGCAATGCGGTAGCTGATGCATTAAGTAGGAGACATGCCAGTTTGGGTGCTATGTTTCTTGAATGGAAGCAACTGGAGTGCATCACGGGATATGATTTCAGACCTAAGTGCAAATTGGATCCAGAGATGTTAGTAAGTTTGATGATTAGACCGACCTTGATTGAGCGGATCAGTTCCAGTCAGGGGACGATCCTAACCTATTGGAAATTATCTCCAAAGTAGAGATGGGTATCGATGGTGAAGTGATATGAAGTTCTTAGAGAGTGTCATCACTCGAAACTGACTATACATCTCGGTGGTAACAAAATATATCGAGACATGAAGCAAACCTACTACTGGGAAGGGATGAAGAGAGATGTTGGAAAGTTTATAACTAAGTGCATGAAATGCCAGTTAGTTAAAGCCCAGCAAAAGAAGCCTAGTATTTTGTTACAACCGTTGGAAATTCCTGAATGTAAATGGGAACAAGTCTCAATGGATTTCACTGATGGTTTACCAAGGACTAGATCGGGTCATGACAGTATTTGGATGATTGTGGATCGATTGACAAAAAGTGCAAGGTTTATACCGGTCAAGTCGAAAAGAATGACAGCTAAATTAGCATAATTGTATATGATGTGGTAGCAAAGTTTCATGGAGTACCTAAAGGTATTGTGAGTGACCGAGATCCATTATATACTAGCGGGTTTTGGAAGAGCTTACAAGAGGCCTTAGGGTCAGAATTACATCTCAGTACCGCGTACCATCCTCAAACCGATGGTCAAACAGAGAGGGTGAATCCTGTATTAGAGGATCTCTTGAGAGCTTGTATACTGGATTTTGGAGGGTCATGGGATGACCTTATGCATCTGGTTGAGTTCGCATATAATAATAGTTATCAGTCCAGTATTGGTATGGATCCATTTGAAGCTTTGTACGGAAGACCATGCAAATCCCCATCATGTTGATTGGAAACTAGTGAGAAATTTGTGTTTGGGCCAGATGTAATAAGAGAAACTTCAGATAAGATCAAGGTAATTCAACAACGAATGAAGGCTGCCCAAGATAGGCAGAAGAATTATGCTGATAAAAGACGAAGAGATTTGAAATTCTCCATTGGCGACTTGATATTCGTCAAGATTTCTTCGTTGAAGAATGTGATTCGGTTTGGTAGAGGAGGTAAGTTAGCACCAAGGTTTGTTGGTCCGTTTCCGGTTCTCGAGCAAGTTGGGAATTTAGCATATAAAGTTGGATTGCCTGGCAAGATGGCGGGAGTGGACAACGTATTTCATGTTTCTCAGTTAAGGATGTTCATGCATGATTCTGATATGACTATTTCACTAGATCAGTTGGATGATATCGAGATTGAACCCGGGGCAGTTGGAAACCGCAAACCGGATCGTATTGTCGGGCACGATACGAAGCAACTTCGAAGGAAGATGGTGAAACTGGTTAAGGTCCAGTGGGTTGATAATGGGAATGATTGTACTTGGGAAACTGAGGAGAGCATAAGGAAGTCGTATCGAGAGCTCTTTACCTAGTAAGATTTTAAATCACGATATAGTTATTCCCTTGTTAGTAAACCGCATACTAGGATAGGTTTGTTGTGTTATGTATGTTTGATTATTTGTAAATGGCTACTAGGCATGCGGGGAATCATTGTTGTTTCGTAGTTAAGGAATTTCGGGGGCGAAATTTCTTAAAGGGGGGAGAGTGTAACGGCCCACATTCTACGTATCGGAGGATCGTAGAATATTTATATTATTTTCATACGAAGTTATATAGTCGTGTATCTTTGGGAAACGACTATTGGGGTCATTTCCTACATTCACGATTTTTGCCGAATTTTAAATGACTATTTTTCCTGGACGAATATTGTTTCGCTTATAACTTTTGATTGGTAAAGATTTTTGACCTGAAACCACTTCCATTAGATTCAGATGATGGTTTCCCATTCTGTAGAGTGGTCACATTAATCAAACGGACTTACCGTTTGGGAGATATGGCTGAAATAAGATTTAAAGTTGGAAAAACAACCTAATTGGGCTTAATTAGGTGATTAGCAGCTAGGCCCATAACCCATTTTGGGATTAGGGTTATGGAAGGGCTGAAAGGGTTTGGAGAAACATTCCCTTTCATTTTTCTAGCCGCCACAAACATTCCTTGAACCCTAGTAATGACCTCCACCTTCTAAATCTCTCTCTAATCACTTTCTAATCACTAATTGATCAAATCTACATCAAATCAAGCCGGATTAGCACCAAATTCGTGGTAGAGCTGTTGCACTACATAGGAATCTGAGCCAAATCAGTAAAAGTTTTAGATCTAGCTTTAATTTTTGGCTAAGGTAAGTGATTAACATGTTTATTCACTAATTAATGCTAATTAGGGGTGATTAGTGATAATTAGCAAAATTATACACCTAAAAATTATTAAAAAATATGGATAAATTCTAGAATCATGTTTTAAGTCACATATATAAATTTGGGTTAATTTGGATTAAGTTTGATAATACCGGAATTTAGAGGATTAAGGGGAAAATCATGGATTTGGGGTATGTTTGATCTAAAATGGCCTAAGTGATTGATGTTTTGATCTTTTTGTTTGAACCAATATGTTATTACTTTTGTTTTGGATGTTTTATGATTGCATAGTAAAGTTAGAATGGTCGAAAGCGTCGTCATATGGTGTAAACACTAGCTTGAAGGAAGTACAGGAAGTCGTGTCGGATCGGTTTGTGCTCGCCATAACCGACCCGCCTCCAGTACTCGACCTTCCTCATCCTCAAACCGAACTGGCTCACGCTTACCATGACTGACTCGCTCACCCGAAGAGCCCCACGAGCCGCCTGCTCGAGCCAAGAAGTTCGACCTCGATCCGCTCGCACCTGAAGACCTCGAACCGACCCGTTGTTTTCCGCGAACCGGACAAGGAGAAGAAGACCTAACTGAATGGAAGCTTGTTTTCCGAACCGAACCTACGGAGACCAAAAACCCGAGATGCAAAGGAAGTCCAAATGAGAAGTTATGGCTTGGGATCCAGATGGAAACCAACGAGTTAACTTCAAGAGTTGGGCTTTGCTAGGGACGTGTGCAAATGGGCTATCGATATCTATAACTTTGGTTCACCATTGAGAGAGGGGGCTTGTAGACGAACTCGAGCCATGGACGTGTGGAGTGGTTGACCCATTAAGGTTATTGACTATGGACCAGTGCATTAGGGTTAGGGTAATAGTTATATGGAGTGGGTCTCCGTCATGGCAACAAAGGGCAAAGTGGTCATAGCAACAGTTGTACGGAGTGGGACTCTGTCATGGCCCCGATGGATCTTGTGATCAAAGCGGTGGATATCGTATGCTTTATATACCTAGTGAGAGATGTGAGGATGATTGCTATGTTTGATGTTTTCTATCACCATGACACGCACACTTCCACTTTACACTCTATGTTGGTGTTACCTTAGAGTATTGTACATCTTGTTGTGCTAACTCTTTGGTTGCAAGTCCAGGTCAGGTATGATTATTTATACCAATTATTGCTTTATTTTATTGTTATCGCTCACACCAGACTTTCGTCTGATCCAGAGTTTTATGTCTCCTCTTATTACTCTGGGTGCTCCTAAACGAGCAAACTAGAGATAGGTTAGGTGGTTAAGCATGGGTAGCTTTCCGAAGACGAGCATGAGGCTTCCACGTACTTTATATACATATTCTCCCTGTGTTTTTGTTGGTCACTGCTTTGGGCGTTAGCAATGCACCTCTTTTATTTCCTTTTAGAGACAGTATTTTAAAGTTGTAATAATTGGATATGAAGCTGTATTTTGGATTCTGCTACTCAATTGGTTATGGCTTAGTTTTCAGCTGATATATTGTCTTGCCTGTTTTATATTAAGATATGTTATTATTATATTTTATTCCATGCGTTGTGAGATATACTACAGGTTCTTTGGTAGTACATCATTTTAAACCCTTTGTTTTGACGATCGTCCCGTGTCAGTCAGGCATTGGTATAGCGCATTTCAAGGGAAATGTCTGATGGTACGGGGCGGCCATCACACTTGGTATCAGAGCCTAGGTTGCGTAATTTAATCTGGAGGAAGACATCAGGGAGAGATGGTATACATATATGAGAGAGCATATTTGTGATATTTTGGTTCTCAAAAACTATATATATATTAGTATATCTAAGGATGAAGTCGCATTGCACTAGCATTGACACCACTAAGGATCTGGTTAATCGTTTTCTCTTTACAGACTGAACGAGGATCCGAAATACGATTAACACAGTGAGGAAAACCGCATCAGGAGTTGAAGATAGAGCGGGTTTAGGGGCCAACAATGGGAATGTCCGTAATATAGGGACGATGTTTACTGCCTATAATGGCCCGCAAATCCATACCCTTTGAGTTGACTAATAACACCACACACCCAACCCAAATGACATAGAAATACGAATCATTAGAAGAAAGAAGTTAAAGGAAGAGGAATAGAAAGAAAGAAAAGTTAGAATAGAAGAAAAATGAAGAACACAAATCTCACAACGGAACGAATAAAATATATTAAATAACATAACTTTTGAAATACAAATCAGTAACTGTATATACATACCATTATCAAAGCACAATAGTTATTCCTGGAACAGTTATAAACATCTATTTCCAAATACAACATAGTACACAGCGGAAATATGATAGTCTATAGCTAACTGGTGAAGCCTCCTGCTTCCAGCTCTTCCAAGAGAATCTGTAAAATCCCGACTACTTTACTGCCCGTACAAATTTGGGCACCCAAGAGTTTAGGTAAAACAAAATAAACTCTAGGTCAGTCATAGGAATGGTGTGAGTAAAATCCAACCATTTGTTTAACTTTCAAAATCCTTTCAAAAGAAAGGATAATAGTAAGACCAGCCCACACATAAACATGGACGGTTTTTACCTTACTATAACCCAAAACACTTTGATACGAAAATCCAGTGATATTATAATAGTTTCTAAATCAAATAAATAACAATCTAGCGGAACGCTTGCATCTCACGCTCCATATATAATATAAAATCAAAACCGCAGGGTGCTTATTGGAGATTGGATTCCGATTATGACAAGGTATGGAACCACCTTCCGATAGTGTATCTCTAGAGAGTAATACACTAGGTTCAACAAGAACATCTTGAACCCGGCCCACACATGACTGACCACGAATGTATATCACCAACAGTTGGGATCAACAGCCATTTCCCGAATGGGACGGCATCGATAGATTAAAGAAGTAAAAGGAATTTCTCTAGATAGGTGATTATACATGCTAATGGGAGCGACCCACATAGCCATGCTGCCTACCCGATTTTTATCATTTCCCGGTTGTTGAGGCATGAGGCTATGATTACTTATCATTCATTGATAGCACAATCACTTTGAATGCCACATTGTCATATCCGATAATCACTAACTGATTTGCACCAATATATTCTGGATATTATGCTAAGAGAATAAATCCTCAGCCACCATATAGATTTATACAGACCAACATATTCGATCATTGGAAATATTTTGTCAGACATTCGTCCATAGACGTTCATTCTGGGATTGAACGAAACTGAAGGCACAATTTCTATCAATAGGAAAAGTCCTTGCACTTTACTTCGTCTTTGATTATCTTCATATAACCTGATTTGCAACACTACTGTTAATACGGAGTGGTTCTCGGATAATAATCCAACCGGTCTCTCCATATTAACAACGATATTGGCAAATACTTCGATAGCCAGTTATTTAACTATCGAAGAAAAACAAACATCCATTTAAAACATCAAACAATCACTGGGCCCCTTTTGATTAATATTTCATTAATTAAAACACTTCTCCATTTCCTTACCAATATTCGTTAACACAATATTTTCAATATTCTTCTTGGCCTCTTATGCTATTTGGAAAACATTTCAATATCTCGCCTTCTTTTATTTTCTACATTTAGAAAATATTTTCTATTTATAATTGGAGAACATTCCAATTAATTATTTATTTCCCCACTCATTTAATTCTATACTCGGGAAATATTTACTTTTATATTTCCAAAATTCCACTTATTTGTGTTAAAATGAATGTTGTATAAAACATCGTTGCAACAACCCAAAATACTGCATTCAACTAAATTCTTTAAACATCTCTCTTTGAGACTGAATCCTGTTGTTTATCAGTTTGTAATGAAATCAATAAAGTTAGGGTATAATTACCTCTCATACCTTGACTGAAAATATTATTAACTTCAAACAGATAAGACCGCTAACTCGAATAATCAACACCATATTAAATCAATTTTCCATTTCTAAAACACGTATATGCTTCTCTTTCTATTTTTAACAAATCTAATTTATAGATTTCCTTTTCATTTATAATATTCTATTTTTAAGTTCATTTCCTTATCGAATTCTATATATATCGATACATTGATTTCTAACTATCAAATTTTCTTAAAAACATTGTAACTCCTTAAATTTTCGGAAAAATTCGCCATAACCTCCTTTGTACCGGTTGATAGTTCAAACCTCAACTCGCCTCTCTAGTCCCTTTCCATTCAAAAAGAAAATCAAAAAGCTAAGTGGCTTGCCGATTCGGCGCATAAAACCTCATATGGAATTTAAATACGTACCTTTTTGTCGGGCGCTCGAATTATAAATCTTCGTTCTCTTCATTCCATACCTGTTTAACACGCATACGTCTATTCCAAATTTATTCCAACTCAATCCAATCGTTTTTAACTCACTTCGCTAATTTAACCATTAATTAACTCTTTAGCCTATTTCACTTTTATTTGAATATATCTCGTTCATAAATATATATCTTTATTTACTTATAAACCAATCAAATTCCATTTTTCAACTCGGGTTTCATATTCGAATTCGAATATAATTTCTAAATCGAATTCACTTATTCAAAGCCAAATTTCAATTCAAAATCTCATTAACTAATTATTATTGAAATTAGTTAATTCTATTAAATAATAAATATCTGATTTTTGTTTCAAAAACAAATCTGTTTATTCCACTTGAGTTCATATTTATTTTATATCTCAAGTCAGTATTTTCCTAATGGACTTTCAGATTTTATTTACTTAAAATCCTTTTATTTATTTAAATAAACCGTTATGGTTTTATAATGGTTCCGGCGCTGTTTTTCTAAAAATTTGATTTTTTACATAATTCAAAAGCTATACGACGAAATTCAGAATTTTCTCTTCCATTAGAAAACTATTATCTAGTTGGTATTGACGGTTCTTGTTCCAAATAATTCCGACTTGAATTGAGTTCTATCTACTCAATTGAAGTTCGAAACGCCAATTTACGAACTGCCGCGCTGCGGCGAGTTCATTTTAATTATATATATATATATATATAAATGTTTAAACTATATTTATAATAAATCCAACTCCATTTTGATATATTTTTAATATATATCAAATCAGTTTCCCAATTCAACATAATATTTTCGATTATCTATAATTGTCGATTTTTCCTTACTTGGTAATATATTTATTTATACTTCGACCATCTATATTTAATTCCAATTCCTTTTTAAATAAATTATTTATAAAATTTGATATAATTGAATTTCAATTATAAACTCGTTAAATTCTTCTCAATTCAGCTTATATTCTGAATTTCAAAATATAATCAATCGTTTTGTTTCAAAACACTTCCCAAATTACTTTTAAATTCCTATTTGAATTTAAATGGTTCAAATTATCCAAATGATAATTTATTTTACCAAATTTATAACATTATTTATAAATTCAACTTCCTTGTTTCATATATTTAAACAAAATTTGAAACTCCATCCCTTTGATATTCCGAATTGCGGAATAAAAACCGTTGTTCCCTTTCGAATGATTTCAAATTCTATTTTTAAATTCATATTTGAATTTAAATATTCCAATTATCTCTTGATAATTAATTTATTATATTTATAAACACCATTTTATAAATTTCCTTATTTTATATTTAAACAAGTCTATTTCAAAATATATTTAAAACCAAAATCTTATTTTGGGAATTTCTATTTATAATAACTTATATATATATTACCCAATTTATTTTCATATTCAATTTATCTTCTATTTAAATAAATTCTAATTGATCGAATCCAATTCATAAATCCTTATGGATTTATTTTAGTTCAATTTATATTCTGAACATCAGAAAAAATTCCATCATTTATTTCTTTAAAACGATTTCCCCATTTCTATTTTTAAATTCACCTTTGAATTTAAATATTCAAATTATCCAATGATAATTTTTACACTTCATTTATAAACACCAATTATAAATTGATTTCAACTACCTGATTATCCAATGAAAATCATTACATTTTATTTAAACAATGTTTATAAATTTACTTCAATTTCTAGTATTATTCAATTTATAAACATCGATTATAAATTCAATACTTGTTTTATTTATTCAAAACAAGTTAACATCTTTATAGCCCACCCGGAATTCAAATTCTATATTTACAAAAATATAGAATCTCCATTTAAAATCTGAAATATCCTTTTCATGATATTTTTATATATCAACATTTTAGGCCCAGTGATATTTAAATATCCAAAAACACTCAATTATCAAATCATGGGTTTTATAACACATCATATATGATAATATATATGTGAAAACAAACAGTAATAAATTTTGAGGAATCCAGTTGGATTCCTCCAACCTGTTTTTCCTGCATCCACAGATGTTAGCCAGTATAAATAATACCCATCCTGCTTCGAGGCAGGATATCGCGGTATGAAGGTCATCCACTATATATATTGTGGGGCGCATAGGGAAATCATCCTCTAATGATACCGCGGGAATCCGCTAATGATACTGCGGGAATCCAACCACCAATATATATATATAATAGCCACAAACACCAATCCAAAATAACTAATATATATTTTATAGTCACAATAATATTTTAATGCAACCAAACAACCATTAATTATTTTTAGCGACTAAAAATAATTCAAAATAAATAAATTAAGTGAGATTTACTCACCTTGTATTTCTATTGGCGAATATCTCGTTTATTTCCACTACCTCGACTCCGAATCTTCTCAAATGAAATTTATGTGCACCTACAATCATTTGATTTTTATTTAACGATTAATGACTATTTATTTAAATTAACTTAACCCAATTAAATTAATTATTCTATAAATTATTAAATTATGTAAAATTTTATACCCTACTGTTAACTGCTCCAAAAATATAGCCTTACGTCACTTCGGAAAATTCTCTGCAACAACCACTGTTGATCAAAGCTCCAACATTCCCAAACCTTCCCAATAAACTACCAGAACTCCTCACTGATTGGCCTTTCGTGCCTTCTAGTACTTATCGCATCACTTCCTCAACTGTTAACAACTCGATACTCTTCTCCTTCTACTCCTCACGTTCTCCTTCCATCAAGTCTGCACCTGCCCAGAACCTCAAACTTGCATCCAGTTCACAACCTTCACCAGGAAAACGCTCGAACACTGTAAACCCTATCGCCCAAACCCAACGATACGAACTCCCACAAAAGTTCAAAACCGTGACTTCATCCCTGGAGCTAAGCACAGATCGCAGTTCCACTCAAGAAGATATCGAGCTTCAAAATTATCGTGCACCCTATCTCCAAATCGCTACGCCTTCGAACCCTGAATTTCACTCTTCAACTTCGCGAGCCCCAAATCAAAGATAATTGAAACCCTAGAACATCGCTCGAGCTGTCGAGCTATCGAGCTTCCAAGACTAGCGTGCGCCTGTTGGTATCGAGCAAGAGTAGAACGCGGATTTGAATTTGAATGGAAGATGGTCATCGTGATATAATAACCCGGAAAATCCGAGCCAATTTAAAAATTTTATTTTGGCAATTTTAACGATTTTGAATATTTAAAATGGTTTATTTTAAATAATAATGATGAGAAATTTATTTTAATAGAATTAGAATGTATATATGCATTTGAATCGTCATTAGAATATAAATATTTATTTTTAATTATAAAAGGAATTGAAAATGGCATGGTAGTTTGAAATTTTGATTTCGAATTTCAAATGAGTGTACATGATTCAAAATAAACCGGATTTTAGAAAAACCAAAAGTATTAGAATCTATTTGAAAATATCTTTCCAATAAATCCGAAAAATTGAAATTTCATAGCGGGAATAAAAAGTTATGTCCAATTGAAAATTCAGAATAGTCGCAATGGAATTCTGGCCCTTAAAAATGGAAATTTTGCAAACGACCTCGGTTTTCGACGAAACCAATTTTGTTGGATCCGGGATGTCAAGTTATTGCTATATTGCAAAATTCATAATTTTCTGAATCAATATGAGAGCGTGGCAAAGGAAAATGTGTTTTAACAGTTTCAGTCAATTTCGATCGACCAGAAAATGGCCAATTTTCAGACGGTCTCATAATACGACGAAATAAGTTTTGTTAGGACCGTATTGTCAATACGAAGCTAGAAAATATTTTTCGGGAATTTTTAGAGTCCGTATGTGGCCCTAGTAAAATAAAATGTGTGTTCAAATTGAATATATACTAATTCATATTTTAAAATTGATGAAAACTGATCGTAACAATAAAATTGGGTTACGAAACATATCCCATTGTGTTTGGGATGGGGGTAATTAGCTAGGGGCGACAGTCGTTGGGTCTTGTTTGGGTTTTGAATAAAAAGTCAACTTTTTGAAAATAAATAAATATATAATACCCTTCCTACCTTCTCTCTCCATCTCTTCAAAGTCAAACACGAAAAAGAAAAAAAACGAGATCTACGATCCCTTCGCCCATCCCCTTCCATCGCGCCACCGCCCTGCCCGTCGCCCACCTCCCCACGACCGGCGCCGCCACGCAGGAGCAGCCGCCACCCTTCTATCCTCCTCCTCCCTCTTCTAAAACCGTTCAAAACCCCTCCCCTATCTAAAACAGCCATGACGGGCCCTTCCCATACCACCGACAGCCACCAATGCCCCTGATCTCCAGTCCCCGGTGCAGCTACCCTCCAGCCCTAGCTCCGACCAGCGGGGGCCCCTCCGACTAGAAACCATAAAAGAATTGGTAAGTTCTTCTGATTTTATTTTCTTAGTATAAAATATAATCTTTAGTTTATGAATAAAATATGCGATTAGAGAATAAACGTTTGAATTTTTATATATATGGTTTGAGGATAAAGATGTGATTTTTTAAATAAACAAAGGTCGGTTTTTTATATAAATGAAAGGTGATATTTTTATATAAATGAAAGACGATATTTTTATTTAATGAAAGACGATATTTTTATTTAATGAAAGACAATATTTTTATACAATGAAAGACGATATTTTTATATAAATGAAAGACGATATTTTTATATAATGAAAGACGATATTTTTAAATAATGAAAGGCGAGATTTTTATATAATGAAGGCGAGATTTTTATCCATTGAAAGGCGAGATTTTTATATATATAGTAGCGATAAAAATTCGATTTTTATGTATATATGAAATAGCGTTATAAAAATATAATCTTTATAATGAAAACTTCGTGTTAAAGATGTTATTTTTATCATCTTGAAAGTGAAATAAAAATATGTGATTTTTATATATGTAGTGAATACGGACAACGAAAGTGACAAAAGGTGGACACGGTAAGATTTTCTACATATGAAGAGTCGCAGTGTTTGGTTTAGCTAATCGGTGAGAATCCCTCACTTTTAATTTATTTTCTAGTCTGAAATATATACTAGGATGCAGATGGTGCTTAGCAGCACCCGACACCCGTTGTCCACATACCATGGACGACTTATTTGATTTTGTTGTGTTGTGAAAATTGATTGTGATGTGGAATGAATATAAATATGCTCATGTGTTGAAATAAATTATTTATCATTAAAAATATAAATTTAACGTGAATGGGAATAAATAAATATTCATTTACAAATCAAACGATTTGTTTATGTACACCTATTTGAAGGATATTGATTGGGACGATAAATTTTACACATCGCCCAACTACACAAATAAAAATCTGTGTTTGTTGACTGAAACCACACATGGGTATTGGGATGATATTTTATGTACACTAATCCCGATGGTTTAGTTGTATGCCAATCGATGGTTTGACAGACTGCGTAAGCGTTAATTATTTATATTTAATGCTTATGCAGGTGTGTGGTGCACTTTAGATGATGGTCGATTATTTATCATTGCTACTATATACATGTGTTGTATAGAATCCATATAAATAACATTATATGGTAATTGAGTGGGTCTTATTCCAGTTTAGAAAATAAATTATATTCATGTGTTGAATAAACAAAATAGTCATGTGTTGACAATACTCATGTGTTGAGAATATTCATGTGTTGAAACCATTCATGTGTTGAAAATACTCATGTGTTGAGAATATTCAATTGTTGAAACTATTCATGTGTTGAAAGAAATATTTATACAATAAAATTCACATTTTTATTGTAAGAAAGAAATAATAAATATTCATGTGTTGAAAGAAATATATATTCATGTGTTGAAGAAAATATTCATTTATTGAATAGAATAACGAAGTTATTGAAATATATAAAGCCGCATTGATTAGATTTGTGCCATTTTGACGCGAACTATATTCATATCGATTATATTCATTTTTATAATGAATATAGAAAAGGAAGTGATTTCAAAATATAACGTTTTGAAATATTATCATTTATATATTAATGATATGGAATATTCAATTTTGATTTAAAATTGAATATGAAGTTGAAATCATTTTGAAAACGAATTTAAACGATTTATAAAATACATTTAGAATTGAAATCGACGAAATATATATTATATATATTAAATGGCCTGAATAGAATGCGTCGCGCCGCGGTAGTTCGCGAATTTCGACCCTTGACTTCGAATTGATGTTACGGGAGATCCGACCGTCAGATTCTCCTGAAACCGGAACCGTTGGGTTCGTATCGAAAATAGCTTTCCAATGAATATTAGAAATTTGAAATCTAATAGTTGGATTTGGAATTATGTCCAAATCGAGTTTGGAAAAGGTCACTGTAAGTGCAGTTCGACGACCGTTATTGGAAATCGACTTACGAGCCTTGATAAAATTATTAAAAATATCAATAATTTGTGTAAAATCATAATAAATGATTTAGAAAGAATTGAGGTGAAAAATCCCATATTTAAAAAGGATAAAAATATATTTTTTATCGAAATGAACTAGTTATGAACTAGAATTATAATCCAATGTTTATGAATAAAAAAATTGGATTTGATGTGGTTTTAAAAATAATCAGAATTTCCAATATACGAATTGGAATGGATTTGAATCGAAGTTATCTTCGGAATATTTCAACGTTGGATTTCGTGATTATACAAATATGGTGGTGGAAAATTGAAAGATATATTTATATCGTTATTTCCAATACGATATTTGTTGGTTTCAGAATTTGATATTGAATATAAGCCGATATATTTTCTATTCAAAGCCTTGTATTTAATATCAAATGGGATTTTGGGTTCGTCGTGAATGGTGTCTTAAATAACACTGTTCTTGAACCCAGTTTAGAAAAGAATAAATCTTTTAATTAAGATTTAGTGAAATTGTCCAGTTAATTAGTATTTAATTGGAATTGAATTTAAATTGGTTTTTGGGGTTTATCGTGAGTGCTGTTTTGAATAACACCTGTTCTTTAACCCGATTAACAATGGAAAGTGATTTTGGGTTTATCGTGAACCGTGATTTAGATGACATTGATTCTTTAACCCAGTTAAAGACAGGATATTGATTTTTAGGAAGATTAAAACTAAGTGGAGTTTTAATGAATCTTTAATTAGATTAAAGTGATCAAGAATGGGGTATCACCAGTTTTGCTCCAAAGCGATAGTTAAATCTTTAATTAGATTTGAACGTGAAATGGTAATTAATATTTACCGATAACACCATGGTGTTAGATATGGAGTATTACCAGTTTTTCTCCATGGGATGAATAGGTTGGGATTGGGAAATAAAATAAACGATTACTTCGGTGTGGTTCGCTAATCCAGACTAGTTTGGAAAACCTTAACATGGTTTGAAATGATATCCAAAGGAAGATTAAAGAATAAATTTAGAAGAATTTATCTTTGATAAAATTAATGGGAACCTTTCCCTAAGAATGTGAATATTTGAATAAAAGAATATTCTGAATTGGAATGAGGCGTATGTTGTGTTTGTGTAGCACTCGTTTATTATATACGCTAGTTATTCGGAAAGGTCGGGTTTGTACCCATTTTGAATAACTGATTCGACGATAAGTCGAAGATGAAGACGGTGGTTGAAGACTGGAGGTCTTCACATCGTTTGGATGATTACTGATGATCTTGATTGGGCTGTACACCCAAGAGGAGGGAATCAGTTAGTGATCGTCCAGACGTATTTGGAGATCGATGGATATGCGAGGAATAAGGTTCCTCCGGTTTCGTTCAGACCCAGAACGAACTTGTAAATGGACTGTGTGTCTAACACTGGATTTTATTCTGTGTTGATTGATCTCTATTAAATATACATCTGTTTGGTGACGGAGAATTTATTCTCTTGCTTAACACCCTTCTCTGAGACGTACGAGCTCAGAGGTTATATATCGATAGAAATCAGTCGCACGGAGTGAATTGCCTCTGTGGAATGCCTAAGTGGCAGACGATCAAGGCTTCTGTTGAAAAGCAAAGTCTTGTGGTTGATAATCAAAGCACGGCCTTTGTGGCACAGCTTTGTGTATAGCGTTAATTCGCGAACCTCACACCTCGGTATGAGTCAAGAACAGGATAGTGACTGCAGAGAGAGCACGACGTTTCTTTCTAGCTATGCGTGATGTCAGTGACCTACCGGCCTTGACATTTATGTACTTTTTACCTGTGTGGTTATTGGATGCAAGGCGCCTCGGATATAGGTCTAATAGAACCGGGAAACGTGTGATTAGGAATACTAATCCTCAAAAGTAAGAGAGGACCGGCCCTGAAGATCCAGGATCGCTGTGTGTGGTCCGGAGACATTTGCTAGAGTGTCTTGAACGGAGAGGAGCTTGCCCCTTGCCTCGACTCATGACGGAAATCCAATTTCCAATACGACCTTTGCGGTTTTAATTGTAGAACTAGTATGGCGACATGATATATGGTACCCATGCCGCATATGATTGATACATTTATATTTGAAGTTGTTTTCTTCACTTATAGTAATAATAAAAGATGGAATTTAGCATATCAAGCATTCTTTGGCTATTATAAGGTAAAACCCTATCCTTCGGCTTGCATTGCATTATGTGATGGGACCTGGGTCTTATAATAGCTTCATTTTCTTTATTTAGTTGTTATATGCACTTGTATTCTTTGGGTAAGAACCCGTTCCGTGTTATACGGCCTGGTCCCTTGATTTACCTAACTTTAAAAATAAAGATTAATAACTGTTTTAGTTCTCACACCAGTCACATGACTAACCTGGAGTTTATTGTTTTAACCTAAACTCTGGGTGCCCCTATTTCCACACGTGCAGCTAGTAGTTTTGGTTTTGCAGATTTATATTCATAGGATCGTGGTTTACAGCTGGAATGATATTCGAAAAGCACTGTATCCGTATATCGCCTTCAGTTGTGCTTTGTATTATTTTTCTGCTGCTATATATTTAAATGTAATTTGAATCTCTGATATTTTTTTGATGTATAATATTTATTCATACTATGTATATTCTTGTATTCTGATGGAATTGTTGTAATAAGCAATGAAATGTTCTTCTGTTTGTGTTCTGATTCGTCTTGTCCTCAAAGCAATATGTTCTTTCCTTACCGGGGAAGTTACGGGTTCTTACAGTGGTATCGGAGCTTTGGTTTACAGAGCTCGAGAACAAGACACTTTAGAACCGAACGAAAGAATTCATCAGAGATTGGATTAGTAATGTCCAATAAGAATAACTCGTTAGAGATGGGATCGGTAGTATCCTAAAACGAGTCGAAAGAGTGTTATTTTTAAAATAAAAATTGAAAACAAAATTTGTTTTGAAAGTTAAATTCAAGTATACGTATTTGAATATTTTATTTGTATTAATTTGGACAATCGAATATATAAAGATTTTGCATATACGCGTCGTGAACGTATATTCGAAGTTTTAATATACTGGATAAATATAGAATCACACTCTAGTCGCCCGGAGACGATCCTGATGATAGTCTAGACATCATTAGCATTTGTGTTCGAGTTTCGAAAATTGGGATTTCTATATATTTCCATTAGACTGGTGTGAGAACCAAAGCTAGATAGGGTTATTGTTGCAATTTGGCATCAAAAACATGATTTTCTGTATATATATCAAAATTATGAATTTGAAATGATAATCCACTAATTGATTGCTGATTGTGTTGTTTGATTATTAGTTTCGTTTATTAAAATTTTGAACCATTTAGCCTAATGGAACCAAATTTAGAACTGAATTGAAAATTGATTACAATTGCATGCATATACATGTATATCCATTGAATAGGTCATAGCAAGGAGTTTGTTTGCCCGACAAATAGGTACATGTTTACTGTATTTCTTGGGGATTTTGATGATTTTATGAGCCGATTGGCTAGCCGCTTGGTTGTTGCTTTTTCTTTTTGGATTGGAAAGGCCTGTATGGCAATTTCGGGATTTACCCGGTGCTCCCGTGCAGGGGAGATTATGGCGAAATTTTTCGAAAATTTAGAGTGTTAGCCAAATTTTTGAAAAATTTGAAAAGTTCTTAGAAACTGAAAAGTTGAAGAACTTAAGCCATAACAAAAAGAATGAAAGTTGAGTTGGTTTGCAAAACAACTTTCAACTCCGTTCCTTTTCGGGGACAAAAAGTTTTAAGTGGGGGAGATTGTAATAACCCAGAAAATCCCAGCCAATTAAAAAAATTTATTTTGGTAATTTTAAATTTTTTTGAATATTTAAAATCATTTATTTTAAATAATAACGACGAGAAATTTATTTTGAATAGAATTAGAACGTTTATATGTATTTGAATCATCGTTAGAATATAAATATTTATTTTTAATTATAAAAGGAATTGAAAATGGCGCGGTAGTTTGAAATTTCGATTTCGAATTTCAAATGAATGTACAGGATTCAAAATAAACCGGATTTTAGAGAAACCAAAAATATTAGAATCTATCTGAAAATATCTTTCCAACAAATCCGAAAAATTGAAATTTCATAGCGAGATTAAAGTTATGTCCAATTGAAAATTTAGAATAGTCACTATGGAATTCTGGCCCTTAAAAATGGAAATTTTGCAAACGACCTCGATTTTCGACGAAACCACTTTTGTTGGATCCAAGATATCAAGTTATTGCTAGATTCCAAAATTCATAATTTTCTGAATCAATATGAGAGTGTGGCAAAGGAAAACGTGTTTTAACAGTTTCGGTCAATTTCGATCGACCAGAAAATGGCCATTTTTCAAATGGTCTCAGAATTCGACAAAATTAGTTTTGTTAGGACCGTATCGTCAGTACGAAGCTAGAAAATAATTTTTGGGAATTTTTAGAGTCCGTATGTGGCCCCGGTAAATTAACATGTGTGTTCAAATTGAATATATACTAATTCATATTTTAAAATTGATGAAAACTGATCGTAAAGATAAAATTAGGTTACAAAAGATATCCCATTGTGTTCGGGATGAGGGTAATTAGCTAGGGCGACAGTCGTTGGGTCTTGTTTGGGTTTTGAATAAAAAATCAACTTTTTAAAAATAAATAAATTAAATAAATAAATATACAATACCCTTCCTACCTTCTCTCTCCCTCTCTTCACAATCAAACACAAAAAAAACGAGATCTACGATCCCGTCGCCCATACCCCTTCCACCGCGCCACCGCCCTGCCCGCCGTCCTCCTCCCCACGACCGGCGCCGCCACGTAGGAGCAGTTGCCACCCTTCCAGCCTCCTCCTCCCTCTTTTAAAACCGTTCGAAACCCCTCCCCTCTCTAAAAAGCCACGCCGGGCCCCTCCCACACCACCGATAACCACCAACGCCCCCCCGATCTCCAGTCCCCGGCGCAGCTACCCTCCATCCCTAGCTCTGAATAGCGGGGGCCCCTCCGACTAGAAACCATAAAAAAATTGGTAAGTTCTTCTGATTTTATTTTCTTAGTATAAAATATGATCTTTAGTTTATGAAGAAAATATGTGATTAGAGAATAAACATTTGAATTTTTATATATATGGATTGAGGATAAAGATGTGATTTTTTAAATAAACAAAGGTTGGATTTTTATATAAATAAAAGACGATATTTTTATATAAATGAAAGACGATGTTTTTATATAAATGAAAGACAATATTTTTATTTAATGAAAGACGATCTTTTTATTTAATGAAAGACGATCTTTTTATTTAATGAAAGACGATCTTTTTATTTAATGAAAGACGATATTTTTATATAAATGAAAGATGATATTTTTATATAATGAAAGACTATATTTTTATATAATGAAAGGCGATATTTTTATATAATGAAGGCGAGATTTTTAACCATAGAAAGGCGAGATTTTTATATATGTAGTAGCGATAAAAATTCGATTTTTATGTATATATGAAATAGCGTTATAAAAATATAATCTTTATAATGAAAACATCGTGTTAAAGATGCTATTATTATCATCTTGAAAGTGAAATAAAAATATGTGATTTTTATATATGTAGTGAATACGGACAACGAAAGTGAAAAAAGGCGGACACAGCAAGATTTTCCACATATGAAGAGTCGCGGTGTTTGGTTTAGCTAATCGGTGAGAATCCCTTACTTTTAATTTATTTTCTAGTTTGAAATATATACTAGGATGCAGACGGTGCTTAGCAGCACCCGACACCCGTTGTCCACATACCATGGACGACTTGTTTGATTTTGTTATGTTGTGAAAATTGATTGTGATGTGGAATGAATGGAAATATACTCATGTGTTAAAATAAATTATTTATCGTTAAAAATATAAATTTAACGTGAATGTGAATAAATAAATATTCATTTACAAATCGAATGATTTGTTTATGTACACCCATTTGAAGGATATTGATTGGGACGGTAAATTTTACATATTGCCTAACTGCACAAGTAAAAATCTATGTTTGTTGAATGAAACCCCACACGGGTATTGGGATAATATTTGACATACACTAATCCCTATTGTTTAGTTGTATGTCAATCGATGGGTTGACAGACTGTGTAAGTGTTAATTATTTATATTTAATGCTTATGCAGTTGTATGGTGCACTTTGGATGATGGTTGATTATTTATCATTGTTATTATATACATGTGTTGTATAGAATCCATATAAATAACATTATATGGTAATTGAGTGGGTCTCATTCCAATTTAGAAAATAAATTATATTCATGTGTTGAATAAACAAAATAGTCATGTGTTGACAGTACTCATGTGTTGAGAATATTCATGTGTTGAAACCATTCATGTGTTGAAAATACTCATGTGTTGAGAATATTCATGTGTTGAAACTATTCATGTGTTGAACGAAATATTTATACAATAAAATTCACATTTTTATTGTAAGAAAGAAATAATAAATATTCATGTGTTGAAAGAAATATATATTCATGTGTTGAAGAAAATATTCATTTGTTGAATAGAATAACGAAGTTGTTGACATATATAAAGCTGTGTTGATTAGATTTGCGCCATTTTGATGCGAACGATATTCATATCGATAATATTCATTTTTATAATGAATATAGAAAAGGAAGTGATTTCAAAATATAACATTTCGAAAATATTATCATTTATATATTAATGACATGGAATATTCAATTTTGATTTAAAATTGAATATGAAGTTGAAATCGTTTTGAAAACAAATTTAAACGATTTATAAAATATGTTTAGAACTGAAATCAACGAAATATATATAATATATATTAAATGGCCTGAATAGAATGCGCCGTGCTGCGGCAGTTCGCGAATTTCGACCATTGACTTCGAATTGACGTTACGGGAGATCCGACCGTCGGATCCGCCTGAAACCGGAACCATTGGGTTCGTATCTAAAAGAGCTTTCCAATGAATATTATAAATTTGAAATCTAATGGTTGAATTTGGAATTATGTCCAAATCAAATTTGGAAAAGGTCGTTGTAAATGCAGTTCAACGACCGTTATTGGAAATCGACTGTACGAGCCTTGATAAAATTATTAAAAATATCAATAATTTGTGTAAAATCATAATAAATGATTTAGAAAGGGTTGGGGTGAAAAATCCCATATTTAAAAAGGATAAAAATATATTTTTATCGAAATGAACTAGTTATGGACTAGAATTATAATCCACTGTTTTTGAATAAATAAATTGGATTTGATGTGGTTTTAAAAATAATCAGAATTTCCAATATACGAATTGAAAATGGATTTGAATCGAAGTTATCTTCTGAATATTTCAATGTTGGATTTCGTGATTATACAGATATGGTTGTGGAAATTTGAAAGATATATTTATATCATTATTTCCAATAAGATATTTGTTGGTTTCAGAATTTGATATTGAATATAAGCCGATATATTTTCTATTCAGAGCCTTGTATTTAATATTAAATGGGATTTTGGCATCGTGAATGGTGTCTTAAATAACACTGTTCTTGAACCGAGTTTAGAAAAGAATAAATCTTTTAATTAAGATTTAGTGAAATTGTCCAGTTAATTGGTATTTAATTAGAATTGAATTTAAATTGGTTTTTGGGGTTTATCGTGAGTGCTGTTTTGAATAACACCTGTTCTTTAACCCGATTAACAATGGAAAGTGACTTTGGGTTTATCGTGAACTGTGATTTAGATGACATTGGTTCTTTAACCCAGTTAAAGATAGGATATTGATTTTTGGGAAGATTAAAACTAAGTGGAGTTTTAATGAATCTTTAATTAGATTAAAGTGATCGAGAATGGAGTATCACCTGTTTTTCTCCAAAGCGATAGTTAATTCTTTAATTAGATTTGAACGTGAAATGGTAATTAATATTTATCGATAACACCGTGGTGTTAGATATGGAGTATTGCCAGTTTTGCTCCATGGGATGAATAGGTTGGGATTGGGAAATAAAATAAATGATTACTTCGATGTGGTTCGCTAATCCCGACTAGTTTGGAAAACCTTAACATTGTTTGAAATGATATCCAAAGGAAGTTTAAAGAATAAATTTAGAACAATTTATCTTTGATAAAATTAATGGGAACCTTTCCCAAAGAATTTGAATATTTGAATAAAAGAATATTCTGAATTGGAATGAGGCGTATGTTGTGTTTGTGTAGCACTTGTTTATTATATGCGCGAGTTATTCAGAAAGGTCGGGTTTATACCCATTCTAAACAACTGATTCGACGATAAGTCGAAGATCAAGACGGTGGTTGAAGACCGGAGGTCTTCACATCGTTTGGATGATTACTGATGATCTTGATTGGGATGTACACCCAAGAGGAGGGAATCAGTTGGTGATCTTTCAAATGTATTTGGAGATCAATGGATATGCGAGGAATAAGGTTCCACCGGTTTCGTTCAGACCCAGAACGAACTTGTTAATGGACTGTGTGTCTGACACTGGATTTTATTCTGTGTTGATTGGTCTCTATTAAATATACATCTGTTTGGTTGCAGAGAATTTATTCTCTTGCTTAACATCCTTTTCTGAGACGTACGAGCTCAGAGGTTATATGTCGATAGAAATCAGTCGCATGGAGTGAATTGCCTGTGTGGCAAGCCTAAGTGGCAGATGATCAAGGCTTTTGTTGAAAAGCAAAGTCTTGTTGTTGATGATCAAAGCACGGCCTATGTGGCACAGCTTTGTGTATAGCGTTAATTCGCGAGCCTTACACCTTGGTATGAGTCAAAAACGGGATAGTGACTGGAGGGAGAGCACGACGTTTCTTTCAAGCTATGGGTGATGTTAGTGACCTACCAGCCCTGACATTTATATAATTTTTACCTATGTGGTTGTTGGATGCGAGGCGCCTCGGATATAGGTCTGATAGGACCGGGAAACGTGTGTTCAGGAATATTAATCCTCAAAAGTAAGAGAGGACCGACCCTGAAGATCAAGGATCGCTGTGTGTGGTCCTGAGACATTTGCTAGAGTGTCTCGAACGGAGAGGAGCTTTCCCCTTGCCTAGACTCATGACGGAAATCCAATTTCCAATACGTCCTTTGCGGTTTTAATTGTAGAACAAGTATGGCGACATGATATATGGTACCCATGCCACCTATGATTGATACACTTATATTTGAAGTTGTTTTCTTCAATTATAGTAATAATAAAAGATGAAATTTAGCGTATCAAGCAATCTTTGGCTATTATAAGGTAAAACCCTATCCTCCGGCTTGCGTTGCATTTTGTGATGGGACCTGGGTCTTATAATAGCTTCATTTTCTTTATTTAGCATTGCGCTGTTGTTATATGCACTAGTATTCTTGGGGTAAGAACCCGTTCCGTGTTATACGGCGTGGTCTCTTGATTTACCTAACTTTAAAAATAAGGATTAATAACTCTTTTAGTTCTCACACCAGTCACATGATTGACCTGGAGTTTATTGTTTAAACCTAAACTCTTGGTGCCCCTATTTCCGCATGGGCATCTAGTAGTTTTGGTTTTGCAGATTTATATTCAATGGATCCTGGTTTACAGCTGGAATGATATTTGGAAAGCTCTGTATCCGTATATTGCCTTCAGTTGTGCTTTGTATTATTTTTCCGCTGCTATGTATTTAAATTTAATTTGAATCTCTGATATTTTTCTGATGTATAATATTTATTCATACTCTGTATATTCTTGTATTCTGATGGAATTGTTGTAATAAGCAATGAAATGTTCTTCTGTTTGTGTTTTGATTCGTCTTGTCCTCAAAGCAATCTGTTCTTTCCTTACTGGGGAAGTTACGGGTTCTTACACGCGATTTTTAACAGTGCGGCATTACTGAACCATGTAAATAAATCTGAGAAAGGGGAAATGAAAAATTAAAGGAGATAGAGTAAGCGTATTTCGCGATACTTATTTTGAAGGGCCATTTTCATTTTTGATTAATGAAGCTTTTGCCTGCGAATGAATTCAAAAAGAAAATAGGGAGAGGAGAGGAGCGAATTTCATTCTCGTTGGTTTCCATTTTACTTTTATTTCCTTTCTAACTGAGGAACAGATGAAAATAAAGAAAGAAAGAGGGAGGGGTGGTCTCGATATCTATTAACGGAGGACGGGGAACCAATAGTACGTTGGAATTAAATAGCTGTCTACCATAGTACAAACATAATTTTAACCGATTTGATTTCGTATTTAATACGATTCGATATAAAGAAATTTTTATTCTTTTTAGATGGATATCGATTTGATTTTGAGCTAATCCACAATCAAATATCTCGGGGTCCATTAATTTAAATCACGAACCGCTATTCTGGCATACCGACCGAAATTTTAATATAATAGCCCTATTCTGAACTCAAGAGTAAATATTCTGAAATTTAATTTCAACATATATACCATATTAGACTAATATAATATAATTTAAATTCGAAAACCACAAATTCTTTGATAATAAATTATTATCGTATATATCAAATAAAATTCTGACTTATCATCTGAATCATTTTGATTCAGTTTTTAACTTCGATTTCAATTATATTTCGAATTACAATAATTCGATATATTCTAAATTAAATTATATTTAGTTATCAAATTGATAAAAATTCATTATATTATCAACTCAATATTTAAATCCATATTAAATATTTAAAATTAACCGACCAAAAATCCAAGTCGTTACATTCTTCCCCCCTTAAAAGAATTTCGTCCCCGAAATTACTAAGGTAAAAAAAAATACTACAACCCATTAACTTTTCAAAAACTTATTTATGTTGAAACTCAACATTTCATATTTCAACAATTTTAGTTCTACCAAAACTTTTGGTTTCCATTTATTTACTTCGATCCATTTAACTTGCTTAAGTTAAATTTAAATTCCATAATTCAGATACCCGGGTTTTCATTTCAAATCCTTCTGAAATCACATAAATACATATTCCCATTTCAAATTCAAAACATTTGAATTTTCAAACCAACTTGTTTTCTTTCAAACAAATTTCCAACAAAACTTTTCAAAGGTAGCCATCCATCACTTAGAAACTCGAAAATGAGCACTAATGATGCTGCAGTCATCATCAGAATTATTTTCCAGCCATTGAAGTGCGTTCAGTGCTTTATCACTTTCAAAAATCCATTTAAATTTGATTTTTATACAAGAATCCTCCCAAACAAAGCTATATTATTTTAATATACTTCAGAAAATATTTTTCCAAACACTCAGGATTCAAAATTCAAAATCCTGGTTTGAATTTGATTTTTAATTCATCTCATTTGTATTTTCATTCATATACAAATTATTTTGGTTATAAATAACCATTCAATTTTATAATCTTGTTTGATTATAATATTAACATCCAACACATCCATATATTATAATAATTTAAGAAAATTATTATTTCCATATCAACATAGGATTTTGGAAAATTATTTCATTCACCCATTTTAAAACAATATTGTGTCAAATTTCTCTGTTCAAGTGTTTAGAAATTCCTATCGACTTTGCGGCGTCCCACGGTTCGATCAGAATTCATAAGCCACTCAACAGACTAGCCAACACGATATAAAATAATTTTTATATCAATTTACAGGTACGCTTTCTCGTATATATATACATTCAACTCATTCTAGGGTACTACTGACCCTATCTCTAATGAGCACAACCCCACCAAAGCCTATGTATTTGCTCAACCTAAGCTTTGATACCAACTGTAATGGCCCGCAAATATGTACCCTTTAAGTTGACTAATAACACCACACGTCCAACCCAAATGACACAGAAATATGAATCATTAGTAGAAATAAGTTAGAGGATGAGGAATAGAAATAAAGAAAAGTTAAAATAGAAGAAAAACGAAGAACACAAATCTCACAGCGGAACAAATAAAATATATCAAATAACATAACTTTTGAAATACAAATCAGTAACTGTATATACATACCATTATCAGAGCACAACAGTTATTCCTGGAACAGTTATAAACACCTATTTCCAAATACAACATAGTACGCAGCGGAAATATGATAGTCTATAGCTAACTGGTGAAGCCTCCTGCTTCCAGCTCTTCCAAGAGAATCTGTAAAATCCCGACTACTTGACTGCTCGTACAAATTTGGGCACCCAAAAGTTTAGGAAAAACAATAAAATAAACTCTGGGTCAACCATGGGACTGGTCTGAGTAAACTCCAACCATTTATTTAACTTTCAAAATCCTTTCGAAAGAAAGGATAACAGTAAGACCAGCCCAGACATACACATGGACAGTTTTTACCTTACTATAACCCAAAACACTTTGATACAAAAATCCAATGATATTATAATAGTGTATAAATCAAATAAATAACAATCTAGTGGAACGCTTGCATCTCACGCTACATATATAATATAAAATCAAAACCGCAGGGCGCTTATTGGAGATTGGATTCCGACTATGACAAGGTATGGAATCACCTTCCGATTGTGTATCTCTAGAGAGAAATACACTGGGTTCAACAAGAACATCTTGCAACCCGGCCCACACATGACCAACCACTCATTTCACTTGAGTGTATCGAATGTATATCACCAACGGTTGGGATCGGCAACCGTTTCCCGAATGGGACAACATCGATAGATTAAAGAAGTAAAAGGAATTTCTCTAGATAGGTGATTATACACCCTAATGGGAGCGACCCACATAGCCATGCTGCCTGCCCGATTTTTGTCATTTCCCAGTTATTGAGGCCTGAGGCAATGATTACTTATCAATCATTGATAGCACAATCACTTTGAGTGCCCATTGACAGATCCGTTAATCACTAATTGATTTGCACCAATATATTCTGGATATTATGCTAAGAGAATAAATCCTCCACCACCATATATATTTATACAGATCAACATATTCGATCATTGGGAGTACTTTGTCAGACATTTGTTCATATATGTTCGTTTTGGGATTGAACAAAACCGAAGGCACAATTTCTATCAATAGGAAAAGTCCTTGCACTTTACTCCGTCTTTGATTATCTTCATATAACCTGATTCACAACGCTACTGCCAATACGAAGTGGTTCTCGGATAATAATCCAACCGGTCTCTCCATATTGACAACGATATTGGCAAATACTTCGATAGTCGGTTATTTAACTATCGAAGAAAAACAAACATCCATTTAAAACATCAAACAATCAATGGGCCCCTTTTGATTAATATTTCATTAATTAAAACACTTCTCCATTTCCTTATCAATATTCATTAACACAATATTTTCAATATTCTTCTTGGCCTCTTACGCCATTTGGAAAACATTTCCATATCTCACCTTCTTTTATTTTCTACATTTAGAAAATATTTTCTATTTATAATTGGAGAACATTCCAATTATTTATTTCTTTCTCGATTCATTTAATTCTATACTCGGGAAATATTTACTTTTATATTTCTAGAATTCCACTTATTTGGGTTAAAACGAACGTTGTATAAAACATCGTTGCAACAACCCAAAATACTGCATTCAACTAAACTCTTTAAACATCTCTCTTTGAGACTGAATCTTTCTATTTACCAGTTAGTAATGAAATCAATCAAGTTGAGGTACAATTACCTCTCGGACCTTGACTGAAAATATTATTAACTTCAAACAGACAAGACCGCTAACTCGAATAATCAACTCCATATTAAACCAATTTTCCATTTCTAAAACATGTATACACTTCTCTTTCTATTTTTAACAAATCTAATTTATAGATTTCCTTTTCGTTTATAATATTCTATTTTTAAGTTCATTTCCTTATCGAGTTCTGTATATATCGATACATTGATTTTTAACTATCAAATTTTCTTAAAAATATTCTAACTCATTAAATTTTCGGAAAAAATCACCATAACCTCCTTTGTACCGGTTGATAGTTCAAACCTCAACTCACCTCTCTATGCCATTTCCATTCAAAAAGAAAATCAAAAAGCCAAGTGGCTTGCCGATTCGGCGCATAAAACCTCATATGGAATTTAAATACGTACCTTTTTGTCGGGCACTCGAATTATAAATCTTCTTTCTCTTCATTCCATACCTGTTTAACACACATACGTCTGTTCCAAATTTATTCCAACTCAATCCAATCGTTTTTAACTCACTTCGCTAATTTAACCATTAATTAGCTCTTTAGCCCATTTCACTTTTATTTGAATATATCTCGTTCATAAATATACATCTTTATTTACTTATAAACCAATCAAATTCCATTTTTCAACTCCGGTTTCATATTCGAATTCGAATATAATTTCTAAATCGAATTCACTTATTCAAAGCCCAATTTCAATTTAAAATCTCATTAACCAATTATTATTGAAATTAGTTAATTCTATTAAATAATAAATATATGATTTTTATTTCAAAAACAAATCTGTTGATTCCACTTGAGTTCATATTTATTTTATATCTCAAGTCTGTATTTTCCTAATGGACTTTCATATTTTATTTACTTCAAATCCTTTTATTTATTTGAATAAACCGTTATGGTTTTATAATCGTTCCGGTGCTGTTTTTCTAAAAATTTGATTTTTGACATAATTCAAAAGCTTTAGACAAAATTCAGATTTTTCTCTTCCATTAGAAAACTATTATCTAGTTGGTACTAACGGTTCTTGTTCCAAAGAATTCCGACTTGAATTGAGTTCTATCTACTCAATTGAATTCGAAACGCCAATTTACGAACTGCCGCGCTGCGGCGAGTTCGTTTTAATTATATATATATATATATAGATGTTTAAACTATAATAAATTCAACTCCATTTTGATATATTTTGAATATATATCAAATCAGTTTCCCAATTCAACATAATATTTTCGATTATCTATAATTGTCCATTTTTCCTTACTCGGTAATATATTTATTTATACTTCGACCTTCTATATTTAAATCCAATTCCTTTTATAAATAAATTGTTTATAAAATTTGATATAATCGAAATTCAATTATAAACCCGTTGAATTCTTCTCAATTCAGCTTATATTCCGAATTCTGAAATATAACCAAGCGTTTTGTTTCAAAACACTTCCCAACTTACTTTTAAATTCCTATTTGAATTTAAATGGTTCAAATTATCCAAATGATAATTTATTTTACCAAATTTGTAACACTATTTATAAATTCAACTTCCTTGTTTCGTATATTTAAACAAGTTCCCTTTTCAAATTTCTAGTTGAAACTCCATCCCTTTGATATTTTGAATTACGGAATAAAAACCGTTGTTCCCTTTCGAATGATTTCAAATTCTATTTTTAAATTCATATTTGAATTTAAATATTCCAGTTATCTCTTGATAATTAATTTATTATATTTATAAACACCATTTTGTAAATTTCCTTGTTTTATATTTAAACAAGTCTATTTCAAAATATATTTAAAACCAAAATCTTATTTTGGGAATTTCTATTTATAATAACTTATATATATAACAACCAATTTATTTTCATATTCAATTTATCTTCTATTTAAATAAATTCGAATTAATCGAATTCAATTCATAAATCGTTAAGGATTTATTTTAGTTCAATTTATATTCTGAATATCAAAATAAATTCCGTCATTTATTTCTTTAAGACGATTTCCCCATTTCTATTTTAAATTCACCTTTGAATTAAATATTCAAATTATCCAATGATAATTTTTACACTTCATTTATAAACACCACTTATAAATTGATTTCAACTCCCTAATTTTCCAATGAAAATCATTCCAATTTATTTATAAACAACGTTTATAAATTTAAATCAATTTCTAGTATTATTCAATTTATAAACATCGTTTATAAATTCAATACTTGTTTTATTTATTCAAAACAAGTTAACATCTTTATAGCCCATTCGGAATTCAAATTCTATTTTTACAAAAAAATAGTATTTCCATTTAGAATCTGAAATATACTTTTCATGATATTTTTATATATCAACATTTTAGGCCCAGTGATATTTAAATATCCAAAAACACTCAATTATCAAATCACAGGTTTTATAACACATCATATATGATAATATATATGTGAAAACAAACAGTAATAAATTTTGAGGAATCCAGTTGGATTCCTCTAACTAGTTTTTCCTACTTCCACAGACGTTAGCCAACATAAATAATACCCATCCTGCTTTGAGGCAGGATATCGCGGTATGAAGGTCATCCACTATATATATTGTGGGTCGCATAGGGAAATCATCTGCTAATGATACCGCGGGCATCCGCTAATGATACTGCGGGAATCCAACCACCAATAATATTTTAATGCAACCAAACAACCATCAATTATTTTTAACGACTAAAAATAATTCAAAATGAATAAATTAAGTTAGATTTACTCGCCTTGTATTTTTATTGGCGAATATCCCGTTTATTTCCATAACCTTGACTCCGAATCTTCTCAAATGAAATTTATTTGTACCTACGATCATTTGATTTTTATTTAACGATTAATGACTATTTATTTAAATTAACTTAACCCAATTAAATAATTATTCTATAAATTATTAAATTATGTAAAATTTTATACCTTGCTGTTAACAGCTCCAAAAATATAGCCCTACATCACTTCGGCAAATTCTCTGCAACAACCACTGTTGATCAAAGCTCTAACATTCCCAATAAACTACCAAAACTCCTCGCTGATAGGCCTTTCATGCCTTCCAGTCCTTATTGCATCACTTCCACAACTGTTAATAAATCAATACTCTTCTCCTTCTACTCCTCACGTTCTCCCTCCATCAAGTCTGCACCTGCCCAGAACCTCAAACCTGCATCCAGTTCACAACCTTCACCAGGACAACGCTCGAACATTGTAAACCCCATCGCCCAAACTCAACGATATGAACTCCCACAAAAGTTCAAAACTGCGACTTCATCCCTGAAGCCAAGCACAGATCGCGGTTCCACTCCAGAAGATACCGAGCTTCAAAATTATCGTGCAACATATCTCCAAGTAGCGAGGCCTTCGAACCCTAAATTTCACTCTTCAACTTCACGAGCCCCAAATCAAAGATAATCGGAGCCCTAGAACATCGCTCGAGTTGTCGATTTTCCAAGACTAGCGTGCGCCTATTGGTATTGAGCAAGACTGGAACACGGATTTGAATTTGAATGGAAAATGGTCATCGCGATTTTTAACAGTGAGGCATTACTGAACCGTTCAAATAAATCTTAGAAAGGGGAAATGAAAAATGAAAGGAGATAGAATAAGGGTATTTCGCGATACTTATTTGGAAGGGCCATTTTCATTTTTGATTAATGAAGCTTTTGCCTGCGAATGAATTCAAAAAGAAAATAAGGAGAAGAGAGGAGTGAATTTCATTCTCGTTGGTTTCCATTTTACTTTTATTTCCATTCTAACTGAGGAACGGATGAAAATAAAGAAAGAAATAGGGAGGGTTAGTCTCGATATTTATAAACGGAGGACGGGGAACCAATAGTACGTTGGAATTAAATAGTTGTCTACCATAGTACAAACATAATTTTAATCGATTTGATTTCGTATTTAATACAATTCGACATAAATAGATTTTTTTTCTTTTCAGATGGATATCGATTTGATTTCGAGCTTATCCACAATCAAATATCTCGGGGTCCATTGATTTAAATCATGAACCACTATTCTAGCGTACCGACCGACATTTTAATACAATAGCCCTATTATGAACTCAACAGTAAATATTCTGAAATTTAATTTCAACATATATACCATATTAGATTAATATAATATAATTTAAATTCAAAAACCACAAATTCTTTGGTAATTTTATTATCGTATATATCAAATAAAATTCCTACTTATCATCTGAATCATTTTGATTCAGTTTTTAACTTTGATTTCAATTATATTTCGAATTACAATAATTCGATATATTCTAAATTAAATTATATCCAGTTATCAAATTGATAAACATTCATTATATTATCATCTCAATATTTAAATCCATATTAAATATTTAAAATTAACCGACCGAAAATCCGAGTCGTTACACTGCCTTCATGCGATAGATGCTTAGGGATACTCAGGGAGTAGTCTAATGCTGCTAACGGTGGTGGTGCAATAGTGCAGGCGCCTAGAGTCGATTTCGCCAAGCTCAGCAAGGATTTTACTACTCTTGGAAGGAAGTCGTTCCATTGAACAGAATTGGCTATGGAGGTTTTCAAGATTGGCTTGATAGTTGTGAGCGCATCTTCGAGGATTTGGGGATCGAGTATGCAGTAAAGAGGAAGTTAGCATCACATCCGCTTCAAGGACGGGCTATGAATTGGTGGAATGCTATTAAAGCAACTACTTCCGAGGATCAATATACTTGGAATCAGTTTAAGACTCGCTTTAGTGATAAGTTTATTCCAACTGCTCAGAAATTAGAATTATTAGGATTTTTTTGGGAACTCAAGCAGAATGGTAGGGCAGTCTCGGAATATATTGCTGAATTCGATACCTTATCGAAATACGGATTATCTCTTATCGATAATGCCGAGAAGAAGAACAAGAAGTTCATAACTGGCCTAGATGGGTACTTGGGGGAAAGGCTTATAAACCATATCGTTAAGACTTTCGAATCCATTGTGGGAAGGCATTGAGAACGGAGAGCCTTTACCCTAAAACGAAGACCGTGGTTGCTACTGCATCTGCAGGAGAGCCAAAACTGCAGGCAAGTGATGAAGGCAAGAAGAATTCCCAAAACAAGAGAAAATAGAACCAAACCAAGGATGGTCAGAAAAAGAAGGATAACAAAGATATCGAGTGCTTTAGCTACGACAAGAAGGGCCACTATGCCAGAGACTGTCGAGCGAAGATAGGAGAGACGAAGTGTAACAATCCACATATTTAACAATAATATATATGAATATTTTATTTAAATATAGCGTCATTAATCGTTAATCGAATGTGTATCCAAAAAAGTCACATTTTGTATACGGTTGAATTTGGACTTGAGACCACTTCCATTGATTCTGTATCATCGTTTATGACCTTTTTGACTATAAACATCGATACCTATTGAGTTGGGCAATTTTGGTCTTTTTCATTAGGTGTGTGGCCAAAATATCACTTTTTACATGTGAACGAATTTGGACTCAAACCACTTCCATTGAGTTCAAAATGTCGTTTACGTGCTCGAAAACTATAATCATCGATATGTTTCGAGTTTGTCAAAATTAGGACCTTGGTTGGGTCATGAGTTAGCTAACGTAACCAACTCTTATAACTCACCTAGCTCCCTCCTTCTTCATTCATTTCCTCATACTCAACAAAATTAGAAATGGGGATAGGGAAAGGGAAATTAAAATTCCCTAAGCCCTAGCTTGGTTTTAGGAATCCAATTCATATTGAAATCAAGTGCAAATCTAAGGAGAAGCTTAGGTAAGCCTCCTCTTCATCTTCTCCAACTCTATTCCTCTTCAATTTCTGAAATTTCCTAAACCTAATTCTTAGGTAATCCATTTATATGTGTTTAGGTTGAAGATTCTTGAGTTCTTATTGAAGAGAGGATGTTCTTGCTTGCTATTGGATTGAAATCTTGCTTCTTGCAAGCAAAGGTGAGTTCTTCATGAACTCACATCTATGCCATAAGCTATTGGCTTGTAAAAGTGTAATTTAGCATCCATTTGAGTTCGCATATGCTAGTGAATTGAGTAGGCTAGTGTAACATTGTCGATTTCATGTATTCATATTTCATTGAATTGAAAATTATGATTAGAGTTGTCCTCACAATCTAATTCATATGCTATGAGTTGATTTGGTGATATTTTGAAGCTCCGTTGCCACCCCGACAAAGTTCTAAGTCTTCACAAGTCGCTTGAATCATATTTGATCGCTTTGGTTAGAAAATTTGTCCATTTTATAATTTATAATCAAAATCATTGCTAATCTCTTGTATGAATGTTTGTGCATGCGCATTTGGGTGTGATAAGTAGTTTCGGAAAGTCTTTGAAGTCTCATATACATGTACATAACATCATAGGCCTTTGGGCCTTTGTCAATATCGTTTTGAACATGTTTTCAAGGCAAAATGGGCTCTGAAACAGGATTCAGTCGTCTGAATATTATAGGTCAGAGTCTGACCTGCTTAAAATAATTATGAAAATAAGAAGAGCAATTCTGATGTCTGATTTTTTTATTCAGACCTCTGAATTGTAATTCAGACGTCTGGCCGGAAAGATACAAACGTCTGAAAGGGGGCCAAAATGAACTAAAACCTTGCTGGTTCTGGAAATTGCAAATTCAAATGTCTAAATCCTGTTTTTCTGCTATTGATCGGTGGAGGCCATGGTCAACAGTTTAGGCCCATTCAGGCTCTTTCCCGGTCGAGTTTCGGCCTATTTCGACTTTGTTTGTGACTTTGCAGTTTCTCTGGTTCGCAGATTTCTGCATCTCGATTTCATGAACTTTCAATTCATTTGTTGTGAACGAATATTATAATCGATAGTCGTGGGGCTTCATCTATGTTATTAAAACGTGTCTTCTTCGTTTGATTGTTAATTCAATCAATATGACACGAGATTTGCGAATATGAAATGATATAAAAAGGGTTTTTAATTATTAGTAGATACCAAATCTTTTACTAAACGGTTTTTAATTCCACTTCATGATATGAAGTTATTTTCCAAATTGGTTTCTAATCTGACTTCATTATATGAAGTTAATTTGTCAATTGATTTATAAATCTACTAGTATATATTTGATAAACCTTTTTCTCATTCGTATGAGAAATCTAATTAAATGCCTTAGTAAAAATAAGGACTATGACCCCTTGTGTTTACTCTGACGGTTAATTCTTGGACTTGTTCGATTGAACACCGGGGCAATGATCGTTTTGTATCTCTAGTTAAAACTTGTTCGTAAATATTCGAGATGAGCAAGTGGTTATGGAACATGTAGCTTGACTCTTATATTTACTAGTGTGGTGTAGTTTAAACTATAAATGATCAATTTGATCATTGAGGATCTTTGGATCAATCCGACCGTCGGGTCACTTCGATGATCTTCAGATTATCCCGAGGAGCTTCGGCTCATGCGATCTTCGGATTCACGATGATCTTTGGATCATCCTGAGGAACTTCGGTTCATTCGTTTATATCATTGATCTTCGGATCATTTCGTATCGGCGAGTACACAATATAATATTTTCTATTTCATGTGGACTTGATGGGTGACATTATTTCTCTTGAATATCAATATCTTTAGAGTAGGATAATTTTTTTATAGAATCTATATTTCTTTGACATATTTTATGGACATTTCTGAGACTTCACACTTGTTGTGATTATTTGTTGTTATTTCTCTTATGTCATTATCTATTTATATCTCTATTTCTATCTCAGTTTATTATGATGAGTATAGCTAGACTGATTCGATTATCGTTTATTCTTATAAATTATACTCGAGTCAGACCGGGTATACAGGTGCTTATATTGGGCTACTAGCAGGGACCACCTTTTGGCTCTTTGCTATCTACATTTGAGTTGTAGTTCTTGATTATACATGTACCTTAGATTTCATGTATACATATTCTTTTGTTGTATAGTGGATCGACTATGGCCACTATCTTTGTATTTATACTCATGTGTTGTTATTCATATATATATTTCCGCCTTGTGATATGAATATCTGTGTATGACTCTGATTTATTGTTATGTATTTTATATTGCTTTTCTAATTATATATATCCACTATGTAGTAGATTTGGGCTTGATTTAGATGTGTTAGATATCCTTATGAGATTCAAAAAGTGTTCAAAGCTAATATATAGATGGTCGCTCCTCAATAGCCTTATTCTTTGGGTTAGTTGACACCGTTGCTTGCAATGGCCTTGGCTAACGCGAGTATATAGGTGGGGCGTTACACTTGGTATCAGAGACGTGTTCGGAACAATATAAGATATTATGGCGAGGATCATTATCCTAAGTCTCTCTTAGAAAATCATGTTTAGGATTTAGCTCGAGTCTTAGGACCCGTCATATCCTATCTTAAGGATAAATGACATAGGTAGGGCGTTACAGTAAGTGCTTCAACTACGGCCAAGTGGGAAAACTCAAGGATAAATATCCACAACCCCTTAAGGAGAAGAAGATTGTGAAAGCATATGCTATCAACACTGTTCATTCTTCGTCGAATGCCCCAACTGCGGTAGAGAAAGGAAAGGCTGTCGCTATTCAAAGTATGCTTTCTATTTATGATGTTCTTTTTTGAGTATTGTTTGATGTCGGGGTTTCCCATTCCTTTGTCTCTAGTGACTTGGTAGATAGGTTGGAACTAGAATCCGAGATTGCGATAGACCTTTAGTTGTGACTAACCCGATCAGTAGTTCGACTAGCCTTAGTATGAATTATCGTAATTTGGTCTTATAGAGTCATGGATGTATGTGTGCTTGTGATTGCTTTTTGGGCTTTACTAGGTTTGGCATTATTTTGGGAGTCGATTGGCTCCAAAGATATGGGGTGGTGGTAGACTATGAGGGGTCTTAGGTAATCATTGGAGCGGATGATGGACGGAGGGTGGTATTGGGTTTCCTACCTAGTGACGGGGTAATGACTAGTTTTCTAAATTCCCTCAACATCCCGCATGATGAGTTATCACATGTCCCATATGCCTATTGCTTGCGAGTATACAGACATCAACGGGGAAGTGACCGGACTTCCACCACACTGGGAGATCGAGTTTCATATTGATTTAGAGAAAGATTCCAGACCTATAGTGATGCCTCTTCGTCGTATGGCGCCAAAGGAGAAGCGAGAGCTCGAGGTGCAAGTAGCCGATCTTTTGAAGAAGGGATTTATCCGAAGAATTGTTTTCGAGTGGGGAGCACCAGTTGTATTTTCTACTTAGGCCGATGGTCGCCTTCACTTATGTGTGGATTACCACGTGTTGAATAAGGTGACTATGAAGAATAAGTATCCTCTTCTGTGGATAGATGATTTTTTTTGATCAATTAAGTGGATCAAGAGTGTTCTCCTAGTTGGATCTCGCGAGGAGATTTCATCAGCTCCGAGTTGCAGCTAAGAGTATACACAAAACGACATTTCGGACGCTGTCTGGATTTTATGAGTGGTTGGTCATGCCATTCGGGTAGACCAATGCACCCACACATTTTGTGGATCTTACAAATAGGGTTTTCAGGATCAATTAAATAAGTTTGTTCTTTTGTTCGGGGATGATATCTTGATTTACTCGAGGACAGAGGAAGAACACAAGGAACATTTAAGGAAAGTGATGAAGGTGTTAAGGAAACACCAATTGAAAGAAAAATTTTCTAAGTGTCACTTCTGGAGGAGGGAAATGAGATTCTTGGGCCATATTGTTTCAGAGAAAGGTATTGCCGTGGATCTTGCGATGGTGGCTATGGTGCAAGATTGGTCTGCGCCCAAGAATGCAACGGATGTGAGAAGTTTCTTTGGGCTAGCTGGATATTATCGTAAGTTTATCCAAGACTTCTCCAAGACAGCAACGCCGTTAACTCAGTTGAATAAGAAGAATCAAGATTTTGCTTGGGACGAAAGGTGTGTGAATGCATTTAAGAGTCTAAAGGATAAGTTAACATCGCACCAGTTTTAGTTATTCCTAAAGGGAATGAAGAGATGGTTGTATACACAAATGCCTGTGGTACTTGATTAAGTGTTGTACTGATGCAAGGAGGTAGGGTTGTAGCTTATGCTAAACAGCAATTGAAACCGCATGAGAAAAGATATCCTACCCATGATCTGGAATTGGAAGCAATCGTGTTCGCGTTAAAGATGTGGAGGCACTATCTCTTGGGAGAATGATTCAAGTTGTTTACCAATCATAAGTCATTAAAGTATCTTTTCTCTCAAAAGGATTTAAATCTTCATCACCAGAGATGGTCAGAGTTCTTGGCTTCATATGATTTCAATATCGCATACACACCGGGAAGGGAATGCGGTAGCTGATGCATTAAGTAGGAGACAAGCCAGTTTGGTTGCTATTTTTCTTGAATGGAAGAAACTGGAGTGTATCGCTAGATATGATTTCAGACCTAAGTGCGAATTGGATCCAGAGATATTAGTAAGTTTGAAGATCAGACTGACTTTGATTGAGCAGATCGGTTCTAGTCAGAGGGACGATTCTAACCTATTGGAAATCATCTCCAAGGTAGAGATGGGTATCAACGGCGAAGAAATGAAGAAGTATGGACTTGATAGAGAAGAATGGCTTTGAAATAATGGGAGAGTAGTTGTACCCAACGTCAATGGATTGAGAGATGAAGTGCTTAGAGAGTGTCATCACTTGAAACTGACTATATATCTTGGTGGTAACAAAATGTATTGAGACATGTAACAAACCTACCACTGGAAAGGGATGAAGAGAGACGTTGGGAAGTTTATATCTAAGTGCATGAATTGCTAGTTAGTTAAAGCCGAGCAAAAGAAGCCTAGTGGTTTGTTACAGCCGTTGGAAATTCCTGAATGGAAATAGGAACAAGTCTCAATGGATTTCATTGATGGTTTACCAAGGACTAGATCGGGTCATGATAGTATTTAGGTGATTGTGGATCGATTGACCGAAAGTGCAAGGCTTATACCGGTCAAGTCGAAAAGAATATCAGATAAGTTAGCGGAATTGTATATGAATTCGGTAGTGAGGTTTCATGGAGTACCAAAAGGTGTTGTGAGTGACCAAGATCCATTATTTACTAGCGGATTTTGGAAGAGCTTACAAGAGGCCTTAGGGTCAGAATTACATCTCAGCACCGCGTGCCAACCTCAAACCGACGGTCAAACAGAGTGGGTGAATCGTGTATTAGAGGATCTCTTGAGAGCTTGTATCCTGGATTTTGGAGGGTCATGTGATGACCATTTGCATCCGGTTGAGTTCGCATATAATAATTGTTATCAGTCCAGTATTGGTATGTCTCTGTTTGAAGCTTTGTACGGAAGACCATGCAACTCCCCATCATGTTGGTTGGAAACTAGTGAGAAATTTGTGTTTCGGTCAGACATGATAAGAGAAACTTCAGATAAGATCAACGTTATTTAACAGCGAATGAAGGCTGCCCTAGATAGGCATAAGAGTTATGCTGATAAAAGACGAAGAGATTTGAAATTCTCCGTTGGGGACTTGGTATTCGTCAAGATTTCTCCGATGAAGAGTGTGATTCGGTTTGGTAGGAGAGGTAAGTTAGCACCAAGGTTTATTGGTCCATTCCCGATTCTCGAGCAAATTGGGAATTTAGCGTATAAAGTTGGATTGCCTAGCAAGATAGTGGGAGTGCACAACGTATTTCATGTTTCTCAGTTAAGGAAGTTCGTGCACGATTCTGATATGACTATTTCACCAGATCAGTTGGATGATACATACGAAGCAACTTCAAAGGAAGACGGTGAAACCGGTTAAGGTCCAGTGGGGTTATAATGGGAATGATTGTACTTGGAAAACTGAGGAGAGAATAAGGAAGTCATATCCAGAGTTCTTTACCTAGTAAGATTTTATACCACGATATGGTTATTCCCTTGTTAGTAAACCGCATACTAGGATAGGCTTGTCGTGTTATGTATGTTTGATTGTTTAGAAATGACTGATAGGCATGCGGGGAACCATTGTTGTTTCATAGTTTAGGAATTTCGGGGACGAAATTTCTTAAGGATGGGAGGGGGATGGGAGAGTGTAACCACCAACATTCTACGTATCGGAGGATCGTAGAACATTTAGTTTATTTTCATACGAAGTCATATAGTCGTGTAACTTTGGGAAATCACTATTTGGGTCATTTCCCAAATTCATGATTTTTGCCGAATTTAATGACTATTTTGCCCTAGGCAAATCTTGTTTCGCCTATAATTTTTGATTGGTAAGGAGTTTTGATCTAAAACCACTTCCATTGGATTTGGATGATGGTTTCCAATTCCGTAGAGTGGTCACGTTAAACAACGGACTTATCGTTTGGAAGATATGGATGAAATAAGATTTGAAGATGGAAAAACAGCCTAATTAGGCTTAATTAAATGATTAGCAGTTAGGCCCATAACCCATTTTGGGATTAGGGTTATGGGAGGGCTGAATGGGTTTGGAGAAACATTCCCTTTCATTTTTCTAGCCGCTACAAACATTCCTTAAACCCTAGTAATGGCCTCCATCTTCTAAATCTCTCTTTAATCACTTTCTAATCACTAATTGATCAAATCTTCATCAAATCAAGCCGGATTAGCACCGAATTCGAGGTAGAGCTACTGCACTACATAGGGATCCGAGCCAAATTAGTAAAAGTTTTATATATAGCTTTAATTATTGGCTAAGGTGAGTGATTAGCATGCTTATTCACTAATTATGGCTAATTAAGAGTGATTAGTGATAATTAGCGAAATTATACATCTAAACATTATAAAAAATATGCATAAATTCTAGAATCATATTTTATGCCACATATATAACTTTGGTTAATTTGGATTAAGTTTGCTAAACCCGAAATTTAGGGGATTAAGGAGAAAATCATGGATTTGGGTATGTTTGGTCTAAAATGGCCTAAGTGATTGATGTTTTAATCTTTTTGTTTGAACCTATATGTTGTTACTGTTGTTTAGGATGTTTTATGATTGCATAGAAAAGTTAGAATGGTCGAAAACACCGTCGTATGGCGTAAACACTTGCTGGAAGGATGTACAGGAAACCAGATCAGATCGGGTCGTGTTTACCATGACCGACCCGCCTCCAACAATCGACCCGCCTTATCCCCCAACCGAACCAGCTCATGCTTACCATGACTAAAACGCTCACCCGAAGATCCCCAAGAGCCGCTTGGTCAAGCCAAGAGGCTCGACCCCAATCCGCTCGCACCTGAAGACCTCGAACCGACCCGTTGTTTCCCATGATCCGGACAAGGAGAAGAAGATCGAACTGAATGGAATCTTGTTTTCCGAACTGAACCCGAGGAGACCAAAAACCTGAGACGCAAAGGAATTCCAAATGAGAAGTTATGGATCAGGATCCAGATGGGAACCAATGAGTTAACTTCAAGAGTTGGGCTTTGCTACGGGACGTGTGCAAAGGGGCTATCGATATCTATAACTTTGGTTCACCATTGAGAGAAGGGGTATGTAGACGAATCAGAGCCAGTACTATGTGGACTGGTTAACCCGTTAGGGTTATTGATTATGGATCAGTGACATGGGGTTAGGATAATAGTTGTATGGAGTGGGACTCCGTCATTGTTCCAATAGGCAAAGTGGTCATAGCGATAGTTGTGCAGAGTGGGACTCCATCATGGCCCCAATGGATCTTGTAATCAAAGCGGTGGATATCGTATGCTTTATGTACTGAGTAAGAGATGTAAGGATGATTGCTATATTTGATGTTTGCTATCACCATGACAAACACACTTCCACTTTACGCTCTATGTTGGTGTTACCTTAGAGTATTGTACATCTTGTTGTGCTAACTCTTTGGTTGCAGGTCCAGGTCAGGTATGATTATTTATACCTGTTATTACTTTATCTTATTGTTATCGCTCACACCAGACTTTCGTCTAACCCAGAGTTTTTTGTCTCTTCTTATTACTCTGGGTGCTCCTAAAAGAGCAGACTAGAGACAACTTAGGTAGTTAAGCATGGGTAGCTGTCCGGAGACGAGCAGAAGGCTTCTATGCACTTTATATACATATTCTCCCTGTGTTTTTCTAGTCACTGCTTTGGGCATAGCAGTGCACCTCTTTTATTTCCTTTTAGAGACAGTACTTTAAAGTTGTAATAATTGGATATGAAGCTGTATTTTGGATTCCGCTACTCTGATGGTTGTGGCTTAGTTTTCAGCTTATGTACCGTCTTTCCTGTTTTATATCTAATTATGTTATTATTATATTTTATTCCAGGCGCTGTGAGATATACTACATGTTCTTTGGTAGTTCATCGTTTAAAACCCTTTCTTTTGATGATCGTCCCGTGCCAGTCGGGTATTGGTACAACGCATTTCAAGGGAAATGTCTGATGGTACGGAGCTACCGTCACATAGAATGAACATGAATCGGCATAGGGTCAAGCATGGCATAAACATGAAGAGTGTACACAGCCAGCACCACGAACATATGTGCACAGTTCAAACCAACAGAACTTAGCAAGCTCAATGAACAATAGAGCATGTACATGAACCAGTGAAGCATCAGTTTGAAATATATTGCAACAAATCA
The DNA here is from genome assembly GCA_030737875.1 of Allium sativum. Classification (NCBI taxonomy): domain Eukaryota; kingdom Viridiplantae; phylum Streptophyta; class Magnoliopsida; order Asparagales; family Amaryllidaceae; genus Allium; species Allium sativum. The sequence continues at coordinate 37,773,740 of JASFAX010000020.1, read as the reverse complement.
TGGCATCAGTTCAAGCAATATCAGATTCAAATTCATGGACCACAAATACATAGAAATCAACTCATTTCAAAGTCGAATAATACCAATTGACTAGCAAACAAATTTGGCAAAGAATCAAATCAAAATCCAATGTTTTATAGGATTTTTATCCTACATAATACCCAATTCATCACAGGCAATACACAAATTCAAGCAAAGCAAAAATTGGAAAGGGGCAAAAATCATATACTTACTTTCCATTTCATTCTAGCTCAAGAAAGCCGCATCTTCAATTCGCATAGCAAAGTCAGAAGCTTTCGATCGCAAGCCATCTCGAATCGAAGACATGAGGGAAATTGCAGTGGTAAGATGGATCGCGACTTCGATTTCCCATATTTTCTATACGAGGTTTGAATTTTGATCGAGGAAACAAATGATTTCGATTCAGTGAAGAAAGGGGAAGGGAATCGCGATTTGAATTGGGAAAGAAACGGAATTGGTCTGTGTTGAGAAATAAAATGTGAACGGGTGAAAAGTGAAGCGGAAGTGTTGAAATGTGAAGAGGGAAATTGCTGATTACATGAAAGAGGTTGATTGGAGGGCTTTATTGGTTGCAGATTAGGATAAGTGATCAACGACTAGATATAGGTAATTATAGGTGGTGCAGATTGATAAGGAAAGCAAATTATGAGACCTTTAATATCACGCATGTAGCCGATGGAAATGATGCATAGAAACTGATGTTAAAGCACATTTCAATTTATTAATGTAAGATTTTTTTTCAAATTTGTATTTTGCTAAGAAACAAGATATATCGTTTTTGTACGGGGCGCTGCCACTCTGGATCCCCGCGACCTGACCGGGCAGGTCGACCCCCGACCAGGACGTCGGCCATCCAGTTTTTTAGGTACAATCCATCTCAGCAATAATACATAATTTTACTATAAAATATAATTAATAAATATTAACTATAATTCACTAATTATTAATCATTAACAATAATACATTTAACAAGTGATGTAATAGACAACAACTATTTTAATAAGTGATGTAATAGCCAAGATTTTTAGTATGGCCTAAGTTCAATTTTTAGAAGTGTATTTAAGACCTCAGCCATTCAATAAATTGATGTCTGAGAAACCAACAACATCACTTTAAAAATTATCGATGTTAAAAAACGTTTTGACATTGGCTGAATTTACGATCGATGTTAAAACTATGTTGTCTATTCTATTTTTTTTGTAGTGAATCGAGTCAGGATTTACTTTATTCAAGTTAGTCAACTTCAAATAAACACTGTAATATAATAGTAAATCCTACTTTTACATTCATTAAGTGTCCAACATGGGAATTCATTGTCAGTGTAAAATTTAAGCAAATCATATGGCAACATAGCATGACACGACAACATTTTTATAAGCAAGCGTACATATTCAAGGTACTAAAATTTCAAATTCTAAGTCACTGATTCAACATGCACAAACAATATTAAAAACAAGGCAGGTTGTGCTATGTGTAACTGCCAAAATAAAACAAGATAGTATGAATATAAGTACCCATGCATAGCCAAATTTCCATGCAAGAGATATACTTGTGTAACAACCCGAAAATCTGGGCCAGTTTAAAATTTTTATTTTGGCAATTTTAGCGAATTTCGAATATTTAAAATAGATTATTTTAAATAATATCGATGAAAAATTATTTTGAATATATTTAGAACGTATATATTTATATGTGTCGTCGTTAGAATATAAATATTTATATATAATTATAAATAGAATTCAAAATGGCGCGGTAGTTCGATAATTCGATTTCAAACTTCCATTTGAATGCACCGGGTGCAAAACAATCCGGATTTTAGTGAAACCAAAAACATTAGGATCTAATTGACAATATCTTTCCAACGAATCCGAAAAATCGAAATTTCATAGCGGGAATCAAAAGATATGTCCAGTTGAAAATTCTGAATAGTCGCTATGGAATTCAGGCCCTTAAAAATGGGAATTTTGCAAACGACCTCGGATTTCGACGAAACCAATTTTGTTGGGTCCGTGATGTCAAATTATTGCTAGATTCCAAATTTCATAATTTTTCGAATCAATATGTGAGCGTGGCAAAGGAAAACGCGTTTGACCAGTTTTAGTTGATTTTAATCGACTGGAAAATGGCCATTTTTCCAACGGCCTCAGAATTCGACGAAACTAGTTTTGTTAGGACCGTATCGTCAATACGAAGCTAGAAAATATTTTTCGAGAATTTTTAGAGTTAGTATGTGACCCCGGTAATTTGAAATGTACGTTTAAAATTCAATATAGAGATTTAAATGTAAATTTAACGGAAACCGATTGTAACAGCCGAATCAGCTTACGATGCATATCCCATTGTGTTCGGAATGTGGGTGAAACGCTATGGACGACAGGCGGTGGGCCTCGTTTAGAGGTCGTATGTAAAAGTCAACTTTTTGAAAATTAATTAATTAAATAAAAGAAAAAGAAAACCCTCTTCTCCTTATAAACCGCTGGCCCCCCTTTTCTCACTTCAGTTCGATCGAAGAAAAAAAAAGAGGAAAAAAAAAGAAAAAACCATCGACGGAAAGGGGGAAACCCCTGTCGCTCGCCACCGCCGGCCTCCAAGCGACCCCCTCCTCCATCGCCCACCTTCTCCGATCCTCCGTGCCCCCCCCCCTCTCCTCAAGCGACGCGACAACATCCCCCCCCCCCAACCCGCATCCAACCGACGCCGCCGAGGACCCGAGCTCCGCCAGAACCCGCGCCACCTCCGCCTAGCACCACCGCGAGATCCTCCTAGCTCCACCAATTCCGACAGTAACCCCCCCCCCCCTCCGGCGATTATAAATGTGAGTTTTTAATTATCATTTCTCCATTGTTTTGTTTATTTTCTACGATGTAAATTAAGCAAAAAGATTACCCTTTTATAAACACAAAGATTTGATTTTTAATTTGTTCAAAGATTTGTTTTTTTTTAATTTGTCAAAGATATGATTTTCATCATATTAAAGGAATGATTTTTCCCTTATGAAACTATAATTTTTGAAATAGAAAGGCGATATGTTTATAAATGAAAGTTTGATTTTACTCGTAGAAAAGATTAGATTTTTAACTAGAAAAAAGGAACGATTTTTATATTAGAAAAGGTATGGTTTTTAAAAAATAAAAAGATAGAATTTTTGGCGCAATAAGGATTTGATTTCTAGCTCGGAAAAGGGCAAAATCTTTATTTAAATAGCATAATAAAAATTCGATTTTTAAATGTATAAAGTGATTTTTAGTTTTAAAAATATGATTTTTATATTTTTAAAGTATTAAAAATATAGTCTTTACTATATAGATGATGTAAAAATATGATTTTTATATTTTTAAAGTAATAAAATATGATTTTTAAATTGAAAGTGAATAAATAAAAATGTGATTTTTATTTTAAAGACATCAGTATATAAAAATGTGATTTTTACATATGTAGTGGCTACGGGCAACGAAGGTGATAAAAAGGCGAGAACGATGAAGATTTCTATAAATGAAGAGTCGAGAAGTTGGATAGCTATCGGTGAGAATTTCTCACCTTTCAATTTCTTTTTCTAGCTATATATATATATATACTAGGATGCAGACGGTGTTTAGTAGCACCCGACACCCGTCATCCACAGACCATGGAAGGCTTGTTTGTTTAATTGTTTGATTGAGTAGTTAGTTAGAATATTTGGTTTGAATTGAATTGTTTGGTGAAATAAAATTGATTTGATTGATGTGTGAATGGCGTGGGCCTTCACTAGACCGAGGATAAGGCTAGGCCTCGTCTCGTTTCTAGTATTGTGCCGTTATGCCGCCGAAATTTTCTAAAATAAGTTAGAAAAATAAAAATATCATTTTATTTAAAGAATGAACTGAATAGAAATTCATAAGTTAAAATAAAATGTTTTATCGTTAAAAATATGATTTTTAACGTGAATATGAATATAGTGAATGTGAATAAATAAATATTCATTTACAAACCGGACGGTTTGTTTATGTACACCTATTTGAATGACATTGATTGGGTCGATAAATTTTACACATCGCCCAACTGCACAAATAAAATCTGTGTTTGTTGATTTGAAACCCCACACGGGTGTTGGGATGAAATTTGAAGTTCACTCATCCTGATTGATTAAATATGTCGATCGATTGATTGACAGGCTGTTATAAGCGTTAGATATCTATATTTGATGCTTATACAGTGTAGTGCACTTTGGTTGATGGTTGATTATTTTTCAATGCTATTATATACGTGTGATGTATGAAAATCCATATAATTAACTTTATATGGTGATTGATTGGGCCTCATTCCAATTTAGAAGATAAAGAATAATATAAAATAAAGGTTCATGTGTTGACCGTACTCATCCGTTGAGATTAGTCATGTGTTGAACGAAATATTTTTATAATAAAATTCATATCTTTATCAATATAATATAAAGGTTCATGTGTTGACCGTACTCATCCGTTGAGATTAGTCATGTGTTGAACGAAATATTTTTATAATAAAATTTATATCTTTATCAATATAAAATAAAGGTTCATGTGTTGACTGTACTCATCCGTTGAGATTAGTCATGTGTTGAACGAAATATTTTTATAATAAAATTCATATCTTTACCAATATAATATAAAGGTTCATGTGTTGACCGTACTCATCCGTTGAGATTAGTCATGTGTTGAACGAAATATTTGAAATAGAATATTTGAAAATAGAAATATATGAAGCCGTGTTGATTAGATTGACGCCATTTTGACGTGAACGATATTTATATCGATTTTACTCATTTTAAAATGAATATTGAAAAGTGATTTCGAAATCGCATATTTTGAAATGAAATTTGAATGAATTGAATATAAAACGATTTCGAAATGAATTGAATATAAAACGATTTCGAAATGAATTGAATATAAAACGATTTCGAAATGAATTGAATATAAAACGATTTCGAAATGAATTGAATATAGAACGATTTCGAAATGAATTGAATATAAAACGATTTCTAAATGAATTGAATATAAAACGATTTCGAAATGAATTGAATATAAAAAGATTTCGAAATGAATTGAATAGATAACGAATTTGATTTGAATAGATAACGAATTTGATTTGAATAGAAAACCAATTTGAATTGAATCGAATAGAAAACCACTTTGAATTGAATCGAATTGAAAACGAATTCGAATTGAATTTAAAACGAAGTGAAATGAATTCAATTGAATTGAATAAAAATGGATTTTAAAACGAATTTATAAGGAAAGATTCAATTTTGATTTGAATTGAGATGGAAGTTGAAATTGTTTTTGAAACGAATTCAAAACTATTTATAAAATTCGTTTTGAATGGTAATCGACGAAATATATATTATATAAATTATATATATAATATAATGGCTTGAATAGAACGCGCCGCGCCGCGGCAGTTCGTGAATTTCGACCATTTATTTCAAACGGACATTACGGGAGATCCGACCGTCGGATTCTCCTAAAACCGGAACCGTTGGGTTCGTATCGAAAAGAGCTTTCTAACGAATATTAGAAATTTGAAATCTAACGGTTGGATTTAGAGATAAGTCCAAATCAAATTTGGAAAAGGTCGCTGTAAGTACAGTTCGATGACCGTTGATGGAAATCGACTGTACGGGCCTTGATAAAATTATTAAAAATATCAATAATTTGTGTAAAATCATAAGAAATGATTTGAGAATAATTGGGGTGAAAAACTCCATATTTGAAAGGATAAAAATGGTTTTTTATCTAAATGAACTAGTTTGAACTAAATTTAAAACCCAATTATTTTTAAATAAATAAATTAGATTTAAAAAGGGGTTTTAAATAAATCGTAATTTCTAATATATTTGATTGGATTTGAAATGGGTTTATCGTGAACGGTGTTTTAAATAACACTAGTTCTTTAACCCGATAATAAATAGAATGTGATTTGGGTTTGTCGTGAACTGTGTTTTAAATAACACCTAGTTCTTTAACCCAGTAAAAGGAGTTTTAATGAATCTGCAATTAGATTAAAATGTGAATTGATAATTTAAATTATCAAATTTGGAAAATAAGCGAGAAAGGAGTATCACCAGTTTTGCTCCAAAGCGATAGTTAAATCTTTAATTAGATTTGAATGTGAAATGGTAATTAACTTTACCGATAACACCGTGGTATTAGATATGGAGTATCACCAGTTTTGCTTCATGGGATGAATAGGTTGGGATTGGGAAATAAAATAAATAATTACTTCGGTGTGGTTCGCTAATCTCGACTAATTTAGAAAACCATAATTTGGTTTGAAACGACATCCAAAGGAAGATTAAAGGATAAATTTTAAAGAATTTATCTTGGATAAAATTAATGGGAACCTTCCCCTAAGAATGTGATTTCGTGAATAAAAGTATATTCTGAATTGGAATGAGGCGTATGTTGTGTTTGTGTTACATTTGTTTTTAATATACGGGGTTGTTCGGAAAGTCCGAGTTTATACCCATTCTGAATAACCGATTCGACGATGAGTCGAAGATGAAGACGGTGGTCGAAGACCAGAAGTCTTCACATCGTTTGGGTAATTACTGACGATCCTGATTGGGCTGTACACCCAAGAGGATGGAAATAGTTGGTGGTCATCCAGACGTACTTGGAGATGGATGGATATGCGAGGAAAGTGCCTCCGGTTTCGTTCAGACCCAGAGCGAACTTGTAAATGGATTGTGTGTCTGACATTGGATTTTATTCTATGTTGATTGATTTCTATTAAATATACATCTGTTTGGCGGCGTAGAATTTATTCTTTTGCTTAACGCCCTTCTCTGAGACGTACGAGCTCAGAGGTTGTATATCGATGGACATCAGTCGCATGGCATGAATTGCCTGTGTGGCACGCTAAGATGCAATGATCAAGGCTTCTGTTGAAAAGCAAAGTCTTGTGGTTGATGATCAAAGCACGGCCTTTGTGGCGTAGCTTCGTGTATAACGTGAATTCGCGAGCCTCACACCTCGGTATGAGTTAAAAACGGGATACGGACCGCTGGGAGAGCACGACGTTTCTTTCTAGCTTTGGTGGTGTCAGTGACTTACCAGCCCTGACATTTATATACTTTTCACCTTTGTGGTTGTTGGAATGAGGCGCCTCGATTATAGGTCTGTAAGGACAGGGAAACGTGTGTTCAGACATAATTAATCCTCTAACGTAAGTGAGGACCGGCCCAGCCGCATCCAGGATTGCCCAGAGTGTGTAGTCCTGAGGCATTTGCTAGAGTGTCTCGAACGCGGAGAGGATCTTGCCCCTTGCCTCGACTCATGACGGAAATCCAATTTCCAATACGTGATATTGCGGTTTTAATTGTAGAACTAGTATGGCGACATAGTAGCATGGGATGCTATGCCGTCTATGATTTATATTTATGATTGAAATTGTTTTGACACTATACACTTATTATAGTATCAAATGATTTGTTTTAAACGTACCAAGCATGTTTGACTATTATAAGGGAAAACCCTATCCTCCGGCTTGCGTTGCATTGTGTGATGGGACCTGGGTCTTATAATAGCTTCATTTTTCGAAAAAGCATTGCGCTGTTTATTCTATGCACTGGTATTCTTGGGAGGAAACCCGTTCCGTGTTATACGGCGTGGTCCCTTGAATTACTCTCTTTTAAAGTAAAGCTTTAAATAACTGTTTCAGTTCTCACACCAGTCACATGACTGACCTGGAGTTTATTGTTTTAACCTAAACTCTGGGTGCCCCTATTTTCCGCACGGGCAGCTAGTAGTTTTGGTTTTGCAGATTTATATTTACAGGATCCTGGTTTACAGCTGGAATGATATCCGGAAAGCTCTGTATCCGTATATCACCTTCAGTTGTGCTTTGTATTATTTTCCGCTGCTATGTAATTTATTGAAATCCCTGATATTTATCGAATGTAATTTATTCATTTATACTCTGTATATTCTTGTATCTGATGGAATTGTTGTAATAGCAATGAAATGTTCTTCCGTCTGCGTTCTATTTTGTCCTGTTCTCAAACGATCAGGGGTTTCGAACGGCCTAAATCGGTTTAACGACTGATTCAGATCGAGCGAAATTCCCGGCCGTCACATTTGTTATCAGAGCCTTGGTTTACAGAGCTCGAGAACAAGACACATTAGAACCATACGAAAGAATTCATCAGATATTGGATTAGTAATATCCAATTAGAATGACTCGTTAGAGATAGGATCAGTAGTATCCTAGAACGAGTGTGAAGAGTATATTTTTCAAATGAAAACCATTTTGTTTTGAAATTTAAACCATTTTAAAACGTATTTGAATATTTATTTATTTTTGGAATATGGACAATCGAGTATATAAAGATTTTGCATATACGCGTCATGAACGTATATTCGAGGTTTTAATATACTAGATAGATATGGAATCACACTCTGGTGGCCCGAAGATGATTCTGATGGTTGAGTACTCGTCGTCAGAATTTATATTCGAGTGACGAAGGTGTGATTTTCTATATATTTCCATTAGACTGGTGTGAGAACCAAAACTTATATAGCTAGAACACTTTGTTGTGAATTGGCATCAAAAACATGATTTTTGTATATATATCAAAATTATGAATTTGAAACTCTAATCCACTAACTGATTGGTGTTTGTGTTGTTTGTTTATTTGTTCGCTAATTTTGAACCATTATGCCTAATTGTATCAGATATTGAATTATATTGAAAATTGGTCGCATTTGCTTGCATATACATATACTTACAATGAACAGGTCATAGCAAGGAGGCTAGAGCCGAAGAATAAAATTTGTTTGCCCGACAAATAGGTACATGTTTACTACATAATTTACTGTTTTGTTTGGGTGATGATGATTTTATGAGCCTATTGGCTAGCCGCTTGGCTTTTTCTTTTTCTTTTTGAGATTAGAAGGACCGGGGAAGCTATTAGAAATTACCCGATGCTCCCGGTGAAGGGGAGGTTATGGCGAAATTTTTCGAAAATTTAGGGTGTTAGCCAACTTTTTGAAAATTTGAAAATTCTCAGAAACTGAAAAGTTGGAGAATGGAAGCCAGATCGAACGTAGAGTTAATTAATCAAACCACTTTCGACTTCGTTCCTTTTCGGGGACAAAAAGTTTTAAGTGGGGGAGATTGTAACAACCCGAAAATCTGGGCCAGTTTAAAATTTTTATTTTGGCAATTTTAGCGAATTTCGAATATTTAAAATAGATTATTTTAAATAATATCGACGAAAATTTATTTTGAATATATTTAGAACGTATATATTTATACGCATCGTCGTTAGAATATAAATATTTATATATAATTATAAATAGAATTGAAAATGGCGCGGTAGTTCGATAATTCGATTTCAAACTTCCATTTGAATGCACCGGGTGCAAAACAATCCGGATTTTAGTGAATCCAAAAACATTAGGATCTAATTGACAATATCTTTCTAATGAATCCGAAAAATCAAAATTTCATAGCGGGAATCAAAAGATATGTCCAGTTGAAAATTCTGAATAGTCGCTATGGAATTCAGGCCCTTAAAAATGGGAATTTTGCAAACGACCTCGGATTTCGACGAAACCAGTTTTGTTGGGTCCATGATGTCAAATTATTGCTAGATTCCAAATTTCATAATTTTTTGAATCAATATGTGAGCGTGGCAAAGGAAAACGCGTTTGACCAGTTTTAGTTGATTTTAATCGACTGGAAAATGGCCATTTTTCCAACGGCCTCAGAATTCGACGAAACTAGTTTTGTTAGGACCGTATCGTCAATACGAAGCTAGAAAATATTTTTCGAGAATTTTTAGAGTTAGTATGTGACCCCGGTAATTTGAAATGAATGTTTATAATTCAATATAGAGATTTAAATGTAAATTTAACGGAAACCGATTGTAACAGCCGAATCAGCTTACGATGCATATCCCATTATGTTCGGAATGCGGGTGAAACGCTATGGACGACAGGCGGTGGGCCTCGTTTAGAGGTCGTATGTAAAAGTCAACTTTTTGAAAATTAATTAAATAAATAAAAAAAAAAGAAAACCCTCTTCCCCTTATAAACCGCTGCCCCCCCTTTTTTCACTTCAGTTCGATCGAAGAAAAAAAAAGAGAAAAAAAAAGAAAAAACCATCGACGGAAAGGGGGAAACCCCTGTCGCTCGCCACCGCCGGCCTCCAAGCGACCCCCTCCTCCATCGCCCACCTCCTCCGATCCTCCGTGCCCCCTCCCCTCTCCTCAAGCGACGCGACAACATCCCCCCCAACCTGCATCCAACCGACGCCGCCGAGGACCCGAGCTCCACCAGAACCCGTGCCACCTCCGCCTAGCACCACCGCGAGATCCTCCTAGCTCCACCAATTCCGACAGTAACCCCCCCCCTCCGGCGATTATAAATGTGAGTTTTTAATTATCATTTCTCCATTGTTTTGTCTATTTTCTTCGATGTAAATTAAGCAAAAAGATTACCCTTTTATAAACACAAAGATTTGATTTTTAATTTGTTCAAAGATTTGTTTTTTTAATTTGTCAAAGATATGATTTTCATCATATTAAAGGAATGATTTTTCCCTTATGAAACTATAATTTTTGAAATAGAAAGGCGATATGTTTATAAATGAAAGTTTGATTTTACTCGTAGAAAAGATTAGATTTTTAACTAGAAAAAAGAAACGATTTTTATTTTAGAAAAGGTATGGTTTTTAAAAAATAAAAAGATAGAATTTTTGGCGCAATAAGGATTTGATTTCTAGCTCGGAAAAGGGCAAAATCTTTATTTAAATAGCATAATAAAAATTCGATTTTTAAATGTATAAAGTGATTTTTAGTTTTAAAAATATGATTTTTATATTTTAAAGTATTAAAAATATAGTCTTTACTATATAGATGATGTAAAAATATGATTTTTATATTTTTAAAGTAATAAAAATATGATTTTTAAATTGAAAGTGAATAAATAAAAATGTGACTTTTATTTTAAAGACATCAGTATATAAAAATGTGATTTTTACATATGTAGTGGCTACGGGCAACGAAGGTGATAAAAAGGCGAGAACGATGAAGATTTCTATAAATGAAGAGTCGAGAAGTTGGATAGCTATCGGTGAGAATTTCTCACCTTTCAATTTCTTTTTCTAGCTATATATATATACTAGGATGCAGACGGTGTTTAGTAGCACCCGACACCCGTCATCCACAGACCATGGATGGCTTGTTTGTTTAATTGTTTGATTGAGTAGTTAGTTAGAATATTTGGTTTGAATTGAATTGTTTGGTGAAATAAAATTGATTTGATTGATGTGTGAATGGCGTGGGCCTTCACTAGACCGGGGATAAGGCTAGGCCTCGTCTCGTTTCTAGTATCGTGCCGTTATGCCGCCGAAATTTTCTAAAATAAGTTAGAAAAATAAAAATATCATTTTATTTAACGAATGAACTGAATAGAAATTCATAAGTTAAAATAAAATGTTTTATCGTTAAAAATATGATTTTTAACGTGAATATGAATATAGTGAATGTGAATAAATAAATATTCATTTACAAACCGGACGGTTTGTTTATGTACACCTATTTGAATGACATTGATTGGGTCGATAAATTTTACACATCACCCAACTACACAAATAAAATCTGTGTTTGTTGATTTGAAACCCCACACGGGTGTTGGGATGAAATTTGAAGTTCACTCATCCTGATTGATTAAATATGTCGATCGATTGATTGACAGGCTGTTATAAGCGTTAGGTATCTATATTTGATGCTTATACAGTGTAGTGCACTTTGGTTGATGGTTGATTATTTTCAATGCTATTATATACATGTGATGTATGAAAATCCATATAATTAACTTTATATGGTGATTGATTGGGCCTCATTCCAATTTAGAAGATAAAGAATAATATAAAATAAAGGTTCATGTGTTGACCGTACTCATCCGTTGAGATTAGTCATGTGTTGAACGAAATATTTTTATAATAAAATTCATATCTTTATCAATATAATATAAAGGTTCATGTGTTGACCGTACTCATCCGTTGAGATTAGTCATGTGTTGAACGAAATATTTTTATAATAAAATTTATATCTTTATCAATATAAAATAAAGGTTCATGTGTTGACTGTACTCATCCGTTGAGATTAGTCATGTGTTGAACGAAATATTTTTATAATAAAATTTATATCTTTATCAATATAATATAAAGGTTCATGTGTTGACTGTACTCATCCGTTGAGATTAGTCATGTGTTGAACGAAATATTTTTATAATAAAATTCATATCTTTACCAATATAATATAAAGGTTCATGTGTTGACCGTACTCATCCGTTGAGATTAGTCATGTGTTGAACGGAATATTTGAAATAGAATATTTGAAAATAGAAATATATGAAGCCGTGTTGATTAAATTGACGCCATTTTGACGTGAACAATATTTATATCGATTTTACTCATTTTAAAATGAATATTGAAAAGTGATTTCGAAATTGCATATTTTGAAATGAAATTTGAATGAATTGAATATAAAACGATTTCGAAATGAATTGAATATAAAACGATTTCGAAATGAATTGAATATAAAACGATTTCGAAATGAATTGAATATAAAACGATTTCGAAATGAATTGAATAGATAACGAATTTGATTTGAATAGATAACGAATTTGATTTGAATAGAAAACCAATTTGAATTGAATCGAATAGAAAACCACTTTGAATTGAATCGAATTGAAAACGAATTCGAATTGAATTTAAAACGAAGTGAAATGAATTCAATTGAATTGAATAAAAATGGATTTTAAAACGAATTTATAAGGAAAGATTCAATTTTGATTTGAATTGAGATGGAAGTTGAAATTGTTTTTGAAACGAATTCAAAACTATTTATAAAATTCGTTTTGAATGGTAATCGATGAAATATATATTATATATATTATATATATATAATATAATGGCTTGAATAGAACGCGCCGCGCCGCGGCAATTCGTGAATTTCGACCATTTATTTCAAATGGACATTACGGGAGATCCGACCGTCGGATTCTCCTAAAACCGGAACCGTTGTGTTCGTATCGAAAAGAGCTTTCTAACAAATATTAGAAATTTGAAATCTAACGGTTGGATTTAGAGATAAGTCCAAATCAAATTTGGAAAAGGTCGCTGTAAGTGCAGTTCGATGACCGTTGATGGAAATCGACTGTACGGGCCTTGATAAAATTATTAAAAATATCAATAATTTGTGTAAAATCATAAGAAATGATTTGAAAATAATTGGGGTGAAAAACTCCATATTTGAAAGGATAAAAATGGTTTTTTATCGAAATGAACTAGTTTGAACTAAATTTAAAACCCAATTATTTTTAAATAAATAAATTAGATTTAAAAAGGGGTTTTAAATAAATCTTAATTTCTAATATATTTGATTGGATTTGAAATGGGTTTATCGTGAATGGTGTTTTAAATAACACTAGTTCTTTAACCCGATAATAAATAGAATGTGATTTGGGTTTGTCGTGAACTGTGTTTTAAATAACACCTAGTTCTTTAACCCAGTAAAAGGAGTTTTAATGAATCTGCAATTAGATTAAAATGTGAATTGATAATTTAAATTATCAAATTTGGAAAATAAGCGAGAAAGGAGTATCACCAGTTTTGCTCCAAAGCGATAGTTAAATCTTTAATTAGATTTGAACGTGAAATGGTAATTAACTTTACCGATAACACCGTGGTATTAGATATGGAGTATCACCAGTTTTGCTTCATGGGATGAATAGGTTGGGATTGGGAAATAAAATAAATAATTACTTCGGTGTGGTTCGCTAATCTCGACTAATTTAGAAAACCATAATTTGGTTTGAAACGACATCCAAAGGAAGATTAAAGGATAAATTTTAAAGAATTTATCTTGGATAAAATTAATGGGAACCTTCCCCTAAGAATGTGATTTCGTGAATAAAAGTATATTCTGAATTGGAATGAGGCGTATGTTGTGTTTGTGTTACATTTGTTTTTAATATACGCGGGTTGTTCGGAAAGTCCGGGTTTATACCCATTCTGAATAACCGATTCGACGATAAGTCGAAGATGAAGACGGTGGTCGAAGACCAGAAGTCTTCACATCGTTTGGGTAATTACTGACGATCCTGATTGGGCTGTACACCCAAGAGGATGGAAATAGTTGGTGGTCATCCAGACGTACTTGGAGATGGATGGATATGCGAGGAAAGTGCCTACGGTTTCGTTCAGACCCAGAGCGAACTTGTAAATGGATTGTGTGTCTGACATTGGATTTTATTCTATGTTGATTGATTTCTATTAAATATACATCTGTTTGGCGGCGAAGAATTTATTCTTTTGCTTAACGCCCTTCTCTGAGACGTATGAGCTCAGAGGTTGTATATCGATGGACATCAGTCGCATGGCATGAATTGCCTGTGTGGCACGCTAAGATGCAATGATCAAGGCTTCTGTTAAAAAGCAAAGTCTTGTGGTTGATGATCAAAGCACGGCCTTTGTGGCGTAGCTTCGTGTATAACGTGAATTCGCGAGCCTCAGACCTCGGTATGAGTTAAAAACGGGATACGGACCGCTGGGAGAGCACGACGTTTCTTTCTAGCTTTGGTGGTGTCAGTGACTTACCAGCCCTGACATTTATATACTTTTCACCTTTGTGGTTGTTGGAATGAGGCGCCTCGATTATAGGTCTGTAAGGACAGGGAAACGTGTGTTCAGGCATAATTAATCCTCTAACGTAAGTGAGGACCGGCCCAGCCGCATCCAGGATTGCCCAGAGTGTGTAGTCCTGAGGCATTTGCTAGAGTGTCTCGAGCGCGGAGAGGATCTTGCCCCTTGCCTCGACTCATGACGGAAATCCAATTTCCAATACGTGATATTGCGGTTTTAATTGTAGAACTAGTATGGCGACATAGTAGCATGGGATGCTATGCCGTCTATGATTTATATTTATGATTGAAATTGTTTTGACACTATACACTTATTATAGTATCAAATGATTTGTTTTAAACGTACCAAGCATGTTTGACTATTATAAGGGAAAACCCTATCCTCCGGCTTGCGTTGCATTGTGTGATGGGACCTGGGTCTTATAATAGCTTCATTTTTCGAAAAAGCATTGCGCTGTTTATTCTATGCACTGGTATTCTTGGGAGGAAACCCGTTCCGTGTTATACGGCGTGGTCCCTTGAATTACTCTCTTTTAAAGTAAAGCTTTAAATAACTGTTTCAGTTCTCACACCAGTCACATGACTGACCTGGAGTTTATTGTTTTAACCTAAACTCTGGGTGCCCCTATTTTCCGCACGGGCAGCTAGTAGTTTTGGTTTTGCAGATTTATATTTACAGGATCCTGGTTTACAGCTGGAATGATATCCGGAAAGCTCTGTATCCGTATATCACCTTCAGTTGTGCTTTGTATTATTTTCCGCTGCTATGTAATTTATTGAAATCCCTGATATTTATCGAATGTAATTTATTCATTTATACTCTGTATATTCTTGTATCTGATGGAATTGTTGTAATAGCAATGAAATGTTCTTCCGTCTGCGTTCTATTTTGTCCTGTTCTCAAACGATCAGGGGTTTCGAACGGCCTAAATCGGTTTAACGACTGATTCAGATCGAGCGAAATTCCCGGCCGTCACATTTTGTAAGTGAACAGATACACACAACCATATATGTGAACAATGTGCTAATGTATTTCAGATTTCTGGAACAAACATGCACTAAACTTAGTAACTTAATAAGGTATGTTTTACATTACCAAGAGGCGCAAATTTTCAGCGGAAGTTAGCAGATAAAATTAATTAGTGTATGGCCAATAATATAGTGATTAAGACATGGGCGAAACTATAAGTAAGACAACGGTTCAATAATATTGTCAAGGTCTCTTCCCTTCCAAAATAGTAAACAATTTTCTATATCTATGTAAGTACTGGAGCCCAAACATACATCAATGGTTACTACCCGGACCGAGATAGTTTAAACATGGAAACAAAATACATCGGATTATGTTGATAGACAATTAGTGGTGGCATCTTTTATGTTTAGAAATAAGGAAAGACACTTCCTTATTTCCCATTGAAATCAATCGGTGAAGGGTATAACATGTAGCCTAGATTTTGCACAAATAACTGTATTTCTAAATTTTAATAACCAACAAACAAAACATGTCAATTCTTATTTAAAATCCATATTTGTAGTAAAGATGGTTTCTTGCAATTATATCTTAACTAATGAAACACACAGGAAAATATAAGGGTGCTGCATCAACGTACCTTCATGCAAAAATCAAATAAAACGACAAGTAAATATGGCAACCAAATTCATGTTCAAGTGCATAAAAGAAGGCATGACCATATGCTTAGACACAAAAGTCCATGATTTTAAAGGCAGTGCAAATGGCAAATGAATAAATCGAGTGCAACAGCTTAATATCAAGGATGCCAACCTTCATTATTTTTGGTTTAACCCAAAATTAACTTGCTTGAAATAAAGTCAATCATGAGGGGAAACTCACCTTTACTCAGCAGCGCTGGCTTTAGGGGTGTAGCAACTTCGATTGGTATGGGGAAGAGGCAGCTGCAGTGCCCAGGAAGACGAGACGGTGGCGCAAGATTAAAAGCGGTTGACATTTTTTCTTTGATTTGGGGAAAGGGAGATTTTGTTTCAATACAATTTTTTTAGATCTAAAAAAAAGGGAAAGATGAATACGAAGAATAGCAGGAAGGAACAATGTTTACACCTTATATTATATATAACATAATAACATGTACTGACATTGGTTGCTGTACAAATTAGTCTCTTAGTTGTCATGACGTTTTGTATTCTCACTTTTTTTTTCCTTTTCTTTTGGGCAAGAAGAAGAAATAGAAGTGGTGGCAAATGAGGATATTGAAGTTTAATATGAAGAGAGAAGGATAGATCCAAATAAAGTGGCAGTTTTCCAAAGTTCTCTTGTAATACGTATACGTAATAAGGATGAATATGCTAATATGCTAAGGGTATTTACTACAAGTTACATGACATGTAGACTCTATAAATAGAGGGAATGTTTACATTGTTTATATACCTAAATCAATAGAAATAGAGACTCTCTCCCTAATATCTTATGTTCTCTCTAATGGTTTCTCTCTGCTGTTATCTGTTCTATTTTATTTTGTAATACATTATTAGCACAAAATTATATTATAGCTCTTTGTTGAAATTTTCTAGATTTTTATTTGAGGATTGTCAATTCATGGATTTCTATATTTGTTCTATAATTATTTTCGTTTTGAGAATATTTGATTAATGGATTTATGAATTTGTTATAGCTTATGTTCTTTTAGATCTGATTCAAACTTCTAGATCTCTTTTTCTATATATTTTTGTAGATCTAGATCGAGTTCTAATGGATCTAATTTTTTAGATCTAATCATTTTTATTAACCCTAAATAAGTGTCTAGATCTATTCTTTGTGGATCTAATTTTGAGTTTCCGGATCAGTATGATGGAGATTTGATTATATATGTATTATTTTCATTATTCGTGATATGGAGTTGATCTAATTTTATCTTTCTCGATCTACTATTACTTTTCATATGGAATTCTTTTGGAAACACTGAATATAGAATATCTCATGGAAAAAATGATTTTTTTATGCATACCCAACAGAAATATGGGTATAAAATATAATGATGTAGCATTTAAACTCAATACTAATATTGATTTATCACTAGAAGTGAAATCGAAAACTCATGATGTAAACAAATTCTTTCAAATGAGGAACCTGAAGTTCATATGCAAATGACCTGAAGTTCGTATAACCTGGAGTACATATACAAATTCTTTCAAATGAAGAACCTGAAGTTCACATGAAAATAAGAAACATGAAATAAAGTCTAAAATCATATAATTGCATTTAACATTTGCTTATAGCAAATGACCTATAATGGTAAACGATCTGACAAATCAATGAAAGGAAAAATTTCAATAAAAGGCAAAGGGCTTATATTCCAACTTTATGCCACACATAAATTATAGAAGAATTTATTGTTTGAAGAGATCATTACACTTATAATAAATACTATTTTCTTGAGGAAAAATAGTAAAATGGCTCTCATATGCGAATAAAAGCACTTTATAGAGAAATTGCTTCAATTTGAAATATACAATAGTAGTATATAAATTGTGATAAAATTTAAAGTTTTATTATAGTAATTTTAGAACATATCATATTTCCAAAAGAAATAATTTAGTGTTACTTAGGAAAACTTTTATAAATAAAATATGCATATTGAAGATCATATTATGTTAAGATCTAAATATTGATCTTAATTTTGCACATCGGAAGTGAACGCAAAAACAATTTTTTGTGATAAAAATGGAAAACTTAGAACCTGCAGTTTCTATAATAGTAAGAGGTAGTTTTGATGTAAAAAGAAAGATCTAAAAGATCTATATATGGATTGTATAATTTGAATCTAAGACATGTATTTTTTGTGAATTTTATGTATAGATCTGCAAGTTTTTCGAAATATTCATATTAAAGAATGTAAAATCTTCATTTATGATTATGCACTTTACTCAATTCTCGATTAGACATTATGCATATTAGTGGTATTTTAGAAAATACGATTATTAAAAATGAATAAACTATAAGTTATTCATTTTATCTTTATCATTGATCAATACTGTAGCTAGATCAAAAAATTTATTCTATTAATTTAAGTAAAATTTATTTATTTGATTCAAATATTTAGATCACATAACCTTGTTACCACTATTTTTATAATAAATGCATTAGATGTATCATTATGGTAATATATATATTATATTATATTATCGTATTAACATAAATGCATTAGTATTGTAAGTTAAAATGATGTATGTTTGTGTTTGGAATAAGAATAGACATTTGTATTACTATTCGATGTATTTAGCAAGTACCATCTAATGTAATGGAAGAAATAAAAAGGTTAGAACCACAACTTGAAGTTGTGCAAAGAATTTTTGAAACTAGAATTTGTATAACTTAGAGTCTGAGACTTGAAGTTCTTAATTATGAAAAAAAACTTTTTGATAAAGTTTACAAGTTTGAAATCTTGATAATTAGCAAGAATGTAAAAGCTTCTAAATTAGAAATATGTTAAAAGATTAAGAACCAGAAGTTCATCATAAATTAATAAACTTGATATACATATGTTCTAAAATTGATAACTCGGATGAGAAAGAATATGTAAATCAATTACATATGTAATACATGGACGCACGTATATACACATATACGGGAATATTTAACTAACAACTTGAAGTTGTTATGAGCTCATATTATAAATTATGCATGTATTATTTTGTAATTCAAAAGGTCGATTTACATCAATATTGAATAACCTGAAGTCGTGTGCATATTCAAATGATAGAAAATTTCTCCAAGTTATCAGATCAATGACAGGTAATAAGCAATACAATATGAATGCATCTTATCAACTAATTAGGTCATTATCCTCCTATAATTGAAATACATCTAATGTATTTGCAAGCTACAATGTGATAATGGATCAAAAATGAGAATTTAAAGAAGTTTTATTATTTATTGTGACAATGTTTGTCAACATTTAGGGGCAGGATAAAGGGATCGTTGGTGATTGCTAACATTTAAGTATTAAGTAACTCGCATAAATTATCAATTAGGTCCCTAATAAACTTTCTCCAATATAGATTTGAATCCCTGAAGGATCACTGTTCTTGAAGAAATACTTAAGGATGTTTTGACATGATTAACATATAAGTATTAAGTAACTCGCATAAATTATCAATTAGGTCCCTGATAGACTTTCTCCGATATAGATTTGAATCCATGAAGGATCAAGAGGTGTAAACCACATTGGTGTGACTGTTCTTGAAGAAACACTTAAGGATGCTTTGAAAAAAAACCATGACATGATTATCAAATAACCCTAGAAATTGTTTAGGTACCTAAAGCATGATAAGTTTTGATATCTTAATAAATCATGTATAGAACTGACAAGAAATCGATGAACATTAATAAATAATAAAGAGCTTATATTTATAAATGGATTAAAAATCTCACATTAGAGAGAAACATGATTGGCTATCATGAAATTCTCCAAAATAAGATATATGGACCTATTGTCCATAAGATAAAATTAGAAAAGTATAAAATCATAAAACCACACTAAAGTTACTGAAGCACCATACAATGTCAATACCTTGTTATATGCCATGAGCGTTGTATTTTCTAAGATAATTGAATTGATAAAAGTAGTGAAAGTGTTTTAAACGTTTACACCCTGAAGGTATAAATGGTGAAAGCATACAAATTCCGGAAGAATTTAAATAACTTTGGTAGTGATAAAGAATGCAGAAAGCAAGAAATGTAGATTATAACATTCTTTTAAGTATTGATGTGATGAAAATCTTGATATAGATCATGACGAGTAGATCACTTCCTGCTTTCAAGAATTATTGTAATGAAACTCTTAATATCCATTAAAGTGGTTGTTGCAATATGCAAAACTTATTACTATATATATATATATATATGTATATGTATATGTATATATGTGTGTGTGTGTGTGTATATATATATATATATTCTTAAAGACTATAAATAATATTTCTGGTTATAAAGAATAACAAGGACATGAATGATAAATATGTTCCTGAAGAATATAAATAACATCTGTTGTTGTAGTGAAACTTGCCTGATTCATCAAATGTGTATTGTGATATGTAAACCTGATTGGAACACAAAATTGTAACCACATGAAGTGTATTCATAAATGAATATTAGTAGCATACAAATGGAAAAAAGAAGGCGTTTTAAAATATGAAATCGAAATGATATATGAAGTTGTGAGATACAAGGCATGACTTGTTGCACAAGGTTTCCTATAGAGACCAGGTTTTGAATTTAAAGAAACATACTATCCTATTATGGTTGTTATATAATTTCAATATTTGATAAGCCTTGTAGTTCCTAAGAAGCTTGATATAAGATTAATTGATGTTTTAAAAGCTTATCTATACACTGAATTGGATACCGATATTTACATAAGAATCCCAGATGGATATAAGTTGCTTGAAACAGAATCAAAGTCGACGTGCTCAATAAAACTAAGACGATCACTATATGATTTGAAACTATTCGTAAGAATATGGTATAACCATATTAGTGAATATTTAATAAAGGCTGGATACAAAAATAATCTCATTTGTCTATGTGTCTTTACAAAAAAATCGATAAAGGGATTTTTTATTTTAGCGGTATATGTTGATGATATGAATTTTGATTGGGACTCCAGAAGAGATTTGATGAAATAAGAGATTACTTGAAGCGGAAAATTGAAATGAAAGATCTTGGAAAATTAAATATTGTCTTGATCTATAGGTCAAGCATAGTACAAATGGCATACTAACCCATCAATCAAGTTACATTGAGAAACTCCTAAAGTGTTTTCAAATGGATAAAGCATATCCACTTAAATATGCTTATGGTTGTCAGGTCACTAGATATTAAAAAAAAGAACCCTTAGCGTCTGGAAGGAGATGATGAAAATGCATTTGATCCAGAAGTATCAACCAAAACAGTAACATATGAAATTAAGTTATAATGTACTCTTTTTCTTTATTTTTTTTCTTTTTCCATTGGGTTTTCTTATTAAGATTTTAACGAGGCATTACATTGATCTGAAAGTATCTTACTCCTTTTAACGTAGCAAATATGACATTTTATGTTGTACTCTTTTTCCTTCACTAAGATTATTACCATCGGGTTTTTAGTAAGATTTTGATGAGGCAACATTTTGATTCAGAAGTATCAAACATCTTTTCATGCAGTAAACCATTATTTATGAAGGAAAGGCAGCTTGCATGGCTCAGATTCAAGTGAAATCTATCAAGGGTGATAGGATGGAGCACATTCCTTCTAAATTTCTCTTTACGCATGCAACAGAAAGAACAACAAGGAAAAAGAGAAACAAATCCAGTTTCAAGAAGAGCGGGTAGACCTGTTCTTAAAGGTAATTTCCAAATCAATATTCCAGAAGATGTGTACAAAATTGGCATACATCAACTACATCAATAGACTAATTGAATAATGCGTGGTAAATTAGGGGAAGAATATAAAATTATGCTATAATGTACTTTTTTCCTCCACTAATATTTTTCCCATTGGGTTTTTGTTAGTATGGTTATAATAAGGCATTACCTTGATCCTGAAGTATCAACTCTCATTGTAACATTGTAAAACATGCTACCTAAAGATGAAATTGCACCCTTTTCCTTATATTTTTTCTACAAGGTTTTTCATAAAAAGGTTTTTAATGAGGAAAATTAATTTTATCATTTTGCATACGCACATTCAAGGGGTAGTCTTGTAATATGTATAAGTAATAAGGGTGAATATGCTAATATTGTAACACCACACCTCCATTAAGGACACTCACAAAGGGAACGCCTTAACTTTGGTGGAGCCTTTTAGTAAACAGAACAGAATATTTCAAGACAGATAAACAATACTTGAGAAATTATAACTTTATTACAGCGGAAAACAGAAATCGGTATGGTTACATCTTTACCAAAAACTCAAGTACATAAATATCAGTCTTGTTCAGAAAGTCATCAGAGTACAAAACTTTAAAATCATAATCCCCACAGAAGATGCCATAAGAAGTTAAGCCATACTTTACGCACTTCAAGTACTTCAAGCAGAATAAGTCCGGATCAAGCTAAAGTATTCCCTCCTTGGAAAACCTGGGGGGAAACGGAAGAAAAGGGGCGAAAACAAGCAAGGTCAGACATAAAGTCTGGCAAGTCCAGTGACTTTCAGCATATGAACAGATAATAATAATCATGGCATGCAAATAAAACTGGATGAGAGATAACGGTAACAGGAGTAGCTGATATACTTAGGTTAAACAGAAGAAACAGAATGATATAAGCTATTACTTTTCGCTTCTCTGCACTAGTACTAGTATAACAGGATTAGGTGTCACCCCAATGTATAAACTAAAACAGAAACGGGAACAGAATAATTTCCATACAAGAGAATGCTAGTAATGGGCCTTTAGCACCCCAACAGAAAGTACAGAAACAAAATGCTAATAGTGGGCCTTTACCCCCCGAACAGAAGGTACAGAAACAGAAACAGATTAATCCCTAGGGAAACAGAGTGTAGAATTAGGTGTACACTAGTAAATGGGCCTTTACCACCCCAACAGACGGTACCACGCAGAAACAAACAGATGTTACCACCCAACAGAAACAGACGGTACCAATAGAAACAGACAGAACTAAGTGTACCCTAAAACCCTACCTCAAGCGATCGGCTCCTTAATACATAAATACCCTGTGTCGGCCCCACGGTAGGGTGTATCACTCCCTAAAGTGACAACCAATTGGCACAGACCTATTTACACATGTCACGGCGTCTTACATCCTCAGAGGCAGACTGGGATCCATGCACGCACATGACCCGGTTGGAACGCACCATCAACACCCCTCGCCATTATCAGAATGAACCGCTTATAATTAGTTTAGTAAGCGTGCCCAGACCCTACCTACTGTTGGGTCAAAGTTTTGATACCAGAAAGGGTTACCGACTAATATGGGTCCCAAACAACAGATGACACAAATAATTTCCCTCCTAACCTTGTGTCCCCAGACTAACAGATTTCAGATTAACTTGTTTACAAGTTCAGACATACAGAGTTCAGATCAACTAGTTCACAGATCAAACAAGTTTTCAGACTAACGGATCAGATATACGGATTTAACAGATTTACAGATTTGTCTAACTTTGTAATTGGGCCTACAGATTCACGAAACGGGTTTGTTAAATTCATTAGTCCAATTGGTTTAACCCTATCCACCCAACACGTTTTAGACATCATATTTATCCTAGATTTGCATTAATTGAATATTAATGCACAGACCTCTCACATTAGGTCGGTAGCTTGTGGCCACTGGATATGCCGGGCGGTTCCGGGCAGACTTCTGCCACAAGCCAGACCTAACCTCGTGTCTAAGCATATTTTAGTTATGCCTACGACCTCTTACATTAGGCTGGCAGTTTGCGGTCGCTGGTTAAGCCGGTTGGTTCCGGGCAGGCTTCTACCACGAACAGAGCCTAACCTCGTGTCATAGCCAATTCATTCCAATACAGATTTATCAGATATCAGACTAATTCTGTTTATTTAACAGATTAAGCAGATAATAGGTTTAGCAGATTATATATATCATATCTTGCCTAATCATAAATTTAGCCTAAACTCACTTGCCAAATCATGGTCATAATTCATAATACCATATATGCTCCTAATTTTTAGTTAAATATTACACTGTATATAATATTCTCCATAAATCACGATAAACAATATGAATTATGCCAAATTATAGCCTATGATGCTAGATATCCAAAAACCCTTATTTAGGCGCATTCACATTAATAGTTATCCTGTTTTTGTATAGGTCTTTACGCCTAAGTCACATATTCCTTTTTCAAGTCATGAATTTTTACATAAAAGAATATGTACAAAAATCTAGATTTTTAAACTATAACATGTAGTATGTCCCCAACATGCATTATCATTCATGCATAACATGTTGTAAATTATCTTTAAACTCTAACATCAGACCTTGATTTAAAACATGCATTATGTCCCCAAGTTTCAAGATGTCCTATAATTCCCCTTCTCCCAAATCACAGATCATCGTACCTAGTATGAACAGATATAGATCTAACATATGTTTATTTCTCAAATTAACTACAGATCTAGATTACAACATGTACTATGTATCAAAATTAGTTTCATGTTTACTGTTAAATCTATGCCCCGAATCCCAAGTCATATGTCCAATATGTTTTATGCCTCAATCTCAAGTCATATGTTAAATATGCCACATGTCCAATTATATGCCTCAGATTTTATGTCATGTCCTCGAATTAGTCCCGTCCAATTATGCATCATTCATTATTTGTCCCAAACATTTTAGCGTTCATGCGTTAATATCTTATGAGATTTGGCTCAGGCTCGTGGTAGCCTGGCTATAGAACAGAAAGAAGAAAGAGATAAAGAATAAGATAGATCTAAACAGAACAGACATAACCTCAGATTCAGATTTACAATTCATGTCACAATCATAATGAACGTTTATATCGAAAAATAACTATACTTGTCTTTCATGGTTTAAGAAAGGAAATAAACTAGTGTTGATGCAGAAAGGCTGAATTAGTCTTCTTTAATTATTGTTGAAGCTCTAAACTTTGATTTGAGATTTGATTTAGCTTTTAATTCTATTTAGGTTGGAAGAAGATGCATCAGTCCAAGTTTTGATTCCAGAGAGTAGCGATGCCATTTTTATTTTTAATTAGAACAGAGGCAGAGTATAGAAAGAATGAAATTGTGTAGAGAAAATGAGGCTAGGGGGTTATTTATATAGGATTAGGCGGACGAATCTAGACAGAAAACGAGACCGGATACGTCAGAATGAACCAGGTTCAAAAACTGGGTTTCGGGAGCAGGTCGACCCCCAGGTTAACACTATGGTCGACCTGGCCCCTGGGAGGTCGACACTATGGTCGACCCCCAGGTCGACCTGGTCCATGGGCGGGAACTTTCCCGCCCAGCCTGTTCTGGGATTTTGAATTTGAATTTGAATTCGAATTTTCGAGCTGTTTTCGATTCTGAAAATCTCTGAAACTTCGGAGGGCCATGTCTCCCTCATACGGACTCCGTTTCTCGAAAACTCGGACTCGTTTCCAAGCAGAATTTCGAGACGAACACAATGGCGCAACCCGTTTCCCTTGATTCTTATTTTAAAAATTGATTATTCTCTGATTTGTTGCTTATAAGTTCACAGAAAATACGAGGTTTTACAAATATGCTAAGGGACTTTACTGCAATTTACATGACGTGTAGACTCTATAAATAGAAGGATAATTTACATTGCTTGTATACCTAAATCAATAAAAATAAAGACTCTCTCACTAATATCTTATATTCTCTCTAATGGCCTCTCTCTCTTATGTTATTTGTTCTATTTTATTTTATAACAAGCTCTCTTTTCTAACAAAGATGTGGGTATGAAATGGAGGGCATGGGCAAGGCAAAGTAATAAAAGAATTTGAAAGGCAAAGTAAATATGGCATGCATGCGTTTTATTCATGCATGTATGGAAAACATAACATGAGGAACTTGGAAATGTGGTGGTAGAAATGTTGCATTTTTGTCCTTTTGAGCGTCATGCAAACGTTACAAACTAGGTTTGCAGACCTAAAATGGTAGAAAATTTGCTGAATCCGAATAGGGACATGTCAAACTCAAATGACTCCGTTTCCAAAATGAACTACACAAGCTATTTCGTAATTCTATAGCGCACCGAGTACCGAAACTGACATATAAATATTCTACGGAGATCAGCAGGATGAGAAGGATGCAACGGTACATAGTTTGTAGTGCCGCAATGCTCTGATCAAAAATGCATTATGGACCCCTTTTAACGTAAATTTCACATGCAAAAATAATTAAATGGAGGTCAAAACATCTTATTTTCAGGAAACAGACAATAGCATTATTCTTAGAATTCATTCTAGTATTTTTGGTTCAAATTCGCTCAAGTTTCGGCAACGTTTTATTCGTAATGATTTTATTAAATCTTTATTTAGTTAACGCGAATGGAACTAACTTGCTTATTTTTCACGAAATTGATTCCCAGTTATGTCTCTTAGGCGCATCTCAAATAAATAATTTCATATTTTTATTTTACATAATTATTATTATTTGAGATATATCGGTTGCCGCTACCACGAATAATCGTCAAAACCCGATTCAAACGGAGCGACTAAACTTTAACGTTTTCAATATAAAATTGTTTAAATCACTTCTAAACAAAAATAACAAAATTTTAAAGATAAACGTCTCATTATAAATCAATTTAATGTTTCAAGTTATAAAAAAATACATTTTAAATTAAATTTGTAGTTTAATTCTTATTATAAAACCATTTTCAGTTAAATAATTAAATTAAATTCAATAACTTAAATCATAAAAATATACTGGATGTTGCAATCTTCCACACTCAGAACTTTTCGTCCTCGAAAAGGAATGAAATAAGGAGTTAGTAATTTAAAGATATATCATTCATATGCATATCAACTTCGATTGTACGTTCGAACACCAAATTTTGCTTTCAATTAGTACTGTTAAACCAATCACCCTAGTACGAGTGAGCTTCTGATTTGACTTCTTAATTAGAAACTTCTATTCTCCTTACATATCAATAAACTATGATAGAAAATTTCAGATTCACATCAAAACACTTTTCAGTATCCATCATCGAGAATCGCGCAAACAATTCTATTTAGAATCAACATTATATATTCAAACTAAACCAAAACTGATATGCAAATAAAATGATTTATGTTCAACTACGTATTCATTCCATTAGTTCTTTTCTTTTTCGGATAACAAAATTAGTACGTTGATTTATTTCGAAGCTGTGAACTTGCAAAACATTTAAAATCTCTTTCTTAGTTTAGTATGTTGAAGTGAAACAATGTTAAATTTTCATGTTATTAATTTTTTATTTAACGTCAAAATACTTTTATAACTCGAAGGCTTAACAAGTTTACTTTCATTCTTAAAAAATTTAGACATACATTAATCAAACGCACAACTAAAAATCTCCAAGTACTCAATATACTTGTTTCAACTTCCAATGAAGATACCTAAAAACTTTTAGAAATAGATATAGAAAGCACATTCCTCCATGGATCATAGCTACTGCAGTTTCTAGGGCTGTTATCACAGTAATAAATTTACCATTACCATAACACTACCAGTCGATTAGTAATCTTTTTTGATTGAAATCGGTATATCAGTTAAAAGGCTGTGACAATGGTAAATTTACCATTTCTAACGGTAAATTATCGACAACTTTTCTTCAACACAAGCGATAATTATAATTTTACCAGCCGGTTTAAAACATATGTTTATTCATCTAACATGCTTTATTAAATGCATTTAGAACCAAATAAATAAATAAATTTAGTTCGATAATAAGATGAAAAAACTTCAAGTGCACTTATTTCTTTCTTATTTATGTTTTTTGTTAGCTAACACTGTATGTAGCATAATAAAGATGCATTATATACAAAAAACATATCAAGATACAAACTTTGATGGACAAATGATAATGTATCATTATTAGTGTAACGGTTACTAGAATATCGGTATACGAATCGATCGATAATGGTAAATAATTTTGACTTACTAGTAAAAACGGTACGATAACAATACTTAACAAATGATAACGGTAATCGTTACAATAGCAGCCCTAGCTGTTTCCGCTAATTTCAGTTGTTACAATTATTACATTGACATTTGCAAATTATTTCAGCCTCTTGTTCTACAAAGGCGCATTCACAGAATTCCCATCTTCTTGCTTCGGTTCACTTTATTTTGTGCAACGTCCCCTCAAACAATAACATCACCACTGCCCAATTTCCCTTTAAGCAAATTCATCCCTATGAAACTACTTCAACCCTTCAATACACTTTAGTTTGCTTCTTCACCTTACTAGCCTTTCTCCCTTAACCACCTTCAAACTTTCCCTGCCACCAACAACACAGTCCATGCCATCACCATTAACCCTCAACCAGAAAATGCTCCACCATTCAAAACACCATCTCAGTCACTTACCACTACAACTTCATCTTCTTTCCTAATCAAACAAGAACATAGTGCACACCTAAGCTACTAACTCTAATCAACCATTATCCTTTCATCCTCAATCGTAACCCGCTCGTTAACCCTATCAAAGCTACAACACTTCCCCTTCAGACAAACTCCATAACATCCTTACTTTAACCAACTTCATATTTGAATCTAAAATTTTCTAGTTTTTCCTTCATCGTCAATTCCAATCACCGCAACACAACCAATACCGGAATTCACCACATTAGTTCCTTCCTACTTAGTTTCATCACGGTCTGCCCTAATCACCAACAAAAATCTGACCATCTCAAAATAATTTTCCATACACATAAATCTTGGTCATATCATCTATACCACTATTGTGCATTGTTTAAAACTTTCTAATTTTTAATTTTTATTTTCCTGTTTACTATTTTATAGTGAAACTTGAAGCAGGTATGTTAAAAAGGTTTTGCTCGGTATGGATTTAGATTTATAACCGGGCCAGGCTCTAATTTGTTTGTGTGCGTTAGAATTTTAGTTGATATTATTTTGTTTTAAAATCTCTTTTCACATTAGAAAAAAAATTGCTTGCTTGTTTTTTGAGAGAAATTGGTGATCCTCACATAGAAGAGAACAATCGCGTAATTTTATTGCACACTTAAAAAAGTTGTCAATAAACCCGATAGATAGCACCTGTCTTCCCTCAGCAAAAAAATATATATTAGAAAATCACATCCAACCTGATAGACTAAAGTCCATTAATAATACAAGAAATACAGCCTAAATCAAGAAATAAAGATAAAGAGCCACCACCATAGAACCTGCACTGGCAAACAAAGAGATAAGAACTAGAAAGATCAATTAAACTGAAATACCTAAAGAAAAAAGAAGATATAATGAACAACAACACATATAAATTATTAAAGCTATAACAAGATTCCAAAGAAGCACCAATAGACTTAAGGATGAAATAAAGTAATGTTTTAATTAATAAAATTATATTTCATAATATTTAATTGAAGTCTGTAACTTTTAAGAAGATCTTTGAAACAAACATTATTATGAAATTTGTAGCTAGAATTAGAAATCCAACTATAACAATATTGAGAAATAAAAAAGTAAGGAGATTAAACTTAAGAATAAGACCTAGAAAAAGCATGTTAATTCCTCTCAAACCAAATATGTCGACAAATCATTAAAAATAGAATTGAGAAGTTGTTTTTTGTAATCTTTAAATCGATGTCCAAAAACATTCTAATAAAAATCATAGGAAAAATATTACAATCTAACTCGAAACCCAAAACCCTAAAAACATTACTTAGAATAATCTTAGTAAAATTACAATCAACATATAAATGGTTAATGTTCTCTATACAATTATTTCAAAAATAACGGTTATTATCAATAAAAATATTTTTTAAACTAAGAAATTCAATAATATCCAGTTTACCATGAAGGATAAGCTATGCATTTTAGATTTAGGAGGAGCATTAGCTTTCTAAAATTTATTAAACAAGTTCACTTTTACCCCATAAAAGTTAATAAATTTTTAAATAGAATGAAAGGTATATTTCCCATAATTAGCCCAACACCAAATATTAATGTCATTAACATTATCAAAATTATAAAAGTCTAACTTAGTAGATAATAAGGTAAACAATTTTCTTAGCAGATAATAAGGTAAACAATCCGATGGACTACCCTCTAACATACAGTTAAAACAAAAATTCCACGGAAATCTACAGTTAAGTCTATAAATATCAGAGATTAGAAATATTTAAATTACAAGTATCAAATAAATCCTTATAATTCCACTTTGAGAGGGTTAACGGAAATCTAATTATCATGCCAAAAGGAAATATTATTACCAGAATGAACAATAATTTTAGAGCCTAATTTATAAAAATGAGAAAATCAATTTCCAAAATAAGTAAAATTATGAAATTTATTAAAAGAGGCATGATTTAAATTAAAAGAGCCAATAAACCCTTCATTAGAAATTATTTCTTTCCATAATTGGTTAACATTAAAATCATTAAATTTCCAAATCCACTTATCAAGTAAATAAATATTCAAATTACGAGGATCAGTAATCCATAATCCATATTCAAATAAATATTTAAATTTTGAAGATTAGTCAAACTACAATTGTCCAAAAATTTCTCCTTTCTCTCACCTTTCATGTCCGCTCCATCAGGTCCTTTCCCGCTCTGTCCTATCACCGAATCTGTCCAATCTCTCCCATCCTCGAGCCATTCCACATCCAATCCTCCGCCGCTTGACCCACCTCCTATCCCGCCTGACCCAACCCCAACCGTACCCCCAATCAACCTCACGGCCTCCGCTCCTCCTCTAATTCAAGACTCCATTATTCAACAACCATGGACTTCCTTTCTATTCAAGCATAAGCCTCTAGACGCGGGGAAGTACATTCCTGTTGAGTTGACTCCCACCATCGTCGACGGAACTTTGAAAATGATCCAAGGAATCCTTGAAGCAGGGACCGAGGTCTGGAATGATTCGGTAGTTGGGTTTTTCTTAGATGAACCTTTGTCTTACTCAATAGTTGTGGCGAAGCTTAATTCTCTATGGAAGCTTAAGGGATCGGTGAGTGTTAAATCGGACGATGTATTGTTCTTATTTGATTTTACTTGCTTGGAAGATAGTAATCGGGTTCTTCAAGTTGACCATATCATCATGAATAAGAAGTTATTCATCATAAAATTTTTGACCCATCAATCAGTAATGTATGCGGCAAAGTGAAATCTGTGCCGTTTGGGTGAAAATTTACAATATCCCAATAGTATGTTGGTCAAATTACGGTATCAATTGGATCAGTAGTATGTTGGGGAACCTACTTTGTATGGATGAAATGAAGGAAAGTAGGAGGAGAATGCAATATGCCAAATGTCCGATTGAAGTGAAACCGAATAGGGAACTAGTCAATGATTTTCTGATTGAGACGGTGGAAGGAGTACAACGTATATATGTAGAATATCCGTGGAAGCCAGATATTTGTGGTTTATATCAGTCTTTCAGACATACTAATGGTAAATGTGACAAAGGTTTAAACACGAACGAGGAGGAAATCAATACAAATAGATGAGTAAATGGAGTTCAGTCGAAACAGCAAACTAATGACATGTGCAATGTAATCAAAAATACACAGATCAGAAACCCCTCTGGTAAATAGAGACAGTCAAGATTGGCAAGCTGTTGGCAATAGGAGGACAAGGAATGTAATCAATGCACCTGAAAATCGTTATGGTGTTGGTCATAAAAGGAGGGGTAGTTGGTTGAGAAAAAATCAAGTCGTTGAAGAAGTTCAAAATGTAAATAGATACTTTGTTCTTGAGGAGGGGGAGATTGAAAATGAGACGGATTCAAATGCTCTTATCAATGAGAGTGATGAAGAAACTGCTAATATGGACATGCAGGACATTACCAATATCCTTGTACCCACACTGGAAAGTTTGTTAAGTGTCAAAAGTCATCACTCTATGGTATACTCACTTGTACTAGGAATGCAAAGTGAACTTAATGATGAACCAGAAGCTGAGGAGGAAATCTTTACCTTCTTTCGAGAGTTGGTAATGCAAAAATGTTTGGAAGAAAGAAGAAAAGAAATAAAAGAAGGAAAAGCAAAAAAAATGAAGTGTTGAATGTGTCAGATAAAGATAATGTGAAGCTTAAAACTGTCAATGCCGAGAATGCAGCAACAAATGGTTTTCATTGCTCTTTAAACTCACCAACTACCCATGTGATCAATGAACTCAATGACACATGCATGCAAAATGCCACATTAATTTCCCCAACCAACGACCCCAACATTTCCTAGGCAACCAAACCTTTTTCCTCACCTCCTCAATCTAAAAGTAATTTGTATGCCAACATCAAACCTCCACCTGCTTTCAAAGAACCACCGCTAGACTCCCTTTCTACTAAACCTCCCGATTTAAATGCCAATGCACCAAATCCTAAAACTCCTAGTTTTGCCAACAGGCAGTACTTGACAAGGAGTATGAAAATGAAAGAGGCACTACCCCTCGATGTATAATTTATGGTGAAAACTGTTGGCGTCTGGAATATTCACGGTTGTCATCGCAACACTAAACTTGAGCAATGCAAACTATTGATCTCTAAGCGTAGATTAAGTATCCTTGCAATCGTAGAGACTAAACTCAACTTTGTTTTAACAAAAAGAGCCGTCGATTACATAAATCCGTCTTGGAACTACATTTATAACCTTATTGAGGCACCATAAGGTCGTAATCTAGTTCTTTTCAACCCAAATATTGTTATTTTAATGCCTCTTCAAACTTCTGATCAACATATTCATTGTCATGCGGTCAATGTAACAACCCGGAAAATCTGAACCAGTTTTAAAATTTTATTTTGGCAAATTTAATGAATTTTGAATATTTAAAATGGTTTATTTTAAATAATAACGACGAAAAATTTATTTTGAATGGAATTCGAACATATATATTCGTTTGGATCGTCATTAGAATATAAATATTTTATTTTAATTATAATTCGAGCCTGAAATGGCGCGGTAGTATGAAATTTCGATTTCGAATTTCTAATGAATATACAGAATTCGTTTTAAGTCGGAATTGGACAAAACCAAAAATATCTAAATCTGTTTAACGATATCTTTCTAACAGATGTAAGAGACTGAGATTTCGGTTTATAATTTGAAAGATATGTCCAGTTTAAAATTCAGAAAAGTCGCTGTGGAATTTATATATATTTTAATATATATAAAGGCCCTTAAAAATGGAAATTTTGCAAACGACCTCGGATTTTGACGAAACCACTTTTGCTGGATCCGTGAGGTCAGGTTATTGCTAGATTCCAATTTTCATAATTTTTCGAATTAATATGTGAGCGTGGAGAAGTTAAACGTGTTTTGACAGTTTCAGTTGAATTGGGTCGACCAGAAATTGAAATGTGCGTTCAAATTGAAATGTGGCCCCGGTAAATTGAAATGTGCGTTCAAATTCAATATACATGGATTTATAATTTAATTTGAACGGAAACTGATCGTAATGGTCGAACTGTCTTACGAAACATATCGCATTGCGTTCGGAATGGGGGTATTAAGCTAGGGGCGATAGTCGTTGGGTTCGATTTCGAGTTCGTATGGATAAACATGTAACTTCGGATTTAAAAGAATTTAATAATATAAAATATTTTCTATATAAGGCCAAAATTAAACCCTAGTTTCTCACTCCAAAGTGCCGCCGCCAGGTTGTTTCGAGCGGCTGAAATGCTCCTGTTTTCGCTGCAATTTTCCCTTCAATCCAGGAAGAAATTGCAGAATCTGTTTAAACGAAAATTATAGAGCGATTATAAAGCTGTAAATCCATACTAGGTTGATGAGATATCGTCAAGTTTGGAGCGTGAATTGTGAAGCCAAAGTGGCCGCCATCATTCATGATTTGCGGGCCCAGGGGTTGACCGAGTTGGTCGGGGTTGGGGGCGTGGCAAGGTGGCGCTGGGGGCTCGGAGGTAGTCACCTCCGATCAAGGCCAGGTGGCGTGTGGTGGTGGCGCACGTCGAAGTAGGGTTTTGGTGCGATGGGTTCTTTTGTTCAGGAATACGAAGAAGAACAGGAAAGAGGAAGGGACCTGCTGTCACGTGATTAAGGGTGGGTTTTATTTTTTAAGGAATTATTTAATTAAATTATAATTATTTTAAATTGTGTATTAACTAGAAATCGACATAACTAGCTCGTACGAGATCCAATTTACGAACCATCAGTTGCGTTGCACTCGTATCAGCGAGCACTACCACATGAGACTGACCAGAATCAAAACAGAGCAAATCAGAATTTTAGGCAAATTCGAATCAAAACAGAGCAGAATTCAGAAATAAAACCGATCAATGTGAGAATTCTCTCATTTTAAATTTTCTGTATAGTTATTTATTTCATAACTGCATATATGAACTGTTCCCCGTCGTCCACAGACCATGGACGACTTGTTTGATTGTATTCTGTGTGAAAATTGATCGTGATGTGAAATGAATTATATATATTAGGAGTGTATGAAATATGTATACGATGTGAAATATATATATATATATATATATATATATGAAAGTGAAAATATCGTATATATTGAAAGTGAAAATATCGTATATATTGAAAGTGAAAATATCGTATATATTGAAAGGTGGAAATATCGTATATATGAAAGATGGAAATAATATATATATATATATATATATATATATATATATGAAATGAAAACGATGTATATATGAAATGAAAACGATATATATATATATATATATGAAATGTGAAAAGGATTTGATTGTTAAAAATATAATTTTTAACATATATATATACACTGTATAAAAGTGTCATGTATATGAAATATTCGATTTTGATATAAAATAGAAAATGAATTCGAATTGAACTGAATAGAAAATGAATTCGAATTGAACTGAATAGAAAATGAATTTGAATTGAACTGAATAGAAAATGAATTCGAATTGAACTGAATAGAAAATGAATTCGAATTGAACTGAATAGAAAATGAATTCGAATTGAACTGAATAGAAAATGTATTCGAATTGAACTGAATAGAAAATGAATTCGAATTGAACTGAATAGAAAATGAATTCGAATTGAACTAAATAGAAAATGAATTCGAATTGAACTGAATAGAAAATGAATTCGAATTGAACTGAATAGAAAATGAATTCGAATTGAACTGAATAGAAAATGAATTCGAATTGAGTAGAAAATGAATTCGAATTGAATTGAAATCGATTTGAATTGAAATCAAATAGAAATGAATGTAAAACGAATTTATAAGGAAAAATTCAATTTTGATTTGAATTTGAAATGGAAGTTGAAATTGTTTTGCAAGCGAATTTAAAACGATTTATAAAATTCGTTTTAAATAGAAATCGAAGAAATATATATTATATATTATATATATATATATATATAATATAATGGCCTAAATAAAACGCGCCGCGCCGCGGAAGTTCGCGAATTTCGACCATTGACTTCGAACGAACATTACGGGAGATCCGACCGTCGGATTCTCCTAAAACCAGAACCGTTGGGTTCGTATCGAAAAGAGCTTTCTAACAAATATTAGAAATTAGAAATCAAACAGTTGGATTTGGAATTATGTCTAAATCAAATTTGGAATAGGTCGCTGTAAGTGCAGTTCGATGATCGTTTATGGAAATCGACTATACGGGCCTTGATAAAATAAATAAAAATATCAATAATTTGTGTAAAATCATAAGAAATGATTTGGAAAGAATTGGGATGAAAATTTCCATATTTGAAAAGATAAAAATAGATTTTTATCGAAACGAACTAGTTATTAACTAGAAAAATAATCTAGTGGTTATAAATAAATAAATTGTATTCGAGGTTTGTCGTGAACTGTGTTTAAATGACATTGGTTCTTTAACCCGCGTAAAAGCATGATTAATTTCCAAAAAGTAGAACAATCATTATGATAAGATTTTAGAGATGAAACCAATTAGGGTTTGAATAAATCTTTAATTAGAGCGGTGATTAAGTTAACCAAAACACGTGATGTGATTAAACCAAATTTACAAAGTTGTTGATATTGATTGTGGTTGATTGATTGTTTGGATGGTGCTCGACCATTTTATGAGCAGAATATGCTTTTACATTTAGCATTGGGTTAGGTAAAGATATCTGTGTGCTAACACCTTCTGAAACACTTCACGATTTGACGATAAGGTGTTTAGCGATTTGGGTTCATTTTAAATTTAATGAATGATTGTGAAATGATATATATATTTTTCTTAAGTGAAAAGAAATGTATTCCCGATTTTGGACAGGGGATGTTTTATAAAAATGTCTTACAGAACAGAAAGAATTTCGAGGGCTAAAACTCGATGATTTCTAAAATGATTTAGAAATGTATTATATGTTACATTGTGGTTCATCGCTTATTCGATTAGTTTCTATTAATGATGTATCTGTTTGGTGGCGGAGAATTTATTCTCTTGCTTAACACCCTTCTTTGAGACGTACGAGCTCAAAGGTTATGTGATTAATAGTGACTGATCATATGTGTGAATTACTGATGTGAAGTACTATATTTTGAAAGTACTTGTGATTATTATGTTGTGAAATGATTTTCCCTACTTCGGGATATGAAATGATTTAGTATGTGGCTAAAGAGTCGGGTAACCCTGAGACTAAAAGTATGGGTGAGAGGGCGGTGTAGCCTGCTCCTATGTGGGGTAGGTGCATCGTCGGTGTAGCCTACTCCTATGTGGGGTAGGTGCACATTTATATATCGAGTTGCGAGGTGCGTACCCTTTGCCTTGTCGATGGGGAGCACGATATTTGGTTGCATACTTGTTTGTATGCATTGTTATGTTATGGAATTCACATTTCCAAACGATTTGATTTGAGATCCCGAAGTGAAATCTACTTTGATATAGAAAGTTAGATAGGTATTTCAAATGATTTGAAATAAGAAATCGGGAATATAATCCAAAGGAATAATTTTTGTAAATTGAATTGGATTTGGAAAATCTAAGTGTAGTAATTAATCTAAGTGGGTAGATTAGGATATTGAATGTTGATTGATGCATAGTAGATCCATATACTTATATTGATTGTTGTTTATACACTAGCATTTATGGGGGTAAACCCGTTCCGCGTTAGCGGCGTGGTCCCGTGATATGCGATATTATTAAATAAGTTAATTATAACTGTTTAGAGTTTCTCACACTAGTCCCATGACTGACCTGTAGTTTGCTTTTCCCTTGCGAACTCGGGTGCCCCTATTTTCCACACGGACAGTCTAGTAGTTTTATTTTGCAGATATATTGAGCAGAATTCTGGATTGAAGCTTTAAGTTGTGTCCAGTGCATTTATCGTCTTCCGCTGTGTTATTTTATATTTCCGTTGTGTATTGTATTATCTTCCGCTGTATATTATATTTCGAAATACTTTGATATTCTATACTCTGATGTAACATTATTATGATGTTTATAGAAGTCTTATGTTATTTTTTCTGATGTGTTTTATGCCCAAAGTTAGCGTATACGGGATTCGTACGGTCTTGGTCGATTTAGCGATCGATTAGGTCCGGGCGAAATCCATGTCGTTACAGCTGGTATCAGAGCTTTGGTTAACTCAAATCTTTGGGGTACAACTCATTAGAACTGAACAAAAGACTCATCAGGGGTAGGATTAGTAATGTCCTATAAAATAATCCTCATTAGAGATAGAATCAGTAGCATTCTAGAATGAGTGACTAGTTAGAGATGGGGTTAGAAATGCCCTAGAACGAGTCGAGAGTTATTTGTTTATAAATAACGTATTTGTGATTATATATATAATCTGGTTTTAGAAAATATGATTTTAAATATGTAAAGTTATATATTTGAAAAATCTAATCAATTAATTGATTGTTGGTTGTGTTGTTTGATTACTAGTTAACTAATAAAATCAACATTTGAATTGAAGGAACCAATTAGGCCAAATTGTATACAAATTGAAACAAATAGTAAACTATATTGAAAATTGGTTGCAAATGCATGCATATACATGTACTTACATTGAACAGGTCATTGCAAGGAGGCTAGAGCAGAGAATAAAATTGTTTGCCCGACAAATAGGTACATGTTTATCATAATTTACTTTTTTGTTTGGGTGATGATGATTTTATGAGCCGATTGGCTAGCCGCTTGGCTTTTTCTTTTTCTTTTTGAGATCAGAGGGCCTGTATGGAAATTTCGGGATTTTCCCGGTGCTCCCGGTGCAAGGGTGGTTATGGCGAAATTTTTCGAAAACATAGGGTATTAGCCAAATTTTTGAAAAATTTGAAAAGTTCTTAGAAACTGAAAAGTTGAAGAACTTAAGCCGTAATGAAAATAATGGAAGTTGAGTTGATTTGTTAAACAACTTTCGGCTTTGTTCCTTTTCGGGCACGAAAAGTTTTAAGTGGGGGAGATTGTAACAACCCGGAAAATCTGAACTAGTTTGAAAATTTTATTTTGGCAAATTTAATGAATTTTGAATATTTAAAATGGTTTATTTTAAATAATAACGACGAAAAATTTATTTTGAATGGAATTCGAACGTATATATTCGTTTGGATAGTCGTTAGAATATAAATATTTTATTTTAATTATAATTCGAGCCTGAAATGGCGCGGTAGTTTGAAATTTCAATTTCGAATTTCAAATGAATATACAGAATTCGTTTTAAGTCGGAATTGGACGAAACCAGAAATATCTAAATCTATTTAACGATATCTTTCTAACAGATGTAAGAGACTGAGATTTCGGTTTATAATTTGAAAGATATGTCTAGTTTAAAATTCAGAAAAGTCGTTGTGGAATTTATATATATTTTAATATATATAAAGGCCCTTAAAAATGGAAATTTTGCAAACGACCTCGGATTTCGACGAAACCACTTTTGTTGGATCCGTGAGGTTAAGTTATTGCTAGATTCCAATTTTCATAATTTTTCGAATTAATATGTGAGCATGGCGAAGTTAAACGTGTTTTGACAGTTTTAGTTGAATTGGGTCGACCAAAAAATGGCCATTTATCAAACGATCTCAGAATTTGACGAAATTAGTTTTGTTAGGACCGTATCGTCAATACGAAGCTAGAAATAATTTTTGTAGAATTTTTAGAGTCAGTATGTGGCCCCGGTAAATTGAAATGTGCGTTCAAATTCAATATACATGGATTTATAATTTAATTTGAATGGAAAATGCTCGTAATAGTCGAACTGTCTTACGAAACATATCCCATTGCGTTCGGAATGGGGGTATTTAGATAGGGGCGACTGTCGTTGGGTTCGATTTCGAGTTCGTATGGATAAACATGTAACTTCGGATTTAAAAGAATTTAGTAATATAAAATATTTTCTATATAAGGCCAAAATTAAACCCTAGTTTCTCACTCCAAAGAGCCGCCGCTAGGTTGTTTCGAGCGGCTAAAATACTCCAGTTTTTGCTGCGATTTTCCCTTCAATCCAGGAAGAAATTGCAGAATCTGTTAAACGAAAATTATAGAGCGATTATAGAGTTGTAAATCCGTACTAGGTTGATGAGATATCGTCAAGTCTGGAGCATGAATTGTGAAGCCAAAGTGGCCGCCATCGTTCATGATTTGCGGGCCCAGGGGTTGACCGAGTTGTTTGGGGTTGGGGGCATGGCAAGGTGGCGCTGGGGGCTCGGAGGTAGTCACCTCCAATCAAGGCCAGGTGGCGTGTGGTGGTGGCGCACGGCGAAGGAGGGTTTTGGTGCAATGGGTTCTTTTGTTCAGGAATACGAAGAAGAACAGGAAAGGGGGAGGCACCTGCTGTCACGTGATTAAGGGTGGGTTTTATTTTTTAAGGAATTATTTAATTAAATTATAATTATTTTAAATTGTGTATTAACTAGAAATCGACATAACTAGCTCGTACGAGATCTAATTTACGAACCGTTAGTTGCGTTGCACTCGTATCAGTGAGCACTACAACATGAGACTGACCAGAATCAAACAGAGCAAATCAGAATTTTAGGCAAATTCGAATCAAAACAGAGCAGAATTCAGAAATAAAACCGGTCAATGTGAGAACTCTCTCACTTTAAATTTTCTGTATAGTTATTTATTTCATAACTGCATATATGAACTGTTCCCCGTCGTCCATAGACCATGGACGACTTGTTTGATTGTATTCTGTGTGAAAATTGATCGTGATGTGAAATGAATTATATATATATTTGGAGTGTATGAAATATGTATACGATGTGAAATAAATAAATAAATAAATAAATAAATATGAAAGTGAAAATATCGTATATATTGAAAGTGAAAATATCGTATATATTGAAAGTGAAAATATCGTATATATTGAAAGGTGGAAATATCGTATATATGAAAGATGGAAATAATATATATATATATATATATATATATATATATATATATATGAAATGAAAACAATACATATATATATATATGTATGAAATGTGAAAAGGATTTGATTGTTAAAAATATAATTTTTAACATATATATATATACACTGTATAAAAGTGTCATGTATATGAAATATTCGATTTTGATATAAAATAGAAAATGAATTCGAATTGAACTGAATAGAAAATGAATTCGAATTGAACTGAATAGAAAACGAATTCGAATTGAACTGAATAGAAAATGAATTCGAATTGAACTGAATAGAAAATGAATTCGAAATGAACTGAATAGAAAATGTATTCGAATTGAAATGAATAGAAAATGAATTCGAATTGAAATGAATAGAAAATGAATTCGAATTGAACTGAATAGAAAATGAATTCGAATTGAACTGAATAGAAAATGAATTCAAATTGAACTGAATAGAAAATTAATTCGAATTGAATTGAGTAGAAAATGAATTTGAATTGAATTGAAATCGATTTGAATTGAAATCAAATAGAAATGAATGTAAAACAATTTATAAGGAAAAATTCAATTTTGATTTGAATTTGAAACGGAAGTTGAAATTGTTTTGGAAGCGAATTAAAACGATTTATAAAATTCGTTTTAAATAGAAATCAACGAAATATATATTATATTATATATATATATATATATATATAATATAATGGCCTGAATAGAACGCGCCGCGCCACG
This sequence comes from Allium sativum, assembly GCA_030737875.1. Lineage (NCBI taxonomy): Eukaryota > Viridiplantae > Streptophyta > Magnoliopsida > Asparagales > Amaryllidaceae > Allium > Allium sativum. The sequence continues at coordinate 37,732,375 of JASFAX010000020.1, read as the reverse complement.
GCAGTTCGCGAATTTCGACCATTGACTTCGAACGAACATTACGGGAGATCCGACCGTCGGATTCTCCTAAAACCGGAACCGTTGGGTTTGTATCGAAAAGAGCTTTCTAACGAATATTAGAAATTAGAAATCTAACGGTTGGATTTGGAATTATATCCAAATAAAATTTGGAAAAGGTCGCTGTAGGTGCAGTTCGATGACCGTTTATGGAAATCGACTATACGGGCCTTGACAAAATAAATAAAAATATCAATAATTTGTGTAAAATCATAAGAAATGATTTGGAAAGAATTGGATGAAAATTTCCATATTTGAAAAGATAAAAATAGATTTTTATCAAAACGAACTAGTTATTAACTAGAAAAATAATCCAATGGTTATAAATAAATAAATTGGATTCGGGGTTTGTCGTGAACTGTGTTTAAATGACCTTAGTTCTTTAACCCGCATAAAAGCATGATTAATCTCCAAAAAGTAGAACAATCAATATGATAAGATTTTAGAGATGAAACCAATTGGGGTTTGAATAAATCTTTAATTAGAGCGGTGATTAATTTTACCAAAACACGTGATGTTATTAAACCAAATTTACAAAGTTGTTGATATTGATTGCGGTTGATTGATTGTTTGGATGGTGCTCGACCAGTTTATGAGCAGAATATGCTTTTACATTTAGCATTGGGTTAGGTAAAGATATCTGTGTGCTAACACCTTCTGAAACACTTCACGATTTGACGATAAGGTGTTTAGCGATGTGGGTTCATTTTAAATTTAATGAATGATTGTGAAATGATATATATATTTTTCTTAAGTGAAAAGAAATGTATTCCCGATTTTGGACAGGGGATGTTTTATAAAAATGTCTTACAGAACAGAAAGAATTTCGAGGGCTAAAACTCGATGATTTCTAAAATGATTTAGAAATGTATTATATGTTACATTGTAGTTCATCGCTTATTCGATTAGTTGCTATTAATGATGTATCTGTTTGGTGGCGGAGAATTTATTCTCTTGCTTAACACCCTTCTTTGAGACGTTCGAGCTCAAAGGTTATGTGATTAATAGTGACTGATCATATGTGTGAATTACTGATGTGAAGTACTATATTTTGAAAGTACTTGTGATTATTATGTTGTGAAATGATTTTCCCTACTTCAGGATATGAAATGATTTAGTATGTGGCTAAAGAGTCGGGTAACCCTGAGACTAAAAGTATGGGTGAGAGGGCGGTGTAGCCTGCTCCTATGTGGGGTAGGTGCATCGTCGGTGTAGCCTACTCCTATGTGGGGTAGGTGCACATTTATATATCGAGTTGCGAGGTGCGTACCCTTTGCCTTGTCGATGGGGAGCACGATATTTGGTTGCATACTTGTTTGTATGCATTGTTATGTTTTGGTATTCACATTTCCAAACGATTTGATTTGAGATCCCGAAGTGAAATCTACTTTGATATAGAAAGTTAGATAGGTATTTCAAATGATTTGAAATAAGAAATCGGGAATATAATCCAAAGGAATAATTTTTGTAAATTGAATTGGATTTGGAAAATCTAAGTGTAGTAATTAATCTAAGTGGGTAGATTAGGATATTGAATGTTGATTGATGCATAGTAGATCCATATACTTATATTGATTGTTGTTTATACACTAGCATTCATGGGGGTAAACCCGTTCCGCGTTAGCGGCGTGGTCCCGTGATATGCGATATTATTAAATAAGTTAATTATAACTGTTTAGAGTTTCTCACACTAGTCCCATGACTGACCTGTAGTTTGCTTTTCCCTTGCGGACTCGGGTGCCCCTATTTTCCACACAGGCAGTCGAGTAGTTTTATTTTGCAGATATATTGAGCAGAATTCTGGATTGAAGCTTTAAGCTGTGTCCAGTGCATTTATCGTCTTCCGCTGTGTTATTTTATATTTCTACTATGTATTGTATTATCTTCCGCTGTATATTATATTTCGAAATACTCTGATATTCTATACTCTGATGTAACATTATTATGATGTTTATAGAAGTCTTTTTTATTTGTTCTGATGTGTTGTATGCCCAAAGTTAGCGTATACGGGATTCGTACGGTTTTGGTCGATTTAGCAATCGATTAGGTCCGGGCGAAATCCGTGTCGTTACAGTCAATCTAAGAGATCACTCCTCCTACTACATCTCTTTTATATATGCAGCTACCTGCTCTTCTCCTAGGAAAAACCTGTTTAAATCCATCCACTCCTTAAGACAATCTTGTCATCCTTGGTTTCTTCTTGGTGATTTTAATTGTTTCTTTGGAATACTTAAAGAGCCGGTGGAAATCCCCTCTCCATCCCTGAAATCCTTCCCCTTAGAAACGTCCTTGACCAAGCTGAACTTATCAATATCAAGTGTTTCAGAATGCCTTTCTCTTGGAATAACAAAAAGAAAGATGGTCCATGTACCTTTTCTCTAATTGAATATGGTTTATGTAATGCTAAAGCCTTTGATTCTTGGCCTGCCCTTCATTGTGACATACCTCCTCCACTTCTTTTCGACCACTCCCCCCTTATCCTGCACATGAGTGAGCTAAACACGAAAGGCAATTCAAGTTTTAAATTTTTTTAACAATTGGGTTGATGACCCCGAATTCTTTGATCTTGTCAAAGAAATTTGGATGAAACCTCACTTTGGTAATCCTATAATCATTTTGCAGGGAAAGTTAAGGAGCACGAAGAATAAGCTAAAAGTTTGGGCAAAACAAAAGTTTGGGTGCGGTAAAAATCAAAGTACCATTTTGAGAGAGAACTTAAAGCAAATTCAAAAAGCAATGATGGATGATCCGATGAACCCTGTGCATTCCACTTATGAAAATGAAGCAACTAGGCAGTACATTTATGCTTTGAACATGGAAGATGCTATGAGAAAACAAAAGGCTCGAATTAAATGGTGGATTGATGGCGATAATAACAGTATGTATTTTCACGCATCACTCAAAAATAAACATTGCAGAGAGAACATAGTTAGAATTGTTGATGCAGAAGGAGTTTCACATGATAAGCATGCTAATGTGAACAAAGCCTTCTTGGATCATTTTGCTAGACTGTTTGGCAATAGTAACAATTTCACTCCTAATATTGACTTGGTGGACCCTTATATTCTTCCCAAATTATCTTCTCCTGAACATCAATCTCTGTGTCTAGAAGTCACGAATAATGAAGTCCGCGAAGCTATGCTATCGCTCGACAAAAAATCGGCGGGGTGACTGGATGGCTTCAATGCTTGCTTCTATTCATCTTGCTGGTCTACCATTGGTCAAGATGTGTGCTCTGTTGTCAAACATTTCTTTTTAAAATCCTGTATTCTCCCTTCCTTCAATGCCACTAACATTGCTCTAATCCCTAAGGTGAAGAATGCGATGAAAGTCTCCGACTTTAGACCAATCTCGTGCTGCAACATGCTCTACAAATGCATATCCAAGATCATAGCCACTAATTACATCTAAAATTATAGCCACTAATTACATGCTCTACAAAGCCCTAAGGTATGGACACATTATCTTACCTAGGTCTTCCGCTAATTACATCTAAAATTATAGTCAATCAATGTTTACCTCTTTTTGACAAAATTACTGCGAAACTTAACGCATGGACTGCTCGACTCTTGAGCCAAGTCGACATATTAACTTTTGTTAAGTTTGTAGTCTTCTCTATGCAAGTGTACTGGTCGAGGACGTTCATTCTGCCTTTAAAGCTGGTCTTAATGATAAGGTCTTCTTTAATGAAGTACTTATGGAAAGGTAAAACTGTAGGAAAATATGTGTCGCCAATTGCCTTTGTTAAGATAGAACGCCCTGTTCAAAAAGAGGTCTGGGAATTGTTAACATGAAACAGTGGAATAAAGCAGCCTTCACTAAGCATCTGGATGATTATCTTAATGACTCTAATAGCTTATAGGTTGTTTGGACAAAGAAAAATGTCATTAAAGGCAGAAACTTTTGGACGATGAATCAGCCTAAAAAATTAACCTGGGCGTGGAGAAGCTTCTTCAAGCTTAGAGCTACTCTTCTGCCATGCTTCAAATTCGCTATTTCTCAGAACTCCAAGATCCAATTGTGGCATGATCCTTGGCTAGAATACAATTTGATTTTAATTAAAACACTAACTCATCTTGAGTTTTTATCTACCGGTATTAACAGTAACGCCAAAGTCATTGAATTCGTGCACGAGGGGAAAATTTGTTTGCCTCATTCTCCTGTCACTAGTGTTAATTCCTTATGGACTAAAGCAAGACAACTAAAGCTCATTGGTGCTGGCTCACGTGTGACCACTTAGTGTGAGCAAGGTGATAATTTCTACATCAAAATGTTGTATGAATACTTTGTTGGCATCTCCAATTTGCGGAACTGTTCATGGAGTTCAAAAATATGGAGGAAAGACAACATTGCTCGTGAGAATCTCATGTTGTAGAAGGTTATTAATAGCGCCATATTTACTAAAGATAAATTTTTATCAGGGTTTTTTGCTGTAATCAGATATGTGTTTTCTGTCATCAAGAAAATGATACCATCGAGAACCTTTTCTTCAGCTATAGGATTCTCTTTAGCATATGGAAGGAGGTCATGCTTAATATTGGCAGAAATGATGCTTTCCTAAATGCGACTACTCAGTGGAGAGTTATGAAGGATCAAACTGGTAAGAGAAGCCAGAGAGGTCGATTACTTAACTTTGTTCTCAAAATTTTTTTATATACGGTCTGGTCTGAGAGAAATACCTGTGTGTTTGATGGATCCAAAGCTAAAAATAGTGTTCAACTAAGGACACACATTAGAAGAGTCATTAGAGATGGTGTCAGAGTTCTTAACTTCACTTTCGAGCCTGGAATTCTGTCCAACCTAATGTAATCTTTTTATGTTTGTTGTGTTGCCTTCTTGTGTTTGAAGAACCATGTTTCTACGTTTTCTTATGTGTGATGTATCTCTTTTTTCTTCCCAATAGTTCTTTAATAAAAGTAGTAAGGGTCCACTCAACCCTGTAAGCCTTGCACACAAAAAAATGAAGATCAGTAATTCAAATCCACTTACCAATTAACTAAACACTTATAGCTTTTATTGGAATTATCATCACTCCAAAGGAAATCTCTACCAATATCGTCAATTTTATCAATGACCCATTTGGGAAAGAAAAATAACGACATCCAATTTATAGGAAGAGCGAATAAAATTGAATTTATCAGTATAACCTAACATCCCTAGATAAAAATCTACTATTCCAATTAGATAAACGCTTGTTAATCTTATCAATAATAACTTTTCAATCATCATACTTAAAGTTTTTCAGGACGAATCTGCAAAACCTAAGTATTTGACTGGAAATTTCGTAATACTACATTTAAGAGTTGTAACAACCCGAATTTCAGAACCAATTTAAAATTTTTATTTTAGCTATTTTAATGAATGTTGAATATTTAAAATGATTTATTTTAAATAATTACAACTAAAAATTTATTTAAATCAGAATTAGAACGTATAAATTTATTTTAATTCTATAACGAGCCTAAAATGGCATGGTAGTTTGAAAATTCGATTTCAAATTTCAAATGAATGTACAGGATTCAAAATAAATCGGATTTCAGTAAAACAAGAAATATTTGAATTTGTTTAATTATATCTTTCTAACGAATGTGAAAATTTTAGATTTCATAGTGAGAATTGAAATTTATCTCTAGTTTAAAATTTAAAATAGTCGCTATGGAATTTATATATATTTCGAATTATATATAACCCTTAAAATAGTCAATTTGCAAACGACCTCCGTTTTCGACGAAGCCCCTTTTGTTGGATCCGGAATGTTTAATTATTGCTAGATTCCAATTTTCATAATTTTTGGAATTAATATATGAGTGTGGTGAATTTAAACACGTTTGGTTAATTTCAATTGAATTGGATCGACCAGAAAATAGCCATTTTTCAAATGGTCTCCAAATTCGATGAAATTAGTATTGTTAGGACCGTATCGTCAAAACAAAGCTAGATATAATTTTCAGTAATTTTTGGAGTCAGTATGCGGCCCAGGTAAATTAAAATGTACGTTTAAATTCAACATATAAAGATATATATACTAATTTTGGGAAAAACTTATCGAAACAGTCGAATTGGCTTATAAAACATATCCTATTGTGTTCGGAATGAGGGTATTTTGCTAGGGAGGACACTCATTGGGTTTGAATTGGAGTTAGAATGAGAAAATCACATTTTAAACGAATTAAAATAATAAAAATAAATTATAAAACCCTTGTCAAACTAGGTCAAAATTTCATTGCGCAGTCAACTCTTCCTCCCTCAGCCGCGATTCACGATTAATGGCGGCCCTCCTTCGATTCTTCTCTTCAACTTTCCTCCCAATCCTCGCAATGAATTCCAAAAATCCAAAAGCAAAATTGATCTATTTTCTTTGCTCCTCCAATCCATACTGGAATGGAGATTTTTCATCACCTGTGCAATGTGAAATTGGAGATCGAATCGTCGCCGCTTCCTGGTGTTTACCAGCCAAATGCTGACGTCAAGTTCAACGTAGGTGGAAGGCATGCACAACTCTCTCGAAGGTCTTCAACGTGGAGGCGCCAGATCGTCATTAAGTGCGGCGGATTACGTGGAAAATCCAACCCTAGGTTGGGAGCTCAGTTCGATGGGTGCAGTTCAATTCTTTGAAGGAAGAAAGATTAGTCTAAATTAATTATCTAATTATTTAATTAATTATATATTTAAAGAATCCAATGTTTAAAAATTCCTATCTCCTTCATACGAGGTCCAAATTGCGCAAAATTGGATCCGTTGCGATCGTGGGGGCGAGAGCTTCACAACAAGACTGACTGGGTCCAATTTGGAGCAAGTTAGAATTTCGGGCAAATTCAAATCCAAACTGTCCAACAATTCATAAATAAAACTGATGGAGTGGAAACCAAAGTGAGAACTCTTTCCCACTCAAACTACTTTACAGTTAAATATATACTAGGATGCAGATGGTGCTTAGCAGCACCCGACACTATTTATTGTACAAACCATGATTGTTTGTTTGGATTGTTTTGTGTTATAATTGTGAAATGGGAAATAAAATATTCATGTGATTGAATAAAATGTTTAATCATTAAAAATATCAATTTTAATGTGAAATATAATTATATAAGATAGCCATGTATTGGAATAAATATTCATTTACAAATCAAACGATTTGTTTATGTACACCCATTTAACTGACAGTGATTGGGACGATAAATTTTAAACATCGCCCAACTGCACAAATAATAAACATTATTCATTTGTTGAAACAACACACGAGTATTGGGATGATATTTGACATACACTAATCCCGATTGTTTAGCTATATGTCAATCGATGAGTTGATAGACTGTATAAGCGTTATTTATTTATTTTAATGCCTATACAGTTGTAAAATACACTCTGGATGTTGTATGAATTTTTGGTGATTGTTTATCACTATTGTTGTATACATGCGATGTTTGAAATCCATATAACCGAAATTATATGGTAATTGATTGAGTCGGATTCCAATTCAGAATTAACGAATATTTTTAAATAATATCTAGTGTATAATCAAAATCAGATATCTTGAAAATATAATCATTTTAATATTATAATGATAAGAAATATCCAATTTTGATTTGAAAATTGAAATGAAGTAGAAATCATTTTGAAATGAATTTAAAACGAATATATTAAGAAATATTCAATTTTGACTTGAAAATTGAAATGAAGTCGAAATCGTTTTGAAATGAATCCAAAACGAATATATTAAGAAATATTCAATTTTGATTTAACTGAAATGAAGTAGAAATAGTTTTGAAATGAATTTAAAACGAATATATTAAAAAATATTCAATTTTGATTTGAAAATTGAAATGAAGTAGAAAACGTCTTGAAATGAATTTAAAACGAATATATTAAGGAATATAAAATTTTGATTTGAAAATTGAAATGAAGTAGAAATTATTTTGAAATGAATTTACAACGAACATATTAATAAATATTCAATTTTGATTTGAAAATTGAAATAAAGTAGAAATCATTTTGAAATGAATTTAAAATGAATTTATTAAGAAATATTCAATTTTGATTTGAAAATTGAAATGAAGTAGAAATCATTTTGAAATGAATTTAAAAAGAATTTATTACGAAAATATTCAATTTTGATTTGAAAATTGAAACGAAGTAGAAATCGTTTTGAAATGAATTTAAAACAAATATATTAAGAAATATTCAATTTTGATTTGAGAATTGAAATGAAATTGAAATCGTTTTAAAATGAATTTAAAACGGATTTATAAAGGAATATTCAATTCTGATTTTAAATTGAAATAGAAGTGGGGATCATTCTAAAACGAATTTATAAACGATTTATAAATTAGGTTTTAAATGGAAATCGATGAAATATATATATGGCCTGAACAGAACGCGCCGCGCTGCAACCATTCGCGAATTTCGACCATTGACTATGAATTGACATTACGAGAGATCTGACCGTCAGATTCTCCTATAACAGGAAACTTTGGGTTCGTATCGAAAAGTTCTTTCCAACGAATATAAGAAATTTGAAATCTAACGGTTGGATTTGGAATTATGTCCAGATCAAATTTCGATAAGGTCGCTATGGATGCAGTTCGATGGCCGTTATTGGAAACCTACTGTATGGGCCTTGATAAAATTATTAAAAATGTTAATAATTTGTGTAAAATCATAATAAATGATTTGGAAAGAATTTAGATGAAAAATTCCATATTTGAAAAGATAAAAATACATTTTTATCAAAATAAACTAGTTGATGACTAGAATAGAAAATCCAATGATTTTTAAATAAATAAATAGGATTTGAAAAAGGGTTTTAAATCAACCAGAATTTTCCTATGAATATATTGGAATGGAAATTCTTTTTGAAATATCCGATATTTGATTCCGTGATATACGGATATTGTGGAGGAATTTGGAAGATATATATATATATATATATATATATATATCGTCATTCCCAATACAATATTTGTTGGTTTCAGAATTTGATATTGAATATAAGCCGATATAATTTCTATTTAGAGATTTATATTTAATATCGAATTGGATTTTGGGTTTGTCGTGAATGGTGTCTTTAGTAACACTGTTCTTAAACCCCGTGTGAAAAGAATAAATCTTTTAATTAAGATTATTAGAGTTTCCAATTATATTTAGTAATTGGAATAAAATGGAAAGTGAATTTTTGATTATTGTGAACTGTGTTTTAAACAACATTCGTTCTTTAATCCAAATTAACAATTAAATGTGATTTGGAATTTATAAATCTTTTTATTAATATTTAATAGAAATTTTCCAAAATAAGGTTTTCCAACTTAATATATTAATTTGGAATTGAATGGAATTCGATTTGGTAATCGAGATGAGCTTCTATGAAGGAAGACCGTTACTATATATGGAATTTAAAAGGCTTTGATGTTATTCAATTTATATTATTAGTCTGATACGGGAATTTATATCGATTAAAAACTGTTATGATTTCTGTGTAGATTCCATTTATAACGGAATATGATTTTGGGTTTATCGTAAACTGTGTTTTAAAAGACATTGGTTCTTTAACCCAGTTAACGACATGATTTATATCCTAAATTTGAATAATCATTAAGTGATGATTTTTGGAAGATTAAAACCAATTAGAGTTTTAATGAATCTTTTATTAGATTGGAACGAGGATGAGATAATTAAATTTATCGAATCCATGAAATGATAGAAAATGGAGTTTCACCGGTTTTACTCCTGGCGATACTTAAATCTTTAATTATATTTGAACGTGAAATGGTAATTAATTCTACCACTAATACCGTGGTGTTAGATATGGAGCACTACCAGTTTTGTTCTAAGGGATAAATAGGTTGGGATTGGGAAATAAAATAAATAATTACTTCGTTGTGGTTCGCTCCCGAGTAGTTTGGAAAACATTAATTTGGTTTAAATTGTGAAATGAATATTTGAATAAAAATATATTCTAGAGTGGAATGAGGTGTATATTGTGTTTTTATAGCACTTGTTTATAAGATACGCGAGTTATCCGAAAAGATCGGGTTTATCCCATTCTGAATAAATGATACGACGATAAGTCGATGATGAAGACGGTGGTTGAAGACCAAAGATCTTCACATCGTTTGGATGATTACTGATGTCATGATTAGGTGGCTTCCCAAGACAAGGTAATAAGTAGTGATCGTCCAGACGTACTTGGAGATCGACCGGATATGCGAGGACCTCTCTCCTGTATTGGACATATGGGATAAGGAATAAGTGCCTCCGGTTTCATTCAGACCCAGAACGGACTTGCAAATGGATAGTATGTCTGACATTGTATTCCTTTATACTGTATTCGTTGATCTCCGCTAAACATATATCTATTTGGTAGTGGAGAATTTATTCTCCTGCTTAACACCCTTCTCTAAGACGTATGAGCTTAGAGGTTATACATCGGCATAAATTAGTGGTATGGTATGGAGTGACAGTGTGGCATGCTGAGGGGCACGTGATCAAGGCTTTTGTTGAAAAGCAGGGCCATGTGGTTGATGATCAAAGCACGGCTTTAAATAATATAGCTTTGTGTATAGCATTAATTCGCGAGAGGACTGCAGGGAGAACATGCGTTTCCTTCTAGCTAGGAGTAGTGTCATGGTATGGAGCCCAGACATTTTACTTATGTGGATATTGCATATTATTTAATGGATAGCAAGGTACCTCAGATATATCGGTCATTACGGGGCCGATGGATGATATAGTCGACATACTGACCAGACTTGCACCTCATAGGGCGGGGAAACATACTGTTCAGGAATTACCAATCCTCAAGCGTAAGGGAGGACCGACCCTGAAGATCCAAGGGTCGATGCGTTCTGATCCTGAGGCACGGGCTAGATTGTCTCGAATTCAGTAAGGATGATCCCTTGCCTTGTTCATGATGGAAATCCAACTTCATACGACATCATGTGGTTTTAATTGTAGAACTAGTATGGTGACATGATATATAGTACCCATGCTATCTATGATTGATACATTTAGATTTGAAGTTGTTTTTATCACTATGCACTTATAGTAATATCAAAAATAATTTGTTTTAAACATACCAAGCATTCTTCGGCTATTATAAGGGAAAACTCTATCCTCCGGCTTGCATTGCATTATGTGATGGGACCCAAGTCTTATAATAGCTTCATTTTCATTAATTAGCATTCCGCTGTTTGTTTTATATGCACTGGTATTCTTGGGAGAAAACCTGTTCTATGTTATACGGCGGGGTCTCTTGATTTACCCTATTTCAAAGTAAAGTTTTAAATAACCGTTTTAGCTCTCACACCAGTCCTATGACTGACCTAGAGTTTATTGTTTTAACCTAAACTCTGGGTGCCCCTATTTTCCACATGGGCAGCTAGTAGTTTTGGTTTTGCAGATTTCTTTATACAGGATCCTGGATTTACAGCTAAAGTTATATTCGGAAAGCTCTATATCCGTGTATTTCTTTCAGCTGTGTTATGTATTATTTTTCCGATGCTTTGTAATTTAAATCTCTGATATTTTTCTGCTGTATATTATTTATACATACTTTGTAATATTTGTGTACTCTGATGTAATTGTTGTAATAACAATGAAATGTTCTTCTGCTTGCGTTCTGATTTGTCGTGTTCTCAACTAAATCCGCCTTCTTACGTCTTTTCGGAGATAGAGGGAGTTAGGGTCGCTTCAAGAGTATTAGCAATAAAAGGTTCAGAATTATTAAAATCAATCAAAATCAAAACATAACTCTTATTGAAATTAATTCCCAAATAAAATAAATGCTCAAAACTATACAGAATAAATTTAAGCAATATAATATGCTTTGGCAGATTGGAAGTAAATAACGTTGTAATATTATAAATTGAAGAACATAGATATCATAGTTAGTGACCTCACCACCCATGGTTTCAAGAAATTTATTCTTAGAGGCAAGTTAAATAATTTTCATAAAAATATCAGCAACCAGGTTGAATAATAAAGGATATAGGGGATCACCTTACCCAAGAACACGCTCAGATTGGATCTTATTAACAAGATTGCCATTAAATAAGATACAAAAATTCCTAGATTTAATCAAGGCCATTATCCGATCAACCCACCTATCAATAAAACCTCTATCCATTAAGACATCTTTAAGAGAGAAAAAACCAATTAATAGAAGACCACAAGTAATATTATTTCTACAACAAAAATTAATATATTTTTGAACAAGATTAACACCATCAATGATGCTTCTAAAGAAGTTTGAGAATCATCAATTATAAGATTCACTTTAGTATTTGATTTATTACATAAAACATTTAGATAATTTAAAAAAGCAAATTAATAAAGAAATAAGTCTAAAATCCTTTAAGTGATTATGTGACGTTCGTGATTTTTTACCGTTCAAATCAACAATGATCCTCAATGTTGACTTAAAACAGTCAAAAATACGGATAGTTATTGGGATTTATATAAGGAAAAGAAGATAAGAAGAAAAACAAACATAGAATCTCACAACGGAAGGACAAAATATAATAGATAAATAATAGTTCATGAAGCTGTTAAAAGATACATTTGATTATATTTTATAACAATTATCAGAGTTAACTATCATAAACATACCAATTATTTGCAGCGGAGTAATAATAATGAATATGTCTGTTGAGCTCCATCTTCATCTTCATAACATTGTCTTCAATAATTGAAAACTCAGGCTGACCCGAGCATAAATGAAAAGACAAAGGCACTCAGATCAGAACTAAAATATTCTCATATTAGTTAGATCAAATTCATTCGATAATATGAGTGCAATAACTTAAGAGATGTTACGGGAATTTCCATCTCCTAAGGATCTGTTAAACTAGATACTATATAATATAATACGCTATTATAACAGTGTCTATGGTTAAAAATAAAATATTAAAATAGTATAAGCAGGATTTCCATTATTATTTTTACACCGTTCATACCGTTGCCGTACAGTTTGCATATAACACACCGGTATGTCGGCGGATAGGGATGCGCCGTGATACAACAACGTTAAATCAAGATCGTAGGGGACTCGATAAGGATAATATGACAAGGCACACGAGGAATGCCCAAAGCATGAATATACCAGTTGCACGCCCAGACTGCTGGTAACGCATAGCCGTGACTTCCGACCACCTCGGACAACACTCTCAAATCACGGATGCGCATCAAATCAAATCAATCAAACAGAGGGACTATATTAATAAAGGAAGAAGTGTTACCAATGGAGGTAGCTAACCCCACTTGGTCACGGTATAGCCCGTTTTAGTCATTTTAATTATGACCCGAGGGTCAAGAACATCCATCATCGTTCTCTTTCTTTAAATTCAGTAATCGCCTCCAAATCAACCTACTTTATTCTGGAACTCCACCGCGTGCATAGTCGTTAAAGTGCTTTTCGGTACTGGCAGAGAGTATGACCATATCCGATCCCGATCACTTTAACATCCAATTGTTTACATTTTTCACACCGGTCATTTCTTTTACATTTCAAAGGGGTTCGTACTTCATGTCAAAATATCATATTTTCGTAAAAGTCATTCCAATATTCAAGACAGAGTATTATTCATAATAAAATCTCCATTTAAAGCAATTTAAAATCTAGAAACAATTCCAAATTTAAAATAATTTGAATATTAAAATAGTTAAAATATATTTAAAATATTTTAGATATATAATTGAAATAGTTTGAAAATAAATAATTTGTGTTTAAAATAGAATTTCAGATTTAATAAAATCTATAGGTAAATTATTAAAATAGTTTATAAAATAAATAGTTAAATATTAAAATAGTTAATTTAAAATAAATAATAAAGTTATAAGGTAAATAGTTTATAAAGAAAATTATTATTATAAAAATAAAATAGTTTATAAAAAGGTTTAACAATAATATAGTTGGAATTAGAATCATATCTTAAAAATTTAACCAAACAGGAGATCATATTTTAGTTTCAAATCAATTCGACTGAATTTTGATATCTTAATTTAAAAGGATTTGACTTCCCATTCATATTCAATTCGATTCAACAGTTCGATTTCAAACAATTCGATTTAATAATTCGATTTGATAATTAAATTTCAATTATAATTCTCACTTTGCATTATTCGTTCATAAAATATCTCGAGTTCACAGTTCAATTATTACTATAAATCAGGTTAATTTAAAGTAATATCAAAGGTGAGTAAACAATTCAATTTTGAGAAATTTAGTTCATATTCAATTCAGTTTAACTTCAATTATCCACATATATGAATTCCTTTAAATTGAAAATTTTAATTTCATGGCTTAAAGTTCAAACTTAAAGAAAATCGATTAATAATGTCATTTATTTTTTCTTTAAAATAATATTCCAAAATTCAAGATTAAAAAAACAATTTTTATTTAATCAACCGGTATCCGTATAAAATTTTCTATCCTATGGCCAAGTAATACTTAAATTTTAATGTTAGTATTTTGGGAAAGGATATATATCATTTATATCCAAATCAGGGTCATAAGTGTTTATCATTTCAACCTACATTCTTAATTCATTTTATTGATTAATTCCGGGTTTATTCGAAGCCCGTAACATCTAGGGTAAATGATTGGGATTAATCAACACAAACATTGATCATATAAAAATCAAGTTGAATGTTAACCATCAATCTGGTAAAAGACTACCACGAATCAGATCGAAGCCCAATATCTAGAAACGCGCCCTTCAGCAACCGCGAACAGCCAAAGCTCAGACCAAAAAAGCCTTCTTCAGGCGCCAGCCCGAGTCATTTCCTTCCTGCCGATAACTCATGCACTCCGGAATATTCTCTCTCCAAGTCAACTAGATATCTCGCTCCCATAAAAGCCGCATCGACCAAATATCTCGAATCTGCATGGAAATTTCCAACTGAGCCATTCAAATGCTCCGTCCAACTTTAAAGGCAAAAAAGGCGGTCAACCATATTCGGACAGAGCTCTACTTTTGATACACCTTACCATGATGCCACGAAAACTACTATTTTCGAGGATAATATTAATGAGCAATGGAACAGGTCCTACCACCGTAATTTCTACCAATGATCGAGCTCCACGTGTCCGAGTTCCGAAAAAGAGGAAGGCCATGTGGCGGCCTGCTTAGCCCAATATTTCCCCTATAAATACCTCAAAAATAAAAGGGGATAGGGACCGCTCTGGAGCTCTCTGAACCTCTCCCGAACTCTAGATTCTAAAGCACTCTTAGCTTTCTCCTTAAAAGCTTCTCTGACGGCTAACTCAAAAATAGCATCTTCTCTTCTTTCTTTAAACTAGAAAAAGCATTGTGCTTGTAATCAAAAGTAGAAGTAATACAAATAAAGTGGACGTAGGCACAGTCTTTGCAAAACCACTATAAAAATTCTGTGCGTATTCCCTGTTTTATTTGCTTTACCGCAGTTCATAATCATTGTTCGTGTGCTCTCCACACGATTGGGGTTGATTGTCACTAGTGACCAACTTTTGATGTCAACACTTTGGCGCACCAGGAAGGGGAGAACGCGCACCGACATTCCCTTCGAGCTTTTGCCTATCTCGGTCCATGGCAAACAAACGAAAGAAAGATACAACGTCCTTTCGTCCCACGAATGTCGATGTAGTCGATACAAACGCTGTAGAAGCAAGCCAGGAAGCTTCCTCTCATATAGATGTGACCCAATTTCTTACCCGGGACGACATGGACAAAATTATTGTCGAGTTCATAGACCATATGACATCTCAGGGTAAACTCCTCGAACAACAGCAGCAGTTGATGGATCACCTTCTCGATCGAGTAGAGATTGGACTGAATGCTTCAACATCAATTCCTCCACCGACCAGGACTAGGGAAACAACTGATCTTTGGTTTACGCAGAATCAGGCCACTAATCAGATTACACCTTTATTTCATCCTGGTTTGGCTCCACTTCCCAACCAATCACAGCCAGGAGTATCGCTTCCAGCGACCAATGCAGCTGCAGCTGCAGAACCTCAGGAGGCCCACGATCAAGATCTAGGTCGTTTGGCCACTCAGCCTCCACTCTTGGGAACACCTTAACCTCCCATACCAGTCGAGCGATTACCGAGCCCATCAGAATCAATGACATTCCCATTACAACCCAGAATCTTACTGTAGACCAATTTAACCACTCTTCCCCTTCAACGAAGAGCTGGCGCGGCCTTCCCTTCGAACCAGGGAGACCGCTCTACTTTGCCAGTCCTCACTATGACGGAAGAAAATGCTGCCGTAGGCTTCTAACCTCGCTCCAACTGGGGGCAACCCCGAGCTCCGAACATCACATACTATGCCGGATCAGCCTGGACCCTCTGCTATGGGTACAGCTCGACCCAATACTCATCAGGTTCAAGGGGGGCCATTCTTCCCAGAACCACCTACTGGTGCTCACCTTCACTCTCACCTTCACTCAACTCTCGAAGGCCGAGCCCAGCCAACGGCCGCCCTTCCGAGCATGCTTTTTCCGGATCCTTGTATCGAAGTTCTTCCAAATGCAGAGCTAAATTCTTGGCAATGTCTCCTCAAAGATGGAAGCCATCTTGCAAGCATCATCCAACGTTTCACTCGGGGGACCTCTTCTCAGTAGGATATAGATAATGTCCATCGCAACCCCTTTACCAGAGACATCAGAAACTCCCGAAACACTCCGGACTTCAAGTTCCCAGCTACGAACCATACAATGGTTGCATTGACTCGACCATCCACCTCATGCGATACATGCGACATATGGAAGTGCTTGGCACATCGACCAACGTCCTGGCTAAGTGCTTTCCACTCTTTCTCATAGATATAGCTGGCATTGGTTTCGGCAGCTAACAATAGAGTCAATCAGCAGCTGGAACACGTTGGTCACCCATTTCATCGAACAATTCAAAGTACATATCTCCCGACTAAAGAGTGTTATGTTCCTATCCACCATCAAGCAGCGGTCAGGAGAGACACTCTGATCTTTCCTCGAAAGGTGCAATGCGGCCGTAGCATCAGTCGATCAACCTGAGCCGTCGATGGTACTTATGGCCGCCATTGTAGGAGTTTAGAACCGATCAGAATTTTCAATCTCTTTAACCAGAGATCCCCCCAAGGATATAGATGATTTCTATTCCGAGGCCGAGTGATTCCTCCGACAAGAAGACACCAGCATTGAGATGGAGTGCCTTAAGGTCTTAGCCATGAAACAACACGGTCCATCCAACACCAATGGGCAGAATAAAGGAAGAGGAAAGGCCCCAGAGAAGAGCGAACACAACGTGCGACCTCGAAATGAAAATAAGTACGACCAGTACACCGAGCTCAATTCCTCTATGCTCGATATCTAGCTTGACATACGACGGTCACTGCCTACTCCGAGACCACCTCGGTGAGAACCAACCAAGATGGAACTCGATTCCGGCAAAAATTTCATATTCCACAACATAGCTGGACATAGCACTAATGAATGCCGGCATCTGCGCGATCTCATCGAGGATCGAGCAAGGCGAGGAGAGCTTCCCGAATATGTTAAGATGCGCGCCCCGACCTTGTCGCCGCGATCTTCTGCCCAGGCTCCTCAAGTCGGTCCTCGAGCTCTTAGAAACAGAAAGGACCCGGAGACTAGCACTTGCGGCATTATCATTAATTAGATTTTTATTTTTATTTTTTGATGTGTTTCCTTCAATAAAACGGACACTTTGATGTACACATGTATGGGGTTAGGATTTAGCTCTTAGGCATACTTTGGAATCAACTGTTGTCCTCCTAGAATTTATTTTCTTTGTAATAATTCTTTAGCAACTATGAATTTTCTTTTACAAACATGAATCATGTTTGAGTACTTTAGCCGAGCATGGTTGATGCTCGCCCCCCTTCGAATGTGGTCAGCGCGAAAGCCCACCACTATTTTTGAAAACCTACTCCACAAGTCGAGTATGGTAAAAAAAAATTAAGACGAGTATGGATTATGCTTGCTCTCTTTTCTAAACCACGAGCGTTTACCGCTCTTTGGACATATTAATCTAACATGAGTCGAGCATAAAAAACACTTGCCATAAGCCGAGTATGGTTAATACTTGCCACCTCTGTAAGCCGACTATGGTTAATACTCGCCGCCTCTATAAGCTGAGTATGGTTAATGCTCGCCACCTCTTTAAGCCGAGTATATTTAATGCTCTCCACCCCTCAAAGCCAAGTGAAATAAATGCTCACCCATGACTCTAGGTCGGGTATGTTCAACACTCGCCCCATCAGCCTTCTTCAAATCAAGAATGGTTTTTTTAATCTTTGCAGGAACTAAATCTCCCGAAGTCATTGGTTATCATCTCGGTCTTAATATGATTCCCAATGGTTTTTGGTTTTCTGTCCTTAATACGATCTAAATCGATCGTCGATTTTCTGGCATTAATACAACCATCGAAACCGTCAGATTTCTGGCCTTAATATGGTTCGGCGTGACCATACTCGAATTATTGTGCTTCAGATCATATTTCAGAACACACCTCCCTCTACCGAAGAAGAAGCATTCTGATGGGCGAAGTGTTAACCATTTTTTGGTAAAAGACTACCATGGATCAGATCAAAGCCCAATATCCAGAAACGCGCCTTTAAGCAACGCGCGAACAGCTAAAGCTCGGCCCAAACAAGCCTTCTTCAGACGCCAGCCCGAGTCATTTCCTTCATGCCAATAACTCATGCACTCCGGAATATTCGCTCTCCAAGTCGACCAGATATCTTGCTCCCATAAAAGGCGCATCGACCGAATATCTCGGATCTGCATGGAAATATCTAGCAGAGCCATTCAAATGCTCAGTCCGACTTTAAAGGCAAAAAAGGTAGTCAACCATATCCGGATAGAGCTCTACTTTTGATACACCTCATCATGGATGCCACGAAAGCTGCTATTTCCAAGGATACTATTAATGAGCAGTGGAATGGGTCCTACCGCTGCAATTGCTACCAATGATCGAGCTCCACATGTCCAAGCTCCAAAAAAGAGGAAGGCCACATGGCGGCCCGCTCAACCCATTATTTCCCCTATAAATACCTCAAAGCTCAAAGGGGAAAGGGACCGCTCTGGAGCTCTCTTAACCTCTTCTGAACTTCAAATTCTAAAGCACTCTTAGCTTTCTCCTCAAAAGCTTCTCTGATGGCTAACTCAAAAATAGCCATCTTCTCTTCTTTCTTCAAACTTAAAAAGCATTGCACTTGTAATCAAAAGCAGACGTAATACATATAAAGTGGACGTACGCATAGTTTTTTGCCAAACCACTATAAAGCGTGTTCCCTGTTTTATTTGCTTTGCCGCATTTCATAATCATTATTCGTGTGCTCTCCACATGATTGGGGGTTGATTGCCACTAGTGACCAACTTTTGACATCAGTAGTGAATACATGGTAAATCTACACAAATAAACATCAATATGTCAAACATATCAAATCCAAGCCATTTATCACATCAATGCATCAAAATTGTTCTATATTGTACAATATTACTAGTTATCAGATGATGGGTTTTAAACTAGCAATAAAATGTCAAATTTTTACATAATTGTAAAATTTAAACTATCGGTCAAGTCAAATTACACTATCGATGCTAGTTGACATAAATATGCATTTTTTTACTACCAAATATCAATCATATCATAACATAATTTTAATTTAACAAATAATCGAATACTTCAGTTAGGTGTGAGTGGGTTTAATCACTCACCTTTGATTTCAAACGAGATTGAAATCCAAAATTTAGCCCAAAATTTTATAGTCTTAGAATTCATCCAAACCCGTGCCATCGCGAAGAGCTCGTCAATACGATTCCAAACCGTGGACAAACAGAATTCCTGTGAAAAAGTTATACATGATTATCATTCGTATTCTCAAATTAAAATAAAATAAATAAGATAAACTGTCACTAAACAAATCATGCCGCATCATTCATCTTCTACGCACCATCCTCACGCATGCTACAGGCAATTAAACAAAACCGAAGCCAATTTATGTCCAAACCCATCCACTTCTCTCCTCTGTCTCTTTGACTTCGCATGGTGCCGCAACCTTCAAGATGCGAATGGAAATGTAGATCATGGTTCAGTTAAACCAGAGAAATATGTTTCACAAATTTAGAATTTTTTTTGAATGGTTATACATTTTTGAAAGAGGAGGAACATTGAATTTTTTTTCTAAAAGAAATAATGGACTTTCACGGCAATGAAACAAGAAGAAGATCGAAACGTGAATTAGGTTAGACTTTATGAATATTTATTTGTAAAAGAATCTCAATGGTTAATGAGATAAATAAAACATTCAAGCTTTTCTTATTCATATTTAATTCAATTCCAAACGTTGCTAACTTAAATTAAGGCTAATATTAGTTATAAGAATCTATAACATATGTTACAAATGTCAAATTCAATTATTATTTACCAATTTCTGTTGAACATTAATTATATTAAATTAATTAACTTTCCTTTTTATTAAACATTCATAAGTAGCAAATTTTATCGTTTTGATTACTCAAAATTATACCATAGTTTAAAATGAATTCACATATAAAATTCAAAATTAATTATTACATTAATTCTCAATATATAAGGAATTCCAAAATTATAAATTTATTTTATATATTGTTAATTCAATGTTATTTCAAATGTCATTATAAAATACTTTACAGAACAATCTTTCTTATATTACTAAATACAAGTCATAATCATATATAACTATTGAAAGTTCATCACTTAATAAACTAGATTAAGTTCATATCGTATCGATTTATGAAATGAATCCTAAATTTTTGATTTGATTCTCAAGCATTATTCATAAAATCAATTCTTTATTTACATTAAATGTCAACAACAATTTTGTCCATCGTAAAAGGAAGTATAAGCTTTGTTGGCCTGTGAATATGAATGTTACCTTTTTTTATTAATCTATTTGTTCTTTCATTGAAATTTGAAATAATACAATGTGCATGATAATTCAAACATTTAACAACCGATGATATAAAAATATTACAAAACTATCTATATATGAACACGTATGTTAAAGATATATCATTAAATCATACCAAAAATTAAAGACCACATTAAATTGGATATACAAATTAAACGGAGCAATTAAATTTAAAACTAATCAATTTCAAGTTAAGTCTTAATACGTTTCTATAAATTCTACAATTTCATTTCTAACCACTTTCTTCCAATTAAACATTTATTTCAATTTAATTTCAAAATAGGTTAGTTTTACTCAAATCAAAATAAATTTCAAACTAACTTTGCAAATTGGTTTTGTTTGTATTTAATTCCAACATTGATTTTTTTTTCTTTTTAACAATTTTATTGAATTTCAACTGTAAATTATTTAACTCAATTCCATTTCATTTTTCTTTAAGATTTCAAATTTTCTATATTAATTACTACAAACAAAATCAAAGTTAAGTTTACAGTCAACACAACTTATTATTGTTATAATAAGTCGAAATTCATTACCTAATTCTCTTTAATTAAGTTCACACATCAAATTTATATAGTTAAATCATTAAATTTAGTTTATAACAAAATATATATTCAAAATTCATATTAAATTTAATTATCTAAATTATCGAAAAATAGAGGTTGTTACACTCTTCTCCACTTAAAATTTTTCGCCCTCGAAAAGGCGTTGTAAGGAAGTTGTCAATTTATATAACAAA
This sequence comes from Allium sativum, assembly GCA_030737875.1. Lineage (NCBI taxonomy): Eukaryota > Viridiplantae > Streptophyta > Magnoliopsida > Asparagales > Amaryllidaceae > Allium > Allium sativum. The sequence goes on along the minus strand of JASFAX010000020.1, from coordinate 37,710,649 downwards.
TCATATATATATATATATATATATATATATAGTAAGCAATATATGTAGAAAATTATATAAGGCTTAACAAATACACCTAACAAACTTCCAACTAGTATTCACTCAAAATTTTAACAATAATTTTCATTCAAACTTTCTACTATCAATATTTAATCTATTAGACTATCGTTTCTTACAAATATACAATTGATTAACATTTATTGGTAGCATTCACTTTTATTGCACATTAGTTGTTTTCATTCTTTTCAAGTTTGATTCATTTCAATTTATTTGGTTTATACAATTTATTTTCTTACAATGAATTCATATTCAATTAATGCATATTACCTTATATCCAATTGACTCATTTACAATCATCTATGTTCACTATTTTTGTTTCACTTCACAATTTAGATTCATTTCCTTATTACATCAATTCCATTTCATATCCTTAAGTTAATCAATATTCCATCATTTCTCTTATTTATTACACAAGTTCAACCATTTCAATTTGATTCAAATTCACTATTTCACATTTCTAAGAGTTCCCACTATATTTATTTCTCTTAGATTGATTTCACAATTCAAAAGTTTTAAGGTGCATTTCTTCAATTATTCTAGAACCTAAGAATCTAACTTCGGGTTCATTTCCAAATCAACTTTCAAAATATTATATATATTATTTCTTTTATATAAAACCATAGTATAAAAGATTTAAATGAAATCCAGTTTTGCAAAACAAAGTATAAAAGTTCTAAGTGATCTCTACCCACTTAGTCTCTTGAAAATTAAGGTCGATGATGCGTGCACTCATCACCGAAATCATTTTCCAAAGGCGAGAGAGAAGTATACACTTATTTCAAAAATTCATTTTAAAACAATTTCTATATGAAACAATTTTAAATATAAAGACATTATTAAAAAAAATCATTTTTAAATCAATATTGCGAAACTAACCAAAATTAAATTCCCAAATTCATATTTAACTTATTATTTCATTACTAATTAAATTTTCGACATTTCATTTTTCTTAAACCATTCAATAACCAATAGTTTTAATTATTGATTAATCGAATGACGAAAATTCAATATTATCATCAACAAGGTCAACATTCATAGATTTTTAAGTAATTATATATTTCACATATAATTCAAACAACATAATATCATTGAGTGCTATTCAAGTGTTTAGAAATCCCTATCAATGCATTGGCATCCCAAGTATCGACCAAAATTCATAAAAACTCAGCAGAACAAATCAACACAATACAAAGCGATTTTTATATCAAAATTACAAGTATGCTCTCTAATATACACTCGAACTCATTCTAGGGTATTACTACCCTATCTCTAATGAGTTAATCCCAAATAGAGCCAAGGTTCTCGCTAAACTAAAGCTCTGATACCAAATGTAACGACCTTAGGCTTTGCAACCATCAGGCAGTGGGATAACCTCCAACCGTGACATAGTGTGTAACACCCCACACCCGCTAAGGTCACTCACAAAGGGAATGCCTTAGCTTCGGTGGAGTATTTAAGTGAATATAGAACTGAAAAATTACAACAAGACAGATATAAGTAATACTTTGAAATTTAAAACATCATTTCATTGCAGCAGAAGGTAAACATGTTTGGTTACATCAAACCAACAAGAGTCAAGTACAAAATATCCATCTCGTTAAAACATAAGTACATAATCCCACTACATACTAATAACCATAATAGAAAAGATAACCGAGCTTTTCTTCAAGAGTCCAAGCTCCAAAAGATAGATGAAGCAATCCGATCGAAGCCCACTAGTGCTAGGCCCACACTGATAACCTGAGGGGTGGGGGAAAAAGATAAAAACAACGGGGTCAGACATAAGTCTGAGTGAGCCCTATAACCTTAACAATACAATCATTAAAGTAATTAGGGTATGATATAAACCTGGTACGGTACGACTGGGGATAAATGACTACACTAAGCAGCCAACTAGACTTAGGATGAACTAAGATAACGGTAAAGACGCGCCTATCCACCCAAGGATAAATACTACACTGCACCACCCCAGATCTACCCACTCAAGGGTAATTACTACACTGCACCACACCAGACCCACCCACCCAAGGGTAATTCCTACTTAAAGGTTGATCCCACTAAGTGTACTTAGTAATTTTAATAGTAGTTTCGTGTACCCCTAGCTGACTACATAGGTGCCGTCTGCCCCTATCTCCACTAGGTGTACCCACAACTTAGTAATTTTAATAGTAGTCTCTTGTACCCCTAGCTGACTACATAGGTGCCGTCTGCCCCTATCTCCACTAGGTGTACCTGCTACTCCCCAAGCGATCGGCTCCCTAACGTAGATACTTTTGCTGGCCCCACAGTGGGGTGTATCACTCCCCAAAGTGGCAACCCGATAATCAATGGTGCACGGCTTATACCTACACGATGCAACAACGTATTACCTACCAGCCCGGGTCCATACACGCATATGAAACCCGTTGGACTTGCGTTGCCACCGCTACCCCGTTTTGGCCTCTTATAGTCAAGCCCAGTACGCGTGTCCCGTCCTCGACATGGGTCGAGCCCAATAAGATACATATGGGTTAGTGGTTGAAATGGGCCCCCACAAGCTACTACTCAAGCTTGTCATTTTATCTAGTGCATCCCACTTAACCCTTTTTAATAATCATGTCCACTTACAGGTTAAGTCATCTAATCATATATCAATTGCCACTCAAGGCACCCACTAGATTTCCCCATGCCACGCAAGGCACTTACTTGATTTCCACATGCCACCCAAGGCACTTACTTAACCCTTTAATCATGTTTAATTACATGTTCCACTTTGGTTAAGTATTTTAATCTTATCTTTCATTGCCACCCAAGGCAACCACTAGATTTTCCCCATGCCACCCAAGGCACTTACTTAACCCTTTAATCATGTTTAATTACATGTTCCACTTTGGTTAAGTATTTTAATCTTTTCTTTCATTGCCACCCAAGGCAACCACTAGATTTTCCCCATGCCACCCAAGGCACTTACTTAACCCTTTAATCATGTTTAATTACATGTTCCACTTTGGTTAAGTATTCTAATCGTATTTTCTATTGCCACCCAAGGCAACCACTAGATTTTTCCACATGCCACCCAAGGCACCCACTTAACCCCTCATATCCCTCTACATGCTAATATGGTTAAGTGTTTCTTAATTGATTAAGAACGTAACCGTTGTAAAGACCTCTCACATTAGACTATCTTTTATGGCAGCTGGATTTGCCGGTCGGGTCCGGGCAGCCTTACGCCATAACCGAGTCTAACCTCGTGTCTATACACTTGTCACGTATTTAGTTTGTGCCTAAGACCTCTCACATTGGGCCAATCATTTGTAGCCGCTAGATTTGCCAGTCGGTTCCGGGCAGTCTTATGCTACAAAAGGGTCCAACCTCGTGTCTTAGTCGATTAATTACACCTAATTAATCACCCCCATATTTCGAATTAATTTTCCCTAATTAATTCCAATTTTAACGATGTACATAATTGACTCAATTATGTCCATCTACTTTATGGTATGCATAATCATACCAACTTCACACCATTTCATTTACATGTATATTAACCCCATCGTTCCCCACGTAATTCGCGAACATGACATAAAAGGGAAGATTCATCACAAATACAATGGGTTCAACTTGCATAACATCAACATGGGTTTAAAGGTGTCAACATGCATATAGCATCAACCCAACTAGCATAAATAATCAACCCAAACTTGCATGAATTACATATGTCATAAGGAGGTTAACTTGCATAGGTTATTTATGTCATACAAAGGGGTAAACTTGCATATGTATATATGACATACAAAAGGGGTTAACTTGCATATGTATGCATATCATACTAAGGTGTAAACTTGCACATGTTACTTGCATATAATCAAACACCAAACTTGCATAACATGTCATATATGAACTTGCATATAATCATACACCAAACTTGCATAACATATCATGTATGAACTAGCATATAATCATACACCAAACTTGCATAACATATCATGTATGAACTAGCATATAATCATACACCAAACTTGCATATCATGGTGTCATAATGGATCAATGTTTCTCATATGACTTGCATATCTTGCATAACATCATAAACACATAGCATATGACTTGCATAACTTGCATAACACCACAAACACATAGCATATGACTTGCATAACTTGCATAACATCATAATCACATAGCATATGACTTGCATAACTTGCATAACATCATGAACATGTATCATATGACTTGCATAACTTGCATAACATCATGAACATGTATCATATGACTTGCATAACTTGCATAACTTCATGAACATATAGCACATAGCTTGCATAACATGCATAACATCATTAACACATAGCATATAACTTGCATAACATGCATAACATCATTAACACATAGCATATAACTTGCATAACATGCATTGATCCTCATTCATAGCCATAACCTCATTATATCCTATCATAATCATTTCAACAATTGGTCATTAAGGCTATAGAAAACTCACAACTTGTTGATTAGCACTCCTAAGAAGAAGATTAAGTTGCTAGAGTTGATTAGAGATTGATTTGAGAAGCTATCTTCCTCTTTAGATTGATGGAGGCTCCTTCAAGTTGCATTTTGACGGCATAACGGTGTTGTAAATATTTTTAGTATGAATTAGGGTAGTCTTAGGGTGTATTTATAGATTAGTTAGGCGTTTTAGGCCCTTAGATTAACTCTAAATTAGATTAGAGCCGTCAGATCTCGTCACAAGCCATCAGACCCAGACCAAAAGCCAAACTGATGCACCCAGGTCACCTGGGCTCGACCAGGGAGGTCGACCCCCAGGTCGACCCTAGGGTCGACTCCCCAGTCGACCTAGGGGGGGAGGTCGACTCCCCAGTCGACCCCAGGTCGACCCCCTGGGTCTGGCGGGATTTTTCCCGCCACTTCTGAAAATTGAAAATTTTGTTTTTAAATCTGAATTTAAATTTCTGAAAACTTCTTTGGGCCTTATCGGGGTCATACAGACTCCGATTTTCAAAAACTCGGACTCTATTTCGCGTATTTTTCCGAGACGATCGCAATGGCGTAGCCCGTTTCCCCTGATTCGGATTTTTAAATTTGATTCTGCCCTGTTTTATATTATAGCTAGTTATTCAACATACGGGGAGTTACATTCTCCCCTACTTAAAGGATTTCGTCCCCGAAATCTCTAAGTCAAGAAGAACGTATCCTACCATCCAAACAACCATCTACTCAAACCATCAAACACTGGCATCCATTGTCCTTAAAGTTTCTAATGCGGTATGAACATATGCAAAGAGTGTGTGTATATGTTCCCTGTCTAATGCAAAATTAGGCGGTCCACTTAATTAGTTGACCTCCTTAATGCAAACCATGATAGTGCCATGCATCCAATATGTATGCGAAAGATCCCTATCGACACGTACTATTTCTACATGTGTGCACAACCATACACAAAAATGCATCATCCATATGATAACGCAACCATTATACATCCATTAATATAGCTACCTACACACAATTTTATGCAATATGCAATATGAAATGATTGAGCCGATCTAGTGCCTAGAGTGTGTGTATATGCATCCACAAACAACCACTAGCAACCACTTGCATCCACATGCATCCATCAATCATAACATGTCTCAAACACATGTTTCAACCATAGGCTTACCCTATCTATAGGTCAAAGGTACTAATGAGAGGACATACTAAAGATAAGATAAGCACTAGACAAACGATAAAGGAGAAGTTAAAAGATATACCCTAAAAAAGGAATGGGTATAATGAACGCATCTTCGCTTCTGTCTCCCAAGTAGCATTGCTCTCACCTTCTCCCCTTTTCACTTTGACTAGTCGAATCTCTCTGTTTCTCAACTTCCTAATCTCTGACCCAAGGATGCGGGTAGGAGCTCGTCGAATAATCGCATCACGCTCTACCTTTACTTCCCTAAGCAGGCTCGGCTCTACCACCTCTGCGGTCTCATGTAGGCACTTCCTTAAATGTGACACATGGAATACGTCATGTTCCCTATGCAACTGAACTATCTCTCGAAGATAAACTGAAGCTAGCCATGGAGCAGTCCTCTTGCTCTTCACGGGTATGAAATGGGCGCTCTTAGTAAGTCTATCTACCACAACCCAAATTCTCGTATTACCCTTCCTTGATCTATGTAACCCATCAATAAAATCCATCGAGACGCTATCCCACTTCCCTTGCGGAACTTCCAATGGGTGAAGCAACCCACCGGGTTTCTTTTGCTCCGCTTCCATCTGTTGGCACACCAAGCATTTAGCGACATACTCGGCCACTTCTTTCTTCATACCGGCCCAAAAGAAAACTCGCTTCATGTTTTGGTACATCTTATCCCCACCGGGATAAATGGTCATCCTAGAACGGTGTGCATCATCAAGAATAGTCTTCCTTAAACCCTCGTCTTGCAGTACACAAAGTCTACCGTCTCTACACAAGCACCCCCTATCGTCTAGGGTGTACCTACTCAAATGGCTGGACGACTCCCGCCTTATGAGCCTCTCTACCAACTCAACCAACTGTGGGTCATCCCGCTGTGCCTCGCCAATCCGTCTCAAAAGAGTAGGTCTGACCTCCAAGGATGCTAGCCAACCGGGTATAAAGTCAACGGAAGGTCTGAAATCAAACATCGAGATAAATTCCAAGCTTCGTCGTTCCACGAACAATGGACTCCAGGACAACCTTTTTCTGCTCAAGGCGTCCGCCACCACGTTACCCTTGCCAGGGGTATACGCTATCTCGAAATCATAGGATGCTAAGAACTCCATCCACCTTTGCTGTCTCAAGACTATGCGCTCGAAGAGTCTCCAACACTTCCCTAAGATGTGGGGCATGATTTTCTCCACCTCTGGAGAAAACCAGGATATTCTCCCATACAAAATCATCCCAACTATCCATCTCTCACGCAGACCATCCTAGTCGAATTCGACATCCCCCAAGTGCAAGCCCAAAGGCCTAAACCAATATCAGACAAACACCCAAGGGATACCTCCTTCGAATTCAGACGACCTACGTGAGATGATACTAATAAAACGGCTAAATGATTAAGCCCTTGTCCAACTCTGGATGTCCTTGCCAATCTCGCTCCAAAACCACCGTTGATCAAATGACTGGCTTTGCTTAACCTATTAAGCACACACGAAAACTTATTTCGCTTTTAGAAAAGACCAAGATGTCATCCACAAAGACCCCTACGAAGTTATTTAGGTACTCCCTGAACCCTCTACTCATCAAATCAACAAAGTATGCGGGGGCGTTCGTCAAACCAAATGGTATCACCAGCCACTCTTAGAAACCATCTGGAGTCCTAAAGGCGGTCTTCTCTATACTATCCTCAGTCACTCCCAACTGATGAAACACTGAGGCGCCAACCAACCAATCAAAAAGATCATCAATCCTTGGCAATGGGTGTCTATTCTTCTTTGTGAGCTTGTTAAGCTCTCCATAGTCTGCACAAAGTCTGATGGACCCATTCGCCATCGTGGCAAAAACTACTGGAGCACCCCACTCCGATATACTTCGTCTTATGAACCCCTCTCAAGAAACTCCCCTACTTGCTTATGGAGTTCCCTCCTCTCACGAGGAGCCATGTGGCGCACTGACAAAGATACTGGTTTAGCATCGTCTACCAGATATATTCGGAGGTCTATCTCCCGCTTTGGAGGTAAGCCCTTCTCCTCCTCGAACTCATCCGAGTATTCCCGGACCACTCTAACAGATCGCAAATTCCCGACCGAAGCGTCAGGCAATTCAAGATAACTTAGCATAACAGAATCTATGGGATTACAAGAGATCTCGAGAGTGTTACCCAAGCGGGTCATGAGCCTAACAACTCTCCTTTCGCAATCAAGAACGGCACCATTACTGGATAACCAGTCCATGCCCAAAATCAACCCATAGCCCGTGAAGCCCAAACAAAAGCATCACCTCTAAACTCAACGCTAAGTATGGAGATCTTCAAACCCAAACATATCATGGACAAATAAGTGGAGCCCCCCCCCCCCAATTGGGTTTGAAACAACCACGGGATCATCTACCAAACTGGTGTCTAGGTGCAGTGACTCAACTAATGATGATGAGATAAACGAATGTGGTGCGCCAGAGTCGAATAAAGTTCGAACAGGATGACCGAGAGAACCAAATTTCAACTTAGACGGTCCTACCCCCATCAGGTATACCCGTCGTGAGGGAATACATCTACCCTCCAGAAGATCCTGTACTTCGTCCTTACCTCTTTGGACCACCCCAAGGTGTCCTATTTCTCCAAAACAACTAGCCTTCCCCTTCACATTCTCCTTTCGTGGCCTTCTTACCACGATGAGGTTTCGTCCTTTATTTACCTAATAGCTATTTGAACCTTCCTCTCCCGTCCATCTTAAAGGTACCTATAAGCCCTCCACCTCCTTGGACTAACTTCTTAGCCTGGCAAACGTCTTAGTCCCTTGAAGTGGTTCTTCCGTCCTTCATGCGGAAGTCCTTATTTATATTAAAAAGACATCTATACGCGGAGGGAAAATTCAAAAAGAGAAAGAGGAAGAGATTCAAAACGGAGAATCCGAAGGATAAAGATATGGCTATTTGGGGATTATGCTTTTCTTTCAAAAACTTTTCTCTTAAAAGACATGTTTTTGAAAATACTTCTTCCGAAAATGTTTTTAGAAAAATAGTTTTCTAAAAATTTTATCTGTTCTGGTAACCTTAAGCTCTGATACCACGTGTAACACCCCACACCCGCTAAGGTCACTCACAAAGGGAACGCCTTAGCTTCGGTGGAGTATTTAAGTGAATATAGAACTGAAAAATTACAACAAGACAGATATAAGTAATACTTTGAAATTTAAAACATCATTTCATTGCAGCAGAAGGTAAACATGTTTGGTTACATCAAACCAACAAGAGTCAAGTACAAAATATCCATCTCGTTAAAACATAAGTACATAATCCCACTACATATTAATAGCCATAATAGAAAAGATAACCGAGCTTTTCTTCAAGAGTCCAAGCTCCAAAAGATAGATGAAGCAATCCGATCGAAGCCCACTAGTGCTAGGCCCACACTGATAACCTGAGGGTTGGGGAAAAAAATAAAAACAACGGGGTCAGACATAAGTCTGAGTGAGCCCTATAACCTCAACAATACAATCATTAAAGTAATTAGGGTATGATATAAACCTGGTACGGTACGACTGGGGATAAATGACTACACTAAGCCGCCAACTAGACTTAGGATGAACTAAGATAACGGTAAAGACGCGCCTATCCACCCAAGGATAAATACTACACTGCACCACCCCAGATCTACCCACTCAAGGGTAATTCCTACACTGCACCACACCAGACCCACCCACCCAAGGGTAATTCCTACTTAAAGGTTGATCCCACTAAGTGTACTTAGTAATTTTAATAGTAGTTTCGTGTACCCCTAGCTGACTACATAGGTGCCGTCTGCCCCTATCTCCACTAGGTGTACCCACAACTTAGTAATTTTAATAGTAGTCTCTTGTACCCCTAGCTGACTACATAGGTGCCGTCTGCCCCTATCTACACTAGGTGTACCTGCTACTCCCCAAGCGATCGGCTCCCTAATGTAGATACCCGTGCTGGCCCCACAGTGGGGTGTATCACTCCCCAAAGTGGCAACCCGATAATCAATGGTGCACGGCTTATACCTACACGATGCAACAACGTCTTACCTACCAGCCCGGGTCCACACACGCATATGAAACCCGTTGGACTTGCGTTGCCACCGCTACCCCGTTTTGGCCTCTTATAGTCAAGCCCAGTACGCGTGTCCCGTCCTCGACATGGGTCGAGCCCAATAAGATACATATGGGTTACTGGTTAAAATGGGCCCCCACAAGCTACTACTTAAGCTTGTCATTTTATCTAGTGCATCCCACTTAACCCTTTTTAATAATCATGTCCACTTACAGGTTAAGTCATCAAATCATATATCAATTGCCACTCAAGGCACCCACTAGATTTCCCCATGCCACCCAAGTCACTTACTTGATTTCCACATGCCACCCAAGGCACTTACTTAACCCTTTAATCATGTTTAATTACATGTTCCACTTTGGTTAAGTATTTTAATCTTATCTTCCATTGCCACCCAAGGCAACCACTAGATTTTCCCTATGCCACCCAAGGCACTTACTTAACCCTTTAATCATGTTTAATTACATGTCCCACTTTGGTTAAGTATTTTAATCTTTTCTTTCATTGCCACCCAAGGCAACCACTAGATTTTCCCATGCCACCCAAGGCACTTACTTAACCCTTTAATCATGTTTAATTACATGTTCCACTTTGGTTAAGTATTCTAATCGTATTTTCTATTGCCACCCAAGGCAACCACTAGATTTTTCCACATGCCACCCAAGGCACCCACTTAACCCCTCATGTCCCTCTACATGCTAATATGGTTAAGTGTTTCTTAATTGATTAAGAACGTAACCGTTGTAAAGACCTCTCACATTAGACTATCTTTTATGGCAGCTGGATTTGCCGGTCGGGTCCGGGCAGCCTTACGCCATAACCGAGTCTAACCTCGTGTCTATACACTTGTCACGTATTTAGTTTGTGCCTAAGACCTCTCACATTGGGCCAATCATTTGTAGCCGCTGGATTTGCCAGTCGGTTCCGGGCAGTCTTATGCTACAAAAGGGTCCAACCTTGTGTCTTAGTCGATTAATTACACCTAATTAATCACCCCCATATTTCGAATTAATTTTCCCTAATTAATTCCAATTTCAACGATGTACATAATTGACTCAATTATGTCCATCTACTTTATGGTATGCATAATCATACCAACTTCACACCATTTCATTTACATGTATATTAACCCCATCGTTCCCCACGTAATTCGCGAACATGACATAAAAGGGAAGATTCATCACAAATACAATGGGTTCAACTTGCATAACATCAACATGGGTTTAAAGGTGTCAACATGCATATAGCATCAACCGAACTAACATAAATAATCAACCCAAACTTGCATGAATCACATATGTCATAAGGAGGTTAACTTGCATAGGTTATTTATGTCATACAAAGGGGTAAACTTGCATATGTATATATGACATACAAAAGGGGTTAACTTGCATATGTATCCATATCATACTAAGGTGTAAACTTGCACATGTTACTTGCATATAATCAAACACCAAACTTGCATAACATGTCATATATGAACTTGCATATAATCATACACCAAACTTGCATAACATATCATGTATGAACTAGCATATAATCATACACCAAACTTGCATAACATATCATGTATGAACTAGCATATAATCATACACCAAACTTGCATATCATGGTGTCATAATGGATCAATGTTTCTCATATGACTTGCATATCTTGCATAACATCATAAACACATAGCATATGACTTGCATAACTTGCATAACACCACAAACACATAGCATATGACTTGCATAACTTGCATAACATCATAATCACATAGCATATGACTTGCATAACTTGCATAACATCATGAACATGTATCATATGACTTGCATAACTTGCATAACATCATGAACATGTATCATATGACTTGCATAACTTCATGAACATATAGCACATAGCTTGCATAACATGCATAACAACATTAACACATAGCATATAACTTGCATAACATGCATAACATCATTAACACATAGCATATAACTTGCATAACATGCATTGATCCTCATTCATAGCCATAACCTCGTTATATCCTATCATAATCATTTCAAAAATTGGTCATTAAGGCTATAGAAAACTCACAACTTGTTGATTAGCACTCCTAAGAAGAAGATTAAGTTGCTAGAGCTGATTAGAGATTGATTTGAGAAGTTATCTTCCTCTTTAGATTGATGGAGGCTCCTTCAAGTTGCATTTTGACGGCATAACGGTGTTGTAACTATTTTTAGTATGAATTAGGGTAGTCTTAGGGTGTATTTATAGATTAGTTAGGAGTTTTAGGCCCTTAGATTAACCCTAAATTAGATTAGAGCCGTCAGATCTCGTCACAAGCCATCAGACCCAGCCCAAAAGCCAAACTGATGCACCCAGGTCACCTGGGCTCGACCAGGGAGGTCGACCCCCAGGTCGACCCTAGGGTCGACTCCCCAGTCAACCTGGGGGGGGGGGAGGTCGACTCCCCGGTCGACCCCCAGGTCGACCCCCTGGGTCTGGCGGGATTTTTCCCGCCACTTCTGAAAATTGAAAATTTTGTTTTTAAATCTGAATTTAAATTTCTGAAAACTTCTTTGGGCCTTATCGGGGTCATACAGACTCCGATTTTCAAAAACTCGGACTCTATTTCGCGTATTTTTCCGAGACGAACGCAATGGCATAGCCCGTTTCCCCTGATTCGGATTTTTAAATTTGATTCTACCCTGTTTTATATTATAGCTAGTTATTCAACATACGGGGTGTTACATAGTGATACCTCAGAACTGATTTTACTACTAGCCTCTCGACTACAACAACCAACCTAATCTTCCCATTGGGACATGTAGGGGTAAGAGTCTACTGCTCGCTACCAAACAGCCAAGCGAGAACCCTTTCTCTAACCAGCTCTGATACCAACTGTAACATCCGTGATTTTTGACCGTTCAAATTGACAATGATCCTCAATGTCGACTTAAACAAATCACAAAAAACAGATAATTATTGAGATTTATATAAGAAAAAGAAGAGAAGAAGAAAAAAACACAGAATCTCATAGCCGAAGGACAAAATATAATAGATAAATAACAGTTCTTGAAGCTGTTAAAACATACATTTGATTATATTTTACAACAATTATCAGAGTTAACTAACATAAACATACCAATTATTTGCAGAGGAGTAATAATAATGAATACATATGTTAAGCTCCATCTTCATCTTCATAACATTGTCTTCAATAGCTGGAAACTCAGGCTGACCCTAGCATAAATGAAAAGCCAAAGACACTCGGATCAGAACTAAAATATTCTCATATTAGTTTGATAATATGAGTGCAATATCTTAAGAGATGTTATGGGAATTTCCATCTCCTAAGGATCCATTAAACTAGATACTATATAATATAATATGTTATTATAATAGTGTCTATGGTTAAATATAAAATATTAAAATAGTGTAAGCGAGATTACCATTATTACCCTTACACCGTTTATACCGTTGCTGTACAGTTTGCATATAACACACCAGTATGTAGGCACGTTAAATCAAAATCGTTGGGGGATCGATCAGGATAATATGACAAGGCATACGAGGAATGCCCAGAGCATGAATATACTAGTTGTACACCCGGACTGCTGGTAACGCATAGCTGCGACTACCGCCCACGTCAGACAATACTCCCAAATCATGGATGCGCATCAAATCAAATCAATCAAACCGAGGGACTATAGTAATAAAGGAAGAAGTGTTGCCGATGGAGGTAACTAACCCCACTTGGTCATGGTATAGCCCTGTTTTAGTCATTTTAATTATGGACATCCATAATCGTTATCTTTCTTCAAATCCAGTAATCGCCTCCAAATCAACCTACTTCATTCTGGAACTCCACCGCGTACACAGTTGTTAATGAGGTTTTCGGTATTGGCAGAGAGTATGATATTATCCGATCCCGGTCTCTTTAATAACCAAAAGTTTACATTTTTCACACCGGTGAGTTCTTTTACATTTCTAAGGGGTTTGTACTTCATATAAAAATATCAGATTTTTCGTAAAAGTCATTTCAATATTCAAGACAAAGTATTATTCATAATAAAATCTCCATTTAAAGTAATTTAAAATCTTGAAACAATTCCAAATTTAAAATAATTTGAATATTAAAATAGTTAAAATATATTTAAAATAGTTTAGATATATAATTGAAATAGTTTGAAAATAAATAATTTGTATTTAAAGTAGAATTTCAGATTTAGTAAAATCTATAGGTAAATTATTAAAATAGTTTGTAAAATAAGTAGATAAATATTAAAATAGTTAATTTAAAATAAATAATAAAATAAAACAGTTATAAGATAAGTTATTTATAAAGAAAATTATTATTATAAAAATGAAATAGTTTAAAAAATGGTTTAAAAATAATATAGTTGGAATTAGAATCATATCTTCAAAATTTAACAAAACAGGAAATCAAATTTCAGTTTCAAATCAATTCGACCAAATTTCAATATCTTAATTTAAAAGAATTTGACTTCCCATTTATATTCAATTTGATTCAACAGTTCGATTTCAAACGATTTAATAATTAAATTTCAATTACAATTCTCACTTTGCATTATTCGATTATAAAAATCCCGAGTTCACAGTTCAATTATTACTATAAATCAGGTTAATTCAAAGTAATATCAATGGTGGGTAAACAATTCAATTTAGGTTATATTCAATTCAGTTTAACTTCAGTGATCCACATTTACGAATTCCTTAAAATCGAAAATTTTATTTCCATGGCTTAATGTTCAAATTTAAACAAAATCGATTAACAAATGTCATTTATTTTTTTCTTTAAAATGATATTCCAAAATTCAAGATAAAAAACAATTTTTATTTAACCAATCCGTGTTCGTATAAAATTTTCTATCCTATGGCCAAGTAATACACAAATTTTAATTTTAGTAATTTGGGAAAGGATATATATCATTTCAATCCAAATCAGGGTCATAGGTAACATTCTTAATTCATTTTAATGATTAATCTCTGGTTCATTCGATGCCCGTAACATCTAGGGTAAATGATTGGGACTAATCAACACAAACAATGATCACAAAAAAATCAAGGTGAATAACAGGTAAATTCACACAAATAAACATCAATATGTCAAACATATCAAATCCAAGCCATTCGTTACATCAGTGCATCAAAATTGTTCTATATTGTACAAAATTACTAGTTATCAGATGATGGGTTTTAAACTAGCAATAAAATGTCAAATTTTTACATAACTGTAAAATTTATACTCACGGTCAAATCAAATTACACTATCGATGCTAGTTAACATAAATATGCAATTTTAACAACCAAACCTCAATTAATACAATCATATCATAACATAGTTTTAATTTAACAAATAATCAAATACTTCTGTTAGGTGTGAGTGGGTTTAATCACTCACCTTTGATTTCAAATGAGATTGGAATCCAAAATTTAGCCCAAAATTTTACGGTCTTAGAATTCATCCTAACTGCACCATCGCGAAAAGCTCGTCAATACGATTCCAATGCAATAAACCGCACGTCAAATTGAGTTCGTATGAAAAAGTTATACACGATTATCATTCAGATTCTCAAATTAAAATAAAATAAACAAGATAAACTCTCACCAAACAATCGTACCACATCATCCATCTTCTACGCAACATCCTTACGCATGCTACAGGCAATTAAACAAAACCGAAGTCAATTTATGTCCAAACCCATCCACTTCTCTCCTCTGTCTCTTCGACTTCGCATGGCCGCAACCTTCAAGACGCGAATGGAAATGTAGATCATGGTTCAAGTAACC
Source organism: Allium sativum (assembly GCA_030737875.1). Taxonomy (NCBI): domain Eukaryota; kingdom Viridiplantae; phylum Streptophyta; class Magnoliopsida; order Asparagales; family Amaryllidaceae; genus Allium; species Allium sativum. Next base: position 37,695,090 of record JASFAX010000020.1, on the reverse strand, counting down.
CAGAGAAATAAGTTTCACAAGTTTAGGAATTTTCTTTGAATGGTTATACATTTTTGAAAGAGAAGGAACATTAAAAAAAATTAAAAGAAATAATGGACTTTCACGGCAATGAAACAATAAGAAGATGGAAACGTAAATTAAGTTAGACTTTATGAATATTTATTTGTAAAAGAATCTCAATGGTTAATGAGATAAATAAAACATTCAAGCTTTTCTTATTCATATTTAATTCAATTCCCAAACGTTGCTAACTTAAATTAAGGCTAATATTAGTTATAGGAATCAATAACATATGTTACAAATGTCAAATTCAATTATTATTTACCATTTTCTGCTGAACATTAATTATATTAAATTAATTAACTTTCCTTTTTATTCAACTTTCATAATTAGCAAATTTTATCGTTTTGACTACTCAAAATTTTACCATAGTTTAAAACGAATTCACATATAAAATTCAAAGTTAATTATTACATTAATTCTCAATATATAAGGAATTCAAAATTTATAAATTTATTTTATATATTGTTAATTCAATGTTAAATTCAAATGTCATTATAAAATACTTTACCGAACAATCTTACTTATATTACCAAATACAAGTTATAATCATATATAACTATTGAAAGTTCATCACTTAATAAACTAGATTAAGTTCATATCATATCGATTTATAAAATGAATCCTAAGTTTTTGATTTGATTCCATTTCAAGCATTATTTACAAAATCAATTCTTTATTTACATCAAAAGTAAACAACAATTTTGCCCATCGTAAAAGGAAGTATAAGATTTATTGGCCTGCGAATATGAATGTTCCCTTTTTTATTAACCTATTTGTTCTTTCATTGAAATTTGAAATAATACAATGTGCATGACAATTCAAACGTTTACAACAATCAATGATATCAAAATATTACAAAACTATCTATATATGAATACGTATGTAAAAGATATATCATCGAATCATGCCAAAAATTGAAGATCATATTAAACTGGATATACAAATTAAACTGGGCAATTAAATTTAAAATTAATCAATATCAATTCAAGTCCTAATAACTTTCTATAAATTCTACAATTACATTTCTAACCACTTTCTTCCAATTAAACATTTATTTCAATTTAATTTCAAAACAGGTTAGTTTTACTCAAATCAAAATAAAATTCAAACTAACTTTGCAAATCGTTTTTTTTTTGTATTTAATTCCAACATTGATTTTTTTTTCCTTTTTAACAATTCAATTGAATTTAAACTATAAATTCTTTAACTAAATTCAATTTTATTTTCTTTAAGATTTCAAAATTTCAATATTAATTACTACAAACAAAATCAAAGTTAAGTTTACAATCAAAACAACTTATTATTGTTATAATAAGTTGAAATTCATTACCTAATCCAAAAATGCACCCCATCATTTGCTCTCTCCACCCCGTTTAATCCAAAAATGCCCTTATTACATATTATTTCTGCGTCAATTTATTTGAATAATATCATCTATATTAATGATTAATTTATTTACTATTTAGATCTTTGCAACTTCCGTGTATTGCTAACATACTCGATCTCAAAATGCATAGCGGAAAACATTGTTGATAGTATAGTTTTAAATTTTTAATAATTGCTTTTACTTTTTTTTAATAAATATTTGTAATTTCTGTCTTTTTTTATAAAGATCATGTACAATGCTGATTTTAATTTTAATTATAGTTTGCAATTTAGCATCGAACACCCATATCTATAGTTGGAATTATTATTTTTTAATCATTTTGCAACATTAGACAAACTATCTAATTGGCTGTTAAAGGGAAAATTTTGAAATGAAATTTTGAAATTTAATTCGATGGGTGAAGAGCAAATAATAGGGTGCGAATAGCCAAACCCATAACATTATTAAAATTAAATATACCTAATTGAAGAGAGCCAAAATAAAAATCAGTGATCAATTTAATTAAATCATGTTTTAGAACATCCTAGAAGGTTTCACAAAATAAAATAGGAAAACCATCTGGACTAGGGGCCTTATCATTGGGCATATCTTTTATATCCTTAAAATTTCAATTTCTAAGAAAGGATAATTTAAATCTTTTAAATCAATATTAATAACAGAAGGATATGAAAAGTCCCAACTAGCACTAATTCTGTGCACATTAGAGCGACCAAAAATATCTTATAATAATTAGTAAATTTCTTAGTAAGCTCATTTTGGTCAAAAATATCAATATTGTTAATAAAAATAGAATTACTACGCTTCCTACCATTGTCAACTCTATGAATTTTTTTGATGTTTAAATCTCAGACATCCATACAATTAATCCTAGACCTTTTTTTCACATAATTTCCTCTTGTTAAATAATCCTATTAAGTTCCTCTTTAAGACTAACAAGAATATTTTTTTCTAGAAATATTCAATAACCTGCACTCATCAATTTTATTTAGATTCAAAATTTCATTCATTAAATTAATCTTCTTGATTCTAATATTACCAAAAATATCCTTATTCCATTTTAGGAAGAAATCAATTTAGGAAGAAATTGGATCGAGGGAACCACATCCTTCACATCAAAGCTACAGTGAATGGGACCAACACTGCAAAGCGATGGATCACGCGAGCAGGCGAAGCCACTCAGCAAAGCAGAGGTATTTGTCATCTAATCCGTACAATATATATATATATATATATATATATACGTATATATAAGGAAATTCTAAGCTTTTGTTATTCATAAATAAGTATTAAATAATAGAAGTGTCTGTACTCCAAACAGTAGCGGTATATATTGAAAATACTAGTGTAGCTTTTTGCATTTGTGACCAATATAAAGAAAAAAAATCATGTTTGTCTATGTGATTTCCATTGAGCACATGTTGGTGCATATTTCTTGCTACAATGCATCGTTATTTGGTAGTGTATTTGTCATCTCATGCCACTGCACTATTTTAACAAAGAAGATTGGAATCGGGTCACTAGAATTATTTTTATATGTAACATTAGTATCAATATTTATATGCTTACTTCTATGCTTAGGGTTGTAAATGGATGCAGTCAGATATGGATAGTGTTGTATCTGTATCCATATCCAAAAATAAAAATTCGTATTTGATATCCACGGATATTAGTTTAAGAATATATGTATCTGTATCCATTGATATTTTCAGACATCCGAAAATATCCATATCAAAAAATTTAATAATACACGTCGAATATGGTTATTCGATAATATCCAAAAATAAAACAATAAAACAATACATCACTCACATTTCACATAAATATTTGAGTCATAAAACATTTTTAAAAAAGCAACTATAACAAGGACATCAATAATATAAATTTCATATAACAAATACTTTAGAGATAAAGTACCCAAAATATTAAAGGCACAATCTTAAGACCAAAATAAAACAAAACATAAATCATAGAGGTATATACATAATCATGTCATAATTATAACCATATCACAAAATAAAATAAGCACTTAACTTAAAACGGTGCATAATACCAAATACAAATACAAATACAACCTTTGTTTTTTGTGGTATGGGTATATAATTTATCCAAAAGTTGAGATTAGTTTAGTTATTTTAAGGAAATTTATATATTAATTTAAGCATAGGTAAATTATATATATATACATATACACAAAAAAAAAACTCACACATACACATACACTCACACATACATACACATTAGAAAATAAGACGAATATTTTTTGGATACAGATTACCGCTATAACCATATCCGTATCCGGAAGAGTTTTCAAATACTGATATCTGTATCTGACTCTCGAATAAATGATATATTCCGTATTTTCAAATAGGAATGCGAATGAATATCAGATTTTCCAGGTATTCATTGATATGCCTATCCGTGTTTGTCTAAGCAAAGAAAGATTTAGTCTTGTTGTGCTTTTCCTTGTTCAATTATGATAAGCATTTGCAATGTCCTAGTGATAAATATCCAAATGTTGGTTCTACTGCTTGTAGTGGCCAAAGATGAAATATTCTAAATTTGTTCTTCAATGTTTTTGTTTTTCCCCTTCAGTTTCTATCCTCTTTCTATTTTTCACTCGCTTCTCACACTCAAAGTTATCATCATATTTTCTTTTTCTTTATTTTAATGTCATGATATAAGACGTTGTATTTTGTTTCTTGTATGTTTTACCACTGTATTCTCCCTCTTTGGCCATAGAGTTTATAGTCGTCGGAATCATATAGTTTGAAAGAGGCAGAGTTAAATCACTGTACTGGATTTTGTCGGGTATCATATTATTTGGTTGTTAATAATGGTACATTGTTCCGGTGTATACTGTGTGTTTTCTATGCTGTGTTCATCTTAGTATATTCAATATTTCTGTGTCTACAACTCTATATGATTCATTGTATAGTTTGTTTGATTTTTCGTGTATATCATTCCTACACGTTCTATTTCTATCTCGATAGGTGTATCTTGAGCCATAATATAGTTCTAGATTTGGCACACAAAAACTTTAGATTGGCATGGCATAATCACCAAAAATCGCTTGTGTAAACTCAGCTGGCCTAGATCAGCCGCCTGGCAATTTTTCAGATTTGGCACTCAAAACTGCTGATCGGTATGGCATGATCACAAAAAATCACATGCACGCATCAGGGCTGGCGCGACCCAAATTTTGGTAAATTTGGGAGTTGAAATCCGTGATGTGAAATTGACACCTCGAAATGCCTTGGTCAACATGGGATATAATCTGAAAATCATGGTTGTGAATCAGGGATACAATGCGAAAAATAATTGGCTCGACATGGTGAAGCGAAATTTGGCAAATGGCAAGGCATGAATCTGACAAACTGGAAAATACACGCGGATCACTCATTTTTGCTTGCACGACTCAATCAGATCATGGTTTTGGGGATGCGAAAATTGGCATTTGGAAAATGGTTCAAAAGAGGGTCATCACTTAAAATACTTGTTGATCACTGTTTTTTGGTGATCGACAAGTGACGATTACCATTTTTTCTAGATTTTTCCAGGCTTCAATTTTTTGGACTATGACTTGATTTTTTAGCTAAGTTTTAGAGATACGAGTTTCGCCTCCCCTCGAGATATAAAACTCGAGCTGATGCATGTAAATTCACCAATAAATTCCCCTCTCTTGGCATTCAAATAGCTTGGCTTGATATTTTTGGACCTTGGACATACGTGAGAGCTTTCTTTGGAGCTTATTAATGGCTTCCATAACCATTCCCATGGCTCTTGGACATCTCTTGGACTTGTGAACTTCATATAGAAGTTTGTCTACAACTTTTTGGCATTCACTTAGACTTTTAGAGAATATTTGGACTTTTTGGATATTCTTGGACATTGAAGCTTTTCATTAGCCATTGTTGTTCAATCTAACACACTTTGGCTCAACAAAGAAGAAGAGCATTTTGGTCAAAGTTATGAATTAACAAGATATTTGTTTTTCTACTATAGAACTTTGTACATTCAAATTGCCCGATCTTGTATAACATTGTAATCAACAAAATTATGATGAATGATTACTACAGATTAGATACAGGAATTTGTGTCGAACCAATATAAAAAGTTGTGTGTCCCCTTTACATTTCAGTATTTTGGTTATTTCTTTACATTCCGGGGTTGGCGTACATGAATAGCAAACTTTCCACGTCAACACTTTGGCGTGTCAGGAAGGGACACAATAACTTTGACTACTTCTTCGATTTTGGTCTTCGACTTCGATTTTTGTGCATGGATTTGGTAAAGTGCAATAAGCTCAACACTATCGCCGAGGCTCAAGGTATTTGAAGGGAAGGAAGTCAAAGCTTTTCGATTGGAAATCCCTCGAATTTCGTCACTCGAGATGATGTTGATAGGATGATTAACGATTTGGCTTTCAATTTGAATGCTCGACTCGAGCGGAAAGAGGAAGCGGTGAATACTTTTATCGCTCGGATTAAGGCTAGACATGGAAGTGCGGGAAGGACTAGAGGCCAAGCATACATCATCGGGACAAGTAGTTGTGTTCCGCAATTCGCGACTCAAGACTTGGGCGACCTCACAAACCAATCAGCAGGGCGACGCCGATCCTCGAACCGGTGTCGTTCCCGCTACACTTGGGGGAATACCCCTAATCCCATCATCGCTCAAACCCGTGATGCTTTGCTTGGTCAAGTCGCGGGTTCTGACATTTGTAATGTGGCTCGAATTGCTTTGTGTGCAGGTTTGGATGGTAACTCTTCCACTGTTTTGGGAGTAACGATTGCGCCCATTGTGGCTCCTTAGGCTGGGATTTGACTATTTTTTCTTTTCACAAATCAATCGATTATTACTGGGGGCACCAATGTCGACTTGGATAATTTGAATCAGCTACTCGCTTTTGTTAATGGATCTCAAATTGTGGATGTTATTCGTCTATTTACTCGAGGCGGTGCCTCTTCTTTGAATGTTTATTGCGTTACTCGCAGTTCGTTCTCTTTATTACAAGGAATTCTCTTAACTCATTGGACTTCAATTTGTCGGTGTTGGAAGCTTATAATGGTTGGATGGATCCGAATGCCCATCCGGTGTGCTATGTGCACCACATAGAAGTTCTCTCAACTTCGGATAATTTAATGGCAAAGTGTTTTCTGCTTTACTTGACAGATGCAACACTGCCGTGTGGTTTTGGCAGTTGGAAACAAATTTGATTCACTCTTGGAATGCCTTGGTTAGCAGGTTTGTCGAGTAGTTCAGAGTTCACATCGCTCTTCCAAAAAGAATTATGACTCTAACAACAATCAAGTTGAAGTCCAACGATACTTTACATAAGTTCTTGAAAAGGTTTAATGCGACGGTGGCATCGGTCGATAGATCCGAACTGTCCATGGTTTAATGGTTGTAGTCGCTGGTATTCTGGATAAGTCTGATTTAAAATCTCATTGCAACAGGACCAGCCGAGGGATCTTGGTGAGCTTTACTTTAAAGAGGAAATGTTTCTTCATGAAAAGGATGCGAGCAATGACAAAAAGTTCTCGAGGCTAATGTGGTTAACAGTGGAGCACCGCCCACTCTGGTAAAGCAAAGAATTTTGGCACAAGTAAACCTCCTTCGGGGAATGATTGAAACATGGCATAGAAGCAACCTAAGTTCCTGACTTATTTGGAACTTACTCATACTCTCGAAGAGATTTACTTGGAGGTTCATGCCACTGCACCTTTCAGGAAGCCCCCCGCGAGAGAGTCAACTCAAAGAGAAAAGGATTCTGGACAGCATGGCTTGTTTCATGGTCACGGTAGTCATAACACAAATGATTGTCGGCATCTTCGGGATATGGCTAAAGAGTGTGTCATATGTTCTGAGCTGCACAGTTTTTCCGGACTCGGGCTATGGTGTCAGGACAAGCACGACTCCTTTATTCTACTCTGGATAGGCCCAACGCCTATGGTGGCATTGTTATCAACTAATCCTTGTTCTTGCTCTAGTGTCTCAGATTTAGGCCTCTCAGACATCAATATCTTATGGCTTGTGGTTTCTGGATATTTTGGCTCTTGGTTTTGTTTGATTCTTTGGATTTTGGTATTGGCTTTTTGGTATCTTGGCTTTTGGTTCTCCTTGGCTCTTTGGTTGCTTGGTTTAGAGTATTCTTTGGCTTCTTGGATTTTGGTGCTTTGGATTTTTGTGTTTGGATTTATCTAGTTCTTGGTTCTCCGGCTTTTGGATTTCCTGGATTTATAGGATTATGGTTAGAACTTGGAATCTTTTGAACTTTGGTTATTTGGGAATCAGCCTATGGTTTTAGCTTTATAGGCTTCGGCTGTAACACCTCAAAATTTAATATATAACATAACCATAATATAAAGATAATAAAATGGGAATTACTTAATCATACATTCATAATTAAGTAAAACCGGCTTTATCTTTGCATTCAAGTCAGCATTCTGGTTCAAATAGACCCCAAGTTTGCGTGAAACAGGCAATGTATGAAGAAGATATGAGCGGTATAAGTTTGTATATGTATAAGGGGCTTATATATAAATATAACTCAAAAATACTCAAAATATTAAAATGAGACGAAGCGGGTCCGGGATTCCAGACCGTTGTAGGGCGAACTACGTTGGGCCTGGGTTGACGTATGTGTCGACCTAATTAGTTGGTGGATCGACCCAGCAACGGTCTGGGCTGATTCATTTGCTTGTTATGGACTGTTTTTCTGACTAGATTCATTCGTTGACTCAGTGCTACATATATGGATTATATTAAAACCCTAGAATCTAAAGACTGATGTTAACTCTGTGAATTTATAAATATGTGGCTTTCTCCCATTCCAATACATACAGTTTCTTCATATCTTCAGCCTACATTAATCTATTCTGAAATAAAAATATATATAATGGGAGAATGCTGCTAAAGCCTAGATCTACAAAGATAACTCAAAATACAAGATTTTCATAGAACAACAAAAGGGATAGAAGTGGACTTTTCTACAATGGCATATATATAAGAGATTTATTCTCTTCTTCACCAAGACCCACTGTGAGTTCCCTGTTATTTTCAAATTTGATTTATAGAACTATATCGTGACAGTTAAATAAAAATTGGGTTAGAATATACAGTGTTTACAAGATAATTGCTATGCATGTTCTTCACTGTTAATTACCTATGTCGTTGTTACAAGTAAAATACATGCCTTTACTTTTGGATAATTAATCAGTCATGTGCATCTATCATCCTTTTCCCTATTTCAGTTGTCTTAGTTTACTTCCATTCTTGCCTATATGCATATGTGACTTGATTTTATTCTCCTTTCTCTATTTTTTCTGTTTTGTTTATGCTAAGCCTACGCCTTTGGAAGCCTAGGCCTTTGGAAGCCTAGGCCATGTCCGATTAAAGTTTGCATATAGAAAAAAAAGCTGGGATATTAAGAAATGACATGAATGGGGAATTTGGGCATATTGGTAATATAAGGACAGTTTGACTATAATTTGGGAAAGGGATAATATGCATATACTTCTACCTTCTATAAACATGAAATGTAGTAGAAATGAATAATAAGCATAATACTTGTACATGCTGTAATTTGGGGTAAAATTGAATGAACTAGTATATATATGTATAAACATGTTAGATTTGAATTAATACAGGCATTAAGTAAATGACATGTTAGAATATTGTAAGGACCAAATGTAGGCTAATAAGTTGAATCACTGCAGTAATTATATACATATGGGCAGGTGTTTTGGGGAAGGATTGTACATACATAATAACATGTAATATTACAACCACACTTATTAGTAAATCTAAACCTGCTAGGTTAAACCTGATTATTAATGAGCTAAGAGGCCCCTCGTTCTACCGTTTTATTGGGTTTTGGGGGCTCTTAAATCCTAGTTACTTGGGGGCACAAGCTTAGGGGGTTTGGCTTGTGTCAATCTATCGTTGGGAACCCATATCAGTCAATATCCTTGTTGGTATTTTGTTAGAGGGTCTCGCACTAGATAGGGGCCAGTGCACGCTTTATTGATCTAGATAGTAAGAGGTTCACATGGAGAAAGTAGGTACGGGCGTATTCCGGCAGAGTCATGAGCGTGCATGAGTCCGATTAGGGAAAATAAGCCACTGTAACACAGTAAATAGATTTGTGTTATAAATTGAAGGGTTAGGGAGTGATACACCCAACTGTTGGGGATGACACAAGGTATTTACGTTTTAGGAAGGCGATCGCATGGTAGTAATTAGGGTATACCTAATCCTACTATTATGTAATTAGGGTAACACCTAATCATGTTATGTAACTAGGGTACGCTTAATCTTGTTGTTTAATCCTTGTGTTTAATTCTTCTATATAATTCTGTTGTTTCTGTTAAGTAATTAGGTTAACGCCTTATCTTGTTATACTAATATTGGTGTAGATACAACCTGTTTTAGGGATATAAATGTAAAGCATTAATCGATCATTGTTTATTCCAGTTTATCCTGTTTTTATGATATTGTACTTTCTCATCCAGTCTTGTTTACCTGTCTTAATATCTCTATTTTATGCATCTTTTAAAAGCACTGGAACTCAGAAGACTTTATGTTTGACCCTTTTGTTTTTGCCTTTCTTCCTTCCCCCCAGGTTCTCAAAGTGGAAGCACTCCTCAGTGCTTAGGACTTTCTCTTTGTTGGATCTGGACTTTCTGAGATGTACCGCTTTGACTTACTTTATACTATGTTATGGCTTTCTATGAGGGATATGGTTTTATATTATTGCACTCTGTTATTTTACATTATGAGACAGATTTGAGATACTGGGTTTCTGATGTAACTAGTTTGATGATGTAGCCCATTTTGAGACTATTTTTTTTTCCAATAATAATATTGAAATTTCCACTGCTTATTTTATATTTGTTTGGGAATTTATGTCACTTTTTCCTATTGCGCTTCACGAAGCTTAATGCATTCCCTTATGAGTGATATTAACGGATGTGGGGTGTCACATCGGCCCTCTAGATGTATCTTTTTGTCTTTCTGGTTGTAGATGATTGTGCCAATCTACTTATATACGTGGTTGTTATAATCCCTACGCAGGCTCTTTGCCTGATGACACACCATCAACCCCTAGTTATTAATAAAACTTGACTATTCTGGCTTTTCTTGGTCATCTTTCTTCGATAAGGCCGCCTTGAACTCTTCTAGCTATTATTGGTCGTCTTGCCGAAGTAAGGCCGCTTTTATCTCTTTTGGCTTTTCTTGGTTGTATTACTTTGGGAAGGCCGCCTTGAACCCTTTAGGCCATCTTGCTTCAGCAAGGATACCTAGAACTCTTCTAGCTTTTTTTTTTGTCGTCTTGCTTCGGCAAAGCCGCCCTGGACTCTTTTGGTGAATCTAGGTAGTCCTGCTTCGGCAAGGCTGCCTTGAACTCTTCTGGCTTTTCTTGGTCAACTTGCTTCGGTATGGCCGCCTTGGACCCTTTTACTTTTCTTGGTCGTCTTGCTTTAGCAAGTCGTGTTGATCTCTTTCTTATTTTGGATTTTGAATGGCAATGTTTGCTTATCTATGTAACAGGAACCGGCAAGATCCTACGCTTGCTCTTCGGGAACGATTGGCCGCTCAGTCTCCTTCACGAATGAATTCAAAATCAGAAATGACTAAGTACACATACCCATGTACGGGAATATGCGAGTCCCTAGGCATGCTCTTTGTGGATGCAAATCGTTAAGTTTTTTAGTTTTATTAAAAACTATAAGTTTTATAACTTTAATAAAAATTATTTCATTTGTCGGGACGCCGATTGCAATTTAAGGAAATCTAAAATCGGATCGCGAACTCTAAGGACTCCAGTCCATGGTTTTGGACTTGGTTCGCCAAGTTTACATTCTAGTTATTTTTGGTCATCTTGCATCGGCAAGGCCGCCTTGAACTTATTTGTCTATCCTGGTCGCTTTGTTAATTCTTGGCAAGGTCACCTTGGTTTGTGGCGGGTAAGGTCTTTACTCATCTCGCTTTAGGTTGTTTTATCAGTTCACGACGGATGACTCGCCTTGTTACAACTCAAATGCTCTTGTCGGTGACACAACAATATCGGTCACTCTCGGCTTGGATCATCTTGTCACGATGATTCATCTGGTTAACTGACTATCGATTACATTAGATTTACAGATTTTGGGTTTTCATGATTTTCTAGGTATGGTTATTCTGGTTATTCATGTTCTCATATTCGTGTTATCCCTCGATTATTGGCTACTTTAATTATTCTGGCTTTTAGATCTTCGAGGTCCCTTGGATGTTGGTTATTCTTGTATTTAGGTTCTCGGCCCCTTACGATACCTTATTTATTCTGGTTGCTTGGTTATTTTGGTCTTCTCTCAAGAAACGATCCGGAGGGATCATTGGCTTTAATGGGATTTCAGGCTTTGGTTTTATCACTAATACGATCTAGCAGTGTGGTCGTGGATTCCTAGTTAGTACGATCTGATGAGACCGCGACTTTCAAGTCCATTGGCTTAATGTTTTTCTGGTTTCATGGTTTACACGATCCAATGCGACCGCGACTCTTCGACTTTCTTGGTATTGAATTTTGCTTCGAACTTCTCATGGTTTTGGTTTACAAATTCTTGGATTTCTGGTTTACTTGTAAAACACATCTCTCTTTGGTCAAGGAAAATATGTTTTAGGGGGAAAAGTGTTGGTCTGCTTTTTGGCAAAGTAGTCACATTTGAAATTATGGTTAGGGACGTGGTCGAGTTTTGAGAATGTCATCGGAAAAGAAAGCGATTTGGTTGAAGTCACAAATTGTTCAAAAAAGGTTGGAAATATCATCAATTCATGAATTCATCGTAATCAGATCGGAAAAGTCGTTAAAAACTTATAAAATCTAGCATGGCAAAATTACATGATCGATTCGGTCCAATCAACTCGAAATTCATAAGCACCTTGGTTCTATCACGAGACAAAACTTGTCGATGGAAAATATTTTTATTTTGGTAAATTCTACTTTCGATCACTCAAAAAGTGTTGTACGACACGTGTTGATCACTAAAAATCGCTTGTACAAACTATAAACTCGAAGATCATCCACTTTGGAAAGTTTCAGATTTAGCATTAAAAAACTGCTAATTAGCATGGCACGAGGACAAAAAATCATTCGCTCAACCTCAACTAGTTTGGATCAGAAACTTGGCAATTTTCCAGCTTTGGCACTTAAAAACTGCTAATCGGCGTGGCTCGATCAACAAAGCTCGCGTGCATGCATCAGGGCTGGCACATTCCAGATTTTATCAAATTTAGGATTTGGAATCCAGGATGAAAAATTGGTACTTCGAAATTGCTTGATCAATATGGGAAACAATGCGAAAAACCATGAGATCGGAATGGTGATGCGAAATTTGGCAAATGACAAAGCAAGGATCTGGAAAACTGGAAAACGCGTGCGGACCACTCATTTTTGCTTGTGCGACTCAGCCAAATCATGGTTTTGGGGATGCAAAATTTAGGATTTGGCAAATGGTTCAGAAAATGGCCGATCACCTGAAATATGTGTTGATCACTGCTTTTCAGGTTATTGACACGTTTCGATCACCATTTTTCCAAGATTCGACTTTTTGGACCACGGCTCGAGTTTTGGTTATGTTTCGGGGATACGAATTTCTCATTCCCTTGGGATACGAAATTTGGGCTGATGCATTGAAAATTCACCTATAAATACCTCTTTCTAAACAATCAAAGGGCTTGGTTTGGTATTTTTAAACCTTGGGCACATGGGAGAGCTTTCTTCGGAGCTCATTAACGGCTTCAATGGCATTCTTATGGCTTTTGCACATCTCTTGGACTTGTAAACTTCATATAGTAGTTTGCCTACAACTTTTTGCATTCACTGGGACTTCTGGACATTTTTGGATTTTCTTGTACATTGAAGCTTTCCATTGGTCATTATTGTTCACTCTAACACACTTTGGCTCAACGAAGAAGAAGAGAAATTCGGTCAAAGTCATGAATTAACAAGATATTTCTTATTCTATTATACAACTTTGTACATTCAAGTTGTACGAACTTGGATAAACATTGTAATCGACATAATTATGATGAATGATTAAAATAAAGTGGACATAGGCGTTTGTGTCGAACCATTATGAAAAGTTATGCATTCCTTTACATTTCAGCATTTTGGTTGTTTCTTTACATTTGGGGGTTGGCGTGCATGAGTGGTAAACTTTCAACATCAACACTTTGGCGTTACGTGAAGAGGCGCAACAACTTCTACTTTGTCTTTGGTTTTGGCACTTGGATTTGGATTTGGATCTCGACTTTGGTTTCCGATTTCGTCATCGACTTTGGTTTCAAAAATAGATTACGCTCGCTTTTCATTATGGTTAAGCGCAAGAGGCTCGACGCTATCGCCAAGGCTCAGGGTATAGGAGAGGAAGGAAGTTAAGAACTTTCTTTGACTGGAAATCCCTCGAACTTCGAAAATCGAGACAATGTCGATGTGATGATTAAGGATTTGGCTTTGAATTTGAACTCTCGACTCGAGCAGTAAAAGGAAGCGATGAATACTTTTCTCGCTTGGATTGAGTCTAGACTTGGAAGTGTTGGAAGGCCAACGGATCAGGAAGACATCATTGGGACAAGTACTTGTGTTCCACAAGTCACGACTTGGGATTTGGGGGAAACCCCGCAAACCAATAAGCAGGGTGACGCCAATCCTCGGACCAATGTCATTTCCACTACAATCAAGGACAATACCCCTAATCCCGATATCCCTCAAACCCGTGATGCTTTAGTTGGTCAAGTCACGGGTTTCGGCATTGGCAATGTGGCTCAAGCGCTTTTGCATGCAGGTTTGGATGGTGGCGCTCCCACTGTTTCGAAAGTAAGGATTGCCCCTATTACGGCTCTTCAAGATAGGATTCAACATGAAACTCTTATTGCAAATCATTCGGCTGCTAACATGGACCAAAAATTGGAGGCACCAATGTCGACTTGGATAATTTGAAATAGCTACTCGCTTTTGGTAATAGATCTCAAATCACGGATGTTATTCATTGATTTTCTCGAGGCGGTTCCTCTTCTTTGGATTTGAATTGTGTTACTTGCATTCCACTCTCTTTAGATATCAGGAATTCTCGTAACCCACCAGATTTCAAATTGCTGGTGTTGGAAGCTTATGATGGTCGGAAGGATCCGACTCCCCACTGACGTGCTACGTGTGCCACATGAAAGTTCTCTCAGCTTTGGATAATGTCATGGTAAGGTGTTTTCTGTTTTACTTGATAGATACTGCTGCCATGTGGTTTCGGTAGTTGGAAACAGATTCGATTCACTCTTGCAATGCCTTGTTTAGCAGGTTTGTCGAGCAGTTTAGAGTCACATCGCTTATCCAAAAAGCATTCTGATTATAAAAACATTCAAGTAGAAGTCCGGCGAGACTTTGCGTAAGTTCTTGAAAAGGTTAATGCAGCAGTTACGTCAGTTGATAGACCCGAGCCATCCATGGTTTTGATGGCTGCAGTTGCTAGTATTCTGGATGAGTATGACTTTAAAATCTCATTACGACCGGACCCCTCTAGGGCTCTCGGTCTGTGCAGTTAATGCCCCGTTATTACCCTTCTATATCCCCTCTATATCGTGTAGTAGATTTCTACCACTATGCTATTTTCGAATAGCCTCATAAATAGACTTTTCGCTTAAGCCCCCCGTATTTCGATTTTCCCGGTATATCCCATTATTTGAGCTATATTCTGCTATTCCCGCTATAACATCTATAAAAGAAATGAATTGAAATTGAAATTTATACTTTATGAAATTAGTTTTCTAATATAAAACTTAACATATAATTTTCGAAATAGCAAAAACTATAATACTCTATTAAATTTAATTAAGCTAATAAAAAGTTTATGCTTATTTACATGTATTTGCACAAGCTTTTATTTGAAATTGAGAATGTACTAATTATAATTAAATTGAATGTTAATTCTCCATCTATATATCATTTATATTTCTATAAAAGCATTAGAATGGAGTTTTATATGCTACTTTAGACTCATCCGCTATATCTTGCTATATTCTCGCTTTATCCCTGCTATAACTTCTTGCACCTCCACTGCATTAGATCCGCTGATCTCTTTAACTACATAGATCTCGGTGAGTTTTACTTTGAAATAAAAGGTTTCGTCGCGAAGAGGATGTGAGGACTGATTAAAAAGTTCTCGAGGCTAATGTGGTTAAGGGCAGAGCACCGCCCGACTTTGGTAAAACAATGGATTCCGGCAAAGTAAACCTCCTTCGGGGAATAATCGAAACATAGCTTGGAAGCAACCTAAGTTCCCATCTTATTCAGAACTTACTTAAACCCTTGAAAAGATTTACTTAGATGTTGATCCCACTGCACCTTTCAGGAAGCCTCCCGCGAGGTAGTTAACTCAAAGAGAAAAGGATTCTGGACGACACTGCTTATTTCATGATCACGATAGTTATAACACAAAAGATTGTTGACATCTTCGGGATATGGTTGAAGAGCATGTCAGACGTGGTGAGCTTGCATGGTTTATTTGGACTTAGGCTGTGGCATCAGGACAAGCACAACCCCCTTCATGCTATTCAGGATAGGCCCAGGCTCAGCGCCCGTAGCGGCATTATTATCAACTAATCCTAGTTCTGGCTCTGGTGTCTCAAATTCGGGCCTACCGGACACCAGTATTTTTTATCTTGTGGTTTCTGGTATTTTGGATATTTTTGGCTCTTGGTAGTGTTTGGATCTTGGTCTGGGCATTTTGGTATCTTGCCTTTTGGTTCTCGCTGGCTCTTTAGTTTCTGGTATTCTTTGGCTTCTTGGATTTTGGTACTTTAGCTTTTTGTGCCTAGCTTTCTCTGGTTCTTGGTTTTCTAACTTTTGGATTTCTCGGATTTGCTAACTCATGGCTTGGTCCTGGCTTTTTTCAGACTTTGGTTATTTAGGCTCCAGCTCTTGGTTTTGATTTTGTAGGCTCTGGCCCTCTAGATGTATCTTTTTGGATTTCTGGTGGTAGATGGTTGAGTCGACCTACCCATAGAGGGGAGCTGTTCTGGATTTCTGATAATCTCTAGGCATGCTCTTTCCTCAAACCATCACCCCCTAATTGCTAATAAATCTTGATTGTTCTGGGTTTTCTTGGTCGTCTTGCTTTTGCAAGGCCTCTTTAAACTTTTCTAGCTATTTTTGGTCATCTTGCTTCAATAAGGCCGCCTTGAAATCTTCTGGCTATTCTTGGTCAAGTTGCATGTAAGACCTCGTGTTTTCTGTTAACATTAAACTAACGAATTAAAGAATAATTAATTTTAAATGTGAGAATCAAGGGGAACGGGTTACGCCATTGTGTTCGTCTCGGAATTCTGGTTGAGATAGAGTCCGAGTTTGCGTAAATTGGACTTCGTATGAAGAAGTTATGGCTGTCGGAAGTTTCCAGATATTCGAATTTAAATTCAAAAACGAATTCAGACTCAGAACTGGGCAGGGCGGGAAATTTTCCGCCCAAGGCCAGGTCGACCAGGGGGTCAACCTTAGTGTCGACCTCCCTTATACAGGTCGACCTTAGTGTTGACCTGGGGGTCGACCTGCCCCCTACCCCCCACCCCAAAAGATGACGATTTTGTGACTCAGTGCTAAGTCATTAGGGCTGAGGTGTCACCCTATCTTGACTGGATGGTCTTGATTGATTCTAGGTTGATCGGATTGCCTAAATTAATCCTAAATTCTATATAAACACATGTAAATTCAAACCCTAAAACCTAATCAAAATTGGAACCATGGCCGTCATGCTATCACCTTGCAACCTAGAATAGCCATCATCAACTAGAGGAAAAGTAAAGCTAATCAACTCAAGTCTATAACAACTACAACAACAAATTTGTCTACTTCAAAGGCAAGCTAAATCAATTTCAGAACTCAGATCCCAGAACTCAAGACCTTCTTTGAGTTGTGAGTTCGATTTCTTTAATAAGATAATTAACAAGTTAATTAGATTGTGTTATAATTTGGGTTATATGGTTATGTTTGTAAAACATTGGAAAAAATGCGATATTTTGTGAATGTATGCTAGTTGTTTATAATGATAGTTTTGTTGTGAATCCCTTTGTATATACCCAATCATCTATGTTCAACCTGATTCATGTTTGACATCATTGTATATGCAAGTTTGGGTGTAGATTATATGCTAGTTTCTACATGAATTGTATACAAGTTTACATGTGAATCAAACAAATTGACTATATGCAAGTTCAGGTAGAAATTGGATTCACATAAATGCAAGTTTACCCCTTTAGATTTAGATCTATGACATACATAGTTTTATGCAAGTTTGTGACTATGGCTTATGCAAGTTTTGGTTGAAAACTATACTCGTATATGCAAGTTTTGGGTGAAAACTAAATTCATATGTGCAAGTTCACACCTTTTTAGCCTATGTTTAGATTCATGACAATACCAAGTTTATGCAAGTTTATGTTGTAATCCTTATTTGTAAGTTAGATCCAATTTGTGTGGTATACAAATTTGCGATGTTTCTTCCCTTTTACGTCATTAGACTAATTTCTAGTCTTATATATATATATATATATATATATATATATATATATATATATATGTCATGATAAGCGAACGAACAACGTGGGAACGATGGGGGTAATATTGAATATACACACATTTAGAATTGGCATAGTGGCCTTAAAAAGGCATATAATTAATTTAATACATTAATTGTAAAAATTGGTATTTATGGACATAATTTAGGTGACAATTATGGATATAAGTATATTTGGAATTTATTTACAAATTTGAATAGGGATAATAATCCAATTTGGGGTTAAATAAAGATGTGCATTAATAAACCGCCTAAGACACGAGGTTAGACTCTTTTGTGGTGTAAGACTGCCCGGACCCGCCCGGCAAATCCAGCAACCACAAATGCCAGTCTAGTGTGAGAGGTCAAAGACATGAATTAAATGAGTAACAGTTGTAAAGACACGAGGTTAGGTTCGTTTGTGGTGTAAGACTGCCCGGACCTGCCCGACAAATCCAGCAGCCACAAATGCCAGTCTAATGTGGGAGGTCTTTACAAGGTTACGGTGTTAATGAACTAAGAAACACTTAACCAGATAAACATGTGGTGGGACATGGGGGGTTAACTGGATGTCTTGGGTGGCATGTAAAGTTAAGAGGGTGCGTTGGGTGGCATGAGAAATACGATTAGATGCACTTAACCAAGATTGAAACATGTAAGAAGACATGAATAAGCATGGGGTTAAGTGGGGAAAACCTTAGAGGGGACCAAGCATAGGTGGAAAGCTTGTGTCACACATGGGGGCACTTTTCAAACCAGTAACCCACTAAGTATCTTTGTGGGCTCTACCTAAGTCGAGGACGGGACACGCGTACTGGGTGTGATTGTAAGAGGTCAAAATGGGTTAGCGGTGGCAACGCAAGTCCAACGGGATCATGTGCGTGTGTGGCCCCGGATTGGTAGGTAAGACATTGTTGCATCATGTAGATATAAGCCGTGCATTTTTGGTGGTATCGGGTTGCCACTTTGGGGAGTGATACACCCCACTGTGGAGCCGGCACATGTATCTACGAGTTAGGGAGCCGATCGAATGGGGGTAGTGGGTACACCTAGTGGAGATAGGGGCAGGCGGCACCTATGAAGGCAGCTAGGGGTACATGAAACTACCATTATCATTATTAAGTTTTGTAGGCAGGATCAACTTTTACGGTGTTTGGTGTGGTGCAATGTAGTAATTATCTTATAATGATTAGGTGTGCCTTTAACGTTGTCTTTGTTCATCTTATTCCTTTGTTTGCTCTGACATGCCTATTGGTTCACAGTCATTTCCTTATTTTCCAGCTTATGCCTTATCCCAGTTACTTAATGATTATATTGTTAAAGTTATTGCACTCGCCAGATTTTATGTCTGACCCCGTTTGCTTCTGCCTCTTTTCTTCCTTCCCCCCCCCCCTCCCCAGGTGCTCAGGGTGGGACTAGCACTAGTGGAGCTTGATTTGGACAACTTTATCTCTCTCTCTTTTTGGAATTGCTTGGATCACTGAAGTAAAGTTCAGCCTATCATATTTATGGCTATTTGGTGTTGGGGTTAGGTCTTTTATTTTATGTACTCAGAACTTATTTGTCAAGATGGATAATAAGTGTATTTGGTTTTGTAGTTGGTTTTTGATGTGATGTAACCAAACTATTTCTCCACTGCAATAAAAGTGGTTTTTGTTTTCCAAGTACCAATATATATATATATATATATATATATATATATATCTTGTTTACTTTTCTGTTCTATACACAATAAACGCTCCACCAAAATTAAGGCATACCCGTAGTGAGTGACCTTAACGGAGGTGGGGTGTCACACGTGGTATCAGAGCTGAAGGTTACCAGAACAGATAATATATTTTGAAAAACTATTTTCCAAAAAGAATTTTACAAAGAAATACTTTCAAAAGTATGATTTAAGGAAAGTATTTTTAAGAGAAAAGTTTATTTTAAAAAACATAACCCCCAAGAGCCATATATCTTTCTTTCGAATTCTCCGTTTGAATCTCTTCATTTTTCTTTTCAGTATGTCTGGAATTCCTGAGATACCCGAAGGGATACCAATACCAGGATGGTTTAGAAGGTATCTGGAAGCTAGGGCCAATGTCGTAGGCCCAGCAAATGCTCCTCCTCCTCCTTCCTGTGTTGATACTTTCGCAAAGATATGCAAGGACATTTGGGCAATGGGCGGAAAACCTTTTCACGGGTCAGAGACGTTTGTTGAAGCTCAAAATTGGCTAAAGGACGTGGAAGAATTGTTTGGAATCTTTGAGGTAGAAGATGAAAGAAAGGTCTAGTTAGCTTCCTGGTTAATGAAGGATGAGGCCTCATTTTGGTGGGAGGTCACTAATGGAGAGCGTCCAGTTGATACATGGCCGGATTTAGGCGAAGGTTTGAGGCAAAGTTTCTCTCACGGGCCGAAGAGAATTTATACATGGAAAGGTTTTTGGCATTGAGGCAGGGAAATCTATCAGTGAAAGAATACATCAACAAGTTCAATCAGTTGGTGAGATTTGGCTTGGACTTGGTGAATACACCCGAAAAGAAGGCCCTGAGACTTGTTAAGGGTTTGAACGAGCCGCTACATGGGTTAGCTATGACCCACATCCCTATGGGGCCACCTTTGAGAGACTAGTTGACATGGCACTTATGCATGAAGAGGAGAAAGACGCCAATGCTAATAAGGCACCTGAAAAGAAAGGGGATCAAAAGAAACCACAACAGCAACAACAGAACAAGAAGAGTGGTAAAGACAACAATGGCAAGGGAAAGAAAAGATGCTTTAACTGTAGGACACCAGGCCATCTGAGCAAAGACTATAGAAAGAAGAAGAATACTGGTTGTTTCCACTGTGGCGAGGCAGGACATATGATTAAGGACTACCCAAAGAAAGGGCAGAGGGCATAGACTACCTCTGGAGGGCAGATTCAGGCTCTCATGGCACCGGGGCAGGCAAGGGGGCAGGTCCAGGCTCTCGTGCCCTCCCCCCCCTCCCCCCCCCCCCCCCCCCCGCTGCAAGAACGAGGTAGAACGATTTCCGTTGAAAGTTTATTTTATCTTTTTGATCATCCTGTTCGCACACTCTTTGATTCTGGCGCATCGCACTCTTTTATATCTACTGCTTTAGTTAAGTCACTACACCTAAACACCAGTATAGTAGAGGATCCCTTAGTTGTTTCAAATCCAATTGGGGGCTCAGCCTATTTGTCGATGATTTGTTTGGGTTTGGAAATTTCTATACTTAGCATTGGGTTTAGATGTGATGCTTATGTTTTGGGCTTCACGGGCTATGGGTTAATCTTGGGCATGGATTGGTTATCCAGTAATGGAGCCGTCCTAGATTGTGAAAAGAGAGAGGTTAGGATTGTGACTCGCTTGGGCAACACTCTCGAAATCTCTTGTAATCCCATGAATTCTGTTATGCTAAGTTATCTAGAATCTCTTGACTCGTCTGTTGAGAATTTACAGTCTGTTAGAGTGGTCCGTGAATACTCGGATATCTTTGAGGAAGTAGAGGGCTTACCTCCGAAGCGGGAGATAGACTTCCGCATATATCTAGTTGATAACGCAAAACCCGTTGCTTTACCCGTTAGGCATATGGCTCCAAGGGAGAGAAAGGAGCTTAGCAAGCAAGTTAAGGAGCTGCTACAAAAACGGTTTATAAGGCGGAGTATTTCTGAATGGGGTTCTCCAGTGGTGTTCGCAATCAAAGCGGACGGTTCACTTCGCCTATGCATTGATTATAGGGAGCTAAACAAGCAGACCGAGAATAATAGGCACCCACTGCCAAGAATAGACGATTTGTTCGATCATCTTGTAGGTGCAACAATTTTCTCCCAATTAGATCTGGCTACCGGATTTTATCAGCTGAGAGTGGCTGAAAATAGCATTGATAAGACCGCGTTCAGATCCCCGGATGGTTTCTTCGAATGGCTCGTCATGCCTTTCGGCTTGACAAACGCACCCGCTTATTTTGTCGATTTGATGAATAGAGTGTTCCGTGAATTTCTCAATAAATTCGTGGTGGTCTTCGTAGATGATATTCGGATTTTCTCGAAGAATGAGGAAGAGCGTGCTTTGCATTTGAGGGAAGTCATGGATACTCTCCGTGCACATCAGTAAAAGCAAAATTCTCCAAGTGCCACTTCTGGAGGGAAGAAGTAAGATTTCTTGGGCATGTGATGTCCAAAGAAGGGTTAGCTGTAGACCTCGCAAAAGTAGTTGCGGTCCAAGATTGGAAGGTTCCAAAGAATGCAACCGAAGTCCGAAGTTTTCTTGGACTAGCTTGCTTTTATCGCAAGTTCATTAAAGACTTTGCAAAAATCTCAGCTCCACTTACAAGGTTAACGAAGAAGAACCTGACTTTCACTTGGGATTTGGATTGCGAAGTCGCTTTCCAAGGATTGAAGAGGGCTCTGACAACAGCCCCAGTTTTGACATTACCAGATGGGAGCAAGATGTTTACGGTATACACAAATTCATGCGGTATGGGACTAGGCGTTGTTTTGATGCAAGAAGGGAAGGTAGTAGCTTATGGTGGAAGGCAATTAAAAGTGCATGATAAAAACTACCCAACCCACGATCTAGAGTTAGCAGCCATCGTTTTTGCTCTCAAGTCTTGGCGCCACTATCTCTTAGGTGAGAAATTTGAGTTGTATACTGACCATAAATCGTTGAAGTACCTTTTCTCGAAGAAGGACCTCAATCTAAGGCAGCAAAGATGGATGGAGTTTCTTGCCTCATACGACTTTGAGATCTCCTGTACTCCTGGCAAGAGCAATGTAGTAGCAGACGACCTAAGTAGAAAGAAGCCGACCTTAAGTTCTCTCTTTGTAGAAAGGCAAAGTTTGGAGTACATAGCAAATTTTGATTTTAGACCCTCTGTTGGTTATGTAACTAGCTTGATGGCAATGTTAGAGGTGCGGCCTACTTTGTTGGACTCAATAGGAACCGCACAACGTGAAGACCCTCAGCTAGTTGATGTGATAGATAAGCTGATTAGGGGAGAGACTTCTAGTCACCTCAACAGATACTCCATCGATGATAAGGGTTGGTTTAGATGGGATGGAAGACTATGCGTCCCGCAAGCAAGAGATATTGTGAAGATGGTTTTGGAAGAAGCACACCATTCCAAGATGACCATACACCCAAGTGGGGACAAGATGTATAAAGATATCAAAAGAGTTTTCTTTTGGAATGGCATGAAGAGAGATGTAGCCGAATTTGTTTCAAAATGCATGATATGCCAGCAAGTCAAGGTAGAGCAGAAAAAGGCTAGCGGTTTGCTTCATCCTCTAGAAGTTGCGCAATGGAAATGGGAAAGCATCTCGATGGACTTTGTTGATGGGCTGCCTAGGTTAAGAAGGGGAAATACTGGTATTTGGGTAATAGTGGACAGGCTCACGAAAAGTGCTCATTTTATACCTGCCAAGAGCAGGAGGACCGCCTCGTCTTTAGCCTCCATTTATCTTAAGGAGATAGTTCAACTTCATGGGACACCCTCCAGCATAGTAAGTGACCGAGACCCTATCTTTATAAGCGATTTCTGGAGAAGTTTGCAAGAGGCTGTAGGCACACAGTTATGTTTAAGCACAACCTATCACCCCCAAACCGATGGTCAGACAGAAAGGGTGAATAGAGTACTGGAAGATCTTTTGAGACTGTGCATTCTTGACTTTGGAGGATCTTGGGGGGATCATCTCCCTTTGGTAGAATTCGCTTATAACAATAGCTACCAAGCCACTATAGGAATGGCACCCTTCGAAGCTTTATATGGAAGGCCATGTCGATCACCAACTTGTTGGTGGGAGTCCACAGATAAACTTATACTTGGGCCGGACATGATTAGAGGGACTTCAAAGAAGGTGGATTTGATACGAAGGAGAATGAAGACTGCCCAAGATAGACAGAAATCCTACGCAGACAAGAGAAGGACCGATCTTGAGTTTGAAGTTGGGGATAAGATGTTCCTTAAAGTATCTCCTTTGAGGAATGTCATCCAATTTGGGTTCGTAGGAAAGTTGGCACCATGATTCGTAGGACCATTTCCTATCATCGAAAGGATTGGGACGATGGCCTACAGAGTAGAGCTACCTGAAAGACTGGCTGGAATACATAATGTTTTTCATGTCTCTCAGCTACGAAAGTGTTTACATGAGTCGGCAGAAGTTGTGGAGCCAAGTATACTAAAGGAAGTCGAAGTGGAACGAGAAGCGACTGTGAGGAGAGTTCCAACTCGTATCTTGGGGATGGAAGTCAAAATGCTACGCAATAGTGAAGTTAAGCTTGTCAAAGTTCAATGGAGAGATGCCAAAGAAGACGCGACTAGGGAGACTTAGGTAAAATACGTGCAGCCTACCCTTTTCTTTTTGAGGGTACATCTTTGATCTCTTTTTCCTTAAGTTTATTCAAGCTTGTATCTACCTTTTTAGTGTATCTCCTCGGTCATATTCTTTATCCTTAGGAAGAGGCCAATGGATGTAAACATGTATTTGAAACATGTTATGATTGATGGATGCTAGTGGATGTAAGTGTTTGCTAGTGGTTGCTCGTGGATGCATATACACACACATTAGGCACTAAATCGGCTCAATCACTTTCATACTGCATATAAATGTGTGTTTATTTAGATTAATGGATGTATAATGGCTGCATTCGGATGAATGGATGCGCACGCATGTAGAAATAATATGTATCATTAGGGATCTTTTGCATACATAATGGACGCATGGCACTATCCTAATCTACATTAAGGAGGTCAACTGAATCAGTCGACCGCCTGATTTTGCATTAGATACGGACATGTACACACACTGTGCATATAAGCATGAAAGCACTAGAAGTCTTTTAAGGACAATGAATGCCTATGTTTGATGGTTGAGTAGATGGACGATTGGATGGTAGGATATGTATTCTTTGTAACTTGAAGATTTCGGGGTTGAAATCCTTTAAGGAGGGGAGAATGTAACACCCCGTGTTTTCTATTAACATTAAACTAACAAATTAAAGAATAATTAGTTTTAAATGTGAGAATCAAGGGGAAAGTGTTACTCCATTGTGTTCTTCTCGGAATTCTAGTTGAGATAGAGTCCGAGTTTGCATAAATTGGACTTCGTATAAAGAAGTTATGGTTGTCGGAAGTTTCCAGAAATTCAAATTTAAATTCAAAAATGAATTCAGACTCAGAACTGGGCAGGGCGGGAAATTTCCCGCCCAAGGCCAGGTCGACTAGGGGGGCGACCTTAGTGTCAACCTCCCCTATACAGGTTGACCTTAGTGTCGGCCTGGGGGTCGACCTGCCCCTCCCCCCCCCCCCAGATCTGAAAGATGACGATTTTATGACTCAGTGCTTAGTCAATAGGGCTGAGGTGTCACCCTATCTTGACTGGATGGTCTTGATTGATTCTAGGTTGATCGGATGACCTAAACTAATCCTAAATTCTATATAAACACATGTAGACTCAAACCCTAAAACCTAATCAAAATTGGAACCATGGTCGTCATGCTATCACCTTGCAACCTAAATAGCCGTTATCAACTATAGGAAAAGTAAAGCTAATCAACTTAATTCAACTCAAGTCTATAACAACTACAACAAAAAATTTGTCAACTTCAAAGGCGAGCTAAATCAATTTTAGAACTCAAATCCCCGAACTCAAGACCTTCTTTGAGTTGTGAGTTCGATTTCTTTAATAAGATAACTAACAAACTAATTAGGTTGAGTTATAATTTGGGTTATATGGGTATGTTTGTAAAACATTGGAAAAAATTCGATATTTGTGAATGTATGCTAGTTGTTTATAATGATAGTTTTGTTGTGAATCCCTTTGTACATACCCAATCATCTATGTTCAACCTGATTCATGTTCGACATCATTGTATATGCAAGTTTGGGTGTAGATTATATGCTAGTTACTATATGAATTGTATACAAGTTTACATGTGAATCAAACAAAGTGACTGTATGCAAGTTTAGGTAGAAATTGGATTCACATATATGCAAGTTTACCCCTTTAGATTTAGATCTTTGACATACATAGTTTCATGCAAGTTTGTGACTATGGCTTATGCAAGTTTTGGCTGAAAACTATATTCGTATATGCAAGTTTTGGGTGAAAACTATATTCATATATGCAAGTTCACACCTTTTTAGCCTATGTTTAGATTCATGACAATACCAAGTTTATGCAAGTTTATGTTGTAATCCTTATTTGTAAGTTAGATCCAATTTGTGTGGTATACAAATTTGCGATGTTTCTTCCCTTTTACGTCATTAGACTAATTTCCAGTCTAATATATATATATATATATATATGTGTGTGTGTGTGTGTGTGTGTGTGTGTCATGATAAGCGAACGAACAACGTGGGAACGATGGGGTAATATTGAATATACACATATTTAAAGTTGGCATAGTGGCCTTTAAAAGGCATATAATTAATTTAAGACATTAATTGGAAAAATTGGTATTTATGGATATAATTTAGGTGACAATTATGGACATAAGTATATTTGGAATTTATTTACAAATTTGAATAGGGATAATAATCCAATTTGGGGATAAATAAAGATGTGCAATAATAAACCGCCTAAGACACGAGGTTAGACTCTTTTGTGGTGTAAGACTGCCCGGACCCGCCCAGCAAATCCAGAAGCCACAAATGTCAGTCTAATGTGAGAGGTCAAAGGCATGAATTAAATGCGTAACAGTTGTAAAGACATGAGGTTAGGCTCGTTTGTGGTGTAAGACTGCCCGGACCCGCCCGGCAAATCCAGCAGCCACAAATGCCAGTCTAATGTGGGAGGTGTTTACAAGGTTACAGTGTTAATGAACTAAGAAACACTTAACCAGATAAACATGTGGTGGGACATGGGGGGTTAAGTGGGTGCCTTGGGTGGCATGTGAAGTTAAGAGGGTGCCTTGGGAGGCATGAGAAATACGATTAGATGCACTTAACCAAGATTGAAACATGTAAGAAGAAATGAATAAGAATGGGGTTAAGTGGGGAAAACCTTAGAGGGGACCAAGCATAGGTGGAAAGCTTGTGTCACACATGGGGGCCCTTTTCAAACCAGTAACCCATTAAGTATCTTTGTGGCCTGGATCCAAGTCGAAGACGGGACACGCGTAATGGGTTTGATTGTAAGAGGTCAAAACGGGTTAGCGGTGGCAATGCAAGTCCAATGGGATCATGTGCGTGTGTGGCCCCGGGCTGGTAGGTAAGACGTTGTTGCATCGTGTAGATATAAGCCGTGCATTTTTGGTGGTATCGGGTTGCCACTTTGGGGAGTGATACACCCCACTGTAGGGCCAGAACGGGTATCTACGAGTTAGGGAGACGATCGAATGAGGGTAGTGGGTACACCTAGTGGAGATAGGGGCAGGCGGCACCTATGAAGGCAGCTAGAGGTACACGAAACTACCATTATCATTATTAAGTTTGGTAGACAGGATCTACTTTTAGGGTGTTTGGTGTGGTGCAATGTAGTAATTATCTTATAATGATTAGGTGCGCCTTTAACGTTGTCTTTGTTCATCTTATTCCTTTGTTTGCTCTGACATGCCCATTGGTCCACAGTCATTTCCTTATTTTCCAGCTTATGCCTTATCCTAGTTACTTAATGATTATATTGTTAAATTTATTGCACTCGCCAGACTTTATGTCTGACCCCCTTTGCTTCCACCTCTTTTCTTCCTTCCCCCCCAGCTGCTCAGGGTGGGACTAGCACTAGTGGAGCTTGATATGGATAGCTTTATCTCTCTCTCTTTTTGGAAGTTGCTTGGATCGCTGAAGTAAAGTTCAGACTATCTTATTTATAGCTATTTGGTGTTGGGGTTATGTCTTTTATTTTATGTACTCAGAACTTATTTGTCAAGATGGATAATAAGTGTATTTGGTTTTGTAGTTGGTTTTTGATGTGATGTAACCAAACTATTTCTCCACTGTAATAAAAGTGGTTTTTGTTTTCAAAGTACCAATATATTTATCTGTCTTGTTTAGTTTCTATTATGTACACAATAAACGCTCCACCAAAATTAAGGCATTCCCTTAGTGAGTGACCTTAACGGAGGTGGGGTGTCACATTGCATCAGCATGGCCGCCTTGAAATCTTCTGGTTTTCTTGGTCGTCTTGCTTCGGCAAGATTACCTTGGATCCCTTTGGGTTTTATTGTTCATCCTGCTCAAGCATGCTTCCTTGATATCTTTCTGGCTATGTATTTTGAACGACGAAGTTTGCTTGCTCATGTAACAGGAACCGACAAGATCCTAGGAATGCTCTTCGCGAACGATAGACCATATAATCTTCTTCGCGAATGAATTTGAAATTGATAATGGCTAAGTCCGCATACCCATGTATAGGAACAACCAAGTCCGTAGGCATGCTCTTTACGGATGATAAACCATTAAATTTTCTTTCGGTTTTACTAAAAGTTCCAAGTTTTATAACTTTGATGAAAACTACTTTGTTTTTCGGGACGCCATTGTGAAGTAAGGAAACTAAAACTCGGATTGCAAACTCTAAGGACTCCCTCCCACAGCTTTTGGACTTGGTTCGCTAAGTTCACACTCTGGATATTGTTGGTAATCTTGCCTCGGCAAGGTCACCTTGAAATCATTAGGCTACCCTGGTCGCTTTGTCAATTCCTGGCTAGGCCTCCTTGATTTGTGGCGGGTAAGGTCTTTACTCGTTCGGCTTTAGGTTGTCTTGTCGATTCACGATGGACGACTCACCTGACTACATCTCAAGTGGTTTTGTCGCCAACACAGCAAGATAGCTCACTCTCGGATTTGGATCATCTCGTCTCACGACGATTCATCGAGTTATATAGCAATTGATTATTTCAAATTTATGGATTTTCGGTTTTATCGATTTTCCAGTGATGGTTACTCTGGTTATTCAGTTTCCTGGATCCTTGTGATCCCTCAATTATTAGCTACTTTAGTTATTCTGGCTTTTGAACCTCCATGGTCCCCTGGTTATTGATTATTCAGGTATTCAGGCTCTCGGACCCTTGTTGTCCCTCGGTTATTCTGGCTACTTCGATTATTCTGGTTATTCGGTTATTTTGGTTTTCTCTCAAGAAATAATACGGCGATCGTCGGCATCCATGGGATTTCAGGCTTTGGTTTTATTGCTATTATGATCTGGTGAGACAATAGGTTCCTGGTTAGTATGATCCGGTGAGATCATGGCTTTTAGGTTTTTTGGCTTTCTGGTTTCATGGTTAAGGACATCCGACGCAATCACGGCTTTTCGGCTGTCTGGTTATTGGATTTCCATTCGGACTTCTCCTAGCTTTGGTTTACGGATTCTTGGATTTCTGATTTACTCGCAAAACACATCTCCCTTTGATCAAGGAGAATATGTTTTAGGGGGTAAAGTGTTTGCCCGCTATTTAGCAAAGCAGTCACATTCGAAATTATGGTTGGCGATGCGCTAGAGTTTTGAGAACGTCGTCAGAAAACATAGAGCGATTTGCTCAAAGCCGCGAAGTATTCTGGTTTCAATCACTCAAAAAGTGTTGTGCGACACGTGTTGATCAATAAAAGTCGCTTGTGCAAACTCAAAGCTCGAAGATCAGCCACTTTGGCAAGTTTCTAAATTTTGCACTCAAAAACTGCTGATCGGCATGGCATGATCACCAAAAATTGCTTTTACAAACTCAATTGGTTTGGATCAGCCACTTGGCAACTTTCTTGGTTTTGCACTCAAGAACTGTTGATCGGCATGGCACGATCTCCAAAAATCACATGCGCGCATTAGGGTGGACATGGTCTAGATTTTGGCAAATTTGGGAGTCAAAACCCGAGATGCAAAATTGGCACCTCGAAATGGATTGATCATGTGATACGGTGCAAAAAATCATGGTTGTGCATTAGGGATATGATGCAAAATTTGGCAACTGGAAAGGCAAGGATTTGGCAAACTGGAAAACGTGTGCGGATCACTCATTTTTGCTTGTGTGACTCAGCCAAATCATGGTTTGGGGGATGTGAAAATTAGAATTTGGCAAATGGTTCAGCAAATTGCTGATCACTTAAAATGCATGCCAATCACCCTTTTTCCCAGATTTTTCTAGGATTTGATTTTTTGGACCGTGACTTGTTTTTTTGGCTAAGTTTCAAGGATACAAATTTTGCATCTCTTGGGGATATGAATTTCGGGCTAATGCATCAAAACTTCACCTATAAATACTCCCTCTCATGGCATTTAAAGGGCTTGACTTGGTTATTTTGGAACTTAAGCATACGGTATAGCTTTCTTTGGAGCTCAATAATGGCTTCCATGGTCATTCCCATGGCTTTGGGACATCACTTTGGACTTGTAAACTTCATATTGAAGTTTACCTATAATTTTTTGGCATTCACTTGGACTTTTGGAGCATATTTGACATTTTTGGATATTCTTGGACATTGAAGCTTTTCATTGGTTATTGTTGTTCACTCTAACACACTTTGGTTCAATGAAGAAGAAAAAGGTCATTTTTGTCAAAGTTATGAATTAACAAGATATTTTTTATTCTATTGTACAACTTTGTATATTCAAATTATCTGTACTCGAATAAATTTTTTAATCGAAAAAATTATGATGAATAATTACTATAAGTGGACGTGGGCGTTTATGCCTAACCACTACTAAAAGTTAAGCGTCCCTTTACATTTCGGCATTTTTGTTATTTCGTTACATTTGAGGGTTGGTGTGCATGAGTGGCAAGCTTTCCATGTCAACAAATAATTTTTTATTTTTTACTCTTACTTTTTCTTGACTGTCTTATGTTGATTTTACTCGAGGAAGCCTTGCCTTACATAAAAGAGCATTTGTCATTTCTTTCAAGTGTGAAACAGAGACTGAATTGTATTTGTTTAAATTTCAGTTACTGAATTGCAATTTTAATTTAAAATTATGGTGAATATTAGCCACATTAGTTTTGTTTGAAAAACAATACTACATTATTAAGGTTAAATTTTTTTGATATTGAGAATCTATAAGAATTATATTGTCGTAGTGGTTAATAAAATCTGTAAGGTTAAGCACCAAGCATTAAGTTTTGAGGGGCATCATTTTTCTGTCCATTATTTATGTAATTGAATCAACTTATAATGAATTGAAAGTTTAGGCCGAACTGTTGAAAATCGTTTCATTTACTTCCCTTTGTCAATAGGGAAGGCCCTTGGGAGAGAAAACTCACAAAATGAAAGCAATAATTCAAGAGAGGATCGTGGGGAAAAAGTTGATAGTGCTGAAGATTGGTAGACTTTACCATTTCAATAAAATTGTTATTCTTAATCAATCATCATTGGTTTCTTCCAATTTACAAGAAAGAAACCTGAGCCCTAAATCTCTGTTTTATTGCAATATTTTTATTTTTCGTACAATACACGAATTCTTTTTTATTTAAATAGATATTACATTTTATCCTTTTTATTTTGAAAATAATATTTATTGGTTAACTAGTATTATTAAAGATTGAAGGATCTGGGAATGATTATTGATGATGCATTTGTTTTTTGTGGCCTTCATTCTGAAACTATGAGGCACTTATTATTTGAATGTGAGTACACTAGATTTGTTTGGCAAAAGGTTCTTGTTCATTTTGGTCTTCATGATCCATGTGTTGATTCAGCGGAAGAGTTGTCTCTTATATTCAAGTATACTAGATGGAAGATAATTAGTGGATGTCTACTTTTGAAGATTTTTAAGAAAACATTGCATCTATTGTGGATGGAGAGGAACATTAGGGTGTTTAGTGGTGTTTTGACGCTTAAACATGTAATGGTCCTTCCTATTATTCGATGTATACGATGAACTTGTATGATCTTGGATTTTCGGTTTGATTAATAAATATGGTAGGGGCCATTCAATCCCGCTTGCTATGCAAAAAAAGTATTGTTAAAGATTGAAAAATTTAATGGTACAACTGGATTTCTTTTCACTAGGGACTTCTGAGAAAAAACTACTGTGATAATATGGTAAAGTAAATTTTGAATTTAATTTAGTTGAAAAAAGCGATATTTTTGTACATGCTTTATAGGTTTCTTATGTTGTAGCCAATTTGGAATCCTGCTATAAAATGAATAATATTTTAACTCGGTTTGCATATAAAAATGTTCGGAAAAAATGACACTTGTTTTCCAAATGCAACTATAAATTTTCATATCATAGAAAACTGTATTTCCTGGATCTGGTTTGAAGTTGGATAAAAGCAAAAGTTAGATAACAACCAAATCAAATTAAATATCACGACATTTTCAAGGAAACAACCATCCGAAAGTCTAATAGAAGAAAATAAGAAAAGAATGGGTAATTAAATCACTAAGTAAGCCTTCTAAAAAATAGTTTGACTGATTATTATTGATTCGTTATTTAAATTTGTGAACTTTGAATCTCAAGCTTGTCTGTAATGTCAGCTCAAAAAAAAATATTAGATACTTATACACACTATATAACATTTAATCTAATATTAATCTACAAGTTTATATCCATTTTGTTGCATTAAGTTCTGAAAAATTGACGAATTTTGTAAACAACGGTTTGGTTCACTTGTTTTTGATAGTTTTTTAGAGAACATATCTTTATTAATAATTGTCTTGGAACACGAACTTTTGGCCCGACCTTGAAATACCAAAATGCCCTTACGTATGAATTTTTAAATATACTAAATTATTAGTTTACCTAATCTCCCCAATAAATTAGAAGATAAAATATCATTTAATATCACTTAAAATAGGACCTAATAAACTTTTTTCACAAACTCAAATCATCCCTCTAATATCGCTTAATAACAGGATTATATAAATATAATTTCAATACAAATTCAAACCTCTTCTCTATAAATATTACCAAAACTTAATACTACTTAAAAGTAGGATCTACCAAATAAACAACTTTCATAAATTCATTTATTAATAAATAGCATGTTGAGGTGGGGATGGTCGCTATTCGCGCACACTAACGCTCGAGTGTATGTTTTGTACAAAAAAGGTAATCTAAAGTAATGACATGCAGGGAAAACATAGCTTTTTTTGGTGGTTTGGCACTAAAGTCTGCGTCCACTTTATACTAAACACTCATCATATAATAGCTAATTAGAAAAGTTATACAAGTTCGAACAATATTTGTGTACAAAGTAGTATAATAGAACAAACAAATATTTTTTGATTCTAAACTTTAACCAAAATGGCCTCTTTTTATCCATTGAGAAAAAATATTGAGAAATGTCTGAAAAGTAACTTCAATGTCCAAGAAAATCCAAAGATATTCGAAAATGTCCAAAAGTAGTATAAAAGTCCAAGAAAATGTCCAAATGTTGTAGGTAAAGGTTTGTGCAACGTTAAGAAGTCCAAAAAAAAGTTCAAAATCCATGAAGGCGATTAAGGCAGCTATTAATGGTGCTTGAGAGCTTCAATCATGTATGCCAAAGTGTAGGAAGAGTGTGATTGAGCCAAAGCCTTTGAATGTCAATCTTGGGGGTATTTATAGGTGAGTTTCGGGACCAACTCCAAGAATTTTGTATCCCTTGGGAATGTGAAATTCACATGCCAAAAAAGGAGTTAAAAAACCTAGGCAATGTCAAAAAATCGCATATTGAAGTCAAAAAAATATCGTAGCCCAAAAATAGGATGAAAATGCATGTTGCACAACCCAAAACACGTGATCAACATGGTAAAAATGAGTGGGCAGGTGATCTGCCACTTTGGCACGCTGAAAAATCTAACATCCAAAAATTTTGTGCCAAAAACATGTTGCTTAAGCAAATTTACGTACTCCGCATGGTGAAAATACATTTGCCAAAAGAGGATTGGCATTTGCAAAAATGTTGAATCTATTTTCCCGCATCCTTGGGATGCGATGAGATGTTGACAAAATTTAGGGTTGCACTTTGGTGCTCACCCAATTTCGCATTGCCAAAATTTTGAATCCTCTTGATCTGCTATGTATCCCTCCATCCACCAATCAGATACGATAAAAACTCTACCGAGGCAATATCATGCATGGGAATTTCATATCCCTCCTGGGATACAAAATTTACAAGTTTGCCAAGCCAAATTCCTGAGCATATCGACCGGAGGCGGGGACGTGGTTTTCAACCATTTTCCCATGCTGATTACACCATTTTTCCGTGCCATGCCATATGATCAGCCAATTTACCAAACGTGATCAGGCAAGTATGAACACATGAAAATTAGCGATTTTCATGTGCTGATCACCTATTTTTAAACGTATGATACCAGAATTTTGATGTCGTGAGACGCGCAAGCCATTTTTCATGATCGTGCCATGTTGATCATCTATTTTTGAGCAAGCAACACTGCTTATTACCAAAATCCATATATTTTTCCATGAGTTTTGCCACATGATCAGACCGACACGCTTAGGCGTTTTTTGCCGATCAGGCCGAGTCTATCACGTATTTTTACTATGCCAGTTTTTCCAAGTCCATCGACAATGATTTTATGAATCAATGCCATTTCCAAATCTTTCCCAACATGTCCCGACTTCGACCAAATTTCTTTGGGTTTTCTAATGAAATTCTCGAAACTTGAGCGCGTCGCTAACTAAAATCTTGACATGTGATAGCTTTAACCAAAAATCATGTCAATATAGTAAAGCGACTCAAATTTAAATGAACATTAGATGTTATTACATAAAATATATTACTTTTTTATTCAAATATTTTTTTAAAGAGTAAAATAATCAATTAGTTTATTTGTTCAATTAATTAATTTGATTTGCGTGGGAGGAAGGACGCTAATTATATTGTCAATTAATCAATTAAACAATGAGGTATAAAAGAGGAAAGATATACATTTTTAATTGATTGATTTCATAATGGAAAGAAATAAAAGACATATTTTGGAGATTTTTTAGGCCCAATTAGAGTATTTTATCAAGTCTTCTATTTGCCTATATAAGCAGCTTTTAGGTTTGGAATATTTGTACTGTAAGAGGGAAAAAGTTATTCCTTTTATTTGGGATTGAGGTATCTTCTCAATTTTTTTAGGTCTTTTGTAATCAATTGGTGAATTAATAAAGGTTTTATTGAAAGGAATCCATTTTTTATTTTTCTTATTTTCTCTTCTAAAATCTAATTGTGTAGAGATCATAAGGAAACTCTAACAATTCATATCAGAGCCTTCTACACAATTTATTTAAACAAGGTTTGAATATGGAGAAAATAATTGTTGAAAATCTTAATGGGAGAAATTGGGGATTATGGAAGGTGAAAATGGAAGATTTTCTTCTTAATGATCTTCACCAGCCATTAGAGAACAACGGGGAGAAACCTAGTGTTACTACCAAAATCAACTCCTAAACATATTAACATTGAAGGGGCAATGGATCGTCATCAACACAAGAAGTGCCTTAAAAATTAAAAGCCAAATACTAGAAACAACCAAGAGCATGAAGGGATAATCCGAGAGCTGCATAAACTGACATCTTCTTAGGAGAAAGGATCTCGAAATCTATAGAATACCGGAAGGATATATCTGGCAGGGTATGCCCGGCAGGTGGTTCCGTAATGGAGCGTCACCTAGGATAGAAGACAAGCAAGGACATGACAAAGAGCTCCACTAATCAAAACCCAGAAAGATGGAAGGGTTGTCGATGTTAACTTGCTTAACACCGACACATCAGGAGATAAAAGCATTAAAGATACCAAGCCTAAAGCACCTAAAGGTTATCTGGAACTAGCCCCGGAAATAACCAAGCATTGGGAGGTCGCTCTATTAAACAATTGGTAAAACACCGGAAGTTACCCTCCGGAAGGCTGGACATCATCTGAAAGTTCCAACCGGTAGGAAAACCAAAAACCAAAGGGAGATACAGGCTATCCATACTAATCTGCTTAGTGCCGACTCCGACAGGGGTTCCGAACTGGCAGCTATCTACATAGATCGTGAGGGAAAGCTCCTCTAAGTATTCATGAAAAAGCCGGAAGCCTGCACCCGGAAGCTACAAACGGGAGCACAAATGCCTTTCAAAGGTCGTTTACATGTACAGACTCATATCAATCTCGGAGAAGCTTCGATTGACCGGGACCCTCACTTCGGAAGTTATAATTTGCACCACAAAGGCAGCCGGAAGCTAAACATCCGAGACCAAGGAGAAAAGTGGTCGATAGAGGTTTCTACAGGACCAATAGCCCAATAGTAGAATGGGCCCCAAATTCTCTATAAATAAGACCCCAAGGGTAGCATTTTGGGGACGAATGCTTCATTTTCTTGATCTAGTTTCTTCTCCTTTGAGGAGCATACCCTGATTTCCAAATTGGATTGGGGATTTCTTCAACTTTTGTAATACATCTACAATTTATGAATGGAGAAGTCCGAGACTTAAACATCTTGTGATTTGATAATCATGTTGTTCCATTTATGATGAAACAGGGAGTTAACACTAACCTTTCGTATGAAAGAGTTGTTCACAACACCTTCATAAAGAGGAAGTGTGACACCCCACGTCCGTTAATGTCACTCACAAAGGGAATGCATTAAGTTTCATGAAGCGTTATAGGTAAACAGAAACAGAAATATTACAAGATAGATATAAAAGCAACAGCGGAATTTAAATTTTTATTTCAAACATAAAATCATAAAGTCATAGTCCAAAATACCATAAGTCTGAAACAGCATAAAAGCCATTACAATAATATAAAACTTTCTATCTTGTTCCATCAGAGTACATGAAAAGCATAATTCCCCAAAAAGAGACAAAGCCATAGTAGAGATAAGAATGTGAGAAATACTTCAAAACCTGCTCCAAGCAAGGCGATAACCGAGTCCTGACTAAGCGTGAGAATTCCCACCCTATGAACCTTGGGGGGACGGAAGAAAGAAGAGGAAACAAAAAGGATCAGACATAAAGTCGTGCGAGTCTAGTTACTTTTAGCAAGTAAATAAAAGTAGCATGACAGGCATATAAGATGGATAAGAAAGATAACAATATAAAAGAATGGTATGACAAGGTAAACATGATAAGTGATACGCTTCTCTAAAGATTCCTCTGCACAATACTAGTATTACTTGAATGAGATGATCCCCTGTAATGTCCCGTATTTTTGTAGTCAATAATATAATTTATTATTATACATATTATATTTGGAATATTAATGGATTATAATATTAAAATCGTTATTAAAACGAAGTTTGAACGTTAAATTTATATATAATTATAAACAAGCTCGAAAGAGCGCGGTAGCTCGTAATATTGAGTTCTGAAATTCAATCGAGTATACAGGATCCGATATAAGTAGGATTTTTGTGAGACAAGAAACGTTAGGATCTAGTTGATTATCAATTTCATATGGAAGAGAAAAATCCAGATTTCGTGTTATACATTGCTAGTTATGCCCAAATCAAATTTTAAAATAGTCGCTATGTAAATTGTTATTAAAATATAATGTTTATTTAATATATTTATATGGGTTTCAATATAATTCGGACATCTTTTAACTAAAAATTGATGATATTGAGTTGTACAATTTATATTTGAAGATATATGATATTTCCTGCTGGGTATTTATGATAATAATAATAATTTATTTTTTTGTTTGATTATTTTGGATTTTTATAATATTTTAATTGATATTATATAGGCCTTAAAAATGTTTATTTTTCAAACGACCTCCGTTTTTGAGGAAACAAGTTTTATTGGAATACGCACGACTAGTTATTGCTAGATTTCCAGTTTGAAGCTAATTAGAGTTGTTTTTTCGGTACATTCAATTTAAAGGTGAACCGATAAATCAAATAAAAGTCGTTTTTGCAAACAGAATCCATTTTTAACGAAATTAGTTTCGTTAGGAACAGAATGTCGGGACATAGTGGTATATGTAATTTCGTTGAATTTGAGGTCGGTCTGTGATGTTATGAACTTGACGGTTAGTGGTAACCGACGGTTAGCGGTAGGAATTTAATAACTGTGAAATAAACCCACTTCTGCCTACCTTAATTTCAACTTTCCTGGGCTCATTACGCCTGTCATATTTTACCTTAGGAGATGTGAAAACTCAGCTACACTAAACACAGTGCACTCTAATTTCTTTTCGTTGCCTACTCTGAGCATCCTATCAGCTACGCATTGATCTGGAACAAGGTATAACTACCCAAAGCTTTCCATTCACATAAATCATCTCACGTGCTATTTTCTTTCCGCAATCCTTCTTCTATGAACCTACTCTTGTCCAAAATTATGAAAACAACTCATGCTTTCTTCTAAAGCATGCCCCGCACAGAGTTGAAAAATATCTCTGCTCACCTCATTTCAAATCGTAAAAGACCTCATACTGCCTAAAACTCATACATGCTACCCTATAGACATGGCGTAGTAAGGGTGCAGGCTACTCAATAGCTAAATACATGCAGTCTCCATTGAATTGATGTATCAACACAGGCCTGCTTTAGCTAAAAATGACCCTATTCCTTGGCCACCAAGGTTTTGCCTCCCTATAAATACCACTGCCTTGTTTACGTCTATTTTGTTCCCTTTTCGTCAGTTGAAGAAATAAAAGAAATAAAACCAGCAAGATAAAACAAATCACTCCTCACACAAAAATATAAAATAAAGCGAACCAGTTATAAAATGAAAAATATATGGAGCAAAACTAGATGGGCTGCCGAACTGGGAACAAAGGAAGGCGGGACAGAAGGTTTTCTCTGCTGCACGGGTATATATATAATAACGAGCAGGAGAACGAAAGGAAATAAGTGGGTGGGGATATCTATTAAACATGCGAAGTGGTAAGTTGTAGCAGTTTGGTTTTTGTGGGGCATGCATAGTAACAGGGTTCGGGAAAATTAATGGGTCATGAGAAGTGCTATGTGTAATGTAAGAAAGGGGTTTTGGGTTCACTGTTGCAGTCGAAAAGGGTTGAATGTTTCTGGTAAAGGAGTCCTCTGGTGTCTGGACGATCGGAAGATGGTGCAGCATGTTAACGAAAAAGGAGGCACCGGCGGAGCTCGGGACGAGGGGAACTGGAGTGCGCAGCAGAGCATGAAGGAAGGTGCAACACGTGTTGGTTGGGTGGGAAGGATCCATTCGAAATGGAATATCAGGAGAGGA
Organism: Allium sativum; assembly: GCA_030737875.1. Taxonomy (NCBI): domain Eukaryota; kingdom Viridiplantae; phylum Streptophyta; class Magnoliopsida; order Asparagales; family Amaryllidaceae; genus Allium; species Allium sativum. The sequence goes on along the minus strand of JASFAX010000020.1, from coordinate 37,656,019 downwards.
TGCTTTTCGAAACTATAGTAGTTGAAGAAGAAAATATTGTGGTGTACTGTTCAAGGTCAGATTGGGGAAGAAGATGAGGAAGGAGTTTGGCACCGAGTGTGGGGTTGCTGGGGAGTTTAGCGTGGAAAGGGAACGGTGATAAGTTGGGGGCAGATGGGTATGTTGCGTGGATCCATGGATGAGGGGTTCATACGAAGGAACACAGCAGGTTCCAAGTTTTAAGTAAAAAAAAAGACATGGTGACAGTTTGAAGGGGAGCAGGAGGCGGATGGATAGGGGAGGAGCACCTGCAGGTGACGACGTGGTGGTAGGAAGGTGGACGGAGGGGAGGTGCGGGGATGGAGATGCATGGGGACCGTGAGGTTGGCAGTCGAACAGAAAGGTGGGAATATAGAAGATGTACAGTAAAGCGAAGTATGCCTAATCCCCTTATTAAGGTAACCAATGTTGATTATAACATGATCACGGATATTGTGAGCCCAGTTGGACCAAATCATTTTCGTGTGACTTGATTTGTTAATACATAAGAGCAAGGATTTAGTCTATTTAATTAGAATATATACATATGTAAACGGGCACAATCGGTTTGATGGCACAAATGTTCTGATTAATTTAGAACGTGCAGTTAAAGTAAATTAAGAATTTATTTAATGGAATAAAACATGACCGATCTGAGTCTATTTCATTTTAACATCGTCGAATAATCATTGGTATAAAATGTGGACATAAATTTCAAATAAAATTTACATTTATCTTAAGTTTTAATTAGGATTTAATAAATTCTAAATTAAGATCAATACTTATAAGATTCTGTAATACACTCATATGTTATCAGAACCTAGGAAGACCAGAGAATTTGGAATCGCATCGATGAGCCCAACATTCTAAAGCTGGATCGGATGGAGTTGGAAGCAACCAAGATTTTCAGTTAAATTAAAGGCTAATTTAATTTAACTGGAAACAAACCGTTCTGACGACAAATAGAAACTCACAATGAGTTAAACTCACTCAGTTCTCCCCACTTATATTTTATAAGTTGGGCTTTTATTTTTGCGTGCTATGATTGCTAGTGATTGACTGGTTGTTGATATATATTCATATATTGTTTGAACTGATGAAATTAAACGTCGTTTAATTTCAGTAAAACCCAAATCGTTATTTTAACGATTGGTCTCAAATAAGGTAACTTACCTTATTGGTCACGTTCATAAAATAAACGTGTTTAAATTAATGAATTGTTTTGTTGTGTTAAATAAATTGGTTGATATTGAATTGTCGATATTGACTGTTATGAGACCATTATTTAGCTGAATTGAATTATTATATTGAGATAATATATTTGACGCAGGGAAGAACAAGTTGGAGGGATCCAATCGAATTCCTCAGATATATTAGATATTGTTTATATTATCATCATATGTACTGTTTTGATTAGATGATTGATTTGGTTGTTGAATGTTGACCTAAAATTTAATATTTGTTTTGTTTAAACCAATGGGAGATACTGGTTGAGTAATTGACAGTATATGACTTATAAATCAATCATTTTACAAAATCGGTTTACTGTCAGAGAAACCGACGAAATGAAGTTATAAAATTTATTTTATAACTGAGGACTGATTTTTAAATCTGAGTTTTTAAATAAAAGTTTGTAAAAGGAAATAAATATTTATTATTTATTTATGGAGTTTATAATATATTTTTATATGATTTTATAAAGGAAATTTCTCATATTTATCAGATTTATAAGTGAATAAGCAGAAATAAACATAATGTTATAGATTTGAATAATCGTTTTGACAGATAAATAAAAGGAAAATATTTAAATAAATTATATTATTAATTAATTTAAATAAAGGATTAGTTGGAATTGGTTAATGAGGTAATCATGTTTTGGATTGAAGAAGTCAACCGTTTTAACTAGATTGATTATAAGATTAGTTGTTTTGAATTAATCTAACAGGATGGTTTAATGAATAATGGTTTAATTTTAATAAGATTTTAAAAAGAAATTTATTATTTATTTAGCAAATAAATAAGTTAATCAATCATGTGGTAGTTAACGGTGAAGTGAATTATTAATTTAATTAATAGATGTCTATTTAAACGCTAATCATTTATGAAAGTTAATCGAAGTGGTAATGAAATCTAATTAAGTTGTGAAAGGAATTTATGAACGGGTTTTATATTCAAACTCGAATTTTTATGACAAAGTTATGAAAAGGAATTTTAAGCAAACGCGAGAGCTTAAATTAATGTTTACTTAATGTTTGAATTAAGTAAAAAGGAAAGTGATAATAAAAGGGTTTATATTAAACCATGATTTATAAACAAAGGTAATAAAAAGAAGATGAAGTGTTAAAGCGTTAATTAACGTTACTTAATGGAATTAAGAAGGAATTTGTGAAATAAGATTTTCAAGGGAGAGGATTAAAGGTGAATTTTGTATAGAAGTGAGTAATAGGTTTTAACAAAAATTCTAGCAATAAAATGTATTGTTTAAATAAGTAAAAAGGAAAGGTGATATTTTAGTAAGACAATTCTTAATTAATGAATTAAGAAATAATGGTTATACTCGAGAAAGAGATTTTCAAATGTAAGAAGTTTTATAAAATATATATTAAATAAAATAGTTAGATGAGATGTGTTTGGTATTAAAATAAATATCGGTTTTTGAATTACAATTGATGTCTTTTTGAAGATAAGAACGTTGTTGATTAAGCTCTGAGTGGTAAATAAGTAACCCAACTTGAACAACTTCGGGATTATCTAAGGATGATATTAGCTTGTAATGTGAAAAAGGAAAAAAAATATTATTTCCATATGAGTAATAATAACGCAATGTGGATAAAAGAGTCGAGGATATATAAGGAGGTTTCCCAAGCAACGGAAGTGGAAAGATTTGAGATTTATATACATACATACATATATATATATAATGATATTCCCGAAATAAAGGAAATAAAAAGAGATTATGTGAAATAAAATTGGTATTTCCAAGGTAGAAGGAAATTGAAAAGTTAAGTTTTGGGGAATGGATTTATCCTAAAGGAATAAAGGAGGGTTAATGCATTCTAATAATGGAACCAAAAGAGATTTCGTAATATAAAATTTACGAATGATAAGTTAAGTTGCTTTTCCCAATATAGATAATGAGTAATGAGGTAGTAAATGTTTTGAACAATAGTAGAACAGAAAATTGAATATGATTATAGAATATTTTCCTATGTATGTAAATAAAATAGTCTGAAATAACCTTACGTTAAATTAGAAATGAAAAGCTATATTTGTAACGTTAAAATATTTAAGAATTTAAGATTAACTATCGTTGATCGTTCTAACTAATGAGGCCATATAGTGCTGGTACTGAACTAGTAAACTCATGTTATTCTCATAATTATTTATTTGATAGTTATATCACCAACTATCAAATCTGACCCTTACGATGGTTGGTACAAAAAGACCGGGATTGAATTTATATTCGGAAACCATTCCGACCAGCGAATACGTGAAAGAATATTATTGAAGAGAAGCAATTGAAGACCGTTGATCTTCATGAGCGGAAGAACTACTGATTCAATTTCTCTGGTTTAGCGGCCGGAGATATTTCTATAGTGATTCTGTCGTGATTGGAATCTACGGATTTCAAGGACTTCTCGCTACTGATCTAAAGGGTGATTCCTATGATGAAGTAGGAGGGTGCCTTCGGTTCATCATGTTCCTGGATGACTTGTATGGACGAATGTCCGACATAGTATTTCCAACGGGGTCACGTACGTTGATTTCTTCAAACGTGTCATAGTTGGGTAGCTCCTAACTAGGGTATTTATGTGGACATCAATTAGTGATATCTGGTGGATCTGACGATGTGGCATTCAAAGTAAATGGTGGCCAGATGTTCTAAAGATAAATTCAAACCTCAAGCCTCATCAACCGGGAAATGACAAAAATTGGGTAGTCAACATGGCCATGTGGGTCGCTCTCATTAGGGTTTATAATCATCTATATAGAGAAATTCCATTTCCTTCTTAAATCTATTTCGATGCTGTCCCTTTTTTGTGAAACGGTTGTTGATCCCAACCATTGGTGATATACATTCGATACACTCAAGTGAAATGAGTGGTCGGTCATGTGTGGGCCGGTTTGCAAGATGTTCTTGTTGAACCCAACGTATTCGCCTCTAGAGATACACTATTAGCAGGTGGTTCCATACCTTGTCATAGTCAGAATCCAATCTCCAATAAGAGCCCGCAGTTTTGATTGTACACTGTATATGTGGAGCGTGAGATGCAAGCATTCCGCTAGATTGATATTTTTCTGTGTTTAGACACTACTATATTATTGAAATATATATTATTTTCAAAAATGTTTCGGGTTATCGTTAGGTAAAAACCGTCCGTATTTATGTGTGGATTTGGTCTTACGATTATCCTTTTCTTTCGAAAAGAATTTGAACCTTAAAATCAAGTTGGACGATTTCCCTTAAATTTAATGTGTTTTTCTCACTCTGGTTCACCAGACTGACCAGATATTTGTAATGCTGCGGTTAGGCCGGGTCGTACAGGTCCAGGTTACTGGATCCTGCGAAGTCTAGAGATGAGCTGGAGGTGTTCAGACGTATGATATCTAGTATTTATTCCACTATGTGTTGTATATATGAGGATAGGTTATTATAACTGTCCGGATGTATTGATGTACTTGGTGATTATAAGTATTTTTCTTATTATCTCTCAATAAAGATTTATTTCTATATTATGTTTTGTACCGCTGCGACGTGGGACTCTGTGATGTGTTAGTTCTTCTTTTTCTATTCTAATATGTCTTTCTTTCTTATCTCACTCTCTAATTTCTTTCTATTAACTATCCGGTGTTTGAGGTGTTTGGAAGGTCGGCATGAGATGCGGTTAAGGTATTTATGTCGATTTTCGGAGCCGAAAATCCTTGGGTCATTACAGTGGTATCAGAGCTATTGGTTTTGTAATAACCTTGGCTCTGTGGTGTAACTCGATAGAGATGGGGTTAGTAACGTCCTAGACTCAGTTTGAGTGTATATATATATATATATATATGAGAGTGTATTTGCAAATTTTATATACAAATGTTTTGTATTATGTTGATTGATCGGTTCAAGTGTTAACAAGCATAGAATTGATAATGGATACAATATTGTTTTGTAAAGTGGGTAACTGAAATAATTTTACTCAAAATATATTTTTGCATAGAAAGAAAATAATTTTATGGAATCATTGAGATATTGTGTGTTGATTGATTTGAAAGGAATTCAAAATTAGGTTAAAATTTTGAATTGGAACTTAACTGGGTTAAGTGAAAACGAATTAATAATTAATAATGTTGAAATTAAATAAATTTGATTTGAATTTGGAAATTTAATGAACAATAACTAAATAGAAATCAACCGAATATTAATTGGTTGATGTTCAAATATGTTGAATTAAATTAAATAGTAATATTGAATGTGAATTTAGTTGATTTGATTGAGTTTGTTGTGCCCTGGTTGCTGATTTATTGTTGATTGTTTATTAGATTGGATGAATGTAATTCATCCATGGATTAATGAAGAGTTAAATAACTGAAAACCCATAAAATGAATTTCAGTATAATATAATTGAAATGAAACTACTTATGAGTTGAAACTGAATGATTTAGCTCTGTATTTGCAAATGAATTAATGCCACCAGTTTGATTTTGGAAATTCGTATAGTCAATAAATGAAGTGTTATTTAAATATTCCATATATTTGTTACTTATATGATGGATTGAGTTAAGTACAGGTCCCAGATGACTATAAGGATTTAGTTTGATTGAATCGAATTGCACGTAAATTAAGTAGTAGACTCAATAATGATCGAAAAAGGTACGCCTACGCGAAAATATAAATTTTGGGTTTTGATTTTTGTTTTTCCGACCGTGTGGGTCGATGTATATATATTATTTGTTCCTGCGATATTGCATACGTCCCTCCGTACAGTGGAGACTCTACCGAATTTTTCAGGTTTTTAAAGTGTTAAAATATTTTCGATATTTTTGAAAGGTTTTATTTATAATAATAAACTGATTTTCGATTTAATACAAATTATATTTTAAAGTTAATGAGAATTATAACATTTTTCTTACCCTAGTAATTTCGGGATGAAATTCTTTTAAGGGGGAAGAAGGTAATGTCCCGTATTTTTATAGTCAAATATTTAATATAATTAATTATTATAAATATTATATTTGGAATATTAATGGATTTTAATATTAAATTCGTTGTTAAAGCAACGTTTGAACATTAAATTTATATATAATTATGAACGAGCTCGAAATGTCGCGGTAGTTCGTAATATTGAGTTTTGAACTTCAATCGAATATACAAGATCCGATGTAAGTCGAATTTCTGTGAGATAAGAAACGTCGGGATCTAGTTGATATCATTTTCATATGGAAGAGAAAAATCCCGATTTCGTGTTATACATTGCTAGTTATGCCTAAATCAATTTTTAAAATAGTCACTATGTAAATCGTTATTAAAATATAACGTTTATTTAATATATTGATATGGGTTTTAATATAATTTGGACATCATTTAACTCAAAATTGATGATATTGAGTTGTATAATTTATATTTGAAGCTATATGATATTTCATGTTGGGTATTTATGATAATAATAATAATTTATTTTTTTAATTGATTATTTTGGATTTTTATAATATTTTAATCGATATTATATAGGCTTAAAAATGTTTATTTTTCAAATGACCTCTGTTTTCGATGAAACGAGTTTTATTGGAATACGTACGACTAGTTATTGCTAGATTTCCAGTTTGGAGCCAATTAGAGTTGTTTGGTCGGTACGTTCAATTAAAAGGTGAACCGATAAATCAAATAAAAATTGTTTTTGCAAATGGAATCCGTTTTTAACGAAATTAGTTTCGTTAGGAACGGAATGTCAGGACATAGCGGTATACGTAATTTTGTTGAATTTGAGGTCGGTGTGTGACGTTACGAATTTGATGGTTTAGTGGTAACCGACGGTTGGAGGTAGGAATTTAATAACTGTGAAATAAAACCCACTTCTGCCTACCCTAATTTCAACCTACCTCAGCTGATTGCGCCTGTCATATTTCACCTTAGGAGATGTGAAAACTCAGTTACACTAAACACAGTGCACTCTAATTTCTTTTCGTTGCCTACCCTGAGCATCCTATCAGCTACGCAATGATCTAGAATAGGGTATACCTACACAAAGCTTTCCATTCACATAAGTCATCTCACATGCTATTTTCTTTCTGCAATCCTTCTTCGGTAAACTTACTCCTATCCAAAATTATGAAAACAACTCATGCTTTCTTTTGAAGCCTGCCCCGCACATAGTTGAAAGATATCTCTGCTCACCTCATTTCAAATCGTAAAAGACCTCCTACTGCCTAAAACTCATACATGCTACCCTATAGACATGGCATAGTAAGGGTGCAGGCTACTCTATAGCTAAATACATGTAGTCTCCATTGAATTGATGTATCAACACAGGCCTACTTTAGCTAAAAATGACCCTATTCCTTAGCAACCAAGGTTTTGCCTCCCCACAAATACCACTGCCTTGTTTACGTCTATTTTGTTCACTTTTCATCAATTAAAAAAACAGCAAGATAAAACAAATCACTCCTCTCACAAAAATATAAAATAAAGCGAACCCGTTATAAAAAGAAAAATATATGGAGCAAAACTGGATGGGCTACCGAGCTAGGAACAAAGGAAGGCGGGAGGGAAGGTTTTTCTCTGTTGCATGGGTATATATATAATAACGAGAAGGAGAACAAAATGAAATAAGTGGGTGGGGAGATCTATTAAGCATGCGAAGTGGTAAGTGGTAGCAGTTCGGTTTCTGTGGGGCGGTGCACAGTAACAGGGTTCGGGAAAATTAATGGGTCATGAGAAGTGCTATATGTAATGTAAGAAAGGGGTTTTGGTGTTCACTGTTGTAGTCGAAGAGGGTTGAGTTTTTTCGGTAAAGGAGTCCCTTGGTGTTCGGATGATCGGAAGATGGTGCAGCATGTTGATGAAAAAGAAGGCACCGGCGGAGCTTGGGACGAGGGGAACTGGAGGGCGCAGCAGAGCATGAAGGAAGGTGCAGCACGTGTTGGTTAGGTGGGAAGGCTCCATTCGAAATGGAATAGCAGGAGAGGAAGCTTTTCAAAACTATAATAGTTGAAGAAGAAAATATTATGGTGTACTGTTCAAGGTTCGATTGGGAAAGAAGACGTGGAAGGATTTTGGCACCGAGTGTGGGGTTGCTGGGGAGTTTAGCGTGGAAAGGGAACAGTGATAAGTTGGGACAGATGGGTATGTTGCGTGGATCCATGGACGAGGACTTCATACGAAGGAACACAACAGGTTACAAGTTTTAAGTAAAAAAAAAGACATGGTGACAGTTTGAAGGGGAGTAGGAGGCGGATGGACAAGGGAGGAGCGCCTGCAGGTGGCGACGTGGTGGTAGGCAGGTGGACGGAGGGGAGGTGTGGGAATGGAGATGCGTGGGGACCGTGAGGTTGGCAGTCGAACAGAAAGGTGGGGATATATAAGGTGTACAGTAAAGCCAAATATGCATAATCCCTTTATTAAGGTAATCAATGTTGATTATAACGTGAGCACATGTATTGTGACCTCAGTTGGACCAAATCAGTTTCACGCGGCTTGGTTTGTTAATACATAAGAGTAAGGGTTTAGTCTATTTAATTAGGATATATACATATGTACACGGGCACAATCGGTTTCAGGGCACAAATGTTCTGATTAATTTAGAACATGTAGCTAAAGTAAATTAAGAATTTATTTAAGGGATTAAAACATGACCAACGTAAGTCTATTTCATTTTAACATCGTCGAATAATAATTGGTATAAAATGTGGACATAAATTTCAAACAAAATTTACATTTAGCTTAAGCTTTAATTAGGATTTAATAAATTCTAAATTAAGATCAATACATATAAAATTTTGTAACAAACTCATAAGTTATCAGAATCCAGGAAGACCAGAGACGTTGGAACCGCATCGATGAGCGCAACATTCTGAAGCTGGATCGGGCGGAGTTGGAAGAAACCGAGATTTTCAATTAAATTAAACACTAATTTAATTTAACGGAAAATAAACCGTTCTGACGGCAAATAGAAACTCACGGTGACTTAAACTCACTCAGTTCTCCCCACTTATATTTTATAAGTTGGGCTTTTATTTTTGTGTGCTATGGTTGCTAATGATTGACTGGTTGCTGATATATATCCATATATTGTTTGAACTGATGAAATTAAACGTCATTCAGTAAAACCCAAATCGTTATTTTAATGATTGGTCCCAATTAAGGTAACTTACCTTACTGGTCACATTTATAAATAAACTCGTTTAAATTAATGAATTGTTTTGTTAAATAAATTGGTTGATATTGAATTGTCGGTATTGACTGTTATGAGACCATTATTTAGTTGAATTGAATTATTATATTGAGATAACATATTTGACGCAGGGAAGAACAGGTTAGAGGGATCCAATCGAATTCCTCAAATATATTAGATATTATTTATATTATCATCATATGTGTTGTTCTGATTAGATGATTGATTTGATTGTTGAATGTTGACCTGAAATTTAATATTTGTTTTTTTTAATTCAATGGGTGATATTAGTTGAGTAATTGGCAGTATATGACTTATAAATCAATCACTTTACAAATATCGGTTTACCGCCAGAGAAACCGACGAAATGAAGTTATAAAATTTATTTTACAACTGAAGGCATGTTTCTAAATCTATATTTTTGAATAAAAGTTTATAAAAGGAAATATATATATATATATTATTTATTTATGGAGTTTATAATTGATTTTTGAATGATTTTATAAAGGAAATTTCTCATATTTATCAGATTTATAAGTGAATAAGCAAAAATTAACTTAATATTATAGATTTGAATAATCGTTTTGAGAGATAAATAAAAGGAAATTATTTAAATTAATTATATTATTAATTAATTTAAATAAAGGACTAGTTGGAATTGGTTAATGAGGTAATCATGTTTTGGATTGACAAAGTCAACAGTTTTAACTGGATTGATTATAAGATCAGCTGTTTTGAATTAATCTAACAAGATGAGTTAACGAATAATGGTTTAATTTTAATAAGATTTTAAAAAGAAATTTATCATTTATTCAGCAAATAAATAAGTTAATCAATTATGCGGTATTTAACGGTGAAGTGGATTATTAATTTAATTAATAGATGTCTATTTAAATGATAATCATTTATGAAAGTTAATCGGAGGGGTAATGAAATCTAATCGAGATGTGAAAAACGGGTTTTATATTAAAACCCAAATTTTTATAACAAAGTTATGAAAAGGAATTTTAAGCAAATGCGAGAGCTTAAATTAATTTTTGCTTAATGTTTGAATCAAGTAAAAAGGAAAGTGATAATAAAAGGGTTTATATTAAACCATGATTTATAAACAAAATTTATAAATAGAAGATGAGGTGTTAAAGCGTTAACTAACGTTAATTAATGGAATTAAGTTGGATTTTGTGAAATAAGATTTTCAAGGGGGAGGATTAAAGGTGAATTTTGTATAGTAGTGAGTAATAGGTTTTTAACAAAAATCTGAGCAATAAAATGTATTATTTAAATAAGTAAAAAGGAAAGGTGATATTTTAGTAAGACAATTGTTAATCAATGAATTAAGAAATAATAGTTATACTTGAGAAAGAGATTTTCAAAGGTAAGAAGTTTTATAAAATATATATTAAATAAAATAGTTAGATGAGATGTGTTTGGTATTAAAATAAATATCGGTTATTGAATTACAACTGATGTCTATCTAAAGATAAGAACGTTGCTGATCAAGGTCTGAGAGGTAAATAAATACCCCAACTTGAACAACTTCGGGATTATCTAAGGATGATATTAGCTTGTAATGTGAAAAAGAGAAAAAATAATAATTTATTATTTCCATATGAGAAATAATAATGCAATGTGGATAAAAGAGTCGGGGATATATAAGGAGGTTTCCCAAGTAACGGAAGTGGAAAGATTTGAGATTTATATATATACATACAAACACATATATATAATGATATTCCCGAAATAAAAGAAACAAAAAGTGATTATGTGAAATAAAAATGGTATTTCCGAGGTAGAAGGAAATTGAAAAGTTAAGTTTTGGGGAGTGGATTTATCCTAAAGGAATAAAGGAGGGTTAATGTGTTCTAATAATGAAACCAAAAGAGATTTCGTAATATAAAATTTATGAATGATATGTTGAGTTGCTTTTCCCAATATAGATAATGAGTAATGAGGTAGTAAATGTTTTGAACAATAGTAGAATAGAAAATTGAATATGATTATAGAATATTTTCCTATGTATGTAAATAAAATAGTTTGAAATAACCTTAGGTTGAATTAGAAATGAAAAGCCATATTTGTAATGTTAAAATATTTAAGAATTTAAGATTAACTGTCATTGATCATATTAATTAATGAGGCCATGTAGTGTTGGTACTGAACTAGTAAACTCATGTTATTCTCACAATTATTTATTTGATAGTTACATCGGGATCGAATTTATATTCGAGAACCATTCCGACCAGCGAATACGTGAAAGAAGATTATTGAAGAGGAAGCAATTGAAGACCGGTGATCTTCATGAGCAGAAGAACTACTGATTGAATTTCTCTGGTTTAGCGGCCGGAGTTATTTTGACAGTGATTCTGTCGTGATTGGAATCTACGGATTTCAAGGACTTCTCGCTACTAATCTATAGGGTGACTCATAGGATGCAGTAGGAGGGTGCCTTCGGTTCATCCTGTTCCTGGATGACTTGTATGGACGAATGTCCGACAGAGTATTTCCAACAGGGTCACGTACGTTGATTTCTTCAAACGTGTAACAGTTTTGTTACTCCCAACTAGGGTATTTTTGTGGATGTCAATTAGTGATATCTGGTGGATCTGACGATGTGGCATTCAAAGTAAATGGTGGCTAGATGTTCTAAAGATAAATTCAAACCTCAAGCCTCATCAACCGAGAATTGACAAAAATCGGGCAGGCAGCATGACTATGTGGGTCGTTCCCATTAGGGTGTATAATTATTTATCTAGAGAAATACCATTTCCTTCTTAAATCTGTTTCGATGTTGTCCCTTTTTTGGGAAACGGCTGCTGATCCCAATCGCTGGTGATATACATTCAATAAACTCAAGCAAAATGAGTGGTCGGTCATGTATGGGCCTGGTTGCAAGATGTTCTTGTTGAACCTAGTGTATTCGCCTCTAAAGATACACTATCTGCAGGTGGTTCCATACCTTGTCATGGTCGGAATCCAATCTCCAATAAGAGCCCGTGGTTTTGATTGTATACTATATATGTGGAGCGTGAGATACAAGCGTTCTGCTAGATTGATATTTATTTGTGTTTAGACACTATTATAATATTGGAATATATATTATTTTCAAAAATGTTTTGGGTTATCATAAGGTAAAAACCGTCCATATTTATGTGTGTATTTGGTCTAACGATTATCCTTTTCTTTCAAAAAGATTTTGAACTTTAAAATCAAGTTGGACGATTTCCCTTAAACTTAATGTGGTTTTCTCACTCTAGTTCACCAGACTAACCCGGTATTTATAATGCTCGGGTTAGGTCAGTTGTACAGGTCCAGGTTATCGAATGCTGCGAAGTCTAGAGGCGAGCTGGAAATGTTCAGACGTATGATATCTAGTATTTATTCCACTGTGTGTTGTATATATAAGGACAAGTTATTGTAACTGTCCGTATGTGTTGATGTACTCTGATGATTATAAGTATTTTTTATAAGCTCTCGGTAAAGATTTATTTCTATATTATATTTTGTTCCGCTGCGACGTGGGACTCTGTGTTGTGTTGGTTCTTCTTCTATTCTAATATTTCTTTCTTTCTTATCTCACTCTCTAATTTCTTTCTATTAACTATCCGGTGTTTGCGGTGTTTGGAAGGTCGGCATGAGATGCGGTTAAGGTATTTATGTCGATTTTCGGAGCCGAAAATCCTTGGGTTGTTACATCCCAACACGTACAAGATGGTAGACTTAGGCGTACTTCTGGTGAGAGGTTTTAACCCTATACAATCCATAGGCAGCCCCAATAACGGCCTCCTAAACTTACCAAAGTCTAGATGTACCCTAACTACCCTAATCGATCAGCTCCCAAATCCGCGTATATACTCTGTGCCGGATCCATCGTAGGATGTATCACATCCTAAAGTTGCAATCCCTCGCTGATATGCACAGCCCCATATCTATAGGTGTCACGTTCATCTTATCCCCCACTGCCCGGCTCATGCATGCACATGGCCTGCTCAGTTTGCGCCGCCCACACCGTCCTCCACGTTTGGATCTCTTACAATCAGTCCAGTAAGCGTGCCCCTTCTCCGACCTAGTATGGAATACATGTTTTGATACCTACTCCGAGTTACTGGATGAAATGGGTCCCACACAATATGATACAAGCTCTCCCCTTTGTCTTGTATCCCTCACTAGGTTTTCTTTGGCTACGTATACCACTAGGTGTCTTTAATTACATAACCTTATCATTTCTACAAGTTATGCTAACCCTAAAAGATGTCTTTAATTACATAACTTTATTATTTCCACCGGTTATGTATACCACTAGGTGTCTTTAATTACAAAATCTTATCGGGTTAAGTTTGTGGGTCTATATATATATATATATATATATATATATATATATATAATATTACCCACCTACCCAAGATTTACTTAACCCTCTCACTGATCCAAGCATGTTTATTTAACGGTTAAGTTTCTGGGCCTATATATACTAATATTACCCACCCACTCAAGATTTACTTAACCCTCCCACCGATCCAAGCATATTTATTTAACGGTTAACTTTGTGGGCATATATATACTAATATTACTCACCTACCCAAGATTTACTTAACCCTCCCACTGATTCAACCAAGTTTACTTAACCCCTATTCACGTTTATGTTCACACAATCCCTATAGATTCAAATAGGTTAAGTATTACAGACTAATAAGTTATCCCCATTCACATTGACTGCTTTTTATTTGCCAAAGTTTCACTTTCTTATTAATTTCATATAAATATAAGTTAATCCATTTAAGTTCATTAATAAGCCCCATTACATGTTATTCTTTAGATTGTAATTAACAGAAGTAATCTTACAATCTTTCACCCTTGGATTGTAATTAACGGAAGTAATCTTACAATCCCTTTTGTATTATTTGTTTCCATAGTTATAATAACATGTTTTACTTAATATTTAATTAAGTGTACTTCTTCTCAGTTCACCAGTTTTCTGCTTAGCATATCACTAAAACTTGACGTTGTTTAGTTATTAACTTAGTTTTCTTAGCTAAGGTTTACTAATAAGCTTTCTTTCCTTTTATTATAACTTATGTTATAATTTCCACTTGTCCCTAGGACAAGCTTACCTATTATATACAACATTTTAATTAAGTAATTAATCATAATAGGTTACTATTTTCCCTTGTTTGCTCCAATTCATTACCAAGTCCATTTATGGTTATAATAGGCTAGACCTCCCACATTAGGCTTACAACTTATGGATGCTGGATATGTCGGTCGGGTCCGGGCAGACTTATTCCACAAGTTGGGCCTAAACTCGTATCCTAGCCCGATTCATATTTTCACACTTAGACCTCTCACATTAGGTTCCACATTAGTGGCTGTTGGATATGTCGGTCGGGTCCGGGCAGACTTCCACCACTAATGCAACCTAACCTCGTGTCATAAGTGCAATTACAATTTCTAATTGTAATTATTAGACATTTCATCCTTATCCAATTCTTACCTATGTTTTTATAGGTGATTATGCCCCTATTTCCCCTTTTTGAATTATATGTCCAATCCATATAAAACATTATTTAAATTATGCCAATTCAAACCTTTTTTCCCCCGTTCCCTAACTAACGCATTCACATATATTTGGCGGCATCTAGGCTAGAAAGTAGCCTTGTCATAAATAATAAAAAGGGAAAAGTGATGGAAATATGACAAAGATGATTGTTTTGGCATAAACATAAACTAGCATGGTGATATGGTGGACATATAAGCATAAATCTGATGAACTTGTGGGAGTTAACTAATTCTATCATAACTATGATGTCATAATAAGCATAATAAGATCTAAATTAACAATTTAGATGTCCAACTTGTTTAGATCTAATATGATAGGCATAAAGTGATAAACTAGATCTGATTAATAATTTAGATGTCCATATAATTCAGATCCAATAGTTAAAAATAGATCATACATGAATAATGTCAAGATCCACATCATAGCATGTCATAGAAATTACAATAGATCCAACAAGATAGAGATTTAGATCAAATAGTTATAAATAGATCTAACACAAATAAGGTCAAGTTCCACATCATAGAATGCCACAAAAGGTACAACAGATCCGACAAGATAGAGATTTAGATCCAATAGTTAGAAATAGATCTAACACAAATAAGGTCAAAATCCACATCATAGAATGCCACAAAAGTTACAATAGATCCGACAAGATAAAGATATAAATCCAAGTTATAATCAATTTAGAATGGCATATGTTTGCAATTTACAATGGATCCAATATAACATAGGCACATGATCAAATCCAAACTATAGTCATATCACATTTACTTTTAAATACTTAAATCGAAAAGCAACTAGGAACTCGCAGTGTTTGGATTTTAGAAGATAGAAAAGAATTTATTGGTGTTGAATCTCAGATCTATAGTTGAAACGCTTAAATCTTTTAAAATTTATTTTGTAGAAGAAGATAGGATTAGATTCAGTTCAGGCACTGACGGCATCGGGCCTCCATTATTTTTAGTATGAGAAAACTAGAGAATTGAGGTATATTTATAGTTGCCAGTCTCCAGAATTCGAATGTCACCTCAGCCCTAGGGTGAATCGGGCCATGGGTCGACATCCACTTGGGTCCGGGTGCCTAAAACATATATGGGCGCACTTTACAGGTGCGCCAATGCAAAAATACATTGGCGCACTCACTGTTTCAAATCTCGCAAATATCGCCCAAGATCTCCTCCATGATCTCCTTTTGGGTTCCTTCCGGAATGGAACAGCAAATGTCACTCTAAATCTCCTTGCGAATATATCGCCCGAGATATTGCAATATCGAACGATATATCGACTGAGACGAAATACAGGAATATCGTCCGAGATCTTAGCATTTTTGGTTAAAATTTAAATTTGTGCCTGAATTAGAACTATAATTAAAAAACTCAAATCTAGTCATATCAATCTTTTGGTATTTTACATTTTGCATGTCGAGTGACTATATTGTATGTTTGTACATGTTTTACAATGCTTATGATTTTCATATTCATCTTTTTACATACATGTTACTTATGAAATTATGTATTTTATGTTCTATTTATGCTTAATTTTTTAATGTTTTGGATCCTTTTAATGTTTCTTGTCTAACAATATTCCTATTTTAAGCATATTGCGATTACGAGCATGAATGATCTTTCGCAAAATAAAGAATAACAAAGTTATTTTCCATTTTAAATTTTGGTTACTATGTTTTTGATAGCATTCATAAAAATCATTTTGTTAAAATATCATTTTTAACATATCATGTACCTCGTGATTGTTTCGATATGAACTTTCAGACCGGAGATGAAAATCCGAGATAAACTCCCGAGTTAGACTCATCTCGTCTGAGATCTCCCCCGATACAAGACCGAGTATATAAAATCCCCGAGACGAAGCGCGACCGATATCCGAGATTTAAAACCTTGGGCGCACTTGTCAAGTGCGCTGGGAACTCCTGCCCTTTTCGCCAAACTCCTACCGTCCATAACTTCTTCATACGTTATCCGTTTTATGCAAACCAGGTGTCTATCTTGACCAGAATATCGAGACGGACGCAATGACATAGTACGTTTCCCTTAATTCTGAATAGTAAATTAATTATTATTTAATTGATCCACTTTAATGTTGTTAAAATTTTGAGGTGTTACATTCTCCCCTACTCAAAGGATTTTGGCCTCGAAATCTACAAGTTAAGAAGAATGTATCCTACCATCTATCATCCATCTACTGATCCACCAATCACAGACATCCATTGTCCTTAAAATTTTCTAATGCTTATATGAGCATATGCAAAGGTGTGTGTATATGTCCCAATGCTAATGCGAAAGATCATATGGTCTACTGATTCAGTCGACCTCCTTAATGCAATGTATGTTAGTGCCATGAATCCAACATGTATGCAAATAATCCTACTATAACATGTAAGTTCTATATGTATGCACAATCATCCATCCAAATGCAACATCCATATGATGATACGTCCACTTTCATACATTAAAACAAGAAAAATGCACACACATCCATATGCCATATGAGAGTGATTGAGCCGATCTAGTGCCTAATGTGCATGTATATGCATCCACGAGCAACCATTAGCAAACGCTTGCATCCATCAAACATAATATGTCTCAAATACATGTTTACAATCATGGGATTTCCTACCTAAAGGTCGAAGATTCGATCGATAGGATATACTCATATGATAGAAGCAAATGCGAATAAAAGCTTTTGGAAGAGAAGTTAAGAACATTCCCTTGAAATGAAAAGGGTACGAAGCGCAAATATCTTGCCTTCAGTCTCTAAAGTTGCATCTTCTTGGTTGTCTCCCCACTGAACCTTAACCAACTTGACTTCTCATATGCGTAGCTTCTTAACCTCTGATCCAAGTAAAATTCATTCTGTAGATCCCCACCAACCAATCGGTGATCTATAGGGTCGTCCATATAATGCTTGGAAGGGTTTCATGCCACTGCCTGCTTGATGACTGTTATTGTGGGAAAACTCTACTAAAGGAAGGTGCTCTTCCCAAGTCCCTCCAAAGTCTAGGATACACAGCCTCAAAAGATCCTCTAGAACTCTGTTCACCCTCTCCGTCTGTCCAGCGGTCTGAGGATGATAAGCGGTGCTCAAACATAACTGTGTACCTAATGCTTCTTGCAAGCTCCTCCAAAATTCGCTAGTGAAAATGGGATTATGATTTCTTACGATATTGGAGGGTGCTCCATGAAGACAGACTATCTCACGAACGTAAACTTTTGCCAACCATGTTGCCGTCGTCTTACTCTTAACTGGTATGAAATGAGCGCTCTTAGTAAGCCTGTTTACTATCACCCAAATGCTAGTGTTGCCCTTCCTTGATCTGGGCAAACCATCTATGAAATCCATGGAGACGCTCTCCCACTTCCACTACGGGACTTGTAAAGGATGAAGTAAACCACCGGGCTTCCTTTTCTTAGCTTTGCCTTGCTGTCAAATCATACATTCAGAAACAAACTCTGCTACACCTTTCTTCATCCCATCCAAAAAGAAAACCCTTTCTCAAGTAGCTCCCCAACTTTCTCTTGGAGCCATATGGCGCACGAGCAATGCAACTGGCTTTGCATTGTCCACCAAATATATGCAAAAATCGATCTCGCGCCTTAAGGTAAACCCCAAACCTCATCAAAGACATCAGGATACTCACGGACTACTGGAATTGAGATGATTGATAGATTCGTCAAGTGATTCTAGGAAACTCAACATAACAGACCCCTTGGGGTCACAAGAAATCTCGAGGGTCCTCCCTTGGCAAGTCAGAAACCTAACAACCCTCCTCTCACAATCTAGAATGGCACCATATGTGGTTGGCCAGTCCATATCTAAAATCAACCAATAGCCCATGATCCCAAGCATATATGCGTCGCACTCGAACTCGATGCCCAACAATGATATTCTCAAACCCCGACAAATCATAAATAAATGAGCCGAACCACCTATAGGGTTTGAGACAACAAGGGGATCCACTACAATACTAGTATTTAAGTGCAGAGATTCAACTACAGAACTAGATATAAACGAATGTGAAGCACTAGAATCAAAAAGAGTTCTTATAGGATGATTGAAAAGAGAAATCAAACCTTCCATGGAAACTTTCCTACCTCTATCTGGTGCACTGATCACGAGAGCATTCGCTTGCCCTCCAGAGGTCCATGGCCTTTGACCTTGCCCTTACTTTCTTGGGCACTCCCTAGAATAGTGTCCCACCTCTTCACAAACGAAGCAAGCAATATTCCTTTTCCTTCTGTCCTGGGCCAAGTGACCCTCTCGCCCGCAACTATGGAACTTCCTCTTACACTTAGCCTTGTCATTGTTTCCGCCCTTCTTCGGTTGTTGTTGTCGTCCTTTCTTGGGACATAACCTTTTATTTTGTGTTTCCTCAACCTCAACTTTTCCTTTTCACCTTTATTTGAACTTTATCTATGTTCCCTTCCCAGGCCATCATTTTTCTCATCCTTGGGCTTTGCTCCTTAGCCCTAATTCCCTTATTCTCCTTTTTACCATATTTGTGTAACAAGCTAACTAATCTCTCGAAAGCTGCCTCCATCGCACGGAAATCCTTACGAAGATCGAGAAAATTAGCCATAGGTTATAATACTGCAACTACAGATGGAGGTTAGGCACTTCATTACCCTTCAACATGTGTCGTAGTTTAAACATGCCTACGACATCATGCCGGAATGGGGACATTTTTCGGGAAGAATCGGTTCCCCAGACAAAAAGGAAAAAGGAATCCAGCCTAGAATCGAGAGATATTACATATGGCTTTGGGGAATATATTTTTCAAAATAGACTTTTCTTTTTGAAAATGCTTTCTTTTAAAACCTTTTTGAAAATAATTTTCAAAAACTTTATCCAATCTAGTAACCTTCAGCTCTGATACCAAATGTGACACCCCGCATTTGTTAATGTCACTCACAAAGGGAATGCATTAAATTTCGTGAAGCATTATAGGTAAACAGAAACAGAAATATTACAAGACAGATATAAAAGCAACAGCAGAATTTAAATTTTTATTTCAAATATAAAATCATAACATCATGGTCCAAAATACCATAAGTCTGAAACTGCATAAAAGCCATTACAATAATATAAAACTTTATGTCTTGTTCCATTAGAGTACATGAAAAGAATAATTCCCCAAAAACAGACAAAGCCATAGTAGAGATAAGAACTTGAGAAATACTTCAAAACCTTCTCCAAGCAAGATGATAACTGAGTCCTGACTAATCCTGAGAATTCCCACCTTGTGAACCTAGGGGGAAACGGAAGAAAAAAGAGGAAACAAAAAGGGTCAGACATAAAGTCTGGCGAGTCTAATTACTTTTAGCAAGTAAATAAATAAAAGTAGCATGACAGGCACATAAGACGTATAAGAAAGATAACACTATAGGAGACATATATGACAAGTTAAACATGATAGAGTGATACACTTCTCTAAAGATTCCTCTGCACAATACTAGTATAACCAGAATGAGATAATCCCCAACACGTACAAGATGGTAAACTTAGGCGCACTTCTGGTGAGAGGTTTTAACCCCATGCAATCCACAGAAAGCCCCAATAACGGACTCCTAAACTTACCAGAGTCTATAAGTACCCTAACTACCCTAATCGATCGGCTCCCTAATCCGCGTAGATACTTTGTGCCGGCCCCATAGTAGGATGTATCTTGTCATAAAGTGGCAACCCCTCGCTAATATGCACAGCCCCATATCTACAGGTGTCACGGTCGTCTTATCCCCATCTGCCCGGATCATGCACGCACATGGCCCAGTCAGTTTGCGCCGCCCACACCGTCGTCCACGTTTGTATCTCTGCAATCAGTCCAGTAAGCGTGCACCTTCTCAAACCTAGTACAGAGTACATGTTTTGATACATACTCCGGGTTACTGGATGAAACGGGTCCCACACAATATGATACAAGCTCTCCCCTTTGTCTTGTATCCCCCACTAGGTTTTCTTTGGCTATTGTTAACCTATCAAGAGACCAAGCCTGGGATGGAACTGCGAAACAAGCACTCGCAACATCTCATGTGACCGCATCTCTGATCAAAGTTGGACACGAATCATGACCCAGGTGCGGGAGCAAAGGTCGATCGTTCATATTGGGGGAAACCGCTCAAACATGGAAATAAAACAAGTTGCCCATTCAACGCACGCGGGAGCGACCTTATGGCACAAAAATAGGGATAGACAACGCCATACAAAAGCAACAAGAGAACGAGTGCCCTAAAACCAAAAAGGTCGGTCGCACAAGGAAAAAAGGAGAATTGGTTCCAGTCCCACATTCTGCTCTTATAAGGTCTCTCAAAGCGGTCATGCTCGCCTGGATGCCCGCTTCTACGGGCTTGCACGACTACTCAAGACGCTCGCTCCATTGAGTCGCTCGCACATAGTAACCGAATATAGCCATGGACAGCTGGCTACAGCTAGCCGATGGCATAGTTGTAATTAATAAAATGAGCGATCCATAGCTGGCATAAATAGACTTCAGGTCATTTCCCAAGGGGAGCTCACCTATAAATACACAATGGCTACAAACATAAAGGGTATCCGATCTTTGAAACCATAAAGTGCTGCCAGATTCTATCCTCAACCACTGATTCAGTCATGGCGTCAAGAACAATTTTATGATCGTAGAAGACGGCGCTATCCTCTTTCTCAATCATCCATCCATTCTCCTTCTCCTCAAATTTTACCATTCTCTCGTGTGATTCTAAGATTGAAGTATATAAACGAGAGTATATTGAGCAAATGCCAAGATGTTTGAAAAGAAAGAATTGATGTATTTTGTAAACCTCGTTATAAGATTGAAAATCACCTTCACAGTTCTAACACCACACATTTTTAATATAATTAAAAATGTACAAATATGTATATATGCATAGATAGGTAAATAATGGTGATGTATAATGAAAAATCAATTCATACGTTGAAGAGTAAGGAAATTAATGCGATAACAATGTGCGTAATCGAAGAGATGAGAAAATAAAAATACTTAGTTTAAATATCAGGAATTAAGAAAAACGGACATCACCATTCCGTCCGTCTCGGAATTCTGGTAAAGACAAACATCTGGTTTGCGTAAAACGGACATCATATGAAGAAGTTATTAAGCCTACAAGTTTGTATACACACAAGATATATATATATACAAACAAATTAAAAAATAAGATAAAGAATAAAATAAGGATTGTACGTATATATATGTATGTATACAAATATATGTACGTATATCTTTGTTTTAGAGAGGGCCAACTGAACATGCAGATATATGTACGTATACAAATTCAAAATCTGAAAGGATAAGAATGTACATATAAGGAAATAAAAAAAATACATGTGTATATATGAGAATATATATATATATGCATAAATATATGTATACAAAAGATAAAATTCACGATAAGGCTACAGTCAATGAAATATGGCAAGAATCAAATAACAGTGCAACATCGTTTGAATTTTGAAAATAAAACGAATATTATGCGTATATATATACGCGTAAAATGGTCGGTAGAGTAATTGTATACATATAAGAATATTTCATGTGAATAAAACAGTTAAATAAATTCCTGAAATTCAAAAGTTCAAAAATCAAATTTCTACGCCAAAACAATTCAAACATTCAAAATTCGAATTTCTGCGCCAAAACAGCTTGCAGGACCCAATGCTAACTCAGCGCAGCGTGTACGATAAGATTTGGCTAGATTCATCTGCGAACCTGGATTATTTTCTTAATTAGGTTCAATGCTGACTTAGCGCTGCGTGTACGATAAGGTCTTGAGCACCTATATAAACACCCCTAAGGCTACAGTTTTCTCTACACATCTTCATTATGCCTATACTCTGCCATAATTCATATCAAAATAAAGCAAAGACGGGGTTATGCTGCTCAAGTTCTTCGTTAGAATTCAAGTAGAGAATCAAAGGCTAATTCAACGACTTCAACAACTATTTTCTAAGAATCAAATCTAAATTAGAGGATCGATAATCTACGTCAAGGGATAGCTTTTCAGTTTCAGAAATCAGATCCCAGAATTCAAGATCCGTTCTTAAATCAGTGAGTGGGATTACAATACACTTCATGCATAATAGTATTATTATCATTCGTCATTCCTCAGTTAAAATTCATGTTGCAATTTAAAATAATCTTTGTATGCTTAATCTATTCCTCTTCCCTATTTTTCCTTTTTATTTTTGAAATTTTGGCTACCTTCGAGCCAAGGTCAACAGCGCGTAAATTATAGTTATTTGGGAAGAGCTTGAGATTTAATCGATGAATTAGGCAATTTGGGTAAAAAGATTATTACATGAATGGTGGTGTAAGCAAAGTAGAAATGGGTTAAGTAGCACTTGACATATGAATAAGCTTAACCAACATATGAGGAATGATAGCAACCTGTTAGGAACACATGTATGGGAAACTGGAATAATAGGTATAGCCTATTAACAAGATTATAATCATGAACATAAATTGGGGTTTTTGGGTAAAGCTTGAATTTGAGACTTGAAAATTGGATATGCCGTTAAGATCCTAGAAACATAATTGAAAATGGAATATGTTGGACAAACCATGTTTTTATGTAATTATGGAGCTCGACACATAACATGAAATTGACTATAGTGACATAACTTGAACATGAACATGCTTGTGAATTGGTAATTGACATTTGATATCTAGAATGAACATGAACATGCTTGTAAATTTATAATTGGACTATGACACCTAGAATAGACATGAATTGTTAATTGGATAAACATGAAACATGGCTAACTCGATGTTAGAATGAGTTTGCGGTGTAATCCTACCCGGAACCGCCCGGCATATCCAGTGACCGCAAACAATAGGTTCTAATGTGAGACGTTAGTCATAATGTGCTTGAAACCCAAGGTTAGATTGAGTTATGGTGTAATCCTGCCTGGAACCAACCGGCACATCCAGTGACCGCAACAATAGGTCTAATGTGAGAGGTTGGGCATTAATAATTAATTAACGCTAATGACACATGCTAGTATGGTAAGGTTTAGTCAACATGAAACACTAGACAACACTTAACCAATTTGACATGATATATGGGTGGGTTAAGTCAACGTGAACCGCTAGATAACACTTAACCAATTTGACATGATATATGGGCGGGTTAAGTCAACATGAACTGATAGAGAAAACTTAACCAATTTAGCAAGGTACGTGGGTTAAATTAAATACGTGATTGGGGGTTAAGTCAACTTGGACACATGGGCAAACTTAACCAATATAACAGTATGAAAGCAAGGAAAAGTGGGGAATGATAAGATTAAATAATAGATAAACTTATCCTAGGGATAAGAAATGAATATGACTTAAGATGTAATATAAGACTCGAAGGGTGGGATGACTTATACCATGAAATAAGTTAACACCCGTACGCTATCATTTGATAAAGAGAACTTAAGTCATGCTTGAATTCATTGGTAAACCTTAGTTAAAAGAACTAAGTAACAAACATTAGTTAAAGAGAACTAAGTAACAAAAACCAAGTATCAAACCTTGGTTAAGAGAACCAAGTAATAAACCTTAGTTAAGAGGACTAAGTTGTAAACCTTAGTTGAGAAAACGAACGATTAAGAGAACTAAGTAGTAAACCTTAGTTAAGAGGACTAAGTAGTAAACCTTAGTTAAGAAAGCTAACCATTCAGGAAACTAAGTAGTGAACCTTAATTAGAAAGCTAATGATTCATAAAACTAAGTAGTAAACCTTAGTTAAGAGAACTACACCTTAGTCAAGAAAGCTAAGTAGAACGCGAGGAGGAGCGAACATCCATCTGATCATGAAGAAGGCTCCAACGAACTGGGTTACAAAGCACGCGGCTTCGAGGGGACGTGAGGGCACTCTTGGTAGCATATGATCCTTCTGGGCTCACAGAGGTTAAGGTCTACATTAGAAGAGTCAAGGGTATGCCTTGGTTGCAATATAAGTAACCTAAAGACTAGGATGGGTCAGCGTGAGGCGGCGATATCTTGTTTAGCCCTATGATAGCACATCATCGTCTACCTACCATCTTGAGTCAATCGTGATATGCAAGTGGAAAGGCGGAGAACTCCAAAAGACCATATATTTTGCTATCTCGTTATGGGTGAGGGTGGCCAATAGGTTTGTGGGGGCATAGAGGGCCTGCGTATAGTTCTCATTCTTGATTTTCTTGGGTGCCTTTCATTAGTTGAGGGAGGGGTCAAGTGGGACCATAGCCACATGCAGATAAAATAGACCTTAGCATCTGCATCGGCAAATAACTTAAAGCTCCCGACCGAGTTCTGTGTTTCTTGATTAGCCCTGCTACGGGACTCGGGCCGCACATATAGAGGACATGTTCAACTAGATATCTAGCACGTTTAATGACACGATTGGGACGTAAATTCTAGGATCATATATCACTCTGGGTAGTGTGTCCTAGACTAGGGGGCATTGTTCGATAGGTAGCATAAACCCTAATGGCCTTAGGTAGCATAAACCCTGGTCGGATCTAGAAAGCATTCAATATGTAGCATAAACCCCAGTGGCCCTGGGTAGCATAAACCATGTTTGAATCTAGGAAACGCTGGATAGAAAACCCTAGATTAGATCTAGGTAATAAACGGAATCTAGCAAGATCAAGAGTGGTAGTCCAAACGATTTTGAGAATGGTGGCACTGCACTAAAGTAGTATAGATTTACATGATGAAGCCCATACGACATACGACAAAGGACTGTATATATACATGCAAAGGATTATAGGAGATGGGAGTATCTACATATACGTTGTATTAGGTTAATCTACTAGTTTGACATGAGTATAGCCTAGAGAGCTAATATTGTGAATAACCTAATAAGCAAGAAAATATTACTGAACGGTATATGTAGGATTATACAGAAGTTTATTCTATGTCCACTCACACAGAACTTATGTTCTGATCCCCTCCTCATTACATACTTCCAGGTTAGGTTCATAACGAGATGGTATAAGCTTTGGATACTGGTTAGGCAGTATGTTTTATAAGGTAAAGCTATATTTAAAGTATATTATACTTTGAATTCCTTCCGCTGTAAGATGCTTACGAATTCTGATATGTTTTCTTTATCTCTGTCTTTCTCTGCAGGATACTAGAGCGCCCAACTCGGGTTTTCGATAGATTGGGTTCTTGGAAAAAAATCGGTCTGTCGGAATTCGGGTTGTTACATCTGGTATCAGAGCTTCGGTTTAGTGATCTTAGGGAGATAATGAGTGAACGTATTTGTATTATCTAAAATATAAATATATTATATATAAACCTAAATTCATAAAGTAGCCTACTAGGAATGGAAAGAGTTGGGATAGCTATTTTGTACACTAAAGGAATGAACCTAGAAATTTTAAGACTCTTATGTGGTTTGGTTGGAAAGTGTACAATATGATTTGGTATTGGAGAAAGAAAATATCACATAAGAATTAAAACTGAAATGTTGTTATTTCAGAGTAGTGGGTTTAGAATTGAAACCATATAAGTTAGAAAAAGGTTAAAATGTGGAAAATGGATTAGGAATATATATAGTTGAGAGAATTGGTTTGGAAAGTGCCTAGGAAAGCCTAGTTGAGTTGAAAGACCCACTTTGAGTCTAACCCAATAATAGACTTTTAAGAACTTGAATTTGTAAAAGAGTTTGTGGTGTTTTTCAATTAAAAGTATTTTTGATGTTTAAGAAAAATACGTAAAGGACATATTCAGTGCATGTTGGGTTTTTAAAGTAAAGTGGTGTATACTTTGGTAAAACAATGATTTCTTGTTTTAAAAGAACTCTCTCATTAAAAAGTGTATAATATAGAGCATATATAGCTCGCTAGTTTTCATACTATAATATATGAAAGGATTGAAAAGATAGTGTTGCTTTTTGTAAAAGAAAATTCTATTCTGTTAACAATAAATTTTGATTATTGATTTACGAAGAAATTTTGTTGGGTGGACAAAATAAGTTGTAGGAATAGAATAGACGTCTGCACCTTATAGCGAGTAGTTAAATTAACATTGTAATTAGAAACAATGTAAGCCTGATAGTTGTCCTTGTCTACTCCAGTTTTGTGATTTGAAAAAAATGTTTTGCATTTTATTCTATAGCATGTTTTAATGGTTTGGCGAAAACAAGTTTTGGAGAAGAAAACAAAGTTTTAACACTTTTAATTTTTGAAAGAAAAATATAATAAAAAGAAAGGAGGCCAAAACATGTTTTAAAAAGAATGAAGTAGGTAAGGATTAGTGCCTAGAAAAGGACGAGAGAAAGTTAAAGCTATGAATTAAACAATTGGAACCAACTAGAGATTGGTTGAGTTGAGTGATTCTCTGAGTGTCAATCTAATGTTGATTTCGGTCTTCGGGGTTGACATTTAGGGAGTTAATCTCTTGCCAATTTACAGTCAGGGATTAGCTAATATTAAACTAATGGAAAATTCCCATAGAATGCATAAGCGTTGAGAAACATAGGTTTGTTGCTTGAGAAAGAGAGAAAAAGTATAGGCTAGTAATGCACAGCAAGGACTAGTAGTGACTACTAAGTAGTAAAGGGCAAGTAAGTGGGTAGATCCTGTTGTGTGGACTCGCAATTGTCTGAGATGACAAAGTCCTAAGATTCTTGGCCCATAGTAGCAGCTGAGTAGGATGCTGTTTGAGTTGAAAACAGAAAAAGCTTATTTGAAATAATAAACTTAAGTAATTGGATTAAGTCAAATAAGCTACGAAAGAGAAAAGCCTAAGCTAACAAGAGACAATAAATTCAGCAAGGCAACAAATGTGACGGGAAAAGAAAATGGAAATCTTAAGAAAAAGATGAATAAATATGAAATTATTCCAAGATAAGATGAAAGAAAAAGGAAAGTTTTCTTATGTGGTTGTCCTTGGATAGGAAAGTAGGAAGTTTTTATAGAATAGTTAAATAAAAATCTGAGTGCAATTATAAAAGGTACAGTGGAAAATGTAAATTCTTCCGTTTTATATCTTTTTGTAACATAAGAAATCGAATTTAGAAAAATAGATTTTTCTAAATTTCGAATTTAATGATGGTTGGTAGGGTTTTGGATGCGACAATTGGGTGAACCATGCTCTTATTCTATAAGAGTATGGGAAAACTTGGATGAAAAATATTTTGATTTTTCAAGAATATAGCATTCATATAGAACTGCAAGTATATTTAGATGTGAGCATCATGTTTTGAAAGGGTTTTTTAAATTTGCATACATATAGGTGGATCCAAATTAGGCATACATACTTTACTATTATGTATCTCAATTTGCACATGTGCACAATGTTTGCAATAATTGGATGCACACTGGATGGATGGATATTGCGAGAGATTATCTATTTTACTCTTATTGAATTTCGGGGACGAAATTCTTTAAGGGTGGAAGAATGTAACACCCCACATTTTTAATATAATTAAAAATGTACAAATATGTATATATGCATAGATAGGTAAATAATGGTGATGTATAATGAAAAATTAATTCATACATTAAGAGTAAGGAAATTAATGCGATAACATTGTGTGTAATCGAAGAGATGAGAAAATAAAAATACTTAATTTAAATATCAGGAATTAAGTAAAACGGACAACACCATTATGTCCGTCTCGGAATTCTGGTCAAGATAGACTCCTGGTTTGCGTAAAACTGACATCATATGAAGAAGTTATTAAGCCTAGAAGTTTGTATACGAACAAGAGAAATATATATATATGTATGTATGTATGTATGTGTGTATGTATATATATGTATATGTATGTATGTGTATATATATATATATACAAACAAATTAAAATATAAAATAAAGAATAAAATAAGGATTGCATGTAATAAAAACATGCACTGAAGAAGAAAAATGTAATGCATGCATTAAAAGAAAGAAAGGATTGATTGCATGCAATGTAAATATGTTGCATGCACTGATTTGCAAACATAATGCATTAACATTAAAAGAAAAAGATTCATGCAATGGTTTAATTTAAATATTGTAACTAACATGATAAAGAGAAGTAAGGAGAGAACAATAATTATCATTGTTCTAAGACTTATTAACAAAAGACTTCATAGTTTAGTTGGTTAAGACATTGGATTTGTAACATGGAGGTCGGGGGTTCGAACTCCGGCAGCGGCATAATTTTTATCTATGTTTTAGAGAGCGCCAATTGAACATGCAGATATGTGTACATATACAAATTCAAATTTTGAAAGGATAAGAACGTACATATAAGGAAATAAAGAAAATATATGTATATAAATGAGAATATATATACATATATATATGCATAAATATATGTATACAAAAGATAAAATTCAAGATAACGTTACAGTCAATGAAATATGGTAAGAATCAAATAATGGTGCAACATCGTTTGAATTTTGAAAATAAAACAAAAATTTTGCGCATATATATATATATATATATATATATATATATATATATATATATATATATATATACGTAAAATGGTCGGTAGAGTAATTGTATACGTATAAGAATATTTCATGTGAATAAAACAGTTAAATAAATTCCTGAAATTCAAAAGTTCAAAAATCAAATTTCTACGCCAAAACAATTCAAACATTCGAAATTCGAATTTCTGCGCCAAAACAGCTTGCAGGACACAATGCTGACTCAGCGCTGTGTGTACGATAAGATTTGGCTAGATTCATCTGCGAACCTGGACTATTTTCTTAACTGGGTTCAATGCTGACTTAGCGCTGCGTGTACGATAAGGTCTTGAGCACCTATATAAACACCCCTAAGACTGTAGTTTTCTATATACATCTTCATTATGCCTATACTCTGCTCTAATTCATATCAAAATAAATCAAAGACGGGATTATGCTGCTCAAGTTCTTCGTTAGAATTCAAGTAGAGAATCAAAGGCTAATTCAATGACTTCAACAACTATTTTCTAAGAATCAAATCTAAATTAGAGGATCGATAATCTACGTCAAGGGATAACTTTTCAGTTTCAGAAATCAAATCCAAGAATTCAAGATCCATTCTTAAATCAGTGAGTGGGATTACAATACACTTCATGCATAATAGTATTATTATCGTTCGTCATTCCTCAGTTAAAATTCATGTTGCAATTTAAAATAATCTTTGTATGCTTAATCTATTCCTCTTCCCCATTCTTCCTTTTTATTTTTGAAACTTTGGCTACCTTCGAGCCAAGGTCAACAGCGCGTAAATTATAGTTATTTGGGAAGAGCTTGAGATTTAATCGACGAATTAGGCAATTTGGGTAAAAAGATTATTACACGAATGGTTGTGTAAGCAAAGTAGAAATGGGTTAAGTAGCACTTGACATATGAATAAGCTTAACAAACATATGAGAAATGATAGCAACCTGTTAGGAACACATGTATGGGAAACTGGAATAATAGGTATAGCCTATTAACGGGATTATAAGTATAAACATAAATTGGGGTTTTTGGGTAAAGCTTGAATTTGAGACTTGAAAATTGGATATGCCGTTAAGATCCTAGAAACATAATTAAAAATGGAATATGTTGGACAAACCATGTTTTTATGTAATTATAGAACTCGACACATAACATGAAATTGACAATAGTGGCATAACTTGAACATGAACATGCTTGTGAATTGGTAATTGACATTTAATATCTAGAATGAACATGAACATGCTTGTAAATTTATAATTGGCCTATGACACCTAGAATAGACATGAATTGTTAATTGGATAAACATGAAACATGGCTAACTCGAGGTTAGAATGAGTTTGCGATGTAATCCTGCCCGGAACCGCCCGGCACATCCAGTGACCGTAAACAATAGGTTCTAATGTGAGAAGTTAGTCATAATGTGCTTGAAACCCGAGGTTAGATTGAGTTGTGGTGTAATCCTGCCCAGAACCAACCGGCACATCCAGTGACCGCAACAATAGGTCTAATTTGAGAGGTTGGGCATTAATAATTAATTAATGCTAATGACACATGCTAGTATGGTAAGGTTAAGTCAACATGAAACACTAGACAACACTTAACCAATTTGACATGATATATGGGTGGGTTAAGTCATCGTGAACCGCTAGATAACACTTAACCAATTTGACATGATATATGGGCGGGTTAAGTCAACATGAACTGATAGAGAACACTTAACCAATTTAGCATGGTACGTGGGTTGAATTAAATACGTGATTGGGGGTTAAGTCAACTTGGACACATGTGCAAACTTAACCAATTTAACAGTATCAAAGCAAGGAAAAGTGGGGAATGATCTGATTAAATAATAGATAAACTTATCCTAGGGACAAGAAACGAATATGACTTAAGATGTAATAAAAGACTCGAAGGGTGGGACGACTTATACCATGAAATAAGTTAACACCTGTATGCTATCATTTGATAAAGAGAACTTAAGTCATGCTTGAATTCATTGGTAAACCTTAGTTAAAAGGAACTAAGAAACAAACCTTAGTTAAAGTGAACTAAGTAACAGAAACTAAGTATCAAACCTTGGTTAAGAGAACCAAGTAATAAACCTTAGTTAAGAGGACTAAGTTTTAAACCTTAGTTAAGAAAACGAACAATTAAGAGAACAAAGTAGTAAACCTAAGTTAAGAGGACTAAGTAGTAAACCTTAGTTAAGAAAGCTAACGATTCAGGAAACTAAGCAGTGAACCTTAGTTAAGAAAGCGAACGATTCAGGAAAATAAGTAGTAACCCTTAGTTAAGAGAACTAAGTAGTAAACCTTAGTCAAGAAAGCCAAGTAGAACACGAGGAGAAGCGAACGTCCATCTGATCATGAAGGAGGCTCCAACGAAATGGGTTACGAAGCACGCGGCTTTGAGGGGACGTGAGGGTACTCTTGGTATCCCTATGTGAGGTTGCAGATGATCCTCTTGGGCTCACAGAGGTTAAGGTCTGTGTTAGAAGAGCCAAGGGTATGCCTTGGTTGTAATATAAGCAACCTAAAGACTAGGATGGGTCAGCATGAGGCGACGATATCTTCACTACACCAAAAATGGCTTTTGGTAGCATTGAAAAAACGCTACCATAACTTGTAGTAGCGTTTTAGAGAACGCTGCAATACGACATGCAACTAAAAGTCTGAAACATTCTGTTGCGTTATAGTAAACGCTACCAAAAATATCATATTGTTGCGTTTTTGAAACGCAACTAAAGCTTTTCTATATGGTTTACAAAACGCTATCTGTAGCGTTTTTTAAATGCAACTGTATAATTTTACTATTACTTTACATTTTCTTTTGTAGCATTTTTAAAACGCTACTAAAAGTTGGCTTGTACCATTTTCAACAGGCTTGTATAATATTAATATTGAAACAACCAATCAATCATAAATTTCATATTCAAATCAACAATTAAATCACATAATTAACAAATACAAACAAGTAACTAATCAAACACGTCATCGTCATATTCAAATAATTCAAATAACACGTTAATCACATAATCAAATATAATATCCATAACAATCCGGTAGTAGTTTTTTGACAAAATAAGACACATTGTAAAAAAGTATACACAAATAGTACTAACAAAATATGACAACATGTAAAAAAAATTAAAGGCATGTTCATTGCTTGGATACTAGTAATTCTTTGTTGTTGATAGTCTTCAATCCGAAATAGCTAATTACCTACATATAAGTTTAACAGTCAAACAATTATACTAATTCGTAGGACTTCTAGTCTAATATCAAATGTGTGTGCTTGAGTGTATGCGCGCGCACACACACACATACACACACAATTAGCTGTATATTGTGAAAAACAGCATCCAAATTGCAGAAGCCCTATCACACCTGGAAATGCAACGATTTGTGATATTCCTTTACAATGGACTAACTGATTTGGTTGAATACTCTTGTTTGGTTAAAAACTAGTGGTTGAGGTCATCCAGGCTTTCATCCGAAAGGTTTATTATTTAATCAAATCAGTCAGTTCATTTTACAATACATACCATGACAAACAGGGACTCAGAACCAACAGTTGTCATCATTAATTCATTTATCTGATCAAAACGCTGGTGGCAAGGTTTCCCACTTAATGTAGTTTCAAAATAATATCTTTTAACCTAACAGTAACTGCATACAAGCCCAAATTTAATAACCCATAAATTTGCTCTTTTTATACACGTGAAACAATCGCAGCTTCCATTACTAGTTAATATTAGTTTGCTTGTTACGTCTGCATATCATTATACATTCAAAATTAAGTTAAAACACTCAAAATACGTGTTTTCATCTATTATTAATATCTGATTACATGACCAACAAAATTTGGAAGCTTTTGACTGTCAGTCAACTGAAACAACATTTTAAATCATATGAGAAGATGATTAGATATTTAATTCAGTACTAAATGATGAAATGAGGCTATTAGTAATGCATACCCAATTTGTTTTATTATATTATTATCATAATACTGGATTTGAGTCCCTGCGAACAGTTTCATACTCAGCAGAAGTTCAAAACAATGATCCTAAATGAGTATACCTCGCTTTTCTCTATTATATCTAATCAAAATAAAATACGGATTGGAACAAATGTCAACTATAATAAATATACACACTAAAGTCAAACCTGACATTCACATTGTTGCATATTGTTGCAAAAGAATGGAATCTTCCAGATGCACTCTCAAGATTTATCAATGATCTACAGTGAATGAATGGGGAAGTCTGCAATTTTTTGTGAAACAATAAGGAAGTTACATTATGCTTGGGAAATTAGTTTAATGATAATGCAATGAGTTACAGGAGGCAAGTGTAAGGCGATTGATGTCAGAAAAAACAAATAGGACTCGGATAACTGGATAATGTAGTGCATACAGAACTAAATGCTCAAAATAAATAACAAATAGTAAATAATACAAAAATGCATTTAGCATACCCATATAGAAATGAAATCCCACTGACCTAAAGCTAAATTATTGCAACCTGGTTGCTTGCATGGCTGCAGTTAAATGGACCATTGGTAGTTTGAGCTGCTAAAGTCCTGTTACAGTGCTTGCCTTTAAGCTTGACACTCCTTAGTCCATGGCTTGTTGCCAGTTCTCTCACGTCCTGGTTATAAAAAAAGGAGAAAAAAAAACAGAGTTCTTAACAATCAGCACATTATGGTGCGAAGAAGAGGAGCGCGATTCAAGCTGATGTAAAATTAATTTAAACAATAGAAGCATTAGTGTGTTAGGGTGAAGGTTGAATAACTCTGTGAAATGCAGTAAACTGTCCATGGAAATTTCCTGCAGTGGATATTTGTATTCGTCCTCCCTTGCTAGCAATGGTCAAATAGTAAGTTTATCACCGACAATACTGTTAGAGCCATACATGTAAAATAAGATAGATTACAACCAAAAAAAATGCCGGACCTTCTGCTAGTTATAGAACATAAAGCAGAACATTGGTTGACATTTTATTCCTTTGCAGTAAGTAGCTGAAAGTAGTTTTTAAATATCATAAATTGCCATATCCGAAAACTAATATAGTAAATTAATTGTAGTGCTAAACAATGCCAGTTGGTATAAATTCTTTTTTTCTTTTCAAAACAGAGTATGATAGCTTCAAATGGTACATGTGCAGGGAAAAAACATAGTTGTTATTTTTTTAGAAGGATTCTGTTAAAAAGATTCACCAACATATCACACTTTGAGTTGCGCCGCCCATTTTTAGAAACTTTTAACATTTACGGAATGTTTTTTAAATTATAGTGCAATAAGCGATTCCTAACTATCAGTTTATTTAATTTGTAAGTGCGTTATTTAATTTCACACTTAGCTTGTGGGTATATTGTTTATTTTATCTTCCACCTTTATGGCAGATGTTATGCAGGTGTCTAAACTCTATTTTTAGTTTCTTGAAGCATATTTTTATTTTATTTTATTTTTTGAACCAAACTATATTATTTTTTATAGTAAGGCAAATTTCTAATCCATTCGTTTGGCAAGTAGTTTTTTATATGCAATAGAAGATCAAGATGTACACAAATGATTACTAAAATCAAATTTACCACATCCCAGTTCTTTGAGTTGCATAAGTTCAGGCTTTAATTGTAATCTGCAGTGAACTTTCCTTGTTGTCATCATGAAGTGATTATTAATACCTTACATCCTAACTTGTTACTATATTCTTATAGTTCTAAATTGAATTTGAATTCCCTGTTTGAGTTGCTTTCAGTTTTTATTTTCTTTTACTTTTGCAAAAATATAGTGGTTTAAAATTGGCTACACACCCTTAATAGTCTATATTCTTCCAAACCACTAAAAGCAGAATCAAAAATAGCAAGTAGTTAACCACAACTTCCATTTCCATTAAAAAAAATGTTTCACATAAGAACTCAGATCCCTGCATATTTTCTTACAAGTCTACAATAAATGAATCATCATTATATAATTTTATAGTCAACATATAAATGAAAAGAAACCAAGAGTTTCAACATAGCCATATAGCGTTCAAAATCTGGGCAAATTTGTTAAAAATGAAGGTGCAACTGCAGTTAGACTCATACCAATAATTAAGTATATTGAGGTATGAATGTTGGATATGGTCAGATTGCTCCAAGTGATCATATGTATTTTATATTACAAAACAAAACGACTGTGGATATAATCAGATTGCTCACATCCTATAAGCACTTTGAATAATTCTATACTACCATATTTTTTATGTTAAAATTAAAGAAAAGACACATTTTTAATGTTTAAGAACCATGATGCGTAATGAAAGAAATCAACAAGCATAGAAAGAATATTTCTACATGGACAAAGTGCTACCTGAATCGCCAATGTGACATCAGGATAATGCACACCACGTGAAGACACGTCCGAGGTTACGAGTATTAAATTCTTGGATTCTCGAAATTCATCAGAAATACAAGTTCAATAAATTTGAGGCTTTCCTGAACGCATTTCCCTGACATTCTACTTCAAGTCCCTAACAAATGAGTACATCAATGCTGCTCCCATTGCATTGTTGCAAGAAACAATAACCTGACACAAACATACATTCTTTTCAGTGTTAACAAATGGGATGACATGATGATGCATAGACCAATATTACTAATTTATCTTATTTTAATCTTGTAATCTATCTGATGCATGATATTAGTTTAAATAGTTTAAATGAGATTAGTTTTGTGCCTCCTTGGGAATTGTCGCAAAGAACAATAATGACTGCCTTTGGCGAGGAATGCAGTCAGCGATTTTCTCTATATCTTTTCTGAATCCCAAATCAAGTAAATGATCGGCCTCGACCCTCGTCAAGTATAAGTAATTTCAAATCCAACAAACACATGGAGAACCCAGACCGGTTCTCTATGTGATCAAACAATCGACCAGGAGTTGCAACTATTATCTGGATAAGAAATGTTTACAGGTCTATGAAAACTTAAAGGGAAAAAATAGCATGTAAAACCATAAATCAAACTTCATAACTTTTATCACTTTCAAGCACTGAGCAGTTTAAAATATCAAACAGAGAGTTTTATTTTTTGAAAAATGCTATAACTGACAGGAAAGTTAAACCCAAAGGAGTTCAGACTCTTGCTATTTATTGCTACTTGCAAGCATCTTCCTTGGCGAAGAAAGTGAGTACATTTTAGTGGAGTGAAAAGGCCAAGTAAACTTAAAGATGTAAAACACTAGCTAATTTAGAAATTTACATAAATAAGGATTAGTTGGTCTGTTCCTATTTTCTAGAAAACTATTTTACAAATCTGTCATTTTCCTTCCATTTTCCAAATCCAAATCCATACCATTGTTCACACTATAAACACTTGCGCTACTAGTATTTTCTTAGTTAATATCTGTACTGCAAATATTTGCACTACCAGCAAAGACTCTCCAACCAATGAGGATGGCATAATGAACAAATGAAACATCAATAATCATACCTTGGTAGCACCAGTGCTGCTAAGAATGATGTTGAAGCTGGAAGCTCTCCCACCTCTACAGTCCTTGCTGGAAGGTCCATGAACAGTCTTCTGAGTGATCAAACATTGACTTAATTAGCATATCAGTTTTTGAAAATAAAAAAACACTCAGGGTTAGTGCAATGTATACCATCCATTGCATGAACTATGGTCATTAAACCCTCAACAATGCCAAACTTGTGGCTGATAACCTATCATATCATAATAATTAGCAATATACCAAGTACCAACACTAATAATGACAAGTTGAGATGATTAACAGAGTTTGCATACCTTAGCATTGAATTTATGTCAAATCTGTATGATGTTTCCTGTGTAATATCAAAAAGTTACTTTGAATAGGTAAAGTTCTAGAGCTTTTTTGAAGCGCTTTGAGAATGTGGGTTTGCATCGGCCCACGACCTTCAACTCTACAGCAGTGCTTCATTTTTTAGTATGTGGAGACGTGTTGAAGATGAAAGTTGATAGTGTTTGGTGATGTTGTTTGCATTGTGGCGTGTCCAACAACTCCAAAACTCTTTCACCTGCTCTCCTATTTTAGGTAATTTTCAGTTCAGTTTATGTAAATACAACATTTAAGTTTCATTATACAATAAACAAAAAGAAGAAAAGCTTGCAAAGCCCTTCCA
The DNA here is from genome assembly GCA_030737875.1 of Allium sativum. Taxonomy (NCBI): domain Eukaryota; kingdom Viridiplantae; phylum Streptophyta; class Magnoliopsida; order Asparagales; family Amaryllidaceae; genus Allium; species Allium sativum. The sequence goes on along the minus strand of JASFAX010000020.1, from coordinate 37,618,500 downwards.
AAACCTGACAATAAAGTCCACTTATTAAAATAAAGTCTTCCCACAGTTTTAATTATGCATAATGAAGTTATTTTGAAGCAAGCTCTGTTGTCTACTACAAAAGAAACATCAGAAATGAATAGCTTAGATGACACAAAGGATATAAAATTGAAAAAGACCGTTACCTGAGACCTGGGATATTGATGGAAGCAGATGATAAGACCCTAGTTGAGAAAGCATATGCATGCTATCAGACCTGTGATTGACCAAAATATTTACTTTGTTGGATTAAAGACGACCTCGCCTACATTCCCTTGTCCCATGAGCAACATGCTACTTGCCAATACCACGCAAAGGGTCATAGGTAATGGTCTTTTTCAAGTTAAGATATATTGTAGGTTTTGCTATTGACAATCTATCATAAATTAAACTACCGACGTCTACATTTGTCTTAAAAAAGATATGTTAGAAATTGATTAAAGTATCCCTAAATTAAACTAAGGTAATAGGTAAATTGCCTCGCCAAAAAAAGGTAATAGGTAAATTTATTCCTAAGTAATCGTTGTCCTTGACTTGTTAACAGATCAATTTATTCCTAATTAATTTGCTTATTTTACAGGCTACTTCTTTAATATTGTCTTAAATACAATGTATTCAAAAGTTACGATGCTAGAAATTTTGTCATGCATTTAACTTATTCATAATATGCAAAATTTGAAGACAAATAAGTATTGAAAAGGTAAAAACATAATCATGATTTATTAGTTCATGATGTAGGATGTAGCTATAGAGCAATCAACAATTTATAGAAAGAAATATCCAAAAAAAACTTGCACTTCATAAATACAAATCAGTCCAAAATGGAAATTTGGTAAATTAAATTTACATTTGGTATTAAACATCTTTGCTTATACGGTAACAAATCAAAAGAAAAAGGAAAAAAATGGCACAACAATGAAATTGAGAAGTAATTGCGCTTATTGATGGAGGTATAAAGTCATGAAGTCAAATAACTCACTGCTATGGGATCACCTAAAATCAAGTAGGAATAAATTCGAAATCATCAATAGTTAAACAATTAAGATAAAAATGAAAGGTATGAAATTGATAACGTGAAGTAAGCAGTATGCATAATATTTGCAATTTTGTGTACAGTTAATCTCACATCCATTTAACCATTTTAATAAAAAGCAATTTTATGGTCTGAACTAATTTTAAAAGTAGTATAGAAAACAAGTTATCCATTCCCCTATATAACAAGATAATTCATTTAGACTTAATTTAGTTTTTTCTAAGGAGAATGGAAGAACATCAAGAAGAAAATACCAAATAAATTCTACAAGTTGCTCATATTACTGATGTTTCCGCACATGAACATTGTAAATATACATGCAAACAGAATTGTATATAGTGAAACAATATACACAAAGTTGGACTTCAAAATAACAAACATAAAGAAACAAAACCAGTAAGGTGAAAACCATCACGTTTAAAACATAAGAATAAAAATAATCAGTAATGAATTTCTTAAGGAAAAAAACAGAACAACTGTATTAAACGACTAATTGGAGGGTTCTTTGCATGTACAGTCATAAACAGGAGTAATATATATTTCTGAACTAACATTTAATAAAGTTCAACTTAATAATTATCCTGCTAGAGTACATATAGGGAATAAAATTATCAGTACTAAGGCAGCATATATTCTATATACAACCAGAACACAACTTGTGTAGCAATTATTTTATATGGTATGTATCAATTAACGTTGACATGCCTATAAAACATCCAATTTCTGAAAATGGAATATAAAAATAGTAGATATATCTTAATGTATAACCAATGTACAAAAAGAAATTTATGCTAAATAATAGACCATGCCATGTAAAACTAAATAATGAATGCTAGTGAAGAGCATAAACGTGGATTAACAAAGTACATATTCTTTTTTCCCAAACCAATATCACTTTTTCCTTTTAATAATATCTGTTTGCGTCAAATTGACTTTCTGTAAAGAAGCGAGACTTTAACTAACATGCCAAATATTTAGTTTATTTCACTTATCTTTAATGTGTTATAGAAATACCTCCAATATTGTATGAGCACCAAATTCCTTCCTCCATTTTAACATATCAGCCCATATTTGCTTTGTTTTATCAATACTAGATTGCCTAGCTTTCAGAAACCTGCATAAAAGTAGTCAATTAGTTTCATTTCAAGCACAATTACTTGGGGCAGCAAGTGAACATGATACTCTCAGCCTGCAAGCTTTTTCAAGTAGTAACCATTCATTTAAACCTACCAAGTCGCTCTTTACATGGTAAGAAATCTAGCTCCTGAATGTTATCTATTTTATATATGTTATAAATAATCAGAAATATAGACTGCTTTTATACCGTAATAATAGGGATTCTAGAATTTAATTAGTACTGTTGTTGTTCACATCTAATTCCAACATAATTGAACTATTTAAAATTTCTCTCGCTGATGATGTTATTCCATTCACCAGAAAATTAGCGGATGCATTAGGAAACTTTTGTTTATACTGTCATAAATAAGTTGCAAAGTCCATCATGGATTATGAATGACAACAGCATAACAGTGAATGGCTTTAGTCTAACTGTTATATCTCTCTTCTACTATACAAAAAACCAAGAAAACAAAAACTAATAACTTGAAGAGAGCAAAGTCTATTTTGAAACTCTTGGCCATATCAGTAGACATAAAGACATAAAACTTGGTATTTTCAGTAGCTAGCAGAATCATGGTCAATTCAATTTGAAGATATATCCAGGTCCTATAAAATTATATACAAAATATCTCTTCAGGAACTGTAAGTCTCACTATTATATCTCTATTAGACCATGGTTGTTTAAAAGAAATTCATACATTTTGTGTTTACCTAACTAGCGAAAGATTTATAATAACAACCCGGGATTGACGGCACAAAAACAAAGATGATCAATAGTAACTAAATAGGTACCTCTGATGCGATCCCACTGATGAATACTCTTAAAATTATAGCGACGAGAAAAAATTAGGTGGTTCTTTGTATCAAAGTGAAATTTGGTGATTTGATTTGTGCGGTTTCTCTAACGGTAGTTTCTTACAGCGGTGAGATCAAATGAGGGAAGCTCCATGTTTGTTTGACTTAATTTTTTTTATAACGAGATAAGATTGAAGAAGGTGATGAGGAAGAGGAAGCGGTAGAATTGGCGTGAGAAACAGGGCTACGAAGAAGAAGTGAGAGGAGGGAAGCGAAAATTAGGTGGTGTGGAAATGAAAAATATGCGGGAACTAAAAATTAAAGGGCGCTAGTTTCACTAGATTCATTTTTGGTTACATTCTTCCGCACAAGGAAAAAGCCAGAATTGTCAACCGATGCAGATCATTATCAAACGCCGCCATATTGTGTAACCAATACCTACTTTTCTTGTAGTGCTTGTTTAGCCCTGTGATAGCACGTCGTCGTCTACCTACCATTTTGAGTCAATCGTGATACGCAAGCGGAAAGGCGGAGAACTCCAAAAGACCATATACTTTGCTATCTAGTTATGGGTGAGGGTGGCCAATAGGTTTGTGGGGGCATAGAGGGCCTGCGTATAGTTCTCATTCTTGATTTTCTTATGTGCCTTTCCTTAGTTGAGGGAGGGGTCAAGTGGGACCACAGCCACATACAGATAAAATAAACCTTAACGTCTGCATCGGCAGATAACTTAAAGCTCCCGACCGAGTTCCGTGTTTCTTGATTAGCCCTGCCACGGGACTCGGGCCGAACATATAGAGGACATGTGCAACTAGATATCTAGCACGTTTAACGACACGATTGGGACGTAAAGTCTAGGAACATATATCACTCTGGGTAGTGTGTCCTAGACTAGGGGGCATTGTTCGATAGGTAGCATGAACCCTAATGGCCCTAGGTAGTATAAACCCTGGTCGGATCTAGAAAGCGTTCAATAGGTAGTATAAACCTCAGTGGGCCTGGGTAGCGTAAACCTTGGTTGAATCTAGGAAGCGCTGGATAGAAAACCCTAGATTAGGTCTAGGTAATAAACGGAATCTAGCAAGATCAAGAGTGGTAGTTCAAACGATTTCGAGAATGGTGACACTACACTAAAGTAGTATAGATTTACATGATGAAGCCCGTACGACATACGACAAGGAACTGTATATATGCGTGGATATACGAGTTAGGAGTATCTACATATACGTTGTATTAGGTTAATCCACTAGTGGGACATGAGTATAGCCTAGAGAGCTAATATCACGAACAACGTAATAAGCAAGAAAATATAACTGAACGGTATATATAAGATTATACAGAAGTTTATTCTAAGTCCACTCACACAGAACTTATGTTCTGACCCACTCCTCATTTCATACTTCCAGGTTAGATTCATAATAGAGATGGTATAAGCTTTGGATACTGGTTAGGCAGTATGTTTTATTAGGTAAAGCTATATTTAAAGTATATTATACTTTGAATTCCTTCCGCTGTAAGATGCTTACAAATTCTGATATGTTTTCTTTATCTCTGTCTTTTTCTGCAGGATACCAGAGCACCCAACTCGGATTTCGATAGATTGGGTTTTTGAAAAAAATTCAGTCTGTCGGAATCTGGGTAGTTACAACAGTGGATGTAGGCCTAATTAACGGCTGAACCACTCTAAATCTCGCCTCTACTTTACTTTTCTTGCATTATTCATTTTTAATTGCTGATTAAACACGGTTCCATTTAGATCTTTCCAAGTTGGTGAAATACAACTTAGTACCTTGGTGTTTAGACCATTTTTGGTGTAAACAGCTATATACCACTAGGTGTCTTTAATTACATAACCCTATCATTTCTACAAGTTATGCTTACCCTAAAAGGTGTTTTTAATTACACAACTTTATTATTTCCCCCGATTATGTATACCACTAGGTGTCTTTAATTACATAACTTTATTGGGTTAAGTTTGTTGGCCTATATATATATATATATATATATATATATATATATATATATATATATACTAATATTACCCACCTACCCAAGATTTACTTAACCCTCCTACTGATGCAAGCATGTTTATTTAACGGATAAGTTTGTGGCCCTATATATACTAATATTACCCACCTACCCAAAATTTACTTAACCCTCCCACCGATCCAAGCATATTTATTTAACGGTTAACTTTGTGGGCATATATATAGTAATATTACTCACTTACCCAAGATTTACTTAACCCTCCCACTGATTCAACCAAGTTTACTTAACCCCTATTCACGTTTATGTTCACACAATCCCTATGGATTCAAACAGGTTAAGTATTACAGACTAATAAGTTATCCCCATTCACATTGACTGCTTTTTATTTGCCAAAGTTTCACTTGCTTATTAATTTCATATAAATATAAGTTAATCCATTTAAGTTCATTAATAAGCCTCATTACGTGTTATTCTTTAGATTGTAATTAACAGAAGTAATCTTACAATCTTTCACCCTTGGATTGTAATTAACGGAAGTAATATTACAATCCCTTTTGTATTGTTTGTTTCCATAGTTACAATAACATGTTTTACTTAATATTTAATTAAGTATACTTCTTCTCAGTTCAACAGTTTCCTGCTTAACATATCACTACAACTTGATGTTGTTTACTTATTAACTTAGTTTTCTTAACTAAGGTTTACTGGTAAGCTTTCTTTCCTTTTATTATAACTTATGTTATAATTTTCACTTGTCCCTAGGACAAGCCTACCTGTTATATACAACATTTTCATTAAGTAATTAATCATAATAGGTTACTATCATCCCTTGTTTACTCCAATTCATTACCATGTCCATTTATGGTTATAATGGGTTAGACCTCCCACATTATGCCTACAACTTGTGGATGCTAGATATGTCACTTATTCCATAAGTTGGGCCTAAACTCGTGTCTTAGCCAGATTTGTATTTGCGCACTTAGACCTCTCACATTAGGTTCAACATTAGTGGCTGCTGGATATGTCGTTCGGGTTCGGGCAGACTTCCACCACTAATGCAACCTAACCTCGTGTCATAAGTGCAATTACAATTTCTAATTATAATTATTAGACATTTCATCCTTATCCAATTCTTACCTGTCTTTACAGGTGATCATGCCCCTATTTCCCATTTTTGAATTATATGTCCAATTCATATAAAACATTATTTAAATTACGCCAATTCTAACATTTTCCCCCTTTCCCTAACTAATGCATTCGCATATATTTGGCGGCATATAGGCTAGAAAGTAGCCTAGTCATAAACAATAAAAAGGGAAAAGTGATGGGAATATGATAAAGGTGATTGTTTTGGCATAAACATAAACTAACATGGTGATAAGGTGGACATATAAGCGTAAATCTGATGAACTTGTGGCAGTTAACTAATTCTAACATAACTATGATATCATAATAAGTATAATAAGATCTAAATTAACAATTTAGATGTCCAAATGGTTTAGATCTAATATGATAGGCATAAGGTGATAAACTATATCTGATTAATGATTTAGATGTCCCCATAATTAAGATCCAATAGTTAAAAATAGATCTAACATGAATAAAGTCAAGATCCACATCATAGCATGTCATAGAAATTACAATAGATCCGACAAGATAGAGATTTAAATCCAATAGTTAGAAATAGATCTAACACAAATAAGGTCAAGATCCACATCATAGAATGCCACAAAAGTTACAATAGATTTGATAAGATAGAGATTTAGATCCAATAGTTAGAAATAGATCTAACACAAATAAGGTCAAGATCCACATCATATAATGCCACAAAAGTTACAATAGATCCGACAAGATAGAGATTTAAATTCAAGTTATAATCAATATAAAATGGCATATGTTCGCAATTTACAATGGATCCAATATAACATAGGCACATGAACAAATCCAAACTATAGTCATATCATGTTTACTTTTAAATATATAAATCTAAAAGCAACTAGGAACTCACAGTGTTTGGATTTTAGAAGACAGAAAAGAATTTGTTGGTGTTGAATCTCAGATCTATAGTTGAAACGCTTGAATCTTTTAAACTTGATTTGTAGAAGAAGATAGGATTAGATTCAGTTCAGGCACTGACGGCATCTGGCCTCCATTGTTTTTAGTATGAGAAAACAAGAGAATTGAGGTATATTTATACCTGCCAGCCTCCAGAATTCGACTGCCACCTCATCCCTAGGGTGAATCGGGCCACGGGTCGACACCCAACTTGGGTTCTGGTGCCCAAAAACATACATGGTTGCACATTATAGGTGCTCCAGTGCAAAAATACATTGGGGAACTTGTCAAGTTCACCGGGAATTCCTGCCCCTTTCGCCAAACTTCTACCATCCATAACTTCTTCATACGTTATCCGTTTTACATAAACCACGTGTCTATCTTGACCAGAATTTCGAGACGGACGCAATGACATAGTCCGTTTCCTTTAATTGTGAATATTAAATTAATTATTCTTTAATTTATACACTTGAATGTTATTAAAATTTTGGGGTGTTATAGGAAGGGCTTCATGCAAACCCGAAGCCTTCCCCCATTTACCTCGAAGGCTGGCAACGTGAATCAACCCTCTCATAATGAGCCTAAAGCTACTCAACTCTGAAAAAGAGGTTGACTGCAGTCTTATGACTTGATAACTGACACAACCGAGGCCCTTCGGGCTAGCTTGATGCGGAAGGATCATTTGAGTTAATAAGCGTTGTAGTACCGTTACCATTCGAATATCGGGAAGCATTAGCCTGTTTTCCTCTTATTACAATGTATATCATTTTACCCATGATCTAAGGGGTAACTGATTACGCAAGGCTTCAGTTATGCTAAACTAAATAAACCCTTCTTTCCGGTACTTTAGAACTCCATAGCCCTGTAAGCGTGATATTCACCCCTAGAGGGAAGAATAACTAATCTTCAGAACGGAGATTTTGATACTTAAGAAATGGTAGATTTAGTTAAGGAGCACTAATCCCAGATTTCCTTTCAGTAACCTTATATTGTGGCTGCAACAATTTTCCTAAATATATGTTCTATATAACTTGTTCCGGGTGTTAACGAAAAATACCATTAAAATTTTGGCACTAGAAGGAGGGCTTAAACCTCCGACCCTGCGGTTAATCCATCAAAAACTAATTTGGTAAAATTATTGCTCCATGATAGGAAAGATGAAATCAAAAAAATTGGAAGAGCGAAATAAGTAACCAGCTCCTAATGCAACCCTTGAAGGAAATATGGATCTAACGATCAATCTGAACAATAATGAAGGAGGAGCAACATCCAGCCTGATACAACCACCAAATCCAAACCCCATGGAAGATAATGTTGCAAGAATTATAGCCTTGGAGAGCAACTCCAAGAGATGCAAGCTCAAATGAATGCTACTCAAGCACAGAAGTCTTCAAGACTCACCAAGTCCAGTCAAAGAGAGATGAATGAATCCAAAAAGAAAAGCTCCCATTCAACACTCTGAAGTAAAAGAGAAGCTCAAAGTGACTTTGTCTAAGAATAAAAATTCCCTTTTGACAGGAATAAACCATCAAGGAAATCAATGCGATCAAGAACAATCCGGGAGTTCCACTTCCAAAGGTTACGATCCTAAAAAAGCAAATTATGACAATACAGAAGCTTATCTTAAAGACATTGCTCAGAAAACTGTCAAAGACTTGTTGGGAAGTAAAAGGAAGAGGACCCAGGATGACATGGTTAATGACAATGAAACAATAGCTCCTTTCATCGATGAAATTATGAACACCATAATACCATCTATGGTGAAAGGTTCCAACCATAAAATATCTTGGAACAACTGACCCTAACGACCATTAATGGCTTTCGACAGCCAGATGAATCTCTAAAATGCTTTGAGAGCCGCCAGATGTCGTCTTTTCCCGGTGACCTTTTAGGAAACAGCAGAAAAGTGGTATCATTAATCAGAGAAAACACCATTTACTCGTGGAAACAGTTCTCTTACAAATTTTCCCTACAATTATATATCTACAAAGATCCGATAGTTGACTATACAATCATTGCTGACATCAAACAGAGGCAAGGGGAGTCTCTAGGAGATTACCTAAAAAGGTTCAACATCGAGGCATTAAAGCCAAGGATATGAATGACCACGACAAGTTGATAGCCGTGCATTCAGGGTTAATTGAAAATACCCCCTTCTGGAAATAATTATACATTCACAGTAGTAAAGACTTACAAGATTTCTACTTCCAAGCTGACAAATTTATTCGCCTGGACGAATTGTACTTGAAAAAGTGAAAACTCGGACCTCGAGAGGAAGGAGGAAGATCGAACTTCGGACGAAAGCCTCATGAGGGAAACCAAAAGAAATCAAGGTGGGAAGATTCTAATGTCAACTCAGTTTCTCTAAGTAAGAACATCTCCTTTGTGTATGCTATTGCGAAAGAAAGGGTTAACAACTTCCCTATTTCATTAGAAACCCAAGAATTGCCCTGAACCTTATTCCCGTGGTAAGTATTGCAAATATCAAAAAACTAACGGGCATAAGACTGACGGGTGCAAGGTATTGGATGGGATTATTCAGAAACTAATCTGAGATGGACGTTTGAAAGAGTTTGTTTTGAACAAGACAATATCCTCTCAGTGTAAAAATGGACAACAAAGGGTTTCAGCAAATGCCACTACAACAAAATTACCATATTACGACGGTGGAAAACCATTGTAATATACATTTTACAACGGTGGGCTAACCGTCGTGTATTAAGAAGTTGTAATAGACTAAAATCTTTTACAACTTTTTTACACTGTTGTAATATGTACATTTTACAACTTTTTTCCACAGTCGTACTAGGTTTATTACAAAAAAATATACATCGTTGTTATTGTAATTTTTACCACTATTTATAACCATTGTGATATATTTTATTACAACTTTAATTTTACAGTTGTAATATATCCACAAATTATATGCATACAAACTTATATATATATATATATATATATATATATATAATATGTGCAACAATAAATAGATAAATAGCATAAGAAATAGATTTAAGTTTATAGCCATCATAATCCTTTCGTTGATAAAAAAATCACAACTTTATATCTAGAATACAAATTATAAATCATATACCACATAAAAAGTATAAAATTACATATGTCCTTATTTTCCTCTGAAAGCCTTTAATCTAATTACAAAACATATTTGCCAATAAAATCTTCAAAGCTCATTTGCATTAATCTTCTCTTTTTTCCGTGCGTTTAAAAGAGAATAAGTAACCTTTTAAAGCCATCCGTCCAAATAGAACACACCTGATCCATCAGAGTTGTTGGAATTTGAATAAAATTAACACCACGAAGAAAAGCGGCAACAACAAATCCACGCATTTCTCCTTTTCTTCTCATGGTTTAGCTGGAATAAGCATGTCTTACTTTATTTCAAACCAAGATTAGTCATCATGCATCAAAGATGCAAAGTTATTTGCTACTGTAATTAATAAGTCAGAGAAAATCAACTAGTAAAATATTGCACTAGAAGCTCATGCTCTGTAGATTTGTAAAAAGCTAAAAAAAACAAAAAAGAAGCAAACTACTTCTACAACGGAAATGTAACCATTCTGATCTTTGTCAAATACCTTGAAAGCCTCTCTCAGTTCTTCCTCAAAGTTAGTTTCCTATGATGCGTTGGTCATTAAAGAATTAATAAATGCATATTAAAGAAAAAATTGTTGAATTATTGGTTTGAATATTCTAGCAATGAGAATAAACAACAACAAAATGGCTGCGAATAGTAATAAACCCATGGAGGCTGCTTGGTACAAAAAAACCATGGGAATATTTAGTCATTTGGTGCATGAACCCCTTTTTCTTCTTTTATTTTCCAATATTAAAGAAAACAGAACATTGTTCTTAAATATCCTGAGGAACACACACTGACTCAACAATACTTGCTTCATGTATTTTTTTTAGATACACAAACATCGTAGTGGCGTAGACCTTACATTGATGAAAATGGTCCATGTAGGGTGAAGTAGAAGTCTTAAGGCTAGCACAAGGAATGTAGCAACTGGGGAGTGACGGATCCCTATCTGTAACACAGACCTTGTTCATTTAGCCAAATTTGGGCTATGTTATATAAAGTAATTTAACTCTCCAACAAAAATCATAGCTTAACAGTCACCATTCTCAGTTCAGTTTACTTACTTTTTTTCCCATTTGTGTTTGTTACCATTTTTCCTTTATAAGATCATATTTCATTTTTTTTTAAAAGGTTTGTCTGTTTTACATCTCTATACTCATCATTGCAAAACTGTTTCATCTTTATTTCAGTTCATTAACATTCAAACTATTTTTCCATTTCATAACCGATGCTCCCTCTTTCATCAGAGTGAATCACTGTCCAAATCTTCCACTTCAAGCGCCCTTTTTCTTAGAGAATTATAACATTCACCGACATGATCCATATATTTATTTTTAACGAATTTTTTTTCTTTTTGCATTTGCAGATGGTTGTATGCACTTCTAAGGTAACTAACATACATATCTACAAAATCTGGAACTCCCTAATTTCACTCATTTTCATTATTTCTTTTAAATCAACAACAAAACCCCAACTTATATAATGGAAAATATCATTCAGTTAATGAAAATAGTAAAGATTGAATGTATTTTAAAATTATTTGGACTACCTCAATTAGAGGTTGTCGAAGGATTGCGGTTGCATTAATAGAAGAAAAAAATACAATGTTTTTTACCTTTGAGGTTGTAGTGCAGGGTCGCTCAGCTAACAAATGAAACAACCTATAAATGCCAGCAGCTTAATCGTGTAAAAAGGCAGCAGCTTAATCGTGTGAAACTAATCTATAAAGCACTGTAAACGCGAAACAACAAAACCAGGGTAATTAAGCTGTAGCTAAATCATGTAAAACGCCAGCAGCTAAATCCGAAACAACAAAACCACTTGTAATGAAAATCCAAAACAACAAAATCATGTAAAAAAACCAACTAACTACTTACATAACCAGCTACGAAGCACAGCGCAGGAACCAGAAAGTAAACTGCAATTACTAAATTCAGATTTTCTTGCGTTCAATTGATGTTACTCATGTGAAATTACAACCTTTAAACACCTTTTCCAATTGAACTGAGGATGGTAGAAGATGTCGTGTTGACGCTGAAGCTTTGGCCGAGATGTCGTGGCCTACTCCGAAGGATGTTTCGCGGTTTGAAGCGATTATGTCTAAATGCGGTTTGGGATTTAGGGTTGTACAGATGCGATTTGGGATTTTTTACGGCGATGGGATTTGGGATTTAGGCTGTATAGATGACAGAAGCGGGAGTTGAAAAATAAATGGAATTGAGGCTAGCGGGAAATGAAATTTTGGAGGAAGCAGTAGCGTGAAGTAACGAAATACTGTAACCATACGCAAAAAAAAAAAAAAAATTTTAAAAAAGCGCCCAAATTCACTTTCTATTATTTATTTTTATTTGACAATGATTATTTGTTGGGAGCGGCTATAACAACAAAAATTAAACACAAATTGATGTACATAAAATCAGGTCCATACAATTTGTTTGTCTTTATGTGCGAGGTAAAATTATACAGCGATCTAATGGCTCTGTTTTTGTGTTTTTAATTTTATGTCAAAATTTTATGTCCAGTTAAACTTTCCCTTATTTGTTATTTATCAATCTTTAATTAAATATTTAATATTTATTTATTGATTATTAATTCTTGGATTGTTAATTATTAATTAATAATAGAAATTATTTCATAATAATAATTAACTATTATATATATATATATTATAAACATGAAGTTAGTAATAAGAATCTATTACAACTAACAAAATGAAAAGTTGTTAAAATTATGTTTATTACAACTTTAGAGAATTGACAGTTGTATAAAACATTTATTACAACTATGCTTTTCTGACCGTTGTAAAATTAAAGTCGTAGTATGGTCATTTTGTTGTAGTGTGCAATAGAAGCTACTATGGAAGAAGGCCACCTAGACTTGGGTTCGCCCATAAATCGAATCAATGTGATCCACAGTGAGCCACACCATGCTGGAAATTGTCCAAAGGCCAGGAGTCAATATCTGAAGGAAGCTATGGAAGGAATATTCTCCATTCGAGAGGAACCATCATCGAGGAATGCACATTATGCTCTCAAAATGCACAACCTAGTAGTTTCTCTAGATGAGATGAAGAAAGGGGTCCGCTACCCACGCAACGATCCCCTTATGATAACAGCTCAAATCGGACTTTTTGTCATTTCCAAGATCCTTATGGACACTGGGAGTGTCGTCAATGTCATCTTCAAGCATGCTTTCGATCAAATGGGAATTTCTGAGAAGAAGCTGAAGCCAAGCAAAGAACCGATCTTCGGCTTCAATAACAAGGCATCAACTCCGGTGGGACAAATCAACCTCCTAGTTCAAGTTGGGTTGTCTCTGCTCCATAGGACCTTCGAAACTCTCTTTGTTGTGATTGATCAACCATCCTATTACAACGCCTTCTTTGGGCGATCAGCTTTGGAGGAGATGGATGCTTTTGTTTCTTCTAAGTATGTTATGTTAAAGTTCTTGACCAAGTAGGGACGGGGTACCATTAGAGGAGAACAATTTAGTTCTTGCGAGTTGTATTTCGTAATAGTTGACAAATACAAAAGGGAGTGTTTTTCGTACTTTGGTTCTTTTTTTGTTTTATACCTTCTGATAAGGGATTCTTACATCCTACATTTGAAGCTAAAGCAAAAATTAATAAACTTAACAAGCATGCAAATGGTAGGTACACTTCTTTGAAAAGAAAAAGGAAGAGAGCCGATGATGTAAACTTGAACAAGGAAGGAGAAATTGTCACAAATTTGGATTCCATAGGGGATGTTGAAAGAATGAAACCAATAGAGGATGTGGAAGAGGTAAATGTTGATTCAAAGGATAAAACAAAAGTTGTCAACGTAGGGAAAAGGCTGACAGAGCCCCTTAAGAGCGACCTAATTCGGTTCCTGCAACTCAACAAAGATGTCTTCGCTTGGAACCATTCAAACATGGTCGGGATCAACCCTTCTATTTTGAGTCATGCCTTAAACATTGATCCTTCAGTAATCCCGGTTTGACAAAAGAAGCGACAATATAATAGAGACTGAATAGAATCCTTAAAGGAGGAAGTCTAAAGGTAGAAACAAACAGATTTACCCGAGCAGTTCTTTACCCAAAATGGTTAGCTATTCCTGTGCTAGTAAAGAAGTCCAATGGGAAGCGGAGAACATGTGTTGACTACACGGATTTAAACAAGGCTTTCCCAAAAGATTGTTATCCCCTTCCACGGATTGACCAGTTGGTTGATGCAACAAGTGGTCACAAGATATTATCCCTTATGGATGCTTACTCGAGGTATAACCAAATTCCAATGCATAAACCTGACGAAGAGCATACAAGTTGTATCACTGCTTGGAGAACATTTTGCTATAAAGTGATGCCCTTTGGGTTGAAAATGCAGGAGCAATATACCAAAGACTAGTAAATAGAATGTTCCAAGAACAAATAGGCGCAACATGGAAGTATATGTAGATGACATGCTAGTAAAGTCCATCAAAGCGGAAAGCCATCTAAAGGACTTGGAAGAAATGTCCAACGTCTTAAGAAATTACCAAATGAAGTTAAACCCATAAAAGTGCTCTTTTGGAGTTCAATTTGGAAAGTTCCTAGGATATGTGGTAAGTGAGCATGGGATTGAAGTTAGTCCGGACCAAATCCAGGCCATAAAGGACATGGAAGAACCTAAAACGAGCAAAGAAGTCATGAGCTTGAACGGAAAAGTAGCAGCCCTTCGTAGGTTCATTTCCAAAGCCACTGGCAAGTGCGTTCATTTCTTTGATGTTATAAAGAAAAAGAAGAATTTTGAATGGAACGAAGAATGTAGAAGGGTCTTCCAAGAATTGAAAGTTTATATAGGAACACCTCCGATTCTATCCTGTCCTAAGAAAGGAGAAGAACTATACTTATATATGGTCGTTTCAGAATACGCGGTTAGCTCGGTCCTTATAAGAGGAAGTAATGGAACTTAACATCCAATTTACTACATTAGCAGAAGGTTAAAAGACACAGAAACCCTGTACCTTGTAATAGAAAAACTAGCATATTGCCTAGTACTTACCGCATGAAAGCTCGAAGGATACTTCCAAGCTCACCCCGTTAAGGTTTTAACAACCTTTCCGCTTAAGCAAGTGTTCAGTAAGCCGGAAATCTTAGGAAGTTTAGTCAAATGGGGAATTGAACTGAACCAATACGAGATTGAGTTTCATCCTCGAGCAGCAATTAAGGGACAAACACTCGCAGATTTTATGAACGAGTGCACAAGCTTCATTACAGAACAATCAGCTAAAGAAAACGGCTTAAAGGCCAAGTGGCAACTTTTTGTAGATGGAGCCTCAAACGAATAGGGAGCAGGGGAAGGTTATGTTATAACTAACCCTTATGGACACCGCTTGCACTACGCCATGAAGTTAGGATTCTCGGTAACTAACAACATAGCTGAATATGAATCAATGATAGCTGGTTTAAATTTGGCACTACAGTTGAAGATACCTCGAATAGAAATCTTTAGTCGTTCGCAACTAATGGTAAACCAAATAAAGTAAACCTATCAAACCAAGGATGCACGCCTAACCCTATATGTGAAAAGGATATTGAAGATGCTTTCCCAATTTGAGGATTTTTCATCATCAAATACCCTGAGGAGAGAACGCCCAAGCGGATTCACTAGCAAAATTAGCCAGTTCCTGAGGGGCTCCCGAGCTCGAGTAATTCCCATGGGTTATCAAGAAACACCTAGCATCGAACATGAAGAATCGGAAACAGGAAAAGAATTGTTAGTCCTAACTAGATCCCAAGCCTTGAAAAGGGAAGATGAAATGAAAAAAAAACTAATGTAGGACCTCCTTTAACAGAGATGAACTGCCATCATGAAAATACCTAGATGACTCCCATAGTAGACTACCTCCTAAGCGGAACTTTACCCCTAATAAGAAAGATGCAAGAAGATAACAAATCAAGCTTCTACATTTGTGATTATGGATAATATACTCTATAAAAAAGGACATTCGCTTCCTTAGTTAAGATGTGTAAGCTTTGGAAATGGACTTAACTGTTAAAAGAGGCTTATGAAGGATTGTGTGGAGACAATCCAATGGAATTAAGATGGCAAAAAGGGTCATGCGATTAGGCTATTATTGGCCACAGATGGTTAATCAAGCAATTGAATATGTCAAAAAGTGTGAAAAAGGTCAAAGGTAATCTAAGATGCCCCGGCTTCCCCTCAGCAAGCTAACCACTATCTCAAGCCCCTGGCCATTCGACGCGTGGGGGATAGATCTAATCGGATCCCTACCAATCTCCAAAAGTGGGGCCAAGTATGTCGTAGTGGCCACTGAATACTTCACTAAATGGGTGGAAGCAGAACCGCTTCCACCAATCACGCCTAAATGCGTGTTGAGGTTCGTAATAAAGAATATTGTTGCCCACTTTGGAATCCCTTAAAAGATTATATCAGACAACTGAACACAATTCGAAAGCGAAGAATTCACTCGGTTTTGTGAGAAAAATGGAATTATCAAAGCTTTTCCTTGGTAGCCTATCCAAGGGCTAACGGAGCTGTGGAAGCTGCCAACAAAACCATAAACACAATTCTAAAAAAGCTCCTAAACCAGGCCAAAGGAAATTGGGCCGAAGAGTTACCCTTATTGCTTTGGGTATATAGAACTTCTGCCAAAATAGCAACGGGACACACTCCTTTTTACTTGACATATGGATGCGAAGCCATGCTTCCGGCTGAGGTTAAAATCCCATCACATAGAAGGATAGCTTATGCGTTTAACCCCAATCAGGAGTTAAGAAAGGAGTCCCTAGACTTAATAAAGAGATTAAGAGATGAAGCTACAATCAGAACAACTGAATATCAAAGGAGAATCACGAAATACTACAACACGAAGGTTGTAACAACCCAGATTTTTGGAAGGGGGTTGTAATAGCTTTGAAAATTTTGGCGTTCAAAAATAGATTAAATTAAGATTTAATCGTTAAAATTAAATGTGTGTATTTGGGAATTTGGACGTCGATCCCCTTTTGAACGTAGTATTTACTTTTAAGATGAAATGGCTTTTGTAACCTCAATGTAAATGTTTCGCCAAAGTTAACGTTATTAAAATACTAGTTTGGAACCTGTGCTTCACACATGAGTCAATGTTGAAAGCAGTATGAACGTTTGTCAAAGTTTGGCTGATAAGTGATACTTATGTCATTAAGTAATTTGAAATTATTTGTTGAATTCAACTTAAAAATACGAATCTCGTAATTTAATTTAGTCTTGGAATAAATGCATTTGATATTTGGTTATGATTTTGAAATTTAGTTATTTTTAATTCTATTCTGAATCATTTTGTAGGTCTGAATTTAAATTTATTTTGTTAGATTTTTACGGTATTAATATTTTTAACTAATTTAAAAATATAATTTGAGAAATTATAATTTGTTTTTTAATTTAACTTCGGTATTTAATTTAAATAAAATTTTTGTATAATTAAATTGGGTGTTAAATAGAAAATTTGGATATATATTGTCAGAGAATTATAAAATTTGATTTTTTTTGAATTAGCCTTGAGATTTATTCATAGTTTAATTTATTTAGATTTGAATAGGTTATAAAGAAATTAATTTGGAATTTGTATTTGAAAATGTGTAAATACATTAGCATTGGACGTTGTATGATATAATAGTGCATACATCTAGAGAATTCAAATAATATATTTTTTAAAATCTTTGTTTGCCACTTGTTATGTGGGCTGGAATGGTTTGACACTTGGCTGTTTTGGGGTCAAGAGATCTACAATTGTCCAGAACTACATGAAATCTACGACGCATGCTCTTCTTTAAATTATGTCCACCGTGCTCAATTATAGGGGGATCACGACCGCCCCCTTATGAGGGGATCCTCTCTCGTTTCCTCTGTAAAAATAAAAATAAAATACGTTATCTCCAAATTTCCGATTTTCGAAATCCATGGCTTCCTCTGAGAAAATTGAACCGCCATCAATCTTGCACCGCCTCTCTGCTCCTCGTTGCCAGCGCCTGAGCACCGCCACCGATTGGTCGTCGTCCTCCTGCCCACTATGCCTTCTCCGCCCTACGCCTTCGTTGCAACACCCACCCCCATAACCAAATTCACACCACGACGTCGAGAAGCCGCCTGAACCCATAGCGTGGACCAACACAGCTGTTTCGATGCCCACACCAAATCCGATTGCTACTGCCACCAAAATAGCAGCTCATGCTTTCATTTGCTAACCAAAGAGTCACACATTCAATATCGAAAGCCACTGTTAGTCTCCTCCATCGGTCCTAGGTGGGGGAACAGCGAGAAGGCTATGTTGGTGGTATGCATGTAATTTATACAAGTAATTTCTCTTTATATTTTGATTCACTTCATGATCTGTACTATCTTGTTGTTTTGAAAAAAAAAACACAGGTTGTTATTGATTGCTAGAATAGTGAAGTTCTTGAAGTCTATATTAATAGAATTTTTCAATTGCATGAGCGCAATAGTGGATGTGTTAGAAAAGTGAAGTCTATTATATATTTTTGGTGAGTTTTTGTTCAGCAAGAAGGTTTATGCTACAAATGCTCACTTTTGCAATAGTGGATGTGTTCATAACATTGTTATAGAATTTGATGTTAATGGGCTCAACGAGCCTAATCTTGAGAACATGATAGATAGAAAGAGAGTGTTGCTAGTGAAGAGACTAATGTGGAAATTTGAGGAATTTAAATAATTCTTTAAGATGGCATACCTATTGAAGTGTCTTAGGATGTTTATAATTGGTTATTTGATGCATCAGTTAGCAATGTTGTTTTCATGTTTCAGACTTGCTTTTCCTCTGATAAGTTGCTACCTTGGTTTTATCGGTTTATTCTCACAAAAGATTGTTTATCTTATACAGTATGTTTACTTTATGAACCCCGGTCAGTCTACTTTGTACAACAAATGAAGTTTCCTCATTCGCAATAAATTAGTTGAATTCACACATGTTATCAAGACATGATTTGTTATTTTGTTTGTCTTTCCAATTTGTTATTTCAGTAGCTTCTTCGGAGGTGATATTCCAATTAAAGAATCCAATGGAAATTTTCAACCAACTAAATTTAAAGTGTTATCTTTTAAGTGTTAAATGTATAGTCTGTAATTGAATTATAAATATACATCTTTTTTTTTTCTTTAGAAAGTGTCATCTTCATGAATCACAAATTGTGATTACTATTTATATATTAAAAAAAATGTTTTCACATTTAACTAAAATTTATTGGTCGTATCATCACCACAAATATCGCAAAGGATGTATGCATTTTGGGAGTGAGCAGATGTGGACTTTGTAATCTTGTAACATTCCCAAACACATTTTTTCAGTCGGTTTTCTCTACTGTTTGCGGTAATACTAGTTTAAATATAATAATTGATGTTAAAGCCTTAAGCTTAACTTGTATACAATCGGTCAGCATATTGTTATTGCTGATTGAGGTAGAAAATAAAATTTAGTAATTGCATGACTTTTTGTGGGTAGATAGTACCGTATGTGATGGTCCAAGTGGAAAATATGTAGGAGCTCCTGCAGCAGCAAATCCAACGCCTAATGCTAATAGAATCAAACATGCTACCAATTTCATTTTTCTTTTACAATAAACACAACTAAATGTTTCCTCCTTCTTCTTCATAAGAATTAGTTATTTTTATGAATGTCAACTGCTATTTCGGAATGATTGGGGTCATCTTTCTATTGTTGATGTTATTTGTGGTTGTTACGTCATGCAAATCATAACATATGTTTAGAGTTTACTTTTATTTGCTTGAGAAACAAATTCCATGCAAACGTCTTAAATGGTCAAGATCGATGTAAATATATCTTTGGCTGTTTGTTCTATCATATCTGAATGCTTGATTTCATTCAAAGTTAGTTTATTTAGTAGGGGCGGCTACACTTGAATTTAACAAACTGTTGAGTTAAGCTAATTATTTTTTAATGTTTTTCAAGGTTGACTGACTTGAAATAAGTTAATCCCGCCCGAATGTTTCGTGTTTTTGCATGGAACGCTCGGGTAAGCCCCCAAGTGTACAGACGCAGGATTTTAATTTTTGAAGAGGAGAGGCTGAGGAAGACGTATGCACGCGCAAGGCTCGACTGAAATGTAAACTTTTATTTATTTAAAAGCCATGTATTCATTTTGTATTTCTTCCGTTGTATAAATGTTTTGTATTAAACTCTGGTATTTATATAAAATTTTATTTCGCTCCAATTTATTGTATGTTGTGATTCTGCGTTAATTCTATTTAAACCTTGTAAGCCAATAATAATTCGCCATTTTAAATGCTTCGAGTCGGTTTAATTACCGATTTGGGTGGTTAAAATGGCGGGTTGTTACATTTGGTATCAGAGCTACGGTTTATATCCAACTTGGCTTATTGGGTTTAATAACTCATTAGAGATTGGATGGAAATACCCTAGAATCAGCGGAATTGATGCTAGAATGCTCGAGAGAGAGCGCAATTTGGGAAAAAATAAATTGTTTTAATAAGGTCTGAAAAAAATGGATTACTGCTCAGTCTACTACTTATACGTATTAAACAATTCATGTGCAAATGAAAGAAAATAAGTAAAAGAGAAGTACGACCACAAACAACTTTATAACAGAAGAAGACTGGTGTGGAAGATAGATGTGAAGATGAAACATTACTTGAGAACAAAAAGTAAACTCCTTGAGTAAAAGGATGAGGTGAAATAATTTGCTGCACCATAAATAGTTTGTTTTGAGAAATGCCAAAGGAATTGGGTGGGTACAGATTTGTATGGGATGTGGAGTGATATAAGGTAAATATGAAAACATGGGTTGAAGCAGTAACGTTAACTTTGTTAGTTATATTACCAGTGTTGTGGATAATTATACCACCGTTTGATGTCTATTAAATGGTAAATCAGATGCGTAATGATGGCAGTTTAAAATTGTGATAAATTAACTGAAAACCATCTTTCATGGACCCCCTATTAACTATCGTTAAAAAAAATTTCAAGCACGCGCACTAGGCAACAAGTGATAGTAAGTTATTATGCTATATGCACTATAAGTTACAGGCAAGAAGATAACGAGAATTTTAAAGCATTCTGAGGTAAGAAACTTCAACATTGAGTGGTACCGAAACGTTAACACAAATTATGCTTATCATCTAATTTTACAGTTTTACTTTAACGCTACAATTCACGTGCAATTTTAGTTGACTTTTGAATAGTGGTGTTTAAATTTTAAACATTGTTTTTGCTCAATATGTGTTTAGAAAATGAAACTATTATTTTGCTGCCTTCTGAATTTTGTTACAGATTAAAAACGAACACATTCGTTTTTGGGTGTTCACAAAAGATAGAAGTGATATTTGCATAGTCAACTAATTTTAGTAATATATTAAATTTCAAACTATAGAAAGATTCTTAGGAGGAGTCCGATTTTGTTCACACTTTTTAGAAAGTGTGAACAAAACACTCGGCTTTTATTGGAGGAATTCAGGGGGTCCATGTGTGACCCACCTGATTCCTCCAATAGGAGGAAAGTGTTTTGTTCACACTTAGAAAAAAAGCGTGAACAAAATTCGGAGACCATTTAAGCAGCTTTTCTCTTATAATGATGTGATGTAGAGCATTGAGTTGAATATTATTCAGTGCAAAGTGCGTGGAAAACCATACATCCCTCGCCAACGAATTACAAATTGCAGCACTGTATAGAGACGTGTATTTTATCTCATTCTACGGCCATGTGCTTTATAAGCAAAAGTTGTATGCCGATTCAGAGCATGACAGCCTACTAAATGTATGCCAAACTTTATTTTATGAGCATTAAAAATGAGCAATTTTCTCATAAAGCAAACTATATGAGCAAACTGCACATTGTTATTCATTTTAATGCACATAAAGTAATTAGTTAGAAATGAAACTGCTCATTTAGAGCATACAATTTTTAATGCTCATTTTTATCACATATTTGAAGCAATATGTGTAAATCTCTTTATTCTTCTTTTCGTAATTTTCATGTATCAAGCTAAGGCGTTTGTTCACTTATTTTGATTGGCAATTTCTTCCAGCGTATTTCCTATAATTTTCCAGTAGGTACTTAAATACGATTTTAGTTATAGCTTGGGACGAAAATGTTTTATGATTTCTGTTTTATTAACTCATCGTCACCAAGCAATAGTATAAGAATATTCTATGAATTAACCATTGCTTGCACATGATTTCAAAACTAGCTTATATATATATATATATATATATATATATATATATATATATATATATATATATATAGTTTCATAAACAAAGCAATTAATTTTGGGGTAATTGTTTATAAGCCTGTTTTATCAAAATCAAGTATTTTTCTAGCTATAAACCACACTTTTCTGCACCCTTCGAGATAACATATTGGATTTTAAATGACATTGTATACTCCGTGGTATGGGGTACGGAAGTATATGAAGTCGGTTAATTTCAGTATAGTTAGACTGAAGCTGATGTCTTACTAATGATGATTTGGTGTTTTCGAGGTTTTCCATTGCGAAGTTGATAAGCGGTTAGTAAACGAGTAGTGAGAACGTGTGGTATGTGACGCAATGTTACCACTACTCGGGTTATTGACTATGAGTCAGTGACGCATATTGTGTTTATTAAGCCAGTACTTTGCTTCGAGGGGGGGGGGGAGCCAGGACTCGGGGGTAGTCGCGTATATGTATTCACTTGACCGAGGGGGTCAAGGTACACTTGGCCGGGGGGTTGCAGTTATAGGCACTTTGCTTCAGGGGGAAGCCAGGACTGGGGGATATGTATTCACTTGACCAGAGGGGTGAAGATACACTCGGTTGGGGCGGGGTCGCAGTGACAGAAGCCTAATTTGAATATGTATAAGTACCAAGCTAAGCTCGGGGGAGCTATACTATCATGTGGTTGCACATGCATAATCATTTTTAATGGATCCATATTGTGACAGTATTTTGTGATTTGATTTATACGATCATACATTGAAGATTATTGAGTTTTAAATTTACATATCATTTTGTGATTTTCTATGTTGGTGTGTGATGCTCCTTTCGTGATATTTGACTCATTCGAGTTACATGATGACTTTGGTGATTTTCATTTGATAATACTTGGTTATTGCTCGGGATGAGAAACATTATAGCTCGGGATGGACTTTATTATTATTGCATCCGCACATTTCTTATGATTTTCTTTATAAGTTGGATTTGATGATTTTAACTCGATCAGGATGATCGTACATTTGCAAAGTGCATTTTGATTTTTAATCCATCATATTGTGAGATTTAGACGTTTTGGAGTGAGGTACTCCCTTTATTGATTATATTGTTTTATCTATGAAGAGTGTTATGAGTATCTTATTGTTTTATATGATAAATGCAACAAGGATTTTATTGAGTTATGATACTCTGACTTGATTTATTATGAGTATCATATTGATTTACAAATGATATTTGTTATGAGTAATATGTTGCTTTATACATGGTGCTCTTTGTTTATTCATTTTATCGTATTATTTTATAGATGATAAATGCCATATAGATTTAACTGGCTCATCTTTAATTTAATTTATCATATTTTTTTTATATATGATAAATGTTATAAGGATTTATTGGCTTTGACTCAAATTGTTATATTTATTATAAATATCATAATGGCTTATATATGATATCCTGTCTAATTTTATCATATTTTCTAAAGTTCTTATTAATGGAATCATATTTATTTATATATGATACATTTATATTAGAAACGGGGAGTGGATATCCTAATATATGTATTTTACTTAGGATAAGAGTTGAAATTTATGCATAAGTGGATAATCAAAGTTGGAAATTTCCTGTTGAACAATCTAAATAAATCAAGGAAGAAATTAAGATGTGGCGTTGGAGTTCAGAAATAAGGTATATCAACCCAAGTAAATTACGAGGACGTAATTTCTTTAAGGAGGGGAGTCTGTAACAACCCAGATTTTCGGAAGGGGGTTGTAATAGCTTTGAAAACTTTGGCATTCAAAAATAGATTTAATCGTTAAAATTAAATGTGTGTATTTAGGAATTTGGACGTCGATCCATTTTTGAATGTAGTATTTACTTTTAAGATGAAAATGCTTTTATAACCTCAATGTAAATGTTTCGCCAATGTTAACGTTATTAAAATACTAGTTTGGAACCCGTGCTTCGCACACGGGTCAGTGTTGAAAGCAGTATGAACGTTTGTCAAAGTTTGGCTGATAAGAGATACTTATGTCATTAAGTAATCTGAAATTATTTGTTGAATTCAACTTATAAATACGAATTTCGTAATTTAATTTAGTCTTGGAATAAATGTATTTGACATTTGGTTATGATTTTGAAATTTAGTTATTTTTAATTCTATTCTAAATCATTTTATAAGTGTTAATCTAAATTTGTTTCGTTAGATTTTTATGGTAATAATATTTTAAACTAATTTAAATATATAATTTGAGAAATTATAATTTGGTTTTTAATTTAACTTGGGTAGTTAATTTAAATAAAAAAATTGTATAGTTGAATTGGGTGTTAAATAGAAAATTTGGATATATATTGTTAGAGAGTTATAAAATTTGATTTTTCGAATTAGCCTTGAGATTTGTTCATAATTTAATTTATTTAGATTTGAATGGGTTATAAAGAAATTAATTTGGAATTTTGTATTTGAAAATGTGTAAATACATTAACATTGATTGTGTAATATAATAGTGCATACATCTAGAGAATTCAAATTTTTTTTTTTTTTTAAATCTTTGTTTGCCACTTGTTATGTGGGGAAGAATGGTTTGACACTTGGATGTTTTGGGGTCAAGAGATTTACAATTGTCCAGAACAATCTGGATTCTGCAATGCATGCTCATCTTTAAATTATGTCCACCGTGCTCTATTTTAGGGGGATCACGACCGCCCCTTACGAGGGGATCCTCTCTTGTTTCCTCTGTAAAATTAAAAATAAAGGGGATTGTTAAAGGGACTCCACTTTTGGTTCAAGGGGGGAACATTTTTAAGGGGACTCCACCTTAAAGAAAAATCGTTAAGGGAGGGTTTGGTTTGTTTTATTTTAAAATTAGCATGGACTAAACTGCCCCTCGTAACCTTAATTAATTAGACATGCAGTGATTGACTATATTTTAATTTGATAATGGCAAATTCTATATATACACCGAACATCACTTAACATACACCATTGCTTTTCTATAAAATTCTATTACTAAATTACCCTTCTCTCATAGTTGCTTTTTTAAAACTTTTGCATATAAAAAGTCAAATTATTTTTAAGTATTAAAACTTGAAACAAACTATATATGTTAATGAATTATTTAATCATGAAATCTAAAATTTCAATTAAGAAAACATTCAGAAATAATGGCCTAATTTGAAGTGTTGATTTATTTTGTAAAATTATAGTAATTTTGTAGAAATTGATTTTTTTTCAAAAAGTTTATAAAAGTTACAATATTAGTAAAAGAATTAAATTTCACTTTGTTAAATTTTACGCAATATGATGCAAAGAATTTCTAAATTTGGGTAATTTTGTTTTAAGTTTGAAAGAGGAAAAAAGAAGTAGACGAGAATATGGATAATTTAGTAAAAGAAACGGTGTATGTAAAGTAATTGTAATGGCGGGATTTTTCAGGCCTCTGATATCTATTTTAATATAGAGATTTAAATCAAAAGCAAATAAAGGCAAACAAGTTTAAGGAGATTAACACTTATATATATATATATATATATATATATTCATACATATATATGTTACGGCCAAATATGCATGTATATATGCATGTATACACCATTTCAATTAGCAACAAACAAGAGAGTTTAAACCAAAACAAAAGAAAGTGCAAAATCCATCATTTAGTAGTAGATTTGGACTTAAACATCACCTAATCACCTCATACATAATATCTGCGCATTTGTAAGAATGCAAAACAAATATCAAAGAGAGGAAACCCATTCTCTTGTATATTGATTTGAAGGGTTGAGCTTGGCATTAAATGAAAGTAAGCTTTGCATTAAATGCAAACATAGTCTCATGTACTTTGAAGAGGGAAATAAGGGTTGGTAGGAATCATCTCTTGTGAAGGATACTTACATGTTTGCTGTAACATATGTGAGCCATTCGAAGAGAGAGAAAGAGGGGGTAGGTAGGAAACAAAAGCTTTTTGCTGTAGGAAACTTGAGAGGGAATTGCCTATAAATACACATCCAATTCCATGCATTTTCTCTTTACTCAAATACAAGAAAGTGCTGAAGTTATAATCCTTTTACGAACAAGAATTCAGGAGCTTTAAACAAGTGAGTAATCACTCACTTAAGTCAAGATGATTTGCAAGTTACTGTAAACTGTTTTGTGTGTTTCATATTTATATCATCATTTGCAAGTATACCATGATTGTTATCACCTTATAGATGTTAAAACACCCTGCTTAGATCATCTGTAAAACTATGTATGCAAGTGTTATTCATAATAGAAATGGTAATGAGTTCATCAATTATTTGATCAAAGAAACCAAGACAGTTTTGTTTACTGTCAAAAACAAACCTTTGTAAAATGAAATATACCTTGATGATCTCAAACGCAAGCTATACAAGCATATGTATGAGTTAACTCATATACGAAAATATATATAAACATTTTAGCAAGAACCAAACCTCATCTATATATGTTTGAAACAAGAAAACAGAAGAAACATATGGTTCTCTGTCTCAAACTTAATCACCAAATTTTCAAACATCATAGAAATGAATTACAGGGTTATAGATGTAATCGTAGCACTAAATAATGATTTTTAAAAGTAATTTCATGGTTTTTATTGTTGAGATGAGCGAGATAGGAGGGGACAACCGAAAATGGCACTTTGACCAAATTCCGACGATCGGTGACGATGATGGTCGGGGCGTGGAGCGTGAAGGAGCTGGTCACATCGGGGAACACGAGAAAAATGCCCCACGATTTTTCCATGGAGTATTTCGAGCTGTCGAGCTCGATTTATGTTTTGAGGGGGTGAATGGGTTCGACTTTTTGGAGGCATCGTACGGGGTCCACAGGCGATCGAGTGGGCCAGGAAGTGACGTGGAGTGGCGTTGGGTCTTGGCGGAGCTGATGGCGGCGGTGCGAGGTGCTCCGATGGTCTGAGGCGTGGGGTCGAGGTCGGTTTAGGGGGAGTCCTTTTCGATGCTGTTTACTGGAAGTTTGGTGGAATGGCGATTTCGAGGAGGAGGCGACGATAGGTGGTGGCGATGGGTCAGTGGTGATCGGTGGATGAAGTGGAATTTGTGGGTGGTGGTTCGGCGATGGTTCGACGTCGAGTGGAGGTGTGCACGTGCACACCAGTGCACATTGTACAGGCGAGGCGAGAAGAAGAAAGGGAGAAGGAGAAGAGGAGATCTGGCAAGGGGTTGGCACTTGGATTTTTAGTGATCCATCGATGGATCACTTGGATTTCGAAGGGTTGGCAAGGGGCTGGAACGATGGTTTGGCACGAGTGATCCACCATGTTTTCGATGTGATCAAGAGGTTGGTAACGAGGCTAGTAAAGTGGTTGATTAAGCGAGAAAACCGGATTGGTTTGGCAAGAGAAAATTAACGATTTCCCTTGGTAATCACACGATTTTGAGATGCCAATATCGACTTGGTAAATACAAGCGAGAATAGAGTTTCAAAGGCAAGAATTTTATTAAATCGAATTTAATTAAATTAAATTAATAAATATAATTAATCAGTAATTAATTAATTTAAATAAAAATAGAGTTTTTATTTAATATGGCGTAAACCAGTGAAACAGTCAAGACGACAGTGAGGTCCCAGAATCGAAGTTGTTCGAAGAAGTTCGTCGAGTTAGAATTGGAGTTTTAAAAGATAATTTAATCTAAATAAATAATAAAAAAATTATTTAAGTGTAAATAAAGGGAAATAAATATTTGACAAATCAAATCGGAGTATAGAACATCGTCTGACAAGCGAGATAAAACACCGTGTGCGTAGCACGGGCTTTTTCTATACTACACCAAATATTTGTAAAAGCTATACAACAATGTGTGTACGACGTACACACTTCAACTGATCAATGATAAAAGATATTTTTACATATCCAAGATGAACTAGAGGATTATATATTGTATATATAAACTAAATACAGAATGTGTAAACTAAATTAAAGATAGTTAAGCTGAGAATCAATTATCGACTATAAAAGAAAATTCGTACATCGTTTTGAAGAGTCCGGAATAAACATTCCACTTCGACTCGAATATTACGACGTATACCGGAAATCGATAAAGATGAAGAATGCAAGGACTATTTCAAAATAGTATCTACGGTCTGTTAAATCCCAGAACAGATCCGAATAGTCGGATGTCTGACAACGTATATCAATCAGATTTTACACATCGACTTTACATAAGTGTGTTATGTTGGTGGCGGAGAGATTCGTTTCTTTAGCCTCATACCCAAAATATATTTGTGGAAAAAAATGAGTGATCTGTCAGATAGGACGGTGTGACATTCAAAGTCGTTGAAGAATAATCCATGAAACGGTAAACGTGACTTCAAACCTCACAACCCGGAAAGACAATAGTTGGGCTAGGCAGCATGGCTAGTTGGGTCATACCCAAGCAGGGTATATTATCACCAGCTAGAGTAATTCCTTTTGTTCCTAAATCTATATTCACTTCTGTTACCTTCGGTAATCGGTGGGTCATTCCCGACCGTGGAGGTGGTAATATATTCGTTACACTCAAGCTAAATGAGTGGACGGTCATGTGTGGCCGGGTTGCAGGATGTTCTTGTTGAACTCCAGTGTATCTTCTCTAGAGTACACTGATCGGTGGGTGCTCCCATACCCTGTCAGTTAGAAACCAAATTCCAATAAGCGCTCGACGGTTTTAGATTTTATTCTATGTACGTGAACGTGAGATGCAAGCGATTCACTAGATGATTATTTATTTGATAAATACTATCGTAAATATCAAACGTTTTGATATCAAAATACAAGGGTCATTTTCCATATGTTAGTTATGGAGTTGGGCTTAAGATTTCTAAAGTAATTAAATCTATTAATAACGGAACACCTTATTCCTTATTTCCCTGTTTACATCTTTTTAACTGTATTTACTCACACCAGTCCCCTGACTGACCCGGAGTTTATTTTCTGTGTTTTCCCTAAACTCTTGGGTACTCATAATATTTATTATGAGTAGGCAAGTAATTCAGGTTGGCAAATGAAACCTTACGAAGTTCAAGTTGCAGGTCCAGTCTAGTAGTTTTATCTACACCTATGTATCCAGTTTAGATTTGTATTCCCAAATCATGATGTATAATTATGTTAATGTACTATGATGATGTAATATGATGATGTACTGTGATGTATCAGACCCTATGATGTAATGTATTTTGTATTTTTAAATTCCGCTGTGAGATTTTTGATAACTTCTTATTCTTCTATTCTATTAGTTCTATCTTTTCTATCTCATCTTCTAATTTCTTTCAATAATGACACGGTTTTCGGAGAGTCGAAAATCGCGCCGTTACAGTTGGTATCAGAGCCAGGTTCTTCGGAAACATTTAGGCTTTGAAATAGTAAGAGAGCGTATTTTTACTAAAAACTATATTTTTAATATAGGTAGATCGTAGTTACTTAGGTAATCCCTCGACATATTTTTCCAATTTAGTTAATAAAATTTCAATCCGTGTACTCAAGGAGTTGAAAATGAGTTCTCGTGGAGGAAGAGGCCGAGGAGCAAGCGGAGCAACTACGACAAACGGACACACTGTTAACCAGACCCGAGTGGATACTACTGAAGTAATCCGGGCACCAACTCAGCCTAACTTTGCTATGGTCTGTAAGAATTACACAACTCTGGGAGGAAAGATTTTCAGAGGTACTGAATCACTGGTCAGAGTCCAAGCATGGATTAGGTCGTGTGAGAAGATTTTTAAAGGACTGAGGTTGGATGACCAGCATAAGCGTCTCTTAGCTTCATGGAATCTGGAAGGAGCCGCAGCAATATGGTGGGATGCCCAGACTGCTAACACTCCTGAGGAAAACTTTACTTGGCCCATGTTCAAAGAAGCTTTTGAAGGTCAGTATCTACCTGCTACTGGAAGGACAAGGGATGAACCGTCTACTTCTCAGAATGTGAAAGGGAAGGGAGTGCTGGAAGGTACTTTACAGTTTAATGGAATTTACCTCCGTGTTTTATTTGATACCGGCGCTTCACACAGTTTTATTTCAGCCAAAACCATAGATCAGTTTGACCTTAAACCAATTATTTCACCAAACCCCATTTGCGTATCAAACCCCATAAGGGGAAAAACTGAGCTTAAAATGTGTTTTGAGGATATAACTCTCTTATATCTCTCGCACTCTTTTCGATTTGACTTCTATGTTCTAGATTTCAAAAGTTTCAAATTTATACTTGGATTAGACTGGTTAAGCAAGTTCCAAGCCAAGATAAAATGTGATAAAGAAATCATAACCCTTATAACTAGCTTAGAGCGAAAAGCTAGAATAACTTGTGGGAAACCGGGGATTCACACCTGTAGTTTTCTATATGCTTTAGAAGCACCTCAAGAAAGTCTCGATACTTTGGAAGTAGTAAGAGAATTCAAGGACGTATTCGAGGAAGTCGGAAGTTTACCTCCGCATCGAGAGATCGAATTCCGAATTGATTTAGTCCCAGGAGCTAGACAAATGATTGAACCAAAGAGACGGATGGCTCCCAAGGAAGTTCAGGAATTAGAGAAACAAACTCGGGATTTGCTGAGTAAAGGCTTAATCCGACCTAGTTTTTCTAGTTGGGGCTCTGCGGTAGTTTTTGTAGTAAAGTCTGATGGGTCATTACGACTGTGTGTGGACTACCGAGAATTAAATAAAGTAACCATCCGAAATAGATATCCATTACCTAGAATTGATGACCTTTTCGATCAATTACACGGAGCAACGGTATTCTCCCAGATGGATTTAGCAACAGGGTTTCACCAATTGAGAATCTCTGAAGATTGTATTCCTTAACAGCATTCAGAGGCCCAGATTTCTTTTATGAATGGTTGGTTATGCCGTTCGGACTAACCAACGCACCAGCTTTTTTCGTAGATCTGATGAACAGAGTCTTTAGGAAAATTCTTAATAAATTCGTTCTCGTTTTCATTGACGATATCTTAATCTTTTCAAAAACCGAAGAAGAGCACCGTGGTCATCTTAGAGTAGTGCTAGAAACTCTAAGGAAACACGTGTTGAAGGCAAAGTTTTCAAAATGTCACTTTTGGAAATCGGAAGTGAGATTTTTGGGGCACATAGTAAACGGAGATGGGATATCAGTAGACCCAGTTAAAGTAGATGCAGTACAACTATGGAAACAACCTCAAACACCAACAGATATTCGTAGTTTCCTAGGACTGGCGAGATACTATCGAAGATTTATCCGAGATTACTCCAAAATATCGTCACATCTGACCAAGTTAACAAAGAAGGGCCAAAAGTTTATTTGGGACCCAAAGTGTGAAGAATCGTTTCAAGGACTAAAGAAAAGATTAACGGAAGCACCAGTATTAGCTGTTCCCGATGGAACGAGCGGATTTGCAGTTTACACCGATGCTTGTGGAAAGGGAGTAGGAGCGGTGTTAATGCAGAAGGGACAAGTAATTGCATATGCAAGTCGGCAGTTAAAGATTCACGAGAAGAATTACGCAACTCACGACCTAGAGTTATTGGCAGTTGTTTTCGCATTAAAGATGTGGAGACATTATCTTCTGGGTGAGAGATTCGAACTTTTCACCGATCATAAACCATTGAAGTATCTGTTCACTCAAAAAGATTTAAATCTGAGACAACAGCGGTGGTTAGAATTTCTTGCATCATATGACTTGGATATCATTTATACACCAGGAAAAGCGAACGTAGTGGCAGATGCCTTGAGTAGAAATGCGATATTATCACTTTTGGAAGTCACACCGACTCTCCAAGAAAGGATAATGAGTAATCAGAAAAGGGATCCCAAACTGGAAAAGATTATTCGAGGAGTCACAAACGGAAAAGAGACTGACTTCGAGTTGGACAATCAAGGAGTATTGAGAATAAACGGCAGATTATGCGTACCTAACGTGGATGGGATAAGACAGGAGATTTTAAAAGAATGCCATGCATCAAAGTTGAGCATCCATCCAGGAATTCATAAAATGAATCACGATATGAGACGAGTATTCTGGTGGTCAGTGATCAGAGGGGAAAAAATGAAGCAGGGAAGAATAATGGAAAAAAATTATGTCCTTGCCTTTTTTTTATTAGTGTTGAAAAGCGGACAAATAGGAAAGAAACAAATGACAAAAAAATGGGAAGAGAGATTTCAGAAAAGAAAGAGAATTGTAAAGGAAGAAAGAAAAGTAATTGTAAAAGATTTGGAAAAGAAATTGAGAAGGGAAAGCAATAAAAGAGAAGACAAAAACAGAAAGAATTTTTTCTTTTGTTTGTTGTTGTAAAATTAGAAGAGAGAGAAAAAAATGAGAAAGGAAAAACTTGAAAAGGGAAAGAAATAAATGGAGAAAGAAAGAAAATCAATTACAAGGCAGAGAAGAGAAATTTATAAAAGGATTTTTTTTTCTTCAGCAAATTGTAAAAGAAGAAAGGATGTGAGATATTAGTAAGAGGAGAAACAAATGAAAGGAAGGAGAAAGAAGTTGAAAATAGGGAAGAATTAAAAGAAAAATGGCAAGATTTTTTTTTTTTTTTTTTTTGAACTTGTAAAAGAAGAATGAGAAGTAATTATATAGAAAATTGGAAAGGAGGAATAAAGAGGAAAGAAATCAAAAGAGGATTTTTTTTTTTTTTTTTTTTTTGAAAAGAAAGGAAATTTGTAAGAGAAGAAAAGAAATCAATGTATTGAGAACAAGAAAGACAAAAGAAGAAAGGAAAAAAAAGTTGCAAAAGAGGAATCGTTTTTTTTTTTTTTTTGAAATTTGCAAAAAGAAAAAGACAATTGGATAGAAAGTGGAAGATGGAAAGAATAAAGGAAAATTGATAGTTGTTTTTTTTTTTTTTTTTTATGAAGGAGAGAGCAGGAAAGAAATAAATGAAAAAATGGAAAGAGAGATTGTAAAAGGTTAATGAGAAATGCAATTGGAAAGAAATTAAAAAAAATGCAAGTTTTTTTTTTATGAAAATTTGAACAAGAAGAAAGGGAAAGAAATGAATGGGAAAAAGTAAAACAAAAATGGAAAAAAATAATAAAAGAGGAGGGAAATAAGAGAAAAAAGCAAGGTTTTTTTGAGTAGAGAGGAAGGGTAGAATAAATTGAGGAAAGAAATAAAAGCAGACAAAAACAAGAAAGAAATCAAAGTAGGCAGAGAAGAAATTGCAATTTTTTTTTTTAGAAAGTTGTAGACAAAAGATGGAAACAAATAAAAAGAAAAGGAAAGAGAAAAGAAAAATGTGAAAATCAGCAAGGTGGTAGAAAGATGGAAAGAAATTGAAGAGAAATTAGCAACTTTCTTTTTTTTTTTTTTTTTGTATATATATTTTTTTCTTCTTGAAGGAATTAGATTGGAAGAAATGCAAAATAAAAAAAAGGAAAGAAATAAATGAAAAAAAAGAAGGAAAATTAAAAAAAAGCAAGTTTTTTTTTTTTTGAAAGATTGTAAAAGAAGAAATGAATATAAAAGTAGGAAGGAGGATTGAAAGAAGAAATGAATATAAAAGTAGGAAGGAGGATTGAAAAATGGAAAGGAATAATTGAAAATAGGAAAAGAAATTTAAAGAAAATAAAGGCAAGAAATTATTTTTTTCTCTTGCTTAGTTCATGACAGTATCAATGTAATTAATACGCCACATCACTAATTGAGATTTTTTTCTATATGTGCAAGAAACAAAAATATATACAAAATAAAATAAAAACTAACACGAATCGGAAATTAAATAAACAATAAAATTCAATCGTTACCTCCCCGGCAACGGCGCCAAAAACTTGATCGACGCTAGTCTATGAATTAGAAAAGCGCGACATTTGTAATAAATTCTGCAAGCATACAGGTGTGTAGCATACAGGTCGAACACAGGGAGGAAAGTTAAATTTTATTATTTATATGTTTCGTGGGCGTGCTAGACGAACTTTGGAGGTTGATTTTGCAAAACAAAACAAAATTAAAACTGTAATTTGATTCAGAACAGATCTAACTGAACCGCCGATCAAATCACAATTTCAATGGAAAGCAAATGAAACTATGAATTAGATTTGAATCTAATCAAACCCAATTTGACCTAAGAAAATAATAAAAAGCAGAAATTGAAATTGCAGAAATTGAAATAACAAACAAGAATTAAAATTAGGATTTCCGCTGAATCTAATCAGACGGTAAATCACTAGTGCAAACAAGTGCAAAATACAAATAGTGTTCTACCGAATCTAATCGTGTAGACAACACTAGTTGCTAAGAAAACAAAAAAATGCAGAAAATAAAAGAGAAAGAAGAACTTGAATAAGAGATGAGAGATAGGATGGTGGCTACAATGCCATTACAAGGGTATATATAGGGTAGATAGCCAAACCCTAACCCTAACCCTAATGGTAAATGGGCTTGGTCATTACACCACTAATTTGTTTACAATGAGAAACATAAATGGGCCTTAGATAAATAAAGCAAATTTGGGCCTTTTCTCTTTTTCCTCTTGCTTCCTTGATATTTCTTCATTGATTTGTGATGTGCAAAGCCTTTTTATCACTCCTTTTCTTGTCCAACAGCAACTAGATGTGATATCTTCATCTACAATTCTTCAAAATGCAAATACAGCAAATTGAACTCTATTTCTCTACATTTCTGGTTGCATGCGGGCTGGGTTGGACTATCTGTAAAAATAACAAAACAATACCCAAGTAATATTTATTTATATACAAAAGATAAGATATAAGAGCATAAAATAAACACATTTCTATGTCAATCAGTCAGGAATGAATAAAGATATCATTACTTTCGTAAATGAATGTCTATGTTGTCAGCAAGTCAAGGGAGACCATCAAAAGACTGTTGGACTATTACGACCATTAGAGATTCCCAACTGGAAGTGGGAAATGATATCGATGGACTTCATCGATGGTTTTCCAAGAACAAGGAGAGGCTACGAAGGGATTTGGGTAATCATAGATCGGTTAACTAAGAGTGCGCACTTTATTCCAGTGAAACCAACGCGCACTGCCATAACATTAGCCGAAGTATTCATGAAAGAGATAGTACGACTGCACGGTATTCCAACGAGCATTGTAAGCGACAGAGATACCATTTTCACAAGTAGATTTTGGGAAGCTTTGCAGAGAACGTTGGGAACAAGATTAAATTTCAGTACAGCTTACCATCCTCAAACGGACGGTCAGACGGAAAGAGTTAATCGTATATTGGAAGATCTTCTAAGAGCGTGTATTTTAGATTTTGGAGGATCATGGGAAGATCATTTACACCTAGTAGAATTTTCATATAATAATAGTTACCAGGCGAGTATACAAATGGCACCATATGAAGCATTATATGGAAGACCTTGTAAAGCGCCTGCATGTTGGGTGGAGTCCGAAAACAAATTGGTACTTGGTCCGGATATGATACGAGAGGCAGCAGCGAAAGTGGAATTAGTGAAGCTGAGAATGAAAGAAGCCCAGGATCGCCAGAAAAGTTATGCCGATCAAAGGCGAAGAGATTTAGTATTCGAAATAGAAGATCTAGTTTTTGTGAAGATCTCACCAATGAAGGGAGTAGTAAGATTTGGAAAATATGGAAAGTTAGCACCAAGATATGTTGGACCTTTCCGCGTCTTAGAAAGAATTGGTTTTCAAGCATATAAAGTTGAATTACCAGAATATATGGCGGGAATTCACAACGTATTTCACGTATCACACTTGAGAAAATGTATGCACAATCCATCATTAATTCTGGAACCCTCTGTTCAGCAAGAGATAGAGATCGAGCCAGATTTGACAGTGATAAGACATCCATTTAGTATTATTGACCGAGAGGGAAAGCAACTTCGCAACAAAGTGGTGAGGCTACTAAAGATCCAGTGGAGCGAAAACCCGAAAGACTGTACGTGGGAGACCGAGAAGCAGATAAAGAAATTATACCCAGATTTTCCTACGAGTTAGGTATGATTTACTATGGTATGGGTAAAATGTAAGGAAATTTCGATTTCTACATTTCTGTGAGCATTTGCATGTGTGTTTTATGGATTCAGTTTATTAGGACTTATGAACTCTCTTGTATGTTTACATCACTGATGAGTTCTATATTCTTGCTTACGTGTTAGATGGCTCCAGTATGGAAGACCACGACAAGAAAGAGGGTGACACCACTCTAGTTTCTTATGCTACAAGCAAAGAGACAAAGAGTAGGAGATTCCGACAACAACCGAGAGAGATCACCCATCGACGACGAAGGTACACACATATCATCAGAAGGATCAGTGCTTGGCAGGAACGAACCAATAGAACAAGATGGAGGACACCAAGACTTTACTGATGAGGATGAAGTGATAGAAGATGAAGGAAGTGTTGACGGTTATGGTGAAGGAGATGAGGGTGGCGAAGAAGAGGAAGAATATGAAGAAGAATATGAGGAAGAATATGAAGAAGAATATGAGGAAGAAGAAGACCAAGTTGTTCCGGGAACCCCAGTCATTGCTACGGGAAACCAGCAAGAAGAGCAAGTAGCCCAAAGGACAGCGATATGGAATAGATTGGAACAAGTTCTCGTCGAGTTTCGCATAGCAGGAGGAGGAGTACAAGTATTCGGTGAGTATGGATACCCCGTGGTGAGGCTATATTTAATACCACCAGTGGGTCTGATTTATATAGAGGATGATGAGGAGGAGACTGATGCAGAAGACATAGTTGAGGTCCTTAATATATCTGATGACGAGGAGGTCGTAGGGATAATAGATATCTCTGACGACGAGTAGTAGGACAGGGACTGGAGGAGGATAGTTACGTATGTATATTTTGGGGCAGTTTAGAACTTGAGTAGTCAAGTCTAGTATTATTGTATGTATCGAGACTAGTGTTAGTATAGAACTAGTCGTATGTGTATGTGTACTAAAGCAACCAGTTTATGAAAAATTTTCTTTTGGAAACTTTCTACCTTTCTTGTGTAATTTCGGGGCGAAATTCTTTTAAGTGGGGTAGTCTGTAATGGCGGGATTTTTCAGGCCTCTGATATCTATTTTAATATAGAGATTTAAATCAAAAGCAAATAAAGGCAAACAAGTTTAAGGAGATTAACACTTATATATATATATATATATATATTCATACATATATATGTTACGGCCAAATATGCATGTATATATGCATGTATACACCATTTCAATTAGCAACAAACAAGAGAGTTTAAACCAAAACAAAAGAAAGTGCAAAATCCATCATTTAGTAGTAGATTTGGACTTAAACGTCACCTAATCACCTCATACATAATGTAACACCCTGTATGTTGAATAACTTACTATAATATAAAACAGGGCAGAATTAAATTTAAAAATCTGAATCAGGGGAAACGGGCTATGCCATTGCGTTCGTCTCGGAAAATACGCGAAATAGAGTCCGAGTTTTCGAAAATCGGAGTCCGTATGACCCAGTTAAGGCCCGAAGAAGTTTTCAGAAATTCAAAACAGATTTAAATATAAAAATTTAAACATTTCAGAAGTGGCGGGAAAATTCCCGCCAGACCCAGGGAGTCGACCTGGGGGTCGACTGGGGAGTCGACCTGGGGGTCGACTGGGGAGTCGACCCTAGTGTCGACCTGGGGGTCGACCTCCCTGGTCGAGCCCAGGTGACCTAGGTGCATCAGTTTGGCTTTTGGGATGTGTTTTGGTGGCTAGGACGTGATCTGACGGCTCTAATATGATTTAGGGTTAATCTAAGGGCCTAAAACACCTAACTAATCTATAAATACACCCTAATACTACCCTAATTCATACTAAAAATATCTACAACACCGTTATGCCGTCAAAATGCAACTTGAAGGAGCCTCCATCAATCTAAAGAGGAAGATAGCTTCTCAAATCAATCTCTAATCAACTCTAGCAACTTAATCTTCTTCTTAGGAGTGCTAATCAACAAGTTGTGAGTTTTCTATAGCCTTAATGACCAATTGTTGAAATGATTATGATAGGATATAATGAGGTTATGGCTATGAATGTGGATCAATGCAAGATTATGTTATCATATGCTATGTGTTTGTGATGTTATGCAAGTTATGCAAGTTATGTGTTATGTGTTCATGATGTTATGCAAGTTATGCAAGTCATATGCTACATGTTCATGATGTTATGCAAGTTATATGCTACATGATCATGATGTTATGCAAGTTATGTGTTATGTGTTCATGATGTTATGCAAGTTATGCAAGTCAAATGCTATGTGATCATGATGCTATGCAAGTTATGCAAGTCATATGCTACGTGTTCATGATGTTATGCAAGTTATATGCTACATGATCATGATGTTATGCAAGTTATGCAAGTGTTAGGCTATGTGTTCATGATGCTAGTTATGCAAATTGCTATGATAAACATTGATCCATTATGACACCTTGATTATGCAAGTTTGGTGTATGATTATATGCCAGTTCATGTATGACATGTTATGCAAGTTTGGTGTATGATTATATGCAAGTTCATATATGATATGTTATGCAAGTTTGGTGTTTGATTATATGCATGTTCATATATGACATGTTATGCAAGTTTGGTGTTTGATGATATACAAGTAACATGTGCAAGTTTACACCTTATTATGATATGCATACATATGCAAGTTAACCCCTTTGTATGTCATACATACATATGCAAGTTTACCCCTTTGTATGACATAAATAACTTATGCAAGTTAACCTCTTTATGACATATGTGATTCATGCAAGTTTGGGTTGATTATTTATGCTAGTTGGGTTGATGCTATATGCATGTTGACACCTTTAAACCCATGTTGATGTTAATGTTATGCAAGTTGAACCCATTGTATTTGTGATGAATCTTCCCTTTTATGTCATGTTGGCGAATTACGTGGGGAACGATGGGGTTAATATACATGTTAATGAAATGGTGTGAAGTTGGTATGATTATACATACCATAAAGTGGATGGACATAATTGAGTCAATTATGTACATCGTTAAAATTGGAATCAATTAGGGAAAATTAATTCGAAATATGGGGGTGATTAATTAGGTGTAATTAATCGACTAAGACACGAGGTTGGACCCTTTTGTAGCGTAAGACTGCCCGGAACCGACCGGAAAATCCAGCGGCTACAAATGATTGGCCCAATGTGAGAGGTCTTAGGCACAAACTAAATACGTGACAAGTGTATAGACACGAGGTTAGACTCGGTTATGGCGTAAGGCTGCCCGGACCCGACCGGCAAATCCAGCTGCCATAAAAGATAGTCTAATGTGAGAGGTCTTTACAACGGTTACGTTCTTAATCAATTAAGAAACACTTAACCATATTAGCATGTAGAGGGACATGAGGGGTTAAGTGGGTGCCTTGGGCGGCATGTGGAAAAATCTAGTGGTTGCCTTGGGTGGCAATAGAAAATACGATTAGAATACTTAACCGAAGTGGAACATGTAATCAAACATGATTTAAGGGTTAGGTAAGTGCCTTGGGTGGCATGGGGAAAATCTAGTGGTTGCCTTGGGTGGCAATGGAAGATAAGATTAAAATACTTAACCAAAGTGGAACATGTAATTAAACATGATTAAAGGGTTAAGTAAGTGCCTTGGGTGGCATGGGGAATATCTAGTGGTTGCCTTGGGTGGCAATGGAAGATAAGATTAAAATACTTAACCAAAGTGGAACATGCAATTAAACATGATTAAAGGGTTAAGTAAGTGCCTTGGGTGGCATGTGGAAATCAAGTAAGTACCTTGGGTGGCATGGGGAAATCTAGTGGGTGCCTTGAGTGGCAATTGATATATGATTAGATGACTTAACCAAATTTTAAACATGTAAGTGGACATGATTATTAAAAAGGGTTAAGTGGGATGCACTAGAAACAAATGACAAGCTTAGGTGGTAGCTTGTGGGGGCCCATTTCAACCAGTAACCCATATGTATCTTATTGGGCTCGACCCATGTCGAGGACGGGACACGCGTACTGGGCTTGACTATAAGAGGCCAAAACGGGTTAGCGGTGGCAACGCAAGTCCAACGGGTTTCATTTGCGTGTGTGTACCCGGGCTGGTAGGTAAGACGTTGTTGCATCGTGTAGGTATAAGCCGTGCACCATTGATTATCGGGTTGCCACTTTGGGGAGTGATACACCCCACTGTGGGGCCAGCACGGGTATCTACGTTAGGGAGCCGATCGAATGGGAGTAGTGGGTACACCTAGTGGAGATAGGGGCAGACGACACCTATGTAGTCAGCTAGGGGTACACGAGACTACTATTAAAATTACTATGTTGTGGGTACACCTAGTGGAGATAGGGGCAGACGGTACCTATGTAGTCAGCTAGGGGTACACGAAACTATTATTAAAAATTACTAAGTACACTTAGTGGGATCAACCTTTAAGTAGGAATTACCCTTGGGTGGGTAGATCTATTGTGGTGTAGTGTAGTATTTATCCTTGGGTGGATAGGCGCGTCTTTACCGTTATCTTAGTTTATCCTAAGTCTAGTTGGCTACTTAGTGTAGTCATTTATTCCCAGTTGTACCGTACCATGGTTTATATCATACCTTAATTACTTTAATGATTGTATTGTTAAGGTTATAGGGCTCACTCAGACTTATGTCTGACCCCGTTGTTTTTACCTTTTTCCCCAACCCTCATGTTCTCAAAGTGGGCTTAGCACTAGTGGGCTTTGATCAGATTGCTTTATCTATCTTTTGGAGCTTGGACTCTTGAAGAAAAGCTCGGTTATCTTTTCTATTATGGCTATTAGTATGTAGTGGGATTATGTACTTATGTTTTAACGAGATGGATATTTTGTACTTGACTCTTGTGGTTTTTGAGATGTAACCAAACATGTTTACCTTCTGCTGCAATGAAATGATGTTTTAAATTTCAAGTATTACTTATATCTGTCTTATTGTAATTTTTCAGTTCTATATTCACTTAAATACTCCACCGAAGCTAAGGCATTCCCTTTGTGAGTGACCTTAGCGGGTGTGGGGTGTTACACGTGGTATCAGAGCTTAAGGTTACCAGAACAGATAAAACTTTTAGAAAATTATTTTTCTAAAAACATTTTTGGAAGAAGTATTTTCAAAAACATGTTTTTGAGAGAAAAGTTTTTGAAAGAAAAGAACATAATCCCCAAGAGCCACATATCCTTCCTTCGATTCTCCGTTTTGAATCTCTTCCTCTTTCTCTTTTTGAATTTCCCCTCCACGTAGAGATGTCTTTTTATGATAAATAAGGACTTCCGCATGAAGGACGGAAGAACCACTTCAAGGGACTAAGACGTTTGCCAGGCTAAGAAGTTAGTCCAAGGAGGTGGAGGGCTTATAGGTACCTTTAAGATGGATGAGAGAGGAAGGTTCAAATAGCTATTAGGTAAATAAAGGATGAAACCTCATCGTGGTAAGAAGGCCACGAAAGGAGAATGTGAAGGGGAAGGCTAGTTGTTTTGGAGAAATAGGACACCTTGGGGTTGTCCAAAGAGGTAAGGACGAAGTACAGGATCTTCTGGAGGGTAGATGTATTCCCTCACGACGGGTATACCTGATGGGGGTAGGACCGTCTAAGTTGAAATTTGGTTCTCTCGATCATCCTGTTCGAACTTTATTCGACTCTGGCGCACCACATTCGTTTATCTCATCATCATTAGTTGAGTCACTGCACCTAGACACCAGTTTAGTAGATGATCCCGTGGTTGTTTCAAACCCAATTGGGGGCTCCACTTATTTGTCCATGATATGTTTGGGTTTGAAGATCCTCATACTTAGCGTTGAGTTTAGGGGTGATGCTTTTGTTTGGGCTTCACGGGCTATGGGTTGATTTTGGGCATGGACTGGTTATCCAGTAGTGGTGCCGTTCTTGATTGCGAAAGGAGAGTTGTTGGGCTCATAACCCACTTGGGTAACACTCTCGAGATCTCTTGTAATCCCATAGATTTTGTTATGCTAAGTTATCTTGAATCGCTTGACGCTTCGGTCGAGAGTTTGCGATCTGTTAGAGTGGTCCGGGAATACTCGGATAAATTTGAGGAGATGAAGGGCTTACCCCCGAAGCGGGTTGTAATAGCCCACCTCCGCTAGGGTCACTCTCAAGGGAATGCACTAGGTTTGGTGAAGCATTATCGAGGTAAACATGCACAGAAATATTACAAGACAGAACATATATATATATAAAACAGCGGAAGTAAAACAAATCTCATTACCTTATAAAATAAGGTCTAAAGCCTTTTACATCAGAATACATCAAAACCTGTCTTGCAATAATAAAGAAGCATAAAACCATTTCATAAATTATTCCCCAAGTAAAACAGTAAAGTAGCCATAGCCAAGAAAAGTCCAAGCCATGCGTGATGACCTTCAAGCAGAAGAAGTCTGAACTAGATAACAGTGTTTCCTCCCTGAAAACCTGGGGGGGGGGGGAACGGAAGACAAGAGGCAAA
The DNA here is from genome assembly GCA_030737875.1 of Allium sativum. Lineage (NCBI taxonomy): Eukaryota > Viridiplantae > Streptophyta > Magnoliopsida > Asparagales > Amaryllidaceae > Allium > Allium sativum. Next base: position 37,575,803 of record JASFAX010000020.1, on the reverse strand, counting down.
AGAAAACGGGGTCAGTCATAAAGACTGGTAAGTCCTATCTACTTCCAGTATAAAAACAGGTAAAGGTAACATGACATGCATAAACTGAAAGTAAACATAAGGATGGCAACAAGATAGATAGGCTAAACCAAGATAACTGGATGAACTACTGTAGTAAGGTAAACTAAAGTATCATGATAGACTACGGTGTCAAGATAAGTCAAGGTATCACACTGTTAGGTTTCTATCAAGTATACTATCCCAAGGTATCTATCATGTATAACATCCCACGGTATCTATCATGTATATTTCTCATGGTTCTAACATGTATATTTGCTCTGCACCTCTCGTACTAGTATCCCAACCCGTGTCATGTGTTAACTATGAATGTCCCTTGCCCAATGTCATGTAATGGTCCATGTCAACCTAATATATAGGTTTTTCCCAACTCGTATGTTTCTTCCCATGTATAAGTTCGGTCCTTTGCCGTAGGCCGTACGGGCTTTCCCATGTAAACATTTTATCCTTGAGGTTATTTTGGACTGCTACCCTTGATCCAGTTATGTTTCCTTACCATGAACTATCGCGCGTCCACTTAGGATTTATGCCACCTAGGACCACTAGGGATTATGCTACCTAATGAACGTTCCCGTGTCTCGGTTTGGGTTCAGGCCACCTAGGGCCACTAGGTATTATGCCACCCGTCAACCGCGCCCTTTATCCCGCGTATGTATCGTGAATCGTTTTCCATGTCTAGACGCACATGTTCCTCAATGTGCCATCCGAGTTCCGTGCCAGGGCAAATCAAGAAATACGGAACTCGGTCGGGAGCTTTAAGTCGTTTGCTGATGCAGATATCAAGGTCTGTTTTTGTACCCGTGGCTATGGTCCCACGTGACCCCTCCCTCAACTACTGAAAGGCAATCCAAGAAAAATCATGTATGAGAACTACACTAAGGCCCATCGATGCCCACTTCCAGATAGCCAACCTCACCCATAACTCGATAGCTAGTATATGGTCTTTTGGGAGTTCCCTGCCTTTCCGTACGTACACGATTGACTAAAGATGGTAGGTAGTCGGCGACATGCTATCCAGGGCAAAATCAAGTATCGTCGACTCCACGCTAATCCATCCCAGTCTTTAGGTCGCTCGCATAGCAACCAAGGCATACTCTTGGCTCTCCTACCGCAGACCTTAACCTCTGTGAGGCCGGGTTTCATGGACCACTTGCCACCTCACAGAGGGATACCAAGAGTACCCTCACGTTCCCCGAAGCTTCCGCTTAGTCACCTAGTTCGCTGGAGCTTTTATCCAAGTCAGATAACTTGCTCCTCCTCGTATACTAAGCGATGACCTACCGTACCAGGTTACTCATCTCTTTATGAACTAGTCCCATGTCCTTAGCTAAGAATTATTACTTAGTTACCCTTAACTAAGGTTTACCACTTAGCCCCTCTTTCCGCTATCCTTGTTAACTACGATTTCCAACCTAGTCCCCTGATCTAGGGTTTTGTCAAATGGGTTAAGTGTTGTTATCCAAGTTCATGACTTAACCCGCCTACGAATCATGTCAAGATTGGCTAAGTACTCAAGTTCAAGGTTTAGCCCTACAGGTTGGTTAAGTGTACCAAGAAGCTCATGACTTAACCCTATCAAGTCAAATTGGTTAAGTATTTATTTGTCTTAACCCTATCAAATTACCATGTTAGATTGATTAAGCATAGATTATCTTAATCCCATCAGATTGTCGAGTCGGATTGGTTAAGTGTGGGTTAACTTAACCCCATCCACTAATCGTATTACACTGGTTAAGCCTAATTTAATTCTGCCTTGATTCTTGATTTAACATGTTGTTAAATTTCGGGTTGTTACATTCTCCCCTCCTTTAAGGATTTCGTCCCCGAAATCTCCAAGTTAGGAAGAACGTATCTTACCATCCATCATCCATCTACTCAAAACATCATCCACAGGCAAACATTGTCCTTAGACGATTTCTAATGCCATATGAACATATGCAAAACGTGTGTGTATATGCTCCTTAGCTAATGCTAATGATCAGGCCTGAATGATCTTTCTAATGCAAAATATGTTTAGTGCCATGAGTCCAACATGTATGCGAATAGTCCTAGTCATATAAGTACTATATGCGTGCACAAACATTCATTCATATGCAACATCCGCATGATAACACATTCAATTTCATCCATAAACAAGTATAAATACTCGTGCATATGCAACATGAAACGTGACCGCGTCAATCTAGTATCTAATGTGTATTCGTGCATCCACGAGCAACCACTTGTAACCATTTGCAACTATATCAATCATAACATGTTTCAAGTACATGTTTACATCCATAGAGTTCTATCTAAGATTCCCAAGATAAGATCGAGGAGATAAACAAGACAAACTCCTTACGGGGTTTGTAACAGAAACAGGACCGAGAGGATATCCACCAAAAGATAACATGCGAGCAAGCTCTACAAGAAAAACCAGGGATCATGGATACACTCTTCAAAAAGGGGTACGATGCGCATGTCTAGCCTTACGTCTTCTAAGTCGCGTTTCCTTGAGCTTAATTCCTCGGTGCCCTGACCGCCTTTGACTTCATGATTTCGTAGCTCATTGATTCCTATTTCCAGGTATGAGTTGGAACTCATTTTACTGTCGCTTCTTATTCCACTTTCACTTATCCTTTCCCTAGTATACTTGGCTCAAACGTATCCACTTACTCATGCAAGCTCTCCAAAATTCACTAGGGAATTCTGGATCTCGTTTGCCGATGCCAATCCATGTTGGCAAGATTACTTACTAGGGTGATTCCCATAACTCATGCATAAGCAAAACGAACCATCCGCCTTAGCGGCGAATTCTATTCGAACGGATTACCTACAATTGCATCCCGAGATTCTAGGTAACTAACCATGACAGAACCCAAAAGGTTTCACGAGACTTCGAGGGTATCACCAAGGTGAGTCGAGAGTCTAACTACCCTCTTTCCAAAACTGAGAATGGCACCCCTTATTGGGTGACCACTTTATCCCTAGAATCCATCCGTAGCCAAGACATGTCATTCTCAAATCCAAACAAGTCATGAAGAAATGGACCAACTCTCCAACCAGATTTTTGGGACAAAACTGGGATCCTCTACCATGCTAGTACTAAGGTGCAGAGACTCAACTATCCAAGCAGACTTAAATGATATGATGATCAAGACAAAGTCTGGACGGGATGATAGAAAAGAACGACTAAACCTTTACCAGAAACGGTACCATTTCTTTTAGGTACCCTGGAAATGGGAGCGTACAATTGCCCTCTCCGATGATCTTGTCCTTGTCCTCTTTGATGGACTATGCCATACCAACAAGTTGCTTATCCTTAAGCTCGCGTCCTTTATCCTTCCTTGTACCACGACAACAGGTCTCTCGAGAACCACCTCCATCGTACGGAAAACAACTACGTGGCTAGACAAAGATTAGTCACAGTTAGAGCTACTGTGACTACAGATGGAGGAAAGAAAGGAAAAGAGATTCAATCAAGGAATCAAAGGATAATGCTAATGGCCTTTGGGGAATAGCCTTTTAAAACAAACTTTTCTTGAAAAATGCTTCTTTGTAAAACGGTTTCTCAAATAGTTTTCAGAAGGTTTTAAAAACTATTGCCCAGTCTGGTAACCTTCTGCTCTGATACCAAATGTAACACACCACCTCCGCTAGGGTCACTCTCAAGGGAATGCACTAGGTTTGGTGAAGCATTATCGAGGTAAACATGCACAGAAATATTACAAGACAGAACATATATATATAAAACAGCGGAAGTAAAACAAATCTCATTACCTAATAAAATAAGGTCTAAAAAAGCCTTTTACATCAGAATACATCAAAACCTGTCTTGCAATAATAAAGAAGCATAAAACCATTTCATAAATTATTCCCCAAGTAAAACAGTAAAGTAGCCATAGCCAAGAAAAGTCCAAGCCATGCGTGATGACCTTCAAGCAGAAGAAGTCTGAACTAGATAACAGTGTTTCCTCCCTGAAAACCTGGGGGGGAAACGGAAGACAAGAGGCGAAAGAAAACGGGGTCAGTCATAAAGACTGGTAAGTCCTATCTACTTCCAGTATAAAAACAGGTAAAGGTAACATGACATGCATAAACTGAAAGTAAACATAAGGATGGCAACAAGATAGATAGGCTAAACCAAGATAACTGGATGAACTACTGTAGTAAGGTAAACTAAAGTATCATGATAGACTACGGTGTCAAGATAAGTCAAGGTATCACACTGTTAGGTTTCTATCAAGTACACTATCCCAAGGTATCTATCATGTATAACATCCCACGGTATCTATCATGTATATTTCTCATGGTTCTAACATGTATATTTGCTCTGCACCTCTCGTACTAGTATCCCAACCCGCGTCATGTGTTAACTATGAATGTCCCTTGCCCAATGTCATGTAATGGTCCATGTCAACCTAATATATAGGTTTTTCCCAACTCGTATGTTTCTTCCCATGTATAAGTTCAGTCCTTTGCCGTAGGCCGTACGGGCTTTCCCATGTAAACATTTTATCCTTGAGGTTATTTTGGACTGCTACCCTTGATCCAGTTATGTTTCCTTACCATGAACTATCGCACGTCCACTTAGGATTTATGCCACCTAGGACCACTAGGGATTATGCTATCTAATGAACGTTCCCGTGTCTCGGTTTGGGTTCAGGCCACCTAGGGCCACTAGGGATTATGCCACCCGTCAACCGCGCCCTTTATCCCGCGTATGTATCGTGAATCGTTTTCCATGTCTAGACGCACATGTTCCTCAATGTGACATCCGAGTTCCATGCCAGGGCAAATCAAGAAATAAGGAACTCGGTCGGGAGCTTTAAGTCGTCTGCTGATGCAGATATCAATGTCTGTTTTTGTACCCGTGGCTATGGTCCCACGTGACCCCTCCCTCAACTACTGAAAGGAAATCCAAGAAAAATCATGTATGAGAACTACACTAAGGCCCATCAATGCCCACTTCCAGATAGCCAACCTCACCCATAACTCGATAGCTAGTATATTGTCTTTTGGGAGTTCCCTGCCTTTCCGTACGTACACGATTGACTAAAGATGGTTGGTAGTCGGCGACATGCTATCCAGGGCAAAATCAAGTATCGTCGACTCCACGCTAATCCATCCCAGTCTTTAGGTCGCTCGCATAGCAACCAAGGCATACTCTTGGCTCTCCTACAGCAGACCTTAACCTCTGTGAGGCCGGGTTTCATGGACCACTTGCCACCTCATAGAGGGATACCAAGAGTACCCTCACGTTCCCCGAAGCTTCCGCTTCGTCACCCAGTTCGCTGGAGCTTTTATCCAAGTCGGATAACTTGCTCCTCCTCGTATACTAAGCGATGACCTACCGTACCAGGTTACTCATCTCTTTATGAACTAGTCCCATGTCCTTAGCTAAGAATTATTACTTAGTTACCCTTAACTAAGGTTTACCACTTAGCCCCTCTTTCCGCTATCCTTGTTAACTACGATTTCCAACCTAGTCCCCTGAGCTAGGGTTTTGTCAAATGGGTTAAGTGTTGTTATCCAAGTTCATGACTTAACCCGCCTACGAATCATGTCAAGATTGGCTAAATACTCAAGTTCAAGGTTTAGCCCTACAGGTTGGTTAAGTGTACCAAGAAGCTCATGACTTAACCCTATCAAGTCAAATTGGTTAAGTATTTATTTGTCTTAACCCTATCAAATTACCATGTTAGATTGATTAAGCATAGATTATCTTAATCCCATCAGATTGTCGAGTCGGATTGGTTAAGTGTGGGTTAACTTAACCCCATCCACTAATCGTACTACACCGGTTAAGCCTAATTTAAAAGGTCTTGTGACTTAACCCTACCAGACCCACGTATTAGATTGGTTAAGTTTAGGTTACTTAACCTCATCAAATCGTCACGTATAATTGGTTAAGTATAATTTACTTAACCCCATTAAATTATCAAGTTTAGATTGGTTAAGTGTTTAACTTAACCCCATCGAATTCCCGTGTTTAGATTAGTTAAGTATAGGTTACTTAACCCCATCTAATTACCGTGTTTAGATTAGTTAAGTCTTAATTACTTAACCCCATCTAATTACCGTGTTTAGATTAGTTAAGTCTTAATTACTTAACCCCATCCAATTACCAAGTCGGATTAGTTAAGCGTAAATTACTTAACCCCATCCTCTAATTGTCTTGTATGGTTAAGTGTCCTTAAGAAATCCAGCCCGATCCCACTTAACCTACCCATTCATGTCATATTGGTTAAGTACCATTAGTCAAATTTACTTAACCTTATCATGTGGCATTAATTTAATTAATGCACTCTCAACCTCTCACATTAGACTTTGTTGTGGTTACTAGTTAAGTCGGGCGGGTCCGGATAGTTTTACACCACAACCTAGTCTAACCTCGGGTCTTAAGCGCGACATGACCAACTTCTCACATTGGATCCTATTATTTGTAGCCACTAGTTAAGCCGGGCGGGTCCGGATAGATTTATGCTACAAACTCAACCCAACCTCGAGTTGGCCACTTTCATGTTTGGTCTAGTGTTATATTACACTTACAACCCACCCATGTCTAGTTCAAGTTCCATGTTTACCCCACATGCCATGTCCCCATTTTGGTTCAACTTACATGTCGTGTTCACATGTAACCTCAAGTCAAGTTTTTCGCGTCATTCTCATGTTTGTCTATCCTACCCCAAATCGTGTTTTCACTTGAGTAAAAGCGAGTCAATATAGTAGGTATACTATGGCTACATGTAGACCCCAAAACATGCACGATGCCACAAAAGGGATTGGCCCCAAACATGCATGGTATCATAAGGGGGTTTGGCCTTAAAACATGAATGTTAGTGTCATATAGGGATTGGCCATAAGCATGCATAACATAAAAGGGGATTGGCCACAAGCATGCATAATGTCATAAAGAGGGTAACTTGCATACATGTTCATGTCATAAACCTATCATGAAGGGATAAACATGCATATGTTACTTATGTCATAAAAGGGTAAACTTGCTTATTATCATAAGGGATTTTGGGTTCATATATTTGCATAGCCTCAAAGTCACATTCATGCACATGTTTCATGAGTCAAAGTGGTTTCAAGTGTGCATGCTAACATACCACAAGCAAAGGTCCAATGCAACATGAATAGCATGGTTTAATCGCTAAAACACAACCTAAAGTCCAATGTTCATGTTAAAGGAGCAAACTAGGCTTGCATAGGTTATAGCATTCATGTTTAACCACATTTTATTCCATGCCATGATTAAATTACCGTTAACATCTAGAAGTAGCTAGAACTTACTTAGCGAGGCTTAGGAAAAGGATCATGCATCATCGTGACGAAGAAAAGTGGCTCCTTTGATGAAGAACCGTCATGAAACTCGCATAGCAACATTGATTTGGCCTCTATTTGGTGTAGCAAGCTTGCACCTTTTGATTTGAACCCGATTTGAATGCATAGCCTCTAGGAATTGGAGATGGATGCCATGATCACTTGGCATTTGGACAGCACTTCATGGCATGAGTGATTTGTGAGGGTTTAGGGTAGGCTTAGAGGTCTTTTTATAGAGATTAGGAGTAGTTTAGGCCGTTAGATTAACCCTAGGATAGATCCAAGCCCTCAAAAATCATCACAAGCCTCCAAAACTGAGCCAAACAGCAAAACAGGTGCACCAGGCTGCCTGGGTCCGACTAGGCAGGTCGACCCTGGGGTCGACTCCCCAGTCGACCTGGCTGGCAGGGGGTTGACTCCCCAGTCGACCTCCCCTGGTCTGGCGGGAAATTTTCCCGCCTCTTCTGAATTTTGAATCTGTTTTCATTTTAGAATTTTTCGTGAAACTTCGTGAGGCCATATTTTGGTCATACGGACTCCGATTTACGAAATTTCGGACTCTATTTCGCGTATTTTTCCGAGACGAACGCAATGGCATAGCCCGTTTTATCTGATTCAGATTTTATAATTTAATTCTGCCTTGATTCTTGATTTAACATGTTGTTAAATTTCGGGTTGTTACACGGGTGATAGACTTCCGAATATATCTGGTGGAAAATGCTAAGAAAGTATCTTTGTCAGTGCGCCACATGGCTCCTCGGGAGAGGAGGGAACTCCATAAGAAAGTAGGGGAGTTGCTTGAGAAGGGGTTCATAAGATGAAGTATATCGGAGTGGGGTGCTCCAATAGTTTTTGCCACGAAGGCGAATGGGTCCCTCAGACTTTGTGCAGACTATGGAGAGCTTAACAAGCTCATAAAGAAGAATAGACACCCATTGCCAAGGATTGATGATCTTTTTGATCGGTTGGTTGGCGCCTCAGTGTTTCACAGTTGGACTTAGCCACGGGGTTTCATCAGTTGGGAGTGACCGAGGATAGTATAGACAAGACTGCCTTTAGGACTCCGGATGGTTTCTATGAGTGGCTGGTGATGCCATTTGGTTTGGCAAATGCCCCTGCATACTTTGTTGATTTGATGAGGAGGGTGTTCAGGGAGTTCCTTAATAAGTTCGTAGTGGTCTTTGTGGATGACATCTTATTATTTTCTAAGAGTGAAGAAGAGCGAAATAAGTTTTCGTATGTGCTTAATAGGTTAAGCAAAGCCAGTTATTTGATCAATGGTAGTTTTGGAGCGAGACTGGCAAGGACATCCAGAGTTGGACAAGGGCTTAATCATTTAGCCGTTTTACTAGTATCATCTCACGTAGGTCGTCTGAATTCGAAGAAGGTATCCCTTGGGTGTTTGTCTGATATTGGTTTAGGCCTTTGGGGCTTGCACTTGGGGGATGTCGAGTTCGACTAGGATGGTCTGCGTGAGAGATGGATAGTTGTGACGATTTTGTATGGGAGAATATCCTGGTTTTCTCCAAAAGTGGATAAAATCATACCCTACATCTTAGGGAAGTGTTGGAGACTCTTTGAGCGCATAGTCTTGAGACAGCAAAGGTGGATGTAGTTCTTGGCATCCTATGATTTCGAGATAGCGTACACCCCAGTAAGGGTAACGTGGTGGCGGACACCTTGAGCAGAAAAAGGTTGTCCTTGAGTCCATTGTTCGTGGAACAGCGAAGCTTGGAATTTATCTCGATGTTTGATTTCAGATCTTCCATTGACTTTATACCCGGTTTGCTAGCATCCTTGGAGGTCAGACCTACTCTTTAGAGACGGATTGGCGAGGCACAGCGGGACGACCCACAGTTGGTTGAGTTGGTAGAGAGGCTCATAAGGGGGGAGTCTTCCAGCCATTTGAGTAGGTACACCCTAGACGATAGGGGGTGCTTGCGTAGAGATGGTAGACTTTGTATACCGCAAGACGAGGGTTTGAGGAAGGCTATTCTCGATGATGCGCATCGTTCTAGGATGACCATTCATCCCGGTGGGGATAAGATGTACCAAGACATGAAGCGAGTTTTCTTTTGGGCCGGTATGAAGAAAGATGTGACCGAGTATGTCGCTAGATGCTTGGTGTACCAACAGGTGAAAGCGGAGCAAAAGAAACCCGGTGGGTTGTTTCACCCATTGGAAGTTCCGCAATGGAAGTGGGATAGCGTCTCGATGGATTTTATTGATAGGTTACCTAGGTCGAAGAAGGGTAATACGGGAATTTGGGTTGTGGTAGACAGAGTTACTAAGGGTGCCCATTTCATACCCGTGAAGAGCAAGAGGACTGCTCCATGGCTAGCTTCAGTTTATCTTCGAGAGATAGTTCGATTGCATAGGGAACATGACGTATTCCATGTGTCACATTTGAGGTAGTGCCTACATGAGACCGCAGAGGTGGTAGAGCCGAGCTTGCTGAGAGAAGTGGAGGTAGAGCGTGATGCGACTATTCGACGAGCTCCTACCCGCATCCTTGGGTCAGAGATTAGGAAGTTGAGAAACAGAGAGGTTCGACCAGTCAAAGTGAAAAAGGGGAACAGATGAGAGCAATGCTACTTGGGAGACAGAAGCGAAGATGCGTTCATTGTACCCATTCCTTTTTGGGGGTATGTCTTTTAACTTCTCCTGTATCGTTTGTCTAGTACTTATCTTATCTTTAGTAGGTCACCTCATTAGTACCTTTGACCTTTAGATAGGGTAAACCTATGGTTGAAACATGTGTTTGAGACATTTTATGATTGATGGATGCGTGTGGATGCAAGTGGTTTCTAGTGGTTGCTCGTGTATGCATATACACACACTTTAGGCACTAGATCGGCTCAATCACTTCATATTGCATATTGCATAAAATTGTGTGTAGGTAGCTATATTAATGGATGTATAATGGTTGTGTTATCACATGGATGATGCATTTTGGTGAATGATTGTGCACTCATGTAGAGATAGTATGTGTCGATAAGGTTCTTTCGCATACATATTGGATGCATGGCACTATCATGATTTGCATTAAGGAGGTCAACTAAATCAGTAGACCGCCTAATTTTGCATTAGACAGGGAACATATACACACACTTTTTGCATATGTTCATACAACATTAGAAACTTTAAGGACAATGGATGCCAGTGTTTGATGGTTTGAGTAGATGGTTGTTTGGTTGGTAGGATACGTTCTTCTTGACTTAGAGATTTCGGGGACGAAATCCTTTAAGTAGGGGAGAATGTAACACCCCGTATGTTGAATAACTTACTATAATATAAAACAGGGCAGAATTAAATTTAAAAATCTGAATCAGGGGAAACGGGCTATGCCATTGCGTTTGTCTCGGAAAAATCCACGAAATAGAGTCCGAGTTTTCGAAAATCGGAGTCCGTATGACCCAGTTAAGGCCCGAAGAAGTTTTCAGTAATTCAAAACAAATTTAAATATAAAAATTTAAACATTTCAGAAGTGGCGGGAAAATTCCCGCCAGACCCAGGGAGTCGACCTGGGGGTCGACTGGGGAGTCGACCTGCCCACCAGGTCGACTGGGGAGTCGACCCTAGTGGCGACCTGGGGGTCGACCTCCCTGGTCGAGCCCAGGTGACCTGGGTGCATCAGTTTGGCTTTTGGGCTGTGTTTTGGTGGCTAGGACGTGATCTGACGGCTCTAAGCTGATTTAGGGTTAATCTAAGGGCCTAAAACACCTAACTAATCTATAAATACATCCTAAGACTACCGTAATTCATACTAAAAATAGCTACAACACCGTTATGCCGTCAAAATGCAACTTGAAGGAGCCTCCATCAATCTAAAGAGGAAGATAGCTTCTCAAATCAATCTCTAATCAACTCTAGCAACTTAATCTTCTTCTTAGGAGTGCTAATCAACAAGTTGTGAGTTTTCTATAGCCTTAATGACCAATTGTTGAAATGATTATGATAGGATATAATGAGGTTATGGCTATGAATGTGGATCAATACAAGATTATGTTATCATATGCTATGTGTTTGTGATGTTATGCAAGTTATGCAAGTTATGTGTTATGTGTTCATGATGTTATGCAAGTTATGCAAGTCATATGCTACATGTTCATGATGTTATGCAAGTTATGCAAGTTATATGCTACATGATCATGATGTTATGCAAGTTATGTGTTATGTGTTCATGATGTTATGCAAGTTATGCAAGTCAAATGCTATGTGATCATGATGTTATGCAAGTTATGCAAGTCATATGCTACATGTTCATGATGTTATGCAAGTTATGCAAGTTATATGCTACATGATCATGATGTTATGCAAGTTATGCAAGTGTTAGGCTATGTGTTCATGATGCTAGTTATGCAAATTGCTATGATAAACATTGATCCATTATGACACCATGATTATGCAAGTTTGGTGTATGATTATATGCAAGTTCATATATGACATGTTATGCAAGTTTGGTGTATGATTATATGCAAGTTCATATATGATATGTTATGCAAGTTTGGTGTTTGATTATATGCATGTTCATATATGACATGTTATGCAAGTTTGGTGTTTGATGATATACAAGTAACATGTGCAAGTTTACACCTTATTATGATATGCATACATATGCAAGTTAACCCCTTTGTATGTCATACATACATATGCAAGTTTACCCCTTTGTTTGACATAAATAACTTATGCAAGTTAACCTCTTTATGACATATGTGATTCATGCAAGTTTGGGTTGATTATTTATGCTAGTTGGGTTGATGCTATATGCATGTTGACACCTTTAAATCCATGTTGATGTTAATGTTATGCAAGTTGAACCCATTGTATTTGTGATGAATCTTCCCTTTTATGTCATGTTGGCGAATTACGTGGGGAACGATGGGGTTAATATACATGTTAATGAAATGGTGTGAAGTTGGTATGATTATACATACCATAAAGTGGATGGACATAATTGAGTCAATTATGTACATCGTTAAAATTGGAATTAATTAGGGAAAATTAATTCGAAATATGGGGGTGATTAATTAGGTGCAATTAATCGACTAAGACACGAGGTTGGACCCATTTGTAGCGTAAGACTGCCCGGAACCGACCGGCAAATCCAGCGGCTACAAATGATTGGCCCAATGTGAGAGGTCTTAGGCACAAACTAAATACGTGACAAGTGTATAGACACGAGGTTAGACTCGGTTATGGCGTAAGGCTGCCCGGACCCGACCGGCAAATCCAGCTGCCATAAAAGATAGTCTAATGTGAGAGGTCTTTACAACGGTTACGTTCTTAATCAATTAAGAAACACTTAACCATATTAGCATGTAGAGGGACATGAGGGGTTAAGTGGGTGCCTTGGGCGGCATGTGGAAAAATCTAGTGGTTGCCTTGGGTGGCAATAGAAAATACGATTAGAATACTTAACCGAAGTGGAACATGTAATCAAACATGATTAAAGGGTTAGGTAAGTGCCTTGGGTGGCATGGGGAAAATCTAGTGGTTGCCTTGGGTGGCAATGGAAGATAAGATTAAAATACTTAACCAAAGTGGAACATGTAATTAAACATGATTAAAGGGTTAAGTAAGTGCCTTGGGTGGCATGGGGAATATCTAGTGGTTGCCTTGGGTAGCAATGGAAGATAAGATTAAAATACTTAACCAAAGTGGAACATGTAATTAAACATGATTAAAGGGTTAAGTAAGTGCCTTGGGTGGCATGTGGAAATCAAGTAAGTGCCTTGGGCGGCATGGGGAAATCTAGTGGGTGCCTTGAGTGGCAATTGATATATGATTAGATGACTTAACCAAACTTTAAACATGTAAGTGGACATGATTATTAAAAAGGGTTAAGTGGGATGCACTAGAAACAAATGACAAGCTTAGGTGGTAGCTTGTGGGGGCCCATTTCAACCAGTAACCCATATGTATCTTATTGGGCTCGACCCATGTCGAGGACGGGACACGCGTACTGGGCTTGACTATAAGAGGCCAAAACGGGTTAGCGGTGGCAACGCAAGTCCAACGGGTTTCATATGCGTGTGTGGACCCGGGCTGGTAGGTAAGACGTTGTTGCATCGTGTAGGTATAAGCCGTGCACCATTGATTATCGGGTTGCCACTTTGGGGAGTGATACACCCCACTGTGGGGCCAGCACGGGTACCTACGTTAGGGAGCCGATCGAATGGGAGTAGTGGGTACACCTAGTGGAGATAGGGGAAGACGGCACCTATGTAGTCAGCTAGGGGTACACGAGACTACTATTAAAATTACTAAGTTGTGGGTACACCTAGTGGAGATAGGGGCAGACGGCACCTATGTAGTCAGCTAGGGGTACACGAAACTATTATTAAAAATTACTAAGTACACTTAGTGGGATCAACCTTTAAGTAGGAATTACCCTTGGGTGGGTAGATCTATTGTGGTGCAGTGTAGTATTTATCCTTGGGTGGATAGGCGCGTCTTTACCGTTATCTTAGTTTATCCTAAGTCTAGTTGGCTACTTAGTGTAGTCATTTATCCCCAGTCGTACCGTACCAGGTTTATATCATACCCTAATTACTTTAATGATTGTATTGTTAAGGTTATAGGGCTCACTAAGACTTATGTCTGACCCCGTTGTTTTTATCTTTTTCCCCAACCCTCAGGTTCTCAGAGTGGGCTTAGCACTAGTGGGCTTTGATCAGATTGCTTTATCTATCTTTTGGAGCTTGGACTCTTGAAGAAAAGCTCGGTTATCTTTTCTATTATGGCTATTAGTATGTAGTGGGATTATGTACTTATGTTTTAACGAGATGGATATTTTGTACTTGACTCTTGTGGTTTTTGAGATGTAACCAAACATGTTTACCTTCTGCTGCAATGAAATGATGTTTTAAATTTCAAGTATTACTTATATCTGCCTTATTGTAATTTTTCAGTTCTATATTCACTTAAATACTCCACCGAAGCTAAGGCATTCCCTTTGTGAGTGACCTTAGCGGGTGTGGGGTGTTACACATAATATCTGCGCATTTGTAAGAATGCAAAACAAATATCAAAGAGAGGAAACCCATTCTCTTGTATATTGATTTGAAGGGTTGAGCTTGGCATTAAATGAAAGTAAGCTTTGCATTAAATGCAAACATAGTCTCATGTACTTTGAAGAGGGAAATAAGGGTTGGTAGGAATCATCTCTTGTGAAGGATACTTACATGTTTGCTGTAACATATGTGAGCCATTCGAAGAGAGAGAAAGAGGGGGTAGGTAGGAAACAAAAGCTTTTTGCTGTAGGAAACTTGAGAGGGAATTGCCTATAAATACACATCCAATTCCATACATTTTCTCTTTACTCAAATACAAGAAAGTGCTGAAGTTATAATCCTTTTACGAACAAGAGTTCAGGAGCTTTAAACAAGTGAGTAATCACTCACTTAAGTCAAGATGATTTGCAAGTTACTGTAAACTGTTTTGTGTGTTTCATATTTATATCATCATTTGCAAGTATACCATGATTGTTATCACCTTATAGATGTTAAAACACCCTGCTTAGATCATCTGTAAAACTATGTATGCAAGTGTTATTCATAATAGAAATGGTAATGAGTTCATCAATTATTTGATCAAAGAAACCAAGACAGTTTTGTTTACTGTCAAAAACAAACCTTTGTAAAATGAAATATACCTTGATGATCTCAAACGCAAGCTATACAAGCATATGTATGAGTTAACTCATATACGAAAATATATATAAACATTTTAGCAAGAACCAAACCTCATCTATATATGTTTGAAACAAGAAAACAGAAGAAACATATGGTTCTCTGTCTCAAACTTAATCACCAAATTTTCAAACATCATAGAAATGAATTACAGGGTTATAGATGTAATCGTAGCACTAAATAATGATTTTTAAAAGTAATTTCATGGTTTTTATTGTTGAGATGAGCGAGATAGGAGGGGACAACCGAAAATGGCACTTTGACCAAATTCCGACGATCGGTGACGATGATGGTCGGGGCGTGGAGCGTGAAGGAGCTGGTCACATCGGGGAACACGAGAAAAATGCCCCACGATTTTTCCATGGAGTATTTCGAGCTGTCGAGCTCGATTTATGTTTTGAGGGGGTGAATGGGTTCGACTTTTTGGAGGCATCGTACGGGGTCCACAGGCGATCGAGTGGGCCAGGAAGTGACGTGGAGTGGCGTTGGGTCTTGGCGGAGCTGATGGCGGCGGTGCGAGGTGCTCCGATGGTCTGAGGCGTGGGGTCGAGGTCGGTTTAGGGGGAGTCCTTTTCGATGTTGTTTACTGGAAGTTTGGTGGAATGGCGATTTCGAGGAGGAGGCGGCGATAGGTGGTGGCGATGGGTCAGTGGTGATCGGTGGATGAAGTGGAATTTGTGGGTGGTGGTTCGGCGATGGTTCGACGTCGAGTGGAGGTGTGCACGTGCACACCAGTGCACGTTGTACAGGCGAGCCGAGAAGAAGAAAGGGAGAAGGAGAAGAGGAGATCTGGCAAGGGGTTGGCACTTGGATTTTTAGTGATCCATCGATGGATCACTTGGATTTCGAAGGGTTGGCAAGGGGCTGGAACGATGGTTTGGCACGAGTGATCCACCATGTTTTCGACGTGATCAAGAGGTTGGTAACGAGGCTAGTAAAGTGGTTGGTTAAGCGAGAAAACCAGATTGGTTTGGCAAGAGAAAATCAACGATTTCCCTTGGTAATCACACGATTTTGAGATGCCAATATCGACTTGGTAAATACAAGCGAGAATAGAGTTTCAAAGGCAAAAAATTTATTAAATCGAATTTAATTAAATTAAATTAATAAATATAATTAATCAATAATTAATTAATTTAAATAAAAATAGAGTTTTTATTTAATATTGCGTAAACCAGTGAAACAGTCAAGACGACAGTGAGGTCCCAGAATCGAAGTTGTTCGAAGAAGTTCGTCGAGCTAGAACTGGAGTTTTAAAAGATAATTTAATCTAAATAAATAATAAACCAATTATTTAAGTGTAAATAAAGGAAAATAAATATTTGACAAATCAAATCGGAGTATAGAACATCGTCTGACAAGCGAGATAAAACACCGTGTGCGTAGCACGGGCTTTTTCTATACTACACCAAATATTTGTAAAAGCTATACAACAACGTGTGTACGACGTACACACTTCAACTGATCAATGATGAAAGATATTTTTACATATCCAAGATGAACCAGAGGATTATATATTGTATATATAAACTAAATACAGAATGTGTAAACTAAATTAAAGACAGTTAAGCTGAGAATCAATTATCGACTATAAAAGAAAATTCGTACATCGTTTCGAAGAGTCCGGAATAAACATTCCACTTCGACTCGAATATTACGACGTATACCGGAAATCGATAAAGATGAAGAATGCAAGGACTATTTTAAAATAGTATCTACGGTCTGTTAAATCCCAGAACAGATCCGAACAGTCGGATGTCTGACAACGTATATCAATCAGATTTTACACATCGACTTTACATAAGTGTGTTATGTTGGTGGCGGAGAGATTCGTTTCTTTAGCCTCATACCCAAAATATATTTGTGGAAACAAATGAGTGATCTATCAGATAGGACGGTGTGACATTCAAAGTCGTTGAAGAATAATCCGTGAAACGGTAAACGTGACTTCAAACCTCACAACCCGGAAAGACAATAGTTGGGCTAGGCAGCATGGCTAGTTGGGTCATACCCAAGCAGGGTATATTATCACCAGCTAGAGTAATTCCTTTTGTTCCTAAATCTATATTCACTTCTGTTACTTTCGGTAATCGGTGGGTCATTCCCGACCGTGGAGGTGGTAATATATTCGTTACACTCAAGCTAAATGAGTGGACGGTCATGTGTGGCCGGGTTGCAGGATGTTCTTGTTGAACCCCAGTGTATCTTCTCTAGAGTACACTGATCGGTGGGTGCTCCCATACCCTGTCAGTTAGAAACCAAATTCCAATAAGCGCTCGACGGTTTTAGATTTTATTCTATGTACGTGAACGTGAGATGCAAGCGATTCACTAGATGATTACTTATTTGATAAATACTATCGTAAATATCAAACGTTTTGATATCAAAATACAAGGGTCATTTTCCATATGTTAGTTATGGAGTTGGGCTTAAGATTTCTAAAGTAATTGAATCTATTAATAACGGAACACCTTATTCCTTATTTCCCTGTTTACATCTTTTTAACTGTATTTACTCACACCAGTCCCCTGACTGACCCGAAGTTTATTTTCTGTGTTTTCCCTAAACTCTTGGGTACTCATAATATTTATTATGAGTAGGCAAGTAATTCAGGTTGGCAAATGGAACCTTACGAAGTTCAAGTTGCAGGACCAGTCTAGTAGTTTTATCTACACCTATGTATCCAGTTTAGATTTGTATTCCCAAATCATGATGTATAATTATGTTAATGTACTATGATGATGTATTATGATGATGTACTATGATGTATCAGACCCTATGATGTAATGTATTTTGTATGTTTAAATTCCGCTGTGAGATTTCTGATAACTTCTTATTCTTCTATTCTATTAGTTTTATCTTTTCTATCTCATCTTCTAATTTCTTTCAATAATGACACGGTTTTCGGAGGGTCGAAAATCGCGCCGTTACAGTAATATATGGTGTATAGTAGTTTATTATAGTTTTTGGTATATGTTTAGCAATTTTTGATGTTTAAATAGAATTAGCCTTTGTTAATTACTTCTCATAATTCCATGCTGAGTTTTGGATATGTTTGATGTTGACTTTCTATGGATACTTGCTTAGAATCATCTACGCTATTAATATCATCACCAAATAGAAGGCGCATGCAACTGTAATTATCATTTATTTATTATTATTTATTTATATATATGAGTGATAAATGCATGATTTAAACTGGATTACTGAGATTATATGAACTTTGTTTGAATTAGGGGGAGTTGAAAGAGGTGGAACTTCGTCTGGTTGTTATTTCTTTGTATTTTCCTTTTAAGTTGAATTATATAAGTTCACTGTATATTGTTTCTAAATTTATTTTGCAATTTACAGAGTTAATTATTCATGTATCTTATTAGACTAAGAAGTGTTAATAAGTGATGTTTGACTTATGCTTATGTGTTTGAATTCATGCAAGTGTAGTCTGACTTATGCTTAAGTGTTTTAATTTATATAGTTATGTGCAGGTGTGCATTAGTTTTGCTCTGTTAGGGGGTATTATATGTTATGTATATGTATGTATATGGGCAATGCTGGTGTAGGTTCCTGTGTATGTATATGTGCTGGTATAAGAGGATTATAAGGATAGTATTGGAATTTTTAGTTATATGGTTAAGGGGGGGCTAACTTATTTTGTCCCTCCCTTAACAATATATCAAAAATAAGAAAATTGTCCCTCCCTTAACCAAAAATGGAGTCCATTTAACAATCCCCAAAATAAAATACGTTATCCCCAAATTTCCCATTTTGGAAATCCATGGCTTCCTCTAAGAAAATTGAACCGCCATCAATCTTGCACCGCCTCTCAGCTCCTCCCCTTGCCAACGCCTGAGCGCCGCCACTGATTGGTTGCCGTCCTCCTGCCCACTATGCCTTCTCCGCCCTACGCCTCCGTAGCAACACCCGACACCCATAACCAAATTCACACCACGAAGTCGAGAAGCCGCCTGAACCCATAACGCGGACCAACGCAGCAGTTTTAATGCCTGCACCAAATCCAATTGCTGCTGCCACCAAAACAGCAGCTCATGCTTTCGTTTGCTAACCAAATAGTCACACATTCAATATCGAAAGCCACTGTTAGTCTCCTCCGTCGGTCTGAAGAGCTGGAACAGCGATAAGGATTTGTTGGTGGTATGCATGTAATTTATACAAGTAGTTTCCCTTTATATTTTGATTCACTTCATGATCTGTACTATCTTGTTGTATTGGAAAAAAAAACACAGGCTGTTATTGATTATTGGAAAAGTTTACTATATATTTTTTGTGAGTTTTTGCTTAGCAAGAAGGTTTATGCTACAAATGCTCACTTTTGCAATAGTGGATGTGTTCATAACATTCTTATAGAATCTGACGTTAATGGGATCAAGGAGCCTAATCTTGAGAACAGGATAGATAGAAAGAGAGTGTTGCTGGTGAAGAGACTAATGTGGAAATTTGAGGAATTTGGATAATTCTTTAAGATGGCATACCTATTGAATTGTCTTGGGATGTTTATAACTGGTTGTTTGATGCACCAGTTAGCAACGTTGTTTTCATGTTTCAGACTTGCTTTTCCTCAGATAAGTTGCTGCCTTGGTCTCATCGGTTTGTTCTCACAAAAGATTGTTTAACTTATACAATATGCTTACTTTATGAACCCCAGTCAGTCTAATTTGTACGACAAATGAAGTTTCCTTATTCGCAATAAATTAGTTGAATTCACACATGTTATCAAGATATGATTTGTTATTTTCTTTGTCTTTCCAGTTTGTTATTTCAATAGCTTCTTCGGAGATGATATTCCAATTAAAGAATCCAACGGAAATCGTCAACCAATTAAATTTAAAGTGCTATCTTTTAAGTGTCAAATGTATAGTCTGTAATTGAATTATAAATATACGTCGTTCTTTTGCTTTAAAAGTGTCATCTTCTTGAATCACAAATTGTGATTATTATTTATAAAAAAAATGTTTTCACATTTAACTAAAATTCATTAGTCGTATCATCACCACAAATATTGCAAAGGATGTATGCATTTTGGGAGTGAGCAGACGTGGACTTTGAAATCCTGTAACATTCTCAAACACATTTTTTCGGTCGGTTTTCTCCACTGTTTGCGGTAATACTAGTTTAAATATAATAATTGATATTAAAGCCTTAAGCTTAACTTGTATACAATCGGTCAGCATATTGTTATTGCTGACTGAGGTAGAAAATAAAATTTAGGAATTTCGTGACTTTTTGTGGGTAGATAGTACCGTATTTGACGGTCCAAGTGGAAAAATATGTAGGAGCTCCTGCAGCAGCAAATCCAACGCCTAGTGCTAATAGAATCAAACATGCTGCCAATTTCATTTTTTTTACAATGAACACAACTAAATGTTTCCTCCTTCTTCATAAGAATTAGTTATTTTTACAAATGTCAAATGACTATTTCAGAATGATTGGGGCTATCTTTCTATCGTTGATATTATTTGTGGTTGTTACATCCTACAAATCAGAACATATGTTAAGAGTTTTCTTTTATCGGCTTGAGAGACAAATTCCATACAAACACTTAAATGGCCAAGATCGATATAAATATATCTTTGGCTGTTTGTTCTATCATTTCTAAATGCTTGATTTCATTCAAAGCTAGTTTATTTAGCAGGGGTGGATACACTCGAATTTAACAAACTGTTGAGTTAAGTTAAGTACATTTTGGTGTTTTTCAAGGTTGACTGACTTGAAATAAGTTAATCCTGACCTGAGTGTTTTGTGTTTTTGCATGGAACACTCGGGTCGGGCCCCAAGTGTACAGATGCAAGATTTTAAGTTTTGAAGAGGAGAGGCTCGGGAAGACGTATGCGTGCGCAAGGCTCGACTGAAATGTAAACTTTCATTTATTTAAAAGTCATGTATTCATTTTATATTTCTTCCGATGTATAAATGTTTTGTATCAAACTCTGGTATTTATATAAAATTTTATTCGCTGCAATTAATTGTATGTTGTGATTCTACGTTAATTCTATTTAAACCATGTAAGCCAATAACAATCCATTATTTTGAACGCTTCGAGTCGGTTTAATTACCGATTTGGGCGGTTAAAATGGCGGGTTGTTGCAAAGGTCAGTACTAGAACCTTCGCAAAAGGAGAATTAGTTTTACGAAGATTAATGGATAACACGAAGGACCCAACGGACGGCTCGCTTGGCCCAAATTGGGAAGGACCCTTGGTCGTCCATCAAGAAGTTATGCCTAGAACATATCGATTATGCAGACCCAATGGTTATCTTGTTCCAAGAACATGGAATTCGGAACACTTAAGACTATACTTCTCAATGATGAAAGCGTAAGAAGAAAAAATCTTTCCTCCAAGGATGATCACATAACTAAGGGAACGGAAACCCTTTCAAAACTCAAAAGAAACCCAAAATCTATCAAGCCATAAAAAGGATCAAATCCCTTGTCATTACCAAAATTGGTCAGGACAAGGCATCCCTCGGAGGGGGATGGTGTGTTAGTCTTTCTCCATGCCCAAATTTGAGGGGGCTAGGTTAAAGCATCAAAAGCATAAGCCTTTGTTTCACACCAGAAATGGTCGTGGCGGAGCATCTAAAATCAACATGTCATACCTCTGCTCGCAGAAGAGTACGCCCTGCCTCTGCTATAAACTAAGCACGTCCTACCTCTGCTTCGCAGAAGAGCACATCCTACCTCTGCTTATGTTCCACATTACCCGCAAAAGGGAACGCAAACCCCTATCTTCGCCTACGATGGTCAAGATAGGGCACCCTTTGGAGGGGGTGGTGTGTAAGCCTTTATAAGTACCTACGATGGTCAGTATAAAGCATCAAAAGAGTAAACCTTAATTCCATGCTTACGATTGCTCGGTTTAAGTTTTTGAGACCTTATCATCACCTATGATGGTCAGGATAAGGTGCCTCCTGGAGGGAGGTCTAGTAAGTCGTTGGGCGCTGCTAGTGGATAAGCTAGCCAATAGCATGGACGCAAAGGCCTAGAGAGTGGCCAACAAAGCACATACATCCTCTTTTTTGACATCAGAAGCCCGGAGAGTGGCTCATGAACCATGAACAACCTCTACTTCACAAATCAAATCCAAGGGGGATACTAAAACATTAATACCAAAAGAGGGTTTCTAGTCTTCAATATTTAATTACCCGAATAAGGGTTGATTCAGGACTTCTATTAATACCAGAAGAGGGTTTCTGGTCTTAAGTCTTTAATTACCCGAACAAGGGTTGATTCAGGACTTCTATTAATACTAGAATAGGGTTTCTGGTCTTCAATCTTTAATTAACTAAACAAAGGTTGGTTCGAGATTTCTATGAATACCAGAAGGGGATTTCTAGTCTTCAATCTCTAATTACCCAAATAAGGGTTGGTTCAGGGCTTCTATTAATACCACAAGAGGATTTCTGGTCTTCAATCTCTAATTACCCAAACAAGGGTTAGTTCGGGAATTATATCAATACCAGAAGAGGGTTTTTGGCATTCAATCTTTAAATTATCCGAGTAAAGGTTGGTTTGAAACTACTATCAAGACAGGAAATGGAATATCAGCTTTCAGTCTTTGATGGTCGAGTAAAAACTGACACGGAAATAGTACCCTGGAGGTTTCGTTATACAATCCAATGTTAAAGATAACCAACAAATAGAATGAGGAAGAGTATAGAAAGAGAAGTTTGACTTGGAAAGTTGAAAACACCCTTCACTAGAGGGGAAAATGTTACTAACAAAATCAACTCCTAAACAGATTAGCAGTAAAGGGGTAGTGGATCGTCATCAACACAAGAAGTGTCTTCAAAAGCAAAAGCCAAATACTAGAAAGAACTAAGAGCATGAAGGGATAATTCGAGAGCTGCATAAAATGACACCTTCCTAAGAGAAAGGATCTCGAAATTTATATAATATCGAAAGGATATATCCGGTAGGGTATTCCCGGCAGGGGGTTCCGAAATGGAGGGTCACCTAGGACACAAGACAAGCAAGGACATGCCCAAGAGCTCCACTAATCAAAACCCAGAAAGACGGAAGGGCTGTCGGTGTTAACTTGCTTAACACCCGACACATCAGGAGATAAAAGCATTAAAGATACCAAGCCTAAACAACCTAAAGGTTATCTGGAACTAGCCCCCGAAATAACCAAGCACCGGGAGGTCGCTCTATTAAACAATAGGTAAAACACCGGAAGTTACCCTCCGGAAGGCTAGGCATCATCCGAAAGCTCCAACCGGCAAGCAAATCGAAAACCAAAGGGGATATAGGCTATCTGTACTAATCTGCTTAGTGTCGACACCAACATGAGTTCCGAACCGGCAACTATCTACATACATCGCGAGGGCAAGCTCCTCTAAGTATTCATGAGAAAACAGGAAGCCTAACGCCGGAAGCTACATCCGGGAGCATAAATGCCTTCCGAAGGTCGTTTACATCGACAGACTCATATCAACCTAGGAGAAGCTTCGAATGACCGGGACCCTCAATTCAGAAGCTATAATCAACACCACAAAGGCAACCGGAAGCAAAACATCCGAGACCAAGGAGAAAAGCGGCAGATAGAGTGCAGGCCTAATATCCCAACAGCAGAACAGGCCCTGAATTCTCTAAAAATAAGACCCAAAGGGTCATATTTTGGGGATGAATTCTTTATTTTCTTAATCTTATTTGTTCTTCTTTAAGGAGCAAACCCTAATTTCCAAATCAGATTGGGGAATTCTTCAACTCTAGTAATACATCTACAATTTATGAATGGAGAAGTCTGAGACTTCAACATCTTGTGATTTGATAATCACATTGTGCCATTTATGATGAAACATTTGAGTTAACACTAACCTTTCATATGAAAGAATTGTTCACGACACCTTAATAAAGAGGAAGGGCTTCGTGGAAACCCGAAGCCTTCCCCACTTTACCTCGAGGGTTGGCAACATGAATCAACCCTCTCATAATGCACCTAATGCTACTCAACTCCGGAAAAGAGGTTGACTGCAGGCTTATGACTTGATCATTGATACAACCAAGGCCCTTCGGGCTGGCTCGATGCAGAAGGATCATTTGAGTTAATAAGCGTTGCAGTACCCTTACCATATGACTATCGGGAAGCATTAGCCTGTTTTCCTCTTATCACAATGTAAATCATTTTACCCATGAAATAAGCGGTAACTGATTACGTAAGGATTCAGATGTGCCAAACTAAATAAACCCTTCTTCAAGGTACTTCAGAACTCCATAGCCCAGTAAGCGTGATATTCAACCCTGGAGGGCAGAATAACTAATCTTTAGAACGTAGATTTTGATATTTAAGAAAAGGTAGATTTAGTTGTAACAACCCGTATTTCAATAACATGTTAAAACGAAAATCAAGGCAGAATTTAATTTTAAATTCTGAATCAAGTAAAACGGGCTATGCCATTGCGTTCGTCTCGGAAAAATACGCGAAATAGGGTCCGAGTTTTCGAAAATCGGAGTCCGTATGACCCGGTTAAGGCCCAAAGAAGATTTCTGGAAATTTGAATTTCGGAAACAGTTTTGGAAATCAGATCTGGGGCTAGGCGGGAAGTATCCCGCCTAGGCCATGTCGACAGGGCTGTCGACAGGCCTGTCGACTTGGGCCCAGACCAAGTCGACAGCCCTGTCGACTTGCCTGTCGACAGGGGGTGGCGGGCCAAGTAGCCTGGCGCACCTGTTTGTCTCACCTGGTCTTGTTCTTGGGCTGGGTCTGGAAGCTTCCGAGATCTGATGGTCCTAATCTATCCTAGGGTTAATCTAAGGGCCTAAAACTATCCTAATCTCTATAAAAAGACCCTAAACCTAACCTAAATCCCTAAAAATCAAACCTAGCAACTAAGTGCTGCCAAAATCAATTTTGATCATGGCCTCCATCTCCAATCCCTAGAGCCTATGCACTCAAATCAAGTTCAAATCAAAAGGTGCAAGCTTGCTACACCAAATCAAGGCCAAATCAACATTGCTATGCGAGTTCCATGACGATTCTTCTACAAAGGAGGCACCTTTCTTAGCCAAGATGATTCATGCTCCTTTCCCTAGGCCTAACTATGTAAGTTCTAGCTACTTTTGGATCAAAACGGTATTTTTAATGTTGACATGGGATAAAATGAGGCTAAACATGATTATGCGAATCTATATGAACCTTACCATGCCTCTTGTGTTCATATTTATGATCTTAGGCCATGTGAGTGACTTAATCATGCCTCTCATGCTATGCATAACCTAGTTTAACTTGCAAGTTTGGATCTTTATGCATGAAATGCTAGCATGAACCTTTAGGAACCACTTTACTTGTGAAACATTGGCTAAGGCAAGATTTTGGGGCTTATGCATGTTTATGAACCCAAACCCCTTATGCTAACATGCAAGTTTGTGGCCAAATCCTTTATGAGATTATGCATGCTCGTGGCCAATCCCCTCTTTTAAGTTGTGCATGTTTATGGCCAAATCCCTTTTGATAATATGCATGTTTGTGGCCAAATTACCTTATGACACTATGCATGTTTATGGCCAATCCCTTTATGATGTTATGCATGTGGAAGCCAAGCCCTTTTTGGCATCATGCATGTTTTGAGACCAATATGTGACATAGTATCCTTACTATGTTGACTCGCTTTGCTTGCGTTGGGAAAACACGATTTTGGGTAGTTAGATAAACATGAACATGTCGCAAAATCTTAACTTGAATATGACATGTGTTTATACTTGAAAATATGACTTGAAAGATAACATGGAAGATGACATGTAAGTATGCATAAAAACATGAGCTTGGGAATTTACCTATTAAGTTAGGTCTACCCTTTGGGAATTTACCTATTAAGTTAGCTCTACCCAAATGCTTGAAAAACTTGTAACATGTTTTGGAAACATGATGAACTTAGATAATATAAGTATGGCCAACTCGAGGTTGGGTTGAGTTTGCAACGTAAAACTACCCGGAACCGACCGGCCTAACTAGTAGTTGCAAACAATAGGACCCAATGTGAGAAGTTGGTCATGTCGCGCTTAAGACCCGAGGTTAGATTAGGTTGTGGTGTAAATCTACACGGACCCGCCCGGCTTAACTAGTAACCACAACAAGGTCTAATGTGAGAGGTTGAGGGTGCATTAATTAAATTAATGCCACATAATAGGGTTAAGTTAATTTGATTAATGAGGCTTAACCAAATATGATATGGACAAATGGGTTAAGTAATTTGATTAGGCTAATGATACTTAACAAAACATGATAAGCTTGGGTAGGTTAAGTAACTTGATTTGCCTAATGACACTTGACCATTTTTATACGACTAGTGGACGGGATTAAGTTAACCAACACTTAATCAATCCAACACGATAACGTGATAAGGTTAAGTAAATTTTCTTAATGACACTTAACCGTATAATACAGTTAATGGATGGGGTTAAGATTAGGCTTAACTAATCTAAACATGGTAATCGGATGGGGTTAAGTTAGCCTAGACCTAATTAATCCCACTTGGTAATTTAATGGGGTTAAGTTGAACACTTAACTAATTTAACACGATGATTTGATGAGGTTAAGTGACCTATACTTAACCAATCTAACTCGTTAATTTGATGAGGTTAAGTTAATCTATACTTAACCAATCTAACGTGAAAACATGATAAGGCTAAGTCACGAATCACTTGAATACGCTTGACCGATTTGACTCGGTAATTTGACAAGGTCAAGTTAATTTATATAATTAACCAATCTAAAATGATAATTAGACGAGGTTAAGTTATGGATTGCTTAATATTCTTAGCCAACTTGACACATGGTTTGTAGGGTTAAGTCTTGGACTTGGATACTTAGCCAATTTTGACATGGTTTGTAGACGGGCTAAGTTATGAACTTAAGTGACACTTAACCCATTAGATAAACCCTAATTCGGAGGATTAGGTAAATAACCATAGTTAACAAGGGTAATGGAAATAAGGCTAAGTGGTAAACCTTAGTTAAGGGAAACTAAGTAATAATTCTTAGTCAAGGAAATCTGGACCACTTCTTAGATAGATGAGTAACCCGATACGGTAGGTCATCGTTTAAGTATACGCGTAGGAGCAGGCTATCTGATTTAGATAAAGGCTCCAGCGAACTGGGTAACGAAGCAGCGGCTTCGGGGAACGTGAGGATATTCTTGGTATCCCTCTGTGAGGTCGCAGATGATCATCCTGGGCTCACAAGAGGTTGAGGTCTGCGGTAGAAGAACCAGGAATATGCCTTGGTTGCTATGCGAGCGACCTAAAGACAGGGGTGGATAGCAGTGAGTCGGCGAATACATAAGGTGCCCGAGATAGCAAGTTCGTCGATCATCTACCATCTTGAGTCAAGCGTGTATGTACGGAAAGGCAGGGAACACCCAACAGACCATAATTGCTATCTAATTATGGGTGAGGTAGGCCGTAGGATGTGGGCTGGCCGGAGTGTAGTTCTCATGCAAGATTTTCTCTTGTGTTGCCTTTCACTAGTTGAGGGAGGGGTCTCATGGGACCATAGCCACGTGTAGAAAAGCAGACCTTAGTATCTGCATCGGCAGATAAATCTAAAGCTCCCGACCGAGTCCTGTATTTCTTGTTTTGCCCTGTGACAGGACTCGGATGGCACGATGTGATACATGTGCATACAGTTATAGAAAAACGATTCACAATGAATGCGTGGGAAAAGGGCGCGGTTGAGGGTTAGCGTAATCCCTAGTGGCCTAGGTGGTTTAACCCAAACCGAAATACGAAAACGTGCAATAGGTAAGCGTAATCCCTAGTGGTGCTAGGTGGCGTAAGTCCTAGTAGTTCAAACGATGATTCATATGGAAGAGCCTAGCTAGAACAAGGGTGACAGTCCAAACGATTTCAAGGATTATACGACATGAGGAAGCCCGTACGAGGTACGGCAAAGGACTGAACTTATATACCTGGAAAGAAACATATGATTTGTGTAACCTATATATGCGATATTAGGTTGACATGGACCATTACACGACTTTGAGCACGGGACATTCATGGTTAACACATGACGCGGGTAGGGATACTAGTACGAGAGGTGCAGAGCAAATATACAGGTTAGAACTAGGAAGAATATACATAATAGATACCGTGGGATGTTAAACGGGGTAGATACCTTGGGATAATGTACTCGATAGAAATATGACGATGTGATACTTTGACTTATCATAACACCGTAGTTTATCATGATACCTTAGTTTACCTTGCCGCAGTAGTTCAACCGGCTACCCTGATTTATCTATCTTGTAGTTATCCTTATGTTTACTTTCAGTTTATGCATGTCATGTTACCATTACCTGTTTTTATACTGGAAGTAGATAGGACTTACTCAGTCTTTTTGACTGACCCGTTTTGTTTCGCCTCTTTTCTTCCGTCCCCCCCCCCGGTTTCAGGGAGGAAACAATGCTGTTTAGTTCGGACTTCTTCTGCTTGAAGGTCATCATGGATGGCTTGGACTTCTCTTGGCTATGGCTACTTTACTGTTTTACTTGGGGAATAATTTAATAAAAAGTCTTTATGCTTCTTAACTATTGCAAGACAGGTTTTGATGTACTCTGATGTAAAAGGCTTTAGACCTTGTTTATTCATGTTATGAAAGTTTGATTTTACTTCCGCTATATATATATGTTCTGTCTTGTGATATTTCTGTGCATGTTTACCAATAATGCCCCTCTAAAGCTAGTGCATTCCTTTGCGAGTGACCCTAGCGGAGGCGGGGTGTTACATTTGGTATCAGAGCAGAAGGTTACCAGGCTGGGCAAAAGTTTTTAAAGACCTTCTGAAAATTATTTGAAAATCGTTTACAAAGAAGCATTTTTCAAGAAAATTTTCTTTTAAAAGAAAAAGGCTATTCCCCAAAGGCCATTAGCACTATCTTTGTTTCCTTAATTGAGTCTCTTTTCCTTTCTTTCCTCCATCTGTAGTCACAGTAGTTTTAACTGCGACTAATCTTTTCTACCTACGAAAGTGTTTTCCTTACGATGGAGGTGGTTCTCGAGAGACTAGTGGCCGCATTATAAGAAAGGATAGTGAGGGAGAGGATAAAGGATACGAGTTTAAGGATGAGCAACTTGTTGGTATGGCTTAGCCCTCAAAGGAGGGAGAGGGATGAATAATGAAACCCATGACGAGAGAGTACCTTTGGCATGGTGAAACGGGACGGATAGTTAAGTATCACGGAACGGGGACAAGATCACTCGGAGGGCAATGGTGTGCTCTCATTTCTAGGGTACCTCAGAAGGAGGGTAACGATCTTGTCAAAGGTTTAGCTTTTCTTCTCTATCATCCCGTTAGGACTTCGTTGTTCGTATCATTTAAGTCTGCTTCGGTAGTTGAGTCTCTGCACCTTAAGTACTAGCATAATAGAGGATCCCATTTTTGTCTCAAAGTCCTATTGGAGAATCAGTCCATTTATACATGACTTGTTTGGATTTGGGAATGTCTATGCCAAGTGTTGAATTGGGAAATAATGCTTATGTTTATAAGCTATGGATGGATTCTAAGGATGAAGTGGTTATCCAGTAAGGGGTGCCACTCTCGGTTTAAGAAGGAGGGTAGTTAGACTCTTGGCCTGTTTTGTAATACCCTTGAAGTATCGCGTAACCTTTTGGGTTCTGTCATGATTAGTTACTTAGAATCCCTAGATGCCTTTGTTGGGAATTAGAAACCCGATCGAGTGGTGTTCGCTAATAAAACGGATGGTTTACTTTGCTTATGTATGGGTTATGGGAATTACCCTAGTAAGTGCGCATGGTAACCTGTTTACTTGCAAGGGAAAGTTTTTCTACGTGAAATACCTTGTGGTACGAGGTCCAGGATTCACTAATGAAATTTTGGAAAGCTTGCGTGGAATCATGAGTACGCAGTCCTGTTTGCGCCAAGTATTCTAGAAGGAGAATAAGTGCAAGTGGAACGAGGGGCGACGAGGAAATGAGTTCCAACTCATGTTATAGAAACAGGAAATAAGAAGCTGCGAAATCGTGAAGAAAAAGGGGCGGTCAAGGCACGATGGAACTAAGCTCAAGGTAATGCGACTCAGGAGACTGAAGACTAAATACGTGCATGATATCTCTTTTGGGAATATATCCTCGATCCCTGTTTTTCTGTTGAGCTTGCTTGTAGGCTATCTTTTATGGATATCCTCTCGGTCCTGTCTCTGTTACAAACCCCGTACGGAGTTTGTTTTGTTTATCTTCTCGACCCTGTTTCAGGGAATCTTAGGTAGAACCCTATGGATGTAAACATGTATTTGAAACATGTTATGGTTGATATGGTTGCAAATGGTTGCAAGTGGTTGCTCGTGGATGCGCGAATTTACATTAGATATTAGCTCGACTCGGTCACATTTCATATTGCATATGCACGAGTATTTATACTTGTTTATGGATGAAATTGAATGTGTTATCATGCGGATGTTGCATATGGTTGAATGTTTGTGCACGCATATAGTGTATATGACTAGGACTATTTGCATACATGATGGATTCATAGCACTAAACATATTTTTGCATTCAAAAGATTTTTCAGGCCTGATCATTAGCATTAGCTAAGGAACATGTACACACACGTTTTGCATATATTCATACAGCATTAGAAATCATCTAAGGACAATGGTTGCTTGTGGATGATGTTTTGAGTAGATGGATGATGGATGGTAGGATATGTTCTTCCTAACTTAGAGATTTCGGGAACGAAATCCTAAAAGGTGGGGAGAATGTAACAACCCGTATTTCAATAACATGTTAAAACGAAAATCAAGGCAGAATTTAATTTTAAATTCTGAATCAAGTAAAACGGGCTATGCCATTGCGTTCGTCTCGGAAAAATACGCGAAATAGGGTCCGAGTTTTCGAAAATCGGAGTCCGTATGACCCGGTTAAGGCCCAAAGAAGATTTCTGGAAATTTGAATTTCGGAAACAGTTTTGGAAATCAGATCTGGGGCTAGGCGGGAAGTATCCCGCCTAGGCCATGTCGACAGGGCTGTCGACATGCCTGTCGACTTGGGCCCAGACCAAGTCGACAGCCCTGTCGACTTGCCTGTCGACAGGGGGTGGCCGGGCCAAGTAGCCTGGCGCACCTGTTTGTCTCACCTGGTCTTGTTCTTGGGCTGGGTCTGGAAGCTTCCGAGATCTGATGGTCCTAATCTATCCTAGGGTTAATCTAAGGGCCTAAAACTATCCTAATCTCTATAAAAAGACCCTAAACCTAACCTAAATCCCTAAAAATCAAACCTAGCAACTAAGTGCTGCCAAAATCAATTTTGATCATGGCCTCCATCTCCAATCCCTAGAGCCTATGCACTCAAATCAAGTTCAAATCAAAAGGTGCAAGCTTGCTACACCAAATCAAGGCCAAATCAACATTGCTATGCGAGTTCCATGACGATTCTTCTACAAAGGAGGCACCTTTCTTAGCCAAGATGATTCATGCTCCTTTCCCTAGGCCTAACTATGTAAGTTCTAGCTACTTTTGGATCAAAACGGTATTTTTAATGTTGACATGGGATAAAATGAGGCTAAACATGATTATGCGAATCTATATGAACCTTACCATGCCTCTTGTGTTCATATTTATGATCTTAGGCCATGTGAGTGACTTAATCATGCCTCTCATGCTATGCATAACCTAGTTTAACTTGCAAGTTTGGATCTTTATGCATGAAATGCTAGCATGAACCTTTAGGAACCACTTTACTTGTGAAACATTGGCTAAGGCAAGATTTTGGGGCTTATGCATGTTTATGAACTCAAACCCCTTATGCTAACATGCAAGTTTGTGGCCAAATCCTTTATGAGATTATGCATGCTCGTGGCCAATCCCCTCTTTTAAATTGTGCATGTTTATGGCCAAATCCCTTTTGATAATATGCATGTTTGTGGCCAAATTACCTTATGACACTATGCATGTTTATGGCCAATCCCTTTATGATGTTATGCATGTGGAAGCCAAGCCCTTTTTGGCATCATGCATGTTTTGAGACCAATATGTGACATAGTATCCTTACTATGTTGACTCGCTTTGCTTGCGTTGGGAAAACACGATTTTGGGTAGTTAGATAAACATGAACATGTCGCAAAATCTTAACTTGAATATGACATGTGTTTATACTTGAAAATATGACTTGAAAGATAACATGGAAGATGACATGTAAGTATGCATAAAAACATGAGCTTGGGAATTTACCTATTAAGTTAGGTCTACCCTTTGGGAATTTACCTATTAAGTTAGGTCTACCCAAATGCTTGAAAAACTTGTAACATGTTTTGGAAACATGATGAACTTAGATAATATAAGTATGGCCAACTCGAGGTTGGGTTGAGTTTGCAACGTAAAACTACCCGGAACCGACCGGCCTAACTAGTAGTTGCAAACAATAGGACCCAATGTGAGAAGTTGGTCATGTCGCGCTTAAGACCCGAGGTTAGACTAGGTTGTGGTGTAAATCTACACGGACCCGCCCGGCTTAACTAGTAACCACAACAAGGTCTAATGTGAGAGGTTGAGGGTGCATTAATTAAATTAATGCCACATAATAGGGTTAAGTTAATTTGATTAATGAGGCTTAACCAAATATGATATGGACAAATGAGTTAAGTAATTTGATTAGGCTAATGATACTTAACAAAACATGATAAGCTTGGGTAGGTTAAGTAACTTGATTTGCCTAATGACACTTGACCATTTTTATACGACTAGTGGACGGGATTAAGTTAACCAACACTTAATCAATCCAACACGATAACGTGATAAGGTTAAGTAAATTTTCTTAATGACACTTAACCGTATAATACAGTTAATGGATGGGGTTAAGATTAGGCTTAACTAATCTAAACATGGTAATCGGATGGGGTTAACTTAGCCTAGACCTAATTAATCCCACTTGGTAATTTAATGGGGTTAAGTTGAACACTTCACTAATTTAACACGATGATTTGATGAGGTTAAGTGACCTATACTTAACCAATCTAACTCGTTAATTTGATGAGGTTAAGTTAATCTATACTTAACCAATCTAACGTGAAAACATGATAAGGCTAAGTCACGAATCACTTGAATACGCTTGACCGATTTGACTCGGTAATTTGACAAGGTCAAGTTAATTTATATAATTAACCAATCTAAAATGATAATTAGACGAGGTTAAGTTATGGATTGCTTAATATACTTAGCCAACTTGACACATGGTTTGTAGGGTTAAGTCTTGGACTCGGATACTTAGCCAATTTTGACATGGTTTGTAGACGGGCTAAGTTATGAACTTAAGTGACACTTAACCCATTAGATAAACCCTAATTCGGAGGATTAGGTAAATAACCATAGTTAACAAGGGTAATGGAAATAAGGCTAAGTGGTAAACCTTAGTTAAGGGAAACTAGGTAATAATTCTTAGTCAAGGAAATCTGGACCACTTCTTAGATAGATGAGTAACCCGATACGGTAGGTCATCGTTTAAGTATACGCGTAGGAGCAGGCTATCTGATTTAGATAAAGGCTCCAGCGAACTGGGTAACGAAGCAGCGGCTTCGGGGAACGTGAGGATATTCTTGGTATCCCTCTGTGAGGTCGCAGATGATCATCCTGGGCTCACAAGAGGTTGAGGTCTGCGGTAGAAGAACCAGGAATATGCCTTGGTTGCTATGCGAGCGACCTAAAGACAGGGGTGGATAGCAGTGAGTCGGCGAATACATAAGGTGCCCGAGATAGCAAGTTCGTCGATCATCTACCATCTTGAGTCAAGCGTGTACGTACGGAAAGGCAGGGAACACCCAACAGACCATAATTGCTATCTAATTATGGGTGAGGTAGGCCGTAGGATGTGGGCTGGCCGGAGTGTAGTTCTCATGCAAGATTTTCTCTTGTGTTGCCTTTCACTAGTTGAGGGAGGGGTCTCGTGGGACCATAGCCACGTGTAGAAAAGCAGACCTTAGTATCTGCATCGGCAGATAAATCTAAAGCTCCCGACCGAGTCCTGTGTTTCTTGTTTTGCCCTGTGACAGGACTCGGATGGCACGATGTGATACATGTGCATACAGTTATAGAAAAACGATTCACGATGAATGCGTGGGAAAAAGGGCGCGGTTGAGGGTTAGCGTAATCCCTAGTGGCCTAGGTGGTTTAACCCAAACCGAAATACGAAAACGTGCAATAGGTAAGCGTAATCCCTAGTGGTGCTAGGTGGCGTAAGTCCTAGTAGTTCAAACGATGATTCATATGGAAGAGCCTAGCTAGAACAAGGGTGACAGTCCAAACGATTTCAAGGATTATACGACATGAGGAAGCCCGTACGAGGTACGGCAAAGGACTGAACTTATATACCTGGAAAGAAACATATGATTTGAGTAACCTATATATGCGATATTAGGTTGACATGGACCATTACACGACTTTGAGCACGGGACATTCATGGTTAACACATGACGCGGGTAGGGATACTAGTACGAGAGGTGCAGAGCAAATATACAGGTTAGAACTAGGAAGAATATACATAATAGATACCGTGGGATGTTAGACGGGGTAGATACCTTGGGATAATGTACTCGATAGAAATCTGATGATGTGATACTTTGACTTATCATAACACCGTAGTTTATCATGATACCTTAGTTTACCTTGCCGCAGTAGTTCAACCGGCTACCCTGATTTATCTATCTTGTAGTTATCCTTATGTTTACTTTCAGTTTATGCATGTCATGTTACCATTACCTGTTTTTATACTGGAAGTAGATAGGACTTACTCAGTCTTTTTGACTGACCCGTTTTGTTTCGCCTCTTTTCTTCCGTTTCCCCCCCCCCCCCCCCCCAGGTTTCAGGGAGGAAACAATGTTGTTTAGTTCGGACTTCTTCTGCTTGAAGGTCATCATGGATGGCTTGGACTTCTCTTGGCTATGGCTACTTTACTGTTTTACTTGGGGAATAATTTAATAAAAAGTCTTTATGCTTCTTTACTATTGCAAGACAGGTTTTGATGTACTCTGATGTAAAAGGCTTTAGACCTTGTTTATTCATGTTATGAAAGTTTGATTTTACTTCCGCTATATATATATGTTCTGTCTTGTGATATTTCTGTGCATGTTTACCAATAATGCCCCTCTAAAGCTAGTGCATTCCTTTGCGAGTGACCCTAGCGGAGGCGGGGTGTTACATTAGTCAAGGAGCACTGATCCCAGATTGTCTTTCAGTAACCTTAGATCGTGGCTGCATCAATTTTCCTAAATATATGTTCTATATAACTTATTTTGGGTGTTGATGCAAAATATCGTTAACACCTCGCAACTTATCTAAAGCGAAATAGGAGACCTTGAATAAAAATGTTGTCGCGTCTACTCAGTGTTTTTTGGATAATCCAGTGTTTAATATTGTTGCTAATGAAACATCTACTTATGCAATATGAAAGAAATTTGAAGGAGTTTATGAAAAGAACTCTACAATAAACGAAGCACTTCTTATGAGAAGATTGGTGAATCTAAAGCTTAAGGAAGGTGGATCAATTGAAGAGCATGAAAATGATTTTCAGGAAATTGTAAATCAATTAGCTACCGTAAATTTCAAGGTGGATGAGTAAACACAAGCTTTGATGTTGATGAGTTCATTACTAGAGAGTTGGGAAACGCTTGTTATTGCATTGAACAACTCAAATTTGGATGGAGTCGTTTCAATGGTTGGCAACTTAATTAATGAGGAGATGCAAAGATCAAACCTTATGGAAGGAAAAGATAAGGAGGCAACAGAAATTGGAACTCCAATTAAAAAGGATTATATTGCAAGGAGGATTAATCATCGATATATGGAAAAACAATCAAATAAACCAGACATGAAAAGGAATATATTTGCTTTTACTGCGACAAACCTGGTTATTAGCTGAGATTTTGTCATAAGCTTAAAAGGGACAAGGAGAAGATGAAGGCATTGGAAGAAGAGCCGGATGAACAAAATAATAATACCGATGATGAGGTAAATTTTGGTGAGGAACTTGAAGGCAATGTTTTATGTGCTAATAAAGGCGGAAAAAAAGTTGAATCTTTGATTCTAGTGCATGCTTCCACATATACAATCAAAAGAATGCATTCATTGAATATAAAGAGCAAGATGCTAACATGGAATCTACTACTAGTGAAAAATTATGTGTTAAATTGAATAGGGTATGTTAGATTGAAGATACATGATGGAAGGGTGATGAAACTCACGGATATTAGGTATATTCCAGAAAGTACAAAGAATCTTGTTTATGTAGGATAATTGGAACCAAAATGCTGTAATTTTCAACTCGATGTGGAATCACAAGGGTTTGGAAAGATAATAGGGAGGTGCTGCGCGCTAAGAGAGATGGCAATAATATTTACAAAATACTTGGAAATACGGTAGAGAATGAAGAAAGTTTTCACTTGTGGATAAAGGGAGAAATTTGTTTAAATTAAGATGGAGCCGGCAATGTAAATCCGTAAAGCCTGCATAGAGGCATTGTGATCACTACAACAAATTGACCATATTACAACGGTGGAAAACAGTTGTAAAAGACTTTTTACAAAGGTGGAGCCACCGTCGTCTATTAAGAAGTTGTAATAGACTAAAATCTTTTAAACTTTTTTGCACAGTTGCGACACTGTTGCGAAATCTATATTTTAAAACTATTTTCCACCATTGTAATAAACTTTATTACAATTGTTATGCACCGTTGTTGTTATAATTTTTACAACTTTTTATAACTGTTGTGATATATTTTATTATAATTACTATTTTACAATTGTAATATATCCACAAATTATATACATATTACTGATAAAGGAATTCATTTCAGAACGTATTATCTTCAAAACTTAAGATATCAAACAAACATAAAACATGAACCAAAACAGTATATTAATATTTTCAAACTCTCATCATTTTTTTATATAATACGCTTATAAAACACATAAAAATCACAACTTTTATCCAGAATACAAATTGTAAATCATATACCACTAAAAATGTATAAAATTACAGGTATCCTTCTTATTTTGCCTCTGAAAGCCTTTAACTCAACCACA
The DNA here is from genome assembly GCA_030737875.1 of Allium sativum. NCBI lineage: Eukaryota > Viridiplantae > Streptophyta > Magnoliopsida > Asparagales > Amaryllidaceae > Allium > Allium sativum. The sequence goes on along the minus strand of JASFAX010000020.1, from coordinate 37,538,706 downwards.
AAACTCATTTGCCCATGAAATCTACAAAGCTCATTTGCCTCTGAAATATAATTGGCCTCTACCTAATGCTATCCTCGTATCTTCTATTCACATCAGAAATTGCCTCTAAAATCTACAAAGCTCGCTTGCCTCTAAGACCTACAAAGTTGAATTACATATACAAATATCTTGGTATTTTTACTCAACAAGAATCAAAGCAAAAAAAGGGGAAAACTCTGGGAAACTCAACAAATAACCTAAAAGCAAGACTTAAGATATATGTGAAAAAAATAGTCCAGCTTCTGCTTAAAACAGAAGAGCAGATACCATAGTGGCAACAAGTATAGCAGTAATACCGATCTCATTAACTAGTCCAGAACTCTTAACGTTGCCTGATGGAATGGAAGATGATCATGAAGGCGTTGCTGGAGTTGCTGATGCTTTCATGCTGTTGGTAAAGATGGCATTATCCGGTGACCTCGGCGGTAATTTAAGCAATTATGTTTGTATGCTTTGAAATCATCAGCAGCGGTAAATTTGTCAATGCAGAATAAATTAGAAAATATCTTCAAGTTGAAGTTGCATTACAGTTATTTTTCAGCTGGTTTAGCTTCATCATGTTAATTTGAAATATTTGATTCTAAACCATTAGTTTGTGCACTGGATAAAAAGAATGGACAATTTAAATGGACAATATTAGCAAGCGAAATACTTTACTGGTTCATGACCCTTGCGATTCTTAAATGAAACTGATGATAGAAAGGGTCTATCAATTTTTCTTTGAAATGGAAAGTGAAATGGATGTTTGGAAGTAATTATGACATAAGGCAATACATCTTACATTATGTACAAACGTTTTAAGTTCCCTCCATAATGAATGTGAATACAAGACTCCAGTTCCTCACCAAAAAAAGACAATTTAAATGCTAAGAGTAATTACAATTTTGAAAAGCCATACCTCTCTCGCTATAAAACCGACTGGTGATACAAATCTTCACTTTATTTAGTCTCCAGCTCTTGCTCCTCCGGAAGTTCAAATTGATCTTCAGGCCCAGCACCTATATGAGTGGGAGATTGTTGTAATGGAAGCACATCCACTTCCATACGATGATGATGATGCATTTGAATATGCAAACAAAGGCTTAATACATGTCTGTAACATGGAATTAATAATAATACATCTTATGGCATTAAAACATGCATACATCATGCGGAACAATCATCCACAATAAAAAAAACAATCCATGCAAATATGGTAACATATGAAATACCTATTTATTTTTTAAACAAGAAGACATAAGCAAATGCGAACACATCACAATCTGTTATGCTTAATAAATCAATGCTATGTAAAAATATTCGCTTAAAATATTTATCTTTACAAAAAAGAAAAGCTTGAGTGGAAACTGGCACGCATACTAAATTCAATTTTGGAAAATCAAATGAAATAACATCGCTTGAATTTCCATTACCTAACTATGTCATATAACTTTCTCAAACCCAAGTCGATAAGCTGCATATTTTTCTACCAAGCGTCAAATAGAAAAATAAACAAAGCAATACGTATTTCTCCAACTCTAGATTACAAATGCAGTTTTAATGAATTTATACGACATTTGCAATACACATAATATTTTTTTGTGATTACATAATAATATTTTGTGATGGCTAGTCTAAATAATTCATTTTGTGCATTTTTATGTATTTATTTCTTTTTATTACCTGCATCCACTGCTAGCAAAAGTGCCACTGCCTCGCGTTTTAATGTGCATGCCAGTTTCTACTCTCATTCCTATTTTCATACTGCATATGCATCATTTTTAAGTAAAAAATGGGTACATGAGCATGCATTAGAATAGGCATCTATGTATATAAATACATACCTCTTAAGTGAGTAATGGGTGGATCGGTGCATTAATCGCTGGTGTGTTTGTGAATAGGCAAGATGTGTACAGGCTAATTAAATGAAGCTTATTTCTTATTCTCCTACACCTTTCCAAGTCAAAGTACCAAAAACATAATCTTTCAAAGGAGAAAGAACCCTAAATGAAACTTTAAAATCCAACAAGAAGTTGTAAAGACTTACATAGCTGATATAATATTAAAGCTTTGACAGTCGCAATGTATTCCCGATCTCAAACATACTTGCAACAAATAACACAAAAATACGAAACCATCTATGATCGATTTTTATGGCATACAAAGGTGAATTATAAATGACCATTACCCAAATCCGCAAACATCACTTCAACAGCAACTGCATCCCACTCCTTCACGAACCTACAACATCTCCACCCATTACCTGATCCCAATTTATGGCAAGAGTTGCCACACTGCCCTCCTTACCATACAAGACACTTCCATCCACTACAACCAACAACAATTTCGTACACATCCGAAAATTGCAATGTTCTCGTAAAATCAAGTAATAATCAAACATCGGTATCTAATAAACAATGATTTCCATAATTTCGTAAATCCACATACCGCTGCTGAAATACCACTCTTGACACTCCCCCTTGTCGCTCCTGTCACCTGCTATGTGCAATTGGATATCATCCCTATAAAGTTGTCGACGTGGCCAAGTCAGAAGTCGTTGCGTCTGACTTGTTCCATCATTGGCCATAATTGTTACAATTGGATATCAGCTGCCTGAATGAACAAATCAAACTCCGTGAACCCAGACTCTAGCAAGACCCTAACATAAATCTGCCTCACCACTTCCAACGACGGCTTATGGTTTCGTGAGTACATCAAGATGAGAAAATGAGATTAGATAACATCAGATGAAAGGGATAAAGCGGCTATGAAAGCAAAGGGTAAAAGAGGCCGAAAGAAAATTCTCAATGGAAATTTAGGGTTTTTAAGGGGGCGGTGAAAAGCAACAGACGGAGAAATTCAAAAATTAAAATGGAGACTAAAGGAGAAAAATCTATCGATGTGAATAGAGAAGGATGGAAAGAGGAATACCAAGTTGGGAGGCATCGAAAGGAGGACATGAGGATGCTGAAATTCAGAAAGAAGAAAGGAAGCGAAAGAGAATAAAAACAAGAGAGAGTGGAAAATTATACGGGAAAATATTGGTTGCGAGCCCAAAAATTTCAATTTTGAGCCAAAGGTAAATTTCGGAGCCGCGGAGGGAAATCTGGATTTGGAGCCAAAAGAGTATTTGTACGCCCCATGGTATAACATTCTATAATAAATATTTAAAATAAATAAAATTTATCTGTATTCGTATTTGAAAAATAAAAGTTATATGATCTTGAAAAAACAAATACGAATACGAATATGGCCACAGTCGCATCAACTAATTGTTCGTTTGAGAGCAAATTAAATTATACTTAATTTTTATGTGTAATTTAATAGATAAAATTATCGTCATTCTTTATTTTGTATAAGTAAAATATTTTAATTATTAAAAGTTAATTGCTATGTATATTTTACTAGTTATTAACTTTTTATTTGTTATTTCTTATTTAAAATTATTAATAGTATTTATTAGTTATTATTATTATATCAATTATTATTTATTTAATGTTAATTGTCAATACTAGTTATTTCATATTTAAAATTAAAAGAGTTGTTAAAAATGTGTTTGTTATAACTTACAAAAAGAAATGTTCTAAAAGACATCGATTAAAACTGATAAAATAAAAGTGTTGTTAATTATTAATAGACATCGATTACAACTTATTAACTATTAATTATTTAATAATAATTGATAAATATTACTGATTTCTAAGTTTATTATTAATTATTATTATTAAATATTAACATAATTAGTTATCAAAAATAGATATTATAAACACGAAGTTTGTAACAACATCTACTACAACTAATAAAATGAAAAGTTGTTAAAAATATGTTTATTACAACTATAGAGAGCTGACAGTTGTAAAAAAATCATTTATTACAACTGTGCTTTTCCCATAGTTATAATAAACATTTAATACAACAGTGCATTTCCTACAGTTGTAAAATTAAAGTTGCAATATGGTGTTTTTTTTGTAGTGGGTATTACAAACATTTTTTAGATCATTTTTTTTGTGGTACACCTCATGAGGGAGATACATCATTTACAGGCGATGGTTGGGTTCGTAATGTGGTTTTGTTTTGAGATTGATGATTATTGGAGATATGTGATATTTGAATCAAGGTGAAGTGTTGAATTTATTGATTCAAATATTTTTTGAAGAGGAAAGTAATCAATTAATTGATTTGATCAATCAACTAATTTGATTTGCATGGTAGGAAGAATGCTAATTATATTGTTAATCAATCAATTAATCAGTGATGTATAAAAAAGGAAAGATATCCATTTTAATTGATTAATTTTATAATGAAAAAAAAAAATAAAAGATATATTTTGGAGATTTTTTAGGCCTAATTAGGGTATTTGATTAGGTCTTCTATTTGCCTATATAAGTAGCTTTTAGGTTTGAATTATTTGTACTGCAAGAGGGAAAATGTTATTTTTTGTTTTGGATTGGGATATCTTCTCATTTCTTTTATGTTTTCTTTTGTAATCAATCTGTGGATTAATAAAGATTTTGTTGGAAGGAATCCATTTGTTATTTTTCTTCTTCTCTCTTCTAAAATCAAATTGTGTAGAGATCCTAAGGACCCCTGAAAATAATAAAAATTCGATCTGCTTAAACACTTTAACATATTTCAATATGAAAATAAAAATATGGCTAAATGCATATAATGATCACGCACTAAGCGTGTGCCATAACACTCGTACTTATAGATGGAATCAAAAAGAAACTTCACTAGACATCATAATTCCGAGGATCAGATTTATTAATAATTATAGTAAGTGGAAACAAAATTAATATTTAGAATTTTTTTAAGATAATTATCCCAAGTAGAAGTGGAAATGAAGTTAGCAAATACAGATTGCTAAAAATGATAATAGGTAGTCGATAAAATAATACCAAAAGAAATATTAAATATAATGTGAAAACTTCTACCAAATAGAAAATAAAATGATACTAAGCAAGGTCGGTAGGATAGAATTTTAGCTTACATTGTCTGTTTTAGCATTATCAAAAACTGCTTGACTTTTACAGGTTTCAACTTTCACAAACTTATCTTTCAAATCTTGACAAATTTTGATCGTACTATTGCCTTGGTCTAATGAGCTTCATTTTTTTCATAAATGAAACATAGTAAATACTTAAAAAAATTAATTTTTTTTATTCAAGTAATAATAATACTTGAATAACGTATCTTACTAATGAAATCATAGAGCATCCCCACATATTCCCTGGCTTCTGAACAAGTTAATTTACAAATTTGTTAAATTCCTTTTTATTGTTCTGCGAAGAAATGGTCTTCAACTTTTACATGTTAGTCAAACAAGGTATAAATCCCCATCGTAGCTTCTGTAGAATGTTAGAGAAAAAATGCCAAAAAAATAATCATGATTAACATTAGTAGTAATAATAGTAACAGTAGCTCTACCCCGTCATGGTTTTCCCTTTCATACTTCTTGTTTAATTCTTCGTCAAGAAATTTTTTAGTGATGAATGGACAATTTTTAAAATTTCTTGTAGCAAATTCTCTACATTCTATTGGAATTGTTTTTTCCTATCTTTGTTCTTATTGACTCTATGTTTCTTCCATCTATTGGCACACTAAATAACAAGCTAATATCGTTTGCAGTCACTTTCATTTTTTCTTCTTCAATGTATATGTTTTATGTTGTATTGAATAACAACTATACTATGCTTCAAGATTATTATGGTAAAATTGCGTTCCTATTTCTTATTTCGTAATATTCCATCATTTCATAAAGTAAGCCATATCAATATGCAGCAGTATATTTCATTTTTGCATCGTTTCCTTCTTCTTCACGTGTTGTTTGCTTAGATTTTGTAAATTTCATCCTTTTGATTTTGTGGTAGGTTTCTAAGAAGTCATCGTGTCGTGCGGAAAAAATGTAATTAGTTGGTTAGCAAAAAACATTATTGTACTGGATTAGGGAAAAAATATTAATGATATTAGCTGTTATTACAAAAGATAGTCAAAATAATTTTTAAAATTATAAAGTATCACCTCCAATCAAATAGATACCATGTAACTTTTTTCTGATGCTTTTGTAATAGTTGTATTATAAACGATAGTCAAAATCAAATTACAAAACAATAACCCAATCAAATAGACATTAAGAATTGCTTTTTTCAATATATTTGAATTTATTTTATAATAAAATACAGTCAAGATGATTTCTAAAATTAAAAAGCATTATCTCTAATCAAAGAAACACTCTGTATATTTTTGCAATATTTTAGTATCAGGTTTGTTATAAATGGCAGTCAAAATGATTTCTAAAATTGAAAAGCATCAACTCCAATCAAACAAATATTATGTACCATTTCTGTAGTATTTTCATATTAATTTTATTATAAATGATATTTACCTATTGAAAATTTGACATTATATATTATACATTTCCAATGTGCTAATGACCGATACTAAAAAAATATGTCATGCTAATTGTTATAAATAACTGCTATTTATAAAAAAAACGAATTTGTTCAGGAAGGAAACCGACCAGAGTCATAAAACCTTCCCCAGTGCACCTAGCTTGGTCCGGAAGCACCATATAAGTGGCTAATCTTAGCGTATGCACTTGGTAAGCTCTTAGCATGTAATTTCAGGTTTCGAACTCATGCCACTGTTACCATAACTCAAAGTCCTTAACCGCTAGGCTAATGTTGCAGGCGTGATATTTATAAATTTGACATTATGCTTTCTAAATTTCTAAAATTTCTAGGAAATAATACAAAAAAAGGTTCTATTCTTTATGAAGCGGCAGTCGGTATATAAACTGATATTGTTTATAACTTTACTGAATTTATATCTTTTCCTTCAGAGTCAATGTTTCCAAAAAAGAAAAATCCTATTTTTGCTTTTTCTAAATTAAATATTTTGATAATTTTAGCATATAGCTTTGATAATTTGATATTGATAATATTACTTCAATAATATTATAGTATCATTTACTTGTTGTGCTATCTTCTGACTTTCCTTTTATAATGTAATTTGGTTTCTTTTCTTTGTTCATCTTTCTAAATTTTGATGTTGTTCTTTATTTTATTTCTCAACGATTATTTTTGCTTCATATTTTTCATATTGATTAGGTACTTTATTTACAAAAGGGAGTAGTCTATATCATACTACATGCATAGTAGTTAACGAACGCGCCTAGGCGTGCCTAAGGCGTAGGCGCAAGGCCTGAACCTTCCTAGTAGCCGAAGCACCTCCTCTACTGGCTGCGCATGAAAGGCGTGCCTCTGGAGTCTTTTTGCTAGGCTCTGAGGCGCATAAAAGTGCGCCTCAACATCGCGTCACATTTTGTTTGCCCTGGGCTCAGTATTTGTTTGACCCGAACCAATATCTAACCGTTTTGTTTGATCGATTTAGGGTTTTCAACCCATTTGAGCCAGGTCGACATCGAACAAAAAATACCCTTAGCCTCTGCCACTCCTCTACCGCCGTCGCTCCTCTGTCGTTGCCTCCTACACTGCTGCAGCGCTATCAGGTTTAAAAAAAAAAATTTATGCGCACGATTTTCTCTTCACAGCAGTTTTTTGTTTTATCGAATTTTTGTTTTTGTTTTTGTAGCAGTTTTTTTCAACATTTGTTTTTTGGCATTTTTGCTGCATATTTTTTTGCACTAGTTTTTTTTTCTTCTTTGGCAGCATTTTTTTTTTAAATGCAGCAGGTTTAATTTTTGCAGAATGTTTGTCAAAAAAACTATTGTGCAGCATGCCATCATGTTTTTTTAGTTAGTAAAATAGTTTAATAACTTTATATTGCTTATTTTATTTCAAGTTGATATGGATTCAAATGCGCAAACTTCAGCGGGTTCTTCCGCCGCATCTAAAAATTGTTGAGCGGATGTTGGATGGAACTATAATTTTTTGGCGGATGAAAACAGCTTTAATAGCATCAATTGCATATATTGCTTGAAAGTTACTTCGGGAGAAATAAATAGAGCAAAACAACATCAAACTGGTGGCTCTAGAAATGCTAGCACATGTCCTAAATATCCACAAGAAGTGAGAACTATTTTAATGGAAGCCGTGGCAAGTAAACAACGTAGGAAGATAGATGCTTTTGAAACTAATGCGAGCAATGAGTTAGGAAACAATAGTTTGGATTTGAAAGATGATGAGTGTAACACCCCGTATTTTCTGAGAATATTAAAATAACAAATTAAAGAATAATTTATTTGAAAAAGAGGAATGAGAAAAGAATGATAGCATTATTCTAAGGTTTGTAAGCAAAAGACTTAGTAGCTCATTTGGTTAGAACATGTGACTTGCATACAAGAGGTACAAAGTTTGATCCCCGCCAGCGCCATATTTTTGTTTTAGGGGAATGGCTAAAAAATGGCTTAGTGTGAACGCAGTTCAAAAAGTGGTTTAGTGTGAAAATGGTTAATTATGAAGAAGTTATTAAGCCTTGAAGTTTGTATACATATGGGAGAAATATATATATATATATATATATATAGATATATATATATAAAAATTAAATAAATAAATATGCAAAAAAGTTCAAAACAGCGAATTGGGAGGGGGAATAACCGAACCGACCCATTTTTGAGGTCGACCCGAACCTCGCTGGGTCGACTAGGGTTAATCCAGGGTGTTTGGCTGTCAACCCGTGGGCCGATTCGCTTAAATGAAGATTTTGCATTTGATTGGTTCTCATGGTTCAGGGTTAATCTAATGGTCCTAAATAACTTCCTACACCTATATATACATCCCTAACCTAAACCTAAATCTCTTACACAATTCTCTAGCCTCCATTGCTCTCTTCTTCTCTAAAAAATAAATCAATGGCGTCTCTACTCTGCTGAAACCTAAGCTAGGACTTGTGCTTCTTCTTCCTCCAATTCTGATTAGGATTAAAAGAGAACAAGTACAACACCTTTTTCTTTTAGAATCCAACCAAGGCAAGTACAATTATTTTCCGATATGAAATTTAATTATGATCCTAGCATGACAATAAATCTGAATCTGAGGTTATGTCTTTTTCTGTTTATCAGATCTGTTCTTCTGTTTTATTGTTATTGTTCTGTACTTCTTCCTCTGTTCTTCCCCTTTTGCTTTTATATAGCCAGGCTACCACGAGCCTGAGCAAAATCTCATAAGAGAAATGCATAAACGCCAAATTTGGGAAAAATAATGAACGATGCATAATTTGGACATGACTGATCTGTAACTGATTTGAGGACACAACACATGTTGTAATTCAGGACATAAATCGGAGGCATATTATATGAGATGGTTTATGACTTAGAACATAAAGAACATAGGTTGTAACTTAGAACATAAATCTGAGGCATATAATTGGATATGTTATATTTAAAACATGAGGTGTATTGAACATATAACTTGAGTTTTGAGGCATAAAGAATATTGGACATATGACTTGGGATTTGGGGCGTAAAGTTTAACTGTAAACATGTAATTGATTTGGATGCATGGTACATGTTGAAATTTAAGATCTAGATTTGTAACTAATTTAAGGACAAGACATAAGTTGTAATTCAATATCTAGATATGGACATACTATATATTGTAGTCTGTAATTTTAAAGAAGGAGGAGAAATTTGCATATGACTTAGGTGTAAAAAGATCTATATTAAGATTAGATAACTATTAAGTGTGAATACACCTAAATGGGGATTTTTGGATATGTGACATGCATTGTAATCAATAGCTATATTTGGCATAATTTATATGTAGATCATGACTGGGGTGTTTGGGAGATATTCTGTACTATGCAAATTTAACTAAAATTTGGGTATATGTTATATTATGCATCATGACCATGATTTAGGCATGTGAATTTAGGCCTAATTTATAATTAGGCAAGATTTGTCAATGGAACCTTAAGGAATATTTTAGATTTGCTAAATCTGTTATCTGTTTAATCTGTTGAATTGCCTAAACTGCTAAATATGTTGAAACGCCAAATCTTCTAATTATGTTAAACTGCCTAATCTGTTAAATCTGTTGTGTCGCCTAATCTGTTAAATCTGTTGAAAAGCTGAATAATTGTAATTTGTAGGCAACCTAAGATTGAGTAAAACATGTTAATTTGATTAATCTGCTGCGACTTGAAAAGAAGTCAAATCTGTTAAATGGACATAATTAGCCTAATATCTGTATAATTTGTAATAGAATAAATTGGTTGTAATAAGATTGCTGAGACACGAGGTTAGACTCATGTTTGCGGTAGAAGCCTGCCCGGACCCAACCGACTTAACCAGCAACCACAAACTGTCAGTCTAATGTGAGAGGTCGTAGGCATAACTAAAATATGCTTAGACACGAGGTTAGGTCTGGCTTGTGGCAGAAGTCTGCCCGGAACCGCCCGGCACATCCAGCGGCCACAAGCTAGCGACCTAATGTGAGAGGTCTGCGCATTAATAATTAATTAATGCAAATCTAAGATAAATATGATGTCTAAAACGTGTTGGGTGGGTAGGGTTAAACCAACTGGACTAATTAATTTAATAAACCCGTTTCGTGAATCTGTAGGCCCAATACAAAGTTAGACAATCTGTAAGTTTGTTAAATCCGTATATCTGATCCGTTAGTCTGAAAACTTGTTAACGGGATTGTCTGATCTGTGAACTAGTTGATCTGAACTCTGTATGTCTGAAACTTGTAAAAAAATTAATTTGAAATATGTTAGTCTGGGGACACAAGGTTAGGAGGGAAAATAATTGTGTCATTTGTTGTTTGGGACCCATATTAGCCAGTAACCCTTTCTGGTATCAAAACCTTGACCCAATAGTAGGTAGGGTCCGGGCACGTTTACTGAACTAATTATAAGCGGTTCATTCTGATAATGGCGAGGTGTGTTGATGGTGTGTTCCAACCGGGTCATGTACGTGCATGGATCCCGGTCTGCCTCTGAGGATGTAAGACGCCGTGATATCTATAAATAGGTCTGTGTCATTCAAAGGTTGCCACTTTAGGGAATGATACACCCTTCTGTGGGGTTGGCACAGGGTATTTATGTATTAGGGAGTCGATCGCGTGGGGTAGGACTTAGGGTACACTTAACTCTGTCTGTTTCTGTGGGGTACCGTTTGTTTCTGTTGGGTGGTAACACCTGTCTGTTTCTGCGTGGTACCGTCTATTGGGGTGGTAAAGGCCCATTTACTAGTGTACACCTAATTCTACATTCTGTTTCCGTAGGGATTAATCTGTTTCTGCACCTTCTGTTCGGGTAGTAAAGGCCCATTATTGGCATTCTGTTTCTGTACCTTCTGTTGGGGCGGTAAAGGCCCATTACTAGCATTCTCTTCTGTGGAAATTATTCTGTTTCTGTTTCAGTTTAGACATTAGGGTGACACCTAATCCTGTTATACTAGTATTAGTGCAGTGAAGTGAAAAGTAATAGCTTATATCATCCTGTTTCTTCTGTTTAGTTTAAGTATATTTGTTACTCTTGTTTCTGTCATCTCTTATCCAGCTTTATTTTCATGTTATGGTTATTATTATCTGTTCGTATGCTGAAAGTCACTGGACTTGCCAGACTTTTATGTCTGACCCTTGTTGTTTCGCCTCTTTTCTTCCGTTCCCCCCCCCCCACCACAGATTTCTAAGGAGGGAATACTCTAGCTTGATCCGGATTCCTTCTGCTTGAAGTGCTTGAAGTATGGCTTGGCTCTTTATAGCTTCTGTTCTGTGGGGATTATGACTTTAAAGTTTTGTACTCTGATGGTTTTGAACAAGGCTGATATATATGTACTTGAGTTTTTGGTAAAGTTGTAACCAAATTGATTTTTGTTTTTTTTTTCCGCTGCAATAAAGTTATAAAGTTTTTCAAGTACTATTTTATATCTGTCTTGTAACATTTTGTTCTGTCTACTAAAACGCTCCATCAATGTTAAGGCATTCCCTTTGTGAGTGACCTTAACGGAGGAAGGGTGTTACACTTGGTATCAAAGCTGAAGGTTACCAGATTTGGTTAAAAAGTTTTTGAAAACTATTTTCAAAAAGGTTTTAAAAAGGAAGTATTTTCAAAAGTAAAGCTTATTTTTGAAAAACATAATCCCCAAAATCCATATATCTATCTTTTGATCCTCTGTTTGAATCTTTGTTTCCTTCTTTCTCCGGGGCTCCTGGCTTTCTGGGAGGTAACCTCCTCACGGCATGGTTCTGTTGGCTTGATAAGACTACGACACTGGTCAAAGGGCAAATAAGCGCCCGACTTCCATCTGTAGCCGCAGTAGTCTCAACTACGGCTAATTTTCTTTCGAGCTTTGTAGGATTTTCCGTGCGATGGAGGCCGCTTTCGAGGGACTTGTCAACGTGTGCACATGGATAGTAAAGATGAGAATGAGGGAGTTTGGCTAAGGAGCACAACCCAAGGATGAGAAACTCATGGATATGGACTTGGTTCACAAAGGAGGCAAAATGGAAACACAAAAAAAGGAAGAAAAGTCTGAAGATAAAGGAGGAGAAAAGTGCTTTACTTATGGAAGCTTGACTCATCTGAACAAGGATTGCCGAAAGAGGAAGGACACTCACTTCAACTGTGGTGAGATGGGACACTTCACTAGGGACTGCCCGAAGAAACGGGGGCAAGGACAGAGAACATGACCTACTTCGGGAAGGCAGGCGAATGCTCTCATAGTTGGTGGATAGGATAGAAGTAGGAAAATTTCCGTAGAGAGTTTAGTTTCCTTATCTGATTATTGAGTTAGAACTCTTTCCGATTATGGCATTCTGATTCTGTAGTCGAGTCTCTGCACTTTAATACTAGTCTTGTTTCTGATCCCACTATAGTCTCAAAACCCCATAAGGGTTACGACTCATCTGTTTGTGATAGGTTGGGGTTTGAGGGAATCTGTATTGGACGTTAAGTTGACTATGACGAATACATTCTGGGTTTTGTGGGATATGATGGGGTTTTATCATGCTTAGTTTCCTAAGAATCATTTAATAATCTGATCCGTACCAGTAGTCTGTAAGTATTTGAATATTTCTGAAAAGGATAGGGGGTTTTACTCGAAGCGTGAAGTAGATTTCCAATTTTGACATTGTTTAACCGGAGTAATTCACTAAGTGTCAATCTGATGTTGATTTCGGTCTTCGGGGTTGATACTTAGGGAATTATTCTCTTAACCGATGTCTAATGGGAACCAAGGTTTTGTTTTATCTGTACTCGCTTCCATCGTTCGACTGTATCCTATCGATCGAATCTTCGAACTTTAGGTAGAAACTAATGGGTGTAAACATGTGTTTGAGACATGTTATGTTTGATGGTTGCAAGTGGATGCAAGTGGTTGCTAGTGGTTGCTCGTGGATGCATATACACACACTAGGCACTAGATCGGCTCAAAAACACTCTCATACTGCATATGGATATGTGTGCAGTTTTCAATTTTTGTGGATGTAGAATGATTGACTCCTCAAATGGATGTTGCATTTGGATGAATGGTTATGCACTCATATAGAAATGATGTGTATCAAATAGGATTTCTTGCATACATATTTGGACTCATGGCACTAACATGATTCGCATTAAGGAGGTCAACTGGATCAGTAGACCGCCTAATTTTGCATTAGATAAGAAACATATACACACACTTTGCATATGTTCATACGACATTAGGAACCTTTTAAGGACAATGGATGCTTGTGATTGAATGGTTGAGTAGATGGATGTTGGACGTTAGGATACATTCTTCTTAACTTGAAGATTTCGGGGACGAAATCCTTTAAGGAGGGGAGAATGTAACACCCCGTATTTTCTGAGAATATTAAAATAACAAATTAAAGAATAATTTATTTGAAAAAGAGGAATGAGAAAAGAATGATAGCAAATGTAACACCCCGTGTATTCTATAACTGTGGAATTAACAAATTAAAGTATAATTAATTTGAAATCAAAGAACTAAGGGAAACGGGATACGCCATTGCGTTCGTCTCGGAAAAATACGCGAAATAGAGTCCGAGTTTTCGAAAAACGGAGTCCGTATGAAGAAGATATGGCCTTCGGAAGTTTCTGAATTCGAACAGAATAAAACAGTTTAAAAATTAAAACCGGGCCCAATTGGCCAAGGCGGGAAAACTCCCGCCTAAGACACCCAGGTCGACTGGGCTGTCGACCTGGTCTAACCAGGTCGACAGGGCTGTCGACAGGGCTGTCGACCTGGTCCAGACCCAGGTCGAACCCAGTCCACCCTGGCTGGCCTATTCTATGTTGGTCGATTTTCTGTGGTATGCTTTGTCATTAGGGCTAGGTGGCAGGCTCTAATTGGTCCCTCTTGCGAATGAATGGCTACGATCAATCCAGGCAACATCGATGGTCCTAATCAGTTCATAAACTCTATAAAAATGGCCCTAGACTCTACCTAGGTTTCTTACACAATTCTCTAGCCTCCATTGCTCTCTTCTTCTAATTAAAAATAAAAATGGCGTCTCTGCTCTGCTGGAATTAAAACTAGAAGATAATCAACATCAGCCTAAGCAACTCAATTCAAACTAGAGATTAAAGTTTCTGCAAAGATTCTACAACAAGTTAAAGTTCTTTAATCCAATCAAGGCAAGTACAGTTATTCTCCGCTATAAACGTTAATTATAATTTTGATATGCATTTAAAACTGAGTTTGAGGTTGTATATATATTCTCTTCTGTTGGATCTGTTTTCTGTGACTGTTCTGTATTCCTTTCTTCTTTTCTGTTTCTATAGCCAGGCTACCACGAGCCTGTGCCCAATCTCATAAAGAGATTAACGTATGAACGCAAAATTTGGGACAATTAATGAATGATGCGAAATTTGACAAGACTGAATTGAATGTATGACTTGAGGTCTGAGGCATAAAATATATTGGACATGTGACTTGGGATTGGATGCATAAATTTGACTATGAACATATAATTTATGCATGTTGTATGCATAGTTATGTTGTAATTTAGATCGGTAATTAATTAGAAAATAAGCATATAAACTAGTTTTAGACCTATGCATATTCTGTGATAAAAGAAGAAGAGGAACCACTGTAAGATTACATATGATTTGAGACTTTGGACAAAATGCATATAAAAGTCAAGATTGGATTTTTAGAAGATATGATTTAAAGATTTAGATTTTTGGGTATAGTTTGCATAATGATTCATGACTTAAAAAGAAGAAGATATGGAAGCTTAGGTGTAAAAGATTTGCATTAATTAGGATACCTATTATTGTGATTACACCTAAATAGGGATTTTTGGATATATGGCATGCATTGAAATTAATGGTTATATTTGGTATAATTTATATGTGAATCTGCTGTAAGATGCTAGTTTAACAAAAATTGGAACATATGTTATATGGCAAATTATGTCCATATTCTGTGCTATGTAACTTTATGCAAACATGGAGTATATGTTGTGAATCATGACAATTATGTAAGCATATGAATTTAGGCCAATTTATGATTGGGCAAGGCATGTAAATAGAACTTTTAGAAATATTAAATTTGCTAAATCTGCTAATTTGTCAAGTTGCCTAAACTACTAGTTTTGTTATATTGCCTAGACTGCTAATTAGATTGAGATGCCTAATCTGTTAAATTTGTCGGTTGAAATGCCTAACCTGTTATATGCCAAAATCTGCTAAGTTGCTAAATCTGTTAAATCCGTTAAGTCATATAAAATATGTTATCTGCTATGTTGATATAATCATCCTGTTATTGATATAATCTGAATTGGCATATATATTGGGCGTGCGCATAAACGGTAAATTGCTAATTAATTGGCCGCAAAGATAAACATGGCTAACTCGAGGTTAGAATGAGTTTGTGGCGTAAATCTGCCCGGAACCGCCCGGCACATCCAGTGGCCGCAAACAATAGGTTCTAATGTGAGAAGTTAGTCATAACATGCGTAAGACACGAGGTTAGGTCTGGCTTGTGGCAGAAGTCTGCCCGGAACCGCCCGGCATATCCAGCGGCCACAAGCTACCGACCTAATGTGAGAGGTCTGTGCATTAATAATTAATTAATGCAAAATCTAAGATAAGAATGACGTCTAAAACGTATTGGGGAAAATAGGGTTAAACCAAAGGGATTAATAGATGTAGTAAAACCCGTCCATGAATCTGTAGGCCCAATACAAAGTTAGACAAATCTGAAAAATCTGTACATCTGACCTGTTAGTCTGAAAACTTGTTAACTTAATTTGTGAATTAGTAAATCTGAATTCTGTATGTCTGAACTTGTAAACAAGTTAATCTGAAATCTGTTAGTCTGGGGACACAAGGTTAGGAGGGGAATTACTTGTGTCATCTGTTGTTTGGGACCCATATTAGTCAGTAACCCTTTCTGGTATCAAAACTTTGACCCAACAGTAGGTAGGGTCCGGGCACGCTTACTGAACTAATTATAAGTGGTTCATTCTGATAATGGCGAGGGGTGTTGATGGTGCGTTCCAACCGGGTCATGTGCGTGCATGGATCCCGGTCTGCCTCTGAGGATGTAAGACGCCGTGACATCTGTAAATAGGTCTGTGCCAATTGGTTGTCACTTTAGGGAGTGATACACCCTACTGTGGGGCCGACACAGGATATTTATGTATTAGGGAGCCGATCGCTTGGGGTAGGGTTTTAGGGTACGCTTAGTTCTGTCTGTTTCTGTTGGTACCGTCTGTTTCTGTTGGGTGGTAACACCTGTCTGTTTCTGTGTGGTACCGTCTGTTCGGGTGGTAAAGGCCCATTACTAGTGTACACCTAATTCCACATTCTGTCTCCATAGGGATAAATCTGTTTCTTCTTCTGTCTGTTTCTGATCGGGTAGTAAAGGCCCATTACTAGCATTCTGTTTCTGTTAAAGTATCCTGTACCCGTTCCTACTTCAGTTTAGACATTAGAGTGACACCTAATTCTGCTATACTAGTATTAGTGCAGAGAAGTGTAAAACAATAGTTTATAGCATTCTGTTTTTCTGTTATATCTGCTACACCTGTTATAGTTATCTCACATCCAGTTTTATGTTCATATCATATTATTATTATCTGTTCATATGCTGAAAGTCACTGGACTTGCCAGACTTTTTGTCTGACCCTTGTTGTTTCGCCTCCCTTCTTCCGTTTCCCCCCCCCAGGTTATCCAAGGAGGGAAATACTTTAGCTTGATCCGGATTTCTCTTTGCTTGAAGTGCTTAAAGTATGACTTGGCTCTGTATAGCTTCCGTTCCATGGGGATTATGATTTTAAACTATGCATTTTGAAGGCTTTTGTACAAGACTGATATTTTGTACTTGAATTCTGAAATTGAAAGGATGTAACCATATTAATTTCTGTTTCCGCTGTAATAAAGTTAAAATTTTTCAAGTACTGTTTTATCTGTCTTGTAAGTTTCTGCCCTGTTTACTAAAATGCTCCACCAAAGTTAAGGCATTCCCTTTGTGAGTGACCTTAACGAAGGTGGGGTGTTACACTTGGTATCAGAGCTGAAGGTTACCAGATTGGGTAAAGTTTTTGAAAACTGTTTTCAAAAAGGTTTTGAAAGGAAGTATTTTCAAAAATAAAGCTTATTTTGAAAAACATGATCCCCAAGAGCCATATATCTTTCTTTCAGTCCTTTTTATATTGAACCTTTCCTTTTTCGTTTTAGCATGTCTGAAGCATCTGAGATACCAGAGGGTGTCCATGTACCCGGTTGGTTTCGTCAATATCTTGAGGCTAGGACCGCCGCTGCAGGTCCAGCAAATGATCCCCCTCCTCCACCCCCTCCTCGTGCAATTGCTTTCTCAAAAATCTGTAGAGATTTTAGGGCCATGGGTGGGAAGGATTTCAAAGGAACCGAATCATTCGTAGAAGCAAGGAATTGGCTCAAAGAAACTGAGGATCTATTCGTTATCTTCGAGGTGGACGATAGGCAGAAGGTACAGTTGGCAGTATGGCTGCTCAAAGACGAAGCTTCCTATTGGTGGGAAGTCACTAACGCCGAGAGGTCGGTTGAGACATGGATGGATTTCAGAACAAGGTTTGAGACAAAATTCCTCTCGCATGCTGAACGAAGTTTACAACTGGAAAAGTTCTTATCTCTTAAGCAAGGAAGTATGACGGTCAAGGAATACGTCAACCAGTTCAACCAACTAGCTAGGTTCGGATTGGATTTAGTCAACACTCAGCATTAAAAGGCTCTCCGCTTTGTTAAAGGATTGAATGAGCCACTGCACAGCTTAGCCATGACCCACGTACCTATGGGAGCGACTTACGAGAAATTGGTGGACATGGCACTACTGCACGAGGAAGACAAGGGCCCGAAAGAGACAAAGAAGGAAGAACCACAGAATAAGAAAGCGGGGCCCAAAAAGGAAACACAAAAGAAGGATGAGAAGTCTGAAGATAAGAAGGGGAAAAAGTGCTTTACTTGTGGGAGCTCAACTCATCTGAACAAGGATTGCAGAAAAAGGAAGGGCGCTTGCTTCAATTGTGGGGAGATGGGACACTTCACTAGGGACTGCCCGAAGAGACGAGGACAAGGAAGGCAGGCAAACACTCTTGAGGCTAATGGCTAGGATAGAAATAGGAAAATTTCTATAGTAGGTTTAATTTCTTTATCTGATTATGGAGTTAAGACTTTTTCTGATTCTGGTATTTTGATTTTGTAATCGATACTCTGCACTTTAATGCTAGTATTATTTCTGAATTCCGCTATAGATTCAGACCCATAAGGGTTATGGATCATCTGTTTGAGACTGGGGTTTGAGGGATATCTGTGTTAGGCGTCAAGTATGACGCATACATTCTGAGTTTTCATGGGGTGTCAATTTGATATTGGTTTCGGTCTTTGGGGCCGATACTTAGGACCCATGTCTAATGGGAACCAAATTTTCGTTCTATCTGTACTCGCTTCCATCATTCGACTGTATCCTATCGATCGAATATTTGAGCTTTAGGTAGAAACTAATGGGTGTAAACATGTGTTTGAGACATGTTATGTTTGATGGTTGCAAGTGGATGCAAGTGGTTGCTAGTGGTTGCTCGTGGATGCATATACACACACTAGGCACTAGATCGGCTCGAAGCACTCTCATACTGCATATGGATGTGTGAGCATTTTTAAATTTTTATGGATGCAAAATGGTTGAATCAGCATATGGATGTTGCATATGAATGAGCAGTTGTGCACTCATATAGAAATGATATGTGTCAAATAGGAGAATTTGCATACATATTGGACTCATGGCACTAACATGATTTGCATTAAGGAGGTCGACTGAATCAGTCGACCGCCTGATTTTGCATTAGATACGGACATGAACACACACTGTGCATTTAAACATGAAAGCATTAGAAGTCTATAAGGACAATGGATGCCTGTGGTTGATGATTGAGTAGATGGATGATTGGATGGTAGGACACATTCTTCTTAACTTGAAGATTTCGGGGACGAAATCCTTTTAAGTGGGGGAGAATGTAACACCCCGTGTATTCTATAACTGTGGAATTAACAAATTAAAGTATAATTAATTTGAAATCAAAGAACTAAGGGAAACGGGATACGCCATTGCGTTCGTCTCGGAAAAATACGCGAAATAGAGTCCGAGTTTTCGAAAAACGGAGTCCGTATGAAGAAGATATGGCCTTCGGAAGTTTCTGAATTCGAACAGAATAAAACAGTTTAAAAATTAAAACCGGGCCCAATTGGCCAAGGCGGTAAAACTCCCGCCTAAGACACCCAGGTCGACTGGGCTGTCGACCTGGTCTAACCAGGTCGACAGGGCTGTCGACAGGGCTGTCGACCTGGTCCAGACCCAGGTCGAACCCAGTCCACCCTGGCTGGCCTATTCTATATTGGTCGATTTTCTGTGGTATGCTTTGTCATTAGGGCTAGGTGGCAGGCTCTAATTGGTCCCTCTTGCGAATGAATGGCTACGATCAATCCAGGCAACATCGATGGTCCTAATCAGTTCATAAACTCTATAAAAATGGCCCTAGACTCTACCTAGGTTTCTTACACAATTCTCTAGCCTCCATTGCTCTCTTCTTCTAATTAAAAATAAAAATGGCGTCTCTGCTCTGCTGGAATTAAAACTAGAAGATAATCAACATCAGCCTAAGCAACTCAATTCAAACTAGAGATTAAAGTTTCTGCAAAGATTCTACAACAAGTTAAAGTTCTTTAATCCAATCAAGGCAAGTACAGTTATTCTCCGCTATAAACGTTAATTATAATTTTGATATGCATTTAAAACTGAGTTTGAGGTTGTATATATATTCTCTTCTGTTGGATCTGTTTTCTGTGACTGTTCTGTATTCCTTTCTTCTTTTCTGTTTCTATAGCCAGGCTACCACGAGCCTGTGCCCAATCTCATAAAGAGATTAACGTATGAACGCAAAATTTGGGACAATTAATGAATGATGCGAAATTTGACAAGACTGAATTGAATGTATGACTTGAGGTCTGAGGCATAAAATATATTGGACATGTGACTTGGGATTGGATGCATAAATTTGACTATGAACATATAATTTATGCATGTTGTATGCATAGTTATGTTGTAATTTAGATCGGTAATTAATTAGAAAATAAGCATATAAACTAGTTTTAGACCTATGCATATTCTGTGATAAAAGAAGAAGAGGAACCACTGTAAGATTACATATGATTTGAGACTTTGGACAAAATGCATATAAAAGTCAAGATTGGATTTTTAGAAGATATGATTTAAAGATTTAGATTTTTGGGTATAGTTTGCATAATGATTCATGACTTAAAAAGAAGAAGATATGGAAGCTTAGGTGTAAAAGATTTGCATTAATTAGGATACCTATTATTGTGATTACACCTAAATAGGGATTTTTGGATATATGGCATGCATTGAAATTAATGGTTATATTTGGTATAATTTATATGTGAATCTGCTGTAAGATGCTAGTTTAACAAAAATTGGAACATATGTTATATGGCAAATTATGTCCATATTCTGTGCTATGTAACTTTATGCAAACATGGAGTATATGTTGTGAATCATGACAATTATGTAAGCATATGAATTTAGGCCAATTTATGATTGGGCAAGGCATGTAAATAGAACTTTTAGAAATATTAAATTTGCTAAATCTGCTAATTTGTCAAGTTGCCTAAACTACTAGTTTTGTTATATTGCCTAGACTGCTAATTAGATTGAGATGCCTAATCTGTTAAATTTGTCGGTTGAAATGCCTAACCTGTTATATGCCAAAATCTGCTAAGTTGCTAAATCTGTTAAATCCGTTAAGTCATATAAAATATGTTATCTACTATGTTGATATAATCATCCTGTTATTGATATAATCTGAATTGGCATATATATTGGGCGTGCGCATAAACGGTAAATTGCTAATTAATTGGCCGCAAAGATAAACATGGCTAACTCGAGGTTAGAATGAGTTTGTGGCGTAAATCTGCCCGGAACCGCCCGGCACATCCAGTGGCCGCAAACAATAGGTTCTAATGTGAGAAGTTAGTCATAACATGCGTAAGACACGAGGTTAGGTCTGGCTTGTGGCAGAAGTCTGCCCGGAACCGCCCGGCATATCCAGCGGCCACAAGCTACCGACCTAATGTGAGAGGTCTGTGCATTAATAATTAATTAATGCAAAATCTAAGATAAGAATGACGTCTAAAACGTATTGGGGAAAATAGGGTTAAACCAAAGGGATTAATAGATGTAGTAAAACCCGTCCATGAATCTGTAGGCCCAATACAAAGTTAGACAAATCTGAAAAATCTGTACATCTGACCTGTTAGTCTGAAAACTTGTTAACTTAATTTGTGAATTAGTAAATCTGAATTCTGTATGTCTGAACTTGTAAACAAGTTAATCTGAAATCTGTTAGTCTGGGGACACAAGGTTAGGAGGGGAATTACTTGTGTCATCTGTTGTTTGGGACCCATATTAGTCAGTAACCCTTTCTGGTATCAAAACTTTGACCCAACAGTAGGTAAGGTCCGGGCACGCTTACTGAACTAATTATAAGTGGTTCATTCTGATAATGGCGAGGGGTGTTGATGGTGCGTTCCAACCGGGTCATGTGCGTGCATGGATCCCGGTCTGCCTCTGAGGATGTAAGACGCCGTGACATCTGTAAATAGGTCTGTGCCAATTGGTTGTCACTTTAGGGAGTGATACACCCTACTGTGGGGCCGACACAGGATATTTATGTATTAGGGAGCCGATCGCTTGGGGTAGGGTTTTAGGGTACGCTTAGTTCTGTCTGTTTCTGTTGGTACCGTCTGTTTCTGTTGGGTGGTAACACCTGTCTGTTTCTGTGTGGTACCGTCTGTTCGGGTGGTAAAGGCTCATTACTAGTGTACACCTAATTCCACATTCTGTCTCCATAGGGATAAATCTGTTTCTTCTTCTATCTGTTTCTGATCGGGTAGTAAAGGCCCATTACTATCATTCTGTTTCTGTTAAAGTATCCTGTACCCGTTCCTACTTCAGTTTAGACATTAGAGTGACACCTAATTCTGCTATACTAGTATTAGTGCAGAGAAGTGTAAAACAATAGTTTATAGCATTCTGTTTTTCTGTTATATCTGCTACACCTGTTATAGTTATCTCACATCCAGTTTTATGTTCATATCATATTATTATTATCTGTTCATATGCTGAAAGTCACTGGACTTGCCAGACTTTTTGTCTGACCCTTGTTGTTTCGCCTCCCTTCTTCCGTTTCCCCCCCAGGTTATCCAAGGAGGGAAATACTTTAGCTTGATCCGGATTTCTCTTTGCTTGAAGTGCTTAAAGTATGGCTTGGCTCTGTATAGCTTCCGTTCCATGGGGATTATGATTTTAAACTATGCATTTTGAAGGCTTTTGTACAAGACTGATATTTTGTACTTGAATTCTGAAATTGAAAGGATGTAACCATATTAATTTCTGTTTCCGCTGTAATAAAGTTAAAATTTTTCAAGTACTGTTTTATCTGTCTTGTAAGTTTCTGCCCTGTTTACTAAAATGCTCCACCAAAGTTAAGGCATTCCCTTTATGAGTGACCTTAACGAAGGTGGGGTGTTACAGCATTGTTCTAAGGTTTGTAAGCAAAAGACTTAGTAGCTCATTTGGTTAGAACATGTGACTTGCATACAAGAGGTACAGAGTTCGATCCCCGCCAGTGCCATATTTTTGTTTTAGGGGAGTGGCTAAAAAGTGGCTTAGTGTGAACGTAGTTCAAAAAGTGGTTTAGTGTGAAAATGGTTAATTATGAAGAAGTTATTAAGCCCTGAAGTTTGTATGCATATGAGAGAAGTATATATATAGATATATATATATAAATTAAATAAATAAATATGCAAAAAAGTTCAATACAACGAATTGGGAGGGGGAATAACCGAACCGGCCCATTTTTGAGGTCGACCCGAGCCTCGCTGGGTCGACTAGAGGTTAATCCAGGGTGTTTGGCTGTCAACCCGTGGGCCGATTCGCTCAAATGCAGATTTTGCATCTGATTGGTTCTCATGGTTCAGGGTTAATCTAATGGTCCTAAATAACTTCCTACACCTATATATACATTCCTAACCTAAACATAAATCTCTTACACAATTCTCTAGCCTCCATTGCTCTCTTCTTCTCTAAAAAATAAATCAATGGCGTCTCTACTCTGCTGAAACCTAAGCTAGGACTTGTGCTTCTTCTTCCTCCAATTCTGATTAGGATTAAAAGAGAACAACTACAACACCTTTTTCTTTTAGAATCCAACCAAGGCAAGTACAATTATTTTCCGATATGAAATTTAATTATGATCCTAGCATGATAATAAATCTGAATCTGAGGTTATGTCTTTTTCTGTTTATCAGATCTGTTCTTCTGTTTTATTGTTATTGTTCTGTTTGTTCTGTACTTCTTCCTCCGTTCTTCCCCTTTTGCTTTTATATAGCCAGGCTACCACGAGCCTGAGCAAAATCTCATAAGAGAAATGCATAAACGCCAAATTTGGGAAAAATAATGAATGATGCATAATTTGAACATGACTGATCTATAACTGATTTGAGGACACAACACATGTTGTAATTCAGGACATAAATCAGAGGCATATTATATGAGATGGTTTATGACTTAGAACATAAAGAACATAGGTAGTAACTTAGAACATAATTCTGAGGCATATAATTGGACATGTTATATTTAAAACATGAGGTGTATTGAACATATAACTTGAGTTTTGAGGCATAAAAAATATTGGACATATGACTTGGGATTTGGGGCGTAAAGTTTAACTGTAAACATGTAATTTATTTGGATGCATGGTACATGTTGAAATTTAAGATCTAAATTTGTAACTAATTTAAGGACAAGACATAAGTTGTAATTCAAGATCTAGATCTGGACATACTATATATATTGTAGTCTGTAATTTTAAAGAAGGAGGAGAAATTTGCATATGACTTAGGTGTAAAAAGATCTATATTAAGATTTGATAACTATTAAGTGTGAATACACCTAAATGGGGATTTTTGGATATGTGACATGCATTGTAATCAATGGCTATATTTAGATTTGCTAAATCTGTTATCTGTTTAATCTGTTGAATTGCCTAAACTGCTAAATATGTTGAAACGCCAAATCTGCTAATTAAACTGCCTAATCTGCTAAATCTATTGTGTCGCCTATTCTGTTAAATCTGTTGAAAAGCTGAATAATTGTAATTTCTAGGCAACTTAAGATTGAGTAAAACATGTTATTTTGATCAATCTGCTGCGACTTGAGAAGAAGTCAAATCTGTTAAATGGACATAATTAGCCTAATATCTGTATAATTTGTAATAGAATAAATTGGTTGTAATAAGAATGCTGAGACACGAGGTTAGACTCATGTTTGCGGTAGAAGCCTGCCCGGACCCAACCGGCTTAACCAGCAACCGCAAACTGTCAGTCTAATGTGTGAGGTCGTAGGCATAACTAAAATATGCTTAGACACAAGGTTAGGTCTGGCTTATGGCAGAAGTCTGCCCGGAACCGCCCGGCACATCCAGCGGCCACAAGCTAACGACCTAATGTGAGAGGTCTGCGCATTAATAATTAATTAATGCAAATCTAAGATAAATATGATGTCTAAAACGTGTTGGGTGGGTAGGGTTAAACCAACTGAACTAATGAATTTAATAAACCCGTTTCATGAATCTGTAGGCCCAATACAAAGATAGACAATCTGTAAGTTTGTTAAATCCGTATATCTTATCCGTTAGTCTGAAAACTTGTTAACGGGATTGTCTAATCTGTGAACTAGTTGATCTGAACTCTGTATGTTTGAAACTTGTAAAAAAGTTAATCTGAAATATGTTAGTCTGGGGACACAATGTTAGGAGGGAAAATACTTGTGTCATTTGTTGCTTGGGACCCATATTAGTCAGTAACCCTTTCTGGTATCAAAACTATGACCCAACAGTAGGTAGGGTCCGGGCACGCTTACTGAACTAATTATAAGCGGTTCATTCTGATAATGGCGAGGGGTGTTGATGGTGCGTTCCAACCGGGTCATGTACGTGCATGGATCCCGGTCTGCCTCTGAGGATGTAAGACGCCGTGACATCTATAAATAGGTCTGTGTCATTCAAAGGTTGCCACTTTAGGGAATGATACACCCTTTTGTGGGGCTGGCACAGGGTATTTATGTATTGGGGAGCCGATCGTGTGGGGTAGGACTTAGGGTACACTTAACTCTGTCTGTTTCTGTGGGGTACCGTTTGTTTCTGTTGGGTGGTAACACCTGTCTGTTTCTGCGTGGTACCGTCTGTTGGGGTGGTAAAGGCCCATTTACTAGTGTACACCTAATTCTACATTCTGTTTCCATAGGGATTAATCTGTTTCTGTTTCTGCACCTTCTGTTCGGGTAGTAAAGGCCCATTATTGGCATTCTGTTTTTGTACCTTCTATTGGGGCGGTAAAGGCCCATTACTAGCATTCTCTTCTGTGGAAATTATTCTGTTTCCGTTTCTGTTTTAGTTTAGACATTGGGGTGACACCTAATCCTGTTATACTAGTATTGGTGCAGTGAAGTGAAAAGTAATAGCTTATATCTTCCTTTTTCTTCTGTTTAGTTTAAGTATATATGTTACTCTTGTTGCTATCATCTCTTATCCAGCTTTATTTTCATGTTATGATTATTATTATCTGTTCATATGTTGAAAGTCACTGGACTTGCCAGACTATTATGTCTGACCCTTGTTGTTTCTCCTCTTTTCTTCCGTTCCCCCCCTCCCCCCCCCCCACCACAGATTTCTAAGGAGAGAATACTCTAGCTTGATCCGGATTCCTTCTGCTTGAAGTGCTTGAAGTATGGCTTGGCTCTTTATAGCTTCTGTTCTGTGGGGATTATGATTTTAAAGTTTTGTACTCTGATGGTTTTGAACAAGGCTGATATATATGTACTTGAGTTTTTGGTAAAGTTGTAACCAAATTGATTTCTGTTTTTTTTCGCTGCAATAAAGTTATAAAGTTTTTCAAGTACTATTTTATATTTGTCGTGTAACATTTTATTATGTCTACTAAAACGCTCCATCAAAGTTAAGGCATTCCCTTTGTGAGTGACCTTAACGGAGGTAGGGTGTTACAATGAGGTTGAAGAAGTTGCGACCACTAATAAGAGATTGAACATTGGTGGAAGAAATGTTGGAAAGAAGGTAAAGTCATTAAGTGGGAACGCTAAAGGTCCAATAGATTTTACTAGCCTATATGAAGTTAGCGCAATGCTTATTTATTTTACTAATAGTTGCCTCAGGTAATTGATAAGTAAGCAACCAATACATCACCATCGGAGTACATAACGTATCCCAAGAAATTTTATGTTTTTTACTAGCCTATATGAAGTTAGCGCAAAGCTTATTTATTTTACTAATAGTTGCCTCAGGTAATTGATAAGTAAGAAACCAATACATCACCATCGGAGTAATCACAGAGCGAATTAATTCAATTTTACCTGCCATAGACAGAAGCCTGCAGTCCCAACTATCCATACGTTGTCTTATTTTATCAAAAAGTTTGCCACAGTATGAAAAATGCAGGTAGTTGTTAGATAAAGGAACACCAAGATATTTCCCCGGTAGTTTACTTTCTTTCATGTCCAAACTCTGTAGAAATTGCGTCAATATTATTATAAATAAGCACTATAATGTTCATTATTTGTATGTAGGAGAAAAAAATCTATTCTCTTTAGGTGTTAGGATTTGAGATATCTTCTCCATTTTAGTTTTCCTTGTAATCTTTTAGTGGTTTAATAAAAGTTTTGTTTTAGTGGAATTATTTTATCATTATTTTTCTTCACTTCTTATGTCTTCTAAAATCTAATTGTGTAGAGATCCTAGGAAAATTCTTAACAGTTGTTATCAGAGCTTGCTACATGAATTTTTTGAAGAGAGTTTGGTCATGGAGAAGATAAATATGGAGAAACTTAATGGAAGAAATTCAGGGTTACGGAAAGCGAAGATGGACGACTATCTCTGTCTTAATGATCTTCACCAACCCTTGAAAAATGACGGGGAGAAGCCAAATGGCATAACTGAGGTAAAGTGGGAAATTTTGGATAGGAAGGTTGTAGGGTTATTAGGTGTTTTTATTTGGAGAATTCAGTATTTCATATTGTTGCTAATGAAATATATGCTTGTGCGATTTGGAAAAAGTTAGAAGGAATATATGCAAAGAACTCTGTAACAAACAAGACGCTTCTTATGAGAAGATTGGTGAATCTCAAGCTTAAAGAAGGTGAGTCAATTGGAGAGCATTTTATGATTTTCAGGCAATTGTGAACCAATTGGCAGCCGTAAATTACAAGGTAGATGATTAGACACAAGCTTTGATGTTGATGAGTTCATTACCGGAGAGTTGGAATATGACAGCCCGCATTTTACATATCAGAGGATCGTAAAATATTTTTATTTTATTCCTTGAGAGTTGAATCATTCTCATATTTTAATATGTTGCTTATGGGGATGTGAGACAAGTCCATAATTTTTAACAATTTTGTTTGTGACTATTTTGCCCCTATCAGTCTTGTACAGGGCATAACTTTTGACTCCGGTCGAATCAGGTGGTGAGATCTGTGCCATTGGAAAGGAAATGATAATTGCCTTTCCGCATAGTGGTTACATTAAAGATTTGGTTCAGTGGTTTGGGAGGAATCGCTGTTTTAAGGGTTTTCAATTAGTTGTCCAGGTTTATAAAGCCATAATGGGCTATTTTGGAGAGGGCCATTAGTGGGCTAGTGGGAGGGTATAAAGAGGGGGTGGAAGGTATGCGAAATGATTTAGTTTCTATATTCTTTCATTTGGTGGCCTATGTTCCTCCTTCCTTTAACACCTTTCCACCATTAAAAATCAAAATCTAAGGAAGGAAATTGAAGATCTACATCATTTGAAGTGAGAGTTCATCGGATCAAGGGGTTTGGTTCAAATTGCTTGCTGTCCGGAATCTTAATACATTGATTTTAGCTTGTTTGAGAGAATCGGTGAGTGATTTGCATCTCTCACATGGATTCAATGAAGTATATGAATGTTTGATCATGTTTTTCATCAAATTCAAGTGTTTACCATAGATCTACACCTTAGTAAGTTCATTTTCATATGAATCACTATAGGATCTCATTTAATATGTTTAAATCGGTAATTCTTATGCCATTTCATATGTTTATGTAAGTTAGATCCTCAACTTAGATCATATGTTCATTTATCATTATTTTGGTGAAATTGTGTAATTGTGGTTATAATTGTTGTTTTCATGTTACTAGTGAATTCATATCATGTTTGTGGTCATATTTGATGAGTTGGACAAGTTGGTTTCATCGAATTAGTCGTTTGGCGAAGTTTTGGTCGACTTCGGATGTAAACGGGGTCTATGCAGGTTTTGGGTCGAGCGTAAAGGCCACGGGTCGAGTGTGTAGTACAATGTGTAGTACCAGGTGTAGTACAAGCAGGGTCGGTCATGCATCAGCCCAGGGAGGTGGTCGGTCGAGCGAGCATGATTAAGGTTGAGCGAGCCTAGGGTCGAATAGGGGATCGGCCGACCAATAGGCCAAAGTGGGTCGATCGCACTAAGTTGGTCCAAGAAGCAGGTTCGGTCGAACATCAATTGGGTCAGTCAGCAAGCATGGGTTTGGTCGATCGAGACTAGGAGTAAGTGGACCGGTTCGGTTGTGCATGGTCTGGTTTGGCAGGGTTTTGGTCAAGCAGCTTGGGATCAGGTCGGTCGGTCTCTACTGTGATGTTGAAGGGTCGGCCGCTCTGGTCGTTAGAACAGTGTAAAGTAGTGTCGGTTAGACTCTGGTCGGTCGCACAGGGTCATTTTTGAAAATTTTATTTTTTGGGTGTGACTCAGATTTGAACAAAAAGATCTGAAAAAAATATTTTTCGAGGGCAACCCTATCCCCCCCGAAACCCTAGCCGCAGCGCAGTAGTGTAATTCAGCTCAGTGGTTTGGTGACTTCGTAATGAATTCAATGGGGGACGAAGTGAAGTGATTTGTTCGTCGGATGTGACGAGTGTGGAGACGACTCAATGATGTATTGAGTTCGTGTGAAGTAATTGCTCTTAAGTGTTATGAGCTTTTGAGTTGTCGTAATTGATAACGACTAGAGATGAGAAGGTCGAGGAATTATCGTTGTCGTAGGTTCTATCGGGCTCAAAGCAGGGGTACGATGGAAATACTGGTTGTAGGTCAAGTACCCCGGGTGTCATGTATGGCCTAGACATGTGTTGTGTATAGTGTGTGGGGTTTTTGCTAGAACCGGGGAGTCGAGTATGGTCCTTGACAGTTGATGGCAAATTGTTTAGCCATTCATACGATTAACGATGGTTTCAAAGCAAGGTTTGCGGTGATAGCCAAAGTCAGTCATGGACGCTTGAATCCTTGGTTGTATTGATTGTACCATCTCATGGAGATTATCTGACTTCGAATGAGGTGTTCTTTAGGTGCTTGTTTGATATTGGTTTCGGCCTCAGAGGCTTGTGCTTCTGGGATGCTAAGTTCGATGAGGGTAGTTTTCGTGAGATATAACTAGATGTTGTGTGAATTGTTTTTCCATGTATGAATGGTTGTTCTGATTGCCATGGCTGAGTTGTTGTTTCCTTTGGATGTATGGATCGCAAAGGCTATCACTGTCACGTGTGGGGAAGGCAGGTGTGGGTTCTTCTCTGGAGTTGGGTAGATTAGTTCGTTTATTTACCCATTCTCTTATACTTTATTGATGATGTTTGTTAGCTGTTTTATCGCTCATTAAGATTGTTGTCTGACTCAAGGTTTTATGTTTCCCTCTTATTACCTTTGGCTGTTAATCCGATTGTTTGGATGGGCAGACTAGGTGGCAGGTGACAGGTGATAGCTTAGTGAGGATGATGTTGCTGTTCGGAGGCGAGCAGGAGGCTAGCGTACTATCTTTACTACTATCTATAACCTTTATTTTCCGCTGTTTGTTATTCTACTCTGAGTGATGCAGTGAGGTAAAATTGTATAAATATTGCTGAATCTAAGCGTATGGATACCACTTTCTAGTTGTTATGGAAGTCTAGTGTTTTTCTGATTTACTAATAATGCCTGTTGCATATAGTCTATTATATTTTATCCTTGCGATGTGAGTTTACGACAGGTTCCGATGATGTTTACCTACCTTGATGATCGTCCATATATAACTGCCGTGCACACTTTTCAATGCACTATTCCTCTTGTATGGTGCAGGGGTTATGGGCAGTCGTCACATGGAAAGACTTGCGATTGCATTGAATAATTCAAATTTAGATGGCGTTGTTTCAATGGTGTCGGTGGTCATTAGTTTGCTTAATGAGGAGATACAGAGAATGAATCTAATATAAGAAAAGGATAAGCTAGAAAAAGAAAGTAGAAATCTATTTGAAGAGGTCAATTTTGCTAGGAAATGTAGGCGTTCAAATACGGATAGACGATCAAATAATTCAAATGTAGAAAGAGATTTCATTTGTTATTACTGTGAAAAACCCAGTCATCAGCTAAGATTTTGCAACAAACTTAGAAAGGATAAAGAAAGAATAAAAGCATTAGAGGAAGACAAAGTCAGGGTTGATGAAAGGAGCAACGGAGAAGTAAATTTTGGTGAAGATCTTGATGATAATGTCCTATTTGTCGATAAAGACAAAAGTAAAGATTGGTTACTTGATTCAGGCGCGTGTTTGCACATACGCAATCAAATAGAAGCATTTATTAATTATGAAACAAACTGATAAAGTGGAATCTGCTAATGGTGAAGATTTGCATGTTAAAGGCATGGGTTCAATTAGGTTAAGATGAACGATGGAAGGGTGGTGAAGCTAACAGGAGTTAGGTACATCACAGAAATTAAGAAGAATCTTGCTTCAATAGGACAGTTAGAACAAAAAGGCAGCAACTTTTCGACTAGAGGTGGAGTCCCAAGGGTTTGGAGGGATAATAAGGAGCTTCTGCGCGTGAAACATGGAAATAATAACATATATAAATTGCTTGGAAAAATGATAGAGAATGAAATACCTTCTCAAAGTGGTGGTGGAAATTCAAATCTATCAAAATCAAGGTGGAGCCAGCAACAAGAAGCTGCGAAGACCACATGAAGCCATTGTGGTATTACAAACTGTCCTAATTTATTTATAACATGCATGTCTAATTTAAAGCATGCATAATTTATTTTTTTGGTGATTTGAAGATTATTCATTTTTAAAATGGCAATATTTGTTCCCATAGTACTATTGGATACTGTTTTGAAACTGGGGTTCTAGGTGGAACTTGGATGACATATATGGAATATAATATCAAGGTGGAGATTGTTAGGTTTTCTATGATACAACATTCCATATTTATGTAGATCTTGGATATATTTGAGTCTATATACAATCATCACTCAAATTCATCGCCTATTTTATAGGTTTTCTATGTTTTTGAAGATTGATTAATCTGATTGTGTAGAAATTCTAGAAAAATTCCTAACATTTTATAGTGCATTTTTCTAGCAAAAAGTCCTGCACTTGTATAAAAATCGCACAAAAATGCCGAAGGCTCAAGCCTTCCGCCATTTTGCATCTTAACTACTATTGACTATATGACAAGTGATATCAACCGAATTGAACTTGTGGCCTCTTGCATTATGTCCCAATGTCTTAACCAGTTGGGACAAAGTGCTTGTTACTCTTCAGTTGTTTTTATCTCTTTTTTTTTTGGTCAAAAATTTCAATGTTATCATTAGACAACTGTATTAACTTTATTGTGCTTAATTTTGTAGCATCGATAACATTTGCACTATGTTTTCTTTAAATTTTGCTTTCATTTTCCTGTCTTTTGCAAATTTAAAGCTTTTTAATCAAAGTTTTTAGTGCTTAACAATTGGCTTTACTGATGGATTTGTAATGACTATTCGACGAATGATGAAACCTGCAGCTCTATCAGTCATATTGATTTGACTCAAGTTTGAGACACCATTGTTATACTGATTTTGAAATTTCAAAGCATATGAATAAAACTGAAATTGAAGGGAGAGTGAAAAAGGGAACGAACTAAAATACTTTGTTTTTAAGTGAACGGAACAATTAATTTAATATCTAGACGTTGAACTTGTCCTTGTAGCAAAAAAAGATAAAAAAAATAAAAATAATAAGAATAGAATTGTGTTCTTATTTTTAATAATTATTAGAATTAACCAGGGTATAAAATATCTTTTTCCATAAATAAAAAGCTATGTTATATACACTCCATCGATAAATGCAATTTATCATAAAAGAAATACAACAACAACTAAGCCATGAATCCCAAACAAGTTAGGGTTGGCTAAACATGGAACCCAAAAAAGAATAAAAAAAGAAAAAGGAAAAAAGATAAATAAATAAATAAATTGAAAAAAAAGGTTAAAAGACAAAGTTAAAATTAAAAAGAAAAAAATTAAAAGATAAAAAAGTTAAAATTTTCCATGAAAAAAAAAACTACAGTTCTGGTACATGGATTGGTAACTTTCGTGCACTATTATCCGATATCAGCTCTTCAGATATACTCCAATTTCTCAAGTCCTTTTTTACTATCTCCTCCCATGTTATTTTAGGTCAATCTCTACCACTTTTTGGGCCTTTGGCGTGGCCTATAATTTCAACGCGCACAGGTGCATCGTGCGGTCTTCGTTGGAGAAGTCTGAACCATCTCAAGCGGTGTTGAGCTTACTTCTCTTCAACAGGTGCAACCCCAAGTTATTCCCGAATATCATCATTTCTAATCCGATCTCGTCAGTTATGCTCACAGCTCCAACGCAGCATACGCATCTCTGCTACACTAATCTTCTGGACGTGTTGCCTTTTAGTAAGCCAACATTCTAAATATAACATTGCAGGCCTGATTGTTGTTCTATAAAACCTTCCTTTAAGCTTCTGAGGAATCTTCCTATCACAGAGAATGCCAGATGTTAGTCACCATTTCACTCATCCCGCTTGAATTCTAAAACAAACATTCCTGTCAATCTCTCCATCACACTGCAACATAGATCCTAAATATCAAAAGGATTCCTTCTTAGGTACTACTTGACCAGCCAGGGTGACCTCTTCATCATCTGACCTGACACCACTGAACTCACACTTCATATACTCCGTTTTAGTTCTGCTTAGCCTGAAACCTTTCGATTCTAATGTCTCCCTCCACAACTCCAGTTGTCTATTAACTCCTATTATACTTTCGTCAATCAACACAACATCATTAGCAAAGAGCATGCACCAAGGAATCTTCCCTCGTACACCTTTTTTGATTTTGTCCATCACTAATGCAAAATTACAGGGAATCAAAGCAGAACCTTGATGTAACCCTATGTTGATGGGAAGGTCGCTGGTCTCACCATCACATGCTCTGACACTAGTCACAACCCCCACGTACATATCCTTGATAAGCTTAATGTACTTTGATGGCACCTTCTTCCTTTCTAACGCCCACCACCTGACATTCCTCGGTACTCTGTCATAAGCTTTCTCCAAACCAATAAAAACCATGTGAAGATCTTTCTTCTGCTCCCTGTATCTCTCCGTAAGCTGCCTAACAAAGAAAATCGCCTCAGTGGTTGACCTTCCAGACATAAAACCAAATTGATTTCTAGAGATACTTGTCAATCCCCTCAAACATTGTTCGCAAACTCTTTCCCAAAGCTTCATAATATGACTCATAAGCTTAATTCCTCTGTAGTTTGTGCAGCTTTGAACATCTCCTTTGTTCTTGAAGATTGGAACTAAAATGCTCCTGCTCCTCCTCCACCTCATCTGGCATCTTGTTTGATTTGAAAATATTATTAAACAACTTAGTTAGCCAGGTTATCCCTACGTCTCCAAACCATCTACACACCTCAATAGGGATGTCATCAGGCCCTACCGATTTGCCTGTTTTCATCCGTTTTAGCGCCTCCTTTACCTCGGCCTCTTGAATTCTCCGAACAAAATATCTATCGGTAATGTTGACAGGGTCTTCCAACTCGATCGAGGAGCTATCACTTTCTTCGTTGAAAGCTTATCGAAGTATGCTCTCCATCTATCTTTTATCTTGTCCTTCACCAAAATTCTATCATTCTCGTCCTTAATGCATTTAACCTGGTTGAAGTCTCTTGTCCTCCTCTCACGTAGCTTGGTTATCCTGTAGATGTCTCTCTCACCCTCCTTCGTACTCAGCCTATGATACAAATCCTCATAAGCTCGACCCCTTGCTTCACTCACCGCTCTCTTTGCAGTCTTCTTTGTCATTTTGTTCTTGTGCATGTTGTCCTCGCTCCTATGATGGTGCATGCATTTGTAGCATTCCTTCTCTTTGATAGCCTTTTGCACATCGTTGTTCCACCACCACGAATGCTTGAGTTCTCGCTTACTTCCTCTTGTTATCACAAACACCTCAATAACCACCTTCCTAATGCAAGTTGTCATCGCATTCCACATGGCATTTGTTTCTCCTTCCACGTTCCATGCCCCTTCTCCCATCACTCTATCTTTAAACACCCTTAAGGTGTAACCTTTGAGTTTCCACCATCTCGTCCTACTAATCTTCGTTTCCTTATCCTTCACCATCCGAAGACGGAACATGCATACCAAGAGTTGATGTTGTGAGACAACACATTCTCCAGGTATAACCTTGCAATCAACACAATCTTGTTTATTGTCTCTTCTAGTTAGGACAAAGTCAATCTAGCTGGAATGCTGACCACTACTGAAGGTGATCAGATGTGATTGTCTCTTTCTAAAGAAGGTATTAGCAATCATGAGATTATAAGAACAAGCGAAATTTAATATTTCTTCACCCTCTTAGTTCATACTACCAAAGCCAAACCCACCATGCACTCTCTCAAATCCCCCGCTAGATAAGCCAACATGACCATTAAAGTCTCCTCCTATAAAAAGTTTCTCGCTATTTGGCACATCTCTATTCATGACCTCCAAGTCTTCCCAAAACTTCCTCTTGGCTTCTTCACTTCGTCCTACATGCAGGGCATATGCACTAATGATCGACGGTCTTCTGTCAATCATAAAAGAAATAAAAGCTTAAAATGTGTGCTTCATATTATCCGGAATTATTTGATAGTCATCTACCGATCGACGGTCTTCTGCCAACCAACTCCAATTAATATGAAGATTTCAATATTTTGGACCACTGCTCGGTTGCTAGATAACATTCCACTATTTAGCTTTTCAATTGTACATTTACATGATGAAATGAAAAAAAAGAGAATGATAAAGCAAAAACGTTGCGACAACAGGGACGACACTGAGATGAAACGGCGATATTTATAAAAAGAAAATGCTGCGAGAGAAAGAAAACAAGGGTAGCATGGTTTAAGCCTATCTAAAAAAAGTAAGAAATGATAAATTGGACGGCATGAAATAAAGTATATATAATATATGACACCCAATTAACCTATATCAAATACAATGAAGAGTGAATAAATTACCACCTCCATCGACGAGTGTTTATAGCACTACTCAAACGCATTTGTAGAAGCTATAGCTTCGCTTACATAGGACCACAACTTGATAACGTAAAAGATCTTACCCTTCAACGATGCTAACCAATGCAACCGTGTTATACAACTCTCCACAGCTCACCACCAATTAATGATTTAATCGTCAAACAATAGTTAAATGATGTAATTTATACTGAATTATAGCAGAATAACACAGCAATTATCCCTTGCATGCAGATGCACTTATTATAATGCTCAAAACCCTCAAGATTGTTTGCTTAGGTGCACAATTTTATTTAGTATGCAATTAAGGCACCAGTTATTATTTTATTTTTAATCAATTTAAATTTTAAAATAAATCACCTTGTATAACAACGATACACATGATGTAGATAAGGTGAAGTTCTGATAAATAAATCACAACTTAAAACATCAGCAGTACTAAGTCCATAACTTTATTTTACAGAGATAAAACTGAAAGCAATAAAACAGGTACGACAGCATCAATTTGCAGGATGTTTTTCGACAAGTCAAACCATCTAAGGCAAACTTTTCCTTCCAAAGCCACATGTAAATCAAAGTGAGAATCTGAATCCAGGTACAGCTCTCAGATTCATTGTACATGGATAACACAATAGTATGGAACTTCTTCAAAGATCTGCATCAAAATATCCCGAAAGTCAATTCTTACTGAACAAATTAGTAATTTGGAACTTGTGGACAAATTTCATTTTGTGCATGGGTGCGGGTGACCAAGGCAACTTCACAT
The DNA here is from genome assembly GCA_030737875.1 of Allium sativum. Taxonomy (NCBI): domain Eukaryota; kingdom Viridiplantae; phylum Streptophyta; class Magnoliopsida; order Asparagales; family Amaryllidaceae; genus Allium; species Allium sativum. The sequence continues at coordinate 37,502,044 of JASFAX010000020.1, read as the reverse complement.
TTCTGTTAGCCTTTGAACGATATGTTTACAAGTTTCTAGCTTCACACTCAGAAATGAACAATTGATGATTGATAATCTTAAATCTCATTTGTTCAAGGAGACTGAATTTCAGTAGTACTCCTAAGGTTAAGAAAATCAGAGTCTACAAAATACGCTTTTATTGCAAATTGTATTAACTCAGCAGAACATTGCGATGTAGCATATGGGTGCAATGCAAAAGATGTAGCTCGTACACACACGCATGCATATAATTATCTAAAATTTCCTACTTTTTCTTCTCAGAAACAGCTCTGCAGTGCACAAAAATAAACCACCTCATGTTGCAAGGCCATTCTAGATTAAAGGTCAAGAGGACTTAAGTTTGAATCTATGAGCCATCAAAACGAAGGGTCGGCTTGAATAAGGCACCACATTTATTCACTGTGTGAATGGTTTGTTAACAATAATGTGAATGGTTTGTTAACAATAATGTGAAATTTGAAATCATTTCAGAACTATTAAACCCTCCAAATTTGCAAACAATACGAAACAATAAAAATATATTTCTTAAATAATAATTTGAAATTAATGAGCAAGACATATCTACAAAAGTTCATTTCAGTTCAACAAAATTAACTTAAAATGATAAATTTTAGGAGTATGAATAAGGGGAGATGTAGATCTGTTCTAATACACAATTATATACACACATATTGTAAGGGGTGATCAATTCTTTTCAGCAGAAAAAACCTAAATAGGATCTTGCAATGATGTGATAGAACAAACAAGTTCAAATGTACCAATCACAAATCACAGAAAAAAATTGAAAACAAGAGAGAAAACACAATATTTATAGTGCATCCACTATCGCGAGATAGTGTACGTCCACTTTAACGGAGAAGATATTTTATTAATATTGAAGAGAGTAGAGAGTTCTACAGGAGAGTAAAGAAATGAAGAAATAACATAAAAGATGGTGGAATAAGATAAACATTCTCTATGTCTCTCTTTATATATAGAAGAATTACTTGGGATGAAATAAATCAATTCATGAAAGAATCATTCACATTAATTTACTTGCCATATAATTGATTGATGATATTCTTTTTTTCTCTATCAATCAATTCTATCCCAATATGAATTTTTTCTGTTTCTTCTTTCATAAAATATGGTAACAAATACATATGGCAATTATCTTCAAAAATCTCTTTCTTTAATATTCCTTTTTTTATGCATAAAAGGGTAACCAATATACCAAGGATATCTCCTAAATTTATTTAGTTTTGAAAATATTGTATCACCAAAATTCTAATAATCTCCACCACCAAAATTCTAATAATCTTCACCTTGATACAATACCTCTTACAACCAAGATACTCCAATATGAATGTTTCCCAATGAGTTCCCGCAAAAACCACCCTTCATTGCACTTTGTTAACGAACTCTGGCAAGGCCACCGTCCACCAACAAAGTGTTAGAAACACTCAAAAATAAGGTAGGCACACCGTTCCAAATCTCGAAAATGTCGCCCGGTATCTCGTCCGAGATCCCATTTTGGGCTTCTTCCCAAACGAGATAGCAAATCCCACTGTAAATCTCCTATCAAATATATCATCCGAGATATTGCAATATCGAATAATACATTGATCGAGATGAGATACTGAAATATCATTCGAGATCTTGGTTTTTCTGGTTAAAATTTAAATCCGTGTCTAAACTGGAACAATAATTAAAAAACTCAAATCTACCTAAGATAATCTCCTGTTATTTGACATTTTGCATGTTAAATGACCATATCGTATGTTCATATATGTTCTACAATGCTTAAGATTTTCATATACGTATTTTTCTTACATGTTACCCATGAAATTATGTAATTTATGTTTTACTTATGCTGAATTTTTTAATGCTTAGGATCTCTTTTATGTCTAAAAATAATTCATGTTCATAGATCATATATTGTAAGCACTGATTTTTATTATTGTGTTATATTTTTATTTTAAGCATATTACGATTTATAGTATGAATGATCTTTCATAAAACGAGAATAAAGAAGTAATTTGGAATTCAAGTTTAAGTTAATATGTTTATAATAGCATTCATAAAAATCATTTTGTTAGATTATCATTTGTTAACCTATCATGTAACCCGTGATTGTTCCGATATGAACAATCGTACCCAAGATGAACCCCCGAGTTAAACTCATTTCATCCGAGATCTACTCTGATATGAGATTAAGTCTCTAAAATTCCCAAGACGAAACACAACCAATATCCGAGATTTAAAACCTTGGGTAGACATCATTCAACCAAACTCCCTTACAACGAAGAAGTATAGTATAACTCATATCTCTTCATACAAGAAGAGTACCACATCCTCTCAAAACTTCAACCAAGTCACTCTCTTTTCCATAGTGTCACATGTGACACATAGCACTTTATCAAGTGAATTAAGTTCGACTCGAACTTAGTAACAAACAATGCCTTTGTAAACATATATGTTGCCTTGTCATCTGTGTGAACCTTCTGAAGACGAACTAGCTTCTCCTCATTCATAGAGATAAAGAAAGACTCTCTTACCTCTATATGCTTTATTCTAGAGCTGAAAGCTATTTTCAGCTAAATGAATTGCACTTTAACTATCACAATTCACCAAACAATTATCTTGTGCCAAGCCCAAATCACAAAACCTCTTCAAATAAAGTGCTTCCTTAGCTGTCTCAACTGCAGCTATTAACTTTGCCTATGTGGTAGACAAAGCAACCATAGCCTGCAACCTGCTCTCCAACTAATAGTTGTTCCTCCAAAAGTAAACACATAGTCTGAAGTTGACTTTCTTCTATTTCCATCTCCGATATAGTCTGAATCGCAAAATCCGTTGAAATCTTTGTTTCTGTCGTCGAAAACAAGTCCATAATCTGATGTTCCTCTAAGATATCTAAAAATATACTTCACTGTCTCCCAATGCGATTTCCCCAGATTTGTCACATACCAACTAACTAATCCAACAGCCCGAGCAATGTCAGGCCTAGTGCACACTATAGCATACACCAAGCTACCTACTACACTCGCATAAGGCATCTTTTTCATGTATGCCTTGTTTTTTCTGAAATCGGAGAGCCCTTGTTAGAAAGTTGTATATGCAAAGGCATGGATGTACTGATAGCCTTTGCTCCATCCATGCTAAACCGAGCAAGCACCTTTTAAATATATATCTTCTGAGTAAATCTCAAAAGTCTAAGCTTTCTATCTCTTTAGATTTCCATTCCCAAATTTTCTTTGCTACTCCAGGGTTTTCAATTTGAATTCTGCTTTTAATTTTATCTTCAATTCATCGGTTTCAGCATTATCCTTCGAAGTGATCAACATATCATCCACATACAAAAGCAAGTACACCCAATTACTGTTTTTTAAATGCTTGAAATAAACACATGCATCTTTAATACTACGGTCAAAACTATGTGAAAGCATAAAAAAATCAAATTTTTTTATACCACTGTCTAGGCACCTGTTTTAGATCATAAAGAGATTTCTTCAACCTGCGTACTCAATCCGAGTTTCCATCTACAATGAATTCTTCTAGCTGCTTCACGTAAATGATTTCCTCCAAATCACCATGCAAGAAAGCGGACTTTACATCAAGTTGTTATAACTTCAAATTGTTTGCAGCAACTAATGCAAATAGGATTCAAATTGAAGTTTGTCTAACAACTGAAGCAAATATTTCATCATACTCCAACCTCTTTCTTTGTGAAAACCCCTTAGGCTATTAATATTGCCTTGTATCTACCATCATCTTTTACCTTGAACACCCACTCGCAACCTATGGCTCGGCTTCCTAGAGGTAATGGTACCAAATCCCGAGTCTCGATCTTCTGCAAAGACTGCATTTCCTCATCCATAGCACAATTTCACTTCGAGTTATCACTCGACTTCATAACATCTTCAAGGCTCAAAGGTTCATCATGAATTACATGTAAAGCATACTCAAACTGCACATCAAGACTCAAATTTGTATACTGCCAAACTCCATATCTAATTGGAGCTCTCTTTGATCTGTAACTAGCTCGAATGGCTATATCGTCAGACTCTCATTCAGCTCCACCTTGAACCGAATCATATTTAGCTTCATGACCATCACCATCACTACTAGAGGAAATCTATGGACTACCATGTGATATATCATCAACTACTCTGTCACTATTATCAATAATAACAATTCTACTTCTGGTTTGAAAACTGAGAATCTCGGCCTTTTCAGATTTCTCATCAACTGAATCTGAACCATCTGATAAACCTTCCAAAGGTTTAAACATTGCTGACTCATTAAAAGTCACATGTCTGGAATGTATAACTTTCTTCGTATCTGGATTCCAAATCCGATATCCTTTTATTCTATCTGTATAACTAAGAAAAACACATCTGAAGGCCCTAGGCTCCAACTTATCATGTGTTGTATTATGAACATAAAATGGACAGCCAAACACACGAAAATAACTTAATAAAGTGTATTTTCCTTTCCATAACTCCTATGGAATCTTCTCACCAATGGATAAGCACGGAATCCGATTAATAATATGTGCTACAGTTGAGATAGCTTCAGCCCAAAAACCCATAGACACACGCAGTCAATATCAAGCAACGGGTCTTCTCAATAGAGTCTTATTCATCCTTTCAGCAAACCCTATTGGATTGTGGATCACCAAGTGTAGTAAAATGTCTTTTAATACCGCGTTTTTTGCAGTAATCGAGAAACTCTTTGGAGACATATTCATCACCATTGTCGGATCTAAGAATCTTTAATTACTTGTTTAGTTCTCAACAAGAGCTAACCAAATCTTAAACTTCTCAAATACTTCCGACCTAGTTTTCATCACATACACCCAAACCTTGCGCGAGTAGTCATCAATGAATGAAGCAAAATAATAAGCTCCACCAATGGAAGCTGTAGGATATGGCCCCCAAACATCTGAATGTACATAATACGGTACCCTTAGAAGTATACATATCATCAACAAAAGAAACTCTGGTTTGCTTTTCCAATACACACTCATTGCAAAAGTTCAACTTGTTGAAGATTTCTCCCTTGATCTTTTTCTTCTTATGAAGCAACTCTAAGTTCTTCTGCGAAGTATGACCTAATCTTATATGCCAAAATTTGATAGCATCCAAGCTTTTAGAATTATCGACTCCAACACATTTCTCCATGAATAGTGGTATCCATTAACAAACACAAATTTTGTACCATAACACCCTTCATCAATATAAGTGTCTCTAGAAACTCTCAAACTATCTCTGACAATGGTTATCTTACATCCCAATGATGCTAATTGGCCTAATGATATCAATGACTTCCGAAGAACTAGAACATAGCGAACACTTGAAAGTGTGCGAATAATCTTATCATACATGTGAATGCGAACTGAACCAACACCTATAGACTTACATGTAGCATCGTTCCCCATAAGGATGGAACTTCCTTTTTGGCATCAAAGGAAGAAAAATAATCCATACAAGGAGTCATGTAAAATGACGTTTCAGAATTTAAAATCCAGTGGTCTGCAACATCTGATACAACAGCTGTCAACAAATCACTATCATCTCTCTCCATCACAATAGATGAAGAATTATCAGTCTTCTTCTTCAAATCTGGACAGTCGCTTCTCCAATGGTCTGGTTTCTTTGCAATTATGGCCCCTCTCATCTTTAGATTTACTCCGCCAATGAGCTTCCTAGAATTGGAACGCCCCCTATAATTCTTCACTTTCTTCTCTGCTCTACCTCTCTCAACAAATAAAGCAGAACTATTACTAATTCCTCCACTATTATCACTAACACTAAACCATTTCATCTGATCTTTTAACTCTTCACTGAGAAAAACATGTCTTCACATCATTTAATTTCAGTGTATCTCTACCACAGAGAAGGAAGTTAGTGAAACCACTGTATCGCTCTGGAAGCGAAAACAACATAACCATTACTTTCTGTTCTTCGTCAACTTTTAACTCAACAGACTTCATCTTCATCAACAGGTCATCAAACACACTCAGGTGAGTATTAATTGAAAAACCATCCTTCGTCTTATAAGTGAAGAAGGTCCTCAATAAGATCTTCTTCCAAATGCTTTTGGATGTTGTTTCCTAACTGGTTTCAGAAATTACATTCTTTCCTAAAGCAAATTGAAGAGTATTAAAGGCTCAATCTTCGATCTCTTCTAATTCTATTGATGAAATGTCAGTAGGCAATGTCTATATATCAAATACCACTCGATGAACGTGATTTCTTTTCAAAACTGCTTTCATCATCCACTACCACTTTTCAAATTCTCCTTCACTGTTCCACTTCTCTATTGTCAACTGTGATCCTGAAGCCACATAGGAGCCTTTGACGTATGGAGCAACTACTAGCACTGGACTGGCCTCTAAAGTACTATTTGTACTATTTTCATCTCCCTCTGTCACTCTATCAAACACCTTCTTTGCAAATCTAGTTCTGATACCAATTGTAATGGGTTGATCAATCCCTTTCAGGAGAAAAACCTAAATAGGATCTTGCAATGATGTGATCAAACAAACAGATTCAAATGATTATCAATCACAGATCATAAAAAAAAAAATTTGAAAACAAGAGAGAACACACAATATTCATAGTGGTTCCACTATCGCAAGATAGTGTACGTCCACTTTAATGAGAAAGAGATTTTATTACTACTGAAGAGATTACAGAGTTTTGTAGTAAAGCAAAGAAATGAAGAAATAACATAAGAGATGGTTGAATGAGATTAACATTCTCTATGACTCTCTTTATACAGAGAAGAATTACTTGGGGATAAAATAATTGATTATGTAAATAAATCCATGCATGGAATCAGTGAACTCAAAAATCGTAAAATCGTACAATTTGAAACGCGTTTCAAATCCAAACGCATGCTTTTCGATTCAAAATTTAGCTAGAATCGCAACTAACGAAAATCGTTCGCGTCAAACTAAAATCGAAAAAATCGAACCCTAGCTTGAGATCGCGATTCATGTATTTATGTCTATCAAGAAGTAAAAGAAGCAAAATTTGGAAATCGAATTCTTTTTTCAAAATCTGAGAGTAGCAAATCAAAATACATAAGCCCAAAAAAAAGGAAGAAAAACTGTAGCGGAGCGAAGCAGTGGAAGTGGAAGAAGAGGTAAGAACCTGTAGCAGAGCGGTGGAAGAAAGGCAAGTATTTTTTGTTTTGTTTTGGATCTCTCTTTATCTTTCCTTCTTTTTTCTTTTTTTTTTTTTTTTTTTTTCCTTTTTTTTTTTTTTTTTTTTTTTTTTTTTGCTGCAAGTGAAATATATTATCGAGACAACTGTAGTCATTATGCGAAATAAAAGTTGAGAAAGTAGGTTAACTTATGCTGCTGTTTGCTACATAATTATGTGGACCAAAAACATTCATTTTGTTGTTTGTTGTTTGCTGCTGCTACAGTAATTATGTGGACCATATATATTCTTTATGTTGTTTGCTACAGTAATTACGTGGACCAAATGTATTCTTTATGCCGTTTGCTGTTGTTATTTGTTAGTATCTTATGCTGTTTTACTATTTGTTAGTATCTTGTACTATTTGAATCCTTGAGCTTTACGATTTGAATCTCATATTGAAAATGCTGCATGGAAGAACCATTCGCATTAATTTACTTGCAATATATGAACTGATGACATTCCTTTTTTTTCTCCGTCAATCAATTTTATCCCAATATGAATTCTTTATGTTTCTTCTTTCACAAAATATGGCAACAAATATATAACGAATATCTCTAAAATCTCTCTCTTTAATATACCTTTACATTTCTTTCATGCATAAAAAAGGTAACCAATATATCAAAAATATCTCCAAAATCCATTTAATTTTGGAAATATTGTATCACCAAAATTTTAATACATACATACACATATGTAACGCCCTTATGTAAGCAAATATCTGATAAGTCTGTCAATGGATACTCAAGAATCCATAAAACGGATAAATGTCAGATATCTATAAAAATTGATACGAATGCAGGGTACAAAGACAACCATATCCAAAAATCATCCATTCGGTTTTGTCAAGATTATAGTTAAATGTGTATTTTAAATGGGGGCGTCTATTTAAACATAAAATTAGACACAAAATAGGAGATACAAAATCTGAGCAGTTGAATTAGTTTATCTTTATGTGAGGAGTGGAAATCAGGAGGCAATTTGATGGTGGAGATTATGTGTCTTTCCGTTTGTGTCTATTTTGTGTTCAAATAGTCTTTCCCTTTTAAATGATACGTATTTAGTGCTTTATTAAATTAACAGTTTATATTAAGCGCATTTAATGCATATTAGCCACTAAAAACTATTTATCTTATTTTACTGTTTTTCAAACTTACAAAGTCAATCATCGGTCTAAAATATTTTTTATGTGAAACAAAATTTTATTTCTATGCATTTAGATATATCTATCATTAGTCGATAGGATAAATATCCATTCTCTGTTCATATACACAAATATAGATATCCAATATTCAAATTACTTTCAGACGTGAATGTGGATATGATATCATCCACATCTAAAACCATCAGTTAATTGCCTTAATATCCGAAAGTTTCATTTTCAAAAGGAACAACATTCAATAAAAGCGAAAACAAAGAAAAGACAACTGAGAATATATCAGAAAAGGACAAGTAAATTAAAAATAGCACAGCAAATAAAAATCAAAGTCAATCTCAAGTCAAAATTCAAAATAATGTCCAAATTATGCAAATAATCAAACCACAAAAATGACTTAACACAATGAAAAAAAAAAAGTGAAAATTAACTCAGAAAACATTCAGAATTTGGTTATAAAAATCCCATAAAATCCCAAGGAACCTCAATCGCTTCAATATTAGAACTCAAGCACTGCTGCGAACGCACCAAAGCTAGAACACGGTGCTCCACTTTAAAATAGGTCAAAAAGGAAAAGGAGCGCTCCACTCATAAATTGCCTTAATTTTAAACGAATTAAAAGATAGAGAAATGATGAAAATCCTTGTAACGAAGCATTTAATGAAACAAAGAAGTAGATGTAAGCTACATTAACAGGCACGCCATCGTAAAAATTCCATCTTGTAAATTCTACACCTTTCTATATTTTCAAGATTTGTCTTCGACTCTTAAATTTTGCTTGAATCATCCTTCTTAAAAAAATCTTTACTATTTAATAAATCGACTGATAAATCTAGGTAATGTTTGTTCGCTTCAAAAATCCGACTAATGTTTGTATCAATGTTGACATAAATAGTTTAGCCATGAAGAGCAAAGATCCTCTCTTTTTTTTAAAGTTCCATTTATGGGAACCACTCTTTCTTATTTCCGTGGAAAAAATGACTTTCCTCTGATTTTTATCCAAAAAAATAAAAATTACCCCCCTTTAATAGTGATTTTATATGTTCAAGTAACTAGAAAGGGTTTGCCAGTGATTGCATTTTGCTACAAATTAACAACTGTCTTTAGTACTTCAAGATATTCCCATCGAACATTGATCCATGTATACGAAATAATTAGGTACGCTTTGATACGTAGATATCAACTTAAACACATGAATGTTTTCCACTGAAAATATTAGTGGTAACTTTGTTTAATCAACATAAATGGACAGGCTCCAACATATTTTGTGACAGCCGACATACTAACATTATTACTTAATGATGAATAGTTCCAAAGCTTAATGCGGCTGGCAATAGCATTTCCATAAGCGAGGGTTCAATTCTTCCTTAACGCGTTCCTCCTAAAAAATAAATATGGGTATAGGTCAGCGGGATAACCAGCAAACAGTTTTACTACATCCCCTTAGGAATTTACATGTCCGCCTGATCCTCCTAGGTCTTAAAATATGTACATAAAGCTACATCCGAAGAAACCTTGCTAAAGAAAGGATAATCAGGGTATGTGTCGAGATCTCTTCTTTATTGGGTTTTGTTGTGTTCTCAATATTTACTAAAATGAATTACTATATTACACAATTGACTTACCTTCTTTGACAAATCCATGCGCGAAGCGTGGGCCTCTGCAGGTTTTACATTATAAAGCAAACCTTAATCAAAGGAAGCCTTTTATTCAATACTTGAATACGTGCAGGATAAAGGAACTGCTATTTAAGGTTAATCTGGTCAACAAAAATAATTAATTAATTTAATTATCACAATGTGGCAGTGTCTCCTCCACTTGACACATTTTCATTTCAATTTCTCATTATCTTCTCCTTTTTTCCTATCACATGTTCATTCACATAATACAAACTTTAGACAGCTAAAAAATATTTAATGGCTAAATCGAAATGTTTCGTTGTTATTTAAACGTGAAGGGTTTATTTATATGCTACTGGATACTACCAGCTTGCAAAATACGAGAGTTTGCAGTATTTATGGATACAATGAATTTCACCTCATCTCACATGATTCTTCCATCGTTGCCATACGCACATCAATTTCTCCATTGTGATTCGATTTACATTCTAATTCAAACCCAATTGGAATTGCAACTGTGAAAAACCAATTAGTCCATACTGGTATATTCAGTATACTTAATTGTTGGGTCCATAATTCCAATTCTAAGTGAAGGAGATTTCATGTCTCATTTCGTCGAAGTGTGAAAAGATCTCCGACCAGATATAGGAGATTTAAAATGGCTATTGGATGCTGCCAACTTTCAAAATACGAAGAGTTTGCAGTATTTATGGATGCAATGAATTTCACCTCATCTCACATGATTCTTCCATCGTTGCCATACGCACATCAATTTCTCCTTTACGATTTACATTCAAATTCAAACTCAATTAGAATCATAATTGTGAAAATTAACCAGTCCATGCTGATATATTCAATATACTTGATTGTTGGGTCCATTATTTCAATTCTAAGTGACGGAGATTTCATATCTCATTTCGTCCAAGTGAGAAAAGAAGATCTCCGACGAGATATAGGAGATTTAAAACCCTTATATCGTGAATTGTAAATTCAAAGATTCTATATTTTAGTAATTTTATATATTTGTGTACAATTTTATGCTCTACATAGGTTATCAAATGACATTCAAGTATATAAAAACATGATTACTCTTTGTATAGTGAACTAGTAATAGTTTATCGTTACTTCATTAAAAAAACAATAAAAATTTGAATTTTAGATTCAACTAAGTGTTTGATATTATTTACTTCAGCAAGAATTGATTGATTATTTTCGACAATGACCTTGATATAATTTCAAATCACAATTTGAGAATAAAATCAATCCTACCAACGGTTGATCGGTCAGTGAACCACCCTCAACGAAGATGGATTGGTTGTTACCAACCAGCCAAAGTAACATTAGGCATTGCGCAAGCAAGACTTAGAATGTTGCCATAACTACCATAAGCAATACTAGTTGTGTGGTGTTCGACTTGAACCACACGAAGTTTACAACTATTAGCATACGTGACATAATGTGTGGCGTTCTTTCTTTCTTTGCTCAAATTTGTTTATTTAAAAAAAAGTCTGTTTTATGTTATTATGTGGGGAAAGCCAGTAAAAGCTCAAGTGGTAGTTTGGTCAAGATATTGCAACGCTTAAAAAGAGTTGCCATTCATAGTGATCTCAAAAGGGTTATTGGAGGAAACTTGAATCTCAAGAGGTCTGCCAAGAAAAATACGGTTTATTTTCTATTTTATTTTGTAATAATGCGTAATTTTTTCCTGAAAATGGTTTCATAAGAAGAGTATGAGTTAGTGAATGTGGGTGTAAAAATATGTAGGAAGATATAAAATCCCCAGTCTTGAAAGATAATGTTCACTTCAATCTTGCCGATTCCACCTATACATGGCTCAATAGAGGGGGCATGGTCGATGTGTTCTTAAATGGAAATGAAAACTCTCAGTGCACTTTACAGCACAGTCAGTATATTAATTAATAAAGAGGTCCTTTACACAGAAGAGTGATGAACCATACAGCTCAAACCAATACAACAGCACTGAGCGTACTTTGTCAAAAGTCTCCACTAAAACCCTAAGGGTAGCTCATAAAAGTATGATATAATGCTGCAATAAATGCGTAAGGTTATTCTTCTAGTGACCTTGGATGCAGATAAGACAACTCAAATTTTTGGATGCTTACAGGGCAAATTCGCACTTACCTAGGGTCACATCTATAAGAGCATAAAAAGGTAGACTTCAATAGGTTTACATGCTCCGCCAAAATAATAAGTGCTTTGGAATCTCAATTTTCAGGCCTAACTGGGATAATTGGGGTGATGTTTGATGGAAAGCACAGCTTGATCGTGAAATCAAGGATTGTTATGGTTTGTGATATTTATCACATGTATATTGAAGACAGAGAAATTGAAGGTTGCGAAATTTAAGGATCTATTGCGGATTTTATGAATCTATTGTTGAGATATTTTAAAAAAGTTCTATTTTGAGCAAGTTTTAAGAAGGATTTATTTTTGAGATATTTTAGGGTCCAATTGAGTATAGATCTAGTCTTTCCATTTGTCTATAAAAGCATGTCATTAGGGATATATTTATTTGTACTTTGAAGGAAGGAAAAAACTTGTTTTTGGGATTGAGATAAATTTTCAATCATCTTTTTTAGGTTTTCATTGTCATAATTTGGTAGATTAATAAAGATTTGTTTCGAGGAATTTGCTTGTTATTGTTATCTTCTTCTTTCTTTCAAAATCTAATTTGTGTAGTGATCTTGCGAAAACTCTACAACAAATAAGGCTCTTCTTATGTGAAGATTGGTGAATCTAAAGCTTAAGGAAGGTGGACCAATTGGAGAGCATCTTAATGATTTTCAGGAAATTATGAATCAATTGGATGTCGTGAATTTCAAGGTAGATGATGAAACTCAAGCCTTAATAATGACGAGTTCATTACCGGAGAGTTGGGAAACGCTTGTAGTTGCATTAAATAACTCAAATTCAGATGGTATTGTTTCAATGGGGTCAGTGGTTTGCTTAATAAGAAGATGCGAAGGACAAGCTCTATGGAAGGAAAAGATAAGGAGAAGGCAACGGAAATTGGAACTCCAATTGAAAAAACTTTTGTTGGCTTGCTTAATAAGAAGATGCGAAGGACAAGCTCTATGGAAGGAAAAGATAAGGAGGAGGCAACGGAAATTGGAACTCCAATTGAAAAAGCTTTTGTTGCAAGAAGGGTTAATCGACAAAATATGGAAAGACAACCGAATAGATCAAACATGAAAAAGGAATACATTTGTTTTTACTGTGACAAACCCGGTCATCAACTGAGTTTTTGTCATAAACTTAGGTGAGATAAGGAGAAGATGAAGGCATTGGAAGAAGAGTCGGATAAACAAGATAATAACGGTAATGAGGAGAATTTTGGTGAGGAACCTGAAGACAGTCTTATGTGTTAATGAAGGCGAAAGCAAAGACTGGATGCATGTTTCAGGAGCTTGTTTCCACGTATGTCATTAAAAGTAAGCATTTATGGATTATGAAGAACAAACTAGTACGGTGGAATCTATCGACGATCGAGATTTGCATGTTAAAGGCATAAGTTCAGTTCGATTGAAGATGAATGATGGAAATGTGGTGAAATCTGCAATCTTTCGACCAGACGTGGAGTCACAAGGGTTTGAAGGGGTAACAAGGAGTTTTTGCACGCAAAACGGGGAAATGATAACATATATAAATTGCTTGGAAAAACGGTGGAGACTGTTATGAGTTCTCAAATTGGATTAAGAGAGATGAGTTCATCTGAATCAAGGTGGGGCCATCAACGTAAAGCCACAAAGTCTACATGGAGACCATTGTGGTATTACAAGCAATTTTGAGATTATTTTTTGTGATGTATTTCATGTGATAGATGCATCATTTTGGGTGGGTTTTGGTTTATGGATTTACTGATTGCTGAAGTGATTTCATATCAAGGTAGTGTGTTATGGTTTATGATATTTATCACATGGATATTGAAGATGGAGAAATTGAAAGTAGTGAAATTTAAGGATCTAATGCGGATTTTATGGATCTATTGAGATATTTTAAGAAAGTTTTATTTTGAGCAAGTTTAAGGAGAATTTATTTCTGAGATATTTTAAGGCTCAAGTCTTTCCATTTGTCTATACAAGCATGTCATTAGGGATAGATTTATTTGTACTTTGAAGAAAAGAAAAAACTTGTTTTTGGGATTGAGATAGGTTTTCAATTGTCTTTTTAGGTTTTCATTGTAATAATTTGGTGAATTAATAAAGATTTGTTCGGAGGAATTTGCTTGTTATTGTTATCTTCTCTCTTTCAAAACCTAATTGTGTAGTGATCTTGCGAAAACCCTAACAGACTGCCCTCACAAATGTACCAAAATAGAAGGATTAATCACGTGGTTGTTTGGCTTCACAACCCAGGAAGTGATCACACTGTACCAGTAAATTCCTATTTGGATAAAATGTGGTGTTCGGTCACATCTGTAGAAAAAGACCGTTTGACACCTAGATCCATAAAACGTTGTGGTATCTTATTTCAAGAATGATGCCTAATAATTTAATCCTCCATCGCATCAGCTCCAAACTCTCCCTTGGACATAAAATCCTGCCCTCTAGAGAATTCTAATCCTCAGGAGAAACATGAATAGTTAACAGTGCATGTGTAGGGTGATGCATCTGTCCTATGCCCGTTTATCCGAAGTAACCATTACCACATGTTCTAGAGGCTTCCGTGTGTTTTATCCATTCTGAAAGCTCTCAGTGAAACTATCAACAACTGATGGAGATTACTATGCTTCATCCATAGGCACAGTTACTATTTATCATTCATTGCTGCCTCCTTCAAGGTGTTATAGAAGATCAGTTCTCTTCTTCCGGACTGAAATCGTCATGAACGGAATCAAAATCGTAACCCAGCTCTGCTTTAGCAATGGCGGAGAACGGAGCTATCCTATGCTTTCAGACAGGGAGGCTTTTCTTTTAAATAAAAAATAACATACTAAGTAAACAAACTAGATGATCCCATGCTTCAAAAGTGCAAAACATCCAAACATAACAGGTAAGGAAACTACAATCAGACAAGTGGATGGAGAACGAAAATAAAGTAAAAACTGAATTTGTATTTGTCATTAACCATGTCATATTTGGCAATTTTATCATCTGAGATAGGGTCAAATAGTAAGAATGTATCATTATTTGTGGCAAAAAAATTGTAGAATCGCAGCTGGGATGCTGGCCTCTGCTAGCCGGTTTCTCTCTCCATCGCTAGGCTTTAGGCAAGATCCACATCAGGATCCAAACTGGGATTACGGTTCGACATGAACAACTCAGGAGATCTAAAACTATATAAGATCAGAATGGTTGACATGTACAAAACAGCTGGCAAAGGAGCAGGCGAAGGTGAACCAGAACAGATTCAAAAAGGCAAATCACAGTGATTGTTTTATAAATTTTACTATTTACACTTGATTACCAGATATTTTATTTCTGGAAGTATCTAGGGAACTAAGACTACTTGTCTGGGAATTTCTGTTAAAGATACAGATGTTCGTTTGTATGAACCACTGAGTAATCTCAAGCTAATGAAAATTCAAGCAGGACAAACTAAGAAACCCCTAAACAAACAAGTAGAAAACTCACAATTAGATCCAGATGCAGTAGAAGAGAAATCTGAAGATGCCATTGGGATTGAAATTGAAAGCTGAGTATTTGAAAAGGATATCTGGTTTGACCTTTCATCCTCCAGATCAGACCAAAGATCCTTAGTCTTTGGCCATTCGTTGAAGAAAGGTTGGAGAGAACTACTATCTTGAAAGTACGTGGACCGATTTTGGCATCCATTATCTTGTGCTGCGCTAAGCTCTGAGTAGGATAGAACCGAGCCATCTAAAGTTGTGCTTCTAGAAGCTTCAGGCATGAAACTGCGCAATCCTAGCTCAGTTTGCACTCCATTCTGATACCTGCATGTTTAAATCGTATAACAGCGCTGTATATGTAGGAGGAATCAGATAATCTTAAGAAGCTCAAAATATAATGAATCTGATGTTCTTATATAAAAATAGGCCAAGGAAATGCTGGTATGAAAACTGATCAAATTAGAAAAGCATTCAGAAGGATTAGAACTGAATTTACGTTGGAAAGGTTGGCAATGCTTATTCTTTCATTCAGAAGTTCTAAAGTTCTCTTCATGACTGTGTTCTAAAGTTCTAAAGCATTCAGAAGGACTAGAACTGAATTTACATTGGATCCTTAGTCAATTTAAACCAGGTAAAAAGGGTTCACAAGTTTTTCATTAATGATTCAACAAAACAAATTTCATAGATTTATGCATTTTACTTCACGCTCACAGCAACTCAAACCACATTCGAATTTAGATATTTACACCAACGTACCTACACTTCTAAAACAACAAAGCCAAAACTACTTCATGTATATTCCAATAGAACATGAATAAATTATAGCATACAAATAAGTCAACATTCAAATTATATGATCAACATGAATTTAGTGACATTGATACTTAATATGTAAAGAGTACCTGAACTCATTGATTCCTCCATTACCATAAGAGGTCATGTTCGCTGTGTTGGTATTGGCCCCTCGAGAAACAGAATAGGGTGACATGGAGCTATTTATATTACTTCCACTGGTTTTAGATGAGGTCGATAAGGATGAATTCTGTAACTGAGAGAGGGTTTGGGATTCCACATGCTTTCTTGAACGGTTTTTTCCACGGTGCATATGATGCTCGCAATACTTGGAGTCAGGATATGCATCTTTTGCACACCTCCATTTCTTCCCATCGGTTCTTCTGCACCGCCCTGGTTCAGGGTCCAATTTCTTTCCAAAGTATGAGCAATAGGCCACTATATGAAAAGGGTTACAACGAGTTAATTTGTGTATAATATGTTCACACATATGAGTATGAAAGTCCACCAAGTCACTAAACAGTACAAACTTTGGCTGTTACAAGAAAAATAACTAAAATAAATACCACAGCATGGCACAGATATATAAGATGAAATAACTTCTGCCCAATAACTACCATGTGGCACGACAAACTTGAAAGAAGTACGAATTTACAAATAGATGATAATGGCATGCTCTTACTTCTATGAATCTCTCTCTAAAACACATGTTCTATAAGCAAAACAGATGAAAATCATGTTCATTGATTTCTGATGTGGACACTCCTCAACTTAATTCATCATACACACACTTTACGAGACTAAGTTTTTCGCAAAAATGCTTAGCACTAAGCATTAATCATTCTTATTTACTTATTGACGTTCAAAATGCTTATTACATATAAACTATTAAACATACTCAATATTAACTAACAATCTGCAGTTAAGCTATTATTCTGAAGTTGTAAAAATCATTCAGTAGTCAGTACGGACTAAGGATTAATGTGTAGGTGGAGATTAATTAAGGATTAACCGAAACCAGGAATTTTTGCCAACTCATGTATATTAGATAAGACTTTAGTATTCTATTTAGTGTCAATTGATATGAATAAGAGTTTCCGAATTTTGCATATGCTTAGGAGTAGCCAAGAAGGCATGATATCCTAAAACAAGCACACTTATATGTCGCATTGAATCTTAAATAATGTCTAACTAGCGGCTAAATACATGTTTTGATTCTTACATTAGGCATTAAACCTTACCTAGGCGATCCTAAGAAAAGTTGTTAAGCAATAAGTTTCGCCTCTGCCTAGGTCACAAGCGTTTGGGTGTGGGCATAAGCGGAGGCCTGGAAGGATTTTTAGTTTTTTACAACAGTGAATCTTACACAACCTTACATATACATGTTTGTGCATCAAAATATTATATATATACATATACATATACATATATATATACGTATGTATGTATGTATGTATGTATGTGTGTGTGTGTGTTTACACCTACAAAAACAGCTAGATTTATACTTTATTGGGCTCATCGGTTCTTTAGAGATAAGGATTATAAAACAAAATACGTTAGACATAGACAACTTCGATACCCAAATATCTTCACAAGTGCCAATATCAACACAAGTCCATTCATTCGATATACCATCAACAGAGACCTTGTTCGATTCTCAACAATTGTTGGTTGGCGGTGAAATTATGAATATGAGATTTTTAACTTTGATCTTGTGAGGCCTCCATTTTGATATGTTCTTCCAACTAACTGACACGATCGATTGCCAGAACTACTATAAGTATGCACAGTGTATTAGCGTAAGTAACGTTGTTATCATCATTAAGGAACAGATTATAAAACCAAGATAAAAGGTGGTGGCAGGTCGTAAGAGATAGGGCTTCTATTTAGAGTCTCCATCACTGTAAGTATCTTGCCAAGAATTAATTTTTGAGAAAAAAAATTAAATTCATTTCATAAATTAGTTTTTATTTCCAGGTTACTTATAAACTGTGGGGAATAATAACAAAGGATTTTTCATTTAAGAATATCCAGCCATAATGAAATAACCCTCAATTTTCCTCCAAGATATAGATCACCATAAAAATATTTGCCGCGGTCATATTGATATAACTGACCTAATACCATATGGAAACCAAAGTCCAGCATTGCATTCGATAGATTCATGAATGGCCCCTTTGGGTATCATGCTGAAATAATTATACTGAACTATAAGGTTACATTAGTTCAAATGCTGACTGCTTAATATTGATTAATGAATCCGGAATAATAAAACAGTTGCTTCTTACCTCTTTTAGCATTTTAGAAAACTATAACAATATCATCCCTTCATATCTCTAAACAAACAGCGATTCCGTGGATTTTGGATGAATCCAATCTATTATAGAATCAAATGATAAAAAAGCGAAACTATGTTCTGATAAAAAAGCAAAGAATAATTATGAGTTTTTATCAAATTAAATGTGACAACTTCTTAACAAAATCTTAATAAATATCTATCAAAAATAATTAACAAATCAGAAAAAAAAAACAATAATTCAATTAAATTTAGAGCAAAAAGAATCTTCAAATACAAATATGATGAGAAACAGGTGGCAACTGGTAAAGCAGTAAAGCACTCTAGATTGGGTTTCTAGAGGCCATTGGTTCGAACTTCTGAGATGTCAATATGATTGCTCTGCTTGAATAAGGTACCACACTTCATTAGAAAATGTTGAGAAATAATAAATATGGTAGGAAAAAAATATCAAAACATAATCACTAATAAAAAAAATAAAATAAAAAGGAGAATGATGGGAAAACCTTGTCATTCGGTGTTTAAAAGTAGCAATAAACACTATGTATCACTTATTAAAACGGTAATGAGGATTTTTAGCACATACTACTAGGTTATGAACACTAATTATAAACCTTCTAACATTTGACTAGTTCTATTAGCTTCCAATATTTATTTCACACGTCCAACTTAATTTAACAAATAATTATTTATCATTTTACAGTTATCAAATTATGAATCATCTTTAGTTGGTGTTTGTTCATTTACTTTTTTATGTTTGTGGATAAATGAAAGTAGTGTGATTCTCATTCTTAAATAATAATACTTTGATAGTCATTGTCACTCATTCTTATCGTAGCACTTCATCGCACATAATGTGTCTTACAGGACCTAGAAAACTTATACATTTACCTAGTATTTTGCTGAAAGCTAGCATAATCAAAGCTATGCTTTTATATAAACCTAGCCAGGTAGAAGTTAGGAACTAAGCAGTACCTAAGGAGCAAGTTATAAATTTATCAGTAAATAGTGGAAGACAAGCTAGGAATTGTTGGAAATGAATGAATATTACATGGAAAAATGTAAGTGCATGGGGAAAATTAGAGGAATTAAATATCATGGAATGTGAATAGTCTCACATCTTAGTATGTAATAAACATTATATTTACTAATAATGCCAATACTTCAATTGTGGTGAAGCCTTTTCGCACTTCCAAAAAAATCATTGTCCTCTTTACAAGTTTATACCAAAAAAATAGGATTGAGGGCAAACACATCTTTCGTCCTTCCATTTCCGATTCCCACCACTACAGTTAGTCAAAACGTCTTCCCAGTTTTTTTTCCCCACGCTTCTTCGTCCTGTTCAACACGTTATCCCTCTTTACCTCATATTTTCTTCTCCACTCTCAACCCTTGCCTAAAACTTCTACCTAACCACTCAATCTTCACTGAATTTGAACTTTATTTCCTTCTCTCATCACCTCTTTATTGCATTTTTCGCTTCAGATCTGGCAGTTTGAATTCAATTGCTTCTATCTTCTCTCTTTACCTCTTAATTCGAACTTGAAACCAGATTTTCTTCAGATCTGCCACACCTTTTCAGATCCGCCAGCGGCTGAACCCGTCTTCCGCCTCGACGACAACATCAACAGTAAAATTGTTTCCTAATTTCGTCGTTGCTACTAATTATCAAAATTTATTATTTGTAATTGTTGTAGGTTCTTCAGATCCGACATCCTGACACAGTCTCTTCCTCAGATCCCTTTTTCAGCCATGGCATTACAGGTTTGTTAATTTAAAATATTACAGTACTTTCGATTTTGTATTGTCTTGTTGCTCATGCAAGCCTAAAATGTTCGTGACCACGTGTTATGTCAGTTATGTAGTTTCTAACTGTGAATTCTTGCATTTACCAGCTTTTCCTTTATGCATTGGAGTGGATCAGTTTGGGTACCACGAAGTTTTATTCATTTATTCTGCATCGAAGCGGAGCAGTTCAGATTCCACACACTTTTACTCAGCTTGAACACATATACCATTTTTTCGCCGGATAGCCGACGGCTATACATTAATACCCATCAACTGTGTATGTCAAAGCTATGCAGTTATACATATACCAATTTTTCGCCAGGTAGTCATCTTCTTTTTCACATGAGTAACTGTCCTTGGTATTCTTAGTTCTGCATATGTGGCCTCTACAGAATTATTTCACATAAATAATAGTATATCCATTTAATTTCAACCTAATGACAAGCATGTAATTTTATACATTATACACACCATTTTTTGCTATGTTCGTCTATCAGTGATTGAAATTGTAGCAGAATGTAGAAGTACATTTATTCTGAAGCTCTCCGTTAATTATTTAATCAAATGATAGTGGAATCTGCTTTTTCCGATGACTCATTTTTTGGCAGTTACCCTTGCCTTACCTTAAAGTGGGATACTTGACAGCATCACTTGTAGATAACCCAATTGCTCCTCATACTGATTGGGAGTGTTGAACCACGAAGGTCTCCAGCATATTAGAACTTAATTGATTTTACCCAGAAAAATGTCACGTTTACTACGAAATTAGCGTTTGTTCTGAATTTGAATTAAAAGTGAAGAGCAAGAGTAGATATTGGAATCATTCAACAATTACTTTATTCTATAATAGTACATTGTACGTTAAAGAAGGATGGAAAGTTTTTATTTAGAAATGGCAGTTGGTTCCAGCTGGATTGCCATTTTAAGAACCATGCATGGTTATTACGGCGGCGAGTCGAGTCGAGTCGATAGAGGTCCAACCAGTCGACTAGTCGGACAAGTCATAGACTAGTCGATAAACAAATGAATGAATAAATAAATATATATTAATACATAATTGCATTGTATAAATAAATATAAGGTATGTAAAACGTTTACAGTGTTATAGTTAAAGGAGTCATTCAGTCAATGCAATTAAATCAAGTCATCATCCATGGCGTTATCAATGTCATCTGCAATATACTTCTGCTGCCATCTGCAATTAATGGCAATTTCGACTTCGACTTGAGTTAGGGTATAGGGTTAGGGTTCGACTTCGATTTAGGATTTTGACTTCGAATTAGGGTTTCAATTTCGAGTTTGACTTCGACTTCGAGTTAGGGTTTCGAGTTCAAGTTCAAGCAGGTAAGTATCAATATCGACTAATGGCAAGTTGATTCCTCCAATCGATGATCCAAGCTCGACTAATCGACTAGTTGCAACTAGTCGAGCGCCGTAATAATAGTGGAAGCATGGAGGTGTTTTAATTAGCTTCAAGTGATAGTGTCAATTAATTGTTTTCTTGTCCATATGTTGTCATTAATAGGTAGTGGTTAGCCTGTATGAGTAAGATTTTGATTTCGTCAAGTAGTTAATTCAAAATTAGGAGTGGTTTAGGGTATTGGTGCTGAATCTTATTGGTCTTTGAGATTTCTGGAGTTTGGCTTGCAGTATTAATATCCTGACGTGTTGTTGTTTGCAATACAATCATTTTGCATTAGTGATCATTGATACCAACACAATACAAATTACAACAAAGGGCATCCTAAATAGATAAATATAGTTAAGTTTAAAGTTTTAGTGGGTAAGCATATTATATATTCTCCTCATAGTAAGTTCTATATTACGGTATGAGTTACTATGTGGAAAAATCTATTAATAATGATATGAATATGTTACCAGACTTTACAATAAGAATTTTGGTAAGAAAGTAATTGTTTTGATTATATGGTCAAAGATCTTATTCAACAAAATTGCATGCAAAATGTTAACCAACAAAGAAAAAGGCATAGTCATGTAAATCTAGGTCCATGAACAGCCTTGCTTCTGTTTTCATCAATTTACCTACAGTTAGTAATAAAATTTAACATATGATGTGGTTCATTTTTATTTTATACGACCTTTATTGTTTCTCATCAATTTTTTAATGTAGGTTGCACACATGTAGAGGTGAATCCGTTGAAGATAATATGGAAAGTGTAAAAGGCATCTCAATTAAGATATTACAATGATATTGTAAGACCCTTCTAGGCTCATTTTTGTTGCCATCTCTTATGCTTTATGATAATTCCAGGAGGTGCAAAGCCTGGAGCTTACTATGATGAAACTAGGACAGTTTTACAGATTATGGTAGCAAAACATCACCTAGGACCTACAGAACATGAAGTTATTGCACGTAGGAGGCCTCCTCATCTTGGAGGTAATCAACTTTGTTTGATTTCTGTTTATTTGCTATTTCAATTGTACTAATATATAAGTAATTTATAGATTCAAATACTGAAGATAATATAGGCTGCCAATGGAGAGAACACGGATGCGGATGTTGAAAGCTTTTTTGTAACTGAAGAATTCTTCAAGTGAATTTGGTTTTGAAATAGATTGTGTTGTTTACCTAAATTGTTGATAAATGTTTTTGTATCTGTGAACTCACCACTGTATTGGATAATTATGTGCGTGGTAGTTTACTTGATCAGAGTATCAAGTTTGTTTGGGATGTTATTACAGTAACAGTTCTGTAATAAAATTATAACGCATTTGCTCTCTAGCTACATGTATATGATAAACCCAAATAAGATTGGAACAGCTAACGGTTTAACACATTACCAGCTTGGGTCATATTTACCTATGTACACGTCCATCGGACTTGCCTCCGCACTGGTATGTTTATATACTAAGATGAGGACATTATTATACTTTCCATGAAACAAACAGATACATGAAAGTAAAGTCATCTTAGTGGATAGTGCAATGCACCGCCTCACAAGCACGCTCGACCCCGCACCCGTGATGTGGACGAATGGGCGATTGAGGCGTATTAGAGGCACATAACACTTTGCAATTAGCGGTTGGCTATAAATAGAACCTTCAGCATGGACGTGGACGAATGCCCGTGCCTTAACCCGCATCCGCACCCTCGGCATGGGCGATATCAATTGAACCTTGTTTGGTTCACATTACGAGTTAATCCAAACAAAGATAGAGCTATAAATAGAACCATCTTAACTCATACTACAGCAATACATAGTATTATGTTAACTCAGCAAGTGACCGATCAAAGCAGGAAATCAAAAGAAAATAACATGATGGTATAACTAGTATAAAACCCGTGAAAACGTTAATTTACAGGGTACGTATTTCATTTAGAAAATATAGGGCTGTGAAAAGAAATAAGCGGACTGCAAATAGATCGAGTCTGGCTATATTTTTTTCTTCTACCCTTTTCTCCAGAACAACACAACCTACAATAAATGCTGGATTTCTGAGTAAATATACTGAGCTATCGTTGCATTTATAATTGTCCATATCGAATCATGTTATTATAAGAGCATTAGGATACTAAACATGTACCTTTTCAATCCAATACATCAAATGAAGAGGCATAGTAGCATTTATTTCTATTATAAAAACATGATTAAACAGATCTAATCCAGGTAACCAAATATACAGGTCCTTTACTCAGTATAGTAAAAAAAAAAGTACAAATGTATACTGCAAACATTGCATAAGCAATCATTATTGAATAAGCCCGAATGTTCAGGACGACCAAACGAAAATAAAGAGAAGTCAAAGAACCTTACGGGCAGGGTTCTGGTAGAGCAAAGCAGGAACAGACCCGAATCCTCTCCGACTAGTCAAGACGAGATCGGGAGTCAAAGGCACACCCGCCAGCATGTACTTTAATATCAGGGCCTGGTGCTCCATCTCCTGCCACTGCGCCGCCGTGAACGGTGACCGCATCATCTCTCGCCGCTGAATGAGTAGATCCACGAATGAAACAAAATGAGCTATTCAAACGTTGGGATATTTTAAGCGGTGAGGACAAAAGATGCGATTTCTCCAGCACTCAAGATAGCGAGGGGATGTACGATTTTTATTAACCGGGACTACTAAGATGGGCTTCAGTACAGATATTTGCATTGCGATACAAGGCATCGTTTATTTCCGTCTATTTACTTTTGTGGCAATGCAATGCTGTTTTAATTTGGTCATTTTCTCCTTTTTCTTCTAAGAATTAATTGATGGGAATAATCCAAAGTTAATCCAAATTTTGGATTATTTTTAAGCTAATATTACCGTATAACGGTGGGAAAAACCAACCGTTAGTGTTTAATATGAAATAAAAATTATTTGTTAAGACATTTTTCAATTTAGTTTTATTTTAAAAATTACAAAGTAATTTAAGAGAAAATGAAAGTAACTAACAAAGTATACATTCAATTAAACTAAATTTGACAAAGTAATTTAAGTCAAAATGAAAGTATATGCGGATTCTAACATGGATAATGTGGATCACATGCAAAGGGACTCAAATAGTAGGACTACAACACCACCTTCTTTAATAATACATGAAGTTCTATGATTTTTAAATGCATGGTTAAAATAAAAGCAATTTTCAGCAAATGGTACTTTGACTATTTTTTAGCATGATCTATACATCAAAGTTTAACTTAGAAGTATTCATAAAGTTGTTACAATAAGTACTCTTAGAAGTCTTTTGCGTACGCCAGGGATATAGCAGTGGTACGGCTTGATAGCATACTCTGTACATCAAACCTTAAGGTTTTTTTCATAATGTTGTCCGACCTCTATTTTTCCATCTGCATACATGAATTGTTTACTATTATACATACAATATATCATATGGGAAAAGTAACTCATACATATTATATATCTTGTTTAAATTTAACATCATCCTTAATAATACTTGGAGTTATGTAATATCAGTGTATTCGTATAACCACAACGGTGCCAAAGGGAACTGGCCTCAAAATCATTTATAAGCGTACTGATAGCATACTCTGTACATCAAACCTTAAGGTTTTTTTCATAATGTTGTCCGACCTCTATTTTTCCATCTGCATACATGAATTGTTTACTATTATACATACAATATATCATATAGGAAAAGTAACTCATACATATTATATATCTTGTTTAAATTTAACACCATCCTTAATAATACTTGGAGTTATGTAATATCAGTGTATTCGTATAACCACAACGGTGCCAAAGGGAACTGGCCTCAAAATCATTTATAAGCGTACTGATAGCATACTCTGTACATCAAACCTTAAGGTTTTTTTCATAATGTTGTCCGACCTCTATTTTTCCATCTGCATACATGAATTGTTTACTATTATACATACAATATATCATATGGGAAAAGTAACTCATACATATTATATATCTTGTTTAAATTTAACACCATCCTTAATAATACTTGGAGTTATGTAATATCAGTGTATTCGTATAACCACAACGGTGCCAAAGGGAACTGGCCTCAAAATCATTTATAAGCGTACTGATAGCATACTCTGTACATCAAACCTTAAGGTTTTTTTCATAATGTTGTCCGACCTCTATTTTTCCATCTGCATACATGAATTGTTTACTATTATACATACAATATATCATATGGGAAAAGTAACTCATACATATTATATATCTTGTTTAAATTTAACACCATCCTTAATAATACTTGGAGTTATGTATATTAAGGGATGAGGAGGAGAGTTATTAGAGATGAACAATTGCAATTTTTATTGATACAAAACATGATACAAAGAGCACATATATATAGTGCTATGAGCCCAACGGCTAGTACAAAATATACCAAATATGTATGAGCATAACGGCTAGTATTAAATATACCAAGTATGCATGAGCCTAACGGCTAGTAGATAATGACAAAGCATGCTAAATATGATAAAAACGTGTTCACACTCTAACGGCTCTATTGTCTTCGTTGTGCCCCCTCAGTTCAAACTGGGGTTTCCTTGCTCATTCTGGCTTCCGCCTGCACTGATAACGCGAAGTTCATCTCTCATTCTGATAAAAAATTTGGTCGAAAGGGCATTTGTGAGAGCATCTGCTCTCTGATAGTATGCGGGCACATGACATATTGTAAGTCTTCCTGATTGCGTTCTTTCTCTCACAAAGTGGAGATCAATTTCAAGATGTTTTGTCCTTGAATGTTGAATAGGGTTTAGAGATAAAGATACTGTGCTCTTATTATCGCACCAAATGACCGGCTTTCGTCTTGGAGTGAAACCAAGCTCCTCCATCAGTGATTATATCCACATGATTTCGGCTGTAGCGCTTGCCAGTGCACGGTACTCAGCCTCTGTGCTAGATCTTGATGTGGTATGTTGTTTCTTCGTACACCAGGAAATGATATTGGAACCGAGGTAAACGCCGTATCCTGAGACAGACTTTCGATCGTCAATATCGTTGGCCCAATCGGCATCGCTAAAACACTGTAAGTTAAGTTCCTTTTTTGAATTTAGGCGTATACCGTAATGTTTTGTGCCTTGTAAGTATCGTAACACTCTCTTTAATGCCATCCAATGTTCTGATAAAGGGTTCTGCATGTATTGACTGAGTTTACTGACGCTGTAGCATATGTCTGGTCGAGTAATAGTTGCGTATTGTAACGCTCCTATTATGCTTCTATATTGTTTGGCATTGTCGATAGCTTCTCCTTTATGCTTAGATAGTCTTAGGTTACTAATCATAGGCGTAGGTAATGAGTTTGCCTTATGCATATTTGCCCTTTGCAGTATTTCAGTGATATAATTTTGTTGGGATAATATTAATTCACCATTGTTTTTCCTAATCACTTGTATTCCAAGAAAAAATTTTAGTTCCCCCAAGTCTTTAATGGTGAAATTTTGATCCATCTTGTGAACGATTCTGTTTATTTCTTCGCTGTTGTCTCCTGTTATTAGCATGTCGTCAACGTATACTAGAATGAACACAGTTCCATGTATGCCCTTCTTCATATATAGAGAATTGTCCGATTTAACATGTGAGAAACCCATGTTGGACAAAGTTGACTTTAGCTTTTCATACCAAACTCTCGAAGCTTGTTTTAAGCCATATATTGCTTTGTGTAGTTTGCATACTTTATCACCAGTACCATATCCTTCAGGCTGTTGCATGTATACCTCTTCAGTCAATTCCCCATTCAAAAAAGCATTGTTGACGTCCAGTTGCCTCACATTCCATCCTTTATTTAGAGCAATGGTCAGTATAATTCTGATGGTTGTGGGTTTTATGACTGGGGAAAAAGTTTCATTGAAATCAAAACCAAATTGTTGCGCGTAACCTTTTGCAACCAGTCTGGCCTTGTATTTGTCAATAGATCCATCTTCTTTTCTTTTTTATTTTGTATGTTCACCTACAACCAATCACATTTTTGTGTTTTGGTTGAGTCACTAAGCTCCAAGTGTTGTTTTTTATGAGAGTTTTATATTCAGTGTCCATTGCCTCCTTCCATTTCTTTGATCTTATAGCCTGAGTGAAATTCAATGGTTCGATCTCACTGGCAGAAATATTATATACTTTGGGTTTGAAGATGCCTCTCTTTGACCTGGTGATCATGTGATGTCCAGTTGATTGCGGTGGTGTTTGCTGCTGTGTATCATTGTTGCTGGTATTGTCAACATGGTTGTTGTCTTCTGTATCTTCACTATGCTACATGTTTCGATGTATGTTTGTATCTTCTGAGTCATTGTGTGTTTCATTGGTTTGCTCGTTTGTTTGATCCATAGTTTCTTCCTAGGTGTTTAAATTGCTTGTGCGTTGTTGCTCTTCATTTCTATCAAAAGAAGGTGGTTCAGTAATGAATGGCTCGAACCGTATGTTATTGTTTATGCTTTGTTCCCCATCCTTTTTGCCGATTTGCTTTTCTGCATAAGGAAACTTGTTTTCATCAAATATCACATGCCTAGAAACATATATTTTTCCATTTTTGTCCATGCACTTATAACCTTTTTGGTTTTGTGCATACCCAATGAATGTGCATGGGTTTGATCTCATACTTAGTTTATGATTGTTATAGTCTCTCAAACATGGAAAACATAGACACCCATAGGCTTTCAGAAAACCATATTCTGGTCTAACACTGTATATCATTTCATGTGGGCTTTTATTGTTTAAGACTTTGGTTGGCAACTTGTTAATGAGGAATACAGATGTGTAGAAAGCTTCATTCCAATATTTCATGGGTAATGAGCTTTGTGATAACAAAGTTAGACCAGTCTCTACTATGTGTCGATGTTTTCTTTCGACTAAACCGTTTTGTTCGGACGTATGCGGGCAAGTTAATCTATGTTTAATACCTCTTTTGAGAAAGTAATTAGTTAGAGGTTTAAACTCAGCTCCCACATCTGTCTGAATAACCTTAACAGTACTGTTCATTTGTTTTTCGACATGAGTTATAAATTGCATAACTGTATTGCAAGCTTCTGATTTAGTTTTTAGCATGTATATCCAAGTATATCTAGAATAAGCATCCACAAAAGAAAGATAATACATGTGTCCCTGATATGAATTTAGAGGCGCGGGTCCCCACAAGTCAGCGGCTATAAGTTCCAGTGGCTCATTATAGCTGGTTTCAGAATCACTAAAAGGGAGCTTGTGACTCTTGCCGAGTTGGCAGTGCGTGCATGTGTGTTTGATAGGTACATTTTTATAATGAATGTTATTATTACGCAGAACAGTCTTAACAGTTTCCAGATTAGGATGTCTTAATTTTATATGCCAAGAATTAATCACGTTACATTCATTGCTATTATTGTCATAATCAACGTTATTGCAACTATTCCTAATACAGTCATTGTCACTACTAGCATCTACATTATTGTACCAGAATTCTCCACTTGAGTTTGCAGTCTTGAATTTGTATAAACCATCGTATAGGTTACCTCGAAGTAATATTTCATGATTTAGGGAATCTTTAACTAAACAAAACTTAGGATGAAATTCAAAGTAAACATTATTGTCGTTGGCAAATTTTGATACACTTAACAAATTTTTATTAATCGTAGGTACCCTAAGAAGATTGTTTAATTTGAGTTGTCTTTTCCCAAAGATAGTCCCTTTGCCTATGTGTGTGATACTAGCAGTACTACCATTACCCATATGCAAATTTCTCATACCTGAGTAATTTCTGCTCCTAATGTTTAAATTTTGAAGATTGCTAGTTATGTGGTGAGTCGCTCCTGAGTCAGGGTACCATTCTTCGAAGCCATTGTCTTCATTTTTTACTTCATCATCATCTGCAGCATTATGTCTTCGGTTTGCGTTATTATTATTTTGAGTTGAATTCCCTGTTGTTGCCATATTTGCTTGTGCTCTTCTTTGTGAAAAGTAATTTTGGCTTGCCTGTTGTCTACCTATGTCTGAATTATACCTGAAGTAACATTTGTTCGCCATGTGACCAAACTTTTGGCATATTTGACATTTCACACGATAGTTATTGTTATCTCCTTGTATCTTCTTATTTCTGACCGTGGTATAATTGGCAGAGAACTTATTTTGTGCTGTTTTTCTTTGGTCAATTCTGCCTTCATGAGCAAGGAGTGCTGATCGAACGAACTGTAAATCAAGTAAAGTTTGTTGTGTGGCTAACACAGTTACTAGAGATTCATATTCTTCATCTAATCCACCAATAATAAATAGAATTTGCTCATTGTCGTTGATCTTATGACCAACAGCATTTAGTTTGTCACACAGATTTTTAATTTTTCCTAAGTATTCTTTCATGCTTGCCTCCTTTTTTCTAGAATTTTGTAATTCCCTTCTATATTGCATGATTCTAGCAGCTGATTGTGAACTGAAAATTTGTTCAACTGTTTTCCATATTTCATAAGACGTGCTACATCCAACTATTTGTGATAATAAATTCGAACTTACTGACGATAGGAGCCATGAGAAGAGGAGGTTGTCTTGTTTTTGAAACTTTGTGTAGTCTGTGTTAGGCACAATTTCTCCTTCCGAATTGGTTATCGTCACTGGTGGGACTGTTATTGTCCCATTAATGTACTGCAGTAAATCATACCCTCTTAAAGCGATCTCTAATTGATATTTCCATAGAATGTAATTGTCTTCGTCTAGAGATGTGGTGATAATTTGGCTTTTTGGTTTAATCAGGTCATGATGGTTAGGTGGAGCACTGTACCCCATACTTCCTGAAACAGCGGAGGTTACTTTATTGTTGTTGGCCATAAAACAAAAACAACTTTCTGCTTAATGATTAAGCCTTTCGACAATCTGGCTCTGATACCATATTAAGGGATGAGGAGGAGAGTTATTAGAGAGGAACAATTGCAATTTTTATTGATACAAAACATGATACAAAGAGCACATATATATAGTGCTATGAGCCCAACGGCTAGTACAAAATATACCAAATATGTATGAGCATAACGACTAGTATTAAATATACCAAGTATGCATGAGCCTAACGGCTAGTAGATAATGACAAAGCATGCTAAATATGATAAAAACGTGTTCACACTCTAACGGCTCTATTGTAAGGGCTCTATTGTCTTCGTTAATGTAATATCAGTGTATTCGTATAACCACAACGGTCCCAAAGGGAACTGGCCTCAAAATCATTTATAAGCGTACTGTATTTTTTTTCTTTCAATCCAACATTACTAGTAGATCAGTATAACAAAGAAATTGCACTTTGTAATTTACATAAAAATTCCAGATATTTGTAATACAATTTTTGTAATAGAAATTATAAATTGATTACAAAAGCAGATCTTTTTATTACTTAAATAGCCATCCAATAACACATTTTATACATTCGAAATATACATAAAACAGTAATAAAGAATGCATTAAATATTGTTTGCTCAACCATTTTCATTCAAATATAATCTGGATATACGGACATAGGTGTGAGGCATTCAATGTACCCAGTCATATTTGGTTCTAAGCCTCATCTATCGGTATTAATTGATTTGCTGAATGGTTTTACAAGGTTGGTGAGTGATCGGTAGTTGTGATTTCTTCATTAATAAATTAGAAGAACAAGTGTTACTACAAGTCAATCTTATACTAAATAAAGATCACACGTTAAATAAGGCCATGTTTTCCCACTTGAACTAAAGGTACATGCTTTCATATTCTAATTAATGCTGCACAGCAAGGCCTCGAGTGGCCATTAACATTTGTAGGTGAATATATCAGTTATGTAAACCTACGACTGAGACGAAGTAAAAATATAACAGAACATTCCCCTAATAGTAGCACGAGTTTTGGATGTACAACAACATAATGTAGTTCATAGTATAAACAGTACAGAGATTGAACAAAATGTACAAATTAATACACAACCGTAGACAATGGTAATACACAAGGTGGTTAATCTATGTAATAAAAGACCAGCTAATAGTGCTTCAAAATCTTACAGTAATGTTAATAATATATAATTTCAGTTCAATAATATGGTTACAATTTCAAATATAATAGAAGTAACACTTGAAACAATTCTGGAGCACCTTGCAGCTGAAACTCAGCATGAAATTGCAGACAATTTGGCACTTGAATATATTTGCCTTCAGGATCTAAAAAGTCTAGTATACTGTAACTATAAAACAGAGGGACAATGAAGCTTCTCTTGCTTTCTTGCCCGACCTACATATGGAGTTTGACAGTAATGAGTACGGAGGACAGATTGCTTGCTCTTATCGAAGGTGTTGTAGCTATAAATATCTTCGACTGGGGTTCTCGTGCTTGCATTGATCTTTATCACAAGGGAACAATCATTGAAATATAATGAATGAGTCGTGATAAAATGAATCATCCTTGGCGAGTGAAGCTGTACCATGTAAATCATGTTAAGAAGATTAGCACAAATCTCAATTCACCTTGGTTTGGGCATTTGAACAACAAACGTCAAAGAACACAGCTAAAGCAGGAGCCCTCTAGCCTCTACCTGCAATCAGCCTGGAAAACCAAAAGAACCAAAAGGAAAGAACATGAGCTTGTTGTTTATAGCCAATACTTTCGCTATTGGAGAATGAACCCAGCCAATATTTGTTGCAGACCAAATAAATCGGGACATAACTATTTTACACAAATTTCAATATAAGGTTGCTGTTGTCATTAGGTTTCCTAGTCATTGTTGCTATCTACACCAGCACACATTACACATGTTAAAGGCCAATTAAATTGGCATAAATTCATCATGTATAAATTTTAAACTGATGTTAAAAAAAAAAAATACAGATACCAAAATAAATTTAGCGTTCTCACTAAATTTCCACGCCTTTTCAAGTATAATTATTCAACACCAATTCCCATTAGATGTTGAACGCTAAACAGAGACATTCAATACAGATCTCAAGACAAAAGTTAGTAGAAAATCTTATACAACAAAGCAGGATGGAAGAATTTCCACAAACATACACACACAACAGAAACGGAATCTTTTTTATTACCACCATCATTATTATTAACATTAATTCCTCTTTAGTGACAAATATTTAAAGGGTTACCTCTATAGTTGAGGTGGTAAGGGAGTGGTCACAAAAATTTTGAAACATCAGACTCCCATGATTATTGACTTTTGGAATCTTCTCTTCCTATGAATGAGGTTTAAGCATAAGCAAGCAATGGTAAAAGAATTGCAAAACAAAAAAATTATCTTTAACCAATGTGTTGGCCTGTTAAATAGACAATGAATAAACACTAGCAAAGAAGATTACTTATGTTGGGGTTTTGTACGCAGCGGAAGTTTTGACAAAACACCCAAAAACAAAATGAATCTTTTTCACCCAATCACTTGAAGATGAATGTGATTGAATAACAAACAACAACACAAAAAAAATATCGGAAATATGAACACACGATATTCCACCCAACCACCCTCTTTATTGATTCACCAAAATATTGTTTACAACCGATCTCAACTATCGTTAAACAAACACAACTTGAATCAATAACCTTATTGAGAAATAGGTAGAGAATATCTAATGGCTAAAAATTTGAGGAGAAAGATAATGAAGAACAATGACAAATTTTTCCACCCCATATAATGAAGATATCAACTAGGCCTTTTATAGAGTAACTTGTCACCCAAATTATCCTCATATATCTCAAATATATCCTCATGTATCTCAAATATATCTATTTGGATAAGCACCAAATAATCCTTGCCTTCATTTTCAAATAACCCACAAAAGTAGCAACAAATATCTCCACCAAAAATGGATCCACATAGAAAATTTGTTGCCTACAATTTTGTGATTTGCGTATCACAAATCTCAACACTCCACCTTGATACCAAATCACAACATCTCCTCCACTCAACACTAGCCAACTTAGCTCTCACTTTCAACCTTCTTTTCTCAATTAACATCATTACAAACCTCCACCATCGCCCATAAATGGTGCACCTCCCTCATTGTGCACCACGCCAATAGCGATCTTCAAAAGCGTTTGTAATACCACAAAGACCTCCATCTTGTCTTTGTGGATTTCACAACTCGACATCCGTCTTCCGCTTGACATGATCTCTTCATCTCCGGGATCCCTCGAGCATCATCAACATCTAGACCCTTGTCGATACCATGATCCTCCACCTTAGGACCATCAGCAGTGACCATATTAACCTCTCCACCTTGCTGTGGACTAGGTTCTTCAACTGTCACCCGCCTTCCACTGTTAACCACCGAACCGACCAAACTATATAGGTTTCCCTCCTCCAAAACTCCTCGCATCATCACACGACCACCCTTCTTCACTCTCAAAACTCCACCTCGAGTCTCATAAGTGCAACCGCGGCGATCTAACTGACCGAGAGATATGAGGTTATGCGAACAAGTGGGTATGTGCCTCACACCGGCAACTTCTCTCTCCACTCCATCATGCATCCGAAACCTAACAGCTCTAACTCCACAAATTGGTAGCTCTACTCCATTGGCCGTCTTTATCATGCCAACACTCTTCTCATACGAAGAAAAACTTTTCACATCTAGACATATGTGAAAACTGGCTCCTGAATCCATCTTCCAAGGCTCCACAACACTAAGTAGGACATCACATGAAGAATTGCCTTCGGTATCTTCAGCAAAGCCTGCCTATGCCTCATCACTATTATTATCACCTTGCGCCTTCTTCTTCTTCATATCTCGTATATATGAATAACAATCATTGCGCTTGTGGTCTTTCTTACCACAATAATGACAAAAGATAGCACCTTTCTTCCTCCTTGTATCTTTACCTGAGTCCCTTGCTACCATCGCCTCAGTTTGAACCGATTTCAACTCCGACCCTTTTCTCCTTAGCTCCTCATTCAAAAGACTGCTTCGAACCGTTTCCAAAGAGTTAGTTCCATTAGCATTGGAATTACTCAATGAAACAACCAAAGTCTCCCAGCTTTCCGAAAGAGAACTCATCAACAAAAGAGCCTGCAACTCATCATCAAAATTGACCTTCATGTTTGCCAATTGATTGATGACATCTTGAAACTCGTTCAAATGCTCTGCAACAGACTTCTCCTCATCCAATCGAAGTTGCACCAACTTTCGAACCAGAAAAGCCTTGCTTGTAGCACTCTTTGACTCATACAGCGATACTAATTTGTCCCACAACGCCTTTGCGGATTCACAACTAGCCACATGGTGGAACACATAATCATCCAAATATTAGCGAATCAACGCAATCGCCTTTTTGTCCATTTTCTTCCACTTTCCCTCATCCATATTCGAGGGCTTCTCCCTATTTCCATCAATGGGATCATGCAAATCATTGAGATATAGAACGTCCTCCATCTTCGGCTTCCATATACCCCAATTCCTCCCATTCAAAATAGCCATCTTTGACAACGTCATCATCTCCGACATCAAAAAATCAATTTTTTTCAAACAAAAAATCAATTTTTTTTTCAATCCAACAAACACTCCAAGCTATGCGGTGATCTGAGCTCCGATACCAACTGTTGGGGTTTTGTGCGCAGCGGAAGTTTTGACAAAACACCCAAAAACAAAATGAATCTTTTTCACCCAATCACTTGAAGATGAATGTGATTGAATAACAAACAACAACACAAAAAAATATCGGAAATATGAACACACGATATTCCACCCAACCACCATCTTTATTGATTCACCAAAATATTGTTTACAACCGATCTCAACTATCGTTAAACAAACACAACTTGAATCAATAACCTTATTGAGAAATAGGTAGAGAATATCTAATGGCTAAAAATTTGAGGAGAAAGATAATGAAGAACAATGATAAATTTTTCCACCCCATATAATGAAGATATCAACTAGGCCTTTTATAGAGTAATTTGTCACCCAAATTATCCTCATATATCTCAAATATATCCTCATGTATCTCAAATATATCTATTTGGATAAGCACCAAATAATCCTTGCCTTTATTTTCAAATAACCCACAAAAGTAGCAACAAATATCTCCACCAAAAATGGATCCACATAGAAAATTTGTTGCCTACAATTTTGTGATTTGCGTATCACAAATCTCAACAACTTATAGGTCCCTTGAATCTCATGCTTTTTTCCTGTATTTTAACAAAATGTTTGACATTAGTTTTACATTAACGTGAAATGAAACAATTTCCTACATACACATGTCATAACTTTGAAGCACTTAGAGAAATTGGGTCATGATACAGATTGTAACGAGATATATTGACCGTACTTGACAGCTTGTAAACAATCATTTGAAGTAGAGGCAAGCTCCCCTTATGAAATATAATAATACATATGAAAAATAAAACTTAAAATATGTTATCAAAGGATAAGATGACTTTTTGGTGATAAATATGAAATTTATACACCTTATGATAAATAAGTTAAGCACAAACTTGCTTGCCGAAGCAAGCTTGCTTGCTTACTTTGAAGCAAGCTCAAGCAAGCCTACTTGCTTGTAGCAGGCTGAAGCAAGGTTGTAGCAGTTTTTCCAAAACCTGCAATAACTTGATGTTTGACAATATCATCTTGTTATTTACTTTTAGTTTGGTAAATCACATATCGTTCTGCTATTTAATTTAATTTGCTATCTCAAGTTAATCTAGATACAAAGATTAAGAATTACACGTATAACCAAGTTCAAATTATAGCCAATTTTGCACTATACAGTAACATACACTATAACCCAAGTTTAAACAGAAAATTATAGGAAAATTAGGATAATTCTCCATTATTATGGACCACCATAGACTCCTCTGCATTTCTATCAATAATAGTCACTGGATCTGAGTTAAAAACAATGAAAAATCCCCTTATTTTTCTAATAAAAATCAAGTACACAGTCAAATTTATATATAGCCTATGCCTTAATTAAAACAATAAGTTAATTGTTTGGGCTTTTTCTTTGGAACCTTATAGCTAAAGCTTTATACGCTCCACCAACCGAGAGTTGAACATCAACAATTTTAGAGGCTTATTAGCTCTCCAACAAGAGCATATATGTCGTCTTCGGACGATACCTGCATTTTGAAGCAATATATATTAGTAGCTAAAATGAAAAAAAAAGTCCACACAGTTTAGAGCATATTAATTCACTCATAGTAACCTGAAGAGTTCCATGCGATAAAAAGTCATAAACAAATATGCTCATCTCCTTGAACAATGTACAGGTACTTTGCCAGGAAACCCAAAACCTGGTCTCTGAAATGAAAATTGAACATTAGAAGAAAAAAATTCATGTAAAGATGATCAATCCTGAAAATACCATCCTGGTACAAACATAATAATTTTGGTTACTTTTCAGCAATCATGGCATTTTTGACACAAGAGATGGTATGTAAGTTGAATCAGAAAAAAACATGTACGTCTAATTTAATTAATATGAAAAAAAACAGTCTGTAAGCTGGATTTCCAACTGACAGTCAAAATATCACCTAATTCGTAAATGAATTGATGGAAAAATCGAACTTTTTCTGCAGATAGTGAAAAAATCGACCTTTTTTTGTAGATAGTCAAAACCGGCAGTCATAGGATTGCTTTCAACAAGAACAAATGGAACTGCTGAGGAAAAAAATTCAATGGAAAATTTTGAATAGTGAAGGAGAAAAAAAATCAACAGTGAAAGAATAGATAGCAAAAAAAAAAAAAAAAATCAACGCTGAAAGAAAATAGCATGATCAAAACCGAAATAAAAAATCAATGGTGCATGGATTTTTAAAATGTATACCCAGATGATTGAAAATCAGTGCAATCCAACTGACAGTCAAAATATCACCGAATTCGTGAATGAATTGATTAAAAAATCGACTTTTTTTGCAGATCTAGAGTCTGGTGAATCCGGAAATCGCCGGATAAAATGAAATGGCAAGAGAAGAGAATCCGAAAAGCGCCCGATAAAATGAAATGGCAAGAGAAGAGAATCCAGAAATCGCTCGATAAAATGAATTGACAAGAGATGATGAACGGAAGGAAAACGCAGAATTCAGATTTGTGGAAGAAAGAATTCGTAGGGAACACTACAAGAAAAGTTCTAATTTTTGACAGAGCATAGCGACGGTTTCCGACGGCTTTCGACGGGCCGTCGACGGCCGTCGGAAACCGTCGATTATAATCGGGATATCTTACTCTCGACCAATTTTCTGCTTCACTCTTCCCCTCTAACCCATTTCCAGCAACATTTTTCCAAACCTCACCTCCCCCAATTTGCGATTTCCCCCTCCAAACACCAAATTTTTCACGTTCGGATAGCTCCCGACTTCCTCTCAAGCTTGTATCATCATCAATTTGAGGTCTAATCTCGTTTTTACCTTAAAATTTTAATTTTTCCTAAACCTAAATTTGGTAAAATTAGCAAATTAGAGTTAATTGTTGATAACAATTGGTTCCTATGGTATTGTGTATTTCATATGCTACACTGAAATTGAAAGATTTATGTTCAATATTTGGATATTTGTGTATGTGACATCGTAAATTAAGCATATTTTGGATAGATTGTTGTTAGTAGTGGCCATAAAATTGGTCAAAAGCTCGAGTATTTACAAATTGGTTTAAGCGTGTGCATGTGTTTCAATTTAGGTTGGTTTTTGTCATTGTATAATTTAGGATATTTTTGTACATGTGCGCCGTTATCCGCTTGTCCTTCTTGCATGTGTTAATTGATACATGAAAAATTGAGTGGATGAAGTTGGAAAAGTACATCGTGCAAATTTTGACTTATGCACAAAAAATTATGAGTCTAAATTCTAGTTGTGCCTATTGAATCGACGATAATAGTATTAGCTTTAAGTTGATTGAAATGTTAAGAAGATGTGATAAAATATAAAATATTTTTGTGTTGCAGTAAAACGTACTTTTATGTTAAAATGCGCACATATAATTGAGTAATATCCCTTAGAGTGTTTTCGGTCCCGTCCGACGAGTGTTGAACATGATCGTTATATAAACAGTCTTTTTTTTTGAATTAAAAAACGACTGTTTATATTCATCTGGTACAATATTTGTTGGATTTGTCCTTGTATTAGACAAGTTATAAACACAATAAACATTTACATTTTGTATACTACTTTGTTTCAAAAGATTCAGAAAATTTCGGTTCAATTTTCCTTTTTGTTTTCTACGTACACATGTACAGTGCAGGAAATAAAAGAGAAATGCTGCCGAAATTTTGTTGAATCGTTTGAGCCAAAGTAGTATACAATTGTAAATGTTTACTGTGTTTATAATGGGAAGTAGGGATGCTTGACCATGTAAAAGAGTTGCATTGAAAAAATGTCAAATTAGATTTTTTTTTTTATAAACTTAATGAAAATGTTATTAATTTTTGAACCTGTGACCATGTAATACAAGTTTTTTTTTGAATTTGAATTCTTGAAAAAATAAATATTAATTTTTGAACCTGTGACTGAATTTCTCAAATAGGAAAAATGATTGATTATTTTGTTGATCGGAGGAGTTGGATGTACCAAAGAAGAGGACAGAGAGGTTCAATAAAAGAAGATTTTTATAATGGTATAAATGTCTTTGTTGACTTCGCTTTACGTAATAATGGAAGCGATCCTGAAATTCGTTGTCCGTGTAGCAAGTGTAGACATTTGAAATATTTGCTACCCGATGTTGTTGTGAAAGTCCATTTGTGCAGAAACGGATTCGTACCCGAGTATTATTTTTTGGATCGTCATGGAGAAGTTGTATCAAATACTCCTATAGAGACTGAGGTAGAAAGTGTTGTTGATGAAAATGTTAGTACGACCCGTATTGAAAATATGGTCGAAGATGCAGCGCGATCTATGTTTCCAATTATTGCAGCTGACGATGACAATGGAAATGATGAAGAACCGAATATTGAAGCTAAGAAAATTTATGATTTGTTGGATAATGCTAAGAAACCTATTTGGGACGGTTGTAAAAGCGCACTCAGCTATCGGTAATCGCAGAATACATTGCGATGAAGTCAAAATACAACATCACTGAAGCTGGGTTCACGGCTATTGTACAAGCTGCAAAAAGGCACATACCGCCGGATAATTTAATGTGTGAAAATCACTACGAAGTTAAAAAAACTTATGTCGGCATTTGGTTTACATTATCAGAAAATAGATACATGTGTAAAAGGATGTATGTTGTTTTGGAAAGATGACGTAAACCTTAGAAATTGTAAATTTTGTAATAAAGAAAGATATAAATCAAGAAAGAAAAAGGGAAAGGAAGTTCCATACAAACGTATGCATTACTTACCTATTACTCCACGGCTTCAAAGATTATATGCATCTTCTGCAACTGCATCTCATATAAGATGACATAAGGTGAGATCGGAGGAAGAAGGTACGTTGACCCAACCAGCCGATGGGGAAGCATGGAAGCATTTCGATAAAACTTATCCCAATTTTGCAGCGGAGAGTCGTAATGTCAGACTAGGATTATGTACAGATGGTTTTTCACCATTTTCTCAGTTTGGTACTAAATACTCATCATGGCCTATTATCATCACACCTTATAATTTACCTCCATGGATGTGTATGAAAACGCAATATATGTTTCTTACTGTTGTTGTACCTGGCCCCGATGATCCGACACAAGGAGTTGATGTTTATTTACAACCGTTAATTGAAGAATTAAGAACATTGTGGAATGAAGGAGTAGAAACGTACAATGTTTCAAAGAAGAAAAATTTTCGTATGTTCGCTTCTTTGTTATGAACTATAAGTGATTTTCCTGCCTATGCAATGCTTTCAGGATGGAGTACTGCTGGTCGTCTATCATGTCCATATTGCATGGAAGAGACACGAGCGTTTTCCTTACCGCATGGTAAGAGAAGTTCATGGTTTGACTGTCATCGATGTTTTCTCCATGTAAATCATCCTATTAGAGCAGATAAGAAAAACTTTTTGGCTAATAGAGTAGAAACCAAACAACCTCCAACGTTATGGACTTGCGAAGAAATATATGAAATGGTTCAAAATCATCCAAAGATACATGTTACTGGAGTTCAAACAGAAATTGAAAGCAAATCGATTTATCACAATTGGTGCAAACAGTCTATTTTCTGGGAGTTGCCGTATTGGAAACATCTTCTGCTTCATCATAATATTGATTTGATGCATAATGAGAAAAATGTATTTGAGAATGTCTTTAACACGGTTTTGAATGTTAAAAGGAAAACTAAGATGATTTGAAATCAAGGCGCGATATAGAAGAATTATGCAAACGTCCCGAGCTTCATATGAAAGCAAATGACAGTAAAAAAACCCAAAGCATGTTATGAATTAGATAATAATCAGATTAAAATTTTGTTAAAATGGGTTGAAGGGTTAAGATTTCATGATGGAATTTCATTAAACCTTCGTAGATGTGTTGACTTCAAAAATGGTAAATTGAGTGGAATGAAAAGTCACGATTGTCATATTATGATGGAGTATCTATTTCCTATTATGTTCAAAGAACTACTTCCGTTAAAAGTTTGGAAGGTAATAACGGAGCTTAGCTTATTTACAAAGAGCTTTGTTCAACAACTTTGAAAGTGGAACGTTTACGAAAAATTGAAGTAGATATTCCAATATTGCTTTGCAAATTGGAGAAAATATACTCGCCAAGTTTCTTTAATGTAATGGAGCATTTACCTGTTCACCTTCCAACTGAAGCACGATATCGAGGTCCCGTCCAATATGGATGGATGTATCCATTTGAGAGGTAAATATAAACATGTTAATGATTAATTTAATTGCATTTAAAACTATGAAATAATGTAAATTAATTTTGCATAGGCATCTGAATCATTTGAAGAAAAAAGTAAGACAAAAAGCACGAGTTGAAGGCTCGATATATAAGTCTTGCATCGAAGAAGAAACTTTGTTCTTTTTCTCTCATTATTTCAGTGATCATGTGAATATATCATTTGAAAGTGTTCCACGAAATGATGAAGGGGACGAACAAGAATCGTCTCAAACAGTTTTGTCTATTTTTAGACAACATGGTCGGCCTTTTGGGAAATGTGTTGACGTATGGCTAAATGATAAAGATCTTCATGTAGCTCACACTTATATTCTTCTAAATTGTGCTGAAGTTGCACCGTTTGTTAGGTAATCTGAAATATCAATTGGCTAAATGATAAAGATCTTCATGTAGCTCACACTTATATTCTTCTATTTACAGCGTTCATGAACTTGAACATCCAAACAGAGATATCAGTAAAGAATTTTCTGCTTGGTTTACAAATTATGTTTATGAACCCAAAAATTGTGTTGTTGATGAAGGGTTGAAACATCTTGCGATGGGACCAAAAAGATTGGTCAAGACATATCCAATATATTTTGTTAATGGATATAAATTTAATACGAAAGAATACGGTGCCGAAAAATTAACGAACAATACTGGTGTATTCATTAAAGGCAGTGACGATCCTGAAAATCACATCAATGATTTTTATGGCGTTTTAACACAAATTTTGCAACTGACATATTTCTCACGACCCGCAGGGGATGTGTTTCTATTTAAATGCGATTGGTTTAGCAATGTTCCGAGTTCTGGGATTAATGTACATAAGGATTATAATCTGATCGAGATAAAACATACATCGCACTATTACAAGTATGATCCTTTTGTACTAGCCAAACAAGCATTACAAGTTTATTATGCTCCTTACCCGTCTTTAAAAAGAAATAAAGCAGATTAGTCGGCAGTTTTTAAAACAAAGGCCAGATTTATTTTCGACGGGAAGAATATTCCAGACGAAGAGTCCTATTAGGCAGAACTCGAACATAACACTGAAATAATAATTGAAGATGATCATGCAGATTTTGGACCGCTGGTCGATGATGCAAATGCTTTGGTAGATGCGTTTGAGAGCGCGGAGGAAGAGATCATACAATCTGAGGCTGAATCTGAATTAGAAGAAGATGATGACTGATATAGATGTAGAGTACTAATTTTCTAGTTGTAATGTAATTATTTAGTAAACCCAGCTTATTTTGCAATTCATGTAACTATGTTAAATTTTTTTAATGTTACGATGGTTTTTTACATATTTTATGTCATATGCAGTTTTTCCTATTTATTTGTCTTAAATATGCAATGTAAAATGTTACTCCTTGGAATATGAGACCCAATCAAATACAGGTATAAACAATTTCTCATTTATGTCATTTTTTACATCGTTTATGTCACCTATTTAGCAGCTTATTATATCGTTTGTTTAAGTTAGCTTACATCTTTTGAAATGATCTGTATGTGACAGATATGTCATCTAGAGGAAACTCTTCTGGCAAGGGTTCTGAATCGCAACCCCGTGTGTGTGCAGTCGTGTCATTGGTCCCCACGAGTAATGGGTAAAAATTAAAATTTACTTAGTATGTTAATTATTTTATGTTGTACACTTATGATTATCACATTTAACGCAAGGTTTTCGATCTTCATCCTTCGAAGACTATTTTGGCCGCTTCGACAGCAGCATATAGGTCCAGGATGTTAGCATGTTGGCCTCAGTGGGATTTGATCCCACCTCACATTCAGGAGGTCATTTGGCAGGATGTGCTAGTAAGTATTTTCTTACCTATTTTTTGCATTTTAATTTCTTTTAATCGCTGAGAAATTGTGCATATTTTTTCTAGTAATGTTTGTCTAACGTGAAATATAGGCCGAGGTGGAGAGACACATGATTTAGCACTGGCTCGGACATACTGGATACAAAAAATGAGAAAAAATTATAAAGATGCTATATCAACAATGAAGAAAAGCAAGAAAAAACCTTCATGGATGGGCGATAACGTTTAGAGTGGGTTTCTAAGGTATTGGGATAGTGATAAAGCGAAGGTTAGTGTACTAATTTTTTTTTTTAAAATATAAAATATTCACTCAATAATTACTAAAGTTAAATGTAAAGGCGGAGGCAGAAAGAAACAGTGCAAATAGAAATAAAAATCCAGTCACTCATCGAGGAGGATCCAAGTCTTTTCAGCAGTATCGGCAGGAGTTTGTATTTTTTTTTAAAATTCGACTTGTATTAAAATTAATACGCTATATAGTTTTGAACTTGTAATAATTGTGTGTAATAATCAAATTCAGGAGGCTGAGGGACAGGTTCCTGTCTCGTATACGGATGTATTCACTCGTACACATGTCGTCGAGCATATCGACTCAAACGGGAACATCACATACACATGGCATGACGAGAAATCTAGGAAGAGTCACGTAAGATTTCATTTTATGTAGAAGTTTATGTAGTAATTATTAAATTACTATAAAATAAGATATCATGATATTAATTTTATATACATTCTTATTTGGTCTTGCAGGAGAAGTTTATGCAGCAACGTCAGATGCGTCTAGCTGAGACTGGACATGAGCAGCTTACTACCGACGAGGAGGACATTATCTTTCAGTCA
This sequence comes from Allium sativum, assembly GCA_030737875.1. Taxonomy (NCBI): domain Eukaryota; kingdom Viridiplantae; phylum Streptophyta; class Magnoliopsida; order Asparagales; family Amaryllidaceae; genus Allium; species Allium sativum. Next base: position 37,457,774 of record JASFAX010000020.1, on the reverse strand, counting down.
GTGATGGATCCAGCGACGCGGAATAGACGTTATGGATTCGGAAATCTAGTGGTAAAGCATTTTTACCTTAATTTAATATTTAGTTATTCGCTTGGTATCTCATTCACATAATGTCTTACCTTAATTTAATATTTAATATTTAGTTATTCGCTTGGTATTCCTGAATTGATGGACTAGAGCCGATAAAGCCTTACACTTTAGTTTTGGATTTTCGTATAAATATGCTAACGATGCATTTATATTATGAGAAAAGATGATTTTAGAAAATAAAGTTTAAAAGCAAAATAAAAAGTAATTTTTTTTATATTCCGTTTTTTGAAAGATAATGTAAGGACAAGAGACAATCCATTCTCTCGTCATTCCTTCACCTACCGTTGGAAACACAAAATACAAAACATAATATAAATCAAACACTTATAGAAATGTAAAAAACTTATTTTAATAAATGAACAACGAGATTTGAACATCTTAGGAGTATGAAATAACAAAATGTGGAAGAGTGTATTGACTCTTCACTTAGTTTGAAGTTAAACTAATTTGATTGGCGAATGTCTTTTGGAAACTTAGTATGAAATAACAGAATGGTTAATATTGCATGAAACTTTATCATTTTTAATGAAGAATGGTTTAATGGTTAATATTTTTTTAAATAATTGTTACAGTCCACCAGTCAGCAGGCACGGGGCAAACAAACTAGAGTTGCTATAGCCTCCACAGAGATTGAGGAGTTGAGAGCTAGGGTGGCACAGCTTGAGGAGCAGAATCGCCGCCAAGCTATCGAGACGACTCAGCTTCTAGATCGATGCTTAGCGGAGTTTGCATAGGAGTTTGAGCGATTCCCTTCATCAGTTGTTTCTGCAGAGAATGAGGATTAGTGATGGATGGATAGGTATGTTTTGTAGTTGGGCATGCACATATATGACTAGTTTGCTATGGTATGGATCTATGACTGCGGGTTGACATTTTGCATGTATTTTGACGGTAAAAATGATTTGGTGGATTGACATTTTGCTTGTATTTTGATGCTAGACATGATGCGGTGGGTCGACATAGTAATCTTGATGTATAATATTTTGTTGTAATGGTAAACTTGTTATGGTTTATTTGTTTCTTGTGGTTTCATGATTTTTTTGGGTAAGTTGGTGTGGTTTGCATGATTTGTGTATGGAATATTGTGCTGGGATTATAGACCGATGGTCTGAATACGTGAATTGAGGTGAATGGGGGCTGGAAGGCTAAATAGCAGGAGAAATATAAAAAAAATGCAGTTTTTTCGACGGCTTCCGACGATCTACAGGTACACTTCGGATTTACGGTTTCCGACGGCTGAGGACGGCCTATTGATCAACATATGTAACGGTTTCCGACGACCGTCGAAAATCGATGCCAACAGTCTCAAGCCGTTGGAAATGTAATCGACGAGCTCTGTCGGAAGCCCTCGAAAATACTATTTCCCGACGCCTAGATTTCCGATGGTCGCCGACGGCAAAAAGCCGTCGTAAATCCATATTATTGTTGTAGTGGAATAAAATGAAAAGAAGGAACGCGGTGATGAATTTGGTGAGGAGAAAGAATCGAAGTTGAATAGATTTGAGGAAGAAGGAGACCACGGAGAAACTATTGGATGAGCAAAAATGATTCCGAATTTCATTGGCTCATACAAATTGTTTTTGGCTCTTATACTAGGGAAATCTCCCTAACGGTCGGTTTGATAATTCAAGTTTAGGGTTCCTTCCCATATTAATCACTGACCCACTGACCTAATGAGCCGGTTTCCCGCGCCATCTAATCTAAACCCGCGTTACTTTTTTTCTCCCCCGCAACTTCATCTTCCTTACTAGCTACTTCATTCGCGCCTTCAGCTTCTTCTACTACATGATTTAAATCATAATCTACAATTTAATGGCTTCTTCGTTTCCTTCTTCTTCTCAAAAACCCAATCTACAACAACATAACAAGTACGAGGCCCCTCCATTCCTAACCAGAGAACCATTCCTGCTCCGCCGCGCTAGCCTTTCAAAAGCTCTGTACAAAAATTATAAAGATCATTATTGGGCTCTCGCGGAAGAAATTAGGGCGAACCATCGCCATTACATCTGGAATTGGGGAGTAAGTCCTATTTCTGAAGAAAACTATTGTTGGAACATCTAATGGGGAGATTTCTAGGGTTAGGACTAAATGTGGGGTTTAACAGTTGCTAGGCAAATGCAAAGTCGTTCACTAAGTTTTGTGCTCTACATATTTTATGCGATGTCAAGCAGACACTTTACAAAGGCTGCGTCTACAAACGTGAGTAAGTTGGCTTACGTCAAAAAGCAATTCAGAGAGCTACAATGCCTTCCTTATGCCCTGCACATTCCCGAAAGGTTCAGAAGCATCTCCTGCAATCTTTAAAGAAGAATAATATTACGGGAATATGATAATTTGATTGGAATATTTGATTGGAATATAATATTTGATTAGAATATTCCCTAGAATATCTTTTGGGAATATTTGATTGGAATATAATCTTTTGGTAAATATCTTGTAATTAGGCATAATTGATGTAATTGGTAGTTGTTTCCTTATTTTCTAGAATATCCTTGATTCTAGGGAATATTCCTGTATGTAAACATATAAATGCTTGGTATCGTGAATGAGAAGATCAAGCCTTCATTGTCAATTCCTTCATGGTATCAGAGCATGGCCGACAGCAGCTCTTCTTCATCTTTTCTGGCATCAAACTCCATCACTCCTTCGCCTTCACATGATCAAGTTTTTACAGAAGAACAATGGAAAGCTATCATGGGATTTTTTGGTAATTCTAATATACCGGAAAATCGCTTAAGTGGTAAGTTTGATAATACTTCTTGGATCATTGATACAGGAGCAACTCATCATGTAATTGGAGAAAAATCTTGGTTGTTTGACATTAAACAATTGAATTGTCCTGTTGGTTTACCTAATGGGGACACTGTTATTGCATCTATGGAGGGATCAGTTTATTTGTCAGATATGATCACTCTGAATCATGTTCTTTATGTTCCTAACTTAAGTTGTAATTTACTTTCGGTTTCGCAACTAAATGATAATTTACAATCAATTGTCATATTTAATTCTGATGTGTGTTTGATACAGGACCAAATGAAGGCTCTGATTGGAATGGGAGTTAGGTGGGATGGACTATACTACTTCAGCAAACCAGAGGTGGTGTCTGCAATTGATGCTCCATCTGATGTGGAATTGTGGCATAGGCGAATGGGACATCCTTCTGAGAAAGTAGTTAAGTTACTACCCCCGTTAGTAGGTCTAAGAATAGTTTGAATAAAGGATGCGAAGTGTGTTTTCGGGCTAAGCATCATAGAGACAAATTTCCTTTGAGTAATAATAATAGTTATAGAATTTTTGAAAAAGTTCATTGTGATTTGTGGGGTCCATATAGACATGAGTCCTCATGTCGTGCTCGTTATTTTTTGACTATCGTGGATGATTTTTCAAGAGCTGTATGGCTTTATTTGATGGTGGATAAAACAGAAGTTTTTCATATGTGTATGACTTTTGTGGCTATGGTTGATAGACAATTTGGTCAAAAGATTAAGATTGTGCAAAGTGATAACGGTACTGAATTTAAATGTTTGTTTGATTTTTTCCGTGCCACTGGTATAATTTTTCAATCTTTTTGTGTTGGTATACCTCAACAAAACGGGAGGGTTGAAAGGAAACGTAAACACATTTTGAGTGTGGCGAGAGCATTGCGTTTTCAAGCCAATTTGCCTATTTATTTTTGGGGAGAATGTGTCCTTGCAGCAGCCCATCTCATCAACCGTACACCAACTCCTATCCTACAAAATAAAACACCTTTTGAAATCCTTTTCAATAAATTACCCAATTTTGATGCTATACGCACATTTGGATGTCTTTGCTTTGCACATAATCAGAAAACACAAGGGGACAAGTTTGCTAGTAAGAGTAGGAAATGCGTGTTTGTGGGGTATCCATTCGGGCAAAAAGGTTGGAGAGTGTATGATTTAGATGCAACAGAGTTTTTTGTTTCTAGAGATGTCAAATTTATTGAAGATGTGTTCCCTTTTGGCTCTCCCGATGATGTGAATATTGAGTCTAATGTGGATTATGTGGGTGAAATACATGAAGACTTTGCGGAATTGAGTGTATGTGATGAGGATTGTGGTGTAAAGATACATAGTCATGATCAAGGGGGGGAATCAATGAGGCATGAGCAGCCTAGCCACGGGAATTTGCAGCCCTCAATTGCCAGTGGTCCACCCCAGACCACAGCACCAGCCACGCACATTGATGCTAGCAGCGAAGAACAGCAGCAAGTCGAGGCTCCCGACAACACAAATCAGACCACCGAAAATATGGGTCGTGGATTTCGTACCAAATATCCATCAGTTAAGCTTCGTGATCATGTTACCCACACTGTTTTTGCTAATAGTCCATCTCTCCCGACTTCCGTTTCTGATCATCCTTCAGGTACTCTGTATCCTCTTGCACATTATATACATTGTGATAATTTTTCTGTAAATTACCGAAAGTTTGTTGCAGCTATAGTTGGTAACAATGATCCTAAATCATTTAAGGAGGCGATGAAATATGAGGGTTGGAGACAGTCAATGCAGGAAGAAATACGAGCTCTTGAAAACAATGGCACATGGACCTTGGAGCCACTTCCACCTGGAAAAAGGGCTCTTGGCAGTCAATGGGTTTACAGGACAAAATTTTTGTCCAATGGTGATATTGAAAGACTGAAATCCAGACTGGTTGTACTTGGGAATCATCAGCAAGCATGTATTGATTACACTGAAACTTTTGCTCCAGTCGCTAAAATGACTACTGTTCGCACTTTTTTAGCAATTGCTGCATCTAAGAACTGGGAACTTCATCAAATGGATGTTCACAATGCCTTCTTGCACAGTGATCTTGATGAAGAAGTCTACATGAAATTGCCTCCCGGATTTGAGTGTTCTGATCCTAATATGGTTTGCAGACTGCGAAAGTCCTTGTATGGATTAAAACAAGCTTCCAGATGTTGGTTTGCAAAGTTAGTCACAGCCTTGAAAGAGTATGGCTTTCTTCAATCTTACTCTGATTACTCTTTATTTACATATACTAAGACAGGTATACAGATTAATGTCTTAGTCTATGTTGATGATATTGTTATTTCTGGGAATGATTCTGCTGCTTTGTGTACTTTCAAGTCTTATCTTAGTGACTGTTTTAAAATGAAGGACTTGGGTCCTTTGAAATATTTTCTGGGGATAGAGGTTGCTAGAAGTTCTGCAGGGTTGTTTTTATGTCAAAGGAAATATACTCTGGATATTGTTTCTGAAGCAGGATTGTTAGGAGCAAAGCCAAGTGGATTTCCCATTGAACAAAATCATAAGCTTGGCTTAGCCAGTGGAGATTTACTTAAAGATCCGAAATCATATCGCAGGCTTGTTGGTCGATTGATATATCTTGCGGTTACTCGTCCGGATTTGGCATATTCTATTCATATCTTGTCTCAGTTCATGCAGGAACCCAGAACTGAGCATTGGGAGGCGGCCTTAAGGGTTGTTCGATATTTGAAAGGGACACCAGGTCAAGGCATCCTTTTAAGTGCAAATTGTGATTTAACTCTACAGGGTTGGTGTGATTCGGATTGGGCAGCATGTTCACTCACTCGACGCTCTCTTACGGGTTGGCTCGTGTTTCTTGGTAAATCTCCTGTGTCTTGGAAGACAAAGAAACAGCATACAGCCTCCAGGTCCTCGGCTGAAGCCGAATACAGGTCTATGGCAGCCATCACTTGTGAGTTAAAATGGTTAAAAGGCTTGTTGTTGAGTTTAGGTGTGAATCATCCAAAGGCAATTAAGTTGTTTTGTGACAGTCAATCCGCTTTGCATATTGCGAAGAATCCTGTTTTTCATGAAAGAACGAAGCACATAGAAGTTGACTGTCACTACATCTTCTCAATTGGCAGACATTTTTACTAAGGCGCTTGGTAAAATGCAGTTTGATAATTTACTGTAAGGACCCGTTTCTTCCCCATTAAGGAAAGAGCGGATACTTTGAGAACAACACACATATGAACGCAGACGGGAGAACATTTCATTGCTATTACAACAATTCCATCAGATACAAGGATATACAGAGTATAAATGAATAAAGTACATTCAACAAATATCAGAGAAAACAACAAATTACATAGCAGCGGAAAATAATACAAAGCACAACTGAAGGTGATATACGGATACAGAGCTTTCCGGATATCATTCCAGCTGTAAACCAGGATCCTGTGAATATAAATCTGCAAAACCAAAACTACTAGCTGCCCGTGCGGAAAATAGGGGCACCCAGAGTTTAGGTTAAAACAATAAACTCCAGGTCAGTCATGTGACTGGTGTGAGAACTAAAATAGTTATTTAAAACTTTGCTTTAAAAGAGAGTAATTCAAGGGACCACGCCGTATAACACGGAACGGGTTTCCTCCCAAGAATACCAGCGCATAGAATAAACAACGCAATGCTTTTTCAAAAAATGAAGCTATTATAAGACCCAGGTCCCATCACACAATGCAACGCAAGCCGGAGGATAGGGTTTTCCCTTATAATAGCCAAACATGTTTGGTACGTTTAAAACAAATCATTTGATACTATAATAAGTGTATAGTGTCAAAACAATTTCAATCATAAATATAAATCATAGACGGCATGGGTACCACATATCATGTCGCCATACTAGTTCTACAATTAAAACCGCAATACACGTATTGGAAATTGGATTTCCGTCATGAGTCGAGGCAAGGGGCAAGCTCCTCTCCGCGCTCGAGACACTCTAGCAAATGCCTCAGGACTACACACTCTGGGCAATCCTTGGATCGGTTGGGCCGTTCCTCACTTACGTTAGAGGATTATTTATGCCTGAACACACGTTTCCCGGTCCTTACAGACCTATACTCGAGGCGCCTCATTCCAACAACCACAAAGGTGAAAAATATATAAATGTCAGGGCTGGTAAGTCACTGACACCACCATAGCTAGAAAGAAACGTCGTGCTCTCCCAACCGCCCGTATCCCGTTTTTAACTCATACCGAGGTGTGAGGCTCGCGAATTCACGTTATACACAAAGCTGCCACGTAGGCCGTGCTTTGATCATCAACCACAAGACTTTGCTTTTCAACAGAAGCCTTGATCATTGCATCTTAGCGTGCCACACAGGCAATTCATGCCATGCGACTGATGTCCATCGATATACAACCTCTGAGCTCGTACGTCTCAGAGAAGGGCGTTAAGCAAAAGAATAAATTCTCCGCCGCCAAATAGATGTATATTTAATAGAAATCAATCAACACAGAATAAAATCCAATGTCAGACACACAATCCATTTACAAGTCCGTTCTGGGTCTGAACGAAACCGGAGGCACTTTCCTCGCATATCCATCCATCTCCAAGTACGTCTGGACGACCACCAACTATTTCCATCCTCTTGGGTGTACAGCCCAATCAGGATCGTTAGTAATTACCCAAACGATGTGAAAACTTCCGGTCTTCGACCACCGTCTTCATCTTCGACATATCGTCGAATCGGTTATTCAGAATGGGTATAAACCCGGCCTTTCCGAACAACCCGCGTATATTTAAAACAAATGTTACACAAACACAACATACGCCTCATTCCAATGCATAATATCCTTTTTATTCACGAAATCACATTCTTAGGGAAAGGTTCCCATTAATTTTATCCAAGATAAATTCTTTTAAAATTTATCCTTTAATCTTCCTTTGGATGTCATTTCAAACCAAAATTATGGTTTTTCAAACTAGTCGAGATTAGCGAATCACACCGAAGTAATTATTTATTTTATTTCCCAATCCCAACCTATATATCCCATGAAGCAAAACTGGTAATACTCCATATCTAACACCACAGTGTTGTCGGTAAAATTAATTACCATTTCACGTTCAAATCCAATTAAAGATTTAACTATCGCTCTGGAGCAAAACTGGTGATACTCTATTCTCGCTTATTTGTCAAATTTGATTATTTAGATTATAGATTCACATTTCAACCTAATTGCAGATTCGTTAAAACTCCTTTTACTGGGTTAAAAAACTAGGTGTTATTTAAAACACAGTTCACGACAAACCCATTTCAAATCCAATCAAATATATTAGAAATCCCGATTATTTAAAACCCCTTTTACTATCTGATTAATTTATTTAAAAATAATTGGGTTTTAAATTTAGTTCAAAACTAGTTCATTTCGATAAAAATCCATTTTCATCTTTTCAGATATGGAGTTTTTCATCCCAATTTTTCCCAAATCATTTCTTGTGATTTTACACAAATTATTACTATTTTAAATTATTTTATCAAGGCACGTACAGTCGATTTCCATCAACGGCCATCGAACTGCACTTACAACGACCTTTTCTGAATTTGATTTGGATGTATCTCCAAATCCGACTGTTAGATTTTGAATTTATAATATTCGTTAGAAAGCTCTTTTCGATACGAACCCAACGGTTCCGGTTTTAGGAGGATCCGACGGTCGAATCTCCCGTAATGTCCGTTTGAAATAAATGGTCGAAATTCACGAACTGCCGCGGCGCGTTCTATTCAGGCCATTATATTATATATATAATATATATTTCGTCGATTTCTATTTAAAACGAATTTTATAAATAGTTTTTAAATTCATTTCAACTTCCATTTCAATTCAAAGAAAAATTAAATTCTTCTTTATAAATTCGTTTTAAAATTCATTTCTATTCAATTCAAATTTCAATTCAATTTGAATTCATTTCAATTCGCTTTCAATTCAATTTGAATTCGTTTTCAATTCAATTCGATTTCAAAGTCGATTTCTATTCGATTCAATTCAAATTGGTTTTCTATTCGATTCAATTCAAATTGGTTTTCTATCCGATTCAATTCAAATTGGTTTTCTATTCCATTTCATTTCGAAATCGTTTTATATTAAATTCATTTCGAAATCGTTTTATATTCAATTCATTTCGAAATCGTTTTATATTCAATTCATTTCGAAATCGTTTTATATTCAATTCATTTCGAAATCGTTTTATATTCAATTCATTTCGAAATCGTTTTATATTCAATTCATTTCGAAATCGTTTTATATTCAATTCAATTCGAAATCGTTTTATATTCAATTCATTTTGAAATCGTTTTGAATTCATTTCAAAATGAATAAAATTGATATAAATATCGTTCACGTCCAAATGGCGTCAATCTAATCAACACGGCTTCATATATTTCTATTTTCAAATATTCTATTTCAAATATTTCCTATTATCAAAATATTTGTTATTATCAAAATATTTCGTTCAACACATGACTAATCTCAACGGATGAGTGCAGTCAACACATGAACCTTTATTTTATATTAATAAAGATGTAAATTTTATTACTAAAATATTTCGTTCAACACATGACTAATCTCAACGAATGAGTACAGTCAACACATGAACCTTTATTTTATATTAAAGATGTAAATTTTATTACTAAAATATTTCGTTCAACACATGACTAATCTCAACGAATGAGTACAGTCAACACATGAACCTTTATTTTATATTAAAGATGTAAATTTTATTACTAAAATATTTCGTTCAACACATGACTAATCTCAACGAATGAGTACAGTCAACACATGAACCTTTATTTTATAATATTCTTTATTTTCTAAATTGGAATGAGGCCCAATCAATTACCATATAGCGTTAACTATATGGATTTTCATGCAACACATGTATATAATAGCATTGAAAAATAATCAACCATCAACCAAAGTGCACTACACTGTATAAGCATCAAATATAGATATCTAACGCTTATAACAGCCTGTCAATCAATCGATTGACATATTTAATCAATCAGGATGAGTGAACTTCAAATTTCATCCCAACACCCGTGTGGGGTTTCAAACAATCAAACATAGATTTTATTTGTGCAGTTGGGCGATGTGTAAAATTTATCGACCCAATCAATTTCAGTCAAATCAGTGTATATAAACAAATCGGTCGATTTGTTTATAAATATTTATTTATTCACATTCACGTTAAAAAATTATATTTTTAACGATAAAATATTTTATTTCAACACATGAATTTCTATTCAGTTCATTTACACAATAAAAATGATATTTTTATTTTTCTAACATATTTTAGAAAATTTTGGCGGCATAACGGCACGATACTAGAAACGGGACAAGGCCTAGCCTTATCCCCGGTCTAGTGAAGGCCCACGCCATTCACACATCAATCAAATCCACCAAACAACCAAATTCAAATCAAATCATCTAACTAATCCATGCAACCAAACAAACAAGTCCATGGTCTATGGACGATTGTGTCGGGTGCTACTAAGCACCGTCTGCATCCTAGTATATATATATAACTTGAAAGGTGAGAAATTCTCACAAATAGCTATCCTAGCTCCACGGCACTTCATTGATAGAAATCTTCATCGCTATCGCATCTTCGTCATCTTCGTTGCCCGTAGCCACTACATATATAAAAATCACACATTTTTATATTTTGATGTCTTTAAAATAAAAATCACATTTTTATTTATTCACTTTCAATTAAAAAAAACATATTTTTATAATTGCTTCATACCTTTAAAAATCGAATTTTTACTTCGCTATTCAATATATAAAAATCGAATTTTTATTATGCTATTCAATATATAAAAATCAAATTTTTATATTATAAAGATTCTATTTTTACATCGTTATCTTATATATAAAGATTCTCCTTTTCAACTATAAAGATTTCACCTTTTCAATTCCATCACTATAAAAATCACATTTTTATTTTGCTACACATATAAAGATGATATTTTTAATATCTCTATCATGTAAAAATTATATTTTTAATTCTCTACATAAACAAAAATCACATTTTTACATCTTCTATATAGTAAAGGTTATATTTTTAATACGCTTACCATATAAAAATCATATTTTTAACCTTCTACTAATATAAAAATTATATTTTTAATATTAAATCTATATAAATATCACATCTTCCTTATTGATACTATATAAAAATTACAACTTTTCTATGCTATTCATAAGAAGAAGAAAAAACAAAAATTTTCATATAAAAAAACTGAATTAATAAATGCTATTATATATAATAACACCTATTACTAAAAGTAAAATAAAATAAAATAAAACTTACAGCGACACGTTTAGGGGGGGGGGGGGCTATCATCGACGCGAAGGGGTGAAGGGGGATCGGCACCGGAGTGTTGGTGGTCTGGGGTCCTCCTTGTTGGCGGCTGCTCTCAAACAGGGAGGAGGGGCTGCGAATCGAAGGAGATGGAAGAGGAGAGGAGGGAGAGTAGAGCGAAGGGAGGAGGGAGGAGGAACGAGGATTCGGAGGGGTAGCTGACGCGAGGTTAGGGGTGAGGGGGGGGGGGGGCTTAGCGCTGCCGCGCTGCGGCTTTCTCCATTCTTTTTTTTTTCTTTTTTTTTTCCTGAATTGAAAAGATATCGGGGGGGGGGGGCTGGTTAAGGGAGGAGAGGGTTTCTTTTTTTTTCATTATTTAATTAATTTAATTTCTCTCTCCTAAGTTGACTTTTCATACGACCTCGAAATCGACCCACCGCCTGTCGTCCATAGCGTTTTACCCCCATTCCGAACACAATGGGATATGTATCGTAAGCTGATTCGATCGTTTCGAACAGTTTCCGTTGAATTTACATTTAAATCGCTATATTGAATTTTAAACGTACATTTCAAATTACCGGGGTCGCATACGAACTTTAAAAATTCTAGAAAAATATTTTCTAGCTTCGTATTGACGATACGATCCTAACAAAACTAGTTTCGTCGAATTCTTAGACCGTTGGAAAAATGGCCATTTTCCAGTCGATTAAAATCAACTGAAACTGGTCAAACGCATTTTCCTTTGCCACGCTCACATATTGATTCGAAAAATTATGAAATTTGAAACCTAGCAATAATTTGACATCACGGACCCAACAAAACTGGTTTCGTCGAAATCCGAGGTCGTTTGCAAAATTCCCATTTTTAAGGGCCTGAATTCCATAGCGACTATTCAGAATTTTCAACTGGACACATCTTTTGATTCCCGCTATGAAATTTTGATTTTTCGGATTCGTTGGAAAGATATTACCAAATAGATCCTAATGCTTTTGGTTTCACTAAAATCCGGATCGTTTTGCACCCGGTACATTCAATTGAAGTTTGAAATCGAATTATCGAACTACCGCGCCATTTTCAATTCCATTTATAATTATATATAAATATTTATATTCTAACGACGACGTATACAATATATACGTTCTAATTATATTAAAAACATTTTTCTCGTCGATATTATTTAAAATAATCTATTTTAAATATTCAAAATTCGCTAAAATTGCCAAAATAAAAATTTTAAACTAGTTCAGAATTTCCGGGTTATTACATTTACTCTCCAAGTTGGGCATTCATGATCCTCATGCTCCAACTTGAGGGGGGGGGGTATTACGGGAATATGATAATTTGATTGGAATATAATATTTGATTAGAATATTCCCTAGAATATCTTTTGGGAATATTTGATTGGAATATAATCTTTTGGTAAATATCTTGTAATTAGGCATAATTGATGTAATTGGTAGTTGTTTCCTTATTTTCTAGAATATCCTTGATTCTAGGGAATATTCCTGTATGTAAACATATAAATGCTTGGTATCGTGAATGAGAAGATCAAGCCTTCATTGTTAATTCCTTCAAATAATATTAACTTGGTATCATCCAGTATATCCACAACTCAATTCAATGCCATTCTTGTTGAGTATGTCTGCATGATTCGAGAAAGAAGGAAGAAATCCTTGAACAAGACCTTCAAATTACAAATTTTACTGTTGATACTATGACAATAGATGAAAAAGTGAAGAAGAAAAATGGTTTGAAGCTACTCTACTGTCTGATGGCAATCCTGTCTTTTCACTGTTAACTTTAATTTGTAGGCACAGTTTTGACATCTTTATCAATGTTATTCTGCTAAATGATGCAAGACATAATGTGTTTGTGTGCGAAACACTAAGTTTAGAATTAACACACTAGGTGTAAATGAGGGGAAATAGGTGGTAATTGTAAGAGGAAGCAACCAGAGCACAGGACATAAATCTCAGCAGGAAGAGGAAGCCAAAGAAGATTTGAGCACTTGAGGGTATGCATAATATAGCTTTACTCTATTTATGTTTTTCTTTTTGTTGGTTATGCTATGATTTGTATGTTGGAATGATATGAAATCATTGCAGATGCTAAGATGAGCACAATTCAAAATGAGGGAAAACGATCAATAAACTGAGTACCTAAAAGAAGCAAAGAGAGCAGCATCAGAGGAATATCATAATGAGAGAAAATGAGCTTCATCATCCTCTGCACAATACATTTGATTCAGTTTTTTCTCCCAGTATATATGTATACGTATATAAATATATGTGTGTGAATATATATATATATATATATATATATATTTATTGGTATAAACACAAAAGCCACGTTATTTGGCTGACACGGGCTGCATGTCACCAATCTGATTACCAGTTCTGCTTACCGCATGTCATTTGTCATCTCTTCATGTAAATGCAATACACAGAGAGAATAAAACAAAGAACTTTCAAAATGTTTTTCAAGCCGGGTTGGGAAATGTTCCTCATGTAAATGCAATACACAACAGGCATGGTGGCGAAGTTAGGACCTCAAGCGATTAGAGGTGATGCAGGTGATCGATGCGAGGCGATGCAGGTAATCGGTTTGGAGTGATGGCGGAGGAAATGATCAGTTTCAGTGGCTATAACAAGTTAATTCGGGAAAGTTGCTTAAAACTGACTATAGCAAGTTACGGGTAACAGAGATCAATATGGGAAGGGACCCCTCAAACTTGGGATTAATTAAAAATAATTCAAACTTGAGATTTTCAAATTTGAGATTAATATGGAAAGACACGCGAAAATTGGGATTATTCTTGTCAATTATTCCTTCTTGTTATTCTTTTCATTTTTATCTTTTATTTAGGATCCTTCTTTTTTTATTGTCTTTTATTTATCGCCCCCTCTCGTCCAATTAGGATTAAAGATACTTGAGTTGCCTACGTGAATGTCCAAGAAATATTTACTTGTACAAACAGTTTAGCTATTCCCTATAAAATGTTAAAATACATAAAAAAACATTCTTATCATAAAACATGCATGAATCAGGTCTCCCTTTTTGAAGAAAATAAAATAAAATTAAAGAACAACATAAAAACCTACAGATTTAAAACTTATTTCAATTTTAATTAATTTCCATATTTATGTAAAAAAAAAGTTTAAAAAAATGCATCAAAAAAAAAAAGGAAACTTTAGGAAAATTTGAAGATATACATGCAGTTTTTCAAGAAATTGCTGACATACATGCAATTATATCCAATAATTGGATACTCTTATGCCATTTTGTATCAATGTTTCAAATTTCAAATTTTATTTTAAATTATATTCAACATCACATTTTTTGAGTTAAGTGAAGCAATGTTACCGATTCTTCGGCTTGGTGAGTTTTCAAAACTGTGATTTCCTTTTGTTTGGTTATATTCAGTGTAGCAGTTGCAGTTTGGCACTTGTTGGTGTGTCGTCGGATGTGTTCGTCTGTTAGCCTGTGGGTGTCGACTAGTATGAGGTGAGTTGTTGTCTAGTTGAGTTTGTTTGAGCTCTATGTGATGAGATGATTTGATTGTTTGTGTCATTGGGATCAATTGGAGTGTATGTGATGAACTGATATTTCATTTTGCTCTACCTGGACTAGCTCTCCATTTAGTTGTAGAATGATTCACCGCATGTGATTTGCGTGGTGCAAGTGAATGTCACATGTCATTCTACCTGGTTTTGTGAAGTTGTGGTATGTGAGAGTGTGCAAGTGAACATTTGCAGTCTTGGTGTGCAACCACATGTCTTTTGTTGTTCTGTTTTAATGTAAATCCATTCCTTCTGGAGTATGTTATGTGTCAGTCAATGTAATTGTTTTTGTAGTCTAGATAAATAATCTAGCTCCAACTCTATAAACTAGCGTAGTTGAAGTAGGCGATCCACTATAAAAAACCGTTAGTAGTAGGTTGGAAATCTATCAAGCTCCTGTACACATTTTGTAATTATTATTTATTATAATAATAAGTGTTACACATAACTATAAAAACAGGTCAATCATGCCAAAAAGTACATCACATTTATTGCTGAAAAATAACAAAAAAGTTAATTTAAAATGAATAAAATAAAAAAACAGCTAGCTTTTAGGAAAACTACGGACAATTATGCTACTAAATAAGTATAGACATGTCTACCCTTTTAATTAACATTTGGATATTCAATGAATATTTGCTATATGTCTGCAAATATTGAGCCAAATATGTAAGTATGTCTGCACTATTTCTCAATATGTACAAATATTTTTATGTACTTATTATTTTTCCAGTTATAACTCCGCCTGTGTAGTTTTCTATGCAGCATGTCCCAAGCCAGGGTAAAGGAGGAGGGTTGTGATAGGCTTGGCGAGCCAACGTAAAAACTTAGCCTCTCTTATGGATATGGAACCTTATGATATATCGTTGGGGCGTAACCCTCTTAGACGCGCTATATCGAGGCTCGGATATGGTGTTAAATATGCAAGGGCTGGGCCGCCATTCTCTTAGTGGCACGCTACACCGACGCCCCGGTATAGTGATAAGCGAGCAAGGGTCCTCGCATTTTTCTCGGCGGATGCGAGGGGCAAGGAAGCTAGTTGACGATAGTAGAGTTCGGTTAGGTAGTTGGAATGTAGGGTCCTTAACAGAAAAATTAAGAGAGATAGTGGATACTATGATTAGGAGACGGGTTAACATCTTGTGCGTTCAAGAGACAAAATGGGTGGGTCAGAAGGCGAAGGAGGTGGAGAACACTGGCTTCAAATTGTGGTACACGGGAAGAGTATGTAACAAGAACGGGGTAGGCATATTGATTGACAAGAACCTTCAGAACAATGTGGTTGATGTCAGAAGACGAGGGGATAAGATCATCCTAGTTAAGCTAGTAGTTGGCGAGGCAGTTTTGAATGTCATTAGCGCATATGCCCCACAGTTAGCTCTAAGTGAAGAAGCCAAAAGGAAGTTCTGGGAAGACTTGGATGTCATGGTTAGGAATGTGCATAGTAGCGAGAAGCTTTTTATAGGAGGAGACTTCAATGGTCATGTTGGCTTATCTAGAGGTGGTTTTGAGCGAGTGCATGGTGGTTTTGGATTTGGCAGTAAGAACCAAGAGGGTGAAGATATTTTGAATTTCGCTCTCTTTTGATCTCATGATTGCTAATACCTTCTTTAGAAAGAGGAAATCACATCTGATCACCTTCAGTAGTGGCCAACAGGCTAGCCAGATTGATTTTGTCCAAACTAGGAGAGATAGTAAACGTGATTGTGTTGATTGCAAGGTCATACCTGGAGAATGTGTCGTCTCACAACACTAACTCTTGGTATGCGAGTTTCGTTTTCGGGTGGTGAGGTATAAGAGAGCGAAGATTAGCAGGACGAAATGGTGGAAACTCAAAGGAGATGCTTCACGGGTGTTTAAAGATAGAGTGATGGGAGAAGGGGCTTGGAATGTGGAAGGAGAAGCAAATGTCATGTGGAATGCGATGGCAACTTGCATTCGGAGAGTCGCCACTGAGGTATTTGGGATAACAAGAGGAAGCAAGCGAGAACCCAATGATTCGTGGTGGTGGAATGACGAGGTGCAAAAGGCTATCAAAAAGAGAAGGAATGCTACAAATGCATGTACCGTCATAGAAGCGAAGAGAACATGCACAGGTACAAGGTGGCGAAGAAGACTGCAAAGAAAGCAGTGAGTGAAGCAAGGGGACGAGCGTACGAAGATTTGTATCAAAGGCTAAGTACAAAGGAGGGTGAAAAAGACATTTACAGAATAGCTAGGCTACACGAGAGGAGGACAAGGGACTTCAATCAGGTTAAATGCATTAAGGATGAAAATGATAGACTTTTGGTGAAGGACGATGAGATATAGAATAGGTGGAGAGAATACTTTGATAAGCTTTTCAACGAAGAAAGTGATAGCTCTTCGATCGAGTTGGAAGACTTAGCCGACAGCACCAATAGACATTTTGTGAGGAGATTTCAAGAAGCTGAGGTAAAGGGGGCGTTGAAACGTATGAAATCAGGCAAGTCGATAGGACCTGATGACATTTCTATTGAGGTGTGGAGATGCTTTGGATATGCAGGGATAAGATGGCTAACTAAGTTATCCAATAATATTTCCAAATCAAACAAAATGCCAGATGAGTGGAGGAGAAGCATTTTAGTTCCAATCTTTAAGAATAAAGGAGATATTCAAAGTTGCACAAACTATAGAGGAATTAAGCTTATGAGTCATACAATGAAGCGAGTTTGCGAGCAGCGTTTGAGGAGGTTGACAAGTGTCTCTAGGAATCAATTTGGTTTTATGCCTAGAAGGTCAACCACTGAGGCGATTTTCTTGGTTAGGCAACTTATGGAGAGATACAAGGAGCAGAAGAAAGATCTCCACATGGTTTTTATTGACCTGGAGAAAGCTTATGACAGAGTGCCGATGAGGGTTATGTGGTGGGTGCTATAAAGGAAGAGAGCGCCATCAAAATATATTACCCTTATTAAGGATATGTACGAGGGGGTTGTGACTAGTGTAAGGGCATGCGATGGTGAGACCAAGGACTTTCCAATTAACATAGGGTTACATCAAGGTTCGGCTTTGAGCCCCTATATTTTTGCATTATTGATGGATGAAATCACAAAAGATATACAAAGGGAGATTCCCTGGTGTATGCTCTTTGTCGATGATGTTGTGTTGATTGATGAAAGTAGAATAGGGGTTAATCGACAAATGGATTGTGGAGGGAGACCTTGGAATCAAAGGGTTTCAGTCTTAGCAGAACTAAAACAGAGTATATGAAGTGTGAGTTTAGCAGTGTCAGGTCAGATGACGGAGATGTTACCCTGACCGGTAGAGTAGTACCCAAGAAGGAATCGTTTTGATACTTAGGATCTATGTTGCAGTTTGATGGAGAGATTGATAAGGATGTTAGTTTTAGAATTAAAGAAGGATGGGTGAAATGACGACTAGCATCTGACATCCTCTGTGATCGGAAGATTCCTCAGAAGCATAAAGGAAAGTTCTATAGGACATCAATCAGGCCTGCAATGTTATATGGTGCAGAATGTTGTCCTACTAAGAGGCAACACATCCAGAAGATAAGTGTAGCAGAGATGCAGATGCTGCGTTGGAGCTGTGGGCATACTAGACGAGATCGGATTAGAAATGAGGATATTCGCGAAAAACTTGGAGTTGCACCTATTGAAGAGAAGTTAGTCCAATACCGCTTGAGATGGTTTGGACATATCCAACGTAGACCATACGATGCACCTGTACGCGTTGGAATTCTAAGCCGCGCCGAAGGCCCAAAGAGAGATAGAGGTCGACCTAAAATGACATGGGAGGAGATAATAAAGAGAGATTTAAGTAACTGGAGTTTATCGGAAGAGCTGGTAGTTGATAGGAGTACATGAAAATTGGCAATCCATGTACCAGAACCTTAGTTTTTTTCTTCTTTTTTTAGACTTTATTTCACGTTTGCTGAACCTTTTTACTTTTTATTACCCTTTTAGATTTTATTTCACTTTTATTGAACCTTTTTACTTATTATTATTATTATTTTCAAAAAACCCTTTATCAGACGACTTTTTATTT
The DNA here is from genome assembly GCA_030737875.1 of Allium sativum. NCBI lineage: Eukaryota > Viridiplantae > Streptophyta > Magnoliopsida > Asparagales > Amaryllidaceae > Allium > Allium sativum. The sequence goes on along the minus strand of JASFAX010000020.1, from coordinate 37,439,007 downwards.
GTTTGGTTATTTAAAACCCTTTATATATATTATTATCATCATTATTAATTTTATTTTAGCTTAATTTTGGGTTCCATATCTAGCCAACCCCAACCTATTTGGGATATATGGCTTTGTTGTTGTTGTTGTATTTTTTTCAGTTATCTTGTTTTTGATATTTACTATTCTATAAAAAAAGTCACTGTAACAAAAAAAAACATGAAAATAACGTTACTGCAGTAAACTAATTTTAGTTACGTGCTTTACAAATGATTTTGAATAGAAACCCACTTTGTACTAAAGTTAATTTAAGGATACAAAACTTGTTTTCACTTAATTCTATCTGTATCCCAAAAAAAAAACCAATAATAATAATAATAATGGATGTTCGAGAAAGTGATATGGTTGTTGTCCGTCCTTTTTTTATCATGATAGTTGTTTGCATGAAAATAAGTAAATACCTTCGATCTACTTTTTCAAGAAATTAAAAATAAGAAGAAAGTAGTGAAATGCAAAAGACGCCAAACGGTTTATAGTGGTTCAATCATAATGGACATACATCCATCGCTGATCTTTTATTATCACTCTTTCTTTTGTACTTAATTCTCAGATGCTAAAGAATTTGATTACAAAGGCTTATGTAAAAAAAAAAGGTGAGTCGAAACGCTTTAATTTGTTGATTGTGAAATTTTGTATTTTGCACATCTTAAAACATATTCTTGAAAATGCCAAATGTTTGGGTATTCATAGCGATTGGCAGATGGAGTGGGTCCATTTACTGTGTTTTCATGTTTAGCCCGCTTAGAAGGAATATTCTCCATATGGAATACACTTGGGGATATCCCAAATACATGCTGAATTCATTAATTGCATGCTTCAGGCAGTGCAGTAAGCTAGTTTGTTTGGTATGCATCGCTCGAAGGTTGGCTTTGCTTTGCTAGGTAACGAGTCCTAGGCTGACAAACATTTTTTAAGGTTTACGCTCAATGCCTTTGCGTTCGGTGAGCATTCACCTCCTCCACATAAGCTTCTATGACTTTTCTTCCAAATGGTTATTCATTCAAATTTTTTGCGTTTCTTCATCTCTTTCAGCTCATCCAGTGCCTAACAATAATCTTATTCCAGCAATCAAACATACTCACATGAGCTCCTATACTTACCTTATTTCCACATGAGGTCATATGATTGTAAAATTTTGGGAGATGACTACTAAGGTCATCTTTGGGATTTCCACTGATTTTTTCTATGATCATTTTACCGTTGATGAATCTTATTCCTTCTGTAAATGTTGATTAGAACGAAATTAAGACTTGAAACCACTTCCATTGTGACTTAATGATAATTTCCTTTTTCGTTTAGTGGTCACATTAAGACAACAGATCTACCGTTTAGAGGTATGATTATTTTAAGATTTAACGAGGTTTAGATAGCTTAAATATTTAATTAGGGTGCTAATGAAATAGGCTCATGACCTATTTTGGAATCCGGACATATGGGGTTGTAGAAACTGATAGGACACCATTTCTTATATTTCATAGCTCCTAAGAATAATCCTCTTCCATCATTAACGTCCTGTTCTTCTTACATAACCATTGAACCTTACTTTTACTAGCCAAATCTCATCATTAAGAAAAATTAGCAAAAATTAGCATAAAGCTTGATGATTTCCTAATGCAATTACCTAGGTATTCGTGTTAATTGTTGCCTAAAAGAGATTGAGAAGCTAATTTTGTTTAAGGTCAGTAATTAGTGCTCTTACTTACCAATTGTGGTGTACTAGGCCCTACATAACCTTTTAGAATTCTCTACAAATTCTTATAAATCATGATTAATGATGTTATCACACATATATAAGTTTGGGGTCGATTAGACCATGTTTGTGAAATTCATGTTTTCAAAATTTAGAGTAATTGTACAAACATGACGTTATTTTCTTTGATCTACACCTTGATTTGCTTTGATTCGGCTAAATGCTTGTTTAAATATGTTTTACGTGTCATATGATTACTGTAAACATGTGTGAATCGAATGGTTTGCATACTTTTAGGAAGTTGAAGGTGTGTTATGCAATCTATATCGGATCCAATCCTATCCATTGCTCTTAAGAGGGTACGATCCATAGAAAGCAACAAGTAAGACTCCATGAAGCAACACACCATGTTCCAAGTCATCTGGAGTTCGTATGCCCAAGTTACAGCTTTGAGAAGTTTAGGTTAGAATGGCTATTCAACCAAGACCGGTGCAACTCAAGTCGGTGTACTTTGGATTGTCCAACATGAGTTAAGATTTGGTATTCTGGTTAAGTCTTTGGATTGGCATGAGAGTCTAGACTTAGCATCGGTATACTGCTAATGAATTTAGATCGGTGGAGCTACATTAACTTCATGTTAACGGGGGTGCACATATTCAGATTGGTGGGGGAATTAGGTTTCAAATTGATGCTTTGGATAAGAAATTTGGATCCATATAGGCTTTCAGGTTGGGGTAGGTGGCAACGATCCAATTTGGCAATGGTCATATTGAGATTCAAATCGACATGAAGGGGCTTTTGGTTGGTGATTTCGGGTCAACATTCATGACTTTTGTGGCGTGAACTAGATTGGTAGGGATGAGGCTTTCTTGGTTCGGTGCATTGAAGTAACGGGGAATCACTTTAGTACTTAGACAAAATCTGGATCAGATCGACCTCCATGTGGATATGTGATCTGTGATAGTAGGTTATGTGGTCATCCATGGCTCATAAACAAAGTTTTGGTTCAACGACCATGGTACATCGGCTCGTTTGAAGGCTTTATATGATGACGATTCTACTTCTTAAAGAATGACTAGGTATATTCCGAGATGCTAAGTAATGTAATGAGTCAAAGGGGAGATATTAGAGAAGGATAGGGATACATGATCAAGTTTGATGACAAGTTGGCCATCTATGACTAGTCCCAACAATGGAGACTCCCCATGTGAATCATAGGAGAAGCTCCTAGGGTAAGCTCTATGGCGGATAGCGAGTGTGATGTGCACGTAAAAATATATATTTTTACTAACATACTTATTCTTTGTTTAATTAAATAATTGTCATATTAGGGTGTTTTTACATGTCTTAAACCAAGATATAAAAATATTTTCAAGCCATCATTCACTCATTTAAGCAAGTGAAAAATGGTTATTTTTATATAAATTAATTTAAAGAAAATTTACTTGCACATTCTTAATTTTTTTTTTGAGGAAAATGAGTGCAAATAGAAAAGGCTTCATGGATATATGCACACATAAGGGTTTAAGGCTAATAGCATGAAAAAACAAAAATAAATGATGCAACACGAAGAAGCTCACCTACCCTTAATGTTAAACAAATCAAAAGCAAAAGCACAAGTTAGCAGAAGATTAATTAGAGACTAATGATGACTTGGAGGCTATGCTATCTTAAGAGCATTTTTCGGTAGCACGCTAAAAACTGATTGGGAATTTAGAAATGCATAAATAACCTTCTTATGTTTATGTAAAAGTACTCTCTCTTTTATGCAAGTTGTAATCAAACTAAGAATAAAAGCTAGTTTCTTTTTTATGGATTGATCAAGCATTCCTCTCTTTCTTTTATGTTGTTTTATGTTAATCGCTTTAATACTTTGTTTCTAATTCATGCAAATAGTTTAGTTTCCTTTCATGCATTTAGTTAATTAGACCTTGTTAATTAGTTTAATTTTTTATGTTTATGTCAAAATCTTTTTATGTTAATATGTATTCTAAAGTGAGTAGCCAAACCCCTTCAATTTATGAGTAGTGAAGCTTTTATGAATTGTGATGACCGTCATGCACCATAGTGCTCATATACCCAATAACGTGATGTACAAGCACCCGATCGATGTAAAGTCATTGTCAAGAGAAAGAAATGGCCAAAAAGAAGAGAAGAAGAAAGAAAAGACGGAAAGAAAAGAGAAGAGAACATAAAACCCAAGCACAGAACCTGTCGTATATCTCATGATAGTACATTAGATAACATAAAATCAGAGTTCATAGGCTCATGCAGTTATACAGGATAGTAATAAAGTTTATAGAAGTAATTCATAAACTCAAACCAATAAACTCTCTCTAAAAGAACGCATAACGACTGTCAGGCCTCCCCAGTGTCACACAACGGAATAAATAATATATAAAGATATAAGTATAAATATGTAAAACGTTGCCTCTTGCTAACCCACCTGCGCATCTTCGAATAATACCTATACATGTCACCTGGCCTGCTCATCGGCATTACCGATGAGTATTCAAGGTAATAAGAGAGAACATAAAACCTTGGGTCAGACAACAGTTTGGTGTAAGCAATAAAAAAAACTCAAAATACTATAAAAGTCATAATAGTGTATGGCACAGAAGGTATGGAGTATCATACCAGTCCTGCTCCTGCATCCACAGAGTTAGCACATAACAAAAGGTATACGCTACTATATGCTAAACATCAAGTAAAAAGGGTGAGATAGATGTCTGAGTACTATATGGTGATAAACAGATAAACAACATAACATCTATTATACATCCTCACATTCACTCACTTAGTGCGTAAGGTATATGGTACTCCTTTCTTTGGCCTCCCAATCCACCGAACCATCAGTAGGATAAAACGTTAACAAACTCTACCAGACTATCGACCTGTCATATCATCACTGACTACAGACGATAACCCTACTTTAGTCAAAATGTTGACTAGCTCTAGACTTTAGGTGAATTAGGTCTGAAACGTCGACTGACTCTGATTCATTGTGTAATACCCTGCATTCTTAAATAATAAAGATTAACAAAAGTGTCAAAATAATTATGGAAGAGTGTGCATTTGAAATTTTAAATTGAACGTATGTTATAAATTGGGCAATAAATAAAAAGTTTTGACTATGTAAACAAAACGTGCAACGATATAAATAGAATTAAATAAATAGAAACATATAAAACCAATAGTTTCCAATGTTCTAACTTTGTGAAAAAAGCAGTGTTAGGTGGAGTGGTAGAGCATGCACTTCCTAGACTAGAGGTCAGGAGTTCGATTCCCACTAATGTCACATTTTTAAATTTTAAGAGGGCTAATAAAAAAGATGCATGTTCCAAGAGAAAAATATTTGTGTACGTACATATAAGGAAAGATCATATGTATAGGTGCATATGTGTCTGTGTGTATATATATGTATGTACGTGTGCATGTATATATATTTAATTCATATAAAAGTGTATATATAGGCATGAAATCACAAGGAACACACAATTATCAAAACAAGTAAGAAATAAATTCTAGGAAATGTTGTTTGAATTTTGAAATAAATGAAAAAAAACCCGGAAAGAATCAATGAAATTGTTAGGGAATAGTCACGTTAATAATAACGCTTAAGAAGCAAAAATTTGGCAGTTATTAATGGTTGGAATTTTATGGAGCTGTACATAAATATATACGGGCGAGAATTCCAAGAATAACTACGTACGATTGAAATTTTAAATAGATTGGTTGAAAATGCAAAAGAAATAAACTTAAATGTTAAAGAAAATATAATGTTAACGCAAAGAATTAATCATGCATTAACCAGGTCCAATATACGGTTTTATAAACGTGTATGGGTCGAACCATCCCTGAAGTGGGTCAACCCATGTGTCGACCCACCATTGTGTTGTGTCGACCCATGAGTCAACACAGCAAGGGTTTGGGTCGACATAATGAAGGCCAGATGACGTGTTATATGGATTTTAAGTGGCTCAAATTTTATTTGTTTTGATTTGATGGACGTGGTTCTTCTTAGCACCTTTAAATAAACTAGGAGGGCCTAACCGCCAGCTCATATTTTCTAAGAGGGCACCAGAGCTCTACCATATCCAAGGGTAAGTCTGAGAATTTTCATATAATCATAAGAAATCACTTTTCAGATTTAATTGGAAATATTGCAGAAATTATAGAGATTGAAAGAAAAAGGGGTATAAACTCAATTATGTACAATTTTAAGGAAAAATAAGTTAGAGACAAAAATTAATGTATATCGATTAAATTAGGAAGTTAACAGTAGCCTAGATTTATTGGTTAGGAAAAGGAGATATATTTTCATAGTTTGGTTTTCAAAAGAAGTCGAAAACATAATTTCAACTTGAAAAGTAAATAAAGACGTGTATTAGTGCGAAATAAGGAGTTTGCCATATTACGCATTGTTCAATAGCCTAAAAATAATTAAAAGAAATGTCTTGTAATTATGGGTTTCCATTGCGATAATTACCTTAAGCTATGGAAATAGATTTTGTACAATTTTAATAAGCAATCAATTAGGAATAAGTCTAATTTCCTAAAGAATAAATTGTAAAGACGAAAATTAAAAGGGGGTAACATTAGTGAAAGGTATTATGTAGAGAAAAAGGAATAAGAAACTTGTGAAGTATGTAATGGACAGTAAATGTAACCTATTATAATAAATCATACAAGACGGGAATGTAATATAATAAGTAGGCCTGTCTTAGGGACAAGCAGGATTATAACATACATGTTATAATTAAAAGATGAAATGGGAAGTAAGAGGCTTATTATAAATGAACTTAGTCTATGGAAAATAAGTTTAATAAGCAAACCCATAATTATGGTTGTGGTAATATTATGACACGAGGTTATAATTAAATGGAAAAGAGTAGAGTAGGCTTATTACTAATAAACTTATAATCGAGAAATTAATTTTAATGGATATAATATTAACCAGCGGTCCGTTTCCGACATCTAAGATTGATTATGGAAATTAAGTGGTCAACTGAAGCTAAAAAACATATAACTTGAATGAAGGGTAAACAAGTAAATTGTGACAACTGCCCATAACCCCCGCACTTAATAAAAGGAATAATACGCTGAAAGGTATGTCAGCCAGCCATGGACGATCATCATGGTAGATAAACATACACAGAACCTGTCGTAGAACTCACAACGCAAGGATAAAATATAATAGAACATATTCAACAAGAATACAGGAGCATCATATAACAAACTTCTGAAACTTTCACAACATCCTGAAAGATCATCCATACATCATAGGAAATATCAAAGTCTGTACATGGAACCTCACTACAATCACTCATAGAGTAACACAAAAAGCGGAAACAAAAATACTAGATAGTAATAAAACTAGTACGTAAGCCTCCAACTCGCCATTAGTCAGCATCGTCGTCTCACCAAGCTATCACCTGTCACCTACTACTCAGTCTGCCCATCCACAACTGGATGAACAAACCAAGGTAATAAGATGAAACATAAAACCTTGAGTCAGACAACAGCCTTAGTGAGCGATAAAACAACTCTCTAACATCATCAATGAAGTATATGAGAATAGGTAGATAAATCAACCAAATCTACCAATATCACCAGATAAGAAACCCCAAGCTTGTCTTCCCCACATCTGACAGTGATATTACACAACCAACAAAAGCATACAAGCAGTAGCAATCATAGCAACTAGTTTAAGTCCAATATAAATTGCCCTAATCGACATCCACATCCTTTAAGCACAAGCCCCGAAGGCCGAAACCAATATCAGACAAGCACCCAAGAGATATCTCCTTCGACGCCGAACAACCTATGTAGGAAGGTACAAACAAAGCAAACAATCATCCACGACTCTGGCTATCACCACCCAATGTTGCTTTGAAACAATATGTAATAGTATGACGGCCAACCTTGTCATATGTCAAGGGCTAATGGTAACCCAGGTTCTAACAAAAACTCCATACGCCTTCACGACTCGTATGTTTGTCCAACCTTGACAACTAGGCCCTTCATGACTTCCCAGTTTACTCGACCAGCAACCCTACGATCTCTTAGGCGTCTCTATTATACTCTTACTTTGAGCCCGCTAGAACCTATGACAACGATAATTTCTCGGTCTTCAATATCTCTAGTCATCCTTCCTGATGGTCGTTCTTAGCTCAAGCAACCTTCTCGAACAACCATTATCCATCAACTCATAACCTTTGAGTTATCTTCACATTCATTGCTTTTCAATAATCAATGAACGTCTAACACCACTTCGAACATTCCCCTTGAACTGGTATCAAAGCTAGAACCATCATCGACTCAAAAATAAGCTTCGTTTGGTCGATACTCAATTCATAACATTTCCAGCCTTTCCCTATGAAAAACTGGCTAAAATGTTAAAATAGCCTTTTGCGGTGCTTCTGAAATGATATTATTTCTCCTGGTTCAATTCTGGCACTTCCTGGCACTTGGCACTGTCGTTTGGTACTCTGGCACTTGGTATTGTGAAAACAGTGTAAATCCCCATCACACACCTTGGAAAATCGCTAATTTTACCATGTGCAGCCCGTCTGGTACTTGGTACTTTGGCATTTAGCATGATCCATAGCATTTTGCATGATCCATGCTATGAAAAAACCAGACCTAAGGAAATTGCACGATCTATAGCATTTCACACGACTCATGCTATGAACACTGCCAGATCCAAGGAAATTGCACGATGCTATTTCACATGACCTATGCTATGAAAACACCCAGATCCATGAAAAATTGCAATCCATAACATTTTTCCTGATCCATGCTCCGAAAACACCCATATCAATCTCAAACACCCCGATCAATCTCAAACACCCCCGATCAATCTCAAACACCACGGATCAATGTCAAACACCACCGATCAATCTCAAACACCATAGATCATTCTCAAACACCACCGATCAATCCCAAACACCACCGTTCAATCTCAAACATCACCGATCAATAAATCAACCTTCAACAAATCAAATCAAAACAACAATCATTCAAACTACGATTTTCATTACAATAACACATAAAACTTACCGGTTTAAGTTGTTAATTAGATCCTACGGTGATTTGAATTAAAAATCATACTTACATCGATTATATCTATGCAAAAACAACTTGAAATGATGAACATGAGGTCAAACAACCCATATACATGATTGAAACCATGCGGGAGATGCATATCACTCACCAAATCTTCAGTCCAACTCAAAATCGATGATGAATCCGGATTGCAAAGATCTATCTTCTAACCTCTCGATTTGATGCGATCTATCTTTGCTTGATGTAGATCTATTTCCCCTTGATGTAGATCTTCGATTCTTTTATGTGGATCTAGAATTTTAATGGTGGAAACATGTATTTGTTTGAGCAAGGAAAAATCACAAGCCCAACCAAATGAGAGAATGAAGAAAGTAACCCCCTCTCCATACCTTTAACCCCCTATTTATAGCTTCCTACTAGCCCACTAATGGGCCTCTCCAAATCAGCCCATTAAGGCTCTAAAAACCTGAACAACAAACTATGAAATCTTAAAACAATGATTCCTCCCAAACCGCTAAGCCAAATCTTTAATGTGACCATTCTACCGAATGGGAAACATCGTTTCCTTTCTAATGGCACAGGTCTCAACACCTGATTCGATCCCAATCAAAAGTTATGCCCTGTACAAGACTGGCAGGGACAAAATTGTCATAAATAAAATTGGTAAAAATTATGGACATATCTCACATCTCTATAATCAACATATTAAAATATGAGAATTATCCAACCCACAGGGAACAACATAAAAATATTTTACGACCCTCGAATATGTAAAATGCGGGATGTTACATTCTCCCCCTCTTAAGAATTTCTTCCCTGAAATTCCAACAACCATCAGCAACCACAAGCAAACAAAATAATTCTGCATGCCTATCATTCATGAGCAGTCAATTCTATCACCCAAACTAGCAGCCATCAAACCATACATCCACAACTTTATCCTAGCATGCAGAACTCTAATAACAATCATAACCACAATAGTACAAGTTATGCACGCTCGAATCATGCACACACTTCCAAAGAAACAACACATGGAAAACATTTTGTACGCTCAAAATCTTCTTGGGTAACTCCAACCTATACGCGAGCTTCCAATTCGCTCGGAAATCGGAAACGGTCGAACAAATCTTGGAGCTAACTTTCCTTTGCTCCTAAACCAAACAACGTGCTATAACGTCGAAATCTTCACAAAAACCATATCACCAATGTCGAATTCCAAATCCTTACGACGCTTATCAGTGTAACTCTTCTGACGATCTTGGTTTTCTTTCATTCGTTGTCGAACGATCTCGATACAATCCGATGTCTCTCTGATCATCTCTGGCCCAAGTATCAACTTATCTCCGGTTTCTAACCAACATGCTGGAGAATTACACGTTCTACCATACAACGCCTCGTATGGTGCTATCCCAATGCTCGACTGGTAGCTATTATTATATGCAAACTCAACTAGATATAGATGGTCTTTCCATGATCCCCCAAAATCCAATACACAAGCTCTCGGGTGATCTTCCAAAACTCGATTAACCTTCTCGGTTTGACTATCAGTCTAGGGATGATAAGTCGTACTCAAACACAACTCGGTTCCCAAAGCTTCTTGCAAACTCTTCCAAAATTCACTTGTGAATAATGGATCTCGATCACTTACTATGCCCTTCGGAATACCATGGAATCGAATTATCCATTTTATATAAAGCCTAGCCAACTTCATTGCCGTCCCAGTCGTTCTAACAGGAATGAACCTTGCACATTTGGTCAAACGATTCACGATAACCCAAAGTCCTTCGTTTCCTGCCCTTTTCCTAGGTAGTCCATCGATAAAATCCAACTGTACTTGTTCCCACTTCCGTGTATGAACTTCTAATGGCTGAAGCAACCCACTCGGCTTCTTCTGTTTAGCTTTCACCAACTGGCAATTCATGCACTCGGAAATAAATTTTTGAGTATCTCGCTTCATCCTTTCCTGGTAGTAAGCTCACTTCGTGTCCTGATACATCTTATTACCACCAAGATGAATCATCGACTTTGAGTGATGACGTTCCCTCAGAACCTCATCTTTCAATCCGTCGATATTAGGAACAACCAGTCATCCTTACTTTCGAAGTCATCCCTCTTGATCAACCTCGAACTCTCTATTCTCTAGTTCCAGCTTTTGGATAAACTTGACAAGCTTTGAATCTTACTTTTGGCTCTCGCCAATACTCTCGATAAGAGTAGATCTTATCGATAAGCTTGCCAGCATTTCAGGTTCCAACTCACATCTTGGCCTGAAATCAAACCTTGCCAAAAACTCGATGTTAACCGACTTTTTGGTTCGGTTCCCAAAAGTACTTAAGACATGCTCGACTCAATGCATTGCGTGGAGTTAAGGCCGAGAGGGACACTCAGGAGCGAAGGAGACAGGGTTGAAAAGGGACCGCACCACCAAGGACCTTGCGCCTCCAGCAACACATTTTCAAACCAACGCCTCGAATCCCTAGGACTCGCAAGCCCGGATCTCGAGCCCCCAAACATCCATTCATATGGACTCCGCTTCCCTTAGAATGGGGACTTCGTACCCCTTGGGGTGCGAATTTTGCACCCCTAAGAGGTGCCAAATTTGCACCCAGCAAAGTGCGAAATTTGTACCTTAGGGTGCGAATTTCGCATCCTAGGAGGTACAAAATCCGTACCCTTTGGGGTAAGAATTTCGAACCCTTCGGGGTACGAATTTCGTACCTCCTAAAGGTACGAGTTTCGTACCCAACAGGGTACGAAATTCGTATCCTATGCGGTACGAATTTTGCACCCCCAGGGGGTACGAATTTCGTTTCACACCCCACAAGGTGTGAAATTCGCATCCCTTAGGGAGAGGTGCGAAATTTGCAGGTGTGTAGGCTCCAGTGCGAAATTTTGGGTATGGTCCCCCATTTCTACCTACTCCTACCCACTCCTACCTAATCCCACTCCTATAAATACCCCATGGCATCATACTTCAAAGGGGTTAGAATTTGAGACCTTAGCACCTCTAGAGAGCTCCTTTAATGGCATCTCCTCTTTAAGGAAGAAGAAGGGCAAAAGTTTATTTTTCTTAATATATTAATTATAGGATAATTATGACATATATAATTTAGAGATGAATGTAATGAGATGTCATGAGATGGTCTCAACCTTGTAACCTTGTGCTATTAATAATATTCCAACAACTCTTCAAAGTGGACGTAGACCTCTCTCGAGGCCGAACCACTATAAATCTCTTGTGATATTTATTACTTTCCGCTCTTGCCTATACGACCTAATTAATAATTCCTAATAATTTGAATCTAGGGTGTTTAGGACATCTTTTGCTGTCAACATTTGGTGCTTTCACTGAGAATTGAACTCATATTTGCGCCTTTGTCGCACCTTGTCACCTCGACTTTGACCTGCTTTAGGTTCCTTTGCTAAACCTGCCATCGAGTCCGCTTACAATGACAAAGCGACCAAAAAACGCAATGGTTGGCTCTTCAGCTGCAACCGAGGCTAGGACATCCCAACAACCTCAACCGGCAGACATCCCGACCACTAATGAAAACGTCCGTCCTATTGTGGACCCTGAAGCGCCTGCAACACAAGCTCAGATCCGCGCGCTTAATGAAAGATATGAAAACACATCTGTTGAGATCAATCAAGCATTAAGGAATAACATCGACCGTATGCGGCAACTTCAAGAAAGTCAACGCGTCATCACTCGACTTCAACTAGCTCGGAACAACGCTCGACATCGACCAACTATCTCATCAACAACGTCGTCATCCGCACTAATGCCCTCGACAACAACAATGGTTACGCCAATGGAAACGATGACCGAACTACAGTCACATATGGCGAGGGGGCATAATACCGAGATTGCTCTCGCTTGATCATCAATGACGGACCAGGTCCGGCGAACCAACCCCTTCCTCGACAAAATCCAACTATCGCCAATTGTAATGATGGACCTACTATTCCAGCGGCCCGCACTCCTCCAGTACAGGATCTACATTAACCCGCTCAGCTTCATCACCTACACCCAGATCCAATCATAGATGTCGAGGACATGGAAGAAGTTGACCCGGACATCCACCATAGAAGGCGCCCTCGCAACAGAACTCCGGAATCTCGCCAAAACCTATGAGTCCCGATGTCGGATCCCCATCCAACTTATCTTCCTGACATGGTCCGAAGGATCATGAGGGAAATGCGAGGGAATGTGCACGATTCATGAGAAGCGCACATTAGGCGTAATCCCTTCACAAGAAGGGTAAATGAAGCTAAGTGGTCATGACGCTTCAGCATGACACAAATGCCACTTTATGACGACACCACTGATCCCTGTGCCTTTCTAAATCGATATGAATGGCAAATGGACTCGAGTCGGGGCAACGATCCAGTCAAATGCAAGTGATTTCCAGTTTTCTTATCAGGCAACGACGCAGTTGGTTAAGAAATTCAGGATGTATATTCCAACTCCAAAGAACGCCCTCACTCTTTCCAACCTATACCAAGGGTTTGCTGAGTCGCTCAAAAGCTACCACTCCAGGTTGAACATCAACCTCGTCGAGGTCAAGGATCCGGACCCTCGCACCATAATCCTTCTGTTAGCAAAGGGATTCCTCCCGACTTCCGAATTCGGGGCATGGATCGACCGAAATCAGCCAAAAAGCCTCGATGCTTTCAACGAGAAAGCGGGGCAATACTTATGCCAAGAGGAAGCAAGACGGAACTGGATCTCTGAGACCAGTCTCCCCAACGACTCTCAAGCGGACACTGCAAATAACTACCTCAGAGGAAGACAAGTGAGAGGGCCCCTCCGATCAGAACAAGGGGCCGGTCCCTCCAGGCAAAGACCGAATAATGGTAGGCAAGGTGGCCAGAATAACGGTCAGGCCCTGACTGAACCAAGGAAGTCCGGCTCTTACCGAGCCTATGAGACGTGTACTCCACTAAATGAGGACCTAGAAAAAATTTACTTGGGGACATGCAACACTTTGCCATACAGAAAGCCGCGCACTAGGGAATCAACCGACCTCGAGAAAAATACTGGAAGTTACTGCCGATACCACGATGTATATGGGCATAACACCAATGAATGCTGCCAGCTCAAGGATGAAATTGAGAAGCTTATCCTCGAGAAACGACTTGAGAAATATGTCCAAGAACCCTTTCCTCCCGAAACAAATTCAAAACCTCCGGCGCCAGCACCTCAAGCGGCCGCCAAGACAGCTCTGGGTCCTTCTAATCCGAGGTGAGGGATCTTGATCAACACTATATGTGGTGGACCTGGCCCCGCACACGACAGTTTCCAGAAAATGGAAGAATATGCAAGTTCCATAAAGCATTCTACTTATGAAGCTTGCTTCACTCCTGATGAATCCGTCCCAGCCAAGCTCCAAAAAACTATGCGGGACGACATTGTTTTCCATGAAAGGGGGTTATCACAGCCCAGATTGGTGCTGCATCCATCCGAAGAATATTTGTTGACTCAGGAAGCTCAGTCAACATCATTTTCGAAGCTGCTTACGACCAGATGTAATTAGAAGCAAAGGATCTCAAACCATGTCATGCCACGATCCATGGTTTCAACGGGGCTTCCAGTTGTCCGGTGGGTATCATTGACCTATTCGTCGAATTCGAAAACAGGGACCGAAGCCGAGTACGAATCGTCACCTTTGTTGTTATTGACATCATCTCCCCATACAACATCTTCTTTGGACGTCCTTTCCTCACAGAATTTAGGGTTTGCATGTTGCCATGGTCCCTCCTAATGAAATTGTCGACAGAAAATGGGGTCGGAACAGTCAGAGGTGACCAAGCTAATGCCAGAGAATGCTACGCCATAGAATGGAAGAATGCACACAATAAGGACAAGGGCAAAACCGTGCCCATGCCTTTTTGCGCTAAGACCGCCTCCGCATAGCAATCAGCGGCGTTTGGGCCTTGGCTCAGGTGCCACTGCCGTCTTTTTGATTATCTTAACCCACAGAAGGATGAAGAGTCCGAGTACGAGAGAGCTACTCTAGTTGAATCCAAAGTGGATGTTCCAGTCAATCCCGACAACCCATCATATGTGTTAAAGATAGGATCACTCCTCCGTCCAGCAATCGAAGAGGATCTTACGGATTTCTTAAAGGCTAACTTAGACGTGTTCATGTGGACTCACTTCGATATGAGAGGCATCGACCCTGTGATTGCTTTCAATTTTCTAAGTATAGATACTACGATGCGTCTAGTCAAGCAGAAATGCCGCTTCTTGGGACCCGAGAGTTCCAAGGCACTCGAGGAAGAGATAGACCGTCTACTCAGCAATAACTTCATCCGCGAAGCGAACTACCCCGAATGGGTCTCTGATCCAGCTCTGGTCAAAAAGGGCAACAGTAAATGGCGGATGTGTGTCGACTTCTTCGACTTAAACAAGGCATGTCCTAAGTATAGTTTCCCACTCCCGAAGATCGACCAACTAGTTCGTGGACGCATACTCATGCTACAATCAGATCCCGATGAATCTTTGCGACCAGGATCATACCTCTTTCATAACCGACCTTGGACTTTACTGCTATCGTGTCATGCCCTTCGGCCTCAAGAATGACAACGCCACTTATCAGCGAATAGTTAATTGATTCTTTAAAAACCAAATTGGAAAGTCCATGGAGGTGTACATGGATGACATGTTGGTCAAATCAAAAGTGTCCAAAGATCACATCCATGGCCTCTCTAAAATGTTCGATATCCTTCGCCGGTACGACATGAAACCCAATCATCTGAAGTGCTCCTTCAGTGTTGCTTCAGGAAAATTATTGGGTTTCATCGTCAACTCCCAGGGAACCGAAGCTAATCCAGAAAAAATTCAAGCTATTCGGGACATCCAAATCCCCAAGAACATCAAAGACGTCCAAAGTTTAAATGGAAAGATCGCCACTCTAAGTCGGTTCATCTCTAAGGCCACCGACAAGTGCATTCCCTTCTTCGATTTACTTCGAAAGGGGAAATGCAATTTCGAGTAGAACCCAGAATGCGTTTCCACGTTCATGAACCTTCTAGATCACTTCGAATGACCACCTATCTTGTCTAAGCCAATAGACCATGAAGACTTATACATTTACTTGGCTGTTTTTACGCAGGCAATCAGCTCGTCATTAATACGTATCGAAGACCGCATCCAACGACCCGTCTATTACATAAGCAATCGATTAATGAGGGCAAAGAAGAATTACCTAAAGACGGAAAAGTTGGCATTCTGCTTATTGATTTCTTCTCAAAAACTTCGACCATACTTCCAGTCTCATCCCATAAAGGTTTTCACCGACCAGCCGCTACATCCGGTCCTACAGTGACCCGAGGCGTCCGGCCGGTTATTAAAATGGAGTATGGAGCTAAGCCAATTCGAGATAATGTTCATCCCCCGCCTAGCCATTCTCAGCCAAGCTCTCGCTGATTTCATAGTGGAATTCACTACTTTCGAGGAGACTCCTATAGAGAACACTGAAGCTCCCAACACTCAATGGAAATTGTTCGTGGACGGCTCCTCCAACAGCAAATGCTCCGGGGCCGGAGTCATGTTCGTTACCCCCGACAAACGCCCGATATGCTACGCACTAAAATAAAATTTTCCTGCTACCAACAACGATGCGGAATATGAGGCCTCGATAGCCAGACTTAGAATCGCGATCAAGCTCAAGCTAAAGACAATCCAAATTTTCTCCGATTCACAACTCATCGTACGCCAAGTTTAGGTGGAATATCAAACTAAAAACGACTCGCCATGTACTTAACCTAGGTTCAGTAATTACTCACTCACTTCGACCATTTTGTCATCACGCACATTCCTCGAGAGCAGAATGAAAAAGCAGATTCACTAGCCAAACTAGCAAGCTCCGAGGATCTGCAACTCTTGGGGTTCTCCCCTATCGAAGTGCTCAACTCCCCAAGTATCAAGAAAATATAGACTGAGGCGGCCATGAACACCGAATCCGAATCTGAGTCCTGGATGACGCCGATTAAGAATTACCTACAACACAGGACCCATCCAGGATGCTACAAGGAAAGGCGAGCGCTAACCTGTCAATTAGCTCGCTACCTTCTTATGGATAGGGTGCTCTACCGCGAAGTCTTCTCCGTCCCATTGATCAGATGCGTAGTCCGTAATGATGCCATCCGAGTGCTCACTAATGTACATGAAGAGGAGTGCGACGACCATACCGGAGGGCAAACCCTAGCAAGAAAAATACTCAGACACAGTTATTATTCGCCTACGCTCGACCAAGATGCCACATACTATGCTCGCAAGTGCGACAAGTGCCAACGCTCCTCAAAGATCCCGAGTGCCTCGCCTATAGAATTGAAACAAATGATCAACCCATGGCCATTTGCCATGTGGGGAATCGACATCATAGGAGCTCTCCTAATGGCAAGAGGTGGGGCATGGTATGTTGTCATAGCTGTTGATTATTTTACCAAATGGGCAGAGGCCGAAGCCTTCGCCACAATCACCACCAAGAAGATAATCAACTTCGTTGTATGCAACATCATCACTCGATATGTGGTCCCTCAAGCTCTCACTTCTGACAATGACACTTAGTTCAAGAGCGCCGAATTCAAAGCCTTCTGTCAGCGGCATAACATCGGAAAAAGATTCACGGCGGTGGCTCATCCCCAAGCCAATGGGCAAGTCAAGGCGGTTAATAAGGTCATCAAATCCATTATCAAGAAATATCTGGAAAAGGCTGGGGGCATGTGGGCGGACGAACTTCCTCTATCCCTATGGGCCTATCGAACCACCCACAAGACAGCGATCGGACACACTCCTTTCGCTCTTGCCTACGGATTCAAAGCCGTCATTCCCATTGAGCTCAAGCTTCCATCTCATCGGGTCACCTATTTCGACCTAAAAACAAACCAAGACTTACTTTTGAGGTCACTCGACTTGCTAGAAGAAAAGGAACGAGCTGATCTCCGAGCCGCCGCCCAACGGCAACAAGTCGCCCGATATTTCAATTCTAGGGTCCACCGTAAGGACCTCAACATCGGTGACGTCGTCTTAAAATGGGTGTTCCCTCTACCAGCAGGTCTTGCTCCTCGTTAGGAAGGCCCGTACTCCATACAACGTAGGTTCAGCATTGGAACTTTAAAACTCGCAACCGTGGACAGAGCCGAACTCCCAAGTGCATGGAACAGTGAACGTCTCCACCGCTACTTTACATGACTTAGTACATAGTTGTTTACGCTTTCCAATGATGTTTCGTGTTCTAGAAATTCAAGGCATTGTAAAGGCTCTTACTTCCAAAGTTATTAGTAGAAATGATGTTCAACTTTCAAACTCTTCTCTATGTTTACTCCGCGCATGACACATTTGATTAATCCTGATAACCAGCTTGTGTGTGAACAATCGATCGCCATATCGGCCCCTGAGCATGGGAGGCAGAACCGCCATCCAAACCTCGAACCAAACTCAAGGTCAAACTACACTGGCTACGACCGGCAACCCAAGCATGGGAGCCGACAATGCTACTCGAGTCTCCGGCCCGTGGCGCGACCGAATATAAATAACCATGAACTCGAACCTCAGCCCCGTGCCGAGACCGAGGATAAATCGTTCGTGCCCAAGTCCCAAGCGATTTGGGGCCACCCAACAGCCAGCCAGGAGTGATGTAAATTTCTCCCCTGACTACGGGTGTCGTTCGAATCTTGGCGCAACACCGAGACCGACCTTAAATCGTTTCTTCCCCGAAGCTCTCAAGGCTAAGGGGTAGCCTATGGCACGATCAGACCCTATGGGATGATGATCCGGGCTTCTCCTCTCAGGCGAGTAAACGACGTTTGCAGGTCACCTCAACCCGATGAACGACGGGAGAGCCACACATCAGATGGACCGCAAAACGCGACGTCATACGCCTTCGCTACACTTGGGATTAACCCCGGGCAACCCAAAATAATAGGGCTCAGCCTGGCTTCGTAAACTATGGGTTTCCTGAGCTGAGGGAAACTTACTAGAAGCCTGCGCTCAATTACACCTCTTTGGAATAATTGACCTAGAGCGCGGTCCCCGATAGCTTTTTTGTTAAGGTAACGATAAGTACGCTTGTGCAAGTACATGACGCCTGTAAAACATGATAAGAATATCTGAACACTCAGCATAAATCGCGATCTTTACTAATTAATATTTCATTTCTACACACACATAAATCAAAACAAACTACATGTCTTACATCTTTCTTTCAAATGACAGGGTGTACATGAAAACCGCACCATGTCTTGGAAAACCAAAAGCGAGGGCCATACATGCGTAAACTATCGGCCTACACTACCAAAATAAACGGTAACTTTTACTTAAGTTGCTAACACTAATCGTGTCTTTTATTTTTGTGCTTGTATTTCTTCTTTGCAGATTCGGCACTTGACAGTTCATCCTCCGCGCAAGGCCTCTTCTTACCAGATCCGCTCCTTCCACCGCGGCCCTTCTGGAAAGTAGTCGATTCATGAGAAGTCGAGAGACGCTTCTCATCCGCACCATCACCGCTAGAGATCTCAGTGATATCAACAAGGGTGGTTTGCGGCATAGGCATGGGGGCACTTCTGGTAGCAAGGCCTACTACAGCGTCACTCTTCTTCGGGATTTCCTTGCCTTCCCGCTCAGCCCTCTCCTTGGCCTCTCTAACGTCCCATGGCTCAGCAAGCTTCTAGGACTTATGCGTCGTGACATCACCAACCTTGGTTTTCTCAAGGGTGTGACACCCCACGTCCGTTAATGTCACTCACAAAGGGAATGTATTAAGTTTTGTGAAGCGTTATAGATAAACAGACACAAAATTTTACAAGACAGACATAAATAAGATAGCAGCGGAAATTTAATTTTTTTTTATTTCAAACACAAATCATACAGCGTGGTTCAAAATACCATGAGTCTCAAAAACCATTACAACAACATAACTTCTGTCTTTCAACATCAGAGTACATAAATACTTAAAAGAAAACATAATTCCCCAAATAAAAGAGATAAAGCCATAGTAGAGATAAAAACTTGAGCCATGCTTTGAAAGTAGCGCTAGCAAGAAGATATCTGAGTCCTGACTAAGCCTGAGTGTTTCCTCCCTGAGAACCTTAGGGGGGGATGGAAACGGAAGAAAGAAGAGGAAACAAGAGAGTCAGACATAAAATCTGGCGAGACTAGTGACTTTTAGTAAGCAAATAAATAAAAGTAACATGACAGGCATATAAAGTGGATAAGAGAGATCACTACATAAATGGCAGGTGTGACAAGGTAGACAGGATAAGGTGTATTTCTTCTCTAATGATTACTCTGCACTATTACTAGTACAACCAGAATGAGATGATCCCTTTTACTATAAGGTGGTAGACTTAGGGCATATGTCCAAATGTACCCTAACTACTACCCTAATCGATTAGCTCCCTACTCCGTAGATACTCTTTGCCGGCCCACAGTAGGATGTATCACGTCCTAAAGTGGCAACCCCTCACTGATATGCACAACCCCATATGTAGTAGTGTCACGGTCGTCTTATCCCCCTCTGCCCGGCTCACGCACACACATGGCCCGGTCGATTTGCGCCACCCACACCGTCCTCCATGTTTGGATCTCTTACAATCAATCAGTAAGTGTGCCCCCTCTCCATCTAGTACGGAGTACTTTGTTTGATACCTACTCCGGGTTACTGACTGAAATGGGTCCCACAAAATATGATACAAGCTCTCCCTTTTGTCTTATATCCCCCACTAGGTTTTTCACTGACTATGTATACCACAAGGTGTCTTTAATTACATAGCCCTATACCAGTTATGCTTACCTTAAAAGGTGTCTTTAATTACATAACTTTATTATTTTCCTCCGGTTATATATACCACTAGGTGTCTTTAATTACATAACTTTATCGGGTTAAGTTTGTGGGCCTATATGTAAACACTACCGACCCCCTTTAGATTTTCTTAACCCATCCACTATCCGATCAATTTACTTAACCCTAACTTTAGTTCACAATCATACAATCCCTATGGATGGTTAAGTAGTCTAATTTATTACCATGTCCATTTATGGTTCATAATGGGCTAGACCTCCCATATTAGGCCTACAACGTGTGGATGCTGGATAGCCGGTCAGGTTCGGGCAGTCTTATTCCACAGTTGGGCCTAACCTCGTGTCTTAGCCCAGTTCGTATTTGCGCACTTAGACCTCCCACATTAGGTTCAACACTAGTGGCTGCTGGATATGCCGGTCGGGTCCGGGTAGACTACCACCACTAATGCAACCTAACCTCGTGTCATAAGTGCCAAATTGTAATTACTAGACATTCCATTATTAATTAATTATCAATTAATTAAACCTTTCCCTTTATAAGTGTTAATGTCCACTCAACCCAATATTTCGAATTATATGTCCAAAAATGTTCATATCCAAATTATGCCAATATTAACCATTTTTCCCCCGGTCCCTAACTAGCGCACTTATAAAATTGACGGCACGCCTAGGCTAGACAATAGCCGAGTCATAAACGATAATAGGGAAAATAATGGGAATATAACCAAAGTGATCATTTTAACAAAACTTGGCATGAGCATAAACTAGTATGGTGATAAGGTGGACATATAAGCATAAAACCGATGAACTTGTAGCAATTAGTAGTTCTACATAACTATGATATCATGGTGAGCATAAAGAGATCTAAATTAACTATTTAGGTGTCCAATTATTTAGATCCAACTTAATTATAATGTGGTCATAAAAACATATCTAACATCATTAGGATGACATAGTAGCATGTTTAGATCTAAACATGGATTCACATGTCCAATTTACAACGTTCTAAATTGACCACAATATGACAGGTGAAAGGTGATTTACATAAAGAACTAGATCTAACCAATGTTGTAACTATCCAAATTAACAGATTTACATTAACCACAATATAGTTACAATTCAAGTTCCACAAAGGTGACATAATAGAATAACCACAATTGCATTAGATCTAGAGAAGTAGATCTATCATGACATGGTATAAGATTAATCACTAGCATAGATTCATAGTTTACAACATATCCAAATCACAGTCTTTCACAATTTACTTTTAAATATTCAAATCTAAAAGTAACTAGAAAATCACTTCGTTAGGATTAGAAAATATAAGAAGAACGGATCTTGAATCTCTAGATTTGATTTGCAAAACTGATAGTTGTTTGAAGAAAACAGATTCTTCTTTGTTCGCACACCCGTACCATTTAGCTTTCATGATTTCCAATGAAGAAAATAGAAGAATTGTACACATATATATAGCTTCCAGGCCCCCTGAAACCGAGTACCACATCAGCCCTAGGGGTGTTAACACCCATGTTGGTGGGTCGACCCATAGGTCGACACCCCTTAAGGGGGCCCGACCCCGGTGTCGACACCCCTCTAGGGGGGTCGACCCCTAGAGTGGGAAATTTGCCGCCTTGACGAATTTTTGATTTTTGAACTGTTCTGGATAGGGTCTGACTCATAGGTGACTCATATATGTATATATATATATATATATATATATATATTCTTTCTGCATGTATACAAACTTAAAACCCTCATAACTTCTTCATACAGTGTCCGTTTTACGCAAACCAAATGTCTATCTTGACCAGAAAATCTAGACGGACGTAATGGCACAATCCATTTCCCTTAATTCTGAATATTAAATTAATTATTATTTAACTTATTCTCTTTAATGTTAATAAAATTATGGGGTGTTACATTCCCCTCTACTTAAAGGATTTCGTCCCCGAAATCTCCAAGTTGAGAAGAATGCATATCCTACCATCCATCACCCATCTACTAATCCATCAATAATTGGCATCAATTATTCTTAAGGATTTCTAAAGCTTACATGAATATATGCAAAGGTGTGTGTATATGTCCTAATACTAATGTGCAGATTAGGCGGTCTACTGATTCAGTTGACCTCCTTAATGTAATGAGTGCCATGAACCCAATATGCATGCAAATAATCCTATTATCACATGTAAGCTCTATATGTGTGCACACTCATTCGTCCAAGTGCAACATCCATATGCTAACTCATCCATTTCCGTTCATAAAAGTAAAGAAAATGCACACACATCCATATGCAGTATGAGAGTGATTGAGCCGATCTAGTGCCTAATGTGTGTGTTTATGCGTCGATAGGCAACCACTAGCAAATAATTGCATCCATTTGCATCCATCAAACATAACATGTCTCAAACACATGTTTACATCCATAAGATTCCTATCTAAAGGTCGAAAAATACTGTGGATAAGATATACTCAAGTGATAGAAACAAGTACTGATAAAACTTTGAAAAAGGAGTTAAGAACATACCCTCGAAAAGGAAAGGGTACGAAGCACGAATCTTGTCTTCGGTCTCCCAAGTCACATCCTCTGGGTTACCTCCTCATTGAACCTTTAGCAACTTGATATCTTTATTGCGTAGCTTCTTAACTTCTGATCCTAGAATATGGGTAGGAACTCGCCTAACTGTCGCCTCTCGTTCCACTTCGACTTTTGCCAACACACTCGGCTTAACAATTACTGCGGTTTCATGGAGGCACTTCCACAGATGGGAAACGTGGAAAATGTCATGAACACCAGATATATTTTCTGGAAGCTTTACTCTATAGGCCATTTGGCCAATCCTTTTGGTTATGGGGAATGGTCCTACAAACCTAGTGACAACTTCCCTGCTAATCCGATGCGAACCACATTCCTCAAAGGTGATACTTTGATAAAAACCAAGTCTCCCACTTCAAATTTGATGTCAGTCCTTCTCTTGTCTACATAGGACTTCTGCCTATCTTGAGCTGTCTTCATCCACCGTCGAATAAGATCAATCTTTTCGGACGTTTCTCTAACCATATCTGGTCCAAGTAATAATCTTTTTGTAGATTCCTACCAACAAGTTGGTGATCTACAGGGTCGTACGTACAATGCTTCAAAGGGTGCCATGCCGATGCTCGTCTCATAGCTGTTGTTGTAGGAAAACTCTACTAAAGGAAGATGCTCTTCCCAAGTCCCTCCGAAGTCTAGGATACACAACCTCAATAGATCTTCAAGAATCCTATTCACCCTCTCCGTCTATCCATCGGTTTGAGGATAATAAGTGGTGCTCAAACACAACTTTATACCTAATGCTTCTTGCAAGCTCCTCCAAAATTCGCTGGTAAAGATGGGGTCACGATCGCTTATGATGCTGAAAGGTACTCTATGAAGACGAACTTTCTCACGAACATAAATTGCTGCCAACCATGATGTCGTCCTATTACTCTTAACTGGAATAAAGAGAGCACTCTTAGTGAGTCTATCTACCATAACCCAGATACTGGTGTTGCCTTTCTTTGATCTAGGCAAACCATCTATGAAATCCATAGAGACGCTCTCCCATTTCCACTGAGGAACCTCCAAAGGATGAAGTAATCCACCGGGCTTTTTTTTGCTTAGCTTTAACTTGCTGGCAAACTAAACATTGAGAAACAAATTCGACCACATCTTTCTTCATCCCAGCCCAAAAGAAAACCCTCTTCATGTCTCTGTACATCTTATCGCTGCCTGGATGAATGGTCATCTTAGAATGGTGGGCTTCTTCTAGGACTGCCTTTATCAAACTTCTAGTTTGAGGAACACAAAGCCTTCCATCTTGTCGCAGCCACCCCTTTTCATATATAGCATGTCTACTGAGGTGACAAGAAGTCTCCCCTCTTCTGAGTCATCCCATGATGTCTAAAATCTGTGGGTCACCTTGTTGCGAAGCTCCTATTTGATCCATAAGAGTTGGTCACATCTCCAAGGATGCAAACAAATCAGGAAAAATCTTGATGGAGGGTTTAAAATCAAAAGCTGATATGAACTCCAAGTTCTTTCTTTCTACAAACAGGGGACTCAAGGCCATCCTCTTCCTACTTAGCGCGTTTGCCACCACATTTGTGACGGCCCGCCCCGCACCAGCCGACATTTCCAATGAAAGTGCGTTGTCCCAATGCTCGACTGACACGGAACGGTCGCCAAAGAAAGGAAAAGAAAGGAATTTGAAATAACAAGGAACCTGTAGAATGTCTCATAGCGCATGGGATAAAATATAATAATAACATAACTTTGACATAAAATAGGTGAGACAGTGCATAGGTTGAAAACTAAACCATCATAGCAGCGGAGATCCAAAATACAGCATATCATTCAAACCAACGTTATTAAAACTTTGAAATACTGTCTCTAAAACAAAAAGAAAGAGGTACACTACTAATGCCCAAAGTAGTGACCAACAACAACACAGGGAGATTATAAATATGTGTCATATGTGGAAGCCTCCTGCTCGTCTCCGGTACAGCTACTCATGCATAATCATCTAACCTGTCTGAAGTCTGCCCATTTAAGAGCACCCAGAGTGATAAGAAGAGACATAAAACTCGGGGTCAGACAAAAGTCTGGTATGAGCGATGAGCAACAAAAACAGAACAATAACAGGTATACATAACCATACCTGAACCTGGACCTGCAATCAAAGAGTTAGCACAACAGGTTGTATAATACTCTAAGGTGACACTAGCACATGGTGTGAAAATAATGGGGAGGGGGGTTGCATGTCATGATGATAGCAAAACATCAAACACCAAAATCATCCTCACACCTCTCACTCAGTGCGTAAAGCATACGATATCTAGCACTTTGATCACCCAATTCTTTGTTACAATCACTCTGCCCCATGGAGTCGTGACGGCTCCACTGCACTGATCCGTAACCAATAATACTTTACTATGTTCACTCTGACCCATGGAGTCATAACAACTCCACTGCACTGACTCATAGCCCTGCTATGTTCACTTTGCCTCATGGAGTCATAACAACCCCACTGCGCTGATCCATAGCCAATATCCGTCCCTCAGCGGTGAGTCAAAGCTATAGACATCGATAAACCCTTTGCACACACCCCACAACAAAGTCCAACTCATGAGGTTAACTCGTTGGTTCCTATCTGGATCCTGAGTTACAACCTCCTATTTGGACTACCTTTGAATCTCGGATTTTGGTCGAATTGGAGTTGGTCTTGAGAAGAATCGTCTCGTAGAAATAGTTTCAAATTCGGTTCGGTTCGGTCTCCATATGCAGTTCGGTTTGGTGTTCATTGGTTCGGTTCGGGTCTACTTCCCTTTTGCTAACGCTTCCGTTCGGTTTGGCCATCCCTACCGGTTTGGTTCGGTTACGACGAACCGATCCCATCCGTTGCTCCAGCTCTTCTTCTTCGATCTGATCCCGTCCGTTGCTCCAGCTCCTCTTCTCCGATCTGATCCAGTTCCTACCCCAACTCCAACTCTATACAAGTGGCCTTCCTTCTTTCCAAGCCTCCTCTAATGCCAAATTCCGATCTGAATCGAATTCCCTTGCATGGTTCTCCTATCCGATCCGAGCCCCATATCCGATCCGAAACCCTGCACATTTCCTGCAACTTTTCCAACGACTGTTTTACGCCATATGATGGCGTTTTCGACCATTCTAACTTTTCTAATCAATCACAAAGCATACCATACAGTCATAATAACATGTACAATCAGCCATAAACACCAAAACGATGAACAATCATGCCAATATGAATTAAACATACCAAAACCCATGGTTTTCCCCTTAATCATGTTTAACTATAACTAATGATGGGATTAGCAAAACATAGCCAAATTAACCCAATTTTTTTATCAGAACCCTAAAATAATATTTTAGAATTTCCATATATTTTTCCAAATTTTTCTGAGTTAAAACTTTGCTAAGTCACATTAATAACCCTAATTAGCCTTAATTGGTGAAAAACAATGCAAATCACTCGCCTTAGCCACAAATTAACCTTAGATCTGAAAATATCTCTGATTTGAGTTGAATCTCTATGCGTTCCAGCAGCTCTATCCCAAATTCTATGATAATTTTCCCTGGTTTGACGTAGATTAGGTTATTAAACAGTGATTAGAAGGTGATTTGGGTGTTGGAGGCCATTGTTAGGGTTGAAGAGAGGTAAGTGGCGGCTTGAAAATGACAAAGAAAAAGATTCTCTAACCCTAATCAACCCTTATATGGCACTAATCCCGAAATCCCAAATGGGCCTAACTGCTAATTACCCTATTAAGCTAATTTAAGTTGTTTTTCACCTTCCAAACCTTAATTCAGCCATACCTCCCAAACAGTAAGTCCGTTTGGCTAATGTGACCACTCTACGAAAAGGTAAACCATCATTCGAATCCAATAGAAGTGGTTTCAGATCGATACTCCTTACCACTCAAAAGTTATAGGCAAAACAAGATCCGCTAGGGGAAAAATAGTCATTTAAAAATCGAAAAAATCGTGAACATGGGAAATGATCCCAATAGTCGATCCACAAAGTTACACGACCGTATGACTTCATATGAAAAAGAAATAAATATTCTATGATCCTTCGATACGTAGAATGCGGTTCGTTACACTCTCCCCCCTTAAGAAATTTCACCCCCAAAATTCCTTAACAAAAAACATACAAAGGTGTCCCGCACGCCTATCAATCATTCACAAACGATCGAACATACGCAACAAACACAACAAGCCTACCCTAGCATGCAGTTTACTAATATGGGAACAATCACTATTAAAATCTTACCAGGCAAAGAGTTCTGGAAGCGATTCCCTTATGATCTCCTCTATTTCCTAAGTACAGTCACTCTTATTCTCTCCCACTGAACCTTGACCAGTTTCACCGCCTTCCTTCAAGTTGCTTCATGTCGTACTCGACAATACGGATCGGCCTACGGTTCTCAACCGCTTCGGGTTCTACTTCGATGTCATCCAACTGATCCGGTGAAATAGTCATATCGGGGTCGTGCACGAACTTTCTTAACTGGGAAACATGAAATACGTTATGAACTCCCGCCATCTTGTCAGGTAATTCAACTTTATATGCTAAATTTCCAACTTGTCTGAGAACTGGGAACGGACCAACAAATCTTGGTGCTAACTTGCCTCTCCAACCAAATCGAATCACGCTCTTTAACGGAGAAATCTTGACAAACACCAAGTCGCCAATGGAGAATTTTAAATCTCTTCTCCTCTTATCAGCATAACTCTTCTGCCTATCTTGAGCATCCTTCATTCGCCGTTGGATAACCCTGATCTTGTCTGAAGTTTCTCTTATCACATCTGGCCCAAGCACAAACTTCTCACGGGTTTCTAACCAACATGATGGTGAGTTGCACGGTCTTCCGTACAAAGCTTCAAATGGAGCCATACCAATATTGGACTGATAACTATTATTATATGTGAATTCAATCAGATGCAAATGGTCATCCCATGACCCTCCAAAATCTAATATGCAAGCTCTCAAGAGATCTTCTAATATACAATTCACCCTCTCTATCTGACCATCGGTTTGAGGATGGTACGCGGTACTGAGATGTAATTCTAATTCTAAAGCCTCTTGTAAGCTCTTCCAAAATCCGCTAATGAATAACGGATCTCGGTCACTTACAATGCCTTTGGGTACTCCATGAAATCTCACTACCCACTTCATATACAGTTCTGCTAACTTAGCTGCTATTCTATTCGACTTGATGAGTATAAACCTTGCACTCTTGGTCAATCGGTCCACAATCACCCAAATGCTATCATGTCCTGATCTAGTCCTTGGCAATCCATCAATGAAATCCATTGAGACTTGTTCCGATTTCCATTCGGTAATTTCCATTGGTTGCAACAAACCATAAGGCTTCTTTTGCTCAGCTTTAACTAATTGGTAAGTAATGCATTCGGATATAAATTTTCCAACGTCCCTTTTCTTTCCTTTCCAGTAGTAGATCTGCTTCATATCTCGATACATTTTATTACCACCTGGATGTATAGTCAGTTTTGAGTGATGACATTCTCTAAGCACCTCATCTTTTAATCCATTGACATTAGGCACAACTAGTCTCGCACTCTTTCTAAGCCATCCATCTCGATCAGGCCCATACTTGTTCATCTACTCGTCGATACCCATCTCTAATTTGGAGATGATTTCAAATAGGTTAGGATCGTCTCTATGACTGGAACCAATCCACTCAATCAAAGTGGGTATGATCGTCAAACTTTCCAACATTACTGGATCCAATTTGCAATTTGGTCCGAAATCATACCCTGCGATATACTCCAGTTGCTTCCATTCCAGAAATATAGCCCCTAAACTGGCATGTCTCCTACTCAATGCATCAGCTACCGCATTGCCCTTTCCTGGTGTATATGCGATATCGAAATCACAGGAAGCCAAGAATTCTAACCATCTTTGCTGGTAGAGATTTAGATCCTTCTGAGAGAAGAGATACTTTAACGATTTATGATCGGTAAACAACTCGAATCTTTCTCCCAAGAGATAATGTCTCCACATCTTTAACGCGAACACGATCGCTGCCAATTCCAAATTGTGGGTAGGGTATCTGTTCTCATGCGGTTTCAGTTGCCGACATGCATAAGCTACAACCCTACCTCCTTGCATCAATACAACACCTAGTCCGGTACCACATGCATCCGTGTATACTATCATCTCTTCATTCCCTTTAGGAATGACTAACACTGGTGCACACATCAACTTTTCCTTTAGGCTCTTAAATGCATTTTCACAATTTCCGTCCCAGACAAAAGTTTGATTCTTCTTGGTCAACTGAGTTAACGTTGCCACTATCTTGGAGAAGTCTTGGATTAACTTACGATAATATCCAGCTAATCCCAAGAAACTTCTTACATCTGTGGCATTCTTGGGCGTAGAACAATCTCGTACCGTAGCCACCTTCGCAGGGTCCACGACAATACCATTCTATGAAACGACATGGCCCAAGAATCTCACTTCCATCCTCTAGAAGTGACACTTAGAAAACTTGGCTTTCAATTGGTGTTTCCTCAACACCTCCATCACTATCCTCAAATGTTCGTTGTGTTCTTTCTCTATCCTCGAGTAATCCAAGATATCATCTACGAACACAAGAATAAACTTATCCAATTGATCCCTGAATACCCTATTCATAAGATCCACAAAATATGCTGGTGCATTGGTCAACCCGAATGGCATGACCAACCACTCATTGTTACCAGACGGCGTCCAAAAGCCGTTTTAGGAATACTCTCAGCTGCTACTCAGAGCCGATGAAATCCTATCGCGAGTTACAATTGGGAGAACACCCTTGCTCCCTCCAGTTGATTGAACAAATCATCTATCCGCGGAAGAGGGTACTTATTCTTCCTAGTCACTTTATTCAACTCGCGATAGTCCATACATAAACGAAGGGAACCATCTGCCTTCATAGCAAATACAACTGGTGCTCCCAACTCAGAGACACTTCTTCTAATAAATCCCTTCTTCAAAAGATCGCTTACTTGCACCCTGAGCTCCCGCTGCTCCCTTGGCGCCATACGATGAAGTGACATTACTCTAGGTCTTGCATCTTTCACTAAATCAATACGGAACTCAATCTCTCGGTGTGGTGGAAGTCCGATCACTTCCCAGAAGATATCCGGATACTGGCCATCAACGGGAACCCCTGATAACTCGTCCTCCGGGATGTCGAGGGAATTTAAAAAACTAGCCATCACCTCATCGCTAGGTAGGCCACCAAACACTACCCTCCGCCCATCATCTGCCCTAATAGTGACCAAAAATCCCTCACAGTCTACCACCACCCCATATCTTTGGAGCCAGTCGACTCCCAAAATAATGCTGTAACACCCCACCTCCGCCAGGGTGGCTCTTGCAAGCGACTCTGACTTTGGTGGGGCGTTTTAAAACAAGGTAAACATGCATAATGATATAACAAGGCAGGACATGACATATATATATATATATATATATATATATGTAAATAAACAGAGTAAGTAGATAGATAAAACAGCGGAAAAATTTTAAACCATTTCAAAAACAAGTCTGCTACATCATAATGTCAATTTCCCAAATAAACAAGTCTAGTACATAAAATAACATCATCTGAAACTGAAAAGGAAAACATAAAAGTAGCTATCCCCAAAGTGGAAAAACCATAGCGAGCTCAAGTCCAAAGCATACATGAGCTATCCAAGAAAGCGGCTAAGATCCAAGCTAGGCTCCTGTATTCCCTCCCTGAGAACCTGGGGGGAGGGGGGGGGGGAGGGGGGGAAACGGAAGAAAAGAGGCGAAAGAAAACAGGTCAGTCAAAAAGAATGAGTAAGCCCTGCTACGATCAGTCTATAAACTAATAAAGTTAACAACATGATGGAAACTGAGATGATCATAGATAACAACATACTGGCATGATAAATTAACTACAAGATAGATAGAGGTGTCATCGCATAAACAAGGTTAAGTTCTGCACCACGGTGTACTAGCAAACCAACATAACAGGTATTGATCCCTTGGCCCAAGCTTTGACCCAATAACATGAAGTGACCTTAATATAAGGTCCAACCAAACGGTCTAGTCGATCGGCTCCCTATAAGCCTAACACGTCAAGTGTTGGTGTTCATACGGCCCACATATGGATGTAGTCAGACTGTGCTGGGTCCACCTTCGGGTGTATCAAGCCCTCGGGTGTCAACCCCAGACACTGAAGCAATAATGCACAGTCTAAACCTACTGGTACCCGTGCCTTGAGTTTGTCCAATACCGGATTACGTGCACGTCCGTAGTCCGCCTGGACCTGCACCGCTGTACCACTCAGCCGTCGCTTTGGTCGCTTACATCAGTCCAGTAATCGTGCCCCGCCCTAGCCTAGCCTCTAGGGTTGTGATGATACCAAACTGGGATTACTGCCGGAACAGACCACGTTGCTAGGGTTTCCTAAGAGGGTTAAGTGCGATTTAACCCTTCACTAATCATGGATTAAATTGGTTAAGTGTAACCGACAATTCACAACTTAACCCCATTTCAATCCCTCGAACCCCAAAATGGATTAAATTGGTTAAGTGTAACCGACAGTTCACAACTTAACCCCATTTCAATCCCTCGAATCCCCAAAGTGGATTAAGTATTAGTGGACCCTGACTTAACCCTAATCATGAGGCATTAATTAATTTAATGCACCTTAACCTCTCACATTAGACTTTGTTGTGGTTACCTAGTTAAGCCAGTGGGTTCCGGGTAGATTTACACCACAACTTGGTCTAACCTCGGGTCTTGGCACCACATGACCAACTTCTCACATTGGGTCCTATTGTTTGTAGCCACTAGTTAAGCCGGTAGGTTCCGGGTAGAATTACGCTACAAACTCAACCCAACCTCGAGTTGGCCACACTTATGTTCTCTAAGTGTCATGTCCACTTTATTTCAAAACATAATTACAAGTCAACAAATACTTGGGTAGACCTAACTTAATAGGTAAATTCCCAAGGGGTAGACCTAACTTAATAGGTAAATTCCCAATCTTATATTTTCATGTATTTTAAGTTTACCCAATCCCCCCAACGTCATTCCATCGCTTACATATTCGTAACAACGCATAAAGGATAGGAAGAGGGAACTTGGCATAACATACATGACGAACTTGCATATCACAACAAAAATGCATAACATGTTAGACTTGCATAACTTAGCATAATGAACTTGCATATTACCATAAACATGCATAACATGTTAAACTTGTCTAACATAGCATATGGAACTTGCATAAACATGCATAACTTGTCAAACATGCATAACATGTCATTGTGAACTTGCATAAGCACGCATAACTTATTAAACATGCATAACATGGCATAGTGAACTTGCATAAACACGCATAACCCAATAATCTTGCAAATCATGGCATAGTGAACTTGCATAAACATGCATAACCCAATAATCTTGCAAATCATGGCATGGTGAACTTGCATAAACATGCATAACTCAATAAACTTGCAAATCATGGCTTAGTGAACTTGCATAAACATGCATAACTCAATAAACTTGCAAAAATCCCAACTTGCATCACATATTAACTTTAGAGTTTCTAAAATGAAGGTAAGAGGGCTTACAAATATTATGAAGACACAAATCTACTAATAAAGATTGAGAAGCCCTTTTATGCAAGCATATAAAAACCCAAAACAAAGCTCCAATTAACAAAAATCCCAAAAACTCTAGCTTAGCAAATAAAGCTTGCAACTTGATGATGTATGCAAGCTAATGATCATTCATACAACTTAGAAATGCTTGTATGAACATCATAATCTTCATAGGAATGATTTATGAAGAGGGTAGAGGCTAGGGTTTTTAAGTGGAGGCCATTTGAGAAATCAATTTGGCATAGTTTGGTTGCTAGAATGAATAATGGGGTTTTAGGGTAGGATTAGAGTCTTATTTATAGAAGATTAGAGTGTTTTTAGCCCTAGGATTAACCCTAGGTTAGTTTAGGTCCGTCAGATTTCGGAATTCTCTAGAACCAAGCCACAAGACCAGACCAAGACCCAAAATGGTGCGCCAGGCAAAACTGCCCGGCCACCCTGTGTCGACAGGGCTGTCGACAGGGCTGTCGACACCCTGGGGGCCCTGTCGACATGCCTGTCGACATGGGGGTCCTGGCGGGAGTTTTCCCGCCTGCGCCAGTTTGCCCTAATTCCCAACTTTGAACTTGAAATTCAAATCTGTTTTTGACATGGAAATTTCTGAAAACTTCAATGGGCCTTAACTGGGTCATACGGACTCCGATTTTCGAAAACTCGGACTCTATTTCGCGTATTTTTTCGGGACGAACGCAATGGCATAGCCCGTTTCCCTTGATTCAGATTTTAGAATTAAATTCTGCCTCGATTTATGTTATAACAGGTTATTGAAAATACGGGTTGTTACATTCTCCCCTCCTTAAAGGATTTCGTCCCCGAAATCTTCAAGTTAGGAAGAACGTATCCTACCATCCAATCATCCATCTACTCAAAGCATCATCCACGAACAATCATTGTCCTTACAAGATTCTAAATGTGGTATGAACATATCCAAAAGTGTGTGTATATGTACTTATCTAATGCAAAGATCAGGCGGTTACTGATACAGTAAACCTCCTTAACGCATATGTATGTCAGTGAAATGAATCCATATGTATGCAAATTCCTAACATAATTCATAGTATCTATATGAGTGCACATAACATTCATCCATATGCAACATCCATGTGGTAGCACAACAAGTTTCAACCATGAATAAGTGTAAGCACTCATGCATATGCAACATGAAGAGTGTGTGAGCCGATCTAGTGCCTAATGTGTATAATGCATCCACGAGTAGCCACTTGCAAACACTTGCAACCACTTGCAACCATCAAGCATAACATGTTTCAAACACATGTTTCATCCAAAGGGTTTCTACCTAAGGTTCTCATGTCGAGATAAACACGATAAACTAGATAAACATGGACAGAGAGATATGCTAAAAAGAGATCTTAGAAGATAAGCAAGATAAACTCCTTTTTGGATTACAAGAAATCCATTCAAACTCTGACATATAGTACCAACCGATGAGTCATATCCCCCTTATGGAGTTTACAACAGAAATAAGATCGAGAATGGGACCGAGAGGATATATATACAAAAGATAACTTGCAAGCAAGCTCCACAGGAAAACAAGGATCAAAGATGCACTCTTACAAAGAGATATGATGCGTGTATCTAGTCTTCACTCTTCTTAGTCACGTTTCCTTGAGCTTAACTCCACTGTGCTTTGACCGTCTTTTACTTCATGATTTCTTGGCTTCCTAACTCCTATTTCCCAAATTCGAGTTGGAACTCATTTCATTATCGCCTCTCGTCTTCCTTTTCCTCTTATTCTTCTTTCTGTATACTTGGCTTAAACATAACTGTAACCTCATGATTTCATGCAAGCTCTCCAAAATTCACTAGTGAATCCTGGGTCTCGTCTACTTACTATAAAGTATTCCACGCAGCAGAACTTTTCTTAAAAATACCAATCCACGTTGCCAATTGCCCTTACAAACGTGATTTCCTATAACTCATGCTTAATCGAAATGAACCATCCGCCTATGAGTGATAGGCCCTACCTAGATTCAGTTGCCTACCCATGGCTTCCTGTAGGCTATTTCAAAACTGGCCAACTTCTTGAGGGTAAACCGTTGTTAACCATGATGCAGTCCTCTCGCTCTTCACCGGACTGAACTGAGCACTCTTCGTGAGTCTACCTATTATGACCCACCTACCCGTATTCCCTTTCTTTGATCTAGGTAATCTATCCACATAATCTATCGAGATGTTTTCACACTTCCCTTGCGGAACCTCCAATGGAGGTAATGACCCGCCGGGCTTCTATGACTTGGCCTTAACCTGGTGGCACAACATGCATCCTGAGACCAACTCGGCCACCTCCTCGAGTGATGCGCATCTTCAAGAACCTTCTTTACCAAGTCTTCTACTCGAGGAACGCATAATCTCTCATCGCGCCTTAGTCATCCCTTGTCCTCTATAATATATCTAGCGAGGTGACTTAACATCTCGCCTCGAATCAACTGGTCCATGTTCTTGACTAACTGCGGGTCTTCTTCCTGTGAAACCCCCTTCTTGATCCAGAAGAGTAAGTCTAAGCTCAGGGAATGCTAACTAACTAGCCAAACGGAGAAAGCTTCTTACTTCAATTGCCCTCCTCAGGGTTTTCCGGTCTTAAACCGCAACCACTTTAGCGGAATCCACCGCTAAGCCTTACTTAGGAACTATGTGCCCAAGAAATCCAACTTCTTTCCTCCAAAGTGACATTTGGAGAACTTGACCTTCAACTGGTGGCTCTAAGCGTATCCATCACCTCCTTGAGATGTCTAGCATGCTCTTCCTCGTTCTTTTAAGGAGATCAAAATATCGTCTACGACGACCACGACAAACTTGTTCAAGGACTCCCTAAACACCCTACCCATCAAGTTCACGTAATATGCGGGTGCATTAGTCAAACCAAGTAGCATGACTAGCCATTCTAAAAATCCATCTAGAGTCCTAAACGCAGTCTTGTCAATTCCATCCTCAGCCATCCTAAGCTGATGGAATCCGGTAGCTAGATCAAAAGAAAACAGATGCTCCTACAAGCTGATCAAACAAATCATCGATCCTTGGTAACGGTTGTCTATTCTTCTCACGATAATCAACACACAAGCGAAGCAGACTGTCCACATTAGTAACGAATGCTACTGGAGCACCCTACTCGAAAATACTTCGTCTCAGGAAGTTCTTCTCAAGCAACTCCTTGACTTGCTTTCTCAACTCTCATCTCGCGAGGTCATGCGCCTAACCGGCCACGAAACTGGCTTGGTATTACCAACCAGATAATGCGGAATTCTATCCCACGTCTAGGGGTAACCCCTTTTACTTCCCCCAAGATATCAGGATATTCTCGGACCACCCTCACAGATTGCAAACTATCGATAGACGAGTCGAGGGATTTCAAGATAACATATCATGACGGGATCCATAGGGTTACTAGAAATTTCTAGGGTATTACCGAGGCGGATCATGAGCCTCACAACCCTATGCACAAAAACCAAGAATGGCTCCAAAACAGGACAACCGTTCCATGCCCAAAACCAACCCATATCCCCTGAAACCGAGAATATAAACATCCCACGAAAATTCTATACTCAAGATAGAAATTTTCAAATCCACCCAAACCACAGACAATTGGGCGGAACCCCCAATTGGATTTGAAACACATACGGGATCATCAACTAGGCTAGTACTTAGGTGCAAACTTTCAACTAGATCAGATGAAATAAAACTATGCGATGCGCCAGAATCAAACAAAGTACGAACAGGGAAAATCAGAAAATGTAAACAAGTCTTTCAACAGAAACACTACCTCTATCATGAGCTGGAAGAACGGTGTTGAGGGGATGAACTCGCCCTCCAGATAGTCCCGCACACTGAGTCTGACCTTGCCCTTGTTTTCTTAGGGCAATCCTTGCTGAGATGTCCAAACTCACCACAATGAAAGCATTCGCCCCGCTTTCTCTTCTTCTTCCTACATTCCCTGGATATATGTCCAACTTTACCACAGAAGTTGCATTTCCTATTCTCTCTTGGCTTGTCCTTGCGGTTGTTGTTATTCTTGCCTCGTTTCCCGGAATTTACCCTCTTGCCTTGAGACTCATTCGCCTTGACCTCTTTCTTGTCACTGTTATCTTCTTCTTGAAGTAGGGCCGTATTCACCAAATTATCGAAAGTCGCCCCCAAGGGTATATGAGACATAGCCAAACCATGTAATGGCTCGTTTAATCCTAGAGCAAAGTGTAGGGCCTTCTTTTGAGCTGTATTAACCGAGTCTAAATCGACCCGAGCCAGTTGATTGAACTTATCTATGTATTCCCTAATAGTCATGTCCCCTTGCTTCAGTGATAAGAACCTTAGTCCAAACCTTCCTCTAAAATCATCCCAAGTCTCAATTGGCCTAGTAGCGGTGGTGACTACCCACCAACGTGCAGCTTCTTCCTTTAGCAACCATACTGCTAATAAAACCTTCATGCGGTCGCCTATATCAAAGGTGGCTAAAAGATCTTCGGTCTCTTTCAACCAATTCCTTGCCTCTACAAAAGTCTCTGTTCCACTAAAATTCTTGCCACCCATCATCTTAAATTTCTTACAAGTTTCCGCAAAATCCGCTTGTGGAGGCTGAGGGAAAAGAGGAATATCAGCTACGGAAGGAGGAGGAGGAACAGCGGCCTTGACTGGAAAGACAACATTAGAGATACCCGGGACCGGTGCCGTGACTTCCAAGTACCGACGAAACCAATCGGGTATTGTTACTCCTTCGGGCAAGATGAGATTATCAGACATGCTGGAAACGAAAAGAAAAGAGTTCAAACGAGGAGTCAAAGGATAGTGCTAATGGCTTTTGGGGAATAGCCTTTTAAAAATAACTAGACTTTTCTTTGGAAAATACTTTATACTTGGTTTTGAAAATAGTTTTTCAAAAGTTTTAAAAACCTTTTTATCCCTTCTCGTAAACCATATGCTCTGATACCAAATGTAACACCCCACCTCCGCCAGGGTGGCTCTTGCAAGCGACTCTGACTTTGGTGGGGCGTTTTAAAACAAGGTAAACATGCATAATGATATAACAAGGCAGGACATGACATATATATATGTAAATAAACAGATTAAGTAGATAGATAAAACAGCGGAAGAATTTTAAACCACTTCAAAAACAAGTCTGCTACATCATAATGTCAATTTCCCAAATAAACAAGTCTAGTACATAAAATAACATCATCTGAAACTGAAAAGGAAAACATAAAAGTAGCTATCCCCAAAGTGGAAAAACCATAGCGAGCTCAAGTCCAAAGCATACATGAGCTATCCAAGAAAGCAGCTAAGATCCAAGCTAGGCTCCTGTATTCCCTCCCTGAGAACCTGGGGGGGAGGGGGGGGGAACGGAAGAAAAGAGGCGAAAGAAAACAGGTCAGTCAAAAAGACTGAGTAAGCCCTGCTACGATCAGTCTATAAACTAATAAAGTTAACAGCATGATGGAAACTGAGATGATCATAGATAACAACATACTGGCATGATAAATTAACTACAAGATAGATAGAGGTGTCATCGCATAAACAAGGTTAAGTTCTGCACCACGGTGTACTAGCAAACCAACATAACAGGTATTGATCCCTTGGCCCAAGCTTTGACCCAATAACATGAAGTGACCTTAATATAAGGTCCAACCAAACGGTCTAGTCGATCGGCTCCCTATAAGCCTAACACGTCAAGTGTTGGTGTCCATATGGCCCACATATGGATGTAGTCAGACTGTGCTGGGTCCACCTTCGGGTGTATCAAGCCCTCGGGTGTCAACCCCAGACACTGAAGCAATAATGCACAGTCTAAACCTACTGGTACCCGTGCCTCGAGTTTGTCCAATACCGGATTACGTGCACGTCCGTAGCCCGCCTGGACCCGCACCGCTGTACCACTCAGCCGTCGCTTTGGTCGCTTACATCAGTCCAGTAATCGTGCCCCGCCCTAGCCTAGCCTCTAGGGTTGTGATGATACCAAACTGGGATTACTGCCGGAACAGACCACGTTGCTAGGGTTTCCTAAGAGGGTTAAGTGCGATTTAACCCTTCACTAATCATGGATTAAATTGGTTAAGTGTAACCGACAGTTCACAACTTAACCCCATTTCAATCCCTCGAACCCCAAAATGGATTAAATTGGTTAAGTGTAACCGACAGTTCACAACTTAACCCCATTTCAATCCCTCGAATCCCGAAAGTGGATTAAGTATTAGTGGACCCTGACTTAACCCTAATCATGAGGCATTAATTAATTTAATGCACCTTAACCTCTCACATTAGACTTTGTTGTGGTTACCTAGTTAAGCCGGTGGGTTCCGGGTAGATTTACACCACAACTTGGTCTAACCTCGGGTCTTGGCACCACATGACCAACTTCTCACATTGGGTCCTATTGTTTGTAGCGACTAGTTAAGCCGGTAGGTTCCGGGTAGAATTACGCTACAAACTCAACCCAACCTCGAGTTGGCCACACTTATGTTCTCTAAGTGTCATGTCCACTTTATTTCAAAACATAATTACAAGTCAACAAATACTTGGGTAGACCTAACTTAATAGGTAAATTCCCAAGGGGTAGACCTAACTTAATAGGTAAATTCCCAATCTTATATTTTCATGTATTTTAAGTTTACCCAATCCCCCCAACGTCATTCTATCGCTTACATATTCGTAACAACGCATAAAGGATAGGAAGAGGGAACTTGGCATAACATACATGACGAACTTGCATATCACAACAAACATGCATAACATGTTAGACTTGCATAACTTAGCATAATGAACTTGCATATTACCATAAACATGCATAACATGTTAAACTTGTCTAACATAGCATA
The DNA here is from genome assembly GCA_030737875.1 of Allium sativum. Taxonomy (NCBI): domain Eukaryota; kingdom Viridiplantae; phylum Streptophyta; class Magnoliopsida; order Asparagales; family Amaryllidaceae; genus Allium; species Allium sativum. The sequence goes on along the minus strand of JASFAX010000020.1, from coordinate 37,399,399 downwards.
TGGAACTTGCATAAACATGCATAACTTGTCAAACATGCATAACATGTCATTGTGAACTTGCATAAGCACGCATAACTTATTAAACATGCATAACATGGCATAGTGAACTTGCATAAACACGCATAACCCAATAATCTTGCAAATCATGGCATAGTGAACTTGCATAAACATGCATAACTCAATAAACTTGCAAATCATGGCATGGTGAACTTGCATAAACATGCATAACTCAATAAACTTGCAAATCATGGCTTAGTGAACTTGCATAAACATGCATAACTCAATAAACTTGCAAAAATCCCAACTTGCATCACATATTAACTTTAGAGTTTCTAAAATGAAGGTAAGAGGGCTTACAAATATTATGAAGACACAAATCTACTAATAAAGATTGAGAAGCCCTTTTATGCAAGCATATAAAAACCCAAAACAATGCTCCAATTAACAAAAATCCCAAAAACTCTAGCTTAGCAAATAAAGCTTGCAACTTGATGATGTATGCAAGCTAATGATCATTCATACAACTTAGAAATGCTTGTATGAACATCATAATCTTCATAGGAATGATTTATGAAGAGGGTAGAGGCTAGGGTTTTTAAGTGGAGGCCATTTGAGAAATCAATTTGGCATAGTTTGGTTGCTAGAATGAATAATGGGGTTTTAGGGTAGGATTAAAGTCTTATTTATAAAAGATTAGAGTGTTTTTAGCCCTAGGATTAACCCTAGGTTAGTTTAGGTCCGTCAGATTTCGGAATTCTCTAGAACCAAGCCACAAGACCAGACCAAGACCCAAAATGGTGCGCCAGGCAAAACTGCCCGGCCACCCTGTGTCGACAGGGCTGTCGACAGGGCTATCGACACCCTGGGGGCCCTGTCGACATGCCTGTCGACATGGGGGTCCTGGCGGGAGTTTTCCCGCCTGCGCCAGTTTGCCCTAATTCCCAACTTTGAACTTGAAATTCAAATCTGTTTTTGACATGGAAATTTCTGAAAACTTCAATGGGCCTTAACTGGGTCATACGGACTCCGATTTTCGAAAACTCGGACTCTATTTCGCGTATTTTTCCGAGACGAACGCAATGGCATAGCCCGTTTCCCTTGATTCAGATTTTAGAATTAAATTCTGCCTCGATTTATGTTATAACAGGTTATTGAAAATACGGGTTGTTACAAATGCCAAACCCAGTAAAGCCCAAAACAAAGCAATCACAAGCAAACATACATCCATGACTCGATAAGACCAAATTTCGATAAATCATGCTAAGGCTAGTCGAACCACCAATCAGGTTCATCACAACTAAAGGTCCACCGACTATCTCGGGTTCCAATCCCAACCTATCTCCTAGGTCATTAGATATGAAGGAACGGGAAGCGCTAGTATCAAACAATACTCAAACAGGAACATCATAAACAGAAAGCATACCTTGAATGACGACATTCTTTCTTTTCTCCACTGCAGTTGGGGCATCGACGAAGAAGGGATAACATTAATAGCATATGCTTTCACAATCTGCTTCCCTTTAGGGGGTTGTGGACATTATCCTTGTGATGTCCCACTTGGCCGCAGTTGAAGCACTTCCTGTCCGCTGGCTTTGCTCGACATTCTTTAGCATAATGGCCCTTCTTGCCACAGCTAAAGCACTCAACATCTTTCTTATTCTTCTTCTGACCATCCTTAGCTTGGTTCTGACTCTACTTCCTTTTATTCTGAGAATTATTCTTACCTCCACCGCTTGCCTGCGGCTTTGGCCCCTCTGCAAATGCAACAATGACTTAAGTCTTGGGCTTAGGATAAAGGTTCTCTGATCTCAATGCTTTCTCAACAATCAATTCAAAAGTTTCATCAATATGGTTTATAAGCCTTTCCCCCAAGTACTGATCTAAGCCTATTATGAACTTCTCATTCTTCTTCTTGGGAGTGTCAATGAGGGATAATCCATAATTTGATAAAGTATCGAACTCAAAAATATACTCCGAGACTACCTTACCAATCTGTCTAAGCTCCAAGAACTTCCTAAACAATTCTGATTTGTGAGCAGCTGGGATAAACTTATCACTGAATCGGGCCTTAAACTGATCCCAAGTAACTTGATCCTTAGGGGTAGCTGCCTTAATAGCATTCCACCAATTTATAGCTCGTTCTTGCAGTTGGCGCGATGCTAGCTTTCTCTTCATTGCGTCATCGATCCCTAAGTCCTCGAATATGCTCTCACAACAATTGAGCCAATCCTGAACTTCTGTGGCTGATTCCATTCTATGGAACGGCTTCCCACCAAGACTAGTGTTGTCCTTACAGAGCTTGGCGAAATCGGCCCTAGGCGCCCGCACCGCTGCACCACCACCATTTACAACATTAGGAGCTGCCCTCTGAACTTCCCTAAGCATCTCCCTTATGAAGTTAGTGAACATCGCCCTCATATCAGGAGCATTCCTATTATTGGCTCCTGGACCAGTAATCCTCATATATCTGCTCTTCGTTCAATCTGTAAGGAGAAAACGATTAACCATCTCTTTAGTGGTGCCAGTGCAGTGTGACTCCATCCCTAGATATACTAATAGTATATATATAGCTTTTGAAAACCCAAAAATATAACAAATACGCGCTCTCATATACGTACTATCTCTCCCTGGTGTCTTTCCCTAGGTTAACTATGCAACCTAGAGCTTTGATACCAAGTGTGACGGCCCGCCCCGTGCCAACCAACATTTCCAATGAAAGCACATTGTGCCAATTCCCGATTGGCACAGAACGGTCGCCAAAGAATGGAAAAGAAAGGAATTTGAACTAACAAGGAACCTATAGAATGTCTCACAACACATGGGATAAAATATAACAATAACATAACTTTGACACAAAACAGGCGAGATAGTGCATAAGCTGAAAACTAAACCGTCATAGCAGCGGAGATCCAAAATATAGCTTATCATCCAAACTAACGTTATTACAACTTTGAAATACTGTCTCTAAAACAAAAAGAAATAGGTACACTACTAATGCCCAAAGTAGTGACCAGAAACAACACAGGGAGATTATATATGTATCATACGTGGAAGCCTCCTGCTCGTCTCCGGTACAGCTACTCGTGCATAATCACCTGATATGTCTCTAGTCTGCCCGTTTAAGAGCACCCAGAGTAATAAGAAGAGACATAAAACTCTGGGTCAGACAAAAGTCTGGTATGAGCGATAAGCAATAAAAATAGAACAATAACATGTATACATAACCATAGCTGAATTTGGACCTGCAATCAAAGAGTTAGCACAACAGGATGTACAATACTCTAAGGTGACACTAACACATGGTGTGAAAATAAAGGGGAGGGGGTGTGCATGTCATGGTGATAGCAAAAAATCAAACATAGCAATCATCCTCACATCTCTCACTCAGTGTGTAAAGCGTACGATATCTACCACTTTGATCACCCAATTCTTTGTTCCGATCACTCTGCCCCATGGAGCCGTGACGGCTCCACTGCACTGATTCGTAACCACTAATACTTTGCTATGTACACTCTGCTCCATGGAGTCATAACAACTCCACTGCATTGGGTCATAGCCCTGCTACGATCACTTTGTCCCATGGAGTCATAACCACCCCACTGCACTGATCCATAACCAATATCCGCCCCTCAACGGTGAGTCAAAGCTATAGACATCGATAACCCCTTTGCACACGTCTCGCAGAAAAGTCCAACTCATGAGGTTATCTCGTTGGTTCCCATCTAGATCCTGAGTTACAACCTCCTATTTGGACTATCTTTGCATCTCGGGTTTTGGTCGAATTGGTGTTGATCTTCAGAAGAGTCGTCGTGTAGAAGTAGTTCCTAATTCAGTTCAGTTCGGTGTTCATTGGTTCGGTTTAGGTCTCCTTCACTTTTGCTAATGCTTCCGTTCGGTTCGGCTGTCCCTATCCAGTTCGGTTCGGTTACGATCCCATCCGTTGCTGCAGCTCTTATTCTCCGATCTGATCCCGTCCGTTGCTCCAGCTCCTCTTCTCCAATCCGATCCAGTCTCTACCCCAACTCCAACTCTATACAAGTGGCCTTCCTTCTTTCCAAGCCTCCTCTAGTGCCAAATTCCGATCCGAATCGAATTCCCTGGCACGGTTCTCCTATCTGATCCGAGCCCCATATCTGATCCGATCTGAAACCGTGCACATTTCCTGCAACTTTTCCAACGACTGTTTTACGCCATACGACGACGTTTTCGATAATTCTAACTTTTCTAATCAATCACAAAGCATACCATGCAGTCATAGCAACATGTACAATCAACCATAAACACCAAAATGATGTATAATCATGCCAATATGAATCAAACATACCCAAAACCCATGGTTTTCCCCTTAATCATGTTTAACTATAACTAATGATGGGATTAACAAAACATATCCAAATTAACCCAATTTTTTATCAGAGCCCTAAAATAATATTTTAGAATTTCTGAATATTTTTCCAAATTTTTCTGAGTTAAAATTTCCCTAGTTAACATTAATCACCCCTAATTAGCCTTAATTGGTGAAAAACAATGCAAATCACTCACTTTAGCCGCAAATTAACCTTAGATCTGAAAATATCTCTGATTTGGGTTGAATCTCTATGTGTTCCAGCAGCTCTATCCAAAATTCTATGGTAATTTGCCTTGGTTTGATGTAGATTAGGCTAACACTTGATTAAACGGTGATTAGAAGGTGATTTGGGTGTTGGAGGCCATTGTTAGGATTGAAGAGAGGTAAGTGGCGGCTGAAAAATGACAAAGAAAAAGTTTCTCTAACCCTAATCAGCCCTTATATGGCCCTAATCCCGAAATCTCTAATGGGCCTAGCTGCTAATTACCCTATAAAGCTCATTTAAGCTATTTTTCACCTTCCAAACCTTAATTCATCCATACCTCCCAAACGGTAAGTCCCTTTGGCTAAGTGACCACTCTACGGAAAGGTAAACCACCATCCAAATCCAATAGATGTAGTTTCAGGTCAAAACTCCTTACCAATCAAAAGTTATGGGCAAAACAAGATTCGATAGGGGCAAAATGGTCATTTAAAAATCGGCAAAAATCGGGAACATGGGAAATGACCCCAATAGTCGATCCCCAAAGTTTCATGACCGTATGACTTCATATGAAAAAGAAATAAATATTCTACAATCTTTCGATATGTAGAATGCAGGTTGTTACAACATTACCCTTGTCATGGGTATAAGCAATCTCAAAATCATAAGAAGATAGAAACTCCATCCACCGTCGTTGCCTTAAATGGAGGTCTTTCTACTAGAACGGATACTTGAGAGATTTATGATTAGCTCGAACTTCTCTCCAAGTAAATAATGGTGCCACGTTTTTAGTGCGAATACTATGGCAGCTAGCTCTAGATCATGGGTGGGGTAGTTCTTCTCATGAACTCTCAACATTCTACACCCATAACATACTACTTCCCCTTCTTGCATCAGAACCGCACCAAGCCCTATACCGCACGCATCAGTGTAAACGGTAAGCACCTAACTCCCGTCAGACAAGGTCAAAACTGGGGATGTTGTCAGAGCCCTCTTCAGTCGTTGGAAAGCAACGTCATAGTCTATATCCCATGAAAATACCAAGTTCTTCTTCGTCTGCCTGGTGAGTGGGGCTGATATCTTTGCGAAGTCCTTAATGAACTTCCTATAGTAATCTACTAACACAAGAAAGCTTCTCAACTCAGTTGCATTTTTAGGAATTTTCCAATCTTGCACCGCAACCACCTTGGCGGGATCTACAGCTATCCCTTCTTTGGTGACCACATGCCCTAAGAATCTCACTTCTTTTTTCCAAAAATTGCATTTGGAGAACTTCGCCTTAAGCTGATGGTCACGGAGAGTTTTCAAAACTTCTCTCAAATGTTGGGCATGCTCTTCTTCGCTTTTGGAGAAGATCAAAATATCATCAATAAATACAACAACAAATTTATTTAGGCACTCCCGAAACACCCTACTCATCAGATCAACAAAATAAGCGGGTGCATTCGTCAGCTTAAAAGGCATCACTAGCCATTCAAAGAAACCGTCCGGAGTTCTAAAAGCAGTCTTATCTATGTAGTCCTCAGCCACCCTCAACTGATGAAACCCCATAACCAAGTCTAACTGAGAAAATACCGAGGCACCAACAAGCTGATCAAATAAATCATCAATCCTCGGGAGCGGGTGCCTATTCTTCTTGGTGAATTTATTCAACTCCCTATAGTCAACACACAAACGAAGTGAACCATCCGCCTTAGTCGCGAATACTACTGAAGCACTCCATTCAGATATGCTTCGTCTAATAAACCTAATACTATTGGAGCACCCCATTAAGATATGCTTCGTCTAATAAACCCTTTCTCAATCAGCTCCCTTACTTGCTTACTTAGCTCCCTCCTTTCCCTCGGAGTCATGTGGCACACTGGTAATGCAGCTGGCTTTACATTGTACACCAAATATATACGGAAGTCGATCTCGCGCCTCGGAGGTAAACTCTGAACCTTATCAAAAACATCGGAATAACCTTGGACTACTAGAATAGATTGTAATTTATCTATAGATGCATCAAGAGACTCTAGGAAGCTATGCATAACAGACCCTTGGGGGTCATAAGAAATCTCGAGGGTCCTCCCATGGCAAATTAGAAGCCTAACAACCCTCTTCTCACAATCCAGAATGGCACCATACGTGGTAAGCCAATCCATTCCTAGAATCAACCTATAGCCCATAAACCCAAGCACATACACGTCGCATTCAAACTTGACGCCTAACGCAGATACTTTCAAACCCCGATAAATCATAGATAAATGAGCCGAACCACCAATGGGGTTTGAAACAACTACGGGAGATTCAACTACAGAACTTGATATAAATGAATGTGAAGCGACAAAATCAAAAAGTGTTCTAATAGGATGGTTTAAAAGAGAAATTAAACCTTCCACAACAATTTTTCTACCTCTATCAGGAGCATTGATCGCGAGATCATCCACCTGCACTCCAGAAGTCTCTGTCCTTTGACCCTGTCCTTGTGATCCCTGTTTCTTCGGGTACTCTCTAGCAAAGTGTCCGACCTCTCCATAGTGGTAGCAAGAGTTCTTCCTTCGCGTACAGTCTTTAATCAGGTGACCTTCCTTCCCACAATTGTGACATTTTCTCTTATCCTTTCCTTTATCATTCTTCACTCCTTTCTTCTGCTATTGTTGATGCTGCCCCTTCTTGGGCCACACCTTCCTATTTTGAGACGTCTCCTCAGTCTTTACTTCCTTCCTTTCTCCCTTGTCTTCCTCATGCATTAGGGCCATATCGACAAGCTTTTCAAAAGTGGCCCCCATTGGAATATGGGACATGGCTAACCCATGCAGAGGCTCATTCAGCCCATTAGCAAACCACAAATCCCTTTTGTGAGGCGTATCCACCAACTCTAACCTGAACCTTGCTAGTTGGTTGAACTTATTCACATACTCTTTCACCATCAAATTCCCTTGTTTGAGTGCTAAGAATCTCTCCATCTGCATGCTTCTCTCATCTTGGGAGAGAAATTTCATTTCGAACCTCTGTCTGAAATCCTCTCAAGTTTCCATCGGACGTTCAACTTGGGTGACTTTCCACCAAAATGAGGCTTTGTCTTTCAGTAGACAGGCGGCTAACTGAATCTTCCTTCTATCCTCTACTTCAAAGATTACGAACAAGTCCTCGATCTCCTTGAGCCAATTCCGTGCTTCCACGAATGTCTCGTCCCTATGGAATGGCTTCCCTTCCATAGCACGAAATTGTTTGCAGATCTTGGCGAAATTATCTGCTCTTGGAGGAGGAGGAATGACTGGTGCAGTTGGGGGAGGGACGTTTCCTTGGCCTTCGGCAGGCGCCGTGGCCTCCAGATACCTATGGAACCATCCAAGTATTGTAATGCCTTATGGGATATTAGAAATGTTTTGTTCCCCAGACATGATGAAAAAGGAAAAAGGTAGAGATTTAGACAAAGGACCGAAGGATATTACATATGACTTTTTGGGGAATGTTTTCCAAAACATACTTTTCTTTTTGAAAATACTTTCTTTCAAAATCTTTTTGAAATTAATTTTTAAAAACTTTATCCAATCTGGTAACCTTCAGCTCTAATACTAAGTGTGACACCCCATGTCCATTAATGTCACTCACAAAGGGAATGCATTAAGTTTCGTGAAGCATTATAACTAAACAGACACACAATTTTACAATACAGACATAAATAAGATAGCAGCGAAAATTTAAATTTTTATTTCAAATACAAATCATACAGCGTGGTTCAAAATACCATGAGTATCAAAAACGATTACGACAACATAACTTCCGTCTTTCAACATCATAGTACATAAATACATAGAAGAAAAACATAATTCCCTAATTAAAAGAGACAAAGCAATAGTAGAGATAAAAACTTGAGCTGTACTTCAAAATCAGCTCTAGCAAGATAATATCTGAGTCCTGACTAAGCCAGAGTGTTTCCTCCCTAAGAACCTGGAGGGGGGGGGGGGTGGAAGAAAGAAGAGGAAATAAAAGGGTCAGACATAAAGTCTGATGAGTCTACTGACTTTTAGCAAGTAAATAAATAAAAGTAACATGACAGACATATAAAGTGGATAAGAGAGATCACTACATAAATGTTAGGTGTGACAAGGTAGACATGATATGGTGTATGTGCTTCTCTTATGATTACTCTGCACTTTTACTAGCACAACCAGAATTAGATGATCCCTTCTACTATAAGGTGGTAGACTTAGGGCATATGTCCAAATGTACCCAAACAACTATCCTAATTGATCGGCTCCCTACTCCGTAGATACTCTGTGCCGGCCCCACAGTAGGATGTATCACGTCCTAAAGTGGCAACCACTCATTGATATGCACAACCCTACAACTACTAGTGTCATGGTCGTCTTATCCCCCTCTACTGGCTCATGCACGCACATGGGCCGGTCAGTTTGCACCGCCCACACCGTCCTCCACGTTTGGATCTCTTACAATCAATCAGTAAGCGTGCACCCTCTCCGCCTAGTACGGAGTACTTTGTTTAATACCTACTCCGGGTTACTGATTGAAATGGGTCCCATACAATGTGATACAAGCTCTCCCCTTTGTCTTGTATCCTCCATTAGGTTTTTCACTAACTATGTATACCACTAGGTGTCTTTAATTACATAGCCCTATACTAGTTATGCTTACCTTAAAAGGTGTCTTTAATTACATAACTTTATTATTTCCTCCGGTTATGTATACCACTAGGTGTCTTCATTTACGTAACCTTATCGGGTTAAGTTTGTGGGCCTATATGTAAATACTACCAAACCCCTCTAGATTTGCTTAACCCATCCACTATCCAATCAATTTACTTAACCCTAACTTTAGTTCACATTCATACAATCCCTTTGGACTAGATTTGGTTAAGTAGTCCAATTTATTACCATATCCATTTATGGTTCATAATGGGCTATACCTCCCACATTTGGCCTACAACGTGTGGATGTTGGATATGCCGGTCGTGTCCAGGCAGTCTTATTCCACAGTTGGGCCTAACCTCGTGTCTTAGCCCGGTTCGGATTTGCACACTTAGAACTCCCACATTAGGTTCAACACTACTGGCTGTTGGATATGCCGGTTGGATACGGGTAGACTTCCACCACTAATAACCTAGCCTCGTGTCATAAGTGCCATTACAATTCCTAATTGTAATCACTAGACATTCCATTATTAATTAATTAATCAATCAATTAATTAAACCTTTCCCTTTATCGGTGTTAATGCCCACTCTACCCAATAATTCGAATTATATATCCAAAAATGTTCATATTCAAATTATGCTAATATTAACCATTTTTCCCCCGTTCCCTAACTAGTGCACTCGTAAAATTGACGGCATGCCTAGGAGAGACAATAGCTTAGTCATAAATGATAGTAGGAAAAATAATGGGAATATAACCAAAGTGATCATTTTAACAAAACTTGGCATAAACATAAACTAGTATGGTGATAAGGTGGACATATAAGCATAAAGCTAATGAACTTGTTGCAATTACTAGTTCTACATAATTATGATATCATGGTGAGCATAAAGAGATCTAAATTAACCACTGAGGTGTCCAACTATTTAGATCCAACTTAATTTTAATGTGGTCATAAAAACAGATCTAATATCATTAGGATGACATAGTAGCATGTTTAGATCTAAATATGGATTCACATGTCCAATTTACAACGTATCTAAATTGACCACAATATGATAGGTGAAAGGTGATTTACATAAAGAACTAGATCTAACCAATGTTGTGACTGTCCAAATTAACAGATTTAAATTAACTACAATATAGTTACAATTCAAGATCCACAAAGGCAACATAATAGAATAACCACAATTGCATTAGATCTAGAGAAGTAAATCTATCATGACATGGTATAAGATTAATCACTAGCATAGATTCATAGTTTACAACATATCCAAATCACAGTCTTTCACAATTTACTTTTAAATATTCGAATCTAAAAGTAACTAGAAACTCACTGCGTTAGGATTAGAAATTATAAGAAGAATGGATCTTAAATCTCTAGATTTGATTTGCAAAACTGATAGTTTTTTGAAGAAAACAGATTCGTCTCGGTTAGCACACCGGCAACATTTTGCTCAGTGAAGAAAATAGGAGAATTGGACACATATATATAGCTACCAGGCCCCCTGAAACCGAGTGCCACATCAGCCCTAGGGGTGTCAACAACACTGTGGGTGGGTCGACCCCTAGGTCAACAGCCCTTAAGGAGGTTCGACCCCGGTGTTGACACCCTTCTAGGGGGGTCGACCCCCTAGAGCAGGAAATTTGCCGCTTTAACGAATTTTTGATTTTCAAACTGTTCTGGATAGGGTCTGACTCATATCTGACCCATACGTGACTCATATGTGTATATATTCTCTTTCTACACGTATACAAATTTAAAAACCTCATAACTTCTTCATATGGTGTCTGTTTTACGCAAACCAAATGTCTATCTTGACCATAATTTCTAGAGGTATGCAATGGCGTAGTCCGTTTCCCTTAATTCTGAATATTAAATTAATTATTGTTTAACTTATCCTCTTTAATGTTAACGAAATTGCGGGGTGTTACAAAGGGACACGGTGGCCCTCTGCTAGGCTTCCTCATCCTCCCTTTTCTTCTGGGCCTAGTCAGCAGCCCTCTTCTTCTCCAACTCCTCATCAGCCTTCCTCCATGCAATCGTCTCAGCGGATCTGGCCTCAGGTTCCTTTTTGGTCTTCATTAGGACTTCTTAACGGGCAGCCTCGTCCTGCCTCTACTTCTCCTCCACCACCTTGCACTTGGCCGCAATATGGCCCTTCAAATTTTGCACTAAGTCATGCATCAAAGGCTCATCGGCCTCCACCGGTCCCCTGGCATGAGCACTTTGTCCGTCAATCACCTCGCCATCCTCGATAAGGCTTTCATAAAAGCTTGGCGTTATCCTTATATCCGAGTAAGTGTCCAGCTGACCACCGCCTTCTCCAAATGGCTGATAGGAGCTTCCTTCTACAAATGTCTCCAGAACAACCACACTTTCAGTCATGGCAGCCTTCCCCTTTTTTGCGGCGAGCTTCGCCAACCTCTCCCTCTCAGCATCCTCTAATATTAACCTCCTACCTTCTTCCAACTTCTCACGTTCCTCGTCGGTCAGGAGATCAATCGTGAGTCAGCGCTCGTCCAAAGTACTCACAACCACTTGGCCCAAATAAGCTTCATATAGGACCAACCTCTCCCAAGTCTGAGCCAGTTCTCGGAAATAATCGTCAACCAATGAGAGTCCACGGAACCTCAGAACCTTAACATACATGTTCTTGATATCCTCCATCACAAACGATTCTACCCGGAATTCTGTGTCCTCCAACTGCTCCCTCAGCTGCTCCACCTTTCTCAGGTGTTCGGCTTTCAATCCATCCATCATGCCCAACACATCCTGATTACTGGCCTCTGCATCTTCCTTCGTCTTCCTCATTTCCTCGAGCTACCTCTTCAAGCTGTCATTCTCTGCTCTTAAAGCATTATTGTCCTCCTGGAGCTGAGAGACTCTGGCATTATCCCTTTCCAGATCGGCACAAACCTTATCCACCTCGGCCTTTTCCTTCTTTAAGGATGTGTTCCATTACACCAAAACAGGGGATTCCCAACAAGTATAGGTGTTACAAATAATTTCTGTAACATTTTTATGTGTCACCAACGACCTATGAGGAACTTTCTATAGCATTGATAAGTGTTACAAATAGAGTAACTGCTAACACATATAAGTGTTATAAACATATTCATTTCTAACACTTATAAGTGTTTCAAACATATTCATTGCTAACACTTATAAATGTTGGAACTACAAGATATGGTAAAACTTATAACTGTTACAAACATATTCATTGCTAACACTTATAAATGTTGGAACTATAAGATATGGTAACACCTATAAGAGTTACAAACATATTCATTGCTTACACTTATATTTGCATATAAGATGGCATAAGCTCTATTTAATATGCATTCAGCTATGATATTATCTCGACATATCAACATGTAACGAAATCCATAAGAAAAAAAATCCATATTCATGACAACAACAAAGTACAAACTAACAAAAAATAATAATACATAAAGATACTAAATTCAACACATATACAATATCCAATTCCATAGTAAAAACACTACATAATTAACAAAATGCAAGATTTTTTTCATATTTGAAGCCTACAAGTACGAAATGCGAAACTCTAGCCATATAATGAACCTTACATCCAAAAATTTGCATAGTTTGTACCACCAAAATTTATGTTTTTTCTCCATTTCACTGCTTCTTGTGTGCATTTAATTAAATAGCTTTATTTAAGTTTCAAATAGTGGTAAATGTTATAAGTTCAAAATCATACCTTCTTAATTTTGACACATCTTTTGTCTATTGAACTAGATAAAATCTTGCAATTTAAGCTCCTTTCTAAGCCTTCTATTTTCTTCAAGAACCTCCACGCAAATTCGACACCACGATCACATAATGGTTCGTCAATCCAATGGATGAATCCACAGTCTATAAGCGTTCCAGTGTTTGCACAAATAAAATATCGACGTCCAACGTTTTTATTCAAATAGCATGTTTTGAATATTGGTTCAATGTTGCAATGACATAGCAACCTTCGAGATTGTACTTCTCCAACATTGAATGTATACAGGGATGGAAATCTTGTTGTTGTTGTTGATTTGGTAGGCGGTACCATATCATTCTGAAAACTTAATAATGCCAAATCTCTTTGTAAGCTCGACTCTATTCTCGTAGACGCTAAATGGAGTTGCAGTACGAGATTCGATGAACAAACAATTTGAGAAGGATCGTCTAAATCATCTGAATACACTAGGAAGTAATCACGGTAATCAGTCGAAGGTCTTGAGTATGAATACATCTACAGAAAATAAATAAACAACAACAGTATCAAGATGTGAAAACCATAATTTAGATCCATATAACTTCTATTTCAAGCCTTTTTTCTGTCTCAAGTCTCATTAATATCTATTAGTGATAATTGTAGTACACACATTGTAAGTGTTAAAAATAGTACCTTGCCATTGTAACGACAACAACTCTTCAATAAGAACAAGAACGTTTTGATAGTTCAAATTGATAACAAATCTTCAATAATCTAGAAGACAATCCTTAAAGCAAGAATAAACTATAGGGGCTACATTATTACACAAACAGCAAATGTAATGACATGAAACCATGCAAACCAAATAGGGGCTATAAGAAATGTAATTTAAAATGTGTTGAATCCAATCTATAAACACACACATATATATATATATATATATTCATAAAACTGAAATCATTTTATTCATTATATGCTGTTGATTGAACATGTTTGTTGTTAACCATGTTTTGTATTAAAATATATGCTATTGACCGAACATGAAAATAATAATGCAATAACATTCTATTGTTCTTAGACGAGTAAACCCATAATACACTTCCCTGTTATAATTGAGTGGATATACATATGTTATAGCAATATCTATGCTTAGGGGTCATGGCATGGTGTATATGTTAAATCCTTGTACATGGTGGTGTGTTATTTTGCTGATAACTGACAACTTATAAGTGGATTTTAACTTATTTCCTTTAATTTTCTATTTCCTTTTAATCTGATTTTAGTTATCATGGATGAGGGATGAAACTAGTTTTAAATTCCAGAATAAAACTTTAAAAAATGCAATTGAAAATTTTGTGTTATGTTGACCTTGTCCCGATTTTTATATATGAAAAAACAGGTCTGGTTTTAAAGCAAAAGGGAAGAATAATAGTATAGACATTATTTTATTTATAAAGAAACATGTAGATGGGGAAAAACTATGGCATCTTACATAATGGAACATAGGACATTTTATAAACACTTTTAAAAGGTACGTAGATTATGCTCCAAAGCCTACTTTTAACTTTAAAATATTTATAAACAAAAAGCTTCATACTGGTAAGACTTTCATGTTCTGTTGATGTGGAAAATGTCATGAAAGTAGGTTCTTATTCTATCAAATCCAAGTTGTACACTTAAAAGTGGTCTCCTGGTCTTCGATTCATGAGATACTATATTTCCATAATTCATATTTATATCTGATTGGTATAACTTAATTGGATTATTAAGACAAAGAGGGGATTAGTCCATTGCAAATGTGCATGGAAAACAAATAGGAATGGATAATAAAACTTCAAATATGCTGAGATTTAATCATGTGCGAGTGCTTATTGAAGTGGATGTTAAGTTTAGTTACCCAAATGGTGTGATATTGGCGCTTTCCACTAATCAATGTGACAACAATAAACTGAAATATGAATACAAAACAGAGTAGTTGTGTATTGTTTAATCTATATGGCAACAATGTGGAAAACTCTTCATTTCAAAGTTTCAAAACTTGGGGCCAAGAGATAGCTCAAGTGAATTGACCCCCCTTTTATTACAGTATAGGAATACCGGTTGATTCCCTTATTAAGTTTCCCTAAGATCATATAAATACAATGATATGAAAATATCGGTTTAATCAGCATTAAAAACCTTATATTTGAGTGTAGGAATGCTATATAATAGTACTTTGCTATTGCAGAATTTTCGTAAAGTTAATCTCACCAGATAATTTAAACTATATTTATTTCTTGCGGAAACATGGATATAATTAATCTCCTTTGTCTTAAACTCTATTTAACAATCCTAGAAGCCTATCTTCAGCCGCATGGATCTAAGCCTTTTTCCTCCATAAATAGATTAATATTCTAATTTTAATGTAAACTTGAAAGAACCATTCAAAATTGCTAAACAAAGACTATTGCTATTTTTTATCATAATTATTCCCTGTCAGCACATACGGCTTCCACTTGCTTATAGAGAATAACAAAATAAAGAATAGAAAATGGAACTTTAAAAATTTGGTTCACCTCAAGTGTTGTTTCAGTGGTAAGAATAAAAAATAGCACAACTGTTACCAAAACTGTAGAGAGCCAAATATTTTATAATAGAATTCTAAACAATGTTAAAAACCAAAGGGAAAATATCACAATAGCAAGCTTAACGACTTAATCAAAACTGTAGAAAAATAATATGTTAATTACACTCATTTATGTGTGATTGATCATGTTTTCATTATAAATTTGGAAAATATATGCTAATATATGTATGAACTAAAGAAGCTCTAACAGGTAAATGAATGCAATAAATATTAAAATATATATAAGCAAGGTCAATAATATTCAAATAATATGGAGTTGATCATGTATGCTTTTTCCTTGTCATTCTGTAATTGCTATTTCATTTGTCTTTTAATTATAGAAATTGCTTTTTCATTTGTCTTTTAATTTATATCAAAACCTTGCTGTTTATGTTTACTGATTCTTTTTTGTATCAAAATCAAATCATCATTCTTCCTTTCTAATAAAACTTCATAAGATCTTATAGAAAGTGGTTGCAAGACATGAAATTCGCTTAATTATTTGACATTAATCTTTGCAGATTAGTATGACAAAGGTAAATGAATATATTGATTTATGATTAATCCAACAAAATTTTGTGGTTATAGAAGTTAAGCTACTTTCCTGAAACTGAAATATCCAATACACATACGCACCTGAAACTGAAATCCAGTGAAGGGAGCAAACACAATATGATGAGGTGCAGAAGAAAATAAGCGAATGGGAACTACAGTAACCTTTTAATCAATTATATTCTCCCTTCACCCTTCACCGCAAAAACACACATGAAAATAGTTTCTATTGTCATAAGGATTCAGCGCAAAAATTAAGGATAATGAGAAATTGTACACTGTAGTAGAAATTTTAATCACTCATTGTTCTAACATGCAAGTGAGAAAAAATATTTTAATTTCGTTAATTCTCATAATAAAGAGCAAACAAGTTATTATGAACAAATGTTGTTGAAATGCATTAAATAAAAGGGCTGCTAATAACACCACAAATAAATATAAAGGCTGCTGACAACGCCATGAATAAATACAAGAGCTGCTAATGAAAATGCAAACACAGTCACAAAAAATAGAGAAGGAAGATCAATCTTATTTGCCTTACAACAGTAAATATAAGCAAGCAGTAAGAACAGGCTATATGTTATTATAGAGTCCACTTATATTTTTCAAAGTTTCTTTCACTGCTGTTTTTGTAGGAGATGGCTTCAGGAACAAATGAATTTAACCTTGAGGTGTCTAGTATTTATACCTATATGAATATATATATCTGGAAGCAGGCTATATAACACATTGATCATGGAAATCAAGCAGTAACGGAAAGCCATGCCAGCTACTGGAGTGATATGCAACGTACTAGGTTCAACATTGGTCTATGGACAGACTGTTCTAATGAAATTTTGGTGAACATGCTGATATTAGGATCATATACTTGCCTATATTTATATACTGACCTTGACTGACATAAAAGGTTAGAATTATAAAAAAGGTTAACTATTCTCTTCAACTTATATTCTCCCTATAAATCCTTAATGCGATAGATTTATGAAATAAAATTAATATTATAAAAAAGGTTAACTATTCTCTTCAACTTATATTCTCTACAACTTATAAGCCAATGTGTCCAAATCTAAATGGTTTATGCTCGTAACACATTGGTTTAAACACATAGTTGTGCGCAAAAATGACCATTTTAATTCTTTCCTATACCTAACAGTAGATGGGAAAAACATTTTCCTAACATCCATCACCATTGTTCCATGTTGCAAAATATTTATATTTTATTTAAATCATATTTGAGGCTATTTGTTGATTGACTAAAACTGTTTTAGTGAAATCATGTATAATTTCTTATTAAATAGCACCCTACTCGAAAGTAATAGATATCAAGCCGTATATACATATATTTGGGAATGGCTATCTGTAGACAGTTTCATAATATCTTACAGGTTGACATCAGATCTGATATATAGAGTTTCATAATATATTTATTGTACATTCAGCAAGGCTACATCTATTTTATTTTAGAAATCTAAAGCAAAATTTCATATCTATAGTTCAAAGACAACGAAAGTGAAATCGATTTTTTTTACCTATTATCGTGATTCCTAAAAGTCGTGATTCCTAAAAGCCCCAATTCGAAGTCATAGTTTACGCAAGTTGATGCAGAAATCAAAAATAGTAGAAAAAGGATAATATAATCGATTAGAGAAATTTGATAGATTAATACATATTTGAGAAATCAAAAATTATCGTTGATAATAGAATCGATTAGAGAGAGGATTGAGGCATACGTGTTAGGGAGAAAGGATTTTTATTTTTTGAACTCCTTTTTTTATTTGCTTATGGACGCGGCCTCCAGAAGAATAAGCATTAGGGAGAAAGCATTGAGGCGGCGATTAGGTTATTAGGTGAGTACTTACCATTTTGTCCTCAAAATATAAGGGTTGACCAAGCATATCAACACAAATAAGTGTTGGCATATTTTTGGTGACACATTTTTACTATAACAACACATATTAGTGTCACTAGTCTATAACGCATATAAGTGTTGGCAGTTGAAAAAAATAAGAGTTGCCAAATGGCCATTATGGTGTAGTGTTCTCGGTTGTTAGATTAGCTACAGTTTCCATGAAAGAAGAGCGGGAATGATCAACCTCTCTCTTGAGTTCCTCGTACGCTTACTTCACCTCCGCTACAATGACAAAACCCGCAAGTTATTATTCAACGGTGCAGGAATGGGCAACAATGCGCATACAATACCAATAGTAAATTCACCTATTTCAGTGTTCAGATTGCCGACAGTGATCCGTTCGGCGTCAACGGCCAACCCTTAGTTGACGAGCTCCGGGTTTTTCTTCCTAATCAATTCTAAGAATTGGCAGGAGTACCTCAGAAGTTGGTTGTCCTGATGGTATTCAGCCCTCACGCACATCTAGACATCCCCAGACTCCCTGACAAAGGATGTGTAGAGATCAGGGAGGAACTTTATTTCATCAAAATAATGTTGAGGAAAATTCAGCTTCAGTAGTGCTTTCTTTTTGTCCATAGGAAGCTCTCGCCTCTCGGACTCCGTAAGGTCTTTACTCCCCACTGTGGTCGACCTCTCCCGTCTTGGTTGGCCGAGTGGCGGCTCCCTCCCTTTAGTAGTTGGAGCGGGAACCAAAGGTGTTGTATTTAAAGGAGCAGTCAAAGACGGGTTCCGGGCACCCCCTAAGTTAAGTCAAGAGTCTCCCTCGGGCACCCGAATTTGAAGAGGAGGAAAAGGAGTCAGAGATCGTCGAGATCGATCCCACCTCGGTGTTCACTACCGCGATCCTGAAGAGCTAGAGTATCGTACAAGTTGGTCCCTCGTCTAAAACCCTCAAAGAAAGGATTCCTAGGGCGCGGGCGGCCTCCATGTCCATAACCTCGTCCTTCGCGCCGTCTGGCCATATCACCTGTCAAAGGAATAAATAAAAGTCTGATGAGTCACACACTCAGATGAGCCCAAAGGCTATGTAGTATGTATGAGTGTATGTCAACTAACTCCTTCGCAACAAGAGCTAGTTCTTCCATACTCTCTGTATCCGACCATGGAGACAAGTCTATAGCAACTTTATTCAAACCAGAAAACTGGTCCACTGCCTCAAGTGGGGCGGCCGCTTCCAGAGGAGTCACAAGGGGCTGGGGACCGACCGACGCTTCTCCCCTTTCCCCTTCCATTGGAGGCTAGGTGGAAGCGTCCAACAAACCCTCATCCCAGGTAACTATCTCCACGCCACCAAACTCGTCTCCACGCACATCTCCTTGGAACTTGATAGCCTTTTTGGGTTTCGGCCCAGTAGAGGGCAACTTTCTTTTCTGGGCAGGAGCCATGGGACTTTTCGCCACCACCTCTTTTGGTACGTGCTTGCCACTATGGACCTAATTATAGCCCAATCATCAGGGAGAAATCCTGCACGGCGGAGACGCTCTTAGCTTATCACGATCTCAGTTTTACGAAACTCGACGGAGATCTCTCGTAGAGCATCAATGCGGCGATGATACTCGTCACTAGTAGGCGCCTCAGGATTTCCTATCAACATTAAAATACTATCAGGAAAGAAACAAAAAAGCAAGAAACTCAAGAAGCGAAGCTCAAGAATACTCACTCCCTTCTATCCACCTCCTTCCAAACACAGGAGGGCAGCGCACAAAGAACCACTCGTGCTTGAACACAGACGGCCTAGGCCACTTGCCAGCGAAGAATTTTGTGGCAAGGGAAGCTTCCAGGAACCATTGGGAGGGTGACGCGTTATTCATTCTCCTGAGACGGAAGAAGTATCGGATATCCTCTCCGGTTGGTTCCAAATTCAGATATTCACAGTAGAGGACATATGTGCTTAAGAGTGAAGTATAGGCGTTTCGGTGCAGTTGCTATGGTGCAAGGCAGAAGTTGCTTAAAATGTCCCGAATGAAATCATTTGTTGGGGGCACACATCCGGAGAAGCAAGCTTTTCTGTTCCAAGAAGTAAGGCCCTAGGGCGGCACATGAGCCTTGCTACCCTCTCCCGGGGCATGGACATCACCCACAAATATGTTGAAACGCACTGCCATTTTTCTAACTGCTGTAGCATCCATGCACGACGGTACCGAGTCTACCGGGTTCTCTAAAATAACCGCATCAGGCATCATATCGGAGGCCACCGGGTTCGCTAGTGCATCCCCGCTCATAATATACACATTCTCGACCTCCTTACGCATAACCAGAGAAGGTTGCACTTCTACCTGTTTCCCGTGTTCGGAAACTTCCGGTGAACTTGTCGTTTGAGAAGGAATGGATCCTTCAGTAGTCTTAAGCTCGCTGCCTGTCGAGCTACCACTATTAGTAGAATCATATGTATGTGACAATGGGGAGGAAGCCTCAACTTCCAAGGTCTTTTCCGGTCCTTGATCTTGTTTGCATTGCTAGCTATACTTTAACGCACTAATGTTAGACATCAAAGTAGAATAACCTGTACCCCTCGTGGTGGTAAAAACTAACATGCATATGCAGTGTTTTGCAAAATAAGGATACATAAAGAAAGTTCAAAACAGTCCAACGGTTCAATCACTGTTCAGATGTATGCACTATCCTATGTGGGAAGTCAAAATATATGCAGTCATACAGTCACTAAGGCGGGCAATCGGGAGATCAAAGTCCTGGACAAAGTAAACAGTATCCCGCCAAGGCGTGGGGCAGAGCAGAGGGCTAACGATGAACTCAAACCCCGCGATGCGGGCGAGAAAGGCTCCAGCCCACCTCAGGGTTCAGAAATTCGAACCCCTCGAGGTCCAGAAATTCGAACACTGGAGGCTTGGAAATTCGAACCCCTCTAGGTTCGAAAATTTGGACCCTTCAAGGTTCGGAATTTTGAACACTGCAGGTTCGAAAATTCGAACCCCTCCAAGTTCGAAAATTCGAACCTCTCAAGGCTCGAAAATTCAAAAACTGGAGGTTCGAAAATTCAAACCTACCAAGTTCGAAAAATTTGAACAATGGGGGTTCGAAAATTCGAACCCATGGAGGGTCGAAAATTTGAACCCCACAAAGGTTCGAATCTTCGAAGCTCCCCCAGTGGGTCGAAGTTTCCGACCCATTTCAGGCCTTCGACTCTCTCCCTCGCGTGGAACCAATCTGGAAAAGCCGCGACCCGTTGACCGTTTTCCTCCTCGTTTTTCAACTCTGACCATTACCTAAGTCTTGTTCAAAACAATTAGTGATGGGCTTTGGAGCTTTGAATCAATGGCGGTCAAGGCAAGAAAGAATGTGGAAGAGGAAAAATGAAGGGGGGTATTTATAATAAAAAGAAGCAGTCCTTTGGTATTCTCGAGAAATCTCGAACCCATGGGATCGAAATTTCGAATCCGAGGGCTTAGAAATTCCGAACCTCCAGGGTTCGAAATTTCGAACCCTTGGATCCGAAATTTTGAACCTCGAGGCTTTGGAATTTTGAACGTGCAGGGTTCAAAATTTCGAACCTCCAAGATCCGGAATTTCGAACCTTAGGGTCTCGAAATTCTGAACCTCTATGTTTCGAAATTTCGAACTTCCATGGTTCGAAATTTTGCGCCCTCGGATGCAAAGTTCCAAACAAGAAAACAAGATGATGGAAAAGAAGGTGGGAAATTCATGCACCCGTATTAGAAGCGTCGTGCAACACACTCCTGCCCACATATTCCCTGCGTATGCCTATCGACCACCGCAAACACATGGAGGAGATGCACGACGAACACTTCGCGGCATGAGCACGGCGTCTAACCAACGACAGCACGCTCGCAACTCCGCAGAGAATGTTTCCGATAACTAACATATGTTTTCCTTTAACTTACAGGACCAGTCGACGACTCGACTGCTACCTCATCCAATGCAAAGCACACCATGTCAAGACAAGACGTACTTTAGGGGGCAAATATTAACCGGCCTTTTGGTCCGGTTCCCAAAAGTACCTAAGACACCCTCACTCAATGCATCGCGTGGAACTAAGGCCGAGAGGGACGCTTAGGAGCGAAGGAGACAGGGTTGAAGAGGGACCGAGCCGCCAAGGACCTCGCGCCTCCACCAACACATTTCCAAATCAAAGCCTTTTGAATCCCTAGGACTTGCAAGCCTGGATCTCGAGCCCCCAAACACCCATTCATAAGGTCTTCGCGCCCCTCGGAACGAGAACTTCGTACCCCCCGGGGTGCGAATTTCGCACCCGTAAGAGGTGCGAAATTCGCACCCAGCAGGTTGCTAAATTAGTACCTTCGGGTGCGAATTCCGAATCCCAGGAGGTACAAAATCCGTACCTTTCAGGGTACAAAATTCAAAATCTTCGAGGTACGAATTTCGTACCTCCGAAGGGTACAAGTTTTGTACCCGACAGGGTGCAAAATTCATATCCTGCACGGTACAAATTTCGCAACCCAAGGGGGTACGAATTTGGGGTGCGGAATTCACATTCCCTTGGGCGGGGTGCGAAATTTGCGGTTGTGTGGGCTCCAGGTGCGAAATTCTGGGTGTGTCCCAATTTCAACCTGCTCTTACCTTACCCCACTCTTATAAATACCCCATGAAATCATACTTCAAAGGGGTTGGAATTTGAGACCTTGGGACCTCTAGAGAGCTCCTTTAGTGGCATCTCCTCTTTGAGGAAGAAGGGAAAAAGTGCCTTTTTCTTAATATATTAATTATAGGATAATTATGACATCATATAACTTAGAGATGAATGTAATGAGATGTCATGAGATGGTATTAACCTTGCGTCCTTATGTTATTAATAATATTCCAACAAGTCTTGAAAGTGGACGCAGGCCTCTCTCGAGTCCGAATCACTATAAATCTCTTGTGTTATTTACTACTTTCTGCTCTTGTCTATACGACCAAATTAATAATTCCTAGTAATTGGAATCTTGGGTGTTTACAACATTTTTTGCCATCAACACTCGAGGCTCTTCCATTTCGAAAACATTGCTCCTAATCCTGCATGTCTTCGACTCAACACATCTATAACTGCATTACCTTTTCCTAGAGTATAGGCCATACCAAAATCATATGATGCCAAAAAATTCCAACCAACTTTTGCTGGCGAAGATTCAAATCCTTTTGGGAGAAAAGATAGTTCAATGACTTGGGATCCATAAACAACTCAAATCGAACTCTCAAAAGGTAATGTCTCCACATCTTCAGAGCAAACATGATCGCTGCTAACTCCAGATCATGAGTTGGGTAATTCCTTTCGTGCGACTTTAGCTGTTGACTTTCATAGGCCATAAATCTATCCTTCTGCATCAATACTTCTCCAAGCGAGGTACCGCATGCATCGATATTGTAACAACCCGTATTTTTAAATAACATGTTATAACATAAAACAAGGTAGAATTAAATGATAAATTCTGAATCAAGGGAAACGGGCTATGCCATTGCGTTCGTCTCGGAAAAATACGCGAAATAGAGTATGAGTTTTCGAAAATCGGAGTCCGTATGGCCCAGTTATGGCCCATAGAAGTTTTCAGAAAATTCAAGTTTAAAAACAGATTCGAATTCAAATTCAGCTGGGCAGGGTAGGCGGGAAAAGATCCTGCCACTCCCCAAGTCGACTGTGGAGTCGACTTGGGAGTCGACACACCCCAGGCTGTGTCGACTGCCCAGTCGACACCCCTGTCGACTTGGGTGGTCGGCCAGTCTGGCCTGGGTGCACCTGACTTGTTCCTCAAGACATGTTTGGAGGCTAGTGACGTGAATTGATGGCCCAGATCTGAATTAGGGTTAATCCTATGGCCTAAACTAACCTAATCCTCTATAAAAAGACCCTAATACCTAGCCTAAATCAACATAAATCATTCCTATAACTAAACTATGCCAAAATGTTTAATCATGGCCTCCACCCTCTTGTCATAGTCTCTATCTTCATTCATATGAGAGTTCCTAAGCTTGTTTGAGAGTTTCTAAGTTTGATTCAAGGCCAAAGTTCAATCTTTCTTCATACAAATCAAAGGAGCTTCTTGGAGCTTGTATTCATTTGGGGTTTTTAGAGTTGCTAGTGGCTTCGTCTCAATCTTATTTTATTTTATAAGTCTTCATAGCATTGTAAGCCCTATTCTACTCTTAGATTCTAACTATGAAGTTAAATATGACATGTTGCAAGTTTGAGTTTGGGCCTAAGTATGATTTGTGCTTTGATTCTATCATGTTATGCATAGATTTATTCTATGCATGTTTGTAAAGCTATCACCTTGACTTTGTGCATAGAAAACTATGAGCTTTGATCCTATCATGTTATGCATAGATTTATTCTATGCATGTTTGTAAAGCTATCACCTTGACTTTGTGCATAGAAAGCTATGAGCTTTGATTTGAAATGTTGCGTAAAGCAACATAGAAACTCTCATAAACCTTATGTTAACTTGCATATGATGTTATATGCGAATCACTTGCTATCATCCCATGTCATTTATGACCATGTTTCATCTATTTTGCTAAAGTTGATATCATGCATGTTTTGAGGCCTATAATGTAATATGCAAGTTTATGAACACATTTGTCTCATATGCCACCATGTTTAACTTGTGGCCCAAATCTTATTAATTATATCATGCTCCTAAGTTCCCTCTTTGAGATCTATTTTCGTTTATGTGAACTTACATGCGATGGGGTTACGTTATGGGTAAACTAAAATGACATAAAAACATGACTTGAAAAGATGACATGAAATATGACATGTGATTATGCTTGGAACATGAACATGAACTTGGACATGACTTCTAGAAAACATGAGAATGGCCAACTCGAGGTTGGGTTGAGTTTGTAGCATAAATCTACCCGGAACCGACCGGCTTAACTAGTGGCTACAAGCAATAGGACCCAATGTGAGTAGTTGGTCATGTCGCGCTTAAAACCCGAGGTTAGACTAAATTGTGGTGTAAAGCTACCCGGACCCACCCGACTTAACTAGTAACCACAACAAGGCCTAATGTGAGAGGTTGGGTGCATTAAATTAATTAATGCCACATGATAGGGTTAAGTCATAGACCACTTGAATACTTAACCAATTAAACACGATGGGTTGATGGGGTTAAGTCATGAACCTTGGGTACACTTAACCAACTTGATACTTGATTGGATAGGGTTAACCACGTTTAACCCGTTCGAAACCCTAGTTACGTGGTCCTTTTCACCAGTAACCCTCTTGATTGTATCATGATACCCTAGGGACTAGGCTAGGGTGGGGCACGATTACTGGGCTGACATGTAAGCGACCAAAACGACGGCTGAGTAGGTGCGCCGGTGTAGGTTTAGGCGGACTATGGTCGTGCACATAGTCCGGAGTTGAAAAAGCAGACACGGGCACCAGTAGGTTTAGACTTTGCATGCTTGATTTGTGTCCGTGGTTGGCACCCTAGGGCTTGATACACCCTAGGGTGGACCTAGCACAGTTTGACTACGCTTCGTGATTGGGCCGTATGACACCGACACTTGACAAGTTAGGCTTTTAGGGAGCCGATCGACTAGACCGTGTTGTTGGACCTTGATCTAGGTCATCTCGTGATATTGGACCAAGATTGGGCCTAGGGAACATTTCTTGTTTATACTTGACATGGATTACTAGTACACACTTGGTGCAACTTAACCTTGTATATGCGATGCCACACTTGATCTATCTTGTTAACTTTTCACCATGCCAGTTATCACCCTATGTTTCATCTCTGCTTTACATGTCCAGTTAACTTTATTAGTTTTTATACTAATAGTAGGTAGGACTTACCAGTCTTTTTGACTGACCCGTTTTCTTTCCCCTCTTTTCTTCCGTTCCCCCCCCCAGGTTTACAGGGTGGGAACACTGGTACCTAGCTGGATCTTTAGCTGCTTTTCTGGATAGCTCATGTACGGTTTGGACTTGAGCATGCTATGGCTTTATTCTACTTTGGGGATAGTTACTTTATGTTTTTTTCCAGTTTTCAGTTTATGTTCTAGACTTTGTTTTGTGGGAAAATAATGACCAAGTACTCTGATGTAACTTGACTATGGTTTTGAAATGTTAGTTTTATCCGCTGCTTTACTTACTCTGTTTTACTTATATGTTCTGTCTTGTGATATCTGCATGCATGTTTACCTCGTTTAACGCCCCCCCCCCCCAAAGCCAGTGCACTTGCAAGAGTGGCATTGGTGGAGGTGGGGTGTTACATTTGGTATCAGAGCGAGGTTTACAAGATTTGAGCAAAAGTGTTTTTAAAACATACCTTTTTGGAAAACTATTTTCAAAACCAATTAAATATTTTCCAAGAAAAGTCTAGTTTATTTTAAAAGGCTATTCCCCGAAAGCCATTAGCACTATCCTTTGTTTCCTCGTTCTTAATCTATCTTTTCCTTTTTCAGCATGCCCGATCTTAACCTTCCCGAGGGAGTAACCATTCCCGGATGGTTCCGGAGGTACTTGGAAGCTAGGGCCAACGATGTGGGCCCAGCAAACACTCCCACTGTAACTGAGGTTCCTCCTCCTCCTCCTCCTCCTCAGCATCCACAAGCAGATTTCGCTAAGGTTTGCAAAGACTTTAAGGCGATGGGTGGCAAGAATTTTATTGGGACAGAGACTTTTGTTGAGGCAACAAATTGGTTAAAAGAAACTGAAGATCTCTTCGCCATCTTTGATGTGGAAGACCGTAGAAAAGTTCTGTTGGCAGTATGGCTATTGAAAGAGGAAGCTACTTATTGGTGGGAGGTCACTAATGCTACTAGGCCTTTAAAGACTTGGGCCGACTTTAGGACGAGGTTTGGGCTTAAGTTTCTATCATCTACTGAGGCAAATTTGCAATTGGAGAAGTTTATATCTTTGAAGCAAGGGGACATGACAGTGAGGGAGTATGTGAATAAGTTTAACCAGCTTGCTCGATTCGGTTTGGACATGGTTAATACTCCCCAGAAGAAGGCTTTACGCTTTGCACGAGGGTT
This sequence comes from Allium sativum, assembly GCA_030737875.1. Taxonomy (NCBI): domain Eukaryota; kingdom Viridiplantae; phylum Streptophyta; class Magnoliopsida; order Asparagales; family Amaryllidaceae; genus Allium; species Allium sativum. The sequence goes on along the minus strand of JASFAX010000020.1, from coordinate 37,372,472 downwards.
TAATGAGCCATTACAAGGTTTAGCCATGTCTCATATGCCCATGGGGGCCACTTTTGAAGGCCTAGTGGACATGGCTTTGCTTCAAGGAGACGATAAGAATGGCAAGAAAGAAGTCAAGATTAATGAGACTCAAACCAAGAAGACGGACTCCAAGTGGGTAGGAAATCAGAGCAATCAGAACAACAAGAACAACAAGGGCAATAAGGCCAACAACAACAAGGCAAATGACCCAAGAAAATGCAACTTTTGTGGGATTGTTGGGCACATAGCCAAAGATTGCAGAAAGAAGAAGAGGAAGTTGGGCGAATGCTTTCACTGTGGAGAGCCTGGACACCTTAGCAAGGATTGCCCCAAGAACCAAGGACAAGGGCAAGGGCAGACTCAGCGTGCAGGACCTTCTGAAGGGCAAGTGCATGCTCTCAACACTGCTCCAGTTCAGGACCGAGGTAGTATTTCTGTAGAAAGCCTTGTTTATATTTTTGATTATCCTGTTCGCACTTTATTTGATTCTGGCGCATCGCATAGTTTTATTTCTTCTGATCTTGTTGAAAGTTTGCACCTAAGTACTAGTATAGTTGAGGATCCCGTTAGTGTTTCAAATCCAATTGGGGGTTCCGCCCATCTATCTATGATTTGTGTGGATTTGAAGATTTCTATCTTGACCGTAGAATTCACGTGTAATGCTTATGTTCTCGGATTCACGGGATACGGGTTGATCTTGGGCATGGATTGGTTGTCCAGATATGGAGCCATTCTCGATTGTGAGCATAGGGTGGTGAGGCTCATGACTAGCCTCGGTAATACCCTAGAAATTTCTTGTAACCCTAGAGATCCCGTCATGTTATGTTATCTTGAATCTCTTGACTCGTCCATCAATGATCTGCAATCTGTAAGGGTGGTCCGAGAATATCCTGATGTCTTTGAAGAGGTTAAGGCGTTACCCCCTAAACGAGAGATAGATTTCCGTATTTATCTTTTTGATAATGCCAAGCCAGTTTCATTGCCCGTTAGGCACATGGCCCCACGAGAAAGAAGAGAGCTCAGTAAGCTAATCAAGGAGTTGCTTGAGAAGAATTTTATTAGGCGAAGCATTTCCGAATGGGGTGCTCCTGTGGTATTCGCTACTAAGGCGGATGGTTCGCTTCGTCTATGTGTTGATTATCGAGAGTTGAACAAGCTGACAAAGAAGAATAGGCACCCGATACCGAGGATTGATGACCTCTTTGACCAGCTTGTTGGTGCTTCTGTTTTCTCTCAGCTCGATCTAGCCACCGGATTCCATCAGCTTAGAGTGGCTAAGGATAGTATCGATAAGACTGCATTTAGGACTCCAGATGGATTCTTTGAATGGCTTATCATGCCATTCGGTTTGACTAATGCACCCGCCTATTTCGTAGATTTGATGAGTAGGGTGTTCAGGGAGTTCCTTAACAAGTTTATGGTTGTCTTCGTGGATGATATTCTGATCTTCTCAAAGGATGAGGAAGAACATGCTAGACATCTCAAGGAAGTGATGGATACACTTAGAGCTTATCAGTTGAAAGCCAAGTTCTCCAAATGCCATTTTTGGAGAAGGGAAGTTCGGTTTCTTGGACATATAGTTTCTAAGCAAGGCATAGCTGTGGATCCCGCGAAAGTGGTTGCGGTTCAAGACTGGAAGATTCCTAGGAATGCAACCGAAGTAAGAAGCTTTCTCGGTCTGGCGGGCTACTATAGGAAGTTCATCAGGGACTTCGCGAAGATTTCAGCCCCTCTTACTAAGTTGACAAAGAAAAACTTAGTCTTTGCATGGGACTTAGAGTGTGAGCTTGCTTTTCAAAGGCTCAAGAGGGCCCTTGCTACAACTCCAGTTTTGGCATTACCCGATGGCGGTAAGATGTTTACCGTGTACACCGATGCATGTGGCACGGGGTTAGGTGTTGTTCTGATGCAGGAAGGAAGAGTGATATGTTATGGGGGTAGGCAACTTAAAGTTCATGAGAAAAACTATCCCACTCATGATTTGGAGTTGGCAACGGTCGTCTTTGCACTCAAATCCTGGCGTCACTATCTTCTAGGCGAAAGGTTTGAGTTATATACTGATCACAAGTCGCTCAAGTACCTCTTCTTGCAGAAAGATCTGAATCTAAGGCAGCAAAGGTGGATGGAATTCTTGGCATCTTATGACTTCGAGATAGCTTATACCCCTGGCAAGGGTAATGTTGTGGCAGATGCATTAAGCAGAAGTAGGTTGTCTTTGAGTCCCTTGTTTGTTGAGATGAGGAGCCTAGAGTTCTTGGCAACCTTTGATTTCACAATAGTTGTTGAGTCGATGACAGGTTCGTTAGCATCCCTTGAGCTTAGACCTATACTTCTTGATCAAGTTGGGGCTTCGCAGAAGGAAGACCCGCAGATAGTCGAGGTCATGGACAAGTTGATTCGTGGTGAGACGTCTAGTCACCTTGCTAGATATACTATTGATGACAAGGGTTGGCTAAGGCGCAATGGAAGGCTATGCGTTCCACAAGTAGGAGACTTGGTGCATAAAGTTCTCGAAGAAGCGCATCACTCGAAGATGACTATACATCCTGGAGGAGATAAGATGTATAGGGACATGAAGCGTATTTTCTTTTGGGCTGGAATGAAGAAGGATGTGGCAGAGTATGTTTCAAAGTGCATGGTGTGCCAACAAGTGAAAGCCGAGTCGAAGAAACCCAGTGGGCTATTACATCCATTAGAGGTCCCGCAATGGAAGTGGGAAAGTATTTCTATGGATTTTGTGGATGGATTGCCTAGGTCAAGGAAAGGGAATACGAGCATATGGGTCATAGTTGACAGACTTACGAAGAGTGCTCATTTCATTCCAGTGAAGAGCAAGAGGACCGCAACATGGCTAGCATCTATTTATCTTCGAGAGATAGTGCGATTGCATGGAGTTCCTTCTAGCATAGTTAGCGATTGTGACCCAATCTTCACTAGCCAGTTCTGGAATAGTTTGCAAGAAGCGATGGGTACACGATTGAATCTAAGTACAGCCTATCACCCCCAGATGGATGGCCAAACCGAAAGGGTGAATAGAGTGCTAGAAGATCTTTTGAGGCTTTGTGTGCTTGACTTTGGTGGTACTTGGGAAGACCACCTTCCTCTTGTAGAGTTTGCTTATAATAATAGCTATCATGCTAGCATAGGGATGGCACCATTTGAAGCTCTGTATGGGAGGCCGTGTAGGTCACCATCTTGTTGGTGGGAGACAACGGATGGACTTATACTTAGGCCCGATATGATACGGGACACATCCGAGAAAGTTGAATTGGTGAGAAGACGGATGAAAGCGGCCCAAGACAGACAGAAATCCTATGCTGACAAGCGAAGGACAGATTTGGAATTCGAAGTTGGAGATATGGTTTTCGTGAAGGTTTCTCCTTTGCGTAATGTGGTTCGTTTTGGAGCAGTTGGAAAGTTGGCACCAAGGTTCGTAGGACCCTTCCCTATCATAGAGAGAATTGGGAAGATGGCTTATAAGGTGGAATTGCCCGAGTAGCTGGCCGGAGTGCATAATGTCTTTCATGTCTCGCATCTCCGAAAGTGCCTACATGAGTCCACTGAGGTGGTTGAACCTAGCATTCTTGAAGACGTGGAGGTAGAGAAAGAGGCAACCCTGAGGAGACCCCGATTCGTATCTTGGGAACGGAGATCAAGAAGCTAAGGAATCGAGAAGTCAAATTGGTGAAAGTTCAGTGGAGTGAAGCCGAAGAGGATGCAACTTGGGAAACCGAGCAGAAGATGCATGGGCTTTATCCATTTCTTTTTGAGGGTACATTCTCGATCTCTTTTCCTTGTTAGCATATCTTCCTTTTTGTTATCCATGTTTATCCTGTTTATCTTGTTATCTCGTTAACCTTGTCATGAGAACCTTAGGTAGAAACCCTTTGGATAAAACATGTATTTGAAACATGTTATACTTGATGTTTGCAAGTGGTTGCAAGTGTTTGCAAGTGGATACTCGTGGATGCATGATACACATTAGGCACTAAGATCGGCTCACACACTTTCATATTGCATATGCATGAGTGCTTATACTTATTCATGGCTGAAACTTGTTATGCTATCACGTGGATGTTGCATATGGATGAATGTTATGTGCACTAATATAGAGATTATGAATTATGGTAGGAATTCGCATACATATGGACACATTTCACTAACATACTTTGCATTAAGGAGGTTTACTGAATCAGTAACCGCCTGATTTTCGCATTAGATGAGTACATATACACACACCTTTCGCATATGATCATACAGCATTTGGAATCTTTTAAGGACAATGACTGCTCGTGGATGATGGTTTGAGTAGATGGATGATGGATGGTAGGATATGTTCTTCCTAACTTAGAGATTTCGGGGACGAATTCCTTTAAGGTGGGGAGGATGTAATAACCCGTATTTTTAAATAACATGTTATAACATAAACCAAGGAAGAATTAAATGATAAATTCTGAATCAAGGGAAACGGGCTATGCCATTGCGTTCATCTCGGAAAAATACGCGAAATAGAGTCCGAGTTTTCGAAAATCGGAGTCCGTATGACCCAGTTATGGCCCATAGAAGTTTTCAGAAAATTCAAGTTTAAAAACAGATTCGAATTCAAATTCAGCTGGGCAGGGTAGGCGGGAAAAGATCCCGCCACTCCCCAAGTCGACTGGGGAGTCGACTGGGGAGTCGACTTGGGAGTTGACACACCCCAGGCTGTGTCGACTGCCCAGTCGACACCCCTATCGACTTGGGTGGTCGACCAGTCTGGCCTGGGTGCACCTGACTTGTTCCTCAAGACATGTTTGGAGGCTAGTGACGTGAATTGATGGCCCAGATCTGAATTAGGGTTAATCCTATGGCCTAAACTAACCTAATCCTCTATAAAAAGAACCTAATACCTAGCCTAAATCAACATAAATCATTCCTACAACTAAACTATGCCAAAATGTTTAATCATGGACTCCACCCTCTTGTCATAGTCTCCATCTTCATTCATATGAGAGTTCCTAAGCTTGTTTGAGAGTTTCTAAGTTTGATTCAAGGCCAAAGTTCAATCTTTCTTCATACAAATCAAATGAGCTTCTTGGTGCTTGTATTCATTTGGGATTTTTAGAGTTGCTAGTGGCTTCGTCTCAATCTTATTTTATTTTATAAGTCTTCATATCATTGTAAGCCTATTCTACTCTTAGATTCTAACTATGAAGTTAAATATGACATGTTGCAAGTTTGAGTTTGGGCCTAAGTATGATTTGTGCTTTGATTCTGTCATGTTATGCATAGATTTATTCTATGCATGTTTGTAAAGATATCACCTTGACTTTGTGCATAGAAAACTATGAGCTTTGATCCTATCATGTTATGCATAGATTTATTCTATGCATGTTTGTAAAGCTATCACCTTGACTTTGTGCATAGAAAGCTATGAGCTTTGATTTGAAATGTTGCATAAAGCAACATAGAAACTCTCATAAACCTTATGTTAACTTGCATATGATGTTATATGCGAATCTTTTGCTATCATCCCATGTCATTTATGACCATGTTTCATCTATTTTGCTAAAGTTGATATCATGCATGTTTTGAGGCCTATAATGTAATATGCAAGTTTATGAACACATTTGTCTCATATGCCACCATGTTTAACTTGTGGCCCAAACCTTATTAATTATGTCATGCTCCTAAGTTCCCTCTTTGAGATCTATTTTCGTTTATGCGAACTTACATGCGATGGGGTTACATTATGGGTAAACTAAAATGACATAAAAACATGACTTGAAAAGATGACATGAAATATGACATGTGATTATGCTTGGAACATGAACATGAACTTGGACATGACTTCTAGAAAACATGAGAATTGCCAACTCGAGGTTGGGTTGAGTTTGTAGCATAAATCTACCCGGAATCGACCGGCTTAACTAGTGGCTACAAGCAATAGGACCCAATGTGAGTAGTTGGTCATGTCGCGCTTGAAACCCGAGGTTAGACTAAGTTGTGGTGTAAAGCTTCCCGGACCCGCCCGGCTTAACTAGTAACCACAACAAGGTCTAATGTGAGAGGTTGGGTGCATTAAATTAATTAATGCCACATGATAGGGTTAAGTCATGGACCACTTGAATACTTAACCAATTAAACACGATGGGTTGATGGGGTTAAGTCATGAACCTTGGGTACACTTAACCAACTTGATACTTGATTGGATAGGGTTAACCATGTTTAACCCGTTATAAACCCTAGTTACGTGGTCCTTTTCACCAGTAACCCTCTTGATTGTATCATGATACCCTTGGGACTAGGCTGGGTTGTGGCATGATTACTGGGCTGACATGTAAGCGACCAAAACGACGGCTGAGTAGGTGCGCCGATATAGGTTCAGGCGGACTATGGTCGTGCACATAGTCCAGAGTTGAAAAAGCAGACACGGGCACCAGTAGGTTTAGACTGTGCGTGCTTGATTTGTGTCCGTGGTTGGCACCCTAGGGCTTGATACACCCTAGGGTGGACCTAGCACAGTTTGACTACGCTTCGTGATTGGGCCGTATGACACCGACACTTGACGAGTTAGGCTTTTAGGGAGCCGATCGACTAGACCGTGTTGTTGGACCTTGATCTAGGTCATCTCGTGATATTGGACCAAGATTGGGCCAAGGGATCATTTCTTGTTTATACTTGACATGGATTACTAGTACACACTTGGTGCAACTTAACCTTGTATATGCGATGCCACACTTGATCTATCTTGTTAACTTTTCACCGTGCCAGTTATCACCCTATGTTTCATCTCTGCTTTACATGTCCAGTTAACTTTATTAGTTTTTATACTAATAGTAGGTAGGACTTACCAGTCTTTTTGACTGAACCGTTTTCTTTCGCCTCTTTCCTTTCGTCCCCCCCCCCCCAGGTTTACAGGGTGGGAACACTGGTACCTAGCTGGATCTTTAGCTGCTTTTCTGGATAGCTCATGTACGGTTTGGACTTGAGCATGCTATGGCTTTATTCTACTTTAGGGATAGTTACTTTATGTTTTTTTCCAGTTTTCAGTTTATGTTCTAGACTTTGTTTTGTGGGAAAATAATGACCAAGTACTTTGATGTAACTTAACTATGGTTTTGAAATGTTAGTTTTATCCGCTGCTTTACTTACTCTGTTTTACCTATATGTTCTGTCTTGTGATATCTGCATGCATGTTTACCTCGTTTAATGCCCCCCAAAGCCAGTGCACTTGCAAGAGTGGCATTGGTGGAGGTGGGGTGTTATAGATATACAAAACCGTTTCTTCATTCCCACTTGGAATGGTCAACACTAGAGCACTTGTTAGTCTCTCCTTTAGGATCCCAAATGCTTGTTCACACTTTGCATCTCATGTGAACACTTGGTTCTTCTTCGTCGATCCTGTCAACGGTGTGACTATCTTGGAGAAATCCTTGATAAACCGTCGGTAATAACCAGCCAACCCAAAGAAACTCCAAACATCCGTCACATTCTTAGGTCGATCCCAGTACTGGATTGCTGCCACCTTAGAGGGGTCAACCGCTGTCCCACTTCTAGAAATAACATGTCCTAAGAACCTCACTTCGCTCTTCCATAAATGACACTTTGAAAACTTAGCTCTTAGCTGATGTTTTCGCAAGATTTCAAAAACAGCTCTCAAGTGCATCTTGTGCTCTTCCTCATTCCGAGAGAAACCAGAATGTCATCCATGAACACAAGCACGAACTTGTTCAACTGATCACTGAAAACTATATTCATAAGATCCATGAAGTATGATGGTGTATTAGTCAACCCGAATGGCATCACCAACCATTTGAAGAAACTGGATGGTGTCCTAAAAGCAGTCTTTGGCACACTATCCTTTGCTACCTCAACTGGTGAAATCCCATTTTCAAATCCATCTGAGAAAAATCTTCGGCCTCGTGAAGCTGATCGAACAAGTCATCAATTCTTGGAAATGGATAATTGTTCTTCTTGGTCACCTTGTTCAACTAACGATAGTCTACACACAATCTTAACGAGCCATCTGCCTTGGTTGCAAACACGACTGGTGCACCCCACTCGGAAACACTTCTCCGATTGAATCCTTTTCCCAAAAGGTCACAAACTTGCACCTCTAAGTCTCGCTGTTCCTTAGGCTCCATTCGCCTAAGAGGCATAACAATAGGTATAACACCCTCGACCAAATCAATCCTAAACTCAATCTCACGATGCGGCGGAAACCCTTTGACCTCGTCAAAGACATCCTCAAACTTATTTGCAATCAACACTGATGACAAGTCTTTCTTTGGAATCCCAAGCGAATATAGATAGCTTCGGAAGACCTCGTCTTCGGGCTTACATCTAATCAACACCTTTCGCCCTTCCACATCCCTGACTCTCACCTCTAGCTTCTCGCAATTCACTCTTTCTGCATACCTCTTGAGCCAATCCATGCCCAAGATGATCCCAATCCCAGCGAAGTTCAAAACAAAGCAATCACACAAAAAGGAGAAAGCATGACTCGACAACACTAGACCTCGACAAAGCATACACAAGCTGGAAGAACCCCCAACTGGATTAGTCACAATCAATGGTCTCTTGCAAACCTCGGGTTCCACACCCAAATGGCACACACGCTCATAATGAACTTCTTCTTCTTTTGATAAGGATTCAAAATATACGAACGAACAAACAGTTTGAGCTCCACAAACTTCTTGAACAAAACATACTTTTGAGTAGTAGAGATAAACTTCATCTCAAATTTGACTTGGAATGGCTCCTATAAAATCTCATCTTCTAGAGCCTCAAGCGTGACAGAGTTCCACCGATCCATGGCTCTACCCTGTAGCTGCCTCGATGCAAGCTTTCTCTTATTTGCGTCATCAATGCCCAAGTCTCCAAAAATCCGAATACAAGCATCTAATCATTCCTAAACCTCTTCGATCGGCTTTCTCCAATTAAACATTTTCCCTCAGAGAGAAGTGAAGTCCTTGAATAACTTTGCAAAATCCACAACCCTCGATACTTGCACTTGAATACCAACATCTATCGTGGTTACTCCTGGAGCGACACCCTCCTTATGTTCACTGCCATCCCATCCTCGAACATAGCTGGGTAAAACGGTATACCGTCATCACCCTCTCCAGGAACAGTCTCCTCCCTAGCAGTGTATCGGCAATTAACAACTCCTTCTAAATCTGCAATATAGAATGATTAGCCTACATGCAAGAAAACTGCAATGAAGACCAAGCGCTATTATACTATATACTACTACATAGTATGCATCTATCAGAAATCTACAAATACGTCTCTCTTACGTAATTACGTCCTTGAACTTTGACTAAAATCGTTAACTAGATCTCTGATACCAAATGTGATGACTACGCATAAACCCCGCACTTAACAAATGGAATAATACACTGAAAGGTGTGCCTGACAGCCATGGTAGATCATCAAGGTAGGTAAACATGCGCAAAGGCTATCGTAGAACTCACAGCGCAAGGATACAATATAATAGAACTTATACAACAAGCAGAAATATTGGAGCATCATATAATAAACTTCTGAAACTTTCACAACATCCTAAAAGATCATCCATACATCGTAGGAAATATCAAAGTTTGTACATGAAACCTCACCAAAATCACTCATAGAGCAACACAAATAGTGGAAACAGAAATACTAGGTAGTAATAAAACTGGTACGTAAGCCTCCAACTCACCATCGATCAGCATCGTCGTCACACCAAGCTATCACCTGCTACTCAGTCTGCACATCCACAACCGGATGAACAGCCCAAGGTAATAAGAGAAAACATAAAACCTTGAGTCAGACAACAGTCTTAGTGAGAAATAAAACAACTATCTAACATCATCAATGAAGTATATGAGAATAGGTAGATAAATCAACCAAATCTACCAACATCACCAGAGAATAGACCCTAAGCTTGTCTTCCCACATCCGATAGTGATATCCTTTACAAAACAAGCAGAAGCATACAAGAAGTAGCAATCATAGCAACTAATTTAAGTCCCACATAAAATGCCCTAATCGAGATCCACATCCCATAAGCACAATCCCCGAAGGCCGAAACCAACATCAGACAAGCACCCAAGAGATATCTCCTTCGACGTCGAACAACCTATGTAGGAAGTTACAAGCAAAGCAAACAATCATCCATGAATATGGCTATCACCACCTAATCCTTCTATGAAACCATCGTTAATCGTATAATGGCCATCCTTGCTATATGTCAGGGGATAATGGAAACTTCAGTTCTAGCAAAAACTCCATATGCCTTCACGACTCGTATGTTTGTCCAACCTTGACAACTAGGCCCTTCACGACTGCCCAGGTACTCGACCAACAACCTTCCGGTCTTTTAGAGGTCTCTACTATACCCTTGCTTTGATCCCGCTAGAACCTACGACAATGATAATTTCTCGGCCTTCAATATCTCTAGCCATCCTTCCTGATGGTCGTTCTTAGCTCAAGCAACCTTCTCGGGCAACCATTATATATCAACTCATAACCTTTGAGATATCTTCACATTCGTTACTTTTCAACGATCAACTAACTTCTAACATTACTTCGAACATTCCCCTTGAACTCGTATTGAAGCTAGAACCATCGTCGACTCAAAAACAAGCTTTGTTTGGTCGATACTGCAATTCATAGCATTTCCAGCTTTTTCTTTGCAGCGCTTATGGAATGCTAGTATATCTCCTGGTTCAATTCTGCATCATTTTGGTGTGAAAAACTAATAAAACCTCGAAACAACTTTTCACAGTGTTTCTGGAATGCAATTATATGTCTTGGTTCAATTCTGGCACTCCCTGGCACTTGACACTATCATTTGGTACTCTGGCACTTAATACTATGAAAACAGTGTAAATCTCCACCGCGCACCTTTGAAAATCACTAATTTTACCATGTGCTGCCCGTTTGGTACTTGGTACTTTGGCACTTCATACTTTGGCATTTAGCACGATCCATAGTATTTCGCATGATCCATGCTATGAAAACACCCAAGTCCAAGGAAATTGCACGATCCATAGCATTTCACACGACCCATGCTATGAAAACTGCCAGATCCAAGAAAATTGCATGATCCATAGTGTTTCACATAATCCATGCTATGAAAACACCCAGATCCATGAAAAATTGCCTAATCCATAGCATTTCGCCTGATCCATGCTATAAAAACACCCAGATTAATCTCAAACGCCCAGATCAATCTCAAACATCTCGATCAACCTCAAACATTTCTGATCAATCTCAGACACCCCCGATCAATCTCAGAAACCCCCGATCAATGTCAAACACCACCGATCAATCTCAAACACCGTCGATCACTCTCAAACACCACCGACCAATCTCAAACACCACCTATCAATCTCAAACACCACTGATCAATAAATCAACCATCAACAAATTACATCAAAAAACAATCATTCAAATAATGATTTTCATTATAATAACATAGAAAACATACCGGTTGAAGTTATTAATTAGATCCTATGGTGATTTGAGTTAAAAACCATACTTACATCGATTAGATCTATGCAAAAACAACTTGAAATGATGAACATGAGATCAAAAAACCCATATACTTGATTGAATCCGTGCGAGAGATGCATATCACTCACCAAATCTTTAGTCTAACTCAAAATCGATGAAATATGAATCCGAACAACAAAGATCTATTTTCAAACCTCTCGATTTGACGCGATCTATCTTCGTTTGATGTAGATCTAGTTCCCTTTGATGTAGATATTCAATTCCATTATGTAGATCGAGAATTTTAATGGTGGAAAGGTGTATTTGTTTGAGCAAGGAAATATCACAAGTCCAACCAAATAAGAGAACGAAGAAAGTAACCACCTCTCCATACCTCTAACCCCCTATTTATAGCCTCTTAGCAGCCCACTAATGAACCTCTCCGAATCAACCCATTAAGGCTCTAAAAACCTGAACAATAAATTATGAAACCTTAAAACAATGATTCCTCCTAAACCGCTGAGCCAAATCTTTAATGTGACTATTCTGCAGAAAGGGAAACATCATTTCTTTTCCAACGGCATAGAGCTCAACATCTGATTCATTCCCAGTCAAAAGTTATGCCCTGTACAAGACTAACAGGGGAAAATGGTCACAAACATAATTGGTAAAAAGTACGGACATGTCTCGCATCCCCATAAGCAACATATAAAAATATGAGAATGATCCAACCCTCAAGGAAATAAAAATATTTTGCGATCCTCCGATACGTAAAATGCGGGCTGTTACATAAATGTTTAAATTCATTAGCAATGGGGTAAATAAAACAAGCACGCAATTACAGATTAGACATAGGGTCCAATGACGTAATAATGTGATGCGCTTGGGCCAGTCCATATGTAAGTGGATGAAGAGGCAACATAGTAGATCGTCGTAGGTGTTTGGAGACACGAGGGAAGCACGTCCATCTTATTATTCGATGGGACCACAAGGAAGTGCGGGACTTCTACAGGACGTGAGGATACTTTGAGATGGCCCTCTATGGAAGATCTAATGAAGTAGTACCTATAGAGGCATGATATGTACGGTTCCATCCGGTAAGTGTGCCTTGGTTGCATTTTTGATGGTGGGCATCCTAAAAACTAGTTGGGATGATCGTATGATGATTTAACAGCTGCCTCAGGGTGGAAGGCTTCGTCGTTAGGACACAACAAAGGATAGTAGGTCGTTGGATTCCTGTCATCGTCAGTCAGAGCGTGTGCGGGAAAGAATAGAGCTAAGCCATAAGGCCAATGATCGTCTACTATCGGGTTATTGGATGAGGGGGCACATGTTTGTTTAGATTGGATGTCAGGTCGGCCATTTGGCTCGTTGAATAGTCTTTCATTAGTATGGGGTTAGGCTGGGTGGAGCCTTTGAGAGCCACCGAAAGAGACAGACCTATCTTCGGATATCTGTATTGTAGGTCTGACGAGGTTGTCCTATATAGATATGTGTAATGCTCCCGACCGAATTCCGTGGGGGGAACTCATGGATTAGTGTGCCCTTAAGGCGCAATAGTAGGGACTTATTCGCTTTCGCAGCATAGCCTAGTAAGCTTTACTGGCGTAGAGTTGGAGACATGGTACGTCTTTGTAGCATAGTCTAATACGCTTTCGTAGCACAAAGATGGTGGTCCAGTATGTTTTTGTAGTATGACGATGTGGACCACTCGAGGAGGGTACTACGGTGATTACCTCAATATATTGGGAATATAGCTATATAGATGTTATTTATTAGGGAGTATATGGATATGATTTATACTGAAAAATTGATAGTATATTGTCAGATAAACCTGAATAACTTAATAAATATGAATTGGTGATAGAACGGTATATGTAGTGTTATTTATAGAAAGTACAATTTGTACATTCACCAGAACTTTTGTTCTGACCCCCTCCTCATAACATAACAAAACAAAAGGTTAGACAGGTGGTTGATATTCTACAACTTAGAGACACTTGTTAGATAGTGTCATTATATTGGTAAGTGTAAACCTACTATTATATTTTGTTCTATTACGTTGTGAGATTTCTATTATAAGCTCTGACATATTTACCTTTGATTTTCTGTAGGATACCAGACAAACCAACTCTGGTTTCAATGGACTTGGATTTTAGCATTTTGTGGAAAATTTCGACCTGTTGAAATTTGGGCTGTTACATCTAGTATCAAAGCTCAAGTTTGGGATTCATATATAGATAATGAGCGAACGTATTTGTATTTTTAAAATGTAAATATTATATATGTACATATCTATATCCATAGAGGAACCTAGTAATTTAGTGAAGTAACACATGAAAAAAAGTTGGGATATTGGTTTTGTACACTAAGGAAATGATTATGGAAATTTGAGAATAGTAGGCCCATGAGTAGCTAAAATGAGAAGTGTATAATATGTTTGAAAAAAAGGAGAGAAGATTCCATGCGTTAATATTTGAAATTTTGGTATTTTAGATTAGTGGATTGGGCAATAAGGCCTTGTAAGTTGAATAAAAAGAAAAATGGATTAGGAGTTTGTATATATACACATTTGATGCTAAAGTGGTGCTAGTCTTATTCTTCAGTTTAAGACATAGTGTGGTAGGAATTTATATGAAGGAGAAATTTAGGACAAAGAAATATAATTTTACGTAAAGAATATGGAAAATGCAAAAGCTAGAAACCATTTGTACTTACCCTACAATTTTTTTTTTAAAAGAACTTGAAATAAAAATGTAAATGTAGAAAAAGATTTCTAGAAAAAGTTTTCAAGTTTCAAAATTTAAAAGTTTACAATTTTAAAAATTTACTTGTTTGTAATATTAAGAGTTGCATTAAAATGATTTTTGATAAAATTGTGCAAGCTTATTTTCAAAAATTATTGAATGCATAAGCAAGTTGTGAGCTTAAGCGATATAAATGGTTAAGAGAAAGCATGAATTAATGAATTGACCATATGTGGTGCATAGGGAACCTTGCGCGAAATAAAATATTATAGTTTTTTTAAAGAATGGATTGGGACATACTTTAACTTGTTGGAATAAGAAGAATTATAAGATAAGTTTCTATGAATAAATTAGTTTGTAAGTAAACTATCAACCAGCCTTTTGGTCCGGTTCCCAAAAGCATACTAGGTCACCTGACTCGGCCCGTCGCGTGACACCAAGGCCTGGAGTGTCGCCAGAGCACTAAGTATCCAAGCCCGAGAGGAGTTGCACGAGCGTAGGCCTCACCACACCTATAAACACAAATTTTGTATCCCTTAAAGTACACTCCACACAATAATTCCGAATCCCTTTACTTCGCATCCCCCTGGAATCGCATCCCATACTCTGAATCCCTCTACTTTGCATCCCCTAGAATTGCATCCCACATTCTGAATCCCTAAACTTCGCATCCCCTTGGAATCACATTCCACTTTCCGTCTCTCTCCTATGACTCTCATCCCTAAGGGTGGCTCCACTCACCCAGATTTCATATCTCATAGGGTACAAAATTCGTGTCCCATGGGACACAGATCTTTGTATCCCAGAGATAGGAAACATGTACCCGCTCTGGGATACGAGATTTCGTATCCCGAAGGGATACAAGGCCATCATATACCTTCGGGATATGGATTTCACATCCCTTAGGATGCGAAATTCGTATCCCAAAAGGGGATGCAAAATCGGCCATAACACGCGGGGGGATGCGACTTATCTGGAGAGGCTGGTTCTAGGATGTGAGATTCTATTTTATGGTACCCAAATATCACTTACTTCTACCTAACCCACTACCTATAAATACCCCCTTGCTCATTCTTCACAAGGGTTGGATTTTGGCTGATTTGAGAGCTTTACAAGGTCATAAGAACTTATTAATGGCTTCCTAGAACTCAACAAAGAAGAAAAAGTTTGTTTTTTCTTCTAAGACATAGCATATGGAAAACATGACTCACAAATACTTAGCCGATATTCCTATGATGATGACATGTACTTGTAACCTTCAATAATCGATAAAATCCTAAAACATCTTCAAAGTGGACGTAGGTTCCTTGTGGACAGAATCACTATAATTTTCTGTGTTATTTCTTCTTTCCGCACTTTAATTTTCTGTACGTGAAATAATAATTCTCGAGTTTAGAGAATCTTTGGGTGTGATGACAATTTTAGCCTCAATACTTTGGTGCTTTCACTGAGAGCTTAAACTCACTTCTTTTTGTGCATTTCCGTCTCGACTTTGATGCGATACTCTAGTTTCTTCTTAACCTACTGCTCAAGTCCGCATACGATGGTTAAACGATCAAAGAATCCAATTATCGGACCCTCCGCAATGGCCGACACTGCTGCTTCTCAACAACCTCAATCGATGGGGAACCTGATCGACATGGATATCGTTCCTGTTACTTACCCCAATGCTCTTGCAACCCAAGCGCAGCTTTACGCGCTTAATAAAAAATTGGAGGATAGAACTCGAGAGCTCAACGACACAATGAAGACAAACATTGAGCTAATGCATCGACTTTAGGAAAGTCATTGTCACGTTGCTCGTCTCCATCTTAATCAGAACAACGCTCGGCCGCAGCTCAACGCCTCGGAAAGTTCGTCTTTCGATACTCAGGGTTGAAGCCAAATGAAAAGGATGACAGTTAACACTAATTCCCTTACCAACACTTGTGCCAACATTAACGACAACGTCAACGACAATGGAAACAGTAATGGAACTATCATAAATTTCAGCGAGGGAACGCATCAACGCGATCGTTTTCGGTTGGTCATTAATGATGAACCAGGTCCCAGTAACCTACCCAAACTGTTGCTGCTTTGAAAATGGGGAGTACGCTTCTAGCAAAACAACCGGCCCAAGTTCCTCTTAATCAAAATCAGTTGGTTCAGCCTCATAGACCATACCAAAACCAAACGATCCAAGCTGATGATATGGATGAGGATGATCTCGATGTCTATCCCCGAAGATGTCCACGGCCCAGGACCCTTGAGGTGAACTACGACTGCTGGATTCCAGCGAAGGTTCAACCTTGCGTATCTCCCCGACATGATCTGAAGGATCATGAGAAAGACGCAGGGGAATGTCAATGACACATGGGAGATCAACATGAGATGTAACCCCTATACCTTTGCATGCATGAAGCCGAGTGGCCCCGACACTTTAATATTCCCTGTTTAGCACTTTACGGGGGAAAGACCAACCCTTGTAGCTACTTAAACCGCTATGAATGGCGTATGAGCTCCAGTCGGGCTACTGATGCCACCAAGTGCATTTGTTTCTCGGTTTTCTTGGAAGGCACAACTCTTCTCTAATTTACTCGACTCCTGGCTTGCCCCATAGCTACCTTCAACCAACTAGCTTCTGAAATGGATTTTTTTTTTCAGAATGCACATACCCAGGGTGCAGGGTACTCTCACTCTCTCCAAACTCTACCAGGTCCATTCAGAAATCCTCAAAAGCTACCTCGAGCATTTCAACACCGCCCTTGGTGAGGATGACAACCTAGACCCTTGCGCGGATTTTATTCAGCTTGCCAAGGGTATCCTTCCTAGCTTCGAGTTTGAGCGTGGATCAACAAAAAGCAGCACAAGACTTTGACACTTTCTACGTGAAGGCTGACTAGTTTCTATGTCAGGAGGAAGAATGGACCAACAAGGCTTCTCAAGGCAGCCACCTCCATTAATCCACTCTCATACATAGTCGAAGACAGTGTCAAAGGAAAACAAGTCGGAGAATCTTCCGATAAGGGTAAGGGGACGGTCCCGTACAAGCCCAAACCAAACAATGACAAACCTGGTAGTCGCAACAACAACAAGGCTCCTAGAGATCCAAAGAAGCAAGACCGATATCCCACTTATAGGAACTACACTCCGCTCAACCGAGAGTTGGAGGCAATCTACCTAGAAACCCGTAACACCCTTCAGTTAAAAGTCCCAACACAAGGGAAATCTACTGACCATGAGAAGAAGTCTGGTATGTATTGCAGATTCCATGAATGTTTAGGCACAACACTAATGACGGTCGTCACCTCAAGGATGCTATAGAAAAGCTTATATGGGAGAAACGTTTGGAACAGTATGTTCAGAATCCTGCTCCTCCAAAAGCAGCCATAACCATTCAATGCCCGCACATCCTCTAACAGTGCATACACAGGGTTGTCTAATCAGAGACCACATGGCATCGTTTAATACTATTTGCGGTGGGTTTCACCACGCGCAGACAACTTCCGGGAGATGGAGGAGTAAGACAAGTCCACTAAACATGCCAGCTACGAAGAGTGCTCCTTCTTGGATGAATTTGTCCCCACCAAGCTCTAGAAAACAGTGTGAAACAATATCGTTTTCCGTAGGAGAGTGAGTCTATATGAATTGAGATCCCGACCATAGACCCTCTTGTTATCTCTGCACAGATAGGCCAGGCCTATGTCCGAAGGATCCTCATCGATTCAGGAAGCTCAGTCATAATAATCTTCAAATCATGCTACGATCAGATGAAAATTGAGGCCAAGGACTTGAAGCTCTGCCATGCCACGATTCACGGCATCAACGGTTTTTCTAGAGAGATGAGGATCGGAGCCGGGTTCGAATCCTCACCTTCGTGGTAATCGACGTCATCTCTCCCTGCAATGTCTTCTTCGGACTCCCATTCCTTGCAGAGTTCCAAGTCTGCATGGCACCGCGGTCCCTTCTAATGAAATTTCTGATAGAGTATGGGATCGGTACAGTTAAGGGCGACCAAGAAATTGCGAGAGCCTGCTATTTCGCCAAGTGGAAGGATGTCGTCAATAAGGGTAAAGGGAAGATAATGCCTCTACCTTTTTGTGCCAATACTTCCGGTGCATAACAATCAAAGGAGTCTGAGTCCTGGATCAGACGCCACTGCCATCTTTCCGTTGATCTCGATCCAGGGGAGGATGAAGAGCCCGATTTCTGAATGGCTACCCCGGTAGAGCCGATGATGGATATTCCAATCAACCTCGACGACCCGACAAGGGTCTTGAAGATTGGACTACAATTCCACTTCATAAGAAAGGAAGATATCGTGGACTTCTTAACGGACAACCTCGATGTGTTTGCTTGAACCACTCAAATATGTGTGGCATCGGCCCAGGAATCGCTTGCCACATGCTCAGTATCGACCGAAGCATATTCCAGTCAAACATAAGCGTCGAATCTTGAGAATTGAAAGATCGACTGCACTTAAAGAGGAAGTGGATAGGCTACTTGACAATGGTTTTATTCACGGTGCCCTCTACTCCGAATGGGTCTCCAACCGGGCCTTAGTTAAGAAAGAAAATGTTAAGTGGCGAACGTGTGTTGACTATTCAGACTTGAACAAAGCCTGGCCAAAGTACAGATTCCCACTTCCAAAGATCGACCAGCTTGTTGACTCAACTACTGGCTACCAGCTTCTCTCCTTCATGGATGCATACTCAGGCTACAATCATATTCTCATGTACCTTCAAGACCAGGAGCACACTTCTTTCATTACCGACCTTGGGGTCTAATGTTATGTCTTCATGCTTTTTAGTCCCAAGAATGCTGGAGCCACCTATCAGCGACTGGTCAACCGCATGTTCAAGGACCATATAGGGAGATCCATGGAGGTCTACGTGGATAATATGCTCATGAAAACAAGGGTATCGAACGACCACATCAACGACCTTGCCGAAATGTTTGGTATCCTCCGTAAATATGACATGAAACTCAATCCCTTGAAATGCTCTTTTGGCGTTGCATTGGAAAAATTACTGGGTTTCATTGTCAATTCACGAGGCATCGAAGGCAATCTAGAAAAAAAATCATGTAACATCCCATAAAAATATAACTAAACAAGCTTAAGTAATCTAGTTTAAAATAAATAATAATAAGTAATGAAAATTAGCAATAAAATAATAATATGTTAATGGGATGAGAAATGGAATTATGCAGCATTAGGAATTTGGCCACGAAAATATCATAGTCATATTCGCGGCGAGATTCTGATCAATTTCATATATACATGCAAAAATCCAAACCCGTATGAAAGAATTACTTTTAAAAGATGTTGTATGTTAATGTATATACAATAAAGTTTGAAATTTGAATTATAATATAAATGTGTGGAATAAAATATAACTAATTCATAGTTGCTTAGAATATTCCATTCACTTCGAAATTGTGTGTGTGTGTGTGTATATATATGCATGAAACAGGGACAAGAATAATGTTTAAAAGGCATGATATTAATGAAAATAAATAAAATTATATAAAAATTATCTTCCCAGCCAGCAACGCAGGCCATTGGCCATTATTGTGACCAGGAGGTCGACTGCCCTTAGAGGGGAGTAGTCGACTGCCTAGTATGGCCAAAGGCTAGTGATGGCTGGTTTGAGAGGTGTTTTACGGTGGGTTTTAAAAAAACGGGTAACCTAGATTAAAACTATGTAAATCTAACAGTTTCTATCCATCTACACACCTATAAATACCACCTAAATGATCTCATAAATCTCTAAACCCTTTCATTCTCTATACCTCCAGTCCGCTACTAACATTTCAGGAATTTAGGTTTCTTTTTCTATCTCTAACCTATTTCATTTCTAATCTAATCCTAATTAGTTTACATTCTTGAATTCTCTATAATTTATATATGAGATTTAAATCTATATAATTATCTTATATAGATCTACAGCAGAATCGAAGAACGATGATATCAACATTCAAATCAGTATTATCTCTTCTCCAAAATCTCTGTGAGTGGGAATGATACTTGTTTAGGTTTATTTATACATTTTGTAGACTCTTATATTGATTCGCATGCCTAAGGAGATTTTGTTTTACGATAATATCATATTATGAAACCCCTAAGTATCTTATTTTTATATATGTTTCGAAAAGTTGTCAATCAATGTTGGGTTTGTGAATTTTTTGGGTTATGTATGAAGAATAGTTTGGTGACTTACTTTTGTTTAATTTGGTTTATCTCTTTTATTCAAAAGTGTTTGTGATTTAAAAGGATTAGGATTTGATTTGGTTTTATTATTTGAATAGGTTTGGATTTCAATTCTAAATGGGTGATTTCAATGTATTCAGATTTGAAACAAATCAAATGCCAATGTTTTATATACAACACAGAAGAGGGTAAATTAGGTTAAATAGAGTTCTATGTACCTATAATCATATATATGTATATATGTGTTGTATGAAATATACACCTTGTTCTTAATTCATTACCTAAATAGTTCAAACAAACCTAGGATGCAAGTTTTGATAATTATGTTGTTATTTTTCCCATTATTGCTATAATTAATTATGCCATAAATTTAGTGGTTTGATGTGGGAATTAGCTTGTATGCCTTTAATGTTGACTGAATTTACAATTTACATCATTAATACGTTTCTTCATTCGAACAAAAATTAGCGTTTATAATATGTATTTAATATTATATAGCGTTATCAAAGTATTCAAACGTAATAATGATGTAATAAACACGTTAGCATAAGGATAGAAATTTGAAATGTCCCCATATTAACTGTTGCTTGTGTGTGGATATAAAATGGCTTATTTATATATTAAATAATGACACACAGACATGAGGTTTGTCATCATTTGTGGTATAAGTCTGCCCTGAACCAACCGACAAATCTATCAACCACAAGTGAGTTTGGCTAATTTGAGAGGTCTGGGTGCTATGGGCCATTTAATTTAGTACATACATGAGGTTAAGCCTGTTTGTAGTAGAAGCCTTCCCGGAACGGCCCAACATATCCATCATCTACAAGTGTACAGTTTAATGTGAGAGGTCTAGTGTGTGTGTATATACACACCTTTTATGTGTGTAAACATGTAGACTTACTAAGCCTTAAGAAGGTCTTAAGTGGATAACCTCCTTCTTATCCACTTCGGGACTTAAGTGGTTAGGACTAGAACCATTCCGAAGGTTAATTCCTTGGATTTGGACCAAAGTCATGGGACCTACAATTATTTGATTTGAAGTTGGTCTATGTGTCCTCTTTCTCTAAAAGTGGTTTAGTTATGGCGACAACGAAGTAGGATAGTTTACCAAAATGTCCACTTCCTCTAGGATATTGTGAGGGCCAACCTAGGTATATATTTGGTATATGTGGGACGTAGCATGCTATTTAATTAACCAACTGTATAAAGGAACTCTTAAGCGGCATAGGTATTCTACCGTAACATCAGTTAAGTAGTAACATGAAGCATCCGCCAGAGGGGTCTTAAATGGCTATATGCGGGCCTACCCTAAACTGGTATTAAGTGGCAAGATACTATTTCTCATATTACTTGTGAGAATATAATTAAGAACACTGACATGTTAGGACAGGGACTTAAGTGGCTAGGGTCCGCCTTAGGGTCATAAGAGATAATGGGAATCCACCATTAATAAACATGGTAGAATGGGCTTTAAGTGACCATGAAAGTCCACCTCGTTGGTTATAAACCTAAATACATCAATGGAGGTCTTAAATGATTGTTTCGGATATCCACCTCATTGATTAGAATATTTCTTTGTATATGTGTATCTATGTGTTTCGTAGACATACCCTGACATATATAACCTGCCAAATCAAGGATATAGTATTTTAGCAAATATTGTTTTCAGTCACATATGACTTTATGTTCTGACCCCTCTCCTTAACATATCCAACTTGTCAATAGGTGGGGTAGCGACTCGATGGATGAAACAATAATGGAGCCTGAAAAAGGCGATGTGATTATTATGTTATTATTATATATTATTGCTCCTTTGCTTATGAAAACTCTGGATTGTGAAAAATGATGATGTACAATTATAAATAAATGTATTTGACAATTTGTATCTGAATCAGTGATTCTAAATAAATGGTGCATCTTGTTTTGATATTATACTTTTCCATTCCACTATGTGAGATTCCATCACGTTATATTATCTGTTATTCTGTGCAAACATAATTCCTTATAGGAACTGACAATCCGTTTAGAGTGGCTCTAAGTTTCTATGGGCCCTTTCTAGGTTGAAATTTAGGCCCACTCTGGGCGGGTTGTTACATTTGGTATCAGAGCATAGGTTACTCGATTACGAGAAAAAATATACGTATGAGAGGTGTACTTGTTATTTTGAAAAAGGATTTTCAAAAGTTTTACTATATATAAGTATATATATTTTTAAAGTACGATATATTTAGACAAAAGCATCTATAGGTCTTTCTAGGAAAGGCTTGGCATTATATTCTAGAAATAATCTAGAGGCAATACAGTAATATAGCAACCTCCTTGTCAATTTAGAAACCTCTAAGCATTGGATGGTTATAGAATCCAGTGCATGGAAAGGATTGAAACCCCCTTATTCAGTAAGTTATAATGGAAATTAATCAGATGAGTTATCTATTATAGTAAAGAAAACATTCAAATAAGTGTCCATTAGGTGAACAATTAATATGGAGCACTTTGAGAAATATGTCCGGTTTTGCTTAGAAATGGAAGTACATCTTTGATTGTTGACATAAACTTCGAGAACAGAGCTAAGAATGTCTAAGATTTCAAAGGAATGCTAAGTGGTCAAGAAGGAAAGTATTAATTGATTTATTAAGACCATTTATGGGTATGGATATTTGGATGAGATGTTAAAAATGTCCATAAGAATAAGCATATTTAAAATGGTTTAAATGGTCATAATGAACATGTATTAGGAATGTGCAGGGATGGCAAATATTAAAGAATACAGAAGAGAAGGGTTAAGACAAGATATATACTTTCGTAAATGAAGATATCAACCTATGTTGAAAAGATTGTAGGTGCGATAGGAAAATTGAAAGAATAAACATGTTTTCCTAATCGACAAAGAAATGCAAAGCCTACAAATATGATTTTTGACATACTATCAATTTATTTTGAAAGATAATTTTTTTAAGATATATACTTCTATAGAATAGTATGTCATAAAATTTAAAGAAAAGACCAAGAATATTTAAAAACCCATCAAGATGAATTTTTGACATACCACAAAATTATTTGAAGAAGGAAATTTTAAAAGGATTCTGTTTAACCTCTTGTATATGGATTAGAATTACATAATAATTCCTATTGAAAATAAAAAAATTAGGGGTTATAAATGTTCATTTGTTCTTCTGTTAGACACAAAAAATAATTAAGAGTTTTAGCAAATGTTCGACGACAAATATTCTATTAATTAGAAAACTGTCACAAAATGCATAAAACCGCAAGCGCATAGCGTACACTTGTAGTATGTGGCGAATATGGGTCATCCATGAGAGAGAAATAATTTTAGGTTCTAATCAACCAAATTAAAACGATGTAGAGAGAGATGCTAGCTACAACTAAACTATATTAACAAACTAAGTTAGATAAAAATATGATAGCCAAATGTCAACTTAGAAGCAAATCAACTTTCTAGATCATATAGTTCAACAACTTCTGAAATTATGATCCCTCAATTTTGATTATAAATGTGACTAGTTGATGTGCTTATCCTAAGCATTCCATATTTGTGCTATTGATTATCCCAACATAATCCATTAAACTTCAACAAAACCACTAACTCACTTGTTTAACTCTCATGAAAACGAAAAAAGATGAAAATCAACTCTATTTTAAGCATGGCCTATTAACTATTGTTTCGAAATATAGGCCATCAAATTTCAATTTAAACATTCACTTTCATGCCATAATCATATTTCCATTAAGCATAAAAATCAAAATATGTTGCATCTACATAATCAAGAGAGCTTTATTACCCCTAAGTTGAAAGGGATTAGCCTATAATAAATGTAATCATGAAAACAAAAATAGATTGCAACATAAAAAACAAAGGGAACAGAGAAAAAGATAAAAGAAAATCTATTCTACTTGCATGAAATGAAAGAGATCTACACTAATGTATAAAGTAAATAACAAGAATTAAAAGAACAAGAAATTAAATGGCATTAAAATGAAAATTACAACAAAAGTACCCTATTACAATGTCCATTTTACAACGGGCACTGGCTGTCTGTTGTAATAGAGTGCTATTACAATGGTCACATTCTGAACCATTGTAATAGATGCTTGGACAACACCCGTTTACAACGGGCATTGACAGCCCGTTGTAATAGAATACTATTACAACAGTCCCATTCGGGGCCGTTGTAATAGATATCCTTTATAACATTCTTTTTACAATGGGTAAAAACTGCACGTTGTAATAGAGTGCTATTTTAATGGTCATTTCAGGCCCATTGTAATATATGCCAATTTTACAACATCCACAAAATGTCTGTTGTAATAGATGTCTATTTTACAACGGGCAGAAAATTATAACTAATTTGTAATGATTATGTTTTAATATTTAATAATTAATCATTAATAATATATTACAAATTATTAACTATAATATCATTACTATTATAATATTATTTATTAATATTAAATAATTATTCATTAATAATATTATATTTGCTAATTAATCATTAATAATAATTTATGGACTCTTTGGGTTAAAATTAATTTAACTGGTGATAAATGCTTTTGGATAATGAATGTTCCGCAACAATTAGCTGGCATTGGAGGATTATGCTAAATTTAAGGAGATCTTTTCTTTCTTTCATTCAGTATAATTTTAATGTGGTTGAGAAATTATCATTTTGGCATGATCCAGGGATTAAAAGAGTGATTCTGAGCAATCTGGTAGATTATAATACTAGGAGGAATTCTGGCATTCTTGAACATGCATATGTTGAGAATTATCTTGAGGATGGTTATATCAATTTACCATACTCAAGTTCGTCTATGCTTAGGAGCCTTTGGAATGACTTAGCTGTTAATGTGAATTTTGATGGTGAGAGGAAAGTTAACTGGAGTGGGAAGGAGGATTCAATCAAACTAGTATGTAAGCTGTTACAAGGTAATAAGCCATTATTTCCATGGAAGAAAGAGTTTGGAGTACAAATAGTTCAGCAAAGGAGAACTTGTTGTTATGGAAAGTTATGTCAAATGCCATCAATTCTAAGCAAAAGCTGCATTTACTAGGTATAATCCCAGATAATGTGTAACGACCCAGATTTTTGGTCGATTTATTTTAAATATTTATTATGGTTTTAATATTGAATTTATAATATAAATGGTATTTTATTGGGTTATCGATTTAATAATCGAAATACGAGAAATTTAAAATAATTCAATTTGAAGTTAGAATTGAATCAAAACAGTTCAGATAATAAATATAAATTCTATGTGAATGTAATCGATAATGATAATGATATATTATTGAGAAATTTATTTGTTTATAAATTTTTATATCTATTTAAAATGACTATTCTATATACGTTTAAATTAAATATAAAATATATTCGGTTAGTCCAGAATAGTGTTAAATTGTTGAAATAACAGTGGTTACGTTAAAATAGCGGTTCGTGGTTTAAATGAATGGAACCGAGATATTTATAATAGATAAGATCGAAATCGAATCAAAAATCAAATCGATATCTATTTAAAAAGGGTAAAAATCTCTTTATTTCAATTTGTATTTAATAAAAATCAAGTCGAAAATCTTTTTATAATAAAATAAAGGATTTGCTGTGTCCTTTACCCTACACAAATTTAATGAGTCTGTACTTCACGTCCCCTTCTCCCTCTATAAATCACGATACTTCCTCCCCATTTCTTTCCTCCATTTTCATTTCCTCAGAAATTATACCGCCCCTTCTTCTCATCTCTTAAAATCAAAACAGATTATCCACTCTAGGAAATTGAAATAAAAATCGAGTTTCTCCTTTTCCTTTCAAATCATTTCCGTTCGAAACGAAAGAGGGATTGCAATCGGAAATCGCGTCGTGTCTAAGTCTCGTGGATGTTTTAGAGATGCGAAAAGGAGTGCGATGAAGGGGTACGGAGTGCGAACGGCTTGTATGAAACTCGGGATTAGGGTTAAGCGATTGTGGTGGAGCTCGAGTTGGCGTTCGAGATTGGGTTTCGTTCATCACGACCTGGAATTTGATACGGATGGGGGTCGCGATGTGTCTTTTGGAGTCAGCGCTATCATGAATTAAGGGGCGCGAGTTGATATACTAGTGGAATATAGGGGTTTGGTGAACTTCGATGAAATAGATATGGTGTATTCTCAAGGACATTGCGATCTATTTTGGGAACTAGGGTTTGCGATTTGTTTTATCGAACTGGCATTCCAGTGAAAAGGGGAAGTTCAAACTTGTTTCAGCACTGTTCGAACCCATTTTGAGGAATGCATACAATCCAAGATGAATTTCAAAGCAAGGACGCAAGATAAATGATGATAAGAGCATAGTGGAACTCAAGTTAAGAAGAAAATAGAGGCGGCTTGCATGTTGTTCGATGGATTGCCGTTGAAAAGAAATGCAGTATGAGGCATTTGGGACTGACTACAGATTTAGGGCTGTTTGAGGTTATACTTCGTGGATTGATCGAGTTATTTATGAGGCAATAAGGTATATAGTTTTCTTTTACCGAAATTTGTTATACGCAGAATAGTTTGTTTAATTATTTAGTAGTTAATTTAAATTAAATAAATGTTCACTCGATAATTTAATTAAATAATCTTAGGATCAAGATTAATGATTTGATTGGATTCGAGGCGAGACGAAATGAATTTGAAAGGGGAATTCGCCAAATAAAAATCACGGTGAGTAAATCTCACTCACCTGTTATTTAGAATTATTTTTATTTGTTGAAAATAATTGTTTGATGCTTGTTTGGAATGCTTTCTGGTTGATTTAAAAATATTAGTTATTTAGGGTTGACTATTATATATATATATATTGGTTTGGTGATTGGATTGTTCCCGCGGTATCATTAGCGGATGCCCGCAGTATCATTAGCGGATGACCCTATGCCCACATATATAAGTGGATCCCCTTTTATACCGCGATATCCTGCCAAGAAGCAGGATGGGTATTACTATGTTGACTAACGTCTGTGGATGCAGGAAAACAGGTTGGAGGAATCCAACTGGATTCCTCATAAATATATTATCTGTTTGTTTGTTTGCTTGATTTCATATATTCATATATGACGTGTTAAAAATCAAATGATTGAAAATTGGATGATTTGATTGTTTTAATTATCACTGGGCTAAGTGTTAATTTATTTAAATATCGTGGAAAGGATATTTGAGATTTAAAAGGGTAAATTCAATTTCAAATAGAATTTGAAATTTGAATGGAATAAAAATATAAACTTGTTTTGAAAAATAAAACAAGTAGTTCCTTTATAAACAAAGTTTATAAATAGTTCTTTTATAACGAAGTTATAAATGAAGTGAAAGGAATTATCATTTGATAATTTAGAAATAAAAATACAAGTGTGGAATTGAAAAGGGAAATCTATTTTCAAAAATAATAATAGAAATATCGATTTCAAAAGGAATTGGAATCGAGACTTGTTTAAAGAAATTGAATATAAAAATTCGAATAGAAATTGAATATAGAAAATATAAAGGAATTCAAATATAGAATTCAAACAGATTGAAACAAGAATTTGAATATAAAATTCAAATAGAAACAGACTTTGAGTATAGAATTTAATAGAGTTAAAATGGAATTTGAAAATGAAATTCAAATAGAATTTGTATATAGAAAATTTAAATAGAATTTGAATATATTGAATTTGAATAGAATTTGAATATACGGGAATTTAAATTCAAAAGAATTCAAATAGAATTTGAATTCAAAGGAATTCAAATAGATTTGAATAAAGAAAATTCAAATGGAGTTGACTATAGAGATTTGAAAATAAAATTCAAATGGGGTTTAATTATAGAATTTGAAATTAGAAGTGAAATGGAATTTAAACTATAGAATTTGAATATAGAATTCAAATAGAAAATTCAAAGGGGATTTGAATATAGAAATTTAAATGGAGTTTGAATATATGAAATTCAAAGGAAAATTCAAATATAGAATTTGAACGTAGAAATTCAAATGGAATTTGAATAAAGGAAATTTGAATATAGAAATTCAAATAGAATTTGAAAAATAGAAGCGATTTGAAATTTGAATATAGAATTTCAAATAGAAGTGAAATAGATCAGAAATACTATGTTGAATTGGGAAAAAATTGATATGATATGTTAAAATAGATCAGAATAGAGTTGAACTTATATAAACGAAGTTCAAACGTTTATATTTATAAATATAATTAAAACGAACTCGCCGTAGCGTTGCAATTTGTAAATTGACGTTTCGAACTTCAATTGAGTATGCAGAACTCGATTGAAGTCGAAATTCTTTGGAACAAGAAACGTCAGGACCGATTTGATAACAGTTTTCTGATGAAAGAGAAAAATCTGGATTTTGTCAAATAGATTTTGAGTTATATCAAAATCAAATTTTCAGAAAAGCAGCGCCATAACCATTTTAAAACCATAAAGGTTTATTTAATTTATTTTAAGAGAATAAAATCCGAATTTCTACTTAGAAAATTTCAGTTTTGAGTTGTAAATTATATGTGAAGTCAGGTGAAGTAATAAATTGATTTTTGAAACAGAAATCAGATTTTTGATTTCTGAATAGAATTAACTATTTCGAATAGAAATTAGTTAATGAGATTTTGAATAAAAATTGGGTTTTGGTTAGTGGATTCAATTTGAAAATTTATATTCGAAATCGAAAAGGAAACTAGAATTGAAATTGAAATTCAATTTGGTTATGAGCAAATTAAATATTTCATTTGAACGTGTTATGTTCAAACAAAGAAGTGAAATAGGCAAAATAGTTAATTAAAGAATAAATGGGCGAAACTGAATTCAAACGATTGGATTGAGTTGAAACATAATTGAAAACAAGTGAATATGTGATTAGACAGGTATGGGATGGAGTATATGAAGATTTTAATTTATGTGCCCGACAAAAAAGGTACATGTTTAAATTCATATATGAGATTTTATGAGCCGTATCGGCAAGCCGCTTGACTTTTCCTTTTTCTTTTGGATTGGTGAGGGCCATGGGAGGCTATTTGAAATATCTCGAAGCTCCCGGTACAAAGGAGGTTATGGCGAATTTTTCCGGGAATTTAAGGAGTTAGAATATTTTTAAGATAATATGATAGTTAGAAATCAATGTATCGATATATATAGAATTCGATAAGAAAACGAAATCAAAAATAGAATATTATAAACAAAAAGGAAATCGATAGGCTGGAAATAGAAAGAGAAACATATATATGTTTTAAAAATGAATAATTGGGTTTTATAGTGTGTTTATTCGAGGTAAGTGGTTTTGCCGTTTTGAAGTTGAGGATGTTTTCAGTTAACGTCTGAGAGGTAATTTTATCCCAACTTGATTGATTTCATTTTTAATTGATAAATAGCAAGATCCTATCTCGAAGAGAAGTGTTTGAATAATAGTTTGGTTGAATAAAATATTTTGGGGTTTGTAACGATGTTGTATACCACATTCGTTTTAACTCAAGTGATGAAATTTTGGAAATATAAAAGTAAATATTTCTTGAGTATAATTAAAATAATCGGGATAGAGATAAGTGATTGAAATTGTTTTCAATTGCAAATAGAGACATTTTCTAATATATAGAAAATAAAAGAAGTTGATATTTGGAAACGTTTTCCAAATGGCATAAGAGGCCAAGACGATTATTGAAAATATTTGGTTAACAAATATTGATAGGGAAATGGAGAAGAGACTTAATTAATGAAATATTAATTAAAGAGCCCAGTGATTCGTTTGATATGTTGGATGAACACTTGCTTTTTTTTGGATAGTTAAATCACAGACTATCGAAGTTTTTGACCATCGTTGTTAATATGGAGAGACCGGTTGGATTATTATCCGTGACACACTCTATATTGGCAGTAGCGTTGCGAATCAGATTATATCAAGATAATCGAAGATGGAGTAAAGTGCAAGGGCTTTTTCTATTAATAGAAATTGTGCCTTCGGTTTCGTTCAATCCAAGAACGAACGTATATGGACAAATGTCTGACAAAGTATTTCCAATGATCAAATGGGTTGGTCTGTATAAATATATATAGTTGCAACGGATTTATTCCCTTAGCATAACATCCAGAATATTTGTGCAAATTAATTAGTGATTAATGAATCTAACAATGTGGTATTCAAAGTGATGGTGCTATCAATGAATGATAAGTAATCGATGCCTCAGGCCTCAACAACCGGGAAATGACAAAAATCGGGCAGGCAGCATGGCTATGTGGGTCGCTCCCATTAGGGTGTATAATCACCTATCTAGAGGTTCATTTAATTTCTTATTCTATTCGATGCTGTCCCATTCGGGAAACGGTTGCCGATCCCAACCGTTGGTGATATACATTCAATACACTCAAGCGAAATGAGTGGTCGATCGTGTGTGGGCCGGGTTGCAAGATGTTCTTGGTTAACCCCAGTGTATCGTCTCTAGAGTACACTGATCGAAAGGTGGTTCCATACCTTGTCATGTTGGGAATCCAATCTCCAATAAGCGCCATGCGGTTTTTGATTTTATACTATGTATGTGGAGCATGAGATACAAGCATTCCGCTAGATTCTATTTATTTGATTTAGACATTATTATAATATCACTGGATTTTGTATTAAAGTGTTTTGGGTTATAGTAAGGGAAAAATCGTCCATGTTTATGTGTGGACTGGTCTTACTATTATCCTTTCTTTCGAAAGGATTTTGAAAGTTAAACATTTTGTTGGAGTTTACTCACACCAGTCCCATGACTGACCCAGAGTTTATTTTGTTTGTTTTCCCTAAACTCTTGGGTGCACAAATTTGTACGGGCAGTCAAGTAGTCGGGATTTTTCAGATTCACTTGGAAGAGCTGGAAGCAGGAGGCTTCACCAGTTAGCTATAGACTATCATATTTCCGTTGTGTATTTTGTTGTATCTGGAAACAAGTGTTTATAACTGTTCCAGGAATAACTGTTGTGCTCTGATGATGGTATGTATACAAAGTTAATGATTTGTATTTCAAAAGTTATGTTATATAATATATTTTATTCATTCTTCTGTGAGTTTGTGATCTTCATTTTCTTCTATTCTAACATTTCTTTCCTTCTATTTCTCATCCGCTAACTTCTTTCTAATAATGATTCGTATTTCTGTGCAATCTGGGTTGGACGTGTGGTGTTATTAGTCAATTCATATAGTACGGATTTGCGGGCCATTACAGTTGGTATCGGAGGTTAGGTTGAGCGAATACCTAGGCTTTGGTGAGATGTGCTCATTAGAGATAGGGTCAGTAGTAGCCTAGAATGAGTTGAGTATATATACGAGAGAGCATATTTGTTAATTGATATAAAAGTTGTTTTAAATTGTGTTAGTTAGTCTGTTGGGTGGTTTATGGATTCTGATCGAATAGTGGGACGCCACAAAGTCGATAGGAATTTCTAAACACTTGAACAGAAAAATTCGACACGATATTGTTTTAAAGTGGGTGGATGAAATTATTTTACCCAAACTTCTAATTTTATATAGAAAGAATAATTTTTGAAATTATTATAATATATGGATGTATTGGTTGTTATTATTAAATGAGATTATAAGAAATGAAATGGTTATATAGAACCAAATAGAAATTGTATATGAATGAAATATACAAATGGGATGAATTAAAATTGAAATTGAAATCAAACCAGAATTTGGAATTTAAATCCTGGGAAGTTTAAAAATATTTTCCGAAGTATATTAAAATAATATAGCTTTGTTTGAAAGGGATTTTTGAATAAAAATCATTTTGAATGGGTTTTGAATTTGTTTAAGAACTGAACTCACTTCAGTAGCTGGGAAATAATTCTGACGATGGTCGCGACATCATCAATGTTAATTTTCGAGTTTCTAAGTGATGGATTGCTACCTTAGGAAATTTTTGATGAGAATTTGTTTTGAAAGAAAACAAGTAGTTTGAAATTCAAATGTTTTGAATTTGAAATGGAAATATATATGTACATGTTTAAGTTATTTCAAAAGGATTTGAAATAAAAACCCCGAGATTTGGATTCTGGAAGTGGAATTTAACTTAATCGAGTTAAATGGATTGAAGGGAATTAACTGATAAAAATCAATTTGAAAGGAATACGAATTGGGTGTGAACGTATTAAATGTAAATCATTCGAATAGAATGAATGTGAGTATATATGATTTGTAATAGGAGAGAAAACCAAAAGTTTGGTGGAATTAAAATTTGTTGAAATATGAAGAGTTGAATTTCAACATAGGTGAGATTTTGAAAAGCAATGATTTTGTACCATTTTTCCTACCTTAGCAATTTCAAGGACGAAATTATTTTAAGGGGGAAAGAATGTAACGACCCGGATTTTTGATCGATTTATTTTAAATATTTATTATGGTTTTAAATATTGAATTTATAATATAAATGGTATTTTATTGGGTTATCGATTTAATAATCGAAATACGAGAAATTTAAAATAATTCAATTCGAAGTTAGAATTGAATCAAAACAGTTTAGATAATAAATATAAATTCTATGTGAATGTAATTGATAATGATATATTATTGAGAAATTTATTTGTCTATAAATTTTTATATCTACTTAAAATGATTATTCTATATACGTTTAAATTAAATATAAAATATATTCGGTTAGTTCAGAAAAGTGTTAAACTGTTGAAATAACAGTGGTTACGTTAAAATAGCGGTTCATGGTTTAAATGAATGGAACCGAGATATTTATAATGGATAAGATCGAAATCGAATCGAAAATCAAATCGATATATATTTAAAAAGGGTAAAAATCTCTTTATTTCAAATCGTGTTTAATAAAAATCAAGTCGAAAATCTTTTTATAATAAAATAAAGGATTTACTGTGTCCTTTACCCTACACAAATTTAATGAGTCTGTACTTCACGTCCCCTTCTCCATCTATAAATCACGATACTTCCTCCCCATTTCTTTCCTCCATTTTCATTTCCTCAGAAACTATACCACCCCTTCTTCTCATCACTTTAAATCAAAACAGATTATCCACTCCAGGAAATTGAAATAAAAATAAAGTTTCTCCTTTTCCTTTCAAATCATTTCCGTTCGAAACGAAAGAGGGACTGCGATCGGAAATCGCGTCATGTCTAAGTCTCGTGGCTGTTTTGGAGATGCGGAAAGGAGTGCGATGAAGGGGTAGGGAGTGCGAACGGCTTGTCTAAAACTCGGGATTAGGATTATCGCGATTGTGGAGGAGCTCGAGATGGCATTCGAGATTGGGTTTCGGTCATTACGACCTGGAATTTGATACAGATGGGGGTCACGATTTGTCTTTTGGAGTTGGCGCTATCATGTATTAATGGGAGCGAGTTGATCAGCTAGTGGAATGTAGGGGTTTGGTGAACTTTGATGAAATTGATGTGGTGTATTCACAAGGGCAGGGCATTGCGATCTATTTTTGGGAACTAGGGTTTGCGATTGGTTTTATCGAACTGGCATTCCAGTGAAAAGGGGAAGTTCAAACTTGTTTCAGCACTGTTCGAACCCATTTTGAGGAATGCGTACAATCCAAGATGAATTTCAAAGCAAGGGCGCAAGATAAATGATGATAAGAGCACAGTGGAACTCAGGTTAAGAAGAAAATGGAGGTTGCCTGCATGTTACTCGACGGATTGCCGTTGTAAAGAAATGCAGTATGAGGGCATTTGGGACTGACTACAGATTTTGGGCTGTTTGAGGTTATAATTTATGGATTGATCGAGTTATTTATGAGGCAATAAGGTATATAGTTTTCTTTTACTGAAATTTGTTATACGCAGAATAGTTTGTTTAATTATTTAGTAGTTAACTTAAATTAAATAAATGTTCACTCGATAATTTAATTAAATAATCATAGGATCAAGATAAATAATTTGATTGGATTCGAGGCGAGATGAAATGTATTTGAAAGGGGAATTCGCCAAATAAAAATCACGGTGAGTAAATCTCACTCACCTTTTATTTAGGATTATTTTTATTTGTTTAAAATAATTGTTTGATGCTTGTTTGGAATGCTTTCTGGTTGATTTAAAAATATTAGTTATTTAGGGTTGATTATTATATATATATTGGTTTGGTGATTCGATTGTTCCTGCAGTATCATTAGCGGATGACCCTACGCCCACGTATATAAGTGGATCCCCTTTATACCGCGATATCCTGCCATGAGGCAGGATGGGTATTACTATGCTGACTAACGTCTGTGGATGCAGGAAAACAGGTTGGAGGAATCCAACTGGATTCCTCAAAAATATATTATCTGTTTGCTTGATTTCATATATTCATATATGATGTGTTAAAAATCAAATGATTGAAAATTGGATGATTTGATTGTTTTAAATATCAGTGGGCTAAGTGTTAATTTATTTAAATATCGTGGAAAGGATATTCGAGATTTAAAAGGGTAAATTCTATTTTTAAATAGAATTTGAAATTTGAATGGAATAAAAATATAAACTTGTTTTGAAAAATAAAACAAGTAGTTCCTTTATAAACGATGTTTATAAATAGTTCTTTTATAATGAAGTTATAAATGAAGTGAAAGGAATTATCATTTGATAATTCAGAAATAAAAATACAAGTGTGAAATTGAAAAGGGAAATCTATTTTCAAAAATAATAATAGAAATATCGATTTCAAAAGGAATTGGAATCGAGACTTGTTTAAAGAAATTGAATATAAAAATTCAAACAGAAATTGAATATAGAAAATATAAAGGAATTCAAATATAGAATTCAAACAGATTGAAACAAGAATTTGAATATAAAATTCAAATAGAAACAGACTTTGAGTATAGAATTTAATAGAGATAAAATGGAATTTGAAAATGAAATTCAAATAGAATTTATACATAGAAAAATTAAATAGAATTTGAATATATTGAATTTGAATAGAATTTGAATATATAGGAATTTGAATTCAAAGGAATACAAATGGATTTGAATAAAGAAAATTCAAATGAAGTTGACTATAGTGATTTGAAAATAAAATTCAAACGGGGTTTAATTATAGAATTTGAAATTAGAAGTGAAATGGAATTTAAACTATGGAATTAGAATATAGAATTCAAATAGAAAATTCAAAGGGGATTTGAATATAGAAATTTAAATGGAGTTTGAATATATGAAATTCAAAGGAAAATTCAAATATAGAATTTGAACGTAGAAATTCAAATGGAATTTGAATAAAGGAAATTCGAATATAGAAATTCAAATAGAATTTGAATAATAGAAGCGATTTGAAATTTGAATATAGAATTTCAAATAGAAGTGAAATAGATCGGAAATACTATGTTGAATTGGGAAAAAATTGATATGATATGTTAAAATAAGTCAGAATAGAGTCGAATTTATATAAACGAAGTTTAAAGGTTTATATTTATAAATATAATTAAAACGAACTCGCCGTAGCGCTGCAGTTCGTAAATTGGCGTTTCGAACTTCAATTGAGTATACAGAACTCGATTGAAGCCAAAATTCTTTGAAACGAGAAATGTCAGGACCGATTTGATAACAGTTTTCTGATGAAAGAGAAAAATCTGGATTTTGTCAAATAGATTTTGAGTTATATCAAAATCAAATTTGTAGAAAAGCAGCACCATAACCATTTAAAAACCATAAAGGTCTATTTGATTTATTTTAAGCGAATAAAATCCGAATTTCTATTTAGAAAATTTCAGTTTTGAGTTGTAAATTTTATGTGAACTCAAGTGAAGTAATAAATTGATTTTTGAAACAGAAATCGAATTTTTGATTTTTGAATAGAATTAACTAATTCGAATAGAAATTAGTTAATGAGATTTTGAAAAAAAATTGGGTTTTGGTTAGTGGGTTCGATTTGAAAATTTATATTCGAAATCGAAAAGGAAACTAAAATTGAAATTGAAATTCAATTTGGTTATGAGCAAATTAAATATTTCATTTGAATGTGTTATGTTCAAACAATGAATTGAAATAGGCAAAATAGTTAATTAAAGAATAAATGGGCGAAACTGAATTCAAATGATTGGATTGAGTTGAAACAGAATTGAAAACAGGTGAATATGTGATTAGACAGGTATGGGATGGAGTATATGAAGATTTTAATTTATGTGCCCGACAAAAAAGGTACATGTTTAAATTCATATATGAGATTTTATGTGCCGTATCGGCAAGCCGCTTGGCTTTTCCTTTTTGTTTTGGATTGGTGAGAGCCATGGTAGGCTATTTGAAATATCCCCATGTTCCCGGTACAAAGGAGGCAATGGCGAATTTTTCCAGGAATTTAAGGAGTTAGAATATTTTTAAGATAATTTGATAGTTAGAAATCAAGGTATCGATATATGTAGAATTCGATAAGGAAACGAAATCAATAATAGAATATTATAAACAAAAAGGAAATCGATAGGCTGGAAATAGAAAGAGAAACATATATATGTCTTAAAAATGAATAATTGGGTTTTATAGTGTGTTTATTCGAGGTAAGTGAAGTTGAGGATGTTTTCAGTTAAGGTCTGAGAGGTAATTTTACCCCAACTTGATTGATTTCATTTTTAATTGATAAATAGCAAGATCCAGTCTCGAAGAGAAGTGTTTGAATAATAGTTTGGTTGAATAAAATATTTTGGGGTTTGTAACGATGTTGTATACAACATTCGTTTTAACTCAAGTGATGAAATTTTGGGAATATAAAAGTAAATATTTCCTGAGTATAATTAAAATAATCGGGATAGAGATAAGTGATTGAAATTGTTTTCAATTGCAAACAAAGACATTTTCTAATATATAGAAAATAAAAGAAGTTGATATTTGGAAACGTTTTCCAAATGGCATAAGAGGCCAAGATGATTATTGAAAATATTTGGTTAACAAATATTGATAGGGAAATGGAGAAGAGACTTAATTAATGAAATATTAATTAAAGAGGACAGTGATTTGTTTGATATGTTGGAGGAACACTTGTTTTTTTTCGATAGTTAAATCACAGACTATCGAAGTTTTTGACCATCGTTGTCAATATGGAGAGACCGGTTGGATTATTATCCGTGAACCACTCTGTATTGGCAGTAGCGTTGCGAATCAGATTATATCAAGATAATCAAAGATGGAGTAAAGTGCAAGGGCCTTTTCTATTAATAGAAATTGTGCCTTCGGTTTCGTTCAATCCCAGAACGAACGTATATGGACGAATGTCTAACAAAGTATTTCCAATGATCAAATGGGTTGGTCTGTATAAATATATATGGTTGCAACAGATTTATTCCCTTAGCATAACATCCATAATATTTGTGCAAATCAATTAGTGATTAATGGATCTGACAATGTGGCATTCAAAGTGATGGTGCTATCAATGAATGATAAGTAATCGAAGCCTCCGGCCTCAACAACCGGGAAATGACAAAAATCGGGCAGGCAGCATGGCTATGTGGGTCGCTCCCATTAGGGTGTATAATCATCTATCTAGAGATTCATTTAATTTCTTATTCTATTCGATGCTGTCCCATTCGGGAAACGGTTGCTGATCCCAACCGTTGGTGATATACATTCGATACACTCAAGCGAAGTGAGTGGTCGGTCATGTGTGGGTCGGGTTGCAAGATGTTCTTGGTTAACCCCAGTGTATCGTCTCTAGATTACACTGATCGGAAGGTGGTTCCATACCTTGTCATGTTGGGAATCCAATCTCCAATAAGCGCCATGCGGTTTTTGATTTTATACTATGTATGTGGAGCGTGAGATGCAAGCGTTCCGCTAGATTCTATTTATTTGATTTAGACATTATTATAATATCACTGGATTTTGTATTAAAGTGTTTTGGGTTATAGTAAGGGAAAAATCGTCCATGTTTATGTGTGGACTGGTCTTACTATTATCCTTTCTTTCGAAAGGATTTTGAAAGTTAAACATTTTGCTGGAGTTTACTCACACCAGTCCCATGACTGACCCAGAGTTTATTTTGTTTGTTTTCCCTAAACTCTTGGGTGCCCAAATTTGTACGGGCAGTCAAGTAGTCGGGATTTTTCAGATTCACTTGGAAGAGCTGGAAGCAGGAGGCTTCACCAGTTAGCTATAGACTATCATATTTCCACTGTGTATTGTGTTGTATCTGGAAACAGGTGTTTATAACTGTTTCAGGAATAACTGTTGTGCTCTGATGATGGTATGTATATAAAGTTACTAATTTGTATTTCAAAAGTTATGTTATATAATATATTTTATTCGTTCCGCTGTGAGTTTGTGATCTTCATTTTCTTCTATTCTAACATTTCTTTCCTTCTGTTTCTCATCCTCTAACTTCTTTCTAATAATGATTCGTATTTCAGTGCAATCTGGGTTGGACGTGTGGTGTTATTAGTCAACTCAGATAGTACGGATTTGCGGGCCATTACATAATGTGTGTGTGCTATGTAATGTGGAAGCTAAGTCGAATACACATTTTGTTAATCCCTAAAAAAAATCCATACACACATTGAGTAAAGGATACGGAACGAACACCATCAGGGTCAGTCGTGTGCAAAGTTATTTGAGGCACTTAAACAACTCACAATGGATAGGATGCAACTGCATAGAGCAAGACCCAAGTATCAAACCCAGGACAAATCAAGTCGACCAGTACGACCGAAGAAGATGGCATGATATGCTATGAGAATTGCAGCTCAATAGAGGTAAGGATCGTACATTCTATAAAGCCGCTCACAACAACGGAGCACACTTGATCTAATATCAAAGTTCGGTCGCACGCATCAAGACAGGAGTCAAGGTCGCACGTATATTTAACAAATGCTCATGAATTACAACTCCTATCGCTTGACACTCGAATTAGGAACCCATTGGTTGGTCGTATACCAACTCCTAGAAAGATCACATTCACCTCTCAAAGTCGCAAGTCTCATTCGGTCGCCTCTAGACTAATGAAGATCGTAGCTCGCTCGCTCAAATCAGACATAACCACATTAAGGAACTATGATCGGTCGTTCCTTTATCTCACCATCAATCAAATCAAATATCTACTCGTCGAATACTAGAAATAGATGCGACCGAAGAGCACCGACCGAAGTCACTCACTTAAATACTCACGACACTCGCTCTATTGAGTCGCTCGTACATGATAACTGAATACAGCCACGGACAGGTGGCTACAGCTAGCCAGTGGCATGATTGTAATTAACAGAATGAGCGATTTGTAGCCTGCATAAACGGATTTCAAGTCATTTCCCGAAGGAAGCTCAACTATAAATACACCATGACTACCAACATAAAGGGGATCCAATCTTGGGAAAACCAGGAAGTGCTGCTAAATTCTACCCTCAACTACTGATTCGGTCATGGCATCAAGTACAATCTTGTGATCAAAGAAAATGAAGGCATCCTCCTTCTTAATCATTCATCCATACTTCTTCTCCTCAAATTCTACCATTCTCTTGTATAATTCCAAGATTGAAATATATAAACGAGGGTATATTGAGTGAATATAGAGATGTATGAAAAGAGAGAATTGATGCATTTTGTAATCCTCACTATGAGATTGGAATCACCTTCACAGTGGACGTAGGCCTAATTAACGGCTGAACCACTCTAAATCTCGTCTCTACTTTACCTTTCTCGCATTTTTCATTTTCAATTACTGATTAAACACGGTTCCATTTATTTCTTACCGTATTGGTGAAGTACAGTTTTAGTGTCTTGGGTGTTTAGACCAATTTCGGTGTAAACATTTTGGCACCCACCGTGGGGCCGTTTTAGCTTCTTTCCCCATTCAGATCCGAGAAGGATTTTTTAGAAGAACTGTACTTAGAAATATGAACATGCTAAGGGGAATCACCAACAAAGTCAACAGCCCCAACAATAGCGTTGACACCATCACACCGTCTGCCACCGATTCTGGGCCGGAGGAGTTGCCTGAAGTTGAAGAAACTGTAACCAGGAAGAAATTGGAAGAGGGGATGACAGGATTAACGAGTCAAATAACTATACCAAACAATGCAATGATGAAGAAGCTCGAGTTGATAATCACCATTCAAGTCGCAACTGCAAAAGCCACATTAAATGCCACCTGTTCCTCGCTAGCCCGAACAAATCGCAGGCTAGAAGCAAAATTCTCTGCTTCAAGCTCAAGACAGCAGAATTCCATTCAGAGGGTTGTGCATCGCACTAATCTGAATTATGAAGGGAATAAATGTAACACCCCACCTCCATTAAGGTCACTCACAAAGGGAATGCCTTAATTTTGGTGGAGCATTTTAGTAAACAGAACGGAAACTTACAAGACAGATAAAACAGTACTTGAAAAAAATTTATAACTTTATTACAACAGAAACCGAAATAAGCTTGGTTACATCCTTTCAAATCACAATATCAGAATTCAAGTACAAAATATCAGTCTTGTACAAAAGCCATCAGAATGCATAGTTTGAAATCATAATCCCCACAGAAGAAGACAAGCCATACTTTAAGCACTTCAAGCGGAAGAAATCTGGATCGAGCTAGAGTACTCCCTTCTACAAAACCTGGGGGGGGGGAACGGAAGAAAGGAGGCGAAACAATAAGGGTCAGACAAAAAGTCTGGCAAGTCTAGTGATTTTCAGTTATGAACAGATAATAATAACATGACATGAAAATAAAACTGGATGAGAGATAACAGTAACAGGTGTAGCGGATATTACAGAAGAACAGAATGACATAAGCTATTTCTTTACACTTCTCTGCACCGATACTAGTATAGCAGAATTAGGTGTCACCCTAATGTCTAAACTGAAACAGAAATGGGTACAGAATAATTTCCACAGAAGAGAGTGCTAGTAATGGGCCTTTACCACCCGAACAGAAACAGACAAAAGCAGAAACAGATTAATACCTACGGAAACAGAATGTAGAATTAGGTGTACACTAGTAATGGGCCTTTACCACCCCCAACAGATGGTATCACGCAGAAACAGACAGGTGTTACCACCCAACAGAAACAGACGGTACCAACAGAAACAGACAGAACTAATTGTCCCCTAAAACCCTACCCCAAGCGATCGGCTCCCTAATACATAAATACCCTTTGTCGGCCCCACAGTAGGGTGTATCACTCCCTAAAGTGACCACCAATTGGCACAGACCTATTTACAGATGTCACGGCGTCTTACATCCTCAGAGGCAGACTGGGATCCATGCACGCACATGACCCGGTTGGAATGCACCATCAACACCCCTCGCCATTATCAGAATGAACTGCTTATAATTAGTTCAATAAGCGTGCCCGGACCTTACCTACTGTTGGGTCAAAGTTTTGATACCAGAAAGGGTTACTGACTAATATGGGTCCCAAACAACAGATGACACAAGTAAATTCCCTCCTAACCTTGTGTCCCCAGACTAACAGATTTCAGATTAACTTGTTTACAAGTTCAGACATACAGAGATCAGATTTTCTAGTTCACTTATCAGAAAATCAAATCAACAAGTTTTCAGACTAACGGATCAGATGTACAGATTTAACAGAATTTCATATTTGGCCAACTTTGTATTGGGCATACAGATTCATGAACGGGTTTATTACATATATT
This sequence comes from Allium sativum, assembly GCA_030737875.1. Lineage (NCBI taxonomy): Eukaryota > Viridiplantae > Streptophyta > Magnoliopsida > Asparagales > Amaryllidaceae > Allium > Allium sativum. Next base: position 37,330,510 of record JASFAX010000020.1, on the reverse strand, counting down.
AGTCCAGTTGGTTTAACCCTATCCACCCAACACGTTTTGGACATCATTTTTATCTCAGATTTACATTAATTAATTATTAATGCACAAACCTCTCACATTAGGTCGCTAGCTTGTGGGCGCTGGACGGGCCGGGCTGTTCCGGGCAGACTTCTGCCACAAGCCAGACCTAACCTCGTGTCTAAGCATATTATGACTAACTTCTCACATTAGAACCTATTGTTTGCGGCCACTGGATGTGCGGGGCGGTTCCGGGCAGGATTACGCCACAAACTCATTCTAACCTCGAGTTAGCCATGTTCATCTTTGCGGTCAATTAATTAATAATTTACCATTTATGCCCACACCTAATATACATGTCAATTATTCTTAACTTTAGCCAATTCAGATTATGTCAATAACAGACTAATTATATCAATTCAACAGATATAGCAGATAACAGATTTTGCAGATTAGGCGACTTAACGGATTTAGCAGATTAGGCATCTCAATAGATTTAGCAATTTAGGCATCTTAATAGATTTAGTTTAGCAGATTTGGCATTTTCAACAGACTTAGCAGATGACATATTTAGCAGATTTAATATTTCTAAAGGTTCTATTTACATGCCTTGCTTAATCATAAATTAGGCCTAAATAATTATCATGATTCACAATATGTTCATATACCCCATGTTTGCATAAATTTACCTAACACAGAATATGGACATAATTTACCATATAACATATGTTCCCATTTTGGTTAAACTAGAATTGTACAGCAGATTCATCTATAAATTATAACAAATATTACAATGCATGCCATATATCCAAAAATCCCTATTTAGGTGTATTCACACTTAATAGTCCTCAAATCTTATTATAGATTTTAATTTCTATACCTAAGTCACATATCTTCCCCTTCTTAAAGTGTGCCACAAATCTAGGTTTTAATCATGTATCCTATTCTTAAAATCAGATGTTGAATTATGTCCCCAAATCACAGATTATCATACATAGCTTGCTCAGATCCAGATCTAGTTTACAACATGTAATATGTATTTAAACTAATTACATGCCTACGGTCAAATTTATGCCCCAATTCCTAAGTCATATGTCCAATGTAAATTTTATGCCTCAACTTCTCAAGTCGTATGTTCAATATTCTTTATGCCACAAAACTCAAGTCATAGGTTCAATTATATGCCTTAGATTTATGTCCTAAGTTCCAAGTTCAACCTATGTTCTTTCCTCAAATCAGTCACATATCGGTCATGCCCATTTCATGCATTATTCATTTTATTGTCCCAAATATTTTAGCGTATGTTAATCTCTTATGAGATTGGCTCAGGCTCGTGGTAGCCTGGCTATAGAACAGAAAGCAGAAAGAAATACAGAATAAGGTAGATCTAAACAGAATAGAACAGACATAATCTCAGATTCAGATTTACAATTCATGTCACAATCAGAATTAACGTTTAAATCGGAAAATAACTGTACTTGCCTTGATTGGATTCTAAAAGAAAGATAGTTGTAGCGACGTTAGTTGATCTTCTTTAACCGTTGTTGAAGTTTCAAGCTTGAATTGAGTTGCTTAGGTTTATGTTGATTAGCTTCTAGTTTTGATTCCAGCAGAGTAGCGACGCCATTTTTATTTTTATTTAGAACAGAGGCAGAGTAGAAGCAGAATAGAATTGTGTGTAGAGAATGCTAGGTTTGGGGATGTTTAAATAGGTTTAGGCAGACGAATCTAGGCAGAAAACGAGACCAGATATATAAGAATGCACCCAGGCCCAAAACCAGGTTCGGGGACCAGGTCGACTGCCCAGTCGACCTGGTCGGGGGGGGGGGGGGGGGAGGTTCGACTGCCCAGTCGACCTGGGTACTGGGCGGGAAATTTCCCGCCCAGTCTGTTCTGGGTTTTGAATTCGAAATTTGAATTCGAGCTGTTTTGAACTCTGAAAATTCCTGAAACTTTGGAGGGCCATAACTTGGTCATACGGACTCCGATTCTCGCAAACTCGGACTCGTTTTCAAGTAGAATTTCGAGACGAACGCAATAACGCAACCCGCTTTCCCTGATTCTTATTTTATATTTTAATTACACTTAGATTTGTAATTCTTAAGTTCACAGAAAATACGGGGTGTTACATTCTCCCCTCCTTAAAGGATTTCGTCCCTGAAATCTTCATGTTAAAAAGAATGTGTCCTACCATCCAACATCCGTCTACTCAATCATCAATCACTGGCGTCCATTGTCCTTAGAAACTTCTAATTTTGTATGAACATATGCAAAAGTGTGTGTATATGTTCCTTATCTAATGCAAAGATCAGGCGGTCCACTGATTCAGTTGACCTCCTTAATGCGAATCATGCCGGTGCCATGAGTCCAACATGTATGCAATTTTCCTACTCGATACATATCATTTCTATGTGAGTGCACAACCATTCAGTCATATGCAACATCCATGTGCTGAGTCAATCATTTTGCATCCACAAAAATTGAAAATGCTCACACATCCATATGCAGTATGAGAGTGTTTTCGAGCCGATCTAGTGCCTAGTGTGTGTGTATATGCATCCATGAGCAACCACTAGCAACCACTTGCATCCACTTGCAACCATCAAACATAACATGTCTCAAACACATGTTTACACCCATTAGTTTCTACCTAAAGTTCGAAGATTCGATCGATAGGATACAGTCGAATGATGGAAGCGAGTACAGATAAAACAAAAACTTGGTTCCCATTAGACATGGGTCCTAAGTATCGACCCCGAAGACCGAAACCAACATCGGATTAACACCCAGAGGATCACCCTCTTTAGATAATGTCAAAACTGGAAATCTTAACCTTATCAGAAATATTCAGATATTTACAGATTACTGGTGTAAATCAGATTATCGAATGATTCTTAGGAAACTAAGCATGATAAATCCCAGAATGTATGCGTCCTACTTGACGCCTAACACGAATATCTCTCAAACCCCAATCACAAACAGATGAGTCATAACCCTTATGGATTTGGGTCTACATCGGAATCAGAAACAATACTAGTATTAAAGTGCAGAGTATCAATTACATAATCAAAATGCCAGAATCATAAAGAGTTTTAACTCAACAATCAAATATTAAATTTTCTTATTTCTGCCCTATCTACCAGTCCCTTGAGCATTCGCGTGTCCTCCAGAAGTGGGTTCTGCCCTCTGCCCTTGCCCTTGTTTCTTCGGGCAGTCCCTAGTGAAGTATCCCATCTCACCACAGTTGAAGCAAGTGCCCTTCCTTTTTCTGCAATCCTTGTTCAGATAAGTCGAGCTTCCACAAGTAAAGCACTTTTTCCCCTTCTTATCTTCAGACTTCTCATCCTTCTTTCGTGTTTCCTTTTTGGGCCATGCTTTCTTATTCTGTGGTTCTTCCTTCTTTGTCTCTTTCGGGCCCTTGTCTTCCTCGTGCAGTAGTGCCATGTCCACCAATTTCTCGTAAGTCGCTCCCATGGGTACATGGGTCATGGCTAGGCTGTGCAGTGGCTCGTTCAATCCTTTAACAAAGCGGAGAGCCTTTTTATGCTGAGTGTTGACTAAATCCAATCCGAACCTAGCCAGTTGGTTGAACTGGTCATACTTCCTTGCTTAAGAGATAAGAACTTTTCCAGTTGTAGACTTCGTTCAGCTTGCGAGAGGAATTTTGTCTCAAACCTTGTTCTGAAATCCATCCATGTTTCAACTAGCCTCTCGGCGTTAGTGACTTCCCACCAATAGGAAGCTTCGTCTTTGAGTAGCCATACCGCCAACTGTACCTCTGCCTATCGTCCACCTCGAAGATAACGAATAGATCCTCAGTTTCTTTGAGCCAGTTCCTCGCTTCTACGAACGATTCAATTCCCTTGAAATCCTTCCCACCCATAGCCCTAAAATCTCTACAGATCTTTGAGAAAGAAATTACACGAGGAGGGGGTGGAGGAGGGGGATCATTTGCTGGACCTGCGGCGGCGGTCCTAGCCTCAAGATATTGACGAAACCAACCGGGTACATGAACACCCTCTGGTATCTCAGATGCTTCAGACATGCTGAAACGAAAAAGGAAAGATTCAATTACAAAAAGGACTGAAGGAAAGGTATATGGCTCTTGGGGATTATGTTTTTAAAAATAAGCTTTATTTTTGAAAATACTTCCTTTCAAAACCTTTTTGAAAATAGTTTTCAAAAACTTTACCCAATATGGTAACCTTCGACTCTGATACCAAGTGTAACACCCCACCTCCGTTAAGGTCACTCACAAAGGGAATGCCTTAATTTTGGTGGAGAATTTTAGTAAACAGAACAGAAACTTACAAGACAGATAAAACAGTACTTGAAAAAAATTTATAACTTTATTACAACAGAAACCGAAATAAGCTTGGTTACATCCTTTCAAATCACAATATCAGAATTCAAGTACAAAATATCAGTCTTGTACAAAAGCCTTCAGAATGCATAGTTTAAAATCATAATCCCCACGGAAGAAGACAAGCCATACTTTAAGAACTTCAAGCGGAAGAAATCTGGATCGAGCTAGAGTACTCCCTTCTACAAAACCTGGGGGGAAACGGAAGAAAGGAGGCGAAACAACAAGGGTCAGACAAAAAGTCTGGCAAGTCCAGTGATTTTCAGTTATGAACAGATAATAATAACATGACATGAAAATGAAATTGGATGAGAGATAACAGTAACAGGTGTAGTAGATATTACAGAAGAACAGAATGACATAAGCTATTTCTTTACACTTTTCTGCACTGATACTAGTATAACAGAATTAGGTGTCACCCTAATGTCTAAACTGAAACAAAAATGGGTACAGAATAATTTCCATAGAAGAGAGTGCTAGTAATGGGCCTTTACCACCCGAACAGAAACAGATTAATCCCTACAGAAACAGAATGCAGAATTAGGTGTACACTAGTAATGGGCCTTTACCACCCCCAACAAATGGTACCACGCAGAAACAGACAGGTGTTACCACCCAACAGAAACAGACGGTACCAACAGAAACAGACAGAACTAAGTGTACCCTAAAACCCTACCCCAAGCGATCGGCTCCCTAATACATAAATACCCTATGTCGGCCCCACAGTAGGGTGTATCACTCCCTAAAATGACAACAGATTGGCACAGACCTATTTACAGATGTCACCGCATCTTACACCCTCAGAGGCAGACCGGGATCCATGCACGCGCACGACCCGGTTGGAACGCACCATCAACACCCCTCGCCATTATTAGAACGAACCACTTATAATTAGTTCAGTAAGCGTGCCCGGACCTTACCTACTGTTGGGTCAAAGTTTTGATACCAGAAAGGGTTACTGACTAATATGGGTCCCAAACAACAGATGACACAAGTAAATTCCCTCCTAACCTTGTGTCCCCAGACTAACAGATTTCAGATTAACTTGTTTACAAGTTCAGACATACAGAGATCAGATTTACTAGTTCACAGATCAGAAAATCAAATCAACAAGTTTTCAGACTAACGGATCAGATGTACAGATTTAACAGAATTTCAGATTTGTCTAACTTTGTATTGGGTCTACAGATTCATGAACGGGTTTATTATATATATTAGTCCAGTTGGTTTAACCCTATCCACCCAACACGTTTTGGACATCATTTTTATCTCATATTTGCATTAATTAATTATTAATGCACAGATCTCTCACATTAGGTCGCTAGCTTGTGGCCGCTGGATGGGCCGGACGGTTCCAGGAAGACTTCTGCCACAAGCCAGACCTAACCTCGTGTCTAAGCATATTATGACTAACTTCTCACATTAGAATTTGCGGCCACTGGATGTGTCGGGCGGTTCCGGGCAGGATTACACCGCAAACTCATTCTAACCTCGAGTTAGCTATGTTCATCTTTGCGGCCAATTAATTAATAATTTACCATTTATGCCCACGCCTAATATACATGTCAATTATTCATAACTTTAGCCAATTCAGATTATGTCAATAACAGATTAATTATATCAACTCAACAGATATAGCAGATAACAGATTTTGCAGATTAGGCGACTTAACGGATTTAGCAGATTAGGCATCTCAACAGATTTAGCAGTTTAGGCATCTCAACAGATTTAGTTTAGCAGATTTGGCATTTTCAACAGACTTAGCAGATGACAGATTTAGCAGATTTAATATTTCTAAAGGTTCTATTTACATGCCTTGCTTAATCATAAATTAGGCCTAAATAATTATCTTGATTCACAATATGATCATATACCCCATGTTTGCATAAATTTACATAACACATAATATGGACATAATTTACCATATAACATATGTTCCGATTTTGGTTAAACTAGCATTGTACAGCAGATTCATCTATAAATTATACCAAATATTACAATGCATGCCATATATCCAAAAATCCCTACTTAGATGTATTCACACTTAATAATCCTCAAATCTTATTATATATTTTAATTTCTACACCTAAGCCACATATCTTCCCCTTCTTAAAGTGTGCCACAAATCTAGGTTTTAATCATGTATCCTATTCTTAAAATCAGATGTCGAATTATGTCCCCAAATCACAGATTATCATACATGGCTTGCTCAGATCCAGATCTAGTTCACAACATGTAATATGTATCTAAACTAATTACATGCCTACGGTCAAATTTATGCCCCAATTCCTAAGTCATATGTCCAATGTAAATTTTATGCCTCAACTTCTCAAGTCGTATGTTCAATATTCTTTATGCCACAAAACTCAAGTCATAGGTTCAATTATATGCCTTAGATTTATGTCCTAAGTTCCAAGTTCAACCTATGTTCTTTCCTCAAATCAGTCACATATCGGTCATGCCCATTTCATGCATTATTCATTTTATTGTCCCAAATATTTTAGCGTATGTTAATCTCTTATGAGATTGGCTCAGGCTCGTGGTAGCCTGGCTATAGAACAGAAAGCAGAAAGAAATACAGAATAAGGTAGATCTAAACAGAATAGAACAGACATAATCTCAGATTCAGATTTACAATTCATGTCACAATCAGAATTAACGTTTAAATCGGAAAATAACTGTACTTGCCTTGATTGGATTCTAAAAGTATGATAGTTGTAGCGATGTTAGTTGATCTTCTTTCACCGTTGTTGAAGTTTCAAGCTTGATGTTGATTAGCTTCTAGTTTTGATTCCAACAGAGTAGCAACGCCATTTTTATTTTTATTTAGAACAGAGGCAGAGTAGAAGCAGAATAGAATTATGTGTAGAGAAGGCTAGGTTTGGGGCTATTTAAATAGGTTTAGGCAGACAAATCTAGGCAGAAAACGAGACCAGATACATAAGAATGCACCCAGACCCAAAACCAGGTTCGAGGACCAGGTCGACCCCCAGGTCGACTGCCCAGTCGACCTGGTCGGGGGGGGGGGTCAACTGCCCAGTCGACTCCCCAGTCGACCTGGGTACTGGGCGGGAAATTTCCCACCCAGTCTGTTCTGGGTTTTGAATTCGAAATTTGAATTCGAATTCGAGCTGTTTTGAACTCTGAAAATTCCTGAAACTTTGGAGGGCTATAACTTGGTCATACGGACTCCGATTCTCGCAAACTCGGACTCGTTTTCAAGCAGAATTTCGAGATGAACGTAATGGCGCAACCCGCTTTCCGTGATTCTTATTTTATATTTTAATTACACTTAGATTTGTAATTCTTAAGTTCACTGAAAATACGGGGTGTTACAATAAAGCACCTTTTCACGGTCGTTTGGATGACGCAATCACGAAACGGAAAGACAGTCCCACTACTATAAGGACGTCCCTTCCAAAAGAATGCCCAAATTCCTTCACCCCAGCTCACGAGGGCACATCTAGATCAAAATTTGATAATGAAGAAGGTAGTAAATCCATGGATCCGAGCAAGGAACGGAAATACGTCTTAGGAATGGCGCGAGCAATTGTGAAGGAAAGCTTAAAGAAGAAGGATGATCGAAGAGAATAGGGGTCCTTCCCAACTAAAACCCCGCTCAATGAAAGGGTTAAGAAGACTGTATACCTACAAAGATTCGAACCTCCATCATTATAGTCCTATGACGAGACGAGCGGCCCTACTATATTTCTATGTAAATATGACCAGTATATAAATAGGGCATGCGCTACTGATGAAATCAAATGCTTATATTTCCCAACTTATCTAGAAGGGCTGGCTTATCTATGGTTCAAAAAGCTGTCGCCGCAGTCTGTGGATAATTTCGTGACCCTGGCTAAACTATTCAATAAGCAGTTCAAATCCCAGGCACTCAAAACTCGGGATGTTATGGAGCTAATTGGACTACAACAAAGACCGGGAGACCCATCAAAGCTTTTCTCACTCGCTTTGATATGGCAGTGGCTAAAGTCAAGAATTTCGAACCTAGCCTAATCTTAATGGCTCTTAAGGGGGGCATATGTAAAGAAACCAAGTTGGGGCAATGGAACAAGAAAAAGGAACCAAGTACACTCGAACAATTACTCAACAAAGCTGAAAAATATGCAGGTATTGAGGAAAAAAATGCATAGATAGAGAAGAATGGAAATGCGCAAAGCAGCCTTGATAATCAATAAAGGAGCAATGAAGGAGAAGACAGTCGAGCAAAAAAGAAGCTGTGCTTCTTTAAGAACCCTGAGTTCACTCCCCTTAACGATACTGTGGGAAATATCTTCATGGCAACTAAAAACACCGAAAGGTATCCAATCTTGAAACAAAGAAGGTAAAAGATGTCGATATGAAGTCAGGAAGATTCTGTCAATTCCATAAACAGCCAGGGCATGATACCAATGAATGTAGGCACTTGAAGTCAGTGATCAAGGGGTTAATCAGAAAAAACCATTTGCAACAGTATGTACAAGATCATAAAAGTTGTCCCGAGTCTCCGCAAATAAGGGGCAATACGCCTTTAAAAGAATAAGGCTTAAACTAATCCAAAGAGGATGCTCATCAAGAGGACCAGTCACTAATGTCTCAATAATGGATCATTAAACTAGAGCTCTCATTACTTTGCTTCACTCCTCTAGTTTTATCTTGTTATTAAGATTATTTTACCTTGCTTTATTGTTCACTATGTTCATACTAAGTAACGGTTTACTCGCAAAAACTTTGTGCATCAAAAATTAATTATGTGTCTACCCGAATAACAAACTTTTTGGTCCATGCTAAAAGAAAAACAATCACTTGGAATGTAAGTATGGTAAAAAGCAATCCACCATACGCAGCTGGACTGTGACGAAAATCGCAGGGCACACATTAAACAAAGCAGCTTGGGAATCGCGAACATCAAGCAAGATCAAACGGGATGAATAGATACATCACCTCAAAAAGGACAAGCTATTCTAAGACAGACAGCAAGTCGAAAGGTCGCACCTCTCATTATGGAATATGCTGAATGCTTAACAAACATCCGTGTAAAGGACTAGCGCTAGGCTTCGTCGAAAGTACAGGAATATTACAAAATCTGCCCCTCGGATAAAATTGCTAATCCTAAAGATGCGCCTTCTCAGATGCAGGACATGAATTCCTTAAAACCGAAGTTAAATTCGGTAGCAAGGATTGATGTCCACCTCCTAAGAGTCAATGCCGGAGTAAAAGCAACTCGAAAAGTCTCACGGTAAAAGTCCCACGGATAAAATCGTTGAGCCCACCAAAGAAACACCTTCTTAGGTGCTGAACACGGGTTCCCCAACTTGAAAAAAAACTCAACGAGGAGAACCAGTGTTTGTTTCCTAGGGCAAGGCACAAAGTCGTAAAAACCGACATGTCCCGAAATGGAAGAATTTCCAATCCAAAAGAAAAACGAGGGGCACCCTGTTAGGTGAAGGACACGAATTTTATCCCTTCTGAGTCAAGACACGATGAGATGAATTAGTGTCCGCTCCTCAGGATGAAGCATAAAAAAGAGGAAGGATTAAACATGCTGGAAGGGCCAGTGTAAAACAGAAATCCTAGCCAAACGGGGATGTCAGAAATCCTACCCGAAAGGGGGTGTCAGAAATCCTAGCCGAAAGGGGGTATCCATTCTATACCTTTTTGATTAACTAAAACAATCAAACAGGGCCTAGAATGGATCAAAAATCTATAACCCAAGACCTCCCCGGGGGCACGTATTCAAAACCAGTCTTTGAAGGACTTAGGTTACCAGGTCAGTTAGGCGCGGTATTGAATACTACTAAATAAAAGATACCAAACGTGCTTATAATAATACAAATGCATAATAACCTTCAATAAGAGAGAAACTTCAAAAGATAACTAAATCCCAATAATAATAATAATCGTCTCAACTGAACGATTAATAAAGCGCTCGGCAGAATGTGTAAATCATAAAATAAAGGTGCAGCGTGCGACGCACCCGCGTGAAAATAAACGAGTGACATGATAAGAACTACAGTGCATTGAGGTCCGAAACAAACCATAAAAGTAACAAACCTAAGCGTATGAGAATAAGCGAGGCTGACTCCCGCATTCTCAAGCCAGACAAAAAGTACCATTCTAAATCAAAACCAAAATAACAAAATAGGTAAAGTAGCAAGCCACAGTGTTCAGATGGGGTAAGAGATGATACTCTCTCTAGACTCAAGGGCCCCGACAAGTTTGAGCCTGTCTTTTTACAAGGCATAAAGTCGTTCAAAATTCTCTTTGTTTGACCGCTGAAGATCTTCGACAAGAGAATGGCAGACACCCATTTGCTCCACAATGTAATCTCTGACAGTTGCGATAAGGCCTTCAACCAGATGCGGTCGTGCTTCCAACTGATTGAACTCAGCCAATATGCAATCCTTCATGGCGTCCATCTTACCTGCAATAATCCATCTGTCAAATGGGTCTATATACACAACGGAACGCAAGCTAGCTGGACACTGAGCCACAAAGTCCTCAGCAAGTTCAGGATGGCAAAGGTTGGAATATAAAGAGGCTCCGGGACAATTGCAGGATCCAAAGTGATGGACGAAGAAACCTAACGGCCAAGAGCAGTCTGAATATCTGGGTCAGGAAGTTCACTCGATAAACAATGACTTTGAGTGCCAGTCGCACCCAAGATCTCTTTGCCTTGGGGAATCTTTTTGCTACCAGCCCTCCTTGTCGACTTTTTCCTAAGCCTCCTAGACACGAGGAATTCCATCCACGGACGAACTATTTCAAAAGAGATCGGCATGGACTCAAACAACAACCATAAAATGGAAAATTACCTAGCCAGACTCAGGCATAAACAGAAACATTTCAACTGGAGAATCCTGGGGCATTTCATCAAACAATTTATAAACAAATACCAAGCATCGAGATTTCAAAGAAAACCACCAGATGATTCATATTCTTCAAAGATGATTACAGAAATGGTATCTATGCTACACAAAACCAGGCTATTGCCCAAATCCCAAATTCATACATAGCCCGGTCAGGTCATGTTTGGAACATCCTAACTTGGGAACACATGAGTAATCCAGCAAGACAAAACAAAATAAAGAAAAAGAAACTTAGCCAGAAAGATCATGGTACCTTGGAGCCAAAAGTTAATCGCTCAAGATAAACAAGTGTTGCTGCAAATACTAGGCAAAATGATGGAATGAGAAAGCCAAAACCTTTTAAAGAAAAATCGAGGCAGAAATGTCAAACATAGACTACCTGGTAAAACTATCGAGGAAGCGCAGCTATGACCGAAGGATTTCTCGAAAAGGATAAAAGTGGAATGAAACAGATTAAAAGTAACTAAGGAATATTAAAGGGCATACATTCAGAGAATTCTCACCACGTCAGCTTAAGTGCCCGATTACACAAAAAATGTCCTATCAAGCTTCAGTTGGCACCCCGAAATTCAACTGTTCGCACAATAACCAAAATGATACATCAAGCCTCTCGCTCACAGAGAGAGACAATACCAGTCCACTACAACGAAACAATCCCAAATTTTTGTACAACCGACCCCTCGACAAATCTACCAAACAATGTGCGATCAAATATATCGAAGCCAATAATTCCTTACTAAGAGAAATCATGGACTTCGAGGGGCAAGTGTTAATCCCTAAAAAATCCATACGCACATTGAGTAAAGGATACGAAACGAACACCATCAGGGTCGGTCGTGCGTAATGTTATCTGAGGCACTTAAACAACTCACGATGGATAGGATGCAACTGCACAGAGCAAGATCCATGTTCAAACCCAAGACAAATCAAGTCAACCAGTACGATCGAAGAAGATGGCACGATATGCTATGAGAAATGCGGCTCAATAGAGATAAGGATCGTACATTCTGCAAAGCCACTCACAAGAACGGAGCACGCTTGATCAAATATCAAAGTCCGGTCGCACGCGTCAACACAGGAGCCAAGGTCGCATGTATATTTAACAACTTCTCATGAATTGCAACTCCAATCGCTCGACACTCGAATCAGAAACCCATTGGTAGGTCGTATACCAACTCCTAGAAAGAGCACATTCACATCTCAAAGTCACAAGTCTCATTCGGTCGCCTCTAGACTAATGAAGATCGTCGCTCGCTCGCTCAAATCAGACACAACCACATTAAGGAACTATGATCGGGCGTTCTTTCATCTCGTCGTCAAGCAAATCAGATATCTACTCATCGAATGCTAGAAATAGACGCAATTGAAGAGCACCGACCGAACACACTCACTTAACTACTCAAGACACTCGCTCCGTTGAGTCGCTTGCACATGATAACTGAATATAGCCACGGACAGCTGGCTATAGCTAGCCAGTGGCATGATTGTAATTAACAGAATGAACGATCCGTAGCCTGCATAAACGGATTTCAAGTCATTTCCCGAAGAAAGCTTACCTATAAATGCACCATGACAGCCAACATAAAGGGGATCCAATCTTGGGAAAACCAGGAAGTGTTGCTAAATTCTACCCTCAACTACTGATTCGGCCATGGCGTCAAGTACAATGTTGTGATCAAGGAAAACGAAGGCATCCTCCTTCTCAATCATTCATCCATCCTTCTTCTCCTCAAATTCTACCATTCACTTGTATAATTCCAAGATTGAAATATATAAACGAGGGTATATTGTGTGAATATAGAGATGTATGAAAAGAGAGAATTGATGTATTTTGTAATCCTCATTATGAGATTGGAAATCACCATCATAGTGTATGTAGGCCTAAGTAACGGCTGAACCACTCTAAATCTCGTCTCTACTATACCTTTCTCGCATTTTTCATTTTCAATTGCTAATTAAACACGGTTCCATTTATCTATTACCGTATTGGTGAAGTACAGTTTAGTACCTTGGGTGTTTAGACCAATTTCGGTGTAAACACATTTATTTTTTGAATGTGCTTTTGTTTATGAGCTATGGTATAGGATTTTGATGAATGGTTGTTTGCATAGACCTTCAAGAATTAGCAAGTTGGAGTGGTTCAATATTTCCAAAGGGACAAGGTGGAGATCTAATAAGTCAAAGCTGCTGCTTAAGATTCTTAAAAGATTTATATACGTTATTTGGCAAGAACGGAATAATATAGTATTTGGGGTAAGTTCGAAGAATATGCATGAACTTTACACTCTAATTGATAAGAGATTTGTGAAGGATCTTGGGAGTAAAAGAGGACCATGAAGTCATGTTATTTGCAGTGAAGTCTATTAACATGTATATGGCAATGCTTTTCTGTAATGAGTTTTTTCTATTTTATTTGGGTTACTTTATGTTATTTTTTTCTCATTACAGGAAATATTGTTAGTTTTGTGGTAATATGGTGTGATGTATATGAATATTGATACGAGACGTGTATTGTAAATTGTATGTATGGGTGAATATAAGAAAATTGCCATTCGAGGAAAAATAATAATATTATATTATTTATAACATCATTCCAAAAGTATAATATCTACAATGTCTACCCAAATAGCTATAAAAAAAGTTCAATCTATTATTTTCTTTATATTCTTGTATACATGTTAGATGTCACTCAATTATGTTATATAACTTATATTATTATCTTTAACTAAAATATTAAATTAATAATTACTAATCATTAATAATACTATATTATTTATTAATATTTGATAATTAATCATTAATAATATTATACTAATCATTTATAACTTGTAATAATTAATGTTTATTATTAAATACTCACTAATTACTAGTTATTGTGTATAATCAGTATTCCAACAGGCTTAATTTTATTTTTCAGTTATTGTAAGTAAAATCAAGTAATTAGTAACAAATATATAATAATTTATAATCAATAGGCTTAACTTTAATTTCCACTCGTCAGTAAGTAATATTGAGACGACTCGAACTTCCCCGTAAAGGAAAGCCCAGATTGCTTTGAGAACACGACAAATCAGAACACAAGCAGAAGAACATTTCATTGCTTATTACAACAATTTACATCAAAATAGAAGAATATTCCAGAGTATACATGAATAATATACAGAAGAAAAATATCAAAGATTTAAATTACATTACATCACAGTGGAAAACTAACACAAACACAACTGAAAGGAATATACAGATACAGAGCTTTCCGAATATCATTCCTGTTGTATACCAGGATCCTGTGAATATAAATCTGCAAAACCAAAACTACTAGCTGCCTATATGGAAAATAGGGGCACCCAGAGTTTAGTTTAAAACAATAAACTCCAGGTCAGTCATGTGACTGGTATGAGAACTAAAACAGTTATTTAAAACTTCACTTTAAAATCAGATATATCAAGGGACCACGTCTTATAAAACGGAATGGGTTTCCTCCTAAGAATACCAGTGCATATAACAAACAGCGCAATGCTTTTTGGAAAAATGAAGCTATTATAAGACCCAAGTCCCATCACACAATGCAACGCAAGCCGGAGGATAGGGTTTTCCCTTATAATAGCCAAAAATGCTTGGTAGGTTAAAACAAACATTTGATACTATTATAAGTTCATAGTGTATAAAATAACTTCAAATATAAATGTATCAATCTTAGACGGCATGAGTACCATATATCATGTCGCCAATACTAGGCTCTACAATTAAAACCGCAATTGTCATGTATTGGAAGTTGGATTTCCATCTGTGAACCAAGGCAAGGGATCGCCCTTACCGCTTCGAGACGCTCTAGCCCATGTCTCAGGAGAGTACTCAGTCAAGCCTTTGGATCGTCAGAGCCGGTCCATGCAGAGTGGATTAAAATGCCTGAACACTGCGTTTCCCCGCCCCATGGGGCGTCAATCTGGTCTACGTAAAGACCATCCTTCGGCTCCGCAGAGAACGAAATAACCGAGGCGCCTCGCTATCCATCATCCACATAAGTAAAACGTTAGGGCTTGCAAAACGCTGACACCACTCCTAGCTAGGTGGAAACGCATGCCCTCCCTGATGTCCTCTCCCGTTTCTAGTTCATATCGGGGTGTGCGAGGCTCGCGAATTAATGCTACACAAAGCTATGCTATATTAAAGTTGTGCTTTGATCATTAACTACAAGACTCTGCTTTACAATAAGAGCCTTGATCATTTGCATCTCAGCATGCCACACAGGCAATTCACCCTATGCAACCGATGTCTATCAATCACACGGAATGAAATCTGATGTCAGACACACATCCATTTACAAGTTCATTCTGGGTCTGAAAGAAACCGGAGGCACCTATTCCTCGTCCTATATGTCCAATACAGGAGAGAGGTCCTCGCATATCAGGTCGATCTCCAAGTACGTCTGGACGATCACCACCTTGTCTTGGGTGTACAGCCCAATTAAGACATCAGTAATCATCCAAACGATGCGAAGACCTCTGGTCTTCTACCACCGTCTTCATCCTCGATATATTGTCGAATCAGTTATTTAGAATGGGATAAACCCGGTCTTTATGAATAACTCGCGTATATAATAAACAAGTGCTATAAAAACACATCATACGCCTCATTCCAATTCTGAATATTCTTTTATTTAAATATTCATATCCTTTAGGAAAGGTTCCCACTAATTTTATCAAAGATAAATTCTTTAAATTTATTCTTTAATCTTCCTTTGGAAATCAATCCATATCAAATTATGGTTTAACCGAACTAGTCGGGATTAACGAACATTACCGAAGTAATCATTTGTTTTAATTTCCCAATCCCAACCTATTCATCCCATAAAGTAAAACTGGTAATACTTCATATATAACACTACAGTGTTATCGGAAAAATTAATTACCATTTCACGTTCAAATCTAATTAAAGATTTTACTAACGCTTGGATACTCCATTTTTGATCATTTCTTGGATTTGATAATTTTAGTTATCAAATTCACCTTTCGGTCTATTTAAAGATTCATTAAAACTCTAATTCATTTTTTATTTCCAACAATCATTACTTAATGATTTTTCCAATTCAGGAAATAAATCTTGTCTTTAACCGAGTTAAAGAACTAATGTCATTTAAAACACAGTTCATGATAAACCCAAAATCACATTCCATTAATTATGGAATTTTCACTAAAAAACAAACCAATATATAATTGATATGAACTTCCATATCCAAACGATAATATAAATGGAATAATGGCCAAGCCTTTTAAATTCCATATATATATTAAAATTCTTCCTCTACAGAAGCTCACTTCGATTATTACCAAATCGAATTCCATTTAATTCCAATTTAATATGTTAAATTGGAAAACTTTATTTGGAAAAATCTCCTTCAAATCTTAACAAAAGATTTATAAGTTGCAAATCACATTTCACGGTAAATCGGGTTAAAGGACGAATGTCGTTAAAAACACAGTTCACGATAAACCCAATTCACATTCCATTTTCTTTCGATTATTAAATATAATTGGAAACTCTAACAATCTTAATTAAAAAAATTCATTCTCTTCACATGGGGTTCAAGAATAGTGTTACTGAAGACAACGTTCATGACAAACCCAAAATCCCATTTGATATTAAATACAAGACTCTGAATAGAAAATATATCGGCTTATATTCAATATCAAATTCGGAACTCAACAAACATCGTATTGGAATAAAGATATATATATATCTTCCAAATTCCTCCACAATGCCCGTATAACCACGGAATCCAATACCGAAATATTCCGAAGATAATTTCGATTCAAATCCATTCCAATTCATATATTGGAAATTCTGTTTATTTTTAAAACCATTTCAAATCCAATTTATTTATTTAGAAATAATCGGATTATAATTCTAGTTCATACTAGTTCTTTTCGATAAAAATCGATTTTTATCTTTTCAAATATGGAATTTGTAACAACCCGTATTTTTATAACGTGTAATAACCATAAATCAAGGCAGAATTATTTTTTAAAATAAGAATCAAGGGAAATGGGTTACGTCATTGCGTTCGTCTAGAAATTCTGCTTCGAAACGAGTCCGCGTTTTCGAAAATCGGAGTCCGTATGACCAAGTTATGACCTTTCGAAGTTTTCAGAAGTTTTCAAGTTCAAAACAGCTCAGAATTCGAATTCAAAATTCGAATTTCAAACCTCAGAATGGACTGGGCGGGAAATTTCCCGCCCAGGACTAGGTCGACCTAGGGGTCGACTATGTAGTTGACCTGCCCAGGACCAGGTCGACCATAGTGTCGACCTGGGGGTCGACCTGGTGGCCGAGTCCACTTTTGAAGCTGGATTCACTCTGATGTTTCTTGCCTCGTTTCTATCTACATTCGTTGACCTGACCCTATATATACAGCCCCTAACACTTGTATCTCTACACAAAATTCTTTCTGACCTTATGCTGCTCTAATTCTGGTTGAAAAGTTAGAGAAATGGACTACTTCTTCTACGTCGAAACTACGTTGCTGATTTGGGGATTTCTGTTAGGACTTGACTAAGCATATAAAAGATTCAACATCGACTCTCTTTTTCTAATTCTCGAACCACGATTTGTAAGCCCCAGTTATTTTTAGAGTTAAACTGTAAATGTAATACGAATATGTTGTAAATTGAAATTGGACCTATGTATGATGACTATTTTACATCCATTCTTGTTCATCTTGGATCTTGACTCTTGGATATATTACTATGACATTGATTTGGGGCTTATTCATGTTGTAAATCAAAAAGAAAACCCCCTCGTATTATCATGTTGAATCTACTATTAGTCCCAAGTTTATGACTATCAACTTATGTTAGTCGCTACCATGATTATACCATGACCTTATGTCAATCGTTACTATGACTATACTATCACCTTATGACAACTGTTATCTTGACTAGTACCTTATTTTGTTAGATTTGGAATCTTTATGTTTGAGTCCAATGTTCCACATGCCAGTAATGTTATAATCATTTGTCTCAAGTCATACCATGCTATGCTAGTAATCACTTCTGCCACCTTATACCCTTCCCTTTTTATGTTATTCCCTAATTAGATTTATTTGTATCGATTCGAGCTTACGTGCGATGGGAATACGATTTGGGTAGACTAGGTAAAACATGAATTGACTTTGAACTTGAACTTGAACGTTGTTATAACTTGAACCTGGATATGGACATGAACTTGACACGATTTGACATGAAACATGACATGAAAACTCGACATGAATTTTGACATGAAAACTTGAACATGGGCATGACAATTAAATAAACTTGAAAATGGCCAACTCGAGGTTGGGTAGAGTTTGCAGTGTAAATCTGTCCGGAACTGCTCGGCAAATCCAGTGACTGCAAACAATAGGATCCAATGTGGGTAGTTGGTCATATAGCACGAAAAACCCGAGGTTAGACTATGTTGTGGTGTAAATCTGCCCGGAACCGCCCGACAAATCCAGTGACCACAACAGTTAGTCTAATGTGAGAGGTTGGGGTGCATTAATGAATTAATGCCACATGATAGGGTTAAGTCATGAACCACTTGCATATACTTAACCAACTTGACATGATGATTTGATAGGGTTAAGTCATGAACCGCTTGAACACACTTAACCAACTTGATACATGATTTGGATAGGGTTAAGTCACGAATTTGAATGACAACACTTAACCCATTAGAAACCCTAGTTACGCGGTCCTTTTCAGCAATAACCCACTTGGATGTATCACGATACCCTGGGACTAGGAAGGGTGAGGCACGATTACTGGGCTGATTGTAAGCGACCAGAACGACGGCTGAGTAGGTGCGCCATTGTAGGTTCTGGCAGACTATGGTCGTGCACATAGTCCGGAGTTGAAAAAGCAGGCATTGGGCACCCGTAGATTTACACTGTGCGTGCTTGATTCGTGTCGGTGGTTGGCACCATAGTGCTTGATACACCCTGTGGTGGACCTAGCACAGGTAACTACATTTCAGGATAGGGTCGTATGACACAGACACATGACGAGCTAGGACTTGTAGGGAGCCGATCGATTAGTAGATCGTACCGTAGGACCCCGTAATGGGTCACTTCATGATATTGGGCCAAGGGATCATTTCATGGTTAATACTTGACATGGGTTAGAATACTAGTACAGTTGGTGCAACGAACCTTGAACATGTGATGCTAGACTTGACTTATCTCGTTATCTTAATTATCCTACCAGTTCTGTTATCATCCTTATGCTTAATTCCAGTTTTCACATATCATGTTACCTTTACTAGTTTTCATACTGAAAGTCACTAGGGCTTACCAGTCTTTATGACTGACCCTTTTTTCTTTCTCCCCTTTTTCTTTCACCCCCCCCCCAGGTTCTCAAGGAGGAAACACTAGCTCTTAGCTTGGACTTAGCTTGCTTTCTGACAGCTCGTGTACGGTTTGGTCTTGAGCTATGCTATGGCTGCTTCTGCTATTTATGGGGAATAATTTACTTTTGATATCTTAAGTTTATGCTTCTTTATTTGGAACTTGATGTAATGGAATAATTTGTACCTTGGATATATGGGGTTTTGACTCTTTTCTTGAAAGTAATAAAAGTTGGTTTTTAATTTCTACCGCTGATTTATTTATGTTCTGCCTTGTGATATCTCTGTGTATGTTTACCTAGATAATTCTCCACCAAAATACTCCACCAAAACTAGTGCATTCCCTTTGTGAGTGACCCTAGAGGAGGTGGGATGTTACATTTGGTATCAGAGCAAAAGGTTACCAGTCTGGGCAAAAGTTTTAAAAACCTTCTGAAACTATTTTCAAAACCATTTATAAAGAAGCATTTTTCAAGAAAAGTTTTATGTTTAAAAATGCTATTCCCCAAAAGCCATTAGCACTTCCCTTTGTTTCCTCGTTTGAATCTTTTTCTTTTCGTTTTTCAGCATGGCTGATCTTAACCTGCCTGAGGGAATACTCGTGCCTGGATGGTTCCGAAGGTACTTAGAAGCCAGGGCTAATGGCGTGGGCCTGACAGACATCCCTCCTCCTCCTCCCCCAGTGGTCGTGGTTCCTCCTCCTGGTACCGCCTTTGCCAAAATATGCAAAGACTTTAAAGCAATGGGTGGCAAGAACTTCGTTGGAACCGAAACCTTTGTTGAGGCACAAAACTGGCTAAAGGAGACGGAAGACTTGTTCATTATCTTTGATATGGAGGACCATAGGAAAGTTCAGTTGGCAGCATGGTTGTTGATAGAGGAAGCTGCATTTTGGTGGGAAGTCACCAACGCTACCAGGCCAGTTGAGACTTGGGCAGACTTTAGAGAGAGGTTTGGGCTTAAATTCTTATCGTCGGCAGAAGAGAACCTTCAGATGGAGAGGTTCCTAGTACTCAAGCAAGGGGACATGTCTGTTAGGGAGTACGCGAATAAGTTTAATCAGCTTGCTCGGTTCGGCTTGGATTTGGTCAACACATCCCAGAAGAAGGCTGTACGCTTTGCTCGAGGATTGAACGAGCCACTACATAGCTTGGCCATAACTCATATACCCATGGGGGCGACCTTTGAAAGCTAGGTGGATATGGCTCTGCTTCATGAGGAAGACAAGAATAGCAAGAAGGAGGTTAAACCTAATGAGATTCAGAATAAGAAAGCTAACTTAAAGAAGGGGGGCAACAAGAATAACAAGAACAACAAGAGCAACAACAAACCACGTGAGACGAGGAAGTGCAACTTCTGTGGTATTACTGGACATCTAGCTAAATACTGTAGAAAGAAGAAGAGGAAGTTGGGTGAATGCTTTCATTGTGGAGATACTGGACACATCAGCAAGGACTGCCCTAAGAAGCAAGGGCAGGGGCAAGGACAGACCCAGCGAGCAGGACTTTCTAGAGGGCAGTTGCATGCTCTCAACACCACTCCAGCTCTTTACTGAGGTAGTAATATTTCCGTAGAAAGCCTTGTTTACATTTCTGACTTTCCTGTTCGAACCTTATTTGACTCTGGCGCATCGCATACTTTTATTTCTTCTGATATTGTTGAAAATCTGCACCTAAGTACTAGTCTGGTTGAGGATCCCGTTGTAGTTTCAAATCCAATTGGGGGCTCCGCCCATTTATCTATGATGTGTGTGGACTTAAGGATCTCTATCTTAAGCGTAGAATTCACGTGTAATGCTTATGTTCTCGGATTTATGGGATACAGTTGATCCTAGGTATGGATTGGCTGTCCGATTATGGAGCCATTCTTGATTGTGAACGAAGGGTAGTAAGGCTCATGACTCGCCTTGGTAATACCCTTGAAATTTCTTGTAACCCTAAGGGTCCGGTCATGTTGTGTTATCTTGAATCCCTTGACTCGTCCGACGATAATTTGCAATCTGTAAGAGTAGTCCGAGAATATCCAGATGTCTTTGATGAGGTGAGGGGGTTACCTTCTGAACGCGAGATAGACTTCCGAATTTATCTTGTTGACAATGCCAAGCCAGTTTCATTGCTCGTTAGGCACATAGCCCTGCGAGAAAGAAGAGATCTCAGAAAACAAGTTAATGGGTTACTTGAGAAAAATTTCATAAGACGAAGCATTTCTGAATGGGGTGCTCCAGTGGTATTCGCTACTAAGGCGGATGGATCGCTTCGTCTGTGCGTGGATTATCGTGAGTTAAACAAGCTGATGAAGAAGAATATGCACTACCAAGAATCGACGATTTATTTGACCAGCTTGTGGGAGCATCTGTTTTCTCTCAACTCGATCTAGCCACAGGATTCCATCAGATTAGAGTGGCTGAGGATAGCATTGATAAAACTGCGTTTAGGACGCCAGATGGGTTCTTCGAATGGCTCGTCATGTCGTTTGGGTTAAAAAATGCACCCGCATTGTAACGACCCAGAAAATCTGAACCAATTTAAAATTTTTAAATTGGCTAAAATAATGGATTTTAAATATTTAAAATAAATATTTTAAATAATGGCAATGAAAACTGAGTTTGAATCGACAATTGAAAACGAATATAATTAATTATAATTATATATAGAATTGAAAATGGCGCGGTAGTTCGATAATTTGATTTCAAACTTCAATTGAATATACCGGGTGCAAAACAATCCGGATTTTAGTGAAACCAAAAATATTTAAATATGTTAGTGAATATCTTTCTAACGAATCCGACCAATCGAAATTTGATAGCGGGAATCAAAAGATATGTCCAGTTGAAAATTCTGAATAGTCGCTATGGAATTCAGGCCCTTAAAAATGGACATTTTGCAGATGACCTCGGATTTCGACGAAACCACTTTTGTTGGGTCCGCAGTGTCAAGTTATTGCTAGATTACAAATTTCATAATTTTTCGAATCAATGTGTGAGCGTGGCAAAAGAAAACGCGTTTGACCAGTTTTCGTTGATTTTAATCGACTGGAAATTGGCCATTTTTCAAACGGTCTCAGAATTCGACGAAACTAGTTTTGTTAGGACCGTATCGTCAATACGAAGCTAGAAAATATTTTTCTAGAATTTTTCTAGTTAGTATGTGACCCCGGTAATTTGAAATGTGCGTTTAAAATTCAATATAGTGATTTAAATGAAAATTCAAAAGGAAACTGATTGTAACGATCAAATCAGCTTGCGATACATATCCCATTGTGTTCGGAATGGGGGTAAAGCGCTATGGACGACAGGCGGTGGGCCTCGTTTCGAGGTCGTATGTAAAAGTCAACCCTTTTGCAAATTTAAATAATAAAATAATTAAAAAAAAAAATTTTAATTTCTCCCCCCCCCCCCCTTTATCTTCATTGCCCCCCCCCCCCCCCCGATTAATAAAATCAGAAACGAAAAAAAAAAAAAACCTAAACTAATCGAATCGCGCCGCCCCCCACTGACCTCGACGCCGACGAACCCTTCGCCGCACCCCTCCGTCAGACCTCCTTCCAGCGAAGGCGACGCAACCATCGAGCAACCCCCGAAGTCAACGCCTTCTCCGTCGAAGCTCGAAGCCGCCGCCCGTTCGAAGCCCTAGCGCCGCCCCTCGAAGCTTGCCGCCGACGAGCTGCAGAAACCCCCCCTCCTCTGTAAGTTTGTTTTTATTTATTTTATTTTTATTTTATATGAACTGAATTTTTATAAAGAATATTAAAACTGAATTTTATAAAAGAAATAAAACTGATTTGTATTATTAAAAGTATAAAACTGTTTGCTTTAAAAATTAAAACTGATTTTATTTTAGAAGTTAAAACTGAATTGATTTTTAAATAGGTTTTAAAACTAATTTTTAAAAAGATTTGAAAACTGAATTTTAATTAGTTTAAAACTGATTTTCTTTTTAGGATAAAAAAAATGATTTTTTATAAAAAGAGTAAAAACTGAATTTTTTTTTAAAGTATTTTAAACTGTTTTTTTATGAAGATTAAACTGTTTTTAATTAGAATCAAAACTGATTTTTTTAAGGATTTAAAACCGTTTTTTTTAGAGAATAAAAACCTGATTTTTTAAAAAAGAAATAAAAACCTGATTTTTTAAAAGGAATAAAAACTGATTTTCAAAAGCATATAAAAACTGATTTTTGGAAAAGGTTTAAACGTCAAAGAGAAAAAGATTTGAATTTTAAAAAGGAAAAAATCATATTTTTATATATTGAAAGTCAAAGGAAAAAAATCATATTTTTATATATTGAAAGTCAAAGGAAAAAAATCATATTTTTATATATTGAAAGTCGAAGTAAAAATCATATTTTTATATATTGAAAGTCGAAGTAAAAATCATATTTTTATATATTGAATAGCATCGTAAAAATTCGATTTTTACATATGTAGAGAATACGGGCGAAAGCGACAAAAGGCGAAGATTTCTATAAAGGAAGAGTCGTGCAGTTGGATAGCTATTGGTGAGATTTCTGATTTAAAATTTATATATATATATATATATGTGTGTGTGAAGTAAAAGTGAATTGCTATATATAAATATAAATATATATATATATATATATACGCCCCCTCGTCCACAAACCATGGACGATATTTATTGGTTGAAATAGTTGTGAAAATTGAATGATTGTTTGGGATTGTTTGTGATTGATATTGGTTGATTGTGGTTGAAAAATACCCATTGGTGGTTGTGAAATATTTGGTTGAAACCACATAGGATTAGTTTGTGGAAATGAAATAAATATATACATGCCGCCTGCGTGTGAACTAGATGCATGAACCCCATTGTCAAAAACCGCGAGGTTTTAAGGTAGAGCGAGGAGCCGTACTAGGGACGGTCCCGGTGTAACTACCCTGCCGTTATGCTGCCGAAATTTTGAATAATATTTGTGTGTTTGAATTATTTTCATATGCTTAAACTGTATTTATTCATTGTATAGAAAACATTCATGTGTTGAATTGATATTCATTCGTTGTTTAGAAATTCATGTGTTGAATGGTATTCATATTTTGAAATAAATTGTTCGATAATAAAAATCGCATTTTTATCTATATATAAAAACTATAGAAAACATTCATGTGTTGAATTGATATTCATTCGTTGTTTAGAAATTCATGTGTTGAATGGTATTCATATTTTGAAATAAATTGTTCGATAATAAAAATCGCATTTTTATCTATATATAAAAACTATAGAAAACATTCATGTGTTGAATTGATATTCATTCGTTGTTTAGAAATTCATGTGTTGAATGGTATTCATATTTTGAAATAAATTGTTCGATAATAAAAATCACATTTTTATCTATATATAGAAACTATAGAAAACATTCATGTGTTGAATTGATATTCATTCGTTGTTTAGAAATTCATGTGTTGAATGGTATTCATATTTTGAAATAAATTGTTCGATAATAAAAATCGCATTTTTATCTATATATAGAAACTATAGAAAACATTCATGTGTTGAATTGATATTCATTCGTTGTTTAGAAATTCATGTGTTGAATGGTATTCATATTTTGAAATAAATCGTTTGATAATAAAAATCACCTTTTATCGACTATATGAACTATATAGAAAAATAGTGTTTTGAAATGAATTGTTTTACAATAAAAATCACATTTTTATTGTATGCATAAATCGTTGAAATGTGAAGTGTTAAAAATAGCCACTTGTTCAAAATAAACATATATGAGTTGAAATATTCATTAATTAGCTAATGAAATGATTTGCACCTATTTATGTAACATTAGAATGAATGGAGTTTTTAAACCAAATAGAAATCAAATATGAAGTCGAATAGAAATTGAAAAATGATATGAACTGTATATATATGTACATGCAATATTCATTGAACAGGTTATAGCAAAGGGGCTAGAGAAGAGGAATAAAATTTTGTGCCCGACAAATAGGTACACATTTACTGATTTGTTTGGGTGATGATTTTGAGCCTGTTGGCTAGCCGCTTGGCTTTTTCTTTTTCTTTTTGAGATTAGAAGGACCGGGACGCTATTTGCGATTTCCCGATGCTCCCGGTGCAGGGGAGGTTATGGCGAAATTTTTCCAAAATTTAAGGTGTTAGAAAAATATTTGAAGTGAAAACGATATTGAAATTGTTGAATGAACTATATTTATATAAATATATAAATATAAATAAAATTAAAACGAAACGAAGCCGTGCAGTTCGTATTTTGAAACCGTGATTTCAAACGACTAGTGCGGGAAATCCGACCATTGGATTTTCCCGAAACCTCAACCGTCGGGTTCGCCTTGGAAATATCTTCCCAACGGCACCAACTTTGTAGAAATCCAACGGTTGGATTGTCTGGAATGTTTAATTCAAATATGAAGAAAAACAGCGCCAGAAACGATTATATTTATTTATATATATAAATATAATTATATTAAATCGAATAACGACGCTGCAGTTCGTAATTTGAAATCGAAAATTCAAACGATTGTACCGGGAGATCCGACCGTCGGATTTTCCCGAAACTGGAACCGTTGGATTCGTTTTGAAAAGACCTTTCTAATGATGTAAATTTTGTGAAGATCCAACGGTTAGATTTTCAGATATGTGTAAATCAAATCTGAAGAAAAACAGCACCACGGCCGCCTTGTGGCCCGAAGCGTCGTTTTGAATAAAATGGCTATTTTAAAATAAATAAAAATAGCGATAAATAGTTATAAAATATCATAAGCGATATGGAATGGAAATAAACTGAATTTGCTTGATTTATGTGGCTTTTGATGGTTGAATGTGTTTGGTGTGAAAATTACATTAAAGAACACAATTGGTGTTGTCGAATAATTTAACCATTGAAATAAATTGATTTGAAATTCTAAATATACGTGAATTATTTGAGAAGGCCGAGTTAATTCTCATTTCAAATAATTGACCGACGATTCAAAGTCGAAGATGAAGACGATGGTCGAAGACCGGAGATCTTCACCTCGTTTGGATGGTAACCGAGGTCCTGATTGGGAGGCATCCCGAAATATGGATAACGAGTGGTGATCGTCCAGACGTACGTGTTGGTCGATGGGTTTGCGAGGTATTTAGTGCCTCCGGTTTCGTTCAGACCCAGAACGGACTTGTAAATGGACTGTGTGTCTGACATAGGATTTATTCTGTGTGGCATGCTAAGATGCAGTGATCAAGGCTTCTGTTGAAAAGCAAAGTCCTGTGGTGATGATCAAAGCACCGCCTGTGTGGCATAGCTTTGTGTATAACATGAATTCGCGAGCCTCACACCCCGGTATGAACCTAAAACGGGAGAACGGACCTCAGGGAGGGCCTACGTTTCCTCCTAGCTAAAAGTGGCGTCAGTGGTTTTACACGCCCTGACGAGTTTGACTTATGTGGTTGTTGCTGTTGCGAGGCGCCTCGGTTAGATCGGACGATCCGGGTCCGATGGAGTCACTTGTTGGCTCGCTTACGCCCCAAAGGGCGGCGAAACGTAGTGCTCAGGCATTTTTAATCCACTCCATGTGGACCGGCCCTGTCGCTCCAAGGATCGATGCGTTCTGATCCTGAGACTCGGGCTAGGCAGTCTCGAATTTGGTAAGGACTATCTTTTGCCTTGGTTCATGACGGAAATCCAATTTCCAAATACGACATCGTGCGGTTTTGATTGTATATATATATGGCGACATGATATATGGTACCCATGCCGTCTATGATTGATAGTTATGATTTGAAATTGTTTTCAAAAACATATAAACACTAGCAATAATATCAATTGCCTTCGTTTTATTCGTATCAATCATATTTTGGCCATTATAAAGTAAAACTCTATCCTCCGGTTTGCGTTGCATTGTGTGATGGGAACTGAGTCTTATAATGGCTTCATTTTTATAAGAAGCATAGCGATGTTTAAAAGAAAGATTTGTTTTAAAGCACTGGCAATCCAATGGAGTAAACCCGTTCCACGAAAGTGGCGTGGTCCTGTGATTTGCCAATTATATATGTGTTGAGTGGATTTCTCATACCAGTCCCATGACTGACTCGTAGTTTGTTTCACTCTCAAACTTGGGTGCCCCTTTTTCTACACGGGCAGCCTTGTATTCAGGTTTAGCTGGTTCTTTCTGGATAGCTGGAGCTGAAGATGGATTCTATCATTTATTCTTTTTATGCTGTTCAGCTCCTATTGTACATATTTTGTTTATTTCCGCTGTAGACATTTATGTATAGCTGAACTCTATTTGTACTAAGTAAGATCCTGTATACTGTGTAACTCTGATGATTAATTTTATCCAGTATATTTTGTTGTTCATATCTGGTGTATTTATTTAATTCTGTTCTGCTATTATATGTTTCTGTGTTATATTCCAAAGATAACCTTGTTTCTGTGAGAACGGGAAATCGGGTCGTCTCAACGTGGTATCAGAGCTTTGGTTAAGCTTAGTTCTGGAATATAACATTTGAACGAACTCGTCAGAAATAGAACCAGTAGTGTTCTAGGACGGGTAACTCTATACAGATAGGATCAGTAATATCCTAGTATGAGTAAAGCAGAATGAAATTACACCTTGATAGACACATTTACATTGAAGTATGTGTTTCTATGTTTTAAAATACCTTTTCTGTGACCTGACACTTGATCTGCTAATTGCAGAAGTACTAGAAAAATGAGTGCCAGAAACAGAAGAAATACAGAACCCGATCTACAGGCTCTATTCAAGAGATATCGAAATCTGGGTGGACAAAAATTCTCGGGTAATGAATCTATTATTCAAACTCAAGCTTGGATGAGTTCTGTCGAAAAAATCTTTGAGCATATCCAGTTGAGAGATGACCAGAAACGGTTAGTAGCATCTTGGGCGCTCAAAGAGGAAGCTTTAATCTGGTGGGAAACAATCATCAAAAATAATCCAGAAGGTGATATCACCTGGGACAGATTCAAAGTGATTTTCTTAGAAAGATTTACTCCTCCCGAAGTAACCGAGAGATTATGTGATGAATTTTCTTATCTAATACAAGGTGATATGACCATTCCCGAATATCATAAGAAATTCAATGAACTTTCTCACTTTGCCCCTCATCTAATTGAAAATCCGAAGAGGAAAAATCTGAGATTTATTCACGGGCTTCAAAGGAAATACCAGAATAAAGTATTGGGGCATGTGAAGCTTCCTTTTTCAGAAATGATTTATATGGCTTATCAATATGAAGATCTAGATAAGAAAGGTATGTTACAGTGCGAAGAGGAAGTCAGCTCTAGTAATAAAATTGAGTCTGAAACTGATCATCCAGAGGCCAGTACAAAGTCTGATGTCAGTAAGAAGCCCAGTGCCAAGAGAAAAAGGGCTAAATCTGAAAAAGAGCGGGCAACGACTGCCACATGCTCTAACTGCAATAAACAGGGGCATCTGACCAGGAAGTGTAAAACCTCGAAGAAGCGAAAGAAGGGGTCTAAACCCGATAACCAATTCCGAGAGAATAGAAAGTGCGTTCAATGCCGTCGGACTGGCCATCTTGAAAAGGACTGCAAGCAATTTAAGAAGTCCAAAGCAGCGCAAGTAAATGAAGTGGTAGAAGTACCTGCATCCTCGTCTGTTCAGGAAAGATCTGATGTTCTAGAAGGCACGCTCAATGTCAAAAACATTCCAGTAAAAGTACTGTTTGACACAGGCGCGTCATGAAGCTTTATTGCAAAGAGTGCAGTCAAGAAACTGGATTTGAATTTGAAGAAGCTCAAAGAGCCAATGACTGTCCAAAATCCAGTTGGAGGTTCCATCAATCTCAGTTGGATTTGTGCAGTACCTGTCTCTTTTTCTTGCTATAAATTCCCTATTATCTCTATCATCATGAATTTTAATGAATTCGAACTTATTCTGGAATTGGATTGGTAGTTGTGTTGTGTGATCGTAGATTTATCAAACCACTTTCGACTTTATTCCTTTTCGGGGACGAAAAGTTTTAAGTGGGGGAGATTGTAACGACCCAGAAAATCTGAACCAATTTAAAATTTTTAAATTGGCTAAAATAATGGATTTTAAATATTTAAAATAAATATTTTAAATAATGGCGATGAAAACTGAGTTTGAATCGACAATTGAAAACGAATATAATTAATTATAATTATATATAGAATTGAAAATGGCGCGGTAGTTCGATAATTCGATTTCAAACTTCAATTGAATATACCGGGTGCAAAACAATCCGGATTTTAGTGAAACCAAAAATATTTAAATATGTTAGTGAATATCTTTCTAACGAATCCGACCAATCGAAATTTGATAGCGGGAATCAAAAGATATGTCCAGTTGAAAATTCTGAATAGTCGCTATGGAATTCAGGCCCTTAAAAATGGACATTTTGCAGATGACCTCGGATTTCGACGAAACCACTTTTGTTGGGTCCGCAGTGTCAAGTTATTGCTAGATTTCAAATTTCATAATTTTTCGAATCAATGTGTGAGCGTGGCAAAAGAAAACGCGTTTGACCAGTTTTCGTTGATTTTAATCGACTGGAAATTGGCCATTTTTCAAACGGTCTCAGAATTCGACGAAACTAGTTTTGTTAGGACCGTATCGTCAATACGAAGCTAGAAAATATTTTTCTAGAATTTTTCTAGTTAGTATGTGACCCCGGTAATTTGAAATGTGCGTTTAAAATTCAATATAGTGATTTAAATGAAAATTCAAAAGGAAACTGATTGTAACGATCAAATCAGCTTGCGATACATATCCCATTGTGTTCGGAATGGGGGTAAAACGCTATGGACGACAGGCGGTGGGCCTCGTTTCGAGGTCGTATGTAAAAGTCAACCCTTTTGCAAATTTAAATAATAAAATAATAAAAAAATAATTTTTAATTTCTCCCCCCCCCCCCTTTATCTTCATTGCCCCCCCCCCCGATTAATAAAATCAGAAACGAAATAAAAAAAAAAGAAAACCTAAACTAATCGAATCGCGCCGCCCCCCACTGACCTCGACGCCGACGAACCCTTCGCCGCATCCCTCCGTCAGACCTCCTTCCAGCGAAGGCGACGCAACCATCGAGCAACCCCCGAAGTCAACGCCTTCTCCGTTGAAGCTCGAAGCCGCCGCCCGTTCGAAGCCCTAGCGCCGCCCCTCGAAGCTTGCCGCCGACGAGCTGCAGAAACCCCCCCTCCTCTGTAAGTTTGTTTTTATTTATTTTATTTTTATTTTATATGAACTGAATTTTTATAAAGAATATTAAAACTGAATTTTATAAAATAAATAAAACTGATTTGTATTATTAAAAGTATAAAACTGTTTGCTTTAAAAATTAAAACTGATTTTATTTTAGAAGTTAAAACTGAATTGATTTTTAAACAGGTTTTAAAACTAATTTTTAAAAAGATTTGAAAACTGAATTTTAATTAGTTTAAAACTGATTTTCTTTTTAGGATAAAAAAAATGATTTTTATAAAAAGAGTAAAAACTGAATTTTTAAAAGAGTAAAAACTGAAATTTTTTTTAAAGTATTTTAAACTGTTTTTTTATGAAGATTAAACTGTTTTTAATTAGAATCAAAACTGATTTTTTTTAAGGATTTAAAACCGTTTTTTTTTAGAGAATAAAAACCTGATTTTTTAAAAAAGAAATAAAAACCTGATTTTTTAAAAGGAATAAAAACTGATTTTCAAAAGCATATAAAAACTGATTTTTGGAAAAGGTTTAAACGTCAAAGAGAAAAAGATTTGAACTTTAAAAAGGAAAAAATCATATTTTTATATATTGAAAGTCAAAGGAAAAAAAATCATATTTTTATATATTGAAAGTCAAAGGGAAAAAATCATATTTTTATATATTGAAAGTCGAAGTAAAAATCATATTTTTATATATTGAAAGTCGAAGTAAAAATCATATTTTTATATATTGAATAGCATCGTAAAAATTCGATTTTTACATATGTAGAGAATACGGGCGAAAGCGACAAAAGGCGAAGATTTCTATAAAGGAAGAGTCGTGCAGTTGGATAGCTATTGGTGAGATTTCTGATTTAAAATTTATATATATATATATATATATGTGTGAAGTAAAAGTGAATTGCTATATATAAATATGTATATATATATATATATATATATATATATATATATATACGCCCCCTCGTCCACAAACCATGGACGATATTTATTGGTTGAAATAGTTGTGAAAATTGAATGATTGTTTGGGATTGTTTGTGATTGATATTGGTTGATTGTGGTTGAAAAATACCCGTTGGTGGTTGTGAAATATTTGGTTGAAACCACATAGGATTAGTTTGTGGAAATGAAATAAATATATACATGCCGCCTGCGTGCGAACTAGATGCATGAACCCCATTGTCAAAAACCGCGAGGTTTTAAGGTAGAGCGAGGAGCCGTACTAGGGACGGTCCCGGTGTAACTACCCTGCCGTTATGTTGCCGAAATTTTGAATAATATTTGTGTGTTTGAATTATTTTCATATGCTTAAACTATATTTATTCATTGTATAGAAAACATTCATGTGTTGAATTGATATTCATTCGTTGTTTAGAAATTCATGTGTTGAATGGTATTCATATTTTGAAATAAATTGTTCGATAATAAAAATCGCATTTTTATCTATATATAAAAACTATAGAAAACATTCATGTGTTGAATTGATATTCATTCGTTGTTTAGAAATTCATGTGTTGAATGGTATTCATATTTTGAAATAAATTGTTCGATAATAAAAATCGCATTTTTATCTATATATAAAAACTATAGAAAACATTCATGTGTTGAATTGATATTCATTCGTTGTTTAGAAATTCATGTGTTGAATGGTATTCATATTTTGAAATAAATTGTTCGATAATAAAAATCACATTTTTATCTATATATAGAAACTATAGAAAACATTCATGTGTTGAATTGATATTCATTCGTTGTTTAGAAATTCATGTGTTGAATGGTATTCATATTTTGAAATAAATTGTTCGATAATAAAAATCGCATTTTTATCTATATATAGAAACTATAGAAAACATTCATGTGTTGAATTGATATTCATTCGTTGTTTAGAAATTCATGTGTTGAATGGTATTCATATTTTGAAATAAATCGTTTGATAATAAAAATCACCTTTTATCGACTATATGAACTATATAGAAAAATAGTGTTTTGAAATGAATTGTTTTACAATAAAAATCACATTTTTATTGTATGCATAAATCGTTGAAATGTGAAGTGTTAAAAATAGCCACTTGTTCAAAATAAACATATATGAGTTGAAATATTCATTAATTAGCTAATGAAATGATTTGCACCTATTTATGTAACATTAGAATGAATGGAGTTTTTAAACCAAATAGAAATCAAATATGAAGTCGAATAGAAATTGAAAAATGATATGAACTGTATATATATGTACATGCAATATTCATTGAACAGGTTATAGCAAAGGGGCTAGAGAAGAGGAATAAAATTTTGTGCCCGACAAATAGGTACACATTTACTGATTTGTTTGGGTGATGATTTTGAGCCTGTTGGCTAGCCGCTTGGCTTTTTCTTTTTCTTTTTGAGATTAGAAGGACCGGGACGCTATTTGCGATTTCCCGATGCTCCCGGTGCAGGGGAGGTTATGGCGAAATTTTTCCAAAATTTAAGGTGTTAGAAAAATATTTGAAGTGAAAACGATATTGAAATTGTTGAATGAACTATATTTATATAAATATATAAATATAAATAAAATTAAAACGAAACGAAGCCGTGCAGTTCGTATTTTGAAACCGTGATTTCAAACGACTAGTGCGGGAAATCCGACCATTGGATTTTCCCGAAACCTCAACCGTCGGGTTCGCCTTGGAAATATCTTCCCAACGGCACCAACTTTGTAGAAATCCAACGGTTGGATTGTCTGGAATGTTTAATTCAAATATGAAGAAAAACAGCGCCAGAAACGATTATATTTATTTATATATATAAATATAATTATATTAAATCGAATAACGACGCTGCAGTTCGTAATTTGAAATCGAAAATTCAAACGATTGTACCGGGAGATCCGACCGTCGGATTTTCCCGAAACTGGAACCGTTGGATTCGTTTTGAAAAGACCTTTCTAATGATGTAAATTTTGTGAAGATCCAACGGTTAGATTTTCAGATATGTGTAAATCAAATCTGAAGAAAAACAGCGCCACGGCCGCCTTGTGG
This sequence comes from Allium sativum, assembly GCA_030737875.1. Lineage (NCBI taxonomy): Eukaryota > Viridiplantae > Streptophyta > Magnoliopsida > Asparagales > Amaryllidaceae > Allium > Allium sativum. The sequence goes on along the minus strand of JASFAX010000020.1, from coordinate 37,296,726 downwards.
CCCGAAGCGTCGTTTTGAATAAAATGGCTATTTTAAAATAAATAAAAATAGCGATAAATAGTTATAAAATATCATAAGCGATATGGAATGGAAATAAACTGAATTTGCTTGATTTATGTGGCTTTTGATGGTTGAATGTGTTTGGTGTGAAAATTACATTAAAGAACACAATTGGTGTTATCGAATAATTTAACCATTGAAATAAATTGATTTGAAATTCTAAATATACGTGAATTATTTGAGAAGGCCGAGTTAATTCTCATTTCAAATAATTGACCGACGATTGAAAGTCGAAGATGAAGACGATGGTCGAAGACCGGAGATCTTCACCTCGTTTGGATGGTAACCGAGGTCCTGATTGGGAGGCATCCCGAAATATGGATAATGAGTGGTGATCGTCCAGACGTACGTGTTGGTCGATGGGTTTGCGAGGTATTTAGTGCCTCCGGTTTCGTTCAGACCCAGAACGGACTTGTAAATGGACTGTGTGTCTGACATAGGATTTATTTTGTGTGGCATGCTAAGATGCAGTGATCAAGGCTTCTGTTGAAAAGCAAAGTCCTGTGGTGATGATCAAAGCACCGCCTGTGTGGCATAGCTTTGTGTATAACGTGAATTCACGAGCCTCACACCCCGGTATGAACCTAAAACGGGAGAACGAACCTCAGGGAGGGCCTACGTTTCCTCCTAGCTAAAAGTGGCGTCAGTGGTTTTACACGCCCTGACGAGTTTGACTTATGTGGTTGTTGCTGTTGCGAGGCGCCTCGGTTAGATCGGACGATCCGGGTCCGATGGAGTCACTTGTTGGCTCGCTTACGCCCCAAAGGGCGGTGAAACGTAGTGCTCAGGCATTTTTAATCCACTCCGTGTGGACCGGCCCTGTCGCTCCAAGGATCGATGCGTTCTGATCCTGAGACTCGGGCTAGGCAGTCTCGAATTCGGTAAGGACTATCTTTTGCCTTGGTTCATGACGGAAATCCAATTTCCAAATACGACATCGTGCGGTTTTGATTGTATATATATATGGCGACATGATATATGGTACCCATGCCGTCTATGATTGATAGTTATGATTTGAAATTGTTTTCAAAAACATATAAACACTAGCAATAATATCAATTGCCTTCGTTTTATTCGTATCAATCATATTTTGGCCATTATAAGGTAAAACTCTATCCTCCGGTTTGCGTTGCATTGTGTGATGGGAACCGAGTCTTATAATGGCTTCATTTTTATAAGAAGCATAGCGATGTTTAAAAGAAAGATTTGTTTTAAAGCACTGGCAATCCAATGGAGTAAACCCGTTCCACGAAAGTGGCGTGGTCCTGTGATTTGCCAATTATATATGTGTTGAGTGGATTTCTCATACCAGTCCCATGACTGACTCGTAGTTTGTTTCACTCTCAAACTCGGGTGCCCCTTTTTCTACACGGGCAGCCTTGTATTCAGGTTTAGCTGGTTCTTTCTGGATAGCTGGAGCTGAAGATGGATTCTATCATTTATTCTTTTTATGCTGTTCAGCTCCTATTGTACATATTTTGTTTATTTCCGCTGTAGACATTTATGTATAGCTGAACTCTATTTGTACTAAGTAAGATCCTGTATACTGTGTAACTCTGATGATTAATTTTATCCAGTATATTTTGTTGTTCATATCTGGTGTATTTATTTAATTCTGTTCTGCTATTATATGTTTCTGTGTTATATTCCAAAGATAACCTTGTTTCCGTGAGAACGGGAAATCGGGTCGTCTCACGCATACTTTGTGGATTTGATGAGTAGGGTGTTTCGGGAGTTCCTTAACAAGTTTGTGGTAGTTTTCATGGATGATATTCTGATCTTCTCAAAAGATGAAGAAGAGCATGCTAGACATCTCAAGGAAGTCATGGAAACACTTACAGCACACCAGTTAAAGGCTAAGTTCTCCAAATGCCATTTTTGGAGGAAGGAAGTTCGATTCCTTGGACATGTAGTTTCTAAGCAAGGCATAGTCGTGGACCCTGCAAAGATAGTCGCGGTACATGACTGGAAAATTCCTAAGAATGCAATGGAGGTGTGGAGCTTTCTCGGTTTAGCGGGCTACTACATGAAGTTCATTTAGGACTTCGCTAAGATTTTAGCCCCGCTTACTAAGTTAACAAAGAAGAACCTAGCTTTTGTATGGGACATAGAGTGTGACGTTGCTTTTCAGAGACTCAAGAGAGCCCTCACCACAGCTCCAGTTTTGGCATTACCTGATGAAGGCAAGTAGTTTATGGTGTACACGGATGCGTGCGGCACAGGATTAGGCGTTGTCCTAATGCAAGAGGGAAGAGTAATATGCTACGGGGGCAGACAACTTAAAGTTCATGAGAAAAACTATCCCACTCATGACTTGGAGTTGGCCGCGATTGTTTTTGCACTTAATGCTTAGCACCATTATCTTCTAGGGGAGAGGTTTGAGCTGTATACCGACCACAAATCGCTTAAGTACCTCTTCTCACAGAAAGACTTGAATCTGAGACAACAGCGGTGGATGGAGTTCTTGGCATCATATGACTTCGATATAGCTTATACCCCTGGCAAGGGTAATGTGGTGGCAGACGCGCTAAGTAGAAAAAGGTTGACTTTGAGCCCCTTGTTTGTTGAAAGGAAAAGCCTTGAGTTTATAACAACCTTTGATTTTACACCTGCTGTTGAGTCATTGACTGCTACGTTTGCATCTCTTGAGTTAAGACCTAACTTCTAGATCAAGTAGGGACTTCATAGAAGGAAGACCCACATATAGTCGAAATCATGGACAAGCTGATTAGTGGTGAGACGTCAAGTCACCTCAGTAGGTATGCCATAGATGACAAGGGATGGCTAAGGCGCGATGGAAGGCTATGTGTCCCGCAAGTGGGAGACTTAGTAAGGAAAGTCCTCGAGGAGGCGCATCACTCGAAGATGGCCATACATCCTGGAGGGGATAAGATGTACAGGGATATGAAACACATTTTCTTTTGGGCTGGAATGAAAAAGGATGTGGCAGAGTTCGTTTCGAAGTGCATGGTGTGCCAACAAGTAAAGGCCGAGTTGAAGAAGCCTGGTGGGCTATTACATCCTTTGGAGGTTCCGCAATGGAAATTGGAGAGTATCTCGATGGATTTCGTGGATGGACTGCCTAGGTCAAGGAAGGGAAATACTAGCATATGGGTCATAGTTGATAGACTCACGAAAAGTGCTCACTTCATTCCGGTGAAAAGCAAGAGGACCGCATCAGGGCTAGCGTCTATTTACCTTCGAGAGATAGTACGGTTGCGTGGAGTTCCTTCTAGTATAGTTAGTGATCATGACCCGATTTTCACTAGCCAGTTTTGGAATAGTCAGCAAGAAGCAATGTGTACACGACTGAATTTAAGCACGGCCTATCACCCATAGACGGATGGACAAACCGAAAGGGTAAATAGAGTACTAGAAGATCTCCTGAGGCTATGCATTCTTGACTTTGGTGGTACTTGGGAAGACCATCTTCCGCTCGTGGAATTTGCATATAACAATAGTTACCAAGCTCGCATCGTAATGGCACCGTTCGAAGCCCTTTATGGAAGACCGTTTAAATCGCCAACTTGTTGGTGGGAGACGACATACAGACTTATACTTGGGCCTGACATGATAAGAGACACTTCTGAGAAGATTGAATTGATACGAAGACGGATGAAAACGGCCCAAGATAGACAGAAATCTTATGCGGACCAGAGAAGGACAGACCTAAAGTTCGAATTCGTAGATATGGTCTTTATAAAAGTTTCTCCATTACGCAATATAGTTCGTTTTGGAGCAGTTGGAAAGCTAGCACCAAGGTTCGTAGGACCGTTCCCTATCACTGAGAGGATTGGATGGATGGCCTATAGGGTAGACTTACCCGAGAAACTGACTGGAGTACACAATGTCTTTCACGTCTCGCATCCCTGAAAGTGCTTGCATGAGTCGGCCGAAGTGGTTGAGCCAAGCATCCTTGAAGACGTAGAAGTGGAAAAAGAAGCAACATTGAGGCGAGTTCCGATTCGTATCTTAGGAACGGAGATTAAGAAGCTAAGGAATCGAGCAGTCAAGCTAGTTAAAGTGCAGTGGAGTGAAGCCCAAGAAGACGCAACTTGGGAAACCGAAGAGAAGATACGCACGCTTTACCCATTTATTTTTGAGGGTACATTCTCGATCTCTTTTTCCTATAAACTTGAAAACCTTTTCGTATCATGCTTCTACTATCTACGTTTGTCTTGTTATCTTCTCGATCTTATCTTGAGAACCTTAGGTAGAACCATATGGATGTAAACATGTGATTGAAGCATTTTATGGTTGATGTTTGCAAATGGTTGCAAGTGGCTGCTAGTGGATGCATGACACACATTAGGCACTAGATTGGCTCAGTCACATTTTCATGTTGCATATGCATGTGTGCTTATACTTGTACATGGATGGAACTTGTTATGCTATCACTTGGATGTTGCATATGAATGAATGTTTGTGCACTCATGTAAAGATTATAAACTATGTTAGGAATTTGCATACATGTTGGATTCATTACACTAACATATTTTGCATTAAGGAGGTTTACTGAATCAGTAACCGCCTGATCTTTTGCATTAGACAAGTACATATACACACACTTTCTGCATATGTTCATACAGCACTGGAAATCTTTTAAGGACAATGATTGCCTGCGGATGATGCTTTGAGTAGATAGATGATGGATGGAAGGACACATCCTCCCTAACTTAGAGATTTTGGGGACGAAATCCTTTAAGGATGGGAGAATGTAACAACCCGTATTTTTATAACGTGTAATAACCATAAATCAAGGCAGAATTAATTTTTAAAATAAGAATCAAGGGAAACAGGTTACTCCATTACGTTCGTCTCGAAATTCTTCTTGGAAACGAGTCCGAGTTTTCGAAAATCGGAGTCCGTATGACCAAGTTATGACCTTTCGAAGTTTTCAGAAGTTTTCAAGTTGAAAATAGCTCAGAATTCGAATTCAAAATTCGAATTTCAAACCTCAGAATGGACTGGGCGGGAAATTTCCTGCCCAGGACTAGGTCGACCTAGGGGTCGACTATGTAGTCGACCTGCCCAGGACCAGGTCGACCCTAGTGTCGACCTGGGGGTCGACCTGGTGGCCGAGTCCACTTTTGAAGCTGGATTCACTCTGATGTTTCTGGCCTTGTTTCTGTCTACATTCGTTGACCTGACCCTATATATACAGCCCCTAACACTTGTATCTCTACACAAAATTCTTTCTGATCTTATGCTGCTCTAATTCTGGTTGAAAAGTTAGAGAAAGGGACTACTTCTTCTACGTCGAAACTACGTTGCTGATTTGGGGATTTCTGTTAGGACTTGACTAAGCATATAAAGATTCAACATCGACTCTCTTTTTCTAGTTCTCGAACCATGATCTGTAAGCCCCAGTTATTTTTAGATTTAAACTGTAAATATAATATGAATATGTTGTAAATTGAAATTGGACCTATGTATGATGACTGTTTTACATCCATTCTTGTTCATCTTGGATCTTGACTCTTGGATATATTACTATGACATTGATTTGGGACCTATTCATGTTGTAAATCAAAAAGAAAAATCCCTCATATTATCATGTTGAATCTACTATTAGTCACAAGTTTATGACTATCACCTTATGTCAATCGCTACCATGACTATACTATGACCTTATGTCAATCGTTACTATGACTATACTATCACCTTATGACAACTGTTATCTTGACTAGTACCTTATTTTGTTAGATTTGGAATCTTTATGTTTGAGGCCAATATTCCATATGCCAGTAATGTTATGATCATTTATCTCAAGTCATACCATGCTATGCTAGTAATCACTTCTGCCACCTTATACCCGTCCCTTTTTATGTTATTCCCTAATTAGATTTATTTGTATCAATTCGAGCTTATGTGCGATGGGAATACGATTTGGGTAGACTAGGTAAAACATGAATTGACTTTGAACTTGAACTTGAACGTTGTTATAACTAGAACCTGGATATGGACATGAACTTGACACGATTTGACATGAAACATGACATGAAAACTCGACATGATTTTTGACATGAAAACTTGAACGTGGGTATGACAATTAGATAAACTTGAAAATGGCCAACTCGAGATTGGGTTGAGTTTGTAGTGTAAATCTGCCCGGAACCGCCCGGCAAATACAGTGACTGCAAACAATAGGATTCAATGAGGGTAGTTGGTCATATCGTACGAAAACCCGAGGTTAGACTATGTTGTGGAGTAAATCTGCCCGTAACCGCCCGGCAAATCCAGTGACCACAACAGTTGGTCTAATGTGAGAGGTTGTGTGACAACCTAGAAAAATTGATGTTTAAAAGATAAATTAAGTTAAGATTCAATGTGAAATAAATATTTATATTTGAGATTTTGTCGAAAACTTGAACAATAGGTGCGAACCATTTCATAAATTTATAAACAAACGTGATTTTCATTACTAACCGATTTGAGTATTTAGCGATAAAACTCCTTTGTTGTTTGAAATAAACATTATGGAAAGAATTGTACCGTTATTAATTCAATTTGCAATTTAAGTAAGAAATGAATTTAATTTTTATCATGAAAATAAAATTAACTTGGAAATTATTTTGCAATTTAATTAAGAAGTTATTTTTGTCTTGCAATTTGGTAAGTAGAAATTATATGCTTGAGATTCAACTTAGAATTTGGACTGATTTTAATATAGTGCTCATTCAAAAATAAAAGTGCATTAACGTTTGTCAATGTTCATGAAATTAATAAATAGTGAGCCGTTTGGAACATTTAAGACTTGACATATGTACCAAAATTAAGTTTGAAATAAATACCATTTGAGAAATAATTTATTTTGAATAAAGAATTTATAAACATAATAAAATATCTTTAAGATTTGTTTACTTCCAATTAAACTATTGAGTATAATGACACGATGAAAATAAAAGATTAACTTTGAAAAAAATTCAAAATCTAATTGAAGGAGCAAATTTATTGAAGAGAGAATTTTGTTGCAAAGAAAGATATCATTGGAATAAATTAATTTACAATTTAAACCGTTAAGTAAATAGTGTAATAAAACGCTTAAATCAATTTTTAATTTGTGAGTTGAAAATTTTAATATAAATAATAATAAATTTTGGAATTGCGTTAAGAAATAAATTATTGATTTGAACGAGGAATGTAGTTGCAGCATAAAACATCTTTGAGATTTAATCAGTTCAAATCAAATCATTAAGTAAATATAAAATGTTAGAATTCCTTTTTACATTATTTTAATTAAGGAATGGATTTAATACTAATTTTGTGTTCGATTAAGAAGGGAAAATAAATGTTTATATTTTGAACATAGTATTCACAAGAAATTGCATTTGCAAGTAAAATCTCATGTAAACTTTCTGCTAAAAATAAAAAGAAAAAAATTTGTGTTGAAATGTAACAGTGAAATGAATGACAATAAAGCATGTAATTTATTGTGAACAAGGAATTTATTGTGTAGTAAAATATCGCCAAAACATAAGTGTAAATGGTGCCATATATGTTAAATTCATTTCCAAATATAAGTTTCATTTTTAATTGGTGATTTATTTCGCTGGAACAATGCTATTTATAACGCAGTTAATGTAATAGAAACAAAGAATGAAATTTTGATGTACAAACAGTGTAATTAAACTAAATTATAACGCATATATATATATATATAAACAATTCATAATAAAAGGAAATGAACTTCGCAATAGAATATGCACATTATTCCATTCATGATAATTTAATTTATTAATTAGAATTTGCTGAAATTTAATGTACATAGTAAATAACGTTGTTGTCAACACCACGTGTTATCCTTTGTTCCCCTCTTCTGCATTATATAATGCCTAGCTCCTTCTTCCTGTTCTACTCAAACAACCTTTTCCTCTTCTAAAATAAAGTACGCTTTTGTCACTCCTCTGAAACATTTCTACTCCTTCCTCTTTTGATTTCTCGAACAAGCCCCTCCCACAAGTTCCACCGCCTTGCCATCCGCTACGGACAGTCTACCATTTCATCCATCCTCCACCGAATTGCAGCACCCATACCGAACACACTCGACCTCCTCTTACTTTAGAAAGTGTAGAGATAAGTTAAGAATAGACGAGAGAGTATATATATTTTATATACATATATACGAGTTGAGTTGCTGGAAGAGAGTTGCGCATCAAATTTGAGCAGAATTGTACGTGATTTTTTAAGCCGATCCGCAATAGGTGCAAGGATCACGGTGAAGATTGGAAAGCATATATCTGTGAGAACACTAATTTAAGACTTATTTTTAATTAATTATGATAAGTACGTAGTTATAATTAAGTTATAATCGGTTGCTATTGAATGGTTGTCATTTTTTGCAATGGATGATTGTAGCTAGCACACAACCAACACTAAGCGTTAATTTGCATAACGCTTGTACACAAAATTTGATGGTTGCTAAATTTGTTAATATGTTGATTTATGAATTGTGCCCTTTTTGGTTGTTTCACACACATCATTACTGTGGAATATACGAGTGGTCGGTTTAAATCTCCTTCTTACTTGAATAGCAAATTTTAATAAAATAAATAAAAGTTGAAAAAGACAACCCTCAAATTTAATGGAAAATTTAATAGTTGAACTATTTCCATAAGTACGAAGTGATTTAAAATATCTTAAAATGGTTTTAGATCCTTAAGGTTCCTAACAAGTTTTGAAGTGTGTAGTGTCATAACCATTTTAAACATAAAATTGATTTGAGTTATATTGGTTTAGCTATCCGTACACTTTAATTTTGATTAAGAAAATTTGATTTAAACATATAACCAAACATTGGTTTATCATATACACTTAGTTCTACTATTTTAAAGACCACTTATATGTTTGAAATCAATTATGCAAGTGTTGAAACTTATCAAAAGGGAAATTGATTTTGATTACCAGTTGGCTATGTAAACATTTGTAACATAAGCGTTGAAATTTAGTTGGAAGTAAGATTTGAGTTTCATAATTAAACATTAGATGATTTAATGCACTTGGTACCATTTCCTTTAAAAGACCGTTTGTAAGCTTTAAACAATGATACAAATTTGGTGATATTATACTAAGTTCCAATAAATTTCGAAAATGGTTTTAACTAAAGTTATGAAACCTTAACAGTGAACTTGAAAGATTGGACAAATTTTAACCTTTATCGAATGTAAAAAAATGTATATTAATTTCAATTCTTTCAAGTATATATAATTATATACCGAAACGTTCTAGGGTGACAGAGAGGATAGTGTCTAAGGCTTGGGTTTGGAAAATATAGTTTCCTGCTCTTCCTGGCTATCCCTAACTGATCCGACGAACGTGATGGTCAATTTAAAATCGGATTTGAAATATAATTCAACCCAATTGAGTTTTGGAATTTTTATGAATCATATTTCAATGATCTGAACTTTGGAAAAATTTGAACCTATGTGGGATAAATGTCTATGCTATAACAATTTTGCATTTCCTTAATATAATTTAGTTGAAATTTATGAACCCAAGAATTCAAACTATAAAGGATTTGAAATATTTTGAAAGATTTTGGTGAGTTAAATAAATCCAAATTTAGACTTGGAAATGGAAAAATGAGTAAATAAATCCTGGGTATGGGATGTATAAAGGGGCAATTAAGATGGTAATGAGATTTAAAGAATTTGAGATAATCCAACTTTATCATAAGCAACTTGATAAACATTAGGAAGGAGATTTGGATTGAAACCAGTATAGTCCATAGCTTCTTTTAAAATACGCTTATTACTTGGAAAGACCGGGATCAGACTTAAGTCTGAAAACCATTCCAAGTGGTAATACGATGTTATTGAAGACTTGGAAGTGAAAAATGAAGACCGGGAATCTTTGGATTATTCGGATAGATTGACATTTATGTCTCGAATCAGGCCGTACACCTGATACGAGGTTATAAGTGGCATGAGGTCTGAATATATACAAGGATTTTCAGATTTTGTTCCGTTCAGACCCAGAATGGACTTGTATGGATTGTGTGTCTAACAGTGTAATTTGTCCACGTAGCACCGATTCCTGTGAATACATATCGGAGTTGTGGCAATTGATTATTCCCGTCTCTAAGTTACGGTCTTAGAGGTTATGTATTAATAGAAATCAGTGACATGTTGTAAATTGACAATGTGGCATACTCAAGTTATGAAATGAGCTAGTGATGATATCATTATGTATATCGTGACTTCGACGAACCTCACACCTCGGATTGATGGTAAACTGGCAGTTAGGTTGTATACATTTTATTGAAACTTGGAAGCTTCGGCGGTAGATCTACTTTGAAACTTGCGAAAAAAGGGGTATGTTCGGTGTCCGTGTCTGGATGTTAACCGGTGATTTACCCGGTGTTTGGTGTCCGAGCCTGGATGAAAACCATGAACCGTGAGGTTGCACCTAGTTCCGGATTGATCTTTCATGTTAGGAACCATTAGATTAGAACCCAACAACCAATACGAGCCTTTCGTTTTGTTTGTAAACTATGTAAGTGGGCATAGACACTATGCTTGCTAAGATTAATATATTTATTTGTGAAACGGTTTTCAATGTTTTGCACTAATAGTATAAAGAGGATTTTCACTTATGAAAGCATGTTTGGTTATCATAAGGCAAAACTCGCCCATTTGGTGTGCGCTTGCATTGTGTGATGTGGGACGAGTTTATGATAGCTTCATTTTCCAAAGGACATTACGAATTTATATGCACGAGCATTCACATGGAGTAAACCCGTTCCGCATTAGCGGCGTAGTCCGGTGAATCTCCCAACTTTAAACTAAATCCTTAAAATAACTGTCTTATGTTCTCACACCAGTCCCATGACTGACCTGGAGTTTATTGTTCTTTCCTAAACTCTGGGTGCCCACTAATTTTCCACACGGGCAGCTAGAGGTTTAGTTTTACAGTTATAGACCCCTTGGAGCAAGAGTTGGAGCGTTTTCTGGATTGGAGATTCGAGCTAAAGTTAGAGTTTCCGCTATATCACATCGCTTCTTCTGCTGGGAGTATGTTTACGTTTCCGCTGCTATATGTATGTAATTCTGATATTCTATGTAACTCTGATAAAATATTGTATCATGATATAAAAAGTTCTGGTGTTTTTCAATATATGTTAGTACCCATAACAATCCGCCTTTGTAGACGGTTTAAGTTGGTTTAATTACCGGCGAAAACCAGGAAGAAAGACGGTATGTTACAGATGGTATCAGAGCTGGTTAGAGAACGTGATAGGGGGTTCTCGCTTGGCTGTTTGGTGGCGAGCAGGAGACTCTTACCCCTACATGTCCCAATGGGAAGATTGGGTTGGTTGTTGCAGTCGAGAGGTTGGCCGTAAAATCAGTTCTGAGGTATCACTGTATGTCACGGTGGGAGGTTAGCCCACTGCCTGATGGTTGCAAAGCCTAGGGTCGTTACAGTTGGTATCACAGCTTTGGTTATACAAAGCTAAGGGTACGACATATGTTGAACAAAAATATAGAACTCATTAGAGTTATAATATCTCATTAGAGATAGGGTTAGGAACGCCCTAGAATGAGATTCTGGAATATTTTCGATGGAGAGAGCGTATTTTGATACCTAAATTACTTTGAAAACTAAGTAAATTATTTTGAATTACAACTTGAAATCAGAATTTTCAAGTATTTTATTCGACGTTGCGATTAGACTATCGGTATATGAAGATTTCGAATATATGCCTGACCAGTATATGTACGAAGTCTTATATGTACTAGATAGATATAGAATCACACTCTAGTCGCTTGGGGATGATTCTGTTGATGACTGCAGCAACATCAGTATTTATTTTCGAGTTTTGAAAGTGGGATATAATTCTGGTCGAAACGTCGAAGAATACTTAAAATCATATAGATAAGTACTTTATATAAATAAATCTTAATAGAACATTTTGATAAATTAATATAGAAATTTAATTTGAAAATGAACTAAAACAAAATTTGGTAAAATAGGAATTTTGGAAAAAAAAAAGGAGTAAAATTAAAATAGCTTAATCTACTTTAGAATTTGTAAAATTTGTAAGCTATGACTATGGTAAGAAATAAATACTTGAATTTTTTTTTGTTGACTTGAAAACAAGAAAATAGTATAACCATTTTTTTTAGGTTGCCACTTAAAGCAAAATGGAATTTTGTATGATGCCGAAACAAGCAAAAAGAGCACTGGCTCGAAAGGAAAAAGAAGAGACCGAAAAGTTTAGGAAACGTAAGGAGATCCAATGCTATAGATGTCTCCGAAACAGTCATTATGCAGTCTTCTGCCCAGATAAATCTAAAAAGAACAAGAAAACCATTCGGAAGAATATGCGTTGTTTCAAGTGTAAAAGAATTGGACATTTTATGAATAAATGCCCTAAGGAAAAGAAAGAAATTAAGGACCCTGCAATGGAAAGGAAGTGTCATCGATGTTAAAAGGAGGGGCATATAGTTCGAAACTGTCTACTGAAGAAGGGGGAAAAACTGAGTGTAGAAGCACCATCTTCGCCAAAGGTAGCGCAAGAAAGAAGATTATTCAATCCATAGAGATAACTCTAAAAGTTATACAAGGCTATGAAACGAATGTATTAAGATCCAGAATGAATGTATAAAAGAGTTAAGAATGAATGTACGAATATTGTATCCATCAAAATATTAGTATAAAAATATTACCAGTTTATTACTCAAAATTTAGTTCGTTAAATGGGATACTAGAATTTAGATCCTAAATCAAATTTTGAAAGGTTATTCGATTTTATATAACCAAACTCTTAAAAGTATTTTGAGAATATAGTTTTATAAAATTTTGTAAATAGGATTTATTTTACATGGGTAAATTTTTACAGCTCTCCTTTTCGAGGACGAAAAGTTTTAAGTGGGGGAGATTGTGACAACCTAGAATGATTGATGTTTAAAAGATAAATTAAGTTAAGATTCAATGTGAAATAAATATTTAAATTTGAGATTTTGTCGAAAACTTGAACAATAGGTGCGAACCATTTCATAAATTTATAAACAAACGTGATTTGCATTACTCACCGATTTGAGTATTTAGCGATAAAACTCCTTTGTTGTTTGAAATAAACATTATGGAAAGAATTGTACCGTTATTAATTCAATTTGCAATTTAAGCAAGAAATGAATTTAATGTTTATCATGAAAACAAAATTAACTTGGAAATTATTTTGCAATTTAATTAAGAAGTTATTTTTGTCTTGTAATTTGGTAAGTAGAAATTATATGCTTGAGATTCAACTTAGAATTTGGACTGATTTTAATATAGTGCTCATTCAAAAATAAAAGTGCATTAACGTTTGTCAAAGTTCATGATATTAATAAATAGTGAGCCGTTTGGAACATTTAAGACTTGACATATGTACCAAAATTAAGTTTGAAATAAATACCATTTGAGAAATAATTTATTTTGAATAAAGAATTTATATGCATAATAAAATATCTTTAAGATTTGTTTACTTCCAATTAAACTATTGAGTATAATGACACAATGAAAATAAATGATTAACTTTGAAATAAATTCAAAATCTAATTGAAGGAGCAAATTTATTGAAGAGAGAATTTTGTTGCAAAGAAAGATATCATTGGGATAAATTTATTTACAATTTAAACCATTAAGTAAATAGTGTAATAAAACGCTTAAATCAATTTTTAATTTGTGAGTTGAAAATTTTAATATAAATAATAATAAATTTTGGAATTGCGTTAAGAAATAAATTATTGATTTGAACGAGGAATGTAGTTGCAGCATAAAACATCTTTGAGATTTAATCAGTTCAAATCAAATCATTAAGTGAATATAAAATGTTAGAATTCCTTTTTACATTATTTTAATTAAGGAATGGATTTAATACTAATTTTGTGATTCGGTTAAGAAGGGAAAATAAATGTTTATATTTTGAGCATAGTATTCACAAGAAATTGCATTTGCAAGTAAAATCTCATGTAAACTTTCTGCTAGAAATAAAAAGAAAAAAATTTGTGTTGAAATGTAATAGTGAAATAAATGACAATAAAGCATGTAATTTATTGTGAACAAGGAATTTATTGTGTAGTAAAATATTGCCAAAACATAAGTGTAAATGGTGCCATAAATGTTAAATTCATTTTCAAATATAAGTTTCATTTTTAATTGGTGATTTATTTCGCTGGAACAATGCTATTTATAACACAGTTAATGTAATAGAAACAAAGAATGAAATTTTGATGTACAAACAGTGTAATTAAACTAAATTATAACGCATATATATATATATATATATATATATATATAAACAATTCATAATAAAAGGAAATGAACTTCGCAATAGAATATGCACATTATTCCATTCATGATAATTTAATTTATTAATTAGAATTCGCTGAAATTTAATGTACATAGTAAATAACGTTGTTGTCAACACCACGTGTTATCCTTTGTTCCCCTCTTCTGCATTATATAATGCCTAGCTCCTTCTTTCTGTTCTACTCAAACAACCTTTTCCTCTTTTAAAATAAAGTACGCTTCTGTAACTCCTCTGAAACATTTCTACTCCTTCCTCTTTTGATTTCTTGAACAAGCCTCTCCCACAAGTTCCACCGCCTTGCCATCCGCTACGGACAGTCTACCATTTCATCCATACTCCACCGAATTGCAGCACCCATACCGAACACACTCGACCTCCTATTACTTTAGAAAGTGTAGAGATAAGTTAAGAATAGACGAGAGAGTATATATATTTTATATACATATATACGAGTTGAGTTGCTGGAAGAAAGTTGCGCATCAAATTTGAGCAGAATTGTACGTGATTTTTCAAGCCGATCCGCGGTAGGTGCAAGGCTCACGGTGAAGATTGGAAAGCATATATCTGTGAGAACACTAATTTAAGACTTATTTTTAATTAATTATGATCAGTACGTAGTTATAATTAAGTTATAATCGGTTGCTATTGAATGGTTGTCATTTTTTGCGATGGATGATTGTAGCTAGCACACAACCAACACTAGGTGTTAATTTGCATAACGCTTATACACAAGATTTGATGGTTGCTAAATTTGTTAATATATTGATTTATGAATTGTGCCCATTTTGGTTGTTTCACACACATCATTACTGTGGAATATACGAGTGGTCGGTATAAATCTCCTTCTTACTTGAATAGCAAATTTTAATAAAATAAATAAAAGTTGAAAAATACAATCTTCAAATTTAATGGAAAAATTAATAGTTGAACTATTTCCATAAATACGAAGTGATTTTAAATATCTTGAAATGGTTTTAGATCCTTAAGGTTGTGAACAAGTTTTGAAGTGTGTAGTGTCATAACCATTTTAAACATAAAATTGATTTGAGTTATATTGGTTTAGCTATCCGTACACTTTAATTTTGATTAAGAAAATTTGATTTAAACATATAACCAAACATTGGTTTATCATATACACTTAGTTCTACTATTTTAAAGACCATTTATATGTTTGAAATCAATTATGCAAGTGTTGAAACTTATCAAAAGGGAAATTGATTTTGATTACCAATTGGCTATGAAAACATTTGTAACATAAGCGTTGAAATTTAGTTGGAAGTAAGATTTGAGTTTCATAATTAAACATTAGATGATTTAATGCACTCTGTACCATTTCCTTTAAAAGACCGTTCGTAAGCTTTAAACAATGATACAAATTTGGTGATATTATACTAAGTTCCAATAAATTTCGAAAATGGTTTTAACTAAAGTTATGAAACCTTAATAGTGAACTTGAAAGATTGGACAAATTTTAACCTTTATCGAATGCAAAAAAATGTATATTAATTTCAATTCTTTCAAGTATATATAATTATATACCGAAACGTTCTAGGGTGACAGAGAAGATAGTGTCTAAGGCTTGGGTTTGGAAAATATAGTTTCCTGCTCTCCCTGGCTATCCCTAACTGATCCGATGAATGGGATGGTCAATTTAAAATCGGATTTGAAATATAATTCAACCCAATTGAGTTTTGGAATTTTTATGAATCATACTTCAATGATCTGAACTTTGGAAAGAATTTGAACCTATGTGGGATAAATGTCTATGCTACAACACTTTTGCATGTCCTTAATATAATTTAGTTGAAATTTATGAACCCAAGAATTCAAACTATAAAGGATTTGAAATATTTTGAAAGATTTTGGTGAGTTAAATAAATCCAAATTTAGAATTGGAAATGAAAAAATGAGTAAAGAAATCCTGGGTATGGGATGTATAAAGGGGCAATTAAGATGGTAATGAGATTTAAAGAATTTGAGATAATCCAACTTTATCATAAGCAACTTGATAAACATTAGGAAGGAGATTTGGATTGAAACCGGTATAGTCCATAACTTGTTTTAAAATACGCTTATTACTTGGAAAGACCGGGATCAGATTTAAGTCTGAAAACCATTCCAAGTGGTAATACGACGTTATTGAAGACTTGGAAGTGAAAAATGAAGACCGGGAATCTTTGGATTATTCGGATAGATTGACATTTATGTCTCGAATCTGGCCGTACACCTGAAACGAGGTTTTAAGTGGCATGAGGTCCGAATATATACAAGAATTTTTGGATGTTGTTCCGTTCAGACCCAGAATGGACTTGTATGGATTGTGTGTCTGACAGTGTAATTTGTCCACGTAGCACTGATTCCTGTGAATATATATCGGATTTGTGGCAATTGATTATTCCCGTCTCTAAGTTACGGTCTTAGATGTTATGTATTAATAGAAATCAGTGACATGTTGTAAATTGACAATGTGGCATACTCAAGTTATGAAATGAGCTAGTGAAGATAGCATTATGTATATCGTGACTTCAATAAACCTCACACCCCTGATTGATGGTAAACTGGCGGTTAGGTTGTATACATTTTATTGAAACTTGGAATCTTCGGCGGTAGATCTACTTTGAAACTTGCGGAAAAAAGGGGTATGTTCGGTGTCCGTGTATGGATGTTAACCGGTGATTTACCTGGTGTTTGGTGTCCGAGCCTGGATGAAAACCATGAACCGTGAGGTTGCACCTAGTTCCGGATTGATCTTTCGTGTTAGGAACCATTATATTAGAACCCAACAACCAATACGAGCCTTTCGTTTTGTTTGTAAACTATGTAAGTGGGCATAGCCACTATGCTTGCTAAGATTAATATATTTATTTGTGAAACGGTTTTCAACATTATGCATTAATAGTATAAAGATGATTTTCACGTATGAAAGCATGTTTGGTTATCATAAGGCAAAACTCGCCCATTTGGTGTGCGCTTGCATTGTGTGATGTGGGACGAGTTTATGATAGCTTCATTTTCCAAAGGACATTACGAATTTATATGCACGAGCATTCACATGGAGTAAACCCGTTCCGCATTAGCAGCGTAGTCCGGTGAATCTCCCAACTTTAAATTAAATACTTAAAATAACTGTTTTATGTTCTCACACTAGTCCCAGGACTGACCTAGAGTTTATTGTTCTTTCCTAAACTCTGGGTGCCCACTAATTTTCCACACGGGCAGCTAGAGGTTTAGTTTTACAGTTATAGACCCCTTGGAGCAAGAGTTGGAGCGTTTTCTAGATTGGAGATTCGAGCTAAAGTTAGAGTTTCCGCTATATCGCATCGCTTCTTCCGCTGGGAGTATATTTATGTTTCCGCTGCTATATGTATGTAATTCTTATATTTTATGTAACTCTGATGAAATATCGTATCATGATGTAAAATTTCTGTTGTTTTGTTCAATATATGTTAGTACCCTTAACAATCCGCCTTTGTAAACGGTTTAAGTTGGTTTAATTACCGACGAAAACCGGGAAGAAAGACGGTATGTTACAGGTTGGGTGCATTAATGAAATAATGCCACATGATAGGGTTAAGTCATGAACCACTTGAATATACTTAACCAACTTGACACGATGATTTGATAGGGTTAAGTCATGAACCACTTAACACACACTTAACCAACTTGATACATGATTTGGATAGGGTTAAGTCACGAATTTGAATGACAACACTTAACCCATTAGAAACCCTAGTTACGCGGTCCTTTTCAGCAGTAACCCACTTGGATGTATCACGATACCATGGGACTAGCCATGGCGGGGCACGATTACTGGGCTGATTGTAAGCGACCAGAACGACGGCTGAGT
Organism: Allium sativum; assembly: GCA_030737875.1. Classification (NCBI taxonomy): domain Eukaryota; kingdom Viridiplantae; phylum Streptophyta; class Magnoliopsida; order Asparagales; family Amaryllidaceae; genus Allium; species Allium sativum. The sequence continues at coordinate 37,278,523 of JASFAX010000020.1, read as the reverse complement.
AGGTGCGCCATTGTAGGTTCAGGCGGGCTATGGTCGTGCACGTAGTCCGGAGTTGAAAAAGCAGATATTGGGCACCCGTAGATTTATGGTGGACCTAGCACAGGTAACTACATTTCAGGATAGGGCCGTATGACATAGACACATGGCGAGCTAGGACTTGTAGGGAGCCGATCGATTAGTAGATCGTATCGTAGGACCCCGTAATGGGTCACTTCATGGTACTGGGCCAAGGGATCATTTCATGGTTAATACTTGACATGGGTTAGAATACTAGTACAGTTGGTGCAGCGAACCTTGAACATGTGATGCTAGACTTGACTTATCTTGTTATCTTAATTATCCTACCAATCTGTTATCATCCTTATGTTTAATTCCAGTTTTCACATATCATGTTACCTTTACTAGTTTTCATACTGAAAGTCACTAGGGCTTACCAGTCTTTATGACTGACCCTTTTTTCTTTCGCCTCTTTTTCTTTCGTCCCCCCCCCCCCAGGTTCTCAGGGAGGAAGCACTAGTCTTAGCTTGGACTTAGCTTGCTTTCTGACAGCTCATGTACGGTTTGGTCTTGAGCTATGCTATGGCTGCTTCTGCTATTTATGGGGAATAAATTACTTTTGTTATCTTAAGTTTATGCTTCTTTATTTCGAACTTGATGTAATGGAATAATTTGTACCTTGGATATATGGGGTTTTGACTCTTTTCTTGAAAGTAATAAAAGTTGGTTTTTAATTTCTACCGCTGCTTTATTTATGTTTTGCCTTGTGATATCTCTTTGTATGTTTACCTAGATAATACTCCACCAAAACTAGTGCATTCCCTTTGTGAGTGACCCTAGCGGAGGTGGGGTGTTACAGAATTTTTCATCCTAATTCTTTCCAAATCATTTCTTATGATTTTACACTAATTATTGATATTTTTAATAATTTTACCAAGGCCCGTACAGTCGATTCCATAAACGGCCATCGAACTGCACTTACAGCGACCTTTTCTAAATTTGATTTGGACATAATTCCAAATCCAACTGTTAGATTTCAAATCTCTAATATTACTTAGAAAGCTCATTTCGATACGAACCCAATGGTTCTGATTTATGGAGAATCCGACGGTCGGATCTCCCGTAATATCCATTTGAAGTCAATGGTCGAAATTCGCAAACTGCCACAGCGCGGCGCGTTCTATTCTAGCCATTATATTATATATATATATATATATATATATATATATATAATATAATATATATTTCATCAATTTCCGTTTAAAACGTATTTTATAAATCGTTTTAAATTCGCTTTCAAAACGGTTTCAACTTCATATTCAATTTCAAATCAAAATTTAATATTCCACATCATTAATAATAAATGACAATATTTTCAAAACATTAGATTTTGAAATCAATTCCCCTTCCATATTCATTATAAAAATGAATAAAATCGATATAAATATCGTTCACGTCAAAATGACGTTAAATTAATCAACACGACTTTATATAATTAAATATATTCGTGTCCATCCCAAATCCGACATCAAAATCATATTTTGATTCTTTTCTGGATATTATTTTAAAATATTCATTATTTGAAAATATTCGTTATTTTTAAAAAATTCGTTCGTTCTGAATTGGAATCAGACATAGTAAATTACCATATAATGTTGTTTATATGGATTTCATACACACGTGTACACAACAATAATCAAACACTGTCAACTATCATCCAGAGTGCATTACACAACTGCATAAGCATTAAATATAAATAATCAACGCTTACAACAACTTGTCAACCAACCGATCAACATACAACTAAATATTGGGTTTAGTGTATGTCCAATATTATCCCAATACCCGTGTGGGGTTTTCAATCAACAAACACAGATTTTATTTGTGCAGTTGGGCGATGTGTAAAATTTGTCGTCCCAGTCAGTATCCGATAAATGGGTGTACATAAACAAATTATTTGATTTGTTTATGAATATTTATTTCAACACATGACTATTTTATACAGTTCATGTGTCCAATAAAAATGATATTTTTATTGTTCAAATATTTTATTCCCTACACATGAATATTTTATATATATTCTATATATACAATAAAAATGATATTTTTATTATTCAAATATTTTATTCATCACATGAATATTTTATATATATTCTATATATACAATAAAAATGGTATTTTTATGATTCAAATATTTTATTCATCACATGAATATTTTATATATATTCTGTTCATACATCACTTCATAGTACAATACAATACAGTCCAATCAAACAAGTCGTCCATGGTCTGTGGACAACAGGGAGTAGTTCATATATGCAGTTATACAATAAATAACTGTACAAAAAATATAGTGAGAAGTTCTAACCTTTGGTTTCAACTTCGCCATTCTTTATATTTGAACGGTTTGGATTCCGTTTTGGTCCCAGTCCATTCCATCGTCATCTGTTTCACGCAGTTGATATTAAAAATCACATTTTTAATATGATGTTTATATGTTAAAAATCATATCCTTTTTATAATTAAAAATCATATTTTATTTCAAATCTCTATACACAAAAATCGTATTTTTATTTCATATCTATACATATAAAAATCATATTTTTAAAACGTTACTTTACAAATAAAATCACCCTTTTATTCATACTATATATTTAAAAATCAAAATTTTAAACTATTCTATATATATATATATATATATATATATATATATATATTAATATCATATTTTTAAACTGTTCTACTTAATTTCTAAATCATATTTTTATGTTTTTAAAAACAATGCTATGTATATATTTAAAACATATTTTATTTAAAGCTATTTATATAATAATTCTATATTTAAAACGAGTATATATATATAAATTCTATTTTTATTTTTAAAACCAATGTTATTTTCTATTTTAAAATCAATTCTATTTTATATTTTAAAATCAACGATATATTTTTATTTCAAAAACTGCATTTTATTGTAAATAAAATAAATTACCTTTAATTGTTTGCAATCGCTCCAAGTCTTCAACGTATGTAAACCGAACCATCATCACCCGTCAGGGTTCCACCACGCTCGAGGCACGAGGCGCCGGAGCACCATCAGCCCCTACCAGTCGACGCGCCGCCAGGAGCCCCTCCCACGCCGGTGACGATGGCAAATTCGGTGGTCGTAGGTTGCCAGGAATCGCCTCCAAATGTTGGTTCTTCGAGCAACAATTTCGAGCAGCTCAAGCAACCATATCTCATCAAGCATATATGGTTGGAAGATCTTGAACTACTCTTGGATTTTCGTTTTATAATGGTTCGAAAATACTGAGAGGATTTGGCGATTTTGAGGGAGAAACCCTCATAAAGTTTCTGTCATTCGCAGAGCTAGAGGCGCGATACAGAAGTTGACCGATGGTATGACTTTAACTAGGATTTTGTGTATGTAGTATATATACTAGTATATATATAATTATTTAATTCGTTTAATTCTTGTTTAACACATTCAACTCCAAATCAAACCCAACGACTGTCTTCCCTAGCCAAATACCCCAATTCCGAACACAATGGGATACGTTTCGTAAGCCCGTTCGACTGTTTTAGTCAGGTATTCTTCAAATTAAAATATAAAACATTCAAATACGAATTTGAACGTACATTTTAATTTGCCGAGGCCGCATAGTGATTCTAAAAATTCCAGAAAAATTGTTTCTAGCTTTGTATTGACGATACGGTCCTAACAAAACTAATTTCGTCGAATTTGGTGACCGTTTGAAAAACGGCCATTTTCTGGCTGATCCAAATTGACTGAAATTGTCAAAACTCATTTTTCTTTCCCATGGTCACATATTGATTCCCAAAATTATGAAAATTGGAATCTAACAATAATTTGACATTCAGGATCCAACAAAAGTAGTTTCATTGAAAACAGAGGTCATTTGCAAAATGGCTATTTTTAAGGGCCATATATTTCCTTAGTGACCATTCTGAATTTTCAACTAGACATAACTTTTTATTCCCACTATGAAATTTGGTTTTTTCAGATTCGTTGGAAAGATATTTTCAAATAGATTCTAATATTTTTGGTTTCACTAAAAACCTTTTTATTTTGAATCCTGTACATTCATTTGAAATTTGAAATTTGAAATCGAATTTTCAAATTACCGCGCCATTTCTAATTCCTTTTATAATTAAAAATAAATATTTATATTCTAACTTCCATTTAAATGAATTTATACGTTCTATTCTATTCAAAATAAATTTCTCGTTGTTATTATTTAAAATAAATCATTTAAATTATTCAAAATTCAATAAAATTGCCAAAATAAAAAATTTAAATTAGTTTTGATTTTCCGGGTTGTTACAGCCTCCCCCACATAAAATCTTTTCGTCCTCGAAAAGGAACGGTGCTGAAAGTTGTTGAACAAACCAATTCTACTTTCATTTTTCAAATTTTCAGTTTCTAAGAATTTTCAAGTTCGTCAAAAATTTGGCTAACACCCTAAATTTTTGAAAATTTTCGCCATAACGTCCTTTGTGCGGGGAGGGGTTTGGAAATTTATTCGGCCATATTAGGCACCCAATAAATCCTAAAAAGCATACACATATTTATAGTGATATATTCCGGTGTCCGCAGGGGAGTGTGTATAGATCATAACTCCAGAGAATAAATTCATGTCACCCTATAAATCGTTTTTGTGCCTTAATGACTAGAGAGACGTGATTATTGTCAACTCCAGACCCGTGTGGTTTTTTTTTATTAATCTGGCAATTTACCATTACATTTTATATAGTCCATTTCAGTCTTCGGTTCAACTTGAAATATAGTCATCGCCATACGAGCCTCTCGCTTGTATGGTAAATCTCCAACCTCGTCATACAAGCTCTAAGTGCTTATGTGGTATATGATAGAGTATGTTATCTTCACGTAGTATGCCATGTAGTGTAGTTCAAAATTTATTGTTACTATCCTATGGCGACGTTTATAATCTCATACAGAACATACCCGCACTCCGCATCCAATGCCATTCACAATAGTTTGTAAAATAAATAAAATTTCGCATCCAACTCATTAAGGTTTACCTATTTGTCGGGCACGCAAATAAGTTCTTTACTCAGCAACAAATCCATTTACCTGTTCAATGTATATACATGTATATGCATGTAGTTTCAAACAATTTTCAATTCAGTCCAATATTCGACACAATTTAGCTAAATGGTTCAAATTTTAATTAATCAACCAATAATCAAACAACACAACCAACAATCAATTAGTTGATTATCGTTTCAAATTCATAATTTTTATATATATAAAAATTCATTTTTGATGCAAAATCACAACAATAGACCTTATCTAGTTTTGGTTCTCATACCAGTCAATTGGAAACATATAGCTATATCACTTTCGAAGCTCGAACATAATTATTGACGATGGAGCTCCATCATCAAAATCATCTCCGGGCGACTAGTGTGTGATTCTATATCCATCCAGTATATTCGAGGCTTCATATACACGTGGATCAGACGTATATTAAAATCTCTATATACCTGACAGTCCAAATCAATTTAAAATAAAATATTCAAATACGTATAATAAGATGTAATTTTCAATACAAAGTTTGTTTTCAATTTTATTTGAAAACAACTCTCTTCCGACTCATTCTAGGATACTACTGATCCCATCTCTAACGAGTCATTCTCATTGGATATTACAAATCCAATCTCTGATGAATTCCTTCATTTGGTTCTAACGTGTCTTGTTCTTCGAGCTCTGTAAACCAAAGCTCTGATACCAAATGAGGCGACCTGAACTTCGCCGTAAAGGAAAGCCCAGATTGCTTTGAGAACAAGACAAATCAGAACACAAACAGAAGAACATTTCATTGCTTATTACAACAATTTACATCAGAATACAAGAATATTATAGAGTATACATGAATAATATACAGAAGAAAAATATCAGAGATTTAAATTACATTACATCGCAGCGGAAAACTAATACAAACACAACTGAAAGGAATATACGGATACAGAGCTTTCCGAATATCATTCCAGCTGTAAACTAGGATCATGTGAGTATAAATCTGCAAAGCCAAAACCACTAGCTGCCTGTGTGGAAAACAAGGGCATCCAGAGTTTAGGTTAAAACAATAAACTCCAGGCCAGTCATGTAACTGGTGTGAGAACTAAAACAGTTATTTAAAACTTCACTTTAAAATCAGATATATCAAGTGACCATGCCGTATAACACGGAACGGGTTTCCTCCCAAGAACACCAGTGCATATAACAAAACAACACAATGCTTTTTGGAAAAATGAAGCTATTATAAGACCCAGGTCCCATCACACAATGCAACGCAAGCCGGAGGATAGGGTTTTCCCTTATAATATCCAAACATGCTTGGTATGTTAAAACAAATCATTTGATACTATTATAAGTGCATAGTATATAAAACAACTTCAAATACAAATGTATCAATCCTAGACGGCATGGGTACCATATATCATGTCGCCAATACTGGGCTCAACAATCAAAACCGCAATTGTCACGTATTGGAAGTTGGATTTCCATCTGTGAACCAAGGCAAGGGATCGTCCTTGCCGCTTCAAGGCGCCCTAACCTGTGTCTCAGGAAAGTACTCAGTCACGCCCTTGGATCGTCAGGGCCGGTCCATGCGGAGTGGATTAAAATACCTGAACACTGCGTTTCCCCGCCCAATGGGGCGTCAATCTGGTCTGTATAAAGACCATCCTTCGGCTTTGCAGAGACCGAAATAACCGAGGCGCCTCACTATCCATCATCCACATAAGTAAAATGCCAGGGCTTGCAAAACGCTGACACCACTTCTAGCTAGAAGGAAATGCATGCCCTCCCTGATATCCTCTCCCATTTCTGGTTCACACCGGGGTGTGAGGCTCGCGAATTAACGCTACACAAAGCTATACTATATTAAAGTCGTGCTTTGATCATCAACCACAAGACTCTGCTTTTCAACAAAAGCCTTGATCATTTGCATCTCAGCATGCCACACAGGAAATTCACGCTATGCAACCAATGTCTATCAATCACACAAAATGAAATCCGATGTCAGACACACATCCATTTACAAGTTCGTTCTAGGTCATGACGAAACCAGAGGGACCTTATTCCTCGTCCCATATGTCCAATACAGGAGAGAGGTCCTCGCATATCCGTCGATCTCCAAGTACGTCTAGACGGTCACCACTTATTACCTTGTCCTGGGTGTACAACCCAATCAAGACATTAGTAATCATCCAAACGATGTGAAGACCTCTGGTCTTCAATCACCGTCTTCATCCTCGACATATCGTCGAATCAGTTATTCAGAATGGGATAAACCCGATCTTTATGAATAACTCGCGTGTATAATAAACAAGTGCTATAAAAACACATCATACGCCTCATTCCAATTCTGAATATTCTTTTATTTAAATATTCATATCCTTTAGGAAAGGTCCCCATTAATTTTATTAAAGATAAATTCTTTAAATTTATTCTTTAATCTTCCTTTGGAAATCAATCCATATCAAATTTTGGTTTATCCAAACTAGTCGGGAATAACGAACCTTACCAAAGTAATCATTTGTTTTAATTTCCCAATCCCAACCTATTCTTCCCATAAAGTAAAACTGGTAATACTTCATATCTAGCACCACAGTGTTATCATAAAACTAATTACCATTTCACATTCAAATCTAATTAAATATTTAACTAACCCTTGGAGCAAAACTGGTGATACTCCATTCTCGATCATTTCTTAGATTTGATAATTTTAGTTATCAAATTCACCTTTCAATCTATTTAAATATTGATTAAAACTCTAATTCAGTTTTAATTTCCAACAATCATTACTTAATGATTTTTCCAATTCAGGAAATAAATCTTGTCTTTAACTAGGTTAAAGAACTAATGTCATTTAAAACATAGTTCACGATAAACCCAAAATCACATTCCATTAATTATGGAATTTTCATTGAAAAACAAACCAATATATAATTGATATTAACTTCCATGTCCAATCGATAATATAAATGGAATAACGGCCAAGCCTTTTAAATTCCGTATATATTAACAGTCTTCCTCTACAACAGCTCACTTTGATTATTACCAAATCGAATTCCATTCACTTCCAATTTAATATGTTAAATTGGAAAACTTTACTTTGGAAAAATCTCCTTTAAATCTTTAAAAAAGATTTATAAATTCCTAATCACATTTCACTGTAAATTGGGTTAAAGAACGAATGTCGTTAAAAACACAGTTCACGATAAACCTAAATCACATTCCATTTTCTTCCGATTATTAAATATAATTGGAAACTCTAACAATCTTAATTAAAAGATTTATTCTCTTCACACGGGGTTCGAGAATAGTGTTACTGAAGACAGTGTTCACGACAAACCCAAAATCCCATTTTATATTAAATACAAGACTCTAAATCGAAAATATATCGGCTTATATTCAATATCAAATTCTGAACTCAACAAACATCATATTAGAATAACGATATATATATATCTTCCAAATTCCTCCACAATGCTCGTATAACCACGGAATCCAATATCGAAATATTCCGAAGATAATTTCGATTCAAATTCATTCCAATTCATATATTAGAAATTCTGGTTATTTTTAAATCCATTTGAAATCCAATTTATTTATTTAGAAATAATCGGATTATAATTCTAGTTCATACTAGTTCATTTCGATAAAAATCGATTTTTATCTTTTCAAATATGGAATTTTTCATCCCAATTCTTTCCAAATCATTTCTTATGATTTTACACTAACTATTGATATTTTTAATTATTTTACCAAGGCCCGTGCAGTCGATTTCCATAAACGGCCATCGAACTGCACTTATGGCGACCTTTTCCAAATTTTATTTGGACATAATTCCAAATCCAACTGTTAGATTTCAAATCTATAATATTCTTTAGAAAGCTCTTTTCGATAGGAACCCAATGGTCCTGGTTTTAGGAGAATCCGACGGTCGAATCTCCCGTAATATCCATTCGAAGTCAATGGTCGAAATTCGCGAACTGCCGCAGCGCGGCGCGTTCTATTCAGGCCATTATATTATATATATATAATATATATTTCGTCGATTTCCATTTAAAACATATTTTATAAATCATTTTAAATTCGCTTTCAAAACGATTTCAACTTCATATTCAATTTCAAATCAAAATTGAATATTCCATATCATTAATATACAAATGATAATATTTTCAAAACATTAGATTTTGAAATCAATTCCCCTTCCATATTCATTATAAAAATAAATAAAATCGATATAAGTATTTTTCACGTCAAAATGGCGTTAAATTAATCAACACGACTTTATATACTTAAATATATTCGTGTCCATACCAAACCGGACATCAAAATCATATTTTGATTCTTTTCTCAATATTATTTTAAAATATTCGTTCGTTCTGATTTGGAATCAGACACAGTCAATTACCATATAATGTTGTTTGTATGGATTTCATACACACGTGTGCACAACAATAATCAAACACTGTCAACCATCATCCAGAGTGCATTACATAACTGCGTAAGCGTTAAATATAAATAATCATCGCTTACAACAGCTTGTCAACCAACCGATCGACATACAACTAAATACTGGGATTAGTGTATGTCCAATATTATCCCAATACCCGTGTGGGGTTTTAAAACAACAAACACAGATTTTATTTATGTAGTTGGGCGATGTGTAAAATTTATCATCCCAATCAGTATTCGATAAATGGGTGTACATAAACAAATTGTTCGATTTGTTTATGAATATTTATTTCAACACATGACTATTTTATACAGTTCATGTATCCAATAAAAATGATTTTTTTATTATTCAAATATTTTATTCCCTACACATGAATATTTTATATATATTCTATATATACAATAAAAATGATAATTTTATTATTCAAATATTTTATTCATCACATGACTATTTTATATATATTCTATATATACAATAAAAATGATACTTTTATTATTCAAATATTTTATTCATCACATGAATATTTTATATATTTTCTAATCATACATCACATCAAAATACAATACAATATAGTCCAATCAAACAAGTCGTCCATGGTCTGTGGACGACGGGGAGCAGTCATATATGAAGTTATACAATAAATAACTGTACAAGAAAATATAGTGAGAAGTTCTAACCTTTGGTTTCCACTCCGCCATTCTTTATATTTGAACGGTTTGGATTCCATTTTGGTATCAATCCATTCCATCGTCATCTGTTTCATGCAGTTGATATTAAAAATCACATTTTTAATATGATGTTTATATATTAAAAATCATATCCCTTTTATAATTAAAAATCATATATTTATTTCAAATCTCTAAAACATAAAAATCGTATTTTTATTTCATATCTATACATATAAAAATCGTATTTTTAAAACATTACTTTACAAATAAAATCGCCCTTTTATTCATATTATATATTTAAAAATCATATTTTTATATTGTTCTATATATATATACATATATTAAAAATCATATTTTTAAATTGTTCTACTTAATTTAAAATTCATATTTTTATATTTTTAAAAACAATGCTATGCAAATATTTAAAACATATTTTATTTAAAGCTATTTATATAATAATTCTATTTTTAAAACAAGTATATATATAAATAAATTTTATTTTATTTTTAAAACCAGTGTTATTTTCTATTTTAAAATCAATTCTATTTTATGTTTTAAAATCAATGATATATTTTTATTTCAAAAACTGCATTTTATTGTAAATAAAATAAATTACCTTTTATTGTTTGCAATAGCTACAGGTCTTCATCGTACGTAAACCGAACCATCATACCCATTAGGGGTCCACCATGCACGAGGCACGAGGCGCCGGAGCACCATCAGCCCCTACCCGTCGACGCGCCGCCAGGAGCCCCTCCCACGCCGGTGACGATGGCGAACTCGGTGGCCGTAGGTTGCCAGGAATAGCCTCCAAACGTTGGATCTTCAAGTAGCTCAAGCAACCATATCTCATCAAGCATATATGGATTGGAAGATCTTGAACTACTCTTGGATTTTCGTTTTATAATGGTTTGAAAATACGGAGAGGATTTGGCGATTTTGAGGGAGAAACCCTCGTGAAATTTCAGCCGTTCGTAGAGCTGGAGGCGCGATACAGAAGTTACCCGATGGTTTGACTAAGGTTTTGTGTATGCGGTATATATACTAGTGTATATATATATAATTATTTAATTCGTTTAATTCTTGTTTAGCACATTCAACTCCAAATCAAACCCAACGACTATCGCCTTTAGTCAAATTCCCCCATTCTGAACACAATAGGATATGTTTCGTAAGCCCATTCGACTGTTTCAGTCAGTTATTCTTCAAATTAAAATGTAAAACATTCAAATATGGATTTGAACATACATTTTAATTTGCCGGGGCCACATACTGATTCTAAAAATTCCAAAAATAATATTTCTAGCTTCGTATTGACGATACAAACCTAACAAAACAAATTTCGTTGAATTTTGGTGACCGTTTGAAAAACGGCCCTTTTATGGCCGATCCAAATTGACTGAAATTGTCAAAACACGTTTCATTTTCCACGCTCACATATTGATTCCAAAAATCATGAAAATTGGAATCTAGCAATAATTTGACATTATGGATCCAACGAATGTGGTTTCATCGAAAATGGAGGTCGTTTGTAAAATGGCTATTTTTAAGGGCCATATATTTCCATAGCAACCATTCTGAATTTTCAACTGGACATAACTTTTTATTCCCGCTTTGAAATTAGGATTTTTCGGATTTGTTGGAAAGATAATTTCAAATTGATTCTAATATTTTTGGTTTCACTAAAATCCGGTTTATTTCGGATCCTGTACATTCATTTGAAATTTGAAATCGAATTTTCAAACTACCGCGCCATTTCCAATTCCTTTTATAATTAAAAATAAATATTTAAATTCTAACTTCGATTTAAATAAGTTTATACATTCTATTCTATTCAAAATAAATTTCTCTCATTATTATTTAAAATAAACCATTTTAAATATTCCAAAATTCATTAAAATTGCCAAAATAAAAATTTTAAATTGGTTCTGATTTTCCGCGTTGTTACAAATAACGAGTTATTTAGATTAAATATATAATAATTTATAACTAACAATAAATATTAATAATTTACGATTAATAATATTACTTGTTAAAATTAAAAATAATGTTCAAAATTAATAATAATATATACATGTTAATTAATAATTTATACATATTAATTTTTTGTTACAATCTTTTCACTTACCATTTGTAATAAATGCTAATTTTTAGTAGTCTTTTTTTATCATGAAAATTACCATTCATAAAAGTTTAGAAAATTTTCGTAATTAAACGAAATCAAAAAAAAATTAAAGAAAAAATTGAATGATATTGTTATCACGTTGTAAATCATTAATTTTTTATGTATTTGAATGTTTATTTTATAATTAATTTCCTTAACATGCATAAATAAGATTTCATTTTGTTTTTATAGAAAATTTTATAATCTTTCAATTCTGTGAGTAGTAATACATGCATATTTTTAAAAATAATAAATAACAATTATTATTAAATAATAGTAACTAGTAATTAATATTTAATAATTGTTTATACTAAGTAATAATGTAGTGGCCCGCAAATCCATATTTTCTGAGTTGACTAAATATACCACACGTCCAACCCAAATATCAAAGAAATGCGAATCATTAAGAAATAAAGAAGAAAAAGATATAAGAAGAAGAACAGAAACAACACTGAATCTCACATCACAGCGGAATAAAATATAATATATAAAACACTTTCAGAATACAAAATTTTCTCTATATATATATATATATATATATATATATATCATCATCATCAAAGTACAAAATACAACACAGCGAAATAAACCCAAAATATTTTACACTGAAGCCTCCTGCTGCAAGCTTCTTCAGATAAATCTGTAAAATCCTGAACTACTTGACTGGCATAAAAATTTGGACACCCAAGAGTTTAGGGAAAACATAGAAAAATAAACTCTAGGTCAGTCGTGGGACTGGTATGAGTAAGCAATATAAAACAGTTTGAGAAAATAAACGATATCTCATAAATCCACGCCGTATAACATGGAACGGTTTTTCCCTTATGAGAATCCCAAACACTTGATTTAACTTTCAAGATCCTTTTGAAAGAAATGATAATCTTTATATTAAAACTCTTTCGATATTATCATAATGTCTAAATCAAATAAATAACAATCTCGCGGAACATTTGCATCTCACATTCCACATATATAATATACAGTTAAAACCGCGAGCTCTTATTGGAGATTGGATCTCTAACTATGATAAGGTATGGAACCACCTTCTGATAGTGTATCTCTAGAGAGGAATACAATGGATTCAACAAGAACATCTTGTAACCCGGTCACACATGACCGACCACTCATTTCGCTTGAGTGTATCGAATGTATATCACCAACAGTTAGGATCAGCAACCGTTTTACCGAATAGGACAACATCGAATAGAATAAAGATTGAAATGAATTTCTCTAGATAGGTGATAATACACCTTACTTAGGAGCTACCCACTTATCCATGTTGCCTGCCCGATTTTTGTCATTTCCCGGTTACTGAGGTGTGTCGATCCCAAACCCCGTACGACGGTGGCAAGGATAATCATTGGAATATAACACATTAATCATCATTAGCAGAACATAAATAAACAAATACACCAGATAATGTACAATAGAATACACTGGATAAACATAATCATTAGAGTTACACAGTATATAGGATCATACTTAGTACAAATACAGTTCAGTTATACATAAATGTCTACAGCGGAAAACAAAACATAATATGTACAATAGGAGCTGAACATCATAAAAAGAGATAAATGATAGAATCCATCTTCAGCTCCAGCTATCCAGAAAGAGCCTACTAAAACTTGGATACAAGGCTGCCCGTGTAGAAATAGGGGCACCCGAGTTTGCAAGTGAAACAAACTACGAGTCAGTCATGGGACTGGTATGAGAAATCTACTTAGCTTACTTTAATATATGGCCAATCATAGGACCATGCCACTTTCGCGGAACGGGTTTACTCCATTGGATTGCCAGTGCTTTAAAATAAGTAAATCTTTTAAACATCGCAATGCTTTTTTTTAAAAATGAAGCCATTATAAGACTCGGTTCCCATCACACAATGCAACGCAAACCGGAGGATAGAGTTTTACCTTATAATGGCCAAAATATGCTTGATACGAATAAAACAAAAGCATTTGATATTATTGCTAGTGTATATATGTTTCAAAAAAAATTCAAATCATAAGTATCAATCATAGACGGCAATAATGCCCCATACCACTATGTCGCCATATATAGGTATACAATCAAAACTGCACGGTGTCGTATTTGGAAATTGGATTTCCGTCATGAACCAAGGCAAGGTATCGTCCTTACCGAATTCGAGACGCTCTAGCCTGCCCCTCAGAAACAACCGCAACTGCACCTTGGATCATCAGGGCTGGTCCACTCGATGTGGATTATAATGCCTGAACACTGCGTTTCCCCGCCCTATGGGGCGTCACTGGTCATATCCGACCAAATCATCGGCTCCGAAGAGACCGAACTAACCGAGGCCTCGCTTTCCATCATCCACATAAGTAAAATACGCGGGCGTGCAAAACCCAAAGCACCACTCTTAGCTAGAAGGAAACACATGTTCTCCCTGAGGTCCTTCTCCCGTTTCTGGCTCATACCAGAGTGTGAGGCTCGCGAAACAACGCTATACACAAAGCTATGCCACATAGGTCGTGCTTTGATCATCAACCACAAGACTTTGCTTTTCAACAGAAGCCTTGATCATTTGCCACTTAGGCATGCCACACAGGCAATTCACTCCATGCGACTGATTTCTATCGATATATAACCTCTGAGCTCGTATGTCTCAGAGAAGGGCGTTAAGCAAGAGAATAAATTCTTCACTGCCAAACACATATATATATTTAATAGAGATCAATCAGCATAGAACAGAATCCAATGTCAGACACACAGTCCATTTACAAGTTCGTTCTGGGTCTGAAAGAAACCAGAGGCATTTAATAGCTCGCACATCCGTACAATCAACAAGTACATCTGGACGGCTACCACTTCAGCCCCTTCAAGGTAGCTACTCCTATCATGAGCATCAGTAGCACCCCTCCATTCGACGTGAAGATCATCGCTCTTGCCCCTTCTTCATATCTTCGACTTCTAATCGTCGATCAATTGTTTGAAATGATAATTAACTCGGCCTTTTCAAATAATTCACATATGGATAGAATTTCAAATCAATTCATTTCAATGGTTAAATTGTTTGACATCAATAATTCTATCCTTTAATGTAATTTTCACGCCAAACACATTCAACCATCAAATATCAAATAAACCGAGCAAATTCAGTTTATTTCCATTTCATATCATTTATAATATTTTGTCACGATTTATCGCTATTTTTATTTATTTAAAAATAGTCAATTCACTCAAACGACGCTTCAGGCCATAACGCGGCCGTGGCACTATTTTTCTTCAGATTTGATTTATACATATCTAAAAATATAACCGTTGGATCTTTACAAATTTTATATCATTAGAAAGATCTTTTCAAAACGAATCCAACGGTTTCTGTTTTGGGAAAATCTGACGGTTGGATCTCCTGGTACAATCGTTTGAAGTTACGGTTTCAAAATACGAACTGCAGCATCGTTATTCAATTTAATTTAATTATATATATATAATCGATTCTGGCGCAATAATCGTTTGAAATCCGATATATAAAGTGGGTGTCGTTGGAAAGATATTTCCAAAGCGAACCCAGCGGTTTCGGTTTCGAGAAAATCCGATAGTCGGATCTCCCGCAATAATCATTTGAAATCAAGGTTTCAAAACACGAACTGCAGCTCTGTTATTCAATTTATCTTAATTATATATATATATATATATTTATATATTTATATATATTTTTATATTTATATATGTAAATATAATTCAATCTTCGATTTCAAAACCCTATTCACTTCATATATTTGATAAAAATGATATTTTTATCTAACAGATATTTATTTCCACACATCACTATTTTTTTAACAATTCATATATATAATAAAAATGTGATTTTTATTGTAAAACAATTTATTTCAAAACATGATTATTTTATATAGTTCATACATAAGGTAAAAATGTTATTTTTATCTTTCAAAGAATTTATTCAACACATCAATTTCTATTCAACACATGAATACGGTTTCAACACATGAATATTTTCTATAGTTTATATATATAACAAAAATGTGATCTTTTATTGTTAAAATAATTTATTTTAAAACACGAACAATTTATATAGTTTATATATGTAATAAAAAATGTTATTTTTATCTTTTAAAAAATTATTCAACACATGAATTTCTATGCAACACATGAATATAATTTCAACACATGAATATGGTTTCAACATATGAAAATAATTCTAACATATGAATATTATTTCAACACATGAATATTATTGAAAATTTTGGCAGCATAACGGCAGGGTAGTTAAAACCGGCACCGTCCCGAGTACGGCTCCTCGCTTTACCTTAAAACCTCGTGGTTTTTGACAATGGGGATTTCAATATCTAGTTTGTGCGCAGACGAATTTTCCCATATACTAATCCTATTGGGATTTCAACTACAATCAGTCATTTCAAATCAACCATTCATGATATTCACCAAATTTCACATTAACCAATAATCCAAACATTATCACAACCAATATATATCGTCCATGGTCTGTGGACGAGGGGAGTGTGTGTATATATATATATACACACACACACACACGTATATAACTATATTTTGATTTCATTTCAATTCATTTCAACGCATATATCATTTTTACAATGCATATATAACCTATACATCGAACTTACAACTTATATAACACTTATACATGAGGTGTACAATGCTTATATAACTCATACATCGACTATATAATTTATACATCGTTGTTGCCATATCGTTTATAATTCAGAAATCTCACATTAGGTTCCACTCCTCCAAAAATTGTAGAAGGCTCAAAAAAATATCTGGTCTCTTCTAGAATGTAGAAGACATTCGCACGAGTCCACTGTCTCTTGTTTCACTGAATTTCGACCATATAGCAAAAGGATATGATTCTCGTAGCGCTTTAAAGTGTTATAAACAATAAAATAAAGGCCGTTACCTCAGCTTGATCTTCAAAACTAGGTCTTCAATTAACTTCAAATCTGAAGCGCTTCGTTCAGATCAGGTTTCACCACGTCCAAGACCTCCGTGAGGTGCGTCGGCGCGTGGAGGAGCTGTCAGGTTCGGTGGCAAATCGAAGGGGTGGCGGCGGTTTGAAGTTCTAATGTTTGGAGAGGTGATTCGCGACGTAGGTTGAACAATAGGGGTGAATCTTATATGGATTTGTAGCTCTCGTGATGCTCTTCAAATTCTTCACTGGAGCTAGGTCTAATTTCTCGTGTAGAGGGGGTAATCGGAGGGGGAAGGTTGGAAGCAAAACCGCCGTTCGTCGAGAGGAAGATCGGGGAGAGAGAAATGTAATTGGCCAATGATATTTTTTTATTTATATAATTTTAAAAATCCAAAAATACCCCTTGCCTCATGTGAACTCTAATCCAAACCCAAAGACTGTCGTCCCTTGCTAAATATCCCCATTCCGAACACAATGGGATATGTTTCGTAGGCCCATTCGACTGTTTCAGTCAGTTTCTCTTCAAATTAAAATATAAAACATTCAATATTTGATTTGACCGTGCATTTTAATTTCCCGGGGAAACATACCGATCCCAAAATTCCATAAAAATAAATCTAGCTATGTTTTGATGATACAGCCCCAACAAAACTAGTTTCGTCGAATTCTGAGACCGTTCGAAAAATGGTCATTTTCTGGTCGATCCAATTTAACAGAAATCGACCAAACACATTTTCCTTTGCCACGCTCACATATTAACTTCAAAAATTATGGAATTTGAAACCTAGCAATAATTTGACATCCCGGATCCAACAAAGGTGGTTTCGTCGAATTCTGAGGTCATTAGCAAAATGGATATTTTCACGGGCTATATAAATTCTATAGCGACATTTCTGAAAATTCATTTGGCCATAACTTTTGATTCTCGCTACGAAACTTCGATTTTTCAGATTTGTTAGAAAGATATTCATAAAAAGATTTAAATATTTTTGGTTTTACTAAAATCCGTTTTATTTTGCAGCCGGTACAGTCGTCCAAAGTTCGAATTCAAATTTTGAGACTACCGCGCCATTTCAGGCCTTGTTTATAATTAAAAATAATTATATTTATTTTCAAACATCCATTCAAACATACTTTTCGTCGTTATTATTTAAAATAATTTATTTTAAATATTTAAAATCCACTAAAATAGCTAAATTAAAATTTTTAAACTGGCTCAGATTTTCCGGGTTGTTACATGAGGTCTGAGGCTACGATTACTTATCTTTCATTGATAGCACAATCAATTTGAACGCCACATTGTCAGATCCGTTAATCATTAATTGGCTTACACAAATATATTCTAGATATTATGCTAAGAGAATAAATTCTCCGCCACCATACATATTTGTACAGCCCAACATATGCGATCATTGGAAATACTCTTCAGACATTCGTCCATACACGTTCGTTCTGGGACTGAACGAAACCGAAGGCACAATTTCCATTAATCCATCTTTGGCAATTTCTACCTAGGATTAACAGAAAAGCCCTTGCATTTTACTCCGTCTTTGATTATCTTCATATAATCCGATTCGCAATGCTACTGCCAATACAGAGTGGTTCTCGGATAATAATCCAACCGGTCTCTCCATATCAACAACAATATTGGCAAATACTTCGATAGTCAGTTATTTAACTATCGAAGAAAAACAAACAATCATATATAACATCAAACAATCACTGGACCCTATAATTAATATTTTTTTAATCAATTCACTTCTCATTTTCTTATCAATATGGTTAACTCAATATTTTCAACAATTATCTTTCCTTTTTCGCTATTTGGAAAATATTTCCATATTCGCCTTCTTTTATTTTCAGTACTTAGAAAATATCTTCTATTTATAATTGGAAAACATTCCAATTACTTATCTCTTTCACGACCATTCATTTCTATACTAAGGAAATATTTATTTATTATATTTCCAAAATTCCACTTACTTGGGTTAAAATGAATGTTGTGTAAAACATCGTTACAACAACCCAAAATACTGTATTCGGCTAAACTCTTTAAACATAATTCTTCGAGACTGAATCTTGCTATTTATCAGTTAATAATGAAATTAATCAAGTTGGGGTATAAATACCTCTCAAACATTGACTGAATAACATCTTTAACTTTAAAACATACAAGACCACTTAACTCAAATTATCAACACCATAAAAACCAATTATTCATTTTTAAAACGTGTATACGTTTATCTTTCTATTTTTAGTGGATTTAATCTATAGATTTCCTTTTTGTTTATAATATTCTATTTTAATTTCATTTTCTTAACGAATCCAATATATATATATCGATATATTGATTTCTAGTTATCAAATTTTCTTAAAAATATTCTAACTCCTTAAATTTTCGGAAAATTTTGACAGCACCTCCTTTATACTGGTCAATAGCTCAAACTCCGACTCGCCTCTCTAAGCCCTTTCCATTCCAAAAGAAAATCAAAAAGCCAAGCGGATTACCGATTCGGCATATAAAAACTCATATGGAATTTAAACGTGCACCTTTTTGTTGAGCACTCGAATTATAATCTTCATACACTTCATTCCATTCCTTTCTAACCTATATACATCCATCCATAATTTATTCCAACTCAATCCTGTCATTTTTAACTCAATTCACTAATTAATCATTTTATTAGCTCTTTTTTCTATTTCACTTTTTATTGGAACATATCATGTTCAAATATATTTTTATCTTTCTTATAAATAAATTTAATTCCATTTTTAATTTAAGTATCATATTCGATTTCAAATATGAATCCACAAATCTAATTAACCTTTCAAAGTCCAATTTCGATTCAAAATTCCATTAACTAATTATCCTTCAGAGTAGTTAGCTCTATTCAATAGTTAAAAAAAATCTAATTTTTATTTCAAAAATCGTTTCATTTACACAACTAGAGTTCGTACTTATTTTACAACTCAAATCTGGATTTTTTAAATGGAAATTTGGATTTTATTTACTTAAAATACCTTTTTTATTTAAATAAACCATTATGGTTTTGTAATGCTTATGGCATTGTTTTTCTGAAAATTTGATTTTGACACAACTCAAAATCTATAAGACGAAATCCAGATTTTTCTTTTCCATTAGAAAACTATTATTTGACCAGTCCTTACGATTCTTGTTTCAAAGAATTTCGGCTTAAATTGAGTTCAATATACTTAGTTGAAGTTAGAAACGCCAATCTATGAACTATCATGTTATGGCGAGTTCGTTTTAATTATATTTAAATATAAACAATTAAACTTTATTTATAAATAAATTTTGACTCCATTCTTATATATTTAAATATTAATTCATCCCATCTACCAAATCCAACTTAGTATTCCTGATTATCCCTATCCGTTGATTATTTCATAACACAGTTATAAATTTATTAAATTTATAATTGAATCTTCTATACTAATTCCAATTCCTTTATAAATAATTTGTTTAAACAACTCGATATAATCGAATTCTAATTGTAAACTCGTTGGATTTTTCTCAATTCAACTTATATTCTAAATTTTGGAATAAAATTAATCGTTCTATTTCAATCCGTTTTCCAATTCACTTTTAAACTCATACTTGAATTTAAACGTCTAAATTATCTGATGATAATTTATTTTACTAGATCAATAAACATCGTTTATAAATTCATCTTCCTTGTTTTATATATCAAAACAAGTTTCATTTCAAAATCTATTTGAAACTCAATTCCTTTTATATTCCTAATTCGGAAACAAAAATTGTCATTCCATTTTCAAAATGATTTCAAATTCTACTTTTAAATTCATACTTGAATTTAAAATTCCAAATTTATCTCATGATAATTAATTCACTACATTTATAAACATCGTTTATAAATTTACTTGTTTTATACATTAAAACAAGTTCTATACAAATCTATTTAAAACTGATTCTTTCTTTGGAATATTTTATTATTTTAACATATATATAAATATGGAATCTATTTTCATATTTAATTTCAGTTTCCATCTAATACAATTTTAAAACCTTTCTGGAAATAATTTATTTTTAGTAAATCCAAAATAGTCGAATTCATATCCTAAATCTGTATGGATTTATTTCAATTCTATTTATATTCTGAATGTCAGAATAAATACCATTGTTTCCCTTTCAACACAATTCCCAATTCATTTTAAATTCATATTTGAATTTAAATATTAATTATCCAAATGATAATTTTTCACCTTTATTCATAAACATCGTTTATAAATTCATTTAAATTTCCTGCATTATCTAATGAAAATTATTCTATCTTATTTATAAACACTGTTTATAAATTCACTTCCTACATTATCTACTTTATAAACACCATTTATAATTTCAATACTTGTTTTTATTTTTCAAAACAAGTTAATATTTCCATGCCCATTCGAAATTCAAATTCTATTTTTAGAAAAATAAATTTCCCCGTTTACATCTCAAAATCCCTTTTTGCAATATGGTTATAAATCAACATTTTAGGCTCAGTGATATTCAACCAATCAAAAACACCCAATTATCAACCATAGATTTTCTAACACGTCATATATGATAATATATATATATATGAAAAAAATAACAATATTTTTTAGGAATCTAGTTGGATCCCTCCAACCTTTTTTTTCCCACATCCACAAACGTTAGCCAACATAAATAATACCCATCCTGCTTCGAGGCAGGATATCGCGGTATTGAAGGTCATCCACTATCATATTAGGGGGTGCATAGTGTAACAACCCGGAAAATCGGAACCAATTTAAAATTTTTATTTTGGTTATTTTAATGAATTTTGACTATTTAAAATGATTTATTTTAAATAATAACGATTAGAAATTTATTTTGAATAGAATTAGAAAGTACAAATTTATTTAAATCGAAGTTAGAATATAAATATTTATTCTAACTATAAAAGGAATTGGAAATGGCGCAGTAGTTTGAAATTTCAATTTCAATTTTCAAATGAATGTACAGAATTCAAAATAAACCGGATTTTAGTGAAATCAGAAATATTTGAATCTGTTTGAAATATCTTTCCAACGAATGTGAAAAATCTAGATTTCATAGCGGGAATAAAAAGTTATGCCCAATTGAAAATTCAGAATAGTCGCTATGGAACTTTATATAAATAAAGCCCTTAAAAAAAGAGATTTTGTAAACAACCTCCGTTTTCGACAAGACCACTTTTGTTGGATCCGGAATGTCAAATTATTGCTCGATTTCAATTTTCATAATTTTTGGAATTAATATGTGAGCGTGGCGAAAGAAAATGTGTTTTGTCAATTTCAGTCTATTTGGATCGACCAGAAAAAACCATTTTCAAACTGTCTCCAAATTTGACGTAATTAGTTTTGTTAGGACCGCATCGTCAAAACATAGCCAGATTTATTTTATGGGAATTTTTGGGGTTAGTATGTGGCCCCGATAAATTAAAATGTGCATTCAAATTCAATATACATTGATTTATATTTTAATTTTTATAAAAACTGAGCGAAATGATCGAATTGGCTTATGAAACATATCCCATTGTGTCCAAAATGGGGGTATTTAGCTAGGGGCAATAGTTGTTGGGTTCAAATTGGAGTTCGTGATATAAAGCAAGTTATTTTCAAATTAAAATATTATTAAATAAAAAAGGGTATAAAAGGAAAAACAAAACCTAATTCTCTATGTCCATTCAGCCGCCACCTGATGCTTTCGAAGGCCGATATCGCTCTCGAACCAATCCTCTAAATTCTCTTAATCCCTCTCGAATTAAAACAAGGATCTAACAGCAATCTTGTAGAGATTTTCACCCTCTCTTCATCCATATGGTTGAGATGATAATTTATGGAGTAGGGCACTCGAATTTGGAGCTCAAACTGGTGTAATTCGAATGCATTTTTGAGCTAAGGGGAGTGTGCGAATCGCAGGTGGTTGCGGGAGGTAGGTGAGGAAGAGTAGGGCTCTGATGTAGAGGAGATGATCGAACTCCGGCGACCCATATAACGGAGCGACGACGTGAATTTGCAATTGAAGATGGGTTTTGTCGGCTTGGAAATATCATGTGAAGAGGAAAGGGATTAACAGGGAGGGTTAAGTTATTAATTAAATTAATTATGTTTATTTAATTAATAATGTAATTAAAAATATAAACTGCTATATCTTGTTCAAATCTTACCAGAATTTGATGATTTAAATTGCATTGGAATCCTGAAAGCAAACGCCACAACATGGTACCAACCAGGACAGAAACAGAGCATGCTGGAATTTCAAGCAATTTCGAATTCGAACGGAAATTCAAAAATTCAGATAAAAACCGACGGAGTGGATCCCAAAGTGAGAACTTATCTCACTATAAATTTTGTACAGTTATTTATTTTATGACTACATATATGAACTGCTCTCCGTCGTCCACATACCATGGATGATTTATTGGATTATATTGTGATTGTGATGTGAAATGTTGTATAATAAATTATATATATATACGATGTGTAAATTATATATATACGATGTGTAAATTCTATATAAATATGTGTAATTTATATATAGACGATATGGAAAACATATATATACGATGTGAAATGGAAAATATAATTATATATATGATGTGAATCAACAATATATAATATAAAAATTGCATATATATATATACGATGTGAAATGAATTATATATATATATATATATATGAAACATGAATAATATATATTTGAAATGAAAATAAAATATATATGAAATGGAAATAATATATATTTGAAATGAAAATTATATATATACGGAAGGAAAAACAATATATGAAATGGAAATAATACATATTTGAAATGAAAATTATATATATATATATATATGGAAGGAAAAACAATATATGAAATGGAAATAATATATATTTGAAATGAAAATAATATATGTGAAATGGAAATAATATATATTTGAAATGGAAAAATAAATAAATGAAATGTGAATAATATATATTTGAAATGAAAATAAAATATATATGAAACGGAAATAATATATATTTGAAATGAAAATTATATATATGGAATGTGAAAAATATGTATATATGGAAATGTGAAATGTATATATATATATATGAAATGTAAATTTTATATATATATGAAATGTGAATAATATATATATGGAATGTGAATAGTATATATATATATGAAATGTGGAATATATATACACGATGTGAAAATAATATATATATGATGTGAATATATATATATATATATATATATATATATATGCGATGTATAAAATCTTTATATGCGATGTGAAAAATGTTTGTTCGCTAAAAATATTATTTTTAGCTTATATATGCAATATATAAAATGGTCGTGTATTGAAATGATTATTATATTGTTGAAAATATAATTTTTAACATATACATGCACTGTATAAAATTGTCATGTAATGGAATATTCAATTTTGATTTAAAATTGAATATGAAGTTGAAATAGTTTTGAAAACGAATTTAAAATGATTTATAAAATATGTCATAAATGGAAATCGACGAAATATATATATATTTAATGGCCTGAATAGAACGCGTCGCGCCACAGCAGTTCGTGAATTTTGACCATTGACTTCGAATTGATATTACGGGAGATCCGACTGTCGGATTCTCCTAAAACCGGAACCATTGGGTTCGTATCGAAAAGAGCTTTCCATTGAATATAAGAGATTTGAAATCTAATGGTTGGATTTGGAATTATGTCCAAATAAAATTTGGAAAAGGTAGCTGTGGATGCAGTTCAGTGGCCATTGTTGGAATCCGACTGTACGTTCCTTAATAAAATTATTAAAAATGTGGAAAAATTGTGTATAATCATAATAAATGATTTGGAAAGAATTTGGATGATAAATTCCAATTTTGTAAAGATAAAAATATATTTTTATCGAAATGAACTGGTTATTCACTAGAAACAATAATCCAATAATTTTTATATAAATAAATTGGATTTGGAAAGGGTTTTAAAATAACCCGAATTTTCCAATGCATGAATTGAAATGGATTTGAATGGAAATAATCTTCGGAATATTTCGATATTGGATTCCATGATTATACGGATATTGTTGTGGGAATTTGGAAGGTGTATATATATATATATATATATATATATATATATATATCGTTATACCCAATACGATATTTGTTGATTTCAGAATTTGATATTGAATATAAGCCGATATCATTTTCTATTCAGAGCCTTGTATTTAATATCAAATTGGATTTCGGGTTTGTTGTGAATGGTGTCTTCATTAACACTGTTCTTAAACCTAATTGAGAAAAGATTAAATCTTTAATTAAGATTTAATGAAGTTTACCAATTAATTAATATTTAATAGGAATTGAATCGAAATTGGATTTTGGGTTTGCCGCGGACTGTGTTTAAACGACAGTAGTTCTTTAACCCGAGTAAAAGAAGGATTAATTTTCAGAAAGTTGAACAATCAATAAGAAATGATTTTAGAGATTGAAACCAATTGGAGTTTGAATAAACCTTTAATTAGATTGTGAATGAATAAATGGTAATTAAATTACCAAAACATGAAATGGGATTGAACCAAATTCACTTAGTTGTTGATATTCATGACTATGTTTGATTGATTGTTTGGATTGTGCTCGATCATTTTATGAGCAAGATATGCTTTTACATTTAACATTGGGTTGGGTAGAAATACTGGTATGCTAACATCTTGTGAAACACTTTACGATTTGACTATGAGATGTGTAGCGATGTTGTTGTGTTCATTTCAAATTTAATGAATGATTTTGAAATGATATTTTTCTTAAGTGAAAAGAAATGTATTCCTGATTTTGGACAGGGAATGTTTTATAAAAATAATTTATAAAACAGAAAGGATTTCGAGGGCTAAAACTGATGATTTCGAAATGATTTGAAAATGTATTATGGTTTTACATTGTAGTTCATCACATATTCGATTAGTTGCTATTAATGATGTATCTATTTGGTGGCGGAGAATTTATTCTCTTGCTTAACACCCTTCTTTGAGACGTACGAGCTCAAAGGTTATGTGATTAATAGTGACTGATCATACGTTTGAATTGTTGATGTGAAGTACTATAGTTTGAAAGTACTTGTGATTATTATGTTGTGAAATGATCTTCCCCACTTCGGGATATAAAATGATTTAGCAAGTATGTGGCTAGAGATCGGGTAACCTGGACGACTAGAAGTATGGGCTGAATCCAGTACCTTAGGGTGATTGGTCAGCAGTGTAGTTGTATTACAATATTTTGATATACTCGAAATTAAATCGTATTCGATTATTAAATCGATAACTCAATATAAAAATCGATTTGTATTATCAACCCAATATTTAAAATAAATAATAAATATACAAATTCAATTAACCAAAAAAATCTGGGTCGTTACAAATAATTAATTAGATGGTAATTGAAATTAAGAATATCAATATACAAAATAATAATATTAACAATGTTAATTAATTAAAATAATAATAATTAGTAATAAATAAAAATTATTACTAAATACACGATACTTATAAGTAGTAATAATAATTAAATATCAGTACATAATAATCAATAACTAACATTAAATGTTAAAATTTTATAAATAATTTGAAATATGGAATAATCCCATTGATAATTAGTAATTAATAATATGGCTAATTAGTAATTAACTAATAATTTGCAATCAATAATTAGTTAATAAATATTAGATATAATATATTTAACTAACAATTTATTAATAATTCGTATCCTTTTACTTTATGCAGTTGTAATACATGTCATAATCTTTTATTCAACCTGTTGACAATTATAATCAAACTGGGGACTCAACTTTGTATTTCTTTTTGGCTCCAAAATCAAATTCGTACTTAATTACTCATGACTTTTGGCTCCATTCCTTCGAATTTTGGCTCCATCCAAATTTTTCTCTTTTTTGCTAGTAGCCCGCATTTCATCCTCCAAAATTTCAATCTCTTCTCGAACCATTTCAATCAGTTCATTGTATCCCTTTTCCATTTTTTTATCTTTGTAACATGTTTTCCATTATCGCTCATCTTCCCACGTCACTCCTTCCTCTCCTCCATCTTCTAATTCTCTGTCGGCATAGCCATTAGCCTCCCTATCTTCGTTGCCATCTCCATCGATGTTGGCCTCTCCGCCCTCCCCCATCGATTTCGTAACGAACACTCCGACTCCGTCACCGTCGATATTTCCGGCAACTAATACGTCCACGTCACCGACTCCTTCTCCAGCACATGTGGTGGAGAAAGCTAAGGCTACTGACGTCACTTCTGATCGCGATATTGTGCCTATGGTAAGAGTCCTGGATCTGGAATGAGCGATGGAAAAAAGGTTGGGATTGTATTTGTGGTAATTACATCCGTTGCTAAGGCTGGATTTGGGGCGATTACAAAGGAGGCATGAAAATATCGGAAGATCCAGGTATGGTTACAATGCTAGAATGATGGAGATGATTTGAAACAACATTCTCACTAATTCTTGAGTATTTTTGTTAAGATCCGATTTGGTATCCCATTATATATGTGTTTGATAGGTTATGGGCTCGGGAGTCTGGGGAACTTTAAAAAGATGGGTTGTGTAATTTTATAATTGTAGTTATTGTAGAACATATTAATGTCTTCTTACTGGTTGCATAATCAACTAGTTGGGTCAATCACTTGGAATTTTTATTTGATGGAAGGATTGCATCCAAAATCAACTTCTTTCATATTCTTTAATAACAAAGGGTTGTTCTTTTCACATAACTAGTATTGCAATAAATATGAAATACAATATGGATCACAGTGTTTCTCATATTGCGACGATTGCTAAAAGAAGACTATCTCAATCTATGTATATCAAAGTCTCTTATAATTGATTATATTGATTCAATTGGATAATTTATGAATTCATCTGTTTTTCTAAAATATCATTTGGAGCACCACATAATGCTTTTGAATGTTTGCTTGTTGTCTTTACATATTAAAATGCATATCCCACTGTAACCATAAATAGTGCAAATAATATGTTGACAGGATATATGAAATGTATTCTATTATACAAGAAATAGCTTTTATTATATACAACTTCGAGGACCATTTCTTGACTCTTGAGTAAGTTAATTATTGTCATTAGTTTACAGTAACTGATTGATTTTCTTATTAGACACATTCACAATTGAGCAAACCCATAATTTATGGTCTTTGAGATTTCATTCTATCTTTATCATTACTACTTTTTAATGGCATAATATGTTGAGCTTTATTTATTTATTTATTTATTTAAGTTTCATTAAGAATTTACATCCGACTAAACTGAAACCTAAGGCAAGGCACTTATATTTTCAATTAAGATTGGATGGCTGCACTGCTTATTGCCATGGTGGTAAGATGCAACTGTTGGTTTTATGATTAGTGGTGGATACAATGTCACCCATCAAATAAATCAGGTTTGCTTTTTTCAAATTCTTGTGTCGGCACATCATGAATGAAAATTTGGACAAACTCTTGTCTTGATGATAAAAAGTGGACTAGAACACAATAAATGCTCATTTTTGTGCTCCTGTATTTTTTTTGACAAGTTTATGATGCATATTTGATGTTTTACAAATAAAACACATTAAATTCTCAGTGTCATGTTTTACTACTTTGACTTCATTGAATGTTTTCTCAACCAGATAGACTAGGCTTCAGGTCGCTTTATGCAAGTTTTCAATTTCTTGATATTGCGGAGGAAGGAGAGCTTTGTTTGACAATATTGTTTGCATTAAGCATTCCCAGTCTTGGTATTATTGACTTCGGCCAATATCCTACTATTTTTCTGTTAAGTCCATAATATAGCCACCAATTTCCATTACCTCCATCCTTTTAGTGCAGTTGAGGCAATCAGTTAGTTGTCAAAACAATTGCTAATTGTGTCACAAAATAGCTGATGCATTTTGATATATATTTTTATTTTCATTCATAAGGACTAGATTGATGCTTTCTGTTTTTGTTTGCATATGATTATTCAAAGAGCTAAAGCAAGAAGCCGAAGAATAAAACTATAGCGAGAGTGTGAGTGACTGTGTATGTGTACATGAGTGAATAAGTGTGTAGTGAGGAGTCAATGTATATGAGTGAAATATAGTGAGGAAGTACATGAACAAGTGATTGTGTAAATAGAGGGGAAACACCATGTGTACTATTTGAAAGTGTAATAAATACTAATTTGAATAATTATTTGTTTAAAAATAATTTTTGAATTAAATATTCAATTCTTGTAAATATTATTAATATTATGTGTAATATTCAAATCCGTTGCAGCTTTCGGCATTTTACAATGGGCATTAGTTGTTGTTATAGAAGATATTACAACGGGCAATACCTGTTGCAAAAAAATATTACGACGGGCTGTTATTCTATTGAAAGAACACACAACAACAACATAAGACTGTTGTAAAAAGTCTATTACAACCTCCTGTTACCACGTTCATTGCCCGTTGTAATAGATTTGTTTTGTTGTAGTGTAAGAAGCCATGAAAGAAAAGGATAGCTTTGATCCTCGAAACTAAACTAACTAAAAAGAGAGGATCTTTACATGAACATATGTGGTATATTTATACATGTTTATACAAGCCTAACCCTAATCCATTTTGTTGGGAACTACCAAAAATACCCCTTTCATGAAGCTTCCATTTGTCATTAGCCTCTGTTTAATTATTAAAAGTTCATAAAGCCTTTTTTGTCTCCACTTTCCAATATATTAGCTTCTAATTGTTCCATTAAAGAAAGAGTGATAATGGTAGGGTCCTTCACTAGGTTGTGTGTGAATTAATTCCATCTCCAATCATTTGTATCCACCTATGCATGCATATCTCCATGTAAACTTCATGTGTATACTTCATTTTTGCTTTTACATTCCTACAGGCACATGAAAATGAACAAGTAAATTTTATCAATAATAAATACATGCACAAATAACCGTTTACCCCCAATATGAAGATGAATGCATGACAATTTAATAATTTTGGGATTTTGGTTAAAACATGTAAAAATAGCCCATTTATTTTATTAAAACAAGAATAATTGTGTGAATATAAATATGCATATTTACGTGCTCATCAGCAAAAACAAAAGAGGAAAAGGTTAATTGTAAATATTTACAAATAAGAGATTTAATGGAAAATGAATAAAAGTGACAAGTAATAAACAATTCAAATGGTTAATTTGTAGTTCTTATGGTCGTGATATAACAAGATTTTAAAGTTTAGATTTGAAAATATTCTTTTCCTAAAATCCAGTGCATATTGTGATACTAAATTAATGTTTGATAAAAAAGAGAAAGAACACAAGATATATAACCTTGGTAAAATAAACGTCATTGACATACTCAATTAAAAAAGAATAGATAGTAAATATAATTACTAAAATTGGGTAGAATTGAAATAATAAAATCATAGTAAATGAGAAGCATTTGAGAAGGCAAGAGTGTTAGGGATAGTGTAAAGAATAAAAGACTACTCCAAGGAATTTATTTAGTAATTTGGAATTCATTTATGACCATTAAATTAAATTTTGAAAGACCTCTCGTTGTGCAAACAAAAGAGTAATGAACAGTTATGTTCATTAAGGACTTTCAAAATTCATACATACACACACATATATATATATATATATATATATATATATATGAGGGTTTTAAATTTAGTGCTAAAATGAATGCAGTATAATGTTTCAAAATATATTTGAAAGTAAAAAAATAAACTGAGGATATAGATATGAATAGAAGGATCAGTATCTAATTTATTCGATGCTAAGACATTTACGTCTCATTTTCAAATAGAAATAAACATTTATTTCATAACAATTATCATTTTGAAAGTCTAAAGACCGACATTCTGTATACAAATAAAAGACAAATGTTGGAACAAGGAAAAATAATTTACTCTAAGAAATTATGGGCGTGTAGTAAATATTTGTAAAATGTTAAAATTGAGATATTCATTTGGAACATTTTACTAAAAATAAAGAGGTCATTTAGCTTTATTGAGTAATGTTTCAAAAGTGTTATTGTGTAAAGCAATAACATATTTTGAAAATATAATAAGAAATATCAATTAAACAATTTTAGGAACTTAATGTCACCTAATTAAATTCTGACATTCAATTAAAATTTTATTTTTAAATAGAATTAGCTTTTGTTTTCATACAAGACCTTAAAATGTTTTAATTCATGTAAAGTGTTAATGACAAGCATTCAATATATCAATAAATATAAGAGTTAAAAAGGAAATTCATTTCGTTCTTATTCTGAGACATTTAGTGAGTGTTTTCGAAACTTTAAAATAGGACATCAAATTTCTTATTACAATATTTTTGGAATCCTTGAAAAAACGCTTTATTAAAACTAGGCATGCATTAATATTTTAGTAAACAATAAAACATGGAAAACTGTTATACTCTTAAAAATCAGAGATTTATGAATGTGCAAACAATGTTTTCAAAACATTACAAATCTAAAAAGAGACATTTTTTGGGCATTATTTCGCAATAAATAATAAAATTATACTTTTAAAGTGGAAATACAAATTTTTAATGCTTCAGCATTTGAAAAGGGATTGAATGTGAATTTTTGGAATTCAGAAAACCTTAATAAATTGTTGTCATAATGGGGTATATACATACATGTAAATGATAGTAGTAGACAAATGAATTTATTTAATATCACTGCTGTGACTTATACTGTTACAAAAGAAATAGATTTAGTAGTAGTACAGTAAGAAAATTTGAATTAGGATATAATAACTTATACAACTGAATCTGGAAATTTTAGTGTAAGTCCGAGGAAGGAATATATTTGAAAAGTTAGTGAATTCTGTAGATTTCTAGAAATAAATTTGGCTGTAAACGAGTTTTCCCATGATAGTTTAGTTAGGAGTTAATATGTTAATAAACGTATCAAATGATTAGCAATATATATATATATATATATAAAGAAATAGACCACATTTATAAAGAGGACATAGATGGAAGATTCAAAGGAATGAATTGGCATCTCATGGATTCAAAATGGAATATTAGACCTTAACACTATTTACAATATTTAATTGTAAGAGAAAACTTCCAAAATAATTTTTAGGCTGTGGTCTTTAGTGGTTCCTCCGTATTGATTGGATAAGGGTATAAATGTGATGTAAGTAATAAATCCATGTTATATATGAGATGTTGGGATTTAAAACCCTTATTAGATTCTTAAGATAAATGTGTAAGTAAGAGGAAGAACCTCAGTAAGACATTCAACCTAGAGACTTACAATATATGGAACCCGGAGGTTAATAGCGAAAATGGATTTGTAGCCTACATAGCGGAAGTGTATTGGTCTTGGGATTTTTGAAAATTTAGCCTTACAGAATGCCACCCTCAAGAATAAGAACATAAAGTATGAGATTAAGGAAAAACCTTAGTTAATTAGGTTTGTATTAGCCTTTTAGTTTGAGTATAACCATCACAACACTAGAAAAGCAATTTTGCCATGGCTTTGAGCCGTGGTTAGGCCATGGAAAAACTGGGTGTGGAAAACTTTTTGCCACGGCTTTGGCATGGCCCAAAGCCATGGCAAATTGGAATATTGCCACAGTCCAAAGCCGTGGCAAATATATATTCCGTAATGACTTCAGTCCGTGGCAAAATATTATTTTGCCACGGCTCAGAGCCATGACAATTTGAAATTGTATTTTTTATTATATAATTTGACCACGACTTTGGATCATGACTAAATTCAATTGAAGAAAATGCATATTAATCAGATCACTCAACCTGAAGCATAAAGCTTCGATTTGAACAAAAATGAGCAGATTATACCCACAAATATAAATTTATTTGCAAATCATACCCATTAATATAAATTGTAATCTTCATAGCTACAAATCTACAAAGTTCAATTAAACATCTCACACTTAATTAGCACAAATACAACATCTCCAAAATAAAAACAACGAAGTTCAACTTTAATTCACAATGTCAGTATACATCAACAATTTAAATTACAAACCCTTACTTCAAAGTTCAGCACATTTGAATTCATAACTAAAATATATAGGCATACTTCAAACTTTAGTATATATTACATAATACAAGTTAACTGGATATACATGCATACTTCAAAGTTCATACATAATAATGACAAATACAAGTATGACACCCT
This sequence comes from Allium sativum, assembly GCA_030737875.1. Lineage (NCBI taxonomy): Eukaryota > Viridiplantae > Streptophyta > Magnoliopsida > Asparagales > Amaryllidaceae > Allium > Allium sativum. The sequence goes on along the minus strand of JASFAX010000020.1, from coordinate 37,245,046 downwards.
AATACATAAGAAAGAAAGACGGCAAAAGACAATGCAGAAGCAAATATTATTAGCCACTAGTTGAATATTACCTCCCAGTGAATTCCTGAAACTTGGGCTTCTTTTTTTTTTGCGTTTTCTTCCTTTGCCTATTTATTCGGCGCCTACACAGCATCAATCGTATGAATCTATAAACAAATATATCTATGTGTGTCCTACAATTTTTTTAACTTATTACTTTCATTCTTATTTAACAATTATATACATGCATAAAACAACTAAAAAATGTACATGCTGCGTAGAAAGAGGCAGCAGGTTAAGCTCCGAATATGTACTTCATGCTCAAAACAATGTACAAGTTTCCTTCATCTTTTAGTTGACTCCTTGAATCAATGAGCCCCACATCAAACGCATTCGAGGCGTCATAAACAGCAGAAAACACTCATTGTAAGGATGAAACAACCCTGATGCAAATTATGCATATATTTAACTCCTTGAAGTGTTGTTAATGATAACAAACTTGACAAAGTAAACTTCTGTTAATTTATATTCCTACAAATAAAATATAAATATTCATTACTGCATACCAAACAATTGAAACATAAAATAAAAAGCACATACAACAAATATAAAAGCACACCAAATATGCTAAGTACACAATGATCACTTATAAATGGCATTAGATGTTTAGCTGCAAATGGATAATGACAATTCATGAAAAGACTAGCCCTAAAGGAAAGTTTTCACATTTGAATAAGTACAAAACCAAAAATACGTTTGTTAAAATGTTACTAAAAAAGGTAAGCAAACATTTGATTTACTGAAATTGCCAGTTATTATGCCAAGTAAACTCAGTGTAATTGTATTTGCAGTTAATATAAGTTCTTTAGAATGAAATGCGTTGAAATAAAACTTTGCATGGCAAACAACAAATTCATTGCTTGCATGGCACACATACTACCCTGCTACCCAATGCAATTTTATTTGCTGCATTTCTCCTTGGAGATATTTAGCCATCACTTACCTTTGCTTGGCATTTGATAGAATTTAACACCTCTGACAAAGCACGTTACCGCCTTTACATGTGTTACAGGTGTTACCATACATTATCGTATTGTTTTCTGACAATTTCAAAGTCTTTTGTTTATATTACCATACATTATCGTATTGTTTTCTGACATTATCCCTTACATTATTATTTTAATGCACATAACATTCTCAATGCATGTTTCCTTCCGTCGACGTAATACTATATCAATTCTAACTTATTTTATGTTTTGAAAGCCTTACATAAACTTTAAAAAATCGTGAGTAGCTCATTTATTCCTACCTTGTCGTTTATTCAAATTACAAGTTAATTTAATTACATGTTATCTAAGTGTTTACCTCATAAATTCATATTATTTCTGAAGCCACAAGCTTTTAAAATTAACGCTCGATCTTAGAAAATGGTTGGACATCATATTAGGTTTTCGTTTTGATGTATAAGTATATACAAACATAAAAAATTAAAATGATCCAAATCAATCAAAATGAACTGAATAAAAGGTTAATCATTACTTACCTATTTTCAATAGCTCGCCCTTTACGATTTTTCAGAAATTTCTTATCACACACACACACTCTATTTGACATCCACGTGTTTGGTTTTTGAGTTGATTATACAATGTATAATAACCACCAAGAAAAGGTAATAATGTGTCGTCTCAAAATTTCATACACCGTTAAAACCGTACCCATGAATCCTGAAAATACTTGTACAAAGAGAAAGAATCTTAGCACTAAAAATTCACATGGAGCCATCAAATTACATATCCAGTCATTGTACTCCAACTTCCATAAACACAAGATAATATGGGGGAGAAATGACAAACCTGACTGATGGCCCCAAATTAAGTATATTTTGCAATATCTGGTACATACATCTCAAAGTAAAAAATTTCTCGAATCGCTTTTGACCACGTTCAGATTATGGAATAGGAGTACCAACTTCTTCAACTTTGTCCACAAATCCCAACCAATCAAACAGGACTACAGTTTGTAACAAGGTTTCCTGAAAACTACAGTTACAGTATGATGATTAGTTTTCATAAATATGTATAAAAGTGGCTTGTAGTATTTTCTTTTTATACCTAAAAGTCTGCTTACAAATGGCTTGACATCAATCATTTCAAATTCGTGCATATCTTCACCTGTTCCAATAAATATGACTGGACTTTCAGTTGTAGCTACTATGTTTAACAAATAAGAAATGCTAAGTTTAAGTTCCATTCTAGAAAGCTTATACGCATGGTCTAAATGGATAGAACTTTGAGGAACAAATAAAAAACGCTAAGTTTTTGTTCCAATAAATATGACTGAACTTTAACATCAAACCAATGTCAGTTGACCAGTTTTTCACCCATGTAACATTACTTGAACCTATTCCTCTCCTCCTACTTTGTTCTTCCTCTTCACACCCACCGTAAGCGATTAAAATTGTAATAAGTGAAATTAAGATCTTTGAAGTAAATGAATATATTCAATCATTATGATAAACTTACCACTAAAAGTATAGTAATAAAGTTTGTAGAAAGACATCTTCAAAAATTTATTAGACTTGAAACGATGCAAGTTCACATTATAGTTGAAGTGCTAAATATAATGCTGCAAAATAAGGGTTGTAGTTTTCTCATGTGCATGCGTGTGTGTGTGTAAGGAAGCAAAAGTGTTTATAATTCAAAGTTTATTTCCAAATAAATTTACATATATGACCATAATTTGATTGGTTTCATTTATAGTTATTCACCTTTGTTTACTTCATAACTAGAGACCTTGGTCAGCATCCTTATTGTTAAAAATAGGAAAGACTAATTATGTCTGGTCACAAACATTGGGCAACCTCCTAAATTTAAAAAATTTCAGAGGTAACGTTAACCTTATGTTATTTATCCACATTTTTATGGAGTATATCTTTAATAAGGTAATGAATGCGCAACAAATACAAATTAAGCAAACCAACCACACCCTGTTATATACATGGCCCAAGTAACTACCAACCAGCCCACCAAACTTAAATGCTCCGTTAAGCCATTTTCTATTTTATATTTGAGCAAAGGGAATCTACCCACAACGCTAATATAAAATTCGCTTTGTTAATCTTAGTAGACAACAAATTATAATATATGATAGCATTTACATAAGAATGGGTTTGTATATATTTAAAGTAATAAATATATGCATGGTTAGCCCTTTTACTAAAAAAAATTGTAATAATTGAAATTTTGAAAAGTCAAACAGGTGTGGGAGAATTATGCGAGATTTCAACCTTTGTCGACCCCTGGTATAAACAGCAAGGAAGCCTTCGTTTTCAACATTCAAACCGACCATGCATATTGGCAACATGCAAAGGTGAACGCTTGGCTGACTCCTTCCATGCCGAAGATTATGTATTGCACCATGGACATGGAAGATGAGAACATTACCATGAATGGTATTATTGCAGCCGTCACCTGAGAAAAATAATATATATATCCTTGAAACCTTTCAAGTTATCGCCTAAAGCTAAACATATGTGTCTATTCAGTACCACTGTCCCAGTGTTAGACACCCTGGTTTTAGTTCATGTGGTTAGAAATTTGAATCTTACGTAGCATGATTCGATCTATGGACAATCCATTAGCACTAATTAAACATGACCTAGAAGCAAGGGTCTATTATTTTCCATCTTCATGGTGTTATCTTAGTTTCTTGACCAGTTGAGCTTACTGATGAATGGGCTAATGATATTGAGTTGGAGTCCTCTTATCAGTAATAGAAACAGCTGTACTGACAAACAATTGTCTTTTCCCAACAAATACTGTTGTTTGTTGTTATAGCATAATATCATTCCTGATTATTGATTGGATGAGCTATCATTATAGAGGTTTATGTTGTTGATGAATGTGCTATAACTCATTTTAGTATTTGCATGTTTTAGTAAAATTATAAAGAACTACATCTTTGTTATGTTGTCTTTTAAGAGTATCTTCAGTAGTGTTTTTCCAACTAGATTTTTTCCTGTAAACCACTAGTTTTAAACTGATTTTGCGACATTAAAATAAACGTAGTTCAATTCTCTCACAGTGTGAAGTTTCTGACCCAGCAACAGATAATAGATGAAATATGATAGCATTTCTATCAGAACAGATGCTAGTAGAAACTGACCCAATATCTGCCTTTGAGTCCGTTGGATCGAAATAATTCATTCAGCCTAAGAGCTATGGAAGACCTACTGGTAGGAGGCAGGTGAACTGCGAGGAGAAACAAAAACATAAGGTTTTGAAGTAAAAAGGGTCGGAGAGACGATGAAAGATACATAAAAGATGTATTGGATAAGTAGAAGAAGGACAACAAGCCGGAAGATGGGGAACCAAAATGGAAGGAATGGGCCGTTAATTTCCAATCAAATATGTTTCGGCTCGTTCGAAGACCGATCAGGTCAACCCATTGTCAAGCTAACTCATTTTTCTAAACAAATGCATTTTAAATTTATTTTTTCATTGAAAAAATACATTTACAAAACAATACAATTATTATTTACTTTACTCATTTGGGATTAAAAAAAAGCAACATTGAATCACTTACTATCAAATAATTTAATAAAGTTTTATGACAAACTTGAATGCATGCCTTTCTACTTGTATATATTCAAGTTACCATATCATTGATGATTAGCTAGACGATGGAGATTGTATTGTAACAAGTTATCTCACCATTGTTTGGTAATAAGTGGCTCTTTTTATTTCAATTGACATATAACTTAGAAATGATGTTACAGCCTCAGACTTAATTTTATATCATCTCCAAACAGGGAACCATGTTAAATGTATTGGTCATTTGAATGCATGAAATATTTGGCATCCATTTTGTCTTTCTAACAAAATGTTTAGCCATAATTTTAGTTTTGTCCGAAAGTATTTTTTCCCCCGCTCAATTTTAGCTTTCCTTACAGTTTTCTAGCCATAAATTTAATTTTTTTCTATGGAAATATTTAGTAAAATATAAGAGATACATGTACAATTATAGTTTTTCCAACTACCAGTATATAACTAATTCTAATATTTTATAGTTTTTTCTTTTATGATTAAAATAATTCAGCTTTACAATCTACATATTTCATATTTTATTTTATTCAGACCATTATGTAATATAATTAGTCATGTCAAGATTTTTTAACAGGAGATGTTAACATAATAAATAGTACACATTCCTTCTAAAATTCATCATCTAATCAACCTAGATTTATTCAAGTAACTTTGCTAACAGCTCGAAACTTTCAAATCAATTTATCCAACTTTTAAGTCATGAAAAAATTACCTGGATTGCAGGATTTGGTGTTAGCAAAAGTGAAATGCTGAATGTATTAAAAGCCTCACTCCATGTACCTTCTGATAGAGTTTCCAACAATCCTTTTTTACTTCCCAAACTTGCTAGTTTGCATCCTAAATGATTCCATACCCAACAGCTACATATATAACATGTACACACAAACTGTTGAATTCACCCAAAAGATGATCTACTTTTATACAAATAATGTACATAGTACAAAATTTACATACTTGTGTGATAACAACAGAGCATTGACCAGCAGCCGCCGAAGCTAGAACCAAATCTGCTCTTGTTCCAGTAGATCTAACTCCTATTTTCTCAATATATGATCTTTTGAAATAGCTATAGCCATAAAAATAAATAAACTGCGAAATAAGACTGCAAATATTTCGTTCCAACCCTTAATACAGCAAAGAAATCTATGGGTTAGAGATTCCTCCCACATCACATCAGAACGATTACTGTTCATTAATATTATTTGAACATTGAATAAATCATCAAATTGAACCTAACAAAAGAAAAATGGAAAAATATAAGATAACAAATACACATATCTTTGATTCGTCGGAGATCTGATTTCATTACAACAAATTGGAGCATAGGAAAATGTTCTAGTTATTAGTATAGATTATCCATTAATTAGTTAGATCTAGAGATTTGATTTAAGAAATTCTTTTTGGGTAAAACTTCACTTGAAGATTGGAAAACAAAATGAAGACAACCAAAGTTTTGGGGATAAGAGGAAGGATCTGCAGCATTAGTCTCTTAGATAATAGGAATATTAACAATATTTATAGGAGTAGCATAATTATCTTTTTAGTAATTAGTGGGCACTCTTGAAGAACTTCAAGCAGGCCAACTAAATTACCAAAGTATTGATGGAATAATCATTGATAAATTTCTACTCGAACCAAATTTGTGGTTAAACTTTAGAAAAAAATAATTTGATGAGGCAGACTGTGGAGGACAATGATTTGATATTATATTTTGGGCTTTCCCTAGACTAGGGAGATATATGAAATTATGGATAGAAATCCATAGAAGTTTTGTGTTTGATAATATACCTTCACAGTATAATGAATTTTGGTAGGGCCTAATCAAGAAATGGGGACAAAGATGGAACCTCAAAAATTTTGTGCCATTATAGATATTTTGGAGCACGCGATTTTGTGACTCCGCATTATTCAGATAGATTGGTTCGGGTATAATAAAGAGAAAATTTGAGTGGAGGCATGTAAATTTTAAAAAAATTGTAGCCTCCCTCGAAAATTTAGGATTTTTGGTTGCATTGTGGTTGATAGATTAGATGTTAGGAAATGGCTACAACACAAATGCGCCAAACACTCATATAGAAATTATACGCATGTTAAGGTGTTTTGTATACATACTGCATCACTTATTACACATACATGTTAGGATTGAGCCCACTTTAGTATGTCTGCAGCGCATAATCACTTTGAGTCATGAATGTTTTATTGATGTATTTAAGATAACATGGGTGTATAACATAGTCATTTAGAGAAAGTTGTGTTTTTCACCCCGTCAAATATATTTCAAGACAAAATCTATTTTAAGTGGGGGGGATGTAACACCTCATAAAAATATACCTAAACAAGCTTAAGATAATCTAGTTTAAAATAAACAATAATAATAAGTAATGAAAATCAGTAATAAAATAATAATATATTAATGGGTTGCAAAAAGGAATTTTGTAGCATTAGGAATTTGGTCGCGAAAATAATGTAGTTGTATTCGTGGTGAGATTCTGATCAATTTTCATATATAACCTGTCAAATTCTGAGCCCATATGAAAGAATTACATTTAAAAGACGTTGTAAGCTAATATTTATGCAATAACGTTTGAAATTGTAGGCTAATATATATGCAATAACGTATGAAAGAATTACATTTAAAAGGCCTACTTACTACCACCCTTGGAGGCCTAGTCCATTCACTACAACAAAATGACCCTACTGCAACTGTAATTTTACAACTGTCATAAAATGCCAGTTGCAATAGAGGTTATTTACAACTGTTTTATTCAGTTAGTTGTAATAGATTAACTTTCAACAACTATTTCATTTTGCCAGCTGTAATAGATGCCTGTTACAACTGTTATTTTTGGTCAGTTGTAACATATACTTATTTTTTACAATTCTTTATTTTTTCCAGTTATAATAGATATCTACTACAACTCCTTTTGTCACTTGTAAAAGATGTCAATTTTAACAACTCTTCGTTTTTGTCAGTTGTAATAGATATCCATTACAACTCTTCCCATCAATTGTAAAAGATATTTGATATTATATAACTAATAATTAATAATAAATATCAAATACTTAATATTTAATAAATAATTATCAACAACATTAATCTTTAAGAATGATTGTTATTTAATAGTAACCTTATAAATCAATAATTACTATTAATAATTAATAAATAGTAATTAGCTCCTAATTATTGCTATTAAATAATTTATAACATATAAATAATAACTAACTTTCGGTTACGAATATTAAATTATAATTAGGATGTAATTAGTGATAATTAATAAATAAAATTAATAAGTGATAATTAAATGTAAATATGTTACAATAATGATTAAATTTTTGCATACTAACTAGAATTTAATATTTTTTGTTAAAATTTCAAAAACTCATAAAAGAAAAAAATTAAAATTATAAAAAAATATTGTGAATTATTAATTTTATTATCTATATGCATCTTGAGGTTTTTTTAGCAATATTTTTTATTTAGTATACACAACTATTCTTTTGCTTTTTGTAGCAGAAACTTTGTTTTTAGTTTATCCTTTTCCCTCCGAATTGGAATTTTTTCTGTCTACTACTTCATTTTCTACAAGTTCTGGCTCCAAGCGAAAATTTCCCTCCAAAGACGAAATTTTGCTGCTTCGTTTCATTCAAATTTTGGCTCCATCTGAAAATTTTCCTTCAAACCCAAAATTTCGCTGCTTCGTTTTCTATAAATTTTGGCGCCAAGCGAAAATTTCCCACCAAAGCCAAAATTCTGCTGCCTCGTTTTTCTACAAAGTCCGACCCCACGTTATTTTTAATTCATCTTTATCCTTCCGCTTCGTTATTTTTTATTATGTCTTCCTTTCTTCTTAATCGTGTTCAGATCTGAACAGCAGATCGCCTCCACAACAAAACAATTTTTACCGCAAAATAAATCTTCTTCAAATTGAAAACTTTGAAGCCTTAAAGTCCAGGGCTTTAATGCCTGACCTATCTGCTGCTCTAGATCCAAAAACTGCAGCGATTTATTTTGATTTAGGAACGTCCGAGTGTCCTTTATTCTAGCATCCACGCCACCAGAGTGGCCTACCCTTCTCTATTCCAATTTGCGAGGTACTATTGTGGGTGCACAAGTTGCGCCAGTTCCTGGTCATATTAATAATGAAATTTTGGTGTAATCAATTGGTCTTTTAGATGATAATTTGAGTCTTACGATGGTTGTTGATTCTATGACGAGTTTACTAATGTCTCGTATTGTGCTGGAGCATAATGCCTGTGTCGATTGGAGCTTAATTTGGGTTTGAAAATTTGGGTTCCGCCATTAGATCCAGCGTGCTTTTCTCCGTTGATGCTCCGGCTGTGGGCTCCGACTCGCATACCCTAGATAATGATGTGCATCATGTTAATGCACCAGTTTTGACCTCAGTTATCTCCCCAGTTCTGTCTATATTTTGTTGAATTGAATTTGAGGTTTTGGTGAAATATGTGTGGCTGTACAAGCTGCCTGCTGATAGAAGAAGATGGGTGTTTTGTTGTATTAGAGAAGTTGATAAGTATGGTGGTATGTATTGGAGAAGATGTCAAGACTGGTTGCGATTTCCATACGGGTTTGTGGTAGGAAGATTGATATTTTTGATAGTTTGTTGGATAGTTATATCCTGGTGTGGTTTTATCTCAAGGAGGGGGCGATGCAGATGAGTTTACGATGATAGCAATGTGTAAACGGAGGTGATAACTCTGTTTGTTGGATTCTAGTTTATTGATATGAAGAGATATTTATGCTGGGTTGCAGTAGCGAGGCTAGGGTTGGCAGAAGAGGATTGTGGTTGATTAATGACCATTTTAGTATGTTAGTGGAGGAGTATGTTATTTGGTTTGTGGTGTTGTCGCCTTGTTAAGTAAGTTGATGTAGAGCAGTAGAAGTTTGCAAAGCAGCAGTTGTGGAGGACTGTTTGACGAGTTGTTCTGGAGTTGATGTTGCTACAGTTGGAAGATGAAATTTGGATGGTTTGTGATGGTGCAAGTGTGCTCTCCCGTAAGCTTGTTTCTGTTATGAGATGATTGGTGCAAATGCTATGTGATGACGATGCATTTTCTGCTACTAACCAATCGTGATGGACAAAAGGAAAATGGACTTGAGATGTTGACCGTAACCTTGATAGAAAGGAGCTTAGATTGGATTTTAATTTTCATATTCTATGTCTTTGAGTTGTACTTTTGTAGTAAGGAATGTTATGTAATTTTCTTATAGTGTAATACTTGATTTGTTTATACTGTATTATTAATCTTATTACATTGTCTATGTTTATTTATTTTTCAAAATATGTATTTGGATTTATTTATTTTTGCATATAACAATTATAAAGATGATTTTTACAACTGCCAGAAGCAGTTGTTAAAAAACACTTTATAACTGCCAAAAACAGTTATAAACATAACTTTTACCACTGTTAAAAACAATTGTAAAAATTCTAGCGTTATTACAACTCTGGATATAAAGACCGACGGGCGACAGATGTAACAGATCTATTACAACTGTTTTTGACAGTTGTGAAATGGTGTTTTTGTTGTAGTGATTGATGTTGGACTACGCTTTGCATTGTTGAGTTTTGGCTTGCTTGTGGCTCCTCCGTCTGTTATGATTTCATCCTCCTAGTTTTAGCCTTTTCTCGTTGTTGTCTTTTGATATTTCTAGTGGTGTTATTGGGTTGTAGTGTTGTCTTTTTTCTTTTGTGTATTCATGGTTTCTTCTTTCTGGATACCATTTTTGTGAGCCATTGGAGAATGGCTAGATTCTCTCTTTTGGTTATTATTATTATTATTAAAAAAAATAACGTTTGAAATTTGAATTGTAATATAAATATATGGAACACATATATAGATTATACCGATTAAGACCTACCTACTTCGAAAGCCTCCCTGATTGCTCCAAGGAGAGGCAGGCACTCGTCCATAGATCATCCCGCTATATCATCCAAGATGGAGTGCTCTACCGAAGAGGTTCTCTGTTTCATTACTCCGGTGTGTAGCCTACAACGACGCCGACCGTGTGCTAGGACGTGTACCAAGGTGCTTGTGGCGACCACACTGGGGGCAAATTTTGGCAAGAAAGATTCTCATATATGGTTACTTCTGGCCCACACTCGATTAAGATGCCACGGACTATGCCTGCGAGTGTGACAAATGCTAGATGTTTTCCAAGATTCCAAGAGCCCCGCCTAACGAGCTAACATAGATGGTCAGTCCTTGGCCATTCACCATATGGGGAACGGATATCATCGAAACTCGTTTAATGGCCAGAGATGGTGCACGTTATGCTATCGTCGTAGTTAATTACTTCACCAAGTGGGGTAAAGCCGAGCCACTTACCATAATTACTACTAAGAAGGTTATCAACTTCATCGTCTGAAACATCATCACCTATTTTGGGGTCCCCTAGGCTATCATCTCAGGAAACGGGACCCAATTCGAGAGCACTTCATTCAAGAATTTCTATCGATGACACCATATCGAAAAGAAATTCTCGTCAGTAGCTCATCCTCATGCCAATGGGAAAGTCGAGACCATTAACACAATGATCGAACCCATCATCAAGAAGCGTCTGGAAAAGGCCGGAGACTTATGGGTAAATGTGCTCCCTCTAGTCCTTTGGGCTTATCGGACCACCTACAAGTTAGTGACCAGCCATACTCCTTTCGCTCTCACCTATGGTTCTGAATCCGTAATTTCCATTGAGCTCAAACTCCAATCTCATCGAGTCACATACTATGATCTAAAGACCAACTAAGATATTCTTTTAGAGACACGCAACTTACTTGAACAGAAAAGGGACGAAGCTGAACTCGAAGCCACCGCTCAGCGTCAACGAGTCTCCCAGTACTTCAACTCCAAAGTCCGTCTGAAGCACTTTTCCATTGGCGACCTCGTCCTAAAACGGATCTTTCCCATACCGACTGGTTTCAGTCCTCACTGGGAAGGTCCGTACGTCATTCGACGGAGGCTTAGAGACGGAACCTTAAGCTAACGATGGTTGATGGCGCTGAACTCCCAAGAGAATGGAACAATGAACACCTCCGCTGCTACTTCACCTAGCTTAGTGTATAAATTTACTGCTTTCCAACAATGTTTTGTTTTCTTCAAATTTAAGGCATTGTAAAGTAAAAGTCATTACTGTCAAAGTTAATACTAAAGAAAGTTTTAGATATTCATACACTTAGTGTGTTATTTTCTGCGTAGTATGTTCGAGAAACCATTACAACTGACTTGCATACACAAGCGCACAACACCGGACCAACACCCTGAAGCTTGGAATCGATTCTTCCTACTCGAGTCTCAAATCAACTACGAGGCCAAGTATAAATAACTCTTGTCTTGAATCCATGATGAGGCCAGGTATAAGTAACTCGACTCAATTTTCGAATCAACGACAATGCCGACTATAAATAAATTAGGATGTTCATTAATTTGAGTGTCCATCCACATCCTTAGGTCTTCGGACTTCGGGGCAACCCATCAGCCAGGTGAGTGCGATTACAGCTGCTTGCTTGGCTCCATTCGACCCGAAGGGCCTAGACCTAGGTATCAAACTGGCGAATCAATGATGCCCTTGAACTCTAACCCGAATGATAATGATAGGAGAGAACAAAGTACGAATCAACTATGTCCATGCATTCTCACGACTTGGCATCAACGAACTCAGGGAGTCCCAGAGAGAGAAGACATCGAACCCGATCTCCACACGACTCGGAACTCTGGACCAAGGGAAATCCCAAGAGCAGAGTCGATACACACAATCTTTGCATGACTTAGGAGTCTGAAGAGCGAAGCCTTAGACAATGCTTGACCAAGTGCGACGACGAGTATATATACGCAAGTACATATACTGGAAAGCATAGACGAAAGTTTAAACACTTAACATAACATGTGATATGAGCAAAGTCAACCAAAAGCTTTCATTTACATCTAAAGCAAGCTACAACTGTCTATCTTTCTTTCAATCGGCACGGTGTACAAGAAAACCACAACATGCATCCAAAAGCGAGGGTCGTACTCGCGTATACTATCAGCCTATACAACCAAAGGACCTATAACAATCACTGGAAAGACCCATCCTTTCCTCTCTTCTTCTTCTTAATAGATTCGGTGCTGGGCGGGTTATCACCAGCCTTTTCCTCCCGGAGCTGCCTCTTCCTCGCTTACCCTTAGCCGGGGAGATGGATTCGTGAGATACTAACTTGGGCTTTCCATCGTCATCCTTGCCGCTTGTGACCTCTGTAATGTCCCTAGGCAGGATGACTTACAGCGATTTGGGAGTGACACTGGTGGCATGGGCAAGCACTGCCTCAATACCCCTTCTCTCCAGTCTCCTTGGCCTTCTTCGTCTCTAGCTCAACTTTCTTCTTGGCTTCCCTTGTTTCTTTATGTTCATCTAGCTTCCTGGCCTTAAGCTGTTTAGCCGCATCTACCTTAAGTTTCTTGAACGGCTCATCAGCCTTTTTTCTTCTAAACCTCATCATCCTGTTTCTTCTTGGTATCATCATCGGCCCTCTTCTTCTCTGCCTCATCGCCTTCCCTCTTCCTTACCACCTTAGCTTTGGCCTTCTCATCGACATCCTTCCTAGCCTTTTCCTAAGGTTCTTGCAGGTCAACGTCATTAGCCTTTCTCTTTTCCTTCTGCTCCTCAAACTTGACAAGAAGTTTAGCCTTCTGCGATTCCACAAACTCATGCATTGTTTGCACGCTTGCTTCCATCGACCCTATCACATGGATCCCTTGACCATCGGTTATCTCCCCTTCCTAAGAGAAAAGATCCATATAGACACTAACCACTAGGTCCACATTAGAAAACGTATCCAGTGTGCCACCTCCTTCTCCAAACTGTATTCCTTACAATCCCAGTCCGGCCTCAGGTAATAAGGGAAGCGTCGGGGCAAAGCCTATTGTTACTTCTTCTTCAAGGTATCCTGCACGACAAAGAGGGATACTAATTAGTCTACTTTAACTTAGTGCTTACATCCTTTTCATGATAATGAGACATTACCTCCAAAAACTTGCGGCGCGGGGGCTATAAGCATAGTGCCTCCGGTTGTTGTTTGAAAGGAGCCTCCTAGTCCCAACCTTGGGAAATCAGTGTGATACTCGGTAGAAGCATGGGCTGGGTTCATTGGACCGATGGCAGTGGCGGATGTCAAAACTTGTTGTTCATGGAAACTCCCCTTTGCAAACTCATGAGCGACAATCACGCTCTCAGTTGTCATGGACTTCCCCTTAGCAGTAGTAAGTTCTACCAACCTCTCCCTCTCAGCATTCTCGTGTAACAATCTCCTACCTTCTTGCAACACCATGTGCTCCTCTTCATTCAGGTGAGTATCCATAAGTCGGAATTCATCTACAGCCTCCATCTGTAGCCTCCAAGCCTCAGACTCCAACTGATTTTACCAAGTCTGGGCGATCATCCAAGGGTAATCGTCGACCTACGAGATTCCATGGAATCGAATCGCTTTTACATACATACCCTAGACAGATGGCTCTAGAAACTCCTCTACTCTGGCCTTAGCATTCTCAATCTCGTTCCTAAGCTTCTTCACCTCCTCTTGATGCTCCGCCTTTATTCCATCAATTTGCCTAAGCACCTCTCTATTAGAAGCCTCAGCGGCCTCCTTGTCCTTCTTAGCCTGCTCCAACTCCACATTCCTTAGGTCCAGAAGCCTCTTTAGCTCAGCATTCTCATTTATAAGCTCTTGGGCTTCTTCATTTTCAGTCTTTAGCCTCTGATTCTCCTTGACCAAGGCTTCTTTGTCTATGCGAATTTGGTGCACGTCCTTGTTTTCATCAAGCAATTGGCGGTTCTCCTCCACCAATCATTGGTTCTCCCCTTTGTGAGCCGTGTTGTCAGTTGTCACTGAGGCTACTGTGTTTTTGAATGTCGTCACAGCATTTTATGCCTCTTCCTCTATCTTCTTATACTTCTCTTCTAATTGTGTTGTTTCAACAAAAGAAAGTTAGCACTTAAGTGTGTTACTTGTATATGTGGAAGCAGGTACAATTAGAAGACCTCTCTTACCCAGTGCATCGTCTCGGTTTCGGGCACAATCCCACTCAGCTTCAAGGGCTAGCTCCAATCCTTGAATCTCCACATTCTTTTGGATGATCAACTCCGAGAGATGGCCCACATATTTACTGAGCTCCTTGCACTGATAGTAACCAACGTGTACTTCCCTCCACACCTCCTCAGTCTCCTCGAGGGGAATCAGACTGATTGCCGGTAGCCATTTTAGTTCATCGAAGTAATACTTGAGGAATCGCTCTGTCAATATTGCCTTTTTCTATTCAGAGATGAGCTTCAAAGTCTTAGGAATGTTTGGCAACTAGTTCCTTTTCTTTGACACTCCCATTTTTCTTTTATCTGTAGGCTCCAATTCCTTCCCTTTGAAAGTGGCTATGGGTGCTAAGGATGGAATGTAAAAAGGGAATGTCGATGATGGATGCCTGGTGCTCGCTATGTCCAATTTTGAGTCTATGTCGGACGATCGAGTGATGGAGGAGGGGATTGAGAATGCCGAGATCGCTCTCTATGACGACGCTCAGTACCACGGTCGTGATAGGGAGGGAGCTCATTAAATAAATCTGTATCTCTTTTGAAACTCCTTACGAGCCCGCTCCTCTTGGGTCGATAGCCCCTGGATTCTCAACCTCCATTCCTGTCGCCTTCTCGACCCAATTCACCTGCACGAAAAAGATTCAAGGTTAGACTCAAACACCTTACGCACCCTCAAAAATGTTGTGTTATGCGATGTTTATGTGTGTGTGTCCTGAGGGTTCTCCCAGCAAATCAAGATATCGGTCCGCTCAAAGGAGTGATCTCCCAAATGGTTA
Organism: Allium sativum; assembly: GCA_030737875.1. Lineage (NCBI taxonomy): Eukaryota > Viridiplantae > Streptophyta > Magnoliopsida > Asparagales > Amaryllidaceae > Allium > Allium sativum. The sequence continues at coordinate 37,229,588 of JASFAX010000020.1, read as the reverse complement.
GCGTTAAGCTTTCTATACTTGTGCCGATAGGATAAAACAATGTAACAATAAGTAGGATCTTATTTAGGTAATCAGACTAGCCCTCCTTTTTTAGTGAAGCGGTGGTCTCAGAGACGTCACTAGATAAACCGACCCGGGCAATACTTTCGTCCTCGTCTCGTCTGTCACAGGTGGGACAGAAGTGGCCCGTAGGTCCTCATCCCTAGCAACCGTCTCCTCATCACCGGACCCACCCCCACTGGTTCCTTCCTAAGTCTTTGCGGTCTTGCAATGCAAACACACGACATGGGGAAACCTCCTTTGGTGACCCAGAGAACTCCTTTCTCCCTTAGGTCCCGCCATCCCTTTTCCAACAGCGGCTAACCTGAACAGTATACGGTTAGTAGGGAGTAATCCCGTCCAGCGAAGAACCTCCGTATCCAGGAAATTCTCACTAGAATGAGCCTCAACTGAGACGACCCTCAATGCCTCAAGATGTTGCTGATACACACTCCCGGTAGGCATTGGAGGAACCCTATTATACAAATGCAAAGTTAACTTGGAGCCCATGACTCATCTAACTTCAAGCCTTAAGCAATGAAAGATACTTACTTCCAACCAACAACTGCCTCACAAATCCAGGAGGACAACAAACAAATAACCAGTCATGCTTGATTACTCCAAGTCTACTCCACGTGTAACAGGCAACATTTTTACGTATCGGAAGATCGTAAAATATTTTTATTTTATTCCTTGATGGTTGAATCATTCTCATCTTTTAATATATTATTTATAGGGATGAGAGACACGTCCATAATTTTTACCGATTTTGTTTGTGACCATTTTGCTCCTATCGGCCCTGTATAGGGCATAACTTTTGACTTAGGTTGAATTAGAGGGTGAGGCATGTGCCATTGGAAAGGAATTGATGATTGTCTTTCCGTAAAGTGGTTACATTAATGATTTGGTTCAGCGGTTCAGGAGAAATCGCTCTTTTAAGATTTTTCAGTTGTTGTTTAGGTTTGGAGAGCCTAATGGGCTGAATTGGGGAGGCCCATTAGTGGGCTAGTGGAATCCTATAAATAAGGGGTGAGAGTGGAGGGATAAGATTTACTTTCCTGTTCTCTTATTTGGAGGCATTGACCTCCTTCTTCCTCTAACACCTTTCCACCATTAAAAATCCAAATCTAAGGAGGGGAATCATAGATCTACACCATTGGAGGCTAGATCTACATCGTTTCAAAGGTGAATTCATCAAACCGAGGAGTTTGGTTCGAATTGCTCGCTGTCCGGATTCATAATTCCATCATTTTAGCTTGTATTGGAGAATCGGTGAGTGGATTACATCTCTCACATGGATTCAATAAAGTGTATGGGTAGTAGATCATGTTTTTCATCAAATTCAAGTGTTTTTCCTTAGATCCATGCATTGGTATGTTCATTTTCATATAGATCACCCTAGGATCTAATTTAGCAAGTTTAGATAGGTAATTTCTATGATATTTCATACGAATGTGTAAGTTAGATCCATGGTTTTTATTCATATGCATATTTATGGTGATTTTGGTGAATTTGACATTATCGTTGTTAGAATTGTCATATTGATGATATTGTTGATTTCATAACATGCTTGTAATCCTTTTGGATGAATTGGATAAGTTGGTTTCATCGGATTTATCATTTGGCGAAGTTTTGGTCGAAATCGGAGTTGAATTGCAAAATGCAGGTTTTGGATCAGACTAAATTTGGATCGGACCAAAGTTGGGTCGGACCGAAGTTGGTTCGGACCAAAGTTGGGTCGGACGGAAGTTGAGTCGGACTGAAGTTGGGTCGGATTGAAGTCAGATCGGACTGAAGTCGGGTCGGACCAAAGTTGGGTTGGACATAAGTTGGGCCGGACCAAAGTGGGTCGGCCTATTTTGGTTAGCCATTTCTGGTCATCCATTTTTGCCATTTCTGGGCAGCTATTTCTGGTCGGACACTTCCGATGATGATGTGACTTCAAAGTGAATTCAATTAGGAAGTTTGGAAGTGTTGAAAAGCGTATGTTGTTCGTTGTATGCAACAAATGAGGAGACAACTCAAGGATGTATTGAGTTCATGTGAAGTGACAACTCTAAGGTGTTCTGAGCTAATTAATAGTCGTAATTGATAACGACTAGAGAGACGAAGGCTGAGGAATTTTCGTTGTCGTAGGTTCTAGCGGACTCAAAGCAGAGGTACAATTGAGGACCAATCGTAGGTCGAGTGCCTTGGGTGTCGTGTATGGCCTATACACGTGTTGAGTATAACATGTAGCATGTGTTGAGTATAGCATGTGGAGTTTTGCTAGAACCGGGGCGTCGTGTGTGGTCCTTGATAATTGATGACGAATTGTTGGCCAGTCATACGATAACAAAGTTTCCAAAGCAAGGTTGGTAGTGGTAGCCAGAGTCATTTATGGTCGTTTGAATGCATGTTGTGATCATGATTGAGTTGCTTTGCCATATATGAATGGATTCTTTAATTGCAGTAACTAAATTATTATTCCTTTGGGTGTATGGATGGTAAAGGCTATCACTGTCATGTAATGGGGAAGGAAATTGAGAGTTCTTCTCTGAAGCTGGGTAGATTAATTGATTATTTACCCATTCTCATATACTTTATTGATGAAGTTTGTTAGCTATTTTATCGCTCGCTAAGACTGTTGTCTGACTCAAGGTTTTATGTTTCCTCTTATTACCTTAGGCTGTTCAGCCAGTTGTGGATGGGCAGACTGACTAACAGGTAACAAGTATTGCTTTAGTGAGGACGGCGATGCTGATCGATGGCGAGCAGAAGGCTCACGTACCAGTTTTATTACTATCTAGTATTTATTTCCGTTGTTTGCTATTTCTTTAAGTGTTGTAGTGAGGCAAATTGTACAAACACTATTGTTGTTATCCACATGTATGGGAAATACTTTCTAGTTGTCATGAAATTTAGTGTTTTCTGCTTCACTATCACTACCTGTTGTATATGTTTTATTATATTTTATCATTGCGCTGTGAGTTTACGATAGATTTCGTTTATCTATCGTACCTTAATGATCGTCCATAGCTGCCTGGCACACCTTTCAGCGCATTATCCCTCTTGTATAGTGCAGGGGTTGTGGGCGGTTGTCACATTTCGTATCACAGCTCTGGTTAACGATTTTAGCCAAAGTTCTAAGACATAAACACATATGAGAGACATACTTGAAGATTTCAATTGGATGCTTACTTTATATATTAGCATATATAGTAGTAGTGGTTGTACTCTGTAGCGGTTTTTCTTGGAAGTGACTAATTATTCTAAATTGCAGATTTAGAATGAGTAGATGAACATCAAGACACGCTGCTAGGGAAGCTAATACTGAAAAGGGTAATGGCGAGGCACAAAACTGCCCGGCCATGTTTGAAGCTATGATTGAATCATGCCTTCGAAGGAACCCCGCTCCAGTGGAAGCTACAGTTGATGTTGGAGTCTAAGTGCCTAGAGCTGTAGAATTTGCAAAGTTATGCAAAGACTTTTCTTCATTGGGAGGAAAATAGTTCAAAGGCACTGAACCAGTTGAAGAAGTCCATAGGTGGATGGATACTTGTGTTAGGATTTTCAAAGACATGGGCATTGATGATGCAACAAAGAGGAAGCTTGCATCAAGGCAGTTAGTGGGCAGAGCAATGGACTGGTGGAACTCTGTCACACTTGAGACTCCTGAAGAGGATATTTCATGGGAGTTATTCCAAGCTAAGTTTAAAGAAAAATTTATCTCCACCATGCAGAAGTCTGTTATGTTTAAGAGGTTCGTGGAGCTTAAATACAATGGCCGCCCAGTTCTTGACTATATTTCCGACTTCGAGGCTCTGTCAAAGTATGCTCGTTCATATATGGATACTCCTTATCAAAAGAATGAGAAGTTTGTCTTAGGACTGGATCAATATTTTTGGGATCAGCTTGTGGATCACCTCGATGATAGCTTTGAGAAGATCGTCGAGAAGGCTTTGAGGCACGAAAGTTTGTTCCCTAAGAAGATATCTGTTGTTGCACCTAAGGAGGAACAAAATCCACATCAGGGTGGTAATAATAAGAAAAGGAAGCAACAACAATAGAAAGGAAAGGATGGCCAAAAGAAGTAGAAGGGAAAAGTGACTTGTTTCAATTATTGGCAGAAGGACCATTTTGCTAGTGAATGCAAGAATCCTAAAGTTGAGAAGAAGTGCTTCAAGTGTGGGAAGCCAGGACATGAGAAGAATGATTGTCCAGAATCAGCCAAAGGGAAGCAAGAGGTTAAGGCTTATGCTTTGGGTGCAGTGCCATCATCTTCGAGGGCTCCTACTGCTGAGGACAAGGGAAAGGGTGCCGTGGTGCAAGGTACTCTTTCTATTCATGGTGTTTCAGTTCGAATTTTGTTTGATACTGGAGCATCTCATTCATTCATTTGCAATGAGCTTGTGTGCCGCTTGGGTTTGGAACCCGAGATATGAGATAGACCTTTTGTAGTAACTAATCCAATTGGGGGTTCATCAGATCTTTGCATGATTTTCCGAGGTCTAGTGTTGTCGAGTCATGGTTGCTCTTTTGTGTGTGATTGCTTTGTTCTTAACTTCGTTGGGTTTGGGATCATCTTGGGCATGGATTGGCTCAAGAGGTATGCGCCAAGGGTGAATTGCGAGAAGCTAGAGGTGAGAGCTGGGGATGTGGAAGGGCAAAAGGTGTTGATAAAGTGTCGGCACGAAGAGGGTGTCTTCGTTAGCTATCTATATTCGCTTGTGATTCCACAAGAAGACCTGTCATATGTGTTGATCGCTAATGAGTATGAGGACGACTTTGATGAGGTCAAAGGGTTGCCGTTGCATTGTGAGATCGAGTTTAGGATCGATTTGGTTAAGGGTGTTAGACTAATTGTTATGCCTCTTAGGCGGATGGCGCTTAAGGATCGTGACCTTCTAAGGAAGGGATTCTTTTGGAGAGTTGGAGGTGCAAGCTCGTTAAGATTGTGTGTGGACTATCGTGAGCTGAACAAGGTGACTAAGAAGAACAAGTATCTGTTGCCAAGGATTGATGACTTGTTCGATCAGCTTCACGAAGCCAAAGTGTTTTCTCAGATAGATCTGGCAACGGGATTTCACCAATTGAGGGTGGCCTAGGATAGTGTGCCAATGACTTCTTTTAGGGCACCATCCGTATTCTTCGAGTGGTTGGCGATGCCATTCGGGTTGACTAACGCGCCAGCGTACTTTGTGCATCTTATGAATAGAGTGCTCAGAGATCAGTTGAATAAGTTTGTGCTTGTGTTCTTGGATGATATTCTGGTTTACTCCTGGAATGAGGAAGAACACAAGACACACTTGAGAGTTGTGTAAGAGATCTTACGAAAGCATCAGTTGAAAGCTAAATTCTCGAAATGTCACTTCTGGAAGGATGAGGCGAGATTCTTAGGCCATGTAGTTTCTGGAAAAGAGATAGCGGTTGACCTTGCAAAAGTTGTAGCAATCCAGGACTGGGATCGAGCTAAGAATGTGACGGATGTTTGGAGTTTTCTTGGGTTGGCAAGATATTACCAATGATTTATCAAGGATTTCCCCAAGATAGCTGCACCGTTGATAGGATTGTTGAAGAAGAACCAAGTGTTCACATGGGATGCGAAGTGTGAACAAGAGATTGAAATCCTGAAGGAGAGATTGACAAGTGCTCCAGTGTTGACCATTCCAAATGAGAATGAAGGGATGGTGGTATACACCAATGCATGTGGTACTGGGCTTGGAGCAGTGCTAATGCAAAAGGATAAGGTTGTGGCCTATGCGAGTCGACAGCTAAAGCCGCATGAGAAGAATTACCCAACTCATGATTAAGAGTTGGCAGCGATTGTGTTTGCTCTAAAGATGTGAAGACATTACCTGTTGGGAGTCCGATTCGAGTTGTTTATGGATCTCAAGTCGTTGAAGTATCTTTTCTCCCAAAAGGATTTGAATCTTCGACAGCAACGATGGTTAGAGTTCCTGGCATCATATGATTTTGATATAGCCTATACTCCTAGTAACGGTAACGCAGTTGCAGATGCCTTGAGTCGAAGACACGCAAGTTTGGGAGCGATGTTTTCGGAATGGAAGAGCCCTGAGTATTTAGCAAGGTTTGATTTCAGGCCAAAGTGTGAGTTGGAACCTGAAATGTTGGCAAGCTTATCGATAAGACCTACTCTCATCGAAAGGATTGGCAAGAGCCAAAAGAGAGATGCAATGCTTGTCGAGTTTATCCAGAGACTAGAACTGAAAGGTAAAGAGTTCGAAGTCGATCGAGAAGGTTGGCTTCTGAAGCACGGGCGATTAGTTGTTCCTGATATTGATGGATTGAGAGATGAGGTTCTGAGAGAATGTCATCACTCGAAGTTGACGATTCATCCCGGTGGTAATAAGATGTATCACGACATGAAGAGAGATTACTACTGGGAGGGGACGAAGCGAGATATTGGAAAGTTCATTTCCAAGTGCATGAACTATCAGTTAGTGAAAGCTGAACAGAAGAAGCCAAGTGGTTTGTTTCATCCATTGGAAGTTCCTACGTGGAAGTGGGAGCAAATATCGATGGATTTTATCGATGGACTACCTAGAACCAGGACAGGAAATGAAGGGATTTGGGTCATTGTGGATCGCTTAACCAAAAGTGCAAGATTCATTCATGTAGAGTCGACTAGGAAAGCGTCAAAGCTGGCTGAATTTTTTGTGAAATGGATTGTTAGATCCATGGCGTCCCAAAGAGTATAGTGAGTGATCGAGATCTGTTATTCACTAGTGGATTTTGGAAGAGTTTGCAAGAAGCTTTCGGAACCGAGTTATGCTTGAGTACGGCATATCATCCACAAACGGATGGTCAGACCGAGAGAGTCAATCGAGTTTTGGAAGATCTCCTAAGAGTTTGTGTGTTGGATTTTGGGGGATTATGGGAGAACCATCTACGTCTGGTTGAGTTTGCATATAACAATAGCTACCAGTCTAGCATTGGGATATCACCATACAAGGCATTGTATGGGAGACTGTGCAATTCTCCGGCATGTTGGTTAGAAACTTGAGATAAGTTAGTACTTGGACCAGAAATGATAAGAGAGACCTCGGATTGTATCGAGATCGTTCGGCAACGAATGAAGGCAGCCCAAGATCGTCAGAAAAATTACGTCGATAAGCATCGTAAGGACTTGGAATTCGATGTAGGCGATATGGTTTTCATGAAGGTTTCGTTGTTAAAGCATATGGTGAGGTTTGGAAGTAAAGGAAAATTAGCTCCTAGGTTTGTTGGTCCATTTCCGATAGTCAAGCGAATTGGAAATCTCGCATACATATTGGAGTTACCCGAGAAGATGTCTAGTGTGCATAATGCGTTCCATGTATCGTTTCCACAGAAGTTTGTGCATGATTCAAATGAGGTGGTGTCTCTAAGGCAGTATGAAGACCTAGAAGTGGAAACCACAGTTGTGAGATCACGTAAGATGCTTTTCGTTGTGGAGAATGACACTAAACAACTTAGGAGGAAGATGGTTAAGCTAGTCAAGGTAAAATGGAGTGAAGATGGCGACGATTATATGTGGGAGACGGAAGAGGGCATGAAGGCGACTCATCCAGAACTCTTCGTCGGTAGGGCTCTTTGATATCATACCATAGTTATATAGTTGTATCTTGTTGATTGTTTGATAGAATTCCACGTGATAGAATTAGGCTATGGATGCATGGCTTGATGGATGCTAGTTTGGATGATAGTATTGGCTTTTCATGGATGATAGGCATGCAAAATTGTTGTATTACCTTGGAATTTTGGAGGCGAAATTCTTAAGGGGGAGAATGTAACAGCCCGCATTTTTATGTATCGGAAGATCGTAAAATATTTCTATTTTATTCCCTGGGGTTGGATCATTCTCATCTTTTAATATGTTACTTATAGGGATGTGAGACATGTCCAAAATTTTTACCAATTGTGTTTACGACCATTTTGCCCCTACCAGTCTTGTACAGGGCATAACTTTTGACTTAGGTCGAATTAGAGGGTGAGACCTGTGCCATTGGAAAGGAATTGATGATTGTCTTTCCGTAGACGGTTACATTAAGGATTTGGTTCAGCGGTTTGGGAGAAATCGCTATTTTAATATTTTTCAGTTGGCTGTTCAGGTTTGGAAAGCCTAATGGGCTGAACTGGGGAGGCCCATTAGTGGCTGGTGGAATTCTATAAATAGGGGGTGAGAGTGGAGGGAAAAGGTTTACTTTCCCATTCTCTCATTTGGAAGCATTTATCTCCTTCTTCCTCTAACACTTTTCCACCAATAAAAATCCAAATTTAAGGAGAAAAGTCATAGATCTACACCATTGGAGGCTAGATCTACATCATTTCAAAGTTGAATTCATCGGATCAAGGAGTTTGGTTCGAATTTCTCACTGTCCGAATTCATAATCCATCATTTTAGCTTGTATTGGAGAATCAGTGAGTGGACTACATCTCTCACATGGATTCAATAAAGTTTATGGGTAGTAGATCATGTTTTTCATCAAATTCAAGTGTTTTTCCTTAGATCCATGCGTTGGTAAGTTCATTTTTATATAGATCACCCTAGGATCTGATTTAGCAAGTTTAGATAGGTAATGTCTATGATACTTCATGCGAATGTGTAAGTTAGATCCATGGCTTTTGTTCATATGCATATTTGCGGTGATTTTGGTGAATTTGACATTATCATTGACAGAATTGTCATATTAATGATATTGTTCATTTCATAACATGCTTGTAATCCTTTTGGATGAATTGGATAAGTTGGTTTCGACGTATTTATCGTTTGGCAAAGTTTTGGTCAAAATCGGAGTTGAATTGCAATATGCAGGTTTTCGATTGGACCAAAGTTGGCTCAGACCGAAGTTGGGTCGGACCCAAGTTGGGTCGGACCGAAGTTAGGTCGGACCAAAGTGGGTTGGTCTATTCTGGTCAGCCATTTTTGGGCAACTATTTTTGGTCGGGCACTTCCAGTGATGATGTCACCTCAAAGTGAATTCAATTGGGAAGTTTGGAAGTGCTGAAAAGCGTTTGTTGTTCGCTGTATGCAACAAATGAGGAGACAACTCAAGGATGTATTGAGTTTGTGTGAAGTGACAACTCTAAGGTGTTCTGAGCTAATAATAGTCAAAATTGATAACGACTAGAGTGATGAAGGCCGAGGAATTATCGTTGTCGTAGGTTCTAGCGGACTCAAAGAAGAGGTACAGTTGAGGACCAATTGTAGGGCGAGTGCCTTAGGCATCCTGTATGGCCTAGACACATGTTGAGTATAGTGTGTAGCATGTGTTGAGTATAGCATGTGGAATTTTGCTAGAACCGAGGCGTCGTGTGTGGTCCTTGACAATTGACCGCAAATTGTTAGCCAGTCATACAACAACAAAGTTTCCAAAGCAAGGTTGGCGGTGATAGCCAGAGTCAGTCATGGACATTTTAATACATGTTATGATCATGATTGAGTTGCTTCGCCATATATGAATGGATGCTTTAATTGCCGTGACTGAATTGTTATACCTTTGGGTGTATGGATTGTAAAGGCTATCACTGTCATGTAATGGGGAAGGAATTGAGAGTTCTTCTCTGAAGCTGGGTAGATTAGTTGATTATTTACCCATTCTCATATACTTTATTGATGAAGTTTGTTAGCTATTTTATCGCTCACTAAGACTATTGTCTGACTCAAGGTTTTATGTTTCCTCTTATTACCTTGGGTTGTTCATCCGGTTGTGGATGGGCAGACTGACTAACAGGTAACAGGTATTGCTTTAGTGAGGACGGCGATGCTGATCGATGGCGAGCAGGAGGCTCACGTACCAGTTTTATTACTATCTAGTATTTATTTCCGTTGTTTGCTATATCTCCAAGTATTGTAGTGAGGCAAATTGTACAAACATTATTGTTGTTATTCACGTGTATGGGAAATACTTTCTAGTTGTCATGAAAGTTTAGTGTTTTCTACTTCACTATCACTACCTGTTGTATATGTTCTATTATATTTTATCCTTGCGCTGTGAGTTTATGATAGGTTTCGTTTATCTACCATACCTAGATGATCGTCCATTGCTGCTTGGCACACCTTTCAGCGCGTTATTCCTCTTGTATAGTGCGGGGGCTGTGGGCGGTCGTCACACCACGACCCCTGAATGAATCGAGTGCTAGTATGTGCTTCCAGGTAGTACGGGGAAGGTGCACTGGTAGTCCTCCACTTAGTCTGAAAAAGGTACCAGTTGTCCTCTCCGATAGATTCTATATGCAAATGCTCCCTGAACATGGCACAGGTACCAAGGAGGAAGGCATACTCATTTGGATGAAGTTGCGTTGGCGCTAAATGAAAGTAACGCAGCATATCTCAGACAAAGTTGCAAACTAGGGGCACATGTCCAGAAGTGCAAATATGCATGTTCTAGGCAGTATATCCTTCTGCAGGTTAGTGTGCCTTGTTCGCTTTTTGGGGAATGAGAAATTCATCCCAAGGTATGCTGAATCTTGTACAAATGCACCTCAACGCACCTTCATCTAGATGTGAAGGCACTGAGTCCGATGGATTAAACTATGACAACATCTCCATCATATCCGGCGCATCAAGAGCGTCTCCCTCTTCAAATATCTATGTCATTCTCCTCCGTTGCATCAGTCCCGTCCAACACCACAGTTCAGTTGGGTGCTCGACCATTTATTGTGGATCTTTTGACTGCAAACCATAGTTGGGCACCTTCGGCGAGCCTTTGAGCTAGGGGGTGGACTCTCCAGAAGTCTCAAGCTTGTTGTCCTCAAAGTCGGGACAGCTTGATGACCTAGATCGAAAGGGCGAGTGCTGAGAAGCTTCGGCTTCCAAAATCTGTTGTTTCTTGGATGACCTTGTTTCCATTGCTAGTTATACTTTTAATACAGTTGCATTAGACATCACATCGAATAACCTTTACCCTTCCTGTTGGTGTAAATTAACATGTATTTGCAGTGAAGTGCAATGCCGATGTGATTATAATAAAGGAACTTGGGACACTAGGGCGGTCACAAATTCTTAAAACTATAACCATCGTCATCGTCAACTGATATCGCCAAAATTGCGTCGATTCACGGTTACATCGTGATTGAAACTAGGATGTAATGCAGGAAACATCAAAACATGGGTTGAGTTTGATTAAGTCCTGGATGAAAAAACCTGCATCCCCAAACCGTGCCAAACTCACATCCCAAGTCCTCCGAATCTCGCATCCCACACCTCCTCTACAAATTTAAAACCCTCCAGCAATGCTTGCACCGCATCCCTTGAGTGCCAAAATTCGAATTCCCCAGATGCGAAAATTCGCAATCCTCAGATTCAAAAATTCGTATCCCTCGGACATGAAGATTCGCAGCCCTCGGTTGCGAATAATCACATCCCACGGATGTGATAATTCACGCCCATCGGGTGCGACAATTCACTTCCCTCGGATGTGAATAATCGCATCCCCCGGATGCGAAGATTCGCAACCCTCAGATGCGAACTTCCACGTCCTCAGGAGGCGATGCAGTGCAACACCTTCCTCTCCTTCTCCCATATGGTCTTCTTCCTCTCCACGACTCCTCACTCCCTCGCCATCTTTCTACCAATTCCCTTGAGTTCCACCATCGAAACAAGAATGCCAACCAAGATCTTAGGTTTTTGGGAGCCCCCAAAATCCGAGTTTGATTCGAACAAGAGGATCGTATCCCACCTAAGTCAAAAGTTCGAACTTTAGTTCCTACTTGGTTCAAAATACAAGTTTCGGGGATGCGAGGAAATATGCAACATAAAGGAAGGGAGAAATGCCGAGGTGCGGTTTATATAGGGGGAGAAGAGGAAATGGGATTGGCCCGTGTGAACAGTCGCATCCCATTAGGGATGAAAAATTTCGTGTCCCATCTAAGATATGAAATCTTGCATCCTCGAAGGGATGCAAATTTTCGTGTCCTATCTAAGATACAAAATCTCGCATACCCAAAGGGATGCGAAATTTTGTATTCCTCATCAGGGTATGAAGTACCTAAAAAAGGATGATGATAATAACCTATAATTTATATATTTATGTATATATTTATGTGTGTGTATGTGTATGTGTATATGGAAATGTCGAATGGACGAAGATGGAATTTCCAAACTTCGAGAAATTTCTGTCTCATCTCTCTGGTTACAACCACACATACATGCTTTCGATATCACAATAATCGATGCCACTTTGATTCGCTAACCAACCGTACACTTGTAAGTCTAAATGACTAGAGATCGTACGACAAGCGATCGAATCCACGATTCGATATCACCTTCGAAACCAGAATCGCGTAGTCGTAAACTGACACCACATCCACCGTTCATATTTTATTTTCACTTCGATCGCACCACGCAAAACCACATGAAAACGTGTGAGCGTACACGCGACATCACATCGACAACGACTCTCATTTGTGTTTCAATGTAAATGAGAGTCGGCTACTAATGTTAAATTTCATGAGTAAACAGGAATTAGATGTTCAACGGGCTACCGATGAATCGAAATTCTCGACACGCTTAACAATATGACCTCGACCAAGTGTTAAACAGCTTGGAGATCTCTTCTACCTTCAGAGATGTTTTTTTTCAACTTAAACCACATCATGCCAAGACAAGACATACTTTGGGGGGCAAGTGTTAACCGACCTTTTGGTTCGGTTCCCAAAAGCATACCAGACCAACTCAACATGGCCCGTTGTGCGGCACTAAAGCCTGAAGTATAGCCAAAATACTGAGGGTCCAAGCCCGGAAGAAACCTGTGAAGTATGTAATGAACGGGGCATGTAACATACTATAATAAATCATGTAAGACGGGAATGTAATATAATAAGTAGGCTTGTCTTAGGGACAAGTAGGATTATAACATGCAGGTTATAACTAAAAGACAAAATGGGAAGTAAGAGGCTTACTGTAAATGAACTTAGTCAATGAGAAATAAGTTTAATGAGAAAACCCATAATTATGATTGTGGTAGTATTATAACACGCTGTTATAATTAAACGGAAAATAATACAGTATGCTTATTATTAATAAACTTGTAATTAAGAAATTTAGTTTAATGAATATAATAATATGCAGTGGTTCGTTCAGGCAGCGAAGGCTGATTAGGGAAATAAAGTGGCTAACTAAAGCTAATAAACATATAACCTAAATAAAGGGTAAACAAGTAAATGTTTAAATTCATCAGCAATGGGGTAAATAAAACAAGCGCATAATTAAATATTAGACATAAGGTCTAATAACGTAATAATGTGATGTGATATGGCCAGTCGTACATAAGTTGGTGAAGAGTAAAACAGGCAGATCATCGTGGGTTTCTGGAGACACGAGGGAAGCACGTCCGACTTATTATTCGACGGGACTGGAAGGAAGTGCAGGACATCTACAAGATGTGAGGATACTTTAGGATGACCCTCTATAGTATGTGTAACACCTTGAATTTTTAACAACACTAAAAGAGGATAAATTAAATAATAATTAAATAAATATACAAAATTAAGGAAAATGAACTACGCCATTGCATCTGTCTCGAAGTTCTGGTCAAGATAGACATTTGGTTTGCGTAAAATGGACACCGTATGAAGAAGTTATGAGGTTTTTAAGTTTGTATATGCGCAGAAGAAATATATATACATATGAGTCATATAGGAGTCAGATATATGTCAGCACCTTATCTAGGATCGTTCAAAAATAAAGATGGCAGAAGGCGGCAAATTTCCCGCTCTAGGTGATCGACCCCCTAGATGGGTGTCAACACTGGGGTCAACCCCTTTAAGGGGTATCGACCGACCCACAGGGGTGTCGACACCCCTAGGGCTGACGTGGCAGTCGGTTTCAGAGGGTCTGACAGCTATATATATGTGGTCATTTCTGTTGTTTTCTTCACTAAGAGTTCATGGTGGCCAAACTCTGCCAGTATCTGAACTGATCTGGATCCGTTATCTTCTTCAACTAAAGCAAATCAATTGGAGATTCAAGTTCCAATCTTCTCTAGTTCTATCTTCTTATCCAAACTCTGTGAGTCTCTAATCGCTTTTAGATTTGAATATTTAAAAGTAAATACGACACGACTATGACTTGTATTTGTTCATATGCCTAAATTATATCAGATCCATTGTAAATTATGAACATATGACATTCTGAATTGGTCAGGATTTGGATCTAAAACTCTATCTTATTGGAATCTATTGTAACCTTTATGGCATTTTATGATGTGGATCTTGACATTAGATCTATTTTTAAGTATTGATCTAAATCTCTATCTTGTTGGATCTATTATATCTTCTATGACATGCTATGACGTGAATCTAAAATCTCATTTGTGTTAGATCTGCTTTTAACTATTAGAATTGAATTATATGGACATTTAAATAGTTAATCAAATCTAGTTTATCAATTGGTGCCTATTATGTTAGATCTGCATAGTTGGACATCAAAATGATTAATTTAGATCTTATTATGCTCACTATGACATCATAGTTATGTTAGAACTAGTAATTGCTACAAGTTCATCAGATTTATGCTCATATGTCCGCTTTATCACCATGCTAGTTTATGTTCATGCCAAGTTATGTTAAAACATTCACTTTTTCATATTCCTATTATTTTTCCCTTTTATCAGTTATGACTAGGCTATTATCCAGCCTAGGCATGCCGCCAATTCTGTGGGTGCGCTAGTTAGGGGACAGGGAAAAAAGGTTAATATTGGCATAATTTGAATATAAACATCATTGGACATCTAATTCAAATTATTGGGTAAAATGGGCATTAACTCCTATAAAGGTATAGGTTTAATTAATTGACAATGAATGCCTAGGACTACAATTAGAAATTGTAATTGTACTAATGGCACAAGGTTAGGTTGTATTAGTGGTGGAAGTCTGCCCGGACACAACCGACATATCCAGCAAGCACTAATGTTGAACCTAATGTAAGAGGCCTAAGTGTGCAAATATGAATCGGGCTATGGCATGAGGTTAGGCCCAATTGTGGAAGAAGCCTGCCAGGATCCGACCGGCATATCCAGCATCCACATGTTGTAAGCCTAATATTGGAGGTCTAGCCCATTATAAACCATAAATGGACATGGTAATGAATTGGACTACTTAACCTAATCTAATCCATAGGGATCGTATGATTATGAACTAAAATTAGGGTTAAGTACAATTGGTTAGACAGTAGGTGGGTTAAGTAAATCTGAGGGGTTGGGTAATATTTATATACAGGCCTATAAACTTAGCCCGATAAGGTTATGTAATTAAAGATACCTAGTGGTAAGCATACCCGGTTGAAAGATTGTGGTTATATAATTAAAGATACCTTTAGGGTAAATATCACCAGTCGAAAACCTAGTGGGGGATAGAAGCAAAGGGGAGAGCTTGTATCATATTGTGTGAGACCCGTTTCAGTTAGTAACCCGAAGTATGTATCAAGTAGAGAACTCCGAACTAGGTCGGAGAAAGGGCACGCTTACTGACTGATTGTAAGAGATCCAAACGTGGAGCTGGTGTTGGTAGTGCAAATCGACCCGGCCATGTGCGTGCATGAGCCGGGCCGAAGGGGATAAGATGACTGTGACACCTATATATACTGGGATGTGCATATCAGTGAGGGGTTTCCACTTTAGGACGTGATACATCCTATTGTGGGGCCGGCATAGAGTATGTACGGAGTAGGGAGCCAATCGATTAGGGTAATAGTTAGGGTACATTTGGATGTATGCCTATGTCTACCACCTTATAGTGGAAGGAATCATCTTATTCTGGTTATACTAGTAATAGTGCAGAGTAATTATTAGGGAGGCGTATGCACCTTATCATGTCTACCTTGTCACACCTGCCTTTTATGTAGTGATCTCCCTTATCCACTTTATGTGCCTATCATGCTACTTTTATTTATTTACTTGCTAAAAATAACTAGACACGCCAGACTTTATGTCTGACCCTTTTTGTTTTGTCTTCTCTCTTCCATTTCCCCCTCCCCCTGGTTCTCAGGGCGGGAATACTCAGGCTTAGTCAGGACTCAGTTATCATCTTGCTAGGAGCTGCTTTTGAAGTATGGCCTAAGTTCTTATCTTTACTATGGCTTAGCTTTTTTTCTTAGGGAATTATTTTATGCTTTTTATATTCATGTACTCTGATGGCACAAGACAGAAGTTGTATTATTGTAATGGTTTTTGTGACTTATGGTATTTTGGACCACGGTGTTATGATTTATGAATTAAATAAAAATTTGAATTTCCATTGCTATCTTATTTATATCTGTCTTGTAATTATTCTGTGTCTGTTTACTTATAACGATTCTCAAAACTTAATGCATTCCCTTTGTGAGTGACATTGACGGATGTGGGATGTCACACTTGGTATCAGAGATGAAGGTTACCAGATTAGATAAAAGTTTTTGAAATTATTTTCAAAATGAGTTTTAAAAGAAAGCATTTTCAAAAAGAAAAGTTTGTTTTGAAAAACATTCCCCAAAAAGCCATATGTAATATCCTTCGGTCCTTTGTCTAAATCTCTTCCTTTTTCTTTTCAGCATGTCTGGGGAACAAAACATTCCTAGCATCCCAGAGGGCGTTACGATACCTGGATGGTTCCGTAGGTATCTGGAGGCCACGACACCTGCCGAAGGCCAAGGAAACGTTCCTCCCCCAGTTGCACCACATCCCTCCTCCTCCTCCTCCCCCTCCAAGAGCAGATAACTTCTCCAAAATATGCAAAGACTTCCGTGCCATGGGAGGGAAGCCATTCCATGGGAACGAGACATTCGTAGAAGCACGGAATTGGTTCAAGGAGAGAGAAGACTTGTTCGTAATCTTTGAAGTAGAGGATAGAAGGAAGATTCAGTTAGTTGCTTGGCTACTGAAAGATGAAGCCTCATTTTGGTGGGAAGTTACCTAAGCTGGACATCCGGTGGAAACTTAGGAAGATTTTAGACAAAGATTTGAAATGAAATTTCTCTCCCAAGTTGAGAGAAGCATGCAGATGGAGAGGTTCTTAGCACTCAAACAAGGAAACTTGACGGTGAAAGAGTATGTGAACAAATTTAACCAGCTAGCAAGGTTTGGGTTAGAGCTGGTGGATACGTTGCACAAAAAAGGCTTTGCGATTTGCTAAAGGGCTGAATGAACCCCTTCATGCGTTAACCATGTCCCATATTCCAACGGGGGCCACTTTTGAAAAGCTTGTCGATGTGGCCTTAATGCATGAGGAAGACAAGAGAGAAAAGAAGGAAGTAAAAGCTGAGGAAACGACACAAAATAAAAAGGTGTGGCCCAAGAAGGGACAACAGCAACAACAACAACACAGCAGAAGAAAGGTGGGAAAAATGACAAGGCCAAGGACAAGAGGAAACGTCACAGTTGGGGGAAAGAAGGTCACTTGATCAAAGACTGTAGGAGAAGGAAGATTACTTTCTTTAATTGCGGAGAGGTCAAACACTTTGCTAGAGAGTTCCCGAAGAAACAGGGATCATAGGGACAGGGACTTCTGGAGGGAAGGTGCATGCTCTCGCGATCAGTGCTCCCGATAGAGGTAGAAAAATTTCAGTGGAAGGTTTAATTTCTCTTTTTAATCAGTCTGTTAGAACACTTTTTGTTTCTGGCGCTTCACATTCATTTATATCTAGTTTTGTGGTTGAATCTATGCACTTCATTACTAGTATGGCAGTGGATCCCGTAGTTATGTCAAACCCCATTGGTGGTTCGGCTCATTTATCTATGATTTTTCGGGGTTTGAAAATATCTATGTTAGGCGTCGAGTTTGAATGCGACGCGCATGTGCTCAGTTTTATGGGCTATGGGTTGATACTAGGAATGGATTGGCTTACCACATATGGTTCCATTCTGGATTGTGAAAGGAGGGTCGTTTGGCTTTTGACCTGTCATGGGAGTACCCTCGTGATTTCTTGTGACCCACAAGCGTCGGTTATGCTTAGTTTCCTAGAGTCTCTTGATGCATCTATCGATGACTTGCAATCTGTTCCAGTAATCTAAAATTATTCTGATGTTTTTGATGAGGTACGGGGATTACTTCCGAGGCGCGAGATCGACTTTCAAATATATATTTAGTGGACAATGCAAAGCCAGTTGCATTCCCAGTGCGCCATATGGCTCCGAGGAAAAGGAGGGAGCTGAGTAAGCAAATAGGGGAGCTGCTTGAGAAAGGGTTTATCAGACGAAGCATATCTGAATGGGGTGCTCCAGTAGTATTCACGACTAAGGCGGATGGTTCGCATCGTTTGTGTGTTGACTATACAGAATTGAATAAACTAACCAAGAAGAATAGGCACCTGCTCCCGAGGATTGATGATTTATTTGATCAGCTTGTTGGTGCCTCAGTATTTTCTCAGTTAGACTTAGCAATGGGGTTTCATCAGTTGAGGGAGGCTGAGGACAGCATAGATAAGATCGCTTTTAGAACTCTGGATGGTTTCTTTGAATGGCCAATTATGCCTTTTGGGTTGACGAATGCACCCGCCTATTTTGTTGATTTGATGAATAAGTTGTTTTGAGAGTTTCCAAACAAATTTGTCGTGGTCTTTGTTGATGATATTTTGATCTTCTCCAAAAGCGAAGAAGAGCATGCCCAACGTTTGAGAGAAGTCTTGAAAACTCTCCGTGCGCATCAGCTTAAGTCAAAGTTCTCCAATTGCCATTTTTGGAAAAAAAAAAGGTGAGATTCTTATGGAATGTGGTCTCCAAAGAAGGGATAGCTGTAGATCCCGCAAAGGTGGTTGCAGTGCAAGATTGGCAGGTTTCTAAAAATGCTACCGCGGTGAGAAGCTTTCTTGGGTTGGCAGGTTATTATAGGATGTTCATTAAGAACTTCGTAAAGTTATCAGCCCTACTCACCAGGCTTACAAAGAAGAATTTGGAATTTTCATGGGACATAGATTGTGATGTGGCTTTCCAACAACTGAAGAGGGCTCTGACAACAGCCCTAGTCCTGACCTTTCCTGATGGAAGTAAGGTGTTTACCTTTTACACTGATGCATGTGGTACAGGGCTTGGTGCGGTTCTAATGCAAGAAGGGAAAGTAGTTTGTTATGGGGGTAGACAGTTGAGAGTTCATGAGAAGAACTACCCCACCCATGATCTAGAGCTTGCTGCCATAGTATTCGCATTAAAGATGTGGCATCATTATTTACTTGGAGAGAAATTCGAGTTATACACCGACCATAAATCTCTCAAGTATCAGTTCTCGCAAAAGGATCTCAATTTAAGGCAAAAATGGTGGATGGATTTCCTAGCTTTATATGATTTTGAGATTGCTTATACCCCTGGCAAGTGTAATGTAGTGGTTGACGCGCTAAGTAGGCAGAGGATGGCCTTGAGTCCTCTGTTTGTGGAGAGGAAGAGCTTGGCGTTCATATCAGCTTTTGATTTTAGACCCTCCATCATGATTTTGCCTAATTTGTTTGCATCCTTAGAAATACGACCAACCCTTATGGATCAGATAAGAGCTTCGTAGCAAGGCGACCCACATATTTTATACATCATGGATAAGCTTAGAAAAGGGGAGACTTCTAGTTACCTAAGTAGATATGCCATAGATGAAAAGGGGTGGTTATGACGAGACGGAAGGCTTTGTGTTCCTCAAACTAGAAGCTTGATAAAGGCAATCCTAGATGAAGCCCACCACTCTAAGATGACTATTCATCCAGGCAGTGATAAGATGTATAGAGACATGAAAAGGGTTTTCTTTTGGGCTGGGATAAAGAAAGATGTGGCCAAATTTGTTGTTCAATGTCTAGTTTGCTAGCAAGTTAAAGCTAAGAAAAAGAAGCCGGGCGGCTTACTTCATCCTTCGGAGGTTCCTCTATGGAAATGGGAGAGCGTCTCTATGGATTTCATAGATAGTTTGCTAGATCGAAGAAAGTCAATACCAGTATCTGGGTTGTGGTAGATAGACTCACAAAGAGAGTTCACTTTATTCCAGTTAAGAGTAAGAGGACGACATCATTGTTGTCAGTAATTTATGTTCGTGAGATAGTTCATCTTCATGGGGTGCCTTCCAGCGTCGTAAGCGATCGTGACCCTATCTTTACCAGTGAATTTTGGAAGAGCTTGCAAGAAGCATTAGGTACATGGTTGTGTTTGAGCACCGCTTATTATCCTCAGATCGATGGGCAGACGGAGATGGTGAATAGAATTCTTGAAGATCTTTTGAGGTTGTGTATCCTAGACATCGGAGGGACTTTCGAAGAGCACTTTCCTTTAGTGGAGTTTACCTATAACAAAAAATATCAAGCCAGCATCGGCATGACACCCTTCAAAGAATTATACAAACGACCTTGTAGATTACCAACTTGTTAGTAGGAATCTACATAAAGATTGTTACTTGGACCAGATATGGTTAGAGAAATCTCCGAAAGATTGACCTTATTCGACGGTGGATGAAGACAACTTAAGATAGACAGAAATCCTATGTAGATAAGAGAAGGACTGATGCCGAATTTGAAGTTGGAGACTTAGCTTTTGTCAAAGTATCACCTCTGAGAAATGTGGTTCACTTCGGATCGGTAGGGAAGTTGGCGCCTAGGTTTGTGGGACCATTTCCCATAATCGAGAGGATTGGCCAAATGGACTATAGAGTAAAGCTCCTAGAAAATATATCTGGCATTCATGATGTTTTCCATGATTCTCATCTGCGGAATTGCCTGCATGACACCGCAGAAGTTGTTGAGGCGAGTGTGTTGGAAGAAGTAGAAGTGGAACGGGAGGCGACAATCAAGCGAGTTCCTTCCTGTATTCTTGGATCAGAAGTTAAGAAGCTACGCAATAAAGAGATCAAGTTGCTAAAGGTTCAATGGGGATATTACCCAGAGGATGCGACTTGGAACACCGAAGACAAGATTAGTGCTTCATACCCTTTTCTTTTCGAGGGTATGTTCTTAAATCCTTTTTCCAAAGTTTTATCAGTGCTTGTTTCTATCATTTGAATATATCCTATCCATAGTATTTTGACTTTAAATAGGAATCCTATGGATGTAAACATGTGTTTGAAACATGTTACGTTTGATGGATGCAAGTGTTTGCTAGTGGTTGCCTGTGGATGCATATACACACATTAGGCACTAGATTGGCTCAATCACTCACATACTGCATATGGATGTGTGTGCATTTTCTTTTCTTTTATGGATGGAAATGGATGTATTAGCATATGGATGTTGCATTTAGACAAAAGAGTGTGCGCACATATAAAACTTACATGTTATAATAGGAGTATTTGCATACATATTGGATTCATGACACAAACATACATTGCATTAAGGAGGTCAACTAAATCAGTAGACCGCTTGATCTTCGCATTAGTATTGGGACATATACACACACCTTTGCATATATTCATATAAGAGTTAGAATTCTTTAAGGATAGTGGATGCCCGTGATTGATGGATGAGTAGATGGATGATGGATGGTAGGATATGCATTCTTCTTAACTTAGAGATTTCGAGGACGAAATCCTTTAAGTAGGGGAGAATATAATACCTCGAATTTTTAACGACACTAAAAGAGGATAAATTAAACAATGATTAATTAAATATTTAGAATTAAGGAAAACGGACTGCGCCATTGCGTCTATCTCGAAATTCTGGCCAATATAGACATTTGGTTTGCATAAAACGAATAGCGTATGAAGAAATTATGAGCTTTTAAGTTTGTATACATGCAGAAGAAATATATATACACACATATGAGTCATACAGGAGTCAGATATGAGTCAGCACCTTATCCAGGATCGTTTAAAAATCAAAATGGCAGAAGGTGGCAAATTTCCCGCTCTAAGGAAGTCGATCCCCCTAGAGGGGTGTCGACACCGGGGTCGACCCCTCTTAAGGGATGTCGACACCATGGTCGACCCACCCACAGGGGTGTCGACACCCCTAGGGCTGATGTGCCAGTCGGTTTCAGAGGGTCTGGCAGCTATATATATGTGGTCATTTCTCTTGTTTTCTTCATTGAGAATTCATGATGGCCAAACTCTGCTGGTATCTGAACTGATCTGGACCCGTTATCTTCTTCAACTAAAGTAAATCAATCGGAGATTCAAGATCCAATATTTTCTAGTTCTATCTTCTTGTCCAATCTCTGTGAGTCTCTAGTTGCTTTTAGATTTGAATATTTAAAAGTAAATATGACAAGACTATTACTTAAATTTGTTCATATGTTAAATTATATCATATCCATTATAAATTATGAACATATGACATTCTGAATTGGTTAGGATTTGGATCTAAAATTCTATCTTGTTGGATCTATTGTAACCTTTGTGGCATTCTATGATATGGATCTTGATTTTAGATCTATTTTTAACTATCGATCTAAATCTCTATCTTGTTGGATCTATTGTATCTTCTATGTCATGCTATGACGTGAATCTAAATCTCATTTGTGTTAGATCTTCTTTTAAGTATTAGACCTGAATTATGTGGACATTTAAATAGTTAATCAGATCTAGTTGATCATCTTATGCCTATTATGTTAGATTTGAATAGTTGGACATCTAAATGATTAATTTAGATCTTATTATGCTCACTATGACATCATAGTTATGTTAGAACTAGTAATTGCTTCAAGTTCATTAGATTTATGCTCATATGTCCACCTTATCACCATGCTAGTTTATGTTTATGCCAAGTTATGTTAAAACATTCAATTTTGTCATATTCCTATTATTTTTTCCTTTTATCGTTTATGACTAGGCTATTATCTAGCCTAGGCATGCCGCCAATTTTGTGAGTGCGCTAGTTAGGGAACGAGGGAAAAAGGTTAATATTGGCATAATTTGAATATAAACATCATTGACATCTAATTCAAATTATTGGGTAAAACGGGAATTAACTCCTATAAAAGTATAGGTTTAATTAATTGATAATGAATGCCTAGGACTACAATTAGAAATTGTAATTTGCACTTATGGCATGAGGTTAGGTTGCATTAGTGGTGGAAGTCTGCCCGGACCCGACCGGCATATCCAGCAGCCACTAATGTCGAACTTAATGTGAAAGGCCTAAGTGTGCAATTACGAATCGGGCTATGACACGAGGTTAGGCCCAACTTGTGGAAGAAGCCTGCCCGGACCCGACCGACATATCCAGCATCCACAAGTTGTAGGCCTAACACCTGAGGTCTAGCCCATTATAAACCATAAATGGACATGGTAATGAATTGGACTATTTAACCTAATCTAATCCATAGGGATTGTATGATTATGAACTAAAATTAGGGTTAAGTAAAGTTGGTTGGACAGTAGGTGAGTTAAGTAAATCTGAGTGGGTGGGTAATATTAACATATAGGCCCACAAACTTAGCCCGGTAAGGTTATGTAATTAAATACACCTAGTGGTAAGCATAACCGGTAGAAAGATTGAGGTTATATAATCAAAGACACCTTTATGGTAAATATAACCTGTGGAAAACCAAGTGGGGGATACAAGACAAAGGGGAGAGCTTTTATCATATTGTGTGGGACCCGTTTCAGTCAGTAACCCAGAGTATGTATCAAGTAGAGAACTCCGAACTAGGTCGGAGAAAGGGCACGCTTACTGATTGATTGTAAGAGATCCAAACGTGGAGGCGGTGTTGGTGGTGCAAACCGACCGGGTCATATGCGTGCATGAGCCGGGGCCGAAGGGGATAAGATGACCATGACACCTGTAGATATGGGGTTGTGCATATCAGCGAGGAGTTGCCACTTTAGGACGTGATACAACCGTGGGGCTGGCACAAAGTATCTACGGAGTAGGGAGCCGATCGATTAGTGTAGTAGTTAGGGTACATTTGGACGTATGCCTAAGTCTACCACCCTATAGTGGAAGGGATCATCTTATTCTGGTTATACTAGTAATAGTGTAGAGTAATTATTTGGGAAGCGTATACACCTTATCCTGTCTACCTTGTCACACCTGCCTTTTATGTGGTGATCTCTCTTATCTACTTTATATGCCTGTCATGCTACTTTTATTTATTTACTTGCTAAAAGTAACTAGACTTGCCAGACTTTATGTCTGACCCTTTTTGTTTCGTCTTCTCTCTTCCGTTCCCCCCTCCCCAAGGTTCTCAGGGCAGGAATACTCAGGCTTAGTCAGGACTCAGTTATCATCCTGCAAGAAGCTGCTTTCGAAGTATGGCTCAAGTTCTTATCTCTACTATGGCTTAGCTCTTTTTCTTAGGGAATTATGTTATGCTTTTTATATTCATGTACTCTGATGGTAAAAAACAGAAGTTGTATTATTGTAATGGTTTTTGTGACTTATGGTATTTTGGACCATGGTGTTGTGATTTGTGAATTAAATAAAAATTTGAATTTTAGCTTCTATCTTATTTATATATGTCTTGTAATTGTTCTGTGTCTGTTTACCTATAATGCTTCACGAAACTTAATGCATTCCCTTTGTGAGTGACATTAACGGACGTGGGTATCACTGTCAGCCTAATGAAGTTGTACCCACAGAGGCATGATCTGTACAGTTCCATCTAGTGAGTATGTCTTAGCTGCTTCTTTGATGGTGGGTAGCCTAATGACTAATTGGGATGATTCGGCGGCTGTCTTAGGGTGGGAGGCTTCGTGGTCAGGACCCAATAAAGGATAATAGGTCATCATATACATGTCATCATCAGTTGGATCGTGCGCGAGAAAGACTGGAGCTAAGCCAAGAGGCCAATGATCTTTTACTTTCAGGTCATTGGATGAGGGACCATATTTTTTTTAGATTGGATGTTTGGGAGGTCACTTTGCTTTTTGAATAGTCTTTCATTAGTATGGGGTAGGCTGGGTAGTGCCTTAGAAAGCCACCAAAATAGATATACCTATCTTCGGATATCCGTAATGTAGACCTAATGAGGATGTCCTTTATAGATATGTGTAAAGCCCCCGACTGAGTTCCGTAAGGAAACTCAGAGATTAGGGCGCCCTATGGCATAGCGGTACAGGCTAATTTGCTTTCGCAGCGTAGTCTGCTATGCTTTCGTTGTGTAGCGATGAAGACTTGGTATGTCTTTGTAGCATAGTCTAGTACGCTTTCGTAGCATGGAGATGGAGGTTAGTACCACTTCGTAGTACGATGATGGGGAACACTCGAGGAGTGTACTATGGGGAGTACCTTGATATATTCGGCATATAGCTACATAGATATTATTTATCAGGGAGTAGATGGGTACGATTTATGCAGAAAAATTAAAAGTATATTGTGAGATAAACCAGAATAACTTAATTTTCCAAAGGTTAGAGAGTCAAATATGTGATATTACTGAAAGGCAAACTTGCAATTTTGGAGTAAGTGAATCTTTACGTACAGGCCATGGCAAAATGAGACACCTTTAAAACGAACTAGAAGTTTAACAACCACCTTTAAAGGAGAAAGTTTTGTCATCTTCAGTCATGCCTCATATTAAAGTGGATAAAATGCAAGCAAAGAAGAAATATGAAAAAAAAGCCACCGAAAAGTTCAGTTGTAGAACAAAGTAGTGCATGGATGAATAAAGATATCAATCAATGTTTCTGATGGCTTACAAGAAGCTACCTAGTAAAGAGGTCAAACAATTAAAGCTGACAATGATGAACTGAATTTTTTGGTTAATGAAAACGATGAAATTATTATGAAATCAAGAAATGACTTTGCCAAGGTTAAATTGGATATGAAGTCTAGGTCTCATAAGAAAAAAAATTAGAGAATGATTTATCAAACCATTAAAGTCGGATAGTGACAAACTAATAACAAGTCTTAAGCAGTGATTTTCTGCTCCAGCCCATGTAAGTTGCAATCATTTAAATGAACTCTTTGATCTTTGAATATATTTGTGTATCTTAGTCATGGTTATGCAATATTGGTTAAAATTATTAACATTTTTGTAAGCGAAACATACTTTACCAATAAAGGGGAAGTTGTGCAAATAAATGGTATTATCAAGTTGATGTAATGAATTGATTTATATTTAATATATACTAGCTTCTTTCTCTTTAGCCAAATCAAGTATTTAATTGAGTTTATGCAAGATTACCAGGCAACCAAACATTACTTTTGAGTCAATTTGATTGCAACAATGCGAACTAATGCTAATTAACAAATAAATAATGAATCTATTTACTGTAGTAAAATTGAGATTGAACTAGGAGTGGACATTTATTGGTTAAGACCAATTAAACCAACCAAACCAATTAAGATTGATTGGTTCGGATTGGTTATGTAAGTTAATTGCTTGTTTTGTAATTTATTTTTATATTACTTTGGCTTATTGGTTGGTTTTGGTTTTTAATATTTGAAAACCGAAACAACCAATTAAACCAAATTTAGAAATTAATTTATTTTAAAGTTAAAAAATTGTCACTAATAATGCTATTATTTGTTGTACTTTTATAATAATATTATTTTTCTTTAATTTCAAATTAGTATTTTTAGAAAAAGAGCTTGTTTCCAAAATGGTTGCATCATATGAACTTAATTAGTTATTTAAATCCTATATTATATCTATAACCAGAAGATATATTTCATTTTAAAATAAATGAAATAAACCAATCAAACCAAATTTTACTTGTTTAGTTGGTTTAGGTTTCAAAAATTATTGGTTTGTTTGGTTGATTTATGTTTCTTAAATGGTTATTTTGGCTTCAACATTTTTGATCGGTTTCAAACCAAACCAACCATTTTCTCACCCCTAAATTGAACATTAAAGAAGGAAGTATGAAACGACCCGAACTTCCATGTCAGCCTAAACCGAACAAGAAGATGGCCACTTTGAGAACACAACGCATCAAAACATGAACAAGAGAACTTTTCATTGCTATTACAACAATTCACATCAGAGTACAAGATATCAGAGTACAAATAAATAATATACAGCGGAATTAAATTACATTGCTGCGAAATATAAATATATCAATATAATATGCAGCGAAAAACATCAACCACTAAAACTGAAAGAAATACATGATTCAAAGCTTTCCGAATATAGCTCCAGCTGTAATCCAGGATCCTGTGAAAAGAAATATCTGCGAAAACCAAAACTACTAGCTGCCCGTATGGAAAATATGGGCACCCAGAGTTTAGGTGGGAAACAATAAACTCTAAGTCAGTCATGGGACTGGTGTGAGAACTAAAACAGTTATTACTTTATTTTAATGTTTGATAAATCAAAGGACCACGCCGTATACATGGAATGGGTTTTCTTCCATGAATACCATAAAACAAAACTCGCAATGCTAAAAAGAAAAATGAAGCCATTATAAGACTCGGGTCCCATCACACAATGCAATACAAACCAGAGGATAGAGTTTTACCATATAAAAGCCAAACATGCTTGATATGCAAATTTTATTTTTTATTATTATAAGTACAAAAAACATTTTCGAATATAAATGTATCAATCTTAGATGGCATAGTACCCCATCCTACTATGTCGCGATATAGGCTTATAACTAAAACCGTAAAATCGTGTATTGGAAATTGGGTTTCCATCTATGAACCAAGGCAAGGGGTCATCCTTATCTGATTCGAGACACTCTAGAAAATGCCTCGGGACCCAGACTCAGGTGAGCCCTAGAAACGGCAGAGTCGATCAGCCGTTGCTGATTAGTTATGTCTGAACAGTACATTCCCGGTCTAATTGGACTACAATCTTGGTCGGTATGTCGACCATCAACGGCCTTGTGCGTCCAAATCTGAGGTACCTCGCTATCCATCATCCACATAAGTAAATGTCTGGGCTCCATACCATGACATCACTCCTAGTTAAAGGGGAACATTGTCCTTTATTTCTCTACGATCCTTTATCCCGTTTTTGGTTCATACCGAGGTGTGAAACTCGCGAATAAAAGCTACACAAAGCTGTGCTATAATAAAGTTATACTTTGATCATCATCCACAAAGCTGTGTTTTCAACAAAAGCTTTGATCCATGCATCTCAGCATGCCCCATTGTCAATCCATACCATATCACTGATTTCCACCAATATATAACCTTTGAGCCCGTACGTCTCAAAGAAGGGTGTTAAGCAAGAGAATAAATTCTCCGCCACGAAACAAATATATATTTAGCAGAGGTCAAATAATACAATTCAAAGTACAATGTTAGATATACAATCCATTTGCAAGTTCGTTCTGGGTTTGAATGAAATTGGAGGCACTCTATTCCTCGTCCCATATGTCCAATATAGGAGAGAGGCCCTCGCATATCCGGTCAATCTCCAAGTACGTCTAGATGACCACCACTTATTACCTCATCTTGGGTGTACAACCAAATCAAGACATCAATAATCATCATAACGATGTGAAGATCTTCGGTTTTCAACCACCATCTTCAAATCTTCGATTTTTAATTGTCGTGTCAGTTATTCAAAATGGGTTAAACCTGGTCTTTCCAAATAACTCGCGTATCTTATAATCAAGTGATATAGAAACACATCATACACCTCATTCCAATCTAGAATATTCTTTTATTCAAATATTCTTATACTGGGAATTATTTTCGTAAATCTTATCAAAGATTTATTTCATTTAAACTTATCGTTTTAATTCCTTCCTTGGAAATCGTTTCGAAAGGTTTTGTATTATCTTTTCACAACTTAAACCAGATTGAGATTTATCAACTAGTCAGGATTAACGAGCCTTACCAAAGTAATCATTTATTTTATTGTTCCAATCCCAACCTATTCATCCCATAGAGCAAAATTGGTAGTACTGCATATCTAACACCCATTGTGTTATCGGTAAAATTAATTACCATTTAACGTTCAAATCTAACTAAAGATTTAACTATCGCATAAAGTAAAACTTTTGGTACCCAATTTCGAACATTTCTTCAATTTGGTAAATTTAATTACCTCATTCACATTTCAATCTAATTTAAAGATTCATTAAAACTCCACTTAGTTTTAATCTTCAAAAATTATTGTCTAATGATTATTCAATTTTAGGAAATTAATCATGTCTTTAACTGGGTTAAAGAACTAATGTCATTTAAATCACAGTTCACAATAAACCCAAAATCATCTTCCATTCTAATGGAACCTTCACGGAAATTAGATCAATCGTAATCGATATAAATTTCCGTATTAGACTAATACTATAAGTGGAATCACGACAAGACCTTTTAAATTCCATAAATAGTAATGGTCTTCCTCTACAAAAGCTTATATCGATTGTTAATAAATCGAATTCCACCCAATTCCAATTTAAATGTATTTAAATTGGAAAACTTTACTTTGGAAAAATTCCATTAAATTTTAATTAAAAGATTTATAAATTCTAAACCATAATTTCACCGTTAATTGGGTTAAAGAATGAATGTTATTTAAAACATCGCTCACGATGAACCCAAAATACAATTCCATTTAATTCCAATTATATTTATTAATTGGAAATCTTCAGTTTTAGCTGGTTTCAAGAACAGTGTTATTAAAGACACCATTCACAACAAACCCAAAATCATATTTGATATCAAATATAAGGCTCTGAACAGAAATCATGTCGCCTTATATTCAATATTAAATTCTAAAGTCAACAGATATCGTATGGGAATAACGATATCTATATCTTCCAAATTCCCCAACGATATATGTATAATCACGAGTTCCAATACCGAAATATCCAAAGATAATTTCCATTCAAATCCAATCAAACTTTTATATTGGAAAATTCTGGTTAGATTAAAACAATTAACAATTCCATATGTTATTTAAAACCATTGAATTCTTATAGTAGTTATTAACTAGATTGTTAAAGTAAAAATATCATTTATATTTTAAAAATTGTAATATTTCATCCAAAATCTTTTAAAATCATTTATTATTATTTAACATAATTTGTTCATATTTTTAGTAATTTTATTAAGGCCCTTACAGTCGGTTTCCAATATCGGCCACTGAACTGCATCCACAGCGACCTTCTCCAAAACTGGTTTGGACATATTTTAAAATGAAACCATTGGATTTTAAATCTCTTACATTCATTTGAAAGATCTTTTTGATACGAACCTAACGGTTCTGGTTTTAGGAGAATCCGACGGTCTGATCTCTTGTTACATCAAATCGAAGTTACGGGTTGACGTTCGCGAACTGTAGTTGAACGGCGCGTTCTATTCAAGCCCGAAATAGATTTATAACTAAAATAAAATCGAAAACATTTTCAAAATAATTTATAAATAATATAAATTATTCACCACTACCATTTGAAATTTTATTTCAATCATTTTCTTCAAAATTGAATATCTTCATATTAAGCCATTATATTATATATAATAGATTTATTCGATTTCTATTCAAAACATATTATACAAATGTTTATTCATTTTAAAACGATTTCTACTTCCATTTCAAATTTTAAATTAAAAATGAAAATTCATATTATTATAATATTAAAATAATAATAATATATTCAAAGTATCTCATTTTTAATTCCATTTTCACTGCATTCATTATAAAAATGAATAAAATCAATAGACAAATATGTTCAAGTTAAACTGGCGTATATATACTTAATTTGGCTTCATATTTCAATATTTTTGTGCCCATCTAAAATCGGACATCAAATCATATTTTTATTCTTCACCAATATTATATTAAAATATTTGTTAGTACTCCGGATTGAAATGATATTCAACCAATTACCATATAATTTAATTATATCGATTTCATACATTATGTGTATTCAACAATAATTATAAACAATTATTGAACATCCAATTCACATCCAGAGTGCGTTTACCACTATGTAAGCATTAAATAATTAAATAATGCTTACAATGGCAAGTCAATCAATCGGTTGACATACAACTAAATCCAAAGGAGATGTGTGAATTATTTATCATCCCCAGACAAGTGTGGGGTTTTCAACCAATAATTAATTAAATTATTTATTCCAATCGATATTACTTAAATGGGTAAGCAAAAACAAGTCGGTTGACTTATAAATGGATATTTAATCCAATTTTAAATACCATAAATAAATTAACATCGTTTTAACATGTTAAATATTTCAAAATCTCATCAATTTATAACATAAACAATCAACAATTAATCCATTGGGTTTTCAAACAACTGTGATGTGAGCTACCATGCACCGTATACAAATTTGTGATAATTAAATCAAATATAAAACCAGTACAGGCAGTCAATAAATATATTTAGTTGTAAAATAACATAATTGTACAAATAATTTGAGTGAGAGAGTTCTCATCTTGACTGTTTTGGAATCGTTGTTAAACGATTGTTTTTAATCAAATTAAACTAGACGTTTAACTTGACCGAAAATTACAGCTAGCTCGAAATTTTTCCCAGTTAATTCCATTATGAAGATCTTGATTTTACAGTTCCAATGCAATCTGTTTCATTGAATTTTATTGTCATTTGAATGAGTTACGACCATTTATACTTTAATAACTTTAATTACTAATTAAGTTAATCCTTTCCTAATTAACCTTCTTCTACACGTTCATCGTTTTCTCCTGTCACGAAAAACCCACCACCTCGCACCACTAAATCAAATCGTGCCTCCATAAGAAAGCCTCCGCCACCGGTCTGACATGCCCACATCGAAGCCCTACGTGTCGCCTTCCTTCCTCAACCGCGACGAACTCAAAGATCCCTACCCCTTATCCCCCTGGAAACTCGTGCGAACCAGTGGCATTTGAGCCATGTTTCCTCGTGATCTACAAAATGATAATCCATTATACTCACATGGATTTGAAGAACATGAAAAGCTCTGTAGTTTTTTTAAGGTCGGGATGTAATTCATGACATATTGCGAGAAATTAAGGGATATAATTTTAAGAATTTATGGCTTTAGATTGGTTAGTGGTGGCACATACGCTTTAGAAGAACTAGGGTTTGCGTGAAAACATATTTATATCCTTTATATTTATTGATATTTTAATTCATTTATTTCTTAAATGTGAAGTTTTTCATCCAAACTCCAAAGAACTCTAGCGACTTTCACCCCTAGCCAAATACCCCCATTATGGATACAATGGGATATGTTTCCTAAGCTGATTTAACTGTTATGATCATTTTTTATCAAAATTAAAATATAATATTAAATATTGAGTTTAAACGTGTGGATTATTTTTCCATGCCACATTCTGACTTCAAAAATTATGAAATTTGAAATCTTGCTATGTTTTACAAATACGGTTCTAACAAAACTAATTTCGTTGAATTTGGAGGCAGTTTTAAAATTGGCCTCAATTCTAGCTTATTAAATTTACAAATAAAATTGAACACGCATTTAAATTTACAACGCTTACATATTAATTTCAATTGACTTGAAATTTTAAACTTGACAATAATTTGACTTTCCGGATCTAACAAAATTGGTTTCGTCGAAAATGGAGGTCATTTGCAAAATGGCTATTTTTAAGGGCTTAAATAATATTAAAATATTAATAAATTTCATAGTGACTATTCTAAATTAGACATAACTTACAATTTTAATACCAAATCTAAAATTTTCACATTCGTTAGAAAGATATAACTAACTAGATCCTAGCATTTCTTGTTTTATCCAATTCTGACTTATTTTGAATTCTGTACATTCATTTGAAATTGAAAATCAAATTTTCAAACTACCCCGATGTTACAAGTTCGTTTTAGTTAAATTTTAAATTTATACGTTCAGACTTCGATTTAAATGAATTTTAAGTCGTTAAAATCACAAAATAAATCGTTTAAAATATTCAGTTTCCATTAAAATCAATTAAAAATAAATTTTAAACTGATTTCAAATTTCTGGGTTGTTAAAAAGTACTTAATTTTGGTTATGTTTGTCTACAATGCCAAGGTATTTATTATAACATCAAGGCGTTTACTACTTTCCTTAGGCACTTTACTAGTCACATATTACTATCAAAACTGTGTTAATAATGGAATTGAATTAACATGCATTACTAAAACATAAATAATTTTGGTCAACCATATAATTTTATTGGATTAATGGAATATGAATAGTTTTCAAAAAATTTGATTTATTAATATCAGTGATTTATTTGTGTAGATACACTTTCATAATCCACTTAATCCTGTTTTAGTAATCATTACTATTATTGTTATTTTATTCTTGTGTGCTTTCAAGGATAAAAATGATGCATTATTGGACGAGCTTATTATGAATACCAAGAAATTAATTAAAGCAATAAGTAAAGAATTTGAAAAGTGGAGGTAAATCCTGCTAATATTAGAATGAAACTAATTTCACTCCCAAAGATGTAGATATTTATCATCTAAATACTACAAATAGTTCCATGCTGAAATATGCCTCCTCAAATATTCTTAATACCTCTATCAGCCATGACATCTGTATATGGCAAAATTGTTATATTTAGAACTGAATTATAGTGAACGATTAAATCTTAAATTCACATTGGAAGTGAATCATAGTAAAGGATTAAACCACTATTTCTTTGTTCACTGTTTCATTGCTCTTTTCAGGAAAAAAATAGAGTTTAGAAAATAAATATAACAAAACACAGTAAAACAGACTATAGAGCAAGGTCAACGATAACGAATGAAGTCTTCTAATGTGTTCTTTGGATTCGCAGTTGAATAAAATGCATAACTTCATAAGTTCTAGCTACTAACTGTTGGCACTAGCATCTTTCACTTTGCATTATAAATCCTTTCATCTAAATTTCAATATCAAACATCAATAAAATGAAAAAAAAATGTTGATACATGCCTATTAAGTGTTATCTTTATAAACATCAATGAAATCATATATTAAAATACTTTATACTTTATTTGGATTGTTTTTGACGTAGTTATATTCCACATTCATAAATATTCAAATTCAAGGAATCTTATACTATGACTCGTTATATTCTGACATGTTCTCTAACGTTGGATTTCACAAATTTATTTTCTTTCTTTCCACGTGAATATGTAGATTACGACTTTTCACAATTCATACTATAATTAATTTTACATTTTTTCAATTAATTTTAGTTTGTCTTAAATTATAATATAATTTTTTATTATATTTTAAATTAAACAAAATTTTAACAAATAAATTTATATTTTATATTAAACACCCTAATGATCGATTTTTGTACCATTGTACTATTATACTAGTACTTTACCAAACAAACGATTTAATAGTATCATAACCATATCATAGACTGCTAGGGTGTGTTTAAGTGTTACAGAAGTGGGGTATTATAATGGGGTATTTTAGCTGGGTAAGCGGAGAACGCATTTGCGGGTTCAAATAGACCGTTTAAGCGGTCCATTTAAGCAGACCATTTTATTTTTGTTTTCTTAAATTAATTAATTTGCAATTAATTAATTTATTATTTGTTTTTAATAAATAATATGTATCAATAATTTAACAAATAAATAAATAAATTGAAAAATTATAAATTACTCTGATTTAGTTCAAACCAACTCCATTATGTAAAGCACTCGATACAATTGCAATGCAAAAATCGCATCTCAAACGGATCTCATTTGCACAAGTTATTAATTTTTGAAACAGGTAAATGGGCTAAAAACGAAAAAACATCTACTTATTTTGCCAAAACAACGCGGCTTCTTTTCTTTAGCTAGAAGGACGCGAGTTTTCAATTTTCGTTCGAAGGAAAAACTATTGTCAAAATTTTTATTTCTAGGTCGTTATCTTCAATTTCTTCACCAAAATTAGATCGATCTTCTTCCATTTTGTTTCCTCTCAATCTATTCTGTCTTTCGATGTTTTTTCTTTCTCTTTGGCCTAAATCTTACTGTCGATTTTTTCGATCTTAATTAATTTGCTGATTTTTGTATTATTTTCATCTATCATTCATTTCTATGATATGTATGCGTTGGCTATAGTTATGTTTTTTCTTTAGGTTATCTTATTTATGATGGTTGATTTGGGTTCATCGACATGAACAATTCCTCTTGTGAAATATGCTTTTATTTCTTATTTTAGATTTGTTTACCGTTATTAAATTAAATTGTGTTTATGCATATTTCAATGTTTATCCCAGTGTTTATTAATTTTTGGAAGCTATTTTTACCTTAATATGCTATTTGTGTATAACATTTTATGTTTTGTTAATAATAATTGTACACCTATGTTTTGTAGTGATGATATTACCTCTGGTCAATCAACAAGCTTGCTAGTTGTTTTTGAGTATAATGATAATTCATATTTCACTTGTCTTAGCATGGATTCTTCTTTATTTGAAATTAAGCACGAAATTTGTGAATGTTGGTCGCATCAAGGTATGATTATCATCTTAAATATGGTTTTCGAATTTTATTGTCATTTGTATTCAAATGGTATGTTTAACTATCATTTTCATTTTATATTGTCATTTAGTTTGACAATGGTTTATTTCTTTCAGTCTAATGATTATATAATTATTTCTGCATAATGATGGTTGTGTATATCATTTCACACAGTAAAATTATGGAGCAAATGGCTAGAAGGAGGGAGAAACGTGTGTTATGGAAAATAGTTCTTTGTCCTATCAGGGAGGGCCATTTATCAAAACTAGTTGATGATGGTTTTGGTTGGGATGTTTTCAAGTCACTAGAGTTTATTTTTGAAGTTAAGTCGTGGAAATAACAAGTTGTTGATCTTCAAAATCATTCATTTAGTTGTACTCAATGGGAGTTACGGGTTTTCCATGAGCTCATGCAGTTAAATGTATTATACATTTTGCCATGTAATTCAATTTTTTTAATTGTTTAAATACTATGCAAATATCGTCTAATTTTTATACTATTTAATTTTCTCTGTTGATTGTGTTTACAGTATAATGATAGTTGTATATATCATTTCATTTATATTTCATATTGATTGTATGATGCATGCTGCGTGATTTGGTTCTGTTTGATTTACTCTATTGATTGTGTTTTGGGTTTTATTATTCTTTGTTTGAGTATAATGCTAATTGTACATATCATTTTGGTTATATGGATTCATATTGGTATCGTGCATGATTGCATATAGTTAAGAGGAGTACTAAATGGGTTTTCACATTTTACAATACTTATTATACAACTATGATATGTATAGACAAATATGGTTTTGTATTTGCATTTGGTTTGAGGCATCACTTATACCTGACGCTCCAGCTCAAAAGTATAGAAACCGCAATGCATTTCAGCTAGGGGTGCATATGGAATTTTACAACGACATCTGTAACAACCCGATTTTCTACGTCGGATTTATACGTGAATTTAAATAAAATAAAAGAATTTAAATTTGGTATGTAGCCGTTTGTTACAATTTGTTAATTGAACAAAGGAATCAAATTAGATAAGATTGTTTGCAATATTAAATAATCTTATTTTTATATTAAACTGAAGTAAATCAGGCGATCGTTAAAAGAAACAAAATTATTATTGTTATTGTCACTTGAAGGATGTGTGAATTATTTGTAATATGAATTGAAATTAATTTAATTGGTATTGATTTAAATTAGAATACATAAGAAACTAATTGTGAGCAACTTTAAAACATATATATGTAAAGGCCCAATGCCCTTTCGTTTAAAATAGGAGGGGACCTCACGAGGAATCTGGAGGCTTCTTCATGTTGAAAGAAAAAGGTGGCTCCTCAATTTCGCTGGCCATCAGGAGGACTCAAGAAGAAGAAAAAGTGAGGAAGAAGATTGCAGAAGGGAGAGTCGAGATTAGGGCAAGCTGAAGCGACGCATACACTGACGCGTTTGAAATCGACAGCCACTGAAGCTCGGAGCAAGAGTTTCATAGGAGGTGGTTCGTCATCGATGACGGAGATGAGGGAAGAGGTAGACACGCGAGCGAGAGGCTACAGGTAGACACGCGAACGTACATCTAGGTAAGTTACTCCAACTCACTCTACTACCTCTATTATCAAAATTCTTA
This sequence comes from Allium sativum, assembly GCA_030737875.1. Taxonomy (NCBI): domain Eukaryota; kingdom Viridiplantae; phylum Streptophyta; class Magnoliopsida; order Asparagales; family Amaryllidaceae; genus Allium; species Allium sativum. Next base: position 37,192,749 of record JASFAX010000020.1, on the reverse strand, counting down.
TTCGCATTTACTACTATAATTGTAGATCATAATGAATATATGTTGTGTGTGTGAATTAATTGATTGAAATGCCTTGCATGCTACATTTCTAGTTAATGTGATAATTAAATTGGTTTAGGCGAGTTATTCGCAATACATGTCATATAGATCACTTATAAGTTACATTGAGTGTTAGTAGCAATTGGGTAAAAGTAAATTAAGTATGTTGCATTTTATGGATTCACTTTGTTCTATGGATGAATTGGTTGAATATGTATTGCTCGAACCATAGTGCGTGTATTTATGTAGGTCTTGTTACATCTTTTCAAGTGCAGTATGATATGATTTTGTGTATCCTTTTTGAGTTGTTTTCCAAAGGCTTAATCCTATATATATATATATATATATATATATATATATATATATAACAACATAATTTTTGCAATCTTCAAGAAGTCGAGAAAGAGATTTAAACGATATAATAAACCACGTGATATGTAGTGGCGAACGCAGAGTCTTGATCCAATGGGGGCGGAAATTTAACTCAAAAGACTAAGTGACAATAATTGCAAGCATAATGACATTTCAATATAAGGAATTTTAGAAACTGTTCATAGAACTAATGTAATAATACTGTCCATACCCAAATAACTTTATATCAATTCAACTTTCTGCAATGTTTTGATGATTGATTCTCCCCATTAAAACAAGATAATTTTTTTTTTAGGTGCGGTGGCAAAATTCAACAAGGAAGCACAAATTCCCACCCTAAAGTAAGACAGTCCGAATACCCAGTCAAACTAGCAAAAAGGTATCTGAATAGTATGCAAAACTAAAGACCATAACTACAGTAAAATGCAGGCTTTACTGATCAAATCACAAACAAAACTAAAAATACACAAAATAGTACTAAAAAACCTAAAAGCCAAACCCTACAGTCGTTTCCAGTCTCGAAATAAGGTGGCTGACGCAAATAGATCAGCCAAGCTGTGTCTAGAAGACGTCAGTGCTTCCATACAAGAAAAATAGTGAAGAATCATCAAGGCTGGAGGAGAGGGTCATTGAGTTGGAATACGATGCAAATATGAGGGAAAAAGGGGTTTGAGTGGATAGCAAACTTCTTGGTCACAGGCAAAGCGAAAACTAGCAAATGGAGGAAGAGAGGCGAGGGAGGAGAAAAGAAGTAGATTTTGAGGCAGAGAGGAGATTGCTAGTCGCTTATTCCATGAGCCAACGAAGTCGCCATTTCTACACGATGTCTAACTGTCTTTCTATGCTATTCCGTATTTAACTCAAAAGAATAAGTGCAAAATTAAAAAACAGTTACAATAAACAATTTAGTGGGGGTGGCGACCCCCCACTCGGTCTTACGTAGGTCCGCCACTGGTGGTATGAGACACGTAGGTTAATTTTATCGCTTAATTTCAGACTCGTTGATTGAAGAACTTGTTGATGTGAAAACATGTTCACTTTTCGTGTTACCGAGGAAAGTCCATGACACATTAGTTGTTGTTAATGTTGTTGTTCCAGTACTAGCTTCGGGGGGAAGCTAGACATGGGGGGAGTCTCATATATGTATTCTCTTGATCGATGTGGTCAAGTCACACGCGGCAGGGGGTCGCAGTGTTAGGCGCCTGAATACTTATACTGTACTCGGCAAAGCTCGGGAGGAGCTTAATCGTTGATGCACGAGCAACACTATGGTGTTTTGGATTTGAATTGTTGCTTTAATAAATCTAATATTTTGGATCCATTTTATAATGTTATTGTTGACTTTGTAGGTTTTGTTGTTATTTAATGTTTTGGATCCACTTTATTATGTTATTGTTGACTTTGTTGATTTTGCTGTTCTTTACTGCTTTGGATCCAATTTATAATGTTATGCTAGATTTCATAATTTTGATTCTAGAGTTGTTGAATTTCAGATGTTTTCACCTTAATCGTAGACGTTGGTTTATACGTACATGTATAGCCTTGGAGCTATCATGTTAGAAAATAAGGTGATTATAAAAATGTTTCTTTGAACTCTTGCACGAGTTTAATATATTGATGTTGTGTTTGTTTCTATCTTGTTTCATTGTGTTTCAGGGTTTTTATTTGGATAACTTAACCTTAGAGCTTAAGCAACATGCCGTTGATGAAAGCGCTTATACGTTGTTGTTGATCCTATCACATGAGATCGTTAAATATTGATTTAGTTGTAGTTATCTCATGTACTTTTGTTGATTTTAAATTTATATTGTTTCTACTCAATTGAGAATAATTTATCACTTGCAGATTGAATTTCTATGTTATCTTTTGGTTTTCTAGAGGTAGTCTAATCCGTGTATTTAATGCGCTTGGGTCAGGTCGAGATTTTTCAAGTTATAGGACATAATTTTGGATAAGCTTGATAGCATGGATTCAAGTCATTAAACATTTAAATAAAGTTTTTTTAGGATCATGTGTTGATGTATAAAATGTACAATTTAAATTATTGACTTGTAATAGATGAATATTATGTGGGTGTAGGGTATATTGTAAACTCAAATTTTGTATAAATAATTAATAATCTTTTGTAGTCTGTTATAGTTATTTCATATGTTATATTGTTCTGATATGAGAAACATTGGTATCTATTACTTTAGACCAAGATTATTCACACTCAAAGTTTCATTCTGAGATTAAGTAAAACAGTAAATACAGTGTGTCGGTGTTGGTTTAAAGTTATATTCACTTTTGATTGCCCTTAACAAACCGAATACTCTATGTTATTAGACAACATTATTTATAATGTTCTCTAATAATATGGGTATAGCGGCGGGGTCGTTACAACATCAAGGGATAATCAAGATGTAAACCTAATATTAAGATATTAAACATCATTTTTTTATATAATGATTGTTGTACATAGCATTTTAGCGTAATACAAATTATCAACATCGATCATCTCAATTTGCACTCTGTTGAGTGTCAACCATAGTTTAGATAACATGACAATGCAAATAATATAATATGAACATACCATGTGATATCGTAAACATTAACAAAAGTAAATATGATAATTCAAATGATGTCATCCTGGTACGTATATTTTGACTGTGGAAACAATAGGTAAGTTTTAGAACAGAACCATAGAAGCTAATAACAAATTTTGAAAGAAACATTGTATTTAACAACACATTTTAGATCAGAAAGCTAAAAAAAAAATTGGCTTCTTTGTTTTGCTGTATATGCATCATCATCCAATTTTCACTAGTGTCGAGAATCTGGAAAACTAATTGTGCTTTTAAACTGTCAATTTCATCCTTTCCATAATGGTCTGTAAGCTCACTTTTATCCAATATCTTAATATTTTTCATCGCAAACCGAGCACAATCATTCCTGTAAAGTAAGCACTGGGTAAGCAAAACTTATTTATGTAATGCATGGCAAAGCGAATACGCGAAGTTTGCAGGTTAATTGAAGTAACAATTGGCGCAATAGATACACATTCATGGTGACTATATTGTTTAAAATTTAATGATGTATTTACATAAAAATTTACACTATTATTGCAAGATGAATGCATCTAAATACAAAATGATAAGTTATCAAACATTTTGCATAATTAACACATCATGGTGGATCTTTATCTCTATCTTTCTTTACTAATAATCGGAATAGGTTTGGTGTCACACTTTTTTGGTGTACACGCAAACTACCGAAAATGCCCTTTATTCGAAATTATCTCCTACATTTCCTCTTTGCTGAATCAAAATTAATTTCTCTATTTCCAGAAACAGTCAATTCCTTAAAATTCTCATACTCATTCCTATAATATTAATTTCTCTATTTCCAGAAATAGTCAATTCCTTAAAATTCTCATATTCATTCCTAAAATATCAATTGCTCTATTTCTAGAAACAGTCAATTTCTTAAAATTCTCATATTCATTCCTATCTTTATTAATAGTTCAAAATATCACCTTAAATTTTGCAATTTGACGGTTTCTTATTTTTAAATGCTCCTATAGTAGATAATGGATTATGTAGCGAATTTGCGAAATATTTATTTTTGAAATTTTATGCAATTATTTTTACTCATTATCATATAACATATATTAAACAGTCAAAATTAATTGCCATGCTTATCAAGTTAGACATATATGCTTAAAATAATTTAAAGCATATATTAAAAACAATTTCGTTAGAAATCCAAATGCTTATATGCGCTTCAAGCGTGGTCTTGGCATACTTTATGTTTATATGTTTATATGACCATGCGCTTTATGATAAGCATATATTTATTTATTATGATAAACATATATGAGTGGTCATATAAACATGAAATCCAAATTGTTTACAGTTTGAGAATGTTTATATATGCGTTTATATATATATATATATATATATATATATATATATATATATATATGTTTATATGCGTAGCATATATATGTTTATCGATTGCACAAATCATATATGCGTAATGGAGGAAAAAGGAGATATATGCGTTACCATATAAATGTTAATCATATATCCATATTTCCAGAAAAGTCAATTCCTTAAAATTCTCATACTCATTCCTATAGTATTAATTTCTCTATTTTCATCAGAACAGTCAATTCCTTAAAATTCTCATATTCATTCCTATAATATTAATTGCTCTATTTCTAGAAACAGTCAATTTCTTAAAATTCTCATATTCATTAATATCTTAATTAATAGTTCAAAATATCACCTTAAATTTTGCAACTTGACATTTTTTAATTTTTAAATGCTCTTTTCTAGCATTTACTGCATTTCCGATAAGCATTGAATCGGCTAAAATTCGGTTACCTATGCATGAACAATTCAAAATATCACCTTAAATTTTGCAACTAGAGGGTTCCTTATTTTTAATGCTTGAACTCTATAAATATCGCCTAAGATTCTCCATCATTTCCCCACTCCACCGTTACTCCTACCATTCTCCACCGTTTCTTCATAGGCAACATCAATTTTTATACATGCCTTTACTTCGTAGGCCAAATCAATTCTTTTAAATGCATACCAAAGGATGATAATATGAGTTAATTATTGGTGGAGAGGGTGCAAATTAAATTTTATACATGCATTTACTTTGTAGGCCAAATCAATTTTTTATTGTATACCTTTACATTTGTTGTATAATTTTTTTAATATTATTAAACTGCTTATGCCTGCATCTGTTCCACTCCTTCAGTCTGCTTTTAATTATTTTGAGCACATGCCCCACTTGGTAAAAATTGCATCCTTCCATCTATTCATGCATTTCTATATTTATTGCATTATGCCAAATAATGGCATAGCGCAAAGACTCTCTTTTTTTGATTTTTTTGCTTTTTTCAATCAAAGAAATATGCCATGGATTATGCTATCTATAGAGGCATTTAAACTATTGGCTTTGATATTTTAAAAATAATAATCCACGCGCGAAGCGCGTGCCATGATTGCACTATTCTACTTGGTGTCTTTTTGAAATTCCAAAAATGCCCTTACCATACCTTTTGTTTTACGGTTCTGCTTCTATGAGATGCCCCTTCTCACGTGTTATGAACATGCACTCACACGTCTAATGGCGATCACTGCTGGTATATATTGGTGGCTATAGTCCACTGAAAGCGACAACTCTTTCTCCTGCCTCCTCTATATTGTTTTATGGGAGAAATTTTGCGTTGGATTCGTTCATCAAACCGTAGCTATAACGTAAGCTCTTAACTCCTAGGCGCATTTTTATGTATAATTGATTCGATTTCTTATGTGGATTTGGTTGATTTATTTTTGGTGTACCGATTCGATCTTGTCTCTCTCATTCCTTTTCAGTTCATTGAATTTTATAATTGTTTTGTTTGGTTTGGATCCATTTATGCCAATTTAGTTGTTTAATCTTTACCCAGGGAATGATTTTTTAATGCTTTTTGAAGATCATAATGTTGATTTAGATGCAGAGAACAAATTGCTTCGATTTACAACTTCGAAGGATGTTGATTTATTAATGTATTTATTTGATTGCAGGCAGTTGAGTTTAGTTTGAATGGATCAGGTGGGCATTTGAGCCATTTTACTGAATTGTGTGTGCATTTAAATAATGATGTAGCGATTTCATGTTTTGAAACTAACGAGAGCTATTTTTGTGCATTATTAGTATGAGAAAGTGGAGAAGATTGGAGAAGGTACTTATGGAGTTATCTACAAAGCACGAGATCAGTTGAATAATGAGACAATTGCTTTGAAGAAGATTAGGTTGGAACAGAAAGATGAGGAGTCCCCAGTACTGCCATTATAGAAATATCATTGTTGAAGCAAATGCGGCATGATAACATTGCCAGGTAATTGCTTTTGTGATTTATGCATTTATGTTGGTGCAGAATAAGGATGATTTTGTTTTGCAATCAGTTAGGACAATTTTGCTAATAGATCTATGTTTTAATTTAATGCAGCAAATGCAATTTTATTTGTTGGTTAGATCACTTGAAACAAGTCACCTATTTTGTACTCAGATTTATAGTAAATGTTATTACAGTCTAACTGTATTAATAGATCATATATGCTAATTTAATACCGTGATTAGTTATACCTCAGATTAAGATAATATTTGTGGTACTTTATCGTTGTCAACTCCTACTCGATTTGCCTCAGCTAGAAAAGTGAATGCTTACTAAACGAACAATAAAAGATCATATAACCAGTGATTATTGCACTTTGGTTGTTTACTTAGGGTTATCTTACAGTAGTTAAATTGCCTCGATACCACATGGGTATAGTATGAACTACCATTACTCACAGTCGGCTATAATATCTATTATCATTACACGGATTCATATAAAGCAAAAGTAAATAACATAATAACGTTTAATTTACTGCATCAACTACTTTTAAACTGAATGTCTAAAAAATCAATTTCCACTTGAAATAACATTCAATTATGATAAGGAAACAACATGTTCTTGATGCTAAGCACGGTTGAAACAAATGTACTTTGATTTTGTGTTTATCTAACTCATGTATTCTTATTCAAGTGGTATTTTGGTTTTCGAGTTGTTTACTTAAAAACTAATGCATAAACTACTATTTTTAGTTTACCAGTCTGGACAATTTATTCAAAATGTAGTCATTACCGGTCCAGACAAATTTATTTTATTTTTCTTTTTTCATTTATAGCAGGCACTAAAACAAGAATAACTTTATAGGTATCCACGAACAAGAAATATAGATGCTTTAAAATATACTACAAATTCATATTTGTGAAATTAACTCACATGCTCAATTTCATTGTTTCTCCAAATTATAATTGTTTTTTTCTTTTTCTTTCTTATCTCCGAGCCATTGTAAAATACTCTTACTATTATCTAATCATTCAATTTACAACAGAAGATATGCATGAGGGATTTTACATGTCTCATTATTGCCATGATACATGATATGTACATCATGTTTTGCCGCTACTTCCTTTTTTTGTATCTTTACTACTACTAATAATACTTTGAAGTTTAAGAGTCGATTGCATCTTTATAAATTACCCGTTATACCCTTTGCGCATGCTTTACTCCAATCGCTGCTACTTCATCAAACCAAAACGCCTAAATCTCATATCTAGATCATTGCAAAATGATACAAATCGATTTCATATCTTTTATGGACAATACTACTTCAACCGGCCAATTCTTAACCATGATAAAGCGGCAGCATGCTGAACCGTACGATTTGAAAGCCATTACAATGATATGCACTGTATATTTACCATTATATCCCTGAATTCCTTGCTTTCTCTACTGTTTCGTGTGTTTTCACCGGTTTTCAGGCCGGTTAAACTAGTACTATCCATCTTTTATAGATTATACTAGGTTACTTCACTCCAATACCTGATCAAGCATCCCAAACTATGGTTGTCGATCAATCATCAACGTATTCCGGATCTAATGTCCCAAACAGCGGTTACCGGTCATCTCCAGCAACAATGTTGTCCCCATCCTGATTCCAGATGTACAAATTTACCCCAAATTATTGTTCGGACTGTAGTGAACCACTATCAGATCTACAAATTTGTCTTCACCTCGATCACCGCAAATTTGTCATTTTGAGTGCTGAACAGTTTAGGTTACGTTGTGTATTTACAAAATATTTGCATCCTAGACCGCCTACATGGTCTCACATTTTTTGTTATCTTCGATTTATGGCTCGTGAAATGATCTTAGATTAAAATTCTGGACAATCTAATTTATGAATGTTCTAATTCATAATTTTTAGTTCTCTTTGAATAACTCTATGAAAGATAAACTAATTCTGGATTAGAATTCTATGTAAAATATATCTCGCAATTTTTTGTTCTCCGATCTAATTTATGCTCACAAATTAATATTTGTTTGATCTGACTTTTGACAACTACCAAATTCTACACATTTTTTGACACTACCCCTCATTATTTTGGGTTCTATTTTATTTGATTTGGAGTATACATCTATTTTTTAAGTTCTATTTGTGATGAAAACGTTCATGTTGAATCATCTTTAATATTTAGCAATTTTTTTGATGCAAAAAGGTAGTGAATCGCTACATTCACACCTTCATTCATTCATTAAACATAACAAGTACAACGTGTTCAGCATGCAGAGCACTAGCAACTGATTACAACTATTTATATAAATATGTACAACCAAAATTACATGCACGCAGGCATGTTTACATAGTGCCCAATATATACATAAAACAACTACATAGCAGCATGCAAACCCAGTAAACTGAAGCGTGGCATCATCAACTCGGCTACCACGAGCCCTATCCATCACTCGAGCGCTGATTGTGTGTACAAACTTGATCTCCTCCTTGCTTGACCAAAGAGAAACAAAATTAAGTATGCGAAAAATAACTGAGTTAGGCCGTTTCATTTTGCATTTAAACTTTCGTGAGTCACGTTCATGCCAAAGGATCTAAACATAAGCAAAGTTCAAAAGGACAAACATATGCCGCATGTTTGTGTCAGGCAGTGAAATAATAGTGCTGTGCCAGAAAAGAAATTGATCAGTGATGAAGTGGGACCAGCCTAAGCAGATATTAAGGCTAACTAAACACTTCTTCCACACATAAAAGGCGAAATCGCAATCAACAAAAAGATGCTGGTAATCCTCGTCGTCGTCAGTGCAAAAAAACACGGCCCCCAGTGACATGAACACTTTTTTGATGTAATCTGCATACTGTATTAAGCTTTTTGTGCATGATCGTCCACATATGAATCTTGACCTTAGTGGGTACAGCCTTAAAACTCCACATTCTCATGAATCCATCATACTTTCTTCCTGCGAAGTACATCATCTTATAAAGTACGCTAACGCGAAAGTTATTTCCACCAATCTTCCATACAAATTCATCATCCTCATTGCCATGAAGTTGTACATCTTTTAACAAACGAACCAGTCCACATAGCTGAATCAAAGCATTACCAGCCACAATGCGACAAAAGGTCAGGTTCCATTTAAAACTGGCAGAATTCGCATTAAACATTGCACAGACAGAAGCTCTTTTGTTGCATGCAATATCAAACAGGTCGGCAAATTCAACACGCAAAGGGATAGGGAGCAACCAGCAGTCAGACCAGAAAGAGACGTTGCGACCATTTTTAACTACAACCTCAGTCCCAATCTTCATCCAGTGAACATTTGCCATAACACCACGCCAGAATATCGAGCAATGAGAAACGTCCGTGTTCCAATCAAAGCTTCCACCATAGCAAGTGTTTAAGATCCACTCCTTCCAGAGAACTTTCTTATCACTAAGCATAGTCCACAGCCATTTACAAAGCAATGCAGAGTTCATGTTTTTCAAATTGATGACTCCCAATCCTCCTTGATCTTTGGACTTGCACACCTGGTCCCACGACACTAGACAACAAACTTTACGCGTGTCCTTCGTACCAGTCCAGAAAAAATTCCGACGAACAACATCAATCTTCTGAACTACCCAACCGGGACATGAATAAAAAGAAAGCCAATACAAAGGGATAGCAGACAGAACAGAATTCACCAGCACTTTTGTTTGTTGAATCATTCTGATTTGTAGAAGTTGTATGTTCAATTGTATTTTGCATAACTTTTGTGTGTTGAATCATTCATTGGTATTACACTACATATATTTTGTAGGGGATTGTTAAAGGGACTCCATATTTGGTTAAGGGGAGGATCAATTTTAATTTAGTGTATAATTATTTGGGGAGTACAAAATAAATTAGCCTTCCCTTAAGCATATAAGTTATAATTCTGATATTAGCCCCTATAATCTTCATTAATAAAAACTATGAAATCTAAACCTTAAATAATACTTACCATTTAAAGCTGCATGTAAAATTAAAAATAAAAAACAGATATAATTAATGTACTGGACACACTAGAAAGTTCTATGGGAGATCGAAAGGCATCAAATCATTTAATTAATTGTAATTTCATATTGGAATTGATATTTCCAATTTAAATCAAATGCAGAAACGAAAATGTTGATCTAACTATTCCGCATTTTTTATTTTTTTATTTTGTCACTAAATTTTTTGTATTAATTGTTCTTTTTATTTGTAGAAGCACGCATTTGTAATTTGCGTTGAATTTAGTATGTTAGATTTTAACATAAGTGATGAGCCAAGGGCATTTAGGTCTCATTTTCTTTTTCTTTTAGAATAATCTAGACCCCCTTAACAAAAGGAAATTAAGCTGGAGTCCCCTTAAAATTATCCTCCCCTTAACCAAATTTGGAGTTCCTTTAACAACCCTCATTTTGTGTTGCAGTATGTATTTGTGCAGAATTCAAGTGTCAAGTTGTTTATAACATGAAATATAACTCTCGCTGCTTCCGTCAATAAATTAGGTAGCATGGAGATGCTTGACCGTGGTCAATGAAAAAACAATGTAGCATATTTTCACTAACCAAAAAATTTAGATAGATGTTGTTTTTTGTGTTATACTGAAACTTCATTCATAATAATTCAATAAATATACTCAAAAATGGAACGTATAGCTTAAGTGAGAACCATTTTAACTGAGAGAAATGCATATCCATTCTCAATTGTGAAATAGGAATGATCCCTCGATATTTACTCATAATTTGTACAATAGGCTATCAACATGCATTTAAATGAATTATATTGAATAACTTTGATGAAGGTTGTGGATCTTCTACTAATTTGAGTAATATGGAAGTAACGAAATGGAAGTTAACATGCATTAACTTGAAATCATCAATTTTTGTTGTGCTAATTCGACGAAGAAATATCATGAGTGCAATATTTGAATGGAAGATAATATAGATTTATAATCATGATTAAAATAATATAAATATAAAATTTAGATAAAGAAAGAAAGAGTTTGTTTGATTAGGACATGAAATTAATGTTGGTTGTAGAGTCAATATATTATTAGAATTAATATAACTAATAGATGAAGAGTGAGCTTATTCGTGCTTCAAACAACATAAAATTGGATAAAGAAAGTGCGAATTTGTTTTGAAGTTTAGGAAACATTCAAAATAAATTATGTAAATGGAAATTAAAGTTGGTCATATAGTCAATATACTATCGGAAATAGTGAGCCAAAACAAAAATATCGTATCCTAATGTAAAATAAGTTTAACTTTATTTGCAGAGAGAGTACAAATAGCAACATATGATTATTTGTACATACATTCACAAAATAAATGCAAAAGCAAACAACTAATATTAATGTATTTATTATGCAAGCATAACTCTCCAAATTCTTAATGGATAAGGCTAAGGACATACGTTGAGAAATATTTGTAATCTAGGTTGGAAACAATATGTAACATCCCAGAATTTTAACTAAGTTAAATATAATTTTTGATTTAAATAATTCTTGTAAAAAATTTCTTGTTTGCTTTATAAGCATGGATTTTTGTAGAGTATGATTTATTCCTAAATGTTTTACCAAACATGAAATAATTAAGGTAATGTTACCTTGATAACATAGAATCGCAAAGATGTTAACTTAATTATTTAAATAATTCTATGTATGCTCTAATACCAATTAGAAGTGATATTTAAATTTGATAAGAGTTATAAAGATTTCTTAAGTATTTAAACTTTATTTTGGGTTAGTGTAATTTTTGAGAAATTATAATTACAAGAAATGTTTTGTAAGTTGCAAACATTATTTATAATATAATTTTACATAAATCTTCAAAAGCATAAATGAATTTAGATACAATATCGGTGCAGAGAACAGTAGTCAAATTGTCAAAACGGTTTGTAATATGGCTGTTAAAACGATCGCTGTTCGAATATAGATTATAATCAAATATCGGTTCAGAATATTCGTTCAGTCTCTGTATACGCAGTCTTAACATATTTTATAATGTATTTTAGGGTAATCGTGGTCCTTTTGATACCTTACTGAATCAATCAACCGATCTGCTTTATTATTGTTTTGGGATCGGGGCACATTCTTGTACATGATTGTAGTTTTACTTCGCTACCGTTGTCATTAATCTAATTAGTTATTGAATGACTTTAAGTAGTAACAAGTTTATTCCCATCCAAAGAATATAACAGTAAATATGTCTTAAAAGTATCCGGGGAACTAGAATGTAAGATGGGTTTGATAACCTTAATTGTTTGGTCTTTACTGAGTATATTGCTTGGACAAAGGGGCGACGTGTGTAGGATTTTGTGATTGCTTAAACCGTATAATACTATACAGACATTTTTGGACACCCTTTCATATCTAAACACTTTTGTATTCTCCTTTAAAGATCAACGCGTGGCCTTTTTCTTGCATGTTCTCCACGTGTTGAACACGTTGCACCCCCTCAGCTTTTAAGCTACAGCTCTCTCTTTATTTTTCGTTTGCTCAAGGCCATCTTCTTTTCTAAAGTTTCCACCGCCATTGTTCTTTCTCGCTGTACCCATTCTGACATTTCCTTCCACCGTTCCATGATGACCCCTCCTCCTTCGCACCTTGTTCTGCTTCCGCCTCCTACCCACTGGCGCATGCAAGGCCTTCCATCCAGTCACCACCTCCGACCGACGACCGTCCATCCAAGCCCAGTTCCACTTGAGCATGCATGCGCATGCATTTTTTTGGCACTCCTTTCTTTTCACAGTCTCCCTCTTTCCCTTTTTGAACACTTCTGTTGTGCACCATTTAAACCCCTCAGCACCCACTTCTCCTTCCACCGCCACACATCGGCCTTCACTAATACTTCTGTTTTCCCACTCCAGCTTCAGCACCGATATCCACCACTTTTCAGCACCTTGCACCAACGTCGGCCACCACCTCAACGCGCCTCAGTCCATTGCAGACCATCCTCATCCCAACGTCACCGCATCTTTTCCTTTACAAGACTTGCGCCTTCTCGTCTGTCAGCGTTAACGCAGCTCTATATAAAAAAAAGGAAAGAAGGGTTGGAAAAGAGGGACGAGAGTATGCAGAGTGCCTGAGTGCTGCACACCGAAGTGTTCGTTATACATGGATTCCAGAAAAGAAGCGTGAGGAGGAACAAAAGAAGAAGAGGGAGAGGAGTGTGGGTCGGGTCTGAAGTGGTTGGGCTTTGGGCTGAGTTTCGGGTATGAGTTAGTTTCTATTCCAAGTATTATAAATTAAACATCATACTTAATATCACTTATATCAATTCTGTTTGACCTGCCGTTAGGGGTGTTAGGATCATATCGGTAAGTAGAACATAGTGGTATTAACTATGGACGTTTTGATTTAAAACAAACTTAAAGTTAAAAGCCCTTTTAAATTTGTTCGACAAACATCGTTATTAAATTATTTTCAATATTTAATTAGCAGAAGGCAAAACCGCTAATAGAAAGTGAATTGGAGTAGTACAAGTAGCGGAAACTATGTTCACGCATAGGAAAGAAAAGAAGAGATGGGAGTGCAACAGTAAATTTTTTATAGGTGAATTGTAGAATAGAAGGGTGCATGTAAGGGAGAAAGTTTCCGTGAAGATTTGGGACACGATCATCTGGAGTTATTGCGGTATATACGAATTTTGACAGCAAATATTATCGGAACGCAATACAGGTGAGAACTTCTAATTTAAATTATTTATTTAAATTAGTTAATTATAATTAGCTGAGATTAATTATAATTATTTAATGATAATTGTGTGATGGATGTTGATGTTGAATGGTTGTTCATGAAATTAGATACACTGAACACTGATCAGCGTTATTGACCGTAGCGCTTGTGCACGGCTAAAAATGTTTGTTTGTGTTGAATGAATTCATGTCCATCTGATCATATGGTTCATTTGGATAAATATGATTGCATTGCATGATATTACACACACACCGTGGTTGTTGAAAAATATGGCTGATCGATTTAAAATCTCCTTCCAATATATATGATTTATTATCTAATTTTTAAATAATATTTATAATTTAAGTTTGAATTTCGATATCAAAACTGTTTGGAAATTTAGATAATTCAAATTGATATCCATAAAAATGAAGACTGTTTAGAAAATATTTCCAACTATTTATAAGTTATTAACCTTTGAATTGAAATTTATCTCGAAAATTGATTTGAGTTGTATATTCAAACATTTATTTTATATAAGTAGTTGATCTTATTATTTATAATGATTATCCATTAAATTTTTGAAATGATTGGACAAATTAGGGGAAATATATTAAATCATAATTGGAAATTTAATTTGAACTGTTAAATTGAATAAACGATATTCGTATAACAGGAGACGGTTTTGGAATAAGATTTGAATCATGTATTTAGCATGATTTTGACCGTTATGAGTTTGGGGAAATATATTTATTAAGTATTCAATTTAATTAGATAGAAAGATTTGAACAGTGATTTTTGAGATAGCAATGTTTTGGAATTGGAATGAAATATATAAATCCATTCGGGAAAAGATTTGAATGATTTAGATCGTTATATGGAGTGAATAGAATGCACTACGATACGACAGTTTATGAATATCGATTTAAATTTTCAAATTGCTATTTTAACAGCAGTATTTTTTGTAACACTTCCAAATGTTGCCATTAGTTTTGAAATTTATAAGCGTGAACCATTATTTGACCATAAGAATGATTTATAAAAATATAATTTCAAAGGTTACTAAAGTATTGGAAATACTTTATATGGAATCGAAATGGATTTTCCAAATTTAACATTTGGATATGGTCGGAGATAAATCTTCGGATGTTCGATATTAATTCAGTAAATGAAAACTCTTATTATTTGAGGAATTTAAGAGGTAATTCACCGTTATTCCGCTTATGATATGAGTTGGATACGGAAATTTATATTGAAGATAAGTTGATGATATTTCTATCTAGATCTGATGTCGAAAAATTTAATAAATTTTTTAATTAAGATATGGGTTCTCCACCTGATTGGAATAAGTTAGATAGAAATAATCTTCGATATTCGGTATAAAATTTCATGGTGTAAATGAATATTATCTGGGGAATTTGGAAGATATTAATATATAGTTATTTCACTTATAGTATTCATTGACTATGATAATTTATATCGAATACAAGTGGATAAGAATTTCTGTGTAATTTATGATTCAATATCGATTGATTTAGGTTTCGTCGTGAATCGTATCTTCAATAATATCATTCTTGAAACCCGATGAGATTGAATGGTGGAAATTCATATCGTAATTGGGATTTAATCAAATCTTTGATTCAAGGGAATTAAAGGTAAGGAATTAAAGCGAAGGGAAATCTTTGATCTCAAGGAAGAGATAAGACGATAACGAGATGTATGAAATTTATAATAATTCAAATCCTGAGTTGTAAATGAATTGATGACTAATTGGAAGGAGATTTAAATTAAAAGGCCTGTGTAAACCATAGCTACTGTTTTAAAGTACGCTTGTTACTTGGAAAGACCGGGATCGACTATATGTTCGAAAACCATTCCAAGTAATAATACGACGTTATGAAGCAATTCATGACTCGGTAAACGACGAATGAAGACCGCGAATATTTAAGTTTGTTTAGATTGATTGTTGATTAATGTTTCGGTTAGGTAGGCCACCCGATACGAGGCATGAGTTACATGAGACCTGAACATATTCAAGTATTTTCGGGTTGTTGTTCCGTTCAGACCCAGAACGGACTTGCATGGATGGTGTGCCTGACATTGAAATTGACCGCATAGCACTGATTTCCGTTAATGTATATCGGATTTGTGGCAATATATTATCCTTGTCTCTAAGTCATATGAACTTAGAGGGTATGCATTGATTTAAATCAGTGATATGTCGTAAATGGTCAATGTGACATACCCAAGTTATGAGACGAGCTAGTGATGATCAAAGAATGGCTTATCGAAGCATCGCTTTGCGTATGACGTGACATCAACAAACCTCACACCCCGAATTGATGAGAAACTGGCAGTTAGGTTTTATACTTATATATGAATTGATGATGAAGCTGTGCAGCAGTGGGAAACCACTTATGAACTTGGGGAAGTTGGGTATGTTCGGGGGGCCGTGTCTGGTCGAAAACCGTTGATCTGCCCTGACGATGTGTAGTCGATGTCCACGTGTGGTCGAAAAAGCCGTTGAGACACTTCGTTTTGTATCCCTGATTGATCTTTCGTGCCAGGAATCATCAAGTTGGAAACCCAAATTTCATATGCGAGCCATACGATTTTGATTGTATATATATGGCAACATATATTATGGGGTATATGCTGTCTAGGATTAATACATTTACTTGCGAAATGTTTTCCACACTATATATATATTATGGTATTGAAGAGGATTTTACGTATGAAAGCATATTTGGTTGTCATAAGATAAAACTCGCCCATCTGGTGTGCGCTTGCATTGTGTGATGTGGGACGAGCTTATGATAGCTTCATTTTCAAAAGACATTGCGCATTTATATGCACGGATATTCACATGGAGTAAATCCGTTCCGCGTTAGCGGCGTGATCCGGTGAAGTCCCCAACTTTAAAAATGAATCCTAAATAACAATTGTTTTGAGTTCTCACACCAGTCCCACTACTGACCCGGAGTTTATTGCTCCTTCCTAAACTCTAGGTGCCCATTAATTTCCACACGGGCAGCCAGTAGTTTAGTTTTGCAGTTATAGATCGTTGGAGCAGGATCCATAGCGCTTCCAGAATTGGAGTCCACGATAGAGTTGAAGCTTCCGCTGTGTTTGTTCTTCCGCTGAGAGTATGGTTATATGTTTTCTCCCGCTGTGTAAATATCGATATACTCTGATATTTGTAACTCTGATGTAATATTTTGTAATGAAATAAAAAGTTCTGTTGTTTTGTTCAATATACGTATGTACCTATAACAATTCGTCTTTCTGAACGGTTTAAGTCGGTTTAATTACCACCGAAAAATCGGGCAAAATGATGGGTCGTTACTGTTGGTATCAGAGCTTTGGTTATACAAAGCTATCGGGTACGTACATATTTGGACAAAGGAATAGGACTCCTCAGAGTTATATTATCTCATTAGAGATAAGGTTAGAAATGCCCTAGAATGAGATTTTTGAAATATTATGACGAGAGAGCGTATTTTTGAAACCTATATAAGGTATTTTTGAACGGGTAAATCATTTCGAAAATGATGATTATTTGAAATATATTTTGAAGTATAATTGGAAATAAGAATTTCGAGTGTTTTATTCGACGTCACAATTGGACTATCGAGTATGTAAGGATTTTTAGTATACGTCTGATCAACGTATATACGAAGTCCGATATATACTAGGTAGATGTAGGGTCACACTATAGTCACTCGAGGATGATTTTACTGATGACCATGGCACCATCGGTAATTATTTTCGAGTCTCGAAGGTG
Organism: Allium sativum; assembly: GCA_030737875.1. Lineage (NCBI taxonomy): Eukaryota > Viridiplantae > Streptophyta > Magnoliopsida > Asparagales > Amaryllidaceae > Allium > Allium sativum. Next base: position 37,174,984 of record JASFAX010000020.1, on the reverse strand, counting down.
GGATGACTGCATGGTTTCAATTAACACGTCGAGGAATACTTGAAACATTTCGATATGTTAGGAATATAATGTAAACCAATAAGTATGGATGCAACAACAATTATTTTTATAATAACAAAAGGGGATATTGTAGAAGTAAACTATACTTAAGACTTAGAAAGAACACGTAAGAATCCATTAAGAAATTATATCAGTACCACACCTTAAGGAATCTAAAGATGATTTAGACTTAGGTTAAGAATTTTTTTAAAGAGATGATTTTGACTTAAGTTAGGAATAAATTTAAAAAGTTAATCTAAATCGTAACAAACATCAAAGTAGGAAAATTTTGGATCTTTGAAAAAGGGAGTTCTGAAATGTTAAGATTTATATTTGAAAAACAACCCTAGATTGAACATGTATATGCATAATCAGAGTGCGCAGAGGAAGCGTGATGGTAATTTAAATAAAACTGTTTTTAAGAGATTTTCCAGCTAGTTGAGTAAGGGAAATTTTCTAAACAAGATTGATGTTTAAATAAGAATGAAAAGAGTTATATATGCTTTGAATTTAAAGTGGAATTAGAAAGTGTTATTTAATTGAAATATAAATATTAAATGAGTATAAATTTAACTTATAAATGAGTTAATATGAGATTGGAAATAATTGGAATGGAAATAGAATAAGTATTTCAGAAATATAGTTCTACCTCTTCCTTGTCGCTAGTTTTTGCTCGACCCATTGTCATCTTTTGATTATCACCCCGAATTGTCGTGCTTGAAATTTTAACTGTTCAACTTTATTTCTGAATTCTTCCTTCTGGCCTACTCTAATAAAACCATGGACAAGTGAATTAATTTGGATTTGAAACCAGTATTAGAATTATCTCTTAAATTGAACTTGAATTTGTATTAAGAGCAATAGAATTTCTAATACTGATTTTAGCCAAGATGTTATAATGAAATGATTAGGGAAAAAAATATTTGAGAACTTGAATTTAAATTTGAGCACTTAGTCTTATAATTGATAAGGAAACCATAGGTTCCGTAAGAGTAAGTTAGGAAGATAATTTCCAAACTTTAAAATTTTCTTAGGGTTGTAGACCTCTAAGTACGAAACAATATCTATCCTAGTTTCTCCTTTATAGAAGTGGTAGTAGCTATGAGTCTAACTTGGAAATTTTGATTAAAAACAAGACCGGTGACGACCCTAGTAATCACTAGATCATAAAAGTTCCTTAGACTCTACCTTTAGTGAGAACCAGACAGAGTACCTTGAGAATGATATGAGTCATAGTTCTGACCATTACATTTCTGATATGTTGAGAGAAAAATTCGAATTTAAAATCTGTAAAGGAGTTTAATTTACTCGACTCCTTTTCGAGGACGAAAAGTTTCTAAGGGGGGGTGAATGTAACATCCCAGAATTTTAATTAAGTTAAATATAATTTTTGATTTAAATAATTCTTGTATAAAATTTCTTGTTTGTTTTATAAGCATGGATTTTTGTAGAGTATGATTTATTCCTAAATGTTTTACCAAACATGAAATAATTAAGGTAATGTTACCTTGATAACATAGAATCGCAAAGATGTTAACTTAATTATTTAAATAATTCTATGTATGCTCTAATACCAATTAGAAGTGATATTTAAATTTGATAAGAGTTATAAAGATTTCTTAAGTATTTAAACTTTATTTTGGGTTAGTGTAATTTTTGAGAAATTATAATTACAAGAAATGTTTTGTAAGTTGCAAACATTATTTATAATATAATTTTACATAAATCTTGAAAAGCATAAATGAATTTAGAAACAATATCGGTGCAGAGAACAGTTCGTTATTAGTCAAATTGTCAAAACGGTTTGTAATATGGATGTTAAAACGATCGCTGTTCGAATATAGATTATAATCAAATATCGGTTCAGAATATTCGTTCAGTCTCTGTATACGCAGTCTTAACATATTTTATAATGTATTTTAGGGTAATCGTGGTCCTTTTGATACCTTACTGAATCAATCAACCGATCTGCTTTATTATTGTTTTGGGATCGGGGCACAATCTTGTACATGATTGTAGTTTTACTTCGCTACCGTTGTCATTAATCTAATCAGTTATTGAATGACTTTAAGTAGTAACAAGTTTATTCCCATCCAAAGAATATAACAGTAAATATGTCTTAAAAGTATCCGGGGAACTAGAATGTAAGATGGGTTTGATAACCTTAATTGTTTGGTCTTTACTGAGTATATTGCTTGGACAAAGGGGCGACGTGTGTAGGATTTTGTGATTGCTTAAACCGTATAATACTATACAGACATTTTTGGACACCCTTTCATATCTAAACACTTTTGTATTCTCCTTTAAAGATCAACGCATGGCCTTTTTCTTGCATGTTCTCCACGTGTTGAACACGTTGCACCCCCTCAGCTTTTAAGCTACAGCTCTCCCTTAATTTTTCTTTTACTCAAGGCCATCTTCTTTTCTAAAGTTTCCACCGCCATTGTTCTTTCTCGCTGTACCCATTCTGACATTTCCTTCCACCGTTCCATGATGACCCTTCCTCCTTCGCACCTCGTTCTGCTTCCGCCTCCTACCCACTGGCGCATGCAAGGCCTTCCATCCAGTCACCACCTCCGACCGACGACCGTCCATCCAAGCCCAGTTCCTCTTGAGCATGCATGCGCATGCATTTTTTTTGGCACTCCTTTCTTTTCACAGTCTCCGTCTTCCCCTTTTTGAACACTTCTGTTGTGCACCATTAAAACCCCTCAGCACCCACTTCTCCTTCCACCGCCACACATCGGCCTTCACTAATACTTCTGTTTTCCCACTCCAGCTTCAACACCGATATCCACCACTTTTCAGCACCTTGCACCAACGTCGGCCACCACCTCAACGCGCCTCAGTCCATTGCAGACCATCCCCATCCCAACGTCACCGCATCTTTTCCTTTACAAGACTTGCGCCTTCTAGCTCTATATAAAAAAAGGAAAAAAGGAAAGGAGGGTTGGAAAAGAGGGACGAGAGTATGCAGAGTGCCTAAGTGCTGCATACCGAAGTGTTCGTTATACATGGATTCCAGAAAAGAAGCGTGAGGAGGAACAAAAGAAGAAGAGGGAGAGGAGTGCGGGTCGGGTCTGAAGTGGTTGGGCTTTGGGCTGAGTTTCGGGTATGAGTTAGTTTCTATTCCAAGTATTATAAATTAAACATCATACTTAATATCACTTATATCAATTCTGTTTGACCTGCCGTTAGGGGTGTTAGGATCATATCGGTAAGTAGAACATAGTGGTATTAACTATGGACGTTTTGATTTAAAACAAACTTAAAGTTAAAAGCCCTTTTAAATTTGTTCGACAAACATCGTTATTAAATTATTTTCAATATTTAATTAGCAGAAGGCAAAACCGCTAATAGAAAGTGAATTGGAGTAGTACAAGTAGCGGAAACTATGTTCACGCATAGGAAAGAAAAGAAGAGATGGGAGTGCAACAGTAAATTTTTTATACGTGAATTGTAGAATAGAAGGGTGCATGTAAGGGAGAAAGTTTCCATGAAGATTTGGGACACGATCATCTGGAGTTATTGCGGTATATACGAATTTTGACAGCAAATATTATCGGAACGCAATACAGGTGAGAACTTCTAATTTAAATTATTTATTTAAATTAGTTAATTATAATTAGCTGAGATTAATTATAATTATTTAATGATAATTGTGTGATGGATGTTGATGTTGAATGGTTGTTCATGAAATTAGATAATACATTGAACACTGATAAGCGTTATTGACCGTAACGCTTGTGCACAGTTAAAAATGTTTGTTTGTGTTGAATGAATTCATGTCCATCTGATCATATGGTTCATTTGGATAAATATGATTGCATTGCATGATATTACACACACACCGTGGTTGTTGAAAAATATGGGTGATCGATTTAAAATCTCCTTCCAATATATATGATTTATTATCTAATTTTTAAATAATATTTATAATTTAAGTTTGAATTTCGATATCAAAACTGTTTGGAAATTTAGATAATTAAAATTGATATCCGTAAAAATGAAGACTGTTTAGAAAATATTTTCAACTATTTATAAGTTATTAACCTTTGAATTGAAATTTATCTCGAAAATTGATTCGAGTTGTATATTCAAACGTTTATTTTATATAAGTAGTTGATCTTATTATTTATAATGATTATCCATTAAATTTTTGAAATGATTGGACAAATTAGGGGAAATATATATTAAATCATAATTGGAAATTTAATTTGAACTGTTAAATTGAATAAACGATATTCGTATAACAGGAGACGGTTTTGGAATAAGATCTGAATCATGTATTTGCATGATTTTGACCGTTATGAGTTTTGGGAAATATATTTATTAAGTATTCAATTTAATTAGATAGAAAGATTTGAATAGTGATTTTTGAGATAGCAATGTTTTGGAATTGGAATGAAATATATAAATCCATTCGGGAAAAGATTTGAATGATTTAGATCGTTATATGGAGTGAATAGAATGCACTACGATACGACAGTTTATGAATATCGATTTAAATTTTCAAATGGCTATTTTAACAGCAGTATTTTTGGTAACACTTCCAAATGTTGCCATTAGTTTTGAAATTTATAAGCGTGAACCATTATTTTACCATAAGAATGATTTATAAAAATATAATTTCAATGGTTACTAAAGTATTGGAAATACTTTATATGGAATTGAAATGGATTTTCCAAATTTAACATTTGGATATGGTCGGAGATAAATCTTCGGATGTTCGATATTTAATTTAGTAAATGAAAACTCTTATTATTTGAGGAATTTAAGAGGTAATTCACCGTTATTCCGCTTATGATATGAGTTGGATACGGAAATTTATATTGAAGATAAGTTGACGGTATTTCTATCCAGATCTGATGTCGAAAAATTTAATAAATCTTTTAATTAAGATATGGGTTCTCCACCTGATTGGAATAAGTTAGATAGAAATAATCTTCGATATTCGGTATAAAATTTCATGGTGTAAATGAATATTATCTGGGGAATTTGGAAGATATTATTATATCGTTATTTCACTTATAGTATTCGTTGACTATGAGAATTTATATCGAATACAAGTGGATAAGAATTTCTGTGTAATTTATGATTCAATATCGATTGATTTGGGTTTCGTCGTGAATCGTATCTTCAATAATATCATTCTTGAAACCCGATGAGATTGAATGGTGGAAATTCATATCGTAATTGGGATTTAATCAAATCTTTGATTTAAGGGAATTAAAGGTAAGGAATTAAGGCGAAGGGAAATCTTTGATCTCAAGGAAGAGATAAGATGATAACGAGATGTATGAAATTTATAATAATTCAAATCCTGAGTTGTAAATGAATTGATGACTAATCGGAAGGAGATTTAAATTAAAAGGCCTGTGTAATCCAGAGCTACTGTTTTAAAGTACGCTTGTTACTTGGAAAGACCGGGATCGACTATATGTTCGAAAACCATTCCAAGTAATAATACGACGTTATGAAGCAATTCAAGACTCGGTAAATGACGAATGAAGACCGGGAATATTTAAGTTTGTTTAGATTGATTGTTGATTAATGTCTCGGTTAGGTAGGCCACCCGATATGAGGCATGAGTTACATGAGACCTGAACATATTCAAGTATTTTCGGGTTGTTGTTCCGTTCAGACCCAGAACGGACTTGCATGGATAGTGTGCCTGACATTGAAATTGACCGCATAGCACTGATTTCCGTTAATGTATATCGGATTTGTGGCAATATATTATCCTTGTCTCTAAGTCATATGAACTTAGAGGGTATGCATTGATTTAAATCAGTGATATGTCGTGAATGGTCAATGTGACATACCCAAGTTATGAGACGAGCTAGTGATGATCAAAGAATGGCTTATCGAAGCATCGCTTTGCGTATGACGTGACATCAACAAACCTCACACCCCGGATTGATGAGAAACTGGCGGTTAGGTTTTATACTTATATATGAATTGATGATGAAGCTGTGCAGCAGTGGGAAACCACTTATGAACCTGGGGTAGTTGGGTATGTTCGGGGGGCCGTGTCTGGTCGAAAACCGTTGATCTGCCCTGACGATGTGTAGTCGGTGTCCGCGTATGGTCGAAAAAGCCGTTGAGACAATTCGTTTTGTATCCCTGATTGATCTTTCGTGCCAGGAATCATCAAGTTGGAAACCCAAATTTCATATGCGAGCCATACGATTTTGATTGTATATATATGGCAACATATATTATGGGGTATATGCTGTCTAGGATTAATACATTTACTTGCGAAATGTTTTCCACACTATATATATATATATATATATTATGGTATTGAAGAGGATTTTACGTATGAAAGCATATTTGGTTGTCATAAGATAAAACTCGCCCATCTGGTGTGCGCTTGCATTGTGTGATGTGGGACGAGCTTATGATAGCTTCATTTTCAAAAGACATTGCGCATTTATATGCACGGATATTCACATGGAGTAAATCCGTTCCGCGTTAGCGGCGTGATCCGGTGAAGTCCCCATCTTTAAAAATGAATCCTAAATAACAACTGTTTTGAGTTCTCACACCAGTCCCACTACTGACCCGGAGTTTATTGCTCCTTCCTAAACTCTAGGTGCCCATTAATTTCCACACGGGCAGCCAGTAGTTTAGTTTTGCAGTTATAGATCGTTGGAGCAGGATCCATAGCGCTTCCAGAATTGGAGTCCACGATAGAGCTGAAGCTTCCGCTGTGTTTGTTCTTCCGCTGAGAGTATGGTTATATGTTTTCTTCCGCTGTGTAAATATCGATATACTCTGATATTTGTAACACTGATGTAATATTTTGTAATGAAATAAAAAGTTCTGTTGTTTTGTTCAATATACGTATGTACCTATAACAATTCGTCTTTCTGAACGGTTTAAGTCGGTTTAATTACCGCCGAAAAATCGGGCAAAAAGATGGGTCGTTACACAATATATCTGAAAAAGTGAATCAAATATTAGTTACAGTAATATAGTTGTAAGGAAAATACAAAGTGAAATAATCATCAATTAAGTTGTGAAAATTATAATGCGTATTTTATAATATATAAAATCTAAATAACCAGTTCACTAAAGCACTTAATTAAAGCTAATATGTCTTTTTTAATTAGAAGACAGCTAAACCATAAAAAAAGATTTTCCAATTCTTCTTTTATGTTTCGACCGTGTTTTGTTCTAAGTTTAATTGGCTACTATATAGTTAGTGTGGTGCTAAGGGCATCCCAATATGTTTTTCCTAATACCGCAATTAAAAAAATAAAACTCATTAAATTTTGTGTGCTTCCTAATACCACATTACCTCTCTATTCTAATCTCTCACTCAACCATTATTTGTCGAAATAATCACGTACTTAGCCCTAATTTGAAAAATATAATCTCTCTTACCATTTGAATCATTGTCTTCTTCACCTTTCCCGCGAGAAAATTCAAATTCATACACCATAATCTCTCGTGCTCAACAATTGTTTGGAAATTTGAAAACCGTAATCTCTCATTTCCTATTCTAGTTTGCTTAATTCAAACTTTATTCACGGCTTTTGTATATTCATGTACGCATTTTTTAGTCTCACTGAATTTTTGTGAGGATAAAGTTGGTTGAATTCACTGGAAATAGAAGAAATACGGTGGTATCCCAGTTTTTAATTGCTTGGTATTAGGAAGAGGAGAATATATTATTTTGTGGTATTTTTTAGTTGCGGTATTAGGAAGAGCATATTGGGGTGCTCTTAGCACCATACTATAGTTATGATTACTATATTTTCTCACTATATTTTTCCTAAATATCAACTTCATTTCCTGGTTTTAGGATATAATTTTGGAAGGTGTGCAGCAACATCAGAAATTAAGGCTTCGAAGAGCGTTATATTTGCATTATGCACTATTATTAGATACCACTCCGTTCTTCTTTTCCTTTCTTCTATTGAATATTAAATCAGATATGTCAAATTTGACTTCAGTTTGCCCTCATCAGACGTGGATGTACATAAGCATTATGTATAGAATTTTACCTAACCCTTTTTTGTTCTTAATTTTCATTTTTAATGATTTTTCTATTTAGGTACGTATTATATTTATATTTCTTTGAATTTTGAACAGGCAATAACAATTGGTGTTATTAGAAAAAAAAATGACCAAGATGAACAAAGGGATGTTGATGAAAACCCTTATTATTTCTTTAATTTCAGTTTCTTTTAAGCAACAGCAGGAAGAAGATACTCTACGTTAATCAGTTTTATTTATAGTGCTTTTCTTTAGATTGTGACAGTAATCTCAAAAAACCAGCTCTGGTTATATGTTTTTTAGGTTGGTCAATCTGCTTATGGTGGTGTTGTATTCAAGCAGTCAGCCTATGTGTACATTAAAGTGGAATTTTGTTGTTTATGAATAGCGATTGAAATAAATAATCATCTAGTACTTATACAAAGTAAGTTATAATATTTTGTTCAGTTGGCAACATTAATTTAGCTATTGAAAATTTTCTTATTAATCTTGAAGCACTATATTTTAAGAGTATTGTTAATGACACTCCAATAATGGTTTACTAAGGGGAGGATCATTTAACATAGCCTTCCCGTAACAATTTATAAAATATGGACCAAAATGTCCATTTGTTATTTTATCCTAATTACATTTTACTGTTCATTAAACTCTAATCATCTTCTTCTTTTCAGAGTAAACAATTAATCACTTTTTTCATGGAGGAATCAATTTCTAACGAAATTTCTAACTTTGAAAAATAAGACAACATGATTTTAACTCAAAAAAACAAACGGCATGTTGAATTTGTTAAAAAAATCATCGAAAAGGTAACAATTTACTAGAAAAAATGGAGGCCCGTTTTCGAGCATCTATTTTCGGCATGTTATTTCAAACTTTTTACGAATTTTGGTATGTTCCTGTCGATTTTTAATGTATTTTGTGTATTTAAATGGAGGGTAAAATCGAATTCTTTTATTTATTTTTCCATTGTGTATGTCCTCCCCTTAATAATTTAAGTTTTAATGGAGTGAAAATAAAATATGACCCCCCTTATTCGTTTTTGGAGTGTCATTAACAACACTCTATATTAAATCATGTGTTTTATCCTGACACTTTTGGCCACATGGTATCCTCACTTCCAAAATTTATAGCAAATCTAAATGTCATAAAATATGAAAATAATCGTAGTATATATATCATAGCATGCCTGAACTTAGGAAGAATCTTATTTTTAATTGGTTATTCTACATAATAATTTAAGAATTCAGTCCATGGATATATGAACGATTATAGAGCATGATCACTGACTGTATTAACAGACATGTTGATGACTTAAATTTATATTCATGGGGTTATCATGAAACATCTGTACCAGTAATCAAGAAAAAAAATATGAACAATATAGATGTTTGATTAACAGTTATATTATAGGACATATTGATGGCTTAAGTGAGTTTACATTTATGTTAATTAGTTTGCTTTGCACACTTAGAAAGCTACCGATATGGTCTTTTCTTGCAATTAATCGAAAAGTATAAAGAAATATGGGATTAGCTGCTCTTATTCACTTCGTAAGTGCATGTTAAATTATAAAATATAGCTTTCGGTAATTGGACCTCTATATGGGTATTGATAAAAAAGATGTTTGCTTTGTGATTTTTAACTTATCTATTTGGAATGGTTGATTTGAAAGATTGATAAAAGGAGATGGGTTGCTGTATTATTCTTTGTGGACAAGCTTGAATCTCTCATGTAGGGTTCATACGAAGATGCATTTTTATTCATATATGACAAGCTGCATGGTTACTTCTTTCTTGGTGAATCATCTTCAAGTTCAAGTCCATGTTCTGTTTCTTTCATTACCTTTTCCAAAACTGTAATTTCGTTAATGTCATTGCAATGTAGGAAGAAATGATACGTCTTTAAGAAAATTGACTTTGTTTTGTTGAGCTTTAATTTAACACTTCATCATTTATGTTAAATAACTTTTTTTTACCTTAAAAGTTTGGCAATTGTCTCCCGCCACTCATATTAGAAATGTAAAAGAGATGACATCGGATTTTAATGGTCATGGTGCAACATCATTGTTATTGCTTTTTTCCTTATATATTTACAACTTACAATGATTTGTGATTTTGTCTACACATCAATCCCTTTCGTTATTTGAGACTCACATGTCTTATGTCTTAGTGCAATTAAAACATAATTTTGACTAATTGATTTAACAAAAAGTATTAAAACACTATTATTTTCAGCTAAGAGTAATGTACACTTTTTTGAACTTGCATTTTAGTTGAAGTGAGAAATGAAGATCAACTGTAACTGATATAGTAATGGACACTAAATGAAATTGAAACAATCTATGTTGAAATAAAATGAATATAAATGAAATGAACGTGAGAAAAACAAATAAATGTTCACCTTGAAAATGAATGATTGGATTTCAATGGTCGAATAAATGATGAATGGTAGTTAATAAACTATAATAGGCAATAATGAAACAATTTAACGTCAAACAACTCCACATTCATCCACTCATTAAATATTCTATGGTAAAATATTCTGAATTGACTTATAAGCAACTCCATCTGTAAAGTATAAACAAAGAGTTGAAAATATATATTTCATGGGCTTGGAAAAAAATTCAGTAACATAGAATTGTAAATCTATAGAGGAATCATAAAGATTGATTTAAACATGGTAATGCATGAATATAATTACCTTACTCATCACATTCATCCATATAATAAGGCTAAAATGATCACATAATTCATTATCAATTCTTAACACTAATCATTCTTCTCTAATGGCAATTGTAACATCATAAAATAGTGATTCATGGCATATTGTTTGCTAATTACTTTCCTAAATCCATTTAAATCCACATTTAGATCAGATCAAAACTGAAATCCAATTAGACTTGAAATCAAAAACTGTTTCACTTTCTGGTATAGAATCCCGAGCAAAATGCTTGGCTATTAAATATCTCAGGTGTCTTTGTAATTTAACTAAGTATGACTCATTGTGTTTCATTTATTATATGTGAAATGACTATATTATTTTATTACTAACTCATTAGGTGCTGCATCCATATTCAGTTTGGTTTTCATTAGCCTATTGTATATATAGTACTATTAAATGTCTTTCTTTTTTCATCAAAAAATGATTTTTTGTAATTTATACAATATGTAAAATAACATATCCTTTATGTTTTTGAAACCTACATAATTAGTAAGTTTATATTTGGAAATAATCATCATTTAATACACTTAAAAACTATGCATAAAATGTTTGGAAACTTACAAGTAGTTACAAAAAAGATGTTTACATGGAAATAAATTGGAGTTTAATTTGAAAATTTTCATATCACGTCATGTAGGTTTACTATAAATAGTCCACACATGGTTGAGTTGATGCATACATATTATGATCAGATGCAAGCCCACCTAATGCAAGCTTACCTAGGCATGCCTATATACTCGTATAAAATAATTGGGTTATGTACAACAGAAAAATCGGTTGAAGGAAGAACGTATGGAGGTATTTGTTTTGAAGGATGCACTTATTTTTTTTTTCAAATGAAGGACGCAACGATCAAAATTTTGGCTAAAGGAAATATTTTTATAGTAAATTTACCAGATCATCTTCTTCTTCAATCATCTTCTTAAACCGTGCCAACAAAAAAACCACAAGTCATTCTCGATTGTGCGTCTTCAATCTATAGCCGACGCCTTCAATCTCAAATCAATCTCAATTTGTGCTTTTCCTGTCAGATGAGTACTCGCTTAAGATTGAGTCTAACCATCCTTTGCATTCTTTAAGTTTGATCGATTAAACAATTTATTTTGGATATAGATCGGTTTTCAAAGGTACCTGCTTAGGTTTGAGTCCAGGTGTCCTTTGCATTCTTTTATGTTGTTTAGTTAAGCGATATATTTTGGGTATAGATTGATTTCCAAAGTTACCCGCTTAGGTTTACGTTTAATCGTCCTTTGTATCCTGTAAGACCCGCTTAAGTTGAGCTCTACCATTCTTTGCACTCTTTTACGTTGTCCGATTAAATAATATATTTTGGGTATAGATTGGTTTCCAAAGGTACCCTCTCAGGTTTGAGTCTGGTCGTCCTTTACATCACGTAAGTCCCCGCTTAAGTTTGAGTCCGGCCGTCATTTGCATTCCTTTAGTATGTTCGGCTAACCATTTTTTTTGTATAGATTGGTTTTCAAAGGTACCCGATTAGGCTTGAGTTTGTCCGTCCTTTACGTCTTGTAAGTACCCACTTAGGTTTGTGTCTGGCCGTCCTTTGCACTCTTTTAGTTTGTTCAGTTAAACATTATGTTTTGGGTATATATTGGTTTTCAATGATACCCGATTAGGCTTGAGTCCGGTCGTCCTTTATGTCTATTAAGTACCCGCTTCGTTTTGAGTCCGGCCGTCCTTTGCATTCTTTTAGTTTGTTCGGTTAAACAATATGTTTTGGGTATAGATTGGTTTCTAAAGGTACCCGAATAGGCCAGAGTTTGGTCGTCCTTTACGTCTCATGAATATCCGCTTAGTTTTGAGTTCGGTCGTCTTTTGCTTTCTTTTAATTTGTTCGGTTAAATGGTATGTTTTACGTATAAACTGGTTTTCAAAGGTACCCAATTAAGCCAGAGTCTAACCGTCTTTTATGTCTCGTAAGTAACCGCTTGGGTTTGATCCAATCGTCCTTTGCATTCTTTTAGTTTGTCCGGTTAAACAGTATGTTTATGGTACATATTGGTTTTCAAACGTACACGATTAGGCATGAGTCCGGCCGTTCTTTACAGCTTGTAAGTACCCGTTTAGGTTTGAGTCCTTCCATCCTTTGCATTCCTTTAGTTTGTTCGGATGAATAATATATTTTGGGTATAGATTGGTTTTCAAAGGTACCCGATTAGGCTTAAGTCCAGCTATCCTTTACCTCTCGCGAGTACCCACTTGGGTTTGAGCTCGGTCGTCCTTTGCATTCTTTTAGTTTGTTCGATTAAACAGTATGTTTTGAGTATAGATGGGTTTTTAAAGATACCCAATTAGGCTTGGGTTCGACCGTCCTTTACGTCTCGTAAGTACCCGCTTAGGTTTGAGTTCGGTCGTACTTTGCATTCTTTTAGTTTTTTCTGTTAAACAGTACGTTTTGGGTATAGATTGGTTTTTAAAGCTACCCGATTAGGCTTGAGTATGGTCGTCCTTTACATCTCGTAAGTACCTACTTATAGGGGTGAGCGTTTGGTTGGTTTGGTTTATCCGATGATGGAAATTGGCAAACCAAACTAAAACCGATAAAAATGAAAACCAAACCAAACCAACCAAATTAAGTTTGGTTGGTTCGGTTGGTTATCCGATTTAACCGAACTAAAAATATTTTAGACCTTACGTTTGTAGTATTAACTATAATTTGAAATATATCATAAATATATGATTAGAGTATTACCGTTTATGATTCTTATGCTTTTTAGAAGTAATTTTGACACATATGTGATGATTAAAATTTACTTGGATAACTAATCTAACCTAAAATATTTATTAAAATATTGATAATTTTGAAAATATAATAAAAGTTCGGTTAATTTGGTTAAACCGATAACCAAATTAAATAATTTTTCAAACCGATTACAAACCGATCTTGTTTCAAAACCAAACCAAACTGACCAAACTTAATTGGTTCGGTCGGTTTATTTGGTTTAACCAATTAATGCTCACCCCTACCTACTTATATTTGATTCTGGTCGTCCTTTGCATTCTTTTAGTTTGTTCGGTTAAACAATATGTTTTCGGTATAGATTGGTTTCTAAAGGTACCGATTAGGCTTAAGTTTGACTGGCCTTTAAGTCTCGTAAATACCTGGTTAGGCTTAAGTCTGACCGTCCTTTACATCTCGTAAGTACCCGCTTAGGTTTGAGTCTGATCGTACTTTGCATTCTTTTAGTTTGTTCGGTTAAACAGTATGTTTTGGGTATAAACTGGTTTTCAAAGGTACCTGATTAGGCTTGAGTCCGGTCGTACTTCACATCTCGTAAGTACTTGCTTAGATTTAAGTCCGGGCGTACTTTGCATTCTTTTTGTTTGTTCCATTAAAATGTATGTTTTGGTTATAGCTTGATTTTCAAAGGTACCTGATTAGGCTTGATTCCGGCCATCCTTTACGTCACATAAGTACTCGCTTAGGTTTTAGATCGGTCTTCCTTTGCATTCTTTTAGTTTGTTCAGTTAAACAGTATGTTTTTGGTATAGAGTGGTTTTAAAAGGTGCCAGATTAGGTTTGAGTTTGGTCGTCCTTTACGTCTCGTAAATACCCGCTTAGGTTTAAGTACGGCCATCCTTTGCATTCTTTTGGTTTGTTTGGTTAAAATGTATGTTTTGGGTATAGATTGGTTTTTAAAGGTACACGATCATGCCTGAGTATGGCCGTCCTTTGATCTCGTAAGTACCCGCTTAGGTTTGAGTCGGCCGTCCTTTGAATTCTTTTAGATTATTCGGTTAAACAATATGTTTTGGGTATAGACTGGTTTTCAAAGGTTCCCGATTAGGCTTGAGTCTGACCGTTCTTTACTTCTCATAAGTACCCACTTAGGTTTGAGTCTGGTCGTCCTTTGCATTCTTTCAGTTTATTCGGTTGAACAGTATGTTTTGGGTATAGATTGGTTTTCAAACGTACACGATTAGGCTTGAGTACGGTCATCCTTTACGTCTCGTAAATACCTGCTCAGGTTTGAATCTGGCCGTCCTTTGCATTCTTTTAGTTTTGTCGGCTAAACAGCATATTTTGAGTATAGATTGGATTTAAATATACTCGATTAGGCCTGAGTGCGGCCATCCTTTACGTCTCATAAGTACTCGTTTAGTTTTAAGTTTGCCGGTCCTTTGCATTGTTTAGTTTGTTCGGTTAAACAATATGTTTTGGGTATCGATTAGTTTTCAAAGGTACCCGATTAGGCTTGAGCCTGACCGTTTTTTACGTCTCATAAGTACCTGCTTAGGTTTGAATCTGATCGTCCTTTACATTCTTTTAGTTTGTTAACGGTATGTTTTAGGTATAGATTGGTTTTCAAAGGTACCCAATTAGGCTTGAGTTAGGCCGCCCTTTATGTCTCGTAAGTACCCGCTTAGGTTTGAGTCTGGTCGTCCTTTGCATTCTTTTAGTTTGTTCGGATAAACAGTATATTTTGGTTATAGATTGGTTTTTAAAGGTACCCGATTAGGCTGTAGTCCGGTCGTTCTTTACGTCTCGTAAGTACCCGCTTAGTTTTCAGTCCGATCGTCTATAGCATTCTTTTAGTTTGTTCGATTAAACAGTATGTCTTGGGTATATATTGTTTTTTAAAAGTACCTGATTAGGCTTGAGTCCGTCCGTCCTTTACGTCTCGTAAGTACCTGCTTAACTTCGAGTCCGGACGTAATTTGCGTTCTTTTAGTTTGTTCGGATAAACAATATATTGTGAGTATAGATTGTTTTTCAAAGGTACCAGATTAGGCTTGAGTCCAATCGTACTTTACGTCTCGTACGTACCTGCTTAGGTTTGAGCTCAGTCGTCGTTTTCATTCTTTTAGTTTGTTTGGTTAAACAGTATGTTTTGGGTATAAATTGGTTTTCAAAGGTGTAACAATCCACACGGAGTAGGCCTAAATTTGGACCTAGAATAGGACCATCAAAACTTAGAGCTACTTTAAACGGGTCGTTAGTTCCTATAAGGAGTTACATTTGCACAGAATAACAGATAAATATAGCATTATGGAATCTCACACAGCGGAACGAAAAAGTATAATACCAAAATAAGATGTACCATTTGATAAAAAGCCACGGAATTCAAATACAAATTGTCAAGATACAGTTATTCAATCGGTACATCATTATGATTCATAATCTTGAGTTTCCATAAGCAAAACAACAACAATAACTAATAATAGCATAATATCTCTATCGCCTTCGTCTGGCTCTAGCTTTATTTCCTTCATTGGATAGCTACCCCACCTACTGACTTGTTAAATATGTTAAGGAGAGGGGTCTGAACATAAAGTCCTATGTGACTGGAAATAATATTTGCTTGAAGACCATACCCTAGATTTAGTAAGTTATATATGTCAAGGTATGTCTATGAAACACACAAGCACACACAAATACAAAAAGTGTCTAACCAATGAGGTGGATATCTGAATCAATATCTTAAGACCTCATTAGTGCATTTAGGGTGGAGACCCAACGAGGTAGTCATTCTTGGTCACTTAAGGCCTGTTCTAGCATATTTATTAGGATGGATTCTCATGATCTTTTATGACCCTAACGCGGACCCTAGTCACTTAAGACCCTGTCCTAATACGTCAACGTTCTTAATTATATATATTCTCACAAGTAATATAAGAAATAGTAACGCGCCGCTTAGTACCGATTTAGGGTAGGCCCGCATATAGCCATTTAAGACCCCTCCTATGGATGCCTCGTGTTACTATTTAACTGATATTCCGGTAAAACACATATGTCGCTTAAGACTTTGTTTAGACAGTTGGTGAATTAAATAGCATGTTACATCCAACATAAACCAATCATATCCATAAGTTGGCCCTCCCAAAGCTTCTAGAGGAAGTGGACTTTCCAATAAATTACCTTACTCTGTTATCGCCATGTCTTAACCACTTTCAGAGAAGGAGGATCCATAGACCTACTTCAAATCCAATAATGGAGTAACCCATGACTTTGGTCCATATCCAAGGAATAAACCTTCGGAATGGTCCTACTCTTAACCACTTAAAACCAAAACCTAGATAAGAAAAGAGTCAGCTACTTAAAACCTTCTCAAGGCATAGTAAACCTACCTATTCACACACATAATAGGTATATATATACACATATATATATATATATATATATATATATATATTAGACCTCTCACATTAAACGGTCTACCTGTAGATATTGGATATGTCGGTCAGTTCCGGGCAGACTTCTACTATAAGTGGGCTTAACCTCGTGTCATAGTGTACAAATTCAAATGGCCCATTACATCTAGACCTCTCATATTAGCTAGACTTATTTATGGTTGTTGGATTTATCGGTCGGTTCCGAGCATAATTCTACCACAAATGGCAACTAATCTCGTGTTTATTTGTCATTATTTTATATATAGATAAGCCATTTATACACACAACAAGCAACAAATTTATATGGAGACATTTGACTTTCTAATCTTATCCTAATCGCATTTATTACATCATTATTACACTAATTATGTTAATTACGCTATATAGGTAGACTATTTAGTATATATAAACAATGCTAGTTTTCGTATGAACGAAGGAACGTTTTAACGAGATAAAATTGTCGACTTGATCTATATTTAAGGCATACAAGTTAATTCTCACATTAGACCGCTACATACAAAGCATAATGGCATATTGGCATAATTACAAATAGCGGTAATGGGAAAAATACAACATACAATTAAAACTTGCATCCTATGTTTGTAAGAATAATTCTAATCATGAATTAAAACAAGGTGTAAATTTCCTACTTCATATATATACATACACACACATACACACACACACACACACAAAAAGATATTATATATATATATATATATATATATATAATATACATACATATACATGGACCTTTATTTATCTAATTTACCCTTTCGTATATTGTACATAAAAACAATGATATTTGATTTGTTTCAAATTTGAATATGTTCAAATTACCCATTTATAATGGAAATCCAAACATATTCAAATAGTAAAATTAAATAAAATCTAAGTCTTTTTATGTCACAAACAAAATTTGGGTAAAAAGGGTAAATTAAATCAAACAAAAGTGAATCACCCAAATATTCCTCATCCATTACTAAAAAAAATTCACAAACCCAATATCAATTTGCAATTCATGCATGATATACATGAAAATAGGAGATTTGGGGGTTTTGCAGTTTGATATTATCGTTATTCCAAATCTCCCTAGGCATACTAATTCATATTATAATCTATAATTGCAGAGTATGCCTAAACAATTACTATTTCCACTCACAGGATTGGAAATGCCACAGATCCGACGATGCATTCCTATTTGATGCGAACTCCAATCTCTAGAAATCTATATATGTAAGAATCAAATAATTAGAATTCTTATATACATAAATCTTGTGATTCCAGATCTATATTCTAATACAAATCCAATAACAAGAAGAGATTAGAAAAAGAAGAATAGATTTTAAGAGAAGAAAACCTATTATGAATTTCTCTGGAATTAATGGCAGAATGGACGCACAGATAGAGGGGGGGAGAGACTAGGTTTAGGTATGGAGTCAAGGGGGTTATTTATAGGTGTTTGAATAAACAAGAACCGTAGGATTATTAAGATTTAATCCTGGACGTTCATTCCTATAAATTAACCCCAAAACCTAACCCAAACCCAACATTACTGGTCATTTTCTGCGCCAGGCGGTCGACCCCCTCCTTAGAAGTGCGGTCGACCTGAAGTCAACACCGCTTCTAGGGCGGTCGACTCCTGATCGCGAATTCGCCTAGTGAACGTTACGAAAGGCTGGAAAGTTTTATTTTATATAATGTTAATCAATTTAGTTTGTTTCTTTCCTTCTAAACATTTTTCTTGTCCCTTTGTCTTTATTTCTTCATTTGAAATTCAAATCTACCTAAGGAAATGTTGTTATTATCCAATTTATTTTTGTTTTTTGAAAATTATTATTATCCAATTTATTTTATCCCTTATATATATATATATAATATTATTAGTTCAACCTCATATATATACATGTTTACCGTTTAATTCCTTTAAATTGTAATTTTTTCATACGAACACCGTTTTCAACATGTCGTATATGAAAACGTATCAGAATTTCGTCATGAATCTAAATAAAATATTTTCATAGCCAAAATCTTATTGCTACAAAATTCCATTTTTCAACCCATTTATATTTTATTATTTAATTCCTTATTTAATTAATAATTATTAATATTATATTTAGATATATTTTTATAAGGTGTTACAAAAGGTACCCGATTATGCTTGAGTCCGACCGCCCTTTACCTCTCGTAAGTACCCGCATAAGTTTGAGTTCGGCCGTCTTTTTCATTCTTTTAGTTTGTTTGGTTAAACAGTACGTTTTGGGTATAGATTGGTTTTTAAAGGTACCTGATTAGGCTTGAGTCTGGTTGTCCTTTACGTCTCGTAAGTACCCACTTAGGTTTGAGTCCGGCCATCGTTTGCATTCGTTTAGTTTGTTCGGTTAAACAATATGTATTGGGTATAGATTGGTTTTTAAAGGTACCCGATTATTCTTTAGTCTAACCATTTGTTACGTCTCATAAGTACCCGATTAGGCTTGATTCCGACCATCCTTTTTGTCCCTTAAGTAACCGCTTAGGTTTGAGTCCGGCTGTACTTTGCATTATTTTAGTTTGTTCGGTTAAACATTATGTTTTGAGTATAGATTGGTTTTCAAAGGTACTTGATTAGGCTTGGGTCCGGTCATACTTTACGTCTTGTAAGTACCCGCTTAGGTTTGGGTCCGGCCGTACTTTGCATTCTTTTCGTATGTTCGGTTAAACAATATGTTTTAGGTATAGATTGGTTTTCAAAGGTACCCGATTAGGCTTAAGTCCGGTCGTCCTTTACGTCTCGTAACTCGTAAGTATCTGCTTAGGTTTTAGCTCGGTCGTCCTTTGCATTCTTTTGGTTTGCTCGATTAAACCGTTTGTTTTGGGTATAAATTGGTTTTCAAAGATACCCGATTTGGCTTATGTTCGACCATCCTTTACGTCTCGTATGTTATTTTTCTATCATTCTGTAACTATTCATCTTGCTTTTGTCTATCATCTATCAAATACCGAATGTTATTTTTCTTTAACATTTATCATTACAACATAATACATTAAGTAAACAAAGTAACATATCCAACTATAACTATATCATACTATGTTTGTCTATCATTTTTTTAATGATAGTACGTCTATCATTCTATATGTACACATTTTACTTGTGTCAATACTTCTCAAAACACTGAATGTTATATACGCAAAGCCCAGTCGACATACTCAATAATGCCCTATTAATATACCATTTTAGTCATGATATTTTTTAAATATATAAAGAATAGTCTTAAAATGATAGTTCGAGATATCATCTTATATGCATCGTACAAAGATATTAGATGGATAGTTGTAGAATGATAAGTAAATATGGCATTGAAGAAAAAAAACAAATATATCATCTTATTAGTTGTCTATGACTGTGTCCATGACCAAGCCTATGACCGTGCTCTTGACCGAGCCCATGACCGAGCACTTGACCAAGACTATAACCAAGCCCTTGACCCAGCACTTGATCGAACCCATGACCGACCCTTAACCGAGCACTAGGGCAGTATATCGAACAGGACAGTCCGTTGTTCAGCTCGGTCCGAAGCTATAAGGTGTCCGGTCTGTGTCCGTCGATTCTCTTATAGGACAGAGCTTAGACACACCAGGGTCCAATCCGATCCAAAATGTTCGATGTTTTTCTATTGTCCGTCCGTTGTCCGGCTCGTA
Source organism: Allium sativum (assembly GCA_030737875.1). Lineage (NCBI taxonomy): Eukaryota > Viridiplantae > Streptophyta > Magnoliopsida > Asparagales > Amaryllidaceae > Allium > Allium sativum. Next base: position 37,154,404 of record JASFAX010000020.1, on the reverse strand, counting down.
CGAACAGTGTTCGACCTTAATGCTTGTCCGATCTGTGTCCGTCTGAATCACTTATAGGACAGAGCTTGGACACACTCCGTCCGGTCCGGTCTGACCCGTTTACACCCCTACCGAGCACATGACCGAGCTTATGACCATGCCCTAGACGAAGCCAATGACCGAGCACATGACTAAGCATATGACCAAGCCCTTGACAGAGCACTTGACCGAGCTCATGATTGGGCTATTGACCAAGCCCTTGACCGAGCGCTGGACCGAGTCAAAGACCGAGCCCTTGACCGAGGCTATGACTCAGCCCTTGACCGAGCACTTGACTGAGCTCATAACCGGGCGCTTGACCGAGCACATGACCGAGCCAACGATAGAGCACTTGACCGAGCACTTGACTTAACATTAGCATTAATTTTTGCTACATGCGTGGCATTTATTTAGAAAATGCTAAGTTACATTAGCATTAATTTTGGGTGCATGTATTAAATTTATTTAGAAAATCCTATTTTACATTAGCATTAATTTTTGCTGCATGTATGACATTTAGAAAATATTAGGTTACATTAGCATTATTTTTTGTTGCATGTATGAAAGTTATTTAGAAAATGCTAGGTTATATTAGCATTAAGTTTTGCTGCATGTATGAAAGTTATTTGTAAAATGCTAGGTTACATTAGCATTAATTTTTGTTGCATTTATGACATCTATTTAGAAAATGCTAGGTTACATTAGCATTATTTTTTGCTACATGTATAAAAGTTATTTAGAAAATGCTAGGTTACATTATCATTTATTTTGGCTACATGTATGAAATTTATCTAGAAAATGCTAGGTTACATTAGCATTAATTTTTGCTGTATGTATGAAATTTATTTAGAAAATGCTATGTTACATTAACATTAATTTTAGTTGCATGTATGACAATTATTTAGAAAATGCTAGGCTGCATTAGCATTAATTTTGGCTCCATGTATGAAATTTATTTAGAAAATGCTAGGCTACATCAGCATTAATTTTTGTTGCATGTATGAAATTTATTTAGAAAATGCTAGGACAATCAAAATAACTAGTCACTCTCATTGCCCAATTCCACCACCATCAAGTATCCACATATCATTTTTATAGCATAACACAATCCAATGTGTTGCATAAACAAGTTAAGATATCTACATATCATTTTAATAGCACAATACATTCTAAAATGGCACAAAAACATAATGATATATTCACATATCATTTTTATAGAATAATAGTCTAATATGTAGCAAAAATAAAATAATATATCAACATAACATTTATATAGCATAACATAGTCTACTATGTTGTAGAAAGAAAATGATATATCTGCATATCATTTACATAGCATAATACAAACTACCGCATTGTAGAATCAAAATGGTATATCTAAGTATCATTTACATAGCATAATACATCCTAGTGTGTTAAAGAAACAAAATACTATATCCACATATCATTTTATATGACATAATACAACCTGCTGTGTTGGAGAAACAAAATAGTATATTGACATATCATTTTATGTAGCATGATACAACCTACCATGTTTGGAGAAACAAAATGGTATATCCACATATCATTTACATAGCATAAAACAGCCTAGTGTGTTGCATAACCAAAATGTTATATCTGTATACTATTTTCATAGCATAAAACATCTTAGTGTATTGCAGACAAAATGGTATATCCACATATCATTTACATAGCATAAAACAGCCTAATGTGTTGCATAAACAAAAAGCTATATACACATATCAATTTATATAGCATAAAACAACTTACTGTCTTGAAGAAACAAAATGACATATCCACATATAATTTTATATAGCATAATGCAACCTATTGTTTTGAAGAAACGAAATGATATACCGACAAATCATTTAGAAACACTATATGCATGTTATTTTTGAAATAATAAAACCATTTGCATGTGTTATTTTAAGCGTTGAATACAGTAAATAATACCTTTGGTGGAATGGTTTCATCCACATCATTAATCCTGTTATCTCTCCCTTCAACACCATCGATTTGCCTTTTTATTTGTTTATTGCCCTCACTTTAGCAAATCTACACATTGTTATTCGCATTCTGGAGGTTGAGCCGTGGAATTATGGTTTATGAAGGTCGACATAATAGGCTTTAAAATCCATTTCAACAAAGGAACATCGAATTTAGAAGTCGACGAACCTGTTTTCGACATCGATCAAGATTTCATTAAAATAGCAATGTAACTGATTTTTTGTTTAATTTCGCAATTTGTTTGAATATTTTTCTAGTTTCTAAACTATAATAGCCAAAAACCGAAAGATAGTAGAAAAATGGGCTTGTGCGCACTTTGAAAATTTGGGTCTGAAAAGAGTACGCGTCTTAAAAATAAAAAACTTGTGTTTTTAAAAATAAAATGTATTTAATGTTTTTTCCATTAAACTAAAAGAAAACTCAAAATTGGACTATTGACATCAACACATTGATGTCCAATAGCTCAATTTTAAACTATTGGACAGACATGTCAATTTGGTCATTTGAGTTTCATATGCATCTGAAACTCAACAAGCCAGTTTGGCTTCATAAACGCATCCTTAGAGCATCTCTAGTGAAGAGAAATTCAAGACAAATATTACGATATTGCTCTCAGTGGTGATATTACACTTTAATATTAAGGCTAATATTACGTTTTCAATTCAGAATCCTGAATTGAAAACGTAATAGGAATGCTCCTTGAGTCCATTTTATGAACACTCATCCCTGACACCTATTTAATAGACGCCAAAACTACCAAAAAATTCATCCCTCAACCAGTTATTTTAAGCTTAACCCGTTAATTTTTTTTAAAAAAAAAAGTCTCTAGGATTTGGACATCCATTTAATGGACGCTAGAACACTGAGAATATCAAAAGCATTACATCCTGAATATTCAATGCCCTAGATATTCAGAAGGCATAATCCACTAGAGATGCCTTAGTCATTGTCTTTTTAACAAACCATTTGCATGCATTGATAAATGTTAGATGGCTAACAAAAGCTATATTTTGAAACCGCCAGAAAAACCATGTAAACAGATCAAACTCCACCAATTTACGAAATATACAAAGTTAACAGAACATGACTATTTCACAACACTATAAATTACTTGAAACATTGGTTGACTGATTGCTAAACATAAATCAGGAAAAAAGGGAAAACCTTAAATTACTCATAAAAATTTGTAACACCGGCAACTTCGTCATGTTATATCTCCGGGGAAGAATTAATTTGTGATTTCTTAACAGATCTGGATCTTTTAACTGCATTCTTATTGAGAGCAGAAATTTTGCCAGGGCGGTTAACAGATCGGGATCTATTACCTCTAGTTTGACAACCAATTGAATTCGAAGGAGAACCAGCAACCTCATCAAACTCATGCACTAATTTTCTTGCCATTTTTTTCTCCGCTTCAGGATTCAGTTGAACTTCAAATTCATCCTCTGGTTCAGAATCAGATTCGACAAACTCATCCTCCTCAATATCACGGATCTTTTTCGCATCCAATCGGACCTTTTCTGCCGCCGACCGGACCTTTTCCACCTTCTTACCGGATTTCATGGTTTCAGCACGGAGCTTCTTGATGGAACCCTCGATTCTACCTTGTGAGCGGAGGCGCTTGAAGCTGAGACCGCCCATAGACCAGTGGGCCTCGTTTGCCCAACAAAGGAGGGGATCGCTGACTGATACAGGCGGATCAACCCGCTCAGAGGAGAATTTAACGTCAGTGTAGAATCTTGGTCGAGGAAGACTACGGCCATAAAATTTGCCAGGTCTAAGACCAGCTAACATTTTTATTTTTGTTATTTTATTTTAATATAAATATGAAGAAGAGTAATTAATTAGGAGATAACGGAGAAAGGAAAAATATATTAAAGAGAGATACTTAAAACTGAAAGATGAAGGCAGATATTTATTGATGAAACAGGCGGAAAAGCAAGGCGGCAATAATAGGCGGAAAATGAAAGTTTTAAAAACTATGAGCGGGAAATCGGGATGCATATTTCCTTTATTTTTAAAACTGAGCAAGTGGTTTCCCTACGGCAGCACAAGACGAATGATTCCATTCAACCAGTCAGGTGTTTTTGATATTTGAACGTGGTATTTGAACATGACACGTTAGTTGACGAAGAATATGTTTTTTGCTGCAAACGGGGCATTTGAACGAAATATTTACAGAAATGTGATTTTTAACTTATTTGTTTTGAATTAATTAAATACCAATTGCATATAAAAAACAATTCGTTGTAAGCTGGCGTCCGACGCGTTACTAAGAAAAATGAGAAATGCATACAAAAAAGTTCAATGATATATAACTCAATTTACATAAATGTAAATATGTTAATGCTCTTTCATGTTTTGAATTCCAGCAGAAATTATGAACCTATTACTTAAATTGTAAAGCAGGAACCTACTCCCATTTACGTGGACATCTTCTCATAACTCTTATTTCAAAATGGAACACTTTCCGTGTAATGACTTTATTTTAAAACTTTACCCCACTAACCGTCCACAGAATACACGATCTACTGTCAAAACCGCTTGTGTTAGAACTACCTTCCTCCCGTCGTTGTCTTCTTCCAATAAGCAGAATTTCTAATTTTCTCCTAACCCATTACATCCTTACCAATATCTACCAACTTCCCGTTCCAAATCTCTAATTATCCCTAATTATCTAATTATCTCTAATTATTGATCATATGTTAAACCAAATCCAAGACTTTCAACCCGCCAAACTTTCACCCCAACACCTTCTGCTATTCTTCAAATCCTGTCCAAATAAAACCATGTCTTATACAAGGTTCTCCGGTATGATCGACCCTGAACACTATTTTGTAATTCAGTTATTTGATTCCTCTTTTGTTCAGTATTACATCCGATGGCTGACAAAATCAGATTCGATTGCGGTCAAATTTGAATCAGATTAGGCAATTTTTTCCTTTACATTTTCTTACTTTTTGCTGGAGCGTTCATATATGTTTTGCAAACTTGGTATCTTGAATTTAGCTCGGCCATGTCAAATTTATGTTAGTTCTTATCATCAATAAATTAAGTTTCCTAACTAAGGTTTCCACCTTCAAATCAATGATACAAATTTTCTTAATTGTATTTAAATAGTATGTATGCCTAAACATGGCATATATGTTGTTGACGAATTCCATATTGTGAATCAACACACAAAATGGATTGCATTAGTTAATAAGAGATCCCGAAAATCTAATTTTGGTTTACGGTGGCATTTCGGACAACGGAGAGTGCGGACGGCTTATTGATATTCGATCACACATTGGATTTCATGTTTCTTACCTACTGTTTATTTTTTGGACCGTGATTTATATATTTCCTTCAGTTGGGGTTTAGTTCATAATAACAGGTGATAATATATCTACTAATTGATAGTTGTTCTCCTTACCGATTTCTTTAGATTTCTGGTACTTTTATTTCAATTGATGGTTTATATTTTCTAACCAATGGTTCACTCATGTCCTTTACATGGAATGCCGAAATACTGCGGTGTAACAAAGTTCACTTTTTTCCCATACAGGATTGCCACGGACGGTAACTCTGCTTTACAGATCCACGTTTGATCGCAACAGAGAGTTTGATGTGGTCAATTTGTGAGTGCCATAATTCCTACTATGATTTTTTTATTCATATAATTTCTAATCGCTATCTCTTTTATTGCATGAACTGCTATATTATGCTTAGCATTACTGTTATTTGAAGTTAATAGATGACATTTTGTTTACACCCATTGTTAACTAACTACTTTGTTAGTTGTTCTTTATCATGATTACTAATCAGGGTGATGAATGACTGCACTGCCACTTTGATAATCGATTATCGTTGATAATTTCATTACTGCATTATATCGTTCACCCAACCATTTCTAGATATAGGATGCGAGAGTGTAGATCTGGCAAGCAGATTGTTCCAGATTGCTTTTTAGGTATTACCATTTTTAACCCCACATAATTCCATCACTATTATTCAAGATATCTAATGTAATCTTTTAAATGTTAAAACATATAATGTGTTGTATGTTATATTTCTTAGACTTTTTTGGTTTTGCCTAGTTGATTCAACTTTAAATACCAGCTTAATCGTATTACATTATAACTGAATAATTTAATTTCATGTGTTTACTATTTCACACTATATATAATGCTTTAAAATGCTATTATGGGTAGAAAATAACCAAATTTAGCGTACTGTGAGCTATTACACCGACTTATGATTACAGTTTTATCTCCTTTTTTAAAGGCTAATTTAAGAACATTAATTATGCATATGTTCTACAAGTATGTCTTTATGTCAAATAATATATTTTTTGGATGAAAATGGGATCATGTACATGATTTTTTGGTAACAACAGTAACATTTCAATAAATTAATACGTGTATAACTGCATGCCTTTACCATGCTTATATGTTGTGATTCCCACTTACTATATACATCAGTGATGGTCAATATTTTGCTTTTGTCCCCAAGAAATCACAAATGGGAGACATTTTTCCCTAATTAATGAGCTAAATATATAATATTGGTTTTGGCTAAACTAGTGTGACGGCCCGCCCCGCACCAACTGACATTTACTCCAAAAGTGCGCTGTACACATGTCCAGTTAGCGCGGAACGGGTCGTCAGAAGAAAAAGGGAAGAAGGAAATGAATATACAAGGAACCTGTAGAATGTCTCACAACGCATAGAATAAAATATAATAATAACAACATACTTGACATAAAACAGGAGAGACAGTGCATAAGCTGAAACCAGAACTAAACATCATAGCAGCGGAAATCCAAAATACAGCTTATTACAACTTTCAAACTGTCTCAAAGCAAAAGTAAGATAAAGGAGGTACACTACTAATGCCCAAGTAGCGACCACGAATGACACAGGGAGAATGTGTATATATATATCATACGTGGAAGCCTCATGCCCGCCTCCGAATCAGCTACTCGCGCATCACCAGCCAACATGTCTCTAGTCTGCTCGCGTGAGCACCCAGAGTAATAAGAGGAGACATAAAACTCTGGGTCAGACATAAAGCCTGGTATGAGCGATAAGCATCTAAAGTGAACAATAACAGGTAGACTAAAACATACCTGAACCTGGACCTGCAACCAAAGAGTTAGCACTACATACTGTACAACACTCTAAGGCATCATATCAAACAGTGTAAAGGTACGGAGGTGGGGGAGGTGTGCATGTCATAATGATGGCAAACAATCAAACATAGCATCCATCCTCACATCTCTCACTCAGTGCATAAAGCATACGATATTCACCACTTCAATCACCCAACATGCCTTGCTACGATCACTCTGCCCCATGAAGTCATAAATGGCTTCACTGCACTGATAACGTAGCCACTAATTCCTCGCTATGTCCACTTGCCCCATGGAGTTATTCAACCCATCTGCGCTGGCTCATAGCCTTACCAATCCTTACTATGTCCACTTGCCCCATGGAGTTGTTCACCCCATCTGCGTTGGCTCATAGTCTTACAACGCATCACCTTGCCCCTCAGGTCATAATGACCCTACTGCACTGGTAATGTAGTCTTGCTACCATCACCTTGCCCCTCATGTCATAATGACCCTACTGCACTGATAAGTAGCCATCCTTCATTTTTAGTGGTGAATCGAAGTTATGAACGTCGACAACTCCTTAGCACACGTCCCGCAGCAAAGTCCAACCATGAAGTGAACTCATTGGTTCCCAACTGGATCCTGAGCTCTAACTTCCATTTGGACTACCTTTGCATCTCGGGTTATTGGTCATCACCAGATCGGATCGGGTTGTAGCCTTCAGTTCATAGTGGTTCGGTTCGGAGTTCAGTCTTCCCTCGTCACCACGGTTCGGATCGAGTCACGTCCTCAGCTCGTGGTCACCCATACGGTTCGGGTCGTAGTCACCCTTTCGGATCGGGTCGTGGCATCCATTCGGATCGGGTCGTGGTTCCTCCTTCACGTCAATTCGTGTTCCCCCACTGGTCGGGTCGGGTCGGGTGCATCTTCCCAGGTCGTCAGCTCGTGAGCTTCTGAAGTGGATCGGGTCGTGCTTCTCCCTTCGGATCGTGGCGCCTCATCAAGCTGAATCGGATCGTGGAGAGGATTCGCGATCGGGGGTGGCCATACGGATCGTTGTCTTCGGATCGGATCGCCCCCTATGCCCACCGATCCGGTCCGGTTCGGGTAGATTCCTGCAGTTCTTCCAGCGAACAGTTTACGCCCCTCGACGGCGTTTTCAACCATTCTAACTATTGAAATCAATCACAAAGCATTTCATACAGTCATAGCAACATGCATAATCAACCACAAACATCAAAACATCAATATGATAGGTTAAAATGGATCAAACATACCCAAAACCCCATATTTCCCCTTAAGCATATTTAGGTGAAACTAATGATAGGATTAACAAAACTTAACCAAATTAACCCAAATTCATATCAGAGGTCTAAAACATCATTTAGGAATTTATGAACATTTTTCTCGAATTTTATCATGCTTAAATTCGCTAATTAACACTAATCACCCCTAATTAGCCATAATTAGTGCAAAACTATGCAAATCACTCACCTTAGCCACAAAATAAACTAAGATCTGAAATAAATCTCTGATTTGATGTGAATCCCAATGCTAAACAGCAGCTCCAATGTTGCTTTGGTGTAGATCTTCCTTGATTAGAGGTTGCTAAGCCAAATCCTTAACCAAGGTGATTTAGAGGTTGGAGGTCATTTTTAGGGTTCCTTAGTGATAAGTGGAGGCTAGAAAACTGAAATTGAATGATCCTCTATCTCATTTCAGCCTCCCCATAACCCTAATCCCGAAATGGGTTATGGGCCTACTCACTAATCACCCGATTTGGCCCAGTTAAGCAGTTTTTTCACCCTTCAAATCTTGTTTCAGCCATATCTCTCAAACGGTAAGTCCGTTTGGCTATTATGACCACTCTACGGAAAGGTAAACCATCAAACGAATCCAATGGAAGTGGTTTCAGGTCAAAATTCCTTTTCAATCAAAAGTTATGGCCAAAACAGTACCAACTAGGGGCAAAATGGTCATTTAAAAATCAACAAAAATCATGAACATGGGAAATGACTCTAATGGATGTTTCCCAAAGTTACATGACCATACGACTTCACATGGGAAAGAAATAAATATTCTACGATCCTCCGATGCATAGAATGCGGGTCATTACACTCTCCCCCCCTTAAGAAATTTCGCCCCCGAAATTCCCTAATCCAAACTCACACAAAGGTCCCGCATGCCTATCAACCATAAAACAACCATCAAACATGCAAAACAAGTAAAATAAGTCTATCCTAGCATGCAGAATAACTAAATCGCGAAGTAAATCTTACCAGGCAAAGAGAGTTCTAGATATGCCTTCCTAATGCTCTCCTTTGTCTCCCAAATACAATCATTCTCGTCCTCGCCCCACTGAACCAGGACTAACTTCACCACCTTCCTTCGAAGTTGCTTCGTATCGTGCCCCACAATACGAATCGGCTTGTGGTTCCCGACCGCCTCGGGTTCTACTTCGAAGTCCTCTAACTGATCAGGTGAAATAGTCACATCGGAGTCGTGAACGAACTTCCTTAGTTGGGAAACATGAAATACATTGTGAACTCCCGCCATTTTCTCTGGTAAGCCAATTCTATATGCCAAATTCCCGACTAGTTCAAGAACAGGGAATGGGCCAACAAATCTTGGTGCCAACTTGCCTCTCCTGCCAAATCGAATCACGCTCTTTAACGGAAAGATCTTGACAAACACCAAGTCACCAACGGAGAATTTCAAGTCTCTTCTCCTTTTATCAGCATAGCTCTTCTGCCTATCTTGGGCAGCTTTCATTCGTTGCTGAATGATCTTGATCTTATCGGAAGTTTCTCTCACCACATCTGGTCCAAGCACAAACTTCTCGCCAGTCTCTATCCAACATGATGGTGAATTGCACGGTCTTCCGTACAAAGCTTCATATGGATCCATACCGATACTGGATTGGTAGCTATTATTATATGCAAACTCTACTAGATGCAAATGGTCATCCCATGATCCACCAAAATCCAATATACAAGCTCTCAAGAGATCTTCCAATATACGATTCACCCTCTCCGTCTGACCGTCGGTCTGAGGATGATATGCGGTACTGAGATGCAATCTTGACCCTAGAGCCTCTTGTAAGCTCTTCCAAAACCCACTAGTGAACAACGGGTCTCGGTCACTCACAATGCTTTTGGGTACTCCATGAAATCTCACTACCCACTTCATGTACAATTCTGCCAACTTGGCTGCCGTTCTGGTCGATTTGACTGGCATAAATCTTGCACTTTTAGTCAATCGATCCACAATTACCCAAATGCTAGCATATCCCGATCTAGTCCTTGGTAGGCCATCGATGAAATCCATCGAGACTTGCTCCCATTTCCATTCGGGAATCTCTAATGGTTGCAACAACCCACTAGGCTTCTTTTGCTCGGCTTTAACTAGCTGGCAATTCATGCATTTGGATATAAACTTCCCAACGTCTCTTTTCATCCCTTCCCAGTAGTAAGTCCGTCTCATGTCTTGATACATCTTATTACCACCGGGATGTATAGTCAGTTTTGAGTGATGACATTCTCTAAGCACTTCATCTCTCAAACCATTCACGTTGGGCACAACTAGTCTTCCATTCTTCCGAAGCCATCCATCTCGATCAAGCCCATATACATTCATCTCCTCATCGATACCCATCTCTAACTTGGAGATGATTTCCAATAGGTTAGGATCGTTCCTCTGTCTAGAACCAATCCGCTCTATCAAAGTGGGTCTGATCGTCAAACTAGCTAGCATGACTGGATCCAATTCACACTTTGGTCTGAAATCAAACCCCGCGATATGCTCCAGTTGCTTCCACTCAAGAAACATTGCCCCTAAGCTGGCATGTCTCCTACTCAAGGCATCGGCTACCGCATTACCTTTCCCAGATGTATATGTGATATCAAAATCATACGAAGCGAAGAACTCTAACCATCTTTGCTGACGGAGATTCAGATCTTTCTGGGAGAAGAGATACTTTAACGATTTATGATCGGTAAACAACTCAAATCTTTCTCCCAAGAGATAATGCCTCCATATCTTCAGCGCAAACACAATCGCTGCTAGTTCCAAATCATGGGTAGGATACTTCTTCTCATGCGGTTTTAGCTGTCGACTAGCATAAGCTACAACCCTACCTCCTTGCATCAATACTGCACCCAGTCCGGTACCACAAGCATCCGTATATACCGTCATCTCTTCATTCCCTTTAGGAATGACTAACACTGGCGCACGCGTCAACTTCTCCTTTAGACTCTTGAAGGCATCCTCACACACTCCGTCCCAGACGAAGGACTGATTCTTCTTAGTCAACTGAGTCAATGGTGTTGCTATCTTGGAGAAGTCCTGGATAAACTTACGATAATATCCAGCTAATCCTAAGAAACTTCTTACATCTGTTGCATTCTTGGGTGTAGGCCAATCCTGTACCGTAGCCACCTTTGCAGGGTCCACGGCAACACCACTCTCTGAAACAACATGACCCAAGAATCTCACTTCCCTTCTCCAAAAATGACACTTAGAGAATTTCGCTTTCAATTGGTGTTTCCTCAACACCTCCATCACTATCCTCAAGTGTCCCTTGTGTTCCTCCTCTGTCCTTGAATAAACAAGGATATCATCCACGTACACAAGAACAAACTTATTCAACTGATCTCTGAATACTCGATTCATAAGATTCACAAAATAGGTTGGTGCATTGGTCAACCCAAATGGCATGACCAACCACTCATAAAATCCAGACGGCGTCCTGAATGCCATTTTCGGAACACTCTCATCTGCTACTCGAAGCTGATGAAATCTTATCACGAAGTCCAACTGGGAGAACACTCTAGCTCCTTCCAGCTGATCAAACAAATCATCTATCCGTGGTAGAGGATACTTATTCTTCCTCGTTACCTTATTCAACTCGCGATAGTCCACACACAAACGAAGGGAACCATCTGCCTTAGTGGCAAACACAACTGGTGCTCCCCACTCGGAGACACTCCATCTAATAAATCCCTTCTTCAAAAGATTGCTGACTTGCACCCCGAGCTCTCGCTGCTCCCTTGGTGCCATACGACGAAGTGGCATCACTATAGGTCTGGCATCTTTCACTAAATCAATACGGAACTCAATCTCTCGGTGTGGTGGAAGCTCGGTCACCTCCTCAAAGACGTCCGGATACTGGCCCACCACGGGCACATCTGACAACTCATCCTGCGGGATGTCGAGGGAATTTACAAAACTAGCCATAACCCCATCACTAGGTAGACTACCAAACACTACCCTCCGCCCATCATCCGCCCTCACTGTCACCAAAAATCCCTCACAGTCTACCACCACCCCGTATCTTTGGAGCCAATCGACTCCCAATATAATGCCATGCCCAGTAAAGCCCAAAACAAAGCAATCACATACAAACATACATCCATGACTCGATAAGACCAAATTCCTGCAAATCATACTAAGGCTAGTCGAACCACCAATCGGGTTCGTCACAACCAATGGTCTATCGACTATCTCGGGTTCCAGTCCCAACCTATCTACCAGGTCACTAGATATGAAGGAACGGGAAGCCCCATTATCAAACAAAACTCGAACTGGTACATCATAAATAGAAAGCATACCTTGAATAACAACATTCTTTCCTTTCTCCGCCGCAGTTGGGACATTCGACGAAGAAGGAACAGCATCAATAGCATATGCCTTCACAATCTACTTCTCCTTAAGAGGTTGCGGACACTTATCCTTGAAATGTCCCACTTGACCACAGTTGAAGCACTTCTTATCCGCTGGTTCGGCCCGACAATCTTTAGCATACTGGCCCTTCTTACCACAGCTGAAGCACTCAACATCCTTCTTGCTCTTTTTCTGGCCACCTTTAGATTGGTCCTGCTTCCTCTTATTCTGAGAGTTATTCTTGCCTCCACCGCCTGCTTGCGGCTTCGGCCCTTCTGCAGATGCAACCTCAATCTTTGACTTAGGGTAAAGACTCTCTGATCTCAAAGCCTTCCCCACAATCGATTCAAAAGTCTCATCGATGTGGTTGATCAGCCTTTCCCCCAAGTATCCATCCAAGCCAGTAACAAACTTCTCATTCTTCTTCTCAGGAGTGTCGATAAGAGACAGTCCATACTTCGACAAAGTGTCGAACTCAGCAATATAATCAGAAACTGCCCTCCCATTCTGCTTGAGTTCCAAGAACCTCTAACATCACTGACTTCTGAGCAGCTGGAATAAACTTCTCGCCAAAGCGAGCCTTGAACTGATCCCAAGTAACCTGGTCCTCAGGAGTAGCTGTTCTAATGGCATTCCACCAATTCATCACTCGCCCTTGCAGTTGACGAGACGCTAGCCTTCTCTTCATCGCATCCTCAAGACCCAAGTCATCGAAGATACGGTCACAGCTATCCATCCAGTTTTGAACATCTGTGGCCGACTCCGTTCCGTGGAACGGCTTTCCACCAAGATTAGTGTAATCCTTGCACAACTTGGCGAAATCGACCCTAGGCGCCTGCACTACTGGGCCAACACCAACCCCGGGATTGGGAACTACCCCTTGCACTTCTCTAACCGTGTCTCTAATGAGGTTAGTAAACATCGCCCTCATGTCAGCGGCATTCCCTAGGTTGGTTCCTCTACCAACACCCCTCGTGTCTCGGCTCATCGTCAATCTGAAAAAAGAAAACGATTAACGACCCCATAGTGGTGCTAGTGCAGTGCGACTTCATTCTTATACTACTAATAGTATATATATACATAGCTTTTGAAAACCAAAGTAATCACAAATACGCGCCCTCATATACGTACTATCTCTCCCTGGTGTCTTTCCCTAGGTTAACTACGCAACCTAGAGCTCTGATACCAAGTGTGACGGCCCGCCCCGCACCAACCGACATTTACTCCAAAAGTGCGATGTACACATGTCCAGTTAGCGTGGAACGGGTCGTCAGAAGAAAAAGGGAAGAAGGAAATGAATATACAAGGAACCTGTAGAATGTCTCACAGCGCATAGAATAAAATATAATAATAACATACTTGACATAAAACAGGAGTGACAGTGCATAAGCTGAAACCAGAACTAAACATCATAGCAGCGGAAATCCAAAATACAGCTTATTACAACTTTCAAACTGTCTCAAAGCAAAAGTAAGATAAAGGAGGTACACTACTAATGCCCAAGTAGCGACCACCAACGACACAGGGAGAATGTGTATATATATATCATACGTGGAAGCCTCCTGCCCGCATCCGAATCAGCTACTCACGCATCACCAGCCAACCTGTCTCTAGTCTGCTCGTGTGAGCACCCAGAGTAATAAGAGGAGACATAAAACTCTGGGTCAGACATAAAGCCTGGTATGAGCGATAAGCATCTAAAGTGAACAATAACAGGTAGACTAAAACATACCTGAACTTGGACCTGCAACCAAAGAGTTAGCACTACATAGTGTACAACACTCTAAGGCATCATATCAAACAGTGTAAAGGTACGGAGGTGGGGGAGGTGTGCATGTCATAATGATGGCAAACAATCAAACATAGCATCCATCCTCACATCTCTCACTCAGTGCGTAAAGCATACGATATTCACCACTTCGATCACCCAACATGCCTTGCTACGATCAGTCTGCCCCATGAAGTCATAAATGGCTTCACTGCATTGATAATGTAGCCACTAATTCCTCGCTATGTCCACTTGCCCCATGGAGTTATTCACCCCATCTACGCTGGCTCATAGCCTTACCAATCCTTACTATGTCCACTTGCCCCATGGAGTTGTTCACCCCATCTGCGCTGGCTCATAGTCTTACTACGTATCACCTTGCCCCTCAGGTCATAATGACCCTACTGCACTGATAACGTAGTCTTGCTACCATCACCTTGCCCCTCAGGTCATAATGACCCTACTGCACTGATAAGTAGCCATCCTTCATTTTTAGTGGTGAATCGAAGTTATGAACGTCGACAACTCCTTAGCACACGTCCCGCAGCAAAGTCCAACCATGAAGTGAACTCATTGGTTCCAACCTGGATCCTGAGCTCTAACTTCCATTTGGACTACCTTTGCATCTCGGGTTATTGGTCATCACCAGATCGGATCGGGTTGTAGCCTTCAGTTCATAGTGGTTCGGTTCGGAGTTCAGTCTTCCCTCGTCACCACGGTTCGGATCGAGTCACGTCCTCAGCTCGTGGTCACCCATACGGATCGGGTCGTAGTCACCCTTTCGGATCGGGTCATGGCATCCATTCGGATCGGGTCATGGTTCCTCCTTCACGTCAGTTCGTGTTCCCCCACTGGTCGGGTCGGGTCGGGTGCATCTTACCAAGTCGTCAGCTCGTGAGCTTCTGAAGTGGATCGGGTCGTGCTCCTCCCTTCGGATCGTGGCGCCTCATCAAGCTGAATCGGATCATGGAGAGGATTCGCGATCGGGGGTGGCCATACGGATCGTTGTCTTCGGATCGGATCGCCCCCTATGCCCACCGACCCGGTCCGGTTCGGGTAGATTCCTGCAGTTCTTCCAGCGAACAGTTTACACCCCTCGACGGCGTTTTCGACCATTCTAACTATTGAAATCAATCACAAAGCATTTCATACAGTCATAGCAACATGCATAATCAACCACAAACATCAAAACATCAATATGATAGGTTAAAATGGATCAAACATACCCATAACCCATATTTCCCTTTAAGCGTATTTAGGTGAAACTAATGATAGGATTAACAAAACTTAACCAAATTAACCCAAATTCATATCAGAGGTCTAAAACATCATTTAGGAATTTATGAACATTTTTTCCCGAATTTTATCATGCTTAAATTCGCTAATTAACATTAATCACCCCTAATTAGCCATAATTAGTGCAAAACTATGCAAATCACTCACCTTAGCCACAAAATAAACTAAGATCTGAAATAAATCTCTGATTTGATGTGAATCCCAATGCTAAACAGCAGATCCAATGTTGCTTTGGTGTAGATCTTCCTTAATTAGAGGTTGATAAGCCAAATCCTTAACCAAAAGGTGATTTGGAGGTGATTTAGAGGTTGGAGGCCATTTTTAGGGTTCCTTGGTGATAAGTGGACGCTAGAAAACTGAAATGGAATGATCCTCTATCTCATTTCAGCCTCCCCATAACCCTAATCCCGAAATGGGTTATGGGCCTACTCACTAATCACCCGATTTGGCCCGGTTAAGCAGTTTTTTCGCCCTCCAAACCTTGTTTCAGCCATATCTCCCAAACGGTAAGTCCGTTTGGCTATTATGACCACTCTACGGAAAGGTAAACCATCAAACGAATCCAATGGAAGTGGTTTCAGGTCAAAATTCCTTTTCAATCAAAAGTTATGGCCAAAACAGTACCGACTAGGGGCAAAATGGTCATTTAAAAATCAACAAAAATCATGAACATGGGAAATGACTCTTATGGATGTTTCCCAAAGTTACATGACCATACGACTTCACATGGGAAAGAAATATATATTCTACGATCCTCCGATGCATAGAATGCGGGTCATTACAACTAGGCATTTTAGTTGACTAAATATGTTAAATGAATGATACAAACTTTCCAGATTTATCATTTTAAATATCATTTCAAAGTCTTCTTATGAATACATAAGACTCCTTGGGCCACATTGTTCCATGATGGAGAATCCTCATGTGATGAGGTTTTATGATTATAGTTTTATATCGATTTCTATCAATACAACATTTCTTGGTCTCTTCCGATTATTAGCTCAAGATGAGAACATAATGATCTTATTAGTTTCAATGCCAAAATAGTTACTAGATTGAAATTTATCTTTCGGATTAACTATATTTATGGATCTTTATTATATGTTTTCAGTTATGTTTATATACAGTAAATAACCATATTTTTGTCAACTACTAATTTAGAATCAATACCCGATTATGTATCATATGATAAGCAAGGGAAAAAAATTAAGATTGTAATTACGGTGGTATCCTTCTTTATTCAATATTAGGAAACTTCATATATGCAAGATGAAAAAACATTATCTGATGAATTTTAGTGATAGAATTTTAAGATGCATATTTTTTTTAATACTCTTTTATATTAATTAAATGACAATAAAATCTCTCAATCTCTTCATTGAAGCTCTTGGCAAAACAGAGTATGTTTTAGTTACTTCTTATTCTCTGAAAAACATACTTACCAATTTGCCATGACTTCACGCCATAGGAAAAAAAACTCATTTCCTTTGTGTCTAACGATGTAAAATAAGTTAGAAATGCTTAATATGCTTAGTACGAATTTAATGTGCTACATTGAGAACTTAAAACACAAATTTACATATTTCTTTTCATGTTATTGGGAAGATAGCTTACATAATGAGGTTACTTGAGGTACAACATAACTATAATACTTGCATATGTACCATTTTTTAATGATGTGCTGCTAGATGCTTTCTGCTCTCATTTATTACTTAGGATAAATCGGAACACATTCAATGACGCACAATACTGTAGTTTTTGCAACCATTCAAGTTTGATAAAATACTGGTCATTTAGTCCATAAATTTTTGTTGCTTCCAAAACATGTTCAAACCTTTTTTTGTTAACCTGGGGAAGATTTTAAATTGGTTCCCTGCTCAAAATATTCCTACACAAATAATAATGTTTCACCTTTGTTTATCAAATATAGGATGTAATTTATTACCAAGATTCACCAGCATTTGGATTAATAAGCTGCAACACATTTTTTAACTTTACGATTCTACTTTTAATTTTAAATTTTTTGAGTTAAAAAACATTGAACCCTTTCTTACTGTCAGTTTAGTGAATTTGAGATTATATGCTTAATTAGACCTTTTAAATCTTGGGAAAGATGCATCATTATGAAATACAAGATTAGTCTATCATTTTATTAATTTTCCTACAAGCTTTTCTTCGGCTTTTGCTTACTAGCTCAAATCTCTTGAAAAAAATAAAACATATGGGATGTGAATTCCGAGTTCAGCATAATAATACTGAGTTTAAGATTCAGTTCTAATATTTATAACTATATATGGTTTTTTTGTTGAAATACATTGAAATAATAGCAAAATATATAAAATTTGGTATACGTATATGTCTTATCAAAAGTTGAAGCTGTATATTCTTTCGTTATATAGTGATATCTTTACAATGTATGTGTTTTCAAATGTTTTAAAAATCAGATTTATTTGTTTCAAACATAAATCTGATTGTTTGACCAAAAATTATTAAGGTCTTACACAATTATAAATTAATTACAGTTTTTGCACATCATAAGCATATTTCTCCCAAAAATATCTACATTTTAAAAAAAATCGTTAGAGACTTATATATTTCCGTTTTTGTTTTAACAAATAATATATGGCCGTAAATCTTTTATCTATCGAATTATTCAATTTGACTCTTCTTCTGCATATGTATGACATACTAAATAATATGGCATTTATGGGGATATAAATATACGATGAAGCTAATTACTTGCATTTTATACAAAATCAGGTCATACTTCGTGACTAAATTACCGATATACACAAAATGCAAAACACATCACACCAATACACATCTTACCAAAGATATTGGGCATCTTATTTACATTGTTTAAAGAAAAATTACATTGGGTGCTCAAATATTTGGTGAATTTTATGTATAATTTCATTGTTTAAAGCAATACACAATATTACTTGCACTTTATGTTTAATTTCATTGTTTAACGCAAAGTTACATTGAGTGCTCAAATTTTAATTCGTTATTACTTACCTTCTTTAAAATCATGATATTGGGTATCTTGGTTATAACAATCAGTGCAGGCGAACATATTTATTTATCCTTCAATATGACAAAAAGAAGAACGGTAAGCTAAAGATAGCATGTATATCAGATGTATATTATCAAAATTGCACATTAAAATTAACAGTGTTATGATTATTTCCGTCAATCATTATCTATCATCCCTACAATAAGCAGTTTATCTCAAATTCAGTCCTCATCGTGTTAACTTCCCAATGGACTCCCATGATAAGCAATCTCTCCCTTATCGAATACTCATCTTAGATTGTGGCCACTTCTGCATTTGTTTTCCCTACTGTTACATAATTATTTTTATTTGACATAAGGTCAGACAAATGATTTTCAAACATAGGACTCGGTATCTATATGGCGGCTTGAATGAAGAAAGCTTGCATACTTGGTGAAATTAGTCAAATTTTTTATTTACTAGATAACGTTACTCAACCAAATTTATTTTGTTCAGTTTTTAACCAAATTTAGGTATGTCTGTTCTGTTTGTTCTTCCTAACTGAAACAACTTATTAATAATACATGGGCTCTTAAAATGTGTTCTTTGCAGAATCAATTTTTTCCTTTGGGATCAGATAGAACAATTCTTTCAATCCATATGACTGGAAAATGGATTTTTAGAATTTTGGTGATGGAAGTAGTTCTTCTACTCAGGTTTGTTTATTCATGCTTAAATTTATTTTGCTTATATTTTATGTTTGATTAAACTAAAATAAGTTATTTTCAATTAATTACCCCAGTAAAAATACTACTATCATGATATTCTGTTAAGCCTTATTCATTGATAATTCTGCTAATTGGTCAAAATTAATGACATTACTTTGTGAAAATTACAAGTAAAATTTTAGTTGGATGCCTAAAAAACTCATCCAATAAATAGTTTAGTTTTGGTAATATTATGGTTGTTACTTTCAGTTATAAAACATTGCTTTTTCCTCCAATTTTGATAATATATTCAGGTTATAATTTATTTCTATGCACATAGGCGGTAGCAAAGGTTCGGTGTAGTTGCAATGTGTATGAGAATTAACTACTTTGGCAGTTTGATAGCAATGATAATTAATTACTTTGGCAGTTTGATAGCAATGATAATCTGTATACTGGAATCAACAATTTCAGAATCAACGATAATCTATTTATTGGAATTAACTATTTTTTATACTTATTTTTCATGTGATATTTAACTATTAATAAACCAAACTTCAATTTTTGATTAGATGCACATACTGAGCATCTACTTATTCCTATTTGTTTTCAACAGAGCATGAATACAATGAAAATTAGCTATATTTGAACACTACACCTATAACTAAGATTAATAAATTTTCAATTTGTTTACTAACTGCAAACTATAATTTAAAATTTAATGTGGTTACGTGGTATTATGAATAAGTTTTGTTGATTTTCCAAACTGTATTTGCTGTCATTTAGCATGGTTACCTTACCCACTTACCGTACATACGATTGAATTTAAGCTATTTGTCATATGATCCTTTTTCTTTTCTTCAAAAATATGTTTTGACGTTGCCTATACTGCTACTACAAATTTCAACTTAAAATCTTTTTCGTTTTTTTTATCATGTCGGGATGTGGACAATGATCGAATTACTACAGGAACACGTGGAAGCAAAAACTAGGATAAGAAGCAAAAAAACTGATTTGCTCATGCAATCCTTACTTCACTTCTTCTGATCCACTATATTTTGTTTGGCAGTTATTATTCAGTTACTTGACTTCTTCTTTAACATCATTTTTAACAGTTTATATAACTTTATGGTTTGTTTTTTCTTTTAAGAATGTTCATGTATATCGCTTCGAATTCATTGTCTGAAATGGTATACTTACTGTGCTTATATGTTCAGTTTCCACTTAGACGTTCTGTTTTCACTTACATGTTCTTCTCTTCTATGTTTATTTTTGTGTTTATATATTTATAATTAAATAGGTCGAAAATATGTCAAACTGAAGGGGTTGAACATCCGTTGTCCACTTTATAGTTGGGTAAATTGTTGTGTTGTCTCAGAGCACCATTAAATGTTTTGCTTGGAACTTCACCTTGTCAGACTTATATGTATTCCAAATCTTCTAAGAATAAGCTCACATCTGGTTGGGCAGAAGCTTCTCGGTCTGCATAATAAAATGTGGCCAAAAAATGTTTGAAAATTATAATAAATGTTAATAAAGAAAACGATATGTTACTAATAAGTTAAGGCAATAGTAAATAAAATTGAAGGACTGCAGTAAGTTTGAAAATTCAAAACTTTTTAGGTCTAATAATGTTACAACACCTATATTTTACAATTAAATCAAAAATATACGTACCATTTACGAAAATAATGATTTTAATTTTTTTGCAATGTGATTTCTAATCATTAGTAGACATCTGCTAAAAAGTGTAACCTAACAAGTAATCCGACATTATAATTAATGGTCAAAAACATATATCTTTGCAGTGCAATGTATGTTCCTTTACACATTTATGTTTACAATTAGCACTATGGTTATGGCTTAAAGAATTAATGTAGAGATGTGTTCTCTAATAACATAGTAAATTGTGAAATTGACAGTTGAAAAATCCAACACTTACCAATATCATGTATAGTTAATTATATAGCAACAGACTACACAATAAGCATTCACCGTATGACACAAAATACACCTGTCACACAAGATTTCTATATATATTGTTACAATGCATGAGATCTCCGTTACTTCATTAAAAAAGCATTAAACTCTACATTTTATGCCTATTACTACTTTAAAAGGATCAGGTAGATCATCAAATACTACACATTGCCCGTGTGCAAAGCACGGGCCACTCACTAGTGTCACATGTATTCTTAACATAAATTAAAGAAAAAATTCATGGATTAGTTGATGCTCAAAAATAAAATGACAAGAGAAACAATTCCAGTGTCGACACGTATATCTATTCAAATTTACATGTTTTAGCTGGTAATCGAGCATCAGACGCTAATGGTTCATTTTTCTACGGTCAGTTTGACCGTTGTTGTAACGTCCCACATTTTTAACGGTTTGTATTTGAATATTTAAATCAGTTTAAATATTGAATTCATAACATAAGTGGATTTATATATTAATTAAAACGAAGTTGAACATATAAAAATATATATTAAATATAATCGAGCCCGTAATATCGCGGCAGTTCGTAATTTAACGTTCTGAACTTCAACTGAGTGTACATGACCTGTTATTAATCGGATTTCTTCGAAACAAGGAACGTTCGAATCCATTAAACAGTATCTTTCTAATGGAAGTAAAAAAGCAAGATTTCGTATTATAAATGGAAAGTTATGTCCAAATTAAATATTCAGAAAAGCAGCGGCATATTTGTTTTTGGCCATAACGGTTTATTTGAAATAGCTAGATATCAGATTCAAATGTGGACAAGGTTCTTTTGAGACGTAGTAATAATTTATTTTTTAGAATTTTAGTATAATTTTTAATTAATTAAATACGCAACTTTTTATTTGGAGTATTTTTGCACTCTATATCAATATTTTTGGGTTTCAAAATATGAGTTAACCTACTGATATTATTATATTTCTGGGATCGTGACACCTCACTAAGCACGACTGCATTCTTACTTCTATCTGTAGCGGCTCCGACATGAACGAGAAATATTTTGTGTGATTTGCATTGTCATACGACAAAGTGTTTTTTAAACAAGTTGGTCTTTGATCAGCATAGTGTGGCATTCACTTTCAGTATTTGCACGACTATATCTTGACGAGGCCGGACTTTGGATTTTTGTCGGTGAAAATGAACGTATTCTTGGGTTGAGGCATGAGTAAACAAAGAAATATAACAATAAGGGTTGCAATCACTTCTTGGACAACTCGCAAGCACTAGTTTAATAAAATATGATGTACATACTATGCTACTTTACTTAACCAGTAAGGACTAAGGAGACTGAAAGAAATAAAACCTATACAAAATATAAACAGTTCCTATATATCTTCCTATTGCTTTGAATTGAAGCAAACAAACCATCACCACCCTACGTTGAAATTGCGACACTACCCTAATCTAATAAACAGTGCTATGGAAAGACGGGGTTCTTATCTGTTTCTTCTCCTATAAAGATAAGTCGATCTCCCTTCCTCTGCAGCAACGTTATGAAAGCTCCAAAATATCAAACAAATTCCTATAAATCTTAAGCTCGAATCTTCTACGTGTTTGGCCATGGTCTTCATCGCAGGTTCGAAATGGAGATCGAACTCCATCTAGTGGTACCTGTTTTAGATGGGAAAGGGAAGTTGGTGTCTCGTTGCTGTATTGTTTTGGTGCTGAAATGAGGGAAGGGCGAATGGTGATGATGTTGCGGCGAAGGGGTGATGCCTCGGTGGTCAGTTTGAACAGTGAACTGGAGCCGTGATGCATGGCTGTCGACGTATGCGTGAGGGGTTTGAATATGGCGGAAGTGCGGTGAGGGGAGGTATGGTTGTTTTGGTCGGAACTAGAAAAATGACAGTGTAGGAAAAGGAGGCGGGTGCTGTTTTCCGTGAGTATGGGGAGTTGAGTTAATTCAATGATGGAGTGTGTGTGTGTGTGTAAAAGAAAGGTGCGGGTGGCAGAAAGTAGTGAGGAGTAGCGATGGGTTTGGTGGCGTCCAAGTGCAGTGATGGGTTGGTGATTTCAAAAAGAAGATAAATTATGGGGATACTTGTGCAGTTTCGTTGGTTTAGTGTATATCCGGAATGATGTTATCTACTATAACCAAGTTTTCAAGCTCGAAGTTTAGGAATGGGTAGGTTTGTCCGAGTGTTGATAGTGTTGTCCAGATGACGCTTCGGTGACGGGAGTCCTTGGGTTTGGTACCGAACTATGGTGAAGAAACAGGCGTGTTTTAGAAAGATGGAGGGAAGGCTTGAATGCATTTTCCAGTTGGTAAGGGATAAAGACGCTGTTCATATTGGGAAGGGTACTGCGAAGATGCAGGCGGGTGTAAAGCGTGGGAAAGGTGGAAGTTTGAGGCACAGTAACAAATGTTCTATGACTGCTATTGGTGGAGGAATATTTCCAAGTGTGGAATGAGTGTTTTAATAGTATGGCACGGAGTACCTTTTGAGTATTATGGACAGGATGGTGGTAAATATTGTTGGGCGATGAAGGGTGCATGCTTGTCAAAATGATGCATGGTTCCACGAGAAGGATAGGAACTTGAGTGATATTTTGGTGAAGTTTGCTTTTCAGGTGAGCGACGAAGACTATTTGTATAATATATGAAGGATGCGGTGTTCGAAATATTTACAGGAGCGGATGGTTTAGATACACTGCAGCGAGCTTGAATGTGCGATACTGGACTTGTAGGATCAAGAATAACCCTAGAGAGGGGCTGAATAGGGTTTTAACAAAAAATAAAACAAACACATAGATATAAAATAAGTAGTAAAAGAAAAACACACACAGAGATACCCAGCTTCGGCAAACTGTGCCTACTGCTGCCTTTCTAAGATTTCTACTAGGAGATACAAACAGATCCCGCTTACAATTCAATGCAAACTTGCAACTCCTGCTCCTGTCTGACCCTAAGCTTAAAATCCTAGACTGGTCTATGAACTCTAGACCAGATTTTCCCAGACTACTATCCAGTAATCTGTATCCTAGTTTTACAAGAAACTAGAAACAAGAAATCTTAAAAAAAATACACCAAAACAACTACAAAGGAGATTCAAAAGAAAGGAGAACAAATTAAAAGGCACCCCCTTTTATCAAGGACTTGGCTTAGCCAACTGACCGACCCACTTTCTTTTATTTGCACGATTCCCCTTTCACTTGATAATGGCGACTCTCTAAAAAATATCATGGCTAGGGTTTCTGAAAAAGATGAAATTTCTTGGCTTAGAAATCCTTCTGCAAATCTGAAAAATACTGGGCTTTGATTGCTGCTTGTTTCTGCGACGTGCTCTTCCTTTCTCTCGATCAATCAAGTAAGCAAATCTGATTTTTGCAATTAGGGTTTCGGTTTTTCTGTGTATTGTTCGATGATCTCTGTCGATGATGAATTGTGTGTATTTATAGGGTTTTTACGAGACCCTTATCCTCTGATTTCAGTTTAATGACTTGCCAGTTTTGATTTTGGAATATTCGAATCGAATTTGTTTTCTCTGAAAATCCGTTGTCCAAAAAATCGATTGATTTTGAAAATTTCTGTCTTTATCCTTGATTCCCTCTGTTAAATTTGTAAATGAAATATATACGGCTGATTTTATCCACCGTGGCTTTCTTCATTCGATCTGATTGGAATTGTTTTCCTCTTTTGAAAAAGCAGTGTACTTATTGAAATTAATACTGCTTAGTCACCACATCAAAACCGATTTGATCCAAAAACTTATTTTCCATTTATGATATATTATAGATTTTGAGAAAGAAGTTAAAAAAAAAATTTGAAACCTTTCCAAGAACAACACACACTGATTTCGTTTATCATAAGCAAAAAAATTGTTTATCTGCCATGTTACATGTCATATTTGCTCCACTTTTTGTTGATTTGCTCCATGCATTTATTTTAATTTTTTTTGTTGCTGAGTTGCTAACTTGGATGCATCTGAGTTTTCTGAACAAACCTGAAGCATGTTGCTGAACCATTTCCTAAGAACTAATTTGTTCACTTGTTGCTGCATTGACCTATCTTGTGTGTGTGTGTGTGAACCATTTCTGCCGTGTATTTCTCTGCCATGATGGGCTGCCTTATCTGTGTTTAAATCTGTCTTGATCTGTTTGCATTTTCACACCTGATATGCATTGCCATGTTGTTTCATTGAGTGATCATTTTGAACATGTTGATAATTGTTTTCTCTTGCCTGCATATGTTCTTGGGCATGCACCATACACACATGTACATGCTGCATGTTACATTTGATGCTGACATGAAAATAGCTTGAATTGGCTTGTAGCACCACCATGTATATGCTGAAAATAATCTGCTTGTTCATGCTTCCACCATTTTGACTGTTCTGCATATATATTTTGTGAACACTGACCTGTAGCACCACCTGTTTTGATATGCATTTTCACAAACTTGTTACAAGCTTATTGCTTCAACCTTGAGCTCGACCACTTTGTTGTTTCACTGTCTACTTGCTTGGTCATCCTTATATGTTGAAGATGATGGTCCCCTTTCATATGTTGTGCCATCTTCATGTTGTTGTATCCATCTTGGTAGCAGAACCATATCTGCCTTGCATTTGCACCCTTTAAACTTTGTGTTGATCACCCATGTGCACTGCCTTGTTGAGCACCATGTCTACTTCATGCTGTTAGAACTGCTCTATGCTTATTCATCATGTTTGCTAGTATTTGCACTGCACTTGCATTTCTGCTTATACTTGATGCTGCTTCATCTTTTCCCCACTTATTCTTGTCTGATCTGAGCTGATTTGTAATGCTGATTCGCCATACTTGTATAGCTGTGTTGGCATGTCATTTGAATATTTGCTTGTTTACTTGCATTTTGACTTGAACCATTTGCACATGCTTTCTGTAGATTTTGATTTGAACTTTGCTCGGCCATTTGTTTGCACCATGTATCTGATTTTTACCTTGTCCTGAAACACAAGGAAACAAAACAGCAGTCAAGCTGTACTGAGTTGAGGCTGGTCAGAAACAACTGGTTCTGATCAGCAAACCAGTATGGTTATGGCGTGGCTGTTCAAGTCTGAAATATGATGAGAAAAACACACAGAAAACTGAGACAAACAGAGAATCAACCAAACAGTAAAAATTTATTTGTCCAGTGTTTATTTTAGTTCCAGGGTACTGTGTGTATCTTCTTTTGTGACAGGTTTCAGGATGATGCACCAGAAGCTTGGGACAGTCAAAGTGTGCACAAGATTAATCCAGTAAAGAGATGTATATGAAGTGTAGACATTTGGGTTGAGTTTATTTGTAATTGTGAATTGAAAAGCCATGTAATAAGTGAGACTTAGATTGTATATAATTGTTAAAAAATATTATTGGAAGGCAAATACTTGTGTAAATTTCCTGTATTTTGTGTAAAGCATCATCACCCAATAATACTAATTATTTCACCATCAAACATATCAGTAAAAATCTATTTGTTATCATCAAACAAAAACAGTATTCAACAAACTCCCCCTTTTGATGATGACAAGCAGACTTAAGATTTTTGAGGATAACGAGATGTGTTTGAGCAAAACTCCCCTTATATTTGTGCTCCCCCTATAACACAGTCCCCCCTACTAATTGTAAACAGACACAAGTTAAGAATTTGGAATAAGAAGAAAAAATTAAACATTTAGCATTAATGGAAAAATAAAATCTATAGATGTCTGTAAACAACACAAAATCTTAATTTCTTCTCCTCCTTTGTAATCATCAAAAGATGAACAGTCCTGGACATTTGCAAAGGATATGTACTGCAGTTAGAAAGCAAAACATTTGACAGAGCCAGTGCCACAACTCCAAACAATCAAACAAAAAATTATAATAATCCGTAAAATAGGAACATAGTTCACAAATCAGAGAGTGAAGGGATTTTTTTTTCAAGAGCACACTAACCACGCATAACCAGAACTTGGATTTTTAAATGGGATTAGTTGCAGCATGAAAGAAAAAAATCTCATGACCATGCATAACCAGAACTTGGATTTTTAAATGAGGTCAGAGAAATTATTAGTATATAATTTTATAATGGATGATAGAAAGATGATAGAGATAGAGATGGATGAACAAAAAATTCCTAATTTACTCATATTGCAAAGAATATTCAATCATATCAGAGTTGCAGATAAACTTTCAACCATCTCATATTCTGAAATCTTACACAGTCACAATTTTATCAAAAATGTCCAAACAAAAACTGTTCTTTTCTTGATGGTTTGAAGATTGGATTATTTGTTAGAAAAAAATGTTATTGATAACAGAACATCTTAAGAGAAAATTTACCCAAAAATGCAAAGAGATTAATTTATTTCTATAATTCCGAAATCCAAACGCAATCTGCAAAATCTGTCTTCGGGAAGAGGTTTTGTGAAAATATCAGCCAGTTGTGATTCAGCAATACAAATGTCTTCACTGCTAATATGATCTCTAAGAAAGTGGTGTCGTACATCAATGTGTTTTGTGCGTGAGTGATATACTGGATTGTTTGATAAATCAATCGCACTCTTACTCTCACATTTTAAAGGAACTCATTTATAGCAAAAACCAAAATCAGATAGAGTCTGCATCATCCATAAAATCTGTGCACAACAACTTCCTAAAGCAATATACTCAGCCTCAGTGGTGGATAAAGCAACACAGTTTTGTTTACGACTTGACCAAGAAACCAGTGAATGCCCTAACATGAAACAAGTTCCACTAGTGCTCTTCCTATCTGTGAGTGAGCCAGCATAATCGGCATCGGTAAATCCAACTAAATTAAAGTTATCACAAGATGGATACCATAGACCCAGATTTGGTGTGTGTACCAGATATCTCAGAATTCGTTTTGTGGCTTTTAAATGAGATTCTTTTGGATTAGATTGAAAACGAGCACACAAACAAACAGAAAACATAATATCGGGTCGAGAAGCAGAAAGATAAAGAAGTGAACCGATAATACCGCGATATTTTTTCTGATCAACAGCAACACCTTTTTCATCTTTGTCAAGCTTGTTTGTAGGACTCATTGGTGTTCTCATCAGTTTTGCATCTTCAACTTCAAATTTCTTCAGTAACTCCATCACATACTTTGTTTGAGAGATAAAGATACCTTTGCTGCTCTGTTTGATTTGAAAGCCAAGAAAATATTTCAGTTCTCCCACCAAGCTCATCTCAAATTTGTCCTGCATAACTTTTTCAATTTTTTCACATAAGACATCATTAGTAGCACCGTATATGATACCATCAACATAGATTTGAACAATCAAAAAATCATCACCGTTATGTAATAGAAACAAAGTTGTGTCAGCACACCCCTTTTTAAAACCGTTCTCCAAAAGATAAGTACAGAGACAGTCATACCAAGCTCGAGGAGCTTGCTTAAGGCCATACAATTCTTTTCCTAGTTTATACACATGATTTGGAAAATCGTGACTCTCAAAACCAGGGGGTTATTCAACATAAACTTCTTCTTTTAGTTCTCCATTCAGAAAAGCACTTTTCACATCCATTTGTTTTAGTTTAAAACCTTTAAAACATGCAAAGCTCAACAAGATTCTAATTGCTTCTAACCTAGCAACTGGGGCAAACGTCTCATCAAAGTCAATGCCTTCGATCTAATTGTATCCCTTAGCAACCAACCTAGCTTTGTTTCTAATTACATTTCCAGACTCGTCAAGCTTATTTTGAAACACCCACTTTGTTCCAACTACTGGATAGTCTTTTGGCCTAGGTACCAAGTTCCAGACTTTGTTTCTCTCAAACTGGTTAAGTTCTTCTTGCATAGCTAACAACCAAAATTCATCATTAAGAGCGATATCATAAGAAACTGGTTCTATTTCAGATATAAAAGCATTATGAATACAAAAAGTACAAACATCCTTATTGAGAGAGGAACGTGTACGAACACCAGCTGTTGGGCTTCCAATTACCAAATCTGGAGGATTATTGGGCTTGAATTTCAGTCTTTCAACATTTGCTGCTGCTTCAGTGGCTTCTTCGTTGTTTGCTTCAACATCGTTGCTTTCTTGTTTAACTTCTTGTGCACCACCATCATCTTTATCATCTTCAGAGATCATATCCACATTTGATTCATTGAACTTTACATTGACGGTTTCCATAATTGTTCTTGATTGTTTATTGAAGATTCTGTAAGCTTTGCTTCTTGAGGAATAACCCATGAAAATCCCATTAATCGTTTTTGGCTCAAATTTCCCAAGCTGTTCTCCTGTGTTCAAAATATAACAAGGACAACCAAACACTCTAAAGTACGAAATGTTAGGCTTTTTGTCAGACCAAAGTTCATATGACGTTTTATTAAGTATTGGTTTAATCATAACTCTGTTCATTACATAGCATGAAGTATTTACTGCCTCAGCCCAGAAGGTTTGAGGCAAATTATATTCACATAACATAGATCTAGCCATTTCTTGTAATGTACGATTTTTCCTTTCAACCACACCATTTTGTTGAGGTGTTCGAGGAGCGGAAAATTCATGTTTAAACCCATTTTCTTCACAAAGTTTTTCAAACTCTAAATTTTCAAATTCACCTCCATGATCACTTCTCAAAGTTTTAATTGAAAACCCTTTTTCATTTTGAACAAGTTTTGAAAATTTTGAAAAATAATCAAAAGCTTCAGACTTTTTGGCTAGAAAATAAACCCATGTAAATCTAGAGTAATCATTAACCAATACATAACAATAACGTTTACCATTTAAGCTAGCAATGTCAGTAGGTCCAAACAAATCCATATGAATTAATTCAAGCACGCGTGACATACTAACAGCATTTTTTGGACGAAAAGATGAGCGACTAAGTTTTTCCATAGTACAGGCTTTACACACTTTGTTATTTTTGAATTTCTGATGAGGTAAACCTCTGACAAGTTCATTTGTTTCCAGTCTTTCAAGAAGACCCATACTTGCATGTGCCAGCCTTCTGTGCCATAGAATTGCCTCCTCTTCCGTTGCTACCAAGCACCTAGAAACAGTTACATCATCGAAGGAGAGTGTGTAGACATTTCCAATTCTTTCCCTGTAAAAACAACCTTTCCAGAGGATATTTCTACGATTTTGCAGACATTACTATCAAACACAACTTTCATTCCTTTATCACAGAGTTGACTGATAGAGATAAGATTGTGAAATAGATTATCAACATATAAGACATCGGTTAAGGCAAAAATACTATTACCTACTTTTCCTTTACTTATTATTTTACATTTGTTGTTGTCACCTAAAGTCACATTTCCACCTTTATGTTTTTTCAAGGCTAAGGAACAGTCTTTTGTCCCCAGTCATATGTCGGGAGCAACCTGAATCCAAATACCATTTTTGTTGCTCCTTAGCCCGCCAACATACCTACATAAACACAGAAGAGGATGACCCAGAGAATCTTCTAGGTCCAAGCATATCAGTCGTAGAAAAGTGATAATCACAAGACTCTTTCGAAATCCAGATTTGATTTTTCTTATTATTTGTGTTCCAATCATTATGATAATTATGTGCCAAGTGTTTAGGAATCCAAACCTTTTTGAACTTACGAATTTTATTATCGTTCTTGCAGTTTTCATGACTGTGGCCAATTACTCCACATTTTACACATTTGGGAAAGATGCCTCTTCCTTTAGCATTGTCAATCCTAGTCATTTTTCCTTGTATCTTTCCAGAACCAAGTCCTTTTCTATTATTTGCAACCAGTTGATTTCCAAGTAACATTTTAAAAGACGTTTGACCGATTGAGAATTATTCAAAGCAACTTCAAGATCTTGAACTTTCGTTCTTAACATTGTGTTTTCATTTACCAATGAAGTGCATCGTTCAACATAATTCTTTCTTTTGATGTCATAATTCTTTTTAAGAGTTGAATTCACTTTTTCAAGATTCTCAATGGTGCACTTGAGTGTTAAAAGCTCTAGATTCACATCCTTACAAATTTCACAATCTAGATTATTGATTTTTGAAGCATTTTCAATTTCAGATTCCAACTTCTTATTATTGTGAACAAGGTTGAGGTTTTTCGCTTTCAGTTTCTCTGCATCTGATTCTAATGTGTCAATAATTTCAGAAAGATGTTTACACATTAAAACTAGATCGTCATAACTGTATACCTCAGTGGTTTCCTCGTCGGTGTCTTCTAGATCCGACTTTGCCATGAAGCACAAATTGCTTTCTTCCTCACTGCTGTCTGAATCTTCTTCTCCTTCCTCATCATCCCAAGTTATAGCAAAAGCTTTCTTCTTCTTCTTATTTCTTTGAAGAAGTGGACAGTTTGGTTTTATGTGTCCCAGCTTTTGACAGTTTTAGCAGAGTGGTTCGTCTTCTGAATTATTGGTCTTTGGTTTATTTTTCCGAGGTTTGAATTTTCTCCACTTCGTGAGTTATCTGACTGCCATGGCAAGCTGTTCAATAGGATCTTCACTATCGCTGGTGACGGTGTTGGACAGAGCTATTGACTTTTTTTTCAGGTCCGAGTTGTTGCGATCTTCTCTTGCTTTTAGCTCCATTTCATACGTCATTAAATTTCCGATAAGCTCTTCCATGCTTAGCTTACTCAAGTCTTTAGATTCTTGAATGGCTGTGACTTTTGCTTCAAAGTTCATTGGCAGAACACGCAGAATCTTTCTCACAAGTTCCACTTCTGTATAGACCTTTCCAAGGGCTTTAGCATTGTAGACCAGCACAGAGAAGCGTCCATACATGTCCTTGATGCTCTCGTCTTTATATTCATTGCTGAACATGCAAGACGGGATTCTTTAACCTATGAAGTCCCTTCGTGTGTGACTTCCAGAGTATGCCAAATTTCCTGGGCTGTATTACAATGATAAATTCTGTTATATTCTGTTTTATCAAGAGCACAAATCAGAGCATTCATAGCTTTAGAATCTATAGAGTATAGTTTCTTAGCATTTGCATCCCACCTACTTTTTGGTTTAGGTGTTACAGTTCCATTAATAGTTTCAGTAGGAGATTTATATCCAGTTTCAATGATATCCCAGACATCATAATCAACAGACACAAGATAGATTTTCATCCTAGCTTTCCAATACGCGTAATCACCACAATTGAACATGGGTGGTCCAACAATAGATTGACCTTCAGAAAAAGCATTGTTCATTGAAGTCATGATTCTAGGGTTACACACTGGCTCTGATACCAATTGTAGGATCAAGAATAACCCTAGAGGGGGGTGAATAGGGTTTTAACAAAAAATAAAACAAACACAGAGATATAAAATAAGCAGTAAAAGAAAAACACACACAGAGATACCCAGCTTCGGCAAGCTGTGCCTATTGATGCCTTTCTAAGATTTCTACTAGGAGATACAAACAGATCCCGCTTACAATTCAATGCAAACTTGCAACTCCTGCTCCTGTCTGACCCTAAGCTTAAAATCCTAGACTGGTCTATGAACTCTATACCAGATTTTCCCAGACTACTATCCAGTAATCTGTATCCTAGTTTTACAAGAAACTAGAAACAAGAAATCTTAAAAAAAATACACCAAAACAATTACAAAGGAGATTCAAAAGAAAGGAGAACAAATTAAAAGGCACCCCCTTTTATCAAGGACTTGGCATAGCCAACTGACCGGCCCACTTTCTTTTATTTGCACGATTCCACTTTCACTTGATAATGGCGGCTCTCTAAAAAATATCGTGGCTAGGGTTTTTGAAAAAGATGAAATTTCTTGTCTTTGAAATCCTTCTGCAAATCTGAAAAACACTGGGCTTTGATTGCTGCTTGTTTCTGCGATGTGCTCTTCCTTTCTCTCGATCAATCAAGTAAGCAAATCTGCAGGCTAGGGTTTTTAAAAAAGATGAAATTTCTTGTCTTTGAAATCCTTTTGCAAATCTGAAAAATACTGGGCTTTGATTGCTGCTTGTTTCTGCGACGTGCTCTTCCTTTCTCTCGATCAATCAAGTAAGCAAATCTGATTTTTACAATTAGGGTTTCGTTTTTTCTGTGTATTGTTCGATGATCTCTGTCGATGATGAATTGTGTGTATTTATAGGGTTTTTACGAGACCCTTATCCTCTGATATCAGTTTAATGACTTGCCCCTTTTGATTTTGGAATATTCGAATCGAATTTGTTTTCTCTGAAAATTCGTTGTCCAAAAAATCGATTGATTTTGAAAACTTTCTGCCTTTATCCTTGATTCCCTCTGTTAAATTTGTAAATGAAATATATACGGCTGATTTTGTCCACCGTGGCTTTCTTCATTCGATCTGATTGGAATTGTTTTCCTCTTTTCAAAAAGCAGTGTGCTTATTGAAATTAATACTGCTTAGTTACCATTTATGATATATTATAGATTTTGAGAAAGAAGTTAAAAAAAAAATTGAAAACTTTCCAAGAACAACACACACTGATTTCGTTTATCATAAACAAAAAAATTGTTTATCTGCCATGTTACATGTCATGTTTGCTCCACTTTTTGTTGATTTGCTCCATGCATTTATTTTAATTTTTGTTGTTGCTGAGTTGCTAACTTGGATGCATCTGAGTTTTCAGAACAAACCTGAAGCATGTTGCTGAACCATTTCCTAAGAACTAATTTGTTCACTTGTTGCTGTATTGACCTATCTTTTGTGTGTGTGTGAACCATTTCTGCCGCGTATTGCTCTGAAAAGATGGGCTGCCTTATCTGTGTTTAAATCTGTCTTGATCTGTTTGCATTTTCACACCTGATATTCATTGCCATGTTGTTTCATTGAGTGATCATTTTGACCATGTTGATAATTGTTTTCTCTTGCCTGCATATGTTCTTGGGCATGCACCATACACACATGTACATGCTGCATGTTAATTTTTATGTTGACATGAAAATAGCTTGAATTGGCTTGTAGCACCACCATGTATATGCTGAAAATAATCTGCTTGTTCATGCTTCCACCATTTTGACTGTTCTGCATATATATTTTGTGAACACTGACCTGTAGCACCACCTGTTTTGATATGCATTTTCACAAATTGTTACAAGCTTATTGCTTCAACCTTAAGCTCGACCACTTTGCTGTTTCACTGTCTACATGCTTGGTCATCCTTATATGTTGAAGATGATGGTCCCCTTTCATATGCTGTGCCATCTTCATGTTGTTGTATCCATCTTGGTAGCAGAACCATATCTGCCTTGCATTTGCACCCTTTAAACTTTGTGTTGATCACCCATGTGCACTGCCTTGTTGAGCACCATGTCTACTTCATGTTGTTAGAACTGCTCTATGCTTATTCATCATGTTTGCTAGTATTTGCACTGCACTTGCATTTCTGCTTATACTTGATGCTGCTTCATCTTTTCCCCACTTATTCTTGCTTGATCTGAGCTGATTTGTAATGCTAATTTGCCATACTTGTATAGCTGTGTTGGCATGTCATTTGAATATTTGCTTGTTTACTTGCATTTTGACTTGAACCATTTGCACATGCTTTCTGTACATTTTGATTTGAACTTTGCTCGGCCATTTGTTTGCACCATGTATCTGATTTTTACCTTGTCCTGAAACACAAGGAAACAAAACAGCAGTCAAGCTGTACTGAGTTGAGGCTGGTCAGAAACAACTGGTTATGATCAGCAAACCAGTATGGTTATGGCGTGGCTGTTCAAGTCTGAAATATGATGAGAAAAACACACAGAAAACTGAGACAAACAGAGAATCAACCAAACAGTAAAAATTTATTTGTCCAGTGTTTATTTTAGTTCCAGGGTACTGTGTGTATCTTCTTTTGTGACAGGTTTCAGGATGATGCACCAGAAGCTTGGGACAGTCAAAGTGTGCACAAGATTAATCCAGTAAAGAGATGTATATGAAGTGTAGACATTTGGGTTGAGTTTATTTGTAATTGTGAATTGAAAAGCCATGTAATAAGTGAGACTTAGATTGTATATAATTGTTAAAAAATATTATTGGAAGGCAAATACTTGTGTAAATTTCCTGTATTTTGTGTAAAGCATCATCACCCAATAATACTAATTATTTCACCATCAA
The DNA here is from genome assembly GCA_030737875.1 of Allium sativum. Taxonomy (NCBI): domain Eukaryota; kingdom Viridiplantae; phylum Streptophyta; class Magnoliopsida; order Asparagales; family Amaryllidaceae; genus Allium; species Allium sativum. Next base: position 37,118,879 of record JASFAX010000020.1, on the reverse strand, counting down.
ACATATCAATAAAAATCTATTTGTTATCATCAAACAAAAACAGTATTCAACAAACTCCCCCTTTTGATGATGATAAACAGACTTAAGATGCTCTCATACCTTGTCTGTCATGTGAGCCCGGGTTGCAAGACATTCTTGTTCAACCCAAGTGTATACCCTCTAGAGTACACTGAACGGAAGGGGCTCCCATACCTTGTCTGTTTGGAATCCAATCTCCAACAAACGCCCTGCGGTTTATGATTTTATACTATATATGTGGAGCGTGAGATGCAAGCGTTCTGCTATTTGGTTATTTACTTGATTAGACATTATTATAATATCACCTGATTTTGATATCAAAATGATTTGGGTTATAGTAAGGTAAAAACCGTCTGTGTTTATGTGTGGGATGGTCTTACTGTTATCTTTTTGTTTCAAAAGGATTTTCAAGTTAAACAGTATGGTTGGAGTTTACTCACACTAGTCCCATGACTGACCTAGAGTTTATTTTGTTTGTTTTCCCTAAACTCTTGGGTGCCCAAATTTGTACGGGAAGACAAGTGTTTCCGGATTTTGCAGATTCACTTGGAGGAGCTTGAAGCAGGAGGCTCCACTATTAGTTATTTAGATATTATTTCCACTGTGATGTAAATGAGTTATATTCTGGTATAGTATGTATATACAAATTCAGTTTTGTATTTCAAAGTTTTGTTATATAATATATTTTATTCGTTCCGCTGTGAGATTCGTGTTTACTCTGATTCCATTCAGTTGTGTTCTTCTTCTTCTATTCTATTAGTTCTATCTTTTCTATCTCGTCCTCTAATTTCTTTCTATTAATGACCCTCGTACACTTTGGGTTGAATGCGTAGGATATTAGTCAGCTCAAACTGGCACGGATTTTCCGGCCACTGCAGTTGTTGGGCGTCGGATGCGAACATAACTGTAGCATGACAAATTTTGACTGCGAACGGTACCTTAAACTATATTCCCTCATGTTTCACAAATGCGGTTCAAATTTTCGGACACTCCACAATTTCCCGCCCAACCCGAGAATAACCCGCTTCCTTTTCATTTCTGAATTTTTTGAGCTTTTTTTGCGTAATTTTCTTTAAAGTTATACTTATTTTTCAATTCTACGCAATATACCTTTTCATAAACTTTTAAAATTTCACTTTTTCATACTTATGTCCGCTTTTACTGTTTTGTCTATGTCCATTGCTAATTGGACGGATGGACACATAGCCGCGTTCATTAACGTATGCGTAAGCAATTTTGGCTTATGTGAAACTCATTGCTCATTATTAACAGTTGTTTCCAGGAAGTTCAACGAAAGATTCACTGGTAATTGAAAAGAAACGCAAATAAAGAACAAGTGGGATAACCTCACGCTACTATGAAGAGCATGAGACACTTTATTGCAAGTTACGGACAGAGAGTGGAACGACGGGCAGGATTACCTAGTTGGATCTAATAAGTGATGGAGCGGTGCATGACACAAGTACCGAAGGTTTAGGAGAAATGCACCTCTTAAATATCAGAAGTTGGACGAGATGTTCGGTGGGTGCATAGGAAAGGGCACCTGTTGGTATCATATAACTCCGGATGCACCTCCGTAGGTCGTGCTTCCTCCGCCCCAACCTCGGCAGTTCACAGTAGCAGATGCATCTCTTTACGGCGAGTGGGTGACCGACGAGAGTTCATGAGCCCTGCCGAGACGTACATGTAATAGGGGTTGCGACACTGCTGCTTCACCGTTTTTGGTTCTAATCAATCACTTCAACGAGACGATTGACGATGATTTTTTTGTGTTGGCCTCTATTAGAGATATTCAGAGGTGGTGTAACAACCTGAATTTTTAACAAACAATACTTAACTAACAAATTAATTAATTGAGGAATAAATTGAGAAAATAAATATTAGTTAGAAAAATACTGAGAATTGGCCAAAGGAGTTGCGCCATTAGGTTCGTTACGAAATTCTGGTTAAGATAGACATTTGGATTACTGAAATCGGACTCCAAATGAAGAAGTTATAACTATTTGAAGATTAAATTAAAATCAGAAAGATAAAAAAAAATACGTTAGAATGGAATGACCCAATCCTTACTGGGTCGACCACTGGGTTGACCTAGGACCCAAGTGGGTCGAACCATGTGTCGATCCAGATAAGGGGTGGGTCGGCCCAGGACGTGGCCTAGCAACGTTTTTTGTCAGCCACGATTTCGACCGATTAGGCTATGTTTTGAGGTTTTGCTTCCAGATCCTGCTAATCTGATGAGCTAAAATCTAAACCTAAAATCCAACGAACTTGGACACCCTAACTCTATTATAAATAGCCTCCAGACCTAACATAATCCTCAATACTCCATTTCTCTACCTCTCTCAAATAGCCATCTTCTCAAATATAATTCTAATGGACTATTAAGGCTCGGTTCTTCACATATTTTTGGGGAGGATATTCATAGATAGAGGGATCTACAAGGGATTATTGGATTTGCTCTAATTTTAGATGAGTATTTATATGATTACGAGATTTCTTCCATGTTGGACTTAAAATTGGTACAATAGTTATTACGGTGGTTTCCAATCTGAATTTTTCTGTAGTTGTATACAAATAATGTTCATTTGTGGTTTATTTATACATCCAACTGTCCCTAATTCTTTTCTCTGTAAATAATCCTTTTAGATCTGATTTATGTTCATGTTCTTTATTTTTGCCAATTTCAATAAAGGAATTAATGTAGTTTATATCAGTTATCTATACCTTTGTTCTTCGTATTAAGTTTTATTGCAGTTCTGTAATTTGCCCTATTTTTATTTTAGATCTACTTCTGTCTATCTGAACCTAAGCCATTTCCTTTTTACTTTTGACATTGAGTTTGGGCCTTTTTGAGCCTAAACCTTCCATTCTTTCTTATTTTGCACAATTTGGTTAAAACATGAGATGAGACAATAATAATAGTGTAATTGGATAGTAATGAGAAATATGTGAAAAAGGAATGATTGGGGCTTGGTGAAATTTAATATAATAATGAAAATGGGTATAAAAGGGGCATGTTGAAACCTAATGTAATCAACAAACGAACTGTAATATTGCGAAGATGATGAAGTTGGACAAGTATTGCAATCAGCAGGTGAACTGTAACATGGAAGATAGTGAAATTGAATAAAAATGGATAATTGGACATGTTAGAACTAATTAAACATTATAATTAGTATTGGGATGTAGATTGGGCATTAAACTTAATATGTAATTAGAAGGACATGCAAACATATAAACCAAATAAGATAACTTAATTTGACGCAAAGTAACGTAAGTATGGGTTGTATAAAGGATAACATTAATTAATAATGTTTATTGCAACCTACGAATATAACACGAGGTTATAGCTTATTTATTAATAAATAAGTATGTTAAGTTAAATTAAAAAAAAGGATCAATAAGAAAAGACAGTGGAGTTCGTTCTGCTAGCATGGGGATGATTGAGGAAGATAAGTGGCTCGTAGTTTAGGTCTGTTCTAACAGCGAAAGGCTGACTAGGGAAGATAAGAGGCCTAATAAAATAATGAAATCCTAGTCTAGGTCTGTTCCGGCAACGTGAGGCTAATTGGTGAAGATAATTAGCCTAACAAAATAATGAATTGGGGACCAATTCTTGCGGTGACTTGTGTCAACTGCATTTTGGTTTGGAACCCGTATAAGTTAGTATCTCTTTGTTATCACGGAGCCTCGGACTAGGTAGAGGCTAGGGCACGCTTTACTGAACTGAATAGTAAATGGTTCAAACAAGGTGGATACGGGCGCGTTCCGACGAAACAACGAGTTTGCATCATTCTGATTGGGGAAGATAAGCCGTTGTAAAGCCTGTGTTTAATGGATGTGTCATTTTTAGTTTATGGGTTCGGGATTGATAACCTCGAATTCCATAGCTGGCGCAGGTCACATTTTGGGTATAGGTGTCGATCGATAGGTAGTATTAGGAAATTCCTTTCTAATTATTTATTTCGGTTCAAAGTTGTAGAAGTGCAAAACAGTCATTTAGTTTTAGTATGATTATTACTATCATCATTGTCTTTTGGATAAGAATAGTTAATCCTTTATGTTAATTCATATCAGCAATCGCTTACTCTTCGGTGTGCATAGACACTTACTCTTTTATGACACTAGCACTACTGTTTATCTATTTTCCTTAACTTAGCACCCGTGTTAGTAATCATAGCAGCTTATCAGACTTTATGTCTGACCCGTTTCCTTTCTTCTTTCATCTTTCCTCTTTTCTTCCCCCAAGCTTACAAGGAAGAAGTGTATAGTTCAAATTTCTTTGTTGATTCCATCGTGAAGGATGTCTACAAAAGTTGGATTACTTCATATTTTCTTTCCAATGTTAGATTGTATCTTTTTAACTATTTGGGGGATAATCTTATTTTTACTCTGATCTTGATTTGAATGAGATTTTGAGATATAATATTTTGTAACTATTTTGTTAATTGAAATGAAGATGGTTTTGTATTCAAAGTGAAATTATCTTCTTCTGCTGTAAATTTACTATTTTATGTCTTGTGAAGTCTTAGTCTCTGTGATGTTTTTTGACTTTATACCTACAGTGTTCCATATTTTCTGAATGAAATCTTCATATGGGTGACATTAAGCAATGTACGGTGTTGTACGTGGGACCTTGCTGAGATATTTTTACACCAACCTCATGATTTTGGATGTAGCGCGGACGCTTGAGCATCTAGATCTGATGGGTTATCTTGAATATCATGAGAGAAGGTTCCACCATAGTTAGCAGTTGTTGACCAGCCTTTTGGTAGAGCTATCCAGATTCCTTGACATCATAAACTTTGACTAAGGTAGCCTGGAGGACCGAGCTACCCGAGCCAGATAACTAATCGATCGATGGGTGTTTCGACCCGATCCCAAGACTTTGGCCAAACATAGGAAACCAATACGCTGGCCGGCTGGAGCCCGTGGTCCTCAGGTCGATCAAGTCAAGTCAAGCCTGATTCTGTGCCAAATACCCCCTGAAGATTTGTTCCTACTCCTACTTGGGCACTTTCAGTCGTCCATGAATACAGGATTAGATGCCACTTATCACTACGTGCTGAAATTATGCCATCCTCTGTAAGGAGAATGTCTCTTCAGGATCTCCTAAAATCCTGCATCGGATAATACGTGCCTCAGTCAATTTGAACATTGTATATAAGTAGACCTTCTGAACTTAGAAGAATGATCTTTTCTGGCCAATCTCAGATTATATTATTGTTGTGATTGTATCACCTGTAATAATTCAGTTCATATATAATAGATTATAAAGTGATGTAGGCTCGTTAACGCCGTACCACTATAAACTTGTGTGTGATCGCTGCTCTCTTCATTTTTCATTTACTTATCTTCATTTATTCTCTATCATTTCATTTCTTGGGTGTAGTACCATTTTTTGGTGTCAACAGCTATAATATATTTGTACTTTGTTTGATTTGTTTCTGTTTGTTCAATTTGTTTTGTACCTTGTTTCGCTGCTGCTAATAAAAAGATTGTTGTTCTTAATGTATGTGTTTATTTCCAACTATTATACACATATTACAATAGTAAACATATAATAAAAAATTTGTTGTTCCAATTGTTGTTTGATTTGTTTCTGTTTGTTCAATTTGTTTTGTACCTTGTTTCGCTGCTGCTAATAAAAAAATTGTTGTTCTTAATGTACGTGTTTATTTCCAATTATTATACGCATATTACAATAATAATCATATATTTAATTAATTATAAAACATTTGAAAAAAATACCTCATTTAAATTCCCTTCTTGAAACCGCAAGCGCTTCTCCGTTCAACTCTCAACCCCGTTTAAATGGCTTGCTAAAATACCATGTTTCTATTTATTGCAAATGCACCCTAAGTAGGTAGTTGAGAAGGATATTTCATGTAAAACCTGGAAAATCAGAACCAATTTAAAAATTTTAATTTGGTAATTTTAATGAATTTTGAATATTTAAAATGATTTATTTTAAATATTAACGACGAGAAATTTATTTTGAATAGAATTAGAACGTATATATTTATTTTGAATCGAAGTTTGAATATTAATATTTATTTTAATTATAAAGGGAATTGAAAATGGCGCGGTAGTTTGAAAATTCGATTTCAAATTTCAAATGAATGTATAGGATTCATAATAAAACGAATTTTAGCGAAACTAAAAACATTTGAATCTATTTGAAAATATGTTTCGAACAAATTTGAAAAATCAAAATTTCATAGCGGGAGTAAAAAGTTATGTCCAGTTGAAAATTCAGAATAATCGCCATGGAAAATATAGCCTTTAAAAATAGCCATTTTGCAAACGACCTCCGTTTTTAATGAAACCACTTTTGTTGAATCCAGGATGTCAAGTTATTGCTTGATTCCAATTTTCATAATTTTTGGAATTAATATGCGAGCGTGGCGAAGTAAAACCTGTTTTAAATGTTTAACTCAATTTGGATCGACCAGAAATTGGGCATTTTTCAAACAGTCTCCAAATTCGACGAAATAGTTTTGTTAGGACCGTATCGTCAAGACATTGCTAGGTTTATTTTTTGGGAATTTTTGGAGTTAGTATATGGCTCCAGTAAATTAAAACGTGCGTTCAAATTGAAATATATACTGATTTATATTTTAAATTTGATGAAAACTGATCGAAACAGTTGAATTGGCTTACAGGACATATCTGATTGTGTTCGGAATGGGGGTATTTGGTTAGAGGCAACAGTTGAATTGGCTTACGGGACATATAAAAGGCCCCCTCCTTTTTTCCCCCAACCCTAAGTCAAAACCTTTACCCGGTCAAACTCTGAAAAAACCACGCCTCCCACTTTATCAGCCCGTCGCACTCTCCCCCACCCCCTCCACCGTCAAAGCCGCCGCTGCAGCAAGCCTCCCCGCTGCCACGCATTCCACTCCGACCCCCCTCCTCCTCACGTGCGATCCCCTTCTCTTTCTCCCCCCTCCTCTGCAATCCCATGCCCTAACCCCAAATCAGACCCGCCACCCTTCTAGTCGCTACCAGACCCCTGCGCGCTGCCTCCCTGGCCAGGCCGCACCCCTTCGACCTCCCATCTCGCGCCTCCTCCTCTGAACAAGACGCACCACCCTAGAAACAACCCCAAAACCCGCTGAAACCCCCTCCTCTCTCTTCTTCAATCCGCCAACAGCAAGCACACCCCTTCTGACATCGATTGGCGCGAGCTCTCACTCGATCGAAACAAAAAAAGAGTGAGTTTTATTTGTATTTGCTTAGGTAGGTAAAAATGTGTTTTCTTTTTTTATATGAAAACAACGATGGTAAAGATTTGATTTTTATATAACATATAGATGACATTTTTATGTATATAAAAATATGTTTGTTAGCGAAATAAAAATGAAATCTTTATGTATGTAGTGAATAGGAAAAGATATGAATTTTAATAATATAAAGATATGATTTTTCTATATGAAAATATACGATTTCTCCACATGAAAAGATTTGATTTTTAATCATGAAAAGATGAGATTTATGTATGTATAAAGTTGAGATTTTTAGTTATATGAAAATTGAAATTTTATTTATACGAGTAGCAAAGTAAAAATACGATTTTTATTGTTTGAAGGGTCAAATAAAAATATAATTTTTATTCTGAAATTAGCGTTATAAAAATATGGAAAACTGAATTATAAAAATATAATTTTTATAATATAAACATCAACATAAAAATATGATTTTTATGTGTGAAGTAACAGTGTAAAAATGTGATTTTTAATAATCAACTGCATGAAACAGATGGCGATGGATCAGACTGAAATCAAAATGAAATCCGAACTGTTCAAAAAGAAAAACTGGATGAGTGGATCCCAAAGGTGAGAACTCCTCACCATATTTTCTTATTCAGTTATTTATTTTTATAACTACATATATGAATTGTTTTCCCGTCGTCCATAGACCATGGACGGCTTGTTTGATTGTTTGATTTGGTTGATTAGATTATTTGGCTGAATTTGGTTGTTTCAGTGAAATGAATTGATTAGAACTGTTATGTGTGTGTGGCGTGAGCCAATATCAGGACAGGGGTAATGCTAGACATTACCTGATTTCGATATCGCGCCATTATATCGCCAAAATTTTCTAAAATATGTTAGAACAATAAAGATATTATTTTTAGTGTGTAAATGAAATGAATAAATATTTTATCGTTAAAAATATAAATTTTAACCTGTACATGAATAAAATAAATATTCATTTACAAATCGGATGATTTGATTATGAACACCCATTTTACTGATATGGATTGGGACGATAAATTTTACACATCGCTCAGCTGCACGAATAAAATTTATTATTTGTTGATTGAAATCCCACATGGGTGTTGGGATGATGTTTGATGTACACCAATCCCAACTGTTTAGTTGTATGTAAATCGATAGGTTGACAGACTGTTGTAAGTGTTAAATATTTATATTTAATGCTTATATAGTGTAGAATGCACTCTGAATGATGGATGATTATTTATCACTGTTGTTGTATACATGTGTTGTATGAAATCCATATAATAACATTATATGGTAATTGACTGTGTCTGATTCCAGTTCAGAAAGAATGAATATTTTTAAATAATGAATATTTTTAAATAACAAATATTTTAAAATAATGAATATTTTAAAATAATATTCAGTAAAAGATCAAAATATGATTTTAATGTCCGATTTGGGATGGACGCGGATATATTTAAATATATATAGCCGTGTTGATTAGATTAATGCCATTTTGACGTGAACGATATTTATATCGATTTTGTTCATTCTATAATGAATATCAAAAAGGAATTGATTTCAAAAATCTAATGTTTGAAAATATTATCATATATATATATATTAATGATATGGAATATTCAATTTTGATTTGAAATTGAATATGAAGTTGAAATCATTTTGAAAATGAATTTAAAGCGATTTATAGAATACATTTTAAATGGAAATCGATGAAATATATATCATATATTATATATATAATATATAATGGCCTGAATAGAACGCGCCGCGCAGCGGCAGTTCGCGAATTTGGACCATTGACTTCGAATGGACATTACGGGAGGTCTGACCGTCGGATTCTCCCAAAACTAGAACCATTGGGTTCGTATCGAAAAGATCTTTCTAATGGATATTAGAGATTTGAAATCTAATGGTTGGATTTGGAATTATGTCCAAATCAAATTTGGAAAAGGTCGTTGTAAATGCAGTTCGATGGCCGTTTATGGAAATCGACTGCACAAACCTTGATAAAATTATTAAAAATACCAATAATTTATGTAAAATCATAATAAATTATTTGGAAAGAATTGGGCTAAAAAATTCCATATTTGAAAAGATAAAAATAGATTTTTATCGAAATGAACTAGTTGTTAACTAGAATTATAATCCAATATTTTTAAATAAATAAATTGGATTTGTAATGGTTTTAAAAATAACAAGGATTTCCAATATATAAATGGGAATGGATTTGAATCAAAAGTGTCTTCGGAATATTTCGATGTTGGATTTCGTGATTATACAGATATTGTTATGGAAATTTGAAAGATATATTTATATTATTATTTCCAATACGATATTTGTGGGTTGTTGTATTTGATATTGAATATAAGCCGATATATTTTCTATTCAGAGTCTTGTATTTAATATCAAATGGGATTTTGGGGTTTGTCATGAACGGTGTCTTCGGTAACACTATTCTTGAACCCCATGTGGAGAGAATAAATCTTTTAATTAAGATTGTTAGAGTTTCCAATTATATTCAATAATTGGAATAAAATGAAATGAGAATTGGGTTTATCGTGAACTGTGTTTCTAACGACATTCATTCTTTAACCCGATTTACAGTGAAATGTGATTTAGAGTTTATAAATCTTTTGTCAAGATTTAAAGGAGATTTTCCAAAGTAAAGTTTTCCAATTTGACATAATAAATTGGAATGGAATGGAATTCGATTTGGTAATAATCGAAGTAGACTTATGTGGAGGAAGACTGTTACTATATATGAAATTTAAGAGGCTTTTCCGTTATTCCATTTATAGTATCGGTTGGATATGGAAGTTCATATCGATTATATATATTGATCTATTTTCCGTGAAGATTCCATTGTTGATGGAATGTGATTTTGGGTTTATCATGAGCTGTGTTTTAAATGACATTAGTTCTTTATCCCAGTTAAAGATAAGATTAATTTCTTAACTATGAATAATCATTAAGTAATGATTTTTGGAAATTAAAACTGAATTAGAGTTTTAATGAATCTTTAAATAGATTGAAAGGTGAATCTGATAACTAAAATTATCAAATTCAAGAAATGATCGAGGATGGAATATCACCAGTTTTGTTCCAAATGATAGTTAAATCTTTAATTAGATTTGAACGTGAAATGGTAATTGAATTTACCGATAACACTGTGGTGTTAGATATGAAGTATTACCAGTTTTGCTTCGTTGGACGAATAGGTTGGGATTAGAAAATTAAAACAAATGATTACTACGGTAAGATTCGCTAATCTCGACTAGTTTGGATAGACCATAATTCGTTTTGAATTGATATCCAAAGGAAGATTAAAGGATAAATTTAAAGAATTTATCTTTGATAAAATTAATGAGAACCGTTCCCGAAGGATATGAATATTTAAATAAGGAAATCTTCTGGATTGGAATGAGGAGTATGTTGTGTTTTATAGCACTTGTTCATTATATACGCGAGTTATTCAGAAAGATCGAGTTTATCCCATTCTGAATAACTGATTCGACGATGTGTCGAGGATGAAGACGGTGGCTAAAGACCGGAGGTCTTCACATCGTTTGGATGATTACTGATGTCTTGATTGGGCTGTACACCCAAGACAAGGTAATAAGTGGTGATCGTCCAGATGTACTTGGAGATCGACCGGATATGCGAGGACCTCTCTCTTGTATTGAACATACGGGACGAGGAGTAAGGTGCTTTTGGTTTCGTTCAGACCCAGAACGAACTTGTAAATGGATGTGTGTCTGACATCGAATTTCATTCTGTGTGATTGATATACATCGGTTGCATAGCGTGAATTGCATGTGTGGCTTGCTGGGATGCAAATGATCAAGGCTTCTGTTGAAAAGCAGAGTCTTGTGGTTGATGATCAAAGCACAGCTTTAATATAGCATAGCTTTGTGTAGTGTTAATTCGCGAGCCTCACACCCTGGTGTGAACCAGAAACAGGAGAGGCCATCAGGGAGGACATGCGTTTCCTTCTAACTAGGAGTGGTGTTAGTGTTTTGCAAGCCCTGATGTTTTACTTATGTGGATAATGGATAGCAAGGCACCTCGGTTATTTCAGTCTCTGCGGAGCTGATGGATGGTCGTTTTACAGACCAGATTTACGCCTCATAGGGTTGGGAAACGCAGTGTTCAGGCATTTTAATCCATTTCGTGTGGACTGGCCCTGATGATCCAAGGGCCCATCTGTGTGGGTCCTGAGACATGGGCTAGATTGTCTCGAAGCGGTAAGGACGAGCTCTTGTCTTGGTTCACAGATGGAAATCCAACTTCCAATATGTGACGTTTCAGTTTTATTTGTAGAGCCTAGTATGCCGACATAGTGGGATGGGGCACTATGTCGCCTATGATTGATACATTTATATTTGAAGTTGATTTCTTCACTTATAGTAATAAAAAAAAAATGAAATTTCACGTACCAAGCATACTTGGCTATTATAAGGTAAAACTCTATCCTCCGTCTTGCGTTGCATTGTTTGATGGGACCTGAGTTTTATAATAGCTTCATTGTTTTTTATTTAGCATTGCGCTGTTTGTTTTATGCACTGGTATTCTTTGTGTAAACTCGTTCCATGCTATACGGCATGGTCCCTTGATTTACCTAACTTTAAAAACAAAATAATGGCTATTTTAGTTCTTACACCTGTCACATGACTGACCTGGAGTTTATTGTTTTAACCTAAACTCTAGGTGCCCCTATTTTCCACACGGGCAGCTAGTAGTTTTGGTTTTGCAGATTTATATTCACAGGATCCTAGTTTACAGCTGAAATGATATTCGGAAAGCTCTTTATCCGTTTGTTTTTTTCAGTTGTGTTTTGTATTATTTTTCCACTGCTATGTATTTAAATGTAATTTAAACCTCTGATATATATTAAATGTGTATAATTTATTCATATTCTTTATATTTTTGTAATCTGATGTAAATTATTGTAATAGGCAATGAAATGTTCTTCTATGTGTTCTGATTTTTCGTGTTCTCGATGCAATCCGTTTTTCCTTCACAAGAAAATAATTCATTAGCCCTACACTACGACTCAATAAGCTTTGTACACGAATAACTCAGTGTCCCGGACACATTATATGCATAAATATCCTTCTCTCCCTTCTTCCTATAACCTTCACGGAATTTTTTTCCGCCATGGGCATATCTATTAATGGACAATCCAGCATGCCACCCGGCTTCCGCTTCCAACCGACCGAAGAAGGGCTCCTTGACTATTTTCTAAGGAAAAAAGTAGCTTTGAAAAAATTGAACTTGACGTCATCCGTGAGATCGACCTCAACAAACTCAAACCATGCATGGAAGATTCAAGGTATGTAAGTAGGAAGTATACTTATATCACCTTCGACTTTATATCAGGATACATGGTTTGTAAGTTAACAATGTTCACGATCAGAGAAGTGTAAAATCGAAGCGGCCCACCAGAACGACTGGTACTTCTTCAGCCATAAGGACAAGAAGTAACCTACGGGAACAAGGACCAATAGGGCAACGACTGCAGGTTTCTGGAAGGAAACCGGACGTGACAAAATAATCCACACCAGCTTGAAAATGATAGGCATGCGGAAAACGCTTGTGTTTTACGCAGGCAGAGCACCGCAGGGCTGGAAATCTGACTGGTTCATGCATGAGTACAGACTGGACGAGTTATATTTTACTTCCATAGTGGTAGCTAGTCATATTTCTGTGTGCTTTCTTAGCTCTCAAAATCATTTGTGTATGCACAATGTTGTTGTTTAATTACAGCCTGAAAGTTTGGTTCAGGAAAGCTGGAATCAAGAAGAGGGATGGGTGGTGTGTCGGGTGTTCAGGAGGAAGAACTTTCTTCTCAAGTCTTCTAGCTCTTCTTGCTGCTCATCATCCAACTTGAAGGCCATCACCAACCATGGCTTGCTGGACTAGATTGTTGAATGCGTAGGAAGATCCGGCAGGCAACAATCATGCAAAAACATGGGCGCGGCGGGTTCAAGAAAGCCACTTTATAGTGAAAGGTCCATGAAGCTTCGGGCACTTGAGAGCCACCGTTGGCAAGAGAGCAGGAATGCAACAGCGATATACGCGACTGTGATTACGATGCTGCCGTACCACTATGCGATTGGACGACCTGGATAAGCTCATTTGCTTTTCAACTTGATGGGCAGTTTGATGTGAAACATATCATGTGGTTGGATGATGAGCCCAATTCTTTTATGCAACACCCCTATCCCCACATGTGCCGATCAATCAAATCTCTCCATTTCCGTCTTTTTGCATTTATGTCCCCGGACAATTAAAGGATTTAACTGTAAAAGACGGAAATCAGGGGACTGTGATTGGCTGAGACACAGAGCACATAGAAAACGAGTACAGAAGAATTCACGCATTGGATGAGGCAGCTAATGATTCTATTGACGATGAAGAAGAAAGCATCGGCAATGGTGAGCTGTGGAGGTTGGCATCTTCGTCCTCCGATCGCATGTTACTATGATCTCTATGGTATTAAAAGGGGATGCCTTGTTCATTAATAAGAGTAAATTGCTGATGTAATTACGATTGCGTCATAAGTCATAACTCGCAGTTAAAGTTAATAAGATGGGAATTTTTAGCATTATTACTGGTGTTAGTGATGTGTTATGCATTATGTTTTGGAGCCCATGAACTACCAAAGAGCCAAATCAAATACCCTGCCTACAAAATCCTCTATCTCCCTGTATCCAACCTATTAAAATCCCCTAATTTCCACCTTTTTGTGATTAAACTCACTTTCTCTTTCTGAGTTAATTGCAAAAAAATAAAAAATAAAGATACTGATTGGTTGGGTACAGAGGGTCAAAGGAATTTGGATATAGAGGATTTGTTCTCCCAAAGAGCATATGTATTATGATTGTATGTTTGGTATTGATAACAACTTCTTGGGAGGTAGAATTCTGATTTTTTAGTATTATTCGGTATATGGCGTTCTATAATGTTCTATGAATTGCTATAAATGGCAAATTATCAAGACTGGTCATAGTTTTTATAATCGTGTTGTGACTTGAACCGTGATGACTTAAGATCCAAGGTTTTGATGGTTTAACCGATCAAACAATTCGAACTGTAGATTCCTTTTTTTCAGAATTTATGGATTTGTCAACAACTTAGTGTAGTAATATTCAAATAAAAATACTACATGTATGAATTCTAGATGATCGTAAATTTTCACAATAGAATTTATGCACTACAGTAGCACACGACTACATCAATACAACTACATTGTGTACACAGTTGAGCAATGCACAACGATAGAAGTTTGACGATAAACTTGATAAATTTTACAGTGATATTAGAGAAACTAGTAGTGGTGAAAATTGAAATTGTTGAATGTATGGTTACATTTTAGGACAGTGATTATTTTTGTAATGTAGATTTAAATATTTTCTTCTAATTAATATAAATTATAAGAATGAGAGAGAATTGCGTGGTGAGAATGTAAGAGAAAAGCAAAAGAACCGTGATTCAATCGTCTAAAATTGATGGTCGAACCGCTGATTTTAAGGTTTGACAGAGGTTCGCGGACGATTAAAGTCTGATTGAGTTTCGAACAATAATGATCCATGGTTCAGGGTTATTTGAGGTCGAACAATGGTTGGTGAGATCATAAAAACAAGGAGACCGATTATATGTGAGTAACAGAGCAATGAAGTAAACATGAAACCGACATGTTGTGGGTTTGTGACCAAGCGATCTCTAACCAGAAAGGTGGAAAACTATGATTAGTAATTATAAGGATCCGATCTTGCCGATGACGAGAAAATGATATGAAGGTTGATCTAGTGGAGAACTGAACGGTTAAAACTGAGTGAGCAGATGATTTGTTTTTTTTTTTTTTTTTGATTTTTTTTTGATTTTGGAAAGAGAACTGAATGATGTAATAAGGGGAGTATCGAACGGTTAAAATGTTAATATTTTTTATATAGTAGAAATATTTTAACTCAAAAGATATTAGACATAATACCTTTAAATATTAATAAATGACAGAAATATACGAATAAAAGAAATGCAAATACATCGATAACTGAATTATATATATATATATATATATATATATATATATATATATATATATATATATAATGTCATTCCTGCTGCAATTAATTCATCCTTAATCGAATCTCAGAGTTTGGTCACTTCATTAACTCATCTTTCCGCTCTTGAGCATCGTCCCTTATCCTATTTCTCATACATTGATATTCATCGTGCACATTCATCCGGTACAAGACCAGAATTATCATCAAATACCATAAAATCTTGATCGTCGTTATTGTATTTCCTTCTAAAACTATGTATAGCCATTGTAGCAGCAATAACTGTAACTTGAGTTTCAGAACTGTACGTTGGCATGCTCTTAAAATAGCAAAAATTTTCTTTTAGATATTGTTGACAGTTGAAAATTGGTCGCCAACGCTCGAGATTTCCAAGTTGTCGGAAATAAATTTTTACGTACGGAAATATAATATGCCGGAAGTACAGAACACAATATTTATAGTGGTTTGTTCGGATTGAACTTACATCCACTTTGAAAGTTTTACTGATTTTATTCGCAATTTAAGGAGTATAACGTTAGACGTCGTCATTACAAGTGTTTAATTAAGTTCTATTAATCCTAGTTCTCGGGATTCTTCATTATCCGGGAGTTTAAATCCTTGAGATATAGGGAGTTTCTTCTTTCCAAAGCTTCTCGGTGCTTAAATGTGTCTAAGGTCAAGAATTTCCATCTTGAGATGCAAAATCAGCCAAATGCCAACCCCTTTAGTGTTGGAGGTCAAAGGGTATTTATATGTAGTGGAGTTGGTGAGAAATGAGACTCGCTAGCAAAATTTCATATCTCGGAAAGTCAGATTTCATATCCTGGGTTAATCACCAAAATAGGTGATCGACATGTGTTGATCAATAGTTTTCGAGTGTCCCACCTTTGCCAGATCACCTAGAAAATTCGTATCCCAGCGTTGGCTGGTCCTGGAATCGGTGCTCACAAATCATGGTGCGCATGGGCCTTTTTGAGTGATCAACACGGGGAAAAGCTTGTCATGGCAAGGGCTTGGTGGTGGCACGGATTTCATATCCTAGGAGGAACACAAAATAAGATTTCATATCCCTATCTGCGGCTTTAAATGCATGCATTCTACAACATTCCCCACAGCACTCACAACACTGCATGCAAGGTCTAAGTGCATTCACTCAACAAAGTTCCCCATAACACTCTAAAATACTGCATGCAACCACACCACTTGTTATAACCATTCTTCTATTCAAACACCCTCTTGCAATTAACCACCTTTCTCTGCCTCCACTTCTAACCTAACTCCACTCACTACCAATACATGCAACAGCTACACTGCACCTTATTTCAATCTTATTCATATCAAAAGGTGACATTAGCAAAACATATGGAGCCAAAATGCCAACAAGCAATTGTACCTGATGGTGTAGGCAAAACGGACAAGACTGTGCATTAATAGAGACGAAAGTGCTCCTTCATTCAACATCACATGGGCAAGAACAAGAAAAACGACACTATTACAAGATGGCATGCATATGGGAAAAGAGTTAGCACCGGTATGTGCTCTTGAATACAACCGCGGGACAACCACAAATAGCACTGAGACAACAAATAACTCATGAATAAACAACCACAGTAGTTTGAAGAGAGTCCGTGCTCCTAGCTTCCTAGTTCGATTAGACAAAAAGTGGTGCGGTTTTCTTGTTGACTAACAGATTCTGGGTTCAAGTGGCTGAGTAGAGGGAGGAGCCGTATCTGTTAATAAGGCATTAGATCTCTTTTTTTCCTATTTCAGAAGTAGTGTCAGCAAGAAAATGGAGGAAGAAAGGTCTCTCCTGAAAATAGACGTGAATACCCCCTCCTCCCCAGCATGAAGAACGTGAATCCAAATAAAAGAAGAAAACGCAGAAGGGTCCAGACAAAATAGCTCAGAGGAAAAGAAACAATTGGAGTAATAGCACATCACGCATGGACAAGTGGTTACTTCATTTAAATTAAGTTCTCAATTGTCCAAATTTTATATTTCTATGTAAATATGCTTTCTTTTAAGTTTTAAGCCCACTGCGACGTTATTAATAAATTATGATTTTGTTCACATACCACCTCAATATGCTAATTAAATTGTGTTTAATTTATAAAACACCAAAAAACACATTATAATAATCTCAAACAATTTAGACAATATTGTAAATATCAGTTTTGACATATCTTACAAATATAAATATGTTTGTCATGATTATTTTGTCTTATAAACATATTTATATTTTAGCTACAAGTTAGCATTCCTTGTTAATTTATTAATTTAAATCAGTTAATTCAAATAGAATTTAAGGACTACAATACTGATTTATAATCAATATTCATAATTTTATATTCAAAATAATCCACTTGAAACACCAATGTAGTCAATATTATCAAAGTAACAAGAGCCACAGATTTATTTATGAGCACAATCAACGAATTTAACGTTATATTATCACTTTAAATCTTCTAACCAAGTTTAAAACCCAAATTAACGATTTAATAATTATTTAAACCAATAGCTTATTACTAATATTGAAAATATATTTTTCTGCTTGAATATTAATTCTCAATCAATTTTATATTTTTTTTCAATATTCACTAAAATCACAATTTATAATTCATAAACAACATTTTGGAATAAATCACTTATTAAATTAAGAAATTAAATTTATTTCAAACTCATGAATTATGAGAACTCAAATTTCTTATTTTCTATTTTAAAAACACTATATGAGTTAGGCTTCTCACACTCATATTTTATTCTCTAAAAATTCAAGTACAGAAAACACCCAATAGTCTGTTTAACCCACTACACCATACAGACAGATTTGCAACGCCAGAAAGCGGAAAATTTGTAACGGCTTTGGGCCGTTGCTATTTAGCAACGGCTCAAATCCGTTCTGAACCTTTGGACAACGGACTTAGTCCGTTCTACATTTTAGAACGGTTCAAACCCGTTCTTTAATGTCAAACGCCCTACAATACCCCCCCTCCCCGTTCCCAATAGTACGCTCATTTGTTTTCTTCGTACGCTTCAAAAGAAATTTCCCAAAATACCTAGATCCCTTTTTTTTCAGATCGATCCCTTTTTTTAAGTAAATCTCGATCTCGATTTCAAAGAGATTTCATAAGTAAATCTCGATCGAATCAGGTCCTTTTTCCCAGAACGAACAGCTCGCGAAATCTCGATTCGAGGTCAGATCTACTCTCGCTCGGTATGTGAAAAATGTTTTTGGTTGTTTTATTGTTGAATTAATGTCGTAGAAATAGGATCGTTGATTTCCTTTTAATAGTGAATGATTGTTTGTTGATTAGATTTTAATTTTCGTTGGTTGTTTTACTCTTCGAATGCGATGTTGCCCCTGATTAGATTTTCATTTTGGTTGGTTAGTTGTTTTAATTTTGGTTGGTTGTTTGATTGGATTTGCAGGTTATTCTTTTACAGTTGTTCTTCAATTTAGGAGTTCTAGTGTGTTTTCTTTTTCAGTTGTTCTTCAATTTAAGACTTGTTATGCAGGTTATTTGCTGTAGAATAATTGGTGGAACAACCGTTCAGGCATCGATACTAGGTTTTCTTACTGTTTGACGGACAAAGAGGTAAAATTATTTCTTCTGTTATTATTACTATGTTTTTCATGTTCAACTTAAGCTCAAAAATGCACATTAGAAATTCAAGGTTGGACGGTTTTTATTTTAGTGTTGATATTATTATTATTTCTTAAATGCATAATCATTGTAGAGAACAAAGCTCCCTGGCCAATCAGCAGATCAAACGAATTAGATTTGTAAATATACGTTTGATTATATTATTAATGAATCATATAAAGCTTGTAGAGGCATCAATGTCGTTACGTAACCAATAATCATCGTATCTGCAAATCTTGAACATTGACTTTGTTTTATAGTAGTAATTACAATATAATGCAACTTACTTAGTTACTTATTCAATTTATTAGTGGTGGACAGTAGTTTCAATGAAGAAATGTTTTCTTTTTCTTTTTCTTTTCCGCTCTCGATTTCAAGAGATAACCAATTCTTGTAATTAGGCAAAATACAAATATTTTATATCAAGGACATAGATCAACATTTCATGATTTGTTATAACAACTTATTTTTATTGAATATGAGGAAAAATCATTAAAACTAAGAATAGAGAAGTCTTTTATTTTCGAATATGAGAAAAAAGAACATATAAAACATCACAATTACGCGTAACTTTCTTGCTTAGATTGCACAATTTGATAATACAATTAGTGATACAATGAATTAAATATCCTATTATATGATTATTTTATGTGAGTTTTATGGCAATGAAGCTTTTTATTTATCTTTTGTTTCATGGCAATGATAATATAACTGATCATGAGAGATGAAGCAATTAGTGATACAAAGAAGTAAGTCATTACTTCATCTCTCATGATCGGTTATATTGTTTAATCGTTCTTTTAGTTTGTTTACTTTAAAAATAGTTAAAATCTTCTAAAGTGAATATGCCTTCTTTCTTTACACAGCCACACATTAACAGTTTAATTTAATAATTCACACAGATCTATAATAAACTGTCATTATTTCTTACATAATACTATCGTTTTGACAGTATCAACCTTAGCGTAATCCTTGCAAGTTACAACTGAATTTGTGCTTTTGATGCCGACAAAATGGACCACCTCCTTTCTACAAATCAAAGCATACTACTACAAGTCTATTCCACAACCTAACCACTATATATAATGCTGCTTCCTATAACCATATTATCATACATTATGAAACTTTCAAGTATTAACCATACAGCATAATGTATATTCATAACATAAACAATGGTGAACCATACATGGACAAGGATATATATATATATATATATATATATATATATTCATTTAATACAACATAGGTCGTGCACGCTCTCGCTTTTTACCTGCACTCATGAGTTATAAGCAGAAACAATGATTAATCCGCCATTAATTCGGTTGCTGCGTTGGTGCTTTGTGGCAGTAGGAAGATGATATGGTAGTAGAACACGGGAAGTTTTAAGTCAACTTTTCCTTTTTCCATTGAGTTCGTATTTGGTTTTTCTGTGTGTATTAATTTTGTTTGTTCCTCCCCATTGTTACATTGACTTTGCATTTTCTTTTCCATAACATCAATCACAAAGCTATTGAGGATTTAGATGTGAAATGTGAGCCTGCAGTAATAATACAACTATTTCTCTGTACACTGATCCTTTTGCACAATTTTATCCTTGATTAATAATTTAATTCAAGGGGCTCAGTAACATCGAAATGTCAATACTTTGATCTTTTGTACGTAAGACAGACAGGCACACCTCACCTCTTTTTGCTAATGTATTATCATAAAAAAAAGAGAAAAAAATGCCATTTTTTATTAGCTGCATGGTTATCCTAAAAATTTTTGGAAGTCAATAGGAAATTAAAACGTTCACTTTGTAGATCAATATCACCTAGTTATATGGATTGTTAAATGGACAATACAATAACGTATGGATTGTGTAACAATCCGTATTTTCAATAACCTGTTATAACATAAATCGAGGTAGAATTTAATTCTAAAATCTGAATCAAGGGAAACGAGCTATGCCATTGCGTTCGTCTCGGAAAAATACGCGAAATAGAGTCCGAGTTTTTGAAAATCGGAGTTCGTATGACCCAGTTAAGGCCCATTGAAGTTTTCAGAAATTTCCATGTCAAAAACAGATTTGAATTTCAAGTTCAAAGTTGGAAATTAGGGCAAACTGGCGCAGGCGGGAAAATTCTCGCCAGGACCCCCATGTCGACAGGCATGTCGACAGGGTCCCCAGGGTGTCGACAGCCCTGTCGACAGCCCTGTCGACACAGGGTGGCCGGGCAGTTTTGCCTGGCGCACCATTTTGGGTCTTGGTCTGGTCTTGTGGCTTGGTTCTAGAGAATTCCGAAATCTGACGGGCCTAAACTAACCTAGGATTAATCCTAGGGCTAAAAACACTCTAATCTTCTATAAATAAGACCCTAATCCTACACTAAAACCTAATTTATTCATTCTAGTAGCTAAACTATGGCAAATTGATTTCTCAAATGGCCTCCACTTAAAAACCCTAGCCTCCACCCTCTTCAAAAATTATTCCTATGAAGATTTTGATGTTCATACAAGCATTTCTAAGTTGTATGAATGATCATTAGCTTGCATACATCATCAAGTTGCAAGCTTTATTCGCTAAGCTAGAGTTTTTGGAGTTTTTGTTAAGAGTTTTCTTATTGGAGCTTTGTTTTGGGTTTTTATATGCTTGCATGAAGGGCTTCTCAATCTTTATTAGTAGATTTGTGTCTTCATAATATTTGTAAGCCCTCTTACCTTCATTTTAGAAAC
This sequence comes from Allium sativum, assembly GCA_030737875.1. Lineage (NCBI taxonomy): Eukaryota > Viridiplantae > Streptophyta > Magnoliopsida > Asparagales > Amaryllidaceae > Allium > Allium sativum. The sequence continues at coordinate 37,097,189 of JASFAX010000020.1, read as the reverse complement.
TCTAAAGTTAATATGTGATGCAAGTTGGGATTTTTGCAAGTTCATTGAGTTATGCATGTTTATGCAAGTTCACTATGCCATGATTTGCAAGTTTATTGAGTTATGCATGTTTATGCAAGTTCACTATGCCATGATTTGCAAGTTTATTGAGTTATGCATGTTTATGCAAGTTCACTATGCCATGATTTGCAAGTTTATTGAGTTATGCATGTTTATGCAAGTCCACTATGCCATGTTATGCATGTTTAATAAGTTATGCATATTTATGCAAGTTCACTATGCCATGTTATGCATGTTTAATAAGTTGTGCATGCTTATGCAAGTTCACAATGACATGTTATGCATGTTTGATAAGTTATGCATGTTTATGCAAGTTCCATATGCTATGTTAGGCAAGTTTAACATGTTATGCATGTTTATGGTAATATGCAAGTTCACTATGTTAAGTTATGCAAGTTTAACATGTTATGCATGTTTATGGTAATATGCAAGTTCACTATGCTAAGTTATGCAAGTCTAACATGGTATGCATGTTTGTTGTGATATGCAAGTTCATCATGTATGTTATGCCAAGTTCCCTCTTCCTATCCTTTATGCGTTATTACGAATATGTAAGCGATAGAATGACGTTGGGGGGGGGGGGGGGGGGGTTGGGTAAACTTAAAATACATGAAAATATAAGATTGGGAATTTACCTATTAAGTTAGGTCTACCCCTTGGGAATTTACCTATTAAGTTAGGTCTACCCAAGTATTTGTTGACTTGAAATTATGTTTTGAAATAAAGTGGACATGACACTTAGAAAACATAAGTGTGGCCAACTCGAGGTTGGGTTGAGTTTGTAGCGTAATTCTACCCGGAACCTACCGGCTTAACTAGTGGCTACAAACAATAGGACCCAATGTGAGAAGTTGGTCATGTGGTGCCAAGACCCGAGGTTAGACCAAGTTGTGGTGTAAATCTACCCGGAACCCACCGGCTTAACTAGGTAACCACAACGAAGTCTAATGTGAGAGGTTAAGGTGCATTAAACTAATTAATGCCTCATGATTAGGGTTAAGTCAGGGTCCACTAATACTTAACCAACTTGGGGATTCGAGGGATTGAAATGGGGTTAAGTTGTGAACTGTCGGTTACACTTAACCAATTTAATCCATTTGGGGGTTTGAGGGGTTGAAATGGGGTTAAGTTGTGAACTGTCGGTTACACTTAACCAATTTAATCCATGATTAGTGAAGGGTTAAATCGCACTTAACCCTCTTAGGAAACCCTAGCAACGTGGTCTGTTCCGGCAGTAATCCCAGTTTGGTATCATCACAACCCTAGAGGCTAGGCTAGGGCGGGGCACGATTACTGGACCGATGTAAGCGACCAAAGCGACGGCTGAGTGGTACAGCGGTGCGGGTCCAGGCGGGCTACGGACGTGCACGTAATCTGGTATTGGACAAACTCGAGGCACGGGTACCAGTAGGTTTAGACTGTGCATTATTGCTTCAGTGTCTGGGGTTGACACCCGAGGGCTTGATACACCCGAAGGTGGACCCAGCACAGTCTGACTACATCCATATGTGGGCCGTATGGACACCAACACTTGACGTGTTAGGCTTATAGGGAGCCGATCGACTAGACCGTTTGGTTGGACCTTATATTAAGGTCACTTCATGTTATTGGGTCAAAGCTTGGGCCAAGGGATCAATACCTGTTATGTTGGTTTGCTAGTACACCGTGGTGCAGAAATTAACCTTGTTTATGCGATGACACCTCTATCTATCTTGTAGTTAATTCATCATGCCAGTATGTTGTTACCTATGATCATCTCAGTTTCCATCATGCTGTTAACTTTATTAGTTTATAGACTGATCGTAGCAGGGCTTACTCAGTCTTTTTGACTGACCTGTTTTCTTTCGCCTCTTTTCTTCCGTTTCCCCCCCCCAGGTTCTCAGGGAGGGAATACAGGAGCCTAGCTTGGATCTTAGCTGCTTTCTTGGATAGATCATGTATGCTTTGGACTTGAGCTCGCTATGGTTTTTCCACTTTGGGGATAACTACTTTTATGTTTTCCCTTTCGGTTCCAGATGATGTTATTTTATGTACTAGACTTGTTTATTTGGGAAATTGACATTATGATGTAGCAGACTTGTTTTTGAAATAGTTTAAAATTCCTCCGCTGTTTTATCTAGCTACTTACTCTGTTTATTTATATATATATATATATGTCATGTCCTGCCTTGTTATATCATTATGCATGCTTACCTTGTTTTAAAACGCCCCACCAAAGTCAGAGTTGCTTGCAAGAGCCACCCTGGCAGAGGTGGGGTGTTTCATTTGGTATCAGAGCATATGGTTTACGAGGAGGGATAAAAAGGTTTTTAAAACTTTTGAAAAACTATTTTCAAAACCAAGTATAAAGTATTTTCCAAAGAAAAGTCTAGTTATTTTTTTAAAGGCTATTCCCCAAAAGCCATTAGCACTATCCTTTGACCCCTCGTTTGAACTCTTTTCTTTTCGTTTCCAGCATGTCTGATAATCTCATTTTACCCGAAGGAGTAACAATACCCGATTGGTTTCGTCGGTACTTGGAAGTCACGGCACCAGTCCCGGGTGTCTCTAATGTTGTCTTTCCAGTCAAGGCCGCTGTTCCTCCTCCTCCTTCCGTAGCTGATGTTCCTCTTCTCCCTCATCCTCCACAAGCGGATTTTGCGGAAACTTGTAAGAACTTTAAGATGATGGGTGGCAAGAATTTTAGTGGAACAGAGACTTTTGTAGAGGCGAGGAATTGGTTGAAAGAGACCGAAGATCTTTTAGCCACCTTTGATATAGGTGACCGCAGGAAGGTTTTATTAGCAGTATGGTTGCTAAAGGAAGAAGCTGCATGTTGGTGGGTAGTCACCACCGCTACCAGGCCAATTGAGACTTGGGATGACTTTAGAGGAAGGTTTGGACTGAGGTTCTTATCACTGAAGCAAGGGGACATGACTATTAGGGAATACATAGATAAGTTTAATCAACTGGCTCGGGTCGATTTAGACTTGGTTAATACAGCTCAGAAGAAGGCCCTACACTTTGCTCTAGGATTAAACGAGCCATTACATGGTTTGGCCATGTCTCATATACCCTTGGGGGCGACTTTCGAGAATTTGGTGAATATGGCCCTACTTCAAGAAGAAGATAACAATGACAAGAAAGAGGTCAAGGCAAATGAGTCTCAAGGCAAGAGGGTAAATTCCGGGAAACGAGGCAAGAATAACAACAACCGCAAGGACAAGCCAAGAGAGAATAGGAAATACAACTTCTGTGGTAAAGTTGGACATATATCCCAGGAATTTAGGAAGAAGAAGAGAAAGCGGGGCGAATGCTTTCATTGTGGTGAGTCTGGACATCTCAGCAAGGATTGCCCGAGGAAACAAGGGCAAGGTCAGACTCAGTGTGCAGGACTACCTGGAGGGCGAATTCATCCCCTCAACACCGTTCTTCCAGCTCATGATAGAGGTAGTGTTCCGTTGAAAGTCTTGTTTACATTTTCTGACTTTCCCTGTTCGTACTTTGTTTGAATCTGGCACATCGCATAGTTTTATTTCATCTGATCTAGTTGAAATTTTGCACCTAAGTACTAGTCTAGTTGATGATCCCGTATGTGTTTCAAATCCAATTGGGGATTCTGGCCGTTTGTCTGTGGTCTGAGTGGATTTGAAAATTTCTATCTTGAGTATAGAATTCTCGTGGGATGTTTATATTCTCGATTTCAGGGGATATGGGTTGGTTTTGGGCATGGAATGGTTGTCCTGTTTTGGAGCCATTCTTGGTTTTTGTATATAGGGTTGTGAGGCTCATGACTCGCCTCGGTAATACCCTAGAAATTTCTAGCAACCCTATGGGTCCCGTCATGTTATGTTATCTTGAATCCCTCAACTCGTCTATCAATAGTTTGCAATCTGTGAGGGTGGTCCGAGAATATCCTGATATCTTGGGTGAAGAAAAAGGGGTTACCCCTAAACGTGGGATAGATTTCCGCATTATCTGGTTGGTAATACCAAGCCAGTTTCGTGGCCGGTTAGGCACATGACCTCACGAGATGAGAGTTAAGAAAGCAAGTCAAGGAGTTGCTTGAGAAGAACTTCCTGAGACGAAGCATTTTCGAGTAAGGTGCTCCAGTAGTATTCGTTACTAATGTGGACAGTTTGCTTCGCTTATGTGTTGATTATCGTGAGAAGGATAGACAACCGTTACCAAGGATCGATGATTTGTTCGATCAGCTTGTAGGAGCATCTATTTTCTTTTGATCCAGCCACCGGATTCCATCAGCTTAGGATGGCTGAGGATGGAATTGACAAGACTGCGTTTAGGACTCTAGATGAATTTTTAAATGGCTAGTCATGCTATTTGGTTTGACTAATGCACCCGCATATTACGTGAACTTGATGGGTAGGGTGTTTAGGGAGTCCTTGAACAAGTTTGTCGTGGTCGTCGTAGACGATATTTTGATCTCCTTAAAAGAACGAGGAAGAGCATGCTAGACATCTCAAGGAGACGCTTAGAGCCACCAGTTGAAGGTCAAGCCCTCTAAGTGTCACTTTGGAGGAAGGAAGTTGGATTTCTTGGGCACATAGTTCCTAAGTAAGGCTTAGCGGTGGATTCCGCTAAAGTGGTTGCGGTTTAAGACTGGAAAACCCTGAGGAGGGCAATTGAAGTAAGAAGCTTTCTCCGTGGCTAGTTAGTTAGCATTCCCTGAGCTTAGACTTACCCTTCTGGATCAAGAAGGGGGTTTCACAGGAAGAAGAACCGCAGTTAGTCAAGAACATGGACCAGTTGATTCGAGGCGAGATGTTAAGTCACCTCGCTAGATATATTATAGATGACAAGGGATGACTAAGGCGCGATGAGAGATTATGTGTTCCTCGAGTGGAAGACTTGGAAAAGAAGGTCCTTGAAGATGCGCATCACTCGAGGAGGTGGCCGAGTTGGTCTCAGGATGCATGTTGTGCCACCAGGTTAAGGCCAAGTCATAGAAGCCCGGCGGGCCATTACCTCCATTGGAGGTTCCGCAAGGGAAGTGTGAAAACATCTCGATAGATTATGAGGATAGATTACCTAGATCAAAGAAAGGGAATACGGGTATGTGGGTCATAACAGGTAGACTCACGAAGAGTGCTCATTTCAGTCCGGTAAAGAGCGAGAGGACTGCATCATGGTTAGCAATGGTTTACCCTCAAGAAGCTGGCCAGTTTTGAAATAGCCTACAGGAAGCCATGGGTAGGCAACTGAATCTAGGTATGGCCTATCACTCATAGGCGGATGGTTCATTTCGATTAAGCATGAGTTATAGAAAATCACGGTTGTAAGGGCAATTGGCAACGTGGATCGGTATTTTCAAGAAAAGTTCTGCTGCGTGGAATACTTTATAGTAAGTAGACGAGATCCAGGATTCACTAGTGAATTTTGGAGAGCTTGCATGAAATCATGAGGTTACAGTTATGTTTAAGCCAGGTATACAGAAAAAAAAAGAATAAGTGGGAAAAGGAAGGCGAGAGGCGATAATGAAATGAGTTCCAACTCGAATTGGGAAATAGGAGTTAGGAAGCCAAGAAATCATGAAGTAAAAAAAAAAAAAAAAAAAAAAAAACGGTCAAAGCACAGTGGAGTTAAGCTCAAGGAAACGTGACTAAGAAGAGTGAAGACTAGATATGCGCGTCATATCTCTTTTTAAGAGTGCATCCTTGATCCTTGTTTTCCTGTGGAGCTTGCTTGCAAGTTATCTTTTGTATATATCCTCTCGGTCCCATTCTCGATCTTATTTCGGTTGTAAACTCCATAAGGGGGTTATGACTCATCGGTTAGTACTATATGTCAGAGTTTGAATGGATTTCTTGTAATCCAAAGAGGAGTTTATCTTGCTTATTTTCTAAGATCTCTTTTTAGCATATCTCTCTATCCATGTTTATCTAGTTTATCTAGTTTATCGTGTTTATCTTGTCATGAGAACCTTAGGTAGAAACCCTTTGGATGAAACATGTATTTGAAACATGTTATGCTTGATGTTTGCAAGTGGTTGCAAGTGTTTGCAAGTGGTTACTCGTGGATGCATTATACACATTAGGCACTAGATCGGCTCACACACTCTTCATGTTGCATATGCATGAGTGCTTACACTTATTCATGGTTGAAACTTGTTGTGCTACCATATGGATGTTGCATATGGATGAATGTTATGCGCACTCATATAGATACTATGAATTATGTTAGGAATTTGCATACATATGGATTCATTTCACTGACATACATATGCATTAAGGAGGTTTACTGTATCAGTAACCGTCTGATCTTTACATTAGATAAGTACATATACACACACTTTTGCATATGTTCATACCACATTTAGAATCTTGTAAGGACAATGATTGCTCGTGGATGATGCTTTGAGTAGATGGATGATTGGATGGTAGGATACGTTCTTCCTAACTTGAAGATTTCGGGGACGAAATCCTTTAAGGAGGGGAGAATGTAACAACCCGTATTTTCAATAACCTGTTATAACATAAATCGAGGCAGAATTTAATTCTAAAATCTGAATCAAGGGAAACGGTCTATGCCATTGCGTTCGTCTCGGAAAAATACGCGAAATAGAGTCCGAGTTTTCGAAAATCGGAGTCCGTATGACCCAGTTAAGGCCCATTGAAGTTTTCAGAAATTTCCATGTTAAAAACAGATTTGAATTTCAAGTTCAAAGTTGGAAATTAGGGTAAACTGGCGCAGGCGGGAAAATTCCCGCCAGGACCCCCATGTCGACAGGCATGTCGACAGGGTCCCCAGGGTGTCGACAGCCCTGTCGACACAGGGTGGCCGGGCAGTTTTGCCTGGCGCACCATTTTGGGTCTTGGTCTGGTCTTGTGGCTTGGTTCTAGAGAATTCCGAAATCTGACGGGCCTAAACTAACCTAGGGTTAATCCTAGGGCTAAAAACACTCTAATCTTCTATAAATAAGACCCTAATCCTACCCTAAAACCTAATTTATTCATTCTAGTAGCTAAACTATGGCAAATTGATTTCTCAAATGGCCTCCACTTAAAAACCCTAGCCTCCACCCTCTTCAAAAATTATTCCTATGAAGATTTTGATGTTCATACAAGCATTTCTAAGTTGTATGAATGATCATTAGCTTGCATACATCATCAAGTTGCAAGCTTTATTCACTAAGCTAGAGTTTTTGGAGTTTTTGTTAAGAGTTTTCTTATTGGAGCTTTGTTTTGGGTTTTTATATGCTTGCATGAAGGGCTTCTCAATCTTTATTAGTAGATTTGTGTCTTCATAATATTTGTAAGCCCTCTTACCTTCATTTTAGAAACTCTAAAGTTAATATGTGATGCAAGTTGGGATTTTTGCAAGTTCATTGAGTTATGCATGTTTATGCAAGTTCACTATGCCATGATTTGCAAGTTTATTGAGTTATGCATGTTTATGCAAGTTCACTATGCCATGATTTGCAAGTTTATTGAGTTATGCATGTTTATGCAAGTTCACTATGCCATGATTTGCAAGTTTATTGAGTTATGCATGTTTATGCAAGTCCACTATGCCATGTTATGCATGTTTAATAAGTTATGCATATTTATGCAAGTTCACTATGCCATGTTATGCATGTTTAATAAGTTATGCATGCTTATGCAAGTTCACAATGACATGTTATGCATGTTTGATAAGTTATGCATGTTTATGCAAGTTCCATATGCTATGTTAGGCAAGTTTAACATGTTATGCATGTTTATGGTAATATGCAAGTTCACTATGTTAAGTTATGCAAGTTTAACATGTTATGCATGTTTATGGTAATATGCAAGTTCACTATGCTAAGTTATGCAAGTCTAACATGGTATGCATGTTTGTTGTGATATGCAAGTTCATCATGTATGTTATGCCAAGTTCCCTCTTCATATCCTTTATGCGTTATTACGAATATGTAAGCGATAGAATGACGTTGGGGGGGGGGGGGGGGGTTTGGGTAAACTTAAAATACATGAAAATATAAGATTGGGAATTTACCTATTAAGTTAGGTCTACCCCTTGGGAATTTACCTATTAAGTTAGGTCTACCCAAGTATTTGTTGACTTGAAATTATGTTTTGAAATAAAGTGGACATGACACTTAGAAAACATAAGTGTGGCCAACTCGAGGTTGGGTTGAGTTTGTAGCGTAATTCTACCCGGAACCTACCGGCTTAACTAGTGGCTACAAACAATAGGACCCAATGTGAGAAGTTGGTCATGTGGTGCCAAGACCCGAGGTTAGACCAAGTTGTGGTGTAAATCTACCCGGAACCCACCGGCTTAACTAGGTAACCACAACGAAGTCTAATGTGAGAGGTTAAGGTGCATTAAACTAATTAATGCCTCATGATTAGGGTTAAGTCAGGGTCCACTAATACTTAACCAACTTGGGGATTCGAGGGATTGAAATGGGGTTAAGTTGTGAACTGTCGGTTACACTTAACCAATTTAATCCATTTGGGGGTTTGAGGGGTTGAAATGGGGTTAAGTTGTGAACTGTCGGTTACACTTAACCAATTTAATCCATGATTAGTGAAGGGTTAAATCGCACTTAACCCTCTTAGGAAACCCTAGCAACGTGGTCTGTTCCGGCAGTAATCCCAGTTTGGTATCATCACAACCCTAGAGGCTAGGCTAGGGCGGGGCACGATTACTGGACCGATGTAAGCGACCAAAGCGACGGCTGAGTGGTACAGCGGTGCGGGTCCAGGCGGGCTACGGACGTGCACGTAATCCGGTATTGGACAAACTCGAGGCACGGGTACCAGTAGGTTTAGACTGTGCATTATTGCTTCAGTGTCTGGGGTTGACACCCGAGGGCTTGATACACCCGAAGGTGGACCCAGCACAGTCTGACTACATCCATATGTGGGCCGTATGGACACCAACACTTGACGTGTTAGGCTTATAGGGAGCCGATCGACTAGACCGTTTGGTTGGACCTTATATTAAGGTCACTTCATGTTATTGGGTCAAAGCTTGGGCCAAGGGATCAATACCTGTTATGTTGGTTTGCTAGTACATCGTGGTGCAGAACTTAACCTTGTTTATGCGATGACACCTCTATCTATCTTGTAGTTAATTCATCATGCCAGTATGTTGTTACCTATGATCATCTCAGTTTCCATCATGCTGTTAACTTTATTAGTTTATAGACTGATCGTAGCAGGGCTTACTCAGTCTTTTTGACTGACCTGTTTTCTTTCGCCTCTTTTCTTCCGTCCCCCCCCCCCAGGTTCTCAGGGAGGGAATACAGGAGCCTAGCTTGGATCTTAGCTGCTTTCTTGGATAGCTCATGTATGCTTTGGACTTGAGCTCGCTATGGTTTTTCCACTTTGGGGATAGCTACTTTTATGTTTTCCCTTTCGGTTCCAGATGATGTTATTTTATGTACTAGACTTGTTTATTTGGGAAATTGACATTATGATGTAGCAGACTTGTTTTTGAAATAGTTTAAAATTCCTCCGCTGTTTTATCTAGCTACTTACTTTGTTTATTTATATATATATATATATATATGTCATGTCCTGCCTTGTTATATCATTATGCATGCTTACCTTGTTTTAAAACGCCCCACCAAAGTCAGAGTTGCTTGCAAGAGCCACCCTGGCGGAGGTGGGGTGTTACAGATTGATGTCATTACATGAACTAAGTGGTATCTCTCAATTGGTTCTGTAAATAGTTTATTTATGAAGGGGACAAAAGTAGTACTGAGTTAAGTGCATACAATTAGGATGAAACAATATCAATTCAACTAGTATAAAGCAACAATATAATAATATCGCTTGTATCAGCATGAACTGCATACAGTAATAAACTAGGTTTAATAACATATGCTCAGCACGAATTGAGTTGACACCAAATTAGTTATTCATGAACATAAAGGCACAAAGTGTGTACAAATAAAATACGAAATAGTAAATAGAAATCTCAAAACCATTATAACTATTCATTTATGTATAGAAAAATTAAGTATACATAAATATCAAGTTTCATGACAACTTAATAATTCATTAATTGAATGGTTGTTGGCAACCTGCAAAAGAGAGCAAATCGCCTACAAATTATCGGAGAAGACACGTACCATCACTTATTCAGTTATTCCAGAAATTTGCTGGAAATTCGCTGAACAAAGAGGTTATTCCAGAAAGATTAAATGAGCTATGACAGCGAGAGCGCTTAAACTAACAGAAACAAAACACTTGAGATTTAATTATGAAAGGGGATAAAATTAACAGTACTGAGTTGAATATATACAATTAGGATGAACCAATATCAACTCAATTAGTCTGAAAACACTAACATAATGTAATAATATTTGATTTATAACAGTATTGATCAGTCTTATATCATTCAACCCTGGAAATATAGCGTAAAATGGTATTTCATTCAAGCCTGAAAATATATGTACATAGGGACATGCATATACATGTGCACATAAATGTGTATGAGGAGGGATCTTAATCTGGCTTTCTTATCCCCAATACATATGTTCAATGACTAAAAAATCATGTATGGTTCCATGAAATTTATTAAATATCACAAATTCAGTTATATATATATATATATATGTATATATATTAGATACACAATCACAAAGTGAAAATAGATATTCCGTCCAACTTCTCAACAATAAGGTATTGCAGGTGGAAAAATAAGAAAATTATTGATTAAGAAGAGTATTTTGCAGGAGAATTCATATTGAAACAAATGGAAAGCAGTAACTTCTCAAGGCATGGTATTATCAAAACTGGAAAAAAGAAAGTGTTGAAATAAAGTAACCTGCACGAAAAGGACTCAAAGGAGCAATGTTTATTGCATGTAAAATCAGCCAAAATAAATTGTATAGCGAATAATTTTAAATACGTTTAATCCAATGGCTTTAACCATATATCGACTAATTTATAATTGAATCTTAAATTTTGAATAAGTTTCTTCGGAGACCAATGTAAAATAAAATGTTATAAATAGAGTTAGAATCAAAAACAAAATATATACTATTTTATCATTAACTAAAATTTAATATCATGTATTGATAAATTACTATTAGCAATCAACAATTTACCTAAAGCTATTATATGTTAGTTTGAACCGTTAGATGTTTGTTTCTTAGTTGAATATTAATAATTTGTTAAATGATTTTTTGATGTCCTTCAAAGAGAAATTAATAGTTTCTTAATGTAATTTAAATACTCTTATTGTAATTTCAAAATGGATAAAGAGTGGATGAAAGAATCCGATCAAAGAACTGCACGATATGTGGAAGGAGTGCAGAAGTTTATTGATTTTGTTGTAGAAAATGGTGGTAATAAGGAAATCTATTCTTGTCCTTGTAAACGGTGCAACAATATGAGATCAAAGATTAAATTAGATCAAATTCATTACCATCTGCTTAGATGGGGAATTGCCCAAACATATACCGTTTGGCGTTTTCATGGGGAAGAGTCGGCGAGGAAGCAACAACAACCCGTTAGTGAAGCCATAAGTACCGATGAGTCTGAACTTCCTAGGATGGAAGATCTGGTCAATGATGCCGATAGATTTCATCATTTTCCACCTATAAGTTCGTTGCCAGATAATATTGGGGAATTACCTACGGTTGACGTTGATTGGCAAGCAAATCAAAGTGGGAAGTATAAATCACTTTTTGATGACGCATAAGTGGCATTGTATCCTTCATGTCCAAAAGGGATAACAAAATTATATTTCATCATCAAGTTGAATAGCTTGAAAACCCAATATGGCTTTTCCGACAATGGTGTGACTGCACTTCTTGAATTTATAAAGGAATTACTCCCTGAAGGCAATACAATACCAACAAAGTATCCCGACATGAAGAAGATGATTAAACAAGTTGGGATGGACTACAAAACTTATGATGCATGCATTAATGACTGCATTTTATACTGGAAAGATGATGCAAATAGAGTTTTTTGTCCAGTTTGCAAAGATCCAAGATATAAGACAACATTCAACGAAGAGAAAAAAGCTACCAAAGTTCCTCAAAAGACGTTGAGACATTTCCCTCTAATTCCTAGGTTGAGGAGATTGTATACTATACCGTGGATAGCTGATGCTATGACTTGGCATGGTCGTGCCAAGTCTAATTCAGATGTAATGCGTCACCCATGTGACACTTCTCAATGGCGAACTGCAGATTCTTTTGACAAAACGTTTGCCGTGGATTCACGAAATGTCACGCTTGGATTAGCAACGGATGGTTTCAATCCAAGTGCATCTCTGAGTAGCCGTTATAGTTGTTGGCCAGTAGTTGTAGTACCGTATAATCTTCCTCCGTCCATGTGCATGAAAAGAGAGTTTTCAATGTTGACATTATTGATTTCTGGGCTAAAACAACCAGGAAAGGATATTGATGTTTATTTGCAACCGTTGATAGACGAGTTACAACAGTTATGGGAAGGAGTCGTTGCATTTGACTCATTTAATAAATCTGAGTTCACAATGAGAGCTAGGTTGTTGTGGGCAATTCATGATCATCCTGCACTTGGGACTTTATCGGGATGCACAACTCATGGCTATTTTGCATGTCCTACATGTGGGGAGGACACTTGTTCTTACTATCTTCGTGTAAGTAAGAAGATGTGTTACATGGGGCATCGAAGATTTCTTCCTTCCAAACACAAGTTTCGAGACGATAAAACAAACTTTGATAACAAACAAGAATATCGTCGTCCTCCACAGCCATTGACTGGTTATCAAGTTGAAGAGAAGGTAGCTAATATCAAAATGAAAGTTGGTAAAAACAAATTAGAAATCAGTCGAAAAAGAATAAAAAGAATCATTGATGAAGAAGATGTCAATGTTCCCGCATGGTATAGGAGGTCCATCCTCTTTGACTTACCATATTGGAAAGCAAATTTGGTTCGACATAATATTGATGTTATGCATACGGAGAAGAATGTCACTGAGCATCTCATTAGTACAATCATGGGTCATAAAGACAAGTCTAAAGACGGCATCAATGCACGTAAGGATTTGAAAATCATGGGTATAAAACAAAAATTGTGGATGATGGAAAATCCTGAAACAAATAAAGTAATCATACCAGATGCAGCTTTTGCCTTGGGTAAAGACGAAAAGTTACGATTTTGCACAATTTTGAAAAGCTTGAAGGTGCCTAGCAAATTCTCTTCCAACTTCAATAACAATGTGAGCATCAATCCTCCCGAACTAATAAATATGAAGTCGCATGATTACCACGTCATAATGCAACAATTACTTCCGGTCTTGCTTCAACATTCTTATTCACAGCATAAGGATTTGCGTAATGCTGTACATCGTATAAGTCTATTCTTTAACATTTTATGCTCAAAGGTGATCAACAGAGAACATCTTTTATTAGCGAAGAGTAGTTTGGTAGAAGCAATTTGCGTGTTTGAAAAATATTTTCCTCCTGCATTTTTTGACATCAGCATCCACCTTATGGTTCATTTAGCCGATGAAGCATTGATTTGTGGTCCTGTTAGATATAGGTGGATGTATCCTTTTGAAAGGTAACCTATTAAATTTAGTTTTGTTCAACATCATTTGATTAAAATATGTACTAATTATTTATGATCGATTATCATTCATAGGCTAATGAAAATATATAAAGGATATGTGCGCAACAAAAGATATATTGAAGGAAGTATTGCAGAAGGATATATTGTACAAGAAGCTAGTCTTTATTGCATGGAGTATATGCCAAAAGGAGGCGATGGCACACATAAACATACTCGTGAGGCTTTTTTAGACGAGGATGATGAGTTTGCTGGTGAGATGCCTCTAGATATTGGTAAAGACATAACCTTAACCTCAGTGCAATTTGAACAAGTTCGTAGATGGGTCCTCAATAAATATGATAGATTGGATGAATGGGAGAAGTAAGTTCGCGAATAACTCTTGAATCTCCACCATAGTAAATCAGCTCTGTTGGCTCGCTTTTTGACCAAGCCATCCAGGATCATTCATAAAAGGAAATCAGGAAACCAAGTCCCCCAAGAAAGTGGAAGAATGGATCACCACGTCATCGTCTCGCCCAGGAACGGATCGCATGTCATCGTCTCGCCCAGGAACGGATCGCACGTCATCGTCTCGCTCAGGAATGGATCGCGCTCTATCGACTCGCCCAGGAACGGATCGCTCCCATCTCGTCGACGAACGGCACCTCCAGGCGATCCGATCCCTTGTAACGAACCGAACCCTCTGACCCGTTCAGCCACGAGCTGGTCTTCAGCGATCCGAATCGCACGGATCTGACGACACCTGTTCACAACGGCTAGTTTGACTGTTTCTTCAATGGTGGCGATGCGATCCGAAAATCTCGGGATTCGTGCCACGTGTCTGCGATCCGCCTGACAAAATCAGCTATAAATAGCCCAGGGCTTGGCATTTTTCGGGGGCTTTTTGGCAATAGTGAACACTGAGTCCGCCATTGTTGTCAAACCACTGAAATATTGAGAGAAATCACTGTTGTACTAGCTTTTAAAGCATAATCAATAAGATATAAAGTGGACGTAGGCTCGTTAACGCCGAACCACTATAAATTCTGAGTGTTATTTTCTTTTTTCTTGTTCCTCATTTAGAATTCTCTACAGTTCATAACAATTTGGGTGTTAGGTCCAAATTTTGATCTAACATTTTTGGTGCTTTCACTGAGAAACTCAGTCTTAAAGTTTCGTCATTCGTTTTCTTGAAGATTCCACCGATTCGGATATCATGGCTGGAAAAAGATCTAAAGTTTCGCAGACCAACGAAACGATCGAGGAGAGTGTGCACGAACTGGGCAACGAAGAGACTCTGGATCGCGGAGCGCAGGGGGCGATCTGATCCGATGAAAACACCTCGTTCCGAGTCGATGAGAACGAGACGATCCGCGCTACTGAAGGGGTTGTTACTCGATCCCGGGGCAACACCTCGCAGCCTCCGCGCACCATGACCACGAGTCGAACTCAGGGGGGCGCAGCGAACCGCCCTCCACGAACCGCAGCTACCCGAACTGATGGTCAGAACCCAACTCGACCTGGAAAAGAACCTATGACCCACTCCTATCGTCCTGGAACCTCTGCTCGACCCGGTCCGAGCACTATGCCCATAAGAGAGGGCGATGATGACCATTATGATCATGCTGCTCCTGTCACTGAGGGGGATCTTTCCCGCTTCGTCGAAATGTGGGATAGGTTATTTGATGAGTTAGCCGCCCAAAGGCAGGAAAGTTCTATCCTACGGCAAAACCTGACGGCTATGGATAGAAGACTTGATGAGCTAACAAGGCAAAGAACATCGCCAGTTCGTCCACTCACCCCAGCATATTCCTCTTCATCTGAAGAATCGCCGAGACCTCCGCGGCGACCGTATGAAAGAGCCGAAAACATAGAACAGCTTCGGTTCGGGACCCTGCCCTCACAAGAAGAAGAAGAACTAGGGGCAAGACCCACAAACCGTAATGTGGATGGTCAAGCAACGACCCTCAGGACTCGAGGCGTGAACAGTCCTGTGCATGACAGGCCACCTCAGCCCCGTCGCCGTACGCATACTCATGATAACAGGGGGCAGCGAGGCCCCGTCCAAGCCCCGGATTTTGTGGCTACTCCCCGAAGAGAGATCAGAGAGCCTCGTCGGGCCAGAGGCACTGATCCTGAACCTCCTTTGACTAGTGCAAACGTTGCAGCCATGGTTCACCAGATTTTGGCCGACAGCCGTGGACAGCGGAACGAGGATTGGGGGATTGACCGTAGTCATACTCCTTTTACTGACGATATTTTGGATGCAACTTTTCCAAGGCGTTTCAACATGCCACAGATGAACCGATTTGCAGGAAGATCTGATCCTGTTAAACACCTGATGAGATACTCTTGGTCGATGACTGCTGCCGCCGCTTCTGACGCAGTTAAGTGTAAAGCGTTTCCCATATTCCTGGAAGACGTGGCTTTGCTATGGTTTACTCGCCTGCCGGCAAGATCGATCTCCAGCTTCAGGGAACTAAGCGAGAAGTTCGTAGAGCAATTCCGTATCTACGCACAGAAGACGAAAAGCGTGATCGATCTATTTCTTGTCAAACAGCGACCAGGCGAAAGTCTAAAGATGTACCTGGATCATTTCAATTTGGCCGCCACTAAGGTCAAAGATCCTCATGAGCCGACCATTGTCGCAGCACTAATTGATGGAGTGGATAAGGACACTGAATTCGGGAGGTACTTGGCAGGCAAACCACCCCACACCAGAGAATTATTCTATGAGAAAGCCAATGTACATCTACGCCGGGAAGAGGTGTACGCGAACCGAAGGCTTAAAACAACCGATAAGGAAGAAGTTCAGAGCAATGTCGCCATCAAACAGACTGGAGACAGCTCGGGGAAAGTTGAGGTTAACGTCGGAAATCAGAACCAGGGTGGTCGCCGACCGGGTAACAACAATAACAATGCTAACGGCAACAGCCGGAAGAGGGGCCGAGGGAACGACTCCCAAAGAAGGACTCGTCCCAGGGCCTTTGAAAGTTATACACCCATAAATGATACTCTGGAGAATATCTTCATGGATGCGTATGAAGTCCTCCAGAATAAGAGGCCACCTCCTAGAGAGTCGACAGAAAAAGAGCGTGAGACAGGGAAGTTTTGCCTCTTTCATCAAATTCACGGCCATTCGACGAATGAATGCCGTCACCTGAGGGACGTAGTCGAAAGGTTGCTTCGAGAAGGGAAGCTAGACGAATACAGAGTAACGCCTAGGGACAGGGGGCAAGCAGTGCAGGCCCCGAATCAGAATCAAAATCAACTTGCTGCTAAGCCAACTGCTCAGCAAAAGGGAAAGAATATTGTAATCAACACCGTGATCGGTGGACTTTACCTTGCTGGGCACAGTTCCAAAGCTTTAGATCAATATGTCAACGCAGCCAAACAACACCTCGAAGTGGGGGAATGTAGCAACCCCGAGGACAGTGTTCCGGTGAAGCAGCAAAAGATGATGACTGATGATGTTGTTTTCCGAGAGCGAGAAAGCATTGGGGTCCATGCTCCAACTGAAGATCCACTTGTAATCACGATACCCATTGGGCCAGCCACTGTTCATAAGGTACTGGTGGACAACGGGAGTTCTGTTAATATCCTTTTCAAAAAAGCCTTTGACCAGATGAATCTTGAGATAAAAGACTTGAAGCCCTGCCAAGGATGGATTCGTGGATTCAACGGAGCATCCACCGCACCTATGGGTTACGTAGAATTGCCAGTTACACTTGGGGAAGGAGAACGCCAGAGAGTGAGAATCCTTCCCTTTGTGCTTTTGGATGTCGAATCGCCATACAATGCCTTCTTGGGCCGGCCGGCCCTCGCAAAATTCAGAGCCTGTATAGCCCCCTGGTGCTTGCTATTGAAGTTCCCCACAGAAGCCGGCATTGGTATCGTCAGAGGGGATCAAGTTGCTGCGCGAGCATGTTATGTTACCGAATTAAAGTTGCTTCGCAACGACGGGGATATCGAAACTAAAGGCACTCCTCCCCCTTTGGGGGCGGAAACCTTATAGCAACCAAAGAGGATAATTGTTGGAGAGTTGCCTAGAGTGATGCCCGAGGATATAGATCCCAGAGAGGATCAAGAACCCGGGGGCAGAACGGCAACTCCCAACGAAGCAACTGTGGATGTGCCAATCGATGACAGTGATCCGGAGAAGGTCCTTAAGATTGGATCCCAGTTAAGTCCGACTCTTGCCGAAGAATTGACGACTTTCTTAAAGAACAACTTGGATGTATTCGCTTGGATCCATGCGGACATGTGCGGGATATCCCCATCAATCATGAGCCATTCTTTGAGCATTAACCCCAAACATCCTCCAGTGAAGAAAAAAAGGCGAGTGCTGGGCCCAGAGAGGTCCGCTGCCTTGAAAGAAGAGGTAGGGAAGCTAAAGAGTAATGGATTTATCAGAGATTCAACTTACCCAGATTGGATTTCGAACCCAGTCCTGGTAAAGAAGGCCAACGGGAAGTGGCGAACGTGTATCGACTTCTCGGATTTAAACAAAGCTTGTCCCAAAGATAGTTTCCCATTACCTCGAATTGACCAGTTGGTAGATTCGACGGCAGGTCATGAGCTTCTCTCATTCATGGATGCTTATTCAGGATACAATCAGATTCCGATGCATGTTCCGGACCAAGAGCATACTAGCTTTATCACTGATCTGGGATTATATTGTTACGTAGTAATGCCCTTTGGTTTGAAGAATGCAGGCGCTACGTACCAACGTTTGGTCAACAGAATGTTTTATAACCAAATCGGGAAAACAATGGAAGTATACGTCGACGATATGTTGGTTAAATCCAAGCAATCCCTTCAACACACCACTGACTTGGCAGAGATGTTCGGCATTCTTCGAAAGTATGGGATGAAACTCAATCCCACCAAGTGTTCATTCGGTGTTGCTTCTGGAAAATTCTTAGGATTCATTGTCAGTTCGCGCGGTATCGAGATTAATCCGGACCAGATCACGGCAATCAGGAACATTCAGGAACCTAGGCAAATTAAGGATGTGCAAAGCCTTGCCGGAAAAGTGGCCGCACTAAGCAGATTTATCTCCAGGGCTACGGATAAGTGCGTCCCATTCTTCGAATTAATAAAGCGAGGAAAACGCCACTTTAAATGGACACCTGACTGCGTGGAAGCGTTTCAGAATTTGCTCAAACACTTGGAGAAACCTCCAATTCTATCTAAACCAATAGACCACGAGGATTTATTCGTGTATTTGGCAGTATCATCTCATGCCATCAGCTCAGCATTGGTAAGGGAAGAGGAAAAGGTCCAAAGACCTGTGTATTACGTGAGCAAAAAATTAACAGCGGCAGAGCGTAATTACCCACGGATAGAAAAACTGGCGTATAGTTTACTGATTGCCTCCAGAAAACTTCGGCACTACTTTCAAGCACATCCTATTATCATATATACTGATCACCCACTCAAGCAAGTTCTACAGAGACCAGAGGCGTCTGGGAGATTAATCAAATGGAATATTGAGTTAAGTCAATTTGACTTGAACTTTCAGCCCAGACGATCAATTCGGGGGCAAGTGATAGCTGACTTCATAGCAGAATTCACTGTTCCTGAAGAAGACATAGCAGACGAAGAAGTGGAACCCTCAAAGTTACTTTTCGACCCTAATGTCTGGAGATTATATACTGATGGTGCTAGAAATAACGAAAGATCCGGCGCTGGAATAGTGCTTGAAACCCCCGAGAAACGATTGATAACTTATGCCATCCGAATGGAGTTTCAGGCCACTAACAACGATTCTGAATATGAAGCTCTGATAGCCGGATTAAAGGTTGCAAAGGTACTAGAAGTCACAAAACTGAACATCTTCTGCGATTCCAAGTTAGTTGTGAACCAAGTTACTGGGAGATTCCAAGCTAAAAGTGCAAGATTGATTCTATACTTAAAGAAAGTGAAAGAGCTGCTGAATGAGTTTGATCACTACAGCATATCTCATATTCCGCGGTCAGAAAATCAGTAGGCAGATAAGTTGGCAAAGATGGCTAGTTCTAACGATCCTGAGGTGATAGGGCTAGCCCCCGTTGAAGTACTTCGGTCTCCCAGTATTGATCAGATGGAAATCGACCTTGTAATGGTGACGGAACCAGAAAAGGAGTCGTGGATGACTCCTATAAGGAATTTCCTAATGGATGGAGCGCTTCCGACCAGGAAAAGCGAGAGGCGTAAAGTGATTCGTAAAGCCGCCCGATACGTGCTGCAAGGCGGAATCCTTTATAGACAAGGGTATTCAATGCCCCTCCTTCGGTGCATAGCCCACGATGACATCAAACGTGTGCTGCAAGAAGTCCACGAAGGCGAATGTGGCGACCACACTGGGGGGCAAACCTTGGCGAAAAAGATATTGCGTCATGGTTACTTCTGGCCTACCATGAACAAGGATGCAGTAAAATATGCACGACGATGTGATGCGTGCCAGAGGTTTTCAAAGATACCTAGGGCGCCTCCGAGCCAGTTAAAAACAATAATGAGTCCATGGCCTTTTGCTATGTGGGGAATTGATATCATAGGAAGTCTCCCGATAGCGAGGGGCGGAGCAAAGTTCGCCATTGTGGCTGTAGATTATTTCACTAAGTGGGTCGAGGCAGAACCACTAACTACGATCACAACTAAACGGGTGATCAACTTCATCGTGAGAAACATCATCTGTCGATTCGGGATTCCAAAAATTGTGATAACAGACAACGGAACTCAATTTGATAGTGCTGAATTCAGAAACTTCTGCCAAAGATACCACATCGAGAATCGATACACCTCCGTGGCACACCCACAATCGAACGGGCAAGTCGAAGCTGTAAATAAAGTAATTAAGTCCATTCTGAAAAGAAGAATGAAGCGGGCTAGAGCCATGTGGGCTGACGAATTGCCCTTGGCACTATGGGCCTACAGAACGACATATAAATCAGCGACAGGACATACCCCGTTCTCCCTTGCTTTTGGAACGGAAGCAGTCATCCCGATTGAGATAAAGGTACCTTCTCATCGGGTGACCTATTATGATCCAATGTCCAATAATGAATTGCTCCTTGAGTCCCTGGATATGATCGAAGAAAAGAGGGATGAAGCCGACCTGCGTGCTCTGAGATGCAAACAACAGGTCGCCCGATATTACAACAAAAAGGTCCGAACCCGAACCTTGGAACCCGGAGACTTGGTTCTGAAACGTGTCTTTCCACCCCCAACTCATATGGGAGCGAAGTGGGAAGGACCGTACTCTATTCTCAGCAAGCTTGATAATGGAACCTTCAAGCTGGCAACCGTAGATGGAAAGGAAATCCCCAGAGTGTGGAATGCCCAACATCTACGGCCATATTTAACATGAGAAGCTTCAAACTTATTCTTTTGCTTTGTTAAAAAAAAAAAAAACTATGTACAGGGCATGACTCGCCTAGAACAGTCTGATTCTTTAAAGCAAGAGATTATAAAGTGGACGTAGGTCATGATTCGACCGAACCACTATAAAAATACTGTGTGTCAATTACCTTTATTGCATCTTTATTTATTTGCCTATGAAAATCAGTGTGAATAATGCAGGTACCTGAAGTCCGGTGCCGACAGTTCCTCTCATAAACTAATCAGAGGAACCCAAAGCCTTGGTAAATGCTCTAGCTGCTTGTCCGACTGGTTTTAATCCTCGGAGCTTGGATTAAAATGTAAACCTGAGACGGGTTTGAGGAGCATGCATGATCGCAGGCGGCTGAGCGCCAACTCTAACTCTCCAGAGAGAGAGAGAGTATAAAAGCGTCTCCGATTGAGCGCTGAGAAAGAGCTCCTTTCCCGCTGAAGGATCGGGGAGCGAATGAATCGCTGAGCTCGAACTCTAACTCTCCAGAGAGAGAGAGAGTATAAAAGCGTCTTCGATTGAGCGCTGAGAAGTAGCTCCTTCCCCGCTGAAGGATCGGGGAACGAACGAATCGCCAAGCATAAAACTCTAACAACTGATTATGGGGGCATCACGCGCTCCTATGCGAACACTAAACTTTGATATAACAAGTGTAACATAGCATGAACATTCTTCTTCCTGTTGATTGACTGACTTATAATTATTAATAGTTGGCTAACGACTAAACGTGGAAAGTTTCTATGAATACAGGTACACAATGATGTAAGAAGAAACAAATCCTTGTTTACGTACTGCAAATCAGCAAAGTGAAAACAAGTTAGAAACAAAAGTGAGGACCAGTCTCACAATTACACTTCCTGGCCAGTGGGAAGCTTAAAAGACAAAATATCAATAAACATCCTATTTATGCTTTGATATCTTCTCTCGCTTCTGCCTCTCCAGCCTCTCCTTGTCGGCTTCAGATGGATCCCCCTTCTTCCTTTTCCGCTTGTCCACGAGGGGAGCATCTAACTCCTCTGAGGTCTCCTCTCCCCCATCTTTTCCCTTGCTTCTGCCGGAGAGGGAAGCCGGGAAGTCATCAGGGTTTGCAAAGTGAAGTTGCCGGCTGATGGACTTGGACTGGATTTTCATAATCATCCCAGTTTTGGGATCGAACTCTGCAAGAGGAACCACATCCAAAGCCTCATCCCCCACCTTCTTCAAAGCCAACTCTTTCTCTTGTCTGATTTTTCGGCTGGCCAGAGGTTCCTCATCATCATCATCATCGTCGGCTTTCTTGGTGCCGGTGGTATCCTCTTCGTCATCCACGTGCCGACCATCCAAGTCTTTTAAAGCCTCGATAGTCTCAGCATCTTTGGATACGTCGGCGCTAGGCACCGAGATGCTTCCTTCAGCTGTTGCGGCCTCGACTCGCTCTAAAACATCGATTTTAGCACCCGGCAGGACGATCCCCTCCTCCACTTCTCTCTCTTTTCCAACACCCTTGTCGGCGGGCTCGCCACCTGCATTATGAGAGACACACGTTACTAATTCAATGGGTTGTCCTGTTAGACGACGACACTTCGCGATCGCTTTAGCAAATTGTTGGGAAAAGAGAAAGGTACCTTCAGCAGATACTCCCTCTTGAGTAGATCCGGATGCTCCAACAACCACGGGAGTTAAGCCTAAGGGGATTAGCGGATCGTATGGGTGATACTCCTCGACTTCGGAGGTTTTAGACTTGGCGGCGGAGCTGGAACCTTCGTCAATTTTGCTTTTGCCTTTAGCCATGGTTCTCTCCTTCTCCATTTCCGCCAGGATTAAGCGACGGCCCTCTGCCAGATCCTCAGGCTCGTTGTCCCTTAGGATGCTTTTCATCAATTCATCTTCATCGATCTCTTCGACCCCTAGTCTATGTTTTTCGCCTTCCACGATGGCATCTCATAAGTTGGCCAAAGTAACATGATAATCCGGGATCCATGAGATATTGCGAGTTTTGAGAACCTGACCGAGGAAATCAAAGATCATCTCCTCAAACCCCTCGATTTCTTTCTCTCTTTCAAGGAGTTTGTTGTTGGAGGCAGTGGCCATTTCAATGGCGCTCTCAACGTTCTTTTCGGCAAGAGCTGCCCGTCTCTCCGCGTCTGCCACCTGATCATTCAAAATCACTTTTTCCGCCTCTGCCAGAGCCAGCCTTTCTTTTAGGCTCGCTTTTTCCGCCTCCCAAGCAGCCTTCTCCGTCAAAAAATGGCCTTGTGCCGTTACCAATTCGATGTTGGTCATTCTGAGGTCTTCAACTTCCTTTTTTAAGGCCATTTTTTCCTGGCTATTGGAATCCAGTTCTGAATGAAAGCGCTGCTTGGCATTTTCTAATTCAGTTTTATAGTTCGCGGCGTCTCTCTGTTCCAAAGCGAGCTGGGGTTGAGCGTCTTCCAGGTCCTTCTCTAACTTTGTCCTAGCCCTTTCATTATTTTCGAGTTTTGCTTTAGACCTATGAGCTTCTATTTCGAGTGTTCGGATGACCTCCGAAAGATTAAGTGCGTGCTTTTTCATCGCCTTGTACTGCTTGGCCACGTGACGGATATGCCCGATAACTTCTTTATCCCAGTTTTTAGGAACTGGTTCCAAGGCAGGAACAAAGACCATCCTATCGAAGAACATTCCTGGAAATTGTTCCCGTAGCTTTTCCAGCCTACCTTGGATTTCAGGACCGTGAACGTAGTCCCGTGACCCGGCGGCAGCTAATTCTGGTTGGCTGGTGGGGACAATGTTACTTCTCTCTTGCTCAGTATCTTTGGATGAATCTCTGTCCCCATCTTTGGATTCGTGACGCCTTTTGGACGACCGACTGTGGGAAGGCGCACTCTTTGGAGGAGTCAACTCTTTTGGAAGTGTCTTCCCCCCGGTCGGAATTGTTGGATGACTCGAAGGCCTGGTAGAGGTTGATTTGGGTGGAGATCGAGTTTGCGAAGAGCTCGGCTTATGAGAGGGACCGCGAGGGCGCTCAGTACCCGAACGAAGGCTGGGGGTGCCTTCGCGAAGAGAACGGTACGAATAAGATTTCCTGCGCGACATCGCTCCTGCAAAAAAGAAAAGAAGAGCATATTATCACATTGAATATCCACAACATAATAGTGCACGGTCAGGCAGTGTGTGTGAGGTGTGCATCCCATATAATTCCCCCTAACAGACCCGGGCCTGGAGACAGGCTCGTCTGGCCCGTTTCACGTCCTCTTGTTGAATCAGCCGCCTCTTCGGGAGCAGAAAAGAAAGGCTCCTCGCCGAAGTCTTTTTCCGTGTATTCAATGTCGGGCAGAGGGATTTTATTCAGTTCGTCGAATAACTGTTCTTCTGTCAATTCGTCATCACCGACAGTTTCCATTGGAGCAGATATAGGGATTTCCTTCGACGCATCACCACGGGACTCATCCCCCCTATATACATTCAAGTCTTCGTCGTCTTGGATGACTATCGGAGAAGGACTTTTGTGAAATTTGGTTGTCTCCACCGCTTGTGAAGTTCCCTCTCCTTCCGTCGGGGGCACATATTTATAAGGTTTGCCGCCGGTTTCAAGTCCAAATTTCCTATCCAAGAGGCGATGCTTATGAAGGTTGTCATCCGTAATGCATTTTTTAATCCTTAAAAAGTCGGATCTGCTTTGCAAAAGAATGGATAACCGGTTGTTGTATAATGCACCCTCTGTTTTCGGGAAGACATGATCTGTTTAAGACAAAGGAAAAAGCGGAAGAATGTTATTACTTAGACTCCCCAAGCAAGATATTCAACTAGGCGATCAAAATTTACTTGATTTGAGCCATCTCCGTGAGCATCCAGCCTGTCTTCTTATGTAAAACCAGTCAGACTTAGGATCCCCGATGTTGCTGTATCCGTCATACAGAACTTTCCTGTTCGCCACTGATTCAAAAAAGGAAAAGTTGGGAGTTGCAGAAGAACGGTGCTTGAAGAGAAAGAAGAACACCAGGTCTCTGAATTTGAGTTCGGCGTGCAAGATTTCCGCATAAGCAACATATAAAGAGTATAGAGACGCGTAGGCGTTTGGATGAAGCTGCATCGGGGCAATGCCTAATCGTCTCAGAGTTTCAATGACAATTGGAGGGAACGGAGGAATAGCTCCTACTAGACACATTGTCCGACTGATCGACATATACCCTTCCGGTGCTAGATGGGGTCTATCTTCGCTTCCAGGTGTCAAGACATCGTCCCAAGGAATGCCGTGTCTTAAGCAGATTCTCTTGAGTTTTATCTCGTCGAGCTTGGACGCTAAAGAATCAGAGAATTTATCTATCCCGACTGCGCCTGGAATTTCGTCCGGAGCTCGCTCGTCAGACCCGGAGTTGTTGCTGGATGACGTACTTTCTGTCGGATCTGATTCTGTGGCTTCATATTCAGACCCAGAATCTTCACCTTCTGGATTGATTGGAGGAATTTGAGGATTATGCTGTTCAGGAGTCTCGGATTCCGTTTCGGCTACAGATCTTGAGGAAGAGTGGTCGTTCGACATTGCTGCTAGGACGAGAAAATATGAACGATAAGATCAACACTACCCGTCCCCCGTGTGTGCAAGTGCTGCTGTGTGTGCTTGTGTGTGCGCATTATTAAAAACGATAATAAAACATGAAAGCAGTCGAGGTTATTAAAGGTCGTTAGCCGTCATATGTAGTCAAATCATGAAGTCATTTAGTCCAGAGAGATCAACATCAAGGCTCTATCCTAACTGTCCAGAGTTTTTAGCGACAAGACGCTGATTAAAGACTGAAATTTCTTCGTATCACTAGCCGTGAGACGGATCGCATAGCAGAGGGATCGCTCCCTTCAACTCGCATAGCAGTGGGATCGCCCCCTTCGACTCGCACGGCAGAGGGATCGCCCCTTTCCGGATCGTAGAGCAGAGAGGTCGCCCCTCATCGAATCGCCGGATGAAGGGAAGGCTCCCTCACGAACCGTTGCGACTACCGTGATACGACACTTGGTTGCCATCTCAATCTTTCGTCTCGCCACTTACTTCCGTCCTCAATCATTGACCACGATCCGAGTCGGCCTTCTCCTTCTGCATCCTTATTCTTCCTCATCTTCTTCCCATCCTCAAGTTCTGAGCTCCACGTTCAAATGGCCATGGCGACTTGGTGATTTATTCGGAAAGTAGCGGATTTATATTGTTTCTCTCTGGAATCAGCCGTAGAAATTCAGGAAAGTAGTATGAGGGTGCTTTCTATAAAGTTACCTTTCTAAAAACTGAGAGAATTCTTGGATTTTCGAAAGTTTTAAAAGGTTGGATTCGTTTTTCGATAGCTCGCGCGAGACGATTCAGCAGAGAGGAAAAAGAAGGAGAATGAAGAGGGGAGCGTCGGCTTATATAGGCAAAGAAGGTGACCGTTTGTCTCCCCTCCTTTGTCTTATTCGGTCCACGAAGCGCCCCACAGGCCACGATCCAGAGATGGAATCGCAAAGAAGCCCACGGACCGCTTTGAAATGACGGCCCACAAAACTCAGAGCCCGATACGACTCGAAGGAAGATGCGCTCCGTATCGCACAAGACCCTAGGAACTCAACACGCGACGAGCAGATGACCAAATCGGACCGTGTCGTCCTATGGCGATCCGATTCATCCATGTGTCAATTTGAACCGATGCGACTGTAAACTTGCATCCCTTCAGGAGAGAGCCAATAAGCATCTTCGAAGCATGTTTCATCATCAATAAAACATACTTCGAGGGGGCAAAATGTTGGCTCGCTTTTTGACCAAGCCACCCAGGATCATTCATAAAAGGAAATCAGGAAACCAAGTCCCCCAAGAAAGTGGAAGAATGGATCACCACGTCATCGTCTCGCCCAGGAACGGATCGCACGTCATCGTCTCGCCCAGGAACGGATCGCACGTCATCGTCTCGCTCAGGAATGGATCGCGCTCTATTGACTCGCCCAGGAACGGATCGCTCCCATCTCGTCGACGAACGGCACCTCCAGGCGATCCGATCCCTTGTAACGAACCGAACCCTCTGACCCGTTCAGCCACGAGTTGGTCTTCAGCGATCCGAATCGCACGGATCTGACGACACCTGTTCACAACGGCTAGTTTGACTGTTTCTTCAATGGTGGCGATGCGATCCGAAAATCTCGGGATTCGTGCCACGTGTCTGCGATCCGCCTGACAAAATCAGCTATAAATAGCCCAGGGCTTGGCATTTTACGGGGGCTTTTTGGCAATAGTGAACACTGAGTCCGCCATTGTTGTCAAACCACTGAAATATTGAGAGAAATCACTGTTGTACTAGCTTTTAAAGCATAATCAATAAGATATAAAGTGGACGTAGGCTCGTTAACGCCGAACCACTATAAATTCTGAGTGTTATTTTCTTTTTTCTTGTTCCTCATTTAGAATTCTCTACAGTTCATAACAATTTGGGTGTTAGGTCCAAATTTTGATCTAACAAGCTCATATAGATGTTTTGAAATGTTATTGTTGCAGGAGGTATGCCATTTATGTGAAAAGTACTAAATCTCAGTCTCGAAGTGGGGTTTCCTCCGTGGAAGCATGTCAAAGCTTTACTGTTTTGATGCGTGGCGAGGTATCTTAAAACTTATTTCATATTTCGTGCGTACTTAAAAAGGATCGTACATCGTATTAATCATATTTTCACATATTTTATTTTTTAGTTGGTGAAAACAAATGATGTTGATTCAACTCTTTGGCGGCTTGTGAATGGGCCAAAGTTCAATGCGCGTAGTTATACGAAGTACCAAGTAAATGGTTTTACATTTTCCCCAAAAAGTTACGATGAGCGGATGGTAACACAAGACAGCGGTGTATGCATGAGAGCAATTACAAAATTTAGAGCCAGTGGAAAAGATAAAAATTATAAAGAAGCAGAAACAATGTATTACGGAGTTATTCAGGAGATAATTGAGTTGGATTACATAGATTTCAAGCAAACGGTTTTTTATTGTGATTGGGTAAAGGTCGAAGACAAGGTCAATGGTTGCAAGATTGATCCTGTTTCAAACTTGATTACAGTTAACTTAGGAAAATTAAAGACCAAAGATAGGATGAACGATGAGCCATTTATTCTTGCGTCGGAAGCGGGTCAAGTGTTCTACTCAAAAGACTTAAAAAATAGCGGATGGTTTGTGGTTTTACATACACCTAAGCGGTTGACTACAACCGTGGATGACGTTCAGTTTCCTACTGCTTATCAGTCAGCCTTTGAAGATAACCAAAAATTAGCAGACCTTATGAAATGCATATGCTAATATAGATGTTTTTTTAATTGAATTGAGTTGAATTTCATATGTGGTTATATTTGTTGACTTTGAATATTATCATCGTTTGTAATGTTTGTTGTTTGTGGATTAGTTTGTAATGTTTGTTCTTCTATTTTCTTCGTATGGCATATGAGAAATTATTATCATGGAAGTTTAGTTTCTCTTTTTTCTTTTCAGTGATATGATATCGCATTATCGGCATATGTGAGCAAGTTGACAATCCATTTGAAATAGCTCAGGCAGATGAAAGTATTTCAAACTGCTTATGTATGTACATATGAACAACTCTTGCATTATAAAAGGTAGAACATAGCAAGGCAATAAAGGTTATATTTTGAGTTAAAAAGTATATTTCATTGTTTTACAAGTATTTAACAGGAAAAGTGTACTTATGTTTCGATCAATGTAATAAAATATGGCTAAGCTGAGCTGATCGAAATAAAGGTTATATAACAGGAAAAGTATACTTATGTTTTGATCAATGCAATAAAGGTTATATTTTGAGTTGAAAAGCATATAACAGGAAAAGTATATGTTTCGATCAATGTGGAGCTGAGCTGATCGAAATTAACTTATGTAATTAGTTTGAAAACCGCCATATTCACATAATAAGCTTGTAAAATATGGCTTTTGAGAAAAAATTCCTTAAAGCACCAAACAATACAATAAGCGTTGAATATTTTCGATGTTATGTTGGAAAAAATTCACCAAATTCAAAGTATAAATTGTTGATCAATATGTTAATCTTAGTTATAATAGCTTAGGCCACGTTTAAATTCACTTATATAAGCCTTTTTTTTTTCGATTTTTGAAAATGGAAACCTGTTTGTTTTTACTTTCGAAAAACAAAAGACAACTTATATGATTTGATCCAACAAGCCCTTGTTTGCATGAAAACCATTACAGTTACCGATGACAACTTATATGAGTTAATAATACATGAAAACCATTACCGTACAAATAGTATCGGTCGGTCAGAAATGACCACATATACTTTTACAGTTACAGATGATCAAATAGTTATTGATCTTCTGATAAATCGTTTATTGGCAATAATATATTTAACAATGCATAAGTTTCATTCAACATAAATTAAAAGAGATTTTACAGAATTTATCTTATATGCCTTGGCTAAATTTCATTACCTAAGCAGTAAAATATACAGTTGCCTGACAGACCCAAAAAAGAAAGAAAAAAAAAAGGAGAAAAAACACTATACAAAGCAATGAAAGCATAATCCAATTGAAAAACCGTATAGGGGTGAAGTCTTAGGTACAGCAATTCAGTAAAGAGACATCCGTTTAGAGATCAAAAGCTCCAGATATGCAACAAGAGGATACTAGCGATTGCAAATATACTAGAAGAGCTTCCAAAGTAATATCCTACCGGATTCACATAAGCTGATCCAGTAGGCCTCCCAGGGAGGATAGCTTGTAAACACAACCAAAATTAAAAGGATATTGATACATAATTGCCGTTAAAAGCAGTACTGAAAGTTGAAGGCACTGCTGAAATTTTGCACGTTTTCTACTCTGTGGTTTGAACTAAATACAACAACATTGGTTCTTATTTTAGATCATCGTCAATTGTTAAGGTTGTTTGGCCTGCCCATGTGGATAACGTAAGTTCGTACTCCCTCCGTTTTTGTTCAAACGAGGGTATATTAGACCTATTGAAAATGAAAATGAAAGCTTCATTAAACAGAAATTCTCAAAGTAACTTTCAATTGAAGTTGCATGAGTTTGATTCCCTATGCAAATATGATAAGTCCAATTCAAAATCTACAGAAAATTAGGACAAAGAACAGAAAAAGGATTATAACTCTCCGTAGTCAGTCTTGAAAAATAATGTTTTTTGAGCAAACTGTGAGAAACATGGATATAACATTCCCTGTATAAAGGGTTAGAAACTGGCAAAAACATATGACCACTTAGTAGCAGATGAAATGGTAAGGAACCGGGGCTATCTTCTTTGTTGGGTTCTCTGTTATATGGAGCTGTTGTGTTTACTGTCCTTTGTGTATGTTTGTGTGCTATAGTGATTCAGATTGAGCTGGTTATGAGTCTGTTTTGTTTAGTATTTGTTGTTTGTCATTTTGTACCAGTTCTTTCCTTCTTTTGTATTTTGTTTTGTAATATAAAGTACCCTTGTATTTCAATTTTTTTTTGGCATTGATACACTAAATTAGCCCATCCTTGGTTTGAATGCTGGGTCCGCCCTTGTGTGTTCTTTGCTTAAAAGGAAATTTTACTTTTACAAGTATATAACAGGAAAAGTAGTCACTATGTTCTGACAAGTCAATTATCCTATGTATAAAACCACTTCATCTTTTGTGTTTGTGTGGTCTTTTCGTATATGCCTTGAATAGTACCAATCTCTGTCTTTTTCAAATACTCAAAAATTGCATTTTATACAGCAGTAATGTCAGAAGCTGCGGAAGCGTCGAATCATTCAGTCGCACATTCGTCATCCTCTCAACCCGAGAAAGTTGAGGCAAACACATATGGTGCTCCAATTTCAGATAATGCTGGAAAAGTAGGCAGTAAAATTGGTAAATTGGTGCGAATTCACGTGCCGATATCATATGAAAGTTGGGATAAAGTTCCCATAAAATATAAAAATGACGTTTGGGATGAATTGCGGGTAAGCCTACCAAGTGTATAGCATTTTGACCAATATAATAGCTGTATGTTGTGGTCTATGCTTCCTATTTTCTTATACACTTTATGCAGGATTCACCATACATTAATTACTAATGTCGCGTTATTGGCTTCATCTGTCGCTTTTTATTATTTTCATAAATGGTTTTCTAGTCTTCTGCAATTATCAGGTATTTGGTATTATGTTATTTCCAGATATGTGTTTTTGGATTTATATTATTATTGGAAAATAAGGATTCCTGATCTTTTATTATTTCTAGTCTTCCATTGTGTTCAACTTTTTTGTATGGTCATCTCTTACTGCCAGATTTGGTTTCGATGCTGGATGTAGATTACCACACTTTTATTATTATTTCTGACTGACATTTTGGTGTTCTATTATTATTTCCAAAATAATTTCTTGGATTTCTGTTAGTACCGCAAGACTTATCTTTACCTTATGATACATGTTTTCAGCTTCCAATCCAATTTCCTGATATGGATTTCAAGTCATCCACTCTTATCATTAAACGAATCCTTTAAATCTCCATTATTGTCTCTAAACAAAATTCTTCTAAACTTCTTCCATTGTTTCATGAAAATTGTTAAGGAATTATTGGTTGTTCATATTAATCAGCCAAGTCATTTTTCATGAAATTTATGTTACATGACTGAATCTGGTCTTAGCTTAAAGAGTATTGAGCTATATAATATTAGATGAAGGCAATAACGCAACATTAGTACTACCAATGCTGGTAAATTATATTTGGTTAAAAATACTATGATAATTAACATAAGTAAAAAGTATTGAGCTATATAATATAGCAGCTTCTTTAGTTTGTACTTTCTGTTTCACTTTTTTGAAAGGGAAAGTCTATTATGAACATGCTAATATATGTGATTAGTTCTCTGCAATACTCAATCCGAAATATGTATATCAAGTTCATGTAATAAAATAATATCACTTTACATGTGTTTCTAGTCATCAATATACAGAAATTTCTAGTCATTTTATGCTCATATTTTATTTCGATTGGCTTTCATGTTGAGTCTACTTCTACATGTGTTTCCAGTTAAAACTCATTTTCATGTTGAATTACACATACATATTTTTAATCTTCATCATTTACAGGAATTTTTTGAGGTAGATTCAGATGCAAAAGAGCTTTATTTGAAAAAAATGTGCGAGTCATTTAGAAGATACAAAAGCGAATTGAGGACCGGGTACTACGACAGATTTGATAATGATGAAGAAAGAAGGAAAAACTGTCCCCCAAAAGTTAGCATAGAAGATTGGGACGGATTCTTGAAAAACGAAGCAAAACCCGGTGCACGCGAAAGAAGGGAGCTAGGCAAAAAAATAGATCACAGTACAATTATAGTCATCACAGTGGTCGTACAAGTCATGCCGTAGTAGAACACAAATTGGTACACATTTTTTGTTTTCCTGTTTTTTTTTTTTTTTTTTTTTTTTTTTTTTTTTTTTAAGTCTCTTATTAGTTCATAGGCGGCAAGTCTATAAGACAGTTTATTGATCATCAATAATAATGCTAGAAGTTGTTATGTGCGTTTATCCTCAAACGCCCACAATATAAGATTTTGTGCATCATACTTGCCAATGTATGCATGTCGGTTTATATTGTGGAGAAAATTAAGCTCTCCTTTTTGATATGATAAACCATATGCACGTCGGCTTATATTGCATGTGTGCTTTATACTGGAACGTGTTCATACTGATGACGAACTCTTTTTTTTTTTTTTGAAAAAAAAATAATTCTTGATTGTTGCAGGTAAGTGAGAATCCAGAAAAAGAAATCACACGTCGTCAAGTATGGGAGAAAACTCATACAAAAAAGGATGGCACCATATCAGATTCGAATTCTTCGTACTTTGTAAGTTAAACAATATATTATTTCAGTTTAGTAACCTATCAATTCATGTAATATTTTAAGTATTTTCATATTTTAGGATAAAATTGCAAAAGCAAAGGAAACAATCAATGATGGTGAGGAACAAAATTTGACAGTGGATGAAGACATTTTATCACAAGTGTTTGGCAAGGATAAAAGGGGACGAACTCGAAGTGTTGGAACTATGATATCAAAATCACAAGTTAAAGCTTCTACCATTCCACGTAAACAACTCAAAAAGAGTAAAGCAGGCTCGGATATTTTGACAGCAAGGATGGATACAATGGAGGGGCAATTGGGTAATATGCAAGGGACATTGAATTCAATTGTCGGCTTGTTAAAAGGATATATGAGTCAAGAAAACCCGATAACAGACATTGCTTCCAACGAAGGTGGAAGTGGTGGGACACATCAGGAAAGTGGTGGAAGAACGTCGAACAACGACGTTGTTGCTAATCCGCTGATTTCGCATCTTTCGGCAAATCAAAAATGTGAAGTGTTAAACTTTAATCTAGAGGTTGTTGCAACAGGTTTAGTATGCAGAGATTCAACGACATCCATCATACATGGAAAACCCGTACCTCCAACACATGAGAAGGTGATTGTGGACAATATACTGTTACCGGATGAGATCACAGCCAGACAAAATCATCCTCTTGCTATGACCTTTGGTGACGTTGGAGTCGGCGGTTATGTGTGCCATCCAAAGAGTTCAATTCGATATCTTTAGATGGAGGAGCAGGTATGAGCTAATACAGTCTTTTAGATTTATTTCGATATCTTTAGATAATGGTTATGTGATGCCGTTCAGCATTTACAAATGCATTTTATTAGTTTTTACTGACTATTAAGAATGTCAAATCTTAAACAAAGGATATGACACACTAAATGTACTGATGCTTGCTGAGTTGAATTATGTCTAGTATATACAATTATGTCTAGTTTTTACTGGTTTTCTTCCAACTATTGAACAAGGAATGATCATATAATTCATTTCCTTGTGTTCAAAAAGCACCAGACATCTGCAGGAACTACAATAACCATGTTTTGGTTATTATGAACGAAATTGAACATGATTTTTTTTTAACTATTTGGATTGAAGACGTACGTACGACTGTAAAACAAGAAAAAAACTGACTGAGTTTATATTCTCATGTATATTGTCCACACAAGTGTTATACCAGCACCATTATGTTCTTTTTTGTCCAAAGCATTTTTCTTTTTATCACAATTATGAGGGAGTAGAAAATTGTTGTATAAATACAGAAGGCAATCTGAGAAAGAAATAAAAATAATCATGAGGAAAAAGATATCCAGGCTATCCTCACCTTACATTTTGTGGCCTTAAAATACAAAAACAAGATTTTATTTGTCTCCAACGCATGTGCCCACCCCGTAAAATCACAAAATTCGAATTTTATGTATGGTTTTGATAGAAATAAACTGAAAAATATAAAGAAAAAATTGAATTATTTTGTTGGGAAATCGCTTCAAATGTGTAACTTTGTTTAGATTCCAATTTTTCCATTTAAAAGTGGATGTTAAGTTTTTTTTATTTTTTTGATTAGATTCTAACATTTGGCCTTTTGTTTGCGTAAAAAAACATTTTGAAACTTTTTTTGTTGTGTTTGCATTTTTTTCTAATTATAAATTACAACATAAAACGCGCGTATAGGCATCTATTATATAGACATATTTGTTGTTTATTATATAGAAAAATAGTGTGAAGAACAAAATTAAAGAAAAATTTAAGTATAAGAACGAGAGGTAAAATATTTAGTCAAAATGACACTTTTTAGTGTAAAATAAGAAATGATGGTGATCCCTGAATTCCTTAATTTACACTAAAAAGTGTGCATGTGACTAAATTTTTGATCATTTGTCCTTGTACATAAATTTTTCTTAAATTCTGTCCTTTTGCCTAAAGATTAGATTATGATATTCGACTAATGGATATTGATACTTTTAAAATTATAAAAGACACACTAAAAATTATATTGGTTGATTTCTTTTTATAAGAAAACAAATAATAAAATCATATTTATTATTTGGTACAAAGTTTTTCTACAACTTTATTTACATTGCATATTTCTATTTCAAAATGGATACTGAAATTTTTCAATGTGGATTTGAACTTTAGATATTGGGGTATTTTGGAACTTTGGACCAGACAAAAAAAAGTTGTGCTTGTGTTTTATGTACAGTTTTAGTAAGTATAAACGACTAACAAAAATATGAATTTTTGTTGAGATTTAGTTTTGAACTTGTTATCCTATTAAGTATTAATATACCTATTTTTCCATTTCGAGAATAATATTGTCGGTTCTTTTGAATGTCCAATTTGTGACATCTCTTTGTTTATAGGAACAATTTTGAATGTTTATCCGATCAAAAGCTGCATTTGCATTCCAATGTTTAATAAATTTCTAATGTATGCATAAGACAAAATTTTGGTATATATGCTAAAAAGTTATTACTAAATCTTTTCTGTAATATATATGATATTACATTTGGTACCACATAGGCTGCGGATCTCACAAATAATTTCTTTCCTTTTCATTAACATTATTTAGCAGTACATTTCCTTCTCTCTGAGTTATAGCATTTT
This sequence comes from Allium sativum, assembly GCA_030737875.1. Lineage (NCBI taxonomy): Eukaryota > Viridiplantae > Streptophyta > Magnoliopsida > Asparagales > Amaryllidaceae > Allium > Allium sativum. The sequence goes on along the minus strand of JASFAX010000020.1, from coordinate 37,061,859 downwards.
TTTTGTTTTTTTACATTGAAAATGACAACTTTGTATTTTTGTAATGTCATGTAATGATGCTACTGTTTATTTTTTAAAAGAAAAACGATGTACATAATATATATAAGAACGTCAAACACTTGCTAAGTTGAATTATGCCGATCATCTCCAGTTCGCTTCATGAGTCTTGGTACTTCATTTTAAAAAAAGTGGTAAAGTTGTAGATTGAGCTAACATCCATGTCCAATTTTTGAACCATCATACTTGGCACCGAGCCTTCCAACAGGGCTGATTCACCACATTCTCCGTTCATCCTGTTGGAGGAAATCGGTCCGTCGACGTTTGGCGTGTTGGATGTGTCGCGATCATAAGTAATTTATTGATTTTAATCATAGTTAATTCTTTTTCTTATTATTTTTTTAAAAAAAGATTTAATAACTTGTGCAAATGAATTCGATTTAAAAAAATATACTGTACCAAATGCCTGTATCCTCATAAATATGTATGTGACCGAAATGTTATCCCTTCCCATTAAAATCGCAGTAAAAATAAAGCTTAAGAATTTCTTATGGTTACTATGTGTATATACCATGTACCCTATATGTACACAGAAAAAAGAAAAAAAAATTGCGCTCTTTCCGAAGTGAAATGAATTATTAAAAAAAAGCCTCAGGGTTGAGTGCTATTACAAAGGAATCAAAATCAGTTCCAATTATATGTTCTGTTATTATAAAAAAAAAATTCTAAAAAATTATTTACGTATGGGATTTGGCTTAACAAGGTCAAGCTGTACTTTCTTCTATGTGCAACTTATTTTTCCTACTGCCTTTGAAAAGAATCCATGAAAACTTGAACATTACAGCCAACAATTTAGTTAAGTCATAATGGGTTGAACTGTGAGTGGCAATGTCCAAAGATGACTCATTTATATTGCATGAGTGATTGTGGCTACAAGCTGCAAAGGAAAATATAACATTTTTAATGGTACCCATTTTATACTGTATTTAGTTTCAAGTTTTGTCAAAATTATTTATATAGCTCACATGTTCGAAAGGCTCGCTAGTTTCTTCGATCAACCATTTTTGGCAACACACTCACCGCATCATAGTATGATTTTATAATTATTTCATATATTTTTACTAGACTGTAGTTCATTCCTACTTTAATGAAATTGTACTGTTATGTAACCAACCTGTTTTTAGTTCATTCTTACACAAATACACATAAGAAGAATAATTTTTTAACTGCCTGTTCTGTTCTAAACTACACTGAGCTGAAGTAATGCAAGTCTGAAATAGCTCGAATTTTTTTATGCAGGGAGCGAGGTGAAGTAATGCAGACTCTAACTCAAGAAAGAAAGCTAATTAAGTAATGATGCAACACTAATTTATGATATATGTGAACAAGTAATATCATTGTGATGAAGTTGAAATGCACTGTAATATTATTTTAGCTACGTACCGCTATTGAACTTTGTAATGCACGGTAATATTTTGCTGCTACAAATTGTTAGAACTTTTAAGTTTGTAATATATTGTGAAGTTTGTTGTTAATTTTGGTTTTTATGTTGAATATATTGGAAATATTTGGTTTATTGACATTTATTTTGTGATAATATTCTGATCTGTAACGTTTGTACTGAATAGGCATTATCAGATGAGAGGAAAGCACAATTTTTTTTTTTTATATATATATATATTATAAATCAGCAACGGCTAAAAGCCGTTGCTATTAAAAATGTAGCAACGGATTAGAGCCGTTGCAAAAATGAAAATTGCAACGGCTCTAAGCCGTTGCAATTTTTTTGCTACTCCATGTTTTGCAACGGCTTGTAGCCGTTGCGAAATGAGTTTGCAACGGCTCTAAGCCGTTGCAAATCGGCGATTATGGTGTAGTGACCCAGTGCTCAAAAATTCTGGTTGTTGCACATACCATCCCTGGAGAGCAATCAATGGACAAGCTTTAGCATACTTCATTGTCGATTTCATAGAAAGGGGTGATGAAAAGGAAGAGCTTGTACATGCGGTGGTTCGATGGAAGTTGTTTGTTGATGGAGCCATGAATGAATAATGTTCAGGGGCAAGAGTAGTGCTAGAGACTCCAAAAGGTCATTCATTATGCTATGCATTGAAACTAGACTTTCCATCAATAGACAACGAAGCCTAGTATGATGCTTTGATACTGGGTTGAAGATAGCAAAGGAGTTAAATTTGAAAGCTTTGCAGATTTTCAGTGATTCACAGTTGTTAGTACGCCAGTTCGAAAGGAGTTTCAAGCCAGGGGAGTAAATTTTCGTGCTTATTTATCTAAAGCTTGGGAACTACTCAACAATATCGACTACTACATCATCTCTCATATCCTTAGGGAAGATAATATGAAGGCGGACTCACTAGCCAAGTATGCCAGTACGGGAGCTCAGCTGTTGGTTTGGTGCCCGTTGAAGTCTCTACGATCCAAGTACCGAAGACGTCGATGTTGATTGGATCGTGGAAACAACTCAAGAGCTAGAATCATGGATGACTCCAATCAATAATTATCTTCTCAATGGAATGCTCCCAGTTGCTTCGAAGAAGCGGAAGGAGCTGCTAAGGAAAGCCCCTATGGATCTCATGCAGGATGGTTGGTTATACAGGTAAGGCTTCTCTATGACTTTGCTTCTATATGCCTCTAAAGAGGAATCCAAGACAATTTGGTTGAATTACATGAAGGAGAATGTGGAGGACGTATGGGTGGTTAGACAATGGCTAAGAAGATTTTGGGATATGGCTATTTCTGGCGTGACTTAAACCGAGACTCCGTAGATTATACTAGAAAATGTGGCAGATGCGAAAGGTTCACAAAAATTCCAAAAGCACCATCCATATAATTGACTCAAATGGTCAGCCCATGACCAATCGCTTTTTGGGGGGAATGATTTAATTGTAGAATTGCCAACTGCAAAGTCTAATACAAGATATGCCATTGTCACCGTTGATTATTTCACCAAGTGGCCTGAAGTAGAGCCACTAGCTACCATTACCTCAAACAAGGCTACTGATTTTGTGTTGAAAAATATTATTTGCAGGTTTGGTGTGCCTCAGAAAATAATAACGGACAATAGGACTCAATTCAAGAGGGAGAAATTCAAAGCTTTCTGTGCCAAGTACAAGATCCAGAAAAGCTTCGCAGTTGTGGTCCATCCGCTAGCAAACGGGCAAGTGGAAGCAGCCAACAAGATCATAAAGTCAACCATTAAAAAGCGTCTCGAAAAAGCTAAAGGTGGTTCAATAGATTAGTTGCGCTTACACTACGGGCATCTCGGCTGACTCACAAAACTGTGATTGGGCACATTCTATTTTCCTTGGAATTCATCTCTGAAGCAATGGTTCCTATAGAGCTGAAAGTTCCCACTCACCGTAGAATTCACTTCAATCAAGCAGTGAATGAGAAGCGACAGCTAGAATCACTCGATCAGCTGGAGGAAAGACGAAATGAAGCAGAGCTCCGAATTGCAGCACACCAGAGGAGGATAGCTAGGCACTTCAATAGCAAAGTCCGCTAGAGAACTTTCGAAGTTGGTGACCTTGTGCTAAAGAGGGTGATGACTACTATAAGAGTATTTGGGCCAAATTGGGAAGGACCATACATCATCAGTTAGAAGCTTTTAGATAGCATATGTTACAACCAAAATTAACTCGGAAGCAAGCTAACGGTGAAGGGGTATCGGAAGAACACAAGAACATAGGAATTCTCCAAAAACCAGAGCCAAATACTAGGAAGAACCAAGAGTATAAAAGAATAATCTGAGAGCTGCATAAACCGACACCTTCTTAGGAGAAAAGAGCTCAAAATCTACAAAATACCGGCACAGTATATCCGGCAAGATATACCCGCCAGGGTATGTCCGACAAGGGGTTCTATAGCGGATGGTCGTCTAACTCAGAAGACGAGAAAGAGGGAGGTAAGAGCTCTGATAACCGAAACCCGGAAAGATGAACGGGCTATCGATATTTACCTGTTTCATACCTATGCATCAGAAGACAAAGGCATCAAGAATACCAAGCTGAAAGCACGTAAGAGTTATCTGGAACGATCTTCCAAAATATCCACTGTATAAGTGCCAAAAGGCCACATTGATAAACAACAGACAAATCACCCAGAGCAACCTTCCGAAAGGCCAGGTTATACCCGTAGACTGCACCAGAAAGCAAACTAGAACCCTAAAAGGGATACAAGCTGTCCATACTAATCTGCCTAGTGCCAACACCAACAGGGGTTCCAAACTGACAGCTATCTACATACATCACGAGGGCAAGCTCCTCAACGCATTCATGAGAAAGCCGGAATCCTACACCCGGAAGCCACAACTGGAAGCATAAGTGTCTCCCAAAAGCCATTTACATCGACAAGCTCATATCAATCACGAAGAAGCCCGAACTGACCGGGACCCTCACTCCGGAAGCTATAATCAGCACCGCAGAGGTGACCGGAAGCCATCCGAGAACAAGGAGAAAAGCGGCCGACAGAGGCTTCTGCAAGCCCATGGCCAATAGTAGAAGGGGCCCTGAATTCTCTATAAATAAGACCCAAGGAGTCACATTTTGAGGACGATTTCCTCATTCTTATTCTTGTATTCTTTTCTTCTCTAGAGTAAACCATAATTCTTAGATCGATTTGGGGATTTCTTCTATCCTATTCATGTATTCTAAATCAAAGACCAATAAAGTGTGTATCAATATTTAGAGTATTTCTTTATGGGTTTTTTATATGATTTCCTAGTTATTGTTTCCGCAACACACTATTTGCTTCCTACATGTATATGAGTCTATACCCGAACCTTTCCGTAAGCAAGTGAAACACCCCCCCCCTCCTACAAATTTAGACCCTTCCGCAATCTCAGTGCAGAAACCCTCTCCATAAGCCGTTAAGTCTTTTCTCTAATGGTTGTACTTAGGAATCCTTCATCCCAAGGCAACTGTTGGTTCCAGAATCACTTAAGCATGATACTCACCCACATTGAGGGAAGAGTAACTATTCTTTTGGATTCTAAACCTTGATATTTAAGAGACGGTGAACTAACTCAAATTTGTGAGGCTAAACAACATATTTGCCCCCTTAGGAACACTTCCATAGACTTAACTTCGGTGTTGACCAAAAATATCATTAACACTTTGGTGCTAGAAGGAGGGTTTGAACCTCCGACCCTTTGGTGAACCTTTCCACATATCTATCTGTGTTGTTCCATCCCAGATTGGACTAAGGCTTTGAAGAAGCAAAGTTACGGGTAAGAGGTCCCGACAAGAATTTTCTGGATCTCGAATGGATAAGTCAGAAATCAATGACCCAAGAGTGATAGAGGAACAAAGGCTGAGAGTGGAAGCCTTGCGGATAATGAAGCGGAAACGGGAAATAGAACAATATGCTTCCGACGCTTGGGATAATAGCCTTTCCCACATAGGAAAAACCCTAAACCTCCTCCAAATGGTCGTACATCAAAGGATATTAACATTTTCTCTCACATAAGGAGAACTCTTCATAAGAAAATCAGAAGAATAGTGTTTGAACAAGAAATACTGGATGATTTTGACCACAACACCAACAAATGGTCTGAAAGGATAGCACCTCAATCTCAGTATACCTTGGGAAGTAGAAACGAAAATATAGGTAAAACAACAAAACTATGTTGCAAAAGGGTTAAGTCTTAGCGGCAAGAAGAGGGGATTACACCAGGATTACCCAAGGGATACCACTTTACCACTTCAACAGAAAATATCTACTTCCTAACCAAACGCGGACTCAACTATTGGCTGTTCGCAAAGAAAAAACCCAAATACGAAAGGAAGTCTGGAGGACTCTACTGTCATTACCACATGATGAATGGACATGAAACAAACCATTGCGGAATCCTTGAGGAAATGGCCATCAAATTCATCAACCAAAGGCAATTACAAAAGTTTATAAAAAGTTCAGATTAAATTCAATAAAAGTCCTTAGGGAAAGGATTACCAAACACAAACAAGGGTATGAAAAACCCTCCTTTCGAAGCTCAAAGAAACCCAAGAGGGGTCAAATCACGAATGCATCAAATCCCTTGTCATCGCCATATTGGTTAGTGCAAGGCACTCCCCGGAAGAGAGTGGTGTGTTATCCTTTTTCCATGCCCAAATCAGAGGGGGATATGTTAAAGAATCAAAAGCGTAAGCCTCCGTTTCACACCAGAAATGGTCGTGGAAGAGCATCTAAAATTAGCAAGCCCTTCCTCTACTCGCAGAAGAGTACTCCATGCCTGTGCTAGCAACTAAGCACGTCCTACTTCTGTTCGCAAAGAGCATGTCCTACCTCTGCTTATGTTCTGCATTACCCGTAAAAGGGAACGCCAACCCCTATCATCGCCTATGATGGTCAGGATTGGTCTCTCCTCGAGGGGGGGGGGGGTGAAGCCTCTACCAATACCTACTATGGTTAGTATAGAGCATCAAAAGCGTAAACCTTTATTCCATGCATACAATGGCCCAGTCTATGTTTCTAAGACCTTATCATCTCCTATGACGATCAGGATAAGGCGCCTCCTGGAGAGAGGTCGGGTATGTCCTTGGGCCGTGCTTGTGGATAAGTTAGCCAGGCTCATTGAACGCGCATGACCAAAGAGTGGCTGACAAAACACATACATCCTTCTAGAGAGTGGCTCAAGAATCACGTACAACCTCTGCTTCACAAATCAAATCTAAGAGGGATACCAAAACATTAATGCTAGAAGTGGATTTCTGGTACTTAATCTCTAATTACTTAGACAAGGGTTGGTTCGGGTGTTCTATATTAATATCCGAATCTGGGTTGATTCGGTTCTCAATAAAAACCAGAAGTGGATTTCCGATCTCCTACATTAATAACCCGAATTGGGGTTAGTTCAGATCTTCACAAATACCGAAAGGGGGATCCCGATCCTATTTCAATACCAAATCTGGGTTGATTTGACTTTCAGCCAAGGCCATAAGTGGATTTCTAGTCTGCTATTTTGATACTTAAGTCTGGATCGAATCAAATGCCAATCATAACGAAAGGGTATATTTCTAATCTGACCATGAATATCTGAATCTCGATTAATTAAGAATCTTAAATCTAAACAAGAAGGAGTTGTTCTACCTTCTCACCAACCCGAATCTGGCTTTGAATTACATTTCCACTATTGCTAGGTGCATTCTCACTTGCTCAAGAAGTGTGTTTAACTTATACATTCATCAATTTGTTATCCAAGTGAGACAAATGTTTGCATTAACACACAAAACACAAATAAGCACTATAGACATTTCATATCTTACATACCTCGATACTATTAACCTTACTGAGAGCAAGTGAGGCTCTATGAAGGCCTGTAAAACAAACTAATAATGAAATGTGCCAAAGATATGCACCGTGTCATGGTGAAACCATAACGAATGAAAACTGTTTACGCTGAAATGTGTGATCGCACGTTAAGTAATACTGTTATAGGTCCTGCCTCTTTTCATAAGCATCATCACTGTAGAATATTACATGCGACAGGCAATATGCTAAGTACTTCGCATCTTATAAAATAATTTTCAAAAAAAAAATGTAAGATAAACGCATCTCCAGAGGAGAGAACACCCATACCCCGGTACTAAAGCTTCTGTATGAGCGTAGTCAAGCTCTCAATGAAAAGCTCCTTATTCATTAGACAAAGAGGAAATTATAGAATGATGAATCGTAGTATGTAATAGTCCATCAATCTTTCACATCTTTTCAATAACCACACATGAATCATCCAAGGGTTTAGGGTGCAACTTCAAAGCTCGGTTGAAAGCCTTGCCCATTTCATAAAGAGATTTGTTTTCCTTCTTCAAATCAAAACGATTTTTGCATAAAGCCCGCTTCTCCTTTTGTAATTGCTTATTTTTGGAAGTGTAAAGATCAGTATGACGAAAATTATCCTCACCTCTTTTCCTATCGTAAAAGGCTTTCATGTTGGCCTTAGTCTGTCTATGCCACTTAACGACGAGGATGTGATCCAATCCAAGTGGAAAATCCCTTATCTCAATCTCTGGGGACTTGAACTCCATTGAGACTTGAAAAAATTTAGGCGTGGAGATTTCAAGGTTACATCCAAAGATGGATTTCCATTCTCTGCATTTTGTTAATACATCATCACATTCTGCCTCTAAATCAATAACTTGATAATGGAGTTCACCCTTTTCTTCATCAAAATCAATAGAAGGATTTGTCTTTATATCCCTCTTCACTTCGAGTATGTTTTATCCTTCTGCTTTATATGAGCCTCCAATATACCAATTTGTTCTTTCAAGCATTGCACAAGTAGTTCCCCGGATAGGGCAGATCTATCAATAGTATTGCTAAGAGAGTCCCCCAGAAAGTCTCCTAGGGGCAGAGTAAATCGAACACCCTTATCAACGTAAAAGGAAATGTCCTCGAGTGAATTTTCATGTTTATATAAACAAATGAGCTACCACTTATAGAATCAAGTTCCTGAAAATAAACATCAATACTAAACCATAAAACTGCCTACAAAAGAAAGGAAGAAAGTGAATACATATGCAGTTCATATCCGTGCAAGTTAACATCAACTATAAGGGGTGTAATAAATTAATATTTCTCTCCAATGCTTCCTTTGTTCATGTTACATATTAATTTCGCATGGTGGGCCCTAAATTTCTTTAATATCGTCCCCATATTGTCGCCTAGGAAGTTAAAAGATAGCTTAGGATACTTCATATAGATAAGCTTAAGTTCTCTCAAAAAGCGTTCCCTACCGGATTTATAAGTGGACTTTGTAAGAAATTCCTTCCTCAGCCTAGAGAGAGTGCAGGTCGCCCTTGGAAACAGAATAATTAGTGAAAACAAGATTTTTCCCACTATAGGAATAGGTCATTAAGGATTGTTTCTACAAATAAAGAGGAGGCTCAAGAATAAAAATTCATACCTAAGAGATAAGGGATACTGTTTGTATTTTCTGTTCCTCATGAGGTTCTGGGAGAACGACTTCTTCAACAAACCCACCATCTCCACATAAAGTAACTAAAATATGTGATGAATTAGCATTAGCAAGGCCCAAGGAGTCACTTATAAACACAGAAAGCAAACATTCCTCACTGCAATCCTTATTATTCCCACACTTGAGGTCAGAATCATTGTTGTGATCACCTATGTCATCACCACTAGTACGCAAAGTCGGATCTTCGTCGTTACCCGACACTAACTAATCAGGCAGCTCTTCAACAAATAAAAGATCCTTAACCCTCACCTTGTTCCCTTTAGAAACATCAATATCCTGTCTAGCCATCCTAATTCTCCCCAAGATTCTGCTTTGAAGGGATGAATGGATGGAAAATCCATACCTGGAAACTTGCTGCAATTATCGCTATAGGCCAAAGAGAGAGCCCTTTTAATACTCCGCCACCACGTCTGGAAGATGTACCCTCAAAAACAAGAAAATCTTGTCCTGAGTCTCATAAATTATTCATTTAGCATTGGAAAATGTTGCCTCATTTGTTCTCAACCTCTTTGCATGCTCCGCCAACATATCCGACTACTCGTGCTTAAGGGCTAAAACTTTAGCAGCTACAGAACTGTCGCCAACTCTTTCCCTCTCAAGAGACACTCTCAGCTGACCACATGCTTCTTCGCTATTGCTCCTTGCTTAAGTTAAGTCACGGATCTTAGACTCCAATGCGGCCTTCTCTTCTTTGGGCTCTTTTGTTTCACGAGATAATGAAGCCACCATTACACCCGCAATGTACCGACCTTTCGATATCCGGAAAAAGATAACGTAATGATTAACCCTTATATGAGGTCAACAAGTGAAGAATTCGGGAGAGCAAGAGTATGAACCAAAAGTTGTTGCTTAACGAGGTGAAGAAAAAAACCAGACCAATCCATATAAGCAAACCCTGGAATATCGGAAACATCAACAGAAGGTAAGGTAGATCTAATAATGCCATCAAAGTCTGAAGCTGGTAAAGGAGGTTTACGGGAACATATTGTCGATAAGAAAAGAAGAGCGGCTCACACTCTCTCAAATTCGAAACTCCCTGAGAATCGGATCTTAGAAAGTTAGCAAAAAAAAAATCACTTCCTGTGGTCCCCACTGAAGAAGAACACATGTCAGGAGAGTTTCCAAGAAAAGGGACAACGGGACTAAAAAACAATCGACTACCAGGTGGCTCAACGGTTTCATCACCAAAAAGACGAGAGATAAAATTTTCCTTTTTATATCTTTTGATAGAACCACTGCTAGCAGCTAAAACTACTCTCTTTTTAGACAAAGACTTAAGATAGGTGGAAGCAGTTGGAGAAATATGTGGATAATCCCCACGAAAAACTGAATGCAGAAGAGAAGGTTGTCCTAGAAAATTTTGTCCCAGGGGTAATAGGGCATGTCTGCGAAGAGATTTCAAAGATAGTAGAACAGAATGCTTCCTCAATTCATCAAGAACTCCACCCATGGCGTCAATCACTTGAAGCTCCTTCGCTTCAAGCTTCACCCCCTTGAGGACAGAGGTTGGAAAGAAATAAATATAAAAAAGAGAGAGAAGAATTGTTTACCGGGATCCATAAAAGTTCCAGATACACCAGAAAGACGCCTTATGAAGAAAAATTGATCCCCCTAGTTGCTAGGATCAATAATAAGATCACTAACCCATTTTCTTGTCGGATTCGGGTAAATGATAAGGGGTACCGACCCCTCCGTTAAACAAAGAAGAGATTACAGGACATTGACATTAAGAGAAGTTCAATCGCCAACGCTAAGGTTTTCAAGCATAAAAGGAGAGTATACGCATTCGGAGAAATCTGAATGGGAGAAAATTTCAAGTAGCACAGAAGCTTAAGCACAAATTCCGGGAAGGGATAGAAACCCCCATGTTGCATGTGAGCCACGGTATAGGCGAAATATCCTTCTAGTGGATGGTGGATAGTGTCTTATGGCGAAGCAGGAACGGCTCAGTTCTGATCATACCAAAATCATGGAAAATAGCATCCACCTCCTCCTGGGTACTGACAAACGAACGTTGTAATATGTGTACCTCCTTTGAACAAATCCTAGCAGATTTGCTTGACCTAGAGTCGTCAATTTGTGGAATCTCAAACAAGGTCCTGTCAGGTGATATCGTAACATAAACAAGTGTTTTAATCTTATTTCCATCCGATAAATGCATGCAAACTACATATAGGAAAACAAATGATATAGAGTTTTGTTAACCCATTAGACGATAATTATTGACTACGAAGATCTCTTCGATGTCAACAATTTAGATTACCTTTTATCAATAAACTAGTTATCTATACAAAACCTTGCTTCCCAGAGCCCGATAATGTTGAGGGATTGACGCAATTCATTAAAATCACCATTACACATCATTCCAAACAATTATCGGGAGTTTAATCTGCCCTAGGGCCACCGAACCCCAATTCAGGGCATAATCCAAACCAGCGACTAAGATTAAAGTATAATACTTACGATTAGTTAAGCCTGAAACCTTGAAGAGTAGCATGGTAAATTCTGATGAAAAGTAACCTTCTTTGAGCAAAATGTTATGCAGGAAAAAGGAAGAAAAGAAAAGAAGATTTCTTTTGGACAAGAGCTCACCCTTTTCATATCTGCCACACATCTAAAATCAGATCAATGAGCAGGATTCATATTGGAAAGGAAAAAAGTCAGGATCCCTGCATGATCAATGCCTTACAGCCTCTTCTTTACATAACACACAATAAGTAACTTCACATCTACCGGATAACCTGAATCGATAAACCAAAAGGATCTTTACCGGACACACTAAACACCAAAACTAAAGGGGAATATCTTTGTTTGAAACAATATAGAGAGTAGGACATCCAATAGAGCACCATTCTCGACACACTTCGTTGCAAAAGTAGTTGTCATGGTTCTACATAGGAAGTATAACGGAAACAACCACAAACCAGATAGCACAAAACCAAGTTGATAGCCTAATAGTAAAAAAGATATGAGTACGACAAAATGACATTGAGGGAATTGGGGCAAACTAAATTGGCAGACACACCCAAGAGGGACCCACACAAACCCAATACCAGTGTAGCAACGTTATCTCCGAGGGTCGAGGCAATAGGGGTGAAGCTCCAAGACGGAAGTGAAAATTTTGAAATAAATACTGCAAGCGCACAAATCGTGTAATATACAGGTCGAATCACAGGGAGGCAAATTAAATAAAATTATTTAGACAATATCTTGGTCGAGCTAGACGAAATTTAGAGGTTGGGTTGTAAAACAATAAAACTATTATTGAATTGAATCAGATCTAAATCTAATCTAACCTATATTCAATTCAATATGACCTAGGAAAGCAATAAAAAGAACAGAAATTAAAATTGCAGAAATATAAATTAGCAAACAGGAAATAAAATTAGGATTACCGCTGAATCTAATTAGACGGTCAATCACTAATGAAAACAAGTACAAAATACAAGTAGTGTTCTACCAAATCTAATCGTGTAGACAACGCTAATTGATAAGAAAATTAAAAAAAAATGCAGAAAAGAGAAAGAAGAAAACTTTATTGATTCCAGGATGATCGTTACAATGAGAATAAAAGGGTATTTATATAGATAGCCAACCCTAACCCTAACCCTAATACAACGACAAATGGGTCTTAGGGAAATCACAAAAGAGTTTACAATGAGAGTTACAAATGGGCCTTAGTGAAATCTAGTAAATTTGGGCCTTTCCTCTTTTCCTCTTGCTTCTTTGATAATTCTTCATTGATCTATGATATATATGGCCTTTCTACCTATTATTTTCTTGTTCAAAAAACAATTTGATGTGAGATCTTCATCTACAAGTCTTCAAATACATATACACAACAATTTGATCTCTGTTTTCCATTTTTTTGACTGTATGTGGCTTAATCGACATATCTGTAAAAGTGACAAAATAATAACCAACTAATATTTATTTATATACAAAAGATAAGATATAAGAGCATAAAATAAACACATATTTATGCTAATCAAAGACCTAGAATATATTCCCCCAAACCCATACATAAACCAAAAGATAGGAAGTGAAACCCTTGACATTACTCAACCCTAAAGCAAAGATAAACGCAAACCAAAATATACAAAAACTTAGAACAGACAGAAAACTCGATTCGAAGGCCAGGAGAATATGAACGACCAGAAGATCATTGCTCTAGCTTTAAATTTGTCACATAGAACAAAAATCTAGCTCTAAAGACAACCAAACTGTTGAGATAGCAGTTCCAGCTAATTTTAAGGAATTGAGATAGAGGATCGTCAAGACAAATGATAGGGAAAAGATTTCAGATCTGAGAAATGAAAGTAAAGCAGTTTAAGAGTGGAGAAAACAACGAGGAGATGGATTTGGTGCATTAATGCAATTGGTTTTAGGCAAGTTTTTGTTTATTCTGAAATATTTCCTGGCTAACAAGCATAAACACACATTTAATCGTTCGTTAATATGTCAAATAAAACACATTTGGTTTCATCATGACGTACCATAGCATTTATTCAAACAAAATTAAATTCATCCAAAAAAACACCATGAATAAAAGCTCTTACAGGATATCCCACGGTTTGGATTCGGAAAAGCCACAACCATCCCATTAAGCTATTTGCTAGGAACGACCTGACACCGGCACCAGGAATGCTTATTTAAGATCTTGTTCCTCATACTCTTCTTTAACATGTACTTCTCGTCGTAGCTCAGTGGTAGCATCTTCTCCAGCCATTCCTGGGCGATATAGACCTTGCACTCGGGAGAGCAGGCATCGATGTCGTCGAGGCGATGAGAGGAAGGATCAATGAGGTTGGAGTTGGCGAGGGATCAAAGGAGGTTTTGTCCTGTGAGGCCAATGATCGGGTGTTTGACACCGTCGTAATCGATAACGAAAAGTTTGATTATGCAGTCGGTGATTAACATAGAAATATGTTATTTTATGCACCTATATTTTATCTTTTTGTATGTAAACAAATATTACGTTGGGTATTATTTTGTTTTTTTACAGATCAGTTGTTCAATCCTTATACAGCTTTAAAAATGAAGAATATGTGCATTATACATGAAGAATTGCATTGGAGGCTAGTTGTGTTCACATTGGCCACCTTGGAAGGAGATTGGTAGAAAAGATCTTAGGAAATCAATCAGCTGGACACATGTCAAACAAGGATGAAAGGAGGATCGTAGCATAATCTTTGATGAGAAGGCTCATTTATATGATTAGGGTTTTGCAACTCAGCTATAAATACACATGTATACCCATTGTAAAAATAGACTTTTCTGCTGTAATTTTTTGCCATTAATCTAGTTTAGTCTTCTTTTCTCTTTTTCTACATTTTTATTTTCTTAGCAATTAGTGATGTCTACACAATTAGATTTGGTACAACACTATTTGTCTTTTGCACTTATTTCCATTAGTGATTAACCGTCAGATTAGATTCAGCGATAATCCTAATTTTATTTCCTGTTTGTTATTTAATTTCTGCAATTTTAATTTCTGTTTTTCGTATTGCTTTCCTAGGTCATATTGGATTGAATATTGATTTGATTAGATTCAGATCTAATTCAATTCAATAATAGTTTTATTTGGTTTTCAGTTGATAATTGTGATTTGATTGTCGGTTCAATTACGTTTGTTCTAAATAAAATTGGAGTTTCAATATTTTTTTTTTGTTTTCAAAATCAACCTCCAACCTTTGTCTAACTCACCCAAGAAATATATAAATAATAAAATTTAAAATTACTCCCTGTGTTCGACCTGCATATTACATGATCTGTGCGCTTGCAGTTATTATTACAAAATTCACGCTTTTCTAGTTCTAAGAAAGCGTTGATCAAGTTTTTGGCGCCGTTGTCGAGGAGGAAATAATTAAATTTTACTATTTATTAAATTTCTGATTCGTGTTAGTTTTTATGTTATTATTTTTCTTTTGTTTTCTTGCATATATAGGAAAAAAATTTGATTAGTAACATGGTGCATCAATTATATTGGTACTGTTATGAACTAATCAAGAGAAAATAATTTGCCAAATTTTCTCGAATTTCTTTCCATCTTTCAATCACCTTTCTAGTTCTGACATCTTCGATTTACTTGCTATTTTCTTTTCATTGCTTTCCTTTTACAAAATTAAAAAAAAAAAAAATTCTTTTTTCCTGTTTTATTCTCTGCCTTAATTCTCTCCTCTGGCTTACTTCTCTTTCCTTTTCTCAAATTTCTTTCCCTTTCTACAACTGTTTACTTTTTAGTAGTCCTTTTCAAAAAAAAAAAAAAATTCATTTGCAACTTTTTCTCCTTTTCTCCTGCTTTGAATTCTTGCTTGCTATTTCTTTCTACCACAAGTTCCAAACCTCCATACCCCCTTTACCATCATTCACCACGTAACTCTCCTTCCACCATCCCCAGTCGCAACCCAATAACCAGCACTCACCACTTCAACACTCCCTCTTCATGAATAAACATCATCTCATCAGGCCCTTTACCATCTCCAACTACTCATCTGCCCAATATTCTCTCACCTTTTCACCATCCTAGTTCTGCCACTTCTTCCCTGATCACCACAAACAATCAGACCACCAACCAAATACGCAACTCATCATTCATCAATACCATTCAAGCCACCTCCGGTCCTCCCCATACAACGATCATAAAAATAGCACATCAAATCTTTCACAAACCATAACATCAACTGGAAAACAAAGTCACAGAACACCGCAAGTCTTCATCGTTCACTTCCATAATACGATCTTCCCCTTTTGACAATCCTCTACCGTAACAACGTCTCCCCCTACACTTACCCCGCCATCAACATCTGCACCGAAATTCACACCCACCATCCTCCACAACCACATCCCCAATTACATACTCAAGTAACCCTCGCAAAATTCATAAGCCAGTTGTCCAAAAATCACGAACGAACGTACATAAACCCTAACTATAAATCAAGCTTCAGTCAACAACTTCATCAGCCACCCATCAGCAAACCACATCGCAAACACCCTATCACCGAAACCCAGTTCGCACACGAACAAACAATAAATCACCAATCCAATCGATCCACGCAAGTTTCAATACACTGTCGAATTCGAACCAATTTGAACCCTACCCGATTCGAATACCAGGACCCTAATTAGATTTCGAGAAAAAAATATGAAAAATAGAGCATGAAAGTAATAATATCCGGAATAGCTTGATTGAGCGTTTGGTTGGTTTTACTTCGGACTTGGTGAGTATTTGTGAAGAATTATATAATAAGTTAGTGACTGGCCAGTAGTTTGGCACGGTTGTTTTCAATTGGTTAAGGAGTAATTTTTTTTCCTTTTCTTCACTGCTTTAACAACTGAGATTGTTGTGTGCGTGTTCACCTAAAGGCCAGAAAAAAGTTGATAAAATCCATTTGTTTAATGCGTAAGTTTTGTTTCCTTTGGAAGGAGTATTTTATTTAGTACTCGAGTCCTTTTTTTTTTTGCTTTTGTCAAGCTTAGTTTCTTTTATTTATTTATTTATTGTCCAAGCTTAGCTTACTTTCTTTTAGTTAATTTAGTTTAGCTTATTTATTTTATTTTGTTAATTTTTTCTTCTGGTTTGTGTTATTTATTTTTTTCCAAAAAAAAGGAAATCAAAAATCAAAGACCAAAGTGAGTAAGAGTTCAAGCAACAAGGCCCTCTTCCCCCTTCAAATCGAGATTATCAACTAATAAGATATACTTGAGTACATTATTTATTTTGAATAGGAGCTCATTTTGACAACCTCGATAGACATGTCTACTATATCTTTTGAAGAACTTTTTGAAGATGAACCTGAACTTTTAAATGACGAGGATGAATATATGGATTGTCTCAAAGATAATCGTAATTCCATAGCACCAAAAGAAATTATGGTTAAACACTCAAATTTATGGGATTATGGTAATTTTCATCTGAATGATATAAATCATTGTCATAATCAAATTGGCATAGGGAAGATTTTGAATTCAGAAGTTATTGACTTGACTTTTGTACCTCAAAAATCACATATGAAATCATTGTACATCATTTTCGATAGAGGCAAGTGTGGAGGGAAAGGGAAATCACATTTTTCACAGGACACGCATCATCATCGTAGATTTCATTCTGCATATAATTTTCATTCGCATATAGTTGTTAAATTGCATTTCATTTTACAACTCATTTTGCATCTCATCCACCTTTGGGTACAATCTTTCAAATTTGAAAAACATGTTTTTAGTGTGGACACTGTTTTGACGAAGTGTGTGTATGTGGGGGAGGGGGGGTCTGCATTGCATTCTTTTTAATTTTCTTTATTTTTTTTCTTTTCATTTTAATGCGTTTAGATAGGACCATTACGCATTTTAGGTTGTAATAACATGCCGTTTTTATTTTTGAAATACGACTCATTTTAGATTGATACAACAAAATAAGTTAAAAATTGTTAGTCAGTTGATAGTATTTTTTCTCTCAACTAAGATCGAATAAGAAATATAATGAAAACTTGAATTACAGTGGATAATAATGTAAACAGTACATAAGGAGATTCTTAGGTGATGGCCATGAAGTCTATTATAAATTGTAGCCTTTGTTTAATGAGTGGGGGACTTAAAATACTTATACTGGCTTTTTGAATCTTTAAAACTAAGTTGTGTTAGGCTGAATTCGCGTAACTCTCCCTAGTTCTTATATTTTGAATAATAATAATAGTAATCCAACAGTATCCAACATTGCTTGTGAATCTAGCGTTGTTGTGCAAACCCGCCAAGCTCTATCCGGCATGTTGTTGACAAAGTAAGCGTCGGTATATCTTGGTCTAATTTTATGAGTTGGGCACTTAAGGATTACCGACATGTTGTTGACAAAATCACCGTCGGTCTGCACAATCCACCAAGCTCTTTCCCAACTCTCCATCAGTCCACGAGGCAGTGCATGGGTGCTATACCTTGGTCTTTAAGTTTGGTGTATTTAATTAATTATAAAGCTTCATTTTTCTGAAGATAGAGAAAAAGCAATGATGCCCAAACACTTCTTGACCTTATTGATTTGGCTAGTCATTCACAAGGAAATTAAAATACCATTTTACAAACTGTGACAAGCAAACTAAGAATTTATTTCATGGCTGCACTTTGTTATCAATCAAAATAACTGGCCAAACTAGAGTTTAAACATTGAAAACTTGAATTATGTTGAAAATTTGTGATAGATTGAGGTATCTAAAATATAAGAAACTGACTAGAAATTGTTAACTTAATTTATTGTACCACTTTTCTGGAACAAGTCTTGTTTTCATTTTTTTTGTTTTCATTTTTTTTACATATGTCCATAGTATTCATGTAGTTGCATTAGAATCATTGCACATTTCATTTGGATTTTATGGGTAGTATCCCCTGAAAACCCTCACGAGACACCACTCGTCCTACTAAGGACACCCAGAGGTTTAACGGCTTGTTGCATACACTCAATGCAATCGTGTTTCCTATGAAAGTGTGACCAGTCTAGTTAGTTTTTAATTTTTTACAAGAGGACGAGTAAAAGATAAGTGTGAGGATATTTGATTGGCATAGAAATATGTTATTTTATGCACCTATATTTTATCTTTTTGTATATAAATAAATATTACGTTGGGTATTATTTTGTTGTTTTCACAGATGAATTGTTCAAGCCTTATACAGATTTAAAAGTAAAGAATATGTGCTATATACATGAAGAATTGCACTGGAGGCTAGTTGTGTTCACATTTGATAACCTTGGAAGGAGACTGGTAGAAAAGATCTTAGGAAACAATCAGCTGGACACATGTCAAACAAGGATAAGAGGAGGATTGTAGCATAATCTTTGATGAGAAGATCCATTTATATGATTAGGGTTTTGCAACTCAGCTATAAATACACATGTATACCCATTGAAAAAAATACACTTTTTTGTTGTAATTTTTCTACCATTAATCAAGTTTAGTCTTCTTTTCTCTTTTTATACAATTTTATTTTCTTAGCAATTAGTGTTGTCTACACAATTAGATTTGGTAGAGCACTATTTGTCTTTTGCACTTATTTTCGTTAGTGATAGACCGTTTGATTAGATTCAGCGATAATCCTAATTTTATTTCCTATTAGTTATTTAATTTCTACAATTTTAATTTCTTCTTTTCTTATTTCTTTCCTAGGTCATATTGGATTGAATATAGATTTGATTAGACTCGGATTTGATTCAATTCAATAATAGTTTTATTTGCTTTTCAATTGATAATTGTGATTTGATCGTCGGTTCAATTAGGTTTGTTCTAAATCAAATTGCAGTTTCAATATTTTTTTTTGTTTTCAAAATCAACCTCCAAGTTTTGTCTAACTCGCCCAAAAAATATATAAATAATTAAAATTCCTCCCTGGGTTCTACCTGCATATTACACGATATGTGCGCTTGCAGTTAATATTACAAAATTCGCACTTTTCTAGTTCTTAGAAAGCGTCGATCAGTCAGAGACTTTAGAGGAGTTGGGTCGTGTGGTAGTGGTGCGGGCAAGGAATGGGGTAAGGTGGGACAAGCAACGGAGAATAGAGAAGGACATTTTAGGGTTCGATTTGGCAATTGGTTTTGGGCTACTTGTGGTCTAGCATTAGGAGGCGACGGGGGGAGATCGGTTCATTGAATTAGGCGGATCAATAATGGAAAGTTCTAGACTATTAGGTTTTCTTAATAATCATATGTAGGCGACTATGGCGTGGGGCAAAAAGTAGAAGTGGGAGTTGAAAATTAAAGTTACAAAAATTTGATTTCTGTAAAACGAAGATGTGGGGAACTTTATACCATTTCCAATGAGACGAATTGATAGGATGGTTTAACGTTAAACTAAAAAAAGGAAACTAAAAAAATATCGTTAGTTATTAGCTATTATTTATTAATTATAAATAACTTATGACTAATCATTGGTTGTAGTAAATTATAAATGATGAATGATGTAATTTATCATTTATAATTATAATTATAAAGTAATAATTTTTATTTATTAAATACTGATGTTAGTTATTAGTGTTTACTAGTGAATTATTTATAAGTTATATATTATTAAATAAGTATCGATTAATCCAAGTATCAAATTAATTTTTAAATTTCTACTATTTAGTACATAGTATTTATTAGATATTAGATACTAATTTTTATTATTATCTAATATTAATAATTTTACTGATTATTATTTCAATTAATAATCATTACTATTTAATATTGATTTTTTCCTTTCAATTATTATTTACTACAAAAAATTATTAAATATTAAATGTTAGTTATTATCATTTATTGATAAATATTATATGTGCTGAAGCTAATATTGATGTCACTTAAAACTTGAATAAAAATTATCTATCAAAAGGGGTGTTAGATAAGCATTATCCATATCATATCTGCAATATAAAGTATATAATCTTTAAAATTATTTTAACATTTTTGAATTTTTTAATAATGTATCAAATATTAATCTTTAATTTTTATTTTTAAATTCCATCAAAATCTCAAATTTAATTGTAATTTTTTTGGATATTAGTAATTTAATCATGGAAAATTTTAAATTATATATTTTTTGGAATATTAAATGCTAAATATAACTAGTACTTACATTATTAGTACTAGAAAAGAAATAATAAAGATCACTTCTTAATTATTAAAAATTACATATTAATAAAAAAATATTAAAAATAAATCACCAAATACATTGTAATTATTAATTATTAATTCTTTAGTATTTAATAGAAATTATCAATTATTAATTTCTAAATAATAAATATTAATTATTACTATAATTTTTCTATTTGTTAATTATAAATTATTAGTTATTAATTACACTTGTAAAATATTCAATATTTTTAAATATAATCATTAATCATGATTAGCAAATATTTAATACTAAAATAAATATTATTCCTTAATTATTTAATATAAACTACTAAATGATACGTATTACTTCTCAATTTTTAAATATTAATTCGCTTTGCCAAAAGTTTTTGAATATTAACTACTTATTAAAAATTTATTAAATATTAATTACTTATTAATTATTGGTTACTAAATATTAATTATTAATTGGTTATTATGACCGTGTAAAAATAACACCTCTTAAAACGGGCATTTTAAGATCGTTGTAAAATTGGCATATATTACGACAGCCATTCTGTGAACGTTATAAAATTGAAGTATATTACAATGGGCCTGAAAAGACCATTGTAATAATATTCAAATACAACGGGCCGTCTTTTCCCATTGTAAAAATGGCGTTGTATATAACATATATTACAGCAGGCCTAGGTGGACTGTTGAAGTAGAACTCTATTACAACGAGCAGGACAACGACCGTTGTAAAAATGACGTTGTAATAGGGAATTTTTGTCGTTGTGAGATTAATTATGGGCCAATGCAAGACATTTCATTGAACTTGTTTAGATATTATTCAAAAGTCATATCTTCCTATTTTAAATCCATGAATTCTTGGTACATCCGAGACATCTTTGCGGATGATGTACATCATTCTCCAAAAACTTTCTTGAAACGTTCCCATGAAAAATAATCTTTCATCTCTTCTTGGTTAATAAATCCCCACCAACCTAAAGCTCCGTCTTGGAGTTGCCAGGAAGCCAACAACCTCTTCTAATTATCTTCAATGTTTAATTCTTTGAATATTCTTTCATACGAAAAAATCCAAGCTTGTGCTTCAACAAGAGTTTATGTGCCGCTGAATGGCTTACCATCCAAATTAGTGAAATTCTTGTACGGAACTGGCAAGTTGGATTGAAGTTAAACTCGAATAGTGGCCTCTTCAACTATTCTTGGGTTGTGACCATTAGTGGTGGAACTTCTCCTTCCCCTACCTCATCCTCTTCTTCCTCTCATTTCCAATTATTTGTATATAGTATGAAAATGGTTTTAGGGCATACGAACGGGATATCTTAGGGAAAATATTGAAAAGTTTGAACAGATTGGAATGGAAAATTTATAAAATT
Source organism: Allium sativum (assembly GCA_030737875.1). NCBI lineage: Eukaryota > Viridiplantae > Streptophyta > Magnoliopsida > Asparagales > Amaryllidaceae > Allium > Allium sativum. The sequence continues at coordinate 37,039,901 of JASFAX010000020.1, read as the reverse complement.
TGTGCTCTCTTGGATTATATTCGTTCTAAAATATTACTAACCCTATCTTTAATGTGTCATCTAATGAGTTATATCCCAAAACTAAAGTTCTTACTCAACCTTCAGCTCTGATACCACGTAGTAACGACCTGGACTTTCGACCCTCGAAATCGACATTTAATACATCCTCGGTATTCAAAGGTCGAAAATTTGGATGTCAGAATCCAAGTCGTTTGGGGGTTACAACACATTAGAATAAAACACAATGTAGCAGAAATACCTCTCTTTATTGATATAAAATAATTTACATAGGATACATAAAGTTTACAAAAGTGAAAGATCAGAGTTAATACATGACAGATACAGGGTACTAAAATGAACAGCAGAAATAACTAAGACTTCAATGAGTGAATCCCAAAATGCTTCATCTTCATTCCGAGCTCCAATCCAAAATGATCCAAGAACTTCTACAGATAACCATATTACTAGGCCACCCAATGGAAAATTAAGGGCACCCAGGGTTTAGAAAAAAAACCGATAAAGTCTGGGTCAATCATGTTGATTCACAAGATTTTTGATTCAAGACAACGACGAAATAAAGATCAAATCAAAGAGTTAGTTTATATATATATATGTGTTTAGTTGTGTTAGATCAATGTTAAAATCTATACTCATTATATAACACATATGCACATATTTTAGTTATATATATATATACACACATACATAAACAAACAATAAGAAGAACAGTCATAACTGGGCAATATGCTCGGCACCAGTCGACTGGTGACTATCGAACCGATCGACTGGTCGAGCATATTTATTCCCAGTAACAGCTAATTTATACAAATTTTAAATATATATGACTTTCAGTATTTCTAGCCAGGTTACTAGTGATTTACAGACCAATTGACTGATTCGAAACAATAGCCATTTTTATGAAGAGACAACATTCGTCATAAAGGGGTTTCTCTTCATTTCTGAAAAGAAATGGGTGCATCTCTTTGATTAAACTCTTCATGGAGGATCACAACCTTTCAACTGTTATATATACACTACAAACTCAGTTTTCAAATCATCATTTTTTTTAATCTAGTTTATTCTCTAATCTACATTTCTAAACTCTTGCATTCTAAAAAGCTTTCGAATATTCAAGTTACTTGTTGAATCATCAAAATTATTTCATATCTCTTGATTCAATAAGTAATATACTTCCTTCAATCTTCACATACACGATATATAATTGAGGATAAGATTATAGGAAGGGTATACACAATCATTGGCTACTTAGTGTTTCAAGAACACAAGCAGAAGTTAAACTCTTGTAATTTGCAAAAGTCCTATGTCAGTGCTCAGGAAGGAAAATCCTTGTTGGGGCTCAAACTGTTGTGAACCTGTTCCTTCGGGTGAAGAGAGGGTGTTGATATTGAATTCTGGAAGGAGTCCAGGACTGGACATAGGATGGGAAGTCCGAACCAGCGTAAAATTCTTAGTGCCACTTACTGCTTTAACTTATTTGTGATATTCTACATCATTTAGTTTTACTTGCATAGCTATTGTAATAGACAAGTTAGTATATCTTAGTCAATTCCGCTTTATTCCATATATAAAGATCCTACAATAGATCACACAACTTTTCATTTGGTATCAGAGCCTGGCGTTCTAGAGATCTAACACCATCCTAGAACAAATGGCAATAAAAAGTCTGGTCAGGGAATTAGAAAGTGGAAGAATATCAAAGCAGAATCAACGGAGCAAGAGAGAAAATGTTTCAACGCTAAAGTCAGATCACAAACGATATGTGTAGATTCATTATATAAAGATTTTCTGTTAGACTGTAAAAAATTATTGAAAGATTTTGAAAGTTTGGGTAAACTTAATGCAGTTATTTTTGCCAAGTTTAAAGACTGTGAACAAGAAAATTCCAAATTAAAAGTGGAAAACAAATTTTTAGTAAAACAAGCCAAATATTTTGAAAATACCTTAGAAAAGCTTGGTTATCAAAAAGATTTCCTTCAAAAATAAAATGAGCAGCTAGAAGATAAAAACAAAGTTCTTTTTAAGGAAATCGACTTTTTACAAAATAAAAATACAACTGTAGAAGATTATTTAAATAATTCTAGTTCTTTAATTTGTCTCTTAAAAAGGAGAATGAAGCTTTAATTGAAACGAATCTAGAATTATCTAAAGAATGTGAGTTTTTAAAGGTGAATAATAATATTTTGTAAAATGAAATTTCTGATTCAAAAGAAAATTTTGAAAAATTACAATCTTCTTTAGAAAAATCAGAATCTCAAATTTTTGGTCTCAAAACTGAGAATGGTACTTTAAAAGGGAAGAATTCCGAATTAAATAAGGAGACTTATTATTTAAAAAATAACAAAACTTCTTTTGGAAATGTCAATCGCAACTTTGGAATCAAATTTGATAAATGTACAAGTAAGTTCGCGAAATTTAATAAAGGTCAAAATGATTTAAATTTTATTTTATTTAGATCTCGACCTTTACATGACAAAAGTGGTTTAGGATATAATAAAATTAATCGTAGAAATAGTGCTAGGTATGCTTTTATGTACAATAAAAATATCATTGCCTGTACTAATGCACATCTAAGATCCAATTATTATAGAAATTCGAATACTGCTATGACTAGAGATTTTTATAATAAATCTAGAAGCAAAAAAGAAAATACCAATGGAAGTTATTTAAGTATTTGTGTTCCTAAAAATTGGAAAAACAGAGAAAAATATATTGATGAATATTTTAGTTCTGTAGTTAATGACGAAGATTTCATTTCTAAAGTTTCCATTAAACCCTCTTGGGTATGGTTACCTTCCATCTAACCCCTGGACCCTAACAAAGGAAGTGGGTACCAAAGTATATATATCATATTTTTTGGAGGTACACCACAACAAAAAGAAGGATATTTTCGATATCTCTAAATATCTATGAAAACAAAGTTCAGTTTATCGAAATGCACATTATCCAATATCTCCGGAAGGTGCTTTAATTATTTATGTTTTATGATCGATTACTACTATTTATCATGATACTTATTCTTTTTAATCGGTGACAAAGAGGGAGAAATATGTTGTCATTATATACATATATAATCATTTTATACGCTAACGTTTTGTTATAGGAAGTAAGTTTATCATACACTAACAAAATGTTGTAGATTAGCATTTTAGTTAGCGGGAGATGAATATATACAAATATACATTCGGGGGAGCAATTCATTATCTCAACAAAAATGCAAGGTGTTGTCATCAATCATAAAAGGGGGAGAATGTTGATTCACAAGATTTTTGATTCAAGACAACAACAAAATGGAGATCAAATCAAAGAGTTAGTTTATATATATGTGTGTTTAGTTGTGTTAGATCAATGTTGAAATTTATCCACATTATATAACACATATCCACGTACTTTGATAATATATATGTAAACAAATGGCTAGAAGAACAGTCATAACTGGGCAATATGCTCAGCACCAATCGATTGGTGACTGTCGAACCAGTCGACTGGTGACTGTCGAACCAGTCGACTGGTCGAGCATATTTTTTGCCCAGTAATGGCTAGTTTCTACAAATTTTAAATATATACAATTTTCAGTATTTTTAACCAGTTGGCTGTTGATTTACAGATCGGTTGACTGATTTGAAACGGTTTCCATTTTTACGAAGAGACATCATTCTTCATGAAGGGGTTTCTCTTCATTTCTGAAAAGAAATGGATGCATCTCTTTGATTAAAATCTTCGTGGAGGATCATTACCTTTCAACTATTATACATACACTACAAACTTAGTTTTCAAATCACCATTTTTTACGAATCTAATCTATTCTCTTATCTACATTTCTAAACTCTTGCATTCTAAAAAGATTTCATATATTCAAGTTACTTGTTGAATCATTATAATTATTTCATATCTCGTGATTCAATAAGTAATATACTTCCATCACTCTTCACATACACGATATATAATTGAGGATAAGTTTATACGAAGGGTGTAATCAATCATTAGCTATTCAGTGTTTCAAGAACACAAGCAAAAGTCAAACTCTTGTAATTTGTAAAAGTCCTGTGTCGGTGCTCAGGCAGGAAAATCCTTGTTGGGGCTCGAATTGTTGTGAACTTATTTCTCCGGGCGAAGAGAGGGTGTTGATGTTAGATTTCAGAAGAAGTCTGGGACTGGACGTAGAACGGGAAGTCCGAACCAATATAAAATTCCTGGTGTCACTTTACTTACTTCTTTTACTTATTTGTGATATTCTATATCGTTTAGTTTTACTTGCATAACTATTATAATAGACCAGTTAGTATATCTTAGTCAATTTCGCTTTATTCCGTATATAAAGATTCTACACTAAGTCATACGACTTTTCAAATTATGGGACTAGTGTGGGAAAGTCAAAATTTTTGTTTTTTTGTGCAGAAAATCATTTGTGCTTTTGGAAAATGAAGCTACATATGGTCTGGCGGCATGCACACATTGGGCAAGGTTTCTCTTTATGATAACCAAAAATGTCTTTGACACATAAAATCATTTGATATTATTATTTGTGCATAGTGTTAAAAATCATTTTGTAGATAAACCTATTAATCTTAGCCAGCATAGGTACCATTATGTTATGTTGACGCGCTCCCATTTCCTGGCAGGTTATATAACTAAAGCCGTAATTGGAGTTTCTTGGATTACCAACAATGACTAGGCAAAGGATCTTCCTTATCCGATGGGTACATCTCTAGAGGAATGCCCCGAGAGTAGCCTTCTCTTTTCTATACAAGGCCGGGTTATCCCCGTCATTGGATATCTTAGAGCGCTCCTGAGTATGTCATTTCTCGATCGTAATTGATCTTTACCGAGCGTGCTCCTTTCATCATCCACATAAAATAGAATTTTCCACATTAGTGAAGTACCTAGCATCCATACCATGGTACACTTTTCATCTAGAAGGAAATCATCATACCTTAATGGTAACGAAACCCTAAATCTTGATGCATCTATCATGCTTTGGTTATTCACTGGATGTGAGGCCTGAAGAAGTCATGTTACAAAAAGTTAGGCTTTACGTAGAAGCCATGCTTTGATCATACGTAGCAATTTATACTTGGTATGCCACATTGCCATTTTATAACATATAATTGATCTCTACCAATATTTAATCTCTGAGTTCGTACGTTTCAGACAAGGATGTTAAGCTTAGAGAATAGTTTCTCCACCACCAACCATATAAATGTTTAGTAAAGATCAATTGTTACGCGTAAAATGCAGTGTCATACATATAATCCATACAAGTTCGTTCTGGGATCGAACGAAACCGAAGGTGCTTTATTCCTCATCCAATAAAGCAGAGAAGCCTTTGTAATTGAGAAATTCTCCAAATACGTCTAGACTTATTACTAAATAGGGTAATCTCTATACTTCAACAACTCAATGAAGAGAAAATCAACAGGCAATCCTTTCGTCATGAAGATTTTTGGTCTTCTGTCCCCATTTTCAATATCTTCATTTTGTTGTATTATTACTTGGAATGGTTTTCAGTTAGGAATCCGATCTGGTCTTCCAAAAAATAAGTATTATCATAAAACAACATTGATATACAGGATTTTATTTAACTCTCCTCCATCTTATCTGATATCTTAATCTTTCTTTTAAATTTATTAAATGTTTGGACTTCAAAATTATCATTAAATTACTTCAATATTCATTTTGAAATGTATACCAAAGTTTTGAATAAGAATCATTAGGTTTTAAAACTTTTAATCTTAATGTCATTGAAAAAGCATTGCAAAAAGCGTTGCTAAATAGCTTAAATCGGCTTGTTGTTTTAATAAACCTTTTCAATATTCAAAGTTCATATTTTCAATCCAAAAACACTTTTAAACCATTTATCATAAATTTCCTCAATTTTAAATAATTTAAAAATAGTCGTTTCTAAAGATTTCCCAATTCGGTCACCGAACTGTAATACCGCGATTTTTTTTTCAAATTTGATTTGAACATAATTTAAATGTATACATTAAAATCTAATATTTCCTTTTTCATTTGAAAACAAATATCATTAAAAAAAATGTTTTTTCATTTCAGGAAAATCCGATTTAATTTGCATTTAGTACATTCATTTGAAGTCAACGGACGAAATTTGCGAATTATCGTAGTGCGACTCCATTCTAACCATATTTCAACTTCATATTGAAATCAGTGTGTTTTACTTCTAATATGCTTTATAAATCATTTAAAACATATATAACTTCATTTCAAATCAATATTTCCAATATTTTTACTTTTAATCCAATTATTTATTATAATTGAATATTATATTATCATTCAAAATTTAACTTTTTGAAATCAAAACTTCCCAAATATCAAATTAAAAGTTTTATAAGCTTCATCGGAATTTTAATTTTAATAAAAAAATCATTTACATAGTTAACTTGAATTCAACTTAAAAATCGCTATTGATTTCACTTATTTGAAATTAAACATGTCATTTCATATCAAATACTTTTTCAAATAAGTAGCTTTGATTATTAATGTTAATGGTTCATTCGGTTTGTTCTATTTTTTTTATTATTAATGGCAACAAGGCTTCTTGCTCTACTTCTTTTTCTTCAGGGTCCGTCTATTAATCCCCCTTTGTTTACTCTTCCCACCCCATGAATTTAAAAAAATAAGACTCCCCTTCTATTTACTCGTCCCACCCCGATTATACCCAAACTACCCCTTCCTTTCTTTTTAGTACGTTATCGGCTTCCCACTCCATTCCCAGAACCCTAAATTTCAAAAAAAAAAAAAAGAACAATTTTCCAAAAAAAATCAAGCAGCAAGAAGATGGGGAAAGGCAAACAAATAGAGGGAGAAAGGAGATCCAAGAGACGTTATGGTAAGATCCAATTCTTGCTGTTGGTATAGATTTGTGTATTTTGATTTGCAAATCCATGGCCTTTGCAAATCTAAGAGACGTCATGAAGGCATATTTTTGTTGTTGGAATTTCAATTTGCAAATCCATGCTCCAAGTTTAGATTTGCTGTTGGTATCTTTTTGTATGTATGCTGTTTTTAATGAAAAACTATGCTGTTTTCAGTGAACATATGCTTAGTATGTCTTTTGGAACCTGGCTTTGATGTGTTAAGTAATATTGTGCATCAAATTTTTTTTTTAAGTTTAAATTTGCATAAAATTTTAAAAATGGGTTCTTCATATGTATTGTTCTCTAGCATTTTAGTTGTCCCTAACATGATTGTCATTTCTCTGTAGATATCCCTGCGGTTTCTGAAGATAATACTCAAATCCGAACACGATTAACAGCATCGGAAAGAAATAGACGAGTGAATGCTAGAAAACAAATGGAGCAAAATCGAGCCGACGAGGTTAATGATGAAGAACTAAATGCGGAGCATGAAGAACGCAATGCTGAGCAGCCAATTGTTGAAGAACAAAATGTGATTCAACCAAGTGCTGAAGAACAACAAACCCATGTCATCGGTACCTCTTCGGAAAGACCCAACATACCGGCATCTTATGGTGGTCCAAAAATTACCGAGGTCATTAGTAGCTATGACACACATGTTGCGTCATCGATATGGAATGGAAAGGTATGTCTTTCTAATAGTAAATTCACGATTTATTAAGAACTTCAATTTAATAAAATAATTTTTTTAGGAACGTGAGCCTCTTATTTGTGTAAATCATGGAACAAAAATTTTGAATTGGGAATTTCCTGATGATGCGACGATTTTTAGGGGATATGTGGAATCTTCTGGGTTATATCCTATTTATGGAACTTGTTACAGTACAGTTAATAAGTATATTATATCCGCTTTTGTTGAGCGTTGGCATCCCGAATCAAATACTTTTCACTTACCATTTGGAGAGATGACTATAACATTAGATGATGTTGCTTCTTTACTACACATTCCAGTTGAAGGGTTTTCAGTACAAGCATTTGACCGTCCTAAAAATGAGATGATAGCTTTGGTGGTAAACAAATTAGGAATTAGTGAGGAAGAAATCAAACAAATAATGAAGGATAGTGTTGGATATAAAATAACATTTACTAAGTTGTATGAAATTTTTGACGGTGTTTGTGATGAATGGGAAGCTGAAAAAAATCAAACAAGCTGCTCGTGCATATCTTTTATATCTAGTTGGGAATACGTTATTTGTGGATAAAAGCAAGTCGCATGTATCTGTACAATACTTAAAACAACTTGCTAATTTGGATGAAATTCGTACTTATTCTTAGTGGTCAGCGACTCTGTGTTGGTTGTATAGACAACTTGGATTAGCAAGTAGAGCGGAGGTGAAACAAATAGGCGGATATTTAGGATTATTTGAAGCTTGGGTCTACGAGCATTTTATGAATTTGCATCCGTCAACTAAATTTTATAATGATAGTTCACCTAGAGCAGCTCGTTGGGATCCTGCAAATGATTATCGCTATTCAATTGAGACTCTACGAAGATATCTAGGAAATATTCAGGAACATGAGATATTTTCTAATCATAAAAATATAAGCTATATTATGTAGTTTACTTATTATAAATTATTGCTTGTTTATTATATAGGTAATCTTTGATCTGTATATGCATGCACGAGAATTTCATCCTTTTCCACAAATTGCTTGGTACTCTAGTTGTTTGTTATGTTTAAGCGTTGTTGAACCGTATCATCCTACTCGCGTTTTGAGACAATTTGGTAGGGTCCGTCAAAAGGTAAAAAAAGAGGCGCTACTTCGACAACTTATAAAGTTCTTTATGATTTTGTGGAAAACTTATGGAATGAATGGCAAAATCATTGCGTGAGTGAGCAATATCGTTCTATTCCATTGTCCGAGTCAGATAGTACAGTGACCGATGATTATTTTGATTGGTATTTTCCTCGTACCATATTAAAAACTCAATCGGAGGACGAGCAACCATATGAACGAGGAACGACTCTTCCATCATATGATCATATGTATACGGTTAGCACACAATTCAGCTTGTATGTTTTTTTTATGTACTATTTTTATCATTTAATGTCTAACAAAAATTTATTTTGGAAATCTAGAGCTATAGAGAACTTCAAAATGTGCTTGATGATGGAATCACATTGGCTTCGTCGCAACCGGAAAGTTCACGCTTGTCTCATCTTGGTAGGATCCACAAAGCTCTAACAAAAGCACGAAAGATATGTGCTCGATTTAATAAAAGTCATGCTTAGTTTGGTTACTTCTTGTATTTAGAAAATATGAATGTACTGGCTTTAATTTGAATGTATTGGTTGTTACTTTTTCTTTTTGTTGAATACTATTTTGAATGGAAAATACATTTTGCTGTTACTATGCCTATGTATATAAGAATGAAGTTGTACATTGCATGTGTATATTAATTCATTTTTGTTGAAGTTGTGCATTGTCTGTGTATAAGAATGGGAATACATTTTTTGTTGAATGCTAATTTGAATGTATTGAAGTTGTGTATTATAAGAATGAAGTTGTCTGTGTATTATAAGAATGTAGTGGCCAAAAGCAGCTTTGGTACAAATTATTCCATGCAAGTCCTACACGTTGACTATGCTATTTCAGAGCCTACCCATTGCGTGGTATAATATGTTTTCACGCCTATGCATAGCGTGGTCTGATTTTTTTTCCTCTCGCGCTGTAGACGCGGATCCTATTTTTCCACCGCTTATGCCATATTATTTTAGCTTCCATGCTATACACAATCTTTGTTTATACGTTCCCTGACAACGACGTGGCTTACCTTATTTCAACGCCCGTATGGAGCGCTTTAATTTGAATTTCCACGCTATGTTTGGACGCTGATTTGTATTTTTCTCGTGTGATGCTGACCTTGTTCTTCAGACTACCCCATACTGACACTGAAGGCAACACTGTAAATGATACTTAATAACTAAGTAATTTCAAATAGCTTCAACAATGAATTTCAACACTAATTTTAAAAACTTGAACAATACTTAACAACAATAATCAATATCCAATAATTTCGTACAAACATCGTAACCAAATACTTTCAACCGTACTAAACAACAATAACAAAACTATTAACTAGTCCCAAGTAGCTATAATTTCAGAAATTTCTAACTTTTCCCATTGTTCTCTTCTATCCCGTAACATATTCACCGAATGCTCAGTTTCAGTATGACGATTAGCAAACCAATTTATATATATTGGTGGTACCGGATGGTTTGCTTGTAAGATAACCTGCACAAACAAATACTGTATATTGTAAATAAAAATTCTTCGCCAATAAATTAAAATCAAATTCATAATTATTAACTACCCGGACAAAATGAACATTGTTCGTATAATGAATTCCTAATTCACGACGTTCCAACGGAGATGGTATTTGTCCTCTTAAAGGCGGTATGGTCAAACTCAAACTTTCGCTAATGCTAAATACTATAACATTATATTTTGTAGCTATTATGAATCCAATCTCAGGCATAACCATCCAATTACTTGGTGCCGCGCCGCCAAACTCATGGTTAAGCACATTTAGCAAATAAGCAACACGACCTTTTTCAATGAACACTTGTTCGTAAACCTCTTGATGTTCTTCTAGTTCTTCCATCAATTCTTTACGAACTTGCCACCAACGGTCTTCTCCCAATCCTAAAAAAGAAGCAACACATCTAAATCCACAATTACCATCCATGTCGACATCTACAATATCTTCGATGTATGACTTCCACTCGTTTGGTATACAATTTTCATACATGCCCAAATTTTTTTTTCCGGTCGACGGACAACCAACTTTTCTTTTCTCACTGAAATACAAGGATCAAGTTTTTGCTTTTTTGCTACACTGCATTGGGTTGAATCATCAATTTCACCTATCTCAAATGCGGAAGGAAACCTTTTAGTTGAAGTGTCAATTTTATTATGAGATCTTCCACGGGTTTTGACTTTGCTATTCGGAGATGCAAGAGTTGACGTTTGCGGATAAACGACCTCTTTTATTTTCTTGTAGACTTGCAATTGATGCGGTAAATCCAACTTTGTAACTTCGTTTACCATTTCTTCGAGCTTGTTCTTGATATTGAAATCTCTTTTCTCTCCCATTTTCATAATATGCAATCTAGTCCAATGAACATGAATCAAGTCCAATGGTATTTCTACATTTGGACCTATTTTTGCTAGTTCGTGAAAGCATGGAAGCCCATGTGTCTTACGAACAACACAATCGCACAAGTCATCATTTACGATTTTGTATGAACTTATTTGTAGAAGCTCGAAATGAATTAGCTCCAATGCCGCAAGAGAAACAACACCACGTAAAATTTTAAATTCTTTTCTATGATAGACATGGGCAACTCTCAGCAAACTTGTTTCAAATGATGCTTTTAATTCTGTAAAAAATGTTCAAGTAATGAGTGCATACTTTCCCATGCTCTTTCGAAGTTGCATTGTAGCATGCGCGGCCTCCGCTCTACAAAAAATAAAAAATAAAAAAAATGTTATTACTAAAAAAAATAGTTAAATAAACATAAAAGTAAATATTTTACCTATTTGATGTGTAGTTTCCAAAGTGCATAAAATTGTCGATCCAAGCATGTACAAATCGATCTTTCCATGTCTCGAGCCAACTCTCCTTGATATATTTTATTAACGTTGGATATTCAACATACTTCACTTGCAAATCATGTAGGTTATTATCATATTGGTCAACATTTCCGGATTCACATAAATTGGTCCAATCTTGAAAAAATTGTTTTTTTTCTTCCTTTTTCATGCCCGTAACTCTTCTTTGGATAAATGCAAGAATATTTTTTTCAATATGCCACTTGCATAGGATGTGGGCTGCTTGTGGAAAAACAATGTTAATGGCATTAATCAATGCTATCTCTCTATCTGTGACAATAACACTTGGCATCTCTATGTCACAATCAATCATTACCGACCGAAGACGATTTAAGGCCCATAGATAGTAATTTTCACGTTCGGATACAAGATATGCAATAGCAACACAGAAAGTTTGATTAGTTGACGTTACATCAACAATCTCCAATAGCGGCATTCTATATTTGTTTGTTTTGTAAGTACAATCCATGACAAGAAGATGTGGAAATGTTCTTAACAAATCAATGCTCGTAGGATGAGCCCAAAATATATCCGTAATTATGTCACTTCCATCTAACGTATTACGATGCCATTCAAAGTAATTTTTTTCCTTGAGCTTGCTTAAAAGATATTGTATTTGAGAGCGACCTGCTCTATCCACTTTTTTATGCCTAGAAAGGACATTATAAACAGTTTTGATTGTTGTACTATTGGATGGATCATTTTGTTTCAAGGTGTGGAAAATGGCCTTTGGCTTCACCAAATTTTTGTACATTTCAACAGATAATTTTTTTTCGTCTTCTGTTAGTCTACCTATAAAAGAGTGGCCTTCAGAATTATAAAGTGAAGAATGGTTGTGAACGCCACATAATACTTCTAACCTCCAATCATCTGAACTAGAAAGTTTAACACCTTTCAAACGAAATGGACAATTGCACTTTTTAGAACCGGTAGATCTGATATTGCTTGATTTCTTACTTTTGTACTCCTTATATGCTCCACTTCGCTCACATCCAAATATGATTCTTGGATTTCTATCGCTGCTATTAATATCGGATTTCAAAACTACTACTACCATTGCATTCCTTTTGGCCGTAGAATCAATCCAATCTTTCATTTTGTATCTATTTGGAAACACCTTCATATGATAAAAAAAATCAAATTAGAAAATGAGTTGATTCACGTAATACTAAAACAAACTACATACATCATAAGTTGTGAATTCATTACTATAATCCATAACCATTTCTTCATCTTCCTCGGCCACCAATGCAATCTAAAAAAAAAATCCAAAAAAAAAAAAAAAAAACTAAGCAATGTTTTCTTACTTCCTAGTACTTAGTAAACTAGGTTTTAAGCAATTCCAAGTTGCAATGGCACCATGATTATGCTAATTCCTAGTTTATGTATAGCCATGAAAAAACTTACCTGATCTCGCTGTACGTCGTCATCTGTAAACAACGTCGGTGATTCACTGCTTCCACCATCCATGTCAATTTGAACAGATAAAAGATGTAATAAGAAATGGAAGATGAATAGACACATTAAGCAAGCTATCTTAAAAATTATTAAAGGGTAAAATTGGTATTAAAATTTTAATTTTTTTACCGGCGTGGGAAGAGCAATTGCTGAGGTGGAAATAGCCGGACCCTTTTCTTCAACTCTCCTTCTCAGGAATATCTTTCCATAACACTGCTTATCTTTCATCTCTTCCTCTAAATCTCTTATACTCCGGCCTTGTTTTCGTCTGTGTAGGATTCAAAACCGAAATCTAATTTTCAAATCTGAAATTTCAGATATGACCCCTTTTTTCTTCTCCAAATTTTCCATGTTCATCTCGAACCACCTCTACTGCTTTCTCCTTTTTACCCATCAACTTCCCTGTCAACCCTCCTTTACCATATGTGGTAGCAAATTCTGGCCATGACTAACTCCAGATCTTCCAATGTTGAGTGATTTCGCGACTTCCCAACCTCCCCTAAATTCAATAATGTGCTTCGCCAGGTTTCCACGCGAGTCAGTTCTTCATTGCGTGGCGAAGTTTAGTCTGATGAAATTTGACTGCATAAGGTTGATTTGGGTTGAGTTGCTGTCTTGACAAACAGTGTTGGTTTTGATTAGTTGTTTGGTTTATGTCAGGTCGTGTTTCTACTTGTGTGGTCCTAGGAGTAGTGCAGCTTCATGGAGTCCCTATGTCTGTAGGTTGTGCCTTACCTATGAGACTGTTTCATGACTTTCCATCCTCCAACATTGGGTTTTTTTATCTGCATCCTTCTATCTTTCAGGTATGCGTGGGGGTAGCAAGTCATTGTATCTAGCCTGATGAGCCAATGTAGGATTTGCTTGGTACCTGGTGTTGCTGTGGTGGACTTTGTTGGTATAGTTCTGTGGGGATAGGATGTTTAGTGCGTGTTGGTTGTCAACTTGATGTTGTAGTTTAGGCTTGATGTGGTTGTTTTGGGGTAGTGAGGTAGTTGGGTAGTGTGAGCCTGCTGTTACCTTTGAAAGTTTGGAGATATGTGATGTGTTACTGGTTGCGCTGCTGCCTTCTCGGGTGTTGTTTCCCTAGTAGCATGCTGGTGATTCTCGCTGGTGATAGGTTTTTTGACGTATTTGGTTTAGCATCTAAGTACTGTCTTGTAATACTGCTGTGAGGAAGTCTTGCATGTAAGTTTAGTCTGTTGTACTTTAGTTCTTTGTAACTAGGCTGTGGTGTGTAACTTGTGTCCCTTGTGTGAGTGTTTTATTAAAGTCTAATCATATTGATTACTGCCAATTATGTTAGCTAGGATATTAGCAACAGAAATTCCACTTTAAAAGCATCTACGGTGGACGGGCCACCTTAAAAATCGATGTTGTTTGTAGTCACTCATCCTATCATCTGTAAAAATACATTTACTATTTGTTATAATGAAAAGTGTTTACGGTCACTTAAAAAACCGGTTGGCTCTGCAAAAAAAATTCTTGTTCAAATAAATTTTCACATTCACAAAAGTTTTTCCTAACAAATTTAATTTCATTTCTATCCAGTTTCGAAAACAAATCTCCAAATTTTATTTTTACACCTTATTTCCATCTAGATGAATATAATACTTATATTGTTGGATTGGAATGAGACTTGACCAGTACTAATATAATTCCATATATTTAGGTTTAATATGTGAAGTGTATTATGTTATCACTAATAACAACCATAATAGCATCCATAATAACCATTCATCCATATCACATTAATTATCAATAGGACAAATTTTCAAAATAAGCTAATTTTTTAAACAAACAGCAGAAATAAGTCAGTTTTAAAAGTATTAGCAGAAATAGGCCAGTTTTAAAAGTATTAGCAGAAATAGGCTAGTTTTTGCCACCTCTGCAATGAGGTGGCAAAAATTAAGAAAAAAAAATCGAGGGCGCACCTGCCAAGTGCACCCCGTATAATTTTAACTGGCGCACTTCACAAGTGCGCCAGTTAAAATTTAAACAAAAACCCTAACTTCTTCTTGCTGCTCCCTGCCACTCTCTGTCATTCTGCTTTTTACCATTTCGGGTCAAAAAGTACCAATTCGTACCATTCTTCCACTGGCTCCAAAAAACCCTGAAATCTTCAAAAATTATCAAAATAAGCAAGTTTTATTGATTGGGTTACTTCTACCAGCCAATGCATATCAATTTGAAGGTATTGATTTAGATTAAACTCAAACCCTATCTCAAATTTATGTTTGTCAAGTTCATTCAAACCCTAGGTTTAGTTTTTCTTGCTTTCTTATGGTACAAATATATGTTTATCAATTAATTATCCTTATACTTGGCAATTTTTTCTTTTAGACTATGTCAAATTTCATCCCTATTATTTGCTATTTTGATGGAAGTTGAATTTAAAAGAAAATAATACGCCGGTGTATGTTGGTGGCAAACAAAAAGGTTCAAAGGTCAATTTTTTTTGCTCCTACCATGAATTAAAGGAAACGGTGTATAGGGTTACAATAATTGATTCACAAAAGTATGATGTACGATTGGTAAGCAAGTGGGTGACGGATTCTGGATCTTCTGCTATCGATGTAAATGATGATGATGTTGTCGATGCAATGTTTTCGGTTACTATGAAAGTTATTGAGTTATTCGTAATAAAAGAGGAGTTGAGACATGAACGGGCAATTGATACTAATTTAAACCAACATTCCACTCAAATTATTGGAACTATTCCGAGTTGTGCTCATCAAAGCAATCCAACTCCAATATTTCCTCCATTCATGAATACAAAGTAAGTTTGTAAATTTTGCATTTGAGTAGTTAAAATTCATAGTGTTCTGATCTCATACTTTTTATAACAGTTATACGATGCATGCGGGTGTTTCAAGCTCTAGACCGGCAAATGATGATGTAAGTTGTAGCTCAGCACATATTGATAGCATGCAAATTACTTCAATGGATAATGATATGGCATGGATGGAAAATATGGAAGCTAACAATGATCCACTTGAGTTTGGAATTGGTAATGCGAATTAAAAAGAAAATAATGAAGCATCGTTGGTGCAAGAAGAGGAAGATGGTATCAACGGAGAAATGGAACTTGAGATGCCTTTGACAGACGATTTATGTAGTGCACAAATTATAGCAGCATCGTTGATTCAAAATGTAGCTCCTATTAGAGACGCATTTACTGCAGATTGTGTTGATTTGGGCTTTCATGTGGGAATGCAGTTTCAAACCAAGGAAGTGCTTATTCAAAAGCTTAATGAGTGGTCTATAAAAAATTCTGTCTCTTTTAAACCTGTAAAATAACGCAAAAAAGAATACACTACAATTTGTAATGTCGATAACAATTGCAAGTGGAGAATACATGTTGTTGTCCCAAAAAAATCATTGACGGGAAGGTGGGAAGTTAGAAAATATAAAGGCAATCTTTCTTGTGTTAATACGGTCATCAATTCTAATCACAAGCAAGCGACAAGTAGATTTGTTGCTAACAAAATTCTTCCTTTTGTGAAATCGGTTTGAATACCACTCCCGCTGCGATTCAAGTTTTAATGTCTGAAACTTTTTTCATCAAAATAAGCTACTTCAAGGCGTATAGAGCATTGCAGAAAGCACTTGAGACAATTTTTGGAGATTGGGAAACTTCATATGCCGAGCTGCCACAATATTTGGCTATTATTAAAAAACATAATCCGGGAACCATTTTAAGATTGAAAACGAAAGACTCACGAATGACAAAGTTCGTTTCAAAAGTGCATTTTTGGCATTCGGTGCTTCTATTGACGGCTTTGCACATTGTCGACCGTTAATTTTCATTGATGACACACACCTATACGGCAAATACCAAGGTACGTTTCTAGTCGCGACTGGAGTTGATGCAAATGATGGTATATTTCCATTAGCATATGCAATTGTAGACTCCGAATCAAAAGACAATTGGGAATGGTTTCTTAGATGCATGTACTATCTCATACATAGTGTTCGCAATAGATGTTTGACTTTTATATCCGATCGAATGAAAGGCATTCCAAGAGCATTAGAAAATTGGCCTCAAGAGCACTATCACCGCTTTTGTGCTAGACATCTCAAAGCAAACTTCCAAGTTGCCGGATTTACTCAAAAAACTTGGTAGACTTATTCTATTCATGTGCTAGTGCTACCGATGAGTTGCAATACAAAGAGTTAAGAGGTCACTTGAGAACCATTTCGCCGGATGCGCATGCTTGGGTTGAAAAGAGCTTACGTGGTGCGGGAGGAAAATTGGGCTCTATGCAAGGATAACGGTGGACAATTTACAATGATGACAACAAATGTATCCGAAAGTTTTAATGGAGTTCTACGAGGTGCTCGTGCTTTGTCGGTCAAGTCTTTAGTATCATGAACGTTTTACCGTTTAAACGACTATTTCATGAAACGTCGTTCTGATGCCAAAGGATTTGAAATGCAAACGACTCCATAAGTTGAAACTCTTTTAGCCAAAAGAGAAAAACAAGCACGGCATTGTGGAATTGTTAGATTCAATCAAACCGAATGGCAAGTGAATGATCAATTTGGAAAAGCATTTACCATGACTTTTCATGATAATGTGTGTACTTGCGCTTGCAATATTCCGCTATTGCAAAAATTGCCATGCTTGCATGTGATGGCCGCTTGTGCTCAAACCGTTGGAGGAGCGAATATATCGTACTATGAATTTTGTTCATCGTGGTCTTCCATGGAAAAGTATAAAGCAACTTACGCTCCAAGTTTTCATCCAATTCCCGATAGTAGATATTGGGATGCCTATCACGGTCCGACCATATTGCCTCCGCATACAAAAAGGAAGACGAGGCATCCGCGTTCGACAAGAATTAAAGGTATGATGGATAAAATGGAAGGAAGTAAGCAAAATACTTGCAGCAAATGTAGTCAAAAAGGGCACAAAAGATCGACAAGTCCGTCAAAATGAGTTCTATATGATTGATGTAAGCAAATATGGTTAAAAAAAGTTTGGAAACGTATTTTGAGATTTTGTTCGAATGATTTGTAATGTAATGAACGATTTGTACTTTCAGTTTGATGAATAAATAAATGAATGATTTGCATTTCAATAGTGCACGTTTGCATTTTATAAGCATAAGAGTTGTATTTGATTTGGTTTTATGATGCGGTTTGTAGTGTGTTAGGTGCAGGTGAGGCAGCAGGTTGCTGGTGTAGCTCCCGGGTAGGGCGCATCTTGCAGGTGCACCCTTGTAAGTTTACAAGGGCGCACTTGATAAGTGCTTCTTTGTAATTTTACAAGGGCGCACTTGTCAAATGCGCCCTTGTAAACATACAAGGGCGCACCTTGCAGGTGCGCCTAAACCGGGGTATACCAACCCAGCAGCCTTTAAATTTCCTCACTTCCTCCAAACACCCTTTCCTCTCTAAAATCCCTAAAACTAAAAACCCAAAAGCTTATTCTTCTAAATTTTCTAATACTTCAATTTTTCATTACTTCTACACTAAATTAGGTCTACAATGGAAGGCTCATCCTCCTCTTATGAAGTTAGAGGTAAATTCTTATACAACATTACTTATTCATTTACTTGATTAACCCTATCTAATTACTTGTTCATTACTTGATTAACCCTAATTCATTACTTGTATATGGTGATTTACTCTAGTTCATTACTTATTCATTACTTGATTTACCCTAATTCATGCTTGATTAACCCTAATTCATTACTTGATTAACCCTAATTCATTACATGTGTATGGTGATTTACTCTAGTTCATTACTTGTATATGGTGATTTACTTGTTCATTACAATGGAAGGCGCATTTCAATGGTGATTTTACTTGGTCATTTACTTGCATTTGGTGATTTGCTTGTTCATTTACTTGTATATGATGACTTACCTGTTCATTACAATGGATGGCTCATTCCAATTCTTAGCTCATGTATATGGTGATTTATGTAATCATTTCAAAACCTAGTACATTACTTGTTCATTTCATTTCATATTTTTTCTTCTAGAGTTAGCACCTGGTCTAGTGGGTGTCTTGTATCTTCAAAATGAGCATAGAAGCAATAATTTGGACTTGATGAAGGTATTTCAAAAATCCAAATAGAAGAATTCAATATTTTTTTCATTTCTCATGCACTAGCTAATTACTTTCATTTCGTTTTGAATTTGCAGAGCGACAAGCCAATTGATTGACAAGATCATTCTAGCAAGTTAGCGTCGATTACTTCAAACACACCTACAGTTCAACTTGCCCTACAAAGAGCTGGATTTAGATAAATATCCAGATTGGGGTTTTTTAAGATAGACCATGCACTTATTACTTAATTGGTAAATCGGTGGAGACCGGAGACTTCCACCTTCCATCTTTCCACTGGTGAAATTACTATCACGTTGCAAGATGTTAGTTGTCTTTTGGGTGTTATAGTGGAAGGAAATCTTGTTACTGCTACACATCTCAGTAATTATGAAGATATTTGTTATGAAAGTTTAGGCGTGGTCCCAAATCGAAATGAGATAAAAGGCGCAACAATTAAATTGACTTGGCTTCGAAGTATGTTTCGCAATGATCCAGTAGAGGAAGCGTCAGACGAGGAAGTTGAACGTCATGCAAGAGCCGTCATTCTGCACTTGATATCTTCTCGTCTATGTCCCGATCATTCTAAAGGACGACTAAATATTTTTTGGCTATTATTTGTGAGAAATTTGGAAGATTGTGCACGATATTCTAAGGGTAGTGCGGTATTGACAACATTATACACTGAATTAACAAATGCTGCACTCGGTAAGTCCAAATCCATAGTCGGTTGTCTTTCTCTTCTACAGGTAAATATTAGTATGCATAATTATTTACGGCCACTTGTAATACGCAATCCCATCATTTTTTTTACATTTTATAGCTTTGGTCATGGACACATCTTCCTATCGGTCGTCCAAACGTAACTTTATTTGCGTAGATCGACAAGTCATTACCTTATAGTGTAAGGTAGTTTACGTACATTTACATGATATTCAATAATGATGCTTATGCTTATGATATATTACTTACATTTACATATTTTATATGCATTACTTTATATCGTAGGTAGTTTGGAAATAGGAGTTGGATTGAGTCTCCAAAGCAAGTTACCACTTAATACCGTGGCCAGCTTGACATGCTGACAGATGAGGCTATTGTATGGAATCCCTACACACAGGATGTGCTAGTTGATCTGCCTCAGATATGCATAAGCGGCATGCCTAGTTAACTTTACAAGACACCGATCATATGCATGCGAACTGTTGAGATGTATAATTCTGATCGAGTGATGCGATAATTTAGTCTTCAACAACACGTCCCTGAGCCTTGCGAACCAAAGCCAAATTTGCATTTTGCTGTCATTCAGTGGAACGAAAGACATAATCGTATCGTTCGTCAAGAAATTCCTAGCACTCATATTTCAGCATACTTGAGTTGGTATTGTCGATCACTCGAAGATTCATTCTCGCGGATCGGGCTCGTCAGGAACCGGCTCCTTAGGAACGAGCATACACTGCTCGTGCACCGCTTGAGCGAGATGTCGTACGTCTTTTACTTTATTTTTCCGTTTTACTTTGCCGACTTTAGTCTTTTAATATGTGATTATAAATAACACAATTTGCAGGTCGATGTGCTAGAGACGGTTAGTAGAGGAATGGAGGATATTGGACATGGTCGAGTACCGGAGCACGACGTCCAACCACGATGTATTAGCTTGAAAAAACTCATTGACACATTACTCTTTAGACATAGACTGGACCGCCCGGGAGAGCGAAGAACTAAAAGAAGACATGATCCTTCTCCAGCTCCACCTCGACAAGACCCAGCTCATTCGCAAACGGCAGGACCTTCTCAACCTCCCCCTACTCGAGATTAGACTTCGCCATGAACGTTTTTATAAGTGTTGTATTAACATATGTTTATGTTTGTAACCGAATTTCGTTTAGACTTATATTTATGTTTGTAATTGGATATTAACGTTGTTTTTTCATATTTATGTTTGAAGTTGATTCACATACTTGTTTATGCTTTATTTGGGCTAGCGTATGTTTGAAGGTGATTCAATTTACAATGAAAAACTACTGCGAAACAATTGTATAGCAGCTGTGAAACAATTGTGTAGAAGGAGAGATGCTGCGACCATGCAGCAGGTCAAAATAATAATGGGCGCACTTGCCAAGTGCACCCGTGTTATTTTTAAGGGGCGCACTTGCCAAGTGCGCCCGTGTTATTTTTAAGGGGCGCACTTGGCAAGTGAGCCCCTGATTAATTTTAATTTTTTTTAGTTATTGCCACTTCATTGCTAAGGTGGAAAAAACTGGCCGATTTCTGTTAATACTTTTAAAACTGGCCTATTTCTGCTATATATTTAAAAAATTAGCTTATTTTGAAAATTTGTCCTTATCAATATAAGTGTTACAATAATTAACGCTGATACTCCATAAACAACATATTAACCATATAAAACAAACATAAGTGTAGAGTTTCTCACCTTAGGGTTTCACTCCTCTTAACTTTACTGTAGACTTCCTAGTTCTCATTTCACTCGTAAATGCTCTGAATCGCATAGCTTCTTCAATTCTTTTTTCAAAAAAATTATTAAACTTTTTTTTTATATATGAGAGGAGGGGTCCAGTGTAGGGTAGGTCGTGGGTGGTGAATGGGGTGTGGCGTGGGGGTGGTGATGGAGGTCGAGGGTGTAAGGGTGGTGGAGGCTTTGGGGAGGTTGTAACAACCCGTATTTTCAATAACCTGTTATAACATAAATGGAGGCAGAATTAAACTGTAAAATCTAACTCAAGGGAAACGGGCTATGCCATTGCGTTTGTCTCGGAAAAATACGCGAAATAGAGTCCGAGTTTTCGAAAATTGGAGTCCGTATGACCAAGATATGGCCTCGCGAAGTTTCACGAAAAATTCCCAAATTAAAGTATACTTAATTAAGTGAAATGGGTTGCGCAGAGAAATATATATATATATATATATATAATTGAAAATTAAATAAATAAATATGCAAAAATGTTCAAAACAGCGAATTGGGAGAGGGGAATAACCAAACCGGCCGATTTTTGAGGTCGACCCAGGCCCGCTGGGTCGACTAGAGGTTAATCCAGGGTGTTTGGCTGTCAACCCGTGGGCCGATTCGCTCAAATGCAGATTTTGCATTTGGATGGTTCTCATGGTTCATCTTTAATCTAAAGGCCCTAGATGGTTCCTACACTTGACTTCTTCCCCAAGACATGCTTTGATGGCTTGAATTGAATCTAGGTTTAATCCTATGGCCTAAAACACTTGCCTAATCTATAAATAAGACCCTAACCTATCCTAAATCCTCATTATTCATTCATGCAACTAAACTATGGCAAAATTGCTACTCTCATGGCCTCCACTCAACTATCCTAGCCTCCACTTCATTTCTATGAGAAGTTTCATGATCATGAGAGTATTAGAGAGTCCCTATGTTAGTATGAGAGCTTCTCAAGTTGATTTCAAGGCTAAAGCTTTGATCTTTGTTCATAAAGATGGGGTTTTTTATTGATTTGGAGTGTTCATTTTTGGGTTTTTGGGTGATGGCATGCATAGGCTTCATCACAAGCTTTAATTTAATCGATTTAGGCCTTCATAGCAATGTAAGCCCTTTCCCTACTCTTAGATATTAACTATGAAGTTAAATGTTCATGTAGAAAGTTTGGGTTTGATCATTGAGAATGATGCATGCTAACATGTTATGCAAGTTTATGAAGTCATTATCTTGATCTTATGAGCAAAAAGCTACAACCTTTATGTTGAAATGTTGCATTATGCAACATGAGAACCTTCATAATCTTCTTGTCAACTTGCATATGAAATCATAACCCTTATATGATGATATATGCGAGTTACTAGTCATCATTCTATGTCTTTAGTCACCATGATTCGTTTATGTGCCAAGTTTGGGTTTATGCATGTTTTTGAGGTGTAAGAATGTAACATGCAAGCTAATGAACACATTTGTGCCTCATTTGCCACCATGATTAACTTGTGGCTTAATACCCATTTTTGTCATTCCTTTGCCAAGTCTCTTCTTTTAATCCATTACGTTGTTGCGAACGTATATGCGAGTTTAAAAGCGTTGGGTTATGTTATGGGTAATTTCTAATGACATGAAAATACAACTTGAAAACATGGCTTGAAATATAACATGGAAGTTGACATGTAAGTATGCATAAAAACATAAGCTTGGGAATTTACCTATTAAGTTAGGTCTACCCTTTGGGAATTTACCTATTAAGTTAGGTCTACCCAAATGCTTGAAAAACTTGTAACATGTTTTGGAAACATGATGAACATGACACTTAGATAATATAAGTGTGGCCAACTCGAGGTTGGGTTGAGTTTGCAACGTAAAACTACCCGGAACCGACCGGCCTAACTAGTAGTTGCAAACAATAGGACCCAATGTGAGAAGTTGGTCATGTTGTGCTTGAACCCGAGGTTAGACCAAGTTGTGGTGTAAAGCTACCAGGAACCGACCGGCTTAACTAGTAACCACAACAAAGTCTAATGTGAGAGGTTGGGGTGCATTAAGTAATTAATGTCACATGATAGGGTTAAGTTAATTTGATTAATAACTCTTAACCAAATATGACATGGATAAAGGGGTTAAGTAAATTGGTTAGGCTAATGATACTTAACAAAACATGACAAGGTTGGGTAGGTTAAGTGATTTGATTTGCCTAATGACGCTTAACCATTTTTATACGACTAGTGGACGGGGATTAAGTTAACCAACACTTAATCAATCCAACATGATAATTTGGCAAGGTTAAGTAAGTTTTCTTAATGACACTTAACCATACAAGATGATTAGGGGATGGGGTTAAGTAATTTGCACCTAACTAATCCGACACGGTAATTAGATGGGGTTAAGTAATCCACACTTAACTAATCTAAACACGGTAATTCGATAGGGTTAAGTTAAACACTTAACCAATTTAAACTCGGTAATTCAATGAGGTTAAGTAACCAATACTTAACCAACTTAACGTGATAATTTAATGGGGTTAAGCAACTTATACTTAACCAATTATACATGATGATTTGATGGGGTTAAGTAACTTACACTTAACCAATCTAATACGCGGACCTGATAAGGTTAAGTCACAAGACCTTTTTGGAATATACTTAACCATTGTAGTACGATTAGAGGATGGGGTTAAGCCAACCTATACTTAACCAATCCGACTCGATAATTTGATGGGATTAAGATAATCTATGCTTAATCGATCTAGCAAGATAATCCGACAGGATTAAGGTAAGCTAGAACTTGACCAATTTGACTTGATAGGGTTAAGTCATGAGCCTCTGGGTACACTTAACCAAGTTGTGGGACTAAGTCTTGAACTTAAATACTTAGCCAATCTTTGACGTGATTCGTGGGTGGGTTAAGTCATGGACTTGAATGATAACACTTGACCCAATAGACAAACCCTAGCTAGAAGAACTAGGTAGAAAACCGTGGTTAATCAAGGATAACGGGAAAGGAAGCTAAGTGGTAAACCTTAGTTAAGGGTAACTAAGTAATAATTCTTAGCCAAGGACATAGGACTAATTCTCACAACGATGAGTAACCTGATACGGTAGGTCATCGCTTAGTATACGAGGGGGAGCAAGTTATCTGACTTGGATAAAAGCTCCAGCGCACTGGGTGCCAAAGTGGAAGCTTCGGGGGACGTGAGGATATTCTTGGGATCCCTCTGTGGGCTGCCAGGTAATTATACTAGGCCCATGAGAGGTTAAGGTCTGCGTTAGAAGGACCAAGAGTATGCCTTGGTTGCTATGCGAGCAACCTAAAGACTGGGATGGATTAGCGTGGAGTCGACGATTCTTGTTTTTGCCCTGGATAGCGCATCGCCGACTACCTACCATCTTTAGTCAATCGTGTACGTGCGGAAAGGCAGGGAACCCCCAACAGACCATGTGCTTGCTATCGAGTCATGGGTGAGGTTGGCCCGTAGGAAAGTGGGCTATAGTGGGGCCGTGGAGTGGTTCTTATACATGATTTTTCTTGGATTGCCTTTCAGTAGTTGAGGGAGGGGTCACGTGGGACCATAGCCACGGGTACAAAAACAGACCTTGATATCTGCATCGGCAGACGATTTAAAGCTCCCGACCGAGTTCCGTATTTCTTGATTTGCCCTGGCACGGAACTCGGATGGCACATTGGGGAACATGTGCATCTAGACATGGAAAACGATTCACGATACATACGTGGGATCAAGGGCGCGGTTGACGGGTGGCGTAATCCCTAGTGGTCCTAGGTGGCCAAAACCCAAACCGAGACACGGAAACGTTCATTAGGTAGCATAATCCCTAGCGGTCCTAGGTGGCATAAATCCTAAGTGGACGCGCGATAATTCATGGTAAGGAAACACAACTAGATCCAGGGTTGCAGTCCAAAACAACTTAAAGGATAAACCGTTTACATGGGAAAGCCCGTATAGCCTACGACAAAGGACTGAACTTACACATGGAAAGAAACATATGAGTTGAGTAACCTATATATGCGGCATATTAGGTTGACATGGACCATTACACGACTTTTGAGTAAGGGTCATTCACGGATAACTCGTAATACTGTTGGGGTACTAGTACGGTAGGTGCAGAGCGGATATACAGGATAGATGCCATGGGACGTTATACGCGATAAATATCTTGGGATATTATACTTGATAGAAACCTGACAATGTGATACCTTGTTTTATCTTGACATCGTAGTTTATCACGACACCCTAGTTTATCTGAGTTCAGTAGTTCATCCTGTTATTTTGATTTAGCTTATCTATCTTGTCATCATGCTTATGTTCATCTCAGTTTCTCATGTCAGTTAACTTTACTAGTTTTTATGCTAATAGTAGATAGGGCTTACTCAGTCTTTTTGACTGACCCGTTTTGTTTCGCCTCTTTTCTTCCGTTCCCCCCCAGGTTACAGGGAGGAAATACTGCTGTTTAGTTCGGACTTCTTCTGCTTGAAGGTCATCATGGATGGCTTGGACTTTTCTTGGCTAATGGCTACTTTACTGTTTTTACTTGGGGAATAATTTATGAAAATGTCTTTATGCTTCTTTACTATTGCAAGATAGGTTTTGATGTACTCTGATGTAAAAGGCTTTAGACCTTATTTATTCATGTTATGAAAGTTTGATTTTACTTCCGCTATTTTTATATGTTCTTTCTTGTGATATTTCTGTGCATGTTTACCAATAATGCCCCTCTAAAGCTAGTGCATTCCTTTGCGAGTGACCCTAGCGGAGGCGGGGTGTTACACGTGGTATCAGAGCAGAAGGTTACCAGACTGGGAAAAAGTTTTTAAAGACCTTCTGAAAACTATTTGAAAATCGTTTACAAAGAAGCATTTTTTCAAGAAAATTTTCTTTTAAAAGAAAAAGGCTATTCCCCAAAGGCCATTAGCACTATCCTTGTTTCCTTAATTGAATCTCTTCTCCTTTCTTTCCTCCATCTGTAGTCACAGTGGTTTTAAATGCGACTAGTCTTTTCTATCTACGAAAGTGCTTTCCATGCGATGGAGGTGGTTTTCAAGAGACCAGTGGCCATGTTATAAGAAAGGATCATGAGAAAGAAGGATAAAGGATACGAGCTTAAGGATGAGCAACTTGTTGGTATGGCTAAGTCCTCAAAGGAGGGAGAAAGATGAACAATGAAACCCATGACGAGAGAGTACCTTTGGCATGGTAAAACGGGGCGGATAGTTAAGTATTATGGGACAAGGACAAGATCATCGGGAGGGCAGTAGTATGCTCTCATTTCTAGAGTACCTCGGAAGGAGGGTAACGATCTTGTTAAAGGTTTAGCTTTTCTTCTCTATCATCCCGTTAGGACTTCGTTGTTCGTATCATTTAAGTCTGTTTCGATAGTTGAGTCTCTGCACCTTAAGTACTAGCGTAACAGAGAATCCCATTTTTGTCTCAAAGTCCTATTGGAGAATCAGTCCATTTATACATGACTTGTTTGGATTTGGGAATGTCTATGTCAAGTGTTGAGCTTGGAAATAATGCTTATATTTATAAGCTATGGATGGATTCTAAGGATGAAGTGGTTATCCAGTAAGGGGTGCCACTCTCGGTTTTGATAGGAGGGTAGTTAGATTCTTGACTAGCCTTGGTAATACCCTCGAAGTATCGTGTAACCTTTTTGAGGTTCTGTCATGACTAGTTACTTAGAATCCCTTGATGCCTTTATTGGAAATTTGAAGCCCGATCGAGCGGTGTTCGCCGATAAGACGGATGGTTTACTTCACTTATGCGTGGGTTATAGAAATCACCCTAGTAAGTGCGCATGATAACATGATTGACATCTGTTTACTTTCAAGAGAAAGTTCTTCTACATGGAATGCCTTATAGTATATAAACGAGATCCAAGATTCACTAGTGAATTTTGGAAAGCTTGCATGAGCTCATGAGTACGCAGTCATGCTTGCGTCAAGTATTCTAGGAAAAGGATAAGTGCAGGTGGAACGAGAGGCGACGAAGAAATGAGTTCCAGCTCATGTTATGGAAACAGGAATAAGAAGCTACAAAATCGCGAAGTTAAAAGACGACTTTGATGGTCAAAGACTAGATACGCGCATGATATCTCTTTTTGGGTGTATATCCTTGATCCCTGTTTTCTGTAGAGCTTACTTGTAGGCTATCTTTTGTGGACATCCTCTCGGTACTATTCTCCGTTACAAACCCTGTAAGGAGTTTGTCCTGTTTATCTTCTCGACCCTGTTTCAGGGAATTCTAGGTAGAACCCTATGGATGTAAACATGTATTTGAAACATGTTATGATTGATATGGTTGCAAGTGGTTGCTCGTGGATGCGCGAATACACATTAGATACTAGCTCGACTCGGTCACATTTCATATTGCATATGCACGAGTATTTATACTTGTTTATGGATGAAATCGAATGTATTATCATGCGGTTGTTGCATATGAATGAATGATTGTGCACACATATAGTATCTATATGACTAGGACTATTTGCATACATGTTGGATTCATGGCACTATACATATTTTGCATTAGAAAGATTATTCAGGCCTGATCATTAGCATTAGCTAAGGAACATGTACACACACATTTTGCATATATTCATACAGCATTAGAAATCATCTAAGGACAATGGTTGCTTGTGGATGATGTTTTGAGTAGATGGATGATGGATGGTAGGATATGTTCTTCCTAACTTGGAGATTTCGGGGACGAAATCCTAAAAGGTGGGGAGAATGTAACAACCCGTATTTTCAATAACCTGTTATAACATAAATGGAGGCAGAATTAAACTGTAAAATCTGACTCAAGGGAAACGGGCTATGCCATTGCGTTCGTCTCGGAAAAATACGCGAAAAAGAGTCCGAGTTTTTGAAAATCGGAGTCCGTATGACCAAGATATGGCCTCGCGAAGTTTCACGAAAAATTCCCAAATTAAAGTATACTTAATTAAGTGAAATGGGTTGCGCAGAGAAATATATATATATTGATATATATATATATATATATATAATTGAAAATTAAATAAATAAATATGCAAAAATGTTCAAAACAGCGAATTGGGAGAGGGGAATAACCAAACCGGCCGATTTTTAAGGTCGACCCAGCGACCAGGCCCGCTGGGTCGACTAGAGGTTAATCCAGGGTGTTTGGCTGTCAACCCGTGGGCCGATTCGCTCAAATGAAGATTTTGCATTTGGATGGTTCTCATGGTTCATCTTTAATCTAAAGGCCCTAGATGGTTCCTACACTTGACTTCTTCCCCAAGACATGCTTTGATGGCTTGGATTGAATCTAGGTTTAATCCTATGGCCTAAAACACTTGCCTAATCTATAAATAAGACCCTAACCTATCCTAAATCCTCATTATTCATTCATGCAACTAAACTATGGCAAAATTGCTACTCTCATGGCCTCCACTCAACTATCCTAGCCTCCACTTCATTTCTATGAGAAGTTTCATGATCATGAGAGTATTAGAGAGTCCCTATGTTAGTATGAGAGCTTCTCAAGTTGATTTCAAGGCTAAAGCTTTGATCTTTGTTCATAAAGATGGGGTTTTTATTGATTTGGAGTGTTCATTTTTGGGTTTTTGGGTGATGGCATGCATAGGCTTCATCACAAGCTTTAATTTAATCGATTTAGGCCTTCATAGCAATGTAAGCCCTTTCCCTACTCTTAGATATTAACTATGAAGTTAAATGTTCATGTAGAAAGTTTGGGTTTGATCATTGAGAATGATGCATGCTAACATGTTGTGCAAGTTTATGAAGTCATTATCTTGATCTTATGAGCAAAAAGCTACAACCTTTATGTTGAAATGTTGCATTATGCAACATGAGAACCTTCATAATCTTCTTGTCAACTTGCATATGAAATCATAACCCTTATATGATGATATATGCGAGTTACTAGTCATCATTCTATGTCTTTAGTCACCATGATTCGTTTATGTGCCAAGTTTGGGTTTATGCATGTTTTTGAGGTGTAAGAATGTAACATGCAAGCTAATGAACACATTTGTGCCTCATTTGCCACCATGATTAACTTGTGGCTTAATACCCATTTTTGTCATTCCTTTGCCAAGTCTCTTCTTTTAATCCATAACGTTGTTGCGAACGTATATGCGAGTTTAAAAGCGTTGGGTTATGTTATGGGTAATTTCTAATGACATGAAAATACAACTTGAAAACATGGCTTGAAATATAACATGGAAGTTGACATGTAAGTATGCATAAAAACATAAGCTTGGGAATTTACCTATTAAGTTAGGTCTACCCTTTGGGAATTTACCTATTAAGTTAGGTCTACCCAAATGCTTGAAAAACTTGTAACATGTTTTGGAAACATGATGAACATGACACTTAGATAATATAAGTGTGGCCAACTCGAGGTTGGGTTGAGTTTGCAACGTAAAACTACCCGGAACCGACCGGCCTAACTAGTAGTTGCAAACAATAGGACCCAATGTGAGAAGTTAGTCATGTTGTGCTTGAACCCGAGGTTAGACCAAGTTGTGGTGTAAAGCTACCCGGAACCGACCGGCTTAACTAGTAACCACAACAAAGTCTAATGTGAGAGTTTGGGGTGCATTAAGTAATTAATGTCACATGATAGGGTTAAGTTAATTTGATTAATAACTCTTAACCAAATATGACATGGATAAAGGGGTTAAGTAAATTGGTTAGGCTAATGATACTTAACAAAACATGACAAGGTTGGGTAGGTTAAGTGATTTGATTTGCCTAATGACGCTTAACCATTTTTATACGACTAGTGGACGGGGATTAAGTTAACCAACACTTAATCAATCCAACATGATAATTTGGCAAGGTTAAGTAAGTTTTCTTAATGACACTTAACCATACAAGATGATTAGGGGATGGGGTTAAGTAATTTGCACCTAACTAATCCGACACGGTAATTAGATGGGGTTAAGTAATCCACACTTAACTAATCTAAACACGGTAATTCGATGGGGTTAAGTTAAACACTTAACCAATTTAAACTCGGTAATTCAATGAGGTTAAGTAACCAATACTTAACCAACTTAACGTGATAATTTAATGGGGTTAAGCAACTTATACTTAACCAATTATACATGATGATTTGATGGGGTTAAGTAACTTACACTTAACCAATCTAATAAGCGGACCTGATAAGGTTAAGTCGCAAGACCTTTTTGGAATATACTTAACCATTGTAGTACGATTAGAGGATGGGGTTAAGCCAACCTATACTTAACCAATCCGACTCGATAATTTGATGGGATTAAGATAATCTATGCTTAATCGATCTAGCAAGATAATCCGACAGGATTAAGGTAAGCTAGTACTTGACCAATTTGGCTTGATAGGGTTAAGTCATGAGCCTCTGGGTACACTTAACCAACTTGTGGGACTAAGTCTTGAACTTAAATACTTAGCCAATCTTTGACGTGATTCGTGGGTGGGTTAAGTCATGGACTTGAATGATAACACTTGACCCAATAGACAAACCCTAGCTAGAAGAACTAGGTAGAAAACCGTGGTTAATCAAGGATAACGGGAAAGGAAGCTAAGTGGTAAACCTTAGTTAAGGGTAACTAAGTAATAATTCTTAGCCAAGGACATAGGACTAATTCTCAAAACGATGAGTAACCTGATACGGTAGGTCATCGCTTAGTATACGAGGGGGAGCAAGTTATCTGACTTGGATAAAAGCTCCAGCGCACTGGGTGCCGAAGTGGAAGCTTCGGGGGACGTGAGGATATTCTTGGGATCCCTCTGTGGGCTGTCAGGTAATTATACTAGGCCCATGAGAGGTTAAGGTCTGCGTTAGAAGGACCAAGAGTATGCCTTGGTTGCTATGCGAGCAACCTAAAGACTGGGATGGATTAGCGTGGAGTCGATGATTCTTGTTTTTGCCCTGGATAGCGCATCGCCGACTACCTACCATCTTTAGTCAATCGTGTACGTGCGGAAAGGCAGGGAACCCCCAACAGACCATGTGCTTGCTATCGAGTCATGGGTGAGGTTGGCCCGTAGGAAAGTGGGCTATAGTGGGGCCGTGGAGTGGTTCTTATACATGATTTTTCTTGGATTTCCTTTCAGTAGTTGAGGGAGGGGTCACGTGGGACCATAGCCACGGGTACAAAAACAGACCTTGATATCTGCATCGGCAGACGATTTAAAGCTCCCGATCGAGTTCCGTATTTCTTGATTTGCCCTGGCACGGAACTCGGATGGCACATTGGGGAACATGTGCATCTAGACATGGAAAACGATTCACGATACATACGTGGGATCAAGGGCGCGGTTGACGGGTGGCGTAATCCCTAGTGGTCCTAGGTGGCCAAAACCCAAACCGAGACACGGAAACGTTCATTAGGTAGCATAATCCCTAGCGGTCCTAGGTGGCATAAATCCTAAGTGGACGCGCGATAATTCATGGTAAGGAAACACAACTAGATCCAGGGTTGCAGTCCAAAACAACTTCAAGGATAAACCGTTTACATGGGAAAGCCTGTATAGCCTACGGCAAAGGACTGAACTTACACATGGAAAGAAACATATGAGTTGAGTAACCTATATATGCGGCATATTAGGTTGACATGGACCATTACACGACTTTTGAGTAAGGGTCATTCACGGATAACTCGTAATACAGTTGGGGTACTAGTACGGTAGGTGCAGAGCGGATATACAGGATAGATGCCATGGGACGTTATATGCGATAAATATCTTGGGATATTATACTTGATAGAAACCTGACAATGTGATACCTTGTTTTATCTTGACATCGTAGTTTATCACGACACCCTAGTTTATCTGAGTTCAGTAGTTCATCCTGTTATTTTGATTTAGCTTATCTATCTTGTCATCATGCTTATGTTCATCTCAGTTTCTCATGTCAGTTAACTTTACTAGTTTTTATGCTAATAGTAGATAGGGCTTACTCAGTCTTTTTGACTGACCCGTTTTGTTTCGCCTCTTTTCTTCCGTTCCCCCCAGGTTACAGGGAGGAAATACTGCTGTTTAGTTCGGACTTCTTCTGCTTGAAGGTCATCATGGATGGCTTGGACTTTTCTTGGCTAATGGCTACTTTACTGTTTTTACTTGGGGAATAATTTATGAAAATGTCTTTATGCTTCTTTACTATTGCAAGACAGGTTTTGATGTACTCTGATGTAAAAGGCTTTAGACCTTATTTATTCATGTTATGAAAGTTTGATTTTACTTCCGCTATTTTTATATGTTCTGTCTTGTGATATTTCTGTGCATGTTTACCAATAATGCCCCTCTAAAGCTAGTGCATTTCTTTGCGAGTGACCCTAGCGGAGGCGGGGTGTTACAGAGGTGGAGGTGTGTGGTGTGGTGGTGGACTAGGCTCGGATGGAGCGGGGGGAGGCTTTGGGTCGAAAGGAGAGAAGGGAGTAGAGAAATGGTAGAAGGAAGATAGAGAAGTGGAAAAGATATTAAGGACAGAATGAATGAAAAGGGTGAAGGGAAATAGTGTATTTATAGAAAAGAAGGGGTCTTCTTAAGCTTATACCCAAGGGGACACATGTCCTCTTTTTAAGCATGGTGACATGCACATGCCTTAGGAAGTGGATAAACATAGCATTTTCTAAAATGCTATGGTTTCATGTTATCAAAAACGCTATAAAATGCTGTGGATAAACGTTCTCTTATGGTTTTGGTTCTGTGTAAATTTTATTTCTGACTATGATTCTTATAGAAAAAATCATTATTCAACTGGCCGAATTTCTGGGTCGTTACACGCGTTTATTTTGCGTATTGCCGTTGTAGTTTATGTCTAAATATATTTATTTTAAATATATCTATATTTGTGCTCACATTTTGGAATAAATTATATGCTTTTAGATTTTGATGTTATTTCCATTATTCCTTTTTTTTAATGTCTTTTATAGCATACATTGTCAATTCAAGGGAAACGTTGTCATTTTAATATTAATTACTTTCCCTACCTTGATTTAATCATTTTTATCAAACACATTTGTTTTCCTATTTTATTAAATTGTCTATTCTTTTTTCAAAAAAAATATTAAACTTTTTTTTATATATGAGAGGAGGGGTCCAGTGTAGGGTAGGCCGTGGGTGGTGGATGGGGTGTGGCATGGGGGTGGTGATGGAGGTCGAGGGTGTAAGGGTGGTGGAGGCATTGAGGAGGTGGAGGTGTGTGGTGCGGTGGTGGACTAGGCTCAGATGGAGCGGGAGGAGGCTTTAGGCCGAAAGGAGAAAAGGGAGTAGAGAAATGGTAGAAGGAATAGAGAAGTGGAAAAGAAATTGAGAAGGACGGAATGAATGAAAAGGGTGAAGGGAAATAGTGTATTTATAGAAAAGAAGGGGTCCTCTTAAGCTTATACCCAAGGGGACACATGTCCTCTTCTTAAGCATGGTGACATGCATGTAGACATGTGTATGGACACATGTCCATGCCTAAGGAAGTGGATAATATAGTATTTTCTAAAATGCTATGGTTTCATGTTATCAAAAACGCTATAAAATGCTGTGGATGAACGCTATCTTATGGTTTTGGTTCTGTGTAAATTTTATTTCCGACTATGATTCTTATAAAAAAAAATCATTATTCAACTGCCCGAATTTCTGGGTCGTTACACACGTTTATTTTGCGTATTACCATTGTAATTTATGTCTAAATATAGTTATATTTGTGCTCACATTTCAGAATAAGTTATATGCTTTTAGATTTTGAC
The DNA here is from genome assembly GCA_030737875.1 of Allium sativum. Classification (NCBI taxonomy): domain Eukaryota; kingdom Viridiplantae; phylum Streptophyta; class Magnoliopsida; order Asparagales; family Amaryllidaceae; genus Allium; species Allium sativum. The sequence continues at coordinate 37,005,618 of JASFAX010000020.1, read as the reverse complement.
GTTATTTCTATTATTCCTTTTTTTTTAATGTCTTTTATGGCATGTATTGTCAATTCAAGGGAAATGTTGTCATTTTAATATTAATTACTTTCCCTACCTTGATTTAATCATTTTTATCACACACGTTTGTTTTTGTTATGTAACGACGGTCGGAACAAAGCCCCCCACCTTGCACGTATATGAGCTGGCACACAACTCCCATATAACAAAAGGCATCTCTGATGTTATGTGCTTACCAACTTATATTTGTACTCAACTCCTTCAATTTATTCCATGATGTGGGACTATTAATTCCAACCTGTCATTCCTCTTTAACAACATGCGAGACAATCCCAACAGTCTCCCCCTTGACTCGCATCCTACGAGTATCTTTTGAGAGCACTGCTTTGCCTGCATGGCCCAATCCGTAACCTTCGGCTCCGATACCCCTGTTATGTAACGACGGTCGGAACAAAGCACCCCTACCTTGCACGCATATGAGCTGACACACAACTATCATATAACAAAAGGAATCTCTGATGTTACGTGCCTACCAACTCATATTTGTACTCAACTCTTTCAATTTATTTCATGATGTGAGGCTATTAATTCCAACCCGTCATTCCTCTTTAACAACATGCGAGACAATCGTAACAATTTTCCTATTTTAATTAAATGGTTAAGTTTGTTAATATGTTAATGTTAATAATCTTTTGTTACTTTCAAATTTAATCTCCTATTGTTTATAGAATTAATGTGCGTATATACTTTCTAATTATTTTGTTAATCTTTCTTATTTGAAATACGGGATGTTGCAATTTTTTCAGAAAAGACAACTATGAAATAATTGTTTTTAGAAGATTGATCCATTCCTTCTTAATAAAGCCAAATGCATTCTTAGATAATGTATATCAATTTATGACTTAACATAAAACACTGAATTCCTTCCTTGTAAAAAGATTAATTATATATTTATATATATCTCTTAAAGATTTTCCTTTTTATTTTTTTCTAACGGACATTGCTTCTATAAGGCTCACAAGAAAGGTTCAAATCATTTGTCCTTGTTTCTTCTATTTCCATGCATCGAATTAATCTCAAATATTGATTTATGTATCATCATATAATCACATTAATTGCATTATGGGTCCCAACGGCTAAATATACAATCTGATGGATGACGTAGATTAGATTATGGGCAAAGAAATTAACCTGTCCAACAGGCTTTTGCGGAAAGCGGGTAAATGTGATCTGAAAGTGGATACCAGCAGTCAATATATTTGTATGGCCGCGATGGCTCCAGCTCCCTTTCATTAATCGTTTTTCATATTGTTTTAATTTCTATATAAATACCTGCACAGGACCGATTTATCACACACTTAAGGTAGAGTAATCCAGGTAGCATAAACCCTTTTCATATCTCAAATTTTATAATCCAATGTTTGATTTTGCTTGCTGTCCTATCCTAACTGAACAAAATTAAAGTTTGCTGTTTGATGAGAAATTTTGGTTTTGATGTCTGATTTTCGTATTTCATGTCCTTTTTGAGAACTACTCTTTTTTTTGGTCCTAAAATTGATGCAAATTTTAATCAGTAGAGTAGGTTAAAATCAATGAGAAGATGAATAGACACTCTTCACATCACATAAGTAGAATATTAGGCATGCAATTATGCAAACACTGGTCAAGTTCAGAAATTAAGCAATCGACTGAATTGTTGAAAACTGGAAAGTCTGATTGGTAATTGAATTGAATTCACATTCAATTGTTCATATTCTGTTTCCAGTTTAGAAACTAGGGTTTCATTTAGTGCTTTTTTCCCTTCTTTGGATAATAGTCAATGAGAACAAGGAGAGTTTTTGTTTCTGTACATGGATCTTGATTCAAGGGTAGATTAAGGAATCATTTACGTGTATTTCCAAATACCGTGATCACATGATATTATAAGAAAATATTATGGATATATAAGGATGAATTTCAGTACTTACTTTAATTTCCTATCATTTATGCATACAACAGACTGGTAGTGATGGCAAGAACTTCAACAAATAACTCGGAAAGAACAACTGCTAACAATAGGAGATCATCAAGTTCACTAACTGTAGCATATAGGCCAATTAAAAAATATACCAACAGATCTTCAAATGGGAATAAGTCAACAAGGACGGGGAAAGAAAAGGAAGAAGAGAAGATAACTGGATTTGACTGCAACATTTGCTGGGATGTGGCTAAAGAACCCGTGGTGACTTGCTGCGGCCACCTGTACTGCTGGCCATGTCTTTTTCGGTGGATGCGAACGTATTCCAATGAATGCCCTCTGTGTAAAGGTAATATTGCTGGAAATATATTTCCGATATATGGTGGAGAGAGTTCAAGTTCTGATGATGGGGTGAAATACGAGGGTTTGATAGTCCCGGCAAGGCCTCGGGGGCACCGAGCCGAAAACTTCAGGCGACGGCGTGCAGCAAGAGCGCGTGCATTAAGAAGGCGTGGTTTGTTAGGTCAAGTGGTACATGGACTCTTTGCAATGATTCAAAGGGGAGTTCGAGCTTTCTTTGGGAACTAGTGATGGTGAAGCTGCTCAGTCTTTACGATTGCAAGGTTAAGACTTTTACCGTATTAAGCATTAGTAGTGTGCCTCTATGGTGGTGTAGAGGGAGAGAACGAACTTAGTTATTTCTACCCTAAAATCTGTGATGATGATTTGTTCCTTTCTTTCATGCTATTTTCTTGCACTGGATATGTGTTTGGTCACAATGGTTATTGCCCTATGTTGTATATTGGATGTTTATGTGATTCTATGTTTCTTGCTTGTCATTTACAGTCTACAGATAAAGTTCGACGTTGGTTTCTTTATTTTTCTATATGCTTTCTTGTTAAAACTAGGTTGACGTTATATGTCAGTTCATATGTGTTTGATATGGTCACATTGACACCAGGTTGCGTGTATTGCAATTGGGAATACTAACTGCAATACTAGGCGTAAATGTGGTCGGACAAGACCGAACAGATGTGTGTCATAGACCTGTCCTATAAAAATTTCGGATAAATATGAACTGGACAAGCATGAAGTTCAAACATTACTCGTATGATTGAGACAACGGACGGACAATGCTCAAACAATAATAAAACATAAAACATTTTGGATCAAACTGAATGGTGGTATGTTCTAGTCCTGTTCCATGAGAGAATTTGTATGGACACAGACTTGATATCTTATGATCTCAAGACGAGCGGGCTTTCCCGTCCGTTATACAGCCATACTCACGAGGTTGTGCTAAGTCTATTGCTAAATAGTAACTAATTTAAGGCTTCCTCTATATTATTCTTCATCGTATCAAATAGGTTCAATGCTGTTTAACATTTAACTGTTCTTAATGTCGAGCATTAACCTATTTCCCAAAGGAAAGAGAAATTGAATGAATCTTATGTTAGGAACATCCACCAAGGAGAAGAAAAGAGAACTGATTTTGTTTGTCAATTAAGGTTTGTTCTCACTTTTATTCTATCCTCTTCCTTTTCCCTTCTCTTCTCAACGCAAATAGATAATCCTTACTAATAGTATTTCCAGGCCTTTTTAAACGGATGCAATTTTTCACTCCAACATTACAATCCACTGCAATAAACACTTTTTTTTTTATTCAGTAGACAGTCCTTATCACTTTTCACCTAAATACATATGATTAGGTGTTGATTGGGTTTTCTTTTTAACATAAATTTTCATTGTTTTTGTGAACATTTGGACAATACGGCTTGTGAGTTCACAAACTCAAGATTCACTTTGTAACGATATTCTACGTATTCGGTAATCATGAAATATTATTTTTAAGTTCATAAATGTTGACTAATGATGTTATTAGCAAAGACTCAGTAAACAGACCCAGTAAAACTAATTTAAATATCATTCCTAGTTAGTAGCTTAGAATCAGCCAGTCCTAGTTATTAGCTGAGAATCAGTCCAGTTCGTGAGCAACAAAGTGTGTAAAATATCTCTTACATGATTTCCTCTGTAGCATATATTTATATGCAAGTTCTGTCAGTAAAGGGATACGAAATCTGATTCTATTTGTTTCATGGTATCAGAGCTGTAAAATCGATCCTTTCATCTTTAACAAATACTCTTGTTCTCTTCCATGGCTGCTGAATCCTCCATACTTCCAAATCCATACGAAACCAATCGACCCTTCATTGTGGTTCAACTATCCCACATAATCAAACCCACCTCCACAAATTATCTCAACTGCAAGACGCAGATCCAGGCTACTCTTGAAGGATACGACCTTTTCGATCATCTTGATGGATCCTGCCCGCCACCACCAAAGCATCTCTACTCCAACGGCACCCCGCCGATCGAATCTGCCAACCCAGCCTATCTCAGCTGGCTCCGACAAGATCGCCTCCTTTATGGCGCTATCCTCGGCACACTCACCTTGTCGGTCGCTTCCCTTGTCACCCAGACCACTTACTCAGCCGAAATTTGGAGTCTCCTCCAACAGACATTTGTAAAATGCTCTCACGGCCATGTGAAACAATTGAAGCAAAAGCTTCGATCTATGGAGAAGGGCGCTATGCCAATAACTGAATATATGCAGGCGATAAAGGTCACCGCCGACCTCCTGGCGTCCATCGGCAGCCCCATCCAAGCTGAAGATCTCACTGATCAAGTACTTTGCGGCCTCGATGAACATTACCAGCCCGTCATTGACGGTGTCAATGCCCGAGAAACGCCCATTTCTTTTGAAGAACTGCACGAGAAACTCATCCAACGTGAATTAGCTATCCTTGGCGACACAAAATGCGCAAAACAAGCATCAAGTCCAGTCACCGCCCTCATCGCTCAAAGCCGCCCCAATCATCCCCGTGTACAACACCAAGCTCCCTCAAATTCTCCCTCCAGTTTCGGCTTCATCTCCCATCGACCGAACTCCTCCAACCAACCCACCACTCAGCCGAAGCCGTTCCTTGGTCGTTGTCAATGGTGCAAGGCGACAGGCCACGTCCTCACCCATTGCCCAATGTTTCGCAGCCAACACCCCACCCTAACACCTCCATCCTCCGCCCGATTCCCTGCCCATCCATCACAAAAACCACCCCAAGCCCACAAACTGTCCACATCTCCAGCAGCCACCCCTTGGCTAGTCGATTTCGGTGCCACTCACAACATCACAAACGACCTCAATAACTTAGCTATTCACTACCCTTACAATGGTCCTGATTCCTTGTTTCTAGGTGATGGTAAGGGACTCCAAATTAAGCATACTGAAACTCTAAAGCTTGATAAATTTGTTTTTCCTAACACCTTCTTTGTTCCATCCATGACAAAGAATATATCTGTTTCTCAGTTTACAAAATCCAACAAATATTGCATTATATTCTTATCCGATTCTTTTCTTGTGGAGGAACTACAGGCGGGGAAAACTGTTCTTAAAGGTCCTTGTGTCGATGGCGTCTACGTCTGGCCTTGCTCCACAACACCAAGCGTCAACAGCCTTCACATTACGCCAGCCACCACCTGGCATCATAAACTCGGCCATCCGTGTAATGCTATTTTTGATTTTGTCAATAAAACTTTCAATTTAGGTGTTTCTCATGTTCACAATAATTATTGTCAGTCTTGTTACTTAATAAAAGCCACAAGCTCCCATTTTCAGATTCGACAATACAGTCTACAAATCCTCTTGAAATTATATTTTCTGATTTATGGTCTTCACCTGTTATTTCTTCGGATGGTCTTCAATATTATTGTTTATTCATTGATCACTATACACGATATTCTTGGCTATATCCAATGAAAAAGAAATCCGACATTAAACAAATATTCATAAAATACAAAAACCTTGTCGAAAATTTCTTCAAACAAAAGATCAAGATACTCTATTCTGATAATGGCGGCGAATATATAGGCCTACGTGAGTTTCTTAGCTCCACTGGTGTAAGTCACTACACCACTCCCCCTCACACTCCCGAACACAATGGACTTTCCGAACGACGTCATCGACACATAGTAGAGACCGGGTTGTCCCTCCTCACACATGCCGGTGTGCCTACCAAATTTTGGCCATTTGCATTCACCATGGCAGTATACCTCATTAACCGTCTTCCCGCCCCTATTCTCCAAAACACTTCTCCGTACACAAAACTACTACAAAAAGAACCAAACTACAGCAAGCTAAAGGGTTTCGGTTGCTTGTGTTTTCCATGGTTACGCCCTTACTCTAACCATAAACTAGATTCTCGATCTATTGTTTGTGTCTTTGTAGGTTATGCAGCGGATCAACATGCTTACCAATGCCTTGATCCAAAAACCGGACGGATCTATACATCTCGACATGTTCGCTTCATTGAAACTGAATTTCCCTACCGATTCGAACAACATCCAGCAACAACTGTATCCACCCCTACAGACGAATGGGCCCTACTAACCATCCCACAACCCCACGTCCCTCCCACACATAACCTACCTCCTCACGATTCCACCTCTGTTTCATTTCCAACCACTGATAACTCTCCTACCATATCCTCTCCTTCTACCTCTCCTCTGCCAACAACTCCATCTACAACCACCGACACTGTATCCCCTATCCATCCAACGTCACAAAATTTTGAATGCCTCCACCAACTCCAAGAAAACCCACATGCATCCTCCTCCATTCCAACTCAATCAAAACGACAAAAAATTAACACTCCTCTTCCCTCTTGTATTGTCACCCGCTCACAAAACAATGTCATCAAGCTTGTCATTCGCCTAAACCTCCATGTAACAACAGTCCCTATACTTGAACCACACACTATTTCACAAGCTCTTAAACAAACTGAATGGCGAGCGGCGATGCAGGACGAGTATGATGCACTGCAGCGCAACAATACATGGGATCTAGTCCCGAATTCTCCCGAACAAAACCTAGTTGGATGCAAATGGATCTTTCATGTGAAATATAAGCCGGATGGATCCATTGATCGATACAAGGAACGTCTTGTAGCCAAGGGTTTCCACCAACGCCCCGGCTGGGACTACACCGACACATTCAGCCCCGTTGTGAAACCAGTCACGGTGCGTATAGTACTCGCCATTGCTGTTCACAATGGATGGCCACTCCGACAAATTGACGTCAACAACGCATTCCTTTAAGGGAGCCTCAGCGAAGAGGTCTACATGAGCCAACCTCCAGGGTTATCTCCGTAAAGCAATTTATGGCCTCAAGCAGGCACCCCGAGCTTGGTACAACGAACTTCGGGGTTATCTGCTCACTCATGGCTTTGTCAATTCCATTGCAGATGCATCATTGTTCATCTATCGAGATGGAACAACAACGGTATATCTTCTAGTGTATGTCGATGACATAATACTTACAGGAAATTCTCTTGCTATTGTCAGTAAAATCATTGTCAACCTCTCAGCCAGATTCTCTTTGAAGGACCTCGGCAACCTCAGCTACTTTCTCGGCGTCGAAGTTCTGCCATCCAAGAGTGGCATCTTTCTTAACCAGCGTCGCTATATACAAGACATCCTCAACAAGGCAGGAATGGCAGACACCAAGCCAGCAATCACACTTTTTCTGCATCCAGTTCTTTAGCTACTACAGGCGGCACCATTTTACCCACACCAACAGAATTCCGCCAGCTCATAGGAAGCCTCCAGTATCTCAGCATGACCAGACCAGATGTCGCTTTCACTGTCAATAGGTTATCACAATTCATGCATCAACCAACAATAGATCATTGGTCAGCTCTAAAACGGGTCCTGCGCTATCTTGTTGGCTCACCAGACAAAGGTATCAACATCTCTGCTGCTCAGTCCTTGGCTTTTCATGCATTCTTGGATGCTGATCTGGCAGGTGACAAAAATGACTATGTCTCCACCACTGGATATCTTGTTTATCTTGGACAAACTCCCATTTCCTGGAGTTCTCGGAAACAACGATCTGTAGCCAGATCATCCACTGAAGCTGAGTACAAGGCACTAGCCGATACTACTGCGGAACTGTTGTGGGTGTTGTCCCTATTCGGAGAACTTGGCTACAAACATGAGCAGCCTCCAGTTGTCTACTGTGACAATATCGGTGCAGTAAACCTCAGTGCCAATCCCGTCTTCCATTCAAGAATGAAACACATAGCTCTTGCCTATCACTTTGTGCGGGAACAGGTGCAACGCGGTGTCCTCCGAGTCACATATGTTCCAACAGGGGATCAGCTCGCGGACATCATCACAAAACCACTGCACCGCCCTCAATTTGATTATCTACTATCCAAGTTGAACCTCACTCATCGGTCGTTTCACTTGCAGGAGCATATTAGCAAAGACTCAGTAAACAGACCCAGTAAAACTAATTTAAATATCATTCCTAGTTAGTATCTTAGAATCAGCCAGTCCTAGTTATTAGCTGAGAATCAGTCCAGTTCGTGAGCAACAAAGTGTGTAAAATATCTCTCACATGATTTCCTCTATAGCATATATTTATATGCAAGTTCTGTCAGTAAAGGGATACGAAATCTGATTCTATTTGTTTTAGATGTTATCCATTCTTAAACTTTTTATTGAACGACTTTGACATTAGAACCTTTTAAAATCCATATATTTTGATACGAGTCAAATTAGAGCTTGAAACCATTCCCCCAAGTACTTCCCTTTTTCTGAAGTTATGGTTTTCTAAAGTTCCAACATGTTTTAGGTAGATTTGCAATTTTAATGTTACCATTTTAAATTATGGTTTTGATACGAGTACTTCTCTTTGATACGAGTCATGAGGGCATCTTCAACGCGGATGTATTTGAAGTGAAAAGTGGATTACACGTATGCACTAGACAACATATTTTGCTTTTAACTTCTCCAATCCAGTTTTGGATTGATCGTGGACTCTGACGTGGACAGGAAAAAGTTTCACACCGTGAAACAGATTGTACAGATTCAAACATTGTGTTTGACAATTTCAGAGCATAAACATGACCTATTTTTCTGCCCATCTTCCTTTTTCTAGCAAGACGTCTTTCTTTTAAAGTTGATTTAACGTCATTTTCCCATTAAAGAATATGCACTAGTTTTGCCACATGGACCCATTCATCTTATCCAACATATTTGCATTGGAGTACCTTTTGTTATATATAATAGTTTTGTAGACATGTAGGTCTCATAATGTTAAACTGGTGTCTCCACGTAGGATTCAATGGACATTACATTTGCTTCACATCGGAGATGCTCTAATAAGATTTCGGACTAACAAATTTAAAGTTACGATTTCTGAAGTTCCAACATGTTTTAGGTAGATTCGGGTGAATAGTGGGTGATTTGTACAACTCATCAAGCCTTCTCAGTATTAGAGTTAATATCATTTCTTCTACCTTCCATAATCTCTTTTATTAATTTTTAACTAACTTCTAGTCTCCATTAATTCCAATTGAACCTAGAAACTATCACTTAAATTAATTTTGTGTAATTAAGTTATTTAAGTTAAATTGGAAACGGAAAATAGTAGATCTACTGTTCAGAGACTTTGAAATACATGCTACAATTGTTTAGATACATTGGAATCCAAGGAGGTACAATTTTACATTAGGTTCTGTTGGGAAACAATGGCTGAGTCGCGGACTAGGTCGCTTTCTTGAAGACGATTCGGCGATCTGGTCGGTGGTGCAAACCAGTTCGTACTTGTCGCCGCCGCCTCTAGAATAAAACAGCCTTCTGAGAAAAAATAATTGATTTACTTGCACAACAAACCAGTTCAGATTTGCACTTTCAATTTAAATTTAACTTCTCGTTCTGATTTTTTTTTTGAAGAACTTCTAATGGTGGAGGAAGAAGAAGAGAGAGATAAGATTGAAAAGTTGTTTTTTTGAGTAGTTCGGCAATAAATAAACATGGTAATACATGTAGAGGAAGTCAGATTAGATCTTAAAAAATGGATCTCAATTTTTTACCAAGTCAAATAAAAAATTGGTTTTTTTTCTTTCATATAGTCTCATGATGTGGGACTATTCATATATGAGTCATCTCACACTTATCCAATTTTTAAATAATTCATCTTTTAAAAAATGAATCATTTTTCCAACAATCCCCCACTTGAATTTTTTAAAAATATATTTCGAGCAGTTTCTAGAAACATAAGATTGTGCATAAACAAAGGTGTCACCCGACTTGAACCTTTGCATAGTGAATAAGATTTAGTTTTTACTAGAGTGACACGTAGTCTTGAACTCCATTCCTGACATCAGACCACACACAATCTTTTCTATAATGCAATCAAATAAGCCCGTGCATTAATGGCCATGCACATCTATCCCAGTTTAGTGAACGGTCTAGAAGTTTTGCCCAAAACTTTATAGGAAACAGCCACATTTCCACAATTACAAAGGTGAGTCTATCAAGAGCACTCCTGAAGGTAGGTACTCCACTCCAAATAGAGTATAGATCTCATTAAGTGTTTTTATTAACTCATCCTCTAATCACTTCAGGAATACATGCTTCTTAATATATAAATTTAGCACGTTCATCTATTATCACTACACAACTTGTTTTTACCCATTGAACCTAGTTCTTGGGATCTCCAGTCATTTAGGTCGGGTTACCATTGTGCGTGATTCCACAATCTCAGGGCAATAGTCCCATTCTTTTAGAATCATTACGGACTTTCTTTCTAGTCAGTCCTTTCGTCAAAGGATCTGCCAAATTGTCATCACTTCATATGTGATGTTTTCTAACAATACTGTGCATACGACTATCATTTCTTACCGTTGTAATATTGGTTTCGTCCTTCTTTCAATAGTCGTCAAATTTTCATCACTATGCATGTGATGTTCTCTTACAGTATTGTACTTACAACGTCGTCTTTTACCATTGTAATAACGGTTCTATACTTTTTTGCAATAGCCGCGGTACTATCATAATCGATTACACCACTAGTGTCGGTTTTTCCCTTATGGGGATCTCAAATAGCAGATTTCTTTAGTTCTCTGCTTCTTAATTAGCTGTGTCTAGTGCTATTATCTTAGTCTCTATAGTAGATTGAGTCAAAATAGTCTGTTTCTTGGGTTTCCAAGAGACAGTTTCTTCAGCGATGCTAAATATATAGCCACTGGTCCTTTAGAATCATCAGATAAAGTATTTCAGCCTGTATCAGAATATCCTTCAAGTACAACCGAAATTTTTTCATAATGTAATACAAGGTTCATAGTTTATTACTGGTATCTCATAACCCTCTCATTAGCATGTTAATTCTTTATACTACGTCTACTGAAAAACATGCATAATAATCCAATGACATAGGTAATGTCGGGTCTAATACAATCAATGGCATCCAAAGGCTGCCAATGATGCTCGCTTAAACAGACTATCTTATACATTCACCAGTGTTCTTAAATAACTTTACACTGGGATCATATGGTGTACATGCAGATTTACAGTCAAAGTAATCGTATTTCTTTAGAGTCTTCTCAAGTTAATGAGATTGATCCAAAGAAAATCCCACTTTTTACCTAGTAATCTTAATATCAGGGATTACACTCGCCTTACCTAGGTCTTTCATATCAAAATTGGCACTTAATAAGGATTTGACTGAGTTTATGGCATGAATATTTGACCCAACGATGAGAAGGTCATCTACATAAAGACATATAATAGTGCAAATGTCATTCCTAGATTTGTAATAAATGCATTTGTCACTTTCGTTAACTTTAAAACCATAAGAAATGATTAAGTTATCAAATTTTTTTATGTCATTATTTAGGTGCTTGTTTTAAACCATATAATGATTTATCTAATTTGCATACTTTATGTTCTTAACCATGTACTACAAATCCTTCAGGCTGGTCCATATAAGTTTCTTCGTCTAATTCACCGTTCAAAAAGGTGGTTTTAACATCCATTTGGTGTATTAATAAATAATACTCAAGTGAGATTAATACCCGAATGAATGTAATTCTAATTACAGGTAAAAAAATGTCGAAGAAATCTATTTTTTTTCTTTTCTTAAAACCTTTAGCTACTAATTGTGCTTTATATTTATCAATAGTGCCATCAGGTTTAATTTCTTTTTAAGCACCCATTTACAACCTATAGATTTACAACCAGAGAATAAATCTAATAAATGTCAAGCCTTATTGGATTCCAGATAATCCATCTCATCATTTATGGCCTCTTGCCAAAAAATCGGCATCTAAAGAAGATAAGGCCTCTTGGAGGTTTAAGGGATTCTACTCTATAGTAAAAGCGCAAAAATCCAAACCAAAATCATTTACGGTTCTTTCTCTTTTACTTCTTCTAGGTTCAGTTCCAGAACTTTTATTAAGTTCTGTTCTGATAGGTATACTTGATGTGCCCCACTATTCCTTAATTTAAAAGGAAATTTTGTTTCATAAAAATCGGCATCATTCGATTCAATTATATTATGTGCATTTAGGTCATAAAATCGGTATGCTTTGCTATTAATAACATAGAACATAAATACACATTCATATGCTCTACTTGCCGATTTTATTCTCTTAGGGTCTGGAATGCGAACATATGCTAAACAACCCCAAGTTCTAAAGTATGGCACATTGGATTTATAGTTCTTTAAAATTTCATAAGGTGAAATTTTATTCTTATATTAGGAGATTCTATTCAGAACATAGCATGTAGTCAATAAAATATCCCCCCACCCATGTTTTGCTGCACCAAAATTTAATAAAATGGCAATTACTAATTCGGTAAAAGTCCTATTTTTTTCTAGCTTTACCGTTCATTTCAAGTGAATATGGTGCAGTTCTCTCATGTATTATACCATGTAATTTATATAAAAAATCAGAATAAGCTAGATTCATATTCTGTTCCTCTATCACTATAAATTCTCTTAATTTTCTTATTTCTCAATTTCAGTTTTTTAATGTTTCAAACATGTCAAATGCATCACAACTTTAAGAAACACTGTCTTTCTAATTGTAAGATTTATTTTCACATTACCAATCTCTATAGTTTTAGTGGTGTGAGGATCTCCCAACAACACTTTCTAATCATCAGCAGCTGTGTATATTGTGAATATATCACGATCATAGCAGACATGGTGAGAAACACCAGTGTCTACCCACCAACCCTCTGATCCACCTTTAAAGTGAATCTCAATAGTCGTAGCCATTAAAGGCTTCTTAGTCAGGTTTTCCTGCGGTGCAGGGTTTAGCCTGTTCCGACACTATCGTGCCATAGGACCTGGTTTTCCACAGTTGTAATATAGAAGCAACTGCCCAGAATCATTCTTTTTGGTTGGTTGCTACTGTCCTTTATGGTTTCCTTGTGGATTCCCATTCTATTCTCAACTGACCGGCTGTGGAGGCTTACTATTGCTTGAGATGTTAATATGTTTGAATATTTTTATTTTTCTTATAGAAAAATATATGTAAACTCAGAGACTAACATAAGTATCCGCATAAAATTTTATTTCCTGTATTTTTGAAAAATTCAGCATGTTCTTTTGGTTTGGCTCAAGGAGTCACTATTTACACGCTATCCTCCGTATTAGGCTACAATGCAGTCTAACTCATGTAGAAATATTGAATACATATGTATTACCTTCACAAAATTTATAGGTAGAACCATCATTTTATTTCAAGAATGGTAGGTTGATCAAAACTAACATTTATACCAAAGGGTAGGGTGCAGTAAATCAATTGATCTATCAGGGAATCAGCTTATTGCTAAAACCATTGTTAATTTACCACATTACCAAAATCATACGTAGAGATTTCAACATGCATAGAATAATGCATGCAATAAATTAATCTAGTAATTTAACATAAATGGTCAAACATCCAAGGTAGAATTACCATATCACTATTGAATTAGCTCTTCATCCTCACAATCTAACTGACAACTAGAATGACACATTAGCAATAATATTCTAACTTCATCAAAGATGTGCCACTAACTAAGTAATACACCAATTAATTGCACATGTGTAATGCCAGCAAAAGATAAATCAAAATAGCAACCTTCGTATGCAATTGAAATTGGATATCAGTTAACTATAATTTTCTCACTCCACAAAATCATAACAATGATGATAAAAATTAACAAGCAGGACAAACAAAGGAAAACTGTGTTGAATGTCAGTTTAACGATTGCAGTGTGTGAAAAAATATCTTTGATGAACACCCAAGAAAATGTTAATTAATCCTCACATGACCAACCAAAGAACTACAGTGTCTGAAAGATATCTTTCACTCATGTCTTTATTCTTTTACTCCTAAATCCTCACATGTAGACCATGGTGTGGCATCTGGCATGTTAGTTTAACAGCTGCGGTGTGGCTCAGATTATGGAATTGAAAAATGCAATCAACAATTTAATAATTCATCTATGCCTCGCCAATGTCAGATGAGAGCCAGTCAAAATGGATATACTGGTTCTACTTTCTAAAGCACAAAAAGGAATTATTAAATCAATACTTAGCTGTTGGAGGTCCATTAATGGTGAAAGATGATGCCAGTTTCGCTATGACCCCAACGATCGACAAGTTTGTCGATTTAGATTTCTTATTTTCCCAAAATGCCTGATGTTGTTGTACGTTCTTTCCACCGCAAATAATTTTGGGAAAATGATTAGGCTCAGTCGTAAGACTGAATGGGGCAGCAGATAAAGCCATTGGTTGATAGATAATCGTCTTCAAATTGTTGCGAAACAATGGTTGAGTCGCGGACTAGGTCGCTTTCTTGAAGACGATTCAGCGATCTGGTCGGTGGTTCAAACCAGTTCGTACTTGTCGTCGTCGCCTCTGGGATAAAACAGCCTTCTGAGAAAAATATAATTGATTTGCTTGCACAACAAACCAATTCAGATTTGCACTTTCAATTTAAATTTAATTGCTCGTTCTGATTTTATTTTTGAAGAACTTTTAATGGTGAAGGAAGAAGAAGAGAGAGATAAGATTGAAAAGTTGTTTTTTCTGAGTAGTTGACAATAAATAAACATGGTAATACATGTAGAGGAAGTCGGTTCAGATCTAAAAAATTGGATCTCAATTTTTTTACCAAGTCAAATAAAAAACCGTTTTTTTTTTCTTTTATATAGTCTCATGATGTGGGACTATTCATAAATTAGTCACCTCACACTTATCCAATTTTTTAATAATTCCTCTTTTAAAAAATGAATCATTTTTCCAACAGGTTCTGCACTAGTGTTCAAGCACTTCGATGAAAGAATGATCTTACTTCCCTTACTATAATATGCTTATATTGATATAGTAAAATCATGATCGTTTTAAATAAATTTCAAGTTCTAAACATTTCAAAACTTATATCTAATATTAATAATACCTTAAATTGAATATAAAAAGGAAGATTTTTAATTCAATAATACATTGCTCGTGCATTATAAGAGTACAAAATTGGATAATGCATGATTTGATAAACGTTTTGATAATGTGAAAGTATAAGTTAGCTTGTGTGGAATGACCCTGATTTATTACTGCATTTTAGCATGGTTTTTTTTAACATGCCAAGCTATGTGGTCCTACATGATATATTGTAACACCCATGTCCATTAATGGCACTCACAAAGGGAATGCATCAATGTCCATGAAGCGTTATTGTTTGTATAGAACAGATAAATTACAAGAATAAATAAATATAACAACACAGCGGAAGATAAAACTTATTTTTATTTCATCATAACTCAAAACGAGTTTACATAAGTAGTTTCCAAAACCATTACAATAGGATCAGTAGTCTTTTCCAAAAATTTCAAAAATACATAAAGAAGCAAATACTTAAATAACATAAATACATAAATCCCCACTGAGCATAAGCAAAGCCATAAAGATGAGAGAGTCCCAAGCAATACATCTACTATCTTCAAGCAACTGAAAGAAATCGGCACTAGCTGTAGTATTCCCTCCTTGCAAACCCGAGGGGGGGAAAGGAAGACAAGAGGTGGAAAGAAAAAGGGGTCAGACATAAAGTCTGGCGAGTGCGATAACTTTAACAATATAATTATCAAAATAACTAGGCTAAGGCATAAGCTGGAAAATAAGGAAATGACTGTGAACAATTGGGTATGATAAAACAAAATGAGGAAATAAGATGAACCAAGATATCGCTAAAGGCGCCCCTAGTCACTATAAGATAATTACTACACAGCACCACCACTAGTCACCCTAAAGGTTGATCCCGCCTACAGAACTTAATAATGATAATGGTAGTTTAATGTACCCCTAGCTACCTTCATAGGTGTCGTCTGCCCCTATCTCCACTAGGTGTACCCACTACCCCCATTCGATCGGCTCCCTAACTCGTAGATACCTGTGCTGGCCCCACAGTGGGGTGTATCACTCCCCAAAGTGGCAACCCGATACAACCAAAAATGCACGGCTTATATCTACACGATGCAACAATGTCTTACCTACCAGCCCGGGCCCACACACGCATATGAACCCGTTGGACTTGCGTTGCCACCGCTGACCCGTTTTGACCTCTTACAATCAAATCCAGTACGCGTATCCCGTCCTCGACTTGGGTCGAGCCCAAGAAGATACTTAATGGGTTACTGTTTTGAAAAGAGCCCTCCAATGCATGACACAAGCTTTCCACCTATGCTTGGTCCCCTCTAAGGTTTTTTCCCCACTTAACCCCATTCTTATTCATGTCTTCTTACATGTTTCAATCTTGGTTAAGTGCATCTAACCGTATTTCAAATGCCACCCAAGGCACCCACTAAATTTCACATGCCACCCAAGGCACCCACTTAACCCCCTCATGTCCCACTACATGTTTATCTGGTTAAGTGTTTCTTAATTCATTAAGACCGTAACCTTGTAAAGACCTCCCACATTAGACTGACATTTGTGGCAGCTGGATTTGCTGGGCGGTTCCGGGCAGTCTTACACCACAAACGAGCCTAACCTCGTGTCTTTACAACTGTCACGCATTTAATTTGTGCCTAAGACCTCCCACATTAGACTGACATTTGTGGCAGCTGGATTTGCCGGGCGGGTCCGGGCAGTCTTACACCACAAAAGAGTCTAACCTCGTGTCTTAGGCGATTAATTACACCTAATTAATTACCCGCAATTTGAATTAATTTTCCTATTCAAATTGCCAATCAATTACAAATTTAACTATGTCCATAATTGACTCAATTATGTCCATCTATTTATGGTATATAAAATTATACCAATTAACATCACATTTAAGGCATTTATACCAATTCTCAATATTAAATCTTTTAATATTATCCCATTGCCCCACGTTGTACGTTCGTTCGTTTAACGTAAAATATATGTTAGACTCGAATAGTGTAACTTATGGAATAAAGAGAAAACATCACAACATGCATAGAATAAAAACTAGATCTAAACATAAGGGGTGAACTTGCATGTGTGAATAAGGTTTTTCATCCAAAAACTTGCATAGGCAAAAGTTACAAACTTGCATAAACTATGGGTGTCATAGATCTAATCATAAGGTGTAAACTTGCATAGGCAATGGTTACAAATTTTACATTACATGATTCATACTCCAACACACACACACACACACACATATATATATATATATATATGTGTGTGTGTGTGTGTGTGTGTGTGTGTGTGTGCATATGTAATTTGTAACACCCCACACCCGCTAAGGTCACTCACTAAGGGAATGCCTTAACTTCAGTGGAGTATTTTAAGTGAATATAGAACATAAAAATTACAACAAGACATATATAAATAATACTTGAAAATCTAAAACATCATTTCATTGCAGCAGAAGATAAACATGTTTGGTTACAATACCAAAACCAACTAAAATTACAACAAGGATTAGTTATTCTTTAATTTGTGAATGTCAATATTAACTGAAATTCGGGGTGTTACATTCTCCCCTACTTAAAGGATTTCGTCCCCGAAATCTCTAAGTCTAGAAGAATGTATCCTACCATCCAAACAACCATCTACTAAACCATCAAACACTGGCATCCATTGTCCTTAAAATTTCTAATGCTGTATGAACATATGCAAAAAGTGTGTGTATATGTTCCCTGTCTAATGCAAAATCAGGCGGTCTACTGATTCAGTTGACCTCCTTAATGCAAACCATGATAGTATCATGCATCCAATATGTATGCGAAAGAACCCTATCGACACATACTATCTCTACATGTGTGCACAACCATACACCAAAATGCGTCATCCATATGATAACACAACCATTATACATCCATTAATATAGCTACCTACACACAATTATATGCAATATGCAATATGAAGTGACTGAGCCGATCTAGTGTCTAAAGTGTGTGTATATGCATCCACGAGCAACCACTAGCAAACACTTGCATCCACACGCATCCATCAATCATAACATGTCTCAAACACATGTTTCAACCATAGGTTTACCCTATCTAAAGGCCAAAGGTACTAATGAGAGGACATACTAAAGATAAGATAAGTACTAGACAAACGATAAAGGAGAAGTTAAAAGACATACCCTCAAAAAGGAATGGGTACCGTGAACGCATCTTCGCTTCTGTCTCCCAAGTAGCGTTGCTCTCATCATCTCCCCATTGCACTTTGACTAGTTGAACCTCTCTATTTCTCAACTTCCTAATCTCTGACCTAAGGATGCGAGTAGGAGCTCGTCGAATCGTCGCATCACGCTCTACCTCCACTTCTCTAAGCAAGCTCGGCTCTACCACCTCTGCGGTCTCATGTAGGCACTTCCTCAAATGTGACACATGGAATACGTCATGTACACCACTAAGTCTCTCGGGTAAATCCACTCTATATGCCATCTGTCCAATCCTTTCCTTAATAGGAAACGGTCCTACAAACCTTGATGCTAACTTTCCAACGGACCCAAAGCGAACAACATTCCGTAATGGAGATACTTTAACAAAGACCATGTCCCCAACATCAAACTCAAGATCCGTGCTCCTCTTATCCGCGTAAGATTTCTGCCTATCTTGCGCTGCTTTCATCCTTCTTCGAATCAAATCAATCTTTTCCGAAGTCTCTCTAACCATATCGGGCCCAAGCAAGATCTTATCCGTAGATTCCCACCAACATGTAGGTGATCGACAAGGCCTTCCATAAAGAGCTTCGAATGGAGCCATACCAATACTAGACTGAAAGCTGTTATTATACGCGAACTCCACCAATGGAAGATGCTCTTCCCATGTACCTCCAAAATCTAAGATACATAGCCTCAAAAGGTCTTCTAGAATACGGTTCACCCTCTCGGTCTGGCCGTCCGTCTGAGGATGATATGCGGTGCTCAAACACAACTGAGTCCCTACCGCCTCCTGCAAACTCTTCCAAAACACGCTAGTGAAGGTAGGATCTCGATCGCTCACTATGCTAGAAGGTACACCATGTAACCGAACTATCTCTCGAAGGTAAACTGAAGCTAGCCATGGAGCAGTCCTCTTGCTCTTCACGGGTATGAAATGGGCGCTCTTAGTAAGTCTGTCTACCACAACCCAAATTCCCGTATTACCCTTCCTCGACCTCGGTAATCCATCGATAAAATCCATCGAGACGCTATCCCACTTCCATTGCGGAACTTCCAATGGGTGAAGCAACCCACCGGGTTTCTTTTGCTCCGCTTTCACTTGTTGGCACACCAATCATCTAGCGACATACTCGGCCACATCTTTCTTCATACCGGCCCAAAAGAAAACTCGCTTCATGTCTTGGTACATCTTGTCCCCACCGGGATGAATGGTCATCTTCGAACGATGTGCATCATCAAGAACAACCTTCTTCAAACCCTCGTCTCGTGGTACACAAAGTCTACCGTCTCTACGCAACCACCCCTTATCATCTAGGGTGTACCTACTCAAATGGCTGGACGACTCCCCCCTTATGAGCCTCTCTACCAACTCAACCAACTGTGGGTCGTCCCGCTGTGCCTCGCCAATCTGTCCCAAAAGAGTAGGTCTGACCTCTAAGGATGCTAGCAAACCGGGTACAAAGTCAACGGAAGGTCTGAAATCAAACATCGAGATAAATTCCAAGCTTCGTCGTTCCACGAACAATGGACTCAAGGACAACCTTTTTCTGCTTAAGGAGTCTGCCACCACGTTACCCTTGCCAGGGGTATACGCTATCTCGAAATCATAGGATGCTAAGAACTCCATCCACCTTTGCTGTCTTAAGTTCAAATCCTTCTGAGAAAACAAGTACTTCAAAGATTTATGGTCGATGAACAATTCGAACCTCTCGCCAAGAAGATAATGGCGCCAAGTCTTAAGCGCAAAAATAATAGCGGCCAACTCTAGATCATGTGTAGGGTAATTTTTCTCATGCACTCTCAACTGCCTTCCCCCATAGGCTATTACCCTTCCCTCTTGCATTAAGACTGCGCCTATTCCTGTCCCACAAGCATCGGTATAAACAACAAATGGCTTACTCCCATCTGGCAACACTAAGACTGGAGCTGTGGTTAAAGCTCTCTTTAACCGTTGGAACGCATCATCACAATCTACGTCCCATGTGAAGACTAGATTCTTCTTTGTCAAGCGAGTTAATGGGGCTGATATCTTCGCGAAGTCCTTGATAAACTTCCTATAGTAGCCAGCCAACCCCAAGAAACTCCTCACCTCGGTAGCATTCTTCGGAACCTTCCAATCTTGGATGGACACTACCTTCGCTGGATCCACCGCTATCCCTTCCTTAGAGACCACATGCCCTAAGAACCGCACTTCCTTCCTCCAAAAGTGACATTTAAAGAATTTAGCCTTAAGGCTATGCGCTCGAAGAGTCTCCAACACTTCCCTAAGATGTAGGGCATGCTCTTCTTCACTCTTAGAAAAGACTAAGATGTCATCCACAAAGACCACCACGAACTTATTAAGGTACTCCCTGAACACCCTACTCATCAGATCAACAAAGTATGCGGGGGCGTTCGTCAAACCAAATGGCATCACAAGCCACTCATAGAAACCATCCGGAGTCCTAAAGGCAGTCTTGTCTATGCTATCCTCAGCCACTCTCAACTGATGAAACCCAGTGGCTAAGTCCAACTGCGAAAACACTGAGGCGCCAACCAACTGATCAAAGAGATCATCAATCTTCGGCAATGGGTGTCTATTCTTCTTTGTAAGCTTGTTGAGTTCTCTATAGTCTACACAAAGTCTGAGGGACCCATCCGCCTTCGTGGCAAAAACCACTGGAGCACCCCACTCCGATATACTTTGTCTTATGAACCCCTTCTCAAGCAACTCTCCTACTTGCTTATGGAGTTCCCTCCTCTCACGAGGAGCCATGTGGTGCACTGGCAAAGATACTGGCTTAGCATTGTCCACCAGATATATTCGGAAGTCGATCTCCCGCTTCGGAGGTAAACCCTTCACCTCCTCAAACACATCCGAGTATTCCCGGACCACTCTAACAGATTGCAAGCTCTCGACCGAAGCGTCAAGCGATTCATGATAACTTAGCATAACAGAATTCATGGGATTACAAGAGATCTCGAGGGTGTTCCTCAAGCGGGTCATGAGCCTAACAACTCTCCTTTCGCAATCAAGAACGGCATCATTACTGGATAACCAGTCCATGCCCAAAATTAACCCATAGCCCGTGAAGCCCAAAACAAAAGCATCACATCTAAACTCAACGCTAAGTATAGAAATCTTCAAACCCAAACATATCATGGACAAATAAGTGGAGCCCCCAATTGGGTTTGAAACAACCAAGGGATCATCTACTAGACTGGTGTCTAAGTGCAGTGACTCAACTAATGATGATGAGATAAACGAATGCGATGCGCCAGTGTCAAACAAAGTACTGACAGGATGATCAAACAGAAAAACCAGACTTTCAACGGAAATAGTTCTACCTCTTTCCTGAATCGGTGGAACCGCGAGAGCCTGAACTTGCCCCCTTGCCTGACCTGGTGCCATAAGAGCTTGCACCTGTCCTCCTGAGGTAGATCCCGTCCTCTGCCCCTTCTTAGGGCAGTCCTTCACTAGATGCCCTGCTTCGCCACAGTGGAAGCAGCTAGTCTTCTTCTTCTTCCGACAATCTTTGCTTAGGTGGCCTGGTGTCCCACAATTGAAGCACTTCTTCTTTCCCTTGCCACCGTTGCCTTTCCCACCCTTGTTTTGCTGTTGCTGTTGAGGTCTCTTCTGATCTCCTTTCTTCTCGGGTGCCTTATTAGCATTGGTACCCTTCTCTTCCTCATGCATAAGTGCCATGTCTACTAGCTTCTCAAAGGCGGCCCCCATAGGGATGTGAGTCATAGCCAATCCATGCATCGGTTCATTCAAGCCTTTAAAGAACCTTAAAGCCTTCTTCTCTGGTGTATTCACCATGTCTATGCCAAACCTTGCCAACTGATTAAACTTGTTGACATATTCCTTCACTGATAGGTTTCCTTGCTTTAGAGTCAAGAACCTTTCCATATACAGGTTTTCTTTCGCCCTTGAGAGAAACTTTGCCACAAACCTTTGTCTGAAATCCGCCCAAGAGTCAACAAGGCGTTCTCCATTAGTGACCTCCCACCAGAACGAGGCCTCTCCCTTCATTAACTAAGCAGCTAACTTGACTTTTTTTCCTTCTTCCATCTCAAAGATATCTATCAACTCTTCCACCTCCTTAAGCCAATCCCTAGCTTCCACAAAAGTTTCTGATCCTTGAAAAGGTTTCCCTCCCATAGCCTTAAATTCCTTGCAAGTCTTAGCAAAAGTATCCGCGCGAGGAGGAGGAGGGGGAGGAAGATCGGGTGCAACTGGTGGTGGAGGAACATTTGCTGGACCCGCAGCGGTGGCCCTAGCCTCCATCAATCTCCTATACCATACTGGTATCGCTACACCCTCCGGAAAGTTAAGATCTTCAGCCATGCTGAAACGAAAAAGGAAAGATTCAAAACGGAGAATTCGAAAGATAAAGATATGGCTATTAGGGATTATGCTTTTCTTTCAAAAACTTTTCTCTTAAAAGACATGTTTTTGAAAATACTCCTTCGAAAATGTTTTTAGAAAAATAGTTTTTCTAATAGTTTTATCTGTTCTGGTAACCTTCAGCTCTGATACCACGTGTAACACCCCACACCCGCTAAGGTCACTCACTAAGGGAATGCCTTAACTTCGGTGGAGTATTTTAAGTGAATATAGAACAGAAAAATTACAACAAGACAGATATAAATAATACTTGAAAATCTAAAACATCATTTCATTGCAGCAGAAGATAAACATGTTTGGTTACAATACCAAAACCAACTAAAACAAGAGTCAAGTACTAAATATCCATCCTGATAAAAACAAAAGTACATAATCCCACTACATACTAATAGCCATAATAGAAAAGATAAGCTGAGCTTTACATCAACGGTCCAAGCTCCAAAATATAGATAAATCAATCTGATCAAAGCCCACTAGTGCTAGGCCCAACCTGAGGACCTGAGGGGGGAAAAGATAAAAACAACGGGGTCAGACATAAGTCTGAGCGAGTCCTATAACTTTAACAATACAATCATTAAAGTAATTAGGGTATGATATAAACTTGGTACGATAATGGCTGGGGATAAATGACTACACTAAGCAGCCAACTAGACATAGGATGAACTAAGATATCGGTAAAGACGCATCTACCCACCCAAGGATAATTACTGAACTGCACCACACCAGTCATTCCTACTTAAAGGTTGATCCCACCCATGGACTTAGAAAATATAACTAGTAGTTTCGTGTAACCCTAGCTGACCACATAGGTGCCTTCTGGCCCTATCTCCACTAGGTGTACCCACTACTCCCCAAGCGATCGGCTCCCTAACGTAGATACCCGTGCTGGCCCCACAGTGGGGTGTATCACTCCCCAAAGTGGCAGCCCGATACAACCAACGGTGCACGGCTTATACCTACACGATGCAACAACGTCTTACCTACCAGCCCGGGTCCACACACGCATATGAAACCCGTTGGACTTGCGTTGCCACCGCTAACCCATTTTGGCCTCTTATAGTCAAACACCAAACTTGCATAACATGTCATATATGAACTTGCATATAATCAAACACCAAACTTGCATAACATGTCATATATGAATTTGCATATAATCAAACACCAATCTTGCATAACATGTCATATATGAACTTGCTTATAATCAAACACCAAACTTGCATAACATGTCATATATGAACTTGCATAACATGGTGTCATAATGGATCAATGTTTATCATAGTGATTTGCATAACTAGCATCATGAACATATAGCATAAAGCTTGCATAACTAGCATCATGAACATATAGCATAAAACTTGCATAACTAGCATCATGAACACATAGCATATGATAACATAACTTGCATTGATCCACATACATAACCATAACCTCATTATATCCTATCATAATTAGTTTAGCAATTGCTTGCTAAAGGCATAGAAACTCACAACTTGTTGATTAGCACTCCTATGAAGAAGATTTAATTGCTAGAGTTGATTAGAAGTTGATTTGAGAAGCTATCTTCTTCTAAAATTTGATGGAGGCTCCTTCTACTTGCATTTTGACGGCATGACGACGTTGTATCTATTTTTAGTATGGATTAGGGTAGTCTTACGGTGTATTTATAGATTTAGGATGTAGTTTAGGCCCTTAGATTAACCCTAGATTAGGTTAGAGCCGTCAGATTTCGTCACAAGCCCCAAAACACAGCCCAACAGCCAAAGCAGTGCACCCAGGCCAAACTGGCTCGGCCACCTGTGTCGAATCCCAAGTCGACTGGGCAGTCGACTTGGGTCTTATGGTGTTGACTCCCAAGTCGACTCCCCAGTCGACTTGGGGTGTGGCGGGAATTTTCCCGCCTAGCTCCATTTCTGCATTTGAAATCTGTTTTTGAAATTTGAATTTTCTGAAAACTTCTTCGGGCCTTAACTAGGTCATACAGACTCCGATTTTCGAAAACTCGGACTCTATTTCGCGTATTTTTCCGGGACGAACGCAATGGCATAGTCCGTTTCCCCTAATTCCCACATCTAGGATTAGTTATTTTTTAATTTGTGAATGTCAATATTAACTGAAATTCGGGGTGTTACATAATTTATACAACATAAACTATGATGTACACTTGCATTTAGCTCACACATGTCATAGCCTAACTTTAGATCCAATTTACATATAAAATAGATGTCATGAAACATGTAAGGTTGTATATGATTCTCACTAACTTGCATATGATTCATATCTAAATTAACATCTAAACTTGCACACCTACATATGATTTAACATATGAATTAGTTCCAACAACATAACCAAATTAGCAAATGAAACATCATTATGATTGATTGTACATAAGCCAATAATTAACATAGATTTACAACATAGATGATAACATCACAGCTTTACAACATAGATAATAACATCATAGATTTACAACATAGATAAATAACATACTGTCAATGATTCACAACATAACCATATAATCCAAATCATAGCTCTATCCAATTAAATTGTAAATTATCTTATTAAAGAAATCGAACTTACAAAAAGAAGGTCTTGCATTCTGAAATCTGAGTTCTGAAATTGATTTAGCTCGCCTTTGTAGTAGATTCGTTATTGTTTAGATTAGAGTTGAATAGAACTGAATTGATTAGCTTTGATTTCCCTCTAGTTGGTGGCGGCTACTCTAGGTTACAAGATGACAGCATGACGACCATGATTCATATTTTTATTTGATTTTAGGGTTTGAGTCTACCCATGTTTATATAGAATTTCAATTTAATTATAGTCGTTAGATGATCTTAGGGTTAATCAAAACCACTCAGTCAGGATAGGGTGACACCTCAGCCCTAATGACTTAGCAAGGAGTTAAAAAGGACTCAGCAATGAGTCACAATATGGATCAGATTGCACCAGAAAGTTGTGCAGGCTTTCTGCTCGGCCTGGACGCACATGGCAGGTACGCCAGTGCCACTTTTGTACTAGTGCAATTCCCAAGTGCGCCAGTGTAATTTTTCTTCTTCTGATTTTTCCCGCCTGACTTCGTTCGTCCATATCTCCTTCATCCCGTATCCGTTTTACGCGAACTCGGACTCCATCTCAACCAGAATTCCGAGACGAACACAATGGCACAACCTGTTTCCCTTAATTCTCACATCTGAGATTAATTATTCTTGTAAATTCGATTATTCAAAAATCCGGGGTGTTACATTCTCCCTACTTAAAGGATTTCGTCCTCGAAATCTCTAAGTCAAGAAGAACGTATCCTAACATCCAATCATCCATCTACTCAACCATCAACCACTAGCAACCATGGTCCTTCAAAGATTTTTAATGCTTTTCGTGTACATATGCATAGTGTGTGTATATGCCCGTATACTAATGCTAAATCAGGCGGTCCACTGATTCAGTCGACTTCCTTAATGCAAATAATGATAGTGCCATGTATCCATCATGTATGCAAAGAATCCTATACATATCATTACTACATGTGTGCACAACCATCCATTTAAATGCAGCATCCATATGATACACACATTCAATGTACATTCATTTTACTAAATACATCCATTTATATGCAATATGCCATATGAAAGTGACTGAGCCGATCTAGTGCCTAAAGTGTGTGTATATGCATCCGCGAGCAACCACTAGTAAACACTTGTATCGACATGCATCCATCATACATAATGTGTCTCAAACACCTGTTTCAACCATAGGACTACCCTATCTAAAGGTCAAAGATACTAGCGAGAGGACATACTAAGGATAAAACAAGTACAAGCTAAGCGATAAAGGAGAAATTAAAATACATACCCTCGAAAAGAAAAGGGTACAATGAACGCATCTTCTCTTCCGTCTCCCAAGTAGCGTTGCTCTCATCATCTCCCCATTGCACAATGACTAGCTTGACCTCTCGATTCCTCAACTTCTTAATCTCCGTCCCAAGAATGCACGTAGGAGCTCGTCGAATTGTCGCATCACGTTCTATCCCCACCTCTCTAAGCAAGCTCGGCTCTACCACTTCCGCGGTCTCGTGCAAGCACGTCCTCAAATGTGATACATGGAATACGTTGTGTACACCACTGAGTCTCTCAGGCAACACCACTCTATACGCCATCTGTCCAATCCTCTCCTTAATAGAAAACGGCCCTATGAACCTTGGTGCTAACTTCCCAATGGACCCAAAGCGAACAACATTCCGTAATGGAGACACCTTGATAAAGACCATGTCCCCAATATCAAACTCAAGAACTGTCCTCCTCTTGTCCACATAAGATTTCTGTCTATCTTGCGCCGTCTTCATCCTCCTTCGAATCAAATCAATCTTTTCCGAAGTCTCTCTAATCATATCGGGCCCGAGTAAGATCTTATTCGTAGATTCCCACCAACATGTAGGCGAATGACACGGCCGTCCATAAAGAGCCTCGAAAGGTGCTATGCCAATGCTAGACTGAAAGCTATTATTATATGCGAACTCTACCAAAGGAAGATGCTCCTCCCATGTACCTCCGAAGTCTAAAACACATAGCCTCAAAAGGTCCTCTAGAATACGATTCACCCTCTCGGTCTGGCCGTCCGTCTGAGGATGATATGTGGTGCTCAAACATAACTGAGTCCCTACCGCCTCTCGCAAGCTCTTCCAAAACTCGCTAGTAAAGATACGATCGCAATTTCTCACTATGCTAGAAGAAACACCATGAAAACGAACTATCTCTCAAATGTATACGGAGGCTAACCATGGAGCAGTCCTCTTACTCTTCACGGGAATGAAATGGGCGCTCTTAGTAAGTCTGTCTACCACAACCCAAATCCCCGTATTACCCTTCCTTGATCTTGGTAACCCGTCAACAAAGTCCATCGAGACACTCTCCCATTTCCATTGTGGGATCTCCAATGTGTGAAGCAACCCACCGGGCTTCTTTTGCTATGCTTTTATTTATTGGCACACCAAGCATCTAGCGACAAACTCGGCCACATCCTTCTTCATACCGGCCCAAAAGTAAACTCGTCTCATGTCCATGTACATCTTGTCCCTGCCGGGATGAATGGTCATCTTCGAACGATGTGCATCATCAAGAATGGTCTTCCTCAAGTCCTCGTCTTGTGGTACACAAAGTCTACCGTCCATACGTAACCAACCCTATCATCTAGGGTATACCTACTGAGATGGCTCGATGACTCCCCCCTCATGAGCTTCTCTACTAACTCAACCAACTATGGGTCATCTCGCTGTGCCTCACCAATCCATCCGAAAAGAGTAGGTCTGAACTCTAAGGATGCTAGCAAATCGGGTACAAAGTCAATGGAAGGTCTAAAGTCAAACATAGAGATGAACTCTATGCTTCGCCGCTCAACAAACAATGGACTCAAGGACAACCTTTTCCTACTTAAGGCGTCTGCCACCACGTTACCCTTTCCAAGGGTATATGCTATCTCGAAATAGTAGGACACTAAGAATTCCATCCACCTTTGCTGCCTTAAGTTCAAGTCCTTCTGAGAGAACAAGTATTTTAGTAATTTGTGGTCAATGAACAATTCGAATTTCTCGCCAAGAAGATAATGGCGCCAAGACTTAAGCGCGAAAACAATAGTGGCCAACTCTAGGTCATGCGTAGGTTAATTTCTCTCATGTACTCTCAATTGCCTTCCTCCATAGGCTATTACCTTTCCCTCTTGCATTAAGACTGCGCCTAGTCCTGTCCCACAAGCATCGGTATAAACGGTAAATGGCTTACTCCCATCTAGCAACACTAAGACTGGGGCTGTGGTCAAAGCTCTCTTTAAACGTTGGAACGCATCATCACAATCTACGTCCCACATAAAAACTAGGTTCTTCTTCGTCAAGTGTGTTAATGGGGCTGATATTTTTGTGAAGTCCTTGATAAACTTCCTTTAGTAGCCGGCCAACCCCGAGAAACTCCTCACCTCGGTAGCATTTTTAGGGACCTTCCAATCTTGGATGGCCACTACCTTCGCTGGATCCACATCTATCCCTTCTTTGGAAACCACATGCCCTAAGAATTGCACTTCCTTCCTCCAAAAGTGGCATTTAGAAAATTTAGCTTTCAGGTTATGCACTCGAAGGGTCTCCAACACTTCCTAAGATGTAGGGCATGCTCTTCCTCGCTCTTAGAAAAGACCAAGATGTCATCCACAAAGACCACCACGAATTTATTAAGGTACTCCCTAAACACCCTACTCATCAAGTCAACAAAGTATGTGGGGGCGTTTGTCAAACCGAAGGGCATCACAAGCCATTCATAGAAACCGTCCGGAGTCCTAAAGGCAGTCCTGTCTATGCTATCCTCAACCACTCTCAACTGATGGAAATCAGTGGCTAAATCCAACTGCGAAAACACTGAGGCGCCAACTAACTGATTGAAGAGATCGTCAATCTTCGGCAATGTGTGCCTACTCTTCTTAGTAAATTTATTAAGCTCCCTATAGTCCACACAAAGTCTAAGGGACTCATCCGCCTTCGTGGCAAATACTACTGGAGCACCCCACTCCGATATACTACGTTATATGAACTCCTTCTCAAGCAACTCCCCTACTTGCTTATTGAGTTCCTTCCTCTTACGAGGAGCCGTGTGGCGTACTGGCAGAGATATTGGTTTTGCATTGTCTACAAGATAAATACGAAAGTCTATCTCACGTTTTGGGGGTAGACCCCTCACCTCATTGAAGACATCAACATATTCACGGACTATACGAATAGAATGTAAATCATCATTAGATGCATCAAGTGACTCAAGATAACTAAGCATCATCGGTCCTCTAAGGTCACAAGAAATGTCAAGGGTCTTTCCACTACGAGTCAACAATTTTACCACCCTTCGTTCACAATCTAGGATGGCGCCATATCAGGGTAGCCAATTCATCCCTAGAATCAACCCATAGCCCATTAAACCAAGCACAAAAGCATTACATTCAAAACCAACGCCTAAGATAGACAATCTCAAATCCCTACAAACCATGGATAAATGAGCCGACCCACCAATAGGATTTGAGACTACAATGGGATCCCCAATAAGACTAGTATCTAAGTGCAGCGTTTCAACTAATAATGTAGAGATAAACGAATGTGATGCGCCAGAATCGAATAAGGTACGGACAAGATGATCAAATAGGAAAACTAAACTCTCAATGGAAATGTTTCTACCTCATTCTTGCAGCGGTGGGGCCACGAGAGCCTGGACTTGCTCCCTTGCCTGCCTTGGTGCCACGAGAGCCTGAAGCTGCCCTCTAGAAGTTCTTTGCCCTTGTACCTGTTTCCTTGGGCAATCCTTAACTAGATGACCTACCTCTCCACAGTGGAAACAACCAGTCTTCTTCTTTTTCCTACAGTCTTTACTCAGATGGCCTGGTGTCCCACAATTAAGCACTTCTTCTTTCCTTTGCCATTATTGTTCTTCCCGCCTTTCTTGTTTTGTTGTTGTTGCTGCGGTTTCTCTTTATCCCCTTTCTTCTCGGGTTCCTTATTAGCATTGGCGCCCTTCTCCTCTTCATGCATAAACGCCATATCAACTAGCCTCTCAAAGGTGGCCCCCATAGGGATGTGGGTCATAGCTAACCCATGTAGCGGCTCGTTCAAACCCTTAACAAATCTCAGGTCCTTCTTTTCGGGTGTGTTCACCATATACAAGCCAAATCTTGCCAATTGATTGAACTTGTTGAAGTATTCTTTCACTGATAGATTCCCTTGCTTTAATGCCAAAAACCTTTCCATGTATAGATTCTCTTCAGCCCGTAAGAGAAACTTTGCCTCAAACCTACGCCTGAAATCCGGCCATTTATCAACTGGACGCTCTCCATTAGTGACTTCCCACCAAAACGAAGCTTCATCCTTCATCAACCAAGTAGCCAATTGGACCTTCTTACAATCGTCCAAATCGAAAATGCCAAATAGATCCTCCACTTCTTTCAACCAATTTCTAGCTTCAATGAACGTTTCAGTCCCACTAAAAGATTTTCCACCCATCAAACGAAAGTCTTTACATATCTTGGAGAAAGTATCTCCATGCTGAGGAATGGATGGAGCTGGGGGAGGAGGAGGAGGAACGTCGGCCGGTCCCGCGGCAGTGTCCCTAGCCTCGAGATATTGACGAAACCAACCGAGTACATGAACACCATCTGGTATCTCAGATGCTCCAGACATGCCGAAAAGAAAAGGAAAGAGTTTTAAAACAAGGGAAGCGAATGAGAGATGTATGGCTTGCGGGGATTATGCTGCTTCTTTAAAACAAGTTTTTGAAAATACTTCTAGGAAAATAATACTTTTGAAAACACTTTTCAAAACTTTTTATCTGTTCTTGTAACCATAGCTCTGATACCACGTGTAACACCCCATGTCCATTAATGTCACTCACAAAGGGAATGCATCAATGTCCATGAAGCGTTATTGTTTGTATAGAACAGATAAATTACAAGAATAAATAAATAAAACAACACAGCGGAAGATAAAACTTATTTTTATTTCATCATAACTCAAAATGAGTTTACATAAGTAGTTTCCAAAACCATTACAACAGGATCAGTAATCTTTTCCACGAACTTCAGAGTACATAAAGAATCAAATACTTAAATAACATAAATGCATAAATCCCTACTGAGCATAAGCAAAGCCATAAAGATGAGAGTGTCCCAAGCAATACATCTACTATCTTCAAGCAACTGAAAGAAATTGGCACTAAGCTGTAGTATTGTAACGAAAAGGAATTTCGCTCGATCCGAATCAGTTGCTAAACCGACTAAGACCGTTCGAAACCCCTGATTGTTTTGAGAACACGACAAATTGGAACGCAGACAGAAGAACATTTCATTGTTAATTACAACAATTCCACCAGAGTACAAGAATATACAGAGTATAACCAAATATTATACAACAGAAAATAACAGAGATTTAAATTACATTTAAATACATCGCAGCGGAAAAATAATACAAAACACAACTGAAAGAGATATACGGATACAGAGCTTTCCGGATATCATTCCAGCTGTAAACCAGGATCCTGTGAATATAAATCTGCAAAACCAAAACTACTAGCTGCCCGTGTCAAAAATTAGGGCATCCAGAGTTTAGGTTAAAACAATAAACTCCAGGTTAGTCATGTGACTGGTGTGAGAACTAAAACAGTTATTAATCTTTATTTTTAAATTTAGGTAAATCAAGGGACCACGCCGTATAACACGGAACGGGTTTCCTCCCAAGAACACCAGTGCATAAAACAACAGCGCAATGCTAAATAAAGAACAATGAAGCTATTATAAGACCCAAGTCCCATCACACAATGCAACGCAAGCCGGAGGATGGGGTTTTTACCTTATAATAGCCAAAGAATGCTTGATACGTTTAAAACAGATTATTTTGATAGTACTATAGGTGTATAGTGTCAAAAACAATTTCAAATCATAAGTATTAATCATAGACGGCATGAGCGCCCTATCCCACTATGTTGCCATATATAGGATTACAACTAAAATCGAAACGTCACGTATTGGAAGTTGGATTTCCATCTGTGAACCGAGGCCAGGGATCGTCCTTAACCGATTCGAGACAATCTAGCCCATGTCTCAGGAACAGCTGCAACTGCCCCTTGGATCGTCAGGGCCTATCCACCGATGTGGATTATTTTGCCTGGACACTATGTTTCCCCGCCCTTTGCGGCGTAAATGAGCCAACAAATGACTCCATCGGCTTCACATAGTCACCGATATATCCTAGGTGCCTCGCAATAGCAACAACCACATAAGTCAAACTTGTCAGGGCATGTAAAACCACTGACGCAACTTCTAAATAGAAGGAAACGCATGCCCTCCCTGATGTCCTCTTCCGTTTCTGGTTCACAACCGGGGTGTGAGGCTCGCGAATTCACGTTACACAAAGCAATGCCACACAGGCCGTGCTTTGATCATCAACCACAAGACTCTGCTTTTCAAAAGAAGCCTTGATCATTTTCATCTTAGCATGCCACACATGCAAACCACTCTATGCAACCGATATCAGTCACACAGAATGAAATCCAATGTCAGACACACAGTCCATCTACAAGTTCGTTCTGGGTCTGAACGAAACCGGAGGCACCATTAACCTGCATATCCATCGATCTCCAAGTACGTCTTGACGATCACTAACTGATTCCCTCCTCTTGGGTGTACGGCCCAATCAAGATCATCAGTAATTATCCAAACGACATGAAGACCTCCGGTCTTCAACCACCATCTTCATCTTCGACTCATCGTCGAATCAGTTATTCAGAATGGGATAAACCCGGTCTTTCTGAATAACTCGCGTATATAATAAACAAGTGTTACACAAACACAACATACGCCTCATTCCAATTCATCAGCCGCTAACCGTAAATTAGTAAGAGAACAATTCCCCAAATATTAACCCGAAGGCCGAAACCAACATCAAATCAATACACAGGAAACCATTCTTCTTAACTAACCTATAGTTAGTTTCTAAATTTCACATTCTTAGGGAAAGGTTCCCATTAATTTTATCAAAGATAAATTCTTTAAATTTATTCTTTAATCTTCCTGTGAATATCAATTCAAACCAAATTATGGTTTATCCAAACTAGCCGGGATTAACGAACCTTACCGAAGTAATCATTGGTTTTAATTTCCCAATCCCAACCTATTCATCCCATGAAGTAAAACTGGTAATACTACATATCTAACACCACGGTGTTATCGGTAAATTAAATTACCATTTCACGTTCAAATCTAATTAAAGATTTAACTATCGCCTGAAGCAAAACTGGTGATACTTCGTTCTCGATCTTTTCAATCTAATTAAAGATTCATTAAAACTCCACTTAGTTTTAATCTTTAACTGGGTTAAAGAATCAGTGTCATTTAAAACACGGTTCATAATAAACCCCAAAATCACATCACATTTCAATCAGTCCCTAACCGTAAATTAGCAAGTGAGCAATTCCCTAAGTATTAACCCCGAAGGCCGAAACCAACATCAGATCAATACCCCAGAAACCATTCAACTTAACTAATCTCCAGTTATTTTCTGATTTTCTTAACTCCTTTGGGCCTAAGAACAGTATTATTGAAGATACCGTTCACGACAACCCAAAATCACATTCCATTAATTATCGGGTTAAAGAACAAGTGTTATTTAAAACACTGTTCACGATAAACCCAAAAATCAATACCAATTCAATTCCAATTAAATATTATTTAATTGGTACACTTCATTAAATCTAAATAAAAAGATTTAATCTTTTTCTCAACTAGGTTTAAGAACAGTGTTAATGAAGACACCATTCACGACAAACCCAAATCACATTTGGTATTAAATACAAGGCTCTGAATAGAAACTATATCGGCTTATACTCAATATCAAATTCTACGACCAACAAATATCGTATTGGAAATAACGATATAAATATATCTTTCAAATTCCCATAACAATATCTGTATCATCATGAAATCCAACATCGAAATATTCCAAAGACAATTTCGATTCAAACCCATTCCAATTCAATTATTGGAAATTCTAGTTATTTTCAAAACCATTTCAAATCCACATTATTTATTTTAAAAATAAATAGAATTATAATTCTAGTTCAAAACTAGTTCATTTTGATAAAAATCTATTTTTATCTTTTCAAATATGGAAAATTTCATCCCAATTCTTCCTAAATAATTTCTTATGATTTTACACAAATTATCACTATTTTTAATAATTTTATCAAGGCCCGTACTGTCGATTTCCATCAACGGCCATCGAACTGCACTTACAGCGACCTTTTCCAAATTTGATTTGGACATAATTCCAAATCCAACCATTAGATTTCAAATCTCTAATATTTGTTAGAAAGATATTTTCGATACGAACCCAACGGTTCCGGTTTTAGGAGAATCCGACGGTCGGATCTCCCGCAATATCCATTCGAAGTCAATGGTCGAAATTCGCGAACTGCCGCGGTGCGGCGCGTTTTGTTCAGGCCATTATATTATATATATAATATAAATATTTCGTCGATTTCCTTTTAAAATGTATTTTATAAATCGTTTTAAATTCATTTTCGAAACGATTTCAACTTCATTTCAAATTCAAATCAAAATTGAATTTTTCCTTATAAATTCGTTTTAAATTCATTTCAAATTGATTTTTAATTCCACTTCAGTTCGTTTTCAATTCGATTTCAATTCATTTTCAATTCAATTCAATTTCAATTCGAATTTCATTTCAAAATATTCAATTTTGAAATCACTTTTCAATATTCATTATAAAAACGAATATAATCGATACAAATATCGTTCGCATCAAAATAGCGCATATCTAATCAACACGGCTTTAAATATTTTGATTTCAAATATTCTATTCAAATATTTCGTTTCAAATATTTCTTTTCAAATATTTTATTCAAATATTTCTCTTCAAATATTCTATTTCAAAACTGGAATGAGGCCCAATCAATTACCATAGATTTTATTTCTATGGATTTCCATACAATGCATGTATATATCAACAATGAAAAATAATCAACCATCATCCAAAGTGCATTCTACACTGTATAAGAATCAAATATAAATATTTAATGCTCATAACATTCTGTCAATCAATCGATGGACATACAACTAATTATTGGGATTAGTGTACGTCGTATATCATCCCAATACCCGTGTGAGGTTTCAAACAATCAAACACATATTTTATTTGTGCAGTTGGGCGATGTGTAAAATTTATCGTCCCAATCAATATCAGTCAAATGTGTGTATATAAACAAATCATTCGATTTGTTTATATTAATTTATTTCATTTCATATACACGTTAAAAATTCTATTTTTAACTATAAAAATATTTTTATTTCAATCCACATCACACAATCAACTACACATCAAAATCAAACAAACGAACAAGCCGTCCATGGTCTGTGGACGACGGGTGCTGGGTGCTACTAAACACCGTTTGCATCCTAGTATATATTTTAACTAGAAAATTAAATTAAAAGTGAGAAGTTCTCACCGATTAGCTAAACCAAACGCCACGACTCTTCTTATGTAGAAATCTTCGCCGTTCTCGCCTTTTGTCTATTTCGTTGTCCGTAGCCACTACATATATAAAAATCACATTTTTATGTTGTTGCTGTGCACATAAAAATTCTATTTCTATACCGCTACTATATAGATAAAAATTCTATTTCTATATCGCTACTATATAGATAAAAATTCTATTTTTATCTTGCTAGTAATATAATAAAAATTATATTTTTATTACTCTACATGAATAGAAACCATATTTTTAATTCGCTACATATATAAAAATCACATTTTTATATTGCTACTTCTATAAAGGTCACATCTTTATTACTCTATATGAATAAAAATTATATTTTCTACACGACAAAGATCGAATTTTTATTGCTACTTCTTATACGTAAAAATCATATTTTTACCATCTTAAAAATCGTATCTTTACTATCATAAAAATCAAATCTTTTTACTTTAAAAAAATATAATCTTTTTTCTTTCAAAATCATACTTCCTTTTAGTAAATAAAAATCACATATTTCCAGTTTTCAAAATATTATATTTTAAGTTTCCAAAATAATATATTTTCAGTTTTAAAACAAATAAAATAAATTAATAAATAAAGAAAAAAGAAGAAACTTACATCGTTCAAATGGAAGAAAAAAGGGGGGGGTAGCTGTGCGCGTCGGTCAACAGAGGAGGAGGAGGGGAAGTCTCGGGTGCAGGCGGGTGTCTGCGCGGCTGAAAGGAGGGGGCGTGTCGGCTAACTGAGGAGGTGGGGCGTCGGCTAACTGAGGAGTGGGCACGTTGGCTAACTGAGGAGGGGGGGGGGGGCGTGGAGAAGGCGGAGGTGGCTGCGCAGCTGAAGGGGGGAGATTTGAGATTTTCGGGTTTTTTTTTCTTTTCGTTTTCTGATTTGGTCAACGGGAGAAGGAAGAATATAAGGGAGAGAGAGGGAAATAATTTATAATAATATATATTTTATTATTTAATTAATTCTAAAAAGCAACTTTTAAATTCGACCTCTAAACGAAACCCACCGCCTATCGTCCCTAGCTAATTACCCCCATTCCGAACGCAATGGGGGTATGTATCGTAAGCTGATTCGACTGTTTCGATCAGTTTCCATCAAAATTAAAATATAACTCTATATATTGAATTTGAACGTGCATTTCAATTTACTGGGGCCACATACGGACTTTAAAAATTCTAGAAAAATATTTTCTAGCTTCGTATTGACGATATTGTCCTGACAAAACTAGTTTCGTCAAATTCCGAGACCGTTTGAAAAATGGCCATTTTGCAGTCGATTAAAATCAACTGAAATGGGTCAAACGCGTTTTCCTTTGCCACGCTCACATATTGATTCGAAAAATTATGAAATTTGAAACCTAGCAATAATTTGACATCGCGGATCCAACAAAAGTGGTTTCGTCGAGAACCGAGGTCGTTTGCAAAATGGCCATTTTTAAGGGCAAAAATTCCATAGCGACTATTCTGAATTTTCAACTAGACATATCTTTTGATTCCCACTATGAGATTTTGATTTTTCGGATTCGTTGGAAAGATATTCTCAAATAGATTCTAATATTTTTGGTTTCACTAAAATCCGGTCTATTTTGAATCCTGCACATTCATTTGAAATTTGAAATCGAATTTTCAAACTACCGCGCCATTTCAGGCTCGTTATATAATTAAAATAAATTATTTATATTTTAAGGACGATTCAAATAAATATATATGTTCTAATTCTATTCAAAATAAATTTCTCATCGTTATTATTTAAAATAATTCATTTTAAATTATCAAAATTCATCAAAATTGCCAAAATAAAAATTTTAAATTGGCTCAGATTTCCGGGTTATTATAATCTCCCCCACTTAAAACTTTTCGTCCCCGAAAAGGGACGAAGCCGAAAGTTGTTTCACAAACCAACTCAACTTTCATTATTTTCTTTACGGCTTAAGTTTTTCAACTTTTCAGTTTCTAAGAACTTTTCAAAATTTTCAAAAATTTGGCTAACACCCTAAATTTTCGTAAAATTTCGTCATAACCTCCCCTGCACCGGGGACTTCGGGATATTTCATATAGCCTCCCATTGCCTTCTTCAATCCAAAAGAAAAAGAAAAAGCCAATCGGCTCATAAAATCATCATCACCCAAACAAAACAGTAAATTATGGTAAACATGTACCTATTTGTCAGGCAAACAATTTTATTCTCTGCTCTAGCCTCCTTGCAATGACCTGTTCAATGTAAGTACATGTATATGCAAGAAAATGCGATAAATTTTCAATACAATTTACTATTTGGTTTAAATTGGCTTTACGAATCAAACAATAAGAAAACAACACGATCAACAATCAATTAGTTGATTAGCTTTTCAAATTCACAACTTTGATACATAGTCTAAAAATCAGATTTTTTGATGCCAAATCACAACAATAAGCCCTATCTAATTTTGGTTCTCACACCAGTCAATAGGAAATATATAGAAATCCCACTTTCGAAACTCGAACATGAATAATGATGATGCGATCGCTATAGCGATCATCAGAACCATCTTCGGGCGACTAGAGTGTGATTCTATATCTATCCAGTATATTAAAACTTCAAATACACACGGATCAGACGTATACGCAAAACCTTTATATACTGGAATTTCCAAATCATTATAAAATAAATAATCAAATACGAATAATTGATTTAAATTTTCAAAACAAAAGTTTTTTTCATTTTAAAAAATATACTCTTCACACTCGTTCTAGGATACTACTGATCCCATCTCTAACGAGTCATTCTCATTGGATATTACTAATCCAATCTCTGATGAATTCTTTCGTATGGTTCTAGTGTGTCTT
Source organism: Allium sativum (assembly GCA_030737875.1). Taxonomy (NCBI): domain Eukaryota; kingdom Viridiplantae; phylum Streptophyta; class Magnoliopsida; order Asparagales; family Amaryllidaceae; genus Allium; species Allium sativum. The sequence continues at coordinate 36,966,901 of JASFAX010000020.1, read as the reverse complement.
GTCCTCTAAGCTTTGTAAACCAAAGCTCTGATACCAACTATAACGAAAAGGAATTTCGCTCAATCTGAATTAGTTGCTAAACCGACTAAGACCGTTCGAAACCCCTGATTGTTTTGAGAACACGGCAAATTGGAACGCAGACAGAAGAACATTTCAGTGTTAATTACAACAATTCCATCAGAATACAAGAATATACAGAGTATAACCAAATATTATACAACAGAAAATAACTTAGATTTAAATTGCATTTAAATACATCGCAGCGGAAAAATAATACAAAACACAACTGAAAGAGATATACGGATACAGAGCTTTCCGGATATCATTCCAGCTGTAAACCAGGATCCTGTGAATATAAATCTGCAAAACCAAAACTACTAGCTGCCCGTGTCAAAAATTAGGGCATCCAGAGTTTAGGTTAAAACAATAAACTCCAGGTAAGTCATGTGACTGGTGTGAGAACTAAAACAGTTATTAATCTTTATTTTTAAATTTAGGTAAATCAAGGGACCACGCCGTATAACACGGAACGGGTTTCCTCCCAAGAACACCAGTGCATAAAACAACAGCGCAATGCTAAATAAAGAACAATGAAGCTATTATAAGACCCAAGTCCCATCACACAATGCAACGCAAGCCGGAGGATGGGGTTTTTACCTTATAATAGCCAAAGAATGCTTGATACGTTTAAAACAGATTATTTTGATAGTACTATAGGTGTATAGTGTCAAAAACAATTTCAAATCATAAGCATCAATCATAGACGGCATGAGCGCCCCATCCCACTATGTCGCCATATATAGGATTACAACTAAAATCGAAACGTCACATATTGGAAGTTGGATTTCCATCTGTGAACTGAGGCCAGGGATCGTCCTCAACCGATTCGAGACAATCTAGCCCATGTCTCAGGAACAGTCGCAACTACCCCTTGGATCGTCAGAGCCGGTCCACCGATGTGGATTATTATGCCTGAACACTACGTTTCCCCGCCCTTTGGGGCATAAATGAGCCAACAAATGACTCCATCAGCTTCACACAGTCACCGATATATCCGAGGCACATCGCAACAGCAACAACCACATAAGTCAAACTCGTCAGGGCGTGTAAAACCACTGACGCCACTTCTAACTAGAAGGAAACACATGCCCTCCCTGATGTCCTCTCCCGTTTCTAGTTCACAATCGGGCTGTGAGGCTCGCGAATTCACGTTACACAAAGCTATGCCACACAGGCCGTTCTTTGATCATCAACCACAAGACTCTGCTTTTCAACAGAAGCCTTGATCATTTGCATCTTAGCATGCCACACAGGCAAACCACTCTATGCAACCGATATCAATCAACACAGAATGAAATCCAATATCAGACACACAGTCCATCTACAAGTCCGTTCTGGGTCTGAACGAAACCGGAGGCACCTAGTACCCCGCATATCCATCGATCTCCAAGTACGTCTGGACGATCACTAACTGATTCCCTCCTCTTGGGTGTATGACCCAATTAAGATCATCAGTAATTATCCAAACGATGTGAGGACCTACGGTCTTCAACCACCGTCTTCATCTTCGACTCATCGTCGAATCAGTTACTCAAAATGGGATAAACCCGGTCTTTCTGAATAACTCGCGTATATAATAAACAAGTGTTACACAAACCCAACATACGCCTCATTCCAATTCATCAGTCGCTAACCGTAAATTAGTACCCCGAAGGCCGAAACCAACATCAGATCAATACACAGGAAACCATTCTTCTTAACTAACCTACAGTTAGTTTCTAAATTTCACATTCTTAGGGAAAGGTTCCCATTAATTTTATCATAGATAAATTCTTTAAATTTATTCTTTAATCTTCCTTTGAATATCAATTCAAACCAAATTATGGTTTATCCAAACTAGCCGGGATTAACGAACCTTACCAAAGTAATCATTGGTTTTAATTTCCCAATCCCAACCTATTCATCCCATGAAGTAAAACTGGTAATACTTCATATCTAACACCATGGAGTTATCGGTAAATTCAATTACCATTTCACGTTCAAATCTAATTAAAGATTTAACTATCGCCTGGAGAAAAACTGGTGATACTCTATTCTCGATCTTTTCAATCTAATTAAAGATTCATTAAAACTCCACTTAGTTTTAATCTTAACTGGGTTAAAGAATCAGTGTCATTTAAAACACGGTTCATAATAAACCCCAAAATCACATCACATTTCAATCAGTCCCTAACCGTAAATTAGCAAGTGAGCAATTCCCTAAGTATTAACCCCGAAGGCCGAAACCAACATCAGATCAATACCCCAGAAACCATTCAACTTAACTAATCTCCAGTTAGTTTCTGATTTTCTTAACTCCTTTGGGTCTAAGAACAATATTATTGAAGATACCATTCACGACAACCCAAAATCACATTCCATCGGGTTAAAGAACAAGTGTTATTTAAAACACTGTTCACGATAAACCCAAAAAACAATACCAATTCAATTCCAATTAAATATTATTTAATTGGTACACTTCATTAAATCTAAATAAAAAGATTTAATCTTTTTCTCAGCTGGGCTTAAGAAAAGTGTTAATGAAGACACCATTAACGGCAAACCCAAATCACATTTGATATTAAATACAAGGCTCTGAATAGAAAATATATCGGTTTATATTCAATATCAAATTCTACGACCAACAAATATCGTATTGGAAATAATGATATAAATATATCTTTCAAATTCCCATAACAATATCTGTATAATCACGAAATCCAACATCGAATATTCCAAAGACAATTTCGATTCAAACCCATTCCAATTCAATTATTGGAAATTCTGGTTATTTTCAAAACCATTTCAAATCCACTTTATTTATTTTAAAAATAAATAGAATTATAATTCTAGTTCAAAACTAGTTCATTTTGATAAAATCTATTTTTATCTTTTCAAATATGGAAAATTTCATTCCAATTCTTCCCAAATAATTTCTTATGATTTTACACAAATTATCACTATTTTTAATAATTTAATCCAGGCCCGTACAGTCGATTACCATCAACGGCCATCGAACTGCACTTACATCGACCTTTTCCAAATTTGATTTGGACATAATTCCAAATCCAACCGTTAGATTTCAAATCTCTAATATTTTTTAGAAAGCCCACTTCGATACGAACCCAACGGTTCCAGTTTTAGGAGAATCCGACGGTCGGATCTCCCGCAATATCCATTAGAATATATGGTCGAAATTCGCGAACTACCGCGGCGCGGCGCGTTCTATTCAGGCCATTATATTATGTATATAATATATGTTTCATCGATTTCCTTTTAAAATGTATTTTATAAATCATTTTAAATTCGTTTTCGAAACGATTTCAACTTCATTTCAAATTCTAATCAAAATTGAATTTTTCCTTATAAATTCGTTTTAAATTCATTTCAAATTGATTTTTAATTCAACTTCAGTTCGTTTTCAATTTCAATTCGTTTTCAATTCAATTCGAATTTCATTCCAAAATATTCGATTTTGAAATCACTTTTAAATATTCATTATAAAAACGAATATAATCGATATAAATATCGTTCGCGTCAAAATAACGCATATCTAATCAACACGGCTTTATATATTTCTATTTCAAATATTCTATTCAAATATTTAGTTTCAAATATTTCTTCTCAGATATTTTATTCAAATACTTCTCTTCAAATATTCTATTTCAAAACTAGAATGAGGCCCAATCAATTACCATAGATTTTATTTCTATGGATTTCCACACAACGCATGTATATATCAACAATGACAAATAATCAACCATCATCCAAAGTGCATTCTACACTGTATAAGCATCAAATATAAATATTTAACGCTCATAACAGTCTGTCAATCAATCGATCGACATACAACTAATTATTGAGATTAGTGTATGTCATATATCATCCCAATACCCGTGTGGGGTTTCAAACAATCAGACACATATTTTATTTGTGCAGTTGGGCGATGTGTAAAATTTATCGTCTCAATCAATACCAGTCAAATGTGTGTATATAAACAAATCGTTCGATTTGTTTATATTAATTTATTTCATTTCATATACATGTTAAAAATTCTATTTTTAACTACAAAAATATTTTTATTTCAATCCACATCACACAATCAACTACACATCAAAATCAAACAAACAAATAAACAAGCCGTCCATGGTCTGTGGATGACGGGTGTCGGGTGCTACTAAACACCGTCTGCATCCTAGTATATATTTTAACTAGAAAATTAAATTAAAAGTGAGAAGTTCTCACCGATTAGCTAAACCAAATGCCACGACTCTTCTTATGTAGAAATCTTCGTCGTGCTCGCTTTTCGTCTATTTCGTTGTCCGTAGCCACTGCATATATAAAAATCACATTTTTATGTTGTTGCTATGCATATAAAAATTCTATATTTATACTGCTACTATATAGATAAAAATTCTGTTTTTATATCGCTACTATATAGATAAAAATTCTATTTTTATCTTGCTAGTAATATAATAAAAATTATATTTTTATTGCTCTACATGAATAAAAACCATATTTTTAATTCGCTACATATATAAAATCACATTTTTATATTGCTACTTCTATAAAGGTCACATCTTTATTACTCTATATGAATAAAAATTATATTTTCTACACGACAAAGATCGAATTTTTATTGCTACTTCTTATACGTAAAAATCATATTTTTACCATCTTAAAAATTGTATCTTTACTATCATAAAAATCAAATCTTTTTACTTTAAAAAAATATAATCTTTTTACTTTCAAAATCATACTTCCTTTTAGTAAATAAAAATCACATATTTCCAGTTTTCAAAATATTATATTTTCAGTTTTCAAAATAATATATTTTCAGTTTTAAAACAAATAAAATAAATGAATAAATAAAGGAAAAAGAAGAAACTTACATCTTTCAAATGGAAGAAAAAAGGGGGGGTAGCTGTGTGCGTCGGTCAACAGAGGAGGAGGAGGGGAAGTCTCGAGTGCAGGTGGGTGTCTGCGCGGCTGAAGGGGGGGGGGCGTCGGCTAACTGAGGAGGGGGCGCAGAGAAGGCGGAGGCGGTAGGGAGGTGAGGTGGTGGCTGCGCGGCTGAAGGGGGGCTATTAGGGGTTTTCGGGTTTTTTTTCTTTTTGTTTTCTGATTTGGTCAACGGGGGTAGGAAGAATATAAGGGAGAGAGAGGGAAATAATTTAAAATAATATATATTTTATTATTTAATTAATTCTAAAAAGCAACTTTTAAATTCGACCTCTAAACGAGACCCACCGCCTGTCGTCCCTAGCTAATTACCCCCATTCCGAATGCAATGGGATATGTATCGTAAGCTAATTTGACTGTTTCGATCAGTTTCCGTCAAAATCAAAATATAACTCTATATATTGAATTTGAACACGCATTTCAATTTACCGGGGCCACATACGGACTTTAAAAATTCCAGAAAAATATTTTCTAGCTTCGTATTGACGATACGGTCCTAACAAAACTAGTTTCGTCAAATTCCGAGACCGTTTGAAAAATGGCCATTTTCCAGTCGATTAAAATCAACTAAAATGGGTCAAACGCATTTTCCTTTGTCACGGTCACATATTGATTCGAAAAATTATGAAATTTGAAACCTAGCAATAATTTGACATCGCGGATCCAACAAAAGTGGTTTCGTCGAAAACCGAGGTCGTTTGCAAAATGGCCATTTTTAAGGGCCGAAATTCCATAGCGACTATTCTGAGTTTTCAACTGGACATATCTTTTGATTCCCGCTATGAAATTTTGATTTTCGGATTCGTTGGAAAGATATTCTCAAATAGATTCTAATATTTTTTTGTTTCACTAAAATCCGGTCTATTTTGAATCCTGTACATTCATTTGAAATTTGAAATTGAATTTTCAAACTACCGCGCCATTTCAGGCTCGTTATATAATTAAAATAAATTATTTATATTCTAACGACGATTCGAATAAATATATACGTTCTAATTCTATTCAAAATAAATTTCTCGTCGTTATTATTTAAAATAACTCATTTTAAATAATCAAAATTCATCAAAATTGCCAAAATAAAAATTTTAAATTGGCTCGGATTTCCGGGTTATTACAAGTATTCCCTCCTTGCAAACCTGAGGGGGGAAAAAGAAGACAAGAGATGGAAAGAAAAAGGGGTCAGACATAAATTCTGGCGAGTGCGATAACTTTAACAATATAATTATCAAAATAACTAGGCTAAGGCATAAGCTGGAAAATAAGGAAATGACTGTGAACAATTGGGTATGACAGAACAAAACGAGGAAATAAGATGAACCAAGATATCATTAAAGGCGCCCCTAGTCACTATAAGATAATTACTACACTGCACCACCACTAGTCACCCTAAAGGTTGATCCCGTCTACAAAACTTAATAATGATAATGGTAGTTTAATGTACCCCTAGTTACCTTCATAGGTGATATCTACCCCTATCTCCACTAGGCGTACCCACTACCCCCATTCGATCGGCTCCCTAACTCGTAGATACCCGTGCTGGCCCCACAATGGGGTGTATCACTCCCCAAAGTGGCAACTCGATACAACCAAAAATGCACGGCTTATATCTACACGATGCAACAACGTCTTACCTACCCGCCTGGGCCCACACACACATATGAACCCGTTGGACTTGCGTTGCCACCACTGACCCGTTTTGACCTCTTACAATCAAATCCAGTACGCGTGTCCCGTCCTCAACTTGGGTCGAGCCCACAAAGATACTAAATGGGTTACTGGTTTGAAAAGGCCCCCCATGCATGACACAAGCTTTCCACCTATGCTTGGTCCCCTCTAAGGTTTTTCCCCCACTTAACCCCATTCTTATTCATGTCTTCTTACATGTTTCAATCTTGGTTAAGTGCATCTAATCGTATTTCAAATGCCACCCAAGGCACCCACTAAATTCCACATGCCACCCAAGGCACCCACTTAACCCCCTCATGTCCCACTACATGTTTATTTGGTTAAGTGTTTCTTAATTCATTAAGACCGTAACCTTGTAAAGACCTCCCACATTAGACTGACATTTGTGGTAGCTGGATTTGCCGGGCGGGTCCGGGCAGTCTTACACCACAAACGAGCCTAGCCTCGTGTCTTTACAACTGTTACGCATTTAATTTATGCCTAAGACCTCCCACATTAGACTGGCATTTGTGGCAGCTAGATTTTCCGGGCGGGTCCGGGCAGTCTTACACCACAAAAGAGTCTAACCTTGTGTCTTAGGCGATTAATTACACCTAATTAGTTACCCCCAATTTGAATTAATTTCCCTATTCAAATTGCTAATCAATTACAAATTTAACTATGTCCATAATTGACTCAATTATGTCCATCTATTTATGGTATATAAAATTATACCAATTAACATCACATTTAAGGCATTTATGCCAATTCTCAATATTAAATCTATTAATATTATCCCATTGCCCCCACGTTGTACGTTCGTTCATTTAACGTAAAATATACGTTAGACTCAAATAGTCTAACTTATGGAATAAAGAGAAGACATCACAACATGCATAGAATAAAAACTAGATCTAAACATAAGGGGTGAACTTGCATGTGTGAATAAGGTTTTTCATCCAAAAACTTGCATAGGCAAAAGTTACAAACTTGCATAAACTATGGATGTCATAGATCTAATCATAAGATGTAAACTTGCATAGGCAATGGTTACAAATTTTACATTACATGATTCATACTCCAACATATATATATATATACACACACACACACACACTTGCATATGTGATTTATACAACATAAACTATGATGTAATCTTGCATCTAACTCACACATGTCATAGCCTAACTTTAGATCCAATTTACACATAAAATAGATGTCATGAAACATGTAAGGTTGTATATGATTCTCACTAACTTGCATATGATTCATATCTAAATTAACATCTAAACTTGCATACCTATATATGATTTAACATATGAATTAGTTCCAACAACATAACCAAACTAGCATATGAAACATCATTATGAATTGATTATACATAAGCCAACAATTAACATAGATTTACAACATAGATGATAACATCACAGCTTTACAACATAGATAATAACATCATAGATTTGCAACATAGATAATAACATCATAGATTTACAACATAGATAATAACATATGGTCAATGATTCACAACATAACCATATAATCCAAATCATAGCTCAATCCAATTAAACTGTTAATTATCTTATTAAAGAAATCGAGCTCACAAAAAGAAGGTCTTGCGTTCTAAAATCTGAGCTCTGAAATTGATTTAGCTAGCCTTTGTAGTAGATTCTTATTGTTTAGATTAGAGTTGAATAGAACTGAATTGATTAGCTTTGATTTCCCTCTAGTTGGTGGCGGCTAGTCTAGGTTGCAAGATGACAACATGACGACCGTGATTCAGATTTTTATTTGATTTTAGGGTTTGAGTCTACCCATATTTATATAGAATTTCAATTTAGTTATAGCCGTCGGATGATCTTAGGGTTAATCAAAACCACTCAGTCAGGATATGGTGACACCTCAGCCCTAATGACTCAGTAAGGAGTCAGAAAGGACTCAGCAATGAGTCACAATATGGTTCAGATTGCACCAGAAAGCTATGTAGGCTTTCTGCTCGGCCTGGGCGCACTTGGCAGGTGCACCAGTGCCACTTTTGTACTGGCTCACTTCCCAAGTGCGCCAGTGCAAATATATATATATATATATATATATATATATTCTGATTTTTCTCGCCTGACTTCGTTCGTCCATTTCTCCTTCATCCGGTATCCGTTTTACGCAAACTCGGACTCTATCTCAACCAGAATTCCGAGACGAACACAATGGCGCAACCCGTTTCCCTTAATTCTCACATCTGAGATTAATTATTCTTGAATTTAGTTAATTCGATTATTCAAAAATCCGGGGTGTTACATACATACATATATATATATATATATATATATATAAATATATATCTCCCTCTTGCTTATAATAAGAGCCTAGAAGTAAAGCAAGAGTCACATTGACCCTTTTTTAGATCAATATATTCACACAAATTCTAATAGGATAACCATTTGGGCTAGCTAGAGTTATGTGAACATTACATAACTCCTGAACTTGTACTACTTAACAATTTTAATAAAAGTGTTGCTGGAACAATAAAATGAATTAATATTTATAGATAGAACTTTATACAGTTTTGCTATATAAATATGTTGTAATAATAGGTACACCTTTTGCAAGCTTAATCTTTATTAAATCACTACATTTTTGTAAAAATAGCAGAATTAGATTCAGACTATAACAGTGCCAGGTGCATGCTTAAATATCTGAATTTTTGTTGCAATTGCAATATTGAAACTCTAGCTAGCCCAAATGGTTTGAACTGATCCAAGTGGACAAAATGTGCATCAATTTGAAGTGGGATTTGAATAAATAGAGCACCCATAATACAGACATTTGAAGATGCATACAAACACACTTAACCTTGTTTAATGACTCCAGATTGACTAATACATAGTATTAGTAAATCTTCTATAATTCTAAATAAATTTTGCCCAATTTTTCAACTAGTAAAATATCAATTGGAATACAATTCAAATCCAAAGATTAACTAATACATTAAGCATTGCCAAAACCATTACAAAGCCACACCCAGGATAATCATATATATATATATATATATATATATATATATATATATATATACATATACATATATATATTGAAACTTGGTTTACTTTATTACTAATAATAAATGGAACAACACATAGAAAATATACATGGTAATGTACAAAAAGGAACAACATAATAAATGAAACCCCACTGTCCTTCTCACTTCTCCCTCGTAGCTTTGCTATGAATAATATCAGCAGTGTCATTCAATTCGATTTCCCATCTGGATAAAAACCTCATGTTGCTCGGAGTTCTGTTCTTCTTGCTGCCGTTGTTTGCTACTAAGTAACGAATCTCCATTTCAATATGTCTCAATAGAGTAGTAGCTTCACTTCGCTGATTGTCGAATATGCGATGATTGCGTTCGCTCCAAATGTAATACACAGTCGAAGTAAGAGCAACGCACGCTATACCACAAACTTGATTTCCAATCTGGAACTTCTCTTTAAGCTGTGTGAGTTCATCTATCAATGATGGTTAAACGATAAAGGTAAATCTAATTTCGTCTTCAATACATTCCAAATAGACTCTGCAACCAAAAAATAAGTGACTAGCAGTTTCGATGTCATGGTTGCACAACACACATGAATTGTCTATGATAATGCTAAAGCGAGATAGTCTTTCTTGAGTGTTCAATCTATCAAGCTTGCCAAGTAAGCGATAAAGGACATCCTTCTTGAATTCTTCTTATGCCAAATAATGCTCAGATACGGTTCACCGACACCACGAGCTACATGTGTTACTTTTGTAAAAGAAAAGCTACCTCCGTCACCCCACTCGTAATAGTCAACTTGCTGATCTAATCGGACTTGTAGTGCCGTGCAGCTTCATGAGTGGCTGGATGAAGAGTTGGATTGATTGAGTCATTTTGCACCAGGAGAGAGAGACCTTTTCCATTCCATCGTCACCGGACTGAAGTTTGTTGAAGCCCAGAATTTCCACCAAACACTTGCAATTAATCCAAGGATCATGCCATAGCAAGGTAGTTTCCCCGTCTACGATTGTTTTGTTGAAATATTGTTTACCTGACATTCGTATGCGAGCATAGATTTCCATGTAGAGGACGCATTGTTATCGATTGCCATAGTCCAAAAATTTTTACCTCTGCAATATTTGTTATACATCCATGTTTTCTATAAGTTATTTTTGGTCAAATAATTCCAAACTAGCTTCAGACATGCGGCCTTCTTAAAATCAGAGAAATGGTGTAGCCCGATGCCTCCTTATGTTTTGGGTTTACACAATGTACACCATGCCACCTTGTGACTGCCACCTGCCCAATGAAAGTCTGCACATAATGCTTGTAGTTTGTCAAGTATATACTCGGGTAATTGGTAAACGAATAGCCGATATAGGACCATAGGAGTGATTATATATATATATATCATCTCCTTACATAACTCATATAAAATATTTCTTAGAAATTCATGCAGATTTAAACATTTTAGAGGCTCTTATATAACTAAGCTATGCATGCCAATTCCCATGAAAACAAGCCATAACTCTAATCCAAATTATTTAGCACCTTTATTACTGGAAAAAGCAATAGAGGCTGCCTCGTTATAAAATGAGACACCCCATATGCCATGAGCAAAATAGGGTCAGGCTGTCTGTCTGGTATGAGCATCTTCAGTCATAATTTAAGTTATGAAACTGAGTTAAAAATTATAAGGAAATACTATTTTGAAAGACATGTTTCTGGTGTGCATGTCTGATATCATTGTGTAGGTGCAAAAAATGCTATTTTCTTATATCAATAAGTATTCGAAGATGGAACACATACAAATTTATATAATCATTTCAACCATACATAAACATGGTAAAATCAACCTGTTCATAATCATGAGTCATATACACATTATTATCAGATTGCCATAGAAATTCTAGGAAAACGCAGGTTCCTTTCCTTCATTTTCAATCATAGTTTAATTAACTTAACCCTGGTGTTGCATTCTAGCAAGAGACGACTTATGTCACTTTAGGGATATTGGAAAATGATATTCTGGGTTGGGTTCCTTCTGCCTGGAAGTGGTGATGACCGAAGTTGGCTTCCTGCTGAGGTCACGTGGAAGGTATTTATGTAGCAGCTGTATGGGTTGCTTTGTGTGAGGATGATGTTAAGTGTTTTTTGACACTAGGAAAATTATGTACCTTTATGGCATGGGTAGAGTGAGCAGTGCATTTATACTTTACAGCTGTATTATTTATTTTCTGCCTAGCTTATGTATTTTCCTCCATGCGTGGAGTGAATATGTAATAGTAGTTTAGTTATTTAATAGCTCCTGTGCTATAATCTTGAGTAGAGTATTTTTTTTTTGAAAGGTAGTGCAAAACTTTTTATTACTAACAAAATAATTACAGTTTACAATTATAACAATCATTATCATCTCTTAAACCTCCTCACAGATCCTCACCATACATTCATGAATTACCAGAAAAGCCCGTTGCATACTATTATCTCTTATAGCATAGATGAAAGGAATAAAACTTACACCCAGCAGTAATCGCCAAAATAGTTTGTCACCTCAGATTTATGCCAGTCATCAGATTGGTCAATGAGAAATTTGCATCAAAAATCACAAATACATGAAGCAATGAAATGCCTAACACAATATAACATACAACAGCAGCTCATCAAGTAAGAGAAGAGTCATACATTGGAATTTTCCGCGTATGCCTTCTTGGAGTTTTCAGCTTAATACTGAGTGGCATCACATCCTCTGGACCATAATTATGTCCTTCATCCAGATCATCATCTGCCCAGAATTTTCCTTTGAGTTTATTGCTTTTGGAATTGAATGATGGAAGTGAATTTGTGGGAACCGCAGATGATAGCAAAGCAGCATTAGCTAAAGGAAACGTCAGGCCAGAGCCGGTTACATTTGGTGGCGAGAGTAGAACGTTCGAGGGAGGTTTCAAGTTAGCATAAGGGGATGATTTCGAGGGTGTAGAAGTAATATTTGCTGATATGCAGGAATTAGTGGCAAGAGGAGAGGATATATAATTTATTGAATTGACTTTTGTTGAACTCATCTAACCACATGATGCTTCATAATTTGACATACCTGATTTTCCTTTAGCTAATATTTATCCATTAATATAATTTTCTTCAAATAAATTGCCTACCAGATCCCCCACCACTTAATCTTGATCAACTTGTTGTTTAGAAAGATCTGTTGTCTCCTGGTTAATGCTGACTTGCGCTTCAAGACCAACGGAAGCATCAGCATTACGTCCTGTATTATGTTCAACCTCTTCAACAGTAACTTGCTCATTGGATTTAGGATTAACATCATCAATTACTGTCCCTGTAATACCATTTCCATCCTGCTCATTTGCTAAGGCATCAAAAGGATTTGCGTCAACATTAGGCAATTCGTATTCAATGTTAACATTAGCTTTATCATTAGTAGCACCTTTCTTTCTCCAACACTTCTTTGCCTTAGTATTAATTGATGTCCAACTATTAGTATTTATGTTTGTAGAGCCTCTCCTGTTATACTGTCGAGTTGGTTCAAGGAGTTTGTGATGAATTTTTTTTCAAGATCCTCTTGACGATCAATATCCTCATCTGCCTTTGCATTGAACTCACACTTTGTAGTTGTATGGCCAAATACCTTACAAGTAGTACAAATATTGGGTCTCCAATCATAGGTTAGCCTGATTGATGGGCAATCTTTACCTAACTCATCTAAAACTATTTTATCTAGTAGCTCGAACTCAGAAGAAATCTCAATTAGTGCCTTAGCGTATCTAAATCTCTGCAACCTTTCCGTGCTACTATCAAAACAAACTAATCTACCCACATGACAAGAGAGCCAGTTAATACCCAATAACGTCCAAAGAATAGTGGGGATACGATACAAATGAACCCAAATAGGAACTTTCTTGATCTTGGCTTGTGAATTTCCAATAGATGGATCCCATCTAGTTATAATAAACATATGCCCTTTAATAAAAATGGGATCAGATTTTAAAATTCTTTCTCTGTCCGATTCATTTGAAAACTTGAAATAAAATTGAATTCCATCTGTTTTAATACTTACTTCTCCATTTAATTTCCAGAAATGGTTTAAGAAGTTTACCACTCTATGATAGGAAGAAGTGCCGCCGAGGAAAAAGCCTACAAGGAAATTTCTCCAATATTTTATGCCTTCTGATCGAACTTCCTCAGGAATTTTCTTTGTTTTACCATCCCTAGGAATTTCAAAATGATGTAGTTGGAAATTGCCAGCATTTCGTGGGAGCAAATTAAAAAGAGAGGCATAGTCCAATTTTGCAAAAGATGGATATGAGGCAAAAGTTGATGACTAATTAGCGGTGAGAGCGGGGTCGTCATATTGACATTAGAACAGGTAGCCTGAGGAGGAGGAACATAGGTTGAAATAGATCTATGAGAGAAATTTCGTGGAACTGATAAAATAGATCCTTGGTTTGCATTGGAGGTTTTGGTAGAGGATGGATTCACATCAGCAGGGGGTGGGTCAGGCAGAGGGGGAATCGTTGGAGAAAGACGTGAGGGAAGAGGCAGGAAGGCAGTGTCAAAGGCGAAGGAGGTGGAAGAAGAAAATGGATTTTCCTGTGAGGCCGCCATTAACAAAGAGTTGAGTAGAGTAATTTTTTTATTGTAGTCTAGTAATTTAGCTAGCTCTAGTTTTGTTAGCCTGATAGGTACAATGGACGTAACACCATAAACTTCGTAGGCAGTGGACGGTCCACCTTAAAAAATGAATTAGCTGACTGCTAACTACAGTCACTTGTACTATATTGTAATTTTATTATTAGTCATAATAAAAAGTGGTACGCCCACTATAAAAACAACTTGCCTTGCAAAAAAAAAAAACTTAACCCTGGTGTCATATGCATATATGGACCACTGGGACACACTGTAATGATCTAATTCACATCATTACACAAAGATCTCAGGATTTAATGAGGCTATGTGTCAAACTTAAAACTCAAGTGCAAGTCATTCATCAGCCTTCTTGACCAACATCCCTTAGTTTCGATTACTAAGTGTTTTTCTCTTTATTTTCTTACATCAGTAAAACATAAATATTATGTAACATAACAAACATAATTCATCTCATTATACCCTAAAATAACTGTAAGTAATTTGTATATTTGAATAAACAATCATTCAACCAGTATGACAAAACAACCAATTATGCAATCAACAAGGAAGTTAGACAAGTGGATTTTCATAAAATAAATATACATATGTGCTTTTATGTGTTCTTTTTCTTTTTGCATCTGATACTAATATATGGCTTTTCTGGAGTATTTTCAGTTTTTTATGCCACTATGAATAAATCAGTTTCATAGAGTTCAAAATCCAGCTAAAACATAGCTTTTAGCATATGACAAGAGTTCAACACATAGGAGATGATTCTATTACACTCTTGGTCATTTAACATTGAGCCTCAGCACCTATACATATGTATATTGCAGCTCATATTTTCTTTTTATGAGGGTTTGCCATATGCCAATATCATTCGCATAATCAGTTTGAGATTATAAAATACTTTCATTTAATATATCAGAGCAGTTTGCATACATTTGAACAATGAGCTCAGACCCATGTTATAAAATCAAATATTGTATAAAACATCCATACAAAAGAATAAATAAAGGATTTTCTCATGATTTTTGAAAACAAAAAATATAGTGGATGTAAACACAATGGCTACCTCTATATTAAGGACTTATTGCTAGGCATTATGAGTGAGATTGCTCACCAATAACCTTCTCCTTCTAAGCTAAAAACCCAGAGAACTCTTGCCTTGCTCCCCAAGCCTTTCTCCTTTGAATTAAAATACGTTATAAAATTTTTTCTCTTAGTTTACTAAGCAACTGAATTCTGCCCGAATCCCCTTACTTATACTGCATTGATTCCTATGGTGTTGGGTTGCTTAAAGTCAGTTTTACCCTCAATAGATCATACCAAATGTGTGAATAGTATTCATCTTATTTTTTCCTTATTTTCAATTTAATACCCCGGGTTAAAATGCTACTAGATAAAAACTGAATTACTTTTAAGAAATAAATAGAAACTGTTTTCATTTAAAATCTTCCCCCTCTTCTTATCATGTCATGACAAAATAACAAATTGGGTATAATAACCCCCTTTATAAATCTGTCCATACACATATTTAAACTTGTGCAACTTATCTTTTTATATACATGTATATATACTTCAGACCCTTAGCTACATTGCTTACTAAACAAATCATTTTAATTTAATTCAAAAGGAAAAATATGTATGTATGCATACCATATTATTTTTTTGTAATTCATGGATCTTCCTTGTGCATGACCTTGGTGCACACATGCACACACACACACACACACACACACACACACACACACACACACACATATATATATATATATATATATATATATATATATATATGCACACAGAGCAGAACCTCATTAATTCCATTTAAATTCAGCAAATCATTTTAAACAAGATTAATATAATTTTACTAAAAGCTTTGGGTCGTTGCAGATACACCACCTTTTAAGGATTGTGTCCTCGCAATTCTCTATACTTGTGCACGATTATTTATTAAATTCAGAATTTTTTAGTTCTAATCAAACACACACACATTAAGCCAAACAATAATTTTAATTTTAGCAATTCCAAATCACATACATGTGAGATAATTTCAAAGGTAAAAATATACCGCTAATTTGCAAACAACTTAGGATAGTTCAACCTAACTTTGCCTTCTAATTCTCATGTACAATCATTTGATCAAGACTCCACTGTAATTTCACCACTTGTACTTCCACATAAACCAAGTCTGATTTCACTTGAACCTGAGATGGTGTTTCTAGAATGTCATTCTTATCTTGAACCCATCTCTTCAACTGTGATACATGAAAAACATTGTACATCCCTCGCATATCTTCAGGCAATTCTAATTTGTATGCCAGAGAGCTAATTCTTTCCAGAATTTATAGGGTCCTATTAACTGGCCTTTTGGTCCGGTTACCAAAAGTACGCAAGACACGCTCGACTCAATGTATCACATGATTTTAAAGCCGAAAGTGTTGCCAAGGAGTCAAGGAATAGGCCATGATATGATCATGCAGGCAAGAACCTCACCACTCCTCGAAACATCGCCAATTCAATGCCTCAAATCCCCGGAAGACTTAAGACTTGCTAACCTTGCCTCTGCTAGACCCACTCCAACATCACTCGTACCCCTCAGGGCACGAATTTTTTACCCCTTGGGGTATGAAATTTACCCCTCAGGGCAAGAACCCCATAGGGTATGAAATCTGTACACCATAGGTATGAAATTCGTACCCCACTACGGGGGGAGAGTTTCCAAGGAGAAGTGTGGGTGTCCGAGTTTAAGGTGGCCTGCACTATGGGATCTGAGGTTTCTGATGTGGTCCCTTACTTCTAGCTACTTCCACCTAACGACTCTACTATAAATACTCCCCAAGCTCGCACTTCAAATGGGTTGGAATTTAGTTGATATGACATCTCTTGAGAGCTCCAAGTGACCTCTCTAATGGCATCCATGCTTTGGGGATGAAGAAGGACAAAAGTGTCTTTTTCCTAATATTTGTACATGACAATTATGACCTCATATTACTTAGAAATGTATGTCAAAATATATCATGTTATAGTCTCAAGCTTGTAACTCTTTGTTATCAATAATATTCCAGCAACTCTTCCAAAGTGGACGTAGGCCCCTCACAGGACCGAACCACTATAAATCTCTTGTGATATTTGCTGCTTTCCACAATTACATTTCCACGTGAAACTATAATTCTTAAGTAACTAAGAATCTTGGGTGTTTACGACATATTTTTCCATCAACATTATGGGGCTTTCACTGAGAAAAATTAGATTCGCTTCTTTGTCGCACATCACCATCTTGACTCCGACGTACTTTAGGTTCCTTCTTTAACCTACCGCCATGTCCCTTACGATGGCAAAGTGACCAAAGAATGCAATGATCGGCCCTTCCGCCACAGCCGAAGTGGGAACATCTCAACAACTTCAGCCGATGTATATCCCGACTGAAACTAATACCCTTCCTCATGTGAACCCCGAAGCCCTTGCAACAAAAGTGCAAATTCACATGCTTAATGAGAAATATGAGGGTACGACACTCGAGATCAATAAAGCGTTTAGAAATAACATCTACCTTATGCTCCATCTCCAAGAAAGTCAATGCATCGTCTCTCGACTTCAGCTCTCTTAGAACAACTCCCGACCACGTTGTACTATCTCGGAAACCTCCTCTTACGAGTCAAGGGGCCCACATCAAAGAAGAAGGTTTAGCCTCATCAAAAACGTTGCTGTCCGTTCCAACGCTCATGCCAACAACAATAACAACCGAAACGAGAATGGCGACCGAACCACCGTCACTTACAGCGAGGGAACACAATACCACGACCATTCCCGATTGATTAGCAATGACGAACCGGGTCCGAGTAACCAACCCCTTCTTTGACAAAACCCAACTATAGCCACTCAAAATCAAGGACCTACTCTCCTAATAGTCCTGCAAGTCCAAGTTGTTCCGTATCAAGATGCACACCAACCTGCTCAGCCTCACCACTCATACTAAATCCCGAATACAGATGTTGACAACGTGGAAGAGGAAGACCCTGATGTGCATTATATAAGACGACCGCGGTACAAAACCCACAAAGTTCGTCGAAACCAATGGATTCCCTCGGTAGACCCCCATACGACATATCTCCTCGACATGGTCCGAAGAGTCATGAGAGAGATGCAAGGGAACACCAACCACTCATGGGAAACCCACATAAGGCGCAACCTCTCCACTAGGATCGTGCACGAGGCCGAATGGCCACGGCGCTTCAACTTGCCGCAGATGACACTTTATGATGACACCACCGATCCCTGTGCCTTCCTAAACCACTATGAGTGGCAAATGGACTCTAGTCAGGCCACTGATCCGGTCAAATGCAAGTGTTTCCCAATTTTCTTATAAGGCACTGCCTTGCTCTGGTTCTCCCGCCTTCCACTCCATTCCGTCAACAACTTCGACCAACTGGCCATGGAGTTGGTTAAGCAATTCAGAATGCGCATCCCAACTCCGAAAAATGTCCTCACTCTATCTGATCTGTCCTCACTCTCTCTGATCTGTTCCAAGGACTCGTTGAGTCGCTCAAGAGCCACCTCTTGCGGTTTAATACCGCCTTTGCCGAGGTTGATGACCCAGAGCCTCGTACCGTGCTTTTCTGACTTCCAAAGGCGTCGTCCCCACTTCCGAGTTCTGGGATTGGATCAATATAAAGAAACCCAAGAGTCTTAACACTTTCTGTGAAAAGGCCAGACAGTTCTTGTGTCAGAAAGAAGCGAGGCGTAATCTAATTTCATTGACCAGCCCTTCCAACAGTTCGCATGCCGATACCATCGATGATAGCATCAAAGGGAAACGGGTTGGAGAACATTTCGGTAAGGACAAGAGGGCAGGTCCCTACAAATCAAAGTCGAGTAACGGTAGGCAGGGCGGCCGCAACAACAACTAGGTTACAACGGATCCTAAGAAGCCCGACCGCTACCAATGTTACGAGACCTACACTCCGTCAAATGAAAACTTGGAGACTATCTACCTGGAAACATGTAACATACTCCAGTATAAGAAACCACACTCTAGGGAGGCCACTGACAGCCAGAAGAACACTGGCAAGTACTGTCAATACCACGACATGTATGGGCATAATACAAATGACTGTCATCAACTCAAGGACTCAATCGATAAGCTTGTCTGTGAAAAGCACCTTGAGCACTATGTTCAAGACCCTCTTCCACTCGAAGCAAAATCGGCTCCTCCTATGACCGCACCTCCAGCACCCGCTAAAGTGGCTCTTGGTCCATCTAACCAAAGGCGGGGCATTGTGATCAACACTATTTGTGGCGGGCCTTATCCCGCGCACGAAAGCTTTCGAAAAATGGAGGAGTACGTGAGCTCTATAAAGCATGCCATCTATGAATCTTGCTCCACTCTTGACGAGCGCATCCCTGCCTAACTTCAGAAAACAATGTGGGACGATATCATCTTTCGCGAAAGAGAGTCTGCGGGAATTGAGATCCCAATCACAGACCCTCTCATGATCGCGGATCAGATCGGTTTTGCCTGTGTTCGAAGGATACTGATCGACTCAGGGAGTTCCATTAATATTTTCTTTAAAGCTGCCTATGATCAGATGAAATTGGAAACCAAGGACTTGAACCCTACCAAGCTACAATCCACGGCTTCAACGAATCTTCCAATAACCTAGTGGGCATGATCGACCTACCCGTTGAACTTGGTGACGAGGATCGGAGCCGGGTCCGAGTCCTTACTTTTGCGGTAATCGATATTAACTCTCTCTACAATGTCTTCTTTGGACATCCTTTCCTTACAGAATTCCGAGTCTGCATGTCATCTTGGTCTCTCTTAATGAGGTTCCCAACTGAAAATGGGATCGGGATGGTTAATGGAGACCAAGCAACCACTGGAGATTGTTACGCAATAGAATGGAAGAACACGTGCAACAAGGACAAAGGCAAGACCGTGCCCCTGCCTTCTTCTGCCAGGACCATCTCTGTGGTAATTAAAGGCGTCTGGGCCTTAGCTCAGCCACTACTGCTGTTTTTCCAGTGATCTCGATCTTAGGGAGGACGAAGAGCCCGACTACGAGAGGGCTACTCTAGTTGAACCTACGGTAGACGTTCCGATTAGCACCGATGACTCATCGAAGTTCTTAAAAATCGGATCGTAACTCCACCCGACAATAAAAGAAGATCTTGTGGATTTCTTGAGGGCTAACCTAGACGTGTTTGCTTGGACCCACTCGGACATGAGGTGCATCAACCCCGCAATTGCTTGACACCAGTTAAATCTCGACCCCACACTACCTTCGATCGAACATAAACGCCACTTCTTGGGACAAGAAAGATCCAACGCACTCATGAAGGAGGTAGGCAGGTTACTGAACAACAACTTCATCCGCAAACCCAACTACACTGAATGGGTCTCCAACCGTATTCTGGTCAAAAAAGTGAACGACAAGTGGCGAACATGCATCGACTTCTCTGACCTAAAAAAGGCATGTCCCAAAGACGGCTTCCCACTTTCGAAGATCGACCGGCTCATTGATTTGACCGCCGAATACCAACTCTTATCCTTCATGGACGCTTGTTTAGGCCATAATCAGATTTTAATGTGTCTTCACGACCAGGATCACACCTCTTTCATAACCGATCATGGACTCAATTGCTACCGCGTCATGCCTTTCGGTATCAAGAATGCAGTAGCTACTTATCAATGGATGGTTAACCACCTCTTTACGAACCAGATTGGAAAATCCATGGAGGTATACGTGGACGATATGCCAGTAAAATCTAAAATATCGATCCACCACGTCCGTGACCTCTCCGAAATGTTCAGTGTCCTCCGCCAGTACAACATGAAACTCAATCGCCTGAAATGCTCATTTGGAGTCACCTCAGGAAAATTCTTGTGTTTCATCGTCAATTACTGAGGCATCGAAGCCAACTTAGACAAAATCGCTATCCGGGATATTCAAGTCCCTCATAACATCAAAGATGTCCAAACCTTATACGGGAAGGTCGCCGCTTTAAGTCGATTCATCTCCAAACCTATTGACAAATGCATTCCCTTTTTCGATTTGCTTCGAAAATGGAAGCGCAACTTAGAATGGACCCCAGAATCTGTCGCCGCATTCGAGGACCTATTGAATCACTTAGAGGGACCACCTATCTTGACCGAACCTGTGGACCACGAGGACTTATACATTTATTCTGCTGTTTCCATGCATGAAATCAACTTGGCATTGGTACACATTTTAGACCGTATCTAGCGACCCATGTGCTACATAAGCAAAAGTTTGACGGGGGTAGAGAAGAATTACCCAAATCTTGAGAAACTGGCCTACTGCCTATTGATCTCCTCCCGGAAGCTACGATCATACTTTCAGTCTCACCCCATAAAGGTCTATACCAACCAACCACTACGGCAGGTCCTGTAATGACCTGAGACATCCAGACGCCTACTAAATTAGAATACAGAGCTGAGTCAATTTGAGATAACATTCACCCCCCGTCGAGCCATCCTTGGAGAATCTTTCGCTGATTTCATAGTGGAATTCACTGCCACCGAGGAGTGTCCTCCAGAAAGCGTTGAATCTCTATACGTTCAGTGGAAACTATTTGTAGATGGATCTTCTTATAATAAATGTTCCGGAGTCGGAGTCTTGCTCATCATTCCAGAGGAGCGCCCGACGCTTTAAAGCTCAACTTCCCTGCTACCAACAACGGCGCGGAATATGCGTCCTTGATAGCCGGACTTAGAATCACATTCAAACTTAACCTAAAGTCCATCCAAATTTTCTCTTAGCCACAACTCATTGTGCGTCAAGTGTAGGGGAAATACCAGGCCACGGGGACACGGCTCGCTCCCTATCTTGCTCAGGTTCGGAAGTTGCTCACCAACTTTGACTGCTTCGACATCACACATAGTCTCTGAGAAAAGAATGAAAAAGCAGACTCGTTGGCTAAGCTATCAACCTCCGAGGATGCCCAGCTTAAGGGGCTTGCCCCAATCGAAGTGCTCGACTCGCCAAGCATTAAACAGATATAGTTTGATTCGGTAATGAACACCGGGGCCGAACCCGAATCTTGGATGACACCGATCAAGAACTATCTATAACATGGAACCCTCCCGGGATGTTACAAAGAAAGGTGGGTGCTCACTCGCCAGTCATCTCGCTACATCATTCTGGATAGAGTGCTCTACCGCATAGGCTTCTGTGTCCCACTACTCCGATGCGTAGCCCACGCCGACGCTGATAGACATACATGAAGACGAGTGCGATGACCACACTGGAGGGCAAACCTTAGTAAGAAAAATCATCAGGCATGGATACTTTTAGCTCACGCTCTATGAAGACACCGCAGACTATGCCCGTAAGTGCGAAAAATGCTAGCGCTTCTCGAAGATTCCAAGAGCATTACCTACTGAGTTGACGCAAATGGTCAGTCCCTGGCCGTTTTCCATGTGGGGAATAGACATTATTGGGACTCTTCCAATGGCTAGAGGTGGGGACAAATTATGCCATCGTCGCAGTTGATTACTTCTCCAAGTGGGCAGAAGCTGAAGCTCTCGCCATGATCACTACCAAGAAGATAATCAATTTCATCGTCCACAATATCATCGCCTGTTACATAGTCCCCCAGGCCATCATCTAGGATAATGGGACCCAATTTGAGAGCACGGAATTCAAAACCTTCTACCAGCGGCACAACATCGAAAAGAGATTCTCGAAAGTTGCTCACCCTCAAGCCAATGGGAAAGTCGAGGCTGTTAACGAAGTGATTAAATCCATCCTCAAGAAGCATGTGGAAAAAGCCGGAGGCTTGTGGGCAAACTAACTCCCTCTTTCCCTATGGGCTACTGGACCACTCATAAGTCAGCAACCAGTCACACTCCATTTTCCCTTGCTTATGGATCCGAAGCAGTCATTCCCATTGAGCTAAAGCTTCAATCCCATCGAGTTACCTACTTTGATCTGAAAACCAATCAAGATTTACTTTTGGAATCTCTTGATTTACTTGGGGAGAAGTGGAATGAAGCAGAGCTCAGAGCTGCTTCCCAACAACAACGAGTAGCCTGATACTTCAACTCTAGGGTCCGCCATAAAGATCTCAGTGTCGGCGACCTCGTCCTGAAATGGGTATTTCCCCCACCGACCAGCCTCAGTCCTCGCTGGGAAGGCATGTACCTCATACAACGTAAGCTCAGAGATGGAACTTTCAAGCTAGCAACCGTAGATGGGCCGAACACCCAAGGACATGGAACGACGATCATATCCGTTGCTACTTTACATAACATTTTGTACAGTTGTTTACGCTTTCCAATGATGTTTTGCTTTCTTGAAATTCAAGACATTGTAAAGGTTGTTACTGCCAAAGTTATCAATAGCAATATGTTCAATTTCCAGCATCATCTCCATGTTTACTCCTTGCATGATGTGTTTGACTAACCATCGCAACTGACTTGCATACACAAACACTCGATAGCTGCATCGCCCTGGGCGCGGGAGTCGATGCCACCATCCAAACCTCGAACCAACATCGCGGAAAAACATCAATGGAAATGATTCAACACCTTGAGCATGGGAGCTGCCGCCGCTATTCGAGTCTCTAGCCCGCGATGCGACCAAGTATAAACAACCTCACTCGAACCTCGGCCCAGCACCGAGACAGAGTATAAATCATTCCGCTCCCAAATCTCAAGACTTGGAGGGAAACCCGCCAAGTAAACTAGTGCGATACTAACTACTCGCATGGCTTCATCCGACCCCTTGGGTCTGGATCCGGGTACTTGTCGAATCTTGGCCTAAACCGAGACCAAGCTAAAATCGTTCCCACTCCTAAGACCCAGGGCTTGAGGGCAACCCATCGACCACAATCCGACCTCCGGGTCTGGATTGGGGCACCCTGAGCTGAATAAACGACGCCCCTGTGCTCTGAACCCGAATGAATGACGAGAGAGACGAAAGTCGGATGAATCGCAACATCCACACCTTCAGCCTACTTGGAACTAAATCAGGGCAATCCATGGCAGAAGTTGCCTGGCCTGGTTTCCACACCACTCGGGACTCCTGAACAAAAGAACCCCCCCGAGAGGAACCAATGCTCGATCTCGACACAACTGGACTTCACCAGAGCAGGATCCCTGACGACGTTTTTGTGAGTATAACGATAAGTACGCTTATGGAAGTACATGATGCTGGAAAGCATGAGAAAAACATTCGAACACTTAACATGAAATGAAATTTTTAAAAACAAATGTTTCCTTTCACACACACACACAAAACAAACTACATGTCTAATATTTTTCCTTTCTAATGACAGGGTGAACATGAGAACCACACCGTTCCTTTAAAAACCAAAAGCGAGGGTCGTACTCGTGTACACTATCGGCCTATATAACGAAAATATTGGTAACATCAGTTACATTTTCTAATGCTACTCATGCTTCTTCTTTCTTTACTTCTTTTTCACAGATTCAGCGCTAGATGGCTTGCTAGCAGTGGGTCTCTTCTTCCCAGATCCACTCCCGCTTCTCCCTCCTCGGCCCTTTTGGGGAGTTACCGACTCATGAGAAATCGAGGTGCGCCTTCTGCCCTCATCCCCACTACTCGTGATATTCGTAATCATGGTAGGGGCAGAACATTGAAATGGCTTGGGGCAGCACCAGAATCAAGGGCTAGCATGGCATTACCCAATCCTAGATCTTTCTTGGCCTCTAGCTCTGCTTTCTTCTTCGCTTTCTGGTCAACCAGCTTCTTGGACTTAAGCTTCACTATGTCATTGGCCTTGAGCTTCTCATAAGTTGCCGCGGCTCTTTGCTTGGCATCACCAGCCTCTTTCATTTTAGCCTCCGCAGCAACTCTCTCCTTCTCGACCTCATCAGCAGCTCTCTTTTTCTGGGCCTCCTCGGCAACCCTTTCCTTCTCTTCCTCACACTACGCCATAGAATGCATATGACAACCCCAGAGAAGTGATGCAGGAAGTGCAAAATAATGTTGGTATAGGCCAAAAATGATCTCTGGCAACACTTTTTTGGGGTTTCCTTTAGCCGCATTGCCTTAGAGTCAAAGGCAACGACTTTGCTATCCTAAGGTAACATCGCTAAAGGTGTTGCTATAGGCACTAAATTTACATAAATGTGGGGCCTATTAAATTCTGTATCTCGGGATCACAAAATCCTGTTGTGCCCCTAAATTCTGTAGCCGGGTTCACGGAATCCTATTGCGGGGCCCACATTTATGTAAATTTATGCCAACACTATATCATAGCTACAACAACATTTAACACTACATACTGCACCATTATATCATAGTTATTGCATCATTATATAACATACTGCAAAATAACATCAATTACCATCACACACTGAAATTAATAAACAACTTTTCATTTCAAATTAATAACCAATAACACAAATACTAGTTAGTCAACTATAGAATAACAAAAAATAGCTAATAAATTCAGTTTTACAGAGTACTTACAAACACAGCCGATACTAAATTCATGTTTACATCAAACTAAAACAGTTTCAAATTAATAAAGCCCGAGCCTCCAGTGCATTCAGTACCTCTTTACTGCCTCCTTCACCTGCAAAATAAAGCAGTTTCAAAAGTCATGCATTCAGCAAAAGCCTTTAGTACAACTAATGCATTTCAGCACAACCAAAGTCATGCATGCCTCGGCTACAAACTGATGCAATGCCTTGTTTACATTGCAACACAAAATGGAAGACATGCATGCCTCTGTTGCATTTCAGCGCAAATTATGGCCATAGTATAACTGACTTGCACTTCAGCAAAAAGACGTTTCAGCACAAACTATGGCCATAGTTGCTTTTCAGCACAGAATTGCATTTCACAATCTATGGCTGAGTTGCAAATTGATGCAATGACTCAGCTTGTTCAAAGCATTTATGATATCAAGGAATGCAATAGAATGCCTGAGGCACTAAAAATTTAGACATGCCACGACTCGTTCAAGTATAAACTCAACCATTGCATCAATTATGAACTGACATGATCATTACTGATTGAAGAGAAAATAAAATTCTTAAAATTCTGTAGTTCATTACTGAAGCATCAGCCTTGTACATGGTCAGTTACATACCAGCATTGAACTACAGAATTGTAAGAATTAGACTGATGCTTCAACAAGCGGAAATTGTAAGAATTCTGAAGCATACCACCAGCTAACCATAAAAATAAGAAAAAGTACATACCAGCAGTGTGTGTCTGTATACGATCTCCGATTTGCACAATTTGTAAGGGCTTGGACTACAAAAACATAAAATTAAGAAGCCTTGTTTTTCACTTTGCTAGGTGGAAGGCGGATTCGTCTTATTGGGACATCATCTCTACACCAACGACCATCAAAATCTTGATTTACCATTCCATAAGCAGGCTGGATATTATTTAAATCTTCATTTTCATATTCTCTTTCGAGTTCATACCCGTATTTTGGCAAATTCTTGATAACATTGTGGCACATCTTATCAATTGGATTTGCTATATAAAATACCTGTTTTACCTGTGAAGCCAAAACATAAGGATCAGATTTCTGGCACAATCGATTAAAATTGACACGAGTCAGCCCATATAAATCTTTCTCTTCTTGGTACCAGCGACACTTAAATAAAACCACACTAAATTCTCCCTAATAATCTAGTTCTAATATTTCTTCAATTGATCCATAGTAATAACTTCACCAATCAATGGATTTTGATCTTTCGAAGTTGCAAAGTTAGTAGTCAAGGCTGTCAAAAATACACCACTGTTTTGTGTTGTACATTTGGAATCTCTGAACCTTGTATAAAATCTGTATCCATTGATAACATATCCAGTAGACGGCTTAGCTGTTGGAAGAGGCCCCATTGCAAGCAGTTCTCCTTTTTCCCAACCTCTTCCTTTAACCACTTCCAAAATTCTTCACTGTGTTCTCTTTTTTTTTTATGATGCATGACCATCAATTAAAGCTCGATGTTCCCTAGAATAAAGACCAGGTTAATAAAAGATAGAAACAAATTTGGCTATATATATTACTAAAGCTGAAATTGACCATATCAAAAACAATTCTGTATGAATGAGAACATAGCTTAGCTACAAATCATGCCTGAAATCCCTGAAAGTGCTGAAACTTGGAATTTACAACTAACACTACGTGAGGCTAGAATCAATAACACGTTTGTAGATTGTTTAAAAGAACTGATTTTGCTGGCAAAAGGATGACATCAAAAATAGTTTTTTTTAATAGTTGACATCATTTCACAAGCTACGCGAAGAATATTACTACTGATGTTAACCGAACTTGTCCACTTTTCTAATTAAATAAACCATTGTAAACTTTAATTGTATAAAATTCCATCTGCCTGGTTCTAAAAGGAAAACATTATTTATTATGAAAAAAGGAACCAAATAACTAATAAAGGATTCATAAAGATAGGGATAATACTTCAATACTTAATAAAATAAAAATACTTACCCAAGTAAACTCTCTATTTCCTTGTTACCACGATAGAATAGAATGTAACGGTGACATTCCTTCCATTGAGAATTTTTAAGATGAATAGTTTTTCCATCTTTGTTTCTTCTTGTGCCAATAGGATATTCCAGACTTTGTGGACATGTTTCAAATTGCATTTTTCCTGCTCCATCACCACCTAAGAACCTTAAACAGAATATCAAACATTCCTCTGCAAGATAACCTTCAGCAATGGACGCCTCGGGTTTACTTTTGTTGCGAACATATGATTTCAATTTACTAAGATAACGCTCAATAGGAAACATACAATGAACATATGCAGGTCCACCATATTCAAGTTCCTTGCATAAATGAACTAGCAAGTGCACCATTGTATCGAAGAAAGCATTTGGGAATATCATCTCAAAATGACAAAGAATTTCCACAATTTCCTTTTGTAGCCTCTTGAGATCAGCCAAATCGATACCTTTACTCCAAACACTTCTTAGAAATGCACCTAATCTTATCATAGGTATTGCAACTTCAGGTTTTACAGATTTCTTCACGGAAAACTACAACAAGTAGTGGAGAAGAAAATGAGCATCGTGGCTCTTATACCCTGCAATTTTCCTCTCTTTCTTGTTTACATACCGGCTGATATTAGCTGCACAACCATAAGGCAGTTTAGCATTCTCCAACATCGAGCAAAATAGTTCTTTCTCTTTATTCGTCATTTCAAATATGGCAGCCCTTATCTCAAGGTAATTCCAATCAGTTGATAGAACTAGATGAAGGACCTCCCTGATGCCTATCTCTTTTAAATCATACCGAGCATTTAAATGGTCTTTCGACTTCCCATCAATATATAATAAAGTACCAAGTATGTTATCATAAATGTTTTTCTCTATGTGCATAACATCAAAGTTATGTCGACATACATTTCGACTCCAATATGGTAAATTAAAAAATATTGACTTTTTTTTAAAAGGAGATTCATTTTTATGCTTCTTGATCACCTCTTTCTTCCCAAAATTATTTTCATAACCAGCCAACAATTCTTCGATGTCAGTCCCGGATAAAATACTGGGAGGTGTTCCCATTTCAATTTCACCATTAAACCTTTTCTTATCAAACCTCCACTTGTGTCCCGGGTCTAAAAAATTCCTATGATTCATGTAGCAAAATTTTCTACTATGTTTTAAGTAAGTTGAAGAAGCCTCGAAATGGCATACGGGACAAGCTAAATAACCCTTCGTGCTCCAGCCGGATAACATTGCATAGCCTGGAAAGTCGCCGATCATCCAGAACACGCTTGCACGTAATGTGAAATCATCACCAGTGAAGGCATCATAAGTTTGTATGCCAAGATCCCATAATTCTTTCAATTCTGCGATAAGAGGCTGCATGTAGACATCAATGTAATTGTTAGGAGACTCTGGACCAGGGATAAGGGTTGAAAGTATCAAATTTTCTATATTCATGCATAACTAAGGTGGAAGGTTATAATTTACCAATACGATCTGCCATGTGCTGTGTTGTGTAGTCATTGTACGAAAAGGACCGAATCCATCAGATGCTACTCCTAATCTGATATTTCTATTATCTGATGGAAAAATGAGGATAATTGGCATCCATAGTCTTCCATACCTCGCCATCAGCTGGATGTCGAAGTCTGCCATCGTTTTTTCGTCCCACTGCATGCCATAACATAAGTTCTGCATATTCCTTCGACATGAACATCCTTTGCAACCTTGGTTTTAGTGTAAAATAACGCATCACATTTGCTGGTACTTTGTGAATCCTCTTCTTTGAATCTTTGTCAATACCTACTTTCTTTTCCGGTATAACCCACCTTGAAACACCACAACTTTTGCAGTTATTTTCCTTTTCATTTTCTGCCCAATATAGCATGCAGTCATTTGGACATGCATGTATTCTTCGGTAGTCGAGGCCTAAATCTTTAATGATATTTTTGGTAGCATTGAAAGATAAAGGGATGTAGGCTTCTGGAAAAGCTTCTTTCATCAACTCTAATAAATCGCTGAATGCGGACTCAGTGATTCTATGTATGCATTTTAAAGAATAAAGCCTGACAATGAAACTTAATCGCGAAAATTTATTACACCCGTGATATAATGGTTGTTTTCCCTCTTCAACACGTTGATGAAATTTTCTAGCATCGATATTTATTCCATTTGACCCATCAGAAGATCCATCTTCATTGTTTAGCATATTTCCACAAGTACGTTGCGAC
Organism: Allium sativum; assembly: GCA_030737875.1. NCBI lineage: Eukaryota > Viridiplantae > Streptophyta > Magnoliopsida > Asparagales > Amaryllidaceae > Allium > Allium sativum. The sequence continues at coordinate 36,936,890 of JASFAX010000020.1, read as the reverse complement.
ATCTCATCGAAATTATCTCCAAAATTTATTCCTGCTTCACAATCCATATTATTATCGCTCCTTTCAGGATCTAAACGGGAAACTTCACAAATCCATTTCATGTACAATTCAGATGGACCATTCCAAATCAGATGGTTGTAGACTACTTCTTGACAATGCCACTTGCAATTATGACACTTTTGCAAGGGCATGTAATTTCATCACCTACTGCAAATCTAGAAAAAGTATTTCGAATAAAAAGTTTCACTCCACTGATGTACCCTTCACTGAATTTGGGAAGTTCTGCCCATAGTTTTTCTCGTTGTTCATTGTGTGATACCTTAAAGTAGTAAATTAGGCACAAGTAAAGCAGTACATTATGCAACACAACAATTAAATCATAAAAAAATGAAATATTCATTGAGTGATACCTGAAGCAGCAGATTAAATCAAAACCCAAACTGAAATCTGAAACCCAAGACGAACCCCAATTGAAGACCTAATTGAACTTGAACTCGAACCTGCCCTACTCGAACCATAATTATGCTTGTAAACTTGAACTTTTAGCCCTAATTGAACCTGAGAGTGAGTGTGTGAGAGGTTGAGCAGCAGAGTACTTTGGTAAGTTCGATTGAAATTTTCAATATTTTTTTAGTTTCCCCCCTTTGTTTTTGCTTCCCGCCCTAGACAATATTTCACGCGCGGATTGCTAATCTGGACTAAACATTTCTTCACGCGGATCTCTAATCTGGACCGTTGGATCGTGTTGATGCGGATTGATAATTTTATTCACGAGGCTACTGCAACACATGTTGATATATATGCTAACACATTTAAGTGTGCGCTGCAGTAGACAAAAAACAGCATAGCAATGACAACATTGTAGCTGGAAACACCATGCATTTTCGTTGTGATAGGCCATCTATGGAGTAGTGTCAGAGTCGGCCTTCCGCTTCTCAACCACAGCAGCAGCCCTCTCCTTGGCATCCTGGCCAGCCTTCGCTTGAGCCTCCTACCTTGCAGCTTTGCCCTGCCTCCTCTTCTCTCCCTAATCTTCAGACTTAGCCACCATCTAGGCCTTCTGAACCTCTACTATGGCTTGCATTGTAGGAACATCGGCATCCACCAGAACTGTCACATGAGCACTGTGGTCGTCCACTACCTCTCCTTCCTCAAAAAATCCCTTATATATGTTGGACCCTAGCTCGACATCCGAGAAAGTGTTCATTTGACCACTTCCCTCTCCAAACTACATCCCTTGCAGTCCTAGCCCATATTCCATTCTTTAGGGAAGCATGGTGGCAAAGCCCGGTGTCATAGTAGTTCCAAGAAGGGCTACACAGTAAAACATAACCTTTTAGTCTATAAATTCGGTAATCTCGTCATCTTCTGGAATTCGCAGTAAACAAAATTTACCTCAGGACAAGGATAGTGTGGGTATGATGGGGAGTGTGCTTGCCTAGCGGTTAAAGTAAGTCCAGTCACTCCCAGTCCTGGGTGCTTGGGGTCATACTCCGTTGAGGCCTGGATTAGAGCAGTAGAACTGCTGGTTGTGGCAGACTCAGGGACTAGCTGCCGGTAAGTGCTTCCTTCCGCAAACGTCTCAATGACGATCACGCTCTCTATAGGAACAAACTTTCCCTTTTCCATGACAAGCTTCACCAGTCTCTCACTTTCCACATCCTCCTCTAACAGTCTCCTCCCTTCCTCTGATTTGGCACGTTCCTCGTCAGTCAGAAGCTCTATCATCAACTGGTGCTCATTTAAGGTTCCCACATCCACCACCAAGCCTCATACGACACCAATCTCACCCATGTTTGGGCCAACATCCGAGAGTTGTTCTCAACCTAAGAAATTCCACGGAATCGCAGGGCCTTGACATACATGCTACGGATATGCTCCTCTAGCGAGGCCTCTACCCTGTCTTTTGCATCCTCAACCTCCTCTCTCAGGATATTACCTTTTGGTACTCGGCCTTCAACCCATCCACTGAGACCAGCACCTCTTTATTACTGGCCTCAGCTTCTTCTTTCTCTTTCCTAGCCACCTTTAACTGCCTTCTCAACTTGATAACTTGCTCCTGAAGCTTCCGGGTCCGCTCGTTCTTGGCCTGCAGCCTCTCATTTTCCTTCCTAAGAGCCTTGTTGTGCTTTTGAAGCTGGGATACCTGCTCATTGTCTTTCTCCAAGTCAGCATTCACTTTCTCCAGCTCAGCCTTGTCCTCTTTTAGGTCCGTGTTCTCAGTCGTTAGCGAGGCTGTTGTATCCTTAAAGGTCAAAAAGGCATGCTCCACCTCCTTCTTTAGCCTCTCATGTGCCTCCTTCGGCTCCGTTGAGGCAACAAAGATATTAAAATAGCACTCAAAGGTACGAAGGCGAAGAAAGAATTAGTTACATCATAGGAAGCGAATATAACTATCTCATTCTCCAAATTATGGACGGTGGTCCGTTCGGCAACAATGGCCAACCCCTGGTTCTGGAGCTCCATGTTCTTCTTTCTGATCAGTTCCGAAAGGTGAAGGGAATACATGGTAAGCTCTTTGGCCTAGAAGTACATGGCCTTTATCTACATCCATACCTCTTTAGTGTTTGCCCGAGGAATCAGGTTAATGTCAGGCAGGAAGACCAGTTCACCGAAGTAATGTTGGGGAAACATCTGCTTTAGCAACACTTTCCAACGTGTACACTTTCTTAGCCACGCATCCACTACCACTATTTCCCTTTCTTCCCAGTTCATTCTAATTGGAATCAAAGAGATCAAAAGCTCATCGCAAAAAAATGAAATAAAAATAAATCACTCCTCTCCACCATTGACATTCAAAGCCCCATCGACCACGTCTCCTCTCGCGTAAACCGGACATCAGACCTAGATTCCATGCGCTGCCACCGACAGATAATCAACACCATCGTCCTACCTCTTTCTCGTTCTCCTAAATCTTGCTCTTCCCAAATCGCGTTCATGTCCAAACATCGCCTCCCCACTGAAACCCAAAAATTAAACCCATTCACTCAAATTAAATTCCAAACCTGCAGTGATAAACTCGAATTAGGTAGTTTTCGATTTCATGCCTATTTGGATTTGATTTGTACGAAGGTTATTTTTCCTCTTTTACATAATCGGCTTGGTATATTTCTTGGGGCTTCAGTTCTTTGGAGTTCAGGTGACAGTTGATAGATGTAATGGATGCTGAAATTTGAAAGTTGAAATAATAGGGATGTCGATATGGTTAGAGACACTAGGAAGTGCAGTAACAGGTGATTGTGAGGAGGTGATTTGGACTGTAAACAGGTTGGAGGGCTAGTTGTTGTGTTGACGATGATGGTGGTAGGAAGGATGTAAACGAAATGGCAAAATTTGGGTTGTTGCCAAGGGTGTAGCGTTTCAGTTTATTGGCTTATCCGTGGACTTAAGATAAAGTCCAAAAGTTTTCAGGACAGAAATTTATGTTGGGGGTATTGTTTGGTTTCAACTGGAAAACCTAGGTATATTTTTCTCTTTATTCATACCAAAAAATGATGTGATCCAGCTTGGGTTTAATTCATAACTTGTCACTATTTTATAATCCAAAGCTATAGGTTTAGGTTTGTTGATCGAGTAGTGAAGTAGTGAAATATTCTTGTGAAATTTCGGCTGTATATGTACGTATATAACACCAATGTGTATATGTGCATAGACCAGTTTGAGGTATGTTCGTCGTTGATAGAAATTGTGCATATATATGTTTCCGGATCTATTCACTTCGCATCACCTTCATCCTAACCTCGAAAGGTGAGTTTTCTCTCACTCATGACTAATTAATGATTAAGTGAATTAAATGCTTTGAATGTTACATGAAATGCTAGGTTGCTCTGGAAATTATTTGCTATGTGATTGTGCACATGTGACACACACACTGTCACCTTATATGACACGTTGCAATGTTTGATGTGTTATGTTTTGTATTGCTCTCACCTTGCAAGTTCCCTATAGATTTAGGAAAAATCACTAGGGTTTGAAATGATACTCATCCGAATGAATTGTGTAGATTTGAAAAATTAATTCGAATCGATTTGGAATGCGGATTGAAATGATATATACCCGGGATTCGAATTTCCTTTAAAATGTATTGAAATGATATATATCTATATCACTTGACCATATGGTAGAAAATTAATTCGGACACCGTGGTCAATATGAATATATTTTCCAAAATATTATAAGTATGTTTCGATTTTTAATAAATATTTTTTCAATGAAATTTTGTAAAGTAGAAATTGTTGAAAGTATATTCTCGAATTAGATATCATGTAAATCTTGTTTTGGTAAGAGATTATATATTTTGAAGGCCTTTATAAAATTTGATTTTTGTAAGTATAACTAAGGTTTTCTATTTTATGCAAATATTAAGCTTTATCCTGTTTTAGTTAAAGGATGTGGCTTAAAATTTAACAATATTTTCATTAATATGAAGATTCGGTTCTTCTATCTTGAAAAATTGGATTAAAGTAAGGACTAAAAAAAGAATTGAACGACGGACCGTACAGGCACCTTTCATGCATTACATATGGCTCTGCAATAGAATTTCCTTTTCCCCTTTCTATTTTATCGAAGGACTTCAATTCAACAACTAATTACATAGATGTTCTAAAGTTTTCTTTAGCTTGAATTTGATAATCAAATAATCTATTTTCTATTTATTCTTCAATTTGTTATTTCAGGATAGGGATGTAGAACTAAATATGAAAAAGGGATGAAAAAACAACCACGAGTTTCTTTATTTCTGGACAAATACTATTTCTTCTTTTTCCTCCTTTGCATTGAAATAATAAAATCAAATAAAAATGATATTTATAAATTTAATTTCGAAAGGAACTAAGTGAATTTTAAATATTTCATAAGAAACTTTGAAAGACTTTTTCTTGAATTAACTTAAGTTGAATATAATTCAAGCAAGATCTTGTTTGGAATACATTTATGAAGATTTATATTTAAGTTAAGATTTGAATTAAACCAGACCTTATGAAATCGATTTGTATGGATTTTCGTAGTGAATTATTATTGTGCTTGACTCGATATAAGATGTCTTAATAAATGAATTTTGTTTTAAAGGTTTAACGAAATCTAACATTGATGTATACACGTTAAGCCATTAGGAAGTGTCTATACGAAAGGTTGCTTCTATTTAAAAATCGGTCGACAAGTTAAAAAGAACCGGTAGACAGAAATTTGAAAATATATACATTATGTGTATATGTGTGCATTTTTATTGTGCAAACTGGGTGAAAATGGTCGACTGGCCCATTTCTGGGCGGTCGACCGGTTATGCCCAGTTTGCACAATCAATGTGCATATATGTAAATATTTGTATATATATATATATATATTGATTATTTGAGGATAGATTTTAACATGAATAATACTTCTAAATAATCAACTTCTAAAGTAAAATACCATATGTAGATCTTCCTCTCTTGAAATCAATGAATATCTTATTTTTGTTGATCACGGCTATTCCTTTCTTCAGAAATCAAAACTCCGTAAAATTCTTGACTCAACAAGGTCATGTCAACATCCCAAACAGATCATAGGTCATGTGTTCACTTTTTTGGTCGCCAAGATGGTTTGGATCGTGCACAACATACACTGTATCTATGTCGTTTCTTTCATGTTAAAAACACATGACAAACATGTTATTAGAATGAAGATCGTGTATATAAATATGAAGAATGAATGTTGGTTAAAAAATGGGATTGGAGCTCCCTAGATTAGGTCATTAACATCAGACCGTAACCTGCTATCAGGCTCTTCGCAGTTGTTAATTCTTTATCCCACAGGTGCCATAGTCTGTGACTTCATTTTAGGATGTTGAACGCAAGAGATTTTAGCATGCAGGAGTTCTTGGACCATGTGATGGATTTTAGGTCATTCAAGACCTTGACGCCAACCATGCACCGTATATTTACAACATTGCCACTCGGGTCCGACGACTACTATAAATACTCCGTTATTTCACACTAAAAAGAGGACGAAAAAATTCATTTCGACAAGGAGGTGCCGCCAAATTGAAAGCTCACCTACAACTTCTCTAATGGCTTCCATGGATTCAACAACTCTTCTCCAACTTCATGTAGATCAAATCCATGCCAATGATCATTAAAATTTTCTCCAGTTGAATCTAAGCACCTTCAATCTCACTCAAGCAACAAGATAAATCACTCCGACATCATTCAAGCAATTTCATATCTTCTTTAATCCACTCTAAATTCGCATCTAACGCAAAACAATCAAATCATGGAAAAGGATCGAAGCACTAAAGTGATTGAAGATCCATACTTCTACCACCATTAAGCTAGAGATCCTATCCCTTGCTAAATTTAAGAGAAGTTAGATCATAAAGAGGGTTAAAAGAGAGAAATGAATGTAATGAGGGAAAATCCATGTTTTGTAAGCACAAATATCATAGTGAGAATTGATTAGAAGAGGACGTAGATTCATATTGAATCGAACCACCATAAAAAGCCTCTTGTCTTTATTTTTATGCTTTTTTTGTGATTGCGGCCTCATATTCTAATCCTAACCATAATTGGTGAAGTTCACATTTGCATCTTGATGTTGTGAACCATTTTCGGTTTCAACAGTACTGGTGTTTCATATGCAATGCGTACAACAATGTCTATAAACCACGTAAGGGTAAAAAATGTAATTCTACTTATGCTATTTTTATTATATTTACTTTAATGAATAAGCACTATTATGTTAGCATATTATATTATTTGTGTTAGTTTCACTGATCCTTAAAGGATGGATTCCCAGCATCCTTTAAGTTATTTGTATTTCGTTAAACATTTCACTTGAGTTGATTCACTTATATGAGAATGTTAATCCTAACTTGAATATTTTGTTTGTTTATTTCTTGCAAAATGCTCGAGTCAGCCTGAGTATTTCAGCTTTAGGGATTCACCTGCTGGAGCTTGAGTATTTTCTAGAGTCTAGGCATTCTATCGTTGTATACTCGATTATTCTATGTCTTCCTATATTAGTAAGCTACTGTGTTCAGTCTTCCGCTGTATTTATATATTTTCTATACTCTGATGTTATTTATGAATTTAAAGAATTTGTAATATTATATAAATTTTACTTCCGCTGTGAAATAATCTTTGTTTCGTATATGTGATGATTTATATTCCCACCTCATAAGCAACAACAAACTGTTGTTTCGAACTGTTTAAGTCGATTTAATTATCGACTTGAACCGGTCGAAAAAGCTGTTCGTTACACCCCCGCAGCTAAAGCGTGCTCTTCCATATTTGTCGTACCAAGCCAAGGAGACAAGTGTAGGGGGAGTTTATTTAGATCATCAAATTGGCTCTCTCTCTATCGAGCGAGATGACGGTCTCTGAAGGAGTCGCCGGAGACTGTGGCCTTGTCAATGCCCCTGCCTCATCTGTCGAAGGCAGAACATGAGCGTTTAATGGACCATCATCCACAGCTACTACCTATTTGCCACAAGTCTCACCGCCGCCCGTTCCCTCCTGAGTCTTAGCAGCCTTGCATGGTTTATTCCCGGCAAGGGGCATCTTCCTCTTCCGACTCGGGGAGCTTGCCTTATTTCTGGTGTCGTTTCACCACTGGCCACGGCAGGTCTAATCATCGCTCAATCGTTAGGGAGTAGTCTTGATCGATAGGGGCGATTTTGACTTAGAACGTCCTCGGTGGAACGTGCTTCAGCCGGTATCTCCAATAAAGCACGGAGACACCGTTGGTACTCAACATTTGTAGGCACCTCAGGATTTCCTATCGCATTGAAACAAAGACAAACATAAGTTGCCGGATCTACGAATTTTAAATAAAGACAAAGCTCGAAGGAGAAGGCTTACTTCCTTCCAACCATCTCCTTGCAAATACAGGAGTGCAGGGCACAAAAAACCAATCATGCTTGAACACGGTCAACTTGGGCCACATCCCGACAAAAAACTTAGTAGAAGGCGAAGCCTCCAGAAAATACTGAAACGACAAGATATTAGCTCTCCTCTTTAACTGAAACAAGTACAGAATGTCCTCTCTGGTGCGTTCTAACTGCGGATACTCTCTGTAAAGAATATATGTACCTAAGAGGGAAGCATGGTGTTTGGATGAAGCTGCGATGGCGCAAGGCATAAGTAGTATAGCATATCCCGAATAAAGAGACTAGCTGGGGGCACGCACCCGGTGAGGCAAACCTGCCTATTCCATGTGGTATACCACTCCTGAGGTGCGTGGGCCCTACCATCATTTCCTGATGAGATAGCCTCTCCTTCGAGAATGTGAAACCGCAAGGCCATGCGCCTTACCGCCGTCGCATCCATACAAGATGACATCGAATCCAGTGGATTTTTAAGAATAATCGCATCCGCCAACGTATCCAGCACCACCGGCGCACCTTCCTCAACAATATCTACGTTCTCTACCTCCTCATGCACAACCAAAGGGTGCTGTCTTTCTAGTTGCTCCCCGTGATTAGATGCTACTGGCAAACTTTTCATGTGAGAAGGAGTGGACCTCCCAGAAGCCTCAAGCTTGCTTCCCGTTGAGCTAGTGTTGCTAGTTGAGTTCGAAGTGCGTGACGATGGTAAAGAAGCCTCAGCTTACGGAGTTTTCTCTTTCACGGATCTTTTCTTTATCGCTACCTATACTTTTAACACATTAGCATTAGATATCGTAGTTGAGTAACCTGTACCCCTCATGTTGGTGTAAACTAACATATGTATGTAGTGCAATGTCAGAATAATACGGTTTATAAGTCAAAGACTTAGGACGCGACAACAACTACAAGTCCATGCGACTGTAATTATCGTCATCGTCAGCCAACTTTCTCAGATTCACGTCAAATTGTGACTACGTTGCGTTGGAATCGATAAGGTATGACCAACGATCTTGTAAGTCCAGTCATAGTCCAAATATTTATGATCTAATCCTATGTGTCATGATAAGTCATTGGCCGGGCCGCGGTTACAATAGGTCTTAATCCAACCGCAAAGTATCACAAAACCGCGCGAACACGGGGGCCCATCGTGCGAACTTCAAGTCTAGAGCTGGGAAGAAGGAACTCAGGGAAGGTCGACTCAAAGCGCAAGGACGAAGTCATCATACCTCTCCAAGATACGAAACTTCGAACCCATACAAGGGGTACGAAATTCTACCCCACGAGGGGTACGAGACTCGAACCCTACATGGGATACGAGACTCGTACGCCGGGAGGGGTACGAACTCATACCCTATGAGGGTTATGAAGCTCGCCTCCCCTTTCATAGGTGCGAGCGTCCACGCGCCCAACCTCGTGCCTCGAATTCCTCGTTGATCCGTCTCCCCTTTTCTTCTATACTCTCAAGTCCGCTCATCCTCTCTCAAAATCTCATCCCTCACAAACCCTTCTCCTCTGCTAACTCTGAACACAAGCTCGCTGCCGTTCTCGACTTGAGGAATGCACATGACTCCCAATGACGTCGCCGAGAGACATTAGCGATCTCGAGTCTCGGGAGATGGCCGAGCTGGAGGATGGAGGTGGACTCGTGACCAACCGCCACCTACAAGTGAAAATTTCAATCTCCCCTAAAGTTCGAGCTTGAGTTCGTGCAAAGTAAAGAAAAGAGACTAAGTTAGGGTGGGGTGTCAATTTATAGGAGAAGGAAGAATGAGGAAACCAACTTGTCGGCCTTTCTTGTCCCCCTAGAGGGACACGAGCCCTCCTACTCCGCCGGGGTACACGTACCCCACTTGGGTACGAGATTTTCGTACCCATGCGTGGGGTATACATCTTTCGTACCCCTGCATGGTGTACAAAACTTTTGTACCCCTGCGTAGGGTACGAATTTTTCGTACACCAACCAGGGGTTATGACAAAAAAAAAGAATGATAATGAATGACGACGAGCACGTACATACATGTGTCAATATAGTGTATGTACGTAACGACATAAAAAACAGCGTCATACCAACAATGACTCATCTATGACTACAACGTACATGAGCTCGGCGACTGATGTCTATTTTAACGAGTATATAGGAAAATCGACAATTCAACAATTACATCAACCAACACAAAACACATCATGTCAAGACAAGACGTACTTTGGGGGGCAAATGTTAACCGGGCTTTTGGTCCGGTAACCAAAAGTACACAAGACAACGCTTGACTCAACGTATCACGTCATGTTAAAGCCAGAGGTATTGCCCAGGAGTCAAGGAAATAAGCCGGGAAAGGATCGTGCAGGCAAGAACCCAACCACTCCTCAAAACATCGCCAATCCAATACCACAAACCACCGGAAGCCTTAAGACTTGCTAACCTCTCCTCCACTAGACCCCAACATCAGTCATACCTCTTAGGGTGCGAATTTCGAAACCCACGGGGTACGAAATTCGTACCCCACTAAGGTGTACAAGTTTCTAAGGAGAAGTGAGGGGGTCCGAGATTTAGATGACTTGCACTACGGGATTCGAGGTTTCTGATGTGGTCTCCTATTCCTACTTACTCTCACCTAATCACTCCACTATAAATACGCCCCCAAGCTCACACTTCAGAGGTGTTGGAATTTAGTTGATTTGACATCTCTTAAGAGCTCGAAGTGATCTCTCTAATGGCATCCATTCTGTTGACGTCAAAAGTTGGTCACTAGTGACAATCAACCCCCAATCGCACAAAGTGTTAGCCCTCTTTTTGGTACTAATCTTATCGGGCCAAAACCAAAGCCCAAACGCACAACCAAATACAAGTCGCGCCCCAGGAGACCCATCAGTGGCGCTACATCAAGCAATGGTATATCGGCCCAAATCTAACTCAGTCAGATTAATTGCATATTACCAGAAAAATCGCTTACCAGGGCGACCGAGTTTCTCGCTTCCAGAAAGAACTCGTCGACCGGTTATTTCGGGCCAGCGTGGAAGATTTCTACAGAGCCAGTCCACCTAATATCCCGACTTCCAAGGAGATAAAGGCGGTCAACCATATGCGGACAAAGCTCTGCTTTTGATATACCTCTCCATGGATGCCGCGTCGGCCACAACTTTCGAGGATACCGTTTATGAGAAGTGGAATCAGTCTTTCAGCCGCAATTCGAGCCAATGGATGGGTTCCACGTATTTGGACCTTCCCGGAATGGCCAGACCATTTCGCAACAGCCCAAGCATCATTTTTCACCTATAAATACTTCCAAACTTAAAGAGAAAAGGGGACTTCTCTGGTCCATACGGCTTTCTTCAAACTTTTCATCTCTACTCTCCTCTAGAATCTTAGTCTCTCAAAAGGAAAATAATCATTCTCTTTCTTTTCTCTGAGCAGAGAAAGCATTGTATTTGTAATCAAAAAAGAAAGGAATAATATATAAAGTGGACATAGGCATTGTCTTTGCCGAACCACTATAAAAATTCTGTGTGTGCTCCCCGTTCTTTTACTATTTATTGCGTATTTTATCTTTACTCGTGTGTAGATCACGCGATTGGGGGTTGATTGTCACTAATGACCAACTTTTGACGTCAACACTTTGGCGCGCTAGGTAGGGGAAGCGCACCAACACCGCCATCAAGCTCCTGCTTATCTCAGGTCATGGCGAACAAACGAAAGAAAGGTGCAACATCCACTCGTCCCACAAACGCCGATGCAGCTGATGCCGATGCTGCAAAACTAAGCCACGAAGTTTCCTCTCATGACAACATGTCCCGATTCCTTACCCGGGACGACATGGATAAAATCATGATCGAACTCAGAGACCATATGACATCTCAGGGTAAAGTCCTCGAACGACAACAACAGTTGATGGATCACCTTCTCGGTCGAATGGAAATAGGGTTAAACGCTCCAACATCAATTCCTCCATCGACCGAAGCCGAGGCATTAACCGATCTTCGGTCTGCATGAAATCAGGCCACTGATCGGGTTACACCTTTATTTCATCCTGGTTAGGCTCCACCAACCGATCGATCCCCACCAAGAATATCGCTTCCAGCGACCAGTACGGTTGCAGCAACAGAACCTTAGGGGGTAGGCGACCAAGATCTAGGTCATCTGACAAATATGCCTCCACTCGTTGGAACATCTCGACCTACCGAATCAGTCGAGCTACCTCCGGGTCCATCAGAATCAACGCCATTCCCATTACAACCCGGGATCTTGCCGCAGACCAGTCTAACCGCTCTTCCTCTTCAACGAAGAGTTGGAGTAGCCTTCCCTTCGAACGAGGGGAGCCACCCTATCATGCCGGTCCTCACCGTAGCGGAAGAAAACGCTACCGTAAACCCTCCTAACCTCGCTTCAAACGGAGGCAACCCTGGCCTCCGAACATCACATGCTATGCTGGATCAGCCTGGATCTTTAGCTACAAATATGGCTCGATCCACAACTCATCAGGTTCTAGAGGGGCCATTCTATCCAGAACAACCCGCCAGATCTCACCTTCCCTCACACCTTCACTCAACTCTCGGAGGTCGATCCCAGCCAATGACGACCCTTCTGAGCATGCTTTTGCCGGATCCTCGTACAGAACCCCCTCGGGATACAGAGTTAAGTTCATGGCAACGACTACTTGGAGATGGGAGTCATCTTGCAAGCATCATCCGACGATTCACTCGGGGCAATTCTTCACAGCAAGACATAGACAATGTCAATCGCAGCCCCTTCACTAGAGAAATCAGAAATTCTCGAAACCCTCCGGACTTCAGGTTCCCTGCCATCGAACCATACAACGGTCGTACTGACCCGACCATTCATCTTATGCGATACATGTGACATATGGAAGTACTTGGTGCATCGAACAGCTTCATGGCTAAGTGCTTTCCACTCTTTCTCACATATATAGCCGGTATGTGGTTTCAGTAGCTAACAACGGAGTCGATCAGTAGTTGGAATACTCTGGTCACCCGCTTCATCGAGCAGTTTCGAGTGCATATCTCTCGACCAAAAAGTGTCATGTTTCTATCTACCATTAAACAGCGATCTGGAGAGACGCTAAGATCCTTCCTCGAAAGGTTCAACACAGCCGTAGCATCTGTCGATCGGCCCGAGCCATCGATGGTGTTGATGGCAGCCATCGTGGGAGTCCAGAAGAGATCAGAATTCTCTAACTCCTTAACTAGGGATCCTCCCAAAGATATAGATGATTTCTATTTCGAGGCCGAAAGATTCCTCCGACAAGAGGATGCCAGCCTTGAGATGGAGAGCCTTGAAGTCCTGGTAGCCAAACAACAAGGTCCACTCAACGACAATGGTCCGAATAAAGGAAGAGGAACGACCCCGAAAAAGGATAAAAGCAATGTACAACCTCGAAATGAAAACAAATATAATCAGTACACCGAGCTCAATTCCTCTTTGCTCGATATCTATCCCGATATGCACGAGTCCTTCCCCACTCCAAGGCTACCTCAACGAGAGCCGACCCAGATGGAACTTGACTCTGGCAAGCATTGTATATTCCACAACGTAGCTGGACATAATACAAATGATTGCCGACATATGCGCGATCTCATTGAAGGACGAGTCAGAAAAGGGGAACTTGCTGAGTATGTCAAAAATCACACCCCGGCCACGCCGCCACGACCTTCTGTCCGAGCTCCTCAGGCTGGTCCGCAAGCTCCTAGAAATGGAAAGGACCCAGAGACTAGCACTCGCGACATTATCATTAATTAGATTTTTTATCTTTTCTCTCGATGAATTTATTTTAATAATAGGGACGCTTTGATGCTATGTAATCAATCGCTATCCTCGTAGACTTTCTTTGTAATAGTTTCTTAGCAGTTATGAACTTTACCTTTTGCAAAAGTAGATCGACTATTGTAAAATATCTAAGCCGAACCAGATTAGTGTTCGCCATTAAGCCGAGCATGGTTAATGCTCGCCCACCTATTCTATGTGGTTATTCTACCACTACTTCAAACACCAACCCTTTCAAGTGAGAAAGGTCGCTTTTTCTTAAACATCAGTGTGGATTACACTCTCTTTCTTTACACCACGAGCGTGCATAGCTCGTTAAACTAACTAACCCAGCATGAGTCGAGCATAAGAAACACTTGCACTAAGCCGAGCATGGTTTATGCTCGCCACTAAGCCGAGCATGCTTTATGCTCGCCACTAAGCCGAGCATGGTTTATGCTCGCCACCAAGCCGAGCATGGTTTATGCTCGCCACCAAGTTGAGTGTGGTTTATGCTCGCCACCAAGCTGAGTATGGTTTATGCTCGCCACCCTCTAAAGCCAAGTGGAATAAAATGCTCGACCCATGGTTTGTTTTGTATTTGCAGGAACCAACTTTTGTACCAGTGGAGATCATCACCTCGGCCTTAATACGGTTTCCGATAGTTGTTGGTATTCTGGCCTTAACACGAGCTGGCATGGTCGTCGGATTTCTGGTCTTAATACAACATCGGACCGTCAGTTTTCTGGCCTTAATATGGTCTGGCGCGACCATAGTAGCTCGAGCGTTTGTGCTTCAGTTCAGATTTCAGAATACACCTCCCTCTGTCGATGAAGATATATTCTGAGGGGCAAAGTGTTAGCCCTCTTTTCGGTACTAATCTTATCGGGCCAAAACCAAAGCCCAAACGTACAACCAAATACAAGTCGCGCCCCAGGAGACCCATCAGGGGCGCTGCATCAAGCAATGGTATATCGGCCCAAATCTAACTCAGTCAGATTAATTGCGTATTACCAGAAAAATCGCTTACCTAGGGGACCGAGTTTCTCGCTTCCAGAAAGAACTCATCGACCGGTTATTTCGGGCCAGCGTGGAAGATTTCTACAGAGCCAGTCCACCTAATATCCCGACTTCCAAGGAGATAAAGGCGGTCAACCATATGCGGACAAAGCTCTGCTTTAGATATACCTCTCCATGGATGCCGCGTCAGCCACAACTTTCGAGGATACTGTTTATGAGCAGTGGAATCAGTCTTCCAGCCGCAATTCGAGCCAATGGATGGGTTCCACGTATCTGGACCTTCCCGGAATGGCCGGACCATTTCGCAACAGCCCAAGCAGCATTTTTCACCTATAAATACTTCCAAACTTAAAGAGAAGAGGGGACTTCTCTGGGCATACGACTTTCTTCAAACTTTTCATCTCTACTCTCCTCCAGAATCTTAGTCTCTCAAAAGGAAAATAATCATTCTCTTTCTTTTCTCTGAGCAGAAAAAGCATTGTATTTGTAATCAAAAAAGAAAGGAATAATATATAAAGTGGACGTAGGCATTGTCTTTGCCGAACCACTATAAAAATTCTGTGTGTGCTCCCCGTTCTTTTACTTTTTATTGCGTATTTTATCTTTACTCGTGTGTATATCACGCAATTGGGGGTTGATTGTCACTAGTGGCCAACTTTTGACGTCAACACATGCTTTGAGGAAGACGAAGGGCAAAAGTGTCTTCTTCTAATATTTGTGTATTATGGCCTTATATTACTTACAAATGTATGTAAAAGGATGTCATGTGATTGTCTTAAACTTGTAACTCTTTATTATCAATAATATTCCAGCGACTATTCCAAAGTGGACGTAGGTCCCTCACGGGACTGAACCACTATAAATCTCTTGTGTTTTTTTATTGCTTTCCGCACATACATATCCATGTGAAACTATAATTCTTAAGTAACTAAGAATCTTGGGTGTTTACAATATATTTTGCCGTCAACTGGTCCTTTATACTTTGGTGTTAATTTTCCTTATTTTCCAAACCTCAATACCTTTCCCATTGGTGAAATTTTAACGAAAACATAGCCCCCATTTGATATTTAGCTTGTTTCCTTTTTTTATCTGCAAATTTCTTCTTCTTATCTTATGCAGCTGCCATTCTCTTTCTAATCAGTGCAATCTTTTCAGTAGTTACTTTTATATACTCTAGTCCTAAAATTTCTCTTTCTCCAGTTTCAACCCAACATACATGAGATAAAAATGGCTTGCTATATAAAGCTTCAAGTGGTGCCATTCCTACGGTTCTTTGATAGCTGTTATTAGACGTAAATTCTGCCAAATGGAGGTGATTTTCCCAGTTGCCCCCAAGGTCCAATATACATGCTTTCAACAGATCCTCTAACACCTTATTAACCACTTCTGTTTCCCATCATATTGAGGGTGGTAAGCAGAATGAAACAATCATGAATTCCGCTCGATCCGAATCAGTCGCTACTAATTGTTTTGAGAACACAACAAATTCGAATGCAGACAGAAGAACATTTCATTGTATATTACAACAATTCCATCAGATTAAAAGAATATACAGAATATAAATAAATATTACACATTCGATAAATATCAGGGATTTACAAATTACAATGCAAATACATCGCAGCAGAAAATAATACAATACACAACTGAAAGAGATATACGGATACAAAGATTTCCGGATATCATTCCAGCTGTAAACTAGGTTCCTGTTTATATAAATCTGCAAAACCAAAACTACTAACTGCCCGTGTCAAAATAAGGGCACCCAGAGTTTAGGTTAAAACAATAAACTCCAGGTCAGTCATGTGACTGGTGTGAGAACTAAAACAGTTATTAATCTTTGTTTTAAAGTTCGGTAAATCAAGGGACCACGCCGTATAACACGGAACGGGTTCCCTCCCAAGAACACCAGTTCATAAAACAATAGCGCAATGCTAAATAAAGAAAAATGAAGCTATTATAAGACCCAGGTCCCATCACACAATGCAACACAAGCCGGAGGATAGGGTTTTACCTTATAATAGCCAAAGCATGCTTGACACGCTATATTTCATCTTTTATTACTATAAGTGTATAGTGTCAAAACAATTTCAATCATAAGTATCAATCATAGGCGGCATAAGTGCCTCATCCCGCTATGTCGCCATATATAGGTTTTACAATCAAAACCGCAAAGTCACGTATTGGAAGTTGGATTTCCATCTGTGAACTGAGGCAAAAGATAGTCCTCTACCGATTCGAGACGCTCTAGCCCGCCTCTCAGGACCCAGACTCAGGTGGGCCCTTGGAACGTCATGGTCGGTCCGCCGATGTGGATTAAAATGCCTGAACACTGTGTTTCCCCACCCTTTGGGGTGTCAATGAGTCCAATGACTCCATCGGTCCCGGATCGACCGATATATCCGAGGTGCCTCGCAACAGCAACAACCACATAAGTCAAACTCGTCAGGGCGTGTAAAACCACTGACGCCACTTCTAGCTAGAAGGAAACGCATGCCCTCCCTGATGTCCTCTCCCGTTTCTGGTTCATAACTGGTGTGTGAGGCTCGCGAATCCACGCTACACAAAGCTGTGCCACACATGCCATACTTTGATCATCAACCACAAGGCTCTGCTTTTCAACAGAAGCCTTGATCATTTGCATCTTAGCATGCCACACATGCAAACCACTCCATGGAACCGATATCCATCAATCACACAGAATGATATCCAATGTCAAACACACAGTCCATTTACAAGTCCGTTCTGGGTCTGAACGAAATTGGAGGCACCTTGTACCTCGCATATCCATCGATCTCCAAGTACGTCTGGACGATCACTAACTGATTCCCTCCTCTTGGGTGTACGGCCCAATCAAGATCATCGGTAATTATCCAAACGATGTGAAGACCTCCGGTCTTCAACCACCGTCTTCATTTTCGACTCATCGTCGAATCAATTATTTAGAATGCGATAAACCCGGTCTTTCTGAATAACTCGCATATATAATAAACAAGTGTTACACAAACACAACATACACCTCATTCCAATTCATCGTCACTAACCGTAAATTAGCAAGAGAATAGTTCCCCAAACATTAACCCCGAAGGCCGAAACCACCGTCAGATCAATACCCAGGAAACCATTCTTCTTAACTAATCGTCAGTTAATTGCTAAATTTTACATTCTTAGGGAGAGGTTCCCATTAATTTTATCAAAGATAAATTCTTTAAATTTACTCTTTAATCTTCTTTTGAATATCAATTCAACTAGTCGGGATTAGCGAACCACACCGAAGTAATCATTTATTTTATTTCCCAATCCCAACCTATTCATCCTATGAAGTAAAACTGGTCATACTTCATATCCAACACCACGGTGTTATTGGTAAATTCAATTGCCATTTCACGTTCAAATCTAATTAAAGATTTAACTATCGCCTGGAGAAAAACTGGTGATACTCCATTCTCGACCATTTCAATCTAATTAAAGATTTATTAAAACTCCACTTAGTTTTAATCTTCACATAAATCAATATCCTGTCTTTAACTGGGTTAAAGAACCAATGTCATTTAAAACACGGTCCACGATAAAACCGAAATCACATTCCTTAATTATCGGGTTAAAGAACAAGTGTTACTTAAAACACCTTTCACGATAAACCAAAAAATCAATTCCAACTCAATTCCAATTAAATACCATTTAATTGGTACACTTCATTAAATCTAAATAAAAAGATTTAATCTTTTTCCCAACTGGGTTTAAGGATAGTGTTAATGAAGACACCATTCACGACAAACCCAACTCACATTTGATATTAAATACAAGGCTCTGAATAGAAAATATATCGGCTTATATTCAATATCAATTTCTACGACCAACAAATATCGTATTGGAAATAACGATATAGATATATCTTTCAAATTTCCATAACAATATCTGTATAATCACGAAATCCAACATCAAAATATCCCAAAGACAATTTCGATTCAAATCCATTCCAATTCAATTATTTGAAATTCTGGTTACTTTTAAAACCATTTCAAATCCAATTTATTTATTTAAAAATAAATAAATTATTATTCTGGTTCAAAACTAGTTCATTTCGATAAAAATCTATTTTTATCTTTTCAAATATGGAGTTATTCATCCCAATTCATCCCAAATCATTTCTTATGATTTTACACAAATTATTACTATTTTTAATAATTTTATCAAGGCCCGTACAGTCGATTTCCACCAATGGCCATCGAACTGTACTTACATCGACCCTTTTCAAATTTGATTTGGACATAATTCCAAATCCAACCATTAGATTTAAAATATCTAATATTCATTAGAAATCTCTTTTCGATACGAACCCAACGGTTCCGGTTTTAGGAGAATCCGACGGTCGGATCTCCCGTAACATCAATTCAAAGTCAATGGTCGAAATTCGCGAACTACCGCAGTGCGACGCGTTCTATTCAGGCCATTCTATATATATAATATACATATTATATATACTTCGTCGATTTCCTTTCAAAACGTATTTTATAAATCGTTTAAATTCGTTTTCAAAACGATTTCAACTTCCTTTTCAAATTCAAATCAAAATCGAATATTTCAATATAAATTCATTTTAATTTCACTTCAAGTCGATTTCAATTCAATTTCAGTTTAATTCGAGTTTTGAAATCACTTTCAATATTCATTTCAATCTAATTCGAATTTCAATTCATTTCAATTTAATTTGAATTTCAATTCATTTCAATTTAATTCGAATTTAAAATCTATTCAGTTTAACTTGAATTTCAATTCATTTCAATTTAATTCGAATTTCAAATCTATTCAATTTAATTTGAATTTCAGTTCATTTCAATTTAATTCGAATTTCAATTTAATTTGAATTTCAATTCATTTCAATTTGATTCGAATTTCAATTCTATTTCAATTTAATTCGAATTTTGAAATCACATTCAATTCGAATTTTGAAATCACTTTCAATTTTCATTGAAAAATGAATAAAATCGATATAAATATCGTTCGCGTCGAAATGGCGTCAATCTAATCAACACGGCTTTTATTCAACACATGAATATTTATTTTATTCAACACATGAATATTTATTTTCAATTCAACACATGAATTTATTTTCAGTTCTACCCAAGAATTTATTTTCTATTCAACACATGAATTTATTTTCTATATTGGAATGAGGCCCAATCAATTACCATATGACGTTTATTATATGGATTTCTATACAACACATGTATATAATAGCAACGATAAATAATCAACCATCATCCAAAGTGCACCACACAACTGCATAAGCATTAAATATAAATAATTAAAGCTTACACAGTCTGTCAACCCATCGATTGACATACAACTAAACAATCGGGATTAGTGTACATCAAATATCATCCCAATACCCGTGTGGGGTTTCAAATCAACAAACACATATTTTTATTTGTGCAGTTGGGCAATGTGTAAAATTATCGTCCCAATCAATATTAGTCAAATCAGTGTATATAAACAAATCGTCGATTTGTTTATAAATATTTATTTTATATACATGTTTATTTTAACTATAAAATATTTTCCACTATAAAATATTTTATTTCATTTCACATCACACAATCAAATTTCACAACACAGAAATCAAACAAACAAATCATCCATGGTCTGTGGACGTCGAATGTCGGGTGCTACTAAACACCGTCTGCATCCTAGTACATATTTCAAACTAGAAATAAAAATAAAAGTGAGGAGTTCTCACCGTCTAGCTAAACCAAACGCCACGACTCTTCATATGTAGGAATCTTCGTCGTGTTCGCCTTTTGTCACTTTCGTTGTCCGTAGCCACTACATATATAAAAATTACATTTTTATACGGCTATTATATAGATAAAAATTCTATTTTTACACCGCTACTATATAAATAAAAATTCTATTTTTACACCGCTACTATATAGATAAAATTCTATTTTTATAACAGTGTTCATATAATAAAGATCATATTTTTATCACGTTATTCTCTATATAAAAATTGAACTTTTATCGCTTCTTCATATATATAAAAAAATCGAATTTTTATATTGTTATTCATATGATAAAAATCATGTTCTTCTAACTAAAAACCACTTCATACATACGATAAGAATAATATTTTTATCGAACTAAAAATCGTATTTTTAATTCACTACTATACATATAAAAATTGAATCTTTTTAAACTATAAAAATCAAACTTTTATTGTGTTAAAAATCAAATCTTTATGTCAATGAAAATCAAATCTTTATTGCTTAAAGATCTAAACTTTTCGCTATTAAAAATCTCACCTTTTTATTTTTAAAGAACTAACCTTTTTAATTTTAAAGAACTCATCTTTTTTTATTTTTAAAGAACTCATCTTTATTTTTATTTTTTTAAAAGAACCCAATCTTATCCCACAGAAAAATCTAATCCTATATGCTAATATATATATAAACTGATTTATATATATGTTTACAGCTTTTTTTTCTTTTTTTCCAATGCTAATTATATATAAAACTCAGATTTTTATACTGCTAATTATATAAATAAAAAAACTAAATTAACTAAAATAGTAAAAACTCACTTTTGTTCACTGTTGGGCGTCTAACCGGAGCTAGGGGAGGCAGAGGTTGGCACAGGGGCGTTGTCTGGTGGCCGTCGCTCGTTGCCGGAGGTAGGGTGTGCCAGTGGGTGGCTCGCCTGACCGGCGGTGGGCCTTTACAGGCGGTGGCGGTTGGAAAGGGGGGGGGGGTGATGCATTTGTTTTGGGTGCTGGTGGTTTTTGACAAGAGAGGGGAGGAGTAGAAGGAGATCGACATGAAGGAGAGGGGAGGTGGGGTCTCGCCGGAGGCGGCGGCTGCCAGGTGGGGGAGCGACGCTTGCGCGTGGCGGCGGTGGATCGATGTAGGTTTTTTTTAATCTCTTCGGGTTTGACTTTTCAGAAGAAAGAAAGGGGGAGGATATATAATAATATATATTATTTTATTTAATTAACTTCAAAATGTAACTTTTTATTTCGACCTCGAAATCGAACCCACCGACTGTCGCTCATAGCTAATTACCCACATTCCGAACACAATGGGATAGGTATCACAAGCTGAATCGATCGTTTCGATCAGTTTCTGTCAAAATCAAAATATAACTCTATATATTGAATTTGAACGAACGTTTTATTTTACTGGGGCCACATACTAACTAGAAAAATTCCCGAAAATTATTTTCTAGCTTCGTATTGACGATACGGTCCTAACAAAACTAGTTTCATCAAATTCTGAGACCGTTTGGAAAATGGCCATTTTCCAGTCAATTAAATTCAACTGAAATGGTCAAAACACGTTTACATTCGCCGCGACCACATATTGATTCGATAAATTACGAATTTTGAAACCTAGCAATAACTAGACATCACGGATCCAACAAAAGTGGTTTCGTCGAAAACCGAGGTCGTTTGCAAAATTTCCATTTCTAAGGGCCAGAATTCTATAGCGACTATTCTGAATTTTCAACTGGGCATATCTTTTGATTCCCGCTATGAAATTTCTATTTTTCGGATTCGTTGGAAAGATATTCTCAATTGGATTCTAATATTTTTGGTTTCGCTAAAATCCGGTTTATTTTGAATCCTGTACATTCATTTGAACTTTGAAATCGAATTTTCTAACTACCGCGCCATTTCCAATTCCTTTTATAATTTAAAATAAATATTTATTTTCTAACGATGATTCGAATAAATATATACGTTCTAATTCTATCCAAAATAAATTTTTCGTCGTTATTATTTAAAATAATTCATTTTAAATATTCAAAATTCACTAAAATTGCCAAAATAAAAATTTTATATTGGCTCAGAATTTCCGGGTTATTACAATCTCCCCCACTTAAAAAATTTCGTCCCCGAAAAGGAACAAAGTCGAAAGTTGTTTAACTAATCAACTCAACTTTCATTATTTTCTTTACGGCTTAAGTTCTTCAACTTTTCAGTTTCTAAGAATTTTTCAAATTTTTCAAAAATTTGGCTAACACCCTAAATTTTCGAAAAATTTCGCCATAACCTCCCCTACACCGGGGACTTCGGGATATTTCATATAGCCTCCCATGGCCTTTTTCAATCCAAAAGAAAAAGAAAAAGCCAAGAGGCTAGCCAATCGGCTCATAAAATCATCATCACCCAAACAAAACAGTAAATTAAGGTAAACATGTACCTATTTGTCGGGAAAACAATTTTATTCTTCTGCTCTAGCCTCCTTGCTATGACGTGTTCAATGTAAGTACATGTACATGCATGCAAATGCGATAAATTTTCAATACAATTTACTATTTGGTTCAAATTGGCTATATGGTTCAAATTTTTATTACTCAACCAATAATCAAACAACATAACCAGCAATCAATTATTTGATTAGCTTTTCAAATTCATAATTTTGATATATATTTTTGATGCCAAATCACAACAATAAGCCCTATCTAATTTTGGTTCTCACACCAGTCAATTGGAAATATATAGATATCCCACTTTCGGCACTCGAATATAAATACTGATGACGCGGCCGCATCATTAGAATTATCCCCGGGCGACTAGAGTGTGACTCTATATTTTCCAGTATATTAAAACTTCGAATATACGTTTGCAAGGCGTATATGCAAAATCTTTATATACTCGATTGTCCAAATCAATATGAATTAATAATCAAATACGTATAAAACAATTTAAATTTCAAAACAAAATTTGTTTTCAATTGAAAAATATACTCTTCACACTTGTTCTAGGATACTACTGATCCCATCTCTAACGAGCCATTCTAATTGGATATTACTAATCCAATATCTGCGGAATTCTATCATATGGTTCTGATGTGTCTTGTTCTCGAGCTTTGTAAACAAAAGCTCTGATACAAAATGAAACGATCGTGAATTCCGCTCAATCCGAATCATTCACTAAACCGACCAAGACCGTTCGAAACCCATGATTGTTTTGAGAACACGACAAATTCGAACGCAGACTAAAGAACATTTCATTGTATATTACAACAATTCCATCAGATTACAAGAATATACAGAGTATGAATTAATATTACACATTCGATAAATATCAGGGATTTACAAATTACAACGCAAATATATCGCAGCGGAAAATAATACAATACACAACTGAAAGAGATATACGGATACAGAGCTTTCCGGATATCATTCCAGCTGTAAACCAGGTTCCTATTTATATAAATCTGCAAAACCAAAACTACTAGCTGCCCGTGTCAAAATAAGGGCACCCAGAGTTTAGGTTAAAACAATAAACTCCAGGAGAGTCATGTGACTGGTGTGAGAACTAAAACAGTTATTAATCTTTGTTTTAAAGTTCGGTAAATCAAGGGATCACGCCGTATAACACAGAACAGGTTTCCTCCCAAGAACACCAGTGCATAAAACAACAGCGCAATGCTAAATAAAGAAAAATGAAGCTATTATAAGACCCAGGTCCCATCACACAATGCAACACAAGCCGGAGGATAGGGTTTTACCTTATAGTAACCAAAGTATGCTTGATACGCTAAATTTCATCTTTTATTACTATAAGTGTATGGTGTCAAAACAATTTCAATCATGAGTATCAACCATAGGCGGCATAAGTGCCCCCATCCCACTATGTCGCCATATATAGGTTCTACAATCAAAACCACAAAGTCACGTATTAGAAGTTGGGTTTCCATCTGTGAGCCGAGGCAAAAGATAGTCCTCTACCGATTCGAGACGCTCTAGCCCGCCCCTCAGAACCCAGACTCAGGTGGGCCCTTGGATCGTCAGGGCCGGTCCACCGATGTGGATTAAAATGCCTAAACACTGCGTTTCCCCACCCTTTGGGGTGTCAATGAGTCCAATGACTCCATCGGTCCTGGATCGACCGATATATCCGAGGCGCCTCGCAACAGCAACAACCACATAAGTCAAACTCGTCAGGGCATGTAAAACAACTGACGCCACTTCTAGCTAGAAGGAAACGCATGCCCTCCCTGATATCCTCTCCTTTTTCTGGTTCACAACTAGGGTGTGAGGCTCGTGAATCCATGCTACACAAAGCTATGCCACACAGGCCGTGCTTTGATCATCAACCACAAAGCTCTGCTTTTCAACAGAAGCCTTGATCTTTTGCATCTTAGCATGCCGCACAGGCAAAACACTCCATGCAACCGATATCCATCAATCACACTAAATGATATCCAATGTTAGACACACAGTCCAATTACAAGTCCGTTCTGGGTCTGAACGAAACCGGAGGCACCTTGTACCTCGCATATCCATCGAACTCCAAGTACATCTGGACGATCACCAACTGATTCCCTCCTCTTGGGTGTACGACCCAATCAAGATCATCAGTAATTATCCAAACGACGTGAAGACCTCCTGTCTTCAACCACCGTCTTCATCTTCGACTCATCGTCGAATCAGTTATTCAGAATGGGATAAACCCGGTCTTTCTGAATAACTCGTGTATATAATAAACAAGTGTTACACAAACACAACATACGCCTCATTCCAATTCATCAGTCACTAACCGTAAATTAGCAAGAGAATAATTCCCCAAACATTAACCCCGAAGGCCGAAACCAACATCATATCAATACCCAAGAAACCATTCATCTTAACTAATCTTCAGTTAATTGCTAATTTCACATTCTTAGGGAGAGGTTCCCGTTAATTTTGTCAAAGATAAATTCTTTAGATATACTCTTTAATCTTCTTTTGAATATCAATTCAACTAGTCGGGATTAGCGAACCACGCCAAAGTAATCATTTATTTTATTTCCCAATCCCAACCTATTCATCCCATGAAGTAAAACTGGTCATACTACATATTTAACACCACGGTGTAATCGGTAAATTCAATTACCATTTCACGTTCAAATCTAATTAAAGATTTAACTATCGCCTGGAGCTAAACTGGTGATACTCCATTCTCGACCATTTCAATCTAATTAAAGATTTAATAAAACTCCGCTTAGTTTTAATCTTCACAGAAATAAATATCCTGTCTTTAACTGGGTTAAAGAACCAATGTCATTTAAAACACGATCCACGATAAACCCGAAATCACATTCCTTAATTATCGGGTTAAAGAACAAGTGTTACTTAAAACACCGTTCGCGATAAACCCAAAAATCAATTCCAACTCAATTCCAATTAAATACAATTTAATTGGTACACTTCATTAAATCTAAATAAAAAGATTTAATCTTTTTCTCAACTGGGTTTAAGGACAGTGTTAATGAAGACACCATTCACGACAAACCCAACTCACATTTGATATTAAATACAAGGCTCTGAATAGAAAATATATCGGCTTATATTCAATATCAAATTCTACGATCAACAAATATCGTATTGGAAATAATGATATAGATATATCTTTCAAATTTCCATAACAATATCTGTATAATCACGAAATCCAACATCGAAATATTCCAAAGACAATTTCGATTCAAATCCATTCCAATTCAATTATTGGAAATTCTGGTTACTTTTAAAACCATTTCAAATCCAATTTATTTATTTAAAAATAAATAAATTATTATTCTAGTTCAAAACTAGTTCATTTCGATAAAAATCTATTTTTTATCTTTTCAAATATGGAGTTGTTCATCCCAATCTTCCCAAATCATTTCTTATGATTTTACACAAATTATTACTATTTTTAATAATTTTACCAAGGCCCGTACAGTCGATTTCCACCAATGGCCATCGAACTGCACTTACAACGACCTTTTACAAATTTGATTTGGACATAATTCCAAATCCAACCGTTAGATTTCAAATCTCTAATATTCATTAGAAAGCTCTTTTCGATATGAACCCAACGGTTCTGGTTTTAGGAGAATCCGACGGTCGGATCTCCCGTAACGTCAATTCGAAGTCAATGGTCGAAATTCGCAAACTACCGCAGCGCGACGCGTTCTATTCAAGCCATTCTATATATATAATATATATATTATTTATATATTTCGTCGATTTCCTT
This sequence comes from Allium sativum, assembly GCA_030737875.1. Lineage (NCBI taxonomy): Eukaryota > Viridiplantae > Streptophyta > Magnoliopsida > Asparagales > Amaryllidaceae > Allium > Allium sativum. Next base: position 36,910,253 of record JASFAX010000020.1, on the reverse strand, counting down.
TCAAAACGTATTTTATAAATCGTTTAAATTCGTTTTCAAAACGATTTCAACTTCCTTTTCAAATTCAAATCAAAATCGAATTTTTCAATATAAATTCATTTTAATTTCATTTCAAGTCGATTTCAATTCAATTTCAATTTAATTCAAATTTTGAAATAACTTTCAATATTCATTTCAATCTAATTCGAATTTCAATTCATTTCAATTTAATTTGAATTTCAATTCATTTCAATTTAATTCGAATTTCAAATCTATTCAATTTAATTTGAATTTAATTGGAATTTCAAATCTATTTCAATCTAATTTGAATTTCAATTCATTTCAATTTAATTCGAATTTCAAATCTATTCAATTTAATTTGAATTTCAATTCATTTCAATTTAATTCGAATTTCAAATCTATTTCAATTTAATTTGAATTTCAATTCATTTCAATTTAATTCGAATTTCAATTCTATTTTAATTTAATTCGAATTTTGAAATCACTTTCAATTCGAATTTTGAAATCACTTTCAATTTTCATTGAAAAATGAATAAAATCGATATAAATATCATTCGCGTTGAAATGGCGTCAATCTAATCAACACGGCCTTTATTCAACACATGAATATTTATTCAATTCAACACATGAATATTTATTTTCAATTCAACACATGAATTTATTTTCAATTCAACCCATGAATTTATTTTCTATTCAACACATGAATTTATTTTCTATATTGGAATGAGGCCCAATCAATTACCATATGACGTTTATTATTTGGATTTCTATACAACATATGTATATAATAGCAACGATAAATAATCAACCATAATCCAGAGTGCACCACACAACTGCATAAGCATTAAATAAAAATAATTAACGCTTACACAGTCTGTCAACCCATCGATTGACATACAACTAAACAATTGGGATTAGTGTACATCAAATATCATCCCAATACCCGTGTCGGGTTTCAAATCAACAAATACAGATTTTTATTTGTGCAGTTTGGCGATGTGTAAAATTTATCGTCCCAATCAATATTAGTCAAATCAGTGTATATAAACAAATCATCGATTTGTTTATAAATATTTATTTTATATACATGTTATTTTTAACTATAAAATATTTTCCACTATAAAATATTTTATTTCATTTCACATCACACAATCAAATTTCACAACACAGAAATCAAACAAACAAGTCATCCATGGTCTGTAGACGACAGGTGTCGGGTGCTACTAAACACCGTCTGCATCCTAGTACATATTTCAAACTAGAAATAAAAATAAAAGTGAGGAGTTCTCACCGTCTAGCTAAACCAAACGCCATGACTCTTCATACGTAGGAATCATCGTCGTGTTCGCCTTTTGTCACTTTCCTTGTCCGTAGCCACTACATATATAAAAATAACATTTTTATACGACTATTATATAGATAAAAATTCTATTTGTACACCGCAACTATATTGATAAAAATTCTATTTTTACACCGCTACTATATAGATAAAAAATATATTTTTATAATAGTGTTCATATATGAAAGATCATATTTTTATCACGCTATTCTCTATATAAAAATTGAACTTTTATCGCTTCTTCATATATATAAAAAAAATCGAATTTTTATGTTGTTATTCATATGATAAAAATCATGTTCATCTAACTAAAAACCACTTCATACATACGATAAGAATAATATTTTTATCGAACTAAAAATTGTATTTTTAATTCACTATTATGCATATAAAAATTGAATCTTTTTAAACTATAAAAATCAAACTTTTATTGTGTTAAAAATCAAATCTTTATGTGAATGAAAATCAAATCTTTATTGCTTAAAGATCTAAATTTTTCGCTATTAAAAATCTCACCTTTTTAGTTTTAAAGAACTAACCTTTTTAATTTTAAAGAACTCATCTTTTTTTATTTTTAAAGAACTCATCTTTATATTTTTTTTAAAAGAACCCAATCTTATCCCATAGAAAAATCTAATCCTATATGCTAATATATACATATATATAAAAACTGATTTATATATATGTTTTCAGTTTTTTTTTTCTTTTTTTTTCCAATGCTAATTATATATAAAACTCAGATTTTTATACTGCTAATTATATAAATAAAAAAAACTAAATTAACTAAAATAGTAAAAACTCACTTTTGTTCACTGTTGGGCGTCTAACCGGAGCTAGCAGAGGTTGGCGCAAGGGCGTTGTCTGGTGGCCGTCGCTCGTTGCCGGAGGTAGGGTGTGCCAGTGGTTGGCTCGCCTGACCGGCGGTGGGCCCTTACAAGCAGTGGCGGTTGGAAGGGGGTGACGCGTTTGTTTTGGGTGCTGGCGGTTTTTGACCGGAGATGGGAGGAGTAGAAGGAGATTGACACGAAGGAGAGGGGGGTGGGGTCTCGCCGGAGGCGGCGGCGGCCAGGTAGGGGCGCGACGCTTGCGCATGGCGGCGGTGGATCGATTTAGGGTTTTCTTTTTTTTCTTTTTTTATCTCTTGGGGTTTGACTTTTCAGAAGAAAGAAAAAGGGGGGGGGGGAGGATATATAATAATATATATTATTTTATTTAATTAACTTTAAAAAGTAACTTTTTAATTCGACCTCGAAATCGAACCCACCGACTGTCGCCAATAGCTAAGTGCCGACATTCCGAACACAATGGCATAGATATCGCAAGATGAATCGATCGTTTCGATCAGTTTCCGTCAAAATCAAAATATAACTCTATATATTGAATTTGAACGCACATTTTATTTTACCGGGGCCAAATACTAGTTAGAAAAATTCTCGAAAAATATTTTCTAGCTCTGTATTGACAATAGTGTCCTAACAAAACTAGTTTCATCGAATTCTGAGACCGTTTGGAAAATGACCATTTTGCAGTTGATTAAATTCAACTGAAATGGTCAAAACACGTTTACCTTCGCCACGACCACATATTGATTCGAAAAATTACAAAATTTGAAACCTAGCAATAACTAGACACCACGGATCCAACAAAAGTGATTTCGTCGAAAACCGAGGTCGTTTGCAAAATTTCCATTTCTAAGGGCCTGAATTCCGTAGCGACTATTCTGAATTTTCAACTGGGCATATCTTTTGATTCCCGCTATGAATTTCTATTTTTCGGATTCATTGGAAAGATATTCTCAATTAGATTCTAATATTTTTGGTTTCGCTAAAATCCGGTTTATTTTGAATCCTGTACATTCATTTGAACTTTGAAATCGAATTTTCCAACTACCGCGCCATTTCCAATTCCTTTTATAATTTAAAATAAGTATTTATATTCTAACGACGATTCGAATAAATATATACTTTCTAATTCTATTCAAAATAAATTTTTCGTCGTTACTATTTAATATAATTCATTTTAAATATTCAAAATTCACTAAAATTGCCAAAATAAAAATTTTAAATTGGCTCAGAATTTCCGGGTTATTACAATCTCCCCCACTTAAAACTTTTCATCCCCGAAAAGGATAGAAGCCGAAAGTTGTTTAACTAATCAACTCAACTTTCATTATTTTCTTTACGGCTTAAGTTCTTCAACTTTTCAGTTTCTAAGAACTTTTCAAATTTTTCAAAAATTTGGCTAACACCCTAAATTTTCGAATTTTTTTGCCATAACCTCCCCTGCACTGGGGACTTTGGGATATTTCATATAGCCTCCCATGGCCTACTTCAATCCAAAAGAAAAAGAAAAAGCCAAGCGGCTAGCCAATCGGCTCATAAAATCATCATCACCCAAACAAAACAGTAAATTATGGTAAACATGTACCTATTTGTCGGACAAACAATTTTATTCTTCTGCTCTAGCCTCCTTGCTATGACGTGTTCAATGTAAGTACATGTACATGCATGCAAATGCGATAAATTTTCAATACAATTTACTATTTGGTTCAAATTGGCTATATGGTTCAAATTTTTATTACTCAACCAATAATCAAGCAACATAACCAGCAATCAATTAGATGATTAGCTTTTCAAATTCATAATTTTGATATATGTTTTTGATGCCAAATCACAACAATAAGCCCTATCTAATTTTGGTTCTCACACCAGTCAATTAGAAATATATAGATATCCCACTTTCGGCACTCGAATATAAATACTGATGATGCAGCCGCATCATCAGAATCATCCCCGGGCGACTAGAGTGTGACTCTATATCTATCCAGTATATTAAAACTTCGAATACACGTTTGCAAGGCGTATATGCAAAATCTTTATATACTCGATTCTCCAAATCAATATAAATTAATAACCAAATACGTATAAAACGATTTAAATTTCAAAACAAAATTTTTTTTCAATTGAAAAATATACTCTTCACACTCGTTCTAGCATACTACTGATCCCATCTCTAACGAGTCATTCTAATTGGATATTACTAATCCAATATCTGATGAATTCTTTCGTATGGTTCTGATGTGTCTTGTTCTCGAGCTTTGTAAACCAAAGCTCTGATACCAAATGAAACGATCGTGAATTCTGCTCGATCCGAATCAGTCGCTAAACCGACCAAGACCGTTCTAAACCCCTTGTTGTTTTGAGAACACGACAAATTCGAACGCAGACAGAAGAACATTTCATTTTATATTACAACTATTCCATCAGATTACAAGAATGTACAGAGTATGAATAAATATTACACATTCGATAAATATCAGGGATTTACAAATTACAATGCAAATACATCGCAGCTGAAAATAATACAATACACAACTGAAAGAGATATACGGATACAGAGCTTTTCGGATATCATTCCAGCTATAAACCAGGTTCCTGTTTATATAAATCTGCAAAACCAAAACTACTAGCTGCCCCTGTGAAAATAAGGGCACCCATAGTTTAGGTAAAAACAATAAACTCCAGGTCAGTCATGTGACTGGTGTGAGAACTAAAGCAGTTATTAATCTTTGTTTTAAAGTTCGAAAAATCAAGGGATCACGCCGTATAACACAGAACGGGTTTCCTCCCAAGAACACCAGTGCATAAAACAACAGCGCAATGCTAAATAAAGAAAAATGAAGCTATTATAAGACCCAGGTCCCATCACACAATGCAACACAAGCCGGAGGATAGGGTTTTACCTTATAATAGCCAAAGCATGCTTCATACGCAAAATTTCATCTTTTATTACTATAAGTGTATAGTGCCAAAACAATTTCAATCATAAGTATCAATCATAGGCGGCATAAGTGCCCCATCCCACTATGTCGCCATATATAGGTTCTACAATCAAAACCGCAAAGTCACGTATTGGAAGTTGGATTTCCATCTGTGAACCGAGGCAAAAGATAGTCCTCTACCGATTCGAGACGCTCTAGCCCGCCCCTCAGGACCCAGACTCAGGTGGGCCCTTGGATCGTCAGGGTCGGTCCACCGATGTGGATTAAAATGCCTGAACACTGTGTTTCCCCAACCTTTGGGGTGTCAATGAGTCCAATGACTCCATCGGTCCTGGATCGACCGATATATCCGAGGCGCCTCGCAATAGCAACAACCACATAATTCAAAATCGTCAGGGCGTATAAAACCACTGACGCCACTTCTAGCTAGAAGGAAACGCATGCCCCCCTGATGTCCTCTCCCGTTTCTGGTTCACAACCAAAGTGTGAGGCTCGCGAATCAACGCTACATAAAGCTATGCCACACAGGCCGTGCTTTGATCATCAACCACCAGGCTCTGCTTTTCAACAGAAGCCTTGATCATTTACGTCTTAGCAAGCCACACAGGCAAACCACTCCACACAACCGATATCCATCAATCACCCAGAATGATATCCAATGTCAGACACACAGTCCATTTACAAGTCCATTCTGGGTCAGAACAAAACCGGAGGCACCTGTACCTCGCATATCCATCGATCTCCAAGTACGTCTGGACGATACCAACTGATTCCCTCCTCTTGGGTGTACGTCCCAATCAAGATCATCAGTAATTATCCAAATAACGTGAAGACCTCCGGTCTTCAACCACCGTCTTCATCTTCAACTCATCATCGAATCAGTTATTCAGAATGGGATAAACCCGGTATTTTTGAATAACTCGCGTATATAATAAACAAGTGTTACACAAACACAACATACGCCTCATTCCAATTCATCAGTCACTAATCGTAAATTAGCAAGAGAATAATTCCCCAAACATTAACCCCGAAGGCCGAAACCAACATCAGATCAATACCCAGGAAACAAATCATCTTCAGTTAATTGCTAAATTTCACATTCTTAGGGAGAGGTTCCCATTAATTTTATCAAAGATAAATTCTTTAAATTTACTCTTTAATCTTCTTTTGTATATCAATTCAACTAGTCGGGACTAGTGAACCACACCGAAGTAATCATTTATTTTATTTCCCAATCCCAACCTATTCATCCCATAAAGTAAAACTGGTCATACTTCATATCTAACACCACGGTGTTATCAGTAAATTCAATTACCATTTCACGTTCAAATCTAATTAAAGATTTAACTATCGCCTGGAGCAAAACTGGTGATACTCCATTCTCGACCATTTCAATCTAATTAAAGATTTATTAAAACTCCACATAGTTTCAATCTTCACAGAAATCAATATCCTGTCTTTAACTGGGTTAAAGAACCAATGTCAATTAAAACACGGTCCACGACAAACCCGAAATCACATTCCTTAATTATCGGGTTAAAGAACAAGTGTTACTTAAAACACCGTTCACGATAAACCCAAAAATCAATTCTAACTCAATTCCAATTAAATACCATTTAATTGGTACACTTCATTAAATCTAATTAAAAAGATTTAATTTTTTCCTCAACTGGGTTTAAGGACAGTGTTAATGAAGACACCATTCACAACAAACCCAACTCACATTTGATATTAAATACAAGGCTCTGAATTGAAAATATATCGGCTTATATTCAATATCAAAATCTACGACCAACAAATATCGTATTGGAAATAACGATATAGATATATCTTTCAAATTTCCATAACAATATCTGTATAATCACGAAATCCAACATCGAAATATTCCAAAGACAATTTCGATTCAAATCCATTCCAATTCAATTATTGGAAATTCTGGTTACTTTTAAAACCATTTCAAATCCAATTTATTTATTTAAAAATAAATAAATTATTATTCTAGTTCAAAACTAGTTCATTTCGATAAAAATCTATTTTTATCTTTTCAAATATGGAGTTGTTCATCCCAATACTTCCCAAATCATTTCTTATGATTTTACACAAATTATTACTATTTTTATAATTTTATCAAGGCACGTACAACCGATTTCCACCAATGGCCATCGAACTGCACTTACAGCGACCTTTTTCAAATTTGATTTGGACATAATTCCAAATCAAACCGTTAGATTTCAAATCTCTAATATTCATTAGAAATCTCTTTTCGATACGAACCCAATGGTTCTGGTTTTAGGAGAATCCGACGGTTGGATCTCCCGTAACGTCAATTCGAAGTCAATGGCCGAAATTCGCGAACTACCGCAGCGCGGCGCGTTCTATTCAGGCCATTCTATATATATAATATATATTATATATATTTCATCGATTTCCTTTCAAAACGTATTTTATAAATCATTTAAATTCGTTTTCAAAACGATTTCAACTTCCTTTTCAAATTCAGATCAAAATCGAATTTTCCAATATAAATTCATTTTAATTTCATTTCAAGTCGGTTTCAATTCAATTTCAATTTAATTCGAATTTTGAAATCACTTTCAATATTCATTTCAATTTAATTCGAATTTCAATTCATTTCAATTTAATTTGAATTTCAATTCATTTCAATTTAATTCGAATTTCAAATCTATTCAATTTAATTTGAATTTCAATTCATTTCAATTTAATTCGAATTTCAAATCTATTTCAATTTAATTTGAATTTCAATTCATTTCAATTTAATTCGAATTCCAAATCTATTCACTTTAATTTGAATTTCAATTCATTTCAATTCATTTCAATTTAATTCAAATTTCAAATCTATTTCAATTTAATTTGAATTTCAATTCATTTCAATTTAATTCGAATTTCAATTATGTTTCAATTTAATTCGAATTTTGAAATCACTTTCAATTCGAATTTTGAAATCACTTTCAATTTTCATTGAAAAATGAATAAAATCGATATAAATATCGTTCGCGTCGAAATGACGTCAATCTAATCAACACGGCTCTTATTCAACACATGAATATTTATTCTATTCAATAGATGAATATTTATTTTCAATTCAACATATGAATTTATTTTCAATTCAACCCATGAATTTATTTTCTATTCAACACATGAATTTATTTTCTATATTGGAATGAGGCCCAATCAATTACCATATGACGTTTATTATATGGATTTCTATACAACACATGTATATAATAGCAACGATAAATAATCAACCATCTACCAGAGTGCACCACACAACTGCATAAGCATTAAATATAAATAATTAACGCTTACACAGTCTGTCAACCTATCGATTGACATACAACTAAACAATCGGGATTAGTGTACATCAAATATCATCCCAATACCCGTGTGGGGTTTCAAATCAACAAACACAGATTTTTATTTGTGCAGTTGGGCGATGTGTAAAATTTATCATCCCAATCAATATCAGTCAAATCTGTGTATATAAACAAATCGTCGATTTGTTTATAAATATTTATTTTATATACATGTTAAAAATCATATTTTTAACTATAAAATATTTTCCACTATAAAATATTTTATTTCATTTCACATCACACAATCAAATTTCACAACACAGAAATCAAACAAACAAGTCATCCATGGTCTGTGGACGACGGGTGTCGGGTGCTACTAAACATCGTCTGCATCCTATTATATATTTCAAACTAGAAATAAAAATAAAAGTGAGTAGTTCTCACCGTATAGCTAAACCAAACGCCATGACTCTTCATATGTAGGAATCTTTGTCGTGTTCGCCTTTTGTCACTTTCGTTGTCCGTACCCCCATTCCAAACACAATGGGACAGGTATCGCAAGCTGAATCGATCGTTTCGATCAGTTTCCTTCAAAATCAAAATATAACTCTATATATTGAATTTGAACGCACATTTTATTTTACCGGGGCCACATACTAACTAGAAAAATTTCTGAAAAATATTTTCTATCTTTGTATTGACGATACGGTCCTAACAAAACTACTTTCATCGAATTATGAGATCGTTTGGAAAATGGCCATTTTCCAGTCGATTAAATTCAACTGAAATGGTCAAAACACGTTTACCTTCGCCACGACCACATATTGATTCGAAAAATTACGAATTTTGAAACCTAATAATAACTAGATATCATGGATCCAACAAAAGTGGTTTCGTCGAAAACCGAGGTCGTTTGCAAAATTACCATTTCTAAAGGCCAGAATTCCATAGCGACTATTCTGAATTTTTAACTGGGAATATCTTTTGATTCCCACTATGAAATTTCAATTTTTCGGATTCGTTGGAAATATATTCTCAATTAGATTCTAATATTTTTGGTTTCGCTAAAATCCGGTTTATTTTGAATCCTGTACATTCATTTGAATTTTGAAATCGAATTTTCCAACTACCGCGCCATTTGCAATTCCTTTTATAATTTAAAATAAATATTTATATTCTAAAGACGATTCGAATAAACATATACATTCTAATTCTATTCAAAATAAATTTTTCGTCGTTATTATTTAAAATAATTCATTTTAAATATTCAAAATTCACTAAAATTGCCAAAATAAAATTTTTAAATTGGCTCAGAATTTCCGGGTTATTACATAAGCAGTGCTCATGCAAGGCTCACTCCCCATGGCTTCTTGAAAACTTTTCTAGAACTTTGATGTGAAGATTACGTCTCAATCACTCACAATAGTCTTGGGTATACCATGCAACCTTATTATCTCTTTCATAAATTATTAAAACCCAAATTGGATTTCAACACCAAAGGTGTTATGGAAACACTTCATCGAATGATTAGGTTAAAATATGGAGCCACGTAATCGCAAAATAAAAAGAAAAACGAAGAACAAAGATTTTTATGGTGGTTCGATCTAGAATAGATCTACGTCCACTTTTGAACCATTTCACATTATGATATTTCTTTTTACAACATACATGAATTCTCTTATATTATTCATTTCTTCCTTTTCTTTCTTTTTTTTCTCTTTCTATGATCTAAATTGCACTCAAATTTGGTGAGATCTTTTGCTTTGTGATGGTGGATGTATGAATCTTCAATCACTTTAGCAATTGGACGATTTTCATGGATTCCGTAGCGATTTAATGTTAAATATAGGCTTTAGATAGGACTCGCAGGTGTTGAAGACCACTTCAATTGAGTTAGAGCGATTTTCCATGTCATATGAAGGATATTAGAGGAGCCTTGATTGAATTGGAGAGAACTTTAATGTTGAGTGGAATGGATTTGATCCATTTGATGTTGGAGAGAAGTTGTCTGATCCTAGAAAGCCATCGATGAAGTTAAAAAAGAGCTTTAAATTTAATGACACTTCGTGGTAGAAATGAAATTCGGTCCTTTGAATGGTGTATAAGTGAGTTATTTATAGGTGATGTTTGGTGGTAGTGGCAATGTTGTAATTATGGTGTGCAGATATGGATCGGCCATAATTATATTTACAAAACTGACACGCGATACAACTTTGTACAATTAATGGAAATGGGCACCGATCAGTCTACTTTAAACATACCGATCGGCCATAAAAACAAACACCGGTGGGTCATGGAAAAGGGACCCCCGGTCGGTCAGTTTTCCAGTATTCAGCACTGGTCATACCGTTTCCCTGTAATACCATCCGCCCTCATTCATCGGATACCGGTCACTATCATATTCCAGAGCCAAACCATCCAGCTATGTTCCATGCGTTGCCACTTGCCAGATGTCCCTTGCTATTTATACGCTTTTCACCGCGTGGTGCTATAGCTTATCCATGCAAAGCAATTACACTGATCCACGTGGTCCTGCCTTAGCAAATGTATTTGTTTCTTATTTAGTGTTTGTATGTTCCACCACGTCCATCTGTTCTCATGTGAAAGTGCTGATAGTTTATGACCGTTCGTATACATTTAAATGCAGAACCATTTCTACACTCCGTGACTATCCCATAATGTGCCTGCACGTCTTTTGATATCGATCGGTGCTTGGTCTTAGCCATACGAACGCCTTAACGTATCCATACTTTGTTCTTATATTTGCGTTATAACCGACCGGTCAGAATACCATGTACATTGAATTAGGACTGAACCAATATTATTGTTCACACTAACTGCTATGTAGGGTACTTATCAACCTTCATTAGTTCGTGCTACATAGCACCATACATGTACTGCTATGTACAGTGCTCATAGATGCATTAATGCCAGAAAGTGTGAATTGATTAGTGATTGTTTGCTACATTCCACTTATACATGTTCTTGCCATCCCATACTTTATTATTTGCTAACCGTCCAGATGTTTTTTGAACCGACCGACCAACTTCATATATGTACTGATCACATTATATCAAGACTTTTGCTACCATTTATATTTGCTTATTGATCTATGTTCACATTTCTGGAGTGCAACTTTATGAAGAACGTGATGGCAATAGAATGGTTCATACATATTTGGTTACTTCAAGCTTTCACACTAAACCACATGACCTTGCATGAAACATGACTGGTAGTATTAATACAAGTATGGCTGCCATGCTAAACTCTCACGCATGATTGGTCCATGCATGTTCCAATATGATGTTGTTCACAACATGAAATGCAAACCAATCCAACGTTTTGTTAGCTTTTCCCAATATACTTTTTTAACACATCATGTTATTATGTCATGGTCCACACTGATGCTGCTACATCCCGCACTTACTTGCTTTGTGAATGGCCGATCGGCCCCTGGAATTGACTGCCGACCAATCGCCTATTATACATAGCATGGAGATCCATAGTTACTTACGTGCAGTTCATATCTTCTCATATATGAAACAACCGTCTGATCCATAGTTTTGAAGATGATCGACCAGACCATATTATATAATGTGTTCGAACGACCGGAATGGTGTGCGACTGATGTCTGTGTATAATGCATGACCGATCGTTTCACCAGACGGTCGACGTATCAATTTATAAATGGCGTTAACAACGGTGTTAACATAAATACTTGAGACAATTTTGGCGCTGATCTTACAGGAATAAAATGTGCCACTTTGGTCAACCTATCAACTACTACCCATATGCTTGTATTCCCTCTTTTTGGCCTTAGTAGACCATCCACAAAATCCATGGAAATGTCCTCCCGTTTCCACTGAGGTATGCTTAACGGTTGAAATAATCTTGATGGCTTTTGTGTCTCTACTTTTACCTGCTGACAGACCATACACTTTAACAAAAATTTAGCTACATCACTTTTCATCCCTCTCCACCGATAATCCCTTTTGAGATTCTGATACACCTTTGTATTTCCTGGATGTATGGAGTATTTACATCTATGATACTCATTCAATACTTCCTCCTCTAATTCCGAGTTTTCAGGTACCCAGATTCTATTCTTACTTCTCACATGCCCGTTTCCATCAATGTGCAGATTCAACGCCCTTCCCTTTTTTCCAAAAGAGTTTTCTTCTCTCATATATTGGGTTCTTGATTCTGCATACTCCCTACTTTCATAACTAAGTCAGTTTATAAAATTGTCAGGCTTAGCTTCCCCACATTTACTTGTGCACCATGCACTTCCATGTGCATGTCACTATTCTCCTTTATTTCTAAACCAGTAAGAAACATTAAATCCTTGAGCTCTTATATCATTAATAAGCTTCCTTTAGCATGCTGTCAACTCAAAGCATCAACTACTCTAATTTCTTTTCCTGGTGTATAAAGTATTTAAATCATAAGCAACTAAAAACTCAACCCATCTATGTTGTCTCATGTTTTAATCTTTTTGTGAAAACAAATATTTCAAAGACTTATGATCAATATAGAGCTCAAATTTAGCTCCTAACAAATAGTGTCTCCAAAGTTTCAAAGCATACAAAACCGGTACTATTTCCAAATTATGTGTTGCATATCTGGTTTCATGGGGTTTCAGTTGCCTTGATGCATATGCCACTACTTGTCGTTGTTGCATCAATACTGCCCCTAAACCATGTCCACAAGCATTTGTATACACCACTAAATCATTATTTCCCTCTGGTACCATCAAGATGAGAGCATTCACCAATGCTTTTTTTAATTCTTCAAAAGCTTTTTCACATTTTTCTGTCCAGACATAAGCTTGTTCTTTTCTAGTTAAATTAGTGAGTGGTGTTCAAATTTTTGAAAAATCTTTAATAAACCTCCTATCATACCTACCCATCCCTAGAATGACTTTACCGCACTCACTCTTTGGGTTTTTTCCAAGTTTGTATTGCCGCTACCTTACTTGGATTCTGATGAAAATAATAGTCCCACATCGGAAAATAATCAACTAAGATCCTAGATAAATACTAAGAGGCTATAGTTCACAACAACCAATTGGTTTTGTGAACAAACTATATATCTCTCTAAAGTTAAAAAAATAATAAAATCCAACATGGTATCAGAGCTCAGGATTAGAGCCAATGCAAAAAATACGTATGTGCTTAACCGCCATACGTTCCCCACTCCATCCAAAATACTATGTTCACGTAGATGGCTCAAAATATGCCACACGTGAAGGGGGGGTGATGAAAATAATAGTTCCATATCAGAAAATATGCAACTATGATCCTGGATATAAACTAAGATGTTCCTCATCACATTGCCAACTGGTTTTGTGATAATAAGGGGATCAATAAAAAATAAACAACAACAGATTCGCTGAAATGCCTTGTACAGAGATAGCATGCCCAAGAAAATTAACTTCCTCTCCCCAAAATGTACATTTAGAAAATTTTGCTTTCAAATCATTTTGTCTCAATCTGTTCTAAACTAAATGCAAATGGTTTTTGTGCTCTTCCACTATTTTTGAATAAATCATAATATCATATGTAAAAATTAGCACAAATTTATCAAGATAATTTCTGAATGTCCTATTCATCAAATCAACAAAATATGATGTTGCATTAGTTAATCCAAAGGGCATACCCAAGAATTCATACAACTCATATCTAATGTTAAATGCTGTGTACTTTATACTAGACTCTTCCAATTTCATTTGATGAAAACCAGAGGCTAAGTCAAGCCTAGAAAATATATTTGATCCAGCTAATTGATTAAAAAGGTCATCAATTCTAGGTAATGGATATTTATTCTTAATGGTTAACTTATTTAATTCTCTATAATCTATGCATAACTTTAGAGAACCATCTTGCTTCTTCACAAATACCACTGGTGCACCCCAGCAAGAATTGCTTGTTCTAATAAAGCCCTTTTCTTCAAATTCCTCTAAATGTTTCTTTAATTTTATTAGCTCACTTGGCCCCGTTCTTGTGGGTTTCTTAATTACTAGACTTGCTCGACTTGCTCCTAGAAGCAAGTTAATCTGAAATTCCACTGGCCGATGGTGTGGGATACCTTTAACTTCCCCAAATACATCAAAATAGTCATTTACTATGGATATTTTCTTAATTAAAAATCCAGAAGTTTCACCACTTATCCCATATAAAGAAAAGGACCTTCTTTCTTTTGCAGATTCACAAAGAACAACAACTCTTTGTTTCGTATTGTTTTGGAATGAAATGGTGGATGTCTCTAAATTAATCATAGCCTTATGTTGTTTTAACCAGTCTACACACAATATAACACCTATATATGGGTAGTTTAGAACATATAAATCAGAAATAAAAACATTTCCCCCTATAATTAATTCTGCACCAACACATATCATATGCAAGGCAAAAGAACTTCCTATAGGACTTTTAGTAAGTAAAGGTTTTTCTACCAACATGCAATTTAATTTTAACATCTTAACAATATCATGAGAAATCAAAGAATGAGTTGCCCCTCTGTCAACTACTACTAGTATGGGCATTTGGCAAATAAATAATGTACCTTCAACTTGACCCATGTTTTCTGCATTAGATCCCACTATAGATTTTCCTTTTGTCTCCAGAGTTGGCACTTTTCCTTGCTGCTTATTCTTAAGACAATTCTTCTTCAGATAGCCTTCTTTTCCACAATTGTAGCACTTGAAAGCTCCTCCTTTCAGTTCTAGACATTTCGACATAATATGCCCTTCCTTGCCACAGTGATGACACACTACTTTCTTCTTGGTTTCACCTAATTTTGTATTACTGTCCTTCTTATTTCCAGTGTCTTCCTGTTTCTTGTCATAGGGGTGATACCTTCCTTTGCCCTTTACGTTATTATTATTCATGAAATTCATGTATTTCTCCCTTTCTTTATCATGTTGTTCAAAGCTCAAGGATAGGTCTATGACTTGATCAAAAGTTTAATCAACATATGGTAACATAGCTCTACTCAAGCCTAGATTCAACACCATAATATATCTACCATTTTTGGAAGCTTCATCAGATATTAACATAGCCCCATACTTAGATAGGCCTTCAAATTTCTGAGTATACTCAGTGACACTTAAATTTCCTTGCCTAAGCTTTATGAAATTCTTCAAGCAATGTTGTTTTAGCAAATGAAGGCATAAATCTAGCTTCAATTAGCTCCTTGAATTGATTCCATGTAATGTCATTTTCATCCCTCCCAACTATGACTACCTCCCACCAACTCAAAGCTGCTCCTTTCAATTGTCTTGAAGCTACTTTCCTCTTTCTTTCATCATCTAATTACACGTCTCCAAATTTTTTATTCAAAGTTCTAAGCCAAACTTGAATTTCCACTACACTTTCTGTTCCTTCATAGCTTTTTCCTCCCAGATTAGTGTAAGTCTTTAGCAATTTTGTGAGCTCTTCATGTAGATTTTCTAGCCTATTCCCTATCCCTTCTCACAAAGCATTTACCAATTCTTGCATATTCACCATAGGTGGTGCTCTTGATCTTCCTGCCATGTTCCTTAGGTGACAATGGGCTAAAATTATGTCAACTTTCTCTTTATATATATATATATATATATATATATATATATATATGTAGCTATGTTTGATTTTTCTTCTATGATTAGCAACCGAGATACATATGCAACCACTCATACAAGTTCAAAACAAATTATCCTACCATCCAATATTAGTTTTCAAGCAATTGTAGTTTGTATTTTGTGTCAACACAACTCTGATACCAAAGTGGAATGACCCTAATTAATTACTGCATTTTAGCATGATTTTTTTACATGCCAAGCTGGTCCTACATGTGTGTGTGTGTATAGCTAAAACGCAGAGCCATTACTTTCTAACTAAAAGTCCAGAATCGTAAAAATTAACCAATATAAAAATATCAGTTCATATAAAATATATTGATATATGTATACATGAGGATATATATATATATCCCTCTTGCTTATAATCAGAGCTTAGAAGTAAAGCAAGAGTCATATTGATCTTTTATTAGATCAATATAATCACACAGATTCTAATAACATTACATAACTCCTGAACTTGTACTACTTAACAATTTTGATAAAAGTGTTGCTGGAGAAACACAATGAATTAATATATATAGATATAACTTCATACAACTTTGATATATAAATGTATAGTAATAATATGTACACCTTTTGCAAGCTTAATCTGTATTAAATCACTGCAGTTTTTTGTAAAAAAAAGTGAAATTAGATTCAGACTATAACAGTGCCAGGTGCATGCTTAAATATCTGAATTTTTGTTGTAATTGCAATATTGAAACTCTGGCTAGCCCAAATGGTTGAAACTGAGCTAAGTGGACCAAATGTGCATCAATTTGAAGTGGGATTTAAATAAATAGATGCTTCCATAATCCATACATTCTAAGATGCATACATACACACTTAACCTTCTTTAATGACTCCAGATTGACTAATACATAGTATTAGTAAATCTTCTATAATTCTAAATACGTTTTCCCAATTTTTTAGCTAGTAAAATATCAATAGGAATACAATTTAAATCCAAACATTACCTAATACATTAAGTGTTGCCAAAACCATTACAAAGCCATACCCAAATCAACCATACACACACAAATATATATATATATATATATATATATATATATATATATATATCATCCCGTTACACAACTGATATAAAATATTTCTTCGAAATTCATGCAGATTTAAATATTTCAGAGGCTCTTATGTAACTAAGCTACGCATGCCAATTCCCGTGAAAACAAGCCATAACTCTAATCCAAATTATTTAGCACCTTTATTACCTGAAAAAGCAATAGAGGCTGCCTCATTATAAAATGAGACACCTCATATGCCATGAGAAAAATAGGGTCAGACTGTCTACCGTGTATGAGAATCTTCAATCATAATTTAAGCAATGAAACCGACGTAAAAATTATAAAGAAATTCTGTTTTGAAAGACATGTTTCTGGTGTGCATGTCTGATATCATTGTGTAGGTGCACACATGCTGTTATCTTAAATTGATAAGTATTCAAAGATGGAACACATACGAATACATATAATCATATCCACCATACATAAACATGGTAAAACCAACCTGTTCATAATCATGAGTCATATACACATTATTATCATAATGCGATAGAAATTCCAGGAAAACTCAAGTTCCTTTCCATCATTTTCGATCATAGTTTAATTATCTTAACACCGGTGTCATCTGCATATATGAATCGCTGGGACACACTTTAATGATCTAATTCACATCATTACACAAAAATCTTAGGATTTAATCAAGCCATGTTTCAAACTTACAACTTAAGTGCAAGGCATTCAGTAGCCTTCTTGACCAACATTCCTTAATTTTGATTACTAAGTGTTTTTCTCTCTATTTTCTAGCATCAATCAAGCTAAATGTTATGTAACATAACAAACATAATTCATCTAATGATACCCTAAAATAACTATAAGTAATTTGTATAAATGAATAAACAATCATTTAACCAGTATGACTATTGGCTAGCTTTTTGATCAAGCCACCCAGGTTTACTCACAAGAGGAAGGTATGAAACTATATTCCCTAAGTGCATGAAGGAACGGATCGCACACTATCGACTCGCCCACCATCGGATCGCATCTCGTCGGATCGCCCCCTGTTTCATCAGTGAAACGAAACCTCTATGCGACTCGATCCGAACTTATATTGTTGCCCAGCGTAAACCGATCCGATCCCCTGATGCATGGCGAACCCTCTGACCCGTTCAAGCGTGAGCTAGTCTTCAGCGATCCGAGACGCACGGATCTAGCGACACTTGTCCCTAACCGTCATTTTGACCGATTCTCCCCATCTGCACGATCCGATTTTCAAGGGGATCGCGACACCTGTCCACAACGGCTAATTTGACTATTTCTTCAAAGGAGGCGATGCGATCCGATGTTCTCGGGATTCGTGCCACGTGTTACCACGACCCGCCTGACAAAATCAGCTATAAATAGCCCAGAGCTTGGCACTTTTTGGGATCTTTTTTGGCAATATTGAGTACTGAATCCGCCATTATTGTCAGACTACTAGATTATTGAGAGAAATCCTTGATTATATTAGCTTTCAAAGTATAATCAATAATATATAAAGTGGACGTAGGCTTGTTAACGCTGAACCACTATAAATTATGTGTGTTATTTTCTTTTTCCTCATTCTTCAGTTGAAACTCTATAAGATTCAGAATAATTTGGGTGTTAGGTCCAAATTTTGATCTAACATTTTGGTGCTTTCACTGAGAAAACAATCCTAAAGTTTCACTATTCAGTTCTTTGAAGATTCCAGCGATTCAGATATCATGGCTGGAAAAAGATCTAAGGAAGCACGAGCTTCGCAAACCAATGAAACAATTGAAGAAAGTGTGCACGAGCTAGGCAACGAGGAGACTCTGGATCGCGGAGCGCAGGGGGCGAACCGATCCGATGAAGACGCCACGCTCCGAGTCGACGAAAACGAGGTGATCCGGACTGCTAAAGGGGTTGTTACTCGATCCCGAGGCAACGTCTCGAATCCACCATGCACCGCGACCGCGAATCGATCTCACGGGGGCGTTGCGAGCCGCCATCCTCGAACCACAGCGATTCGAATTGATGATCAGACTACAACTCGACCTGGAAAGGAGCCTATGGCTCGCTCCTACCGTCCTGGCCCCTCCGCTCGACCTGGCTCAAGCTCTTTGCGCATAAGAGAAAGTGATGATGATCAATATGATCCTGTTGCTCCCGTTACTGAGGGGGATCTCTCTCGCTTTTCCGAAATGTGGGAGAGGCTGTTTGATGAATTGGCTGCCCAAAGGCAGGAAAGCTCCGTCCTACGACAAAATTTGACTGCTATGGATAGAAGGCTTGATGAGCTCGTAAGGCAAAGGACGCCGCCGGTTCGTCCACTCACTCCAGGATATTCTTCTTCGTCTGAGGAATCGCCGAGACTCCCGCGACGACCGTATGAGAGAGCCGAAAACATAGAGCAGCTTCGGTTCGGAACCCTGCCATCACGGGAAGAAGCACTGGGGGCGGGGCCCTCAAACCGTAATGTGAACGATCAAGCCACAACTCCTAGGACTCGAGATGTGGACAGTCCTGTACATAACAGACTACCTCAGCCCCGTCGCCGCGCACATGCTTATGGTAACACGAGGCAACGGAGCCCTATCCGACCCCGGATTTTGTGACTGCTCCCGGAAGAGAGATTATAGAACCCCGCCAAGCCAGAGGCACTGACCCTGAACCTCCGCTAACCAGTGCAAATGTTGCAGCCATGATCCATCAGATTCTGGCAGATAGCCGTGGACAACGGAACGAAGACTGGGGAATCGATCGCAGTCACACCCCTTTCACTGATGATATTTTGGATGCGACTTTCCCAAGGCGTTTCAACATGCCACAGATGAATCGATATGCGGGCAGGTCTGATCCCGTCCAGCATCTGATGAGATATTCTTGGTCAATGACCGCTGCCGCAGCTTCTGATGCGGTCAAGTGCAAAGCATTTCCCGTATTCTTGGAGGATGTAGCATTGTTATGGTTTACTCGCTTGCCAGCAAGATCGATTTCTAGCTTCAGGGAGTTGAGTGAGAAGTTCGTAGAACAATTCCGTATCTATGCACAAAAAACAAAAAGTGTGATTGACTTGTTCCTTGTCAAGCAACGACCAGGCGAGAGTTTGAGGGTGTACCTGGATCGTTTCAATTTGGCCGCTACTGAGGTTAAAGATCCCCATGAACCAACCGTTGTCGCAGCACTGATTGACGGAGTAGATAAAGACACTGAATTCGGGAGATACCTGGCAGGCAAACCACCCCATACTAGAGAGTTATTCTACGAAAAAGCTAACGTACATTTACGCCGGGAAGAGGTATATGCTAACCGAAAGGCAAAAACAACTGATAAGGAGGAAATCCAGAGCAATGTCGCTATTAAGCAGACAGGAGACAGTTCCGGGAAAGTCGAGGTTAATGTCGGAAATCGAAATCAGGGTGGTTGTCAGTTAGGTAACAACAATAATAATGGTAACGGCAACAACCGGAAGAGGAACCGAGGGAACGACTCCCAGAGAAGGACTCGTCCCAGGGCCTTTGAAAGTTATACACCAATAAATGATACTCTGGAAAATATCTTCATGGATGCGTATGAAGTCCTCCAGAATAAGAGGCCACCTCCCAGAGAGTCGAAAGAAAAAGAACGTGAAACGGGGAAGTTTTGTCTCTTTCATCAGATTCATGGCCATTCGACAAATGAATGCCGTCATCTAAGAGATGTAGTCGAGAGGCTTCTTCGAGAAGGAAAATTAGATGAATACAGAGTAACGCCCAGAGACAGGGGGCAAGCAGTACAGGCCCCAAATCCGAACCAGAACCAACTTGCTGCTAGGCCGACTGCCCAGCAAAAGGGAAAGAACATTGTTATCAATACCGTAATCGGAGGACTTTATCTTGCCGAGCATAGTTCCAAGGCATTAGATCAATATGTCAATGCAGCCAAGCAACACCTCGAGGTAGGGGAGTGTAGCAACCCTGAGGACAATATCCCCGTAAAGCAACAAAAGATGATGACCGACGATGTCGTTTTCCGAGAACGAGAAAGCATTGGAGTTCATGCTCCGACTGAAGATCCATTTGTAATTACAGTACCTATTGGACCAGCCACTGTTCATAAGGTTTTAGTGGACAACGGGAGTTCCGTCAACATTCTTTTCAAAAGGACATTTGACCAGATGAACCTCGAAATAAAAGACTTGAAGCCCTGTCAAGGATGGATCCGTGGATTCAACGGAGCATCTACCGCTCCAATGGGTTATGTAGAGTTACCGGTTACGCTTGGGGAAGGAGAACGTCAGAGAGTGAGAATCCTTCCCTTCGTGGTTTTGGATGTTGAATCGCCCTACAATGCCTTCTTGGGCCGACCGGTCCTCGCAAAGTTTAGAGCCTGTATAGCCCCCTGGTGTTTGTTATTGAAATTCCCTACAGAAGCTGGCATTGGTATCGTCAGAGGGGATCAGGTTGCTGCGCGGGCATGTTATGTTGCCGAACTAAAGTTACTTCGCAATGGAGGGGATATTGAAACTAAAGGCGCTTCTCCCCCCACGGGGGCGGAGACCTTATAGCAACTAAAGAGGATAGTCGTTGGAGAGTCGCCCAAAGAGATGCCCGAGGATATAGATCCCAGAGAGGATCAAGAACCCGGGGGCAGAATGGCGACTCCCAACGAGACAACTATGGATGTACCGATCGATGACAGTGACCCGGAAAAGGTCCTTAAGATTGGATCCCAGTTAAATCTGAATCTCGCTAAAGAATTGACGGATTTCTTAAAAAACAACTTGGATGTATTTGCTTGGACCCACGCGGACATGTGTGGGATATCCCCATCAATCATGAGCCATTCCTTAAGCATTGACCCTAAACATCCTCCGGTAAAGCAAAAAAGGCGAATGTTGGGCCCAAAGAGTTCCGCTGCCTTGAAAGAAGAAGTTGGAAAGTTAAAGAGTAATGGATTTATCAGAGACTCGACCTACCCAGACTGGATTTCGAATCCAATCCTGGTAAAGAAGGCCAACGGGAAGTGGCGAACGTGTATCGACTTCTCGGATTTGAACAAAGCCTGTCCAAAAGATAGTTTCCCGTTACCCCGGATTGACCAGTTGGTAGACTCGACGGCGGGTCATGAGCTTCTCTCATTTATGGATGCTTATTCAGGATATAACCAGATTCCGATGCATGTTCCAGATCAAGAACACACTAGTTTTATCACGGATATGGGATTATATTGTTATGTGGTGATGCCCTTTGGCTTGAAGAATGCGGGCGCTACATATCAACGTTTAGTCAACAGAATGTTTTATAACCAGATCGGGAAAACATTGGAAGTATACGTCGACGATATGTTGGTTAAATCCAAGCAATCTTCTCAACACACTACTGACTTGGCAGAGATGTTCGGCATTCTTCGAAAGTACGGAATGAAACTCAACCCAACCAAATGTTCATTCGGTGTCGCCTCCGGAAAATTCTTGGGATTCATCGTCAGTTCCCGTGGGATTGAGATTAATCCAGACCAGATCGTGGCAATCAGAGACATTCAGGAACCTAGGCAAATTAGGGATGTGCAAAGCCTTGCAGGAAAAGTGGCCGCACTAAGCAGATTTATCTCCAGGGCTACGGATAAGTGCATCCCATTCTTCGAATTAATAAAGCGGGGGAAACGCCACTTCAAGTGGACGCCTGACTGCGTAGAAGCGTTTCAGAATTTTCTCAGGCACCTGGAGAAACCCCCGATATTATCTAAGCCAATGGATCACGAGGACTTATTCTTGTATCTGGCAGTGTCATCCCATGCGATCAGCTCAGCGTTGGTAAGAGAAGAGGATAAGGTCCAAAGACCTGTGTATTACGTGAGCAAAAAATTAACAGCAGCAGAGCGTAATTATCCAAGGATAGAAAAGTTGGCGTATAGTTTACTGATCGCCTCTAGAAAGCTTCGAAATTATTTTCAGGCGCATCCCATTACCGTATACACCGATCACCCACTCAAGCAAGTCCTACAGAGACCAGAGGCATCTGGAAGGTTACTCAAATGGGATATTGAGATAAGTCAATTTGATTTGAACTTTCAGCCCAGACGGTCAATTCGGGGGCAAGTGATAGCCGACTTCATAGCAGAGTTCACTGTCCCTGAGGAAGATATAGCAAATGAAGAAGTTGATCCTTCAAAGTTGCTTCTCGATCCCAATGCCTGGGGATTGTATACTAATGGCGCTAGGAATGACGAAAGATCTGGCGCTGGAATAGTGTTTGAAACTCCAGAGAAACGATTGATATTCTATGCTATCCGGATGGAGTTTCACGCCACTAACAACGATTCCGAATACGAAGCCCTGATAGCCGGATTAGGGATTGCAAAGGAATTAGAAGTCACAAAGCTGAACATCTTCTGCGACTCCAAGTTAGTTGTGAACCAAGTTAATGGAAAATTCCAAGCTAAAAGTGCAAGATTGATTTTATACTTAAAGAAAGTGAAAGAGTTGCTGAACGATTTTGATCACTACAGCATATCTCATATTCCGCGATCAGAGAATCAGCAGGCAGATAAGTTGGCAAAGATGGCTAGTTCCGACGATCCTGAAGTGACTGGGCTAGTCCCCATTGAAGTACTTCGGTCCCCTAGCATAGATCAAATGGAAATCGACCTAATACTAGAGACGGAACCAGAAAGGGAGTCCTGGATGACCCCTCTAAAGAATTTCCTGATGAATGGAACGCTTCCGACCAAGAAAAGTGAGAGGCGTAAAGTAATTCATAAAGCCGCCCGATACGTTCTGCAAGGCGGAATTCTTTACAGACAAGGATTTTCAATGCCCCTCCTTCGGTGTATAGCCCACGATGACATCAAACGTGTGCTGCAAGAGGTCCACGAAGGAGAATGTGGCGACCACACTGGAGGACAAACTTTGGCAAAAAAGGTGTTGCGGCATGGTTATTTCTGGCCTACCATAAACAAGGATGCAGCAAGATACGCACAATGGTGTGATGTGTGCCAGAGATTTTCGAAGATACCAAGAGCACCTCCTAACCAGTTAAAAACAATGATGAGCCCATGGCCTTTCGCTATGTGGGGAATTGATATCATTGGAAGCCTCCCCATAGCAAGGGGCGGAGCAAAGTTCGCTATTCTGGCCGTGGATTATTTCACTAAGTGGGTCGAGGCTGAACCACTAACTACAATCACAACCAAACGAGTGATCGACTTTATCGTTGGAAACATCATCTGTCGATTTGGGATTCCAAAGATTGTGATAACGGATAACGGAACTCAGTTCGATAGCGCCGAATTCAGAAATTTCTGCCAAAAATACCACATTCAAAATCGATACACCTCTGTGGCGCACCCGCAATCGAACTGACAAGTCGAAGCGGCGAATAAAGTGATTAAGTCTATTCTGAAAAGAAGACTGAAGCGGGCTAGAGCCATGTGGGCTGATGAATTGCCCTTGGCACTATGGGCCTACAGGACAACATATAAATCGACAACAGGACATACCCCGTTCTCCCTTGCTTTTGGAACGGAAGCAGTCATCCCGGTTGAGATAAAGGTACCTTCTCACCGGGTGACTTATTATGATCCGATGACCAATAATGAATTACTCCTTGAGTCCCTAGATATGATCGAAGAAAAGAGGGATGAGGCGGACCTGCGCGCCTTGAGATGCAAGCAACAGATCGCTCGATATTACAACAAAAAGGTTCGAGCCCGAACCTGGGAACCCGGAGACTTGGTTCTGAAACGTGTCTTTCCACCCCCAACTCATATGGGAGCAAAGTGGGAAGGACCGTACTCCATTCTGAGCAAGCTTGATAATGGAACCTTCAAGCTGGCAACCGTAGATGGAAGGGAAATCCCCAGAGTGTGGAATGCCCAACATTTACGGCCATACTTAGCATAAAAGTTTCAAATCTGTTCTTTTGCTTTGTTGAAAACCATGTATAAGGCACGACTAGCCTAGAATAGTTTGATTCCTTGAAGTAAAAAATTATAAAGTGGACGTAGGTCATGATTCGACCGAACCACTATAAAAATATTGTGTGTCATTTACCTTTATTGCATCCTTATTTATCTGCCTGTTTATTTTTATGGAAATCGGCGTGAATAATGCAGGTACCCGAAGTCTGGTGCCAACTGTTCCTCCCGTAGACTGTTCGAGGAACTCAAAGCCTTGGCAAAAGCTCCAACTGCTTGTCCGACTGGTCTTAATCCTGGGAGCTTGGATTAAAATGTAAACCTAGGACGAGTTTGATGAGCATGCATGATTGCAGACTGCTTGATCCGTGACTCTAACTCTCCAGAGAGAGAGAGTATAAAAGCGTCTCCGATTGAGCGCTGAGAAAGGGCTCCTTCCCCGCTGAAGGATCGGGGAGCGAATGAATCGCTGAGGTCGAACTCTAACTCTCCAGAGAGAGAGAGAGTATAAAAGCGTCTCCGATTGAGCGCTGAGAAAGAGCTCCTTCCCCGTTGAAGGATCGGGGAGCGAATGAATCGCTGAGCTCGAACTCTAACTCTCCGGAGAGAGAGAGTATAAAAGCGTCTCCGATTGAGCGCTGAGAAAGAACTTCTTCCCTGCTAAAGGATCGGGGACCCACTGAACTACTGAATTCAAACTCTAACCTTGGCAACCGTCAGGAGAGTATAAAGAAGTCTGTGATTAAGCACTGAGAAAGGTGCCAGAAATTCGGTACCACAAGAACAATTATCCTATGAAATCTTCTAAGTCCCCCATATTCAGAAATAGGGGGCAACCTGCCGACAATACTAACCAATCCTTAGTAAACCCCAGTCAGGCGCTATGATAACAACTGATTGGGGGCACGTATACTCATATACATATACTGAACTTTAATACAGCAACGCAGCACGAAATTTTTTCTTTCTGTTGTTTGACTGATTTGTAGCTATTATTAGATGGCCTATGACTAAACATGGAAAGTTTATTTGAATACAGGTACACAATGATGCAAAAAGAGATAAACTTTCATTTATATACTGCGAACCAACAAAGTGAAAAACAACCTAGAAAGGAAAGTGGGGGCCAGACTCACAATTACACTTCCTGGTCAGTGGAAAACCTAAAGACAAAATATCAACAAGCAACAATATCCTATTTACGCTTTGGCCTCTTCTCCTGCTTCTGTCTCTCCAGCTTCGCCTTGTCGGCATCGGACTGATCCCCTTTCTTCCTCTTCCTTTTGTCTATGAAAGGAACATCCGACTCTTCTGAAGAGTCCTCTTCCACCTCTTGTCTCTTCCTTCTATCAGAAAGGGAAGCCGGGAAGTCATCGGGATTTGCAAAATGAAGCTGTCGGCTGATGGATTTGGGCTGGATTTTCACAATCATCCCAGTTTTGGGATCGAATTCTGCAAGAGGGACTACGTCCAAAGCCTCATCTCCCACCTTCTTCGAAGCCATCTCTTTCTCCTGCCTAGCCTTTCGGCTGGCCAAGGTTTCGTCGTCATCATCGTCGGCATTTTTGGCGCTGATAATGTCTTCCTCATCCTCTACATGGCGCCCATCCATGTCTTTCAAGGCCTCGATGGTCTCAGCATCCTTGGGAACGTCAGTGTTAGGTGCCGGGATGCTTTTCTCTGTTGTTGTGACCTCAGCCTGCTTTGATATATCAATACCGGCACCTGGTGAGACAGCCTCCTTCTCCGCCTCTTTTTCTTTTTAAGCACCCTTGTCGACGGGCTCGCCACCTGTATTATGAGGAACACACGTTACTAATTCAATTGGTTGTTCTACCAGGCGACGACAATTCACAATTGCTTTGACGAATTGTGGAGAAAAAAAGGAGATACCTTCCGCAGATCCTCCTTCTTGAATAGTTGCAGGAGCTCCAACAACTACGGGAGTTAGGCCCAAAGGGATTAGTGGATCATCAGGATGGTACTCCTCAACTCCGGAGGTTTTGGGCCCCACGGCAGAACTTGAACCTTCATCAGCTTTGCCTTTACCCTTAGCCAAGTCCCTCTCCTTTTCCATCTCCGCCAAAATCAGACGACGACCCTCTGCTAGGTCCTCAGGCTCATTATCCCTCAAGATGCTCTTCATCAACTCATCCTCATCAATTTCTTCGACCCCCAATCTCTGCTTTTCACCCTCAACAATGGCATCCCATAAATTGGCTAAAGTAACGTGGTAATCCGGGATCCACGAAATGTTGCGAGTTTTGAGAACTTGGCCAAAGAAGTCGAAAATCATCTCTTCAAACCCCTCGATATCCTTCTCTCTTTCGAGGAGCTTGTTGTTAGAAGCAGTGGCCAGTTCGATGGCACTTTCAACATTCTTTTCAGCGAGAGCTGCCCGTCTCTCCGTGTCCGCGACCTGATCATTTAAAATCACCTTTTCTGCTTTAGCCAAAGCCAAACTTTATTTTAAACTTGCTTTTGCTGCCTCCCAAGCAGCCCTCTCAGCTTCAAAATGGCCTTGTGCTGTTTTCAACTCGATATTAGCCATTTTGAGATCTTCAACCTCCTTCTTTAAGGCCATTTTATCTTGGCTATTGGAGTCAAGTTCCGAATGAAAGCGTTGCTTAGCATTCTCTAATTCAATCTTATAATTTTCAGCATCCCTCCGTGCTAAAGCAAGCTGGGATTGAGCATCTTCCAGGTCCTTCTCCATCTTTGTCCTGGCCCTTTCGTTGTTTTCAAGTTTCGCCTTAGATCTGTGTGCTTCTATTTCAAGCGATCGGATGACTTCTGAAAGGTTAACCGCATGTTTTTTCATCATCTCGTATTGCCTGGCAAAATGGCGGATGTGCCCGACGACTTCGCTATCCTAGTTCTTGGGGACCGGTTCCAAGGCTGGAACAAATGTCATCCGGTCAAAGAATATGTCTGGGAATTGTTCCCGCAGCTTTTCCAGTCTACCTTGAATCTCGGGACCATGCATGTAATCCCATGACCCGGGGGCAGCCAACTCTGGCTGGCTGGAAGGGACGATGTCACTCCTCTCCTTTTCAGACTCTTTGGTTGGATCCTTGCCCTTATCTTTAGATTCGTGATGCCTTTTTGACGACCAGCTGTGGGAAGGTGCACTCTTTGGAGGAGTTAACTCTTTAGGAAGTTTCTTTCCCCCTGCAGGAACTGCCGGATAACTGGAAGGCTTGGTAGAGGTCGATTTTGGTGGAGACCGAGGTTGCGAGGAAGTCAGCTTGTGAGAAGGGCCACGAGAGCGCTCAGTACCCGGATGAAGGCTGGGTGTGCCCTCACGAAGAGAACGATAAGAGTAAGATTTCCTGCGGGACATCGTTCCTACAAAAAAGAGAAGAGCATATTAAAAACTTTGAATACTCACGATATATGAGTGCAAGGTCAGATAGTGTGTGTGGTTTGTGCATCCCATGTAATCCCCCCTAACAGACCCGGGCCTGAAGACAGGCTCATCTGACCAGTTTCTTGTTCTCTAGTTGGAGCGATGGTCTCTTCAGAAGCAGGGAAGAAAGGCCCCCCTTTAAAGTCCTTCTCTGTATATACATCATCGGGGAGAGGAATTTTGTTCAGCTCGTCAAATAACTGCTCTTCTGTCAAATCATCGGGAGCAGCGGTTTCGATTGGAGTAGGAATTGGGATTTCCTTGGACTTGTCACCGCGGACCTCATCCCCTCTGTATATGTTCAGGTCCTCATCGTCTTGGATGACTATCGGGGAGGGACTCTTGCGAAACTTAGTTGTTTCTACCGCTTGCGAAGTTCCCTCTCCCTCCGTTGGGGGCACATACTTATAAGGTTTGCCGCCAGCGCCAAGTCCAAATCTTCTATCCAGAAGGTGATGCTTATGAAGATTTTCATCAGTAATGCATTTTTTGATCCTTAGAAAGTCGGATCTGCTTTGTAGAAGAATGGACAATCGATTGTTGTATAGCGGACCCTCTGTTTTCGGGAAGACGTGATCTGTTTAAGACAAAGAAAAAGGGGGGAGAATGTTAACGCCTAGACTTCTTAAACAAGATATTCAATTAAAAGCTTAAAGTTTACTTGATTTGAGCCATCTTCTTGAACATCCGGCCTGTTTCTTTATATAAAACCAATTAGACTTAGGATCCCCTATATTGCTATATCCGTCGTACAGAACCTTCCTATTCGCCACCGATTCAAAGAAAGAGAAATTTGGAGTTGCCAAAGAACGGTGCTTGAAAAGAAAGAAGAATGTCAAATCTCTGAATTTAAGTTCGGCGTGTAGGATCTCCGCGTATGCAACATATAGGGTGTATAGAGATGCGTAGGCGTTAGGATGAAGCTGCATCGGAGCAATACCCAGTCGTTTTAAAGTCTCGATGGCAATCGGAGGAAACGGAGGAATAGCTCTTACCAAGCACATGGTTCGACTGATTGCCATATATCCTTCCGGAGCTAAGTGGGGTCTATCTTCGCTACCGGGTGTCAAGACATCATCCCAAGGAATCCCGTGTCTCAACCAGATTCTTTTAATCTTTATATCGTCGAGCTTAGATGCTAAAAAATCAGAAATTTTATCTATTCCGAGCGCGCCAGGAATCTCGTCGGGAGCTCGCCCATCTATCTCAGACTCATCGCTAGATGAAGTACTTTCGGACGGATCTGATTTCGTTGCCTCGTATTTAGATCTAGAATCTTCACCTCCTGGATTAATTGGAGGCATCTCGGGGTTGTATTGCTCAGGAACCTCGAATTCCGCTTCTGTTGCGGATCTTGAAGAAGATTGATTATTCGACATTACTGCTAGGACGAGAAAACATAAACAATGAGATTAATACTACCCGTCCCCCGTGTGTGCAAGTGCCGATGCGTGTGCTTGTGTGTGCATTAAAGATAAAGCGTGAAAGCTATCAAGATCATCAAAATAGTAGTCGTCATATGCAGTCAAATTATGTGGTCATTTAGTCCAGAAAGTCCGACATCAAGGCCCTAACCTAACTGTTCATAATTTTATGGTGACAAGGCAACGTTTAAAGTTCGAAATTCGTTTGGATCGTGAACTACGAGTCGGATCGCAAGGTAGAGGGATCGCCCTCCTTCGGATCGCAGGGTAGAGGGATTGCCCCCCTTCGGATCGCAGGGCAGGGGGATCGCCCCCTCACGGATCGTGAAACTAAGTGATCGGGGTCTTTGCCGAATCGTTGCAGCCCCCCCCCCCCCACGGTACGTGCCTCTGCCGTCTCCACGACCCTCCGTCTCGCCACTCGCCTTCATCTTCTTCCTCTCCTCTCCTTGCCCCCGATCCGAACTGGCTTTCTCTCTTCTTCTTCCTCCGTTTTTCTCCTCTCCTTCTCATCTCCGAACTCCAACCCTTGAACCCATCAGCCATGGTGCCTCGAGGGTTCCCCTAAAAATCACGATATTCTTCCGTTTCTTCCCTCAAGCTATTCGAAAAAATTCATAAACAACAGCGATTACGAGTAAGGATGCTTTTGGTGGAGTTACCTTTCTAAAAATTGGGAAAGTACTCGAATTTTTGAAGGTTTGAAAAGCTAGGGTTCTTTCCTCAACGATGCAGGCGAAACGATACGGAAGAAAAAAGAAGGAAGAAAGTGGAGAGGGGGGGTCGACTTATATAGGCAAAAGGGCGACCGTTTGTCTCCCCCTCTTTGTCCTATTCGATCCACGAAAATAGGCGGGCCGCGAACCAAAAGCCCACCACGTCTCGAAGAGGAGCCCGTCTCGTTCCGTTCCATGAAGAGGCCCAAGTGCACACCAAAGAACGAAACGAATGGCTTGATAACGGACCGCGACTCGAGCACGCGATCTGAGTCGATAAATTCAGTAATGAAGATTCTGAAAAATCCCAGAAAAGGAATTGTTCACTGATTCGCGACTCGCTGTGAAAAGACGATTCTATAGCTTCGAAGAATGTTCCATCATCGATAAAACATACTTCGAGGGAGCAAAATGTTGGCTAGCTTTTTGATCAAGCCACCCAGGTTTACTCACAAGAGGAAGGTATGAAACTATATTCCCCATGTGCATGAAGGAACGGATCGCACACTATCGACTCGCCCACCATCGGATCGCATCTCGTCGGATCGCCCCCTGTTTCATCAGCTAAACGAAACCTCTATGCGACTCGATCCGAACTTATATTGTTGCCCAACGTAAACCGATTCGATCCCCTGATGCATGGCGAACCCTCTGACCCGTTCAAGCGTGAGCTAGTCTTCAGCGATCCGAGACGCACGGATCTAGCGACACGTGTCCCTAACCGTCATTTTGACCGATTCTCCCCATCTGCACGATCCGATTTTCAAGGGGATCGCGACACCTGTCCACAACGGCTAATTTGACTATTTCTTCAACGGAGGTGATGCGATCCAATGTTCTCGGGATTCGTGCCA
Organism: Allium sativum; assembly: GCA_030737875.1. Classification (NCBI taxonomy): domain Eukaryota; kingdom Viridiplantae; phylum Streptophyta; class Magnoliopsida; order Asparagales; family Amaryllidaceae; genus Allium; species Allium sativum. The sequence continues at coordinate 36,878,898 of JASFAX010000020.1, read as the reverse complement.
CGTGTTACCACGACCCGTCTGACAAAATCAGCTATAAATAGCCCAGAGCTTGGCACTTTTTGGGATCTTTTTTGGCAATATTGAGTACTGAATCCGCCATTATTTCAGACTACTAGAGTATTGAGAGAAATCCTTGATTGTATTAGCTTTCAAAGTATAATCAATAATATATAAAGTGGACGTAGGCTTGTTAACGCCGAACCACTATAAATTCTGTGTGTTATTTTCTTTTTCCTCATTCTTCAGTTGAAACTCTATAAGATTCAGAATAATTTGGGTGTTAGCTCCAAATTTTGATCTAACAATGACAAAACAACTAATTATGCAATCAACAAGGAAGCTAAACAAGTGGGTTTTCATAAAATAAATATACATATATCCATTTATGTGTTCTTTTTTTTTGCATCTGATACTAATATATGGCTTTTCTGGAGAATTTTCAGTTGTTTATGCCACTTTGGATTTCATAGAGTTCAAAACCCGACTAAAACATAGCTTTTAGCTTATGACAAGAGTTCAGCACATAGTAGATTCTATTGAACTTTTGATCATTTAACATTGAGCCTTAGCACCTATACATTTGTATATTGATGCCCAGATTTTCTTTTTATGTGGGTTTTCCGTATACCAATATCATTTGCATAATCAGTTTGAGATTATAAAATACTTTCATTCAATAAATCAGAAAAGTTTGCATACATTTGAACAATGAGCTTTGACCCATGTTATAAAATCAAAAAAGTATAAAACATCCATACAAAAGAAAAAACAAAGAATTTTCTCATGATTTTTAAAAACCCAAAAATATGTTTGATGTAAACACAGTGGCTGCCTCTATATTTAGGACTTATTGCCAGACATTATGAGTGAGATTACTCCCCAATAACCTTCTCCTTCTAAGCTAAAAACCCAAAGAAATTTTTCCTTGCTCCCCAGGACTTTCTCCTTTGTATTAAAATATATTATATATATTTTTCCCTTAGTTTATTAAGCAACTGAATTCTTTCTGAATCACCTTACTTATACTACATTGATTCCCAGGGTTTTTGGTTGCTTAAATTCAGTTTTACCCTCAACAGATCATACCAAATGTGTGAAAATTATCCACCTTTTTTTTTTCCTAATTTTCTATTTAATACCCGGGGTGAAAAAGCTACTGGACAAAAACTGAATTACTTTTCAGAAATAAAGAGAATTTTTTTCATTTAAAATCTTTTACCCCTTCCTATGATGCCATGACAAAATAACAAATTGGTTATAATAACCCCCTTTCTAAATATGTCTATGCACATATTTAAACTTGTTTAACTTATCTTTCTATATACATGTATATGTACTTCAGACCCTTAGCTACATTGCTTACTAACCAAATCATTTCAATTTAATTCAAAAGGAAAAATATGCATGTACACATACCACATTATTTTCTTGGAATTCATCGATCTGCCTTGTGCATGACCTTGGTCTACACATGTACACACACATATGTATGCACATAGACTAGAACCTCACTAATTTAATATAAATTCAGCAAAACATTTTAGACAAGATTAAGATAATTTTACTAAAAGCTTTGGGTCATTGTATTGTGTATATGAAAACTATATAAGTACTTGTTAATGCATTTTTTAACAAGGACGTTATGCTTTGGACTTGTACATTTACGTAACAACCCGCTCGGAATAAGCCTAAATTCCAACCCAAAAAAGGCCCAGCGAAACTTAAAGCCACTCTAAACAGATCATTTATTCCTGTAAGGATATACTAAACAAGTATCACAAAGCAGTATAAACAATAATCAGAATCTCACATAGTGGAAGGGATAAAATATAATAGCATAAAATAGATGTACCATTTACTAAAAACCACAAATTAAGAAATACAATATTTCTCAAAGATACAAGGTACATCAATTATTCATTTTCCCAATTACACAATAATAATAGCAACAAAGCTACTGCCACTATAACTAAGTCTTCGAGGGGCTCCTTCTCCAAGCAATCATCCCTCATCCCCAGTTAGCAGCCTCACCTACTAACTTGTTAATGTTAAAAAAGAGGGAGGTTAGAACATAAAGTTCTGATGAGTGAAATACACATGATTTTAGGAATTAGTATTCCCTCAAACTTGGTAGTATAAACTTTTCATGTTATGTCTACATAAACAAACATACACATAAACAAACATATATAAGGTGGACATCGTAACAGTCACTTAAGGCCTATATGTAAATATGAGGGCAGACGTACTTACGACCACTTAATACCCATAACATCAATTAAGGTCAGACATCCTAATGGCCACTTAATAACCCATGAGGCTGGTTATTCTTATTCACTTAAGGTCATTTATTTCTATATTAAGAGTGGACATCCCTACATCACTTAATACACTATGGCAAACCCCTAACCACTTAAGACCTCATATCTAACGTCAATGTCATAATGTATATAATCTCTTTGTAGGGCGAGAAATAGTAATGGTCACTTATTACTGGGCAAGGGTCCGAAACACATTTTAAGAGAACCCATCCGACAGACCCTCTTGTTACTATCTAGATGTCCTTATGAGTGAACTCCCAATAGCTAAATACTTTCCTTAGATGGTGGTTCCTTTTTGGCCATATATATACACACACATACACACACACACTAGACATCACACATTATACTGTCCACTTGTAGATGTTGGATTTGCCGGGCGGTTCCAAGCAGGCTTCTTCTACAAGTTGGGCCTAGCCTCGTATCATAGTGTATTAAATATAATGGCCAATGATACTGAGACCTTTCACATTAACCGGGTTTACTTATAGATGCTGGATATGCTGGGCTATTCCGGACAGACTTCTACTACAAGTAACGGTTAACCTTGTGTCTATATTGACCAATATATCTAAGGCCATTAACACATGCACAATCATACAAATTCCTATGCGCACATTTAAATTCAAATTCCTAATATAACTGTATTTATTATGCACCAAAAACATATTACTATTATGTTTTATGCTATCTATATAAATATAAACATAAATTAAGTGAACGCAATTAACGCCCTAGCCACAATTTGAAAATGTCAGTCCCTATTTCAAATAAGAGGTATACAAGTTATTATTTCCCATATTTACTTCAATCAAGGCACATATGTAAGCATTGACATGTAACAATCAAAATGGGAAAAACAATAAAACCAATATAAAACTGGCAACCGTGTTTTGAATAGAATATTTAATTAATAAAAGATAAACATGGTGCTTGTACCCAGTGTACATAAATGTTTAAAATTCCTATTTTGTAACAGATTCAATTTTTATGTATATTTACATACCAAAGCTTAATATTTGAATATCTTGTAAATAATACGTTCAAATCTATTTATTTATTTTTGAATAAATAGAGATTTTAACCTATTGGATTTACAATTCCATCCAAATCTTAACCTTTTGTACTAAACCATACATAGATATTTCACAAAAACAAAATAAGTTAAATCCGACAAAACATAGAAAATTATATAATACCATCAAGCTTCTCTTTTATTAGTTCCATAATCATAAAACCACCAACATACATAGATTGAGAATTCATCGTAAGAACATAAACAAAATGGATGGTTTAAGGGATTATAATGTTGTGTTCTTTTCATATGAACTCAAACCATCCAAAACACAATATTCCAAGTCCCAACTAACAAATTATAGGAAAATAACAACTCATAAGAATTCCACTCAAATTGCTATTAGGAAGAGCAATAACGAGATTGAATAGAACAAGATTTGGATTTGGCCTTCGAGATCAAACGTGCTCCATCCTTTCAATATATATATATATATATATAAGAATAACATATTATAATCTTATGTATATATATGAATCTAAAGTCTAAAATATTCTTAAATCTATGTTAGAATAAGATGGAAAAGACAAAATAGATTAGGGAAATAGAAGAAACCTAGGCCCCTCTTTCTTTTCTGGAATTAGAGACGGATGAAAAGCATTATGGGGGCGCGGAGAAGAATGATTGTCGGGTTTGGAGTGAGGGTTTGAGGGTCTATTTATAGTTGACATCATGTTATGAACCATTATATCAGCTTGATTAAATCTAAGTAGCTCATTTTATATAAATTATAAATAAGTCCATATATTAAATAACCTTCATTGGGATCCCCAATAGGAGGGCGGTCGACACCCCCATAGGAGGGCGGTCGACACCCCTTCTAAAGGGGCAGTCGACCTCCCTTCTGGGTCAAGCCTAGGTGACAATCATCTCCTGTACGTTACTTTTTATTAATTTCTTATTGATTCCGATTGATTGCTTTCCTTATTATGATTATTTTTGTCCCCATTTTATGCGAATATATATATACACACACACACACAAACACACACACTAGTTGAATTCAAAAGGAATAGTCTTTTCATGCTCATCCAAATTAATATATTCCCGGTTTATATGTGTGTGTGCATATAAATATATTTGTAATTCAAACTCTGTACGTTAATATATACGCATAACTTACTTTATTAATATCTTCTCTACGCACGGACTTCGTTTTCATCAAATAAAATATGAAAATGGATCAGAATCTCGCTGCGGATGCAACTACAACAATTTTGTGGCCTAATTCTTAATTGACCAAAATTCTATTTTTAGCCCATCAAATTATTATTAATTATCATTGTTTATTTTAAATTAAATTTACTTATTTTTTGTTGGGTGTTACATTTGGATTGCTAGGGATCGAGTACTTATGATCATGTAAACTCACAATCATTTGGATTAATTAAGACACTACTATGGAAAAAACTTTAAAATTCTCAAAATTTGACTAAGTTCGTGATCTGTACGATTCCGAATAAGGGATCGGAAAACTCCTAAACAAGACCGAAGTAGAAGTTGGGCTAACTACGGGATTGACAAGACTAATAAATAGTGATGGGTAAGACTTCAAAGCAGGAATGAATCAGAAACATGCCTAAGTATGAGATCGGTACGTATCTGATATGAAGAAATTTAGAACTCGATAACTGATTAGTATTTTGTCAATAACTTGACATTAAGTTTAGAATGAAATATCGTTAGTTGGAGGAAAAAGCTAACAAAAAATAGGACCCACCATAGGTGTACCACCCTTATGGTGTAATCTGTAGGGGTCATACCAATCCTTAATGAGAGATCTGATTCTACTCCAATCCCTAAGGTGGGTGCGACCTTGACCCCAATTTGTGGTTTAGGTCCTATCTTCTTGGTTTCCCAAAATCCCCTGTCGATTCGACATCTCATCACTTCTATAAATACACCTTTAGTGGGTTTAGAAAACTTATCATCTTTTTTGGGATATTCTTCCATTTTCTTCTTCCTCAAATATCCTCGGATCTTCTTCCTCCTTTGATCTTCATCTTCACTTCCCCATGTGCAAACTCTGCCGAATATTGGAAACAACATCAATCTCTTCTATATTTATTCATGCAATAACTAACCGTACTCATAATCAATAGTATAATCAATCGATAACATCAAGTGAATGCAGGCCAGTGGTTTTCAAACCACTATATAAACTTGTGTCTCCTTTCTTGCTTTCCATTATCGTTTGCTTATTGTACTGTGATTTATGGCTGTATTTTTTGATTTGCATATGGATCGAGTGTTGGCATTTAAATAAGCATAATCACGTGCCAAAATTTTGATGCATCAGGTTGGTCCCACTACTCAAACTAAAGGAATCCATGCAGCTTAGAAAGCCACGACGAAGAAGAAGACGATGGACAAGCAAACAGAAGGCAGGATTACTCAAGGAGGGAGTCTGGAGGCTTCTTCTGAAGGAAATCCATCCCTACATTAAAATAAAGGGGATATGGATGAGGTGATGAATAACTTGTAAAACTTCCTCCAATCCGAAAGAACTTGCTAAAGCAATAAGAGGAAATAATGGCAAAGTTCCTCAACTAAGTCAGACAAATAAGATGACATGTTAATCAAATTACCATCATTGGACCCGAAACCAATGACATGAGGAAACTTAACTTGGAATCAGAGGCAACAATCCTCGCATCTAGAGAAGTTGGTACTGACACCCTCCTTAAGGATCAGTACTGATCCCTTGAACACAGAGGCAGCACCAATATAGCCGCCAGACTCTACATCTCCTGGTTGACATTCAATCCTTTTTGCAAATCAGAGTTCATGAAGGTTTTGGAAGCTAGACGCATTCAAGATAAAGTAAAGGATTAAATACACAAAACACTTGGATTGCGGGGGTGGGAAACGTTGATTAGCGCCAACTACATAAAAAGACAATCATATCATGGACATATTCATAAAGGCTTTGAGAGACAAACTATCTCGATCAGAATTGGTTGTGCAAACTGAAGTTTATTCTTTCTTACTATCAAGTACACTCGAAATCGATCGAACTTCAAGTTGTCGGTCTTGGAAGCTAAAACACCCGGCACCCCTTAGTATCCATAAATAAAACACTGAAAAACTGTAGAGTTCGTGGATATAACTGAATAATATCACAAATACTAGAATATACACGACATGTAAAATAATATAGCAGAAACATAAAGTAATCATAACTTATTATTTATTCTAGAAAAATATTCTTCATTTCAAAAATCAGCATCAATTAATAACAACAATAAATACCATGTCAAAATGTAACAACCCGCTCGAAATGGGCCGAAATTTCGACCTAGAAAAAGCTCATCGAAACTTAGAGCCATTCTGTATGGGTCGTTGGTTCTTGTAAGGATTACATTTGTACAGAATATATACATACACAGATACTTCGAATGGAAATCACACACAGCGGAAAGTTAAAATACATTACTAAAATAAGATGTACCATTTATTTCAAAACCACAGAAATACAACAATCACAGTTTCGTCTATTCAACGGGTACATCAAATGGTTTATTCTTACAAGATTCCAAAAAAAGTAAAACAATAACTAACAATAGTAGCATAGAAACTTCATCTTCTTCATCAGCTTCAATCATGACTTCATCCATGGCTTTCACCCCATCTACTGACCTGTTAGATACGTGGAGGAGAGGGGTTAGATCATAAAGTTTTGTGTGACTGAAGTATAGTGTTACTTAATGTCCATACCCTATATTTTTAGCGGGTTACATGTAACAACCCTGAATTTTGGGGTAAATTTAAAATTTATTTTAACTATTTTTAATGAGTTTTTGATATTTAAAATAATTTATTTAGAATAGTAAAGATTAAAAATTGATTTAAATCGAAGTTAGAATGAATAATTTAATTTTAATTATAAACAGAGTTAGAAATAGCGCGGTAGTTTGAAAAGTCAAACTTGAACTTTGACTGACCGTACGGGATGCAAAATTTAACGTATTTTAGTGAAACCAAAAATATTAGAATCTATTTAAAAATATCTTTCTAATGAATCCAAAAAATTGAAATTTCAAAGCGGGAATCAAAAGTTATGCCCAAACTAAAATTTAGAAAGGTCACTATGAAATTTATATAGGTCAAAAATGCTACTTTTTGCATACGAAGGAATTTGGACTCGAAACCACTTCCATTGAGTTCAGAATAATGTTTCTGCATTGAAAAACAGTAAACACTTGTATATTTCGAGTTTCAAAAATTATTTGTTTAAAATGTATTTTTAATATTAAATATATACGCCTTGAAAATAGCCATTTTTCAAACGACCTCCGTTTTCGATGAAACCACTTTGTTGGAACCGGAATATCAAAATATGGTTAAGTTTAATTTTTCATAATTTTTACAATTAATATATAATTATAATTGATTTTTCAGTGTAAACGGACAATTTTTGACTTTAAAAATTCATTAAAAATTCATACGAGCTCAGAATTGAACGAAATTAATTTTTCTTGGTCCGCAGCGTCAAAACATAGCTAAATATATTTTTCGGGAATTTTTGAAGTTAATATGTGACCCCGGTGAATTTTCATGTACGGTTGAATAAAATTTTTTGAAGGATTTATATTAAAAATAAATAAAGAACGCTGTAAACTTCAAAATTGGGCCTCGAGACATCTCCCATCGCGTGTAGAAGATGTCAAAACATTAAGATAGACACTAAGCATGTCTAATTCTGAGTTCGGGCCAAATCGGACCTTAATGGGCTAATTAGTGAATATAATAATATAAATATACTACTTAATCCCAACCCTAATCCTTCCCTACCAAAACTCAGTCGCCACTTCAGGTTTCATGGCCTAGAATGGTCAAAACTTCCTCCCTCAATCTCTCCCTCCTCTCTACGAATTAGAAGACAAACTATATATCATTTCGAAGCTCTTCTCCTCCTCTACCATTCCATAAGGTTATGATCGGATTTAGGCAAGAGATTTGGCCGAACCCATCCCCTCAACCCGCGGCCAAACAGCCCCCACCGCCCCCTGTAGGCCCCACCGCACTCTCCACCACCTAGGGCGCATGTAGCCCTCTCCTTCCTCTCCGATGTGCCACACTCCAATCGTCTTTAAGCTTCAGCAATCTCGAGTTAAATGGCAACCTAGTTTTGAAGGTTATGGGTTCAAAAATGAAAAAGGGGACGGCTTGGAACGTTGAAGAGGAAAGTGGAGGGAGGTTGACTTTTTCAACCTTTAATTATTTAATTAATTTAAATTCAATTTTGTCCAATCTTAATTTAACGATATCTCACTCATACGAACTCTGATTCGAACGATTTCAGGTGCGCCACGATCCGGAGAACGAGATCTTCGCAGTGAAACTAATTTGACCTGATTCTGAAGAAGTCAAATTTTTGCCAAATTTTGGCTCTGAACCGCGCAGAACCCAGTAATGAAGTGAGAATTCTATTTTAAAGTAACATTATTTATTCATTTATCCCACTACAAAATTTATATTCATCTTATATAAAATTCACGTTATTGTTGTGTATATTTATTCGGCGATTGGTTGATGATTGCGATGAGTTATTGAACTGATTTGTGAAATTTCTTGATTTAAGAATAATATATGTATATATATATTTAGATTGTTTTTGATTGTGAAATAAAAAAAACATTTGTAATAGAAAACACATATAGATTGTTGTGTAAAATTGAGATTGATGTATGTCGGTTGTAGTGAATAGTTAGATCGAAACATATGTCGTTCACTGAAATATTTAGTTTAGATTAAAAATATCCATTAGTCAATTAAGTATATATTAGCAAAATTCGTCTTTTCATATAGAAAGTGTATATTAACAAAATTTCTCTTTTCATATGGAAAACGTATGTTAACAAAATTTGTCATTGTATGTAGAAAAGGTTATGTTATCAAAATTTGTCATTTTATATAAAAAAAATTTGTTACAAAAAGAAAAATAACCTTTTGGTTAGAAACATGTTAGGAAAATAAAAATAACATTTTTATTAGAAATTTGGTATGTAAATAAAAAGATCATTTTATATAGAAATTACCTTTTATGTAAAATATGACATTAGACATAGAAATTACATTTTATGTAAAATATGACATTAGAAATAGAAATTACATTTTATGCAAAATATGACGTTAGATATAGTTAAACAACATTTATCATTTTTGTCTATTGAATTTGTTGGGAGGGTTTTATTGTCGCTTTGTTCAAAATAAAAAGATCATATTATTTTTTTAGCGTCGTTTTGTTTAAAATAAAAAGATTTGATTTTTAGTGTCGTTCTGTTTCAACTAAAAAGAATAGATTTTAGCGTCAAAATTGCTTACGCTAAAAAAAGAACATATTTTTAGTGTGGATTGTTTCAATTAAAAAGAATGGGATTAAAAGATTGCCTTTTTATGTAATTGTAACACCCCGAATTTCACTTAATACTAATGTTTAGTAATTAAAGAATAATTAATCTCAGACGTGAGAATTAAGGGAAATGGGTTGCGCCATTGTGTTCGTCTCGGAATTCTGGTTGAGATAGAGTCTGAGTTTGCGTGATTTGGACTTCGTATGAAGAAGTTATGGCCATCCGAAGTTTCAGAAAATTCAAAACAGATTTAAAATATTCAAAATTCAAATTTCAGAAGAGGCGGGAAAATTCCCGCCAGACAGAGGGTGTCGACACTAGGGTCGACATGGGTGTCGACCCCCCTTAAGGGGTCGACCCATGTGTCGACCCAGGGGTCGACCCCCCCTGTCGGTCAGTTTGGCCTGGGTGCACTGTTTTGAGCTTTGGGCTGTGTTTTGGGGCTGTGACAAAATCTGACGGCTCTAACCTAAATTAGGGTTAATCTAAGGGCCTAAAACACTTAACTAGTCTATAAATACACCCTAAGACTACCCTAATTCATACTAAAATTGGATACAACGTATCATGCCGTCAAAATGCAACTTGAAGGAGCCTCCATCAAATTAAAGAGGAAGATAACTTCTCAAATCAACTCTAGCAACTTAATCTTCTTCATAGGAGTGCTAATCAACAAGTTGTGAGTTTCTATGCCTTTAGCAAGCAATTACTAAACTAATTATGATAGGATATAATGAGGTTATGGTTATGTATGTGGATCAATGTAAGTTATGTTATCATATGCTATGTGTTCATGATGTTATGCAAGTTATGCAAGTCATATGCTATGTGTTCATGATGTTATGCAAGTTATGCAAGTCATATGCTATGTGTTCATGATGTTGTGCAAGTTATGCAAGTCATATGCTATGAGTTCATGATGCTAGTTATGCAAGTTTTATGCTATATGTTCATGATGCTAGTTATGCAAGTTTTATGCTATGTGTTCGTGATGCTAGTTATGCAAATCACTATGATAAACATTGATCCATTATGACACCATGTTATGCAAGTTTGGTGTTTGATTATATGCAAGTTCATATATGACATGTTATGCAAGTTTGGTGTTTGATTATATGCAAGTTCATATATGACATGTTATGCAAGTTTGGTGTTTGATTATATGCAAGTAACATGTGCAAGTTTACACCTTTGTATGATATGCATACATATGCAAGTTAACCCCTTTGTATGTCATACATACATATGCAAGTTTACCCCTTTGTATGACATAAGTAACTTATGCAAGTTACCCTCTTTATAACATATGTGATTCATGCAAGTTTGGGTTGATTATTTATGCTAGTTGGGTTTGATGCTATGGTCATATATGCAAGTTGACACCTTTAAAACCCATGTGATGCTAATGTTATGCTAAGTTGAACCCATTGTATTTGTGATGAATCTTCCCTTTTAAGTATGTCATGTTAGCATATTACGTGGGGAACGATGGGGTTAATATTCATGTTAACAAAATTGTGGTGAAATTGGTATGAAGTTGCATACCATGAGTGGATGGACATAATTGAGTCAATTATGTACATCATTAAATTGGAATTAATTAGGGAAAATTAATTCAAAATATGGGGGTGATTAATTAGGTGAAATTAATCGACTAAGACACGAGGTTGGACCCTTTTGTAGCATAAGACTGCCCGGAACCGACCGGCAAATCCAGCAGCTACAAATGATTGGCCCAATGTGAGAGGTCTTAGGCAATACGTGACAAGTGTAAAGACACGAGGTTAGACTCGGTTATGGCGTAAGGCTGCCCGGAACCGACCGGCAAATCCAGTTGCCATAAAAGACAGTCTAATGTGAGAGGTCTTTAAAAGGTTACGTCCTTAATCAATTAAGAAACACTTAACCAGATAAGCATGTAGTGGGGCATGAGGGGTTAAGTGGGTGCCTTGGGTGGCATGTGGAGATTAAGTAAGTGCATTGGGTGGCATGTGGAAATCTAGTGGGTTGCCTTGGGTGGTAATAGAAAATACGATTAGAATACTTAACCAAGTGGAAACATGTAACTAAACATGATTAAAGGGTTAAGTGGGATGCACTAGAAAAAGGGACAAGCTTAGGTGGGTAGCTTGTGGGGGCCCATTTCAACCAGTAACCCATATGTATCTTATTGGGCTCGACCCTTGTCGAGGACGGGACACGCGTACTGGTCTTGACTATAAGAGGCCAAAACGGGTTAGCTGTGGCAACGCAAGTCCAATGGGTTTCATATGCGTGTGTGGACCCGGGCTGGTAGGTAAGACGTTGTTGCATCGTGTAGGTATAAGCCGTGCACCGTTGATTGTATCGGGTTGCCACTTTGGGGAGTGATACACCCCATAGTGGGGCCAGCACGGGTATCTACGGTAGGGAGCCGATCGCTTGGGGAGTAGTGGGTACACCTAGTGGAGATAGGGACAGACGGCACCTATGTAGTCAGCTAGGGGTACACGAAACTACTAGTTAAATTTTCTAAGTCCTTGGGTGGGATCAACCTTTAAGTAGGAATGTAATTACCCTTGGGTGGTTAGATGCGTCTTTACCGATATCTTAGTTTATCCTATGTCTAGTTGGCTGCTTAGTGTAGTCATTTATCCCCAGTCGTTACCGTGCCAAGTTTATATCATACCCTAATTACTTTAATGATTGTATTGTTAAAGTTATAGGGCTCACTCAGACTTATGTTTGACCCCGTTGTTTTTATCTTTTTCCCAACCCTCAGGTTCTCAGAGTGGGTCTAGCACTAGTGGGCTTTGATCAGATTGCTTTATCTATCTTTTGGAGCTTGGACCGTGATGTAAAGCTCAGCTTATCTTTCTATTATGGCTATTAGTTATGTAGTGGGATTATGTACTTATGTTTTTAACGAGATGGATATTTTGTACTTGACTCTTGTTGGTTTTTGATATGTAACCAAACATGTTTACCTTCTGCTGCAATGAAATGATGTTTTAAATTTCAAGTATTACTTATATCTGTTTTGTTGTAATTTTTCTGTTCTATATTCACTTAAAATACTCCACCGAAGTTAAGGCATTCCCTTAGTGAGTGACCTTAGCGGGTGTGGGGTGTTACACGTGGTATCAGAGCTGAAGGTTACCAGAACAGATAAAACTTTTAGAAAAACTATTTTTCTAAGAACATTTTTGAAGGAGTATTTTCAAAAACATGTCTTTTAAGAGAAAAGTTTTTGAAAGAAAAGCATAATCCCCAATAGCCATATCTTTATCTTTCGAATTCTCCGTTTTGAATCTTTCCTTTTTCGTTTCAGCATGGCTGAAGATCTTAACTTTCCGGAGGGTGTAGCGATACCAGTATGGTATAAGAGGTCGATGGAGGCTAGGGCCACCACTGCGGGTCCAGCAAATGTTCCTCCACCAACAGTAGCACCCGATCTTCCTCCCCCTCCTCCTCCTCAAGCGGATACTTTTGCTAAGACTTGCAAGGAATTTAAGGCTATAGGAGGGAAACCTTTTCAAGGATCAGAAACTTTTGTGGAAGCTAGGGATTGGCTTAAGGAGGTGGAAGAGTCGATAGATATCTTTGAGAAGGAAGAAGGAAAGAAGTTCAAGTTAGCTGCTTGGTTAATGAAGGGAGAGGCCTCGTTCTAGTGGGAGGTCACTAATGGAGAGCGCCCTGTTGACTCTTGGGCGGATTTCAGGCAAAGGTTTGTGGCAAAGTTTCTCTCAAGGGCGGAGGAAAACTTGTATATGGAAAGGTTCTTGACTCTAAAGCAAGGAAACCTATCAGTGAAGGAATATGTCAACAAGTTTAATCAGCTAGCAAGATTTGGCATAGACATGGTGAATACACCGGAGAAGAAGGCTTTGAGGTTCGTTAAGGGCTTGAATGAACCAATGCATGGATTGGCTATGACTCACATCCCTATGGGGGCCACCTTTGAGAATCTAGCAGACATGGCACTCATGCATGAGGAAGAGAAGGGTCCCAATGCTAATAAGGCACCCGAGAAGAAAGGAGATCAGAAGAGACCTCAACAGCAACAGCAAAACAAGGGTGGGAAAGGCAACGGTGGCAAGGGAAAGAAGAAGTGCTTCAATTGTGGGACACCAGGCCACCAAAGCAAAGACTGTCGGAAGAAGAAGAAGACTGGCTGCTTCCACTGTGGCGAAGCAGGGCATCTAGTGAAGGATTTCCCTAAGAAGGGGGCAAAGGACGGGATCTACCTCAGGGGGACAGGTGCAAGCTCTTATGGCACCAGGTCAGGCAAGGGGGCAAGTTCAGGCTCTCGCGGTTCCACCGATTCAGGAAAGAGGTAGAACTATTTCCGTTGAAAGTCTGGTTTTTCTGTTTGATCATCCTGTCCGTACTTTATTCGACTCTGGCGCATCGCATTCGTTTATCTCATCATCATTAGTTGAGTCACTGCACTTAGACACCAGTCTAGTAGATGATCCCTTGGTTGTTTCAAACTCAATTGGGGGCTCCACTTATTTGTCCATGATATGTTTGGGTATGAAGATTTCCATACTTAGCGTTGAGTTTAGATGTGATGCTTTTGTTTTGGGCTTCACGGGCTATGGGTTGATTTTGGGCATGGACTGGTTATCCAGTAATGGTGCCGTTCTTGATTGTGAAAGGAGAGTTGTTAGGCTCATGACCCGCTTGGGTAACACTATCGAGATCTCTTGTAATCCCATGGATTCTGTTATGCTAAGTTATCTTGAATCGCTTGACGCTTCGGTCGAGAGTTTGCGATCTGTTAGAGTGGTCCGGGAGTACTCGGATGTGTTTGAGGAGGTGAAGGGCTTACCTCCGAAGCGGGAGATAGACTTCCGAATATATCTGGTGGACAATGCTAAACCAGTATCTTTGCCAATGCACCACATGGCTCCTCGTGAGAGGAGGGAACTCCATAAGCAAGTAGGGGAGTTGCTTGAGAAGGGGTTCATAAGACGAAGTATATCGGAGTGGGGTGCTCCGGTAGTTTTTGCCACGAAGGCGGATGGGTCCCTCAGACTTTGTGTAGACTATAGAGAACTCAAACAAGCTCACAAAGAAGAATAGACACCCATTGCCGAGGATTGATGATCTCTTTGATCAGTTGGTTGGCGCCTTAGTGTTTTCGCAGTTGGACTTAGCCACGGGGTTTCATCAGTTGAGAGTGGCTGAGGATAGCATAGACAAGACTGCCTTTAGGACTCCGGATGGTTTCTATGAGTGGCTGGTGATGCCCTTTGGTTTGACGAACTCCCCTGCATACTTTGTTGATTTGATGAGTAGGGTGTTCAGGGAGTACCTAAATAAGTTCGTGGTGGTCTTTGTGGATGACATCTTAGTCTTTTCTAAGAGTGAAGAAGAGCATGCCCTACATCTTAGGGAAGTGTTAGAGACTCTCCGAGCGCATAGCCTCAAGGCTAAATTCTCTAAATGTCACTTTTGGAGGAAGGAAGTGCGGTTCTTGGGGCACGTGGTCTCCAAGGAAGGGATAGCTGTGGATACCGCGAAGGTAGTGTCCATCCAAGATTGGAAGGTTCCGAAGAATGCTACCGAGGTGAGGAGTTTCTTGGGGTTAGCTGGCTACTATAGGAAGTTTATCAAGGACTTCACAAAGATATCAGCCCCATTAACTCGCTTGATGAAGAAGAATCTAGTCTTCACATGGGACGTAGATTGTGATGATGCGTTCCAACGGTTAAAGAGAGCTTTAACCACAGCTCCAGTCTTAGTGTTGCCAGATGGGAGTAAGCCATTTGTTGTTTATACCGATGCTTGTGGGAAAGGACTAGGCACAGTCTTAATGCAAGAGGGAAGGGTAATAGCCTATGGTGGAAGGCAGTTGAGAGTGCATGAGAAAAATTACCCTACCCATGATCTAGAGTTGGCCGCTATTGTTTTTGCGCTTAAGTCTTGGCGCCATTATCTTCTTGGCGAGAGGTTCGAATTGTTCACTGACCACAAATCATTGAAGTACTTGTTTTCTCAAAAGGATTTGAACTTAAGACAGCAAAGGTGGATGGAGTTCTTAGCATCCTATGATTTCGAGATAGCGTATACCACTGGCAAGGGTAACGTGGTGGCAGACGACTTAAGCAAAAAAAGGTTGTCCTTGAGTCCATTGGTCGTGGAACGACGAAGCTTGGAATTTATCTCGATGTTTGATTTCAGACCTTCCGTTGACTTTACACCCGGTTTGCTAGCATCCTTAGAGGTCAGACCTACTTTTTTGGGACGGATTGGCAAGGCACAGCGGGATGACCCACAGTTGGTTGAGTTAGTAGAGAAGCTCATAAGGGGGGAGTCGTCCAGCCATTTGAGTAGTTACAGCCTAGACGATAGGGGGTGGTTGCGTAGAGACGGTAGACTTTGTGTACCACAAGACGAGGGTTTGAGGAAGGCTATACTTGATGATGCGCATCGTTCGAAGATGACCATTCATCCCGGTAGGGACAAGATGTACCAAGACATGAAGCGAGTTTTCTTTTGGGCCGGTATGAAGAAAGATGTGGCCGAGTATGTCGCTAGATGCTTGGTGTGCCAACAAGTGAAAGCGGAGCAAAATAAACCTGGTGGGTTGCTTCACCCATTGGAAGTTCCGCAATGGAAGTGGGATAGCGTCTCGATGAATTTTATTGATGGGTTACCGAGATCGAGGAAGGGTAATACGGGAATTTGGGTTGTGGTAGACAGACTTACTAAGAGTGCCCATTTCATACCCGTGAAGAGCAAGAGGACTGCTCCATGGCTAGCTTCAGTTTACCTTCGAGAAATAGTTCGATTGCATGGGGTACCTTCTAGTATAGTGAGTGATCGAGATCCTATCTTCACTAGCGAGTTTTGGAAGAGTTTGCAAGAGGCAGTAGGGACTCAGTTGTGTTTGAGCACCGCATATCATCCTCAGACGGACGGCCAGACCAAGAGGGTGAATCGCGTTCTAGAAGACCTTTTGAGGTTATGTATCTTAGATTTTGGAGGTACATGGGAAGAGCATCTTCCATTGGTGGAGTTCGCATATAATAACAGCTTTCAATCTAGTGTTGGCATGGCTCCTTTTGAAGCTCTTTATGGAAGGCCTTGTCGATCACCTACATATTGGTGGGAATCTACGGATAAGATCTTGCTTGGGCCTGATATGGTTAGAGAGACTTCGGAAAAGATTGATTTGATTAGAAGAAGGATGAAAGCGGCGCAAGACAGACAGAAATCTTACGCGGATAAGAGGAGGACGGATCTTGAGTTTGATGTTGGGGACATGGTTTTTGTCAAAGTATCTCCATTACGGAATGTTGTTCGCTTTAGGTCCGTTGGGAGGTTAGCACCAAGGTTTGTAGGACCGTTTCCTATTAAGGAAAGGATTGGACAGATGGCATATAGAGTGGATTTACCCGAGAGACTTAGTGGGGGTACATGACGTATTCCATGTGTCACATTTGAGGAAGTGCCTACATGAGACCGCAGAGGTGGTAGAGCTGAGCTTGCTTAGAGAAGTGGAGGTAGAGCGTGATGCGACTATTCGACGAGCTCCTACCCGCATCCTTGGGTCAAAGATTAGGAAGTTGAGAAACAGAGAGGTTCGACTAGTCAAAGTGCAATGGGGAGAGGATGAGAGCAATGCTACTTGGGAGACAGAAGCGAAGATGCGTTCATTGTACCCATTCCTTTTTGAGGGTATGTCTTTTAACTTCGCCTTTATCGTTTGTCTAGTACTTATCTTATCTTTAGTATGTCCTCTCATTAGTACCTTTGACCTTTAGATAGGGTAAACCTATGGTTGAAACATGTGTTTGAGACATGTTATGATTGATGGATGCGTGTGGATGCAAGTGTTTGCTAGTGGTTGCTCGTGGATGCATATACACACACTTTAGACACTAGATCGGCTCAGTCACTTCATATTGCATATTGCATATAATTGTGTGTAGGTAGCTATATTAATGGATGTATAATGGTTGTGTTGTCATATGGATGATGCATTTTGGTGTATGGTTGTGCACACATGTTGTAATAGTATGTGTCGATAGGATTCTTTCGCATACATATTGGATGCATGGCACTATCATGGTTTGCATTAAGGAGGTCGACTGAATCAGTAGACTGCCTAATTTTGCATTAGTATACGGACATATACACACACTTTTTGCATATGTTCATACATCATTAGGAATTTCTAAGGACAATGGTTGCTTATGTTGATGGTTTAGTAGATGGTTGTTTGGTTGGTAGGATACGTTCTTCTAGACTTAGAGATTTCGGGGACGAAATCCTTTAAGTAGGGGAGAATGTAACACCCCGAATTTCACTTAATATTAATGTTTAGTAATTAAAGAATAATTAATCTCAGACGTGAGAATTAAGGGAAACGGGTTGCGCCATTGTGTTCGTCTCGGAATTCTGGTTGAGATAGAGTCCGAGTTTGCGTGATTTGGACTTCGTATGAAGAAGTTATGGCCATCCGAAGTTTCAGAAAATTCAAAACAGATTTAAAATATTCAAAATTCAAATTTCAGAAGAGGCGGGAAAATTCCCCCAGACAGAGGGTGTCGACACTAGGGTCGACATGAGTGTCGACCCCCCCAAGGGGTCGACCCATGTGTCGACCCAGGGGTCGACCCCCCCCCCTGTCGGTTAGTTTGGCCTGGGTGCACTGTTTTGAGCTTAGGGCTGTGTTTTGGGGCTGTGACAAAATCTGACGGCTCTAACCTAAATTAGGGTTAATCTAAGGGCCTAAAACACTTAACTAGTCTATAAATACACCCTAAGACTACCCTAATTCATACTAAAATTGGATACAACGTCATCATGCCGTCAAAATGCAACTTGAAGGAGCCTCCATCAAATTAAAGAGGAAGATAGCTTCTCAAATCAACTTCTAATCAACTCTAGCAACTTAATCTTCTTCATAGGAGTGCTAATCAACAAGTTGTGAGTTTCTATGCCTTTAGCAAGCAATTACTAAACTAATTATGATAGGATATAATGAGGTTATGGTTATGTATGTGGATCAATGCAAGTTATGTTACCATATGCTATGTGTTCATGATGTTATGCAAGTTATGCAAGTCATATGCTATGTGTTCATGATGTTATGCAAGTTATGCAAGTCATATGCTATGTGTTCATGATGTTGTGCAAGTTATGCAAGTCATATACTATGAGTTCATGATGCTCGTTATGCAAGTTTTATGCAATATGTTCATGATGCTAGTTATGCAAGTTTTATGCTATGTGTTCATGATGCTAGTTATGCAAATCACTATGATAAACATTGATCCATTATGACACCATGTTATGCAAGTTTGGTGTTTGATTATATGCAAGTTCATATATGACATGTTATGCAAGTTTGGTGTTTGATTATATGCAAGTTCATATATGACATGTTATGCAAGTTTGGTGTTTGATTATATGCAAGTAACATGTGCAAGTTTACACCTTTGTATGATATGCATACATATGCAAGTTAACCCCTTTATATGTCATACATACATATGCAAGTTTACCCCTTTGTATGACATAAGTAACTTATGCAAGTTACCCTCTTTATGACATATGTGATTCATGCAAGTTTGGGTTGATTATTTATGCTAGTTGGGTTTGATGCTATGGTCATATATGCAAGTTGACACCTTTAAAACCCATGTGATGCTAATGTTATGCTAAGTTGAACCCATTGTATTTGTGATGAATCTTCCCTTTTAAGTATGTCATGTTAGCGTATTACGTGGGGAACGATGGGGTTAATATTCATGTTAACAAAATTGTGGTGAAATTTGTATGAAGTTGCATACCATGAGTGGATGGACATAATTGAGTCAATTATGTACATCATTAAATTGGAATTAATTAGGGAAAATTAATTCAAAATATGGGGGTGATTAATTAGGTGTAATTAATCGACTAAGACACGAGGTTGGACCCTTTTGTAGCATAAGACTGCCCGGAACCGACCGGCAAATCCAGCGGCTACAAATGATTGGCCCAATGTGAGAGGTCTTAGGCAATACGTGACAAGTGTAAAGACACGAGGTTAGACTCGGTTATGGCGTAAGGCTGCCCGGAACCGACCGACAAATCCAGCTGCCATAAAAGACAGTCTAATGTGAGAGGTCTTTAAAAGGTTACGTCCTTAATCAATTAAGAAACACTTAACCGGATAAGCATGTAGTGGGGCAAGAGGGGTTAAGTGGGTGCCTTGGGTGGCATGTGGAGATTAAGTAAGTGCCTTGGGTGGCATGTGGAAATCTAGTGGGTTGCCTTGGGTGGCAATAGAAAATACGATTAGAATACTTAACCAAGTGGAAACATGTAATTAAACATGATTAAAGGGTTAAGTGGGATGCACTAGAAAAGGGACAAGCTTAGGTGGGTAGCTTGTGGGGGCCCATTTCAACCAGTAACCCATATGTATCTTATTGGGCTCGACCCATGTCGAGGACGGGACACGCGTACTGGGCTTGACTATAAGAGGCCAAAACGGGTTAGCGGTGGCAACGCAAGTCCAACGGGTTTCATATGCGTGTGTGGACCCGGGCTGGTAGGTAAGACGTTGTTGCATCGTGTAGGTATAAGCCGTGCACCGTTGATTGTATCGGGTTGCCACTTTGGGGAGTGATACACCCCACAGTGGGGCCAGCACGGGTATCTATGGTAGGGAGCCGATCGCTTGGGGAGTAGTGGGTACACCTAGTGGAGATAGGGGCAGACGGCACCTATGTAGTCAGCTAGGGGTACACGAAACTACTAGTTAAATTTTCTAAGTCCTTGGGTGGGATCAACCTTTAAGTAGGAATGTAATTACCCTTGGGTGGTTAGATGCGTCTTTACCGATATCTTAGTTTATCCTATGTCTAGTTGGCTGCTTAGTGTAGTCATTTATCCCAGTCGTTACCGTGCCAAGTTTATATCATACCCTAATTACTTTAATGATTGTATTGTTAAAGTTATAGGGCTCACTCAGACTTATGTTTGACCCCGTTGTTTTTATCTTTTTCCCAACCCTCAGGTTCTTAGAGTGGGTCTAGCACTAGTGGGCTTTGATGAGATTGCTTTATCTATCTTTTGGAGCTTGGACCGTGATGTAAAGCTCAGCTTATCTTTCTATTATGGCTATTAGTTATGTAGTAAGATTTTGTACTTATGTTTTTAACGAGATGGATATTTTGTACTTGACTCTTGTTGGTTTTTGATATGTAACCAAACATGTTTACCTTCTGCTGCAATGAAATGATGTTTTAAATTTCAAGTATTACTTATATCTGTCTTGTTGTAATTTTTCTGTTCTATATTCACTTAAAATACTCCACCGAAGTTAAGGCATTCCCTTAGTGAGTGACCTTAGCGGGTGTGGGGTGTTAAAGTAATATTGTTGTTTTCGTTAAAAAGCATTGACGACAAACAAAGTTATCTTTTTATTTGTTTTGTTGAAATGTTAGAAGTGATATAACAAAAAAAAAAAAAATCCCTTTATGTTAGAAATATGTCATTTGTTATTATAAATCTGTGTAAACAAATATATCACGGTTGTTTTGATTGAAAATAAATACCTCATGGTTGTTAAGATAATATAGTTGAAAAACAAATGTATCATATTTGTTTTATTGAAACCAATATCTCATGTTTGATTAAGATGAAATGGTTGAAACCAAAATATCATTTTTGGTTAATTAGAGATTTGTTAGGAAATAACATTATCATTTTATTTTGTTTAGTTTACATAGAAAATGTTTACAAATAAAATATTCTCTTATAAGTTACTAGTAAATATAGAAAAGATTAACAAATAAAATATATATTTATTTGTCACTAGAGTTCATAGGAAAGAGGTAGGGAAATAAAAGTGTTATGTTAGATGAAAATAAAATTTAAAGGGAAAAGGAAAAACCCAAAATTTCCATTTTGGTGAAGAAAAAGAATGAAAACCAAAATTTACATTTTGGTCAAAGAGTAGAAAAGAATACATTCTATTTAATGTAGTCAAAGAATAGAAAAGATTTCACTTTTCTATAAGGTAACAAATGAATGTAAATGGATGACTACATTTTATATGTAATCAAAACAAAGTATTTAAAATTACAATTTTCATTGTAAATAACGATTTCATAGGAATTTATATTTTCCTACGTAAATAAAGAATGAAATGAAAATTTGCATTTTTAAAATGTGAATTTACACTGTATGATAGAAATTACATTTTTACATGTGATTTAGATATGAATGAGAATGGTAAATTAAAAATTACATTCCTTTAAAATGTGAATTTACACCGTATGATAAAAATTACATTTTTATATGTAATTTATATATGAATTTACATCGCATGATAAAAATTACATTTTTATATGTAATTAAGGTATGAACTTGCATTGTAATAAAGATCACATTTTTATATGTAAACAAATGTATAATTTATACCGCATAAATAAAAAATTACATTTTTATATGTAATTAGAAGAGAGAATTTGCTCTGTAAATAGAATTCCATTTTTTTATGTCAATTATGTCAATATAAAAGTATGTCATTTATGATAGTAGACAAAGTTAGAATTTAAAGAGATTACCTTGTTAATTGTCAATGTGTTAAATTAAGAAGATTTTGGTTTCAAAATGTCATCAATTTTGAAATAAAGGAATTTTTTTATTTTATATTCAATTAATGAAATTAATTGACGTTGGTTTAGAAAGATTACGTCTTTGGTGTCAATATATTAAAGTAAAAAGATATGGTTTTAAAATTGTACATCTTGAAAAGATTTTTATTAGAAAATCATAAAAATAGGGAAAGTTACAATTTATATTAAGATACTTGAAATCAAGAGATTTTGAAATAAAAAATACTTTAAAATTAAGATTCTTTAATGGAAAGGATAATTTCAAATAATGACATGTTTTAAAAAATTAATTATAATTATAAATTATAATTGTGCTTGGACACGAGGTTAGGTTACATTTGTGGTAGAAGCCTGCCCGGACCCGACCGACATATCCAGCAGCCACAAATGTTGAACCTAATGTGAGAGGTCCAAGTGCACAAATACGAAACGGGTCATGACACGCGGTTAAGCCCAACTTGTGGGATAAGTCTGCCCGGAGCCGATCGACACATCCAGCATCCACAAGTTGTAGGCTTAATATGAGGGGTCTAGCCCATTATAAAAATATAAAGGGATAAGATAATGAATTGGGCTATTAAATCCGTTTTAAAATAGTGACACTTTTTTTAACCCAAACGAGTTTATCGATTTATTTCATCCAATTTATAATGAATATAAAAAGAGGAATAATTTCAAAATGAATATTTTAAAAATTAAAGTAAACATTATTGTGTGTTATGTTATATATCAAAATGAATGAAACCAAGTGCTCTTTACTTGTTATGATAATCACAATAATGAAATGGACGGAGGAATTATATGTATATATATATATAAATTAAAAGAAAATGGATCGAGCGGGGTAGTTTACATTTTAGAATCGTACTTTTAGTTGATTATACCGAAATATCCGACCGTCGGATTTTCCCAAATCTGTAACCGTTAGGTTCGCCTTGGGAAGATCTTTCCAACGTTATAAATTATGTTAAAATCCAACGGTTAGATTTAGAGAAATGTGTAAAACAAATTTGGGTGAAAACAGTGCCAATGTCGCCTTTTGACTTGGAGCGTCGTTAAATGAAATTTAATTATTTTTATATAAATAAAAATAAAGGTTGATCGTTATATATTAATATCAACGATATGAAATGATTTATATATATATATATAAGCGAGGATCATTTGAAAAGTCCGAGTTCAGTCTCATTTCAAATGATCATACGACGAATGAAAGTCGAAGAGTTGAAGACGGTGATTGAAGACCGGCGATCTTCACATCGAATGGACGACAACTGCTGATGCCCGTGATTGGAGTAGCTATCTTGAAGGGGCTACAGTGGTGGTCGTCCAGACGTAGTGTTGATTAGTACGGATTTGGCTTTCGCTCAGACCCAGAGCATAAGCTTATGAATGGAATGTGTGCCTGACATTGTACTCCTTTATATTGTATTTATTGATTTTCTGTCGAATGTATGAATGTTTGGTGGCAGATAATTTGTTCTCTTTCTTAACACCCTTTCATATATTTCGGCAAAGGATTGGTAGTGTGATATGGAGTGACGATGTGGCATGCTAAGATGCATATGATCAAGGCTTTGTTGAAAAGCAGGCCTTGTGGGATGATCAAAGCATAACCTGTTTAGGCATAGCTTTGTGTATAGCGTGACTTTGCGAGCCTCACCCACCAGCGGAGTCTAAAACGGGAGAAGGGAACGCAGGGAGAGTAGCACATTTCTTTCTAGCTAGAAGTGGTGTTTGGATTTTAACACGGCCCGACATTTTTACTTATGTGGATGATGGAATGAGGTGCCTCAGATGATAGGTCCTATAGGACAGGGAAACGTGTGTTCAGGAATAACTAATCTGCAACTCGTATGGTGGACCGGCCTTGCAGCTATCCAAGGGTTCACTGCGGGGGTTCCTGAGACATTAGCTAGAGTGTCTCGAATCGGTAAGGAGCTCCTCCCTAGCCTTGACTCATGATGGAAATCCAAACTTCCAATGTGACCTCATGCGGATTTAATTGTATTACTAGTATGGAAGCATAGTATTATGGTATCTATGTGTCCTAGGATTGATACATTATGATTGAACTGTTTTTGAAAAGTTATATACACTAATAATAATATAAAATTCGTTTTTATCGTACCAAGCATGTTTAATCACCATAAGGTAAAACTCTATCCTCTGGTGTCCCTTGCATTGTGTGAAGGAACCTGAGTCTTATGGTGATTCCATTTTTCTTAAAGCATTGCGTTGTTTAACGATTTACTTTAAGTTATGCACGGCAATCCATTGGAGTAAACCCGTTCCACGTTAGCGGCTGGTCCTTGGATTTGCTTTATTACTATTAGTTAAATTAGTTAAGAATTATCACACCAGTCCCATGACTGACCCGTTGTTTGTTTCCACCTTTACAAACTCGGGTGCCCTCTTTCCACACGGGCAGTCGAGTAGTTTATCTACAGGTTCTTATCTCGAGCAGGATTCTAGATTGAAGCCTAAAGCTGTGTCCAGAGCATAGTTGTCTTCCGCTGCCTTAGTGATTTTATTTCCGATGCAATGTATTAAAATATTGTAATTTATCTTCCGCTGTAATTTTATTCCAATGTACTTTGATATTCTGTACTCTGATGTAACATTATTGTAATGTAATAAAAGTCTGCAGTTGTTGTTCTGATGTTGTTGTATTCCCAAAGTTAAAGTATTCGTGGATTTCCAACTTTGGGTCAGACTTGTGTGGTTTATGGTCGATCCAAAGTGCGGGAATTTATGGGTCTTTACAGTTGGTATCAGAGCTTTGGTTAGCTCAAATCTTTGGGATACAACTCTTTAGAATTGAACAAAAGACTCATCAGAGATTGGATTAGTAATATCTAATAAGAATACTCATTAGAGATAGGATCAGCAGTATCCTAGAATGAGAAAACTCATTAGAGATGGGGTTAGTAATGCCCTAGAATAAGTTGAGAGTGCCCAATTTATAATTAACGTATTCGTGATTAAATTAATCTATTTTAGAAAATATGATTTTTGAATATATAAAAGCTATATGTTTTAAAAGCTAATCAACTAATTGACTGATGGTTGTGTAATGTAATTATTAGTTCAACTAATATAATTATAGAAACGAATTAAAGAATGAAAGTTGAGATAGGATGCTTAAACAACTTTAGCTTCGTTCCTTTTCGAGGACGAAAAGTTTTTAAGTGGGGGAGGTTGTAACAACCCTGAATTTTGGGGTAAATTTAAAATTTATTTTAACTAATTTTAATGAGTTTTTGATATTTAAAATAATTTATTTAGAATAGTAATGATTAAAAATTGATTTAAATCGAAGTAAGAATGAATAATTTAATTTTAATTATAAACAGAGTTAGAAATAGCGTGGTAGTTTGAAAAGTCAAACTTGAACTTTGACTGACCGTACGGGATGCAAAATTTAATGGATTTTAGTGAAACCAAAAATATCAGAATCTATTTAAAAATATCATTCTAACGAATCCGAAAAATTGAAATTTCATAGCGTGAATCAAAAGTTATGCCCAAATTCAAATTTAGAAAGGTCACTATGAAATTTATATAGGTCAAAAATGCTACTTTTTGCATACGTAGGAATTTGGACTCGAAACCACTTCCATTGAGTTCAGAATAATGTTTCTGCATTGAAAAACAGTAAACACTTATATATTTCGAGTTTCGGAAATTATTTGTTTAAAATGTATTTTTAATATTAAATATATACGTCTTGAAAATAGCCATTTTTCAAACGACCTCCGTTTTCGACGAAACCACTTTTGTTGGAACCGGAATGTCAAAATATGGTTAAGTTTAAATTTTCATAATTTTTACAATTAATATATAATTATAATTGATTTTTCAGTGTAAACGGACAATTTTTGACTTTAAAAATTCATACGAGCTCAGAATTGAACGAAAATAATTTTTCTAGGTTTGCAGCGTCAAAACATTGCAAAATATTTTTTTGGGAATTTTTGAAGTTAATTTGTGACCCCGGTGAATTTTCATGTACGGTTGAATAAAAAAATTAAAGGATTTATAATAAAAATAAATAAAAAACGCTGTAAACTTCGAAATTGGGCCTCGAAACATGTCCCGTCGCGTTTAGAAGACGTCAAAACATTAAGATAGACACTAAGCATGTCTAATTCGGAGTTCGGGCCAAATCGGACCTTAATGGGCTAATTAGTGAATATAATAATATAAATATACTCCTTAATTCCAACCCTAATCCTTCCCTACCAAAACTCGGCCGCCACTTCAGGTATCATGGCCTAGAATGGCCGAAACTTCCTCCCTCAATCTCTCCCTCCTCTCTACGAATTAGAAGACAAACTATATATCATTTCGAAGCTCTTCTCCTCCTCTACCATTCCATAAGGTGATGATCGGATTTAGGCAAGAGATTTGGCCGAACCCATCCCCTCAACCCGCGGCCAAATAGCCCCCACCGCCCCCTGTAGGCCCCACCGCACCCTTCACCACCTAGTGCGCATGTAGCCCTCTTCTTCCTCTTCGATGTGCCACACTCCGATCGTCTTCAAGCTTCACCAATCTCGAGTTAAATGGCAACCTAGTTTTGAAGGTTATGGGTACAAAAATGAAAAAGGGGACGGCTTGGAACGTTGAAGAGGAAAGTGGAGGGAGGTTGACTTTTTCAACCTTTAATTATTTAATTAATTTAAATTCAATTTTGTCCAATCTTAATTTAACGATATCTCACTCATACGAACTCCGATTCGAACGATTTCAGGTGCGCCACGATCCTGAGAACGAGATCTTCGCAGTGAAACTAATTTGACCTGATTCTGAAGAAGTCGAACTTTTGCCAAAATTTGGGTCTGAACCGCACAGAACCCAGTAACGAGGTGAGAATTCTATTTTAAAATAACATTATTTATTCATTTATCCCACTACAAAATTTATATTCATCTTATATAAAATTCACGTTATTGTTGTGTATATTTCAATTGCCCCTTAAGGCACCCACTAGATTCCTACATGCCACCTAAGGCACTTACTTAACCCTTTAATCATGTTTACTTACATGTCCCACTTTGGTTAAGTATTCTAATCGTATTTTTCTATTGCCACCCAAGGCAACCTACTAGTCTCATCATGCCACCCCAAGGCACCCACTTAACCCCTCATGTCCCACTACATGCTAATATGGTTAAGTGTTTCTTAATTCATTAATTAAGATCATGACCTCATAAAGACCTCTCATATTAGACCGTCTTTTATGACTGCTGGATATGCCGGTTGGTTCCGGGCAGACTTCTGTCATCAAAAGGGTCTAACCTCATGTCTTTACTTTAATCATGTATTTAATTTATGACTAAGACCTCTCACATTGGGCCAATCATTTGTAGCTGCTGGATGGCCGGTCGGTTCCGGGCAGACTTCCGCTACAAAAGGGTCCAACCTCGTGTCTTAGTTGATTAATTACACCTAATTAATCACCCCCATATTAATTATCCTAATTAATATCAAATTTTCCATAACATGGGTAGACCTAACTCAATAGGTAAATTCCCATGGGGTAGACCTAACTCAATAGGTAAATTCCCACTTATGGTAATTTATTTTTATGGTATGCTTAATCATACCCAATCATATTTTTATTAACATATTTACCAACCCCATCGTTCCCCACGTAAATCGTTCTCATTTCATGACATAAATAAGGGGAAGATCATCAAAAATATCATGGGTTTAGCATACAACTTTGTCATGGGCTAAGAGAATGTCAACTTGCATATATGAGCATATATTAACCCAACTACATATAACCCAAACTTGCATATTATCATACACATATCTTGCATAACATGTTGACCTTGCATATAAGCATTCACATGACTTGCATAACATATTGCATATAAGCATCCTCACAACTTGCATAATATGTTAAACATGCATTTAAGCATACACATAACTTGCATAAGCATTCATATTCTTGCATAAGCATTCACATTCTTGCATAAGCATTCACATTCTTGCATAAGCACTCACATACTTGCATATTAACTCTTAAACTTGCATAATGTGTCATCATGAACTTGCATATTAACAAACATGTAACTTGCATAGCATATCTTGCATATTAACATACATGTAACTTTCATAGCATATCTTGCATATTAACATACATGTAACTTTCATAACATATCTTGCATATTAACATACATGTAACTTGCATAGCATATCTTGCATATTAACATACATGTATCTTGCATAGCATATCTTGCATATTAACATACATGTATCTTGCATAACATGTATATGATCACATAGTCCACAACTTGCATATTTAGCATCATGTAAACATAACATACATCATACTAAACTTGCATAAACTTTCATACTCAACATGCATAAACCCACTTGTTAAACATGCATAAACCAACTTATTAATCATGCATAAATCCACTTATCAAGTATGCATAAACCAACTTATTAAATATGCATCAACCAACTTATTAAATATGCATAAACCAACTTATTCAATATGCATAAACATAGAAAAACATAGAGTAACATATCATTACCAATGATTCAAACTCACTAATCCGCATTCAAGACCATAAGTCTCATTACACCTAATCTACTTGCTTTAACAATTGATGTTAAAGTGATAGAAACTCACTACTAGCAATTTGCACTCCAAATGAAGAAGATTAAGATGCTTAGAATGGATTAGAGGTTGATTAGAGAGGTTGATTAGCTTGCTTTCCTCTTCATTGATTTGTGGTGGCCATGATCAAGTTTCATTTTGCCATAGTTTAGTTACAAGATCTAATTATGAATGAATTAGGATAGGGTTAGGGTCTTATTTATAGGATTAGGTTGCATTTTAGACCCTTAGATTAACCCTAGATTGGTTTAGACCCGTCAGATCCAAGAAGCTTCCAGAACCAGCCCTCCAAGCCAGCCCAAGAACCTAAACTGGTGCACCCAGTTTTTCTGGGCGTCGCCCCCCTGTCGACAGGCAAGTCGACCCCCCTGTCGACAGGCCTGTCGACAGCCCTGTCGACATGGGTAGGGCGGGAATCTTCCCGCCTGGCCCCGCTTACTCAATTTTAAAATCTGGTTTTAAATTATTAAATCTGTTTTTATCTTTAAATTTTCTGCAAACTTCATTGGGCCTTAACTGGGCCATACGGACTCCGATTTTCGAAAACTCG
This sequence comes from Allium sativum, assembly GCA_030737875.1. Taxonomy (NCBI): domain Eukaryota; kingdom Viridiplantae; phylum Streptophyta; class Magnoliopsida; order Asparagales; family Amaryllidaceae; genus Allium; species Allium sativum. The sequence goes on along the minus strand of JASFAX010000020.1, from coordinate 36,849,348 downwards.
GACTCTATTTCGCGTATTTTTCCGAGACGAACGCAATGACGCAGCCCGTTACCCCCAATTCCCACATCTGAGATTATTTATCCTATAATTAGTGAATTTTAGTATTAACTAAAATTCGGGGTGTTACATTCTCCCCTCCTTAAAGGATTTCGTCCCCGAAATCCCTAAGCTAAGGAGAATGCATATCTTACCATCCAAACAACCATCTACTCAATCCATCAAACACGGGCGTCCATTGTCCTTAAAACAATTTCTAATGATGTATGAGCATATGCGAAAAGTGTGTGTATATGTTCCCTATCAAATGTACGAACATATGCAAACCATGATAGTGCCATGCATCCAATATGTATGCGAGATAACCCTATCGACACATACAATATCTATATGAGTGCACAATCATTCACCAAAATGCATCATCCATATGATAACACAATCATTATACATCCATAAATATAGCTACCTCCATACAATTTTTATGCAATATGCAATATGAAGTGACTGAGCCGATCTAGTGCCTAGCGTGTGTGTATATGCATCCACGAGCAACCACTAGCAATAACTTGCATCCACTTGCATCCATCAACCATAACATGTCTCAAACACATGTTTCAACCATAGGTTTTCCCTATCTAAAGGTCAAAGGTACTAACGAGAGGACATACCGAAGATAAGATAAGTATTAGACAAGCGATAAAGGAGAAAGTAAAGACATACCCTCAAAAAGAAATGGGTACAATGAACGCATCTTCGCTTCCGTCTCCCAAGTAGCATCGCTCTCTTTATCTCCCTTTTGCTTTTTGACTAGTTGAACCTCTCCGTTTCTCAACTTCCAAATTTCTGACCCAAGGATGCAAGTAGGAGCTCGTCGAATCATCGCATCACGCTCTGCTTCCACTTCTCTAAGCAAACTTGGCTCTATCACCTCTGCGGTCTCATGTAGGCACTTCCTCCCCTGGAATACATCATGTACACCACTAAGTCTGTCGGGCAACTCCACCAATGGAATATGCTCCTCCCATGTACCTCCAAAATCCAAGATACATAGTCTCAAAAAAAAAGTCTTCTAAAACATGATTCACCCTCTCGGTCTGGCCATCCGTCTGAGGATGATATGCGGTACTCAAACACAACTGAGTCCCTACCGCCTCTTGCAAACTCTTCCAAAACTCTCTAGTAAAGATAGGATCTCGATCGCCCACCATACTGGAAGGTACATCCTGTAATCTAATAATCTCTCGAATGTAAACTGAAGCTAGACATGGAATAGTCCTGCTCTTCACGGGTATGAAATGGGTACACTTAGTAAGTCTATCTACCAAACCCAAATCCCCGTATTACCCTTCCTTGATTTCGGTAATCCTTTGAGACACTATCCCATTTCCTTAGCGGAACTTCCAATGGGTGCAGCAACCCACTTGGTTTCTTTTGCTCCGCTTTCACCAAGCCTCTAGCGACATACTTGGCCATGTCTTTCTTCATACCGGCCAAAAAGAAAACTCGCTTCATGTCTTGGTACATCTTGTCCCCACCGGGATGAATGGTCATCCTAGAACGGTGTGCATCATCAAAAATAACCTTCCTGAAATCCTCGTCTTGCGGTACACAAAGTCTACCGTCTCTACGCAAGCACCCCCTATCGTCTAGGGTGTACCTACTCAAATGGCTGGACGACTCCCCCCTTATGAGCTTCTCCACCAACTCAACCAACTGTGGGTCGTCCCTCTATGCTTCTACAATTTGCCCCAAAAGAGTAGGCCTAACCTCCTAGGAGGCTAGCAAACCGGGTACAAAGTCAACGGAAGGTCTAAAGTCAATCATAGAAATAAACTCTAAGCTCCGTCGTTCAACGAACCATGAACCCGGGGACAACCTTTTTCTACTTAAGGCGTCCGCTACCATGTTACCCTTACCTTGGGTGTACGCTATCTCAAACTCATAGGACGCTAAGAATCCTATTCACTTTTGCTGTCTTAAGACTATGCGCCTGGAGGGTCTCCAATACTTCTCCGAGATGTAAGGCATGCTTTTCTCCACTTCTAGAGAAAATCGGGATATTTTTCCCATGCAAAATCGTCACAACTATCCATCTCTCACGCAGACAACCCTAGTCGAGCTCGATGTCCCCCAAATGCAAGCCCCAAAGGCCTAAACCAATATCAGACAAACACCCAAGGGATATCTCCTTCGAGTTCAGGCGACCTACGTGAGATGATACTAGTAAAAATGGCTTAATAATTAAGCCCCTTGTCCAACCCTGGATGTCCTCGCCAGTCTTACTCCAACACCACCGTTTTTCCCTAACTGCCTTTGCTCACCCTATTGAGCACATACGAAAACTGATTTCGCTCCTAGAAAAGACCAATATGTCATTTGCAAAGACCATCACGACTTATTTAGGTACTCCCTGAACACCCTTTTCATCATATGCGGGGGCGTTCGTCAAACCAAATGGCATCTCCAGCCACTCAAAAAAAACCATCCGGAGTCCTAAAGGTAGTCTTCTCTATACTATCCTCAGTCACTCTCATCTGACGAAACCTCGTGGCTAAGTCCAACTATGAAAATACTGAGGCGCCCACTAACTGATCAAAGAGATCATCAATCCTTGACAATGGGTGTCTATTCTTCTTTGTGAGTTTATTTAGCTCTCTTTAGCCTACACAAAGTCTGAGGGACCCATCCGCCTTCGTGGAAAAGACTACCGGAGCACCCTACTCCGATATACTTCGTCTTCTAAACCCCTTCTCAAGCAAATTGCCTACTTGCTTATGGAGTTCCCTCCTCTCACGAGGAGCCACATGGCACACTGGCCAAGACACTGGTTTGGCATTGTCTACCAGATATATTGGGAAGTCAATCTTCCGCTCCGGAGGTAAGCCCTTCACCTCCTCAAACACTTCCGAGTATTCCCGGACCATTCTAACAGATCGCAAACTCTTGACCGACGTGTCAAGCGATTCTAGATAACTTAGGATAACAGATTCCATGGGATTACTAAAGATCTCGAGAGTGTTACCCTAGCGGGTCATAAGCCTAACAACTCTCCTTCCACAATAAGAACGGCACCATTACTGGATAACCAGTCCATGCCCAAAACTAACCCATAGCCCGTGAAGCCCAAAAAGCATCACATCTAAACTCAACGCTAAGTATAGCAACTTTCAAACCCGAACACATCATGGAGCCCAATTGGGTTTGAAACAACTAAGGGATCATCTACCAACTGGTGTCTCAGTGCAGTGACTCTACTAATAATGATGAGATAAATGAACTCAATGCGTCAAAATCAAATAAAGTACGAACAGGCTGATTGATTAGAAAAACTAGACTTTCAATAGAAATAGTTCTACCTCTTTCCCTAATCGCGAGAGCCTGTACTTGCCCCCTACCCTGACCTGGTGCCACAAGAGCTTGCACCTGTCCTCCTGAGGTAGACCCCGTCCTTTGCTCCTTCTTTGGACAGTCTTTCACTAAATGCCCTGCTTCGTCACAGTGGAAGCAGCCAGTCTTCTTCTTCTTGCGACAATCCTTGCTTAGGTGGCCTAGTGTACCACAATTGAAGCACTTCTTCTTTCCCTTGCCACCGTTGCCTTTCCCACCCTTGTTTTGTTGTTGAGATTTCTTCTGATCTTCATTCTTCTCGGGTGCTTTATTAGCATTGGGACCCTTCTCTTTCTCATGCATAAGTGCCATGTCCACAAGCTTCTCGAAAGTGGCCCCTATAGGGATGTGAGACATAGCCAATCCGCGCATCGGTTCGTTTAAGCCTCTAACGAACCTCAAAGCTTTCTCTTCCGGTGTGATCACCAAGCCCATGTTGAATCTCTCTAACTGATTAAACTTGTTAACATATTCTTTCACCGACAAGTTCCCTTGCTTTAAGTTCAAGAACCTTTCCACGTGCATATTTTCTTCCGCTTTTGAGAGAAACTTTGCCTCAAACCTTTGCCTGAAATCCATCCAAGAATCAACAGGGCGTTCTCCATTAGTGACCTCCCACCAGAACGAGGCCTCTCCTTCCATTAACCAAGCGGCTAACCTGACTTTCTTTCCCTCTTCCACTTCCAAGATTTCCATTAATTCTTCCGTCTCATTAAGCCAATCCCTAGCTCCCACAAAAGGTTTTCCTCCCATAGCCTTAAACTTCCTACAAGTCATAGCAAAAGTATCCGTGCGAGGAGGAACGAGTGCAATGGGTGGAGGAGGAACATTTGCTGGACCTGCAGCGGCGGCCCTAGCTTCTAACAACCTCCTATACCATACTGGTACCGCTACACCGTCCGGAATATAAAGATCTTCAGCCATGCTGAGACGAAAAAGGAAAGATTCAAAACGGAGAATTTGAAAGATAAAGATATGGCTATCGGGGATTATGCTTTTCTTTCAAAAACTTTTCTCTTTAAAGACATGTTTTTGAAAATATTTCTTTCAAAAATGTTTTTAGAAAAATAGTTTTCTAAAAATTTTATCTGTTCTGGTAACCTTTGCTCTGATACCACGTGTAACACCCCACGCCCGCTATGGTCACTCACTAAGGGAATGCCATAGCATCGGTGGAGTATTTTAGTGAATATAGAACAGAAAAATTACAACAAGACAGATATAAATAGTACTTGAAATTTTAAAACATCATCTCATAACAGCGGAAATAAACATGTCTGGTTATATCATAAAACCATGATAAAAGTCAAGTACAATATCCATCAAAATAAAGAAGTACATAATCCCACTCTTTTATACAATAGCCAGAACAAAAGAAAAGATAACAGGATAACTGGAGCTGTACATCTACCCAAGCTCCTAAAGACTGGAACAGCAATCCGATCAAGCTCTACTACCGCTAGGATCCACCGTAGGACCTGAGGGTTGGGAAAAAGATAAAAACAACGGGGTCAGACATAAGTCTGAGTGAGCCCTATAACTTTAACAATACAATCATTAAAGTAACCAGAGAAGACATAAACTTGACCTACGGTAATATCTGGGGATGAATGGCTACACTAAGCAGCTTGGTAGACTTAGGATAAACTAAGACAACCGTAAAGACGCATCTACCCACCCAAGGATAATTACTACACTGCACCACACCAGTTATTCTTACTTAAAGGCTGATCCCACTAAGTGTACTTAGTAATTTAGTAGTTTCGTGTACGCCTATCTGACTACATAGGTGTACCCACTACTCCCCAAGCGATCGGCTCCCCTACGTAGATACCCGTGCTGGTCCCACGATTGGGGTGTATCATTCCCCTAAAGTGGCTACCAGATAATATCAACAGTGCACGGCTTTATATCTACACGATGCAACAACGACTTACCAACCAGCCCGGGTCCACACACGCATATGAAACCCGTTGGTCCCGCGTTGCCACCGCTAACCCGGTTTGGCCTCTTATAGTCAAGCCCAATATGCGTGTCCCGTCACTCGACTTGAGTCGAGCCCACAAAGATACGTTTGGGATATTGGTTGAAATGGGCCCCCACAAGCTACCACCTAAGCTTGCAATTTTTATCTAGTGCATCCCACTTAACCCCTCTTTATAATCATGCCCACTTACATGTTAAGTTTTGGTTAAGTCATCAAATCATATTTCAATTGCCCCTTAAGGCACCCACTAGATTCCTACATGCCACCTAAGGCACTTACTTAACCCTTTAATCATGTTTACTTACATGTCCCACTTTGGTTAAGTATTCTAATCGTATTTTTCTATTGCCACCCAAGGCAACCTACTAGTCTCATCATGCCACCCCAAGGCACCCACTTAACCCCTCATGCCCCACTACATGCTAATATGGTTAAGTGTTTCTTAATTCATTAATTAAGATCATGACCTCATAAAGACCTCTCATATTAGACCGTCTTTTATGACTGCTGGATATGCCGGTTGGTTCCGGGCAGACTTCTGTCATCAAAAGGGTCTAACCTCGTGTCTTTACTTTAATCATGTATTTAATTTATGACTAAGACCTCTCACATTGGGCCAATCATTTGTAGCTGCTGGATGGCCGGTCGGTTCCGGGCAGACTTCCGCTACAAAAGGGTCCAACCTCGTGTCTTAGTTGATTAATTACACCTAATTAATCACCCCCATATTAATTATCCTAATTAATATCAAATTTTCCATAACATGGGTAGACCTAACTCAATAGGTAAATTCCCATGGGGTAGACCTAACTCAATAGGTAAATTCCCACTTATGGTAATTTATTTTTATGGTATGCTTAATCATACCCAATCATATTTTTATTAACATATTTACCAACCCCATCGTTCCCCACGTAAATCGTTCTCATTTCATGACATAAATAAGGGGAAGATCATCAAAAATATCATGGGTTTAGCATACAACTTTGTCATGGGCTAAGAGAATGTCAACTTGCATATATGAGCATATATTAACCCAACTACATATAACCCAAACTTGCATATTATCATACACATATCTTGCATAACATGTTGACCTTGCATATAAGCATTCACATGACTTGCATAACATATTGCATATAAGCATCCTCACAACTTGCATAATATGTTAAACATGCATTTAAGCATACACATAACTTGCATAAGCATTCATATTCTTGCATAAGCATTCACATTCTTGCATAAGCATTCACATTCTTGCATAAGCACTCACATACTTGCATATTAACTCTTAAACTTGCATAATGTGTCATCATGAACTTGCATATTAACAAACATGTAACTTGCATAGCATATCTTGCATATTAACATACATGTAACTTTCATAGCATATCTTGCATATTAACATACATGTAACTTTCATAACATATCTTGCATATTAACATACATGTAACTTGCATAGCATATCTTGCATATTAACATACATGTATCTTGCATAGCATATCTTGCATATTAACATACATGTATCTTGCATAACATGTATATGATCACATAGTCCACAACTTGCATATTTAGCATCATGTAAACATAACATACATCATACTAAACTTGCATAAACTTTCATACTCAACATGCATAAACCCACTTGTTAAACATGCATAAACCAACTTATTAATCATGCATAAATCCACTTATCAAGTATGCATAAACCAACTTATTAAATATGCATCAACCAACTTATTAAATATGCATAAACCAACTTATTCAATATGCATAAACATAGAAAAACATAGAGTAACATATCATTACCAATGATTCAAACTCACTAATCCGCATTCAAGACCATAAGTCTCATTACACCTAATCTACTTGCTTTAACAATTGATGTTAAAGTGATAGAAACTCACTACTAGCAATTTGCACTCCAAATGAAGAAGATTAAGATGCTTAGAATGGATTAGAGGTTGATTAGAGAGGTTGATTAGCTTGCTTTCCTCTTCATTGATTTGTGGTGGCCATGATCAAGTTTCATTTTGCCATAGTTTAGTTACAAGATCTAATTATGAATGAATTAGGATAGGGTTAGGGTCTTATTTATAGGATTAGGTTGCATTTTAGACCCTTAGATTAACCCTAGATTGGTTTAGACCCGTCAGATCCAAGAAGCTTCCAGAACCAGCCCTCCAAGCCAGCCCAAGAACCTAAACTGGTGCACCCAGTTTTTCTGGGCGTCGCCCCCCTGTCGACAGGCAAGTCGACCCCCCTGTCGACAGGCCTGTCGACAGCCATGTCGACATGGGTAGGGCGGGAATCTTCCCGCCTGGCCCCGCTTACTCAATTTTAAAATCTGGTTTTAAATTATTAAATCTGTTTTTATCTTTAAATTTTCTGCAAACTTCATTGGGCCTTAACTGGGCCATACGGACTCCGATTTTCGAAAACTCGGACTCTATTTCGAGTATTTTTCCGAGACGAACGCAATGACGCAGCCCGTTACCCCCAATTCCCACATCTGAGATTATTTATCCTATAATTAGTGAATTTTAGTATTAACTAAAATTCGGGGTGTTACACTAGCCTTGACTCATGATGGAAATCCAAACTTCCAATACGACCTCATGCGGATTTGATTGTATTACTAGAATGGAAGCATAGTATTATGGTATCTATGTGTCCTAGGATTGATACATTATGATTGAACTGTTTTTGAAAAGTTATATACACTAATAATAATATCAAATTCGTTTTTATCGTACCAAGCATGTTTAATCACCATAAGGTAAAACTCTATGCTCTGGTGTGCGTTGCATTGTGTGATGGGACCTGAGTCTTATGGTGATTCCATTTTTCCAAAAGCATTGCGTTGTTTAACGATTTACTTTAAGTTATGCACGGCAATCCATTGGAGTAAACCCGTTCCGCGTTAGCGGCGTGGTCCTCGGATTTGCTTTATTACTATTAGTTAAATTAGTTAAGAATTCTCACACCAGTCCCATGACTGACCCGTTGTTTGTTTCCACCTTTACAAACTCGGGTGCCCTCTTTCCACACGGGCAGTCGAGTAGTTTATCTACAGGTTCTTATCTCGAGCAGGATTCTGGATTGAAGCCTAAAGCTGTGTCTAGAGCATAGTTGTCTTCCGCTGCCTTAGTGATTTTATTTCCGCTGCAATGTATTAAAATATTGTAATTTATCTTCCGCTGTAATTTTATTCCAATGTACTCTGATATTCTGTACTCTGACGTAACATTATTGTAATGTAATAAAAGTCTGCTGTTATTGTTCTGATGTTGTTGTATTCCCAAAGTTAAAGTATTCGTGGATTTCCAACTTTGGGTCAGACTTGTGTGGTTTATGGTCGATCCAAAGAGTGGGAATTTACGGGTCTTTACATTACATATATCAAGGTATGTCAATGCAACACACAACAATTAACAAGTTTCTAACCAATGGGGCAAATATCCAAGTCAATCGCCTATTAGTATTTCTACGTTAAAGACCTAAAGAGGTGGCATTATCGGTCACTTATGGCCCTATTAAAGGTGGATTCTTATGATCTCTTATAACCCTGAGACGGACCCTAGCCCTTTAAGACCACGTCCTAATACGTTAACGTTCTTAAGTCTATACTCTCATTTGTAATATCAGAAGTAGTATTGTGAACATTACTACTTAACTGATATTACCTGGTAGGACACCGATGTCTCTTAAGACTTCCCTTAGACAGTTGGTGATCATGCAATGGCCACATATCTATCAATTACCAATCCGTCCCTAGTCGAGCCCTTACAAGCTTCTAAAGATGTGGATATCCCTGTGAACTACCCTACTCCTTTACCGTTTTATGCCTAACACATTTTGAGAAGGAGGACCCAAAGGCCTACTTCAAATATAATAAGGTGGGTCCCATGACTTTGGTTCCTCTCCAAGGAATAAACCTTCGGAGGGATCCTATTCCTAACCCCTTAAGATCCAAACTAGATAAAAAGTGAGTCAGCCACTCATGACCTTCTCAAGGCATAGTAAACCTGCCTATTTTTACAAGGTGTAGCAAACCTGCCTATTTTCACACAATAGACTTATATATATACACACACACACGCACTAGACCGCTCACATTAACCGTATACTGTAGATGCTGGATATATCGGTCGTTTCTATAAAGACTTCTACTTCAAGTTGGTTTGACCGCATATCTCGTGTACTAAGTTTTTGAATGGCCCATTGCACCTAGACATCTCACATTAGTTGGATCCACTTGTGATTGTTGGATTTTCCGGTCGGTTCCAGGCAGATTTCTGCCACAAATGGCAACTAACCTCATGTCTATGTTTCACTATTTGTATATATTTAAAGCCATTCTATATGTGCACACACAAGCAAATAAACACATTTGTTATTGGGACATTCCAAATTCGAATTTATCGTAACCGCATTTGTTACGCTAATACAACGTTAATTACGTTGATTACGTTTATATAAGTAAAATATTAATAGCGCCTAATTAATGTAAACATTTGTATAAACAAGGAAACGTTCTAATGAGGCGGCAATTGTCGATTTATCCAATTCAAGGTATACAAGTTAGGTTTTCCATAATATTACCGCTACAACATAGGCATGATAACATAATGACAAGACAAAAAATAGCAGTGATGGAAAAACATACATACATACAATTTACGCTTGCATCCTAGGCATGTAGAAATGATTTCAGCACTGAACTAAAAATAGAGTATTACATACACTTATACATGTATGTTTATAATTCATATCTTATCTGATTCAGCCTGTTTGGTGGTATGCACATAAAAATGTTTACATTTGACCTATTTCAATTGTGAATGAGTTTAGATCCAAAATAGGATCCAAACCAGATTCAAATCATGAAACAATCAATCCAAACCTTTTTCAGTTACAATCAAATGATAATAAAGCTGAATTACAAAAAATATAGATAATAGTAGCAAGACCCTCTTTCATCTTTAATCCAGTATAAAAACCAAATAATCATGACAATTCATACGCAATTACAAGATACAAGATTTGGGGGTTTAAATATTCACATTATCGAATTTCCAAATCTTCCTAGGCATATCTTTCAACATGATAATCTATTAAAAGCATGAGTATGCCTTAAGTAAATGACAATCCACTCACAGATATAGGCAGAATAGAGAGAAATCTGTGATAGATCAAGATCTGCACTAATTCATTGCATTCAAGCATGCTCCAATAATCCTCCTAATTATATACATATAAGAGACATGTATTAGAATCTTATACATATGTGTTTATGTAAAATACCAGAATACTAAACTTATGCAAATTAGAATAGGGAGAGATTAGGAATAGAGTTAGAGAAATAGAAGAAAACATCAACCTTTTATTTTCCCTTGGAATTTAACAATGGTGGAGAGACTGCATGGAGCTGGGGATAGAGAATGATTAGGGCTTTCATAGTGTAATACGAGGGCTATATATAGTTGTCCAAGTGCGCATAGACTATTGGATTACTTGGAATTAATCCAGATCCTTTATTTATATATGACCTCTAAGAAAAATCCTAACCATCTAAATCTATTGGACTATCCATCCGCCGAGCGTTCGACCCCTTGTGGTCGACCGACGGTCGACACCCCTTAAGAGGGTAGGGGTAGACCCCTTTGGGGCTGGAATGTCCAATAAGGCTTCGTTGCTGAGATGTTTATTTTAATTAATACATTCATTAATCTCTTAATCTTATTCCAAATATGCAATATACTTTGTCCCCCTGATCTTATCTTTAGTTCAAAATTTAAATCTCCCTCTTTATTTTTAATTTATAATTTGGACACACACACACACACACATATATATATATATATATTATCCATTTAATTATCTATATATATTCTATTTTTACGGTCCAATTTCATTGGTTCATAACTTCTTCGTACATTAACCGTTTTCAACATATTATATATAAAAACGATTTAGAATTAATTCCTAGCTGTAAAATCTCACTTTCTAGCCATATTATTTGATTTCTTATTTTTATTTATTTATTTATTATTAATACTTATGAATTTTACGGGGTGTTACATCCCCCTTAAAATGGATTTCGTCCTGAAATCTGTTTAAGGGGCGAAAAACACAACTCGCATGTTGTACATCCATGTTATTTTTGAATCAACCATAAGCATCCATGACTCGCAGAGATTATGATCTGTTGACCTACTAAAGTGAGCTTTACCCTAGCATGTAAGTGTAATTTGTGATGCAATATGTATGCAAACAACCTAAATATATATTTATATATAAGTGCTCTCGTGCGATGGTGTGACATCCATTTACTAACACTACTAAAATAGTGGGCATATTCAACATTATTTTTCTGTGGTCGTAGATCAAAAAAGCGTTGTCGTAGGCCTTTTTTCAAATAGGCAACACCAGGGGGCGTGGCATACGCGGCAGTTGCATTAGCCATCTAAGGCAACGCTTTTTCCCATCTACTGCCACGGAAAGAAAGTGTTGCATTATAACCCTATTGCAACAGAATATGCATGTAATGCAACAACATACAGCGTTGCCTTAAGCAGAAGCCAGAGCATGACTTCCAGGTCATGATACTGAGGTCCACGTCAGCTTCCATGTAAGATGCCCACGTGTCACATGCCACATCATCTCTCCACATCAGCTGCCCACATGTCACACGCCACATCAGCTGTGGGGCCCACGTGCCTTGTGAAATTAATAATATTTTATTTAATGCAACACCACTGTATTATGTAATGCAATACTATTATCTTAAAATATAACATAAAGAAAAGTAAATGCAATAGCAGAAAACAGCAAATGCTACATTAAAAGAAAGCAAATATAATGTTTTATTTAAAAAATCTAGAATATCAATTTTGTACATATAATAAATCCATCCAAAACCTTCACCACTACATTCAAATCATCTAAAATATTTTACATATCATTACATTCAAATCATCGAAAATAATGTGGAACTTGGTGTGAGTTTGATTTCACGAATGCTTCCAACTCCCTCGCCAGACAGCACTGTACTGCTCTCGATGATTTCAGGAGCAGCTTTCGGTCTAACAAATATGACTACATTTTTTGGGAAGAAATATTTGATGATAGCATTTAGTCTCTTAAGGAAGGAGGCTACCTCCCATAATAAAAGCATATATATTGATAAAGGTGCTGCTAAAGTAAATAAATGCATGCCACTGGATACGTGTTCGATACGAGTTTTAAACCTCAGCCAAGTTGAAACTAAGAGTCCAAGATGAAGCCGTAACCACCAGGACAAATTAAATATACAAATAAGAAAAGACGAAGTCGAAAACGCTGTGAAGAAGATAGCAAGATCAGTAAATTACTGAGATATAAGGAAAGATCACATACTTGATGATTGATCTTCCTGCTTTCCAAATCTGTTTTGGGCTAATCATTTCTACAACATCATCAGGTGATATATTCACCCCCGTCAAACAGGTAAATGTATTGGAGATTTTATCTGCATCTTAGGACTCAAGTATTGCACCATCTTTCTCATTGTCTGCTTGATTGTAAATGTCATCCACGTTCGTGGACCTAGGTTTATTCAATACTTTATTTGGCTATGATTTACTATGAGTAATCTCATTGCCACATGATTCCTGTTCTGGATGTTTTTCTTTGTATTCTATATATTCAGACTCAACATATTAAAATGAATCAATGTCTTCCTAACGTTTCTGTTGCATATCAACATGATGCTAAATTAGCAGATCTACATGTGATGGCAACAGATCTTAAACAAAAGCCACCATAAACAAAACATGAATAATGCAACAAAGTATGAGAAAACAATACCTTGTTTGCTGCCTTATTGCCAAGACCAAATTGATTAGCTAGTTTACCATTTGGAATCTTATATTCTCCAAACCATTCTCTTATTGCAGTATGTGTGCCCTGAAGTAACAATGAACTTACATTTAGAAGCGACATCAACCACAAATCAACAAGACATTCACATTTTCATGCACCAAAAAGAGTCAAAAAAGGACATTCACATCAACCAAAAAGCAATCTTGGTGATGCTATTTTAACAAAACATCTGTTTTCATGTAGCAATGTGCAATATAATACTATGGGTTTGTTTTTTCACATGGTCACAATCATACATCAATAAATAGGAATGTTCTAACACTAATATCAGAAAAATTATTCTTAAGATGACACAAGTGTTTATCTATAATAGTTGAGAACCAATTAACCAAATGGTATTAGGAAGAGGTTCAAGTATGTCTGTCGACATCTAAAAGGTAACTTGAGTTAAAAATAGTCGTAATTGTGGAATGTAAAATTACCGGAAAATGCTTCTCTACGTCATTAACATCATTTGCAAGAGAAGCCCTAGGGTCATCCAATGAAATTGTGATAATCTTCCAGTCAAGCTCCCCTTCATCGATCATGGCCAAAGCTCCCAACTGTTTAACTTTTAGAATATCACCAATATTTGCTTGAGTGTCTCCTATCTCTATACATCAACTGCAATGAAGACAAAATCAATACAAGATAAACAGTCTGTACTGAGTGTCCAATAAATAGTGTGAGATCTTATAAATCAATATACATGTAAAATGTCTGTACACTTGTTGCAACGTAGCCTTACCTATTTAACTTGATCGCTTGAGTTGGATGTTGTAGTTGATATTTCAATGATTTGATTTCATTAGAACTACGCTTAAATTGTTACACATTTTTGCTGTATATCGAACGCCGTTGTATACAAAAAAACATAAATCCCATTTCTGATCAACATTCTCACTTTTTGTTTTGATTGTCAAATTTGGATTCAAAAGTCAGTACAAATAATTTTTTTGAATATAACCTCCTTTGTTTATTTTTAGCATATTAGACATTATAATGTCTTCCAATTAGTCATAGATTTGACTCAAGGACATGGTGCCATGGACCAGTTATTAACAATGGGAAACTCATGTAATGGGATCCAACCTTTTATTGTATAATATAGTATTACTAAGGACTAGAGAGTGCACACAAGCCGATAAAACAAATTTGACGCTTGCTATTGTAAATAATGAAACTGCGCTTCTGTGCATGAATATATTATAGGGAACTTTTAGTTCCTCTTTCTAAAAAGTTTCAAAATAGGTTAGACAATTTTTGGATAAAACCCTCAGAATTACACATTAACTTTTGAAATTCATCCATACAAATAAGTAAAAACGAATAAATAAGCACAACACACAGATCTACAATCTGTTTTTTCATCACACATCAGATAACAATTTAAAAATATTAGATAGGAGGAAGAATAGAAAGTACAAACTGCAAATATTTATGGTAACAACTGCGAATCTAGGGAGAAACTCAAAATCGTAATTTGTGTCATGCTGCTACTTTAATTTTGAAACATTGAGCAATTCAGCTATTTACATTTATACTATCATGTCTTAAAATGCATTACTGAAATACAATAGGCTTGCGAGACAGTTTCTAAACATACCGCTTAACTGAACCATTACCATTTTCTTTAGGAATTTCGAAAGTATACCATGATAATTAGTCCTATACCCAACAGTTAATCATCCAAACCAACAGTTCGTTGTACATCTATTTAAATAGTTTTCATAAAATGAAGGACACGAGATGATCATTCCCCAAATATTTTGGTTCGTTTTGCATATAAAGATGTAAAACAGTTTTCAAACATCGATATCTAGTAACCGCGATTACTAGAATAAATCAAGAACACCAGGAAATTGGAACAGACCCCAAATACGAACAGTCATATATACCTAAGCAGAAATTACTCCAGAACGCAAGTCAAATATATCATATTTACCTTATTCAAGAACGGATCTAAGTCAAATGTTGTTCCAAGTTGCGATTTTGTGAACGGAGTTGCCAAGTTGTAGACGTTCTAAGTTGCAATTTTGTGAATGGAGTTGCCAAGTTGTAGACGAACTACTCAGATTTTCTGGCTAAAGTCCCTTGAAGCGATTTAGGGGTTGCCAGTCAGTCAGCTAAAAAAAAGACTCCGAGTTGAAGAGAATCGATTTAGGGTTTCTTTGAAAGCAATGGTAATAATTGGAGGGAAGAAGGCAGTGATTTAGGTAAAAATAAAATGAGAAAGCGGGAATGAATGAAAATTAAGTGGGAATTATCGGAAAATATGTTGGGGTTAAGGCCTACTTGCTTCTAAATAATATAATATTACTTATGAATCATTGGACATGTCTGTTAACTAATCTGTATTTACAAGTTTTAATTCTTCTTCCTAAAGGTAATAACACATCTTATGTGGAAAAACGTGGATATATGAGGTAGATTAATTTGAACCGTTGGATTGATCATACATCTATGGTTGTCGGTTTGTTTATGTTGGTAACACGGATTGATGAGTATTATTATATATATATATATGTAAAGATATGCTTTTAATTGGTGTTGCACACCAAAACACTAAAATTCCCACCACAACAGTGCATTCACGTCTAATGCAACAACATATGAATATTGTTGCAGAAGATCATAGAAATCTTGGCTTTCACCACACTATTCGTGCAACGCACACAAATTAATGTTGAACATGCCCACTTTTGTAATAGTGTAACATCCAATATATCAATAATGATGCATCCATAAACGAAAATTTGAGGAAGAATTACCTGAGAAAAGCTCTGGGTGAGTCTGTCTCAACTTATCTTTGGTCTCCCATGAGCTTTCCGCAGGGTCATTTCCCCATTGTACTCGGACGAAGCGTACAATTTTGTCACGTAGTCTCTTGATTCCTTGCTATACAATCCTTGCAGTAGCCCGGGCACCCTGGACTCTAAATCGAGTTTCTCTATGTCCCCAATTTCATTAAGATCGAGTCTGATAACAGAATCATGAAGGAATTTCCTTAGATGAGATACATGAAAAACATTATGGATTCCTGATAGACACTCTAGTAAATCCACTCGATAACCCAAAGATCCTATCTTCTCGATGAAACGAAAAGTCCTAATAAATATAAGAGCCAATTTCCTAGTCTTCCCAAACCGAATAGTCTTCTTGAGAGGGGATACTTTCCCAAATAGCAAATCTCCAACATTAAACTTAAGTTCCTTCCTTCGCTTATCGGCATACGATTTCTAATGGTATTGGGCTGCCTTCATCCTCTGCCAAATCAAAGATATATTCTCCATGGAATCATAGACGAATTCTGGTCCGAGTATAACTTTGTCAGTAGTTTCTCACCAACAAGTTGTCTATTTGCATGGTCTCTCGTAAAGCGCTTCAAAAGGGGTCATACTAATTATCGTTTGAAAACTATTAGTATACATGAACTCCACAAGCGGTAGGTGCTGCTCACAAACTACTCCAAAGTCGATGATGCAATCTCTGAGCAAGTCTTCCAAGATTCGGTTTACTCTTTCTGTCTGCCCGTCCGTCTGTTGATGATAAGCTGTGCTTAAGGGTCGTTCCCAATGGTACTTGTAGGCTTCTCCAAAATTCGCATTCGAATGAGGGGTCTCTATCACTTATGATACTTGATGGGATACCATATAATCTGACTATCTTTTTTACATATAATTGGGCTAACGAGGATATAGTCCTTGTCTTCTTAAATGGTATAAAAAGGCCGCTTTTGGTTAAACGATCTATTACGATCAAAATGGCCCATTCCCCTTTTGGCTTCTAGGAAGTCCATTTATAATGTATATGGAAATATGTTCCCACTTCCACGTGGGGATCTCTAAAGGTAACAATAATCCTCCGGGCTTCTCTTGCTCTGCTTTGACTTTTTGGCATGTTAAACATTTGGCCATGAACTCAGCTACATCTCTCTTTATTCCATCCCAATGGAGATTCCTCTTCATATCCTTGTATATGTTATCCACACCGGGGTGTATGGTCCATTTTGACCTATGTCACTCCTCTAGAATTTCTTTCCTCAACCCTTCATCATTAGGGACGTAAAGTTGTCCCTCCGAAAGTAAACTCCTATAATTGCTGATCGAATAACTAACCGAATGAGGAAAGGGTCTCTTTCTTTCCCACTTTCTCCTTTATGTTTCTTAATTTATCTTCAAAGTCTTGTGCGCTTTGGATCCTTTCTCTTAGGCTAGGTCTAATTATCATAGACCCAAGAAAACCATTCGAAGTGGTTGGTGAGGGTTGCAAATTGAAATTAACAAGGAACTCTAATTGTTTCCATTTGAGGATTGCATTCAAAGTCGCATGTTTCCTACTTATAACGTCCACCACAATATTCCACTTTGCCGGGGTGTATAGAATCATGAAATCAAGTGAGGCAATATATTCCATCCATTGTTGTTGTCTCAAGTCAAAGTCACATTGAAAAAAATAAATACTTAAGGGATTTATGGTTAGTAAAGAGTTCAAAATTTCCACCTAAAAGATAATACCTCCACATCTTAAGGGAGAACACTACTGCGGCTAACTCAAGGTCATGAACTGGGTATCATTTCTCTAGATCCTTGAGTTCTCTACTACATAGACAACTACTCTTCCTTCTTACACAAGGACTTCTCCTAAACCGGTCCCACATGTGTCAGTGTAAACAGTGAACAATTTTGAACTGTCGGGCATAATTAGGACAAGTGCTCTAGTTAATACTTCCTTTAAGGCTATGTCACATTTATTACTTCAAGCAAACACCAAATTCTTCCTCGTTAATTGGGTTAATGGATTATCAATCTTGGAAATGTCTTTAATGAATTCCTATAATATCCAGCCAATCCAAGGAAGCTTCTTACTTCTGCAACATTCTGAGGTATCCTTCATTCCCTAATTGCCTCGATCTTTGCGGGTTCTACGGATAAGGCTTCACTCGGCACAATATATCCTAAAATCTTATTTCTTCCCTCCAGAAATGGCACTTCGAGAATTCCACTTTCAATTGGTTCTTTCTTTATATCCTCACACTTGTCTTAAGTGTTTTTCAAGCTCTTCACGACCTTTTGAAAATATAAGAATATCATTTATGAAGACTAGCAAAATTTTATTTAGAATGCCCTAAAACACTCTACTCATGACAACAAAGAAAGAGAGTACATTCATTAATCCGAAGGGCATAACTTACCATTGGAATAATCCGATTGGCGTCCTAAATGCTGTTTTGTCCTTGGTTTCCTCCACAATTCTTAATTGGTGAAATCTAATAGCAAGGTCTAGTTGGGAAAATACTCGGACTCCTACGAAGTGGTCAAAAGGTCATCAATTCTAGGTAAAGGGTACCTATTCTTCTTGTTCAGTTTGTGAAGTTCCCTATAGTCCACAGAAAGTCTCAAAGATCCGTTTGCTTTGGTGGCAAATACGACATGTGCACCCCATTCTAAGGTATTTCGTCGAATGAAACCTTTTTGCAACAATTCTGAAATCTTCTTATCTAGTTCCTTCTTTCCTTTGGCGCCATATGCCTTCAGGGTAGTGCTGCAGGTCTAGCATCCTTCTTCAAGTCTATATGAAAAGAGAATTCTCTATGCTCGTTACTTCCTCGAAAACATCCAAGAACTCACAAACTATAGGGACCGAAGATGGTCCTTCGGAACTAAGAGCTAAGGAATATAATAAGGCTTTATCCTTGTTTCTAACATTATAAGGAACATTCCACTACATCCTCCTAGGTTCCTAAGATGGACGATCCTCTTATCACAATCTAATATGACCCCATAAAACGATAGCCAGTCCATATGTGACACCTCACGTCCGTTAATTTCACTCTTTATCAGAATGCATTAAGTTTCTTGAAGCGTTATAGGTAAACTGGAACATAAACATTACAAGACAGATATAAAATAATAGCGGAGTTTAAACTTTATTAAGCAGAAAATATCGTGGTTTAAATCAAAGTTACATCATAAGTCTAAAATGCATAAAACCCAATACGTCAACTTAAAACTTCTGTCCTATAAAAAAATCATTAGAGTACTATAAACATAAAAAGAGCATAATCCCCAAAACATATCCATAGTAGAAAAGATACGAATTCAAGCAGTACATCTTAGCAGCTCCAGCAGAATGAAAGAAGAATCCTGATCAAGTCTAAGTATTCCCACCCTAAGACCTGGGGTGGGGGTGGTGGTGGGGGGGGGGGGGGGAGGGGGAGGGAACGGAAGAGAAAGAAGAGGAAACAAAATAGGTCAGATATAAGTCTACCGAGTCCAGTTACTTTTAGCATATAAATAAGTAAAAGCATCATGACATGCATATAAACTGGATAAGAAAGATACATCATATATGGTAGGTATGACTAGGTAGACATGATAATTAAAATAAAATAAACAGTGCGTCCCTAACACTTTTATTTCTCTGTACCCATACTAGTATAACCAGAACAAGATGATCCCAACGATTACAAGATGGTAGACTTAGGTGTACTTCTAGTGAGAGGTTTTACCCCATACAATAACAGGTAGCCCCACAAAACTAACGGGGTTACCCACAACGATAATAACGGGCTCCTAAATATGAGAGACTAGATGTACCTTAATTTCGATTGACTCCCTAACCAATAGATACCAGTGTTGGACCCACAGTAGGATGTATCACTTCCTAAAGTGGCAACCCCATTATTTCCAAGATGCACAGCTATATCTACTAATGTCACAGAGTCTTATCTTCCTGAGAAGGCGGACCCATGCACGCACATAAGCTCGATGGAACGCTCTGTTAACGACATTTTTCGTCAACACCCGGATTGCAGTATGTAATGTATGCGTTCATGAGATTTGTCGTCCTCATGACTCAGAGTCTCTAGGTTATAATTCTAGGCCATTGAGTTTAAGCTGAATCACCTTCCTTGGGGCATCGCAATTTTTAAACCTACCGGCCATTAACCTTGCCTCGAGTGGGTGAATACAACACGTATTACACGATGGTTTTTTGACTTGGCCCTAGGAAAGTTGTTTAACTTGATGTCATAAGAATTCGTGGAATTGATGAGCTTCTAAGCCATGATGACAGCATTATGTAATAAAATAAGAAGAAAACAAGCTATTGTTTCCCTTGAGTTCAAGGAAGAAGGCATCGCAATATTCGTTAACTCCGATGATTCATCCGTGTTAGATCTGCCCAAGAGAGTAGCCCGAATCACGATAGGGATCGGGTTAGGAATCCGTTGACGATCTCCTTACATCAATATATGGGAAGCGTTAAGATCAGCATGAGAATATGGATCAATCAGGGCAGACCCTTAGGGCAAGGAGAAGGGGACTTTATGTTTCCACAAAGCCCTCTTCCTCCGCCGCCAGGGAGCTTTGGCTGATCTCCTCATCAGAAAGGTTAGTGTTAACTGCCTGTTTCATCATTATGACACAACAAGTATCAAATCGTAAGATGTGTAGGACTCGGAATTCTCCATTCATAGTTTGCAGATATATTACAAGAATTGATGATTTTCTCATCTTGAGAAAAAAGGAACTAAATTGAGAAATAAAAAGTACGTCCCCCTTTATGGAGTTCCTGTTGCCCTATTTATAGAGAATTCGGGGTCCTTCTACCGTATTCTTGTCGGCCCCTATTCTTGTCGGCCCCTATTCTTGTCGGGGCCCTATTCTTGTCGGCCCCTATTTTTCTTGGTCTCAAGCATCTGGTTGTCGGTCATCCTCGTGGTGCCAGTTATGGTCTTTGAAGTGAGGGTCCCGGGTGAATTGGGGCCTCCCCAAGGTGGAACGAAGTTTGTTGCCGAGACAGATTGCAGGGGCGTTTTGAATTTCTCGGTGGATGCCTCCAAGCGTCGGCCCTTTGATGTAAGTTTTTGGATGTAGGCTTTCGGCTTTATCGTGGGAACTTAGAGGGGCCAACCCTCACGATGTACGTGTACGTCCGCCGACTTAGAACCATTTGATGGTTCATGTACTATGTGGATTAGTACGGGTAGCCTATATCCTTGCTTGAGTCTTGGTTTAGCCTTCTGGTTTAACTCCCTGGAAGGTAGCTTCTGGTGATGCCCATGTTACTTACGAAGGTAATCCCTTCGTCATCTATGGAGTCGTTTTTCAGGAGTCAGTTTCGGACCATCTTTATTCTGTGACCCGATACTCTTCCTTTTCTGATGCATTGGCGTCACATCGGTTATTTCCTGGCGGATAGACCATGTCGGATGAACCTTTGCAGATGCTCTGTAGGTTTCGGGCCCCTTCTTTCTAGAGGGGGTATCGGCCTGAGTTTCTCTC
This sequence comes from Allium sativum, assembly GCA_030737875.1. Lineage (NCBI taxonomy): Eukaryota > Viridiplantae > Streptophyta > Magnoliopsida > Asparagales > Amaryllidaceae > Allium > Allium sativum. The sequence continues at coordinate 36,827,784 of JASFAX010000020.1, read as the reverse complement.
AAATTCTTTATCCCTTCCTTATATTCATTCGACATCCCTTCATTGTCAACCTGTTCTAAAATCATTTTCGTTGTAACATTTCTCCCTAGTGAAGGGGTGTCTTCGACTCTCTAAGTCAAGCTTCTTTTTTCAGGCTTTCTCCTGTTTGTATGCCAGTTATTTTTCAATGCTAAGTTACGCCATAGGTCCTGCCAAAGAGATTCGCTTTTGGCGCCTCATGGAGGAAAGAATTAACCTAGATTCATACCTTGATGGAAGAATGAATTTTTTTTTCCGATAACGATGTTGAGTCGAATACTACCTAGACTCGGACATGTTAAGATTGAGAAGATGAATTCACCCTGATTCGGGTACTTAAAGATTGGAGACTGGGAATCCTTCCGGCATTAATGAAGAGACGAATCCACCCAGATTCGGGTATTTTGGTATTAAGGATCGGGAACCTTTCCGGCACTAATGAAGAGCCGAATCTACCTAGATTCAGGTATTTTTGGGATTAAGGATCAGGAACCCTTCCAACATTAATGAAGAGCTGAATCTACCCAGATTCGGGTATTTTAAAGATTAAGGACCGGAAACCCTTCCTGTATTAATGAAGAGCCGAATCCACCCAGATTCGTGTCTTTTAAAGATTGAAGACCGGGAACCCTTCTGGTATTAATGAAGAGTCGAATCTACCCAGATTCGGGTATTTTAAGATTAAGGATCGGAAACCCTTTCGGTATTAATGAAGAGCCGAATCAACCCAGATTCGAGTATTTTAAGATTAAGGACTGGGAACCCTTCCGGCATTAATGAAGAGCCGAATCTACCCAGACTCGAGTATTTTAAAGATTAAGGACCGGAAACCCTTCCGGTATTAATGAAAAGCCGAATCCACCCAGATTCTGGTGTTTAAAAGATTGACGACTGGGAACCCTTCCGTTACTAATGAAGAGCCGAATCCACCCAAATTAGGGTATTTTAAGATTAAGGACCGGGAACCCTTCCGGTATTAATGAAGTTCCGAGTCTACCCAGATTCGGGTATTTTAAAGACTTAGGACCGAAAACCCTTCCAGTATTAATGAAGAGTCAAATCTTCCCAGATTAGGGTACTTTAAAGATTCATGACCGAAAACCCTTCCGGTATTAGTGAATCAGATTCAGAAATTTTAAAGATTAACGACCGGTAACCCTTCCGGCATTAACGAAGAGCCTAATCCACCAAGATTCAGGTATTTTAAAGATTAAAGACCGGTAACCCTTCCAACATTAATGAAGTAAGTATCCCCTTAGGATTTGATTTGGGAAGCAGAGGTTGTACATGCTTCTTGAGCCCTGCCTTTTTGATGTCAAAGCAGAGGATGTACGTGCTTTGCTAGCTACTCTCTAGGCCAGTGCGTCCAGAGCGCTTGGCTAGCTTATCAACAAGTAGAGCCTAAGGAATTAACCGACCTCCCACCAGGAGGCACCTTATCTTGACCATCGTAGGCGATGATAAGGTGTTAGAAACTTAGACGGGGCCTTTGTAAACATAGAATTAAGGATTACTCTATTGATTCTCTATGTGGACCATCGTAGGCTCTGATAGAGGCTTATACGCCACCCCTTTCGAGGGGTGCCCTATCCTGACCATCGTAGGCGATTATAGGGGTTTGCGTTTCCTTCTATGGGTAACGCGGAACATAAGAAGAGGTAGGATGTGCTCTTCTGTGAGCAGAGGTAGGACGTGCTTAGTTCTAGCAGAGGCAGGGCGTACTCTTCTGCGAGCAGAGGCAAGGCATGCTAATTTTTAGATGCACCGCTATTACCATCTCTGGTGTGAAACGGAGGCTTACGCTTTCGATGCTTTAACCCTGCCCCATCTAGTTTGGGCATGGAGAAAGACTAACACAATCATCCCTCTCCGGGGGATGCCTCGTCCTGGCCAATTGGGCGATGACAAGGGATTCATTACTTTTTTCAACTCGATCCCTTTTGGGTTTCTATCGAACTATTGGGAGTGTTTACATGCCCTCGGTTGTATGGGATTTCTTAGGAGGAAAATCTTGTCCTTTATTCTTTGTGGTTGAGAAATATGGCCTCAAATGTTCCGAGTTCCTTGTTCTTTGAACAAAATCACCGTTGGGCCTACATAGCTGATATGTACCGGGTATGACTTCTTGATGGACAATTAGGGGTCCTTCCCAATTTAAACCAAGAGGACCATCTGCTAGGTTCTTGGTATTAGCCATTACTCTTCGCAGTACTAATTCACCTTTAGTGAAGGTTTCAGCTTTGACCTTTGAATTGTAATATTTTGTGACCCTTCTTTGGTATCCAGCGATTCTCATTGCATCCTCATCACTTAGTCCCAATATCAAGTGTAGGGATTCCTTCCTTAACTCCTGGTTGGGGTCAAATGTGTATGCTACCCTTCTATGTGATGGAATTTCGACCTCAACCAAAAGCATAGCTTCACATCCATATGTAAGGGAAAAGGGGGTTTGTCCTGTAGCTGTTTTGGTAGAAGTTCTATATGCGCATAACACTAGAGGAAACTCCTCTACCCAATTTCCTTTAGCCCGATTAAGGTGTTTCTTAAGGATTGTCTTAATGGTATTATTTGCGACTTCCACAGCTCCGTTAGCTTTTGGCTGGGCTACTGAGGAAAAACTTTTGATGGTTCCATTTTTCTCAGGAATCGGGTGAACTCTTCGCTCTCGAATTGTGTTTTGTCATTGATCTTATGAGGGATTCCGAAGCGGGCAACAATATTTTTTATTACGAATCTTAATACCTTTTTGGATGTGATAGTCGAAAGGGGTTCCTCCTCCACCCACTTGGTGAAGTAGTCAATAGCTATTATGACATATTTAGCTCTGCCCTTGGCGAGTGTTAAGTGCCCAATTAAATCTATCCCCTATATATCAAAAGGCCAAGGGCTCGATATTGTGGTTAGGTCGCTGGGAGGAAGTCGTGTCCAATTAAATCTATCCCCTATATATCAAAAGTCCAAGGGCTCGATATTGTGGTTTGGTCGCTAGGAGGAAGTCGTGGCACTTTAAAGTACTTTTGACATTTATCGTATCCCTTGACATACTCAACCGCTTGACTAACAATCCACGACGAATAATAACCTTGTCCCATGACCCTTTTGGCCAGCTTAACTCCACTGGAATGGTTCCCGCACCATCTTTCATGAGCTTCTTTTAATAGGCTAAATCCATATTCGAAACTTACACACCTTAAATAAGGAAATGAATGTCCCTTTTTATAAAGTATGCCATCTATGGTCAGAATGTGGGAGGTTGGTGTTTTATCTTTCTAGCATCTTACTTATTAAGGGGTAATGTCCCTCTTAGGATGTAGTCCACTATTAGAGTCATCCACGTAGTTTCTTGTTGGTGGCGTGTTTCCGTTATGGGCGATTCCCTCTCAGAGTTTACTTCTTGGTCTTCTCCATCTCCCCTTCTTAAGGCTTCGGATTTGGTCAAAACTAATAATGGTTTTCCCATTTCTGATTCTTCCTGTTCGATGCTGGGCATTTCCCGATATCCCATCGTCACTATTTGGGTTTCGGTGGCTCCTTGGGAGCAACCTAATTTGGCTAGCGAATCCAATTGTGTATTCTTCCCACGCAGTATTTGATGAACTAAGAAGTCCTCAAATAGGGAAAGCATCTTTAGTACCCCTTCCATGTATAAGATGAGCCGCTTGTCCTTCGTTTGATATGTCTGTTTTATTTGATTTACCATTAATTACAAATCACTAAAGATTTCTATCCTCGGTATCTTCAACCGTAACGCCAGATTCAAACCAACTATCATGGATTCATGCTCAGCCACATTGTTGGTTGCTGGGAACCCTAACTTCATGACGTAGTGCAAGTGGTGTCCGTAAGGGGTGATTATAATGTACCCTGCCCCTACTCCCTACTTATTGGAGGCTCCATCCATAAAGAGCAGCCATACGATCTTTAAATCGTGTTCTTTAATTGATTGTTCTGAAATGAAGTTCCTACACTTGTTCATGAAATATGCGAGAGCTTGCCCTTTGATTGCTTCCCCAGGTTAGAACTCAATTTTGAATTGGCTAAGCTCAATACCCTATTTAGTTAGCCTCCCTGAGGTTTCTGGTTTGTTGAACACTTGTTTGAGCGGGAAGCTAGTTAAAACTTTAATAGGATGAGCCTGGAAATAACCTCTGAGCTTTCGCGCGGTAAGGGTTAAGCAATACGCTAGTTTCTCTATGACAGGGTATCGGGTTTCCGCGTACTTTAGCCTTTGGCTAACATAATAGATAAGATGTTGAGCCCCATTATTCTGTCTTATCAGGACTAAGCTTACTTCATGTTCGGAGACAACCATGTATAGGTATAGATTTTCTCCCTTCTTGGGACTGGACAAAACCGGAGGCGTTCCCATATAAACTTTCAATTCCTAGAATGCCTTCTTACACTCTTCATTCCATTCAAAATTCTTCTTTTTCTTTATGACATCAAAGAAATGATCACATTTATTGGTGGCTTTAGAAATGAACCTGCCGAGTGCCACTACCTTCCTATTTAGGCTCATGACTTCCTAGCTAGTTTTAGGTTCCTCCATGTCCTTAATGGCTTGACTTTTGTCGAGGCTAGCTTCAATTCCTTGCTCGCTTACCGTATATCCTAAAAACATCCCCGATTGAACTCCAAAGGAACACTTTTGAGGGTTTAGCTTCATCTAGTAACTTCTCAAGAAACCAAACATTTCTTCCAGATCCTTAAGATGATCCTCTGTTTTGGTGGACTTCACTAGCATGTCATCCACATATACTTCCATATTGCACCCTATCTGCTCTTGGAACATCCTGTTTACCATCCTTTGGTATGTTGCCCCTACATTCCTTAAACCGAAGGGCATTACTTTATAACAATATGTTCCCTAGTCAGTGATAAAGCTTGTATGTTCCTCGTCGAGTTTGTGCATCGAGATTTGTATGTACCCCGAATAAGCGTCCATAAGGGATAGTATCTTGTGTCCACTCGTGGCATCAACCAACTGATCGATTCACAAGAGAGGGTGACAATCTTTCAGACAAGCTTTGTTTAAATCCGTCTAATCAACACATGTCCTCCACTTCCCATTGGACTTTTCACTAGCATGGGATTGTCTAACCATTTCCGGTAAAAAACCTCTCGGATAAACCTGTTAGTTTCCAACTTTTTGACTTCCTTCTTCAAGGCCTCTATCTGGTCCCTATTATATTGTCTCTTCTTTTGCCGAACCGGGGTTATCGAAGGGTCAATTTTTAAGGTTTGGCTCATAATTGAATGGTCGATACCAACCACATCTGAATTAGTCCAGGCGAAAACATTTTTGTTTAGCTTTAGGAAACGGATTAAGTCGCTTCAGAGAGTTTCCGTTAGCCTTTTCCCTATGTTGGTGACCTTCGATTTATCTTTCGAATCAACATTTACTTCAACTACTTCTTCTATTGGTTTTATCCTTTCGATGTCCCCTCTAGAGTCCAGATCTATTATGATTTCTCCTTCTTCGTTGAGTTTACCTCATCGGATCTTTTCCTCTTCCTTTTTAAAGAAGCGTACCTACCATTAGTGCGTTTGTCAGTCTTATTTATTTTTATCTTAGCTTCAAATGAGGGACGTAAGAATCACTTATCTGAAGGCAAAGAAACAGTAGAAGAATCAAAATACGAAGAATAAACCTTTTGTATTTTTCAAACTGTAGTACAACTCGCGGGAGCTAAATTGTTCTCCCCTGATGATACCCCATCTCTGTTTGGTTAGAAATTTTATCATGAGATATTTGGAATAAAGAAAGTCATCCATCTCCTCTAATGCCGGTCGTCCGAAGAAGGCATTATAATACGATGGCTGATTAATCATGACAATTAGAGTTTCGAAAGTCCTATGAAGAGGGGACAACCCCACTTGAACCAAAATGTAGATTTGACCCACCGGAGTTCACCCCTTGTTATTTAATCCGAAAATTGGATTGTTGCTAGGCTCCAGTTTCTTTTCGGAAATTTCCATTTGATCAAAGGCGTGCTTGAAGATGACATTAGCAGTGCTTCCGGTATCCACCAATATTTTAGGAATGACCGAAAGCCCAATCTATGCCCTTATCATAAGGGGGTCTGGACCCCTTTCTTCATTTCTTCCGGAGAGACCACGAGGTTATGCATTTTGAGGGCATAACGCGTGCTCTTCAATGATGGTTCTTTTTGGATGGAGAAGATTCCATCCAAGGCTTCCTTCACGTATTGGTTTCTGGCCTTCAGACAGTTTCCGACAGGGTGTGGCCCCCCATGGATCACATTTATTCGGTTTATGGGAGTCCCAAATCTAGGCTGTTCTCCCCCGTAGTGACTCATATCGTGTTTACCGAGACCTTCTACTATCCTCCTGCACGTTAAACTGGTACTTCTTTATCTGAAACAAATTCCTTCAAGTGCCCCTCTCAGATTAGTATTTGGATAATCCCGTCCAATACCTTGAACTCGTCTGTCTTGTGCCCGTTGGTTTTATGGAACTTGCAGTATTTACCACCGGCATGATATTTGTGGCAATTTTTGGCTTTGAACGAAATGAAGAAGTTATTGACCCTTTCTTTTGCAATAGCATACACATACGAGATGGGCTTGTGCAAGGCAACCGAGTTGGGGTTAGAGTCTTCCCACCTAGAGCACTTCTGAATTCCTTCTGGAGATTTCGTCCAAAGTATGGCCTTCCTTCTTCCCCTCGAGGCCCGAACTTCCTCTTCGTGAAGTACAATTCATCCATCTTGATAAACTTGTCAGCTTGGAAATGGAAATCTTGCAAGTCTTTGCAGTTGTGGATATATAACTCCTTCCCGAAGGGGGTGTTCTCAATCAACGCTGAGTGTACGGTGTTCAGCTCGTCGCGGTCATTCATATCCTTAGCCTTTAAGGCTTCGATGTTGAACCTTTTAAGATAGTCCCCTACAGACTCCCCTTGCCTCTGTTTGATGTTTACGATGACTGTATAGTCTATGGTTGGATCTTTGCAAATGCAAAACTGTTCGGAGAATTCGTAGGAGAATTGTTTCCATGAGTAAATGGTATTCCCCTATATAGGCAATACCACTTCGTCGCTACCCCTTGGAAGGTCACCGGGAAGATGCGGCACCTGACAATTCCGGAAGTGTTGTAAAGATCCATTTGGATGTCGAAAGCCATCAGATGATCGTCGGGGTCAGTCGTTCCTAGATATTTTATGGTGGGAACTTTGACACTTGACGGTATTGTAGTGTTCATAATTTCATCGATGAACGGTGATACTCTTTCGTTGTCATTAACCTTGTTATCCTGTCCTTTCTTCCCAACAAGTCCTTGTCGGTCTTTTGAGTGACATCTATGATGTAAGCTTCCGTGTTGTCATTGTTTTCTCTTTTTGGATCAAGCCTTTGGAGGTGGAGCTCCCAGGCTGTTCCTGCTCGCACTGATTCCCTTGATGATCTACTCCCGTCAGATGAGACTTCTTTTTCTTGGAAGATGTTGCCTTAGGCTTCCCTTTTTCATCTGATTGTTGAATGGGAGCCTTCCTCTTTGGAGATTCATTCGTATCTCTCTGACTATATCTAGTGAGCCTTAAGGACTTTTGTGTCTAGACATCGTTGACTTAATCCTGCATTTCTTGAAGTCGCCTTTCCAGGACCGAGATTCTTACGATATTATCTTCCATGGAGTTTGAGTCTGGTGGTTGTTGTGGATTGGGCGCAGCTTCTTTCTCGTTATTATTTGGGTTAAGTGCTGGGCCCTCATTTCCTCCAAGGTTGGCGTTTGGATCCAGCTCTTTGTTTCGTTCATCCAATCTCTTCAACTTCATTGTTTCCTACCCTGGAACAATAAATTCACCTAATTAATTTTAAAAAACTAACCACAAGGTCGGAGGTTCAGGTCCCTCCTTCTAGCGCCGAAACTTTATTGACATTTTTCGTTAATAACCGGATTACAGTATGTAATATATGTGTTCACGAAATTTGTCGTCGTCATGACTTAGAGTCTCCAGGATATAATCTAAGGCCAGTGAGTTTAAGCTGAATAACTTTCCTCGGGGTATTGAAAATTTTAAACCTACTGGCCATTAACCTTGCCTCTGGAGGGTGAATACAACACGTATTACATGATGGTATTTCGACTTAGCCCTGGGAAAGTTATATAACTTGATGTCGTTAGGCTTCATGGAATTGATGAGCTTCTAAGCTATGACGATGACATTATGTATTGCAAAAAGTAGAAATCAGGCTACTGTTTCCCTTGAGTTCAAGGGTGAAGGCATTGCAATATTCGTTAATTTGATGTTTCCTCCATGTCAAATCTGCCCAAGAGAGGAGTCTGAATCACGACAAGGATTGGGTTAGGAATCCGTGGACGATATCCACACATCAATGTATGGGAAGCATTAGGCTCAACATGAGAATATGGATCAATCATGGCAGACCCTTAAAGCGAGGAGTAGGGGGCTTTACGTTCCCACAAAGCCCTCTTCCTCCGCTGCTGGGGCGCCATAGTTGACCTCCTCACCGGAAAGGTTAGTGTTAACCCCCTGTTTCATTATTATGACATAGCAAGATTATCACATCGTAAGATGTGTGAGACTAAGAATTCTCCATTCATGGTTTACAAATTATTACAAGAATTGATGATTTGCTCCTCTTTAGAAGAAAGTAACTAAATTGATTAATAAAAAGTACGTCCCCCTTTATGGAGTTTCTGAGGTCCTATTTATAGAGAATCCGGGGTCCTTCTATCAATCGGGTGTTAGGCCTGAATGATTCCTATCGGTCGCTATTTTCCTTGGTCTTAGGTACTGGCTATCGATCATCCCTGTGGTGCTGGTTATGGTCTTCAAAGCGAGGGTCCCGAGTGAATTGTGGCCTCCCCAAGGTGGAAAGGAGTTTGTTGCCGAGACGGATGACGGAGGCGCTTTGAATTTCTTGGTGGATGCCCCTAAGTGTCGGTCCTTTGGCATAAGTTTTCGGATGTAGGCTTTCGGCTTTATCGTGGGTACTTAGAGGGCCCGCCCTCACGATGTATGTGTACATCTGTCGAATTAGAACTGTTAATGGTTCAAGTACTAGGTGAATTAGTACGAGTAGCCTATATCCTTGCTTGAGTCTTGGATTAGCCTTCCGGTTTGACTCCCTGAAAGGTAGCTTCCGGTGATACCCATGTTACTTATGAAGGTAACCCCTTCGTCATCTATGGAGCTGTTTTTCAGGAGTCGGTTACGGACCATCTTTATGCTCTAACCGTATACTCTTCCTCTTCTGATATTTTGGTGTTACATCGGCTAATTTCTGGCGGGTAGACCATGTCAGATGAACCTTTGCTGATGCTTTATAGGTTTCGAGCCCCATCTTTTGAGAGGGGGTATCTGCCTGAGTTGCTCTCGAATTCTTCATCCCTTCGTTATATTCATTCGACATCCTTCATTGTCAACCTGTGCTACGATCATTTTGGCAGTAACACGCGCCGTCAGATACCTTTCTCCCAAGTGACCTCTTATAACCAGCTCAGTAAGCGTGCACTGACCCCGACCTAATTTGAGGTTCTCCGTTTGATACCAATATAGGTTACTGACTGATACGGGTCCCACACACAAGATGATACAAGCTTCCCCCTAGGCTTGCATCTCCACTACTAGGATATCAACAGGTTATGCCCACTAGTTTAACAAGATCGCATAACCCCAGTTGGTTAAGTTTGTCGGGTTCATATGTATAACCCGCCGACATATTTAACAAGATTAACTTAACCCTGCCACTGATTCAGGAAAATTTACTTAACCGCAACGTAATTTAACGGGTTCTTGCAATCCATATGGATTCAAATAGGTTAAGTATTACAAGTTCATTACCATACATTCATTTATGGTTATAATGCATCAGACCTCCCACATTAAGTCTACCACTTGTGGATGCTGGATATGTCGGTCAGGTCCATGTAGACTTCTTCCAAAAGTCGCACTTAACTTCGTGTCTTAGCACCATCATGTGTTTATGCACTTAGACTACTCACATTATATTTACCACTTGTGGATGTTGGATATGCCGGGCAGGGTTCTACCACAATTGTAATCTAACCTCGTGTCTAAGCATGGTTACAGTTTCTAATTACTGTAAATCTTGGCATATTCATTCTTTAACAATTATTCCTAGTTCATTATAGGTTTTCATGCCCCCTTTCCCAAGTCATATTCATCATGTACCATATGCCCCAAATTAAATCTTTAATCACAGTTTGGTATATGCCCCAAACTCATACTCATGTTTTCAATTCAAGTTATGCCCCAAATTTCCCAATATAAGTTATGCCCCAATTTTAACATTCCCCTCATTCCCAATTTTGCGCATTCACATATTTCAGCAATATGCTTAGGCTCGAAGGTAGCCTGGTTATAAAATGAAAAGGGAAAAGGAGAAGGTAAGAGAACAGAAATAATCATAATAATAAGGTAGACGCATAATGGCAGAAATATGCATAGCAATTGAATAAGCTTATAGTGACAAAATTGGGCATAATGACAATTTAGGCATATAAGAACAGATCGGATGAACATGTAATAATAGAACGCATTAGGCATAGTTTTAGATCCAAATTCATATATATGTCAAGACTACATTTTAGGTGTTTATATCTAAAAGCAACATAAACTCACAGAGAATGGATCTAAGAAAACAGAGAAAAATATGTTGATATTGAACCGGCAATCTTTAAATACATATGAATCATCGTTGCGGAAGAAAAGGCTAAGTTAATTTGAGTTGGAGCAGCATCTCTTTGTCGCCATTGATTTATATGAATAAATCAATGGGTATAGGGTCCTTTATATAGCCATCAACCGATGAACAAAGCCAGAAAAGTGTCCAGGTGCGCCCGCTGGGGTCGACCCTAGGGTCTACACAGGGGTTGACACCCCTGTTGAGGGGTCGATCCATTGGTTGATACCTTGAGGCATGGTTCGACCCCCAACAGGCCGATTTCCCGCGTCCTCCCGCCTCATTTGATTTTCAAATTAAATTGTATTTCTGGATTAATTAGTTTATATATATTTCTTTTATGCGTATACAAAATTCTAACCTAAATAACTTCTTCATACGATGTCCGTTTTACGCAAACCAGGTGTCCATCTTGACCAGAATTTCGAGATGAATGCAATGACTTAGTCCGTTTCACTTAGTCCCATAAATTTATTTAAGTATTCCTTAATTTATTGTTAATAGTTTGTTTTAAAATTATGGGTGTTACATTCTCCCCTAATTAAATGATTTTGTCCCCGAAATCTCCAAGTTAAGAAGAATGTATATACTAACATCCATCATCCATCTACTTATCCACCAATCACTGGCATCCATTGTCCTTAAAAGATTTTTAATGCTTATGAATATGTAAAAAAGTGTGTGTATATGTCCCTATACTAATGCGAAAGATCAGGCGGTCAACTGATTAACTTGATCTCCTTAATGCAATGTATATTAGTGCCATGAATCCAAAATGTATGCAAATAGTCCTAATGTAACAGGTAAGCTATATATTTGTACATAATCATCCATTCAAATGCAACATCGATATGATGATCACCCATTTTCATCCTTAAAAATTTAAAATGCACACACATCCATATGCAACCTGTAAGTGATTGAACCGATCTAGTGCTTAACGTGTGTATATGCATCCACGAGCTATTGAGAACAAGATTTCGATCGATGCCAACATATAAAATTGCAATGAAGATCATTTCACAAAGATAAGGTTATATATATGTATATACTTTGAGTCATGTTAGAAATATGTTAAAATCTATCCTAAAAGTATAACACGAATGCACAAAACAATTTATAAAGTTATATCATATCTTCGTTGCTGAAATCTATATATTTGAGAAATTGAAAAGTCACAGAAAAGCACAAATGGTCCAGGCTCCGACCAAGAAAGAGCGTAGAGCGATCTAGACTGTGGACTGAGGTCGGTTCATAGCCATAAACTGGTAGACTGGTCCAAAATGGGCGGTCGGCCAGTCAGTATGTTTTTGCACATAATGGCTATTTTTCTGGAAGTTTTAGTTTTAATTAAATTCAACCAGTGATTTTCAACTAGTCGATCGTTTTGAAACAACAAGCTTTTTCTGAAAGATTGCTTCAATTTGTGAAGAGATTTCTATTCGATAACCAAAGGAAATGGACATAACTTTTTATAGAAACTCTTCATTAAGAATTACTACCTTTCTACTATTATATAAACAACTTCAAACTTGTTTTACAATCATCGAATCATTCTATATTCTCTCTAATTTATGAATTGCATTTTCATACTGTTTGCAAAATAAAAGCTCTCCAAATTTAAATACTTGTTGAATCCTTGAATCAATTTAATATCGTTTGATTCAACAAGCATTCTACTTCCTTATATCTACGCATTCAAAGTATATACTCGAGGATCAGATTATAGGTTGATTGTACTCAAACTATTGACTATCCGTGTTGAATCAAGAACACAAAGCAGAAGTCAAAACCATTCTATTAGTTGAAGTCCTGTGTGTGATCAGGAAAGTGTTGAAGTCCTCAGTGTTATAAGAGGCAAGCTTGAATTCCTCGTGTTGTTAGAGGCATGAAATCCCGTTCGGCTGTTCGGGTGTTGTATACATGTTCCTCCAGGTGAAGTGAGGTGGTTGTTAGTGAAAATCCAGATCGAAATATGGGACTGGACGTAGGACGGTGCTCTGAACCAGTATAAAAATCCTTGATGTGATTTTTATATTTTACTGCATTTACTTTCTTATATCTGTGATTGGCTATTAATTCAAACTTGTGTTTTATACACCATATTACACAATCCTTGTGTACTATACTAGCACGTACACGTATTTTTTTCATTTGGTATCAGAGCAAGGTTATCTTATAACCGTAACACAGTTATTTGATATATTCTAGTAATATGGCAAATAACACAAGCACCAACACTACCACTTGCACATAAGGTCAATCGACACAAAGACCTCCTCTCTTCAATGGTCTCAATTATAGCTATTGGGCAACATGTAAGTTGTTATTTATGCAATGAAATATCTATGATGCCTGTAATGCTACCCAAAAAGAAATAGTGAATCTTGCAATTGATTATTCAGAATGGACACCGGTTGAGAAAACGGCAGCAGCAGTAAATGCAAAAGCAATAAACATGTTGTTTTGTGCATTAGACCAAAATGAATATAACCGTGTTAGTATCTGTACTACCGCTATCAAATTTGGCAAACGCTGAAAACCACTCATGAAGGTACTAAAAAAGTTAAACAAGCCAAAATAGCCATGCTGAAAAGTCAGTTTCAAAATTTCAAAATGAAGCCGAATGAGACAATCAATGATAAGTATTAACAGTTTCAAACTATTCATCATGCACTTATTGGTTTAGGACAAAAATATTCTGATTTTGATGTAGTTTCTACGGTCCTACATTCTCTGATGAGTGAATGGGAAGGAAAAGTATTAGCAATTGAAGAAGCTAATGTTCTTTCCATCATGAAGCCAGATGAATTGTGTAACACCCCGTGAATTCAATAACTGTGAAATTCATAAATTAAAGTATAATTAATTTTAAATCAAAGAATTAAGGGAAACGGGATACGCCATTGCGTTCGTCTCGGAATTCTACTTGAGATAGAGTCTGAGTTTGCGTGAAACGGATATCGTATGAAGAAGTTATGGACGAACGAAGTTGGGCGGAAAACCGGAAAAGGGTCAGAATGCACTGGCGCACTTGGGAAGTGCGCCAGAACAAAAATGCACTGGCGCACTTGTGAAGTGCGCCAGTACATTTTTGACCTGGCGCACCTGCCAAGTGCGCCCAGGTCAAAAATGACCTGCTGGCCAGGTCTGGTCTAGTCCTGGCTGGCCAGGTCTGTGTTTGGCCGATTTTCAGAAGCTTGCTTTGTCATTAGGGCTAGGTGGCAGGCTCTAATTGGTCTCTCTTTCGAATGAATGGCTACGATCAATCCAAGCAACATCGATGGTCCTAATCAGTTCATAAACTCTATAAAAATGACCCTAGACTCAACCTAATCTATTCATTCAAAAATAAGAACAAAGCCATCATGCTGCTGAGGAACGACTAGGAGTAGCCACCAATTTGGGAGAAGACTAGGAGGAAAATTCTAAAGCATAAAGCAACTTAAACAAATCAAATCAACAAGGAGTCGCATCTTCAAATCCCTAAATTTGAGAATTCGCCACACAATTGTAAGTAGAGTATTATTTTGGTATGAACAAATAACTGTGTTGGTTTGTATACTTGATTTGTGGTGATAAAGTAATCCATATTTGTGCGTTACTATGATACTTATCGATTTGGAATATTGTATACGTTTGGATATTCTCAAATTATGTTATTCATTATAAAAACTACATGTTTGCGGTAGTTTTATGCAAGTATACGTTTGGAATATTCGCAAATTATGTAATCCATGTTGAAGCTACATGTATGTAGTTGATTAATTGAAAATTCATGCAAGTTTGGGGTTTTGCTACTATGCCATCATAATGTATATTTTTGTACATAAATCATTTTGTACGTAATTGGAACAAATTTGGGTTATTATAGTTCATATGAACAATGTTGAAATTTTGGCACCATGATCTATGTATTAAGCCATGCTTTTGTACTAGAAAACCTATTTGCAAACTTATGAATATGACTAGGCTATGATTGATATTTGGCATAATTGAAATCCATGTTAAGTCTATATTGTTAACAAGAATTATATGATGACATATGTGGTACATAGCTAGGTTAGATTCAAAATCCCATTTTGCAAGTTTGCATGACTAAAGTAAAAATCATGATTTCATGTTAGAAATATTTATGCCATGGTTATGTGAATAAATTTAACTATACTTTTGTATTAGTCACAAAAGTAGGCACCTTTGTAAACATGTAGTAATCTTATGAACATGATTTGCTTATGTTTGACATTATGCCTGAATAAAAATATAGGTTTATGTTGTAGTTAAGCCTATGTGTCGATAGTGATATTCTTAACTTAACTACAAGTTTACATGGTTTGATTCATGTCACTTATGCTTTATGACCAAAGTATATGTTACCACTATGCAAGTACACCAGTTTCTATTTTGTAGTTCCAACGTCACGTTGCAAGTTCATGCGTTCACATTCCCCTTTTTGTGTATGTAATCACGCTTTAAGCCTCCCCTTTTTCTCATGGCTAAGTTGGGCTTAAAAAGGCTAAGCCCAACATATATATAATAAACAGACGTGTTAAACGGGGGAAAATAACGTTGGGTTAAATTAATTAATAAATGAAAACATAAAGTAGAAGGGCCCAAATTCAAGTATGGGTTGGGCCCATGATTGGTGTAACCTTTACACCATTAACTTAATAATGGGCCGCAAATATTTACATATAAGAAAAATAAAGAAGAAAGACAAAATATGTAAATGTAGAAAATACGATGTGTTTAACCCGAGGTTGGATTGAGTTGTGATGTAAACCTGCCCGGAACCGCCCGGCTGTCCAGTAGTCACAACAATACCTATCCAATGTGGGTGGTTAAACATGTAGCCCAATAAGGACCCGAGGTTAGACTGAGTTGTGGCGTAAGACTGCCCGGAACCAACCGGCAACAGGCAGCCACAACAATACCTGTCTAATGTGAGAGGTCAAGGCTTTAATAAGACAATTAAAGCTGAGTCAGGATTGTTAGGATTAAGTGGACTAAAGACTTAATCAAAATGGAACATGCTAAACTAAACGGACTGGTGGGGGTTAGGTTAGAAAACACTTAATCAACTTAGCATGTTGGCTAGAGATAGAAAACCTAGTAACGGGGGACCCTTTTCAGCAGTAACCCTAGAAGGTGTATCATGATACCCTGAAACTAGGCAGGGTGGGGCACGATTACTGGGCTGATTGTAAGAGGTCAAATCGACGGCGGTGGTGTAGCAGTGTAGGTTCTAACGGGGTGCGGGCGTGCACACACTCCGGCGCAGAAAAATAAGGCACTGGACACCAGTAGCATACCTGTGCATTCTAGGATTGTGTCGGGCCGCCACCATGGGACTTGATACACCCCATGGTGGGACCAGCATAGGTAACTACAACATCGGGGGCCGTAAGACACATGTAACTATGCGAGTAGGAGCCGATCATCATAGAATGGATCACTTCACCCTGATTATGGGGTGCCAGTTGGAAACTAGTTTATATGGGTTCAGAGATTAACATGGGGTACGATAGTATACTCGACCCTAGACAACTTAACCAAGTTTATATTGCTTTCCCACTTCTTGTTTATACTTATCATACCCAGTTCTTTATTCATAGACAGAATAGTCCTAGACTTACTCAGGCTTTATGTCTGACTCTACTTTTCTTTCGTCTTCTTTTCTTCCGTTCCCCCCTCCCCCCCCCCAGGTCCACAGGGAGGAAACACTGCAGCTTGACCAGCCTTAACATCCAGCTTGAAGAAGAGAAATGTATTGCTTGGACTTTTTCCGTTTTGAACTATGGCTTTGGACAACCACTATGGGGCTTTTGCACTTTATCTATGTTTTATTTATGCTTCTTTAAATAATGTAATCAAGACAGATTATGAAAATGTTATGTTATGTTTTTGGAAAGGATGTAAGACAATCATGGTGATGTTGTTGTAACACGTATTTGCTTTTATGAAATAAAAGTTGTTGTTTTTCCGCTGTTTACAAATATGTGTTCTTATATCTGTCTTGTATATCTGTGACTTATACTTATAAACCTCCACCAAAATTAGGGCATTCCCTTTGAGAGTGACCCTAACGGAGGTGGGGTGTTTCAAATTGATAGGAAATCTAATGTCCTATGAAGCTAATTTGTAGGCTAGAAAAGAATAGAAAGAAGAAAAAAAAATGTAGCATTTCATGCTGAAAAAGGTGAAAAAGAATCAGATTCTGAAGATGAAGACCTAGCTTTCATTGCAAAAGGTTTCAAAAAATTCTTGAAACAACGAAAAGCAAGTCGTTATAACAAAAAGTAAAGTGGATCAAATAGACCATCATCATCCACTATTGAATATTTCAACTTCCACAAAAAAGGGCACATGCATAAGGATTGTCCAAAGCAAAAGAAAAGTCAGAAAATTACAAGAAGGACAAATCAAAGAAAAGAGCATTCTTAGTAACATGGGATGATTCAGAATCGTCTTCATCAGAAAGTGAAAGTGATAAAGAAAATGAACAAGCAAACGTTTGTTTC
This sequence comes from Allium sativum, assembly GCA_030737875.1. Taxonomy (NCBI): domain Eukaryota; kingdom Viridiplantae; phylum Streptophyta; class Magnoliopsida; order Asparagales; family Amaryllidaceae; genus Allium; species Allium sativum. The sequence goes on along the minus strand of JASFAX010000020.1, from coordinate 36,810,555 downwards.
ATGGCAACAGAAGATGAGGGACAGCAGAGCTTGAACGAGATATGTTAAAAGACAAGAAGAAAATATTAGAAGAAAAACTTGAAAAACTTCAAGAATCATCATCTAATATTGATTCTCAATTATCTCTTTTGAGTCAAGAAATTGAAACTCAAAAAGATAAAATGATGCTCTTACTACAGAAAATCATGAGCTTAAGGCAAAAGTCAAAATTCTAGACCTAGAAAAAGCTAGTTTACAAACTAAGTTAGATGATATTACTCAAAATGTTTTTAAATTCAACGAAGGTCGATAAAATTTGACAAAAATCATTAAAAATTCACAACCTACTTCAAATAAACAAGGTTTAGGATATAAGAAACAAGAAACCAATCATAGAAATAATACTAGATATGCTTTTATGTACAATAAGAATATCACTACTAGTACTAATGTACATCCAAGACCCAATTATTATAGAAATTAGAATACTTCTATGACTAGCGGTATTTATAATAAATATAGAAGTACGAAAAGGAATATCACTAGAGATTACTTAAGTATTTGGGTTCCTGTAAGTTGGAAAAACAGAGAAAATATATCGATGATTATTTTGATTCAGTAGTGAATAATGAAAATTTTATCTTTAAAAGTTCCATTAAACCCTCTTGGGTATGGTTACCATCCATCTAACCCATGGACCCAAAAAAAGCAAGTGGGTACCAAAACTATATATGTCATATTTTTTGCAGGTACACCATAACAAAGAGGAGGTTATTCGATATCTCTAAATATCTTCGAAAACTCAGCTCATCAAAAAAAAAAAAATCACATGATTTAATATCTCCTAAAGATGCTATAATTATTTGTATCTTCTACTACTCTCGATTACTATGTTTATTATGGTATTTATTCTTTTTAATCGATGATAAGGGAGGAGAAATATTTACGCTCATGATTCATGTTACATATACTATCATTTAACATTATGTGCTTAACAGGGTAATAGTATATGTGTACTAGCATTTGTTAACGCATGAATGAAAAGGTAAGATTATTTATATTATGTTCTAACAAATGTTGCATAAATTCAGGGTGAGCTTTATATCCAGAGGGAGAAAATCCAAGGTGTTGTCATCAATCAAAAAAGGGGAGAATGTTGAGAACAAGATTTTGATCGATGCCAACATATAAAGTTGCAATGAAGATCATTTCATAGAGATAAGGTTATATATATATATATACTTTGTGTCATGTTAGAAATATGTTAAAATATATCCTCAAAGTATAACATGAATGCACAAAACAATTTATAAAGTTATATCATATCTTCGTTGTTGAAATCTGTATGTTTGAGAAATTGAAAAGTCACAGAAAAAGCCCAGATGGTCCAGGCTCCGACCGGGAAAAAGCGCAAAGCGATCTAGACTGTGGACCGAGGTCCTCCGGTCCACAGCCATAAACCGGTAGATTGGTCCAAAATGGGCGGTCGACCGGTCAGTATGTTTTTGCACATAACGGCTATTTTTCTGGAAGTTTTAGTTTTAATTAAATTCAACCAGTCAACCGTTTTGAAATAACAAGCTTTTCTGAAAGATTGCTTCAACTTGTGAAGAGATTTCTATTCAATAACCAAAGGTAATGAACATAACTTTTTATAGAAACTCTTCATGAAGAATTACTACCTTTCTACTACTGTATAAACAACTTCATACTTGTTATACAATCACTGAGTAATTCTTTATTATCTCAAATTTCTGAATTGCATTTTCATGCTCTTTGCAAAACAAAAGCTCTCCAAATTTAAATACTTGTTGAATCCTTGAATCAATTTAATATCATTTGATTCAACAAGCATTCTACTTCCTTGATTCTATGCATTCAAAGTACATACCCAAGGATCAGATTATAGGAAGATTGTACTCAAACTATTGACAATCCATGTTGAATCAAGAACACAAAGCAGAAGTCAAAACCATTGTATTAGTTGAAGTCCTGTGTTTGATCAGGCAAGTGTTGAAGTCCTCAGTGTTGTAAGAGGCAAGTGTTGAAGTCCTCGTGTTGTTAGAGGCATGAAATCCCGTTCGGCTGCTCAGGTGCTGTATACCTGTTCCTCCGGGTGAAGTGAGGTGGTTATTAGTGAAAATCCAGATCGAAGTCTGGGACTGGACGTAGGACGGTGCTCCGAACCAGTATAAAAATCCCTGGTGTGATTTTTCTATTTCACTGCATTTACTTTTTTATATCTGTGATTATCTATTAGTTCAAACTTGTGTGTTATACACCATTTTACACGATCCTTTTGTGCTATACTAGCACGTACACGTATTTTTTTCACCAGCAACCACTAGCAAACACTTGCATCCTCTTGCATCCACCAAACATAACATGTCTCAAACACATGTTTACATTCATTGGATTTCTACCCAAAGGTCGGAGATTCAGTCGATAGGATATACTCATAAGATAAACACAAGTATTAACGAAAGCTGGGAAAAAGAAGTTAAGTACGTACTCTCGAAAAGGAAAGGATATAAAGCGCAAATCTTGTCTTTAGTCTCCTAAGTTGCATTCTCGCAGTCCTCTCCCCATTGCACTTTTACTAATTTAACCTCCTTCTTGCGCAGTTTCTTAACTTCCGATATAAGTATATGGGTAGGTACTTGTCTTATCATCACTTCCTTTTCTACCTCTAGCTCCTCAAGTGAGCTCAGCTCTACCACTTCTGCGGTATCGTGCAAGTACTTCCGCAAATGAGAAATGTGGAAAACATCATGAACACCGGCCAGTCTCTCTGGTTGTCTCACCATATAGGTCATATGACCTATCCTTTCCACGATGGCAAATGTTCCTACAAACCTTGGTGCTAATTTCCCAACCAATCCAAAACGAACCACATTCCTCAAAGGTGTACTTTGATGAAAACCATGTCTCCTACCTCAAAATAAATATCAGTCCTTCTTCTATCTGCGTAGGATATCTGCCGGGCCTAAGCTGTCTTCATGCATCTACGGATGAGATCAACCTTTTCTGAAGTTTCTCTAATCATCTTAGGTCCAAGTAGAAGTCAGTCTGTAGACTCCCACCAACAAGTGGGTGATCTATAGGGTCGTTCGTACGATGCCTCGAAGGGTGCCATGCCAATACTAGTATGATAACTGTTGTTGTATGCGAACTCTAACAATGGAAGATGCTCCTCCAAAGTCCCTCTGAAGTCAAGGATACATAGGCTCAAAATATCCTCTAGAACTCTGTTCACGCTATCCGTCTGTTCGTCGGTATGAGGATGGTATGCGGTGCTCAAACATAACTGTGTACTAAGTGCCTCTTGTAGACTCTTCTTGAACTCACTATAGATTATAGCATCTCGATCACTCACTATGCTGGAAGATACTCCATGTAGACTAACTACCTCACGAAGATAAACTGATGCCAACCATATCGTAGTTCTCTTACTCTTAAGCGGAATAAAACGAGCACTCTTAATAAGCCTGCCAACTATAACGCAACTACTGTTATTGCCTTTTCTTGATCTAGGAAAACGATCAATGAAATCCATGGAGATGCTCTCCTACTTCCACTATGGGAGCTCTAGGGGATGAAGTAAACCATTAGGCTTCTTTTGCTCAACTTTTACTTGTTGGCAAAACAAACATCGAGAAACGAACTCTGCTACATCTTTCTTCATTCCATCCCAAAAGAAAACCCTCTTCATATCTCTGTATATCTTATCATCACCTGGATGTACAGTCATCTCGGATTGGTGAGCTTCCTCATGGACTGTCTTCAACAAACTCCTAACTCGGGGAACACAAAGCCTTCCATCTCGTCGTAACCACCCTCTTTCGTCTGTGGAATGTCTACTGAGGTAACTAGAAGTTTTCCCTCTACTGAGCCTATCCCAGATGTATGAAATATGTGGATCCTATCGCTGTGAAGTTCCTATCTGAACCAAAAGAGGAGGTCACACCTCTAGTGGTGCCAATAAACCAAGCGTAAACTTGGTGGAGGGTCTAAAATCAAAAGTCGATTTGAACTCGAAGCTTTTCCTCTCCATAAAGAGGACTAAACATAATCCTCTACCTACTCAATGTGTCTGCCACCACATTACCCTTGCCAAGGGTATAAGAAATCTTAAAGTCATAGGATTCTAGGAACTCCATCCATCTTTGTTGCCTCAAATTGAGATCCTTCTGCGAGAACAAGTACTTGAGAGATTTATGATTGGTGTACAACTCAAACTTCTCTCCAAATAGATAATGGCGCCAAGTCTTAAGCGCGAATACTATGGAAGCTAACTCTAAGTCATGGGTAAGGTAGTTCTTCTCATGAACTCTTAGCTGTCCACCTCCATAACATACTATCCTTTCCTCTTGTATCAGAACCACACCAAGCCGTGTACCACATACATTAGTGTATGCTGTGAATACCTTGTTCCCATCTGGAAAAGTCAAGACTGAGGCTGTTGTCAAATCCCTCTTCAATCGCCGAAAAGCATCTTCATAGTTTATATCCCAATAAAATGTCAGATTCTTCTTCGTTAGCCTGGTGAGTGGGGCTGATATCTTCACGAAGTCCTTAATGAACTTCCTATAATAGCCCGCTAATCTAAGAAAACTCCTCACCTTCGTTGCATTCTTTGGGATCTGCCAATCTTGAACTGCAACTACCTTCGCGAGATGTACAGCTATCTCATCTTTAGAGACCACATGCCCTAAAAATCTCACTTCCTTTCTCCAAAATTGTCATTTGGAGAATTTCGCCATAAGCTGATGCGCATGGAGAGTCTTCATAAACTCCCTCAAATGTAGGGCATGCTCTTCCTCGTTCTTTGAGAAAATCAAGATATTATCAACAAAGATCACAACAAACCTATTTAGAAACTCCTGAAATACCCTACTCATTAGATCAACAAAATAGGCGGGTGCATTCTGTTAACCCAAAAGGCATGATGAGCCACTCAAAGAAACCATCTGGAGTTCTAAAAGCAGTCTTGTATATACTATCCTTGGCCAACTTCAACTAATGAAACCCCGTGGCCAAGTCTAACTAGGAGAAAACAGATGCACAAACAAGCTGGTCAACAGATCATCTGTCCTCGGAAGTGGGTGCCTATTTTTCCTAGTGAACTTATTCAACTCCCAGTGATCCAGACATAAGAGAAGCAAACCATCCGCCTTAGCGATGAATACTACTGGAGCACCCCATTCAGATATGCTTCACCCAATAAATCTTTTCTTAAGTAGCTCCCATACTTCCTTGCTGAGCTCCCTCCTTTCCCTTGGAGCCATATGGCGCATAGGCAATGCAATTGGCTTTGTATTTTCCACCAAGTATATCCCCGAAGCTCTTCAAAAACATCAGGATACTCACAGGCTACTGGTACAGATCGCAAATCATCGATAAATGCATTAAGTGACTCTAGGAAACTAACATGACAGACCATTTCGGGTCATAAGAAATCTCGAGGATTCTCCCATGGAAAGTCAAATGTCTAACGACCCTCCTCTCATAATCCATAATGGAACCATTCATGGCTAGCCCATCCATCCCTAGAATCAAACCATAGACCATGAAACCAAGAAGATATGCGTCGTGTTCAAACTGGACGCCCAATGCAGATATTATCAAACCCTAACTAACCATAGAAAGATGAGCTGTACTCCCAATGGGGTTTGAGACAATAATGGGATCCGAAATCATATTAGTACTAAGGTGTAGAGACTCAACCGCAGAATCAAATATAAAAGAATGCGAATAGACCTAATCAAAAAGAGTTCTAACAGGATGATTGGAAAGAGAAACCAAACCTTTAATGGAAACTTTCCTACCTCTGTCCGCGCACTAGTCATGAGAGCAAGCACCTGCCCTCTCGAAGATCCCGCCCGTTGACATTGTCCTTGCTTATTTGGGCACTCTTTAAAAAATTGTCCGACCACTCCATAATTGAAGCAAGCATTTTTTCGCCCTTTTGCAGTCTTTAACCAAGTGACCCTCGCGTCCGCAATTATGACATTTCCTCTTATCTTTATCCTTGTCGTTCTTTCCTCCCTTCTTTTATTGTTATTGTCCTTTTTTTGGGCCACACTTTCTTATTTTGTGTTTCCTCAACCTTATCCTCTTCCTTTTAACCTTTATCTTCTTCGTGCATTAATGCCATATCAACAAATTCTCAAAAGTTGCCCCCACTGGAATATAAGACATAGCCAACCCATGGAAGGTTCATTCATTCCTCTAGCCGACCTCAAATCCTTCTTGTGTGGGGCTAATCACTACCTCTAACCCAAAACTCGCCAATTGATTGAATTTATTAACATACTCTTTCACAGACATGCTTCCTTGCTTAAGCGCCAAAAACCTTTTCATTTGCATACATTTCTTGGCTTGAGAAAGAAACTTCATTTTGAACCTCTGACGAAAATCATCCCAAGTCTCCACTGGATGCCACCATTCGGTTGCCAGAATGAGGCCTCATCTTTCGGTTGCCAAATGGGCAACTGAATCTTCCAACGATTGTCAACTTCAAAATCGCAAACAAATCCTCTGTCTCCTTGAGACAAATCCTTGCTTCTACAAAAATCTTTGTCGCTTGGAAAGGCTTTCTGCCCACAGCGCAGAAATCCTTACATATCTTGGAGAAACTATCTACTCGCGGAGGGGGAGGAATACAGATGCAGCTGGGGGAAGGGTGTCTGCTTGGCCTTCGACGGGTGCCATAGACTACAAATACTTACGAAACCACGCCGGTATATGAATACCCTTCGGAATATTAGGTTTCGCAGATATGCTGAAAAGAATAGGAAAAGGGATTCAAATAGAGAATCCAAAGATATTTCCTATGGCTTTGGGGAATACCTAGTAACCTTCGTCTTTGATACCAAATGTGACACCCCATTTCCGTTAATGTCACTCTTTATCAGAATGCATTAAGTTTCTTGAAGCGTTATAGGTAAACATGAACATGAACATTACGAGACAGATATAAAATAACATTGCAATTTAAAACTTTATTAAGCAGAAAACATCGTGGTTTAACACATAGGTACATCATAAGTATGAAATGCATAAAACCTAGTATATCAATTTAAAACTTTTGTTTTGTACTAAAATCATCATCATACAACAAACATAAAAAGACAATAATCCCCAAAACATAGCCATAGTGGAGAAGATACGAAATCAAGCAGTTCATCTAACTAGCTCCAAGCAGAATGAAAGAAGAATCCTGATCAAGCCTGAGTATTCCCACCCTGAGTACCTTGGGGGGGGGGGGGGGGGGGAAGGGAGGACGAAAGAGAAAGAAGAGGAAACAAAATAGGTCAGACATAAAGTCTGGCGAGTCCAGTTACTTTTAACATATAAATAAGTAAAAGCATAATGACAGGCATATAACTAGATAAGGGAGATACACCATATAAGGCAGGTATGACACGGTAAACAGGATATAAATAATAGAATAAATAATGCTTCACTAACATTGTTTCTTTCTTTGCACCCATACTAGCATAACAAAAACAAGATGATCCCAACAACCAGAAGCTGGTGGACTTAGGTGTACTTCTAGTGATGGGTTTCACCCCATACAATAATAGGTAGCCTTACCGAACCAACGAGTGTTACCCCTAACAATAATAACGGGCTCCTAAACAGGCGAGACTAAATGAACCTAATTACTACCACAATCGATCGGCTCCTTAACCCGTAAACACCCGAGCTAGCCCCACAGTAGGATGTATCACTTTCTAAAGTGGCAACCTCGTTATTTCCAAGATGGACAACTATATCTACTAAAGTCACAGCTCTTATCTTCTCAAGCAGGCGAACCCATGCATGCACATGAGCCCGATGGAACACGCCGCCAGACACCTTTCTCCCAAGTGACTTCTTGTAACTAGCTCAGTAAGCGTACCCTGACCCCGACCTAGTTCGGGGTTCTCCATTTGGTACCGATATACGGTTCCCACATACAAGATGGTACAAGCTTCCCCCTAGGCTTGCATCCCCGCTACTAGTATTTCAACAGGTTACGCCCACTAGTTTAATAAGATCGCATAACCCCAACGGGTTAAGTTTGTCGCGTTCATATGTATAATCCGTCCCCACATATTTTACAAGATTAACTTAACCCCCCCCACTAATATAAGTAAATTTACTTAACACCTACTCAAGTTAACATGTTCATGCAATCCTTATGGATTCAAAAATGTTAAGTGTTATAAGTTCATTACCATACATTCATTTATTATTATAATGCGCTAGACCTTCCACATTAAGTCTACCATTTGTGGATGCTGGATATGCCAGTTGGGTATGGGTAAACTTCTTCCACAAGTCGGACTTAACCTCATGTCTTAGCACTGTCACGTGTTTATGCACTTAGACCCCTCATATTAGATTTACCACTTGTGGATGCTGGATATGCCAAGCGGTTCCGGGCAGGCTACTACCATAAGTGTTATCTAACCTCGTGTCTAAGCATGATTATAGTTTCTACTTACTGTAAATCTTGGCATATTCATTCTTTAACAATTACTCCAATTTCATTATAGGTTTTCATGCCTCTTTACCAAGTCATATTCATTATGTACCATATGCCCCAAATTAAGTTATTTAATCACAGTTTGGTCTATACCCCAAATCCATATTTATGTTTTCAATTCAAGCTATGCCCCAAATTTCCCAATGCAAGTATTCTCTAATTTTAACGTTTCCCCTCGTTCCCAGTTTTACGCATTTGCATATTTCAGTGATATGCCTAGCCTCGAAGGTAGCCTGGCTATAAAATAAAAAGGGAAAAAGAGAAGGGAAGAGAACAGAAATAAGCATAATAAAAAGATAGACATATGATGTCAGAAATAGGCATAACAATTGAATAAGCATATAGTGACAGAATTGGGCATAATGACAAGGTAGGCATATAAGAAAAGATCTGATGAACATGTGATACTAGAACTGATTAGGCACGGTTTTAGATCCAAATTCATATATATGTCAAGATTACATTTTAGGTGTCTATATCTAAAAGCAACATAAACACACAAAGAATGGATATAAGAAAACTGAGAAAAGCGTGTGGATGTTGAATCAACGATCTTTGAATTCGTATGAATCATCATTGCTAAAGAAAAGACTAATTTAATCTAAGTAAAGCTGCATCTCGTTGTCGCCATTAATTCAGACGAATAAAACAATGGGTATAGGGTCCTTTATATATCCATCAGCCGACAAACAAAGCCAGAAAAGCATCCAGGTGTGCACGGGGGGGGGGGGGGGGGGGGTCGACACAGGGGTCGACATCCCTATTGAGGGGTCGACATATGGGTAGACACCCTTAGGGAACGTGGTCGTCGAGGTCAACCCTGGGGTCGACACAGGGGTCGACATCCCTATTGAGGGGTCGTCCCATGGGTAGACACCCTAAGGGCACGAGGTCGTCCCCCAACGGGCCAATTTCCCGCGTCCTCCCACCTCATTTGATTTTCAAATGAAATTGAATTTATGGATTAATTTGTTTATACATATTTCTATTATGCATATACAAACTTCTAACCTTAATTACCGCTTCATACGATGTCCGTTTTACACAAACGAAGTGTCTATTTTGACTGAAATTTCGAGACAAACGCAATGGTGCAGTCTGTTTCACTTAATTCTGAATATTTATTTAAGTATTCCTTAAATCGTTATTAACAACGTGTTTTAAAATAAGGGTTTTTACATTATACCAACAACAAGGTCATACCCCATAAAATCCAATGCATACGCTTCGCAACGGGACTTGACATTAACAACCTCCAATACTAGGCTTTGCACAACAGCTCAAGATATTTAGATCCTCCAATAGGGTTGGCCACCTCTATTGGATTGTCTGAGACAGATGTGGAAATATTCAATAGATTTACTAATCGTTCGGAGATAAAAGAATGGGTCACTCCGGAATCGAACAAGGTGTATGCTGAATTTCCAAAAATAGAGGTTATATCTTCGAGTGTGGGCTACCCTTGGTCTCTTGGGGGTCGGCTTTGAATTGTTGCTTCCTCTATTGTATATTTCTCATCGCTCTTGACATCTTTGGGCTTTGCGCAGTCCTTGGACATGTTTCCTTCCTCATTGCAGTTGTAACATTTTACCTTGAACTCCTTTTTCGCTGACGAGGTCTACAGTCCTTGGCCTTATGGCCCTTGCGGTTGCATCTCGTGCAAGACTTTGCATCCTTTTTGAATTTGTTCTTCTTCTTTTTTCCACCATTCCTTTTTTCTTGTTCTTTTTGGAGCTTTCTCCTTTCTCTTCTTCTTTCTGCTCCTTGGCGCTTTCAGACGTGCACAGGGTAGCTGTCTTAACTAGAGTTTCAAAAGTTGCCCCAAACGTTAATTGGGCTAATAGGGTTTCCTTCAATGGAGAGTTCAGTCATTTAACAAATCTAAAGGCTTTGTTCATGGGGGCGTCTACCAATCCCCTTCCAGATTTGCATAACTTGGTGAGTTTGGATACATGCTCTTGTAGGCTTAAGCTTCCTAACTTGAGGAGGATGAATTTCTCTAGTTTGATAGTCATTTTCGCCCTTCGAAAAAACTTTGCTTCAAAATCTATTTTTAATTCATCCCACATAAATTTCCGACCCTAGTTTTCCACTGATGTTTAATTCCACCATTCAAGGGCCTCATCCTTCAAACGTCAGGCCGCAATCCTCCTTTTTTTTCATCTTGCCAGGCAGTAGCCTCAAAGATTCTTTCACAGTACATAACCCAAGATTGGGCACTAGCAAAGCCTTTCTTTATAGAAAACGATTTCCCTACAAGATGCGTGAAAGTCTTATAAATGCGGGAAAAGTCAAAGACTACCTCCACGGTAGGAGCTGCAGGTGCCACCGGTGCAGGATTGGCAATAGGGACCTGTTCAACAGGACGAAGTACTTTTGAAACTATTATTGAAAGTATATGAGCCTTGTCTGGTTACTCTGCTTAGTTGGGTTTTTAGCCATTCTATTATCTGAAAAAAGGAGGAATCCTTTAGTGGATACTCCTGAGAAAGTATTTAACTTGAAAAAGGGAAGAAAAGCGATAAAGATGCCTAATATAAATGCGTATGTTTAATGGGATAAATATATATTATATATATAGTTTGAAAAATCTTTTCCAATATACAAATACTCTCTCATACATATAATTCCCTTATAATCAGCAACCTGGATCTGATGCCAAATATAACAACCGTCCTGGAATGGGCCTAAACTTTGACCCAGAAAAGGCCCAACGTTACTTAGAGCCATTATAAACTGGTCGTTGGTTCCTGTAAGGATTACATTTGCATAGAGTATATACGTACATAGATACGTCGAATGGAAATCTCATACAACAGAAAGAGAAAATATAATAGTAAAATAAGATGTATCATTTGTGTCAAAATCACAGAAATACAATTGTCACAGTTACATCTATTCAGTGGGTGCATCAAATAGTTCAGTCTCACAAAATTCCAAAAGAAGTAAAGAAATAACCACTAGTAAAGGCAAAACAACTTCGTCTTCTTCATCATCTTCAATCGTGACTTCATCCATGGATTTTACCCCATCTACTAACCTGTTGGATATGTTGAGGGGAGGTATTAGAACATAGAGTTCTGTGCGACTAAAATAGAGTGTTACTTAATATCGATACCCTATTATTTTAGCAGGTTACATATAATAAGGTAGGTCTACATAGCACACAACAAACAACAAGTTTCTAAACAATGATGCAGATATCCAAGTCAAACGCCCATTAGTGTTTTTAGGGTAAAGATCCAAGGACGTGGCATTCTCGGTCACTTATAACCTTATTAAAGGTGCATTCTTATGATCCCATATAACGCTAAGGGAAACCCTTGCCCTTTAAGACCCCATCCTAATACGTTAACCTTTTTCAGTCTATAGTCTCATTTCTAGTATAAATTAGTATTGCGAACTTACTACTTAACTGATATTACCTGGTAGGACACTTATGTCGCTTAAAGCACCCCTTAGACAGTTGGTGAGCATGCGATGGCCACCTATTTATCAATTAACAATCTATCCATAGTCATGCGCTTACGAGCTTCTAGAGGAAGTGGACATCCCCGTGAACTACCTTACTTCTTTACCATTTTATTCCTAGCCACTTTTAGAGAAGGAGGAACCATAGACCTACTTCAAATCTAATAAGGGTGGGCCCCATGACTTTGGTTCCTCTCCATGGAATAAACCTTTGGAGGGATCCTAATCCTAACCACTTAAGACCCAAACTAGATAAATAGTGAGCCAACCACTTAAGACCTTCTCAAGGAATAGTAAACCTGATTTTTCACACAAAAGACTTATATATATATATATATATATATATAGTTATACACACACACACACACACTAGTCCTTTAACATTACACCGTATAACTGTAGACGCTGGATATTCCGGTCGGTTCTGGGTAGACTTCTACTACAAGTTGGTTTAACCTCGTGTCTAGTGTACTAAGTTTTTGAATGGCCCATGGCACCTAGAAATCTCACATTAGTTGGACTTACTTGTGGTAGCTGGATTTGTCGGTCGGTTCCGGGAAGACTTCTACCAAAAATGCCAACTAACCTCGTGTTTATATGTCACTATTTATATATATTTAAAGCCATTCTATAAACGCATACACAAGAAAACTAATATATTTATTATAGGGACATTTCAAATTTATCCAAACCGCATTTATTACGCTAATACAACATTGATTACGTTTATATAGTTATTATAATAATAGAGCCTAATTAACGTAAACATTTGTATAAATGGGGAAAAGTTATAACAAGGTGGCAATTGTCAATTTGTCCAATTCAAGGTATACAAATTAGGTTCTCCGTACTATTACCGCTACAACATAGGCATGATAGAATAATGACAACGTAACAAATAACAGTGATGGAAAAGCATACATACAATTTCAACTTGCATCCAAGGCATGTAGAAATGATTTAAACACTGAATTAAAATAGAGTATTACATACACTTACACACATGTATGTTTATAATTCGTATCTTATCCAATTTTCCTTGTTTGGTGTTATGCATATAAAAATGTTTACATTTGACCTATTTCAGTTGTGAATGCGTTTAGATCCAAAATAGGATCTAAACATGATTTAAATCATGAAACAATCAAATCCAAACCATTTTAGGTCACAATCAAACGAAAATAAAGGTGAATTACATAAAATATAAGTAATAGTAGTAACACCCTTTTTCATCTTTAATCCAATATCAAAACCAAAAGTCCAAAAAACCCAAATAATCGTGACAACTCATACACAAGATAGAGGATTTGGGGGTATTAATGTATATATTATCCAACTTCCAAATTCGCCTAGGCATATCTTTCAACATGACAATCTACTAAAAACATGAATATGCCTTAAGTAAACTACATTTCACTCACAGATCTACGCATAATAGAGAGAAATATTTTTAGATTTAGATCTGCACTAATTCTTTGCATTCAAGTGTGCTCCAATAATCCACCTAATTTAAACATATACGAGACATGTATTAGAATCTTATACATTTATGTTTATCTCAAATTCCAAAACACTAAACTTATGTAAATTAGAATAGAGAGTGATTAGGAATAGAGTTAGAGAAATAGATGAAAACCATAACCTTATTCTTTTATTTTTCTCTGAAATTTAACAACTAGAGAGTCAGCATAGTGGTAGGGATAGAGAATAATTAGGGTTTTCATAGTGTGATAAGAGGTCTATATATAGTTCCCCGTGTGAGCATAGACCATTGGGTTACATAGAATTAATCCAGGCCCTTTATTTATATATATATCCTCTAAGAAAAACTCTATCCAGCTAAATTTATTGGGCAATTCAACCTTTAAGCGGTTAACCCCTAGCGGTCGACTAACGGTCGACACCCCTTGCTGAGTTGTTTAATTTTAATTAGTACGTTCCTTAATATCTTAATCTTATTCCAAATATGCAATATAATTTGTCCCCTGATCTTATCTTCAATTCAAAATTTGAATATCCCTCTTTATTTATAATTTATAATTTGGACACATATATATTATCCATTTAATTATATATATTTTCTGTGTTTATGGTCCAAATTCATTTGTTCATAACTTCTTCATACATTAACCATTTTCAACATAATATATACGAAAATGATTCAGAATTTTGCCATGAATCCAAATAAAAGAATTCCGTAGCCAAATTTCTGAAGCTGCAAATTCTCATTTTCCATCCATATTATTTAATTGCTTATTTTTATTTATTTATTTATTTACTATTAATACTTATGAATTTTACGAGGTGTTACACCAAAAGTAAATCTGATGTCTCACTCAGCCTCACTATAAAATTAAAATAAATAAAATCTCTTCTAAAGTAACAGTACAAATTAACCAACTAAAATGGATGAAAAACGAAAAAATTGATGCGTGAAAGATGAATTCCAAAAAGTACGCTCTTCCGAGAAATCCGGAATAATCAAGAACAACACTACAATCCTAAAGAGGGAGAAAAAGGAAAGAAAGAGGATGAATCAGACATGAAGACCAATATATAAAATAATTACTAGCATGATAAGTTAGGTTAAATGATAGACATAGTAATAGTTCTATGTCGGTGCACAAATAAGATGATTTATAATATTATGTCTTATAACTGAGTTTTTGCTTTGACTATTTACAATTTTCTTACTATTCCGAAAATTCCGTTTAGAATTATTTTTCTTTATTTACCCCTTTGATCGACTTTTACCCTCTTATGATGCCAATCCGTGGTTACATGCCATTAGTTGGTCTTGCCTACTAACAAATAGGCATGTAAAGTAGCGCACAAACGTTGTAGTGATCCCAACTTTGATTCTAAATGCTTTGTAATCACCATTTTCCCCATTAGTCACCCTAAATCTTTAAGAACCACCTTCAGTATAAGCGTGATCGATATAACCGAGAATCAGGTCATGTTTGGAAGGGAATGTTGCCGGTGCCGATCCTTGACAGATAAATATTTTAATTTTCACCCTAACCCATTCTTATATTTTTGACCACTAACAACCGTTGTTCCGTGTAAGCATGCCCTGGCTATTTGAGACCATTAATGTCTAACTGAAATGGTATGCGATCGATATGGGTCTTATTTGATCATCTATATTTCCTTTTCTTAGCCCAATCCTAGATCTGGTCTGAGCCTATTGACCGAGTTCCTGACTGAATAATGATATAACTAATGTCATAACACGTTTATTCTTCTTCTTTTATTAGTATGTTCTTTCTTATTCTTTTTATTAGCTTATAATGTTATGTTCATAACATTAGTCTTTGATTCCTCTATTTATTCTTTTATAACGTTATTATGAATGTTTCCATTTGTTCTATTTATTAACTTTAACGTTATATTTTCATTGCATTTACTTTTATTACTCAATTTTTTAATTAATTATTCTTAAAGTTTTAGGGTGTTACATTCTCCCCTTCTTGAAGGATGTCTTTCTAAAACCTTCAAGGATATCAGAATGAAATAAGTACTTTCATCCAGGTTCTAAATCCGTCTATTTCAACCATCATCCCCGACAACCATTGCCCTTAAATTTCCAATGCAATTTATGTTATCATGTAATAATGTATGTATATGCTCGTAACCAACGCAAAAGATTAGGCATTCTACTAATTTATTCGACCTTCTTTTTATGCAAATATGCTTTTGTCATGTATCCAAATGTTTGGAAATATTTGGATGGTTAATGATAGCTCTATATGTAGGCTACAATAATCATCCATATGCAACAATCATATGATAATATCCATTAATTATAACCGTGTAAATAAAGTAAAAATTTACATACATCCATATATATATATATATATATATATATATATATACCTGGTGTCCTAGATAATCGATATATTATAGTGCCCATTGTGTGTTATGCATCCAATATATCATGTAGTAAATACTTGAACCCACTACTGTATATTATCCACAACATGTTCAAAAAACATGTTTATAACCAGTCCTACCATCCACAGGCTTAACCCTAAGATCTTCCCCTCCAAAAATACTTAGAAGAAAGATTATAATCAAAGGAAAAACTAATCATAGTATGTACAATGAATGTGAGTAAGGAAATAGAAAGCTTCCAAAATACCCAATTTTCTATGTTTGAAAGTTCTCCATATGAAATGAAAGATTTTATTTTTGAATTGGCAAAAAGTCCTAATGAGTGATGTCTGACTAATGAGTCGTACTTCTTCTTTGAATCACCAACCTAATTGTTTCCTCTTGTAACTGATTTCTTTTATAACCGATGAGCTATTCTAATTAAATACATTAGAGAGACACCGTCTTACCTATTTTAGAAAGAAATCTTTTAATAAAGTAAATCTTTTAATAAAGTAAATCAATTTGTCATTCAAAATCTTCTGTCTTTACATTTACTATCTAGCATTTTACATTGTCAACCAAATAAGAGCATACTTTGTTTTGAATTCTTTGTACATAAACAATTTTTTCAAAACTCCTTTTATATTTTATGAACCTTATTTAGAAAATATTAGCACAAAAATTTATTTAATATACGGTTATAAAACCTCTAGTTTTGAAATATAAGTAGTTATTGTCAAGAAATATGTAAAAATATGAATTTCTTATCAAAACTTACTATCCATTTAAACTTTTTATACTCTTAAACCATATGTACACACATGCACACATATATTTATATACGTATGTGTTACGGGGGAGGGTTTAACAACCCTGAATTTTATGCGATTACCCGTTAGATAATTAAATGATGGTTAGTTAGAGTTAAACTTGATTTGGGGAGGTTAACTGAAAAAATCCTAAAATTGCATAAATTAAGGGTTTTGAGATTGATAAATTTAATATAGACTGGGCTGTAATCAAATTGTGTTAAATACAGTAAAATCCAATATTAATTAAATAATCAATAGAAACAATAAAAAATTTGAGTAATTAATCATTAAATTGATTGTTTTAATAATTTAGTGAGTTTGGAATTAAATTGGTGAACTATAAGTAAGTAGACAATATGAGATGAGTTAAATTAAATAAACCCATAAAAAGGATTTATTTCAACATTAAATTGTGTGATAAGAATAAATAATCACAAAGAAAAGTTTTGTGAAATTTATAATGTGAAATTTTAAGAGTTCAAGAGATTTATATCTGCATGTTGCATTAAGTCTCAAGGTTGAGAAAAATAAAGTGTTTTTTTACATATTTACATTCTCACGTTAAGTAGGGATGTATATAAATATTATAGGGTTAATATTTATTTAGAACCAATATTTAAGTGTCTAATAATATTTGAATAAAAAATTTGGTTTTGCTTAATAAGGGAATTTAATTTATACAAAATTAAACTTAGAAATGTGAGTTTTGTAAAGGGTCCAACTAATTATAAAACCTAAATTTTGCATGTAGTACGAATAAAATAAGATTAAAAAGATATGGAAATGTTTTAAATGTGTTTGGTAAAATTTTATAGAGATGAAAAACGTAAAAATTACAAGTTATGACATACTGTAGTGTAAAACGTTGTTTTTTGTAAAAGTATGAATTTTATTATGTGTAATGTTAAAATGTTGTTTAAAAAGTCTTGATTTTTTTTGACATTTACAATTGTGTTTAAAAATATTTATAGAAGAATTTAAATTTTATTGGCCTTGTGTTTTTAAATTATTTTGTGTTAAAACTGGTAAAATATTGAGAAAAGAGGGATACGGTGTGTTAATTACTTGCAATTCGACTTATTCTAGTGTTAGTCGCCTAATTTGGGTCCTAATTGCACTAAAACCCTAATTATTTTCTAAGAACGATTTAGAAATCTGTACGCACCAAACCCCTTTACATTAAAATAATGGAAAGGAGAAACTTCCTTCTTTTTCTTTCAATTTTTTTGTAGTAATTAAAAATTAATTCCTCCCTAAATCTGGAGCAAAATCATATTAGACTTAATCAAAATTGAAAGAGATTATTATATAAACATCTGCATAAGTAATTTCTACAAGATCGAAGAGTTTATTCATCAAAAACGTATGTTTTTATAGTTTTTTGCAAATTTCTTGAAAGTATGTTACGATATATTGAGTTTCAGGATGTATCAAAGCTTCTTATGGCTACAAGACGAAAACATCAGTAAATTTCCTGTTGTAAATCATCCAATCCTAAAAAATGCAAGTATCCTCCCTCATTTTAGCTGAAACGTGTTTTGCTTGGTTAAATCAACAGTTTGGACTGAGTTTTGTTAAAGTATATTCATTTTTGTAAATATTTAGCTTTGAAAATTATTGACAGTCCTACTTTGAAGTGAATAACCCTTTAAATTCATGTTTGATTGGTTTAATTATTGTCTTATCTTTTTGCTTGAGTTCTGGTCTTTAACTCTGCAAATTTTCATCACAAAATTCTGAGTGTAGCATATCCAAAACATGGAATAGATGTAGGATCATAGGTGGCGAACACCACTTGGAATTTGAGTCCATACGGGCCGACCCACCCTGCACTTAGGTCGACCTATGGGTTGACCCAAGCTATGAAGGGGTCGATCCATGATATGAAAATAGGCGATGTGCCAAGCTTCTTTTCTCCTTTTTTCTTATGTCTTTCATTTGGTATTGAAGCATTAACTAATTGCAAATTATACCAGGTTTCCTTGTGCAAAATATGGTGAATATAGTTTCCATATAAGGTTTATTCAAAATTCAAAATTCAAAATTTCGTTGTATCTAATGATTGATTGGATGAGTTTCCGTGTACATTTTGTTGCTTAATATTTTTCTTTTCATGATGGTTTTTTTAATACTCCATGCATGCTTTTAAAAAATGATCAATGAAATTAATTTTCTGTAAATAAATGTATATGGCTTTTACATAAACATTTTTCCATGATTTCGATTATAAAAATAATTTTTGCTGAAAGTAATAATATAAATAATATATTACAAAAAATACAGATTTCCGAACCAACTATACAAATGTTTTCTTAATATTTTTATAACTCGTTTTCTCGGGTATATTTTCTTATACATAAAAAAACATTTTCGCACACTTCAAGAAGGCGAGAATGTGATTGAACGATGTTGTAAACCTCAAGGTGTGGTACTTGATGTTAATACTATATATATATAGTTTCTGGTTTTTTGCGGCTTTTATCATTTTGGCCACTTGGGTAAGTTCTGGACTGGGCTAGTTACCTAGTTATTTTTGTACTATACTCTATGTCTACATATATTCGTTTATGAGATGAGTATATTTATATTATGGAAAATATATCAGCTTATGTATACTATTTTTTATCATATTTAATGTATGTATGTTTCTACGACTTTGTTTGCTATTCTGCGAACTATAGAATTTAATTTGTTATATTTTATTACAAACCGATCCTGCAACCATCATAGAACTGTACTAGGTATGAATTAAGTATATTGATCCACTTGAGTAAAAAAATGATAATATTATTAATGTACTTAACACTTGTTTAATACAAGATTATGTATTTGTTCATAGCTAGCCCAATTTTCTGTATTAACCAGCGTCGTTGCTCGTTAATGCTCCTTATTAATATGTGTCTCAGGGTGGGGCATCACATCATGGTATCAAAGCTGAATTTAAAAAAAATGTGATAAGATACAGAACATTATTCATGATACAACACATCAAAGTACAATATGAATATACATTCTCCCTATTCGCCCTTAATCATGTCGTTAAACTTTTCATCTCTTTTCGAGGAAGATACGAAGGGGAAACACATCTGGGATCGTTATTTTAAATTCTTTAGTATTCCATACACTGAATTATGTTAATAATATCCTATGCCTATGAATAATATCAACTTTATATCATCCTTAGGCTAATGGATGAAAAAGGAAATGACGACAAATTAGTTGTTAGATAGTCCAGAAACCCATATCACGATAGAGTTCATATGTTTATAGAGCAGTTCATAGAGCTACTTCCTAGTACACACCTTTTAGTTCCTACTCATCTGTCTCCTTCTACTAAGAAAGAAATGACACTTCAATTTAGTAATTCTTCCATTGAACAATAAAATCGACTCCTCGCTTAGAAGCATCCAAGAAAGGAAAAAGTGTAGCAATGGATTAGTTGTAGCGTTTGAATAAGAAGAGGGTTCCTTCTTATGAACCAAGATTTTTTTTAACAAGAGGATGAAGCAAGATGTTCTTAGTTCCATTCGGGACAACAACTATCAGTCCTAGGACCTGCTACAGTTGCAAATCTCTTGATCACCTCCCCCGCAATTGTCCCAAGCCCCTCACTTGCCGCTATTGCGTAAAAAGAGGGACAATGATCTTACCATGTCCTTAAAAAAAATGAAGAAATCTAGTTATGGTAATCTCATTATTGGAAATGTTTCTGGCGAATCTTCACAGCTCGGAAGTCCTCTTTCTTATTTTGATAGTTCTATTAGGTCTTATGATTACTTTGTTGAAGTCCTCTTCGATACGGGTGCGTCGTGGTCGCATATATTAAAATGGCATGTAAATGGTGCATCCTTTAAAGTAGCTTGTTTGGTGATTACTTTAAGTAATTATGAAACCTATTAGGGAAGCTATAACATTTTGAATGCTTTGAAAAAAATATGCTGAAACCTTCCTTTATAGCATTTCTTTTCATGCAAATCAACACATAATTCCTTGAATTTATTTCATGATAATCTGTAGAAATGAAATTATTTACTTAATATGAATATAATGTTTAGAGAATTGTGTACCATAGTATTTGATCAGGTTGTTTGGGTCTTGTGCTTTGTGATTTCATGCAAGATTCTGAAGCTCCCTTATTTGCAAGGAATCTTCTTTGTGTTGAGTCTATTTCAAGTTTATCACTTAAGCAGGAAATCGAGTTCCATTCAGCCTTATTCCCATTGTTTAGTTTGCTAGTCGTCCTCCTACGAGGATATCCATTGAAGCTTATGAACTCGAGGAAGTGTTGTATGAATAGGGGCTTAATCCCCTTGTGATATTTTTGATCTATTTCCCGTGTTAAATTCTCCTATGCCATCATTAATATTGTGATTCATCCTAGTTGGAGGATACTTAGAAACTAGGTCTAGATCCTAATCATCATATTAGCCTTCTGAGTTAGAGTTACAAGATGATGAGTTAATAACCCAGATGATAGGATGAAACTTTTAATGGAAATAAATTCGGATAAACTAAATTAATCAATGTGCACATCGGAAACTAGTAGGATGTTTCGACCGAGCAACTAATCTTATGATCTGTGTAAGAGGAAATAAATTGTTGGGATGTAATAATCCAAGCAAAAATAAGTGAATAGGTGACAATAAAAATAAATACGACTAAAGGAGAAGAATTGTTATTACTAATTTTGTGTCGAATTTCCCGTTAAGTAATCTGGTTGATACCTCTTATCAACATTATCGGTAAGAATTGCCTAAATATATCTATGAGGCCAATTTTATTATAACCGAAATTACAACCATATTATAATATGTAATTTATTGCAATCAATGACGCGAAAATATCATTAAGTTATTTTAAGATTTGGACAGTTAAAAGAATGTTTTAAAATATAAGCCATGAAATGATTGCAATGAAGACAATTATTTAGAAATAAAAGGAACCCAATATTAGTTGACTAGAGGAATTCTATATTTATAGAGATCAAATAGACTAAAGAGTTCAACAATTCGAGAAATAGTAGGGTTGAATTATAAAAAAGTCAAACTTAATTAAGGAGATAACAAAATGAAATTCAACCTGTATCTGTCGAAAAAACATCGCATTTTGGAAAATTTATAACAAGTGTTGCAATAGAAATGTATTAAAAAGTTTTTTTTGTAGAAATACAACAAGTTCAGATAGTTGCTACCAAATAAGTATGCATAAGTATGCCTTGGTAGATTTATGTAAGTGGACTGTGTAGAAAAAGAAAAAACAGAGGTGTTCATAAGTAAACTTAATAAAATAAAAATTAGTAGACACATATAGCAAGTTTCATGTGAAAAGAAAAGGCTATTACTCTAAGCAATATGCTATGTAGACACATCTATTCAAAGTTCCTAGACACATAAATAAAATTGGGATCGATGTAAGAAGAATGATCCAAGGAAAAGTGGCATCATTGGTAAAATAAAAGGGGCTTTTCTGAAATAAAGCAACAACCTATATATTTTGTAAAAAATTCACCCTCTTCTTCTCCTGAAGTCAAAAAAGAACAGAGGTGAGTTACAAGATGATTTATGAGTGTTTTGAAACCAAAATAATGTAGGGTAATTTAGACAATGTATAACTAGGGAAACCCTAGCTAATAGATAGAATAAGTAGATGGCATTTAGGCTGCCAGGCTATTTTTCTTTTCATCAAAAATAAGAAATAGAATAAGGAAATGGCAGAAGTTTCTAGGATGGAGTAAGAGGTCGAATTAAATCAGTAATGAAGAGGATTAGGGGGACAAAAAGCAGGAGAAATATAAGTGAGTTGCCTCACTCATTATATGGCATTAAGACCTATTTAAAGGGAGCCTTGAAGTTCTTTTTTGATAACCTAAATATTTATTTAAATGTGATGTTATGTTTGGCTTTGATGAATGAATTAAATTTTTGTTGATTCTCTAGATAATGAATGCAGTATTATCTAAGTTTTAATATGATGATTAATGTAATGATCTAGAATTTTTAACTAGTTTAAAACTTAATTTGGGATATAATTTGAATTTTTTGTTATAAAAATGATTTAATATAAACTAAATATAAATTTGAAATGATTATAATAAATATAAATATGTTTAAATTATATTTTAAATGTTGGTTTTTATCAAATTATAATGGTATGACTTGAACAAGAATTTATTAAGTTTTGTTACAACAAGTTTTTTCAATACGTGTTTATAAAACTATTTTAAAATGATCTTTTGTTAAATTTTATTTGTTAAGTAATGTTTATAGAAACATAATTTATAATTTAATTTGTTAAATAAAATATCACTAAAATTTTGTCGGTAACATGTTGGCCTGTATCGTATTTTATCGAATTTATTATGAATGTTTAAGTGGATAAATGATGAGCTAGAACGCTCAAATTGGTAACGGTTGGGAGGCGCTGCGAATTAGTAACGTTTATAAGTATGGCTAAATGTGTTGCCAATGTGCATGTGATTTTTAGTTGATTGTTTTATGGGGCCAATGGTTTTTTGATGGTGGTTTATATATATGTCTTTGTGCATGTTCATAAGCTCCCTAGGATGGACATGTGTCCATAAAGAAAATGACCAAAACACCCCTTGAAATGGCTATAAAAAGGATGCCATACACCTTCATTTTTCACACCATCTCTACATTCTCTTCTCTCCTATTTATTCGTCACTCCTCCCCCCACAGCCCGCCACCACCTCCCTCAATAGGCACTTCCTCCCTTTGCTCCAACTTTTCCCAAACGTCTAAAAACCAACATGCCTTCCACCCATTCTCGGCCTCCACCCTCACCATGTCGCCCTACACCCTACACCGCCTCCTCCGACACTGCACCACTTACCCATCTCTACCCCACTAGCGGTCCATTTCTGCCTCCTCCCCTTGCCTTGGACCCACCTCCTCATTTTCAAAGTTTGACCCACCTTCTTCAAATAAAAAAAGAGAAAAAAATATATGTACAATTATGTGTATATATATGTGCACGTACTTAGTCGATGTACCGGTATAAGTGAAGTTCTACTCGACATTGTCCGCTAGGCTCGCCTACCGCAAAGAATTGGAAAGCTATGAGTGTGAGAACTATTTAAATTTATACGCTAGTTTAATGTGGACTAATTACCGGAATTATTTACTTATGATTCAGTTAGTTTACTAGTATTGTTAATTAAATTGGTAATGGATGCTTGATGATTGTTTGTATATTATGATGGGTGATGGTTGTGTAGATTAGAACACACTATTAACATTAATGGTTATTGTAACACCCCACACTTTTCTGCACCCAAAATGCTGACAAAAATCAAAACTTAAACACATCCAAGTACATAGCGTGTATATCTGTTACCTGGAATAAATGACCATGAGAAAAATCAGAGTACGATAAAGCATAACTCACAATGGAAACAAAATAGGATAAATAGTATTAACTCAAATAACTCCCTTTTCAATGTAAGTCATTTTGCCAATAAAGAGCATGAGAGAGAACGAGAATAGTAGCCAAACTTAAACACCAATGAGAACTCAACCTTCTCTAAAATCCTGGGAGGTCATAATTAGGAGGACGGGTCAGAACAAGAAGATTCTGGTGAACAGGAAATGTACAATACAGATTATAATACACAGATGTATCTCATTGGGTTCAGCCCAAGATGTATGCCTATCGAGGTTAGTGATTTTAACCTAATCTTGTAGATGTTTACGCACGACTCTACCACTTTTCCCGAAGTGGTATTCTAAGATATAATACCGAGATAGAATGTTTACACATATTCAAGAAGCCCTATAAATGATAATTTAATTGATTATTAGACTGACGAGTGAACCCCTAACTATGGAGTTCTCATATATGTTTATACCTTTCAATACACTTTCCCTTTATTATTTCCCACCTTACTATCAATAATATATAGGGTGGATTCTCCTAATCACATAAGACCCTAGGCAGACTCAATGGTTGGCGGACTTACTAGTGACTTAATACCTCTCGATAACTTATTCAATATTTTTATAAACTAGAGAGCACTAGCTACGGGCTCTACTAGTTAAGGCTTCTATCATTCGCGCATATACCCTTTCTCCGCATAAGGTGAGAGATGGTATTTTATCGCTCGTTATACCTTCTAGCTGACCTTATTGGATAACCCCTTAGTCGTTTACTACTTCCCGTTTTGAAGGTAGCTATATCTGACGTTTTTAGTTTTCATGTTTGGGTAGACAATACGCATACATGCCATTTAAGACCCCTATACTAAATGACCTATCCCTAGGTGGACTCTTCAACCCTAGCCGCTTAAGATCCAAGAAGAGGACTACACACGAAGGTAATTAGGTTCGTACCCCACTAGCCGTTAATACTTTTCCCCATTGGGACAAAGTGGGCTACATTATTATGCCTATTCTGTTTGGACTCTCCCCACATGACGTATTATGGTCAGTGTTCTAGTGGTTAACAATTTTTTTTATCATTAACCTACTACGCCCTATTCTATTTTTAGTTATAAGTTCTATATTCATTAATATAAATAAGGAAGGTTATATACTCTTCTTCCCTAGGATAGTTGTTTGATTACTTCCCTAATTGGACTTAGTATTTAACAACGATCAATATCCATTAATCCCCCAATGAAACCCATTTTATTTTATTTTATTTCTATGTTTATTGCCCTTTATGGCCATAATGGACATATTTTCATAACCATTTATCTGTTCCAAGATAACTATTTGTTGTACCCCAATAGACAACTACTATTCTTATCTATTTATTTGTTTATTTGTTGACTGTTATATATTTATATATTTATGCAGCGGCCCTATCCCATTAAGTTGACTACTTGTGGATGTTGGATTTGCTGGTTGGTTCCGAGCATATTTATACAAAAAGTTGAACTTAACCTCGTGCCTTAGTACATTTATTTTACACATTAGACCCCTCAAATTAAGCTGACTACCTGTGGTTGTTGGATTTGCCAGTCGGTTCCACGTAGGCTTATACCACAAGTCGAGCTAAACATCGTGTCTAAATGCGGTTATAATTCAAATTTCCTATTTTGGGGTTACAACATTTACCCTAATTAAATTAGGAATTGTAACCATTTTCCTATTATATTCATTTACCCCAATCAACATTGGTTACAATTGTTATTTATTGATTTACGGTCTTATTTCTAGCAATTAACCATATTGATTGCTACAAATGGTAACCAAAAATATAGAAATTCAATATGGATTACAATTACATATAATTCCATAGTTAAACCTTATCAAACATTCAAATATTCAATACAATGTATATTCTACCGTTTTACGCTGATTTGGATGGATAATATGTGTATATTTATATTTATGTTTTCGTGCGATCAACATAGTTATTATTTTTATTTTTATTTTTATTCTCAGTGTTTTGATTTGGTTAAGTAAATAACCAAACATTCCTTTTTACATTCAATCTTGCCAAAAGGGTGCAATCCTACAAAAAGACCTTTAGTCGTAATCCTTGTAAATTATGCCTAATTAGTGGAATTGACATGTTTCAAAATCACAAGAAATATATGTAAATATATAATTTGGAATAGTTGATGAAAATTACGCCTAAATACATATATTTATATTTACACGTACATTTGCACCGCTTTTCCCTTTTTGATCTTTTTATCACAAATCTTGTGATTTCTAAATAATGCCTTTTTATGCAAAAGGAGGAAAACGACATATTTACAATAATTAAGCGAATACCCGACAATATTAAATACAAACAGACATATTTTTAATATTACAATCATATGAATTACCAAACGTATCTTTTTACCTAAATTCACATAATTTATTATTCAACACTGAACTAGAGATCTAGAATGTAACTACATCTACATGGTGTTTATTGGGGCTGATTTTCAGATCTACAGTGCTTTACAACAACTGCAATGTATTTTACAACATAACTGTAGGAATATGTTTAATAATCCTACAATTAATATTATACATAACCACAACATACAATTCACAAGTTTTAACAATTTTTATAATCAGATCTGATAGATGTCAATCTTATTCCAACAATTTAATGAACAAATCTGATAGAAGTATGCATAATTTTTTTATCTATTGAAAATGAGATAAATACCTTATTATATATGTATATATAATTTTCCCACTCACTTACAAGCATCCAAATCCAAAGTTTGAACCTTTTAGGCCTACAATTCACAAATTCTTATATATCCATGATTTATCTAAAAAGGAGAAAATTCTAGATCTATAGAGACATAAGAAAATTGGAAGTGAGGGAAAATCTATTGTTGATTGCTAATTTGTATTATTTTACATTGGATTTGATAATCCTCTCAACCTCATGCGATTTGGATTTGATTTGCTGTATAAGAATATATTTTTGATTTGTGCAGAAAAGAATGAGGCCTTACCCCTTTTTTATGAGACTAGAATCGGCCTTGAACCGTTGGATTCATTTTAATTCATATTCGTCCACCCGTTTTATGTAAATTATAAACCAAACCTACAAGGCCTAGCCGTCACTGGGCGTTCTGACGCTCAGTGGGTCGACCACCTCGGCGTTAAAACTCCCGGTCAGGCTGGTTAAATAAGGTAATATATATATATATGTTCTAATTTATTTATTTTGCATCCATTTTTGTGTTTCGTTCGTAACTTTTTTATACAAACTACGTTCGTGAAACTACAAACATGAAAGTTGACCAGAATTCCTAGACGAACGCATTGGTTCAAGTTTCATGGTGAAATTCCATCGTTTGCAAAAATTTCTAGTTTTGAAATTCAAATAATTAATTTATATGGCCAAAATTCCATGTTGTTACATTTTTCCCTCCTTAAAAGGAATTTCAGCCCGAAATTTTGACGTTTATAGTCCTATCCTACAAATTAATTTATATACTTCCACTTTGCAACTATGTGTATATGTGAATGGTGTACATAATGCAATTCAACCATAAAATATGCATGCAATATGATTCTGAACCGGATCCTCCTATATGTTTGCATTCAATCTTTGATATACATTTAAAAACATGATGCAAAACATCCTAAATATACTGGCAGTTCTATATGAATGCAACTTTTGAAAACTCTTTTTCATTCATTACCTTCACACAATTACGAATAAAAGTGTAGCCAATTTTGCATACAAACCCTACCAACCAAAATGTCACGCAATCTAATCGTTTCCTATTTAATTTCTCCTAAACTAGAGAAAGTAAATTGAAGCGAAGAATTTTAACATTTTTCCCGCATACAACTTTTCCATTTCCCACCCTATAGTGGAATTTTCACCTCAGCCATGCAAAATACTCCGAAAATTCCCATCTGTAGACTGTAAAGGAGGGTTAAAAAAAGCTCTAAAACGTAAAATGAGTTAATTAATAACTCGCGTGCATCATTGAGAAGTTATGGAAACAATGCTCCCAAGGCTAAAATAACCCTTTCCTTGTTAGCATTAACATTTTTATCATATTGTCAGTCCTATTGCACTGCTAAACACACACACACAAAACATCCAAAAATCTTCCTTGCGCGATTCATGTGACCAAAAATCAAATTTTTTCATAAAAATAAATTTTCGCTTAAAAACTTGTCATGTTTATTTTGAAAATTTCTTTCCACAACCGTTTCGCTTTCCTATAAAATAAGAATTGATATTTTATTTTTCATACAACATTTTCCAAAAACTTCAAAAAATTTATTTTGTGGAAACTTAAACGATTCAAGTCACATGTTGGCGAAAAATGAAGTTAGTCACGCAAAACGCGAAAACTGAAATCACAAAAAGACCAATTTAAATTTTAATTTCAACAAGGTGCGGTTATTTATTTATTTATGTACTCGTGATGTGGAACTGGTCCTTTACTAAAATTTATCCAACACAGAATTCTATTCTTTCCAGCTCTAGACAAGTGCTAGTAAATAAATGAGATTTCATTCAAATAAGCATGTGTCAATGATAAGACATTCCAAATATAGAAATCTCGTTAACTAAAGTCGTGCATTTTTCAATACTAGTAGTTACAACATTACTACAACAATAAAGACAAGGAATAATGCCGGAAAACGAAACACACGATATAAGATACAACATGCATAATGCATGCACTAACAATAACTATAGGCTGATCTACCTCCGCGGCTGGAGCCTGATCTGTAACCACGTCCATTCCAGGAGCGTAGTATGGCATAGATGCAGCCAATTTCATGCGTCTTTCAACATTGCACGTCACGAACCTCTCGGAGCTCTGCTTACATAGCACGGATGACACTGAGCTTCAGGCTTCCATAACAAGGCTACTGGTGCTGCTGAGCTGGAGCAGATTGTGTAGGGACAAGAGCATCAGGCAGCTGAATTCCCATCTTTCGGATAGTGGCATGACTAATGGCGGTCGGCGCATTCTTCACTACCATCTCCTTAGGAAGTCTCACCTTGAAGTGTCGGACGACATGGGTGAGGATCTCGCTATGAGGAAAGTGGTTCCGTGGGGTGCCGATGAAGGGATCATAAAGATGGATCATAAGCACGCGCGCCCAATTGATGGCTATGCTGCCAAGAATACCATAGGTTGCGCGACGAACTGAAGGATAAATCTGCTCCGAGTACCCCGTCTTCAGGATGATGTTGTGTTGTATGATGCGCACAACTACATGGGCTATGGGTAGTAGATTGGAGGTGGTCAAGCTCTCCAAGAAAAATACGCTGAAGGATTTGAGGGTCATCCATCTCTATAGTATCAAGCTCTACTTCGGCTACTGAGATGCCCAAAATCTGAGCTACGTCATCGTCGGTGAACTCGATGTCGGTTACCCTGACCTTAGATCGGATGATGCGGGACTCGTCATCGATGTCGGCATCCATCTGGGCATCAAATAGATGGACGCAATGTAGATAGAGGTCACACTCAAAAGTGTCGAAGCGCAGGATCCGTGCTAGGCCTACGGTGACAAAAAGCTCCTTAAAACCAATAGCAGCAAAGTTGGCGAACTTCACCGGTCGTCCAACTTAAAACTCGAATCTAGCTGAAGCTAGGTCGTGCTTGATCTTTATATCGTCGCGGTCTTGCCAAGTGGCTTCTTGAGGCATGAGACCGATGTATTGGTTGCGAGTTTCCATGGAGGAATCGGCGAATTGGGCAACAGAAATTGCAAATATGGAGTATAATTGGATAGGGACCTGCATGAGAAGCATTTTGATGGTAATTTGGGGCGAAATGGAGTTAGGGTTGTTTGGATTAGAACTTGGGAAGGAGGAAGATTTGAGTTTTTGGTAGAATTAGGGTTGGGGGAGAAGGAGTTGGCTGAACAATATATTTATATTGTTTCAGCCGATTTGGTCGGGTGCAGGCAACACAAATAAGGGGGAAGCGGTCAACCTGGCCATAAGAGGGCAGTCGACCGCTCGCCCTTAAAAAGGCACGGTCTAAACCTCGGCCCAACGATCCAAATTAAATTATATAATTAAAATAAAATTTCTATTACGTCGAAAGAACTTCCGTTCCCAACCGAATTCTTGCATCGACTTCCACCACTCATCGGGTTAAGAAATTTTAATTTTCCAATACCATTTCCCTACTTCCAAAAAGATTTACGACCGTCAAATCAAATGAACTTGAATCATGAAATCAGCTAGAAATTCAAAGTAAAATTTAAAATGGATTTTCCCCTTATTAGCCGATATAAACTAAGCGATTAAAAATCAAATGCCCCATAATCTGAATGAAGGATTTTCCTTAGCCTTTTCGAAGAAAATTTAAACTTTTCTGATATGGAATTTATTATAAACTAATGGTTTCGTACTTATACATCCCTTTTATTATTTTATTTATATTCGAGTTTATATTCCAAACTGGAAAACCTTTCCATGTTTAAAATGTTGGAGCTTTAAAATCTTGGGGATTAATTGTGATAATTTCAATAAATTATCCAATATATATAGGAAGAAGGATACCAAAAATTACAAGGAGTGGATATTTATTCTTTTCAAGTTTAGTTGCATATTCCTTATTATTTCTAATTCCATATTTCCTAATAATTAGATTATATTTATTAAAATTGCACAAAAGCCCATAAATTTTGAAACACGAATAGATTAAAATTTAAAAACCATATCTTTATAAAACTGGGACTTTATAAAGCCATTTTCCGAAACCATATTTCAAAACTCATGTTTATTTTCTAAATTGTTTTAAAAATAAAATTCCTTAGAATATAAGGCCAAGAACTCAAATGAATATTTCAATAATGTATATTCGAAAATTCAACGAAGTAATAAATGGATAAACCTCGTAATTACATTTCCGAAATAGATACAACATACTAACGTGGACTTTTCCTGTTTTGGAACAAGTAATGGTTTTAACTGGAATTACTAAACAAAACTAGGAACTAGGAAATTGACTTCCTCGGTTGTAGCTTGATTTTTATATTATATATATTCTAGTTTCCAAACTCAAATCAACGGAATCCCATATGTCATCCTCTTGCTCTACACGACAAGTTGTCCAATGTACTATAGGGTAAGATAGAATTGGCTAGAAACCCGAACTTAACATATTTCAAATCTTAGTTGCTTAAAGTCCATTTTATATAACTAGGCCCACAACTAATACATCGTTGAAATAAATTAAAATCGAGTAAGAAAGATGAAGAAAATAGAAAAGAAAAATCGAATTACATTCTCTAACGAGTCCTAATTTTTTGACCACCTTTTTGCAAGACCGCAAAAGTTCATTGGAAATAAGGAATATGGCCCAAATGAGAAGAGAGCCCATGTAATCCTAGTTGCGGAATCACCCGATCCATGGACAAGTCAATCGACACTTAATCCTTGAGCCAGGCACAATGACCCAGTGTATGAACCAGTTGGAACCCTCGACTTTCGAACTGATTAAGCCAGATTCATTACATGCACTGTGCCAAATATCCCCCTAAAGAGTTAGTCTCGCTCCTATTCGAATGCAGTTGAACACTCTTTCTATGATGAAGTCAGATGCAACCTATTAGTGCCAATTTAAATCAAGCTGAAAAGAACTCATCTTCAGGATCTTCTACAATATTGGATCAAAAGACATGTGTTTCAGCCAATTTCAATATCTAGGCATATATAAATAGGCATTTTTGACACAGAAAAAAGGATTTTGGGCATTTTTCTTATTGTGTCATCATTGTAACTATTCGATTGTAATAGATTATCCGATATAAGAAGAACTATAAAGTGGACTTAGGCTCGTTAACGCCGAACCACTATAAATCTGTGTTTGATTGCCCTTTTCTACATTTTTCGTTTTATTTGTCTTTATTTATTTTCTACAAATTCATCTCTTGGGTGTTGTGCCCATTTTTGGTGTCATCACTTTGGTGCTTTCACTGAAAACCTCAATATTCTAAACGTTTAAAGGGTTTTGTTCTGCTTTCAGATTGCCAAGTCTGAGATGATATCATCTGTTTGTTTTCTTCAGCATTGTTGAATCACGGTTGTCAAATCGTCAATGCGTTCCTCCAGAAAGCAGCCTATGGCTACGACGTCCATAGATGTGGCTTGAGGGTTGATTACTACAAACCCTAATGCAATCCCGACTTGCTCTGCCACTTGGAGACCAACTTTCTACAACAGATCCAACATTCCTGTCAACTTTTTCAACCCGTGATGAGTTCATAAATGTGTTGAATCAACTTTGAGAGTTCCTTGAATGCTTATGCCCAGGAGAATGCTGTAATGAGGCAGGATATAAACAGAATGTCGAGGCAATTGGAGGAATTTAGAAGTCAAAAGCCTACCCCTCATTGGTTGGATCATAACTTGGCAAGCTCATCATCATCCGGGGGGAGTAGAGGTTAACATCAACCATGATGCCCCTTGGAGAGACCTGAAAACATACGACAATTGCAGTTGGGAAGACATTCGGATCAGGCAGGAACATAAGTTCAAACTCAAGCCGACCTGGCAGGTGTGGAAAACACTGAACCCATAGCTTGATGGGATCGAAGTGCCTCTCCCTCAACTTGCCAAAACAATGATCAGGCAACCCAAGCTCTTGTCCTTCCTCCTCAGCATCTTGTGATTGTCCGAGATGCATGGGGAGGACGAGGGACCGCCCAAACGACGACTCAGGCGATGTTGCCTGGAGAGGGGACACAAAGAGGTAGGTCAATTGCAGAGGCTGATCGATATACAAGTAACCCTCCAGATTTGGCCGCCATGGTTCATCAGATTATGAATGATAGTAAGGGATACAAGAATGAAGATTGGGGAATCAACCGAAGCCATACGCCATTCACTAATGACATCCTACAGACAAAATTCCCCAGAAGGTTAAATATGCCCCAGATGAACCATTATGATGGAAACACCGACCTACAAAAGCATTTGATGAGATAATCGTGGCATATGTATGTGAGAGTAGCCCCAAACACCATCGTATGCAAAGCTTTCCCAATTTTCCTGAGCTAGGCAGCAC
The DNA here is from genome assembly GCA_030737875.1 of Allium sativum. NCBI lineage: Eukaryota > Viridiplantae > Streptophyta > Magnoliopsida > Asparagales > Amaryllidaceae > Allium > Allium sativum. Next base: position 36,777,398 of record JASFAX010000020.1, on the reverse strand, counting down.
TCATATGGTTCACCCCTTTACCCCGGAGGTCAGTCCCGAGCCTCAAAGACTTAAGCGAGAAATTACTGAACTAGTTCCATCTCCATGCCTCAAGGTTGAAGCATGTCATGGCTCTTCCGACAGTCAAACAGGGAAGAGGCGAGTCTTGGAGGAACTACCTTAATTGGTTCAACCGAGTTGCGACTGAAATAAGCAATCCAAATCATGAGATGGTGTTGATGGTCACGGTAGATGGCATCGACAAGAGGATAGAGTTCGGGAAGTATCTAATTGGGAATCCCCCCACATCAATTGGGATGTCCTATGAAAAGGCCATCATCCAATTGTAGTAGGAGGATGCGCAGCTAGATGAGGCGGATGGGCCGAAACATGTATCTACCAAACCCGTCTGGAGCATTATAGCGGTTAAGAACTCTGGGGATAATTCAGGGAAGGTAGAAGTGAATGTTGGAAGCTTCGTCAAGCGAAACGATGACGGGCCAAAGGAAGCCAATGGAAACCCTTGACAAAGAGGGAACTCCAAAAAGCGACCCCGGTTCTAGGTTTTTGAAACTTGCACAGCGTTGAATGACATGCTGGAGAATATTTGTCTTGACACTTGCAACATAGTCCAGTACATGAAACCGCCATTTCATGAGCCTACCAAGAAAGAGTTGGCGACCGGTAGTTTTTCTTATTCCATGGGATCTATAGGCATAAAATTAATGAATGTTGGCACCTTCAGGATATCATCAAGTAGCTGATACGAGAAGGGAAGCTCAATGAATACAAAGTTTCCCCAAGAGAAAGAGGGCAAGGAACTTAAACACCTAAGAAAATCCAGGTGATGCCTAAAGCCATAGCTCAAGAAAAAGAAAAGGGGATATGATTTATGCCATTGTTGGAGAACCAAATCTAGCAGGACATAGCAGTCCGACTATGGAGCAATATGTAAATTCTGAAAAACATATGGATGTTGGGGAGACAAGCACCCATGAAGCTGAAGCTGCATGTAACACCCCACCTCCGCCAATGCCACTCTTACAAGCACACTAGCTTTGGAGGGGCGTTAAACAAGGTAAACATGCATGCAGATATCACAAGACAGAACATATAAGTAAAAACAGAGTAAATAAAGCAGCGGATAAAACTAACATTTCAAAATCATAGTCAAGTTACATCAAAGTACTTGGACATTATTTTCCCACAAAACAAAGTCTAGAGCATAAACTGAAAACTGGAAAGAAAACATAAAGTAACTATCCCCAAAGTAGAATAAAGCCATAACGAGCTCAAGTCCAAACCGTACGTGAGCTATCCAGAAAAGCAGCTAAAGATCCAAGCTAGGTACCAGTGTTCCCACCCTGTAAACCTGAGGGGGAAACGGAAGAAAAGAGGTGAAAGGAAACGGGTCAGTCAAAAAGACTGGTAAGTCCTATCTACTATTAGTATAAAAACTAATAAAGTTAACTGAACATGTAAAATAGAGATGAGATGTAGGGTGATAACTGGCATGGTGAAAAGTTAACAAGATAGATCAAGTGTGGCATCGCATATACAAGGTTAAGTTGCACCAGGTGTGTACTAGTATTCCCATCCATGTCAAGTATAAACAAGAAATGATCCCTTGGCCCAAAGCTGGCCCACATCATGAGATGACCTAAATCAAGGTCCAACTACTCGGTCTAGTCGATCAGCTCCCTATAAGCCTAACTCGTCGTGTATCGGTGTCATACGGCTTAATCGTGGAATGTAGTTAACTGTGCAAGGTCCACCCCAGGGTGTATCCAGCCCTAAGGTGTAAACCACAGACACAATTCGAGCACGCATGGTCTAAACCTACTGGTGCCCATGTTCAACTCCGGACTTAATGTGCACGACCATGGTCCGCCTGAACAACCGGTGCACCCTTCAGCCGTCTCTTTTGGTCTCTTACAATCAGTTCAGTAATCGTGCCCCACCCTAGCCTAGTCCAGGGTACCCATGATACTTCCAAGTTGGTTAATGCTGAAAAGGACCACGTAACTAGGATTTCAAGCGGGTTAAGTGTGGTTAACCCTATCCTAACCATGTATTGAGTTGGTCAAGTATATTCAAGCAGTTCATGACTTAACCCTATCAATACATCGGGTTTAATTGGTTAAGTATTCAAGTAATCCATGTCTTAACCCTACCAATCCATCGTGTTTAATTGGTCAAGTGTATTCAAGCAGTTCATGACTTAACCCTACCAATCCATCGTGTTTAATTGGTTAAGTATATTCAAGTAGTCGATGACTTAACCCTACCATTCCATCGTGTTTAATTGGTTAAGTATTCAAGTAGTCCATGACTTAACCCTACCATTCCATCATGTTTAATTGGTTAAGTATTCAAGTAGTCCATGACTTAACCCTACCATTCCATCGTGTTTAATTGGTTAAGTATTCAAGTAGTCCATGACTTAACCCTACCATGTGGCATTAATTAACTTAATGCACCCCAACCTCTCACATTAGACTTTGTTGTGGTTACTAGTTAAGCCGGGCGGGTCCGGGTAGCTTTACACCACGACCTAGTCTAACCTCGAGTTTTAAGTGCAATATGACCAACTACTCACATTGGGTCCTATTGTTTGTAGCCACTAGTTAAGCCGGTCGGTTCCGGGTAGATTTATGCTACAAACTCAACCCAACCTCGAGTTGGCCACTTTCAATTTTTCTACATGTCATGTCCACGTTCGTGTTTTCAAGCATAAACACATGTCAAACTTTCATGTCATATTTTCAAGTCATGTTTTCATGTTATTTAAGTTTGCCCAACTACCCATAACGTATTCCCATCGCACGTAAATTCGCATGAACGCAAATAGATCAAAGAGGGAACATAACAATATGACAAGGTGGGCATAAGGTGGCAAAGTCTATCACAAGTCAAACATGGTGATATTTGAGGCCAAAAAGGGGTTCAACATACTAGCATATGGCCTCAACATGTATGATAGCATAAAAGGTGACTTGGCCTCAAACATATCAAATAGCATAAGGGTGATTTGGCCACTAGCATGCATAATAGCATAAGGGTGATTTGGCCACAAGCATGCATAATAGCATAAGAGTGATTTGGACACAAGCATATTAAGGAACATGAGGGGTTAAGGTTTGGCCATAAGTTAAACATGGTGGCATATGAGGCAAATGTGTTCATAAACTTGCATATTACATTATAAGCCTCAAAACATGCATGATATCAACTTTAGCATAATAGGTGAAACATGGCCATAAATGACATAGGATGATAGCTAGTGATTCGCATATAACATCATATGCAAGATAACATAAGGGTTATGAGAGTTTCTATGTTGCTTTATGCAACATTTCAAATCAAAGCTCATAGCTTTCTATGCACAAAGTCAAGGTGATAGCTTTACAAACATGCATAGAATAAATCTATGCATAACATGATAGAATCGAAGCTCATGGCTTTCTATGCACAAAGTCAAGGTGATAGCTTTACAAACATGCATAGAATAAATCTATGCATAACATGATAGAATCAAAGCACAAATCATACTTAGGCCCAAACTCAAACTTGCAACATGTCATATTTAACTTCATAGTTAGAATCTAAGAGTAGAATAGGGCTTACAATGCTATGAAGACTTATAAAATAAAATAAGATTGAGACGAAGCCACGCTAGCAACACTAAAAGCCCCAAATGAATATAGGCTCCAAGTTGTCTTGAGAAACAAGAAGCTCCTTTGATTTGTATGAAGAAAGATCCTTATTTTGATGAAGAAAGGTGGCTCTTTTACTAGCTTAGGACACTCAAATTTTCATGAAGAGGATGGAGGCCATGTTATGAAGATGGAGGCCATGATCAAGAAACATTTTGGCATAGTTTAGTTGTAGGATTGATTTATGATGATTTAGGCTAGGTATTAGGGTCTTTTTATAGAGTTTAGGATTAGTTTTAGCCATAGGATTAACCCTAAATCAAATCTGAGCCATTAAATCACGTCACTAGCCAACAAAACAGGTCCAAACAGCCCAATTAAGTGCACTAGGCCGACCTGGCCGACCAGGCAGGTCGACCCCCAGGTCGACTCTAGTGTCGACCTGGTTGGGGGGGGAGGTCGACCCTAGTGTCGACCCCCCTGTCGACCTGTCTGGGCGGGAATTTTCCCGCCCAGTCTATTTTGGCTGAATTTGAATTCTAAATTCAAATTTGAACTGTTTTTGAACTTGAAATTTTCTGAAAACTTTGATGGGCGATAACTTGGTCATACGGACTCCGATTTTCGAAAACTCGGACTCTATTTCGCGTATTTTTCCAAGACGAACTCAATGGCACAGCCCGTTTCCCTTGATTCAGATTTTAACATTAAATTCTGCCTTGATTTATGTTATAACATGTTATTCAAAAATACGGGTTGTTACATCCCCCCCACCTTAAAGGATTTCGTCCCCGAAATCTTCAAGTTAGGAAGAACGTATCCTACCATCCATCATCCATCTACTCAAAACATCATCCACAAGTAATCATTGTCCTTAAAAGACTTCTATTGCTGTATGAACATATGCAAAAGTGTGTTATATGCACTTATCTAATGCGAAAATCAGTCGGTTACTGATTCAGTAAACCTCCTTAATGCAAAATATGTTTGTGCAATGCGTCCATATGTATGCAAATTCCTAACATAACTTATAGTCTCTACATGAGTGCACATAACATCCGTCCATATGCAACATCCATGTGATAGCATACAAGTTTCATCCATGAATAAGCATAAACACTCATGCATATGCGGTATGAAAGTGTGTGAGCCGATCTTAGTGCCTAACGTGTATCATGCATCCACGAGTATCCACTTGCAAACACTGGCAAACATCAAGCATAACATGTTTCAAATACATGTTTCAACCAAGGGTTTCTACCTAAGGTTCTTATGACAAGATTTACTAAACTAGATAAACATGGATAGCAAAAGGAAGATATACCAACTAGGAAAAGAGACTGAAAATGTACCCTAAAAAAGAAATGGATAAAGCCCACGCATCTTCTCCTCGGTTTCCCAAGTTGCGTCTTCCTCTGCTTCACTCCATTGCACATTAACAAGCTTAACTTCTTTGCTTCTTAGCTTCTTTGTCTCTGTTTCCATGATACGAATCAGAGCTCGTCTCAGGGTTGCCTCTTTCTCCACCTCCATGTCTTCAAGAATGCTAGGTTCAACCACCTCAGCGGACTCATGTAGGCACTTTCGGAGATGAGAGACATGAAAGACATTATGAACTCCGGCCAGCTTCTCGGGCAATTCCACCTTATAAGCTATCTTCCCAATTCTCTCTATGATAGGGAAGGGTCCTACGAACCTTGGTGCCAGCTTCCCAACTGCTCCAAAATGAACCACATTTCGCAAAGGAGAAATCTTCACAAAGACCATAACTCTATCTTTAAATTCTAAGTCTGTCCTTCGCTTGTCTGCATAGGATTTCTGTTTGTCTTGGGCCGTTTTCATCCGTCTTCGAATCAATTCTACCCTCTCGGATGTGACCCTCATCATGTCGGGCCCAATTATAAGCTTATCCGTCGTCTCCCACCAACATGTTGGTGGCTTGCACGGCCTCCCATACAAAGCTTCGAATGGTGCCATCCCTATGCTAGCTTGATAGCAATTATTATAAGCAAACTCTACAAGAGGGAGGTGGTCTTCCCAAGTACCACCAAAGTCAAGAACACAAAGTCTCAAAAGAACTTCTAGCACCCTATTCACCCTCTCGGTTTGGCCATCCGTCTAGGGGTGATAGGCTGTACTTAGATTCAATCGCGTACCCATCGCTTCTTGCAAACTATTCTAGAACTGGATGGTGAAGATTGGGTCACGACTGCTAACTATGCTGGAAGGAACTCCATGCAATCGCACTATCTCTCGAAGATAAACATATGCCAAACCTGATACAGTCCTCTTGTTCTTTACTGGAAGGAAATGGGTGGTCTTCGTAAGTCTATCAACTATGACCCATATCCCATAAAGCCCAAATAGTTTGGTCATCTTAATGGACATCTTCACCCCAACTATAAATCACAAACAGGCGAGTCATACTCCTTATGGGGTTTGCAACAGAGCTAAGATTGAGAATAGGACCGAGAGGATATACTTAAAAGATAACATGCGAGTAAGCTCTACATTCTAAGTCCCATGCAAAGACTAAGTTCTTCTTCGTCAATCTAGTAAGAGGGGCTGAAATCTTAGCGAAGTCCCTGATGAACTTCCTATAGTAGCCCACCAGACCGAGGAAGCTTCTTACTTCGGTTGCATTCCTAGGAGTCTTCCAGTCTTGAACCGCAACCACTTTCGCGGGATCCACAGCTATGCCTTGCTTAGAAACTATATGTCCAAGAAATCGAACTTCCCTTCTCCAAAGATGGCAATTGGAGAACTTGGCTTCCAACTGATGAGCTTTAAGCGTATCCATCACTTCCTTGAGATGTCTAGCATGTTCTTCCTCATCCTTTGAGAAAATCAGAATACCATCCACGAAGACAACTACAAACTTGTTAAGGAACTCCCTGAACACCCTACTCATCAAATCTACGAAGTAGGCGGGTGCATTAGTCAAACCGAATGGCATGACAAGCCATTCAAAGAATCCATCTGGAGTCCTAAACGCAGTCTTATCAAAACTATCCTCAGCCACTCTAAGCTGATGAAATCCGGTGGCTAGATCGAGCTGAGAGAAAACAGAAGCACCAACAAGCTGGTCAAAGAGGTTGTCTATCCTCGGTAACGGGTGCCTATTCTTCTTTGTCAGCTTGTTCAACTCTCGATAATCAACACATAGACGAAGCGAACCATCCGCCTTAGTAGCGAATACCACAGGAGCACCCCATTCAGAAATGCTTCGCCTAATAAAATTCTTCTCAAGCAACTCCTTGATTTGCTTACTGAGCTCCCTTCTTTCACATGGGGCCATTTGCCTAACGGGCAATGATACTGGCTTGGCATTATCGACTAGATAAATGCGGAAATCTATCTCTCGTTTAGGGGGTAACCCCTTAACTTCTTCAAAGACATCAGGATAGTCTCGGACCACCGTTACAGATTGCAGATCATCGATGGACGAGTCAAGAGATTCAAGATAACATAACATGACGGGACCTCTAGTGTTACAAGAAATTTCTAGGGTATTACCGAGGCGAGTCATGAGCCTCACCACCCTATGCTCACAATCGAGGATGGCTCCATAACTGGACAACCAATCCATGCCCAAAATCAACCCGTATCCCGTGAACCCAAGAACATAAGCATTACACGTGAATTCCACGGTCAAGATAGAAATCTTCAAATCCACACAAATCATAGATAGATGGGCGGAACCCCCAATTGGATTTGAAACACTAACGGGATCCTCAACTAGACTAGTACTTAGGTGCAAACTTTCAACAATGTCAGAAGAAATAAAACTATGCGATGCGCTAGAATCAAATAAGGTGCGAACAGGATAATCGGAAATATAAACAAGGCTTTCTACAGAAATACTACCTCGGTCCTGAACTGGAGCAGTGTTGAGGGCATGCACTTGCCCTCCAGAAGGTCCTGCACGCTAAGTCTGTCCTTGCCCTTGTCCTTGCTTCTTGGGGAAATCCTTGCTAAGATGTCCAGGCTCTCCACAGTGAAAGCATTCACCCAACTTCCTCTTCTTCTTTCTGCAATCTTTGGCTATGTGCCCAACAATCCCACAGAAGTTGCATTTTCTTGGGTCCTTTGCCTTGCTGTTGTTGGCCTTACTGCCCTTGTTGTTCTTGTTGTTCTTGTTGCTCTGATTTCCTCCCCACTTGGAGTCCGTCTTCTTGGCTTGAGTCTCATTAGGCTTGACTTCTTTCTTGCCATTCTTATCGTCTCCTTGAAGCAATGCCATGTCCACTAGGCCTTCAAAAGTGGCCCCCATGGGTATATAAGACAGGGCTAGACCTTGTAATGGCTCATTCAACCCTCGTGCAAAGCGTAAAGCCTTCTTTTGGGGAGTATTAACCATGTCCAAACCGAATCGAGCAAGCTGGTTGAACTTATTCACATACTCCCTCACTGTCATGTCCCTTTGCTTTAAAGATATAAACTTCTTCAATTGCAGATTCGCCTCAGCAGATGATAGAAACTTAAGCCCAAACCTCGTCCTAAAGTCGGCCCAAGTCTCCATAGGCCTAGTAGCATTGGTGACCTCCCACCAATAAGCAACTTCTTCTTTCAATAGCCACGCTGCCAACAGAACTTTTCTATGGTCTTCCACATCAAAGATGGCGAAGAGATCTTCAGTTTCTTTCAACCAATTTCTTGCCTCCACAAAAGTCTCCGTCCCAATAAAATTCTTGCCACCCATTGCCTTAAAGTCCTTGCAAACCTTAGCAAAATCTGCTTGTGGATTCTGAGGAGGAGGAGGAACCTCAGTTACGGTGGGGGTATTTGCTGGGCCCGCATCGTTGGCCCTAGCTTCCAAGTACCTCCGGAACCATCCGGGAATGGTTACTCACTCGGGAAGGTTAAGATCGGCCATACTGAAAAAGAAAAAGATAGATTCAGAACGAGGAAACGAAGGATAGTGCTAATGGCTTTTGGGGAATAGCCTTTTAAAATAACTAGACTTTTCTTGGAAAATACTTAATTGGTTTTGAAAATAGTTTTTGAAAAGGTAAGTTTTAAAAACCTTTTGCTCAAATCTTGTAAACCTTATGCTCTGATACCAAATGTAACACCCCACCTCCGCCAATGCCACTCTTGCAAGCACACTAGCTTTGGAGGGGCGTTAAACAAGGTAAACATGCATGTAGATATCACAAGATAGAACATATAAGTAAAAACAGAGTAGATAAAGGAGCGGATAAAACTAACATTTCAAAACCATAGTCAAGTTACATCAAAGTACTTGGACATTATTTTCCCACAAAACAAAGTCTAGAGCATAAATATGTTCATTTAAACTTGCATGTTACATGCATAACATTCAAACTTAGCGAATAGGTGAAACATGGCCATAAATGACATAGGATGATAGCTAGTGATTCGCATATAACATCATATGCAAGATAACATAAGGGTTATGAGAGTTTCTATGTTGCTTTATGCAACATTTCAAATCAAAGCTCATAGCTTTCTATGCACAAAGTCAAGGTGATAGCTTTACAAACATGCATAGAATAAATCTATGCATAACATGATAGAATCGAAGCTCATGGCTTTCTATGCACAAAGTCAAGGTGATAGCTTTACAAACATGCATAGAATAAATCTATGCATAACATGATAGAATCAAAGCACAAATCATACTTAGGCCCAAACTCAAAATTGCAGCATGTCATATTTAACTTCATAGTTAGAATCTAAGAGTAGAATAGGGCTTACAATGCTATGAAGACTTATAAAATAAAATAAGATTGAGACGAAGCCATGCTAGCAACACTAAAAGCCCCAAATGAATATAAGCTCCAAGTTGTCTTGAGAAACAAGAAGCTCCTTTGATTTGTATGAAGAAAGATCCTTATTTTGATGAAGAAAGGTGGCTCTTTTACTAGCTTAGGACACTCAAATTTTCATGAAGAGGATGGAGGCCATGTTATGAAGATGGAGGCCATGATCAAGAAACATTTTGGCATAGTTTAGTTGTAGGATTGATTTATGATGATTTAGGCTAGGTATTAGGGTCTTTTTATAGAGTTTAGGATTAGTTTTAGCCATAGGATTAACCCTAAATCAAATCTGAGCCATCAAATCACGTCACTAGCCAACAAAACATGTCCAAACAGCCCAATTAAGTGCACTAGGCCGACCTGGCCGACCAGGGAGGTAGACCCCCAGGTCGACCCCCAGGTCGACTCTAGTGTCGACCTGGTTGGGGTGGAGGTCGACCCTAGTGTCGACCCCCCTGTCGACCTGTCTGGGCGGGAATTTTCCCGCCCAGTCTGTTTTGGCTGAATTTGAATTCTAAATTCAAATTTGAACTGTTTTTGAACTTGAAATTTTTTGAAAACTTTGACGGGCCATTACTTGGTCATACGGACTCCGATTTTCGAAAACTCGGACTCTATTTCGCGTATTTTTCCGAGAAGAACGCAATGGCACAGCCCGTTTCCCTTGATTAATAATTTATCATTAAATTCTTCCTTGATTTATGTTATAACATGTTATTCAAAAATACGGGTTGTTACACTGCAAGTCCTATCAAACAGAGAAGGACGATGACTAATGACATCATCTTTCGTGATCGGGAGTCGATTGGTATAAATTCCCCAACCATCGACCCATTAGTAATAACATCCATTAAAGACCTAGCTATGACACGAAAGGTCCCGGTCGGCAATGGGAGTTGGATGAAAATATTATTCAAATAGGCCTGTGATCAGATGAATCTAGAATTGAAAGACTTGGATCCATGTACCAGTCACATACGTGGTTTTAATAGAGCGTCCACTGAACCAGTCGTCCAGATCAAGCTATCTATATAATCGGGAGATGGAGACCGCAGGGGAGTTAGGATTTTACCATTTGTTGTGATGAATATAAAATACAAATATAACGCATTTTTAGGGCGACCGACCCTAGATGAGTTTAGAGCCTGTATTGCTCCATGGTGTTTGCTTTTGAAATTTCCGACTTATGCTAGAATCGGGATAATACAGGGAGGTCAATTAATAGGATGAGCTTGCAATCTAGATCAAAGGAAATAGATACAAAGTAAAAATAACAAGGAGTCTGAAGATACCTCCCCCTCTATGGAAAGGAAGGAGGAATAGCAATTATAGAAAGCATCCCAATCAAGACCGTCCATCTACCAACTAGAGGATATCAATCCAATAGAGGACGAAGAACCAGGGTGTAGGAAGGCAAATCCGAATAAGGCTACCATATATATCTCGATCGACGAGGACTACCCTACTAGGTTCATGAAGATCAGGTCTCATCTCGGCCCCTTATGGACGAGGGAGTTGATTGAATTCCTCCGTGCAAACCTTGACGTGTTGCCTGGACCCATGCTGACATGTATGGGATTTAACTGTCCATCATAACTCATTCCCGCAGTATTTATCCAAAGTACACCCTTATAAAGAAGAAGAGGCGGATGATCGGTACCAAAAGATCTGGGGCCCTAAAGGATGAAGTAAGAAAGCTATAAGCTAATGGGTTTATTCAAGACTCGACTTATCTCGACTTGATAGCCAACCCAATACTTGAAGAAAAGGCTAACGGGAAGTGGCGAACTAGTATCGACTTTTCCGACTTGAACAAAGCCTGCCCTAAGGAAAATTTTCCATTACCTTTCACTGATCAATTGGTCGACTCAACCATGGGTCATAACTCTTTTCATTTATGGATGCATACTCGAGGTGCAATCTGATTGCCATGCACATCCCAGACAAAGAGCATACTATCTTCATAATTGATTCTGGGCTGTACTGTTATGAAGTCATGCCATTCGGCTTGAAGAATGCTAGAGCCACATATCAGCACTTAGTCAATCGAATGTTTCATGATCAGGTAGGAAGAACGATGGAGGTTTACGTAGATGATACGCTGGTAAAGTCGAAACAATCATCTGACTACGTTAAAGATTTGTCAGAAATGTACGACATTCTCCGAAGGTACAGAATGAAACTAAATCCTTTGAAGTGTAATATTGGAGTGGCATCGGAAAATTTTTGGATTACATTGTTAGCTCTCGAGGAATTGAAATCAATCCAGACCATATTTTGGCTATTAAAAGGATTTAGGAACCTAGCGTCATCAAAGATGTACAGAGTTCGGTAGTCATAATTGCAGCAATGGGCCAATTCATATCCAAGTCAACTGATAAGCGATTTCCCTTCTTTGAGTTGATCAAAAAAGGAAAATGGAACTTTGGCTCGATGCATGACTGTGTTGAAGCCTTCCAAAACCTTCTCGACCACTTGGAGTAACCTCCCATCTTGTCAAAACCAATCGACCTTGATGATCTATTTGTGCATTTGGAAGTGTCCAAACGTGCAATCAGATCAGTCCTAATCTGTGAAGAAGAACTGATACAACAACCGTTTTATTATATGAGCAAGAAGTTGACGGTTGCTGAATGCAACTATCCAAAGATTGATATGCTCGCCTATAGTTTGCTAATAGCGTCACAAAAATTCAGCATTAACCCTGTCAAGGTGTTCACCAACCAACCTCGGAGATTTGGATGAAATCCTAAGAGATCTATAATTGTGTTTTTAAATTTACACCTATTATTTGGAAAGATCGAGATTAGATTTATGTCTAAAAACCATTCCAAATAATAATACGATGTTATGGAGCAAATGAAGGCATTGAAGATGGTGGTTGATGACAGGGGAATTTCACATCGTTTGGATTGATTGTTTATGTTTCGATTGGGCCGTACACCCAATACAAGGTTATAAGTGGAAAAAGGTCTGGATGTACTTAGAGATTTTTCTGGATTTTGATTTTGTTCAAACCCAAAATAGACATGTATTGTAACAACCCGCAAATCCGTACTATCTGAGTTGACTACATACATCATACATCATACATCCAACCCAAATATCATGAAAATACAAATCATTTTTTTAGAAGAAAAAGGTAGAAGAGGAACAGAAATAACAACATAGAATCTCACGTCGCAGCGGAACAAAATATAATATATCAACTTTTGAAATACGAAATTTCAACTGTATAACATACACTTATCAGAGTATCACTATCAGAGTACAACATACAAAAATGCGGAAATAATAATAACTAGATAAGGCTGAAGCCTCCTACTCCAAGCTCCTTTAGATATATCTGTAAATCCTGAACTACTTAACTGCCCATACAAAATTAGGCACCCAAGAGTTTAGGTAAAGCAAAACAAAATAAACTCCGGGTCAGTCATGGGACTGGTATGAGTAAACAGTTTAAAACAACTTGCACAAGTGAACGATATCTCATAAGACCATGCTGTATAACGGAATGGGTTTTTCCCTTATGAGAATCCAAAATATCTTTATATCAAAAACCTTTTGATATTATAATAATGCCTATCAACCACAATATAATAATCATCTAGCAGAAACGCTTTCATCTCATGTTCTACATATATAGTATACAATCAAAACCGCAAGCACGTATTGGGCAATAGATTTCCAACTATGACAAGGTATGGAACCACCTTCGCTAGTGTACCTTTAGAGGAGAATACACCGAGTTCAACAAGAACATCTTGTAACTCAGCCACACATGACCGACCACTCATTTCGCTTGAGTGTATCGAATGTATATCACCAACGGTTGGGATCAGCAACCGTTTTCCCGAATGGGACAGCATCGAATAGAATAAGGAATAAAATGAATCTCTAGATAGGTGATGATACAACCTAATGGGAGCTAACCACATAGCTATGTTGCCTGCCCGATTTTTTTCATTTTCTAGTTGTTGAGGCTAGAGGCTACGATTACTTTCCATTCATTGATGACACGATCACTTTGAATGCCACATTATCAGATCCGTTAATCACTAGTTGATCTACACAAATATTCTGGATATTATGCTAAGCGAATAAATCCTTTGTAACCATATATATTTATACAGACCAACCCATTCGATCATTGGAAATACTTTGTCAGACATTCGTCCATTTACGATCGTTCTGGGATTGAACGAAACCGAAGGCACTATTCAGTACATCCATCCTAGGCATTCTCTACCTAGGACTTATACAACAGCCCTTGTACTTTACTCCGTCTTTAATATATTCAGCATACTTTGTTTGCAACGCTTATGCCAATACAGAGTGGTTCTTTGGATTAAGAATCCAACCGGTCTCTCCATATTAACAACATTAAAATGGTCAAAACTTTTATAGTCGGTGATTTAACTATCGAATGAAAAATGTCCGTGTACACACAATGATCTTATTTCCAAATGGAATTATCGATCACATCATCAAACATATATATATACACACATTCATATTTCATTATTTTCTATATTAAGAAAATATATTTTATTAACTCTGGAAAACTTTCCCATTGCATATTCACATATCACTATTCTTCCACATCTATCAGACTCTAACTGTAAACTAGTAAGAGTACAACTTCCTAAGTATAAACCCCGAAGGTCGAAACCAACATCAGATCGATATTCAAAAAGTCGTTCAACTCAACTAATTTCCAGTCAGTTTCTAATTCCACTTAACTCTATTTCTTTAGCTCCATTTGATTTAACTTCTTATCAACACGATCATGTTAAATCTGCAAATCATTTGCTTTTAAATCATCGTTCACTTTAAAGCGTATATCTCCCAGGATTTTATAAAATTCCTTTTCATTTATAATATTCTATTTTTAAGTATGTTTCCTTATCGACTTTAATATAAATTGACCCATTGATTTCTAGTGATTAAGATTTTCTTAAAAATATTCTAACTCCTTAAATTCCCTGAAAAATTCGCCATAACCTCCTTTGTACCGGGAGCATCGGGAAGATCCCCAAACCACCACACAGGCCTCTCCATTTAAAAAGAAATAGAAATAACCAAGCGGCTTGCCGATACGACGCATAAAATCTCATATTTTATTTAAACACATACTTTTTTGTCGAGCATTCTATTTATATCTCTTCTAGCACTTCATTCCGAACCTGTCTCATGTATATCCATACATTTCTAATTCATTTCAACTTATTACACTCATTTTAACTCAACTTGTTAATAAATTTGTTAATCAACTCTCTTGCCTATTTCTCTTTCACATTTTAATATAACATGTTCAACTATATTTTAACAACTCATGAACCAAATCTAATTCTATTTTTAAGCTCGTTTCCTTATTGAATTCTATATTCAATTTCCAATTCAGTTCTGTTTGACTTTCCCATATTCAATTTCCATTTTCAACTCTATTTGAGTTCTCTATTCAAATTCTATATTCAATTCTATTTGAATTCTCTTTATACAAATTCTATATTCAAATCTATTTGAATCTTCTATATTCAAATTTCAAATTCAATTCAATGCATTGTTTAATATATAAACAACATTTATAACTTCACTTAAAATCCCACATTATAAATTTATAAACAAAGTTTATAAATTCAATTTAAAATCCCTCATTTTAATTTATAAATAGAGTTTATACATTCAATTCAAATTAAACATTTTAAATTTATTAACAAAGTTTATAAATTCCATACTTGTTTTATGCATATTCAAAACAAGTTAATATTTTCTATAGTTCATCAAAAATTCAAATTCTATTTATAAAAATAGAATTCTTTTTTTTTAAATCTCAAATATCCTTTTTCGATATTTTTAGATATCAACACTTAGGACCAGTGGTATTTAAATACACCAACCAACCAATTATAAATTTCAGGTTTTCTAACACATCACATATGACAGTATATATGCAAACAAATAAACAAACAGATAATATATTTTTAAGGAATCCAGTTGGATTCCTCCAACCTGTTTTTCCTGCATCCACAGACGTTAGCACATAAATAATACCCATTCTGCTTCGTGGCAGAATATCGTGGTATAGAAGGTCATCCACTATCATAGCGTGGGGCGTATAGGGTCATCCGCTAATGATACCGCGGGCATCCGCTAATGATACTGCGGGAATCGATCCAACCATCAACCCAATATATATATATATATATATATATATAATAGTCAACCCTAAATAACTAATATATTTAAAGCAACCAGAAAAATCTACACAAGCAACAACAATTATTTTTAATGACATAAAAATAATTCTAATTAAGGTGAGTGAGACTTACTCACCGTGATTTTATTCAATTCCAATCTGATTTCGATCGACTCCAAAAACTAGAAATGAATTCCCCCGTAAAGCCTAGGTCCATATGAGTTTAACAGATTTGCAGTTACGGATGGATCTAAATTCAATAAGACATTGCATTTTTATTTTCACACCAATTTAAATTAATCTAATTTATTAACTAAAACTTAGTCGCGCTTAATCAAAATTAAAAATATTTGATACCTCTTCTTCCTTGGAACAAGCATTGAAGCCTGCTTCCGTACTCCCAATTCACTGAACAAATGCCAATATCCCATTCTTCTTTTCCTTTAAGCAATCCAATCCTACTTAGCTGATAAACCCAAAACAAACCGTGATTTTCACTCAGCATCACCTCTCTATTTCATTGTGTTTTCAACAAACTGCCATAGCCAAGACTTCACCGTGAACACACCATCACCACTCAACTGAACTATACCAGCACTGCCTTCTACTGCTCATTAAACACCCATGATTTCCATCGTTCAATGACTTCATAAAACACAGCTCGAACGCGGTTTTTCCCATCGTGACTTTTTTCTACTGTATAATTTCCCTTTGCCTCACCAAAATCCACACACCTCATACATAAATTTGCAAGTGCCCAGACCCTCGAATTCAAATACAAGATCGGAATCCCCTGCTAACATCGAATCTGAACACCTCCCTGTCCTCACTCTCCTCCGACTGTCGAACTCGCAGCTACAGGGAAGATCGTGTTTCTCATCATAAATCATCGCTACAGTACCTCACCTTACCCCCATCGAACTCGACATACCCCTCCAACTAGAAAACAAATCACGACAAATTCAAGCCTCGGTCCCTTCTAAAAATCGTGAGTTGCTTCTGGTCAATATCGGACTTCTGACTTTCAATCTTCAGAATTCTCGATGTACTTGGAACCGCGACTGTCATTAACCCTAATTCCACTGTCGATCTCGAGATCCAAGGAAAACTCGATCTGGCAACTGATTTGATTTACACTTCAGAAGAAAAGAAGGAATCGGGCTTTGATATTTTAGAAGAGGGAATTGTTTTTGGTAATAGTGGTTTATAAATAGAAGAGGGGTGCGGTATTAAATGGGACAGAGAGGCCATTTAATTTGTGGTTGTAAAGGGAGCACGACATGTTTTTATTTGGTGGTTATAAAGGGAGCACGACATTGGGTTAGTCGGAAGAAGGAGATCCACATATTTTTTTTTAATTATTTTAGTTTTGAACTAAACCGATAACTCCTTTTCGAACGCAACAACTGGCGTTTCTAGGGTTTACCCACCATTCCAGACACACTGGGATAGGTCACCAAGTCCATTTCGATCGTCTGTAGAAGATATTAATTTAAATTGATATAAATTTAAAATTCAAACCATTAAATTCTTCGTTAATAAATTAATATTATTATTCTAATTCAAACAGGAGTTTGAATTGATTAACTGAACTGCTTTCAAATCAGTTTTAAAATTTGAATTTAATTTATTTCGTATTACGCTAATTTAATATATTCGATATTAAATTTAAATCGATTATTACATCAATAACTTAATACAAAAATTCAGGTATATTATCAAAACAATATTTAAAATAAATATTAAATATTAAAATTAATCGACCAAAATCCCGAGTCGTTACATTCTTCCCCTCTTAAAAGAATTTCGTCCCCGAAATTACTAAGGTAAGGAAAAGTGATATAAACCCATTTACTTTTTAAAATCCACCTATTTTGAAACTCAACTCTTCACAATTCAATAAATTTCAGTTCTACCAAAACTTTTGGTCCTTATTTATATGGCACACCATATATGTACGTATTCATTCATTTAAACGATTTTCCATCTTCCCAGGATTTTAAATTCTTAATTATGGTTTGAATTCAATTTTAATTCATCTCATTTGTATAATTAATTCATATACAAATTTTAATTTGTTTCACTTGTATATTTCTTTTATATACAAATATTATTTAGTTATAATTAACCATTTCCATTTTATAATCTCATTTGATTATAATAATAACGACCAATTCTTCCATATATTATAATAATTTCAGAAAATTATTCTTTCTATATCAAAATATAGTTCTGGGTAAAGTTATTTCATTTACCTACTTTAAAACAATGTTGTGTTGAATTTTTCTGTTCAAGCATTTAGAAATTCTTATCGACTTCGTGGCATCCCACGATTCGACCAAAATTTGTAATCCACTCAACAGAATAGCCAACAATATATAAAACAAAATTTTATATCAATTAACAAATACGCTCTCTCGTATATATACACTCAACTCAGTTTAGGGTATTACAGACCCTATCTCTAATGAGCACAATTCCACAAAGCCTAGGTATTCGCTCAACCTAAGCTCTGATACCAACGTAACAACCCGCAAATCCGTACTATCTGCGTTGACTACATACATCATACATCCAACCCTAATTTCACGAAAATACAAATCATTTTTTTAGAAGAAAAAGATCGAAGAAGAACAGAAATAACAACAAAGAATGTCACATCGCAGCGGAATAAAATATAATATATCAACTTTTGAAATACAAAATTTCTATTGTATAACATACACTTATCAGAGTATCACTATCAGAGTACAACTTACAACACTGCGGAAATAATAATAACTAGATAACGCTGAAGCCTCCTGCTCCAAGCTCCTTTAGATAAATCTGTAAATCCTGAACTACATGACTACCCATACAAAATTAGGCACCCAAGAGTTTAGGTAAAACAAAACAAAATAAACTCTGGGTTAGTCATGGGATTGGTATGAGTAAACACTTTAAAACAGCTTGCGCAAGTAAACGATATCTCATAAGAACATGCCGTATAACGGAACGGTTTTTTCCCTTATGAGAATCCAAAATATCTTTATATCAAAAACCTTTCGATATTATAATAATGCCTATCAAGCACAATATAATAATCATCTAGCAGAAACGCTTTCATCTCACGTTCTACATATATAGTATATAATCAAAACCGCAAGCACATATTGGGTAACGGATTTCCAACTATGACAAGGTATGGAACCACCTTCGATAGTGTACCTCTAGAGGAGAATACACCGAGTTCAACAAGAACATCTTGCAACTCAGACACACATGACCGACCACTCATTTCGCTTGAGTGTATTGAATGTACATCACCAACGGTTGGGATCAGCAACCGTTTCCCGAATGGGACAACATCGAATAGAATAAGGAATTAAATGAATCTCTAGATAGGTAATGATACACCCTAATGGGAGCTAACCACATAGCCATGTTGCCTGCCCGATTTTTGTCATTTCCCGGTTGTTGAGGCCAGAGGCTACGATTATTTCCATTCATTGAAAACACGATCACTTTGAATGCCACATTATCAGATCCGTTAATCACTAATTGATCTGCACAAATATTCTGGATGTTATGCTAAGGCAATAAATCCGTTGCAACCATATATATTTATACAAACCAACCTATTCGATCATTGGAAATACTTTGTCGGACATTCGTCCATTTATGTTCGTTCTGGGATTGAACAAAACCAAAGGCACTATTCAGTACATCCATCCTAGGCAATCTCTACATAGGACTTATACAACAGCCCTTGTACTTTACACCGTCTTCAATATATTCAGCATACTTGGTTTGCAACGCTTATGCCAATACGGAGTGGTTCTTTGGATAAAGAATCCAACCGGTCTCTCCATATTAATAACATTAAAATGGTCAAAACTTTGATAGTCGGTGATTTAACTATCAAATGAAAAATGTCTGTGTATACACAACGATCTTATTTCCAAATGGAATTATCGATCACATCATCAAATATATATATACACACACACATATTCACATTTCATTATTTTCTATACTAAGAAAATATATGTTATTAACTCTGGAAAACTTTCCCGTTGCATATTCACATATTACAATTCTTCCAAATCTATAAGACTCTAACTGTAAATTAGTAAAAGAACAACTTCCTAAGTATAAGCCCTGAAGGCCGAAACCAACATCAGATCAATACTCAAAAAGTCGTTCAACTCAACTAATTTCCAGTCAGTTTCTAATTCTACTTAACTCTATTTCTTTAACTCCATTTGATTTAACTTCTTATCAACACGATCATGTTAAATCTGCAAATCATTTGCTTTTAAATCGTCGTTCACTTTAAAATGTATATCTCCCAGGATTTTATAAAATTCCTTCTCATTTATAATATTTTATTTTTAAGTTTGTTTCCTTATCGACTTCTATATAAATCGACCCATTGATTTCTAGTGACCAAGATTTTCTTAAAAATATTCTAACTCCTTAAATTCCCGGAAAAATTCGCCATAACCTCCTTTGTACCGGGAGCATCGGGAAAATCTCTAAACCGCCACACAGTCCTCTCCATTTAAAAAGAAAAAAAAACGACAAGTGGCTTGCCGATACGGCGCATAAAATGTCATATTTTATTTAAACACATACCTTTTTGTCGAGCATTCTATTTATATCTCTTCTAACACTTCATTCCAAACCTGTCTCATGTATATCCATGCATTTCTGATTCATTTCAACTTAATACACTCATTTTAACTCAACTCGTTAATAAATTTGGTAATAAACTCTCTTGCCTATTTCTCTTTCACATTTTAATATAACATGTTCAAATATATTTTAACTACTCATGAACCAAATCTAATTCAATTTTTAAGCTCGTTTCCTTATCGACTTCTATATTCAATTTCCAATTCAATTCTTTTTGAATTTCCCATATTCAATTTCCATTTTCAACTCTATTTGAATTCTGTATTCAAATTCTATATTCAATTCTATTTGGATTCTCATTATTCAAATTCTTTATCTAAATCTATTTGAATCTTCTTTATTCAAATTTCAAATTCAATTCTATGCATTATTTAATTTATAAACAACGTTTATAACTTCACTTAAAATCACACATTATAAATTTATTAACAAAGTTTATAAATTCAATTTAAAATCCCTCATTTTAATTTATAAATAGAGTTTATACATTCAATTCAAATCCAACATTTTAAATTTATAAACAGAACTTATAAATTCCGTACTTGTTTTATGTATATTCAAAACAATTTAATATTTT
Source organism: Allium sativum (assembly GCA_030737875.1). Lineage (NCBI taxonomy): Eukaryota > Viridiplantae > Streptophyta > Magnoliopsida > Asparagales > Amaryllidaceae > Allium > Allium sativum. The sequence goes on along the minus strand of JASFAX010000020.1, from coordinate 36,756,524 downwards.
CTATAGTTCATTAAAAATTCAAATTCTATTTATAAAAATAGAATTCTTTTTTTTAAATCTCAAATATCCTTTTTCGATATTTTTAAATATCCGCACTTAGGCCCAGTGGTATTTAAACACACCAACCAACCAATTATAAATTTCAGGTTTTATAACAGATCACATATGAAAGTATATATGCAAACAAATAAACAAACAGATAATATATTTTTGAGGAATCCAATTGGATTCCTCCAACCTGTTTTTCCTGCATCCACACACGTTAGTACATAAATAATAACCATTCTGCTTCGTGGCAGAATATTGTGGTATAGAAAGTCATCCACTATCACAGCGTGGGGCGTATAGGGTCATCCGCTAATGATACTGCGGGCATCCGCTAAGTATACTGCGGGAATCAATCCAACCATCAACCCAATATATATATATATATATATATATATATAGTCAACCCTAAATAACATATATTTAAAGCAACCAGAAAAATCCAAACAAGCAAAAACAATTATTTTTAACGACATAAAAATAATTCTAATTAAGGTAAGTGAGATTTTCTCACCGTGATTTTATTCAATTCCAATCTGATTTTGATCGACTCCAAAAACTAAAAATGAATTCCCCCATAAAGCCTAGGTCCATATGAGTTTAACAGATTTGCAGTTACGGACGGATCTAAATTCAATAAGATATTGCATTATTATTTTCACACCAATTTAAATTAAACAAATTTATTAACTAAAACTTAGTCGCGCTTAATCAAAAATAAAAATATTTGATACCTCTTCTTCCTTGGAACAAGCATTGAAGCTTGCTTCCATACTCCATATTCACTGAACAAATGCCAATATCCCATTCTTCTTTTCCTTCAAGCAATCCAATCCTACTTAGCTGATAAACCCAAAACAAACCGTGATTTTCACTCAGCATCACCATTCTATTTTACTGCGTTTTCAACAAACCACAGTAGCCAAAACTTCACCGTGAACACACCATCACCACTCAACTGAACTTTATCAGCATTGCCTTCTACTGCTCATTAAACACCCATGATTTCCATCGTTCAATGTCTTCACAAAACACAGCTCGAACGCTGTTTTTCCCATCGTGACTTTTTTCTACTGTATAATTTCCCTTTGACTCACCAAAATCCACACGCCTCATCCATAAATTTGCAAGTTCCTAGACCCTCGAATTCAATTACAAGATCGGAATCCCTTGCTAATATCGAATCCGAACACCTCCCTGTCCTCACTCTCCTCCGACTGTCGAACTCGCAACTACAGGGAAGATCATGTTTCCCATCATAAATCATCGCTACAGCACCTCACCTTGCCCCCATCGAACTTGACATACCCCACCAACTAGAAAAAAAATCGCGACAAATTCAAGTGTCGGTCCCTTCCAAAAATCGTGAGTTTCTTCTGGTCAACATCGGGCTTCAGACTTTCAATCTTCAAAATTCTCGATGTACGTGGAATCGCGACTGCCATTAACCCTAATTCCACTGTTGATCTCGAGATCTAAGGAAATATCGATCTTGCAATTGATTTGATTTACACTTCAGAAGAAAAGAAGGAATCGGGCTTTGATATTTTAGAAGAGGAAATGTTTTAGGTAATAGTGGTTTATAAATAGAAGAGGGCTGCAGTATTAAATGGGACAGAGAGGCCATTTAATTTGTGGTTGTAAAGGGAGCTCGACATGTTTTTATTTGGTGGTTATAAAGGGAGCACGACATTGGGTTAGTTGGAAGAAGGAGATCCACATAATTTTATTTAATTATTTTAGTTTTGAACTAAACCGATAACTCCTTTTCGAACGCAACAACTGGTGTTTCTAGGGTTTACCCACCATTGTGGACACACTGGGATAGGTCACGAAGTCCATTTCGTTCGTCTGTAGAAGATATTAATTTAAAATGGTAGAAATTTAAATTTCAAACCATTAAATTCTTCGATAATAAATTAATATTATTATTCTAATTGAAACATGAGTTTGAATTAATTATCTGAACTGTTTTCAAATCAGTTTTAAAATTTGAATTTAATTTATTTCGTATTACGCTAATTTAATATATTCGACATTAAATTTAAATCGATTATTACATCAATAACTTAATATAAAAATTTAAGTATATTATCAAAACAATATTTAAAATAAATATTAAATATTAAAATTAATCGACCAAAATCCTGGGTCGTTACATGAATAGATTGTGAGTCTTACATTCTAACTGACTGCGCAACATTGATCTTTCTTTGACATATATCTGTTCGGTTACGGAGAATTATTCTCTTAGCTTGACTCCCTTCTCTGACTTATGAGCTTAGAGGTCACAAATATTAGTTGTTAACGATATTTAGTTGCTGAAAACTTTAGTTAGTCTACCGTTTCCTAGATATTAAGGTCTTAAGCTCAAAGGTTTGTTACCATTCCTTCAAAGAGGTAAGTATCATGCTAACGAGACTCAAGGACCAATAGTTACCTTTGGATAAGGGTTCCCAAAGAAAAATGCAAGTTAGAAAGCTAAATGGCCTGTAGAAGGGTATTTTGGGTAATTTGGTTTATGCATGAAGCCTCGATGAAGGGAAGCATTATGAAAATTATCGGCATAAGTAATAAGAAAATTCATGTCGTTGATCTCAAGTATTGATTCACTCTTTTACTGATCACTTTGTTGAGTACATAAAAAGGTTCTAAGTAAAATCCCCAAACCTATTTAGAATGTAGGGTTTACTCTCTAAGAAAATATTACAAGATTGGAGTATGAGAAAAGTCCTCCAAAATGAGACCACTGGGGTCTTATTTATATGCAAAATAAGCCCCCATTCGGTAATAATCGACAAAAGCTCACATTTGGGTTCGGCTAGAGAATTAAGTGTCGGTGTTGGCCACATTAATTGCTTTTGGTGTCGACTCTCGGCTTTCGGTTTGGTTTCCTCCTTTAGTTGTTGTTATCGGCTCCATTTACTCATAAAGTTGGTGCCTCCTATTCATAGTGTATCGATACCCGCAAGTTGGTACAGATAGCTTCGAGAGCTGCTTTTGGTCTTGGAAATAAGCTTTGGCTTCAATTGTGAATCTTCAGAGTATTGCCCTTACGTTTTCGTTTCTTATGACCTTGGTATATTCTTATGTTTTAATATCGACACTAAGAAAATTAGCGTGGACCACCCTTCGTATCTGCTTTTCGGTTTACTCTAACTTCTTGGGATCTGGTTTTGGCTTTGTGAAGGCAAGTTTTCAGGATCTCTTCCGATGACTTTTAAGTACCCTTTTGGTGCCAGTATCGACAATTAACAAATTAGTATCGATATCCCATTTCTTCATCCTTGTTTGGTTTCTTATTTTTCAATCTTGGTTTGGAGTTTCGGATCATGCGCTCTCATCCCTCCTATATTATCTTCCTTCGGCATCAAATGATATGCTTTCGGAGTCGAATCCATATTGAATACCTTCGGTATTGGCACTTCCTTGTTTCTATCTTCTTTTTCATCGGTGCCAAGCCTTTGCCCCTTATGTTGGTACCGATAGTACATTGATTAAGCCTTCCCCCTTTTTGCTTTTGGTACCAGTTGTCCCAGTTGACTAGTGTTGGTTATTTTATTCTGGAACACATCTTGGCACCAGTAATGATCTGATACCCCTTCACCGGCATCTGGTTTCAGAGTCGAATTTGGTAGTAACATTTTCCCTTAATGAAGGGATATTTTTGACTTTTGAAGTCAATCTTTGACTATCATCCTTTTGATTTCCCTCCTCTTGGTGTTTTGGTGTTAATCAGGCTAGTTGATTTGCTCCTTATTGTACAAACAAAATTCGATAAGTACTATGGTATAAAGGATCCTTCTTCTTCCTTTTCATTTCTTCGCCTGTGAGAAACAAAGCTTCAATGAGATTACCGTTCTTCAACGTTTTTACAAGTTCTTTCAAAGGTCCAAACCCGATTATGCTTGTAAGCATCTTCCTTGATAGAAATTAGAATTCGAAAAATGTTCTCTAGCTTGGTTATGAAATCAATCAGGATTTCTTAATATTTTAAGGATGAATTTAAACGACAAGAATGGTTTAAGCAACTATTAATGGAAAATAAGATAGGTTATTCACCTCCTTAGCATATTTTCTAGGGTCTATATTGCAAAAATGACACATAGAAGTTTAATTTTTACATTACGAATGACGCAATATTTTTGGTACCAATGAATTCAATATCTACGTTGTCGGTTTATCATAGTTTCGGTTTTATCGACACCAACACTCATGTTTGACTTTGCTTTCAATTCAGTTGCTATCAAGACAATGTAAAGTGTTGTCGAAAGACATAGCTTCCACTTGTTTTGGTGTCGGTAACTTCCTTGGTACCAGATCTTAAGCATTTGTCACCATTAACAAACTTTTGTTATCGATCCTCAAGCATTTGGTTTCTGTTAAATCGACATAAAAGTTTTTAGTTATTGTAATTTGGACTCACCATACATCGAACCCTTTTGTTACTTTTGCTTTGGTGCTAGGGTAGTTGGCAAGATCAATATATAATTCTTAACTATTTTCAAGCTTATACGATGTGCACTAAGATATGTGAATTTTGTCAAGAACTTGTCCCTTATGATTCAGATCATGATCTAGCTTTTATATGTATCTCGAATAATTAGCGTCAATGAGTTTGTGTGACACTCTTAAACATACGAATAAATGCTTATTTTAGATTGCTATGCTAATGATTGTTATGGAATAATGTCACCTGGCAGCACCATGTCTTGAGATCAGAACTTTGGTAAATCATAACCAAGTAGCTCCACTGTACCTTGACCAAAGAAAGTAGGTGTTCCTCCGTGTTCTCTAATCATCACCCGGGCTGAAGTAGATGCTATTCTCAAGAGCTTAAATATAATAGGATTAGATGATGTTCCTACTTCTGGTCAAGACAACATTCAGAATCCACCAAAGGGATTTTTTGCGTACAAAACCATTCATATCTGGCATGGAGGTTTCTTTCCTTTTCCGAACTTTATTTCTGAATTCTTGCGTTACTTGGGAAATGGTCCTATTCAGCTTTCCTCAAATATGTACACTCTTCTTTTATGTATCAAGATTCTAGCACTTAAGTCGGGTCAATTTTCTCTCAGTGTCAACCTTCTCCATTACGTACTTCGTTTGTCCAAAGGAGCGGATTCGTTTATTATTCATCCAAATTCTACAAAAATATTAATTAGCGACAACACTAATAAGTCTACAAATTGGGAAAACCAATTTTCTCAATCAGGTGTCCTCCTGACATTTCTGATACTTTTACCAAACCTGGTGAACCTTTTATCATTGTATGACAACTCTATCATTTTTGTATCTTATCTGTTATTGTTGCTTTTTAGCCCCACCTCCCAAAAAGAAGAGCTTAAGTTGCAAGGAAGTTCAAGCTAGCCAATATATTTATAAGCCATCTAAGAGGTTCGGTCAGCGATTGTTCTTGCTAACTTTCGATAACCTTCTCAAGTATGTCTTTCTTCCTTCTGGGCAAAAGATTTTGAGGCAACCACCTTTCACTTTCCTGGCTCTGATCACTTGTCCTTAGGATCCGATTTGTTTGCTCCTTCGACACCCTTGTTTTCGGGTACTTTAGATAAAATAGTTTTCAAAAATGATTTTAAGTTCCTATTTTTTACCTTGGTGTTCTTTATTCATGTTTCCATAACATTTTTACTTTTGATAAGCTACTCAAGGTGTTAATGAAACATCTATCCTGGCTTCCCTGAAACAATCTGGAGATTTTGCTGCAAAAAGACTTGCTTCTATTTTCGATGACACAACCTCTAAAATGTGTCAGGATGAAACTTCTGCTTCTCCTTCCCTCAGTAATGAAATTGTGGCCTTGTTGTTAAGTAGTAAACACCTAATCCTATTGTTTCCTTTGTAAACATTACTCCCAATGTTGATTCCACTCGAATAGTGACCAGCGGAAGTGGCTTCATTACCGGTTTCTTGACGTCTGATCCTAAGGAATCTTCGGGTATGAGGGAGCATGAGATAACCACATTCCCATTTCCCCATTATGATGATCAATTGATGTCTTCCCTACCGAATTCTGGCTTCGATAAGATCGTGATGTTGCTCTCTCCTCTACTGGTATCTCCAGCATGTCATTGCCCTCTTCTTCTTCTTCTTTTTTTGATTAGGAAGATTTCCATCATTACGTTATCAAGCATTAGTTCTTGGTTTTTTTTCTTTTCGTTGTTATAGGGAGATTAATATGGCTCTTTTCTATTCAGATATCGAAGGGCTGGTTCTCTCTCCGAAAGGTAATTTCCTCATCATCCTCCGAACTAGCTAGAATTAAGGAGGAGAAGGGCGCTTTGGGGTCCAAAGTCAATGCCTTAACGATGGCAAGGGAGAAAGGTGATGAGAAGTGTGCAAGGCTGAAAACATCTCTTGGTAAGGATGAGTCGAAACTCAAAATTGGGAGGAGGGGGGAGAAACCAAGAATTTTCTGTTTAATGAGGTATCAGCTCTCGAGATGAACGGGTAAGAATAGCAGGTCATCATGCTGGTAAATTGAAAGTGAAGGATGATGCGCTTTGTAATGCGACGTGGGTAGTTTATGAAGCTAAAAACAGAATTTCTTCATTTTTTAAAACACATCTCTTGGACGTAGTACTAGAGAATTATGAAGATGCACTCTACCTAGCATATTCTGACTTCTTTAAAAAGTTTCCCAAAATGGAATTTCGTTCTATCCACCCCTTTATTCAAAGAAAAGTTATGAAAATAATAGAGTTTACCAAACATTGGGTTGAGGTTCCCAAAAAGGACAAGACAAAACATAGCAACCTTTTGTTTATCAAAGACCCACCTGATGATTCTGACTATGATAAAGTGGAAGAGGAGGATGTTGATGACAATAATGAAGACAATGATGATGACGACAATGAATTTGATTCTGGTCCCAAATATGGGAGCCACTATGTCGGTACTGATAAAGGTGATAACAACACTTCCTTATCTTTAAGTAAGATCCAAAGTTCTGGAGAAGCGAACCCTGACTCTTCAAGGGCTCCTATTTCTCAGGATTCAGCTAATACTTCTGTAACACCCCACCTCCGCCAGTGCCACTCTTGCAAGGACACTGACTTTGGAGGGGCGTTTAATTAAGGTAATCATGCATGCAGATATCACAAGGCAGAACATATAAGTAAAAACAGAGTAAGTATAGCAGCGGATAAAAGCTAGCATATCAAAACCATAAGTTAAGTTACAACACAGTACTTAATTATTTCCCATAAACAAAGTCTAGAAACATAAAACTTGTAACTGAAAAGGAAAACATGAAGTAGCTATCCCCATGTAGAAAACCATAGCAAGCTCAAGTCCGAAGCATACATGAGCTATCCAAGAAAAGCAGCTAAGATCCAAGTTAAGTGCTGGTATTCCCGCCCTGTAAACCTGGAGGGGGGGGAAACGAAAGAAAAGAGGCGAAAGAAAATGGGTCAGTCAAAAGACTGGTAAGTCCTATCTACAATTGTACAACAACTAATAAAGTTAACAGTATATATAAACAAGGATGAGTCATAGGATGATAACTGGCATGGTAAGAAGTCAACAAGATAGATCAAATGTGGTACTGCATAAAAAAGATTGAGGTTTGCACCAAGTGTACTAGTATCACAAGTCGTGTCAAGTGTAAACAAGAGGTGATCCCCAGGCCCAAGTTTGGCCCACCATTATGAATGACCTAAATCAAGGTCCAACTAGCACGGTCTAGTCGATCGGCTCCCTACAGCCTAACTCGTCAAGTGTCGGTGTCATACGGCCCAACTACGAAGTGTAGCTAAACTGTGCTAGGTCCACCCTAGGGTGTATCAAGTCCTAGGGTGTCAACCCCTGACACAAACCAAGCACGCACAGTTTAAACCTACTGGTGCCCGTGCCTGCTTCTTCAACTCCGGACCATGTGCACGACCATGGCCCGCCTGAACCTACACCGGCGCACCTACACAGCCGTCGTTTTGGTCGCTTACATGTCATCCCAGTAATCGTGCCCCACCCTAGCCTAGTCCTTAGGGCATCATGATACATCCAAGAGGGTTACTGGTGCAAAGGACCACGTAACTAGGGTTTCCTTAAGGGGTTAAACGTGGTTAACCCAACTCATCTAAGTACCAAGTTGGTTAAGTGTACCCAAGGTTCATGACTTAACCCTACCAACCCATCGTGTTTAATTGGTTAAGTATTCAAGCGGTCCATGACTTAACTGTAATGACCCGCATTTCCATAACATCAGAGTTGACTATATACATCATAAGTCCAACCCAAATATCACGAAAATACGAGACATTTTTTTTTAGAAGAAAGAGGTAGAAGAAGAACAGAAATAACAACACAGAATCTCACATCGCAGCGGAACAAAATATAATATATCACATCCTTGAAATACAAAATCTTAACTGTATATCATACACTTATCAGAGTACAACACTTACAACATAACGGAACAACTATAACTGAATAACGCTGAAGCCTCCTGCTCCAAGCTCCTTTAGATAGATCTGTAAAATCCTGAACTACTTGACTGCCCGTACAAATTTAGGCACCCAAGAGTTTAGGTAGAACAAAACAAAATAAACTCCGGGTCAGTCATGGGACTGGTATGAGTAAACAGTTTAAAACAGTTTCAGAAACTAAATGATATCTCATAAGACCACGCCGTATAACACGGAACGGGTTTTTCCCTTATGAGAATCCAAACACTTGACTTATCTTTATATCAAAACTCTTTTGATATTATAATAATGTCTAAATCAAGTAGATAACAATCTAGTGGAACGTTTGCATCTCACGTTCCACATATATAATATACAATCAAAAGCGCAAGCACGTATTGGGTATTTGGGTTTCCAACTATGACAAGGTATGGAATCACCTTCCGCTAGTATATCTCTAGAGGAGAATACACCGAGTTCAACAAGAACATCTTGCAACTCAGCCACACATGACCGACCACTCATTTCGCTTGAGTGTATCGAATGTATATCACCAACGATTGGGATCAGCAACCGTTTCCCGAATGGGTCAGCATCGACAATAGATTTTTAGAAGTAAATGAAACTCTAGATCAGGTGATTATACACCCTAATAGGTGCGACCTACATAGCCATGTTGCCTGCCCGATTTCTGTCATTTACCGGTTGATGAGGCTAGAAGCTACGCTTTATCATCACGCCATATTCACTTCGAATGTCACATCGTCAAATCCATCAAATCACCGATTGACGTCCTCAACAGTACATTACGTGTTAGCTAAAAGAAGTTTCCTTCCCCGCTTCCACTCCTGGTACGATTGGAGAAATCAATGTACGTGACCTTTCTGAAATTACTCCGTCAGACATTCATCCATACAAGTCACCCAGGAACAGGATGAACCGAAGGTACTATTTCTATTAATAGAAAAAGTCCTTGTATTCTACTCCATCTTCGATTATCTTTATATAATCTGATTCGCACGCTACTGCCGATATGGAGTGGTTCTTCGGATAAGAATCCAACCGGTCTCTCCATATCGACAACGATGGTCAAAACTTCGATAGTCTGTGATTTAACTATCGAATAAAAACAAGTGTTTCGATAGTCGATGATTTAACTATCGAATAAAACAAGTGTTCAACCAAACATCCAACAATCACTGAACCTTTAATTAATATTCCATTAATTAAATCTATTCTCTATTTCTTTATCAATATTTGTTAACCAAATATTTTCAATAACCATGTTGGCCCTTTTGCGTTATTTGGAAAACATTTCCGAATATCACCTTCTTTTATTTTCTAGCTTAAGAAATATTCATTATTCTATTTCCAAGCTTTGCACATATTTGGGTTAAAACAGATGTTGAGTAAAACATCGTTACGACAACCCAAATACAGTATTTAACTAATTCTTATTCCACATTGATCTTCGAGCCTGAATCTTGCTACTTATCGGTATATCATGAAATCAACCAAGTTGGGGTATAATTACCTCTCAGACCTTGACTGAATAACATTTGACGTCAAAACAGACAAGACTACTTACTCGAATAATCAATACCATACAACTGATTATTCACCTTCAAACACATATACATTTTCTCTTTCTAATCTTTCTAGATTTTATTCTTATACTTCCTTTTTGATTATACTATTCTATTTCTAAGTTCGTTTTCTAATCGACTTCTATATATTTTGATATGTTGATTTCTAACTATCAAATTATCTTAAAAATATTCTATCTCCTTAAATTCCCGGAAAAATTCGCCATAACCTCCTTTGTACCGGGAGCATCGGGAAATTTCAAATAGCTTTCCCGGTCCTTCTTATCTCAAAAAGAAAAAGAAAAAGCCAAGCGGCTTGCCGATACGGCGCATAAAATCTCATATGGAAATTAAATACGTACCTTTTTGTCGGGCATTCTATTTATTTCACTTCTATACTTTATTCCATATCTGTCTCCTGTATGTCTATACCTGTCCAATCTATTTTAACTATACCAATCGTTTAACTCAATTTGTTAATTAAATATGTTACTTAACTTTTCAGTCTATTTCACCTTCATATTTGAACATGACATGTTCAAATATATTTTAACTGCATATTAACAAATTCTAATTATACTCATACTCTCGTTCCCTTATCGACTCCTCTATTCAAATTCCAATTCAATTCTATTTGAATTCTTTTGATTTAAACTTCATTTGAATCCTATTTTCAAAATCTATAGTTTAAAGTCCATTTGAATTTCTATATTCAAATCTATAGGTTAAAGTCCATTTGAATTCGATTATTCAAATCTCTATTGTTAAAGTCCATTTGAATTCGATTATTCAAATTCTATTTGAATTCTCTGCATTATTTATAAACAACGTTTATAACTTCAATTCAAAATCCCACCTTTCCATTTATAAACAACGTTTATAAATTCAATTCAAATCCCATCTTTTTCATTTATAACAACTTTATAAATTCGATTCAAAACCTATATTTTCATTTATAAACAAAGTTTATAAATTCGATTCAAAACCCATAATTTCATTTATAAACAAAGTTTATAAATTCGATTCAAAACCCATAATTTCATTTATAAACAAAGTTTATAAATTCGATCACTTGTTTTATATACCTTTAAAAACAAGTTAATATTTCTATACCTCATTTAAAATTCAAATTCTATTTATAAAAATAGAATTCCCCTTTTAAATTTCAAATACCCCTTTTGATATTTTTAAAAATCAATATTCAAGCCCAGGGATAATTTCAACAATCAAATCAACCAATTTTCAATCATTTGATTTTAACACATCATATAGGAATATATATGAAATCAAACAAACAACAAATAGATAATATAGTTTTGAGGAATCCAGTTGGATTCCTCCAACCTGTTTTCCTGCATCCACAGACGTTAGCACATAAATAATACCTATCCTGCTTCGAGGCAGGATATCGCGGTATAGAAGGTCATCCACTAATCATAGCGTGGGGCGTATAGGGTAATCATCCGCTATGGTACCGCGGACATCCGCTAATGAAATTGCGGGAATCCAACCAATCATCAACCCAATATATATATAATAGTCCTAAATAACTAATATATTTAAATCAACCAAACAATATTCAAACAAGCATAGACAATTATTTTTAACTATATAAAAATAAATTCTAAATAAAAGGTGAGATTTACTCACAGATATTTTCCTTTGCCGAATATTTATTCAATATTCTCCATCGTTTCGCCTTTCTATCTACTTGAACGAAATCTTTCCTTAACCATTTTTCTTTCTCTATTGGCCCTTCTTCTTCCCAATTATACACGACTGCAATTTGATGGCCAACTTGTCGACTGCGCCTGCCATTGGAGACTCGTCTACCCCTTTAAAACCAACTTTAGATACATAGCAGCATTTACACAAACACTTAGTGCCCATCTCTCATCACTACACCTGCTGCCATCCTCGCACTCAACCAAACATCGATCAATGTCACCAAACCCAAATTCCACTGTCAGTTCTATATCCGAACTACAGCATCTCGCACCCCACCTTATCTTCTAACTCTCGAACCCTAGTTCGTTGCCTAGAATCCCAAAACAAAAATCGCGATGTCTGAATCATGAAACACGGACCAACATAAATCAATCGCACTGCCTTTTTCTGTTCCGTCGAGTTGAATCGGACTCCAAATCAATGGCCTACAGCGTCGCACCCCATCACGTTTCTAACCCCAGAACGACAGCCGCTTCCAAAGTCGAACGCCTGGTGATGACCTCGCCCCTCGTCGCTCTTCAGAAAATCCGTGATTTCAACTTGCGGTTCCACTCCAAATCGAAGAACTCGACCTCACAAATCAATCGATCTCGGTATTTGGAAATTTAGGGATTTCATATAGTTTTGTTCTGAGTTTTTAAAACTAGCATGGCCTCTTTTGTTTGGGCTAACGAATGAAAATCTAGACACTTGCAGGGTATACGGGTTTTATAAGCAAGGTGGATTTGAAAGGAGCGGTTTTGAAATGAACACTGAGGCCATTATTTTGTGGAGTTGAAATGGAAGCCGTGACTTGCTTCTCCTCCTTTTGATTCTTCGGGTTGTAGCAAGGCCACGGTTATGGTGTTGTTGGCAGGAGGGATTCTACCAAATAAAATTTATTTATTATAAATTTTTAATTTACCTATATGATTAAAATTAATTAAATTATCCCACGGGTCCCTAACTCCTTTCTGAACCCAACAACTAACATTCCTAGGGTAATACCTATATTCTGAACACACCGGGATAGGCTACGAAGTCTAATTCGATCATCTATGGAAGATGTTAGTTTAAATTGATTTAAATAAACTTTAAAAACAATTCATTCTTCGAAAATCAATTAATATTATTATTCTAATTCAAACAGGAGTTTGAATTGATTTTCTGGACTGTTTCTAATTCAGTTTCAACTTCTCGAACTGACGTATTACGATAATTTAATATATTCGACATTAAATCGAAATTGATTATTAAATTGATAACTTAATATAAAAATCCCATTTATATTTATCCACCCAATATTTAAAACTGTATTAAATATTCAAATCTAACCGACAGAATATCCGGGTCATTACATTCTTCCCCACTTAAAATAATTTCGTCCTCGAAATTGCTAAGGTAGAAAAAGTGCTACAAACCCGTTAACCTTTCAAAACATATTTATGTTGTACTCAACATTTCATATTCCATTCATAACTCTCTTTCGAATAAATCCTTATTCGATAACTCCTCCCTTCGAATAACTATATTCAATAATCTCTCTTTCGAATAACTACATTCAAAAATATTTCTTCGAATAAACTATATTCGATTTACTCTATTCAATTTAACTCTTTTCACTTAACTCCTTCCGAATAAGCTATATTCTATAACTCCTTTTACTCTATTCGAATAAACTATATTCGATTAACTCCTTTTACTCTATTCGAATAAACTATATTCGATTAACTCCTTTTACTCTATTCGAATAAACTATATTCGATTAACTCCTTTCGCTTAACTCTAGATCGCAGCGATCACAATGGTTACGCCTGATTCCCCCAGGAAACATCCGACTGCCCTAGGCTATCTACAGCCCTGCGAATTACGCTAGCAGTTGTTCGAAATGGCAACTTATCCTGAGTAACTATGGTTGACTAACTCTATCTCAATAACTATATTCGATCATCTTTAATTGAATAACTAAAATTCAATTAAATCCTAATTCGATTTACCATGTTCAATTAACTCTATCTGGTTAACTCTTAATTTGGATAACAAATATTCGATAAATTCTAATTGAATAACTAATATTCAATTAACTCTACGGATGAACCCTAACTGATTAACTCTAACTGGTTAATTCTTACTCTAATCGATTTATTCCAACTCTAATCGATTATTTCCAACTCTAATCGCCCTTTTTTTAATTCGAATATCTCCTATTGGATAACGTTTATTCATTTTTAAAGATTTACTTTTAGTAACGGTTTTTCACTTTATAAATGTTCTCTTTAATAACGCCACTTCACTTATACAAGTGTTGTGTACCCCTTCTATTTAAAACTATCGGTGTTAAAAACCAATATCTCTTTTCTATATAAGTTCAGACTTATATATTCCATTTTATCGAATGATAAATATTTAATTTAATTTATAAACTGTTATTTATAAATCAATCTTTTCTATTTATCTGTTAAAACAGATTTCCATTTTCTATTCATCTTCTGAATATTCCTTTGGTTTATTTCTATTTATTTAACAAATAAATATCTCATTTATAACATTCTATTTATTTCTATAAATAAATATCTCCATTGAATCTATTTGTAAATGTTTACAAATATTCCCCTTTAAAATTCTATTTGTAAATGTTTACAAATATTCCCCTTTAAAATTCTATTTGTAAATGTTTTTACAAATATTCCCCTTTAAAATTCTATTTGTAAATGTTTTTACAAATATTCCCCTTTAAAATTCTATTTGTAAATGTTTTTACAAATATTTCTCCTTCTATTTGTTTGCACATAACTTCCTTGGTATTTGTGTTACAAATATTTTTCCTTTATTCACACCCAATTCATATTTCATTCACATTGATTTTACTCAATTTATTCATTTCGATCCATTTAACTTACTTCAGTTAAATTTAATTTCAATCATTCAAATTCCCATTAACTAGTTGCTAATTAACTGTTTTGCCTATTTCGCCTTCGTATTTGAATATAACTTGTTCAAATATATGTCAATCTTAATTATAAACTAATCCAATTATAATTTCAACTTGAGTTATATATTCGATTTCGAATATAAATTCTCAATCTCTTTCACTTATCAAAAACCCAGTTTCGATTCAAATTTCCTTTAACTAATTATTTTCCAATTTAGTTAATTCTATTTAACCCTTTAAAATATGATTTTTGTCTTAAAAATCATTTCACTTACTTCACTGGAGTTCATATTTATTTTATATCCCCAGTCTGGATTTTCCTAATGCCAATTCGGATTTTATTTCCTACCAATCCTTTTATTTATTTAATTAAACCGTTATGGTTTCTATATTGGTTCTGGCGCTGCTTTTCTAAAAATTTGATTTTGATATAACTCAAAATCTATACGACGAAATCCAGATTTTTCTCTTTCATTAGAAAACTATTGTTCAACCGGTCCCGACGATTCTTGTTTCAAAGAATTCCGACTTCAATTGAGTTCTGTATACTAAATTGAAGTTCGAATCGCCAATTTACGAACTGCCGCGCTACGGCAAGCTCGTTTTAATTATATTTATAAATATAAACGTTTTAACTTTGTTTATAATAAATTCAACTCCATTCTGATATATTTTTAATATATATCAAATCCATTTCACATAATATTCCCGATCTATTTCTCTTCAAATATTCTAGTCCTCTACATCTAAAATATTCAAATTCCATTAGAATTTCTTTATTCAAACCCTATATTTGAATTTCCTTCTATTCAATTTCTATTTAAATTTCTTCTATTCAAATTCTATTTGAATTCCTTATTTTCAATTCCTATTTGAAATCCTTTATTCAAAATCCATTTCAAATCCCTTATTCAAATTCTATCTGAAAATCCTTTATTCAATTTCTATTTAAATTCCTTTGTTCAATTTCTATTTGAAATCCTTTTAATTTAAATTCTATTTTAACTTCTTTGAATTCAAATTCTATTTCAAACTCTATATTTTCTTTGAATTCTAATATTCAACCTCCACTTTATATTCTCTTTGAAATTCTATTTATCCAGATTCCATTTCAAATTTTCTTATACAATTTCTATTTGAATTTTCTTTATTCAAACTCATTTGAATTCCTTTGAATTCAAATTCTATTTCACTTCTATTTGAATTATATATATATTCAAATTCCTTTATTTTACTTCTATTTGAAATCTATATTCCAATTCCCATTTCAAAATTCCTTTGAAGTTATATAAATATATACATATATTTATATCTATCTCAAATTCAAAACATTTGAATTTTCCAACAACTTGTTTCTTTCAAACAAATTTCCATCAAAAACTTTTCTAAGGCAGCAATTCATCACTTAGAAACTCGAAAATGAACACTGATGATGTTGCGACCATCATCAGAATTATTTCCCAGCTACTGAATGAGTTCAGTGCTATATTTCTTTCAAAATCCATTTAGAAAAATATTTTCCAAACTCCCAGGATTTTAAATTCTGAATTCTGGTTGGAATTCAATTTCAATTTTATCACATTTGTATATTTGATTTCATATATAAATTCCATTAGTTATATATATAACTATTTCAGTTTTTATAATCTAATTTGATTAAAATCCTAAAAATCAACTTAACTGTTTAAAAACAATATCGTGTCCAATCTTCTGTTCAAGTGTTTATAAATTCCTATCGACTTCGTGGCGTCCCACGATTCGACCAAAATTTATAATCCACTCAACAGACTAGTCAACACAATATAAAACAGTTTTTATATCAAATAACAAATACGCTCTCTCGTACATATATACACTCAACTCATTCTAGGATACTACTGATCCTATCTCTAATGAGCACATTCCAACAAGCCTAGGTATTCGCTCAACCTAAGCTCTGATACCAACTGTAATGACCCGCATTTCCATAACATCAGAGTTGACTATATACATCATAAGTCCAACCCAAATATCACGAAAATACGAGACATTTTTTTTTTAGAAGAAAGAGGTAGAAGAAGAACAGAAATAACAACACAGAATCTCACATCGCAGCGGAACAAAATATAATATATCACATCCTTGAAATACAAAATCTTAACTGTATATCATACACTTATCAGAGTACAACACTTACAACATAACGGAACAACTATAACTGAATAACGCTGAAGCCTCCTGCTCCAAGCTCCTTTAGATAGATCTGTAAAATCCTGAACTACTTGACTGCCCGTACAAATTTAGGCACCCAAGAGTTTAGGTAGAACAAAACAAAATAAACTCCGGGTCAGTCATGGGACTGGTATGAGTAAACAGTTTAAAACAGTTTCAGAAACTAAATGATATCTCATAAGACCACGCCGTATAACACGGAACGGGTTTTTCCCTTATGAGAATCCAAACACTTGACTTATCTTTATATCAAAACTCTTTTGATATTATAATAATGTCTAAATCAAGTAGATAACAATCTAGTGGAACGTTTGCATCTCACGTTCCACATATATAATATACAATCAAAACCGCAAGCACGTATTGGGTATTTGGTTTTCCAACTATGACAAGGTATGGAATCACCTTCCGCTGGTATATCTCTAGAGGAGAATACACCGAGTTCAACAAGAACATCTTGCAACTCAGCCACACATGACCGACCACTCATTTCGCTTGAGTGTATCGAATGTATATCACCAACGATTGGGATCAGCAACCGTTTCCCGAATGGGTCAGCATCGACAATAGATTTTTAGAAGTAAATGAAACTCTAGATCAGGTGATTATACACCCTAATAGGTGCGACCTACATAGCCATGTTGCCTGCCCGATTTCTGTCATTTACCGGTTGATGAGGCTAGAAGCTACGCTTTATCATCACGCCATATTCACTTCGAATGTCACATCGTCAAATCCATCAAATCACCGATTGACGTCCTCAACAGTACATTACGTGTTAGCTAAAAGAAGTTTCCTTCCCCGCTTCCACTCTTGGTACGATTGGAGAAATCAATGTACGTGACCTTTCTGAAATTACTCCGTCAGACATTCATCCATACAAGTCACCCAGGAACAGGATGAACCGAAGGTACTATTTCTATTAATAGAAAAAGTCCTTGTATTCTACTCCGTCTTCGATTATCTTTATATAATCTGATTCGCACGCTACTGCCGATATGGAGTGGTTCTTCGGATAAGAATCCAACCGGTCTCTCCATATCGACAACGATGGTCAAAACTTCGATAGTCTGTGATTTAACTATCGAATAAAAACAAGTGTTTCGATAGTCGATGATTTAACTATCGAATAAAACAAGTGTTCAACCAAACATCCAACAATCACTGAACCTTTAATTAATATTCCATTAATTAAATCTATTCTCTATTTCTTTATCAATATTTGTTAACCAAATATTTTCAATAACCATGTTGGCCCTTTTGCGTTATTTGGAAAACATTTCCGAATATCACCTTCTTTTATTTTCTAGCTTAAGAAATATTCATTATTCTATTTCCAAGCTTTGCACATATTTGGGTTAAAACAGATGTTGAGTAAAACATCGTTACGACAACCCAAATACAGTATTTAACTAATTCTTATTCCACATTGATCTTCGAGCCTGAATCTTGCTACTTATCGGTATATCATGAAATCAACCAAGTTGGGGTATAATTACCTCTCAGACCTTGACTGAATAACATTTGTTGTCAAAACAGACAAGACTACTTACTCGAATAATCAATACCATACAACTGATTATTCACCTTCAAACACATATACATTTTCTCTTTCTAATCTTTCTAGATTTTATTCTTATACTTCCTTTTTGATTATACTATTCTATTTCTAAGTTCGTTTTCTAATCGACTTCTATATATTTTGATATGTTGATTTCTAACTATCAAATTATCTTAAAAATATTCTATCTCCTTAAATTCCCGGAAAAATTCGCCATAACCTCCTTTGTACCGGGAGCATCGGGAAATTTCAAATAGCTTTCCCGGTCCTTCTTATCTCAAAAAGAAAAAGAAAAAGCCAAGCGGCTTGCCGATACGGCGCATAAAATCTCATATGGAAATTAAATACGTACCTTTTTGTCGGGCATTCTATTTATTTCACTTCTATACTTTATTCCATATCTGTCTCCTGTATGTCTATACCTGTCCAATCTATTTTAACTATACCAATCGTTTAACTCAATTTGTTAATTAAATATGTTACTTAACTTTTCAGTCTATTTCACCTTCATATTTGAACATGACATGTTCAAATATATTTTAACTGCATATTAACAAATTCTAATTATACTCATACTCTCGTTCCCTTATCGACTCCTCTATTCAAATTCCAATTCAATTCTATTTGAATTCTTTTGATTTAAACTTCATTTGAATCCTATTTTCAAAATCTATAGTTTAAAGTCCATTTGAATTTCTATATTCAAATCTATAGGTTAAAGTCCATTTGAATTCGATTATTCAAATCTCTATTGTTAAAGTCCACTTGAATTCGATTATTCAAATTCTATTTGAATTCTCTGCATTATTTATAAACAACGTTTATAACTTCAATTCAAAATCCCACCTTTCCATTTATAAACAACGTTTATAAATTCAATTCAAATCCCATCTTTTTCATTTATAACAACTTTATAAATTCGATTCAAAACCTATATTTTCATTTATAAACAAAGTTTATAAATTCGATTCAAAACCCATAATTTCATTTATAAACAAAGTTTATAAATTCGATTCAAAACCCATAATTTCATTTATAAACAAAGTTTATAAATTCGATCACTTGTTTTATATACCTTTAAAAACAAGTTAATATTTCTATACCTCATTTAAAATTCAAATTCTATTTATAAAAATAGAATTCCCCTTTTAAATTTCAAATACCCCTTTTGATATTTTTAAAAATCAATATTCAAGCCCAGGGATAATTTCAACAATCAAATCAACCAATTTTCAATCATTTGATTTTAACACATCATATAGGAATATATATGAAATCAAACAAACAACAAATAGATAATATAGTTTTGAGGAATCCAGTTGGATTCCTCCAACCTGTTTTCCTGCATCCACAGACGTTAGCACATAAATAATACCTATCCTGCTTCGAGGCAGGATATCGCGGTATAGAAGGTCATCCACTAATCATAGCATGGGGCGTATAGGGTAATCATCCGCTATGGTACCGCGGGCATCCGCTAATGAAATTGCGGGAATCCAACCAATCATCAACCCAATATATATATAATAGTCCTAAATAACTAATATATTTAAATCAACCAAACAATATTCAAACAAGCATAGACAATTATTTTTAACTATATAAAAATAAATTCTAAATAAAAGGTGAGATTTACTCACAGATATTTTCCTTTGCCGAATATTTATTCAATATTCTCCATCGTTTCGCCTTTCTATCTACTTGAACGAAATCTTTCCTTAACCATTTTTCTTTCTCTATTGGCCCTTCTTCTTCCCAATTATACACGACTGCAATTTGATGGCCAACTTGTCGACTGCGCCTGCCATTGGAGACTCGTCTACCCCTTTAAAACCAACTTTAGATACATAGCAGCATTTACACAAACACTTAGTGCCCATCTCTCATCACTACACCTGCTGCCATCCTCGCACTCAACCAAACATCGATCAATGTCACCAAACCCAAATTCCACTGTCAGTTCTATATCCGAACTACAGCATCTCGCACCCCACCTTATCTTCTAACTCTCGAACCCTAGTTCGTTGCCTAGAATCCCAAAACAAAAATCGCGATGTCTGAATCATGAAACACGGACCAACATAAATCAATCGCACTGCCTTTTTCTGTTCCGTCGAGTTGAATCGGACTCCAAATCAATGGCCTACAGCGTCGCACCCCATCACGTTTCTAACCCCAGAACGACAGCCGCTTCCAAAGTCGAACGCCTGGTGATGACCTCGCCCCTCGTCGCTCTTCAGAAAATCCGTGATTTCAACTTGCGGTTCCACTCCAAATCGAAGAACTCGACCTCACAAATCAATCGATCTCGGTATTTGGAAATTTAGGGATTTCATATAGTTTTGTTCTGAGTTTTTAAAACTAGCATGGCCTCTTTTGTTTGGGCTAACGAATGAAAATCTAGACACTTGCAGGGTATACGGGTTTTATAAGCAAGGTGGATTTGAAAGGAGCGGTTTTGAAATGAACACTGAGGCCATTATTTTGTGGAGTTGAAATGGAAGCCGTGACTTGCTTCTCCTCCTTTTGATTCTTCGGGTTGTAGCAAGGCCACGGTTATGGTGTTGTTGGCAGGAGGGATTCTACCAAATAAAATTTATTTATTATAAATTTTTAATTTACCTATATGATTAAAATTAATTAAATTATCCCACGGGTCCCTAACTCCTTTCTGAACCCAACAACTAACATTCCTAGGGTAATACCTATATTCTGAACACACCGGGACAGGCTACGAAGTCTAATTCGATCATCTATGGAAGATGTTAGTTTAAATTGATTTAAATAAACTTTAAAAACAATTCATTCTTCGAAAATCAATTAATATTATTATTCTAATTCAAACAGGAGTTTGAATTGATTTTCTGGACTGTTTCTAATTCAGTTTCAACTTCTCGAACTGACGTATTACGATAATTTAATATATTCGACATTAAATCGAAATTGATTATTAAATTGATAACTTAATATAAAAATCCCATTTATATTTATCCACCCAATATTTAAAACTGTATTAAATATTCAAATCTAACCGACAGAATATCCGGGTCATTACATTAACCCTACCATGTGGCATTAATTAATTTAATGCACCCAACATCTCACATTAGACCTTGTTGTGGTTACTAATTAGGCTGGGCGGGTCCGGGTAGGTTTACACCACAACTTAGTCTAACCTCGGGTCTCACGTGCAACATGACCAACTACTCACATTGGGTCCTATTGCTTGTAGCCACTAGTTAAGCCGGTCGGTTCCGGGTAGGTTTACGCTACAAGCTCAACCCAACCTCGAGTTGGCCATTCTCATGTTTTCTAAGTGTCATGTCCATCACATTTCAAGTTTTCAAGCAATTGGGTAGACCTAACTTAATAGGTAAATTCCCAATGGGTAGACCTAACTTAATAGGTAAATTCCCAAGCTTATGTTCTTATGTCTTTTAAGTTTACCCAATCCCAAACGCAATCCCATCGCTTACATATCGCAATAGCGCATAAAGGATAGAAAGAGGGAACCTGGCGTAATCATGACATAGAGGGGTTGGAGCCACAAGTTAAACATGGTGGCATGAGACAAAGATGTGATCATAAACTTGCATATCATTTTATCAACTTGCAAAATATTCATAAGCATGCATAACATCATTTTAACTTGCATAGTGTTCATATGCATGCATAACATGGTTTCAACTTGCATAAGGTTCATATGCATGCATAACATGGTTTCAACTTGCATAAGGTTCATATGCATGCATAACATCAAACTTGGCAAATAGGTGGAACATGGTCATAGATAGCATGAGATAAGGGCTGGTAACATGCATATAACATTATATGCATGTTAATGCAAGGTTTATGAGCGTTTCAAAGTTGCATTATGCAACATTTCCAACCAAAGATCATATCTTTCTATGCATAAAGCCAAGGTAATGACTTTACTAACATGCATAGAGTAATCTTATGCATAAAATCATAAGATCAAAGCACATATCATGATTAACCCCAAACTCAAACTTGAAACATAACATATTAACTTCATAGTTAAAATACAAGAGTAGAAATAGGCTTACAATGCTATGAAGACTCAAATGAGTATAGCAAATGTAAGAAACCCCTTATGCAACTAATTAAAACCCCAAAATGCAAGCAAACTTGATCAAGACTCCTCCTTTATGATGCCAATAGAGAAACAAGACTTTAATGCAAGCTAAAGAGGATCATACAAGCCTAAATACACTTGTATGCATGGGAATCTCTTGAAAATTGATTTAGGGATTTATGAAGAGAGTGGAGGCCATGAGAGGATTGATTTTGCCATAGTTTAGTTGTAGGATAGATTAATGAGGATTTAGGGTAGGTTAGGGTCTTATTTATAGATTAGGCTAGTGATTTAGACCATAGGATTAAACCCTAGTTCTCATCTCAGCCCTCCAAACCGAATCTGGCCCTCTAGCTCAACACATTCTCAAGATGGTGCACCAGGCAGGACTGGGCGTCTGAGCCAAGTCGACAGCCAAGTCGACAGGGCTGTCGACCTGGTCAGGCCCAATCGACTCCCAAGTCGACAGGGCTGTCAACTTGGGTACTGTGGCGAGAATTTTCCCGCCTTGGCCCAACTGGCCCAATTTCCAAGCTTAGATTTGAATTTAAAAATCTGTTTTTATTTAGAAATTTTCTGAAAACTATGTTGGGCCTTAATCGGGTCATACGGACTCCGATTTTCGAAAACTCGGACTCTATTTCGCATATTTTTCCGAGACGAACGCAATGGCATAGCCCGTTTCCCTTGATTCAGATTTTATTATTTAATTCTGCCTTGTTTTGTGTTATATCTTGTTATTAAAATACGGGTTATTACATTCTCCCCTCCTTAAAGGATTTCGTCCCCGAAATCTCTAAGTTAGGAAGAACGTGTCCTACCATCCATCATCCATCTACTCACCACATCATCCACGAGTAACCATTGTCCTTAACAATTTCTAAATGCTGTATGATCATATGCAAAGGTGTGTGTATATGTACTTATCTAATGCGAAAATCAGGCGGTTACTGACTCAGTACACCTCCTTAATGCGAAGTATGCTAGTGAAATGCGTCCATATGTATGCAAATTCCTAGCCTAATTTTATAATTTCTACATGAGTGCACATAACATTCATCCATATGCAACATCCATGAGATAGCACAACAAGTTTCAGCCATGTATAAGTATAAGCACTCATGCATATGCAATATGAAAGTGTGTGAGCCGATCTTAGTGCCTAATGTGTATCATGCACCCACGAGTATCCACTTGCAAACACTTGCAACCACTTGCAACCATCAAGCATAACATGTTTCAAATACATGTTTCATCCAAGGGGTTTCTACCTAAGGTTCTCATGACGAAGTTACAAGATAAACAGGATAAACATGGATAGCAAAAGAAAGATATGCTAAAGTGGGAAAAGGGGTCGAGAATGTACCCTCAAAAAGGAATGGATAAAGCCTAAACATCTTCTCCTCTGTCTCCCAAGTTGCATCCTCTTCGGCTTCACTCCACTGAACCTTCACCAACTTGACCTCTCGATTCCTTAGCTTTCTGATCTCCGTTCCCAAGATACGAATCGGAGCTCTCCTCAAGGTTGCCTCTTTCTCTACTTCCACGTCTTCAAGAATGCTAGGTTCAACCACCTCAGCGGACTCATGTAGGCACTTTCGGAGATGCGAGACATGAAAGACATTATGCACTCCGGACAGCTTCTCGGGCAATTGCACTTTATAAGCCATCTTCCCAATTCTCTCTATGATAGGGAAGGGTCCTACGAATCTGGGTGCCAGCTTCCCAATTGCTCCGAAGCGAACCACATTACGCAAAGGAGAAACCTTCACGAAAACCATGTCTCCAACTTCGAACTCCAAATCTGTCCTTCGCTTATCAGCATAGGATTTCTGTCTATCTTGGGCCGCTTTCATCAGTCTTCTCACCAATTCAACTTTCTCAGATGTGTCTCGTATCATATCGGGCCCAAGTACGAGCTTATCTGTTGTCTCCCACCAACAAGATGGTGACCTACACGGCCTCCCATATAAAGCTTCAAATGGTGCCATCCCTATGCTAGCTTGATAGCTATTGTTGTAAGCAAACTCCACAAGAGGAAGTTGGTCTTCCCAAGTACCACCAAAATCAAGAACACAAAGCCTCAGAAGGTCTTCTAGCACTCTATTCACCCTTTCGGTTTGGCCATCCGTCTGGGGGTGATAGGCTGTACTCAGATTCAATTGCGTACCCATTGCTTCCTGCAAACTATTCCAGAATTGGCTAGTGAAGATTGGGTCACGATCACTGACTATGCTAGAAGGAACCCCATGCAATCTCACTATTTCTCGAAGGTAAACAGATGCCAGCCATGATGCAGTCCTTTTTCTCTTTACTGGGATAAAGTGAGCACTCTTCGTAAGTCGATCAACGATGACCCATATGCTCGAATTCCCTTTTCTTGATCTAGGAAATCCATCCACAAAGTCCATAGAGATGCTCTCCCACTTCCATTGCGGGACCTCCAATGGATGTAATAGCCCACCTGGTTTCTTCGACTCAGCTTTCACTTGTTGGCACACCATGCACTTTGAAACATAGTCTGCCACATCCTTCTTCATTCCAGGCCAAAAGAAAATGCGCTTCATATCCCTATACATCTTATCTCCACCAGGATGTATAGTCATCCTTGAGTGATGTGCTTCTTCGAGAACTTCATGCACCAAGTCTCCCACTTGTGGAACGCAGAGTCTTCCATCATGCCTTAGCCAACCCTTGTCATCAATAGTATATCTAGCAAGGTGACTAGACGTCTCACCACGAATCAACCTATCCATGATCTCCACTATCTGTTGGTCTTCCTTCTGCGAAGTCCCTACTTGATCAAGAAGTGTGGGTCTAAGCTCGAGAGATGCTAACGATCCTGTCATCGACTCAACTGCTGTCGTGAAATCAAAGGTTGCCAGGAACTCTAGGCTCTTCATCTCAACAAACAAGGGACTCAAAACCAACCTTTTTCTGCTTAGTGCATCAGCCACAACATTACCCTTGCCAGGGGTATAAGCTATCTCGAAGTCATAAGATGCCAAGAATTCCATCCACCTTTGCTGCCTAAGATTCAGATCTTTCTGCGAGAAGAGATACTTGAGTGATTTGTGATCAGTGTACAACTCAAACCTTTCGCCTAAAAGATAGTGGCGCCAGGACTTGAGTGCAAAGACAATCGCCGCTAATTCCAAGTCATGAGTGGGATAGTTCTTCTCATGAATTTTAAGTTGCCTACCCCCATAACATATCACCCTTCCTACCTGCATTAGAACAGCGCCTAACCATGTGCCACATGCATCGGTATACACGGTAAACATCTTACCGCCATCGGGTAATGCCAAAACTGGAGCTGTGGTAAGGGCCCTCTTGAGCCTTTGAAAAGCAAGCTCACACTCTAAGTCCCATGCAAAGACTAAGTTCTTCTTCGTCAATCTAGTGAGAGGGGCCGAAATCTTAGCGAAGTCTCTAATGAACTTCCTATAGTAGCCTGCCAGACCGAGAAAGCTTCGCACTTCGGTTGCATTCTTAGGAGTCTTCCAGTCTTGAACTGCAACCACTTTCGCGGGATCCACAGCTATACCCTGCTTAGAAACTATATGCCCAAGAAATCAGACTTCTTTTCTCCAAAAGTGGCATTTGGAGAACTTGGCTTTCAACTGATGGGCTCTAAGCGTATCCATCACCTCCTTGAGGTGTCTAGCATGTTCTTCCTCGTCTTTTGAAAAGATCAGAATATCATCCACGAAGACAACAACAAACTTGTTAAGGAACTCCCTGAACACCCTACTCATCAAATCTACGAAGTAGGCGGGTGCATTAGTCAAGCCGAATGGCATGACAAGCCACTCAAAGAATCCATCTGGAGTCCTAAATGCAGTCTTATCAATGCTGTCTTCGGCCACTCTAAGCTGATGAAATCCGGTGGCTAAATCAAGCTGAGAGAAAACAGAAGCACCAACAAGCTGGTCGAAGAGGTCATCTATCCTCGGTAATGGATGCCTATTCTTCTTGGTCAGCTTGTTCAGCTCTCGATAATCAACACATAGAGGAAGCGAGCCGTCCGCCTTAGTAGCGAACACCACAGGAGCACCCCATTCGGAAATGCTTCGCGTAATAAAATTCTTCTCAAGAAGCTCCTTGATTTGCTTACTGAGCTCTCTCCTTTCCCGCGGGGCCATGTGCCTAACTGGTAAGGAGACTGGCTTAGCATTATCAACCAGATAAATGCGGAAATCTATCTCTCGCTTAGGGGGTAACCCCTTAACTTCTTCAAAAACATCAGGGTATTCTCGAACCACCCTTATAGATTGCAGATAATCGATAGACGAGTCAAGAGATTGAAGATAACATAGCATGACGGGATCTAGCGGGTTGCAAGAAATCTCTAGGGTATTGCCAAGGCGAGTCATGAGTCTCACCACCCTATGCTCACAATCGAGAATGGCTCCATAGCGGGACAACCAATCCATGCCCAAGATCAACCCGTATCCCGTGAACCCGAGAACATAAGCATCACACGAGAATTCTACGGTCAAGATAGAAATCCTCAAATCCATACAGATCATAGACAAATGGGCTGAACCCCCAATCGGATTTGAAACACTAACGGGATCCTCCACAAGACTAGTACTTAGGTGCAAACTTCCAACAACATCAGACGAAATAAAGGTATGTGATGCGCCAGAATCAAACAAAGTGCGAACAGGAAAACCAGAAATATAAACAAGACTTTCCACAGAAATAGTACCTCGGTTCTGAACTGGAGCGGTGTTGAGAGCATGCACTTGCCCTTCAGATGAACCTGCGCGCTGAGTTTGTCCATGCCCCTGCTTCTTAGGGCAATCCTTGCTAAAATGTCCTGTCCCTCCACAATGAAAGCATCCACCCAATTTCATTTTCTTCTTCCTACAGTCCTTGGCTACATGCCCAACAATCCCACAAAAGTGGCACTTTCTTGTGTCCTTTGCCTTGTTCTTGTTGCCCTTGTTGTTCTTGTTGTTCTGATTACTCTGATTCCCTCCCCACTTGGAGTCGGCCTTCTTAGGCTGAGTTTCATTGGGCTTGACTTCCTTATTCCCATTCTTATCCTCTCCCTGCAGCAATGCCATGTCTACCAGGCTCTCGAAAGTGGCCCCCATGGGTATGTGTGACATAGCTAGACCTTGTAATGGCTCATTTGACCCTCGTGCAAAACGTAGAGCCTTCTTCTCGGGAGTATTGACCATGTCCAAACCGAATCGGGCAAGCTGGTTGAACTTATTCACATACTCTCTCACTGTCATGTCTCCTTGCTTCAAAGCTATGAACTTCTCTAGTTGCAAATTGGCCTCTGCAGATGATAGAAACTTAAGCCCAAACCTTGCCCTAAAGTCGGCCCAGGTTTCTACGGGCCTTGTAGCATTGGTGACCTCCCACCAATAAGAAGCTTCCTCCTTTAGTAGCCACACCGCCAACAGAACCTTTCTATGGTCCTCTATATCAAAGATGGCAAAAAGATCTTCGGTCTCCTTCAACCAATTTCTTGCTTCCACGAAAGTCTCTGTCCCAATAATTTTTTTGCCACCCATGGCCTTGAAGTCCTTGCAAACCTTGGCGAAATCGGCTTGTGGTTGCTGAGGAGGAGGAGGAGGGGGTGGAACCTCAGTGATAGTGGGAGTGGTTGCTGGACCTGCAATATTGGCCCTAGCTTCCAAGTACCTCCGGAACCATCCGGGAATGGTGACTCCCTCAGGAAGATTGAGATCGGCCATGCTGAAAAAGGAAAAGATAGATTTAGAACGAGGAAACGAAGGATAGTGCTTATGGCTCTTGGGGGATAGCCTTTCAAAATAAACTAGACTTTTCTTTGGAAAAATACTTAATTGGTTTTGAAAATAGCTTTTAAAAGTAACTTTAAAACCCTTTTTACTCCAATCTCGTAAACCTTATGCTCTGATACCAAATGTAACACCCCACCTCCGCCAGTGCCACTCTTGCAAGGACACTGACTTTGGAGGGGTGTTTAATTAAGGTAATCATGCATGCAGATATCACAAGGCAGAACATATAAGTAAAAACAGAGTAAGTATAGCAGCGAATAAAAGCTAGCATATCAAAACCATAGGTTAAGTTACAACACAGTACTTAATTATTTCCCATAAACAAAGTCTAGAAACATAAAACTTGTAACTGAAAAGGAAAACATGAAGTAGCTATCCCCAAGTAGAAAACCATAGCAAGCTCAAGTCCGAAGCATACATGAGCTATCCAAGAAAAGCAGCTAAGATCCAAGCTAAGTGCTGGTATTCCCGCCTTGTAAACCTGGGGGGGGGGGGAAACGAAAGAAAAGAGGCGAAAGAAAATGGGTCAGTCAAAAGACTGATAAGTCCTATCTACAATTGTACAACAAATAATAAAGTTAACAGTATATATAAACAAGGATGAGTCATAGGATGATAACTGGCATGGTAAGAAGTCAACAAGATAGATCAAATGTGGTACCGCATAAACAAGATTGAGGTTTGCACCAAGTGTACTAGTATCACAAGTCGTGTCAAGTGTAAACAAGAGGTGATCCCCAGGCCCAAGTTTGGCCCACCATTATGAATGACCTAAATCAAGGTCCAACTAGCACGGTCTAGTCGATCGGCTCCCTACAGCCTAACTCGTCAAGTGTCGGTGTCATACGGCCCAACTACGAAGTGTAGCTAAACTGTGCTAGGTCCACCCTAGGGTGTATCAAGTCCTAGGGTGTCAACCCCTGACACAAACCAAGCACGCACAGTTTAAACCTACTGGTGCCCGTGCCTGCTTCTTCAACTCCGGACCATGTGCACGACCATGGCCCGCCTGAACCTACACCGGCGCACCTACACAGCCGTCGTTTTGGTCGCTTACATGTCATCCCAGTAATCGTGCCCCACCCTAGCCTAGTCCCTAGGGCATCATGATACATCCAAGAGGGTTACTGGTGCAAAGGACCACGTAACTAGGGTTTCCTTAAGGGGTTAAACGTGGTTAACCCAACTCATCTAAGTACCAAGTTGGTTAAGTGTACGCAAGGTTCATGACTTAACCCTACCAACCCATCGTGTTTAATTGGTTAAGTATTCAAGCGGTCCATGACTTAACCCTACCATGTGGCATTAATTAATTTAATGCACCCAACCTCTCACATTAGACCTTGTTGTGGTTACTAGTTAGGCCGGGCGGGTCCGGGTAGGTTTACACCACAACTTAGTCTAACCTCGGGTCTCACGTGCAACATGACCAACTACTCACATTGGGTCCTATTGCTTGTAGCCACTAGTTAAGCCGGTCGGTTCCGGGTAGGTTTATGCTACAAGCTCAACCCAACCTCGAGTTGGCCATTCTCATGTTTTCTAAGTGTCATGTCCATCACATTTCAAGTTTTTAAGCAATTGGGTAGACCTAACTTAATAGGTAAATTCCCAATGGGTAGACCTAACTTAATATGTAAATTCCCAAGCTTATGTTCTTATGTCTTTTAAGTTTACCCAATCCCAAACGCAATCCCATCGCTTACATATCGCAATAGCGCATAAAGGTTAGAAAGAGGGAACCTGGCATAATCATGACATAGAGGGGTTGGAGCCACAAGTTAAACATGGTGGCATGAAACAAAGATGTGATCATAAACTTGCATATCATGTTATCAACTTGCAAAATATTCATAAGCATGCATAACATCATTTTAACTTGCATAGTGTTCATATGCATGCATAACATGGTTTCAACTTGCATAAGGTTCATATGCATGCATAACATGGTTTCAACTTGCATAAGGTTCATATGCATGCATAACATCAAACTTGGCAAATAGGTGGAACATGGTCATAGATAGCATGAGATAAGGGCTGGTAACATGCATATAACATTATATGCATGTTAATGCAAGGGTTATGAGCGTTTCAAAGTTGCATTATGCAACATTTCCAACCAAAGATCATATCTTTCTATGCATAAAGCCAAGGTAATGACTTTACTAACATGCATAGAGTAATCTTATGCATAAAATCATAAGATCAAAGAACATATCATGATTAACCCCAAACTCAAACTTGAAACATAACATATTAACTTCATAGTTAAAATACAAGAGTAGAAATAGGCTTACAATGCTATGAAGACTCAAATGAGTATAGCAAATGTAAGAAACCCCTTATGCAACTAATTAAAACCCCAAAATGCAAGCAAACTTGATCAAGACTCCTCCTTTATGATGCCAATAGAGAAACAAGACTTTAATGCAAGCTAAAGAGGATCATACAAGCCTAAATACACTTCTATGCATGGGAATCTCTTGAAAATTGATTTAGGAATTTATGAAGAGAGTGGAGGCCATGAGAGGATTGATTTTGCCATAGTTTAGTTGTAGGATAGATTAATGAGGATTTAGGGTAGGTTAGGGTCTTATTTATAGATTAGGCTAGTGATTTAGACCATAGGATTAAACCCTAGTTCTCATCTCAGCCCTCCAAACCGAATCTGGCCCTCTAGCTCAACACATTCTCAAGATGGTGCACCAGGCAGGACTGGGCGTCTGAGCCAAGTCGACAGGGCTGTCGACCTGGTCAGGCCCAGTCGACTCCCAAGTCGACAGGGCTGTCGACTTGGGTACTGTGACGGGAATTTTCCCGCCTTGGCCCAACTGGCCCAATTTCCAAGCTTAGATTTGAATTTAAAAATCTGTTTTTATTTAGAAATTTTCTGAAAACTTTGTTGGGCCTTAATCGGGTCATACGGACTCCGATTTTCGCAAACTCAGACTCTATTTCGCATATTTTTCCGAGACGAACGCAATGGCATAGCCCGTTTCCCTTGATTCAGATTTTATTATTTAATTCTGCCTTGTTTTGTGTTATATCTTGTTATTAAATACGGGTTATTACAACTTCCGTCAAAGAGATTGGCTCCTCTGGGAACGAGGAAAGCGGACAACCTTCCCAGACCAATATCTATGTTTTTCTGGTATGGCTTTTACTTTTGAATTAATTTCATTATTTTTTAGTTTGTAATAGTTAGTTTCCTTCGTTTTTGGAGCTTGTTGGAACCTATCCAAGGTTCTTTTAATCTCCAGGGTCCTACTCTTGGTAAAGAATAAATATAATACTAATAATGAAAAGGTTTTCCATTAAACTATTAAAAAAAGGCTAACATTTGACTAATAAAAAAGACATTTTTAATACTCAACATTATTGACAAACGCTTTTGGTGATAATTCCTTTGGATGATTTCATTATGACAGAAACATGTTTTTCACAATGATGTTGTTTCAGAGGATGCTTTATATTCATTGTCTAGATAAGGGAGTTTTCAACGAAATCATCATATAAGTCTAGCAAGGATCACCTTCTAAAAGATCTTAGACATGTTTACACAAATTGCCCTTAAACCCCTTTTAATTTCCTTGGCGATGATCGAGAGACGATTTAAAAAAGATTCATGACTTGACATGCAAAATTGATATGTAATCTAAAAGTTAGGTGCTCTGACAAACTTGATCAAAATGTATGACTTTCAGTGTGTGTTACCTAAAATGGTTTAAAACTTTATTTGTACGAACTTCAATTTTTTTATAGTAAACCTTCCCGTGAATCATGATGTTATATATATTATCTTTTATAAATAGGGCTTGTGTGAAATAACATTTTATTTTGCAAATAAGGAATCCAACTTGAAATATCACCCTCCTTTTCTAGGGATAAATATTTAGTAATTGCAAAACCGAAAGGTGTCTGAAATGTGCTCCTAATTCAACTCAAAGAAGAACAATCTTACTTCAGAAATTGACTGTTAAGCATTTGAATGAGCAAATAGTTGCTTTGGGAGGTAGATTGAAAGATAAGGATAAAGTTATCCTCAAATTGAGAAGAGATATAAAAACCAATCCCTCCATTTATTTCGATGAAGAAATAGCTAGTCAACACCGGCAAGTCATTGATCTGGAAATAGAGCGAGTGAACATGCAATCAAACTGTAAAGCTCGGGAATTCACTTTTTGGCATACTGCTAATATATTAGAGTTTGAGCTTGCTAAATTAACGACTAAGCCTGAAGTTTCGATGTTTGAGAAATACCTCCATTTAGGAAACCATCCGTGTTGGTTAAATGAATTAGTTGTTAGCAGGTGGTGGTGACAGGTCAAGGCTGAGATGAAGAGTTTCTATGACCGAAAGCGCGATGAAGGTATTTTGCGTCATAAAAATCATTATGCCTTCGAGGTTCAATAATTACAGAAAGAGAGATATAATTTACAAAAGAGTGTTTTTGACTTGGAAAAAGAGAATAAGACTTTGTGAGCAATGTGTAAAGCCTTCAATAGGGATCTAAAATTTCAAATTAAACCCTAGACCATTCCGACGAGGTTATGAGAAAGAAAAAAAGCTTAACAAACTCTGGTGTATTGCGCTTGGTAACTCTATTATTCCTCCATTACCCGACGATTAGAAAATGTAGACTATCTGATGGATTTGTACTATTAATGCTCAAATTTTGCATTTGGATTTTTAATGAAGAAACTTTGTAAATAAACTTGTAAATTCTATAAGTATCACCAGATGTAAGGTATTTTCTTTGTTTCATCTGGGATTTCTCCTAGTACTATTAATGCTCAAATTTTGCACTTGGATTTTTAATGAAGAAACTTTGTAAATAAACTTGTAAATTCTGTAAGTATCACCAGATGTAAGGTATTTTCTTTGTTTCTTCTGGGATTTCTCCTACATTTCCGGCGTAGGATTTAACTCACAACATTGCACATTAGTCTTTTGTCAATTGTCGGATGTAAATTATAATTTAATTTATTTATATGAACCCTACTTGGTCTATATCATTGTTAAACTTTTGTAATAGGTGAATGCGCCCTTCTGCATTTCATGTTTTATTAAGATGACTAATAACAACACCTCATGCTTAAGTATAAAATATCTCCCTATTTGATATATGAATAACTATGATCTTGTGTGAGGAGGTATTTTAGAGTGTAGGTTCAAGTTATCAACTCGATTACTAATAGTACAACCTTTTTAATGGATGAGATTAAAAGGCCTCATGACCCCGATTAGGGTATTTAAGTCGGAAATCTAGAATCCCTCCTTTCCTTTATCAATGCTAGACAGAAGCGTCGAAACCCAGATTCAAGTTTTAAAGATAGAAAACCAGAACTCTGCTTCTTGCAATAACAGAAGTCCTAAACCGTAACCCAGTGGTAGTTGATAAAAGATAAGATATCCACAACTGGCAATAATAGCCATCCCGAACCATTACCCAAATTCATGTATTTAATAGTGTTGTATATAACGATGCTGTATACACAATTATATGATTTTTGTTTGATGGTAACAACCATATATATATATTATTATAAATGTGTTTGTAACTATACTGTTTCATATATTCATCGCAGAAAGGAGTATGATATTTATACTTAAACAAAATACACAAGTACAGAAATTCAAATATTTACACCGTATTTTGTTTAAATATAATATTTTATTTCAATATTTAAACAGTACAATTTGATAACTCCACTATTTGTTTATCTCAGTAATACATTACATTGCATATACATTTCAATTATAGATTAGTTGCTTTACAAACACTTAATCACTAAGTACTTTCTTTGACTTAGTTACATTTCATATATAAAGACACACACTGACACTCTGTTTCTTTATCTTTTTTCTTTCATATTTTGTCTTCATAGCATCTTCACTCTCAGTCCAGTCATCACCTGCTTACCTGTCAAATGAAACACACATAGTGTACACTGCAATAGAAATAAAACCGAATATATGCGAATATAAATTTTATTTTTAAAATTTTATTTGCCTCAGAATTTTGGTGTGTTTCTCATCATTTTTCATGACATGATCTAATATGTATGTATTTCCAGTACCCAGTGATCAACCATAACACAATGTAGCGGTCTGTTGATATATATATTCGAATAGACACATATATGTATACACACATATATGTATATACACACACATACATGTATATATACATATATGTATACATACAGTCAACACAGTGTCGAGCTCTAGATAGTAAAGCACAAGTATGAGTAACCAAGGTGCAGCAAACAAAGTGAAGCATTCAAGTCAAAATGGAGCACAATAATTTCAGCACGCACACACACATCTTATGTGTAGTGTCAAAGCAATAGAGCCACATGATCGAGCCAGCGTTTCAAATGAATTAACAAAGTGGTCGACGTATATCAACAAAAGTGGACAGATCAACATATGGTGGAGCCGCAAGTATAAATGGACAGCAGCATCAATACAGAAGTGTTCAAACTCAAGTCTTCAATAATAGTTCAAGTCAACATGGCAGACTATATGATGGGAGTAGCAGCTGTACAACATGGAAGGGAATACATGGCAATGGCATGAGAGCACAAGCAAAAGTACACACATACAATCAAGAAATTAGTTCTCTGTTTTTAACAAGACTGTATGGTGCATGACTACTCAAGCTCATAACAGCATGGTGAAGAAGCATAATGCATGGTGACGGAACAATCAACATACAAGGTGCAATGTAGTTTCAAGTTCAAGTGGCATGGCACAAATGCATGAACAACATGAGCATAAACGGATGGCATAACACATGGACAGGCATGGTACAGCACATACTCGAGCATGATCAAGCAAAAATGGTAAGACACAAATCAGACAAAAATATGATGCATGGCTTTAGTAGTGGTAAAGCAACAACTCAAGTCAAAACTGGTTGAACACCACTACAAAATGGAGCAGTAGTATTTGCATGGAGGGAGTGCAGAAATGTTACATTGAGAAAGTAAAGACATGGTCAAACAATTCATCATGAATGACTTGGAAAATTCAATTCACAAATTAGTTTCTTGTTTTGGCAAATCAGCAACGTTTTAACAAGCAACACGTATACACAAAGCCTGGAGAGAATACTACATGCAAATAGTCACAAGAATGATGGTAATAGAATTCAAGTATTTGGCAAGCAATGTTTAAATTGGTCGAAATTCTTTTTCAAAGAATCCAATATGGCAAGCTAAAATCAATTCTCAGATTTCATTGGAGAAATATGTATCAAGTTTTTAAGTGATTCCAAAAATGATGCAAGTATCACAAATCAGTGTTGGCAAGGAATATGTGTTTTCAGAAAAGAAAATGACTTTCCAGATTTATACAGACATTTTTGGGAAAGTTTTAAACTTCAGAAATTCATAGAATAATTAGGGAAATCTCAAATCTTTTTATGGCAAGAAATCATTCAGCATTCAAGCCAAGAAAATCAGTTTACTTATCTGCAGAAATACAAGGATTTGTTCGTGGCTATGTTCAATCATACAAGTTAATCTCGGCAAGAATTATTTTCAGAAATTCATTCACAAAGTAGTAAAATCAATCATGGAAATCACGATAACACAAGGGATTACTCATAGCCACAAATAATTATTTCCAGTTTTGCATCAAAGCCGTGGACATCATCTCATAAAAGGCAACATTTTTTCACATAGGAAATCAAAATTTGAATTTATAGAAGCAGGCCAAAGTCATATTAATTAAATCGGAGATGTTAAATGATTTTCCCAATCCTATATTATACACTATATCATCATCGGCTAAAGAAAATCGAAAACCAAAATCACAAATTCATATAGCAACATTGAAAATCTATTCAGATAACTCACTGTTTTCGGTCAACCAAAAGGCAATAGCTTGCTGAAGCACAATCGTGGAAGAACAACACCAAACATAGGAGCATCGCAACATACCATCAATTGACAAGTCGAATCCACGATTGGGAGAAAGCAGGAAACCCTAGGTACTTTGAAGCCGCCATTTTTAGTTTTCCAGAGAGATAGATATCGGGACAAAGCAAACTGAAAGTGGGCCGGCCAAGATATCAATGGGCTTAGGATTTTAACTTGAAAAAGGGGACAACCCTTATTTCTTAAGTCTAGGGTTTTTGCAATATTTTTTATTCTATGTTGTTTTTTGTTTTTCACTTGTAAATCGATTCCATCAGTTTCTAGTGTCTGTAAAATACTAGGGCATCCAGTTAGGGTATTAACTTGTAGTTTACTAGAGTCTGTAAAATCTAGGATTACTGTAGTCATGGGAAATCTGATCTAGGCGATTAGATCTATCTAGTGTTTTGAGTGTAGGATTAGAATAAGAGTGAGGTGTTCGCAAGTTTACATGGTCTTGTAAGCGGGATCTGTTCTATTACCTAGTAGAAACCTTAGGAATGCAGTAGTAGGTAGGATTTTGCCAAAGTTGGGTATATCTTGTGTCATTTACCTTAATGTATTTATTTTCTACTGTGTTCTATGATTTGATATTTTTTAATATCTAGCTTAATTTTCAATAAACCCTATTCAACCCCCCCTCTAGGGTTAATCTAGATACAACAAATGGAAGACCAAAATTCCATTTCTAGTAATTGTTAGAATGTCCCAAGCCTTAACCCAGATTCATGTATTAATGATTAAAGGCCAGAAACCCGCTTCTTGTGATAACAGAAGTCCTGAACAATAACGCAGATTTCGGTATTTGATAAAAACCAAATTTTTACATCTTGTATTTATAGAATTTTCGAACCATAACCCAAAATCAAGTATTTGATATCATTTGGGCCAATTCCTGGCTTATTTTGTAAAGCAGAGGTTGTACATGCTTTATGGGCTCTTCCTTTGAGCTTCCATTACCTTTCTATGGGATATTTATGTAAGCAGAGGATGTACATGCTTACGGAGCCATGCTCTAGGGTTTTATTTGTCAAAGTAGAGGAGTTACATGCTTTGTTAGCCACTCTCTTGGTTAATGTGTCCGATGTGCTTAGCTAGCTTATTATCAAGTAGGGCCCAAGGACTTACCTGACCTCCCTCCAAAAGGCACCTTACCTTGGTCATTGTACGCACTGATAAGGACTTAGATGCTTTAACCCGCCAATCGTAGGTGCAACTAAAAGCTTACTCTTTTGATGCTCTACACTGGCCATTATTGTAACACCCCACCTCCTCTAGGGTCACTCTTTCGGGGGCATTAGCTTCTGGGGGGCGTTAGAACTGGGTAAGCATGCATAATGATATATCAAGGCAGAACAAGAACATAAATATATATGTAAAACAGAGTAAGTGAGAATAAAACAGCGGAATATCTCAAACCATCTCAAAACAAGTCTAGTACATCATAAAGTCAACTGCCAAAATAAACATGTCTAGTACATCATAAACAGAAATACTGAAATACATAGTGCTATCCCCAAAATAAAGATGATAAACCATAGCGAGCTCAATGTCCAGACATACATGAGCTATCCAGCAAACAAGCAAGCGATCCAAGCTAAGCACCACTATTCCCTCCCTGAGAACCTGGGGGGGGGGGGGAACGGAAGAAAAGAAGCGAAAGAAAACGGGTCAGTCAAAAAGACTGGTAAGCCCTACTACGATCAGTCTATAAACTAATAAAGTTAACATCATGATGGAAACTGAGATGAACATACTGGCAATAGATAAAGGTGTCATCACATAAAGAAGATTAAGCTTTGCACCACAGTGTACTAGCAAACTAACATAACAGGTATTGATCCCTCAGCCCAAACTTTGGCCCAATAACATGAGGTGACCTTAATACAAGGTCCAGCCCAACGGTCTAGTCGATCGGCTCCCTATAAACCTAACACGTCAAGTGTTGGTGTCCATACGGCCCACATATGGTTGTAGTCAGACTGTGCTGGGTCCACCTTCGGGTGTATCAAGCCCTCGGGTGTCAACCCCAGACACCTAAGCAATAATGCACAGTCTAAACCTACTGGTACCCGTGCCTCGAGTTTGTCCAACACCGGACTACGTGCACGTCCGTAGCCCGCCTGGACCCGCACCGCTGTACCACTCAGCCGTCGCTTTGGTCGCTTACATCAGTCCAGTAATCGTGCCCCGCCCTAGCCTAGCCTCTAGGGTTGTGAATGATACCAAACTGGGATTACTGCTGGAACAGACCACGTTGCTAGGGTTTTCTAAGAGGGTTAAGTGTGGTTTAACCCCTCACTAATCATGGATTAAATTAGTTAAGTGTAACCAACAGTTCACCACTTAACCCCATTTAATCCCTCGTATCCCCAAAATTGGTTAAGTATTAGTGGGCCATGACTTAACCCTAATCATGAGGCATTAATTAATTTAATTGTGCCTTAACCTCTCACATTAGACTTTGTTGCGGTTACCTAGTTAAGCCGGTGGGTTCCGGGTAGATTTACACCACAACTTGGTCTAACCTCGGGTCTTGGCACCACATGACCAACTTCTCACATTGGATCCTATTGTTTGTAGCCACTAGTTAAGCCGGTAGGTTCCGGGTAGAATTACGCTACAAACTCAACCCAACCTCGAGTTGGCCACACTTATGTTTTCTAAGTGTCATGTCCACTTTATTTTCAAAACATAATTACAAGTTTAACAAATACTTGGGTAGACCTAACTTAATAGGTAAATTCCCAAGGGGTAGACCTAACTTAATAGGTAAATTCCCAATCTTATATTTTCATGTATTTTAAGTTTTACCCAAACCCCCCAACGTCATTCTATCGCTTACATATTCGTCATAACGCATAAAGGATAGAAAGAGGGAACTTGGCACAACATACATGATGAATCTTACATATCATAATAAACATGCATAACATGTTGGACTTGCATAACTTAGCATAGTGAACTTGCATAAACATGCATAACTTGTTAAACTTGCAAATCATGGCATAGTGAACTTGCATAAACATGCATAACTTGTTAAACTTGCAAATCATGGCATAGTGAACTTGCATAAACATGCATAACTTGTTAAACTTGCAAATCATGGCATAATGAACTTGCATAAACATGCATAACATGTTAAACTTGCAAATCATGGCATAGTGAACTTGCATAGACATGCATAACTTATTAAACATGTGTAACATGGCATAGTGAACTCGCATAAGCATGCATAACTTATTAAACATGTGTAACATGGCATAGTGAACTCGCATAAGCATGCATAACTTATTAAACATGCATAAATCCCAACTTTCATTACATATTAACTTTAGAGTTTCTAAAATGAAGGTAAGAGGGCTTACAAATATTATGAAGACACAAATCTACAAGTAAAGATTGAGAAGCCCTTTATGCAAGCATAAAAACCCAAAACAAAGCTCCAATAAGAAACACCCTTAACAAAAATCCCAAAAACTCTAGCTTAGCAAATAAAACTTGCAACTTGATGATGTACGCAAGCTAATGATCATTCATACAACTTAGAAATGCTTGTATGAACATCATAATCTTCATAGGAATGATTTATGAAGAGGGTGGAGGCTAGGGTTTTTAAGTGGAGGCCATTTGAGAAATCAATTTGACATAGTTTGGTTGCTAGAATGAATAATGGGGTTTTAGGGTAGGATTAGGGTCTTATTTATAGAAGATTAGAGTGTTTTTAGCCCTAGGATTAACCGTAGGTTAGTTTAGGTCCATCAGATTTCGGAAGTCTCCAGAACTAAGCCACACAACCAAGCCCAGATCAGAAATGGTGCGCCAGGCAAAACTGCCCGGCCACCCCGTGTCGACAGGGCTGTCGACAGGGCAGTCGACACCCTTAGACCCCTGTCGACATGCCTGTCGACTTGGGGGTCTTGGCGGGAGTTTTCCCGCTGACGCCAGTTGTGCCCTAACCCTTGTTTTTAACTTAAAATTTAAATCTGTTTTTAATATGGAAATTTCTGAAAATTTCAACGGGCCTTAACTGGGTCATACGGACTCCGATTTTCGAAAACTCGGACTCTATTTCGCGTATTTTTCCGAGACGAGCGCAATGGCACAGCCCGTTTCCCTTGATTCAGATTTTAGAATTAAATTCTGCCTCGATTTATGTTATAACAGGTTATTGAAAATACGGGTTGTTACATTCTCCCCTCCTTAAAGGATTTCGTCCCCGAAATCTTCAAGTTAGGAAGAACATATCCTACCATCCAACATCCATCTACTCAAAACATCATCCACGAGCAACCATTGTCCTTAAAAGATTCTAAATGTTGTATGAACATATGCGAAAGTGTGTGTATACGTACTTATCTAATGCAAAGATCAATGCAAAATATGTTAGTGAAATGTATCCATATGTATGCAAATCCCTAACATAATGTATAATATCTACATGCGTGCTCAATCATACATCCATATGCAACATCCATGTGATAGCATACAAATTTCATCCCAGAATAAGCATAAACACTCATGCACATGCAATATGAGGAGTGTGTGAGCCGATCTAGTGCCTAATGTGTATCATGCATCCACGAGTAACCACTTGCAAACACTTGCAACCACTTGCAACCATCAAACATAACATGTCTCAAACACATGTTTCATCCAAAGGATTCTACCTAAGGTTCCCATGATAAGATAGACACGATGAACAAGATAAACTAGATAGACATGGAAAGATAAAGAGATTGAGAGTGTACCCTCAAAAAGGAATGGATAAAGCCTACGCATCTTCTCTTCAGTTTCCCAAGTTGCGTCTTCCTCGGCTTCACCCCATTGAACCTTCACCAACTTGACCTCACGATTCCTTAGCTTCTTGATCTCTGTCCCCAAGATACGAATCGGAGCTCTCCTCAAGGTAGCTTCTTTCTCTACTTCCACATCTTCTAGAACACTTGGCTCAACCACCTCTGCTGACTTATGCAAACACTTCCGGAGATGCGAAACATGAAAAACATTATGCACTCCAGCTAGCTTCTCGGGCAATTCCACTCTATAGGCCATCTGCCTGATCCTCTCTACAACTGGAAACGGTCCAACAAACCTTGGTGCTAACTTTCCTACTGCTCCAAACCGAACCACATTCCGCAAAGGAGAAACCTTCACGAAAACCATATCCCCAACATCAAACTCCAAATCGGTCCTTCGCCTATCAGCATAAGATTTCTGTCTGTCTTGGGCCGCCCTCATCCGTCTTCTAATCAACTCGACCTTCTCGGATGTATCTCTAATCATGTCAGGTCCAAGTATAAGCTTATCTGTAGTCTCCCACCAACATGTAGGTGACTTGCACGGTCTCCCATATAAAGCCTCAAATGGTGCCATCCCAATGCTCGCCTGATAACTGTTATTATAAGCAAATTCCACAAGAGGAAGATGGTCTTCCCAAGTACCACCAAAATCCAGAATGCAAAGCCTCAACAAGTCCTCAAGTACCCTATTCACCCTTTCTGTCTGACCGTCCGTTTGTGGGTGATAAGCCGTACTCAGGTTCAACCTCGTGCCCATAGCTTCCTGCAAACTGTTCCAGAACTGACTAGTAAAGATGGGATCTCGGTCACTGACTATGCTAGAAGGGACTCTATGTAGTCGTACTATCTCACGAAGATATACTGATGCTAGTCTAGATGCGGTCCTCTTGCTCTTCACCGGAATAAAATGAGCACTCTTCGTAAGTCTATCTACAATAACCCAAATGCTCGTATTCCCTTTCCTTGACCTTGGTAGCCCATCAATAAAATCCATGGAGATACTCTCCCACTTCCAAAGTGGAACGTCTAGAGGATGCAATAGCCCACCGGGCTTCTTCGACTCGGCTTTTACTCTCTGACAAACAACACATCTAGAGACAAACTCTGCCACATCCTTCTTCATTCCAGGCCAGAAGAAAATGCGCTTCATATCCTTATACATCTTATCTCCACCCGGATGTATAGTCAACTTGGAGCGATGTGCTTCCTCAAGAACTTTCCTCACCAAGTCTTCCACCATCGGAACACAAAGCCTTCCGTCTCTCCTCAGCCAACCCTTATCATCTATAGAATATCTAGCAAGGTGACTAGATGTCTCCCCTCGAATCAGCTTATCCCTAATCTCAACTATCTGAGGGTCTTCCTTCTGCGAAGCCCCAACTTGATCCAGAAGGGTAGGCCTGAGCTCAAGAGATGCTAAAGAACCGGTCATCGACTCTATCGCCAAAGAGAAATCAAAGGTTGCCAAGAACTCTAAATTCTTCATCTCAACAAATAGAGGACTTAGTGTCAACCTTTTTCTACTCAACGCATCCGCTACAACATTCCCCTTGCCAGGGGTATAGGCTATATCAAAATCGTAGGACGCCAAGAATTCCATCCACCTTTGCTGCCTCAAGTTCAGATCCTTCTGCGAAAAGAGATACTTCAAAGACTTATGATCAGTATACAGCTCAAATCTCTCTCCCAGAAGATAATGACGCCAAGCCTTGAGTGCATGTACTATCGCTGCCAGCTCTAGATCATGAGTGGGATAATTCTTCTCATGCACCTTAAGTTGCCTACCACCAAAACATATAACTCTGCCTTCTTGCATCAGAACGGCGCCCAATCCCGTGCCACAAGCATCAGTGTACACGGTAAACATCTTACCACCATCGGGTAAAGCTAGAACTGGTGCTGAGGTAAGGGCTCTCTTGAGTCTCTGAAAAGCAAGCTCACAGTCCATATCCCAAGCAAAAACTAAGTTCTTCTTCGTCAACTTAGCAAGAGGAGCGGATATCTTCGCAAAGTCCTTGATGAACTTCCGGTAAAAACCTGCAAGACCTAGAAAACTTCTCACTTCGGTTGCATTCCTTGGAGTCTTCCAATCCTGCACAGCAACTACTTTAGCGGGATCCACCGCCAAGCCTTGCTTAGATACTATATGCCAAAGGAACCGAACTTCCCTTCTCCAAAAGTGACACTTGGAGAACTTGGCCTTTCACTGATGCGCTCTAAGCGTATCCATCACCTCTACAAGATGCCTCGCGTGCTCTTCTTCATCCTTAGAGAAGATCAGAATATCATCCACAAAGACCACGATAAACTTGTTCAAGAACTCTCGAAACACCCTACTCATCAAGTCCACGAAATACGCGGGTGCATTCGCCAAACCGAACGGCATAACAAGCCATTCAAAGAATCCATCTGGAGTTCTGAATGCAGTCTTGTCTATACTATCTTCAGCCACTCTGAGCTGATGAAATCCAGTAGCAAGATCAAGCTGAGAGAAAACAGAAGCACCAACAAGCTGGTCAAAAAGGTCATCAATCCTCGGTAATGGGTTTCTGTTCTTCTTAGTCAGCTTATTCAACTCTCTATAGTCCACACAAAGTCGAAGAGAACCATCTGCCTTAGTAGCAAACACCACAGGCGCTTCCCATTCGGATATACTTCGTCTGATGAAGTTCTTCTCAAGCAACTCCTTTACTTGCTTGCTGAGCTCCCGTCTCTCACGCGGAGCCATGTGCCGA
Source organism: Allium sativum (assembly GCA_030737875.1). Lineage (NCBI taxonomy): Eukaryota > Viridiplantae > Streptophyta > Magnoliopsida > Asparagales > Amaryllidaceae > Allium > Allium sativum. The sequence goes on along the minus strand of JASFAX010000020.1, from coordinate 36,712,712 downwards.
ACGGGCAAAGAAACTGGCTTAGCATTATCCACCAGATAAATGCGAAAATCAATCTCTCGTTTAGGGGGCAACCCCTTAACTTCTTCAAAAACATCTGGATAATCTCGGACCACCCTTACAGACTGAAGGGTTTCCTCTGACGAGTTGAGAGATTCAAGATAGCACAACATAACGGGATCCTTCGGATTGCATGAAATCTCTAAGGTGTTGCCAAGGCGAGTCACAAGCCTCACAACCCTATGCTCACAATCAAGAATGGCTCCATGTCTAGACAGCCAATCCATGCCCAAAATCAATCCGTATCCCCTGATACCAAGAACATACGCACTACACAAGAACTCTACACTGAGTATAGAGATCCTCAGATCCTCACATATCATAGATAGATGAGCAGAACCCCCAATGGGATTCGAAACACAAACGGGATCATCCACTAAGCTAGTAATAAGGTGCAAACTATCAACAAGATCAGATGAAATAAAGCTATGTGATGCACCGGAATCAAACAAGGTACGAACTGGAAGATCGGAAACATAAACAAGGTTCTCAACAGAAACACTACCTCGATCGGGAACTGGAGCGGTATTGAGAGCATGAACTTGCCCTCCTGAAGGTCCAGCACGCTGAGTCTGACCCTGCCCTTTCTTCTTCGGGCATTCCTTACTGAAGTGTCCAGTCTCACCACAGGAAAAACATCCACCACTAAGCTTCTTTTTCTTCTTCCTACAATCCTTAGCAAAGTGTCCAGGCACACCACAGTAATTGCACTTTCCCTTGCCTTTGTTGTTGTTCCCCTTCTTGTTCTTGCTCTGGTTCCCCTGACTGCTTTGACCACCTTGATTGCCTTTACCCTAAGAATCAGTCTTCTTTGCTTGAGTATCACTCGACTTGACCTCTTTCTTTCCATCTCCCTGAAGTAGACCCATATCGACCAAACTCTCAAAAGTAGCCCCATGCGGAATATGTGACATCGCCAAACCCTGCAGCGGCTCATCCAACCCTCTAGCAAATCGAAGAGCCTTCTTCTCAGGAGTGTTCACCATATCCAAACCAAAACGGGCCAGCTGATTAAACTTGTTCACATACTCCTTGACAGACATATCACCTTGCTTTAATGCAATGAACTTCTCCATCTGTAAATTCGCCTCAGCAGAAGATAGAAACTTGGCAACAAATCTAGCCCTCAAATCGGCCCAAGTCTCGACGGGCCTCGTCCCATTGGTGACCTCCCACCAATAGGCTGCTTCGTCCTTCAAAAGCCACACTGTCAATAAGATCTTCCTCTCGTCATCAATCCTAAAGATAGCAAACAAGTCCTCAGTGTCTTTCAGCCAATTCCTAGCTTCAACAAAAGATTCCGTGCCTAGGAAATTCTTGCCTCCCATCGCCTTGAAGTCTTTACAAACCTTCGTGAACTCAACCTGAGGATGCTGAGGGGGAGGAGGAGGAAGAGGAGCCTCAGCAACTGGAGGAGGAGGAACAGGAACCACCGGAGGAGGGAGATTAGGGGGAGGATTCTCAACTATAGGATGAGGAGTGGGAGTAGGGTTTGCGGGGCCAGCTGCCGCCCTAGCTTCTAGAAGTCTCCTATACCAGAGTGGTACGTTTACTCCATCCGGGATGGCAAGATTCTCAGCCATACTGAAACGAAAGATAAGATAAGATTAGGTCAAGGGAACGAAGGATAACGCTAATGGCTTTTTGGGGAATAGCCTTTTAAAATACTAGACTTGGAAAATACTTTATACTTGTTTTGAAAATAGTTTTTCAAAAGTCTTTTAAAAACTTTTTGTTCTTTCTTGTAAACCATATGCTCTGATACCAAATTTGTAACACCCCACCTCCGCTAGGGTCACTCTTTCGGGGGCACTAGCTTCTGGGGGGCGTTAGAACTGGGTAAGCATGCATAATGATATATCAAGGCAGAACAAGAACATAAATATATATGTAAAACAGAGTAAGTGAGAATAAAACAGCGGAATATCTCAAACCATCTCAAAACAAGTCTAGTACATCATAAAGTCAACTGCCAAAATAAACATGTCTAGTACATCATAAACAGAAATACTGAAATACATAGTGCTATCCCCAAAATAAAGATGATAAACCATAGCGAGCTCAATGTCCAGACATACATGAGCTATCCAGCAAGCAAGCAAGCGATTCAAGCTAAGCACCACTATTCCCTCCCTGAGAACCTGGGGGGGGGGGAACGGAAGAAAAGAAGCGAAAGAAAACGGGTCAGTCAAAAAGACTGGTACGCCCTACTACGATCAGTCTATAAACTAATAAAGTTAACATCATGATGGAAACTGAGATGAACATACTGGCAATAGATAAAGGTGTCATCACATAAAGAAGATTAAGCTTTGCACCACAGTGTACTAGCAAACTAACATAACAGGTATTGATCCCTCAGCCCAAACTTTGGCCCAATAACATGAGGTGACCTTAATACAAGGTCCAGCCCAACGGTCTAGTCGATCGGCTCCCTATAAACCTAACACGTCAAGTGTTGGTGTCCATACGGCCCACATATGGTTGTAGTCAGACTGTGCTGGGTCCACCTTCCGGTGTATCAAGCCCTCTGGTGTCAACCCCAGACACCTAAGCAATAATGCACAGTCTAAACCTACTGGTACCCGTGCCTCGAGTTTGTCCAACACCGGACTACGTGCACGTCCGTAGCCCGCCTGGACCCGCACCGCTGTACCACCCAGCCGTCGCTTTGGTCGCTTACATCAGTCCAGTAATCGTGCCCCGCCCTAGCCTAGCCTCTAGGGTTGTGAATGATACCAAACTGGGATTACTGCTGGAACAGACCACGTTGCTAGGGTTTTCTAAGAGGGTTAAATGTGGTTTAACCCCTCACTAATCATGGATTAAATTAGTTAAGTGTAACCAACAGTTCACCACTTAACCCCATTTAATCCCTCGTATCCCCAAAATTGGTTAAGTATTAGTGGGCCATGACTTAACCCTAATCATGAGGCATTAATTAATTTAATTGTGCCTTAACCTCTCACATTAGACTTTGTTGCGGTTACCTAGTTAAGCCGGTGGGTTCCGGGTAGATTTACACCACAACTTGGTCTAACCTCAGGTCTTGGCACCACATGACCAACTTCTCACATTGGATCCTATTGTTTGTAGCCACTAGTTAAGCCGGTAGGTTCCGGGTAGAATTACGCTACAAACTCAACCCAACCTCGAGTTGGCCACACTTATGTTTTCTAAGTGTCATGTCCACTTTAGTTTCAAAACATAATTACAAGTTTAACAAATACTTGGGTAGACCTAACTTAATAGGTAAATTCCCAAGGGGTAGACCTGACTTAATAGGTAAATTCCCAATCTTATATTTTCATCTATTTTAAGTTTTACCCAAACCCCCCAACGTCATTCTATCGCTTACATATTCGTCATAACGCATAAAGGATAGAAAGAGGGAACTTGGCACAACATACATGATGAATCTTACATATCATAATAAACATGCATAACATGTTGGACTTGCATAACTTAGCATAGTGAACTTGCATAAACATGCATAACTTGTTAAACTTGCAAATCATGGCATAGTGAACTTGCATAAACATGCATAACTTGTTAAACTTGCAAATCATGGCATAGTGAACTTGCATAAACATGCATAACTTGTTAAACTTGCAAATCATGGCATAGTGAACTTGCATAAACATGCATAACATGTTAAACTTGCAAATCATGGCATAGTGAACTTGCATAGACATGCATAACTTATTAAACATGTGTAACATGGCATAGTGAACTCGCATAAGCATGCATAACTTATTAAACATGTGTAACATGGCATATTGAACTCGCATAAGCATGCATAACTTATTAAACATGCATAAATCCCAACTTTCATCACATATTAACTTTAGAGTTTCTAAAATGAAGGTAAGAGGGCTTACAAATATTATGAAGACACAAATCTACAAGTAAAGATTGAGAAGCCCTTTATGCAAGCATAAAAACCCAAAACAAAGCTCCAATAAGAAACACCCTTAACAAAAATCCCAAAAACTCTAGCTTAGCAAATAAAACTTGCAACTTGATGATGTATGCAAGCTAATGATCATTCATACAACTTAGAAATGCTTGTATGAACATCATAATCTTCATAGGAATGATTTATGAAGAGGGTGGAGGCTAGGGTTTTTAAGTGGAGGCCATTTGAGAAATCAATTTGACATAGTTTGGTTGCTAGAATGAATAATGGGGTTTTAGGGTAGGATTAGGGTCTTATTTATAGAAGATTAGAGTGTTTTTAGCCCTAGGATTAACCCTAGGTTAGTTTAGGTCCATCAGAATTCGGAAGTCTCCAGAACTAAGCCACACAACCAAGCCCAGATCAGAAATGGTGCGCCAGGCAAAACTGCCCGGCCACCCCGTGTCGACAGGGCTGTCGACAGGGCAGTCGACACCCTTAGACCCCTGTCGACATGCCTGTCGACTTGGGGGTCTTGGCGGGAGTTTTCCCGCTGACGCCAGTTGTGCTCTAACCCTTGTTTTTAACTTAAAATTTAAATCTCTTTTTAATATGGAAATTTCTGAAAACTTCAACGGGCCTTAACTGGGTCATACGGACTCCGATTTTCGAAAACTCGGACTCTATTTCGCGTATTTTTCCGAGACGAACGCAATGGCACAGCCCATTTCCCTTGATTCAGATTTTAGAATTAAATTCTGCCTCGATTTATGTTATAACAGGTTATTGAAAATACGGGTTGTTACAATTATAGGCGGTGATAGGGGCTTACACTCCACTCCTTCCAAGAGGTGTCTTAACCTGGCCATTGTAGGTGCATATAAGGATTTTCGTTCCCTTCTTCATGATACGAGGAACATAAAAAGAGGTAGGATATGCTCTTCTACGAGCAGATGCAGGACGTGCTAAGTTCATCACGGAAGAAGGGCGTGCTCTTCTACGAGCAGAGGCAGGGAGTGTTTATTTGATGCTCTGTCACGACCATTTCTGGTGTGGCTCAGAGGCTTACACTTTTGATACTTTAACCTTGCCCTTTTTGATTTGAGCACGCAGAAAGGCTTGCGTATCATACCCCTCCGAGTGGTGCCTTGCCCTGGCCATTTTGGCGGTGACAAGGGTTTTTAACAATTGTAATTTGTTTGACAAATTTTATGTTGTTCCAAATTTTGAGAAGGTTTCCATACCCTTCGCTATGTAGGCATTTTTCTTCAAGAAGATTTTTGTTACACTTAGTTTGATCCTTTCACAAAGTTTTGCAGTTGGCCTTGATTAAAGAACTTGATAATCATTCCTTTAAGAACTCTACATTGGTTGGTTTCGTGTTCATTCATAGTTTGATACTGGTAGTATGACCCTCCTAATTTCCTTTTGTATTTGTGCATCTTCTTTGTAGATGGCCAGAAATTAAGCTCATGTTGGGTTTGGAAGTAGATATTTTCTATTAAAGTGGTAAGGTACTAAGGTGTCATTCTTTTGATAGCCTTGGAAAATGATTTCCCTTTGCCTTCGGAACCTAGCCCTTTTGTTACTTATCCTTGTTGCTTCATGTGTATCTTCAAAACTTCTTTTTGACATATCTTGAGACTGAAGTGCTATTCATTTAGTCCATTGGGAAGTAAAATGGTCAAAATATCTCATTATCCCTTGTTCAAAGATAGTTCCTCTAGCCATTGATGCCGGACCACTTAAAACTAAAATAGTGGTTAGTCCTATGCGTAGAGGGTTATTTTTCTAACAACCAGGATCATATTAATCTACTTTCTTTTTCCATTTTATAATTCGCAAGGCTTCCATTCCTAACCTTTGTTCTTCCATTACCCTTGGCCAATAATATTCTGACGGAGCCATTTGAGATTTGGAAGATTCTAATTGGGACCCTTTGCCCATGGATTTGCTTCTTCAAAGCTTATTCCAATCAGGGACGGAACAACACAGTTAGAAATGTGGTATGGTTAACCACAGGGTCGGTGATTCAGGCCCTCCTTCAAGTGCTAAGTTGTTATGATATTTTTTTGTCAACACGGGAATTATGTCTAAGGGTGTGGACCTAAGGGAATTAAAGGACTTATTTAATGTTTGCAAGCTTGAGCTACTTAGCCGTTTCCTAGATATCAAGGTCATAAGCCCAAAGATTATTTACTCTTCCTTCAAAGGTATGTGTATCGTGCTTCGAGACTCAAGGACCAATAGTTACCATAAGATAAGGGTTCCCTAAGCACAATGCAAGTGGTAAGAAAATTCATGTCCCTATTCTCAAGTATTAATTCACTCTTTTATTGATCTCAAGTGAAATCCCTAAATTTGTTTAGAAATCAGGGTTTACTCTCTAAGAAAAGATTACAAGATTGGAGAACGAGAAAAGTCCTCCAAAACTAGACCGCTGAGTCTTATTTATAGGCAAAATGGACCCTCTTTCGGCAAAAATCAGCAGAAGCTCACTTTTTGGTTCGGCTAGAACATTGAATGTCGGTGTTGGACGCATTTGCTTTCGGAGTCGGCTCTCGGGTTTCGTTCTATTTTCCTCCTCTATGTGTTTTCATCGGCTCCATTTACTCATAAAGTTGGTGCCACATCTTCATAGTGTATCGATACCAACAAGATGGTATAGATTGTTCCTAGAGCTGCTTTCGGTCTTGGAGATAAGCTGCGGCTTTGATTGCGAATCTTTAGAGCATTGCCCTTATGTTTCGGTTTCTTATGACCTTGGTATCATCATCTATTTTGGTATCAACACTAAGAAAATTAGTCTGAATAAACCTTCCTATTTGCTTTGGGTTTACTCCAACTTCTTTAGATCAGGTGTCGGCTTTGCGAAATCAGGGTTTCAGGATCACTTCTGACGACTTTAAATGTAACATCTTGCAATTTACGTATCGGAGAATCATAAAATATTTTTATTTGATTCCCTGAGAGCTGGATCATTATCATATTTTGATAAGTTGGTTACGGAGATGTGAGACAGATTCATAATTTTTACCAATTTTGTTTAGGACGATCTCTCCCATGTCAGTCTTATACAGGGCATAACTTTTGATTGGTTTCGAATTAGGTGCTGAGATCGGTCTCATTGGAACAGAAATGGTGTTGCCAGTTCCGTAGAGTGGTCACAATAAAGATTTGGTTCAGTGGTTTGGGAGAAATCTTTGTTTATTGTTTCACAATTTCTATTCAGGATTTTAGAGCCATAATGGGCTGATCTGAAGAGGCCCATTCATGGGCTGGTTGAGGCTATAAATAGGGGGTTACAGGTATGGAGAGAGGATTACTTTCTTCATTCTCTCATTTGGTTGAGCTCGTGATCCTATTTTCTCATTCAAATACACTTTCCACCATTAAAATTCTAGATCTACATAAGAGAATCGAAGATCTACCTCGTTGGAAGCTAGATCTACACCGATCGAAGAGAGATTTCATCAAATCGGAGAGTTCTAGGAGTGTTCTTCGTTGTTCGGATTGAGTAAACATTGATTTTGTGTTGTTTTGGAGAATTGGTGAGTTATATGCATCTCTCACATGGATTCAATCAAGTATATAAGTGTTTGATCTTATTTTCATCATTTTCGAGTTGTTTTCACCTCGATCTACATCATGGTAAGTAAATTTTCATTTGAATCACCATAGGATCTAATCAAACAACCTAAAATAGGTAATTGATAATTCATAAGTTTACGCAAGTTAGATCCATTATTTTCTATTTATCGTGATTTTGGTAAATTTTATATGATTGTCGAGGATAATTGACCTTTTAATGTTGATGATGGATTCATAGATCTAGATGATTTGATTTTGTCGATATTGTCGTTTGGAGAATATTTGGTCAAGTATGGAGCTATTTTGGTCAGATTTGGGAGTTAGGTCGTTTCTCTCTGACTCAGGTCGATGGAGCCAGGGTAGGTGTTGACGTGGCAGTGTTGGATCGTGGATCGTGGCTCAAGAAATAGGGCCAGGTCGCATGGGGTAGGCCTGGTTGTTGGTCGTTGGCTCGAAAGGGCGGTTCTCTAGATGGTTAGGTCGTGAACGACCTAAAGAGGAAGGGTCGGACCGTGTGAGTACCATGTCATTGGGTGGTTTAATAGGCAGGTCGTCCGAAGCGATATGGGTGTTGGACCTTTGGATCTAGGGAGGCATGCTAGGTCATGGAACGACCGAAGGGGCTTGGTTGTGATTTGTGTGGTTCCAGCTGAAGGAAGTCAGGTCGTGGGTGATTAGGTCGGGGAACGACCTAAGGGGCAGCGACCTGAATTGTGTTGAACCTTATATTGATGTTGTTTGGTTCGACGATGATTGCGACTTCGATGTATATCCAGATAGGATGTTCGAAGTGTTATAATGTATTCGTTGATCGTCGTAATGCAATGAATGTAAAGAGAACTCAAGGTTGTTGAGTTGTGGATAATGGTTGCTCAAGGGGGACTTGAGTTTGTGAATAGTCATCAGTGATGACGACTAGAGATGTGAAGTCCAAGAGAATATCATTGTCATAAGTTTAGCATACTCAAATCAGGGGTACTTTGGGCAATCACAAAGGGCCTCGTACCATGGGCAGTCGTGAAGGGCCTAGTTGTCGAGTTTGGGAAGACAAACATACGAGTCGTGAAGGCCTATGGATCTTTAGCTAGAATTGGGGTTTACCATTAGCCCTTGACAAATGGCAGGTGGCCATCATACGACTAACAATGGTTTCGAAGCAGGATGGGCAGTGATAGCCAGGTCTTGGATGTTTGGTTGTTTGCTTGTACCATCTCACGTAGTATTTTTTGAAGTCGGAAGAGATATTTCTTGGGTGCTTGTCTAATATTTGTTTAGCGTCTTGGGCTTATGCTTAAGGAATGCTGAACTTGATTAGTATGATTTATGTGAGATATAACTAGATGATATGTTTTGTACTGAGTGATTGTTGTTTTTGCTATTATTTGGTTACTTCTGGTTTCAATGGTTGAACTATTGTTTCTTGATTGCTGAATTGTAAAGGTTATCACTATCAAATGTGGGGATGATAGGATTGGGTTCTTGTTTGGTGTGTGGTAGATTGGGTTATTAAATCTACCTATTCTCATGTACTTTATTGATGATGGTAGATAGTTGTTTTATCACTCACTAAGGTAATTGTCTGACTCAAGGTTTTATGTTTCCCTCTTATTACCTTTGGCTGTTCATCCGGATGTGGATGTGCAGACTAAGCAGTAGGTGACAAGTGATAGGCCTTGGTGAGACGATGCTATTGTGCGATGAAGAGAAGGAGGCTGGCGAATTACTTTTATATTTCTAAGTATTTTGTTTCCGCTATATGTTGAGTATTGTAGAAAGGCCAGTTGTACAGACACTGTGTTGTGATCAAAGTTGTATGGATATTCTTTCTAGATGTTACGAAATTTTCAACTTTCTACTCATATGTGCACCACTATGAATGCTTGTTGTATATGTTCTATTATATTTTATCTTTGCGTTGTGAGTTATATGATAGGTTCCGTATTGTGTTATTCAACTTTGATTATTGTCCGTAGCTGCCTCGCATGTCTTTCAACACATTATTTCCCTTGTTTAGTGCAGGAGTTATGGGTGGTTCTCACATTTCTTATCAGAGCTCTTGTTAATGGTTTTAGCCAATGTTCAGGGACGTAATTACGTATGAGAGACGTATTTGTAGATTTCAGTTGGATGTAGGCTAAATATTGTAGTATAGTAGCGTTTGAACTCCATTAGCAGTTTTTCTTGTAAGAGGCTAATCATTATATATTGCGGATTTAGAATGAGTCCACGAATTTCAAGACATACTTCTTGAGAGGAGGCTATGCCTGGAGAGGGAAATGGCGGTACACAAGATTACCCAGCCATGTTTCTAGCAATGATTAAGGCATTCATGAGAAGAGTACCTACTCCAGTGGCCGCTACTATAGATGTAGGGGTGCATGTACCTAGGGTTGTGGATTTTGCAAAGTTGTGCAAAGGCTTCACATCACTAGGAGGAAAACAGTTTAAAGGGACTGAGCCAGGTTCAGAGGTGGCTAGATACTTGAATTCGTATTTTTGAAGAATTGGTTATAGATGATATAACTAAGAGAAACTTGCATCAAGGTATCTATAGGGCAAAGCCATGGATTGGTGGAATTTTGTTATGCTGGAGACTCCAGAAGAAATAACTGTAACACCCCACCTCCGCTAGGTTCACTCACAAAGGGAATGCACTAGTATTGGAGGAGCGTTATCGAGGTAAACAAACACAGAAATATTACATGACAGAACATAGATAAAATAGCGGAAGAATCAAAAGATAAATTTCATTACTTTCAAAAAGAGTCAAAACCTTTTACATCAAATAGCCAAGGTCATTATTTTCCATTACAACAAATTCTGTCTTGCATAAATAAAGAAGCATAATCTTAAAACAACAAAAGTAGCTTAATTCCCCAAAGGTAGCAGAAATGCAGCCATAGCATAGCTCAAGATCAAACCGTACATGAGCTGAACCGAAAGCAAGCGAAATCCAAGCTAAGTGCTAGAGTTTCCTCCCTGAGAACCTGGGGGGAAACGAAAGGAAAAGAGGCGAAAGGAAATGGGTCAGTCATTAAGACTGGTAAGTCCTAGGGACTTTCAGCATAAAAACAGGTAAAGGTAACATGACATGTACAAACTGAAAGTAAACATAAGGATGATGACAAGATGGGCAAGATAGACTAAGATAACATGATAAATCAAGTATGAATCAAGTATGAATCAAGTATAGCATCACATATTCAAGGTTCTCTGCATCAACTGTACTAGAATCCCTAACCCATGTCTTATATTAATCATGAAATGATCCCTTGGCCCAATATCATGAAATGACCCATTACTAGGTCCAACGGAGTGATCCACTAATCGATCGGTTCCCTACAAGTTCTAGCTCGTTGTGTCTGTGTCATACGGCCCTATCACGAATGTAGTCACTATGCTAGGTCCACCATAGGGTGTATCAAGCCCTAGGGTGTCAACCACTGACACAAATCAAGCATGCACAGATAAACCTACTGATGCCCAATGCCTGCTTTTTCAACTCCGGACCACGTGCACGACCATAGCCCGCCTGAACCAACACTGGCGCACCAACACAGCCGTCGTTCTAGTCGCTTATAGTCAGCACAGTAATCGTACCCCACCCTACCTAGTTCCAGGGTACCATGATACATCTAGTGGGTTACCGCTGAAATAGAACGCGTAACTAGGGTTTTCGTCCAATAGGTTAAGTGTTGTCATTTAAATTCATGACTTAATCCTTATCAGTCTAGCATGTCAAGTTGGTTAAGTGTTGTCATTCAAGTTCGTGACTTAACCCACCTACGAATCATGTATCAAGTTGGTTAAGTGTTGTCCTTCATGTTCATGACATAACCCTATCATGTGGCATTAATTCATTAATGCACCCTAACCTCTCACATCAGACCTTTTGTTGTGGTCACTGGATATGCCGAGTGGTTACGGGTAGAATTACACCAAAACTCAGTCTGACCTCGGGTTTTTAAGTGCGATATAACCAACTAACCACATTGGATCCTATTGTTTGCAGTAAATGGATTTGCCGGGCGGTTCCGGGCAGAATTACACTGCAAACTCAACCCAACCTCGAGTTGGCCATTTTCAAGTTCATTCTAGTGTCATGTCCATGTTCATGATTCATGTCAAGTTCGTGTCAAGTTTCATGGCGATTTTCATGCCAAGTTTCCTATAACTACCAATTTTCCCAATGTTACCCCGTCTAAATATTAGGCTAACAATCTTAGTCTAATTTTCCGTCCGCATGATTTTTGACATATAATATTAGGCTAAAACTTAGCCTAATTAACGTACACAAAATTTGCATAAAGAAATTTATTAACATAAACATGACATAGGTGTAAACTTGGCATTCTCGGCATAGTCAATATGAACACCATAGGTGTGTACTTGCAAAATAATCAACATGAATATCATAGGTGTGATCTTGCAACGTAGACTAAATCAACATACATATATGTGAATTTGCAACATAGACTAAATCAACTTACATATATGTGAACTTACAAATCAATCACGAGCATACGAATAAGTGTGATCTTGAAATATGACATAGGTTTAACATATACATATAAACATGTAGATCTAACATATGGTCACATATGTGATATGATTTTACAACCTAAAACTTGCATAACATGATAAACTACACAACTTGTCATAATAGGTTATACTCCAATATACATATGAATAGACTTATTCATTATTTACCAATTCAACATGATAGTAAAATAGAATATCATTCAATTTCACATATAACATAATAAACATTGTTCTATTATCAATTTATTTCCAAGGCATAACATAACTGAATAAATTGAGTAAAACGTCGCAGGCATATAGATCTGATAACATCATGAACATGAAAAGGTTTGAATAATAATCTAGGTTGAAGAACATGGATAGATCTAACTTAAATAGAAAAAATCCCCAAAATCAAGATCCAAGGACAAATAAAGAAAATAGGTCTGAATAGAAAATCAAGCTTAGATCCAATTTCATAGTCATAATCCTAGGCCATAACCTCATGGTCATGAATCATAGGTGATTAGCCACAATTATCCTTGTCATAGTCAAAGGCAATAGTCTTATGTTCACAGTCATAGGCACAGGCGTAGTCTTATGATCACGGTCATAGGCATATGCATAGTCTTATGTTCACAGTCATAGGCATAGGTATAGTCTTATGTTCACAGTCATAGGCATAGGCGTAGGTATAGTCTTATGTTCACAGTCATAGGCATAGTCTTATGTTCACAGTCATAGGCATAGGTATAAGTATAGTCTTATGTTCACCGTCATAGTCTTAGGCCATTAACAATAGATTCAACGTCATAGGCATAATAATGTTATGGATATGAGAGAGTCCGATTTACAACATGAATAGGTCCAAACTGATTTCATAGTAATATTCCCAAAAGTCAAGATCCAAGATGAACAATAATAGATATGAATCATACATAAATCAAATTCCAATTTATAACATGTCCATATTAAGTTTATAGTTTTTATCTAAAAGTAACTTGAACTTACGGATCGTGGTCTAAAATATTTAGATGCAGAAGTCTAGTCTAGAAATTTTTCGTTGAATTGTTGAATCGTTGAATCTTGCTTTGATTATAGAAGCAAATCCCCAATATGAAATTCCTAGTCGTAGTCTTCAAGAAATAATCTTCGCATTTTAATTTAATTTAATTTAGAGGAAGAAGAAGAAGCCATGTCTATCAAGAATTTGTGCAGCATAAGGTTAGAGAAGAATGGTGTAAGGAGAATGAGGCTAGGAGGATTTTTATATAGGATTAGGCGGATAAATCTGGTCACGAAACGAGTCTAAATACATCAGAATGCATCAGGTTCAAAAACTGGGTTCAGGAGGTAGGTCGACCCCCAGGTCGACACTATGGTCGAGCTGGTCCCTGGGAGGTCGACACTATGGTCGACCCCTAGGTCGACCTAGTCCTGGGCGGGAATTTCCCACCCAGTCTGTTTTAGGTTTTGAATTCGAGTTTGAACTCGAATTTTCGAGCTGTTTTCGATTCTGAAAATTTCTGAAACTTCGGAGGGTCATATCTCCCTCATACGGACTCCGATTTTCGAAAACTCGGACTTGTTTTCAAGCAGAATTTCGAGACGAACGCAATGGCCCATCCCGTTTCCCTTGATTCTTATTTTAAAAATTAATTCTGCCTTGATTTATGGTTTTAACACGTTATTAAAATACGCGTTGTTACATTCTCCCCTCCTTAAAGGATTTCGTCCCCGAAATCTTCAAGTTAGGAAGAATGCATCCTATCATCCAATAAACTATCTACTCAACCATCATCCACAAGAAACCAATGTCCATAAAATATTTCTAATGCTATATGAACATATGCAGAAAGTGTGTGTAGATGTTCCTTATCTTGTGCAAACGATCAGGCCTGATTGATCTTCTTAATGCAAAATATGTTTAGTGCCATGAATCCAACATGTATGCAAATAGTCCTAGTCACATGAACACTATATGTGTGCACAAACAACCATCCATATGCAACATTTACATGATAACACATTCAATTTCATCCATAAACAAGTATAAACACTCATGCATATGTAATATGAAAATGTGTCTGGGCCGATCTATTGCCTAATGTGTGTTATGCAACCACGAGAAACCACTTGCGACCACTTGCAACCATTTGCAAACATGAACCATAACATGTTTCAATCACATGTTTACATCCAAAAGGGTTCTACCTAAGGTTCTCAAGATAGGATTGAGAAGATAAGCAAGATAAAACAAAGCATCTAGGAGAAGAAGTTAAAGATGTACCCCTAGAAGGTCCTGCTTGCGGGCCTTGCCCTTGCTTCTTTGGGCGGTTCTTGCTGATATGTCCAGTATCACCACACTGAAAGCATGCTCCCATATTCATCTTCTTCTTTCTACAATCCTAGACTATATGCCCCTCAATACCACAGAAGTGGCATTTCTTTTCTCACGTGTCTTGTTATCATTATTGTAGTAGTTGTTGTTCTTGCCTCCTTTCTCGGAGCCTACTTTCTTGTTTTGAGACTCATTCGCCTTGACCTCCTTCTTGCCATTCTTGTCTTCTTCATTTAAGAGCGCCATGTCTACTTACTTTTCGTAAGTAGCCCCCATAGGTACGTGAGTCATAGCCAAGCTGTGAAGTGGCTTATTCAATCCCTTGACAAAATGGAGAGCCTTCTTATGAGGAGTATTCACTAAGTCCAGTCCAAATCGGGCCAGCTGATTGAATTGATTGACGTACTCTTTGACCGTCATACTTCTTTGCTTAAGAGATAAGAACTTTTCCAGCTGTAAACTTCGTTCAGCTTGTGAGAAGAATTTCATCTCCAACCTTACTCTGAAATCCATCCATGTTTCAACCGGCCTCTCGGCGTTAGTGACTTCCTACCAATAGGAAGCTTCATCTTTGAGCAACCATACCGCCAATTGTACCTTCTGCCTATTGTCCACCTCGAAGATAACAAACAGATCCACTTTTTCTTTGAGCCAGTTCCTCGCTTCTACGAATGATTCAGTTCTCATGAAATCCTTTCCACCCATGGCCCTAAAATCTTTACAAATATTTGAGAAAGCAATTGCACGAGGAGGGAGCGGAGGAGGAGGAATCACTGCAGTTGTAGGAGGAATATCTGCTGGGCCTGCATCGTTGGCCCTATCCTCTAAGTACCTCCTGAACCAGCCAGGTATTGGCACGCCCTATGGAAAGTTAAGATTCCCAGACATCCTGAAATGAAAAGGTAAGAGACTCAAACGAGGAAACAAAGGATAGTGCTAATGGCTTTTGGGGAATAGCCTTTAAATAAAACAAGACTTTTCTTGAAAAATGCTTCTTTGTAAACGGTTTTGAAAATAGTCTTAGAAGGTTTTTTTCTTTTTTTAAAAAAACTTTTGCCCAGTCCGGTAACCTTCTGCTCTGATACCAAGTGTAACACCCCACCTCCGCTAGGGTCACTCATAAAGGGAATACACTAGTTTTGGAGGAGCGTTATCGAGGTAAACAAACAAAGAAATATTACAAGACAGAACATAGATAAAACAGCGGAAGAATCAAAAGATAAATTACATTACTTTCAAAAAGAGTCAAAACCTTTTACATCAAATAGCCAAGGTCATTATTTTCCATTACAACAAATTCTGTCTTGCATAAATAAAGAAGCATAATCTTTAAACAACCAAAGTAGCTTAATTCCCCAAATGTAGCAGAAATGCAGCCATATCATAGCTCAAGATCAAACCGTACATAAGCTGAACCGAAAGCAAGCGAAATCCAAGCTAAGTGCTAGAGTTTCCTCCCTGAGAACCTAGGGGGGGACAAAAGGAAATGAGGCGAAAGAAAACGGGTCAGTTATAAAGACTAGTAAGTCCTAGTTACTTTCAGCATAAAAACAGGTAAAGGTAACATGAGATGTACAAACTAAAAGTAAACATAAGGATGATGACAAGATGGGCAAGATAGACTAAGATAACATGATAAATCAAGTATAAATCAAGTATAGCATCACATATTCAAGTTTCTTTGCATCAACTGTACTAGAATCCCTAGCCCATGTCTTATATTAATCATGAAATGATCCCTTGGCCCAATATCATGAAATGACCCATTACTAGGTCCAACAGAATGATCCACTAATCGATCGGCTCCCTACAAGTTCTAGCTCGTTGTGTGTCTGTGTCATCACGAATGTAGTCACTTGTGCTAGGTCCACCATAGGGTGTATCATGCCCTAGGGTGTCAACCACCGACACGAATCAAGCATGCACAAATAAACCTACTGATGCCCATTGCCTAATTTTTCAACTCCGGACCACGTGCACGACCATAGCCCGCCTGAGCCTACACTGGCGCACCAACACAGCCATCATTCTGGTCGCTTACAATCAACCTAGTAATCGTGCCCCACCCTGCCTAATTCCAGGGTACCATGATACATCTAGTGGGTTACTGATGAAATGGACCGCGTAACTAGGGTTTTCGTCCAATAGGTTAAGTGTTGTCATTTAAATTCGTGACTTAACCCTTATCAGTCTAGCATGTCAAGTTGGTTAAGTGTTGTCATTCAAGTTCGTGACTTAACCCGCCTACGAATCATGTATCAAGTTGGTTAAGTGTTGTCCTTCATGTTCATGACTTAACCCTACCATGTGGCATTAATTCATTAATGCACCCCAACCTCTCACATCAGACCTTTTGTTGTGGTCACTGGATATGTCGGGCTGTTCCGGGTAGAATTACACCACAACTCAGTCTGACCTCGGGTTTTCAGGTGCGATACGACTAACTACCCACATTGGATCCTATTGTTTGCAGTAACTAGATTTGCCGGGCGGTTCCGGGCAGAATTACACTGCAAACTCAACCCAACCTCGAGTTGGCCATTTTCAAGTTCATTCTAGTGTCATGTCCATGTTCAAGATTCATGTCAAGTTTCATGGCGAGTTTCGTGCCAAGTTTCCTATAATTACCAATTTTTCCCAACGTTACCCCGTCTAATTATTAGGCTAACAATCTTAGCCTAATTTTTCGTCCGCATGATTTTTGACATATAATACTAGGCTAAAACTTAGCCTAATTTAATGTACACAAAATTTGCCTAAAGAAATTCATTAACATAAACATGACATAGGTGTAAACTTGGCATTCTCGGCATAGTCAATATGAACACCATAGGTGTGTACTTGCAAAATAATCAATATGTAAATCATAGGTGTGATCTTGCAATGTAGAATAAATCAACTTATATATATATATATGTGAATTTGCAACATAGACTAAATCAACTTAATATATATGAACTTGCAAATCAATCACGAGCATATGAATAAGTGTGATCTTGAAATATGACATAGGTTTAACATATACACATAAACATGTAGATCTAACATGTGGTCACATATGTGATATGATTTTACAACCTAAAACTTGCATAACATGATAAACAACACAACTTGTCATAACAGGTTATACTCCAATATACATATGAATAGACTTATTCATTAATTCCCAATTCAACATGTTAATAAAATAGAATATTATTCAATTTCACATATAACATAATAAACATTGTTCTATTATCAATTTATTTCCAGGGCATAACATATTTGAATAAATTGAGTAAAACATCGCAGGCATATAGATCTGATAATATTATGAACATGAAAAGGTTTGAATAATAATCTAGGTTCAAGAACATGGATAGATCTAACTTAAATAGAAAAACAAATCCCCAAAATAAAGATCTAAGGACAAATAAAAAAATAGGTCTGAATAGAAAATCAAGCTTAGATCCAATTTCATAGTCATAATCCTAGGCAATAACGTCATGGTCATGAATCATAGGTGATTAGCCACAATTATCCTTGTCATAGTCATAGGCAATAGTCTTATGTTCACAGTCATAGGCATAGGCGTAGTCTTATGATCACGGTCATAGGCATAGGCATAGTCTTATGTTCACAGTCATAGGCATAGGCATAGGCATAGCTATAGTCTTATGTTCACAGTCATAGGCATAGTCTTATGTTCACAGTCATAGGCATAGACATATGTATAGTCTTATGTTCACCGTCATAGTCTTAGGCCATTAACAATAGTTTCAACGTCATAGGCATAATAATGTTATGGACATGAGAGAGTTTGATTTACAACATGAATAGGTCCAAACTGATTTCATAGTAATATTCCCGAAAGTCAAGATCCAAGATGAATAAGAATAGATATGAATCATACATAAATCAAATTCCAATTTATAACATGTCCATATTAAGTTTATAGTTTTTATCTAAAAGTAACTTGAATTACAGATCGTGGTCTAAGAAATTTAGATGCTGAAGTCAAGTCTAGAAATTTGTCATTGAATTTTTGAATCGTTGAATCTTGCTTTGATTGTAGAAGCAAATCCCCAATATGAAATTCCTAGCCGTAGTCTTCAAGAAATAATCTTCGCATTTTAATTTAATTTAATTTACAGGAAGAAGAAGAAGCCATGTCGATCAAGAATTTGTGGAGCATAAGGTTAGAGAAGAATGGTGTAAAGAGAATGATGCTAGGAGGCTGTTTATTTAGGGTTAGGCAGATGAATCTGGTCACGAAACGAGTCTAAATACATTAGAATGCATAAGGTTCAAAAACTGGGTTCGGGAGGCAAGTCAACCCCCAGGTCGACACTATGGTCGAGCTGGTCCATGGGAGGTTGACACTATGGTCAACCCCAAGTCGACCTGGTCCTGGGTGGGAAATTTCCCGCACAGCATGTTCTGGGTTTTGAATTTGAATTTGAATTTGAATTTTCGAGCTGTTTTTGGTTCTGAAAATTTCTGAAACTTCGGAGGGTCATATCTCCCTCATACGGACTCCGATTTTCGAAAACTCGGACTTGTTTTCAAGCATAATTTCGAGATGAATGCAATGTCGCAACCCGTTTCCCTTGATTCTTATTTTAAAAATTAATTCTGCCTTGATTTATGGTTTTAATATGTTATTAAAATACGGGTTGTTACAATAACATAGGAGCAATTTCAAGTTAAATTCGAGACAAAGTTTGCCTCTACTGCCCAGAAGTCTGTTCTATTTAAGAAGGTCGTGGAGTTGAAACAGAATGGTAGACTGGTACTGGATTATATTTCTGACTTTGAGGCATTGTCCAGATATGCTCATTCATATATTGACACACCCTATCAAAAGAATAAGTAGTTTGTCGTGGGTTTGGATGAATATATACGGAATCAGCTTATGTATCATCTCAATGATACTTATAGGAAGATTGATGAGATGGCTTTGAGGCATAAAATTCTGTTTCCCATGAAAGAGCCCGTTGTTGCAACTAAGGAAGAGTAGAAGCCACAACAGGGTGGTAACAATGGGAAGAGAGTGCAACAACAGCAAAAAGGAAAGAATGGCTAGAAAAAGCCTAAGAGTGAGGTGGTTTGCTTTAACTACCAATAGAATGGTCATTTTGCTAATAAGTGTAAGAATCCGAAGGTTGAAAGGAAGTGTCACAACTGTGGCAAGTCTGGGCATCTCAAGAAGGAATGTCCAGAACCGTCTAAGGGAAAGCAGATAGTGAAGGCTTATGCTTTGGAAGCAATGTCATCTTCTTCAAGAGCCCCTGCTGCAAAGGATAAAATAAAGGGTGTCGTTGTTCACGGTACTCTTTCAAGTAGAGATGTTTCATGTAACAACCCGAATTTTTACAACACGTTAAATCAAGAATCGAGACAGAATTAAATTATAAATTCTGAATCAAGTGAAACGGTCTGTGCCATTGCGTTCGTCCCGGAAAAATACGAGAAATAGAGTCCGAGTTTTCGAGAATCGGAGTCCGTATGACCCGTTAAAGGCCCAAAGAAGATTTCTGGAAATTGGAACTTCGGAAATAGCTTTGAAAATCAGATTTGGGGCTAGGCGGGAAGTTTCCCGCCTAGGCCACGTCGACAGGGCTGTCGACAGGCCTGTCGACTTGGGCCCAGACCAAGTCGACAGCCCTGTCGACTTGCCTGTCGACAGGGGGTGGTCGGGGCAAGTTGCCTGGCGCACCTATTTGTCTCACCTGGTCTTGTTCTTGGGCTGGTTCTGGAAGCTTCCGAGATCTGATGGTCCTGATCTATCCTAGGGTTAATCTAAGGGCCTAAAACTATCCTAATCTCTATAAAAAGACCCTAAACCTAACCTAAATCCCTATAAATCAAACCTAGCAACTAAGTGCTGCCAAAATCAATTTTGATCATGGCCTCCATCTCCAATCCCTAGAGCCTATGCATTCAAATCGGGTTCAAATCAAAAGGTGCAAGCTTGCTACACTAAATAGAGGCCAAATCAACGTTGCTATGCGAGTTTCATGACGAATCTTCATCAAAGGAGCCACCTTTCTTCGTCAAAACGATTCATTCTCCTAGTCCTCTTGCCACGCTATGTAAGTTCTAGCTACTTGTAGATTTAAACGATGATCTTGATGTGACATGGGATAAAATGCAAAGTAACATGAGTATGTTAGCCTATGGGAACCTAGTTTGCCCCTTTAGCATGAACATATGACTT
Source organism: Allium sativum (assembly GCA_030737875.1). NCBI lineage: Eukaryota > Viridiplantae > Streptophyta > Magnoliopsida > Asparagales > Amaryllidaceae > Allium > Allium sativum. The sequence continues at coordinate 36,692,105 of JASFAX010000020.1, read as the reverse complement.
TGGGTTATGTTGTAGCGACTAAACCATGCTATTCATGTTACATTGGACCTAGTTTGCCATGCAAGATTGGACCTTTGCTTGTGGTATGTTAGCATGCACACTTGAAACCACATTGACTCATGAAACATGTGCATGAATGTGACTTTGAGGCTATGCAAGTATATGAACCCGAAATCCCTTATGATAATATGCAAGTTTACCTTTTTATCACATGAGTAACATGGGCATGTTCATCCCTTCATGATAGGCTTATGACATGAACACTTATGCAAGTAATCCCCTTTTATGTTATGCATGTTTGTGGCCAAATCCCCTTGAGATACTATGCATGTTTGTGGCCAAATCACCTTATGACACTATGCATGTTTTTGGCCAAGGTTGTGCATGTGGAAGCCAATCCCTTTTTGGCATCATGCATGTTTTGAGGCCAATATGTGACGTAGTATCCTTACTATGTTGACTCGCTTTTGTTTGCGTTGGAAAACATGACTTTGGGGTAGTTAGATAAACATGAACATGTCGCGAAATCTTAACTTGAATATGACATGTGTTTATACTTGAAAATATGACTTGAAATATAAACATGGAAGTTAACATGTAAATATGCATAAAAACATGGGCTTGGGAATTTACCTATTAAGTTAGGTCTACCCATTGGGAATTTACCTATTAAGTTAGGTCTACCCAATTGCTTGAAAACTTGACCATGAACATGACACTAGGCTAAACATGAAAGTGGCCAACTCGAGGTTGGGTTGAGTTCGTAGCATAAATCTACCCGGACCCGCCCGGCTTAACTAGTAGCTACAAACAATAGGATCCAATGTGAGAAGTTGGTCATGTCGCGCTTAAGACCCGAGGTTAGACTAAATTGTGGTGTAAATCTACCCGGACCCGCCCGGCTTTACTAGTAACCACAACAAGGTCTAATGTGAGAGGTTAAGAGTGCATTAATTTAATTAATGCCACATGATAAGGTTAAGTAAACTTAACTAATGACACTTAACCGATATGACACGAATGGGTAGGTTAAGTGGGACCGGACTTGATTTCTTAATGACACTTAACCAATTTAGACTTGGTAATTAGATGAGGTTAAGTAATTAAGACTTAACTAACCTAAACACGGTAATTAGACGGGGTTAGGTAATTGATACTTAACTAACCTAACCACGGTAACTAGATGGGGTTAAGTAATCCACACTTAACTAATCTAAACACGGTAATTCGATGGGGTTAAGTTAAACACTTAACCAATTTAAACTTTGTAATTCAATGAGGTTAAGTAACCAATACTTAACCAACTTAATGTGATAATTTAATGGGGTTAAGTAACTTATACTTAACCAATTATACATGATGATTTGATGTAGTTAAGTGACCTAAACTTAACCAATCTAACTCGTTAATTTGATAAGGTTAAGTGACCTAAACTTAACCAATCTAACTCGTTAATTGGATGTGGTTAAGTGACCTATACTTAGCCAATCTAACTCGTGAATTTATGGAGGTTAAGTTAACCCATACTTAACCAATATAACGTGAAAACATGATAAGGCTAAGTCACGAATCACTTGAATACGCTTGACCGATTTGACTTGGTAATTTGACGAGGTCAAGTTAATTTATATAATTAACCAATCTAAAATGATAATTAGACGAGGTTAAGTTATGGATTGCTTAATATACTTAGCCAACTTGACACATGGTTTGTAGGATTAAGTCTTGGACTTGGATACTTAGCCAATTTTGACATGGTTTGTAGACGAGCTAAGTTATGAACTTAAGTGACACTTAACCCATTAGATAAACCCTAATTCGGAGGATTAGGTAAATAACCATAGTTAACAAGGATTATGGAAATAAGGCTAAGTGGTAAACCTTAGTTAAGGGAAACTAAGTAATAATTCTTAGTCAAGGAAATTTGGACCATTTCTTAGATAGATTAGTAACCCGATACGTTAGGTCAACGTTTAAGTATGCGTGTAGGAGCAGGCTATCTGATTTAGATAAAGGCTCCAACGAACTGGGTAACGAAGCAGCGGCTTCGGGGAACGTGAGGATATTCTTGGGATCCCTCTGTGAGCTGCCAGGTCATTATACTAGGCTCACGAGAGGTTGAGGTCTGCGGTAGAAGAACCAAGAATATGCCTTGGTTGCTATGCGAGAGACCTAAAGACTGGGGTGGATAGCAGTGAGTCGACGAATACATAAGGTGCCCGAGATAGCAAGTTCGTCGATCATCTACCATCTTGAGTCAAGCGTGTACGTACGGAAAGGCAGGGAACACCCAACAGACCATAATTGCTATCTAATTATGGGTGAGGTAGGCTGTAGGATGTGGGTTGGCCGGAGTGTAGTTCTCATGCAAGATTTTCTCTTGTGTTGCCTTTCACTAGTTGAGGGAGGGGTCTCGTGGGACCATATCCACGTGTAGAAAAGCAGACCTTAGTATCTGCATCGGCAGATAAATCTAAAGCTCCCGACCGAGTCCTGTATTTCTTGTTTTGCCCTGTGACAGGACTCGGATGGCACGATGTGATACATGTGCATACAGTTATAGAAAAACGATTCACGATGAATGCGTGGGAAAAAGGGCGCGGTTGAGGGTTAGCGTAATCCCTAGTGACCTAGGTGGTTTAACCCAAACCGAAATACGAAAGCGTGCAATAGGTAAGCGTAATCCCTAGTGGTGCTAGGTGGCGTAAGTCCTAGTAGTTCAAACGATGATTCATATGGAAGAGCCTAGCTAGAACAAGGGTGACAGTCCAAACGATTTCAAGGATAATACGACATGAGGAAGCCCGTACGAGGTACGGTAAAGGACTGAACTTATATACATGGAAAGAAACATATGATTTGAGTAACCTATATATGCGATATATTAGGTTGACATGGACCATTACACGACTTTGAGCAAGGGACATTCATGGTTAACACATGACGCGGGTAGGGATACTAGTACGAGAGGTGCAGAGCAAATATACATGTTAGAACTAGGAAGATTATGCATAATAGATACCGTGGGATGTTAGACGGGGTAGATACCTTGGGATAATGTACTCGATAGAAATCTGACGATGTGATACCTTGACTTATCATAACACCGTAGTTTATCATGATACCTTAGTTTACCTTGCCACAGTAGTTCAACCGGCTACCCTGGTTTATCTGTCTTGTAGTTATCCTTATGTTTACTTTCAGTTTATGCATGTCATGTTACCTTTACCTGTTTTTATACTGGAAGTAGATAGGACTTACTCAGTCTTTTTGACTGACCCGTTTTGTTTCGCCTCTTTTCTTCCGTTTCCCCCCCAGGTTTCAGGGAGGAAACAATGCTGTTTAGTTCGGACTTCTTCTGCTTGAAGGTCATCATGGATGGCTTGGACTTTTCTTGGCTATGGCTACTTTACTGTTTTTACTTGGGGAATAATTTATTAAAAAGTCTTTATGCTTCTTTACTATTGCAAGACAGGTTTTGATGTACTCTGATGTAAAAGGCTTTAGACCTTAATTATTGAATTTATGAAAGTTCGATTTTACTTCCGCTATTTTATATGTTCTGTCTTGTGATATTTCTGTGCATGTTTACCAATAATGCCCCTCTAAAGCTAGTGCATTCCTTTGCGAGTGACCCTAGCGGAGGCGGGGTGTTACATTTGGTATCAGAGCAGAAGATTACTAGACTGGGCAAAAGTTTTTAAAGACCTTCTGAAAATTATTTGAAAAACCGTTTACAAAGAAGCATTTTTCAAGAAAATTTTCTTTTAAAAGAGAAAGGCTATTCCCCAAAGGCCATTAGCATTATCCTTGTTTCCTTGATTGAATCTCTTTTCCTTTCTTTCCTCCATCTGTAGTCACAGTGGTTTTGACTGCGACTAGTCTTTCTAGCTGCGTAAGTGTTTTCCGTACGATGGAGGTGGTTCTCGAGAGACCGTTGCAGAGTTATGCATGAAAGGATAGTAAGAACAAGGATAAAGGATACGAGCTCAGGGATAAGCAACATGTTGGTATGGCTGAGTCCTAAAAGAAGGGAAAAAGATGAACAATGAAACCCATGACGAGAGAGTACCTTTGGCATGGTGAAACGGGACGGATAGTTAAGTATCATGGAACAGGGACAAGATCATTCGGAGGGCAATAGTATGCTCTCATTTCTAGGGTACCTCAGAAGGAGGGTAACGATCTTGTTAAAGGTTTAGCTTTTCTTCTCTATCATCATGTCGGGACTTTGTTTTGATCACCGCATCTTTTACGATAGTTGAGTCTCTGCACCTTAGTACTAGCGTAGTAGAGGATCCCGTTTTTGTCTCAAGTCCTATTGGAAGATCGGTCCATTTACTCATGGCTTGTTTGGATTTGAGAATGTCTATATCAAGTGTTGAGCTTGGAAATAATGCTTATGTTTATAAGTTGTGGATGGATTCTAGGGATGAAGTGGTTATCCAGTAAGGGGTGCCACTCTCGGTTTTCGAAGGAGGGTAGTTAGACTCTTGGCTTGCTTTGGTAATACCCTTGAAGTATCGCGTAACCTTTTGGGTTCTGTCATGATTAGTTACTTAGAATCCCTAGATGCCTTTGTTGGAAATTAGAAACCCGATCGAATGGTGTTCGCTAATAAGGCGGATGGTTTACTTCGATTATGTATGGGTTATGGGAATTACCCTAGTAAGTGCGCACGGTAACTTGTTTACTTTCAAGAGAAAGTTTTTCTACGTGGAACACCTTATGGTACAAGGTCCAGGATTCACTAGTGAATTTTGAGGGCTCGCATGGAATAATGTGTACGCAGTCCTGTTTGCGCCAAGTATTCTGGAAGGAGAATAAGTGCAAGTGGAACGAGAGGCGATGAGGAAATGAGTTCCAACTCATGTTATGGAAACAGGAAATAAGAAGCTGCGAAATCGTGAAGTAAAAGGGGCGGTCAAGGCACGATGGAACTAAGCTCAAGGTAATGCGACTCAGGAGACTGAAGACTAAATACGTGCATGATATCTCTTTTGGGAATATATCCTCGATCCCTGTTTTTCTGTTGAGCTTGCTTGTAGGCTATCTTTTATGGATATCCTCTCGGTCCTGTCTCTGCTACAAACCCCGTACGGAGTTTGTTTTGTTTATCTTCTCGACCCTGTTTCAGGGAATCTTAGGTAGAACCCTGTGGATGTAAACATGTATTTGAAACATGTTATGGTTGATATGGTTGCAAATGGTTGCAAGTGGTTGCTCGTGGATGCGCGAATTTACATTAGATATTGGCTCGACTCGGTCACATTTCATATTGCATATGCACGAGTATTTATACTTGTTTATGGATGAAATTGAATGTGTTATCATGCGGATGTTGCATATGGTTGAATGTTTGTGCACGCATATAGTGTATATGACTAGGACTATTTGCATACATGATGGATTCATAGCACTAAACATGTTTTTGCATTCAAAAGATTTTTCAGGCCTGATCATTAGCATTAGCTAAGGAACATGTACACACACGTTTTGCATACATTCATAAAGCATTAGGAGTCGTCTAAGGACAATGGTTGCTTGTGGATGATGGTTTGAGTAGATGGATGATGGATGGTAGGATATGTTCTTCCTAACTTTGAGATTTCGGGGACGAAATCCTTTAAGAAGGGGAGAATGTAACAACCCGAATTTTTACAACACGTTAAATCAAGAATCAAGACAGAATTAAATTATAAATTCTGAATCAAGTGAAACGGTCTATGCCATTGCGTTCGTCCCGGAAAAATACGCGAAATAGAGTCCGAGTTTTCGAGAATCGGAGTCCGTATGACCCGTTAAAGGCCCAAAGAAGATTTCTGGAAATTGGAACTTCAGAAATAGCTTTGAAAATCAGATCTGGGGCTAGGCGGGAAGTTTCCCGCCTAGGCCACGTCGACAGGGCTGTCGACAGGCCTGTCGACTTGGGCCCAGACCAAGTCGACAGCCCTGTCGACTTGCCTGTCGACAGGGGGTGGTCGGGGCAAGTTGCCTGGCGCACCTGTTTGTCTCACCTGGTCTTGTTCTTGGGCTGGTTCTGGAAGCTTCCGAGATCTGATGGTCCTGATCTATCCTAGGGTTAATCTAAGGGCCTAAAACTAACCTAATCTCTATAAAAAGACCCTAAACCTAACCTAAATCCCTAAAAATCAAACCTAGCAACTAAGTGCTGCCAAAATCAATTTTGATCATGGCCTCCATCTCCAATCCCTAGAGCCTATGCATTCAAATCGGGTTCAAATCAAAAGGTGCAAGCTTGCTACACCAAATAGAGGACAAATCAACGTTGCTATGCGAGTTTCATGACGGATCTTCATCAAAGGAGCCACCTTTCTTCGTCAAAACGATTCATGCTCCTAGTCCTCTTGCCACGCTATGTAAGTTCTTGCTACTTGTAGATTTAAACGATGATCTTGATGTGACATGGGATAAAATGCAAAGTAACATGAGTATGTTAGCCTATGGGAACCTAGTTTGCCCCTTTAGCATGAACATATGACTTTGGGTTATGTTGTAGCGACTAAACCATGCTATTCATGTTACATTGGACCTAGTTTGCCATGCAAGATTGGACCTTTGCTTGTGGTATGTTAGCATGCACACTTGAAACCACTTTGACTCATGAAACATGTGCATGAATGTGACTTTGAGGCTATGCAAGTATATGAACCCGAAATCCCTTATGATAATATGCAAGTTTACCTTTTTATCACATGAGTAACATGGGCATGTTCATCCCTTCATGATAGGCTTATGACATGAACACTTATGCAAGTAATCCCCTTTTATGTTATGCATGTTTGTGGCCAAATCCCATTGAGATACTATGCATGTTTGTGGCCAAATCACCTTATGACACTATGCATGTTTTTGGCCAAGGTTGTGCATGTGGAAGCCAATCCCTTTTTGGCATCATGCATGTTTTGAGGCCAATATGTGACGTAGTATCCTTACTATGTTGACTCGCTTTTGTTTGCGTTGGAAAACATGACTTTGGGGTAGTTAGATAAACATGAACATGTCGCGAAATCTTAACTTGAATATGACATGTGTTTATACTTGAAAATATGACTTGAAATATAAACATGGAAGTTAACATGTAAATATGCATAAAAACATGGGCTTGGGAATTTACCTATTAAGTTAGGTCTACCCATTGGGAATTTACCTATTAAGTTAGGTCTACCCAATTGCTTGAAAACTTGACCATGAACATGACACTAGGCTAAACATGAAAGTGGCCAACTCGAGGTTTGGTTGAGTTCGTAGCATAAATCTACCCGGACCCGCCCGGCTTAACTAGTAGCTACAAACAATAGGATCCAATGTGAGAAGTTGGTCATGTCGCGCTTAAGACCCGAGGTTAGACTAAATTGTGGTGTAAATCTACCCGGACCCGCCCGGCTTAACTAGTAACCACAACAAGGTCTAATGTGAGAGGTTAAGAGTGCATTAATTTAATTAATGCCACATGATAAGGTTAAGTAAACTTGACTAATGACACTTAACCGATATGACACGAATGGGTAGGTTAAGTGGGACCGGACTTGATTTCTTAATGACACTTAACCAATTTAGACTTGGTAATTAGATGAGGTTGTCTAACCTAAACACGGTAATTAGACGGGGTTAGGTAATTGATACTTAACTAACCTAACCACGGTAACTAGATGGGGTTAAGTAATCCACACTTAACTAATCTAAACACGGTAATTCGATAGGGTTAAGTTAAACACTTAACCAATTTAAACTTTGTAATTCAATGAGGTTAAGTAACCAATACTTAACCAACTTAATGTGATAATTTAATGGGGTTAAGCAACTTATACTTAACCAATTATACATGATGATTTGATGTGGTTAAGTGACCTAAACTTAACCAATCTAACTCGTTAATTTGATAAGGTTAAGTGACCTAAACTTAACCAATCTAACTCGTTAATTGGATGTGGTTAAGTGACCTATACTTAGCCAATCTAACTCGTGAATTTATGGAGGTTAAGTTAACCCATACTTAACCAATATAACGTGAAAACATGATAAGGCTAAGTCACGAATCACTTGAATACGCTTGACCGATTTGACTTGGTAATTTGACAAGGTCAAGTTAATTTATATAATTAACCAATCTAAAATGATAATTAGACGAGGTTAAGTTATGGATTGCTTAATATACTTAGCCAACTTGACACATGGTTTGTAGGGTTAAGTCTTGGACTTGGATACTTAGCCAATTTTGACATGGTTTGTAGACGAGCTAAGTTATGAACTTAAGTGACACTTAACCCATTAGATAAACCCTAATTCGGAGGATTAGCTAAATAACCATAGTTAACAAGGATTATGGAAATAAGGCTAAGTGGTAAACCTTAGTTAAGGGAAACTAAGTAATAATTCTTAGTCAAGGAAATTTGGACCATTTCTTAGATAGATTAGTAACCCGATACGTTAGGTCAACGTTTAAGTATGCGTGTAGGAGCAGGCTATCTGATTTAGATAAAGGCTCCAACGAACTGGGTAACGAAGCAGCGGCTTCGGGGAACGTGAGGATATTCTTGGGATCCCTCTGTGAGCTGCCAGGTCATTATACTAGGCTCACGAGAGGTTGAGGTCTGCGGTAGAAGAACCAAGAATATGCCTTGGTTGCTATGCGAGAGACCTAAAGACTGGGGTGGATAGCAGTGAGTCGACGAATACATAAGGTGCCCGAGATAGCAAGTTCGTCGATCATCTACCATCTTGAGTCAAGCGTGTACGTACGGAAAGGCAGGGAACACCCAACAGACCATAATTGCTATCTAATTATGGGTGAGGTAGGCCGTAGGATGTGGGTTGGCCGGAGTGTAGTTCTCATGCAAGATTTTCTCTTGTGTTGCCTTTCACTAGTTGAGGGAGGGGTCTCGTGGGACCATAGCCACGTGTAGAAAAGCAGACCTTAGTATCTGCATCGGCAGATAAATCTAAAGCTCCCGACCGAGTCCTGTATTTCTTGTTTTGCCCTGTGACAGGACTCGGATGGCACGATGTGATACATGTGCATACAGTTATAGAAAAACGATTCACGATGAATGCGTGGGAAAAAGGGCGCGGTTGAAGGTTAGCGTAATCACTAGTGGCCTAGGTGGTTTAACCCAAACCGAAATACGAAAGCGTGCAATAGGTAAGCGTAATCCCTAGTGGTGCTAGGTGGCGTAAGTCCTAGTAGTTCAAACGATGATTCATATGGAAGAGCCTAGCTAGAACAAGGGTGACAGTCCAAATGATTTCAAGGATAATACGACATGAGGAAGCCCGTACGAGGTACGGTAAAGGACTGAACTTATATACATGGAAAGAAAATATGATTTGAGTAACCTATATATGCGATATATTAGGTTGACATGGACCATTACACGACTTTGAGCAAGGGACATTCATGGTTAACACATGACGCGGGTAGGGATACTAGTACGAGAGGTGCAGAGCAAATATACATGTTAGAACTAGGAAGATTATGCATAATAGATACCGTGGGATGTTAGACAGGGTAGATACCTTGGGATAATGTACTCGATAGAAATCTGACGATGTGATACCTTGACTTATCATAACACCGTAGTTTATCATGATACCTTAGTTTACCTTGCCACAGTAGTTCAACCGGCTACCCTGGTTTATCTATCTTGTAGTTATCCTTATGTTTACTTTCAGTTTATGCATGTCATGTTACCTTTACCTGTTTTTATACTGGAAGTAGATAGGACTTACTCAGTCTTTTTGACTGACCCGTTTTGTTTCGCCTCTTTTCTTCCGTTTCCCCCCAGGTTTCAGGGAGGAAACAATGCTGTTTAGTTCGGACTTCTTCTGCTTGAAGGTCATCATGGATGGCTTGGACTTCTCTTGGCTATGGCTACTTTACTGTTTTTACTTGGGGAATAATTTATTAAAAAGTCTTTATGCTTCTTTACTATTGCAAGACAGGTTTTGATGTACTCTGATGTAAAAGGCTTTAGACCTTAATTATTGAATTTATGAAAGTTCGATTTTACTTCCGCTATTTTATATGTTCTGTCTTGTGATATTTCTGTGCATGTTTACCAATAATGCCCCTCTAAAGCTAGTGCATTCCTTTGCGAGTGACCCTAGCGGAGGCGGGGTGTTACATTTCAGTTCATACGTTGTTTTATACTGGAGCATCGAATTCTTTCATTTGTAATGAACTTGTGTGCCGCTTGTGTTTGGAACCCAAGATTTGTGATATTCCTTTGATTGTGATTAATCCAGTTGGGGGTTCGTCTAGCCTTTGTATGCTTTGTCGTGGTCTTGTTTTATCGAGTTATGGTTGCTCTTTTGTATGTGATTGCTTTGTTTTGAACATCGCTAGGTTTCGAATTATCTTCGGCATGGATTGGCTCAAGAGGTATGCCACAAGAGTGGATTGCTAGAAGCTAGAGGTGAGAGTCGGTGATGTGGTAGGGCGAAAGGTTTTGATTCAATGTAAACTCGAAGACGGGGTTTTCATGAGCTATTTTTATTCACTTGTGATTCCATAGGAAGACTTGTTTTCTGTGCTGATCGCTAATGAGTTTTAGGATGTCTTTGACGGGGTCAAAGGGTTGCCGCCGCATTGTGAGATTGGGTTCAGAATCGATTTGGTTGAAGATGCTAGACCAATTGTTTTGGCTCTTAGGCAGATGGCGGCTAAGGAACAACGAGAGTTAAAGGTGCAAGTTTGTGACCTTTTAGGAAAAGGATTCATTAGGAGAAGTGTATCCAAATGGGGTGCAATAGTTGTGTTTGAAACCTAGGCCGATGGCTCGTTAAGGTTGTATGTGGACTATCGTGAGATGAACAAGGTGACCAAGAAGATCAAGTATCAGTTGCCGAGGACAGGTGACTTATTCGATCAGCTTCACGAAGCCAAAGTGTTTTCTCTGATGGATTTAGCAACGGGATTCCACCAGTTGAGGGTGGCAATTGATAGCATTCCAAAGAATGCTTTTAGGACACCATCCGTTTTCTTTGAATGGTTGGTGATGCCATTTTGGTTGACTAATGCACCAACCTATTTTATGGGTCTTATGAATTGATTTTTCAGAGATCGATTGAACAAGTTCGTGCTTGTACTCGTGGATGATATTTTGGTTTACACCTAGAATGAGGAAGAGCATAAGACACACTTGAGAGTTGTTTTAGAAATCTTGCGAAAGCATCATATAAGAGCTAAGTTTTCGAAGTGTCTCTTTTGGAAGAGCGAAGTGAGGTTCTTAGGCCACGTTGTTTCTGGAAATGGAATAGCGTTTGACCTCGCTAAAGTGGCTGCCATCCAGGACTAGGATAGACCTAAGAATGCCACGACGTGAGAAATATCCTTAGGTTGGCTGGCTATTACTGATGGTTTATCATGGATTTCCCAAAAGTGGCTACACTGCTGATAGTATTGACGAAGAAGAACCAAGTGTTCACATGGAATGCAAAGTATGATCAAGCTTTTGGAATCCTGAATGAGAGGCTGATGAGTGCTCCTGTATTGACCATTCTGGGTGGGAATGACGAAATGGTGGTGCACACCGATGCATGCTGTGCTTGACTTGGGGTAGTACCAATGCAGAAGGATAAAGTTGTGGCCTACCCGAGTCAACAGCTGAAGCAGCTTAAAAGGAATTTTCCAACACCTGATTTACAGTTGGCGGCGATCGTGTTTGCTTTGAAGATGTGGCGATACTACCTGTTGGTAGTTCGATTCGAGTTGTTCACGGATCACAAGTCATTAAAGTATCTTTTCTCCCAAAAGGATTTGAACCTTCGGCGGTAAAGGTGGTTAGAGTTTCTGGCCTCATATGATTTTGATATGGCCTACACTCTTGGTGAAGGTAACGTAGCTAAAGATGCATTGAGTCAAAGGATGCAGGATTGGGAGCAGTGTCTTCGAAATGAAAAAGCCTCGAGTACTTGACAGGATTTGATTTTAGACCATGGTGTGAGTTGGAAATTGAACAGTTAGCAAGCTTGTCTATAAGATCTATTCTCATCGAAAGGATTGCCAAGAGCCAAAAGAAAGATGCAAAGCTTGTTGAGTTTATCCAGGAGTTGGAAATAGACGATAAAGAGTTCGAGGTCGATCAAGAAGGTTGACTTTGAAAGCAAGGATGATTGGTTGTTCCTGATATCGACGGATTGAGAGATGAGGTTCTGAGGTAATGTCATCACTTGAAGTTGATGATTTATACTGTTGGTAATAAGTTGTATTAAGATATGAAGTGATCTTTCTACTGGGAAGGGATTTAAAGAGATATTGGAAAGTTTATTTCCAAATGCCTGAGCTGTCAATTGGTGAAAGCTGAACAGAAAAAGCCGAGTGGATTACTTCAGCCATTGGAAGTTCCTACCTGGAAGTGGGGGCAGATATCGATGAATTTTGTTGATGGAATTCCTCGAACCAGGGAAGGAAACGAAGGAATTTGGGTCATCGTGGATCGCTTAACCAAAAGTGCAAGATTTATTCCTGTCAAATTGACTAGGACGGCATTGAAGTTGGCTGAGCATTATATAAAATGGATAGTTTGATTCCATGGTATCCCGAAGAGCATAATAAGTGATAGGGATCCATTATTCACAGGTGGATTTTGGAAGAATCTGCAAGAAGCTTTGGGAACCGAGTTGTGTTTAAGTACGGCTTATCATCTCCAAACTGGTGGTCAAACCAAGATGGTTAACCGGGTTTTTGAAGATCTCCTGAGGGCTTGTGTGTTAGACTTCAGAGGATCATGGGAAGACTATATACACCCAGTCGAATTTGCATATAACAACGTTTACTAGTCGAGCATTGTGATGGCACCGTATGAGGCATTTTATGGTAGAACGTGTAATTCTCTAGCATGTTGGTTAGAAACTGGAGATAGGATGATACTTGGGCCTAAGATGGTTAGAGGGACATCAGATTGTATCAAGATCATTCTGCAACGAATGACGGAAGCCACGATTGTCAGAATAGTTGCACCGATAAGTGTTGAAAAGATTTGGAATTCGACGTTGGAGATATGGTTTTCGTGAAGATTTCGCCATTGAATCATGTTGGTTGGTTCGGAAGGAAATGGAAGTTATCTCCATGGTTTGTTGGGCCATTTTCGATAATCAAGCAAATTGGAAAGCTTGCATATAGATTGGAGTTACCCAAGAATATGTTAGGTGTGCATAATGTTTTCCATGTGTCATTTCTTCGGAAGTGTGTATACGATTCAAATTTGGTGGTATCTCCGGAGCAGTACAAAGACTAGAAGTTAAGACTATAGTTACAAAACCTTGTAAGACGCTTCATATTGTGGGGAATGACACGAAATTGCTTTGGAGGATGACGATTAAGCTAGTCAAGGACAATGGAGTGAGGATGATGACGATTGTATGTAGGAGACAGAAGAGAGTATGAAGAGACCCATCAAGAACTCTTCGTTGGTGTGATCCACAACTGTCGTGTCATTCTTACCCCATTGTAACTTGTATTATTATCATCATTGTTGTTGTTAGAATCCTGCATGCTAGGATAAGGCTATGGATTCTTGGTTTGATGGCTGCTTGTTTGGATGATAGAATTGGCTGCTTGTTGATGATAAGCATGCAGAATTGTTTTGTTTTCCTATGTTGGCTAATGGTTGTTGGGATTTCGGGGGCAAAATTCCTAAGGGGGAATGTCACTACCCACATTTTACGTATCGAAGGATTGTAAAATATTTTTATTTGATTTCATGAGGGTTGGATCATTCTCATATTTTGATATGTTTGATATGGAAGTGTGAGAAATGTCCATAATTTTACCAATTTTATTTGTGACCATTTTTCCTCTGTCAGTCTTTTATAGGGAATTAATTTTGATTGAATCAGGTGCTGGGATAAGTTTCATTGGAAATGAAATGGTTTTGCCAATTCTGTGGAGTGCTCACATTAAAGATTTGGTTCAGCATTTCAGGAGAAATCGCTGTTTTAGTGTTCCAAAGGTTATGTTCAGGTTTTTAGAGCCATAATCGGCTGATTTTGAGAGGCCCATTGGTGGGCCGGTAGTAGGCCAAAAATAGGAGGTTAGAGGCAAGGAGAGAGGGTTACATTCTTCATTCTCTCATTTGGTTGAGCTCGTGATCCTCCTTGTTCAATCAAATACACTTTCCACCATTAAAATTATATATCTACATAGGAGAATCGAAGATCTACATTTTTGGAAGCTAGATCTACACTAATTGAAGAGAGATTTCATCAAATCGAAGAGTTTGAAGAGTGTTCTTCGCTATTCAGATTGAGTAATCGGTGATTTTGTGTTGTTTTGGGAAATTGGTGAGTGGTATTCATATCTCATATGGATTCAACCAAATATATGAGTGATTGATCTTATTTTCATCATTTTAGAGTTGTTTTCACCTTGATCTTCATCATAGTAAGTACATTTTCATTTGAATCACCATAGGATCTAATCTAGCAACTTAAACCCGGTAACTCCTATGTTAATTCATATGTTTATTCAAGTTGGATCCATTATTTTTCATTATTTGGTAAATTTTATATGATTATCGAGGATAATTGTCCTTTTGATGTCGTTGATGGATTCATAAAGTGATTGCGGTCGAACTGTATGATTTAGATGATTTGATTTTGTCAGTATTGTCGTTTGGCATAGATTTGGTCGAGTTTGGAGTTATTTTGGTCAAATCTAAGAGATGGGTCATTTTCTATGATTCAGGTCCTCGGAGCCAAGGTCGGTGTTGACGTAGCATTGTTGGATCGTGGCTTGTGACTCAAGAAATGGGGCAAAGTCGCATAGGGTAGGTCGGGTCATAGGTATTTAGCTTGAAATAGCGGTTCTTTGGATGGTTAGGTAGTGAATGACCAAAAGTGGAAGGTTCAGACCGTGTGAGTACCAGGTCATTGGGCGGTCTAATGGGTTAGGTCGTCCGAAGCGTGTTTAAGATAAGGGAGTCCGACTGTTAGATTAAGGGTGGCATGCTAGGTCGTGGAACGACCTAAAGGGTTAGGTCGTGATTTGCGTGGTTTGAGCTGAGGGAAGTCACGTCGTGGGTGATTAGGTCGGGGAACGACCTAAGGGGTGGCGACCTAAATTGTGTTGAACCTTATATTGATGTTGTTAGGTTTGCCGATGGTTACGACATCGATGTATATCAAGATGGGAACGTTCGAAGTGATGTGATGTATTTGTTGATCGTCATAATGTGACGAATGTGAAGATAACTCAAGTGTTGAGCTGTGGATAATGGTTGCTCAAAGGGGACTTGAGTTTGTGAATAGTCACCGGTGATAACGACTAGAGATGCGAAGACTGAGAGATTATCGTTGTCGTAAGTTCTAGCAGACTCAAAGCAGGGGTACTTTGAGCAGTAGCGAAGGTTCTCGTACATTGGGCAGTCGTAAAGAGCCTAGTTGTCGAGATTTTGAAGGAAAATATACGATTCATGAAAACGTATGGAGTTTTAGCTAGAACTAGGTTTTACCATTGGCCCTTGACATATGGTAGGTGGTAGTTATATGATTAGTGATGGTTTCAAATTAGGAAGGGCAGTGGTAGACTTGTCCTGGATGTTTGGTTGTTTGCTTTTACCATCTCAGCTAGATTGTCGGAAGTTGGATGAGATGTTTCTTAGGTGCTTGTCTTATATTGGTTTAAGCCTCTAGGAATTGTGCTTAAGGAATGTTGAACTCGATTAGGATGATTTATGTGAGATGTAACTAATTGATATGGTTGCTATTAAGTGATGGCTATTTCTGCTATTGTTTGGTTATTTATTATTGCCATGGTTGAATTATTGTTTCTTGATTGCTGAATTGTAAAGGCTATCACTGTCAGATGTACGTAAGGCAGGTTTGGGTTCTTCTCTGGTGTGTGGTTGATTTGGTTGTTAAATCTATCTATTCTCGTGTACTTTATTGATGATGTTAGATAGTTGTTTTAACTCTCACTAAGACTATTATCTGACTTAAGGTTTTATGTTTCCCTCTTATTAATTTGGGTTGTTCATCCGGATGTAGATGGACAGACTGAGTAGCAGGTGATAGGTGATATGCCTTGGTGAGAAAATGCTATTATACGATGACGAGCAGGAGGCTGGCATATTTCTTTTCTATTTCCTAGTATTTTGTTTCTGCTGTTTATTGAGTGTTGTACTAAGGCCAGTTGTACATATACTATTGTTGTGATCCAAATTGTATGGATATTCTTTCTAGATGTTATGAAAGTTTCAAGTTTCTGCTCGTATGTGCTCCATTATAAATGCTTGATGTATATGTCCTATTATATTTTATCCTTGCACTGTGAGTAATAAGACAGGTTTCATATTGTGCTATTCAACTCTGATTATCGTACATAGCTGCTTGGCACATCTTTCAGCGCATTATTTCCCTTGTCTAATGCAGGATTTATGGGTGGCCGTTAGATTTAAGTAGCCTCCTAGTACTAGTATCGAAACTAAGCAAATTAGTATCGATAGCCCTTTACTTCAGCCTTGCCTCGTTTCATACTTACCTTTCTTAAGGTCATCAGATCATACGCTTTCAGCCTTCCTTTATTATCTACCTTTGGCATCACATGATATGCTTTTGGAGTTAAATCCATATTGAATGCCTTCGGTGTCGGCACTGCCTTAGTGCTATCTCCTTTCGCCTCGGTACCAAGCCTCTGCCTCTTATGTTGGCACTAATAGCACATTGACCAAACCTTCCATTTTTTCTTTCGGTACCGGTTGTCCTAATTAACTTGTGTTTGTTATTTTCTTCCAAAACACACTCTTAGCGCTAGTAATGCTTTGATACCCCTCCATCGGCATCTAGTTTCACTATCGAATTTGGAAGTAACATCATTAATTAACAGTGAATGGACAATGTGGCATACTTAAGTAATGAGCAGTTGATGATCAAAGCATGGCTTATTGAAGCGTAGCTTTGTGTATATCGTGGCCTCGGCAAACTTCACAACCTAGAATAGCCAAAATAGGAAGAAATGCAATAGAGTTATGGGTTTCTTGCTTCCTTTTATACAAAATGCATACCACGGTATGGAGTCCAGATATTAACCTATGTGGAAAACATCTACTTTTATAGTTGTTTTTTTGCGAGTACACGGTTAAATGTTGATAATGGCCGGCAGGTAACATACTCTGGCGTACTCTAAGTTATCCAGTCGGGGATAACCCCGGCCTTGTGTAGCATGAGGAGCATCATTTGATCCTCGAACATCCCTGTAGAGGTGTTCGAATTCAGTTTGGTATGGAAGTTACTTAGCCTGGTCATTTGTTGGAAACCCAATCTCCACTATGAGCCCACACATTTTTAGTTTATAGCTTGTTACAAGAACACGTCAGTATAACAGCTTGTGGCATTATGCTGACTATGATTGATACATTTACTTTCGAAAGGATTTTTCGCACTATGCACTAATAATAGTATGAAAGACGATTTTCATGTATTAAAGCATTTCGACTATCGTATGCACTAATATTCATATGGAGTAAACCCATTCCGTGTTTAGCGGCATGGTCTGGTGAACTACTTAAATTTAAAATAATCCTAAAAACAATCGTTTAGAGTTCTCACACCGGTCCCATGATTGACTTGGATTTTATTGTTCCTACACCTAAACTTTAGGTGTTCAAAATTTTTCACTTGGCTAGCTAGAAGTTTGATTTGCAGACTTAGTCCTCGGAGCTGGATTCAGGATTGGAGCTAGAGTTATATTTTGGATCGTTTTTCTTCCACTTAGAGTGTGTTTTTATTTCTTTCCGCTGTGTTTCTGTTGTAATCCGATGTTGTAATATGATATTTCTTATAATTCTGATGTTATATTATTATAATAATAGTGGAAAGGTTCCTTTACATTTGTGAAAATATGTAAGTACCCCTAATAATCCTCCTTTTTTGAACGGTTTGAGTCAGTTTAATTACCGGTTTAACTGGGCGAAATTGAGGGTTGTTACAGAAGTGGTATCAGAGCTTTGGTTTATACAAAGCTTTAGGGTATGAATGATTTAAACAAAAGGGGAAGTACTCATTAGAGTTGGGATCAGTAATATCCCATAATGACGAACTCATTATAGATAGGGTTAGTGATGCCCTAAAATGAGTTTCTGGAGTACTATAATCAAGAGAGCGCCTTTTCACATAAAACAAATTAAGTTTTTGGAATAATATGTTTGGAAATATAATAGGATTCATGTTAAGATATATACTTGGGTTAAATTTGTTAATTTTTCTCCAAATATACTGGTTAATATGGTTAGAAATTGAAATAAACAATAAATTCATACCATAAGACTTTGTAGTAGTAGAATGACTCCAAATTCTAAGATTTTTCTTATTTTTATAGTCATAAACACTTGAGTGTTAGATAGTACCTGTCCTGTTTCCTTACCGGTAACGATGATAGTAGCTTTGAGTCTAGCTCAAAGAATCGGATTATAGATATACCTTGTGATGACTCTAGTGAGGAACATTTAGGAAACCATTCCTCTGGCGAGTACGAGATTATTGAGATCGAGGATTCCACACATACTAAGGATCAGAAGGAGTATGTAGAGAGTGATGAGAGACTTGATTCTAAGGTTGATGTATGGGAGGTAGATGTACCTAGTAGGGATGAAGATATAATGGATATAGGTGAGGTTGTACCTCTTCAGCAGGACAGTAACATTGGGATATACAAGGATATCCCCTAAGGTAAAACAGATGGGTTGAGCAGAGGCTGCAAATCAGTTGGCATTGAGATAACACCAGGATTTGATGATGCTATGATCGATGCGATATGGCAGGAAGTCTTAGATGAGCAGGATCAGGAGCCAATGGTGCAGATACTTGATGATTAGGGTCCTGAATGGTACCTAGCCTCTAAGTTTGCTGACAATGAGGCTGCAAAGATTATTGACGATGAGGAGCACTTGGACGACAAGGGTGATGGAGTAGTTATAGATGACGATGATGGGTATTTGGCAGATGATGAGATAGAGATGATTAATGAGGATTTTGCTGACAAGGAGCTAGAGTAGCACAGTTTGTCTACACCATTGGGTCAGATATGTCAGAGGATTAATGAGATTGAGATAGATGGACTTTGTATATACTGCATATAGTTATCTTAAGTGATTAGATGCACTAAGATGTTTTGGGCTAGGAACATATTTTGGTGACTAGAACCTTGATAGGTATACTTTTTGTTGATACGACATGGACCACCTTAAGTACGTAGTACATACATAGGTTGGATGATTCCGTTGTACTTGAATGTGGATGTACTCAAACATGATACATTATGATACTTTTTGTGTTGACTCCAATATTCTTGTTATGTTACAATTCCCTATATATTCTATCCGACGTTTCATAAAATTTAAAAAGAATTTTCCGAATTTAAGTCACTAAGTAACTCCATTTACTTTTCAGGGTCGAAAAGTTTTACGGAGCGGGTGAATGTAACAATGCAGAATTTTTAACCAATCTAAAAGCTAATTTTGGGATATAATTTGAATTTTTATGGATAAAAATAGATTTAATATAAATTAAATATTTATTTGAAATAATTAAAATAAATATAATTATTTTATATGATATTTCAAATATTTTTTAATCAAATTACAAAATTGTCATTTTAACCAGAATTTATTAAGTTTTGTTATAACAAGATTTTCTAATATGTGTTTATAAAACTATTTGTAAGCGATCTTTTATTAAATTTTATTTGTTA
The DNA here is from genome assembly GCA_030737875.1 of Allium sativum. NCBI lineage: Eukaryota > Viridiplantae > Streptophyta > Magnoliopsida > Asparagales > Amaryllidaceae > Allium > Allium sativum. The sequence continues at coordinate 36,672,397 of JASFAX010000020.1, read as the reverse complement.
AGTATTGTGCATGAAAACATGATTTATATTTTAATTTGTTAAATAAAATATCATCAAAATTTTGTCGATAATATGGCGGCATAAATCGTATTTTATCGAATTTATTATCGGATGTTTAAGTGAATAAACAATAGGCTAGAACACTTGAATTGGTAAAGGTTGAAAGGCGCTACGAATTAGTAACATTAAGTATGACCAAATGTGTTGCCAATATGCACATGTTTTGGAGTTCACGATTTTATGGAGCTAATGGCTTTTTTATGGTGGTTTGTATTGGTGTCTTTGTGCATCTTTATAATCTCCCTACATTGGACATGTGTCCATGAAGAAAATGACCAAAATGCACCTTGAAATGCCACAAAAAAAGATGCCATACACCTTCATTTTACACACCATCTCTACACTTTCTTCTCTCCCATTTCTTCCTCACTACCTCTCTTCCCACAGCCCGCCAGCATCTCCACCAGCATCCGCCGCCTCCCCTTGCTCCGGCTATCTCCCTACCATCCAAAAACACCTCTAAAAACCCAACTCCCTTCCACCCATTCTCAACTTCCACACCCTCCACGTCATCCTCCACCCTTTACCGTTTCCTCCAGTGCCGCACCATCCACCTAGTTTCTCCCCACAAGCAGCCGAGTTCTGCCTCCTTCCTTTGTCGTGGACCCCACCTCCCCACTTTCAAAGTTCGGGCACCCTTCTTAAAATAAAAAATAGAAAAAATATATATGTATATGTATATGTGTATATAAATGCATATGTACTTGGTCAACGTATCGGTGCAAGCGAAGTTCTGCTCGACGATGCCCGCCTGTCTCGCCTACCGTGAAGAATTAGAAAGCTATGAGGGTGAGAACAATTTAAATTCATACACTAGTTTAATATGCACAAATTAGCGATATTTTACTAGTGTCGTTAATAAAATTGGTAATGGAAGGTTGATGATTGTTAGAATCTGATGACGGATGATGGTTTTATATATTAGAACACACAAACACACACTATTAAGCTTTATTGGATATAATCCATACAATTAATTATTATTTATTTAATGATATTGATGATGGTTTCTATGAATGTTTATAATGTTGTTAATGATTGTGGCACACTATGACACTTCAGTTATGGTACTGCATCAGTGGTCGACTGAATCTCGTTCAAAGTTGGAAACGTAAACGATATTATATTATTATAACAATAAGAATTTGATTTGAAAATTTATTTTTGAATTTAGAACTTTAAATAGGTTAGAAATGAAAATGTAAATGAATAATTTCCGTAAACGAGAACATTTTATCAAACGAGTTTTTGACATTAAACGAGGTGTTAATTTTAAAACGATAAAATTGGTTTTGTTTTTGAAAAGTGAAGTTTGATTTGCCTATCTAGGAATGTTTTAATTCAAACTAATTGTGCTAATGGTCCTACATTATTTTTATATTAGCGACTACAGATTTTGAAGTTATCAGATTAAATTTTGAAAAACAATATTATTATAAAAATCAAATTTTAATTAAATTGAATTCGAAGTCAAGTATTTGAAATATCATTTTCAAATGAGTATATGTATATTTATAAATGTTTATAACCGTATAGGAACCCATTCAGACAAAGTGTTATTGAACGACGGTATTTGGTCTTAATAAAACTAATCGCTCATCGATAGCTCGAGAATTTCGACCAATAGCTTTAATTGGTTATAACTTGAGCATTTAAATCGAATTTTAGTGAAACGAAAAAAAATTGCTTTCAAATTACATGGTGTTCAAGTTGAAAAGAAAATTTTCAATTTCCAATATGTACTTTTCAAGTTTTGTTCAAGAAAGTTCTGAAAAAGGTCGTTGTATTTGCAGTTCAGTGATCGTAACCGTAATCAATTATTTTCGACATTTTAAAAGTATGGAATTTTTTATTGTAAACATTATAAATTATTCAGAAGTGATTTGAATTGGAAATTTTAGTTTGGAATGGTATAAAGGTTATTTGGATCAAACTAGCATATATAACTGTTTTGTAATGCTTTTGAAATGCTTTTGTAACGCTTCTTTTAAAATAATCTGTTTTAAAGTTTTTAACCCGCAAGCTATTATATGAGCTGCAAGTAATCATTTTCAAATGATTTGTGAAATATTTTGAAGGTTTAAAATTATTTAAATGTTTAATACTAAATTTAAATTGTTTTATTTAATATCAAAAGAGTTTTCCAATTATAAATTAATTGGATATATTCGGAGATGAATCTTCAAATGTTTAATATTATCACTGTAGATGATAGCCCTTACTATATGAGGAATTTACAAGGTATTTTACCATTATTCTGCTTATAGTATGGGTTGGATATAAAGAATTTTATTAAGGATAAGTTGATGAATTTTTATCCAGATCTAATATCAAGGGTTCTGATAAATATTGTGAACTAAGATATGGCTTTCCCTATTTGATTGAGATAAGTTAGAAATATTTTTTTGGATATTTGATATGAAATTCTGTGTTGTAAACGTATACTATTTAAGGAATTTGGAAGATATTTATATTTTTATTTCGCTTATAGTATTCGTTGATTATGAGAATTGGTATCGAATTTAAGTAGACACAATTTTTGTGTAACTTACGTTCAATATTGACTGATTTGGGTTTTCTTGTGGATGGTATCTTCAACAATATCATTCTTGAACCCTAATGTGATTAGGTTGTGGAAATTCATACCGTAATTGGGGATTTGATAAAAACTTTGATTTGAGGAAAATTATGTAATGAGTTTGGAAAGACTTATAATCATTTAATTAAGATTAAAGAATTGAATGATGAGAAATCATTCTAAATGGAAATAACAAATGAAATTACGAAATGTGGATTAAGGATTTTCAAAATAAACTGGATTTTGGATATTTAGTTATCAAAATGAAAAAGTTAATTGAGATTTCTGAAGCTAAATTATCTTTGATTCAAAAAGATATGGTTTAAAGGGAAATGAATTTTTGAAATATGGATTTGATTAAAGAATAATTTAAAAATGGATTTAACGAAATTTTAATTGAAAAAATCCAAGATGAAAGGAGATTTGGTTGAAATCCTTTGTGAGCCATAGTTGTGTTTTTAAATTTGCACTTACTATTTCTAAAAACCAGGATCAGATTTATGTTCGAAAACCATCCCAAACAATAATGCGACATTATGGAGCAATTGAAGGCATTGAAGACGGCGAACAATAATGCGACATAAGTGGCAAGAGGTCTGGATGTATTTGTAGATTTATCCGAATTTTGGTTTCATTCGGACCTAGAACAGACTTGCGTGGATTGTATGTCCGACATTGTAATTGACTGCATAGCACTAATCTTTATTTGATATATATATATATATATATTTGTTTGTTGGCGGAGAATTTATTCTCTTAGCTTAACACCCTTCTTTGAGACATATGAGCTTAGAGGTTTTATATTATTATACATCAATTATGCACGATGAATGGACAATGTGGCATACTTAATTGATGAGCTAATGACGATCAAAGCATGTCTTATTGAAGCTTAGCTTTGTGTATATCGTGACATCGACATTCCTCATACCCTTGAAATGACCAAAGAAGGCAAGAAATGGAGTACGGTTATGGGTGTGTTGTCTCCTTTTAAATAAAAGGTACACCATGGTATGGAGCCTAGGTATTAACCTTTGTGGTCAACTTTTGTGGTTGTTGTGGCACAGGTACCTGGTTAAAAGTTAGTAATGGCTGGGAGGTGACATACTCGGCCATACTATAAGTTATACAGTCAGGGATAGCCTAACCTTGTGTAGCACGAGGATCGTTGGTTGATCCTCGAACATCCCTCTAGAAGTTCTCAAATTTGACTCGGTAAGGAAGTTCCTTACCCTAATCATTTGTTGGAAACCAAATCTTCACTACAAGCCCCTATGTTTTTAGTTTTATAGCCTTTTGGTTACTTGTAGGAATACATCATTATAATGGGATGGGGCACTATGCTGGTTATGATTGATACATTTACTTTCGAAAAGATTTTTCATACTATGCACTAATAATTATATGAAAGAGGACACTATCAAAGCATTTTTTACTATCATAAAGAGAAACCTCGCCCAAGTGTGCATTTACATTGTGTGTGTGTTCTGCAAGACTTTATGTTAGTTTCATTTCTCAAAAAGCCATTGCGAATTTATATGCACTGGTATTCACATGGAGTACACCCATTCCGTGTTTAGCGGCGTGGTCCGGTGAACTAGCTAACTTTAAAATGAATATAAAAACAACTGTTTTGAGTTATCACACTAGTCCCACGACTTACCTGGAGTTTATTTTCCTTCTCCTAAACTATAGATGCCATAATTTTTCACACGGGAAGCTAGTTATTTTGTTCGTAGATTTAGTCCTTCGAACTGGATTCAGGATTGGAACCAAAGCTGTTTTTTGGATCTCGTTTATCCCGTTGATAGTGTATTTATATTTCTTTCCACTGTTTTTTTGTCGTACTCTGATTTTTCTTGTAACTCTGATGTAATATTATTGTAATGATAATGGAAAATTCTTTTACTTTTGCACAAATGTGTAAGTACCCCTAACAATTCGTCTCTTTGAAACGGTTTGAGTTAGTTTAACTACCGGTTATAACTGGGAAAAAAGGCGGGTCATTACAATTAAATAAATATTCATGATATTGTGCTTGCTATGGTTGTGAAATTCCTTGTGATATGATCTCTAAAATGTGTTGATGATAATAAACATTAGAAATCTAATTTAAAGGTCCACCACTCAGTATCACTGTTTAATATAAAGGCCTAAACTTTTTTATATTATTATTGTAGGAAAGTGCTCTGTGCAAGGATGGGTGTAGGGCAACAGTGTAGGGAACATTGCTTATGTCCTATACTTAATAAAAGAAGAAGCTACGGGTGCAATGGATTTCCATTTGCTGAGGTCCTATGCTTTTGAAGTACTCCATTAATAATTTTTCTGTGATTTTGTCTTCTCCATAAAAATATTATATCAACCTAAAGCATAAATGATGGTTAAATAAAAGGGGATTAGGATGTGCCTCCTCAAAACATCCATGACCACAAGGAAACAACAATACAAATTAATATAGATTATTAAATGTTTGTTGCATATGTATGTTGGGATTTTATAAATGCATATTAAGTGTTTATTCTTGCATTAATTTTATATGAGGTGAAGTTGCTTGCTATCAATTTGCCCTACTGCTATGAATAAATTGTAATCTAAAAGGAAGCATTATTTGAAATGGGGAGGAGGGGGGAGGGGAAGGAAAGGGAAGACTTAGTTATGAACAAAAGAATAATCAGGTCGAGGGAAAGCTACCCTGAGTAGCTTAGCATGGACCACAATGCAACCTTGTGTATGACTTGTTTAAACACAGGGATCCAAGTGTCTGGAAACAAGAAGGGGGTTCCAAACAATGTGCGCCTTATGACTTGTGTATAGTACGACCTGATTATGAAGGAAAGATGAGCTCATAAATTAACTTGTGACACACATAGACCTATTAAATTACAAGGGGAAATTTTATGAGTTGGGTGGGATATGTAGGAATTATATGTATTAATGATTTATACGTGTTGTGAATAAGTTCTTGTGCTGATGTATTTGTCGAGTCATTCATTTGTTGTAATTCGTTGGATGGAAGGAACTTTAGTATATGCAGGTTTATGTTTGCTAAATAAAGCATACGAAAATGTTTGAATAAAATTAGTATTGCATTATGGATTGAACCACTGATCCGTTAGGTTTGAATAATCATAAACGTTGCCAATATTAATCCAAAGGAACTCTAACGAATATGCACATATCCAGCTTGATATTAATGTGACATGGACCATATGAGAATACTACCATCATATTTAAATAAGAAAGCTTTAACTTGATTAACTTGACTGGTCAAAGGTCATGTATTAAGCGAATTCTAACACCAAGCAACATGTATAACCCTATCACTTTAATGTATTGGGGTGTCTTATATCATAATGGGCCAGTTTTCAATGTTTTGCAGGCAGTAAAGATGCTATGAGAAAGTACGAAGGATTACCTGAAAAAGATGTTATACATGCTTCATTATTATGACAGTTAAATTCTGCTAGAATATTTAGCTAAGATTGATATTCTTTGATGTATTATTTTGTTATATGCTAGGTATTTAAACCAAATTGTTTGCTAAAATTATGAATATGTATTTTAAAGTAATAACCTGTAAAATTCTAAAATGAACTGATAAAAAGATTTTGAGAAAGGAAAACATATTTTTTTAGTATATGTTCATTTGTATAAACCCCAAATAGTAGAATATAAGAAAGTAATATATATGAAAGACAGTGAATGTTTACCGAAGCTAGTGATAAACGAAGTTTATAGGCTATTAACCGGCTTTTTGGCCCGGTTCCCCAAAGTACACAAGGCACGCTCAATTCAACACATCGCGCGACAGTAAAGTCCATAGTGTCACTAAATATCAAAGAGAATAAGCTTGGAATAGAGGATAGAAATGAGAGGCTCAAAATTCCTTAAAAGCAAGCCTTAACCTTAATTTGTTACCCTTCAACCCGAGTATTTCAGATCCCTCAAAACACGTGATTCGCCCCCTCAAAGCCTACAATATTTGTACCCACGAGCCACAAACTCGTTCCCATTCATCGGGCATGACCTATCTGTATCCTTGTAGGGATCGATCTGCGCCTACCTCTACAACGGATATGAACATTGGTGTCTCCTAAAAAGATAAGAACCACTCGTACCCCTTTACTTTGGTACAAGTGGCTCGTACCCCATTGGGGTACGAACTTCGTACCTTAAGAGGTACGAAATTCGTAACCAACAATGGGAGTACGAGTTCTTTGTACCCCATTAGGGTACGATTTCGTACCTTAAGGGGTACGAAATTCGCACCCCCAATGGAGGTACGAGCCACTCGTACCCCTTCCCTAGGCACGAGTTACTCGTTCCCTGTTTGGGGTATGAATCTCATGCCCTAAGGGGTACGAAATCCACACCCCACGATGGGGGTACGAGTTCCCTTCCAAAACACTGCAGAGCGGGGATCCGAGCTTCTGGCATGCACTTCCAAGGTTTACATAAACATGGTTTCTGGTCCCCTATTCCTGCTACTCCCACCTAATCACTCCACTATAAATATCTCCTAGTCCATAATTCAAAGTGGTTTGGAATTTGTTGACTTGAAATCTCTTGGGAGCTCCAAGTGACCTATTTAATGGCATCGTTAATTTGAGGAAGAAGAAGGACAAAAGTGAATTTTTACAATATCCGTATATGATGAATATGACTCCAAATTACACGGAAACTATTAACGGTACTTTTCGTCAACATATGAGATAGGCCAATGATAATGGATCTAAGAGAAAAGAAATGGGTTGTTCAACCTTTGCGAGTCTTGGTCAGACTATTGCTCCAAGGTGTCAAGGTCTTGAGGATATGGATTGTTAAACACCGCTCTTGACAAAGCTCTCAATGGATATTAGAAAGGGATTCCACGCCAAGTTCATGGAATGATCTAAGCTCATAAGGAAAACCTAGGCTTGCAGGATGGGTTTAAACCTATGGAAATGGGTGTTCAATCCAATCCACGGAAAGGCTTGAGCAAGAATCCATGCATATATAGGAAGAAAATAGTAAATCATAGCAACAACAACCAAGAAATAGTATGATAATCTTACAGGAAAATACTTTGAGTATTTATGCATTCTTTAGTAATCCTTTATTCAGAATACATGAACAGAATGGAAGAAATTCTCTAATGGATCTTGTCTCAGGGATTTTAGAGGAGTACAAGAATTAGAATGAGAGAATCTCCCTGAAATGTGACTCATAGGGTCTTATTTATAGAGGACTTGGGGCCCTTTCCGCTGTTGTGCTATTGGGCCTGCAGGTGCCATTGACGGCCGCTTTTCTCCTCGATCTTGGATATTGGCTTCCGGTCACTTTGATGGTGCTGGTTATGGCCCCTGAAGCGAGGTCCCGATCGGTTGGGGCTTCTTTAGATTGACATGAGCTTGTTGACATGATGACTTTCAAACAGCATGTGAATATCTGGTAGTGGCTCCCAAGTGTAGGCTCTCAGATGTAAGTTTCCAGATGTAAGCTTCCGGCTTTCTCGTATATACTTAGAGGAGCTTGTCCTCCTTACGTATGTGGATAGCTGCCGGTTCGAAACCACTGTCGGTGTTCATACTAAGTAGATTAGTATGGATAGCCTGTTTTTCCGCTAGGGTTCCGGTCGACCTCCTGGTGGGGCTTTTCAGATTTTCTGATCCTCCGGAAGGTGGCTTCCGGTGGTGTGTTAAAATCTGTCGATGTGACTTTTCAGATTTTGTGCGGTAGATGCTTCGGAAGCTGGTTCCGGATGATCTCCATATACTTTTTGTTTCTTTGCCTTTAGATGGGTCGATACTAAGCAAGTTAATATCAATTTCCCTTCCAGATTTCGATGAGCAGAGCTTCTGTCTTGCTCTTTCTTGATTTATAACTTAGAAGACCTTTTGTTTTAGAACTCCCAACTGAATAGTCCCTGTCGGATGGACCCTGCCAGATGGACTCTGTTGGATGAGATTTGTTGGCATTCTATAGAAATTGAGCTTCTTCCTTCCGGAATGGTGCCAGTTTTTGCTGCTTTCGAATCATTATTTATTGTTTTCGGCTCCTCTCATTAATTGGCTTTTTGTTTTAGGAAGGTTCTTTTATGTTTATGTTCCTTCGATACCCCTTCACCGTTTCTGATTTCAGAGGTTATTTAGTAACATTTGCCCCACCATTAAAGGGGTGTTTTTGACTTTTCAAGTCAAACTCTTTGTCTTTTCCGAAGTGTCACTTCAGGGTATTTTGATCTTCCTTGATCGGAAGTGTTAATTGACCTTTTCCTATATGATTCAGACCGGTCTTGAAATTTAAACATAAATTCTTCTCCTCCCTCATTTCAACCTTTTCACCTTTAAATCAAATCCTCGGACAAGATTATTGTTCCTCTAATAAGCTGCTCAAAATTTACCTTTTGAAAATCCAAGCTCGATCATTTGTGAGTACTTTTACTTCTTATATGAGTTGTATTCTTAATTACATGCCAAAACTGATAAGAAAGATGATTCGGATTATGTTAATCGTTAAAATAGGTTTTAGCAATAACAGTCTTTCTTTTAACCATGATTAATGTCTGGCATTAGTGGCCACCTATTTTTACAGGTTACTTTGATTAGGAAATACGATACACAACACGAGGCACCTATGGAGGAAACAACTTTCCTACAAATTAAGATTTTATGCTGTTGATATGAAATAGAATGAATCTAACATAATTAGGGTTAATGTCTCGCCGTTGTTTGTGTTTTGCCTGGATATTCGGTGATGACGTGGACTACCTAATTCCAGCGTAATCCCACTTTTGGTGCTAATGATGTCAGGATATGTGTTTTCCTTCCTATTAAAAGCCTTTATGACTGATAATGGCAGTACATTACGCATAATCCTTTTTGCATTAAAAATCCAAGTATAGTTTATCTTATGACAAAACCAGCTTTTCGTGAGCAATATATAATAATATTCTACCCATTTATAAATTTTATTCATGTAATTGTATACGAAGTATGTATGCTAATAGTACTTTTATCGAATGATATCACCTGGCAAAGTCATGTCTAGCGAAAGTCTTTTGAGGCGAAGGCCAAAGATTCCAAGGTCTCATGCCCTACGAAGGCATTTGCTCCAAAGCCTTCCTTAATTGCTTCCAACATCCCAGGAAGGTCATGTTGGATAGTTTTAGCACAAAAAGTATTGATGCCATCGTAGCTTCTTCTCCAAATTTTCTGAAGAACCCCTAGAGGGGTATTTTGCATATTTTGCAATTCATATATTGCATGGAGGCTTTCTTCCTTTCCCACCTTTTCTACATAAGCTCCTAAGTGATTTGAAAGTTGCTCCCATTCAACTCCCACCCAACACGTATACAACTCTCTTTTGATTGGAGACCCTGGCGCTTGCTTCCGTTCAGGATTCTTTATATCCCAAACTCATTCGTTGTATGATATGATTTTCTAATAATTTTGAATCGCCGATATGGAGGTCAAATCCCATAAGGAGGCTGGTTATATATTGCATTAGCAAAACAAGGCCATGGAAAGATCAATTTTTTCTCGTTAAAAGCCCTCTCGGCATATCAGGAATTTTTCTTGATGGTGGTACGCTTTATGTTTTAGAAAGCCAATGTTTTATGTTGTTTGTTTTTACCTACTTGTATCTTCCTCTTATCGCAAAACTCACCTCTAAAGATATGATTCTAACGCCGGTTGAAGCTCAATGTAACAACACGAATTTTTAACGACACTAAAAGAGGATAAATTAAATAATAATTTGTTTAATATTCATAATTAAGGAAAATGGACTATGCCATTGCGTTCGTCACAAAATTCGTGTCAAGATAGACATTTGGTTTGCGTAAAACGAACACCGTATGAAGAAGTTATGAGGGTTTTAAGTTTGTATACGCACAGAAAGAACATATATATACATATGAGGCACGTATGAGTCAGATATGAGTCAAACCCTATCCAGAACAATTATAAAATCAAAAATTCATCCAGACAGCAAATTTCCCGCTCTAGGGGGTTGACCCCCCTAGAGGGGTGTCGACACCCTTTAAGGGGTGTCGACCTATGGGTCGACCCACCCACAGGGGTGTCGAGACCCCTAAGGCTGAGGTAGCAGTCGGTTTCAGGGGGTTCTACAGCAATAAATATGTGTCCAATTCTCCTATTTCTTCACTGGAAATTGTGGGAGCCATATGCTGTTGGTGTGTGAACTGAGACAGATTCGTTTTCTTCAAACATTCAACTTTGCAAATCAATTCCAGAAATTCAAGATCCATTCTCTTTATTATCTAAACCTAATGCTGTGAGTTTCTAGTTGCTTTTAGGTTTAGATAAATAAAAGTAAATTGTGAAAGACTGTGAATTGGATATGTTGTAAACTATGAATCTATGTTATTGTTAAATATTATACTTTGTCATGATGGACCTACACCTTTAGATCCATTACAATTGTCGTTATTCTATTATGTTACCTATGTGGATCTTGACTTGTAGCTATGTTATGGTGAATGTAAATATGTTAATTTGGACAGTTGCAACATTGGTTAGATCCAACTCTTTATGTAAATCACCTTTCACCTATCATATTGCAATCAACCTAGATATGTTGTAAGTTGGATATGTGAACCCATATTTAGATCTAAACATGCTATTATTTCATTCTAATGGTGTTAGATCTATTTTAACCTCTAGACCTGAATTATGTGATCTAAATTATCACCTTGTGTTATCATGTTAGATCTAATCCAATTGGACATCTGAACTGCTAATTTAGATCTTACTATGCTTATTGTGAGATCGTAGTTATATTGACTGCCGTCAGTTCATCAGTTTTATGTCCACCTTGTTATGATGTTAATTATATGTCCATGCCAGTATGTACATTCACCTTATCATTATGCTAGTTTATGTTTATGTCAAGATGTTCACTTTGGTTATATTCCAATTATTTTCCCTATTATCATTTATGACTAGGATATTAACTAGCCTAGGCATGCCACCAGTTTATGATTGCACTAGTTAGGAAGCGGGGGAAAAATGGTTAATATTGGCATAATTTGAATATGAACATTTTTGGACATATAATTCAAATTATTGGGTAAAATGGGTATTAACATCTATAAAGAGGAAAGGATCAATTAATGGGTTAATTAATTAAAAATGTAATGTCTAGTAATTACAATTAGAATTGTAATTGTACTTATAACACGAGGTTAGGTTGCATTAGTGGTGGATGTTTGCCCGGACCCGACTGGCATATCCAGCAACCACTAATGTTGAACCTAATGTGGGAGGTCTAAGTACGCAAATACGAATCGGGTTAAGACACGAGGTTAGGCCCAACTGTGGAATAAGTCTGCCTGGACCCGACCAGCATATCCATCATCCACATGTTGTAGGCCTAATGTGGGAGGTCTAGCCCATTATAAACCATAAATGGACAAGGTAATGAATTGGACTGCTTAATCAAATCCAATCCATAGGAATTGTATGATTATGAAATAAGGTTAGGGTTAAGTAAATTGATTGAAATAGTCGATGGGTTAAACAAATCTGGTGGGGTGGGTAATATTTACTTATAGGCCCACAAACTTAACCCGATTAGGTTATGTAATTAAAGACACCTAGTGGTATACATAATCGGAGGAAATAATAAAGTTATGTAATTAAAGACACCTTTTAGGGTAAGCATAACTGGTATAGGTCTATGTAATTAAAGACACCTGTTGTTATACATAATCAGCGAAAAACCTAGTGGGGGTTACACGACAAAGAGGAGAGCTTGTATCATATTGTGTGTGACCCATTTCAGTCAGTAACCCGAAGTAAGTATCAAATAAAATACTCTGTACTAGGCGGAGAGGGGACACGCTTACTGACTGATTGTAAGAGATCCAAACGTAGAGGACGGTGTGGGCAGCACAAACCGACCGGGCCATGTGCGTGCATGAGCCCGACAGAGGGGGATAAGACGACCGTGACACTAGTAGATATTGGGCTGTGCATATCGGTGTGGGGTTGCCACTGTAGGACGTCATACATCCTACCGTGGGGCCGACACAGAGTATCTATAGAGTAGGGAACCGATCGACTAGGGTAGTGGTTAGGGTATATTTGGACATATGCCCTAAGTCTACCGCCTTATAGTGGAAGGGATCATCTCATTCTGGTTATATTAGTAGTAGTGCAGAGTAATCATTAGAGAAGTGTATACACCTTACACTGTCTACCTTGTCACACCTTCCATTTATGTAGTGATCTCTCTTATCCACTTATATGCCTATCATGTTTCTTTTATTTATTTACTGGCTAAAAGTAAATAGACTCGCCAGACTTTATGTCTGACCCTTTTTTTCTTCTTCTTTCTTCTATCCCCCCAGGTTCTCAAGGAGGAAACACTCAGGCTTAGTCAGGACTCAGATATCATCTTGCTGGGAGCTACTTCTGAAGTATGGCTCAATTTCTAGTCTTTACTATGGCTTAACTCTTTCAATTAGGGAATTATGTTTTTATATTCTTATGTACTCTGATGAAGGAAGACAGAAGTTATTTTATTGTAATGGTTTTTGTGACTTTTGGTATTGTGGACCACGATATTATGATTTATGTTTGAAATAAAAATTTAAATTTCTGCTGCTATCTTATTTACATCTGTTTTGTAATTATTCTATGTTTGGTTGCCTATAATGCTTCACGAAACTTAATGCATTCCCTTAGTGAGTGATATTAACGGATGTGGGTTGTCACACTTGGTATCAAAGCTGAAGGTTACTAGATTAGATAAAAGTTTTTGAAACTTATTTTCAAAAATGTTTTAAAAGTAAGCATTTTTCATAAAGAAAAGTATGTTTTGAAAAACATTCCCCAAAAAGCCATATGTAGTATCATTCGGTACTTTATCTAAATTTCTTCCTTTTCCTTTTTTAGCATGTCTGGGGAACAAAATATTCCTAATATCCCAGAGGGCATCACAATATCTAGATGGTCCCGTAGATAACTGGAGGCCACGGCGCCTGCCGAAGGCCAAGGAAATGTTCCTCCCCTAGATGCACCATTTATTCCTCATCCTCCCACTCAAAGAGTAGTTAACTTCACCAAGATCTGCAAGGACTTCCGTGCTATGGGAGGTAAGCCATTCCATGGGATTGAGACATTCGTAGAAGGTTGGAATTGGCTCAAAGTGACTGAGGACTTATACGTAATCTTTGAAGCAGAGGGTAGAAGGGAGGGCCAGTTAGCCGCCTGGTTACTGAAGGACGAATCCTCATTTCGGTGGGAAGTCACTCAAGCAGGACATCCGGTGGGAACATGGGAAGATTTTAGATAGAGGTTCGAAATGAAATTTCTTTCCCAAGCCGAAAGCAGCATGCAGATGGAGAGATTCTTAGCACTTAAGCAAGGAAACTTGACGGTAAAAGAGTATGTGAATAAATTCAACCACCTAGCAAGGTTTGGTTTAGAGTTGATGGATATGCCACTCAAAAGGGTTTTGCGGTTTGCTGAAGGGCGGAATGAGCCTCTGCATGGTTTAACCATGTCCCATATTCCAATGAGGGGTACTTTTGAAAAGCCTGTCGATATGGCCCTAATGCATGAGGAAGACAAGGGAGAATAGCAGGCTGAGGAGACATCACAAAATAGGAAGGTGTAGCCCAAGAAGGGTCAGCAACAACAGCAGCAACAATAGAAGAAAGGGGGGAAAATGATAAAGTTAAGGATAAGAGAAAATGTCACCACTGTGGGAAAAGGTTCATTTGGTTAAAGATTGTAAGCGAAGGAAGAAATCTTTTTACCGCTGTGGAGAGGCTGGAAACTTTGCTAAAGAGTGCCTGAAGAAACAGGGTTCACCGGGACAGGGTTAAATGACAGTGACATATGGAGGGCAGGTGCATGCTCTCGCAATTATTGCTCCTGATAGAGGTTGAAAAATTTCTGTGGAAGGCATAGTTTCTCTTTCAAACCACCCTATTAGAACGCTTTTGGATTCCGGTGCCTCACATTCACTTATATCTAGTTCTGTAGTTGAGTCTCTACACTTAATTACTAGTAAGGTAGTGGATCCCGTAGTTGTTTCAAACTCCATGGGTGGTTCGGCTCATTTATCTATGATTAGTCGGGGTTTGAAAATATCTGCGTTAGGTGCCGAGTTTGAATGCGACGCGTATGTGCTCGGGTTTATGGGCCATGGGTTGATTCTATGTATGGATTGGCTTACCACGTATGGTACCATTCTGGATTGTGAGAAGAGAGTTGTTAAGATTCTGGATTGTCATGGGAGAACCCTCGAGATTTCATGGGACCCACAAGGGTCGGTTATGTTTAGATTCCTGGAGTCTCTTGATGCATCTATCAACGGTCTGAAATCTGTTCCAGTAGTCCGGGATTTTTCCGATGTTTTTGACGAGGTTCGGTGTTTATCTCTGAGGCGCGAGGAACGAGTTGTATGTCCCCGGCTGCAAAGATTTGCAAGATTTCCATTTCTAAGCCGCCAAGTTTATATGCCTGGATGAACTTTACAAAGAAGAAGTTTGGGCCTCAAGGGGAAGGAGGAAGGCCGAACTTCGGACGAAAGCTATTGGAAGGAAATTAGAAGAGGTCAAGATATTGGGGGATTTGAGTTCGAATTGCTTAGATTAAGTTGTCTAGTAAGGGGGAAAAATTCACTCGAGAATTTTATTTTGGATTTTTAGTTGATTTCTTGCTTTAAGTTCGTTTGTTACGGTGGTCACAAATCTTTTTGGAGGTAGGGAAAAGGCGTTGGAAAATTAAATTTCTCGATCAGACAAGTGGTGGAAATCGATACAAGAATTTGGTTGGGTGTAGAAGTTTTTTCAACATAAATAGAAATTTTAGAATTTAATTAATATAATTTAAACGGGGCGTTGGGCCGATGTTCAAACCATGCCCGCTATGGGGAAAATGGTCGACCGACGGTCGATCGCCCTCTTAGGGCCAGGTTGACCGCTACCCCCACGCGGCAGCATTGTTGACCCGACCCATATTCAGCTGAATGATGTCTATATACATCGTTCAACCGGCCCTTCTTCCTCAAACCCCCTTTCCATCGAAAAACCCAAGCCCTCGTCCTTCCTAATCTCCAATCCGAGCATCTCCCGCTCAGTTTCGCCCCTAATTACCACCAAAATCCTCCTCGTGCAAATATCTACACATTATACCCTGGATTTGCAAATTTTCTTGCTCAATTCGCCAATTCCTCGAAGGCAACTCGCAGCCAATAACCAGGTCTCATGCCCTCGGAAGCCGCTTTGCTAGACCGCGATGATGCTATGATCAGGCACTACCTAGCGACGGCCAGTTATGAGTTCATAGTTGGTCGTCCAGTGAAATTTGCCGACTTCGCCGCATTTGGTCTGGAATAGCTTTTTGTCCCCGCAGGCATGGCATCGATCCAACGCTTCAATACTGATGGACGCTGATATTAATGACGAGTCCGGCGTCATCAAATCTGAGGTCATGGGCACCCATATCGAGTTCACTGATGCTAACTTGGCCCAGATGTTGGGTATCTCGGCAGAAGGAGCTGATCTTGAAACTATTGAGATGGAGGACCCTCAGATCTTTCAGCGTATCTATGTTGGAGAGCCCGGAGCCTGGACCACCACTAATATGCGACCCATTGCCTGTATAGTGGTGCGCATCATACAACACAAGTTCATCCCGAAGATGGGAAGCTTTGTCCAGATTTATCCTCCTGTTCGCCGCACCACCTATGCTATTCTTGGTGGTATAGCCATCAATTGGGCGCTTGTGATCAACCTTTATGAGCCCTTCGTCAGCACCACGCAAAGCCATTTACATACAACCATCTTCTCATGCATGTTTTCTGACACTTTCAGGTGAGAATTTCTGGGGAGACGGTGGTGAGGAAAGCGCCGACCGCTATCAGCCGCGCAACTCTCCAGAAGATAGGAATTCAGTTGCCCTATGCTCCAGCCCACGCGCCACCCACTCCAGCCTCAACAGCCAAAACTGCACGGTCACGAGAGTTCAGAGCTCATTGCCACCCGTGTTTTGCAGGCCGAGATCCAATAGTTTCGCGACGAGAAGCGCTAACATGCGCATGAGATTTTGTAACACCCCGAATTTTCTGAGAATATTAAAATTAACAAATTCAAGAACTCTTTATTTTTAGAAGAAGAATTAAGTGAAATGGGTTGCGCTATTATGTTAGTCTCAAAATTTTGGTCAAGATAGACATTTGGTTTGCAAAAAACGGATACCTTATGAAGTTATTAATCCTTGAAGTTTGTATGCATATGATATATATATATATATATATATTAAATAAATAAATATGCAAAAAAGTTCAAAATAGCGAATCGGTAGGGGGAATAACCGAACCGACCCATTTTTGAGGTCGACCCAGGCCCTGCTAGGTCGACTAGGGGTTGATTCAGGGTGTTTGGCTGTCAACCCGTCGGCCGATTCGCTCTAAGATAGATGTGTAATCAGATTGGTTCTGATGGACTCCTTGCTGAGTCATTAGGGCTGATGTGGCTACTCTATCTTGTCTGAATGGCTTTGATATGCTCTAGGTTAATCTGACAATTCCTATTAAATCAAACTTCTATATAAGAAACCTAATACCTCAACCCTAAATCATGTTAAAAATCAAACCACGAGCCGTCATGCTGCCGTTGGACAACCTCGAGTATCCGCCGTTCAACTTAAAGAAAATTAAAAGAGACAAACCAAATCAAATCAAAATTAAACTAAAACAACGATTATCTATGTCAAAGGCGAGCATTTCTACTTTAGAATACCGATTCCAGAAATCAAGATTGTCTTTCATAAGTGTAGTTATCTTTTAGATGTTAATTAATTTAAGACGTGATTTGATATAAAGTGAAAAATAGAATTATACCATGTTGCATAATATTGACGATGCTAATTCATGTTTGTTTCTTGTGATGATTTTATCATGAATTGTCTAGGAATGCTTGTGGCTTATTGTACTTGGTGTTGTATCTACTAAAGATTGAGAATGAAACTATCTATATCATATGCAAGTTATATGTTTCATGTTAAGATCTACATATGTATGTTTATATGATTAACGCAAATTGTATGTATTATGTTAGATCCAAGTCAAGATCTACATATATATATATATATATATTCATATGCTTTATGTTAGATCCATATGCCTATATATACATTAATATGTTCATATACAAGTTACAAGTTTTATGTTGGATCCATGTCAAGATCGATCTAGGTTCATATGATTAATGCAAGTTATATGTTTTATGATAGATCCAAGTCACTATCTAATTATACATATGTTCATATGCAAGTTACATGTTAGATCCAAAACTAGATCTATATTTATATGCATGTTTGTATAGTGGACTTATGCAAGTTCACCTTGTTAGATCTAGTTCACATCTATATGTTAATGTTAAAATTATACATGCCTTGGGATTGGAAATGTCATGATTATGTCATATGCTAGTTTATAATTGAGGTTATGTTCACACATGCCTAGATCTACATATTAACATGTTTTATGCTTATGATTATCTAAGTCTAAATTATATGCAAGTTCTTGTGACATGTTAAATTACATGAATAAAGTTTTATGTAAAATTTACATGTTTGGTTGAATCTATATTATGCATGTTCCCTTCTTTACCTCTTGTTTATAAATTTGGCTAATATGCGGGCCTAATGACTTTATGTGATTAATACGAACGAATAAACAGGGGTAACGTTAGGATTGTTATTAAATCAAAACATGTTAATCATGTAGGTGGGCCCAAAAACAAGTAAATGGCTAAGGCCATGAATGGTATAATTTATACCATTAGTCCTGAACATAATTAAAATATGTGACATGAAACACTTGTAGAAAATTCACATATATAAAATGTAAAAGATGAATATGCTTAACCCGAGGTTAGACTGAATTGTGGTGTAAACCTTCCCGGAACCGACCGGCACATCCAGTAACCACAACAATACCTGTCCAATATGAGAGGTTAGTGCATCAAGCCCGGAAAGTCCCGAGGTTAGACTGATTTGTGGTGTAAAACTGCCCGGAACAGACTGGCAAATCCAGTAACCACAACAATACTTGTCTAATGTGAGTGGTTGGTGCTTTAATTAATTAATTAAAGCTCATGAACAATCAAGCTAGAAATGGGGAGGTTAAGTAATTAAGGGAACACTTAACCAACTTAACATGTTATCAAAACAAGATTGGTGGGGTTAAGTAATTGAGGAAACACTTAACCAACTTAGCATGTTAACTAGACAAGATTGACAGGGGTTAAGTCAAACCAAGGACTCATAACCAATTTAGCATGTTGACTAGAAAAACCCTAGTAACGGGGACCCGTTTCAGCCGTAACCCACATGGATGTATCAAGGTACTCTGAACTAGGCAGGGTGGGGCACGATTACTGGGCTGAATATAAGCGGTCAAAAGGGCGGCGGTAAGGTGCGTCAGTGTAGGTTCCAACGGAGTATGGGCATGCACGGGCTCCGGAGTGGAAAAAGTAGAAACTGGGCACCAGGCGTACACTTGTGCATCTTTGAATCATGTCAGGGTTGCCATTATAGGACTTGATACACCCTATACTGGAACCAACACAAGTACTTAAAAATCACGTGGGGCCGCATGACATCGGGAATACATGAATGCGAGAAGGAGCCGATCAATACATGAATGGGATCACTTTATCATGAACATACATTGCTAGTTAAGCAGCTCTTAGTGGGTACAGAGAAGTTATAGTGGGTGCAATAGCCAAATCTAGTTAAATCTTACTTTACCTCGTTTTAGGACTACCCTATCCTTGTGGTATCATTCTAAGTTCAGTTTATTCATGTCATAGTGTTTTACTTGTTTACATGCTATTAAATAACTGGGCTTACCAGACTTATGTCTAACCCATTTTCCTTTCGCTTCTTTTCTTCCATTTCCCCCGCCCCCTCCCCTAGGTCCGCTGGGAGGAAATACATCTGCTTAGTCCAGGTTAGCCAAAGCTTGAAGACCGTAGATGTAAGGGTTGGACTTTCCATTTTGAGCTATGGATATGGTCAAGCACTTATTGGGGATTTATGTCATTTTATTTTCAGTATTGCTTCTTTATGTTTTCAAGACAGATGAAAAGTTGTAATAATTTGGAAAGTTGAAACAGTTATTGAATTGTTGTGTTGAACAAGTATTTGTGAAATAATATTGATCTTTTTCCGCTGCATAAATTTTCTGTCTTTTAACTTATTAGTATCTTGTACCATAAAACACTCAACCGAAGTTAAGGCATTCCCTTTGAGAGTGACCTTAACGGAGGTGGGGTGTTACACTTGGTATTAGAGCTAAAGGTTACCAGGTCGGATAAAATTTTTGAAACTATTTTTCAAACAGAAGTCATAAAGAAGAATTTTCAAGAAAAAGTGTTAATTTAAAAGGCATAATCTCCAAAGCCATATGCACTATCTTTCTATCCTTTGTTTTGATTCTTTCCTTTTTGTTTTAGCATGTCTGGAGATCTTAACCTTCCAAAGGGTGTACCGATACCTGGCTGGTTCAGGAGATACCTAGAAGATAGGTCCAATAATGCGGGCCCAACAGACATTCCTCCTCCCCCAGCTGCTGCTCCTCCTCCTCCTCTTCTGAGAGGAAATGCTTTTTCAAAGATCTGTAGAGACTTTAGATCCATGGGTGGAAAAGACTTTAAGGGGAGCGAATCATTCGTGGAAGCCGGAAACTGGCTCAAGGAGACTGAGGACTTATTTGTTATCTTTGAAGTAAATGAGAGGCAGAAACTATAGTTGGTGGTGTGGCTGCTTAAAGACGAGGCCTCCTTCTGGTGGGAAGTCACTAATGCTGAAAGACTGATAGAGACTTGGGAGGACTTCAGGGCGAGATTTGAAATGAAGTTCCTCCGACAAGCTGAGCAGAGTCCGCAAATGGAGAAGTTCCTATCACTTAAGCAGGCAGCTTGTCGGTCAAGGAATATGTCAATAAATTAAACCTGCTTGCTCGATTTGGACTGAAGTTAGTAAACACTCCACACAAGAAGGTTCTTCGCTTTGCCAAAGGACTGAATGAGCCACTGCAAGGTTTGGTAATGTCCCATATACCTATGGGAGCGACTTACGAGAGACTGGTGGACATGACTCTGTTGCAAGAGGAGAACAAAGATGGAAAGAAGGAGGTGAAGAAGGAAGAGCCTCAAAACAAGAAAGGAGATGGATCTTAGAACAAGAAGACGGACCCCAAGAAAGGAGAGAAGGATAATAAATCCCGTAAGAAGATGAAGTGCAATTTCTGTGCGATACCTGGACTCTTGGCCAGGGACTGTAGAAAGAAAAATAGGAAATTGGGCGCTTGTGTCTAGTGCGGGGATACTGGACACTAATCTAAGGACTGCCCAAAAAGGCAAGGGCAGATAAGAGGACTGGATCATCTTCCGGAGGGCAGGTTCATGCTCTCGTTGCACCTCTGCAGGAACGAGGTAGACATGTTTCTGTTGAGAGTTTAGTTTATTTATTTGATAATCCTGTTCATACTCTCTTTGATTCTGGCACATCGCACTCTTTTATATCTACTGCTTTAGTTGAATCTCTGCACCTAGACACCCATACAGTAGAGGATCCCTTGGTTTTTTCAAATCCAATTAGGGCCTCAGTTTATTTGTCAATGATTTGTTTGGATTTGGAAATCTCTATTTTAAGTGTTTGGTTTAAATGTAATGCTTAAGTTTTGGGCTTTATGGGCTATGGGCTGATTCTAGGCATGGACTGGCAATCCAGTAATAGTGCCATCCTCGGTTGTGAAAAGAGAGTGGTTAGACTCATGACTCGCCTCGGTAACACTCTCGAAATAAATTGTAATCCCATGAATTCTGTTATGCTAAGTTATCTAGAATCTCTTGATGCGTCTGTTGAGAATTTGCAGTCTGTTAGAGTGGTCCGTGAATACTCGGATGTGTTTGAAGAGGTAAAGGGCTTACCTCCGAAGCGGGAGATAGACTTCCGCATATACCTTGTTGACAATGCAAAACCCGTTGCTTTACCCGTTAGACACATGGCTCCAAGGGAGAGAAAAGAACTCAGCAAGAAAGTGAAAGAGCTGCTTGAAACGGGTTTCATAAGATGGAGTATTTCTGAATGGGGTGCTCCAGTAGTGTTTGCGACCAAAGACGATGGTTCACTCCGCCTATGCGTGGATTATAGGGAGCTGAACAAGCTGACCAAGAAGAATAGGCACCCACTACCAAGAATTGACGATCTGTTTGATCAGCTCGTAGGTGCATCCGTTTTCTCCCAACTAGATCTGGCTACTGGGTTTCATTAGCTAAGAGTGGCTGAGGAAAGCATTGACAAGACCACATTTAGGACCCCGGACGGTTTCTTCGAGTGGCTTGTCATGCCTTTCGGCTTGATAAATCGAGACGACCCCAAACCCCGGACTGACGGTGGCAAGGGTAATCCGTGGAATATAACACATAAACAGATAATAGCAGAACAGAATTAAATAAATACACCATATAATGAACAATAGAATATACTGGATAAAAGTAATCATCAGAGTTACACAGTATACAGGATCATACTTAGTAAAAATACAGTTCAGCTATACATAAATGTCTACAGCGGAAAACAGACAAAATATGTACAATAGGAGCTGAACAGCATAAAAAGAGATAAATGATAGAATCCATCTTCAGCTCCAGCTATCCAGAAAGAACCAGCTAAACCTGAATACAAGGCTGCCCGTGTAGAAAAGGGGCACCCGAGTTTGAAAGTGAAACAAACTACGAGTCAGTCATGGGACTGGTATGAGAAATCTACTCAACACATATATAATTTGGCTAATCACAGGACCACGCCACTTTCGTGGAACGGGTTTACTCCATTGGATTGCCAGTGCTTTAAAAAAAAATCTTTCTTTTAAACAACGTAATGCATTTTATAAAAATGAAGCCATTATAAGACTCAGTTCCCATCATACAATGCAACGCAAACCGGAGGATAGAGTTTTTACCTTATAACGGCCAAGATATGCTTGATACGAATAAAACAAAGGCATTTGATATTATTGCTAGTGTTTATATGTTTTGAAAAAAAATTTCAAATCATAATTATCAATCATAGACGGCATTAATGCCCCGTACCACTATGTCGCCATATATAGGTATACAATCAAAACCGCACAGTCACGTATTTGGAAATTGGATTTCCGTCATGAACCAAAGCAAAAGATAGTCCTTACCGAATTCGAGACAATCTAGCCCATGTCTCAGGGCCCAGACTCAGGTGGGCCCTTGGATCGTCAGGGGCGGTCCACCGATGTGGATTATTATGCCTGAACACTATGTTTCTCCGCCCTTTGGGGCGTAAACGAGCCAACGAATGACTCCATCGGACCTGGATCGTCCGATCAAACCGGGGCGCCTCGCAATAGCAACAACCACATAGGTGAAAAGTATATAAATGTCAGGGCTGGTAGGTCACTGACACCACCCTAGCTAGAAAGAAACGCATGCCCTCCCTGAGGTCCTTCCTCCCGTTTTTGGTTCATACCGGGGTGTGAGGCTCGCGAATTCACGTTATACACAAGGCTATGCCACACAGGCGGGGCTTTGATCATCAACACAAGACTTTTCTTTTCAACAGAAGCCCTGATCGTGTGCCACTTAGGCATGTCACACTAGCAATTCATGCCATGCGACTGATGTCCATCGACATACAACCTCTGAGCTCGTGCGTTTCAGAGAAGGGCGTTAAGCAAAAGAATAAATTCTCCACCGCCAAACATATGTATATTTAACGGAGATCAATCAACACAGAATAAAATCTAATGTCAGACACACAGTCCATTTACAAGTCCGTTCTGGGTCTGAACGAAACCGGAGGCACTAAATACCTCGCAAACCCATCGATCACCACGTACGTCTGGACGATCACCACTCATTATCCATATTTCGGGATGCCTCCCAATCAGGACCTCGGTTACCATCCAAACGAGGTGAAGATCTCCGGTCTTCGACCATCGTCTTCATCTTCGACTTTCAATCGTCGGTCAATTATTTGAAATGAGAATTAACTCGGCCATTTCAAATAATTCGCGTATATTTAGAATTTCAAATCAATTTATTTCAATGGTTAAATCATTCGACAACACCAATTTTGTTCTTTAATGTAATTTTCACACCAAACACATTCAACCATCAAATACAACATAAATCGAGCAAATTCAGTTTATTTTCATTTCATATTGTTTATGAAATTTTATAACGATTTATCGCTATTTTTATTTATTTTAAAATAGCCAATTTATTCAAAACGACGCTTCGGGCCATAACGCGGCCGTGGCGCGGTTTTTCTTCAGATTTGATTTACACATATCTGAAAATCTAACCATTGGATCTTCACAAAATTTACATCATTAGAAAGGTCTTTTCAAAACGAATCCAACGGTTCCAGTTTCGGGAAAATCCGACGGTCGGATCTCCCGGTACAATCGTTTGAAGTTTCGATCTCAAAATACGAACTGCAGCGTCGTTATTCGATTAAATATAATTATATTTATATATATATATAAATATAATCGATTCTGGCGCTGTTTTTCTTCAGATTTGAATTAAACATTCCAGACAATCCAACCGTTGGATTTTTACAAAGTTGGTGCCGTTGGAAAGATATTTCCAAGGCGAACCCAACGGTTGCAGTTTCGGGAAAATCCAATGGTCGGATTTCCCGCACTAGTTGTTTGAAATCACAGTTTCAAAACACGAACTGCACGGCCACGTTTCGTTTTAATTTTATTTATATTTATATATTTATATAAATATAGTTCATTCAAAAATTCCTACATCGTTTTCACTTCAAATATTTCACTAACGCGTTTAAATTTCGGAAAAATTCGCCATAACCTCCATTGTACGGGAGGGGCTGGGAAAATTCCCAAATAGCCACACGGGCGTCTCATGTCAAAAAGAAAAAGAAAAAGCCAAGCGGCTAGCCAACATGCTTATAAAATCATCACCCAAACAAAACAGTAAATGTGTACCTATTTTTCGGGCACAAAATTTTATTCCTCTTCTCTAGCCCCTTTGCTATAACATGTTCAATAAATATGCATGTACATATATATAGTTCTTATCACTTATCATTTTCTATTCAACTTCATATTTGATTCCATTTGGTTTAAAAACACCATTCATTCTAATGTTGCATGTATAGGAAAAAATCATATCATTAGCTAATTAATGAATATTTCAACTCGTATATATTTATTTGAACGAGTGGCTATTTTTAACACTTCACATTTCAACAATTCATGTATATAATAAAAATGTGATTTTTATTGTAAAACAATTCATTTCAAAACACTATTATTTTATATAGTTTATATAAGTAATAAAAATAGGATTTTTATTGTAAGACAATTTATTTCAAAACAGGATTATTTTATATAGTTCATATTGATGTTAAAATTGGGATTTTTATTATAAAACAATTTCTTTCAAAATATGAATACCATTCAACACATGAATTTCAATTCAACGAATGAATATCGATTCAACACATGAAGGTTTTCTATAGTTTCTATATATAGATAAAAATGTGATTTTTATATTTAAAACACGAATACCATTCAACACATGAATTTCTAATCAACGAATGAATATCAATTCAACACATGAAGGTTTTCTATTCAACGAACAAATATAGTTTCAGCAAATGAAAATAATTCAAACACATGAATATTATTCAAAATTTCGGCAACATAACGGCAGGGTAGTTAAAACCGGGACCGTCCCTAGTACGGCTCCTCGCTCTACCTTAAAACCTCGCGGTTTTTGACAATGGGGATCATGCATCTAGTTCGCACGCAGGCGGCATGTATATATTTATTTCATTTCCACAAACTAATTCTATGTGGTTTCAACCAAATATTTCTCAACCACAAATGGGTATTTTTCAACCACAATCAATCAATATCAACCACAAACAATCCCAAACAACCATTCGCTATCAATCAATTTTCACACCAATCACAATCAATAAATATCGTCCATGGTTTGTGGACGAGGAGCGTGTATATATATATATATATATATATATATATATATATATATATATATATATAGAAATTCACTTCTATTTCAACACATATATAATTTTTACAAAGCATATATAACTTATACATCGAACGTACAACTTATACAATGCTTATACATGAGGTGTACAACGCTTATATAACTCATACATCAACTATATAATTTATACATCGTCGTTTTCCATATCGTTTATAAATTAGAAATCTCACATTGGGTTCCACTCCACCAAAAATAGCAGAAGGCTCAGAAAAATATGCGGTCTCTTCTAAAATGTAGAAGGCGTCCACACGGTCACGATGTTTCCTGTTTCATCGAATTTGGTTAACGAACGAAAAAGATATGATTTTTTTTCAAACAATAATGGATTTGTAACGGATTAAAAGTGTCGCAAACCTTTTATATATATTCAGCCGTAAACTTCAGAAAACCTTCGAAACTAGGTTTCGATTTCTCTCTCGATCCGAAGCACGATATGCAGATCAGCGTACGCCACATCGACGAGCTTGGAGGGGCTCATCATCGCGCCGAACGCCGTTGAACTCGGTGGTGGATCTCGACTAGGATTCGGGTGCAAACGGCGTGACTTCAGCGCCCTGGATCTCTCGATATACTCAGTGAAAAAATCGAATCCAAGTATGGATGTGAAGCTTGCAAAATTCTCTACAAAAACTTCCAAAGGACGATGGGGTTTTGTCGAGCGTGGAAGGAGAAAATTGGCTGGGATGTTTCGAGCTCTTTCCACCGTGCGTTCTGGGGTTTCGAGGAAGAAGGTCGGGGCTGAGAGAATGAGGTGGACCAATAGAATTTTTTTATTATTTTATATATTTTTAAATCTCTTAAATACCCTCATTCTGAACACAATGGGATATGTTCTGTAGGCCTATTCGACTGTTTCAATCAGTTTTCCTTCAAATTAAAATATAAAACATTCAATATTTGATTTGAACTTGCATTTCAATTTGCCCGGGCCACAAACTGATTCAAAAAATTCCAGAAAAATAAATCTAGCTATGTTTTGACGATACGATCCCAACAAAACTAGTTTCGTCGAATTCTGAGACTGTTTGCAAAAAGGCCCATTTATGGTCGATCCAATTTAACTGTAATTGGTCAAAACACGTTTTCTTTTGCCATGCTCACATATTAGCTTCAAAAATTATGAAATTTGAAACCTAGCAATAACTTCACATCCCGGATCCAACAAAAGTGGTTTCGTCGAATTCCGAGGGTGTATGCAAAATGGCCAATTTCACGGGCTATATAAAATCCATAGTGACCCTTCTGAAAATTCATTCGGCCATAACTTTTGCTTTACGCTATGAAAATTCGATTTTTCAGATTCGTTAGAAAGGTATTCACTAACAGATTTAAATATTTTTGATTTCACTAAAATCCGTTTTGTTTTGCACCCGCTACAGTCCGACAAAGTTTGAATTCAATTTTTGAAACTGCGGCGCCATTTCAGGACTTGTTTATAATTATAATTAATTATATTCGTTTTCAATTGTCGATTCAAACTCAGTTTTCATCTCTTTTATTTAAAATATTTATTTTAAATATTTAAAATCCATTATTTTAGCCAATTTAAAATTTTTAAATTGGTTCAGATTTTCTGGGTCGTTACATAAATGCACCAGCCTATTTCGTGGACTTGATGAGCAGGGTGTTCTGGGAATTCCTCAATAAGTTTGTGGTGGTCTTCATGGATGATATTTTGATCTTCATGGATGATATTTAGATTCCTTGGACATGTGGTGTCCAAAGAGGGTTTAGCCGTGGACCCCGCAAATGTGGTTGCTGTGCAAGATTGGAAGATTCCACGAAACGCAACTGATGTCCGAAGCTTTCTCGAGCTAGCAGGCTTTTACCGGAAGTTCATCAAAGACTTTGCTAATATCTCAGCTCCACTTATAAGGTTGACGAAGAAGAACCTAGTTTTCGCTTGGGATTTGGATTGCGATATTGCTTTCCAACGCTTGAAAAGGGCTCTAACAACAGCCCCAGTTCTGACATTGCCTGATGGGAGCAAGATGTTTACCGTATACAAGGATGCATGCGATTCAGGATTAGGCTCTATCTTGATGCAAGAAGGGAAGGTAGTAGCTTATGGTGGAAGGCAGTTGAAAGTACATGATAAACACTACCCAACCCATGACCTAGAATTGGCGGCCATCGTTTTCGCTCTTAAGTATTGGCGCCATTATCTCCTAGTTGAGAAGTTTGAAATGTTTACTGACCATAAATCGTTGAAGTACCTTTTCTCGTAGAAAGATCTCAACTTGAGGCAGCAAAGATGGATATAGTTCTTGCCTCATATGATTTTGAGATTTCCTATACTCCTAGCAAGGGAAATATGGTAGCAGACGCTCTGAATAGAAAGAAGCTGACCTTAAGCCCTCTCTTTGTAGAAAGGCAAAGCTTTGAGTACATAGACAACTTTGACTTTAGACCCTCCTCTGAATTTGTACCTGGCTTGTTAGCAACGCTGGAAGTGCGGCCTACACTTTTTGACTCAATAGGAACCGCACAACGTGAAGACCCTCAACTAGTAGATGTGATAGACAAGCTAATTATGGGTGAGACTTCGAATCACCTCAATAAATACTCAATCGATGATAAGGGATGGTTGTAACAGGATGGAAGGCTATGCGTCCCACAAGTAAGAGATTTAGTGAAAACGGTTCTAGAAGAAGCACACCATTCAAAGCTGACCATACACCCAGGCGGAGACAAAATGTATAAAGACATCAAAAGAGTATTCTTTTGGAATGGCATGAAGAGGGACGTAGCTGAATTTGTTTCTAAGTGCATGATATGCCAGCAGGTCAAGGTGGAGCAGAAGAAGCCTAGGGGTTTGCTTCATCCTCTAGAGGTCCCCCAGTGGAAATGGAATAGCATTTCGATGGACTTTATTGATGGGTTGCCTAGGTCAAGAAGGGACAATACCAGTATTTGGGTAATAGTGGACCGGCTCACAAAAAGCGCTCGCTTTATACCTGTCAAAAGTAGAAGAACTACCTCATCTCTAGCATCTCTATATCTTAAAGAGATAGTTTGGCTGCATGGGATACCTTCCAGCATAGTAAGCGATCAAGACCCTATCTTTACAAGAGAATTCTGGAAGAGTTTGCAAGAGGTTGTAGGCACACAAATATGTTTAAGCACAGCCTACCACCTCCAAACCAATGGACAGACAGAAAGGGTGAACAGAGTCTTAGAAGACCTCTTGAGATTGTGTGTTCTTGACTTTGGAGGGACATGGGAAGATCATCTTCCTCTGGTTGAGTTTGCCTACAACAATAGCTACCAAGCTACAATAGGCATGGCACCCTTCGAAGCCTTATATGGGAGACCGTGTCGATCACCAACCTGTTGGTGGGAATCCACAGATAAGCTTATACTTAGGTCAGACATGATTAGGAAACCTCAGAAAAGGTGGACCTAACAAGAAGATGAATGAAGACTGCTCAAGATAGACAGAAGTCCTATGCAGATAAAAGAAGGACCGACCTTGAGTTTAAGGCTGGAGACAGAGTATTCCTTAAAGTATCTCCTTTGAGGAATGTTGTTCGCTTTGGATCCAAAGGGAAACTGGAACCTAGATTAGTAGGACCGTTTCCTACCATTGAATGAATTGGGACAATGGCCTACAGATTAGAGCTACCTGAAAAGTTGGCTGGAGTTCACAATGTCTTTCATGTTTCGCACCTATGGAAGTGCTTACATGAGTCTGCGGAAGTGGTGGAACCAAAGATACTAGAAGAGGTAGAAGTGGAATGAGAAGCAACAGTGAGAAGAATCCCAACTCGAATCTTGGGAACGGATGTCAAAAAGCTATGCAACCATGAAGTCAAGCTTGTTAAAGTACAATGGAGTGACAATGAAGAAGACGCGACTTGGGAGACCGAAAGCAAGATACACGCAGCCTACCCTTATCTCTTTGAGGGTACATCTTTGATCTCTCCTTTATCATAAGTTTATTCATGCTTAGTTATCTTCTCCGTCCTATTTCTTGATCCTTAGTAGAAATCAGTGGATGTAAACATGTATTTGAAACATATTATTGTTGATGGTTGCAAAGTGGTTGCAAGTGGTTGCTAGTGATTGCTCGTGCATGCATATGCACATACACATTAGGTTCTAGATCGGCTCAATCACTTTCATATTTCATTATCATATGAACGCATGAAATTGTATGTGGATTGAAACTAGATGTGTTATCATATGGACGATGCATTTGTATGAATAATTATGCAGTCATGTAGAATTAGGAATAGGAAAAATTGCTTACATAATGGACTCGTGGCACTCTCATGATTCTCATTAAGGAGGTGAACTGGATCAGTAGACCGCCTGATTTTGCACTGGATAAGAGACATACACACACACTCTGCATATGTTCATATGGCATTAGAAGTCTTTTAAGTACAATGGATGCTTGTGGATGATGGATGGGTAGATGGATGATTGGATGTTAAGATGCATTCTTCTTAACTTGAAGATTTCGGGGACAAAATCCTTTAAGGATGGGAGACTGTAACACCACGAATTTTCTGATAATATTAAAATTAACAAATTCAAGAGCACTTAATTTTTAGAAGAAGAATTAAGTGAAATGGGTTGCGATATTACGTTCGTCTCAAAATTTTGGTCAAGATAGACATTTGTTTGCATAAAACGGATAACTTATGAAGAAGTTATTAAGCCTTGAAGTTTGTATGCATATGAGAAAAATATATGTATATAAATATATATAAAAATTAAATAAATAAATATGCAAAAAAGTTCAAAACAGCGAATCGGGAGGGTGAATAACCGAACCGGCGCATTTTTGAGGTCGACCCAAGCCCCACTAGGTCGACTAGGGTTGATTCAGGGTGTCTGGCTGTCAACCCATGGGCCGATTCGCTCTAAGGCAAATGTAGCATCTGATTGGTTCTGATGGACTCCTTGCTGAGTCATTAGGGCTGATGTGACTATTCTATCTTGTCCGAATGGCTTTGATTTGCTCTAGGTTAATTCGACGGTTCCTATTAAATCAAACTTCAATATAAGCAACCTAATACCTCAACCCTAAATCATATTAAAAATCACAACAAGAGCCATCACGCTGTCGTTAGGCAACCTCGAGTAGCCACCGTTCAACTTGAAGAAAATTAAAAGAGATAAACCAGATCAAATCAAAGTTAAACTAAAACAACGATTGTCTACATCAAAGGCAAGAATTTCAACTTCAGAATACAGATTCCAGAAATCAAGATTGTCTTTTGTAAGTGTAGTTATCTTTTAGATGTAAATAAATTTAAGACGTGATTTGATATAAAGTGAAAAATAGAATTATACCATGTTGTATAATATTGACGATGCTAATTCATGTTTGTTTCTTGTGATGATTTTATCATGAATTGTCTTGGAATGTTTGTGGCTTATTGGTCTTGGTGTTGGATCTATTAAAGATTGAGAATGAAACTATCAATATCATATGCAAGTTATATGTTTCATGTTAAGATCTACATATATATGTTTATATGATTAGTGCAAGTTTTATATATTATGTTAGATCCAAGTCAAGATCTATATATATATATATATATATATATATATATATATATTCACATGCTTTATGTTAGATCCATATGCCTATATATATGTCCATATGCAAGGTATAAGTTTTATGTTGGATCCACGTCAAGATCTATCTAGGTTCGTATGATTAATGCAAGTTATATGTTTTATGATAGATCCAAGTCACGATTTGATTATACATATGTTCATATGCAAGTTACATGTTAGATCCAAAGATAGATTTATATTTATATGCATGTTTGTAAAGTGGACTTTTGCAAGTTCACCTTGGTAGATCTAATTCACACCTATATGTTAATGTTAAAATTATACGTGCCTTGGGATTGGACATGTCATGATTATGTCATATGCTAGTTTATAATTGAGGTTATGTTCACACATGCCTAGATCTACATATTAACATGTTTTAGGCTTATGATTATCTAAGTCTAAATTATATGCAAGTTCATGTGACATGTTAAATTATATGAATAAAGTTTTATGCAAAATTTACATGTTTGGTTGAATCTATATTATGCATGTTCCCTTCTTTACGTATTGTTTATAAATTGGGCTAATATGCAGGCCCAGTGACATTATGTGATTAATACGAACGAACAAACGGGGCTAACATTGGGATAGTTATTAAATCAAAACATGTTAATAATGTAGGTGGGCCCAAACCATTTAAATGGTTAAGGCCAGGAATGGTATAATTTATACCATTAGTCTTGAACATAATTAAAATATGTGACATGAAACACTTGTAGAAATTTCACATGTATAAAATGTAAAAGATGAATACGCCTAGCCCGAGGTTAGACTGAATTGAGGTGTAAACTTGCCCGGAACCGACAGGCACATCCAGTAACCACAACATTACATATCTAATGTGAGAGGTTAGTGCATCAAGCCCAGAAAGACCCTAGGTTAGACTGAGTTGTGGGGTAAAATTGCCCGGAACCGACCCGCACATCCAGTAACCACAACAATGCCTGTATAATGTGACTGGTTGGTGCTTTAATTAATTAATTAATTAAAGCTCACGAACAATCAAGCTAGAAATGGTGAGGTTAAGTAATTAAGGGAACACTTAACCAACTTAACATGTTAACAAAACTAGATTGGTTGGGTTAAGTAATTGAGGAAACACTTAACCAACTTAGCATATTAACTAGACAAGATTGATAGGGGTTAAGTCAAACCAAGGACACTTAACAAATTTAGCATGTTGACTAGGAAAACCCTAGTAACGGGGTCCCGTTTCAGAAGTAACCCACGTGGATGTATCAAGGTACCCTGAACTAGGCAGGGTGGGGGACGATTACTGGGCTGAATATAAGCGGTCAAAAGGGCGGCGGTTAGGTGCGTCAGTGTAGGTTCCGACGGAGTACGGGCGTGCATGTGCTCCAGAGTGGAAAAAGCAGGCACCAGGCGTACACTTGTTCATCTTTGAATCGTGTCAGAGTTGCCATTATAGGACTTGATACAAACTATACTGGAACCAGCATAAGTACTTAAAAATCACGTGGGGCCGCATGACACTGGGAATACGTGAATGCGAGTAGGAGTCGATCAATATATGAATGGGATCACTTTATCATGAACATACATTGCTAGTTAAACAGCTCTTAGTGGGTGCAAAGAAGTAAAAGTGGGCGCGATAGCCAAATCTTGTTAAATCTTACTTTACCTCGTTTTAGGGCTACCCTATCCTTGTGGTATCATTCTAAGTTCAGTATATTCATGTCATAGTCTTTTACTTGTTTACATGCTATTAAATAACTCGGTTTAGCAGACTTATGTCTGACCCATTTTCCTTTCGCTTCTTTTCTTCCGTTCCCCCCAAGGTCCGCAGGGAGGAAACACTTCTGCTTAGTCCAGGTTAGCCAAAGCTTGAAGACCGTAGATGTAAGGCTTGGACTTTACTTTTTGAGCTATGGCTAAGGCAAGCACTTATTGGGGATTTATGTCATTTTATTTTTTGTATTGCTTCTTTATGTTTTCAAGACAGATGAAAAGTTGTAATAATTTGGAAGGTTGAAATAGTTGTTGAATTGTTGTGTTGAACAAGTATTTATGAAATAATATTGATCTTTTTCCGCTGCATAAATTTTTTTGTCTTGTAATTTATTAGTATCTTGTACCTTGAAACACCCCTTCGAAATTAAGGCATTACCTTTGAGAGTGACCTTAACGGAGGTGGGGTGTTACATATTGGCTGCATCTCCGCTATACTACGCTCCTTGAGCGGACATAGTAATGGATCTGGCTCCCTCCACGGAGGTAGACCAGCTTATAGTGGGTTGTGTTAGTCGCTGTTGTTGATTGTTGTTAGAACATGCTTTGTGCATGTCGTGTCTTGTATCGTGTGTTTCCCTTTCCTGCATTTTTTTTCTTTGTAGTGTTGTGTTATAAAGTTGCTAGTAATGAAAAAAATTCGCACAACTTTAGTATTGAGATTTCTATGTTGGAAAAAAAATGTTTTGTCATTCATGTGTAATTAGTTGAATGAAATCTTGTTTATTTACTAGCACTTGTCCTAGAGATGGAAAGATTAAAATTCTGTGTTGGATAAATATTAGTAAATGAATGGTTATACATCATGGGTATTCAAACAAATAAATCACTATTCCTTGTCAGAGGAAGACTCCAGTACCAGCTCGGTTACCTTGAACAAACCCGTCTCGTATGTGTATGCTATTGCAAAAGAAAGGGTCAATAACTTCCTCGTCTCGTTCAAAGCCAAAAACTTGCTTGAACCTCATGTTGGTGGTAAATATTGCGAGTTCCATAAAATCAACGGGCATAAGACTGATGAGTGCAAGGTATTGGACAGGATTATACCAAAATTGATCCGAGAGGGACACCTGAAGGAATTCGTTTCAAACAAAACAGTGTCAGCTCAACGTGCAGGAGGATACTAGAAGCTCTCGGTAAATACGATAAGAGTTGCTACGGGGGAGAGAAACCTGGATTTGGGGCCACCCGTAAACCGAATCAGGGTTATCCATGAAGGGGCACACCCCGCCGGAAGATGTCCGAATTCCAAAAACCAATACATGAAGGAGGCCTTGGAGGGAATCTTCTCCATCCAAGAGTAACCATCATTGAAGAGCGTGCGCTATTCCCTCAACATGCATAACCTCGTGGTCTCTCCTGAAGAAATGAAGAAAGGGGTCCATCACCCACATAACGACCCCCTTATGATAACGGTGCAGATAGGGCTTTTGGTTGTTTCTAAAATCTTAGTGGATACGGGAAGCGCTGTCAATGTCATCTTCAAGCATGCCTTCGATCAGATGGAAATTTCGGAAAAGAAATTAGAGCCTAGCGACGAACAAATCTTCAGATTCAACAACAAAGGTTCAACTCCAGTGGGTCAAATCAACCTTTTAGTTCAAGTGGGGTTGTCCCCTCTCCACAGGACTTTCGAAACTCTCTTCGTTGTAATTGATCAGCCGTCCTATTACAGCACCTTCTTTGGATGACTGGCTTTAGAGGTGATGGACGCCTTCGTTTCTCCCAAATTTCTCATGTTAAAACTGCTGGCCAAACAACGATGGGGTACCATCACGGGAGAGCAGTTAAGCTCACACGAGTTGTATTTCGCGATGGTCGAAAAATAAAAAAGGGAATGTTCTTCGTATTTTGATTCTTCTACTATTATTATGCCTTCGGACAGGGGATTCTTACGTTCCTCATTCGAAGCTAAATAAAAATAAATAAGTCTGATAAACAAACTAACGGTAGGGACGTTTCTTTGAAAAGAAAAAGGGAAACGTCCAATGATGTAAACTCGACTGAAGAAGGAGTGATCATCACATATTTGGATTCCAAAGGGGGCATCGAAAGAATAAAACCAATAGAAGAAGTAAATGTTGATTCGAAAGATAAATCGAAGATCATCAACATAGGAAAAAGGTTAATAGAACCCCTCCAAAGTGACTTAATCTATTTCCTACATCTTAACAAAGATGTTTTCGCCAGGACCCATACAGACATGATTGGTATCGACCCTTAAATTATGATCCATGCCTTAAGCATTGACCTTTTGATAACCCTGGTCCGGTAGAAGAAGAGACAATATAATAGAGACTGGATAGCGGCCCTGAAGGAGGAAGCTAAAAGGTTGGAAACTAACAGGTTTATCTAAGAGGACTTTTACCCGCAATGGTTAATCAATCCCGTGATAGTAAAGAAGTCAAATGGGAAGTTGAGGATGTGTGTTGATTACACGTATTTAAACAAGGCTTATCTGAAAGATTGTTGCCCTCTCTCGCGGATCGATCAGTTGGTTGATGCCACGAGTGGACACAAGATTCTATCCCTCACGGACGCTTAGTCAGGGTACAACGAAATCCCAATGCACAAACCTGATGGGGAGCATACAAGCTTTATCACTGACTGGGGGACATTTTGTTATAAAGTAATGCCCTTCAGTTTGAGGAATGTAGGGACAACATACCAAAGACTGGTAAACAGGATGTTCTAAGAGCAGATAGGGTGCAACGTGGAAGTATATGTGGATGACATGCTAGTGAAGTCCACCAAAATAGGGGATCATCTAAAGGATTTGGAGGAAATGTTCGGTGTCTTGGGAAGCTACCAGATGAAGCTAAACCCTCAAAAGTGTTCCTTCGGAGCTCACTTAGGGAAGTTTTTAGGATATGTAGTATGTGAGCAAGGAATTCAAGCTAGCCCCGACCAAATACAAGCAATTAAGGACATGGAGGAACCTAAAACCATCAAGGAGGTCATGAGCGAAAACGGGAAGGTAGCAGCCCTCGTTAGGTTCATTTATAAAGTCACTGATAAATGTGTTCATTTCTTTGATGTTATAAAGAAAAAGAAATTTTTTGATTGGAACGAATAGTGTAGGAATGCATTCTTGGAATTTAAGGTTTATATAGGAATGCCTCCAAGTTTATCCAATCCTGAGAAGGAAGAAGATCTATACATATAAATGATTGTCTCCGAACATGCTGTAAGCCCGGTCCTGATAAGAGAGAATAATGGGACTCAGCATCCTATCTACTATGTTAGCCGAAAGCTAAAGGACACGGAAACCCGATACCCTATCATAGAGAAACTAGCGTATTTCTTAATCCTTACCGCATGAAAGCTCGGAGTTATTTCCAGGCTCGCGCTATTAAAGTTTTAACTAGCTTCCTCTCAAGCAAGTTTTCAGCAAACAGGAAACCTCACGGAGGCCAATTAAATGGTGTATTGAGCTTATCCAATACGAAATTGAGTTCCACCCTCGGGCAGCAATCAAAGGATAAGCTCTCGCATATTTCGTGAACGAGTGCATAAACTTCATTTCAGAACAATTGATTAAAGAAAACAACTTAGAGACCAAATGGTAGCCTTTCGTAGATGGGGCTTCCAATGAGAAGGGACGGGTTACGTTATAATCACCCCTAAAGGAAATCGCTTGCACTACGCTATGAAGGTAGGGTTCCCGATAAACAATAATGTGGATGAGTACGAACCTATGATAGCTGGTTTGAATTTAGCATTACAGTTGAAGATACTGAGGATAGAAATCTATAGTGATTCATAATTAGTGGTAACCAAATAAAACAGACATATCAAACCAAGGACAGATGGCTCATCATATACGTGAAGAGGGTACTAAAGATGCTTTCCCTATTTGAGGACTTCTCGGTTCATCAAATACCCCGTAGGGAGAATGCCCAAGCGGATTCGCTAGCTAAGTTAGCCAACTCCCAAGGAGCCCCTAAAACTCGAATAGTACCAGCGGGATATCAAGAAATGCCTAACATCGGGCAGGAAGAGTCGGAAATGGGAAAAGAATTATAAGTCTTAACCATATCCCAAACCTTGAGAAGGGGAGATGGAGAAGTCCAAAAAGGGAACTCCGAGAGGGAACCCCCATGATGGAAACAAGCCACCAGCAGGAAACTACGTGCATGAATCCCATAGTGGACTACGTCGTACGAGGGACTTTTTCCCTTAGTAAGCAAGACACCAGAAGGATAAAATACCAAGCTCCCACATTCGTGATCATAGACGGCGTACTCTATAAAAAGGGACATTCACTTTCTTATTTGAGGTGTGTAAGTTCCGAAGATGGACATAGCCTGTTAATAGAAGCTCATGAGGGATGGTGCGGGGACCATTACAGTTGGGTTAAACTGGCCAAAAGGGTCATGCGACAAGGATATTACTGGCCGCGGATGGTTAGTCAAGCGGTTGAGTACGTCAAGAGATGCGATAAATGTCAGATATACTCTAAGGTGCCACGGCTTCCTCCTAGCGACCTGACAACTATATCAAGCCCTTGGCCTTTCGATATATGGGGGATAGATTTAATTGGCCCCTTACCAATCACCAAGGGTGGAGCTAAATATGTCGTGGTAGCCTCGACTTCTTCACCAAGTGGGTGGAGGCGGAACCCCTTCCGACTACCACATCCAAAATGGTATTAAAATTCATAATAAAAAATATCGTTACCCACTTCGGAATCCCTCATAAAATAATATCGGACAATGAAACGCAATTCGAGAGCAAAGAGTTCATCTGATTCTGTGACAAAAAAGGAATCATCAAAAGTTCCTCCTCCATAGCCCATCCGAAAGCTAACGGAGCTGTGGAATCCGCAAACAAGACCATCAAGACAATCCTTAAGAAATGTCTAAATCGGACTAAAGGAAACTGGCTGGGAGAGTTTCCTCTAGTGTTATAGGCGAATAGAACTTCTACCAAAACAGCCACGGGACACACCCCCTTTTACCTGACATATGGATGTGAAGCTATGCTTCTGGTTGAGGTCAAAATTCCATCACATTGAAGGGTATCTTACGCATTTGACTCCAACCAGGAGTTTGGAGGGAATCACTAGACTTGATACAGGGACTAAGGGATGAGGCTGCAAACATAACCGCCGAATACTAAAGAAGGATCACAAAATATTACAATTCGAAGGCCAGAGCTAGAACCTTCGCTAAAGGAGAATTAGTATTGCGAAGAGTAATAGCTAACACCAAGAACCCAGTGGATTGTTCTCTCGGTCCAAATTGGGAAGGACCCCTATTCGTCCATCAAGAAGTCATACCCGATACATATCGACTAAGAAGACCTAACGGTGATCTTGTTCCAAGAACATGGAACTCGGAACATTTAAGGCCATATTTCTCAACGATAAAATAATAAAGGACAAGAGATTTTCCTCACAAAAAATCAACACACAGCCAAGGACATGGAAACTCTCCCAGTAGCTCGAGAAATCCCCAAAAGGGGTCGCGCTGGAAAAAGATTGAATCCCTCATCATCGCCAAACTGACCGGGGCGAGGCATCCCCTGGAGGGGGATGATGTGTTAGTCTTTATCCATGCTCAAACCAGAGGGGGAAGGGTTAAAGCATCGAAAGCATAAGCCGTCGTTTCACACAAGAGATGGTCATGGCGGTGCATCTAAAAATTATCACACCCTGCCTCTGCTCGAAGAAGAGTAGGCCCTGTCTCTACTGGAACTAAGAACGTCCTACCTCTGCTCACATAAGCACATGTCCTACCTCTTCTTATGTTCCGCGTTACCCAT
Organism: Allium sativum; assembly: GCA_030737875.1. Lineage (NCBI taxonomy): Eukaryota > Viridiplantae > Streptophyta > Magnoliopsida > Asparagales > Amaryllidaceae > Allium > Allium sativum. Next base: position 36,633,551 of record JASFAX010000020.1, on the reverse strand, counting down.
AGAATGGAACGCAAACCCCTATAATCGCCTACATTGTCAGGATAGGGTATCCCTTGGAGAGGGATGGTGTATAAGCCTATATTGGAACCTACGATGGTCTGTATAGAGCATCAAAAGAGTAAACCTTAGTTCTGTAACTACGATGGCCCTGTCTAAGTTTGTAAGACCTTATCATCACCTACGACGGCCAGGATAAGGCGCCTCCTAGAGGAAGATCGAGTAAGTCCTTGGGCCCTAATTGTGGTTAAGCTAGCAAGCGCTTCGGACCCACAGTCCCAGAGAGTGGCCAACAAAGCACGTACATACTTTTCTACGATGTCAAAAGCCCAAGGGATGGCTCAAGAAGCACGTACAAGCTCTGCTTCCCAAATCAAATCCAAAGGGGATACTCACTTCATTAATACCGGAAGTGTTCCTGGTCTCTAATCTTAAAATACCCGAATCTGGGTGGATTCGGCTCTTCATTAATAACGAAAGGGTTCCCGGGCTTCAATCTTTAAATACCCGAATCTGGGTGGATTCAGCTCTTCATTAGTACCGGAAGGGTTCCTTGTTTCTAATCTTAAAATGCCCAAATTTGGATGGATTCGGCTCTTCATTAATACCAGAAGGGTTCCCAGTCTTCAATCTTTAAATACCCAAATCTGTGTGGATTTGGCTCTTCATTAACACCAGAAGGGTTCTGTAACGACCCGCATTCTACGCATCGGAGGATCGTAGAATATTTATTTCATTTTCATATGAGATCGTGTAGTCATGTAAATTTGGGAAGTGACTATTTGGGTCATTTCCCACATTCACAATTTTTGCCAAATTTTAAATGACCGTTTTTCCCCTTGCGAATCTTGTTTTGCTTATAAATTTTGATTGGAAAGGAGTTTTGACTTGATAACACTTCCATTGGGTTCGGATGATGGTTTATCTTTCCTTAGAGTGGTCACATTAGTCAAACGGAATTACCGTTTGGGAGATATGGATGAAACAAGGTTTAGAAGGTGAAAAAAAAGCTTAACTGGGCCTAATTAGGGTGATTAGCAACCATGCCCATTAGGTATTTCGGGATTAGGGTTGCATAAGGGCTGATATTGGCTAGGGAAACTTCCTTTATCATTTTCCAACCGCCACAAACTTCCTCTTCAACCCTAACAATGGCTTCCACCTTCTAAATTCGTCCTCAATCGCTTTCTGATCGCGTATTAGCTTAATCTAAACCAAATCAAGGAAGATTAACATCAAATCAGAGTTGGTGCTGCTGCGTTGCATTGGAAACACGCCAAAATCGTAGAGTTTCAGGTTTAAAGTTTTATTTGTGGCTAAGGTGAGTGATTCGCATTGCTTTTCACTAATTATGGTTAATTAGGGGTGATTAGTGTTAATTAATGAAATTATGCATGTTAAAATTCTGGAAAAATACGTAAAAATTCTTAAATATTATTTTAGGGCTTTGATAAAAATTTGGGTTAATTTGGACATGTTTTGCTAATCATATGATTAATTTATGATTTGGAAGATTAAGGGGAAAATCATGGTTTGGGTATGTTTGATCCATTTTAACTTGTTAAATTGTTTCTTTGATGTTTATGGTCGTTTCTACGTGTTACTATGACTGTTTGGAATGATTTTTGATTGCATAGAAAAGTTAGATTGGTCGAAAATGCCATCGTATAGTGTAAATAGCTCTCTGGAAAAGTGTAGGAAATGGGATCGGATCGGACCCCTGAACCGCTCGTGGAGCATTCCACGACCCCGACCCCGACCAGCTCGCGTCAGAGTACCCCAAACCGAGCCGCTCCTGCTCGAGCACCACGAACCGATGCGATGAAGTCTCGACCTACGAGCAAATGGAGGACCCCAACCCGAAGTTGGAGTCATGACTCGATGCTTTGGACAGGACATCACGAACCGAGGAGCTCGACCCGAATCCAATGGTAGTTCACGATCCAATCCAGAGGAGTTGCCATGCATGAACTGATTTGAATGGAGGAGCCGGACCCGACCTGAAGTGGTAATCACGATAGAACCGAACCGAAGATGGGAAGAAGGCCGAACCGAATGGTAGCTTGTTTCCGAACCGATCCGGAGAAGACCAAACCGGAGATGCAAAGGTAGTCCAAATGTGAAGTTGTAACTGAGGATCCAGAAAGGAAACAATGAGTTAACTTCATGAGTTGGACTTTGCTGCGTGTAACACCCCGCCTCCGCTAGGGTCACTCGCAAAGGAATGCACTAGCTTTAGAGGAGCATTATTGGTAAACATGCACAGAAATATCACAAGACAGAACATATAAAATAGCGGAAGTAAAATCAAATTTTCATAACATGAATAAATAAGGTCTAAAGCCTTTTACATCAGAGTACATCAAAACCTATCTTGCAATAGTAAAGAAGCATAAAGACATTTTCATAAATTATTCCCCAAGTAAAAACAGTAAAGTAGCCATTAGCCAAGAAAAGTCCAAGCCATCCATGATGACCTTCAAGCAGAAGAAGTCCGAACTAAACAACAGTATTTCCTCCCTGTAACCTGGGGGGGGGGAACGGAAGAAAAGAGGCGAAACAAAACGGGTCAGTCAAAAAGACTGAGTAAGCCCTATCTACTATTAGCATAAAAACTAGTAAAGTTAACTGACATGAGAAACTGAGATGAACACAAGCATGATAACAAGATAGATAAGCTAAATCAAAATAACAGGATGAACTACTGAACTCAGATAAACTAAGGTGTCATGATAAATAACGATGTCAAGATAAAACAAGGTATCACATCATCAGGTTTCTATCAATTATAATATCCCCAAGATATCTGTCACGTATAACGCCCCGTGATATCTATCCTGTATTTTAGCTCTGCACCTACCGTACTAGTATCCCCACCGTGTCATGTGTTAACCAAGAATGACCCTCACTCAAAAGTCGTGTAATGGTCCATGTCAACCTAATATATCGCATATATAGGTTACTCAACTTGTATGTTTTATTCCATGTAAATGTTCAGTCCCTTGCCGTAGACCATACGGGCTTTCCCATGAGATTCTATATTACTTTAACATAGTTCCATGATCCTTAAGATCGGTTTGGACTGTTACCCTAAACCTAGCTAGGGTCTTCCAACATGAATTATTGTTTGTACAACTAGGACTTATGCTACCTAGGGCTGCTAGGGATTATGCTTACCTATTGCACGTTTTCGTATCTCGGTTTGGGTTCAACCACCTAGGGCCACTAGGGATTACGCTAACCGCCAACCGCTCCCTTTTTCCCACGCATTCATCGTGAATCGCTTTTCCATGACTGTATGCACATGTATCACATCGTGCCATCCGAGTCCTGTCACAGGGCAAATCAAGAAATACAGGACTCGGTCGGGAGCTTTCGATTTATCTGCCGATGCAGATGCTAAGGTCTATTTTTCTTATACGTGGCTATGGTCCCACGAGACCACTCCCTCAACTAGTGAAAGACAAGACAGGATAAATCCTGTATGAGAACACAACACTGGCCAACCCACATCCAAGCCTTACCGCAACCATAATTAGATAGCAATTATGGTCTATTGGGTGTTCTCTGCCTTTCCGTACGTACACGCTTGACCAAAGATGGTAGGTAGCCTGACGAAATGCTATCTAGGGTACGACCGTGTATCGTCGACTATCCCCTATCCATCCCCGTCTTTAGGTCGCTCGTATAGCAACCAAGGCATACTCTTGGTTCTTCTTACGCAGACCTTAACCTCTCATGAGCCTAGTATAATCACCTGGCAGCTCATAGAGGGATACCAAGAGTATCCTCACGTTCCCCGAAGCCGCTGCTTCGTTACCCAGTTCGTTGGAGCCTTTATCTAAATCAGATACTTGCTCCTACTCGTATACTTAAACGATGACCTACCGTATCAGGTTACTCATCTATCTATGAACTGGTCTAAATTTCCTTGACTAAGAATCATTACTTAGTTATTCTTCAACTAAGGTTTACCACTTAACCTTATTCCCATTATCCTTGTTAACTACGGTTATCCACCTAATCCTCAGAACTAGGGTTTACATAATGGATTAAGTGTCACTTAAGTTCATGACTTAACCCGTCTACAAATCATGTCAAAATTGGCTAAATATCCAAGTTCAAGACTTAACCCTACAAACCATGCTCAAGTTGGTTAAGTATATATTAACTTGACCCTATCAAATTACTGAGTCAAATCGGTCAAGCGTATTTAAGCGATTCGTGACTTAGCCTTATCATGTTTTCACATTAGATTGGTTAAGTATAGGTTAACTTAACCTCAATAAATTAATGAGTTAGATTGGTTAAGTATAGGTCACTTAACCACATCAATTCATCATGTTAGATTAGTTAAGTGTTTAACTTAACCCCAATAAACTGCCAAGTGGGATTAATTAAGTCTAGGCTAACTTAACCCCATCCGATTACCATGTTTAGATTAGTTGAGTCTAATCTTAACCCCATCCATTAACTGTATTTTTCGGTTAAGTGTCATTAAGAAAACTTACTTAACCTTACCATGTTATTGCGTTGGATTGATTAAGTGTTGGTTAACTTAACCCCATCCACTAGTCATATAAAAATGGTTAAGTGTCATTAGGCAAATCAAGTTACTTAACCTTACCAAGTTATCGCGTTGGATTGATTAAGTGTTGGTTAACTTAACCCCATCCACTAGTCATATAAAAATGGTTAAGTATCATTAGGCAAATCAAGTTACTTAACCTACCCAACCTTGTCATGTTTTGTTAAGTATCATTAGCCTAATCAAATTACTTAACCCATTTGTCCATGTCATATTTGGTTAAGAGTCATTAATCAAATTAACTTAACCTTATCATGTGGCATTAATTACTTAATGCACCTTCACCTCTCACATTAGACTTTGTTGTGGTTACTAGTTAAGCCGGTCGGTTCCGGGTAGCTTTACACCACAACTTGGTCTAACCTCGGGTTCAAGCACAACATGACCAACTTCTCACATTGGGTCCTATTGTTTGCAACTACTAGTTAGGCCGGTCGGTTCCGGGTAGTTTTACGTTGCAAACTCAACCCAACCTCGAGTTGGCCACACTTATATTATCTAAGTGTCATGTCCATCATGTTTCCCATAACATGTTACAAGTTTTCAAGCATTTGGGTAGACCTAACTTAATAGGTAAATTCCCAAAGGGTAGACCTAACTTAATAGGTAAATTCCCAAGCTTATGTTTTTATGCATACTTACATGTCAACTTCCATGTTATATTTCAAGTCATGTTTTCAAGTTGTATTTTCATGTCATTAGAAATTACCCATAACATAACCCAACGCTTTTAAACTCGCATATACGTTCGCGACAACGTAATGGATTAAAAGAAGAGACTTGGCAAAGGCATGACAAAAATGGATATTAAGCCACAAGTTAATCATGGTGGCAAATGAGGCACAAATGTGTTCATTAACTTGCATGTTACATTCTTAAGCCTCAAAACATGCATAAACCCAAACTTGGCACATAAGCGAATCGTGGTGACAAAAGACATGGAATGATGACTAGTAACTCGCATATATCATCATATAAGGGTTATGACTTCATATGCAAGTTGACATAAAGGTTATGAGGGTTCTCATGTTGCATAATGCAACATTTCAACATAAAGGTTGTAGCTTTTAGCCCACAAGATCAAGATAATGACTTCATAAACTTGCATGACATGATAGCATGTATCATACTCAATGATCAAACCCAAACTTGCAACATGAACATTTAACTTCATAGTTAATATCTAAGAGTAGGGAAAGGGCTTACATTGCTATGAAGGCACAAAAGATATGACAAAGCCCTTATGCAATCAAATAGACCCAAAATGCAAGCTCTAACATAAAAAACCCTTGAGCCAAAATGATCAAAACTCTTTCTTTATGATGCAAAGATAGAAACTTGACTTGAATGCAAGCTAATGACACTCATACAAGCTTGAAAACACTTGTATGCATGGAAAATCACTTAGAAATTTATTTAGGAATTTTATGAAGAGAGTGGAGGCCATGAGAGGATTGATTTTGCCATAGTTTTGTTGCATGAATGAATAATGAGGATTTAGGATAGGTTAGGGTCTTATTTATAGATTAGGCAAGTGTTTTAGGCCATAGGATTAAACCTAGATTCAATCCAAGCCATCAAAGCATGTCTTGGGGAAGAAGTCAAGTGTAGGAACCATCTAGGGCCTTTAGATTAAAGATGAACCATGAGAACCATCCAAATGCAAAATCTGCATTTGAGAGAATCGGCCCACGGGATGACAGCCAAACACCCTGGATTAACCCCTAGTCGACCCAGCGAGCTCGGGTCGACCTCAAAAATCGGCCGGTTCGGTTATTCCCTTCTCCCAATTCGCTGTTTTGAACATTTTTGCATATTTATTTATTTAATTTTCAATTATATATATATATATATATATATCAATATATATATATTTCTCTGCGCAACCCATTTCACTTAATTAAGTATACTTTAATTTGGGAATTTTTCGTGAAACTTCGCGAGGCCATATCTTGGTCATACGGACTCCGATTTTCGAAAACTCGGACTCTATTTCGCGTATTTTTCCGAGACGAACGCAATGGCATAGCCCGTTTCCCTTGATTCAGATTTTACAGTTTAATTCTGCCTCCATTTATGTTATAACAGGTTATTGAAAATACGGGTTGTTACATTCTCCCCACCTTTTAGGATTTCGTCCCCGAAATCTCCAAGTTAGGAAGAACATATCCTACCATCCATCATCCATCTACTCAAAACATCATCCACAAGCAACCATTGTCCTTAGATGATTTCTAATGCTGTATGAATATATGCAAAACGTGTGTGTACATGTTCCTTAGCTAATGCTAATGATCAGGCCTGAATAATCTTTCTAATGAAAAATATGTATAGTGCCATGAATCCAACATGTATGCAAATAGTCCTAGTCATATAGATACTATATGCGTGCACAATCATTCATTCATATGTAACAACCACATGATAATACATTCGATTTCATCCATAAACAAGTATAAATACTCGTGCATATGCAATATGAATTGTGACCGAGTCGAGCTAGTATCTAATGTGTATTCGCGCATCCACTTGCAACCACTTGCAACCATATCAATCATAACATGTTTCAAATACATGTTTACATCCATAGGGTTCTACCTAGGATTCCCTGAAACAGGGTCGAGAAGATAAACAAGACAAACTCCTTACGGGGTTTGTAACAGAAAATAGGACCAAGAAGATGTCCACAAAAGATAGCCTACAAGTAAGCTCTACAGAAAATAGGGATCAAGGACATACTCCCAAAAAGAGATATCATGCGCGTATCTAGTCTTTGACCATCAGAGTCGTATCTCCTTGAGCTTAATTCTATTGTGCCTTGACCGTCTTTTAACTTCGCGATTTCGTAGCTTCTTATTTCCTGTTTCCATAGCATGAGCTGGAACTCATTTCTTCGTCACCTCTCGTTCCACTTGCACTTATCCTTTTCCTAGAATACTTGGCGCAAACATGACTGCGTACTCATGATCTCATGCAAGCTTTCCAAAATTCACTAGTGAATCTTGGATCTCGTTTATATACTATAAGGCATTCCATGTAGAAGAACTTTCTCTTGAAAGTAAATAGATGTCAATCAGGTTATCATGCGCACTTACTAGGGTGATCTCTATAACCCATGCATAAATGAAGTAAACCATCCGTCTTATTGGCGAACACCACTCGATCGGGCTTCAAATTTCCAATAAATGCATCAAGGGATTCTAAGTAACTAGTCATGACAGAACCTCAAAAAGGTTACCCGATACTTCGAGGGCATTACCAAGGCTAGTCAAAAGGTCTAACTACCCTCCTATCAAAACCGAGAGTGGCACCCCCTACTGGATAACCACTTCATCCCTAGAATCCATCCATAGCTTATAAACATAAGCATTATTTCCAAACTCAACACTTGGCATAGACATTCGCAAATCCAAACAAGTCATGTATAAATGGACTGATTCTCCAATAGGACTTTGAGACAAAAATGGGATTCTCTATTACGCTAGTACTTAAGGTGCAGAGACTCAACTATCGAAGCAGACTTAAATGATACGAACAACGAAGTCCTAACGGGATGATAGAGAAGAAAAGCTAAACCTTTAACAAGATCGTTACCCTCCTTTCGAGGTACTGTAGAAATGAGAGCATATTACTGCCCTCCCGATGATCTTGTCCTTGTCCCATAATACTTAACTATCCGCCCCGTTTTACCATGCCAAAGGTACTCTCTCGTCATGGGTTTCAATGTTCATCTTTCTCCCTCCTTGGAGGACTAAGCCATACCAATAAGTTGCTCATCCTTAAGCTCGTATCCTTTATCCTTCTTTCTCACGATCCTTTCTTATAACACGGCCACTGGTCTCTCGAGAACCACCTCCATCGTATGGAAAGCACTTTCGTAGGTAGAAAAGACTAGTCGCAGTTAAAACTACTGTGACTACAGATGGTGGAAAGAAAGGAAAAGAGACTCAATTAAGGAAATAAGGATAGTGCTAATGGCCTTTGGGGAATAGCCTTTTTCTTTTAAAAGAAAATTTTCTTGAAAAATGCTTCTTTGTAAACAGTTTTTTTTTTCAAATAGTTTTTAGAAGGTCTTTAAAAAATTTTGCCCAGTCTGGTAACCTTCTGCTCTGATACCACGTGTAACACCCCGCCTCCGCTAGGGTCACTCGCAAAGGAATGCACTAGCTTTAGAGGAGCATTATTGGTAAACATGCACAGAAATATCACAAGACAGAACATATAAAATAGCGGAAGTAAAATCAAACTTTCATAACATGAATAAATAAGGTCTAAAGCCTTTTACATCAGAGTACATCAAAACCTATCTTGCAATAGTAAAGAAGCATAAAGACATTTTCATAAATTATTCCCCAAGTAAAAACAGTAAAGTAGCCATTAGCCAAGAAAAGTCCAAGCCATCCATGATGACCTTCAAGCAGAAGAAGTCCGAAATAAACAACAGTATTTCCTCCCTGTAACCTGGGGGGGAAATGGAAGAAAAGAGGCGAAACAAAACGGGTCAGTCAAAAAGACTGAGTAAGCCCTATCTACTATTAGCATAAAAACTAGTAAAGTTAACTGACATGAGAAACTGAGATGAACACAAGCATGATAACAAGATAGATAAGCTAAATCAAAATAACAGGATGAACTACTGAACTCAGATAAACTAAGGTGTCATGATAAATTACGATGTCAAGATAAAACAAGGTATCACATCGTCAGGTTTCTATCAAGTATAATATCCCCAAGATATCTGTCACGTATAACGCCCCGTGATATCTATCCTGTATTTTAGCTCTGCACCTACCGTACTAGTATCCCCACCGTGTCATGTGTTAACCAAGAATGACCCTCACTCAAAAGTCGTGTAATGGTCCATGTCAACCTAATATATCGCATATATAGGTTACTCAACTTGTATGTTTTATTTCATGTAAATGTTCAGTCCCTTGCCGTAGACCATACGGGCTTTCCCATGAGATTCTATATTACTTTAACATAGTTCCATGATCCTTAAGATCGGTTTGGACTGTTACCCTAAACCTAGCTAGGGTCTTCCAACATGAATTATTGTTTGTACAACTAGGACTTATGCTACCTAGGGCTGCTAGGGATTATGCTTACCTATTGCACGTTTTCGTATCTCGGTTTGGGTTCAACCACCTAGGGCCACTAGGGATTACGCTAACTGCCAACCGCGCCCTTTATCCCACGCATTCATCGTGAATCGCTTTTCCATGACTGTATGCACATGTATCACATCGTGCCATCCGAGTCCTGTCACAGGGCAAATCAAGAAATACAGGACTCGGTCGGGAGCTTTCGATTTATCTGCCGATGCAGATGCTAAGGTTTGTTTTTCTTATACGTGGCTATGGTCCCACGAGACCACTCCCTCAACTAGTGAAAGACAAGACAGGATAAATCCTGTATGAGAACACAACACTGGCCAACCCACATCCAAGCCTTACCGCAACCATAATTAGATAGCAATTATGGTCTATTGGGTGTTCTCTGCCTTTCCGTACGTACACGCTTGACCAAAGATGGTAGGTAGCCTGACGAAATGCTATCTAGGGTACGACCGTGTATCGTCGACTATCCCCTATCCATCCCCGTCTTTAGGTCGCTTGTATAGCAACCAAGGCATACTCTTGGTTCTTCTAACGCAGACCTTAACCTCTCATGAGCCTAGTATAATCACCTGGCAGCTCATAGAGGGATACCAAGAATATCCTCACGTTCCCCGAAGCCGCTGCTTCGTTACCCAGTTCGCTGGAGCCTTTATCTAAATCAGATACTTGCTCCTACTCGTATACTTAAACGATGACCTACCATATCAGGTTACTCATCTATCTATGAACTGGTCTAAATTTCCTTGACTAAGAATCATTACTTAGTTATTCTTCAACTAAAGTTTACCACTTAGCCTTATTCCCATTATCTTTGTTAACTACGGTTATCCACCTAATCCTCAGAACTAGGGTTTACATAATGGATTAAGTGTCACTTAAGTTCATGACTTAACCCGTCTAAAATCATGTCAAAATTGGCTAAGTATCCAAGTTCAAGACTTAACCCTACAAACCATGCTCAAGTTGGTTAAGTATATATTAACTTGACCCTATCAAATTACTGGGTCAAATCGGTCAAGCGTATTTAAGCGATTCGTGACTTAGCCTTATCATGTTTTCACATTAGATTGGTTAAGTATAGGTTAACTTAACCTCAATAAATTAACGAGTTAGATTGGTTAAGTATAGGTCACTTAACCACATCAATTCATCATGTTAGATTAGTTAAGTGTTTAACTTAACCCCATTAAACTGCCAAGTGGGATTAATTAAGTCTAGGCTAACTTAACCCCATCCGATTACCATGTTTAGATTAGTTGAGTCTAATCTTAACCTCATCCATTAACTGTATTTTTCGGTTAAGTGTAATTAAGAAAACTTACTTAACCTTACCAAGTTATTGCGTTGGATTGATTAAGTGTTGGTTAACTTAACCCCATCCACTAGTCATATAAAAATGGTTAAGTGTCATTAGGCAAATCAAGTTACTTAACCTTACCAAGTTATCGCGTTGGATTGATTAAGTGTTGGTTAACTTAACCCCATCCACTAGTCATATAAAAATGGTTAAGTGTCATTAGGCAAATCAAGTTACTTAACCTACCCAACCTTGTCATGTTTTGTTAAGTATCATTAGCCTAATCAAATTACTTAACCCATTTGTCCATGTGATATTTGGTTAAGAGTCATTAATCAAATTAACTTAACCCTATCATGTGGCATTAATTACTTAATGCACCTTCACCTCTCACATTAGACTTTGTTGTGGTTACTAGTTAAGCCGGTCGGTTCCGGGTAGCTTTACACCACAACTTGGTCTAACCTCGGGTTCAAGCACAACATGACCAACTTCTCACATTGGGTCCTATTGTTTGCAACTACTAGTTAGGCCGGTCGGTTCCGGGTAGTTATACGTTGCAAACTCAACCCAACCTCGAGTTGGCCACACTTATATTATCTAAGTGTCATGTCCATCATGTTTCCCAAAACATGTTACAAGTTTTCAAGCATTTGGGTAGACCTAACTTAATAGGTAAATTCCCAAAGGGTAGACCTAACTTAATAGGTAAATTCCCAAGCTTATGTTTTTATGCATACTTACATGTCAACTTCCATGTTATATTTCAAGTCATGTTTTCAAGTTGTATTTTCATGTCATTAGAAATTACCCATAACATAACCCAACGCTTTTAAACTCGCATATACGTTCGCGACAACGTAATGGATTAAAAGAAGAGACTTGGCAAAGGCATGACAAAAATGGATATTAAGCCACAAGTTAATCATGGTGGCAAATGAGGCACAAATGTGTTCATTAACTTGCATGTTACATTCTTAAGCCTCAAAACATGCATAAACCCAAACTTGGCACATAAGCGAATCATGGTGACAAAAGACATGGAATGATGACTAGTAACTCGCATATATCATCATATAAGGGTTATGACTTCATATGCAAGTTGACATAAAGGTTATGAGGGTTCTCATGTTGCATAATGCAACATTTCAACATAAAGGTTGTAGCTTTTAGCCCACAAGATCAAGATAATGACTTCATAAACTTGCATGACATGATAGCATGTATCATACTCAATGATCAAACCCAAACTTGCAACATGAACATTTAACTTCATAGTTAATATCTAAGAGTAGGGAAAGGGCTTACATTGCTATGAAGGCACAAAAGATATGACAAAGCCCTTATGCAATCAAATAGACCCAAAATGCAAGCTCTAACATAAAAAACCCTTGAGCCAAAATGATCAAAACTCTTTCTTTATGATGCAAAGATAGAAACTTGACTTGAATGCAAGCTAATGACACTCATACAAGCTTGAAAACACTTGTATGCATGGAAAATCACTTAGAAATTTATTTAGGAATTTTATGAAGAGAGTGGAGGCCATGAGAGGATTGATTTTGCCATAGTTTAGTTGCATGAATGAATAATGAGGATTTAGGATAGGTTAGGGTCTTATTTATTGATTAGGCAAGTGTTTTAGGCCATAGGATTAAACCTAGATTCAATCCAAGCCATCAAAGCATGTCTTGGGGAAGAAGTCAAGTGTAGGGACCATCTAGGGCCTTTAGATTAAAGATGAACCATGAGAACCATCCAAATGCAAAATCTGCATTTGAGCGAATCGGCCCACGGGTTGACAGCCAAACACCTTGGATTAACCCCTAGTCGACCCAGCAGGCTCGGGTCGACCTCAAAAATCGGCCGGTTCGGTTATTCCCCTCTCCCAATTCGCTGTTTTGAACATTTTTGCATATTTATTTATTTAATTTTCAATTATATATATATATATATCAATATATATATATATTTCTCTGCGCAACCCATTTCACTTAATTAAGTATACTTTAATTTGGGAATTTTTCGTGAAACTTCGCGAGGCCATATCTTGGTCATACGGACTCCGATTTTCAAAAACTCGGACTCTATTTCGCGTATTTTTCCGAGACGAACGCAATGGCATAGCCCGTTTCCCTTGATTCAGATTTTACAGTTTAATTCTGCCTCCATTTATGTAACACCCCGTATGTTAAATAACTTGTTATAACATAAATCAGAGCAGAATTAAATTTAATATTCTGAATCAGGGGAAACGGGCTGTGCCATTGCGTTCGTCTCGGAAAAATACGCGAAATAGAGTCCGAGTTTTCGTAAATCGGAGTCCGTATGACCAAGTTATGGCCCGTCAAAGTTTCACGAAAAATCAAAAACGAAAACTGCTCATGTTTTGAGGCCCGGGATGAGTTTTGGGCTGTTTTTTTTTTGGGCCCTAAATGGTTCCTACACTTGACTTCTTCCCCAAGACATGCTTTAAAGGCTAGGATTGGTTCTAGGGTATATCCTATGGTCCTAAAACATCTAACTAATCTATATATACACCCTAATACCCCCCCTTATCCTTACCAAAAATAGATCTAAGGCCATTATGCCACCACTTAGAAAATTGGAGAGCCTCCACTAAAAATCCTAAGAGGGTTTGCAAGCTAATCTACATCTTCTTCTACTTAATCATTGGGATTTGCTTCATTTAACTTGCTAATTTTGTTTTGGTGAGCTTCTATCCCCTTAATAATCAATTATTGAATTGATTATGATAAGATGTGATAAAGTATGGCTATGTTTGTGGATCCATATATTTATGCAAGCTTGATGTAGTGAATATTATGTGTTTTGCAAGTTATATGCCTTATGTCATGCAAGTTTCATAATATGTAATCATGATATTTTTATGCAAGTTGTTTCATGATGTTTATGATGCAAAACACTAAGTGAATATGGATCCATTATGCAAACATGTTATGCAAGTATGTGAGTACTTATGCAAGTCATGTATATGCTTATATGCATGTTTAACATCTTATGCAAGTATATGAATGTTTATGCAAGTTATGTATATGTTGAAATGCAAGTTTAACATAATATGCAAGCTTATGCAAGTATATGAATGTTTATGCAAGTTATGTATATGTTGAAATGCAAGTTTAACATAATATGCAAGCCTATGCAAGTATATGAATGTTTATGCAAGTTATGTATATGTTGAAATGCAAGTTTAACATAATATGCAAGCTTATGCAAGTATATGAATGTTTATGCAAGTTATGTATATGTTGAAATGCAAGTTTAACATAATATGCAAGCCTATGCAAGTATGTGAATGTTTATGCAAGTTATGTATATGTTAAAATGCAAGTTTAACATAATATGCAAGCCTATGCAAGTATGTGAATGTTTATGCAAGTTATGTATATGTTGAAATGCAAGTTTAACATAATATGCAAGCCTATGCAAGTATGTGAATGTTTATGCAAGTTATGTATATGTTGAAATGCAAGTTTAACATAATATGCAAGCCTATGCAAGTATGTGAATGTTTATGCAAGTTATGTATATGTTGAAATGCAAGTTTAACATGATATGGAAGCTTATGCAAGTATATGAATGCTTATGCAAGTATGTGAGTGCTTATGCAAGTTAAGTATATGCTAAAATGCAAGTTCTACATGTTATGCAAATCACATGTATGATGATATGTAAGTTCATACGCAACATGTTATGCAAATCACATGTTTGATGATATGTAAGTTCATATGCAACATGTTATGTAAGACACATGTTTGATAATATGCAAGTTTGGGTTGAATATAGTTGGGTTAATACATGCTCATATATGCAAGTTGACATCCTCTTAACCCATGATAAAGTTATATGCTAAACCCATGTTATGTGTGGTAAATCTTCCCTTTATTATGTTATGTCATAATGACGATTTACGTGGGGAACGATGGGGTTAATTAATATGTTAATTAAAAGTATGTTGAAATGGGTATGATTAAGCATACCATAAAAAATTAATTAACATAAGTGGGAATTTACCTATTGAGTTAGGTCTACCCCATGGGAATTTACCTATTGAGTTAGGTCTACCCATGTTATGAATAAATTGATATTAATTAGGGATAATTAATATGGGGGTGATTAATTAGGTGTAATTAATCGACTAAGACACGAGGTTAGGCTCTGTTATGACGTAAGACTGCCCGGACCCTACCGGCTTAACCAGGCGGTCATAACAGCCAGTCTAATGTGAGAGGTCTTAGGCACAAATTAAATACGTGATTAAAGTAAAGACACGAGGTTAGACTCTGTTATGACGTAAGACTGCCCGGACCCTACCGGCTTAACCAGGCGGTCATAACAGCCAGTCTAATGTGGGAGGTCTTTATGGGAGATCACGGTCTTAATTAATTAAGAAACACTTAACCATATTAGCATGTAGTGGGACATGAGGGGTTAAGTGGGTGCCTTGGGTGGCATGTAGTAACTAGTGGGGGTGCCTTGGGTGGCATGAGAAAACTAGTGGGTTGCCTTGGGTGGCAATAGAAAATACGATTAGAATACTTAACCAGAGTGGAACATGTAACTAAACATGATTAAAGGGTTAAGTAAGTGCCTTGGGTGGCATGGGGGAATCAAGTAAGTTCCTTGGGTGGCATGCGGAAATCTAGTGGGTGCCTTAAGTGGCAATTGTAATATAATTGGATGACTTAACCAAACCTTGACATGTAAGGGGGCATGATTATAAAAAGGGGTTAAGTGGAATGCACTAGATAAAATGACAAGCTTAAGTAGTAGCTTGTGGGGGCCCGTTTCAACCAATATCCCAAACGTATCTTTGTGGGCTCGACCCATGTCGAGTGACGGGACACGCATATTGGGCTTGATTATAAGAGGCCAAAACGGGGTAGCGGTGGCAACGCAAGTCCAACGGGTTTCATATGCGTGTGTGGGCCCGGGCTGGTAGATAAGCCGTTGTTGCATCGTGTAGATATAAAGCCGTGCACCGTTGATAGTATTGGGTAGCCACTTTAGGGGAGTGATACACCCCACTGTGGGACCAGCACGGGTATCTACGTTAGGGAGCCGATCGCTTGGGGTAGTGGGGTACACCTAGTAGAGATAGGGGCAGACGGCACCTATGTAGTCAACTAGGGTACAGGAAACTACTGGTTATATCTATCTTTGATATCCTTGGGTGGGATCAACATTTGAGTAGGAGTGACTGGTGTGGTGCAGTTAGTAATTATCCTTGGGTGGGTAGATGCGTCTTTACGGTTATCTTAGTTCGTCCTGTGTTCGTGGGCAACTTAGTGTAGTCATTATCCCCAAAGATACCATACCGAGTTCATATCATACCCTAATTACTTTAATAATTGTATTATTAAGGAGATAGGGTTCACTCAGGCTTATGTCTGACCCCCGTTGTTTTTATCTTTTTCCTTCAGGTCCTCAGGTTGGGCCTAGTGCTAGTGGGCTTTGATCAGTTTGCTTTATCTATCTCTTGGAGCTTGGACCGTAGATGTAGAGCTCAGCTTATCTTATCTTTTCTGTTATGCCTATTTGTTATGAGTAGTGGGATTATGTACTTATTTTATTCAGGATGGATATTTTGTACTTGACTCTTGTTATGGTTTTATGATGTAACCAAACATGTTTTACTTTCCGCTGCTATGAGATGATGTTTTAAATTTTCAAGTATTACATTATATCTGTCTTGTTGTAATTTTACTGTTCTATACTCACTAAAAATACTCCACCGATGCTATGGCATTCCCTTAGTGAGTGACTATAGCGGGTGTGGGGTGTTACACGTGGTATCAGAGCTTAAGGTTACAGGAACAGATAAATTTTTTAGAAAAACTATTTTCTAAGAATACTTTTGGAAAGGAGTATTTTCAAAAACATGTCTTTTAAGAGAAAAGTTTTTGAAAGGAAAGCATAATCCCCAATAGCCATATCTATATCTTTCGAATTCTCCATTTTGAATCTCTTCCTTTCTCTCGTTTTGAGTTTCCCCTCCGCGTATAGATGATCTTTCTAAGATAGATAAGGATGGAAAACCACTTCAAGGGACTTAGACGTTAGTCGGATTAGAAGTTGGTTCAAGAAGGAGGAGGACTGGTAGGTATCTATTGGATAAACGATGGGAGGAAGGCTCAAATAGTTGTTTGGTTAATGAAAGATGAAACCTCATTGGTGGGAGGTTACGAGTGGAGAATAGGGAAGAAGAAGGCAAGTGGTTATCCTTTTAAGAGGAATAGGACACCTTATTAGGATTGTTCAAAGAAGCAAGGGCAAGGTATGGAATCTTCTGGAGGGTAGTTGTATTCCCTCACGACTAGGGTACCAGATGGGGATATGACCGTCTAGGTTGGAATTTGGATTTCTTTATCATCCGATTCAAGCTTTATTTGATTCTGATATATTGAGTTCGTTTATCCCACCATTGTTAGTTGAGTCACTGCACTTAGACACCAGTTTGGTAGATGATCCCTTAGTTGTTTCAAACCCAGTTGGGGCTCCATGATATGTTTGGGTTTGAAAGTTTCTATACTTAGCGTTGAGTTTAGATGTGATGCTTGTTGGGCTTCGCGGGCTATGGGTTAATTTTGGGCATGGACTGGTTATCCAGTAGGAGTGCTGTTCTTCATTTTGAAGGGAGAGTTGTTAGGCTTATGGGCCGCCTAAGTAACACTCTCGAGATCTCTTGTAATCCCATAGAATCTGTTATGCTAAGGTATCTAGAATCGCCTGACACGTTGGTCTAGAGTCTGCGATTTGTTAGAGCGGTCCGGGAATACCCGGATGTGTTTGAGGAGGTGAAGGGCTTACCTCCGAAGCGGGAGATTGACTTCCGAATATATCTGGTGGATAATGCCAAACCAGTATCTTGGCCAGTGTGCCACATGGCTCCTAGTGAGAGGAGGGAACTCCATAAGTAAGTAGGCGATTTGCTTGAGAAGGGGTTCATAAGACGAAGTATATCGGAGTGGGGCGCTCCAGTAGTTTTTGTTATGAAGGCGGATGGGTCCCTCAGACTTTGTGTAGGCTAAAGGGAACTAAAGAAACTCACAAAGAAGAATAGATACCCATTGCCGAGGATTAATGATCTCCTTGATCAGTTGGCTGGCGCCTCAGTATTTTTGTAGTAGGACTTAGCCACGGGATTTCATCAGTTGAGAGTGGCTGAGAATAGTATAGAGGAGACTGCCTTTGGGACTCCGGATGATTTCTTTTATGAGTGGCTGGTGATGCCATTGGGTTTGACGAACGCCCCCGCATACTTTGTTGAGAAGGGTGTTCAGGGAGTACCTAAATAAGTTCGTGATGGTCTTTGTAGATGACATCTGGGTCTTTTCTAGGAGCGAAATAAGTTTTCGTATGTGCTCAATAGGCTGAGCAGGGCCAGTATAGGATAAACGACGGTTTTGGAGCGAGACTGGCGAGAACATCCAGAATTGGTCAAGGGCTTAATTATTTAGCCATTTTTACTAGTATCGTCTCACGTAGGTCGTCTGAATTCGAAGGAGGTATCCCTTGGGTGTTTGTCTGATATTGGTTTAGGCCTTTGGGGCTTGCATTTGGGGGATGCCGAATTCGACTAGGGTGGTCTGCGTGGGAGACAGTTGTGATGATTTTGGATGATATTCTGGTGGAGAAGAGCATGCCCTACATCTTAGGGAAGTGTTGGAGACTCTTCGAGCGCATAGTCTTAGGACAGCAAAAGTGGATGGGATCCTTAGCATCCTATGAGTAAGGGTAACATGGTAACGGACACCTTAAGTAGAAAAAGGTTGTCCTTGAGTTCATTGTTCGTTGAACGACGGAGCTTAGAGTTTATTTCTAAGTTTGACTTTAGACCTTCCGTTGACTTTGTACCCGGTTTGCTAGCTTCTTTGGAAGTTAGACCTACTCTTTTGGGGCGGATTGGAGAAGCACAGAGGGGCGACCCACAGTTGGTTGAGTTAGTAGAGAAGCTCATAAGGGGGGAGTCGTCCAGCCATTTGAGTAGGTACACCCTAGATGATAGAGGGTGCTTGCGTAGAGACAGTAGACTTTGTGTACCGCAGGACGAGGGTTTGAGGAAGGCTATTCTTGATGACGCACACCGTTTTAGGATGACCATTCATCCCGGTGGGGGTAAGATGTACCAAGACATGAAGAGGGCTTTCTTCTGGGCCGGTATGAAGAAAGATGTGGCCGAGCATGTCGCTCGATGCTTGGTGTGCCAATGAGTGAAGACGGAGCGAAAGAAACCAGGTGGGTTGCTTCACCCATTGGAGGTTCCGCAATGAAAGTGGGACAGCGTCTCGTTGGATTTTATTGACAGGTTACCCAGATCGAGAAAGAGTAATACAGAAATTTGGGTGGTGGTAGACAGACTTACTAAGAACACCCATTTCATACCTGTGAAGAGTAAGTGGACTGCTCCATGGCTAGGTTTTGTATATATTCGAGAGATAGTTCGATTGCATCGGGTACCCTCCAGTATAGTGAGTGATCGAGATCCTATCTTCACTAGAGAGTTTTGGAAGAGTTTGCAAAAGGCGGTAGGGACTCAGTTGCGTTTGAGTACCGCATATCATCCTCAGACGGACGGCCAGACCGAGAGGGTGAATCATATTTTAGAAGACCTTTTGAGGCTATGTATCTTGGATTTTGGAGGTACATGGGAGGAGCATCTTCCATTGGTGGAGTTGCCCGACAGACTTAGTGGTATACATGATGTATTCCATGGGAGGAAGTGCCTACATAAGACCGCAGAGGTGGTAGAGCCAAGTTTGCTTAGAGAAGTGGAAGCAGAGCGTGATGCGACAATTCGACGAGCTCCTACTCGCATCCTTGGGTCAGAGACTAGGAAATTGAGGAATCGAGAGGTTCAGCTAGTCAAAGTGCAATGGGGAGAAGAGGAGAGCAACGCAACTTGGGAGACGGAAGCGAAGATGCGTTCTTTGTATCCATTTCTTTTTGAGAGTATGTCTTTTAACTTCTCCTTTATCGTTTGACTGGTACTTATCTTATCCTTAGTATGTCCTCTCGTTAGTACCTTTGACCTTCAGATAGGATAGTCCTATGGTTGAAACATGTGTTTGAGACATGTTATGTATGATGGATGCAAGTGGATGCAAGTGTTTGCTAGTGGTTGCTCGTGGATGCATATACACACACTCTAGGCACTAGATCGGCTCAATCACTTCATATTGCATATTGCATAAAATTGTGTGTAGGAAGCTATATTTATGGATGTATAATGATTGTGTTATCATATGGATGATGCATTTTGGTGAATGATTGTGCACTCATGTAGATATTGTATGTGTCGATAGGGTTCCCTCGCATACATAATGGATGCATGGCACTATCATGGTTTGCATATGTTCATACATTAGATAGGGAACATATACACACACTTTTTGCATATGCTCATACATCATTAGAAATTGTTTTAAGGACAATGGATGCCAGTGTTTGATGGTTGAGTAGATGGTTGTTTGGTTGGTAGGATACGTTCTTCTTGACTTAGAGATTTCGGGGACGAAATCCTTTAAGTAGGGGAGAATGTAACACCCCGTATGTTAAATAACTTGTTATAACATAAATCAGAGCAGAATTAAATTTAATATTCTGAATCAGGGGAAACGGGCTGTGCCATTGCGTTCGTCTCGGAAAAATACGCGAAATAGAGTCCGAGTTTTCGTAAATCGGAGTCCGTATGACCAAGTTATGGCCCGTCAAAGTTTCACGAAAAATCAAAAACGAAAACTGCTCATGTTTTGAGGCCCGGGATGAGTTTTGGGCTGTTTTTTTTTTGGGCCCTAAATGGTTCCTACACTTGACTTCTTCCCCAAGACATGCTTTAAAGGCTAGGATTGGTTCTAGGGTATATCCTATGGTCCTAAAACATCTAACTAATCTATATATACACCCTAATACCCCCCCTTATCCTTACCAAAAATAGATCTAAGGCCATTATGCCACCACTTAGAAAATTGGAGAGCCTCCACTAAAAATCCTAAGAGGGTTTGCAAGCTAATCTACATCTTCTTCTACTTAATCATTGGGATTTGCTTCATTTAACTTGCTAATTTTGTTTTGGTGAGCTTCTATCCCCTTAATAATCAATTATTGAATTGATTATGATAAGATGTGATAAAGTATGGCTATGTTTGTGGATCCATATATTTATGCAAGCTTGATGTAGTGAATATTATGTGTTTTGCAAGTTATATGCCTTATGTCATGCAAGTTTCATAATATGTAATCATGATATTTTTATGCAAGTTGTTTCATGATGTTTATGATGCAAAACACTAAGTGAATATGGATCCATTATGCAAACATGTTATGCAAGTATGTGAGTACTTATGCAAGTCATGTATATGCTTATATGCATGTTTAACATCTTATGCAAGTATATGAATGTTTATGCAAGTTATGTATATGTTGAAATGCAAGTTTAACATAATATGCAAGCTTATGCAAGTATATGAATGTTTATGCAAGTTATGTATATGTTGAAATGCAAGTTTAACATAATATGCAAGCCTATGCAAGTATATGAATGTTTATGCAAGTTATGTATATGTTGAAATGCAAGTTTAACATAATATGCAAGCTTATGCAAGTATATGAATGTTTATGCAAGTTATGTATATGTTGAAATGCAAGTTTAACATAATATGCAAGCCTATGCAAGTATGTGAATGTTTATGCAAGTTATGTATATGTTAAAATGCAAGTTTAACATAATATGCAAGCCTATGCAAGTATGTGAATGTTTATGCAAGTTATGTATATGTTGAAATGCAAGTTTAACATAATATGCAAGCCTATGCAAGTATGTGAATGTTTATGCAAGTTATGTATATGTTGAAATGCAAGTTTAACATAATATGCAAGCCTATGCAAGTATGTGAATGTTTATGCAAGTTATGTATATGTTGAAATGCAAGTTTAACATGATATGGAAGCTTATGCAAGTATATGAATGCTTATGCAAGTATGTGAGTGCTTATGCAAGTTAAGTATATGCTAAAATGCAAGTTCTACATGTTATGCAAATCACATGTATGATGATATGTAAGTTCATACGCAACATGTTATGCAAATCACATGTTTGATGATATGTAAGTTCATATGCAACATGTTATGTAAGACACATGTTTGATAATATGCAAGTTTGGGTTGAATATAGTTGGGTTAATACATGCTCATATATGCAAGTTGACATCCTCTTAACCCATGATAAAGTTATATGCTAAACCCATGTTATGTGTGGTAAATCTTCCCTTTATTATGTTATGTCATAATGACGATTTACGTGGGGAACGATGGGGTTAATTAATATGTTAATTAAAAGTATGTTGAAATGGGTATGATTAAGCATACCATAAAAAATTAATTAACATAAGTGGGAATTTACCTATTGAGTTAGGTCTACCCCATGGGAATTTACCTATTGAGTTAGGTCTACCCATGTTATGAATAAATTGATATTAATTAGGGATAATTAATATGGGGGTGATTAATTAGGTGTAATTAATCGACTAAGACACGAGGTTAGGCTCTGTTATGACGTAAGACTGCCCGGACCCTACCGGCTTAACCAGGCGGTCATAACAGCCAGTCTAATGTGAGAGGTCTTAGGCACAAATTAAATACGTGATTAAAGTAAAGACACGAGGTTAGACTCTGTTATGACGTAAGACTGCCCGGACCCTACCGGCTTAACCAGGCGGTCATAACAGCCAGTCTAATGTGGGAGGTCTTTATGGGAGATCACGGTCTTAATTAATTAAGAAACACTTAACCATATTAGCATGTAGTGGGACATGAGGGGTTAAGTGGGTGCCTTGGGTGGCATGTAGTAACTAGTGGGGGTGCCTTGGGTGGCATGAGAAAACTAGTGGGTTGCCTTGGGTGGCAATAGAAAATACGATTAGAATACTTAACCAGAGTGGAACATGTAACTAAACATGATTAAAGGGTTAAGTAAGTGCCTTGGGTGGCATGGGGGAATCAAGTAAGTTCCTTGGGTGGCATGCGGAAATCTAGTGGGTGCCTTAAGTGGCAATTGTAATATAATTGGATGACTTAACCAAACCTTAACATGTAAGGGGGCATGATTATAAAAAGGGGTTAAGTGGAATGCACTAGATAAAATGACAAGCTTAAGTAGTAGCTTGTGGGGGCCCGTTTCAACCAATATCCCAAACGTATCTTTGTGGGCTCGACCCATGTCGAGTGACGGGACACGCATATTGGGCTTGATTATAAGAGGCCAAAACGGGGTAGCGGTGGCAACGCAAGTCCAACGGGTTTCATATGCGTGTGTGGGCCCGGGCTGGTAGATAAGCCGTTGTTGCATCGTGTAGATATAAAGCCGTGCACCGTTGATAGTATTGGGTAGCCACTTTAGGGGAGTGATACACCCCACTGTGGGACCAGCACGGGTATCTACGTTAGGGAGCCGATCGCTTGGGGTAGTGGGGTACACCTAGTAGAGATAGGGGCAGACGGCACCTATGTAGTCAACTAGGGTACAGGAAACTACTGGTTATATCTATCTTTGATATCCTTGGGTGGGATCAACCTTTGAGTAGGAGTGACTGGTGTGGTGCAGTTAGTAATTATCCTTGGGTGGGTAGATGCGTCTTTACGGTTATCTTAGTTCGTCCTGTGTTCGTGGGCAACTTAGTGTAGTCATTATCCCCAAAGATACCATACCGAGTTCATATCATACCCTAATTACTTTAATAATTGTATTATTAAGGAGATAGGGTTCACTCAGGCTTATGTCTGACCCCCGTTGTTTTTATCTTTTTCCTTCAGGTCCTCAGGTTGGGCCTAGTGCTAGTGGGCTTTGATCAGTTCGCTTTATCTATCTCTTGGAGCTTGGACCGTAGATGTAGAGCTCAGCTTATCTTATCTTTTCTGTTATGCCAATTTGTTATGAGTAGTGGGATTATGTACTTATTTTATTCAGGATGGATATTTTGTACTTGACTCTTGTTATGGTTTTATGATGTAACCAAACATGTTTTACTTTCCGCTGCTATGAGATGATGTTTTAAATTTTCAAGTATTACATTATATCTGTCTTGTTGTAATTTTACTGTTCTATACTCACTAAAAATACTCCACCGATGCTATGGCATTCCCTTAGTGAGTGACTATAGCGGGTGTGGGGTGTTACAATTTATGTTATAACAGGTTATTGAAAATACGGGTTGTTACACTGCGGGACATGTTCAAACAGGTTATCGATATTTATAGCTTTGAATCGTCATTGAGAGAGGGATATCAGCTATGGATCAGTGCAGTGGAGTTGTTATGACTCCATGGGGCAAAGTGATCATAGCAAGGCTATGAGCCAGTGTAGTGGAGCTGTCATGACTCCATAGGGAAGAGTGGACATACAAAGTATTAGTGGTTACAGATCAGTGCAGTGGAGCTGTCATGACTCCATGGGGTAGAGTGATCGTAACAAAGAATTGGGTGATCAAAGTGGTGGATATCGTATACTTTACGCACCGAGTGAGAGATGTGATGATAATTTCTATGTTTGATGTTCGCTACAACCATGACATGCACACCCCTCCCCATTATTTCCACACCATGTGTTAGTGTCACCTTAGAGTATTGTACATCCTTTTGTGCTAACTCATTGGTTTCAGGTTTAGGTATGGTTATGTATACCTGTTATTGTTCTGTGTTTGTTGCTTATCGCTTATACCAGACTTTTGTGCTAACTCATTCGGACATGATAGGAATTAACCCCTCTATCATGAGCCATGCCTTGAATATCAACCCATCCATAATCCCTATTCGAGAAAAGAAAAGGCAGTACAACAGAGATAAGTCAAAAGCTTTAAAAGAGGAAGTCAAGAAATTGTTGGAAAATAAGTTTATCCAAGAAGTCTTTTAGCTTGCCAACTCCGTAATAGTACGGAAGTCCAACGGGAAGTGGAGGACATTTATTGACTACACAGACCTAAACAAAGCTTGCCCAAAGGACTATTACGCTTCCACGAATAGACCAGTTGGTTAATGAGTGGCCATCTGAAAGATTTAGAAGAAAATTTCATCATCCTAAGGGAATACCAAATGAAGTTAAACCTTCAAAAGTGCTACTTTGGGGTTCTATACGGGAAGTTCCTAGGTTATGTGGTTGGCGAACATGGAATTGAGATTAGTCCGGATCAAGTCCAAGCCATAAAAGATATGAAGGAGCCTAGAACAAGCAAAGAGGTCATGAGCACGAACGGAAAGGTAACAGCCCTTAATCGGTTCATTTCCAAAGCAACAAACAAGTGTGTCCATTTATTTGACATGATAAAGAAGAAGAACTTTGAATGGAACAAGGAATGTAGAAAAGCATTTTAATAACTAAAAGATCATATAGGGATGCCCCGATATTATCTAGCCTCGAGAAAAGGGAAAATCTATAACTCTGCATGGCTGCCTCAGAATATGCGGTAAGTTTGGACCTCATTAGCGAAGGTAATGGAACCCAATACTAGTTTACTATGTTAGCAAAAGGTTAAAGGAAGCAAAAATCCGATATCCAGTAGTGGAAAAGCTAGTTTATTGTTTCATACTTATAGTACAGAGGCTCAACGGTTACTTCCAGGCATACCCCATTAGGGTTTTAACTAACTTTCTGATTAAGCAAGTTTTTAGTAAGCCGGTAACCTTAGGAAGGTTATTAAAATGAGGAATTAAGATTAGGCAATATGAAATTGAGTTCCATCCTCAGGCAGTAATCGAAGGGTAGACCCTCGTAAACATTGTAAATGAATGTACAAGTTTTATCACAAAACAATCAACAAAGGAAAATAATCTAAAAGCTAAGTGGAAGTTGTTCATAGATAAAGCTTCAAACGAGCAATGGGAAAGGGAAGGATATATAATAATCATCCCTGACGGACATTACCTATATTATGCAACTAAACTAGGCTTTGCAGCCACAAACAATGTAGTAGAGTATGAGTCAATAATGGCAGAGCTAAATATAACACTACAATTAAAGATAACCTGGATTGAGATCTTTAGTGACTCATAGCTGATAGTAAATCAAATCAAGAAAACATACCAAACCACGGATTATCAATTGGTCTTATATGTGGAAAGAATACTAAAGATGCTCTCTCGGTTCGAGGATTTTTCCGCACATCAACTACCAAGAGGGGAGAACTCTAAAGCCGACTCATTAGGAAAATTGAACAGTGCTCGAGGAGCACATGAAATTAAAATAATCCCTGTAGGATACCAAGAGAAACCAAGCATTGAGCAAGAATCAACTGAATTAGGAAAGGAAGTGTTTGTTTTAAATAGATCCCAAGCCTTGGAAAAGGAAAACGATATAGAAAAGGATATTGCCTCCAATAAGGAACCCATTTTAGTTGACACAAGACCATTACGAGGAAACCTGGATGGCTCCGATCACGAACAATCTTCTAAATGGAGTCCTACCTACCAACAAGCAAGATGCAATAAAGATAAATCACCAAGCTCCTACATTTGTGATCATGGATAAAGTACTTTATAAGAAAGGGCATTTGCTACCCAACTTAAGGTGCGTAAGCCTTGAAGACAAACTCAAACTACAGAGAGAGGCACATGAAGGTGTATGTGGATACCATTCTAAGGATTAAGCTAGCTAAGAAAGTCATGCAACAAGGCTTTTACTGGCCACAAATGACTAGCCAAGCAATTAAGTATGTTAAGAAATGCAAGAAATGTCAAAGATTTTTCAAGATACCCCAACTACCACCAAATAACTTAACCACTGTTTCAAGCCATGGCCTTTCAATATTTGGGGAACAGACTTAATTGGACTACTATCAATCTCAAAAGGAGGGGTCAAGTATGTTGTGGTAGCCATTGAATACTTCACCAAGTGTGTGGAAGCAGAACTGCTTCTGACAATAACATCTAAGAAGGTGTTAAAGTTTGTGATAAAGAATATCGTCACGCGCTTTGGGATTCCCTACAAAATCTTGTCAAACAATGGAACACAATTCAAGAGCGAAGAGTTCACATGATTTTGTGATAAGAATGGAATCATAAAAAAAATTCTCTATGGCACATCCAAGGGAAAATGGTGACATGTAAGCAGCAAACAAAACTGTAAAGGCGATTCTAAAGAAATTATTGAATCAAACTAAAGGAAATTAGGCAGATGAATTACCCTTAGTGCTTTAGACATATAGAACTTCCGCCAAGATGGCAACGGTTCATACCCCTTCTTCCCTAACATATGGATGTGAAGCAACACTCCTAGTCGAGGTTGAGATTCCCTCACACAGAAGGATAGCTTACACTTTTGGTCCTAACCAATAATTAAGGAAGCAATCCTTAGACACAATCCAAGGGTTAAGAGATGAAGCCGCTATTAGAACGGTCGAATATCAAAAGAGACTTATTAAATACTACAATTCGAGAGTTAAAGCAAGAACGTACAATAAGGGAGACTTGGTCTTACGAAGGGTAATGGCAAACATAAAGAATTTGTTGGTTGGTCCACTAGCCTAAACATGGAACTTGATCATTCACTAAGAAGTCATACCTGGAACGTACCGACTCTGCAAACCAAATGGTGATCTCGTACCTGGAACATGGAACTCAGAACACCTAAGGCCATACTTTTCGACGATAAGTAAATAAAGAAAGGTCTTCTCCATGAACGCTCTCACAAACAATTGTACTAAAACCCTTTCAAAATTTTGAACTACCCAAATCAGGGGTAAAGCAACCTACAATGGTCCAAAACCCTTGTCACTTCCAAGATGGCCAGAGCAAGGCACCTTCTTACGGAAGGTGGAGTGTAAACCTTTAACATCGTCCTAGTCAGAAAGGACCAGGTTAAAGCATCAAAGGCATAAGTCTCCGATCTACGCCAGAAATGGTCGAGACGGAGCATATAATTAGCATGCCCTGCCTCTGCTCGCAAAAGAGCATGCCCTGCCTCTACTATGAACTAAGCACGCCCTGCCTCTTCTTGTAGAAGAGCACGTATTAGCTCTGCTTATGTTCCTCGTATACCATAGAAGGAAACGTACAACCACACTCTGCCTCTGCTCGAAGAAGAGGACGCTCTGCCTTTCCTATCTTTTCGTGTAGAACAGCATGCTTTACCTCTGCTCAGGTCTCCTCTCGTAGAAGGGAGAAAAAGCCTAAAGAATGGATCATGAAGCATGTCCAACATTGGCTTCAATAAGCAAAATCCCAGAGAGTGGCTCAAGAAGCGCGTCCATCCTCTAAGTGGATCATGAGCACGTCAATCCTCTGCTTCTACAAGCAAAAGCCCAAAGATTGGCTCACGAATCAGGTCCATCCTCTGCTTCGAAAATCAAAAGCCTGGAAAGTGGCTCACAAGGCACGTGCATCACCACCCTTAACCATCAACAGCCTAGAGAGTGGCCTACAAAGCATGTAAAACCCCTCTTTACAAATTAAAACTAGAAGTGGACTTTTGATCTTCCATCTTAATACACGAATCTAGGTTGGTACTGGACTTGTACTAATACAAGGAGAGGAATTTTTGGTCTTTTATCTTAATACCATAATTTGGGTTGGTTCAGGACTTCTATTGTTACTAGAAAACGATTTCTGGTCTTCTATCTTAATACCTGAATCTGGGTTGGTTCAAGACTTCTATTATTACTAAATGAGGATTTATGGTCTTCTATTTAATAACTGAATCTGGGTTGGTTCACGACTTCTATTATTACCAAAAGAGGATTTCTGGTCTTCTCTCTTAATACCTAAATATGAGCTTTTTCAGGATGTCTATTTTTACCAGAAATGGATTTCTGGTCTTCTATTTTAATACCTGAATTTGGTTGGATTAAGACTTCTGATTATACAAGAAGTGAACTTACGGTCTTCGGTCTTTAATACCCGAATCTTTATCGATTATGGACTTCTTTTACTACCAGAACTTCTATTGAAAACATCGGGAATCCAGCAATAAGGATGAAGTCTATCCGCATTTTTGTTGCCAAGAAGTTCTTCTAGACAATATTCATTATTTTCCCAGCAAAATATACAGTATTAATAATTGAGGAACTTTAGGTGCAGGCTTAACATCCTACTGGGCTTATGCCCGAACAATACCTAATATGATATGAGTGAAATAACTGTAGAAACTATGTAAAGACTAAAAAAACTAACGCAAAGTATTAGTTGTTGTAATTTATGAAAAGAAGGTGTAGATAAGAATTTAGGCAATGATGACGCAAGATGAAGAAGGAAGGACTGACTTGAAAAGTCAAAGACACCCCTTTACTAGGGGCGCAAATGTTACTACAAAAAACTGAACATCGAAACTGGCTGTCGGTGAAGACTTATCGAACCATCACTAGCATAGAAGAGGGATTCGAAAGCATGGACCTAACACAGGCTAAGACTGAAAGCATAAGAGAAGCATTTGGGACATTAAGCAATCTACACCCTTTTAAATGAGAAATCTTGGACTCAATATGAAGGAAGAAAACCAGTATGGTGGTTCCGACACGAAAGCATGCTAACGTACACCCGATCCCGAAAGGCAAACTACCTGGAACCGAAAACCAACGAAATGACCAAAAAAATATCAAGCCAAACTTATGGAGACGAAAGGGGTATTGGTATTAACTTGCTTAACGTCGATACAAAAGAAGATGAAAGCATAAGTGGGACCTTCCAAAAGCCAACTATCGAGACCAAAGCTTGATGATTTCAAGCGGCTACTTTATAAATTAATAAATAATGCGTTCAAAGCATCCTTCCGGAAGGCCGAAACTCACTCTAAGGATCTACCGAGAGCAAACCAAAGCTTCTATGAAAAAGAGCTATCCATACTAGCTTGCTTAATGTCGATACCAAAAAGGGTGACGATTCCCGGAACATGGGAAGTGGGAGCACGAAAACTAATACCATGAAGCTTGAATACAAGATCGGAAGCATATGACAAAAAGCCTAAATCCTTTCCTAAAGCTATCCATACCAACGGGCTTTGTATCGATATGAAGGGTGGAAGCAACATCAAAGGAAATCTTCGAAGAACGATACCGGCCGCCCGAGAACTAAGATCGGCACACTGAAGGTCCTATTACCTCTGTTAACAATGCCAAAAGAATGGCCAAGAGCCATAACATCCAGGATAGAAAGATAAAGGGGGCTGACACATAGATGTTGCACCCGAAAGAAACTTCTGCCGACCCAACGACAGAAGGGGTCCTGATTTGTCTATACCGAATTCTAATTGTTCAACCTTGTACTCACTTCTGCAAGGGAAGAACCTAATTTATCGATCGAATTGGGATTTCTACGGTCTTTGTAATATATCTGATATAAATAAAAAGGAGAAGTTCAATACTTAGATAGTTCTCGATTGGAAAATCATATTGTGTTTGTCATGGTTAAACAGGGAATTAATGTTAACCCTTCTCATGGAAAAGTTAATCACATCCATTTAGGAAAAGGAAAGGCTTTGGGTAAAACCAAGGAATCTCCCCTTTCGATCTTTCAATATGTGACTTAACCCTTTTGTAGTGAGCCTAATGAAACAAAATGACGGAAGGAAGCTTGTCGTAAGCTTGAGACTTGATAACTAACACAACCAACATCTTGTCTAAACCGGATCGATGTGGAAGTGAAACTTAAGTCGTTAAGTTTTTTGATGTGTGAACAACGTGGTTGTTGTGAAGCATTAGCCTGTTTTCTTCTCAACACATTGCATATTAATTTATCATGGATCTAAGGGTAGTAGTTGCATAAAGGTTTCAGCTTCTTTTGATTCGAAACACCCTTCTCCCAAGGCTATTGTTAGCCCCATAGACTCGTAAGTTTTTACTTGCCCTTGAGGGAAGTGTACCTAATCTTCGGAATTATGTTCTTAATACCTAGGAAAAGGTGGAGCCCGTTTAGTACATTGAGATCAAGTTGATCTTAAATGTCCTTTAGATCCATCAACCATTAAGTTTTCATATACATGCATTGTCAAACATAGTTTGGGTGTAGACGAAAAATATCATTAAGATAAACGCGTTCAAAAATATTTTATAAATTATGTAAAATATATGCAATCATCATTGAAAATCCTATTTCAATTGTTTCTTCTGAAAATTGCGTATTTCAACATAAAGTCAAAATAATTTTATTTTCCGAAACTCGTTATTTTATAATCAAACTTTCATGTCCTTCATTTTAAAAATAAACAAGAAACTTTTCAAAAGAAATATCTTTTAATATATTTTCTTAATATATTAACAACAATAACTTCATAACTAGTTAAACCTTAATTATGTTCTTAGCACTAATCTCCCAGTCATCCTCCTTCTTTCCTACATGAACACGCACAAACACAACGCATTACCTCCCATTACTGTATACATAAGCTCATCCCTTTTCCTCTCATTCCACTAAACCACAAACCAAATACCTTCTTCTCTTCAAAGTGTCCCCTTTCTCCACCTAAACTCAAACAAACCCACGCCACCCACTCTCCCCGCGTCCTCCACGGCCCACGCACGCTGCCATATGCAAGCTTCTACAAAAATGCCCTAAAATTTACCTACACTTGTTATTTTCCATGCTAAACTCAAATACAAAACCCAAATTTTGAATCATTGCTCCAGCTTGAAGAAATCCCGAACCTGAGCACGCTATTCCTAGTGCTGGAAATATACATCGCATAAAAATTGATGTGAACCCCTCAAAAAGTGTATCAACTTGCCAAGAATCGAAGCAGGAACTCATATGTACATACATATATATATATATACACACACATATGATTCATGATTTATAGACTTTTATTAAATTTAACTTTGATTTTTAGAAGCCCAGGCTTTCACGTTGAAGGAGGAAGATGGTAGCAGCATGAAGAAGTAGATTAGGTCTAGGGTTAGGAATGTTTAGGATGTTATATAGTAGCGGAAAAAAATATTTTTTATTAATTATTACATTTATTTAATCCAATTATTGCTTACATTTAGGGTTTAAAAATCCGTATGATCACATACGGACCCCGTTTTCGATGAAAATTAACATGCTGCTATATCTTGACATTACGGACCCAACGAGCGTGGTTTCAGCAAATTCCACATCCATTTACTCTAGTTGCGTATTTTTAAAGTCAATATTTTGACTATTTTTCACGTTGAAATCGCGCACGGTTCACATAAAAGCTCCAAGAATCACGAGATTTGAAATCTAGCCATAATTTAATATACTAGATCAAAAAAAATCGATTTAGTCAAAAATGAAGGTGTTTGCAAAATGGTTATTTTTATAGCCTATGTAACATTATTATAATATTATTAAATTCCAAAGTTATTCAAATTAAAAATAAGCTATTTATTATTCCATATATCCAAATAAAAATCATACAACAGTAAAATAAACATACTTGAGTGTTAAACTCGATACCATAATTTTCTAGTCAAATGACGTTCAATTTACATGAAAATTCTTTTATTTAATTTAATAAATAGTTATATTTTATATAGGATTCCATAACGACTTTTTAAAATTTTAATTTAGACATAACTTATAAATTATGACTCAAAATCTCAATTTTCCACTTTTTAAGAAAGATATAATTAAATAGATCCTAATGTTTCTTGTTTTTCAGAAATCTGGCTTATTTTGCATTCTGTACATTTAATTAAAATTCAAAACTAAATTTCTTGAACTAGTGCAATGTTACGAGTTCGTTTTAATCAAATTTTAAATTTATACATTCAAACTTCATTTTAAATAAATTTTACATCGTTGATTCTCAAAATAAATCATTTTAAATTTTTAGAATCCATTAAAATCAATTAAAATTTATATTTTAAATCGACTAAAAATGCGGATTGTTACATAAGGTGTTAAGTAAGGATAGTCATGAATGATGTACTTGGTTGCTTGTGTTATTTGGAATAAATGGAATTATTTGCTGAAGTGTTCAACACCAGAATATGATGCTGAGAATAAAAATGTTTTTGGTCATCAACATTAGAATGCAGTGTCTAGGAATATTAAATATTTTTCACCACTAATTTGTAATGGAACAGCCTTAAACTATTTGTTTTATTGAAGCAAGGGAAATTTTTATATAACATTTGTTTTAGGTGTAATGGTTTAGTGAAAAAATATCATGATTTTATATGCATATATACTAATGTGGAGTGTAAACTATAATTAGGTAATTAAAATTTTTTGGATCTGCCATAGATTTGATTTGAATAATTTGAAGGAAATGTTGTGATTCGAAGAAAATGGGCTATGAATAATAAGGCTAGTTTGTGCTGGCTTTTGAATGAAATATACATGAGTTTGAATTTTTTTGTTGTCAAAAAATAAAAAATATATATACATGAGTATGAATTTTATCCTTAGAAAGGAAACTAGGCACTTTTAACTGAGGATTTACTATTTAAAAAAAAGCAAAGTAACTTTCACCAATAAATAAAAGTATTTTTTCTAAGAGGTGGATGAAAAAAAACTTTTGTTTCTTTGAAATTCTCTCGCTCGTTCTTTTCCTGCGATGAGGGCTTCTTATTCAGCTTCGTTGTTTGTTGATGGAAATTCTAGCCTTAGCACATAACAAATTGATCTTCTTTCAGGGGTTTCCAAGATTACTCCTACCTTAGAGCAGTAATCATTTATTGCCACATCAAGGAATAATTTCCATTGGATGTTGGTTTCAGTGTCAGGCTCCTCTTTTATCTCTCCTCGGTCCAAGAATTCTACGATGAAATCTGCAAGTGGTTGTCCGTTGATTGCGGCGGTGTTATGTATTGTCGTATTGACTAAGCTCAATATTCCACTTTAACAACCTGTAGGAAGTCTCTGGTCGAAATAAAACTTGCCTCGGAGGTTGATCCGTGAGGAGCATGATGGGGTGAGCCGGAAAATAGGTTCGAAGCTTCAGTGATGCGATAATTAAACAATAAGTGAGCTTCTCCAGTTTTGGGTAATTCAGTTCTGCCCCGGATAATCTCTTACTGATGTAATAAACTGGTGTCTAAACCCTTGAATCCTCCCTTACTAACACCGCGCTTAGAGCATGGGCGGATACAACCAGGTATACAAACAAATCTTCTCCATCATTTGGCTTCGACAGCATTGGAGGCATCGTCATGTGCTGGACTAGCTCTTCAAAAGCTTTTTGGCATTCAGGACTCCATTGTATCTCTTTCTTTCGTTTCCTATGGGCATCAAAGATGGGAAGACACCTGTCCGCTGCGCTGGATATGAAAGGATTCAAAGCTGCAATTTTCTAATTTAAACGCTGGAGCTTTTTCTTGGTTCCTGGGGCGCACATTTACCTTAAGGCTGATATTTTTGCTAGATTGCCTTCTACGCCCCTAGCATTGACCATAAACCATAGGAACTTCCCCGAACCGACCCCGAAGGACCATTTTAAATGATTTAGTTTCATACCATATTGCCGTAGAAAATAGAACATCTGGGCTAAATCTTCCAAATGATCAATTGCCTTTTTGGACATTACCAGCATATCATCGATATAAACTTCCATTGTCTTGCCAATTTTTTTTTTTTTTGAACATAGCATTTACCAATCACTGTAAGTTTCACTGCATTCTTTTTGGCCAAATGGCATCACTTTGTAGCAATATAAGCCGAGATCAGTGATAAAACTTGTGTCCTCTTAATCCGGTCCGTACATCATGATTTGATTGTAGCCAGAATATGCATCCATGAAAGACAGCAACTCATGCCCAGCCGTGGAATCCACCTATTGATCTATTCTCGGAAGAGGGAAACTATTTTTTGGTAAGCTTTATTAAGATCCGAATAATCTATGCAGACTCTCTGTTTGCTATTTGCTTTCTTTACAAGTACAGGATTGGAAACCCAGCTTGGGAAGGTAGATTCCCTGATGAAGTTGTTCTCCATTAGCCTATCAACTTCCTCCTTCAAGGCCTTCTATCTTTCCATCCCCTGCGTCCTTCTTTTCTATTTGATAGGTGGGACATGTGGATTAATATTAAGTTTATGAACTGCAACCTATGGAGAAATGCCGCTCATGTTAGAATAGTTCCTTACAAACGCGTCCAAATTAGCTTTTAAAAAGACAATTAGTTGACTCTTTAATTCGGGGCTCAATTGAGATCCTGTATTCAAAACACGGTTTGGGTCCTTCGGATTGATAGCTATAGGAATTGTAATATCAGTCGGGACCGCTCTTTCATCTTTTGCACTCGCTTTTCTTGGATTAATTTCCTTTTGTGCTCCACTAAGTTTGCCAGTGCAGAGACCATTCCTTAATTTCTATCAGGGGAGTTCGCGAACGCGGGGCAGATCCTCTGCATTCTTCCCCAAGTCTTTCTTCTATGGCTCCCATAGCTCTGTCACATAGCAATCCCTTGCAATGGCCTGATCGCCC
This sequence comes from Allium sativum, assembly GCA_030737875.1. Lineage (NCBI taxonomy): Eukaryota > Viridiplantae > Streptophyta > Magnoliopsida > Asparagales > Amaryllidaceae > Allium > Allium sativum. Next base: position 36,598,158 of record JASFAX010000020.1, on the reverse strand, counting down.
TTAGTTACCCCAATTCCATTCTCAGTTGGGAACTTCATAGTTAAACACCATGGAGCTAGCGCAATCTTGAAGCCTGCGAGGTTCAGTCACCAAAGAAACGCGTTGTAGGCAAAGAGTTCATCCATTAAGACGATGGTTTGCATCATAAAGACATCATGTTCCCCATTTGCTCGTTAGACAAGCAAGTCAATTGTGCCAATGGGTTGCGTGGGGTGTCCAGTAAATCCATGGATTTTGTTTGGATAGGCTCGCAATTCTGTCATAGAAAGGTCCATTTTCTGGAATGTATTTATGAAGATTACATTAATAGATGCCCTTGTGTCAACTAGGACTCTTTTCACAACTGCAGGGCCAAGGCCAATTGGGACTTCCATGGCATCAACGGTTGGTGCAAGTAATCCGTCAGCTTCTCTATCTTTGAATACCACATCATCGGTTGAAGTTCTAGGTATCTTCATTGGAAGCTCGTTACTCAGGATCATGCGCCTTTCTTCTTTTGAGACACCCATCAGCTTGTTAGCGTACCTTTCCATATCTACCCAGCTACTTCTAACTGGGTGGGGCCCGCCGAAGATCATGTTGATCACTGGCCATGAATCAATGGGTGCCTTAGATTTCTCTCCTGTTCGAGATTGATTGGTGGTATTATTCTATCACTGGGTAGTTGGAGCATTTTGAGGATTCTTCACATACTGTTGTAGTTGGTTCTTTCTAATGAGTTATTTGATCAAACTTTTCAGGTGTCGACATTCATTAATTCTATGCCCTAGTTGGTTATGAAACCGGCAGAATTTACGGGAAATGTCTTGTTGCTCAGTAATCTTTTAGGCCTTCATTTGAGGAAAGATGCCCGAATCCTTCGTGGCGGAGTAGATCTTCTATGGGGTTTCATTTAAGAGAGTCAATTCTGAATGCTTGTAAACCCGTATTTTTATAGGCCTTGTTATCCTTCTCATCACTTCCCTTCTTCCGCACAGAATCATCCTTCTGCATGGTTTGGAACTCATTGTCTTTCCCTTCTTTGACCGTGCTACTTTTCGTGACCTTCCGAACATTCGGCGCATCATCTTCCACGCTCATATATTATTCGTCTTTCTTGTAGAACTTCTTTAGAGTTTTGGTTTCTTCATCTTGAGCCACTTCCCATATTCCGATTTCTTATCAATAGAACCCTTCAGAGCTGCCAATAAGTACCAAGGCTCCGGTTCTAGGACTTCCGCCGCCGCAGCATAGAATTGTGTAAGAAAAACTTTGATGGTGTCTCTAGGCATCTGTTCCATCTCGATGAGCAACAACATATCCCTTGCTTTGGTTGTTTAAAGACGAATCTGGTCTTGAAATCTTCTTGCCAAATCGGCAAACTGATCAATGCATTTACGTGGAAGTCTAATGAAGCACAGTGAGGGCACACCGTCAAGGCATACGGGAAAGTAAAAACATTTTATCTCATCAGTTGCCCTGGCTCCATTCATATGTTGACCATACATGAATAGGAAGATGTTTGGGTCTCCAGTTCCACCTTAAGATGCAATTGTCCGTGGTGTGAATTTCTTAGGAAACTTTGCTTAATGGATTCTTTCTGTAAACGGGTTTTCACTGGGTGAAAATTCTCATTCTTTCTCTTCATCTTCTCGGATCATTTTTTTCTTTCATTATTCTCTAGATCATATCTGCAATGTACTTCTCATCGCTCGCTTGTTCCACAGGATTGGCATCGGTGCTTTTGTTGGTGCGATTACGATTCAAGCTCCGATGCCTTGCACCTCTTTTGGGAGGTGTCCTTTTGGTGGGACTCGCGACACTCTGAGTTGCGCGTTTATCCTCGTTCTGTGGGGATTTGACCTTAGAATCATCAATACCAGCCCTTCCCTTGTCTTTCACTAAGAATTGGGATCGACCAGGGTCTGAGGCCGGAGAGTCCTCTTTTTCGTCAACATTATTTACATTATTCAGTGGCTGAAGATTAGCTTGAGCATTAATCAGGGCATCAAGCCTTTCCATCATTATTTTTGTTGTAGCATCCATTCTTTAGTTCAAGCCAGTCACTACATGTTCAATTCATCTCTCATTACAGATGGCCTAGAGGTCTACTCAAGTTCTCGATTCAAAGCCTACGGTGCATCTTCATTACCATGAATATCTTCAACAATCGAGGTAGCTCTAACAGACTTGTTATTTTTCTTCGAACCGGTCGTGGCTTAGTGGAAGGAGGTGGTTTAGGATTTCAAGAGTAGGCTGTCATAATTGGAAGAACGTGTGAATGATGGAAATAGGAACACAGCTCCACGGTGGGCTCCAAATGTTTTCACTAAAAAATGGCTCAAACACCTATAGTACAAGAACCGTACTTCACCAATATGGTTAGAAAGTAAATGGAGCCATGCTACAAAAAAGTTGAAAGTGAAAATTTAATAAAAGTAAAAAAGGAAACATGGTTTTAGAGTTGTTCGGCCCTAAACTAGGCCTATGTCCACTATGGACGCAGTTTGTATTATCATGACAATGATTACAAAGCATATAAACACTCTTTGTACATACATCCTCTCTCCTTTACAACATATTCTCTCTCTTACATATAGATCTCATTTAAATTCATGGAATTTAATGGGGGAATGATAAGATCAATACAGGAGAAGGGAAAGTCAGCGGAGGAGAAAGAGGGTGTCTTTGTCAAAGAGGAGGATGACGGAAAATCTTCAATCCCTTTGCCACTTAGATGATTTCAATGGATGCCCATAGCCAAATGAATGAAAGATCTTCCAATGGAGATAATGATGACGGTTGAGTATGCTTGAGGAAGGGTGGAGGGAAGAATTTAGCAGCACTTCATGGTGGTTAGAAATCGATCCCCTTTCTAGTGGGAGCCTTGGCCAATTTATAAATGTGCCTATGCGAAGAAATGGTCTGAAAATCTTCTATGCAGACTTTGGTTTGCTTGTCTTATTAATTATGTATATGCCACCGCTTAGCTGTAGCCAACTGGTGACAGTTGTATTCAGTAGTCCTGGAAGGAAACACGCGGCTTCATTGGAGCGAGTGGTTGAATAAGTCTGAGCATATTGAATGACTGGACAGGCGATGAGTGTACAGGCGATTTGTCAAAATTTCATGTAGTCAATGGTAGATGGGCGACTGATCGAAACTTGTTAAGCAGGCAAATGAGCGACCATTCTGGAGTTGATATCTGTCGGGTCGGTAGGTGGCATGTGACTATAACATTAGTGACTGATTGAGGAATGAGAGAATGGCTAAGGTTGCGATCCATGAGCGGACATGGGATGTATGCGCGATCCCTTGCATCTTTGTGTTCCCTGCTATGTACGATCAGTTAGGGTAACGTGGACGAATGACTATATAAGAGAGTATACAACTGGAACCAATTTTTCTCTTAGTCTTGTACGATTGATTCCTTTGATACAAGAGTGAGCGGCTTTCTTAATGCGGGTGATCTTCGCAGGATGTAAGGGCCTCGCCGTCCTTGGGCAGTGCCATCCTTGAGCTAGCTTGGCGTGTGAAGTCCCTCTGAATGATTGAATCATGTTGTATGATCGATTCTGATTGTGTTAAGTGGATGACCCAACTTATTCCGATGTATGCAACCTTCCTTGTCACATTAAACCATAAGTTGGCACTTGATCTTTGTTTTGCGTGGTCTTTCCTTGCTCTTCACAAACTGCCTGGGTGAACTGAATTGGAGCGGACTATGCGAGACCGATCTCAATGGCGCTTGACCTGTAAACCGGCATATGTATAGAGGATAAACCGAATATTTAGCTATCATTAGAGAAAATAATATAGCATTCTTCCTAAGCATTTTGCTTGTGTTTTAAAATGTCATTGACATATCATTATCGTTAACCGTCAATAGACTAATCCAATGAACAAGTGGCATAAATGCCGGAAATATTATATTGATGCTTTAAGTTGGTAGATTTTTTATGCCTAGTCTAACTCTATACAAATAAACAACAATTGTATCAGTTATACATTCTTCAATGGTTTAAAGAGAAAATACTTCCGTTGTTTTGGTAATTGTAAGGGAATGGTGGAAATATATCCATGCAAAAGCATCATAATGAACTTTAACTTAAAGATTTTTTTTAAATAAACGAAGTAATGCAAAGTATATTTAATGCTTTGTGCCTTTAGTTATATTTATTTGAATAGTAAATCGTGATGCTTGCAAAAAAAAATTTGGTTCGCTAATGCCTTTTTCTAATATAAGTAGATAAATTCATAGCCTATACAATTTGATAAAAAATTGAACTATGTACAAATTTATTGTAAATACGAGCTGTAGTACCCGATCATTAAAAGCAATCAAATGTGTTTAGTTCAAATGTTATAATTAATTCTAGCAAGTTCTGTGGCAGTTATAAGATTCTGAGCAAACAAATCCATTTGGTTGTATGTTGTACCAATGTCATTAACTCACTAACATATATTTTCATTGAAACGTAATGCAATTAAAAAACTAGTGCAGGTTCTATATGTAAAATCACCCAAAAAATTTAACTACCAAAGCACAAATTTCTTGATGCAAAGCAGGTGTGCTATCACTACACCATTCACTGAAGTATCATCCAGTAGTAGGACATGAACATCATAAATTTAATGATATATATATATATGTACACATACATACATACATACATACATACATACATATATATTTGTGTGCATGTGTCTGTAATTTATTGAGTTATTTATAATTGGAAATCCAAAATGTAGGGTGGAAAAGGACAACAAAGATTGAGCTCATATTTGTGTAGAAAGAAGAGGAACATGAGTGGAAAATGGGGCAAGGTACCTTATTTTTATCCAGTAATGATCTACTTAAGATATAATGATTTGATTTATATCCAAAAAATATTAAATGAATGATTGGATATTCATTGCCCTGCATGTTAAAATTGTAATGGAGATTAGTTTTTTGTAGGATTATGTCTGGAAAGAATAACTTCTACTATACAAATTAAGAATAACTAATAATACAATATTTCAATAATTTGTGAAACATTGTATAAGAATAAATTTTAAACAAACATTTGTGAGTTCAATCAATATTTTTTAAATTAAATTTCATAGATTTTTTTTTTGTTTTTTTTTCCATAGTTACATAAGTGGTTGATCAATCTTATTTGATAGAAGTTTTATCATTTTAATAATGGGGTTTGTTACTGACACTCAATTTATGTTAAAGGGAGGACAAATTTTAAGGACACTCTACTTTTTTTTAAATTGTTAAAGGACGTCAATGTAGGTAGTTAATTTTTTTTAACTTCTTACACTTTTACCCTAACCTTTAAAAACTTACGCACGGTAAAGTCATCAAATCCCTAAATAAAAAAAACCATAAATCGTTTAACTGCAAATAACGTCAGGGAATAGTTGATATCATATGCAGACGATTTAATAAACTAAAATTAATATACTGAAATTAGATCTTAACCCTAACAACATGTGCCTACGGTTTAACAAACTGAAATTAGATCTTACCATCTCATCACTCTAATCAACTCCAACATAATGATCACTCTCATGTCTTAGTATTATATTGTTTTCTTTTTTGATCATGTTTTTTGGTAAGGGCTTGATTTCTCCATAGGTAATGGAGTTGATTAACCATTAAAAATTATATTATTCAACAGAAAAGTGAAATTAAACCTACATGGATAATAATGTAAAATTAACTTTATTTGTTAAGAGGTTACTTCCCTCATTGGTACTCCCCTTATCAATTTTTAAAAATAAAAATTTTTGACTCTCCCTTAACAATATTTGGAGTGTCAGTAACAATGCCGTTAATAAACTAAGAAATAAAATAAATGCAAACAAAACATATAAAATAAAAATAACATATAAAATACAATAAATTTAGATGATTTACTGGTCAGATAAATGGAAAGACAACTTCGTTTGCTCCACACTGTGTAATTGGATTTATGTTAAAAATTACAAATATTACATGAGTGTTGTCCTTGCATCAAGTCTGGTTTATATAATCTATATAAAAAAAAAACTAAAAAAATGGGACAATTTATAATTTATTAATATGGGTACACTACCAGTTTATTTTCTATGATATTGTACATATTGTTCCTCATATTGAGGTCTAACATCCATACATAAAATATATTACCATGTATGTTCAAATATGTCAAAATTTGTTAACTTGTCATTGACTATTATGACTTGGCAAAGAAGTAAATGGAAGTTTCTCATAATTAAAAATAGTATGTTTCTACTTTATATAAAGTAGAAAGACGTATATATAATCCTAAATATTATATGGCCTATTATCTTTGGACAACATCTAATTTTTTTTTCTTTTTTTCCTATATAATTTTAGTAAGTTTTAGGCTAAAGGCAAGTATTTAATTATTTAAGAAATTGAACTGCTAATATATTAACATGTAGGTCGATTTTTTGCTCTTGGAAAGTAAATATTTAATTTCTATATGAATCGGCAATTATTTTAAAAGTAAATACACGGAATTTGGATGGACCATATTCCATTAAGCTAGACAATCTGTTTTGTACATACGCATGTAAACATGGGAGTATGTGTCAAATTCATAGCAAACATTAATGTTGTACTAAAATATGAAAAATATTTGGCCATGATCTATACGCTTCAGTTTAGAGTTGATGAACAGATTTATTCTTTAGATTTCACTTTACTTTCTTTGTTAAATCTCCTAGGAGATTTTCAAATATTGTCATCCCAAAAAAAGTTAAAATAAAATTCAAAGTTCTCCTTTTGAAACATCAAAAGTACACAGATTAAGTTTGAATATTACCTTAAATAGAAACAGAAGAGAAAAACCTTTTTTTTCAAAAAATAAAACCAATACATTGTACCCAAACCCACAAAAGTATTTGCTAGGAGTCTATACTAGACAAGCGATTAACAGAAGTACATTGAACTAATTGTATTTAAATTTAGTAGTACTACGACTTAGGGATATAAATTTACTCCCAGTTTCATGATCAAATGACAGGTAGAAACTAAACATTATATATATAAGCCAAACTTGGCAGGCTGTGGTATTTATACAAATTTCATTTATAAGTCGAACCATATCATGATAGATGTACCTTATATGTAATTCATTGTGTTCATCAAGAGGTTATGCCTTGATGGATATAATGATCCATCTTAATATTGTTAATTTTATAAAAACATACCATTTTAATATTCTCACTTTCATTTCCTTCACTATAGATTCAAATTCAAAACTAATAGTAAAGTTAATAATGCAAGGAATAGAAAATATCATGGTAAATATTTTGAACAATGAGTAAGCTGTATGGTTTGAAGGTAAGACTCAATTATAACCAAAAATCATATGACTAATTAATTTGAATAATTCTTTTAACTTAAATTGCTATTATTTTTATAATACATACTATCTTCATCTTGAAAAGCTAATGGTAATTTAGTTAGCTGATTTTTCTCATCCATTTCCCAATATTAGCACACAAAGATAATTCTTAAACAATTTAGATCACATAAGTGCTTTAATAATAAAGGAACTAAATATAGTACTATCATTCAGTAGTGAATTATTATGGTATTTAAATGAGGTTTAAAATAACTCTAATTACTAGTTAAATTTAAGCAACTAAATTAACCACTAGACAAACAAAATGTAGGAAAAGAAGAAATCAAACAATCTATAAAATTTCCAACCAATGGCGTAAAATTAGTGCAATTAAAGTAATGGTGAATTAAATTGCATTGAAATTAAAGTAATATGACCCAAGTTTTCAGACTATGCCTAAATAATATACCAATTAAAGTAATAGCCGATTTTAATTAATACTTTTATAATCTATGCTTGAATGAGTACTGTCCCACTATAATATCCTAATTTTTTTTGAAAATGGAAAGCATTAAGAATTGCACCTAGACATAACATGCAAATTACGGAATTGTCAAGAAAAAGAAATCTGGAACAAAATCTTACTGACAGCAACCCAGGCATCAATGTATGTTAAGTAAAATAAAATAGGAAATTGTTTAAGAATGTCTTTTATGGCATTTGAAAAACATCGATCTATCAATTATATATATTCTAATATCAAGTGGAAGGAAAGCATTATTCAGGTGTAAAATATTTGATTGCATATTACCAACAGTCAAAAGTTTACTGATAACTATAGTATTTAATAACAAATGTTTCTGGAGTAATGATTCAAACATGAATTACAAATCGACATTAACACAAAAGGAGAAAACGAAAATTTGGTAAACGTGTTTGAAAAAATGGAATGCTTCCATTATTTGAAAATTTATGCCTTGAATTCTTCATAATATTTATGTTAATGAATTTATTATGGTTTACACCTATGGCTAATGAAATATGTTTCAAATTCTCTAAGTTGTAAGATATGTGTATTTTATTCTCATCATAACTAATCAGATTATATCCATTCAACAATCAATTGATAGTGAACATATCAATATAGAGGAAAGGATATACACATATATTTGTATATATGTATATCTTCAACCTAAATAGTCGCAAACAAAATAATAGTGACATTTTTTTGGGAATATATTGTAAGTGTTAAATTTTTTTTTGAAACTATTGTCTAGTCTTCTATATGTATACCGATAATAACTTGTATTTACAGGTCTTTACATTAAAACTTGAATTATTTACAATTATTTATCTCAATTTTAAATTGCTAAACACATAGAAAACCTACCTGTATAAGAAGTAGACAATTACCAAAATGTGCTACAAAGCCCGAAAACTATGTACACGGACGGTGCGAATATGGATCAACGATGGATTTCAGGAGGTAGTTTTATTGTTGTGTGGCTGAGTTTTCGAGCCAACTACCTGACCTTTGCTTTGGGCCTTCTAGAATTGTTGTTACCACAATCCTCATTCTTGTTTGATACAATGATACTAAGTAATTAAGGCCTTGCTGAATGTATATGGGTGTGGCAAAAAAGATTATATTACATGTACTATTTGAAATATAAAGTCAGCAAACATATATAACATATGGGACAAATATGAGAAAAGGACATGACTTTGTATATTACAAAAGCCAAACTGAATGCGGATTTTATTAAACATATAATCATCTCACCATACTTCGACGAAAGGGGTCATCCTCATTATCTTGTTATTCTACTAAATGGAGCAAAATACCTGTAATAAGAATTAAAATCAAACAAAGTCAGCAAGTTCACAAAAAATCTATTCGACTTAATGTAGAAAAAATAAGGTTTTTTGTGTTGTAGATTTCCATCAAAATATAGTAGCTACATGGAAAACGATAGATTAAATTCTTTGCTAACAACCACGGATATGTAAGGGTAAAACCCAAAAACTAAAGGGAAAACAACAGTAAAATTTAATAAAACATACCTACTTAAAATAAAAAAAAATACTAATTTTTTTTCCTTATTTGACTTACTAACATACTTTATCTTGAGTAAAGAACAAATGTTTTTGCTGGCACAAGATAGTTTGTAAATTTTTTGATCACTCACTTGAATGTTCCTAAGCAGAGAACAAATTATTTAATAGCAAACTGAATAAATTTTTACACTGCTAATCAAAACTATAATAGCCTATGGACATTTCTCAACTTAATTGGGAAATACACAATGTATTATTACTTGGTTTCCATGTCATAAGCAATTCTAGAATATAATTATTGGATAATATACCTTGTTATGAACTATAATTGGCAAACCCAACAGAGGCCAAAAAAATTGAATGTTATTGGGAGAAGTTGGCAACCCTAATCGAAGAAAAATATACAGATAAAAGGAACTAAGCCGAGCTAAACCTAACTTAAAAATTAAATAGAAATAGATGACTTACATTGGGAGAAGAGACAACATTAAAACCTTTGATGAACTGATTTCGCATACCCCGAAGATGGCGTGAAAATTCAGTGGTTAGTGGAAGTAAAGGAGGGCGGAACAAAAGAGTGTCAATCAGAAATAGATGTTATCATGTAGCCACGTGAAGGGAAAGGAGGTCTTGGGCGTAGAGATCGAGCTAAATATGATAGAGGAAGAAGAAGAAAAATTGACGTAAGGAAAATAGAAAGGTAAGCTTCTTCTGAGTCTAAATTTGAGGTTAGTGGAGACGGTTGAGCTGCAAGTCCACGTGTCACGCTAGGATGTACTATTCTCATGGACTGGGGGAGGCTTGTGAGCTATCGAAAGATAACTCAACTTTAATAGTATAGTATAGATAAATTTATAAGAGGAAAACAAGTATATTTATTCTTGTTTTGCTGTGTGGTCATTAATTCTTTCTAATTAAACAGATGCCTTTTGCTATTTGATTTAACTCTAATTTAACCAATACTAGACTTGTATATCTTCTTATATACAAGTCGAATATGACTTGAACTATACCAATATTTCAATATTGGTGATGAATGATCCCGGAAGTGAAGGGTTGGAAGGGGATAACCCTTGAGCATTGGGCCCAGGATTTGTATAAACTATAAATGAATAGTTAAAAATTATTGAAAATTTTTGGGGTCCTCTCAGCATTCTTTAGTTTCTAGTTGGTGATTTTATCTATATTCATGCATCTCCTTTAAGAGAATGGTATGCCTTGGATAGAAAAGGAAAATGGCACCATGATATATTGGGTCTTTTCCTGTTACTCAGTGTATCAGTCTCGCTGCATATTGAGTAACATTTCCTAATCAATTTTCTGGAGCTCACCACATTTTTCATGTCTCTCAATTAAGGAAGTATGCGTGGTATCCATATTATGTGCTTAATACTCATGCATTAGAGTAGATTGACTTCGGGGATTTTCACTCAAAGGGATTATTTGTTCAGGGTAATAAGTTTTAAGGACATAACTTCTGGAAAATTAGTTTTAACGACAATTCTGTATGAAAAAGATAAATATGGTTATTTTTTTAGACTATACAGAAATAAAGATAACTGCTTTTACCTTTTCATGTATAGCTTAAAAAGATAACTGCTTTTATCTTTTTTGTGAAGAATTGTCCTTAACACTTATTATTAGGAAGTGTTGTCCCAAAAATTTATTATCTTACAAAAATAAGCCCTTAACCTAATTTCCATCTTGATGTCTTGTCTGATGTTAATGTCAAAAATTGATAACCGACATTGCGGAAAGTGAGTGTATACCTTCAAACCGTTTAGATCTAGATTATGGGCAATACAAATGCAAAAACAACAAAAAGAGAGAGATTTATAGGGTTTCGGCTTAGATTTAGCCTATGTCCACTTTGAAGAGGGATTCATTATCATTCTCAACATTACAAGGTACATATTTTCTATAACTTTTTTCAACTTTTCTCTTTACAGCAATTCTCTCTAATTCTTTCCTTTAATCCTTTGATTCTCTCGATTTTACCATAGAAAGATTTGATCTCTTTGGTTGCAGAGATTGTTGAAGTAGATTTTCAATAATCGAGCACTTAGACGATCTTTGATGATTTTATGATGATTGAGATGTTGAAGCATAGCTTAAAAGAGGTTTAATGGAGTTTGAGAATGGTTTAAGATGTTGAAGAACGAAAATGGAAGCATTACGTGGTTGGAGAAACCGGTCCTCGGAATGAAGGAAATGGTAGGGTATTTATAGGTGTTGAAGAGGAGAGGAGAGGCTAAAAATAACATACGCAGGTAGTCGGGTCAATGTGCTGACTTGTCTTCTTAGGTCGTGAATGACCTGGTTTCATGTACGATTGAATGCCAGTGAGCGACCCAATGTAGATGGAAGCTTGGACCACCTGATTACCACGATCTGATGCAGGCGACCTGCCTTCACATAGGCTTAACTGATCCGCTTTCCTGTGAGCTAAACCAACCCGCCATGGGTGACCTAAGGACAAATGCTCCTTCAACGACCTGGTATTACACTTAAGTTAACCGACCTGACCTTGGCTTAACAACGACCTGACCCCACGTAAGCAAGACCGACCCGCTTGTATCATGTGAAGATGACCTGAGTAATAGCGACCAAACCGATGACGATCCGAAGAAGCTTTTTGCGACCAAAGCTCAAATGGCCTGTATAGCTTATCAAAGTCCCATGCTATAAACTTGTCTAACGATCCATCACTTGTATCAGGAATTTTAGTTGGATTAACATTGGCCCCTCGGAGCCTGTATTATTGAAAAATAATATGGGCATCAAGTTACATAATCTTGATATTGTTTAAGTGGATCATGCACCATTTGTATAAAGGATCAATATTCACTCTCAACGGTTGAATCATTGTGGGCCTTTATAAGAACTGAATTCAGCATGCTTTTCACTTGTTCTAACATCCCAAGATCGGGTCGTTCTGGCTTTTCTATTGAATCGGATTGCGGCTGTTATCGAGCCACCATTATACTTGTAACACCTCGCATTTTTTTTAATACAATTAAAAATGTACACGTAAATATGTGCATAAACATAAATTAGAATGTGTTTTTCTTAGAGAGTACATTAATGTTAAAAATTAATGTGAAAATGAATTTACAATTAAAATAAAAGAGTGCACAACTTAATATGCAAGTAGTAAAGAAAGAACTGATGTGTTAATGCATGCAATAAAAATAATAAACGCGTATGCTAAATGAAATTAATTATACGAGAGAAAATGCATAGAATAATTAAAACATAAATATATAATGCATTGAAGAAGAAGAAATTGAGCGTATAAAAGAAGAATGCATTAATTGCAATAATTAATTAAGCATCGTAGGAAGAATGCATGTAAATATATTCAATTGCACAAGATAAAAGAATACGATTTCAAAATAAAGATTGCACACAAAAAAAATGTATAGCAATCAGTGTAATCTAAGAAAAGAAACCGCATGAAAAAAAGAGGAAAGATAATAACAGAAAGAAACATTAATATAATTGATGCAATTAAAGGAAGGTTTAGAAAGAGAGAGTTGAGGAATTAATTGGAATGTATGAAATGCATACGTTGAGGAGAGAATAAAAAGTATGCAGACATATATATATATATATATATATATAGAGAGAGAGAGAGAGAGAGAGAGAGAGAAACAAGAGATGAATTAACGAAGTAAATTGCAATGCAACATTGAAAATAAAAGTAGACGTAAATTTTGGCATTTAAAATTCAAAAGTAGTGAATTAATTGCATGCAATATGAAAGGATTAAGGCATGCAATAAAACTTGAAATTAATTAAGGGAAGAAAAAGAGGTACAAATAATTTAAAATAAAGGCAATTGAACGTTAAAAATAGAAAACAATGCAGCTAAATAAGAGTGCTTGGACCCAACTTGTTTCTGGGTGCGTGCATGTGTTTATGGTGTAGCATACCTGGGTTGGTCTAGCCTACTGTAGAACATTCTTTTCGTTAGCGAGGTGTAAGGTTTAGATGGATTCTATTTTAATCCTAAGGCCCTAGTTATTCTAAACTACATATAAATAAAATCTATACCCAACCCTAAAATTCACAATCCCAAAGCTACGCTAAAGTTCTGCTTCATCTTCCTCAAGAAATCCTCTTCTCCTCTAAAAATTAATGGTGACGTTGTAACACTGCTTCAACTCTAATTAAATTAATTATTCTTCTTCAATACAAGATAGATGAAGATCAAAGATTAGATTTAGAATTTCTTCTATTTCAAAATAAAGAGAAAAGGGATTTTGATCTACAGCCTACGCCGCAAGAAAGGGAAGAACTTTGGATTCTAATCTAAATCAGACCTAGGAAAGCGAAAATCACTGTGAGTGGATTTAAATTGCCCTTGTTGAATAATAGTTGATGTATCGTTTAGCAATTCCACAAGTTAATTTGTTTAATTCAATTGAAATAATTCAGATTTTATTTCATGCGTATTCTGTTCTTCTTCTTCCCCTTTCCTTTTTATTTTTAAGATTAGGCTAACTTCGAGCCTAATCCAAATCTTGCTGAAATGCATGCGTATGAACAAAGACTGGAATAGTGAAAATGATGTTTGGGAATTTGGAAATAATTTGTGATTGGGAAATTGAAACAACTTGTAAGATGAATTTTTGGGCATAATTCACGAATTGGGGAAGTGTGGAATAACATATAACGCAACCTGAGATTGGGAAATTAGGGTAAATTGGCACATATATTAACGTAGAACATGAAAGAAAATATGTGCGATTAAAATTGAGAACGATTAGATACGCTTGTGTATGTTGAATCAAGAATTTATGAATGAACTATATGTACATAAGAAAAGTTAGAATTGAAGATTTAGACATATGGGATTATAAGTTTAATTGGGATTTACGCAATAAGAATGAGGTTAACATGGATTATGGATGACTTTAAAGAACAATTAATTTGGGTATGATTAAGTATAACTTATATACATGAAAAGTTGGGCATAACATATAATAAGGATTATTGGCATAACTATGTACGAGACTGTGTAATCATGGTAGAGTTTATATATCCAAATCAAATTGGAACCATAAACGAGAAATTGGGCTTAAAAGCGTGAACATGAATGATTGGATTGGGATAAACATGCATGTAAAACCTAGATTGAAATTGTATAGGTCAGTTAAAAGATGGACATGCCTAAACCAAGGTTAGATTGAGTTGCGGTGTAAGTCTGCCTGGAATCGCCCGGCACATCTAGCAACCGCAACAACAGGTCTAATGTGAGAGGTTAGTGCATTAAGCTCAAAACCCGAGGTTAGAACGAGTTTGCGGTAGAAGTCTATCCGGAACTTCTCGCCATATCCAGCAACCGCAAGCAACATGTCTAATGTGAAAGGTTAAGTGCATTAATAAAATGATTAATGCTATGAAACAAACATGTTAAGTGTTCTAAGGTTAAGTAAACGGAGGCTTATAGACAAACTTAACCAACGTAATAATGGTGAATGGTAGCAAACCTTAGTTATTAAAACTAAGTAAATAATGATGGATTATGGCAACATCAATAGATGCGAGTATAACTGAATGAGAAGATAATAGGTAAGCTTGTTACAAGACAAGTAAGAATTATAACGTAGGTTATAATGATCGATGCAAAGATGGAATAACTTATGAAAGAGTGCAAGCCGTACTTAATTGATGATTAAGTAATCCGTGGGAACGGGAATAAAGCTACGAATCGGGAAAACATAAGTTATATGGATAAGGGGGGAAACTTATTATTATACCTTAGTTAAGATGACTAAGTTAATAAGTAAACAATAAAGAGAATCTATTAGTAAACCATAGTTAAGAGAACTAAGTAAACAATCATGGAAAGTCATGTTGGTAAACCTTAGTTAAGAGGACTAAGTAAACAGTTACATTAAGTCATTTTTGAGCTTGTTAGTAAACCTTAGTTAAGAGAACTAAGTAAACAATCAAAAGATCACGGCTATATAAGAAGTAGGGAAAGAATTATGAAAAAAAAAACATGGTAATTTAAGTTAAAAACTAATATGGATGAGACAACCAAGTTAAAAAGAAAACCAAATGAGATAGAGAAAGCGTATAATTAGAAGATTAGAGTTAAGGGCTAATAACACGAAAGGGTAAGGCGCTTGGACCAATCCATATGATAGTGGGTGAATAACTAAACACGGTCGATCATCACGATGCCGTAAGGCGCAAGGGGGAGCAAACGTCCATCTGATCATGCAGAAGGCTCCAAAGGACTAGGTTACGAAGCATGTGGCTTCTAGGAATGCGAGGGTACTCTTGGTATCCCTTTGTGAGTGGCAGAAGATACACCTGTGCTCACATAGGTTAGGTCTGCGTGGGAAGAACCAATGAGTATGCCTTGATTGCAAAACAAGAGGCAATCAAAGACTAAGATGGACCGGCGTGATTCGGCGAGACCATTTAGTGCCATGTGATAGCAACTCGTCGTCTACCTACCATCTTCAGTCAGTACGTAAAGCGGATAGGCGGAGAACTCCAAAAGACCATGTACTTTGCTATCTAGTTATGGGTGAGGTTGGCCAATAGGATTGAAGGGCATAGTGGGCTCGGGTTACAGTTCTCATTCTTGATATTCTTGGGTGCCTTTCATTAGTTGAGGGAGGGGTCTAGTTGGACCATAGCCATTATAAAAGCAGACCTTAGCATCTGCATCGGCAGATATCTCCCGACCGAGTTCTGTGTTTCTTGATTAGCCTTACCACGAGACTCGGGTGCACCTATAGAAAACATATGCAAATAGACATCGAGTACGACTGACGATACATGCGTGGGGAAAGTTTAGGTACACTCATGTCGCTCTGGGTGGTGTACCATGGATTAGAGCGCATTACTTGATGACATAATCTAGTAGGTACTAGAATGGAAGTCCAAACGCTTACGTAACACAGTGATGATAGTTTTATGCAAACATAGCGTTGATATACATACGACATGCGACATTGGATAAGGGACTGCGTACATACGGTGGAGACCATGCGAGTAGAGCATACCTTAATTGGGGGTAGCTACATATACACTATATTAGGTTAATCTACTAGAGAGTAGATGGGTGCGATGTATGTGTAAGCCTTAAGTGCTAATAACACAAATAACCTAATAACTAAGAAAATATAATTGAACGGTATATGTAGGATTATCCAGGAAGTGTAGTTTAAATTCATTCATACAGAACTTATGTTCTGACCCCCTCCTCATAACATTCGCAGGTTAGGTTCATGACAGAGACTGTATAGTTTTGGATACTGGTTTAGCAGTATTATTATTAAGGTAAAGCTATGTTTCAACTACATTATATTTTATTCCTTCAACTGTGAGATGTTTTCCGAACTCTAACATGTTTTATGTCTCTGTCTTTTCTGCAGGATACTAGAGCAAACCAATTTGGGTTTCAAAGGATTAGGATTTTGAAAAAAATTTGGTCCATTGGAATACGGGTTATCACATCTGGTATCAGAGCTTTGGTTTAGGATCCTTATATAGATAATGAGTGGACGTATTTGTATTTTCTAAAATATAAATATATTATATATAAAAACCTAGATCCATAAGGGAGCCCATTAGATAAAAAGAGTGGAATGTGGAAAGAAATGGGAAAACTGTTTTGTACACTAAAAGAATGAACATGGAAAGTTGAGACCCATGGGTATGTTGGGTGGAAAGTGTACAAAATGATTAGTACTAGAGAAAGATGTATCCTATATGATAGTAAATGAGATTAGTGGGTTTAGTAGGGAAACCTTAAAAATTTGAAAAAGGTTCAATTATGGAAAATGGATTAGGAATACATATATAGTTGGGAGAAACGATTTCGTGGATGTATCTAGGAAGGCCTACGTAATTAGGAAACCCAATTAAGAAAATAGTTGTCCTTGTCTACTCCACTTGTGTGATTTGAAAAAAAAATGTTTTGCATTTTTTTAACATGTTTTTATGGTTTGTCAATCGTATGTTTTGGCGAATAAAGTAGAAGTTTTAGCATTTTTAATTTTTAGTAGAATGTAACGAAGAAAAAGAGAAAATCCAAACCATGTTTTAAAAAGAATGGAGTAGGTATGGATTAGTGCCTAGAAAGAACGAGAAGAAGTTTGAGGCTATAAGTAAATAGCAAGGACCATCTTGGAACAGTGGAAAATTCCCGTAGAATGCGTAAGCATTGTGAGGCCTAGAGTTGTTGCTTGAAACAAATGTGTAGGCTAGCAATACACACCAAGGACTAGTAGTGACTACTAGATAGTGGAAGGGCAAGTAAATTTTGAGAGTTGTGGTTGGACTTTTCTTTAGTGAAAAAGTCTTATGATTCTTGGCCCTTGGTAGTAGCTGTGTAGGATGTTGAAAGATGGAAAGGCTTAATGGAAAGATAAGCTAAGAAAGAGAATGTAACAACCCGTAATTTTAAAATGGGACATAAGAGATAATTAAAGAGTAATTAATTATTAAAAGAAGAATTAGGTGAAACGGATTACGGCATTGCGTTCCTCTCGAAATTCTGCTCTAAATAGAGTCCAAGTTTGCGTAAAACGGATACAGTATGAAGAAGATATGGCGAACGAAGTCAGGCAGAAAAACCAAAAGTTGACCAGAATGCACTAGCGCACTTCACAAGTGCACCAGTACAAAAATGCACTAGCGCACCTGCCAAGTGCGCCCATACCGATCCAGCATAGAATTCTGGTGTGTTCTACGATGATGTGTCTTCTTCTGTGTGGCCGGATGATGTGTATTCTAGCTGGGTGGTTCTGATGGTCTCCTAGTTCATCCAAGGGCTCTAAAACACTCTCTACACATATAAATACATAGCAAGACCCAACCCTAATTCATTAACAAAGAGGAATGGCGCCTCCATGCTCCTAAAACCTAAAGTGACCTAGCCTCCACCCTAATCAATCAATTCAAGCGAGAAGATAAAGATAACAAATCAACGCCTACATCAACGGAAAGCTAATAGACCACAGAAATAAGATCCTGGAATCGTTCTTCTCTTTCTTAAATCACGATTTGTGAGTACAATTATTTTCAGATATGAAATTTAATTATGATCTTGACATGAGTATAAATATGAACTGACGATCTATCTTATTCTCGTTTATCAGATCTGTTTTTCTGTGTAGATCCATCTTATTCTTGTTTATCATATCTGTTTTCTGTGTAGATATATTTTATTGTAACTATTCTGTATCTCTTCCTTCCTTCTATTCTATAGCCAGGCTACCACGAGCCTGAGCCAAATCTCATAAGAGATTGACACGCGAACGCTAAATTTGGGGAAAATATTGAATGATGCATAATTGGACATAACTGATTTGTGACTAAATTGAGAACACAACATAAGTGGTAATTTAAGATATTGATCTAGGCATACTATATATGACGGTTTGTGATTTGGAAGAAGGAGAATTATTGTATGACAACATATGATTTGTAATTTGGGGGACATAATGCATGTTATAATTCAAGATCTGATTTTACATGTTGTAATTTAAGATCTAGATTTGGGGGAATATTTTATACGACGATCTGTGACTTGGAAAGAAAAAAAACAGATATATGATTTAGGCATAAAAGATCTATATTAAAATAGGGATAACTATTAATGTGAATACGCCTAATTTGGATTTTTGAATATTTGACATATGCGGTAATCAACGGCTATAATTTGGCATAATTATATTATGCATCATGATTTGGGGTTTTTAGAGAATATTCTACACGGTGCAAATTTAAAAAAAAAATTGGGACATATGTTATATGGTGATTTATGACCATAATTTGGGCATGTAAAATTAGGCTTAATTTTATGATTAGGCGAGGTATGTCAATGGAATTTTAAGGAATGATTAAATCTGTTAAATTGCCCAATCTGCTAAATCTATTGAAACTGAATACGGTAATTTGGGGTATGAAATCTAAAGGCTCGATCTAAAATTGAGCAAAACATGTTAAAAGAACTTGGGATAATCTGCTATAACTCATGAAGAAGTTAATTTGTTGAATTGGCATAATTAGCCTGATATTGGCATAATCTGTGAATGAATACTTTAGCTAAAAATAAGAATGCTGAGATACGAGGTTAGACTCTGTTTGCGGTAGAAGCCTGCCCGGACCCAACTGGCTTAACCAGCAACCGCAAATTGTCAGTCTAATGTGAGAGGTCATAGGCATAAAGATGCTCAGACACGAGGTTAGGTCTGGCTTGTGGTAGAAGTCTGCCGGAACCGCCCGGCACATCCAGCGACCACAAGCTACTGACCTAATGTGAGAGGTCTGTGCATTAATATTTAATTAATGTAAATCTAAGACAAAGGTGACGCCTAAAACGTGTTGGGAGGATAGGGTTAAATCAACTAGATGGATGAATCTAATACACCTGTTTGAAAATTTGTAGGCCCAATACAAGGTTAGGTGAAACAATCTGTAAGTCTGTTAATCTATATAACTGATCCATTAGTCTGAAAACTTATTAATCTGTATATCTGATTCGTTAGTCTGAAAACTTGTCAATCCATATATCTGATCCGTTAGTCTGAATACTTGCTAACTTGTATGTCTGATCTGAGAACTAGTTAATATGAACTTTGTACATCTGAAATCTATAAGCAAGTTAATCTGAAATCTGTTAGTCTAGGGACACAAGGTTAGGAGGGGTAATTACTTGTGTCATATGTTGTTTGGGACCCATATTAGTCAGTAACCCTTTCTGGTATCAAAACTATGACTCAACACTAAGAGGGGTCAGGGCACGCTTATTGAACTAATTGTAAGAGGTTCACTCTATAATTGCGAGGGGTGTTGATTGTGCATTCCAACCCTTTTTGGCATCAAAAATATGACCCAATACTAAGAGGGGTCAGGGCACGCATACTGAACTAATTGTAAGAGGTTCACTCTGATAATGGCGAGGGTTGTTGATGGCGCATTCCAACCGGGTCATGTGCGTGCATGGATCTGGTCTGCTCTGAGGATGTAAGACACGGTGACATCTATAAATAGGTCTGTGTCTATAGGTTGCCACTCTAGGGAGTGATACACTCTTCTTTGGGGCCGACACAAGGTATTTATGTATTAGGGAGCTGATCGCTTGGGGTAGAATTTGGGGTACACTTAGTTCTGTCTGTTTCTGTTGGGGTACCGTCTATTTCTTTTGGGGAGGTAACACCTGTCTATTTCTGTGTGGTACCATTTGTTGGGGTGGTAAAGGCCAATTACGAGTGTATACCTAATTCTAATATTCTATTTCTGTAGGGATTATTTTGTTTCTGCCTCTGATTCCGTTCCTGATTCTGTTTCTGTACCGTCTGTCTCTGTTCGGGTGGTAAAGGCCCATTACTAGCATTCTGTTTCTGAACGTCTGTCTCTGTTAGGGTGGTACATGCCCATTTCTAGCATCGGGTTTCTGAAGAGATCATCCTATTTTTTGTTTAGACATTAGGACAACACCAAATTCTGTTATACTAGTATTAGGGCGGAGAAGTAAGATATAGTAAGAAGCATAACTTGTTCTATATCATTCTATTTCTTCTGTTAACCTGCTACTCCTGTTACGGCTATCTCTCATCCAGTTTTATTTACATGTCATGATACTGTTATCTATTTATATGCTGGAAGTCAATGGACTCACCAGACATATGTCTGACCTTGTTTGTTTCGCCTATTTTCTTCCGTTCCCCCAGGTACTCAGGTTGGGAACGTAGGAGCTTGATTTAGATTTCTCTCTTCTTGAAGTGCTAAAAGTGCTTGAAGTATTGCTTGGCTTTAATTCTACATATTTGTGGCATTCTCTATTGGGGATTATGGCTTTAAAATTATGTACTCTGAAGGATTTTGTATAAGACTGATATTTGTGTACTTGGGTTTTGGTATTGTGATGTAACCAAACTTATTTCTGTTTCTGTTTTAATAAAGTTATAAAATTTTCAAGTACTACTTTGCATATCTGTCTTGTAAATTTTTGTTCTGTTTACCTACATCATTCCACCGAAGTAAGGCATTCCCTTTTTGAGTGACCTTAACGGAAGTGGGGTGTCACAGGGAATAGCCTGACTAAGAAGAAAACAACGAATTCAGTAAAGCAACAAACGTGACGGGGAAAGGAAATGAAAATTTTAAGATGGATAAAAATGGAATTTTTCTAAGATAAGTTGAAAAAGAAGAAAAAAAATTCTTATGTAGTTGTGCTTGGATAGGAAAATAGGAAATCGTTATAGAGTAGTTACATAAAATCCAAGTACAATTAGAAAAGGCACATAAAAGAAAAACGGAAGAAGTGAACATAAGAAATTGAATTTAGAAAATTAGATTTTTTTTTTTCTAAATTTCGAAATTTAATGATGGTTGGTAGGGTTTTGGATGCAACAATTTGATGAACTATGTTCCTATTCTGTAAGAGTGTGGCAAAATTTGGGTGAAAAATGTTTTGATTTTCAGAAATATTGCATTGATATAGAACTGCAAGTATATTTAAGATGTAAGCATCATGTTTTAAAAAGAGTTTTTGAAAATTTGCATACATATAGGAGGTACCACTTAGGCATACATGTATTATTGTAAGGTATTGCACTTTGCACATGTGCACAATGTTTGCGAAAATTGGATGCAAACATGATGGATGGATATTATGCGAGGGATTATCTATTTTACCGTTATCAAATTTCGGGGACGAAATTTCTTAAGGGTGGGAGAATGTAACACCCCACATTTTTTTTAAAACAATTAAAAATGCGCATGTAAATATGTGCATAAACATAATTAAGAATGTGTTTTTTTAGAGAATACGTTGATGTTAAAAATTAATGTGCAAATGAATTCACAATTAAAATAAAAGAGAAAAGAGTGCATAACTTAATATTCAAGCGGTAAAGAAAGAACCGATGTGTTAATGCATGCAATAAAAATAATAAATGCATATGCTAAATGCAATTAATTATATGAGAGAAAATGAGTAGAATAATTAAAACATAAATATATAATGCATTGAAGAAGAAAGAATTGAGCGTATAAAATAAGAATGCATTAATTGCAATAATAAATTAAGGATGGGAAGAAGAATGCATGTAAATATATTCAATTGCACAAGACAAAAGAATACCAATTTCAAAATAAAGATTGCGCACAAAAAAAAGTATAGCAATCAGTGTAATCCAAGAAAAGAAACCGCATGAAAAAAAGAGGAAAGATAATAACAAAAAGAAACATTAATATAATTGATGCAATTAACGGAAGGTTTAGAAAGAGAGAGTTGAAGAATTAATTGGAATGTATGAAATGCATACGTTGAGGAGAGAACGGAATGTATGCAGATATATATATATATATATATATATATATATAAAGTGATGAGAGAGGCTTCTATTGAGAAAATTGAAAGAGTGTGTGCAGACTTCATATGGAGAGGGGGACCACACAAAATCAAGTTTGAAGATCTTTGCAAACCAAAACAGGAAGGAGGAGTAGGGCTCAGGAACATCAAAGTCATGAGAGAGGCTTTTACACTCAAGCAAGCTTGGATAGTGATAAATAATGAGGGGCTTTGGGCAAGATGGATGAATGCTAGATACAAAAAAGATAATTTCTGGGTGATAAGAGAAGATAACAATGCATCTACTACATGGAAAGCTATTCTGCGTGTAAGGGATGTATTAGCAAGACATTGCAGAAGAGAGATAGCAACTGGCAATGAAACAGATTTGTGGAAAGACCCCTGGGTGGATGGTAAATCATTCATTGACATGCTGGGGTGGGATACTTTCTCTGCATATGGATGTCCAGACAGGAGAGTGAGTGACATAATAGATGAAAATAGATGGAGCCCAGACATACCATGTACTCAGGAACAAAGAAGAATCATTGAATACACTCACATACATAATGACCATTGCTACGATATATGGAACTGGTCAGGGGGTCAATTTAGCATCAAGCAGGTGTGGGAGGACATCAGACCTAAATTTGACACCAAACCTTGGAGCAAAATTGTGTGGAGCAAACGTAACGTCCCTAAAATGGCCAGTTGTACTTACAAAGCCATATTGGGAAGATTATCAACTAAAGATCGGCTGTTCAAGTGGAATATCATACAGGAAGACACATGCATGTTGTGTAAAAATGAGGTTGAGTCTCATAAACACATATTTTTTGAATGTCCATTGTAACAACCCGTATTTTCAATAACCTGTAATAACATAAATCGAGGCAGAATTTAATTCTAAAATGGGAATCAAGGGAAACGGGCTATGCCATTGTGTTCGTCTCGGAAAAATACGCGAAATAGAGTCCGAGTTTTCGAAAATCGGAGTCCGTATGACCAAGATATGGCCACGCGAAGTTTCACGAAAATTCCCAAATTAAAGTATACTTAATTAAGTGAAATGGGTTGTGTAGATATATATATATATATATATATTGATATATATATATATATATATAATTGAAAATTTAATAAATAAATATGCAAAAATGCTCAAAACAGCGAATTGGGAGAGGGGAATAACCGAACCGGCCGATTTTTGAAGTCGACCCGAGCCCGCTGGGTCGACTAGGGGTTAATCCAGGGTGTTTGGCTGTCAACCCGTGGGCCGATTCGCTCAAGTGCAGATTTTGCATTTGAATGGTTCTCATGGTCCATCTTTAATCTAAAGGCCCTAGATGGTTCCTACACTTGACTTCTTCCCCAAGACATGCTTTGATGGCTTGGATTGAATCTAGGGTTAATCCTATGGCCTAAAACACTTGCCTAATCTATAAATAAGACCCTAACCTACCCTAATTCATTCATAATTAAACCTAGTAACTAAACTATGGCAAAATGCTAGCTCTCATGGCCTCCACTAATTTTATGAAGAGGGTTGCATACTAATCACTCTCTAATCAACTTCTAATCCCTTCTTAGCATCTTAATCTTCTTCATTTGGTGTTCAAAGTTGCTAGTTGTGAGTTTCTATCACTTTGATGATCTTTTGGTAAACTAATTAGATGAGATGTGATGAGATTTATGGTTTTGTATGTGGGTTAATGAGCTTTGAATCATATGATATGATGTTAGCATTAATCTTATGTTTATGCATGTTGAGTATGTAAGCTTATGCAAGTTTAATATGATGTATGTTATGTTTGCATGATGCTAAATATGCAAGTTGTGGGCTATGTAATCATATGCATGTTATGCAAGTTCATGGTAATATGCTATGCAAGTTACATGTTTGTTAATATGCAAGTTACATGTTTGTTAATATGCAAGTTACATGTATGTAAATATGCAAGTTACATGTTTGTTAATATGCAAGTTACATGTTTGTTAATATGCAAGTTACATGTATGTAAATATGCAAGTTACATGTTTCTTTATATGCAAGTTACATGTTTGTTAATATGCGAGTTACATGTATGTAAATATGCAAGTTACATGTTTATTAATATGCAAGTTCATGATGACACATTATGCAAGTCTATAAGCTAATATGCAAGTTTGTTATGCAAAATGAATATGTAAGTTATGTGACATATTATATGCAAGTTATGTGACATGTTATGCAAGTTCATATGCAAGTTATGTGTTTGTTAATATGCAAGATGGCACCTTTGAAACATGTTCATTCATATGCAAGTTGACACCTTTTATATGTGTTATATCATGAACGAAATTACGTGGGAACGATGGGGTAATTAAATGCATAAGTTAATAAGATTGTGTGAAATTAATATAATTATGCATAACACAAAATAAATAAACATAGTATGGGAATTTGCCTATTTGGTTAGGTGTACCCATACTATGTGTTGGGAATTTACCTATTGAGTTAGGTCTACCCCATGGGAATTTACCTATTAAGTTAGGTCTACCCATGTTAAGAAAACTTGATTAATTAGGGATAATTAATATAAAATTATGAGGGTGATTAATTAGGTGTAATTAATTGACTAAGACACGAGGTTGGACTCAGTTGTAGCGTAAAACTGCCCGGACCCAACCGGCTTAACCAGTTGCTACAAATGTTAGCCCAATGTGAGAGGTCTTAGGCACAAACTAAATACGTAATTAATGTAAAGACACGAGGTTAGACTCTGTTATGACATAAGGCTGCCCGGACCCAACCGGCTTAACCAGCGGTCATAAAAGACAGTCTAATGTGAGAGGTCTTTACAAAGGTTACGTTCTTAATTAATTAATTAAGAAACACTTAACCACATTAGCATGTAGAGGGACATGAGGGGTTAAGTGGGTGCCTCGGGTGGCATGAGAAAATCTAGTGGTTGCCTTGGGTGGCAATAGAAAATACGATTAGAATACTTAACCAAAATAGAACATGTAATTAAAACATGATTAAAGGGTTAAGTGGGATATACTAGAAAAAGGGACAAGCTTAGGTGGGTAGCTTGTGGAGGCCCATTTCAACCAGTAACCCATACGTATCTTTGTGGGCTCGACCCATGTCGAGGACGGGACACGCATACTGGGCTTGACTGTAAGAGGCAAACGGGTTAGCGGTGGCAACGCAAGTCCAACGGGCTTCATATGCGTGAGTGGGCCCGGGCTGGTAGGTAAGCCGTTGTTGCATCGAGTAGATATAAGCCGTGCACCTTTAGTTTCATCAGGTTGCCACATTGGGGAATGATACATCCCACGGTGGGGCCAGCACGGGTATCTACGTTAGGGAGCCGATCGAATGGGAAGTAGTGTGTACACCTAGTGGATTGTAGGGCCCCGTGGCGCCTACTTGGTCACCTAGGGGTACGCAGGTACTAATTAGTAAATTTTATAAGTCCTTGGGTGGGATCAACCTTTAAGTTAGGAACGACTGGTGTGGTGCAGTTTAGTAATTTACCTTAGGGAGGGTAGATGCGTCTTTATCCTTTATCTTCGTTTAGTTGTCTGCTTAGGGTAGCCATTCATCCCTATATGTTACCGTATATCAGTTTATGTCTTCTCTGGTTACTTTAACGATTGTATTGTTAAAGTTATAGGACTCGCTCAGACTTATGTCTGACCCTGTTGTTTTTATCTTTTTCCCAACCCTCAGGTCCTACGGTGGATCCTAGCAGTAGTGGAGCTTGATCGGATTGCTGTTCCAGTCTTTAGGAGCTTGGATAGATGTAAAGCTCCAGTTATCCAGTTATCTTTTCTTTTGTTTGGCTA
The DNA here is from genome assembly GCA_030737875.1 of Allium sativum. NCBI lineage: Eukaryota > Viridiplantae > Streptophyta > Magnoliopsida > Asparagales > Amaryllidaceae > Allium > Allium sativum. The sequence goes on along the minus strand of JASFAX010000020.1, from coordinate 36,571,608 downwards.
TTGTATGAGAGTGGGATTATGTACTTCTTTATTTTGATGGATATTGTACTTGACCTTTATTGTGGTTTTATGATGTAACCAGACATGTTTTACTTCCGCTGTTATGAGATGATGTTTTAAAATTTCAAGTACTATTTATATCTGTCTTGTTGTAATTTTTCTGTTCTATATTCACTAAAATACTCCACCGATGCTATGGCATTCCCTTAGTGAGTGATCATAGCGGGAGTGGGGTGTTACACGTGGTATCAGAGCCAGGTTACCAGAACAGATAAAATTTTTGAGAAAAACTACTTTCTAAGAGTATTTTCGAAGAAAGTATTTTTAAAAGCATGTCTTCTAAGAGAAAAAGTTTTTGAAAAAGAAAAACATAATCCCCAATAGCCATATCTTTATCTTTCGGAATCTCCTTTTTGAATCTTTCCTCTTTCGTTTCAGCATGGCTGAAGATCTTAACATCCCGGAGGGTTTAGTTATACCACTATGGTATAGGAGGTTGCAAGAGGCTAGGGCCGCGGCTGCGGGTCCGGCCAATGCTACTACACCAGAGACAACCGCTCCTCCTCCTCAGCCTAGAGTGGATAATTTTGCTAAGGTTTGCAAGGAGTTCAAGGCTATAGGAGGAAAACCTTTTCTTGGTTCAGAGACTTTCGTAGAGGCTAGAGATTGGCTTAAGGAAGTGGAAGAGTTGCTAGATATCTTTGAAGTGGAAGAGGGAAAGAAAGTCAAGTTGGCGGCTTGGTTAATGAAGGGAGAGGCCTCATTCTGGTGGGAGGTCACTAATGGAGAACGCCCTGTTGACTCTTGGGCAGATTTTAAGCAAAGGTTTGGGGCTAAGTTTCTCTCAAGGGCGGAAGAGAATCTGTTTATGGAGAAGTTCTTGAATTTGAAGCAAGGGAATCTCACGGTGAAAGAATATGTCAACAAATTCAATCAATTAGCAAGGTTTGGCATAGAGTTGGTGAATACACCGGAGAAGAAGGCTTTGAGGTTCGTTAGAGGCTTGAACGAACCATTGCAAGGAATAGCTATGACTCACATTCCTATGGGGGCCACTTTTGAGAAGCTTGTCTACATGGCACTTATGCATGAGGATGATAAGAATTCTAAGGCACCAGAGAAAAAGGGGGATCAGAAGAAACCGCAACAGCAACAACAAGGCAAGGGCGGAAAAGGCAATGGTGACAAAAAGAAGACGAAGAAGAAGTGCTTCAATTGTGGAACACCAGGACACCTCAGTAAGGATTGTCGCAAAAAGAAGAAGACCGGTTGCTTTCATTGTGGTGAAGCAGGGCATCTTGTGAAAAACTGCCCAAAGAAGGGGCAGAAGACGGGGTCTACCTCAGGAGGCCAGGTGCAAGCTCTTATAGCACCACCTCAGTCAGGGGGGCAAGTTCAGGTTCTCTCAGTTCCACCGATTCAGCAGAGAGGTAGAACTATTTCCGTTGAAAGTCTGGTTTTTCTGTTTGATCATCCAGTTCGTACTTTGTTTGACTCTGGCGCATCGCATTCTTTTATCTCATCATCGTTAGTTGAGTCACTGCACTTAGACACCAGTCTAGTTGATGATCCCTTGGTTGTCTCAAACCCAATTGGGGGCTCCATATATCTGTCTATGATATGTTTGGGTTTGAAGATTTCTATACTTAGCGTTGAGTTTAGATGTGATGCTTTTGTATTGGGCTTCACGGGCTATGGGTTGATCTTGGGCATGGACTGGTTATCCAGTAATGGTGCCGTTCTTGATTGCGAAAGGAGAGTTGTCAGGCTCATGACCCGCTTGGGTAACACTCTCGAGATCTCTTGCAATCCCATGGAATCTGTTTTGCTAAGTTATCTTGAATCGCTCAATGCTTCGGTCGAAAGTTTGTGTTCTGTCAGAGTAGTCCGGGAATATCCGGATGTGTTTGAAGAAGTAAAGGGTTTGCCTCCGAAGCGGGAGATAGATTTCCGAATTTATTTGGTGGATAATGCCAAACCAGTGTCTTTGCCAGTACGCCACATGGCTCCTCGTGAGAGAAGAGAACTTCATAAGCAAGTAGGGGAGTTGCTTGAGAAGGGGTTCATAAGGCGAAGTATATCGGAGTGGGGAGCTCCAGTAGTGTTTGCCACGAAGGCGGATGGGTCCCTCAGACTTTGTGTGGATTATAGGGAACTTAATAAGCTCACGAAGAAGAATAGACACCCATTACCGAGGATAGATGATCTCTTTGATCAGTTGGTTGGCGCGTCAGTATTTTCGCAGATGGACTTAGCTACAGGGTTTCATCAGTTAAGAGTGGCGGAGGACAGTATAGAGAAGACTGCTTTCCGAACTCCGGATGGTTTTTATGAGTGGCTAGTGATGCCATTTGGGTTGACAAACGCCCCCGCATACTTTGTTGATCTCATGAGTAGAGTGTTCAGAGAGTATCTGAATAAGTTTGTAGTAGTTTTTGTGGATGACATCTTGGTCTTTTCCAAGAATGAAGAAGAGCATGCCTTACATCTCAAGGAAGTGTTGGAGACTCTTCGAGCGCATAGTCTTAAAGCTAAATTCTCTAAATGCCATTTTTGGAGAAGAGAAGTGCGATTCTTAGGGCATGTGGTCTCTAAGGAAGGGATAGCTGTGGATCCCGCAAAGATAGTATCTATCCAGGATTGGAAAGTTCCTAGAAATGCTACCGAGGTAAGAAGTTTCTTGGGGTTGGCAGGATATTATAGGAAGTTCATCAAAGACTTCGCGAAGATATCAGCCCCATTAACCCGCTTGACGAAGAAGAATCTGGTTTTCTCATGGGATGTAGATTGTGATGATGCTTTCCGACGGTTAAAGAGAGCTTTGACCACCGCTCCAGTTTTAGTGCTTCCAGATGGGAGTAAGCCGTTTGTTGTTTATACCAATGCTTGTGGAACAGGATTAGGCGCAGTCTTGATGCAGGAGGGAAGGGTAATAGCCTATGGAGGGAGACAATTGAGAGTGCATGAGAAGAATTACCCTACCCATGATCTAGAGTTGGCCGCGATTGTTTTCGCACTTAAGTCTTGGCGCCATTATCTTCTTGGTGAGAGATTCGAGTTGTTCACCGACCATAAATCATTGAAGTACTTATTCTCTCAGAAGGATTTAAACTTAAGACAGCAAAGGTGGATGGAGTTCTTAGCATCCTATGATTTCGAGATAGCGTATACCCCTGGTAAGGGTAACGTGGTGGCAGACGCCTTAAGTAGAAAAAGGCTATCTTTGAGTCCATTGTTCGTGGAACGACGAAGCTTGGAGTTTCTTTCTTTGTTTGACTTCAGACCTTCTGTTGATTTTGTACCTGGTTTGTTGGCATCCTTGGAGGTTAGACCTACTCTTTTGAGACGGATTGGCGAGGCTCAGCGAGACGACCCACAGTTGGTTGTGTTGGTAGAGAAGCTTATAAGAGGGGAGTCGTCCAGCCATTTGGGTAGATACACCATAGATGATAAGGGATGGTTGCATAGAGACGGTAGACTTTGTGTACCGCAAGATGAGGGTTTGAAGAAGGCTATTTTGGATGATGCACATCGTTCAAGAATGACTATTCATCCCGGTGGAGACAAAATGTACCAAGACATGAAGAGAGTTTTCTTTTGGGCCGGTATGAAGAAAGATGTGGCCGAGTATGTGGCTAGATGCTTAGTGTGCCAACAAGTTAAAGTGGAGCAAAGGAAACCCGGTGGGTTGCTACACCCATTGGAAGTTCCACAGTGGAAGTGGGATAGTGTCTCGATGGATTTCATCGACGGGTTACCGAGATCGAGGAAGGGCAATACGGGAATTTGGGTTGTGGTAGACAGACTTACAAAGAGTGCCCATTTTATACCCGTAAAGAGTAAGAGGACCGCTCCATGGCTTGCTTCAGTCTATGTTAGAGAGATTGTTAGATTGCATGGCGTACCATCCAGCATTGTGAGTGATCGAGATCCTATTTTCACTAGTGAGTTTTGGAGAAGTTTGCAAGAGGCGGTAGGGACTCAGTTGTGTTTGAGCACCGCATATCATCCTCAGACGGACGGTCAGACCGAGAGGGTGAACCGTATCTTAGAAGATCTTTTGAGGCTTTGTATCTTGGATTTTGGAGGTACATGGGAAGAACATCTTCCTTTGGTGGAGTTCGCATATAATAACAGCTTTCAGTCCAGTATTGGTATGGCTCCTTTCGAAGCTCTTTATGGAAGGCCTTGTCGATCTCCTACATGTTGGTGGGAATCTACGGATAAGATCTTGCTTGGGCCGGATATGGTTAGAGAGACTTCAGAGAAGATTGATTTAATTCGAAAAAGGATGAAAGCAGCGCAAGATAGACAGAAATCTTATGCGGATCGGAGAAGGACGGATCTTGAGTTTGAGGTTGGGGACATGGTTTTTGTCAAAGTATCTCCATTGAGAAATGTTGTTCGCTTTGGGTCCGTAGGGAAGTTAGCACCGAGATTTGTTGGGCCGTTTCCTATTAAGGAAAGGATTGGACGGATGGCATATAGGGTGGAGTTGCCCGACAGACTTAGTGGTGTTCATGATGTATTCCATGTATCACATTTGAGGAAGTGCTTACATGAGACCGCGGAGGTGGTAGAGCCGAGCTTGCTTAGAGATGTAGAGGTAGAGCGTGATGCGACGATTCGACGAGCTCCTACTCGCATCCTTGGGTCAGAAACTAGGAAGTTGAGGAACAGAGAAGTTCAGCTAGTTAAAGTGCAATGGGGAGATGACGAAAGCAATGCTACTTGGGAGACGGAAGCAAAGATGCGTTCTTTGTATCCATTTCTTTTTGAGAGTATGTCTTTTAACTTCTCCTTTATTGCTTGTCTAGTACTTATCTTATCTTTAGTATATCCTCTCGCTAATACCTATGACCTTTAGATAGGGTAAAACCTATGGTTGAAACATGTGTTTGAAACATGTTATGGTTGATGGATGCATATGGATGCAATTGTTTGCTAGTGGTTGCTCGTGGATGCATATACACACACATTAGGCACTAGATCGGCTCAGTCACTTCATGTTGCATATTGCATAAATGGATGTGGTAGTTAGATTGATGGATGTATCATGGCTGTGTTATCATATGGATGATGCATTTTTGTGTATGGTTGTGCACGCATGTAGAAATTTGTATGTGTCAATAGGGTTTCGCATACATATTGGATGCATGGCACTATCATGGTTTGCATTAAGGAGGTTTACTGTATCAGTAACCGCCTGATTTTCGCATTAGGTAAGTACATATACACACACTTTTGCATATATCCATCCAGCATTTAGAATCTTGTAAGGACAATGATTGCTCGTGGATGATGCTTTGAGTAGATGGATGATTGGATGGTAGGATACGTTCTTCCTAACTTGAAGATTTCGGGGACGAAATCCTTTAAGGAGGGGAGAATGTAACAACCCGTATTTTCAATAACCTGTAATAACATAAATCGAGGCAGAATTTAATTCTAAAATGGGAATCAAGGGAAACGGGCTATGCCATTGTGTTCATCTCGGAAAAATACGCGAAATAGAGTCCGAGTTTTCGAAAATCGGAGTCCGTATGACCAAGATATGGCCTCGCGAAGTTTCACGAAAATTCCCAAATTAAAGTATACTTAATTAAGTGAAATGGGTTGTGTAGATATATATATATATATATATATATATATATATATTGATATATATATATATATAATTGAAAATTTAATAAATAAATATGCAAAAATGCTCAAAACAGCGAATTGGGAGAGGGGAATAACCGAACCGGCCGATTTTTGAAGTCGACCCGAGCCCGCTGGGTCGACTAGGGGTTAATCCAGGGTGTTTGGCTGTCAACCCGTGGGCCGATTCGCTCAAGTGCAGATTTTGCATTTGAATGGTTCTCATGGTCCATCTTTAATCTAAAGGCCCTAGATGGTTCCTACACTTGACTTCTTCCCCAAGACATGCTTTGATGGCTTGGATTGAATCTAGGGTTAATCCTATGGCCTAAAACACTTGCCTAATCTATAAATAAGACCCTAACCTACCCTAATTCATTCATAATTAAACCTAGTAACTAAACTATGGCAAAATGCTAGCTCTCATGGCCTCCACTAATTTTATGAAGAGGGTTGCATACTAATCACTCTCTAATCAACTTCTAATCCCTTCTTAGCATCTTAATCTTCTTCATTTGGTGTTCAAAGTTGCTAGTTGTGAGTTTCTATCACTTTGATGATCTTTTGGTAAACTAATTAGATGAGATGTGATGAGATTTATGGTTTTGTATGTGGGTTAATGAGCTTTGAATCATATGATATGATGTTAGCATTAATCTTATGTTTATGCATGTTGAGTATGTAAGCTTATGCAAGTTTAATATGATGTATGTTATGTTTGCATGATGCTAAATATGCAAGTTGTGGGCTATGTAATCATATGCATGTTATGCAAGTTCATGGTAATATGCTATGCAAGTTACATGTTTGTTAATATGCAAGTTACATGTTTGTTAATATGCAAGTTACATGTATGTAAATATGCAAGTTACATGTTTGTTAATATGCAAGTTACATGTTTGTTAATATGCAAGTTACATGTATGTAAATATGCAAGTTACATGTTTCTTTATATGCAAGTTACATGTTTGTTAATATGCGAGTTACATGTATGTAAATATGCAAGTTACATGTTTATTAATATGCAAGTTCATGATGACACATTATGCAAGTCTATAAGCTAATATGCAAGTTTGTTATGCAAAATGAATATGTAAGTTATGTGACATATTATATGCAAGTTATGTGACATGTTATGCAAGTTCATATGCAAGTTATGTGTTTGTTAATATGCAAGATGGCACCTTTGAAACATGTTCATTCATATGCAAGTTGACACCTTTTATATGTGTTATATCATGAACGAAATTACGTGGGAACGATGGGGTAATTAAATGCATAAGTTAATAAGATTGTGTGAAATTAATATAATTATGCATAACACAAAATAAATAAACATAGTATGGGAATTTGCCTATTTGGTTAGGTGTACCCATACTATGTGTTGGGAATTTACCTATTGAGTTAGGTCTACCCCATGGGAATTTACCTATTAAGTTAGGTCTACCCATGTTAAGAAAACTTGATTAATTAGGGATAATTAATATAAAATTATGAGGGTGATTAATTAGGTGTAATTAATTGACTAAGACACGAGGTTGGACTCAGTTGTAGCGTAAAACTGCCCGGACCCAACCGGCTTAACCAGTTGCTACAAATGTTAGCCCAATGTGAGAGGTCTTAGGCACAAACTAAATACGTAATTAATGTAAAGACACGAGGTTAGACTCTGTTATGACATAAGGCTGCCCGGACCCAACCGGCTTAACCAGCGGTCATAAAAGACAGTCTAATGTGAGAGGTCTTTACAAAGGTTACGTTCTTAATTAATTAATTAAGAAACACTTAACCACATTAGCATGTAGAGGGACATGAGGGGTTAAGTGGGTGCCTCGGGTGGCATGAGAAAATCTAGTGGTTGCCTTGGGTGGCAATAGAAAATACGATTAGAATACTTAACCAAAATAGAACATGTAATTAAAACATGATTAAAGGGTTAAGTGGGATATACTAGAAAAAGGGACAAGCTTAGGTGGGTAGCTTGTGGAGGCCCATTTCAACCAGTAACCCATACGTATCTTTGTGGGCTCGACCCATGTCGAGGACGGGACACGCATACTGGGCTTGACTGTAAGAGGCAAACGGGTTAGCGGTGGCAACGCAAGTCCAACGGGCTTCATATGCGTGAGTGGGCCCGGGCTGGTAGGTAAGCCGTTGTTGCATCGAGTAGATATAAGCCGTGCACCTTTAGTTTCATCAGGTTGCCACATTGGGGAATGATACATCCCACGGTGGGGCCAGCACGGGTATCTACGTTAGGGAGCCGATCGAATGGGAAGTAGTGTGTACACCTAGTGGATTGTAGGGCCCCGTGGCGCCTACTTGGTCACCTAGGGGTACGCAGGTACTAATTAGTAAATTTTATAAGTCCTTGGGTGGGATCAACCTTTAAGTTAGGAACGACTGGTGTGGTGCAGTTTAGTAATTTACCTTAGGGAGGGTAGATGCGTCTTTATCCTTTATCTTCGTTTAGTTGACTGCTTAGGGTAGCCATTCATCCCTATATGTTACCGTATATCAGTTTATGTCTTCTCTGGTTACTTTAACGATTGTATTGTTAAAGTTATAGGACTCGCTCAGACTTATGTCTGACCCTGTTGTTTTTGTCTTTTTCCCAACCCTCAGGTCCTACGGTGGATCCTAGCAGTAGTGGAGCTTGATCGGATTGCTGTTCCAGTCTTTAGGAGCTTGGATAGATGTAAAGCTCCAGTTATCCAGTTATCTTTTCTTTTGTTTGGCTATTGTATGAGAGTGGGATTATGTACTTCTTTATTTTGATGGATATTGTACTTGACCTTTATTGTGGTTTTATGATGTAACCAGACATGTTTTACTTCCGCTGTTATGAGATGATGTTTTAAAATTTCAAGTACTATTTATATCTGTCTTGTTGTAATTTTTCTGTTCTATATTCACTAAAATACTCCACCGATGCTATGGCATTCCCTTAGTGAGTGATCATAGCGGGAGTGGGGTGTTACATCCATTCTCAAGACGCGTGTGGGAAAACTGCTGTAACTTTGTAAAATTCAACACAAGCAAAAGACAAATCCAAGAGATTCTGGATCACCTTGAAGTCGCCAGGCAGAGCGTAAGTCAGATAACCGAAGTGCACGGCGTCGCTCTTACAGTTGCTGTGTGGTCCATTTGGAAGGAAAGAAACAACAGAATTTTTCAGAAACAAGAAAAAACAGTCGAGTTAGTTAGCAAGATGGCCATTCAAAACATCAAACTGGCGTTGATGAGGAAGAGCAAGTTCAAAGGGAATACCAGTAGAACGGCACCTGGAGAAGACGATAATAGAGACGTGGATCTGTTGCGACCATCGGTTCTACTCCAAGGTACAAGCACGAGCTTTTTCGCTTTCCAACCGCCATGACAGAAGTTGGAGAAGAAGAGAAAGCGAGTGAGGAGTTTAGATCTGAAACTTTTGAGAATAATCTCTCTTTGTAATAAAGTAAAACGTTGTCGGTTTGTGTATTGTAGTAACGAAGCTGTGGGCTTTGTTCTCCTTTTTGGGCTTCCAAGCCTTGAATAAAATCTAAACCCATTTCCAAATATATATATATATATATATAGTGAAACAAGCGATGAATTAACGATTTAAATTGCAATGCAACATTGAAAATAAAAGTAGTTGTAAATTTTGGTGTTTAAAATTCAAAATTGTGAATTAATTGCATGCAATATGAAACGATTAAGGCATTCCACAAAACGTGAAATTAATTAAAGGAAGAAAGAGAGGCACATTTAATTTAAAATAAGGGCAATTGAACGCTAAAAATAGAAAACACTGCAGCTAAGTAAGTGCCTTGGACCCAACTTGTTTCTGGGTGCATGCATGCGTTTATGGTGCAACATACCTGGGTTGGTCAAGCCTACTCTAGAACATTCTTTTATTTGGCGAGGTGTAAGGTTTAGATGGATTCTATTTTAATCCTAAGGCCCTAGTTGTTCTAAACTACCTATAAATAAAATTCTAAACCCAACCCTAAAATTCACAATCCCAAAGCTACGCTAAAGTTATGCTTCTTCTTCCTCAAGAAATCCTCTTCTCCTCTAAAAAGTAATGGTGACGTTGTAACACTGCTTCAACTCTAATTAAATTAATTATTCTTCTTCAACACAAGATAGATGAAGATCAAAGATTGGATTTAGAATTTCTTCTATTTCAAGGTAAAGAGAAAAGGGATTTTGATCTACAATCTACGCCGCCAGAAAGGAAAGAACTTTGGATGCTAATCTAAATCAGACCTAGGAAAGCAAAATTCACTGTGAGTGGATTTGAATTATCCTTTTTGAATAATAGTAGATATATCGTTTAGCTATTCCACAAGTTAATTTGTTTAATTCAATTGAAATAATTCATATTTTATTTCATGCGTATTCTGTTCTTCTTCTTCCCCTTTCCTTTTTATTTTTAAGATTAGGCTATATTTGAGCCTAATCCAAATCTCGCTGAAAAGCATGCGTACGAACAAAGATTGAAAAAGTGAAAATGATGTTTGGGAATTTGGAAATAATTTGTGATTGGGAAATTGAAACAACTTGTAAGACGAATTTTTGGGCATAAATCACGAATTGGGGAATTGTGGAATAACATATAACATAACCTGAGATTAGGAAATTAGGGGAAATTGGCACATATATTAACCTAGAACATAAAGGAAAATATGTGCGATTAAAATTGAGAACGATTAGATATGCTTGGGTATGTTGAATCAAGAATTTATGAATGAACTATATGTACATAAGAAAAGATAGAATTTAAGATTTAGACATATGGGATTATAAGTTGAATTGGGATTTATGCAATAAGAATGAGGATTAACATTAATTATTGATGACTTTAAAAAACAATTAATTTGTGTATGATTAAGTGTAACTTATATACATGAAAAGTTGGGCATAACATATAATAAGGATTATTGGCATAACTATGTATGAGATCATGTAATAATGGTAGAATTTATGTATCCAAATCAAATTGGAACCATAAACATGAAACTGGGTTTAGAAGCGTGAACATGAATGACTGGATTGGGATAAACAGGCATATAAAACCTAGATTGAAATTGTATAGGCCAGTTAAAAGATGAACATGCCTAACCCGAGGTTAGATTGAGTTGCGGTGTAAGTCTTCCTAGAACCGCCCGGCACATCTAGCAACCGCAACAACATGTCTAATGTGAGAGGTTAGCGCATTAAGCCCTAAACCCGAAGTTAGAACGAGTTTACGGTAGAAGTCTGCCCGGACCCACCAGGCATATCCAGCAACCGCAAGCAACATGTCTAATGTGAGAGGTTGAGTGCATTAATAAAAAGATTAATGCTACGAAACAAATTGTTAAGTGTGCTAGGGTTAAGTAAATGGAGGCTTATAGACAAACTTAACCAACGTTATAATGGGGAATGGTAGCAAACCTTAGTTAAGAAAACTAAGTAAATAATGATGGATTATGGCAACATCAACAGATACGAGTATAACTGAATGAGAAGATAATAGGTAAGCTTGTTACAAGACAAGTAAGAATATAACGTTGGTTATAATGATCGATCCAAAGATGAAATAACTTATAAAAGAATGCAAGTTGTGCATAATTGAAGAATAAGTAATCCGTGGGAACGGGAATAAAGCCACTAATAGGGAAAACATAAGTTATATGGGTAAGGGGGAAAACTTATTAGTAAACCTTAGTTAAGATGACTAAGTTAATAAGTAAACGATAAAGAGAATCCGTAACTAAACCTTAGTTAAGAGAACTAAGTAAGCAATCATGGAAAGCCATGTTGGTAAACCTTAGTTAAGAGGACTAAGTAAACAGTTACAGAAAGTTGTGTTTGAGCTTGTTTGTAAACCTTAGTTTAGAGAACCAAGTAAACAATTAAAAGATCGCGACTACATAAGAAATAGGGAAAAAATTATGAAAAAGAAACTTGATAATTTAAGTCAAAACTAATATGGATGTGATAACCAAGTTAAAAAGAAAACCAAATGAGATAGAGCAAGCGCATAATTAGAAGATTAGACTTAAGGGCTAATAGCACGAAAGGGTAAGGCGCTTGGACCAGTTCATACGATAGTGGATGAATAACCAAACACGGTCGATCAACACGATGCCGTAAGACGCAAGGGGGTGCGAACGTCCATCTGATCATGCAGAAGGCTCCAGGTGACTGGGTTACGAAGCACGCGACTTGTGGGAACGCGAGCGTACTCTTGGTATCCCTCTGTGAGTGACAGATGATATGCCTGTGCTGACAGAGGTTAGGTCTATGTGGGAATAACCAATGAGTATGCCTTGATTGCAAAACAAGAGGCAATCAAAAGACTAAGATGGGCCAGCGTGATTCGGTGAGACCAGTTAGTGCCTTGTGATAGCAACTCGTCATCTACGTACCATCTTCTGTCAGTACGTGAAGCAGAAAGGTGGAGAACTCTAAAAGACCATATACTTTTCTATCTAGTTATAGGTGAGATTGGCCAATAGGATTGAAGGGCATAGGGGGTCAGCGTTACAGTTCTCATTCTTGATATTCTTGGATGCCTTTCATTAGTTGAGGGAGGGGTCTAGTGGGACCATAGCTACTGTAAAAGCAGACCTTAACATCTGCATCGGTAGATATCTGAAAGCTGCCGACCAAGTTTCGTGTTTCTTGATTAAGCCTGCCACGGGACTCGGGCGCACATATAGAGAACATGTGCAAATAGACATCGAGTATAATTGACGATACATACGTTGGGAAAGTCTAGGTTCACTCATGTCGCTCTGGGTGGTGTACCATGGACAAGAGGGCATTATTTGATGACAGAATCTAGAAGGATCTAGAATGGCAGTCCAAACCTTACGTAACATAGTGATGATAGTATTATGCAAACGTAGCATTGATATACATATGACATGCGACATTGGATAAGGGACTGCGTACATACGGTGGAGACCATGCGAGTAGAGCATACCTTAATTGGGGGTAGCTACATATACACTATATTAGGTTAATCTACCAGAGAGTAGATGGGTGCGATGTGTGTGTAAGCCTTGAGTGCTAATAACACAAATAACCTGATAAATAAGAAAATATAATTGAACGGTATATGTAGGATTATCTAAGAAGTGTAGTTTAAATTCATTCACACAGAACTTATGTTCTGACCAATCCTCATAACATTCGCTGGTTTGGTTCATGACAGAGACTGTATAGCATTGGAAACTGGTTTAGCAGTATTATTATTAAGGTAAAGCTATGTTTCAAATACATTATATTTTATTCCTTTCGCCGTGAGATGTTTTCCGAACTCTGACATGTTTTATGTCTCTTCCTTTTCTGGAGGATACCAGAGCAAACCGACTCGGGGTTCAATGGATTGGGATTTAGAAAAATATTCGATTCGTCGGAATTCGGGTTGTCACAATACTTTTTTCAGATATTCCATTTTCATTCTATATTCGGTCTTTTAAAGAGAATTGTTAATGGAGGATTGCTTTTAAGGATAATAATTCCAACTCTCGATTGCCATTTCACCTGGCCATCACCTGAATCAACTACCTCTGACTAGATCTGCCTTGTCAACAGTCATTGAAGCTCCAACTCTCAATCAACCCAATCGTTGCTCCACGTATAATCAAATCAAACAACTCTTAGGTGATTCTTTTAGATCTGAAATGTTTTGTTGTCCTCGAGTTTTTTGGAAGCTGTTATCACCACGTACGACCATCTAAACCCATTACAGTTCGCCATAGGTGTTGATTCTCCTCATTTTTCTTTATGAATCAATCTTGAGTAACTAGGGTTTGGATTGATCTGTGATTTGTCATTGAAATTGGGACTTTTAACTACAATTTTATTCCATAAATTTTGCATTTATGTTTCGGAGATCAATTTTATTGCGAATTGGATTTGAATGTCACCTATGAAAATTTTAGAGTTTTTGACTTATTTTGGCATTGCGGATATCCCAAGTAATGGTCTACGATGCGATGATTTTTTTTATTGATCATGGGGTGCAACCTTTTTCATTGATGCATGAATTTTTTTGCTTGAATTGACATAGGTAATACTTTCGATTTGAGAGGATCTCCTTAGTCCATGGTTTTAGATTATGAAGAGACCCATGCTAGTAGGTCAGTGGACAACCCAAGATCTAAGGTCGTTGAGCGACCTTCCCTGCTAGGTAGTTAAGCGACCTGGTTTATTAAGTCATGGTGCGACCTGTTTGATTTGGTCATTGGGCGACCTGACTTCCGAGTCATCAGGAGATTTGTTCTACTACGATGTTGAGCGACAAATTTTGGCTCATGAAGCATGCCTTTGAAGCAATTTTTTTCAAGCATCCCAGACTTTGAACAACTCACAATTATTACTTGAGAATTGAATGCGCATACGCCATGTTTCTTGCCTTACAATAACTTAAGACTTGAATATTTTTGGACTTACACTTCGCCATCGACCGACCACACCGATAGTGGATTAGTTAACGAAAACATATTACATTGAATTTCAAGACTAAAACTGGATTATGCATCTACAGAAGATTATGTTCTTCAACAATTTGTAACTTGTCAAACTTTGCTCGCATACATATGACATTTTAGTTTAAGTTATTAGTGATGCTTAGGTTCGACAAATCGACACAAGTCGATTGTGGATTTCAAACTTCACTTTAATATGACTTGTATAATTCTGCATGACACTTCACACATAGGTAATCCGTAATAGTGATACATTTATAAACAAGATTGTTTATGTAGAATGACTACCAGGAAGTAGACTCGCTTTTAAACCGAAGAGACATCCTCTTCCACGCAATTTGAGACTTCCGCATCTGCATCCGGGGCTACAACGACTACGGCTCCTGTTTGGTACCAAGTCAACCTGTACCTGGTCCCCATTCCCTAAGTAACCCACTACTAGGGAGACACTCTACCACAATTAACCAATACACTTTTAAACAATTGTGTGACCAATTTGTTATCCCTGAGGCTAACGCGGCACTATCATAGAGGATGTGTTTGTTGATCAGTCAATAATCAGATATGTAGCTGTTAATCGTCAGATGTTGATGAGCAGCGTTGTCCCTCCTTTTAATCCATTTCTAGAGATTATCCTGAAACGTTTGGCTATTGCACCTTTCTAGCTTTATCGCAATGGTTACGCCATTTTATTAGGAATTTACATGCTCTTTATGCAAGTAAGGGAATGTGCACCTACATTCTATGATATCTGCTACCTGTTCTTATTTAATAGCATAGAAAACACTGCTTCTATCATACACGGTGATGGTGCTTCAGGATTTCTGATTCAGTTTTTCTTTGTTTGTTGTCTTGAGACCTTTCATGGAACCTATACAGAAGGAGGTGAGCATACATGCATAGAGTTCTTCTCATCTGAACTACTCTTAAGTCTCGGACATTGAACTTTAATTTCTTAATTATAGTCGTTCTTGTTCTTGCCATGGATAATAAAGATTCTCCTTCTCCCAAGGCTTCTCTTGAGGCTTTTAAAGTTGTTGGTATTGTAGGCAAAGCTTGGTAGTACCTAATTAGAAAAGAATTCCTTTGTAAATATGGATTTCTCCATCCTTCCAGGAAATACACATCAAAAGATTCATCTTCCACGCCTCGGGCTACACCAGTAGCATCGGATGTTGTGGCTTCCGAGGAGGGTAGTGCATCAAAAAGTAATGTTGATGAACCTTCTTTAAAGGAATGCCCAGACCCTGGTGGCAGTACTGAAACTCCTCAACCCTAACTGCCTTCGATTGAAGAGGAAGAATTTGTACACCACGAAGGCAAAGGTCCCATAAAGGTTACTAAGCAAATAAAGGAAGAAGAAATCACAATTGATGGTGATTTAGGTGTTGAGAGAAACAGTGAAGGTCCCATAATCTCAGTTACTCAAGAGGAAGATTATATGGATATTTAAAGTGAGCTGAGTGATCTTAACACCTCAAAGGATCTCGCCTTAAGCCACATTGTGACTTTAAAACTTGTAGCTATAGCTACGAAAGCGGCAACTGAGTTGGCTTTGATTCGAACTCCTCCATTGCGAAACACTTTTTCAGATATCCAGCCTGCATTTACTTCTAAAATGAAGATCGGTCTATTATTAGTTGCGCATTAGACAACACATCACACACTCTAAGTTTTGATGTTTTGCATGCACCGTCTATTCTTCCCCAACACTTTCTGATTTAAGTACTGAAATTCTTCTTTTCCTTGTTTCAGGTCCAACTATGAGTCGACCGTATATGAAAAGTCTCAAGCACCAAACCAGCTCTTACAACTCAAGGCATTACATGCATTCTAAGTATCCTCATGACTACGTGGTGGTTGAGGAGAAGAGGCGATGATCAAGAGGCCCGAGATTAGCAAGAGATAATAATTGGAGCTGAGGCTCTTTTGGTGATCGCTATGAAAGGAGAAGACGACAAGAAGTGGACAATTAGAAAAGGAAGAGAGAGAGGGATGATGTAACGACCCTGAATTTTGGGGCCAAGTTAAAATTTATTTTAAGTGATTTTAAATGAGTTTTGATATTTAAAATAATCTATTTTTAAATAATAAGGATCACAAATTTGGTTCAAATCGAAGTTAGAATGAATAAATTAATTTTAAATATAAAAGAGCTAGAAATGGCGCGGTAGTTTGAAAAGTCAAACTTGAACTTTGACTAACCATACAGGATGCAAAATTTAACGGATTTTAGTAAAACCAAAAATATTAGAATCTATTTAAAAATATCTTTCCAACGAATCCGAAAAATCGAAATTTCATAGCGGAAATCAAAAGTTATGGCTAATTCAATTTTTAGAAAGGTCGGTGGGTAATTTGCATAGGACAAAAATGCTACTTTTCACATATGTAGGAATTTGAACTCGAAACCACTTCCATTGGTTTCAGAATGACGTTTCTGCATTGAAAAACAGTAAACACTTACATGTTTCGAGTTTCAGAAAATATTTGTTTAAAAATGTATTTTTAATATTAAAAATATTCGCCTTGAAAATAGCCATTTTTCAAAAAGTCTCAGAATCGAACGAAATAAATTTTGTTGGGTTCGTATCATCAAAACAAAGCTAAAAATGATTTTTTGGTAATTTTTAGAATTAATATATAATTATAATTGATTTTTCAGCATAAACGGGCAAATTTTTGACTTTAAAAATTCATTAAAAATTCAAACGGGCTCAGAATTAAACGAAATTAATTTTCATAGGTCCACAGCATCAAAACATAGCTAAGTATATTTTTCGAGAATTTTTGAAGTTAATTTGAGACCTCGGTGAATTTTCACGTACGGTACACATTAAAATATTAATAAAATAATGTATTTATTCCAAAACTCATAGCAGACCTCGGAACTGGACCCCGGGACATAGCCCATTGTGTTCAGAAGGCCTCAAAACCTTAAGAACGACAGTAAGCGGGCCTAAATCGGAGTTCGGACCAAAACGGGCCTTAACGGGCTAATTACATAATTAGTTAACCCTAATATAATATTGTAAAGGACGAAAATCACTGTTCATCATCTCTAAGCCGTCATTTGCTGAAGCTCCAAACCCATCATGGCTGAAAACTTCAAACCCTCATAACTCTTTCATTTCTCAACGAAAATTAGCGTGTGAGTACACGTTTCGAAGCTCTCGCCGAGCTCTTCGATCTCCGACAAGTCCCGTCCCTTTCCGTCGCCTGTGCCGCCCGCCCCGAGCCCGAGAAGGCGCCGCCGTCGCAGCCACGTGGGCCCCACCACGTCCAGCCGCACGTCCCCCCCTTTTTGCCGCACCTAGATCTCTTCTTCCCGGTCATTCTCCAAAAAACCGCACCCAAAACCGTTCAGTAAATCAAAAGTTATCGGGATTTGAAGTTTTGAACAAATTCTGAAATTGAGGTATGCTTCAGAAATAGCGACGCTTTTAAGCGTGGCAGAAACAGTTGTTAAAAGTCTGTTTGATTTAAAACATCAATAACTTTTTCATATAAACACCGATTCTGAAAATTTCAGATCCGATGGAACCGTGACTTCGAATACAACTTTAATACAGAGCAATTGGGAACAAACTCTAATCTAATTGAGGTGAGAATCCTATTTATTTTATTTAAGTAATTATGTTTTAATTATGGATGTTCGCATTCATAATCATATATGTATGTGAATCTGCTATGATATAAACTGTATGTGAATCTGCTATGACTTAATCTGTATGCGTATGCTAGGACAAAACCCACTGTATGTTGAGATGTTACAATATAAAATTAAATATATTAAAATCGTTCATGTATGTTGTGTGACATGTTGATATGTAAAAATTAAATATATTAAAATCGTTCATGTATGTTGTGTGACATGTTTATATGTTAAAATTTAATATATCAAAATTGTTCATTGTATGTTATATTAACATTTTTATATATTAAAAATAGAAAATGTTGGAAATGTTCATCGTAGGATAAAAGTGACATTTTTGTCAATATTAAAAAAAGAAATTGTTCATGTATGTTGTAAAGTGACATTTTTGTCAATATTAAAATAAGAAAAAAAAATGACATTTTTGTCAATATCAAAATAAGAAAATGAACACCGTATGTAAATTGACACTTTTGTCAATATCAAAATAAGAAAATGAACACCGTATGTAAAATGACATTTTTGTCAATATCAAAATAAGAAAATGAACACCGTATGTAAATTGACACTTTTGTCAATATCAAAATAAGAAAATGAACACCGTATGTAAATTGACACTTTTGTCAATATCAAAATAAGAAAATTAGCACCGTATGTTGAATGAACAAATTTGTGTTATAATAGAATACAAGCACCGTATGTTGAATGAACAAATTTGTGTATTTATAAAATAAGAAAGCACTATATGTTAAAGAATTATATTTTGTGTCATTAACAAAATAGAATTTGTCGCTATGTTAAAGAATTATATTTTGTGTCATTAACAAAATAGAATTTGTCGCTATGTTAAAGAATTATATTTTGTGTCATTAACAAAATAGAATTTATCGCTATGTTAAAGAATTATATTTTGTGTCATTAACAAAATAGAATTTGTCGCTATGTTAAAGAATTATATTTTGTGTCATTAACAAAATAGAATTTGTCGCTATGTTAAAGAATTATATTTTGTGTCATTAACAAAATAGAATTTGTCGCTATGTTAAAGAATTATATTTTGTGTCATTAACAAAATAGAATTTGTCGCTATGTTAAAGAATTATATTTCTTGTCATTAACAAAATAGAATTTGTCGCTATGTTAAAGAATTATATTTTGTGTCATTAACAAAATAGAATTTATCGCTATGTTAAAGAATTATATTTTGTGTCATTAACAAAATAGAATTTGTCGCTATGTTAAAGAATTATATTTTGTGTCATTAACAAAATAGAATTTGTCGCTATGTTAAAGAATTATATTTGTGTCATTAACAAAATAGAATTTGTCGCTATGTTAAAGAATTATTTTGTGTCATTAACAAAATAGAATTTGTCGCTATGTGAAACGAACCATTTTTGTTCGTTAATAAAAATAGAGTTAGTCGCTATATGTAATGAATATATTTTGTTCATTAGTAACAATAAGCAAGCACCGTATGTTGAATGAATATATTTTGTTCATTAGTAACAATAAGCAAGCACCGTATGTTGAATGAATATATTTTGTTCATTATCAAAAGAAGAAAGCATCGTATGTTAATGAACTATATTTTGTTCACTATTAAAAATAAAAATAGCATAGTATGTTAATGAACTATATTTTGTCCATTATATAAAATAGAAGATGGCACTATATAAAAATAGCATATTTGTCATGTTATAAAATATAAAAAAAATGCATTGTATGCATAGCATATTATTTTTGTCAAAATAGAAAAAAATTGCATTGTATGCATAGCATATTATTTTTGTCAAAATAGAAAAAATGCATTGTATGCATAGCATATTATTTTTGTCAAAATAGAAAAAAAATTGCATTGTATGCATAGCATATTATTTTTGTCAAAATAGAAAAAATTGCATTGTATGCATAGCATATTATTTTTGTCAAAATAGAAAAAAAAATTATTGTATGCATAGCATATTATTTTTGTCAAAATAGAAAATACATTGTATGCAAATAATATTTTGTCAAGTTAGAACGTTATATAGAAGTGCATTGTATGAAAATATTATTTTGTCATGTTAGAGAAATAGAAATGCATTGTATGAATATATTATTTTGTCATGCATTGCATAAAATATTATTTTGTCATGTTAGAGAAATAGAAATGCATTGTATGAAACTATTATTTTGTTACGTTAGAAAATAATAAATGCATTGTAGGTAAAAGAATATTTTTGTTATGTTAAAATAAGACATGCATTGTATGAAAAATAATATTTTGTCATGTCAACAATATAGAAAATGCATGTCATGTAAATATACATTATTTATAATGTTTATTAAAAGAGAATTTGCATTGTAAGATAATAAGCATTATTTATAATGTAAATAAAAAGAGAATTCACCCCGTAGGAAGAATTAACATTTATTTTATGTTAAATAAGAGAAATGAAACTATATGCAAGAATTAACATTATTTTTAATGTTAAGCAAAAGAAATGAAACTGTATGAAAAGAATTAACATTATTTTTAATGTAAAAGATAAAGAAATAATATTGGGAAATCTATATTTTCTAATAATATTGGGAAATCTATATTTTCTAATAATATATTTTCAATGTTATAAAAAGGAAAATGAAGTGTATGTAAATTTAACATCATTCACAATGTTAAATAAAAGGAAAATTTCACCGTATGATAGTTACACTATTTTATAACGTTAAGATTTAAAGAACTTGACCGTAGGAAGTTTATACATTATTTATAATGTAAAATAAAAAGAGAATTTGCATTGTAAGAACATATTCAATTTTTTTTTTTATGCATAATAAAAGGGAATTTACTCCATAAGAAAGTGTTCATTATTCATAATGAAATTGTTCATGAAGAAATATATAAAGAGATGAATGGAATGGTATGTTATAATTTACATTTTTCAAATGTAAATTATAAAATATAAAATATAAGCAATAATGAAATAAAAGAAGAATTATCGTCTAATCCTAAACTACATTATCATGTAAGTAGAAAAGTGGGAGATAAGAGAAATGTAAGCTGTATGTAAGGACGATAAGTTAAACGAATTTTTTTATATATATTTATATATATATATAGTTAAAATATAACGAATCGAACGCAGTAGTTCGTGTTTTGAAATCGAACCTTTAAACGAATATACCGGAAGATCCGACCGTCGGATTTTCCCAAAACTGAAACCATTAGGACCGTCTTGGAAAAATCTTTCCAATGATATATGCTACGCTAAAATCCAACGGTTAGATTTTGAGGAAAGTGAATAACAAAATTGATTGAAAACAGCGCCAAGGTCGCCCTTGACCTGAAGCGTCGTTAAATAAGGAAATTAATTATATTAAAATAATTAAGGCAAGAATTAATCGTTATAAAATAAAATAACGATATGAAATATGTTTTTCTCAAAATATATGAATGCGAGATTATTTGGGAAGTCCGGGTTAATCCCATTCCAAATGATCGTACGATTTCAAGAATTCAAGTATGAAGACGGCGTATGAAGACCGTAAATCTCCCCTCGAATGGACAACGATCAAGACTCTGAATTGGTTTGATCCCAATTCAAGGGTCGGGGTAATTGCCCAAACGTACGTGTTGATTTCACGGGTTTGACCCTAGTTCAGACCTAGAGCATGGGTATAAATGGATAGTGTGTCTGACATCGTACCCCACAAAATATTATGTTGTTGATATTCAGTTAATATATAAACGATTGGTGGTAGAGAATTTATTCTCTACTTAACACCCGTTTATATAGTGACGGAAGATCAATAGTACGGTATGGAGTGACGGTGTGGCATACTAAGATGCAATGATCAGGGTTACTTGTTGAAAAGCAGAACCTTGTGGTATGAAGAACATGACTTCACGAGCCTCACAAACCGGTAGAGTCTAAAAAGGGGGAAGGGAACGCAGGGAAAGTAGCACGTTTCTTTCTAGTTAGTAGTCATTTTACTTTTGGAGGATGATGAAATGAGGCGCCTCGGATAGGTCCTATAGGACCGGGGAACGTGTACTTAGGAATAACTAATCCTCTAAGCTGTATGTGAGGACCGGCCCTGCCATTTCCAAGGGTTAACTGCGGGTAATCCTGAGGCATTAACTAGAGTGTCTCGAATCGGTAAGGAGTCCTCCCTAGCCTGGACTCATGATGGAAACCCAAATTTCCAATACGACCCCGACGGATTTGATTGTATTACTAGTATTGGAGGCATAATATATGGTACCTATGCTTCCTAGGATTAATACATTGCTTTGAATTGTTTTAAAACATATACACTAATAATAGTATTAGTTACGTATTTGGCGTATTTAGCATGTTTAACCACCATAAGGTAAAACTCTATCCTCTTGGTGTGCGTTGCATTGTGTGATGGGACCTGAGTCTTATGGTGGTTCCATTTTTCAAAAGACATTGCGTTGTTGACGACTTATTTAATCATTTATTATGACACTTTAAATTATGCACGGCAGTCCCTTAGAGTAAACCCGTTCCGCGTTAGCGGCGTGGTCTTTTGGATTTGCCTTATTCTTATTAGTATAAGTTATTTAAGAATTCTCACACCAGTCCCACGACTGACCCATAGTTTGTTTCACCTTTTTGCAAACTTGGGTGCCCTCTCTTCTACACGGGCAGCCAAGTAGACAGGTTCATTCTTTGCTTGGAGCTTTTCTTTGAAGCTGCTTATTTTCTCTCTCTTGGATTCTGCTTGGGAGAAGAGGTGATGACTTGGAGCTTGAAGACTTTTTGTTTCTATTAGCATCTTTTCTTTTCTTTTTAGACATCAAACTTATTTCTTTTCTGCAAACTTGTTGTAATAATCTTAGTTTTCTGTGACTGTGGATTTTCTGTGATTGATAACATTATATTTTTCCGCTGCTATAATGTTATTACTCTATGAATCTCCTTTGCTATATTGTATCTGTGTTCTGTTTTATTGTTTTATGTTGTATTCCAAAAATGATTTCTCCGGCTTTCACTCGTGGAAGTTTGGGGCCGTCACAGTTGGTATCAGAGCTTTGGTTTACAAAGCGGAGTACAACATATCTATAATAATTCGTTTACATAGAATCACTATATTCTATGGCGAACAGTTCATGAGATACATAATAGCCAGTCACTTTATCGTCATCTTTTCATTCATCCTTCGATCTTTTAGAATCACCTTTTCAGTTGTTTTGACTCTTCCCTTGATCGTGCATTCGAGGAAGACTAAGTGAAGTGGCGATGCTCAATTGGCACATGTTTACGAAGGAGCGAAAGGACCAACTTCTTCGGTAGAAAGCCTGATGTTATAGACGGTACCATCTCTGTTAAAAACATTCTCTGTGTTTATTCTTCCTCTTTTCCTCTTCTATTTTTCTTTTTCCTTTTCGGGGACGAAAAGTTTTTAAGTGGGGGAGACTGTAACGACCCTGAATTTTGGGGCCAAGTTAAAATTTATTTTAAGTGATTTTAAATGAGTTTTGATATTTAAAATAATCTACTTTTAAATAATAAGGATCACAAATTTGGTTCAAATCGAAGTTAGAATGAATAAATTAATTTTAAATATAAAAGAGCTAGAAATGGCGCGGTAGTTTGAAAAGTCAAACTTGAACTTTGACTAACCATACAGGATGCAAAATTTAACGGATTTTAGTAAAACCAAAAATATTAGAATCTATTTAAAAATATCTTTCCAACGAATCCGAAAAATCGAAATTTCATAGCGGAAATCAAAAGTTATGGCTAATTCAATTTTTAGAAAGGTCGGTGGGTAATTTGCATAGGACAAAAATGCTACTTTTCACATATGTAGGAATTTGAACTCGAAACCACTTCCATTGGTTTCAGAATGACGTTTCTGCATTGAAAAACAGTAAACACTTATATGTTTCGAGTTTCAGAAAATATTTGTTTAAAAATGTATTTTTAATATTAAAAATATTCGCCTTGAAAATAGCCATTTTTCAAAAAGTCTCAGAATCGAACGAAATAAATTTTGTTGGGTTCGTATCATCAAAACAAAGCTAAAAATGATTTTTTGGTAATTTTTAGAATTAATATATAATTATAATTGATTTTTCAGCATAAACGGGCAAATTTTTGACTTTAAAAATTCATTAAAAATTCAAACGGGCTCAGAATTAAACGAAATTAATTTTCATAGGTCCACAGCATCAAAACATAGCTAAGTATATTTTTCGAGAATTTTTGAAGTTAATTTGAGACCTCGGTGAATTTTCACGTACGGTACACATTAAAATATTAATAAAATAATGTATTTATTCCAAAACTCATAGCAGACCTCGGAACTGGACCCCGGGACATAGCCCATTGTGTTCAGAAGGCCTCAAAACCTTAAGAACGACAGTAAGCGGGCCTAAATCGGAGTTCGGACCAAAACGGGCCTTAACGGGCTAATTACATAATTAGTTAACCCTAATATAATATTGTAAAGGACGAAAATCACTGTTCATCATCTCTAAGCCGTCATTTGCTGAAGCTCCAAATCCATCATGGCTGAAAACTTCAAACCCTCATAACTCTTTCATTTCTCAACGAAAATTAGCGTGTGAGTACACGTTTCGAAGCTCTCGCCGAGCTCTTCGATCTCCGACAAGTCCCGTCCCTTTCCGTCCCCTGTGCCGCCCGCCCCGAGCCCGAGAAGGCGCCGCCGTCGCAGCCACGTGGGCCCCACCACGTCCAGCCGCACGTCCCCCACTTTTTGCCGCACCTAGATCTCTTCTTCCCGGTCATTCTCCAAAAAACCGCACCCAAAACCGTTCAGTAAATCAAAAGTTATCGGGATTTGAAGTTTTGAACAAATTCTGAAATTGAGGCATGCTTCAGAAATAGCGACGCTTTTAAGCGTGGCAGAAACAGTTGTTAAAAGTCTGTTTGATTTAAAACATCAATAACTTTTTCATATAAACACCGATTCTGAAAATTTCAGATCCGATGGAACCGTGACTTCGAATACAACTTTAATACAGAGCAATTGGGAACAAACTCTAATCTAATTGAGGTGAGAATCCTATTTATTTTATTTAAGTAATTATGTTTTAATTATGGATGTTCGCATTCATAATCATATATGTATGTGAATCTGCTATGATATAAACTGTATGTGAATCTGCTATGACTTAATCTGTATGTGTATGCTAGGACAAAACCCACTGTATGTTGAGATGTTACAATATAAAATTAAATATATTAAAATCGTTCATGTATGTTGTGTGACATGTTGATATGTAAAAATTAAATATATTAAAATCGTTCATGTATGTTGTGTGACATGTTTATATGTTAAAATTTAATATATCAAAATTGTTCATTGTATGTTATATTAACATTTTTATATATTAAAAATAGAAAATGTTGGAAATGTTCATCGTAGGATAAAAGTGACATTTTTGTCAATATTAAAAAAAGAAATTGTTCATGTATGTTGTAAAGTGACATTTTTGTCAATATTAAAATAAGAAAAAAAAATGACATTTTTGTCAATATCAAAATAAGAAAATGAACACCGTATGTAAATTGACACTTTTGTCAATATCAAAATAAGAAAATGAACACCGTATGTAAATTGACACTTTTGTCAATATCAAAATAAGAAAATGAACACCGTATGTAAATTGACACTTTTGTCAATATCAAAATAAGAAAATTAGCACCGTATGTTGAATGAACAAATTTGTGTTATAATAGAATACAAGCACCGTATGTTGAATGAACAAATTTGTGTATTTATAAAATAAGAAAGCACTATATGTTAAAGAATTATATTTTGTGTCATTAACAAAATAGAATTTGTCGCTATGTTAAAAAATTATATTTTGTGTCATTAACAAAATAGAATTTGTCGCTATGTTAAAGAATTATATTTTGTGTCATTAACAAAATAGAATTTGTCGCTATGTTAAAGAATTATATTTTGTGTCA
This sequence comes from Allium sativum, assembly GCA_030737875.1. Lineage (NCBI taxonomy): Eukaryota > Viridiplantae > Streptophyta > Magnoliopsida > Asparagales > Amaryllidaceae > Allium > Allium sativum. The sequence continues at coordinate 36,545,887 of JASFAX010000020.1, read as the reverse complement.
TTAACAAAATAGAATTTGTCGCTATGTTAAAGAATTATATTTTGTGTCATTAACAAAATAGAATTTGTCGCTATGTTAAAGAATTATATTTTGTGTCATTAACAAAATAGAATTTGTCGCTATGTTAAAGAATTATATTTTGTGTCATTAACAAAATAGAATTTGTCGCTATGTTAAAGAATTATATTTTGTGTCATTAACAAAATAGAATTTGTCGCTATGTTAAAGAATTATATTTTGTGTCATTAACAAAATAGAATTTATCGCTATGTTAAAGAATTATATTTTGTGTCATTAACAAAATAGAATTTGTCGCTATGTTAAAGAATTATATTTTGTGTCATTAACAAAATAGAATTTGTCGCTATGTTAAAGAATTATATTTTGTGTCATTAACAAAATAGAATTTGTCGCTATGTTAAAGAATTATATTTTGTGTCATTAACAAAATAGAATTTGTCGCTATGTGAAACGAACCATTTTTGTTCGTTAATAAAAATAGAGTTAGTCGCTATATGTAATGAATATATTTTGTTCATTAGTAACAATAAGCAAGCACCGTATGTTGAATGAATATATTTTGTTCATTAGTAACAATAAGCAAGCACCGTATGTTGAATGAATATATTTTGTTCATTAGTAGCAATAAGCAAGCACCGTATGTTGAATGAATATATTTTGTTCATTATCAAAAGAAGAAAGCATCGTATGTTAATGAACTATATTTTGTTCACTATTAAAAATAAAAATAGCATAGTATGTTAATGAACTATATTTTGTCCATTATATAAAATAGAAGATGGCACTATATAAAAATAGCATATTTGTCATGTTATAAAATATAAAAAAAATGCATTGTATGCATAGCATATTATTTTTGTCAAAATAGAAAAAAATTGCATTGTATGCATAGCATATTATTTTTGTCAAAATAGAAAAAATGCATTGTATGCATAGCATATTATTTTTGTCAAAATAGAAAAAAATTGCATTGTATGCATAGCATATTATTTTTGTCAAAATAGAAAAAATTGCATTGTATGCATAGCATATTATTTTTGTCAAAATAGAAAAAAATTTCATTGTATGCATAGCATATTATTTTTGTCAAAATAGAAAATACATTGTATGCAAATAATATTTTGTCAAGTTAGAACGTTATATAGAAGTGCATTGTATGAAAATATTATTTTGTCATGTTAGAGAAATAGAAATGCATTGTATGAATATATTATTTTGTCATGCATTGCATAAAATATTATTTTGTCATGTTAGAGAAATAGAAATGCATTGTATGAAACTATTATTTTGTTACGTTAGAAAATAATAAATGCATTGTAGGTAAAAGAATATTTTTGTTATGTTAAAATAAGACATGCATTGTATGAAAAATAATATTTTGTCATGTCAACAATATAGAAAATGCATGTCATGTAAATATACATTATTTATAATGTTTATTAAAAGAGAATTTGCATTGTAAGATAATAAGCATTATTTATAATGTAAATAAAAAGAGAATTCACCCCGTAGGAAGAATTAACATTTATTTTATGTTAAATAAGAGAAATGAAACTATATGCAAGAATTAACATTATTTTTAATGTTAAGCAAAAGAAATGAAACTGTATGAAAAGAATTAACATTATTTTTAATGTAAAAGATAAAGAAATAATATTGGGAAATCTATATTTTCTAATAATATTGGGAAATCTATATTTTCTAATAATATATTTTCAATGTTATAAAAAGGAAAATGAAGTGTATGTAAATTTAACATCATTCACAATGTTAAATAAAAGGAAAATTTCACCGTATGATAGTTACACTATTTTATAACGTTAAGATTTAAAGAACTTGACCGTAGGAAGTTTATACATTATTTATAATGTAAAATAAAAAGAGAATTTGCATTGTAAGAACATATTCATTTTTTTTTTATGCATAATAAAAGGGAATTTACTCCATAAGAAAGTGTTCATTATTCATAATGAAATTGTTCATGAAGAAATATATAAAGAGATGAATGGAATGGTATGTTATAATTTACATTTTTCAAATGTAAATTATAAAATATAAAATATAAGCAATAATGAAATAAAAGAAGAATTATCGTCTAATCCTAAACTACATTATCATGTAAGTAGAAAAGTGGGAGATAAGAGAAATGTAAGCTGTATGTAAGGACGATAAGTTAAACGAATTTTTTTATATATATTTATATATATATATATATAGTTAAAATATAACGAATCGAACGCAGTAGTTCGTGTTTTGAAATCGAACCTTTAAACGAATATACCGGAAGATCCGACCGTCGGATTTTCCCAAAATTGAAACCGTTAGGACCGTCTTGGAAAAATCTTTCCAACGATATATGCTACGCTAAAATCCAACGGTTAGATTTTGAGGAAAGTGAATAACAAAATTGATTGAAAACAGCGCCAAGGTCGCCCTTGACCTGAAGCGTCGTTAAATAAGGAAATTAATTATATTAAAATAATTAAGGCAAGAATTAATCGTTATAAAATAAAATAACGATATGAAATATGTTTTTCTCAAAATATATGAATGCGAGATTATTTGGGAAGTCCGGGTTAATCCCATTCCAAATGATCGTACGATTTCAAGAATTCAAGTATGAAGACGGCGTATGAAGACCGTAAATCTCCCCTCGAATGGACAACGATCAAGACTCTGAATTGGTTTGATCCCAATTCAAGGGTCGGGGTAATTGCCCAAACGTACGTGTTGATTTCACGGGTTTGACCCTAGTTCAGACCTAGAGCATGGGTATAAATGGATAGTGTGTCTGACATCGTACCCCACAAAATATTATGTTGTTGATATTCAGTTAATATATAAACGATTGGTGGTAGAGAATTTATTCTCTACTTAACACCCGTTTATATAGTGACGGAAGATCAATAGTACGGTATGGAGTGACGGTGTGACATACTAAGATGCAATGATCAGGGTTACTTGTTGAAAAGCAGAACCTTGTGGTATGAAGAACATGACTTCACGAGCCTCACAAACCGGTAGAGTCTAAAAAGGGGGAAGGGAACGCAGGGAAAGTAGCACGTTTCTTTCTAGTTAGTAGTCATTTTACTTTTGGAGGATGATGAAATGAGGCGCCTCGGATAGGTCCTATAGGACCGGGGAACGTGTACTTAGGAATAACTAATCCTCTAAGCTGTATGTGAGGACCGGCCCTGCCATTTCCAAGGGTTAACTGCGGGTAATCCTGAGGCATTAACTAGAGTGTCTCGAATCGGTAAGGAGTCCTCCCTAGCCTGGACTCATGATGGAAACCCAAATTTCCAATACGACCCCGACGGATTTGATTGTATTACTAGTATTGGAGGCATAATATATGGTACCTATGCTTCCTAGGATTAATACATTGCTTTGAATTGTTTTAAAACATATACACTAATAATAGTATTAGTTACGTATTTGGCGTATTTAGCATGTTTAACCACCATAAGGTAAAACTCTATCCTCTTGGTGTGCGTTGCATTGTGTGATGGGACCTGAGTCTTATGGTGGTTCCATTTTTCAAAAGACATTGCGTTGTTGACGACTTATTTAATCATTTATTATGACACTTTAAATTATGCACGGCAGTCCCTTAGAGTAAACCCGTTCCGCGTTAGCGGCGTGGTCTTTTGGATTTGCCTTATTCTTATTAGTATAAGTTATTTAAGAATTCTCACACCAGTCCCACGACTGACCCATAGTTTGTTTCACCTTTTTGCAAACTTGGGTGCCCTCTCTTCTACACGGGCAGCCAAGTAGACAGGTTCATTCTTTGCTTGGAGCTTTTCTTTGAAGCTGCTTATTTTCTCTCTCTTGGATTCTGCTTGGGAGAAGAGGTGATGACTTGGAGCTTGAAGACTTTTTGTTTCTATTAGCATCTTTTCTTTTTAGACATCAAACTTATTTCTTTTCTGCAAACTTGTTGTAATAATCTTAGTTTTCTGTGACTGTGGATTTTCTGTGATTGATAACATTATATTTTTCCGCTGCTATAATGTTATTACTCTATGAATCTCCTTTGCTATATTGTATCTGTGTTCTGTTTTATTGTTTTATGTTGTATTCCAAAAATGATTTCTCCGGCTTTCACTCGTGGAAGTTTGGGGCCGTCACAGATGACCAGAGCAAGGATAATAGCAAGGATGATCCACAAAAGCGCTCAAGATTGGATAAAGATCGAGTACCTTCTCCTCAGACCACTTCCATCTATTTACCCCTTGCAACTTCGTCTATTATTCCTTATCCAACTAATATTCAGAAGATTATCCATTGGGGCGTGCTGTACTCATGAGCCTGCTCCAACCAGACTTGTTGAACAGTTCAAACATTGGTGCCTAAAAGGAGTTTATTTTGATCTGGATGTACATCCCACTGATAAGAAAGAGATGCTTAAAGGTATTGACACAGTGAGGAGTAACATCGGAAATAGCTAAATGTTGTTAAGGATCAGGTTGATTGTAACACCCCGTAATTTTAAAGAACATTAATGAACTAAAATGATACTTAATTAAATGATGGGAATTAAGTATAATGGATTGTACCATTGTGTTCGTCTCAGAATTCTAGTTCAGATAGACTCTAAGTTTGCGTAAAACAGATAGGGTATGACGGAGATATAAAGGTTAGAAGTTTGTGTACATATAAGAATGATATATATAATTCAAAATAGTTCAAAATAAACGAAGCAGGAAACGAAGGCAGCAAGGGCGGGAACCAGACACATTGTGGGCCGACAAATGCCTTGTCTGGGTCGACCCGTGGGTCTACCCAAGCGAGGGTGGGTCGACCCACATACGATCTAGCGAAGTTCATTTTTTGGTTCTGGACTGCTTTGTTAATCAGGTTTGTTATTTTGCTAAACGGATTGGATTTAAAAACAGGGATCTGACGGTTAAGGATTACCTTGTAAACTCTATAGGCATGCACTCCTATCAAATCAATTACACTTCCTCGTACTTCTTTCTCAAACCTATGGTCTAAAAATTTAAGATGATGATAGGGAGATGCGGCCGAATCATGGATAGAATCAAGACAATTCTTATCTGACTTATACAAGAATCCCTTCTGTAATATCTACATATTATCCTCTATTCTTTAAATCCAGTCTCTTTGAGGTCATCTCACTTTTAGGTATGAAATTTAATAGTAATCTTGACATGTTGATAAACCTGGATATGAGCATATGCCTGTAAATTAACTAATTCACATCAAAAAAGTTTTCTGTAATTACATGCATTGTTCTATACCCATGTTCTGTTGTGCAGTTATTAATATGCCTATTTATGTTCTTTTCCCTCTCTTTTCCCTTTTTTATTTTATAAGTCTGGGCTACCTTCAGCCTAAGCCAATCTCGTAAGAGACATATGTATAAACGAAATTTGGACAATTGGGGAATGTTTAGGAATGAAAAAATAGAGGGATATTAAGGGCATATCTTGTACTATGGAATATGACTGAAAATTTTAAGGTGTATGTACATGTAAATTTATATGCTTTTTTCAAAGGTTAAATTGAACATGTTATTAGAACTGTATATAACTTGTGGAATCTATTAAATCTGTGGAGATTAATTAAATCTATTAAAACTATAGGATTAAGTAAACCTGTTTAATGTGTTAGGGTTATATAAACTCGTTAGTCTATATGACTTAATCTATTACATTTTTTGGGTTTATACGAACCTATAAAACTTAAGTCGTTAAATATGTGGGGGTTATACGAACATGTTAATCTGTAACCTATTAAATATGTAAGGGTTATGCTGTAAGACTTAACCTGTTAAAATACTAGTTAATTGGGGACACAAGTTTTTAGGGTTTAGCTTGTGCCATCCATTGTGGGGCCCATATCAGTCAGTAACCCATTCTGGTATTAAAAGGTAACCCCGCGTTAGGTAGGGGCCAAGGCACGCTTAATGAACTGATAGTAAGAGATTCGTCTTAAAGGGGGTGTATATGGGCAAGTTCCAACGGAGCCATGAGCGTGCATGGGTTCGATATGTAAGGGAAAATAAGCCGCTATAGCACCGGTAAATAGGGCTGTGTCCTTGTGTAGGTTGCCTCTTTAGGAAGTAATACACCCTACTGTGGTGCCGACATATTGTATTTACACATTAGGGAGCCTATCACTTGGGGCCGAAATTATGTAAACCTAGTCCTTCTTGTTTCCGTTAGGGTACCAGTTTTTTCCGTTTGGGGTAACACACGTTATTTCTTTTGAGGTACGTGTTATTTCTGTTTGGTGTAAAACCCGTGATGTAAGTAGAGTACATCTAAACCTACCATTATGTTTCCATTGGAATCATTCTATTTCTATTATAAAATTAGGGAACACCTAATCTTGTCATAAATCCTGTTATAATAGTATTGGTGCAGAGGAAATTAAGTGAGACGCTTAGATTGGTCAATATTATCCTTTTTATTCTGCTTATCGTGTTCACCTAGTTTATACCTGTTATATGATATTGTTATCTCTCATCTTATTTTATTTACCTGCCTGGATACTTTTACTTCTTTATACACTAAAAGTTACTAGACTTGCCAGACTTTATGTCTGACCCTATTTGTTTCCCTTTCTCTCTTTCCTCCCCCCCCCAAGGTTTTCAGGATGGGAACTCTCAGTCATGATTTGGACTCTCTCTGTTTCTTCCTCGATCTAGATCATCTTTGATGTATTGCTTCGACTACTTGTCTACTTTGTTATGGCTATTATTAGGGATTATATTTTATATTTCTGTACTCTGATGGTTTTTAGCGCAAAACGGATGTTTTGGTTTGATGTATTTGGTTTCGGTATTTTAGCCTGATGTTATAACTGGTTTTGAGTCTATGATTTTTTTGGCCGAATAATGAAGTTTTATATTTCCATTGCTATTTTTATATCTATCTTTTGAGATTCTATTTCTGTTTATCTATAACGCTTAACAGAACTTAATGCATTTTGATAAAGAGTGACATTAACGGAGGTGGGGTGTAACATTTGGTATCAGAGCTGAAGGTTACAAGATCGAATAAAAGTTTTGAAAAATTGTTTTCAAAAGCAAAGTATTTTCATATAAAAACTATTTTTTTTAAAACATATTCCCCAAGGCCATATAGAGTATCTATCGATTCTCTGGTTGAACCCTTTTCATTTCCTTTTCAGCATGTTTGGGGAACCGAATCTTCCCAAGGGCGTTCAGATAGGCTTGGTTACATAGATATCTTGAGGTTAAGGCACCTATTGGAGGCCAAGGAGATGCTTCTCCCCCAGCTTTGACCGTTGTTCCTCCACCTCTGCTAGTAGATAATTTCTCTAGGATATGCAAGGAATTTTGTGCTATGGGAGGAAAACCATTCCATGTAATAGAAAGCTTTGTGAAAGCATAGAATTGGCTGCGAGAGATAGATAACTTATTTGGGCTTTTTGAGGTCGAGGACCGTAGAGAGATAGAGTTAGTCGCATGGTAGCTTAAGGACGGGGCTTTGTTTTGGTGCGAGGTAATACAAGCAGGACGTCCAGTAGATACTTGGGCTAATTTTCGATAGAAACTCAAGACGAAATTTCTTTCTTAGGTAGAAGAGAGTATGCATATGGAGAGATTCTTTGCACCTAAGCAAGGAAGTATATCTATTAAAGAGTATGTCAATAAATTAAATCAATTGGCAAGCTTTGGTTTAGAATTGGCGAATACCCCGCACAATAAAGCTTTAAGGTTTGCAAGAGGATTAAATCAGCCTCTCCAAGCAATGGCATTGTCTCATTAACCGATGGAGGCAACTTTTGAATGACTTGTTGACATGGTGTTGATGCACGAAGTTGGTAAGGATGAGAAGAAAGAGGTTGAGACTGATGAGACTCAAAAAAAGAAAGTGTGACCCAAGAAAGAAACACAAAAGAAGGGTGGAAAGAATGACAAAGCTTGGGGCAAGATGAAATGTCATGGCTGTGGGAGCTTGGGTCATTTGGTCAAGAATTGCAGAAAGAGGAAAAATGCTTGTTTCAACTACAGTGAAGATGGACACTATATTAGGGAGTCCCTGAAGAAACAAGGACAAGGGTAAAGGGAAGGATCTTCTGGAGAGCAGGTGCATGCTCTAGAGGGTAGGTGCATACTCTTGAGGCCAACGGATTGGAAAGATGTAGGAAAGTTTCAGTTGAAGGGTTGGTTTCCCTTTCCGATCATCCATTTAGGATTCTTTTTTATTCTGGCGCTTCTCATTCTTTTATATCTGATTCTGTGGTTGAATCTCTACACCTTAGAACTGGTATTTTTCTGATCCCATTATCATCTCAAACCCCATTGGTGGCATGACTCATCTGTCTATGATATGTCAAGGTTTGCAGATATTGGTGTTAGGCGTCGAGTTCAAGTGGGACGCGTATGTGCTTGGTTTTATGGGCTATGGTCTAATTCTGTGGATGATTTGGCTAGCCATGTATGGCTCCATCCTAAATTGTGAGAAGAGGGTCATTAGATTTTTGACTTATCGATGGAAGACTCTCGAGATTTCCTATGACCCAAAGGGGTATGTCATGCTTAGTTTCCTAGAATCACTTGATGCTTCTATTGATGATTTATGATCTATACCCATAGTCCATGAGCATCCAAATATTTTTGATGAGGTTATGGGCTTATCTTCGAGGCATGATATTTATTTCTAGATATAATGGATGGATAATGCGAAGCCAGTCGCATTGCCAGTGCGCCACATGGCTCCTAGAGATAGGAGGGAGCTTAGCAAGAAAGTAGGGGAGCTACTTGAAAAGTATATTTGGTGAAGTATATCAGAAAGGGGTGCTCTAGTCATCTTCGCAGCCAAGGCGGATGCCTGACTTCGTCTATTGTTGATTACAAGCAGTTGAATAAACTCACCAAGAAGAATAGGCACCCACTCCAGAGATTGATGATATGTTTGACCAGCTTGTTTGCGCATCTGTTTTCTCGCAATTAGATCTGGCCATGGGATTTCATCATTTGACGGTAGTCGAGGACAATATAGATAAGACTGCTTTTAGAACTCCAGATGGCTTCTTTGAGTGGCTAGTAATGCCTTTTGGGTTGACGAATGCTCCCGCGTATTTTGTAGATCAGATGAGTAGGGTGTTCAGGGAATTTCTGAATAAGGTTATAGTGATCTTTGTAGATGACATCCTGATTTTCTCGAAGAGAGAGGAAGAGCATGCCCTACATTTAGGAGAGATTTTCAGGACTCTTAGAGCACACCAGCATAAGGCGAAATTCTCCAAGTGTCACTTTTGGAGAAGGGAGGTATGATTTCTAGGGCATGTGGTCTCCAAGTATGGGGTAGCGATGGATCCCGCGAAAGTATTTGCAGCTCAAGATTGGAAGGTTCTAAAGAATGCAATGGAGGTAAGTAGTTTTCTTGGTTTGGGGGGCTATTATAGGAAGTTTATCAAGGACTTCGCAAAGATATCGGCCCCACTCACCAGACCGACGAAGTAGAATTTGATCTTTTCTTGGAACATTGATGTGAGGATGCTTTTAAGCGGTTGAAGAAGGCTTTGACAACAAGGCAAGGTTTGACATTGCATAGTGGGAAAAAGTATTCACATATTACAATGATGCATGTGGTACAAGGCTTGGTGCCATCTTGATGCAAAAGGGAAGGGAAGTATGCTATGCTAGGAGACAGTTGAGAGTTCATGTAAGGAACTACCCTACCCATGATTTAGAGTTGGTTGCTATAGTGTTCGTACTTAAAACTTGGCAGCATTATCTACTTGGAGAAAATTTTGAGTTATACACAGACCACAAGTCGCTTAAGTATTTGTTTTCTCAAAAGGATCTCAATTTGAGACTGCAAAGATGGATGGAGTTCCTGGCGTCCTATGAACTCAAGATTTCTTATATGCCTTGCAAGGGTGACGTAGTGCCGGACGCTTTGAGTAGGCAGAGGATGACCTTGAGTCCTCTATTTGTAGATATGCAGAGTTGGAGTACATATCGACCTTCGATTTCAGGGCATCTACGGATCTTACACCTGGTTTGTTGTCATCTTTAGAGATGTTACCAACTCTTATGGATAAGATAGGATCTTCGCAGCGAGAGGACCCATAAATAGCTGACATCTTGTATAGACTCAATTGAAGGGAGATTTCTAGTCACCTTAGTGTACATTCCATGGATGATAGGAGGTGGCTACGAAGAGATGGAAGGCTTTGTGTTCCTCAACTTAGAGATTTGCTGAAGACTGTCCTTGAGAAGGTCTGTCATTCTCGACAATAATATGAAGAGGATTTCCTTTTGGGTCAGGATGAAGATAAATGTAGCGGAGTTTGAAGCTCGTTGTTTAGTTTGCCAGCAAGTAAAATCGGAACAGAAGAAGCCTGGCGGTCTGCTTCGATGTCGCATAATGGAAGTGGGAGGGCGTCTCTATGAATTTCATCGATGGTTTCGTAGATTAGGGTAGGAAACAACAATATCTGGGTTATAGTGGACATGCTTACTAAGAGTGCTCATTTCATTCTTGTTAAGAGTAAGAGAACGAAAACATGTTTGGCATCAGTTTATCTTCTTGAGATAGTCTGTCTTCATGGAGTACCTTCTAGCATGGTGAGAGATCGTGACCCTATCTTCACTAGTGAGTTTAAGAAGATCTTGCAAGAGGCACCAGGTACACATTTATGTTTAAGCACGACATATCACTCTCAGATCGATGGGCATACTGAAAGTGTGAAAAGAGTTCTTGAGGATCTTTGAGGTTGCGTATCGTAGGCTTCGGAGGTACTTGGATGGAGCATCTCCTACTGGTGGAGTTCACCTACAACAACAACTATCAAACTAGTACAGGCATGGCACCATTCGAGGCACTACATAGATGATCTTGCAGATCCCCGACTTCTTGGTGGGATTCTACGGACATGCTTCTACTTGGACTTGAGATGATTAGAGAGATTTCAGGAAAGATTAATCTTATTCGCAAGCATATGAAAACAACTCATGATAGGCAGAAGTCCTACACAGATAAAAGAAAGACTAACATGCAGTTTAAGATAGGAGACATGGTTTTCATCAAAGTATCACCTTTGAGGAATGTGGTTCACTTTGGATCTATAGGGAAATTGGTGCCAAGTTTTGTAGGGCCATTTTGTATAGTAGAGAGGATAGGTCAGATGGCATATAAGGTGAGATTACCAGATAGATTAGCAGGTATTCATGATGTTTTCTATGTTTCCCATTTGCAGAAATATCTTCACAATACAACAATGGTGGTTGAGTCGAGCATTCTTAAGGAAGTAGAGGCAGAAAGGGTGGCAACAGTTAGATGAGTTCCTACTCGAGTACTTGGATCAGAGGTTAAGACACTACGCAACAGAGAGGTTAAGTTAGTAAAATTTCAGTGGTGAGAAAAACACGAGGATGCAACTTGGGAGACTGAAAATAAGATTCGCGCTTCGTGCCCTTTTCTTTTCAAGGGTATGCTCATAGCTTCTTTTTCCAAGCTTTTATTTGTACTTGCTTCTACCATTCAAGTATATCCTGTTAATCGGATCTTCGACCTTTAGGTTGAAAACCAATGGATGTAAACATGTGTTTCAGACATGTTATGTTTGATGGATGCAAATGTTTGCGAGTGGTTGCTCTCGTGGATGCATATACACACACTAGGCACTAGATCGGCTCAAACACTCCCGTACTGCATATGGATGTGTGTGCATTTTACATTTTATAGGTGGAAATGGATGTATCATCATATGGATGTTGCATTTTGACGGATGATTGTGCACATATATAGAGTTTACATGATATACTAGGACTATTTGCATACATTTTGGATTCATGGCACCAACACATACTGCATTAAGGAGGTCGACTAAATCGGTAGACCACCTGATTTTCGCCTTAGGGTAAGGAAATGTAAATGCCAAACACTTTCCATTAAGTTTATGCAAGCATTAGAAACCTCTTAAGGACAATGGATACCTGTGAATGATGGATGAGTAGATGGTTGTAGGTGGATGTTAGGATTGTAACGTTCTCCAAGACTTGAAGATTTTGGGGACAAAACCTTTAAGTATGGGAGAATGTAACACCCTGTAATTTTAAAGAACATTAATAAACTAAACAGATAATTAACTAAATGATGAAAATTAAGAAAAACGGATTGTACCATTGCGTTAGCCTTGGAATTCCGGTTTAGATAGACTCCGAGTTTGCGTAAAACAGGCATCGTATAAGGAAGATATAAAGGTTGGAAGTTTGTATACGTAGATGAAGGATATATGTAAATATAATTCAAAATAGTTCAAAATAGTTCAAAATAAACAAAGCGGGAAACGAAGGTGGAAAGGGCGTGAACCTGACCCATTGTGGGACAGCCAACGCCTGGTCTGGATTGACCAATTTGTTAACCCAAGGTAAGGTGGGTTAACCCATGGGTCAACGCAGGTGGGGGTGGGTCGACCCATTCACGATCTGATGGAGTTATTTTTACTGGTTTTGGACTGCTTTATTAACTAGGTTCGTTATTCTACTGAACGGACTGGATTTTAAAACAGGGATCTGACGGCTAAGGATTTTCTTGTAAACTCTATATAAAAGCATGGACTCCTATCAAATCAATTACACTTCTCCATACTTCTTTCTCAAACCTCTACTCTAAAAATTTAAGATGAAGATATGGAGATGCTATCGAAACTTGGATTGAATCAAGGCATTTCTTATCTAACTTATACAAGAATCCCTTCTGCAGCATCAACATATTATCCTTTGTTCTTTAAATCCAATCTCTATGAGTTCATGTTACTTTAGAAATAAAATTTAACCGTTATCCTGACATGTTTATAAACATGAATCTGAGCATATGCCTGTAAATATACTGATTAATATCTAAATAGTTTTCTGCAGTTACATGTACTTTTCTATACCCATGTTCTGTTGTTCAGTTATTATTATATGCATATTTCTGTTCTCTCTATTTTCCCCTTTTTATTTTACAAGTCTAGGCTACCTTCTAGCCTAAGCCTATCTCGTAAGAGACATACATATGAACTAAATTGGGACAATCAGGGAATGTTTGGCAATGAAAATAAAAGAGGGAAATTTGGGGCATGTCTTGTACTGTGGAATATGACTGAAAATTTTGAGGTGTATGGACATGTAAATTTATAGGCTTAATTCAAATATTTAGTGGAACATGTTAATGGAATTGTATATAACTTGTGGAACCTATTAAATCTATGGGGGTTAAGTAAATCTGTATAATATGTTTGGGTTATATGAACCTATTAATCTTTAAGACTTAACCTTTTATATATTTTGGGGTCGTATGAACATGTTAGCCTATAAAAACTTAAACCATTAAATCGTTGGGGTTTATATGAATATGTTAATCAGTAACCTGTTAAATCTGGGGGTTAAGCTGTAAGACTTAACCTGTTAAAATCCTTGTTAATTAGGGACACAAGTTTTAGGGGTTTGGCTTGTGTCATCTGCTGTGTGGGGGAACATATCAGTTAGTAACCTATTCTGGTATTAATAGGGAACCCAACACTAGGTAGGGGTCAGGTCACACATACTGAACTGATAGTAAGAGGTTCATCTGAGAGTGGTTGTATACAGTCACATTCCAACGAGCCATGAACATGCATGGGTCTGATTTGTAGGGGAAAATAAGCGGTTATAGCACCAGTAAATAGGTCTGTGTCCTTCTGTTGGTTGCCACTTTAGGAAGTAATATACACTACTGTGGGGCCGATACAGGGTATTTACACATTAGGGAGCTGCTCGCTCAGGGTACAAATTAGGGTACATCTAGTACTGCCTGTTTCTATTAGGGCACCCGTTATTTCTGCTTGGGGTAACACCTATTATTTGTTTTGAGGTACCTGTTTTTTCTGTTTGGGGTAATACCCGTTATGTTACTAGAGTACATCAAAACCTACCATTATGTTTCTGTTGGAATCATTCTATTTCTATTATAAAATTAGGGAATACCTAATCCTATCATAAATCTTGTTATACTAGTATTAGTGCAGAGGAAAGTAAGTGAGAGGCATAGCTTGGTCCATATTATCATGTTTATTTTGCTTATCACGTTCACCTTGTTTATACCTGTTATATGATATTGTTATCTCTCATCCAGTTTTGTTTACCTACCTGGATACTCTTACTTCTTTATATAATAAAAGTCACCGGACTCGCTAAACTTTATGTTTGACCCTTTTTATTTCCCTTTCTCTCTTTCCTTTTCCCCCCAGGTTCTCAGGGTGGGAACTCTCAGTCATGGTTGGGACTCTCTCTGTTTCTGCTTGGATCTGGATCTTCTTCGATGTATCGCTTCGACCACTTGTCTACTTTGTTGTGGCTATTATTGGGGATTATGATATTACATTTATGTACCCTGATGGTTTTTAGTGCAAGACTGATGTTTTGGTTTGATGTATTTGGTTTCAATATTTTATCCCGATGTTGTAACCAGTTTTGAGTCTACGATGTTTTTCGGCTGAATAATGAAGTTTTATATTTCCGCTGCTATTTTTATATCTGCCTTGTGAGATTTTGTTTCTGTTTACTTATAAGCTTAACAGAACTTAATGCATTCTGTTAAAGATTGACATTAACAGACGTAGGGTGTCACATTGATAAGTGGTTGGATGGAATTAAGGGTGTAGTTAAGAAGTCATCTCTATGGTATAAACTGCTGAAGAGATCCAACGGGTCAAAAAAGGTAACCCTGAGACCATATAGCTACACTGGAAAATGACAAGGCCGAGCGGGCCAAAAAAATTCAATCTTGTGATGCCAACATTGCATCTCTTACTCAGAGAAATCAGAAGTTGGAAGCCAAGTATCAAAGGCTTAAAGAACAGCTTGCTGCTGCTAAGTTGAGGGAAACTGCGTTAAGAACCCAAGTCAAAGATGCTCACTTTGCCCAAAAGACAACTGAGGACCAGTTAGCCATGGAGGAGAAAACATCTGCAACTTATTGGCCAGATAACGTCAGTCTTCATGAAAAGAGAACTTCTCAAGCATTGGAAATTTCTTTGCTGAAATCTAAAGTGGAAATCCTAGAACAAGATAGTGATCAAGCTTTAGCAGGCAAAGCAATTGCTGAACAAGCATATACTAAAGTTGAGGCTGATGCCAATTCCACTTTATACAGATTTGATGCCCTAAGTTTTATGATTCAAGGTAGCATGCATTTCTTAGGAGATGATTTTCCAGTTACTTTGGCTAAAGTATAGGAAGCGGTGCTTTCCCAAGTTGGAGATATTTATTCTAAGGGGTATCTTTTGGAGAATCTTTTAGACGATGGGACCCGCAAAGCTTTGGCTAAGAGGAAGAAACAACTTAAGATCAAGCGTGGTTTGTTAGATGGAGGGGAATCCTCTAGGAAGCAATCCTCGGATATATCCACCACCGTTACTTGCACTGATTCTGTTGATGTTCAAGTTTCCAATTCCAAGATTCATACTATGCCTTCCACTGGTCTTTCTACCATTCGTGAGGAGAGGAAAGAAACTACCGAGAAGCATGTCACTGAGGAGCAAGATACTGAGGAGCATGTCACTGAGGAGTAAGTAGGAGATGATGAGGGTGATGATGACAACCTAGGTAATTATGAAGTTGTGGTCGAATCGGATTTATACTATCTTTGTACTTCACTTGGGTATATTGAATTCCATTCTTACTGTTCATTTGTATTAGGCCTAATTTCACCAGAGCCTTCTCCTTCTGGAGATGACACAACGACAAATGAAGTCATTATTACATATTCAACCACTATTGCTTTGATTAGCACTCCTCCTCTGGGTGATGCATCTTTAACTGTCGCTTCAACTCCTGCTTTGTATCCTGGGTCACAAGATGTGAAGATTTCTACAACCGGTAACTTGGATGATGTTCTACAACCGCTAACTTGGATGATGCAGACTATTCTCCTAACGAAGCAGAAGATGTAAATGACATAGATGAAAGCCCGGGGAATAATGTTAAAGGCAAACCAAAGAAAAAGATCAAGTCTTCATCTTCGAGGCGCAAGGGAAAGCATTTTTCTTCCATGAAAGAACTTGTTCTATCTTCTCCTGAGGATCCCATGGTGGTACAAAAGCCAAGGACGAAAGTCAACCCGCTTATACACTCGCTACTTCTTCTGCCATGGATCGTAAGCCATCGTTTTGGTCTGATGACTCCTCTAAAGGCAGAAAAAGTAGAACAAGTATTTCTAGGCTGTTTAGTTTGCCTCATTTAGCTTCCTTTTATGCGTTTTGCTTAGATTAGATGTTTATGCAAGTACCGACCCTTGTTTATGACTTTATGCAAATTTGTACTTGAGACTTGTGTTTGTTGGAATGAAGCAGCTTTTTCTTTTTATACCTTAGCTATTATTCCAGCTTTGTCGTACTCGTCTATGCATTTGCCTCTTTATAGATTATAAGTATTTAGCTTGATGAGACATTGTGATGAGCTTGTGGTATGTCTTGTGAGCACTGGCCTATCTCAATGTGGTGTTGTTGCCACCTCACCATGAGTCATCACAAGTCGCTACGCCTGGATGCAGTCAACTTTTCTAAGTTCCTTTGTTTAGATTGATGTTCTAGAAGCGCGTTGTTTGCTGATGGAATTTTTATTTTTGCTAGTGCACTTTACGCTTCTGAGCTCGCCAATTCTTTAAAAACTTAGCATTGTTAATTGATCTCGAGCTTCTTCTTAGAGAATTCGTTGATATTTGTGCCTCAGCTAGGGATGTCTTTAGCCTTTACTATAGGAAGTACTTTTAGCCTCTAATGTGGAGTGAACTTTTATTACTTAACATTCGTCTGCTCCCGCTGATTAGTTCTGGAATCGGAGACTTCATTGAATGCCTCTTCTATGGAGAGGTCATTTATAAATCAATGTCCATCTTCTCCCGCCAATTGAACCAACATTGGAGACTTGGTTGAGTGACCCCGAAGAAGTTTTTTACCTCTACTGTGGAGAGGTTGCCTTCACCACACAGAGGACTTTTCATATCTATTATGGAGAGGTGACATTAACTACGCAAAGGATTTTTCCCTTTACTACGCAAAGGACTTTGATAATCCAGCATTAGTATACTACCACTAATTAGTTCTAACATCAGAGAGTTCATTGAGTTCCTATATTATGGAGAGGTCGTTTATAACTAAACGTTCATCCTCTCCCGTCGACTGAATCGAGCATCGAAGTCTCCATTCAGTGCATCGCTACTGTCGAGAGGTGACGTTCACTATGCGAAGGATTTTAGTTGTTTCATCATTCCACATGACGAACTTTAATCCCCTTGTCGGATGCTTAACTATGGTAAGCGATCGTAGTTGGAACAAAGTTCTTTTACCTTAACTTGGTGAGGTCCCCCCTTGGCAAAATTTTGCAGGGTTTGCGTCATTCCGCAGGGCAAACATCATTCCCCTTGCCTGATGCACTTTACTGTGTTGAGCTATCGCAGCTGGACTGAGAGGTTCTTTTACCTCAAATGTGGTGAGGTGCCCTCTTGGAAGAACTTGCAATTTCTTAGGTTTTAGCTTCGTGGTTGCTTACTGTGCCTTTTGCCATTTGAATATTTGTGACTCTTTCTATTCACTCTTCAAGGCGGTGCTTTTCATCCTTGCATTTATGCATATCAACCTTTATAGCACTTGACAGTTGAGTTGGTGTTATTGGGTCGTCATGTTGGGTTGGACTTTATAGAAGCGAGCGCTCGTCGGATCACCTGAATATAAAACCATCTTTCAGCTGATTTTAAATTAGCGAATATTTTGGAAGTAAGAGATTGACTTAGGAAGGCATGATTTTATTCATGGATCTAGTGTTCATTACAACGTTTGCAAAAATATTTAAAAACTTTTTACAAGAAATTTGAGCATAGCTTCAAGTAAAGTAGCGGCGAAGATGATTTCTATTTCACGCTCTTGGAATTGCATTGCCATCAATAGTTGCCAGTTTGTAAGGGTCATCAAGCTGCTTTTGACTTATGTCCATAATATTTGGGGTGAATAAATAAATAAATAAATCATTTGTGATATGTACATGATGAATATTTGAAATTGTGCATGATTAAAATGGTGAATAAACATACACATTTGTTTGTATATTGTGTATGTGACATGAAAATTTTGTTTAAGTGTTAAGATTTGGGGCTTAAGTTTTATAAGGGTTAACATTAAATCTAAGGGCAAAATGGACATTGGCAATGGTGAAACCTTAGCCGTATGAAGCAAATAAAAGGAAATAGGCCATCGGTTTCCATTTCATTCTCTCGTTCTAAAAAAAACTTAAAAATGGCCGAAGCCCTAGAAATCGAATTGGGGAAATCAACAAATCGACCAACGTCTCACATCAAATAGAACGAATTTGTGAGAGAAATGGTTTCCAAGGGGAAGCGACAGTAGATCTTGGGGAGATCGTAACCCAAATAGAGGAACTACGGAGAGAAATCGAGATCTGGAAGCTAATCGGGTTTAAGGTGAGTGTATTTCCCTCTTTTAGGCACTATGACCTTTAATAAGTCCAAAACGGATTTTCACCCCCCATTCTTCCTCGCATTTATCTCCTTTTATTGTTGATTTCTTTGACCGCATAATTGATTATGCTGCAGCGATTCATGGACAATGTCCTCGCCGTTACGAAAGAGTAAGATTCTCATTCATTTTCTTTTCAGTTTTCTTATTCAATGATTGAATGTCGTTCTGATTATATCTTTGGATACGATAAGCATCGTTAGACCTCATGTTGATCGATAAACGATTTTTTTTAACTGCTATAAACTACGGTGATGTTTAAATTTGAGCATTTGATGTGTTTTTGCTTCATAGATAGAAAACCGACACCTACTTAATTATTATATGTTTTTTATTCATTTTTTTTGTATCGCCTGTCTGGTAATCTGAATGAATGTGAGAATGAGGTTCCTGATGATGTAATATGAAGCTGTGGTCTCCTCTCTTTTTTTCCAGAGGTGAAACCAGTTTGATTTTGGGGGCTTGTGCAGAATGTTTGCTTAAATTGTGTACATTTTTTTGCTTCATGTGATAATGGTTGTTTGTTTGTGGGTTCTTATGCAGGTCGGTGAAAACATTCACTTATGAGTCCTTAAACAATATAGCAAGGTTGATAAACGGGGTATTAGCACTTTTGCTTGCAGTGCTTCCTGGAAAGACAAAGATTTTGGAAGGAATCCAGGGATGGGAGCTCAGACCAACTTATCATGATCCTCGCCCTCCTCGTTGGATGGAGAAGTAATTGTTTTCGTTGTTTATATATAAGTGTGTTGATAAGTTTTGACATTTCAGAACTATTCTATTAGGTTGTTAAAGAGACTACAATTTTGAATAAGGGAATACAACCTTAGGCAGACTCCAATAAAATTGTTATATAATGGACATGATAAAATTGTTTTTAGTTTTTAATTGAGAGAGGAAATGATAAAGCAATGGTTCTATCTGATAGGTCAACTGAATTGTATTTGATCGAGGGTAATAACAAATTCGAAAATGAAATCATGGGTATTGGGTAACAATTGATTAAAGGTGCTAACCATTTAATATATGTAATACACTCATTCCTTCCATTTCCTATAATGCTTTAGTTGATTTTAAAATGTAGTGAATATCTGTCAAGATGAAGATAATGGCTTTTGGAGATCTGTTTTTGAATTGTTTGTGCTTAACCATACCGTAAGTCTTTCCTTAGCCAATTTGTAGTGCATGTGGTTGAGTGGGTGCGTGTGATAGATTTACTACATAATCATAGCATTTGCGTTGTACAAATATTGATGCTTTTTATTAGCATCAAACATTAGGTGCATGCTGGAGGGTTCTGATAGTATCTTTTCCTTTTTCCTTACGATTTACTTGTACATCTTTTTTGTACTGTACAGTGTGGACTAATGTTTTGATTCCTTTCTGGTGGCAGTGGTGTTTCTTCCTATTTTGGAATTCAATGGTTGTAGGGTAGTAAAGTTTTTTTAAAGGAGAACTGGTTGTTGGATTAACATAGTGTTTATATGAGATGATTGCTGAATAGTAATATGATCTTTACCAGTAGTTAAATTTTGGTATAAACAATGTACAGGTTAAAATAGGAGATCTTGGAGAAGCAGTTGTAGTAGAAAGGAACCATGCAGCACGCACAATGACCGGAATGCCCGAATACATGGCACTTGAATTATACGAAGAGAACAGTGCAAAAGTGAGTTGTGACTGTATTATGTAAAAGTGAGGAATGTACATATTATTATGACTGTATTATGTATATGTGAGTTGTACAATAGTGGATCACAAAGTTGTACTAATTCAAATATTGAAATAAAATATTTAATTGATTATTTCAGTTCAGTGTAGTATCATTTTATTCAATATAAATATTTATGAAATGTAATGTATAAAGAAACAAAATTCATATTGTTATAATTAATTGTAGTAGGAATTACTACAACGGTGAAAAAAAGTTGTAATATGTATTACTACAACAGTGCAAAAATGTTGTAATATGTATTACTACAACGGTGGAAAACAGTTGTAAAATATACATTTAACAACGGTGTATAAAAGTTGTAAAAGATTTTAGTCTATTACAACTTCTTAATACACGACGGTGGCTCCACTGTTGTAAAAAGTCTTTTACAACTGTTTTCCACCGTTGTAATAGGGTCATTTTTTTGTAGTGGGTTTTTTTGCCTTAACATGATCAGGAGTGATCGTTGCATTCTGGATATGGATTTCTCGAATTATCCAGAATACATCTTCCTTAAATCAGCAAGATATGTTCTAGGGGGAACTTGTTACATTATCTTTTGGCAAAGATCATCTTAATACGAATTTCTACCATCTGGAACAACTCAGGACTTGAGCGTGGACTGGAAATTACTTGAATGAAGTGACAAAGCGTCGCTAGCTTGTAATTTGGATCGGATCTCACCCTCTTGGACCAGCTTTCCATCCTATGGCTCGCCCCCTAGGAATCTGGGCCATCCTAGGGCTCGCCCCCTAGTGTTCATGGCCATCCTAGGGGTCGCCTTTCTAGGGATCAGGGCCATCCTAGGGCTCGCCCCCTAGGGTTCGTGGCCATCCTAGTGCTCGCCCTCCTAGGGCTCGTGACCATCCTAGGGTTTGTCCTCCTAGGGCTCACCCTCATTCTGGGGTTCGGCCCCTAGGGATCGTGGAGCACATAAGGACCACGAACTGCTTACGGCCTCACACCGTTAAACCTATTATCATGGTTATTTTCACTCATATTTTAACACCCCGCATTTTTAATATAGTTAAAAGTATGTAAAAATACGTTTATATCCATAGATAGGTAAATAATGGTGATGTATAATGAAAAATTTATTAATATATGGAAGAGAAGGAAAAATTAATTCTATAACAGTGTACGTAAAAGAGAAGACAATAAAATAAGGATACTTAAGTTAAATATCAGGAACTAAGAAAAATGGACCTCACCATTGCATTCTTCTTGGAAGTCTACTTGGAATAGAGTCCAAGTTTTCGAAAATCGGACTCCGTATGAAAGATTGATGGCCTTCGGAAGATTCAACAAAAATTTAGAATATACATAAGAAAATACCCAGGCAGGTCGAACTAGGGGTCAACCTGGGGGTCGACCTACCCAGGGAGATTGACCTAGGTGTCGACCTACCCAGGGAGGTCGACCTAGGGGCCGACCTTAGTGTTGACCTCCCCCTGATTTTTCCAAATCTGGGCAGTGACGATTTTTGATGTGCTGGACGGACCGGATGGCTTCTAGGGCGATCTAATGGCTCTAAAACACTCTCTACACCTATAAAATAGTTCCTATACCTAACCTAATTCATAAACAATTCCTTCTGACGCTTCCATGCCTAAACTTCAACCAAACATGGCCGCCAAACCCTAGATTAATTTGCATGTTCTTCATCAACTTTGGAGTTTAATCAAATAAAGTAGCAAAGTTCTTCATCAACAATTCATGCTCTTCACCAATAATCAAATAAGAAGACTAAATCAGCGTTCTACCTCAATGCCAAATCACTTATTTCTCCAATCCAGTCAAAGTGAGTGGATTTGAAATATATTTGTTATATAATATTGCTTCTACCGTTTACCATTCCCCATAATGAATATGATGATAGTTTAATAAGACTAGTTATTTTATTTATGCCTACGTTTGAGTTCTCTCCTTTTTATTCTTTCCCCTTTTTATTTTTTGATCTAGGTTATCTCGAACCTAGAAAAAATCTTATTATATATACATACGATTGAAATATGGGAATATTGGGGCATAATTTATCATATGCAATCGAGGAATATAACCTGTAATTTAGGGATTGTGGCATAACAATTTTTATTGCAAATATTGGGTCAATTGGCGAATTGTACAATGGGATTATTCAATGAAATAAAGTCGAATTGGGGATTTTGGAGCGTATTTCAATAATGAATCTTTGGGTATGCTTTGGGAACATGAATCTATGGTGAACAGTGCGCAACTATGAATTTTGATTTATGATGTTAACATGAAATTGGGTAAATTTAACTTGAACTATTAGATATGGAATTGGTATAATTCAATATTAACAACATGTAATTGGATAACATGGATTGGTGAAATTCATTTGTGACTTGAAAAGTAAGCCTAGAGGGTGAATTAGTTTATATGTATGAACGTGGGAATGTTGGGATATATATTGGGAAAATATTGATTACATGAAATTGGGGTATAATTGGATATTGGAAACTGGCATGTTTGGGTATGAATAACATGGAATTGGTTAATTTGGCTATTATTGGATAATTTGAGTAATATGAAATTTGGCTAACTATTATGTAATTGGTGTAGTGAATGACAAATTGGAAATAGGCGTAAAAATGAAATGTAATTAAGTTGAATTTGGAACATATGACATGAATTTGGGGTTTGGGTGAAAGACGATTGTTAATGAATACCTATGACACGAGGTTAGGAGCGTTTGTGGTGTAAGACTGCCTAGAACCGCCAGACAAATCCAGCAACCACAAGCGGGCATCTAATGTGAGAAGTCAACGACAAGAACTTGAGGCATACCGGTTTATGACACAAGGTTAGGCACGCTGTGGTATAAATCTGCCTGGAACCGCCCGGCAAATCCAGCAGCCACGAACGGACGTCTAATGTGAGAGCTCATATATCGTTATGACATTATAAATAAATTAAGAAATACTAACCATAATAAGACATTTGGGTGACATGGGTATGGTTAAGGGTTAATTAGGTGATATAAATGACATGTAAAGCATGACTAATGTCGACTTAACCGTTGTAAGACATATGATGTAAAGCATGACTAAGGTTGAATTAACCGTAGTAAGACATGTATAAGATGTGGAAACTATAATAAAGGGGGTAAAGTGGGACACAGGTGATGTATAAAACAAAATTTAGATATGCTTAACCAAATGGGACCCGTGACGGTATCATAAAGTAATTGAATTGGGTAAAGTTTAAGTAACGGGTTAAGTAAATGGAAGGGTTAAGTCAAATCTAAAATTAATGACAAGAAATGGGGAATGATAAGTAACCTATTATGAATAAACTTGAATAAAGCAAGAAAGGATAATAGGTGGAAATTATAACTTATGGGACAAGATAAGTTATAGCAAACGATAACGAAGATGAGATAACTTATATGTAAAGATATACTTAAATTAAGTGTTTTGGAAAGGAGAAATGTGAAATTTAAAAATGATATAACTGTGGAAAAGAAGCAAATTAAAATCATATATGTTGGTTGGGTTGAGTAATTCTCTGGGGTCCAGTCTGATGTTGATTTCGGTCTTCGGGGCTGGTGTTTAGAGGGTTATTCTCGTAATCAGTATGTATGTGGGATAAGGCATAATTAACTATGAATTAAGTATAACATGTTGTTGAAACCCAAAAAGGGAATAATTTATGAAATTGGAAAATAACATGTTGTGGACTTATTAATGTATTTAAGTGGGTTAAGTATAAATTGAATTAATAAGCAAGGGTAACTTGGTGAATACGAAAAAAAGAAAGCTATTGTGAATAACCAAGTTAAATGAGAACGTTGATGAGGTGGCACAAGCGCGAAATAAATGGTCAGATTTAGGGTCTAATGATATATAAAACTAAGGTGCTTGAAGCAGTACGTGCATTGTAGAATGAATAACCGAACGAGGTAGATCATGATGGTGTTATAAGGCACGAGGAGAGCGCACGTTTGCTATTTTAGTGGCTCCAATGGGCTGGAAGGGGAAGCACGCAGCTTCCTGAGACGTTAAAGGTGCTCCCGGTAGTCCTCTGCAGTGGTTTAGCTTCGGGCTAGGATTACAGAGGTTGGGTATGTGCGGAACTAGCAGGTGGGTGGGCCTTGACTGCACAAGTAGGGGGCATTCAGAAAGCTGTACGCGGTGGCATTAAGGGTGGTTCGGCGATTGCCTCAGGCGGAGGTGGAGGGTCAAGACCAAACGATAGATAGATCATCGGACGTCTGTCACCAGCAGCCTAAGGAATGCGGAAAGACAAGAGCTAACCCCTAGAGATCGTTAACCTTTGCTATCAAGGGATGGGTGTGGGGAGACCCCACATGGATGTTTAGATTGTTTGCTTGTTAGGGATGGTCGCTTAGCCCGTGTGGTCTTTACTAATTGAGGGAGGGGCTGAGGTGGGGCCATAGCCTCCACCAAAAAACCATACCCGAGGGATATCTTTACATTGGACACACTTAGAGGCGGGCCCGTACAGATATAAAAAAGCTCCCGACTGACTTTGTGTTTTTTGGTGTAGCCCTGCCATGGAACTTGGGTGCACAAGTAGAGGTTATGTGCAGTAGAAATATCGAGTACGGTTGATGATACGTACGTGGGAAAGTCTAGGGACAACCATGTCTGCTCTTGGTGGTGTATCGTAGACTAGAGGGCCTTATTCAGTGATGGAACAAAACTCGATCGAATAGTTCGAGGATACCAGTCAGTATGCTTACGTAGCACAGCGATAGTGCTTCTATGCGGATGTAGCGTTGTACGTTACTATAGCATAGGATGAGGGACAGGGCATATTACTGTGGCAATACGGAGGAGACCATGCGAGTGGGGTATCTCGGGGTGTACCTCAGTTTGGGGGTTGCTACATATACACTATATTAGGTTAATCTACTAGGGGGTAGATGGGTGCGACGTGTGTGTAAGCTTTGAGTGCTAATAACATGTATAACCTAATAAATAAGAAAGTGTAATTGAACGGTATATGTAGGATTATTCAAGAAGTGTAGTTTAAATTCATTCACACAGAACTTATGTTCTGACCCCCTCCTCTTAACATTCGCAGGTTAGACAGAGACTTATAGCTTTGGGAATACTAATTTAGCAGTATTGTGATTAAGGTAAAGCTATGTTTTAAATATATTATATTTTACTCCTTCGGCTGTGAGGTGTTTTCCGAACTCTGACATATCCCTTTTCTCTGTCTTTTTCTGCAGCATACTAGAGCAACCAACTCGGGTTTCGGGGAATTGGATTTTTGGAAAAAAATCGGTCCATCGGAATCTGGGTTATTACATCTGGCATCAGAGCATAGGTTTACGATTCCTATAAAGATAATGAGTGAGCGTATTTGTATTTTCAAATATATATATATATATATATATATATATATATAAAATCCTGGATCCATATAGTGGCCCACTAGACATGAAAGGAGTTGGGATATCTAGTTTGTACATTCAAGGATTGAACATAGAAATTTTAAGACACCTAAGAGGATTGGTTGGAAAGTGTACAATATGACTTGGCATTGGATAAAGAAAACATCCCATAAAGTGGAAACTGAAATTTTAGAGTAGTGGGTTTAGAAGTTTAATCTTAGAAACTTGAGAAGGTTGAAAAATGAAAAATGGATTAGGAATATATATAGTCGAGGGAATTGAATTCGTGAAAGTGCCTAGGAAAGTCTAGTTGAGCTGAAGACCCTCTTTGAGTCTAACCCAATGATAGCCTTTTAAGAACTTGAATTTGTAAAAGGATTTTTGGTATTTTCCAAGAATTAGTCTTAAAAGTATTTTGATAAATGCATGTTGGGTTTAAAGCAAAATGGGGTATATTGTGTAAAACAATGATTTCTTGTTTTAAAAGAATTCTCTCACAATAAGGTGCATATTATGGAGCATAAACAGCTTGCTAGTTTTCATATACGAAAAGATGTTTTGAAATTCTATTCTATTACCAATAAATTTTTGATTATTGATTTACGAAGAAATTTTTGTTGGGTGGACAAAATAAGTTGAAGGAATAGAATAGATGTCTGCACCTTATAGCGAGTAGTTAAATTAACATTGTAATTAAAAACAATGTAAGCCCGATAGTTACCCTCATCTACTCCAGTTTTGTGATTTGAAAAAAAAAATCATTTGCAATTTTATTTAGTAACATGTTTTTATGGATTGGGAAATGCAAGTTTTTGAGAAAAAGATAAAAGTTTTACCACTTTTAATTTTAGAAGAAATATTCAATGCAAAGAAGGAGGCAAAACCATACTTTTAAAAGAATGGGGTAGGTAAGGATTAAGGCCTAGAAAGATCGAGATAAAGTTAAGGCTATGAATTAAAGAAATAGAACCTAACTGGAGATCGGTAGAGTTGAGTGATTCTCTGAGTATCAATCTGATGTTGATTTCGGTCTTCGGGGTTGACGCTTAGGGAATTATTCTCTTATCAATTTCTAGTCAAAGATTAGCTAATATTAACCTAATAGAAAATTCCTGTAGATTGCATAAACATTGAGAAAACTAGGTTTGTTGCTTGAGAAAAAGAGATAAAGTATAGGCTAGTAATACACAGCAACAACTAGTAGTGACTACTAGGTAGTGGAAAGGCAAGTAAGTGTAGAGAGTTGGTGGTTGGACTTTTCTTTAGAGAGATAGTCATATGATTCTTGGCCCTTGGTAGTAGCTGTATAGGATGTTGTTTGAGTTAAAAACAGAAAAGCTTATTTGGAAAATAA
Source organism: Allium sativum (assembly GCA_030737875.1). Taxonomy (NCBI): domain Eukaryota; kingdom Viridiplantae; phylum Streptophyta; class Magnoliopsida; order Asparagales; family Amaryllidaceae; genus Allium; species Allium sativum. Next base: position 36,518,905 of record JASFAX010000020.1, on the reverse strand, counting down.
ATTTAAGTAATTGGAGTAAGTCAAATAAGCTAAGAAAGAAAATAGCCCAACTAAGAACAAAATAACAAATCCAATAAAGCAACAAACTTACGGGAAAAGAAAAAGGAAATCTTAAGAAAAAGATAAATAAATATGAAATTTCTCCAAGATAAGTGGAAAAAGAGAAGAAATTTTCTTATGTGGTTGTACTTCGATTGGAAAATAGGAAATCTTTATAGAATAGTTATGTAAAAATCCAAGTGCAATTAAAAAAGAAAAACGGAGGATGTAAAATTTTCCGTTTTCATAACATAAGAAATCGACCTTGGAAAACTAGATTTTTCTAAAATTCGAATTTAATGATGGTTGGTAGGGTTTTGGACGCGAAAATTAGATGAACTATGCTCTTACTCTATAAGAGTGTATGAAAATTTAGACGAAAAATGTTTTGATTTTTCAAAAATATTGCATTCATATAGAACTGAAAGTATATTCAGGATGTGAGCATCATGTTTTGTTAGAGCTTTTAAAGTTTGCATACATACAGATGGATCCCAATTTGGCATACAAACTTTACTATGATGTATCTCACTTTGCACATGTGCACAATGTTTGCAACAATTGGATGCATACTTGATGGATGTATATTGCGGGGGGTTATCTATTTTACTCTTATTGAATTTCGAGGATGAAATTCTTTAAGGGTGGGAGAATGTAACACCCCGCATTTTTAATATAGTTAAAAGCATGTAAAAATATGTGTATATGCATAGATAGGTAAATAATGGTGATGTATAATGAAAATTTTATTAATATGTGGAAGAGAAGGAAAAATTAATTCGATAACAGTGTACATAACAGAGAAGACAATAAAATAAGGATACATAATTTAAATATCAGGAATTAAGAAAAACGAACATTACCATTGCGTTCGTCTTGGAATTCTGCTTGGAATAGAGTCCAATTTTTCGAAAATCGGACTCCGTATGAAAGAGTTATGGCCTTCGGAAGATTCAATGAAAATTCAGAATTTACATAGGAAAATACCCAGGTAGGTCGACCTAGGGGTCGACCTACCGAGGGAGGTCGACTGGGGGTCGACCTTAGTGTCGACCTCCCCCCTGATTTTTCCAGATCTGGGCAGTGACAATTTTTGATGTGCTGGACGGACCAGATGGCTTCTAGGGCGATCTGATGGATCTAAAACACCCTCTACACCTATAAAATAGTGCCTAGACCTAACCTGATTCATAAACAATTCCTTCTGATGCTTCCATGCCGCTAAACTTCAACCAAACAAGGTCACCGCCTCAAAACCCTAAATTAATTTGCAAGTTCTTTATCAACTTTGGAGTTTAATCAAATAAAATAGCAAAGTTCTTCATCAACAATTCATGCTCTTCACCAATAATCAAATAAGCAGATTAAATCACCGTTCTACATCAATGACAAATCACTTATTTCTCCAATCCAGTCAAAGTGAGTGGATTTGAACTATATTTGTTGTATAATATTGCTTCTATCGTTTACCATTCCCCATAACGAATATGATGATAATTTAATAAGATCAGTTATTTTATTTATACCTACGTTTGAGTTCTCTCCTTTTTATTCTTTCCCTTTTTTATGTTTGGATCTAGGTTATCTCGAACCTAGACAAAATCTTATTATATATACGTAAATTGAAATATGGGAATATTGGGGCATAATTTATCGTATGCAATTGAGGAATATAGCCTGTAATTTGGAGATTGTGGCATAACAATTATTATTGCAAATATTGGGACAATTGGCAAATTGTACATTGGGATTATTCAATGAAATAAAGTCGAATTAGGGATTTTGGAGCATATTTCAATAATGAATCTTTGGGTATGCTTTGGGAACATGAATCTATGCTGAATAGTGCGCAACTAAGAATTTTGACTTATGATGTTAACATGAAGTTGTGTAAATTCAATTGGAACTATTGGATATGGAATTGGTATAATTCAATATTAACAACAAGTAATTGGATAACATGGATTGGTGAAATTCATTTGTGACTTGAAAAGTAAGTCTAGAGGGTGAATTAGATTATATGTATGAACATGGGAATGTTGGGATATATATTGGGAAAATATTGATTATATGAAATTGGGTGTAGCACCCCACCTCCATTAAGGTCACTCACAAAGGGAATACCTTAACTTCGGTGGAGCATTTTTAGTACAAGATGCAGAAAAATTACAAACAGACAAATAAAGCAGCGAAAAATAAATAACCTCTATTGATTAAACAGCTTGTACAAAGATTGTTTTACAACACCAATACTTATTACAAGAAAGAATCTATATTGCTTAATATATAAGAAGCACAAACTGACAATGATATCCCCAATAGAGCACGAGCCAGCCATCGCAGTAGAAAATGGAGTTCAAAGCCATGCGCCAAAGAATCTACAAGCTCGGAAAGAGTAACGACCCAAAATGAGCTGAGCTGTTCCCTCCCTGATTACTTGGGGTGGAGGGGAAACGGAAGAAAAGAGGCGAAAGCAAACTAGGTTAGATATAAAGTCTGGTAAGTCCAGTGATTGTTATTATTTAAACAAGGAAAAAGGTCATGACATGAATAAACTAAATATAAGACTAAACCATAGTAACAAGATAACATGGGGTAAGCAAGGGATATGGCAAGATAAACTGAATGTACCGATAAACTGAATGTACTGGTAAATTGAATGTACTGATAAACTGAATGCGCTTCTACTCCTTCTCTGCTTCGCAACTACACTGCTATACAGATTTCTATATCTCTGCACTACCTACTAGTGTCCAAACTAGTAATCTATGATCATATGATAACGTGATCCCAATCCCCATACTTGCGGTTGCCTTCAGGTGTACATCTATTATGGGGGCTCCATTTATTACCTAGATCTAATCTGGGGTTTACTATCGAGCACTTCCTAGATTCAACCAGATTTTACGTAACCCAGGCCACTGGGGTTTATGCTACCTTTTGAACGCTTCTCGGATTCAGGGTTTACGCGACCTAGGTCCAACTAGGGATTATGTTATATACTTTGTATTAATTTTCGATGTGTTTGTGTCAGTCGGCCCTCTCCTGTGTGTAGATACTCTATGCTGGCCCCACCATAAGGTGTATCAAGCCTTATAATAGCGACCCGACAAGATTCAAGATGCACAGTGTATAACTACTAGTACCCAGTGCTTGCTTTTTCCACTCCGGAGTACGTGCACGCCCGTAAACTGTCGGAACCTACACTGACGTACCCCCTGCCGCTAATTTTGACCGCTTATAATCAGCCCAGTAATCGTGCCCCACCCTGCCTAGCTCAGAGTACCGTGATACATCTATGTGGGTTACTGCTGAAATCGGTCCCCGTTACTAGGGTTTCCTACTGGTTAAGTTTGTGGGCCTATATATATATATATACAATATTACCCACCTACACATGATGTACTTAACCCTCCCACCGATTCAAGCATGTCTATTTAATGGCTAAGTTTGTGGGCCTATGTGTACTAATATTACCCACCGATCCCGATATGTATTTAACCCTTCCACTGGTCCAAGCATGTTTATTAAATGGTTAAGTGTTATCCATTCATTCAAATTAACTTAACTTGCCCACTAATCATGTTATATATATATATATACATATAGTGGTTAAGTGTTCCCCTTGTGTTACTTAACCCCCATCACATATCATGTTATATATATATTTATTTATTTATTTATTTATTTATTGGTTAAGTGTTCCTCTTGTGTTACTTAACCCTATCACACATCATGTTATATATATATACACATATATTGGTTAAGTGTTCCTCTTGTGTTACTTAACCCTATCACACATTATGTTATATATATATATATATATATATATATATATATATTGGTTAAGTGTGTCCTATTAACTTAACCTCACCCACTTGTCTAATTAACATGTTATGACAGTTAAGTGTTCTAGTTTTACTTAACCTCACCCACATGCCTAGTTAACATGTTATGACGGTTAAGTGTTATAAATTTACTTAACCTCACCATCTGGTCTAGCTATCATGTTAAACACTTACTTAACCTTGCCCACTTGTCTAGTTAACATGTTATTATCGTTAAGTGTTCCCTTAGTTACGTAACCCCCCATTAGTCTTGCCTTGTTAACATGTTAAGTTGGTTAAGTGTCCAAATTAACTAGACCCCCATCAACCTTGTCTAGTTGACATGTTGAATTGGCTAAGCGTTTTCTCGATTACTTAACCCCACCCTTCTTGTCTTTGTTAACATGTTATTACAGTTAAGTGTTTCCCTAATTACTTAACTATGCTACTTCTAGCTTGATTTATTCATGAGCCTCAATTAATTAATTAATTAAAGCGCCAACCACTCACATTAGACAGATATTGTTGTGGTTAATAGATGTGCCGGTCGGTTCTGGGCAGGTTTACACCACAACTCAGTCTAACCTCGGGTCTTTCTGGGCTTGATGCACTAACCACCCACATTAGACAGGTATTGTTGTCGTCACTGAATGTGCCGGTTGGTTCCGGGCAGTTTTACACCACAACTCAGTCTAACATCGGGTTAGGCATATTCGTCTTTTACTAAGTTTACATATTTACTATTTATGTAAAATTTTCCGTAAACCAATTTAGCCTAGAACATAATCAACTTTCATGCAAATTAACATGCTTATATTCTATGCCAAAACTTGATTTACCAATCAATTAACCCAACTTGCATTTTATACCAATTTAGATTTAATATTCCCCTTTTTCAATTTATGCCCGGTCTAGATTAATATTCCAATTTATGGTTCATGTCAAAACAAGATTTAATATTCTAGTTTACCGTTTATGTCCAAAAATTGGTTTACACACCAGTTACACACATTACGGCCAATTAAATTTATCAGTTTATGCCCAGGTCTAATATGCATGTAAATCATTCACTATTATAGCAAATTTAGTTTATGCCAACATATTTTTTATGCCAAATTAACTTAATTAAGCTATGCCGGAATTCCCGCGCTGTAATCGTACGTATAACATGATTTCACAAGTTTCTAAGTACTCATTAAATGATACTAATAGTATCAAAGCAAGGAATAGGGGATAAGCATGAAAATTGACATAAAAGAATAGCCATGCAAGAATGAACCAAATACAAAAATAATGGTTCCAATGGGTTTGATGTACATAATGGTGAATAGGAATAAACTAGCCAAGTTACACACTAAGTATGAGATCTACATAATCAAGGGAATAGGCACAGTTGATTTGGTCCAACATAATGCCAGTTCAAGGTACAACATGATCGGTTAATTGTATCAATGGGAATAGTCATAAGCAACTAACTACAATAGTCATAGGCAAATAACCACAATAGTCATGGGCGAGCAATAACAATAATTTCTTAACCAATGTCATAGGCAATAGTCTCATAGTCATGAATCTTGGTAATAGTCTCATAGTCATGAATCATATGCAATAGTCTCAAAATTATGAATCATAGCCATAGTCATAGGCAACAGTCTTATAGTCATAGTCATATGTAATAGTCTCTTTGTCATGAATCATAGTCATAGGCGATAGTTTCATGGGCAACAGTTTCATAGTCATAGTCTTAGGCAAAAGTCCAATAATCATAGTCATTGGAAATTAGCCACAATAAGTTCTAGGCCACAAGCGAGAATCAGATCCAAAGGCAAAGATAAGGTTAGATTTGACATAAGCATGAATCAAAAATAATTAACTTGCCAATTGGTATAGTTCTATATTTTGATTCATTACATTCACAATTTTAATTACACGTTCAAATCTATGGAATAACCGAACTTACAGTGATTGGTTTAAAAAAGGCGATTTGCTATGATTCGAGTGACGTTGCTTGAAGAGGAATGCCTGTGGTTCAACTTGAAGCTTTAACTTGATTTGAATCTCCAATTTGAAGAAGAACTATAACTTGTTTTTAATGGAGAATAAGATTTACTTTAATGGTGGAGTCTAGAGAGAAATAGCATGTATATGCCTAAAAGAATTTGTATGGAGAAACCTTAGGTCTAGGCATTCTTTTATAGGTGTAGAGAGTGTTTTAGAGCCATTAGATCGCCCTAGAAGCCATCCGGTCCATACAAAATAGGTCAAAATCGTTGCAGTCCAGATCTGAAAAAACAAGGCAGTTCGACCACAAGGTCGACCCCCTGGTCGAGCTATAGGGGGGAGGTTGAACCCCTGGTCGACCTATGTACATAGGTCGACCCCCTGGTCGATCTGGGTCCTAGGCAGGAAATTTTCCGCCCAGCCCAGGATTGTGTTTTGAATTCGAATTTTGAATCTGTTTTTATCTATTTAAATTCTTGAAACTTCTTAAGGCCATAACTTCTTCATACGGAGTCCGATTCATGCAAACTCGGACTCTACCTCAAGCAGAATTCCAAGACAAACGCAACGGAATAAACCATTTCCCTGAATTCTTCTCTTAAAAATTAAGTATACTTTGTTTTGTTACATTAACGTTTATAGAAAATACAGGGTGTTACACTCTCCCCTCCTTAAGGATTTCGTCCTCGAAATCTTCAAGTTAAGAAGAATATATCCTAACATCCAGCATCCATCTACTCAACCATTCAATCACAGGTATCCATTATCCCTAAAAGGATTTCTAATGCTTTCATGATTCTATACATAGTGTGTTTACATGTCCTTATCTAATGTGAAATCAGGCAGTCTACTGATTCAGTTGACCTTCTTAATGCGAATTATGTCAGTGCCATGAGTCCATCATGTATGCAATTATCCCTAGTCATGTAAGAACTATATGTGTGCATATTCATTCATCCATATGATAACACATCAAGTTTTAATCCATATACAAATACATATACGCATATGCAAACATGAAAGTGACTGACCCGATCTAGTGCCTAATTTGTGTATACGCATCCACGAGCAACCTCTAGCAACCACTTGCAACCATCAATCATAACATGTTTCAAATACATTATTATATCCATTGGTTTCTACCTAAGGATCACGAAGATAGGACCTAGAGGATATACTTAAAGGATAAATATTACAGAGAAAGTGGAATCAAGGATATACCTTCAAAAAAGGTATGATGCGTGTATCTGGTCTTCAGTCTTTTAAGTTGCAACTTCTTGAGCTTCAATCCACTGTACCTTAACTAATTTAACTTCGCGATCGCGAAGCTTCTTGGCCTCCATTTCGAAAACCCACTAGTAAAGATAGGATCCCTCTCACTTACAATGCTAGAGGGTATCCAATGTAGTCGAACTATCTTCCCGAGAAAAACATATGTTAATCATGATACCAAGTGTATATACCTAAGATGATTAGAGGTCTCTCCTCTACTTAGCTTATCCATCATGCTGCAAATCTAAGGGTCTAAAGCTAATGGTTACTATGTGCTTATTACCTCTCTTAAGGTCAGTCTAACTTAGGGTGCCAGCCCCAACCATTTATTTCTCATGCAAACCATCCTAGTTGAACTCGACATCCCTCAAGTACAAGCCCTAAAAGCCTAAACCAATATCATACAAGCACCCAAGGGATACCTCCTCCGAATTTGGGTGATCTATGTGAGATGATACAAACAAAAAAACCAAACAATTGAGCACTTTAACGACTCCGGCTATCCTCGCCAATCTTGCTCCAGAATTATCGTTGATCGCATAACTGGCTTTGCTGTGTCATCTAGATACATGCCGAAGTCTGTCTCGAATTTTAGGGGAAACCCCTTACCCTAATCAAAACATCTTGCATACTCATGGACTACCCCAACGGATCTAAAATCGTTGATAGATAAGTAAAGTGATTCTAAGTAGCTAAGACAAACTGATCCCTTAGGATTGAACGAAATCTCAAGGGTATTCTCGAGGCAAGTCGAAAGTCTAACTACCCTTGTTTCATAATTGCTAGCTAACCAAACAATGACTAGAATCAACCCGTAGCCCAAAAACATAAGCATAAATATATCTATTCTCAAATCCTCACAAGTCAAAGATAAATGGGTCGAACCAGCAATTGGATTTGAGACTATAATGGGATCCTTTACTACACAATATCTAGGGGAAGAGACTCAACTATGGAAGAAGATATATATATACGGATGTGAAGCGCTAAAATCGGAAGGAGTACTAACCGGATAATCAAAAAGGAAAAACTCTTTCAACCAAAATCTTACAGCCTCTCTCTCAGGTATGCTGGCGGTGAGAGCATGCACTCGACTTCCGGAAAATCCTGTCCCTTGTTCTTTCCCTTGCCCATAATTATACGACCCGTTATACCAAAATAAAGATACTTCCTCTTGTTTTAGATTTTACTATTTGTTTCCTCCACTCCTTTGTGAACCAAGTCCATATCCATGGGTTCTTCATCCTTGTGTTGTGCTCCGTAGCCAGACCCCCTCATTCTCAACTTTGTCATCCTTGTGTAACTTGTTGACATGTCTCTTGAAAGCTGCCTCCATCGCACGGGGAATCCTACAAAGCTTGAAAGAATATTATGGCTACAGATGGAAGTTGGGTGCTTATTTTCCCTTTGACAAGTGTCACAGTCTCATCAATCCTACGGAACCATGTCGCGATGAGGTTACCCCCCAAAAAGCCAGGAGCCCCAGCGGCTTAGGAAAGAAGGAAACAAGGATTCAAATAGAGGATCAAAAAGATAGTGCATATGGCTTTGGGGAATATGCCTTTAAAAGCAAAACTTTTCTTTAGAAAATGATTCTTTTAAAACCGTTTTGAAAATAATTTTTCAAATCTTTTATCTGATCCGGTAACCTTTAGCTCTGGTACCAACTGTAACACCCCACCTCCGTTAAGCTCACGCACAAAGGGAATGCCTTAACTTCAGTGGAGCATTTTTATTACAAGATGCAAAAAAATTACAAGACAGACAAATGAAGCAGCGAAAAATAAATAACCTTTATTGAATAAACAACTTGTACAAAATTGTTTTACAACACCAATACTTATTACAAGAAAGCATCTGTCTTGTTTAATATATAAGAAGCACAAACTGACAATGATATTCCCCAAAAAAGCATGAGCCAGCCATAGCAGTGGAAAATGAGTTCAAAGCAATGCACCAAAGAATCTACAAGCTCGGAAAGAGTAACGGCCCCAAAATGAGCTGAGCTTTTCCCTCCCTGACTACCTAAGGGGGAGGGGGAATGGAAGAAAAGAGGCGAAAGCAAACTAGGTCAGACATAAAGTCTAGTAAGTCCATTGATTCTTAGTATTCAAACGATGAAAAGTGTCATGACATGAATAAACTAAATATAAGATTAACCTTAGTAACAAGATAACATAGGGTAAGCATGGGATATGGCAAGATAAACTGAATGTACTGATAAACTGAATTCGCTTCTACTCCTTCTCTGCCTCGCAACTACCCTGTTATACTGATTTCTATATCTCTGCACTACCTACTAGTGTATAAACTAGTAATCTATGATCATATGATAACGTGATCCCAATCCCCATACTTGCGGTTGCCTTCAGGTGTACATCTATTATGAGGGTTCCATTTATTACCTATATCTAATCTAGGGTTTACTATCGAGCACTTCCTAGATTCAACCAAGGTTTACGCTACCCAGGGTCATTGGGGTTTATGCAACCTATTGAACGCTTCTCGGAATCAGGGTTAACGCGACCTAGGTCCAACTAGGGGTTATGCTACCTACTTTGTATTAATTTTCCATGTGTTTGTGTCAGTCGGCCCTCTCTTATGTGTAGATACTCTGTGTTGGCCCCAAAATAAGGTGTATCAAGCCTTATGATAGCGACCCGACATGATTTAAGATGCACAGTGTATAACTACTGGTACCCAATGCCTGCTTTTTCCACTCCGGAGTACAAGCACACCCGTAAACAGTCGGAATTTACACTGACGTACCCTCTGCCGCTATTTTTAACTGCTTAAAATCAGCCAAGTAATCGTGCCCCACCGTGCCTAGCTCAAGGTACCGTGATAGATCTATGTGGGTTACTGTTGAAATGGGTCCCCGTTACTAGGATTTCCTACTGGTTAAGATTGTAGGCCTATATATATACAATATTACCCACCTACACGTGATGTACTTAACCCTCCCACTGATTCAAGCATGTCTATTTAATGGGTAAATTTGTGGGCCTATATGTACTAATATTACCCACCGATCCCGATATTTACTTAACCCTTCCACTGGTTCAAGCATGTTTATGAAATGGTTAAGTGTTATCCATTCATTCAAGTTAACTTAACTTGCCCACTCATCATGTTATATATGTATATATATATATATATATATTTATATATATATAGGTTAAGTGTTCCCCTTGTGTTACTTAACCCTTATCACATATCATGTTATATATATATATGTTAAGTGTTCCTCTTGTGTTACTTAACCCTATCACACATCATGTTATATATATATATATATATATATTGGTTAAGTGTGTCCTATTAACTTAACCTTACCCACCCACTTGTCTAATTAACATGTTATGATAGTTAAGTGTTCTAATTTTACTTAACCTCACCCCCTTGCCTAGTTAACATGTTATGACGGTTAAGTGTTCTAAATTTACTTAACCTCACCGTCTAGTCTAGTTAGCATGTTAAACACTTACTTAACCTTACCCACTTGTCTAGTTAACATGTTATTATCGTTAAGTGTTCCCTTAGTTACTTAACCCCCCATTAGTCTTGCCTTGTTAACATGTTAAGTTGGTTAAGTGTCCAAATTAACTTGACCGCCATCAACCTTGTCTAGTTGACATGTTGAATTGGCTAAGCGTTTTCTCGATTACATAACCCCACCCTTCTTGTCTTTGTTAACATGTTATTACGGTTAAGTGTTTTCCTAATTACTTAACCTCGCCACTTCAAGCTTGATTTATTCATGAGCCTTAATTAATTAATTAATTAAAGCACCAACCACTCACATTAGATAGATATTGTTGTTGTTGTTACTGGATGTGCGGTCGACTCCGGGCAGGTTTACACCACAACTCAGTCTAACCTCAGGTCTTTCTGGGCTTGATGCACTAACCACCCACATTAGACAGGTATTGTTGTGGTCACTGGATGTGTCGGTCGGTTCCGGGCAGTTTTACACCACAACTCATTCTAGCCTCGGGTTAGACATATTCTTCTTTTACTAAATTTATATATTTACTATTTATGTAAATTTTTCTGTAAACCAATTTTGCCTAGATCATATTCAAATGTCATGCAAATTAACATGCTTATATTCTATCCCAAAACTTGATTTACCAATCAATTAGCCCAACTTGCAGTTTATACCAATTTAGATTTAATATTCCCCTTTTTCAATTCATGCCCAATCTAGATTAATATTCCAATTTATGGTTTATGTCGAAACTAGATTTAATATTCTAGTTTACCGTTTATGCCCAAAACTTGGTTTACACGCCAATTACACACTTTGCAGCCAATTAAATTTATCAATTTATGCCCAAGTCGGACATGCATGTAAATCATTCACTATTATAGCAAATTTAGATTATGCCAACATATTTTTTATGCCAAATTAACATAATTAAGCCACGCCCAAATTCCCGTGCCATAATCGTATGTATAACATGATTTCACAAGTTTCTAAGTACTCATGAAATGATACTAATAGTATCAAAGCAAGGAATAAGGGATAAGCACGAGAATTGACATAAAAGAATAGCCATGCAAGAACGAACCAAATACAAAAATAATGGTTCCAACGGGTTTGATGTACATAATAGTGAATAGGAATAAACTAGCCATGTCACACACTAAATATGAGATCCACATAATCAAGGGAATAGGCATAGGTGATTTGGTCCAACTTAATGCCAGTTCAAGGTACAACATGATCGGTTAATTGTAACAATAGGAATAGTCATAAGCAACTAACTACAATAGTCATAGGCAATTAACCACAATATTCATGGGCGACTAATCACAATAATTTCTTAACCAATGTCATAGGCAATAGTCTCATAGTCATGAATCTTGGTAATAATCTCATAGTCATGAATCATATGCAATAGTCTCAAAATTATGAATTATAGTCATAGTCATAGGCAACAGTCTTATAGTCATAGTCATATGAAATAGTCTCTTTGTCATGAATCATAGTCATAGGCGATAGTTTCATCGGCAACAGTTTCATAGTTATAGTTTTAGGAAAAAGTCCCATAATCATAGTCATTGGAAATTAGCCACAATAAGTTCTAGGCCACAATCAAGAATCAGATCCAAAGGCATAGATAGCGTTAGGTTTGACATAAGCCTGAATCAAAGATAATTAACTTGCAAATTGATATAGTTCTATATTTTGATTTATTACATTCACAATTCCAATTACACGTTCAAATCTAAGGAAAAAACGAACTTACAGTGATCGGTTTAGAAAAGGCGATTTTCTGTGATTCGAGTGATGTTGCTTGAAGCGGAATGCCTATGGTCCAACTTGAAGCTTTAACTTGATTTGAATCACCAATTTGAAGAAGAACTATAACTTGTTTTTAATAGAGAATAAGATTTATTTTAATGGTGGAGGCTAGAGAGAAACGGCATGTAGACGCCTAAAAGAATTTGTGTAGAGAAACCTTAGGTCTAGGCATTCTTTTATTTATATACAGAGTGTTTTAGAGCCATTAGATCGCCCTAGAAGCCATCCGGTCCGTCCAGAATAGGTCAAAATTGTTGCAGTCCAGATCTGGAAAACAGGGAAGGTCGACCCCCTGGTCGACTTATGTACACAGGTCGACCCCTGGTCGACCTGGGTTGTAACACCCCGTATTTTCTGTGAACGTATAAGTAAAAAATCAGAGAATAATTAGATTTTAAAATAATAATCAAGGGAAACAGGTTGTGCCATTGCGTTCTTCTCGAAATTCTGCTTGAAAACGAGTCCGAGTTTTCGAAAAACGGAGTCCGTATGACCAAGTTATGACCTTCAGAAGTTTCAGGAATTTGAATAAAATAAAACAGTTCGAAATTCAAATTCGAATTTCGAATTCAAACCCAAAAGCGGGCTGGGCGGGAAATTTCCCGCCCAGGACCCAGGTCGACTGGGTGGTCGACTGGGTAGTCGACCTCCCCCTGACCAGGTCAACTGCGTAGTTGACTTGGGGGTCGGCCTGCCCCGAATATCCAGATCCAAGGCTGAGTTCATTTCTGCATATCTAGACCGATTTCTGTACCAAATTCGTGACTCTAATCCTATATAAACTCACACCTAGCCTCATTCTCTCCACACCATTTCATTCTGTCTATATTCTGCCTCTGTTCTAATTAAAAATAAAAATGGCGTCGCTACCCTGCTGGAATCAAAACTTGGACTGATGCATCTTCTTCCAACCTGAATAGAATTAAAAAGCTAAATCAAATCTCAAATCCACGTTTAGAGCTACGACAACAATTAAATAGGAATAATTCAGCATTTCTGCATCGACAACAGTTTATTGTCCTTTCTTAAAACCACGAAAGGCAAGTACAGTTATTTTCCACTATAAACTGTAATTATAATTGTGACATGATTGTAAATCTGAATTTGAGGTTGTGTACGTTCTGTTCTGATATATTTTATTCTGTATCTTTGTCTTCTTTCTGTTCTATAACCAGGCTACCACGAGCCTACGCCACATCTCATAAGAGATTAATTCACGAACGCTAAATTTTGGAAAAATAATAATGCATAATTGGACATGAAACTGTTGCATATGAGACTATTGCCTATGACTATGATTCATTGACTATGAGACTATTGCCTATGACTATGATTCATGACTATGAGATTATTGCCTATGACATTGAATAAGAAACTATTGTGATTAGTCGCCCATGACTATTGTGGTTAGTTGCCTATAACTATGGTAGTTAGTTTCTTATTCCTATTCCCTTAATGATGTTAGATCTCATATTTAGTATGTAACTTTGCTAGTTTATTCCCATTCACTGTTATGTACATCGAGCCTATAGGGCCATTTCATGAGTATTTAGAGAACTTGTGGAAACATGTTATACGGGGATTAGGCGTAGCTTAATTAAGTAAATATGGCATAGCAAATATGTTGGCATATTCTGAGTTGGCTATAATAGAGAATGATTTAAATTTGTATTAGTCTTGGACATAAAGGATGAACTAGAATTAGTTTTGACATGAACTGTAAATGGGAATATTAAGGCTAAAATTTGGGGCATATATTGTATTATGAATTATGACCTTGATTTAGGCATGTAAGTTTAGGCTAAATTTATGATTAGGCAAGATATGTAAATAGAGTTTTAGATATATAATCTGCTAAATCTGTTATCTACTAAAATCTATTAAATTGCCTAATCTGTTATCTGCTAAAACTGTTGAATTGCCTAAACTGCTAAATCTATTATCTATTAAATCTGTTGAATCGCTTAAACTGCTAGATCTGCTACCGGTTGAATTGTATGATCTGTTGAAGCTAGATAATGGTAATCTGAGTATGGAAATCCGTAGGCTCGACCTAAGATTTGGTAGAACATGGAAATTTGATTAATCTGTTATATCCTATGAAGAAGTTTAATCTGTTAAATAAACTGAATTAGTCTGATATCTGAAAAATCTGTGTTGGAATGAATTGGCTATGACATGAGGTTAGGCTCTGTTTGCGGTAAAAGCCTGGCCGGAACCAACCAGCTTAACCAGCGACCGCAAACTGTCAATCTAATGTGAGAGGTCGTAGGCATAACTAAAAATTTGCTTAGACACGAGGTTAGGTCTGGCTTGTGGCAGAAGTCTGCCCGGAACCGCCTGGCATATCCAACGGCTACAAGCTACCGACCTAATGTGAGAGGTCTGTGCATTAATATTTAATTAATGCAAATCTGGGATAAATATGATGTCTAAAATGTGTTAGGTGGATTGGGTTAAACCAATTGGACTAATGAATTTAACAAACCCATTTCGTGAATCTGTAGGCCCAATTACAAAGTTAGACAAATCTATAAATCTGTTAAATCCGTATATCCAATCCGTTAGTCTGAAAACTTGTCTGATCTGTGAACTAGTTGATCTGAACTCTGTATGTCTGAACTTGTAAATAAGTTAATCTGAAATTTGTTAGTTTGGGGACACAACGTTAGGAGGTAAATTACTTGTGTCATCTGTTGTTTGGGACCATATTAGTCAGTAACCATTTATGGTATCAAAACTTTGACCCAACAGTAGGTAGGGTCCGGGCACACTTACTGAACTAATTATAAGCGGGTCATTCTGATAATGGCGAGAGGTGTTGATGGTGTGTTCCAACCGGGTCCTGTGCGTGCATGGATCCCGGTCTACCTCTGAGGATGTAAGACGCCGTGACATCTGTAAATAGGTCTGTGCCAATTTGTTGTCACTTTAGGGAGTGATACACCCTACTGTGGAGTCGACACAGGGTATTTATGTTTTAGGGAGCCGATCGCTTGGGGTAGGGTTTTAAGGTACACTTAGTTCTGTCTGTTTCTGTTGGTACCCTCTGTTTCTATTGGGTGGCAACATCTGTCTGTCTCTGCGTGGTACCGTCTGTTCGGGTGGTAAAGACCCATTTACTAGTGTACACCTAATTCTACATTCTGTTTCCGTAGGGATTAATCTGTTTCTGTTTCTGTACCTTCTGTTTGGATGGTAAAGGCCCATTATTAGCATTTTGTTTCTGTCTGTTTCTGTTCAGGTGGTAAAGGCCCATTATTAGCATTATGTTTCTGTTGGGGTGGTAAAGGCCCATTACTAGCATTCTCTTCTGTGGAAATTATTCTATTCCCGTTTCTGTTTCAGTTTAGACATTAGGGTGACACCTAATCCTGTTATACTAGTATTAGTGCAGAGAAATGAAAAGTAATGTTATTCTGTTTCTTCTGTTTAACCTAAGTACATATGCTACTCCTGTTACTGTTATTTCTTATCCGGCTTATTTTCATTTCATGATTATTATTATCTGTTCATATGCTGAAAGTCACTGGACTTGCCAGACTTTATGTCTGACCTTGCTTGTTTTCGCCCCTTTTTCTTCCGTTCCCCCCCAGGTTTTCCAAGGAGGGAACACTTTAGCTTGATCCGGATTTCTTCTGCTTGAAGTACTTAGAGTGCTTAAAGTATGGCTTGACTCCTTAAGGAAGCTTCTGTGGGGATTATGATTTTAAAGTTTTGTACTCCGATGATTTTCTGAACAAGACTGATATTTATGTACTTGAGTTTTTGGTTAAGATGTAACCCTACTGTTTTCTGTTTTCCGCTGTAATAAAGTTATAATTTCTCAAGTATTGTTTATCTGTCTTGTAAAATTCTGTTCTGTCTACTAAAACGCTCCACCAAAGTTAAGGCATTCTCTTTGTGAGTGACCTTAATGGAGGTGGGGTGTTACATGGGCCCTGGGCGGGAAATTTCCTGCCCATCCCGGGTGTGTGTTTTGAATTCGAATTTTGAATCTATTTTTATTTACTTAAATTCTGGAAACTTGTGAAGGCTACAACTTCTTCATACGGAGGCCGATTCATGCAAACTCGGACTCTATCTCAAGAAGAATTCTGACACGAACGCAATGGCATAACCCATTTCCCTTAATTCTTCTCTTAAATATTAAGTATGCTTTGCTTTGATTTGTTACATTAACGTTTACAGAAAATACGGGGTGTTGCATTGGGGTATAATTGGATATTGGAAATTGGCATGTTTGGGTATGAAAAACATGGAATTGGTGAATTTTGCTATAATTGGATAATTTGGATAATATGAAATATGGCTAACCATTATGTATTTGTTGTAGTGAATGAAAAATTGGAAATAGGCATAAAAATGAAGTGTAATTAAGTTGAATGTGGGACATATGACATGAATTTGGGGTTTGGGTAAAAGACGATTGTTAATGAACACCTATGACACGAGGTTAGGCGCGTTTGTGGTGTAAGACTGCCCAGAACCGCCCAACAAATCCAGCAACCACAAGTGGACGTCTAATGTGAGAGGTCAACGACAAGAACCAGAGGCGTAATGGTTTATGACACGAGGTTAGGCGCGTCGTGGTATAAGTCTGGCAGGAACCGCCCAGCAAATCCAGCAGCCACGAACGGACGTCTAATGTGCGAGGTCATACATCGTTACGGCATTATAAATAAATTAAGAAATACTAGCCATAATAAGACATGTGGGTGACATGGGTAAGGTTAGAGGGTTAAGTGGGCCATATAAATGACAAGTAAAGCATGACTAATGTGACTTAACCATTGTAAGGCATGTGATGTAAAACATGACTAAGGTAGACTTAACCGTAGTAAGTCATGTGTAAGATATGGAAACTATAATAAAGGGGTTAAGTAGGACACGGGTGACGTATGAAACAAAATTTAGATATGCTTAACCAAATAGGACCCGTGACGGTATAATAAAGTAATTGAATTGGGTAAAGGTTAAGTAACGGGTTAAGTAAATGGAAGGGTTAAGTCAAATCTAAAATTAATGACGAGAAATGCGGAATGATAAATAATATGAGTAAACTTGAATAAGGCAAGAAAGGATAATAGGTGGAAATTATAACTTATGGGACAAGATAAGTTATAGGAAACGATAAGGAAGATGAGATAACTTATATGTAAAGACACACTTAAATTAAGTGTTTTGGAAAGGAGAAATGTGAAATTTAAAAATGATATAAGTTATATGAGTGGAAAAGAAGTAAATTAAAATCATATATGTTGGTTGCGTTGAGTAATTCTCTGGGTGCTAGTCTGATGTTGATTTCGGTCTTCGGGGCTGGTGTTTAGAGGGTTATTCTCGTAATCAGTATGTATCTGGGATAAGGCATACTTAACTATGAATTAAGTATAACATGTTGTTGTAACCCAAAAAGGGAATAATTTATGAAATTGGAAAATAACATGTTGTGGGCTTATTAATGGACTTAAGTGGGTTAAGTATAAATTGAATTAATAAGCAAGGGTAACTTGGTGAATACGAAAAAAAAGAAAGCTAATGTCAATAACCAAGTTAAATGAGAAAGTTGACGATTTGGCACAAGCGTGAAATAAATGGTCAGACTTAGGGTCTAATGACATATAAAACTAAGGCGCTTGAAGCAGTCCATATGTTGTAGGATGAATAACCCAACGAGGTGGATCATGATGGTGTCATAAGGCACGAGGAGAGCGCACGTTCGCTATTTTGGCGGCTCCAACGGACTGGAAGGGGAAGCACGCAGCTTCCTGAGACGTTAAAGGTGCTCCTGGTAGTCCTCTATAGTGGTTTAGCTTCGGGCAAGGATTACAGAGGTTGGGTCTGCCCGGAACTACCTGGTGGGTGGGCCTTGACTGCACAAGTAGGGGCAGTTAGAATGTTGTACGCGGTGGCATTAAGGGTGGTCTGGGGATTGCCTCAAGCGGAGGTGGAGGGTCAAGACCAAACGATAGCAAGATCATTGGACGCCTGTCACCAGCATCCTAAGGAATGCGGAAAGACAAGAGCTAACCCCTAGAGATCGTTAACCTTTTCTATCAAGGGACGGGTGAGGGGAGACCCCACATGGATGTTCAGATTGTTTGCTTGTTAGGGGTGGTCGCTTAGCGCATGTCGTCTTTACTAGTTGAGGGAGGGGCTGAGGTGGGGCCATAGCCACCACAGAAAATCCAGACCCGAGGGATATCTGTACATTGGACACTCTTAGAGGCGGGCCCGTACAGATATAGAAAAGCTCCTGACCGAGTTCCGTGTTTTCTGGTGTAGCCATGCCATGGAACTTGGGTGCTCAAGTAGAGGTTATGTGCAGTAGAAACATCGAGTACGATTGACGATACATACATGGGAAAGTCTAGGTACAACCATGTCTCCTCTTGGTGGTTTATCGTGGACTAGAGGGCCTTATTCAGTGATGGAACCAAACTCGATCTAATAGTTCGAGGATATCAGTCAGTACGCTTGCATAGCACAACGATAGTGGTTCTATGCAGATGTTGCGTTGTACGTTACTATGGCATAGGATGAGGGACTACGCATATTACTGTGGCGATACGGATGAGACTGTGCGAGTGGGGTATCACAGGGTGTACCTCAGTTTGGGGGGTAGCTACATATACACTATGTTAGGTTAATCTACTCGGGGGTTGATGGGTGCGACATGTGTGCAAGCTTTGAGTGCTAATAACACGCATAACCTAATAAATAAGAAAGTATAATTGAACGGTACATGTAGGATTATTCAAGAAGTGTAGTTTAAATTCATTCACACAAAACTTATGTTCTGACCCCCTCCTCATAACATTCGCAGGTTAGACAGAGACTTATAGCTTTAGGAATACTGATTTAGCAGTATTGTGATTATGGTAAAGCTATGTTTTAAATATATTATATTTTACTCCTTCCGTTGTGAGGTGTTTTCCGAACTTTGACATATCTCCTTTCTCTGTCTTTTTCTGCAGGATATCAGAGCAACCAACTTGGATTTCGTGGGATTGGATTTTTGAAAAAAAGTCCATCGGAATCTAAGTTGTTACATCTGGCATTAGAGCATAGATTTACGATTCCTATATAGATAACGAGTGAGCGTATTTGTATTTTCAAAAATATAAATATATTTATAAACTAAGATCCATATAATGGCCCACTAGACATGAAAAGAGTTGGGATATCTAGTTTGTACACTCAAGGATTGAACATAGAACTTTTGAGACCCCTAAGAGGATTGGTGGGAAAGTGTACAATATGACCTGGCATTGGAGAAAGAAAGCATCCCATAAAGTGGAAACTGAAATGTTAGAGTGGTGGGTTTAGAAGTGTAATCTTCGAAACTCGAAAAGGTTGAAAAATGAAAAATGGATTAGGAATGTATATAGTCGAGAGAACTGAATTCGTGAAAGTGCCTAGGAAAGTCTAGTAGAGTTGAAGACCAGCTTTGAGTCAAGCCCAATGATAAACTTTTAAGAACTTGAATTTGTAAAAGGATTTTTGGTATTTTCCAAGATTTAATCTTAAAAGTATTTTGATAAATGCATGTTGGGTTTTAAAGTAAAGTGGGGTATATTGTGTAAAACAATGATTTCTTGTTTTAAAAGAATTCTCTCATAAAAAGGTGCATATTATGGAGCATAAATAGCTTGCTAGTTTTCATATATGAAAATAAATTCTATTCTGTTACCAATCAATTTTGAATATTGATTTACGAAGAAATTTTGTTGGGTTGACAAAATAAGTTATAGGAATAGTATAGATGTCTGCACCTTATAGCTAGTAGTTAAATTAACATTGCAATTAGAAACAATGTAAGCCCAATAGTTATCCTCATCTACTCCAGATTTGTGATTTGAAAAAAAAAATGTTTTGCATTTTTATTTAGTAACATGTTTTTATGGATTGGCAAAGGCAAGTTTTTGAGAAAAAGATAAAAGTTTTACCACTTTTAGTTTTGGAAGAAATACGCAATGCAAAGAAGGAGGCCAAACCATACTTTTAAAAGAATGGGGTAGGTAAGGATTAAGGCCTAGAAAGATTGAGATAAAGTTAAGGCTATGAATTAAAGAAATAGAACCTAACTAGAGATTGGTAGAGTTGAGTGATTCTCTGAGTATCAATCCGATGTTGATTTCGGTCTTCGAGATTGACGCTTAGGGAATTATTCTCTTTACAATTTCCGGTCAAAGATTAGCTAATATTAAACTAATAGAAAATTCCTGTAGATTGCATAAACATTGAGAAATCTAGGTTTGTTGCTTGAGATATAAAGTATAGGCTAGTAATACACAGCAACAACTAGTAGTGACTACTAGGTAGTGGAAAGGCAAGTAAGTGTAGAGAGTTGGTGGTTGGACTTTTCTTTAGAGAAATAGTCTTATGATTCTTGGCCCTTGGTAGTAGCTGTGTAGGATGTTGTTTGAGTTAAAAACAGAAAAGCTTGTTTGGAAAATAAATTTAAGTAATTTTAGTAAGTCAAATAAGCTAAGAAAGAGAATAGCCTAATTAAGAAGAAAATAACAAATCCAATAAAGCAACAAACTGATGGGAAAAGAAAATGGAAATTTTAAGAAAAAGATGAATAAATATAAAAAAATTCCAAGATAAGTGGAAAAAGAGAAGAAATTTTCTTATGTGGTTGTACTTGGATAGGAAAATAGGAAATCTTTATAGAATAGTTATGTAAAAATCCAAGTGCAATTAGAAAAGAAAAACGGAGGATGTAAAATTTTCCGTTTTCATAACACAAGAAATCGAACTTGGAAAAATAGTTTTTTTTTAAATTCGAATATAACAATGGTAGGGTTTTGGATGCGAAAATTGGATGAACTATGCTCAGAGTTAGGAAAATTTGGATGAAAAATGTTTTGATTTTTCAAAAATATTGCATTCATGTAGAACTGCAAGTATATTTAGGATGTGAGCATCATGTTTTGAAAGAGTTTTTAAAGTTTGCATACATAAAGGTGTATCCAAATTAGGCATACATACTAACTATGACGTATCTCACTTTGCACATGTGCACAATGTTTGCAACAATTGGATGCACACTTGATGGATGGATATTGCGAGGGGTTAACTATTTTACTCTTATCGAATTTCGGGGACGAAATTCTTTAAGGGTAGGAGAATGTAACACTCCGCATTTTTAATATAGTTAAAAGTATGTAAAAATATGTTTATATGCATAGATAGGTAAATAATGGTGATGTATAATGAAAAATTTGTTAATATATGGAAGAGAAGGAAAAATTAATTCGATAACAGTGTACGTAACAGAGAAGACCATAAAATAAGGATACTTAATTTAAATATCAGGAATTAAGAAAAACAGACATCACCATTGCGTTCGTCTCGGAATTCTGCTTGGAATGGAGACCAAGTTTTTGAAAATCAGACTCCATATGAAAGAGTTATGGCCTTCGCAAGATTCAACAAAAACTCAGAATTTACATAGGAAAATACCCAGGCAGGTCGACCTGGGGGCCGACCTACCCAGGGAGGTCGACCTGGGGGTTGACCTACCCAGGGAGGTCGACCTAGGGTCGACCTTAGTGTCGACCTCCCCCCTGATTTTTCCAGATCTTGGCAGTGACGATTTTTGATGTGCTAGACGTACCGGGTGACTTCTAGGGCGATCTAATGGCTCTAAAACACTCTCTACACCAATAAAACAGTGCCTAGACATAACCTAATTCATAAACAATTCCTTCTGATGCTTTTATGCTGCTAAACTTCAACCAAACATAGCCGCCGCCTCAAAGCCCTAAATTAATTTGCAAGTTCTTCATCTACTTTGGAGTTTAATCAAATCAAGTAGTAAAGTTCTTCATCAACAATTCATGCTCTTCACCAATAATCAAATAAGAAGATCAAATCAGCGTTCTACATCAATGACAAATCACTTATTTCTCCAATCCAGTCAAAGTGAGTGGATTTGAACTATATTTGTTGTATAATGTCGCTTCTATTGTTTACCATTCCCCATAATGAATATGATGATAATTTAATAAGATCAGTTATTTTATTCATGCCTACGTTTGAGTTCTCTCGTTTTATTCTTTACTCTTTTTATTTTTGGATCTAGGTTATCTCAAACCTACACAAAATCTTATTATATATATGTACGATTGAAATATGGGAATATTAGGGCATAATTTATCTTATCCAATCGAGGAATATAACCTGTAATTTTTGGGATTGTGGCATAGAAATTATTATTGCAAATATTGGTACAATTGACGAATTGTACATTGGGATTATTCAATGAAATAAAGTCGAATTCGGGATTTTTGAGCATATTTCAATAGTGAATCTTTGGGTATGCTTTGGGAACACGAATCTATGCTAATAGTGCGCAACTATGAATTTTTATTTATGATGTTAACATTAAATTGTGTAAATTTAATTGGAACTATTGTATATGGAATTGGTATAATTCAATATTAACAACATGTAATTGGATAACATGGATTGATAAGCGTAGAGGGTGAATTAGATTATATGTATGAATGTGGGAATGTTGGGATATATATTGGGAAAATATTGATTATGTTAAATTGGGTATAATTGGATATTGGAAATTGGCATGTTTGGGGATGAATAACACGGAATTGGTGAATTTGGCTATAATTAGATAATTTGGTAATATGAAATTTGGCTAACTATTATGTAGTTGGTGTAGTGAATGACAAATTGGAAATAGGCGTAAAAATGAAATGTAATTAAGTTGAATTTGGAACATATGGCATGAATTTGGGGTTTGGGTGAAAGACGATTGTTAATGAACGCTTATGACACGCGGTTAGGCGCGTTTGTGGTGTAAGACTGCACGGAACAGCCCGACAAATCTAGCAACCACAATCGGACGTCTAATGTGAGAGCAATGGCAAGAACTAGAGGCATAACGGTTTACGACACGAGGTTAGATGCATTGTGGTATAAGTCTGACTGGAACCACCCGGCAAATCCAGCAGCCACGAACGGACATCTAATGTGAGAGGTCATACATCGTTACGGCATTATAAATAAATTAAGAAATACTAACCATAATAAGACATGTGGGTGATATGGGTATGGTTAGAGGGTTAAGTGGTTGATATAAATGACACGTAAAGCATGACTAATGTGGACTTAAACGTTGTAAGACATGTGATGTAAAACATGACTAAGGTAGACTTAACCGTAGTAAGACATGTGTAAGATATGGAAACTATTACAAAGGGGGTTAAGTGGGACACGGGTGATGTATGAAACAAAATTTAGATATGCTTAACCAAATGGGACCCATGACAGTATCATAAAGTAATTGAATTGGGTAAAGTTAAAGTAACAGGTTAAGTAAATGGAAGGGTTAAATCAAATCTAAAATTAATGACAAGAAATTGGGAATGATAAATAACCTATTATGAATAAACTTGAATAAGGCAAGAAAGGATAATAGGTGGAAATTATAACTTATGGGACAAGATAAGTTATAGGAAACGATAAGGAAGATGAGATAACTTATATGTAAAGATATACTTAAATTAAGTGTTTTGGAAAGGAGAAATGTGAAATTTAAAAAATGATATAAGTTATATGAGTGGAAAAGAAGTAAATTAAAATCATATATGTTGGTTGGGTTGAGTAATTCTCTAGGTGCCAGTCTGATGTTGATTTCGGTCTTCGGGGCTGGTGTTAAGAGGGTTATTCTTCTAATCAAGGTGTATGTGGGATAAGGCATACTTAACTATGTATGTGGGACAAGGCATACTTAACTATGAATTAAGTATAACATGTTGTTGTAACCCAAAAAGTGAATAATTTATGAAATTGGAAAATAACATGTTGTGGGCTTATTAATGGACTTAAGTCGGTTAAGTATAAATTGAATTAATAAGCAAGGGTAACTTGGAGAATCCGAAAAAAAAGAAAGCTAATGTGAATGAAAGTTAAATGAGAAAGTTAACGAGGTGGCACAAGCGTGAAATAAATGGTTAGACTTAGGGTCTAATGACATATAAAACTAAGGAGCTTGAAGCAGTCTGTACATTGTAGGATGAATAACCCAACGAGGTAGATCATGATGGTGTCATAAGGCACGAGGAGAGCGCACGTTCGCTATTTTGGCGGCTCCAATGGACTGGAAGGGGAAGCACGCAGCTTCCTGAAATGTTGAAGGTGCTCCTGGTAGTCCTTTGTAGTGGTTTAGCTTTGGGCTAGGATTACAGAGGTTGGGTCTGCGCGGAACTACTAGGTGGGTGGGCCTTGACTGCACATGTAGGGGGCAGTCAAAAATGTTGTACGCGGTGGCATTTAGGGTGGTTCGGCGATTGCCTCAGGCGGAGGTAGAGGGTCAAGACCAAACGATAGCAAGATCGTCGAACGCCTGTCACCAGCAGCCTAAGGAATGCGGAAAGACAAGAGCTAACCCCTAGAGATCGTTAACCTTTTCTATCAAGGGAGGGACGGGTGCGGGGAGACCACACATGGATGTTTAGATTGTTTGCTTGTTAGTGGTGGCCGCTTTGCTCGTGTGGTCTTTACTAGTTGAGGGAGGGGCTGAGGTGGGGCCATAGCCACCACAGAAAAACCAGACCCGAGGGATATTTGTACATTGGACACTCTCAGAAGCGGGCCCATACAGATATAGAAAAGCTCCCGACCGAGTTTCGTGTTTTCTGGTGTAGCCCTGCCATGAAACTTGGGTGCACAAGTAGAGGTTATTTGCAGTAGAAACATCGAGTACGATTGATGATACGTACGTGGGAAAGTCTAGGCACAACCGTGTTTGCTCTGGGTGGTGTATCGTAGACTATAGGGCCTTATTCAGTGATGGAACCAAACTCGATCGAATAGTTCGAGGATACCAGTTAGTATGCTTACGTAGCACAGTGATAGTGCTTCTATGCGGATGTAGCATTGTACGTTACTATGGCATAGGATGAGGGACAGGGCATATTACTGTGGCGAAACGGAGGAGACCATGCGAGTGGGGTATCACGGGGTGTACCTCAGTTTAGGGGTAGCCACATATACACTATATTAGGTTAATCTACTAGGGGGTAGATGGGTGCAACGTGTGTGTAAGCTTTGAGTGCTAATAACACGTATAACCTAATAAATAAGAAAGTGTAATTGAACGGTATATGTAGGATTATTCAAGAAGTGTAGTTTAAATTCATTCACACAGAACTTATGTTTTGACCCCCTCCTCATAACATTCACAGGTTAGACAGAGACTTATAGCTTTGGGAATACTGATTTAGTAGTATTGTGATTAAGGTAAAGCTATGTTTTAAATTTATTATATTTTACTCCTTCCGCTATGAGGTGTTTTCCGAACTCTGACATATCTCTTTTCTCTGTATTTTTCTGCAAGATACCAGAGCAACCAACTCGGGTTTCGGGGGATTGGACTTCTGAAGAAAAAAATCGGTCCGTCGGAATTTGGGTTGTTACACCTATCAATCCGGATATGATTACACATGGCATAGGACGACTTGGAGAGGATTTATTCACATTTTCCACCACATTTTGAGATTTTTGGGATGCGTGCAACGTGTTTCACGAACCGGTATCAGGAAATGCCTATAAATACACAATCTGAGGGCATTTTGAGTGATTTTTTGGCCATTCTTCTCTACGGCTTCCACCATTATTGAGGGCAAGGACTTTGCACCTTCCTACATCCAATCTCCCCTCTTTTCTATACAATTAGCACGTGAATTGCATGTATAAACTCTTGTAATTCCATTAAACACACGGATTGCGTGTCTACATGTAACTGATCTTGTAATCTGCCAGTATAACAATAAGATTATAAAGTGTCCGTAGGCTACATCTGCAACAGAACCACT
The DNA here is from genome assembly GCA_030737875.1 of Allium sativum. Lineage (NCBI taxonomy): Eukaryota > Viridiplantae > Streptophyta > Magnoliopsida > Asparagales > Amaryllidaceae > Allium > Allium sativum. The sequence goes on along the minus strand of JASFAX010000020.1, from coordinate 36,492,608 downwards.
ATAAAAACATCATGTGTTCCCTCTGAATTTAATATTTTTTGCATTCTGTGATCATCATTTGGGTGCTAGTACCATTTTTTGGTCTAGCATATATGATAAATATGGATTAATAATAATAATTTATTAATACGTTGGTTGGCAAATAGAAAGATAAAAATATCATTTTTAATCAAGTTACATGTGGTTATTTATTTGCATGAAACTAAAATTCGCGTAGTGAAGTAGTGAACTTTATTTAACTACTAGTTATTGATGAAAAATATTCTATCATGTTTATCATTGATAACCAAAGTTTATTTCTAGGTTAAACACTGATTAGTTAGATAAAAATGTCATTTTTATTAGTTATTAATGATACCCTTTTTAGTTCATCATTTAATTAATTATCCACGCATATTGGTAATTTATTTCACCTTAAATGGCATTGGTCACGCAATTTAATTTTTTATTATTGATTGTGTGTGAATTGAATGCATTGTGATAGTTTCTTGGATGTAATCAAAACATACACTATTGGACAGTAAATAGATATGGACCACGTTGCATAGCATAACCATATAAGCATGTAGCTTCTTGGTGCTTATATGTTGTGAACCATATAACATACATTTATTTGATGCCTATACGATGAGAACAAATGGACCGAAGGACTGCTAATTGGCTAATGATTATCAGATGTTGACTGGACAATAAAATCAAGTACATTGAAATTGTGGATGCTTATATGATATGGACTAAATTAACCTATAATGAAAATTGCAGGATTTAATAACAAACTCCACGCAGGTCTTGAGATGAAATAAATATACATGAATCTCTTGTGTGTAGATAAGGCACAAGGATCGCGAGGTAATCCCCATCACATGGTCAAAGGATGATAAATCTTTACACATTTCCCTTGGGTGTATATAAGTCACAATGGTTGTTCACATGATTTAAACCCCACTCGCAGGTGTTGGGATGATAAATTTTTATACATCTCCCAATTTACATTGGTTGGATATATATATATATATATATATATATATATGTGTGTGTGTGTGTGTGTGTGTGTAGACTAATGTGAGCCTTATAAGGCGAGCTGTGATTTTTTCGAGCACTCCGTACAAAGGAGGTTATAGCAAATTTTTCCTAAAATATTAGGCGTTAGCCGAATATTCAATAAATAAAATAATTTAGAAGTTGTTCGTCATGTAATATATACACATCGAATATAAATAAAATAAACGTATCGTGCAATGGCAGTTTGCGTTCTCAACTTGTAATTTTAAATGAGTATACGGAAGATCCGACCGTTGAGTTTTCCCAAAATTGGAACCATTTGATTTGTTTTGAAAAGATCTTTCCAATGATAACAAACATGATAAGATCCAATAGTTAGATTTCTAGAACTATTTAATTCAAATTTGAGTAAAAACAAAGCCAGTGTTGTTGAATAACCTGAAACGCAGCTCAATTGAAATGGACTAATTTTACAAACATAAAAATAGTGAAATATCATTTAAAAGCATTATAAACAATTTGGCATAATTATAAACCAATTTCACCTACTTTATAGGAATAAAAATGGTTAAGTTTGAATTGGTGATTTTTACGCGAAAGCTTATATATATACACACATATATACATATATACATATATTTATACATACACACACACACACACATATATATATATATATATATATTCAACGTTTGCGTTGTTTGGACAATAAGAAAATTTAATTTATAGATCGTATTGAATTCTTAATTTAACCTTTAATAAGATAATAAAATGATTTATGGAAGCCAAATGATTTATCTAGAGAAAAGATTAAGATTTTGAATCTTAAGAAAGAAACCAAATAAAATAATTTAATTGTTAAATTATTAATTCAAATAAGAATTTGATTTGATTTCATTTTGTGAGGATTAATTGAAAAGACCGAGTTTAACCCATTTCAAATAATTAAACAATAATTAAAACTCAAAGACATTGAAAATGGTGTTGGATCGGTAATTTTCACATCGAATGGATTATTGTTGATGCCCTAGATTTGGCTAGCTCTTTTGAAGGGATTATAGTTGTAGTTGTCCTGATGTACTTGTTGATTGTCCGGATAAATGAGTGTCTCTCCCTTGTATTGGACATATGGGATGAGGAATAAGGTGCCTACGGCTTCGTTAAGACCCGGAATGGACTTGCAAATGGATTGTGTGTCTTACATTGTATTATATATTTTATATTATATAAATTAATCTCTGCAAAAAATATATTTGTTAGGTGGTGGAGAATTTATTCTCTTAGCATAACACCCTTCTTTGAGAGGTACAAGCTCAGAGGTTATATATTGGTAGACATCAGTTGTATGGTATGAATTGACATTGTGACATGTTGGGATGAATGGACCAAAGCTTTTGTTCAAAAGCAGAGCTTTGTGGAAGACGATCAAAGCACGGGTTTAATATAGCATAACTTTGTGTATAGCATTATTCTGCAAGCTTCACACCCCAATATGAGTCAAAAATGAGATAAGGGACAGTAGGATTAACATACATCTCTTTCTAGCTAAAGGTAATGTCATGATATGGAGCCCAGACATATTTACTTATATGGATGAAGGACCTTCTTGTACGTCCCATATGGTCAAAGTCATAACCTTCTTGTAGGTCCGATAGGAACAGGAAACGTCTGATTCAAGCAAAATAAATCAGCAACGTGCAGGCTGACCGGCCCCGTCGATCCAAGAATTGCTCGTAGGTGTGATTGTAACAAATTAAAATTTTAGCGCTATAAATTAATTATTAGAGTTTCAAAAAATATAATTTTTTGCAAAAGATTGAATTTGGCTACGAGACTTTAACTATTGCGTTCGTCTCGGAATTCTGGTCAACTTTCATGTTTAGAGTTTCGTGAATGGAGTCCTTATGAAAATGTTACGGATGAAATAAGAAAACGAACGAAAAATAAATAAAAAGAATAATTAATTAATAATTTACCGAGTATAACCCAGCAGACCTGGGCTGTTTGATGCCTAGGCGGTCGACATGGGGAACAACCGGCGGTCCATCGCCCAGGTCCACCTGCTGGACGTCAAACTATCCAGTGACGATGTAACACCCTGTGATTTTAAATATTAATTAACAAATTAAAAAATACTTAATTTTAAATTTGAGAATTAAGAGAAGAGGGTTACGCCATTGCGTTCGTCTCGGAATTTTTCTTGCGATATGGCCTTTCGAATTCAGTTTGCGTGAATTGGACTGCGTATGAAGAAGATATGGCCTTCCGAAGTTTCAGAATATAAAACAGCTCAGGTTCAGAAAATTTGAAACTCAAATTCAAAACAGGGGAGCAGGATGGGCGGGAATTCTCCCACCCAAGGGCCAGGTCGACCTGGCGGTCGACCTGCCCCCACCCTAGGCAGATCTGAAAGATGACAATGTTTTGACTCAGTGCTGAGTCATTAGGGCTGAGGTGTTATTCTATCTTGACTGAATGGTCTTGATTGCTTCTTGGATTAATCTGACGGCTTTAAATTAATTAAAATTCTACATAAGCAACCTAACTCTCAACCTAAAATCACACTAATTCATACCAAGAGCTGCCATGCCGTCAATTGAAAACCTAGAGTAGCCGCCATTCTCTTCCTACTCAAAAACAAGATAGAAGCAAGAATCAAAATCAAATCAAATCTAAATTAGGATAACGTTTAGTCTACATCAAAGGCGAGCAATTCAGTTTCAGAATACAGATCCCAGAAAAAACAAGAATGTTCTTTTGTTTGTGAGTATAATTTCTTTTACAAAATAATTAATAAATTAATTATAATGGGTCATGACTTGGATTATGAGAACATGTCTGTTGAATCATGTGACGTTACTTGATTTTGTTGTGAATATATGATTGTTTTGTTAACTTATGTTTGTAGATCTAAATCATACATGAATCTTATGCAAGTTTAGGATGTTAAAGCATATGCGAATCCTATGTAAGTTTGGGATGTTAAATTATATACGAATCTAATGCAAGTTTGGGATGTTAAATCATACGCCAGTTGTATATGAATCTTATGCAAGATTGGGGATGTTAAATCATATGCTAGTTTATGAATCTTATGCAAGTTTGGGATTTTAAACATATGTGAATCTTATACAAGTTTAGGATGTTAAAGCGTATGAGAATCTTATGTAACTTTGGGATGTTAAATTATATATGAATCTTATGCAAGTCTATTGGTGGATTATACACAAGTTCATATGTGAGTCAAATATATACATATGCTGGTTTATATGCAAAACCTATGACATTTATTTGCATGTTTAGATCCATATGCAAGTTCACATTTTTATGTTTAGATCTATATTTAGATCCATTGCAGTACATTGTTACGCAGATTTATGTTCTATATGCCCATTGCCTATGCTAGTTTTGTATGTGAATCATATGCTAATTTTGTATGTGAATCGTATGCTAGTTTGAATGTAAGTTTGTATGAAATTCATGTGCAAGCTATAGGAAAACCATATCAATATATGCAAGTTCACTATTACATATTTAGATCTATATTTATATCCATGATAGTTTATGCAAATTTATGTCACACACACACACACACACACACACACACACACACACACACACACACACACACATATATATATATATATATCCATTGCCTATGCATGTTCTTGGCTATGCAAACTTATGTTATGATCTATTTTATGTGTTATGCAAGTTGTGATGTTGCTTTTCTTTTTATAAGTTAGACTATTTTCGAGTCTAACATGTATCGTATGAAAACGAACGAATAGCATGGGGAAAATGGGAAAATATTAATTTTGCAAAATTGTGAATTGGCATAAAATGGCTTTAAAGGCATATAATTAAATTGAGACATTAATTGGTATAATTTATATACCTAAAAAGTATGGACATAATTTAGGTGACAATTATGGACATGGATTAAAATTGGAAGTTATTGGCAATTTGAAATAGGGATATTAATTAAAATTAGGGTTGAATAATAATAATGCATAATAAATGCCTAAGACACGAGGTTGGACTCGTTTGTGTTGTAAGACTGCCCGGACCCGCCTGACAAATCCAGCAACTACAAATGGTAGTCTAATGTGAGAGGTCAAAGGCATAAATTAAATGCGTAATAAACACCTAAGTCACGAGGTTAAACTCGTTTGTGGTATAAGACTTCCCGGACCCGCCCGGCACATCCAACAACCACAAACGACAGTCTAATGTGAGAGGTCGTAGGCATAACTAAAAGATGCTTAGACACAAGGTTAAGTCTGACCTTTGGTGGAAGTCTGCCCGGAACCGCCCGGCATATCCAGCGGCCACAAGCAATCGACTTAATGTGTGGGGTATGTGCATTAATAATTAATTAATGCTGATCAAAGAAGAATATGAGTGACAAACAGAAGTTTGGTTGAGTGGAGTAATTTTCTGAGTACAAATCTGATGTTGATTTCGTTCTTCGGGGTTGATACTTAGGGAGTTATTCTCTTAACCAATGTATTTGTGAACTAAGATGTACTTAATCATAAATTAAGTAAAACATGTTAGATGATATATATATATATATATATATATATATATATATATATATGATACATAACATGATAAGTAGATACGGTTAAGGCCAGCTTAACCAATAACCTGATAAGTGGATAAGGTTAAGACCAGCTTAACCAATAATCTGATAAGTAGGTAGTGTTAAGACAAGCTCAACCAAAAATATATAAGTGCATAGGTTTAAGACCAGCTTAACCAATAATATGATAAGTAAGTAGGGTTAAGACCAGCTTAACCAATAACATATATTAATTTGATAAGTGGGTAGGGTTAAGTCTAGCTTTACCAATAATATATATATTAATCTGATAAGTGGATATGGTCAAGGAAAACTTAACCAATAATACATATTGATCTGATAAGTGGACGGGGTTAAGACCAACGTAGCCAATAATATATAAGTGGGTAGGGTTAAAACCAGCTTAACCAAATATATATATGTATTGATCAGATAAGCAGATAGGTTTAAGACAAACTTAACCAATAACTCATGTTGATTTGATAAGTGGGTAACATGGGTGACATGTAGGATATAATCATTAACACTTAACCAAGATAAACATGTGGTAGGACATGGGGGTTAAGTGGATGACATGGGAGACATGTGAAATACGATTAGAGACACTTAAGCAAATTGAAACATGTAAGAAGACATGAATAAGAAGGGGTTAAGTGGAAAATTCCAGTGGGGACCAAGCATAGGTGGAAAGCTTATGTCAAGCATTGGGGACCCATTTCAAACCAGTAACCCATTAAGTATCTTTTTGAGCTCGAGTTAGAACGAAGACGGGACACGCTTACCGGGTTTGATCGTAAGAGGTCAAAACGGGTTAACGGTGACAATGCATGTCCAACGGGGTCATGTGTGTGTTTGTGCCCCGGCTAGTAGGTAAGACATTGTTGCATCGTGTAGATATAAGCCGTGCATCTTTAGTGGTATCAGGTTGCCACTTTGGGGAGTGATACACCCCACTGTGGGACTAGCACGGGTATCTACGAGTAAGGGACCCGATCGAATGGGGAAGGTAGTGGGCACGACTTGCGGAGATAGGAGCAAGCGACACCTATGACAGCAGCTAGGAGTACAAGAAACTACCATATTATGAATAAATGTTGTAGCTAGACTAGGGGGTTAGTGGGTACAACTAGTAGAGGTAGGAGCAGGCGGCACCTGCGATAGCAGCTAGGAGTATACGAAACCACTATTATTATAATTATGATTAGTAAGAGGGATCAACTTCTAGTATGGGACTAGTAATGGTGCGGTGCAATTAGCATTGGTGCAGTATAGTAATTATCCTATAGCGATTAGGAATGAGATTAACGCCAGAATATTGCTCTTGTTTGTTTTGACTTGCCCACTTGTTCCACAGTCATTCTTTGTTTTACTAGTTTATGCCTTATCTTAATTACTTTAATAATTATATTGTTAAAGTTATTGTACTCGCCAGACTTTATGTCTGACCCCCTTATTTTTGCCTCTTTTCTTCCTCCCCCCCAGGTTCCCAGAGTGGGACTAGTACTAGTGGAGCTTGATTTGGATCTCTTTCTCTCTCTTTTGGAAGTTCTTGGATTGCTGAAAGTAAAGTTCAGCTCATCTCTTTTATGGTTACTTATGTTGGGGTTGTGCTTTTTTACTCTATGTACTCTGAAAAAATTTGTCAAGATTGATATTAAGTTACTTGGTTTTTGAAGTTGTTGTAATCAAACTATTTCTCCACTGCAATAAAAATTGTTTTAAAATTTTCAAGTACCAATATATGCATCTGTCTTGTTATATTATGTTCTATACACTAATAATACTCCATGAAAGTTAATGCATTCCCTTTGAGAGTGACATTAATGGATGTGGGGTGTTACACGTGGTATCAGAGCTGAAGGTTAATAGAACATATAAGGGATTTTGAAAAACTATTTTTCAAAAGCGTTTTTATAAAGAAATACTTTCAAAAATATGTTTTAAGGAAAGTATTTTCAAGAGAAAAGTTTGTTTTAAAAACATAACCCCCAAGAGCTATATATCTTTCCTTCGGTTCTCTGTTTTGAATCTCTTCCTCTTTCCTCTTTGAATTTCTTCCTCCACGTATAGATGCTTTTTCTAAGATATGTAAGAACTTCCGTACGGTGGGTGGAAGCCCGCTTCATGGGACTGGGATGTTTGTCAAAGCTAGAAGGAAGCGGAGGACTTGTTGGTACCTTTGAGATAGGCGATGGGAGAAAGGTTCAATTAGCTGCTTGGTTAATGAAGGACGAAATATCATTTTGGTTGGAGGTCACGGATGGAGAATGTGCAGGAGAGACATGGATAGTACACACGATAAGAAAGTAGATCCAAAGAAAGGCGGTAAGGATCAAGGGGCCAAGAGAAAAGGAAGGGCCACACTTGTGAAATACACGACTACTTAAATAAAGGCATTAGAAAGAAAAAGAAGAAGAGTAGTTGTTATCGTTATGGAGAAATGGGACATCTTATTAGGATTGTCCAAAGAAGCAAGAAAGCAAAGGTAAGGGAAAAGTACAGGATATTCTGGAGGTCAGACGTGTTCCCTCACGGCTGGCATACCTGATAAAGGTTGAAATATCTTGGTTGGAAGTTTGGTTTTTCTTTTTGATCATCATGTTCAAACCTTTTTTGAATTTTGGCACTTCACACTCGTTTGTATCTGCTTCGTCAGTTGAAAACACTGCACCTAAATACTACTCTAGTTACGGATCCCATAGTAGTCTCAAATCCTATTGGTGGTTAGGCTCATCTTTCGATGATTTATCGGGATTTGAGAATGTCTATCTTGGGCATTGGGTTTGAATGCAACGCCTTCGTTCTCGACTTCTTGGGCTATGGCTTGTTTCTAGGCATGGATTGACTTGCCGGATACGGTGCCATCCTAGACTGTGAAAGAAGGGTAGTTTGATCGTTGACTCGTTGTGGAGAGACCCTAGATATTTCTTGTGACCCTAGATGTCCGATGATGCTTAGCTACCTAGAATCTCTTGACGTGTCCAGCGATGTTTTGGAATTTTTTCGTGTGGTTCGTGAATATGGTGACATCTTCGATGAAGTTCGGGGTTTACCCCCGAGGCACAAGATAGACTTTCGTATATACCTAATAGATAATGCAAATCCAGTTGCATTACCAGTACGCCATATGGCTCTAAGAGAGAGGAGAACTCAGTAAGCAAATGAGAGAGTTGCTTGAAGGGGTTCATAAGAAGGAGCATTTTGGAATGGGAATAGCTATGGATCCTGCAAAGGTGGTGGCAATCCAAGATTGGAAGATTCCTAAGAACGCAACAGAAGTAAGAAGCTTTTTAGGACTGGCGGGCTATTATAGGAAGTTCGTTAAGGACTTCGCGAACATATATGCCCCACTTACTCGGTTAACGAAGAAGAACTTGACTTTTGCTTGGGATGTTGACTGTGATGATGCTTTCCAATGTTTGAAGTGGGTTTTGACGACTGCTCCAGTTTTAGTTTTCCTAAACGGAAGTTAGCTATTCACAGTGTATAGCGGTGCTTGCGGGACAGGGCTTGAAGCAGTTTTCGGTGCAAGAGGAAAAGGTGATATGCAAAAGGCGGCAAGTACGAATATCGCTTATCATCCACAGACGGATGGACGGACAAAAAGGGGTGAATAGAATCCTTGAAGATCGTTTGAGTTTATGTATCCTAGATTTTGGAGGACACGAGAAGAGGCAACGAGCTTTGTGGTGTTCACTACGTGTTTCACGTATTGCATTTGCAAAAGTGTTACAAGATACCGCCAAAGTAGTGGAGCCGAACATGCTTAGAGAAGTGGAAGTAGAGCGAGATGCCATGATTAGACGAGCTCCTACATGCATCCTTGGGATGAAGGTATTAGAGCTACACAGCAGAGAGGTCAAGCTGGTCAAAGTGGAACGGGGAGATGATCACAGAGAGAGGCAACTTGAGAAACGGAAGACGAGATTTTTAACTTCTCCTTTTTCCACCTCTTTGTTGATACTTGTCCCATCATTTATTATGTCTTTGCGATGGTATCTTCGATCTTAATTAGGAAAAAAACCCTATGGTTGTAAACATGTGTTTGAGTCATGTTATATTTGGTGGTTGCAAATGGATGCAAGTGGTTGCCAGTGGTTGCTCGTGGATGCATGTACACACACATTAGGCACTAGATCGGCTCAGTCACTTTCATATTGCATATAAATATGTGTGCATATTTAATGGATGTATAATGGTTGTGTTATCATATGGATGCTGCATTTTGATGAATGGTTGTGCACACATGTAGAAATAATATGTATCGTTAGGATTCTTTCGGATACATAATGGACGCATGGCACGGTCATTATTTGCATTAAGGAGGTCAACGAATCAGTAGACCTCCTGATCTTGCATTAGATAAGGAACATATACACACACTTTTTGCATATGTTCATACGGCATTAGATATCTTGTAAGGACAATGGATGCCTGTGTTTGATGGTTGAGTAGATGGATGATTGGATGTTAGGATATACATTCTCTTTAACTTGGAGATTTCGGGGGCGAAATCCCTTTAAGGAGGGGAGAATGTAACACCCCGTGATTTTAAATATTAATTAAAAAATTAAAGAATACTTAATTTTAAGTTTGAGAATTAAGAGAAACGGGTTACGCCATTGCGTTCATCTCGGAATTCTGCTAGAGATAGAGTCCGAGTTTGCGTGAATTGGACTCCGTAAGAAGAAGATATGGACTTCCGAAGTTTCAGAATTTAAAACAGCTCAATTTCAGAAAATTTGAAATTCTAATTCAAAACAGGGGAGTAGGCTGGGCGGGAATTCTACCGCCCAAGGGCCAGGTCAACCAGGGGGTCGACCTGGGGGTCGACCTACCCATACATGTCAACCAGGGGGTCGACCTGCACCCTCCCCCCCGGGCAGATCTGAAAGATGACGATGTTTTGACTCAGTGCTGAGTCATTAGGGCAGAGGTGTTATTCTATCTTGACTGAATGGTCTTGATTGCTTCTAAGATTAATCTGATGGCTCTAAATTAATTAAAATTCTATATAAGCAACCTAACTCTCAACCTAAAATCACACTAATTCATACCAAGAGCCGTCATGCCGTCAATGGAGAACCTAGACTAGCCGTCATTCTCTTTCAACTCAAAACAAGATAGAAGCAAGAATCAAAATCAGATCTAACCTAAATTAGGATAACAATTAGTCTACATCAAAGGCAAGCAATTCAGTTTCAGAATACAGATCCCAATAAAAACAAGATTGTTCTTTTGTTTGTGAGTATAATTTCTTTCACAAAATAATTAATAAATTAATTATGATGGGTTATGACTTGGATTATGGGAACATGTCTATTGAATCATGTGACGTTACTTGATTTTGTTGTGAATATATGATTGTTTTGTTAACTTATGTTTGTAGATCTAAATCATACATGAATCATATGCAAGTTTAGGATGTTAAAGAATATGCGAATCTTATGTGAGTTTGAGATGTTAAATTATATACGAATCTTATGCAAGTTTGGGATGTTAAATCATGCGCTAGTTGTATATGAATCTTATGCAAGATTGGGGATGTTAAATCATATGCTAGTTTATGATCTTATGCAAGTTTGGAATGTTAAAACATATGTAAATCTTATGCAAGTTTAGGATGTTAAAGCATATGCGAATCTTATGTAAGTTTGGGATGTTAAATTATATGTGAATCTTATGCAAGTCTGTAGGTGGATTATACACAAGTTCATATATGAATCAAGTATATACATATGCTAGTTTATATGCAAAACATGTGACATTAATTTACATGTTTAGATCCATATGCAAGTTCACATTTTTATGTTCAGATCTATATTTGGATCCGTGGCAGTACATAGTTATGCAGATTTATATTCTATATGCCCATTTCCTATGCTAGTTTTGTATGTGAATCATATGCTAGTTTTGTATGTGAATCACATGCCTAGTTTGAATGTAAGTTTGTATGAAATTCATGTGCAGGCTATCGGAAAACCATACCCATATATGCAAGTTCATGATTACATGTTTAGATCTATATTTAGATCCATGATATTTTATGCAAATTTATGTTATATATATATTTATATATATGTATCCATTGCCTTTGCAAGTTCTTGGCTATGCAAATTTATGATATGATCTATTTTATGTGTTATGCAAGTTGTGATGTTGCTTTTCTTTTTATAAGTTAGACTATTTTCGAGTCTAACATATATCGTATTAAAACGAACGAATAGCTTGGGGACAATGGAAAAATATTAGTTTTGCAGAATTGTGATTTGGCATAAAATGGCTTGAAAGCATATAATTAAATGGAAACATTAATTGGTATAATTTATATACCTAAAAAGTATGGACATAATTTAGGTGACAATTATGGAAATGTATTAAAATTGGAAGTTATTGGCAATTTGAGATATTAATTCAAATTGGGTTTGAAAAATAATAATGCATAATATATGCCTAAGACACGAGGTTAGACTCGTTTGTGGCGTAAGACTGCCCGGACCCCCCCAGCAAATCCAGCAACCGCAAACGTTGGTCTAGTGTGAGAGGTCAAAGGCATAAATTAAATGCGTAATAAACACCTAAGACACGAGGTTAGACTCATTTGTGGTATAAGGCTACCTGGACCCGCCCGGCACATCCAGCAACCACAAACGGTAGTCTAATATGAGAGGTCGTAGGCATAATTAAAAGATGCTTAGACACGAGGTTAAATCTTGCTTGTGGTGGAAGTCTGCCTGGATCCTCCAAGCATATCCAGCGTCCACAAGCAATCGACTTAATGTGGGAGGTCTGTGCATTAATAATTAATTACTGTTGATCAAAGACAAATATGAATGACAAACAGAAGTTTGGTTGAGTGGTGTAATTCTCTGAGTACCAATCTGATGTTAATTTCGGTCTTCGGGGTTGATACTTAGGGAGTTATTCTCTTAACCAATGTATTTGTGAACTAAGATGTACTTAATCATAAATTAAGTAAAACATGTTATATGATATATATATATATATATATATATATATATGAACATAACATGATAAGTAGATAGGGTTAAGACCTGCTTAACCAATAATCTGATAAGTGGATAAGGTTAAGACCAACTTAACTAATAATCTGATAAGTAGGTAGGGTTAAGACCAGCTTAACCATTAATATATAAGTGGATAGGATTATGACCAGCTTAAACATTAATCTGATAAGTAGGTAGGATTAAGACCAGATTAACCAATAATATTAATTTGATAGGTGGGTAGGGTTAAGTCTAGCTTAACCAATAATATATGTATTAATCTGATAAGTGGATAGGGTTAAGGCAAACTTAACCAATAATACATATTGATCTGATAAGTTGATGGGGTCAAGACCAACTTAGCCAATAATATACAAGTAGGTAGGATTAAGACCAGCTTAACCAAATATATATGTATATATATATATATATATATATGTTTATATATTGATCTGATAAGCGGATGGGGTTAAGACAAGCTTAACCAATAACACATGTTGATTTGATAAGTGGGTAACATGGGTGACATGTGAGATATAATCATTAACACTTAACCAAGATAAACATGTGGTGGCACATGGGGTTAAGTGGATGACATGGGAGACATGTTAAATACGATTAGAGACACTTAACCAAATTGAAACATGTAAGAAGACATAAATAAGAAGGGTTTAAGTGGAAAATTCTAGTAGGGACCAAACATATGTGGAAAGCTTGTGTCAAACATGGGGTCCCATTTCAAACCTGTAACCCATTAAGTATCTTTGCGAGCTCGAGTTAGATCGAGGACGGGACACGCTTACTGGGTTTGATCATAAGAGGACAAAACGGGTTAACGGTGGCAACACAAGTCCAACGGGGTCATGTGCGTGAATGGGCCCGGGCTGGTAGGTAAGGCGTTGTTGCATCGTTAGATATATGCCGTGCATTTTTAGTGATATTGGGTTGCCACTTTGAGAAGTGACACACCCCACCGTGGGACTAGCACGTGTATCTACGAGTTAGGGAGCCAATCGAAGGGGGAAAGCAGTGGGTACGACTAGCGGAGATAGGAGCAGGCGGCACCTATGACAGCAGCTAAGAGTACAAGAAACTACCATATTACGAATAAATGTTGTAACTAGACTGGGGAGGGTAGTGGGTACAACTAGTTGAGGTAGGAGCAGGCGGCACCTACGATACTAGTTAGGAGTACACAGAACTACTATTATTATAATTATGATTATTAAGAGGGATCAACTTCCAGTATGGGACTAGTAATGGTGCAGTGTAATTAGCATTGGTGCAGTATAGTAATTATCCTATAGCGATTAGGAACGAGATTAATGCAAGAATATTCCTCTTGTTTGTTTTGACTTGCGCACTTGTTTCACAATCAATCCTTGTTTTACCAGTTTGTGCCTTATCCTAATTACTTTAATAATTATATTGTTAAAGTTGTTGTACTCGCCAGACTTTATGTCTGACCTCCTTGTTTTCGCCTCTTTTCTTCCTTTCCCCCTCCCCCCCAGGTTCTCAGGGTGGGACTAATACTAGTGGAGCTTGATTTGGACCTCTTTCTCTCTCTTTTGGAAGTGCTTGGATTAATGAAAGTAAAGTTCAACACATCTCTTTTATGGCTACTTATGTTGGGGTTGTGCTTTATACTTTATGTATTTTGAAAACAATTTGCCAAGATGGATATTAAATGTACTTGGTTTATGAAAGTTGTTGTAATCAAAGTATTTCTCCGCTGCAATAAAAGTCGTTTTAAAATTTTCAAGTACCAATATATGCATCGGTCTTGTTATATTCTGTTCTATACACTAATAATACTCCATGAAAGTTAATGCATTCCCTTTGAGAGTGATATTAATGGACGTTGGGTGCTACAGATGGCTAGGTTTTTGGGGTTTTGTTTATATTATATTTATAATGGATGGATGAATATAACTTAAAACTAATCTGGTGGTTCTAGGCTATTTTCCACCCTATAAATAAAGGGGTAGAGCCCCAGTCTCTTCCATTCAAATCAATTGGGCAGAGGAGCTTTGCCATTTTTCTTCCTCTTCTAACCTAATTTCTATATAAAGTATATTCATATATATACCAAACCAAATCAAATTCATATGGAATTAGAAAGATTAATAGATTCAATGAAATAGGATGCTTAACAATGGATTTCTTTGCTCTTTTCCCTTTTTCTTACATTTCTATACATCTAGAAATTTCTGTTTCTAGATAAATTGTAGATTTATAAGAATTTGGGGATTGTAAGCCTAGAAGGGTTCAAAACTCAGAGACTCAGAAGCAATAAGGTGAGTGGGAATAGAATTACAATGCCTTATCTATTTCGTTTAAATCCAATATATGTTTTATGCCTATTAGTTCTGTTATTTAAAAAATTGTAAATTGTGACAACCATCAGATCTGATTATGAATATGTTTAAATTGGTAAATGACAAGTTGTGGTTATGTATAACATGAATTGTAGGATTTTTATATATTTTTTCCACATATTCCTGCAGTTATGTCATGAAATATTATATATGTTGTGCATGTTACATAGCACTATGGATCTGGAAATCAGTCCCATTAAACATAAATTTGTTGTAGTTATGTTCCAGATCATTAATTTAGTGTCAAAATGTAAAATATGTAAATTATGGTAAAAAGATGAATTTGTATTTTATGTGATTGTATGAATAAAAGAAATATCCTTGTTTACGTTTGATATTGTTGGGTTTTTTCGGCTTAAGCATTGTAAATTATGTTGTTTTCCTCATTTTTAAATAAGGAAGGATTATTTTAGAATCATCAGAAGAATGAAAAAAAGAACTAAAAAGGGAAAAGTGGTGCATAGGTACATATAAAAATAAATACATGTTTTTGTATGTAATTTGCAACGACAGTTCCAAAATAAAATTACAATACATATATTTCTTGTGATTTGGAAATATGTCAATTCCACAAAATACGCATGATTTACAATGATGATGGCTAACGTTCCATGTGAGACATGAAACCTTCTTGGGAAGATTGAATATAAAAAGGGAATGTTGGTTAATTGATTAGAACAAATCATTAATTTTAAGATAAGTATTGCAAAATAAAATAAATATTAATAACTACGTTGACCGTACAAAAACATAAAAATTAACATGCACATATTATCCATCCAAATCAGCGTAAAATAGTGAAATAAAAATTGTATGGAATGTTGGGTAAGGTTCAATTATTGAATTATATGTAAATATAATTGTTAACGATATTTTTCGTCAACACCCGGATTATGATGCATATAGCATGTGTTCATGGGACTCGACATCGCCATAACTCAGAGTTATCGAAATTCACTCTATGACCTGAAAATCTAAGCTAGATTGCTTTCCTCTGGGTGTCAGGGTTTCGACTTTAATGATTAATTATCTTGCACCTATAGGTTAGATAACATATACATTGTATGATGGTGTTCCAAATCAACTTCGGTAAGATTGTCTAGCTTGATATTACTGGAATCCATGGAATCGATAACATCCTAAATCATGAAGGTGACATGATGTACTATAATAAGAGGAAAAACAGGCTAACGGCTCCCCTGAGTTTAGGAAGAAGGTTATACGATGTTCGTTAATTTCGGTGATCTTCTGCAATAACCAACACATGATAGGAGTCAAAATCACGTTAGAAATCAGGTTATGAACCCATAGACGTCTTCCTTTCCCTAAGGATCAGGAAATGTTAGGCTTATCGTGAGAGTGTCAACCAATGACGACAAACCCTCAAGCTGAGGGCAGGGAAACTTCATATTTCTATGAAACTTCTTCTCCATCACTAGGGTGTCTCCATTGATCTTCTCATCAATAAGGTTAGTGTTAACTCCCTGTCTCATTATTATAGAATGAAAAGATTATCAAATCGCAAGATACTTAAGATCTGGAAATTATCCATTCATAAATTGTGGATGTATTACAAGGATTGATGATATGCTCTTTTCTAGAAAAGAACGACTGAATTTAGGAATAAAAGATTTGTCCCCCCCCCAATTATGTGACTCTTGGGGTCTTATTTGTAGAGAATTTGATGTCCTTCTGTTGATAGGCTACTGGGTCTGCATGGGCCTCCGATGGCTGCTTTTCTCCTGGTCTCGGGTGTTTGGCTCTCGACCGTCCTTGCGGTGCTGATTATGGTCTTCGAAGCAAGGGTTCCGAACGACTTGGGGTTCCACGAGACTGACATAGCTTTATTGTCGCGGCGATTTATGAACAATGTTTGACCCTCCGGTAGCAGTTATCGGGTGTTGGCTCTCCGACGTAAGCTTCCGGATGCCTTCAGCTTTATCGTGATTATTTAGAGGAGCCTGTCCTCATGATGTACGTAGATACCTACCGGTTTGAAACCGTCGTTGGTTTAGGTACTAGGTAGAATAGTACAGGTAGCCTGTATCCCTGCATGGGTCTTGGTTTAACCTTTCGGTAAAGCTTTTAAGGCGGTTCGGTTCTCCGGAAGGCGGCTTCCGGTAATATTTCTGTTACTCGTGAAGGTAGCCCTTCGTCATATATGAAGTCGATTTTCAGAAGTCGGACTTGGACAATCTTTATGTATTGGTCCGATATTCTTCTGCTTCCGGTGCGTCGGCGTGAAGTGAGTTGATTCTGATAGTCCTTCAGTGTTTCGATATGCGGAGCCTGTGCTTTCTTCTTTCCTGATCCTTGCCTTAGGTTATTTTTTGTCACTAAAATCTCCTTTGGGTAGTCTCCGCCAGATGAATCCTTTCAGGTGAAGTTCTCTTCCGTTTTGAAGGCATTGAGCTCCTTTCTTCCCAATAGGTGTTGGTCCATGTTGCTCTTGGGTTCTTTCTTCCATGCTTGTGTTGATTCAACATCCCTTTACTGCCCTCACATGCTAAGAGAATTTTAGTCGGAAGATTCCCCATCCCCTCCCTCCCCCTAATGAAGGGGTGTCTTCGACTTTCTAAGTCAGGCTTCTCTTTCCAAGCTCTCTCCCATTTAGCCTCCAGTTTTTTTTTTCGGGATTACGATGTGGATCTCGGCAAAGTGGTCCATTTTCGTCGCTTATGGAGAAATAAACTGACCCAAATTCGGGCTTTGATATAATCAACAGACCGGAAATTCCATTCAGTGATAATAATAAAAAGTTGAGTCCTACCGAGAATCGGAGATTCAAAGACTGAAGATCGGAAATACTTCTGGTACTAACAAATGGATGAATCCATCCAAATCGGATAATTTAAAGATTTAGGTCCGGGTACCCTTCCGGTATTAATGAAGACTTGAATCAACCCAGATTCAGGTATTTTAATAAGATTGAAGACCGGAACCTCCTCCGGTATTAATGAAGAGTCGAATCCACCCAGATTTGGGTTTTTTAAAATTTGAAGACCGGGAACCCTTCTGGTGTTAGTGAAGCGTCGAATCAACCCAGATTCGGGTATTCAATAAGACTGAAGATCGAAACCCCCTTCAGTATTAATAAAGAGCTGAATCCACCCAAATTCGGGTATTTTAAAAATTGAAGACCATGGACCCTTTTGATATTAAAGAAGCGTCGAATCGTCCCAGATTCAGTTATTTAATAAGATTGAAGACTGGAACCCCCTCTAGTATTAATGAAGTGTCGAATCGACCTAGTTTCAAGTATTTAATAACATTGAAGACCGGAACCCCCTCCGGTATTAATGAAGTGTGGAGTTGACCAAGATTCGTGTATTTATTAAGATTGAAGACCGGAACCCCCTCCGGTATTTGATGTTCCAGTATCCCTTTCGGATTCGATTGGTGAAGAAGAGGTTGTACGTTCTTCTTGTGTCTCTCTTTGGGCTTTTGATGTCAAAGAAGAGGATGTACATGCTTTTTTGGCCACTCTTTGGGCCTGTACATCCGCCGCTCTTGGCTAGCTTATCCACAAGCAGGGTCCAAGGCCTTACCTGACCTCCCTCCAAGAGGCACCTTAACCTGACCGTTGTAGGAGATGATAAGGCCTTAGAGACTTACACGAGGCCATTGTAGACACAAAACTAAGGTTTGCTATTTTGACGCTCTATACGAACCATTGTATGTTCTGATAGAGGCTTATACATCACCCCCCTCCAAGAGGTGCCCTATCCTTGTGACAACCACGAGATTCGTACCCCCGACCTCCCGGAAAGAAGCACCACGCACTAGCCACTGTGCTAAAAGATCTTTATGTTAGCTTTTCGAGAGAGGTGTTACAGAGTACCCCCTTAAAGAGCTCAACGTCCTCGTTGGCTCATATGTAAAGACCCGTAAATTCCCGCTCTTTGGATCGACCATAAACCACACTGGTCTGACCCAAAAGTTGGAAATCCACGAATACTTTAACTTTGGGAATACAACAACATAAGAACAACAACAACAGACTTTTATAATCATTACAATAATGTTACATCAGAGTACAGAATATCAGAGTACATTGGAATAAAATTACAGCGGAAGATAAATTACAATATTTTAATACAATACAGCGGAAGACTTTCTCTGCTCTGGACACAGCTTTAAGCTTCAAACCAGAATCTTGCTCGAGATAAGGACCTGTATACAAACTACTTGACTGCCCGTGTGGAAAAGAGGGCACCCGAGTTTGCAAAGGTGGAAACAAACAACGGGTCAGTCATGGGACTGGTGTGAGAATTCTTAACTAATTTAACTAATAGTAATAAAGCAAATCCAATGACCACGCCGCTAATACGGAACGGGTTTACTCCAATGGATTGTCGTGCATAACTTAAAGTAAATCGTTAAATAACGCAATGCTTTTTGGAAAAATGAAAACATCATAAGACCCAAGTCCCATCACACAATGCAACGCAAACCGGAGGATAGGGTTTTACCTTATAATGGTCAAAAATGCTTGATACAATAAAAATGAATTTGATATTATTATTAGTTTGTATATGTTTTAAAAACATTTCAAAGTAAATGTATCAATCCTAGGACACATAGATACCATAATACTATGCTTCTATACTAGTAATACAATCAAAACCTCATGAGGTCATATTGGAAATTGGGTTTTCATCATGAATCAAGGCTAGGGAGGAGCTCCTTACCGATTCGAGACACTCTAGCTAATGTCTCAGGATTCCCCGCAGTTAACCCTTGGATCCTGCAGGGTCGGTCCACACATACAGCTTCGTGGATTGGCAATTCCTGAACACACGTTTCCCAGTCCTATAGGACCTATCATCCGAGGCGCCTCATTCATTCATCCACATAAGTAAAATGGCGGGCCGTGTTAAAGCCCAAACACCACTTCTAGCTAGAAAGAAACGTGTTGCTCTCCCTGCGTTCCCTTCTCCCGTTTTAGACTCCGCCGGTGTGTGAGGCTCGCGAAGTCACGCTATACACAAAGCTATGCCTAAACAGGCTATGCTTTGATCATCCCACATGGCCTACTTTTCAACAAAGCCTTGATCATATGCATCTTAGCATGCCACATCGTCACTCCATATCACACTACCAATCCTTTGCCGAAATATATGAAAGGGTGTTAAGCAAGAGAATAAATTCTCCGCAACCAAACGTTCATATATTCGACAGAAAATCAATAAATACAATATAAAGGAGTATAATGTTAGACACACATTCCATTTATAAGCTTATGCTCTGGGTCAGAGCGAAAGCCAAATCCGTACAAATTTGCACTACGTCCGGATAACTACCATTTTAGCCCTGTCTGGGGAGAAAATCAATCAAGGGCCTCAACACTAGTTACCCATTCGATGTGAAGATCGTCGGTCTTCAATCGTCGTCTTCAATTCTTCGAACGTCATATCATTATTTGGAATGAGAGTAAACTCGGACTTTCCAAATAACTCTCACATATATAAATTTGAAAACCATTTCATGTCGTTGTTAATAATTTATAACGATCTATCGCTATTTTTACTTTACGTACACATCCTAAACATAACAATGTATATTTTACTCTTCCATTTTTCACTTTACACCAAATGTATATTTGGTTTCATTATTTTTCTAATGAAAATCCATTCCTTAGAAATGTAAATTTCTAATCTTATTATTTACATTGAAAAATGTAAATTTTTATTCCTATTTTATTTACATTGAGAAATGTAAACTACTACTTCAATATATTATTATATTGAAAATGTAACCTTTATTTCATATTCCATTTACATTGGAAAATATAAATTCCTAATCATTCTTTTGTTTACATTGAAAAATGTAAACTCTTTTATTTGCATATAAAAATATAATTTCTATTTCATCCTTATTTGCATTGAAAAATGTCGGTTTCTATATTACACTAATTACATATAAAAATATAACTTCCTATTTTCCTTTTATTTACATTAAGAAAAATGTAACTTTTCTAATATTTACATTAAGAAAAATGTAAAACTTTTATAATCCTTATTTTATTAAAAATGTAACTTTCTTTTATAACAAACTTGGAGGTGAAAATATTCATTTCATTATTAACACATAACGGTGTGAAAATAACGTCAATTTTTAAGTTATCCATTTATATTTTAATACGGGTGAGACCTCTCACATTAGGCCTACAACTTGTGGATGCTGGATAGGCCGGTCGGGTCCGAGCAGACTTCTCCCACAATTTGGGATTAACCTCGTGTCTTGGCCCAAATTGTATTTGCGCACTTGGACCTCTCACATTAGGCCCAGGATATGCCGGTCGGGTCCAAGCAGACTTCCACCACAAATGTGACCTAACCTCTTGTCCAAGTACTATTTTGATTAATCATTATAATTATTCTACTATAAATATTATTTTAAAATGTTTCACATTTCAAAATTTCTCGATTTTGGAATATTCCATATTTCCAAAATAACTTGATTTCAGATACTATAACTTACCCCTTTCAAATCTTAATAAAACTTGGCACTTTCTCAATTTCTATACTTACATATAAAAAAAATGTGATTTTGATACATGTCAAACCTACTTTTTAATTACATTAGAGAACATAAATAAAAGACTGTTTATTTTTCTAAGTTATATTTGTGTTAAGAGACACAATTAAAAAGATATTCATTTTTATGTCAACCCAATTTCATCCGGATTTGAATATTTTAAATGAATTCCCTTTTTAATCTGACATAAATGTTCTTTCAAATTTTTATCATAAATGTTCTTGCTAATTTCACATAAATGTTCCTCAAATTTTACATGACGATGAAAATCTCTTCTTAAAATCTACCTTTTTGTTTAATATAAAAATATAAAACAAAAATGTAAATTTTAATACAATCTTTTTACCGCATCTCAAATGACGATAAAAATCATTATTTTAAATCTAACAGTAAAATATGAACCTCCATATACATGTGAAATGTAGATAAAAATACGGTCTTTAGTTCTGCCATTTTATTTACACATAACATGGAAATAAAAATAAGTTTAATAATCTTATCCTTTTATTTGTACATAAAATATATATATAAATGTATTTTATAACTTTGCCTTTTTGTTTGTATATAATAATGTAATCTATAGCTTTGTCCCTTTATTCCAATGCAAATCTATTCTTAAATTACATAATAATAAAAATGTAAATTTTTTATTTCAATGTGAATCCTACTTCTTTATTACATTATAAAATGTAATTAATTTTTATTTCAATGTAAATCCTCATTCTTGTCTTCATGTAGTTTTAATTTACAATGTAATCTCTCATTCTTAACTTCATATAAAAATGTAATTTTAATTTACATTGTAAATCTCTCATTCTAAGTTTTATATAAAAATGTAATTTTTAATTTACATTGTAAATTCATACTGTAATTACATATAAAAATGTAATTTTTATCTTAAGTTGCAAATTCATACCTTAATTACATATTAAAATGTAATTTTTATTTTGTATTGCAAAATCTCATCCTTTAATTACATATAAAAATGTAAATTTTATTTTACCGTTCTCATTCATATCTAAATCACATGTAAAAATGTAATTTTTATCCTACAATGCAAATTCATGCCTTAATTACATATAAAATGCGATTTCTATTATGCGATGTAAATTCATAGATAAATTACATAGAAAAATGTAATTTTAATCATACGGTGTAAATCCACGTCTTAATTACAAAGAAAAATGTAATTTTAATCATACGGTACAAATTCCCATTTTAATTACATAGAAAAATGTAATTTTAATCATACGATGTAAATTCATGTCTTGATTACATATAAAAATGTAATCTTTATCATACAGTATAAATTCATGTCTAAATTACAGATAAAAATGTAATTTTTATCATACGATGTAAATTACATTTAAATCCACTTCTCTTCATAAAAAAAATGTACCCTTTTGTATTTCACAAAAGAATGTAACTATTTTGTTAGCCTAATTCTGTAAAAATAAAAATATATTTTATTTGTAGTTCAAATTCTATTGTAAGAAACAAATAAAAATAATATTTTATTGTTGTTCATATTCTATTGTAATGTAACAAATAAAAATATCTTTTAGTTGTTGACCAAATTCTGTTGTTATGTAAACAAATAAAAATAAGATTTTATTTGTTGATCAATTACTATTGTAATATAAACAAATAAAAAAATAAGTTTTTTATTTGTTGATCAGATTCTACTGTTCATTTCAAATAAAAAAATGATATTTTAATAAATTAGAACACTAGATCCAATCGCAACTAAAAATTCATAAATCATAAAATAGTCATCATCGACTATTTTTTTTAAATCTGACTAAAATATGAATTTTAGATCTAATTTAGATTTACTTTTCTAACCGTAAATAACATTCAACAATATATGAAATTCCAATATGGATCTAGCATAACATGAACAACAAACATATCACAAGCAACCATCAACAATTTATACAACACATACATTCCAGATCTAAATTAACATCACAATACAATTATTTTAAAGCAAGAAAATTGATTAATAATTAATTAAATAATAAAAATTAGAGTTCTCACCTTACTTTAAATCAGATCTGAAAATCCAAACAATTTCAAAAATGGCCCCAATCAGTTCCAAAACGATCTACTCGACGATACGGTTCCACAGGATCTGAAATTTTCAGATTCCGATGTCGTATGAGTGAAATATCAATTTTTAAAAATAAAATCAAGATTTGCGACGTTTAAAAGTATTGTATTCATCAATCCATACCTTGGCCATTTATTTTTAGTTTTGTTCAAAACTTTGAATCAAGTTTTCTCGGTCTGTGGTTGATGGTTTTACGAACGGTCTGCGGCAAAACGACCGGCTACGAGAGGGCTTTGGGCACCCCAAATGGTGTAGGGTGCGGCGGCCTATGTGGGGTGCGGTTTGGGTGCAAAGGTGGCGGGTTCGTAGGTTCGTGGAGGGAGCTAGAGGGCACGAGAGAGTTTAAGATTGGTATCAATGGAAAAAGGAGATCAAGAGCTTCAAAAAGTTTAACTGTGGCCAAGGCTAATTCTTTATGGATTGAGAGCTAAGGAGGAGAGAAGGTAGATGGGTTTAGGCGGCTATGGGTTCGGTTGATTCGGGAAGAAGAAGAACGATGTCGTACTTTATATAATAAAATATTATTTTATTCCTTAATTTTCCAATAAAGGCCCGTTTGGCAACTTTGTCTGATTTCAGCCCAACGACTGTCGTGCTTACCCAATTACCCCTATTCCAGACTCATCTGGCTATGTCTCGCAGGCCCAAATGATCATCTTGACCCCCATTTCTCATTTTTAAAATTTAAGTCTTTTATTTTTAATTAAACCGTACAAATAAATTTACCGGGGCCACAAATTAACTTCAAAAATTCCCAAAAAATATAATTAACTATGTTTTGACGTTGCGGACCTAGGAAAATTTATTTCGTTCAATTCTGAGCTTATTTGAAAAATGACTACTTTTAAGTCGATTAAAATTGACCGAAATTGACAAAACTGAAATCTTTTGCCACGGCTGTAATTTAATTCTAAAAATTATGAAAAATTAAACTTAACTATATTTTGACATTTCGAATCCAACAAAAGTGGTTTCGTCGAAACAGAGATCGTTTGAAAAATGGCTATCTTTTAAGGATAATATATTAAATATTAAAAATACATTTTTAAACAAATAATTTCCGAAACTCGGAATATATAAGTGTTTACTGTTTTTCAATGCAGAATCGTCACTCGGAACTCAATGGAAGTGGTTTTGAGTTCAAATTCCTTCGTATGCAAAAAGTAGCATTTTGACCTTTATAAATTTCATAGCGATCTTTCTAAATTTTAAACTGGGCATAACTTTTGATTCCCGCTATGAAATTTCAATTTTTCGGATTCGATAGAAAGATATTTTTAAATAGGTTCTAATATTTTTTGGTTTCACTAAAATCCAATTTATTTTGCATCCCGTATGGTCAGTCAAAGTTCAAGTTTGACTTTTCAAACTACCGCGCTATTTCTAACTCCTTTTATAATTAAAATTAAATTATTCATTCTAACTTCGATTCCAATCAAATTTTAATCATTACTATTCTAAATAAATTATTTTAAATATCAAAAACTCATTAAAATTACTTAAAAATAAATTTTAAATTTACCCCAAAATTTTGGGTTGTTACATGATATCACTCATCACCCAGGCGTTGTGCATGCAACCCGCATCAGTAACACACCGACTGACATCCGCAGCATTACACACACAATTCCGGATGGATATAGGCTCTGATAGCACGTGTGACGCCTCACGTCCATCAATGTCACTCCCTAAGGGAATGCATTAACTTTCATGGAGCGTTATAAAAGTATATAACAGAACACTACAAGATAAATATATAAAATGGTACTTAAAAATTAAAAATTTATTCATTGGAGCGGAAAAGCAAAACATGTATGGTTGCAACATCAAAACTATATACTAAAGCCAAGCACACAAATATCCATCTTGAAAAAAAATATTATCAGAGTAAATAAAAGCAAAACCATAATCCCACTCCAAATAGCCATAATGAAAAAGAGACAAAGCTTAGCATTAGTTTCAACACTTCCAAGCACTTCAGGAAGAAAGAAATTCGAATCAAGCTGCACTAATCCCACCCTGAGGACAGGGGGAGAGAAAGAAAAAGGGGAAACATTAAAGGTCAGACATAAAATTTGGTGATTCCAGTGAGTTTAACAATATAATCAGTAAAGTAAAAGGATAAGAACATAAACTGGAAAAAAGAAATGACTGTAACATAAGAAGATATGACAGGGTAAACAAGATAAGAAAGATAGAACATCGACTGCGCTCCAAACCACTATAAGATATGCTCTGCACCGTACCAACATACTAGTTACATACTAAAAGATGATCCCTCTTAAGCATATATGATGATGGTAGTTTCGTGTACTTCTAGTTACTCTCATAGGTGCCAACTCGCTCCTATCCCCACTAGTTGTTCCCACTACCCTTCCCATTCGATCGACCCACTAACCTCATAGATGCCTGTGCTGGTCCCATAATAGGGTGAATCACTCCCTAAGGTGGCAACCCCGATACTACTGAAATGCCCAGCTTATACATACACGATGCAACAACGTCTCACCTACCTGCCCGGACCCATGCACGGACATGACTCCATTGGACTTGCAGTGCCATCGCTAACTCTTTATTTACTTCTTACAATCAATCCCAGTAAGCATGTCCCTGTCCTCGACCTAGTTTGAGCTCAAATAGAAACTAAAATGGGTTAGTGGTTGAAAAGGGTCCACACACTTAACACAATCTTCCCTCCTAAGCTTGGTCCCTACTAGGAATTCCCACTTAACCCCTTTTTATCCCCATGTCTTATCACATGTCTCATCTTGGTTAAGTGCTTTTTTTATGTTTCACATGCTACCCATTATTCCCATGTCTTACCACTTGTCTTATCCTGGTTAAGTGTTCATTAGTCCATTATTACCGTAATCTTGCAAGACTTCCCACATTAGAATATCGTTTGCGGTTGCTGGATATGCCGGGCGGTTCCGGGCAGACTTATACCGCAATCCAAATCTAACCTCGTGTCTTTGCATTACTACACATCTAATTTCTACCTTTGACCTCTCATATTATATTACCGTTTGCGGTTGGTGGATATGCCGGGCGGTTCCGGGAAGACTTATACCGCAATCCGAATCTAACCTCGTGTCTTAGGCGTCCATTATCACTTTCTTGATTCAAGTCCCAATTTCAAATTTTGGATTATAATATATTCCAATTACCCATAATTTCCAATCTAAATTATGTCTATAATTTTAATCCAAGTTATGCATGTAATCTCATTTGTACAAGTTATCCCAAATTATGCCCAAATAAATTTCCATAGTTATCAACAATTTATGCCAAATCTCATTTTATTACATATTTCCCAAACTTTTCCCAATCATCCCAACATTATTCGTACATAAATCTCAACGTGATATGCTTAGGCTCAAAGTTAGCCTAATCTCAAAAGGAAAAAGGAAAAGAAGAAGTGAAGAGGATCAAAACATCAAAATTGGCATAAACATATAAATAGGCATGTAAAATAAATAGCGAAAAAATAGACCAGACAGGCTTATGATAGTAGAAATTAGGTATGAATCTGAAGGATAACAAATTACAAAACTTGATATGATTCATCTTATTTACAGGCATATACATTAGATCCAATTTGCAAACTTATCACAATTACTTTTTAATTTAATTATATGTGAAAGTAAAATAAACTCACCGTGATTGGATCTAAAAGAAGAGAATTATGTTTTGTTGTAGCGGATCTTGATCTTAGAATAACCCTATTATGATTTGTCTTTGGTGGAGAAGAAAGATTAGTTTAGATTAGAGCAACATGGAGGCGCCATGGATTAGGGTTGAATGAGATTAGGGTTAGGTTTAGGTGTTTATTTATAGATGTATTAGGTGAATTAGGACCTTTAGATTAGACTAGAAATGATCAGAACCACTCAGATTAGAAAGATACATCATCAAGGAACTGTCCAGATTTCTCCAGATCTAGGCTTGACATGGGCGCACTTCCCAGGTGCGTTAGTGCATTTTTGTTCTGGCGCACTTCACAAGTGCGCCAGTTATTCTGGCCTGTTTCCTGATTGTTCTTCCAAACTTTTATCATCCATAACTCCTTCATACGGTATCCGTTTTACGCAAGCTCGGACTCTATCTCATGCAGAATTCCGAGACAAATGCAATGGCATAACCCATTTCACTTAATTCTTCTTCTAAAAATTAAGTATTCTTAAATTTTTCAATTTTAATATTTTAAAATTACGGGGTGTTACAATCCTGACCATCATAGGCGATTGTAGGGGTTTGTGTTCCCCTCTGCGGGTAACGCGGAACATAAGTAGAGGTAGGATGTGCTTAGTTCTAGCAGAGGAAGGGCATACTCTTCTACAAGCAGAGGTAGGGCGTGCTAAAGTTAGATGCACCACCACAACCATTTCTGGTGTAAAACGGAGGCTTACGCTTTTGATGCTTTAACCCTACCCCCTCTGATTTGGGCATGAAGAAAGATTAACACATCATCCCCCTTCGGGAGATTCCTCGCCCCGGCCAATTTAGCGATGAGGAGGGATTTAACCCTTTTTTTAGCTTGACCCCTTTTGGGTCTCTCTTGTGCCATTGAAAGGGTTTCCATGCCCCTAGCCATGTAACTATCTTTGGGGGAAGATCTTATTTCTTATTCATTTGCCGTTGAGAAATATGGTCTTAAATGTTCCAAGTTCCATGTTCTCGGAACAAGATTACCGTTGGGCCTTCATGGCTGGCATGTTTCATGCATAACTTCTTAATGGATGATTAGGGTTCCTTCTTAATTTGGGACGAGAGTGCTATCCATTGGGTTCTTAGTGTTAGCCATCACTCTTCGTAGCACTAGTTTGCCCTTAGCGAAGGTTCTCGCTTTGACTTTGGAATTGTAGTATTTTGTAACCTTTTTTTGATATACAGTAGTCCTGATTGCAGCCTTATCCCCTAGTCCTTGTATTAAATCTAGTGATTCCTTTCTTAAGTCTTTGTTGGGGTTGTACGCATATGTTATCCTCATATGCGACGGGATTTCAACCCCGACCAGAAGCATAGCTTCACATCCATATGTTAGGGAGAAGGGGTATGTCCCATGGTTGTTTTGGTAGAGATTCAGTATGCCCAAAGCAATAAAGGCAGCTCTTCTACCCAATTTCCTTTTGCTTGATTTAGGCATTTTTTAAGGATCGTCTTAATGGTGTTGTTGGCAGCCTCCACAGCTCCGTTAGCTTTCGAATGGGCTACTGAGGAGAAACTCTTGATGATTCCGATTTTCTCGTAGAATCGGGTAAATTCTTTACTTTCGAATTATATTCCATTATCCAATATGATTTTATGAAGGATTCTGAAATGGGTAATAATATTTTTAATTATGAATTTTAATAATTTTTGGATGTGATTATTGGAAGGGGTTCCACCTCTACCCATTTGGTGAAGTACTTGATAGCTAGTACAACATTTTTTGATCTACCCTTGATGAGTGGTAAGGGTCCAGTTAAGTATATTCCACATATATCTAATGGCCATCGGCTTGATATAATGGTTAATTCACTAGAAGGAAGCCGTGGCGCCTTTGATTACTTCTGAAATTTATCGCATCTCTTGACGTACTCAACTGTTTGACTAACTATCTAAGGCCAAAAATAACCTTGTCGCATGACTCTTTTGGCCAGTTTAACCCCATTGGAATGGTCCCCACACCATCCTTCATGAGCTTCTTTTAACAAATTTAGTCTGTCTTCAGAACTTACACAACTCAAGTAGGGAAATGAATTTCCCTTTTCGTAGAGGATATCATTTATGATCACAAATGTAGGGGCTTGGTGTTTTATCCTTCTCGCGTTTCGCTTGCTAAGGGGTAAGGTTCCTCTCAGGAGCTAGTCTATTATGAGAGTCATCCATGCAATCTCTCGTTGGTGATTTGTTTCTATTATGGGGGGTTTCCTTTTGATTTTTCTTTCCTGGTTTCTTTGTCTCACCTTCTTGAGGCTTGGGATCTGATTAAGACTAATAAATCTTTCCTCGCTTCTAATTCTTCCTGCTCGATATTGGGCATTTCCTGGTATCCCAGAGGCACTATTCGAGTTTCGAGGCCCCCCGGGAGCTGACCAATTTGGCTAGCGAATCCTCTTAGGTGTGCTTCCCACGGGTATTTGATGAACTGAGACGTCCTCAAATAGGGAAAACATCTTCAGTGCCCTCTTTGTGTATAGGACCGACCGCCTATCCTTGGTTTGATATGTCTGTTTTTTTTGGCTTACCAATAATTGTGAGTCACTAAAGATTTCTATCCATGGTATCTTCAACTGTAGTGCTAGGTTCAAACCAGCTATCATTGTGTGACGGCCCGCCCCGGACTAGCCGATATTTCTTTGAAATGCATTGTGCCGATGTCCAACTAGCACAGGACGGTCACCAAAGAAAAAGGGTGTGAAGCTAAAACTGCCAAAGGAACCTATAGTTTTCTCACAGTGCATGGAATAAAATATAATACCAACATAACTTTGACATAAAATAGGCGAGACAGTGCATAAGTTGAAAACTAAATCGTCATAGCAGCGAATCCATAATACAGCTTATGATCCAACATCATTATTACAACATCAAATTATTGTCTCTAAAGTTAAAGAAAGAAAAGGTACACTATTAATGCCCAAGCAGTGGCTAGCCACAACAGTGACTAGCTACAACGACACAGGGAGTATATATGTATACCATACGTGGAAGCCTCTTACTCGTCTCCGTACGGCTACTCGCGCATTACAACCTAACATGCCTTTAGTCTGCTCATTGAGGAGCACCCAGAGTAATAAGAAGAGACATAAAACTCTGGGTTAGACAAAAGTCCGGTATGAGTGATAAGCAACAAAACATAATATTAACAGGCATAATCCAATCATACTTGAACCTGGACCTACATCCAAAGAGTTAGCACAACAGGAAGTGCAATACTCTAAGGTGGCACTAACACATGTTGTGAAAATAATGGGCAAGGGGTGTGCATGCCATGGTGATAGCAAACATCAAACACAGCAGTCATCCTCACATCTCTCACTCAGTGCGTAAAGCATACGATATCTACCCACTTTGACCACCCAATCCATTGCTACGATCATTTTGTCCTATGGAATCACGAAGACCCCACTGCACTGATCCATATCCATTAATCATTTGCTATGTCCACTCTGCCCCATGGTGTCATAACAACTCCACTACACTGGCTTAGAGCCTTGCTACGATCACTTTGCCCCATGGAGTTATGACAACTCCACTGTACTGATCCATAGCCAATATCCGTCATTATGTGGTGAGTCAAAGCTATAGACATAGATAACCCCTTTGCACACGTCCCGCAACATAGTCCAACTCATGAAGTTAGCTCATTGGTTCCCATCTGGATCCTGAGCTACCACTCCTCATTTGGACTTCCCTAGCATCTTGAGTTTTGGTCTCCTCCGGATCGGTTCGGAAAACAGCTCCATTTGGTTCAGTTTGGTCCTCCTGAAATAGTTTAGTTCGTGATCATCCACATCGCCTCAGGTCAACTTCCCGATCCAGGTCAGTTCGGTTCGTGACATACACTCCGGGTCGGGTCGAGCTCCTTCATCGGTTCGGGTCGTGATTCTAGGTCGTGGTCCTTTAAATGGCTTTAGCTCCTGGTGCTCCCCTCGAAGTGGCTCGAGGCATTCAAGTTCGATCGCGTCTCTCCGTCAATCCAGCTTGTGGATGTCTTCCGGATCGACTCAAGGCACATGCGTCACGAGCAGGTCGGTTCGGGTACTGGAGTGGCTCATGATGGGTTGGCCATGATCGGTTCGGGGGTCACGAACGGGTCAGTTCGGGGAGATGGGGCAGATCGTAAGGTGCTCCACCAGCGGGTTCGGGACCCGATCTGATCCCTTCTTCCTCCATTGTTTCTAGCAACTTTTCCGACAACTGTTTACGGCACACGATGGCTTTTCCGACCAATTTAACTATTCCAAGAAATCACAAATCATACCAAACAGTCATAGCAACATGTATAATCAACCATAAACACCAAAACGATGAATACTCATGCCAATATGGATCAAACATACCCAAAACCCATGGTTTTCCCCTTAATCATATTTATCCATAACTAATGACAGGATAAGCAAAACATGTCCAAATTAACCCAAATTCTTATCACAGCCACAAAATAATATTTAAGAATTTTTACATATTTTTCCAGAATTTTAACATGCGTAATTTCACTAATTAACACTAATCACCCCTAATTAGCCGTAATTAGTGTAAAACAATGCAAATCACTCACCTTAGCCACAAATAATCTTAGATCTGAAAATATTTTATAATATTTGGGTCGAATTCCTATGCAACACAGCAGCACCTACTCTGATTTGGTGTTGATTTGCCTTGATTTGGTGTTGCTTAGCTTAATCTTCGATTAGAAAGCAATTAGGAGGTGTTTAAATGAAGAATTTGAGAGTGGAGGCCATTACTAGGGTTAGGAGAATGAAAGTGGCGGCTGAAAAATGACAAAGGAGGGTTTCTCTAGCCCTTATCAGCCCTTAAATACCCCTGAACCTGATTTCCTTATGGACTTAGCTGCTAAATACCCAATTAAGCCCATTTAATCTATTTTTCACCTTCCAAACCTTATTTCAGCCATATCCCCCAAATGGTAAGTCCGTTTCACTAATATGACTACTCTATAGAAAGAGAAACCATCATCTGAATCCAATGGAAGTTGTTTTAGGTCAAAATCCTTACAAATCAAAAGTTATGGATGAAACAAGATTCTCCAGTGGCAAAACGGTCGTTTAAAATTTGGCGAAAATCATGAACTTGGGAAATGATCCCAATAGTCGTTCTCCAAAGTTACATGACTATACGACTTCATAAGAAAAAGAAATAAATATTCTATGATCCTCCGATGTGTAGAATATGGGTCGTTACATTCTCCCCCTTAAGAAATTTCGCCCCCGAAATTCGTTAACTAAAACATACAAAGGATCCCGCATGCCTACCAATCATTTGTAACAATCAAACATACATAACTACGCAACAAGCCTATCCTAGCATGCGGTTTACTAACAAGGGAGTACTATATCGATATTAAAACCTTACTAGGCAGAGACCTCTGGATACGTCTTCCTTATGTTCTCCTATGTTTCCCATGTACAATCTCTCTCATTATCCCCCCACTGGACTTTGATTAGTTTGGACCATCTTCGTTCAAAGCGGCTTCATATTGTGCTCGATAATACGAATAGGTCTGTGGTTCCCAACCACCTCGGTTCTACGTCGATATCATCCAATTGATCTGGTGAAATAGCCACATTTGGGTCGTGCAAAACTTCCTTAACCGGGAAACATGAAATATGTTGTTAACTCCCGCCATCTTGTCTGGTAATCCAACTTTTGGTCAATCAATCCACAATTACTCAAATACTATCATGCTCTGATCTAGTCCTTGTAAACTATCGATAAAGTCCATTGAGACTTATTCCCAATTCCATTTGGAATTTCCAACGGTTGTAACAAAACACTAGGCTTCTTTTGCTCATCTTTAACTAACTGGTAATTCATTCTCTTGGAGATAAACTTCCCAGCGTACCTCTTCATCCCTTCCCAGTGATAGGTTTGCTTCATGTCTTAATAAATTTTGTTAACACTGGGATGCATAGTCAATTTCGAGTAATGATGTTCTATAAGCACTTCATCTCTCAATCCATTAACGTTGGGTACAACTAGTCTCCCATTCTTTCAAAGCCATCCTTTTCTGTCAAGTCCATACTTGTTCATTTTCTCACCATCGATATTCATCCCTACCTTGGAGATGATTTCCATTAGGTCAGGATCGTCCCTTTGAATGGAACCAATTCGCTCAATCAAAGTCGGTTTAACCTTCAAACTTGCTAACATTTCTTGATCCAATCTGTAATTAGGTCTGAAATCATATCCTACGATATACTCCAATTACTTTCATTCAAGAAACCTAGTATCTAAACTGGCATGTCTCCTACTCAATGCACCAGTATAGCACCTAGTCTGGTACCACATGCATCCATGTGTACCGTCATCTCTTCTTTCTCTATTACTAGAATCCTACTGGTGATAGTCTACTCAAGGGGATAAAAAAAGGAACAAACATAGCAACCATAGCATCCATCAAACATGTCCTATCTATCACCTACTAAAGCCATAAATACGTCGACACCTACCTTACTGGTCCAACCAATCCCAAAGGCTAATGGAAGCCCCGGTCCCAAAAGAACTACAACACGTCCAACGCAAGTTTATCCTCCAAGGATAACTTGATCACGTCCAATGGATATATGGTAATGGGCATCCCCAGATACCGTTGCTTTGAGTCTGCCTAGAACACTCCAACTATCAACGATTTCTTGGTACTCTCATCATAAGAGCTACCCACATACTCAGACCCAGTCTCGAGTATCCATTACCCACAAACTCAAGTCCAACATAAGTCGTCTCTCTATTCATTGCATCTCCTAGATCAACGAACAACAATTTTTCTTTTACGAGTTCAAGTCCAACTTGAATCGTCCTAACCTTCGTTGTATCTCCACGATCAACGAGCAAATCTTATCCCTTCGAAGTTCTACCATTCTTGAACTAACGAGAACATCAACATAGGGTCTTAAAAAATTCATTACTTTGCAGCTTTCTTGAGTCCCACTCGAGTCGTCTCATAGCCCTATCAAATCCAACTCGCGGCACTCCATACCATTGAACAGACTTATCATGTCACGGCTGCACATCACTCGTCGAGTAAGCCGAGATATCATTCAATGGAAATCACAACAACTATTTATATCTCATGCAAACCATCCTAGTAGAACTCGATATTCCCTAAGCACAAGCCCCAAAGGCCTAAACCAATATCAGACAAGCACTCAAGGAACATCTCCTCCGAATTTAGACAAACTACGTGATATGATAAAACAACTAAGAAATCACGAGCAAACATACATCCATTACTCGATAAGACCACTTTACAACAAATCATGCAAAAGGCTGGTCGAACCACTAATCGGGTTTGTCACAACTAAAGGTCAACTGACAATCTCAAGTTCCAATTCCAACCTATCTACCAGGTCACTAGTTACGAAGGAATGGGATGTCTCGGTATCAAACAAAACTCGAACAGGAACATCATGAATAGAAAGCATACCTTGAATAATGACACACTTTCCATTATGCGCCGCAGTTGGGACATTCGATGAAGAAGGAACAACGTTGATAACATATGCTCTCACAATCTGCTTCTCTTTAGGGGGTTGCGGACATTTATCCTTATGATGTCCCGCATGGCCGCAATTGAAGCATTTCCTTTCCCCAGGCTTTTCCAGACAATCTCTGGCATAGTGGCCCTTCTTGCTACAGCTAAAACACTCGCCATCATTCTTATTCTGACCATCCTTGGTTTGGTTTTTCTTCCTCTTGTTCTGAGAATTCTTCTTGCCTTCACTGCCTGCTTGCGGTTTTGGCTCCCGTGCAAATGCAATAGCAACTTCGGTCTTTGACTTAGGGTAAAGACTCTCCGATCTCAATGCCTTTCCTACAAGTGATTCAAACATCTCATCAATTTGGTTCATTAGTTTCTCCCCAAAATACCCATCTAAGCCAGTTATGAACTTCTAGTTCTTCTTCTTGGCAGTGTCGATAAGGGATAATACATACTTCAATAAAGTAACGAACTCAGCAATAGATTCCGAAACTACCATACCATTCTGCTTAAGTTAAAAATCTCTTGAATAGTACTGATCTCTGAGTAGATGGAATAAACTTATCACTGAAGCGAATCCTAAACTGATTCCAAGTAACTTGTTCCTCGGGAGTAGCTACTTTAATAGCATTCCACCAATTCATAGCCCGTCCTTGAAGTTAACGCGATGCTAGATTCCTCTTCATTGCATCCTCAATCCCCAAATCCTCAAAGATGCGCTAACAACTATCAAGCCAATCTTGAAATTCCGTAGCCGACTCCGTTCCGCAGAACGTCTTCCACCAAGACTAGTATAATCCTTGTTGAGCTTGGCAAAGTGGGTTCTAGGTGCTTGCACTACTGCACCACCACCATTAACAACATTAGGAACTACTCCCCGAACATCCCTAAGCATCTCTCGCATGAAGGTAGTAAACATAGCCCTTATATCAGGGATTCGTACTGTTGGCCCCTGAACCCGTACTCCTCGTATATCGGCTAATTGTTCAACCTATAAATAGAAAATGATTAACCATCTCAATGTGGTGCCCGTGCAGTACGACTTCATCCTCAGATACACTAATAGTATATATATATATATAGTTTTTGAAAACCAAAATATCACAAATATGTGCTCTCATATAAGTGTCCTATCTCTCCCTGATGTCTTCCCCTAGGTTAACTACGCAACCTAGAGCTCTGATAACAAATGTGACGGCCTGTGCCGGACTAGCTGACATTTCTCCAAAATGCGTTGTGCCGATTTTCAACTAGCATGGGACTGTTGCCAAATAAAAAGCGTATCCAGCTAAAAATGCCAAAGGAAACTATAGTATTCTCACAGCGCATGGAATAAAATATAATAACAACATAACTTTGACATAAAAGAGGCGAGACAGTGCATAAGCTGAAAACTAAATCATCATAGCAGCGGAATCCATAATACAGCTTATGATCCAACATCATTATTACAACTTCAAATTACTATCTCTAAAGTAAAAGAAAGAAAAGGTATACTACTAATGCCCAAGTAGTGAACAACTACAACAGTGACCAGCTACAACACAGGGAGTATATATGTATATCATACGTGGAAGCCTCCTCGTCTCAGGACTGCTACTCGCGCATTACCACCTAACCTGTCTCTAGTCTGCTCGTTCAGGAGCACCCATAGTAATAAGAAGAGACATAAAGCTCTGGGTCAGAAAAAAGTCTGGTATGAGCGATAAGCAACAAAACAGAACAATAACAGGAATAATCCAATCATAGATGAATGTGGATCTACAACCAAAGGGTTAGCACAACATGATGTACAATACTCTAAGTTGACACAAACACATGGTGTGAAAATAATGGGGAGGGGGTGTGCATGTCATGGTGATAGAAAACATCAAACGTAAAAATCATTCTCACACCTCTCAATTAGGGTGTAAAGCATACGATATCCACCCAATCCTTTTCTACAATCACTCTGCGCCATGGACTCACGATGACTTCACTGTATTGATCCATAGAAACTAATCCTTTGCTATGTCCACTCTAACCCATGGAGTCATAACAACTCCACTACACTGGCTCATAGCCTTGCTACGATCACTTTGCCCCAAGGAGTTATGAGAACTCCACTGCACTGATCCATAGACAATATCCATCTCTCAGTGGTGAGTCAAAGCTATGTATATCGATAACCCCTTTGCACACGTCCCGCAGCAAAGTCCAACTCATGAAGTTAGCTCGTTGGTTCCCATTCAGATCCTGGTCTACCACTCCTTATCTGGACTTCCTTTGCATCTCGAATTTTGGTCTCCTCTGGAATGGTTCAGAAAACAGCTCCATTTGGTTTGGTTCGGTCCTCCTGAAGGAGTTTGATTCGTGATCATCCACATCGGGTCGTGTCGGCTTCCCCATCCAGGTCGATTCGGTTCATGACACAAACTTCGGGTCGGGTCGAGCTCCTTCACTGTAACAACCAGAATTCCAACGGACCGATTTTTTTTCAAAAACCCAATCCATTAAATCCGAAGTTGGTTGCTCTGGTATCCTACAGAAAAGACAGAGACAAGAAATATGTCAGAGTTCGGAAAACACCTCACAACGGAAGGAATAAAATATAATATATATAAACAAAACTTTACCTTAATTACAGTACTGCTAAATCAGTATCTCCAAAGCTATAAGTCTCCGTCATGAATCCAACCTGTGAATTTTATGAGGAGGGGGTCAGAACATAAGTTCTGTGTGAATGAGTTTAAACTACACTTCTTGAATAATCCTACATATACCGTTCAGTTACATTTTATTGTTTATTAGGTTATTTGTGTCATTAGGGCTCAAGGCTTACACACACGTCACATCCATCTACTCCAAGTAGATTAACCTAATATAATATATATGTAGCTACCCCCAAACTGAGGTACACCCCGTGGTACCCCACTCGCATGGTCCCCACCATATCCTCGCAGTGATATGCGCAGTCCCCCGTCCTACTTCATAGTAATGTATATTCCTCTAATATATATATATATATATATATATAATACAGCACTACGCCCACATAGGATCACTCTAATTTTACTGTCGTTATCGAATAATGCCCACCAGTCTATGATACACCACCCAGAGAAGACATGGTTATATCTAGACGCTTCCACATACGTATTCTCTATCGTACTCGATATCTAACCCGCATACCCATCGTGTGTGCATGCCCGTGTTCCGTGGTTGAGCTACACAAGAAACACGGAACTCGGTCGAGAGCTTTCCTTATATTTGTGCAAGGCCCGCCTTTAAGAGCCTCCCACACAAATATCCCTACGGTATGTTTTCTATGATGGCTATGGCCCCACCTCGGCCTCTCCCATAACTAATAAATACTACGAGAGATAAGCGACAAGCCCCAAAGCAACCAATCTAAACATCCATGTGGCATCTCCCCTCAACCACCGTCCCACGATAGTGAATGGTTAATGGTATATTGGGTCTAGCTTTAGTCTTTCCGCATCCTACTGGCTGTGGTAACAGGCACTCGACGACCTACTATCCTTGTTGGTCCTGACCCTCCACCTCCGTTGAGGCAGCTGTCGAATCACCTTTCCGTCACCGCGAACAGCATTCTGACTTCCCAGCTATTCTTGCAGTCAAAGCCCACCCACCTAGTAGTTACGCGCAGACCCAACCTCTATGGGCATAGCTTGAAAACATCTGCCACCACACAGAGGACTACTAGGAGCACCTTTAACGTATCAGGAAGCCGCATGCTTCCACTTCCAGTCCGTTGGAGCCTCCAAAATAACGAATGTGCGCTCCCCTCGTCTCTTATGACACCTTGATGATTTACCTTATTGGGTTATTCATCCTACAACATACGGATTGCCCCAAGCGCCTAGATTTTATATGTCATTAGACCCTACGTCCAATCAATTCTTACGCACTTTTGTTACCTCATCAGTTTTTCTTATTTAAATTGGTTATTCTTATTCATATTGACATCCTTTTCAAGTTTACCAAGTTACCCTCGCTTATTAATTCAATTTATACTTTACCCATTTAAGTCCATAAATAAGACAACAACATGTTGTTTTCCAACTTCATAAATTATTCCCTTTTAGAGTAACAACAACATGTTATACATAATTCATAGTTAAGTATCTCTTATCCACATATATACTGATTAGGAGAATAATCCCCTAAACACCAGCCCCGAAGACCGAAATCAACATCAGATTGGCACCTAGAGAATTACTCAACCCAACCAACATATATGATCCTAATTTACTTCTTTTCCATTCATATAACTTATA
Source organism: Allium sativum (assembly GCA_030737875.1). NCBI lineage: Eukaryota > Viridiplantae > Streptophyta > Magnoliopsida > Asparagales > Amaryllidaceae > Allium > Allium sativum. The sequence continues at coordinate 36,453,494 of JASFAX010000020.1, read as the reverse complement.
TCATCTTAAATTTCACACTTCTCCTTCCCAAACTACTTAATTTGTAATTAAGTATATATTCAAATACAAGTTACCTTATTTTCCTCTATCGTTTCTTATAACTTACCTTATCCCATAAGTTATACTTCTACTTGTCCCTAGGGCAGGTCTAACCTATTATCCTTCCTTTTCTTATACAAATTCATTCATAATAGATTATTTATAGTTCCCCACTTTTGTCACTAATTTAGATTTACTTAACCCTTTCCATTTATTTAACCCGTTACCTAAACTTTACCCAATTCAATTAATTTTTGATGCCATAATGGGTCCCCTTTGGTTAAGCATTATTTATTTATGTCTTACATTTCGCCCATGTCCCACTTAACCTCTTTTATTATTGTTTCCATGTCTTACACATGCTTTTCTACGGTTAATTCCATTTTAGTCATGTTTTACTTCACGTATCTTACTACAGTTAATCCACATTTACATGTTTTACATGTCTTGTCTTACTATGGCTAAGTCCATATTTACATGTTTACATGTCTTGTCTTACTACGGTTAAGTCCATATTTACATGTCGTATTTTACATGTCACTCACTTAACCCTCTAACCATACCCATGCCACCCACATGTCTTTTTATGGTTAGTATTCCTTAATTCATTAATTATGACGAACGGTGCATGACCTCCCACATTAGACCGAACACTTTGTGGCTGCTAGATTTGTCGGGCGGTTCCGGGCAGTCTTACACCACAAAGCGGGTCTAACCTCGTGTCACCAACCGTTACGCCTACAATTCATGCCTTTGACCTCTCACATTAGACGTCCAATTGTGGTAGCTGGATTTTTCGGGAGGTTCCGGGCAGTCTTACACCACAATTGCGCCTAACCTCGTGTCAATGGTTCATTAACATCGTATTTCACCAAAATCTCAGTTTTCATGTTATGTGTTTCCAATTCAACATATAGTCATATTTACAATTTTGCCTATTCCAAACTTGTCATTAATTACATATTAATTAGCCTTAATTACAAATTTCCAATTATAGGCAATTTCATCAATTCCATGTAATCCATACCCAAATATGCCAATTTCTTTTATATTCCAATTATCCAAAATATCCAATAATACTCAAGTTCATAAAATCAATATTTTTCCAATATATTTCCCAACGTTCCCATGTTCATACATATGACCTAATCCACCTTTTAGGCTTATCTTACCAATAAATTTCACCAATCCATGTTATCAAATTACATGTTGTTAATATTAAATTGTACTAATTCCATATCCAATTTCAATCATGCCAAACTACATAAATTTAAAATTACCATACAATTATGTCCATAATTCTACTCAAATCATACATATATCCTTCCAACCCATATTATGCCCGAACAACCCTTTTTTTCCTTTTACTTTCTCATTCTCGTTTACAACGCATAAATTCATGATAGATGTAGGCTCGAGATAGCCTAGCTATAAAAAGAATAAAAAGGAGATAACTCAATCGTAAGCATAAATGAAATAACCGATCTTATTAAATTATCATCATATTCATTATGGGGAATGGCAAACGATAGAAGTACAATTATACAACAACTGTATTTTAAACCATTCACCTTGACTGGATTGGAGAAATAGACAATTGGTTGTTGAGGTAGAACGTTGGTTTAGGCTTCTTATTTAATTATTGACGCAGAACGTGAATTGTTGTTGAAGAAACTTGCTACTTGATTTGATTAAACTCCAAAATTGATGAAGAACTTGCAATTTAATTTAGAGTTTAGAGGCACGGCTATGTTGGGTTGAAGTTTGGTGGCATGAAGGCGTCTTTTAAGAGATAGAACGATTTTAGGGTTAGTTTAGGTGTTCTTTTCATAGGTGGGTTAGAGCAACTAGGAACTTAGGATTAAATAAAAAATCATCTAAACCGTCCAACTCACCCTAGAAAAGAACCATACAAAACAACCCTTTTCACACTTAGTGCTCCTTTAAAAATAAAAAAAATGAAACCGCTTTATTTATTTCTAATTAATGCATTACATACTATTTTTAACGTATAGCAACCTCTTTCCTTCATGTATTCAATTATTTATTTATTTATTTATTTGCACTTATACATGAACCTTTATTTGCTATATTCTTCTCCTAATCAATTAATTGATTTCTTTCTCTTTTTGTCTATTCTTTTTGAAAAGAAACTGCATGTCCTTAAACCATTTTCTTTTATTTATTTACATCTAATCACATGTGCATGCGTCTCTGATTTGAATTTTATTTAATAACATTAACCTTCCTCCAATTGTGGCTTGCTTATGGCCTTATTAATTTACTTTTTAAAAGTTTAAATTTCAAAAGTAAATCCCCTTTACACTTAATTGCTCATTTTTAATGTTTACAACCTTTTTCTATGCATGCTTTAATTGAACATTTGACATGTTTTGCATTCCATATTCTCTTTCTTTTATTTTCATCACGTTAATTTATTTTTATTCAGGTTCATGCATCATCCATTTATTTAATGCAATAATTTAACATATCCTCTTTCCCTTATTGCATTAATTTCAAATAACATGTATACATTTATGCCTCCTTTTTGTTTATCTCTATGTTCGCGCGCAACTTCAAATTTGAATCATGTTCATACGCATCCATCTCTTATGCGTATACTAATTTTTATATGCGAACAATTGTGTATTTTATTTGGAAATTATCTTGCTTAATCAATTAATGGTTTATTTCCATTCTTTCGATTAAACCTCCAATTAACTTATCCCCTTGCGCACTGAACCAATTTGCTAAGCCACTATTTAGCCGCTCCTCAAAACAAAACAAAATATATGGCACTGGTAGGGATTGAACTCACAACCTCTTATGTACAAGTCTCATGTATTAACCAAATGAGCTACTAAGTCTTTTGTTAACAAGACTTAGGACCAAACTTCATATTATTCTTTTCCCGTTGCTCTTTTTCATGTTTTGTTGCATTTCTTATATTAAGGATAACTTCTTCGTTTTAAATCAGTTTTCTATAAACTATAGGTCTAAATTGACCAGAAAATTGCCACGAACGTAATGACGTTAATTTCATGACCAAATTCTAGAGTCTCTTCAAATTCTCTTTTTTATTTCTTTCTAAATGATCACATGTATTTCTTCGCATTTCACTATATTTCTTCTTATTTCAAATATTACATGTAATTTCTTTATTAATCTTTTTCTTTATTTCACTACGTAAACTTCTTACATGCAATTACATTAATATTATTTAAACTTTCCTTTAAATATATCCATGCATATATACATATATCTCATTTTTAATTATATTAAAAATGCTGGGTGTTACATTCACCGGTTCGGGTCATGATTCCAGGTCGTGGTCCTTGAAATGGATGGCTTCGGTTCGTGGTGCTCCCCTCGAAGTGGCTCGAGGCATTCCGATTCGGTTGCGTCTCTCCATTAGTCCGACTCGTGGATGTCTTCCGGATCGGCTCGAGGCATAAGCGTCACGAGCGGGTGGGTCCGGGTAGTGGAGTGGCTCATGATAGGGTGGCCACGATCGGTTCGGGGATCAGAACGTGTCGGTTCAAGGAGATGGGGCGGATCGTGAGGTCCTCCACGAGCGGGTTCGGGACCAGATCCGATCCGCTCATCCTCTGTTTCCTGCAACTTTTCCAACAACTGTTTATGCCACATGATGGCGTTTTCGACAATCTTAACTATTCTTAGCAATCACAAATCAAACCTAACAGACATAGCAACATGTATAATCAACCATAGACACAAAAACGATGAATACTCATGCCAATATGGATCAAACATACCCAAAACCCATGGTTTTCCCCTTGATCATATTTATCCGTAACTAATGATAGGATTAGCAAAACATGTCCAAATTAACCCAAATTCGTATCAGTGCCCTAAAATAATATTTAAGAATTTTTACATATTTTTCTAGAATTTTAGCATGCATAATTTCGCTAATTAACACTAATCACCCCTAATTCGTCGTAATTTGTGAAAAACAATGCAAATCACTCACCTTAGCCACAAATAATCTTAGATCTGAAACTTTCTACTATTTGGGTCGAAGTCCTATGCAACACAGCAGCTCCAACTCTGATTTTGTGTTGATTTGCCTTGATTTGATGTAGCTTAGCTTAATCTTCGATTAGAAAGCGTCTGGGAGGTGCTTAAATGAAGAATTTGAGAGTGGAGGCCATTAATAGGGTTAGGAGAATGAAAGTGGTGGCTGAAAAATGACAATGGAGGGTTTCTCTAGCCCCTTTCAGCCCTTAAATACCCCTAATCCCAAAATCTCTGATGGTCCTAGCTGCTAATTACCCAATTAAGCCCATTTAAGCTATTTTTCAGCTTCCAAAACTTATTTCAGCCCTATCTTCCAAAACGGTTAGTCCGTTTGATTATTATGACCACTCTACGGAAAGCAAAACCATCATCCGAATCCAATGGAAGTGGTTTCAGGTCAAACTTCTTACTAATCAAAAGTTATAGGCGAAACAAGATTCGCTAGGGGCAAAACGATCGTTTAAAAATCAGCAAAAATCATGAACATGGGAAATGACCCCAATAGTCATTCCCCAAAGTTACACGACCATACGACTTCATAAGAAAAAGAAGTAAATAATCTACGATCCTCCAAAGCGTAGAACGCGGGTCGTTACGTAATGATTCATACTCCGCCACATTGCTAGTTGCCGAAAACGCCAACTTCATGGCATAGTGCATGCAGTATCCGTCTGGGGTAATTATAACATAACTTGCCCGTGCTCCCTGCTCATTGGAGGCTCCATCCACAAAGAGTTTCCATTTAGTCTTTAAGTCATTTTCTTTACCTGATTGTTCTGAAATGAAGTTCGTGCACTCGTTCAAGAAATTTGCGAGATCTTGTTTTTCATTGCTGCCCGATGACAGAACTCAATCTCGTATTGGCTAAGCTCGATACCCCATTTAATTAGCCTCCCCGAGGTTTCCGGTTTGCTGAACACTTGCTTGAGCGGAAAGCTAGTCAAGACCCTAATAGGTTGAGCCTGGAAATAACCTCTGAGTTTTCGAGCGGTTAGGATCAAGCAATATGCCATTTTTTCTATAACAGGGTATCGGATTTCTGCGTCCTTTAGCCTTAGGTTGTTGTATGACTATTGCCTGACTCAAGTTAAGGTTGTTGTCTGACTGCGTCCATATACTATATTGTTGATGTTGATAGTTGTTTTATCGCTCATTAAGACTGTTGTCTGGCTTAAGTTATTATGTTTCCTCTTATTACCTTGGGTTGTTCATCCATGTTGTGGATGGGCAGACTAGGTGACAAGCAATAGATCTTGATGAGGACGATGCTGCTGAGCGACGACAAGTTGGAGGCTGACGTATTACTAACTACTATACTTATATGATGTTTCCGCTGATGTATGTTACTCTGAGTGAACCTGTAGTGAATCTTTTTGTATGGATTCTGATGTGATAGAGTTTCTTGTATGGATATTTTCACCGTGGCATGAAATGTTTGGGATTCTATTCGATCGTGCATCACTATTATATCCTATTGTACAAGTTCTATTATATTTTATTCATGCTTTGTGAGTTATACAACAGGTTTCGTTTGTGTTATTCTACACTGATGATCGTCCATAGCTGCGTAGTACGTCTTTCAGTGCACTGGTTCATGTTTTAAGTACTGGAGTTATGGGTGGTCGTCACACTTGGTATTAGAGCATTGGTTAATCGATTTTATCCAAAGTTCGTGGGCGTACTAATGAATGAGAGTCGTATTTTTACTTTTCTAACGGATGATTACTATATTATAATTTATAGTATAGTAGAGTTTGAACTCTATTACAGTTTTCACATGTGTGGACTAGTCATTCTATTTCCAGATTTAGAATGAGTCATCGATCCTTGAGACATACTACTGGGGAGGATCCTGTTACTAGACGGGGGTGGTGGTTTACCTTATTACCCAGCTATGTTTGATGCCATGGTGGTAGTGATCATGAGGAGGTTACTAGCTCCAGAAGCATCTGGATAGATGTTGGTGTTCAAATGAAAGTATCTAGGATGGTTGATTCCGCTAAGCTGTGTAACGACTTCAACTCTCTTAGTGGGAAGCCGTTCAAGGGGACAGAGCCGCTTGTTGAGATTCAAGGGTGGCTTGATACTTGTGTTCGGATATTCAGAGACTTGGGTATTGATGATGCGACTAAGAGAAAGCTTGCATCGAGACAGCCACAAGGAAGAGCTATGGATTGTTGGAACTCTGTCACTTTAGAGACTCCTGAAGATGAGATTACTTAGGATCAGTTCCGAGTCAAGTTGGAGACGAAGTTCATTTCTACCTAGAAGTCAGTTCTGTTCAAAAATTTTGTGGAGCTAAAATAGAATGATCAACCAGTATTGGAGTACGTTAATGAGTTTGAAGCTTTGTCCAAGTATGCTCGTTCGAATATTGAGAGTCCTTATCAGAAGAATGAGAAATTCGTCATGGGCTTGGGTACATATATTGGTTAGCAGTTAGCTGATCATCTATATGACCATTATGTGAATATTGTAGAGAAGGCATTGACGCACGAGAGTTAGTTACCCAAGGAATAAGTTGTTGTTGCAACCAAAGAGGATGTGAAACCACAACACGATGGCAATAAGAAAAGGTGGAATGGATAGAGGAAGCAACAACATGAAGGGAATGATGGTCAGAAGAAGCAAAATTGCGAGTTGACTTGCTACAACTATCAGAGAAGGGCCATTATTCCAAGGACTACAAGTATCTGAAAGCCGAGAGGAAATGCTATAATTGTGGTAAGCCTTAGCATGGCAAGAGGGATTGTCCAGAACCGTCTAAGGGTAAGCAGATAGTGAAGGCGTACGCTTTGGAGGCTCTGCCAACTTCTTCAAGAGCTCCTATAGTGGAGGAGAAAGTGAAGAGTGTTGTTGTTTAAGGTACGCTTTCTATGGGGGATGTTTCAGTACGAGTGTTGTTTGATACTTGAGCATTGCGTATTTTCATTTGCAATGAGCTTATGTGCCAGTTGGGTTTGGAACCCGAGATTTGTGATAGATCATTGGTTGTGAATAATCCCGTAGGGGGTTCATCAAGTCATTGTATGCATTGTCGTGGTCTAATATCATAGAGTCATGGTTGCTCCTTTGTGTGTTATTGCTTTGTTTTGAACGTCGCTAGGTTTGAGATTATTTTGGGTTTGGACTGGCTCAAGAGGTACGCGGCTAAAGTGGATTGCGAGAAGCTAGTGGTGACTATCGAGAATGTTGAAGGGCGAATGGTTGTCGTTCGATGTAAGCCAGAAGATGGAGTCTTCGTAAGCTTTTCATATTCTCTTGTGATTCCAGGGGAAGGAATATCATCTGTGTTGATCGCTAGCGAGTCTGATGATATCTTCGACGAGGCCAAAGGTTAGCCGTTGCATTGCAAGATTAAGTTCAGGATCGATTCAGTTAATGGAGATTAACCCATCGTTGTGCCACTTAGGCGGATAGCGCCTAAAGATGCACCAAATGGGATGCACCAATTGTGTTTGCAACGAAGGCTGATGGATATTTGAGATTATGTGTGGATTATCATGAGCTGAAGAAGGTGACCAAGAAGAACAAGTATCCATTGCCAAGAATATATGACTTATTTGATCTACTTCATGAAGCCAAGGTGTTTTCCCAAATGGATTTGGTGATGGAATTTCACCAGTTGAGAGTGGCGAAGGATAGTGTGATGAAGACTGCTTCTAGGACACCATCTGATTTCTTTGAGCAGCTACTGATGCCATTTGGATTGACAAACTCACCAACATATTTTGTGGATCTTATGAATAGGGTATTCAGAGATTAGTTGAACAAGTTCGTGCGTGTGTTCGTGGATGATATTCTGCTTTACTCCCAAAACGAGGAAGATCACAAGGTGCACTTGCGATTTGCTTTGGAAATCTTACGAAGACATCAGCTGAGAGCTAAGTTTTTGAAGTGTTGCTTCTGAAAGAGTAAAGTGAGGTTCTTAGGCCATGATGTTTCTGGAAATGGGATAGCGATGGATCCCTCTAAGGTATTAGAAATCCAGGATTGGGACAGACCTAAGAATGCGACGAAAGTTTCGAGTTCCCTCGCGTTGGTAGGATATTGTCGTCGATTTATCAAGGATTTCTCCAAAACATCCGCACCTTTAACAAGATTGATGATGAAAAATTAAGTGTTTACATGGGATGTGAGGTGTGAGCAAGCTTTCATAATCCTGAAAGAGGGATTGATAAGTGCTCTTATTTTAGCTATTCCAAGTGGGAATGAGAAAATGGTGGTATATACAGATGATAGTTATACTGGACTTGGATAGTGTTGATGCAGAAGGATAAAGTTGTGGCATATGTGAGTTGACAGCTTAAGCCGCACGAAAGGAATTATCCCGACTCATGATTTAGAGTTAGTGGTGGTCATGTTTGCTCTGAAGATGTAGAGGCATTACCTGTTGGGAGTCTGATTCGAGCTGTTTACGGATCACAAATCTTTGAAGTATCTATTCTCCCAAAATGATTTGAATATTCGGTAGCAAGAAGTGTTAAAGTTTTTGGCATCTTATGATTTTGGTATTGCCTATACTCATGGTAAAGGTAAGCAGTGGTAGATGCATTAAGTTGAATACACGCGGGTTTGGGAGGGATGTTTTCGGAATGGAAGCACCTCGAGTGCTTGGCAGGATTTTATTTCAGTCTGAAGTGTTAGTTACAGCCTAAAATGCTGGCAAGCTTATCGATGAGACCGACTATCATCGAAAGGATTGGAAAAAGCCAAAAGATTGACCAAAAGCTTGTCGAGATCATCTATAATTTGGAAGCAAGTGTGCCGGCAGAAATGGATAAGGAATTCAAGGTCGATCGAGATGGTTGGCCTCGGAAGAACGGAGGACCAGTTGTTCCTGATATTGATGGATTGAGAGATGAGGTTCTGAGATAAAATTTCACCTTTGAAGAATGTTTTTTGATTTAGAAATAAAGGAAAGTTAGTTTCAAGGGTTGCTGGACCATTTCCGATAATCGAGCGAATTGAAAAGCTCGCTTATAGATTGGATTTACCTGAGAAGATGTTGAGTGTGCACAATGTTTTTCATGTGTCTTTTTTATGGAAGTATGTGCACGATTCGAATGTGATGGTATCCCCGGATCAATATGGAGACCTAAAATTTGAGTCCGTCATTTGAAGACCTATAAAGCCACTTTGAATTGTGGGGAATGACACGAAATAGCTTAGGAGTAAGGCGGTTAAGCTAGTCAAGGTGAAATGGAGTGAGGATGATGAAGATTGTACGTGGAAAACGGAAAGAGAGTATCAAGAAAATCCATCTAGAATTCTTCGCTTGTATGACCCATTGATATTGTGTCACCCTTACACCATTATAACTTATGTTATTATTAGAATTCAGCATGCTAAGTTAAGGTTATGGATTCATGGATTGTTGGATGCTAGAATGGATGGTAAATTGGTTGCTTGGGGATGATAGGCATAAAGAATGGTTTTTGGTTGCTTATGCTTGCTTGGGATTTCAGGGGAGAAATTCTTAAAGGGAAGGAGAATGTAACAAACTGTATTTTACGTATCGAAGTATCGTAAAATGTTTTAATTTAATTCCCCAGGGGTTGATCATTTTCATATTTTGATATGTTGTTTATTGGGGTGTGAGACGATTCCATGTTTTTTATCAATTTTGTTTGTGACCATTTTCCCCTATTATTTTTTTAGGGAATAACTTTTGAACGGGGACAAATCAGGAGCTGGCATTAATTTCATTGGATCGTAAATGGTGTTTCCAATTCGGTATAATGGTCAAACTACAGATTTGGCTAAGCGGATTGGGAGGAATCGTTGCTTCAGTGTTTCGAGTTTCCTGGACAGGTTAATTTAGACATTAGTGGGCTGATTTGTGAGGCCCATTAAGGCTAAGGGATGTTATCTACAAATAGGAAGGTAGGGGTAAAGTGAATTTTTTGTTCTCTTCATTTCTCATTTGGATGGGTGCCTGTGATTCTCCATCTCAACCAGATACACCTCTACTTCATTTCAATTCATTGATTTGCAATATAGGACTTAAGATAAACATCAAGGAAGGGTGGACGCATCAACTGAGCTGATTCTGAGGCCATTCTTTGCTTTTCGGATTTAGAAATGATTGATTTGTAGGTATTTTGTGGATTTGGTGATTGATAAGCATCTCTCACACAGATTCAATCAAGTATATGGATTTTTTTGGTCTTAATTTCATCCATACAAGTTATGGACACTATATTTATAGTGTTTCTTCTTGGACTGAACCTATGTCCATCTTGAAGGCTTTGCTGATTATATTCACCCTTGAATAAGTACAATGATGGACATCATCGTTTCAAGTGATTACAATGATTAATTAAGTTGTATTAGTCCTTGTTTTTGGGTTTCCCTCGCTGTGCGGGAGTTCAAATTCTTGAGAAGTAGGAATTTTCTTCTACCCAAATCTTCTAGGTGTCAGGAAAAAATCGATCAAATCGTCTTCCGGTAATAAGTTTTTAACAATTTAAAATCAAGGTTCTTTGCAAAAATTATAAATTAAAAAACTTATCTAAATCAATTTTAGGTTTTGTATCTTTTAATGCAAATCCATGATGAGTGGACCGATCTCGAGGAACTGAAGTTTCGAATCCAAGCGAGATAGTGCACCCTGCCTCCACAGGTATCCACAAGAATGCATCCATCTCTGATCAAATCGAAAGAGAAGAAAAAGGGTTATGGTGCTCAAGCACCGTTAATTTGGGTAAAAAGTATACGGGCAGGGTTTTCTTTTGTTTTTATCTCTCATTATCTTGGTGGTTCACGTGTCTATTTAAAAAGGAACGATTCCTTTATGTAACTAAGCATGTACCATGAATTAAGAAACCAATCAGTATACCATTTCAACGATAAATAAAATATCAACTGATTTGATATCCGATTTATCCAATTAATGTTTTTCCCTTTATTACTTTCTAACAATGTGATCCTATTGGTTATTACAACGTTGGCAATGATTTTAAATCAGATTTTAAATCAGATTTAAAATCACAAACAGTGATTGGCATCTAGAAATACGTCGCTGCTATCCAAGTTATAATAACATCAATGATTTGATACAACCTTTCCGCGACCAATGTAATATAGTTATTTTTACCAGTACATCCAGAATTAAACTCGAGGCATGGAACATATCACCATCTTTATAATCTAATATGTTTATCTTGATCGATGAGTAGATTATTTAAAACAAATCAATATTTGAGCACGGCCATGCATTTCACAGTCTCACTCAATCAAGAGGCCCATGGATATCCCTAAAAATATATCATAGGATAAAATTCCATCTAGGTCATTCATAATCTTCATTCAATTCGAGATGTATCCAATAATCACTGTTATGGTCTACTCTGTTACAGGTAACTTTAGATGATATCAAAATACGAATATCCTCCAATAAAATTATAATGATTTCAGGTCTGAGGACAATTACATCACTATCACTATGAGAATAACTTATGATACTGTTAATTATATTCCACGTAGTTTTCTCATGGTGGATAAGTCCAATACGCTATTCTCCAATACGTGTTTTTGTCTTGACATTAATATCACGTATATAATTGATCAATGAGACATGATCATCAATCAATCAACGTACTAGTATCAACGTTTTATTTTTGTCCTTTAAAACTATAAAATTTGACTATGGGCCTTTAAAAATTATAATACTCAATATTATATATATATATATATAATCTCAAATTCATGTCTTACTCGAACTATATAATTCCGTATTATTATTCTAAGGACTTCTGTTATGTTAATATTTATATTACATAGTAAATATAACGTAACAAAATATTCTTATTCCAAATAAAATAGCATCAACAATGTTATTAATCACATATAATTGATTTCCTCTAGGGCATAGACTCTAACAGAAGGTGCCTTAAAGATATCCAAGGTCAAGAGTTCCTTTATAAGGTGTCAAATCAGCCAAACTCTAACCCTCTCCGTGTTGCAAATCCTGGGGTGTTAATAGGTAGTGGAGTAGTGTCATATCCACCCAACCTTAGTTATTTCGTATCCGCTCTACTATGTTTTTTCATATGCATATGGTTTAGACATTTTGTATCTGCTCTCTCTTGGTCATTTCATATCCACTCTCCCTTAGTCATTTCGTAACCAGTTTGGTTGCCACCACCTTCTTCGTATACCCTGGAATGCAAATCCCACTGGACACTTCACAATTTCGTATCTAGAGGTAGGATATGAAATATATCGAAGAGGGATGGGATATGAACCAATGATGGCAGGCGGACATGAAAAGTGGAAGGTGGAGAGTGGGACATAAAAAGAGTGAGGGCAGAGGGATAAAAAATATGGGATTTGTCCAATGGGATACGAAATGTCAAGGGATTGAGGGATACAAAAAGTTATGAGAGGCGAGGGATATGAAATTTTGAGAGGCATATGAAATTTTGCGGAGTCGTTGTATTTTTTAGGAGATGTCGAGGACCAGATAGGAAATTCTTTCGGATATGAATTTCCATGGTTTCAAGCCATATTGAGAAGTTTGAAGAGTTCTGACGACAACATTTACGCGACCCCTTCTTGGCTAGAATCCTGAGTATATTGGTGACATTTCGGGATATTGAACTATGTGATGAGCCAAGTTGAGTGGTCCTGTATTTCTTTTGGGAACCGAGCCAATAGGTCAGTTAACATCAACACATAATTTCAATTCTTCAGGAAATATTCTATTGTGCCAATTAATATTTATTTATATTCCTAATTCGTATTTAATCAGTTTGAATTTCAAAACATATGTGTATGTATTTTACGTAAAACTTGTTTTATTAGTAGCATCTTTAAACGAACACCATTTCCGATAAATAAAATATGAAAATGCATAATTATCGTGCCATGAATATAGTATTAACACTTTAATGGCCTAATTCTTGCGTGTCCAAAATTCATATTTTTTTAGCTTATTAGTTTACTATAGATTATATATAAATTTAATTACTTAAGTCTATTTAGGGTATATTTTTACGAGTTTTTATATTCTCCGTCCTTAAAGGATATTTTATCCAGAAATTATTTAATGGGGCGAAAAACACAACTCGCTCCAACAAACATGTTATACACCCGTGTTGTTTTTTAAGCATACATAAAACATCCATTACTTGATGTGGTTATGTACTGTAGACTTGCTAAAATGAGCTCAATCCTAGCATGTTTGTGTAATAAGTGATGCTGAATGTATGCAAAACACCCTCATATGCATAAAATTCCTATATGTGAGCATGGCGCATTTGTGTAGCAAATGTATCCTACTATCCAATCTAACAACCACAATGAAACCATAGAAGAAATTTAGAGGAAATAATTACCTAAGAAAAGTTCTTGATGAATTTGTCTTATCTTATCTTCGGTATTTGAAGTGCTTTCCGTAGGGTTGTCTCCTCATTGTACTCGGACTAGTCTGATGTGATTTGTGCACGTGTGACATGCATACTACTGATGTATCATGATATAGAAGCAATATATGTATGTGATTTTTAATGTTTTCTCACATTGAAAGTTCCTTGTAGATTTAGTAAAATCTCCATGTGTTGAAATGATACATACTCGATCAATTGTATTGACTTAGGAAATAAAATAAATTATTAGGTTTCGGGTTGAAATGATATATAGCTGAAATTTTTATTAAATGAGTTGAAATGATATATACCCGATTCACTTAGCCAAAGGATAGAAATTATATACGAGCACCATGGTCAATAAAAACTATTTTTAAAAGGATATAAGTAACAAATTAATTAAATTGATTTATGGAATGTAATTTAAAAATTAATTTAAAATATTATATGAAATAAATCCAACTTGAATTTATTGGTTAAATAAAATTTTATGTACTGCAATGATGTTTTAAAAATATAATTTATAGAAGTTATTATTTTAAGTTAAGGTTGATTTAAATAGAAATTTATTGTCAATTAATTTAATATAAATTAATCTTCATGTGATAATCTGATTTAAAATGCCTTATATCTAATATAAAGGATTAATCAGTTTTAAAGAATGTCCTAAGTCAATGAAATTTATTGTAATTTTAAGATTAAATCTTTTTATAACTCTTATAAGTTGAGTAATGTAAGAATTAGATGTTAAAGATTTAATATCTATAGAATGATGCAAATGGAAAGATTTCATGTTTATTAAATTTTAAAACTAAGATAAGATTTTAAGTTGTTAAAGTAATAAGTTTTGAAATTTAGAAATTGGGTTTGGGAATTTACTTAACCAGTAAATGACGAATGATTATTTGAATTATAATTTAACAAATGATCCTAATATTTGATTTACAAACGATTATAATAACGGTTCCGAAATGAAGTTGTATTTGAAAAATAAATGATTGGAAGTACTACATGGTAAAGTGTAAGTTGATTCAATGGAGAATATTAAATTTGAAATGAATTGAATTACAATTTATGAATAGTTAGTTCGGATTGGATTAATATACATATTTTTAAAAAGATCTGGATTACTATTATTGATATCGAACTTTTTTAATTAAACTAAATTATCCTTTACTATTATCATCCTAGCAATTTTACAACTATGTGACTTACTACTGTATTTATTAAACTTTATAACTATTTTCATAAAATGATTTCAAGTAAACTACTTTATATCAAACGTCAATTATATATATTTATATATATTATTTAAAGTTAATTATTTTCAGCATTTTTTACTATTAAATGTAAATCTATGTCCAATATAACCAATCAATCTGATATGATTTTTAATGGAGATTTCAAGTAAGTACGACATTTGAAAAATTGAAATCTAAATTTGAATTGAAAAGAATTGTTTGAAATATTCAAAATTTGGACTTGAAACCAGTAATGAATTACTTCAAACAAATCTAGTTTTAAACCGATAATTATAGTTAATCGAATTATGATTTGTGTATATGATTTCAAATTTAATGACCACGATGCGAAAAATATAAATGTTTAGTTGTTAAAGAGACTAGGTATTAAGGAGACCGGAGTTGGTATTTTTGGTGTGCACCTTTGATTACGGGAGTGTGTTCCAAGGTAGGCCGGATTGGCGGAATCCAACCCTAGGTATTTCCTCGTGTTCATTTTCATATTTATCCTAATCAATCCCCTAACAATTTTGATTTGTGTTGTTTTCTATAGAGTCTCTGATGCCACTAGTTTACACTGGGTTTACGGTACTTTATAGACTATGATGCCTATAAATGGTGTAAGGGTAAAAATGTAATGCCGCTTATGATGTTTTAATTTGTTTATTTTACTAAATAGACATTATTATAATAGCATGTTATATATATATATATATATATTAGTTTCACAGATTCTTAAAGGTTGGAATCCTAAACATCTCTTAAGTTATTTGCATTTCGTTAAACAGTTCACTTGAGTTAATTCATTTCTATAAGAATGTTGGTCCTGACACGAGTGTTACGTTTTTGCATAATGCTTGAGTCACCTTAAGTATTTCAACTTTGGAGATTTATTTGTAAAAGCTTGATTAGTGTTGGAGTTCAGTCATCCACCTCGTATATTCCATATATTCCAACTTCTGATAGTTATTTATATAGTAGTAAGATTTTGTATTTAGCTTTCTATTGTTTTTGTATTTATTTATGTACTTTAATATCATTGTGTAAATTTTTTGTTTTTATATTATTATATGATATTTTCTTCCGCTATGAGATATTTTATGTTTCATATCTATGATTTATTTTTTCAACCTTATAGCAATTAACAATCTGGTTTTTTGAACGTTTTGAGTTCGTTTAACTGTTGACTTGAAACGGGTAAAAAGGCGGGTCGTTAAACAACATGTCTTTCTAAATGGTATATCTTAAAGCTTGACATATAAGGGCATGCTTCTTATTCTTTCTTCTTAGGCATGGTTCCATGTAGGAGGATGTTCTTGATGGGAGTCATCCACGATTCGCTTTCGAGTTCAACATCCTGCGCCCACTCGACCTCCACTTGATCTATGCATAGGGTTTCCAATCTTGATCGGGACCAACTCCATCTACATTGGAAATTTTGAGCAAGCTAGCTTTTCCAAAGAGTCATCTTTGCCATTCTAACCCCATGGTATGTATTACACGCAATAATACTCGAACCTAACCAATAGCTCTTTAACTCGATCAACATAGGTGGAAAGTTGTGCCTCTTGGTCTGAAATTCCCTCTTAATCTGAATAATGACAACCAAAGTGTCATAGAAGATGTCAATTTCTCTTAGTCATGAATCCTTCGTGAGTCTGATCTCGACAATCATGGCTTAATACTCTGATTCATTATTTGTCGTTCGAAATCCAACTTTAATGCATAATAGGTCAATTATTCCTTAGGAGTTAGTAAAACAACTCCGACGCCAGAACATTGATCATTTCTTCATCCATCAATGAATAACTTCCATATGGGAGTTGACGGATCAACTTCCTCAATGTTGTCATTCGAAGCTGTAAATTTTGCAATGATGTGCGTCAATGCCTGTCCTTGAATAGTCGTTTGAGGAATGAATGCAATATCGAACTGACTTAGTTGAGTATTCCACATAAGCAACCTTCCAAAAGCCTCGGGTCACTGAAGTACCTATTGTAAGAACTGGTCAGTGTACACCTTGATCGTATAGGCTTGAAAGTAGTGGCATAACTTCCTTGAAGCTATCAAAAGGATGTAATTAAGTTTTTCGATCTTTGGGTAATTGCGCTCTACCCCCATTAATCTCTTAATTATGTGGTACATTGGTCGCTGAACCCGGTTTTATTCATGAATATAAATGTTGAGCTATTGGCATGCGAGGATACCACCAAGTATATGAATATTTCCTCATGATCAATTGGATTCGACAAAATATGAGGCCTCTCCATATGATTCAACGAGTTCTAAAACATCATGACATAATATGGAGTCCTGGCAAAGTTGCGATTTCCTCACTTTATCAAGTCAGTAGGAAATGCCCTTGTCGGTGCAACTAGATATAAATCTTTTTAGAGCCGCCACCTTTCCATTTAGGCTATGCACATCTCTAATCTTTTGAGGATCTTGGGTGTTACTTATGGCCTCTATCTTCTCAAGATTGGCTTCAAACCCATGAGATTTGATGATGAAACCTAGAAATTTCCCTAACGTAATGCCAAAAGTGCATTTCAAAAGGTTTAGTTTCATCCTGAAATGTTATAAAATACTGAAAATTTTGGTTATGTCATCAATATGGTTGGCTGATTATCACTACTTTACGACCATATCATCTACGTAGACTTCCATCCGTCTCCCAAATTGATTTTGAAACAAGTGGTTAACCTACCGCTGATATGTCGCTCTGGCATTGTTTAATCCAAACTACATGACCACAAAACAATACCACCGAAGGTCCGTTATGAAGCTAGTATGATTTGGATTAGACATATAAATTAGGATTCTGATTGTATTCGGTGTATGCATCCAAGAAGGAGAGAAGCTTATGTCTAGTTGTTGAGTCTACAAGCTGGTAAACTCTTGGAAGTGGGAAACTGTTGTAATAGGCCTTTTTCAAATCTAAGAAATCAATGCATGTCCGCCACTTTCTATTGGACTTCTTCATAAGCACCTGATATGTTACCTAATCGGGGTATACCGAAACTCGGATAAACTCGCTGCTCTGCCTCCTCCTTTAATGTTGCCCCCTTTCAGGAGCGAGCATACGCCTCTTCTGCTTCACCAGGACGTACTTCAGATATATATTTAGTCAATGTCTTATGTTGGTCTATGATATCCTATACGTGGGAGCATGGGTCCAGGAAAACACGTCATGCTTTGCATGGAGAAAGTTTGCCAAGTCTCTCGTTTTGAGGGGCCCAAGCTGGATCCAATTTTCAAGAGTTTAGAAGGGTCGTCATTATCAATCGAGATAGCCACTAATATCTCATTGAGGGTCACCCTTTGGTATCCTAACTCCTTATCTTTTCTTGGATCAATGTCTTTGAATTGACGAATATTTGTTCGGACTCGGATTTATCCTTACTTGCTATGTAGTGGTAGCATGATGTGAAGGGAATTATCTACAACCTTTCTCTTCTCCTTGCTCACACGACTATGACCCTATACTCAATCAGAAATTTCAACAGTAAGTTCCAAGGAGCTATGCATGCTCTGAATTCACCATAGGCTGGTTGGCCCAAAAAGGCATCGTAATAGGAGTTAATATCCAGTACAAGAAATAGGCGTATTCATACTCTCCAACGGTCTCTCTTACCAAAATCTACTGGTAATTCAACCATTCCAAATGGTTCATTCGCAGAGCCATTGAAAATTTGTAATCTTGGCTTACATAGCTTAAATCTTTTGCCTTTAACATTGTATGGTCGTAGACCCTATGGAGCAGAATATTCATGGAACTCCCATAGTCAATAACGGCTTTCCATACCAAAGAATGGTCAATCATGGACGAGATCACCAAAAAGTCAATAATTGAGGCCTCCTCCCATTTGCATCTTTATTTTTGAAGACAACATCATCCATAATCATCCTCCTTTTCCTTAAAGGAGCAGCCTCCTCTTCAGTGTAGCACTCATCAACTTCAACATGCTTCACTGTGTTAATATAATAATCTATAGTCCGAAGACCAAGACTAGCCAGATGTGTTCCTTTGACGATTGTGTTAATAACAATTATATTTGTCTTCTTTTGGATTGTTTCACTAGGAGTTGCCTTATTGAAGTGACTCACTTTTCTCTATAATTTTTATAGCGAATTTTTACTTTGGATTTTTTCGTTGGATCACTTCTAAAAATCAGTTCACATTTAATATTTACCTCAAGATCTTGTGCCCTAATACAAATAAATCAGTATAATGCATTTTTATCACTCATCTGCATATGTGAAGACATGAAGATGCATATAAACCTATAATAATAGAATTTATTCATAAACTTTATATATATAAAGCCATTTAATTATGATTCAACATGACTAAAATAACCAGATTGTGCATTAAATCATGATCTATAAATGAATTTAGTTAATCCATTCCTGTTTGATAGTAATCTATTAAAAAGGTTAAAACAATAAAATGTCACATGTATTAGAGTAAGTGATGATACTCTAGTCGTATACACTCAATTTTGCACTAGTCATACTGTAGTTATTTGTGTTTCTTTTTGGTTCATCTAACTAGTACACTACTGGGTGGTTTTCTTTGACTACTTGTACTTATTTGGTTTCTTATTCACATGCATGAACAAATGAGATCAGTATTGAGCTAAAGTAATAAGCATGCATGTTTACTAGATGTGAAATGGCATCACAAATTATACTGAAATGATCAGATATGTAGCTACTTGAATGGTTCACCATTTATCCTTTCATTGAACAAGAATGCCACACATATGCACACATTATCTATGTGTCATGTATGCCAATCTTACTAATATATGCAATACCCATACAAAACTATTACACATCTATTTCCTTTCCTATAACCAAGTAACTTCTTTTAGATTAAAATCATGTTAAATATTATGATACCATTAGATTTCTCTTTACACATACATATTCATATATTTATTATATGAAATGCTCATATTCATCAATCTAATACCAAATTCTTTATTCTAGGCATATTAATTCATATAAAAAACTTAAAACATACCAACATCCATATTATCATTAATGTAGCTATATTGCTTACATAAGTAAGCCATCATTCATACTGCATTACTGGGAAATTGAAGCAAATGCTACTTCATAGCCTTAAATATTTTGCTTGCTTATCCCCTTAAATATTAAAAGCCTCTAATTCTTCATTATAATAGATCCAGCATAACTTCATTTGATAACCTGAAACAAATCACTAAGCTGCCTCATTATCAGTGAGACACCCAGCAGATTGCAAGGCAATCAATCCAGGTCAGACTATGTCTGGTACGAACACTTACTAAATAAGCATAATTATATAAGTACATAACATATTCAAGTATACTTATAAATTCTTATCTCCATTAGTTTACTAGAAACAAGGGAAGCATGATAAGATATTAAACTAACAACAAACACATGCACACCTATATTCCTTCATGTTTTGCCCACCTATCCCATTAATCCAGATTTTTCTTTGTTAATCAGATTAATTCCTTTTCAGGTATTGAATACCTTGTATTCACTATTTGAGAACCCCTCAGCTTGTTACCCTAAACAATAACAATCTCCCTGGAATTTTCATTCTTCATTTATGTGTAAACTCCCAATTATTTTGAATGTCTTTATAGTGTGTAACCCCTCCCTTATTCTCTAATATTCATATCATTATCATGATATACACCCAATAAGCTCTTAAATTACACACTCTACTAGTTACACCTAACAATCAATAATTACCAAGATCATCCATCACAAACATTTATGCAATCATTCAATTTTTTTTGCAGCAATAGTACCCTGCTATTTGTATTCAATAAAATCTATTTACTGAGGTACATGTGTATATATATTTTATCACCACTGGACATGTCATAACATCTTTAGTTTGTTGTAAATATATGATTAGAGATTTTAAGGCATCTCATCAACCAACATTTTTCTGCAAAAAATATTGCTAAGTTAAATAAATCAGCATTATATATACATCTGATCTATTTATTTTTTTCATTAATGAATAGGCATAAACATGAACCCACTTGTTCATACTTCCTATCATTAATCTTTAATCCTACATCACAACAAATATTTTTTTAATTTAAATAATACATTTATATAACAAGTCCAGGTAAATCCATTCAAATGTTACCCCATAAAATATTTTACCAATAATATTGCATAGATGATATTAAACATCCATCAATTGGCTGATTCATATATGTATATCTATTAAGTAAATAAATATATATACATACTTAACTTTTTGGCTGTCTTTATCTAGGTCTTAATGCATTTAAATATGAGTAAATAATAAATGTTCACCTTATATATTACTAGTATTCACTTGCCCCGAGAAGATAAATGATTTTTGGCTACTCCTTCCCTTATCTTCTTCTGAATATTTTGTACTCAAATAGGAAAAATAATCCCTAGCTTGCTACCTACTAATTTATAGAGATTAAAAGGGTTTACTATTTAGGGAAAGCCTCACTTTAGCCCCCCCATATAGCAAGTTATTCAGGTGCAGCTGTAATCCAAAATGTTTTATTTTGGTCTTTCCTAAATGCTGCTTTTTTGTATTTAATTTTTTAAACAATATGTTTAGCACCATTCTCATGCTTCATAAGATTTGCATGACCTTTTATTCTCATGTGCTATTCATATTGAAAAATCTTGATATCTTTTCATTATAATGTATGTTTAGAATACATTCTTTAACCCACCAGGTAATATATACTCACATTTATGTATTTTCCTGCACATACTTTATAAAGGATTATGTTAGCTTTTCCTTTATTAAAATTTTTCCTTATTTTTAAGTTCCCATTAAAAATCTTTATACTCAAATTTAGCCATAAATTAATTATTTTCCATCACTAATTCTTTAGGTCTTCATACACTCTCCCTCTTAAAGCAATTGTGTCCAACGATTAGTATTCCCATATAATTTAATTATGCATATAATTATGAACATGAAAGAAAACGCACCTTTCTTTTCATAAACAGCAACCATCAAGGCTTCTCCAATTTAGTGAAAAAGTTAGGATACTTTTCTTTCACCATGTTCTCAACCACCCAGGTACAATCATTTGTATCTAAACTCCACTGAATCTTCACCAATCTTATAGTTTTATTTCTTAGTTTTCTTTCCTCCTTAGCAACTATCCCCATTGGCTTCTTTCCATACACCAAATTCTCTTCTATTTTAACATGTGTTGGAGATTCTAAAATAGTTCCTTTATCATGGACCTAACTTCTTAAATGGGACACATGAAATACATCATGTATATTTCCCAATTCTTCGGGTAACTGCAATTTGTAGGCTAATGCATCTGTCTTCTGAATAATTTTGTATGGCCCAATATATCTTGATGACAGCTTGCCTTCTTTGCCAAACCTTAATATTTTCTCATGGGTGAAACCTTAAGAAAAACATAGTTTCCTACATTGTATTCCACTAGTTTTCTACCCTTGTCTGCATAAGATTTCTGCCTTTCTTATGCACTTTTCATCGTGTTCCTGATTAATTCTATCCTTTCTGAAGTCTCATTCACTTGCTCTGGTCCAAGCAACACTTTTTCTCCAACATCTAGCCAACATGTTGGTGACAAACAAGGCCTTCCATAAAGAGCTTCAAATGGTGCCATTCCAATAGTGGATTGAAAACTACTGTTATATCAAAAATCAGCTAGATATAGGTGATCTTCCCAGCTTCCTCCAATGTCAAGAACACATGCTCTATGCAAATCCTCCAAAATCTTATTCACGATCTTTGTTTTGCCAATAGTTTGGGGGTGGTATGTAGTACTTAACCGTAACTCCACTCCCATAGCCTCTCGAAAGCTTCCCCAATACCTAGACGTGAATAGAGAATCTCTGTCACTAATAATTTTGTTTGGAACTCCATGCAATCTTACCACCAATAACACCAATAACTTGGCCAGTTTATTTGCATTTCCATCAGATCTTATGGGTATAAAATGTGGGTATTTTGTCCACCTATCAACGACTACCTATATGTTATCATTACCCTACCGAGTTCTTGGCAATCCATCTATAAAATCCATTGAAATACTCTCCCATTTCCACTTTGGCACTTCTAATGGTTGCATCATTCCTGAAGGCTTTTGATAATCTACCTTGATTTGTTGGTAGGTCATACATTTTGACACATATCTTTCAACTTTTTCCTTCATTCCAAACCACCAATAAACCCTCTTTAAATCATGACACATTTTTTTGACCCTGGATGTATGGTGTATTTTGTTTTTTGATGCTCATCTAAATTTTATTTCTTAAATTCTTCAACATCTGGTGCACAAAGTCTCTCATTCTTTTTGAGATATCCTTGATTTCTAAATCAAAATTTGCTAATGCCACTTCAGCCATCAATGACTCTTTCTTTTCTTTCTATTGCTTATCTCGTTATTGCACCTTTCCTATTTTATCTTTCAAAATTGACTTTATGGAAACTAAACTTAATTTTCCATACTCAACCATGTCAAATGAATTTTCCTGGAGCTTACCTTTCCCACTGTTTACCTCTATTTCACTTAGCAGTGTCTAATCCTTAAATTCATCTACCATCAACTTTGCTAATTTAACATGATTTCTACTCAAGGCATCTTCCACTTAGTTTGCCTTTCTAGAAGCGTAAAATTTCCAAATCATAAGCAGCTAAAAACTCTACCATCTATGTTGCCTCATGTTAAGATCTTTTTGGGAAAATAAATATTCAAGGGATTTGTGATTTGTATACAATTCAAATTTTACCCCTAACTAATAATGTCTCCTTAATTTTAATCCATACACTACAGCAGTTAGTTCTAAATCATGTATAACATACCGGTTTCATTTACTTTTAGTTATCTTGATGCATAAGCAATAACTTGACCATGCTGCATGAGTACTGCCCCTAATTTGGACTCACTGGCATCAGTGTACACAACCAAGCCTTCATTCCCCTATAGAACTTACACAATGGGTGCTTAAATCAATGCTTTCTTTAATTGTTGATCAGCTGTTTTAGCTGTTAACAAAAACCATGATTTTATTTTACCACAAGCGAACAACGTCTGCTGTAGTACTTGCGCAAATACGGGACGAATCCACATGGAGTTGTATAATTTACTAATGCTTATTTAAATTCTAAGCAAGTTAGATGAAATTGAGCAGTTGATTTGATTAGTTTAGAATAATAAATTGCTAAAATAGAAGAGAATGAAACTTTTAGAGAATATTTAAGAACTGTAAGAATTGGAAATGAGATCTACTCACCTCTTGGAAAATCAATAGATCTCAATAAAATCAGGAAAATAGAAAATCCAATGCAATAGAAATTAAAATAAAGCAAAGAAGAACACAAACAGAAATTAGAATAAAGGGGAAGAGAACAGTGATAGAAAAGGGTAAGAATAACTTAAAAAATTTTATTTCTGAAATAAGAATAAAGATTACTAGAGAAATCCTTAAATCTTAGAGGAAAAGAAAGAGAACAATTGCCAAGATAGTCAAAAATGGCACAAGGTAGGGGTATTTATAGTATTCACAAGATCTAGATCTAAAAGAATAGAATTCTCTAGAATTTGGGCTTAGTCTTCCTTTAAAATCTTATTCTCTGCATTCTCTAGAAACTTCTTGATTCACAAATTCCAAGCCCTTGACTTGATCTTCATTTGTTGATCCAGTGTGTTCCATATTACTCTAGAGGCATTTATCTCCCGTATTTTCTAGAATCATCTTAAGTTGGCTTGCTCTAAAAGAATTTCCCTTGGATGTTGGCAAAAAAATAAATAAGGTGTGTGCTAGGATTTGGACCCATGACCTCCTAGAAGATTGTACCACATCAAACCAACTAAGTTATGACAGCTTTTGTGTAAAACTTGGTTTTCAAATTCTATTTAATATACCCTTGAACTGAACTGTTATTCTAAAGCCAATTCTACAACAGTTTCTTCATTTCAGGAAAATTATAAACCTATAACAAACAAAACAAAAAGACCTAGTAGTTATGCTTTAAGAGTAGTAAAATATATAATTAAGCAATGAACTTTTTTACATAATTTGATGTTCATCAAATACCTCCACACTAGAACCTTTATTTGTCCTCGAATAAAACCTAATTAAGTTTATTAGCCACGCTTTCGTAGGGAATCACATTTGCATTTAGCGTATACAATAAGTCTTTGAACCCCTAGGTGTCCCTAGTAGGATGAGTTGTGTCTCGTAAGGGTTTTCAGCGGATACTACCCACAAAATCCCAATGCAATGTGTTATTAATGCAACTATATGAATGCAAAATTGTATGAAAATTTGATGAGTCAGTTTACTTTAAACACTAACAATATTGTAGTGTATAAATGTTCTAGTCAAAATTGAGAAATTTATGTTTATCACTTAGCAACAAACTTCAAACAAAAATCAAGTTTCCATCACATTAGACTCAAGCTTGCTAATATTTTAAGTCCAAACGTAGTGAAATTGTGATGTTTGGTCTGGCGTGATTGCCAAAGTTTGCAAAGTAATAATTCTATTTTCTCTTGTATAACAATTTCAAATTGATAAAACTTAAGAGTATGCTTTGATTTCATTCACCTACCCTCTCTTTATTATTTATATTTTTACTTAATGATAAAAAAATTCCTTTAATGCATACACCTAACTCATAGACCAAGGTACACCATCCATGCACTACCTTTCAGGCTTACGGGGGAATGGAATAGAGCTTGGCGGATTGTGCAAACAGACTCTAACAATGTCAGTATAGGTCGGTGATCCTTAGCTGCCCAACTCATAATGAGACCAAGGTATACCTCTCATGCACTACCTTTCGGGCTTATAGTGAGAGTAGGACAGAGCTTGGTGGGTGTGCACACCAACGCTAGATGTACTAGCAATGTTGGATACCCTTAGTATTTATTAATTATCACTATCATGATCATTATAATTATTAGCCAAGATAGGATAATGCAAAATCATCTTAGCACCTCTTCATTATATAGATTTGAAAACTATTAACTTGTGTATTTTAGAGATAAAACTTTTTAAACATTGATAATAAATAACCAACTCCAGAATTGCCACCAATGAATCAACCAACATATTAGCTTACTATTATCATGTGTGATTTACACATTTCATCTTATTTTCCATCTGAAGCTAATGATTCACAAAAATTTCCATCAAATGGGAAGTACAATATATCTACTTGACTGTGCCTATTTAAAATAAACCGATTACATCAAGTTTTAATAAAAAGTTTTAAACAAATACGAATGTATATGAATGGAAATATGAATTCACTAAAAGAAAAATGAATGAAAATGTTTTTTTTTTGAATGCAAAATATGAATGCATGTATGTAAATGCATGAAAATGACCTAAATGCAAAACATGAAAACAATCATCCTCTCGCTACACTAGTATTCAACAATGTCCTTATTGTTCCAAACATTTCCTAAACTTGAAGGGAAGTACCAATAAATGGATGCAATGCAAAATGATTTGTAATATATATTGCAATTTGCCGATATGTAGAAATAGGATGTATACAAAATAATATATATGTTTATGATGTATGCGATACAAATATTGACACCATCTTTTTCTTTCGCACTTGGTTTTAGTTTTATGTGTTCCCCCACACTGTGCTTAGCAACATTTTCTGATAAGCAATTTCTTTTCACCAGCATTTCATTTTTGTACCTAAATTTATAGTTAATTAGGTTGATATCTAGGTATCATGTAAATGTAAATTTCTCCACCCAAGCTTTATGCATGATGTAATTCATGTACTCAACAAATTTATCAGTGTAATCCTCCAAGAATAAGAAAGCGTGTAGGATTATAGTTGAGCCAGTGAAATCAGCATGTTGATGTCTACTAATAGTTTTTTCAGCTTTGGTTCATCAATTATAAGAGAAGATTCAATATTACATCCAATATCAAATGCCTTGCTGTTGACAATTCAACATTCTCATTAAATTCCAAATCACGTTTAGGTTCACCAATCTCATTAATTGAATTTTTTGTGTTACACACAAAACATTCATGTTTTCCACTTTTGCACTTTCTTCTAAATTTAAATTTGACTCACCATCATATAAGAATTCATTTCAAATAATCCAAAAATTTGTGTTCACCAAAAACAGCCTTGTTGTTCTTAAAATTTCCAACCTCAAAATTTTTGGTTTCCATCTTGTTAGTGTTATGTAAAGGGAGATTGAAATTCAAACCTAAATTTTTTTCTTTAAAAGAATTGAAACCAAAATCTATCTGAGAATTTTTAACAACTTTATCAAGGTTGTCATTTTCAATTTCATAAGTTGTTATTTGAAAATTATCATTTTGAATAAGATTTGGGTTATCGTCAGATTCACTGCAAGTTTGCTTGGTAATTCTTCATTCTCGTTATTTATTAATAAGTTCGTTATCATGTTCATCAACTGGTTAAATTTCTCATCTACTTCTTTTTGAAATTCTTTAATTTGTGTAACACCTCAAGTCCATTAATGTCACTCACAAAGGGAATGCAATAACTTCCATGGAGCATATTTAGTGTACAGAACAGAATATAACAAGACAGATATAAATAATGGTACTTGAAAATTTTAAAACAAATTTATTGCAGCGGAGAAATAGTTTGATTACAACAACTTCATAAGCCAAGTACACTTAATATCCATCTTGATAAATTATTTCAAAGTACATAAAATCAAAAGCATAAACCCCAACACAAGTAGCCATAAAAGAGATGAGCTGAACTTTACTTTCAGCAATGAAAGAACTTCCAAAAGAGAGAGAAAGAGATCCGGGATCAAGGTCCACTAGTACTAGTCCCACCCTAAGAACCTAGGGGGAGGAAGAAAAGAGGCGGAAACAAGGGGGTCAGACATAAAGTCTGGAGAGTATAATAACTTTAACAATATAATTATTAAAGTAACTAGGATAAGGCATAAACTAATAAGATAAGATATGACCATGAAACAAGTGGGAATGACAAAGCAAATAAGAGGAATATTCTGATGTTAATCTCGTTCCTAATCACTATAGGATAATTACTATACTGCACCACCACTAGTCACCCTAAAAGTTGATCCCTACAGAACTTGGTAATGATAATGGTAGTTTCGTGTACCCCTAGCTGCCTTCATAGGTGCCGTCTGCCCCTATCTCCACTAGTTGTACCCACTACCCCCATTGGATCGGCTCCCTAACTCGTAGATACCCATGCTGGTCCCACAGCGGGGTGTATCACTCCCCAAAGTGGCAACCTAATACCACCAAAGATGCACGGTTTATATCTACATGATGCAACAACGTCTTACCTACCAGCCTGGGCCCACGCACGCACATGACCCCGTTGGACTTGCGTTGTGACCGCTAACCCGTTTTGACCTCTTACAATCAAATCCAGTAAGCATGTCCTGTCCTTGACTTGGGTCGAGCTCACAAAGATACTTAATGGGTTACTGGTTTGAAAAGGGCCCCCATGCTTGACACAAGCCTTCCACCTATGCTTGGTCCCCACTAAGGTTTCCCCACTTAACCACATTCTTATTCATGTCTTCTTACATGATTCAATCTTGGTTAAGTGCATCTAATCATATTTCACGTGCTACCCAAGGGACCCACTTAACCCCCCATGTCCCACCACATGTTTATCTAGTTAAGTGTTACTTAATTCATTATAACTGTAACCTTGTAAAGACCTCCCACGTTAGGCTGACATTTGTGGTTGCTGGATTTGTCGGGCGGGTCCAGGCAGTCTTATACCGCAAACGAGCCTAACCTCGTGTCTTTACAATTGTTGCGCATTTAATTTGTGCCTTTGACCTCTCACATTAGACTGGCATTTGTGGCTGCAGGATTTGCCGGGCGGGTTCGGGCAGTCTTACACCACAAAAGAGTCTAACCTCGTGTCTTGGACGGTTAATTATTACACATATTTATTTAACCCCAAATTGGATTAATATCCCTATTCAAATTTGTCAATAAATTCCAAATTTATTTATGTCCATATTTGTCTCTTAAAATTATGTCCATAAATACCAATTATGCCAATTAATGTCTCAAATTAATTATATGACTTTTAAGGCCATTTTATACCAATTCACAATTTATGTATATTCAATATTATCCCATCATCCCCACGCTATTCGTACGTTTTCATATGACATATGTTAGAGTCGCAAATAATCTAACTTATAAAAAGAAAAACAACATCACATAACACATAAAATAGATCTAAGGATCGTGACATATGATTACATGGCCAATAACGTGCATATGAATTTCATTCAAACTAGCATATGATACAAAACTAGCATAGGTAATTAGCATAAAATTGCATAACTTATGTACTGTTATAGATCCAAACTTAAAGGTGTGAACTTGCATATGGATCTAAACATAAAGATGTAAACTTGCATATAGATCTAAACATAAAGATGTAAACTTGCATATAGATCTAAACATAAAGATGTAAACTTGCATATGGATCTAGACATAAAGGTTAATGTCACATAAACTAGCATATGCATATACATGTCTCACATATATTTTAATAACCCAAACTTGCATAAGATTCAACTAGCATAAGATTCACATAAGAACTAACATATGATCCAGCTTACATAAGACTAACATATGATTCAATACCACAAATATACATATAATTTACATCACATGATTCAAAATCATGTTCTCATAATCCCAATTATATCTTATCGTAATTAAATTAATTAATAAATTTGTGAAAGCTATCATACTCATGACTAAAAAGGACAGTCTTGTCTTTCTGGGATCTATACTCTGAAACTAAGTTGATCGCCTTTGATGTAGACTAATCGTTATTTAGATTTGATTTTGATTCAAGCTTCTATCTTGCTTTAGGTTGAAAGTGTATGGCGGCTACTCTAGGTTCTCCATTGACGGCATGGCGGCTCTTGTTATGAATTAATGTGATTAGGGTTAGGGGTTTAGGGGTGTTTTTATAGAATTTTAATTTCATAAGAGCCGTCAGATTAACCTAGGGATAACAAGAACCATCAGGACCACTCAGATGCCACATCAGCCCTTAGGGCGTATCCGGCCACGGGTTGACAGCCAAACACCTTGGATCGACCCTTAGTTGACCCAATGGTGCTTGGGTCGACTCCAAAAATGGCACGGTTCGGCTATTCCCCCTCCCGATTCACTGTTTTGAACTTTTTATGAAAATTTATATATATATATATATATATATATATATATTTCTCTCATATGCATACAAACTTCAAGGCTTAATAACTTCTTCATAATTTATCCGTTTTATGCAAAGCAAATGTCTATCTTGACCCAAAATTTTGAGAAGAACATAATAGCGCTACCCATTTCACTTAATTCTTCTTCTAAAAATTAAGTATACTTTAATTTGTGAATTTTAATGTTGTGAAATTATGGGGTGTTACATTCTCCCCTCCTTAAAGGATTTCGTACCCGAAATCTCTAAGTTAAGAAGAATGTATCCTACCAACCAATCATCCATCTACTCAACCATCATCCACAAGCATCCACTGTCCTTAAAGAAATTTCTAAAGCTATATGAATTTATGCAAAAAGTGTGTATATGTTCCTTATCTAATGCAAAGATCAGGCGGTCCACTGATTCAGTTGACCTCCTTAATGCAAATCATGATACTGTCATGCATCCATTATGTATGTGAAAGAATCCTATCGATACATATTATTTCTATATGTGTGCACAACCATTCATCAAAATGCAGCATCTATATGATAACACAACCATTATACATCCATTAATTTAGATATGCACATGCATCTATACTTAACATGAAAGTGATTGAGCTGATCTAGTGCCTAATGTGTGTGTACATGCATCCACGAGCAACCACTAGCAACCACTTGCATCCATTTGCATCCACCAAACATAACATGTCTCAAACACATGTTTGCAACCATAGGGTTCTTCCTAAATAAAGATCGAAGATGTCATCGAAAAGATAATATAAAAGATAGGACAAGTGTCAACAAAACGGTAGAAAAAGGAGAAATTAAAACATACCCTCAAAAAGGAAAGGGTACAACGTACACATTTTGTCTTCCCTCTCCCAAGTCGCGTCTCTTTGATCATCTCCCCATTGGACTTTGACCAACTTGACCTCTTTGTTGCGAAGCTTTTTGACCTCCTAACCGAGAATGCGTGTAGGAGCTCGCCTGATCGTGGCATTGCGCTTTACTTCCACTTCTTCGAGCATGCTCGACTCTACCACTTCCGTCGTATCGTGTAAATACTTACGCAAATGTGAAGCGT
Organism: Allium sativum; assembly: GCA_030737875.1. Classification (NCBI taxonomy): domain Eukaryota; kingdom Viridiplantae; phylum Streptophyta; class Magnoliopsida; order Asparagales; family Amaryllidaceae; genus Allium; species Allium sativum. Next base: position 36,422,475 of record JASFAX010000020.1, on the reverse strand, counting down.
AAAACACGTCATGAACTCTGCTGAGCTTCCCTGGTAACTTTACTCTATACGCCATCTGTCCAATCCTCTCTGTAATTGGAAAGGGTCCTACGAACCTCAGTGCCAACTTCCCAACTGTTCCAAAACGGACTACGTTTCTTAACAGTGACACCTTAACAAAAACCATGTCCCCAATATTGAATTCAAGATCGGTTCGTCTCCTATCAGCATATGACTTATATCGGTCCTACGCCACCTTCATTCGCCGTCGAATCAGGTCCATCTTCTCTTAAATCTCCCTAATCATGTCGGGTCCAAGAAAAACTTTATTAGGGATTTCCACCAAAATGTGGGTGATCGGCATGGTCGTCCATAAAGAGCCTAAAATGGTGTCATGCCAATGCTAGCCTGAAAACTATTATTATAGGAGAACTCCACTAGTGAAAGGAGTTCTTTCCATGTTCCTCCAAAGTCTAGAATACATAGTCTCAGAAGGTATTCTAGAAACCGATTTACTCTCTCGATCTGGCCGTCCGTATGAGGGTGATAAGCGATATTTAAGCATAATTGCGTTCCAACCTCCTCTTGTAAGCTTTTCCAAAATTCGCTTGTGAAAATGGGATCTCTATCGCTCACAATGCTAGAGGGTATGCCATGCAAACGAACTATCTCTCGAAGGTAAACAGATGCTAACCACGCAGTGGTCCTTCTACTATAATGGGAATAAAATGGGCACTTTTGGTAAGTCTGTCAACAATTACCCAAATCCCTGTATTACCCTTCCTTGATCTTGGTAACCCATCTACAAAATCCATGGAAATGCTTTCCCAGTTCCAAAGAGAATCTCTAAGGGATGGAGCAAACCTCCAGGCTTGGTTTGCTCCACCTTAACTTGTTGGCACACTAAGCATCTAGCAACAAACTCGGCCACGTCCTTCTTCATTCCGACCCAAAAGAAAACTCGCTTCATATCCCTATACATCTTATCACCACCGGGATGTATGGTCATCTTAGGGCGATGTGAGCCTTCAAGAATTGCCTTCTTCAAACTCTCGTCTTGTGGTACGCAAAGTCTTCCATCTTTACGTAGCCAACCTCTCTTATCTATAGCATATCTATCAAGATGACTCGAGGACTCCCCTCCTATAAGCTTGCCTACTATCTCAACCAACTGCGGGTCATTTCGATGTGCCTCTCCAACTCGACCCAAACGTGTAGGTTGCACCTCTAACGATGCCAATAATCCGGGTACATAATCGACAGAGGGTCTGAAGTCAAAGGCAGATATATACTCCAAACTCTGCCACTCTACGAACAAAGGACTTAAAGTTAACTTCTTTCTACTTAAGGCATCGGCTACAATGTTACCCTTGCCAGGAGCATATGCGACCTCAAAATCGTAGGATGCCAAAAACTCCATCCATCTCTGTTGCCTCAAGTTTAGGTCCTTCTAAGAGAATAAGTACTTTAGCGACTTATGGTCTGTATATAACTCAAACCTCTCGCCAAGAAAATAATGACGCCATGAATTAAGCGCAAAAACTATGGCCGCCAACTCTAAGTCGTGGATAGGGTAATTTTTCTCGTGGGCTTTCAACTGTCTTCCACCATAGCATATCACCCTTCTCTCTTGCATTAAAACTGCACCAAGCCCTGTCCCGCAAGCATCGGTATATATAGTGAATGTCTTACTCCCGTCTGGCAAAACTAAAATTGGCGCTACCGTCAAAGCCCTCTTCATGTGTTGGCATGCATCGTCACAGTCAACGTCCCAAGTAAAAGTCAAATTCTTCTTCGTTAATTGAGTGAGAGGGGTTGATATCTTCGCGAGGTCCTTAATGAACATCATATAATAGTCAGCCAGCCCAAAAAAGGTTCTTACTTCTGTTGCGTTCTTAAGAGTTTTCCAATCTTGGATTTCCACCACCTTGGCGGGATCCACAGCTATCCCTTCCTTTGAGACCACGTTTCCTAAGAACCTCACTTCTTTTCTCCAAAAATGGCACTTGGAGAACTTAGCTTTTAGCTGATGCGCTCGTAGGGTCTCTAAGACTTCCCTAAGATGTGGGGCATGCTCTTCTTCATTTTAGAGAAAACCAGAATATCGTCTATAAAGACTACCACAAACTTGTTTAGAAACTCCCTAAACACCATACTCATTAAGTCAACAAATTATGCGGGTGCATTCGTCAAACCAAAAGGCATGACAGGCCACTCAAAGAAACCGTTAGGAGTTCTAAAGACAGTCTTATCGATGCTATCTTCAGCCACCCTTAGCTGATTAAACCCTGTAGCTAAATCCAGTTGTGAGAAAACTGAAGCACCCACAAACTGATCGAACAAATCATCTATCCTCGGCAATGGGTGTCTGTTCTTCTTTGTTAGCTTATTCAGCTCTCTATAGTCCACGCACAATCTAAGTGAACCATCAGCTTTTGTAGCAATAACGACTGGAGCACCCAACTCCGAAATACTTCTTCTTATGCACCCCTTCTCAAGCAATTCTTTCACTTGCTTACTGAGTTCTCTTCTCTCTCTCGGAGCCATGTGGCGCACTGGTAATGAAACTGGCTTTGCAATATCTACTAGATATATTTGAAAGTCTATCTCGCGCCTCAGGGGTAAACCTCGAACTTCATCGAAGACGTCACTATATTCACGGACCACACGAACCGAATTCAAATCATCATTGGATGCATCTAGGGATTCTAGGTAGCTAAGCATTACCGGACCTCTAGGGTCACAAGAAATATCAAGGGTCTTTCCACAACGAGTGAACAATCTAACTACCCTTCTTTAACAATCTAGGATGGCACCGTATCTAGTTAGCCAATCCATACCTAGAATCAAGCCGTTGCCCATGAAGCCAAGAACAAAGGCGTTACATTCAAACCCAACGCCCAAGATAGACACTCTCAAATCCCGACAAATCATAGAAAGATGAGCAGAACCACCAATAGGATTTGAGACTACTATGGGATCCATAACAAGACTAGTATTTAGGTGCAGTGTTTCAACTAATGAAGCAGATACAAACGAGTGTGAAGCGCCAGAGTCAAATAAAGTACAAACATGATGATCATACAGAAAAACTAAACTTTCAACAAAAATGTTTCTACCTCTCTCCTGTCCTGGTGCCATGAGAGCCTAAATCTGCCCTCTCGCCTACCCTGGTGCCATGAGACCTTAAGCTGCCCTCCAGAAGTTCTTTGCCCTTGCCCTCGTTTCTTTGGGAAGTCCTTAACTAGATGACCTATCTCTCCACAGTGGAAACAGCCAGTCTTCTTCTTTTTCCTACAGTCTTTGCTCAGATGGCCTGGTGTCCCACAATTAAAGCACTTCTTCTTTCCTTTGCCATTATTGTTCTTCCCGCCTATCTTGTTTTGTTGTTGTGGCTTCTTATGGTCTCCTTTCTTCTCCGATGCCTTATTAGCATTCACACCTTTCTCTTCCTTATGCATAAGCACCATGTCAACTAGTTTCTCAAAGGTAGCCCCCATCGGAATGTGGGTCATCGCCAACCCATGTAGCGGCTTGTTCAAACCTTTAACGAACCTCAGGGCCTTCTTCTCAGGTGTGTTTACCAATTCCAAGCCAAATCTCGCCAACTGATTGAACTTGTTGACGTACTCCTTTAATGATAAATCCCCTTGCTTCAACGCCAAGAATCTTTCCATATATAAATTCTCTTTTGCTCGTGAGAGAAACTTTATTTCGAACCTATGCTTGAAATCCATCCATGTCTCCATCGGACGCTCTCCTTTCGTGACCTCCCACCAAAACGAGGCTTCGTCTTTCATTAACCAAGCAGCCAATTGGACCTTCCTTCCATCTTCTACTTCGAAAATACCAAATAGATCTTCCACCTCCTTAAGCAATTTCGAGCTTCAACAAACGTCTCTGATCCATGAAAAGGTTTCCTGCCCATTGCCCTAAAATCTTTGCATATCTTTCCAAAAGTATCAACATGGGGAGGAGGAGGAGGAGGAGAGGGGAAGAAGGAGGAGGGGAAGGAGGAGGAGGAGCATTTGGTGGGCCTGCGACATTGGCCCTGGCTTCCAGATACCTTCTAAACCATCTTGGTATCGGTATCCCCTCGGGTATCTCGGGAATTCCAGACATGCTGAAAAGAAAATGAAGAGATTCAAAACGGAGAATCCGAAAGAAACATATATGGCTCTTGGGGGTTATGTTTTTAAAACGAACTTTTCTCTTGAAAATACTTTCCATAAAACGTACTTTTGAAAGTATTTCTTTACAAAATGCTTTTTGAAAAATAGTTTTTCAAAATTCATATCTGGTCTGGTAACCTTCAGCTCTGATACCACGTATAACACCCCATGTCCATTAATGTCACTTACAAAGGGAATGCATTAACTTCCATGGAGCGTATTTAGTATATAGAACAGTATATAACAAGACAAATATAATAATATTACTTGAAATTTTTTAAACAACTTTCATTGCAGCGGAGAAATAGTTTGATTACAACAACTTCATAAACCAAGTGCACTTAATATCCATTATGATAAATTGTTTCAGAGTACATAAAATAAAAAGCATAAACCTTAACACAAGTAGCCATAAAAGGGATGTGCTAAATTTACTTTCAGCAGTCCAAGCACTTCCAAAAGAGAGAGAAAGAGATCCGAGATCAAGCTCCACTAGTACTAGTCCCACCCTGAGAACCTGGGGGGAAGGAAGAAAAGAGGCGAAACAAGGGGGTCAGACATAAATTCTGGCGAGTACAATAACTTTAACAATATAATTAATAAAGTAACTAGGATAAGGCATAAACTGGTAAGATAAGATATGACCAAGAAACAAGTGGGCATGACAAAGAAAATAAGAGAGATATTCTGACGTTAATCTCGTTCCTAATCACTAAAGGATAATTACTATATAGTACCACCACTAGTCACACCAAAAGTTGATCCCGCCTACAGAACTTAATAATGATAATGGTAGTTTTGTGTACCCCTAGCAGCCTTCATAGGTGTCGTCTGCCCCTACCTGCACTGGTTGTACCCACTACCCCCATTCGATCGGCTCCCTAACTCGTAGATACCCGTGCTGGTCCTACAGTGGGGTGTATCACTCCCCAAAGTGGCAACCCGATACCACCAAAGATGCACGGCTTACATATACACGATGCAACAACGTCTTACCTACCTGCTCGGGCCCACGCACGCACATGACCCCGTTGGACTTGCGTTGCCACCGCTAACCCGTTTTGTCCTCTTACAATCAAATCCAGTAAGCATGTCCAGTCCTCGACTTTGGTCGAGCTCACAATGATACTTAGTGGTTTACTGGTTCGAATAGGGCCCCCATGCTTGACACAAGCCTTCTACCTATGTTTGGTCCCTACTAAGGTTTCCCCACTTAACCCCATTCTTATTCATGTTTTCTTACATGTTTCAATCTTGGTTAAGTGCACGTAATCGTATTTCACATGCCACCCTAGGCACCCACTTAATTTCACATGCCACCTAAGGAACCCATTTAACCCACATGTCCCACCACATGTTTATTTGGTTAAGTGTTACTTAATTCATTAGAACTGTAACCTTGTAAAGACCTCCCACATTAGGCTGACATTTGCGCTTGCTGGGTTTGCCGGGCGGGTCCGGGAAGTCTTATACTGCAAACGAGCCTAACCTCGTGTCTTTACAAATGTTACGCATTTAATTCGTGCCTTTGACTGCTCACATTAGACTAGCATTTGTGGCTGCTGGATTTGTCAGGCGAGTCCGGGCAGTCTTGCACCACAAAAGAGTCCAACCTCGTGTCTTAGGCGGTTAATTATCACACATATTTTTTTAACTCCAAATTGGATTAATATACCGATTCAAATTTGTCAATAAATTCCAAATTTATTTATGTCCACAATTGACACTTAAAATTATGTCCATAAATACCAATTATGCCAATTAATGTCTCAAATTAATTATATGCCTTTTAAGGCCATTTTATGCCAATTCACAATTTATGTATATTCAATATTATCCCATCATCCCCACACTATTCGTATGTTTCATATGACATATGTTAGAGTAGCAAATAGTCTAACTTATAAAAAGAAAAACTACATCACATAACACATAAAATAGATCTAAGGATCATGACATAAGATTACATAGCCAATAACTTGCATATGAATTTCATTCAAACTAGCATATGATACAAAACTAGCATAGGTAATGGGCATAAACTTGCAAAACTTATGTACTTCTATAGATCCAAACATAAAGGTGCAACTTGCATATGGATCTAAACATAAAGATGTAAACTTGCAAATAGATCTAAACATAAAGATGTAAACTTGCATTTAGATCTAAACATAAAGATGTAAACTTGCATATGGGTCTAAACATAAAGATGTAAACTTGAATATGGATCTAGACATAAAGGTTAATGTCACATAAACTAGCATATGCATATACATGTCTCACATATATTTTAACAACCCAAACCTCCATAAGATTCATACATGAATATATGATCCAATCATCACAAACTTTCATAAGATATATGATTCAACTTGCATAAGATTCATATAAAAACTAACATATGATCCAACTTGCATAAGACTAACATATGATTCAGCACCACAAACATGCATATAATTTACATCACATGATTCAAAATCATATTCTCATAATTCCAATTATATCTTATCATAATTAAATTAATTAATTATTTTTTGAAAGCTATCGTACTCACAATTAAAAAGAATAGTCTTGTCTTTCTGGGATCTGTATTCTGAAATTGAATTGCTCGCCTTTGATGTTGACTAATCGTTATTTATATTTGATTTGATTTTGTTTCAAGCTTCTATCTTGCTTTTGGGTTGAAAGTGTATGGCGGCTACTCTAGGTTCTCCATTGACGGCATGGCGGCTCTTGTTATGAATTAATGTGATTAGGGTTAGGGGTTTAGGAGTGTGTTTATAGAAGTTTTATTTAATAAGAGCCGTCGGATTAACCTAGGGATAACTAGAAACATCAGGACCACTCAGATGCCACATCAGCACTTAGGGCGAATCGGGCCACGGGTTGACAGCCAAACACCCTGGATGAACACCTAGTCGACCCAGTGAGGCTCGGGTCGACTCCAAAAATGGTGTGGTTCTGCTATTCCCCCTCCCGATTTGTTGTTTTGAACTTTTCTGAATATATATATATATATATATATATATATTTCTCATATGCATACAAACTTCAAGGCTTAATAACTTCTTCATAAGTTATCCGTTTTATGCAAACCAAATGTCAACCTTGACCCAAAATTTTGAGACGAACATAATAGCGCAACCCATTTCACTTAATTTTTCTTCTAAAAATTAAGTATACTTTAATTTGTGAATTTTAATGTTATAAAATTACGGGGTGTTACAATTTGTCTCTCGAGACCCACATATTCTTCTTCGTAACTGTTATTTTCAAAATTATAATTCAAGTCATTTTCATCATCAACAATATCTCCATTTTCTATTTTGTTTTCGTTATATTCATCAAAATCATATTGGTCCAAAGATTGAAAATCCGTTTGATAATGGAAATTATTTTGAATTTGAGAATCAAAATCATTGAAATTAAAGGAGAAATTTTGGTTATTATCAAATTTATATCTGTATTGATTTTGATTCCCATCCTCATAAAAATTATCGTGATGTTGAAAATCATTTTGAGAATGAAAATTGTTAGCTTGCCAGTGAAAATCATTTTAATCATGAGAATTAGGCTCATAACCAAAATCATTGAAATTGGAAGAATTAATGTAGTTGTGTTTGTTTCCAAAGTTCTAGCTTAAACTATTCTCAAAATAGAACTCGTTTTGAAACTTTCTTGTACAATAACCAAAGTCATTTCCACTATCAAAATTATTCTTAAAATACTTTTCATATCGAAATTGATTTTGAGAAAAATTATTTTGATGTGGATTAGATGTGTAATCGAAATTATTATAATTCGAATAAAAACTGTTATTTCGATTATTTTTAAAATTTCAGCTTTGGTTATTTTGTCCATAAATTAACTCCCTTAAAGTCTTTCCTTTTTTTGGATGATTGTTCGATGAAAATTTGATATATTGATATTCAGTCATCTTTTATATGATTTAATTAACAAGAGCACAAATTAAAATAGTAGTGAACACTTACAGAGTTATGTCGTTATCCAAAATTGTCAGGACTAGGGGTGTAAATCGGTCGGATAGGACCGGACGGAGGTGTGTTCAGTTTCTGTCCTAAAAAAGATCGGATCGAACACGGACCGGACCAAATTTTTTCTCGGACAAATTTCGTTGTCCTAATTCGTGTCCTAAATAAAATCGGTCGGACACGGACACGGGCGGACTAAGTTGGACTCGGTCGGACAAGACTATTTATATTATATTTTGTACATTTTACTAGTGTTTTTCTCAACTATATGCCGAATTTCAAGTAATTCGGACGAGCTCGGACCGGACATGATTTTTTCTCGTACAAATCTTGTTGTCCTAACTCGTGTCCTAAATGAAAATCGGACGGACTCGGACGGACGTATTTCGGTCACGGACACGAACGGACGTCGGACATTCGGACAAAATTTACAGCCCTAGTCAGGACTTTCCGCTTCTGATATGCTTCAAATTTTGGTTTTAACGCACACAGCTCGCATTTTTGATGCTCTGTAATGGTCCTTTTTTTAATTTCTTGGTGTCCATCCTATGAATTATTTTTATTCTTTACTTGAGAGTCCAGTCTGAAATAAAATAAAGTTTTCCGGCTCTTCGTTTTCCATACTATGCGGATTTCTATTTGTTCTCACTTAACACCGAAACCTGAAGTGGTTATATATACACCAGACACTCCTAGCTTAGTTGGTTAGAGCTGAGCGAATTGAGATTAATCATAGGTTTCAGATTCGAGGGTCACCTCTGCCAATTTCTAGGGGTGACTACCTTGATAGTGTGAAGGCGTTGAAAATGCGGTGTATATCACTACTCATGGGGTTTACTAACAACAACAAGCAATGGCTTGAGTGAAGTCTTAGGTTCCATGCGTAAATAAAAAAAATTGGTTTTATATACTCAAATTTAATCTCTCTTCTCCTAAATCAGCTATTCCTTCCATCCTTCTGCTTCACAAAATTAAAGTCATGACTTCCCGCTCGTTCTTCTTCTGCTCTCATTCGATTTGACTCACAAGATATCTCTTTCCCTTTTTTGTGCTCGGAAAATTGTGGATTTGGTTCTAGGACGGTTTGGGGTTGGAGTTAGCGGATCCGAGGATTGTTGAAATTAGGGGTTGCGAATTGCATTTCATTGGAAGAATATATTATGTTTTATTTGTGATGTGTCTACGGTTTTTCAAGGGTTTGGTGTTCTGTTAAATTGGGTTTTGGGTTTCCATTTATAGATGCTTGGATGATTTTGTGAGTTTGCGGTAGGCTTGGTGTTTGAAGCAAGTTTGTGGTTCTCTGATGGATGGTGATGTTGATATTGGTATGTGAAGAAAGAAGGGGCGGCAGTGTATGGGTGCTTGATAGTTGGTGCGTACGATTTCAGGTGTATGGGTGCTTAATAGTGTATGGGTGCATGATAGTGTATGGGTGTTTGTTAGTTGGCTGGTGTGGTGTAGTAGAGGGCCTCGGCTGTGGCATATCACGATTTCAGGTGATGTAGCTGTTGCGACTAGTAGAGGTTGCACAACAAAGGGAATGGGCAGAGTGGGTTTAACTGTGAAGTGTAATGATGAAGGTGTATTATTTTTGCATTAATTGGTATGTGGATGTTGGTTGTAGTGGATGGAAGATGGTTGAAGGGGTATTTTCAATTGTGTGGCAGTAGTTGTCGGTGGATGTGAAGAAGGGAGGGTTGGTGCGAGTTGTAGTCTTGATGGAAGGCAAGATGAAGTTATTGTCGTAAAGAAGAAGTTGATATGGAGTTCGGGTGTAGCCAGTCAGATAAAGCAAGAAGAAATGATTCTTTGTTTTTATTGTTAAGGGAAAAAAATGTAAATAAAGGAAGTGAATAGAAAATTGTTTTTTTTAACAGAAAGAAAAATTACTGATAACAAATCAAAACAAGATAAGCTTCTAAATCAAGGAAGGAAAAAAATACTTTTTTTTTGCTTTTTGATGTTGGTGGAAATAAAACTAAGAAAAATTAAAACTTCAAGACTAAATAGAGTATGAAATCTTTAAAACAAAAAAAAGTTTTTATTTTTGGTTGAAGTAAACAAAATAAAAACACTAATAATAGGAAACCAAGCAACTAAACTAAGGAAACAAGAAAAAATGGCTTTTTTTAGCAGACGAAAGAAAACGAGAGCTACAAATAAGAAAACCTGGCAATTAAATTAAAGAAAGGTAAGCCAAAAGGAAAAATTGTTTTTTTTAATAAGGGAAATCAAAAGGAAAATCAAGAATTGCAAAATTGAAAAGGAAATGGAAAAAAGTAAATAAAAACTAATACAAATCGATTATTAAATAAACAGTAGAAATTATTAAAACTCCCCGGCAATGGCGACAAAAACTTGATCAATGGTTTTAACTGTTAACAAAAACCACGATTTTATTTTAAGGCAACCACACGGCGTCTGTTGTAGTATTTGTGCAAGTATGGCTGAATCCACATGGAGTTGTATAATTTTCTAATGTTTATTTGAATTCTAGGAGAGTTTGACGAAATTGAGTAGTTGAGTTGATAAGTTTAGAATAAGAAATTGCTTGAACAGAAGAGAAACAAGCTTTTAGAGAATATTTAAAACTGTAAGAATTGGAAATGAGATCTATTCACCTCTTGGAAAATCAATAGACCCCAATAAAAATAGGGAATAGAAAATCGAATGAAATAAAAATTAAAATAAAGAAAAGAAGAACACAGACAGAAATTTAAAGGAGAAGAGAACACTGATAGAAAAGGGTAAGACTAAATTAACAAATTTTATTGTTGAAATAAGAATAAAGATTACAAAATAAATCATAAATCTTAGAGGAAAAGAAAGAGAAGATAGTCAAAAATGGCACAAGGTAGGGGTATTTATAGTATTCACAAGATCTAGATCTAACAGAATAGAATTCTCTAGAATTTGGGCTTAGTCTTCCTCTAAAATCTTATTCTCTACATTCTCTAGAAACTTCTTGATTCACAAATTCCAAGCCCTTGACTTGATCTTCATTTGTTGATCCAGTGTGTTCCATATTACTCTAGAGGCTTGTACCTCCCGTATTTTCTAGAATCATCTTATGTTGGCTTGCTCTAAAAGAATTTCCCTTGGAGGTCAGCAAAAAAATAAATAAGGTGTGTGCTAGGATTTGAACCCATGACTACCACTTCAAACCATCTGAGTTATGACTGCTTTTTTGTATATCTTGGTTTCAACTTCTTTTCAATAGATCCTTGAGAAGTACTATTATTATAAAGCCAATTCTACAATAGTTTCTTCATTTCTGGCAAATTATAAGCCTATAACAAACAAAACTAAAAGACCTAGTAGTTCTGCTTTAAGTGTAGTAAAATATATAATTAAGCAGTGATTTTTTTTACATAATTTGATGTCCATCAATTGTTTAAAAGCTCCTTCCCATTTCTCTATCAATATATATGGTTGCTCTTTTCTAGTCAGCTTGGTTAATGGTATAGCAATCCTTACAAAATCTTTTATAATAACCTGCCATTATTAGAAATGACCTCACTTCAATGACAATTGTTGGACTTTTCCATTTCTGAACAACCATTAGTTTACTTGGGTCCTCTGTTATACCCTTTATAGAAATTATTTTGACCTAAGAACTTAATCTCTTTTCTCCAAAATGTGCACATCGCAAATTTAGATTTTACATCGTGCTCTCTTAGCCTTGACAAAACTAGGCGTAAGTGATTGTCATGCCCCTTTTCTGTCATAGAATATATTAATATACCATAAAAAAATCTAACACCAATTTATCTAAGAAATCTCTGAAGGTTCTATTCATTATATCCACAAAGTAAGATGGTGCATTTGTTAAACCAAATGGGATAACCAAAAATTCATATAGTCCATACCTTATGTTGAATAAAGTGTAATTAACACTCTACTCTTTAACCTCCATTTGATGAAATCCAGATTCCAAGTCCACCCTTGAAAATACCTTTGCTCCACTGAGTTGATCAAAGACATCATCTATTCTTGGCAAGGGATACTTATTTTTAACAGTGAATTTATTTAATTACCTATAATCGATGCACATCCTCATAGTTTCATCTTTCTTGTTTGAAAACACTACCGGAGCTCCCTAACATGAGCCACTGGGTCTAATAAATCCCTTTTGTTCTAGTTATTTAAGTTGAGTTTTCAATTCGGTTAATCCCCTTGGCCCCATTCGGGTGAGTTTCTTGATAATGGGTGTTGCATCTAGTACCAGTCTAATTTGAAACTCCATTGGCCTACTATGTGACACACCAAACTTCCCAAACACGTTAATATACTCATTGACTATTGGAATGTTCTCCAATTCCACATTCATTTCTTTTTCATTCAGGCTCCACATTCCTCTTGGAAAATAATTCTTCTCCATTTCACACTTCACTGATATTTAGTTACCCCCTATAGGTTGCAGTGCTATAGAAATTGCTTCATATTTTATCAACCAATAAGTCCCTAATATGATACCTGTGTATTTATATTTTAAATATATAAGTCTGATACTAATATTCTTCCACCTATATTTAACTCTACAAACACACACATTTCACTCCTATTTTGCATGAGCTTCCTATAGGGCTTTGTTTAAATAAAGGCATATCAACACTTACACATGTAAGTCTTAGTTTATCAACTACATCGTACGATATGAATTAATGCGTGGCCCCTACGTCATTTATTACTATAATTGGTTTAGTTTTAACATAAAGAATACCTTCCAATTGTCTAGTGCGTTCAATGTTGCCTTCCACTATTGCTTTTTCTTTTCCCTCTAACGCTCCCACCTTAGCTGACTTCTTGGGTTCTGGGCATTTTTTCTTAATGTGTCCTTCTTTTCCACAATTGTGGCAAATTAAAGTAAGAGATGGGTACTGGTTCTTCATATGCCCTTCCTTTCCACACTTGCAACAAGTGAATTTCTTCTTGGCACCAATAGCAGTTGGTCCTTCATTCTTCTTACCTTCCTTTTCAGCATTTTTCTTATCATAAGGATGAGTCCTATCTGTAACACCCCGAATTTTCTAAGAATAATAAAATTAAAAAATTCAAGAACCCTTAATTTTTAGAAGAAGAATTAAGTTAAATGTATTGCTCTATTACGTTCATCTCAAAATTTTGGTCAAGATAGACATTTGGTTTGCATAAAACGGATACCTTATGAAGAAGTTATTAAGCCTTGAGGTTTTATGCAATGGAGAAAAAATATATATAGATATATATAAAAATTAAAAAAATAAATATGCAAAAAAGTTCAAAACAGCAAATCGGGAGGGGGAATAACCGAATCGACCCATTTTTGAGGTCGACCTGAGCCCCACTGGGTCGACTAGGGGTTGATTCTGGGTGTTTTGCTGTCAACCCATGGGCCGATTCGCTCTAAGGAAAATGTGGCATCTGATTGGTTCTGATGGACTCCTTGCTGAGTCATTAGGGCTGATGTGGCTATTCTATCTTGTCTGAATGGCTTTGATTTGCTCTAGGTTAATCTGACGGTTCCTATTAAATAAAACTTCTATATAAGCAACCTAATACCGCAACCCTAAATCATATTAAAAATCAAACCAAGAGCCGTCATGCTGCCGTTGGACAACCTCGAGTAGCCGCCGTTCAACGTGAAGAAAATTAAAAGAGATAAACCAAATCAAAATTAAACTAAAACAATGATTGTCTACATCAAAGCGAGCATTTCAACATCAGAATAAAGATTCCAGAAATCAAGATTGTCTTTTGTAAGTGTAGTTATCTTTTAGATGTAAATAAATTTAAGACGTAATTTGATATAAAGTGAAAAATAGAATTATACCATGTTGTCTAAATTAACGATGCTAATTCATGTTTGTTTCTTGTGATGATTTTATCATGAATTGTCTTGGAATGTTTGTGGCTAATTGGACTTGGTGTTGGATCTATTAAAGATTGAGAATGAAACTATCAATATCATATGCAAGTTATATGTTTCGTGTTAAGATCTACATATATATTGTTGACACACTTTTTGGTAAAAGCTATCACACTGGAAATCTGGATTGCATCGTGCTCGGATATGGAGAACATTGTCAGAGGACAGGAAGCGATTTGGTCAAAGTCGCATCATCAACAAAGAACTCCTTGGAACTCCTACCATATGACATCTTTTGGGCCCGAAAACAAAGATTACGGAGCTGAGCTCATTAACTCTTGTAGATCTCTATATTAGCTTCAGTTTGAGCTTTGGTTTGGCTCAATCGGACTTAGGGTTTGAAAGTTATGCCCGTTTCTGTTAATGAGTGTAATTTGGCAATCATTTGGATGAAGTGATGAAGCAACACCTCCTGGACCGGATCGCCCCCAATGGCTCCTGGGCTCCTCCTTAGTTCACACACACCGGATCGCTCCCATCAGCTAGCCTACGGTTGGATTGCCCCCCGGTTCGCACTCCTGCATCACAATCCGACCCGCTCTACGTCTGCTTCAGCACTCGAGCTCCACGACCAGCTCGGCTCGGACTGTCCATTCATGATCCGAGCCATGACCACGAACCGATCTCCAGAACTGCAGATACATGCACTATTTTGGCTTATTCTTAAGGCTACCCCTGCTCCTATTTTCCCGGATCGGATGCCACGTACCCCATCACAAACCAGCCTTCCCAGAAGCTCTCCTACAGCTATAAATACACAATTTGAAGTCATTTTCAAGGACCTTTTGGCTCTAACTCCTCACAAATTCCTCCATTGATCTCTACAAAGCAATTTCATCAGGAACGGAGCCAAATTCCACATTGTAAACATGAGGATTTCGTGTATAATCCTATGATTACTTACCCCTTTTCATTGTAACACGAGGATTTCTTGTATAAACCGAGAGAATTGTACTTGTAACTTCTTAGGATTTAAGAAGAGATAAAGTGGACGTAGGCTTGGTTTGAGCCGAACCACTATAGGAACTTCATGTGTCTCCTCTTTATTTACTTTTTCCTGCATTCTGTGATCTATGGTCTGCAATTGGGTGTTAGGCCCAGATTTTGGTCTAACATTTTGGCGTGCCAGGTAGGGGCACACAATAACTTCAACTTCTGCTTGGATTTTTTGGCTATTGGATAAATGGCAATCAAAAGAAAGAAGACTGGAACTTCCGCTCATGCTAATGATGCTGGCGCTGAAGACACAAGGAACGAGGCAAGCCAGAAAGCTTCCTCTCATGGAGATCCTTCTGCATACTTGACTAGAGACGAGATGGACGGAGTTCTCACTGAACTAAGAGATCAGATGGAACGGCAAGATGATCTCCTCCAGAAACAACAGGAAATGTTCAACCAATTCTTCGCTCGGATGGATGGAAGGCCGAGTAACGCTCAAGTCACTAGAAACGAAGCCATTGAAGCGACTCCAGTATCACCCGGACTCGGGGGCAATCCTCCCGTTCAATAGCATCAACCATCTCATGATACACCTCTAGATCGCGATCCAGATCGTACCTAACTCACGAGCCGATCCCAACAACTCGCTCCCGTTTGCTTAACAACAACCGGTTCGTGACCTATCTCTAGGACCCAGTCGGATCGCCCCCTGCTTCACGAACCTGCCTCACGAACCGACCCCCTCGAACCGGGTTGGGTCGCCCCCCTCGATCCGCGAGCCGCAATCCCCAGGCAACAGCTCACCAATAGCTCCATTCTCTCCTGCACTCAATGCTGGGAGAACCAACTTTGATCTTAGCAATTTACAGCAAATTTTTAAAGGAAATCGACTCGCTAATCTGATTCAATGCCTATCGAGAGGCCGCACTTATCAGAATGATGTGGATGACGTCAACCACAACCCGTTCACTCAGGAAATCAGGAATTCTCGCAATCCACTAAATTTCAAACTCCCACAACTGGAGCCATACAACGGCAGGACGGATCCTACCGTGCACTTAATGCGCTACAAACGACATATGGAAGTTCAATCGGCGTCGGAAAACGTCACAGGTTAGTGTTTCCCCCTCTTTCCGACTGATATAGCAGCCATGTGGATTCGGCAGCTAGAAACGGAATCGATCAACAGCTGGAATATGTTAGTCGCTCGCTTCCTCGAACAGTTTCGGGTCCACATCGCACGACCCAAGAACGTCATGTCACTCACCACAATCAAGCAGAGGCCTAGAGAAACTCTGCGTTCATTTCTGGAAAGATTCAATGTTGCAACACCATCAATTGATCGCCCTGAACAATCGATGGCACTGATGGCAGCAGTATCTGGCGTTCTGGATAACTCAGAATTCAAAAAATCTTTATACCGAGATCCACTACGAAATCTCAGTGAATTCTACCTTGAAGCAGATAGATTTCTGCGGGAAGAAAATGCAACCTCCGAGAAGAAAATTCTCGATGTCAACATGCTTAAAGACGAAGAACCATCTAATTCTGGAAATGGCAAAGGAAAAGCCGTTGTCAAGAATGATCGCAACACTCAGCCCCGGAGTGGGCCCAGATATCAAAAGTATACTAAGCTCACTGCTTTAATTTCTGACATCTACATGGACACAAACAGTGTTGTCTCCTACCCAAAGCCTCACAGAAGGGAGCCATCACAAAGAGAACGCGATTCTGGAAAGCACTGCATATTCCACGATATGGATGGACACGACACAAATGACTGCAGGCATCTTCGTGATTTGATTGAGTAATGGGTTAGACGTGAAGAGCTGCCCGAGTATGTGAAACTACTAACAGCACCTGCACCTGCGCTGCCACCTCCTGCTCCCCGGAGAGGGAATAACCCTGGATCGAGCTCTCGTGGGCTCATCATCAACCGAGCTGGATGAGATCAGCTTTCATTTTCTGCATTTCTTAGGCTTTAAGATTTGTTTTTGTTTTCATTAGGTTTTTCGATTGGTTGAATTGTAGTATACACGTACGGGGTTAGGATGCAGCCCCAAATCGTGCTCTGGACTTGGTGTCAAACCAATCAGGATTTGATTTGGTTTTGCATTTTGAATTGAATAAGGAAGGTCTTTCCAAGCATGGATTATGTTTGGAGAATTTAGGTATCTTGTCAGGATGTGGCAAGATCCTCAACTTCGGTTAAAGTATGGCTTATACTTATTATGGAGCTCTAGGTATGGATTATGCCTAGGGACGAACTATCTTGTCAGGCTGTGGCAGGCGTAGCTCTACTTCAGGTCCGAGTATGGTTTATACTCACTTTGGGTTTTCAAGTATAGATTATATTTAGCAACAGCAAATGGTCTTGTCAGGATGTGACAAAAGAAATCGGGTATGGATTATAATCGGTTTGAACTCCAGGGTATGGATTATGCCCTACAAACGGTCTTGTCAGGATGTGACAAATGAAATCGAGTATGGATTATACTCGATTTGGACTTCTAGGTATGGATTATGCCTGTAAATGTTGTCCCTTGCCAGGATTTGGCAGGATGACTCAAACGTTCCTTGAGTATGGTTTATGCTCATTAGACGCAGAAGCATGGTTTATGCTTAGAAAATTTGAATAATATCGCCAGGATTTGGCATGTTTGTTTCTCCTTTATCTCTTTACAGGTATGGATTATATCTGTAGCTGGCAGACCCAGCAAGGTCATGGCATTATCGAATTTCTATTGCTTATAGATTTCCTGGACCATCCAGAACACATCTTCCTTCAACTAGCAAGATATGTTCTAGGTGGCAAACTTATTGACACACTTTTTAGTAAAAGTTGTCGCACTGAATATCTGGATAGTATCATGCTCGGATACAGAGAAAATTGTTAGAAGACAGGAAGCGATTTGGTCAAAGTCGCATCATCAACAAAGAACTGCTTGAAACTCCTACCAGATGACCTCTTTTAGGCCCAAAAATAGAGATTATGGAGCTGAGCTCGGTGACTTACGTTTGAAAGTTATGCCCGTTTCCATGAATGTGTGTAATCAGGCAATCATTTGGATGAAGCGATGAAGCAACACCTCCTTGACCGGATCGCCTCCTTTGGCTCGTGGGCTCCTCCTTGGTTCACACACACCGGATTGCTCCCATCAGCTCACCCATGGTTGGGTAGCCCCCCGGTTCGCACTCCTGCATCACGATCCGACCCGCTCTGCATCAGCTTCAGCACTCGAGCTCCACGATCAGCTCGGCTCGCATTGTCCAATCGCGATCCGAACCATGACCACGAACCGATCTCCAGACCTACAGATACATGCATTGTTTTGACCTATTCTTAAGGCTACTCCTGTTCCTATTTTCCTGGATCGGACGCCACGTACCCCATTAGGAACCTGTCTTCCCAGAAGCTCTCCTACAGCTATAAATACACCATTTTAAGGCATTTTCAAGGACCTTTTGGCTCTAACTTCTCACAACTTCCTTCATTGCTCTCTACAAAGCAATTTCAGCAGCGAAGGAGCCAAATTCCACATTGTAAACACGAGGATTTCGTGTATAATCCTTTGATTTCTTACCCCTTTTCTTTGTAACATGAGGATTTCGTGTATAAACCGAGAGAATTGTACTTGTAACTTCTTAGGATTTAAGAAGAGATAAAGCGGACGTAGGCTTGGTTTGAGCCGAACCACTATAAAAACTTCGTGTGTCTCCTCTTTATTTACTTTTTTCTGCATTCTGTGATCTGCAATTGGGTGTTAGGCCCAGATTTTGGTCTAACATTTTGGCGCGCCAGGTAGGGCCACATGATAAATTCAACTTCTGCTTGGATTTTTTGGCTATTGGATAAATGGCAATCAAAAGGAAGAAGACTGGTACTTCCTCTCATGTTGATGATGCTGATGTTGAAGACACAAGGAACGAGGCAAGCCAGGAAGCTTCCTCTCATGGAGATCCTTCAGCATACTTGACCAGAGACGAGATGGACAGAGTTCTCACTGAACTGAGAGATCAGATGGCACGGCAAGATGATCTCCTCCAGAAACAACAGGAAATGATCAATCAATTCTTCGCTCGGAGGGATGGAAGGCCGAGCAATGCTCAAGTCACTGGAAACGAAGCCATTGAAGCGGCTCGAGTACCACCCGGACTCGGGGGCAACCCAACCTTTCAACAGCATCAACCATCTCATGATATACCTCTAGATCGCGATCCGGATCGTGGTGCACCACCAGGCTCATGAGCCGATCCCAGCAACTCGCTCCCGTTTGCTCAACAACAAACGGTTCGTGATCTACCTCCAGGACCCAGTCGGATCGCCCCCATGCTCGACGAACCTGCCTCACGAACCGACCCCCTCGAACCGGGTCGGGTCACCACCCTCGATCCGCGATCCGCGAGTAGCAATCCCCAGGCAACAGCTCACCAACAGCTTCCATTCTCTCCTACACTCAATTCTCGCAATCCACCAAATTTCAAACTCCCACAACTGGAGCCATACAACAGCAGGACGGATCCTACCGTGCACCTGATGCGCTACAAACGGCATATGGAAGTTCAATCGGCGTCGGAAAACATCATGGCTAAGTGTTTTCCCTTCTTTCTGACTGATATAGCAGCCATGTGGATTCGGCAGCTGGAAATGGAATCGATCAACAGCTGGAATATGTTGGTCACTCGCTTCCTTGAACAGTTTCGGGACCACATCGCACGACCCAAGAATGTCGTGTCACTCACCACAATCAAGCAGAGGCCTAAAGAAACTCTATGTTCATTTCTGGAAAGATTCAACATTGCAGCAGCTTCAATTAATCGCCCTGAACAATCGATGGTACTGATTGCAGCAGTATCCGACGTTCTGGATAACACGGAATTCAAAAAATCTTTGTAACGAGATCCACCGCGAAATCTCGGTGAATTCTACCTTGAAGCAGATAGATTTCTGCGGGAAGAAGATTCAACCTCCAAGAAGAAAATTCTTGATGTCAACATGCTTAAAGACAGAGAATCGTCTGATTTTGGAAATGGCAAAGGAAAAGTCGCCGTCAAGAATGATCGCAGCACTTAGCCTGGAGAGGGCCCAGATATGAAAAGTATACTGAGCTCATTGCTTCGCTTTCTGACATCGACATGGACACAAACGGTGTTGTCTCCTACCCAAAGCCTCCCAGGATGGAGCCATCACAAAGAGAACGCGATTCTGGAAAGCACTGCATATTCCACAATATGGACGGACACGACACAAATGACTGCAAGCATCTTCGTGATTTGATTGAGGAACGGGTTAGACGCGGAGGGCTGCCCGAGTATGTGACACTACCAACAGCACCTGCACCTGCGCTGCCACCTCCTGCTCCCCGGAGAGGGAATGACCCTGGATCGAGCTCTCGTGGGCTCATCATCAACTGATCTGGATGAGATCAGCTTTCATTTTCTGCATTTCGTAAGCTTTAATATTTGTTTTTTTTCATTAGGTTTTCTGATTGGTTGAATCGGAGTATACACATATGGGGTTAGGATGTAGCCCCAAATCGTGCTCTGGACTCGGTGTCAAACCAATCAGGATTTGATTTGGTTTTGCATTTTGAATTGAATAAGGAAGGTCTTTCCAAGCATGGATTATGTTTGGAGAATTTAAGTATCTTGTCAGGATGTGGCAAGATCCTCAACTTCGGTTAATGTAACACCCCACACCCGCTATAGTCACTCACTAAGGGAATGCCATAGCATCGGTGGAGTATTTTAGTGAATATAGAACAGAAAAATTACAACAAGACAGATATAACTAGTACTTGAAATTTTAAAACATCATCACATAGCAGCGGAAATAAACATGTCTGGTTACATCATAAAACCATGATAAAAGTCAAGTACAATATCTGTCAAAATAAAGAAGTACATAATCCCACTCTCTCATACAATAGCCATAAGAAAAGATAACTGGATAACTGGAGCTTTACATCTACCCAAGCTCCTCAAGACTGGAAACAGAAATCCGATCAAGCTCTACTACCGCTAGGATCCACCGTAGGACCTGAGGGTTGGAAAAAGATAAAAACAACGGGGTCAGACATAAGTCTGAGTGAGTCCTATAACTTTAACAATACAATCATTAAGGTAACCAGAGAAGACATAAACTTGACCTACGGTAATATCTGGGGATGAATGGCTACACTAAGCAGCTTGTTAGACTTAGGATAAACTAAGATAACCGTCAGGACGCATCTACCCACCCAAGGATAATTACTAACTGCACCACACCAGTCATTCCTACTTAAAGGTTGATCCCTTCCAAGGACTTAGAAAATTTCCCCAATAGTTCCATGTACCCCTAGCCCACTACATAGGTGCCGTCTGCCCCTATCTCCATTAGGTGTACCCAGTAATCTTACCCAGTAGTTTCGTGTACCCCTACATAGGTGCCGTCTGCCCCTATTTCCACTAGGTGTACCCACTACTCCCCAAGCGATCGGCTCCCTACCGTAGATACCCGTGCTGGTCCCACAGTGGGGTGTATCACTCCCCTAAAGTGGCTACCCAATGCTAACGGTGCACGGCTTTATATCTACACGATGCAACAACGGCTTATCTACCAGCCCGGGCCCACACACGCATATGAAGCCCGTTGGACTTGCGTTGCCACCGCTAACCCGTTTTGACCTCTTATAATCAAGCCCAATATGCGTGTCCCGTCACTCGACATGGGTCGAGCCCACAAAGATACGTTTTGGGATATTGGTTGAAATGGGCCCCCCACAAGCTACCCACTTAAGCTTGTCCAATATCTAGTGTGTCCCACTTAACCCTTTAATCATGTTTAATTTCATGTGTCCACTTGGTTAAGTATTCTAATCGTATTTTCTATTGCCACCCAAGGCAACCCACTAGATTCCACATGCCACCCAAGGCAACCACCAAATTTCCTCATGCCACCCAAGGCACCCACTTAACCCCTCATGTCCCACTACATGCTATTATGGTTAAGTGTTTCTTAATTAATTAAGACCGTGATCTCCCATAAAGACCTCCCACATTAGACTGGCTGTTATGACCGCCTGGTTAAGCCGGTAGAATCCGGGCAGTCTTACGTCATAACAGAGTCTAACCTCGTGTCTTTACCTTAATCACGTATTTAATTTATGGCTAAGACCTCTCACATTGGGCTGACATTTGTAGCAACTGGTTAAGCCGGTCGGGTCCGGGCAGTTTTACACTACAAATGAGTCCAACCTCGTGTCTTAGTCGATTAATTACACCTAATTAATCACCCCCATATTAATTATCCCTAATTAATATCAAGTTTTCCATAACATGGGTAGACCTAACTCAATAGGTAAATTCCCATGGGGTAGACCTAACTCAATAGGTAAATTCCCACTTATGGTAATTTATTTTTATGGTATGCTTAATCATACCCAATCATTCATTTATTAACATATTTACCAACCCCATCGTTCCCCACGTAAATCGTTCTCGTTACATGACATAATAAGGGGAAGATCATCACAAATATCATGGGTTTAGCATACAACTTTGTCATGGGTTAAGAGGATGTCAACTTGCATATATGAGCATTTATTAACCCAACTACATATAACCCAAACTTGCATATTATCATACATATGATTTGCATAACATGTTGCATATGAGCTTGCATATTATCATGCACATATCTTGCATAACATGTTAAACTTGCATATAGGCATTCTCAATCTTGCATAACATGTTAAACATGCATTTAAGCATACACATAACTTGCATAAGCATTCACATACTTGCATAGGCATCCACATACTTGCATAGGCATTCACATACTTGCATAACTTGCATATCATGTCATTTAAGCATATACATATCTTGCATAAGTATTCAAATACTCGCATAAGCATGCATAACTTGCATATCACATAAATCTTGCATTTAAACATATACATGACTTGCATAAGCATCCATACACTTACATAAGCATGCATAACTTGCATATCACTTTCAACTTGCATTTAAACATACACTTAACTTGCATGTCACTTTCAACTTGCATTTAAACATATACTTAACTTGCATATCTCACTTTGCTAAACATGCATAAATTCACTTATTAAACATGCATATATCAACTTGTTAAACATGCATAAATCAACTTATTAAGCATGCATAAACCAACTTGTCAAATATGCATAAACATAGAACAACATAGAGTAACATATCATTATACATGATTCATACTCACTAATCCGCATTTAAGACCATAAGTCTCATTACACCCAATCTACTTACTTTAACAATTGATGTTAAAGTGATAGAAACTCACCAAACTCAAGATTAGCAACCTTATGAAGTAGAATTAGTTGCTAACTATGAAGATAATGATGATTAAAGATTGATTAGAGAGGAATTAGCTTGCAACTTTCTTTATGAACTAGTGGAGGCCATGCTCAAATTTCATTTTGCCATAGTTTAGTTACAAGACTTAATTATGAATGAATTAGGGTAGGGTTGGGGTCTTATTTATAGGATTAGGTGAGTGTTTTAGGCCCTTAGATTAACCCTAGATTAGATTAGGACCCTTAGATTTAGGAAATCTCTAGAACCAGCCCTCCTAGCCAGCCTGAAACCCAACCTGGTGCAACCTGGTGCACCCAGGTTCACAGAACGGCGCCACCCTGTCGACAGGCAAGTCGACAGGCATGTCGACACCCCTGTCGACAGGCCTGTCGACAGCCCTGTCGACATGGGTTAGGCGGGAAGCTTCCCGCCTGACTCCGCCTGGCCCATTCCAAATCTGAATTTTTAAATTTTTAAATCTGTTTTAGTTTTGAATTTTCTGCAAACTTCATCGGGCCATAACTGGGCCATACGGACTCCGATTTTCGAAAACTCGGACTCTATTTCGCGTATTTTTCCGAGACGAACGTAATGACGCAGCCCGTTTTCCCTAATTCCCACATCTGAGATTATTTATCCTATAATTAGTGAATTCTAGTATTAACTAAAAATTCGGGGTGTTACATTCTCCCCTCCTTAAAGGATTTCGTCCCCGAAATCTCTAAGCTAAGGAGAATGCATATCCTACCAACCAAACAACCATCTACTCAAATCATCAACCACAGGCATCCATTGTCCTTAAACAGTTTCTAATGATGTATGAGCATATGCAAACGGTGTGTGTATATGTTCCCTATCTAATGTATGAACATATGCAAACCATGATAGTGCCATGCATCCATTATGTATGCGAGAGAACCCTATCGACACATACAATATCTACATGAGTGCACAATCATTCACCAAAATGCATCATCCATGTGATAACACAACCATTATACATCCACAAATATATCTTCCTACACACAATCTTATGCAATATGCAATATGAAGTGACTGAGCCGATCTAGTGCCTAGAGTGTGTGTATATGCATCCACGAGCAACCACTAGCAAACACTTGCATCCACTTGCATCCATCAACCATAACATGTCTCAAACACATGTTTCAACCATAGGTTTACCCTATCTAAAGGTCAAAGGTACTAACGAGAGGACATACCAAAGATAAGATAAGTACTAGACAAGCGATAAAGGAGAAAGTAAGGACATACCCTCAAAAAGAAATGGGTACAATGAACGCATCTTCGCTTCCGTCTCCCAAGTCGCGTTGCTTTCATCTTCTCCCCATTGCACTTTGACTAGCTGAACCTCTCGATTCCTCAATTTCCTAGTCTTTGACCCAAGGATGCGAGTAGGAGCTCGTCGAATCGTCGCATCACGCTCTACCTCTACATCTTTAAGCAAGCTTGGCTCTACCACCTCTGCGGTCTCATGTAAGCATTTCCTCAAATGGGACACATGGAATACATCATGGACACCACTAAGTCTGTCAGGCAACTCCACTCTATATGCCATCCGTCCAATTCTTTCCTTGATAGGAAACGGCCCAACAAACCTTGGTGCTAACTTCCCAACGGATCCGAAGCGAACAACATTTCTCAACGGAGATACCTTGACAAAAACCATATCCCCAACCTCAAACTCAAGATCCGTCCTTCTCTTATCCGCATAAGATTTTTGCCTATCCTACGCTGCTTTCATCCTTCTTCGAATCAAGTCAATCTTCTCAGAAGTCTCCCTAACCATATCGGGCCCAAGCAAGATCTTATCCGTAGATTCCCACCAACATGTAGGTGATCGACAAGGCCTTCCATAGAGAGCTTCGAAAGGAGCCATACCAATACTGGACTGAAAGCTGTTATTATATGCGAACTCCACCAGTGGAAGATGCTCTTCCCATGTACCTCCAAAATCTAAGATACAAAGCCTCAAAAGGTCTTCTAGAACACGATTCACCCTCTCAGTCTGGCCGTCTGTCTGAGGATGATATGCGGTGCTCAGACACAATTGAGTCCCCACTGCTTCTTGCAAACTTCTCCAGAACTCACTAGTGAAGATAGGATCTCGATCACTAACTATGCTAGAAGGTACCCCATGTAATCGAACTATCTCTCGAAGATATACTGAAGCTAGCCATGGAGCAGTCCTCTTGCTTTTCACAGGTATGAAATGGGCGCTCTTAGTAAGTCTGTCTACCACCACCCAAATTCCTGTATTACCCTTCCTCGACCTGGGTAACCCGTCAATAAAATCCATCGAGACGCTATCCCACTTCCATTGCGGAACCTCCAATGGGTGAAGCAACCCACCTGGTTTCCTTTGCTCCGCCTTCACTTGCTGGCACACCAAACATCGAGCGACATAATTGGCCACATCTTTCTTCATACCGGCCCAGAAGAAAACCCTTTTCATGTCTTGGTACATCTTATCCCCACCGGGATGAATGGTCATCCTAGAACGGTGTGCGTCATCAAGAATAGCCTTCCTCAAACCCTCGTCTTGCGGTACACAAAGCCTACCGTCTCTACGCAAGCACCCCCTATCGTCTAGGGTGTACCTACTCAAATGGCTGGGCGACTCCCCCCTTATGAGCTTCTCTACTAACTCAACCAACTGTGGGTCGCCCCTCTGTGCTTCTCCAATCCGCCCCAAGAGAGTAGGTCTAACTTCCAAAGAAGCTAGCAAACCGGGTACATAGTCAACAGAAGGTCTGAAATCAAACATCGAGATAAATTCCAAGCTTCGTCGTTCCACGAACAATGGACTCAAGGACAACCTCTTCCTACTCAAGGCGTCCGCCACCACGTTACCCTTGCCAGGGGTATACGCTATCTCGAAATCATAAGATGCCAAGAACTCCATCCACCTTTGCTGTCTTAAGTTTAAATCTTTCTGAGAGAATAAGTACTTCAATGATTTATGGTCAGTGAACAACTCGAATCTCTCACCAAGAAGATAATGGCGCCAAATCTTAAGCGCAAAAACAATAGCGGCCAGCTCTAGATCATGGGTAGGGTAATTTTTCTCATGTGCCCTCAACTGCCTTCCACCATAGGCTATTACCCTTCCCTCCTGCATTAAGACTGCGCCAAGGCCTGTCCCACAGGCATCGATATAGATAACAAATGGCTTGCTCCCATCTGGCAACACTAAAACTGGAGCGGTGGTTAAAGCTCTCTTTAACCGTCGGAACGCATCATCACAATCTACGTCCCATGTGAAAACAAGATTCTTCTTTGTTAAGCGGGTTAATGGGGCTGATATCTTCGCGAAGTCTTTGATAAACTTCCTTAATAACCCGCCAACCCCAAGAAACTTCTTACTTCGGTAGCATTCTTCGGAACCTTCCAATCCTGAATTGATACTACCTTCGCGGGATCCACAGCTATCCCTTCCTTGGAGACCACGTGCCCCAAGAACCGCACTTCCCTCCTCCAGAAGTGACATTTAGAGAATTTAGCCTTAAGGCTATGTGCTCGAAGAGTCTTCAACACTTCCCCAAGATGTAGGGCATGCTCTTCTTCACTCTTAGAAAATACTAAGATATCATCCACAAAGACCACCACAAATTTATTAAGGAACTCCCTGAACACCCTACTCATCAAATCAACAAAGTATGCAGGGGCGTTCGTCAACCCAAATGGCATCACCAGCCACTCATAGAAGCCATCCGGAGTTCTAAAGGCAGTCTTGTCTATGCTATCCTCAGCCACCCTCAACTGATGAAACCCCGTGGCTAAGTCCAACTGAGAAAATACTGAAGCGCCAACCAACTGATCGAAAAGATCATCAATCCTCGGCAATGGGTGTCTATTCTTCTTTGTGAGCTTGTTGAGTTCTCTATAGTCTACACAAAGTCTGAGGGACCCATCCGCCTTCGTAGCAAATACTACTAGAGCACCCCACTCCGATATGCTTCGTCTTATGAACCCCTTCTCAAGCAACTCCCCTACTTGCTTATGGAGTTCCCTCCTCTCACGAGGAGCCATGTGGCGCACTGGTAAAGATACCGGTTTAGCATTATCCACCAAATATATTCGGAAGTCAATCTCCCGCTTCGGAGGTAAGCCCTTCACCTCCTCAAACACATCCGGATATTCCCGGACCACTCTAACAGATTGCAAACTCTCGACCGAAGCGTCAAGCGATTCAAGATAACTTAGCATAACAGAGTCCCTGGGATTACAAGAAATCTCGAGAGTGTTACCCAAACGGGTCATGAGCCTAACAACTCTCCTTTCGCAATCAAGAACGGCACCATTACTGGATAACCAGTCCATGCCCAAAATCAACCCATAGGCCGTGAAGCCCAATACAAAAGCATCACATCTAAACTCAATGCTAAGTATAGAAATCTTCAAACCCAAACATATCATGGACAAATAAGTGGAGCCCCCAATTGGGTTTGAAACAACCAAGGGATCATCTACCAGACTGGTGTCTAAGTGCAGTAACTCAACTAATGATGATGAAATAAACGAATGCGATGCGCCTGAATCAAACAATGTTCGGACAGGATGGTCAAATAGAAAAACCAGACTTTCAACGGAAATAGTTCTACCTCTCTCCTGAATCGGTGGAACCGCGAGAGTCTGTACTTGCCCCCTAGCCTGACTCGGTGCCATAAGAGCTTGCACCTGTCCTCCCGAGGTAGGTCCCGTCCTTTGCCCTTTCTTAGGGCAATCCTTCACTAAGTGCCCTGCCTCGCCACAGTGGAAGCAGCCAGTCTTCTTCTTCTTGCGACAATCCTTGCTTAGGTGGCTAGGTGTCCCACAATTGAAACACTTCTTCTTCTTGCCCTTGCCACCGTTACCTTTCCCACCTTTGCTTTGCTGTTGTTGAGGTCTCTTTTGATCTCCCTTCTTCTCGGGTGCCTTATTAGCATTAGGACCCTTCTCTTCCTCATACATGAGTGCCATGTCAACTAGCTTCTCAAAGGTGGCCCCCATAGGGATGTGAGTCATAGCCAACCCATGCATAGGTTCATTCAAGCCTTTCACGAACCTCAAAGCCTTCTTCACCGGTGTATTCACCATGTCTAGGCCAAACCTTGCCAATTGATTAAACTTGTTAACATATTCCTTCACCGAAAGATTCCCTTGTTTTAGAGTCAAGAATCTTTCCATATACAAGTTTTCCTCTGCCCTTGAGAGAAACTTTGCCACAAATCTTTGCTTAAAATCCGCCCAAGAGTCAACGGGGCGTTCTCCATTAGTAACCTCCCACCAGAATGAGGCCTCTCCCTTCATTAACCAAGCAGCCAACTTGACTTTCTTCCCTTCTTCCATTTCAAAGATATCTATCAACTCTTCCACCTCTTTAAGCCAATCTCTAGCCTCCACAAAGGTTTCAGATCCTTGAAAAGGTTTCCCTCCCATAGCTTTAAATTCCTTGCAAGTCTTAGCAAAAGTATCCGTGCGAGGAGGAGGGGGAGGAGGAAGATCGGGTGCTACGGTTGGTGGAGGAATATTTGCTGGACCCGTGGTGGTGGCCCTAGCCTCCATCAATCTCCTATACCATACTGGTACCGCTACACCCTCCGGAAGATTAATATTCTCGGCCATGCTGAAACGAAAAGGAAAGATTCAAAACAGAGAATTCGAAGGATATAGATATGGCTATTGAGGATTATGCTTTTCTTTCAAAAACTTTTCTCTTAAAAGACATGTTTTTGAAAATATCTTTTTTTTCCAAAAATGTTTTAGAAAAATAGTTTTCTAAAAATTTTATCTGTTCCGGTAACCTGGCTCTGATACCACGTGTAACACCCCACACCCACTATAGTCACTCACTAAGGGAATGCCATAGCATCGGTGGAGTATTTTAGTGAATATAGAACAGAAAAATTACAACAAGACAGATATAACTAGTACTTGAAATTTTAAAACATCATCACATAACAGCAGAAATAAACATGTCTGGTTACATCATAAAACCATGATAAAAGTCAAGTACAATATCTGTCAAAATAAAGAAGTACATAATCCCACTCTCTCATACAATAGCCATAAGAAAAGATAACTGGATAACTGGAGCTTTACATCTACCCAAGCTCCTCAAGACTGGAAACAGAAATCCGATCAAGCTCTACTACCGCTAGGATCCACCGTAGGACCTGAGGGTTGGAAAAAGATAAAAACAACGGGGTCAGACATAAGTCTGAGTGAGTCCTATAACTTTAACAATACAATCATTAAGGTAACCAGAGAAGACATAAACTTGACCTACGGTAATATCTGGGGATGAATGGCTACACTAAGCAGCTTGTTAGACTTAGGATAAACTAAGATAACCGTCAGGATGCATCTACCCACCCAAGGATAATTACTAACTGCACCACACCAGTCATTCCTACTTAAAGGTTGATCCCTTCCAAGGACTTAGAAAATTTCCCCAATAGTTCCATGTACCCCTAGCCCACTACATAGGTGCCATCTTCCCCTATCTCCACTAGGTGTACCCAGTAATCTTACCCAGTAGTTTCGTGTACCCCTACATAGGTGCCGTCTGCCCCTATTTCCACTAGGTGTACCCACTACTCCCCAAGCGATCGGATCCCTACCGTAGATACCCGTGCTGGTCCCACAGTGGGGTGTATCACTCCCCTAAAGTGGCTACCCAATGCTAACGGTGCACGGCTTTATATCTACACGATGCAACAACGGCTTATCTACCAGCCCGGGCCCACACACGCATATGAAGCCCGTTGGACTTGCGTTGCCACCGCTAACCCGTTTTGACCTCTTATAATCAAGCCCAATATGCGTGTCCCGTCACTCGACATGGGTCGAGCCCACAAAGATACGTTTTGGGATATTGGTTGAAATGGGCCCCCCCACAAGCTACCCACTTAAGCTTGTCCAATATCTAGTGTGTCCCACTTAACCCTTTAATCATGTTTAATTACATGTGTCCACTTGGTTAAGTATTCTAATCGTATTTTCTATTGCCACCCAAGGCAACCCACTAGATTCCACATGCCACCCAAGGCAACCACCAAATTTCCTCATGCCACCCAAGGCACCCACTTAACCCCTCATGTCCCACTACATGCTATTATGGTTAAGTGTTTCTTAATTAATTAAGACAGTGATCTCCCATAAAGACCTCCCACATTAGACTGGCTGTTATGACCGCCTGGTTAAGCCGGTAGAATCCGGGCAGTCTTACGTCATAACAGAGTCTAACCTCGTGTCTTTACCTTAATCACGTATTTAATGTATGGCTAAGACCTCTCACATTGGGCTGACATTTGTAGCAACTGGTTAAGCCGGTCGGGTCCGGGCAGTTTTACACTACAAATGAGTCCAACCTCGTGTCTTAGTCGATTAATTACACCTAATTAATCACCCCCATATTAATTATCCCTAATTAATATCAAGTTTTCCATAACATGGGTAGACCTAACTCAATAGGTAAGTTCCCATGGGGTAGACCTAACTCAATAGGTAAGTTCCCATGGGGTAGACCTAACTCAATAGGTAAATT
This sequence comes from Allium sativum, assembly GCA_030737875.1. Taxonomy (NCBI): domain Eukaryota; kingdom Viridiplantae; phylum Streptophyta; class Magnoliopsida; order Asparagales; family Amaryllidaceae; genus Allium; species Allium sativum. The sequence continues at coordinate 36,391,605 of JASFAX010000020.1, read as the reverse complement.
CCCACTTATGGTAATTTATTTTTATGGTATGCTTAATCATACCCAATCATTCATTTATTAACATATTTACCAACCCCATCGTTCCCCACGTAAATCGTTCTCGTTACATGACATAATAAGGGGAAGATCATCACAAATATCATGGGTTTAGCATACAACTTTGTCATGGGTTAAGAGGATGTCAACTTGCATATATGAGCATATATTAACCCAACTACATATAACCCAAACTTGCATATTATCATACATATGATTTGCATAACATGTTGCATATGAGCTTGCATATTATCATGCACATATCTTGCATAACATGTTAAACTTGCATATAGGCATTCTCAATCTTGCATAACATGTTAAACATGCATTTAAGCATACACATAACTTGCATAAGCATTCACATACTTGCATAGGCATCCACATATTTGCATAGGCATTCACATACTTGCATAACTTGCATATCATGTCATTTAAGCATATACATATCTTGCATAAGTATTCATATACTCGCATAAGCATGCATAACTTGCATATCACATAAATCTTGCATTTAAACATATACATGACTTGCATAAGCATCCATACACTTACATAAGCATGCATAACTTGCATATCACTTTCAACTTGCATTTAAACATACACTTAACTTGCATGTCACTTTCAACTTGCATTTAAACATATACTTAACTTGCATATCTCACTTTGCTAAACATGCATAAATTCACTTATTAAACATGCATATATCAACTTGTTAAACATGCATAAATCAACTTATTAAGCATGCATAAACCAACTTGTCAAATATGCATAAACATAGAACAACATAGAGTAACATATCATTATACATGATTCATACTCACTAATCCGCATTTAAGACCATAAGTCTCATTACACCCAATCTACTTACTTTAACAATTGATGTTAAAGTGATAGAAACTCACCAAACTCAAGATTAGCAACCTTATGAAGTAGAATTAGTTGCTAACTATGAAGATAATGATGATTAAAGATTGATTAGAGAGGAATTAGCTTGCAACTTTCTTTATGAACTAGTGGAGGCCATGCTCAAATTTCATTTTGCCATAGTTTAGTTACAAGACTTAATTATGAATGAATTAGGGTAGGGTTGGGGTCTTATTTATAGGATTAGGTGAGTGTTTTAGGCCCTTAGATTAACCCTAGATTAGATTAGGACCCTTAGATTTAGGAAATCTCTAGAACCAGCCCTCCTAGCCAGCCTGAAACCCAACCTGGTGCAACCTGGTGCACCCAGGTTCACAGAACGGCGCCACCCTGTCGACAGGCAAGTCGACAGGCATGTCGACACCCCTGTCGACAGGCCTGTCGACAGCCCTGTCGACATGGGTTAGGCGGGAAGCTTCCCGCCTGACCCCGCCTGGCCCATTCCAAATCTGAATTTTTAAATTTTTAAATCTGTTTTAGTTTTGAATTTTCTGCAAACTTCATCGGGCCATAACTGGGCCATACGGACTCCGATTTTCGAAAACTCGGACTCTATTTCGCGTATTTTTCCGAGACGAACGTAATGACGCAGTCCCTTTCCCCTAATTCCCACATCTGAGATTATTTATCCTATAATTAGTGAATTCTAGTATTAACTAAAAATTCGGGGTGTTACAGTTAAAGTATGGCTTATACTTATTATGGAACTCTAGGTATGGATTATGCCTAGGGACGGACTATCTTGTCAGTCTATGGAAAGCGTAGCTCTACTTCAGTTCTGAGTATGGTTTATACTCACTTTGGAATTTTAAGTATGGATTATACTTAGGAACTGCAAATGGTCTTGTCATGATGTGACAAAAGAAATCGGGTATGGATTATACTCAGTTTGAACTCCAGGGTATGGATTATGCCCTGCAAACGGTCTTGACAGGATGTGACAAAAGAAATTGGGTATGGATTATACTCGATTTTGACATCTAGGTTTGGATTATGCTTGTAAATGTTGTCCGTTGCCAGGATTTGGCAGGATGACTCAAACGTCCCTTGAGTACAGTTTATGCTCATTAGACGCCGAAGCATGGTTTATGCTTAGAAAATTTGAATAATATCGCCAGGATTTGGCACGTTTATTTCTCCTTTATCTCTTTACAGGTATGGATTATATCTATAGTTAGCAGACCCGGCAAGGTCATGGCATTATCAAATTTCTATGGCTTATAGATTCCCTGGACTATCCAGAACACATCATCCTTCAACCAGCAAGATATGTTCTGGGGGGCAAACTTGTTGACACACTTTTTGGTAAAAGTTGTCACTGTGAATATCTGGAAAGCATCGTGCTCGGATATGGAAACATTGTCAGAAGACAGGAAGCGATTTGGTCAAAGTCGCAATATCAACAAAGAACTGCTCAGAACTCCTACCAGACGACCCATTTTGGGCCTGAAAAAATCGGTTACGGAGCAAAGCTCCATAACACTTGTAGACCTCTGAATTAGCTTCAGTTTGAGCTTTGGTTTGGCTCAATAGGACTTACGGTTTGAATGTTATGCCTCTTTCCGTGAATGGGTGTAATCTAGCAATCATTTGGATGAAGTGATGAAGCAACACCTCCTGGACCGGATCGCCCCCTTTGGCTCGTGGGCTCCTCCTTGGTTCACACACACCGGATCGCTCCCATCAGCTCGGTCGTGGTTGGATCCCCCCCCGGTTCGCACTCCGCATCACGATCCGACCCACTCTACGTCAGCTTCAACATTCAAGCTCCACGACCAGCTCGGCTCGCACTGTCCAATCACGATCCGAACCATGACCACGAACCGATCTCCAGACCTGCAGATATGTGCATTGTTTTGACCTATTCTTAAGGCTACTCCTGCTCCTATTTTCCCAGATCGGATGCCACGTACCCCATCATGAACCAGTCTTCCCAGAAGCTCTCCAACCGCTATAAGTACACCATTTGAAGGCATTTTCAAGGACCTTTTAGCTATAACTCCTCACAACTTCCTCCATTGCTCTCTACAAAGCAATTTTAGCAGCAAAGGAGCCAAATTCTAAACACGAGGATTTCGTGTATAATCCTTTGATTTCTTACCACTTTTCGTTGTAACACGAGGATTTCGTGTATAAACCGAGAGAATTGTACTTGTAACTTCTCAGGATTTAAGAAGAGATAAAGTGGACGTAGGCTTGGTTTAAGCTGAACCACTATAAAAACTTCGTGTGTCTCCTCTTTATTTACTTTTTTCTGCATTCTGTGATCTGTGATCTGCAATTGGGTGTTAGGCCCAAATTTTTGTCTAACATATATGTTTATATGATTAATGGAAGTTGTATGTATTATGTTAGATCCAAATGAAGATCTACATATATATATATTCATATGCTTTATGTTAGATCCATATGCCTATATATACGTTCATATGTTCATATGCAAGTTACAAGTTTTATGTTGGATCCATGTCAAGATCTATCTAGGTTCATATGACTAATGCAAGTTATATGTTTTATGATAGATCCAAGTCACTATCTAATTATACATATGTTCATATGCAAGTTACATGTTAGATCCAAAACTATATCTATATTTATATGCATGTTTGTAAAGTGGACTTATGCAAGTTCACCTTGTTAGATCTAGTTCACACCTATATGTTAATGTTAAAATTATACATGCCTTGGGATTGGAAATGTCATCATTATGTCATGAGCTTGTTTATAATTGAGATTATGTTCACACATGCCGAGATCTACATATTAACATGTTTTTGGCTTATGATTATCTAAGTCTAAATTATATGCAAGTTCATGTGACATGTTAAATTATACGAATAAAGTTCTATGCAAAATTTACATGTTTGGCTGAATCTATATTATGCATGTTCCCTTCTTTACCTCTTGTTCTTAAATTGGGCTAATATATTGGCTAAGGACTTTATGTGATTAATACGAACGAAAAAACGGGGGTAAAGTTGGGATAGTAATTAAATCAAAATATGTTAATAATGTAGGTGGGCCCAAAACCATGTAAATGGTTAAGGCCATGAATGGTATAATTTATACCATTAGTCTCAAAAATAATTAAAATATGTGACATGAAACACTTATAGAAAATTCATATATATAAAATGTAAAAGATTAATATGCCTAACCCGAGTTTAGACTGAGTTGTGGTGTAAACCTGCCCGGAACCGACCGGCACATCCAATAACCACAATAATACATGTCTAATGTGAGAGGGTTGTGCATCAAGCCCAGAAAGATCCAAGGTTAGACTAAGTTGTGGTGTAAAACTGCCCGGAACCAACTGGCACATCCAGTAACCACAACAATACCTATCAAATGTGAGTGGTTGGTGCTTCAATTGATTAATTAATTAAAGCTCATAAACAATCAAGCTAGAAATGGTGAGGTTAAGTAATTAAGGGAATACTTAACCAACTTAACATGTTAACAAGACAAGATTGGTGGGGTTAAGTAATTGATGAAACACTTAACCAACTTAACATGTTAACTAGACAAGATTGATAGGGGTTAAGTCAAACCAATGACAATTAACCAATTCAGCATGTTGACTAGAAAAACGCTAGTAACGGGGACCCATTTCAACAGTAACCCACATGGATGCATCAAGGTACGCTAAATTAGGCAGGGTGTGGCACGATTACTAGGCTGAATATAAGAGGTCAAAAGGGCAACGGTTAGGTGCGTTATTCTAGGTTCCGACGGAGTATGGGCACGCACAGGCTTCGGAGTGGAAAAAGCAGGGACTGGGTACCAGGCGTACACTTGTGCATCTTTGAATGGTGTCAGGGTTGCCATTATAGGACTTGATACACCCTATACTGGAACTAGCACAAGTACTTAAAAATCACGTGGGACCGCATGACATAGGGAATACATGAATACGAGTAGGAGTCGATCAATACATGAATGGGATCACTTTATCATGAACATACATTGCAAGTTAAACAGCTCTTAGTGGGTGCAGAGAAGTAAAAGTGGGTGTGATAGCCAAATCTAGTTAAATCTTACTTTATCTCGTTTTAGGACTACCCTATCCATGTGGTATCATTCTAAGTTCAGTTTATTCATGTCATAATCTTTTACTTGTTTACATGATATTAAATAACTGGGCTTACTAGACTTATGTCTGACCCATTTCCTTTCGCTTCTTTTCTTCCGTTCCCCATCCCCCCATGTCCGCAGGGAGGAAACACTTTTGCTTAGTCCAGGTTAGCCAAAGCTTGAAGACCGTAGATTTAGGGCCTGGACTTTCCTTTTTGAGCTATGGCTATGGTCAAGCACTTATTGGGGATTTATGTCATTTTATTTTCAGTATTGCTTCTTTATGTTTTCAAGACAGATGAAAAGTTGTAACAATTTGGAAGGTTGAAACAGTTGTTGAATTGTTGTGTTGAACAAGTATTTATGAAATAATATTGATTTTTTTCTACTGCTTAAATTTTTTGTCTTGTATTTTACTAGTATCTGGTACCTTAAAACACTGCACCGAAGTTAAGGCATTCCCTTTGAGAGTGACCTTAACGTAGGTGGGGTGTTACAATTGGTATAAGAGCTAAAGGTTACCAGATTGGATAAAATTTTTGAAACTATTTTTCAAAAAGAACTCATAAAGTAGCATTTTCATGAAAAAGTGTTAATTTAAAAAGGCATAATCCCAAAGCCATATGCACTATCTTTCTATCCTTCGTTTTGAATCTTTCCTTTTTGTTTCAGCATGTCTAGGATCTTAACCTTTCAGAGGGTGTACCGAAACCTGGCTGGTTCAGGAGATACCTAGAAGCTAGAGCCAATGACGGGGGCCCAACAGACATTCCTCCTCCCCCAACTGCTGCTCCTCCGCCTCCTCCTCCGAGAGGAAACGCTTTCTCAAATATCTGTAGAGACTTTAGATCCATGAGTGGAAAAGACTTTAAGTGAAGCGAATCATTCGTGGAAGCCAGAAACTGGCTCAAGGAGACTAAGGACTTATTCGTTATCTTTGAAGTAGATGAGAGGTAGAAACTACAGTTGGTGGTGTGGTTGCTTAAAGACGAGGCATCCTTCTGGTGGGAAGTCACTAATGCTGAAAGACCGATAGATACTTGGGAGGACTTAAGGGGAGATTTGAAATGAAGTTCCTCTAACAAGCTGAGAAGAGTCTGCAAATGGAGAAGTTCCTCTCACTTAAATAGGGAAGCTTGTCGGTCAAAGAATATGTCAATAAATTCAACCAGCTTGCTCGATTTGGACTGGAGTTAGTAAACACTCCATACAAGAAGGCTCTCCGCTTTGCCAAAGGACTGAATGAGCCACTACAAGGTTTGGCACCATATACATATGGGAGCGACTTACGAGAGACTAGTGGGCATGGCTCTGTTGCAAGAGGAGAACAAAGATGGCAAGAAGGAGGTGAGGAAGGAAAAGCCTCAAAACAAGAAAGGAGATGGATCTCAGAACAAGAAGACGGACTCCAAGAAAGGCGGGAAGGATAATAAATCACATAAGAAGATGAAGTGCAATTTCTGTGGGATACCTGGACACTTGGCTAGGGACTGCAGAAAGAAAAAGAGGAAATTGGGCGCTTGTTTCCAGTGCGGGGATACTGGACACTTGTCTAAGGACTGCCCAAAAAAGGAAAGGGCAGGGACAGAGGACTAGATCATCTTCTGGTGGGAAGGTTCATGCTCTCGTTGCACCTCTATAGGTACGAGGTAGACATATTCCTGTTGAGAGTTTAGTTTATCTGTATGATAATCCTGTTCGTACTCTCTTTGATTCTGGCACATCGCACTCTTTTATATCAACTGCTTCAGTTGAATCTCAGCACCTAGACACCCATATAGTAGAGGATCCTTTGGTTGTTTCAAATCCAATTGAGGGCAGTGTTTATTTGTCAATGATTTGTTTGGATATGGAAATCTCTATTTTAAGTGTTGGGTTTAAATGTAATGCTTATCTTCTGGGCTTCACGAGCTATGGGCTGATTCTAGGCATGGACTAGCTATCCAGTAATGGTGCCGTCCTCGATTGTGAAAAGAGAGTGGTTAGACTCATGAATCGCCTCGGTAACACTCTCGAAATCTCTTGTAATCCCATGAATTCTGTTATGCTAAGTTATCTAGAATCTCTAGATGCGTCTGTTGAGAATTTATAGTTTGTTAGAGTAGTCTGTGAATACTCGGATGTGCTTGAGAAGGTAAAAGGCTTACCTCCGAAGCGAGAGATAGAGTTCTGCATATACCTTGTTGACAATGCAAAACTCGTTGCTTTACACATTAGAGACATGGCTCCAAGTGAGAGAAAAGAACTCAGCAAGCAAGTTAAAGAGCTACTTGAAAAGGGGTTCATAAGACGGAGTATTTCTGAATGGGGTGCTCCAGTAGTGTACGCGACCAATGCTGATGGTTCACTCCACCTATGCATGGATTATGGGGAGATGAACAAGCTGACCAAGAAGAATAGACACCCACTCCCGAGAATTGATGATCTGTTTGATCAGCTCGTAGGTGCATCCGTTTTCTCCCAACTATATCTGGCTACAGAGTTTCATCAGCAAAGAGTGGCTCAGGATAGCATTGACAAGACCGCATTTAGGACTCCGGATGGTTTCTTCGAGTGGCTTGTCATGCCTTTTGGCTGGACAAACGCGCCTTCCTATTTCGTGGACTTGATGAGCAGGGTGTTCCAGGAATTCCTCAATAAGTTTGTGGTGGTCTTCGTGGACGATGTTTTGATCTTCTCGAAGAGTAAGGAAGAGCATGCTCAGCACTTAAGGGAAGTCATGGATATTCTCTGTGCACTTCAGTTGAAAGCCAAATTCTCCAAATGCCATTTTTGGAGAGAAGAAGTTAGATTCCTTGGACATGTGGTGTCCAAAGAGGTGTTAGCCGTGGACCCCGCAAAAGTAGTTGTTGTGCAAGATTGGAAGATTCCGCGAAACGCAACTGAAGTCCGAAGATTTCTCAGTCTACCAGGCTTTTACCTGAAGTTCATCAAAGACTTTGCGAAAATCTCTTCTCCACTTACAAGGTTGACGAAGAAGAACCTAGTTTTCGCTTGGGATTTGGATTGAGATATTGCTTTCCAACGCTTGAAAAGGGCTCTAACAACAGCCCTAGTTCTGACATTTCTTGATGGGAGCAAGATGTTTACCATATACACGGATGCATGCGGTACAGGACTAGGCGCTGTCTTGATGCAAGAAGGGAAGGTGGTAGCTTATGGTGGAAGGCAGTTGAAAGTACATGAGAAAAACTACCCAACCCACGACCTAGAATTGGCGGCCATCATTTTCTCACTTAAGTCTTGGTGCCATTATCTCGTAGGTGAGAAGTTTGAATTGTTTACTGACCATAAATCATTGAAGTACCTTTTCTCGTAGAAAGATCTCAACTTGAGGCAGCAAAGATGGATGGACTTTTTTGCCTCATATGATTTTGATATTTCCTATACTCCTGGCAAGGGCAATGTGGTAGTAGACGCTCTAAGTAGAAAGAAGCTGACCTTAAGCCCTCTCTTCGTAGAAAGGCAAAGCGTGGAGTACATAGCCAACTTTGACTTTAGACCCTCCTCTTAATTTGTACCTGGCTTGTTAGCAACACTGGAAGTGCGGCCTACACCTTTTGACTCAATAGGAAACACACAATGTGAAGACCCTCAACTGGTAGAGGTGATAGATAAGCTGATATGGGGTGAGACTTCGAGTCACCTCAATAGATACTCCATCGATGATAAGGGGTGGTTGAGACGGGATGGAAGGCTATGCGTCCTACAAGTAAGAGATTTATTGAAAATGGTTCTAAAAGAAGCACACTATTCAAAGCTGACCATACACCCAGGCGGAGACAAAATGTATAAAGACCTCTAAAGAGTTTTCTTTTTTAATGGCATGAAGAGGGACGTAGCTGAATTCGTTTCTAACTGCATGATATGCCAGTAGGTCAAGGCGGAGCAGAAGAAGCCTGGTGGTTTGCTTCATCCTCTAGAGGTCCCACAGTGGAATTGGGATAGCATTTCGATGGACTTTGTTGATGGGTTGCCTAGGTCAAGAAGGGCAATACCAATATTTGGGTAATAGTGGACCGGCTCACAGAAAGCGCTCACTTTATACCTGTCAAAAGTAGAAGGACTGCCTCATCTCTAGCATCTCTATATCTTAAATAAATAGTTCGACTGCATGGGATACCTTCAAGCATAGTAAGCGATCGATACCCTATCTTTACAAGCGATTTATTGTAGAGTTCGCAAGAGGTTGTAGGCACACAACCATGTTTAAGCACGACCTACCATCCCCAAACCGATGGACAAATGGAGAGGGTGAACAGAGTCTTAAAAGATCTCTTGAGATTGTGTGTTCTTGACTTTGGAGGGACATGGGAAGATCATCTTCCTCTGGTGGATTTCGCCTAAAACTATAGCTACCAAGCTACAATAGGCGTGGCACCCTTCGAAGCCTTATACGGGAGACCGTGTTGATCACAAACTTGTTGGTGGGAATCCACAGATAAGCTTATACTTGGGCCAGACATGATTAGGGAAACCTCAGAAACCTCATAAAAGGTGGACCTAATAAGAAGATGAATGAAGACTGCTCAAGATAGACAGAAGTCCTATGCAGATAAAAGAAGGACCAACCTTGAGTTTGAGGTTGGAGAAAGAGTGTTCCTTAAAGTATCTCCTTTGAGGAATGTTGTTCGCTTTGGATCCAAAGGGAAATTTGCACCTAGATTCATAGGACCATTTCCTATCATTGAAAGAATTGGGACGATGGCCTACAGATTAGAGCTACCTGAAAAGTTGGTTGGAGTTCACAATGTCTTTCATGTTTCTCACCTATGGATGCGCTTATATGAGTCTGTAGAAGTGGTGGAACCAGAGATACTATAAGAGGTGGAAGTGGAACGAGAAGCCATAGTGAGAAGAATCCCAACTCGTATCTTGGGAACGGAAGTCAAAAAGCTACGCAACCGTGAAGTCAAGGTTGTTAAAGTACAATGGAGTGACAAATGAAGAAGATGCGACTTGGGAGATTGAAAGCAAGATACGCGCAGCCTACCCTTATCTTTTTGAGGCTACATCTTTGATCTCTCCTTTATCATAAGTTTATTCATGCTTAGTTATCTTCTTGATCCTATTTATTGATCCTTAGTAGAAATCAATGGATGTAAACATGTATTTGAAACATGTTATGGTTGATGGTTGCAAAGTGTTTGCTAGTGATTGCTTGTGGATGCATATGCACACACACATTAGGTTCTAGATCGGATCAATCACTTTCATATTTCATTTGCATATGAATGCAAGAAATTGTATGTGGGTTGAAACTTGATGTGTTATCATATGGACATTGCATTTGTATGAATGATTGTGCACTCATGTAGAATTATGAATAGGAAAAATTGCATACATAATGGACTCATGGCACTCTCTTGATTCACATTAAGGAGGTCAACTGGATTAGTAGACCGCCTGATTTTGCACTAGATAAGAGACATATACACACACTCTGCATATGTTCATATGGCATTAGAAGTATTTTAAGGAAAATGGATGCTTCTGGATGATGGATGAGTAGATAGATGATTGGATGTTAAGATGCATTCTTCTTAAATTGAAGATTTCGGGGACGAAATCCTTTAAGGAAGGGAGAATGTAACACCCCAAATTTTCTGAGAATATTAAAGTTAACAAATTCAAGAACACTTAATTTTTAGAAGAAGAACTAAGTGAAATAGGATGCGCTATTACGTTCGTCTAAAAATTTTGGTCAAGATAGACATTTGGTTTGCATAAAACGGATACCTTATGAAAAGGTTATTAAGCCTTGAAGTGTATGCATATGAGAAAAATATATATAGATATATATAAAAATTAAATAAATATGCAAAAAAGTTCAAAACAGCGAATCGGGGGGGGGGGGGAATAACCGAACCGGCCCATTTTTGAGGTCGACCTGAGCCCTGCTGGGTCGACTAAGGGTTGATTCAGGCTGTTTGGCTGTCAACTCGTGTGCCGATTTTCTCTAAGGTAGATGTGGAATCTAATTGGTTCTGATGGACTCCTTGCTGAGTCATTAGAGCTGATGTGGCTATTCTATCTTGTCTGAATGGCTTTGATTTGCTCTAGGTTAATCTGACGGTTCCTATTTTATCAAACTTTTGTATAAGAAACCTAATACCTCAACCCTAAATCGTATTAAAAATCAAACCAAGAGCCGCCATGCTGCCGTTGGCCAACATCGAGTAGCCAACATTCAACTTGAAGCAAATTAAAAGGGGCAAATCAAATCAAATCAAAATTAAATTAAAACATTGATTGCCTACATCAAAGGCGAGCATTTCAAATTACGAATATAGATTCCAAAAATCAAGATTGTCTTTTGTAAGTGTAGTTATCTTTTAGATGTAAATAAATTTAAGATGTGATTTGATATAAAGTGAAAAATAGAATTATACCATGTTGTATACTATTAACGATGCTAATTCATGTTTGTTTCTTGTGATGATTTTATCATGAATTGTCATGGAATGTTTGTGGCTTATTGGACTTGGTGTTGGATCTATTAAAGATTGAGAATGAAACTATCAATATCATATGCAAGTTATATGTTTCAAGTTAAGATCTACATATATATTTTTATATAATTAATGCAAGTTGTATGTATTATGTTAGATCCATGTCAAGATCAATATATATATATTTATATATTTATATGCTTTATGTTAGATCCATATGCCAATATATATGTTCATATGTTCATATGCAAGTTACAAGTTTTATGTCGGATCCATGTCAAGATCTATCTAGGTTCATATGATTAATGCAAGTTATATGTTTTATGATAGATCCAAGTCGCGATCTAATTATACATATGTTCTGTAACACCCCGTATTTCTAACAACAGTGATGTTCATAAATTAATGAATAATTAATTTCAGACGTGAGAATTAAGGGAAACAGGTTTCGCGGTTGTGTTCGTCTCGGAAAAATACGCGAAATAGAGTCCGAAATTTCGTGAATCGGAGTCCGTATGACTGAGATATGGCCTTTAGAAGTTTCACGAAAAATCAGAAAATGAAACAGATTTCAAAAATGCAGAATATGGGCTAGGCGGGAAAATTCCCGCCCAGACCAGGTCGACCTGGGAGTCGACCTCGGGGTCGACCTGCCCACCAGGTCGACATGGGTGTCGACCCTAGTGTCGACCTGGGGGTCGACCTCCCTGGTCGAGCCCAGGTGACCTAGGTGCACTGATTTGGGATTTGGGCTGTGTTTTGGTGGCTAGTGACGAGATCTGATGGCTCTAATCTGATTTAGGGTTAATCTAATGGCCTAAAACACTTAACTAATCTATAAATACACCCTAAGACTACCCTAATTCATACTAAAATTGGAGACAACGTCGTTATGCCGTCAAAATGCAACTAGAAGGAGCCACCAACAAATTAAAGAGGAAGATAGCTTCTCAAATCAACTTCTAATCAACTCTAGCAACTTAATCTTCTTTATAGGAGTGCTAATCAACAAGTTGTGAGTTTCTATGCCTTTAGCAAGCAATTGCTAAACTAATTATGATAGGATATAATGAGGTTATGGTTGTGAATGTGGATCAATGCAAGTATGTTATCATATGCTATGTGTTCATGATGCTAGTTATGCAAGTTTATGCTATATGTTCATGATGCTAGTTATGCAAGTTTTATGTTATATGTTCATGATGCTAGTATGCAAATCACTATGATAAACATTGACCCATTATGACATCATGTTATGCAAGTTTGGTGTTTGATTATATGCAAGTTCATATATGACATGTTATGCAAGTTTGGTGTTTGATTATATGCAAGTTCATATATGACATGTTATGCAAGTTTGGTGTTTGATTATATGCAAGTTCATATATGACATGTTATGCAAGTTTGCTGTTTGATTATATGCAAGTAACATGTGTAAGTTTACACCTTTGTATGATATGCATACATGTGCAAGTTTACCCCTTTGTATGTCATGCATACATATGCATGTTTACCCCTTTTTATGATGTGAGTAACATATGCAAGTTCATCCCTTTTTAGACCTATGACTAGTATGCAATTTTATCCCTTTATGATAGGTCTATGACATGAACATCTATGCAAGTTACCCTCTTTATGACATATGTGATTCATGCAAGTTTGGGTTGATTATTATGCTAGTTGGGTTTGATGCCATGGTCATATATGCAAGTTGACACCTTTAAAACCCATGTTGATGCTAATGTTATGCTAGGTAGAACCCATTGTATTTGTGATGAATCTTCCCTTTTAAGTATGTCATATTAGCGTATTACGTGGGGAACGATGGGGTTAATATTCATGTTAACAAAATTGTGGTGAAATTGGTATGATGTTGCATACCATAAGTGGATGGACATAATTGAGTCAATTATGTACATCATTAAATTGGAATTAATTAGGGAAAATTAATTCAAAATATGAGAGTGATTAATTAGGTGTAATTAATCGACTAAGACACGAGGTTGGACCCTTTTGTAGCATAAGACTGCCCGGACCCGACCGGCAAATCCAGCGGCTACAAATGATTGGCCCAATGTGAGAGGTCTTAGGCATAAACTAAATACGTGACAAGTGTAAAGACACGAGGTTAGACTCGGTTATGGCGTAAGGCTGCCCGGACCCTACCGGCAAATCCAGCTGCCATAAAAGATAGTCTAATGTGAGAGGTCTTTGCAAAGGTTACGGTCTTAATCAATTAAGAAACACTTAACCATATAAGCATGTAGCGGGGCATGAGGGGTTAAATGGGTGCCTTGGGTGGCATGTAGAAATCAAGATCCTTGGGTGGCATGTGGAAATCTAGTGGGTTGCCTTGGGTGGCAATAGAAAATACGATTAGAATACTTAACCAAGTGGAAACATGTAATTAAACATGATTAAAGGGTTAAGTGGGATGCACTAGAAAAGGGACAAGCTTAGGTGGGTAGCTTGTGGGGGCCCATTTCAACCAGTAACCCAAAACGTATCTTTGTGGGCTCGACCCAAGTCGAGGACGGGACACGCATACTGGGCTTGACTATAAGAGGCCAAAAACGGGTTAGCGGTGACAACGCAAGTCCAACGGGTTTCATATGCGTGTGTGGACCCGGGCTGGTAGGTAAGACGTTGTTACATCGTGTAGGTATAAGCCGTGCACCATTGGTTGTATCGGGTTGCCACTTTGGGGAGTGATACACCCCACTGTGGGGCCAGCACGGGTATCTACGTTAGGGAGCCGATCGCTTGGGGAGTAGTGGTTACACCTAGTGGAGATAGGAGCAGACGGCACCTATGTAGTCAGCTAGGGGTACACGAAACTACTAGTTAAATTTCTAAGTCCGTGGGTGGGATAAACCTTTAAGTAGGAATGACTGGTGTGGTGCAGTGTAGTAATTACCCTTGGGTGGGTAGATGCGTCTTTACCGATATCTTAGTTTATCCTATGTCTAGTTGGCAGCTTAGTGTAGTCATTTATCCCCAGTCGTTACCGTACCAAGTTTATATCATACTCTAATTACTTTAATGATTGTATTGTTAAAGTTATAGGACTCGCTCAGACTTATGTCTGACCCCGTTGTTTTTATCCTTTTCCCAACCCTCAGGTTCTCAGAGTGGGCCTAGCACTAGTGGGCTTTGATCAGATTGCTTTATCTATCTTTGAGCTTGGACTCTTAAGTAAAGCTCGGTTATCTTTTCTATTATGGCTATTAGTTATGTAGTGGGATTATGTACTTATGTTTTTATCAGGACGGATATTTAGTACTTGACTCTTGTTTAGTTGGTTTTGGTATTGTAACCAGACATGTTTATCTTCTGCTGCAATGAAATGATGTTTTAAATTTTCAAGTATTATTTATATCTGTCTTGTTGTAATTTTTCTGTTCTATATTCACTTAAAATACTCCACCGAAGTTAAGGCATTCCCTTAGTGAGTGACCTTAGCGGGTGTGGGGTGTTACACGTGGTATCAGAGCTAAAGGATACCAGTACAGATAAAACTTTTAGAAAAACTATTTTTCTAAGAACATTTTTGAAGGAGTATTTTCAAAAACATGTCTTTTAAGAGAAAAGTTTTTGAACGAAAAGCATAATCCCCAATAGCCATATCTTTATCTTTCGAATTCTCCGTTTTGAATCTTTCCTCTTTCGTTTCAGCATGGCTGAAGATCTTAACTTTCCGGAGGGTGTAGCGATACCAGTATGGTATAGGAGGTTGATGGAGGCTAGGGCCGCCACTGCGGGTCCAACAGATGTTCCTCCACCACCAGCTGCACCCGATCTTCCTCCTCCTCCTCCTCACGCGGATACTTTTGCTAAGATTTGCAAGGAATTTAAGGCTATGGGAGGGAAACCTTTTCAAGGATCAGAAACTTTTGTGGAAGATAGGGATTGGCTTAAGGAGGTGGAGGAATTGATAGATATCTTTGAGATGGAAGAAGGAAAGAAAGTCAAGTTAGCTGCTTGGTTAATGAAGGGAGAGGTCTAGTTCTGGTGGGAGGTCACTAATGGAGAACGCCTAGTTGACTCTTGGGCGGATTTCAGACAAAGGTTTGTGGCAAAGTTTCTCTCAAGGGCGGAAGAGAATCTGTGTATGGAAAGGTTCTTGACACTAAAGCAAGGAAACTTATCAGTGAAGGAATATGTCAACAAGTTTAATCAGCTAGCAAGATTTGGCATAGACATGGTGAATACACCGGAGAAGAAGGCTTTGAGGTTCGTTAAACGTTTGAATGAACCGATGCATGGATTGGCTATGACCCACATCCCTATGAGGGCCACCTTTGAGAAGCTAGTAGACATGGCACTCATGCATAAGGAAGAGAAGGGTCCCAATGCTAATAAGGCACCCGAGAAGAAAGGAGATCAGAAGAGACCTCAACAGCAACAGCAAAACAAGGGTGGGAAAGGCAACAGTGGCAAGGGAAAGAAGAAGTGCTTCAATTGCGGGACACCAGGCCACCTAAGCAAAGATTGTCAGAAGAAGAAGAAGACTGGCTGCTTCCGCTGTGGCGAAGCAGGGCATCTAGTGAAAGACTGCCCAAAGAAGGGGCAGAGGACGGGATCTACCTCAGGGGACAGGTGCAAGCTCTTATGGCACCAGGTCAGGCAAGGGGGCAAGTTCAGGCTCTCGCGGTTCCACCGATTCAGGAAAGAGGTAGAACTATTTCCGTTGAAAGTCTGGTTTTTCTGTTTGATCATCATGTCCGTACTTTATTTAACTCTGACGCATCGCATTCGTTTATCTCATCATCATTAGTTGAGTCACTGCACTTAGACACCAGTCTAGTAGATGATCCCTTGGTTGTTTCAAACCCAATTGGGGGCTCCACTTATTTGTCCATGATATGTTTGGGTTTGAGGATTTCTATACTTAGCGTTGAGTTTAGATGTGATGCTTTTGTTTTGGGCTTCACGGGCTATGGGTTGATTTTGGGCATGGACTGGTTATTCAGTAATGGTGCCGTTCTTGATTGTGAAAGGAGAGTTGTTAGGCTCATGACCCGCTTGGGGAACACTCTCGAGATCTCTTGTAATCCCATGAATTCTATTATGCTAAGTTATCTTGAATCGCTTGACGCTTCGGTCGAGAGTTTGCGATCTGTTAGAGTGGTACGGGAATACTCGGATGTGTTTGAGGAGGTGAAGGGCTTACCTCTGAAGCGGGAGATTGACTTCCGAATATATCTGGTAGACAATGCTAAACCAGTATCTTTGCCAGTGCGCCACATGACTCCTCGTGAGAGGAGGGAACTCCATAAGCAAGTAGGGGAGTTGCTTGAGAAAGGGTTCATAAGACGAAGTATATCGGAGTGGGGTGCTCCAGTGGTTTTTGCCACGAAGGCGGATGGGTCTCTTAGGCTTTGTGTAGACTATAGAGAACCCAACAAACTTACAAAGAAGAATAGACACCCATTGCCGAGAATTGATGATCTCTTTGATCAGTTGGTTGGCGCCTCAGTGTTTTCACAGTTGGACTTAGCCACGGGGTTTCATCAGTTGAGAGTGGCTGAGGATAGCATAGACAAGACTACCTTTAGGACTCCGGATGGTTTCTATGAGTGGCTGGTGATGCCCTTTGGTTTGACGAACGCCCCTGCATATTTTGTTGATTTGATGAGTAGGGTGTTCAGGGAGTACCTTAATAAGTTCGTGGTGGTCTTTGTGGATGACATCTTAGTCTTTTCTAAGAGTGAAGAAGAGCATGCCCTACATCTTAGGGAAGTGTTAGAGAATCTTCGAGCGCATAGCCTTAAGGCTAAATTCTCTAAATGTCACTTCTGGAGGAAGGAAGTGCGGTTCTTAGGGCACATGGTCTCTAAGGAAGGGATAGCTGTGGATCCCGCGAAGGTAGTGTCCATCCAAGATTGGAAGGTTCCGAAGAATGCTACCGAGGTGAGGAGTTTCTTGGGGTTGGTTGGCTACTATAGGAAGTTTATCAAGGACTTCGCGAAGATATCAGCCCCATTAACTCGCTTGACAAAGAAGAACCTAGTCTTCACATGGGACGTAGATTATGATGATGCGTTCCAACGGTTAAAGAGAGCTTTAACCACAGCTCCAGTCTTAGTGTTGCCAGATGGGAGTAAGCCATTTGTTGTTTATACCGATGCTTGTGGGACAGGACTAGGCGCAGTCTTAATGCAAGAGGGAAGGGTAATAACCTATGGGGGAAGGCAGTTGAGAGTGCATGAGAAAAATTACCCTACCCATGATCTAGAGTTGGTTGCTATTGTTTTTGCGCTTAAGTCTTGGCGCCATTATCTTCTTGGCGAGAGGTTCGAATTGTTCACTGACCACTATTCATTGAAGTACTTGTTTTCTCAGAAGGATTTGAACTTAAGACAGCAAAGGTGGATGGAGTTCTTAGCATCCTATGATTTTGAGATAGCGTATACCCCTGGCAAGGGTAACGTGGTGGCGGACGCTTTAAGCAGAAAAAGGTTCTCTTTGAGTCCATTGTTCGTTGAACGACGAAGCTTGGAATTTATCTCGATGTTTGACTTCAGACCCTCCGTTGACTTTGTACCCGGTTTGCTAGCATCCTTAGAGGTCAGACCTACTCTTTTGGGATGGATTGGCGAGGCACAGCGGGACGACCCACAGTTGGTTGAGTTGGTAGAGAAGCTCATAAGAGGGGAGTCGTCCAACCATTTGAGTAGGTGCACCCTAGACGATAGGGGGTGGTTGCGTAGAGACGGTAGACTTTGTGTACCGCAAGACGAGGGTTTGAAGAAGGCTGTTCTTGACGATGCACATCGTTCAAAGATGACCATTCATCCCGGTGGGGACAAGATGTACCAAGACATGAAGCAAGATTTCTTTTGGGCCGGTATGAAGAAAGATGTGTCCGAGTATGTCGCTAGATGCTTGGTGTGCCAACAAGTGAAAGCGGAGCAAAAGAAACCCGGTGGGTTGCTTCACCCATTGGAGGTTCCGCAATGGAAGTGGGATAGCGTCTCGATGGATTTTATTGATGGGTTACCGAGATCGAGGAAGGGTAATACGGGAATTTGGGTTGTGGTGGACAGACTTACTAAGAGCGCCCATTTCATACCCGTGAAGATTAAGAGGACTGCTCCATGGCTGGCTTCAGTTTACCTTCGAGAGATAGTTCGGTTGCACGGTGTACCTTCTAGCATAGTGAGTGATCGAGACCCTATCATCACTAGCGAGTTTTGGAAGAGTTTGCAAAAGGCAGTAGGGACTCAGTTGTGTTTGAGCACCGCATATCATCCTCAGACGGACGGCCAGACCGAGAGGGTGAATCGTGTTCTAGAAGACCTTTTGAGACTATGTATCTTAGATTTTGGAGGTACATGGGAAGAGCATCTTCCATTGGTGGAGATCGTGTATAATAACATCTTTCAGTCTAGTATTGGTATGGCTCCTTTCGAAGCTCTTTATGGAAGGCCTTGTCGATCACCTACATGTTGGTGGGAATCTACCGATAAGATCTTGCTTGGGCCTGATATGGTTAGAGAGACTTCGGAAAAGATTGATTTGATTAGAAGAAGGATGAAAGCGGCGCATGACAGACAGAAATCCTACGCGGATAAGAGGAGGACGGATCTTGAGTTTAATGTTGGGGACATGGTCTTTGTCAAAGTATCTCCATTACGGAATGTTTTTCGCTTTGGGTCCGTTGGGAAGTTAGCACCAAGGTTTGTAGGGCCGTTTCCTATTAAGGAAAGGATTCGACAGATGGCATATAGAGTAGAGTTGCCCGAGAGACTTAGTGGTGTACATGATGTATTCCATGTGTAACATTTGAGGAAGTGCCTACATGAGACTGCAGAGGTGGTAGAGCCGAGCTTGCTTAGAGAAGTGGAGGTAGAGCGTGATGCGACGATTCGACGAGCTCCTACTCGCATCCTTGGGTCAGAGATTAGGAAGTTGAGAAACAGAGAGGTTCAACTAGTCAAAGTGCAATGGGGAGATGATGAAAGCAACGCTACTTGGGAGACAGAAGCGAAGATGCGTTCACTGTACCCATTTCTTTTTGAGGGTATGTCTTTTAACTTCTCCTTTATCGTTTGTCTAGTACTTATCTTATCTTTAGTATGTCCTCTCATTAGTACCTTTGACCTTTAGATAGGGTAAACCTATGGTTGAAACATGTGTTTGAGACATGTTATGATTGATGGATGCGTGTGGATGCAAGTGTTTGCTAGTGGTTGCTCGTGGATGCATATACACACACTTTAGACACTAGATCGGCTCAGTCACTTCATGTTGCATATTGCATATAACTGTGTGTAGGTAGCTATATTAATGGATGTATAATGGTTGCGTTATCATATGGATAATGCATTTTGGTGTATGATTGTGCACACATGTAGAAATAGTATGTGCCGATAGGGTTCTTTCGCATACATATTGAATGCATGGCACTATCATGGTTTGCATTAAGGAGGTCAACTGAATCATTAGGCCGCCTGATTTTGAATTAGATAGGGAACATATACACACACTTCTTGCATATGTTCATACAACATTAGAAACTTTAAGGACAATGGATGCCCGTGTTTGATGGTTTAGTAGATGGTTGTTTGGTTGGTAGGATACGTTCTTCTTGACTTAGAGATTTCGGGGACGAAATCCTTTAAGTAGGGGAGAATGTAACACCCCGTATTTCTAACAACAGTGATGTTCATAAATTAATGAATAATTAATCTCAGACATGAGAATTAAGGGAAACGGGTTTCGCAGATGCATTCGTCTCGGAAAACTACGCGAAATAGAGTCCGAAATTTCGTGAATCGGAATCCGTATGACTGAGATATGGCCTTTAGAAGTTTCACGAAAAATCAGAAAACGAAACAGATTTCAAAAATGCAGAATATGGGCTAGGCGGGAAAATTCCCGCCCAGACCAGGTCGACCTGGGGGTCGACCTGCCCACCAGGTCGACATGGGTGTCGACCCTAGTGTCGACCTCCCTGGTCGAGCCCAGGTGACCTGGGTGCACTGATTTGGGATTTGGGCTGTGTTTTGGTGGCTAGTGACGAGATCTGACGACTCTAATCTGATTTAGGGTTAATCTAATGGCCTAAAACACTTAACTAATCTATAAATACACCCTAAGACTACCCTAATTCATACTAAAATTGGAGACAACGTCGTTATGCCGTCAAAATGCAACTAGAAGGAGCCACCAACAAATTAAAGAGGAAGATAGCTTCTCAAATCAACTTCTAATCAACTCTAGCAACTTAATCTTCTTCATAGGAGTGCTAATCAACAAGTTGTGAGTTTCTATGCCTTTAGCAAGCAATTGCTAAACTAATTATGATAGGATATAATGAGGTTATGGTTGTGAATGTGGAACAATGCAAGTATGTTATCATATGCTATGTGTTCATGATGCTAGTTATGCAAGTTTTATGTTATATGTTCATGATGCTAGTTATGCAAGTTTTATGCTATATGTTCATGATGCTAGTATGCAAATCACTATGATAAACATTGATCCATTATGACACCATGTTATGCAAGTTTGGTGTTTGATTATATGCAAGTTCATATATGACATGTTATGCAAGTTTGGTGTTTGATTATATGCAAGTTCATATATGACATGTTATGCAAGTTTGGTGTTTGATTATATGCAAGTTCATATATGACATGTTATGCAAATTTGCTGTTTGATTATATGCAAGTAACATGTGCAAGTTTACACCTTTGTATGATATGCATACATGTGCAAGTTTACCCCTTTGTATGTCATGCATACATATGCATGTTTACCCCTTTTTATGATGTGAGTAAAATATGCAAGTTCATCCCTTTTTAGACCTATGACAAGTATGCAAGTTTATCCCTTTATGATAGGTCTATGACATGAACATCTATGCAAGTTACCCTCTTTATGACATATGTGATTCATGCAAGTTTGGGTTGATTATTATGCTAGTTGGGTTTGATGCCATGGTCATATATGCAAGTTGACACCTTTAAAACCCATGTTGATGCTAATGTTATGCTAGGTAGAACCCATTGTATTTGTGATGAATCTTCCCTTTTAAGTATGTCATGTTAGCGTATTACGTGGGGAACGATGGGGTTAATATTCATGTTAACAAAATTGTGGTGAAATTGGTATGATGTTGCATACCATAAGCGGATGGACATAATTGAGTCAATTATGTACATCATTAAATTGGAATTAATTAGGGAAAATTAATTCAAAATATGGGGGTGATTAATTAGGTGTAATTAATCGTCTAAGACACGAGGTTGGACCCTTTTGTAGCATAAGACTTCCCGGACCCGACCGGAAAATCCAGCGGCTACAAATGATTGGCCCAATGTGAGAGGTCTTAGGCATAAACTAAATACGTGACAAGTGTAAAGACACGAGGTTAGACTCGGTTATGGCGTAAGGCTGCCCGGACCCTACCGGCAAATCCAGCTGCCATAAAAGATAGTCTAATGTGAGAGGTCTTTGCAAAGGTTACGGTCTTAATCAATTAAGAAACACTTAACCATATAAGCATGTAGTGGGGCATGAGGGGTTAAGTAGGTGCCTTAGGTGGCATGTAGAAATCAAGTGCCTTGGGTGGCACGTGGAAATCTAGTGGGTTGCCTTGGGTGGAAATAGAAAATACGATTAGAATACTTAACCAAGTGGAAACATGTAATTAAACATGATTAAAGGGTTAAGCGGGATGCACTAGAAAAGGGACAAGCTTAAGTGTGTAGCTTGTGGGGGCCCATTTCAACCAGTAACCCAAAACGTATCTTTGTTGGCTCGACCCAAGTCGAGGACGGGACACGCATACTAGGCTTGACTATAAGAGGCCAAAAACGGGTTAGCGGTGGCAACGCAAGTCCAACGGGTTTCATATGCGTGTGTGGACCCGGGCTGGTAGGTAAGACGTTGTTACATCGTGTAGGTATAAGTCGTGCACCATTGGTTGTATCGGGTTGCCACTTTGGGGAGTGATACAGCCCACTGTGGGTCCAGCAAGGGTATCTACGTTAGGGAGCCGATCGCTTGGGGAGTAGTGGTTACACCTAGTGGAGATAGGGGCAGATGGCACCTATGTAGTCAGCTAGGGGTACAAGAAACTACTAGTTAAATTTCTAAGTCCATGGGTGGGATCAACCTTTAAGTAGGAATGACTGGTGTGGTGCAGTGTAGTAATTACCCTTGGGTGGGTAGATGCGTCTTTACCGATATCTTAGTTTATCCTATGTCTAGTTGGCTACTTAATGTAGTCATTTATCCCCAGTCGTTACCGTACCAAGTTTATATCATACCCTAATTACTTTAATGATTGTATTGTTAAAGTTATAGGACTCGCTCAGACTTATGTCTGACCCCGTTGTTTTTATCTTTTTCCCAACCCTCAGGTTCTCAGAGTGGGCCTAGCACTAGTGGGCTTTGATCAAATTGCTTTATCTATCTTGGTGCTTGGACTCTTGAACTAAAGCTCGGTTATCTTTTCTATTATGGCTATTAGTTATGTAGTGGGATTATGTACTTATGTTTTTATCAGGATGGATATTTAGTACTTGACTCTTGTTTAGTTGGTTTTGGTATTGTAACCAGACATGTTTATCTTCTGCTGCAATGAAATGATGTTTTAAATTTTCAAGTATTATTTATATCTGTCTTGTTGTAATTTTTCTGTTCTATATTCACTTAAAATACTCCACCGAAGTTAAGGCATTCCCTTAGTGAGTGACCTTAGCGGGTGTGGGGTGTTACATGTTCATATGCAAGTTACATGTTAGATCCGAAACTAGTTCTATATTTATATGCATGTTTGTAAAGTGGACTTATGCAAGTTCACCTAGTTAGATCTAGTTCACTCCTATATGTTAATGTTAAAATTATACATGCCTTAGGATTGGACATGTCATGATTATGTCATATGCTGGTTTATAATTGAGGTTAAGTTCACACATGCCTAGATCTACATATTATCTTGTTTTAGGCTTATGATTATCTAAGTCTAAATTATTTGCAAGTTCATGTGACATGTTAATTATATGAATAAAGTTTTATGCAAAATTTACATGTTTGGTTGAATCTATGTTATGCATGTTCCCTTCTTTACCTCTTGTTTTTAAATTGGGCTAATATGCAGGCCCAATGACTTTATGTGATTAATATGAATGAACAAACGGGGGTAAAGTTGGGATAGTTATTAAATCAAAACATGTTAATAATGTAGGTGGGCCCAAAACCATGTAAATGGTTAAGGCCATGAATGGTATATAATTTATACCATTAGTCTTGGACATAATTAAAATATGTGACATGAAACACTTGTAGAAAATTCACATATATAAAATGTAAAAGTTGAATATGCCAAACCCGATGTTAGACTGAGTTGTGGTGTAAACCTGCCCGGAAACGACCGACACATCCAGTAACAACAACAATACTTGTCTAATGTGAGAGGTTAGTGCATCAAGCCCAGAAAGACCCGAGGTTAGACTGAGTTGTGGTGTAAAACTGCCCGAAACCGACCGGCACATCCAGTAACCACAACAATACCTGTCTAATGTGAGTGGTTGGTGCTTTAATTAATTAATTAATTAAAGCTCATGAACAATCAAGCTAGAAATGGTGAGGTTAATTAATTAAGGGAACACTTAACCAACTTAACATGTTAACAAGACAAGATTGGTGGGGTTAAGTAATTGAGGAACCACTTAACCAACTTAACATGTTAACTAGACAAGATTGATAGGGGTTAAGTCAAACCCAGGACACTTAACCAATTTAGCATGTTGACTAGAAAAACCGTAGTAATGGGTACCCGTTTCGGCTGTAACCCACATGGATGTATCAAGGTACCCAGAACTAGGCAGAGTAGGGCACGATTACTGGGCTGAATATAATCGGTCAAAAGGGCGGCAGTTAGGTGCGTCAGTGTAAGTTCTGACGGAGTACGGGCGTGCACGGGCTCCGGAGCGGAAAAAGAAGGCACTGGGCACCAGGCGTACACTTGTGCATCTCTGAATCATGTTAGGGTTGCCATTATAGAACTTGATACACCCTATACTAGAACCAGCACAAGTACTTAAAAATCACATGGGGACGCATGACAACGGGAATACATGAATGCGAGTAGGAGCCGATCAATACATGAATGGGATCAACTTATCCTGAACATACATTGCTAGTTAAACAACTCTTAGTGGGTGCAGAGAAGTAAAAGTGGGTGCAATAGCCAAATCTTGTTAAATCTTACTTTACCTCGTTTTTGGACTACCCTATCCTTGTGGTATCATTCTAAGTTCATTTTATTCATGTCATAGTCTTTTACTTTTTTACATGCTATTAAATAACTGGGCTTAGCAAACTTATATCTGACCCATTTACCTTTCGCTTCTTTTCTTCCATTCCCCCCCAAGGTCCGCAGGGAGGAAACACGTCTACTTAGTCCAGGTTAGCCCAAGCTTGAAGACCGTAGATGTAAGGCTTGGACTTTCCTTTTTGAGCTATGGTTGTAGTCAAGCACTTATTGGGGATTTATGTCATTTTATTTTCAGTATTGCTTTATGTTTTCAAGACAGATGAAAAGTTGTAATAATTTGGAATGTTGAAACAGTTGTTGAATTGTTGTGTTGAACAAGTATTTATGAAATAATATTGATTTTTTTCCACTGCATAAATTTTCTGTCTTGTAATTTATTAGTATCTTGTACCTTAAAACACTCCACCGAAGTTAAGGCATTCCCTTTGAGAGTGACCTTAACAGAGGTGGGGTGTTACACTATCCATACCCTTCTTGTTGTTATTAGCCTTGAAATTTCTAAATTTTTCTGTTTCCTTGTCATGTTGTTCAAAGGTAAGTGTTAACTCTACCACTTTACCAAAAGTCTTCTCCTTATAGGGTAGCATTGCCCCCACTTAAGCCCATATTGAGTCCCTTGGTATACCAACCATTTTTAGCCGCTTCAACCCCTATCAATATTGTGCCATATCTGGAGAGAATTTCAAACTTTTAAGTGTACTCTATCACACTCATTGCACCCTGTTTTAGCCTAATAAATTTATCAAGTAGTGATTCTTTAGTTGACAGTGGAACAAATCTGGCCTCAAACATGTCTTTAAATTGATTCCAAGTTATTTCTTGTTCTTGTCTTCCTGCTACTACAAACCTCCCACAAGTATAGTTCCACTCCTTTTAACCTTTTAGAAGTTATTTGTCTCTTTCTTTGATCATCCACTTGCATGTCAGCAAAAATCCTTTCTAAAGTTCTAAGCCAAGTTTGGACTCCCACCACTCCTTCAGTGCCTTCAATGCAACAACCTAGATTTTTCACTGTTCAAGTTGACAATAATCCTTACATGTCGACTCAAACAAATCTAAAATACAGATAGTTATTGGGATTAATATAAGAAAAAGAAGAAAGAAAAAACAATCAAAGAATCTCAACGCGGACGGAAAAAATATAGTAATCAAATAACAGTTCATGAAGCTGTTAAAATAAACATGTGATTATACATTACAACAATATATCGGAGTTAACTGTCATAAAACATATCAATATATGCAGTGGAATAATACTAGTAACTACATCTGTCAAGCTCCATCTTCATCTTCAAATAATATGGTTTTGCTAACTGAAAAACATAGGCTGACCTGAGCACAAATGAAAATAAGAAAACATTCGGATCAGAACTAAAATATTCTCATATCAGTTAAATAAAATTCATCTAATAATATGAGTGAAATAACTAAAGAGATGTTACGGGAATTTCCATCTCTTATGGACTCATCAAACTAGATACTATATAATACAACACGCTATTACAGTAGTGTCTTTGATTAAATATAAAATATCGAAATAGTGTAACCGGGATTACAGTTTTACCCTTACACCATTTATAATATCGTAGTCTAGACAGATTTCATAAAGTCAACTATAAACCAGTGGCTATCAGAGTGCACTCCGTAGGTACAGTACAAATTAAAGTCATAGGGGGCTTGATCAGGATAATATGACAAGGCACACGAGGAATTCCCAGAGTAGGAATATTCTAGTTACATTCTCAGACGGGTAGTAATGCATAGCCGCGATTACTGCCCATCTCGGACAACGCTCCCAAATCAGGATGCACATCTTTTAAATAAAATCAAATCAATCAAGGGACTATGGTAATAAAGCAAAAAGTGTCGCCGATGGGGGTAGCTAAACCCACTTGGTCACGACATAACATCTGTTTTGGTCATTTTAATTATGACCCGAAGGTTAAGGACATCCATCATCGTTCCCTTTCTTCAAATCCAGTAATCGCCTCCAAACCAACCTACTTCATTATGGATTCTCCACCACCTACACAATTGTTAAAGTAGTTTTCGGTATTGGTAGAGAGTGTGACAATATCCAACCCCACTCTGTTTAACAACCACGTTTATTTTTTCACACCGGTCGACTCTTTTACATTTCAAAGTGGTTCATATCAAAATATCACATTTTTTTCTTAAAATATATTTCAATAGTCAGGATAGAATATTTTCATATTAAACTCTCCATTACAAACAAAACTCAGAATCTAGAAACAATTCCAATTATAAAAATTTGAATATTAAAAATGGTTGAAAAATATGTTAAAATGATTTAGATATATATATATATATATATATATATAAAATAATTTAGAAATAAGTAGTTAGATAATATAAGTTTAAATAAACAATTTAAATACAAAAATAGTGTGGATCAAAATTTCATAAAATACGTATATATAAATTAGTTTATAACTAGATAATTTGTTATTAAAATAGTTTATTTATATAGCAAATATATATAAGTTAAAAATAAAATAGTTTACAAAGATAGTACAATATATATAAGTTAAAATAGTATAGTTTATGAAATATATAATAATTGGTAAAATATCTTATAAAATGGTTTAAAATATGATAATTGGAATTGGTATTATTACTTTCAAATAACTTGATGTTGTATTTCAAATTTAGAATCAATGTAGCTCAACTTCAGTATTTTAATTTGATTCAGCTTTTTTTTTCAAATCAATTCAATTGAGACAATCTGGCTCAATTTTTTAAAATGTTTTAACGCATAATTTTCATTTGGAGTCATTTCAATTTGTAGCAAATCTAGAGTTCACAAATTAAATATTACTTTGAACGGGGTGAATTCAAAGTAAATTTTAAAGTTGGACAGTTGTTTAGATTTTTAAACAATTCAACCGGCTCAATTCATGCTAAATTACAAATCTTTAGCTTCGATTTACACAAAAAATAATAATCATCATCATCATCATTTAACTTCAAATTCCAAATTTTTAAAGTTCAATTTCTAAGGAAATCAATTCATAAAATCTCATTTATACTGCATTTAAAACAATATTTCAAAATACAAGGTTTAACCAAAATTTATTTATCTAATTGGGTTCTGTATATAATTTTCTGTCCCATGGCCATAAAATACTTAAAATTTAATTTTAGTATTTTGGGAAAGGATATATATCATTTCAATCCAAATCAGGGTCACGGGTATTTGTCAGTTCAACCTACATTATTAATTCATTTTAATGATTAATCCCGAGTTTATTTAATGCCTGTAACATCTTAGGTAATGGTTGTGTTAATCAAAATAATCAATAGGCATATATAAACAAGGTCAATAAAAGATGAACTATACATTAATACATTGAATATATAAATCTAAGGCATCCATCTTGTGACTGTTTATTTTTCTTTCTTATTTTTCTTATATTAATCCTAGTAACTATCTGTATTTTAGATTTGTTTGAGTAAACATGTGAGGATTAATGTCGACTTGAATGGTCAAAAATCCCGGTCGTTACTGTTGGTATCAGAGCTTTGGTTTAGCAAAAAATTTGGCTCTATTTAGGAGTAACTCATTAGAGATGGGGTAGTAATACCTTAGAATGAGTATGAGTATTCATAAGAGAGCGTACTTCTAGTTTTAATATAAAAATTATTTTGTTTTGTATTGGTTTGTTCTATTGAGTATTTATGAATTCTGGTCGGAACTTGGGACGCCAAGGCATCGATAAGGATTTCTAAACACTTGAACAGGACTCATTGACATAATATTGTTTTGAATTCTATATATATATATATAAAGAATTATTTGAAAATCTATGAATTCTGATTTTTTTTGATGAAAATATTAGATCACCATCATTTATTATTCGATTAACCAATAATTAAAAATATTTTTATTGAATGTTTAAGAAAAAGGAAATGTTGAAAATTAATTAGTAAGGAAATAAGATGGATTGGGATATGAATTTGAGAATTTAATTTTGGGGGGTTTTGTAATATTGATTTAAAAATGGTTTTGAATATTACATTCGTAATTTAGAAGTAGTTCATACATAAATTAGTTTCAAATGATTTAATGGAAATAAGAGTGTACTCCCATCTTATCTTTGGGAAATGACTTCGGTGATGAGTGTACGCATCATCGACGTTTGTTTTCGAGAGTCTAAGTGGGTAGGCCACTTAGAACTTTTATAATTTGTTCGATAAAATTGAATTTCATTTAGATCTTTTATAGTTTGGTTTTTCTAAAAGATATAATACAAATAATATTCTGAAAATTGATTTGGAAATGAGCACGAAGTTGAATTCTTAAGTTCTCAAATAATGAATGATTTTCAAAATAATGAAATGAATTGAGCTTGGAAATTTGGAAGATTTAGAATTTAACGAATAAACAATAAAGGGAATATGAAATTAAAGTGAAACACTTTACAATTTAAAATAATTAATTCAATGCAAATTGAAAATTGTTAGGTTTGTATAACGCTAAATCTTTTCTCTAGCATAATATAACCTTCCCAAATATAAGAAGTTGAAATATTATTGGATTAAGTAAGTCCCTAAGATACAAGAACAGAAATGAATAATTGAAACTGAGTGTCATGGTAATACAACTGAAATGAATCCATTTAGAGGTTAAATCAATTAAATGTAAATATAAATAATTATTGTAAAAAGATTGCCAATGAGTGAATGTAAATAAATTAAATTATGATAGAAGGTAATATATAATAAACCAAGCACTAACATTGGAAATGAATAGGAAATGAAATATAACAAATGAAAATATGATTGTTTGGAGGCCTTTATTTGTTTCTTTGATTTT
Organism: Allium sativum; assembly: GCA_030737875.1. Classification (NCBI taxonomy): domain Eukaryota; kingdom Viridiplantae; phylum Streptophyta; class Magnoliopsida; order Asparagales; family Amaryllidaceae; genus Allium; species Allium sativum. Next base: position 36,361,988 of record JASFAX010000020.1, on the reverse strand, counting down.
ATTTGTAAATTCATTATGAGTGAATAAGTAAGTGAGTTAATACCTTTGAAATGAATTGAATGTAAGAATATATATATATATATAAATTGTGGTTAAAAATATTAAACGGATTATGAACTACTATGCCTTTTCGAGGACGAAAAGTTTTGAGTGGGGAGAGGTAACATCCCATATTTTTTACCATTTAAAAATTTTGAGTTTAATAAATTCCTGTAATTCAATATTGAAAGAGAAACAAATTGTTATTTTTAGCAAGGATATAAACTAGATTGGAAGTAATACTGTTGATTTATACAACTTATAACAATTTTAATTAGATTGCAATTAATTGGAACGATTGTAAATATAAAAGTTGCTATAAAACTTGGAAAGTAGGAAAAAATTAAACGCTAACTATTTGGTGTTGATATGGTTACCAACTTGAATCAATATAATTAAGTATCGTAGTTATTATAAATAGGAAGTGGAAAATTATAGAATAGCAAGTTAATAAATGGAAACAAGGAAATAAAATAAACGCGACAAGTAGTGAATTAATAAGTAATAAATGACATGGTTACATAGGACAGAAATTATAAATTAGAAGGTAAAATCAATGTGAATCTAAATTTTGTTGTTATCAATAGCAAACACAAAATTATGCTTAGATCGGAGTGCTGCAACAATTCTTCAATTATATATTCAATATTTGATTCATGACGAAAAATTGGAAATAAGTTACAATTACTACAAAATATTAGTTACAATTAAGGTGAAGTAAGAAATGAATATAATAAAATGGAAATTAAAGTGCGAAGCCATTGGATTTTGAAATAATTTGGAAACTATTGAACTTGAATAATACTCACTTCATTCTATAACATGCATATGACTTACCAATATATATGAAGTTAAATTAATATTGAAATAATAAATTTGATAATATGCTAGTAGTGTTACGTGTAATAAATGTTGAAATTAAATGGATAGCTTATGAAAACAAATAAAACTGAAGTCATGATTTTAAGCGATGAATACTTAATTTGTTATTAAATTTAATTCAACTAATTAAGATAAATAAGGTAAAATTAAATTGATTGTTTATAAATATAAATAAATTATAAATTCTAACATTAAATGATATTTTTAATTATGTCATGGAATTGAATTCAACTATAAAAAAGGTATAAATTAAACTGGTGTGTGGATTATTTGATTAATTAAACCTATGGAGATTAATGAAATTGAATAAATAAATTTGGAAAGCAATAAATTAGTAAAATAAGCCAAATGAAATGGAATTAATATAATATGGAAATGTATCTTATTTGAGAGGTGAAAACAAATATAGCGAACATCGATGATTGTAAATTAGTCAATTGGATATTAGGTGATATACATTAATTGAATATGAATTCATTGTATGAAAATAAAAGTATATAAACCAAAAAAAATTGAAATGAATCAAATCGAAAGAGAATGAAAATAACTAATGAGAAATAAAGTGAATGCTACCAATCAATGTTTAACAAATGTTTAATTGGAAGAAAGTGGCTTAAATTGTTCTGAAATGTAATTGGAAATTTACAGTAAGTTATTAAGGCTTAAAATAGATTAATTATTTCTAAATTTAATTGCTCAATTTAATTTGATGAAAAAAAAATTTGAATTGAATTTATTGTATATGTAGTTTATCCTTGTAACTAATATAAATCCTAGTTTAGATTAGAATTATTTTTTTATATTTGGTATTAAAGTTGTGATGAATAAAAAAATGCATATTTTATTTATTTAATTCACCACTGGAAAATTTTCGTATAAATGATCATAAACTCCAATCTTAATTCATTGATCTATCTAAACCATTCACATCGAAGAAAGCCGACATTATTTTCTAATAAAAGCAAGCTCTTCAATTTTTTTCTTCAGAAATCATATCACCTAAAATGAAAGCTTGTTTTTTTTAGTTTATGAGAAGAAGATCTTCATTCTCCTAAGATGGTTGAATGGTATGATTCATTTTTCTGAGTTCGACGTTTGTTAAAAGGGGTTTTACTTGGCGTGTGTTATTAATATTAGGGTTAAGGTTTGACATTGATATGGGTAACCATTTATAGAATGGAGTTTATATTTGAATTCCAGGTATAAAGTGGCATTTCGAGGTGGAGTTTTGTAGGGTTTAGTCGCAAAATGTTGCACACATACTGTACGGGTGCGAAGAACTCCAGGTTGACACGATCTAATAAGGTAGAGCGAGCTTAATGTGATGGTGAGTGAGAAGGAGAGGATGCGAAAAGATATCCATTGCACTTGTCGGCTCAGATAATCGTTGTGTTTTGGAGGAGTTAGTGGGGGGAGAAGTTGCCGATATTTTGCCATAGATGTCTCCGTATTCATGGGAGGAAGAAGTAAGGGAGCAACACATGTACTGATGACGCGGCGGTGGAGTATTAGTGAGGTTTTATTTTATATAATTTGAAATTCATAAGTTTAAACTCGTATAAATTTTCCATACGAACTCAATTTGACGCGCGGTCAGATCTGTTGGGATCGTATCGAGACAACATGGAGCTACGCAGATTGATTTGGAGACTGCTAATTTTTGGGCTAAATTTTGGATTTCAATTCCGTTTGAAATCAAAGGTGAGTGATTAAACCGATTGTCACCTAACTAAGATATTTGATTGTTAGTTAAATTAAATTCATGTTATGTTATGATTGAATTATTTGTTGTTTGATTATTTAAATTGCTTATTTGTGTTAATCTGCATAGATAGTGTAATTTAATTTAATTATTAATATAAATTGTACATTTAGAATATATTTTCTAGTTTAAAAACCTCATACCTGATGACTAGTAAACTGATGTTATCTTGGACTGTTTAATGTATGATTTCTATGGATGCCTTGGATTTATATATTTAATGTATTGATGTGTAATTCATCTTGTTATTGACCTTATTTACATATTCCTATTGATTATATTAATTAATCCCAACAATTACCTAAGATGTTATGAGCATCAAATAAACCCGGAATTGATCATTAAAATTAAATAAGAACGAAGGTTGAAATGATAAATACCTGTGACCTTGATTTAGATTGAAATGATATATATATCCTTTGCCAAAATACTAAAATTAATTTTTAAGTATTATTTGGCCATAGGACAGAAAATTATATACGGAAACTGATGGTTTAAATAAATTTTGGTTAAACTTTGAATTTTGAAATATTATTTTAAAAGTAGTATGAATGAGATTTTATGAATTGATTTCCTTCGAAATTGAACTCTGAAACTTTGGAATTTAAAGTTAAATGATTATTATTATTAATTGTCATAAATTGAAGCGAAAGATTTGTAATTTAGCATAAATAAAACCGATTGAATTGAATTGTTTAAAAATCTAAATAATTCTCCATCTTTAAATTTTACTTTAAATTAACCCCATTTAATGTGATATTTAATTTGTGAACTCAGGATTTGCTACAAACTAAAATGATTCCAAACGAAATTCTATGTCAAAACTTTTTAAGAAATTGAGTCAAGTTGTCTAAATTGAATTGATTTGAAAGAAAAAGCTGAATCGAATTGAAATACTGAAATTGAGTTGCTTTGTTTTAAAATTTGAAACATGACTTCAAGTTATTTGGAAGGAACAATACCAATTCCAATTATAATATTTTAAACTGTAACGACCTGGCTTTTTGCCCGCCTCAAGTCGGTAATTAAACCAACTCAAACCGTTCAAAACGTCAGATTGTTTTTGGCTTACACGGTTTAAACAGAATTAATGCAGAATCACAGAGCACAATAATTGCAGTGGAATAAAATTTCATATAAAATACCAGAGTTTATACAAAAAATTTATGCAACGGAAGAATTATAAATGTATACAAAATTTTCTTTAAACAAAATTACTTTTCTTTTGTCGAGCTTTGCGCGCATGCGTCCCTCGTCTTCACGTCCTCCCCGGTTTGCAAGCTGATATCTATAACCTAGAACACTTGGGGCCTGACCTGAGTGTCCCATGCAAAATACAAAAAACACCCGAGTCAGGATTACACTTATTTCAAGTTAGCAAACTTCGGTAAACACTTAAATATTAATTTGTTTAACCCCAACAAATTATTTAAATGATTCAAGTATATTTCCCATGACTGCGCTAAATAATATACCAAATAGATCATAAAACATGCGTGAAGCAAACAACAAGCTGAGTAATTTTGCATGGACTAGCGACTAACAGTGACAGCATGGAAAGCACACTGGTTTAAATCGAGCATGTGGTGCATGCAAGGCCAAATGATCAAATCCCATCCACAAGCCCATAAAAGGAAGAGTGGCAGGCTTCAAATAAGTATAAAAGAGAAGTACATAAGCTTGTTGCAAGAAAACACACAACAGTATGGGTGTGAGCAAGTAAATAAAGGGCATGAAGCAACTTGGTTCAGTAACCGGACTACTAGCAAAAATATAATGGTACGACCCACCTATCATAGTCTAATACATGTCGCATGCAGGTAGATGAGGCCAATGGTTGAGACAGTTCAGTGCAGAACTTAAGGCATGAAAGTTTGTACTAATGCATATAAATCAAACTTTCTTTTAGAATAAGGCTATTAGTCATGCACTAGTACACTATCAAACGTGACACGCGGCAGGGGTTTGGATATGTACTATGCTAAAAGTGTCCATACTCAAAAGACCATCCCAGGGTATACATAATTTAAGAGGGTGGCTGACACTCCTTACTCAAACCCAAAATAGAACAAGCTTTTCATAGGCGTTAAAACAAAGGTGTAAACTTCGTCCAGTATGAGAATTCAAGACACAAGTGGTTCCAGTTACTTTAAGTTATGGTAGCTACTTTAGAATGCAGCGAATGGTTTCATCTGCAACTATTTTCTAATGTTAATAAGGCCGAATGAATTAATGTTCCTCAGCTAACAAATTGAAGTGTACAATACTTAAAGTGGGAGGGGTATGTTAACAATTTCTACCACACATAGATGCCAGCAAGGGAACCAACACGCATAATGAGGAAAGAACAAAAATCATGAAATACAACAAGCTAAAATCCTTTAAATTGTGAATAGGAGACATTTATGTAGTTTACTGTAAGTGGACAAATATGTTCATATTTAGGCACATGTAAAGAGGCGCAGCTCCCATTGTATACGGACCCAACCAATACCTATATATATGACCAAAGTAACCATAAGACATAGCACATATATGATACAGGAACATGCATACATTGCTGTGAGGATTCGTATATTCATAGTCCAATGCATGGCCGAGACCGGCTTACTATCCTTACAGGGAGAACTCTTTTTTTTTTTTTTTTGAGTACAAAAGTGTAGCCGTTCGTATTCATGTAATTAATGCACATCAAGGAACTCCAAGCTAAAGAAAAATGACAACTATAGGTGTAGTAGCAAATTAATATATTCACAGTAAAATAGCTTGCAGCAAAGTGAGGAGTATGAAGGTGCCGGTGTCAAAAGTTTACAGTCCTAAGCACACAAAGTTTTTGTTTAAGGAGGAGTCATGGTGGTGTATGAGTTAACATAGCCAGTACCAGTCCCAAACCATTACAACGAAATAGCATATCTTAAGGGGGCAAACCTCAAAATAAAGACTTAGTTTAAAATCAACGGAACCTACATATTACTTAATATGAACATGCAAAAAGCAGTAGAAATGTTTGTGTGTCTGAAATCACATGAGGACGGCTAACAGGATAATAGCGAACAACAGGTCCAAACAGATTATACTTAGTGAACCCGAAGACTCAAACTTGCCAAAGGGTTTAATCTGTAAGAAAACTTTCCTTTAGTCGGGCGATGGAAGGGCAGGAATACAGTGGTGACTCGACTGTGCTTCAGGAAAGGAAAGCAGCAGTTTTGGCAAGTTCCAATGCTGCGACAAGTCCAGGATCGGTCTTCAGTTCGTCAGTCAGCGATGGTGAGGAGCGGACTGCTGAAGGGACAATCGCCCAACTCCGCAGCGACTGAAGGTGTGCGCCAATGGATCCGCGTTCGAGACAGAGACCTGATGCGTTACTGATGGTGACGGGGTGTGCTTCAGGCGGCGTTGGACCCCCCCACAGTCGAACGTTGGAAGCATGGAGGCCAAACCATGAGTGATAAAGAAAGAGATGGGGTTCACGGCTTCGGTGGAGGTTCGGATTTGGGAGGAACGGATTGCAATTGTAGAAAGAGGCGGAGCAACGGTGGAGCCAAGGGACGGTGTTGTCAATGGAAGATTGAGAAGGCGACAGCTTGATCGCAGGTTCGAGGTGGTGAGGGTTTTCGGGAAGGAGATAAATTGATTTGAAAGAAACAAATTTGGGGAAAAAAATGAAATGAACATTGCCAGAAATGAGGAATAAAAGGAAAGAGCGCGGTGATAAAAGGGACACGGGTTTGAACTGAGAGGTGGACGCGTGGTAAAACTATGAACAAAGAATACACGTGGTGAATACAACAAGGGAAAGAAACAAGTGTTCAAGCTATTAACAAATTAATTTAAAAGAGATATACACTGATTGTAATACTATGTACATACCACACTAGTTTATTATACATTCTAAATTCAAACTTAAGTAAAAAAAAAAGTTCAAATCTAAATAAAATAAATTCTCAAATTAAATTAAGAAATAAACTTTATAATTCTCTAGTGACATATTAATTAGTTTTTTTTCTTCTTCAAATTGACATTGTTTAATTCAAGAATTAACATCCGTATCCCAACTATCGTTGTTTAGAAATAAATTTACACATACAAAAATCCGTTCGCCTTTTAAAAATCCAAACTTTATGTTCAAAGATAAATTAAATTTCAAATAAATTTTAAAATAAATTGACTCTTAAAATTGGTAATTAAATCTTAGAATATAATTTTCTTTCAAAGTTTATTTTAACTTTAACGTTAAATCCAAGCAACTTCGGATTTGTTGATAATGTTTCTTTAAACAAAACATTCATATTGAATTAAATTTACAAAAGGAATTTTCCTTTATAAGTCTATTCAAATATGTTCAACAACGATTTTAGCCCAATTCTGTTGTCGGAACCCATGTATAAATTTTCAGTTTAAATTAAATCTTAATTTTATTTTATATTTTAAACATTGAAATTTTCGGGGCCGTTACAATCTCCCCCACTTAGATCTTTTCGTCCTCGAAAAGGAGAGTTGTAAAATTATACTTAAGTAAAACAAACCTCCTTATAACATTTTAGTGGACAAACACTTATCATTTCTAGTAAGTTTGAAAGTGTATCAAATAATTCATAAGACTTCTAAACACAAAATTTTATATACTTAAATTTGTGAAGCTTTTATATAAATCCTTTATTTAGACAAAACTTAAATTATTGCATTGAAAATTAAATAAGGAAATTTTCTATATTTCAGAATCATATTTTGCAAAACATCTGAAAATCTCAATATGATTTCTTCGAACTTAGAATCCCATTTTCATTTCAAACCATAGAAATATTACATATATTTTCATATAAAGAATGATACTTCACGTCGGGATTTTCAAAACCAAATTCGCTTTCAAAAACTTTAAACATATATAACAACTGAAAGCCTAACAAGTCCATCGTCGTTCTTGCCAACTTTAGACATGCGTTAATTAGGCGCGTGGCTAAAATGTACAAGTTCTAAATATACTTTTTTCAACTTCTAGTCAAAAAAAAATTTCTGTTTCATTTCCTCAAGTTTCCCTTGACAAGGCCTAAGGGCAGCCTATCGTACGCAATAACATAGATAATTAAGGTCGCTCTCGTCGAAGGTTCTCAAGTGAAGTATACATCACGGTTTTCGTCCAGACACGGACCCTTGTGCACAAAATCACGGAGCATATATATCTCTCGGTTTTCGTCCAGACACGAACACCGTATATGCCTCGGTTGCTCTTCCCAATTTCCATCATCGAAGGATCCCAAGCAAAGTGTACATCACTGTTTTCGTCCAGACACGGACCCCCAAGCACAAAATCGCGGAGCACATATATCTCTCGGTTTTCGTCCAGACATGGACACCGTATACGCCTAGGTTGCTTACCCTTAATCACACACGTCCTTCTTTTAGTCACGGGTCCCCGGAATCCATGAAAAATATCAAATCATTTCATATCCCGAAGTCATAAATTATTTCGCAACAATAATTCGCAAATACTTTCAATTATAGTATTGTTGTTTTTCAAACATTTCAAATATCGGGATTCAAGTCGTCGAACTTTTCTTAGTTCATAAATCAATTTATAAACTATTCATCATATCTGTTAGACCAAAAATTGGGCCTAACACCCAAATGCAGATCGCAGATCACAAAATGCAGAAAAGAGCAAATAAAGAGGAGACACACATGGTTTTTATAGTGGTTCGGCTGTAGATGTAGCCTACGTCCACTTTATAATCTTATTGTTATGCTGACAGATTACAAGAATCAGTTACATGAGGACACACAATTTGTGTGTTAATTGAGATTAAATGTAACACCCCGAATTTCGGTTAATGCTAAAATTCACTAATTACAGAATATATAATCTCAGATGTGAGAATTGGGGGAAACGGGCTGCGTTATTGCGTTCGTCTCGGAAAAATACGCGAAATAGAGTCCGAGTTTTCGAAAATCGGAGTCCGTATGGCCCAGTTATGGCCCGATGAAGTTTGCAGAAAATTTGAAACTAAAAACAGATTTATAATTTAAATTCAGATTTTAAAATAGAGCAGGCGGGGCCAGGCGGGAAGATTCCCGCCCTACCCATGTCGACAGGGCTGTCGACAGGCCTGTCGACAGGGGTGTCGACTTGCCTGTCGACAGGGGGGCGACGCCCAGTGAAACTGGGTGCACCAGTTTGGGTTCTTGGGCTGGCTTGGAGGGCTGGTTCTGGAAGCTTCTTGGATCTGATGGTCCTAATCCTATCTAGGGTAAATCTAAGGGTCTAAAATGCAACCTAATCCTATAAATAACACCCTAGTCCTACCCTAATTCATTCATAATTAAATCTTGTAACTAAACTATGGCAAAATGAAACTTGATCATGGCCTCCACAAATCAATGAAGAGGAAAGCAAGCTAATCAACCTCTCTAATCAACTTCTAATCCATTCTAAGCATCTTAATCTTCTTCATTTGGAGTGCAAATTGCTAGTGGTGAGTTTCTATCACTTTGATGATCAATTGTTAAGATAAGTAGATTAGGTGTAATGAGACTTATGGTCTTGAATGCGGATTTGTGAGTTTGAATCATTTGTAATGATATGCTAATCTATGTATAATATTAATCCTAAGTTGAATATGTTAGTTATGCAAGTTGAATATGAGAGTTTATGCAAGTTGGATATGTGGGTTTATGTATAATAAGTAATTGATTTTATGCAAGTTAAGTATGTGGTTTTATGCATGATGAGTATGTGATTCTATGCATGCTAAGTATATGATATTATGCAAGTTTAGTATGTGATTCTATGCATGCTAAGTATATGATATTATGCAAGTTTAGTATGTGATTCTATGCATGCTAAGTATGTGATAATATGCATGATTAATGAGTTGTTTTATGCATATTTAACAAGTGGGTTTATGCATGTTAAACAAGTCCATATGCAAGTTACATGTATGATAATATATGCTATGCAAGTTACATGTATGTTAATATGCAAGATATGCTATGCAAGTTACATGTTTGTTAAAATGCGAGTTACATGTATGTTAATATGCAAGATATGCTATGCAAGTTACATGTTTGTTAATATGCAAGTTACATGTATGTTAATATGCAAGATATGCTATGCAAGTTACATGTTTGTTAATATGCAAGTTACATGTATGTTAATATGCAAGATATGCTATGCAAGTTACATGTTTGTTAATATGCAAGATATGCTATGCAAGTTACATGTTTGTTAATATGCAAGTATGTGAATGCTTATGCAAGAATGCGAATGCTTATGCAAGTTATGTGTATGCTTAAATGCATGTTTAACATGTTATGCAAGTTGTGAGAATGCGTATATGCAAGTTCAACATGTTATGCAAGTTATGTGTGCTTATGCAAGTTCATATGCAATAGGTTGTGCAAGTCATGTGCGATAATATGCAAGTTTGGGTTAAATGTAGTTGGGTTAATATATGCTCATATATGCAAGTTGACATCCTCTTAACCCATGACAAAGTTATATGCTAAGATTTGGTTAAAACCCATGATATTTGTGATGGATCTTCCCTTTTTATTTTGTCGTGAAATGAGAACGATTTGCGTGGGGAACGATGGGGTTAATAAATATGTTAATTAAAGTATGGTTGGGTATGATTAAGCATACCATAAAAATAAATTAACATAAGTGGGAATTTACCTATTGAGTTAGGTCTACCCCATGGGAATTTACCTATTGAGTTAGGTCTACCCATGTTATGCAAACTTGATATTAATTAGGGATAATTAATATGGGGGTGATTAATTAGGTGTAATTAATCGACTAAGACACGAGGTTGGACTCATTTGTAGTGTAAAACTGCCCGGACCCGACCGGCTTAACCAGTTGCTACAAATGTTAGCCCAATGTGAGAGGTCTTAGGCACAAACTAAATACGTGATTAATGTAAAGACACGAGGTTAGACTCGGTTATGACATAAGGCTGCCCGGACCCAACCGGCTTAACCAGCGGTCATAAAAGATAGTCTAATGTGAGAGGTCTTTATGAGGATCACGGTCTTAATTAATTAAGAAACACTTAACCGTATAAGCATATAGTGGGGCATGAGGGTTAAGTGGGTGCCTTGGGTGGCATGTGGAAATCTGGTGGTTGCCTTGGGTGACAATAGAAAATACGATTAGAATACTTAACCAAAGTGGGACATGTAATTAAACATGGGTAAAGGGTTAAGTAAGTGCTTTGGGTGGCATGTGGAAATCTAGTGGGTGCCTTAAGGGGCAATTGAAATATAATTGAATGACTTAACCAGGATTTATAACATGAAGGGAGACATGATTATTAAAAAGGGTTAAGTGGGATACACTAGATAAGGTTACAAGCTTAGGTGGTAGCTTGTGGGGGCCCATTTCAACCAATATCCCAAACGTATCTTTGTGGGCTCGACACAAGTCGAGTGACGGGACACGCATATTGGGCTTGACTATAAGAGGCCAAAACGGGTTAGCGGTGGCAACGTAGGACCAACGGGTTTCATATGCGTGTGTGGACCCGGGCTGGTTAATAAATCGTTGTTGCATCGTGTAGATATAAAGCCGTGCACCGTTGATACTATCAGGTTGCCACTTTGGGAAAACGATACACCCCATTGTGGGACCAGCACGGGTATCTACGTTAGGGAGCCGATCGCTTGGGAGTAGTGGGTACACCTAGTAAAGAGAGGGGCAGACGGCACCTATGTAGGGGTAAAAGAAACTACTGGCTAAAAATTACTAAGTACATTTAGTGGGATCAACCTTTAAGTAGGAACTAATATTGGGTAGGTAGAACTGGTGTGGTGCAGTGTAGGAATTACTCTTGGGTGGATAAGTCTGGGGCGGTGTAATCTAGTAATTATCCTTGGGTGGATAAATACGTCTTTACGATGATCTTAGTTTATCCTAAGTTTACCAAGCTGCTTAGTGTAGCCATTCATCCCCAGTCGTTACCGTATATCAACTTATGTCTTCTCTGGTTATTTTAATGATTGTATTGTTAGGGTTATAGGACTCACTCAGACTTATGTCTGACCCCGTTGTTTTTATCTTTTTCCCCCAACCCCAGGTTATTAGAGTGGGCCTGGTGCTAGTGGGCTTTGATCTGATTGATGTATCTATCCTATGGAGCTTGGACCTCTGAAGTGAAGCCGAGCTTATCTTTCCTTCTATGGCTATTAGTTATGTAGTGGGATTATGTACTTCTATTTTATCAAGATGGATATTATGTACTTGACTCTGGTTTATGGTTTTGTGATGTAACCAAACATGTATTACTTTCCGTTGCAATGAAATGATGATTTAAATTTTCAAGTATTACTTATATATCTGTCTTGCTGTAATTTTACTGTTCTATATTCACTTAAAATACTTCACCGAAACTAAGGCATTCCCCTGGTATGAGTGACCTTAGCGGACGTGGGGTGTTACACGTGGTATCAGAGCTTAAGGTTACCAGAACAGATAAAATCTTTAGAAAAACTATTTTTCTAAGAAAATTTTTGAAGGAGTATTTTCAAAAACATGTCTTTTAAGAGAAAAGCATAATCCTCGATAGCCATATCTTTATCTTTCGAATTCTCCGTTTGAATCTCTTTCTCTCTCGGTTTGAGTTTCCCCTCCGTGTGTAGATGATCTTTCTAAGATAGATAAGGATGGAAAACCGCTTCAAGGGAATTAGACGTAAATCAGATTAGAAGTTGGTTCAAGAAGGAGGAGAACTTGTAAGTACTTATTGGATGGACGATGGGAGGAAGGCTCTAATAGTTGTTTGGTTAATGAAGGACGAAACCTCATTAATGGGAGGTTACGAGTGGAGAATGGGAAGGAGAAGGCTAGTAGTTATCCTTTTGGGAGGAATAGGACACCTTATTAGGATTGTCCAAAGAAGCAAGGGCAAGGTAGGGAATCTTAGTGAGGATAGTTGTATTTCCTCACGACTAGGGTGGCAGATGGGAATAAGACCGTCTAGGTTGGAATTTGGATTTCTTTATTATCCGATCCAAACTTTATTTGATTCTGATGTATCGAGTTCGTTTATCTCATCATTGTTAGTTGAGTCACTGCACTTAGACACCAGTTTAGTAGATGATCCCTTAGTTGTTTCAAACCCAATTGGGCTCCATGATGTGTTTGGGTTTATACTTAGTGTTGAGTTTGGATGTGACGCTTGTTGGACTTCACAGGCTATGGGTTAGTTTTGGGGGCATGGACTGGTTATCCATTAGGGGTGCCGTTCTTGATTTTGATGAGAGAGTTGTTAGGCTTATGACCTGCTTGGGTAACACTCTCGAGATCTCTTGTAATCCCATAGAATCTGTTATGCTAAGATATCTAGAATCGCTTGACACGTCGGTCGAGAGTTTGCGATCTGTTAGAAGTGGTCCGGGAAAACTCGGATGTGTTTGAGAAGGGGAAGGGCTTACCTCCGGAGCGGGAGATTGACTTCCAAATATATCTGGTAAACAATGCCAAACCAGTGACTTGGCCAGTGTGCCACAAGGCTCCTCGTGAGAGGAGGGAACTCCATAAGTAAGTAGGCGATTGCTTGAGAAGGGGTTCATAAGAAGAAGTATATCGGAGTGGGGCGCTCCAGTAGTTTTTGCCATGAAGGCGGATGGGTCCCTCAGACTTTGTGTAGGCTAAAGAGAACTAAATAAACTCACAAAGAAGAATAGACACCCATTGCTGAAGATTGATGATCTCTTTGATCAGTTAGTTGGCGCCTCAGTATTTTCGCAGTTGGACTAAGCCACATGGTTTCGTCAGTTGAGAGTGGCTGACGATAGTATAGAGAAGATTGCCTTTAGGACTCCGGATGGTTTTATGAGTGGCTGGTGATGCTATTTGGTTTGACGAACGCCCCCGCATACTTTGTTGATTGGAAGAGAAGGGTGTTCAGGGAGTACCTAAATAAGTTTGTGATGATCTTTGTGGATGACATCTTGGTCTTTTCTAGGAGCGAAATAAGTTTTCATATGTGCTCAATAGGTTGAGCAAAGCCAGTTATGGGATAAAACGGTGGTTTTGGAGCGAGACTGGCAAGGACATCCAAAGTTGGTCAAAGGCTTAATTGTTTAGCCATTATTATTATTATTTTTAGTATCATCTCACGTAGGTTGCCTGAACTCGAAGGAGATATCCCTTGGGTGTTTGTCTGATATTGGTTTCGGCCTTTGGGGCTTGCATTTGGGGGATGTCGAATTCGACTAGGGTGGTCTGCGTGAGAGATGGACAGTTGTGACGATTTTGGATAGGATTCTTAGCATCTTATGAGTTTGAGATAGCGTATACCTCTAACAAGGGAAACATGGTAGCAGACGCCTTAAGAAGAAAAAGGTTGTCCGTTGAACTATAGAGTTTAGAATTTATTTCTATGTTTGACTTTAGACCTTCCGTTGATTTTGTATCCGGTTTGCTAGCCTCCTTGGAGGTTAGGCCTACTCTTTTGGGGCGTATTGGCGGAGCACAGCGAGACGACCCACAATTGGTTGAGTTAGTAAAGAAGCTCATAAGGAGGGGAGTCGTCCAGCCATTTGAGTAGGTACACCCTAGATGGTAAGGGGTGGTTGCGTAGAGACGGTAGACTTCTGTGTACCGCAAGACGAGAGTTTGAGGAAGGTTATACTTGATGATATACATCGGTCGAAGATAACCATTCATCCCGGTAGGGACAAGATGTACCAAGACATAAAGCGAGTTTTCTTTTTGGCCAATCTGAAGAAAGACGCGGCCAAGTATGTCGCTAGATGCTTGGTGTGCTAACAAGTGGAAGCGGAGCAGAAGAAACCCGGAGGGTTGCTTCACCCGTTAGAAGTTCCGTAATGGGAAGTGGGATAGTGTCTCATTGGATTACCGAAATCAAGGAAGGGTAATACGGGGATTGGGCTTATGGTAGATAGACTTACTAAGTGTGCCCATTTCATACCCGTGAAGAGCAAGAGGACTGTTACATGTCTAGCTTCAGTTTACCTTCGAAAGATTATTAGATTGCATGGTGTACCTTCCAGCATTGTGAGTGATCAAGATCCTATCTTCACTAGTGAGTTTTGGAAGATTTTGCAAGAGGCGGTAGGGACTCAGTTGTGTTTGAGCACCGCATATCATCCTCAGATGGACGGTTAGACCGAGAGGGTGAACCGTATCTTAGAATATCTTTTGAGGTTATGTATTTTGGATTTTGGAGGTACATGGGAAGAGCATCTCCCATTGGTGGAGTTCGCATATAATATCAGCTTTCAGTCCAGGAGTGGTATGGCTCCTTTTGAAGCTCTTTATGGAAGGCCTTGTTGATCACCTACATGTTAGTGGGAATCTACGGATAAGATCTTGGTTGGGCCGATGTGATTAAAGAGTCCTCAGAGAAGATTGACTTGATTCAAAGAAGGATGAAAGCAGCACAGGATAGGCAAAAATCTTATGCGGACAAGAGAGGGACGGATCTTGAGTTTGAAGTTGGGGACATGGTTTTATCAAGGTATCTCCGTTGCGGAATGTGGTTCACTTTGGATCTGTTAGGAAGTGAGTACCAAGGTTTGTAGGGCCATTTCCCATTAAGGAAAGAATTGGACAGATGGCATATAAAGTGGAGTTGCCTGACAAACTTAGTGGTGTACCGGGTGTATTTCATGTGTCCCATTTGAGGAAGTGCTTACATGAAACCGCTGAGGTGGTAGAGCCGAGTTTGCTTAAAGAAGCAGAGTTAGAGCGCGATGAGACGATTCGACGAGCTCCTACTCGCATCATTGGGTTAGAGACTAGGAAGTTGAGGAACAGAGAAGTTCAGCTAGTTAGAGTGCAATGGGGAGATGACGAAAGCAATGCTACTTGGGAGACGGAAGCGAAGATGCGTTCTTTGTATCCATTTCTTTTTGAGAGTATGTCTTTTAACTTCTCCTTTATCGCTTGCCTAGTACTTACCTTATCTTTAGTATGTCCTCTCGATTAGTGTTGTTTGACCTTTAGATAGGGAAAACCTATGGTTGAAACATGTGTTTGAGACATGTTATGGTTGATGGATGCAAGTGGATGCAAGTGTTTGCTAGTGGTTGCTCGTGGATGCATATATACACACTCTAGGCACTAGATCGGCTCAATCACTTCATATTGCATATTGCATAAAATTGTGTGTGGTTAGCTATATTTATGGATGTATAATGATTGTGTTATCATATGGATGATGCATTTTGGTGAATGATTGTGCACTCATATAGATACTGTATGTGTCGATAGGGTTATCTCGCATACATATTGGATGCATGGCACTATCATGGTTTGCATTTGTTCGTACATTAGATAGGGAACATATACACACACTTTTCGCATATGCTCATACATCATTAGAAATTGTTTAAGGACAATGGATGCTCGTGTTTGATAGATTGAGTAGATGGTTGTTTGGATGGTAGGATATGCATTCTCCTTAGCTTAGAGATTTCGGGGACGAAATCCTTTAAGGAGGGGAGAATGTAACACCCCGAATTTCGGTTAATGCTAAAATTCACTAATTACAGAATATATAATCTCAGATGTGAGAATTGGGGGAAATGGGCTGCGTTATTGCGTTCGTCTCGGAAAAATACGCGAAATAGAGTCTGAGTTTTCGAAAATCGGAGTCCGTATGGCCCAGTTATGGCCCGATGAAGTTTGCAGAAAATTTGAAACTAAAAACAGATTTATAATTTAAATTCAGATTTTAAAATAGAGCAGGCGGGGCCAGGCGGGAAGATTCCCGCCCTACCCATGTCGACAGGGCTGTCGACAGGCCTGTCGACAGGGGTGTCGACTTGCCTGTCGACTTGCCTGTCGACAGGGGGGCGACGCCCAGTGAAACTGGGTGCACCAGTTTGGGTTCTTGGGCTGGCTTGGAGGGCTGGTTCTGGAAGCTTCTTGGATCTGATGGTCCTAATCCTATCTAGGGTTAATCTAAGGGTCTAAAATGCAACCTAATCCTATAAATAACACCCTAGTCCTACCCTAATTCATTCATAATTAAATCTTGTAACTAAACTATGGCAAAATGAAACTTGATCATGGCCTCCACAAATCAATGAAGAGGAAAGCAAGCTAATCAACCTCTCTAATCAACTTCTAATCCATTCTAAGCATCTTAATCTTCTTCATTTGGAGTGCAAATTGCTAGTGGTGAGTTTCTATCACTTTGATGATCAATTGTTAAGATAAGTAGATTAGGTGTAATGAGAATTATGGTCTTGAATGCGGATTTGTGAGTTTGAATCATTTGTAATGATATGCTAATCTATGTATAATATTAATCCTAAGTTGAATATGTAAGTTATGCAAGTTGAATATGAGAGTTTATGCAAGTTGGATATGTGGGTTTATGTATAATAAGTAATTGATTTTATGCAAGTTAAGTATGTGGTTTTATGCATGATGAGTATGTGATTCTATGCATGCTAAGTATATGATATTATGCAAGTTTAGTATGTGATTCTATGCATGCTAAGTATATGATATTATGCAAGTTTAGTATGTGATTCTATGCATGCTAAGTATGTGATAATATGCATGATTAATGAGTTGTTTTATGCATATTTAACAAGTGGGTTTATGCATGTTAAACAAGTCCATATGCAAGTTACATGTATGATAATATATGCTATGCAAGTTACATGTATGTTAATATGCAAGATATGCTATGCAAGTTACATGTTTGTTAAAATGCGAGTTACATGTATGTTAATATGCAAGATATGCTATGCAAGTTACATGTTTGTTAATATGCAAGTTACATGTATGTTAATATGCAAGATATGCTATGCAAGTTACATGTTTGTTAATATGCAAGTTACATGTATGTTAATATGCAAGATATGCTATGCAAGTTACATGTTTGTTAATATGCAAGATATGCTATGCAAGTTACATGTTTGTTAATATGCAAGTATGTGAATGCTTATGCAAGAATGCGAATGCTTATGCAAGTTATGTGTATGCTTAAATGCATGTTTAACATGTTATGCAAGTTGTGAGAATGCGTATATGCAAGTTCAACATGTTATGCAAGTTATGTGTGCTTATGCAAGTTCATATGCAATAGGTTGTGCAAGTCATGTGCGATAATATGCAAGTTTGGGTTAAATGTAGTTGGGTTAATATATGCTCATATATGCAAGTTGACATCCTCTTAACCCATGACAAAGTTATATGCTAAGATTTGGTTAAAACCCATGATATTTGTGATGGATCTTCCCTTTTTATTTTGTCGTGAAATGAGAACGATTTGCGTGGGGAACGATGGGGTTAATAAATATGTTAATTAAAGTATGGTTGGGTATGATTAAGCATACCATAAAAATAAATTAACATAAGTGGGAATTTACCTATTGAGTTAGGTCTACCCCATGGGAATTTACCTATTGAGTTAGGTCTACCCATGTTATGCAAACTTGATATTAATTAGGGATAATTAATATGGGGGTGATTAATTAGGTGTAATTAATCGACTAAGACACGAGGTTGGACTCATTTGTAGTGTAAAACTGCCCGGACCCGACCGGCTTAACCAGTTGCTACAAATGTTAGCCCAATGTGAGAGGTCTTAGGCACAAACTAAATACGTGATTAATGTAAAGACACGAGGTTAGACTCGGTTATGACATAAGGCTGCCCGGACCCAACCGGCTTAACCAGCGGTCATAAAAGATAGTCTAATGTGAGAGGTCTTTATGAGGATCACGGTCTTAATTAATTAAGAAACACTTAACCGTATAAGCATATAGTGGGGCATGAGGGTTAAGTGGGTGCCTTGGGTGGCATGTGGAAATCTGGTGGTTGCCTTGGGTGACAATAGAAAATACGATTAGAATACTTAACCAAAGTGGGACATGTAATTAAACATGGGTAAAGGGTTAAGTAAGTGCTTTGGGTGGCATGTGGAAATCTAGTGGGTGCCTTAAGGGGCAATTGAAATATAATTGAATGACTTAACCAGGATTTATAACATGAAGGTAGACATGATTATTAAAAAGGGTTAAGTGGGATACACTAGATAAGGTTACAAGCTTAGGTGGTAGCTTGTGGGGGCCCATTTCAACCAATATCCCAAACGTATCTTTGTGGGCTCGACACAAGTCGAGTGACGGGACACGCATATTGGGCTTGACTATAAGAGGCCAAAACGGGTTAGCGGTGGCAACGTAGGACCAACGGGTTTCATATGCGTGTGTGGACCCGGGCTGGTTAATAAATCGTTGTTGCATCGTGTAGATATAAAGCCGTGCACCGTTGATACTATCAGGTTGCCACTTTGGGAAAACGATACACCCCATTGTGGGACCAGCACAGGTATCTACGTTAGGGAGCCGATCGCTTGGGAGTAGTGGGTACACCTAGTAAAGAGAGGGGCAGACGGCACCTATGTAGGGGTAAAAGAAACTACTGGCTAAAAATTACTAAGTACATTTAGTGGGATCAACCTTTAAGTAGGAACTAATATTGGGTAGGTAGAACTGGTGTGGTGCAGTGTAGGAATTACTCTTGGGTGGATAAGTCTGGCGCGGTGTAATCTAGTAATTATCCTTGGGTGGATAAATACGTCTTTACGATGATCTTAGTTTATCCTAAGTTTACCAAGCTGCTTAGTGTAGCCATTCATCCCCAGTCGTTACCGTATATCAACTTATGTCTTCTCTGGTTATTTTAATGATTGTATTGTTAGGGTTATAGGACTCACTCAGACTTATGTCTGACCCCGTTGTTTTTATCTTTTTCCCCCAACCCCAGGTTATTAGAGTGGGCCTGGTGCTAGTGGGCTTTGATCTGACTGATGTATCTATCCTATGGAGCTTGGACCTCTGAAGTGAAGCCGAGCTTATCTTTCCTTCTATGGCTATTAGTTATGTAGTGGGATTATGTACTTCTATTTTATCAAGATGGATATTATGTACTTGACTCTGGTTTATGGTTTTGTGATGTAACCAAACATGTATTACTTTCCGTTGCAATGAAATGATGATTTAAATTTTCAAGTATTACTTATATATCTGTCTTGCTGTAATTTTACTGTTCTATATTCACTTAAAATACTTCACCGAAACTAAGGCATTCCCCTGGTATGAGTGACCTTAGCGGACGTGGGGTGTTACATTAAAAGAGGAGAATTTATGTGAAGAAGGGTGCAAAATCCTTGCACTTCAGCAATGGTGGAAGCCGTGAAGAAGAATGGCCAAAAAGATCCTTGAAAATGCCTTCAAATGGTGTATTTATAGCTGTTTCCTGAAGGTGGTCCATGGGACACATGGCACGCATCCCAAAAATCTCGAAATGTGGTGGAAAACGTCCTGACATCATCTCCAAATCGTCATGTGACATGTGTAATCAGATCCATGCAAGTTGGAGTGAAAATAGCCTTGAGAATAGGTCAGAACAAGCTGCGCAGGAGCAGGTGCGGGGATCGGATCGTGGTGGGGTACGTGGCACATGATCCAGGGTAATAGGAGCAAGATGTGGCATGAGAATAGGTCAAAACAGGGAGCGTATCTGCAGGTCGGAAGTTCGAATTGCGATCATGGGGTCGGATCGTGGTCATGGGTCGGATCGTGATATGGCTATCACGAGCCGAGTCTGGTCGTGAGCGGCATAGTGAAGCTGGAGTGAAGTGCTGGCGATCGGGTCGGATCGTGAGATGTACCACGGACGGTTCGTGGTCTGAGGAGGGCGATCCGATGATGGGCGATCCGATGAGGGGCGATCCGAGGGTGCGTGATTCATACTTCGATCGTGTACTGCTTCGTCGCTTTATCTAGGAAATTGCCAGTTCACACCAGTTTACGGAAACAGGCATAACTTTCAAACCGTAAGTCCGATTGAGCCAAACCGAAGCTCAAACTGAAGCTAACTCAGAGATCTACAAATGTTAAAGATCTCAGCTCCATAATTGCTGTTTTCGGGCCCAAAAGAGGTCGTCTGATTGGAGTTTCGGGCCTGTTTATGTTGAGGATGTGATTTTGACCAAATCTCTCAATGTCTTCTGACGTCATTTCCATCGCTCGAGCATGTTATCATTCAGGAATTCCATGTGTGACGGCTTTTGCCAAAAAATATTTCAACACGTTTGCCCCCCAGAAAATATCTTGCTGGTTGAAGGAAGATGTGTTTTGGATAATCTGAGAAATCCAAACTCAGAATGCGACGATCACGCCGGATCGTATTAAGGCCAGAAAACTGACGATCACACGGGATCGTATTAAGGCCAGAGAAATCCAAGAAGACCAGGTGTTTGTACCTGCAAGAAGATAAAACAAGCAATGCAAGAATATTTCCTAGATGGCCTTACCAGAGTAAACCATCCGGGGAAATGTTAGAGGGGTTCCCAGATGGCCTTACCGGAGTAAGACGACCAAGGAAAAGCAACGAAGGTTCCAAGACGGCCTTACCGGAGTAAGACGACCAAGGAAATGCCATGAAATTTCCAAGACGGCCTTACCGGAGTAAGACGACCAAGGAAAAGCACATTAATGCTCCAAGACGGCCTTACCGGAGTAAGACGACCAAGGAAAAGCACATGACTGCTCCAAGACGGCCTTACCGGAGTAAGACGACCAAGGAAAAGCACATGATGATTTGTTTATACTGGACGGATCCAGTTAGGAGCCGGAGCTCATGTTCATACTGGACGGATCCAGTTGGGAGCCGGAGCTCAATGCTTGTTGCTAATTCATGAAAACGCAGCGGTCGTTTGCCGGACACCACTGGAGACCATAAGTAGGTTCCGTGGGTGTGGGCTGATGTGACGGCTCTTATTACATGCAGGGAAAACAAAGGAGGGCGAGAAGTCGCCTAAAAACCTAAAAACATGAACTTTGAACCGGAGTTCAGCAAACTGAAGAGATCCGCTGAGTGGGATCAGCGAATGATAATCCTGCGATTGCTCGATCCAGGATCGTTCCCTCTCTGGGGAATAGGTGGTGGCAACGCTGGTGTAGGCGTTGTTGGTCGAGTGACATATTCGGGTAGCTCTCCTCGTCTGACCCGATCCTCAATAAGATCTCGCAGATGTCTACAGTCATCAGTGTTGTGACCGTCTATGTCGTGAAATATGCAATGTCTGCCAGAATTGCGTTGTGCTAGCGTCGGCTCCCTCTTGGGAGGTCTTGGATAGGAGGCAGCACCTCCTATATCCATGTATATGTTGCTTAAAGTATCATTCAGTTCAGTGTATTTGTCGTATCTGGACCCTCTCCGGGGTGGAGCATTACGATCATTTGTAGCAGGGGTTTTTCCTTTACCCTTATCATTGCCTTTTCTAGGATTGGGCGGTTCTCCATCTCCGAGCATGTTGACTTCGAGGGTTTTCTTCTCGGAAGTTGCATCTTCATCCCGCAGAAATCTATCTGCTTCAAGGTAGAATTCGCCGAGATTTCGTGGTGGATCTCTGTACAAAGACTTTTTGAACTCCGAGTTATCTAGATTACAGCGACCTCAACATAAACAGGCCCGAAACTCCTATCAGACGACCTCTTTTGGGCCCGAAAACAGCGATTACGGAGCTGAGATCTGTAAAATTTGTAGATATCTGAGTTAGCTTCAGTTTGAGCTTCGGTTTGGCTCAATCGGACTTACGATTTGAAAATTATGCCCGTTTCCGTAAACTGGTGTGAACTGGCAATTTCCTAGATAAAGCGACGAAGCAGTACACAATCGAAGTATGGATCACGCACCCTCGGATCGCCCCTCATCGGATCGCCCCTCATCGGATCGCCCTCCTCAGACCATGAACCGTCCATGGTACATCTCACGATCCGACCCGATCGCCAGCACTTCACTCCAGCTTCACTATGCCGCTCAAGACCAGACTCGGCTCGTGATAGCCATATCACGATCCGACCCATGACCACGATCCGACCCATGACCACGATCCGACCCCATGATCGCGATCCGAATTTCCGACCTGCAGATACGCTCCCTGTTTTGACCTATTCTCATGCCACATCTTGCTCCTATTACCCTGTATCGTGTGCCACGTACCCTACCACGATCCGATCCCCGCACCTGCTCCTGCGCAGCTTGTTCTGACCTATTCTCAAGGCTATTTTCACTCCAACTTGCATGGATCTGATTACACATGTCACATGACGATTTGGAGATGATTTCTGGACGTTTTCCACCACATTTCGAGATTTTTGGGATGCGTGCCATGTGTCCCATGAACCGCCTTCAGGAAACAGCTATAAATACACCATTTGAAGGCATTTTCAAGGATCTTTTTGGCCATTCTTCTTCACGGCTTCCACCACTGCTGAAGTGCAAGGATTTTGCACCCTTCTTCACATAAATTCTCCTCTTCTAATCTCAATTAACACACGGATTGTGTGTCTACATGTAACTGATTCTTGAAATCTGTCAGCATAACAATAAGATTATAAAGTGGACGTAGGCTACATCTACAGCCGAACCACTATAAAAACCTTGTGTGTCTCCTCTTTATTTGCTTTTTTCTGCATTTTGTGATATGCGATCTGCATTTGGGTGTTAGGCCCAATTTTTGGTCTAACATTTTGGCGCGCCAGGAACGGGGGGCACACAAAAACTTCAACTTCTAGCTTGAAAGGAAACTCAATGGCGAACAAAAGGAAGAAGACTGGAACTTCTTCTCATGCCGATGATGCTGATGCTGAAGGCACTAGGAACGAGGCAAGCCAGGAAGCTTCCTCTCATGAAGACCCATCAGCATACCTGACTAGAGACGAGATGGATGGAGTTCTCGCTGAACTGAGGACCCAGATGGCAAGGCAGGACGATCTCCTCCAGAAACAACAGGAAATGATCAACCAATTCTTCGCTCGGATGGATGGAAGGCCGAGCAACGCCCAAATCACTGGAAACGAAGCCATTGACGCGGCTCGAGTATCACCCGGACTCGGGGGCAACCCCCCATTCAACAGCAGAACTCGTCTCGTGATACACCTCTGCACCGCGACCCGGATCGTGGAACACTACTAGGCTCACGAACCGATCCCAACAACTCGCTCCCGCCTGCTCAACAACAACCAGTTCGTGACGTACCTCTTGGACCCAGTCGGATCGCCCCCCTACTCCACGATCCGGCCTCACGAGCTGTATCATTCAGTTCAGTGTATTTGTCGTATCTGGACTCTCTCCGGGGTGGAGCATCACGATCATTTGTAGCAGGGGTTTTTCCTTTACCCTTATCATTGCCTTTTCCAGGATTGGGCGGTTCTCCATCTCCGAGCATGCTGACTTCGAGGGTTTTCTTCTCGGAAGTTGCATCTTCATCCCGTAGAAATCTATCTGCTTCAAGGTAGTATTCACCGAGATTTCGTGGTGGATCTCTGTACAAAGACTTTTTGAACTCCGAGTTATCTAGAACGCCGGATACTGCTGCCATCAGTACCATCGATGGTTCAGGACGATCAACTGATGCTGCTGCAACGTTAAATCTTTCCAGGAATGAACGCAGAGTTTATCTGGGCCTCTGCTTGATTTTGGTGAGTGACATGACGTTCTTGGGTCGTGCGATGTGGACACGAAATTGTTCAATGAAGCGTGCACCAACATGTTCCAACTGCTGATCGATTCTGTTTCCAGCTGCCGAATCCACATGGCAGCTATGTCAGTCAGAAAGAGGGGAAAACATTTAGCCATGACGTTTTCTGATGCCGATTGAACTTCCACATGTCGTTTGTAACGCATCAGATGCACGGTAGGATCTGTCCTGCCGTTGTAGGGCTCCAGTTGTGGAAGTTTGAAATCTGGGGGATTGCGTGAATTCCTGATTTCCTGAGTGAACGGATTGTGATTGACGTCGTCCACGTCATTCTGATAGGTGCGGCCTCTCGAGAGGCGTTGAATGAGATCAGCGAGTCGATTGCCCTCAAATAGCTGTTGTAAACTACCAAAACCAAAGCTGGTGCCCCCAGCGTTGAATGCAGGAGAAGATGGAAGTTGGTGAGCTATCGCCTGGGGATCCCGGCTCGCGGATCGTGGATCGAGGGGAGCGACCCGACCCGGTTCGAGAGGGACGGTTCGTGAAGTCCATCTCGTAAGGCCGGATCGTGGAGTAGGGGGGCGATCCGACTGGGTCCAGGAGGTAGGTCACGAATTGGTTGTTGTTGAGCAGACGGGAGCGAGTTGTTGGGATCGGTTCGTGAGCCCAGTAGTGTTCCATGATCCGGGTCGCGGTGCAGAGGTGTATCACGAGACGAGTTCTGCTGTTGAATGGGGGGGTTGCCCCCGAGTCCGGGTGATACTCGAGCCGCGTCAATGGCTTCGTTTCCAGTGATTTGGGCGTTGCTCGGCCTTCCATCCATCTGAGCGAAGAATTGGTTGATCATTTCCTGTTGTTTCTGGAGGAGATCGTCCTGCCTTGCCATCTGGTTCCTCATTTCAGCGAGAACTCCATCCATCTCGTCTCTAGTCAGGTATGCTGATGGGTCTTCATGAGAGACAGCTTCCTGGCTTGCCTCGTTCCTTGTGCCTTCAGCATCAGCATCATCGGCATGAGAAGAAGTTCCAGGCTTCTTCCTTTTGTTCGCCATTGAGTTTCCTTTCAAGCTAGAAGTTGAAGTTTTTGTGTGCCCCCCCTTCCTGGCGCGCCAAAATGTTAGACCAAAAATTGGGCCTAACACCCAAATGTAGATCGCAGATAACAAAATGCAGAAAAGAGCAAATAAAGAGGAGACATACAAGGTTTTTATAGTGGTTCGGCTGTAGATGTAGCCTACGTCCACATTATAATCTTATTGTTATGCTGACAGATTACAAGAATCAGTTACATGTAGACACACAATCCGTGTGTTAATTGAGATTAGAAGAGCAGAATTTTTGTGAAGAAGGGTGCAAAATCCTTGCACTTCAGCAATGGTGGAAGCCGTGAAGAAGAATGGCCAAAAAGATCCTTGAAAATGCCTTCAAATGGTGTATTTATAGCTGTTTCCTGAAGGCGGTTCATGGGACACATGGCACGCATCCCAAAAATCTCAAAATGTGGTGGAAAACGTCCAAACATTATCTCCAAATCGTCATGTGACATGTGTAATCAGATCCATGCAAGTTGGAGTGATAATAGCCTTGAGAATAGGTCAGAACAAGCTGCGCAGGAGCAGGTGCGGGGATCGGATCGTGGTAGGGTATGTGGCACACGATCCAGGGTAATAGGAGCAAGATGTGGCATGAGAATAGGTCAAAACAGGGAGCGTATCTGCAGGTCGGAAGTTCGGATCGCGATCATGGGGTCAGATCGTGGTCATGGGACGGATGGTGATATGGCTATCACGAGCAGAATCTGGTCGTGGGCGGCATAGTGAAGCTGGAGTGAAGTGCTGGCGATTGGGTCGGATCGTGAGATGTACCACGGACGGTTCGTGGTCTGAGGAGGGCGATCCGATGAGGGGCGATCCGATGAGGGGCGATCCGAGGGTGCGTGATCCATACTTCGATCGTGTAGCGCTTCGTCGCTTTATCTAGGAAATTGCCAGTTCACACCAGTTTACGGAAACAGGCATAACTTTCAAACCGTAAGTCCGATTGAGCCAAACCGAAGCTCAAACTGAAGCTAACTCAGAGATCTAAAAATGTTACAGATCTCAGCTCCGTAATCGCTGTTTTCGGGCCCAAAAGAGGTCGTCTGATAGGAGTTTTGGGCCTGTTTATGTTGAGGATGTGATTTTGACCAAATCTCTCAATGTCTTCTGACGTCGTTTCCATCGCTCGAGCATGTTATCATTCAGGAATTCCATGTGTGACGGCTTTTGCCAAAAAATGTTTCAACACGTTTGCCCCCCAGAACATATCTTGCTGGTTGAAGGAAGATGTGTTCTGGATAATCTGAGAAATCCAAATTCAGAATGCGACGATCACGCCGGATCGTATAAAGGCCAGAAAACTGACGATCACACGGGATCGTATTAAGGCCATAGAAATCCAAGAAGACCAGGAGTTTGTACCTGCAAGAAGATAAAACAATCAATGCAAGAATATTTCCTAGATGGCCTTACCAGAGTAAACCATCCGGGGAGATGTTAGAGGGGTTCCAAGACAGCCTTACCGGAGTAAGACGACGAAGGAAAAGCAACGAAGGTTCCAAGACGGCCTTACCGGAGTAAGACGACCAAGGAAATGCCATGAAAGTTCCAAGACGGCCTTACCGGAGTAAGACGACCAAGGAAAAGCACATGAATGCTCCAAGACGGCCTTACCGGAGTAAGACGACCAAGGAAAAGCACATGAAGATTTGTTTATACTGGACGGATCCAGTTTGGAGCCGGAGCTCATGTTCATACTGGATGGATCCAGTTGGGAGCCGGAGCTCAATGCTTGTTGCTAATTCATGAAAACGCAGCGGTCGTTTGCCGGACACGACTGGAGACCACAAGTAGGTTCCGTGCGTGTGGGCTAATGTGACAGCTCTTATTACATGCAGGGAAAACAAAGGAGGGCGAGAAGTCGCCTAAAAACCTAAAAACATGAACTGTGAACCGGAGTTCAGCAAACTGAAGAGATCCGCTGAGTGGGATCAGCGAATGATAATCCCGCGATTGCTCGATCCAGGATCGTTCCTTCTCTGGGGAATAGGTGGTGGCAACGCAGGTGTAGGCGTTGTTGGTCGAGTGACATATTCGGGTAGCTCTCCTCGTCTGACCCGATCCTCAATAAGATCTCGCAAATGTCTACAGTCATCAATGTTGTGAGCGTCTATGCAATGTCTGCCAGAATTGCGTTGTGCTAGCGTCGTCTCCCTCTTGGGAGGTCTTGGATAGGAGGCAGAACCTCCTGTATCCATGTATATGTTGCTCAGAGTATCATTCAGTTCAGTGTATTTGTCGTACTGGACCCTCTCCGGGGTGGAGCATTACGATCATTTGTAGCAGGGGTTTTTCCTTTACCCTTATCATTGCCTTTTCCAGGATTGGGCGGTTCTCCATCTCCGAGCATGTTGACTTCGAGGGTTTTCTTCTCGGAAGTTGCAACTTCTTCCCGCAGAAATCTATCTGGTTCAAGGTAGAATTCGCCGAGATTTCGTGGTGGATCTCTGTACAAATACTTTTTGAACTCCGAGTTATCTAGAACGCCGGATACTGCTGCCATCAGTACCATCGATGGTTCAGGACGATCAACTGATGCTGCTGCAACGTTAAATCTTTCCAGGAATGAACGTAGAGTTTCTCTGGGCCTCTGCTTGATTGTGGTGAGTGACATGACGTTCTTGGGTCGTGCGATGTGGACACGAAATTGTTCAATGAAGCGTGCGACCAACGTGTTCGAACTGCTGATCGATTCTGCTTCCAGCTGCCGAATCCACATGGCGGCTATGTCATTCAGAAAGAGGGGAAAACATTTAGCCATGACGTTTTCTGATGCTGATTGAACTTCCATATGCCGTTTGTAACGCATCAGATGCACGGTAGGATCTGTCCTGCTGTTGTAGGGCTCCAGTTGTGGAAGTTTGAAATCTGGGGGATTGCGTGAATTCCTGATTTCCTGAGTGAACGGATTGTGATTGATGTCGTCCACGTCATTCTGATAGGTGCGGCCTCTCGAGAGGCGTTGAATGAGATCAGCGAGTCGATTGCCCTCAAATAGCTATTGTAAACTACCAAAACCAGAGCTGGTGCCCCCAGCGTTGAATACAGGAGAAGATGGAAGTTGGTGAGCTATCGCCTGGGGATCGCGGCTCGCGGATCGTGGATCGAGGGGAACGACCCGACCCGGTTCGAGAGGGATGGTTCGTGAGGTAGGTTCGTGAAGTCCAGCTCGTGAGGCCGGATCGTGGAGTAGGGGGGTGATCCGACTGGGTCCAAGAGGTAGGTCATGAACTGGTTGTTGTTGAGCAGGCGGGAGCGAGTTGTTGGGATCGGTTCGTGAGCCTAGTAGTGTTCCACGATCCGGGTCGCGGTGCAGAGGTGTATCACGAGACGAGTTCTGCTGTTGAATGGGGGGGGTTGCCCCCGAGTCCGGGTGACACTCGAGCCGCGTCAATGGCTTCTTTTCCAGTGATTTGGGCGTTGCTCGACCTTCCATCCATCCGAGCGAAGAATTGGTTGATCATTTCCTGTTGTTTCTGGAGGAGATCGTCCTGCCTTGCCATCTGGGTCCTCAGTTCAGCGAGAACTCCATCCATCTCGTCTCTAGTCAGGTATGCTGATGGGTCTTCATGAGAGGAAGCTTCCTGGCTTGCCTCGTTCCTTGTGCCTTCAGCATCAGCATCATCGGCATGAGAAGAAGTTCAAGTCTTCTTCCTTTTGTTCGCCATTGAGTTTCCTTTCAAGCTAGAATTTGAAGTTTTTGTGTGCCCCCCTCCTGGCGCGCCAAAATGTTAGACCAAAAATTGGGCCTAACACCCAAATGCAGAGCGCAGATCACAAAATGCGGAAAAGAGCAAATAAAGAGGAGACACACAAGGTTTTTTATAGTGGTTCGGCTGTAGATGTAGCCTACGTCCACTTTATAATCTTATTGTTATGCTGACAGATTACAAGAATCAGCTACTGTAGACACACAATCTGTGTGTTAATTGAGATTAGAAGAGGAGAATTTATGTGAAGAAGGGTGCAAAATTCTTGCACTTCAGCAATGGTGGAAGCCATGAAGAAGAATGGCCAAAAAGATCCTTGAAAATGCCTTCAAATGGTGTATTTATAGCTGTTTCCTGAAGGCGGTTCATAGGACACATGGCACGCATCCCAAAAATCTCGAAATGTGGTGGAAAACGTCCAGACATCATCTCCAAATCGTCATGTGAAATGTGTAATCAGATCCATGCAAGTTGGAGTGAAAATAGCCTTGAGAATAGGTCAGAACAAGCTGCGCAGGAGCAGGTGCGGGGATCAGATCGTGGTGGGGTACGTGGCACACGATCCAGGGTAATAGGAGCAAGATATGGCATGAGAATAGGTAAAAACAGGGAGCGTATCTGCAGGTCGGAAGTTCGGATCGCGATCATGGGGTCGGATCGTGGTCATGGGTCGGATCGTGGTCATGGGTCGGATCGTGATATGGCTATCACGAGCCGAGTCTGGTCGTGAGCGGCATAGTGAACCTGGAGTGAAGTGCTGGCGATCGGGTCGGATCGTGAGATGTACCACGGACGGTTCGTGGTCTGATGAGGGCGGTCCGATGAGGGGCGATCCGATGAGGGGCGATCCGAGGGTGCGTGATCCATACTTCGATCGTGTACTGCTTCGTCGCTTTATCTAGGAAATTGCCAGTTCACACCAGTTTACGGAAACGGGCATAACTTTCAAACCGTAAGTCCGATTGAGCCATACCGAAGCTCAAACTGAAGCTAACTCAGAGATCTACAAATCTTACAAATCTCAGCTCCTTAATCACTGTTTTCGGGCCCAAAAGAGGTCGTCTGATAGGAGATTCGGGCCTGTTTATGTTGAGGATGTGATTTTGACCAAATCTCTCAATGTCTTCTGACGTCGTTTCCATCGCTCGAGCATGTTATCATTCAGGAATTCCATGTGTGACGGCTTTTGCCAAAAAATGTTTCAACACGTTTGGCCCCCAGAACATATCTTGCTCGTTGAAGGAAGATGTGTTCTGGATAATCTGAGAAATCCAAATTCAGAATGCGACGATCACGCCGGATCGTATTAAGGCCCGAAAACTGACGATCACACGGGATCGTATTAAGGCCATAGAAATCCAAGAAGACCAGGAGTTTGTACCTACAAGAAGATAAAACAAGCAATGCAGGAATATTTCCTAGATGGCCTTACGAGAGTAAACCATCCGGGGAGATGTTAGAGGGGTTCCAAGACGGCCTTACCGGAGTAAGACGACCAAGGAAAAGCAACGAAGGTTCCAAGACGGCCTTACCGGAGTAAGACGACCAAGGAAATGCCATGAAAGTTCCATGACGGCCTTACCGGAGTAAGACGACCAAGGAAAAGCACATGAATGCTCCAAGACGGCCTTACCGGAGTAAGACGACCAAGGAAAAGCACATGAATGCTCCAAGACGGCCTTACCGGAGTAAGACGACCAAGGAAAAGCACATGAAGATTTGTTTATACTGGACGGATCCAGTTAGGAGCCGGAGCTCATGTTCATACTGGACGGATCCAGTTGGGCGCCGGAGCTCAATGCTTGTTGCTAATTCATGAAAACGCAGCGGTCGTTTGCCGGACACGACTGGAGACCACAAGTAGGTTCCGTGCGTGTGGGCTTATGTGACAGCTCTTATTACATGCAGGGAAAACAAAGGAGGGCGAGAAGTCGCCTAAAAACCTAAAAACATGAACTGTGAACCGGAGTTCAGCAAACTGAAGAGATCCGCTGAGTGGGATCAGCGAATGATAATCCCGCGATTGCTCGATCCAGGATCGTTCCCTCTTTGGGGAATAGGTGGTGGCAACGCAGGTGTAGGCGTTGTTGGTCGAGTGACATATTCGGGTAGCTCTCCTCGTCTAACCCGATCCTCAATAAGATCTCGCAGATGTCTACAGTCATCAGTGTTGTGACCGTCTATGTCATGAAATATGCAATGTCTGCCAGAATTGCGTTGTGCTAGCGTCGGCTCCCTCTTGGGAGGTCTTGGATAGGAGGCAGCACCTCCTGTATCCATGTATATGTTGCTCAGGGTATCATTCAGTTCAGCTTATTTGTCGTATCTGGACCCTCTCCGGGGTGGAGCATTACGATCATTTGTAGCAGGGGTTTTTCCTTTACCCTTATCATTGCCTTTTCCAGGATTGGGCGGTTCTCCATCTCCGAGCATGTTGACTTCGAGGGTTTTCTTCTCGGAAGTTGCATCTTCTTCCCGCAGAAATCTATCTGCTTCAAGGTAGAATTCGCCGAGATTTCGTGGTGGATCTCTGTACAAAGACTTTTTGAACTCCGAGTTATCTAGATTGCCGGATACTGCTGCCATCAGTACCATCGATGGTTCAGGACGATCAACTGATGCTGCGGCAACGTTAAATCTTTCCAGGAATGAACGCAGAGTTTCTCTGGGCCTCTGCTTGATTGTGGTGAGTGACATGACGTTCTTGGGTCGTGCGATGTGGACACGAAATTGTTCAATGAAGCGTGCACCAACATGTTCCAACTGCTGATCGATTCTGTTTCCAGCTGCCGAATCCACATGGCAGCTATGTCAGTCAGAAAGAGGGGAAAACATTTAGCCATGACGTTTTCTGATGCCGATTGAACTTCCACATGTCGTTTGTAACGCATCAGATGCACGGTAGGTTATGTCCTGCCGTTGTAGGGCTCCAGTTGTGGAAGTTTGAAATCTGGGGGATTGCGTGAATTCCTGATTTCATTAGTGAACGGATTGTGATTGACGTCGTCCACGTCATTCTGATAGGTGCGGCCTCTCGAGAGGCGTTGAATGAGATCAGCGAGTCGATTGCCCCCAAATAGCTGTTGTAAACTACCAAAACCAGAGCTGGTGCCCCCAGCGTTGAATGCAGGAGAAGATGGAAGTTGGTGAGCTATCGCCTGGGGATCGCGGCTCGCGGATCGAGGGGAGCGACCCGACCCGGTTCGAGAGGGACGGTTCGTGAGGTAGGTTCGTGAAGTCCAGCTCGTGAGGCCGGATCATGGAGTAGGGGGGCGATCCGACTGGGTCCAAGAGGTAGGTCACGAACTGGTTGTTGTTGAGCAGGCGGGAGCGAGTTGTTGGGATCGGTTCGTGAGCCTAGTAGTGTTCCACGATCCAGGTCGCGGTGCAGAGGTGTATCACGAGACGAGTTCTGCTGTTGAATGGGGGGGTTGCCCCCGAGTCCGGGTGATACTCGAGCCGCGTCAATGGCTTCGTTTCCAGTGATTTGGGCGTTGCTCGGCCTTCCATCCATCCGAGCGAAGAATTGGTTGATCATTTCCTGTTGTTTCTGGAGGAGATCGTCCTGCCTTGCCATCTGGGTCCTCAGTTCAGCGAGAACTCCATCCATCTCGTCTCTAGTCAGGTATGCTGATGGGTCTTCATGAGAGGAAGCTTCCAGGCTTGCCTCGTTCCTTGTGCCTTCAACATCAGCATCATCGGCATGAGAAGAAGTTCCAGTCTTCTTCCTTTTGTTCGCCATTGAGTTTCCTTTCAAGCTAGAAGTTGAAGTTTTTGTGTGCCCCCCTTCCTGGCGCGCCAAAATGTTAGACCAAAAATTGGGCCTAACACCCAAAAGCAGATCGCAGATCACAAAATGCAGAAAATAGCAAATAAAGAGGAGACACACAAGGTTTTTATAGTGGTTCGGCTGTAGATGTAGCCTACGTCCACTTTATAATCTTATTGTTATGCTGACAGATTACAAGAATCAGTTACATGTAGACACACAATCCGTGTGTTAATTGAGATTAGAAGAGGAGAATTTATGTGAAGAAGGGTGCAAAATCCTTGCACTTCAGCAATGGTGGAAGCCGTGAAGAAGAATGGCCAAAAAGATCCTTGAAAATGCCTTCAAATGGTGTATTTATAGCTGTTTCCTGAAGGCGGTTCATGGGACACATGGCACGCATCCCAAAAATCTCGAAATGTGGTGGAAAACGTCCAGACATCATCTCCAAATCGTCATGTGACATGTGTAATCAGATCCATGCAAGTTGGAGTGAAAATAGCCTTGAGAATAGGTCAGAACAAGCTGCGCAGGAGCAGGTGCGGGGATCGGATCGTGGTGGGGTACGTGGCACACGATCCAGGGTAATAGGAGCAAGATATGGCATGAGAATAGGTCAAAACATAAAGCGTATCTATAGGTCGGAAGTTCGGATCGCGATCATGGGGTCGGATCGTGGTCATGGGTCGGATCGTGGTCATGGGTCGGATCGTGATATGGCTATCACGAGCCGAGTCTGGTCGTGAGCGGCATAGTGAAGCTGGAGTGAAGTGCATGCGATCGGGTCGGATCGTGAGATGTACCACGGACGGGTCGTGGTCTGAGGAGGGCGATCCGATGAGGGGCGATCCAATGAGGGGCGATCCGAGGGTGCGTGATCCATACTTCGATCGTGTACTGCTTCGTCGCTTTATCTAGGAAATTGCCAGTTCACACCAGTTTACGGAAACGGACATAACTTTCAAACCGTAAGTCCGATTGAGCCAAACCGAAGCTCAAACTGAAGCTAACTCAGAGATCTACAAATCTTACAAATCTCAGCTTTGTAATCGCTGTTTTCGGGCCCAAAAGAGGTCATCTGATAGGAGTTTCGGGCCTGTTTATGTTGAGGATGTGATTTTGACCAAATCTCTCAATGTCTTCTGACGTCGTTTCCATCGCTCGAGCATGTTATCATTCAGGAATTCCATGTGTGACGGCTTTTGCCAAAAAATGTTTCAACACGTTTGCCCCCCAGAACATATCTTGCTGGTTGAAGGAAGATGTGTTCTGGATAATCTGAGAAATCCAAATTCAGAATGCGACGATCACGCCGGACCGTATTAAGGCCAGAAAACTGACGATCACACGGGATCGTATTAAGGCCAGAGAAATCCAAGAAGACTAGGAGTTTGTACCTGCAAGAAGATAAAACAAGCAATGCAAGAATATTTCCTAGATGGCCTTACCAGAGTAAACTATCCGGGGAGATGTTAGAGGGGTTCCAAGACGGCCTTACCGGAGTAAGACGACCAAGGAAAAGCAACAAAGGTTCCAAGACGGCCTTACCGGAGTAAGATGACCAAGGAAATGCCATGAAAGTTCCAAGACGGCCTTACCGGAGTAAGACGACCAAGGAAAAGCACATGAATGCTCCAAGACGGCCTTACCGGAGTAAGACGACCAAGGAAAAGCACATGAATGTTCCAAGACGGCCTTACCGGAGTAAGACGACCAAGGAAAAGCACATGAAGATTTGTTTATACTGGACGGATCCAGTTAGGAG
This sequence comes from Allium sativum, assembly GCA_030737875.1. Lineage (NCBI taxonomy): Eukaryota > Viridiplantae > Streptophyta > Magnoliopsida > Asparagales > Amaryllidaceae > Allium > Allium sativum. Next base: position 36,327,489 of record JASFAX010000020.1, on the reverse strand, counting down.
CCGGAGCTCAAGTTCATACTGGACGGATCCAGTTGGGAGCCGGAGCTCAATGCTTGTTGCTAATTCATGAAAACGCAGCGGTCGTTTGCCGGACACGACTGGAGACCACAAGTAGGTACCGTGCATGTGGGCTGATGTGACGGCTCTTATTACATGCAGGGAAAACAAAGGAGGGCGAGAAGTCGCCTAAAAACCTAAAAACATGAACTGTGAACCAGAGTTCAGCAAACTAAAGAGATCCGTTGAGTGGGATCAGCGAATGATAATCCCGCGATTGCTCGATCCAGGATCGTTCCCTCTCTGGGGAATAGGTGGTGGCAACGCAGGTGTAGGCGCTGTTGGTCGAGTGACATAATCGGGTAGCTCTCCTCGTCTGACCCGATCCTCAATAAGATCTCGCAGATGTCTACAGTCATCAGTGTTGTGACCATCTATGTCATGAAATATGCAATGTCTGCCAGAATTGCGTTGTGCTAGCGTCGGCTCCCTCTTGGGAGGTCTTGGATAGGAGGCAGCACCTCCTGTATCCATGTATATATTGCTCAGAGTATCATTCAGTTCAGTGTATTTGTCGTATCTGGACCCTCACCAGGCTGGAGCAATACGATCATTTGTAGCAGGGGTTTTTCCTTTACCCTTATCGTTGCCTTTTCCAGGATTGGGTGGTTCTCCATCTCCGAGCATGTTGAATTCGAGGGTTTTCTTCTCGGAAGTTGCATCTTCTTCCCGTAGAAATCTATCTGCTTCAAGGTAGAATTCGCCGAGATTTCGTGGTGGATCTCTGTACAAAGACTTTTTGAACTCCGAGTTATCTAGAATGCCGGATACTGCTGCCATCAGTACCATCGATGGTTCAGGACGATCAACTGATGCTGCTGCAATGTTAAATCTTTCCAGGAATGAACACAGAGTTTCTCTGGGCCTCTGCTTGATTGTGGTGAGTGACATGACGTTCTTGGGTCGTGCGATGTGGACACGAAATTGTTCAATGAAGCGTGCGACCAACGTGTTCCAACTGCTGATCGATTCTGTTTCCAGCTGCCGAATCCACATGGCGGCTATGTCAGTCAGAAAGAGGGGAAAATATTTAGCCATGACGTTTTCTGATGCCGATTGAACTTCCATATGCCGTTTGTAACGCATCAGATGCACGGCAGGACCTGTCCTGTCGTTGTAGGGCTCCAGTTGTGGAAGTTTGAAATCTGGGGGATTGCGTTAATTCCTGATTTCCTGAGTGAACGGATTGTGATTGACGTCGTCCACGTCATTCTGATAGGTGCGGCCTCTCGAGAGGCGTTGAATGAGATCAGCTAGTCGATTGCCCTCAAATAGCTGTTGTAAACTACCAAAACCAGAGCTGGTGCCCCCAGCGTTGAATGCAGGAAAAGACGGAAGTTGGTGAGCTATCGCTTGGGGATCGCGGCTCGCGGATCGAGGGGAGCGACCTGACCCGGTTCGAGAGGGACGGTTCGTGAGGTAGGTTCGTGAAGTCCAGCTCGTGAGGCCGGATCGTGGAGTAGGGGGGCGATCCGACTGGGTCCAAGAGGTAGGTCACGAACTGGTTGTTGTTGAGCAGGCGGGAGCGAGTTGTTGGGATCGGTTCGTGAGCCTAGTAATGTTCCACGATCCGGGTCGCGGTGCAGAGGTGTATCACGAGACGAGTTCTGCTGTTGAATGGGGGGGTTGCCCCCGAGTCCGGGTGATACTCGAGCCGCGTCAATGGCTTCATTTCCAGTGATTTGGGCGTTGCTCGGCCTTCCATCCATCCGAGCGAAGAATTGGTTGATCATTTCCTGTTGTTTCTGGAGGAGATCGTCCTGCCTTGCCATCTGGGTCCTCAGTTCAGCGAGAAATCCATCCATCTCGTCTCTAGTCAGGTATGCTGATGGGTCTTCATGAGAGGAAGCTTCCTGGCTTGCCTCGTTCCTTGTGCCTTCAGCATCAGCATCATCGGCATGAGAAGAAGTTCCAGTCTTCTTCCTTTTGTTCGCCATTGAGTTTCCTTTCAAGCTAGAAGTTGAAGTTTGTGTGTGCCCCCCCTTCCTGGCGCGCCAAAATGTTAGACCAAAAATTGGGCCTAACACTCAAATGCAGATCGCAGATCACAAAATGCATAAAAGAGCAAATAAAGAGGAGACACACAAGGTTTTTATAGTGGTTCGGCTGTAGATGTAGCCTACGTCCACTTTATAATCTTATTGTTATGCTGACAGATTACAAGAATCAGTTACATGTAGACACACAATCCGTGTGTTAATTGAGATTAGAAGAGGAGAATTTATGTGAAGAAGGGTGCAAAATCCTTGCACTTCAGCAATGGTGGAAGCCGTGAAGAAGAATGGCCAAAAAGATCCTTGAAAATGCCTTCAAATGGTGTATTTATAGTTGTTTCCTGAAGGCGGTTCATGGGACACATGGCACGCATCCCAAAAATCTCGAAATGTGCTGGAAAACGTCCAGTCATCATCTCCAAATCGTCATGTGACATGTGTAATCAGATCCATGCAAGTTGGAGTGAAAATAGCCTTGAGAATAGGTCAGAACAAGCTGCGGAGGAGCAGGTGCGGGGATCGGATCGTGGTGGGGTACGTGGCACACGATCCAGGGTAATAGGAGCAAGATGTGGCATGAGAATAGGTCAAAACAGGGAGCGTATCTGCAGGTCGGAAGTTCGGATCGCGATCATGGGGTCGATCGTGGTCATGGGTCGGATCGTGGTCATGGGTCGGATCGTGATATGGCTATCATGAGCCGAGTCTGGTCGTGAGCGACATAGTGAAGCTGGAGTGAAGTGCCGGCGATCGGGTTGGATCGTGAGATGTACCACGGACGGTTCGTGGTCTGAGGAGGGCGATCCGATGAGGGGCGATCCGAGGGTGCGTGATCCATACTTCAATCGTGTACTGCTTCGTCGCTTTATCTAGGAAATTGCCAGTTCACACCAGTTTACAGAAATGGGCATAACTTTCAAACCGTAAGTCCGATTGAGCCAAACCGAAGCTCAAACTGAAGCTAACTCAGAGATCTACAAATGTTACAGATCTCAGCTCCATAATCGCTATTTTCGGGCCCAAAAGAGGTCGTCTGATAGGAGTTTCGGGCCTGTTTATGTTGAGGATGTGATTTTGACCAAATCTCTCAATGTCTTCTGATGTCGTTTCCATCGCTCGAGCATGTTATCATTCAGGAATTCCATGTGTGACGGCTTTTGCCAAAAAATGTTTCAACACGTTTGCCCCCCAGAACATATCTTGCTGGTTGAAGGAAGATGTGTTCTGGATAATCTGAGAAATCCAAATTCAGAATGCGACGATCACACCGGATCGTACTAAGGCCAGAAAACTGACGATCACACGGGATCTAATTAAGGCCAGAGAAATCCAAGAAGACCAGGAGTTTGTACCTGCAAGAAGATAAAACAAGCAATGCAAGAATATTTCCTAGATGGCCTTACCAGAGTAAACCATCCGGGGAGATGTTAGAGGGGTTCCAAGACGGCCTTACCGGAGTAAGACGACCAAGGAAAAAAACGAAGGTTCCAAGACGGCCTTACCGGAGTAAGACGACCAAGGAAATGCCATGAAAGTTCCAAGACGGCCTTACCGGAGTAAGACGACCAAGGAAAAGCACATGAATGCTCCAAGACGGCCTTACCGGAGTAAGACGACCAAGGAAAAGCACATGAATGCTCCAAGACGGCCTTACCGGAGTAAGACGACCAAGGAAAAGCACATGAAGATTTGTTTATACTGGACGGATCCAGTTAGGAGCCGGAGCTCATGTTCATACTGGACGGATCCAGTTGGGAGCCGGAGCTCAATGCTTGTTGCTAATTCATGAAAACGCAGCGGTCGTTTGCCGGACACGATTAGAGACCACAAGTAGGTTCCGTGCGTGTGGGCTGATGTGATGGCTCTTATTACATGCAGGGAAAACAAAGGAGGGCGAGAAGTCGCCTAAAAACCTAAAAACGTGAACTGGGAACCGGAGTTTAGCTAACTTAAGAGATCCGTTGAGTGGGATCAGCGAATGATAATCCCGCGATTGCTCGATCCAGGATCGTTCCCTCTCTGGGTAATAGGTGGTGGCAACGCAGGTGTAGGCGTTGTTGGTCGAGTGACATATTCGGGTAGCTCTCCTCGTCTGACCCGATCCTCAATAAGATCTCGCAGATGTCTACAGTCATTAGTGTTGTGACCGTCTATGTCGTGAAATATGCAATGTCTGCCAGAATTGCGTTGTGCTAGCGTCGGCTCCCTCTTGGGAGGTCTTGGATAGGAGGCAACATCTCGTGTATCCATGTATATGTTGCTTAGAGTATCATTCAGTTCAGTGTATTTGTCGTATCTGGACCCTCTCCGGGGTGGAGCATTACGATCATTTGTAGCAGGGGTTTTTCCTTTACCCTTATCATTGCCTTTTCCAGGATTGGGCGGTTCTCCATCTCCGAGCATGTTGACTTCGAGGGTTTTCTTCTCGGAAGTTGCATCTTCTTCCCACAGAAATCTATCTGCTTCAAGGTAGAATTCGCCGAGATTTCGTGGGGGATCTCTGTACAAAGACTTTTTGAACTCCAAGTTATCTAGAACGCCGGATACTGCTGCCATCAGTACCATCGATGGTTCAGGACGATCAACTGATGCTGCTGCAACGTTAAATCTTTCCAGGAATGAACGCAGAGTTTCTCTGGGCCTCTGCTTGATTGTGGTGAGTGACATGACGTTCTTGGGTCGTGCGATGTGGACACGAAATTGTTCAATGAAGCGTTCGACCAACGTGTTCCAACTGCTGATCGATTCTGTTTCCAGCTGCCGAATCCACATGGCGGCTATGTCAGTCAGAAAGAGGGGAAAACATTTAGCCATGACGTTTTCTGATGTCGATTGAACTTCCATATGCCGTTTGTAACGCATCAGATGCACGGTAGGATCTTTCCTGCCGTTGTAGGGCTCCAGTTGTGGAAGTTTGAAATCTGGGGGATTGCGTGAATTCCTGATTTCCTGAGTGAACGGATTGTGATTGACGTCGTCCACGTCAATCTGATAGGTGCGGCCTCTTGAGAGGCGTTGAATGAGATCAGCGAGTCGATTGCCCTCAAATAGCTGTTGTAAACTACCAAAACCAGAGCTGGTGCCCCCAGCGTTGAATGCATGAGAAGATGGAATTGGTGAGCTATCGCCTGGGGATCGCGGCTCGCGGATCGAGGGGAGCGACCCGACCCGGTTCGAGAGGGACGGTTCGTGAGGTAGGTTCGTGAAGTCCAGCTCGTGAGGCCGGATCGTGGAGTAGGGGGGTGATCCGACTGGGTCCAAGAGGTAGGTCACGAACTGGTTGTTGTTGAGCAGGCGGGAGCGAGTTGTTGGGATCGGTTCGTGAGCCTAGTAGTGTTCCACGATCCGGGTCGCGTTGCAGAGGTGTATCACGAGACGAGTTCTGCTGTTGAATGGGGGGGTTGCCCCCGAGTCCGGGTGATACTCGAGCCGCGTCAATGGCTTCGTTTCCAGTGATTTGGGCGTTGCTCGGCCTTCCATCCATCCGAGCGAAGAATTGGTTGATCATTTCCTGTTGTTTCTGGAGGATATCGTCCTGCCTTGCCATTTGGGTCCTCAGTTCAGCGAGAACTCCATCCATCTCGTCTCTAGTCAGGTATGCTGATGGGTCTTCATGAGAGGAAGCTTCCTGGCTTGCCTCGTTCCTTGTGCCTTCAGCATCAGCATCATCGGCATGAGAAGAAGTTCCAGTCTTCTTCCTTTTGTTCGCCACAGAGTTTCCTTTCAAGCTAGAAGTTAAATTTTTGTGTGCCCCCCTTCCTGGCACGCCAAAATGTTAGACCAAAAATTGGGCCTAACACCCAAATGCAGATTGCAGATCACAAAATGCAGAAAAGAGCAAATAAAGAGGAGACACACAAGGTTTTTATAGTGGTTCGGCTGTAGATGTAGCCTACGTCCACTTTATAATCTTATTGTTATGCTGACAGATTACAAGAATCAGTTTCATGTAGACACACAATCCGTGTGTTATTTGAGATTAGAAGAGGAGAATTTATGTGAAGAAGGGTGCAAAATCCTTGCACTTCAGCAATGGGGGAAGCCGTGAAGAAGAATGGCCAAAAAGATCCTTGAAATGCCTTCAAATGGTGTATTTATAGCTGTTTCCTGAAGGCGGTTCATGGGACACATGGCACGCATCCCAAAAATCTCGAAATGTGGTGGAAAACGTCCAGACATCTTCTCCAAATCGTCATGTGACATGTGTAATCAGATCCATGCAAGTTGGAGTGAAAATAGCCTTGAGAATAGGTCAGAACAAGCTGCGCAGGAGCAGGTGCGGGGATCGGATCGTGGTGGGGTACGTGGCACACGATCCAGGGTAATAGGAGCAAGATATGGCATGAGAATATGTCAAAACAGGGAGCGTATCTGCAGGTCGGAAGTTCGGATCGCGATCATGGGGTCGGATCGTGGTCATGGGTCGGATCGTGATATGGCTATCACGAGCCGAGTTTGGTCGTGAGCGACATAGTGATGCTGGAGTGAAGTGCTGGCGATCGGGTCGGATCGTGAGATGTACCACGGATGGTTCGTGGTCTGAGGAGGGCGATCCGATGAGGGGCGATCCGATGAGGGGCGATCCGAGGGTGCGTGATCCATACTTCGATCGTGTACTGCTTCGTCGCTTTATCTAGGAAATTGCCAGTTCACACCAGTTTACGGAAACGGGCATAACTTTCAAACCGTAAGTCCGATTGAGCCAAACCGAAGCTCAAACTGAAGCTAACTCAGAGATCTACAAATGTTACAGATCTCAGCTCCGTAATTGCTGTTTTCGGGCCCAAAAGAGGTCGTCTGATAGGATTTTCGGGCCTGTTTATGTTGAGGATGTCATTTTGACCAATTCTCTCAATGTCTTCTGATGTCGTTTCCATCGCTCGAGCATGTTATCATTCAGGAATTCCATGTGTGACGTCTTTTGCCAAAAAATGTTTCAACAATATCCAAAATAATTGAAAAACAATGTTGATCAATTGAAAATACAATTTCAATTTCCAAACATTCAACTTATGTTTCATATTCCGAAATCAATGATCTTATTCAACATTTCCAGCCTTTCGAAGACTTCTAAGAATCATCATAATCATATCGAGCTTTACAAATTTCAAATTATATCAGAATACATTTCGACAATTATACATAAATTGATTCGTATTGCCATAAAATTTCCTTTCAATAATTGGAAATCAAATTTGATCGATACGATTTTCTTATCGTTCTTTCAATTTAAGTATGCTTTTCAAATTTTAAAGCTTAGGAAACTTCGTTCATATTCTATATGTAAGTCATAACAGTCTTTCATTATATCAAATTTCCATTTCCAAATTGTTTCGAAACATTTCCGTGATTTTTAAATAACTTTCATATTCTCATAATATAAAATTTTCGAGAACTTCAAGTCAATGTCTTAGAATTTTTTACAATTCATAATCGAATTCTTCGCTCCAAACGTTATTTTCAAAATAATTCCAGCATATCTTGTTTCAAAATCCTTTACACCTCCATATAGGATTTATATTTATTCTTATTTCAAATATCACATCTTGTTTGAAAAGTTCACATTTTCCTACCGTTGGGAAAAATCTCTCGTAACATTATTATTCAAAATACCATCACGCTTTCGTTACACACTCTGCTTATGCGTATATTCAAACTAGTATTGGTGAAACATTCTAAAACATCAGTTTCCAATTTCCCGAAACCAAATCTTCAAAATTTATTTTTCAAAAATCCATTTTTCTTGCATAAGTTGGATCTGTTTTCCAACACTTCCAATTACGATGAAAAACTCATTTATTGGGGTTCCGTTACATAATATCTTGGACAAATTAAAGTCATCTAGTTCGAATTCAAACCTAGTTCCACACGGCACGAAGTGATATACATGGATCAAGCCAAAATTCCATGTACTCAAAAGGAGATGTACTGATAGAAGTTCACTATCAAATGAATATCACAAGGTATGACGGTTCGAAGCAGAACATTTTGCCAAATTCATAAGGTGCAGGGTACAAGAACAACAGTTCAAATCCAAATGATGAGCTAAATTGATGCCACAATAGGAAGGTCAAATGCACACAAGGATACAAATATTAGCAATTCAATCATGGGATACTCAATTTCTTATTCTTGAGTAAATTTTACTTCAAAATTGATTTTCTTCCTTTGTGTCTCAAGTGAATACTTGTTGAGAAATTTTCATTCAACTTACTCTTTCTTGTCGGTTTCTTTTAACAAAGGAAAACATACAATTCAATTGATTTGTTCACTTTGTTTCACTCATTTTATCGTATTAACTCCATTGCTCAAATTTTCGTATAGCTTCAGGTGGGGAAAATCAGTCTTCTCCCCCACTTAAGCCATTTACCATAATTTGATTATATTGTCGAAACCGAAATATGGGTGATATGATTTCTTAATACCCAAGCCCACTTACGTGCACTTTCAAAATTCACCTTTCATTTTTTATGTGAGATTAGTTTCTAAATTATATCCTTGCGTTTTGACAAAATAATTTGATTCACACTTTTTATTATCAAGTTAAGTATGTGTTTAACTTAACCACCTTACATTAAACTTCCTTAACATTCCAACCCTTTTAAATTAATTTTTGCATATCCCATTTCATAACATAATACCGTCAATACATCAAAAGTCAATTGCAAAAACAATTTATATTTTACAACTATGAGAACGTCGCAAAACCCTTCCAATTGCTTATCTAAACAGTGTTAAATATTCATCGACGTCTCAATCAGAAATATATAGTCATCCCACTTTCGAAACTCGAAAATAAACTGATGATGATGATGCATCAATCACCAGAATCATCACCAAGCAACTATAGTGTGATTCTATATCCATCTAGTATATATTGGACTTTGGATATACGTTAGCTAGGCGTATATGCAAAATCCTTATATACTTGATCGTCCGACCTTGACGTCAAATAAATACTCGCAATTGTTTTCACTATACATTGATTATCTTTCAAATCTATAATTTTCGAACTACTGACATTCTTATATAATTTGTCCCTATATATGCTTCGAAAAATCTTCATATCAAATATCCTAACATTTCCAATTTACATTTCTTATATATTTTCCTTGGATAGGACTCATCGCATATCAACATACAATAATTCTCAAGTTAACCGCTTCCTTATATTCATAAGTTTGAAACTTGTATCTTGATCCTTATTTGAGTTTCTTACTTCAATCTTAATTTTTCTTGAAACTTTTATCACAAATCAAAATTTATTTTGACTTATAAATCGATTCGCTGTTCGATATCATTATAGTTTACAATCCAAATATTATCTCAATTTCAAGAGTCATATTTGCAAATCAATTTTTCCAAACTTTCAATTTGATTTGGATTACACGTCATGACTGTCATCAATTATATTCACACTCTACCGTTCGGTCTAAACTTGCTCGGATCTTTATCAAATAGTAAGAAAGTAATCAGTAGAATAATAAGTTTGTAAGAGAAAATATTTTTATCGTATAAGTTAAATACAAATGATTTAGGAAAATAGTTTAAATAAAATAGTAAAATGGAAAAATAGATAGTTTGGTATAAAATAGGTTTAAATAGTAAAACAAAATTTGGTGTAAACTAGGCTTAAAATAAGAGTGGTTTAAATAAGAGGAAAATTATTGTAATATGTTAGTTATAATGAAAGCAATATTAATTTAAATCTGATCCGAGTCAAATTCAGTACCGATTCAGCTAACGTTTCGTCGACCGTTCCCAAATCGAGTGTCATCAAGTTCCGCTTCACCCAATTTCAACTTTACTGGATTTTTAATGTACTTCTCGAAACTCGTACTTGGTATTCATCTTGATTTCTCTTTGGTAAAACCTCTTTCAAATAACAGTTCTCGAATTAATCATCGTCGTTCGCATATAAGTTTTGAAAACTCTTATTTCAATTATTACGAAATTTTCATTTTAGTCTTGAAATCTATTTTTTTCTTTTTCTTCTCTTCAAAATAATTGAAAGATTTCAAAATACTTGAAAAATCGGTTCATTTTTCCCTTTTATTTTCTTTGAAAATTTCAAATACTCGGCGATTGATTTCAAAATCTTTACCGCCACAATTTTGTTTACGAAAATACTATTTTCAAAATATTTTATTTTCAAATCTTCTTCAAAATATTCTATTTCAAAATCTCTTTCAAAAATAATTTATTTTCGAATTTCGCTGATTCTAGCATCAATTCCGCTCATCCTAAGGTATTTCTACCATATCTCTAATGAGTTTTTTAAACCGAATAAGCCAAGCTTTGTAAGAACCAAAGCTCTGATACCAACTGTAACGACCTGGCTTTTTGCCCACCTCAAGTCGGTAATTAAACCAACTCGAACCGTTCAAAACGTCAGATTGTTTTTCGCTTACACGGTTTAAACAGAATTAATGCAGAATCACAGAGCACAATAATTGCAGTGGAATAAAATTTCATATAAAATACCAGAGTTTATACAAAAAATTTATGCAACGGAAGAATTATAAATGTATACAAAATTTTATTTAAACAAAATTACTTTTCTTTTGTCGAGCTTTGCGCGCATGCGTCCCACGTCTTCACGTCCTCCCCAGTTTGCAAGCTGATATCTATAACCTAGAACACTTGGGGCCTGACCCGAGTGTCCCATGCAAAATACACAAAACACCTGAGTCAGGAATAAACTTATTTCAAGTTAGCAAACTTCGGTAAACACTTAAATATTAATTTGTTTAACCCCAACAAATTATTTAAATGATTCAAGTATATTTCCCATGACTGCGCTAAATAATATACCAAATAGATCATAAAACATGCATGAAGAAAACAACAAGCTAAGTAATTTTGCATGGACTAGCGACTAACAGTCACAGCATGGAAAGCACAATGGTTTAAATCGAGCATGTGGTGCATGCAAGGCCAAATGATCAAATCCCATCCGCAAGCCCATACAAGGAAGAGTGGCAGGTTTCAAATAAGTATAAAAGAGAAGTACATAAGCTTGTTGCAAGAAAACACACAACAGTATAGGTGTGAGCAAGTAAATGAAGGGCATGAAGCAACTTGGTTCAGTAACCGGACTACTAGCAAAAATATAATGGTACGATCCACCTATCATAGTCTAATACATGTCGCATGCAGGTAGATGAGGCCAATGGTTGAGACAGTTCAGTGCGGAACTTAAGGCATGAAAGTCTATACTAATGCATATAAATCAAACTTTCTTTTAGAATAAGGCTATTAGTCATGCACTAGTACACTATCAAATGTGACACGCGGCAGGGGTTTGGATATGTACTATGCTAAAAGTGTCCATACTCAAAAGTCCATCCCAGGGTATACATAATTTAAGAGGGTGGCTGACACTCCTTACTCAAACCCAAAATAGAACAAGCTTTTCATAGGCGTTAAAACAAAGATGCAAACTTCGTCCAGTATGAGAATTCAAGACACAAGTGGTTCCGGTTACTTTAAGTTACGGTAGCTACTTTAGAATGCAGCGAATGGTTTCATCTGCAACTATTTTCTAATGTAAATAAGGCCGAATGAATTAATGTTCCTCAGCTAACAAATTGAAGTGTGCAATACTTAAAGTGGGAGGGGTATATTAACAATTTCTACCACACATAGATGCCAGCAAGGGAACCAACACCATAATGAGGAAAGAACAAAAATCATGAAATACAACAAGCTAGAATCCTTTAAATTGTGAATAGGAGACATTTATGTAGTTTACTGTAAGTTGACAAATATGTTCATATTTAGGCACATGTAAAGAGGCGCAGCTCCCATTGTACACGGACCCAACCAATACCTATATATGACCAAAGTAACCATAAGACCTAGCACATATATGATACTGGAACATGCATACATTGTTGTGAGGATTCGCATATTCATAGTCCAATGCATGGCCGAGACCGGCTTACTATCCTTACAGGGAGAACTCTTTTTTTTTTTTTTGAGTACAAAAGTGTTGCCGTTCGTATTCATGTAATTAATGCACATCAAGGAACTCCAAGCTAAAGAAAAATGACAACGTATAGGTGTAGTAGCAAATTAATATATTCACAGTAAAACAGCTTGCAGCAAAGTGAGGAGTATGACGGTGCCGGTGTCAAAAGTTTACAGTCCTATGCACACAAAGTTTTTGTTTAAGGAGGAGTCATGGTGGTGTACGAGTTAACATAGCCAGTACGAGTCCCAAACCATTACAACGAAATATCATATCTTAAGGGGGCAAACCTCAAAATAAAGACTTAGTTTAAAATCAACGGAACCTACACATTACTTAATATGAACATGCAAAAAGCAGTAGAAACGTGTGTGTGTCTGAAATCACATGAGGACAGCTAATAGGATAATAGCGAACAACAGGTCCAAACAGATTATACTTAGTGAACCTGAAGACTCGAACTTGCCAAAGGGTTTAATCTGTAAGAAAACTTACCTTTAGTCGGGCGATGGAAGGGCAGGAATACAGTGGTGACTCGACTGTGCTTCAGGAAAGGAAAGCAGCAGTTTTGGCAAGTTCCAACGCTGCGACAAGTCGAGGATCAGTCTTCAGTTCGTCAGTCAGTGATGGTGAGGAGCGGACTGCTGATGGGACAATCGCCCAGCTCCGCAGCGACTGATAGGTGTGCGCCAATGGATCTGCGTTCGAGACAGAGACCTGATGTGTCACTGATGGTGACGGGGTGTGCTTCAGGCGGCGTTGGATCCCCCCCCCCGTAGTCGAACGATGGAAGCATGGAGGCCAAACCATGAGTGATAAAGAAAGAGATGGGGTTCACGGCTTCGGTGGAGGTTCGGATTTGGGAGGAACGGATTGCAATTGTAGAAAGAGGCGGAGCAACGGTGGAGCCAAGGGACGGTGTTGGCAATGGAAGATTGAGAAGGAGACAGCTTGGTCGCAGGTTCGAGGTGGTGAGGGTTTTCGGGAAGGAGATAAATTGATTTGGAAGAAACAAATTTAGGGGAAAAAAATGAAATGAACATGGCCAGAAATGAGGAATAAAAGGAAAGAGCACGGTTATAAAAGGGACACGGGTTTGAACTGAGAGGTGGACGCATGGTAAAACTATGAACAAAGAATACGCGTGGTGAATACAACAAGGGAAAGAAACAAGTGTTCAAGCTATTAAAAAATTAATTTAAAAGAGATATATACTAATTGTAATACTATGTACATACCACACTAGTTTATTATACATTCTAAATTCAAACTTAAGTAAAAAAAAAGTTCAAATCTAAATAAAATAAATTCTCAAATTAAATTAAGAAATAAACTTTATAATTCTCTAGTGACATATTAATTAGTTTTTTTTCTTCTTCAAATTGACATTGTTTAATTCAAGAATTAACAACCGTATCCCAACTATCGTTGTTTAGAAATAAATTTACACATACAAAAATCCGTTCGCCTTTTAAAAATCCAAACTTTATGTTCAAAGATAAATTTAATTTCAAACAAATTTTAAAATAAATTGACTCTTAAAATTGGTAATTACATCTTAGAATATAATTTTCTTTCAAAGTTTATTTTAACTTTAACGTTAAATCCAAGCAACTTCAGATTTGTTGATAATGTTTCTTTAAACAAAACATTCATATTTAATTAAATTTACAAAAGGAATTTTCCTTTATAATTCTATTCAAATATGTTCAACAACGATTTTAGCCCAATTCTATTGTCGGAACCCATGTATAAATATTCATTTTAAATTAAATCTTAATTTTATTTTATATTTTAAACATTGAAATTTTCTGGGCCGTTACATAAACCATTTTATAAGCTATTTCACAATATTTATTTGATAAACTATACTTTTTTAACTTATATATATTGTACTATCTTTGTAAACTATTTTATTTTTTACTTATATATATATATATATTTAATATTTAAATAAAATATTTTAATAACAAATTATCTAGTTTACAAACTACTTTATATATGTGTGTATTACGAAATTTTGATATACACTATTTTTATATTTAAATTGTTTATTTAAACTTTTATTATCTAACTATTTATTTCCAAACAATTTTAAATAAATATCTAAATTATTTTAACATATTTTTCAACCATTTTTAATATTCAAATTTTTAGAATTTGAATTGTTTCAAGATTCTAAGTTTGGTTTTGGATGGAGATTTTAATATGAAAATATTCTATCCTGACTATTGAAATATGTTTAAAGCAAAAAAACAGATATTTTGATATAAACCTCTTTGAAATGTAAAAGAACCGACCAGTATGAAAAATGTAAACGTTTGGTTGTTAAAGAGATCGAGATCGGATATTGTCATACTCTCTGCCAATACCGGAAACCACATTAACAATTGTGTACATGGTGGAGAATCCAGAATGAAGTATGTTGATTCGGAGATGATTACTGGATTTGAAGAAAGAGAACGATGATGGAAGTCCTTAACCTTCGGGTCAAAATTGAAATGACTAAAACAGGTGCTATACCGTGACCAAGTGGGGTTAGCTGCCCCCATCGGCAACACTTCTTCCTTTATTACTATAGTCCCTCAATTGATTTGATATGAATGATATGCATCCTTGATTTAGGAGTTTTTTCTGAGGTGGGCGGTAGTCGCGGCTATGTGTTACCACTAATCCGAACGCGCAACTATTATATTCCTACTCCGGGCATTCCTCATGTGCCTTGCCATATTATCCTAATCGAGTCCCATATGACTTTGATTTGTACCATACCCATGGAGTGCCTCTGATAGCCACTAGGTTATAGTGGACTTAATGGTATTTGTATAGACGATGGTATTATAAATGGCGTAAGGGTAAAAATGTTGTCCCGCTTACACTATTTTGATATTTTATATTTAACCATAGACACTACTGTAATAGCGTGGTGTATTATATAGTATCTAGTTCGATGGATCCTTAGGAGATGGAAATTCCTATAACATCTTTTAAGTTATTGAACTTACATTATCACATGACTTTGATTTAACTGACATGAGAATATTTTAGTTCTGATCCGAGTGATCTTGTATTTTCATTAGTGCTTGGGTCAGCTGAGTTTTTCAGCTAGCAAAGACCACATTATTTGAAGATGAAGATGGATCTTGACTGGCGTATTTACTAGTATTATTCTGCTGCATATACTGGTATGTTCTATGACTTTTTACACCGATGTATTATTGTGATGTATAATCAAAAATATAATTTAATTGCTTCATAAACTGTTATTTGATTATTATATTTTGTCTGCCCATTGTGAGAATCTATGATTGTTTTCTTTCTTTCTTTTTTCGTATATTAATCCCAATAACTATTCGTATTTTAGATTTGTTTGAGTCGATATATGAGGACTATTGTCGACTTGAACAGTCAAAAATCCATATTGTTACATTCAAAATCCTTGTCTCCTAAACTTGAGTATGTTTTCAACAACTTTGATAACTATTCATGGGGATTTTCTGGTCTACGACCAACCCCATCCCTAAAAGCTTGCACAAAGTCTCTCATATCCATCACTAGAGGTGCATTGGTTGACCCTCTTCCTACCATACTTGTACATATATTTACCATGTTGGGTTCAGTTCAGATATAAATATATATATCTTGAATTCTATTTATATTTATATAATTTCCGCCAACCATTGGTACATAATTACTAATGGAATTATTACTTTAAATAGCCATGTTTTTTTTAACTTAGCTCTAATACCAAATCTGAAGTGACCCACTTTTCTCTATAATTTTTATAGTGAATTTTTACTTTGGATTTTTTTACAGGATCACTTCCAAAAATCAATTCACATTTAATCTCTATCCTGAGATCATGTGCACTAATATCAGTATAATTCATTTTTATCACTCATCCATACATGTGAAGATATGAAGATGCATATAAACCTATAATAATAGGATTTATTAATGAACTTTGTACATACATATATATATATATATATATATATATATATATATAGCAAGCCATTTAATTTTGATTCAACATGACTACAATAATCAGAGTTGTGCATTAAATCACGATCTATAAATGAATGTAAGTAATCCATTACTGCTGGATAATAATCTGTTAAAAAGGTTTAAACGATACAATGTCACATGTATGAGAGTAAGTGATGATATTGTAGTCATATACACTCAATTTTGCACTAGTCACACTGCAGTTATTAGTGTCTATTTTTGGTTCAGTCAAATAGTACACTACTGAGTGGTTTTCTTTGATTACTTATACTATTTTGGTTACCTCTTCACATGCATGGACAAATGAGATCGGTATTGAGCTAAAGTAGTCAACATACATGTTTATCTAGATGGGAAATAGCATCAGAAATTATACTTAAATGATTTGATATGTAGATGCTTGAATGGTTCACCATTTATCCTTTCATTGAACCAGAATAACACACATATGCACAGATTGTCTATATGTCCTGTATGCCAATCTTACTAACATATGCAATATCAATACAAAATTATTACACATCTATTTCCTTTCCTGCAACCAGGTAAATTCTTTTAGCTTAAAATCTTGTTAAATATCATGATACCATCAAATTTCTCTTTGCACTTACATATTCATATATTTATTATATGAAATGCTCATGTTCATCAATCAGACATAAAATTCTTCATTTTAGGCATATTAATTCATATAAAATACTTAAAACATACCAACATCCATATCATTATTATAGTAGTTATACTACTTACATAATTAAGCCAAAGTTAAACTTCATTCATTCTATATTACTGGGAAACTAAAGAAAATACTACTGCATGGACTTAAACATTTTGCTTGCTTATCCTACTTAAATTTGAAAATCCTTTAATTCTTCATCATAATAGATCCAACAGAACTTCATTTGCTAACCTAAAACAAATCCCTGAGTTGCCTCATTATCAATGGGACACCCAGCAGATTGCAAAGGCAATCAAACCACGTTAGACTATGTCTAGTTTTAACACTTATTAAACAAACATAATAATATTAGTACACAACATATTCAGGTACACTTATAAATTGTTATTTCACTTAATTAATTGGAAACAAGGGAAACATGAAAAGATATTAAACAAACAACAAACACATGCACACCTATTTACCCTCATGTTTTACCCACCCATCCCATTAATCCAGATTTTTCTTTATTAATCAGATTAATTCCTTTTCGGCTATTGAACACCTTGTATGCATTGTTTGAAGACCCCTTAAATTGTTACCCCAAACATAAAGGCATGTAGGGCATTATATGTTATGCATATACTCAACCTCTGCACCTTGTGGTTAAATAGATCAATAACATTCTCCTTGCAATTTTTATTCATCATTTATGTGTAAACTCCCCGTTATTTTGAATGTCTTTATAGTGTGCAGCCCCTCCCTTATTCTCTGGTATTCATATCATTATTGTTAACAAGCCTTTTGGTCTGGTTCCCAAAAGTACGCAAGGCACACTCGACTCAACGTATATGAAGCCAAAGCCGAGAGTGTTGCCACAGAGTAAAGAAAACAAGCCGAGAAAGGATCGTGCCAATGAGAACCTCAACGCTCCTCCAAAATATTAGTAAACCGAAACCTCAAACACCAAAGAGTCGCGAGTCCTAGTTCCAAACTCCCTAGCCGAATTTTGTATATTCTTTGTACCCAGCAGGGTACGAAATTCATACCCCAGGGAAGGGAACGAAGATTTCAAGCCTGTGCTCTATGGGATCCGAAATTTGGGAGGCCGACTATAGGGGATACGACAGTCCTTGTGTGGTCCCCTACTTCTGCCTACTTCCACCTAACCACTCCACTATAAATACCCCTTGACCTCACACTTCAAAGGGGTTGGAATTTTGTGACTTGACATCTCTAGAGAGCTCCAAATAGCCTCTTTAATGACATCTGCACTTTGAGGAAGAAGAAGGGAAAAAGTGTCTTTTTCCAAAATATTAATACATGATAATTAAGACATCATATAACTTCGAGGTGTATGTAAAGAGATGTCATGAGATGTTCTGAACCTTGTAACTCTTGGTTATTAATGATATTCTGACGACTCTATGGACGTATGTCTCTCATGAGGCCGAACCAATATAATTCTCTTATATTGCTTTCCACACTCACTTTCCAAAACTATAATCCCTAAGTAATTGGAATCTTGGGTGTCTTCGACATTATTTGCCATCAAAATTTTGGAGCTTTCATTGAGAAAACTCGGATTTGCGCCTTTGTCGCACATTATCGTCTTGACTTTGACGTGCTAAAGGTTCCTTTGCTAAACCTTCCACTGAGTCCACTAACAATGGTAAATGCAACACAGCGCATTTTATGACAACTAAATATTTAATAATGCATATGTGTGTGTATATATATATATGCACAGACATAATATATAAGAGAAGAATAAAATAAAGATAATATATGATTGCATGAAATAAATACGTGCATGAAAATGAAGAAAAGATTAATGCAAATAAAAATGCAAATCGTGCGTTAAAAGAAAGAAAGACTTGGTTACATGTAGTGTAAATATGTTGCATGCAATGATTTACAAATGTTATGCATTAATAATAAAAGAAAAATGAAACAAAAATATGCATGCAAAGTGATAAGGTTACATGTAATAGTTTAAATGAAAAAGTGGGATAAGAAAAGAATAATGACCATCATTGTTCTAAGCCTTGTTAACAAAAGCCTTAGTAGTCCAGTTGGTTAGAGCATGTGGCTTTCATGCAAGAGGTACAGAGTTCGATCCCCGCCACCGCCATATTTTTGTTTTAAGGGAATGGCTAAAATAACACATGTTCATAAGAGAAAATACGTATAAATGCACATATAAGATAAAATACATATATAAGGGAGTGAAGAAAATATATGAATATATATATATATATATATGTGTATATATAAGAGAATATGTATGTATATACGTGCAAAAATATATATACAAGGGAAAAGTTCAAGATAAGATTGCCATCAAAGAAATATGGTAAGAATCAAATAACGGCATAACACCGTTTGAATTTTGAAAATCAAAATAAAAGTTGGGTGTATGTATATACGCGTAAAATGGTCATCAGAAGATTCGTATACATATAAAGAGATTATATGTAAATTAAATGTTTAAATAAATTCCAGAAATTCAAACGTTAAAAAAATAAAATTTATGCACCAAAACAGCCTGCGGGACCCGTATAGGTGTCGACCTAGCGGTAAACCCACCTATAGGAGGGTCGACCCAAGGGTCGACCTACCCTAGATCCGGGAAGATTCATCAATGAATCTGGACTTTTTTCTTAACCAAGTTCGATACTGACTCAGTGCTGCGTGTACGATAAGATACTGAACACCTATAAATAGGCTTGTAGAGGCTAGCCTAAATCTCACATTTTTGAGAAGTCGCCTAAGATCTACCATTCTTCTACCTCCTCAAATCTATTCAAAAAATAATATAATTAGTTTAGGAAAATTCTGGTTCATGATCTGGAGCAAAAGAATGAATATTAATAAAAAAGGTGTTCAGAATCATATTCGAAGTAAGGTAAACTCTTGGATCTAGTCTATTAAATTTTCTCCACTTTCTTCCCTTTTTATTTTAGTAAGAATTGTGGATCCATGGTTGTTAGGTTTTGTTGACGGCAAAAAATGTCATAAACACCCAAGATTCCAATTACTAGGAATTATTATTTTGGTCGTGTAGTTAAGTGCAGAAAGCAGTAAATAATACGAGAGATTTATAGTGGTTCGGCATCGAGAGAGGCCTACATCCACTTTGAAGAGTCGTCGGAATATTATTTATCACCAAGGATTGCAAAGTTGAGGCTAGCTGATGATTTCTCATTACATTCACTTTCATAATCATCATATGCTAAGTATTCGATAAAAAGAAAATTTAGTCCTTCTTCTTCTTTGAAGAGGAGATGCCATAAAGAGGCTCTTTACGCTCTCTAGAGGTCCCAAGTGATAGAATTCCAACCCCTTTGAAGTGTGAGGCCAAGGGGTATTTATCAAAGAGAGGTTAGGTAGGAGTCGGTAGGAGTTGGTAGAAATAGGGGACCTCACCCAGAATTTCACACCCAACCCACGCGCCTGCATATACTTCGAACCCCTCCTTGGGTTACGTACTTCGTACCCCGTGCGGGGTAAGAAATTTGTAATCCACTAGGTACAAATTTCGTACCCTGTAGAGGTACGAAGCTCGTGGCCAGAGGGGTAAGAATTTCGAACACTAAAGGGTGTGAAATTCGAACCCTTTAGGGGTATGAAATTCGAAACTGAGGGGTATGAATTTCAAACACCGAGGGGTACAAAATTCGAACACTGAGGGGTACAAATTTCGAACACTAGGGGGTACGAAGATTATATAAACACGGGCTAGAGGTTTGAGACTTGGATTCACGACTCTTTGGGCTTTGAAGTCTTGGTTTGGCAGTGTTTTGATGAGCGGTGAGGTTTAGAAGTTGTTGGATGAAGCCTGACTTTGAGTCAATCTGGTAATTCTAGGAAACACACTTGTTGGCAGAAATCGGATGAATCGGGCGGTGCCCACCGGAACTGCGCCCAGACCCGCTTGACGGCTCGCTTTTGGCTCGACTGCGGATGGATACTGACAGAGGCCATGTTCGAGGGATGCAACATTCTGCTAGTGGCCAGACTCGAGTCTTTTAGTACTGGACCCCGGATGATATTCTCAATGCCTCTGGGTTGTAACACCACGCGATATGTTGAGTTGAGCGTGTCCTGCGTACTTTTGGGAACCGGGCCAAAAGGCCGGTTAACACTTGCCCCCTCAAAGTATGTCTTGTGTTAATGCGGCGTGCTTTGAAGTGAGATGATTCTAATATGAGTGCAAACATCTTCGTGCAGTGCTTAGGGACTGTTGATGACCTTCCCCTTGAGTTGTATGTGGAGCGCTCACTACTTTGGGGCGGCTGGCATGCCTTATCGAAACATGTCAGCATGAGCTTAGGATTCCAGCATTGCAAAGAGCTTTGATTCGCTTGAGTACGTACCGCTTGGGTTGGAACTTGTCGAAGGCATCTAATTCACGTTTGTACGTGGTGTTACGCAATGCGATCTGAGTGGGAATAGGTAACATGAAAGTGGATTGCATGCCATGGGCTTCTAATCGCACATTTTAGCATTTCGAAGAGTTTTCGGATCGAGAGCCAATCGTTTGGTGTGTACACTTGTACCCTTAAGACTTGTCGGCATGCATTTGGATCAAATCGATCTGCTGGGTTGAAATTTCGAAAGCGTGTGCGCATGGTCATTGCCATGGCTTTGGCACACAATCTCCATAAGTGGTTATTGAAACGTCGTTGGGATTGAGATGATTGTTAGGAGTATCCGCTGAATCACTTGGATTTGCGAGCCCAAACTCATTGAACGATCCAAGTTGGTCCCAATGACCAAAGTTTTGGAAACTCGTATATGTGAATGTCGTTGTTAGGACAATGCTTGGCATATGTCGTGGCATGTGCTCGCGTAGATTTTCCTTTGAGGCGAGGTCGGACCCAAATGCTAAGCACGCGCACTTTGACGATTGGGCATTTGCTGAGCACACGAGTGGTCGTTGAGCCATGATTTATTTGGTAGTTGGAGCTTCGGAGATAAATTCGTGTGACCATAGCTTAGTGTAAGATCTGAATTCCGATCTTGGGATGTTCGTTTGGCGAAGGCCGATCCCCTACTTGTAGTTGCTTCCTTTCTTCTCTTATCTAGACATAAAACAAGCTTAAGGTGTGTAGGACATAAAATACTTCTTTTGCGTTTGGGACGTTCGAGTTGTTTTTGGGTTTTCAGGAGATGGGAAGAGCGATATGAAAGTGAAAGGGCTTGCGGATTGGTACACAAGAGCGTGGGGTGGTGGATTTTCGGAAACGGAAGTAGGAGTTCGGAGAAAAGACGCCAAGCATGCGCGGATACGGGATAGGATTCATGCCCCGGACACCTAATAAACCTTCTTGGTTTCTCAAGGGGTCGCAGTTGGTTTGAGGAACATGATAACCTAGCGAGAGCGTGGAAGCACGGCACATAACTTCACACTCCGATGACATCTTTGAGCCTTGGCTTCGAGTTTGGGCTATTGAACTTGAACCTTTGCATGGCATTAGATAAACGGACAATGTTTAGTGAGTTGTGGTCTTGTGACGCGATTTTCAAGGAATGGACTTGCTTGGAATAGTGGTTCAAATGCGTATGTTGGATATGGACACATAATTGAGCTGTTAGTCTTAAGATTCGATCAATAACCCTACCATGACGTAGTCGCATCTTGACTTAGGCATTGAGCTAGCGGTTCGTGATGGCCCTGGAGTTAGATTGTTGAGGATAAAGGTTGCCATCATGCTCCGGATGTCTACTTTTTAGGAATGCGGGCACTAGTGGAAAGCCAAAAAAAACTCTAAGCCTGGACTCTGGCTCAGGTTTGCCTTCATTGCGAGGTGGAGGCGCTCTCAAGACGGTGTCTCTAAGGGATGCGTTGAAGATGACGCCAATGCAGGGACTAAAGGAGATCTGATCTGGTCCTGCGCTGGCTAGGCCTTGTTTGATAATCGGTAGAGGGATAGCCCAAAGCCTGGGGACCTGCTATATTTCGTTCGACATCAGGGATGAGTTAGCAAGTTTGGATCATTGCCTACCATTGAATGTCAGTACTGTAATTGAAGACGAATGTAACACAATTAATTGGCGAATCATTCTGGAAAAGAACTTATTCGGACTGACGGCTCGGATATACGCATAAGATGTGGACATACGGCTGATTCATTAGCTCCAATCCAATCATGTCGTAACCATTTTTCGACCCAAGTATTGTGTTGACAGTC
Source organism: Allium sativum (assembly GCA_030737875.1). Taxonomy (NCBI): domain Eukaryota; kingdom Viridiplantae; phylum Streptophyta; class Magnoliopsida; order Asparagales; family Amaryllidaceae; genus Allium; species Allium sativum. The sequence continues at coordinate 36,304,602 of JASFAX010000020.1, read as the reverse complement.
ACTGGTAATCACTTCCATAGTTATTAAAATTAGGTGTCGTCACCGCATTCTGATGCACTTGTAGGTAGGAAGCTTTTGTGTAAAGGGGTGTGAGTCAGCTTTGTGTTATGTTCAAATCGGAGTTTACTGGCAGGGCGTTGAGACTTTGGGAAACCAGTGAACCGACTATGGGATCTCGAGAACCTACATCGAGTTATGAATTTTTTATTTTGGGTATCGAGAACTTGTCTCAATTCCCATGTGCCTCGGGGAACTATTGATTGTGTTTCTCCACCAATCTTTCGATTCGGGGCTATATGCCTGACTTGCCTAGTATTGGTGGAAGGTCAGATGCTTTTGAGACCTGAGCTTTTGGGATCTGAATTACCCTCGATGCGAGGTGGGCGTTACTCTTTAGAAATGGTTGCTTTGAATCTTGCGGCGATGGTCAAGATGGTGCAAGGATAGGTAGAGCACTGCTCCTAAGCTCGAGTACTTGCCAACTGAAGAAGATGTGAGCGATGAACACTCAGAAGTGAAATATTTGCTTCTTTTGCTGGGCAGCTCCCCTTTGAGCGGAGGCGACACCAGGCTTTGCCCCTGTGCTTTCTTGGGCACCTGAGCCCCGATTGGAGTTCCAGCGGGAACAATCTGGAGAAGTAGGAGAACTCGTGGATATGGGATCCCACATTTATATAAGTCACTTTGGAGGAGGAAAACTTGTGGTTGGCCGAAGTTCTATTGCGACGGGCATAGCAGATGTAAGCGTTCAAACAATGCAAGCTTTGTTGGAAGATCAGGAAGCCCGGCTAGTGGCAAAGTCTTAGGAGTCAGAAGGGAAGAGGGACAGGATGAGGCTGCCATACAAGATTCATGGGCAAAGGCTAGGAAGGATGTCGAGGAGAAATATGTCGATGTGGTGGCGAAGAAGTAGGTCGATATTGTGGCGGAGAAGGAGAGGGCCTCTGAGTAGGCTAGGAAAAAAGGAAAGTCGTCGATGATGCCCGCCAAAAGAGGGCGAGGGGATCCTTAGCAAACTTGAAGCAGATGCAGTTATGTGACTCCAGGCCAGGGAGCTGGCTGATCATAAGGTTGCCGAAGATCCCGAGATGAGAGCGGAGTTGGGCGCCAAGAAGACTTAGGGAGAAACCTAAGCATCCTTGCTTCTTATATCGTTCCTAAGTCGTTGTCATGTATTGCCATCAAGGAGGTTACGATAATTTACAAGCGGCGAGGATGATGGCAGGAGGCGCGCATCGATGTCTCATTAATCTGTCACTCTTGTGAAGAATAGAGGAGGGGGAAGCGGTTCTAGAAGGAAAGGGCCCATCACTGGTGATGGCTTGCTTAGTGTCGAACCATTACAGAAAAAAGAAAAGAAAAAAGAAGGATGAGTAGCATTAGTAATTGTTAAAGGAATTATAGATACTTTAGGTTAGGTAGACCGATAGTATGTGGAAGTGTGGCCCTCGCTTTCGGTCCTTAAAGATTTGGTGTGGTTTTCATGTACACCCTATCATCAGAGAGAAGAGATTTTAGAAATATTGTCTGTTCGGGGTGTGTGTTTTTGAAAATGAAATATGAATTAGTAAAGATCATGATTTATGTCGAGTGTTCGGATGTTCTTCTCTTGTTTTCCAGTATCCTATACTTGCATCAGCGTACTTGTCGTTATGCTTAAAAAAAATGCAATCGGAGACCACATTCTAGGTTGAATCCAGAGAAGCGAGATAGTGTGCTGGTTTTAGTACGTTTCCCTCAGCTCCGGAAACCCATAGTTTGCGAAACCAGGCTAGTCGTTAGCTGTTTTGGGTTGCTCGGAGTTAGTCCCAAGTGGAGTAAAGGCGTAGGATGTTGATTAGTCTAATGGTTTTGCTCTTCCGTCGTTCATTCAGGTGGTGAGCGATGACATCTTTTATTAACCAGAGAAAAACCCGGATTATCAGCACGTATGGTTCGATCGTAGCCATGGGCTACACCTAATCCTTTAAAGCTTCAGGGAGAAAACGATTTAATGTCGGTCTCGGTGCCCCGCCGAGATTCGACAGATGTCTGAATCCCGACCCTAGGGGTCGGGTTAAACCGTGTGAGTGGTTAGCCGTGTTGGTGGTTAGCCTCGGATAGGTTGGCTTATGGTCTGCCTCCAAGTCTTGGGACTTGAAGGCTGAACGATCTATCCTCGAACTCAGCGTTGAGCCGAGACTCGAGTTATAGGTTATTTATACTCGTTCGCTTCATGGGCCAAGGACTTGAGTAGCGTTGCCAGCTTTCATGCTCGGGGTGTCGATCAATGCCAGTGGTGTTTATCCACGATGTGGGCTCAAGGTTTGGATGGCGGCATTGGCTCCCGTTCTTGGGGTGTTGATGCGACAATCCGGAGTTGTTGTACGAAAGTCAGCTTTAATGGTTAGTTAAACATGTCATGCACGGGGCAAGCGAGGAGTAAGGACAAAAGGGACACGGGAAACTGAACACCATTTCTATTGATAACTTTGGCATTCATTGCCTTTACAATGCCTTGAATTGTAGGAAAACAAAACATCATTAGAAAGCATAAAAAAGTATACATTAAGTTATGTAAAGTTGCGGCGAAGATGTTCGCTATTCCACGTCCATTGAAGCTCGACGCCATTCACGGTAGAGAGTTTGATAGTCCCATTACTGAGTTTCTAGTGTATGACGTACGGGCCTTCCCATCGAGGAACGAGGACAACTGGTGGATGAAAGACCCATTTTAGGATGAGGTCGCCAATGTCGAGGTCCTTATGACGGACTCTGGAGTTGAAGTATCGGGCCACTCGTTGTTGTTCGGTGGAGGCATGAGTTCAACTTCATTCCTTTTTTGTTCGAGTATATTGGGCGATCCCAAAAGTAAGTCTTGATTGGTCTTCAGATCTAAGTAGTATACTTGATGAGATTGAAGGTTCAGCTCAATGGGGTTGATGACTTCAGATTCATAAGCAAGGGCAAAGGGAGTGTGGCCGGTTGCTGACTTGTGAGTGGTTCGATAGGCCCATAGGCCAGAGGAAGTTCATCTGCCACATGCTCCCAGCTTTTTCCAAAGCTTATTGATGATGGATCAATCACATTGTTGAAAGCCTTGACTTTCCCATTTTCTTGAGGATGAGCCACCGCTGGGAATCTCTTCTCAATATTCTGTCACTGACAGAAGGTTTTGAACTCGGCGCTCTCGAACTGAGTTCCATTGTCGGAAATGATGGCCTGAGGGACCCCGTAGCGGGTGATAATGTTGCAGACGACGAAAATGATTATTTTCTTGGTAGTTATTGTGACTAGAACTTCGACTTCTGCCTATTTGGTAAAGTAGTGCACTGCGATGATAGCATAGAGTGCCATGCCTTTGGCCGTTGGAAGAGTTCTAGTGATGTCTATTCCCTACATGGTAAATGGCCAAGGACCGACCATTCGCGTCAAATCTATAGGCGGAGCTCTTGGAATCTTTGAGAAGCGTTGGCACTTATCGCACTTGCGAATGTAGTCCGCCGCGTCTTGATCGAGCATGGGCCAGAAGCAGCCATGCCTGATGATCTTTCTTGCCAATTTTTTCCCTCCAATATGGTCGCCGCACTCGCCTTCATGTACATTTGTTAAAACACATTTGGCATCGTTATGGGCTATGCATCTGAGCAACGGGACAAAGAAGCCTCTGCGGTAGAGTACTCCTTCCATGAAAAGGTAGCGAGTTGATTGGTGAGTGAGCGCTTGTCTTTCTTTGTAACGTATCGGGAGTGTCCCACATTGGATATAATTCTTGATCGGGGTCATCCAAGATTCAGGTTCGGTTTCGGCATTCATGACCACCTAGTTTGCATTTGTTTAATGCTTCGTGAATTCAGCACTTCGACTGGGAAAACCGCATAAGCTGTGAATCCTCGGAGCTCGCCAATTTGGGTAGCGAATCTGCTCTTTCATTTTGTTCTCGAGGAATGTGCGTGATGACAAAATGGTCGAAGTTGGTGAGCAATTCCAGAACTTAGGTCAGATATAGGGCGAGTCATTATCCCTTGGGTTGATATTCTCCCTGTACCTGGAACACGATGAGTTGTGAATCGGAGAAGTTTTGGATGGTCTTTAGCTTAAGTTCGTTGCTATTCTACGTCCGGCTATCAAGGCCTCATACTTTGCGCCATTGTTGGTAGCAAGAAAGTTGAGCTTTAATGTGTAACAAATTGGGCGTTCATCTGGGGTGATGAGCACAATTTCGGCTCTAGGACATTTTTTGCTGGAGGACCCATCCACTAATAATTTCCATTGAGTGTCGAGAGCTCCGATGTCCTCTGTAGGAGTCTCCTCGAGAGTAGTGAATTCTACTATGAAATCAGCGGGAGTCTGTCCAAGGATAGCTCGACGGGGGATGAATGTTATCTTAAATTGGCTCAGCTCCATACTCCAATTAATAGTCGTCCAGATGCCTCGGGTCGTTGTAGGACCGGTCGTAGTCGTTGGTCGGTATAAACATTTATGGGATGAGACTGGAAGTATGGTCGAACGTTCCGAGAGGAAATCAATAAGAAGAATGCTAGTTTCTCAAGCTTTGGATAATTATTCTCTGCCCCTTTCAATCATTTGCTTATGTAGTAGACAGGTCAGTGGACACGGCCTACGAGGTGCACTAATGCCGAGATGATTGCCTAAATACGCGTCCATGAAGGACAACAGCTGATATTCGGTGGTCAAATCGATGAGGCGATCGATCTTTGGAAGTGGTAAGCTGTCCTTGGGACATGCATTTTTAATGTCAGAAAAGTCGATGCAGGTTCGCCAATTGTCGTTTTCTCACTTAACCATAACTGGTTTGCAGACCATTCGGGGTAGTCCGCTTCGCGAATGAAGTTGTTGCTAAGTAGACAATTTACATCTTCTTCGAGTGCTCTGGACCTTTCGAGTCCAAAGAAGCGGCGTTTCTTCTTAACCGGAAGCATCGTAGGATCAAGATTTAACTGGGGACAAACGATTGCAGGGTTGATGCCCCTTATGTTTGAGTGAGTCCAAGCAAATACATCCAGATTAGCCCTTAGGAAATTCATAAGATCTTCTTCTATTGCGGGGTGGAGTTGTAATCCGATTTTTAGTACCCTCGTTAGATCATTGGATTTGATTGGAACGTGCACCGTAGGTTTGACTGGAGTAGCCCTTTCGTACTCGGGCTCTTCGTCCTTCCTTGGATCGAGATCGTCTGAAAGACGGAAGTGGTGCCTGAGCCAGGGCCCACATGTCGTTGATTGCTATGTAGAGACGGTCCTTGCGCAAGAAGCCGGAGGCATGGCTTTTCCTTTGTCCCTGTTGCGCGCATTCTTCCATTCTATTGCGTAGCACTCTCTAGCATTTTCTTGGTCGCCTCTAACCATTCCGATCTTGTATTCCATACGGAACTTCATCAGGGAGGACCATGGTGACATGTAGACTCTGAATTCTGCAAGGAAGGGACGTCCTAAGAAGACATTGTAAGGGGAGACAATGTTAATAACCACGAACGTGAGGACTCAGACTCAACTACTGACCCCATCACCAAGTTCAACAGGTAAGTCTATCATGCCGACCGGGTGATTGGAAGATCCATTGAAGCCATTGATTGTGGTGTAGCATGTTTTCAAGTCCTTGGTTTCGAGCTTCATTTGATCGTAAGCAGCTTTGAAGATCATATTAAATGAGCTTCCCGAGTCAATCAGTACCCTTTGGACAGAAGCGGCACCGATCTATGCTGTAACAACGAGAGAATCCGTGGTTGGGATCTCAATTCCCTTAGATTCTCTTTCGTGGTAGACTATGTCGTCCTGCATTGTTTGTTGGAGCTTAGCAAGTATGGACTCGTCCGGAGCGGAACAAGCTTCAAGGGTGGCATGCTTGATAGAGCTTACATACTCTTCCACTTTCCGGATGCTTTCATGTGTGGGGTATGGCCCGCCAAAGATAGCATTGATCACAATTCCCCGCCTTGGGTTATATGGACCTAGAGTCGCCTTGGCAAGTGCTGGAGGCGTTGGCGCATGAGGACCTGAGTTTGATTTGGGAGGAAATCGTTCTTAGATGTACTTCTCAAGGTTCTCCTCGCGGATTAGATTTTCAGTTGCGTCTTTGAGTTGACGGCTATCATTGTTATTATGCCCGTACATGTCATGGTATCGACTGTACTTGCCGATATTCTTCTCTTGATTAGTGGATTCCCTGTTGTATGGAAGCGTGTTACACGTTTCCAGGTAGATTGTTTCCAAGTCTTCATTCAGCGGGGTGTTGTTCTCGTATGCCCGGTCGGGGCCAGGCTTTTTGGGTTTCGTAGTAACCTGGTTGTTTTTGCGACCGCCTTGCCTACCGTTATTCGGCCTTTGTTTGTAAGGACCTGCCTCCTTGTCCCCATTGAAGAGGCCCCATTCTGTTTCCCTTTGACATTGTCATTGATGGTATCCGCATGTGGATTGTTGGGAAGACTGGCTGTAGAGAATTGGTTTTATCTCGCTTCTTCTTGATATAAGTACTGCCTAGCTTTACATGGAAAGCGTCGATGCTTTTAGGCTGCTTCCTGTAAAGCCCCAAATTCAGAAGTAGGGAGGACACTTTCTCTAGTTGAAAAAGTACGGTGCGAGGATCCGGATCTTCGACCTTGGCGAGGGTGTTGTTGAACTGGGAGAGACAACTTTTGAGCGACTCGGCAGGTCCTTGTTATAGGTTGGATAGAGCAAGGGAATTCTTTGGAGTCGGGATATGCACTCTGAATTGCTTGACCATTTATGTCGCTAACCAGCTAAAGTTGTCGATGGAATCAAATGGGAGGCAGGAGAACCAAAGTAAACCGGTCCCTGATAAGAAGACTGGGAAGCACTTGCACTTGACTAGGTCGTGGCCCCAGCTCGAGTCCATTTTCCATTCATATCGATTCAGGAAGGCACAGGGATCGATTGTGCCATTGAAGAGCGGCATCTACGGGATACTAAAGCGTCGCGGCCACTCGGCTTCGTTTACCCTTCTTGTGAAGGGTTTACATCTAATGTGGGCCTCCCATGAATCATTCATGTTCCCTTGCATTTCCCTTATGATCCTTCGGACCATGTCAGGGAGATAAGTTAGATTGGGATCTGCCATTGGAATCCATGGATTTTGGTGAGAATCTGGAGTTTTTTTGCGAGGGCTTCTCCTATGACGAATGTTCGGGTTGTCTTCTTCCATATCCTCGACATCCATGATCGGGTTCCGGTACCGACGATGAGGCAGAGCATGCTAATGTGGATCCTATTCTTGAAGAGCGCAGGCTACTGGAATAGTAGGTTCATCATCCTGATTGGCGTTTGTCGGGGTTTGTCGGTGAATGGGTTGTTTGGTCGGACCTGATCTGTCATAGATGATCAAGCGAGAGCGATCTCGGTACTGCACCCCCTCGCTATATGTGACTGTAGCTCGGTCGTCGTTACCGTCTCCATTGTCGTTGGCGTAGCCATTGCCGTTGCCGTTGTCGAGGGAGTTGGTGCAGACGATGACGTTGTTGATAACTTCTTTAATGCGGGCCCCTCGACTCAGAAGAGGAAGTTTTCGAGATAACTAGTCGAGGTCGAGCATTGTTATGAGCTAGCTGAAGTCGAGCAACGACGTGCTGACTTTCTTGAAGTTGTCATATAAGGTCGATGTTATTCCTTGATGCTTAATTGAGCTCGACAGCTATGTTCCCATTTTTTTCATTAAGCGGGCGGATATGTGCTTGTGTTGTGGGCGCTTCAGAGTCTACAGGAGTAGCAGTATCCATAGTGGCCGGGATATCCGCCGACTGAGGCTGTTGGGAAGTTCCACCTTCGGCTATGGCTGAAGAGTCGATCATTGCGTTCTTCGGTTGCTTTGACATCTGAGCGGACTCGATGGTAGGTTTAGCAAGGGAACCTAAAGCTCATTGAAGTCGAGATGACAAAGTGCGTCAAAGGCACAAATCCGATTTTTCTAAGTGAAAGCACCAAATGTTGATGGCAAAAAATTTCGTAAACACCCAAGATTCCAATTACAAGGAACTATTATTTTGGTCGTGTAACTAAGTGCAGAAAGCGGTAAATAAAACAAGAGATTTGTAACACCCCGAATTTTCTGAGAATATTAAAATTAACAAATTCAAGAACACTTAATTTTTAGAAGAAGAATTAAGTGAAATGGGTTGCGCTATTACATTTGTCTCAAAATTTTGGTCAAGATAGACATTTGGTTTGCATAAAACAGATACCTTATGAAGAAGTTATTAAGCCTTGAAGATTGTATGCATATGAGAAAAATATATATATAAAGATATATATAAAAATTAAATAAATAAATATGCAAAAAAAGTTCAAAACAGCGAATCGGAAAGGGGAATAACCGAACCATCCCATTTTTAAGGTCGACCCGAGCCTCGCTGGGTCGACTTGGGGTTGGTTCAGGGTGTTTGGCTGTCAACCCATGGGCCGATTCGCTCTAACGCGGATGTGGCATATGATTGGTTCTGATGGACTCCTTGCTGAGTCATTAGGGCTGATGTGGCTATTCTATCTTGTCTGAATGGCTTTAATTTGCTCTAGGTTAATCTAACAGTTCCTATTAAATCAAACTTCTATATAAGCAACCTAATACCTCAAACCTAAATCATATTAAAAATCAAACCAAGAGCCGTCATGCTGCCATTGGACAACTTCGAGTAGCCTCCATTTAACTTGAAGCAAATTAAAAGAGACAAACCAAATCAAATCAAAATTAAACTAAAACAACGATTGTCTACATCAAAGGCGAGCATTTCAACTTCAGAATACAGATTCCAGAAATCAAGTATGACTTTTATAAGTTTAGTTATCTTTTAGATGTAAATAAATTTAAGACGTGATTTGATATAAAGTTAAAAAGAGAATTATACCATGTTGTATAATATTGATGATGCTAATTCATGTTTGTTTCTTGTGATGATTTTATCATGAATTGTCTTGGAATGTTTGTGGCTTATTGGACTTGGTGTTGGATCTATTAAAGATTGAGAATGAAACTATCAATATCATATGCAATTTATATGTTTCATGTTAAGATCTACATATATATGTTTATATGATTAATGCAAGTTGTATGTATTACATTAGATCCAAATCAAGATCTACATATATATATTCATATGCTTCATGTTAGATCCATAAGCCTATATATATATGTGTTCATATGCAAGTTACAAGATCCAACATTCATATGCTTCATGTTAGATCCATAAGCCTATATATATGTTCATATGCAAGTTACAAGTTTTATGTTGGATCCATGTCAAGATCTAACTAGGTTCATATGATTAATGCAAGTTATATGTTTTATGATAGATCCAAGTCACGATCTAATTACACATATGTTCATATGCAAGTTACATGTTAGATCCAAAACTAGATCTATATTTATATGCATGTTTGTAAAGTGGACTTATGCAAGTTCACCTTGTTAGATCTAGTTCACACCTATATGTTGATGTTAAAATAATACATGCCTTGTGGTTGGACATGTCATGATTATGTCATATGCTAGTTTATAATTGAGCTTATGTTTACACATTCCTAGATGTACATATTAACATGTTTTAGGCTTATGATTATCTAAGTCTAAATTATATGCAAGTTCATGTGACATGTTAAATTATATGAATAAAGTTTTATGCAAAATTTACATGTTTGGTTGAATCTATATTATGCATGTTCCCTTCTTTACCTCTTTTTTATAAATTGGGCTAATATGTGGGCCCAATGACTATATGTGATTAATACGAACGAACAAACGGGGGTAACGTTGGGATAGTTATTAAATCAAAACATGTTAATAATGTAGGTGGGCCCAAAACCATGTAAATGGTTATGGACATGAATGGTATAATCTATACCATTAGTCTTGAACATAATTAAAATATGTGACATGCAACACTTGTAGAAAATTCACATATATAAAATGTAAAAGATGAATATGCCTAACCCGAGGTTAGACTGAGTTGTGGTGTATACCTGCCCGGAACCGACCGGCACATCCAGTAACCACAACAACACATGTCTAATGTGAGAGGTTAGTGCATCAAGCCCAGAAAGACTCGAGGTTAGACAGAGTTGTGGTGTAAAACTGCCCGGAACCGACCGACACATCGAGTAACCACGACAATACCTGTCTAATGTGAGTGGTTGGTGCTTTAATTAATTAACTAAAGCTCATGAACAATCAAGGTAGAAATGGTGAGGATAATTAATGGAACACTTAACCAACTTAACATGTTAACAAGACAAGATTGGTGGGGTTAAGTAATTGAGGAAACACTTAACCAACTTAACATCTTAACTGGACAAGATTGATAGGGGTTAATTCAAACCAAGGACACTTAACCAATTTAGCATGTTGACTAGAAAAACCCTAGGAACGGGGACCCGTTTCAGTATTAACCCACATGGATGTATCAAGGTACCCTGAACTAAGCAGGGTGGAGCACAATTAGTAGGCTGAATATAAGCGGTCAAAAGGGCGGCGATTAGGTGCGTCAGTGTAGGTTCCGATGGAGTACGGGCGTGCACGGGCTCCGGCGTGGGAAAAGCAGGCACTGGGCACCAGGCGTACACTTGTGCATCTTTGAATCATGTCAAGGTTTCCATTACAGGACTTGATACACCCTATACTGGAACCAGCACAAGTACTTAAAAATCACGTGGGGCCGCATGACACCGGGAATGCATGAATGCGAGTAGGAGCCGATCAATACATGAATGGGATCACTTTATCATGAACATACATTGCTAGTTAAACAGCTCTTAGTGGGGTGCAGAGAAGTAAAAGTGGGCGCGATAGCCAAATCTAGTTAAATCTTACTTTGCCTCATTTTAGGACTACTCTATCCTTGTGGTATCATTCTAAGTTCAGTTTATTCATGTCATAGCCTTTTACTTGTTTATATCCTATTGAATAACTGGGCTTACCAGACTTATGTCTGACCCATTTTCCTTTCACTTTTTTTCTTCCGTTCCCACCCTCCCCCCACAGGTCCGTAGGGAGGATAAACTTCTTCTTACTCCAGGTTATCCAAAGCTTGAAGACCGTAAATATAAGGCTTGGACTTTCCTTTTTGAGCTATGGCTATGGTCATGTACTTATTGGGGATTTATGTCATTTTATTTTCAGTATTGCTTCTTTATGTTTTCAAGACAGATGAAAAGTTGTAATAATTTGGGAGGTTGAAACAGTTGTTGAATTGTTGTGTTGAACAAGTATTTATGAAATAATATTGATTTTTTACCACTGCATAAATTTTCTGTCTTGTAATTTATTAGCATCTTGTACCATAAAATGCTCCACCGAAGTTAAGGCATTCCCTTTGAGAGTGACCTTAATGGAGGTGGGGTGTTACAATTGGTATCAGAGCTGAAGGTTACCAGATCGGATAAAATTTTTGAAACCATTTTTCAAAAAGAAGTCATAAAGAAGCATTTTCAAGAAAAAGTGTTAATTTAAATAGGCTTAATCGCCAAAGCCATATGCATTATCCTTCTATTCTTCGTTTTGAATCTTTACTTTTTGTTTCAACATCTTTGGGGATCTTAACCTTCCAGAGGGTGTACCGATACCTGGCTGGTTCAAGAGAAGCCTAGAAGCTAGGTCCAATGACGCAAGCCCAGCGGACATTCTTCCTCCCTCAGCTGCTCCTCCTCCTCCTCTTCCTCCGAGAGGAAATGCTTTCTCAAAGATCTGTAGAAACTTTAGATCCATAGGTGGAAAAGGCTTTAAAGGGAGAGAATCATTCGTGGAAGATGGAAACTGGCTCAAGGAGACTGAGGACTTATTCGTTATCTTTGAAGTAGTTGAGAGGCAGAAACTACAGTTTGTGGTGTAGTTGGTCAAAAACGAGGCCTCCTTCTGGTGGGAAGTCACTAATGCTGAAAGACCGATAGAAACTTAGGAGGACTTCAGGGCGAGATTTGAAATAAAGTTCCTCTCACAAGCTGAGCAGGGCCTACAAATGGAGCAGTTCCTATCACTTAAATAGGGTAGCTTGTCAGTTAAAGAATATGCCAATAAATTCAACCAGCTTGCTCGATTTGGACTGGAGTTAGTAAACACTCCACACAAGAAGGCTCTCCGCTTTACCAAAGGACTGAATGAGCCACTGCAAGGTTTGGTAATGTCCCATATTCCTATGGGAGCGACTTACGAGAGACTGGTGGACAAGGCTCTGTTGCAAGAGGAGAACAAACATGGCAAGAAGGAGGTGAAGAAGGAAGTGCCTCAAAACAAGAAAGGAGATGGATCTCAGAACAAGAAGACGGACCCCAAGAAAGGCGGGAAGGCTAATAAATCCCATAAGAAGATGAAGTGCAATTTCTGTGGGATACTTGAACACTTGGCTAGGGACTGTAGAAAGAAAAACAGGAAATTGGGCGCTTTTTTCCAGTGCGGGGATACTGGACACTTGTCTAAGGACTGCCCAAAAAGGCAAGGGCGGGGACAGAGGACTGGATCATCTTCTGGAGGGCAGGTCATGCTCTCGTTTCACCTCTGCAGGAACGAGGTAGACATATTTCTGTTGAGAGTTTAGTTTATCTGTTTGATAATCCTGTTCGTACTCCCTTTGATTCTGGTGCATCGCACTCTTTTATATCTACTGCATTAGTTGAATCTCTGCACCTAAACACCCATATAGTAGAGGATCCCTTGGTTGTTTCAAATCCAATTAGGGGCTTAGTTTATTTGTCAATGATTTGTTTGGATTTAGAAATCTCTATTTTAAGTGTTGGGTTTAAATGTAATGCTTATGTTTTGGGCTTCACGGGCTATGGCCTGATACTAAGCATGGACTGGCTATCTAGTAATGGTGCCGTCCTCGGTTATGAAAAGAGAGTGGTTGGACTCATGACTCGCCTAGGTAACACTCTCGAAATTTCTTGTAATCCCATGATTTCTCTTATGCTAAGTTATCTAAAATCTCTTGATACGTCTGTTGAGAATTTGCAGTCTTTTAGAGTGCTTCGTGAATACTTGGATGTGTTTGAACAGGTAAAGGGTTTACCTCCGAAGCGGGAGATAGACTTCTGCATATACCTCATTGACAATGCAATACCCATTGCTTTACCCATTGGACACATGGCTCCAAGGGAGAGAAAAGAACTCAGCAAGCAAGTTAAAGAGTTATTGAAAATGGGTTCATAAGACGGAGTATTCCTGAATGGGTTGCTCCAGTAGTTTTCACGACCAATGCCGATGGTTCACTCCGCCTATGCGTGGATTATAGGGAGCTGAACAAGCTGACCAAGAAGAATAGGCACCCACTCCCAAGAATTGACGATCTGTTTGACCAACTCGTAGGAGCATCTGTTTTCTCCCAACTAGATCTGGCTACCGGGTTCCATCAGCTAAGAGTGGCTGAGGATAGCATTGACAAGAGAACATTTAGGACCCCAGATGGTTTCTTCGAGTGGCTTGTCATGCCTTACGGCTTGACAAACGCACCTGCCTATTTCATGGACTTGATGAGCAGGGTGTTCCGAGAATTCCTAAATAAGTTTGTGGTGTTCTTCGTAGACAATATTTTGATCTTCTCAAAGAGTGAGGAAGAGCATGCTCAACACTTAAGGGAAGTCATGGATACTCTCTGTGCACATTAGTTGAAAGCCAAATTCTCCAAATGCCATTTCTGTAGAAAAGAAGTCATATTCCTTGGACATGTGGTGTCAAAAGAGGGGTTAGCCGTGGACCCTGCAAAAGTGGTTGTTGTGCAAGATTGGAAGATTCCACGAAACGCAACTGAAGTCCAAAGCTTTCTCGGGCTAGCAGACTTTTACCAGAAGTTCATCAAAGACTTTGCGAAAATCTCAGCTCCACTTACAAGGTTAACGAAGAAGAACCTAGTTTTCGCTTGGGATTTGGATTGCAATATTGCTTTCCAACACTTGAAAAGGGCTCTAACAACAGCCCCAGTTCTTACATCGTCTGATGGGAGCAAGATGTTTACGGTATACACGGATGCATGCGGTACAGGATTAGGCGCTGTCTTGATGCAAGAAGGGAAGGTAGTAGCTTATGGTAGAAGGCAGTTGAAAGTACATGAGAAAAACTACCCAACCCACGACATAGAATTAGCGGCCATCGTTTTAGCTCTTAAGTCTTGGCGCCATTATCTCCTAGGTGAGAAGTTTGAATTGTTTACTGACCATAAATCGTTGAAGTATCTTTTCTTGTAGAAAGATCTCAACTAGAGGCAGCAAAGATGGATGGAGTTTCTTGCCTCATATGATTTTGATATTTCCTATACTTCTGGCAAGGGAAATGTGGTAGTAGACGTTCTGAGTAGAAAGAAGCTGACCTTATACCCTCTCTTTGTAGAAAGGCAAAGCTTGGAGTACATAGCCAACTTTGACTTTAGACCCTCCTCTGAATTTGTACCTGGCTTGTTAGCAACACTGGAAGTGTGGCCTACACTTTTTGACTCAATAGGATCTGCACAATGTAAAGACCCTCAGCTAGTAGATGTGATAGATAAGCTTATTAGGGGTGAGACTTCGAGTCACCTCAATAGATACTCCATCGATGATAAGGGATGGTTGAAACGGGATTGAAGGCTATGCGTCCCACAAGTAAGAGATTTAGTGAAAACGGTTCTAGAAGAAGCACACCATTCAAAGCTGACCATACACCCAAGTGGAGACAAAATGTATAAAATATCAAAAGAGTTTTCTTTTGGAATGGCATGAAGAGGGACGTAGCTGAATTCGTTTCTAAGTGCATGATACGCCAGCAGGTCAAGGCGTAGCAGAAGAAGCCTGGTGGTTTGCTTCATCCTCTAGAGGTCCCACAGTGGAAATGGGATAGCATTTCGATGGACTTTATTGATGGGATGCCTAGGTCAAGAATGGGCAATACCAGTATTTGGGTAATAATGGACCGACTCACTAAAAGCGCTCACTTTATACCTGTCAAAAGTAGAAGGACTGCCTCATCTCTAGCATCTCTATATCTTAAAGAGATAGTTCGACTGCATGTGATACCTTCCAGCATAGTAATCGATCGAGACCCTACCTATACAAGCGAGTTCTGGAAGAGTTTGCAAGAGGTTGTAGGCACACAACTATGTTTAAGCACGACCTACCACCCCCAAACCGATGGACAAACGGAAAGGGTGAACAGAGTCTTTGAAGACCTCTTGGAATTGTGTGTTCTTGACTTTGGAGGGACATTGGAAGAACATTTTCCTCTGTTGGAGTTCGCCTACAACAATAGCTACCAAGCTACAATAGGCATGGCACCATTCGAAGCCCTATACGGGAGACCGTGTTGATCACCAACCTGTTGGTGGGAATCCACTGATAAGCTTATACTTGGGCCAGACATGATTAGGGAAACCTATGAAAAGGTGGACCTAATAAGAAGACGAATGAAGACTGCTCAAGATAGACAGACGTCCTATGTAGATAAAAGAAGGACCAACCTTGAGTTTGAGGTTGGAGACATAGTGTTCCTTAAAGTATCTCCTTTGAGGAATGTTGTTCGCTTTGGATCCAAAGGGATATTGGCACCAAGATTCATAGGACCATTTCCTATCATTGAAAGAATTGGGACGACGGCCTACAGATTAGAGCTACCAGAAAAGTTGGCTGGAATTCACAATGTCTATCATGTTTCTCACCTACGGAAGTGCTTACATGAGTCTGCGGAAGTGGTGGAACCAAAAATAATAGAAGAGGTAGAAGTGGAACGAGAAGAAACAGTGAGAAGAATCCCAACTCGTATCATGGGAACGGAAGTCAAAAAGCTATGCAACAGTGAAGTCAAGCTTGTTAAAGTACAATGGAGTGACAATGAAGAAGACGCGACTTGGGAGACCGTAAGCAAGATAGGCGCAGCCTACCCTTATCTTTTTGAGGGTACATCTTTGATCTCTCCTTTATCATAAGTTTATTCATGCTTAGTTATCTTCTCGGTCCTACTTCTTGATCCTTACTAGAAATCAATGGATGTAAACATGTATTTGAAACATGTTATGGTTGATGGTTGCAAAGTAGTTGCAAGTGGTTGCTAGTGATTTCTCGTGGATGCATATGCACATACACATTAGGTTCTAGATTGACTCAATCACTTTCATATTACATTTTCATATGAACGCATGAAATTGTATGTGGATTGAAACTTAATGTGTTATCATATGGACGTGCAATTGTATGAATGGTTGTGCACTCATGTAGAATTATGAATAGGAAAAATTGCATACATTATGGACTCATGGCACTCTCATGATTCACATTAAGGAGGTCAACTAGATCAGTAGACCGCCAGATTTTGCACTATATAAGAGACATATACACACACTCTACATATGTTCATATGGCATTAGAAGTCTTTTAAGGAAAATGGATGGTTGCGGATAATGGATGAGTAGAGGGATGATTGGATGTTAAGATGCATTCTTCTTAACTTGAAGATTTCAGGGACAAAATCGTTTAAGGAGGGGAGAATGTAACACCCCGAATTTTCTGAGAATATTAAAATTAACAAATTCAAGAACAATTAATTTTAAGAAGAAGAATTAAGTGAAATGGGTTGCGCTATTACGTTCATCTCAAAATTTGGTCAAGATAGACATTTGGTTTGCATAAAACGGATACATAATGAAGAAGTTATTAAGCATTGAAGTTTGTATGCATATGGGAAATATATATATATATAGAGAGAGAGAGAGAGAAATAAATAAATATGCAAAAAAGGTTCAAAACATCGAAACGGGGGGGGGGGGGGGAATAACCGAACCGTCCCATTTTTGAGGTCGACCCGAGCTCCGCTAGGTCGACTAGGGGTTGATTCAGGGTGTTTGGCTGTCAACCGATGGGCCGATTCGCACTAAGGAAGATGTGGCATCTGATTGGTTTTGATGGACTCCTTGCAGAGTCATTACGGCTGATGTGGCTATTTTATCTTGTTTGAATGGCTTTGATTTGCTTTAGGTTAATCTGACGGTTCCTATTAAAACAAACTTCTATATAAGGAACCTAATACCTCGACCCTAAATCATATTAAAAATCAAACCAAGAGCCGTCATGCTGCCATTGGACTACCTCGAGTAACCACCGTTCAATAGAATTATACCATGTTGTATAATATTGACGATGCTAATTCATGTTTGTTTCTTGTGATGATTTTATCATGAATTGTCTTGGAAAGTTTGTGGCTTATTGGACTTGGTGCTTGATCTATCAAAGATTGATAATGAAACTTTCAATATCGTATGCAAGTTAAATGTTTCATGTTAAGATCTACATATATATGATTAATGCAAGTTGTATGTATTATGTTAGATCCAAGTAAAGATCTACATATATATATATTCATATGCTTTATGTTAGATCCATATGCATATATATATATATATATATATATATATTCATATGTTCATATGCAAGCTACAAGTTTTATGTTGGATCCATGTCAAGATCTACCTAGGTTCATATGATTAATGCAAGTTATATGTTTTATGATAGATCCAAGTCACGATCTAATTATACATATGTTCATATGCAAGTTACATGTTACATCCAAAACTAGATCTATATTTGTATGCATGTTTGTAAAGGGGACTTATGCAAGTTCACCTTGTTAGATCTAGCTCACACCTACATGTTAATGTTAAAATTATACATGCCGTGGGATTGGACAAGTCATGATTGTGTCATATGCTACTTTATAATTGAGGTTATGTTCACACGTGCCTAGATCTACATAGTAACATGTTTTAGGTTTATGATTATCTAAGTCTAAATTATATGCAAGTTCATGTGACATTTAAATTATATGAATAAAGTTTTATGCAAAATTTACATGTTTGGTTGAATCTTATTATGCATGTTCCCTTCTTTACCTCTTGTTTATAAATTGGGCTAATATGCGGGCTCAATGAATTTATATGATTAAAACGAACGATCAAACGGGGGTAACGTTGGGATAGTTATTAAATCAAAACATGTTAATAATGTAGGTGGGCCCAAAACCATGTAAATGGCTAAGGCCATGAATGGTATAATTTTTACCATTAGTCTTGAACATAAGTAAAATATGTGACATGAAACACTCGTAGAAAATTCGCATATATAAAATGTAAAAAATGAATATTCCTAACCCGAGGTTAGATTGAGTTGTGGTGTAAACCTGCTCAGAACCGATCGGCACATCCAGTAACCACAACAATACCTGTCTAATGTGAGAGGTTAGTGCATCAAGCCTAGAAAGAACCGAGGTTAGACTTAGTTGTGGTGTAAAACTACCCAGAACCGACCAACACAAAATTAATGCAACAAATTTGTTCAAAATCAATCAGCTAAAGGAAGCAGATATGAACGGCTAGGACTGTATACATCAACAGCTAAGAAAAATGTCGTGAACAGCTAGCATATACAGTACCTCCGGAAAAAAAAGTGTACCTATAATATATGTTTCAATTTCAAATTCTATGATTTGATATAACAGGACATAGATGAACAGCTAAGAAATTTAGAGGAACAACTAATACAAATTTTATATCCATACATCATGTATAAGGAACAACATCAAAACATATATGGATATATTTATCCAGGGTACGGCCTAATAAAACTAGAAAACTGTATATATGTATTTTTCCCATCTGATCTACACTGTCAGAATCCACTTTGATCCAACCAACAAGTGCTGAGAATCAAATCCGAACCCAAAATCTAACCTTAGGATTCAAGATTTTGATTGAAATAACAACTCGCAACCCTTGATAAACATCTTAACCAAGCTAACGCTATAAATATGGGTCACACGGAAGTGTTTCAGGACACCAAAAACCATTCAAACAATACAGTAAAACTAGGATAACCCATTCGGCAGAGATCAGAGAAATAATCACAAACAAACTATACTAGAATCAAGATAAATTGAAAGAAAAAAATTACTTAGCTTTCATCTGTTTAAGCCGTTCGCTCGACGACGATGGCGGCCTTAATCGTGACGCCAGGGTGATGGATCGAATGGCGGGAACAGGTTGCAAAGCCATGGATCTCGGTTGCTGAAATTAAATTGGGGGATTAGGGTTTTTCTCTTTGTTTCGGTCTGGAGTATTTTTTTTGAGGCGGCTACTGAATGAACAAGGGATCGGTGGTGAGGGTTTTAAGTGGAGAAGAGGTTCGGGTTCTTGTTTGGGCCGGTGATCAAAGAGGTAAGCACAAACTTTAATTCAAAGGGAAATATAGGTTTTAAAATTTAAGTTTTATTTCAAATTTGTTAATACGATTTCTCTCTCGTACGTTGTCGGATTTACAAACGATCAGTTGCATTGGGACCGTGGAGAAGAGTACTTCGAGATGGAGCAGGCCTAGTCCGGATCTGAAGTAACAGGAATTTTTATTCGAATTAAATGTCAGTTTAATTTGATTAAATTAGACTGTTCATCGGAAAATCAAAAATCCAGGTGAGTTAAACTCACTCAGCCCTTCCCGTTTATATTTTATATAAATTGGGTTTTTATTTTACATATTCTGATTTTGAGTGGTTGACTGTTTGCTGGATTATATATATACATTGTCAATTTAACAAAGGAAATTAAACGGTTGTTTAATTTCAGGAAAATACCCACTGTTTTGAGTCGACCGAAATGAAATAATTTCCCCTTGATTATTCATGTTTATAAAATCAACGTGATTGAAATGGTTTGAACTGTTCGTGTCATATGCTTTCTAATTGATGGTTGTTATTGTCAGATAAGGGAAATAGTTGTGATTAGGCAATTGATTTGATTGATAACAGTTGAATTGAAATTCAACATCTAGTTTGGTTAACCGGTAGAAATATTGGTTGAATAACCTGGCGTCACATCATTTGTAAACCAGTCATGATACAAATATGGATTTTTATCTGCAAGTAGGTCGACCTTTACGAGGATTACAAATTTATTTTAGGCTTTAAATATATTATTTTGAATAGAGAAATTTTAAAAGAAAACGAAAAAGGTATTACTAGTATTCAAGGGTTCATAAGTTATTATTAAATTGTTTTGATAAAGTAAATACTTGTGTTCGTAGAATATGTAAGCAGATGAGATGAGGATAACCTAACGGTTGAAAATTCGATTAATTGTCCCCTAAGAACAGTTAAATAAAGTTAATTATATTTTTAATTAATTTAAAAGAGGAATTAACTTGAATAGGCTAAAAGATAGTGTGGTTTGAATTTACCAAGTTAGTTTTGAAAAAGTGAAGTTATAAACAAGTTTATATTTGAACTCGGGTTTTAAAATAAAGTAATAAAAGGTTCTAAACGAATACGATAGGAGATGTTACTTAATATTTGAATTGAGTAAAAGGAGATGTAAATGTAAAGGGTTTATTTGAAACTGAAATTTATAAACAAGGTTTATAAATGGAACGTGAGTTAAACGTTGTTTTAAATTGGAAATACTGGATCATGGTATTAAGTTTAACCAAAGGATTTGGAAGGGAATTTCTCGAAAGGGAAAGGGAATTGAAAAGGGGTTTGTTTTGAGGTTGGTAAACCAGGTTGGAAATAGGTTTTTGTAATTCAGTTTGTGGAACAATGTTATTTAAATAAGTCCAGAATTTATAATAGTGATGTTAATAAGAAATTATTTAATTAAGCGATATTAATTATATTTCCAAAAGATAAGAAGTACATTAAAGCCATATTTTAAACTGGTAAGATGTGATTTGTTCTTGAATTACAACCCGTATTTACCTGTAGATAAGAACGTTGTTGATCAAGGTCTGAGAGGTAATTAAAATACCCCAACTTGAACGGCTTCGGTACTATCAAAGGGTAATACTAGTTGGTATTGGCAAGAATGGGTAATAAGATTTCCAAAGTAGTGGAAATGATATGTGATAATATTTTATTGAGTAACAAAATTTAAAGATTAGGCAATTAATTTTGAAAATCCAGGTGGTTCTAAGTACTAGACCTGGGAATCTATTTTTGTGATTTTATGGATGTTTACTTGATAGTTAAATAACCGACTATCAAGTCTGACCTTTATGATTGTTGGTACGGAAAGATCGGGATCGAATGTATATTCGAAAACCATTCCGACCAACAAGTACGAAATATATAGAGGATCAGGCGACGATCGAGATGGAGCATGTGAAGACCATAGATCTTCATAAAGCTGAAGAACCACTTACCATCTCTGATTCGACCCGGAGATATACTGGGTTCTGTCATGGTTGGAATCTGTGGATTGCAAGGACTATTGCTACTGATCCATGGGGTGATTCCTATATGGGATGCAGTAGGAGAGTACCTTCGGTTCATCCTGTTCCTGGATGACTTGTATGGACGAGTGTCTGACAGAGTATTTCCAATGGGCCACGTACGTTGATTTTTTCAAACGTATCATAGTTGGTTAGCTCCCAAATAGGGTATTTTTGTGGACGACAATTATTGATATCCAGAGGATCTGACGATGTGGCATTCAAAGTAAAGCATGGCTAGATATTCTGGAAGTACATTTTAACCTCAAGCCTCACAGCCGGGAAATGAAAAAAATCAGGCAGGCAGCATGGCTATGTGGGTCGCTCCCATTAGGATGCATAATCACCTATCTAGAGAAATTCCTTTTGTTTCTTACTTTATCGATTCTGCCCATACAGGAAACGGTGGTTTGAGTCAAACCGTTGGTGATATACATTCGATACACTCAAGGAAAATGAGTGGTCGGTCATGTGAGGGCCGGGTTGCAAGATGTTCTTGTTGAACCCAGTGTATTCGCCTCTAGAGATACACGAGCAGCAGGTGGTCCCATACCTTGTCAAGGTCGGAATCCAATCTTCAATAAGCGCCCACGGTTTTGTTTGTATATATATACGTGGAGTGTGAGATGCAAGCGTTCCACTAGATCGTTATTTACTTGTATTTAGGCATTATTATAATATTAGAAAAGATATTGATTTCGAAAACTGTTTTGGGTTATCGTAAGGTAAAAACCGTCCGTGTTTATGTGTGGATTTGGTCTTACGATTATCCTTTTCTTTCGAAAGGATTTTGAATTAATAATCAAGTTGTGTGATACCTTAATACTGTGCGAGTTTTTTCTCACTCTGGTCCACCAGACTGACCCGGTGTTTTGTAAATGCTCGGGTTAGCCCGGAGTGTAAAGGTTCAGGTTATCAGGTACTGCGAAGTCCAGAGACGAGCTGAAGATGATCAGACGAATGATATTCCGCTGTGTAATTATATGTGAGGACAGATTATTATAACTGTCCAGAGATGTGATGTACTCTGATATTAAAAGTATTTTCAAAAGCTCTCAATAAAGATTTATTTCTATATTATATTTTGTTCCACTGCGATGTGAGACTCTGTGTTGATTTCTCTTCTTCTTCTATTCTAACTTTCTTTCCTTCTTATCTCACCCTCTAATTTTTTTCTAATGACTATCCAGTGTTTTCGATGCTTGGAGGATCGGCATGAGATACGATAAGGTTATTTATGTCGATTTTCGGGGCCGGAAACTGCTGGGTCGTTACAGTTAACTAGACAAGATTGATAGGGGTTAAGTCAAACCAAGGACACTTAACCAATTTAGCATGTTGACAAGAAAAACCCTAGTAACGGAGACCCGTTTCAGCAGTATCCCACGTGGATGTATCAAGATACCCAAAACTAGGTACGATGGGGCACGATTACTGGGTTGAATATAAGCGGCCAAAAGGGCGGCGGTTAGGTGCGTCAGTGTAGGTTCCGACGGAATACAGGCGTGCACGGACTCCGGAGTGGAAAAAGTAGGCATTGGGCATCAGGTGTACACTTGTGCATCTTTGAATCGTGTCAGGGTTGCCATTATAGGACTTGATACAACCTATACTGGAACCAGCACAAGTACTTAGAAATCACGTAGAGCCGCATGACACTGGGAATACATGAATGCCAGTAGGATCCGATCAATACATGAATGGGATCACTTTATCATGAACATACTTTGCTATTTAAACAACTCTTAGTGGGTGCAGAGAAGTAAAAGTGGGTGCGATAGCCAAATCTAGTTAAATCTTACTTTACCTCATTTTAGGACTACCCTATCCTTGTGGTATCATTCTAAGTTCAGTTTATTCATGTCATAGTCTTTTACTTGTTTACATGCTATTAAATAACTGGGCTTACCAAACTTATGTCTGACCCATTTTCCTTTTGCTTCTTTTCTTCCATTCCCTCCCCCTCCCCCCCTCCCCCCGGGTCTGCATGGAGGAAACACTTCTGCTTAGTCTGGGTTAGCCAAAGCTTGAAGACCGCAGATGTAAGGCTTGTACTTTCCTTTTTGAGCTATGGCCATGGTCAAACACTTATTGGGGATTTATGTCATTTTATTTTCAGTATTGCTTCTTTATGTTTTCAAGACAGATGAAAAGTTGTAATAATTGGAAGGTTGAAACAATTGTTGAATTGCTATGTTGAACAAGTATTTATGAAATAATATTGATCTTTTTCCGCTGCATAAATTTTCTGTCTTGTAATTTATTAGTATCTTGTATCTTAAAACACTCCACCGAAGTTAAGGCATTCCCTTTGAGAGTGATAACGGAGGCGGGATGTTACAAGATTTATAGTGGTTCATCCTTGATAGAGGCCTACGTCCACTTTGAAGAATCATTGGAATAATATTTATCACCAAGGATTCCAAAGTTGAGATTAGCTCATGATTTCTCATTACATTCACTTTCATAATCATCATATGCTAAGTATTCAAGAAAAAGACAATTCAGTCCTTCTACTTCCTCAAAGAGGAGATACCATTAAAGAGGCTCTTGAAGCTCACTAGAGGTCCCAAGTGATAGAATTCCGACCCTTTTGAAGTGTGAGGCCAAAGGGTATTTGTAGGGGAGAGGTTAAGGAGGAGTAGGTAGAAATAGGGCACCTCACCCAGAATTTCGCACCCGACCCATGCGCTTGTATATATTTCGAACCCCTCCTTTGGGTACGAATTTCGAGCCCATTAGAGGTACGAAAATTGAACCCCAAGGGATATGAATTTCGAACCTCAATGGTACGAACATTATATAAACGCGGGCTAGAGGTTTGAGACTTGGACTGTAACACCCCGTAGTTCTGAAACACTAAGATTTGCAAATCAAGGCAGAATTAAAAGTTAAAATCAGAATCAAGGGAAACAGACTACGCCATTGTGTTCGTCTCAGAATTCTGCATGAAAGCGAGTCCGAGTTTGCGTAAATCGGAGTCCGTATGAGGGAGATATGGCCTCCGGAAGATTCAGCGAAGTTCAAAATTCAAAACAGGTCGAGTTCAAATTCAAAAATCGGACCCAATCTGGGCTAGGCGGGAATTTTCCCGCCCAAGACACCCAGGTCGACTGGGTAGTCGACCTGGGGCACCCAGGTCGACTGGGTAGTCGACCTGGGGGTCGAAACCCCCTGCTTTTTCCTGTTTTCTGCACCTAGTTCGTTCCTCTGTATCTAAACGCCATTCTGACCTGATTCGTCCGCCTAACACTATATAAACAGCCCTAGTCTTCTTCTCTATTCACAATTCTTTTCTATCCTTATGCTGCCTCTGAGAAATAAATAAACAAGTGAGTAAAATAATATATATAAAATAAATCAAGACGAGGAAATGCTGCTAAAAGATTTTCAAGAAGAGGTTCAAGTCAAGCCAGGATTCAAAAGGAGGTTCAAACAACTTCAACGACTGTTTTTCTACGAATCATAGCAACGCCATCTTTCTATTCTAATCTAATCTCTGTAAGTCAGTTATTTCTAGATTTGAACGTCATTCTCTGTTCGTGACATGAAATTAAAGGAATAAAAGAATATGCCAAATTTCTCTCTCTCTATTCGAATCCGTGCCTATACTCTTGAACTTAATTAAGAACTGTTATGATGCGAGGACAAATAAAACTGTGACTATGAAACTATGGACTTAGAACCATATGCCTCTTTGACTATGAACATTGCCTATGACTATGAACATTGCCTATAACTATGGACATTGCCTATGACTGTGACTGTGACTATGAGGATTATTTCCTCGACTAAGTCTATGCCTTTGATTAGGAAATATAAACTATTGCCTATGACATAACAAGGACATCTGTGATTAAACACCTGTGATTCATGACTAGGAAAGTGTTGCTTAAGTTTTGTGACTACGAAATTGGGTCTAAACCCGATTATCTATTCTGTCTATTCTCGGTTATCTTTGGTTTTAGACTTTGGGAATTTACCTATTAAGTTAGGTCTACCCATGTTCTTGAACATGCATCTCTATTCTGTCTATCCTTGGTTTTAGACCTTGGGAATTTACCTATTAAGTTAGGTCTACCCATGTTCTTGAACCGACGTAGTTATTCAACCCTTTTTATGCCAGTTAGTATATATATCTTTTGCATAGCATCTTTGGTTCATTCCCTATTTTCTACGAACCTAGCTTTATTTATAAGCTAGACTGAATCACGATTATACGAACGGTGGGAATGCGGTTTGGGAAAAAATATGAAATTTACTAAAAATGTAGTTTAACTTGGAAATTGCCATAAATTGGGAACATGTATTATAGCATGTTCATAGGAATGCAAATTGGATAAATTTGACATGAATTATAAGATGTGTAATTTGAATCTAGTATTGACATGTAAATCTAGCATTTACATGAATAGTGAACTAGAGTAATAAATCTAGTTTGACGTGAATTAGAATGATTGATCGGAATTGGATTAGCTAATTTGGCACGGTAAGTATATTGGCATAAATGTGAAATTGGCCATAATTGGGAATAACTATCAGATTTAGAAAAAATCATGGTTAGTGACACTTAATTTGGTATAGTTTACATACCAAAAAGCATAAATATGATTTAGGAAGGGAAATAGGCCATAGAAATAAATATAGACAATTTACATTAAAAGAGTAATTGGGAAATAAGTAAATTAGGAATAATTTACCTATAGAATCTGGCCTAAATGAGGAAATGTGAATTTAGACAAATTAAAGGTTTATTAACGACATCTCTTTTAATAATAAACCAGAAAGTTCTAGGGTGACAGAGAGGATAGTGTCTAGGCTTGGGTTTGGAAAATACAAGTTTCCTGCTCTCCCTGGCTATCCCTAACTGATCCGACGGACGGGATGGTTTACTTTCAAAATCTGATTTGAAAACTAATCAAAACCCTTTGAACTTAGAAAACACGAATATGCCTAACCCGAGGTTAGACTGAGTTGCGATGTAAACCTTCCTGGAACCAACCGGCACATCCAGTATTCGCAAAAATATCTGTCTAATGTGAGTGGTAGCGGCTTTAATTTATTTAGTTAAAGCTAGAACAAGAATGGTAGGGTTAAGTTAACTAAGACACTTAACCAGTTCAACATGATAACTAGACCGATGGGCGGGGTTAGGTTCAGACTGACACTTAACACAGTTAAGCTAGAATGGGAGGGTTAAGTCCATAGGAACACTTAACCAACTTAACACAGTTAAGCTAGAATGGGAAGGCTGAGTCCATAGAGACAGTTGACCAAACTCAAGGTAGCAAAACGAGACTTGTAGGGGTTAAGTAAAGTTAATACACTTAGCCAAATTAATATGTTAACTAGACTATAGGTTGGGGTTAAGTAAAATCTAATACACTTAGCCAATTTTGATATGTTAGCTGGGCTAGACTGCAGGGTTAAGTAAACCTGAACACTTAACCATCAGGTTGTGATAAAGGAATGAGGTTAAGTCTAAAACATGAAGGGATAATACTTAACCATTAATAACATGTTAGTTAAGACAGACGGGCAAGGTTAAGTTAAAAAGGAACACTTAACCAATACAGGGTGAATGGGTAGGGTTAAGTAATAAGAAATACTTAACCAATATAACTTGGTTTGTGGTGGGGTTAAGTCAACATGAATTACTGATTACACTTAACTGATATAACAGGATGATTGAAGAGGGTTAAGTTGGCTTGAATTGACTAATGATACTTAACCAATCAAAATTGACGGGAAAGGGAACTAAGTAGCAAACCTTAGTTAAGAAAACAACGATTCTGGGAACTAAGTGGTAAATCTTAGTTAGCAAAACTAAGTAGTAATTCTTAGTATAACACGGGAAGGAGCGAATGTCCGTCTGAGTAGAAAGAAGGCTCCAACGAATTGGGTTACGAAGCCCGAGGCTTCGAGGGGACGTGAGGGTACTCTTGGTATCCCTCTGTGAGGCTGCAGATGATCCGCCTGGGCCCACAGAGGTTAAGGTCTGGGTAGAAGAACCAGGGTATGCCTTGGTTGCAATAAATGGCAACCTAAAGACTAGGATGGACCGGCGTGATTCGGCGTGCAAACGGTAGCCCTGTGATAGCGACTCGTCGTCTACCATCCATCTTCAGTCAATCGAGATACGTGAAGCGGAAAGGCGGAGAACTCCAAAAGATCATATACTTGCTATCTAGTTATGGTTGCGGATGGCCATAGGACAGTGGGGCATAGGGGGCCTGCGTATAGTTATCATTTTTCAAGGTGTGCCTTTCATTAGTTGAGGGAGGGCTCAAGTGGGACCATAGCCACTGGAATAAAAACAGACCTTAGCATCTGCATCGGCGGATATCTGAAAGCTCCCAACCAAGTTCTGTATTCCTTGATTTTCCCTGACACAGGACTCGGGTCGCACATTACAGGACATGTGCATATCGACAAGCGATAACGATTCGCGATACATGCGTGGGGAAGTATAGGAACATATACCACTCTAGGTATTGTGTCCTAGACTTGGGGGCATCGTTCGAAAGATAGCATAATTCCTAGTTGAACTAGGTGGCATAAATCCTGAATTCGTGAAGCGTTCAGCATACAGCGTAAACTCTAGTTGAATCTAGAAGGCACTTGGTAGAAAACCCTAGATTAGATCTAGGTAACAAATAAATAAATGGATGTCTGAAGGCGATGGAAAATACAGGGACTGGGATCACGTTATCTTTACTAGTTGGGACACTAGTTAGGTGGTGCAGAGATATAGAAACCAGTATAACAAGGAAATAGTGAAGCGGCGAAAGTATTAGAGCATATCCAGTTTATCTTAGCTTAGCATATCTTGAGTTAGTCTTGTCTAATCTTGCCAACCCTATCATCATGGTGTTATCTTGTATTCAGTTAATTCATGTCGTTTTGTTGTTCCATGTTCACATGCTAGAAGTTACTGAACTTACTCAGGCTTTATGTCTAACTCTGTTTTTCTTTCGTCTTCTTTTCTTCCGTCCCCCCCCCCCCAGGTAGTAAAGGAGGGAATAGCATAGCTCAGGTTAAGCTGGACTGTCACTCTTTCCCAGCTTGAAGATTTGTCGAAGTTTGCTTGGATTCTCTTTTCAGATGCTATGGTTGGCTCTTGCTAAAATCGGGGAATATAAATGTTGTTTTTATGCTTCTTTATTTTGTAAGACAGATGATACTCTGATATTGTAAAGAAACCATTGTACAAACTATTTTATAAATAAAGCAATGTTTTATTTTCTGCTGTTTAATTTCTGTATGTCTTGTAATTTATCTGCATCTTTTACCCTAAATGCTCCACAGAACTTAGTGCATTCCCTTTGTGAGTGACACTAACGGACGTGGGGTGTTACATGGACTCACGTTTCTTGAGATTCGAGATCTTCGTTTGGCAATGTTTTGATGAGTGGCGAGTTTCACGGAATTTGATGGCTGAAGCCTGACTATGAATCGATCTGGTAATTCTGGGAAACACACTTGTTGGCGGAAATCGGATGAATCGGGCGGTGCCCACCGGCGTTGCGCCCGAACCCGCTTGACGGTTCGCTTTCGGCTCGGAGCCCGTGTGACGGCCCCCTACTCCAGCCGATATTTCCAATGAAACACATTACGTCGATGTCTTATCAGCACGGAATGGTCATCAAAAGAAAAGGGGTTTGAAATGATGAATCCTCATAGAAATTTTGGTATATCTCACTACACATGGAACAAAATATAATAATAACATAACTTGATTTAAAATAGGCGAGACAGTGAATAAGCTGAAAACTAAACCATCATAGCAGTGGAAAAAATTGAAATACAGCTTATGATCTAAATCATCATTATTACAACTTTTAAAAATTGTCTCTAAAGCAGGTAGGAAGGTACACTACTAATGCCCAAAGTAGTGACCAGCAACAACACAGAGAGAATATATGAAAATGATATGTGTAAGCCTCCTGCTCGTCTCCGAACAACTATGTGTGCATAACCAGCTAACCTGTCGTTAGTCTGCACGTTTAGGAGCACCCAGAGTAATAAGAAGAGACATAAAACTCTGGGTCCAACAAAATTCTGGTATGAGAGATAAGCAGCAAAATCAGAACAATAACAGATATACATAACAATACCAGTACCAGGACCTGCAACCAAAGAGTTAGCACAACAGGGTATACATGCTCTAAGGTGATACTAGCACATGGTATGAAAATAATGGGCAGAGGGTGTGCATGTCATGGTGATAGCAAACATCAAACATAGCAATCATCCTCACATCTCTCACTCAGTGCGTAAAGTATACGATATCTACTGCTTTATTCACCAAATCCTTTGCTACGATCACTTGCCCTTGGGAATCATAATGATCCCATTGCGCTAATCCATAGCTTCTAATCCATTGCTATGTCCACTCTACCGGACGAAGTCATGACAATTCCACTGCACTGGCTTATAGCCATGCTACGATCACTTTGCCCCATGGAGTCATCGCAACTCCACTGCACTGAACCATAGCCAATAATCTGTCTCTTAGTGGTGGGTCAAAGCTATAGACATCGATAACCCCTTTGCACACGTCCCGCAGCAAAGTCCAACTCATGAAGTTAATTTGTTGGTTCCCATCTGGATCTTGAGCTCTACCTTTGCGTCTCGGGTTTTGGCATTCATCCCGGTTCGTGACTCTTCATCTTGGCTCGTGTTCCTCTATGTCGGCTCGTGGTCAACTTCCTCGGTTCATGGGTCTTACGGCTCGTGAGGCCGGTTCATGATGGTGGTGCTGGAGCGATCCTGGGTGCACCTGATCCTCTGCTCGTGGCGTCTTGGCTTGGAAAGCGGTTCGGCTCATGCTGGCTCATGAAGGTTGTCATAGGATGTGTATGGGTCTATCCGATTCGTGGCTCACCTCTTACCTTGGCTCGTGAAACATGCCTCACGAATGGGGGGGGCTCACGAACCGGTCCCTGTAGAACTTCGTGCAACTCTTTTCAGTAAAATGTTTACGCAATATGACGGCGTTTTCGACCAATCTAATAGTTCTAGGCAATCAAAAAACATTCCAAACAGTAATAGCAACATATAGAATCGAACAGAAAAAACAAAACAACGATTATAACATGTTAATACGGATTAAACACAACCAAAACCCATGTCTTCCCCTTAATCTCCTTAATCGTGATTTAATCGAACAATTAGCAAAACATGTCTAAATTAACCCAAATTTTTATCAAATCCCTAAAATATTATTTTGGAATTTCCAATTATTTTTCCAGAATTTTAGCATGCATATTTTCGTTAATTAACACTAATCGCCCCTAATAGCCATAATTAGTGTAAAAATGTGCAAATCACTCACCTTAGCCACAAATAAAATACTAGATTTGAAACTCTATTGTTTAGGCGTGGTTTCCAATGCAACACAGCAGCTCCAACTTTGATTTGACACAAACCTTCCTTGATTTGGTGTAGATTTAGCTAATACGCAATTAGAAAGCGATTTGGGATGAATTTAGAAGATGGAGGCCATTGCTAGGGTTTCAAGTCTGTAAATGGCGGCTGGAAAGCTGAAATGAAATGTTTTCCCTAACCTTATCAGCCCTCGCATAAGCCTAATCCCGAAATGGGTTATGGACCTAGCTGCTTATCACCCTAATTAGGCCCGGTTAAGCTGTTTTTCACCCTCTAGACCTTGTTTCATGCATATCTCCCAAATGGTAAGTATGTTTGGCTATTGTGACCACTCTACGGAATGGTAAACCATCACCTGAATCCAAGGGAATTCACTTTAGGTCAAAACTCTTTACCAATCAAAAGTTATGGGCAAAACAACATTATCCAGGGGCAAAACAATTATTTAAAAATCCGCAAAAATCGTGAACATGGGAAATGACCCTAATAGTCGTTCCCCAAAGTTACACGAATATACAACCTCATATGACAATGAAATAAATATCCTACGATCCTCCGATACATAGAATGCGGGTCGTTACATTCTCCCTCCCTTAAGAAATTTCGCCCTCGAAATTCCTTAACTAAGAAAACAACAATGGGTCTCGCATGCCCATCAACTATTAACAAGCATTCAAACATAGACATTAATACTACAAGCTTATCCTGACATGTGGTTTACCAACAAGGGAATAACTATCACTGTTAAAATCTTACCAGACAAAGAGTTATGTATGAGACTACATTATGCTCTCCTATGTTTCCCAAGTACAATCATCCTCGTTATCACCCCACTTGACTTTGACCAGTTTCACCCTCTTCCTTTGAAGTTGCTTCGTACCGTTCTCGATAATACGAATCGGCATGCGTTTCCCAACCGCCTCGGGTTCTACTTCGATGTTATCCAACTGATCCGGTGAATAGCCATATCAGGGTCATGTATGAACTTCCTTAACAGGGAAACATGAAATATTTGTGAACTTCTGCCATCTTGTCAGGTAACTCAAATTTATATGCCAAATTCCCAACTTGCTCGAGAACTGGGAATGGACTGACAAATCTTGGTGCTAACTTGCCTTTCCTACCAAATCGAATCACGCTCTTTAATGAAGAAATCTTGACAAACACCAAGTCGCCAATGAAGAATTTTAAATCTCTTCGCCTTTTATCAGCATAACTTTTCTGCTTATCTTGGGCAGCCTTCATTCGTTGTTGGATACCTTAATCTTGCCTGAAGTTTCTCTTATTACATCTGGCAAAAGCACGAATTTCTCACCAGTTTCTAGCCAACATGATGGTGAGTTGCACGGTCTTCCGTACAAAGCTACATATGGAGCCATACCAATACTGGATTGGTAACTATTATAATATGCAAACTCAACCAGATGCAAATGATCATCTCATGGTCCACCAAAATCTAGTATACAAGTTCTCAAGAGATCCTCTAATATGCGATTCACCCTCTCTGTATGACCGTCGGTTTGAGGATGATATGCAGTACTGCGATGTAATTCTGATCCTAAAGCCTCTTGTAAGCTCTTCCAAAATCCACTAGTGAATAATAGATCTTGGTCACTCACAATACCTTTAGGTACTCCATGAAATATCACTACCCATTTCATATACAATTCTGCTAACCTAGCAGTTGTTCGATTTGACCGGTATGAACCTTGCACTTTTAGTCAATCAATCCACAATCACCCAAATACTATCGTGGCGCAACCTAGTCCTTGGTAAACCATCAATGAAATCCATTGAGACTTGTTCCCATTTCCATTCGGGAATTTCCAGCAGTCGTAACAAACCAGTAGGCTTCTTTTGCACGGCTTTAACTAGCTGGAAGTTCATGCACTTGTATATAAACTTCCCATCGTCTCTCTTCATTCCCTCCCAGTAGTAGCGTGGTTCATGTCTCTATACATTTTACTACCACCGGGATATATAGTCAGTTTTGAGTGATGACATTCTCTAAGTACTTCATCTCTCAATCCATGGACATTGGGCACAACTTGTCTCCCATTCTTTCGAAGCCATCCTTCTCGATCAAGCTCAAGCTTGTTCATCTCCTCATAGATACCCATATCTAAATTGGAGATGATTTCCTATAAGTCAGGACCGTCCCTATGACTCGAACTAATCATCTCAATCGAAGTGGGTCTGATGTCAAATTTGCTAACATCTTTGGATCCAATTCGCACTTTGGTCTGAAATCATACCCTGCGATATACTCCAGTTTCTTCCATTCAAAAACATAGCCCCTAAACTGGCATGTCACTGTCTCAATGCATTAGCCCTTTCCTGGTGTATATGCTATATCGAAATCATAGGAAGCCAAGAATTCTAACCATATCCGCTGATGGAGGTTTAGATCCTTCTGAGAGAAAAGATACTTTAACGATTTATGAATGCTAAACAACTCGAATCTTTGTACCAAGAGATAATGTCTCCACATCTTCAATGCGAATACGATCGCTACCAGTTCCAAATCATGGATAGGATATCTTTTCTCATGCGGTTTCAGTTGCCGACTAGCGTAAGCTATGACCCTGCCTCCTTGCATCAATACAGCACCTAGTATGGTACCATAGGCATCTGTATATACCCTCATCTCTTCGTTCCCCTTAGGAATAAATAACGCTAGTGCACTCATCAAATTCCCCTTTGGACCCTTAAATGCATTCTCGCACCTTTCGTCCCAGACGAAATCTTGATTCTTCTTGGTCAACTAAGTTAACGGTGCTGCTATCTTGGAGAAGTCCTAAATGAACTTACGATAATATCCAGCTAACCCCAAGAAACCTCTTATGTCTGTTGCATTCTTGGGCATAGACCAATCTTGTACCGTAGCCACCTTTGCATAATTCAAGGAAATCATATTCTATGAAGCAACATGGCCCAAGAATCTCACTTCCCTCCTCCAGAAGTGATACTTAGAAAATTTCGCTTTCAATTGGTGTTTTCTCAGCACCTCCATCGCTATCTTCAAATGTTCCTTGTGTTCTTCCTCTGTCCTCGAGTAAACGAGAATATCATCCACGAACACAAGAATAAACTTATTCAATTGATCCCTGAATACCCTATTCATAGGATCCACAAAATATGTTGGTGTATTGGTCAACCCGAATGGCATGACCAACCACTCATAGGATTCAGACGGTGTCCGAAATATCATTTTAGGAATACTCTCAGTTGCCACTCAAAGCTGATGAAATCCTGTCATAAGGTCTAATTGGGAGAACACTCTTGCTCCTTCCATTTGATCAAACAAATCATCTATCCGTGGAAGAGGATACTTATTCTTTTTAGTCACTTTATTCAACTCGCGATAGTCCACACATAAATGAAGGGAACCATCTGCCTTAGTGGCAAGTACAACTAGTGCTCCCCACTCAGAAACACTTCTTCTGATAAATCCCTTCTTCAAAAGATCGCTTACTTGCACCCTGAGCTCTCGCTGCTCCCTTGGTTCCATATGACGAAGTTTCATCACTATAGGTCTTGCTACTTACACTAAATCAATACGGAACTCAATCTCTCGGTATGGTGGAAGTCCGGTCACTTCCTAGAAGATATCCGAATACTAGCCAGCCATGGGAACCCCTGATAACTCGTCCTACGGAATGTCGAGGGAATTTATAAAACTAGCTATCACCTCATCACTAAGTAGGCAACCAAACACTACCATCTGCCATCATCCGCCCTAATAGTCACCGAAATTCCCTCACAGTCTACCACCACTCCGTACCTTCGGAGCCAATCGACTCCAAAAATAATGTCAAACCCAGTAAAGCCCAAAACAAAGCAATCACAAGCAAACATACATACATGACTTGATAAGACCAAATTATGACAAATCATACTAAGGCTATACGAACCACCAATAGGTTTCGTCACAACTAAAGGTCTGTCGACAATCTCGGGTTCCAATCCCAACCTATCTTCCGGGTCACTAGATATGAAGGAATGGGAAGCCCTGTTATCAAACAATACTCGAACTGGAACATTATAAATGGAAAGCATACCTTGAATAATGATATTCTTCCCTTCAGCGCCGCAGTTGGGGCATTCAACAAAGAAGGAACAACATTGATAGCATATGCTTTCACAATCTTCTTCTCTTTAGGAGGTTATGGACATTTATCCTTGTGATGTCCATCTTGACCGCAATTAAAGCACTTCCTATCCGCTGGCTTTGCTCGACATTCTTTAGCATAGTGGCCCTTTTTTCCACAGTTATAGCACTCTAATTATTTCCTGACTTTCTCTTTCTAACCATCCTTGGTTGGTTCTGCTTACTCTTTTTTTGAGAATTATTCTTGCCTCCGTCGCTTGCTTGCGGCTTTGGCTAAACTGCAGATGTAATAGCAATCTCGGTCTTCGGCTTAGGGTAAAGACTCTCTGATCTCAGTGCCTTTCCCACAATGGATTCAAACGTCTCATCAATGTGGTTTATAAGCCTTTCCCCTAAGTACCCATCTAAGCCAGTTATGAACTTCTCGTTCTTCTTCTTGGCAGTGTCAATAAGGGATAATCCATACTTCGATAAAGTATCGAACTCAGCAATATACTCCGAGACTGTCCTACCATTTTTCTTAATTTCTAGAAATTTCCTAAACAATTATGATTTCTAAGCAGCTGGGATAAACTTATCACTAAAGGGGGTCTTAAACAGATTCCAAGTAACTTGATCCTCAGGAGTAGCTTCTTTAATAGCATTCCACCAATTCATAGCCCGTCCTTGAAGTTAACGTGATGCTAGCTTTCTCTTCATTGCGTCATCGATCCCTAAATCCTCAAAGATGCGCTCACAATTATCCAGCCAATCTTGAACATCCGTAGCCGTTTCTGTTCCATGAAACGGCTTCCCACCAAGACTAGTATAATCCTTGTTAAACTTGGCGAAATCGGCTCTACGCGCCTGTGCTACTGCACCACCACTGTTAGCAGCAATAGGAACTGCCCCTTGAACATCCCCAAGCATCTCTCTCATGATGGTAGTAAACATCGTCCTCATATCAGGATCATTCCTATTATTGGTCCCTGAACCTGTACTTCTCGTATATCGGCTCATTGTTCAATCTATAAAGAGAAAACGATTAACCTTCTCCTTAGTGGTGCTAGTGCAGTGCGGCTACATCCTTTGCTATACTAATAGTGTGTATGTATATATAGCTTTTAAAAACCAAAATATTACAAATACGCGCTCTTATATACGTATACTATCTCTCCCTGGTGTCTTCCCCTAGATTAACTACACAAACTAGCGTTCTGATACCAAGTGTGACGGCCCGCCCCACACCAGCCGATATTTCCAATGAAACGCGTTGTGTCAATGTCCAAACAGAATAGAACGACCGTCAAAAGGAAAGGGGTTTGAAACGATGAATCCTCAAAGATACTGTAGTATATCTCACAACGCATGGAAAAAATATAATAATAACATAACTTGATATAAAATAGGTGAGATAGAGCATAAGTCGAAACTAAACCATCATAGCAGCGGAAAAATTCGAAATACAGCTTATGGTCTAAACCATCATTATTGCAACTTTTAAAAACTATCTTTAAAGCAAAATATAAAGGTGCACTACTAATGCCAAAAGTAGTGACCAACAACAATCCAAGGAGAATATACGGAAACGATACGTGTAAGGCTCATGCTCATCTCCGGACAGCTATTTATACATAACCAGCTAACTTGTCTCCAGTCTGCTCGTTTAGGAGCACCCAGAGTAATATGAAGAGATATAAAACTCTGGGTCAGAAAAAAGTCTGGTATGAGCGATAAGCAGCAAAAACAGAACAATAACAAGTACACATGACCATACCTAGACCTGCGACCAAAGAGTTAGCCCAATAGGGTGTACAATACCTTAATGTGATACTAGCACATGGTATGAAAATAATGGGGAGTGGGTGTGCATGTCATGGTGATAGCAAACATCAAACATAACAATAATCCTAACATCTCTCACTCAGTGTGCAAAGTATACGATATCTACCACTTTGTTCACCAAATCCTTCGCTGCGATCACTTCCGCTCGGGAATCATAATGATCCCGTTGCGCTGATCCATAGCCTCTAATCCTTTGTTATGTCCACTCTTCCCCATGGAGTCATGACAATTCCACTGCACTGGCTCGTAGGCATGCTATGATCACTTTGCCCCCACGAAGTCATCACAACTCCACTGCACTAATCCATAGCCAATAATCTATCTCTCAGTGGTGGTTCAAAGCTATAGACATCGATAACCCATTTGCACACGTCCCACAGCAAAGTCTAACTCACGAAGTTTACTTGTTGGTTCCCATCTGGATCTAGAGTTCTACTTCCTATTTGGACTACCATTGCATCTCAGGTTTTGGTGTTCATCCCAGTTCATGACTCTTCAGCTCTGCTCGTGGTCCTCTATGTCGGCTCGTGGTCAACTTCCTCGGTTCGTGGGTCTTCCTGGTTGTGAGGCTGGTTCATGATGGTGGTGCTGGAGCGGTTTGTGGGTGCACCTGGTCCTCTGCTCGTGGCTTCTTGGCTCGGAAAGCGGTTCGACTCGTGTTGGCTCGTGAAGGTAGTTGGTGGAATGTGTATGGGTCTACCCAATTCGAGGCTCACCTCCTACCTTGGCTCATGACACATGCCTCACGAATGGGGGGGCTCACGAACGGGTCCCTGCACAACTTCCTGCAACTCTTTCCAGCAACTTTTTACGCCATATGACGGCATTTTTGACCAATCTAACAGTTTTAGACAATCACAAAATATTCCAAAGAGTAATAGCAACATTTAGAATCGACCATAAACACCAAAACAACGATTATAACATGTTAATATGGATCAAACACACCCAAAACCCATGTTATCTCTTTAATCGTGATTTAATTATACGATTAGCAAAAACATGTCCAAATAAACCATAATTTTATTAGAGCCTTGAAATAATATTTCGGAATTTCTGAATATTTTTCCAGTAGTTTAACATGCGTAATTTCGTTAATTAACACTAATCACCCCTAATTAGCAAATGTGCGAATCACTCAACTTGGCCGCAAATAAAATACTAGATCTGAAACCCTACTGTTTAGGTGCGGTTTCCAATGCAACACAACAGCTTCAACTTTGATTTGACACTAATCTTCCTTGATTTGGTGAAGATTAAGATAATACGCGATTAGAAAGCGATTTGGGATGAATTTAGAAGGTGGGGGCAATTTCTAGGGTTCCAAGGATGTAAATGGCGGTTGGAAAATTTTAATGAAATGTTTTCCCTAACACTATCATCCCTCTTATAACCCTAATCCCGAAATGGGTTATGGGCCTAGCAGCTAATCACCCTAATTATGCCCGGTTAAGTTGTTTTTCACCTTCTAGACCTTGTTTCAGCCATATCTACCAAATGGTAAGTCCGTTTGGCTATTGTGACCACTCTACGGAAAGGTTAACCATCATTGAATCCAATGGAAGTCGTTCAAGTCAAATATCCTTACCAAACAAAAGTTATGGGCAAAACAAAATTCTCCAGAGGCAAAAGGTTGGTTAAACTTGCCCCTTCAAAGTATGTTTGGTGTAAACGGGACGTGCTTTAAAGTGAGATGAGTCTAATATGGGCGCAAACATCTCCATGCGCTGCTTAGGGATTGGTCATGACCTTCCTCTTGAGTTGTATGCTGAGCACGCACTACTTTGGGGCGGTTGGGACGCCTTATGGAAACATGTAGGTATAAGCTTAGGATTACAGCGTTGCAAAGAGCTTTGACATGCTTGAGTTCTTGCGGCTTGGGTTGGAACTTGTCTAAGGCGTCTAGTTCACGTTTCATGTGGTATTGCACAATGCGATCTTGAGTTGGAATAGGTAACATGAAAGTGGATTGCATGCCATGGGCTTGCAATCGTGCATTTTTGCTTTTCGAAGAGTTTTCGGGTCAAGAGCTGACTGTTTGGTGTGTACTTTTGAATCCTTAAGACTTGTGGGCATGAATTTCAATCAAGTCTGTTTGCTCAGTTGAGATTTCGAAAGCATGTATGCATGGTCATTGCCATGGCTTAGGCGCGTAATCACTTTAAGTGGTTATTGAAATGTCGTTGGGATTGAGCTTGATTATTTGGAGTATTCGCTGAATCGCTTGGATTTACGAGCCCAAACTCGTTCAATAATTCAAGTGGAATGAACGGGGAATGATAATAACCTATTATTATATTAATAAATTACATTAATGATTATGTTTTATAATAGGTAGGCTTATCCTAAGCACAAGCGGAAATTATAACTTAGGTTATAATAAACGAGAAAGAAAATCGAATAATTTATGTAATGAAATAAGTTGTACTTAATTGAAAATTAAGTTATTTGTGAGAACGAGAATCAGAAATCTACTGATAAGGACAACATAAGTTATATTTATGGAAAGGAAACTTATTATTAAACCTTAGTTAAGAAAACTAAGTTAATAAGTAAACACCGATAAGTTGTAGTGATAGTGTAAGATGAATTATGATTAAATAAGAAAGAATGAAGCAAACTTATAAGAAGAAATAAGTTATATTTAATCACAAATAATAAGTGACATGTTAAACAGAAAACATGTGAATTGAGATATACTTAATTACATATTAAGTAGAACGTGTTATTGGACAGTGAATAATACAAAGAGATTGTAGATTACAGACCTTGGATTACAATCTAGAGAAGGACATGTTACAGGCTTATTAATAAACATAAAAGGTTAAGTCTTGTAACCAAAATTAATAAACAAGAGGGGTCCATTCCTTGGAGATATAAGGGGCATGGAAAGAACTTGGTAACTTGAATAAGAAGTTAATATGATTTAAAATAACCAAGTTGAAAGGAAACCTGATGAGGTTGAGCAAACACATAATTGAAATTTTAGACATAGGGTCTAATAACATATTAAAATAAGATGCTTGGACTAGTCCGCACGTTTAAGGTGAATAACCTAACGGATTAGATCATCGTGGTGTCATGAGGCACGAGGGGAGCACACAACTATCTGATTATTCAGTTAGCTCTGAAGGACTGGAAGGGGAAGCATGCGGCTTCCTGAGACGCGTTCCAGTAGTCCTCTGTGCGGTGGTAGATGTTTAGGATGTGCTCGCAGAGGTTGGGTCTGCGCGTTACTGGCCTGTGTGTATGCCTTGACTGCAAAAGCAGATTTGCAGTCAGAATGCTGTGACGAGATGACAATAGGGTGATTCGGCGATCGCCTCAATAGAAGGCGGGTCAGGACCAAACAAGGATAGTAGATCGTCGGGAACCCATCATTCGCAACCAGTGGGATGTGAAGAGACTAGAGCTAAACCCAAGACGCTATCAACCTTTCACTACCGAGGCACGGTGGTTGATGGGAGATGCCAACTAGATGTTTAGATTTTTTGTTAGGGGCAAGTCGTTTAGTTGTTGTAGTCTTTACTAGTTGAGGGAAGGGCCGAGGTGAAGCCATAGCCACCATGAAAAACAGACCCCACGAAATATCTATATTTTGAGGCCCTTAAAGGTGGGCCTGTAAAGATATAGAAAATCTCTCAATTGAGTTCCGTATTTCTTGTACAACCCAACCACCGAATTCGGTGCATAGTAGAGGATATGTGCGGTTAAGGCGTCGAGAACGATTGACGATACGTATGTGGGAAAGTCTAGATACATGCATGTCTGCTATGGGTGGTGTATCATAGACTCGAGGGCATTACTTTGTGATGGAATCTGATTTGATCGTAGGTGGCAGTCCATATGCTTACGAAGCAAGATAATGGAAGATATATGTAGAATGTAGCATTGTTATATAGAGATATGTACATCACTACGACATAGGGTGAGGGAATGCGTAAATTTCTGTGGCATTACAGTGGAGACCGTGCAAGTGGGGTACCAAGGGGTGTACCTCAATATTGGGGGTAGCTACATATATATTGTATTAGGTTAATCCACTAGAAAATAGGTGGGTACGACGTCTGTGTTAGCCTTGAGTGTTGTTAACCCAAGTAACCTAATAAATGATAAGAAAATATAACTGAACAGTATATGTAGGGTTATCCAAAATATGTAGTTTAAATCCAATCATCAGAACTTGTGCTCTGACCCCATCCTCATAACATACTCACAGGTTAGATTCGCGGTAGATATATGACAGCTTTGGATACTGGTTAGGCAGTATTATTACTACGGTAAGGCTATATTTTGATCACATTATATTTTGTTCATTCCTCTGTGAGTTGTTCTTCTGAGCTCAAATATATTTTATATCTATTTCTTTTCTGTAGGATACCAGAGAAAACTGGCATGAGTTTCGATAGATTAGAATCCTTGAAGAAGAAAATTCGATATGTCGTAATTTGGGTTGTTACATCTGGTATCAGAGCCTAGGTTTAGGATTCCTGTATAGATAATGAGTGAACTAATGTATTTTTTTATTTTTAAATATAAATATTATATATATATACACCAAGATCCATAGAGGAACCCACTAAATAGAAGGAATATTATATGGTAAGAATTGGGATGTCTGTTTTATACACTAAAGGAATGAACATGGAAATCTGTGACCCTTAGGAAATTTGGGTGGGAACTGTACAATATGTTTTGAAATAGAGAAAGGTAGATCCCATATGTCAATATTTCATATTAGTGGGTTTGGCAGTAAAACCTTATAAATTGAAAAAGGTTAAGAAGAAGAAAATGGATTAGGAATATATATAGTTGAGAGAATTGACTTTGTGGGAGTGTCTAGGAAAGCCTAGTTAAGATTGGAAAACCACTTTGAGTCTTTCCCCATTGTTAACTTTTAAGAACTTGAAATTGTGATGGCTTTGGGAAAATGGTTTATGGTGTTTTTAAGTCTTAATCTTAAAAGTTATAGTTCTAAAATATGTAAAATACACATATTGTGTTTTAAAGTAAAATGGGGTATATTTTGTAAATAATGATTTCTTGTGAAAATTTTGTCTTAAAGTAAAATTCTCTCAGTAAAAAGGTGCATACTATAGAGCGTATATAACTCGCTAGTTTTCTTGTTATATTGCATAAAAGGATTAAAAAGCAAAACTTAGAAAAGATTGCGTTTTGTTGAAAAGTAGAATTTTTAGCAAAGGATGTTTTGAAATCTCTATTCTTTCAACAATCTTTATTGATAAATTGTTTTAGCAAGAAATTTTATTGGGTGGACAAAATAATTAGTAGAAATTAAAAATAGAGTAAATGTTTGCACCATGTTGTTAGAAACTTAACCGGCCTTATATGCAAGAACAAGTCGTCAACCTAATTGAGAAATAGTATTATATTTTTTAAAAAAGGACATGTTCTTGGTTTGGCAAAAGTAAGTTTTGATGAGGAAAATAAAATTTTGATACTTTTAACTTTAGAAAGAAAAGTGAAATGAAAAGGCCAAACCGTGTTTAAAAGTATGGAGTAGGTGAGGATTATTGCATCGGGAGGATGGGAAAAGTTTTGAGGCTACGAAGTAGATAGCGAGAATTATCTTGGAATAATGGTAAGTTCCCGTTGAATGCGTTAGCATTGAGAAGCCTAGGGTGTTGCTTGAAATGATTAGGTTAAATAAGCTAAGAAAAGAGTAATGGTATAACTAAAAAGGGAGCAACAAATTTAATATAGCAACAAACATGACAGTTGAAGAAAAATGGAAAAAC
Source organism: Allium sativum (assembly GCA_030737875.1). NCBI lineage: Eukaryota > Viridiplantae > Streptophyta > Magnoliopsida > Asparagales > Amaryllidaceae > Allium > Allium sativum. The sequence continues at coordinate 36,262,315 of JASFAX010000020.1, read as the reverse complement.
TATGAGAAAAGATGGACAAGAATAAAAAATTCTAAGATAAAATGAAAAGGAAACCTTAATAAAGAAAATTTTCTTATGTAGGCTGTGCTTGGATAAGAAAGTAGGGAATCTTTAAAAATAGTTACATAAAATCCAAGTATAAATGGAAAGGGTAAATAAAAAGAAAAACAGAAGCTGTGAAGTATTCCGTTTTCCACCTTTTTGTAACATAAGAAATCGAATTTAGAAAATTAGATTTTTCCGAAATTTAGAAAATAAAGTTGGTTGGTAGGATTTTGGATGCAATAAATGGATAAACAGTGCTTTTGCTTCATAAGAGTATGGGAAAATTTGGATGAATATGTATTTTGATTTTCAAAATATTGCATTCATGTTGAATTGCTAGTATATTTTGGATGTGCGCATCATGTTTTCAAGGGATTTCTGAAAAATTTGCATATATATAGGAGGTACCGCTTATGCATACATGTATTATTATGCTGTATTACACTCTGCACAAGTCCATAATATTTGCAAAAATTGGATGCACAAATGATTGAAGGATATTATGTGAGGGATTGTTTATCTTACCCTTATCAAATTTCACGGACGAAATTTCCTAAGGGTGGGAAAATGTAACACCCCGCATTTTATTACAATTAGATATTTAATAACGCATATGTGTATATATATTCATAGACATAAATATGCAAGAGAAGAATAAAATAAAGATAACATATGATTGCATGAAATAAATACATGCATTGAAAAAGAAGACAAGATTAATGCAAATAAAAATGCAACACATACGTTCAAAGAAAGAAAGATTTGGTTGCATGTAGTGTAAATATGTTGCACGCAATACTTTACAAATACTCTGCATTAATAATAATAAAAAATGAAAGAAAATATGTATGTAAAATGATAAGGTTACATGCAATAGTTTAAATGAAAAAGAGAGACATGAAAAGAACAATGACAATCATTGTTCTTAACCTTGTTAACAAAAGCCTTAATGGTCCAATTGGTTAGAGCATAAGGCTTTCATCCAAGAGGTACAGAGTTCGATCCCCGCCAGCGCCATATTTTTGTTTTAAGAGAAGGACTAAAATAACATATGTTCATAAGAGAAAATATGTATAAACGCACATATAAGGAAAAATGTACATATAAGGAAGTAAAGAAAATATATGTATGTATATACGAGAATATTATGTGCATATGTGAAATATATATATATATATATATATATACACATACATACACACAAGAGAAAATTTCAAGACAAGGTTGCCATCAAAGAAATACGATAAGAATCAAATAACGGCATAACACCGTTCGAATTTTGAAATCGGAATAAAAGTTGTGCATACATATACACGCGTAAAATGGTCATTAGAGGATTTTTATACATATAAGGAGATTATATCTAAATTTAATGTTTAAATAAATTCCATAAATTCAAACGTTCAGAAATAAAACTTCTATGCCAAAACAGCTCGTTGGACACACAGAGGGGTCGAGCCCCTATGGGGGTTGACTCACCCTAGATCCGGGTAGATTTATCAATGAATCTAAATTGTTTTCTTAATAAAGTTCGATGCTGACTCAGCGCTGCGTGTACGATAGTAACCTAAACACCTATAAATAGGCTAGTAGAGCCTAGCCTAAATCTTACATTTTTTGAGAAGCCGCCAAAGCTCTTCCATTCTTCTTCCTCCTCAAATCTCTTCCTAAAAATAAGATAATTAGTCTAGGAAAATTCTGATTCAAGATCTAGAGGAAAAGAATGAATATTAATAAAGAAGGTGTTCCGAATCATATTCGAAGTAAGATGAATTCTTGGATCTGGTCTATTTAATTTTCTCCACTGTCTACTCTTTTTCTTTTAGTAAGAATTGTGGATCCACGGTTGCTAGGTTCTAAATCCAGTTAGGGGAACCATGGAATGCTAGAACTGGACCAGATTAAGGATTTGGAAAGCAAATTAGGTGAGTTGATATAAGTTATATCATTTTTTATAATGGTATGTTTATCGTTTGACATTCCCCATTAATATGCAATGTAAATCTGCCATAATGTTAATATAATATGTTGAAATGTTAATTTGATGTGTTGAAATGTTAATATGTTGAAAAGGACAAACCTGTTAAAATATGTGGAAACGAGTACTGTTGTATACATGTAGGTTTTAATAATTTTTTAATTGGATACTGTAAGTTAAGTTATACAGAAATTGGAATAATTACATGTTTATTTATGGCATATTATGTACTTGAACCCTTAATTATAAGAATTGGTACAATTACATGTTAAATTGTTAGATGAGGATAATTACATGATTGATAGTTACATGTTATTATTTTAAAATGAAGTTAACTACATGTTAGGAAGAACATGCGACATGATAATTAGAAATAGACTTAATATGATATTAAGTGTGATATGTGAAAATAGAATTGCAGGAAAATTTATAAAGAACGAATATGCCTAAACTAACAGTAAATAGAAAATTGTAACCACACTTGGACACTAGGTTAAATCCAACTTGTGGTAGAAGTCCGCCCGGAACCGCCCAGAAAATCCAGCGTCCACAAGTTGTTACTTTAATGTAAGGGGTCTAGTGCGTAAATATACATGTAACGGTGCTAAAACACGAGGTTAAGTCCAACTTGGGGTAGACTTCTGCCCAGAACCGCCTGGCAAATCCAATATCCACAATTGGTCGGCTTTATGTGAGGGGTCTAGTGCATAAATACATAAATATATACATATATAAGGGTAGAAATAAAAAAGGCACTAATTGTGATTACTGGAAATGAACGAAAGTTACAACAGTAAAAGAAGTGGAATGAACGGGGAATGATAATAACCCATTATAATTAAATTACATTAATGATAATGTTATATAATAGGTAGGCTTGTCCTAGTGACAAGTGGAAATTATAACTTATGTTGTAATAAACGAGAAAGAAAATCGAATAACTTATGTAATGAGATAATTTGTACTTAATTGCAAATTAAGTTATCTGTGAGAACGAGAATCGGAAATCTATTTGTAAGGACAACATAAGTTATATTTATGGAAAGGAAACTTATTAGTAAATCTTAGTTAAGAAAACTAAGTTAATAAGTAAACAACGATAAGTTGTAGTGACAGTGTAAGATGAAATTATGACTAAATAAGAAAGAATGAAGAAAACTTATGAAATGAAATAAGTTATAATAAAACATAAATAATAAGTGACATGTTAAACAAAAGAGATGTGAATAAAGATATACTTAATTAGACAATGAGTAATATAAAAAGAATGTAGATTACAGACCTTGGATTACAATCTAGAGAATGACATGTTTTGAGCTTATTAATAAACGAAAAACGGTTAAGTCTTGTAACCAAAATTAAGAAGCACGAGCAGTCCATTCCTTAGAGATATAAGGGGCTCGGAAAGAACCTTGTAACTTGAATAAGAAGTAAATATGATTTGAAATAACCAAGTTAAAACGAAACCTGATGAGGTTGAGCAAGCGCATAATTGAATGTTTATACATAGAGTCTAATAACATATTAAAATAAGGTGCTTGGAGGAGTCTGCACATTTAAGGTGAATAATCCAACAGGGTAGATCATCGCGGTGTCATGAGGCATGAGGGAAGCGCACGACCTTCTGATTATTTTGTTAGTTCCGAAGGACTCGAAGGTGAAGTAGGCAGCTTCCTGAGAAGGTTAAGGTGATCCTTGTAGTCCTCTGTGCTGTGGAAGGTGTTTAGGCTGTGCTCGCAGAGATTGAATCTGCGCGTTACTACCCGGTGAGTATGCCTTGACTGCAAAAGAAGATTTGTAGTTATAGTTCTGTGACGAGATGACACTAGGGTGATTCGGCAATCGCCTCAACGGGAGGTGGGTCAGGACCAAACAAGGATAGTAGATCGTCAGGTACCCGCCACCGACAGCTAGTGGGATGCAAAGAGACTATAGCTAAACCCAAGAAGCCATCAACCTTTCACTATCGAGGCATGGTTGTTGATGGGAGACGCCAAATGGATGTTTAGATTGTTTGTTAGGGGCAAGCCTCTTAGCACTTGTAGTCTTTACTGGTTGAGGGAAGGGCTGAGGTGGGGCCATAGCCACTAGGAAATTCAGACCCAGCTGAATAGCTATATTTTGAGGCCCTTAAAGGCGGGCCAGTACAGACATGGAAAAGCTCCCTACTGAGTTTCGTGTTTCTTGTAAAGCCTTGCCAGGAACTCAGTGCACGGTATAGGATATGTGTGGTTAAGGAATCGAGTACGATTTACGATATATACGTGGGAATGTCTAGATAAATGCATATCTTCTCTAGGTGGTGTATCGTAGGCTGGAGGTCATTACTTTGTGATGGAATCTGATTCGATCGAAGATGGTAGTCTATACATTTACGTAGCATGGTAGTGGTAGATATATGCGGAACGTAGCATTGTTATATAGAGATCCATACGTCACTCCAGCGTAGAATGAGGGACTGCGTACATTTCTGTGGCATTATGGTGGAGACCGTGCGAGTTCGGTACCAAGGGGTGTACCTCAATATTAGGGGCAGCTACATATATACTTTATTGGATTAATCCATCGGAAAATAGATGGGTACAACGTGTGTATAAGCCTTGAGTGTTGTTAACCCAAGTAACCTAATAAACGGTAAGAAAATGTAACTGAACGGTATATGAAGGGCTATCCAAAAAGCGTAGTTTAAAACCAGTCACCAGAACTTGTGTTCTGACCCCCTCCTCATTATAATACTCGCAGGTTAGATTTGTTGCAGAGATATAGCTTGGGATACTAGTTAGGAAGTATTATTACTACAGTAAGGCTATATTTTGATTATATTATATTTTATTCATTCCGCTGTGAGATGTTTTTCTGAGCTCTGATATATTTTGTATCTCTGTCTTTTCTAGATACCAGAGCAAACCAACACGAGTTTCGATAGATTAGAATCTTGAAAAAAATCGGTCTGTCGGAATTTGAGTTGTTACAGTAAAGCGATTAAAGAACGCAATGATTGGCTCTTCAGCCGCAGCCGATGCCAGAACGTCCCAGCGGGCTCAGCCATTGGATATCCCGGCCACTACGGAAACCTTTCCCACTGTAGACGCCGAAGCTTCCGCAACACAAGCGCAGATCCACACACTTAGAGAAAAAAATGAGAACACAACCTCCGAACTCAATCAGGAGTTGAGAAATAATGTCGACCTAACGCGACAAATTCAAGAAAGTCAACACATCATCGCCCGACTTCAGCTCGCCGGAACAATGCCCGACCTCGACGCACTATCTCGGAAATATCCTTTTCCGAGTCAAGAAGCCCACATCAAAGAAGGAGATTTAGCCTCATCAACAATGTCGTCGTCTGCACCAACGATTGAGACAACAACAATGGCTACACCAATAGGAACAGAAACAGGAACGGCGACTGAACTACAATCACTTATAGTGAGGGGGCATAGTACTGGGATCGCTCCCGATTGATTATCAATGATAGACTAGGTCTGGACAACCGACCCCTTCCTCGATAGAACCCAATTATCGCCGCCCAGGATGATGGGCCTACTCTCCTAGCGGCCCTCGCTCTTCCAGAACAAGTTGCGCATCAACCCGCTCAGCCTCGTCGATCATGACAAAACAAAATCATAGATGTTGCGGATATAGAAGAAGATGACTTGTACATTTATCAGAGGATACACCCTCGCAACAGAACTCCTGAACCACACAAAAAACCATGGATCACGATGGCGGATCCCCATCCAACTTATCTTCATGACATGGTCCGAATGATTGTGAGGGAAATGCGAGGGAACGTAAATGACTCATAGGAAGCCCATATTAGGCATAACCCCTTTACAAGAAGGGTAAACAAAGTCAAGTGGCCGTGTTGCTTCAGCATGTCGCAAATGCCGCCCTATGATGGCACGACCAATCCTCATGCCTTGTTGAATCGATATGAATGGCAAATGGACTCTTGTTTGGGCAATGACCCAGTCAAATGCTAATGCTTCCCGGTGTTCCTGTCAAGGACCATTTACTCTGGTTCGCTCGTCTCCCACTTGATTGCATTAACAACTTCAGCCAACTATCGATGGAACTGGTCAAGCAATTTAGAGTACACAACCTGACTCCAAAGAACACCCTCACTCTATCCAATCTATACCTAGGACCCGCCAAATCGCTTAAGGGATACCATTCCCGACTCAACACTACCAACGCCGAGGTCAAAGACCAGGATCCTCGTACCTTTCCTTTCAGCTAGCAAAAAGTGTCCTCCCTACTTCCGAGTTCGGGGAGTGGATCGATAGAAAGCAACATAAAAGACTCGACACATTGTACGAAAAACAGGGCCATACTTGTGCGAGGAAGAAGCAAGATGGAACCATCTCTCCGAAACCGGTCGACCCAACAATCCACATACGGGTACCATGAATAACAATGTCAAAGGGAAATAGGTCGTAGAACCCTTCGATAAGGACAAGGGAGCAGGTCCCTACAGGCAAAGGTCTAATAACGATAGGCAAGACGGCCACAAAAATGGCCAGGTCCAAACGAAGCCAAGAAACCGGCTCCTACAGTGCTTACGAGATCTATACCCCACTAAATGAAGACTTAGAAACAATCTACTTGGAGACAAGTAACACGCCGTCGTACAAGAAGCCGCACACTAGGGAATCCACTGACTTCTTGAAAAACACCAATAGGTATTGTAGACACCACGACATGTACGGGCATAATACCAATGGATGTCGCCGCACAAGGACACAATCAAAAAGCTTATCCATGTAAAGCTCCTCGAGCAGTACGTCCAAGAGCCCTTTCCTCCTTAAGCATGCTCAAAACCTTCGACGCCAGCACCTCCAGCACCCGCCAAAGCAGCCCCTTATCCGTCTAACACAAGGTGGGGGATTTTGATCAATTCCAATTATGGTGGGCCTTACCCCACTCATGACAACTTTCAGAAAACGGAAGAATATGTAAATTCTATAAAGCATGCCACTTATGATGCCTGCTCCGCTCCAAACTAATCCATCCCAGCCAAGCTTCAGAAATCCATGCAAGACGACATTGTCTTCCGCGAAAGAGATTCCATGGGAATTGAGATCCCAACTACAGATCCTCTCGTTATCACAACTCAAATCGGTGTTGCTTCTGTCCAAAGAGTATTGATTGATTTGGGAAGCTCGGTTAACATCATTTTCAAAGCTGCCAAAGGCCAAATGAAGTTAGAGACAAAGGACTTAAGACCGTGTCGTGCCGTGATCCACGACTTCAACGGAGAATCTAGTAATCCAGTAGGAATGATCGACCTACCTGTTGAACTTGGTGACGGGCATCGGAGCTGAGTCCGAGTCCTCACCATCATGGATATCGACATCGTCTCCCCTTACAATGTCTTATCTAGATGCCCCTTCATCATAGAATTTCGGTTCTGCATGTCACCATAGTCCCTCCTAAAGAAATTCCCAATGGAGAACGGGTCAGAACAGTTAGAGGTGACCAAGCAAATGCTGAAGAATGTTATGCAATAGAGTGGAAGAACGCGCAAAATAAGGACGAGGGCAGGGTTTTGCCTATGCCTTCTTATGGCAAGACCATTTCCGCATAGCAATCAATGGCGTCTGGGCCTTGGCTCAGGCGCTACTACTGTCGTTCTAACGATCTCGATCCAAGGAAGGACAAAGAGCTCGATTATGCGAGGGCTACTCCAGTTGAACCTAAAGTGGACGTTCCGATCGGCCCGGACGTTCCGATCGGCCCTGACGATCCATCGAGGGTACTAAAAATCGGGTCGCCACTCCATCTCGCGATTAAAGAAGATCTTGTGAATTTCTTAAAAGCTAACCTAGATTTTTTCGCATGGACTTGACTCCGACATGAAGGCCATCGACCCCGCAGTAGCTTTCTATTGTCAGAGTCTAGATCTTACAATGCCTCCGGCCAAGCAGAAACACCGCTTCTTGGGACCCGAAAGGTCCAAAGCGCTCGAGGAAGAGGTAGACCACCTGCTCAACGACAACTTCATCCGTGAATCCGACTATCCCGAATGGGTCTCCAACCCAGTTCTGGTCAAAAAAGCCAACGATAAATGGTGAACTTGTTTCAACTTCTCCGACTTAAACAAGGCATGTCCCAAGGATAGCTTCCCGCTTCTGAAGATCGACCAACTTGTTGATTCAACCGCCGAATACCGGTCATTATCTTTCATGGACGCCTATTCGGGCTAGAACTAGATTCCAATGTGTCTCAGCGGCCAGGATAATACCTCTTTCATTACCAATCTTGGATTTTATTGATACCGCGTCATGCCTTTCTGTCTCAAGAATGCCGGAGCAACTTATCAGTGAATTTTTAATCGCCTATTTAAAAACCAAATTGGAAAATCCATGGAAGTATATATGGATGATATGCTAGTAAAATCTAAGATATCAAGCAACCACATCCATGACCTCTTCGAAATGTTCGATGTCCTTCTCCAATATGACATGAGACACAATCCCCTGAAATGCTCCTTCGGAGTTGCCTCAGCAAAATTCTTGGGTTTCATCATCATCTCCCGAGGCATCGCAGCCAACCCCGACAAAATCAGAGCTATCTGGGATATTCAAGTCCCTCAAAGAATCAAAGATGTCCAAAATTTAAATGGGAAGGTCGTCGCTTTAAGTCGGTTCATCTCTAAAGCCATCGACAAATGCATTCCTTTCTTCGACTTGCTTCGAAAGGGGAAGTGAAAATTCAAATAGACCCCAAAATGCGTTTCTTCATTCGAGGACCTTTTGAATCACTTAGAGCAACCACCTATCTTGTCCAAAAATGTAGACCATGAGGACTTACATTTATTTGGCTGTCTCCATGCAGACAATCAGCTCGGCACTAGTACGCATCGAAAATCGTGTCCAATGAATCATCTACTACATCAACAAAATATTGACAAGGGAAGAAAAGAACTATACAAAGCTCGAAAAACTGGCATAAGGTCTACTGATCTATTCTCGGAAAATGCGTTATTACTTCCAGTCTTACGCAATAAAAGTCTTTACTGACCAATCACTGCGACCAATCTTGCAACGACCTGAAGCATCAGGGTGACTATTGAAGTGGAACATAGAGCTGAGTCAGTTCGAGATCACTTTTATCCCCCATTGCGCCATCCTTGGGTAAGCCCTCGTCGCTTTTCACATTTGAGTTCACAACTCAGGAGGAACCGCCTCCCGAAGATGCTGAAGCCCCGACTATCCAATGGAAACAATTTATGGATGGATCTTCTAATTGTAAATCCTTTGGAGTCGGGGTAGTGCTCATCACTCCAAAAGAGCGCTCCATATGCAACGCTCTGAAGCTAAACTTCCATGCAAACAATAATGATGCAAAATATGAGGCCTTGATAGTCGGACTTAGGATTGCTATCGAACTTGGACTAAAGACCATTCAGATCTTCTCCGATTCACAACTCATCGTGGGCCAGGTACAGCGAGAACATCAATCTAAAATAGAAAGGCTCACCTAGGTCTAGGAGCTTCTCACCAACTTCGACAACGTTTTCATCACATACATTCCTCGACAACGGAACGAAAAAGCGAATTCGCTAGCCAAGTTGGCAAGTTCCGAGGATCCACATCTCATGGGATTCGTTCGAGTTGAAGTACTCGATTCACCAAGCATTAAGATTACGAGGCGGTGATGAACGCCGAAACAGAGCCTGAATCCTGGATGACCCTAATAAAGAATTATTTGCCACATGGGACCCTCTTGGAATGTTACAAATAAAGACAAGCGGTCACTCACCTATCAGCTCGCTACATTCTCATAGATGGAATATTTACTGTAGAGGCTTCTCCGTCCCACTACTATGATTTGTAGCCCTCGACGACACCGATCGTGTACTCATATACATGAACGGAGGTGAGAGCGACAACCACACCAGGGGCAGACCCCACCAAGGAAGATCATCAGGCATGGCTATTATTGGACCACAATCGATCAAGACGCCGCAGACAACGCATGAAATTGAGATAAGTGCCAATGCTTCTCGAAAATTCCAAGAGCCACACCTAACGAATTGACGCAAATGGTCAGCCGTTCGCCATGTGGGGAATCGAAATTATTGGAACTCTTCCAATGGACCAAGATGGGGCACGTTATCCTGTCATCGTAGTTGATTACTTCACCAAATAAGCAGAGGCCGAAGCTTTGGCCACAATAACCACCAATAAAATGATCAACTTCATTGTCTGTAACATCATCACGCACTATGGGGTCCCTCTAGCTATCATTTCCGACAATGGTACCCAGTTCGAGAGGGATGAATTCAAAACCTTCTGTCAGCGGCACCAAATAGAAAAAATATTCTTAGGGATAGCTCATCCTCAAGCCAATGGGCAAGTCAAATTGTAAACAAAGTAATTAAATCCATCATGAAGTAGAATTTATAAAAGCAGGTGGCATGTGGGCGGATAAACTTCCCCTAGCCCTATGGGCCTACCAAACGACTCACAAGTCAGTAACCGGACACACTTCCTTCTCCCTTGCTTATGGATCCGAATTCATCATCCACATTGAGCTAAAACTTAAATCTCATCGAGTTAGTTACTATGATCCAACAACAAACCAAGACTTACTTTTAGAGTCGCTCAATTTACTAGAGGAAAAGAGGAATGAAGCCGAACTCAGGGTCGCCGCCCAACGACAACGAGTAGCCCGATACATCAACTCTAAAGTCCGCCATAAGGACCTCAACATCGGCGAACTCATCTTAAAACGGGTCATTCATCCACCAGCAGGTCTCGCTCCTCATTGAGAAGGCCTGTACTCCGTACAACGGAAGCTCGGTGATGGAACTTTCAAACTTGCAACCGTGGATGGAGCTGCACTTTATGGAACAATAAACATCTCTACCGCTACTTCACATAACTTAGTGTACAGTTGTCTATGCTTTCCAACGATGTTTTTTCTTCATGAAATTCAAGGCATTGTAAAGGCTATTACTGCCAATGTTATCAGCAGAAATGATGTTCAGTTTCCTGTCTCCTTTTTGTGTTTACTCTGTGCATGAATTGTTTGATTAACCCTAACGACTAGCTTGCATGCAAAGAGTCGATCGCCGCTTTGGCACCCCGAGCACGGAAGCGAGTGCCGCCATCCGAACTTCAAGCCGACATCAAGGGAAAACAACATTGGCTACGATCGGCGCCCTGAGCAGGAGAGCCGGCAATGCTACTCAAGTCCTGGCCTGCGACGCGACCGAGTATAAATAAACTAAACTCAAATCTCGACCCCACACCAAGACCGAGGATAAATCATTCCGCGCCCAAGTCCCAGGACTCGGGACCACCTAACATCCAACCTTGTCGTGCAAACTTCACACCTAGCTACGGGTGTCGGTTGAATCTCAACGCAACACCGAGATCGACCTTGAATCAATTTCTCCTTGAAGATCTCAAGGCTTAAGTGTAGCTCAAAGCCACGGTAGGACCCTAAGGGCTGATCATCCAGGCATACTCCGGCGAATAAACAACTCCTGCGCTCATAACCCGAATGAATGACAAGAGAGCCCCCAACCGAATGAATTGCAATGCCCTATGCCTTCGCTATACTTGTGACTAGCTCCGGGCATCCCTAGATAGAAGGCGACTAGCCTTGTTTCGCAACTACGGGTTTCCAAATCTGAGAGAAACTTACTGAAACCAGCGCTCAATATCACAATTCGGGAAACGACACAGAGCATGATCTCTGATTGCATTTCTACTAAGTGTAACGATAAGTACAATTATGCAAATATAGAAAGCTTGAAAACATAAGAAGAATATTCGAACACTTGACATAAATTGCGATTTTTACTAATTCATATTTCATTTCCCACACACACATTGAACGAGTTATGTGTCCAGCAATTTTTCCTTTCTGATAGCAGCGTGTACATGAGAACCACACCATAACTTTAAAAACCAAAAGCGTGGGCCGTACTCGCGTATACTATCGGCCTACATAACCAAAATATTGGTAATATCTACTAAATTACTAAAGCTAATCATGCCTCTTTTTCTTGTGCTTCTTCTTTTTTACAGACTCCTCACTAGATGGATCTCCACTCGTGCCAGGCCCCTTCTTTGCCAACCCGCTCTTTCCTCCTCTACCTTTTCGAGGGGTCGCCGACTCATGAGAAATCGAGAAACGCCTCTCGCTTTCACCGTCACCGCTCAAAATCTCCGTGATATCAGTAGGAATAGTGTGTGGCAATGGCTTGAGCACATTACCCACAACAAGGGCCACCACAGTGTCACTCTTCCCTAGCACCTCCTCGGCTTCCCTATCTGCTTTCTCCTTTGGTTCCTTAGCAGCCCATTGATCAACGAGCTTTTGGAACTTAAGCTTCGAGGCATCGTCAGCTTTAAGATTCCTAAGTGTTTCGATGGTCATCTCCTGGGCTTCGTCATCCTTTTTCTTCTTCTAGGCCTCATCCGCAGCTCTCTTCTTCTCCACCTCATCATCTGCTTTCCTATGCTTAACTATGGTAAAAGCCCTCTCCCCAACCTCCTCCTTGGCCTTCATTAGGGCCACCTTCCTAATAGCCTTGTCATGCCAACCTTTCTCCTCTACCTCCTCGCACTTAGCCATCATCGGCACCTTCATCGAATACACCATAGCCTGCATTGAGGGCACGACAGCATCCATGGGGTCCCTCCCATGGGCGCCTGGCCATCTACCACCTCTCCTTCCTTGATAAGGCCCCCATAAATGTTGGACCCTAGCCTGATATCTGAATAAGTGTCCAGCGGACTGCCTACTTCTCCAAAATGCATTCCCTCCGGTCCTGGCACAGACTCTGTCATTTGTGGAACCACGGGGACAAAGTCGGATGTCATGTAGGTCCAGGAAGGGATGAACAGTAAAAACACAACATTTTATTCCGCAAATTCGGTAATAACATCATTTGCAAGGATACATGGTAAGAGGAATTTACCCCTACTCAGGGATAGGATAGGAATGATGGGAAGTGTGCTCGTTATCACTGATAAAGTGAATATGGTTTCTCCTAGTCTCGGATATTCAGGATTATACTTAGTCGATGCCCAACCCAAGGTTGCAAGATCACTTATCATGGCGGATTCTGGGGACAATGGCCAGTAAGAGCTTCCTTTTGCCAATGTCTCTGCTACCACCACACTCTCAGTCATGGCGGACTTCCCTTCTTCGGCACTAAGCCTCATCAGCTTCTCTCTCTCTCTGCTTCCTCCTGCAATAGTCTTCTCCCTTCCTCTAACTTCAGACATTCCTCGTCATTCAGGAGCTCGGTCATCAACAGACGTTCATCCAAAGTTCCGACATCCACTTGGCATAAATATGCTTCATACGAAACCAACCTCTCCCATGTTTGAGCTAGTTCGCGAGAATAATTATCGACCCATGAAATTCCACAAAACCTCACAAATTTGACATACATGTTTCGGATGTGTTCCACCAAGGATGATTCCATCTAGAATTCAGTATCCTCTAGCTCCTCTCTCAATTACTCCACCTCTCTCATATGATCGGCCTTTAATCCATCTACCAAGCTCAACACATCCCTGTTACTACCCTCGGCATCCTCCTTCTCCTTCTTCATAACCTCAAGTTGCCTTCTCAGCTCGACCAACTCAGCATTCTCCGCCTTTAGCCTCTCATTCTTTGCTCGCAAAGCGTTGTTGTCATTTTGGAGCTATATAACACCCCGTAATTTTAAAACGGGACATAAGATAGAATTAAAGAATAATTAATCTTTAACTGAAGAATTGATTTAATTGGGTCATGCCATTGCGTTTGTCTCGGAATTATGCTTGAGATAGAGTCCGAGTTTGCGTGAATCGGACTCCGAATGAAGAAGTTATGGAGGTTAGAAGTTTTCAAGTTTAAGCTGAAATTAAAATAAATTAATAATTAAATAAATCGAGTCAAAATTCAAATCTGCAGAGAAGGTTGGGTGGAAAAAGTCCTGCCATAGGGTGTCGACCCCTCTAGGGGTGAAGACATGGGTGTCGACCCACCTGTAGGGGTTGACTCCTGCCAACTGTGTTGGACAGTGACGATTTTCTGAGTCATAGGGCTATGTGGCGACTTCTGATTTGCCTGATGACGCATTTTCTTGGACTAGACGGATTTGATGACTCCTAGGTTGATCTAAGGGCCCATATTAGTCCTAAACATCGATATATACATTGCTAAACCTAAACCCTAACCGCGTAACCCAATTCTCAACTGCCATCGTGTTATTCATCTACAAACTAACCTAGCCGCCACCATAACAAATAAAATTCTAGATTAAAGGTAAAAAGATAACAGATAAAGATTCAAAGCCTAGGAATTGCAAAAAGAAATTCTAGAACAACAACGAATGAATCAACGCCTACATCAACGGATTAGCTTAGCAATTTCAGAAATCAGATCCCAGAATTCAAGATCCGTTTTCTGTGAGTGCAGTTACTTTCAGAAGATAATTGTTTAAACGTAATTGTGACGAGTTATGAATTGGACTGTGTGAAAATGTTTGTAAATCATATAAATTTATGTCTTTGCAAACTATGTTCTGATTTATCATTGATTTGATTCATTATATGCAAGTTATGTTCTATGTTAATTCATATGCCTAATTATGTATGCAAGTTATGTATGCAAGTTTGCTCGATCTATGCAAATTATGAAAGATTATATTCAAGTCATGTTCAAACATGTAAGATCATATTTTATATATTCATATGTTTAGATCGACATGTTTATATGATTAGATCCATATCAGTCCATTTTTTAGACTATATGTTCATATGTTTAGATCTACATGTTTATATGATTAGATCCATATCAGTCCATATGTTTAGAACTCATGTTCATATGTTTAGATCTACATGTTTATATGATTAGATCCATATCAGTCCACATGTTTAGAACTATATGTTTATATGTTTAAATCTACATGTTTATACGATTAGATCCATATCAGTCAATATGTTTAGAACGATATGTTCTTTTTTTAGATCTACATGTTTATATGATTAGATCTATATCAGTCCGTATGTTTAGAATTATATGTTCATATGTTTAAATCCGTGCAAGTTTTTGATTAGATCCATGCTAGTTCGCACTCAATATGTTGATTGGATCTATTTTTATATGTTTACTAGATTTATGTCGTCTTAGATATATATTGTATATGCCAGTTATGATGTCATGTGTTTCTTCCCCTTTTCCTTTATTTTATGAGTTGGGCTAATTGCGAGCCTAACGTATCAGATAAACTATACGCATGAACGACGTGGGAACGTTGGGGAAAAGTTATGGTAGGGGTTGAATATTATGTAATTGGCATAAAAAGGGGTTGTAATCATATAATTAATTTTGGGCATAACTAGAAAATGGGGCATAATTTGAATTGACCACACTTATTGATAATTTAGATATAAACTTGGACATGAATGGTAAATATGTAAATTGGCCAAAAGATGAACGTGCCTAACCCGAGGTTAGATTGAGTTGTAGTGTAAGACTGCCCGGAACCGCCCGGCACATCCAGAGACCGCAACAACATAGATCTAATGTGAGAGGTTAGCGCATTAAGCCCAAAACCCGAGGTTAAAATGAGTTTGCGGTAGAAGTCTGCCCAGAACCTCCCTGCCCATCCAGCAACCATAAACAACAATTCTAATGTGAGAGGTTGGTGCTTTAATAAGTTAAGGAACATACATGTTAAGAATGGAAAGGTTAAGTAACATATGAACAGGTGACACTTAACCAATACAACATGTTAGGTGGGTGGGTTAAGTTAACATGGATAAAAAGACAACTTAACCAATATTACATTAACAAAGTGGATAGGGTTAAGCCAAGCTTAACCAATAATACATAAGGACTTGATAAGGGGAAGGTTTAAGTAAATCTTAGGTAAATGAGTAATATTAGTATATATAGTCCCACAAACTTAACCACTAAATAAACATGCGTGAATCAGTGAGAAGGTTAGGTAACATATGAATAGGCAACACTTAACCTGTACAACATGTTAATTAAGCAAATGGGTAGGGTTAAGTTAAATTGAGAACACTTAATCATTATAACATGTTGATTTGGAAACCGTAGTAACGGGGACCCATTTCAGTAGTAACCCACATAGATGTATCATGGTACCCTGAGCTAGGCAAGGTGGGGCACGACCATTGATTATAAGCGGTCAAAATAGCGGCGGGTGGTGCAGTAGTGTAGGTTCCGACAGAGTATGGGCGTGCACGTGCTCCGTAGTGGAAAAAGCAGGCACTGGGCATCAGTAGTATACGCTGTACATCTTGAATCATGTCGGGTTGCCATCATGGGAATGGATACACCCCATGATGGGGCCAGCATAGGTATCTACATACAAGCGAGGACGAATGACACAAATAATAATACATGCGAGTTAGGGATACGATGAACGAGGAAGGTAGTGGGTACAACTCGTGGGGGTAGGAGCAAAAAGGGACACCAACGATAGCAGCTAGAAGTACACAAAACTACCATTATCATGATTTGTAAGAGGGAACAACTTTTAGTATGGGACTAGTAAGGTGCAGTGTAATTAGTAATGACACGGTGTTACTAGCATTGGTGAAGTGTGGTAATTATCTTGTAATGATTAGAAGTGCAATCAACATTATATCTTGTTCATCTTGTCTACTTTGTCAGGCCTGTTTATTCTATAGTCATTTCTTGCTTTCCAGTTTGTGTTCTTATCCTGTTACTTTAATGATTCTACTATTAAAGTCATTGGACTCCCCAGACTTATGTTTGACCTAGTTTGTTTTGCCTCTTTTCTTCCGTCCCCCCTCCCTCAGGTTCTTAGGGAGAAAATACTCAAGCTTAGTTCAGATACCTCTTACTTCCATCTTGAAGTTGAAAGGTGTATTGCTTGGCTTTGATTATGTATATGGCATTTTTCTGTTGGGGATTATGGCTTTAAAATTATGTACTCTGAAGATTTTGTAGAAGACTGATATTATGTACTTGATTTTGGTATTTGGAAATGTAATCAAACTTATTTCTGTTTCTGCTGCAACAAAAATTACTAAATTTTCAAGTACTACTTTTTCTGTCTTGTAATATTCCGTTCTGTTTATGCTCCATGAAACTTAATGCATTCCCTTTGTGAGTGACATTAACGGACGTAAGGTGTTACATGTGGTATCAGAGCTGAAGGTTACCAGAATAGATAAAAGATTTTGAAAACCGTTTTCAGAAGTATTATTTTCAAAAACATGTTTCAAAGAAGGAGTTTTCAAAAGAAAAATTTACTATGAAAAACATAATCCCCAAAAGCCATATATCTACCTTTCGATTCTTTGTCTCGAATCTCTTCCTTTTTCCTTCTTGAGTCTCTTTCTCCGTGTTTAGATGCCTTTTCTAAGATACGAAAGGACTTCGGTGCGATGGACGGAATACCATTTCATGGGACTGAGACGTTTGTCGAGGCTATAAATTGGCTCAAGGAAGTGAAGGACTCGTTTGGTATCTTGGAGATAGACAATGGAAGGAAGGTTCAGCTAGCTGCTTGGTCGATGAAGAAGTTTAGGCTGAGGAACACAACTCAAGGATGAGGAATTTGTTGATAGGGCTTTAATCCATGAAGAAGGTAAAGGAGAAAGTGGAAAGAATAATTAACCCCCGTAACAAAAGAATGTGTCTTTATTTTAGTATAACGGGCCATATAATTAAGGACTGTAGAAAGAAGAAGAAGAAGAAGCATGGTTGTTGCCATTGAGGCGAGGCAGGACATATGATTTAAGATTACCCAAGGAGGTAAGGACAAGGGCATGGACAGAGGACAGGATCTACTTCTACAGGACAGGTTCATACTCTCATGGCGCTAGGACAGCAGAGAGATAGAAGCATTTCTGTTGAAAGTTTTATTTTCCTTTTTCATTCATCTTGTTAGAACTTTGTTTGGCTCTTGCACTTTGCAATCGTTTGTATCTTCTTTGTTAGTTGAAACACTGCACCTAAATACTAGTCCAGTTATGGATCCCATTGTAGTCTCAAATCTTATTGGTAGGTCGGCTCACTTATCTACTGTTTTTCGAGTTTTGAGTCTATCTTGGGCGTTGGGTTTGGATGCAACGCCCTCGTTTCTGGTTTTACGGGCTATGGCTTGATTCAAGGGATGGATTAGCTAGCCAGGCATGGTGCCATCCAAGACTGTGAAAAGAGGGTTATTAGACTGTTGACTCGTTGTGGAAAGACCCTTGATATTTCTCGTGACCCTAGGGGTTCAGTGATGCTTAGCTTCCTGGAATCTATTGACGCAATCATCGATGATTTGAAATCTATTCGTGTAGTCCGTGAGTATGGTGACATCTTTGATGAGGTTCGGGGTCTACACCCGAGGCGCGAGATAGACCTCTGAATATACTTTGTAGATAATGAAAAGCCAGTTGCATTGCCAGTGCGCCACATGGCTCCGAGAGAGAGAGAGAGGAGGGAACTCAGTAAACAAGAAGGGGAGCTACTTGAGAAAGGGTTCACATAAAGAAGCATTTCAGAATGGGGTGCTCCAGTTGTTTTTGCTACGAAGACTGACGGTTCGCTTAGATTGTGCGTGGACTATAGGGAACCGAACAAGCTCATAAAGAAGAATAAACACCCATTGCCGAGGATAGATGATTTGTTCTATCAGTTAGCTGGTGCTTCGGTTTTCTCGCAGTTGAACTTAGCTATAGGATTTCACCAGTTGAGGGTAGCTGAGGTTAGCATAGATAAGACTGCTTTTATGACTCCTAACTATTTCTTCGAAAGGCTCGTCATACTTTTTTTTGAGGTTGACGAATGCACCCACATATTTCGTAGACTTGATGAGTAGGGTGTTTAGGGAGTTTCTAAACAAGTTTGTGGTAGTCTTCGTGGATAGTATTTTGATTCTCTCTAGAAGCGAGGAAGAGTATTCCCTACATCCTAGGGAAGTCTTAGAGACCCTAGAGCGCATCATCTCAAAGCTAAGTTCTCAAAATGTCATTTTTGGAGGAAAGAAGTGAGGTTCTTAGGACACGTGGTCTCTAAGGAAGGGATAGCAGTGGATCCTACAAAGGCGGTGGCAATCCAATATGGGAAGGTTCCTAGAAAAGCAACGGAAGTAAGAAGTTTTCTAGGGTTGGCGGGCTACTACAGGAAGTTCGTTAAGGGCTTTGCGAAGTTATCTGCCCCAGTTTTGACTTTTCTAGATGGGAGCAAACCGTTCACAGTATATACTGGTACTTGTGAGGCAGGGCTTGGAGTAGTTTTCGATGCAAGCGGAAAAGGTGATATGCAAAAGGCAGTAGGTGCGCAATTATGTTTGAGCATCACGTATTATCCACAGACGGATGGACGAACAAAAAGGGTGAATAGAATCCTTGAAGATCTTTTGAGCTTATGTATCCTAGATATTGGAGGACATGAGAAGAGCACTTTCCATTTGTGGAGTTCGCTTATAACAATAGTTATTAAACTAGTATTACGGTTTTTATGGATGACCGCGTCGATCACCAACTTGTTGGTGGGAATCTACGGATAAGATTCAACTTGGGCCAGATATGGTTAGGGAAACTTCTACGAGGATAGACTTGATTCGAAGATGAGTGAAGAAGGCACAGGGACGAAAAAAGTCAAACGCTGACACGAGACGAACTGACCTTGAGTTCGATGTTGGAGACAGGGTTTTTATTAAAGTGTCACTGTGGAGGAACATAGTTTGCTTTGGGAAGTGTGGGGAAATTAGCACCAAGGTTCGTCGGGCAATCCCCTATTACAGAAAGAATTGGACAGACCACAGAGTGAAGTTGCCAAAAAAGCTTAGTGGTGTTCATGACATGTTTCGTGTGTCACACGTGAGGAAATGTTTACATGATACTTCGGAAATAGTGGAGCCGAGCATGCTTAGAGAAGTGGAAGTGGAGCAAGATGACACGATTAGATGAGCTCCTACATGCATCCTTGGATCGGGGATCAAGAAGTTACGCAATAGAGAGGTCAAGTTAGTTAAAATCCAATGGAGAGATGATCAACAAGACGCGACTTGGGAGACGGAAGACAAGATGCATACGTTGTACCCTTTCTTTTTTTTGAGGGGATATTCTTAACTTCTCCTTTTTCTATCACATTGTTTAGACCTATTCTATAGTTTAGTATGTCCTCTCGATTACGTCTTCGATCTTTAGGTAGGAAGATCCTATGGTTGTAAACATGTAATGACCCGCATTTTCAACGATATAATAATTAATTAATTTAATTATTTAAATGGTGAATTAAAGGATTTAATGGTCATGGAATTAAATAATGGTGAATATTTAATTAAAATAATAAATTAAATAATATATTTAATTCTGAAATAATCAGAATTGGCTGAAATGGCGATATGGTGTGAACTGGATCATCTGTGATATTTAATTCAGTTTAGAATTGAATTAGAATAACGAATATATTATTTGAACGACAGTTTGAACGTATAATTATATTATAATTAAAATCGAGCTCGAAATGGCGCTGCAATTCGTAAATTGGCGACTTGAAATTCAACTGAATGTACAGGATTCTTTTTAAGCCGGATTTCTATGAAACAAGAAACGTGTGGAGCTGGTGGAATATATCTTTCTAGTGGAAGAGAAAAATCGAGATTTCGTCGTGTAGATTTTGATTTACGTCCAAATCAAATTTCAAAAAAGTCGCTGTGGAATTCCTTTATAATTCATAACGCTTTATTTACGTTATAAAAGGAATTTCAATATAAAATTAAATATCGATTCAACCAGGACTTGGAATATCGAGAATATAATTATTTTGGAGCTGTATGATATTCCGCTGTGAATATATACGATAATATAGATTTATTTATATTTAATTTAATTTAAATATATTTATATATTTAAAAGGGTCATTCAATGCTTTAAAAATAGCTGGTTTTGCAAACGAAGTCGGAATTCGACGAAACTAATTTTGTTGGATCTGCAACATCAAATTATTGTTAGATGTGAAGTTTCGTGATTTTTAGAGTCAGTATGTGGCCGTACGGATTTTTAGAGTGAATAACTGTCAGTATTTTGACAGTTAAAAATACGCTGTGCGAGCAAACGAAGTCGCAATTCGACGAAACCAGTTTCGTTGGGACCGTAATGTCGAGCTGTAGCTACATGTCCAGTTTCATGATTTTTGGGTATCGTGCGTGATCAAACGAAATTTTAGAAAGCAAAATGAATATAGAAACGAGAATATACTGGGAATATTCCATTCTACAAAATATCTAAAATATCTAAACATCCTATAAATACACCTCTTAACTTCCTAAACCTAATCTCATTCTCAAAACAATGCGTCGTTACTTAGAATAAAATACACAGTAAAGTTTTCCATCTTTGAAAATCAAAAAGAATTCAAGTAAAATTCTATAAATGGTAAAACACATATAGTTAGAATCGCTGGCTCCTCCTCTTTGTTCCAGTATGAATTCTGAAGGGTTCGACGCCAATTTACAGTGAC
Source organism: Allium sativum (assembly GCA_030737875.1). Classification (NCBI taxonomy): domain Eukaryota; kingdom Viridiplantae; phylum Streptophyta; class Magnoliopsida; order Asparagales; family Amaryllidaceae; genus Allium; species Allium sativum. Next base: position 36,240,813 of record JASFAX010000020.1, on the reverse strand, counting down.
TGTCGGATGAAGGTAGTAGCTAGGGTTCGAAATAATGGGAGTGGTGAACATCGAATCGAGAAATGGGTTTCGTATTCAGCTCTAAGATGGAAAACCGTACTTGTATGCCAACTGTTGGGTTTTCCGTTGGGTTTTCTGGTCGGTGCCTGCTATCAAAAGGGGCTCGACACAAAGTGAATGGGGAGACCGAACGAGTGATGGAGGGTATGGATGGAGAGAGGACGTGAAGAGAGAAATTGTGGTTATTTTTATTTGAATTTAAAAGTGATGGAGGTGGAGATAATGGAGAGGGAACCGACGGGGATTGTGGCGTTCTGTTTCAGGAGCGTCGGCTGTAGGTTTTGGGGAAGAAGCATTGGTCACGGTCCATGTTTTTCAAAGGGTATATGGGCCTTAGGAGAAGGTTAAAGCCCAACAAAGTTTTATATATATGTTTTAATTCAATTTCGATAAGTGTTAAACTTGTAACCGCTATATCTCAGTCATATGAAATCAGAATCACGAACCGTCAGTCACATTGGGACCGTATGGACGAGAGCTTCACAATGAAGTTGACTGGAAGTGGATTGGGGCTCGTATGAATTTATGGCGAAATAATTTGTCTGATCGGAATCAACTAACGCAAATCGTTATATAACAGTTAACGCGTAATGTGAGTAAAACTCACAAACTCTGAATAGTTCTATTTTTATAACATATATTTAGAACTGATAAATGATGACTGATTGTTGTGTGTTAACCGTTGGTTGAGTGATTTGTGTATTGATTGAAATCATAGATAACGATACATACATATATATATATATAAAAATCGTTAATCGAATATTGATTCTGTTTTATCAGAATATTTTATATATGTGTTATTCAACATCTGTGATGCAGGGGAACAGGTTGGAGGGGTCCAACTGGACTCCTCAATATTTATGATATTGTTCTGTTCATATGCTGTAATATATGATGTGATATATAATCTGTTTAATTATGTGTGTTTAAATGATATCGATCATTGTGGTTTGCTATTTTAAAAATCATAAAAGACCCTGGGATGTAAATAGAATAAAGGAATTTTTATTAAATCAATCGATTTTAGAAAAGGAAATATTTTGAAAATAAAGTATTTATAAAATCATAGGATTTTATAAAGGAGAACATTTATTTAGGAAATAAATAGAAGTATAAAGGAAACATTTATTTAGAAAATAAATAGAATAAAGGAATATATATTTGGGAAAATAAATAGGATTTATAAAAAGGAAATTAACGAGATAGAAAAGAGTTAGTCGATTAGAGTTATCAAATAGAAGTCAAATCCAATATAGTTTATTCGAAGGAGTTAATCAGACATAGTTATTTAGGATAAATTACCATTTAGCACGACTGCTAGCGTAATTCGCAGGGCTGCAGATAGCCTACGGCGGTCAGATGTTTCCTAAGGGAATCAGGCGTAACCATTGTGATCGCTGCGATCTAGAGTCAAGTGAATGGAGTTAAATTCAATATTAGTTATTCGAATAGGAGTTAAACAAATAGAGTTAAGCAAAATTAGAAACTGACTAGAGATTAGTAAGTTGAATAGCTTTCTGAGTATCGATCTGACGTTGGTTTCGGCCTTCGGGATTTATACTTAGGGAATTGTTCTCCTACGAATGGTAGTGATGCGTGAATAAACAATGGAAATGTTTTCCAGTTTTAATAACATATATTTTCTAAACATAGAAAATAAGGACATGTGAATATATATATGTTAAATGATGATTTATCGATATAATTTCCATATGGAAATAATATCGTTGTTTGCACACGTGTTTTTCTTTGATAGTTAAATCACAGACTATCAAAGTTTTGAACATTTAACGTTGTTAATATGGAGAGACCGGTTGGATTATTATCCGAAGAACCACTCCGTATTGGCATAAGCGTTGCGAATGATATATGCCAAAGATAATTGAAGACGGAGTTATGCAAGGGCTGTCATGTTTACAGAATAGTGCTTTCGATTTGTCCAGTCCAAGGACGACCTGTATGGAAGAATGTCTGACAGAGTATATCTAATAGATCGCGTAAGTTGATCTCTTCAAACGTATTCGCGTTTGGTGGTAGAGGAATTCGTTTCTCTTAGCTGTATACCCATGGTATTTTTGGGGAAATCAGTTTGTGATTTGGCAGGTATGGCAATGTGACATTCAAAGTGAATGAAGATGTGGCATGTAAAGGATAAGCATAGCTACTAGCCTCACATCCAGTAAATGACAGAAGTTGGGCAAGCAGCATGGCTAAGTCGGTTGCTCCGAAGTAGGGTGTATAATCACCTATCTATAGAATATTTATTTGCTTCTTTAATCTATCAATGTTGTCCCATACATATATGGGAAACGGTTGCTGATCCCAACCGTTGGTGATATACATTCGATACACTCAAGCAAAATGAGTGGTCGGTCATGTGTGGCTGAGTTGCAGGATGTTCTTGTTGAACTCCAGTGTATCGTTCCTGGAGTACACTTATCGGAAGGTGGTTCCATACCTTGTCATAGTTGGAAATCCATTACCCAATACGTGCTTGCGGTTTTGATTGTATACTATAAATGTAGAACGTGAGATGAAAGCGTTTCTGCTAAATGATTAATATATTGTGGTTGATAGACATTATAATAATATCAACGAGTTTTGATATAAAGATATTTTGGATTCTCATAAGGGAAAAACCCGTTCCGTTATACGGCGTGGACTTATGAGATATCGTTGCATTGCTCAAACTGTTTTTAACTGTTTTACTCATACCAGTCCCATGACTGACCCGGAGTTTATTTTGTTTTGTTTCCCCTAAACTCTTGGGTGCCTAAATTTGTACGGGAAGTCAAGTAGTCGGGATTTTATAGATATACTTGGAGAGCTTGGAGCAGGAGGCTTCAGGATTCTATAACAGTTATTATTTCCACTGTTGTTGTAAGTGTTGTACTCTGATAAGTGCTATTGTATACATAACTGTTTTATTTCAAAAGTTATGTTATATTTTATTCGTTCCGCTGTGAGATTCGTGTTACTATGATGATGATGTTCTTCTTCTTCTTCTATTCTATAAGTTTCTATCTTATCTATTCTCACCCTCTAACTTCTTTCATTAACTATTCGGTTATTTTCGATCCTTGGATGTTCGATATGTGTTGTATATCGGATAACCAAGATCGACTTTTTCCGGGTCATTACAGTTGGTATCAGAGCTTAAGTTTAAGTGAATTACCTTGGCTCTGTGGCGTGACTCAGTAGAGATGGGGTTAGTAATAACCTAGATTGAGTTTGAGTGTATATATACGAGTGAACGTATTTGTTATTTGATATAAATGGTTTTATATTGAGTAGATTTATTGGTTGAGTTGTTTATGGATTCTGGTCGATGGCGGGGCACCACAATATCGATAGGGGTTTCTAAAACACTCGAATACTATGGGTCGACACGATATGTTTTGAAAAGAGGGTAGATGAAAATAATTTTACCCAAATTATATTTTGATACAGAGAAAATATATATATCGGAATTATAATATATTGGTTGTAATTATAATCGAGTAAGATTATAAATTAAGTGGTTATGTAAATAACCGATCAGAATTCATATAAGTGAAATATATGAAAGCAGATGAATTAAATCTGAAATTTAAATCAGAATTGAAATTGAAACCCTGGAAATTTGGAACAGAGTTGTAAATGGATTTGGATTAAATATATGGGAATTTTAAGATCCTGGGAGATTTTAAAATTATTTACAAACATTGGAATGATATTTTGAAGTGATTTCAAAATGGAAATGGTTTAAGAAATAGTTTTGAAAGGTGATATAGTATTGAACTTACTTTGATCGCTGGGAAATAAATTCCGATGGTGCATCATCGGTGTTCATTTTCGAGTTTCTAAGTGATGGATTACTACCAAAATTTTATTTTTTAATTGTTTTGATAAAAACAAGTTATTTGATTCCGAAAGGGAATATTTGATTTGTGAAAAACAAAGTTATTTAAAAACTCCCAGGAAAAGACTGTTTGAATTAAAACAAATTTAAATAGAAATTTGTGAAAGTAAGCTGGAATTTTATTGAAATCAGTTAAGTTGAAATAGAATTGGTTTGGTAAATCAAGATTTGGAATCAAGAATTGAACTTGAGTTGAAATGGGATTTGCTTTGGATATAAGCGAATAGATGTGTTGAGGATAAATTGATCAGAATTTGATTGGGATAACATGAGTATATGCTGAGTTGATAGCATATGGAAGTGATAGAGTTGATATGCCCGACAAAAGGTACCAGTTTATATTATATTGGATAAGAGATTTTATGAGCCGAATTGGCAAGCTGCTTGGCTGTTTGGTTTTCTTTTGGGTTGAAGAAGGCCTAGAGAGGCGAGTTGGAGTTTGAGCTATTGACCAGTACAAATGAGGTGCTGGCGAACTTTTTCGAAAAGTTAAGGTGTTAGAAAATTTTCAGGATTTTTGGAAATTTACGTTAGTAGGAATAAATTAATAATTTAATTGGAATTAATAGGTTCAGTTGAAACTGAAGTTAATAAGTAAATCAGAAGATATTTGAATCTAGTTGGTAGAGTTGATAGCATTCCTCTAACTTACCAATTTCGAGGACGAAATTATTTTAAGTGGGGAAGAATGTAATGACCCACATTTTCAGTAATATAATAATTTATTTATTTATTTATTTAAATGGTGAATTAAAGGATTTAATGGTCGTGGAATTAAATATTTGTGAATATTTAATTAAAATAATAAATTAAATAATATATTTAATTCTGAAATAATCAGAATTGGCTGAAATGGCGATATGGTGTGAACTGGATCATCTGTGATATTTAATTCAGTTTAGAATTGAATTAGAATAATGAGTATATTATTTGAACGACAGTTTGAACGTATAATTATATTATAATTAAAATCGAGCTCGAAATGGCGTTGTAGTTCGTAAATTGGCGATTCGAACTTCAACTGAATGTACAGGATTCGTTTTAAGCCGGATTTCTGTGAAACAAGAAACGTGTGGAGCTGGTGGAGTATATCTTTCTAGTTGAAGAGAAAAATCGGGATTTCGTCGTGTAGATTTTGATTTACGTCAAAATTAAATTTCAGAAAAGTCGCTGTGGAATTCCTTTATAATTCGTAACGCTTTATTTACGTTATAAAAGGAATTTCAATATAAAATAAAATATCGATTCAACCAGGACTTGGAATATCGAGAATATAATTATTCTGGAGCTGTACGGTATTCCACTATGAATATATACGATAATATAGATTTATTTATATTTAATTTAATTTAATTTAAATATATTTATATATTTAAAAGGGTCTTTCAGAGCTTTAAAAATAGCCGGTTTTGCAAACGAAGTCGGTATTCGACGAAACTAATTTTGCTGGATCTGCAACATCAAATTATTGTTAGATGTGAAATTTCATGATTTTTAGAGTCAGTATGTGGCCGTACGGATTTTTAGAGTGAATAACAGTCATTATTTTGACAGTTAAAAGTACGCTGCGTGAGCAAACAAAGTCGGAATTCGACGAAACCAGTTTTGTTGGGACTGTAATGTCGAGCTGTAGCTACATGTCCAGTTTCGTGATTTTTGGATATCGTGCGTGATCGCACGAAATTTTAGAAAGCAAAATGAATATAGAAATGAGAATATACCGGGAATATTCCTTTCTACAAAATATCTAAAATATCTAAACATCCTATAAATACACCTCTTAACTTCCTAAACCTAATCTCATTCTCAAAACAATGCGCCGTTACCCAGAATAAAATACACAGTAAAGTTTTCCATCTTTGAAAATAAAAAAGAGTTCAAGTAAAATTCTATAAATGGTAAAACACATATAGTTAGAATCGCTGGCTCCTCCTCTTCGTTCCAGTATGAATTCTAAAGGGTTCAATGCCCATTTACAGTGACTGTTGGATGAAGGCAGTAGCTAGGGTTCGAAATAATGGGAGTGGTGAGCATCTAATCGAGAAATAAGTTTCGTATTCGGCTCTAAGATGGAAAACCGCACCTGTATGCCAACTGTTGGGGTTTCCGGGGGGTTTTCTGGTCGGTGCCTGCTATCAAAAGGGGCTCGACGAAAAGTGAAGGGGGAGAACGAACGGGTGATGGAGGTTATGGATGGAGAGAGGACGTGAAGAAAGAAATTGTGGTTATTTTTATTTGAATTTAAAAGTGATGGAGGTGGAGATAATGGAGAGAGAACCGACCGGGATGGTGGCATTTTGTTTCAGGAGCGTCGGCTGTTGGTTTTGGGGAAGAAGCATTGGTCACAGTCCATGTTTTTCAAAGGGTGTGTGGGCCTTAGGAGAAGGTTAAAGCCCAACAAAGTTTTATATATATGTTTTAATTCAATTTCAATAAGTGTTAAACTTGTAACCGCTATATCTCGGTCATATGAAATCAGAATCACGAACCGTCAGTCACAATGGGACCGTATAGACGAGAGCTTCACAATGAAGCTGACTGGAAGTGGATTGGGGCTCGTATGAATTTATGGTGAAATAAATTGTCTGATCAGAATCAACTAACGCAAATCGTTATATAACGGTTAACGCGTAATGTGAGTAAAACTCACCAACTCTGAATAGTTCTATTTTTATAACGTATATTTAGAACTGATAAATGATGACTGATTGATGTGTGTTAACCGTTGGTTGAGATGTTTGTTTATTGATTGAAATCATAGATAATGGTATATATATATATATATCGTTAATCGAATATTGATTCTGTTTTATCAGAATATTTTATATATGTGTTATTTAACATCTGTGATGCAGGGGAACAGGTTGGAGGGGTCCAACTGGACTCCTCATTATTTATGATACTGTTCTGTTCATATATTGTAATATATGATGTGATATATAATCTGTTTGATTATGTGTGTTTAAGTGATATCGATCATTGTGGTTTGTTATTTTAAATATCATAAAAGACCCTGGGATGTAAATAGAATAAAGGAATTTTTATAAAATCAATCGATTTTAGAAAAGGAAATATTTTGAAAATAAAGTATTTATAAAATCATTGGATTTTATAAAGGAGAACATTTATTTAGGAAATAAATAGAAGAATAAATGATTTAGAAAATAAATAGAATAAAGGAATATTTATTTGGGAAAATAAATAGGATTTATAAAAAGGAAATTAATGAGATATAAAAGAGTTAGTCGATTAGAGTTATCAAATAGAAGTCAAATCCAATATAGTTTATTCGAAGGAGTTAATCAGACATAGTTATTTAGGATAAATTACCATTTAGCACGACTGCTAGCGTAATTCGCAGGGCTGCAGATAGCCTACGGCGGTCAGATGTTTCCTGAGGGAATCAGGCGTAACTATTGTGATCGCTGCGATCTAGAGTCAAGTGAATGTAGTTAAATTCAATATTAGTTATTCGAATAGGAGTTAAACAAATAGAGTTATTCAATTAGAGTTAATCAAATAGAGTTAAGCAAAATTAGAAACTGACCAAAGATTAGTAAGTTGAATAGTTTTCCTAGTATCGATCTGATGTTGGTTTCGGCCTTCAGGATTTATACTTAGGGAATTGTCCTCCTACTAGTTTACGGTTAGGGACTAATAGTTGTGGAATGGTAGTGATGCATGAATAAACAATGGAAATGTTTTCCAATGTTAATAACATATATTTTCTAAACATAGAAAAGAAGGACATGTGAATATATATATATATATATATATATATATGTTAAATGATGATTTATCGATATAATTTCCATATGGAAATAATATCTTTGTTTGCACACGTGTTTTTCTTTGATAGTTAAATCACAGACTATCAAAGTTTTGAACATTTAACGTTGTTAATATGGAGAGACCGGTTGGATTATTATCCGAAGAACCACTTCGTATTGGCATAAGCGTTGCGAATGATATATGCCAAAGATAATTGAAGACGGAGTTCTGCAAGGGCTATCCTGTTTACAGAATAGTGCCTTCGGTTTGTCTAGTCCCAGGACGACCTGTATGGAAGAATGTCTGACAGAGTATATCTAATAGATCGCGTAAGTTGATCTCTTCAAACGTATTCGCGTTTGGTGGCGGAGGAATTCGTTTCTCTTAGCTGTATACCCGTGGTATTTTTGGGGAAATCAATTTGTGATTTGGCGGGTATGACGATGTGACATTCAAAGTGAATGAAGATGTGGCATGTAAAAGATAAGTGTAGCTTCTAGCCTCACATCCGGTAAATGACAGAAGTCGGCAGGCACCATGGCTAAGTCGATCGCTCCGAAGTAGGGTGTATAATCACCTAACTAGAGAATATTCATTTGCTTCTTTAATCTATCAATGTTGTCCCATATATATACGGGAAACGGTTGCTGATCCCAACCGTTGGTGATATACATTAGATACACTTAAGCGAAATGAGTGTTCGGTCATGTGTGGCTGAGTTGCAAGATGTTATTGTTGAACTCCAGTGTATCGTTCCTAGAGTACACTGATCGAAAGGTGGTTCCATACCTTTTCATAGTTGTAAATCCATTACCCAATACGTGCTTGCGGTTTTGATTGTATACTATATATGTAGAACGTGAGATGAAAGCGTTTCTGCTAGATGATTAATATATTGTGGTTGATAGAATTATTATAATATTAATGAGTTTTGATATAAAGATATTTTGGATTCTCATAAGGGAAAAACCCGTTCCGTTATACGGCGTGGTCTTATGAGATATCATTGCATTGCTCAAACTGTTTTAAACTATTTTACTCATACCAGTCCCATGACTGACCCAGAGTTTATTTTGTTTTGTTTTCCCTAAACTCTTCGGTGCCTAAATTTATACAGGCAGTCAAGTAGTCGGTATTTTACAGATATACTTGGAGAGCTTGGAGCAGGAGGCTTCAGGATTCTACAACAGTTATTATTTCCGTTGTTGTTATAAGTGTTGTACTTTGATTAGTGCTATTGTATATATAACTGTTTTATTTCAAAAGTTATGTTATATTTTATTCATTCCGCTGTGAGATTCGTGTTACTCTGATGATGATATTGTAACAACCCGAAAATCTGGGCCAGTTTAAAAATTTTATTTTGGCAATTTTAGCGAATTTTGATTATTTAAAATGAATTATTTTAAATAATATCGACGAGATTTTTTTTGAATATAATTAGAACGTATATATTCCTTTGAATCGTCATTAGAATATAAATATTTATTTATATTTATAAAAGGAATTGAAAATGGCGCGGTAGTTCGATAATTCGATTTCAAACTTCAATTGAATGTACCGGGTGCAAAACAACCCGGATTTTAGTGAAACCAAAAATAATGGGATCTAATTGTGAATATCTTTCCAACGAATCCAAAAAATCAAAATTTCATAGCGGGAATCAAAAGATATGCCCAGTTGAAAATTCTGAATGGTCGCTATGGAATTCAGGCCCTTAAAAATGGAAATTTTGCAAACGACCTCGGATTTCGACGAAACCACTTTTGTTGGGTCCGTGATGTAAAGTTATTGTTAGATTCCAAATTTCATAATTTTTAGAATCAATATGTGAGTGTGGCAAAGGAAAATGCGTTTGACCAGTTTCAGTTGATTTTAATCGACTAGAAAATGGCCATTTTTCAAACTGTCTCAGAATTCGACGAAACTAGTTTTGTTAGGACCGTATCGTCAATACGAAGCTAGAAAATATTTTTTTGGAATTTTTAGAGTTAGTATGTGACCCCAGTAAATTGAAATGCGCGTTCAATTTCAATATATAGAGTTATATGTTGATTTTGACGAAAACTGATCGAAACGATCGAATCAGCTTACGATACATATCCCATTGTGTTCGAAATGGGGGTAATTAGCTATGGACGACAGTTGGTGGGTTCGATTTGGGGTTCGAATAAAAAGGTAACTTTTTTTTTGGGGAATTTAAAAAGTAAATTAAATAAAAAAATATGGTCAAACCCTACCCCCTATAACCCGTGGTCAACACCTCATTGCATCGTTCAAACCCGAAATTGATTAACAAAAAAAAAAAAGGGAAACGAAGACGGAGGAGGACTCGTCGCCCCTCCCCCTACCCGGCGATGCCACACCTCCGACTGGCGTCCACGGCTGCGCCTCCCCTTCCCCCCCCCCCCCCCCCCCCCGCCGATCTACTTCTCTCCCCTGGCCCCAATTCAAAGCCCGCAAATCCCCTTTAGCCATTCACGAAAACCCTAGGCCCCCGTCCAAAACGCCACCACCTAAAACCGCCTGCTCCGACCCTCCCATGCCTCGCCGACCCCCCCTCTGGCCACTGACCCGCCAGTGAGCACCCCCTGCACCTCCGATGGTAACGCCTCCTGCCAGTGACGACGTGAAACCCCTCCGGCGTGAAAAACAGTGAAGCAAGGTAATTCGAATTAATTTATTTATTAAATTAGTTAATGGTGATTACACATTGATTTAAAAACTGATTTATTTCTTTGGTTTATAAACATGATTTTTCCTTGAATATAAACATATGGTTTTTAGAAGGAAGAAAAATATAATTTTTATATAATGTAAAGTATAAAAATACGATTTTTATTAATGTAAGAGATTAAAAATATGATTTTTTAAATAACGTAGAGGTTAAAAATATAATTTTTATAATATAGGAAGGTTAAAAATATAATTTTTAAATGTGTAGCAAAGTAAAAAATTCGATTTTTATATATCGAATAGCAAAGTAAAAATTCGATTTTTATATATTGAATAGCGAAGTAAAAATTCGATTTTTATATATCGAATAGCAAAGTAAAAATTCGATTTTTATATATTGAATAGCGAAGTAAAATTTTGATTTTTATATATTGAATAGCGAAGTAAAAATTCGATTTTTATATATCGAATAGCAAAGTAAAAATTCGATTTTTATATATTGAATAGCGAAGTAAAAATTCGATTTTTATATATCGAATAGCAAAGTAAAAATTCGATTTTTATATATTGAATAGAGAAGTAAAAATTCGATTTTTATATATCGAATAGCAAAGTAAAAATTCAATTTTTATATATTGAATAGCGAAGTAAAAATTTGATTTTTATATATTGAATAGCGAAGTAAAAATTCGATTTTTATATATCGAATAGCAAAGTAAAAATTTGATTTTTATATATTGAATAGCGAAGTAAAAATTCGATTTTTATATATTGGATAGCGAAGTAAAATTTTGATTTTTATATATTGAATAGCGAAGTAAAAATTCGATTTTTATATATTGAATAGCGAAGTAAAAATGCGATTTTTACATATGTAGAGGATACGGGCGGAGAAAGTGACAAGAGGCAAGAACGGCGAAGATTTCTACATAAGAAGCATAGTGGGATTGGATTGGCTAATCTGTGAGAACTTCTCACTCTTCAATTTAAATTTTCTAGTTATATATATACTAGGATGCAGACGGTGTTTAGTAGCACCCGACACCCGTCATCCACAGACCATGGATGGCTTGTTTGTTTAATTGTTTGGTTGTGTAGTTGGTTAGATTATTTGGTTTGAATTGAATTGTTTGGTGAAATGAAATTGATTTGATTGATGTGTGAATGGCGTGGGCCTTCACTAGACCGGGGATAAGGCTAGGCCTTGTCCCGTTTCTAGTATCGTGTCGTTTTGCCGCCGAAATTTTCTAAAAATAAGTTAGAAAAATAAAGATAACATTTTATTTAATAAATGAACCGAATAGAATATTCATAGGTTGAATAAAATAGTTTGATCGTTAAAAATATAATTTTTAACGTGAATGTGAATAAATAAATATTAATTTACAAACCGGACGGTTTGTTTATGTACACCTATTTGAAGGACATTGATTGGGACGATAAATTTTACACATCGCCCAACTGCACCAATAAAAATCTGTGTTTGATTGCTTGAAACCCCACACGGGTATTGGGATGATATTTGACGTACACTAATCCCGATTGTTTAGTTGTATGTCGATCGATTGATTGACAGGCTGTTATAAGCGTTGAATATTTATATTTGATGCTTATACAGTGTAGAATGCACTTTGGATGATGGTTTATTATTCATCGTTGTTGATATATACATGTGTTGTAGAAAATCCATATAATTAACATTTTATTGTAATTGATTGGACCTCATTCCAGTTTTAATAAAGAAATATTTGAAAAGAAATATTTGAAATAGAATATTTGAAAATAGGAATATATGAAGCCGTATTGATTAGATTGACGCCATTTTGACGTGAACGATATTTATATCGATTTTATTCATTTTATAATGAATAACGAAAGTGATTTGAAAATCTGATATTTTGAAAAGAATTGAATACAAATGAATTCGAATTGAAATGGAATAGAAATGAATTCGAATTCAAATTGAATTGAATTGAAAACGAACTGAAATTGAATTAGAAATCAATTTGAATTGAAATCAATTTGAAATGAATTTAGAATGGAATATTCAATTTTGATTTGAAATTGAATATGAAGTTGAAACCGTTTTGAAAATGAATTTAAAAACGATTTATAAAGCACGTTTTGAATTGAAATCGATGAAGTATATATTATATATATTATATATATAATATAATGGCCTGAATAGAACGCGCCGCGCCGCGGCAGTTCGCGAATTTCGACCATTGACTTCGAACGGATATTACGGGAGATCCGACCGTCGGATTCTCCTAAAATCAGAACCGTTGGGTTCGTATCGAAAAGAGCTTTCTAATGAATATTAGCAATTAGAAATCTAACGGTGGGATTTGGAATTATGTCCAAATCTAATTTGGAAAAGGTCGCTGTAAGTGCAGTTCGATGGCCGTTGATGGAAATCGACTGTACAGGCCTTGATAAAATTATTAAAAATAGTAATAATTTGTGTAAAATCATAAGAAATGATTTGTGAAGAACTGGGATGAAAAACTCCATATTTGAAAAGATAAAAATAGATTTTTATCGAAATGAACTAGTTTTGAACTAGAATTATAATTCTATTTATTTTTTTAAATAAATAAATTGAATTTGAAATGGTTTTGAAAATAACCAGAATTTCCAATGATTGCATTGGAATGGATTTGAATCGAATTTGTCTTCGGAATATTTCGATGTTGGATTTCGTGATTATACAGATGCTGTTATGGAAATTTGAAAGATATAGTTATATATATCGTTATTTCCAATACGATATTTGTTGGTCGTAGAATTTGATATTGAATATAAGCCGGTATATTTTCTATTCAGAGCCTTGTATTTAATATCAAATGTGATTTGGGTTTCTCGTGAATGGTGTCTTCATTAACACTGTTCTTGAACCCAGTTAAGAAAAGATTAAATCTTTTTATTTGGATTTAATGAAGTGTACCAATTAAATAATATTTAATTGGAATTGAATTGATATTGATTTTTGGGTTTATCGTGGACAGTGTTTTAAATAACACTCGTTCTTTAACCCGAGAATTAATGGAATGTGATTTTGGGTTTATAGTGAACCGTGTTTTAAATGACACTGATTCTTTAACCCAGTTAATGATTAAAACTAAGTGGAGTTTTAATGAATCTTTAATTAGATTGAAATAATCGAAATGGAATATCACCAGTTTTGATCCAGGCGTTAGGTAAATCTTTAATTAGATTTGAACGTGAAATGGTAATGGAATTTACCGATAACACCGTGGTGTTGGATATGATGTATAACAAGTTTTACTTCATGGGATGAATAAGTTGGGATTGGGAAATTAAAACAAATGATTACTTCGGTAAGGTTCGCTAATCCCGACTAGTTGAATCGAAATTCAAAAGATGATTAAAGAATAAATTCAAGGAATTTATCTTGGATAAAATTAATGGCAACCTTTTCCCTATGAATGTGAAATTTAGAAACTAACTGTCGGTTAGCTATGCAGAATGGTTTCCTGGATATTGATTTGATGTTGGTTTCGGCCTTCGGGGTTAATATTTGGGAAATTATTCTCTTGATTAATTTACGGTTAGGGACTGATGAATTGGAATGAGGCGTATGTTGTGTTTGTGTAACACTTATTTAAAATATACGTGAGTTATTCAGAAAGACCGGGTTTATCCCATTCTGAATAACTGATACGACGATAAGTCGAAGATGAAGACGATGGTCGAAGACCGGAGGTCTTCACGTCGTTTGGGTAATTACTGATGATCTTGATTGGGCTGTACACCCAAGAAGATGGAAACAGTTGGTGATCGTCTAGACGTACTTGGAGATCGATGGATATGCAGCGTACTAGGTGCCTCCGGTTTCGTTCAGACCCAGAACGGACTTGTAAATGGACTATGTGTCTGACATTGGATTTTAGTCCGTGTGATTGATCTCTATTAAATATATATCTGTTTGGCGGCGGAGAATTTATTCTCTTGCTTAACGCCCTTCTCTGAGACGTACGAGCTCAGGGGTTATATATTGATGGATATCAATCGCATGGAGTGAATTGCCTGTGTGGCATGCCTAAGGGGCAATTGATGAAGGCTTCTGTTGAAAAGCAAAGTCTTTTGGTTGATGATCGAAGCACGGCCTTCGTGGCATAGCTTTGTGTAACGTTTACTTCGCGAGTTTCACACCCCGGTTGTGAACCAAAAACGGGAGAAGGACCTCAGGGAGGGCATGCGTTTCCTTCTAGCTAGGGTGGTGTCAGTGACCTACCAGCCCTGACATTTATATACTTTTCACCTGTGTGGTTGTTGCTGTTGCGAGGCGCCTCGGTTTGATCGGACAATCCGGGTCCGATGGAGTCATTCGTTGGCTCATTTACGCCCCAAAGGGCGGGGAAACGTAGTGTTCAGGAATTTTAATCCACATCGGTGGACCGGCCCTGTCGCTCCAAGGGTCACTCGAGCTTTGATCCTAAGACACGGGCTAGAGCGTCTCGAATCGGTTGAGGACTATCTTTTGCCTCGGTTCATAGATGGAAATCCAATTTCCAAATACGAGACATTTGCGGTTTTAATTGTAGAACTAGTATGGCGACATGATATATGGTACCCATGCCGCCTATGATTGATACTTATGATTTGAAGTTGTTTTATACACTGTACACTGATAATAGTATCAAATGATTTGTTTTAAAACGTATCAAGCATTCTTTGGCTGTTAAAAGGGAAAACCCTATCCCCGGCTTGCGCTGCATTGTGTGATAGGACCTGGGTCTTATAACAGCTTCATTTTTCTTTATTTAGCATTGCGCTGGTTGTTTATGCACAGGTATTCTTGGAAGGAAACCCGTTCCGTGTTATACGGCGTGGTCCCTTGATTTGCCTAACTTTAAAAATAAAGATTAATAACTGTTTTAGTTCTCACACCAGTCACATGACTGACCTGGAGTTTATTGTTTTGACCTAAACTCTGGGTGCCCCTATTTTGACACGGGCAGCTAGTAGTTTTGGTTTTGCAGATTTATATTCACAGGATCCTGGTTTACAGCTGGAACGATATCCGGAAAGCTTTGTATCCGTATATCTCGTCTAGTTGTGTATTGTATTATTTTCCGCTGCGATGTATTTAAATGTAATTTAAATCTCTGATATTTCTGTGTAATATTCATTTATACTCTGTATATTGTTGTATTCTGATGCATTGTTGTAATATACAATGAAATGTTCTCCCGTCTGCATTCTGATTTGTCGTGTTCTCAAACAATAGGGCGTTTCGAACGGTCTGGGTCGGTTTAGCGACTGGTTCGGACCGAGCGAAATTCCTTTTCGTCACAGATATTCTTCTTCTTCTTCTATTCTATAAGTTTCTATCTTATCTATTCTCACCCTCTAACTTATTTCATTAACTATTTGGTTATTTTCGATCCTTGGATGTTCGATATGTGTTGTATATCGGATAACCAAGATCGACTTTTTCTGGGTCGTTACAAAACATGTGTTTGAGACATGTTATGTTTGGTGGATGCAAGTGTTTGCTAGTGGTTGCCCGTGGATGCATTTACGCACACATTAGACACTAGATCGGCTTAGTCACTTTCATATTGCATATGCATATATGTATTTATTTTTTTGAAATAAAAGGTGCTGAATCAGCAGATTCACGCCTTGATTATAATAAAACAGCAAAAAGGGTTTACATAAAAGTACAGACAGCAACCCAACCAAAAGAAAATACAACCGCCATACATACAACAGAGTACAACTACTACCCAAAAGCAAAAGAAAATATACTACACATCATACTACATATTCATTCATAACAGATTGTACAGCAAACATCTTCTTCCACTTCAATTCCTTCTGCATATTGCTCTATCATGCACCCTTGCACCAATGCTGTCAAAGTACTTCCAATTCGAGCTTCCTGTCCATGAAAACACATATTTGAGAATCATCATAATAATCGAATTGCCACATTTCATCTTGAATATAAATTTTCTCGAATTTCTCTCATTCCATAAAATCCAAGTATATGCAAAATACAACATAACAAACACATCTCTACGATCAGCATGCCTCATGTCACCAAACTGATACTGCCAAAACTCAAATGGATCTCTAATATAATCTTTCCAAGCCAAATCCACGTTCAAAAACACCAAACACTTCGTCCAAACATAGAATGCAAAGTCGCATTCCCCAAAAATATGCTTAAAATCCTCCACATTGCCATCACAAAAGACACATGCTTCAGTGTAATTCATTCCTTTCCTTCTCAAGTTAGCAGTTGTATTCAGCTTGCCATGAATCACCACCCACATGTGAATTCTGACTTTTAATGGCACCACTTTATAACTCCACATATTGTCAAAACAGGACCATTTTCTTCCACCAAAATTCAACAATTCATACATGTTTTTAACACTGAAAGAACCCCCAACACCACCTAGTTTCCAAACGAACTCATCTCTTTCATCACATAAAGATATCCCTTCTAACAGTCTAACCAAACAGTATAACTGGTTAAGTGCCAACCAGTTACCTCTCTGCAAAACAAAAGCTTCCATTTAAAATTTAAAGCCTCCCCATCAAACATTTCATCAACAGTGTAAGTTTTATTGCATGCTAATGCAAATAACTCCCCAAATTCCATGGCAAAAGAGATTGGAAGAAGCCATCTATCATGCCAAAAAGAGACACTTCTTCCATTTTTCACCACAACCTCAATGCCAATCTTAAACCAACCCACATTACTCATAACCCCCCTCCAAAACACCGAACAATTAGAAAAGTCACCATTCCAGTCAAAACACCCATCATAACATGTATTAATAACCCAATCCTTCCATAATGAGTTTCTATCCCCAATCATATCCCAAATCCATCTGCAAAGCAAGGCTGAATTCATATTCATCAAGTTAATCACACCTAATCCACCTTCTTTCTTTGACTTGCATACTTGTTGCCAAGAAATAAGACAAGATAAAGTGGAAGTCTCTTTAGAACCAATCCAAAAAAAAATTCCTCCTCAACGCATCTATCTTGATCAGTACCCAATTTGGACATTTTACAAATGAAAACCAGTAAAGTGGCACAGTAGTTAGCACTGAATTCACTAACACCGGTCTTCCAGCTCTTGAAAGAGAACTGCCCTTCCATCTAGCAAGCCTACGATCAACTTTATCAATCACCAGTTGCCAATCTTGTTTCAAAAGCTTCTTAGGCCTGATACACATACCCAAATAATTGAGTGGAAACTCTCCAATATTGCAATTCAGAATCTCAGCACAACGAGATGTAAGCTCGTCAGAACAGCCAATAGTAAACACGTAGCTTTTGTGGAAATTTATCTTCAAACCTGATAAACTCTCAAAAGCATAGAGTAAAAATTTCAGAGCAGCAATGTATTTACAAATAGGCTTACTGAAAATTATAGTATCATCCTCATATTGCAACGAATTAATACCACCAACAATGTGTTCACTACCGAAACTCTGAATAATACCTCGATCACTACTAATTCTCAGAATTTGAACAAAGACATCTGCAGCCAAGTCAAACAGCAATGGTGAAAGCGGGTCACCTTGCCTAAGCCCTCTCTTAGATCCGATCATCTTCCCAGCAACACCATTAACACAAATATTCGATCTACTAGAGGACAAAATGCAAATCAACCATTCCACCCACTTAGCAGGAAAACCTCTGGCTTTGCAAACATCAATGAGAAAGTTCCAATCAACAGTGTCAAAGGCCTTTGCAAAATCAAGTTTCAGAATTGCACAAGGATCATTGAATTTATTACAATGCGAGATCACCCCTTGCACTAAAGCCGCCCCATCCAAAATTGATCTTCCCTTAATGAAAGCAGTTTGAGACTTATCAATCAGTATTTCCATTTTCAGCTTCAACCGATTAGCCAATACCTTCGTAATTAGCTTGAAAGTGCAATTCAATAAACTAATTGGTCTAAAATCCACAACAGTGACATTACCCTCTTTCTTTGGTATCAACACCACATTAGCATAACTCAGCTTGTCCATTCTCAACGTCCCTTCATAAAGTTCATCAAACAACTTCAACACATCTGCTTGCAACCAATTCTCATATTTCTTGAAGAAAAAATTTGGAAAACCATCAGGACCTGGTGCCTTATCACTTAGTATTTCGTTAAGTGTAACCATAATTTCCTCCGTCGTAAATGGTGCATCCAAACCACTCAAATCAGCATTGACTGGATACAGCAACTTCCAGTCAACATCTACTCGTTTAACATTATACTCCCCAAAAATCTTCTTATAAAAATCAGTAAAAGCATCATTCAAACCTTCCTTCCCAGAAATTTCAACCCCCTCTTTCTCAACACTACTTATCAAATTCGATCTCCTTCTGCCATTAGCTACTCGATGAAAGTAAGTAGTATTATTATCACCTTCCTTTAACCACTGTGATCTCGATCTTTGCCTCCAATAAACTTCCTCTTGATCAATCACTTTTAACAACTCTTTCTCCTTATTCTGGAGTAACATCTTCTCCTCAATATCCAACACCCTCTCCTCTTCTAAAATGCAAAGCTCAAGAATTTCATTTTCAAGCTTTTCTTTTTTAACTCTAATATTTCCGAACACTTCACTATTCCATCTCTTCAAAAACTTTCTAAGTAGTTTCAATTTTCTGCAAATACTACTCGCAGCATCTCCAACCACACCAAATTCCTCCCACTTCCTACTAATCAAATCATCAAAACCTTCCTCCAAACACCACATCTTCTCAAACCTGAATACTGCTTTTCTTTTCTCGTTATCACCACTGTCAAATAAAATTGGACAATGATCTGAAATCAAGGATGACATACCTTTTTGGGAAGAAAGAGGATGAACATCTTCAAATTCAGTGTTTATGAAGAATCTGTCCAATCTTACTAAGGTAGGAGGATCTCTTTTACTACTCCAAGTGTATTTTCTATTTGGCATGGGCAAATCAATAAGGTTACACTCTCTGACAAACTCACTAAAGTCTTCAATGTCACCTGAATGATCATCTCCTCTAACATTTCTTTCAAATTCAAACCTGGTGGCATTGAAATCTCCTCCAATAAGCCATGGACCCTGAATAGAATGCAAGAATTCAATCCCCTCTTCCCACAAAATCTTCCTCTCACTCCTCGAATTAGGACCATAAACATTGGAAATGAAGTAAGTCACTTTAGAGGCTCTATATTCCAATGATACATGAATACAATGAGACTGCTTAACCTCCTGCTTCAGCAGCCACCTATCACTATTCCAGCCAGTGAACAAACCACCCGCACTTCCAGTAGCTGGTATAAAACTCCACCCATCTAAAACACCCCAACCCAAACAGTTATACACATTATCTTATGGAATTTCGAGCTTAGTTTCCTGCAAAAGAACAATATCTGGCTTGCATGACTTCAGAAAATTCCAAACTCTAAGGCACTTTTCTAAAGTGCCCAAACCCCTTACATTCCATGAAACTATAATCATGATGAATTGCCTACCGTCTCCAATTCCTTCTTCTTAAACTCATTAATCAAATCTTCACTCATCACAAAACCAGTATTGTTACCCAATTCATGCAATTGATCAATAGATAATGAATTTAAGAAGGCAGGGATAAAAACACTACCGTCCAGAGGGTGGTCCGAGCTCCTAGCACTCCTGCGCAGCATAACCACTCCACCATGCTCCAAAGCTCTTTTACCTTTGCCACCCATAGCCCCAGAGCAAGCATCAGAGTTAGCAACATCCCTATCATCAGCATTTACCCTCTCACCCCCTACAGCCAAAAAATCCCCATACTTGTCAGTTACTACCTCCACACCACCACAAACACCCACATTACAACCTCCCACCTCCTCCTCACCCATCCCATCGCTGGGATCCTCCTCATCATCAACCACATTACAACCTCCCACAACCATCTCGCCCATCACATCACAGGGAACCTCCTCATCACCCACAACATTATCAGAAGATATATTAATTGGGTTTTCCTCACCACCAACTTCCTCACCACTAAGAAAATCGTTGTAATTATTATTAGAAGACGCTTTGAATTTCTATTTAGGGATTGAGTATTTCGGGGGATTATTCACCAAAACATCCATGTACGAAGGCACGTGAGCATATATGTATTTATATATGGATTAAAACTTGATGTGTTATCATGTGGAAATTGCATTTGTATGAATGATTGTTCACTCATGTAGAAGTTACAAAATACAATTAGGAATAATTTCATATATGATGGACTCATAGTACCGACATGAGTCGCATCAAGGAGGTCAACTGATTCACTTGACCGCCTGATTTTGCATTAGATAAGGACATACACACACACTATGCATATGATCATGAAAGCATTAGAAACCTCTTTAAGGACAATCGATGCCTGTAATCAAATGGTTGAGTAGATGGCTATTGGATGGTAGGGGACACATTCTTCTTGACCTGACGATTTCGGGGACGAAATCCTTTAAGTAGGGGGAATGTAACACCCCATAATTTTAAAACAGGACATAAGAGATAACTAAAGAATAATTAATCTTTAAAAGAAGAGTTGGGTTAAACGGGTTACGCTATTGCGTTCCTTTCGGAATTCTGCTTGAGGTCGAGTCCAAGTTTGTGTGAATCGAACTCCGTATGAAGAAGTTATGGAGGTTAGAAGTTTTCAAGTTTAAGCAGAAATTAAAATAAATTAATAATTAAATAAATCAGTCGAAATTTAAAGCTGGAGAGAAGGCTAGGCGGGCAAAGCCCCGCCATTGGGTGTCGACCCCCCTAGAGGCGTCGACATAGGTGTCGAACCCCCTATAGGGGTGTCGACATGGGTGTCGACCCCCCTGTAGGGGTCGACACCTTCCAACTATGCTAGACAGTGTCGATTTTTTGAGCCATAGGTCTATGTGGCGAATTCAGATTTGCCTGATGACACATTTTATTGGACTAGACGACTATGATGACTCTTAGGTGATCTAAAGGCCCATATTAATCCTAAACATCTATACATACATTGCTAAACCTAAGCCCTAACCTCACAACCATATTCTATATTGCCATCGTGTTGTTCATCTACAAACTAACCTAGCTGCCACCATAACAAATCAAATTCTAGATTAAAGATAAGAGATAAAGATTCAAAGCCCAGGAATTGCGAAAAGGAATTCTAGAACAACAACGAATGAATCAACGCCTACATCAACGGATTAGCTTAGCAATTTCAGAAATCAGATCCCATAATTCAATATCCATTTTCTGTGATTGCAGTTACTTTCACAAGATAATTATTTAAAAATAATTGTGATGGGTTATGAGTTGGACTATATGAAAATGTTTGTAAATCATATAAAGTTCATGTCTTTCCAAACTATATTTTGATTTATGCTTGATTTGATTCGTTATATGCAATATATGTTCGATGTTAATTCATATGCCTAATTACGTATACAAGTTATGTATGCAAGTTTGCTCGATCTATGCAAGTTATGAAAGATTATATGCACGTCATGTTCATACGTGTAAGATCATATTTTATATATTCATATGTTTAGATCTACATGTTTAAATGATAAGATCCATATTAGTCCATATGTTTAGAACTATATGTTCATATGTTCAGATCTACATGTTTATATGATTAGATACGTATCGGTCCATATGTTTAGAACTATATGTTCATATGTTTAGATCTACATGTTTATATGATTAGATCCATATCAGTCCATATGTTTAAATCTAGTGTTCATATGTTTAGATCTACATGTTTATATGATTAGATCCATATCATTCCATATGTTTAGAACTATATGTTCATATGTTTAGATCTACATGTTTTTATGATTACATCCATATTAGTCCATATGTTTAGAATTATATGTCCATATGTTTAAATCCGTGCAAGTTTATGTTTAGATCCATTCGAGTTCGCACTCAATATGTTGATTGGATCTATTTTATATGTTTACTTGATTTATACTGTCTTAGATCTATATTCTATATGCCAGTTACGATGTCATGTGTTTCTTCCCTTTTTCCTATTTTTATGATTTGGGCTAATTGTGAGCCTAACGTATCACATGAGCTATATGTATGAACGACGTGGGAACGTTGGGGAAAAGTTTAGGTGAAGGTTGAATATTATGTAATTGGCATAAAAAGGGGTTGTAATCACATAATTAATTTTGGGCATAACTAGAAAATGTGAAATAACTTGAATTGACCACACCTATGGATAATTTACATATAAACTTGGACATGAATGGTAAATATGTAAATTGGCTAAAAGATGAACGTGCCTAACCCGAGGTTAGATTGAGTTGCGCCGTAAGACTACCCAGAACCGCTCTGCCCATCCAGCGACCGCAACAACATATATTTAATGTGAGAGGTTAGCGCATTAAGCCCAAAAACCCGAGGTTAGAATGAGTTTGCAGTAGAAGTCTGCTTGGAACCACCCGGCACATCCAGCAACCGCAAACAACAGTTCTAATGTGACAGTTTGGTGATTTAATGAATAAATTAAAGCTAAGGAACAAACATGCTAAGAATAGAAAGGTTAAGTAACATATGAACAGGCGACACTTAACCAATACAACATGTTAGGTGGGTGGGTTAAGTTAACATGGACAAGAAGACAACTTAACCAATATTACATGAACAAAGTGGATAGGGTTAAAGCAAGCTTAACCAATAATACAGATGGACTTGATAAGGGGAATGTTTAAGTAAATCATGGGTAGGTGGGTAATATTAGTATGTATAAGCCCACAAACTTAACCGTTAAATAAACATGCATGAATCAGTAAGAAGGTTAAGTAAAATATGAATTGGCAACACTTAACCAGCACAACATGTTAATTAAGAAAATGGGTGGGGTTAAGTTAAATTGAGAGCACTTAACCATTATAACATGTTGATTAGGAAACCTTAGTAATGGGGGCCCATTTCAGCGGTATCCCACACAGATGTATCATGGTACCCTGAGATAGGCAGGGTGGGGCACGATTACTGGGCTGAATATAAGCGGTCGAAATAGCTGCGGGTGGTGCAGCAGTGTAGGACCCGACGTAGTATGTGTGTGCACGTGCTCCAGAGTGGAAAAAGAAGGCACTGGGCATCAATAGTATACACTATGCAACTTGAATCGTGTATGGTTGCCATCATGGGAATTGATACACCGCATGATGGGGCCAGCACATGTATCTACATACAAGCGAGGCCGAATGACACAAATAATAATACGTGTGAGTTAGGGAGCCGATCGAAAGAGGAAGGTAGTGGGTACAACTCGTGGGGTAGGAGAAAAAAGGGGCACTTACGATAGCAGCTAGGAGAACACGAAACTACGATTATCATGATTAGTAAGATGAATCAACTTTTAGAATGGGACTAGTAAGGGTGCGGTGTAACTAGTACTGATATGGTGTTACTAGCATTAGTGCAGTGTAGTAATTATCCTGTAATGATTATAAGTGCAATCAACATTATATCTTGTTCATCCTGTCTGCTTTGTCATGCCTATTTATTCTACAGTCATTTCTTGCTTTCCAATTTATGTTCTTATCCTGTTACTTTAATGATCATATTGTTAAAGTCACTGGACTCACCCCACTTATACCTGGCCTATTTTGTTTCGCCTCTTTTCTTCCTTTTCCCCCTCCCCCCCCCCCCCCTCCCCAGGTTCTTAGGGAGGAAATACTCAAGCTTATTTAAGATATCACTTTCTCCCAGCTTGAAGTTAAAAGGTGTATTGCTTGGCTTTGATTCTGCGTATGGTATTTTTCTGTTGGGGATTATGGCTTTAAAATTATGTACTCTGAAGGTTTTGTACAAGACTGATATTATGTACTTGATTTTTGTATTTGGAAATGTAATCAAACTTATTTTTGTTTCCGCTGCAATAAAATTACTAAATTTTCAAGTACTACTTTTTCTGTCTTGTAATATTATGTTCTGTTTTCTTATAATGCTCCACAAAACATAATGCATTCCCTTTGTGAGTGACATTAACGGACGTGGGGTGTTACTAGCTAGGTCACATGCTCACGATACTTTTCTAACTCGATGTACACTTTCTCTATCTCGGCATTGCCTCTCTTTAAAGCTGTAATTTCAATTGTCAAAGAGGCCACCATGTCCTAAAAAGTCGAGTCGGCATGCACAACTTCCTTCTTCAGTATCTTACGTGTGCTTCATCTCCATTGTAACAGCAAAGCTAAAAATTAGCTCCCAAAAATATAAAGGAGAAGGAGGAAATGTTTACAACACAAGGAGAAAACCTATCTCCTTCTCTAGGTTAACGACGGTCGTGCGTTCACCATCAATAGTCAGCTTCTGATTGATAAGCTCCAAGTTCTTCCTTCTAATCACCACCGAAAGATGGTGGGCATCCGTAGTAAGCTCTGTGACCTGATGATACACATCCTTCACATGCATCCATATCTCCTTGAAGTCCTTAGCAGAGTGTAACAACACGTAATTTTAAAACATTACATAAGAGATAATTAAAGAATACTTAATTTTTATAAGAAGAATTAAGGGAAACGGGTTGCGTTATTGCGTTTGTCTCGGAATTCTTCTTGGGATAGAATCCGATTTTGTGTAAAATGGATATAGTATGAAGAAGTTATGAAGCTTAGATTATTTCAGTTTAAGCAGAATTTAAATTAAAATAATAATTAAAAATAAAAAAGAATTCAAAAATCAAAATCGGCCAAATCTGGGCAAGCGGGAAATCACCTGCTCTGGGGTATCGACCCCCCCAAGGGAGTCGAGATAGGTGTCGACCCCCTATAGGGGTGTCGACCCCCCCCCCATAGGGTTGTCGACCCCCATCTGCCCAGATCTGGCTGATGTGTTTTGTTGATCTAGGGATGTTGTGTCCTTCTGGGATTGGCTGGATGATGTGTTTTTCTGGTTTGGATGGTTTAGATGGACCCTAATCTAATCTAAGAGTCCTAATTCAGCTAGAGCATCAATAAAATACCCCTAAACCTAACACTAATCTCATTGGTATTCGTCCATAGCGCCTCCACTCTGCTCTAATCTAAATCAACCTAGCCTTTCTTTTCCACCAATGCGAATCAGAATAGGAATATTAAAATTGGAAGATAAGAATCAAAGTCTACAACAATGGTTTAGCTAATCAAATTCAGAATTCAGGTCTAATCTCTCTTCTAAAGCCTGTCACTGTGAGTCTATGTTACTTTCACATATAATTAAAAAATAATTGTGATAGGATTGTAAATTGGATTTAATGATTGTGCCTGTAAGTAAGACGAATCATATCAAGTTTTGTAGATTCTTATCTTTCAGATTCATACCCAAATTACTGTTATCATATGCCTATTGGATCAATTTGATTGTTCTATGCCAGTTCGTGTTTCATATGCCTATTTATACCAATTCTGATGACGTGATTCTCTTGGCTTCTTCTTTTCCTTTTTCTTTATAAAACAAGGCTAACTTTAAGCCTAACATATTACGTTGAGATTTGCGTACGAATGACGTTTGAACGATTAGGAAAAGTTTGGGGAAATTTGTAATAAAATGAGATTATTGGCATAAATCAATTTGAGCATAATTGTGTATAAATTGTATACATGAGACTTGACATAAGTTGGATTGGGCATAATTGGATATAATTTTCATACATGAGGTTTGGCATAAATTTTTAATAACAATGAACGCAAATTAATTTGGGCGCAATTGGGCATAACATGTATACATAAGATTATAGGCCTAATTTGGATTAAAATCATAAGCATAATTTAGATTGGAATTATGGGTAATTGGAATGTATTTTAATCCAATATTTAGAATTTGGACTTGAATCAAGAATGTGATAATGAACGCCTAAGACACGAGGTTAGATTCGAATTGCGGTACAAGATTGCCCGGGACCACCCGCCACATCCAACAACCGCAATTTGGTATTCTAATATGAGAGGTCAAAGGCAGAAAATTAGATACGTAACAATGCAAAGACACGAGGTTAGATTCGGATTGCGGTATAAGACCGCAAGGAACCGCCCGGCATATCCAACAACCGCCAAACGACAATCTAATGTGGGGGCTCTTGCAAGATTACAATTATAATGAATCAATGAACACTTAATCAAGATAAGACATGTGGTGAGACATGGGAATGATAAAAGGGTTAAGTGGGTAACATTGGTAGCATGTGAAGCATAATTAAAATACTTAACCCAGATGAGACATGTGATTAGACATGGGGATAAAGAGGGGTTAATTGGAGTTCATAGTGGGGACCAAGCTTAGGAGGGAAGCTTGTGTCAAGTGGATGGAACCTTTTGCAACCAGTAACCCATTTTAGTATCTATTTGAGCTCGAACTAGGTCGAGGACAGGGACACATTTACTGGGGTTGATTGTAATAGGTCAATAAAGAGTTAGCGATGGCAATGCAAGTCCAATGGATTCATGTGTGTGCATGGGTCCGGGCTCGTAGGTAAGACGATATTACATCGTGCAGTTATAAGTCATGCATTTTAGTAGTATCGAGTTGCCACATTAGGGATTAATACACCCTACTGTGGGACCAGCACGGATGTCTATGAGTGTAACACCCTGAAAATTCTATAACTGTGAAATTAACAAATTAAAGTATAATTAATTTGAAATCAAAGAACCAAGGGAAACGGGATACGCCATTGCGTTCGTCTCGGAAAAATACGCGAAATAGAGTCCGAGTTTTCGAAAAACGGAGTCCGTATGAAGAAGATATGGCCTTCGGAAGTTTTGAATTAAATTTAAAATTCAAACAGAATAAAATAATTAAAAATCGGGCCCAGTGGGCCAGGGCGGATAAACACCCGCCTAGGCCACCCAGGTCGACTGGGCTGTCGACCTGGGCTACCCATGTCGACAGGGCTGTCGACAGCCCTGTCGACAGGGGTGTCGACCTGGTCGAGCCCAGTCAACCTGGCTGGCCAGGTCTGTGTTTGGTCGAATTTCTGTGGTCTGCTTTGTCATTAGGGCTAGGTGGCGGGTTCTAATTGGTCTCTCTATCTAATGAATGGCTATGATCAATCCAAGCAACATCAAGGGTCCTAATCAATTCCTAACCTCTATATAAACAACCCTAGACTAAACCCTAATCTATTCATTCAAAATTAAGAACATAGCCGCCATGTTGCTGAGGAACGACTAAGAGTAGCCGCCAACTAGAGAGAGGATTAGGAAGAAAGTTCTAAAGCCTAAAGCAATTCAAGCAACCTAAAGCCAATCAATTCAACAAAGGAATCATATCTCTTAATTAGAGAATTCGCCGCAACCATTGTAAGTAGAGTATTACTTTGGTATGAATAAACAACTGTATTGATTTGTATGCTTGAATTGGGATAATAAAGTAATTCATATTTGTGCAAAATTATGTTATTCATTATAAAGAACTACATGCGGTAGTTCTATGCAAGTATACGTTTGGAATATTGCGCAAATTATGTAATCTATGTTGAAGCTACATGTATGTAGTTGATTGAAATTCATGCGAGTTTGGGGCTTTTGTTATTATGCCATCATGATGTATATTTTTGTGCATAAATCATTTTGCAAGTAATTGAAACAAGTTTGGTTGTTATAGTTCATATGAAACTATGTTGGAATTTTGACACCATAATCCATGTATTAAGTCATGCTTTTGCAAAACTTATGAATATGGCTAGGCTATGAATGATATTTGGCATAATTGAAATCTATGATTAAGTCTATCTTGTTTAAAAGAATTATATGATGACATATGTGAGACATGGCTAGGTTAGACTCAAAAATCCCTTTTTGCAAGTTTAAAGCAAACACCATGATTAGGAATATTTATGCCATGCTTATGTTTGACATTATGCCATGTTTATGCTAGAGGTATTTATGCCATGCTTATGTTTGACATTATGCCATGTTTATGCTAGAAGTATTTATGCCATGCTTATGTTTTACATTATGCCATGTTTATGCTAGAAGTATTTATGACATGCTTATGTTTGACATTTTGCCTAAATAAAAATATAGGTTCATGTGTCAATAATGATATCTCAATTACAAGTTCACATGCTTTGATTCATGTCACCTATGTTTTATGACCAAAGTATATGTCACTACTATGCAAGTACACCAGTTTCTATTTTGTATTCCCATCGTCATATTGCAAGTTCATACGCTCACCTTCCCCTCTTTGTGTATACGCCATAAGCCTCCCCTTTTCGCATGGCTAAATTGGGCTTTAAAAGGCTAAGCCCAATATATATATAAACGGACGTGCAAAACGGGGGAAAATAACGTTGGGTTAAAATTAATTAATGAATGAAAATATAGAATAGAAGGGCCCAAATTCAAGTATGGGTTGGGCCCGTGATTGGTGTAACCTTTATACCATTAACTTAATAATGGGCCGCAAATATTTACATATAAGAAATAAAGAAGAATGACGAGATATGTAAATGTAGAACATACGATGTGTTTAACCCGAGGTTGGATTGAGTTGTGATGTAAACCTGCCCGGAACCGCCCGGCTGTCCAGTAGTCACAACAATACCTATCCAATGTGGGAGGTTAAACATGGAGCCCAGCAAGGACCCGAGGTTAGACTGAGTTGTGGCGTAAGACTGCCCGGAACCAACCGGCAACAGGCAGCCACAACAATACCTGTCTAATGTGAGAGGTCAGGGCCTTAATAAGACAATTAAGGCTGAGTCAGGATTGTTAGGATTAAGTGGACTAAAGACTTAATCAAAATGGAACATGCTAAACTAAACGGACAGGTGGGGGTTAGGTTAGAAACACTTAACCAACTTAGCATGTTGGCTAGAGATAGAAAACCTAGTAACGGGGGACCCTTTTCAGCAGTAACCCTAAAAGGTGTATCATGATACCCTGAAACTAGCAGGGTGGGGCACGATTACTGGGCTGATTGTAAGAGGTCAAAGCGACGGCGGTGGTGTAGCAGTGTAGGTTCTAACGGAGTGCGGGCGTGCACACACTCCGGTGCAGAAAAATAAGGCACTGGACACCAGTAGCATACCTGTGCACTCTAAGGTTGTGTCGGGTTGCCACTATGGGACTTGATACACCCCATGGTGGGACCAGCATAGGTAACTACAGACATCGGGGGCCGTAAGACACATGTAACTTTGCGAGTAGGAGCCGATCATCATAGAATGGATCACATCACCCTGATTATGGGGTGCAAATTGGAAACTAGTATATGGGTTCAGAGATTAACATGGGGTACGATAGCATATTCGACCCTAGATAACTTAACCAAGTCTATTGTGCTTGCCCACTTCTTGTTTATACTTATCATACCCAGTTCTTTATTCATAGACAAAATAGTACTAGACTTACTCAGGCTTTATGTCTGACTCTACTTTTCTTTCGTCTTCTTTCTTCCGTTCCCCCCCCCCAAGGTCCTCAGGGAGGGAACACAGCAGCTTGACCAACCTCAACATCCAGCTTGAAGAAGAGAAATGTATTGCTTGGACTTTCCTGTTTTGAACTATGGCTTTGGACAATCCACTATGGGGCTTTTGCAGTTTATCTATGTTTTATTTATGCTTCTTTAAATAATGTACTCAAGACAGATTATGAAAGTGTTATGTTATGTTTTTGGAAAGGATGTTGTTGTAACACGTATTTGACTTTATGAAATAAAGTTTGTTGTTCTTCCGCTGTTTACAAATATGTGTTCTTATATCTGTCTTGTATATCTGTGACTTGTACTTATAAACCACCACCAAAATTAGGGCATTCCCTTTGAGAGTGACCCTAACGGAGGTGGGGTGTTTCACTTGGTATCAGAGCATAGGTTTACCAGATAAGATAAAAAGTTTTGAAAAAAAATTATTTTCAAAAAGGAAATTTAAAGATGCATTTTTAAAAGAAAAATATTATTTTATTTTTAAAAGGCAAAGTCCACTCCCCAAAGCCATAGGAACTATCTCTTATCCTTCGTTTTGAATCTATCCTTTTTGTTTCAGCATGTCCCAAGATCTTAACTTGCCAGAAGGGGTGCCAATACCTGGTTGGTTTAGACGGTTCTTAGAAGCAAGGGCCACTCAGCCAGGTCCTACCGTTCCTCCTCCCCCAGCTGAAGGAAACCATCCAGCTGCAGCAGCACCTTTTCCTCCACCTCCTCCTCGGGGAAACACGTTTGCTAAGATATGTAAAGATTTTAAAGCTATGGGAGGAAGGGATTTCCATGGAACTGAGTCCTTCGTAGCAGCTAGAAATTGGCTGAAAGTAACTGAGGACCTATTCATCATCTTTGAGGTAGAGGATAGACAAAAAGTACAGTTGGCAGTGTGGCTATTGAAGGGCGAGGCTTCCTACTGGTGGGAAGTCACTAATGCTGAAAGACCAGTGGAGACATGGGAGGACTTTAGGGCAAGGTTTGAGACCAAATTTCTCTCAGATGCGGAAAGAAGTTTGCAGTTGGAAAATTTCTTATTTCTTAAGCAAGGAGACAAGACTGTCAGAGAGTATGTGAATCAGTTCGATGAGCTGGCTAGTTTTGGACTTGACTTAGTCAACACCCCGCACAAGAAGGCTCTCCGTTTCGTCAAAGGGTTAAATGAGCCATTACACAGTTTGGCCATGACCCATATACCCATGGGAGCCACGTATGAAAGATTAGTGCAAATGGCATTGCTGAATGAAGAGGATAAGGGCAAGAAGAAAGAGGGTTTGCAGCCCAAGAAGACAGACTTTAAGAAGGGCGGGAAAGGCAACAAAGAGAAGAGGAAGTGTAATTTCTGTGGCAAAGTGGGGCACTTAGTAAAGGACTGCCGGAAAAAGAAGGCCAAGGAAAATGGTGGGTGCTTTTCTTGTGGTGAGACAGGCCACAGGGCTAAGGACTGCCCAAAGAAACGAGGACAGGGGCAGAGGGCTGGATCCACCCCAGGGGCACAGGTACATGTGCTAGAAGCGCCACCTCTGCAACAGCGAGGTATAAATACTTCTGTAGAAAGCGTAATTTATCTTTATGATCACCCCGTTCGCACTTTATTTGATTCCGGCGCATCACACTCCTTTATCTCGTCTGCTTTAGTAGAATCTCTGCACCTAAAAACTAGTATGGTAGAGGACCCCTTAATTGTTTCAAACCCAATTGGGGGCCCAGCTCATTTGTCTATGATCTGTGTGGGATTGAAAATTTCTATTCTAAGTGTTGAATTTCAATGTAGTGCCTTTGTTTTGGGCTTTTCGGGGTATGGTTTGATTTTGGGTATGGATTGGCTATCCCGTAATGGGGCCATCCTTGATTGTGAGAAAAGGGTTGTTAGGCTCCTAACCCAGCTCGGTAATACTTTGGAAATTTCTTGTAATCCCTCGTATGCGGTTATGCTTAGTTATCTTGAATCGCTAGATGCCTCTGTTGAAAACTTGCAATCAGTTAGAGTGGTCCGGGAATATCCGGATGTCTTCGAAGAGGTGAAGGGCTTGCCTCCGAAGCGGGAAATAGACTTCCGCATATATCTTGTAGATAATGCAAAGCCCGTTGCGTTGCCCGTTAGACATATGGCTCCACGAGAAAGGAAAGAGCTCAGTAAACAGATTAAAGAGCTTCTAGAAAAGGGGTTCATTAGGAGGAGCATTTCAGAATGGGGCGCTCCAGTGGTGTTCGCTACAAAGGCGGATGGTTCACTCCGTCTATGTGTTGACTATAGGGAGCTCAACAAGCTAACGAAAAGAATAGGCACCCTCTCCCTAGAATTGACAATTTATTTGACCAGCTTGTAGGAGCGTCTGTTTTCTCCCAACTCGATTTAGCAACCGGTTTTCATCAGCTAAGGGTGGCTGAAGATAGCATCGATAAAACGACATTCAGAACCCCAGACGGCTTCTTTGAATGGCTTGTCATGCCTTTCGGCTTGACAAATGCACCTGCTTACTTCGTGGACCTGATGAGTAGGGTATTTAGAGATTTCCTCAACAAATTCGTAGTGGTCTTCGTAGATGATATCCTTATCTTCTCAAAGAGTGAAGAGAAACATGCTCAACACTTAAGGGCAATCATGGAAACTTTGCGAGTCCATCAACTAAAAGCCAAATTCTCCAAATGCCACTTTTGGAGAGAAGAGGTGAGGTTCCTTGGGCACGTAGTATCCAAACAAGGGTTAGCAGTGGACCCTGCTAAGGTAGTGGCGGTACAGGATTGGAAGACACCAAGGAATGCAACTGAGGTCCGAAGCTTTCTAGGACTAGCAGGTTTCTATCGAAAATTTATAAGGGATTTTGCGAAAATCTCAGCTCCGCTCACGAAATTGACCAAGAAGAATCTAGTGTTCAATTGGGATTTGGATTGCGAATTTGCTTTCCAACGACTGAAAAGGGCTCTTACAACAGCCCCAGTTTTGACGCTGCCAGATGGGAGCAAGATGTTCACTGTTTATACGGATGCATGTGGGACAGGGCTAGGCGCCGTCTTAATGCAAGAAGGAAGGGTAGTAGCTTATGGCGGGAGGCAGTTGAAGGTGCACGAAAAGAACTACCCAACCCACGATCTCGAGTTAGCCGCCATCGTCTTTGCGCTCAAGTCTTGGCAACACTATCTCCTAGGTGAGAAGTTCGAACTTTACACTGACCATAAATCGTTGAAATATCTTTTCTCGCAGAAAGATCTTAACTTGAGGCAACAAAGGTGGATGGAGTTTCTTGCCTCGCACGATTTCGAAATCTCCTACACTCCGGGCAAAGGCAACGTAGTGGCAGACGCGTTGAGCCGAAAGAAATTGACCCTAAGCCCATTGTTTGTTGAAAGACAAAGCCTAGAGTTTATAGCCAGCTTCGACTTTAGGCCCTCCTCCGATTTCGTACCAGGCTTGCTAGCATCTCTCGAAGTGCGCCCAACTTTAGTGAATTCAGTAGGGGCAGCACAACGCGAAGACCCTCAACTTGTGGAAATAATTGATAGGCTAATTAGGGGTGAGACTTCAAGTCACCTCAACAGATACTCCATCGACGATAAGGGTTTGCTAAGGCGAGACGGAAGACTATGCGTCCCACAGACAAAAGATTTAATAAAGAAGGTTCTCGAGGAAGCACATCACTCCAAGATGACGATACACCCAGGCGGAGATAAAATGTACAAAGACATAAAAAGGACTTTCTTCTGGAACGGCATGAAAAAGGACGTGGCAGAGTTCGTATCTAAGTGTATGGTGTGCCAACAGGTTAAGGCGGAACAGAAAAAGCCTGGCGGACTACTACATCCTCTGGAGGTCCCGCAGTGGAAGTGGGATAACATCTCAATGGACTTCATTGATGGGCTGCCTAGGTCTAGGAGAGGCAACACTAGCATTTGGGTAATAGTGGATAGGCTTACTAAAAGCGCCCACTTTTTACCTGTCAAAAGTAAGAGAACTGCCTCATCCCTAGCATCACTTTACCTCAAGGAAATCGTTCGACTCCATGGAATACCGTCTAGCATTGTTAGTGATCGAGACCCCATCTTCACCAGTGAATTTTGGCGGAGTCTGCAAGAAGCAGTAGGAACGCAGTTATGCTTGAGCACAGCCTATCATCCCCAAACCGACGGCCAAACAGAGAGAGTGAATAGAGTTTTGGAGGACCTCTTAAGACTATGCGTCCTCGACTTCGGAGGGACATGGGAAGACCACCTTCCTTTGGTGGAATTTGCCTACAACAACAGCTATCAAGCAACCATAGGAATGGCGCCCTTCGAAGCTTTATATGGAAGACCGTGCCGATCGCCCACTTGTTGGTGGGAGTCTACTGATAAGCTCATACTTGGACCAGATATGATCCGAGAGACCTCAGAGAAAGTAGACTTAATACGAAGAAGGATGAAGACGGCCCAAGACAGACAAAAGTCCTATGCCGACAAGAGGAGGACCGACCTTGAATTCGAGGTTGGAGACAGAGTTTTTCTCAAGGTATCACCGCTAAGAAACGTTGTTCGTTTTGGAACCACAGGAAAGCTAGCACCAAGGTTCGTAGGGCCATTCCCTATTATCGAGAAAATTGGGAAAATGGCCTATAGATTAGAGCTACCCGAGAAGTTGGCTGGAGTCCACAACGTTTTTCACGTTTCTCATCTTTGAAAATGTCTTCATGAGTCCGCTGAGGTGGTAGAGCCAAATATACTCGAAGAGGCCGAAGTGGAACGCGAAGCAACCATAAGAAAAGTTCCAACCCGCATCTTAGGAACGGAAGTGAAGAAGCTACGCAACCGCGAAGTCAAGCTCGTCAAAGTTCAGTGGAGCGACGCCGAGGGAGACGCAACTTGGGAAACTGAAGCTAGAATCCGTACAGCCTACCCTTTTCTGTTCGAGGGTACATCCTTGATCTTTCTCTTTCCTTAAGTTGCGCTTTTAATCTTTCCTCGACCGTATCTTTTAGGTAGAAACTCTTTGGATGGAAACATGTAGTTGAAACATGTTATGGATGATGGTTGCTAGTGGTTGCTCGTGATTGCATATACACACACAATCTAGGTTTTAGATCGGCTCAGTCACTTCATATTGCATATGCATATATGTTTGCATTCGTATGTGGTTGAACTCTAATGTGTTGACATGTGGATGCTGCATTTGTATTGAATGATTGTGCACTCATGTAGAATCAAGAATAGGAAAATTTGCATAAATAATGGATTCATGGCACGTACATAATCCGCATTAAGGAGGTCAACTGAATCAGTAGACCGCCTGATTTTGCATTAGATAATGACATGTACACACACACTTCGCATATGATCATGAAGCATTAGAAGTCTTTTAAGGACAATGGATGCTCGTGTTTGATGGATGAGTAGATGGATGATTGGATGTTAGGATATACATTCCTCCTAACTTGAAGATTTCGGGGATGAAATCCTTTTAAGTGGGGGAGAATGTAACACCCTGAAAATTCTATAACTGTGAAATTAACAAATTAAAGTATAATTAATTTGAAATCAAAGAACCAAGGGAAACGGGATACGCCATTGCGTTCGTCTCGGAAAAATACGCGAAATAGAGTCCGAGTTTTCGAAAAACGGAGTCCGTATGAAGAAGATATGGCCTTCGGAAGTTTTGAATTAAATTTAAAATTCAAACAGAATAAAATAATTAAAAATCGGGCCCAGTGGGCCAGGGCGGATAAACACCCGCCTAGGCCACCCAGGTCGACTGGGCTGTCGACCTGGGCTACCCATGTCGACAGGGCTGTCGACAGCCCTGTCGACAGGGGTGTCGACCTGGTCGAGCCCAGTCAACCTGGCTGGCCAGGTCTGTGTTTGGTCGAATTTCTGTGGTCTGCTTTGTCATTAGGGCTAGGTGGCGGGTTCTAATTGGTCTCTCTATCTAATGAATGGCTATGATCAATCCAAGCAACATCAAGGGTCCTAATCAATTCCTAACCTCTATATAAACAACCCTAGACTAAACCCTAATCTATTCATTCAAAATTAAGAACATAGCCGCCATGTTGCTGAGGAACGACTAAGAGTAGCCGCCAACTAGAGAGAGGATTAGGAAGAAAGTTCTAAAGCCTAAAGCAATTCAAGCAACCTAAAGCCAATCAATTCAACAAAGGAATCATATCTCTTAATTAGAGAATTCGCCGCAACCATTGTAAGTAGAGTATTACTTTGGTATGAATAAACAACTGTATTGATTTGTATGCTTGAATTGGGATAATAAAGTAATTCATATTTGTGCAAAATTATGTTATTCATTATAAAGAACTACATGCGGTAGTTCTATGCAAGTATACGTTTGGAATATTGCGCAAATTATGTAATCTATGTTGAAGCTACATGTATGTAGTTGATTGAAATTCATGCGAGTTTGGGGCTTTTGTTATTATGCCATCATGATGTATATTTTTGTGCATAAATCATTTTGCAAGTAATTGAAACAAGTTTGGTTGTTATAGTTCATATGAAACTATGTTGGAATTTTGACACCATAATCCATGTATTAAGTCATGCTTTTGCAAAACTTATGAATATGGCTAGGCTATGAATGATATTTGGCATAATTGAAATCTATGATTAAGTCTATCTTGTTTAAAAGAATTATATGATGACATATGTGAGACATGGCTAGGTTAGACTCAAAAATCCCTTTTTGCAAGTTTAAAGCAAACACCATGATTAGGAATATTTATGCCATGCTTATGTTTGACATTATGCCATGTTTATGCTAGAGGTATTTATGCCATGCTTATGTTTGACATTATGCCATGTTTATGCTAGAAGTATTTATGCCATGCTTATGTTTGACATTATGCCATGTTTATGCTAGAAGTATTTATGACATGCTTATGTTTGACATTTTGCCTAAATAAAAATATAGGTTCATGTGTCAATAATGATATCTCAATTACAAGTTCACATGCTTTGATTCATGTCACCTATGTTTTATGACCAAAGTATATGTCACTACTATGCAAGTACACCAGTTTCTATTTTGTATTCCCATCGTCATATTGCAAGTTCATACGCTCACCTTCCCCTCTTTGTGTATACGCCATAAGCCTCCCCTTTTCGCATGGCTAAATTGGGCTTTAAAAGGCTAAGCCCAATATATATATAAACGGACGTGTAAAACGGGGGAAAATAACGTTGGGTTAAAATTAATTAATGAATGAAAATATAGAATAGAAGGGCCCAAATTCAAGTATGGGTTGGGCCCGTGATTGGTGTAACCTTTACACCATTAACTTAATAATGGGCCGCAAATATTTACATATAAGAAATAAAGAAGAATGACAAGATATGTAAATGTAGAACATACGATGTGTTTAACCCGAGGTTGGATTGAGTTGTGATGTAAACCTGCCCGGAACCGCCCGGCTGTCCAGTAGTCACAACAATACCTATCCAATGTGGGAGGTTAAACATGGAGCCCAGCAAGGACCCGAGGTTAGACTGAGTTGTGGCGTAAGACTGCCCGGAACCAACCGGCAACAGGCAGCCACAACAATACCTGTCTAATGTGAGAGGTCAGGGCCTTAATAAGACAATTAAGGCTGAGTCAGGATTGTTAGGATTAAGTGGACTAAAGACTTAATCAAAATGGAACATGCTAAACTAAACGGACTGGTGGGGGTTAGGTTAGAAACACTTAACCAACTTAGCATGTTGGCTAGAGATAGAAAACCTAGTAACGGGGGACCCTTTTCAGCAGTAACCCTAAAAGGTGTATCATGATACCCTGAAACTAGGCAGGGTGGGGCACGATTACTGGGCTGATTGTAAGAGGTCAAAGCGACGGCGGTGGTGTAGCAGTGTAGGTTCTAACGGAGTGCGGGCGTGCACACACTCCGGCGCAGAAAAATAAGGCACTGGACACCAGTAGCATACCTGTGCACTCTAAGGTTGTGTCGGGTTGCCACTATGGGACTTGATACACCCCATGGTGGGACCAGCATAGGTAACTACAGACATCGGGGGCCGTAAGACACATGTAACTTTGCGAGTAGGAGCCGATCATCATAGAATGGATCACATCACCCTGATTATGGGGTGCAAATTGGAAACTAGTATATGGGTTCAGAGATTAACATGGGGTACGATAGCATATTCGACCCTAGATAACTTAACCAAGTCTATTGTGCTTGCCCACTTCTTGTTTATACTTATCATACCCAGTTCTTTATTCATAGACAAAATAGTACTAGACTTACTCAGGCTTTATGTCTAACTCTACTTTTCTTTCGTCTTCTTTCTTCCGTTTCCCCCCCCCCCCCAGGTCCTCAGGGAGGGAACACAGCAGCTTGACCAACCTCAACATCCAGCTTGAAGAAGAGAAATGTATTGCTTGTACTTTCCTGTTTTGAACTATGGCTTTGGACAATCCACTATGGGGCTTTTGCAGTTTATCTATGTTTTATTTATGCTTCTTTAAATAATGTACTCAAGACAGATTATGAAAGTGTTATGTTATGTTTTTGGAAAGGATGTTGTTGTAACACGTATTTGACTTTATGAAATAAAATTTGTTGTTCTTCCGCTGTTTACAAATATGTGTTCTTATATCTGTCTTGTATATCTGTGACTTGTACTTATAAACCTCCACCAAAATTAGGGCATTCCCTTTGAGAGTGACCCTAACGGAGGTGGGGTGTTTCAATGAGTTACGGAGCCGATTGAATGTGGAGGGTAGTGGGTACAACTAGTGGAGATAGGAGCAGGCGGCACCTATGACAGCAACTAGGAGTACACGAAACTACCATCATCATCATCATCATCATCATCATCATCATTATTATTATTATTATGTTCAGTAAGAGGGATCAACTTTCAGTATGGAACTAGCATTAGTGCGGTGTAGGAGTTATCTTATAGTGGTTAGAAGCGGAATCAACGTTATGTCTTGTTCATCTTGTTTACCTTGTCATATCTGCTTATGTTACAGTCATCTCTTATATCCAGTTTATGTTCTTATCCTGTTACTTTACTGATTATATTGTTAAAGTCACTAGACTCGCTAGACTTTTGACTGACACCTTTTTGTTTCGCCCCTTTTCGTTCTCCTCCCCCCACCTTCCCCCCCCCCCCCCCCCCAAGTCCTAAGGGTGGGATTAGTGAAGCTTGACTTGGATTCTTTTCTTCATGAAGTGCTTGGAAGTGTTGAAAGTAATGCTAAGCTTCATCTCTCTTCCAGTATGGCTATTTGGAGTGGGATTATGGTTTTACTTTTATGTACTCTAATAATAATTTTAAACAAGCTTGATATTTGTGTACTTGACTTTAATATATGGTTTGGATGTTGTAACTAAACTTGTTTTGCTTTTCCGCAGCAATGAATTAATTTTTAATTTTCTTAAGTACCATTTT
This sequence comes from Allium sativum, assembly GCA_030737875.1. NCBI lineage: Eukaryota > Viridiplantae > Streptophyta > Magnoliopsida > Asparagales > Amaryllidaceae > Allium > Allium sativum. The sequence goes on along the minus strand of JASFAX010000020.1, from coordinate 36,201,597 downwards.
GTATATCTGTCTTGTGATATTCTATTTTATACTCTTATAATACTCCATGAAAGTTAGTGCATTCCCTTAGTGAGTGACATTAATGGACATGGGGTGTTACACGTGGTATCAGAGCGGAAGGTTACCAGAACAGATAAAAGATTTTGAAAATCGTTTTCAAAAGTATTTTTAGAAAGTTGTATTTTCAAAAACAGGTTTTAAAGAGGGTATTTTCAAGAAAAAAGCTTATTATGAAAAACATAATCCCTAAAATCAATAAATCTATCTTTCGATTCTCTGTTTTGAATCTCTTCCTTTTTCCTTTTAGCGTGTCTGGGGAATCCGTTGTACCCGAGGGCGTACAGATACCAGGTTGGTTCAAAAGGTATTTGGAGGCTAGGGCTACTACCGCAGGCCCGGCAGACATTCCTCCTCCCCTAGCTGCAGCCGCTTCTCCTCCTCCTCCCCGTGTAGATGCTTTTTCTAAGATATGCAAAGACTTTCGTGTGATGTGCGGAAAGTCGTTTTATGGGATTGAGACGTTTGTGGAGGCTCGGAATTGGCTCAAGGAAGTGGAGGACTTGTTTGGTATCTTTGAGATAGACGAGGGAAGAAAAGTTCAGCTAGCTACTTGGTTAATGAAGGATGAAGCTTCCTTTTGGTGGGAAGCAACTAATGGAGGACATGCAGTGGAGACGTGGGTGGATTTTAGATGAAGGTTCGTGCTGAAATTTCTTTCACAAGAAGAGGAGAGTTTATACATGGAGAGGTTTTTGGCTTTGAAACAAGGGAGTTTTTCTATGAAGGAGTACGTTAACAAGTTTAACCAGTTAGCAAGATTTGGCATGGAATTAGTTAATACACCACATAAGAAGGCTTTGACATTTGCTAAAGGCCTGAATGAACCATTGCACAGGTTAGCTATGTCCCACATTCCTATGGGGGCTACTTTCAAGAAGCTTGTTGACATGGCATTGATGCATGAAGAGGAGAAAGGTGCTAATGTAGTTAAGGCACAGGATAAGAAAGTGGATCCAAAGAAAGCACAACAACAACGAAAGAAAGGTGGTAAGGATAACAAGGGCCAAAGGAAGAAAAGGTGTTTTAATTGTGGAACACTAGGCCACTTAAGTAAGGACAGTAGGAAGAACAAGTAGACGGGTTACTTCCAATGTGGTGAGGCAGGACATATGATTAAAGACTACCTGACGAGGCAAGGACAAGGGCAAGGGCAGAGGACAGGACCTACTTCTGGAGGGCCAGTTCATGCTCTTATAGCACTAGGACAGGAGAGAGGTAGAAATATTTCTGTTGAAAGTTTGATTTTCCTTTTTGATCATCTTGTTCGAACTTTGTTTGATTCGAGCGCTTCATATTTGTTTATATCCGCTTTGTTAGTTGAAATGCTGCACCTAAATGCTAGTCTAGTTATGGATCTCGTTGTTGTCTCAAATCCTATTGGGGGTACGGCTCATCTTTCTATGTTATGTCGGGATTTGAGAATATATGTGTAGGGCGTTGAGTTCGAATGCAACGCTTATGCACTTGGCTTCACAGGCTATGGGTTGATTCTAGGAATGAATTGGCTAGCCAGGTATTGAAACACCCCACCTCCATTAAGGTCACTCACGAAGGGAATGCCTTAACTTTGGTAGAGAGTTATAGGTACAAGACATAGAAAAATTTACAAGACAGATAAATTTAAGCAGCAGAATCCAAATATTTGTTTCATACGTAGTTCAACACAAAAGCATTACATCAAATTGTCTCAAAACAACTTCAAAACATTACACCATGATTTATGTCTTGATTGTTCAATAAAGAAGCATAAACCAAAAAGTAAAAATGCATAAATCCCCAAGGATCATATCCAATGCCATAGCCAATGCAAGAGAGTCCAAGTCATACATCTACTTTCTTGAAGCTTGTAAAGAGTCTGATTAAACTGGAGTATTTCCTCCCTATGGACCTGAGTGGGGGGAAACAGAAGAAAAGAAGACGAAAGAAAACGGGTCAGATAATAAGTCTGGTAAGTTCAGTGGTTACTAGTATTAAACAAGAAAAGGGGGTCATGACACTGATAACAGAACATAGGACAATACCCTAATATAAGATAGGAGGGACGTGTGGTCGCACCCATTACTATAGTCTCTGCACCTACTTAACCATTGGTTCAACCAGCCCACGTGTTTACAACAAACGATTCCCTTATTGATCGGCTTCTACTCGCACGTATTCATGTCCTGTGTCCCTCGGCCCCGCTTGATTGTAGTCATCTGTGCTGGCCCCACCATGGGGTGTATCGGTCCCTCTGGTGGCAACCCGACACGATTCAAGATGCACAATGTACACTAGTGATGCCCAGTGCCTGATTTTTCCACTCCGGAGTACATGCACACCCATACTCCATTGGAACCTACATTGGCCCACAAACGGCCGACGTTTTGACCGCTTATAGTTTAGCCCAGTAATCGTGCCCCACCCTGCCTAGTTTAGGGTACCCAGATACATCTATGTGGGTTACTGCTGAAATGGGTCATCATTACTAGGGTTTTCTAATCAAAATGTTTATTTGGTTAAGTGTCCAAGTTTACCTAACCTATCCCATTCGTTTTAATTAACATGTCGAATCAGTTAAGTGTTTTTCCTAATTTACTTAACCCTACCAGTCCTGACTTAGCTTTAATTTATTAAAGCACCAACCACTCACATTAGACAGGTCTTGTTGTGGTCACTGGATATGCCGGTCGGTTCCGGGAAGATTTAAACCACAACTTGATCTAACCTCGGGTTCTTTTTGGGCTCGATGCACTAACCACCCACATTAGACAGGGCTTGTTGTGGTCACTGGATATGCCGGTCGGTTCCGGGCAAATTTACACCACAACTCAGTCTAACCTCGGGTTATGCATATTCGTCTTTTCGAAATTCTTATTTTCTATATATGTCAAATTTCCTTCATGTGAATTAAATTTAATTTAATCATGACATAATTATCCTGTAATTATGCTCAATATAAATGGTATATCAAATATACCATTAAATGAACAAATCTATGCCATAAATTTTCATATTTCCCATCGCTACCCCCGTGGAACGTATGCGTAAACAACATAAAATTTTGGGCTAGCAAATTAGCCCAAACCCATAAACAAAAAGGGTAATAAACAAAGATCATGACATAAACATAAAATAGCATACATTAAACTTATCACATGTAACTTGGCATGGATGTATATCATTAACTTTAATCAATTGGGCAAAGGTGAACTTGTGACTAAGTTGAATCTACTGGTCATGTAAACTTGACAAAGTTCTAGCACGAAAGTTTAACATATAATCACAGTTTCCACCTACAACTTGGCATATAATCTTATGTATGTCAAAACATAAGAAAGCTATCATAGTCATTTTCTTACCAAAATTTAGCATGATGTTAACAACATAAGAGGACTGTAATTCCACTTTTACAACATAAATAGATTCAACTTGAATAGTTCTAAATATTCATAAATGTAAATCTAACAAGCAAACATGTGACTTAGATCCTAAACTTGCAAATAACCGCCAAAATTTCAGCATGACATGTTTTACCATTTTGCTGGCATAATAAGTTCTTTACTCAATCGTAATAACATATAATGTTGTGCATCACCTAAACATATAGACATGAGATATACAACATGTTCATCGCCATAAGCATATAGACATGAAATATACAACATGTTCATCAACACAAACATATAGACAAGATTAATTTCCACTATATTTTAAGATAAACGAGAATCAAATCTCATACATAGGCATCGTACTATATTCCAATTACAACATGTCATGATTTCAATCGAAAGGAAATTTTAAATCTGCGTAACAACTAACTTACGGACTAAACGAAATTCTTGCATTCTGAAATTTGAATTCTGAAATTGGAGATGCACACCTTTGATGAAGATCATTGAATTAAACTAGTTGTAGTTTGATTTTTGATGTAGCTTTTTAACTCTTCTTTTGAATTGAAAAGGGTGATGGCTACCCTAAGTCTTCCAATGACAGTATTTCAGTTTTAGGTTTATTTTTCTATGTGTTTTTAGGTTAGGCATTAAGTTGTTTATATAGAATTTCAGTTTATTATAGCCGTCAGATGAACCTAGGTTAATCACAGCCACTCAGACCTGATCAGGCCCATCCAGAAACCCTGGTGACTCAGCAGTGAGTCAGAAATCGTTTAAATTTCAGATCTGGCCGGTGGCTAGGTCGACCCCCAGGTTGACCTCATGGGGGGAGGTCGACACTAGGGTCGACCTGCCTAGGCAAGAACTTTCCCGCCCAGCTCGCTTCTGGATTCTGTTTGAATTTCGAACTTGTTCTTTCAAGCTGTTTGAATTTATTCGAATTTCTGAAACTTCTAACAGCAATAACTTCTTCATACGAAGTCCAATTCACGCAAACTCGGACTCTATCTCAACTAGAATTCCGAGATGAACACAATGGTGTAGCCCATTTCCCTTAATTTTCACATTTTAAATTAAGTATCATACAACTTATTGTTATAATGTTTATAGAAAGTACGGGGTGTTACATTCTCCCCTCCTTTTAGGATTTCGTCCCCGAAATCTTCAAGGCGAGAAGAACTTATATCCTACCATCCAATCACCCATCTACTCAACCGTCAAACACCGGCGTCCATTATCCTTAAAAGATTTCTAATGCTTCATGATCATTTGCATTATGTGTGTATATGTCCTTATCTAATGGAAAATCAGGCGGTCTACTGATTCAGTTGACCTCCTTAATGCAAATTATTTCAGTGCCATGAGTCCATTATGAATGCAATTTTTCCTACTCAAAATTTCTTACATGATTGCACAACCATTCATACAAATGCAACGTCCATATGACAACCCATCAAGTTTTAATCCCTAAACCAATACTTATATGCATATGCAATATGGAAGTTACTGAGCCGATGTAGTACATAATGTGTGTGTATATGCATCCACTAGCAACCACTTGCAACCATCAGTCATAAAATCTTTCAATTACATGTTTACATCCAAATAGGTTCCTACCTAAGGATAAAGGATAGGATCAAGGAGATATACCTAAAAAGATAGATACGAGCATAAACTTGAGGAAAAAGAGATAAAAGACGTACCCTCAAAAATAAAAGGGTAGGTTGCACGTATACAGTCCTCGGTTTCCCAAGTCGCGTCTTCCTCGGCGTCGCTCCATTGAACTTTGACGAGCTTAACTTCACGGTTGCGTAGTTTTTTGACCTTTGTCCCCAAGATGCGGGTTGGAACTCTTCTCACAGTTGCTTCTCATTCAACTTCAACTTCTTCTAGCATACTTGGTTCTACCACTTCCGCAGAATCATGTAAGCACTTCCACAGGTGAGAGACATGAAAAAAATTGTGAATCCTGGCAAATCTTTCCGGTAGCTATACCCTATAAGCCATCTTCCCAATCTTCTTGACGATAGGGAACGGCCCTACAAATCTTGGTGCTAAATTTCATGCGGATCCAAAGAGAACGACTTCCCTCAAGGGAGATACTTTAACGAACACCTTGTCTCTAACTTCGAATTCAAGGTCAGTTCTTCTTTTGTCTGCATAGGTCTTCTATCTATCTTGGGAGGCCTTCATTCTTCTTCGTATCAAGTCTACTTTCTCTGAAGTCTCCTCAATCATGTCTGGTCCAAATATGAGCTTGTCTGTTGATTCCCACCAGCTAGTTGGTGACCTGCACAGTCTTCCATATAAAGCTTCGAAAGGTGCCATGCCTATGGTGGCTTGGTTGCTATTGTTGTACGCGAATTCCACCAAAGGTGGATGATCCTCCCAGGTACCTCCGAAGTCAATAATGCATAACCTCAAGAGGTCTTCTAATACTCTGTTGACTCTTTCCGTCTGGCCATCACTTTGAGGGTGATAGGCCATGCTTAAGCATAACTGTGTGCCTAAAGCCTTTTGTAAGCTCTTCAAAAACTCGCTCGTGAAGATAGTGTCTCGATCACTCACTATGCTGGAGGGTATCCCATGGAGTCGAACTATCTCCTTAAGATATATGGATGCTAGAGATGAGGCAGTCCTTCTACTCTTGACGGGTATAAAGTGGGCGCTTTTGTGAGCCTGTCCACTATTACCAAAATGCTAGTATTGCCCCTTCTTGACCTAGGCAACCCATCTATAAATTCCATTGAGATGCTATCCCATTTCCACTATGGGATCTCTAGAGGATGGAGCAGACCACCGGGCTTCTTCTACTCCGCTTTGACTTGTTGGCATATTAAATATTTAGAAACAAATTCAGCTACGTCTTTCTTCATGTCATTCCAAAAGAAAACTCTTTTGACATCTTTATACATTTTGTCTCCACCTGGGTGTATGGTCAGCTTGGAATGGTGTGCCTCTTCTAGAACCATCTTTACCAAGCCCCTTGCCCTTGGGACACATAGTCTTCCATCTCTTCTCAACCAGCCCTTGGCATCCATGGAGTATCTATTGAGGTGACTAGAAGTCTCACCCCTAATTAATTTGTCCATTAATTCGGCTAGCTGAGGGTCTTCCCTTTGCGCGGCTCCGACTAAGTCTAATAAAGTCAGTCGCACTTCTAATGTTGCTAGCAAGCCGGGAACAAAGTCAGTGGAGGGTCTGAAGTTAAAGCTTGCTATGAACTCCAAGCTTTGCCTTTCCACAAAGAGAGGGCTTAAGGTTAGCTTCTTTCTACTTAAGGCGGCTGCTACTGCATTGCCCTTGCCAGGAGTGTAGGAAATCTCAAAATCGTATGAGGCAAGAAACTCCATCCATCTTTGCTGCCTCAAATTGAGATCCTTCTGCGATAATAGGTATTTCAACGATTTATGGTCAGTATACAGTTCAAATTTCTCTCCTAGGAGATAATGGTGCCAAGACTTAAGCGCGAAAACGATGGCTGCCAACTCTAGGTCGTGGGTCGGGTAGTTTTTCTCATGTACTTTCAACTGTCTTCCACCATAAGCCACTACCTTCCCTTCTTGCATCAGAACAGCGCCTAGTCCCGTTCCGCATGCATCTGTGTATACTGTGAACATCTTGGTTCCATCAGGCAATGTCAGAACTGGGGTTGTTATTAGAGCCCTTTTCAAACGTTGGAAAGCAATGTCACAATCCAAGTCCCAGTTGAAAGCTAGGTTCTTCTTTGTCAATCTTATTAGTGGAGCTGAGATTTTTGCAAAATCTTTGATGAACTTTCGATAAAAGCCTCCTAGCCCGAGAAAGCTTCGAACTTCGGTTGCGTTTTGAGGAACCTTCCAATCTTGCAAAGCAACCACTTTTCTGGGGTCCACAGCTATCCCCTCTTTGGACACCACATGTCCAAGGAACCTAACTTCTTCTCTCCAGAAATGGCATTTGGAGAATTTCACCTTCAACCGATGTATATGGAGAGTATCCATGACTTCTTTTAGATGTTGAGCATTCTCTTCCTCATTCTTTGAGAAGATCAAAATATCGTCTATGAAGACCACCACAAACTTGTTGAGGAACTCTCCGAAAACCCTGCTCATTAAATCAACGAAGTAAGCGGGTGAGTTTGTCAAGCCGAAAGGCATGACAAGCCACTCGAAGAAACCATCAGGAGTTCAGAATGCAGTCTTATCAATGCTGTCTTCAGCCACTCTTAGCTGATGAAATCCGGTAGCTAAATCTAATTAGGAGAAAACTGATGCAACTCCAAGCTGATCGAACAAATCATCTATTCTTGGGGTGTCTATTCTTCTTGGTCAGCTTGTTTAGCTCCCTATAATCAACACACAGGAGAAGCGAACCATCAGCTTTGGTTGCGAACACTAGCGGAGCACCCCATTCAGAAATACTCCGTCTTATGATCCCCTTTTCAATTAGCTCTTTGATTTGCTTGCTGAGCTCCTTTCTCTCCCTTGGGGCCATGTGCCTAATGGGTAAAGAAACGGGATTTGCATTATCAACGAGGTATACGCGGAAGTCGATCTCCCGCTTTAGAGGCAAGCCCTCTACCTCTTCAAAAACATCTGAATATTAACGGGCTATTCTTACAGACTGCAAGTTCTCGACAGACGCATCAAGTGATTCTAGATAACTAAGCATGACGAAGTTCATGGGATTACAAGAAATTTCGAGAGTGTTACCAAGGTGAGTCATGAGTCTAACCACTCTCTTTTCACAATCGAGGACGGCACCATTACTGGATAGCCAGTCCATGCCTAGAATCAAACCATAGCCCATGAAGCCCAAAACAAAGGCATTGCATCTAAACCCAACGCTTAGTATAAATATTTTCAAATCCAAACAAACCATTGACAAATAAGATGAGCCCCCAATTGGATTTGAAACAACCAAGGGATCCTCTACTATACTGGTGTCTAGGTGCAGAGATTCAACTAAATCAGCGGATACAAATGAGTGTGATGCACCAGAATCAAACAATGTATGAACAGGATGATCAAAAAGATAGACTAAACTTTCAACATAAATATTTCTACCTCGTTTTTGCGGAGGTGCCGTGAGAGCGTGGACTTGTCTTCCAGAAGAAGGTCCAGCTCGCTGCCCTTGCTTCCTTGGGCAGGCCCAAGCCATGTGTCCTGTCTCACCACAGTGGAAACAGCCAACCATCTTACTTTTCTTCTTCCTGCTATTTTTGACTAGATGTCCAGTTCCTTGCTTCCACGAATGATTCAGTCCCCCTGAAATCCTTTCCACCCATGGACCTAAAATCTCTACAGATCTTTGAGAAAGCATTTGCACAAGGAGGAGGAGGAGGAACCGCTGCAGCTGGAGGAGGGATATCTTCTGAAGCTTGTAAAGAGAGTCCAAGTCATACATCTACTTTCTTGAAGCTTGTAAAGAGTCTGATTAAGCTGGAGTATTTCCTCCCTGTGGACCTGAGTGGGGGGGGGCGAAAGAAAAGAAAACGAATGAAAACGGGTCAGACAATAAGTCTGGTAAGTTCAGTGGTTACTAGTATTAAACAAGAAAAGGGGGTCATGACAGTGATAACAGAACATAGGACAATACCCTAATATAAGATAGGAGGGATGTGTGGTCGCACCCATTACTATAGTCTCTACACCTACTTAACCATTGGTTCAACCAGCCCACGTGTTTACGACAAACGATCCCCTTAATGATCGGCTCCTACTCGCACGTATTCATGTCCTGTGTCCTTCGGCCCCGCTTGATTGTAGTCACCTATACTGGTCCCACCATGGGGTGTATTTGTCCCTCTGGTGGCAAACCGACATGATTCAACATGAACAGTGTACACTACTGATGCCCAGTGCCTGATTTTTCCACTCCGTAGTACGTGCACGCCCATACTCCGTTAGAACCTACACTGACCCACCAACCGCCGACGTTTTGACCGCTTATAGTTCAGCCCGGTAATCGTGCCCCACCCTGCCTAGTTCAGGGTACCATGATACATCTGTGTGGGTTACTACTGAAATGGGTCCCCGTTATTAGGGTTTTCTAATCAACATGTTTATTTGGTTAAGTGTCCAAGTTTACCTAACCCAGCCCATTCGTTTTAATTAACATGTTGAATCGGTTAAGTGTTTTTCCTAATTTACTTAACCCTACCAGTCTTGACTTAGCTTTATTTTATTAAAGCACCAACCACTCACACTAGACAAGTCTTGTTATGGTCACTGGATATTTCAGTCGGTTCTGGGCAGATTTACACCACAACTTAGTCTAACCTCGGGTTCTTTTTGGGCTCAATGCACTAACCACCCACATTAGACAGGTCTTGTTGTGGTCACTGGATATGCCAGTCGGTTCCAGGCATAATTACACCACAACTCACACTAACCTCGGTTTAGGAATATTCGTCTTTTCTAAATTCATATTTTCTATATATGTCAAATTTGCTTCATGTGAATTTAATTTAATTTAATCACGGCATAATTATCCTGTGATTATGCTCAACATAAATGGTATATCAAATATACCATTAAATGAACAAATATATTCCATAAATTTTCATATTTCCCATCGCTACCCCGTGGAATGTATGCGTAAATCACATAAAATGTTGGGCTAGCAATTTAGCCTAAACCCATAAACAAAAAGGGTAATAAACAAAGATCATGACATAAACATAAAATAGCATATATTAAACTTATCACATGTTACTTGGCATGGATGTATATCATTAACTTTCATCAATTGTGCAAAGGTAAACTTGTGACTAAGTTGAATCTACTGGTCATGTAAACTTGACAAAGGTCTAGCATGAAAGTTTAACATATAATCACAGTTTCAACCTACAACTTGGCATATAATCTTACGTATGTCAAAACATAAGAAAGCTATCATAATCATTTTCTTATCAAAATTTAGCATGGTGTTAACAACATAAGAGGACTACAATTCCACTTTTACAACATATATAGATTCAACTTGGCATAGTTCTAAATATTCATAAATGTAAATCTAACATGTAAACATGTGATTTAGATCCTAAACTTGCAAATAACCACCAAAATTTCTGCATGACATGTTTTACCATTTTGTTGGCATAATAAGTTCTTTACTCAATCGTAATAACATATAATGTTGTGCATCACCCAAACTTATAGACAAGAGATATACAACATTTTCATCGCCATAAGCATATAGACATGAAAAATACAACATGTTCATCGCCATAAACATATAGACAAGATTAATTTCCACGTTATTTTAAGATAAACGAGAATCAAATCTCATACATAAGCATCGTACTATATTCCAATTACAACATGTCATGATTTCAATCGAAAGGAATGTTTAAATCTGCGAAACAACTAACTTACGAACTAAAAGAAATTCTTGCGTTCTGAAATCTGAATTCTGAAATTGGAGATGCGCGCCTTTGATGAAGATCGTTGAATTAAACTAGTTGTAGTTTGATTTTAGATGTAGCTTTTTAACTCATCTTTTGAATTGAAAAGGGTGACGGCTACTCCAAGTCTTCTATTGACGGCATTTCAATTTTAGGTTTATTTTTCTGTGTGTTTTTGAGTTAGGCACTGAGTTGTTTATACAAAATTTCAGTTTGATTATAGCCGTCAGATGAACCTAGGTTAATCACAGCCACTCAGACCTGATCAAGCCCATCCAGAAACCCTAGTGACTCAGCAGTGAGTTAGAAATCGTTCAAATTTCAGATCTGGCCAGGAGCCAGGTCGACCCTAGGGTCAACCCCCAGGTCGACCTCAAGGGGGGAGGCTGGCACTAGGGTCGAACTGCCTGGGCGGGAATTTTCCGCCTAGCTCGCTTCTTTCTTCTGTTTGAATTTTGAACTTGTTCTTTCGAGCTGTTTGAATTTATTCGAATTTCTGAAACTTCTAACAGCCATAACTTCTTCATACATAGTCCAATTCACGCAAACTTGGACTCTATCTCAACCAGAATTCCGAGACGAACACAATGGCATAGCCCGTTTCCCTTAATTATCAAATTTTAAATTGAGTATCATAGGATTTATTACTATAACGTTAATAGAAAGTACGGGGTTTTACAGCTATGGTGCCATTCTCGACTGTGAAAAGTGGGTAGTTTGACTATTGACTAGTTTGATAATACTATCAATATCTCATGCGACCCTAAGGGTTCTGTTATGCTTAGCTACATAGAATCCCTTGACACATATATTAATGATTTACAATCTATTCGAGTAGTCCATGAGTATGCAGATGTCTTTGAGGAGGGTAGGGGCTTACCTCCAAAACGCGATATAGAGTTCTGTATATATATGTTGGACAATGCAAAGCCAGTTGCATTGCCTGTGCACCACATAGCACCTAGAGAAAGGAGGAAGCTTATTAAACAAGTGAAAGAGTTTCTTGAGAAAGGGTTCATAAGAAGAAGTATCTCGGAGTGGGGTTCTCCTATTGTTTCTACTACAAATGCTGATGGTTCATTTAGATTGTGCGTGGACTATAGAGAGATGAATAAGCTCAAAGAAGAACAGACACCCATTGCCGAGGATAGATGATTAGTTCGATCAGTTGGTTGGTGCTTCGGTTTTATCGCAGTTGGACTTTGCTACATGATTTCATCAGTTGAGGGTAGCTGAGGATAATATAGATAAGACTGCTTTTAGGACTCCCGACGGTTTCTTCGAATGGCTCGTCGTGCCTTTTGGTTTGACGAATGCACTGACATGTTTCATAAACTTGATGAATAAGGTGTTTAGGGAGTTTCTGAACAAGTTCGTAGTAGTCTTTGTGGATGATATCTTGATATTCTCTAAAAGCGAGGAAGAACATTCCCTACATCTTGGCGAAGTATTAGAGACCCTTCGAGCACATCAACTCAAAGCTAAGTTCTCCAAATGTCATTTTTGGAGAAAGGAAGTGAGGTTCTTAGGGCACGTGGTCTCCAAGGAAGGGATAGCAGTGGATCCCGTGAAGGTGGTGGCAATCCAAGATCGGAAGATTCCTAAGAACTCTATAGAAGTAAGAAGTTTTCTTGGTTTGGCGGGCTATTACAGAAAGTTCATTAAGGACTTTGCTAAGATATCAGCCCTACTCACACAGTTGACAAAAAAGAATTTGATCTTTTCTTCGGATGTTGACTGTGATGATAATTTCCAACGTGTAAAGTGGGCATTGACAACAGCTCCAGTTTTAGTTTTGTCGGATGGGAGTAAACCAATCACAGTGTATACCGATGCTTGCGGGACCGGGCTTGGCGCAGTTTTAATGCAAGATGGAGGGGTGGTATGCTATAGAGGAAAGCAGTTAAAGGTCCATGAGAAGAATTACCCTACCCATGACTTAGAGTTAGCTGCAATAGTTTTTGTGCTTAAGTCTTGGCGCCTTTACTTGCTTGGTGAGAGGTTTGAGTTGTATACATACAATAAGTCACTAAAATACATGTTCTCTCAAAAATATCTAAACTTAAGGCAATAAAGTGGATGGAGTTCTTAGCATTCTACGATTTTGAGATTGCATATACCCCAGGCAAGGGGAACGTTGTAGCTAAGGCCTTGAGTAGAAGGAAGTTGACTTTGAGTCTGAAGTTGACTTTGAGTCCTTTGTTTGTCGAGCGGCAGAGTTTAGAGTGTATCTCTAGCTTTGACTTTAGACCCTCTATTGATTATGTACCCAGTTTGTTGGCATCATTAGAGATGCGACCTATGCTTTTGGGACAGATAGGTGCGACATAACGAGATGACCCTCAGTTGATAGAGATAGTAGACAAGATCATAAGAGGGGAGTCTTCGAGTCATCTTAGTAAGCATACTATCGATGACAAAGGTTGGTTGCATAGGGATGGAAGACTTTGCGTACCTCCAGACGAGAGTTTGAGAAAGACAATCCTTGAAGAAGCACATCATTCTAAGCTGACCATACATCCCGGTGGAGACAAGATGTATAGGGACATGAAGCGAGTTTTCTTTTGGACCAGAATGAAGAAGGATGTGGCTGAGTTCTTTTCTGGATGCTTAGTGTGCCAGCAATTCAAGGCTGAGAAAAAGAAGCCTGGTAGTTTGCTTCACCCTTTAGAGGTTCCATGGTGGAAATGGGAAAGTGTTTTCATGGATTGGGTTGTTGAGGACAAGGAAGGGTAATACACGGATTTAGGCAGTAGTACAGACTTACCAAGAGTGCCTATTTCATTCCCGTTAAGAGTAAAAGAACAGTGGCATGGTTAGTATCTATTTATCTCTGAGAGATAGTTCTTCTACACGGCATACCTTCTAGTATCGTAAGCGGTCGAGAGCCCATTTTCACCATTGATTTTTGGTAGAGCTTGCAAGAGGTGGTAGGAACGCAATTATGTTCGAGCACCACTTATCACCCTCAGACGGACAGCCAAACAGAAGGAGAGAATTGAATTCTAGAAGATCTTTTGAGATTATGCATCTTGACTTTGGAGGACATGGGAGGAACATCTTCCAATAGTAAAGTTCGCCTACAACAACAACTTTCAGACTAGTATTGGCATGGCACCTTTTGAAGCTCTATACAGACGACCTTACCGATCACCGATTTGTTGGTGGGAATTTAGGATAAGATTTTGCTTGGTCCCGAGATGATTAGGGAAACTTTAGAGAAGATAGACTTGATTCGAAGATGCATGAAGACGGCACAGGACCGACAAAAGTTATATGCTGATAAGAGAAGGACCAATCTTGAGTTCAGTGTTGGAGACATAGTCTTTATTAAAGTATCACCGTTGAGGAATGTAGTTCGTTTTGGGTCTTTAGGGAAATTGGCACCAAGGTTCGTAGGGCCATTCCCCATTACAGAAAGAATTGGATAGATGGCCCACAGAGTGAAGTTGCCTGAGATGCTTAGGGGTGTTCATGACGCATTTCATGTGTCGCATTTGAGGAAGTGTTTACACAATACCACGGAAGTAGTAGAGCGTAGCATGCTTAGAGAAACAGAAGTAGAGTGAATGCCATGGTTAGACGAGTTCCTACATGCATCCGTGGATCTGAGGTCAAGAAGTTACGCAACCGAGAGGTCAAGTTGGTTAAAGTCCAATGGGATATGATCAAGGAGACACGACTTGGGAGACTGAAGACAAGATATGCATGTCGTACCCTTTCCTCTAGGAGGGTAAGTTCTTAAGTTCTCCTTTTTCTACCATTTTGTTTATACTTGTTCTATCGTTTAGTGTATCCTCTCGATTATATCTTCAATCTTTAATTAGGAAATCCTATGGTTGTAACCATGTGTTTGAGACATGTTATGTTTGGTTAATTCAAGTGAATGTAAGTTTCTGCTAGTGGCTGCTCGTGGATGCATTTACACACACACATTAGGCACTAGATCGGCTCAATCACTTTCATATTGCATATGAATGAGTGTGCATATTTAAGTTAATGGATGTATATTGAATGGGTTATCTTATGGATGCTGCATTTGAATGAATGGTTGTGCACTCATATAGGAATGATACGTATCATGAGGATTCTTTTGCATACATAATGGACGCATGGCACTATCATGTTTTGCATTAAGGAGGTCAACTGAATCAGTAGACCGCCTGATCTTTGCATTAGATAAGGAACATATACACACACTTTTGCATATGTTCATATAATATTAGAAATCTTTTAAGGACAATGGATGCTTTTGTATGATGGATGAGTAGATGGATGACGGATGGTAGGATACATTCTTCTTAACTTGAAGATTTCGAGGACAAAATCCATTAAGGATGGGAGAATGCAACAACCCGTAATTTTAAAACATGATATAAGAGATAACTAAATAATACTTAATTTTTATAAGAATAATTAAGGGAAACGGGTTGTGCCATTGCGTTTATCTCGGAATTCTGCTTGGGATAGAATCCGAGTTTGCATAAAATGGATACAGTATGAAGAAGTTATGAAACTTAGAAGATTTCAGTTTAAGCAGAATTTAAATTAAAATAATAATTAAAAATCAAAAACGAATTCAAAAATCAAAATAGGCCAAACCTGGGCGAGCGGGAAATTTCCTTGCTCTAGGGTGTCGACCCCCCAGGGGAGTTGGCATAGGTGTCGACCCCCCTATAGGGATGTCAACCCCCATCTGCCCAGATCTGGCAGACGTGTTTCGGTGGTCTAGGGATTATGTGTCCTGCTGGGATTGGCTGGATGATGTGTTTTTCTAGTTTGAATGGTACAGATAGATTCTAATCTAATCTAAGGGACTTAATTCACCTAGAGCATCTATAAAATACCCTTGAACCTAACCCTAATCTCATTGGTTCATCCATGGTGGCTCCATGCTGCTCTAATCTAAATTAACCTGGCTTTTCTTTTTTACCAAAGCAAATCAGAATAGGCGTATTCAAATTGGAAGATAAGAATCAAAGTCTACAACAACGGTTTAGCTAATCAAATTCAGAATTCAAATCTATTCTCTCTTGTAAAGCCTGTCGCTGTGAGTCTATGTTACTTTCACATATAATTAAAAAGTAATTGTGATAGGATTGTAAATTGGATTTAATGATTATGCCTGTAAGTAAGACGAATCATATCAAGTTTTTTACATTCTTATCTCTCTGATTCATACCCAAATTACTGCTATCATATGCCTATTGGATCTATTTAATTGTTCTATGCCGGTTCACTTTTCATATGCCTATTTTATTCTAGTTTTGATGACATGATTCTCTTCCCTTCTTCTTTTCCTTTTTCTTTATGAGATTAGGCTAACTTCGAGCATAACATATTACGTTGAGACTTGCGTACGAATAATGTTTGAACAATTGGGAAAAGTTTGGAGAAATTTGTAATAAAATGAGACTATTGGCATAAGTCAATTTGAGCATTATTGTGTATAAATTGTATACATGAGATTTGACATAAGTTGGATCGAGCATAATTGGATATGATTTTTGTACATGAGGTTTGGCATAAATTTTTAATAACAATGAACGCAAATTAATTTGGGCATAATTTGGCATAACATGTATACATAAGATTATAGGCCTAATTTGGATTAAAATTATAAGCATAATTTAGATTGGAAATTATGGGTAATTGGAATGTATTTTAATCCAAGATTTAGAATTGGGACTTGAATCAAGAAAGTGATAATAAACGCCTAAGACATGAGGTTAGATTCAAATTGCGGTATAAGACTGCTTTGAACCACCTGGCACATCCAGCAACTGCAATTTGGTAATGTAATATGAGAGGACAAATGCAGAAAATTAGATACGTAATCATGCAAAGACACGAGGTTAGATTCGGATTGCGGTATAAGACTGCAAGGAACCACCCGGCATATCCAACAACTGCAAAACGACAATCTAATGTGGGAGGTCTTGCAAGATTACAATTATAATGAATTAATGAACACTTCACCAAGATAAGACATGTGGTAAGACGTGGGAATGATAAAAGGGTTAAGTGGGTAACATGGGTAGCATGTGAAACATAAATAAAACACTTAACCAAGATGAGACATGTGATTAGACATGGGGATAAAGATGGGTTAAGTGGGCGTTCCTAGTGGGGAACAAGCTTAGGAGGGAAGCTTGTGTAAAGTGGGTGGACCCTTTTCAACCAGTAATCCATTTTAGTATCTACATGAGCTCGAACTAGGTCGAGGACAGGGACACGCTTACTGGGGTCAATTGTAAGAGGTCAATAAAGAGTTAGCGATGGCAGTACAAGTCCAACGGAGTCATGTGCATGCGTGGGTCCGGGTTGGTAGGTAAGACGCTGCTGCATCGTGTACGTATAAGTTGTGCATTTTAGTAGTATCGGGTTGCCACTTTAGGGAGTGATACACCCTATTGTGGCACCAGCACGGGTATCTACGAGATAGTGAGCCGATCAAATAGGGAGAGTAGTGGATATAACTAGTAGAGATAGGAGCAGGCGGCTCATATGACAGCAGCTAGGAGAACACGAAACTACCATCATTATTATTATTATTATGTTTAGTAAGCGAGATCAACTTTCAGTATTGAACTAGCATTGGTGCGGTGTAGGAGTTATCTTATAGTGATTAGAAGCGAAATCAACATTATGTCTTGTTCATCTTGTTTACCTTGTCATATCTGCTTATGTTACAGTCATCTCTTATATCCAGTTCATGTTCTTATCCTGTTAATTTACTGATTATATTGTTAAAGTCACTAGACTCGCCCAAATTTTGCCTGACCCCTTTTTGTTTCGCCACTTTTCTTTCTCTCCCCCCCCCCTCCAGGTCCTCAGGGTGGGATTCGTGAAGCTTGACTTGGATTCTTTTCTTCTTGAAGTGCTTGGAAGTGTTGAAAGTAATGCTCAGCTTTATCTCTTTTCCAGTATGGCTATTTGGATTGGGATTATGGTTTTACTTTTATGTACTCTGATAATAATTTTATACAAGATGGATATTTATGTACTTAACTTTAGTATGTGGTTTTGATGTTGTAACCAAACATGTTCTACTTTTCTGCTGCAATGAATAAATTTTGAATTTTCTTAAGTACCATTTTATATATTTGTCTTGTGATATTCGGTTCTATACTCCTATAATACTCCATGAAAATTAGTGCATTCCTATAGTGAGTGACATTAATGGACGTGGGGTGTTACACAGGGGCCTGGTTGAGGTCCGGAAGGAATATCATCTCATCGAAGTAAAGTTGAGGGAAGTTCTTCTTCAAAAATGCTTTCCTTTCACCCACGAAAATCTTTCGCCTTTCAGGCTCTGCTAATCTTGCCTCCTCGTTGAAGTCATTCCGACCAGTCTAAAATGGCTAAACAACGAATCCTTTCCCATCACTACTACAAAAGTGGGCATATTCGACACTATTTTTATGTGGCCGTAGATCAAAAAAGCGTTGCCGTAGGCCATTTTTTCAAATAGGCAACACCAGGGGGCGTGGCATCCGCGGCCGTTGCATTAGCCACTTAAGGCAACACTTTTGCCCATCTACGGCCACGGAAAGAAAGTGTTGCATTATAGCCATAATGCAACACTATTTGCACGTAATGCAACACTATTCAGCGTTGCCTTAAGCATTAGTTAGGGCCTGGCTTCCAGTGCCGCCACGTCAGCTGTCTACGTGTCACACGACACGTCATCTCTCCATGTCAGCACTCCACGTGTCACATGCCACACCAGCTATCCATGTCAGCTGTGGGGTCCACGTGCGACGGGTAAGCAATTATATTTAATGTAATGCAACACCACTACAATATGTAATGCAACACCATTACAATGAAATGCAATACCAATAAAAGCTAACGCAACAGTAGAAGAAGGAAAATGCAACACTAATTTGATAGAAATACAATGCTTTAATTAAATATTTTGCAATACAGGTTTTGTACAAGAAACTCATCCAAAGCAATTGTTTTAATTATCCAAATATCAAAACTCAAAAATCAGCTACACCGTTTTGTTCATTGTATACAGTAAGCTCGAACTACTTCAAGAATAGGTGCACGGCATAAGGGACATTATCCTGATCCATTCCTGGCCAATTCTTTAGCGAATTCTGAACATGTGCACATGTGTCCACACCTGCAAAATGTATTACTCATTTATATATATGAATCATATATATGCAGCAATCCGATTGCAATAGGAAATATATATGTATGTTAGTATGTACCTATATATGAATCATATATATGCAGCAATCCGATCTGCAAAATGTATCCCTCTGCCTTCCAGAATTAAATATGCACCTGATCAAATGATAACAAGTTATTTGATAAGTGGTGGCATCGAATGGCCATTGGCCTTCTTAGTAAAATGTTATGAACACAATTATTACAATTGACTTACTGACCATTGGCGATTGGTCACTCATGCCAGCCAACAAATAAGCAATTTCATATGGCCATTCGTCTTCTGAGAAAAAAGTTTTCAGTTCCCATATTACTGCCACGTCAAAAGTTAAAAAAAAAACTCCATCGTCAAAAGTTAAAAAAAAAAAAACAATGTAGGACTCTTCACTATGCATCACTGCCACTGTTCTTTCAGGACATTGGACTTACGAATTTGTGCATCTCACGCTTAGGCATACGCTGAAGCTTAATGAGGAGTGGACTATACGGGTTATACCCAAAAACTCTTTTCTAATAACATGCCCATCTTACCGTACGCGTAATCATGCGCTAATGTTGATACTTTTTACAAAAATTGGAGGTGCTTTTTATGTGCAACAATGGTCTGCTGAAGAATTTGAGCCTGAACCAGCGTTCGAGGCAGAATTATGGGCCAGAGTTGTTGGCTTTCCCTAGTTCCTGAAGACAAATGTTCCTGCAATAAAAGAATTAATGACACCTATGGGAAATGTGTGTGAAATTGACGACTGTCATTGGTCTCGAATTGACCATAGATCATTATACCTGAAAATGGAATTTTATGAAGGCATTGGCTTGGAGAATGTTTTTGCTGCTCGATTCGACAACAAGAAATACATCATTAGGGTTGAGCGCACCACACATACTCATCCTTTGACGAGGCCTGAAATTCTGTTTGTGAGCAATAGGGAGGAACCGGTGGCACCATTTTTTTGTGATCATAGGTAAATTTTACTTCCATCCACAGTTTCTTATAGTGAGACACAACCACACATGCACACACTCACATACATACATACAAGGTTATAATGCCCCACCCAAGATTCTGAAATAATAATACAAACTGGTGCTCTGTTAGTTGTACATAGATGTGGTTGTGTGGCTTGAATTTGAGACACTGTTATTGTATGGCTTGAATTTCCTTCAGATGTGGTTACATGTCAAATTTTTTGATAATTAATGTGTGTTACATGTCAAATTGTTTGGTAATTAAGGCATATAAACTCGTAGGTGGATCACATTATTTGAGAATTGAATCATATAATATATTAGGTGGATCACAAAATGTTTACAGAAATAGAAGTTTGATCATATAATATATTAGGTGGATCACAAAATGTATATTGAAATAGAATTAACATACCTATTGAAGTTTGATCATCCAAAGATCACTTTGCCCTCCACAACAAGAAATTCTGGTTTGGTCGCTGACTATGCTCTATCCTTAACAGCCACTCTGACATAGACAATGACTCTGACATGGACAATGACTCTGACATGGATGCTGGTGCTGATGCTGGTGTGGATGCTGGTGATGATGCTGGTGATGACTGGTGATGTTTGTGGATGTTGGTTTTATTCTGCTGGTAATGATTTTTGGCTTGAAATTTTGTGAATATTTGTGAAACTTTGTGTGGTTGTGGAAGTTTGTGATGACTGGTGATGACTAATGATGGATGCTTGTGAATGTTTTTGAATGTTTGTGAATGGTACGTTGTTTTGTTTGTGAATGCTGGTGATTTTTTAAAATCTCTGCGTACGTCTCTGGTGTATACTTATGATACTTGTGCGTGCCTTCAGATGGCTGCCTTATGATACTTATGCGTGCATGTATACTTGTGCGCGCGTGTATACTTGTGTGTGTCTACTTGAGCGTGTGTACTTGTGCGTGTATACTTATGATACTTGAGCTTGTCACCGCAGTGCATACACATCGCAGTGCAAATTAACCTCAAGCATACAAATTAACCGCAGTGTAAGGTATGAACCTCAAGCAGTGCAAATTAACCGCAGTCCCCATTCCTTAACTAGCTCGACCTTTATAATAAACCAATGTCTTTTTCATGCCAGTAGCCCGGTTCTCATGGTTTATTGCTGGGTATAATTTTCGAATAAACCTCAGCATAATCCCAAATCCCA
Organism: Allium sativum; assembly: GCA_030737875.1. NCBI lineage: Eukaryota > Viridiplantae > Streptophyta > Magnoliopsida > Asparagales > Amaryllidaceae > Allium > Allium sativum. The sequence continues at coordinate 36,180,435 of JASFAX010000020.1, read as the reverse complement.
AATCAATAATAAGTGTAACTAATTACTCATAAGCGAATGGGTTTTCCAAAATGTAACAAATGAACTAATTACTCATAATCCAATCTATAATAAGCGCAACTAATTCACTGTGCAATACAAACTGAACCTAAGGGAAAAAACTGGCGATGTCAGCGCCCTGAGCAGTCAAAACTAGAAAGCGTTTCAAAGCTTCATCCTTTTCGGAATAGAATTTGCTGTCGAGGAGAGGATCGATACTGACGTGAATTTAGGTTTAAATTTTTGTCAATAGTAAAAAGGGGGAAAAACGATTAGATGATAGAGAAGAAAACGATTTCATGAAGGGAGAAGATCGCGCCAATATTCCGTCAAAAGAATGAAATGACGTGGCTGTCAATGATTGGATGATGGCTAACATTAAGATCATCAGATCCATAGATGGTTTGAACCGTTGGATTAATCTTTCATCTACGGTTGGGGTATTTATATGTTGATAACGCGGATAGCTGAGCTGGATTATATATACGTAATGCTACGCTTTTAACTGGTGTTGCACATCAGAACACTAAAATTCCCACCGCAACAGTGCATCCACGTATAATACAACAACATATGAATGCTTTTATAGAAGCTCGAAGAAATCATAGCTTTCGCCACACTTTTCATGCAACGCACACAAATTAGTGTCGAATATGCCCACTTTTGTAGTAGTGCATAGTGGTCTGAATGGGAGCCAAAGGCGTCGTGTGTGAAGGGGCGATTGATGACAAGTGCCGTGGGACCCCTAAGTCAAGTCGAGAATCTCCCGCATATACTCGGATTGGAGGAGGAGGAGGAGGGGGAGTCGAAGATTGTCGAGGCCTATCCCATGATGGCTCTCACTACAACAATCTTGGGCAGGTGGAGAGTCGCCATATAGTCTAGTTACTCTCCTAAAGCTGTCAAAAAAGGGATTCCTGCAATATCGGTGGCTTCCGTGCCCATAGCCTCATCCTCCACATCCTCTCTCCATTTCACCTGTCAAAGAAACAATGAAGGAATCAGAAGCTTCGGACGTACGGGCAATATCTATGTTATGCAGTGTTTATGAGTGTATGCCCTAAGTGTTCTCTTAATAAACTATATTGTGGTCCGCTCGAAGGAGTCAACCCCTCCATAGCTAAAGCTAGCTCCTGCATACTTGTCATACCAAGCCAAGGAGACAAGTCTAGGGAGAGCTTATTAATATCGTCGAACTGGCCCTCCACCTCGAGTGAGACGGTGGTCTTAGAAGGAGCTGCAGGAGATTGTGGTATGTTTAACGCTTATACCCTTGCCTCTCCTGTTGGAGGCAGGACAGGAGCGCTCAACAAAACCTTATCTCTAGCAATTGTCTCCTTGCCGCCAGCCTCATCTCCACCACTGCCTTCATGGGACTTAGTAGCATTTTTTGGTTTGGGCCTAGTAGTGGGCATCTTTCTCTTTCATCTATGAGTCGCCTTATCTTTAGCTACTTTCACTTTCGGCCCACTACCTGCCACCGCGGGCCTTATTATAGCTCGATCATCCGGAAGTCGTCCTTCACGATGAAGGCGATCCTGGTTTGTGACAGTATCGGTGGAATGCGATGCAACCGAGATTGCTCGTAGAGCCTCGAGGCGTTGTTGATACTCGATGCCGGTAGGCTCCTCAAGACTCCATGTCATGATTAAAACAAGATCGAACATGCGACATCAAATTCACAAACTTTTTAGTAAAAAGCGGATTTCAAGAAATCTTGCTTCCTTCTAACTGTCCCCTCGCAAAATCCAGGAGGACAGCGCATGAAGAACCATTAACATAGATGGATTGGGCCACGTCCGGACCAAGAACTTAGTGGCAGGCGATGCTTCCAGAACCCACTGGGAAGGCAATATATTGACCCTTCTCTTTAGCTGAAAAAAGTACCGACTATCCTCTCCGGTAGGTTCCAAATGCAATTACTCTTGATAGAGAACATAGCTGAAACAACCCACCTCCGTTTAGGTTACTTTCAAAGGGAATGCCTTAACTTCGGTGGAGCGTTATAGGTTGAAGATGCAGATAAATTACAAGACAGACAAATAAAGCAACGGAAAATAAAGTCATTTTATAAACAACTTACTTAATTCAGACAAGCTTTTACAACGGTTGTCTCAATCATATTTAAAAGTAATAGGTAGAAATTCTGTCTTGATTCAAAAACTTCTTTGTACAAAAGAAGAATAAAAATAACAATGATATTCTCCAATGAAGCATGAACAAGCCATAGCAATGGAAGAGAGAGTCCAAAGCAATACATCGACTACCTTCGAGCTTGGAAGGAAAACTGAGCTAAGTGATAACATTTCCTCCCTGTCAACCTGGGAGGGGAGGGGGAAATGGAAGAAAAGAGGTGAAACAAAACTAGGTCAGACATGAATCTAGTAAGTCCAGTGACTTTCAGCATATAAACAGGCAAAAGCATCATGAGATGAATAAACTGAATATAAGACAAAACCGTGATAACAGGGATAACAAGATAACATATGACAAGCATAAGGTATGATAAAGCAAGATAAACTGAATGCGCTTCTACTCTTTTTCTGCTTCGTTACTACTTTGTTATTCTAATTTTTATATATATCTCTACACCTCCTAACTAGTGTCCCAACTATTAATCTGTATAAAATGATAATATTACAACGTGATCCCAATCCCCGCAAATCGTTGTAGCCTTCAGGTGTACATCTATCGTGAGGATTCCCCCTCAATCAGAATAATTGCCATGAACATGTTAGATGTACCCTTACTACCCTATCGATCGGCTCCCTTACTTGTATTCATGTTCCATGTGTCTATGTCAATCGGCCCTCTCTTGCGTGTAGATACCCTGTGCTGGTCTCACTATAAGGGGTATCAATCCTTATGATAGCGACCCGACACGATTCAAGATGCACAGTGTATAACTACTGGTACTCAGTGCCTGCTTTTTCCCACTTCGGAGTACGTGCATGCCCATAAACCATCGGAACCTACACTGACGTACCCCCGCCGTTGTTTTGACCGCTTATAATCAGCCCAGTAATCGTGGCCCACCGTGCCTAGTTTCAGGGTACCATGATACATCTATGTGGGTTACTGCTGAAATGGGTCCCCGTTACTAGGGTTTCCTATTGGTTAAGTTTGTGGGCCTACATATACAAATATTACCCACCTACACGAGATGTACTTAACCCTCCCACCGATTCTAGCTTGTTAATTTAAAGGCTAAGTTGTGTGGGCCTATATGTACTAATATTACCCACCTATACGAGATGTACTTAACCCTCCCATCGATTCTAGCATGTTTATTTAACGGTTAAGTTTTGTGGGCCTATATGTACTAATATTACCCACCAACCCGATATGTACTTAACCCTCCCGCACATTATGTCTTATTGGTTAAGTGTTGTCCATTCATGTTAACTTAACCCACCCATTCATCATGTCATGTTGGTTAAGTATTTTCTTATTAACTTAACCCCGTTCGTTCATCAAGTTATATTGGCTAAGTGTTTTCTTGTTAACTTAACCCAATGTGTTCATCATGTTGTATTGGTTAAGTGTCATCAATCAATTCAAGTTAACTTAACCCACCTACTTGTGATGTTACTTTGGTTAAGTGTTACCTTCTTGTGTCAACTTAACCTTACCACAAATCAAGTTATATTGTTTAATTGTTGCTCTCTTGTTTTAACTTAATCCTACCACAAATCAAGTTATATTGGTTAAGTGTTTCATATTACTTAACCCTACACATTCATCATGCTTTACTGTTTAAGTGTTCTTATTACTTAACCCTAGTCATTCATCTTGTTATATTAGCATTAATTGATTTATTAATTCACCAATCTCTCAAATTAGATATGTGTTGTTGCGGTTACTAGATGTGTCGGGCGGTTCTGGGCAGTTTTAAACCACAACTCAATCTAACCTCGGGTTTTCTTGGGCATGATGCACTAACCTCTCACATTCGATAGGTGTTGTTGTGGTTACTGGTTGTGCCGGGCTGTTCTGGGCAGTTTTACACCACAACTCAATCTAACCTCGGGTTAGGCACATTCGTTTTTTCACATATTTACATGTTTACAGATTATATGTAAATTATTCACAATTGTTGTCAATTTCAGATTATGCCATATTTTCCATAAATGTCCAAGTCTAGATTTATATGCTAATTATGCCAACCAGTCATTTTCCAATTCTCAAGTTATGCCCAACAAAACTAATTGCAAGATATGGCCCCCAAGTTCAATTTCGAGTTATCACTCAAAATAGACTACACTGAATCTTCCTAAGTTCGCAATAATATTCATGCCCCAAAATTCCAATATACATTATGCTTGGCATCTTAACCAATGGTTATGCCCAATCCAGATTAATATTCTAATTTACAGTTTGCGCCAAATCTATATTTAATATTTCTATTTACCCCAAGTTCGCAACAAATACAATTTTGCCCAAATCATAAGTTAAAAAATTATGTTACACCATTACCAAATAGACTATCCCCTAATACCCCCGCGCACGTATAATAAATTTTAGTCTAGATTCGAGGTTAATCAAGATTCATAAAATAAAAGGGGAAGAAAGAGGAACATAAACGAGAGTAGGCATAAAACGAGTATTAAAATGGTAGATCTGTCAAATATAATATTATGGACCTAAGAGGATTACAGATCTGTTAGAGTTGAGGTATAACAAAGATAGATCTGAAACAAACTGTCAGAAATAACCTTATAGACATATAGAATCTGATATAAATAGTATCATGAACCTAAAAAGGATTATATATCAGATGTCCAACAAAGCTAGGCATGATTGAATAATAACTTCCTAGGCATGTAAATCATTGATTCAATAGAAAGATAGGAACTAATCTAAAAGATTTGTATTATGGACTTAGATCCATTTCAGTACATGCCAAAATCACTATTAGGTGTTTAAGTCTGAAATTAACTTGGACTTGCAAGTTTACAGTTCGATTTATGCCCCAAATCCCAAGTTATATGTCTAATATACTTTATGCCTCAAATCTCAAGTCATATGTCCAATACTTTAGGCCTCAAATCTCAAATCATATGTTCTATACATTTTATGTTTTGAATACAACATTAGTTACAACTCATTTATGCCCAATTATACACAATTTAATTCTTTTTCCCAATTTTAGCGCTAGTCATGTCTAAATTATATATTATACCTAATTTTCTTTCCAATATACGTTCATCTCTTATGAGATCTGGCTCAGGCTCGCAGTAGCCGGGCTATAAAACGAAAGGGAAGAAGGAAAGAAGAGACAAAGAACCGACATAATATTATCAATAAGATAGATCCAAAGGGTACAGAAAGACAGGCATAATCTCATATCCAGATTTATTACAATGTCAGAATCACAAGTAACTTTTATTTCTGAAAGTAACGTGAACTTACAAATTATAGAAAGGTCTTGAATTTTAGGATCTGTATTCTAAAACCAAATAGCTTTTCCTTGAAGTAGACTAATTTAGATTTGATTTGATTCTTAGGAATAGCTGTTAAAGTCGTTGAATTAGCCTTTGAATCTCTACTTGAATTCTAAACTTGATTTCTACGAAGAGCTTGAGCAGCATAACCCCGTGTTTGATTTATTTTGATATGAATTAGGGTAGAGTATAGGAAAAATGAAGTTGTGTGTAGAAAATGTGAGATTTTGGGTTGTTTAAATAGCTTAGGAGCAACGAATCTGGTCAGAACGGGCGTCTAAATGCAGAAAAACAAATCTGTCCACGGATCTGGAAAAGGGGGGAGATCGTCCCCATGGTCGACCTATTCTGCCCAGGTCGACCCTGAGGTCGACCCCCAGTTCACCCCCTGGTCGACCTGGGTCCTGGGCGGGAAATTTCCCGTCCAACCCGAGTGTGTGATTTGAATTTCAAAACTTTAAATTTGAATTCGGGCTAGTATTTATTTTAAATTCCTAAAACTTCTAAGTGCCAAAACTTCTTCATACGGAGTCCGATTTATGCAAACTCGGACTCTATCTCAAGCAGAATTCCGAGATGAACGCAATGGCGTAACCCTTTTCCCTTAATTATTCATTTAAAAATCAAGTTTACTTATATTTGTTACTTTGACATTCACAGAAAATATGGGGTGTTACAATATGTGCTCACAAGCGAAGCATATGCGTTTGGGTGCAGCTGGGACGGCGCAATATGTAAATAGTACAACTTGTCTCGAATGAAGTTACTGGTCGGGTTACGCACCCAGAAACACAAGCTTGTCTACTCCAAGTAGTAAAACCCTCGGGCGGTGCATGAGCCCTACGTCCCTTTCTTAGTGCATGGACATAATCCTCAGAAATATTGAATCACAAAGCCATATTCCTAACTGTTGTTGCATCTGTGTGCGATGGCACCAAATCTATCGGATTTTCAAGAATCATTGCTTCGGGCAACATATCCAGGGCTACCGGAGCCACCGATACTTTCCCTCAACAATGTACACATGTTCTACCTCTTCATATACAACCAGTGAGTGTTGTCTTTCAATCAGCTCTCCATGCTCCAACGCTCCAGGTAAACTTGCCGTTTGGGAAGGGGTGGACCTTTCCGTAGTCTCAAGCTCGCTGTCCGTCGAGCTAGCACTGCTAGTAGAGTCAGAAGTATGCGATGACGACAAGGAAGTCTCGGCTTCCAAAGCCTTTCCCGTCGTTGATCTTGTATACATTGCTAGCTATACTTTAACACACCAGCGTTAGACATCGCAGTTGAATAACCTGTACCCTACGTGTTGGTCTAAACTAATATATGTGTACAGTGTTATGCAAAATCAAGATATGCAAAAGAAGTTCAAATAATTCAGTCACTATCCAAGTTTATGCGCTATCCTTTGCGAAAACTCAAGTTATTATCTGTGTGATCATTTGTATATGCGTTAGTGCAATCCCCTAAGCGACACAAAAGAGACATGCACCCAAAAGCGGACAATCAAAAATTCAGGCTTTCGGAGGATGCGCGTTACATGATGACAAGCACCAAGGCTCCTAGAGAAGCATGAAGTCTTCGTACAATGGTAGGAATATGGGAATTCATACCCCGAGGGTTATGAAATTCGTATCCCAAAAGGGTACGAAATTCGTACCCCCATGGCTTACGAATTTCGTACCCCATTGGATAAGAAATGTGTACCCCATAGGGTACAAATTCGTGCCCCATGGGGTACGAATCTCTTACCCTGCTAAGTATGATTTCGTACCTCATCCGAGTACTAGCTCATCCGAAGCCTCCCTGGTTTCAATTGCTGTCAAGGTGCTCTTCTCCCCCCGTCCTCTTCTCCTCTCCTCTTGGGCCCAAGCCTCCGAGTCCTACCTTTTCAAATTTTTCTATGTAAGAAACCTTGGAGCTCGATATCGATGGCGGCCGAGAGAAATCAGCAAAGAAAAAGAAGTGAGGAGGGGATTCATTTATAAGGAAAATGGAAGCGTCCCTTTGTATTCCCGCCTTTTTGTACCCCAATGGGTACGAAATTTCATACCGCATCGGGGTACAAAATTTCATATTAGGCGAGGTATGAAATTTCATACCCTAAGTAAGAAATTTTGTACCCGAACCAGGGGTACGAAATTTCATACCATACCAGGGTATGCCTAAAAAATGAATGACAATGAATGACTATGAAAAGTAATGGAGATATACACACGTATACATGCTCCATGCACATGTATACGAATAACTACGAGCGTGTACACGCGAAGCAACGTAGACACTAGCGACGTAAATACACTGTCGCGCCCACCACGACTCGTTTGCGATCCTACAGTAAGCGAGCCGGGAAACTAATGTATTTTTTTCTCAAGTTTACAGGAAAATTCGATGACTCGACAATTACTTCAACCAAAACAAAGCACATCATGTCAAGACAGGACGTACTTTAGGGGACAAATGTTAACTGGCCTTTTGGTCCGGTTCCCAAATGTAACACCCCACGTCCGTTAATGTCACTCACAAAGGGAATGCATTAAGTTTTGTGGAGCATTATAAGTAAAAAGAACAGAATATTACCAGATAGATACATAAAAAAGTACTTGAAAAATTTATAATTTTATTGCAGCAAAATCAGAAATATGTTTGGTTACATCTTCAAACCCATCGCACCAAAACCAAGTACATAATATCAGTCTTGTACAAAAGCCATCAGAGTACATATTTTTTTTTAAAACCATAATCCCCAATCCAAAATGCATATGAAAGAGAAACAAAGCTAAGCATTACTTTCAGCACTTCAAGCAGGAAAGTCTGAGTCAAGCTTCAATGTGCCCACCATGAGAACCTGGGGGGAAACGAAGGAAAAGAGGCGAAACAAAAAGGGTCAGACATAAAGTTTGGAAAGTACAGTGACTTTAATAATGTAATTAGTAAAGAAACATGACAAGAATATAAACTAGATATAAGAGATGACTGTAACATAAGCAGATATGGCGAGGTAACAAGATGAACAAGATATAACATTGACTGCGCTTCTAACCACTATAAGATATTCTCTACACCACGCCAACACTAGTTTCATATTAAAAGATGATCCCTCTTGGCTAAATAGAATGATGATTGTTTCATGTACTTCTAGCTGTCATCATAGGTAACTGATGTGCACCTATCACCACTAGATGTATCCATTATCCTCCATGTTCGCTTATGTACCTCTGGCTGCTATAATAGGTAACCGATATGCACCTATCACCACTTGATGTACCCTCCCAGCTAAACATAATAGTGGTAGATTTGTGTATACCTAACTGCTCTCGTAGGTGTCCTACTTGCTCCTACCACCACCAGTTGTACCCACAATCCTCCCCATTCGATCGGCTCCCTAACCTCGTAGATACATGTGATGGTCCGAAAATAGGGTGTATCAATCCCTAAGGTGGCAACCCCGATACTATTTAAATGCACAGCTTAAACCTACACGATGCAACATCGTCTTACCTACCAGCCTAGACCCACGCACGCACATGACTCCATTGGACTTGCACTGCCATCGCTAACTCTTTATAGACCGCTTACAGTCAACCCAAGTAAGCGTGTCCCTGTCCTCGACCTAGTTCGAGCACATATAGATACTAAAATGGGTTATTGGTTGAAAATGGTCCACACACTTGACACAAGCTTCCCTCCTAAGCTTGGTCCCCACTAGGAATTCCCACTTAACCCCTTTTTATCCCCATGTCTTACCACATGTCTCATTTTGGTTAAGTGCTTTTATTATGTTTCACATGCTACCCATGTTATCCACTTAACACTTTATTATTCATATGTCTTACCATATGTCTTATCTTGGTTAAGTGCTCGTTATTTATGTTATGCGTGCTACCCATGCAATACATACTTCCCATGTCACCCCACTTAACCCTTTTATTGTTCCCATGTCTTCCCGCATGTCTTATCGTGGTTAAGTGTTTATTAATTTATTATACCCGTAATCGTGTAAGAAGACCCACATTAGATTACCGTTTGCGTTTGCTGGATATGTCGGGTCGGGCAGACTTCTACCATAATCCGAATCTAACCTCGTGTCTTTGCATTATTACATATCTAATTTCTGCCTTTGACCCTCACATTAGATTACCAAATTGCAGTTGTTGGATATGTCGGGCGGTGCCGGGCAAGCTTATGCCGCAATCCGAACCTAACCTCGTGTCTTAGACGTTCATTATCACTTTCTTGATTCAAGTTCCAATTTCAAATCATGGATTATGGTGATTTCCAAGTTACCCATAAATTCCAATCCAATTTATGCTTATAATTCTAATCAATTTATGCCAAATCTCATGTATACAAGTTATACTCAATTATGCCCAAACCAATTTCTATAGTCATCAACAATTTATGCCAAATCTCATTTTATTACAAATTTCCCAACTTTTCCCAATCATTCTGACGTTAATCATACGTACATCTCGACGTAATATGTTTACGCTTGAAGTTAGCCTAATATCAAGAAGGAAAAGGAAAACAAAAGGAGAGAGAATCAAAACATCCAAATTGGCATAAACATATAAATGGGCATGTGAAATGAATAACGATAAAGTAGATCAGATAGGCATATGATAATAGCAATTGGGTATGAATCCGAAGGATAAAAATTATAAAACTTGACATGATTCATCTTATTTACAAGCATACACATCAGATCCTATTTACAATCCTATCACAATTACTTTTTAATTTAATTATATGTGAAAGTAACATGGACTCACAGCGATAGGATTCTTTGAAAAGAGAATTAGGTGTTGTTGTAGCAATTCTGATCTTGAATAATCTTTACTTTGAATTGTAGATCTGATCTTCTAATTGGAATACTCCTATTCTGATTTGTTTTGTTGGAGAAGAAAGGCTAGTTTAGATTAGAGTAGCATGGAGGTGCCATGGATGATAACAATGAGATTAGGGTTATGTTTAGGTGTTTATTTATAGATGTATTAGGTGAATTAGGGCCTTTAAATTAGATTAGGAACCATCAGACCAGAAAAACACGTCATTCAGCCAATCCCAGAAAGACGCATCATTATGGAGCTCTCAAGAGTTCTACAGAGCTGGCTCGGCCTGGGTGCACTTCCCAGGTGCACCAGTGCAATTTTGTTCTGGCGCACTTCACAATTGCGTCCATTGTTTTGGCCCATTTCCTGATTGTTCTGCCCAACTTCTATCGTCCATAACTCCTTCATACTGTATCCGATTTATGCAAACTCGGACTCTATCTCAAGTAGAATTCCAAGATGAACGCAATGGCGAAACCCGTTTCACTTAATTCTTCTTTTAAAAATTAATTATTCTTTAATTATCTCTTAAGTCATGTTTTAAAATTACGGGTTGTTACATTCCCCCAACTTAAAGGATTTCGTCACCGAAATCTCGAAGCTGAAAGGAATGTATATCCTACCATCCTCATCCATCTACTCATTCATCAATCACCAGCGCCCATTGTCCTTAAAAGACTTCTAATGCATTCATGAACATATGCAAAGTGTGTGTATATGTCCTTATCCTAAAGCAAAGTCAGGCGGTCCACTGATTCAGTCAACCTCCTTAATGCAAAACATGATAGTGCCATGCGTCCATTATATATGCAAAAGAATCCTAATAATACATATCATTTATATATGAGTGCACAACCATTCATCGAAATGCCACATCCATGTGATAACACACTCAATATACATCCATTAATTTAAATATACACACTCATCCATATGCAATATGAAAATGATTGAGCCGATCTAGTGCCTAATGTGTGTGTAAATGCATCCACGAGCAACCACTAGCAATAACTTACATCGGCTTGCATCCACCAAACATAATATGTCTCAAACACATGTTCACAACCATAGGATTTTCTACTTAAAGATCGAAGATAAAATCGAGAGGATACACTAAACGATAGAACAAGTATAAACAAAGAGGTAGAAAAAGGAGAAGTTAAGAACATACCCTCAAAAAGGAAAGGTACGACGCACATATCTTGTCTTTTGTTTCCCAAGTTGCGTCTCCCTGATCATCTCACCATTGGACTTTAACCAACTTGACCTCTCGGTTGCATAATTTCTTGACCTCTGATCCAAGAATGCATGTTGGAACTCGTCTAACCATGGCATCTCGCCCTACTTCCACTTCTCTAAGCATGCTTGGCTTTACTACTTCCGCAGTATCGTGTAAATACTTCCTCAAATGAGACACGTGAAATATGTCATGAACACCACTAAGCTTCTCTGGTAACTTCACTATATAGGCCATCCGTTCAATCCTTTCTGTTATGGGAAAGGGCCTTACAAACCTTGGTGCAAATTTCCCCATAAATCCTAAGTGAACTACGTTCCTCAAAGTTGAAGCCTTAATGGAAACCCTGTCTCCAACCTTAACTTGAGATTGATCCTCCTCTTATTGGTGTACTATTTCTGTTGGTCATGTGTCGTCTTCATCCGTCTTCGAATCAAGTCTATCTTCTCCGAGGTTCCTCTAATCAGCTCGGGTCCAAGCAATATCTTATCCGTAGTCACCTACCAACAAGTTGGTGATCGGTACGGTCGTCCTTATAGAGCTTCAAAAGGTGCCATGCCAATACTAGTCTGATAGCTGTTGTTGTAGGCGAACTCTACTAATGGAAGGTGTTATTCCCATGTCCCTCCAAAATCCAAGATGCATAACCTCAAAAGATCGCCTATAATTCCATTCACTCTTTCTGTTTGGCCATCCGTCTGAGGGTTATAAGCGGTGCTCAAACACAACTGCGTATCTACCACCTCTTGCATATCAACCATTCTTCTTGCATCAAAAACTGCTCCACGCCCTGGCCTGCAAGCATCGGTATATACAATGAATGGTTTGCTCCCGTTCGGCAAAGTCAAAATTAGGGCTGATATCTTCGCAAAGTCCTTAATGAACTTCCTATAATAGTCTGCTTAACCAAGAAAGCTTCCATTGTATTCTTTGGAATCCTCCAATCCTGGATTTCCACTACCTTCGCAGGATTCTGCTGTTATCCCTTCTTTAGAGACCATATGCCCTAAGAGCCTCACTTCCTTCCTCCAAAAATGAAATTTGGAGAACTTAGCCTTGAGTTGATGTGCTCGAAGGGTCTCTAAGATGTAAGGCATGATCTTCCTCGCTTCTAGAGAAGATCAGGATATCATCCACAAATACTACCATGAACTTGTTTAGAAACTCCCTAAACACCCTACTTATCAAGTCCACGAAATATGTGGGTGCATTCGTCAAACCAAAAGGCATAACGAGCCATCCAAAGAAAACATCTGGAATTCTAAATGTAGTCTTATCTATGTTATCCTCAGCTACCCTTAGCTGATAAAATCCTGTAGCTAAATCCAACTACGAGAAAACCGAAGCACCAACCAACTGATCGAACAAGTCATCTATCCTCGGCAATGGGTGTCTATTTTTCTTCGTGAGTATATTCAGCTCCCTATGGTCCATGCACAATCTAAGCGAACCGTTCACCTTTGTACCAAAAAGAACTGGATCACCCCATTCCGAAATACATCTTGTTATGAACCCTTTCTCAAGCAGCTCCCCTACTTGTTTACTGAGTTCCTTCCTCTCTCTCAGAGCCATGTGGTGCATTGGCAATGCAACTGGCTTTTCATTATCTACTAAGTATATATGTAAGTCTATCTCGCGCCACGGGGTAAACCCCGAACCTCATCAAAAGCGTCATCATACTCACGGACTACTCGAACAATTTACAAATCATCGATGGATGCGTCAAGTGATTCTAGGTAGCTAAGCATCACCTAACCCCTAGGGTCACATGAAATATCAAAGGTCTTTCCACAACTAGTCAATAGTCTAACTACCCCCCTTTCGCAGTCAAGGACGACACCATACCTGGCTAGCCAATCCATCCCTTGAATCAGACCATAGCCAATGAAACCAAATATGTGCGTTGCATTCAAACCCAACGCCAAAGATAGACACTCTCAAATCCCGCCAAACCGTATATAAATGAGTTGAGCTACCAATAGGATTTGAGACTTCAATGGGATCCATGACTAAACTAGTATTTAGGTGCAGAGTTTCGACTAAAGAAGCAGATATAAACAAATGTGAAGTGCCAGAATCAAACATGGTTCTAACAGGATAACCCAAAATGAAAATCAAACTTTCAACAGAAACTTTTCTACCTCTATCAGGTATGCCAGCCGTGAGAGCACGTATCTATCTTCCGGAAGATCCTGTACTTTGCCCTTGCCCTTGCCCTTGCCCTTGCCTCTTTGGACAGCCCCATATAAGATGTCCTATCTCACGGCAATGATAACAACCAGTCTCCTTCTTCCTACGATCTTTAGCTATATATGACCCACCATTCCTCAGTAATGACACTTCCTCTTTTCATGGGATCTATAGTTCTTCCCACACTCCTTAGGTTCCACTTCCTTATTCTGTGATCCTTAAACCTTGACCTCCTTCTTTTCTCCTTTATCTTCTTTGTGCATTAAGGCTATATCCATGAGTTTCTCATCCATAGGCTGTGCTCCTTAGCCCAAACCCCCTCATTCCTATTCTCATTCTCATTCTCATCCTTGTGAAACATGTTAACAAATCTCTCTAAAACTGCCTCCATCGCGTGGAAAACCCTACAGAGCTGGAAAGAAAATTAGCCGCAGGTGAAACTACTGCGGCTACAGATGGAAGTTAGGCACTTCTTTGCCCTTCGACAGGCGTCGTAGTCTCATCATACCTACGAAACCATATCACGATGAGGTTACCTCCAAAAAAGCCAAGAGCCCCGGAGACTTAGAAAAGAAGGAAACAAGGATTCAAACAGAAAAATCAAAAGATAGTGCATATGGCTTTGGGGATTATGTTTTTCAAAACAAACTTTTCTTTTGAAAATACTTCTTTCAAAACCGTTTTGAAACCAACTTTCATAAAAAAAATCTGATCTGGTAACCTTTAGCTCTGACACCACGTGTAACACCCCACGTCCGCTAATGTCACTTACAAAGGGAATGCATTAAGTTTCGTAAAGCGTTATAAGTAAATAGAATAGAATATTACAAGACAGATACATAAAATAATACTTGAAAATTTTATAATTTTATTGCAGTGGAAACAGAAATAAGTTTGGTTACATCTTCAAACCCATCGCACCAAAACCAAATACATAACATCAGTCTTGTACAAAAGCCATCAGAATACATAACTTTTTTTAAAACCATAATCCCCAATCCAAAATGCCATATGAAAGAGAAACAAAGCTAAGCATTACTTTCAGCACTTCAAGCAGGAAAGTCTGAGTCAAGCTTCAACATGCCTACCCTGAGAACCTTGGGGGGAAGGAAGGAAAAAGGCAAAAAAAGGGTCAAACATAAAGTCTGGCGAGCCCAATGATTTTAACAATATTATTAGTAAAGCAACATGATAAGAACTTAAACTGGATGTAAGAGATGATTGTAACATAAGAAGATATGACGAGGTAACAAGATGAACAAGATTTAACATTGACTGCGCTTCTAACCACTATAAGATATTCTCTGCACCGCACCATTACTAGTTTCATACTAAAAGATGATCCCTCTTGGCTAAATAGAATGATGATAGTTTCGTGTACTTCTAGCTGCCATCATAGGTAACCGACGTGTACCTATAACCACTAGATGTATCCACTATCCTCCCTGTTTGATTATGTACCTCTAGCTTCCATCATAGGTAATCGATATGCACCTATCACCACTAGATGTACCCTCCCTACAAATCATAATAATGGTAGCCTCGTGTACTCCTAGCTGCTCTCATAGGTGCCTCACTTGCTCCTACCACCACTAGTTGTACCCACTACCCTGCACATTCGATTGACTCCCTAAACTCGTAGATACCTGTGCTGGTCCCACGATAGGGTGTACCACTCCCTAAGGTGGAAACCCCGATACTACTGAAATGCACAGCTTATACCTGCATGATGCAAAAGTGTCTTAACTACCGGCCCGGACCCATGCACACACATGACTCTGTTGGACTTGCACTGCCATCGCTAACCCTTTATTGACCTCTTACAATCAACCCCAGTAAGCGTGTCCCTGTCCTCGACCTAGTTCGAGCTCATATAGATACTAAAATGGGTTACTAGTTGAAAAGGTCAACACACTTGACACAAGCTTTCCTCCTATGCTTGGTCCCCACTAGGAATTCCAACTTAACCCCTTTTTATCCCCATGTCTTATCACATGTCTCATTTTGGTTAAGTGCTTTTATTATGTTTCACATGCTACCCATGTTACCCACTTAACCCTTTATTATTCACATGTCTTACCGCATGTCTTATCTTGGCTAAGTGCTTTGTTATTTATGTTATACATGCTACCCATGCAATACATGCTTCCCATGTTAGCCACTTAACCCTTTAACTGTTCCATCTGTCTTATCTTGGCTAATTATTTATTAATTTATTATACCCGTAATCGTGCAAGACCTCCACATTAGATTACCGTTTGCGGTTGCGGGATTGGCCTAGCGGTTCCGGACAGACTTGTAGCACAATCTGAATCTGACCTCGTGTCTTAGCATTATTACACATCTAATTTTTTCTTTTGACCTCTCAAATTAGATTACCAAATTGTGGTTGCTGGATATGCCGGGCGATTCCAGGCAGGCTTATACCGCAATCCGAATCTAACCCCGTGTCTTAGGTGTTCATTATCACTTTCTTGATTCAAATCCCAATTTCAAATCTTGGATTATGGTGATTTCGCAGTTACCCAAAAATTCCAATCCAATTTATGCTTATTATTCTAATCCAATTTATGCCAAATCTCATGTATACAAGTTATATTCAATTATGCCCAAACCAATTTCCATAATCATCAATAATTTATGCCAAATCTCATTTTATTACAAATTTCCCAACTTTTCCCAATCATTCTGACATTAATCGTAAGTAAATCTCAACGCAATATGCTTAGGCTCCAAGTTAGCCAAATAGAAAAAAGGAAAAAGGAAAAGAAGAAGGAGAGAGAATCAAAACATCCAAATTGGCATAACCATATAAATGGTTATGTGAAATGAATAACGATGAAGTAGATCATAGTGGCATACGATAATAGCAATTGGGTATGAATCTGAAGGATAACAAATTAAAAACTTGATATGATTCATCTTATTTACATGCATATACATCAGATCCAATTTACAATCCTACCACAATTACTTTTTAATTTAATTATATGTGAAAGTAACACGGACTCACAGCGATAGGATTCTTAGAAAAGAGAATAAATTGTTGTTGTAGCAATTTTGATCTTGAATAATCTCTACTTTGATTTGTAGATTTGATCTTCTAATTGGAATACTCCTATTCTGATTTGTTTTCATGGAGAAGAAAGGCTAGTTTAGATTAGAGCAGCATAGAGGCGCCATGGATGATAACAATGAGATCAGGTTTAGGTTTAGTTGTTTATTTATAGATATATTAGGTGAATTGGGACCTTTAGATTAGATTAGAAACCATCTGAACCATCAGACTAGAAAAACACGTCATCCAGCCTATCCCAGAAAGACACGTCATCATGAAACTCTCCATAATTCTGCAGAGCTGGCTCGGCCTGGGCGCACTTCCATGGTGCACCACTGCAATTTTAGTCTGGCGCACTTCACAAGTGCGCCAGTTGTTCTGGCCCATTTACTGATTGTTCTGCCCAACTTCTATCGTCCATAACTCCTTCATACGTTATCCGATTTACGCAAACTCGGACTCTATCTCAAGAAGAATTCCGAGACGAATGCAATGGCGTAACCTGTTTCACTTAATTCTTCTTTTAAAATTTTATTATTCTTTAATTATCTCTTATGTCATGTTTTAAATTACGGGTTGTTACACCAAAAGTACGCAAGGCATGCTCGACTTAGCGCATCGCGTGAAGCCGAAGCCGAGAGTGTCGCCACGAAGTAAAGAAAGCAAGACGAGAAAGGATCACGCCAACGAGAACCTCACCGCTCCTCTATAAAATTAGCAAACTAAGACCTCGAACCAAAAAGTGTCACGAGTCCTAGTTCTGAAACCCCTAGCCCACTTTCGTTTATTTTCCGTACCACTTGGGGTACCAATTTCGTACCCAGGGAGGGGTATGAAGTGTAGGGTGCGTGCTCTATGGGATCCAAAATCCAAGGGGCCGACTATGGGGGATACGAGATTCATGGTGTGGTCCCCTACTTCTACCTAGTACCACTTAACCACTCCAATATAAATACCCCTTGACCTCATACATCAAAGGGGTTGGAATTTGGTGACTTGACATCTCTAGAAAGCTCCAAATAGCCTCTTTAATTGCGTCTCCACCTTGAGAAAGAAGAAGGGAAAAAGTGTCTTTTTCCAAAATATTAATATATGATAATTTTAGCATCATATATCTTAGAGATGTATGTAAAGAGATGTCATGAGATATTCTCAACCTTGTAACTCTTGGTTATTAATAATATTCTGATGACTCTTCCAAAGTGGACGTAGGTCTCTCATGAGGCCGAACCACTATAAATCTTTTGTGTTATTTATTGCTTTACGCACTCATTTTTATGACTGAAACAATAATTCCTAAGTAATTGGAACCTTGGGTGTTTTCAACATTTTTTGCCATCAACAATTATCATGATATACATCCAATAAACTCCTAATTTACACACTCTACTAATTACAAAAAACAATCAATAATAACCAAGATCATCCATCACAAACATTTATGCAATCATTAAACTTTTTTTCTACAATAATACCCAGCTATTTTTATTCAATAAAATCTATTTACTAAGGTACGTGTGCATATGTACATATTCTATCACCATTGGATGTCAAAACCTCTTTAGTTTGCTGTAAATATACGATTAGAGATTTTAAGGCATTTCATCAACCAACATTTTTTTTGCAAAGAATATTGCTAACTTAAGTAAATCAACATTATATATACATGTGATCTATTTATCATTTTCATTAATGAATAGGCATAAGCATGAACCCATTTGTTCATACTGCTTACTATTAAAATGTTAATCCTTCATCACAGCAAACCTTTTTATTCTTTTTAAACAATACATTTATATAACATGTCCAGGTAAATCCATTCAAATGTAACCCCATAAAACATTTTACTAATAATACTACATAGAATATATTAAACATCCATCATTCGGCAGATTCATATATGTATGTTGATGGGCCTTTTTGGACTGCCCATCAAGGCATGGTAGTGTCAAAGATTCGCCTTCGAAGCCCTTGAAATAAATCGATTAAAGAAGCTCGTCATCCTACTCCACGATCATCCATCAGAGGCGGTCCCAAAGGAGTATGATGAGGCCCGGTCCAGTCAACTACGATGCGCTCGTCCAAGGGTCAGTCTAAAGAATAGTTCATCCCATATTTTTTCCATTCAAATTTCCCATGGCGGGTGGATCAAGCATCGAATCCGCATAGGATTTTTGGAAGAAAGACCGATTCTTCAGCAGATACCGATTCATTCAGCGGCAGCTATTCTGTTGGATCCGATGACACGTGTAGATAACGGCCAAGCATTGTACCATCTATAAATAATTGTGTTTCAATTCAGAAAAGTGTATGGTAATCATTCTAGCAAATTAAAAAGAGTAATAATATATAAAGTGGACGTAGGCACCATCTTCGCCGAACCACTATAAAAACCCTCTGTGTGATTTTTTTTCGATTTTTTGTGCATTGTTTATTGTTATTAATCTACATTTATTCTCTACAAATATTTTTTCTTTGGGTGTTGAACCAGTTTTTGGTATCAACATTTTGGTGCTTTCAAAGAGAACCAGAATTTCTTAGATCATTTCGGATTTTTTGCTCTACTTTTGGATCACCAAGTCCAAGACAAAAATCCCATTTTTTATTATTGCATTGATTTGGCAATGGCAGGGAAAACAGCATGCAATACAGGAAAAAATCCGTAGGTGGGGTCCTCTACGTGAGCAGCTGGTGGGTCGACCGCCCCCAAAACTACTTCGGATCAGCCTGTATTACTCGCTGGAGGGGATTTAGCTCCATCCTCTGCCTTTGCAACTCACGACAAATTCATGGCTATAGTAGATCGACTTAGGGAAACTACTGATGCCCTAAGGGTCCACTCTCAGGAGAATGCCGCTATGTGTGACGACATGACTCGCATGGCAAGGCAATGGGAAGAATTCAGAAATCAAGCTTAGGAGCTCCAGCGCTATCGACTCGCTTCTCCGCCGCTGGACCGAGTATCAAGAAGCTCGTCTTCATCGGAAGAAGACAGGGATCCATGCTGATCCCGACATCCATTAGAGAGAATTGAAATTGCCCGACTACCGCAGACGGAAGAACATCAGAGTCCGCCTGATGAATGTGCTCAAGGGCATGCTGAACAGGTCGAGTTAGGAGTAGTCGACCCTGTAGCCCCACACAACCGGGAGCCTTCTCCTCCAGTAAACCGAAACACTGTTCGAAGAAATCGGTCTCTTGTACGCCTTCCCCGGAATCTTGTGAGTGACCGAGAAAACCAAAGGAGAAGAAATGCCCAGACGGTATTTCCTGATAGAAGAGATAGAAGGGGTAGAAGAAGTCCGTCAGTAGAAGAAGTCGACCCAGATACAGTGGTTCCACCAAACCGAGCCGCAATGGTATGGCAATTATGAACGATAGTCGCGGGCACAGAAATGAGGATTTGGGAATCGACTGAAGCCATACACCATTCACTGATGACATTTTGCAAGCGGAATTTCCTAGGAGATTCAATATGCCCTAATTGGACTAGTACGATGGGACTTCAGACCCACAGCAGCATGTAATGAGATATTCTTGGCACATGGAAGTAGCGGTTGCACCTTACACAATCAAATGCAAGGGTTTTCCAATCTTTCTAAGTAGTATAGCTCTTATGTGGTTTGTCCGTTTACCCGCGAAATCTGTATCTAACTTTAAAGACCTGAGTGAATAGTTCCTAACTCAGTTCCGTCTTCATGCCACCAAATCAAAACATGTCATGGCCCTGTCAGCAGTTAAGCAGGGGAGAGGCGAATCCCTAAGAAACTATCTCAATCGGTTTAATCGGGCAGCAACCGAAGTTAGCAACCCCAACCACGAGACCGTTTTGATGGCCATGGTCGATGGCATCGACAAACGAACCGAGTTCGGGAAATATTTGATTGGAAAACCGCCGACCATGATTAAAGCATTCTATGAAAAAGCCAACGTCCGATTAAGGAAAAAAGATGCGCAGTTGGAAGAAGACGGTCAGAGGGATGCCTTCAATCCGTCAACTTGAAACAACGTCGCAGTTAAACAATTTGGGGATAACTTGGGGAAAATCAGAGTGAATGAGGAAAATCGTGGCAAGCGAAATGGCGAAGGATTGAACAGCGGTAGCAGAATTCCCGGAAGCGCCCCCGCTTCCAGGAATTTGAAACATATAAGGCATTAAACGACACATTAGAGAACATATACCTCGATACCTGTAACACGATGCAGTATAAGAAGCCGCCCCCACGAGAGCCTACAGAGAAGGAACGTGCAACCGGGAAGTATTGTTTATTCCATGACATTTATGGGCATACAACCAATGAGTGTCGACATCTTAGGGACATCATGGAAAAGCTGATTCGAGAAGTAAAACTCGACGAATATAAAATAGCTCAAAGGGATAGGAGGCAAGGAACTTTGATGCCTAAGCAAAACCAAGGCACGGCTCGTGCTACCCAACAAGAAAAAGGAAAGGGGATTTTTATTAATACCATCGTGGGAGGACCGCATCCCGCAGGTCATAGCATCAGAGCCATGGAACGATACGTCAATGCCGCAAAACATCTTGATGTTGCATAAGTAGATCTCCGTGAAGCGCAAGTCCTATCAAACAAAGAAGAACGATGGGCGAGGATATCATCTTCCACGAGCGAGAATTATCTGGTATAGAAATTCCTACGGTCGATCCATTGGTAATAACAACTGTTATTGGCCCAGCTACCGTCCGAAAGGTTTTGATTGACAACGGGAGTTTAGTAAACATCCTATTTAAGAAGACCTATGACCAAATGAAATTAGATTTAAAGGACTTGGAGTTGTATGAAGGTCAGATACGTGGTTTCAATGGGTCGACCACCGAACACATTAGCCAGGTCAAGCTATCAGTGGAATTAGGAGATGGGGATCGATGAACAGTCAGGATTCTGCCATTTGTTGTAGTGAATATCAACTCGCAATATAACGTTTTCCTGGGGTGGCCATCCCTGGCGGTGTTTCGAACATGTATCGCCCCTTGGTGTTTACTTTTGAAGTTCCCCACGGATAGCGGAATCGGAACTATGCGAGGAGACCAGGTAACAGGTCGAGCATGCTATATGGAAGAATGGAAGGAGCTACGGAACGGCGGTAACAAGGAGTCTGAGAAATCTTCCCCCTCGGGGGAGAGTAAGGAAACATAGCAATTACAGAAAACACCCCGACCAAGACCGTCAGCCTGAGAGGTCGAAGACATTGATCCACGAGATGACAATGAGTCGGGGTACAGAAAGGCGGCCCCAAATGAGGGCACCATAGAAATACCCATCGATGATAATGATCCCACCAAGGTCCTAAAAATTGGATCTCACCTTGATCCCCTCCGGACGAGGGAGTTAAGTGAATTCCTTCGGGCAAATTTGGACGTGTTTGCCTGGACCCATGCTGACATGTGTGGGATATCTCCATCTATTATAACCCACTCCCTCAGCATCAACCCAAAATATACTCCAGTAAAGCAAAAAAGGCGAATGCTAGGTCCCGAAAGGTCGAGAGCCTTGAAGGAGGAAATCGGGAAGTTACAGGCCAATGGGTTCATCCAGGATTCAACCTATCCCGACTGGATAGCTAACCCAGTACTTGTGAAGAAGGCTAATGGGAAATGGAGAAATTGTATCGATTTCTCTGACCTAAACAAAGTGTGCCCCAAAGACAGCTTCCCATTACCTAGGATCGACCAGCTGGTTGACTCGACCGCCGGGCACGAGCTACTCTCATTCATGGATGCATATTCCGGATATAATCAAATTGCCATGCATGTCCCTGACCAAAAACACACCAGCTTCATTACTGATCTCGGACTATACTGTTATGTGGTGATGCCTTTTAGCCTAAAGAACGCAGGAGCTACCTATCAAAGGTTAGTCAATCGAATGTTTCATGATCAAATTGGGAAAACAATGGAAGTTTATGTAGATGACATGTTGGTAAAATCAAAACAATCGTCCGAGCATGTGGACGACCTGTCAAGGATGTTTAACATCCTTCGAATATATAGAATGAAGCTAAATCCGCTGAAGTTGTCTTTTGGAGTAGCATATGGCAAATTCCTCGGTTTCATTGTGAGTTCCCGTGGAATCGAGATCAATCCTGATCAGATTGCAGCCCTTAAAGGGATCCAAAAACCTCGTCGGATAAAGGATGTTTAGAGTTTAGCGGGAAAGGTAGCAGCTATGGGACGGTTCATCTCGAAAGCCACTGATAAATGCCTGCCGTTCTTTGAATTAATAAAAAGAGGAAAGCGAAACTTTGCTTGGACACCTGACTGTGTCGAAGCTTTTCGCAATCTACTCGACCATCTTGAAAAGCCTCCTATTCTCTCCAAACCTGTCGATCATGAGGACTTGTTCGTTTACTTAGCAGTATCAGCACATGCACTCAGCTCAGTTCTTGTACGAGAAGAAGATCGAGTACAGCGACCAGTCTACTATGTGAGTAAAAACTTAACCGAGGCCAAATGCTATTATCCTAAAATTGAAAAATTAGCCTATAGTTTGTTAATCATGTCGAGGAAGCTTCGACACTACTTCCAGGCCCATCCAATTAAGATATTCACTGATCAGCCTCTTCGACAAATCTTACAAAGGCCAGAAGCAAGTGGGAGACTGCTAAAATGGAATATTGAATTAAGCCAGTTTGACTTAACATTTATTCCTCGGAAATCGATCCGAGGACAAGCTTTGGCTGATTTCATAGCAGAGTTCACGACCCCGGAGGAAGAATGTCAAGACGAGGACCCTGAGCCATGAGGATCGAGCAGAAGCCAGTCAGTTGGAAGCTCTACACGGATGGGGCCCAAAATAGACAACATTCAGGAGCGGCATTGTACTTTTGTCCCCTGAGGGGCGCTCGGTCTATTATGCTTTGAGATTAGAATTCTTAGCAACCAATAACGGCTTTGAATACGAAGCCCTGATTGCTGGACTCAAACTGGCGAAAGACCTGAAGATAACATCGCTCGACATCTATTGTGACTCACATCTTGTAGTCTGGCAAGTCAGAAAAGAATTCGTAACCCGAGGAGAGCGACTGACCTCTTACCTTAAAGAAGTCGAGAAGCTGTTACGGAGCTTCGACCGATACAGCATTTCCTATGTTCCTCGAATAGAAAACCAGAAAGCGGATAGGCTAGCTAAAATGGCTAGTTCGGACCATCCGAGCGAAACAGAGTTAGTTCCC
Source organism: Allium sativum (assembly GCA_030737875.1). Taxonomy (NCBI): domain Eukaryota; kingdom Viridiplantae; phylum Streptophyta; class Magnoliopsida; order Asparagales; family Amaryllidaceae; genus Allium; species Allium sativum. The sequence goes on along the minus strand of JASFAX010000020.1, from coordinate 36,156,465 downwards.
GTAGAAATCTTAAAGATGCCAAGCATCGACCAAATGGATGCCGACCAAACAGACGTCGAACCCGAAGAAGAATCATGGATGACTCCCATTAAAAATTTCCTTCTCCACGGGTAATTACCCGAAAAGAAAAATGAAAAACGAGCCTTGGTACGACGAGCCTCTAGGTACCTTATTCAACAAGGACAACTCTATAGAAGAGGATTTTCTGTTCCTATGTTCCGGTGTATAGCCAACAGCGACATTAAAAGGATTCTGAAGGAAGTACATGAGGGGGATTGTGGAGCACACACCGGGGGGCAAGCCCTTGCCCAAAAATTGTTGCGCTATGGGTATTTCTGGCCGACCATCAATAGGGATGCTTCCAACTATGCCAAAAAATGTGATAAGTGCCAGAGATTCGCGCAAATCCCACGGGCACCCCACAAATATTACTCCGATGACTAGTCCTTGGTCGTTTGCTGTATGGGGAATTGACATCATAGGAACATTGCCTATTTCGAAAGGGGGTGCAAGGTATGCAATTGTGGCGGTAGACTACTTCATAAAATGGGCAGAAGCTGAGTAGATGACTACAATCACAACGAAAAAAGTTATCAACTTCATCGTCAGGAATATCATATGCCGATATGGAGTGCCTCGAACTATTGTCACAGATAACGGAACTCAGTTCGACAGTCTAGAATTTCGAGATTTTTGTGAGAAATATCATATTGAAATGAACTACACTGCAGTCGCACACCCCCAATCCAATGGTCAAGTCGAAGCGGTCAATAAGATCATTAAGACCATTTTGAAGAAACGACCGGAACGCGCTAAAGGAAAATGGGTCGATGAATTACCCTTGGCACTATGGGCATATCGTACTACCCATAAGGCCGCTACGGGCGATACCCCCTTTGCTTTGTCATACGGATCCGAAGCAGTCCTTCCGATCGAGCTTGAAGTCCCGACTCACCGGACAACATACTATGATCCTCTGACTAACAAGGCACTTCTCTTGACGTCTTTGGACATGATCGACGAAAAAAGAGAAGAAGCAAATCTTCGCGCTCAGGCTCACAGGCAAAGGGTCGCTCGATATTATAACAAGAAGGTCCGACCAAAAACCTTCGAAGTAGGCGATCTGGTCTTGAAACGAATCTTTCCAGTTCCTATGCATATGGGTCCTAAATGGGAAGGACCTTACGTCATTCAGAGAAAGCTCGATAATGGAAGTTTCAGACTAGTGACTGTGGATGGCAAGCTGTTTCAAAGAGCATGGAACGCGGAGCATTTACGGCATTATCTTTCTTAGAATTTGTATTTCGATTTTTTTACCTTCTTTCTGCATTTAGATTATAGATTTATTTGTTTTTGGCGTTGTAATAAGCGACCATCATCGGTCGCATTAGCGCATTAATAAGCGTCTCCGTTCCTACTCTAATTTGTTGTAATTATAGAAGAGCCAGTGATTGTGATTGAATGACTGACCTTATAACCTTTACCTTGGATGAATCAAGGATAAGACTGATGCCTATCCAGGCATACTGATCGACCATCAGACCTCGACTCTCGACCTCATTGACTTCAGGAAGAGCATAAACGACACCCGAGCGTGAATGGTGCACCTTGACAAAAGACCGCTCAAACAATAGAACTTTACCCTTTACTGACCAAAGGATAAGTATAAAACCCTCAAGGTGCCCCTGTTTAGTTACATCCAGGTTTTGATTAAGGATGAGATGACTTAAACTCGATGGGGGAGTTCGCCACTCAAAGGTCTACCCGACATTGGGGGCAAAAGATGTAGCCATCACCCCCGATTAGGATGAAGGGCGACTTACCCTTAATGTTTTTAAAAAAAACATAGCCATGAAATTCATACGACATTTATATACACGTTATCATCATTCACAAGATAAGTTGATTTTCATTTAAAGTACCCTGACATCATTACAAAATATTACTGCCTAACAGGTGCTATCCGGATAGCGCTACATCATCAAAAAAAACTACACAGAAATGGAAAGTTTAAACGGGAGGCGGCATCAATCCTTGTTCTACCATCTCAGCCAAATCCTTCTGTCTGATCATCTCTAACATCTCCTCAGTGGTCATCACGCGTCTTGACCCTCCAAGCGTGTTACCAAAGGAGCGAGGATTCGGGGTAGAAGCCTACGGATTCGCGAAAATAGCAGGGAATGGAGCTACAGATATAATGGTTGCGGGATTGAATTGAGGAAGTCCAGTGTTTGCAGGATCTTCAATGGGCTCGGGCTTCAAAGCGGAAATTTCCTTGTCTTCCTGATCCTTGGTCTCGGCTATAGATGGGCGACCCTCTTTTTTGGATTCCTAAATAATCTCGACATCAGGAGATACTAAGTCGACCGTTTCTACTTCTGCAGCCTTGATCACCTCTTCAGTAACGCCCTTTTTCTCGGTGACAGGTCATTCGTTCTCCGTTTCAGAAGCAATGGAAATCCCTGAAAAAGAGAAAAGATGCATTTAAGTTGGAGGAGAATAAGGGTTTGAAAAAGAAAAAGGAGAGAGGAGAAGCTCACCTTCCATATTCGAACCAGCCACCTGTCTCTCCACGGCCTTGACTTTGTCGGATGGAAAGGTAGAAGGCGAACCCCTCTCTGTAACCCTGTGCGCAGAAGGCGCGGGAGCATAAGGATGACTATCACTAGCTTCAGTCTGAAGGACCGATTTTCCCTTCACCCTACGACGCTCCGCCTCTGCCATTTTCTTTTCTTGCTTTCGTGCCTCCACCACAATGGCACGTTCTCTATCATTCAATATATGGGTCATCAGTGACGTCTCATTCACTGGCGACCCAATGTTGCCTTCTTCTCTTCCTCCCATAAGAGTACCTTCCACACGTCAACTAATGACTTGGGATATCCAGGCATCCAGGACAAATCCGCGCGGCGAAGAACATCCGCGCAAAATAGAAGAACCTGGCGAGCATGCCCCTTCTTCATCTCAACCTTCTCCCGAGCATGCTCGGCCTTAAGATTCTTGACTTCAATATCATGCTGAAGCTTCAGATTACTAGCGGATTCAACCGCTGTAGCAATGTTCTTTTCAGCCTGATCCTTAGCTAGCTCTGATGAATGAAGGGCACCCTTTAAATTCTGAATTTCGAGGTCAAGCTGAGCTCTATCCCTCTTCAAAGCTACAATTTCCTCCCTCATGGAGGCGCATTCCTGGCCTTTCTGTTGGGCCTAAATCTTCAACTCCTCGATTTCTTTCCAGTGCTTTTCTCTATCCGCCGCTGCCTATAACTCTTGGTCTTTAATTCTCTTTTCAAGGAACCCGAAGGTCCTCTTACCACTGTCGACATCCCTTTTTAAACTAGCGAGCTCGACTAGTTTTCCCTTTAATGCCCCCACTCACTTGTTCGGCATATTCCAGCATAGCGTCATATTGAGACAAGGCATATTCCAGATTACTGCGCATACAGTGATGAAAGCTATGGGATAATGGTTGCATTTCGGGAAGTTCTCCGATCTCAGAAAAAACAAGGCCGGGGAAATTTCGTTCCAATTCTTGGAATCGGTCGACCGAAGAAGTGCCAGCCATAGGACTGGAGCGATGGGTCACTACCCGGGAAGACTCGGCTTCCTTTTCCTCCCTGGACTTGGGAAATTTATCCACCTTCCTCTCTTGGCGTGTTACTCAACCCGTCCATATCTTTCGGCGATCGATCACGTCTTTTCAAGCATCTCTTTTTCTGCCCATCCTGGTCCTTGGGCAGTTGATCTCCTCTTTCTTCTCTTGATTCTTCTCTCTCTTCTTCCTTCCTGTCTCTCTTCACAGCTTTTGCTTCCCTCCTCCTGTTATCATTGTCTTTTTCGCTGACGTCTTTTTCTGTATGGGGCAAAGTAGCTTCCCTTGGCCCGACGTCCCTTGAAAAGGAAGCGAACGAATCTCCATAAAACTCTTCATCAACACCTGTTGGGGAAGCAAAATGAAGTGATTTGTCTTTGATTTGCATATAAGCATTTGGTGTTTTAACGTGCAATAAAACCTTATAGCTATGACAAAATTATACCTCCAATGCCGCTCTGTTTGTCTGGAAATGACATTCCCTCAGATTGGTGGGCAAAGAATCGATCTGGATTTAAGCTTTGGGGTGAGAGAATAACATCGGGCATTTGGAGATTTCCAACCCCGGAAGAGGGGCTGCGTCGAGCTCCACCTGCAAGTCATGAGTCGAGGGAAAATCATCTTCAACTCCCGAATTTTTCGGATGGACCTCAATGGATTCTTCTTTGTTTATATTCCTTGGTGCCACTTTGGGAGACCTCTTAGCAAAAACCTTCTTTTTTGATCGATGTCCGGCACCATCGCGAGAAACTTCCTGAAACTTGACCTTCTGAACCTGCCTTTTGAAAATAGGCTTCTTTGAACCGGATTTCCCTTTCTTCTCAGGCAAAGGACGAATAGAGGACCCTCCGACCTATGGAATCGCCTGTTTATCACCCGACTTTTTTGTAACTGGGGGCCCGTCATCTCGAGCCAGCACTGCAGGGTCAGGCCCTTCCTTCATTGAGCCCCTCGACCTATGTTGGTCGAGGAGGGCATATCGGTGCAAGTTTTCATCGGTTAAGCAGTCTCAGAATTCCTGCTGCTTCTTTTCTATCTCGGTCAGTCGTCTGTGGCGTTCTTTAAAGACCTCCCCATCAGGTCTTGCTAGCTCGCCTTCTGTATATTGAAAGAGAGATCAGTTAGGGAGAGAGACTCTAATAATAAAGGAGAACTTACCACATTTTAACCAGTATCGAGCGCACCCCGGCTGTGGTTTAATCCAAAACCAGTCTCTCCTGGGATCGCCTGCCTTGCTTGGAACCTCATCAATTATCTTCCAACCGCGAACAGCTTCAAAGAAAAATAAAAAAGGAGACTTATCATTGTGTCTAAGGCTGAAAAAGAAGGCTATGTCATCAAAGGTCGGAAGATGTCCTAGAAATTTCAGAAATAGGTAACAGGTTGACAACAGGTTGCCATAAGCTATCGGATGAAACTGCATTGGAGCCAAGTTCATTCGACATAAAAAATCAGTGATGAAAGGAGGAAAAGGGGGAATGGCTCCCACGTTGCACATCGGAAGAGAAATTGCCATATAACCATCCGAGGGGTTATGAGGTCTGTCGGTCTCCGCGGGGACTCGAACGTCATCAAAAGGAATGTTATGTTTAGCTGTTAAATGTTTTAATCGCTTGAGAGTAATATTGGATTTTTCTGCTTCTAGAGGGCTCCTTAGGATCTCCGCACCAGGAAGCATATCGGGCGCCAAAGGGATAGCTGCCGCGTCGGAAAGCTCGACCGATATCGGGGGGATGGGTTGCGGATCCATCGACCGACTTTGAGGATCGTCGCTAGAAGCGGATTCTGTCTGACTTGTAGATTCCGAGGAACTGTCCATTCTAATAGAAAAAGGTATCTCTCCACTAGACTTCGACTTTGCCATTAACCTATTAAAAAGAGAAAAAAACGAGTAACTGGTGATCTAGTTTGGGGTAAATGACAAAATCTTTTGCCATCAAGAATAGAAATTTGATATCGACAGGTTTAATGCGGAGAAACCCCGCCGATGGAGTCAAAATTAAACCCTAGGTCACTGTAAGAAAAAAAAGGGGAGAACAATTGTGCAAAAATGATATTTCGAAATGGATGATATTTCGAAATGGAGAGCATTTCACACCTGAAAAGGATGATTTTCGGAGAAGATGATGATCGCTGATTGTTTTTTCTTTCGAAGCGGTAGATTAACCCCCAAGATGACGAAAAAGTAAAAAGAAAAGGGTAAATGAAATTTTACTTTTATAGCAGTAAAGAAATGTGGCTATTCGGATTCGATCAACTTGATTGGACCAGGCGGACGTGTAAAGAAGTTGGAAAATCATAAGTCAGTAGATAAGACGTGGAGATAGAAAGGCGCCATCATTATTTGAATTCATTTACAATCTCGAAGCAATTGATGGGACTTGACACAGTATGTAGTGCCCATTAAATGAAAGTCGGGGCAACCAATGGAATAAGCGATGCATAGACTTTGGTTCAAAAAAAATGTAGCAGCAAAGCTTGCTTCCCATGAAGTGAATCATACTTTGGGGGGCAATGTGTTGTTGGGCCTTTTTGGACTGCCCATCAAGGCATGGTAGTGTCGAAGATTCACCTTCGAAGCCCTTGAAATAAATCGATTAAAGAAGCCCATCATCCTACTCCACGATCATCCATCAGAGGCGGTCCCAAAGGAGTATGATGAGGCCCGGTCCAGTCAGCTACGAAGCACTCGTCCAAGAGTCAGTCTAAAGAATAGTTCATCCCATATTTTTTCAATTCAATTGCCCACGGCGGGTGGATCAAGCATCGAATCTGCACTGGATTTTTGGAAGAAAGACCGATTCTTCAGCAGATACCGATTCATTCAGCCGCAGCTATTCTGTTGGATCCGATGACACGTGTAGATAACGGCCAAGCATTGTACCATCTATAAATAACTGTGTTTCAATTCAGAAAAGTGTGTGGTAATCATTCTAGCAAATTAAAAAGAGAAATAATATATAAAGTGGACGTAGGCACCATCTTCGCCGAACCACTATAAAAACCCTGTGTGTGATCTTTTTCGGTTTTCTGTGCATTGTTTATTGTTATTAATCTTCATTTATTCTCTACAAATCTCTTTTCTTTGGGTATTGAACCAGTTTTTGGTATCAACAATGTATATTTATTAATCATATAGTGTTATATGCATACTTAACTTTCAGGCTGCCGTTGTCTAGGTCTTAAGGCCTGTAAATATGAGCAAATAATAAATATTCACCTTAAACATTCCTAGTATTCGCTAATCCTGAGAAGATATATGATTTTTGACTACTCCTCCCTTATCTTCTTTTGAATATTTTGTGCTCAAATAGGTAAAATAGTCCCCAAATTTCTACATACTGATCTATAGAGATTACCAGGGTTTCCTATTTAGGGAAAGCCCCATTTTATCCTCCCTATACATTAAGTTATTCAGGTGCAGTTGTGGTCTAAAATGTTTATTTTGGTCTTTCTTAAATGTTGCTTTTTATTATTTAATTTTTTAAACAATATATTTAGCACCATTCTCGTGCTTCATACCATTTGCATGACATTTGAATCTCACGTGCTATTCATATTGAGAAATCTGGATATCTTTTCATTATAATATATGTTTGGAATACATTCTTTAACCCACCAGGTTATAAATATATATATTCACATTTGTATATATTCCTGCACATACTTTATAAAGGATTATGTTAGCTTTTTCTTTATTAAATTTTTTTCCTTATGTTAAATTCCCATTAAAAATCTTTATACTCAAACTCGGCCATAAATTAATTATTTTCCATCACTAATTCTCTGGGTCTTCATATTGACCTTGACAATTTAGGTTCAAAATCCCCTTCTCCCTATCCCGTGGGGCTATTCAATACACATCTAACTTTCTTTCTCGAATCAGTTTTCCATGATGTCCCTAGGGTGACGACACTTATCAGTCGTATGGCCATATGTCTCGTGGAACAAGAAAAACTTCACTGTTTGTTTTTCCTTCTCTATAGACTCCCACGGAGCAAGTTTCTTATACCGTATCACATTATAGGTATCTAAGCATATGCTTTCCAAGGTGTTATTCACTGGCATGTAATTGTCAATAGTCTTGAACTAGGGTCACTTCTCAGTGCCCTGTTTCAGATTATGGCCTCCTACATTGTCCCTTTTACGCCGTTTTTATTTCTCTTGGTATTGTTTAGAATGTTAACCCGAAATGCCATACTTTCTTACCACCACATTACTTTGAATGCCTTCATTCACTGTGTCTCCAGTCCTTCTCTTTAGAGTTCGATCTGCCTCGTTAATTCATAACAATTTGTTGGCCTTCTCATTGACTTGATCTACAATAGAAGGAGGCTTTTCAGTTAACCTTCTACCAAACTCAGTATTTGGATTGACCACGTTAACCGATGCTCTAAATATGGCTTAGTCGTTTGGGTTGCTAAATTTGGTGATAGCAGTATTAAAGCATTCAAGATACTTCTTAAGTGACTCCCCTTGAGCTTGGTTTATGCGAGCGAGGGTCATCACATGCTTTGACTTGGCGGCATGAAGGCGGAACTAATTCATAAACTTCTAGCTAGATCCTCGAACGAAGGTACCGAACTCAAAGGCGATATGGTAAAATGAATAAGTGCCACTCCATCTAGGTAGACAGGAAATGCCTTCCATTTGATAGCATCTATAGTTGTTGCTAAGTACATATGCCAAGTATCACCACTAGATGTATCCACTATCCTCATTGTTCGACTATGTACCACTAGCTGCTATCACAGGTAACCAATGTGCACCTATCACTACTAGATGTACCCTCCCTACTAATCATAATAATGGTAGCTTCGTGTGCTCCTAGCTACTCTCGTAGGTGCCCTACTTGCTCCTACCACCACTAGTTGTACCCACTACCCTCGCCATTCGATCGGCTCCCTAACCTTGTAGATATCTGTGTTGGTCCTATGATAGGGTGTATCACTCCCTAAGGTGGCAACCCCGATACTACTGAAATGCACGCCTTATACCTACACAATGCAACATCATCTTACCTACCAGCCAGGACCCACGCACGCGCAAGACTCTTTTGGACTTGCACTGCCATCGCTAACTCTTTATTGTCCTCTTACAATCAACCCCAGTAAGCGTGTCCTCGTCCTCGACCTATTTCGAGCTCATATAGATACTGAAATTGGTTACTGGTTGAAAAGGGTCCATACTTGATACAAGCTTCCCTTCTAAGCTTGGTGTCCACTAGGAATTCCCACTTAACCCTTCTTATCCCTATGTCTTATCACACGTATCATCTGGGTAAAGTGCTTTTATTATATTTCACATGCTACCCATGTCACCCACTTAACCCTTTTATTGTTCCCATGTCTTCCCACATGTCTTATCTTGGTTAAGTGTTTTTAATTGTGTTTCACATGTTATCCATGTCACCCACTTAACCCCTTTACTATTCCCATGTCTTACTACATGTCTCAGCTTAGTTAAGTGCTTTAATTATGTTTCACATGCTACACCCACTTAACCCTTTATTATCCCCATGTCTAATCACATGTCTTATCTTGGTTATGTATTCATTAATTCATTATAATTGTAATCTTGCAAGACCTCCCAAATTAGATTATCGTTTTGTGGTTGCTGGATATGCCGGGCGGTTCCGGGCATGGCTTATACCGCAATCCGAATCAAACCTCGAGCCTTTGCATTATTACACATCTAATTTCTGCCCTTGACCTCTCACAATAAATTACCAAATTGCGGTTTTTGGATATGTCGGGCAGTTCCGGGTAGACTTTTACCGCAATTCGAATCTAACCTCGTGTCTTAGGCGTTCATTTTCACTTATTTGATTCAAATCCCAATTTCAAATCTTGGATTACAATATATTATAATCACTCATAGTTTCCAATCTAAATTATGTTTATAATTTTAATCCAAATTATGCCTAAATCAATTTGCATTCATTATCTCTTCCTTAATTCAATTTCAAATCTTGGATTATGGTGATTTCCAGTTACCCATTAATTCCATTCCAATTTATGCTTATAATTCTAATCCAATTTATGCCTAATCTCATGTATACAAGTTATACTCAATTATGCCTAGCCCAATTTATGCCAAATCTCATATATACAAGTTATACTCAATTATGCCCTACCCAATTTATGCCAAATCTCATGTATACAAGTTATACTCAATTATGCCTAACCCAATTTCCATATTCATCAACAATTTATGCCAATAATCTCATTTCATTCCATATTTCCCAAAATTTTCCCAATCGTTCCAACGTTATTCATACGTAAATCTCAACGCAATATGCTTAGGCTCGAAGTAGCCTAATAGCAAAAGGAAAATAGGAAAAAAGAAGGTGAGATAATCAAAACATCAAAACTGGCATAAACATACAAATTGGCATGTGAAATAAATAACGACAAAATAAATCAGATAGGCATATGATATAGCAATTGGGTATGAATCTGAAGGATAACAAATTACAAAACTTGATATGATTCATCTTATTTACAAGTATATACATCAAATCCAATTTACAATCCTATCATGATTAATTTTTTAATTCAATTATATGTGAAAGTAACATAGACTCATAGTGATAGGATTTTTAGAAAAGAGAATTAGGTGTTGTTGTAGCAATTCTGATCTTGAATAATCTCTGCTTTGATTTGTAGATCTGATCTTCTAATTGGAATACTCCTATTCTGATTTGTTTTGGTGCAAAAGAAAGTCTAGTTTAGATTAGAGCAGCAAGGAGGTGCCATGGATGATAACAACGAGATAAGGGTTAGGTTTAGGTGTTTATTTATAGATGTATTAGATCAATTAGGACTTTAGGTTAGATTAGGAACCGTCTGAACCATCCAGACCCGAAATACACTTCATCCAGCCAATCATAGCAAGATATGTCATCATTGAACTCTCCAGAATTCTGCAGCTCGGCCCGGGCGCACTTCTCAGGCGCGCCAATGCAATTTTGTTCTGGCGCACTTCACAAGTGCGCTAGTTATCCTGGCCTATTTCCATATTTTTTTGCCCAACTTCCATCGTCCATAACGCCTTCATACAGTATCTGTTTTACGCAAACTCGGACTCTATCTCAAGCAGAATTCCGAGACGAACGCAATGGTATAACCAGTTTCACTTAATTATTCTTTTAAAAATTAATTATTCTTTAATTATATCTTTTGTCACGTTTTAAAATTACGGGTTGTTACATTCCCCCTACTTAAAGGATTTCGCCCCCGAAATCTTCAAGCTAAATGGAATGTATGTCCTACCATACATCATCCATCTACTCATCCATCAATCATGGGTGTCCATTGTACTTAAAAGTTTTCTAATGCTTTCGTGAACATATGCAAAGTGTGTATATGTCCTTATCCTAATGCAAAATCAGGCGGTCTACCGATTCAGTTGACCTCCTTCATGCAAAACATGATAGTGCCATGCGTCCATTTTGTATACAAAATAATCCTAATGATACATATCATTTCTATATAAGTGCACAATCATTCATCCAAATGCAACATCCATATGATAACACATTCAATATACGTCCATTAATTTAAATATGCACACTCATCCATATGCAATATGAAAGTGATTGAACCGATCTAGTGCTTAATGTGTGTATATGCATCCACAAGCATCCACTAGCAAACACTTACATCCACTTGCATCCACCAAACATAACATGTCTCAAACATATGTTTACGAACATGGGATTTTCTACATAAAGATCGAAGATATAATCGAGAGGAAACACTAAATGATAGAACAAGTATAAACAAAGCGGTAAGAAAAGGAGAAGTTACATACCCTCATAAAGGAAAGGGTACGATGCATGTATCTTGTCTTCCGTCTCCCAAGTCGCATCTCCATGATCATCTCCCAATTGGACTTTAACCAACTTGACCACTCGGTTGCATAACTTCTTTACCTCCGATCCAAGGATGCATGTAGGAACTCGTTTGTTAATCCCTAAAAAATCCATATGCACATTGAGTAAAGGATACGGAACGAGCACCTCAGGGTCGGTCGTGCACAATGATATCTGAGGCACTTAAATGGCTCACGATGGATAGGACGCAACTACACGAAGAAAAACCCAAGACAAATCAAATCGACCAGTACGACCGAAGAAGATGGCACGATATGCTATGAGAAATATAGCTCAATAAAGATAAGGGTCGTAGATTATGTAAAGCCGCTCACAACAACGGAGCACGCTTGATCTAATATCAAAGTTCGGCTGCACGCATCAAGACAGGAGTCAAGGTCGCACGTATATTTAAGATTTGCTCATGAATTGCAACTCCGATCACTCGACACTCGAATCGGAAACCTATCGGTAGGCCATATACCAACTCCTAGAAGGAGAACATTCACATTTCAAAGTCGCAAATCTCAGCCAGTCGCCTCTAGACTAATGCAGATTGTCGCCTCGCTCGCTCAAATCAGACACAACCACATTAAGGAACTATGATCGGTCGTTCCTTCATTTCATCGTCAAGTAAGTCAAATATCTACTCATCAAATTCCAGAAATAGCCGCAACCAAAGGACATCAATCAAAGTCACCCGCACAACTATTCAAGATGCTCGCTTCGTTGAGTCGCTCGCGCATGACAACCGAATATAGCTCTGGATAGCAGGCTACAGCTAGCCGATGGCATGATTGTAATTAATAGAATGAGCAATCCATAGCCTACATAAACAAATTTCAGGTCATTTTCTGAAGGGAGCTCACCTATGAATACACCATGGCTGCCAACACAAGGGGGATCCAATCATTGAAATCACGAAGTGCTGCTAAATTTTATCCTCAACTACTGATTCGGCCATGGCGTCAAAAACAATCTTGTGTTGAAGGAAAACGAAGGCATCCTCCTTCTCGATCATTCATCCATCCTTCTTCTCCTCAATTTCTCTCATTCTCTTATGTAATTCCAAGATTGAAATATATAATGAGAGTATATTGAGTGAATACAAAGATGTATGAAAAGAGTGAATTGATTTATTTTGTAATCCTCATTATAAGATTGGAAATAACCTTCACAGTGGATGTAGGCCTAATTAACAGCTGAACCACTCTAAATCTTGTCTCTACTTTACTTTTTCACATTTTTCATTTTCAATTGCAGATTAAACACGGTTATTTCTTACCGTATTGGTGAAGTATAGTTTTAGTACTTTGGGTGTTTAGACCAATTTTGGTGTAAACATTTTGGAGCCCACCATGGGGCCATGTTCATAGTTCCCTTTCGTAGTTCAGTGATCTAGAAAAAAAATCCAAAAAATGTTTTTCCCTTTGAAACCATGGCCGGATCGAAGTAAAGCAGCAAATCTACTAAATTTACTACGATCAGTGAGGATGATAATGCTAACGAAGGTACACCTCAGATCTTGAATCAAGGGGCAGGGGACACCCTTTGGCCATCTATAACGCGAGATGAATTGAATTTGGTTGTAACCGGCTTAAATGAAAAATGGATAATACAACGAAGATGATAATGGAAAGTTTTGATGTCCTGACTAATGTTCAAGCCAATTTGTTACCACCAAATACTGTGGTTAATCATGGCGAGGAAGAGGACTCATCAACCTTAGACCCAGGACGACCTCACAACCTAGTCGGAGATAGGGGAGAGGTCGGCGTTGAGGATCCTAAGGCCAGATCTCCACAGCGCAAAGAAGAACGTGTGACTCGGGGTGTCGCATGTCCACCAACATAACATCCCTGAAAAAGGATGCAAGGCGCCGAAGCTCAAACTGTGGTTGCACTGGGAAATGTATCAGTGCCGGTCCATATGAACAAACAGGTGACGAGAGGCGCATCACGCACATGATCCAGCGAATAACAAAGGAGAAGGCAACCCGAGAAGATGAGGAGAAATAATAGGAGTTTCCCCCCAGCAAAAGTCCGTTCACAGAGGAAATCCATCAAGCGAAATTCTCGAAGAAATTTATACCCCCAACAATAGCACCTTATAGCTGAATTGGAGATCCAACCATTTTTCTGTTCAAGTACGACCAACACATGAATGGAGCTAGGGCCACTGATGAAATCATGTGATTATACTTTCTCATGTGCCTGGAGGGTGTGGCCTCGCTATGGTTCACCAGACTTCCACCTAAATGTATCGACCAATTTGCTGTTCTGGCAAGGAGATTTCAAGATCAGTTCTGATTACAAGCCACCAAGGCAAGGGATGTGATGTCACTCCGCGAGATGGAACAAATGCCCAGAGAAACCATCAAAGCTTTTCTTACACGCTTCTGCGCTGCAGCAGCAAAGGTTATAGAACTGGAGCCTTGGTACTTATTGGCCACCCTGAAAGGGGCTATCAATAAGAAATCAGAATTTGGGAAGTGGCTCATGATGAAGAAGCCAAAGACTCTAAAGAAGTCCTACAAGAAAGACGAAGAGTACATCAGCGTGGAAACCGATACCCTAGATATTCAGAAGGACACGAAGAATAGCGCTATTAAGAAAGGGAAGAGCAACAAATCTTCTCAGATAATTCAGATGGATGACTCTGGGAATAAGAGAGGTTTTGATGGGAGAGACAGTAAAATACATAAGAAGTCCAAATTCTTTAAGAAAACAAAATTGACTCCCTTGAATGAAACTCAAGATAAAATCTACTCTGCCATGAAGGACTCAGGCATGTTTCCTTAGGCAAAACCACAATGAATCATAGAACAGCAGGCAAATTCCGGAAAGTTATGCCGGTTTCATAATCAAGCTAGGCACAACATTAACGAATGTCGACACTTAAGAAATTTAATTGAGGAGCTCATCCGAAAAAATCAACTACAGCAATATGTTAAGAGTCCTCAAAACGCATCAGAAAGTCAGAGGCGAGGGCAAATCGTGCATCACGCACCAAGAGCATTAGTCAAACCAGGAAGAATAGTCAAACCCATCATCTTGCAAAACTCAAAGGGAAAGAATCATTCCAAAGCAGTTCATGGAGAGCACACCAAAATCCGGAAGCTACAATCTTTGTTTTCTATTTTTTTTTTAAAAACATGGCTGGAAAAAACCAGTCCTAGGATCGAAAGGTCCCATAAACATGCTGGAAAGACCAGGACATAAACAGAAATCCTAGCCAAATGGGGATATCAGAAATCCTAGCTGAAAGGGGCATCAGAAATCCTAGCCGAAAGGGGGTATCAAAAATCCTAGCCGTAAGGGGGTATCCAATTTGGGTCTCTATTTGATCATAATAGCCGGATCAAATAAGATCAAATTTAGGTCGAAAACTTGTAACCCAAGTCCCATGGGGCGCTTACTCAAAACCAATCTCCGAAGGGCTCGGGTCACTGAGTTAGTGGGATATGGGATTGAGTACATATAAAAAACACAAATTGTACATAGGAAATGCGTTTAATCGAGTTTCCGAAGGGCTTAGGATGCCAAATCAATGAGGAACATGATTAAAAGTACAACAAGATACTTGTGCCTTATAAAAGTGCACATCCAAAATAAACTTTAAAGGTTTGAATTACCAGACCGTTAAAGAATGCGAATATATGCATAATAAGAACTAAACCCCTCAAAGAAGGGGCAGAAGAGGAAATATGATGTCCTAAAATCAAAGCAAACCAGCAATATTGACGATGAACAGCGTAAAAACGTAACCATCGCATAACCCAAAAAAGCGTAACACGATGCAAATGAATAAAAATTGCGATAAATTGTTGCGTGTCAATGCTAACTAGTAATAACAAAATACAAATTCATCACAAAGATACACGGTTGTAAAGTTGGCACTGCAAAATGCAAAACAACAGCACATCATTTGGCGATATCTTGAGGAACAGCGTGGTCGTCAACCACGTGAACCTTAGAAGTACCTTCATTAGCAATAAAAGGTTCCATCAGAAAAACTTGGGATCCTGAAGCTCCATCTCCTACAAGAAAGGGGGCTTGAGCAGGAGCAACATTCTGGACTTCTTTTCCAAGGGATTGAGCTTGTTCATCAGCCAGTATTCTCCTACCATTTTCCGAAGCAACATGATCGCTTGCCTCAAGGAGGGCCTCATGCACAACACTATCTTCCTTATTTTTGGAATAGCTAAGCACTTGCTCACAGACAAGAGCTATTGTACGGGGGAAGTCCATGTCCAGATAACTCAAACTTCTGTGTGTTATAACACTAAGGGTGTAAAATCAAAATAGGGTCTCATTAGTTTTAATTCTTGCTTGCTCACGATCACTGGTCAACCTTGCTTTCTCTTCTTCTAAAGTTTCAAGAACCTTACTTTGGGAAGCAAGTTTACCTTCGAGCATTGCCTTCTTCTGCCGACAAGAAACCACAGCCTGTTGTACAGAAGCTAACTGAGATTCAGCGAACTCGCGGCCGGTTTGAGCCTCCTCAAGTTGTTTTTTGGTGGCTTCAATCTTCTGCTGAAGCTTTCTATTGTCGGCCTCCAAGCTGCTCCTCCTATTATTCTCATCCTTAAAGAATGCAATTTTGGTCGCCTGACTTTCGATCACATGGATCAATTCAGTCTTATCTTTCTCCAGAAGCTCATTACGCTCAAGATGTTGAGTATTCAACTTCCGAAATTCGAAGTAGAACCTGATCCAAGACTCGAATCGCTCTCTGGAAGTATTTTTGGCCTCATCTAACAGAACTTTAAGCTAATCCATGATAGTAGCAATCTGGTGGGTCACATAATTTCTATGGTGCTCAACTCCCTGACGGTACTCTGGTCATCATGTGGAGATAATTCTAAGTCGTGGTCCATTCCCCTTAAGTCCCAGTCTCCAAACATGTCCTTCAATTTAGGATTACTAGGGGCAACTCTGTAGGGAGGTCTATCAAGAATCGCTTGAATCTGACAGAGAGCGGATGAATTAGGCATAGAGGATTTGAGTAACAATTCTACAGGAACCGAAGAACTGGGGCATAAAATTTTGGCCGGTTCAAAAGACCCATCAAGCCTATCCTTATCTTTTTTATTATTACCTTCTCTCCCCTCGACATCCTAGTCTTCTCCTCCTGGTATCCGGGATTGATCATGCTTCTTCTTCTTTAGTAAACTCGCCAGTGGTGCTTCAAGCGCATCTTGGGTTGGAAGATCTGAAGATGGATGGGATCGCTTTGAGGCAACGAGAATGACTAGATTGTAAGACATTCCATGGATTGACAAGAGCAAATTGCCAGGAGAAACTGTCCAATAAAGATGATCCCATTCGAGGATCTAAGAGGAAAAAGAAGATCTAAGCACCTTAATCATTGAAAGGTGAGAAAGAAGGCCAAGAGAGGGAATACACGGAATATATGAAAACAACAAGACTAAAACAGTTCCAGACTCTATGAGATAGCACTTCGACCCATAAACGAGGGTTTTTTCGTAAAATTCCCACGACTAAAAGGTTTTGAAAGACAAATGTTCAAATAACGGTCTTACCTTGAACAAGGTATTCAGCTAAATCAAGGGGATTAAGACCTTTAAAAGTCTCTAAACCATCTTCCTCTTGGTTGTCCTTAGAAGAATTCCCTCCGCCTTCCGTGTTTTCTTTAGAAGTCACTACAATTCCGTCAGACTGCTCCAGTTCCCGCGCTTGATCCGAGGTGATCTTCGAAGGAGTCACATTCACATCTACCTGGACAACTTCCTCTAAGTGAGGCCCATCCTTTTCCCGCAAGACCACGGAAGTCTTAGGGCCTTTGTGCTTTGGACGCTTGGATACTACCTTTTTGATAGAGGTCTCTTTGCTTGTGAAAGAGGCCACGCTGCTCCTCACGGTGCTAGAACATTCCTTTTTCAAAGATTTCTTGACAGGGAATTTGCTATTAGCTTCTTTCTTTATTGGAAGTATCCACCGCGAAGGTGCGCAGAGAGGAAAGCAAATTGTATTGCTTTAAGAACCCCTCAGTGATCAGGAACTTCCTATTTCTCTCGCCCTCATCAACAGTTAATAATGAGTTGCATAAATCTTGGTCAAAGGGTATGCTTTGATCGGGAAGCGCTGCGGCATATCCAAAAGATTTTAAGAAAAAGGAAGAGTAGGCAAGATGAAATTCAAAGAATAAAAATACTTATTGCCTTCCATCCAAATGCCGCAGAAATTATCGGGACATCGGACAAAGAAGTATTGATTGGGAAATCCTCGCACATTGTCCACTAAGCCAGTAATTATTTTTTAGCCCCAGCTTTCCACAAAGATAAACGAGGGACGTTGATTTCTTGTCCTGAAAGCATATAATGAGCATATATCCTTAAACGAAGGAGCCCGATGTTTTTCCCTCATAAAAAGGATATAAAGGCTTATCAAAATCACATAACCATTGGGATGCAACTGATACGGGGCAATAGCCATGCTCCAGAAAATTATTTCTATATAAGGATTAAAGGGATGAACCACTCCGCTTATCAACATGCCACGAGTAACGGCAACATATCCTTTGGAAGGGATATCTGCAAATTATTTTTCCCCTGGCAGCTTGGCCTCTTCTTTCTTCGAAATACCAAATTGTTTGCATAGTTGATGGAACGAGCTGAGATAAAGCTCCGTCGGGTGCCTCTCAATAGGTACTTAAAAAGTGCACGAGGTTGTGGGAAATCTTGCGCGGCGCCTATCGAAGAGACAACACTGGGCGTAGACACAACTTGATCAAAACTTTCTGCTTGATCAAACCTTTCGACCTGGTCTGAAATAGCTTGCTTCCTGAAATTATGGGATTATAGAAAAAGGGAAACCCTACTAGAAACTCCAAAACCACATGATCAAAATTCATGCTTCAAAATTGGGTCGAGATAAAATCAAAGGAATAATTTACTTACAGGCGAGCGAACAGTCTCGAATCTAGGTAAATAGTCTAGCCAAATAGATCTCAAGATTGCGAAGGATTTGACGACAATGTCATGCACGAATGCAAATCAGAATAATGAAAGAAATAGAGTAATCAGAAGTTATGAAAGGAATCCAAGCAGTAAAGAGAATTGCTCAGAATAGCGCCGCCGTTAAAAGCTTTCTTCTGGAGAAGAAGATAGCAAAATAATATATAAAAAATAGGCGAGAGGATTAGCTAACCAAAATAGTATTTCCACCCTGTCGCTCGTACGAAAGATAGCCCTATGTCCAGATTAGTGGGCTTGGCATTCAGGCAATTGAGGAATCACTCAAAACAAGCACACATAGGTATACGTGGAAAACCAATTAAATATGCGCAGCTGGCATCCCGAAATTCAACTGTTTGAATAATAACCAAAAGGGTACATCAAGCCTCTCACTCACAGAGAGAGACAATATCAGTCCACTACAACGAAACAATCCCAAATTTTTGTACGACCGACGCCTCGACAAATCTACCAAGCAATGTGCGATCAAACATGTCGAAGCCAGTAATTCCTTACTAAAAGAAATCACGGATTTTGAGGGGCAAATGTTAATCCCTAAAAATCCATACGCTCATTGAGTAAAGGATGCGGAATGAGCACCGTCAGGGTCGGTCGTGCGCAACGATATCAGAGGCACCTAAACGATGCAACTACATGGAGCAAAACCCAAGACAAATCAAATTGACCAGTACGACCGAAGAAGATGGCACGATATGCTATGAGAAATGCGGCTCAATAAAGATAAGGAACATACATTATGTAAAGCTGCTCACAACAATGGAACCTGCTTGATCTAATATCAAAGTTTGGTCGCATGCATCAAGACAAGACTCAAGGTCGCACGTATATTTAACAGCTGCTCATGAATTGCAACTCCTATCACTCGACACTCGAATCGGAAACCTATTGGTAGGTCGTATACCAACTCCTAGAAAGAGCACATTCACATTTCAAAGTCGCAAATCTCAGTCGGTCTCCTCTAGACTAATGAAGATCGTCGCCTCGCTCACTCAAATCAGACACAACCACATTAAGGAACTATGATCGGTCTTTCCTTCATTTCGCCGTCAAGTAAGTCAGATATCTACGCGTCAAATGCTAGAAATAGCCGCAACCGAAGGACATCAACCAAAGTCACCCACATAACTATTCAAGATGCTCGCTTCATTAAGTCGCTCGCGCATGACAACCGAATATAACTCTGGACAGCTGGCTACAACTAGCCGATGGCATGATTGTAATTAATAGAATGAGCGAACCGTAGCCTGCATAAACGGATTCCAGGTCATTTTCCGAAGGGAGATCACCAATAAATACACCATTGCTGCCAACACAAAGGGGATCTAATCTTTAAAATCATGAAGTGCTGCTAAATTCTATCTTCAACTACTGATTCGGCCATGGCGTCAAATACAATCTTGTGATGAAGGAAAACGAAGGCATCCTGCTTCTCAATCATTCATCCATCCTTCTTCTCCTCAAATTCTACCATTCTATTATGTAGTTCCAAGATTGAAATATATAAATGAGGGTTTATTTAGTGAATAGAGAGATGTATGAAAAGAGTGAATTGATGTATTTTGTAATCCTCATTATAAGGTTGGAAATCACCTTCACAGTGGACGTAGGCCTAATTAACGGCTGAACCACTCTAAATCTTGTCTCTACTTTACTTTTTCACATTTTCCATTTTCAATTGCTGATTAAACATGGTTCCACTTATTTCTTACCATATTGGTGAAGTACAGTTTTAGTACCTTGGGTGTTTAGACCAATTTTGGTGTAATCATCGTCTAACCGTGGCATCTCGCTCTACTTCCGCTTCTCTAAGCATGCTCGACTCTACTATTTCCGCAGTACCGTGTAAGCACTTCCTCAAATGCGACACGTGAAATACGTCATGACCACCACTAAGCTTCTCAGGCAACTTCACTCTGTAGGCCATCTGTCCAATTCTTTCTCTAATGGGGAATGACCCTCCGAATCTTGGTGCCAATTTCCCTATAGATCCAAAACTAACTATATTCCTCAATGGTGATACTTTAATAAAAACTATGTCTCCAATATCGAACTCAAGATCGGTTCTTCTCTTATCAGTGTATGACTTTTGTCGGTCCTGTGCCGTCTTCATGCGTCTTCGAATCAAGTCTATCTTCTCCGAAGTTTCTCTAACCATCTCGGGCCCAAGCAAAATCTTATCTGTAGATTCCCACTAACAAGTAGGTGATTAGCAAGGTCGTCTATATAGAGCTTCAAAAGGTGTCATGCCAATACTAGTCTAATAGTTGTTGTTGTAGGCGAACTCTACTAATGGTAGTTGTTCCTCCCATGTTCCTCCAAAGTCCAAGATGCATAATCTCAAAAGATCTTCTAGAATCTGATTAACTCTTTCTGTTTGGTCGTCCGTCTGACGGTGATAAGTGATGCTCAAACATAACTGTGTACCTACTGTCTCTTGCATATCACCCATTTCTCTTGCATCGAAAACTACTCCAAGCTCCGGCCCGCAAGCATCGGTATATACAGTGAACGGTTTGCTCCCATCTGGGAAAGTCAAAACTAGGGTTGATATCTTCGCAAAGTCCTTAATGAACTCCCTATAATTGTCCACCCAACAAAGAAAGCTTCTTTTGTATTCTTTGGAATCCTTCAATCCTGGATTGCCACTACCTTCACGGGTTTCTACCGCTATCCCTTCTTTAGAGACCCCATGTCCTAAGAACCTTACTCCCTTTCCAAAATGACATTTGGAAAGATTTTCCTTAAGCTGATGTAGCCGAAGTTTCTCTAAGACTTCCTTAAGATGTAAGGTATGCCCTTCCTCGCTTCTAGAGAATATCAAGATATCATCCACAAAGACTACCATGAACTTGTTTAGAAACTCATTAAACATCCTATTCATCAACTCTACAAAATAGGTAGGTGCATTTGTCAAACCAAAAAAGCATGACGAGCCACTCGAAAAAAAAACCGTCGGGAGTCTTAAATGCAGTCTTATATATACTATCCTCAACTACCCTCAACTGATGAAAACCTGTAGGTAAGTCCAACCGCGAGAAAACCGAAGCACCAACCAACTGATCGAACAACTCATCTATCCTCGGCAATGGGTGTTTATTTCTCATCGTGAGTTTATTTAGCTCCCTATGGTCCACGCACAATCTAAGCGAACCGTCCGCCTCCATAGCAAAAACAACTGAAGCACCCCATTCTGAAATACTTCTTCTTATGAACCCTTTCTCAAGCAGCTCCCCTACTTGTTTACTGATTTCCTTCCTCTCTCTCGGAGCCATGTGGAGCACTGGCAATGCAACAGGCTTTGCATTATCTACTAGGTATATATGGAAGTCTATCTCATGCCTTGAGGGTAAACCCAGAACCACATCAATGACGTCATCATACTCACGGACTACTCGAACAAATTGCAAATCATCGATGGATGCATCAAGTAATTCTAGGTAGCTAAGCATCACCTAACCCTAGAGTCACATGAAATATCAAGGGTCTTTCCACAAGGAGTCAACAGTCTAACTACCCTCCGTTCACAGCCTAGGATGGCACCATACCTGGCTAGCCAATCCATCCCTAGAATTAGACCATAGCCCATGAAACCAAGTGCGTAGGCATTGAATTCAAACCCAATGCCCAAGATAGACACTCTTAAATCCCGAAAATCATAGATAAATGAGCTTAGCCACCAATAGAATTTGAGACTACAACGAGATCCATGACGAAACGAGTATTTAGGTGTAGAGTTTCAACTAAAGAAGCAGATATAAATTAATATGAAGCGCCAGAATCAACAAGGTTCTAGCAGGATAATCAAAAAGGAGAATCAAACTTTCAACAGAAACTTTTCTACCTCTATCAGGTATGCCAGCCGTGAGAGCACGCATCTATCTTCCGGAAGATCCTGTACTTTGTCCTTGCCCTTTTAAGGACAATCCCTGATAAGATGTCCTATCTCTCCACAATGATAACAACCAATCTTCTTCTTCTTCTTCCTACGGTCTTTGGCTATATATGACCCGCCATTCCTCAGTAATGACACTTCCTCTTTTCTCGGGGTCTATAGTTCTTTCCACCCTTCTAATGTTCCACTTCCTTATTCTGTGATCCTTCAACCATGACCACCTTCTTTTCTCCCTTATCTTCTTTGTGCATGAAGTCTATATCCAAGAATTTCCCATCCTTGGGCTGTTCTCCTTAGCCTAAACCCCCTCATTCTCCTTCTCATCATTGTGAAACATATTAACAAGTCTCTCTAAAACTGCCTCCATCGCGTGGAAAACCCTACAAAGCTGGAAGGAAAATTAGACGTAGGTGAAACTACTGTAGCTATAGATGGAGGTTAGGCAATTCTTTGCCCTTCGACAGGCGCCGTAGTCTCATTATGCCTACGAAACCATGTCGCGATGAGGTTACCTCCCGGAAAGCCAGGAGCCTCGGAGACTCAAAGCAGTATGAAACAAGGATTCAAACAAAAAAATCAAGAGATAGTGCATATGGCTCTGGGGAATATGTCTTTCAAATTAATCTTTTCTTTTGAAAATACTTCTTTTAAAAGTGTTTTGAAACCAGCTTTCAAGATCTTTTATCTGTTTCAGTAACCTTCATCTCTAATACCACGTGTAACACCCCACGTCCGTTAATGTCACTCACAAAGCGAATGCATTAAGTTTCGTGGAGCTTATAAGTATTCAGAAAAGAATATTACCAGACAAATACATAAAATAGTACTTGAAAAAATTATAACTTTATTGCAGTGGAAACAGAAATAAGTTTGGTTATGTAATGACCTAGAAAATCTGAACCAATTTAAAATTTTTAAATTGGCTAAAATAATGGATTTTAGATATTTAAATTAAATATTTTAAATAATAGCAATGAAAACTGAGTTTGAATCGACAATTGAAAACGAATATAATTAATTCTAATTATAAACAAGGCCTGAAATGGCGCTGCAGTTTCAAAATTTGAATTCAAACTTTGTCGGACTGTACCGGGTGCAAAACAAAACGGATTTTAGTGAAACCAAAAATATTTAAATCTGTTAGTGAATACCTTTCTAACGAATCTGAAAAATCGAATTTTCATAGCGGAAAGCAAAAGTTATGGCCAAATGAATTTTCAGAAAGGTCGCTATGGAATTTATATAGCCCGTGAAATTGGCCATTTTGCATACGACCTTGGAATTTGGCGAAACCACTTTTGTTGGATCCGAGATGTGAAGTTATTTCTAGGTTTCAAATTTCATAATTTTTGAAGCTAGTATGTGAGCGTGGCAAAGGAAAATGTGTTTTGGTCAATTATAGTTAAATTGGATCGACCAGAAATGGGCCTTTTTGCAAACGGTCTCAGAATTCGACGAAACTAGTTTTGTTGGGACCGTATCGTCAAAACATAGCTAGATTTATTTTTCTGGAATTTTTCAAATCAGTTTGTGGCCCTGGCAAATTGAAATGTACGTTCAAATTAAATATTGAATGTTTTATATTTTAAATTGAAGGAAAACTGACTGAAACATTCGAATGGGCCTTCGAAACATATCCCATTGTGTTCAGAATGGGGGTCAAACGCTGGGGACGACAGTCGTTGGGTTTGGATTGGTGGTCGCGTCAGAAAACCCCTAATAAAATCTACCGACCAATCAGAATTTAAATAAAAAAATAGAAAAATCCTTTTTCTCTCTCCCCGTAACAGCGGATCGACGGCGAAAACCCTCCTCGCCGTTCCCATCCAATTTCCGACCAAACCAGGCAAAATTAGCCCCTCCTCCAGTTGAAGAATTTGAAGAGCTTAAGAAGATCTTCAAATCCATATATATTTTGTATTTTTTCGTGCATCATTCAAAGAGATATCGAGCTCGAAAGTTCCGAGCTTCCAACCGCCGTCGCCGCTTCCTGCCAGCGTCGAACTGGCAATCTGCCCCCGGCGCCTGAGCACCTCTCCTCCCTCTTCGACACGGCGTAGCCCGATCGAGCTATCGATTCACGGATTGTACGAAAACTTCAAACCTAGTTTTGAAGATTTCTGAAAGGTAACGGCTGTTTAAATTAAAAAACTGATTTTAATAGTTTAAAACCGTTGCAAACTTCGAAAAATCATATCTTTTTCATTCGTTAACGAAATTCGATGAAACAGGAAACATCGTGACCGTGTGGACGTCTTCTACATTCTAGAAGAGACCGCATATTTTTCTGAGCCTTCTGCTATTTTTGGTGGAGTGGAACCCAATGTGAGATTTCTAATTTATAAACGATATGGAAAACGATGATGTATAAATTATATAGTCGATGTATGAGTTATATAAGCCTTGTACACCTCTTGTATAAGCGTTGTATAAGTTGTACGTTCGATGTATAAGTTATATATGCGTTGTAAAAATTATACATGTGTTGAAATAGAAGTGAATTGCTATATATATAAATATATATATATATATATACGCCCCTCGTCCACAAACCATGGACGATATTTATTGGTTGTGATTGGTGTGAAAATTGATTGATAGAGAATGGTTGTTTGGGATTGTTTGTGGTTGATATTGATTGATTGTGGTTGAAAAATACCCATTTATGGTTGAGAAATATTTGGTTAAAACCACATAGGATTAGTTTGTGGAAATGAAATAAATATATACATGCCGCCTGCGTGCGAACTAGATGCATGATCCCCATTGTCAAAAACCGCGAGGTTTTAAGGTAGAGCGAGGAGCCGTACTAGGGACGGTCCCGGTTTTAACTACCCTGCCGTTATGCTGCCGAAATTTTGAATAATATTCATGTGTTTGAATTATTTTCATTTGCTAAAACTATATTTATTCGTTGAATAGAAAACCTTCATGTGTTGAATCGATATTCATTCGTTGATTAGAAATTCATGTGTTGAATGGTCTTCGTGTTTTAAATATAAAAATCACATTTTTATCTATATATATAAACTATAGAAAACCTTCATGTGTTGAATCGATATTCATTCGTTGAATTGAAATTCATGTGTTGAATGGTATTCATATTTTGAAAGAAATTGTTTTATAATAAAAATCCCAATTTTAACATCAATATGAAATGTATAAAATAATCCTGTTTTGAAACAAATTGTTTTACAATAAAAATCCTATTTTTCTCACCTATATAAACTATATAAAATAATAGTGTTTTGAAATGAATTGTTTTACAATAAAAATCATGTTCTTATTATATACCTGAATTGTTGAAATGTGAAGTGTTAAAAATAGCCACTCGTTCAAATAAATATGCATGAGTTGAAATATTCATTAATTAACTAATGATACGATTTTTGCCTATGCATGGAACATTAGAATGAATGGTGCTTTTAAACCAAATGGAATCAAATATGAAGTTGAATGGAAAATGATAAGTGATAATAACTGTATATATGTACATGCATATTTATTGAATAGGTTATAGAAAAGGGGCTAGAGAAGAGGAATAAAATTTTGTGCCCGACAAATAGGTACACATTTACTGTTTTGTTTGGGTGATGATTTTATGAGCCTGTTGGCTAGCCGCTTGGCTTTTTCTTTTTCTTTTTGACATGAGACGCCCGTGTGGCTATTTGGGAATTTTCCCAGCCCCTCCCGTACAAAGGAGGTTATGGCGAAATTTTCCAAAATTTAAAGGCGTTATTGAAATATTTGAAGTGAAAACGATATTGGAATTGTTGAATGAACTATATTTATATAAATATATAAATATAAATAAAATTAAAATGAAACGTGGCTGTGCAGTTCGTGTTTTGAAACCATGATTTCAAACAACTAGTGCGGGAAATCCGACCATTGTATTTTCCCGAAACCGCAACCGTTGGGTTCGCCTTGGAAATATCTTTCCAACGGCACCAACTTTGTAAAAATCCAACGGTTGGATTGTCTGGAATGTTTAATTCAAATCTGAAGAAAAACAGCGCCGGAATCGATTATATTTATATATATATATATATATATATATATATATAATTATATTTAATCGAATAACGACGTTGCAGTTCGTATTTTGAAATTGAAACATCAAACGATTGTACCGGGAGATCCGACCGTCGGATTTATCCGAAACTGGAACCGTTGGATTCATTTTGAAAAGAACTTTCTAATGATGTAAATTGTGTGAAAATCCAACGGTTAGATTTTCAGATATGTGTAAATCAAATCTGAAGAAAAACAGCGCCACAGCCGCGTTATGGCCCGAAGCGTCGTTTTGAATAAATTGGCTATTTTAAAATAAATAAAAATAGCGATAAATCGTTATAAAATATCATAAACGATATGGAATGGAAATAAACTGAATTTGCTCGATTTATGTGGTATTTGATGGTTGAATGTGTTTGGTGTGAAAATTACATTAAAGAACAAAATTGATGTTGTCGAATGATTTAACCATTGAAATAAATTGATTTGAAATTCTAAATATACGTGAATTATTTGAAAAGGCCGAGTTAATTCTCATTTCAAATAATTGACCGACGATTGAAATTCGAAGATGAAGACGGTGGTCGAAGACCGGAGATCTTCACCTCGTTTGGATGGTAACCGAGGTCCTGATTGGGTGGCATCCCGAAATATGGATAATGAGTGATGATCGTCCATACGTATGTGTTGATCGATGGGTTTGCGAGGTATTTAGTGCCTCCGGTTTCGTTCAGACCCAGAATGGACTTGTAAATGGACTGTGTGTCTGACACTGGAGTTTATTCGGTGTTGATTGATCTCTGTTAAATATACATCTGTTTGGCAGTGGAGAGTTTATTCTTTTGCTTAACGTCCTTCTCTGAAACGCACGAGCTCAGAGGTTGTATATCGATGGACATCAGTCGCACGGCATGAATTGCTAGTGTGGCATGCCTAAGTGGCAAATGATCAAGGCTTCTGCTGAAAAGCAAAGTCTTGTGGTGATGATCAAAGCCCCGCCTGTGTGGCGTAGCTTTGTGTATAATGTGAATTCGCGAGCCTCACACCCCGGTATGAACCAGAAACGGGAGAAGGACCTCAGGGAGGGCATGCGTTTCTTTCTAGCTAGGGTGGTGTCAGTGACCTACCAGCCCTGACATTTATATACTTTTCACCTGTGTGGTTGTTGCTGTTGCGAGGCGCCTTGGTTTGATCGGACGATCCGGGTCCGATGGAGTCATTCGTTGGCTCGTTTACGCCCCAAAGGGCGGGGAGACGTAGTGTTCAGGCATAATAATCCACATCGGTGGACTGGCCCTGACGATCTAAAGGCTTGCCTGCGCGCTTGCCTGTGGCTCGGGCTAGAGAGCCACGAATTCGGTAAGGACTATCTTTTGCCTTGGTTCATGACGGAAATCCAATTTCCAAATATGTGACTGTACGGTTTTGATTGTATATATATAGCGACATGATATATGGTACCCATGCCATCTATGATTGATAGTTATGATTGAAATTGTTTTTGAAACATATAAACACTAGTAATAATATCAAATGCTTTTGTTTTATTCGTATCAATCATATTTTGGCCATTATAAGGTAAAACTCTATCCTCCGGTTTGCGTTGCATTGTGTGATGGGAACTGAGTCTTATAATGGCTTCATTTTTATAAAAAGCATTGCGATGTTTAAAAGAAAGATTTGTTTTAAAGCACTGGCAATCCAATGGAGTAAACCCGTTCCACGAAAGTGGCGTGGTCCTATGATTAGCCATATATTAAATGTGTTGAGTGGATTTCTCATTCCAGTCCCATGACTGACTCGTAGTTTGTTTCACTTTCAAACTCGGGTGCCCCTTTTTCTACACGGGCAGCCTTGTATTCAGGTTTAGCTGGTTCTTTCTGGATAGCCGGAGCTGAAGATGGATTCTATCATTTATCTCTTTTTATGCTGTTCAGCTCCTATTGTACATATTTTGTTTATTTTCGCTGTGGACATTTATGTATAGCTGAACTGTATTTGTACTAAGTAAGATCCTATATACTGTGTAACTCTAATGATTACTTTTATCCAGTATATTCTATTGTTCATTATCTGGTGTATTTATTTATTCTGTTCTGCTATTATCTGTTTCTGTGTTATATTCCAAAGATAACCCTTGTCTCCGTCAGTACGGGATATGGGGTCGTCACAACGTGGTATCAGAGCTTTGGTTAAGCTTAGTGCTGGAATATAACATATTAACGAACTCGTCAGAAATAGAACCAGTAGTGTTCTAGGACGGGTAACTCTATACAGATAGGATCAGTAATATCCTAGTATGAGTAAAGCAGAATGAAATTACACCTCGATAGACACATTTACATTTGAAGTATGTGCTTCTATAGTTTAAAATACCTTTTCTGTGACCTGACACTTGATCTGCCATTTGCAGAAGTACTAGAAAATGAGTGTTAGAAACAGAAGGAATGCAGAACCGGATATTGAAGCTCTATTTATGAAATATAAAAATCTGGGTGGAAAACCCTTCTCGGGCGAAGAATCTATTATGAGAACACAAGCTTGGATTCGGTCGGCTGAGAAAATCTTCGAAGCATTAAAGCTAAGGGATGACCAGAAAAGATTACTGGCCTCCTGGGCACTCGAAGACGAAGCTTTGTTCTGGTGGGATTCGGTTATTAAGGATAATCTAGGAGGTGATATCACCTGGGATAAATTCAAAGTGATTTTCCTGGAAAGATTTACTCCTCCAGAAGCAATTGAACGGCTATGTGATGAATTTTCTTATCTGATACAAGGGGATATGACCATTCCCAAATATCATAAGAAATTCAATGAACTTTCTCACTTTGCCCCTCATCTAATTGAAAATCTGAAGAGGAAGAATATGAGATTTATCAACGGGCTTCAAAGAAAATATCAGAACAGTGTAATGAGGAATGTGAAGCTCCCCTTCTCTGAAATGATATACATGGCTTACCAGTACGAAGATCTAGACAAGAAAGGTATGTTACAGTACGAAGAGGAAGTCAGCTCTAGTAATAAAATTGAGTCTGAAACTGATCGTCCTAAGGCAAGTACAACGTCTGGGGTCAGTAAGAAGCCCAGTGCCAAGAGAAAAAGGGCCAAATCTGAGAAGAAACCAGTAACGACAACTGTATGCTCTAACTGCAATAAGCAAGGACATCTCTCGATAAGTTGCCGATCTCTAAAGAAACCAAAAAGGGATGAATCTAAATCCAAGAATAAGTTTCAAGTGACCCGAGAGTGCAATCTTTGTCATAAGACTGGTCATATAAAGAGAGACTGTTGGATGTTGAAAAAAACCAAAACGATTCAAGTAAATGAAGTAGCAGAAACCTCAGCACCCTCAGATAGTCAGGGAAGGTCTGATGTTTTAGAAGGCACGCTTAATGTCAAAAATATTCCAGTTAAAGTACTATTTGACACAGGCGCGTCACGAAGCTTCATTGCAAAAGATGCAGCTAAGAAACTGGATTTGAATGTGAAAAAGCTCAAGGAACCAATGACTGTCCAGAATCCTGTTGGGGGTTCCATTGACCTCAGTTGGTTTTGTGGAGTGCCGGATTCTTTCTCTCGTTATCGGTTTCCTACCATCGCGGTCGTCATGAATTTTAAAGAGTTTGATCTTATCTTGGGTTTAGACTGGTTGACCAAATATGAAGCTGAAGTCAAATGCGCCGACAGAGTCGTAAATGCAAAGATTAAATCAGGTGATTATATAACCATTCCTTGTGAAGGTCAGAATGCTAATAGAAAAGACTTCTGGGCAGCTTTGAATGTTTCTCCAGCCCAAATAGAAAATGTCCCTGAAATCACAGAGAATATTCCCGACCTAGTGAAAGATATTCCTGTCATCAAGAACTATGCGGATGTGTTCGAAGAAGTTGTTCGCTTACCTCCGCAGAGAAAAAAGATTTCAATATCGCTTTGATTCCCAATGCAAGGCCAGTAGTTCACGCTATTCGAAGAATGTCCTTGAAAGAAAAAGAGGAATTAGACAATCAAACACGATAGCTAGTATGGAAGGGTCTGATCAGGCCTAGTTTCTCTGATTGAGGTGCAGTAGTGGTGTTTGTCCCAAAATCTGATGGTACTCTACGTCTATGTGTGGATTATCGTGATCTGAACAAACAGACCGTAAAGAATAAATATCCATTGCCGCGGATTGATGACTTGTTCGATAGATTAAGTGGAGCACATGTATTCTCAAGGATGGACCTAGCTACAGGCTTCCATCAGCTTCGTATCGCCGAGGAATGTGTTCCTATGACAGCATTCAGAGGTCCCGACTTATTCTACGAGTGGTTAGTAATGCCGTTCGGCTTATGTAATGCTCCAGCTTACTTCGTCGATCTGATGAATAGAGTGTTCAGAGGGGTTTTGAATAAATTTGTTCTGGTTTTTATTGACGATATTCTAATCTTCTCTAAATCAAAGGCCGAACATGAAAAGCATCTGGAACAGGTTCTAGAAATTCTGAGACGGAATGTATTAAAAGCCAAATTTTCCAAATGTATCTTCTGGCAAGATGAAGTAAAATTTCTAGGCCACATCGTATCGAAAGAAGGAATTGCTGTGGATCCAAGCAAAATCACAGCTATTCAGAATTGGAAACAGCCCAGTACCCCCACTGAAGTACGCAGTTTTCTCGGATTGGCTAGCTATTACCGGAAGTTCATTAAAAACTTTTCGAAGATATCTGGTCATTTAACGAAGCTTACAAAGAAGCACTCTAAATTCAAATGGACTCCAGAAAGTGACGAGGCTTTTGAGGAGCTAAAGTTAAGACTAACGACAACTCCAGTGTTAACCATCATCGATGGCAACCAAGATTTAAAAGTCTGGACTGATGCTTCTAGAGAAGGCCTTGGCGCAGTGTTAATGCAAAGGGGTCAAGTGATTGCTTATGCTAGCCGTCAACTGAAGCCGAACGAGAAGAACTACGTAACTCATGATCTTGAGTTATTGGCTATTGTGTTCGCTTTGAAAATCTGGAGGCACTATCTTTTGGGTGAGAGATTTGAACTGTTTACAGATCATCAGTCATTAAAGTATTTGTTCACCCAGAAAGACCTGAATCTGAGACAGCAACGTTGGCTGGAGTTTCTTGCAGCATATGACTTTGAAATTATATACACTCCAGGGAAAGCAAATGTCGTGGTCGATGCGTTAAGCCGAAAGAATGAAATGATCGCCAGTTTTATTATCACGACTTCATTGCTAGATAAAATATCTGCTCTTCAGAAGGATGATTACTTCATTCATAAGATCAGAGAGATAATTCAACAAGGCGAACCCTCGAGTTTTCAAGTTGATAATGATGAGATTCTAAGGCTCAAAGGTCGAATCTGTGTCCCTAACATTCCTGAGCTTCGAAAGGAAGTACTGGATGAATGCCACAAGTCAAAACTCAGTATCCATCCAGGAGTAAGCAAAATGTATAATGACATCAAACGTACTTTCTGGTGGAAGTCGATGAAGAGGGACATTTCTTTATATGTCAGCCGATGCTCTACCTGCCAGCTAGTCAAAAGCGACCAACAGAAACTTGCTGGACTGTTACAACCGCTAGACGTTCCAGGCTGGAAGTGGGAACATATTTCAATGGATTTCATTGATGGTCTGCCCAGAACCAGAAAAGGAAATCACAGTATTTGGGTAATCGTAGATCGCTTCACGAAGACCGCCCATTTCATACCTGTCAGATCAAACAGAACTGCTCAGAGTCTGGCGTAGATATACTTCAAGGAAATAGTTAGACTGCATGGAGTGCCGCTCAGTATTGTCAGTGATAAAGATACAATATTACTAGCAAATTCTGGGAAGCATTTCAAGTCGAGCTGGGAACGAAGTTGAACTTAAGCAACGCTTATCATCTCAGACAGACGGTCAGAATGAGAGGGTGAATCGTATTTTAGAAGATCTATTGCGGGCTTGTGTTATAGATTTCGGTGGATCATGGGAAGACCATCTGCATTTGGCTGAATTCTCATATAACAACAGCTACCAGGCGATTCTGACAATGTCGCCATTCGAAGCATTGTATGGTAGACCGTGCCGATCTCCTGCTTGTTGGGTCGAACCTGGAAATAGGCTTGTGTTAGGGCCAGACATGATTCGAGAAGCTGCCGACAAAGTCGATTTTATTAAGAAGCGACTACTCGCCGCTCAGAGCCGACAAAAGAGCTATGTCGATAGAAGAAGAAGAGATATATCCTTTGCTGTTGGCGACTACATATATTTGAAAGTATTGCCGATGAGAGGAGTTATCCGGTTCGGTAAAACTGGAAAGATGGCGCCCAAATTCATTGGTCCATTTCCTATTCTGGAACGGATCGGAACTCTCGCTTATAGGGTCAAACTGCCTAACTGGTTGCCTGGAGTTCATGATGTATTTCATATATCTCAGCTTCGAAAGCACGTTCATGATCCAGACTTGATCGTGGAAGAAGCAGCTCAGCAGGATATTGAAATTACTCCAGAATTAGCTGTGAAAAGAGAGCCGCTAAAGATCATCGGCAAAGAAACCAAAGAACTGAGGAACAAGAAGGTTCACTTAGTCAAAGTGCAATGGAGTGGAGATCCACGAGATTGTACTTGGGAAACGGAGGAGAGCATTCAGAAAGCTTATCCTAGATGTCGAGTAGATATCTCTGATTGACTCCGGTGCAAGGTACATTTACCCTACTTTGCATTACCAATCAGTTCTCTATTATGTTGTTATTTTCTTTCAATGGATGTGCACTTTTAATTCTATAGTCTGAATGATTTAAAAGGAATATAGGAATTGATTAGTGTATTTTGGAAAAAAAATTAAAAACAATTTGATTGTTGTTTGTGTTGTGTGATAGTAGATTAGATTAATTAAATTATTGAAACGATAGTTAATTTCATTAGCAATAGAATAATGGTAGGATTTATTCATTTAAATCACACATTGAACGATTTAAAAATAAATAGAAATATATACATGTACATTTTATATATTTGAACAGGTAAATGGATCAGCTGTTGAGTAAAGATTTTATTTGCGTGCCCGACAAATAAGTAAACCTTAATGAGTTGGATGCGAAATATTATTATATCAACTCCTGTGAATGCCATTGGATGCGGAGTGCTGGTTTTTCTGTGTGAAATAATAAATGTCGCCATAGGATAGTAACAATTAATTTTGAACTACATTACATGGCATACTTCGGAAGATAGGCATACTTCATCATATACCACATAAGCATTTGGAGCTTGTGTGAAGAGGTGGAAGATTTACCATACGAGCGAGAGGCTTGTATGGCGATGACTATATTTTACAGGTTGAACTGATGACTGATATGGACTATTTAAATTGTAACGATTAAATTGCCAGATTAATAAAAACCCCACATGGGTCTGGAGTTGACAATAATCACGTCTCTCTAGTTATTAGATATGGCACATGGACTATTTATTTCCCACACGGGGCAGGGTGACGAGAATTTATTCTCTGGAGTTATTATCAATACATGCTCCCCTGTAAACACCAGAATATATCACTATAAATATGTGTATGCTTATTAGGATTTATTGGGTACCTAATACGGCCCAATAAATTTCCAAACCACTCTCCATACAAGGGAGGTTATGGCGAAATTTTTCTAAAATTCCGGGTGTTAGCCAAATTTTTGAAGAATTTGAAAATTCTCAGAAACTGAAAAGTTGGGGAATGGAAGCCAGATTTAACGTAGAGTTGAATAATCAAACCACTTTCGACTTTGTTCCTTTTCGGGGACGAAAAGTTTTAAGTGGGGGAGATTGTAACGACCCAGAAAATCTAAACCAATTTAAAAATTTTAAATTGGCTAAAATAATGGATTTTAGATATTTAAATTAAATATTTTAAATAATAGCAATGAAAACTGAGTTTGAATCGACAATTGAAAACGAATATAATTAATTCTAATTATAAACAAGGCCTGAAATGGCGTTGCAGTTTCAAAAATTGAATTCAAACTTTGTCGGACTGTACCGGGTGCAAAACAAAACGGATTTTAGTGAAACCAAAAATATTTAAATCTGTTAGTGAATACCTTTCTAACGAATCTGAAAAATTGAATTTTCATAGCGGAAAGCAAAAGTTCTGGCCAAATGAATTTTCAGAAAGGTCGCT
Organism: Allium sativum; assembly: GCA_030737875.1. Taxonomy (NCBI): domain Eukaryota; kingdom Viridiplantae; phylum Streptophyta; class Magnoliopsida; order Asparagales; family Amaryllidaceae; genus Allium; species Allium sativum. The sequence goes on along the minus strand of JASFAX010000020.1, from coordinate 36,121,943 downwards.
ATGGAATTTATATAGCCCGTGAAATTGGCCATTTTGCATACGACCTCGGAATTCGACGAAACCACTTTTGTTGGATCCGGGATGTGAAGTTATTGCTAGGTTTCAAATTTCATAATTTTTGAAGCTAGTATGTGAGCGTGGCAAAGGAAAATGTGTTTTGGTCAATTATAGTTAAATTGGATCGACCAGAAATGGGCCTTTTTGCAAACGGTCTCAGAATTCGACGAAACTAGTTTTGTTGGGACCGTATCGTCAAAACATAGCTAAATTTATTTTTCTGGAATTTTTCGAATCAGTTTGTGGCCCTGGCAAATTGAAATGTACGTTCAAATTAAATATTGAATGTTTTATATTTTAAATTGAAGGAAAACTGACTGAAACATTCGAATGGGCCTTCGAAACATATCCCATTGTGTTCAGAATGGGGGTAAAACGCTGGGGGCGACAGTCGTTGGGTTTGGATTGGTGGTCGCGTCAGAAAACCCCTAATAAAATCTACCGACCAATCAGAATTTAAATAAAAAAAATTGAAAAATCCTTTTTCTCTCTCCCCGTAACAGCGGATCGACGGCGAAAACCCTCCTCGCCGTTCCCATCCAATTTCCGACCAAACCAGGCAAAATTAGCCCCTTTTCAAGTTGAAGAATTTGAAGAGCTCAAGAAGATCTTCAAATCCATATATAGTTTGTATTTTTTCGTGCATCATTCAAAGAGATATCGAGCTCAAAAGTTCCGAGCTTCCAACCGCCGCCGCCGCTTCCTGCCAGCGTCGAACTGGCCATCTCCCCCCGGCGCCTGAGCGCCTCTCCTCCCTCTTCGACACGGCGTAGCCCGATCGAGCTATCGATTCACGGATTGTACGAAAACTTCAAACCTAGTTTTGAAGATTTCAGAAAGGTAACGGCTGTTTAAATTAAAAAAACTGATTTTAACAGTTTAAAACCGTTGCAAACTTCGAAAAATCATATCTTTTTCGTTCGTTAACGAAATTCGATGAAACAGGAAACATCGTGACCATGTGGACGTCTTCTACATTCTAGAAGAGACCGCATATTTTTCTGAGCCTTCCGCTATTTTTGGTGGAGTGGAACCCAATGTGAGATTTCTAATTTATAAACGATATGGAAAACGACGATGTACAAATTATATAGTCGATGTATGAGTTATATAAGCGTTGTACACCTCTTGTATAAGCGTTGTATAAGTTGTACGTTCGATGTATAAGTTATATATGCGTTGTAAAAATTATATATGTATTGAAATAGAAGTGAATTGCTATATATAAATATATATATACGCCCCTCGTCCAAAAACCATGGACGATATTTATTGGTTGTGATTGGTGTGAAAATTGATTGATAGAGAATGGTTGTTTGGGATTGTTTGTGGTTGATATTGATTGATTGTGGTTGAAAAATACCCATTTGTGGTTGAGAAATATTTGGTTAAAACCACATAGGATTAGTTTGTGGAAATGAAATCCCCATTGTCAAAAACTGAGAGGTTTTAAGGTAGAGCGAGGAGCCGTACTAGGGACGGTCCCGGTTTTAACTACCCTGCCGTTATGCTTCCGAAATTTTGAATAATATTCATGTGTTTGAATTATTTTCATTTGCTGAAACTATATTTATTCGTTGAATAGAAAACCTTCATGTGTTGAATCGATATTCATTCATTGATTAGAAATTCATGTGTTGAATGGTCTTCGTGTTTTAATATAAAAATCACATTTTTATCTATATATATAAACTATAGAAAACCTTCATGTGTTGAATCGATATTCATTCGTTGAATTGAAATTCATGTGTTGAATGGTATTCATATTTTGAAAGAAATTGTTTTATAATAAAAATCCCAATTTTAACATCAATATGAAATGTATAAAATAATCCTGTTTTGAAACAAATTGTTTTACAATAAAAATCCTATTTTTATCACCTATATAAACTATATAAAATAATAGTGTTTTGAAATGAATTGTTTTACAATAAAAATCACGTAATTTTTATATACCTGAATTGTTGAAATGTGAAGTGTTAAAAATAGCCACTCGTTCAAATAAATATGCATGAGTTGAAATATTCATTAATTAACTAATGATATGATTTTTGTCTATGCATGGAACATTAGAATGAATGGTGCTTTTAAACCAAATGGAATCAAATATGAAGTTGAATGGAAAATGATAAGTGATAAGAACTGTATATATGTACATGCATATTTATTGAACAGGTTATAGCAAAGGGGCTAGAGAAGAGGAATAAAATTTTGTGCCCGACAAATAGGTACACATTTACTGTTTTGTTTGGGTGATGATTTTATGAGCCTGTTGGCTAGCCGCTTGGCTTTTTCTTTTTCTTTTTGACATGAGACGCCCGTGTGGCTATTTGGGAATTTTCCCAGCCCCACCCGTACAAAGGAGGTTATGTCGAAATTTTCCAAAATTTAAAGGCGTTAGTGAAATATTTGAAGTGAAAAAGATATTGGAATTGTTGAATGGACTATATTTATATAAATATATAAATATAAATAAAATTAAAATGAAACGTGGTTGTGCAGTTCGTGTTTTGAAACCGTGATTTCAAACAACTAGTGCGGGAAATCCAACCATTGGATTTTCCCGAAACCGCAACCGTTGGGTTCGCCTTGGAAATATCTTTCCAACGGCACCAACTTTGTAAAAATCCAACGGTTGGATTGTCTGGAATGTTTAATTCAAATCTGAAGAAAAACAGCGCCAGAATCGATTATATTTATATATATATATATATATATATATATATATATATATATATATAATTATATTTAATCGAATAACGACGTTGCAGTTTGTATTTTGAAATTGAAACATCAAACAATTGTACCGGGAGATCCGACCGTCGGATTTATCCGAAACTGGAACCGTTGGATTCATTTTGAAAAGAACTTTCTAATGATGTAAATTGTGTGAAGATCCAACGGTTAGATTTTCAGATATGTGTAAATCAAATCTAAAGAAAAACAGCGCCACAGCCGCGTTATGGCCCGAAGCGTCGTTTTGAATAAATTGGCTATTTTAAAATAAATAAAAATAGCGATAAATCACTATAAAATATCATAAACGATACGGAATGGAAATAAATTGAATTTGCTCGATTTATGTGGTATTTGATGGTTGAATGTGTTTGGTGTGAAAATTACATTAAAGAACAAAATTGATGTTGTCGAATGATTTAACCATTGAAATAAATTGATTTGAAATTCTAAATATACGTGAATTATTTGAAAAGGCTGAGTTAATTCTCATTTCAAATAATTGACCGACGATTGAAATTCGAAGATGAAGACGGAAGTCGAAGACCGGAGATCTTCACCTCATTTGGATGGTAACCGAGGTCCTGATTGGGAGGCATCCCGAAATATGGATAATGAGTGGTGATCGTCCAGACGTACGTGTTGATCGATGGGTTTGTGAGGTATTTAGTGCCTCCGGTTTCGAACAGACCCAGAACGGACTTGTAAATGGACTGTGTGTCTGACATTGGAGTTTATTCGGTGTTGATTGATCTCTGTTAAATATACATCTGTTTGGTGGCGAAGAATTTTTTCTTTTGCTTAACGCCCTTCTCTGAAACGCACGAGCTCAGAGGTTGTATATCGATGGACATCAGTCGCACGGCATGAATTGCTAGTGTGGCATGCCTAAGTGGCAAATGATCAAGGCTTCTGTTGAAAAGAAAAGTCTTGTGGTGATGATCAAAGCCCCGCATGTGTGGCGTAGCTTTGTGTATAATGTGAATTCGCGAGCCTCACACCCCGGTATGAACCAGAAACGAGAGAAGGACCTCAGGGAGGGCATGCGTTTCTTTCTAGCTAGGGTGGTGTCAATGACCTACCAGCCCTGACATTTATATACTTTTCACCTGTGTGGTTGTTGCTGTTGCGAGGCGCCTCGGTTTGATCGGACGATCCGGGTCCGATGGAGTCATTCGTTGGCTCGTTTACGCCCCAAAGGGCGGAGAGACGTAGTGTTCAGGCATAATAATCCACATCGGTGGACCAGCCCCGATGATCGAAAGGCTTGCCTGCGCGCTTGCCTGTGGCTCGGGCTAGAGAGTCACGAATTCGGTAAGGACTATCTTTTGCCTTGGTTCATGACGGAAATCCAATTTCCAAATATGTGACTGTGCGGTTTTGATTGTATATATATAGCGACATGATATATGGTACCCATGCCGTCTATGATTGATAATTATGATTGAAATTGTTTTTGAAACATATAAGCACTAGTAATAATCTAAAATGCTTTATTCGTATCAATCATCTTTTGGCCATTATAAGGTAAAACTCTATCCTCCGGTTTGCATTGCATTGTGTGATGGGAACTGAGTCTTATAATGGCTTCATTTTTATAAAAAAGCATTGCGATGTTTAAAAGAAAGATTTGTTTTAAAGCACTGGCAATCCAATGGAGTGAACCCGTTCCACGAAAGTGACGTGGTCCTATGATTAGCCATATATTAAATGTGTTGAGTGGATTTCTCATACCAGTCCCATGACTGACTCGTAGTTTGTTTCACTTTCAAACTCGGGTGCCCCTTTTTCTACACGGGCAGCCTTGTATTCAGGTTTAGCTGGTTCTTTCTGGATAGCTGGAGCTGAAGATGGATTCTATCATTTATCTCTTTTTATGCTGTTCAGCTCCTATTGTACATATTTTGTTTATTTCCGCTGTGGACATTTATGTATAGCTGAACTGTATTTGTACTAAGTAAGATCCTGTGTACTGTGTAACTCTGATGATTACTTTTATCCAGTATATTCTATTGTTCTTTATCTGGTGTATTTATTTATTCTATTCTACTATTATCTGTTTCTGTATTATATTCCAAAGATAACCCTTGTCTCCGTCAGTACGGGATTTGGGGTCGTCACAGGTTACATCTTCAAACCCATTGCACCGAAACCAAGAACATAATAACATTCTTGTACAAAAGCCATCAGAGTACATAATTTTTAAAATCATAATCCCCAATCCAAAATGCCATATGAAAGAGAAACAAAGCTAAGCATTGCTTTCAGAATTTCAAGCAGGAAAGTCTGAATCAAGCTTCAATGTGCCCACCTTGATAACCTGGGGGGAAAGGAAAAAAAAGAGGCGAAACAAAAAGGGGCAGACATAAAGTCTGGCGAGTCCAATGAATTTAAAAATATAATTAGTAAAGCAACATGACAAGACATAAACAGGATGTAAGAGATGACTGTATAATAAGCAGATACGACAAGGTAACATGATGAACAGGATGTAACACAGACTGCGCTTCTAACCACTATAAGAAATTCTCTGCACCGCACCAATACTAGTTTCATACTAAAATAGGATCCCTCTTGGCTAAATAGAATGATGATAGTCTTGTGTACTTCTAGCTGCTCTCATAGGTAAACAATGTGCACCTATCATCACTAGATGTCTCCACTATCCTCCCTGTTCGACTATGTACCTCTAGCTGCTATCATAGGTAACCACTGTGCACCTATCACCGCAAGATGTACCCTCCCTACTAATCATAATAACGGTAGCTTCGTGTACTCCTAGCTGCTCTCGTAGCTTCCCCGCTTACTCCTACCACCACTAGTTGTACCCACTACTCTCCCCATTCGATCAGCTCCCTAACCTCGTAGACACATGTGCTGGTCCCACAATAGGGTGTGTCACTCCCTAAGGTGCTACTCTAATACTTCTGAAACGCACAGCTTATACCTACATGATGCAACATCGTCTTACCTACCAGCTCGGACCCACGCATGCACATGACTCCGTTGAACTTGCACTGCCATCGCTAACTCTTTATTGACCTCTTACAATCAACCCTAGTAAGTGTGTCCCTGTCCTCGACCTAGTACGAGCTCATATAGATACTAAAATGGGTTACTGGTTGAAAAGGGTCCATACACTTGACACAAGCTTCCCTCCTAAGCTTGGTCCCCACTAGGAATTCCCATTTAACCCTTTTTATCCCCATGTCTTATCACATGTCTCATCTTGGTTACGTGCTTTTATTATATTTCACTTGCTACCCATGTCACCCGCTTTACCCTTTTATTTTTCCCATGTCTTCCCACATGTCTAATCTTGGTTAAGTGTTTTTAATTGTGTTTCACATGCTATCCATGTCACCCACTTAACCCCTTTACTTTTCCCATGTCTTACTACATGTCTCAGCTTAGTTAAGTGCTTTAATTATGTTTCACATGCTACCCATGTTACCCACTTAACCCTTTATTATCCCCATGTCTAATTACATGTCTTATCTTGGTTAAGTATTCATTAATTCATTATATCCGCAATCTTGCAAGACCTCCCACATTTGATTGTCGTTTTGCGGTAGCTACATATGCTGGGCGATTCCGGGCAGGCTTATACCGCAATCTGACTCTAACCACATGTATTTGCATTATTATACATCTAATTTCTGCCCTTGACCTCTCAGATTAGATTACCAAATTGTGATTGCTGGGTATGTCGGGCAGTTCTGGGCAGACTTCTACCCCAATCTGAATCTAACCTCGTGTCTTAGGCGTTCATTTTCACTTTCTTGATTCAAATCCCAATTTCAAATCTTGAATTATAATATATTCTATTCATCCATAATTTCCAATCTAAATTACGTTTATAATTTTAATCCAAATTATGCCCAAATCTATTTGCATTCATTATCTCTTCCTTAATTCAATTTCAAATCTTGGATTATGGTGATTTCCAATTACCCATAAATGCCAATCCAATTTATGCTTATAATTCTTGTAACACCCCGCATTTTTAATATAGTTAAAAGTATGTAAAAAATATGTGTATATGCAAAGATAGGTAAATGATGGTGATGTATAATGAAAAATGTATTAATACATGGAAGAGAAGGAAAATTTAATTCGATAATAGTGTATGTAACGAAGAAGATGATAAAATAAAGATACTTAATTTAAATAAAAGGAATTAAGACAAATGGACATCACCATTGTGTTTGTCTCGGAATTCTGCTTGGAATAGAGTCGAAGTTTTCGAAAATCGGACTTTGTATGAAAGAGTTATGGCCTTCGGAAGATTCGACAAAAATTCAGAATTTACATAGGAAAATACCCAAGCAGGTCGACATAGGGGTCGACCTACCCAGGGAGGTCGACCTAGGGGTCGACCTGGGAGTCGACCTACCCAGGGAGGTCGACCTAGGGGTCGAACTTAGTGTCGACCTCCCCCCTGATTTTTCCAGATCTCGGCAGTGGCAATTTTTGATGTGCTGGACGGACCGGATGGCTTCTAGGGCGATCTAATGGCTCTAAAACACTCTCTACACTAATAAAATAGTGCCTAGACCAAACCTAATTCATAGACAATTCCTTCTGAGGTTTCCATGCCGCCAAACTTCAACCAAACATGGCCGCCGCCTCAAAACTCTAAACTAAATTGCAAGTTCTTCAGCAACTTTGGAGTTTAATCAAATCAAGAAGCAAAGTTCTTCATCAACAATTCATGCTCCTAACCAATAACCAAATAAGAAGATTAAATCAACTATCTGCATCAGCAACAAATCGCTTATTTCTCCAATCCAGTCAAAGTGAGTGGATTTGAACTATATTTGTTGTATAATGTTGCTTCTATCGTTTAACATTCCCCATAATGAATATGATGTTACTTTAATTAGATCTGTTATTTTATTTATTCCTACGTTTGAGTTCTCTCCTTTTTTATCCTTTTCCCTTTTTATTTTTGGATCTAGGTTATCTCGAACCTAGACGAAATCTTATTATACAATACGCACGATTGGAATATGGGGTTATTGGAATATAATCTGAAATTTTGGGGTTTGTGGCATAACAATTATTATTGCATATATTAGGCATAATTTATTTTATGCAGTCGAGGAATATAATCTATAATATTGAATTTACGTAAGTTTTACATAATTGTCATTGGATATGGAATTGGTATAATTCAATATTAACAACATGTAATTGGATAACATGGATTGGTGAAATTCATTCGTGACTTGAAAAGTAAGCCTAGAGCATGAATTAGATTATATGTACGAATGTGGGAATGTTGGGGTATATATATTGGGTAAATATTCATTATATGAAATTGGTTATAATTGGATATTGGAAATTGGCATGTTTGGGTATGAATAACATGGAATTAGTGAATTTGGCTATAATTGGATAATTTGGGTAATATGAAAATTGGCTAACTATTATGTAATTGGTGTAGTGAATGGCAAATTGGAAATAGGCATAAAAATGAAAAGTAATTAAGTTGAATTTGGAACATATGACATGAATTTGGGGTTTGGGTGAAAGACGATTTTTAATGAACGATTATGACACTAGGTTAGACGCGTTTGTGGTGTAAGACTGCCCGGAACCGCCCGGCAAATCCAGCAACCACAAGCGGACGTCTAATGTGAGAGGTCAACGGCAAGAACTAGAGGCATAACGGTTTATGACACGAGGTTAGGCACGTTTGTAGTGTAAGACTGCCCGGAACCGCCCTGCAAATCCAACAGCCACGAACGGACGTCTAATGAGAGAGGTCATACATCATTACGGAATTATAAATAAATTAAGAAGAATAAGACATGTGGGTGACATGGGTATAGTTAGAGGGTTAAGTAGGTGATATAAATGACATGTAAAGCATAACAAATGTGGACGTAACCGTTGTGAGACATGTGATGTAAGACATAACCAAGGTAGACTTAACCATAGTAAAACATGTGTAAGACTTGGAAACTATAATAAAAAGGGGGTTAAGTGGGACACGTGTGACATGTGAAACCAAATTTAGATATGCTTAACCAAATGGGACCCGTAACGGTATCATAAAATAATTGAATTGGAAAAAGTTTAAGTAACGGGTTAAGTAAAAGGAAGGGTTAAGTCAAATCTAAAATTAATGACACGGTAATGGGGGAATGATAATTACCTATTATAAACTTGAGTTGCGGTGATGTAAAATTAAATAATAGGCAAACTTGTCATAGAGACAAGGGAAGGTTATGACTTAAGATGTAATATAAGATTTGAAGGGTGGGACGACTTATAATATGAAATAAGTCAAATCTAAAATTAATGACAAGAAATAATGGGGAATGATAAATAACCTATTATGAATAAACTTGAATAAGGCAAGAAAGGATAATAGGTGGAAATTATAAATTATGGGACAAGATAAGTTATAGGAAATGATAAGGAAGACGAGATAACTTATATGTTAAGATACACTCAAATTAAGGGGTTTGGAAAGGAGAAATGTGAAATTAAAAATGATATAAGTTATATGAGTGGAAAAGAAGTAAATTAGAATCATATATGTCGGTTAGGTTAAGTAATTCTCTGACTGCCAGTTTGATGTTGATTTCGATCTCCGGGGCTGGTGTTTAGAGGGTTATTCTCAAAATTAGTATGTATGTGGGATAAGGCATAATTAACTATGAATTAAGTATAACATTTTGTTGTAACCCAAAAAGGGAATAATTTATGAAATTGGAAAATAACATGTCGTGGGCTTATTAATGGACTTAAGTGCGTTAAGTATATAATTGAATTAATAAGCAAGGGTAACTTTGTGAATACGAATAAAAAGGAAGCTAATGTGAATAACCAAGTTAAATGAGAAAGTTGACGAGGTGGAACAAGCGTGAAATAAATGGTTAGACTTAGGGTCTAATGACATATAAAACTAAGGCGCCTGAAGCAGTCCGTACGTTGTAGGATGAATAACCCAACGAGGTAGATCATGATGGTGTCATAAGGCACAAGGAAAGCGCACGTTCGCTATTTTGGCGGCTCCAACGGACTGGAAGGGGAAGTACGCAGCTTCCTGAGACCTTAAGGGTGCTCCTGGTAGTCCCATATAGTGGTTTAGCTTCGGGCTAGGATTACATAGGTTTGGTATGCGCAGAACTACCAGGTGGGTGGGCCTTGACTGCACAATTCGGGGGCAGTCAGAATGTTGTACGCGGTGGCATTAAGGGTGGTTCGGCGATTGCCTCAGGAGGAGGTGGAGGGTCAAGACCTAACGATAGCAAGGTCGTCAGATGCATGTCACCAGTGGGCTAAGGAATGCGAAAAGACAAGAGCTAACCCCTAGAGATCATTAACCTTTGCTGTCAAGGGATGGGTGCGGGGAAACCCCATATGGATGTTTAGATTGTTTGCTTGTTAGGGGTGGTCGCTTAGCTCATGTGGTCTTTACTAGTTGAGGGAGGGGCTGAGGTGGGGCTATAGCCACCACATAAAAACCAGAACCGAGGGATATCTGTACATTGGACACTCTTAGAGGCGGGCCCATACAGATATAGAAAAGCTCCCGACCGAGTTCCGTGTTTTCTGGTGTAGCCTTGCCACGGAACTTAGGTGCACAAGTAGAGGTTATGTGCAGTAGATACATCGAGTACGATTGATGATACGTACGTGGGAAAGTCTAGGTACGCCATGTCTGCTCTGGGTGTTTTATCATAGACTAGAGGTCCTTATTCGGTGATGGAACCAAACTCGATCGAATAGTTTGAGGATAGCAGTCAGTACGCTTATGTAGCACAGCGATAGTGGTTCTATGCAGATGTAGCGTCGTACGTTACTATGACATAGGATGAGGGACTGTGCATATTACTGTGGTGATAGGAAGGAGGTCGTGCGAGTAGGGTATCATGGGGTGTATCTCAGTTTCGGGGTAGCTATATATACACTATATTAGGTTAATCTACTAGGGGGCAGATGTGTGTGACGTATGTGTAAGCTTTGAGTGCTAATAACACGTATAACCTAATAAATGAGAAAGTGTAATTGAACGGTATATGTAGGATTATTCAAGAAGTGTAGTTTAAATTCATTCACACAGAACTTATGTTCTAACCCCCTCCTCATATCACTCGCAGGTTAGACAAAGACTTGTAGCTTTGGGAATACTGATTTAGCAGTTGTGATTAAGGTAAAGCTATGTTTTAAATATATTATATTTTACACCTTCCGCTGTGAGGTGTTTTCCGAACTCTGATATATCTCTTTTCTCTGTCTTTTTTTGCAGGATACCAGAAAAACCAACTTGGGTTTCGGGGGATTGGATTTTTGAAAAGAAATCGGTCCGTCGGAATCTGGGTTGTTACAGTTCTAATCCAATTTATGCCTAATCTCATGTACAAGTTATACTCAATTATGCCCAACACAATTTATGCCAAATCTCATGTATACAAGTTATACTCAGTTATGTCCAACCCAATTGATGCCAAATCTCATGTATACAAGTTATACTCAATTATGCCCAATCCAATTTCCATATTCATCAAAAAATTATGCCAATAATCTCATTTCATTCCATATTTCCCAAACTTTTCCCAACCGTTCCAACGTTATTCGTACATAAATCTCAACAACGTTATTCGTACGTAAATCTCAACGCAATATGCTTAGGCTCGAAGTAGCCTAATAGAAAAAGGAAAAAGGGAAAGAAGAAGAGGAGAGAATCAAAACATCAAAACTGGCATAAACATACGAATAGGAATGTGAAATAAATAACGACAAAATAGATCAGATAGGCATATGATTGTACCAATTGGTATGAATCTGAAGGATAACAAATTACAAAACTCGATATGATTCATCTTATTTACAGGCATATACATCAGATCCAATTTAAAATCCTATCACGATTACTTTTTAATTTAATTATATGTGAAAGTAACATAGACTCACAGCGATAGGATTCTTAGAAAAGCGAATTAGGTGTTGTTGTACTAATCCTGATCTTGAATAATCTATACATTGATTTATAGATCTGATCTTCTAATTGGAATACTCTAATTCTGATTTGTTTTGGTGGAGAAGAAAGAATAGTATAGATTAGAGCAGCATGGAGGCACCATGGATGATAACAATGAGACAAGGGTTAGGTTTAGGTTTATTTATAGATGTATTAGGTGAATTAGGACCTTTAGATTAGATTAGGAACCATTTAAACCATCTAGACCAGAAAACACGTCATCCAACCAATCCCAGCAAGGCACGTCATCATGGAACTCTCCGGAATTCTGCAGCTCGGCCTAGGCGCACTTCCCAGGTGTTCCAGTGCAATTTTGTTCTGGCGCACTTCACAAGTGCGTCGATTATCCTGGCCTATTTCTGGATTTTTCTGCCCAACTTCTGTCGTCCATAACTCCTTCATATGGTATCCGTTTTACGCAAACTCTATAACACCCAGTGTTTTTTGTTAACATTAAACTAATGAATTGAGGAATAATTAATTTTAAATGTGAGAATCAAGGAAAATGGGTTATGCCATTGTGTTCATCTCGGAATTCTGGTTGAGATAGAATCCGAGTTTTGTAAATTGGACTTCGTATGAAGAAGTTATGGCTGTTGGAAGTTTCCAGAAATTCAAATTTAAATTCAAAAACGAATTCAGACTCAGAATCGGGCAGGGCGGGAAATTTCCCGCCCCAGACCAGATCGACCAGGGGGTCGACCTTAGTGTCGACCTACCCTATAGGTCGACCTGGGGGTCGACTGGGGGTCGACCTGCCCCCCTCGGGAAGATTTGAATTAAGCCCAATTCTGAGCTGCTGCTGAGTCATTAGGGCTGAGTTGGCTTTTTGGATTGTTCAGGTTGCTTCTAAGTTGATCGGATGGCCTAAATTAATCCTAATCACTATATAAACACATGTAGACACAAATCCTAAACCTAATAAATATTAGAACCATGGTCGTCATGCTATCACCCCGCAACCTAGACTAGCCGCCACCAACTAGGAGCAAAGAAAAGCTAATCAACTCAATTCAACTCAAGTCTATAACGACAACAACAACAACAACGAATTTGTCTACTTCAAAGGTGAGCTAATTCAACTACAGAACTCAAGACCTTCTTTGAGTTGTGAGTTCGATTTCTTTAATAAGATAATTAACAAGTTAATTAGGTTGAGTTATAATTTGGGTTATATGGCTATGTTTGTGAAACATTGGAAAAATGTGATATTTTGTGAATATATGTTAGTTGTTCATAATGATAGTTTTTGTTGTGGACTCCTTTTGTATATGCCCAATCACCTATGTTCAACTTGATTCATGTTTGACATCATTTTATATGCAGGTTTGGGTGCAGATTATACGCTAGTTTCTATGTGAATTGTACACAAGTTTACATGTGAACCAAGTAAAATGACTATATGCAAGTTTAGGTAGAAATTGAATTCACATATATGCAAGTTTACACCTTTAGGTTTAGATCTATGATGCACATAGTTTTATGCAAGTTTATAACTATGGCCTATGCAAGTTTGGGTGAAAACTATATTCATATATGCAAGATCACACCTTTAGGCCTATGTTTAGACTCATGACAATACAAAGTTTATGCTAGATATGTTGTAATCCTTATTTGTAAGTTAGATCCATTTTGTGTGTTATGAAAATTTGTGGTGTTTCTTCCCTTTTTATATGTTAGACTAATTACTAGTCTTACATATATATGTCATGACAAGCGAACAAACAATGTGGGGACGATGGGGGTAATATTGAATATACACATATTGAGAATTGGCATGTAATGGCCTTGAAAGGCATACAATTAATTTAAGGCAAAAATCGGTAAAATTCGTATACCTGAAATAAATGGACATAATTTAGGTGACAATTATGGACATAAGTATATTTGGAATTTATTTACAAATTTAAATAGGGATATTAATCCACTTTGGGGTTAAATAAAGATGTGTAATAATGAACCGCCTAAGAAACGAAGTTAGACTCTTTTGTGGTGTAAGACTGCCCGGACTCGCCCGGCAAATCCAGCGGCCACAAATGTCAGTCTAATGTGAGAGGTCAAAGGCACGAATTAAATGCGTAACAATTGTAAAGACACGAGGTTAGGCTCGTTTGTAGTGGAAGACTGCCCAGACCTGCCCAGCAAATCCAGCAGCCTCAAATGTCAGTCTAATGTTGGAGGTCTTTACAAGATTTCGGTTCTAATGAATTAAGTAACAGTTAACCAAATAAACATGTGGTCGGACATGGAGGGGGTTAAGTGGGAGCCTTGGGTGGCATGTGGAATTAAGGGGGTGCCTTGGGTGGCATGTGAAATACGATTAGAGGCACTTAACCAAGTTGAAACATGTAAGAAGACATGAACAAAAATGGGGTTAAGTGGGAAACCTTAGTGGGGACCAAGCATAGGTGGAAAGCTTGTGTCATGCATGAGGGGAGGGGCCATTTTCAAACCAGTAACCCATTAAGTATCTTTGTGAGCTCGACCCAAGTCGAGGACGGGACACGCTTACTGGATTTGATTGTAAGAGGTCAAAATGGGTTAGCGGTGGCAATGCAAGTCCAATGGGGTCATGTGCGTGCATGGGCCCGGGCTGGTAGGTAAGACGTTGTTGCATCATGTAGATATAAGCCGTGCATCTTTGGTGGTATCGGGTTGCCACTTTGGGGAGTGATACACCCCACTGTGGGGCCATCACGGTTATCTACGAGTTAGGAAGCCGATCGCATAGGGGTAGTGGATACAACTAGTGGTGATAGGGGCATGACGGCACCTATGAAGGCAGCTAGGGGTACACGAAACTACCAATATCATTATTAAGTTCTGTAGGCGGGATCAACTTTTAGGGTGTTTGGTGTGGTGCAATGTAGTAATTATCTTATAGTGATTAGGTGCGCCTTTAACGTTATCTTTGTTCAGCTTATTTCCTTTGTTTGCTCTATCACACCCATTTGTTCACAGTCATTTCCTTATTTATCAGCTTATGCCTTATCCTAGTTACTTTAATGATTATATTGTTAAAGTTATTGCACTCGCCAGACTTTATGTCTGACCCACTTTGTTTCCACCTCTTTTCTTCCTCCTCCCCCCCCCTCTAGGTGCTCAGGGTGGGACTAGTACTAGTGGAGCTTGATTTCGACACCTTTATCTCTTTCTTTTGGAAGTTGCTTGGATTGCTGAAGTAAAGTTCAGCCTATCTTATTTATGGCTATTTTATGTTGGGGTTATGTCTTTTATTTTATGTGCTCAGAACTTATTTGTCAAGATGGATAATAAGTGTATTTGGTTTTGTAGTTGGTTTTTGATGTGATGTAACCAAACTATTTCTCCGCTGCAATAAAAATTGTTTTTACTTTCCAAGTAACAATATATTTATCTGTCTTGTTTACTTTTCTGTTCTATACACAATAAATTCTCCACCAAAATTAAGGCATTCCCTTTGTGTGTGACCTTAATGGAGATGGGGTGTCACACGTGGTATCAGAGCTGAAGGTTACCAGAACAGATAAGATATTTTGAAAAACTATTTTTCCCAAAAGCATTTTCATAAAGGATTCCTTCAAAAATATGTTTTAAGGAGAGTATTTTCAAGAGAAAAGTTTATTTTGAAAACATAACCCCCAAGAGCCATATATCTTTCTTTCGAATTCTCCGTTTGAATCTCTTTATTTTCTTTTCAGCATGTCTGGAATTTCCAAGATACCCGAGGGGATACCGATACTAGGATGGTTTAGAAGGTATCTGGAAGCTAGGGTCAATGTCGCAGGCCCAGCAAATGCTCCTCCTCCTCCTTCCCGTGTTGGTACTTTTACAAAGATATGCAAGGACTTTCGGGCAATGGGCAAAAACCTTTTGATGGTTCGGAGATGTTTGTTGAAGCTTGAAATTGGCTAAGGGAGGTAGAAGAATTGTTTGGAATCTTTGAGGTAGAAGATGGAAGAAAGGTCCAATTATCTTCCTGGTTAATGAAGGATGAGGCCTCGTTTTGGTGGGAGGTCACTAATGGAGAGTGTGCAGTTGATACATGGCCGGATTTCAGGCGTAGGTTTGAGGCAAAGTTTCTCTCACGGGCCGAAGAGAATCTATACATGGAAAGGTTTTTGGCAATGAAGCAGGAAAATCTATCAGTGAAAGAGTACGTCAACAAATTCAATCAGTTGGCGAGATTTGGCTTGGACTTGGTGAATACACCCGAAAAGAAGGCCCTGAGAATTGTTAAGTGTTTGAACGAGCCGCTACATGGGTTAGCTATGTCCCACATCCCTATGGGGGCCACCTTTGACTCATTTGGGCTTATGACTCATTTGGGCAACACTCTCGAAATCTCTTGTAATACCATGAATTCTGTTATGCTAAGTTATCTAGAATCGCTTGACGCGTCTGTTAAGAATTTGCAGTCTGTTAGAGTGGTCCGTGAATACTCGGATGTCTTTGAGGAAGTAACGGGCTTGCCTCCGAAGTGGGAGATAGACTTCCGCATATACCAAGTTGATAACGCAAAACCCGTTGCTTTACCCGTTAGACACATGGCTCCAAGGGAGAGAAAGGAGCTTAGCAAGCAAGTAAAGGAGCTGCTATAAAAGGGGTTTATAAGGCAGAGTATTTCTGAATGAGGTGCTCCACTGGTGTTCGCAACCAAAGCAGACGGTTCACTTCGCATATCCGTTGATTATAGGGAACTAAACAAGCTGACCAAGTAGAATAGGCACCCACTGCCAAGAATAGACGATTGTTTCAATCAGCTTGTAGGTGCAACAGTTTTCTCCCAATTAGATCTGGCTACCGGATTTCAGCAGCTAAGAGTGGCTAAAGATAGCATTGATAAGACCGCATTCAGAACCCCGAACGGTTTCTTCGAATGACTCGTCATGCCTTTCGGCTTGACAAACGCACCTGCTTATTTCGTCAATTTGATGAATAGAGTGTTCCGGGAATTTCTCAATAAATTTGTGGTGGTCTTGTGGTGGTCTTCGTAGATGATATTCTGATTTTCTCGAAGAATGAGGAAGAGCATGCTTTGCATTTAAGGGAAGTCATGGTTGCTCTCCGTGCACATCAGCTAAAAGCAAAATTCTCCAAGTGCCACTTCTAGAGAGAAGAAGTAAGATTTCTTGGGCATGTGGTGTCCAAAGAAGGGTTAGTTGTGGACCCCGCAAAAGTAGTTGCAGTCCATGATTGGAAGGTTCCAAAGAATGCAACCGAAGTTTGAAGTTTTCTTGGACTAGCAGGTATTTATCGCAAGTTCATTAAAGACTTTGCGAAAATCTCAGCTCCACTTACAAGGTTAACGAAGAAGAACCTAACTTTCACTTGGGATTTGGATTGCGAAGTCGCTTTCCAACAGTTGAAGAGGGCTCTGACAACAGCCCCACATTTGACATTACCAGATGGAAGCAAAATGTTTACAGTATACACAGATGCATGCAGTGCGGGACTAGGCGCTGTTTTGATGCAAGAGGGGAAGGTAGTAGCCTATGGTGGAAGGCAGTTGAAAGTGCATGAGAAAAACTACCCAATCCACGACCTAGAGTTAGCAGCCATCATTTTTGCGCTTAAGCCTTGGCGCCACTATCTCGTAGGTGAAAATTTTGAATTGTATACTAACCATAAATCGTTGAAGTACCTTTTCTCGTAGAAAGACCTCAATCTAAGGCAGCAAAGATGGATGGAGTTTCTTGCCTCATACGACTTTTAGATCCTCTATACTCCTAGCAAGGGCAATGTAGTAGCAGACGCCTTAAGTAGAAAGAAGCTTACCTTAAGTCCTCTCTTTGTAGAAACGCAAAGTTTGGAGTACATAACGAATTTTGATTTTAGACCCTCTGCTAATTATGTGACTGGCTTGATGGCAATGCTAGAGGTGCGGCCTACTTTGTTGGACTCAATAGGAGGACCGCCTCGTCTTTAGCCTCCATTTATCTTAAGGAGATAGTTCGACTGCATGGGATACCCACCAGCATAGTGAGTGATCGAGACCCTATCTTTACAAGCGAGTTCTGGAGGAGTTTGCAAGAGGCCGTAGGCACACAGCTATGTTTAAGCACAGCTATCACCTTCAAACCGATGGTCAGACGGAAAGAGTGAACAGAGTACTGGAAGATCTTTTGAGACTGTGTATTCTTTACTTTGAAGGATCTTGGGAGGATCATCTCCCTTTGGTGGAATTCACTTATAACAATAGCTACCAAGCCACTATAGGCATGGCACCCTTCGAAGCTTTATATGGAAGGCCATGTCGATCACCAACTTGTTGGTGGGAGTCTACAGATAAACTTATACTTGGGTCGGACATGATTAGAGAGACTTCAGGGAAAGTGGACTTGATACGAAGGAGAATGAAGACTGCCCAAGATAGACAGAAATCCTACGCAGACAAGAGAAGGACCGACCTTGACTTTGAGGTTGGGGATAAGGTGTTCCTTAAAGTTTCTTCTTTGAGGAATGTCATCCGCTTTGGGTCCATAGGAAAGTTGGCACCACGATTCATAGGACCATTTCCTATCATCGAAAGGATTGGGAGGATGGCCTACAGAGTAAAGCTGCCTGAAAGACTGGCTGAAGTTCATAATGTTTTTTATGTCTCTCAGCTACGAAAGTGCTTACAAGAGTCGGCAGAAGTTGTAGAGCCAAGCATACTAGTGGAAGTCGAAGTGGAACGTAGAGTGACTGTGAGGAGAGTTCCAACTCGTATCTTGGGGATGGAAGTCAAAAAGCTATGCAACCATGAAGTTAAGCTTGTCAAAGTTCAATGGAGCGACACCGAGGAAGATGCGACTTGGGAGACTGAGGCCAAAATACGTGCAGCCTACCCTTTTCTTTTTGAGGGTACATCTTTGATCTCGTTTTCCATAAGTTTATTCAAGCTTGTATCTACATTTTTAGATTCTTTATCCTTAGGTAGAGACCAATGGATGTAAACATGTATTTGAAACATGTTATGACTGATGGATGCTAGTGGATGCAAGTGTTTGCTACTGGTTGCTCGTGGATGCATATACACACACATTAGGCACTAGATCGGCTCAATCACTTCCATACTGCATATGAATGTGTGCTTATATAGGTTGATGGATGTATAATGGTTGTGTTATCATATGGATGCTGCATTCAGATGAATGGTTGTGCACGCATGTAGAAATAATATGTATCATTAGGGATCTTTTGCATACATAATGGACGAATGGCACTACCATTATTTGCATTAAGGAGGTCAACTGAATCAGTAGACCGCCTGATTTTGCATCAGATACGAACATGTACACACACTGTGCATACAAGCATGAAAGCATTAGAAGTCTTTTAAGGACAATGGATGCCTGTGCTTGATGGTTGAGTAGATGGACGATTGGATGGTAGGATATGTATTCTTCGTAACTTGAAGATTTCGGGGTCGAAATCCTTTAAGGAGGGGAGAATGTAACACCCCGTGTTTTCTGTTAACATTAAACTAAAGAATTGAGGAATAATTAATTTTAAATGTGAGAATCAAGGGAAACGAGTTAGGCCATTGTGTTCGTCTCGGAATTCTGGTTGAGATAAAATCCGAGTTTGCGTAAATTGGACTTCGTATGAAGAAGTTATGGTTGTTGGAAGTTTCCAGAAATTCAAATTTAAATTCAAAAACGAATTCAGACTCAGAACAGGGTAAGGCGGGAAATTTCCCGCACCAGGCCAGGTCGACCAGGGGGTCGACCTTAGTGTCGAGCTACCCTATAGGTCGACCTGGGGGTCGACCTACCCCCCTCGGGAAGATTTAAAATTAAGCCCAATTATGAGCTGCTGTTGAGTCATTAGGGCTGAGTTGGCTTTTTAGATGGTTCAGGTTGCTTCTAGATTGATCGGATGGTCTAAATTAATCCTAATCTCTATATGAACACATGTAGACTCAAATCCTAAACCTAATAAAAATTAGAACCATGGTCGTCAAGCTATCACCCCGCAACCTAGAGTAGCCGCCACCAACTAGGAGCAAAGAAAAGCTAATCAACTCAATTCAACTCAATTCTATAACAACAACAACGAATTTGTCTACTTCAAAGGCGAGCTAATTCAACTACAGAACACAGATCCCAGAACTCAAGACCTTCTTTGAGTTGTGAGTTCGATTTCTTTAATAAGATAATTGACAAGTTAATTAGGTTGAGTTGGGTTATATGGCTATGTTTGTGAAACAATGGAAAAATGTGATATTTTGTGAATATATGCTAGTTGTTCATAATGATATTTTTTGTTGTGGATCCCTTTTGTATATGCCCAATCACCTATGTTCAACTTGATTCATGTTTGACATCATTTTATATGCAAGTTTGGGTGTAGATTATATGCTAGTTTCTATGTGAATTGTACACAAGTTTACATGTGAACCAAGTAAAATGACTATAAGTTTACACCTTTAGGTTTAGATCTACGACGCACATAGTTTTATGCAAGTTCTTGACTATGGCCTACGCAAGTTTGGGTGAAAACTATATTCATATATGCAAATTCACACCTTTAGGTCTATGTTTAATTCATGACAATACAAAGTTTATGCTAGATATGTTGTAATCCTTATTTGTAAGTTAGATCCATTTTGTGTGTTATGCAAATTTGCGGTGTTTCTTCCCTTTTTATGTGTTAGACTAATTGATAGTCTTATATATATATGTCATGATAAGTGAACGAACAACGTGGGGACAATGGGGGCAATATTGAATATACACATATTGAGAATTGGCATGTAATGGCCTTGAAAGGCATACAATTAATTTGAGGCAAAAATTGGTAAAATTCGTATACCTGAAATAAATGGACATAATTTAGGTGACAATAATGGACATAAGTATATTTGGAATTTACAAATTTGAATAGGGATATTAATCCACTTTGGGGTTGAATAAAGATGTGTAATAATGAACCGCCTAAGACACGAGGTTAGACTCTTTTGTGGTGTAAGACTGCCCGGACCCGCCCGGCAAATCCAGCGGCCACAAATGTCAGTCTAATTTGAGAGGTCAAAGGCACTAATTAAATGTGTAACAATTGTAAAGACACGAGGTTAGGCTCGTTTGTGGTGTAAGACTTCACGGACCCGCCCGGTAAATCCAACAGCCCCAAATGCCAGTCTAATGTGGGAGGTCTTTACAAGATTTCGGTTCTAATGAATCAAGTAACACTTAACCAAATAAACATGTGGTGGGACATGGAGGGGGTTAAGTGGGAGCCTTGGGTGGCACGTGGAATTAAGGGGGTGCCTTGGGTGGCATGTGAAATAGGATTAGATGCACTTAACCAAGTTGAAATATGTAAGAAGACATGAATAAAAATGGGGTTAAGTGGGAAACCTTAGTGGGGACCAAGCATAGGTGGAAAGCATGAGTCGTGCATGAGGGGCCCTTTCCAAACCAATAACCCATTAAGTATCTTTATGAGCTCAACCCTAGTCGAGGACGGGACACGCTTACTGGATTTGATTGTAAGAGGTCAAAATGGGTTAGCGGTGGCAATGCAAGTCCAACGGGGTCACGTGCGTGCATGGGCTCGGGCTGGTAGGTAAGACGTTGTTGCATCGTGTAGATATAAGTCGTGCATCTTTGGTGGTATCGGGTTGACACTTTTGGGAGTGTTACACCCCACTGTTGGGCCAGCACAGGTATCTACGAGTCAGGAAGCCGATCACACAGGGGTAGTGGGTACAACTAGTGGAGATAGGGGCAGACGATACCTATGAAGGCAGCTAGGGGTACACGAAACTACCATTATCATTATTAAGTTCTGTAGGCGGGATCAACTTTTAGGGTGTTTGGTGCGGTGCAGTGCAGTAATTATCTTATAGTGATTAGGTGTGCCTTTAACGTTATCTTTGTTCAGCTTATTTCGTTTGTTTGCTCTATCATGCCCATCTGTTCACAGTCATTTCCTTATTTGCCAGCTTAGGCCTTATCCTAGTTACTTTAATGATTATATTGTTAAAGTTATTGCACTCGCCAGACTTTATGTTTGACCCACTTTGTTTCCACCTCTTTTCTTCCTCCCCCCCCCCCCTCCCCCAAGGTGCTCAGGGTGGGACTAGTACTAGTGGAGCTTGATTTGGACAGCTTTATCTCTTTCTTTTGGAAGTTGGTTGGATTGCTGAAGTAAAGTTCAGCCTATCTTATTTATGGCTATTTTATGTTGGGGTTAAGTCTTTTATTTTATGTGCTCAGAACTTATTTGTCCAGATGGATAAAAAGTGTATTTGGTTTTGTAGTTGGCTTTTGATGTGATGTAACCAAACTATTTCTCCGCTGCAATAAAAGTTGTTTTTACTTCCGAAGTACCAATATATTTATCTGTCTTGTTTACTTTTCTATTCTATGCAAAATAAACGCTCCACTAAAATTAAGGCATTCCCTTCGTGAGTGACCTTAATGGAGATGGGGTGTCACAAACTCGGACTCTATCTCAAGCAGAATTCCGAGACAAACGCAATGGCGTAACCTGTTTCACTTAATTCTTCTTTTAAAAAATTAATTACTCTTTAATTATCTCTTTCGTCATGTTTTAAAATTACGGGTTGTTACAAATAAGTTCCATGAACTCGTCATGGGTCACAAATGTAGAAGTTGGAGTTCAAGAGGTGGGCGCAACTATTGTTATAAGACAACTTTCGATCTGGTTCGGCATGGTCAAACCGGATTTTATGTTGGCAGCAAGCTAATTAGTTCCTTTTCTGGGAATGGCTAGGAGGCCTGGAGGAAGGAGGTAGTGTTTCTCCTATACACTATTTTTCAGAGAAATAGATAAAGAAAGGTATCTTCTCAATCGATTTGGTGATCCAATAGCATATAAAAAAACCTAAAAAAACTAAGGATTCAAGTCACTTAGTGAAAGCACTAAAATGCTTGCACAAAAAATGATTCAAATACCTACAAATTCTAATAATGAGAATAAAATGAAGAAAACAGTAAAGAAAAATGAGGAACGCAAAATTCATAGTGGTTCAGCGTGAATTGTCTATGTACACTTTATCATTTCTCTTAATTGTTACCAAAAATTGAGATTACAAGAACAGGGAATAATGAAATCCCGAGTACTACACAATGCAGTGAATAAATTGCATTGGAGAAGCCAGAAAATGCTTTCAAATGTCCCAAGCACTATTTATAGGTGACATATGAATTCAGTTCGGCATGAAACGTGACCGGGAAAATAGGAGTAATGGAGCGAGTGGGGTTAGCAGGCCACGCCATTGGTAATTGCTAATTCGGTTTGGCATGGTCAAACCGAATGTTGGCCAAACCAGAATTTTGTTCACTCTGCTTTGCTGATTCAGGACTTGGCCAATCTAGGATTTCTTGTTTGAGCCTGGCCAATCCGGATGCATGCTCGAATCGAAATGTGCAACGTTGAAGTCGCTTCTGAATTAGGATTGCCTTAACTATGAATCTTCGTGAACTTATTGGACTTGTCAAAAGGCTAGTCAACAAAACAACTAGTCTTAACAATGAGCGCGAGGCTAAGTATAAAAAATTGTTTCACGACATGACCAGTGAGATCAAGTAGGTGTTTCCTTTTGAATTTCTCATAGTTGAATTTGAAACTCCAACAAGTTTTTGGTTAAGAATCCATTTTTGACACTAAATGAATTAATCTCGCTATAGTCCAATATTGCATTCACTTATTTGATAAAACCAAATCCACTCCCGACGCACAGTGATGGTATAACCCTAAAATGAACAATGCTACACGAGTGGTAAATTTTAAGTTCCCTCACAATCGTACCATCTATCCCATATCTGATATTCATATATTAGCCCCATTCATTTCGTGCTAAAAAAAATCTAGATGCACCATTTCCACAAATGAACAAAATGAACTTATTCTAGCTCGTACTCAAACGGGTTGGCATGTTTGAATTGATTATCGAAAATTTAATGCTGCAACGTATAAATACCACTTTCCTCTTTCTTTCATTGACCAAATGCTTAAACATTTGGCCAACCATGAATTATATTGCCTTCTTGATGGTTATTTTGGCTATAATCAAGTTCATATCATTCCTAAAGATCAAGAGAAAATGACTTTCACATGTCCCTTTGAAACCTTTGCATATCAATGAATGTCATTTAGGCTTTGTAATGCCCCAATGACTTTCCAATGAGTCGGTAAATACTTAATTTTTAATTGGAAAAATTACCATTTTGTTGACAAACTAGGCACAGTCCTAGGACATGTCATTTTGAATAAAGCCATTGTGGTAGACAAAGCCAAAATCAATGTTATTTCTAATTGACATTCGATCATGATAGTTGCAATTTGACTCTTTGCGAAAGATTTCAATGAATCGCTTAACCATTGTTTCCTCTTTTAGGAAAAGACTTTCCCTTTGATTTTCACTCTGATTGTGTTTATTTATTCAAATATCTCCAAGAAAATATTTCAACAACAAACATTTCATCATCCAATTGGGAACTTCATTTCAAGATCTTGTATGATGATTTGAACTTTGCGTTTGGTGTTGTATACGCATCAACAAAATCCTTCATATTAACTACTATTCTAGTTTGACTCTAAAGGACACCCATCTCAACTATGTAACCACAGAAGAAGGATTTTATCCATAGAATTTTCACTTGGAAAGTTCATACTTTATTTGAAAGGCTCACACATCATAATCTATATCGACCACTCAGCTCTTGTATACCTATTTCACAAAAGAGGAAAGAAAATCTTGTTTGATATGTTGAATACTTTTACTCTACGAATTTGACCTTAGATCAACGAAAATAAAATATCTTATATTTTCATAGCATAACATTTTTCTCCTCTTCCAAGTGCACCATCTTATTTTCTTCTGAGTTAGAACTTTCATGACGACCAATTCTTTTAAATTGTAATAGATCACTGTGTTGAATCTCGCTACATAGCGTTTTGACTGTGAGAACTATACATAAGCATACATATTGCCATCTAACCTTTTTTTGCAGGAAGATATTCGACAAACATATTAAAGAACACCAAAATGAAGAATGAATATGTTGTAAGAGTCCGTTAGTCCTAGGTATTCATGTTAAAGTCTTCCTTGATGATTACACACACACATATCCATATATATGTTTTCATATTCAAAAGAGCCAAAGAATATATTTTGCCCAGAAAACAGACGTCTGGTTTAAATTAGACAGACGTTTGTTTGCTAAGACAAAATTTAAATTTACCACAATATTCAGACATCTGTTCTGAATTTTTCAGGGGTTTGAATCTACTACGAAATACACTATTTCTTTGCTGTTTCATTTTTCAAATTAAAACAGACATCTGAATAAAATTTTCAGACTTTTGATTACGAAAAGTTGCAACCTATTATGAAGAGTCACAACTCTGTAGATTGTTTCTCTTTATAGAAACTCTTCATGATTAGTTACAACTTTTGTATATAATAAATATGGACATGATTAATTGACTAACTCAACGAATTTCATTCTATCTCTCTCTATATTATTCAAAGCTCTCTAGTTTTCAAAAAGCATACTATTCTCAATATTGTCTTTTATAATCTTTGATAAGCTTCACGTTTATCATCAAGAAAAGACTATAGGAAGGGTGTACTATATATTGACAAAATCATTGTTAACAAGAAGACAAACAAGTCATCAATTATTCTGTATTGTAAGAGACCTCTTCAGTGGTTAAGGCAAGAAAATCCCGTTCAGCTGTTCGGGTAATTGTGAACCTATTCCTCTGGGTGAAGTGAGGGTTTTAGTGTTAGTGAAATACCAGAATTGAGACTGGGACTGGACGTAGGACAGTGGTCCGAACCAGTATAAATCGATTGTGTGATTTACTGCTTTCTACTCTAATACATAAACTACATCCTATTCTCCATTATACACGATCCTACTATCATATAGTCTCTTTCAGTTGGTATCAGATCAAGGTAATCCTATAACCGTAACACCATTATTCGATACTTTGATAAAATGGAGAATAACCCAAGTACTAGCTCAACTACCTTTGCTGGAGGACAATCTACTCAAAACCACCTTTATTCAATGGGCTACACTACAACTACTGGGCTACAGGAACGAGGATTTATATGCAAGCAAGTGGTTTTAGTGCATGGAATGCTACTCAAAAAGAATTTACGGCACCTACAACAGAATATACAACTTGGACAACAGTTCAAAAAGAGGAGGCCAATGTAAATGCAAAAACTATGAATATGCTATACTTTGCACTAGATAGAAATGAGTTCAATCGTGTTAACATTTGTACATTAGCATATCAAATATGGGAAACACACAAGACCATCCATGAAGGAACAAAGAAAGTCAAGCAAACTAAAATTTCAATGCTCAAAAACCAGTTCAATAACTTCAAGATGAAACAAAATGAAACTATCAATGAAATGTACTCAAGATTTCAAGACATTTCACATGCATTGATAGGACTAGGAGAAAAATATACTGACTTTGACATCGTTTCAAAAGTGCTAAATTCTCTGACTGACGACTGGGAAAGAAAAGTACTACCCATTGAAGAAGCAAATGACTTATCAATTATGAAACCAGAAGATCTAATAGGAAATCTTATGTCTTATGAAGTAAATATTCAAGCAAAAAAGGAATTAGCTCAAGAAAATAAAAACGTGGCCTTTCATGCTCATAAAGAGGAATCTGAATCAGAAGACGAAGATCTAGCCTTTATTTGCAAAAAAATTAAGAAATTTATAAAGTATAGAAAAGGAAACTTCAAAAAGATTACCTCAAACAAACCTTCATTTCCAAAATTGGAATGTTACAATTGTCATAAGAAGGGTCATATGGTAAAAGACTGTCAGGAAATGAAAGAAAATCAAAAAAACTTCAACAAAAGCAAGAAACATAAATTCCAGAAGAAGGCTTTTTCTATTATATGGGACGACTCAGACTCAGATTCATCAGATAGTGACAGTGATAGTGAAAGCGAGAATGAACAAGCAAATGTGTGTTTCATGGCACAGGAATCTGAAGTAAGCGAATTATCTTATGAATTAATAGATGTTAGTGCTGAACTTTTAAATATTGTGAAAACTATAAAGAAAAAGCTTAAAGAAACTCGTGAAAATCAGAATAAATCTGAATTTGAAAGAGGCATTTTGAAAGATGAAAAAATAATTCTGGAAGAACTTGAAAAAGTTCAAGGCACTCTTACAAATTCAGATAGTTAACTTTCTCTTTTGAGTCAAGAAATCGAAACTCAAAGGACAAAGAATAATGAAATTATTCTGAAAATCACATGTTGAAAACCAAAATAAAAGAATTAGAATTAGAAAATAAAAGTATTCAAACTAAGTTAGAAAGCATCTCCAAAAATGTTTCTAACTTTAATAAGGGTATATCAAGAATTATAGAAAGTTCTCAACCATCTTCAAATAAACATGGATTAGGATTTAAAAAGGAATCAAAATAAAAAGTGCTAAACTAAAGAGGAAAATTGATTCAAAAATTAAAGATAAATCAAAATCCATAAATAAAATTAAAATATGGATAGCAAAAAATAATATTAATTTGATTAGAAACAAACACAATAATTCATTTATGGAATCTATGCATAATAATAAAAATTATTTATATAAAAGGTATACTAAACCAACTTGGGTTTGGCTTCCTAAGACCTAACTCGTAGGACCCTATCAAAAAGTGGGTGCCAATGTGCTTATTAATATTTTTTGCTGGTACCACTCAAAAAGAGAAAATAGATATTAGACATTGGTTGCTCAAAACACATGAACGGAGACAAAGATATGCTAAACAATATTTTTAAATCTACCTTTACCAAAACAAAATCAACTAGGGGCAAAATGGTCATTTAAAAATCGACAAAAATCTTGAACATGGGAAATGACTCTAATGGATGTTTCCCAAAGTTACATGACCATACGACTACATATGAGAATGAAATAAATATTCTACGATCCTCCGATGTGTAGAATGCGGGTTGTTACATTCTACCCCCCTTAAGAAATTTCGCCCCCGAAATTCCCTAACCAAAATACACAAAAGGGTCCCGCATGCCTATCAACCATAAAACAACAATCAAACATGCAAAACAAGTAAGGTAAGTCTATCCTAGCATGCGGAATAACTAAATTGCAAAGTAAAGCTTACTAGGCAAAGAGTTCTGGATACGCCTTCCTAACGCTCTCCTCTGTCTCCCAAGTACATCATTCTCGTTCTCGCCCCACTGAACCTTGACTAGCTTCAACGCCTTCCTTCGAAGTTGCTTCGTATCGTGCCCCACAATACGAATCGGCTTGCGGATCCCAACCGCCTCGGGTTCTACTTCGAAGTCCTCTAACTGATCAGGTGAAATAGTCATATCTGAGTCGTGAACGAACTTCCTTAGTTGGGAAACATGAAATACATTGTGAACTCCCGCCATTTTCTCTGGTAAGCCAACTCTATATGCCAAATTCCCGACTAGTTCAAGAACAAGGAATGGGCCAACAAATCTTGGTACCAATTTGCCTCTCCTGCCAAATCGTATCACGCTCTTCAACGGAGAAATTTTGATGAAAACCAAGTTACCAACGGAGAATTTCAAGTCTCTTCTCCTCTTATCAGCATAACTCTTCTACCTATCTTGGGCAGCTTTCATTCGTTGTTGAATGATCTTAATCTTATCTGAAGTTTCCCTCACCACATCTGGTCCAAGCATAAACTTCTCGCCAGTCTCTATCTTACATGATGGTGAGTTGCACGGTCTTCTGTACAAAGCTTCATATGGTGCCATACTGATACTGGATTGGTAGCTATTATTATATGCAAACTCTACTAGATGCAAATGGTCATCTCATAATCCACCAAAATCGAATATACAAGCTCTCAAGAGATCTTCCAATATACGATTCACCCACTCCGTCTGACCGTCGGTCTGAGGATGATATGCGGTACTGAGATGTAATTCTGACCCTAGAGCCTCTTTTAAGCTCTTCCGAAACCCACTAGTGAACAACGGGTCTCGGTCACTTACAATGCTTTTGGGTACTCCATGGAATCTCACTACCCACTTCATATACAATTCTGCCAACTTGGCTGCCGTTCTGATCGATTTGACTAGTATAAATCTTGCACTCTTAGTCAACCGATCCACAATTACCCAAATGCTATCATATCCCGATCTAGTCCTTGGTAAACCATTGAAGAAATCCATCGAGACTTGCTCCCATTTCCATTCGGGAATTTCTAATGGTTGCAACAACCCACTAAGCTTCTTTTGCTCGGCTTTAACTAGCTGGCAATTCATGCATTTCGATATAAACTTCCCAACGTCTCTTTTCATCCCTTCCCAGTAGTAAGTTTGTCTCATGTCTCGATACATCTTATTACCACCAGGATGTATATTCAGTTTTGAGTGATGACATTCTCTAAGAACTTCATCTCTCAAACCATTCACATCGGGTACAACTAGCCTTCCATTCTTTCTAAGCCATCCGTCTCGATCAAGCCCATACACATTCATCTCCTCACCGTCGATGTCCATCTCTAACATGGAGATGATTTCTAATAGACTAGGATCGTCCCTCTGGCTGGAACCAATCTGCTTTATCAAAGTGGGTCTGATCGACAAACTAGCTAACATAACTGGGTCCAATTCGCACTTAGGTCTGAAATCAAACCCCGCGATATATTCCAGTTGCTTCCATTCAAGAAACATTGCCCCTAAACTGGCATATCTCTTACTCAAGGCATCAGCTACCGCATTACCTTTCCCAGGTGTGTATGCGATATCAAAATCATACGAAGCCAAGAACTCTAACCATCTCTGCTGACGGAGATTCAGATCTTTCTAGGAGAAAAGAAACTTCAACGATTTATGATCGGTGAACAACTCAAATCTTTCTCCCAAAAGATATTGTCTCCACATCTTTAGCGCAAACACGATCGCAACTAGTTCCAAATCATGGGTAGGATACTTCTTCTCATGCGGCTTTAGCTGCCGACTAGCATAAGCTACAACCCTACCTCATTGCATCAATACAGCACCCAGTCCGGTACCACAAGCATCCGTGTATACCGTCATCTCTTCATTCCCCTTAGGAATGGCTAGCACTGGCGCATGCATCAACCTTTCCTTTAGACTCTTGAATGCATTCACACACACTCCGTCCCAGACGAAGGACTGATTCTTCTAAGTCAACTGAGTCAACGGTACTGCAATCTTGGAGAAGTCCTGGATAAACTTACGATAATATCTAGCTAATCCCAAGAAACTTCCTACATTTATTGCATTCTTTGGCGTAGGCCAATCCTGTACCGTAACCACCTTCGCAGGGTCTACGACAATACCACTATCTGAAACAACATGGCCCAAGAATCTCACTTCCCTTCTCCAAAAAGGACACTTAGAGAATTTCGCTTTCAATTGGTGTTTCCTCAACACCTCCATCACTATCCTTAAGTGTCCCTTTTGTTCCTCCTCTGTCCTTGAGTAAACAAGGATATCATCTACGAACAGAAAACAAACTTATTCAATTGATCTCTGAATACTCGATTCATAAGATCCACAAAATAGGCTGGTGCATCGGTCAACCCAAATGGCATGACCAACCATTCATAAAATCCAGACGGCATCCTAAATGCCGTTTTCGGGACACTCTCATCTGCTACTCGAAGCTGATGAAATCCTGTCGCGAGGTCCAACTGGGAGAACACTCTTGCTCCTTCCAGTTGATCAAACAAATCATCTATCCATGGTAGAGGATACTTATTCTTCCTCGTTACCTTATTCAACTCGCGATAGTCCACACACAAACGAACGGAACCATCTGCCTTAGTGGAAAACACAACTTGTGCTCCCCACTTGGAGACACTTCTTCTAATATATCCCTTCATCAAAAGATTGCTGACTTGCACCCCGAGCTCTCGCTGCTCCCTTGGTGCCATACGACGAAGTGGTGTCACTATAGCTCTGGCATCTTTCACTAATTCAATACGGAACTCAATCTCTCGGTGTGGTGGAAGCCCGGTCACCTCCTCGAAGACGTCCGGATACTGGCCAACCACAGGCACATCTGATATCTCATCTTGCGGGATGTCGAGGGAATTTACAAAACTAGCCATAACCCCATCACTAGGTAGACTACCAAACACTACCCTCCGCCCATCATCCGCCCTAACTATCACCAAAAAGCCCTCACAGTCTACCACCACCCAGTATCTTTGGAGCCAATCGACTCCCAATATAATGCCATCCCCAGTAAAGCCTAAAACAAAGCAATCACAAACAAACATACATCCATGAATCGATAAGACCAAGTTCCTGCAAATCATACTAAGGCTAGTCGAACCACCAATCGGGTTTGTCACAACCAATGGTCTAACGACTATCTCGGGTTTTGGTCCCAACCTATCTACCAGGTCACTAGATATAAAGGAACGGGAAGCCCCAGTATCGAACAAAACTCGAACTGGTACATCATAAATAGAAAGCATACCTTGAAAAACAACATTCTTTCCTTTCTCTGCCGTAGTTGGGGCATTCGACGAAGAAGGAACATCATCAATAGCATCTGCTTCTCCTTAAAAGGTTGCGGACACTTATTGTAACACCCCACTCCCGCTATGGTCACTCGCTAAGGGAATGCCATAACATCGGTGGAGTATTTTAAGTGAATATAGAACAGAGAAATTACAGCAAGACAGATATAAGTAATACTTGAAAATTCAAAACATCATTTCATTGCAGCGGAAAATAAAACATGTTTGGTTACATCACAAAACCATAATAAGAGTCAAGTACAAAATATCCATCCTGATAAATAAAAATACATAATCCCAATACATGAACTGATAGCCATTAAAGAAAAGGGTAAGCTGAGCTCTACATCTAGGGTCCAAGCTCCAAGAGAGTAATAAAAGCAGCCTGATCAAAGCCCACTCGTGATGGGCCCACTCTGAGAACCTGAGGGTTGGGAAAAAGATAAAAACAACGGGGTCAGACATAAGTCTGAGCGAGTCCTATAACTTTAACAATGCAATCATTAAAGTAATTAGGGTATGATATAACTTGGTACGGTGTGACTGGGGATACTCAGTAGCCAATCAGACTTAGAATGAACTAAGATAACGATAAAGACTCACTTACCCACCCAAGGATAATTACTACACTGCACCACACCAGTCATTCCTACCTAAAGGTTGATCACTCCCAAGGACTTAGTAAATTTACCCAGTAGTTTCGTGTACCCCTAGCTGACTACATAGGTGCCGCCTGTCCCTATCTCCACTAGGTGTACCCACTACTCCCAAGCGATCGGCTCCCTACCGTAGATACCCGTGCTGGCCCCACAATGGGGTGTATCACTCCCCATAGTGGCAACCCGATACAACAAATGGTGCACGGCTTATATCTACACAATGCAACAACGTCTTACCTACCAGCCCGGGTCCACACAAGCATATGAAACCCGTTGGACTCGCGTTGCCACCGCTACCCCGTTTTGGCCTCTTATAGTCAAGCCCAATATGCGTGTCCCGTCCTCGACTTGGGTCGAGCCCACAGTGATACGTTTGGGATATTGGTTGAAATGGGCCCCCACAAGCTACCCACCTAAGCTTGTCATTTCTAGTGTATACCACTTAACCCTTTAATCATGTTTTAATTACATGTTCCACTTTGGTTAAGTATTCTAATCGTATTTTCTACTGACACCCAAGGCAACCACTACATTCCACATGCCACCCAAGGCACCCATTTAACCCCTCATGTCCCTCTACATGCTGGTATGGTTAAGTGTTTCTTAATTAATTAATTAAGATCATGACCTCATAAAGACCTCTCACATTAGACCATCTTTTATGACTGCTGGATATGCCGGTTGGGTCCGGGCAGACTTCCGTCATAAAAAGGGTCTAACCTCGTGTCTTTACTTTAATCACGTATTTAATTTATGACTAAGACCTCTCACATTGGGCCAATCATTTGTAGCTACTGGATTGCCGGTCGGTTCCGGGCAGACTTCCGCTACAAAAGGGTCCAACCTCGTGTCTTAGTTGATTAATTACACCTAATTAATCACCCCCATAATTTGTATTAATTATCCCTAATTAATTTCACATTTTTAAGAATATGGGTAGACCTAACTCAATAGGTAAATTCCCAATTCCATAGTATGGGAAGACCTAACTTAATAGGTAAATTCCCAACTCCATAATATGGGTAGACCTAACTTAATAGGTAAATTCCCAATTATGTCCATTCATTTTATGTTATGCTTAAGCATACCAACTTTACACATTTTCTATTAACATGCATATTAACCCCATCGTTTCCCACGTAATTCGTTCTCATGACATGTCATATAAATGGGAAGATTCATTATAAATGTAATGGGTTCAATCTTAGCACAACATTGGCATTTACATGGGTTTAAAAGGTGTCAACTTGCATCATAACATTAAACCCCACTAGCAAAATCATTAACCCAAACTTGCATATGAACTTGCATATAAACTTGCATATGAACTTGCATAACATGTCATACATAGAGGCAAACTTGCATATGCCATGCATATCATAAAAAGAGACAAACTTGCATATGAGCTTGCATATAAACTTGCATATGAACTTGCATATCATGTCATACATAGAGGCAAACTTGCATATGTTATGCATTTCATAAAAAGAGACAAACTTGCATACGAACTTGCATATGAACTTGCATATGAACTTGCATATAAACTTGCATATCATGTCATATCATAAAGGAAAACTTGCATATGTTATGCATATCATAAAAAGAGACAAACTTGCATATGAACTTGCATATAAACTTGCATAACACATCATATCATAAAAAAGAGACAAATTTGCATATGAACTTATAACATATGACAACCACAACTTGCATAAATCCACATTTACATCCATAGCCTCCTAATATCCTATCCTAATTAGTTTAGCAATTGCTTGCTAAAGGCATAGGAACTCACAAATCACTAACTAGCACTCCAATGAGGAAGATTAAGTTGCTAGAGTGGATTAGAACTTGATTAGAGTTGATTTGAGATGCCAACTTCCTCTCAAATTTGGTGGAGGCTCCTTCTAGTTTTGATTTGACGGCATGAGGCGCTTGAATCTATTTTTTAGTATGAATTAGGGTAGTGTTAGGGTGTATTTATAGATTAGGCAAGTGTTTTAGGCCATTAGATTAACCCTAAATTAGATTAGGACCATCAGATCTCGGAAGCTTCTAGAGAATAGCCCAAAACACAGCCAAACCCTAAAATGGTGCACCAGGTTAAACTGGCCGAGCACCCCCTGTCGACACCCAAGTCGACAGGGCTGTCGACTTGGTCCTAGCCAAGTCGACCACCCAGTCGATAGGGCTGTCGATTTGGGTAGGTAGGCGGGAATTTTTCCCTCCTGCGCCCAATGGCTCCAATTTCGAAATTTAAACCCGAATTTTAAATCTGTTTTGAACTTTGAATTTTCTGCAAACTTCATTAGGCCATAACTGGGCCATACGGACTCCGATTTACAAAATTTCGGACTCTATTTCGCGTATTTTTCCGAGACGAACGCTATGACGCAGCCCGTTTCCCCCAATTCTCACATCTGAGATTATTTATTCTGCAATTTGTGAATTTTAGCATTAACTGAAATACGGGGTGTTACATTCTCCCCTCCTTAAAGGATTTCGTCCCCGAAATCTCTAAGCTAAGGAGAATGCATATCCTACCATCCAAACAACCATCTACTCAATCCATCAAACACGGGCATCCATTGTCCTTAAAACAATTTCTAATGATGTATGAGCATATGCAAAAAGTGTGTGTATATGTTCTCTATCTAATGTATGAACATATGCAAACCATGATAGTGCCATGCATCCAATATGTATGCGAGAGAAACCTATCGACACATACTGTATCTATATGAGTGCAAAATCATTCACCAAAATGCATCATCCATATGATAATTCAACCATTATACATCCATAAATATAGCTATCTACACACAATTATATGCAATATGCAATATGAAGTGACTGAGCCGATCTAGTGTCTAAAGTGTGTGTATATGCATCCACGAGCAACCACTAGCAAACACTTGCATCCACTTTCATCCATCAATTATAACATGTCTCAAACACATGTTTCAACCATAGGGTTACCCTACCTAAAGGTCAAAGGTACTAACGAGAGGACATACTAAAGATAAGATAAGTACTAGACAAACGATAAAGGAGAAGTTAAAAGACATACCCTCAAAAAGGAATGGGTACAATGAACGCATCTTCGCTTCCGTCTCCCAAGTAGCGTTGCCCTCATCTTCTCCCCATTGTACTTTGACTAGTTGAACCTCTCGATTCCTCAATTTCCTAGTCTCTGACCCAAGGATGCGAGTAGGAGCTCGTCGAATAGTCGCATCACACTCTACTTCCACTTCTCTAAGCACGCTCGGCTCTACCACCTCTGCGGTCTCATGTAGGCACTTCCTCAAATGTGACACATGGAATACATCATGTACACCACTGAGTCTGTCGGGCAACTCCACACTATATGCCATCCGTCCAATCCTTTCCTTAATAGGAAACGGCCCTACGAACCTTGGTGCTAACTTCCCAACAGATCCAAAGCGAACCACATTCCGTAACGGAGAGACTTTGACAAAGACCATGTCCCCAACTTCAAACTCAAGATCCGTCCTCCTCTTGTCCGCATAAGATTTTTGCCTATCCTGCGCTGCTTTCATCCTTCTTCGAATCAGGTCAATCTTCTCAGAAGTCTCCCTAACCATATCAGGCCCAAGCAAGATCTAATCCGTAGATTCCCACCAACATGTAGGTGATCGACAAGGCCTTCCATAAAGAGCTTCGAAAGGAGCCATACCGATACTGGACTGAAAGTTGTTATTATATGCGAACTCCACCAATGGAAGATGCTCTTCCCATGTACCTCCAAAATCTAAGATACAAAGCCTCAAAAGGTCTTCTAGGACACGATTCACCCTCTCAGTCTGGCCGTCCGTCTGAGGATGATATGCGGTGCTCAGACATAATTGAGTCCCCACTGCTTCTTGCAAACTTTTCCAGAACTCGCTAGTGAAGATAGGATCTCGATCACTCACTATGCTAGAGGGTACCCCATGAAATCGAACTATCACTCGAAGATATACTGAAGCTAGCCATGGAGCAGTCCTCTTGCTCTTCACAGGTATGAAATGGGCACTTTTAGTAAGTCTGTCTAGCACAACCCAAATTCCAGTATTACCCTTTCTCGATCTGGGTAACCCGTCAATAAAATCCATCGAGACGCTATCCCACTTCCATTGCGGAACTTCCAATGGGTGACGCAACCCACCTGGTTTCTTTTGCTCCGCTTTCACCTGTTGGCAGACCAAGCATCAAGCGACATACTCGGCCATATCTTTCTTCATACCGGCCCAGAAGAAAACCCGCTTCATGTCTTGGTACATCTTGTCCCCACCGGGATGAATGGTCATCCTAGAACGGTGTGCATCATCAAGTATAGCCTTCCTCAAACCCTCGTCTTGCGGTACACAAAGTCTACCGTCTCTACGCAAGCACCCCCTATCGTCTAGGGTGTACCTACTCAAATGGCTGGACGACTCCACCCTTATGAGCTTCTCTACCAACTCAACCAACTGTGGGTCGTCCCTCTGTGCTTCTCCAATTCGCCCCAAAAGAGTAGGTCTGACCTCCAAGGATGCTAGCAAACCGGGTATATAGTCAGTGGAAGGTCTGAAATCAAACATCGAGATAAATTACAAGCTTCATTGTTCCACGAACAATGGACTCAAGGATAACATTTTTCTACTCAAGGCGTCCGCCACCACGTTACCCTTGAGTATACGCTATCTCGAAATCATAAGATGCTAAGAACTCCATCCACCTTTGCTGTCTCAAATTCAAATCCTTCTGAGAAAACAAGTACTTCAATGATTTGTAGTCAGTGAACAATTCGAATCTCTCACCAAGTAGATAATGGCGCCAAATCTTAAGTGCAAAAACAATAGCTGCCAACTCCAAATCATGGGTAGGGTAATTTTTCTCATGTGCCCTCAACTGCCTTCCACCATTGGCTATTACCCTTCCCTCTTGCATTAAGACTGCGCCTAGTCCTGTTCCACAAGCATCGGTGTAAACAACAAATGACTTACTCCCATCTGGCAACACTAAAACTGGAGCAGTGGTTAAAGCTCTCTTTAACCGTCGAAACGCATCATCACAGTCTACGTCCCATGTGAAAACAAGATTCTTCTTCGTTAAGCGGGTTAATGGGGCTGATATCTTCGCGAAGTCTTTGATAAACTTCCTATAGTAACCCGCCAACCCTAAGAAACTTCTTACTTCGGTAGCATTCTTCGGAACCTTCCAATCTTGAATTGATACTACCTTCGCGGGATCCACAGCTTTCCCTTCCTTGGAGACCACGTGCCCCAAGAACCGCACTTCCTTCCTCCAGAAGTGACATTTAGAGAATTTAGCCTTAAGGCTATGTGCTCGAAGAGTCTTCAACACCTCCCCAAGATGTAGGGCATGCTCTTCTTCACTCTTAGAAAATACTAAGATATCATCCACAAAGACCACCACGAACTTATTAAGGAACTCCCTGAACACCCTACTCATCAAATCAACAAAGTATGCAGGGGCGTTCGTCAACCCAAATGGCATCACCAGCCACTCATAGAAACCATCCGGAGTCCTAAAGGCAGTCTTGTCTATGCTATCCTCAGCCACCCTCAACTGATGAAACCCCGTGGCTAAGTCCAACTGAGAAAATACTGAAGCGCCAACCAACTAATCGAAAAGATCATCAATCCTCGG
Source organism: Allium sativum (assembly GCA_030737875.1). Lineage (NCBI taxonomy): Eukaryota > Viridiplantae > Streptophyta > Magnoliopsida > Asparagales > Amaryllidaceae > Allium > Allium sativum. Next base: position 36,084,357 of record JASFAX010000020.1, on the reverse strand, counting down.
CAATGGGTGCCTATTCTTCTTTGTGAGCTTGTTGAGTTCTCTATAGTCTACACAAAGTCTGAGGGACCCATCCGCCTTCGTAGCAAAAACTACTGGAGCACCCCACTCCGATATACTTCGTCTTATGAATCCCTTCTCAAGCAACTCCCCTACTTGCTTATGGAGTTCCCTCCTCTCACGAGGAGCCATGTGGCGCACTGGTAAAGATACAGGTTTAGCGTTATCCACCAGATATATTCGGAAGTCAATCTCCCGCTTCGGAGGTAAGCCCTTCACCTCCTCAAACACATCCGAGTATTCCCGGACCACTCTAACAGATTGCAAACTCTCGACTGAAGCGTCAAGCGATTCATGATAACTTAGCATAAAAAAATCCATGGGATTACAAGAGATCTCGAGAGTGTTACCCAAGCGGGTCATGAGCCTAACAACTCTCCTTTCGCAATCAAGAACGGCACCATTACTGGATAACCAGTCCGTGCCCAAAATCAAACCATAGCCCGTGAAGCCCAAAATAAAAGCATCACATCTAAACTCAATGCTAAGTATAGAAATCTTCAAACCCAAACATATCATGGACAAATAAGTGGAGCCCCCAATTGGGTTTGAAACAACCAAGGGATCATCTACTAGACTGGTGTCTAAGTGCAGTGAATCAACTAATGATGATGAGATAAACGAATGCTATGCGCCAGAATCAAACAATGTACGGACAGGATGATCAAATAGAAAAACCAGACTTTCAACGGAAATAGTTCTACCTCTTTCCTGAATCGGTGGAATCGCGAGAGCATGTACTTGCCCCCTAGTCTGACTCGGTGCCATAAGAGCTTGCACCTGTCCTCCTGAGGTAGATCCCGTCCTTTGCCCCTTCTTAGGGCAATCCTTCAGTAGATGCCCTGCTTCGCCACAGTTATAGCAGCCAGTCTTCTTCTTCCTTTGACAATCTTTGCTTATGTGGCCTGGTATCCCGCAATTGAAGCACTTCTTCTTTCCCTTGCACCCGTTGCCTTTCCCCCCTTTGTTTTGCTGTTGTTGCTGAGGTCTCTTTTGATCTCCCTTCTTCTCGGGTGCCTTATTAGCATTGGGACCCTTTTCTTCTTCATGCATGAGTGCCATGTCAACTAGCTTCTCAAAGGTGGCCCCCATAGGGATATGAGTCATAGCCAATCCATGCATTGGTTCATTCAAGCCTTTCACGAATCTCAAAGCCTTCTTCTCCGGTGTATTTACTTGATTAAACTTGTTGACATATTCCTTCACTGAGAGATTTCCTTGCTTTAGAGTCAAGAATCTTTCCATATACAAGTTTTCCTCCGCCCTTGAGAGAAACTTTGCCACAAATCTTTGCCTAAAATCCGCCCAAGAGCCAACGGGGCGTTCTCCATTAGTGACCTCCCACCAGAATGAGGCCTCTCCCTTCATTAACCAAGCAGCTAACTTGACTTTCTTTCCTTCTTCCATCTCAAAGATATCTATCAACTCCTCCACCTCCTTAAGCCAATCTCTAGCCTCCACAAAAGTTTCTGATCCTTGAAAAGGTTTCCCTCCCATAGCTTTAAATTCCTTGCAAGTCTTAGCAAAAGTATCCCTGCGAGGAGGAGGGGGAGGAGGAAGATCGGGTGCTACGGTTGGTGGAGGAGCATTTGCTGGACCCGCAGTGGTAGCCCTAGCCTCCATCAATCTCCTTTACCATACTGGTATCGTCACACCCTCCGGAAAGTTAAGATCCTCAGCCATGCTGAAACGAAAAAGGAAAGATTCAAAACGGAGAATTCGAAAGATAAAGATATGGCTATTGGGGAATATGCTTTTCTTTCAAAAACTTTTCTCTTTAAAGACATGTTTTTGAAAATATCTCTTCCAAAAATGATTTTAGAAAAATAGTTTTCTAAAAATCTTATCTGTTCCGGTAACCTTTGCTCTGATACCACGTGTAACACCCCACTCCCGCTATGGTCACTCGCTAAGGGAATGCCATAACATCGGTGGAGTATTTTAAGTGAATATAGAACAGAGAAATTACAGCAAGACAGATATAAGTAATACTTGAAAATTCAAAACATCATTTCATTGCAGCAGAAAATAAAACATGTTTGGTTACATCACAAAACCATAATAAGAGTCAAGTACAAAATATCCATCCTGATAAATAAAAATACATAATCCCAATACATGAACTGATAGCCATTAAAGAAAAGGGTAAGCTGAGCTCTACATCTAGGGTCCAAGCTCCAAGAGAGCAATAAAAGCTGCCTGATCAAAGCCCACTCGTGCTGGGCCCACTCTGAGAACCTGAGGGTTGGGAAAAAGATAAAAACAACGGGGTCAGACATAAGTCTGAGCGAGTCCTATAACTTTAACAATGCAATCATTAAAGTAATTAGGGTATGATATAACTTGGTACGGTGTGACTGGGGAAACTCAGTAGCCAATCAGACTTAGAATGAACTAAGATAACGATAAAGACGCACTTACCCACCCAAGGATAATTACTACACTGCACCACACCAGTCATTCCTAACTAAAGGTTGATCCCTCCCAAGGACTTAGTAAATTTACCCAGTAGTTTCGTGTACCCCTAGCTGACTACATAGGTGCCGCCTGCCCCTATCTCCACTAGGTGTACCCACTACTCCCAAGCGATCGGCTCCCTAACGTAGATACCCGTGCTGGCCCCACAATGGGGTGTATCACTCCCCATAGTGGCAACCCGATACAACAAATGGTGCACGGCTTATATCTAAACAATGCAACAACGTCTTACCTACCAGCCCGGGTCCACACACGCATATGAAACCCGTTGGACTCGCGTTGCCACCGCTACCCCGTTTTGGCCTCTTATAGTCAAGCCCAATATGCGTGTCCCGTCCTCGACTTGGGTCGAGCCCACAAAGATACGTTTGGGATATTGGTTGAAATGGGCCCCCACAAGCTACCCACCTAAGCTTGTCATTTCTAGTGTATACCACTTAACCCTTTAATCATGTTTTAATTACATGTTCCACTTTGGTTAAGTATTCTAATCGTATTTTCTACTAACATCCAAGGCAACCACTAGATTTCCACATGCCACCCAAGGCACCCATTTAACCCCTCATGTCCCTCTACATGCTGGTATGGTTAAGTGTTTCTTAATTAATTAATTAAGATCATGACCTCATAAAGACCTCTCACATTAGACCATCTTTTATGACTGCTGGATATGCCGGTTGGGTCCGGGCAGACTTCCGTCATAAAAAGGGTCTAACCTCGTGTCTTTACTTTAATCACGTCTTTAATTTATGACTAAGACCTCTCACATTGGGCCAATCATTTGTAGCTGCTGGATTGCCGGTCGGTTCCGGGCAGACTTCCGCTACAAAAGGGTCCAACCTCGTGTCTTAGTTGATTAATTACACCTAATTAATCACCCCCATAATTTGTATTAATTATCCCTAATTAATTTCACATTTTTAAGAATATGGGTAGACCTAACTCAATAGGTAAATTCCCAATTCCATAGTATGGGTAGACCTAACTTAATAGGTAAATTCCCAACTCCATAATATGGGTAGACCTAACTTAATAGGTAAATTCCCAATTATGTCCATTCATTTTATGTTATGCTTAAGCATACCAACTTTACACATTTTCTATTAACATGCATATTAACCCCATCGTTTCCCACGTAATTCGTTCTCATGACGTGTCATATAAATGGGAAGATTCATTATAAATGTAATGGGTTCAATCTTAGCACAACATTGGCATTTACATGGGTTTAAAAGGTGTCAACTTGCATCATAACATTAAACCCCACTAGCACAAATCATTAACCCAAACTTGCATATGAACTTGCATATAAACTTGCATATGAACTTGCATAACATGTCATACATAGAGGCAAACTTGCATATGCCATGCATATCATAAAAAGAGAAAAACTTGCATATGAGCTTGCATATAAACTTGCATATGAACTTGCATATCATGTCATACATAGAGGCAAACTTCAATATGTTATGCATATCATAAAAAGAGACAAACTTGCATATGAACTTGCATATAAACTTGCATATCATGTCATATCATAAAGGCAAACTTGCATATGTTATGCATATCATAAAAAGAGACAAACTTGCATATGAACTTGCATATAAACTTGCATAATACATCATATCATAAAAAAGAGACAAATTTGCATATGAACTTATAACATATGACAACCACAACTTGCATAAATCCACATTTACATCCATAGCCTCCTAATATCCTATCCTAATTAGTTTAGCAATTGCTTGCTAAAGGCATAGGAACTCACAAATCACTAATTAGCACTCCAATGAGGAAGATTAAGTTGCTAGAGTGGATTAGAACTTGATTAGAGTTGATTTGAGATGCCAACTTCCTCTCAAATTTGGTGGAGGCTCCTTCTAGTTTTGATTTGACGGCATGAGGCCCTTGAATCTATTTTTTAGTATGAATTATGGTAGTGTTAGGGTGTATTTATAGATTAGGCAAGTGTTTTAGGCCATTAGATTAACCCTAAATTAGATTAGGACAATCAGATCTCGGAAGCTTCTAGAGAATAGCCCAAAACACAGCCAAACCCTAAAATGGTGCACCAGGTTAAACTGGCCGAGCACCCCCTGTCGACACCCAAGTCGACAGGGCTGTCGACTTGGTCCTAGCCAAGTCGACTGCCCAATCGACAGGGCTGTCGACTTGGGTAGGTAGGCGGGAATTTTTTCCCTCCTGCGCCCAATGGCTCCAATTTCGGAATTTAAACCTGAATTTTAAATCTGTTTTGAACTTGAATTTTCTGCAAATTTCATTGGGCCATAACTGGGCCACACGGACTCCGATTTACAAAATTTCGGACTCTATTTCGCGTATTTTTCCGAGACGAACGCTATGACGCAGCCCGTTTCCCCCAATTCTCACATCTGAGATTATTTATTCTGCAATTAGTGAATTTTAGCATTTACTGAAATACGGGGTGGTACACTTATCCTTATGATGTCCCACTTGACCACAATTGTTGCACTTTATTTCCGCTGGCTTGGCCTGACATTGTTTAGCATAATGGCCCTTCTTACCACAACTAAAGCACTCAACATCCTTCTTGTTCTTTTTCTGGCCACCCTTAGATTGGCCTTGCTTCCTCTTATTCTGAGAGTTATTCTTGCCTCCACCACCTGCTTGCGGCTTTGGCCATTCTGCAGATGCAGCCTCAGTCTTTGACTTAGGGTAAAGACTCTCTGATCTCAGAGCTTTCCCCACAGTCGATTCAAAAGTCTCATCGATGTGATTGATAAGCCTTTCCCCCAAGTATCCATCCAACCCAGTAATGAACTTGTCATTCTTCTTCTCAGGAGTGTCGATAAGAGATAGTCCATACTTCGATAAAGTGTTGAACTCAGCAATATAGTCAAAAACTGTCCTTCCACTCTGCTTGAGTTCCAAGAATCACTTAAACAACACTGACTTCTGGGCAGTTAGAATGAACTTCTCGCTAAAGCGAGCCTTGAACTGATCCCAGGTAACCTGATCTTCTGGGGTAGCTGTTCTAATAGCATTCCACCAATTCATCGCTCGCCCTTGCAGCTGACGAGACGATAGCCTTCTCTTCATCGCATCCTCGAGACCCAAGTCATCGAAGATACGGTCACGGCTATCCATCCAGTCCGGAACATATGCGGCCGACTTCTTCCCGTGGAACGGCTTCCCACCAAGGTCAGTGTAATCTTTGCACAATTTGGCGAATTCGACCCTAGGCGCCTGCACTACTGGGCCAACACCAACTCCGGGATCGGGAACTGCCCCTTTCACTTCTCTAAGCATGTGTCTCATGAGATTAGTAAACATCACCCTCATGTCAGCGGCATTCCCATGGTTGGTCCCTCTACCAGCACCCCTCGTGTCTCGACTCATCGTCAATCTGTAGAAGGGAAACGATTAACGACACCATAGTGGTGCTAGTGCAATGTGACTTCATTCTTATACTACCAAGAGTATATATATATATATATATATAGCTTTTGAAAACCAAAGTAATCACAAATACGCGCTCTCATATACATACTATCTCTCCCTAGTGTCTTTCCCTAGGTTAACTACGCAACCTAGAGCTCAGATACCAAGTGTGACGGCCCGCCGCGCACCAACCAACATTTACTCCAAAGGTGCGCTGTACACACGTCCAGTTAGCACGGAACGGGTCGTCAGAAGGAAAAGGAAGAAAGAAATGAACATGCAGCGGAAAATGTAAGTACAGCTTATGATCCAAAGTTAAACATTATTACAACTTTTCAAACTGTCTCAAAGCAAAAGCAAGATAAAGGAGGTACACTACTAATGCCCAAGTAGCGACCACCAACGACACAGGGAGAATATATATATATATCATACGTGGAAACCTCCTGCCCGCCTCTGAATCAGCTACTCGCGCATCACCAGCTAACCTGTCTCTAGTCTGCTCGTGTGAGCAACCAGATTAATAAGAGGAGACATAAAACTCTGGGTCAGACATAAAGCCTGGTATGAGCGATAAGCATCTAAAGTGAACAATAACAGGTGGACTAAAACATACATGAACCTGGACCTGCAACCAAAGAGTTAGCACTATATACTGCACAATACTCTAAGGTGCCATATCAAATGGTGTAAAAATACGGAGGTGGGGGGTGTGCATGTCATAGTGATGGCAAACAATCAAACATAGCATCCATCCTCACATCTCTCACTCATTGTGTAAAGCATACGACATTCACCACTTCGATCACCCATCCTTGCTACGATCACTTTGCCCCATGAAGTCATAAATGGCTTCACTGCACTAATAACGTAGCCACTAGTCCTTTGCTATGTCCACTTGCCCCATGGAGTTATTCACCCAATCTGCGCTGGCTCATAGTCTTACTACGCATCACCTTGCCCCTCAAGTCATAATGACTCTACAGCACTAATAACGTAGTCTTGCTACCATCACCTTGCCCCGCGAGTCGCAATGACTCTACTGCACTGATAAGTAGCCCATCATCCATTTTTAGTGGTGAATCGAAATTATGAACATCGACGACTCCTTAGCACACGTCCCGCAGCAAAGCCCAACCATGAAGTGAACTCATTGGTTCCCAATTGGATCCTGAGCTCTAACTTCCCATATTGGACTACCTTTGCATCTTGGGTTATTGGTCAATACTGGGTCGGATCGGGTTCCCTTCAAGCTATCGGTTCGGGTCGGGTGACTACGTTGAGTCGGTTCGGTGTGTTGTCTGCCCCTGTAGCGGTTCGGTTCAGGTTCACAGCACTGCGTCGATTCGGGTCGGGTGTCCCCCTTCGGGTCGGGTGCCATCTCCCATCCAGTTCGTGCTCCCGCTCCGATCAGCTCCTTCGTTCTTCACATGCTCCGATCCGAACCCTCCTCCTTTATCCGATCCGATTCCAGTTCAATTTGCATGGCCTTCCTTTTTGCCAGTTTTCTCAAGTGTCAGGTTCCGATCCGATCGAATCCCTTGCCCAGTTCAACTTATCCGATCCGAGCCACCATATCTGATCCGATCCGATCCTGCACTGTTTCCTGAAGCTTTTCTAGCATGTGTTTACGCCATTCGACGACGTTTTCGACCATTCAAACTATTGAAATCAATCACAAAGCATATCATATAGTCATAGCAACATGCATAATCAACCACAAACATCAAAACATCAACATGATAGGTTAAAATGGATCAAACATTCCCAAAACACGATATTTCCCCTTAAGCATGTTTAGGTGAAGCTAATGATAAAATTAACAAAACTTAACCAAATTAACCCAAATTCGTATCAGAGGTCTAAAACATCATTTAAGAATTTATGAACATTTTTCCCAAATTTATTAGTGTATAAATTCGCTAATTAACACTAATAACCCTTAATTAGCCCTAATTAGTACAAAACTATGCAAATCACTCACCCTAGCCATAAACAAACTAAGATATGAAATAAATCTCTGATTTGATGCAAATCCCAATGCTAAACAGCAGCTCCAATGTTGATTTGGTGTAGATCTTCCTTGATTAGATGTTGCTAAGCTAAACCCTTGATTAAAAGATGATTTGGAGGTGATTTAGAGGTTGGAGGCCATTTTTAGGGTTCCTTGGTGATAAGTGGAGGCTAGAAAACTGAAATGGAATAATTCTCTAACTCATTTCAGCCTCCGCATAACCCTAATCCCGAAATGGGTTACGGGTCTATTCATTAATCACCATATTTGGCCCGGTTAAGCAGTTTTTCACCTTCCAAACCTTAATTCAGCCATATCTCCCAAATGTTAAGTCCGTTTGGCTATTATGACCACTCGCGGAAAGGTAAACCATCAAACGAATCTAATGGAAGTGGTTTCATGTCAAAATTCCTTTCCAATCAAAAGTTATGGCCAAAACAAGATCAACTAGGGGCAAAATGGTCATTTAAAAATCGACAAAAATCATGAACATGGGAAATGACTCTAATGGATGTTTCCCTAAGTTACATGACTGTACGACTTCATATGAGAAAGAAATAAATATTTTACGATCCTCCGATGCGTAGAATATGGGTTGTTACAATCTCAGTAGGTATAACCTAGATGATAAGGGTTAGTTACGCAGTGATGGTAGACTTTGTGTACCACGAGACGAGGACTTGAGGAAGACCATTCTTGATGATGCACATCGTTCGAAGATGAACATTCATCCCGGCGGGGACAAGATGTGCATGGACATGAGACGAGTTTACTTTTGGGCCGGTATGAAGAAGGATGTGGCCGAGTTTGTCGCTGGATGCTTGGTATGCCAACAAGTAAAAGCAGAGCAAAAGAAGACCGGTGGGTTGCTTCACCCACTGGTGATCCCACAATGGAAGTTTGAGAGTGTCTCGATGGACTTGGTTGATGGGATACCGAGATTGAGGAAGGGTAATACGGGGATTTGGGTCGTGGTAGACAGACTTACTAACAGTGCCCATTTCATTCCCGTGAAGAGTAAGAGGACTGCTCCATGGTTAGCCTATGTATACCTTCAAGAGATAGTTCATTTGCACGGTGTTCCTTCTGGCATAGTGAGCGACCGTGATCATATCTTTACTAGCGAGTTTTGGAGGAGCTTGCAAGAGGCAGTAGGGACTCAGTTATGTTTGAGCAGCGCATATCATCCTCATATGGACGGCCAGACCGAGATGGTGAATCGTATTCTAGAGGACCTTTAGAGGCTATGTGTTTTAGACTTTGGAGGTACATGGGAGGAGCATATTCCTTTGGTTGAGTTCGCATATAATAATAGCTTTCAGTCTAGCATTGGCGTGGCACCTTACGAGGATCATTATGGACGGCCGTGTCATTCGCCTATATGTTTGTGGGTATCTACGGATAAGATCTTACTTGGGCCCGATATGATTAGAGAGACTTCGGAAAAGATCGATTTGAGTTGAAGGAGGATGAAGACGACGCAAGATAGGCAGAAATCTTATGCGGACAAGAGGAGGACAGATCTTGAGTTTGATATTGGGGACATAGTCTTTATCAAGGTGTCTCCATTATGGAATGTTGTTCGCTTTGGATCCGTTGGGAAGTTAGCACCAAGGTTCGTTGGGCCACTTCCTATTAAGGAAAGGATTGGACAGAAGGCGTATAGATTGGAGTTGCCCAAGAGACTCTGTGGTGTACACGACGTATTCCACCTATCACATTTGAGGAAGTGCTTGAATGAGACCGCGGATGTGGTAGAGCCAAGCCTTCTTAGAGAGGTGGAGATAGAGCGTGATGCAACAATTCGATGAGCTCCTACATGCATTCTTGGGTCGGAGATTAAGAAGTTGAGGAATCAAGATGTCAGGCTAGTCAAAGTGCAATGGGGAAATGATGAGAGCGATGCTACTTGGGAGACGGATGAGAAGATGCGTTCATTGTACCCTTTTCTTTTCAAGGGTATGTCTTTTAATCTCTACTTTATCGCCTTGCTTGTACTTGTTTTATCCTTAGTATGTCCTCTCGCTAGTAACTTTGACTTTTAGATACGGTAGTCCTATGGTTGAAACATGTGTTTGAGACATGTTATGTATGATGGATGCATGTGGATGCAAGTGTTTGCTAGTGGTTACTCGTGGATGCATATACACACACTTTACGCACTAGATCGGCTCAGTCACTTTCATATTGCATATTGCATATAAATGGATCTATTTAGTAAAATGATTGTACATTGAATGTGTGTATCATATGGATGTTGCATTTATATGGATGGTTGTGCACACATGTAGTATTGATATGTATAGGGTTCTTTGTGTACATGATGGATACATGGCACTATCATTATTTGCATTAAGAAGGTCAATTGAATTAGTGGACCGCCTGATTTAGCATTAGTATACGAATATATATACACACTATGCATATGTACCTGAAAAGCATTAGAAATCTTTTAAGGACCATGGTTGCTTGTTATTGATGGTTGAGTAGATGGATGATTGGATGGTAGGATACGTTCTCCTTGACTTAGAGATTTCGAGGACGAAATCCTTTAAGTAGGGGAGAATGTAATACCCCGAATTTTTGAATAATCGAATTAACTAAATTAAAGAATAATTAATCTCAGATGTGAGAATTAAGGGAAACGGGTTGCGCCATTGTGTTCATCTCAGAATTCTAGTTGATATAGAGTCCCAGTTTGCATAAAACAGATAACGGATGAAGGAGATATGGATGAACGAAGTTAGGCGGAAAAACCAGAAAAAATTATAATTGCACTGGCGCACTTGTGAAGTGCTCCAGTACAAAAGTGGCACTGGCGCACCTGCCAAGTGCGCCTAGGCCGAGCAAAAAGCCTACATAGCTTTCTGGTGCAATCTGATCCATATTGTGACTCATTGTTGAGTCCTTTCTGACTCCTTGCTGAGTCATTAGGGCTGAGATGTCATCCTATCCTGATTGAGTTGTTTTGATTAACCCTAAGATCATCCGACGGCTATAATTAAATTAAAATTCTATATAAACATGGGTAGACTCAAACTTTAAAATCAAATAAAAATCTGAATCATGGCCGTCATGATGTCATCTTGTAACCTAGAGTAGTCACCACCAACTAGAGGGAAATCAAAGCTAATCAACTCAATTATATTCAACTCAATTCTATTCAACTCTAATCTAAACAATAACGAATCTACTACAATGGCGAGCTAAATAAATTTTAGAACTCAGATTTCAGAACGCAAGACCTTCTTTATGTGAGTTCGATTTCTTTAATAAGATAATTAACAATTTAATTGGACTGAGCTACGATTTGGATTATATGGTTATGTTGTGAATCATTGACCGTATGTTATAATTTATGTTGTAAATCTATGATGTTATTATCTATGTTGTAAAGCTGTAATGTTATCGTCTATGTTGTAAATCTATGTTAATTGTTGGCTTATGTACAATCAACTCATAATGATGTTTCATACGCTAGTTCGGTTATGTTGTTGGAACTAATTCATATGTTAAATCACATGTATGTATGCAAGTTTAGATGTTAATTTATATATGAATTATATGCAAGTTAGTGAGAATCATATACAACCTTACTTGTTTCATGACATCTATTTTATTTGTAAATTGGATCTAAGGTTAGGCTATGACATGTTTGCGTTAGATGCAAGTTTACATCGTAGTTTATGTTATATAAATCACATATGCAAGTTTACACATTATGATTAGATCTATGACATCCATAGTTTATGCAAGTTTGTGATTATTGCCTATGCAAGTTTAGACCTTATGATTAGATCTATGATATCCATAGTTTATGCAAGTTTGTGACTATTCCCTATGCAAGTTTACACCTTATGATCAAATCTATGACATCCATAGTTTATGCAAGTTTGTAACTTTGGCCTTTGCAAGTTTTAGATGAAAAACCTTATTCACACAAGCAAGTTCACCGCTTATGTTTAGATCTAGTTTTTATTATATGGATGTTGTGATGTTTTCTCTTTATTCCATAAGTTAGACTATTCGAGTGTAACGTATATTTCACGTTAAACGAACGAATGTACAACGTGGGGCAAGGGGATAACATTAAAAGATTTAATATTGAGAATTGACATAAATGTCTTAAATGTGATGGTAATTGGTATAATTTATATACCATAAACAGATGGACATAATTGAGTCAGTTATGGACATAGTTAAATTTGTAATTGATTGACAATTTGAATAGGGAAATTAATTCGAATTGGGGATAATTAATTAGGTGTAGTTAATCGCCTAAGACATGAGGTTAGACTCGTTTGTGGTGTAAGACTGCCCTGACCCGCCCGGAAAATCCAGCTGCCACAAATGCCAGTCTAATGTGGGAGGTGTTAGGCATAAATTAAATGCGTAACAGTTGTAAAGACACGAGGTTAGGCTCGTTTGTAGTGTAAGACTGCTCGGACTCGCCCGCAAATCCAACTGCCACAAATGCCAGTCTAATGTGGGAGGTCTTTACAAGGTTACGATCTTAATGAATTAAGAAACACTTAACCAGATAAACATGTAGTGGGACATAAGGGGGTTATGTGGGTGCCTTGGGTAGCATGTAGAATTTAGTGGGTGCCTTGGGTGGCATATGAAATACGATTAGATGCACTTAACCAAGATTGAAACATGTAAGAAGACATGAATAAGAATGGGGTTAAGTAGGAAAAACCTTAGAGGGGACCAAGCATAGGTGGAAAGCTTGTGTCATGCATGGGGCCCTTTTTAAACCAGTAACCCATTATGTATCTTTGTGGGCTCGACCCAAGTCGAGGACGGGACACGTGAACTAGATTTGATTGTAAGAGGTCAAAACGGGCCAGCGGTGGCAACACAAGTCCATCGGGTTCATATGTGTGTGTAGGCCCGGGATGGTAGGTAAGACGTTGTTGCATCGTGTAGATATAAGTCGTGCATTTTTGGTTGTATCGGGTTGCCACTTTGGGGAGTGATGCACCCCACTATGGGGCCAGCACGGGTATCTACGAGTTAGGGAGACGATCGTATGGGGGTAGTGGGTACATCCAGTGGAGATAGGGGCAGACGACACCTATGAAGGTAGCTAGAGGTACATTAAACTGCCATTATCATTATTAATTTTTGTAGGCGGGATCAACCTTTAGGGTGACTAATGGTGGTACAGTGTAATGATTATCTTATAATGACTAGGGGTGCCTTTAACGTTTTTTTGGTTCATCTTATTTCCTCGTTTTGTTCTGTCATACCCAATTGCTCACAGTCATTTCCTTATTTTCCAGCTTATGCCTTAGCCAAGTTGTTTTGATAATTATATTGTTAAAGTTATCGCACTCGCCAGACTTTATGTCCAACCCCCTTTTCTTTCCACCTCTTTTCTTCCTCCCCTCCCCCCCCCCCCCACCTCGCGGTTTGCAAGGAGGGAATACTACAGCTTAGGGCCGATTTCTTTCAGTTGCTTGAAGAGAGTAGATGTATCACTTGGGACTTTGTCATCTTTATGGCTTTGCTTATGCTCTATGAGGATTTACCCATTCATGTTATTTAAGTATTTGTTTCTTTATGTACTTAGAAGTTTTTGGAAAAGACTACTGATCCTGTTGTAATTGTTTTGGATACTACTTATGTAAAGTCGTTTTGAGTTATGATGAAATACAATAAGTTTTTATCTTACGCTGTGTTGTTTTATTTACCTATTCTTGTAATTTATCTGTTCTATACAACAATAATGCTTCATGGACATTAATGCATTCTCTTTGTGAGTGACATTAATAGACGTGGGGTGTTACAATGCAAGCATTTCCGCAAATGAGAAACATGGAAAGCAACATTAACACCGGATAGTCCCTCTAGCAGCTTTACTCTATAGACCATTTGGCCAATCCTTTCTTTTATGGCAAATGGTCAAACGAATCTTGGTGCCAACTCCCATACTGATCCAAAGCAAACCACATTCCTTAAAGGTGATACCTTAATGAAAACCTTGTCTCCCACCATAAACGCAATATTAGTCCTTCTCTTATCTGCGTTGGACTTCCGCCTATCCTGAACTGTCTTCATTCGTCTACGGATAAGATTAATCTTTTTGGATGTTTCTGTAACCATAACTGGTAAATGTAGAAGTTTTTCTATAGATTCCCACCAACAAGTTGGTGATCTACAGGGTCGTCCATACGATGCTTCTGATGGTGCCATGCCAATACTACCTTGATAACTATTGTTTTACGTGAACTCCACTAAAGTAAGGTCTTCTTCCTAAGTCCCTCTGAAATCTAGGACATACAGCCTTAAAAGATACTCAAGAACTCTGTTCACCATTTCTGTCTGTCCATCTGTCTGAGGGTGATAAGTTGTTCTCAAACACAACTATGTACCCAATGCTTCTTGCTAAATCCCCAAAAATTCACTAGTGAAGATGGGGTCACGATCAGTTACGATGTCGGAAGGTATCCCATGAAGATGGACTATCTCACGAATGTAAACTGTTGCCAACCATGTAGTAGTCCTCTTATTCTTAATCGGAATTAAATGAGCGCTCTCTCATCTATCTATAAGATCCATAGAGACGCTCTCCCACTTGCACTGCGGGACTATCTACTACAACCCAAATACTGGTGTTGCCTTTCTTTGATCGAGGCAAACCATCTATGAAATTCATAGAGACGCTCTCCCACTTCCAATGCGGGACCTCCAAAGGATGAAGTAAACCACCGGGCTTCTTTTGCTCAGCTTTAACTTGTTGGCGAACCAAACATAGAAAAACAAACTCCACCACTTCTTTCTTCATCCCAGCCCAAAAGAAAACCCTCTTCTTATCCCTATACATTTTATTGCCACCTGAATGAATAGTCATCTTAGAATGATGGGATACCTCTAGGACTGTCTTCAACAAACTCCCGATTCAGGAAACATAAAGCCTCCTATATCGTCGCAACTTCCGTCTATCATCTGGGGAATATCTACTGAAGTAACTAGAAATCTCCCTTTTCCTAAGCATATCCAAGATGTTTGAAACCTATGGATCCTCTCGCTATGAAGCCCCTTTCTGATCGATAAGAGTAGGTTGCACCTCAGTGATGCTAATAAGCCAGGTCAAAACTCAGTGGAGGCTCCAAAGTCAAAAGTTGATATAAACTACATGTTTTTCCTTTCCATAAATAGAGGACATAAAGCTATCCTCTGCCTACTCAATGCGTCTGCCACCACATTACCCTTGCCAAGGGTATAAGAAATCTTGAAATCATAAGATGCTAGGAACTCCATCCACCTTTGTTGCCTTAAATTAAGATCCTTCTGCTAGAATAAGTACGCGAAAGATTTATAATTGTTGTGAAACTCAAACTTATCACCAAACAAATAATGACACCATGTCTTAAGCGCGAATACTATGGCAGATAGCTCTAAATCATGTGCAAGGTAGTTCTCTTCATGAACTCTTAGTTGTCTACCCCCGTAACATAATACCCTTCCTCTTGCATCAGAACCGCACAAGCCCTGTACCACATGCATCAGTGTAGTATGTGAACACTTTGTTTCTATCGGGCAAGGTCAAGATTAGGGTTGTTGTCAGAGCCCTCTTCAATCATTGGAAAGCAACATCACAATCTATATCCCAAGAAAATTTCAGATTCTTCTTCATCAGCCTGATGAGTGGGCTGATATCTTTGTGAAGCCCTTAATGAACTTCCTATAAAAGCCTACTAATCCAAGAAAGCTTCTCACCTTTGGTGCATTCTTTGTGATTTTCCAATCTGGAACTTCAACTACCTCTGTTGATCTACTACTATTGATGGCCTTTTTAGTCAAAGCCGCCGCACATGAAATCTCAAGTTAATAGTACGTTCAAGTATTGAGAACATCCTCATAAGACTGGAAACGACTTAGTTGAAGTCACATTATAAACAAAGAATGTAACAATCCGGATTCCGATGGACCGAATTTTTTCAAAAATCCTAATCCACCGAAAACCGATTTGGTTTGCTCTAGTATCCTACAGAAAAGACAAAGACATGAAACATGTCAGAGTTCGGAAAACATCTCACAGCAGGTGGAATAAAATATAATGTAATTAGAATATAGCTTTACCTTAATAATAATACTGCTAAACCAGTATCCAAAGCTATACAGTCTCTGTCATGAATCGAACCTGCAAATGTTGTGAGGAGGGGGATTAGAACATAAGTCATGTGAATGGATTTAAATTATTAGGTTATCTATGTTATTAGCATTCAAGGCTTAGACACGCCGCACCTGCCTACTCCCTAGTAGATTAGCCTAATATAGTGTATATGAAGCTGTCCCCCACTAAGGTACACCCTATGGTACCCTACTCGCACGGTCTCCCCCGCATCATCGCAGGAATATAGCAATCCCTAATTTTACGCCCAAATGTCATAAGAATTTCTGTATATATGTCAACGCTACGCACGCAAAGAACCAATACTTATATATTACGTAAGTGTTCAGACTGCCATCTTTGAACCATTCGATCGAATTAGGTTCCATCCTCAAATAATGCCATCTAGTTTTATGATACACATGTTCCCTATATGTGCGCCTGAGTCCCGTGGCAGGGCTAATCAAGAAACACGGAACTCGGTCGAGAGCTTAAAGATATCTGCCGATTGCAGATGCTAAGGTCTTCTTTTATAGTGAGTATGGTCCCACTAGACCCCTCCCTCAACTAATGAAAGGCACCCAAGAATTACAAGAATGAGAACTTAACCCTGGCCCCCTATGCCCTTCAAACCTATTGGCCAGCCTCACCCATAACTGGATAGCAAAGTATGTGGTCTTTTAGAGTTCTTTGCATTTCTGCTTTACGTACCGACTGAAGATGGTTGGTAGATGATGAGTTGCTATCACAGGGCACTAACTAGTCTCGCTAAATCACGCTGGTCCACCTTTGTCTTTTGATTGCCCCTTATTATTGCAATCAAGGAATACTCATTGGTTCACCCATACAGACCTAACCACTTTGAGCACAGCAGGATCATCTGCCGCTCACAGAGGAATACCAAGAGTACCCTACGTCCCGGGAAGCCGCTTGCTTCTTAAGCCAATCCGTTGGAGCCTACAAGAATATCTAGATGGACATGCGCTCCTCTTTATGTCTTTTGACATCCCGAAGATCTAACCCTTATGGTTATTCATCCTCTAACGTACGGACTTGTCCAAGTACCTCTGTTTTATATGTCATTAGACCCTACATCTAACCATTAATTACACGTTTGTGCCACCTCATTAGTTTTCTCAATTAACTTGGTTATTCCCCTTCACCTTGACTTCCATTTCAAGTTTACCAAGTCGCCCTTGCTTATTAATTCAATTTATAACTTAACCCATTTAAGTTCATTAATAAGTCTGTATCATGTTATTCTCATAATCTATTCATTATTCCATTCCATGGTTACCATAACATGTTCTACTTAATTTAAAATTAAGTACACCTCAATTCGCAGATACATTGGTAAGAGAATGACGCCCGAAGTATCAAACCTGAAGACCGAAATCAACATCAGATTGACACTCAGAGAATTATTCAGCTCAACCAATCTCTTGTTATGTTATTCAAATTACTAATGTTATCTTCATAAGTAGAATTATTCTTGCCTTACATATTACTTAATCTTCAATTAACTACAACTTTCCTTGTTACATAAGTTATTTAGTCTTCCCTTATCGTTCCTTGTAACTTACCTTATTCCATAAGTTATAATCCCCACTTGCCCTAGGACAAGCCTACCTATTATCGTTTCCATTTCTTAAGTTCACTCATAATAGGTTATTATTGTCATCCCCCATTTTGGCATTAATTAAGATTAACTTAACCCTTCTCTATTCCCAACTCTTATCAATGTCTTATCTCAGTTAAGTGTTCTCAATTAATTCATTATACCAGTAATTGTGTAAGACCACCCACATTAGATTGCACCTTTGCGATTGCGGGATATGCCGGGCGGTTCCGGGCAGACTTCTACCGCAAACCCTATCTAACCTCGTGTCATGACGCTATTACACGTCCAATTTCCACCTAAGACCTCTCACATTAGATTACTGCTTGCGGTTGCTAGATATCCCGGGCGATTTCGGGCATACTTCTACTGTAAACCCTATCTAACCTCGTGTCTTGACACTATTACATGTTCAATTTCCACCTAAGACCTCTCACATTAGATTAACGTTTTCATTCTATATTCTTTTTCTTTTATTTGCATGACATTAATTCATTTTTATTTAGGTTCAAGCATCTACACATTTCTATTATTTTTATTTAGGTTTGTGCGTCTACACATTCCTAGTATTTTTAGTGTATGTATTATCTTCCTACAAAAATTTGAATTTCTAAAAACATGTATACACATATGCCCGTCTCATTTATTATTTCGTGCAATTTTATTAATTCACCTTTTCACCATTTACATTAATTACATTAACATTTTCTCTTTATTAATTGTTTTCTCTATCATAATTACATGCATGTACTTCCTTTTCCTTTTTCAAATTTTTACATGCGCAATTCTATTGCATACTTTTTTTTCTTGCATTAACTTGTAATGACCTGGATTTTGAGCGACCTTGGTTATCGACATAAACTCGATGTCGATAACTAAAACATCGAAAAATCCTAGTAATTAATGAAAGAAATTAGAGGGTGAGGAAAGATAAGGTAGAAACTTAGAATAGAAGAAGAAGAAGAAGAAGAGCACAACATCAGAGTAACACGAACCTCACAGCGGAACGAATAACATATAATAGATAACATATCCTTGAAATAAATCATTATATGTATACAATACATTATCAAAGTACAACACTTACGACAACAGCGGAAATAATAATAGCTAGAATCTTGAAGCCTCCTGCTCCAAGCTCTCCAAGTGTATATGTAAAATCCTGAACTACTTGACTGCCCGTACAAATTTAGGCACCCAAGAGTTTAGGTAGAACAAAACAAAGTAAACTCCGGGTCAGTCATGGGACTGGTGTGAGTAAAACATTTTAAAACAGTTCGAACAAGTAAACGATATCTCATAAGAGCACGCCGCATAACGGAACGGTTTCTTCCCTTATGAGAATCCAAAATATCCTAATATCAAAAACATTTTGATATTATAATAATGTCTATCAACCACAATAATAATAATAACCATCTTGCAGAAACGCTTTCATCTCACGTTCTACATATATAATATACAATCAAAATCGCAAGCACGTATTGGGTAATGGATTTCCAACTATGACAAGGTAAGGAACCACCTTCCGATCAGTGTACTCTAGGAACGATACACTGGAGTTCAACAAGAACATCTTGTAACTCATCCACACAAGACCGACCACTCATTTTGCTTGAGTGTATCGAATGTATATCACCAAAGGTTGGGATCAGCAACCGTTTCCCGTATATATATGAGACAACATTGATAGATTAAAGAAGCAAATGAATATTCTCTAGATAGGTGATTATACACGCTACTTCGGTGCGACCGACTTAGCCATGCTGCCTGCCCAATTTCTGCCATTTACTGGATGATGAGGCTAGAAGCTACGCTTATCATCACATCATATTCACTTTGAATGCCACATCATCAAATCCATCCAATCACCGATTGACGTCCTCAACAATACATTATGTGTTAGCTAAAAGAAGTTCCTTCTTCGCTTCCACTCTTGGTACGGTTGGAGAAATCAATATACGTGATCGTCTGGAATTACTCTGTCAGACATCCATCCATACAAGTCATCCAGGAACAGGATGAACCCAAGGCACTATTCAGTACATCCATCTTAGAAACTGTTATCTAAGAATTATACAATAGCCCTTGCACTTTACTCCATCTTCAATTATCTTTCGCATATATGATTCGCAACGCTTATGCCAATACAGAGTGGTTCTTTGGATAATAATCCAACCGGCCTCTCCATATTAACAACGTTAAAATGGTCAAAACTTCGATGGTCTGTGATTTAACCATCAAAGAAAAACAGGTGTGCAAACAACAATATTATTTCCATATGGAAATTCTATCAATCAATCATCAATCATATATATATATATATATATATATATATATCTATATATATATATATATTCATATTCATATTTCATATTTCAATATTATTTATTCGTCTCTGATTTTATTTGGAAAACATTTCCAAATCTTCTTTACTTCGATTTAAACAGGTGTTTAAATCAACATCGCGATGACAACTCGAACCACTATACTTATTTACTAAATTCACTTAACCATTTCACTTTCGAACCTTAACCATTCCTAAATTAAGAACGCAGTCAATCAAGTTGGGGTATAGCTACCTCTCAGACCTTAACTGAACAACATTTCAAATCTCGAAATAGGGTAAGTTCAACTTTTAACTTCTTAACACTTCCTTACGTAACTTCTTTCGAATAAACTATATTCGAAAATCCTTTAAACTCTATTTGTTTTAACTCTAATCGATTTACTCTTTTAATTCTTTTTTTGAATAAACTAAATTCGATCAACTCATTTTAACTCGATTCGAATAACTAATATTCGATAACTCACCTTAATTCTATTTGAATAAACTATATTCGATTTACTCATTTGATTTAACTAATATCGATTAACCCCATCGAATAACTAATTCGATAACTCCTTCGAATAAACTATATTCGATAACTTACTTCGATTAACCTAAAAATCGATAACTCCTTCGATTTAACTATAATCGATAACTCCATTGTTTTTAACTCTATGGATTAACTCTAACTGGTTTACTCTAGCTGATTAATTCTAACTGACTAATTCTAACTGGTTAATTCTAACTGATTAATTCTATTCAACCAACTCGACTCGACTAACCCTTTTCGAATAACATATTCGATTTACTAACTTTCGAATACCACATTCGATTAACTCCCTTTGAATAACTTATATTCGATTTAACTCCTTTCGAATACCATATTCGATTTAACTCCTTTCGAATACCTTATTCGATTATCTTAGCTCGATAAATCTTAACACGAAAATCTTAACTCGATAACTCAATTTGGTTAACTTAACCTGATAACTCAAATTGATTAACTTAACCTGATAACTCAATTTGATAATCTTACTTGATAACTCAAATTGTTTAACCTAACTTGCTAACTCAATTTGATTAACTTAACTTGCCTAATTCGACTCGATTAACTCACTTGACTAATTCGACTCGGCTAACCCACTTGATTAACTCGACTCGTTCACTTTGTTTTAACTTGACCAATTCACTTTGTTTTAACTTGACCAATTCACTTTGTTTTAACTCGACCAGTTCACTTTGGTTTAACTTAAAAAATTCCCTCTTATTAACTCGACTAGTTCACTTGGTTTGACTTAACCAATTCGTTTTGATTACTCGACTAACTCACTTTGGTTTGACTTAACCAATTCGTTTTGATTACCCGACTAATTCAATTTGATTAACTCCTTATTTATTTTCCAATAAATATTTCCTTTATAAAATCTTTTGATTTGATAAATAAATTCCCTTTTATATAATTCTATTTATTACCTGAATGAATAATCCCTTTATACTCCTATTTATTTATTTCTAAACAAATTTCTCCTTTATATAATTCTATTTATATATTTCTACATAAATATTTCTTTTAAATCCTATTTATTTAATAAATAAATATCTCCTTTAATCTTTAATTATTTCCTAAATAAATAAATTCTTTTAACTCTTTATTTATGCTCTACCAATATATCCCTTTATGTTTGCTTTCAAATATATTTCCTTTATATTTGATTTCAAATATATTCCTTTTCAATTTCATTTGTAAAGGTTTTACAAACATTTCTATTTCATTTTGATTTCTGAAAAATATTCTAACTCCTTATATCCCCGGGAAAATTCGCCATAACCTCCTTTTTACCGGGAACATCGGTAAAATCCCCAAACCCGCCACACAGGCCTTTCTATTCAAAAAGAAAAATGTTTTGAAATTATTTCCTTTCTGAATATCTCGTATTTATAAATATTCCAATTTAAAAATATTCCTTATTTATAAATATTCAAATTTATAAATATCTCTTATTTATAAATGTTCCATTTATAAATATTTTATTTTCACTATTATTTGAAAATTCCCTTATCAACCTTCCGGTATGTTATGGTGTTTCACATATCAAATTTCGATGTCCTTTATCGTCCATACACACACAATCAACAACAGGTTATAATTCACATCATATATTAAAATATATGAAAAACAATAAAATAACTGTTGAGGAATCCAGTTGGATTCCTCCAACCTGTTTCCCTGCATCCACAGATGTTACACAACATGATTGTCATCACTTTCAGTTCAACATGAATTATTCTGATAAACAGAATCAATATATATAACTATCTAACTGTTTATATATTATATATATGTTTATATATGTATAATATTTCATTAACTGACTAGCAGTTCAATCAACATTCATCACACAGTCAATCAGACAATTTCTAACAGTTCTAAAAATACAACATGAAATTATAAACTGTACGGAGTTAGTGAGTTTTACTCACATTTGCGCGTTAGCCGTTAAATAACGGTTTGCGCTATTTGATTCAGTCTGACAATTTATTTTGCCATAAATTGTAACGAACTTCGATGGACTTCCAGTCAGTTCCATGGTGTAGCCACCGTGCATACGATCCTAACGGATTCAACCGTTTGAATTTCTGATAATATATGTGGAAGATATGAATTTTACAAGTTGTTAAACTATTTAAAATAAAAATAAAACATCAATATTCACAATTGGGCTTATCTTTTCCCCTTTGGCCCATTACCCTACGTCAACCCACATAATTGCTTCTTCCTCAAATCCGCGAAAACCAGTTTCCAGTAACCAATTCTTTTCCCATTTCCAGAACTTCCTTACTACCGTACTCCTTCACCATACCCCGAATCGAACACAAAGGCCACAAACCTCCTCCCCTTCGCGAGTACAATCCTCTCAGCCCTGCACGATCCTGCTCGAGCCACTCCTCTAGATCGCGGTTTCCAGTCAACGGCATCACTCCAAGAAAGCCGCGACCACAATCCCACTCGAATCCACCTATAAATTCAAAACCGATGCTAAGCACCACCACAAACACAAATCTGAACTCAGTCTTTCCCATCAACGCTTCAATCCGTCGGAACTCCTAGCCCAAACTGCCGCTGTTAGCACCCCACTCCGACGAGAAAGAATCCGAGTGTCCCAAAACCCATATCAGAAGGAAGAGGACGCTATCAGGAACTCGAATATATGTCTAGAATGAATTATTGATTTTTTTTTTATTTTTATTGGGATTTTCTTAGTTGCGGTTTACTGTGGGGGGTAATTTTTTTGTGGTTGCTGTGGAAGTTGACCACCGAAATGAGATGAATTAGGTTAGGAAGGATAGTGGGCTATTTATAGAAGGCATAAATATCTAGATATTTTATTTTAGTCAAACGCTCTTTTTCTGTCTTTTAAAAATTCCTGTGACCACATACGATACCTAAAAATCATGAAAATTGACATGCAACTAGAGTTCGACATTACGGTCCCAACGAAACTGGTTTCGTCGAATTCCGACTCAGTATGCTCACACAGTGTATTTTTAATTGTCAAAATACTGACTGTTTTCCACTCTAAAAATCCATACGACCACACAGTGACTCTAAAAATCACGAAAACTGGACCCTAGCAACTATTTGACATTGCGGATCCAACAAAATTAGTTTCGTCGAATTCCGACTTCGTTTGCAAAAGTGGCTATTTTTAAAGCTCTGGATGACCCATTTAAATATATAAATATATTTAAATAAAATTAAATAAAATATTAATAAATTAATATTATCGTATATATATTCGCAATGGAATACCATACAGCTCAGAATATTCCTATATGAATTTCTAACTTGATATTTCAAATCTGGTCAACCCGATATTCGATGTATATTGAAATTCCTTTTAAAAATATAAGTAATTCCTTTATAAATTATAAAGGATTTCCACAGCGACTTTTCTAAAATTTGATTTGGACGTACATCAAAATCTACACGACGAAATCCCGATTTTTCTCTTCCACTAGAAAGATATACTCCACCATCTCCACACGTTTCTTGTTTCACAGAAATCCGGCTTAAAACGAATCCTTTACATTCAGTTGAAGTTCGAATCGCCAATTTACGAACTACAGCGCCATTTCGAGCTCGATTTTAATTATATTATAATTCTTCGTTCGAACGGTCATTATTTAAATATATTCATTATTCTAATTCAATTCTAAACTGAATTAAATACCACCGATGATTCAGTTCACACCAAATCGCCATTTCCGCCAATTCTGATTATTTCAGAATTTTATATATTATTTAATTTATTATTTTAAATTAAATATTCACCATTATTTAATTCATTATATCACTACTTATATAATTAAATATAATTAAATAAATTTAATACTGCCTCTCCAAATGCGGGTCATTACATTCTTCCCCACTTAAAATAATTTCGTCCTCGAAATTGCTAAGGTAGAGAACGACCCTATCGACTGGTTAGAACATATTTGTTCACTTCTTAACTTCAGTTTTCAACTGAACCAATTTAATTTCAATTAAATTATTAATTAATTCTTATCAACGAAAATTTTCAAAAATCCTGAAAATATTCTAACTCCTTAACTTTTCGAAAAATTTCGCCAGCACCTCCTTTGTACTGGTCAATCGGTCAAACTCCAACTCGCCTCTCTGGGCCATCTCCAACCCAAAAGAAAACCAAACAGCCAAGCGGCTTACCAATTCGGCTCATAAGTCTTATATCCATATGAAATATAAACTTGTATCTTTTTGTCGGGGATATCAACTTTATCACTTCCATATGCTATCAACTCAGCATATACCAATGTTATCCCAATCAAATTCTGAAATTACTTTCATCTCCAACACAGCCATTCGTTTTTAACCAAGTCAAATGCCATTTCAACTCCAGTTTAATTCTTGATTTTCAATTCCTTAACTCCTCAATCCAATACCATTTCGTATTCTAATTTCACAAATCCAATCTTATTCGATTTTAATTCAACTTCAGTTACCACTTTACTGGCTCTACTTTAATTCAAATTTGCTTTCACAAATTTCTATTAAATTTGTTTTTAATTCAAACAGTCTTTCCCTGAGAGTTTTTAAACAGTTTACCCCTTTCAAAAATCAAATTTCCCTTTTTGAAATTCAACACAACTTGTCTTTCCCAAAACAAATTCAAAACAGTGTCTCTGGTAGTAATTCGTCCCTTACAACTCGAAAATGAATACTGATGATGCAGCTGTCATCATCAGAATCTATTTTCCAGCGATCGAAGTGAGATCAATACTATAAAACCATTTCTAAACATTTCCACTTTGAAATTCATTTCAAAATATAATTCACACTGCTTGTAAAACAATTTAAAATCTCCCAGGATCTTAAATTTTTCTTATTTTTAATCCAAATCCATTTACAAACACTATCCATTTTTCCAGAGTTTTGATTCAATTTCTGGTTTAAATTCAGATTTAACTCATTTGATTTCACGTATTTCACTTGTATGAATTCTGATTGGTTATTTACATAACCATTTAATTTATAATCTTACTTGATTATAATAACAACCAATATATCCACTATATTATAATTTTGATATATATATATCTTCTCTATATCGAGATATACCTTGGGTAAACTTATTTCAATTTACCCTCTTTTCAAAACATATCGTGACGACCCATCGTATTCAAGTGTTTATAAACTCCTACCGATACAGCGGATCAAACTGATCGACCAGAACCCATTAACAACTCAACCAATGAATCTCAACAATATAAAACAATTTTTTTTATATCAATAACAAATACGTTCACTCGTATATATACACTCAACTCAATCTAGGATATTACTAACCCTATCTCTACCGAGTCACGCCATAGAGCCAAGGTAATTCGCTTAACTTAAGCTCTGATACCAACTGTAATAACCCGGATTTTGAGTAGGCTTTGCAACCGTCCCCATCCTCCATAGCAGCAGGTAATACCCCACTGTGGCTTACATTGGTACCCCAATACCATATTTTACGGCCAGCCTTTCGACTTCACAACCAACCCTACCAAAGGGACATGTAGGAGTAAGAGTCTCCCATTCGCCACCTAAAGAAAAGCGAGAACCCCCTATCATGCGACACATGCCTAAGCACGCAACATGCTCTGATACCAACTGTAATGACCCGGATTTTGAGAGACTTTTCTTATCGACATAAACTCGATGTCGATAACCAAAACATCGAAAAATCCTAGTAATTAATGAAAGAAATTAGAGGGAGAGGAAAGATAAGGTAGAAACTTAGAATAGAAGAAGAAGAAGAAGAACACAACATCAGAGTAACACGAACCTCGCAGCGGAACGAATAACATATAATAGATAACATATCCTTGAAATAAATCATTATATGTATACAATACATTATCAGAGTACAACACTTACAACAATAGCAGAAATAATAATAGCTAGAATCTTGAAGCCTCCTGCTCCAAGCTCTCCAAGTGTATCTGTAAAATCCTGAACTACTTGACTGCCCGTACAAATTTATGCACCCAAGAGTTTAGGTAGAACAAAACAAATTAAACTCCGGGTCGGTCATGGGACTGATGTGAGTAAAACAGTTTAAAACAGTTCGAACAAGTAAATAATATCTCATAAGAGCACGCCGCATAACGGAACGGGTTTTTCCTTTATGAGAATCCAAAATATCTTTATATCAAAAACCTTTTGATATTATAATAATGTCTATCAACCACAATAATAATAATAACCATCTTGCAGAAACGCTTTCATCTCACGTTCTACATATATAGTATACAATCAAAATCGCAAGCACGTATTGGGTAATGGATTTCCAACTATGACAAGGTATGGAACCACCTTCCGATCAGTGTACTCTTGGAACGATACACTGGAGTTCAACAAGAACATCTTGTAACTCAGCCACACATGACCGACCACTCATTTTGCTTGAGTGTATCGAATGTATATCACCAACGGTTGGGATCAGCAACCGTTTCCCGTATATATATGAGACAACATTGATAGATTAAAGAAGCAAATGAATATTCTCTAGATAGGTGATTATACACCCTACTTCGGTGCGACCGACTTAGCCATGCTGCCTGCCCGATTTCTGTCATTTACCGTTTGATGAGGCTAGAAGCTACGCTTATCATCACATTAGATTCACTTTGAATGCCACATCATCAAATCCATCCAATCACCGATTGACCTCCTCAACAATACATTATGTGTTAGCTAAAAGAAGTTTCCTTCTTCGCTTCCACTCTTGGAACGGTTGGAGAAATCAATATACGTGATCGTCTGGAAATACTCTGTCAGACATCCATCCACACAAATCATCCAGGAATAGGATGAACCGAAGGCACTATTCAGTACATCCATCTTTGGCACTGTTATCTAAGACTTATACAATTGGCCTTGCACTTTACTCTGTCTTCAATTATCTTTGGCATATATGATTCGCAACGCTTATGCCAATACAGAGTGGTTCTTTGGATAATAATCCAACCGTTCTCTCCATATTAACAACGTTAAAATGGTCAAAACTTCGATGGTCTGTGATTTAACCATCAAAGAAAAACAGGTGTGCAACCAACGATATTATTTCCATATGGAAATTCTATCAATCAATCATCAATCATATATATATATATATTCATATTTCATATTTAAGTATTATTGATTTGTCTCTGATTCTATTTGGAAAACATTTCCAAATCTTCTTTACTGGGATTTAAATAGGTGTTTAAATCAACATCGCGACGACAACTCGAACCACTATGCTTATTTACTAAATTCACTTAACCATTTCACACTCGAACCTTAACCATTTCTAAATTCTATCAATCAATCATCAATCAAATCCATCCAATCACCGATTGACGTCCTCAGCAATACATTATGTGTTAGCTAAAAGAAGTTTCCTTCTTCGCTTCCACTCTTGGTACGGTTGGAGAAACCAATATACGTGATCGTCTGGAAATTCTTTGTCAGACATCCATCCATACAAGTCATCCAGGAACAGGATGAACCGAAGGAATTATTCAGTACATCCATCTTAGGCACTGTTATCTAAGACTTATACAATAGCCCTTGCACTTTGCTCCGTCTTCAATTATCTTTGGCATATATGATTCGCAACGCTTATGCCAATACAGAGTGGTTCTTTGGATAATAATCCAACCGGTCTCTCCATATTAAAAACGTTAAAATGGTCAAAACTTCGATGGTCTGCGATTTAACCATCAAAGAAAAACAGGTGTGCAAACAACAATATTATTTCCATATGAAAATTCTATCAATCAATCATCAATCATATATATATATATATATATATATATATATATATTCATATTTCATATTTCAGTATTATTGATTCTTCTCCGATTCTATTTGGAAAACATTTCCAAATCTTCTTTACTTGGATTTAAACAGGTGTTTAAATCAACATCGTGATGACAACTCGAACCACTATACTTATTTACTAAATTCACTTAACCATTTCACTCTCGAACCTTAACCATTTCTAAATTAAGAACGCAGTCAATCAAGTTGGGGTATAACTACCTCTCAGACCTTAACTGAACAACATTTCCAATCTCGAAATAGGGTATGTTCATCTTTTAACTTCTTAACACTTCCTTACGTAACTTCTTTCGAATAAACTATATTCGAAAATCCTTTAAACTCTATTTGTTTTAACTCTAATCGATTTACTCTTTTAATTCTTTTTTTGAATAAACTAAATTCGATCAACTCATTTTAACTCGATTCGAATAACAAATATTCGATAACTACCCTTAATTCTATTCGAATAAACTATATTCGATTTACTCATTTGATTTAACTAATATCGATTAACCCCATCGAATAACTAAATTCGATAACTCCTTCGAATAAACTATATTCGATAACTTACTTCGATTAAACTAAAAATCGATAACTCCTTCGATTTAACTATAATCGATAACTCCATTGTTTTTAACTCTATCGATTAACTCTAACTGGTTTACTCTAACTGATTAATTCTAACTGATTAATTCTAACTGGTTAATTCTAACTGATTAATTCTATTCAACCAACTCGACTCGACTAACCCTTTTCGAATAACATATTCGATTTACTAACTTTCGAATACCATATTCGATTAACTCCCTTCGAATAACTTATATTCGATTTAACTCCTCTCGAATACCATATTCGATTTAACTCCTTTCGAATACCTTATTCGAATATCTTAGCTCGATAAATCTTAACTCGAAAATCTTAACTCGATAACTCAATTTGGTTAACTTAACCTGATAACTCAAATTGATTAAGTTAACCTGATAACTCAATTTGGTATTCTTACTTGATAACTCAAATTGTTTAACCTAACTTGCTAACTCAATTTGATTAACTTAACTTGCCTAATTCGACTCGATTAACTCACTTGACTAATTCGACTCGGGTAACCCACTTGATTAACTCGACTCGTTCACTTTGTTTTAACTTGACTAATTCACTTTGTTTTAACTTGACCAATTCACTTTGTTTTAACTCGACCAATTCACTTTGGTTTAACTTAACAAATTCCCTCTTATTAACTCGACTAGTTCACTTGGTTTGACTTAACCAATTCGTTTTGATTACTCGACTAACTCACTTTGGTTTGACTTAACCAATTCGTTTTGATTACCCGACTAATTCAATTTGATTAACTCCTTATTTATTTTCCAATAAATATTTCCTTTATAAAATCTTTTGATTCTATGAATAAATTCCCTTTTATATAATTCTCTTTATTACCTGAATGAATAATCCCTTTATAATCCTATTTATTTATTTCTAAACAAATATCTCCTTTATATAATTCTATTTATATATTTCTACATAAATATTTCTTTTAAATCCTATTTATTTAATAAATAAATATCTCCTTTAATCTTTATTTATTTCCTAAATAAATAAATTCTTTTAACTCTTTATTTATGCTCTACCAATATATCCCTTTATATTTGCTTTCAAATATATTTCCTTTATATTTGATTTCAAATATATTCCTTTTCAATTTCATTTGTAAAGGTTTTACAAACATTTCTATTTCATTTTGATTTCTAAAAAATATTCTAACTCCTTATATCCCCAGGAAAATTCGCCATAACCTCCTTTGTACCGGGAGCATCGGGAAAATCCCCAAACCCGCCACACAGGCCTTTCTATTCAAAAAGAAAAATGTTTTGAAATTATTTCCTTTCTGAATATCTCGTATTTATAAATATTCAAATTTATAAATATCTCTTATTTATAAATATTCCATTTATAAATATTTTATTTTCACTATCACTTTGAAAATTCCCTTATCAACCTTCCGGTATGTTATGGTGTTTCACATATCAAATTTCGATGTCCAATATCGTCCATACACACACAATCAACAAAATGTTATAATTCACATCATATATTAAAATATATGAAAAACAATAAAATAACTGTTGAGGAATCCAGTCAGATTCCTCCAACCTGTCTCCCTGCATCCACAGATGTTACACAATATGATTGTCATCACTTTTAGTTCAATACGAATTATTCTGATAAACAGATTCAATATATTTAACTATCTAACTGTTTATATATTATATATTTATATATGTATAATATTTCATTAACTGACTAGCAGTTCAATCAACAGTCATCACATAGTCAATCAGACAATTTCTAACAGTTTTTAAAATACAACATGAAATTATAAACTGTACAGAGTTAGTGAGTTTTACTCACATTTGCGCGTTAGCCGTTAAATAACGGTTTGCGTTATTTGATTCAGTCTGACAATTTATTTCGCCATAAATTGTAACGAGCTCCGATGGACTTCCAGTCAGTTCCATGGTGTAGCCACCGTCCATACGATCCTAACGGATTCAACCGTTCGAATTTCTGATAATATATGTGGAAGATATGAATTTTACAAGTTGTTAAACTATTTAAAATAAAAATAAAACTTCAATATTCACAATTGGGCTTATCTTTTCCCCTTTGGCCCATTACCCTACGTCAACCCACATAATTGCTTCTTCCTCAAATCCGCAAAAACCAGTTTCTAGTAACCAATTCTTTTCCCATTTCCAGAACTTCCTTACTACCGTACTCCTTAACCATACCCCGAATCGAACACCAAGGCCACAAACCTCCTCCCCTTCATGAGTACAATCCTCTCAGCCCTGCACGATCCTGCTCGAGCCACTCCTCTAGATCGCGGTTTCCAGTCAACGGCGTCGCTCCAAGAAAGCCGCGACCACAATCCCACTCGAATCCACCTATAAATTCAAAACCGATGCCAAGCACCACCACAAACACAAATCCGAACTCAGTCTTTCCCATCAACGCTTTAATCCGTCGAAACTCCTAGCCCTAACTGCCGCTGTTAGCAACCCACTCCGACGAGAAAGAATCCGAGTGTCCCAAAACCCATATCAAAAGGAAGAGGACGCTATCAGGAACTCGAATATATGTCTAGAATGAATTATTGATTTTTTTGGGATTTTCTTAGTTGCTGTTTACTGCGGGGGGTAATTTTTTTGTGGTGGTTGTGGAAGTTGACCACCAAAATGAGATGAATTAGGTTAGGAAGGATAGTGGGCTATTTATAGAAGGCATAAATATCTAGATATTTTATTAGATATTTTATTTTAGTCAAACGCTCTTTTTTCTGTCTTTTAAAAATTCTTGTGACCACATACGATACATAAAAATCGTGAAAATTGACATGCAACTAGAGTTCGACATTACGGTCCCAACGAAACTGGTTTTGTCGAATTCCGACTCCGTATGCTCACACAGTGTATTTTTAACTGTCAAAATACCAAATATTTTTCACTCTAAAAATCCGTACGACCACACAGTGACTCTAAAAATCACGAAAGCTGGACCCTAACAACTATTTGACATTACGGATCTAACAAAATTAGTTTCGTTGAATTCCGACTTCGTTTGCAAAAGCGGCTATTTTTAAAGCTCTGGATGACCCGTTTAAATATATAAATATATTTAAATAAAATTAAATAAATTATTAATAAATTAATATCATCGTATATATATTCGCAGTGGAATACCATACAGCTCAGAATATTCCTTTATGAATTTCTAACTTGATATTTCAAATCTGGTCAACCCGATATTCGATTTATATTGAAATTCCTTTTAAAAATATAAATAATTCTAAATTATAAAGGAATTCCACTGCGACTTTTCTAAAATTTGATTTGGACGTACATCAAAATCTACACGACGAAATCCCGATTTTCCTCTTCCACTAGAAAGATACACTCCACCATCTCCACACATTTCTTGTTTCATAGAAATCCGGCTTAAAACGAATCCTGTACATTCAGTTGAAGTTCCAATCGCCAATTTACGAACTGCAGCGCCATTTCGAGTTCAATTTTAATTATATTATAATTCTTCGTTCGAACGGTCGTTTTTTAAATATATTCGTTATTCTAATTAAATTCTAAACTGAATTAAATACCACCGATGATTCAGTTCACACCAAATCGCCATTTCCGCTAATTCTGATTATCTCAGAATTTTATATATTATTTAATTTATTATTTTAAATTAAATATTCACCATTATTTAATTCACTATATCACTAGTTATATAATTAAATATAATTAAATAAATTTAATACTACCTCTCCAAATGCGGGTCATTACAAACTTCTTTTAATTTATATATATATATATATATATATATATATATATATATATTGCATGCAATTCATTTTTCTTCATTTCAATGCACTTATATATTATTTATTTAAATTTTTCTTTAAATATATCTATGCATATAATATATACACAATGCATATTTTTAATTATCACTAAGAATGCGGGGTGTTATATTCTCCCAACCTTAAGAAATTTCATCCCCGAAATTTGGTAAGGTTAAAATCAAATGATTCCTCGCATATTATACATCCATTATGTGTGCATCCAACTTTTGCAAACCTTGTGCACGTGTGCAAAGTGAAACACATCATAGTAGTGCATGTATGCCTAATTTGGTAACAACTATATGTACGCAAACATTCAAAAACTCTTTCAAAACATTATGCTCACATCCTAAATATACTTACAGTTCTATATGAATGCAATATTTTTGAAAATCAAAACACATTTCATCAAAATTATCCCACACTCTTACATAATAAGAGCACAGTTCATCCAATTGTTGCATCCAAAATCCTACAACCATCTTTAAATTTCGAATTATAGAAAAATAATAATTTTCTAAATTCAATTTATTATGTCACGAAAAGGTATAAAACGAAAAAATTTACATCTTCCGTTTTTCTTTTATGTTCCTTTTCTAATTGCGGTTGGATTTCACGTAACTACTCTATACAAATTTTCCTATCCAAGCACAACCACATAAGAAAACTTACTTTTCTTTTTCTTTTCTCGTCATGTTTTGTTGCTTCTCTGAATTTATTGATTTCTTTTTATTTAGGCAATTTTTCTTTCTTAGGTTATTTTACTTAATCCAATAATTTAAGTTTATTCTTTTCAAATAAGGCTTTCCATCATCCTACATAGCTACTACTAAGGCCCAAGGACCAATGGATATTTAACTAATTAAAAGTCCAACCAAAAACTCTCAACGCTCACTTGCCCTTCACTACCTAGTAGTCACTACTAGTCCTTTTTGTGCTTTACTAGCCTATACTTTTTCTTTTTCGAGCAACAGTTCTAGTCTTTACAATGCCCATGCATTCTACGGGAATTTTCTACTATTCCAAGATAACCTTCGCTATTTAATTTATAGCCTCAAATTTCTCTGTTCTTTCTAGGCACTAACCCTTAACTACTCCCATAATTTTAAAACATGGTATGGCCTTTTTTTTATTCAAACATCAAAAATACTTTTAAAATTAAAACTTAAAAACTTCATAAACTCTTTTGCCAAAACTTTTACAATTTCAAGTTCTTAAAAGTAAACAAGTGTTAGACTCATAGTACGCTTCCAACTTACCTAGGCTTTCCTAGACACCCCCACAAGGTCAATTCTCTCAACTATATATATTCCTAATCCATTTTCATTTTTATATTTGGTGGGATCCTCTATGGATCTGGGTTTGTATATATATAATATATTTATATCTTAAAATACAAGTACGCTCACTCATTATCTATATAAGGAATCCTAAACCTAAGCTCTAATACCAAATGTAACAACCCAGATTCCGACAGACCGAATTTTTCAAAAATCCCAATCCATCGAAACCCGAGTTGGTTTTCTATGGCGTCCTGCAGAAAAGACAGAGACATGAAACATGTCAGAGTTCGGAAAACATCTCACAGCAGAAGGAATAAAATACAATGTAATTAGAACATATCTTTACCTTAATAAAAATACTGCTAATCCAGTATCCAAAGCTATAGAGCCTCTATCATAAACCTAACCTGCGAATGTTGTGAGGAAGGGGGCAGAACATAAGTCCTGTTTGAATGGATTTAAATTATACTTCTGGATAATCCTACACATACCGTTCAATTAAATTTTCTAATTTATTAGGTTATCTGTGTTATTAGCATTCAAGGCTTACACATGTCGCACCCATCTACTCCCAAGTAGATTAACCTAATAGAGTGTACATGTGGCTACCCCCAACTAAGGTACACCCTCTGGTAACCTACTCGCACGGTCTCCACCGTATCATCGTAGGAATATAGCAGTCCCTAATCCTATGATATAATGACGTACGGATATCTGTATATATGTCTACGCTACGTCTGCAAAGAACCACGACTTATATATTACGTAAGCGTTCAGACTGCCATCTTTGAACCATTCGATCGAATTAGGTTCCATCCTCGAATAATGCCCTCTAGTTTTATGTGACACCACCCAGAGCGATATGAGGGTACCTAGACTTTCCCACGTACGTATCATCAATCGTTCTCGATTTTTATTGCACATGTTCTCCATATGTGCACCGAGTCCCGTGGCAGGGCTAATAAAGAAACATGGAACTCGGTCGAGAGCTTTCAGATATCTGCCAATTGTAGATGCTAAGGTCTGCTTTTACAGTGGCTATGGTCCCTCTAGACCCTACCCTCAACTAATGAGAGGCACCCAATAATATCAAGAATGAGAACTTAACCCCGGCCCCTTATGCCCTACAAACCTATTGGCCAACCTCACCCATAACTAGATAGCAAAGTATGTGGTCTTTTGGAGTTCTCTGCCTTTCTGCTTTACGTACTGATTAAAGATGGTTGGTAGACGATGAGTTGCTATCACAGGGCACTAACTGGTCTCGCCAAATCACGCTGGCCCATCTTAGTCTTTTGATTGCCCCTTACTATTGCAATCAAGGCATACTCATTGGTTCATCCACGTAGATTTAGCCCCTGTGAGCACAAGCCGATCATCTGCCACTCGCAGAGGAATATCAAGAGTACCCTATGTCCCCGGAAGCCGTGCGCTTCATAAACCATTCCGTTGGAGCCTACAAGAATGTCTAGATGGACATGCGCTCCTCTTTGTGTCTTTTGACATCCCGATGATCTACCCCTTATGGTTATTCATCCTCTAACGTACGGACTGGTCCAAGCGCCTCAATTTTTTATGTCATTAGACCCTACATCTAACCATTATTTACGCGCTTGCACCCCTTCGTGAGTTTTCTCAATTAACTTGGTTATTCTCCTTCACATTGACTTCCTATTCAAGTTTACCAAGTTACCCTTTCTTATTAATTCAATTAATAACTTAACTCATTTAAGTTCATTAATAAGCCTACAACATGTTATTCTCGTAATCTAGTCATTATGCAATCCCATGGTAACAATAACATGTTCTACTTAATTTAAAATTAAGTACACCTCAATTCGTAGATACATTGGTAAGAGAATAACGCCCTAAGTATCAAACCTGAAGAACGAAATCAACATCAGATTGACACTGAGGGAATTACTCAACTCAACCAATCTCTTGTTATGTTATTCATATAACTTATGTTGTCTTCATAAGTAGATTTATTCTTGCCCTTACAGTTTACTTAATATTCAATTAAGCACAACTTTCCTTGTTACATAAGTTATTTCGTCTACCCTTATCGTTCCTTGTAACTTATCTTATTCCATAAATTATAATCCCCACTCGTCCCTAGGACAAGCCTAACTATTATCGTTTCCATTTCTTAAGTTCATTCATAATAGGTTATTATTGTCATCCCCCATTTTGGCGTTAATTAAGATTAACTTAACCCCTTCACTATTCCCACGTCTTATCAATGTCTTTTCTTGGTTAAGTGTTCTCAATTAATTCATTATAACAGTAATCGTGTAAGAACTCCCACATTAGATTGTCGCACTGCGGTTGCTAGATATGTCGGGTAGTTCTGGGCAAACTAGTACCGAAAACCCTTTCTAACCTCGTGTCTTGACACTATTACGCGTCCAATTTCCATCTAAGACCTCTCACATTAGATTATCGTTTGTAGTTGCTAGATATGTCGGGCAGTTTCGGGCATACTTCTACCGCAAACCCTATCTAACCTCGTGTCTTGACACTATTTTGCGTTCAATTTCCACCTAAGACCGCTCACATTAGATTACCGTTTGCATTCTATTTTCTTTTTCCTTTATTTGCATGACATTAATTCGTTTTTATTTCGGTTGATGCATCTACACATTTCTATTATTTTTATTTAGGTTTATGCATCTACACATTCCTACTATTTTTAGTGTATGTATTATTTTCCTGGAAAAATTAGAATTTCAAATAACATGTATACACATATGTCCTTCTCATTTATTGTTGCTTGCAATTTTATTAATTCTCCTTTTTACCATTTACATTAATTATATTAACTTTTCTCTTTATTAATTGTTTTCTCTATCATAATTACATGCATGTAACATTATTACATTATTACGTGTGCAATTGTGTGATGACATCGTAATTGTAGGTTCTTAGGATTTTAGGAATAATAAAGTGGATGTAGGCTTGGTTTGAGCCGAACCACTATAAAAATATCGTTTGTCCCTTATTTTTATTGCTTTATCTCCAATCTGTAAGACTTCATACTGCATTTAGGTGTTAGAGCAACATTTCGGCGCGCTAGGAAGGAGGCACACGACAACTTCAACTTCTAGCTTTGAAAATTTGGCACTGGATCAATGACAATCAAAAGGAATAAAAATGAAACAGCCTTTCATGCTGAGGATGTTGATGCTGAAGGCCCACGGAATGAGTCAAGCTAGGATCCTTCCTCTCATGATAACCCATGAGCATTGATCAAAGATGAGATGGATGGCGTTCTTCCTTAACTAGAGATCTCAAGTGGCAAGGCAATATGACCTTCTTCGAAAATAACATGAGATGGTGGACGTATTCTTCGCTCGGATGAATGGTAGGCCAAGGGACAATGAACAATGCACTGGAAATTTACCCACTAAATTGGCTCATACGTCAGATGGACACGGGGCCAACCACCTCGCTCTTGGAAATGGTCAGGTTCATCCTATTTTAGCTCCAGTTCAGATGAACACAAGAACACAAGCTCATGCTCAACATCAAGAAGCGGTTTGTGATGGGGCTCCAAAACCCGATCCGTTCGCCCCTGGGTCACGAACCAGCCCCCACGACCTACGTCCTAGTCGGGTCGCCTCCCTCGAATCGTGAGCTGCGACCCACGACCCCAAGGCAACGGTTCACCAGCAAATCACTTATTCTCTGGCATTCAACGCTTGGTGCACTAGCTCTAGTCTTGACAATTTACAACAACTCTTCGATGGTGATCGACTCGCTAATGAATTCAATGTCTCTTTAGAGGCCCCACTTATTAGAATGACGTTGATGATGTCAATTACAATCCGTTTACCCATGAAATCATGAATTCCAACATTCCCCTGTATTTCAGACTTCCACTACTGGTGTCATACAACGATAGGACGGATCCTACCGTGCACCTGATGTGCTACAAATGGCATATGCAAGTTCAACCAGAATCAGAAAACATCATGGCCAAATGTTTTCACCTCTTTCAGACTGAAATAGTAGCGATGTGGATTCGATAGTTAGAAACAGAGTCGATCTAAAGTTGAAACATGTTGGTCTGCCAATTTATTGAATAGTTTCGGGTCCACATCACTCATTTTTGGAAAGATTCAACATTGTAGCAGCGTCAATTGATCGTCCTGAGCCATTGATGGTACTAATGGCAGCGGTATCCAGTGTCTTGCGTAACTCAGAATTCAAAAAAACTTTGTATCGAGATCCACGACGAAATCTCAGCGATTTCCATCTTAAAGTAGATAGATTTCTACTGGAAGAAGGTGCAACTTCCGAGAAGAAAGTTCTCAATGTAAACAGGCTCATAGACGGAGAACCATCTGATAATGGAAAAGGCAAGGGAAAAGCTACGATTAATAATGGCCACAACACTCAGCACCGGAGAATGCGTAGATATGAAAAGTATATTGAATTTATTGCTTTACTATCTAACATCTACATGCACATAAATGGAATAATCTCCTACCCAAAGCCTACTAAGTGAGAACCATCGCAAAGAGAACGTGATTATGGAAATCACTTCATTATCCATGATATGGATGGACATGACACAAATGACTGCAGGCACTTACGAGATTTGAATGAGAAATGGGTTAGACCGGCAGAGAACCCGATTATGTGAAACAACCAACAACGCATGCACCCGTGTTGCCACCTCCTACTCCAAGGAGTGGAAACAGTCCTGGATAGAGTTTTCATGGGATCATCATCAACTGATCTGGATGAGATCAGCTTTCATTTTCTGCATTTCTTAGGCTTTAATATTTATTTTTCATTAGGTTTTCCAATTGGTTGAATTGGAGTACACACTTACGGGGTTAGGACGTAGCCACAAAGCATGCTCTGGACTCGATGTCAAACCAATCAAGATTAGCTTTGGTTTTGCATATTTAATTGAATAAGGAAGAACTTTCCAAAAACGGATTATGTTTGGTAAATTCAAGTGTCGTGTTAGAATGTGGAAAGATTCTCAATCTCGACAAAGTATGGCTTTTACTTATTATGGAATTCTAGGTATGGATTATGCCGAGGGATGGACTATCCTGTTAGGATGTAGCAAGTGTAGCTCTATTTCAGGTCTGAGTACGGTTTATGCTCACTTTGGAGTCTTAAGTATGGATTATACTTAAGGAACATCAAACGGTCTTGTCCGGATGTGAAAAAAGAAATTGAGTATGGAATATACTTGGTTTGAACTTCTTTGTTTGGAATATGCCTAGAAGCTTTGGCCCTTGCCAGGATGTGGAACATTTGTTCTACCTCTATATCTGTAAAGACATGGATTTCTAGGATTATCAATAACACATCTATCTTCAACGAGCAAGATATGTTCTGGAGGGAAAAATGTTGACATGCTTTTTAGTCAAAGCCGTCACACATAAAATATCTAGTTAAGAGCACGTTCATGTATTGAGAACAACATCAGAAGGCAGGAAGCAAATTGGTTGAAGTCGCATCACAAACAAAGAACGGTCCGAAACTTGTACTATACAACCTCTTTTGGGTCCAAAAATGTTAATAATGGGGCTTTGCATGCAACTCTTGTTGCCCTCTTTATTAGCTTTACGTTGAACTTTTGTTTGGCTCAATAAGACTTACGGTTTGAAAGTTATGTCCGGTTTCCGTGAACGTGTGTAGAAGTCTGGACTGGTCATCACTTTGATGAAGGGACGAAGCGTCGCTAGTTGATGTATGAACCGGATCGCCACTGGGGCTCGCCCCCCCACTCGGCTCGTGGCCTACCACCTGACTCGCCTCTTAAGGCTCGCCCCCCCCCCCTCCACTCGGCTCGTGGGCCTCCACCTGACTCGTGGTGGACCCCTGGATCACGACCCTATGAAATGAGAGCTCAAAAAGCAAGGAAGGATGATCTTCTCCGAAAACAATAGGAAAGTATGGTCGGATTCTTCGCTCGGATGGATGGCAGGCCAAGCGACAATGAACAATGCACTGGAAATGAAGCCATCAAAGAGGCTCGTACGTCACATAGATTCGTGGGCAACCCCCCTGTTCTTGGAAATGGTCAGGTTCAACCAACTTTAGCACTAGTTCAGATGAACACAAGAATGCAAGCTCAAGCTCAACAACAAAAGCGATTCGTGATGGGGCTCCAGAACCTGATCGGTTAGCCCCCGGCTCATGAACTGGCCTCAACGACCCACGACAGGGTCGGGTAGCCCCCCTCGAACTATGACCCATGAATCATGACCCCCAGGAAATGGTTCACCAGCAACTCCGTTCTTCTCTTGCATTCAATGCGGGGGGCACCAGCTCTGATCTTGGAAATTTGCAGCAAATCTTCGAAGGTGATCGACTCGCTAATCTAATTCAACGTCTCTCGAAAGACTGCACATTTTGAAATGACATCGATGACATCAATCCCAATCCATTTATACAAGAAATCAGAAAATCCCGCAATCCCCTGGATTTCAAGATTCTGCAACTTGGGCGATAAAACAGTAGTATGGATCCTACCGTGCACCTGATGCGCTACAAATGACATATGGAAGTTCAATCAGCATCGGAAAACTTCATGGCTAAATGTTTTCCCCTCTTTCTGACTGTTATAGCAGCCATGTGGATTCGACAGCTAGAAACAGAATCGATCAACAAATGGAATATGTTGGTCTCGCGATTCATTGTACAGTTTCGGATCACATCGCTCGTCTCAAAAACATAATGTCACTCACAAGATTCAAGCAGAGGCCCAGAGAAACTCTGCTCTCATTTCTGGAAAGATTCAACATTACAGCAGTGTTAGTTGATCGTCCTGAACCATTGATGTTACTGATGGCAATAGTATATGGTGTCTTCGATAACTCAGAATTCAAAAAATCTTTCTACCGAGATCCACCTCGAAATCTCAGCGAAATATACCTTAAAGCAGATAGACTTAAATGGGAAGAAGATTCAACATCCGAGAAGAAAGTTCTCGATGTCAACATGCTCAAAGACGGAGATCCGTTTGATTATGGTTAAAGCCAGGGAAAAAATACTGTCAAGAATGACCGTAACACTCATCCCCGGAGAGGGCTCAGGTTTGAAAAGTATACTGAACTCCGTGCTTCATTATGTGAAATCTACATGGACGCCAATGGAATAATCTCCTACCCAAAGCCTCCCAAGAAGGGGCCATCTCAAAGAGAACATGATTCTGGAAAACATTTCTTATTCCATGATGTGGATGGACACGGCACAAATGACTGCAGGCACTTATGAGATCTGATAGAGGAATGGATTACACGTGGAGAGATACCCGATTAAGTAAAATAACCAATAGCGCATGCACCCGTGTTGCCACCTCCAGCTCCAAGGAGTGGAAATGATCCTGGATCGAGTTCTCACGGGATCATCATCAACTGATCTGGATGAGATAAGCTTTCATTTTCTGCATTTATTAGGCTATATGATTTGTTATTTGCTTTCGTTACGTTTTCTGATTAGTTGAACCGGAGCACACACGTAGGGGGTTAGGACGTAGCCGCAAAGCAAGCACTAGAATCAATGTAAAACCAATCAGGATTTGCTTTGGTTTTGCATTTTGATTTGAATAAGGAAGGACTTTCCAAGCATGGAGTATGTTTTGTAAATCCAATGTTGTTAGGTTATGGCAAGATTCCCAATCTCGGCAAAGTATGGCTTATACTTATTACTGAACTCTAAGTATGGATTATGTCTAGGGATGGTTTATCATGTCAGGCTGTGGTAAGCGTAGCTCTATTTCAGGTCAAGGTATGGTTTATACTCACTTTGGAGTTTCAATTATGGTTTACACATAAGGAGCCGCAAACGGTCCTGTCAGGACGTGTTAAAAGAAATTGAGTATGGATTATACTCGGTTTAAACTTTTTGGTATGGATTGTGCCTAGAAGGTTTGGCCCCTGCCAGGATGTAGCACATTTGATTTACCTCTATCTCTATACAGATATGGATTTCTTGGATTATGCAGAACACATCTTCCTTCAACCAGCAAGACATGTTCTAGGGGCAAAACGTTGACATACTTTTTAATCAAAGTCGTCACACATTAAATCTATGGTTTGTAGTTTTGAGAACAACGTCAGAAGATAGGAAGCGACTTGGTTGAAGTCGCATAACAAACAAAGAATGGCTCGAAACTCATATTATGTGACCTATGTTGGGCCCAAAATGTCAATTACGGTGCTATGGATGTAACTCTTGTAGCCCTATGAATTTGACTCAGGTAGAGCTTTCATTTGGCTCATTCGGACTTATGGTTTGAAAGATATTCCCTTTTCCATGAACGCGTGTAGATGTATGGATTGGTCATCACTTGGAAGAAGGGACGAAGTAACGCTAGCTTGATGTATGGACCATATCACCTCCCCCCCCCCCCCACTCGGCTCGTGGACCACCACCCGGCTCGCTGCTAGGGCTCGCCCCACACTTGGCTCATGGGCCACCACCCGACTCGTGGTGGACACCTGGACCACGACCCGACTGTGGAATCACCATCTTGGCTTGCCCTCAACCATCTTGCTATTACGTACCGCTGGCTCGCATGGGTGGACCACTAGCATCCTAGGACTGATGCTTCTACGCACGATTTTGACCTATTTTATGGCTATCCTTACTCGTATCAACCCGGATCTCATTACACATGGCATGGCACGACTTGGAGAGGATTTCTCCTCGTTTTCCACTTCATTTCTAGATTCTTGGGATGCGTACCATGTGGCCCATAAAATGCCTGGTGTAGATGGCTATATATACACCGATTTGCGACAAATGAACGGACTTTTGGTCGTTCTTCTTCAAGGCTTCCACCATTAACCATGCAAGGACTTCGCGTTCTTAACAAGGCCAATTTAACTTGGTTTAGCATGAGGATTTCATGTATAAAATCACTTTCTTTTCACTTCTTCATTGAAATACAAGAATGTTGTACGCAATTGGATCTATGGATTTTGAGACGACATTGTAATTGTAATTTCTTAGGATTTAAGGGATTATAAAGTGGACGTAGGCTTGGTTTGAGCCGAACCACTATAAAAATATCATGTGTCCCTTGAATTATATCTTTATGCCAACACTATAATCTGAGGTTTGTGATTATGAGGACTTCATATTGCATTTGGGTGTTAGAGCCACATTTTGGTCTAACAACTACTATCCCATCTTTAGAGACAACATGCACTAGAAATCTCACCACTTTTTCCAAAAATGGCATTTCGAGAATTTGGCCTTAAGCTAATGCGCACGTAGAGTTTTCAAATCCTCCCTTATATGTAAGGCATGTTGTTCCTTGCTCTTCGTGAAAATTAAGATTTCATCAACCAAAACTGCAACAAATTTATTTAGTAACTCCCGAGATACCCTACTCATAAGATCAACAAAATAAGCGCATGCATTCGTCAACCCCAAAGGCATAATGAGCCATTCAAAGAAACCATCTGGAGTCCTAAAAGATGTCTTTTCTATACTCTCCTCGGCCACCCACAACTAATGAAGCCCCA
Source organism: Allium sativum (assembly GCA_030737875.1). Lineage (NCBI taxonomy): Eukaryota > Viridiplantae > Streptophyta > Magnoliopsida > Asparagales > Amaryllidaceae > Allium > Allium sativum. Next base: position 36,040,751 of record JASFAX010000020.1, on the reverse strand, counting down.
TGGCCAAGTCTAACTGAGAGAATACTGATGCACTAACAAGCTATTCAAATAGATCATCTATCCTTAGGAGTTGGTGCCTGTTCTTCTTGGTGAGTTTGTTCAACTATCTACACTCTACACATAAGAGAAGCAAACCATCCGCCTTAGTTGCAAATACCACAGAGCACCCCGTTCAGATATGCTTTGCCTAATAAACCTTTCTCAAGTATCTCCCTTACTTTCTTTCTAAGCTCCCTACTTTCCCTTGGATCCATATGGCGCACAAGCAATGAAACTTGCTCTGCATTGTCCATTAAGTATATTCGAAAATCAATCTTGTGCCTCAGAGGTATGCCCCGAACCTCCTCAAAAACATCAGAATACTCACAGAATATCGGGGTAGATGGTAGATCATCTATAGCTGCATTAAGAAACTGTTGGAAACTAAGCATGATAAATCCCTTAGGGTCACAAGAAATCTCGAGGGTCCTCCTATGGCAAGTCAAAAGTCTAACGACTCTCCTCTCACAAATCAGAATGGTGCCGTACATGGCTAGCCAATTCATTCTTAGAATCAAACCATAGCCTATAAAACCGAGCACATATGCATCGCACCCAAACTCGATGCCTAACATAGATATTCTCTAACCCAAACAAATCATAGACAAATGAGCCGAACCACCAATGGGGTTGGAGACAACAACGGGATCCACTACCATACTAGTACTAAGGTGCAGAAACTCAACCACATAATCGGATATAAATGAATGCGATGTGCCAGTATCAAAAGGAGTGCTAATAGGATGATTGGAAAGAGAAATCAAACCTTCCACGCAAACATTCCTACCTCTATCTGGAGCACTGGTCACGAAAGCATGCATCTACCCTTTAGAAGTTCATGCCCTTTGACCTTGTCCTTTCTTCTTCGGGCACTCCTTAGGAAAGTGTCTGACCTCACCACAACTAAAGCAAACATTCTTCCTTCTTTTACAATCCTTTACCCAATGACCCTCAGATCAGCAACTATGGCAATTCCTCTTATCGTTTGTCTTGTCATTCTTTCCGGACTTATTTTTCTTCTGCTGCTGTCCTTTCTTGGGCCATACATTATTGTATTGTGTTTCCTAAACCTTAACATATTTCTTTTTAGCTTTATCATCCTCATGCATCAAGGTCGTATCAGTGAGCCTTTCAAAAGTTGGTCCCATCGGAATATGAGGCATGGATGACCCACGAAGTGGTTCATTCAGTCCTCTAGCAAACCACAACGCTTCCTTATGTGGAGTATCCACCAGCTCCAATCTAGACCTCGCTCGTTCGTTGAATTTGTTAACATACTCTTTGACTGTCATGCCTCCTTGCTTGACTGCCAGAAATCTAACCATTTAATACTTTTCTCATCTTCAGAAAGAAACTTCTTTTCAAATCTTTGCCAAAAATCCTCCCAAGTCTCCACTGGACGCCTTGCTTGCGTCAATTCCCACCAAAAAAAGCTTCATCTTTTAGTAGCCAAGCGGCTAACTGAATCTTCCTACAATCATCCACTTCAAAAATTCCAAACGGATCCTCCTTCTCTTTCAGCCAATTCCTTGCCACTACGAATGTCTCGGTTCCACAGGATGGCTTTTCTCCTATAGCACAAAAATCTTTGCAGATCGTAGAGGAATTAACAACACACGGAGGAGGAGGAGGAGGAGGAACAACAGGTGCCACTGGGGAAGGAATATCAGCTTGACTACCGGTAGGCTCCGTGGGCTCTATATACCTACGGAACTAGCCTGTTATCGTAACGCCCAAAGGAATATTAGGTTCCCCAGACATACTGAAAAGAAAAGGAAAGGGATTTGGACAATGGCTCTATATATGGCTTAGGGAATATGTTTTTCAAAAAACATTTTTCTTTGTGAAACTTCTTTTTTTAAAACATTTTTGAAAATAACTTTCAAAATCTTTTATCCGATCTGGTAACCTTCAGCTCTGATATCAAGTGTGACACCCCACGTCCGTTAATATCACTCAATAAGAGAATGCATTAAGTTTTGTGAAGCATTGTAGGTAAACAGAAATAGAACATTACAAGATAAATATAAAATAGCAGCAGAATTTAAAACTTTATTAATCATAAAACATCGTAGTTCAAAACATGGCTAAATCATATGTTTGAAAAACATAAAAACCGGTACATCATTAGAATATCTGTCTTGTATTAAAACATCAGAGTACAATAATAAAAGAAGCATAATCCCCAAAATATTGCCATAGTAGAGCAACATGAAATCAAGCAGTACATCGAAGCAACTCCAAGCAAGATTAAAGAAGAATCCCGATCAAGCTTGAGTATTCCCACTTTGAGAACCTTTGGACGGGGGAGGGGGGGATGGAAGAGAAAGAAGAGGGAACAAAATGGGTCAGACATAAAGTCTAGTGAGTTTAGTTACTTTTAGCATATAAATAAATAAAAGTATTACGATAGAAATATAAAGTGGATAAGAGAGATAACATCATAAAAGGCAGGTATAACAGGGTAAATAGGATAAACATGATAGATTATATTGCGCTTCTCTAATACTTTCTCTTTCTCTTGGTCTGCACCAATACTAGTATAATCAGAATGAGATGATCCTAACAACTATAAGATGGTAGACTAAGGCATACTTCTAGTGAGAGGTTTTAACCCAATACAAACAATAGGCATCTCAACATACCGGAGTTACTCCTAAGGATAATAACGGGCTCCTAAACATACCAAAATCTAGATGTACCCTAATCAATACACTAATGGACCGGCTCCCTACTATGTAGATACCCTTGTGCTGGTCACACAGTAGGATGTATCACATCCTAAAGTGGCAACTCTTCGATTCCAGGATGTGCAAAACTATATCTACAGTTGTCACAACATCTAAAACTCCTCTACCGGACCCATGCACACACATGACCCCGTTGGATTGTGCCGCCCACACCGTCCACTACGTTTATATCTCTTACAATCAGCCTAGTAAGTGTGCACCGAGTCGGACCTAGTTCGGAGTACTCATTTTTTACCTATATATGGGTTACTGACCGAAATGGGTCCTACACACAAGATGATACAAGCTTCCCCATATGCTTGCAACCCCACTAGGTTTTCCGTAGGTTATAGCATAATAGAGTAAAAGATTGCATAACCCAACAGGTTAAGTTTGTGGACCTATATATAAATATTACCTACCCACCGAAGATGTACTTAACCCACCCACTGTTTCAAATAAATTTATTTAAACCCTACTCAAGTTTAACATGTTCATACAATCGCCATGGATTCAACTTGATTAAGTATTTCAGTTCATTACCATACTCATTTATGGTTATAATGTACTAGACCTCCCACATTAAGCCTACCACTTGTGGATGCTGGATATATCGGTCGGTTCCGGGCAAACTTCTTCCAAAAGTCGGGCATAACCTCACGTTGCAACACCTCATGTGTTTACGCACTTAGGCACCTCACATTAGATTCACCACTTGTGGTCGCTGGATATGCCGGTCAGTCCCTGGTAAACTTCGACCATAAGTGTATTCTAACCTCATGTCTATGCGCGGTTACACTTTCCAATTACCGTAATTCTAAGTATTTCCATTACTAACAAATTATTCCTATGTCATTATAGGTTTTCATGCCCCTTTCAAAAGTTATGTTCAGAATTAACCATATGCCCTGAATTCATGTTCATATATTTCGTTTAACTTATGCCCAAATTTCCAATTACAAGTTATGCCCCAATTTTACCATTTTCCCCTCGTTCCCTATTTAACATGTTCGCTTATTTCAGTGGCATGCCTAGGCTCGAAGGTAGACTGGCTATAAAAATAAAATGTAAAAGATTACGGGAAGAGGACAGAAATGATCATACTAACAAGACTGACATATAATGGCAGAAATAGGCGTAAACATATAGCGGCGTAATGACAAAATAGGCATATAAGAACAGATCTGATGAACATGTGATAATAGAACTGATTCTAACTTAATAGGGATATTATAAACATGCATGATTAGATCTAATAATGAATTAGATCTACAAACAATGGTAGATCTGACACGATAAATTAGTATAGGTTTAGATCTAGTGCATAGTCATGTTAGAATAATATAAATACACAGGTTATAACAGATCTGATATGATTCAATTAGTCACAGACTTAGATCCAAGATATAGCCATGTCAATATTAATTCTAAATATTTGGATCTAAAATTAACGTAGACTCATTGTGAATGGATCTAGAAAAATAGAAGAAAGATTACAGATATCGAATCGCAGATCACTAAACTTGAATGACTTGATTGCTAAAGAAGAAAAAGGCTTGATTCAATCTAGGAAGAGGAAACATCTAGTCCTCTATTGTTTTGGTGTGGAAAAACAATAGAAATTGGTCATATATATAGTTGTCAGGAAGCCCTAATCTACCATGATCCACCGCAGGGGGCTTGACCCCCGTTATGGGGTTGACTCAGTGGTCGACCCCCTTATGGGGTCGACCCAGGGGTCGACATCCCTGGGTAGGAATTTTCCCGCTCCCCTATTTTCTACAATTTTGAACTATTTTGAATTTCAGGACTTCTCTTATTCATATATATTCTTCTTATGAGTATATAAACTTCAAACCCTAATAACTTCATCATACGATGTCTATTTTAGCAAATCAGGTGTCTATTTTGACCAATATTCCGAGATGAACGTAATGGTGCAGTCCGTTTCACTTAGTTCGAAATATTAAATTAATTATTTTTTATTTATCTACTTTTAGTGTAGTTAATATATTGGGTGTTACACTGGGTCTCTTAGCTTTAGCCAGCTACATGGAGTCCTTGCTCTCACTTGCTATTTTGGCTAAGTTAATCTCCTTCCATCTACCTTATGGATGCTCACTCTCGATAGTGATAGGCCTCTCCACTTTCCGATGTTATGCCATATGTATCTGGTCTACCCAACTAGTGCATCACCTTTCATATTTTGTCACTTCGCCGATTTGCAGGGTGATTGCCCTCTTTCTGTAGCCTATTGTGATGTACGTTGTAGGTACTCTTGTAGTCTACACTAGAATGAAAAGGAGACCACTTGATGTTATGTGCCTTTAACACTAGGTGATGTGCGACTCCATCAAGGGCATGGAAAATTTGTATGTAGTTTAGGCTGTTATATTTAATTTTCCAGCAATTTGATTGTTACTCCCTATGTGGAGTTTTAAGTGTAATATAGTAGTCTAGTGTGTTCGCTTGCTCCTGCACTATGTTCTTGAGTTGATGTTGTGGACAGCCCATAATAAATGTCATAGACGGTGGACAGTCCACCTTAAAAACCGAATTGCAGAAGATTGGCTACCACCATTCTCATTTTATACTTATCTTTATTATTGGTTATAATAAAAGTGTTTGCAGTCAGTATAAAAACTGGTTGGCTTTGCTAAAAAAGAAGAAATGCCTACAATGAGAAAAGACTAGAAACTTTTCCCACGTTGTGTTGAGGAATTTTTTTCCAAAAGGAATCTGGACTGAAGGTAAACTATAAGTAATTACAATAAAGGGTAAAAAATTATAAATTCAATTCATTCGTAGGAACTAAGAATCAAAAGAAAATTTGAATGAATTACAAAAATCGAGAAAAATGGATGAAAATAAAGGGTTTTAGAAAATAACTGAAAATCAAGAATCAATCCTTATATATTCTTTGATTTAGAGTGCATTATTGTAGATTTTATTGGGTTTCAGAAAAAGTCAATTTAATTGAGGACAACTAAATTGTGGAATTGGAAATTTTGATTACATGTATCATGAATGAAAACAATGAAGAGGAATTTTTCACTTAAGCGATATGAGCAATTGGTCTGAGAATAACCTTAGGATTTTTGTTTAGTTGATTGCGGTTTTGAAGTCCGGTATACAGTACTTTCCATGCACTACGGCACAGATTGCATACCGCAACACCAGAGAAGTGATGCAGGAAGTGCCAAAAATGCTATTATAAATAAAAAATGATATGTGGCAATACTTTCCCGGTGTTGCATTTTGCCGTGTTTCCCTAGAGTCAAAGGAAACACCTTTTCCGCTCTATGGCAACACTGGTACATTTGTTGACATATGAAATAAATTTACTAAAAAGTGGGCCCCACAATCTGGGCCCAACATCTGGAGCCCACATTGTGGGCGCACTAAAATTTGTAGCCCGTGTTTACGGAATCTGTTGCAAGGCCCACGTTCATTAATCTATGGCAAAACTTATACCATTCAATGGAAACACTATATTGTAGCTATGACAACATTTAACATCACATATTACAACATTATATCATATCTATGGCAACATTATGTAACATACTACAACATAATAGCAATTACCATCACGCACTAAAATTAACATAGAGCTTCTCACTTCAAATTAACCAGTAACACAAGTTCTACTATGTCAACTACAAAATAACAAAAAAACTGCAAAATAACAAAACATAGCCTCTAAATATAGTTTTACAGATCATACTTACAAACAGGGCATGTACTAAATTCATGCTTACATCAAACTAAAATAGTGTCGAAATACAGTGTGAGCCTCCAGTGTGTTCAGTGCCTATACTGCCTCGAGTACCTTTAGTGCCTTCAGTAACAAGTTCTTGAAAACTTCATCACTATCTCCTTCATCTGCAAAATAAAGCAGCTTCAAAAGTCATACATTTCAGTTGCATAACTGAGTTTCATTTCTTTAGAAACTGAGTTTTATTTGCATTTAAGTTGCATAACAGAGTTTTATTTGCAAAAATGAGTGGCATAACTAAGTTCCATTTCAGTTGCAGTTTCAAAAGTGTATACCGAGGAAAGTCTGAAACAAGTGTATATCGAGTCAAATGCCTTAATTACTAAACATGGCAAAAATTCTAGATGTCCTATAAATGGAAAAAATAATGTGACAAAACTTAAAATTATGCCTGAAAAAAATTCTGGAAGTCTTATAACTGCACTACATTGCCATAGCAACACACAAAAGAATTCCAAACATGATCTAGGACATAGCTAAATCTATTGCAAATAATTTTTTCTCCTTTCTAGTGTTTTCCACATTCAATGCGCATTAGGGCGAACTCTTCCTTCATATCTTCTACAAATTCATCGGCTTCTGCCTCTTTTACTTTTTATTCAGCATCTTTTTTTCAATTGGCTTTTTATCACGAGCAATTGCGATATATTCTTTTCATTTTCCATCAATTTAACAATAGTGTCATCCAGTTCAACATTGCTATTGATTTTATACACTACATCATGCCACATACCCACAATCGCCGTTTTGCACGTTCCTTAAATTATCGACTAAAACATCACTTAAAGATATGATAATCAACAAAGAAACCAAAAAAAAAAAAAATTATACTTACTGGCCACAGGGAGCAACCAATAAACTTATTCCCTGCATTCGATCCTATCTTCACAATCCTCATCTGGGATTTTACGGTGCTAGTTCTTTCTTGCAGCCGCTGTTGACGAATTTGAAGTACAAATTGATTAAGTGGTCATTCAACTCGAATTGAAAGTAGAATTGAAGTGATATTACAAACTGCAAATCATTTCAGTGATGTAACAAACTACAAATTATTTGAAGTATGCTTTCAGGTATGCATTTATTCTAGGAAATCAGTATTTATGTGCATAAACTACAAATGATATGAATAGTTCTTAAAGCTTACATAAAATATTAGAAGCAGGCATCATGAAAAAACCATCATCCATTAGCAGTTTATTGATCCAAGTGTGCAGATATATCATTGTGTGGCCTTTTAAGCATATCCAACACAATGCTTGGTTAAGTGGCATACAATTATGTCGATGGTAATTCACACATAAATGTACAACAAGTGTAAACATTTATAGATGAAGTGAATTTGCTCATAATTTCTATCTATGCATACAGATCTTATTTGATTGGGAACTAGGTGAAAAATCATGCATGTGACAAACATGAGAATACTTAAGAAATGCATTCTATCATGTATATGTAAACATCCTTATAAAACTATTTTCATCAACCACTGTTTATCTTATTAAAAAGCTAACAACATCATGTCTCACACATCACCGGTAATAGCAACCCGGGAAACCTGAGCGGTTTTTTAGAACATGCAGCTCATATGGGCTAATTGTTCACAACCACACTTCACTAGGAACTAAAGTTCTATGTTATTAAATTTATTAACAACCCAATAGATGCTCAAAGAACATTTCAACGAATAAAAGAACCACAAATGGCACCACCAACCAAACAAAATGACGTACATGTTCTTTTAGTATGATATATGAACTATGAAGTCACTACAAATAACACCATTTACAGGTATAGTTTTATTAATATAAAACTTCAAACAGAAAAAAAGCGTGTATTCATTGGCAAACAACAAGCAAGAATTTTTTATTACCTAACACCAGTTATTCTCATAGTGATAATAATTTCTGTTTCTCGATAGGCTAATTAATACCGATGATAAAAAACCAACAGAAACATACATGAGAAACATAAGATAAAAAGCTTGCACCTTTCTACTTGAATTGACAGACGTTTGATGACGGCGAAGGGTAGAAGTGGGTGCATTTGGAGTTGGAGTCGAGGACTAGCTAGAAGTAGTAGAGGATGCAAAGAGGGTTAGAGTGGAAGAAGTAGGAGAATGAAAATAAGGGATTGGAATTGGAAAATTGGGGGTGAGAACGAGAAGATATGAGAAGTGGAGAAAGAGGAACAAAATGAGTGGTGTAAGGTGATTTCCTATTTGCGGTGTAGGATTTTAACGGATTAGTGAGGTGTCAACTACAGATGTCGTTTTTAAAAGGTAAATTGACGGATAAATATACATGTTTTTATAAGTACAAGATGATGATGTGGAAAATTACACTTATCAGTTTATAACTATAGCTACTACAACATAATTTGATATCAATGCTATCACATTGAAGAGTGCATTGCAATATACAAAAATCAACATAGCTTTCGCAACATTTTATTTGGCAACACCTTGGATTTTCGTTGCAGTATACCATATATGGCGTAGTGATGTAAAGAAGGTAAACCTGAATTGAGGTGAGGAAACAATACGGAGAGGAGTCATAAGAAATAGAGAAATGAAAATTTGACATGATTCGAATGAAAAAACGAAATTAAAATTGACTGCGTGTAAAACTTTAATAACCGCGAGCTCTTGAAATGAAACTCAGTAATTATAGTATAGTGTAGTTAAATTTTAGTATTACAAATTCTATTTTGAATTGAATTTGAAGAGAAGTTTTGAAAACTATTGGTTTAAATAAGTTAATATATGTTAATGAAGATTTATAATCATATTAGAAGTAAAGTGGATGAATTTTAATTATAAGTCGTAATGTGGTCTGAATATGACTTGTCGTGTTGCGGTAGTTCGCGAATTTCGACCATGAACTTTATTCGCTTATAACTAATGCAATTTAAACTGGATAGATGTGAAACGAAAAATGTTTTCTTTCTAGTACCAATAATTTTTGAAATGGAAAAAGATTTTTTGAATTACGATACATAGATTTCAAGGTATGTTTTAATCTATGTTCCAATAAAATTACGGTTTTGCAGTTCAATGACCGTAATTGAAAATCAAATACAACGGCTTTATATAAATTATTAATAATATTAAAAATTACAATAAAACATAAATTTATTATTAGAAACTGATTTGGCTTGAAAATATTAAGTTTTGGATGATTTAGAAGCTATTTTGGTTAAATTAGCTACTTAGTAATGCTTTTGCAATGTTTTCGTAATGTTTTCTAGAAATGATATATTTTGAAGTTTTAAACTTATTAATTACTATTCATATCCTAAGTAGTTTTTTTTAATTGGTTCGTAAATTTTTTTTTGGAGGATTATAATACTTAAACATATTAGTTTAAGTGAAAATCAAATTTATTTTAAAATAATTTTTTTTTCAACTATTAACGAAATTGGAAATGGTTGAAAGTGATCTTCTAATGTCAACATTAATTCCATAATGGGCATTTTGAAAGGTAGTTTTACCATTATTCCGCTTATATTATTTGTTGCGTATGGAAATTGATATTGAACGAGAGCTGATATAGTTTTCATCCACTTCCTATGTATTATGGTTTCATTTTAATCTTTCACTAGTACATAACTTGTCTTCAACATCTCCTCATTTGCATTTGTTGTAAAAAAAACAGATGCAAATGTGACATTTTGCATCTATTTCTAACCGACAACAGACGCAAATAAGGGAAAGCAAATATTTTATCCCTCTTTGCATCCATTACTGCCAAAGAACTGACGAGGTAGGGTGAGGTTGAAAACTAATTGTTGCAATTTGCGTCTATTCTATAAATAACAGAGGCAAATAGGTGGTATAATGTTGTAATTAGCATCTCCTCATTTTAAATTGGACACAACGAAGTACTACACTTAATTAAACAATTAAAGCTGCGAGTATGGTGGGAAAAGAAAACACTTTTCCGCACTCTTATAAAGTTATCAAGGGAAATCTAAACCCTAAATTCATGAACCCCGGGTTTCACCATCACTTTCAAAGCATTTCGAGTGTTTATAATTACTTTTAAATCCATATATTGAAGTTTGATGATGGCTTTATCCTTTCATCTAGCTTGCTGATGCTCCAATTTCTCAGTTGATCCATCTTTCCTATTCCGTCAATAACCCAACTTCTACTGAATTTAGGTATTACTATTTATTTACAGATTTCTTGTCAATCAATGACTATTCTTTAATTGTGAGGAGATGAATTGCCATTTTTGTTTTAACGAGAAAAATCGAATATATAGTGGTTTAATTGCAAGTAGTTGTTATAGGTAGCATTGTAATTCGTCAACCTAATTTGTGTATCTACAAAGCAGTTTAGGTTAGCTGAAAATTTTGTTGATAACACTGGTTTAGATAATGACAGTGTTCCAGCTAATACATTTATTCCCATGTCTCTAGTTGAACAGTTTAAATGTTCAATTGTAAGTTGTATCACTTCCCATTTACCTTTTGTAACACCCCACGTCTATTAATGTCACTCACTAAGACAATGCATTAACTTTCACGGAGTATCATAAGAGTATATAACAGAATATCACAAGACAGATATATAAAATGGTACTTAAGAAAATTCAAAATTTATTCATTGCAATGGAAAAACACAACATGTTTGGTTACAACATCAAAACCACATACTAGAGTCAAGTACACAAAATATCCATCTTGTACAAAATTATTATCGGAGTACATAAAAGTAAAACCATAATCCAATATCGAAATATTCTGAAGATAATTTCGATACAAATCCATTCCAATTCATATATTGGAAATTCTGGTTATTTTTTAAAACATTTCAAATCCAATTTATTTATTTTAAAAATATTGGATTTAATATTCTATTTCAAAACTAGTTCGTTTCGATAAAATATATTTATATCTTTTCAAATATGGAATTTTTCATCCTAATTCTTTCCAAATCATTTATTATGATTTTACTCAACTTATTGATATTTTCAATAATTTTATTAAGGCCATACAGTAGATTTCCATAAACGACCATCGAACTGCACTTACAAAGACCTTTTCCAAATATGATTTGGACATAATTCCAGATACAACCATTAGATTTCAAATTTCTAATATTTGTTAGAAATCCTTTTTCGATACAAACCCAATGGTTCTGGTTTTAGGAGAATCCGACGGTCGGATCTCCCGTAATATATATTTGAAGTCAACGGTCGAACTTCGCGAACTGCCGCAGCGTGGCGCATTCTATGCATGCCATTATATAATATATATATATGTATATATATATATATATTCTATTTCATCGATTTCCATTTAAAACTTATTTTATAAATCGTTTTGAATTCATTTTCAAAAGAGTTTCGACTTCATCTTCAATTCCAAATCAAAATTGAATTTTCCATTATAAATTGGTTTTAAATTCATTTCAATTTGATTTCAGTTCATTTACAGTTCGTTTTGAATTCATTTCAAATTGATTTCTATTCATTTTCGGTTTGTTTTGAATTCATTTCAAATTGATTTATATTCGATTTCAATTCTTTTTGAATTCATTTTAAATCGATTTCAATTCAATTTCAGTTCATTTAGAATTCATTTTAAATCAACTTCAATTCAATTGTAATTTCAAATTCATTTCAAAATATCATATTTTGAAATCCCTTTTCGATATTCATTATAAAATGAATAAAATCGACCAAATTTCCGTTCGTGTTAAAATGGCATTCAACTACTTAACATGGCTTTACATTTCATTGTTTTCTGAATATTATTTTAATATTCGATAATTCTGAACTGGAATCAGACTCAGTCAATTGCCATATAATTTTATTTATATGGATTTCATCTAATACATGTATGCAATAATAACGATAAACAATCATTAAAAATTCAAACAACGTCCAGAGTGCACTCTACAACCGCATAAGCATTAAAATAAATAAATAACGCTTATACTATCTGTCAACCCATCTGTAACACCCCGTAATTCTGTAACATTAAGTTTCACAAATTAAAGTATAAATAATTTTTAGAAGAAGAATTAAGGGAAATGGGTTATGCCATTGCGTTCGTCTCGAAATTCTTCTTGAGATAGATTCCAAGTTTGCGTAAATCGGACTCTGTATGAAGAAGTTATGGCCTTCAGAAGATTCAAGAATTTAAATAAATAAAAATAGATTAAAATTCGAATTCAAAACACACACCCGGGCTGGGCGGGAAATTTCCCGCCCAGGACCCAGGTCGACCAGGGGGTCGACCTGGGGGTTGACCTGTGTACATAGGTCGACCAGGGGGTCGACTCCCCCATTGGTCGACCACGGGGTCGACCTGCCCTGTTTTTCCAGATCTGGACTGCAACGATTTTGACCTAATCTGGACGGACCGGATGGCTTCTAGGGCGATCTAATGGCTCTTAAACACTCTCCACTCCTATAAAAGAATGCCTAGACCTAAGGTTTCTCCACACAAATTATTTTAGGTGTCTACATGTTGTTTCTCTCTAGCCTCCACCATTAAAATAAATCCTATTCTCCATTAAAAAAAGTTATAGTTCTTCTTCAAATTGGAGATACAAGTCACTTTAAAGCTTCAAGGTCGACCATAGGCATTCCGCTTCAAGCAACGTCACTCGAATCATAGCAAATCGCCCATTCTAAACCAATCACTGTAAGTTCGGTTATTCCTTAGATTTGAACGTGTAATTGGAATTGTGAATGTAATGAATCAAATTATAGAACTATACAAATTTGCAAGTTAATTATCTTTGATTCGTTCTTATGTCAAATCGAAAGTTATCTATGCCTTTGGATCTAATTAACGGCTATGACTATGAGACTTTTGCCTAAGACTATGACTATTAGACTTTTCTAAGACTATGACTATGAGACTTTTGCCTAAGACTATGACTATGAACTATTGCCTATGAAGCTATTGCCTATGACTATGACTATGACCATGAGACCTTTGTCTAAGACTGTGGCCATGAACTGTTGCTTAAGAAATTATTGACTATGACAATGAATCATTACTATGAGGCTATTGCCTATGACATTGATTAAGAAATTATTGTGATTAGTCACCTATGACTATTGTGGTTAATTGCCTATAACTATTTTAGTTAGTTGCTTATGACTATTCCCATTGTTACAATTAACCGATCATGTTGTACCTTGAACTGGCATTATGTTGGACCAAATCACCTATTCCTATTCCCTTCATTAAGTGGATCTCACATTTAGTGTGTAACTTGGCTAGTTTATTCCTATTCACTATTATGTACATCGAACCTATTGGGGCCTTTATTTTTGCATGCCTAATCTTTTATATTAATTCTTGTGCTTATCCCCTATTCCTTTTGATTAGTGGCATTTCATGAGTACATAGAAAACTTGTGAAATCATGATATACATACGATTATGATGCGGGGATTGGGCGTAGCTTAATTAAGTTAATTTGGCATAATAAATATGTTGGCATAATCTAAATTTGCTATAATAGTTAATGATTTACATGCATATTAGACTTGGGCATAAATTGATAAATTTAATTGGCCGCAAAGTGTGTAATTTGGCGTGTAAACCAAATTTTGGACATAAACGGTAAACTAGAATATTAAATCTAGTTTTGACATGAGCCGTAAATTGGAATATTAATCTAAATTGGGCATGAACCGAAAAAGGGGGAAATACCAAATCTAAATTGGTATAAACCGCAAGTTGGGCGGATTGATAGGTAAATCAAGTTTTTGGCATAGAATATAAATATGCTAATTTGCATGAAAAATAAATATGATCCAGGCTAAAATTGATTTACATAAATAGTAAATATGTAAAATTAGAAAAGAGGAAAATACTTAAGCTGAGGTTAGACTGAGTTGTGGTGTAAAACTTCCCGGAACCACCCGGCACATCTAGTAACCACAACAATACCTGTCTAATATGAGAGGTTAGTGCATCACGCCAAGAAAGACCCGAGGTTAGACTGAGTTGTGGTGTAAACCTGCCCGGAACCGACCGACACATTCAGTAACCAAAACAACATCTGTCTAATGTGAGTGGTTGGTGCTTTAATTAAATTAATTAATTAAGGCTCATGAATAAATCGATCTAGTAACGGTGAGGTTAAGTAACTAGGGAAACACTTAACCGTTGTAACATGTTAACTTGGCAAGTGGGTGAGGTTAATTAAATTAAGGAAACACTTAACCGTATTAACATGTTAACTAGACAAGTGGGTGTGGTTTAGTAAATTTAGAACACTTAACAATTGTAACATGTTAATTAAGCAAATGATAGGGTCAAGTTAACTAAAGTAACACTTCACAAATATATAATGACATGTGGTGGGGTTAAGTAATACAAGAGGAAAACACTTAACAAATTGTATAACATGATGTATGTGAAGGGTTAAGTTGACACGAGAGGGCAACACTTCACCAGTATAACATGGTTTGAGGTAGGGTCAAGTTAACACCAGAAGGAAAAACTTAACCAACATGATGTGACGAGTGGGTGGGTTAAACTAACTTGAATTGATTAATGACACTTGACCAACATAACTTGATGAATGAATGAGGTTAAGTTAAATGGGAAATACTTAACCAATATAACCTGATGAATGAACACGGTTAAGTTAATAAATCACACTTAACCAATCCAACATGATAAGCAAGATAGGTTAAGTTAATAAGAACCACTTAACCAACACAACTTGACGAGTAGGAGGTTAAGTACACGTAGGGTAGGTGGGTAATATTAGTAAATATAGGCCCACAAAACATAACCATTAAATAAACATGCTTGAATCTTTGGGAAGGTTAAGTACACATCAAGTTGGCGGGTTATAGGCCCACAAAACATAACCATTATATAAGCATGCTTGGATCGATGTGAGTGTTAAGTTCATCTCGTGTAGGTGGGTAATATTAGTACATATAGGCCCACAAACTTAACCGTTAAGAGAGCATGCTAGAATCGGTGGCAGGTTTAAGTATGTCTCGTATAGGTGGGTAATCGTTACATATATAGGCCCACAAACTTAGCCAGTAGGAAGCCCTAGTAATGTGGACCCATTTCAGCAGCAAACCACATAGATGTATCATGGTACCCTGAGCTAGGCCGGGTGGGGTAAGATTACTGGGCTGATTTTAAGCAGTCAAAATAGCGGCAGGGGGTACATCAGTGTAGGTTCCGACGGTTTACGGACATGCACGTACTCCGCAGTGGAAAAAACAGGCACAGTGTACCAGTAGTTATACACTGTGCATCTTGAATTGTGTCGGGTCGCAATCATAAGGCTTGATACACCTTATGGTGGGGCTTGTCAACATAAATAATTTTTAGAAGAAGAAATAAGGGAAATCGGACTCTGTATGAAGAAGTTATGGCCTTCAAAAGATTCAAGAATTTAAGTAAATAAAAATAGATTCAAAATTCAAAACACATACCCGGGTTGGGCGGGAAATTTCCCGCCCAGGGCCCAGGTCGACCAGAGGGTCGACCTGGGGGTCGACCTCTGTACATAGGTCGACCAGGGGGTCGACCTCCCCCCTATAGGTCGACCAAGGGGTCGACCTGCCCTGTTTTTCCAGATCCGGACTGCAACGATTTTGATCTAATCTGGATGGACCGGATGGCTTCTAGGGCGATCTAATGGCTCTAATACACTCTCCACTCTTATAAAAGAATGCCTAGACCTAAGGTTTCTCACACAAATTCTTTTAGGTGTCTACATGTTGTTTCTCTCTAGCCTCCACCATTAAAATAAATCTTATCCTCCATTAAAACAAGTTATAGTTCTTCTTCAAATTGGAGATACAAGTAGAGTTAAAGCTTCAAGTTGGACCATAGGCATTTCGCTTCAAGCAACGTCGCTCGAATCATAGCAATTCGCCTTTTCTAAACTGATCACTGCAAGTTCGGTTATTCCTTAGATTTGAACGTAAATGGAATTGTGAAAGTAATGAATCAAAATATAGAACTATAACAATTTGCATGTTAATTATCTTTGATTTGTGCTCTTGTCAAATCGAAAGTTATCTATGCCTTTAGATCTGATTTACGACTATGACTATGAGACTTTTTCCTAAGACAATGACTGTGAGACTTTTGTCTAAGACTACGACTATGAGACTTTTGCCTAAGACTATGACTATGAAACTATTGCTTATGAAGCTATTGCCTATGACTATGACTATGACTATGAGACCTTTGTCTATGACTATGGCCATGAACTGTCGCCTATGAAATAATTGCCTACGACTATGAATCATAACTATGAGGCTATTTCCTGTGACATTGATTAAGAAATTATTGTGATTAGTCGCCCATGACTATCGTGGTTAATTGCCTATGACTATTTTAGTTAGTTGCTTATGACTATTCCCATTGTTACAATTAACCGATCATGTTTTACCTTGAACTGGCATTATGTTGGACCAAATCACCTATGCCTATTCCCTTTATTATGTGGATCTCATATTTAGTGTGTAACTAGGCTAATTTGTTCCTATTCATTATTATGTACATCGAACCTGTTGGAGCCATTATTTTTGCATGCCTTATCTTTTATACCAATTCTTGTGCTTATCCCATATTCCTTTTGATTAGTGCCATTTCATGAGTACATAGAAAACTTTTGAAATCATGTTATACGTACGATTATGATGGGGGATTGGGAGTAGCTAAATTAGGTTAATTTGGCATAATAAATATGTTGGCATAATCTAAATTGAAAAAAACCGCAAGTTGGGCAGATTGATAGGCAAATCTAGTTTCGGGCATAAAATACAAATATGCTAATTTGCATGACAAATGAATATGATCTAGGCTAAAATTGATTTACTTTAATAGTAAATATGCAAAATTAGAGAAGAGGAAAATGCTTGACCCGAGATTAG
Source organism: Allium sativum (assembly GCA_030737875.1). Lineage (NCBI taxonomy): Eukaryota > Viridiplantae > Streptophyta > Magnoliopsida > Asparagales > Amaryllidaceae > Allium > Allium sativum. The sequence continues at coordinate 36,023,317 of JASFAX010000020.1, read as the reverse complement.
ACTGAGTTGTGGTGTAAAACTGCCCGGAACCGCCCGGCACATCCAGTAACCACAACAATACTTGTCTAATGTGAGAGGTTAGTGCATCAAGCCAAGAAAGACCCGAGGTTAAACTGAATTGTGGTATAAACTTTCCCAGAACCGACCGGCACATCTTGTAACCACAACAATATCTGTCTAATGTGAGTGGTTGGTGCTTTAATTAAATTAGTTAATTAAGACTCGTGAATAAATCAAGCTAGAAATGGTGAGGTTAAGTAATTAGGGAAACACTTAACCGTAATAACATGTTAACTAGGAAAATGGGTAAGGTTAAGTAAATAAAGGAAACATTTAACCGTAATAATATGTTAACTAGACAAGTGGGTGAGGTTAAGTAAATTTAGAACACTTAACCGTTGTAACATGTTAATTAAGAAAATTATACGGTTAAGTTAACTAAAGTAACACTTAACCAATATATAATGACATGTGGTGGGGTTAAGTAATACAAGAGAAAAACACTTAACCAATTATATAACATTATGTTTGTGAAGGGTTTAGTTAACTCGAGAGGGCAACACTTAACAAATACAACATGCTTTGAGGCAGGCTCAAGTTAACACCAGAAGGAAACACGTAACCAAGATGATATGACTAGTGGGTGGGTTAAGTTGACTTGAATTGATTAATGACACTTGACCAACATAACTTGATGAACGAATGGGTTAAGTTAAGTGGGAAATACTTAACCAATATAACCTAATGAATGAATAGGGTTAAGCTAATAAATCACACTTAACCAATCCAACATGATAAGCAAGGTAGGTTTAGTTAATAAGAACCACTTAACCAACACAACTTGACGAGTAGGAGGTTAAGTACACGTTGGGTAGGTGGGTAATATTAGTAAATATAGGTCCACAAAACTTAACCATTAAATAAACATGCTTGAATCTGTTGGAAGGTTAAGTACATGTCAGGTTGGTGGGTAATATTAGTAAATATAGGCCCACAAAACTTAACCATTATATGAACATGCTTGGATCGATGGGATGGTTAAGTACATCTCGTGTAGGTGGGTAATATTAGTACATATAGGCCCAAAAACATAACAAGTAGGTAGTCACTTGGACCCATTTCAGAAGTAACCCACATAGATGTATCACGGTACCCTGAGCTAGGTAGGGTGGGGCACGATTACTGGGCTGATTTTAAGCGGTCAAAATTGCAGCATGGGGTATGTCAATGTAGGTTCCGACAGTTTACCAGCGTGCACGTACTCCGGAGTGGAAAAAGCAGGCACTGGATACCAGTAGTTATACACTGTGCATCTTGAATCATGTCGGGTCGCTATCATAAGGCTTGATACACCTTATGGTGGGGACAACACAGAGTATTTACATGCAAGAGAGGGCCGACTGACATAGACACATGGAAAATTAATACAAAGTAGGTAGCATAATCCCTAGTTGGACCTAGGTCGCGTAAATCCTGAATCTTAGGAACGTTCAATAGGTAGCATAAATCGTAGTGGCCCTGGGTATCGTAAACGCTGGTTGAATCTAGGAAGCGCTCGATAGTAAACCCTAGATTAGATCTATGCAATAAATGGAATCCCATAATAGATGTACACCTGAAGGCAACCGCAAATACGGGGATTGGGATCACGTTATCATATGATCATAGATTACTAGTTTGGACACTAGTAGGTAGTGCAGAGATATAGAAATAAGTATAACATTGTAGTTGCGAAGCAGAGAAGGAGTAGAAGCACGTTTTGTTTATCAGTACATTCAGTTTACTGGTACAATCAGTTTATCCTGCCATATCCCATGCTTACCCCCATGCTATCTTGTTACCATGGTTTAGTCTTATATTTAGTTTATTCATGTCATGACCCTTTTCCTAGTTTAAATACTAATAATCACTGGACTTACCAGACGTTATGTCTGACCTAGTTTGCCTTCGCCTCTTTTCTCCAATTCCTCCCACCCATGTAGTCAGGGAGGGAAAAGCTCTGCTCATTCTTGGGCCGTTACTCTTTCCGAGCTTGAAGATTCTTTGGCCCATTGCTTTGATCTCCATTTTCTACTGCTATGGCTGGTTCATGCTTTATTGGGGAATATCATTGTCAGTTTTTGCTTCTTATATAGTAAACCAGACATATGCTTTCTTGTAATAAGTATTGGTGTTGTAAAACAATCTTTGAACAAGCTATTTTAATAAATAAAGGTTATTTATTTTTTTCACTGCTTTATTTGTCTGTCTTGTAATTTTTCTGCATCTTGTACTAAAAAAATAAAAAATTGCTCCATAGAAAGTTAAGGCGTTCCCTTTGTGAGTGACCTTAACGGAGCTGGGGTGTTTCACCATCGGTTAACATATCACTAATTACTGGGATCTGTGTAAGTCAAATATTATCTCAATACCCATGTGGGGTTTTCAAGTGACCAATATTGTTTATTATTTGTGCCGTTGGGCGACGTGTAAAATTTATCGTCCTAATCAATATCAAACAAATTGGTGTACATAAACAAACCGTCCGGTTTGTAAATGAATATTTATCTCAACTTATGAATATTTTATTTAGTCCACATGTACAATAAGAATGATGTTTTTATTATTTAAATATTTTATTCAACTTGAATATTTTATTTACTCCATATACATAATAAAAATTTCATTTTTATTGTTCAAACTATTTATTCAAATTTGAATATTTTTAATACTTCATTCCACCTCAAAATATCAATTTTCACTATACATCAATCAAATTAGTCATCCATGGTCTGTGGACGACGGGTGTCGGGTGCTGCTAAGCACCCTCTGCATCTTAGTATGTAATTTTACTAGAAAATAAAATAAAAGTGAGGAGTTCTCACATTTGGGATCCACTCGTCCATATCGATTTAATAATTGTATTTTTATCAAAAGAAAACAACTCCATATCGATTTACTAAGATCTAAAATTAAAAACTGATTTTAATAAATTTAAACTAATTAATTAAATTAAATAAAAGTTAATCTTACTGTGCTCGGTTTTCTGAGGGGGGTGGGGTTCGCAGTTCGTCAGAGGGGTGGTAGGGACCTATGGTTGGCGGCGCTGGCCGAGGTGTGGGCCTAGTAGGGCGTCGCGGCTGTTTCTATCGTGGTGGGGGGCTTTGGTGAAACACCCCACCTCCGTTAGGGTTACTCTCAAAGGGAATGCCCTAATTTTGGTGGAGGTTTATAAGTATAAGTCACAGATACACAAGACAGATATAAATACACATATTTTTGAACAGCAGAAAACAACAGCAACTTTCATTTCATCAAAATACGTGTTACACAAACCATGCCATAATTGTCTTACAATACTTCCAAAAACATTACAATTTCATAAATGTCTTGATTTCATAACTTAAAGAAGCATAAAAACATAAATAAACTGCATAAGTCCCCATAAGTGCTATCCAAAGCCATAGTCCAAAATGAAAGAGATCCAAGCTTTACATTCTTTCTCTTCAAGCTGGATGTGAAAACTGGTCAAGCTGCGGTATTCCCTCCCTATGGTCCTGGGGGAGGGGGGGGATGAAAGAAAAGAAGACGAAAGAAAAGTAGAGTCAGACATAAAGCCTGAGTAAGTCCAGGACTATTAAGTTTATGAATAAAGAAATGAGCATGATAAGTACAAACTGGAAATGGAGAAGCACCATAAACTAAGTTAAGTTGTCTAGGGTCGAATACACTATCATACCCCATATTAATCTCTGCACCCCTATAAACTAGTTCCCAACAGGCACCCCATAATCAGGGTGAAGTGATCCATTTCTAATGATCGGCTCCTATTCGCATAGTTACATATGTCTTACGGCCCCCGATGTTGTAACTACCCATGCTGGTCCCACCATGGGGTGCATCAAGCCCCATTGTCGCGGCCCGACACAATTATAGAATGCATAGGTATACTACTGGTGCTCAATGCATAAAATTTTCTACGCCGGAGTGTGTGCACACCCGCACCCCGTTAGAACCTACACTGCTGCACCACCGCCGTCGATTTGACCTCTTACAGTCAGCCCAGTAATCGTGCCCCACCCTGCCTAGTTCAGGCTATCCTGATACACCTTGTAGGGTTACTGCTGAAAAGGGTCCCCCGCTACTAGGTTTTCTATTTCTAGCCAACATGCTAAGTTGGTTAAGTGTTCTGTAAACCTAACCCCCAATCAGTCTGTATAGTTTAGCATGTTCAATTTGATTAAGTATTAATTCAATTTACTTAATCCTATCAATCCTGACTCAGCCTTAATTGTCTTATTAAAGACTCGACCTCTCACATTAGACAGGTATTGTTGTGACTGCCCGTTGCCGGTTGGTTCCGGACAGTCTTACGTCACAACTCAGTCTAACCTCGGGTTTTTATTGGGCCCAGTGTTTAACCACCCACATTGGATAGGTATTGTTGTGACTACTGGACAGTCGGGTGGGTCCGGGCAGGTTTATGTCACAACTCAATCCAACCTCAGGTTAAACACATCGTATTTTCTAAGTTTACATATTTTGTCTCTTTTCTTTTTATATGTAAATATTTGCAGCCCATTATTCAAATTCATCTTTATTGGGTAAAATTTACTTATACCACTTAAATGTTCTCAAGGTCGTTGGCATGCGACGGACATGCCAACACATATGTTTTATATTTTTACCCCATCGTCAATACCCTCATTTTATACGTTCACTATATTATAACATATGTTGGGCTTAACATTTAAGCCCAGCTTAGCCACATGAAAAAGGGGAGGCTTAGAACATGTTGTTTATATATTCTAAGTAACATCAAAAGGGGTATGTGTTCGCATGAACTTGCAACATAACGATCTAATTAACATAAATTAGGCACTTGTGAACTTGCATTATAATAGCATATAATCTTAACACAAAACATAGCTAAACATGAATCGTGGTTTTAAATCTATTCATGTAAACTTGCATTCAAAATGTGAATCTAACTTAATTATGTGTCGTATATATATTCATATGATTTTGATAACAACATAGGCCTAAAACATATTTTCAATTAGGCATAACACCAAACGTAATCTAGTCATGTTTAGAGAGTCAACACAAGTTCACAAAGATGCTCACTTTTGTCACTAATACAAAAGTATGTCTTTTTTCTCAATAAAATCATAATTCCTATTTTAACATAAATTCATATAAATCATAATACCCAAATGGATCCAACTACACTAAACATGATCATAAAAATATACATAGAAGGGTCTAAAATCATGTTGGCATAATAGTAAATCACATACTTTCATGAACCTCAACTTTGTTGTAATAAACTACCACAAACATATAGTCGTTAACTTTCAACATGAATCATATACTTGCAAATATCCAATAGGTGTTGTAATAGACTACCACAAACATATAGTCGTTAACTTTCAACATGAGTCATATACTTGAAAATATCCAATAGGTCTAACATCATTATACCACAACATCCCAAATCTATTCATAGTTAGAATCATAGCAACATACAATTATGAGTTATCATCACCACAAATTAAGTACAATTCCATTTCTCATTTTACGTAAATCAAAACTCAATTATTCATTCACATCGGAATAGCACTCTACTTACAACGTATGACGAATCTTCAATTCAGGTTTCTAAATTCTGAATTTGGAGATGCTATCTTTGTTGTAGGCGTTGTTTTGATTTAGTTGTCGTTGCTTTAAGCTTTCGAATTGACTCCTAATCGTCTATCAATTTTGACGACTACTCCTAGTCTTTCTTCAGTAGCATGACGGTCTCATTCTCATATTATTTATGTGAATTAGGTGGAGTCATAGGTCCTTTTCATAGAGTTTGTGAATTGATTAGAGCCGTCGATGGAGCTTAGATTAATATTAGTCGTTCATTTCAAAGAGAGACCAATCAGGAGCTGACACCTTGCCCTAGTGACAAGGCAAAGCACAGAAATTCGGCCAAGCATAGACCAGGCCAGCCCGAAGGGGCTGGGTTCGACCTGGCTCAGGGGCCAGGTCGACTACATAGTCGACCCCCAGGTCGACTACATAGTCGACCCCCAGGTCGACTACATAGTCAACCCCCAAGTCGACTACATAGTCGACCTGGGTGCCCCAGGTCGACTACCCAGTCAACCTGGGTGGCCCAGGTCGACTACCCAGTCGACCTGGTTACCTTGGGTGGGAAAATTCCCACCCAGCCCAATCTGGGTCCGATTTTTTAAATTCGAATTTGTTTCTGAGCTATTTCCGTCTGCTTGAATTTTAAACTGAATTCTGAAACTTCCAGAGGCCATATCTCCCTCATACAGAGTCCGTTTTACGCAAACTCAGACTCTATCTCAAGTAGAATTCTGAGACGAACGCAATGGCGTATCCAGTTTCCCTTAATTCTTTGACTTGAAATTAATTATACTTTAATTTGTGAATTTATCTGCTATAGAATACACGGGGTGTTACATTTGGGGTTCGGATTTTCTCGAAGTAGGTGGAGAGAAGGAGGGTAGCTGGAAGGCAGGCCAGTTCCCTCTAGTGTCAGCGCTGGAGGCGCGGCGTCCTTGGCGACCGCGGCAGCTTCGATCTCCCCCTATCCCTTTTTTTTCAACACCCATTGTCGGGTTGTGGAAGAAAGAAAAGGGGATTGACACCCTTTTCTATATTTTATATATATAAATATATTTGTTTAATTATTCCTAAAAAGTAACCTTTAAATTCAAACTCTAAATTGAACCCACCGACCATCGTTCGTAACTATTTACCCCTATTCTGAACATAATGGGATATGTCCAGTAAGATGATTCGACTGTTTCGATCAGCTTCCATCAAAATCAAAATATAAATCTACATATTGAATTTGAACGCACATTTCAATTTAACGGGGCAACATACGGACTCTAAAAATTCCCAAAAAATATTTTCTAGCTTCATATTGATGATGCGGTTCTAACAAAACTAATTTCATCAGATTTGAAGACCGTTTGAAAAATGGTCATTTTCTGTTCAATCCAAATTGACTAAAACTGTCAAAACACGTTTTCCTGCGCCACACTCACACATTGTTTCAGAAAATTATGAATTTTGGAATCTTGCAATAACTTGACATCCTGGATCAAACAAAATTGGTTTCATCGAAAATGGAGGTCCTTTGCAAAATTTTCATTTTTAAGGGCTATATTTTACATAGCGACTATTCTGAATTTTCAATTGGATAAAACTTTTTATTCCCGCTATGAAATTATGATTTTTTGGATTCGTTGGAAAGACATTTTCTATTAAATTATAATATTTTTTGTTTTGTATAATCCGGTTTATTTTGTATCCTGTACGTTCATTTGAAATTTGAAATCGAAATTTCAATCTACCGCTCCATTTCAAATTCATTTTATATATAAAAATAAATATTTATATTCTAACGGTGATCCATATAAATATATACATTCTCATTCTATTCAAAATAAATTTCTCATCGTTATTATTTAAAATAAATCATTTCAAATATTCAAAATTCATTAACATTGCCAAAAAAAAAAAAAAAAAAAATTGGCTCTGATTTTCCGGGTTGTTACAAATGGTCATAGAATTGTTGCACATTCTAGTTTTCTTATAATCACTTCCCCACAAAGATTTCAAATCTTAATTTTTGTATTTCATGGAATTTTAATGGAATAAAAATGGTCTTTACAAGTATCTGCGTCGCTTGTTTTGGAAAACCCATATTTTACGCCGAGAAAAAATAGGAATTCTGAAAGAGTCGTCTCGATGCTCATACTGGACATATAGTCTGACCTAGTATTCACATTTTTGTAGTTCATCTACTCTTCAAAGTATGTAAGGTACATTATAAATACAGTACAAAGCTCGAGTTATTTTATTTGATGTTTATTTGACCTTCCAAATTGTTAGATTTGGCTATCTTCAATAAAAGGAAAAGAAGCGATAGGGAAGTATGGAGTGCATTTATTACTGTTGGCACATAAACACAAAATATATTGGTTAAAAAAGGGTTGTGAAATTGAAATTGGGGTACAACTGAAAGCAAATTATGTAGGGTATATTCTACATATTGCAATGTTTTGTGGTGCATCAAGGCTATATCAAACTTGTTTGAATTATCTGTCCAAGGATTTCAGTTTTGTCTAGAAATTTTATGGGTGTAGCTTTGTTAAGAAGCATGACCCGAGATTGAAATTTGAAATTTTTTTTAGTTTCTTCAAGAGATGGATCAGGTACTTCTTTAAACCCTTTTGCATCATATTGACTATGATCTTAAACCATATTTTATGATACTTTTTTGATAAACTGTGGATCTTTGCTCTTTATGCTTTTTCCTTTTATTTAAGAATTGTGTTTAGAATGCCAACTCAAAATTTAAAACTAAGTTTTTCTCATCAGATGGGGCAAATTCTGATTAAAAATAAACTTTGGGTTTCTGTCTAAAGAATACAGAACATGGGAGGAATTGCCATAAAGTTATATGATTTGAATAGATCAGAATGTTGCTTAATATTTTTTGATTTATTATATGTTTTGTACTTTTTCTAAAATGGCATTAAATCGATTGTATCAATCACTGGATCCACTTGGATAAATTATTCAAAAGCATTTTAACGGCCTTGTTAGAAAATTTTGATCCATAAACAATTTGTTTCTTTACATGTTGTAGAGAAGTGTCAATCAACTATGTTTAAATGTATGAGGTGTATGCTAGCTGTAGTTCAGATTCTTTTAGTATTTTCTTAATCAATTTGTGAGAATTTCAAGATCCAAAGCACTGAAAAGCTCAAAATGATAAAGAAAACTAATTCCCGCTCATATAGGTTGACGTGCAAAATTACAGTAGTGGTTTAAAATAAATTCCAAACATTAGATATTCTTCTCAAAATTCAAATGGCAAAGCTTAACAATTGTTGGGTAATTATTTTAGCAAACTGCTAAAAGCCTGAAGTACCAAACGAGGCCAGAAGTGGTACTCGAATTGACCATCCTCATCTTTTTTCATCTAACTAAATTAAGTAGCAACTGCAATTATAAATCAATAGACATAAAAATGATTGAACATGATTCTTAATGATTTAGAACCCAATTTGGATATAGTTCATAAAAAGCTTAAATTTTGTTTTACATTTAAAATTATCAACAGTTTGAAAAAAATGATTAGTTTATGGTTCCTCAATTTAAACGTATCATAAATGAAATAAGATTAAATTAAGATCATATTTTAATTAAAGTTGATGTTGTTTTCACCAATTTGTACAACACTGCATGTTGCGGGCAGTTTGCACTAAGGAATACGTACTATAAGTCTGCAATGAATAACTTCTCAGTTCAAACTGTCAGCCTACATGGAGTAACCAAATGCAATAAATAAATGTTACACTGATAATATTCACAAGCAGTCCATGTTTCGTTTATAAAATGTGAAATAAATAGATGTTTCATTCATAAAATGTGAAATAAATAAATGTTTCATTCATAGAATATGGAATAACTAGGTTGGAACCCGTGCTTCGCACACGGGATAGTGTTGGAATCAATGTGAAAATTAAGTTTTAATGTGTTGGGTATAATTTTTGTTACCAGTTTAAAGGCACATACATGTGTAAAGAGCAAAAAATAAGTCGGGTTTTATCATCCCACACAGTTGTTATCATATAAAGTAAAATTCAACGATCTTCATACATAAAATTTGGTGAAATAAACTTATACAAACAAATAAGGTACAATCCTGTTATAAAGAAAATTTATTAAACTTGGACGAAACTGACGAAATAATAATACAAAACAAAAATAACTGATCTTTCATCATGTTTTGGATTTGGGACATTAGGCTAAAGTTGTAAGAATTTGAGATACAAAGAGAAGTAAGTCCAAAAGTTTAGCCCCCTCTCTTTTTAACTAAATTTGATATATTTATTGTTTCTAGCTGGATGGTTTGTTTTCTTACTTCCTCTACATAACATATGACAATGAAGACCTTGTTTTTTGATAAACATGTAACCAAGTTATTGTGTTCATATATGCATATTGTTAGTTATAATTCGAAATATATACATGGATATGTACATTAATTTATACATCTATGTCGTGTGTATGCATTAGGAAGAAAATTTATATATTTATTTTCATATGCAGCATATATGGCAAAATAGCATGTCATTCTTGTTGGAAATAACATGCTACATTACTCAAGCTGAATTGATTCAAAGTTAACATTTGTAAGAGCTAAATTACTTGTTTAGATATAAGTGAGCCAATTGTTGTGTACTTAACTGGTGTAGTGTGCAATAAATTATGTAATTCACGATCAATATCTATGACATCAGTTCAGTATTTAGAATAGAATCATAAATAATTTGTACATGTTTTAGTAGTTGTTGCTTGCCTACTGTTGGAAGCTTTATTGTTCGTTGAGGGAAAGGAGAACAAAATATATTAAAACAAACCAGGTAAAAAGAGAAATTCACAACATATTTATTACTTATGTAACTTGCCAAAAAAGGTATAGCAAGTTAATCTTAAATATGCTGCTAACAGACGAAAGTAATGTGTTGAAGAAAAAATAGTATAAAAAGAGATAGTTGAAAGGAAACTACACATGTTATTCCATCCCATGATGTGAAGTACCATGCAGGTAATTCATACAAATTTTGGTAGAATTTGTGGGTTACGGAGAAGCTTCCCAATTCTAGCATAGTGCCACCAAGTACATGAGTAGGGCTGTCAACAGATACTTTCAGATACGAGTAGTACTATATCTGTATCCAAAATCATTTTCGGATATCGGATATCCATATCCGCGGATACGGACGGATATCGGATAATTATCATATCCGCCAACGACCGATAAATCAAGAAATATAAATGAAATTTTCTAGTTTAACATAAATGTTTTTCAATTTTATTGATCACTAAAGTGTTAAAAATATACATATATGATGAAATTAAATAGATTTGAGTACCTGATAAGCATTTAATGCACGTAATATAAAACTTTGACTTGGTAAAGCAATAAATATGATTCATTGTACTAAAATACATATAATTTTGAGCATAATGTTAAAAAAAATCGGATGGATAATTTTCGGATGCGGATATTTATGTATCTGTATTCGGATATCGGATATTTATCCGCTTTTCGGATACGGATGCGGACGGGTATCGGATTTTTCGGGTATCTATTGCCAGTCCAACCATCTATAGTGCATTTACCCCCTTAAGCCAGCCATGATTCTTTCTTATTCCTGCATATCAACATGCATAAATGAAAAAGACAGCCAACATATTAAGTATTTAACATGCTTCCGCGATTAATAGTCATGGATTCATTCATATACATCGAATTAGCCTCCACATTAATCACTACCAACCCTCGTATAAGCCAATGCTTACTAACCCAATTGGAAAGTCTAACAACTGAGATTATAATACTCATCTTTACTCCTGGTCTCTTGAGAAATTTATGCCAAAGAAATCAAGCATGAACTATAAAAAATAACCTGAGATAGCTAGGAAATACGTAGACCAATACTTGAATTCACCCATTTACTATGAACTACCAACTGCTTTTATTGGATAAAAATTTTTATTCCTTAAATCATCGTTTTTTAGTCAACATGAACGTCATGAAAACATGATATTTTCCACATTAAGAATAGACCAGTGTGCGGTTGAAAATGTTGTACAGCAAGAAAAATAAGCAAAAATCAAGGAGCCTTCATGTCGCCGCTATATTTGGTTTCATTTCTAGAATACAAATTTTAAAAAATGGAAGTCATTGTCGTGTTCTGTCGTCGGTAGCTTGAAATCAAATTCAATTTTGCATCTAGTACTTATTACATTTACCCTATTAGATATATTCCATGATTTCTTCTGTCTTTTATATTCATCAAATGTTAGAATCCTAAAACACTCTAAAACACAGGTGCATAAACCCAACCTAAAAGATGCAAAACATGAAGTTTAACTCAGTAAGTGAGTGGTACATTGAATTCAGTGGTATATATCTTCCAACCATGAAAAACAACTTGTTGATCAGAATGAATAGCTATTTGGTAATTTTTCTTGGACACATGCGGAACGACCGAAGTTTTTGGTGCAGCACCTAGTTTCATCATTTAATAAAGGTAGTAAAAATTATAATCATATGTAAATGAGGACAACACATATAAGCCAAAAAAAAAATGACATCATATTGTGGTCATGCTGTTGATGGTAATAGGTACATGAATCTTTCCATGACTCAAATAAACTAAGTTGAAGGTTCAGTATATATTCCTTCTTTTCCTAGTGAGACTATAGCATGAAGCAAGACGTTCCCATTCCCTTATATTGTTTTATGCATGTTCCTTCTACCATTGAATTTTTTTTCAAACGCAATTGATGTGTTTTATGGTTCTAGCTATGATGACTCTTTACAAATAAGAGTTAATATAAGGTAAATGAGGAAAATCAGGACTAAGGCTTATTCCAGTGCATAATAAATAATACATTGTTATTCGTGCATAATAAATAATACATATTCTGAAACTGGTGTTAGTCGCATGCATTTGTATAGCAACAATGTAAGATATCAAGTTAGTAGCTATATGATCTGCAATAAATGTAGAATTTTGTGTAATTGATCCATGTAATTTGATGAAGAAACGGTAGAGCTTTGTTCATAATAAACTACGAAAGATACCATAGAGGAAGGTCTTTATCCCCATTTTCAATTAACAATGGCACGTAAAAGCTACACGAATACGGTAGTTTCGACTCATAAGTTTGGTCATAAGTGGTTTTTTGGCATTTTAATTCAAATTATAATTTATCATACTCTTCATGTTTACGGTGTTCAAATAGTTGATAATAAATGAGAAAAAGACCATGACAAATAAATGTAAATATATTCTTGTTTATAGGTAGTACACTTTCTATGCCACACATTACGATAGTTCGGAAGATTCAGATCTATTTATCATTCACGTAGTGCTTCATGAGCAAAACAAACATATTTACGTTCTTAAAAGTTAGCTTCATACATGTGTTTCATTTCTTTGTTTTATTCTATTACACTGTTTGCACAATTTATTTTTGGATTTGCATCTGGAAATTGTAAGTAACTACTTTTCAGTTATATACAGCAGTGATCCATTAATCTTTTAAGTATTTACTATTTAGCCAAATATATTATTTTAACTTAGATAATTCATACTGGAAAAAAAATGCAAATCCATGAATTAAGCGTTCTAATCGACAAATACACGTATATTTTAATACTGGTGGCTCTTACTGATGAAAATAAATAAATTGAATCCATATAAGATAGTTCATATTCCAAAAAAGTAAATTAATCTATTTAAGCCATTATTTTTATACTAAAATTTATCATTGTAGCATGTAGGTACATATTTTAAATAATACAAACAGTTTTCAATCAGTTTTCTTAACAGTAAAAATATTTGGACTAAAAAGATCCGGAACAATAGTAATTTTCATAGTTGCTTATCAGCTCATAGTGTACGGATGTGGTACTTCTGAAGGGAAAAGCATTTTATTCTCATTAAATGATATCAGCATCATGACCAAAAAAAAAAATCCACATGATTTAGCTAAAAGACATTCACACTCCAGAGCTTCTTTCCTCAATTTGATTCAGTAATCAAGATCAACAGTTCCATCAAGTTTATAATTTTTGTATAATTTGATTACACTTAAGAGGCACATGAATTTGATATTCATAGCTATAGTACTATAATAGTTAATGCCATATCTATCAATGATCGCACTGTAGATTCATCTTGTGCGTTGGTATAGTTCAATTAAAATCTCTGTATGCCCTTGTCTCTTGTATCCCACTTCTGATGATCGTATGTGCTCAGATGCTTACAATTGCCATGACTTCGAAAGTTCCCTTGAGTACTTTAGTTTTAATGTACATTAAGGAGAAAATGTTGGGAGTTAAGAGAGCTTTGTTTCCTACGTCAAACGGACACAGACTTTAAAAAACAAATATGAGAATAAGTGAACAAAGCAATGAAAATAGTAGAGTGTAATAATACCTTTGTTACTATCTATGAGAAACTATGATCATATCGGAAACCATGAAGATCAGCGAGTTCTCGATGTTACTAAGATGGTAGCCTAAATTTACTAATTTTGTGTTCTACATTAAAAGTTGAAGACCGAATGCAAATAACCAAAAAAAAAAAAAAAAAGACTGACCTCTCGTAATCTGTTAGCTTCGACGGGATTGAACAACCCGTATTAGCATCTCCTTTAGTAATCTACAGCAGAAAAAAAAAAGTTCTAAAATTAGATGGTAAAATAATAGATAAACATTCAGTTGTAACTAAGCTAATACAAAAGAAACAAAAATCTATGAAAACGGAACAACAATTAGCTGCAAAGTTAACATTTCGGTGTATGTTCCCCTATATAAAGTGTACCATATTGGATATTACCAAATTAAGAACATTTTTTTGGTATGTAGGACATAATAGCATGCTCGTAGCAGACAAAATTAAATATTTTACAAAAACTGTAATGGCTTTGGATATCCTTTCTGGATTAATAGAATATGCAGCATACGGCCAAAATTAAAAATTTAAAAGTGGGAGATATTTTATATGGTCACACCAAGTACTGAAATGTTTACATAACATTATCATGTATCATTGTACTATGTAAAATAATTAACCCTGTTCAGTATGAAAAACATGGGATTAAAGAAATATTAAACTATACGATAATAATGTGTGCAGAGTACCCTCAAATGTTTTTTGACGTCTAGTCTACAACTTGCACCTAAACTTTCATTCTAATTTATCCTTGACTTCTCTTAGTGCACCAGCATCTCTTGTAGCTTATTTAAAGCAGTATTTGAGTGTTTGTTTCGGTGTATGCCATATTATGGAAAATTGCAGTAAACAATTATTAGTACCATTCGAAGCTTTCGGAGTTCTAATCTTCCTACTCGACCTCTCCATAAGCATTGAAGTATCAAACTTGCTTTTTTGATTTTTGCATTGATCGAGCTTTGTGCAGGGGACATTGAGCCTACAGTTCATCAGTGTATTGATTATAACCATGAACTTCAAGGTAGCTAAACTTAATTGTTAGTTTACCTGAATGATTATAGCAGCCTTTGTCTTCCTTCTGTATCGGAATTCCTAGCATGTAGACATTGCATGTAGTCCTCTTTGTATGACAGTTGCTGATTCTCTCAGTTGTGCGTGTGTGTTTTACGTGCTTCATGGGCACGTGCATATTTCTGTATGCATATGGAAGCATCTTTCTCTCCTCATTTCTTTAAATGTATGTCTTGCAATCCATCCTGCAAATTTTTTTATTGATTATAACCATGAATTAGATAGTTTCTGTAGCAATATGCGCTAATAAATGATGGTTGTATGTGAAAAAATATCATCCAATAACAATTCTGCATAATCAACAACAAAGTTCCTGGATAGGTAAATGTAAGAACAGATATGTAAACAAATTACGTCTCCATAATTTTAGGATTTCCGCAGTAACTTTCCTAAGTACAGTGAATTCTTTACGTGTAAGATATGTATGTATTTGTCTTTGTATATGTCTACCGGCATTTGCTAGCACTTTCTTCAAGCATCAAGCTCAGCCATTTGACCAACACTAAGGAATACATTTGTCTTCTCTGTCTAATTAACAGAAAACACAAAATAAATTATTTGTGTGTGTAGGTTAGTTTATATGCTTTAATTTTATTTTGTTACATCTTAATTCATGTGCCTTACTTTCTAATATAAAATATAGTGCCCATATTCCATACCTGATATCCCTTCAGTCCCATTCTATCACAGACCGCAGCAAATGGTAATGAAGCATATAAAAAATAAATAATATAAAAAGATATTTTCTTAATACAATTGCACAATATATTATATACGTGCTTATTATTGATACCATAACTGACATGTAATACATCAATATACAGTTGCTCGTGAGCACCACTTGAAGAAAATTTCTCATTATTTTCTTATTTTGATAATTCAGCATGATTTCTAAGCATAGACTTTGAAGCTGACATTATTTGTAGTTACTCACTCCGCATGTCAACTGATTCAAAAAAAAATGAAGTTTTCGAATATTCCAAGCTTTAAGATGTTCGGTTTAACGCATTGAATATACTGTGGTTCAGTTGTGCTCAATGTTTCCGTAAGTGATTGCAGTTGTTGAACCATGGATCTAAGTGTACGAACTGAGCGAAACGAATCTAATGCTGAATTGATCTTAAAAAAAATTAAAACGTCAAGAGATAGTTACCAGGATTGACAAAATAAATGGACGGGGCGGGAGTAGTGAGAGAGAAAATATGTTGCAAGTTCATCCAACTTGGTGAAAAATATTATGGAGCCCAAAAATTTCAGGAGGAATGTTCGCCTATTTGAAATTTGAAGTGAATTTGGTACAAAAATTTGGCGAATAACAATAGTTTGGTGTTCCACATCCTGCCTGCCATATCTCAAGTCGAAGTTGTGTTACGTAGAAAGTGGAAAGGAATCGGCATAAGATGTTGAAACGTTGAGTCAATTTCTTCCTATTGATGCATCCCCTGATTTCAGTGTAAGTCGATGCGGATTAAGAGTGCTGGCGTAAGATTTGGAAGTGTGTTTGTTTGTTAGACAGAGTATCTAATATTGTATAAAAATCTTATATGGCTGAACCATGTATATTTATTCACCTATAATGTGTTAGTATACAATTATAGTGAACATGTTGAATTAGGGAAAAAAGAATTTCTTTATCAACTGACAAAGGACCGGTTGTCGAACTCAAGCCTACTTGACTCATAATCACCTTTTATTGTATCAAGTTTAAATAATTCTATCAGTTGATCAGGTGTTTGATCAGATTAACAACATATTAACAGTGAAATACCTTTATAGATATCTATATGCTTGGGAAATCAAACAATAAAATCAAAGTAAATCACTCAGTTATTGAATTAGTACCCATAATACAATATTTGAGCTGATTTGAGACATTCAACACAATTCCAGTGTTATAAAAATTCAATCATTAATCTATGAACCAATATAAATTTTCAATTCCATATCATGATGATACACGTGATAAAATTCTGGCATTTATAATGGTGATATCGTTCATAGTAATAATATTTCCTGCTATGAGCATTTG
Organism: Allium sativum; assembly: GCA_030737875.1. Classification (NCBI taxonomy): domain Eukaryota; kingdom Viridiplantae; phylum Streptophyta; class Magnoliopsida; order Asparagales; family Amaryllidaceae; genus Allium; species Allium sativum. The sequence goes on along the minus strand of JASFAX010000020.1, from coordinate 36,006,160 downwards.
TTACTGCTTTTTCACTGCCTGCCATGGCTCCATAATTGTTGCACGTATGATTTTAACCATAGCTTCAAGTTACTAACAGTATACGGTTAATCGTAAAAGCAAAACAAACGAAAATAGTACTATAGCAACAGAATATTCATCCGTCTAAGGACATCATCATTTCATGTGCATATACTTAGTATTGTCTACATCATCAACTCTGCCGAGAGATATATAATAGTAGCAAAGGTAAAAACAAAACAAAATAAAAGTATTGACAATCTAGGTGATGCCCTCCCATATGAAAATCAGTCATATCCACCGTTACAGCAATTTATTGTATTTATATGGAAGGATAACAACACTAATTGGATGTAACACCCCATAATTATAGAATTGATTATTTTAGTTAACAGTTAAGTTTCAAATATGAAACTTGCACCACTGCTTTCATGGTGAAATTTTAGAAACGAAGTTTGTAAGAAAAACGAATACGAAATGAAACAAATAATATTAATAAACAAACATAATCGACTGGGGTTCACATGTCGATCTGCTCTTTGTAACGGTCGACCTGCGAAGGCTGGCCCAAATGAAGGGGGCGGTCAACCACTTTCGAGTCTTCAACACATTGTTGGCTAATATTTGACATAGCCTGATGGCTTTGATTTAATATAAGGAAAAGTTTGTCATTAATGATATCTGATTCACCTTGTAAATGAAGGGGGCCCAAATGATGGCCAACTAAATTGGGTTTCCAATTCAGCCAGTTCTATTATTCCTACTCAGTGTTAACTGCATTTTGCAACAGGGATTTCTCTCTCTCCTATCCTTGGATGACTTATAACCATAGGTCATGTGTTTGATAAGTGTATAAAAATGCTATGGAGGCAGCAATCAAAATAATGTACAAATTAAATAAGTTTGAGAATGGGTTAAACATAATGGTTGAGCTTCAAATCAAACAGCTACTAAGCTAAAGTCAAAATCAGTTACAAATTCAAGATCTCAAAAGTCAGGAACATGTAATAATTGGCTTAAATATGTAGCTAAAAAGTCAACTGGTGTAGTTACTTCTCACCATCACTCCAATATGTAGTTTTAAATTTCAAATAACCAAGTGTTTGACTATGCAGTCAAACTAACAAAACTACAAATATATATTGAATATCAAGGTTTAATATGAATTGATCGCCATCTGCATCAGTGTCGCCTAGATGGTTAAAAAAAGGATGACCATGGGGGATCCATTAAGAAATATGCATACAAAAATGTATTGAACAGTAACAGATATCAACATTTAAAACATAACACTGAAAATAAAATATCACCTGAAAATCACCCTGATATTAGCCTGAATATGCCAGTCTTGAGTCATCTTTTGTTGTTAATAAGTGTACAAAAGAGTTACATAAACCGCATGAAGTAGTTTAAGGAACTCGAAAAAAAGTCAGCTTGTTACCGGATAAATCAATGGTAGAAGCTTCAAATCTTCCTAGGTAATTATAAATAATAATCACCTGGTAATTATAAATAATAATGCTTGTTAATTCAACAAATTCCATCAGAAAAAGGCATATTTAATACAAAGATATAGTTGTAAAATTTCCAAAGATTTAAAATGGGGTGATTGATAATCCATATGGCAGTTCTTTCAAATATAAATACCTAGTAATCAGAAAAACCTAAACTAATGGCAAAATTCAATGAGTTGCAAAAAGTGGAAAACAAACAGCTGATGGTTACATGTGTGTAGTTAGAAACCAGTACATGCCACACAGTAAGGCAACTCTCTTAAATTTGAATTGTTTGGGTACATAAGTAGACAAAATCGGTAGGCAGTAGATCAAATCTGGAAAAATGAATCATGTACTTAATAATTGTACAATAGATTGCAACCGGGGAAATGAATACGTACCTCCATTGCTAATTCACGGATAGATGAAAGAAAATTGCTGCACCTTGCGCTGTCAGTGGTCCATCATCTGAATTAAGCACACGTCATAGAAAAGTTTTTCAAATTTACTAATCAAGATACTCTATTTTCAGAGATATAACTTATAACTAACACCAAAGAAAACCATTACATGCTATAAAAGTTTTGCCGTAAATCATATTTTTATTTATATTCTCAAAAGCTAACAATCAAGGACAAAACTATGGTTTAAGATTAAAATATAAAATAAAAGAAACAATAAGTAGCCCACTTTCGTTTTATTACTATTCAGTTAATAACTAAATGAATTGTAAAATATTCTTTTTATCCTAGTAGCTCATATTTTATTGATTTCGTAGTTCGAACTGTCATGACTTAGCGCAAGATGTTCACAGTTATCATAGCATTCATCTGGACCAAACCCAAATAAATTGTAATCGAAGATAAAAGAAATCATAGGCAAATTGGACAAATCTTATATATACTTGACAAAATGACCTTATTTGTGGATAAACCATAACAAATTGAAACTTAAAGTACATTGATAGAGTGGCCTGGGCTTTGTGGTGAGTCGGATTATGGTTTCTATTCATAAAACAAATAATAGATTAGACACAAACTGATAGAGAATTCGATGCAAAAAGAAGGTTAAAAAATATGAAAAGGAACATGCAAAAACATGGAAAAATCATAAAATAGAAACATGGCACAAAATGCATATTCAACTATAGAAAAGATGCATAAGAAAAATATAAAAGACCCATACTTTCTCAACTGAAGCTGACAGGAAAAATTACTGGGAACTTATAACTTATAATTATAATCTGAATCTCATGTTACAATAAATCAGTTACACAATTTTTTCACAATTAATCGGAATTAGAAGTGAACACCCAACCATCAGTTTAATACAACATGGTGTAAGTTTGTTCAGGCCAAAAAAATTCTCAGTCCTAATCAAGTCGGCATTCAACAATCTTTGGCCATGTGGTGTAAATAATGGGTCTCTTATTGAATTATAAGTACCTAGATATAAAAAATAATGGGTCTCTTACTGGATTATAAGCACCTAGATATCAAAAATCATTGCAGTTCATGTTGCAATTTATTTGCAAAAATTACGCAAATTTAAACTGAGTAGGTTTTGGTATATGCATTTCTGCGGGACAAACAATATATAAGATAAAAACAACAGTATATCAAAATATAAATGGTAATGTTCTAGGTAATGGTCATATAATCATTTAACATATTCAAAAGTAAATTCTTGTAATCTGTTATAGATAGCACTCAACACAATGAAAATTTTGTTAGCTAGTCGTTTCATCTAATGCTTGGAGTGTAAACAAATCAAGTCAACTAAAGAACAAATCAACTCAATAGGGAGCTTTTCCAAAAAAACATTTCTAAATTTCGGAACATTAGAGGCCAAATGAAAAATGTAGGTGGACGCCAAATATGAAGGCATCCAGGATGAATTCACCCATTCACCCCAGCTTCGAGAATCAACAAACAATTACACATACTCTTAGCTTACCTAAAATGATAAAAGCTATGCACTGAAAAACCCAAGTGTTGCATGCTCTGCTAACATATCCACAATGTGTGTGTTAGTTAGACTATATATTTAACCCTATGTCAGTATATTACAAATTATATGAATGGACTGGAATATAGTTAAATTGTCACCTATTAAGAAATTTTGTATCACACTCACCGAATCAATGTTTAATGGGTAACTATTTCATGAACCTTTTTCAAATGGTCATACATATGTAAAGTAGATTTTTCCAATTTTGTACTCCAAGCAATTTAAGTTGACTCTCTAATACTTAAAGGTGGATCCAAAAGGCAACAGCATATTTATCTAAACCAGAGGAAAAAACGAAATATGATCTCAAGCAGGAGGGAAAAATAAAATAAAATCAAAATTAGAAAACTGCAGTCTCTCAAGTCTTAATTCCTTGAAACAATCGCAATTGCACATTAAACCTCCTTAATGCTTGAACCAAAACTGGAAAACATAAAAAAGGAAAAACATTATGATCATGCAAGTAACTAAGCTGAGCCACTATAATATATATTCAACAAAAAGGATACAATGGCTCAAGCAGTTAGCATACAAATTGCAAAATAGAATGAATCTTATTCCTTAAGTGCCTGAACATAATCCGGAAACACATACAGAAATGTTATATGACAATCAATTACGTGACTTGGATAAGGTGAACGGCTTACTGATATTATTTTAGAATAAGCTTTATAATTCATTTGACATTTAAACACACCTAATTAATTAAATAAGAACCTTGTAAAGGAAGAAAGCAAATACTTGGAGGTAACCAAACTTAAATGATATATAACAAAGAAATAAGTAACAAAAAAGCAAACCAAAATCGGTCTGTTTACGTTTCTCTTTCTCAATCTTCTCTCGTTTTTTGCAGCTGCACTATAGGGACTACCAGAGGCAAAATAAAATCCATGTAAGAAAATATTTTTCATAAAACTCAATTGAAAGATCTTCAACCGATCAAGCATAAATATTCATGTAAATTTGAATTGGGGCACGAAATGTCAAAATTGAAAAAGAGACGAAACATACTATATTACAAATCATTTGGTAAATAATACATGCTAAAACTTAAATCTATAACATCCCACCAACATACCATTGGAATGGTGATGAGATTAGTAATTTATAAATGTCACAATGTAAATGCAAGATGATGAAAAATCAAAGGTAGCAATTCAGGCAAACCCTTTTTATATTGGACCATAACATTAATTTATGTGTGCATTAATATGGTGTCTTGTTCCAGTTTACCTACATTTTTGTATCTATTTTTACTTCATAGTTTATGCTTTTATAATTTTATCTCATCAAATTGTCTCATGTTATCATCTTCCATTATCTGATTAAATTGCCTTAAAACTTTACTGCCACTAAATTTGTAAATTTCTTGTTACTACACTTTTTTTTTTACCCATTTGGGCAATGAAAGTCTTGTTGTATACATGACAACTGTTAATATCTAATTTCTTGTAGTTGTCCCTTCCTTGTTTATTTTAAGTGCATGCTTTTTTTTTGTCTTGCCGACTTACGATTTTGTTGATATTTTGCCAGTAAGTTTAAACATTAAGCTTGCTGGTTGTGGTTTGTTTGTATTTTATATGACACGTAATTTCTTTAAAAAAATTACAAACCCTATATCTTTATATTGAAATTGGAAACAGATCGAGTAAAACGGTACCTCTGCGTGAAAGTAGATTGAAGTTTCCTTTTTTTCCCTTGATTCAATAAATTATTGTAGTAATAGTATGCAATGTATGCTTTATTTTGTAACATAATTGACTCAACGACAAATCATATTTGTATTATCTGCATTTAAAGAAAATTAATGGACAAAGAAACTGGTCCATGTGAGAAAACAAAACACATGTAAATATAGAAATGTAAAGTGCTAGTTATGAAATAATTCAACATGCAAAATTTCAGAATTTAGGTCCCATTCTTTTATTAAGCAAAAAATATACTTCTGATTTATTGAGTAGGACCCATATGCTGTCATATTTCTATTAGAAAAAGAATAATATATAAGTACACTAAAGTCAAATTTTAAATTACTATATAAAAATGTCACAGAATTAAAACATTATAGGTTTCTATTATCTATTTTTCTTGCTTTTTTTCTGTTGTTCACTGTCTTATAGTTAAAGATGTATAAAACAATGCCTTTTTTTACATGTTTTATACCTATGTAAAGTGCTCTAATTTACTATTACTTTATGGCAGTCTAACTATTATAGTTAGTTCATCAAATAAGATTGAACCGCATAAATCAGAAGAGGGACTATGTAAGGAACGCAGAAATTAAGCAGTTTGAGTTTCTTGCCGAACTTATACACTTGAAGATAATTATGGAAGTAGATAATAGAGGGAGTCGTGGGAACATAAGCATTGAAATGTCTTATTCAGGAATCCTAATAAGGCTTAAGACAAAAAAATTATCTACATTGGTGATATCAAATTAGATACATATTAATGATTCATCAAAAGAAACATCCTCTCTAAATTAGTGATATCAAATCCATATGTAGGGAATTTAAGTCATAAAATTAAAGCTTTTCATTTTTGGTGGTCATCTATGTTTTTTCAGCTGAAACCTTTAAGTCAAAGAAACATCCTGGTGCTGCGACTACGTAATGTATATTGTTGCATACTTGAATCCGGTAAAATGGGTTAGCATCTAATCAAAATTGACTTTTTACAGAAGTTAACGTGCATGGAAAACTGCAAAATATTTAAATCACATATGTAACAGGCTCGAGGGCTAATAGTGAGTATGATGAAAATTTGAATTATTGGAAATAATAACTCAAGTCTGTTACAAATGGGTTCTTTAATCCTAAAAAACACTGAATCTGATCAAGTTAGATAAAAATAACCGAATTTTAATTATTTTTATAAAAAATATTGATTTGTATCATTGTTAAAACTATTAAAAGTTGCTTCATGCTAAGAAGACTGAATGCATTATTTCATTATAACTGCATCAAACTACAGTAGGCAAGTGCATTAGTTGGATATATCTCAACTGCCAATGAAGCCTGAATGCACTGGGCATGTGGGTAAATAAATTCAAGTAAGATCATTTAAGTAATTTTAAGGTTGTTGTGAAAGGAAGATTGAAAGGAGTTGCATAATAATGATAGGTTAATACAAAGGAAAGAATAAAGCCACATATAAAGATAGAGAAACAATACAATTATCAAATATTATTCTTTCAATACAAAATTATTGCTTACATATGGAAGAAATTATTTTTCATACCAGTTTCGTTGTGGTTTCCTCACTGTGCCTTTCCTAGCTCCAATTGAATGAAAAGAACAGCTATCCTAAAAAAGTAATGCATATGTTGCATCCAGTCTCATGGATATGTTCTATAACACATGCTAGTTTATGATACATTGCATAATTATGTCATAATCCTTTTTTTTATGTTTTTTTTATGAACAAAAAAAAGTGGTTGAGTAAAAGGGAAATTACCTATGCTCTGGTTGGGACCAAAGAACTTCCTTTCTCGTACCTTTCTTACTTTGACACGATCATCGGACAAACTCCAATGGATGTGATACCCAAGTATAAGTATCAATCCAGCTTCATTAGATTCACTCGTCTTCCAATTCCTTGTAATGAGGTGCCACATCAATCAATGATATCCCGTGCAACATATCTGCAACCTTTTCCCATGTATCAGTTTTTGAAAAAGCAATTTTGAGCCAACATGATCTCAAATAACTTGTTCGAAGTTCACTCTTTTTTCTGCTCTATCACCCTGCAAGAACACGTATTTCTTTATAACCTCGATTGGAAAAGAATGATCTAATATGAATAGGATCAAGAACAGTAGATGGAATTAAGTACTTCAGCAAGAAAGTATTTGTAGTTTAGTATATTTACAACAACTACTTCAGCAAGAAAGTATTTGTAGTTTAGTATATTTACAACAACTAATATTTGAGAAGATTTTCTCTTTTGAGATTTTGTTTGTGAAGCTAAAGTCCTTTTTCCCCTCCTATTCAACCATATTTTCTGCATGAAAAAAAAAATTAACTATCCAGTTGTTGATCATTAATTTTTCTGCTCATATATCATTTAATGAAGGTGTTAAATACAAATATTTTCATAACCAAGTTTTGTTTGTTGAATTAATGACATGTTTATGATTGCGCATTTCTTGACTTTTGTTTGGGGTTCAATTTTGAATTCTTACTATAAGATACTTTCATAAAATGCATTTATTGTCATTTAACCAAAAAATGTAGATCCCTCTTATGATACAAAAAAGTCCTCCACATGAATCAGTTAATCAAATTCATTATTTCTATATTCGTGTGTGTGTGCGCTTGTCTGTGTGCATATTGATGATAATTATTCCATTGGTAAGCTTTTTGATGGCCTAACAATAATTTTGTATTCTAATCAATATTCTGACACGGCGAAACCAGTAAAATTTGAGCCTTTAATTGCTGTGTTATGGCACCGATACAATAATATCATAATAATCAGTACCCTCTTTGTCTTTAATTCTATACCAAAATATTAATTTATTTTAAGTGTAATAAATTTTAACTAAGTTAAAATATGCAGAAAATGTTCATTTTTTGACTAAATTATAGAGTTTATGCAGCCTAGATCAAAAGTAGAGGAAAAGAGGGAATATGATGCCTTCCCCAAAAAGGGCACAATCGTATGTTCACTCTATTAGAAGATTAAATGAATAAAAATTACTTAGCAAACGTTCAGTGTTTAAGTTGGGGATACACTTAATTTTAGACCAAATAATGAAATGAAATCAAACAAAAAAGAAAACTATACACAAAATATACTGTCACTAATTCAGAATTCTATAACCACATTCACACCAAATATAAAATAACAGTAAAACTACTGATACTGCACGGGAAAAAAAAGAGAAATCTTCACACCAAATATGAAGTAACAGTAAAACCACTAATACTGGCTACTGCAGAAGGAAGAGAGAGAGAGAGAGAGAGAGAGAGAGAGATCACGATTCGCTATCATTCACACACAAATAAATTTACAGCATAATTAATTATCTTACTGAATTAGTACTAACCCAAGAAGAAGACAGACCCTTTGCAAATTGCAATTTTGAATCTTTGATGATGGATCGTCGCTTGGAAGTGGCACCAACGCCTACAGGCCCTTCCTTTCATGCCCTGCCTTCACTGCTTCACGCGATTTGGATCGCCGATTCGCCGAAGGCCCAGAATAGCTTTTGCAATTTGTGATTCGCGATTTGCAATTTCGCCGATTTGCTGCTGATTTTTTGATTCGCGATTTGTGATTCGTGAATTGCGAACGGTGCCCCTGATTATTTTTTAAGCCCTAAGCCGCCGCTTCTACCGCTTGTGGGAAGGAACGGGCCTGAGATCTCGATAGAAACAGACAGTGGATTGTTGGTACTGCGGCAGAATTTTGTGCCAATTTCAAAATTCGAAGCGAATCGCAAAAATGGAGAGGGGCTATTGTTAAGGGAATCGGAAAAGTAGATGCGAACAACGTGGGCTGCTCTGTTTTAATTTTATTTTATTTTAGTAAAGATGCAAGATGAGAATGTCACGAGTTAGAATCTAGAAATCGCGGCTGTCGGTAAGGCCACCTAAGCGGATTTGGGATTGCCCTTTTATGTTTAAATAATAGATTATATGTTTCATTCATGAAATGTGAACTGAAAAGATGACCAATCAATCTCCTTCATGATGTGCAATAATATGGAGATTTTTGTATTATGTCATTAGAACTGCAAAGTGCTCCTGACCTTTTCTTGTCTGGTAAAAGAATAAAAACAAACTTCGAAAACATGGTAACTACATTTTCTTCCAATGTATTCCTTTACCGAATGTTGTTCTATATTATGTATGGATGGGCTCATACCATTCGATCAATTCATCTTTCACATGTTTCCTTATAAACAGAGAAAAACTAAATATGGCATAAAATTCAACAAAAAGGATAACGGTAATCCCATTTCATTGAATTTTTAACGCGAATGCTGATTGAAAATGATAAGATGTTTTGGGTGTTAGTGGTAATTGTTAAATTGATGTGTTAAATATTATTCCAAATTTGTCTTTATGTAAGTATATTTAATTAAATTTCTTACTATTATGCAGGTTTTATAACTGTGATATTGAGATTATAACTGTGACACCCTACATCCATTAATGTCATGCACAAAGGAATGCATTAAGTTTCGTAAAGCGTTTAGGTAAATAGACACAGAATATTACAAGACAGATACAGAAAAAAATTGCAAGGGAAATAAACAACTTTATTAATCATCAAAATACCATGGTCCAAAGCATCATTTGTATGAAATATAAAAACCATTACAACATAAAAACCACTGTCTTGTACTTCAGAAATATCAGAGTACATAAAAGAAAGAAAATTCCCTAAGAGCAAAATATGGCCAAAGCAACAAGGATAGGAGCTCGATCCATAGATACAAGCAGCTCCAGTAAAGTAAGAAGACTCACGATAAAGCTTGTGTGTTTCCTCCCTGAGAACCTAGGGGAGGGGGGAAACGGAAGAAAGAAGGGGAAACAAAAAGGGTAAGACATAAAGTCTGGCGAGTCTAGTTACTTTTCGCTAGTAAATAAATAAAATTAACATGATAGGCATACAAAGTGGATAAGAGAGACCAATACATAAATTGTAACACCCCACCCTTCATTAAGGTCACTCAAATAGGGAATGCCTTAACTTCGGAGGAACATTTTTGGTACAAGTTGCAGAAAAATTACAAGACAGACAAATAAAGCAGCGGAAGTTAAGTAAAATTTATTGATTAAAACACATCTTGTACAAAGATTATTTTACAACACCAATACTTATTACATCAAAGCACCTGTCTTATTTAAAATAAAGAAGCATAAACTGACAATGATATTCCTCGATAAAGCATGAGCCACCCATAGCAGTAAAAAATAGAGTTCAAAGCAATGCGTCAAAGAATCTTCAAGCTCGAAAAGAGTAACAGTCCAAAATGAGCTGAGCTATTCCCTCCCTAGCTACCTGGGGGGGGGGGGTGGAACAGAAGAAAAGAGGCGAAAACAAACAAGGTCAGACATAAGTCTGGTAAGTCCAGTTATACTTCAGCATGTAAACAAGAAAAGGACGATGACATGAACAAACTGAACTTAGAACCATACCATAGTGATAAGATGATCCTTAAATAAGACAAGGTAAGATTAACGGAATTGGCTATCGCATCCACTTCTATTTCTCTGTACCCACTAAGGACTGTTTCTACTATCATTGTGTGTTCATGATAAAATGATCCCCTTTTTATTTTGTATGCAGTCCATTATCCATTGAGTGTTACCTATATCCATCTAGGGTTTTCTTATCGAATGATTCCTAGATTCAACCAGGGTTTACGCTACCCAGGGCCATTGGCATTTATGCAACCTATTGAACGTTTCTCGGATTCAGGGTTTACGCGACCTAGGTCCAATTAGGGATTATGCTACCTATCGAACAATGACCCTTAGTTTAGGACACAATACTCAAAGCGGTATATGTTCCTAGACTTTTCCCATGTATACGTCGTGAATTGTTATCGATGTCTAGATGCACATATCCTCTATATATGCAACACGGGTCCCGTGGCAGGGCTAATCAAGAAACATACAACTCAGTCAGAAGCTTTCAGATATCTGCTGATTGTAGATGCTAAGTTCCGCTTTTACAGTGGCTATGGTCCCACTAGATCCCTCCCTCAACTAACAAATGAGAGGAACCCAAGAAAATCAAGAATGAGAACTGTACGCAGGCCCCTCTTTGCCCCTACCAACCTATAGGCCAACCTCACCCATAACTAGATGACAAGTATATGGTCTATTGGAGTTCTCCGCCTTTCCGCTTCACATGTCTCGACTAACTTAAGATGGTAGGTAGACGATGAGTTGCTATCAAAGGGAAAAAACTGGTCTCGCCGAATCACACTGGTCCATCCTAGTCTTTTGGTTGTCTTATTATTGCAAACAGGGCATACCCTTGGCTCTCCTAACGCAGACCTTAACCTTTGTGAGCCCAGGAGGATCATCTACAGCCTCACAGAGGGATACCGAGAGTACCCTAACGTCCCCTCGAAGTTGCATGCTTCGTAACCCAGTTCATTGGAGCATTCTTTATGATCAGATGGGCTTTCGCTCCTCCTCGTATTCTACTTGGTTTTCTTGACTAAGGTTTTCTACTTAGTTCTCTTAACTAAGGTTTACTACTTAGTTTCCTGAATCGTTTGTTTTCTTAACTAAGGTTTACAACTTAGTTCTCTTAACTAAGGTTTACTACTTAGTTCTCTTCCTCGTCATGTTGGATTGGTTAAGTTTTATCCAGCAGTTTACGTTGACTTAACCTACCCATATATCATGTCAAATAGGTTAAGTGTTGTCTAGTTGTTCATGTTGACTTAACCAACCCCTACATCATGTCAAATTGGTTAAGTGTTCCTTAACCTTACTCGTTTGTCAGGTTATACTAGTTAAGTGTCTCACATTAACTTAACCCTGCTTATTTATCATGCTATAATGGCTAAGTGTTCTAAGTTTACTTAACCCCACCATCTAGTCTAGTTAGCATGTTATAACGGTTAAACATTTACTTAACCATACCCACTTGTCTAGTTTACATGTTATAATGGTTAAGTGTTTCCTTAGTTACTTAACCCCTACAAATCTTGCCTTGTTAACATGTTAAGTTGGTTAAGTGTACAAATTAACTTAACCCCTATCAATCTTGTCAGTTAAAATGTTGAATTGGCTAAGTGTTTTCTCAATTACTTAACTCCACCCTTCTTGTCTTTGTTAACATGTTAGGTTAGTTAAGTGTTTCCTTAATTACCTAACCTCACCATTTCAAGCTTGATTATTCATGAGCTTTAATTAACTAATTAATTAAAGCACCAACCACTCACATTAGACAGATATTGTTGTGGTTACTGGATGTGCCAGTCGGTTCCGGGCAGGTTTACACCGCAGCTCAGTCTAACCTTGGGTCTTTCTGGGCCTGATGTACTAACCAACTACGTTGGACAGGTATTGTTGTGGTCACTGGATGTGCTGGTCAGTTCTGGGCTATTTTACACCACAACTCAGTCTAACCTCGGGTTAGGCATATTCGTCTTTTACTAAATTTACATATTTACTATTTATGTATATTTTCCGTGAATCAATTTAGCCTAGATCATATTTATTTGTCATGCTAATTAACATACTTATATTCTATGCCAAAAACTTATTTACCTATCAATTAGCCCAACTTGCAGTTTATAACAATTTAGATTTAATATTCCCCTTTTTCAGTTCATGCCCAATCTAGATTAATACTCCAATTTACAGTTCATGTCAAAACTAGATTCAATATTCTAATTTACCGTTTATATCCAAAACTTGGTTTACATGCCAATTACATACTTCGCGGCCAATTAAAATTTATCAATTTATGCCCAAGTCTAATATGCACGTAAGTCATTCACTATTATAGCCAATTTAGATTATGCCAAAATATTTATTTTTTCAAATTAACTTAATTAACCTACGCCCAATCCCCGCATCATAATCGCACGTATTTAATGATTTCACAAGTTTTCTAAGTACTCAAGAAATGGCACTAACAAAAGGAATAGGGGATAAGCACAAGAATTGATACAAAAGAATAGGCATGCAAAAATAATGGCTCCAATAGGTTCGATGTACATAATAGTGAATAGGAATAAACTAACCAAGTTACACACTAAATAGGAGATTCAACATAATCAAGGGAATAGGCATAGGTGATTTGGTCTAACTTAATGCTAGTTTAAGGTACAACATGATCAGTTAATCATAATAATGGGAATAGGCATAAGCAACTAACTACAATAGTTATATGCAATTAACCACAATAGTCATGGGCGACTAATCACAATAATATCTTAATCAATGTCATAGACAATAATCTCATAGTTATGAATCATAGTCGTGGGCAACAGTCTCATATTCACGAATCATAGTCATAGGCAATAATTTCATAGGCAACAGTTCATGGCCCTAGTCTTAGGCAAAGGTCTCATAGTCATATTCATAGGCAATAGTTTCACCACAAGAATATAACATAGGAAAATCACATGAATAAACAAGAATCCACATAGATAAATTAATAGGCACCGTTCTAATATCAGTTTCTTACAAGCTATGACTTCCAATTGATGTTTAAATCGGAAATATAACTGTACTTACAAAATATAGGCAAGTCTTGTTTTTCTTAAATCTTTTTTCTGAAGCTAAATAGCTTTCCTTTCATGTAGATCATTGAATGTAATTACTTTTAATTTGATTTTGATCAAGGCTTTTAACCCGTCTTTGAATTGAAAGTGGTGACGGCTACTCCAAGTTCTCTATTGACGGCATGACAGTTCCAGGATTATTTTTGTGTGATTTTAGGTTGAGCATTAGGTTGTTTATATAGAATTTCAATTTAATTAAAGCTGTCGGATGAACCTAGAGTTAACCACAACCATTCGGTCGGGATAGGGTGACACCTCAGCCCTAATGACCCAGCAAGGAGTCAAAAAGGACCCAGCAATGACTCACAATACTGATCAGACCACACCAGAAAGCTGTGCAGGCTCTCAGGCCGAACTGGGCGCACTTGGAAGGTGCGCCAGTGCAATTTTTGTACTGGCGCACTTCCCAAGTGCATCAGTGCATTTCTATCTTTTTTTCTCTTTTGGTTTTCTTCCTAACTTCGTTCGTCCATATCTCGTTCATACGGTGTCTGTTTTATGCAAATTCAGACTCTATCTCAAGCAGAATTCCGAGACGAACGCGATGGAATAACCCTTTCCCTTAACTGTCAAATTTGAAATTAATTATTCTTTGATTCGTTACCATCACGTTTACAGAAAATACGGGGTCTTACATTCTACCCTCCTTTTACGATTGCGTCCCCAAAATCTTCAAGTCGATAAGAACATATATCGTACCATCCAATCACCCATCTACTCAACACATCAAACATAGGTGTCCATTGTCCTTAAAAGATTTCTAATGCTTTCAAGATCATATGCATAGTGTGTTTATATGTCCTAATTTAATGCAAAACCAGGTAGTCTACTGACTCAGTTGACCTCCTTAATGCAACTAATGTTAGTGCCATGCGTCCAATAGGTATGTAGTCCTGATGATACATATTATTTCTATATGAGTGCACAACCATTCAATCAAATGCAACATCCACATAATAACACATCAATTTCAATCCATAAACAAATACATACATGCAGATGCAATATGAAAGTGACTGAGCTGATCAAGTGCCTAATGTGTGCATATGCATCCACGATCAACCACTTGCAACGATCGATCATTACATGTTTCAAATACATGTTTACATCCATTGGCTTCTACCTAACGATCAAAAATATGACTTGGAGGATATACCTTAAAAGATAAAGACTAGTATAAACTTAACAGAAAAAGAGGAATCAATAATACACCCTTAAAAAGGGTATGATGCGTGTACCTAGCCTTCAGGCTTCTAAGTCGCATTTTCTTGAGCTTTACTCCACTATACCTTATCTAATTTAACTTCATGGTTGTGAAGCTTCTTGACCTACATTTCCAAAACCCACTAGTAAAGATAGGACCTCGATCACTTACTATGCTAGAGGATATCCAATGTAGTCGAACTATCTTTCCAAGACAAACAGATATTAACCATGATATCAAGTGTATATCCTAAGATGATTAGAGGTCTCTCCACACATGGCTTATCCATCATGTTGCAAATCTGAGGGTCTAAAGGTAATGGTTACTATGTGTTTTTTCACCTCTTAAGTTCAGTCTAACTTAGGGTGTAGGCCTCAACGATTTATTTCTCACGCAAACCATCTTAGTCGAACTCGACATCCCTCAAGTACAAGCCCCAAAGGATTAAACCAATATCAGACAGGCACCCAAGGGATACCTCCTCCGAATTTGGACGATCTATGTGAGATGATACTAATAAAACAACCAAACAATTGAGCACTTTACCGACTCTGGCTATCCTCGCCAATCTTGCTCCAGAATTATCGTTGATCGCATAAC
Organism: Allium sativum; assembly: GCA_030737875.1. Taxonomy (NCBI): domain Eukaryota; kingdom Viridiplantae; phylum Streptophyta; class Magnoliopsida; order Asparagales; family Amaryllidaceae; genus Allium; species Allium sativum. Next base: position 35,990,583 of record JASFAX010000020.1, on the reverse strand, counting down.
TGGCTATGTAGTGTCATCTTGATATATGCGGAAGTCTATCTCGAGTTTTAGGGGGAAAACTCCTGCCCTAATCAAAACATCTTGCGTACTCATGGACTACTCCAATGGATCGAAAATCGTTGATAAATAAACAAAGTGATTCTTGGTAGCTAAGACAAATTGATCCCTTAGGATCACACGAAATCTCGAGGGTATTCCCGAGGCAAGTTGAAAGTCTAACTACCCTAATTTCACAATTACTAGCTAACCAATCAATGCCTAGAATCAACCCATAGCACATGAAACCAAAAACATAAGCATAAATATAGCTATTCTCAAATCCTCACAAGTCAAAAATAAACGAGTCGAACCAGCAATTGGATTTGAGACAATAATGGGATCCTCTAAAATACAATATCTTCGGTGCAGAGACCCAACTAAAGCAGTAGATACAAATGAGTGCGACGCTCCAGAATCAAATAGAGTACGAGCAGGATGATCAAATAGAAAAACTAGTCTTTTTTAACAGAAACTTTACTACCTCTCTCAGGTATGCTGGCGGTGGGAGCATGCGCTAGTCTTCCGGAAAATTCCTATCCTTTGTTTTTGCCCTTGCCCTTAATTATGCGACCCATTATGTCAAAATAAAGATACATCCTCTTGTCTTCGGTTTAACTATTCTTTCCTCCTTTGTGAACCAAGTCCATATTCATGAGTTCTCTCATCCTTGTGTAACATGTTGACAGGTCTCTCGAAAGCAACCTCCATCGCACCGAAAACTCTACAAAGCTCGAAAGAAAATTAGCCGCAGGTGATACTACTGTGGCTATAGATGGAAGTTGGGCACTACTTCGCCATTTGACATGTGTCGTAGTCTTATCAAGCCAACAGAACCATGCCGCGATGAGGTTACCTCCCAGAAAGCTAGGAGCCCCGGAGACTCAAGAAAGAAGGAAACAAGGTCTCAAGCAGAGGGTCAAAAGATAGCGCATATGGCTTTGGGGAATATGCCTTTAAAACAAATTTTTTCTTTTGAAAATTCTTCTTTTAAAAATGTTTTGAAAATAATTTTTCAAATCTTTTATCTGGTCCGGTAACCTTCAGCTCTGATACCAAGTGTAACAACCCACCCTTCGTTAAGGTCACTCAAATAGGGAATGCCTTAAGTTTGGTGGAGCATTTTTGGTACAAGTTGCAAAAAAATTACAAGACAGACAAATAAAGCAGCTGGAAATAAATAACCGTTATTGATTAAAACACGACTTGTACAACAATTATTTTACAACACCAATACTTATTACATCAAAGCATCTGTCTTGTTTAAAATAAAGAAGCATAAACTGACAACGATATTCCCCAATAAAGCATGAGCCAACCATAGCAATAGAAAATGGAGTTCAAAGCAATGCATCAAAGAATCTTCAAACTCGGAAAGAGTAATGGTCCAAAATGAGCTAAGCTATTCCCTCCCTGGTGACCTGGGGAAGGAAACAGATGAAAAGTGGCAGAAAAAAAAATAGGTCAGACATAAGTCTGGTAAGTCCAGTTGCACTTCAGCATGTGAACATGAAAAGGACTATGACATGAACAAACTGACCTTAGAACCGTACCATAGTGATAAGATAATCCTAAAACAAGACAAGGTAAAATTAACGGAATCGGCTATCGCATCCACTTCTATTTCTCTGCACCCACTAAGGACTGTTTCAACTATCATCGGGTGTTCATGATAAAATGATCCCCTTTACATTTTGTATGCAGTCCCTTATACATAGAGGGTTACCTAGATCCAACTAGGGTTTGCTTATCGAATGCTTACTAGATTCAACCAGGATTTACGCTATCCAGGGCCACTGGGGTTTATGCTACCTATTGAACGTTTCTCGGATTTAGGATTTATGCGACCTAGGTCCAACTAGGGATTATGCTACCAATCGAACGATGCCCCTAAGTCTAGAACACACTACCCAGACTTTATATGTTCCCAGACTTTCCCCATGTATGTGTCGTGAATCGTTATTGATGTCTAGATGCACATGTCCCCTATATGTGCAACCCGAGTCTTGTTGCAGGGCTAATTAAGAAACACTGAACTCGGTCGGTAGATTTCAGATATCTACCGATTATAGATGCTAAGGTCTGCTTTTACAGTGGCTAGAAATCTCTTTGAGCTTCCCTTCATTCGCTTCGCGGGAGTCGCACACAGCACATAGTTGGAAGTTAGAGGGCCCGTACTACCTGCCTAACCCAGAGTACTATCTATTCCGAGGGACCGCAGAACGGAAAGTGCCTTCTAATCGGTGGTAAGCCCATCTTTCTCCATATGGAAGTGTTGCGGGCACATAACACATAGAGATGTGGGTGGAGGAAGTCTCAAAAAGAGCGAAGGCCGAGCTGTAGGTCACGTGACTTGCACCGAAAAGGTGGCTGACTGGGCTTTCTTCAAGGTAGATCAGCTCGCCGAATTCGTCGATTGAATCGGGCGCCCCGGAACGTCTAATGAAAATAGGTTAATATACTGGATGTTAGACCCCTCCCTCAACTAACGAATGAAAGGCACCCAAGAAAATCAAGAATGAGAATTGTACGCAGGCCCCTTTGTGCCCCACCAACCTATGCGCCAACCACCCCCATAACTAGATAACAAGTATATGGTCTGTTGGAGTTCTCCGCCTTTCCGCTTCGCGTATCTCGACTGACTCAAGATGGTGATGAGTTGCTATCATAGGGCAAAAACTGGTCTCGTCGAATCACGCTGGTCCATCCTAGTCTTTAGGTTGCCTTATTATTGCAACCAAGGCATACCCTTGGCTCTCCTTACGCAGACCTTAACCTCTGTGAGCCCAGGAGGATCATCTGCAGCCTCGTAGAGGGATACCAAGAGTACCCTCACGTCCCCTCGAAGCTGCGTGCTTCGTAACCCAGTTCATTGGAGCCTTCTTCGTGATCAGATGGACGTTCGCTCCTCCTCGTATTCTACTTGGTTTTTTCTTTGACTAAGGTTTACTACTTAGTTTTCTTAACTATGGTTTACTACTTAGTTTCCTGAATCGTTCGTTTTCTTAACTAAGGTTTACAACTTAGTCCCCTTAACTAAGGTTTACTACTTAGTTCTCTTCCTCGTCGGGTTGGATTGGTTAAGTGTTATCCAGCAGTTTACGTTAACTTAACCTACCCATATATCATGTCAAATTGGTTAAGTGTTATCTAGCGGTTCATGTTGACTTAACCCACCCCTACATCATGTCAAATTGGCTAAGTGTTCCTTAAACTTACTCGTTTGTCAGGTTATATTGGTTAAGTGTTTCTCATTAACTTAACCCTGCTTATTTATCATGCTATAACGGCTAAGTGTTCTAAGTTTACTTAACCCCACCATCTAGTCTAGTTAGCATGTTATAACGGTTAAACATTTACTTAACCTTACCCACTTGTCTAGTTTACATGTTATAATGGTTAAGTGTTTCCTTAGTTACTTAACCCCCACAACTCTTGCCTTGTTAACATGTTATGTTGGTTAAGTGTCCAAATTAACTTAACCCCTATCAATCTTGTCATTTAACAAGTTGAATTGGCTATGTGTTTTCTCAATTACTTAACCCCACCCTTCGTGTCTTTGTTGACATGTTAAGTTGGTTAAGTGTTTCCTTAATTACTTAACCTCACCATTTCTAGCTTGATTGTTCATGAGCTTTAATTAATTAATTAAAGAACCAACCACTTACACTAGATAGATATTGTTGTGGTTACTGGATGTGCCGGTCGGTTCCGGGCAGGTTTACATCACAAATCAGTCTAACCTCGGGTCTTTCTGGGCTTGATGCACTAACCACCCACATTAGATAGGTATTGTTGTGGTCACTGGATGTGCCGGTCGGTTCCGGAAAGTTTTACACCACAACTCAATCTAACCTCGGGTTAGGCGTATTCGTTTTTCGCTAAATTTACATATTCACTATTTATGTAAATTTTCCGTAAATCAATTTAGCCTAGATCATATTCATTTGTCATGCCAATTAACATACTTATATTCTATGCCCAAAACTTGATTTACCGATCAATTAGCCAAACTTGTAGTTTCTACCAATTTAGATTTAATATTCGCCTTTTTCAGTTCATGCCCGATCTAGATTAATATTCCAATTTACAATTCATGTCAAAACTAGGTTTAATATTCTAGTTTACCATTTATGTCCAAAACTTGGTTTACATGCCAATTACATATTTTGCGGCCAATTATAATTTGTCAATTTATGACCAAGTCTAATACGCATGTAAATCATTCAATATTATAGCCAATTTAGATTATGCAAACATATTTATTATGCCAAATTAACTAAATTAAGCAACGCCTAATCCCTGCATCTTAATCGTACGTATAAAATGATTTCACAAGTTTTCTAAGTACACATGAAATGGCACTAACAAAAGGAATAGGGGATAAGAACAAGAGTTGATATAAAAGAATAGGCATGCAAAAATAATGGCTCCAACAAGTTCGATGTACATAATAGTAAATAGGAATAATCTAACCAAGTTACACATTAAATATGAGATCCAACATAATAAAGGGAATAGGCATAGGTGATTTGGTCCAACATAATGCTAGTTCAAGTTACAACATGATCAGTTAATTGTAACAATGGGAATAGGCATAAGCAACTAACTATAATAGTTATAGGCAATTAACCACAATAGTCATGGGCGACTAATCACAATAATTTCTTAATCAATGTCATAGGCAATAGTCTCATAGTTATGAATCATAGTCGTGGGCAACAGTCTCATAGTCACGAATCATAGTCATAGGCAATAATTTAATAAGCAACAGTCTCATGGTCACGAATCATAGTCATAGGCAATAATTTCATAGGCAACAGTTCATGGCCATAGTCCTAGGCAAAGGTCTCATGGTGATAGTCATAGTCATAGACAATAGTTTCACAACAAGAATATAACATAGGAAAATCACATGAATAAACATGAATCCACATAGATAAACTAAAAGGCACCGTTCTATTATCAGTTTCTTACAAGCCATGACTTCCAACTAATGTTTAAATCAGAAATATAACTGTACTTACAAAATATAGGCAAGTCTTGTTTTTCTAAAACCTGTTTTCTGAAGCTGAATAGCTTTCCTTTGATGTAGATCGTTGAATTAGATTACTTTTAGTTTGATTTTGATGTGGGCTTTTATCTCGTCATTGAATTGAAAGTGGTGACGGCTACTCCAAGTTCTCTATTGATGGCATGACAGTTCCAGGATTATTTTTGTGTGATTTTAGTTTGAACATTAGGTTGTTTATATAGAATTTCAATTTAATTAGAGCCGTCGGATGAACCTAGAGTTAACCACAACCATTCTGTCAAGATAGAGTGACACCTCAGCCCTAATGACTCAGTAAGGAGTCAGAAAGGACTCAGCAATGACTCATAGTACGAATCAGATCACACCAGAAAGCTGTCCAGGCTCTCAGCCCGACCATGGCGCACTTGGTAGGTGCACCAGTGCAATTTTTGTACTGGCGCACTTCTTAAGTGTGCCCGTGCATTTCTATATTTTTTCCTCTCTTCTTGTTTTTTGCCTAACTTCGTTCGTCCATATCTCCTTCATACGGTCTCTGTTTCACGCAAATTCATACGCTATTTCAAGCAGAATTCCAAGAGGAACGCGATGGCGTAACCCGGTTCCCTTAAATCTCACATTTGAAATTAATTATTCTTCGAATCGTTACCATAACGTTAACAGAAAATACGGGGTGTTGCATAAATGGCAAACACAACAAGGTAAACAGGACAACAGGATAGAATAGACAGTGCTTCGTAATACTTTCCTTGCTCTGCACCAATACTAGTATAACAGATATGTAATAGGATTACATATTCCCTAAATGCTTGACAAAAACATAATGATCCCAACAGAAACATAATGGTAGTTTTATGTGTATTCTAGTAACGGGTTTTAACCCTAACAGAACTGGAACCTAAACAGAAATAACGGGTGTTAGCCCAGACATAAACACAGGTACCCCACAAAAACAGATAGGACTAGATGTACCCTATTACTACCCCCAATCGATCGGCTCCCTATTCTGTTGATACCTTGTGCTGGCCCCATAGTAAAATGTTTCACCTCCTAAAGCGGCCACCCTTCATTTTTATGATGGGCACAAACGTATCTACTGATGTCATAGCGTCTTATCTTCCCCAGCAGGCGGAGCCGCGCACGCACATGACCTTGTTGGAACGTGCCGTCAACACAACCTCCATGTTTGGATCTCTTACAATCAGCTCAGCAAGCGTGCCGCCATCTGACCAAGTTTGGAGTACCCGTTTGATACCTATATAAGGGTTACTGACTGAAATAGGTCCCACACAAGATGATGCAAGCTTTCCCATTTATATTGGATCGCCACTACTAGGTTTTCAACTAGTTATGTTTACCTAAAAGGCGTCTTTAATTACATAACCTTATCAGGCTAGGTTTGTGGGTATGTATTCACTAATATTACCAACCTACCCAATATTTACTTAACCCTTCCACTGATTCAAGCATGTTTATTTAACGGTTAAGTTTGTGGGCCTATATATACTAATATTACCCACCTACTCAAGATGAACTTAACCCTCCCTCTAATCCAAGCATGTTTTACTTAACCCTATCTTTAGTTCATATTCATACCACCCCGTATAGATTAATTAGGTTAAGTAGTCTTATTCATTACCATGTCCATTTATGGTTTATAATGGACTAAGCTTCCCACATTGGGCCTACAACACATGGACGCTGGATATGCTAGTCGGGTCCAGGCAGTCTTATTGCACAGTGGGCCTAACCTCGTGTCTTAGCACCATTCGTACTCGCGTACTTAGACCTCCCACATTAAGTTCAACATTGTGGCTTCTGGATATGCCGGTAGGTTCCGGGCAGACTTCCACCGCTAATGTAACCTAACCTTATGTCATAAGTACAATTACAATTCCTAATTTTAATTACTAAAGATTCCATTTTTAATTAATTAATCAATTAATTAATCCTTTCCCTTTTTGGGTGTCAATACATATTTTGCCAAATAATTTGAATTACATATCCAAAAATGTTCACATTCAAATCATGCCTTTTTAAATTAATTTACCAATTAATTAATCCTTTACTTTCATAGGTGTCAATACCTATTTTACCCAATAATTTGAATTACATATCAATTCATTATAGATTACATGCCAATTATAAATCTCTTTTCCTCCGTAGATTACGTGCCAATTATAAATCTCTTTTCCACCGTTTCCTTCACTAACATATTCACACGTATTTTGGTGTCATCTGGGCTAATAAGCTGTCTAGCCATAACAATGAAAAAGGGAATATGATAGAGGTGATAGTTTCAACATATATTGGCATAAACCTACTTGTATGATAACAAAGTGAATGGACACGTAATTAACATCATATCAAGGTGAACATACATATTGTCATGAACATGTAATCATCATCATAACGAGATCTAACATAAATATTGCTTTATATCTACATAAAATGTCCACTTGCTCTAGATCTAATAGATTAAATTAGATATAATCATAAATAAAGGTTTACATCTACAGGTTTACAAATAGATCTACCCAAATCCACATCATAGAGGTTACAGTTAAGATAAAGGTATGAACACAATCCTAATCAATTCAAGGTGGCATATGTTCATTGTTCACGTAAATGATTTTATCAATCCAAATGAAACGAAAATAACATACTAGGACAATCACAATTGAATTGGATCTCGACAGATAGATCTATTATAGCATAAGATATGATCATAAAATAGATCAAGCATAAAACATGATCATTAAGTGGATCTAGCATAAAACATGATCATAAAGTGGATCTAGCATAAAACATGATCATAAACTGGATCTAGAATAAAACATGACCATAAAGTGGATCTGGCACAAAACATGATCATAAGCCCGTTTAGATCTAAATATGTCCAACTTACAACATATCTAAGTTTATCGCAACATGAAAGGTGATTTACATAAAAATTAGATCTAATCAATGTTGCAACTATCAAGATTAATAGATTTACATTTTCCACAACGTAGTTACAAATCAAGATCCATAAAGGCAACATCATTGTATAGGCACAATTGCAACAGATCTAGAGAATTAGATCTAACATGATCTATATGCTATAGGATTTAATACTGGCATAGATTCAAACTTTACAACATATCCAATTCATAGTCTTTCACAATTTACTGTTATATATTTAAACCTAAAAGTGACTAGAAACTCACAGCATTAGATTCAGAAAATTTAGAGAGAGAGAGAGAGAGAGATCTGAATTCTGAATAGCTTAACTGATTGTAGTAGACTTTGATTCTATTTCAATTTGCAGCCCGACGGCATATAGCCTCTATGATCTCCAATGGAGAAAATAAGAAAATAGGGGACCACATTTAAAGCCTAGAATCAATGAACCAGACCCGGAATCAAGTCCATGTACGTAAAATGAATTCTGCCCTGATCTGTCCGGGGGGGTCGACACCCCCTACAGGGGGTCGACACCTATGTCGATACCCCTATAGGCGGGTCCACATCCATGTCGACACCCCTTAGGGGGTCGACACCCACAAGCGGGAATTTTCCCGCTCAGCCCGATTTGGCCCGAATTTTGATTTTTGAATTGTTTTTGAAGGTTCTGGAATATATATATATATATATGTGTGTGTGTGTGTGTATATATATATTTATCTTGTGTGTAAATAAACTTTGAACCCTTATAACTTTTTCATACGGTGTCTGGTTTATGCAAACCAATTGTCCATTCTGGCCAGAATTTCGTTGCGGACGCAATGGCATAGTCCATTCCCTCTAATTCCAAATGTTAAATTAATTATTATTTAATTTATCCTCTATTAATGTCCTTAAAAATTTGGGTATTTCATTCTTCCCTACTCAAAGGATTTCGCCCCCGAAATCTCTAAGTTGGGAAGAATGCATATCCTACCATCCATCATCCATCTACTCATCCCACATCCATTGGAATCCATTGTCCTTAAAAGCCTGTAAAGAACATATGAATGTATGCAGAAGTGTTTGTATATCTTCCAGCGCTAATGCAATAATCTGGCAATCTATTGATTCAGTTAACCTCCTTAATGTAATGTACGTTAGTGCCATGAATCCAATATGTATGCAAATAAACGTATTACATCATATAAGTTCTATATGTGTGTGCACACATTTGTCCAAATGCAATTTCCATATACTGACTCACCCATTTCCATCCATAAAAGAAAAGAAAATGCACACACATCCATATGCAGTATGAGACTAATTCAGCCGATCTAGTTCCTAACGTGTGTGTATATGTGTCCATAGGAAACCACTAGCAAACACTTGCGTCCACTTGCATCCATTAAACATAACACGCCTCAAACACATGTTTACAACCATAGGATTTACTACCTAAAGGTTGAAGATTCGATTGATAGGATACACTCAGATGATTGAATCAAATGCGAATAAAAGCTTTTGGAAGAGAAGTTAAGAACATCCCCTTGAAAAGGAAAGGGTAGGAAGCGTAAAAATCTAGTCTTCGGTCTCCCAAGTTGCATCTTCTTGATTGTCTCCCCACTGGACCTTCACCAACTTGACTTCTCGTATGCGTAGCTTCTTAACCTCCGATCCAAGTATGCAAGTCGGAACTCATCCAATCATTGCTTCCTTCTTTATTTTCACTTCCTTTCGCAATTTTGGCCCTACTACCTTGAAATCCATACATTATGTCGCCACTTGGATCAATCGTCATCTTGGAATAATCGGCTTCCTCAAGGACTGTCTTCAATAGTTTTTCCATCCTAATATGATTCACCTATCAAACCTCTTACCAAGTAGCCCCGCCACTTGCTTATCATGTTCCCTCTTTTCTTTTAGGAGCCATATGGCGCATAGGAAATGTAACTGGCTTTGCATTGTCCAGCAGATATATACGGAAATCAATCTCATGCCTCGGGGGTAGTCCCTGAACCTTGTCTAAGACATCAGGATACTCACGTACTGCTGGTGCCGATCGCAGATCATCGATAGACGCCTCAAGAGACTCTAGGGAACTAAACATGACAGACCGTTGTAGGTCACAAAAAATTTCGGGGGTGCTTAACGACCCTCCTCTCATCTCCTACTATGGCACATACGTTTTAAACAAACCTATCCCTAGAATAAACTCATAGCCTATAAACCTAAGTACAAACGCATCACATTCATATTTGATGCCTAAAACAAATATTCTCAAACCTCTACAAATCCAAGATAAATGAGCCAAATCACCGATGGGGTTTGGGACAACTACGGGATCCACTACCATACTAGTGACTAAGTGCAGAGATTCAACAATAAAACTAGATATAAATGAGTGTGAAGCGCCAGAATTAAAATGTGTCCTAACTGGATGATTCGAAAGAGAAACGAAACTTCCTACGGTAATTTTTCTACCTCTTTCGGGAGCACTGATCGTGAGAGAATGCACCTGCCCTCTAGAAGTTCCTTCCCTTTAACGTTGTCCCTGTTTCTTCGGGCAATACTTAATAAGATGTCCGACCTCTCCACAAGCGAAGAAAGCGTTCTTCCTTTTCCTGAAGTCCTAGGCTAAGTGACCCTCTCGCCTACAACTATGGAACTTCCTCTTATCTTTAACCTTGTCATTCTTTTCACCTTTCTTCTGTTGTTGTCCCTTCTTGGACTGCACCATCTCATTTTGTGGTTCTTCCTCAGCATTTACTTCCTTCTTTTCCTCTTTGTGTTCCTCATGCATTAGGGCCATATCAACAAGTTTTTCAAAAGTGGCTTCCATTGGGATATGGGACATGGCTAACCTATGAATGTGTTTATTTAGCCCTTTAGCAAACCGCAAAGCCTTTTTGTGTGCCGTATCGGCCAATTCTAACCCGAACATTGCTAGCTGGTTGAATTTGTTCATATATTCTTTCACCGTCAAGTTTCCTTGTTTGAGTGCTTAGAACCTTTCCATCTGCATGCTTTTCTCGGCTTGGGAAAGTAATTTCATTTCAAATCTTTTCCTAAAATCTTCCCAAGTTTCCATCGGAAGTCCAGCTTGGGTGGCTTCCCACCAAAATGAGCCTTTATCCTTCAATAGCCTAGCAGCTAACTAAATCTTCCTCCTATCCTCTAGTTCAAAGATTACGAACAAGTCCTCGGTCTCCTTGAGCCAATTTTGAGCTTCAATGAATGTCTCATTCCCATGGAATGACTTCGCTCTCATAGCACGGAAGTCTTTGCAGATCTTGGCGAAGTTATTTGCTCTTAGAGGGGGGGAGGAGGAGGAATGATTGGCGTAGCTGGGGGAGGAACGTCTCTTTGGCCTTCGCCAGGCACCGTGGCCTCGAAATACCAATGGAACCATCTGAGTAATGTGATGCCCTCGGGGATATTAAGAATGTTTTGTTCCTCAAATATGCTAAAAAAAGGAAAAAGGAAGAAATTTAGATAAATGACCGAATGGTATTACATATGGCTTCTTGGGGGAATATTTTCAAAACAAACTTTTCATTTTGAAAATACTTTCTTTTAAAACCTTTACGAAAAATAATTTTCTAAAATTTTTTTCTAACCTGGTAACCTTCAGCTTTGATACCAAGTGTGACACCCCACGTCCGTTAATGTCACTAACAAAGGTAATGCACTATGTTTCGTGAAGCGTGTAGGTAAACAGACAAAGAATATTACAAGACAGATATAAAAAAATTGCAGTGGAAATAAACAACTTTGTTAATAATCAAAATACCGTGGCCCAAAGCATCATTTCTTTGAAATATAAAAACCCATAACAACAAAAAAACCAATGTCTTGCACTTCAGAGATATCAGAGTACATAAAAGAAAGAAAATTCCACAAGTGCAAAATATGGCCATAGCAACATGGATAGGGGCTTGATCTATACATATAAGCATAATCACGATCAAGCTTGTGTGTTTCCGCCCTAAGAACCTGGGGGGGGGGGGGGGGGGGGGAGGGCAGGGAAGGGAGGAACGGAAGAAAGAAGAGGAAACAAAAAGGGTCAAACATAATGTCTGGCGGGTCAAGATACTTTTATCCAGTAAATAAATAAAAGTAACATGATAGGCATAAAAAGTGAATAAGAGAGATCAATATATAAATGGCAGGCATAACAAGGTAAACATGACAGCATGATAGAATAGATAATGCTTCTTAATACTTTCATTACTCTGCACTAATACTAGTATAACAGATATGTAATAGGATTACATATTCCCCAATTGCTTAACCAAAACAAGATGATCCCAAAAGAAACATAATGATAGTTTTAGGTGTACTCTAGTAATGGGTTTTAACCAAAATAGAATTGGTACCTAAACAGAAATAACGGGTGTTAGCCCGAACAGAAATATAGGTACCCAACATAAATAGACAGGACTAGATGTACCCTATTTACTACAGCCAGTCGATCGGCTCCCTATTTGGGAGACACGCTGTGCTGGCCCCATAGTAGGGTGTATCACTCCCTAAAGTGGCAACCCTTCATTTTCCGGATGTGAACAACCATATCTACTGATGTCACAGGGTCTTATCTTCCCCAGCAGGCGGAGTCATGCACGCACATGACCCCGTCGGAACACGCCGTCAATACCGCCTCCACGTTTGGATCTCTCACGATTAGCTCAGTAAGCGTACCCCACTCCAACCTATTTCGGAGTAACCTTTCGATACAAATTGAAGGGTTACTGACTGAAATAGGTCCCACACAAGATGATGCAAGCTCTCCCCTTTGTCTTGCATCCCTACTACTAGGTTTTCAACTGGTTATGTTAACCCAAAAGGTGTCTTTAATTACATAACCTTATCAAGTTAAGTTTGTGGCCCTATATATTCTAATATTACCCACCTACCTGGGATTTACTTAACCCTCCCATTGATTCAAGCATGTTTATTTAGCGGTTAAGTTTATAGGCCTATATATACTAATATTACCAACCTGCCCAAGATGTACTAAACCCTCCCACTTATCCCAACATGTTATAATTAACCCTCTCATTTGTTCATATTCATACAATCCCTTACTGACTAGATTAGGTTAAGTAGTCTAATTCATTACCATGTCCATTTATTGTTTGTAATGGGCTAGACCTCCCACATTAGGCCTACAACATGTCAATGTTGGACATGCCGGTCGGGTCTGATCCGTCATATTCCACAATTGGCCCTATCCTCATGTCTTAGCCCAATTCGTATTCGCATACTTAGACCTCCCACATTAGGTTCAACATTAGTGGCTACTGCATAAGCCGGTCAGGTCCATATAGACTTCCACCACTAATGTAACCTAACCTCTTGTCAAAAGTACAATTACAGTTCCTAATTGTAATTACTAAAACATTCCATTTTTAATTAATCAATTAATTAAACCTTTGCCTTTTTAGGTTTCAATAAATATTTTGCCCAATAATTTGAATTACATGTCCATAAATGTTCATATTCAAATTATGCCATTTTTAATTAATTTACCAATTAATTAATCATTTCCTTTTAAAGGTGTCGATACCTATTTTACCCAACAATTTGAATTACATATCAATTCGTTTGAAGATTACATGCCAATTATAAATCCCTTTTCCCCTGTTTCCTTCACTAACATATTCGCACGTATTTTGGCGGCATCTAGCCTAATAAGCAGTCTTGCCATAACAATGAAAAAAGGGAAAATGATAGAGTTGATAGTTTCAACATATATCGGCATAAACCAAATAGTATAATAACAAAGTGAATGGAGATGTAATTAACATCGTATCGAGGTGAACATACATGTTGTCATGAACATGTAATCATCATCATAACATGATCTAACATAAATATTGCTTTAGATCTACGTAAAATGTCCAGTTTCTCTAGATCTGATAGATTAAATTAGATCTAATCATAAATAATGGTTTAGATCTACAGATTTATAAATAGATCTACCCAAGTACACATCGTAGACGTTATGATTAAGATAAAGGTGTGGACCCAATCCTAATCAATTCGAGGTGGCGTATGTTCATGGTTCATATAAATGATTTTATTTATCCGAATGAAATAAAATAACATACTAGGACAATCACTATTGAATTGGATCTCGAGAGATAGATTTATCATAGTATAAGATATAATCATAAAATATATCAAGCATAAAACATGATCATAAAGTGGATCTAGCATAAAACATGATCATAAAGTGGATCTAGCATAAAACATGATCATAAAGTGCATCTAGCATAAAACATGATAATATAGTGGACCTAGCATAAAACATGATTATAAGCGTGTTTAGATCTAAATATGTCCAACTTACAACATATCTAAGTTGATCGCAACATGAAAGGTGATTTACATACAAAATTAGATCTAAGCAATGTAGAACTATTCAAGATTAATGGATTTACATTTACCACAACGCAGTTACAAATCAAGATCCATAAAGGCAACATCATAGTATAGCCACAATTGCATCAGATCCAAAGAGTTGGATCTATGATGATCTACATGGTATAAGATTTAATACTGGCATAGATTCATAGTTTACAACATATCCCATTCATAGTCTTTCACAATTTACTGTTATTTATTTAAACCTAAAAGTGATGAGAAACTCACAGCGTTCGGTTCATAAAATTTAGAGAGAGAGATCTGAATTCTGAATAGCTAAACTGATTGTAGTAGACTTTGATTATGTTTCAATTTGCAACCCGACAGCATATGGCCTCTATGATCTCCAATGGGGAAAACAAGAGAATAGAGGGCCATATTTATAGCCTAGAACCAATGAACCATACCCAGAATTAAGTCCTAGTACGTAAAACGAATTCTGTCCAGATCTATCCATGGGGATCGATACCCCTATAGCGGGGTCGACACCCTTATAGGGGGTTCGACACCTATGTCGACACCCATTAGGGGGGATCGACACCTATGTCGACCCCTCCCTGGGGGGGTCGACACCCACGAGCGGGAATTTTCCCCCTCAGCCCGCTTTGGCCCATTTTTTTGATTTTTGTATTGTTTTTGAAGGTTTTGGAATTCATTTTTTTTATATATATACATATACATATATATATATATATATATATATATATATATATATATATATTTATCCTTTGCATATACAAACTTCGAACCCTCATAACTTTTTCATATGGTGTCCATTTTATGCAAACCAAATGTCCATTCTGAACAGAATTTCAAGACGGACGCAATGGTATAGTCCATTCCCTCTTATTCCGAATGTTAAAAATAATTATTATTTAATTTATCCTCTTTTGGTGGCATTAAAATTTGTGGTGTTACAATAACCATGATACTCCAATAGTAACCAAATTCACTAGTAAAGAAAGCAACAAGGAACATAGTACATTATACCAAGTTTGTCTATGTGGAAGGAAGAATAACTCCTGACATTGTTTGCATTTTCCTTCATAGTAGTTAAGATTGTTGTAGTATTTTTTATTATAAAAAGGAGAAACTAGTAGCTTGGTACTAACCATTATTTTGTTAACGACATGTTCACTATAGTTGCAATACAAATCATTTTCCACTCTTGTTTATTTTTGGCCATCCATTGAATCCTCATCCCAATTAATTCTTCTCACAAACCGGCTACTCCAATCATATATTGGAATACAAACATGTTTATAAGCGTGATACCCAATTACTTAGTGGAAATCAGTTGAATTGTAGAATTACATGTTTATGCATTTTAGGAACTGACTAATATGCTGAAATTTGTAGTGGTAACTTGAAAAATGAAATTTTGGGAAACTGAATTTTGTAGCAGTAACTTGATCACCGAAATTCATACACGGATCACTTGTTAATGGAGAAGATTCAAAGAGGCCATGAAACATGTTGTGTGCTTGGGACTACAGAGCTAACGAAAGAAGAATTATCAGAGGATGTGAAGAAGTTAGAGCTTATGTCTGAGTATGGTAAAGTTGTCAATGATGTGAAAGAGATACATTCTTCCTTACTTTAAATAAGGAGAGTATGTGACTATATTATTAGGATATAGTTATGCAATATTATAATTGTGCACTTTCAATTTCCAATTTTTAAGCCATGTGAAGATAAGCTTTAGTTTTAACATTAGTCTATTAGATGTATGAAATTAACTATTGTTCGTCCAAATGCCTTATACTAACGATATTTTCATCAACACCAGAGATAGGTCTATAAAAGTAGACCTCAAGGAAAATGGGGCCATCTTACTTCAGCAAGCTTGACTTAGTTTACTTTTTTCTATATATCAAGGTCTAAGCCCATAAGGATAGTTACTCTTCCCTACGGGGGGAGGGGGTGAGTGTCACGCTTAAGTACAGACAGTTATCTTTCTATAAGGGTTCCGTAAACACAACACTCAGTAGAAGGCTAAATGGCTTGTGAGAAGGTGTTCTGTAATGACTTGGTGGAAGGATATAAGCTTGAGTAGGAGCCTATGACAATGTAGAGATCGTTTTGTACACTGTATATGCAATAGCTAAGAAACTTCATATGAAATTCTTCAGAAATACGCTAATCGCTGATCCACTCTTTGTTGATCTTTGATTAGGAGTACATAAGTGATTACAAAATAAATCCCCAAATTAACCTAGAAATTTGGGTTTACTCTAGAGGGAAAGGATAGAAGGATGAGATTCGTGAAAATCGTCCTAAAAATGAGACCCCTGGGGTATTATTTATAGAAAAATCAAAGCCACTTTTTTCATTGGACAGTAAAAGCCCCTATCGGCCGATATTCCCTTTGGTTTGAAGGCTTTGGCTCTCTGCCGCTTTTCCTTTTGGTTCCCGAAGCTTTGGCTCTCGGCCACCTATCCTTTTTGTTCCAAAGGCTTTACTTATGGATTTTTAGGTTCCAGCTCTAGCTCTCGGAAGGATGGTCCCGGTCTTTGATTTTTTTTTATGTCTTGTTTTTCCTCTTTGTATTGATACTAAGCTTGGCGGTATAGGTAGCTTACGGAAGGTTACGTCTTTCGGAATAGGCTTTCGGTCTCAAGCTTTCGGTCTTGCTATTGATTCTACATGGAACTTTCCTTCATGATTCAAATAGATGGTTACCAAATCCTCCACCCCTGTCGGTATCGACACTAAGAAAATTAGTGTCGGTAACGTTTCTCTCTTCAATGTTCACGCTTGCCTTTCGGTGGATTCCTGTAGGTTATCTCGGCTTTCCGGATGGTCACTTCCAGTGCTGTATTACTTGCTTACAAAGTGACTGCTCGGTGGCCACCT
This sequence comes from Allium sativum, assembly GCA_030737875.1. Lineage (NCBI taxonomy): Eukaryota > Viridiplantae > Streptophyta > Magnoliopsida > Asparagales > Amaryllidaceae > Allium > Allium sativum. The sequence continues at coordinate 35,973,305 of JASFAX010000020.1, read as the reverse complement.
GATGGGGGTTGCAACACCCCGTAATTATACAACACATTAAGATGATAAACTGAGGAATACTTAAATAAATATTGGTAACTAAGTAAAACGGACTGCGCCATTGTGTTGATCTCGGAATTCTGCTTGAGATAGACTCCGAGTTTGCATAATTAAACATCATATGTAGAAGTTTTTAAGGTCTGAAGTTTGTATATGCATAAGACATATATATACAGACACACACATATAACCAAGTCAAAACCATTCAAAATAATTCAAAATCAAAAGAAGGAAGTTTAGGATAGAATTGGACCAGTTAGGGTCGACAAACCCTAGGGGTGTTGATCCATGGGTCGACAACACAAAGGGGTGTCCTTATTTTTTATCCAAATCAATAAATTGATTGGAGAGATCGAGATTCTTGAACAACAACGCATCATTGAAGCTTTGTGATTCGACTTACGCCTGGTAGGTTTGACTCCTCCCGCTCACAATAAATATACCTCCCCAATTAACATATCTCGAACATTAAAGCAGGAAAAGAAGAATGAACTCGAATCCTAGGGTTGAATGATCAATCCACAAGCACCTTATTCATATGAAACAGTACAATAATAAGAGCTAGGCTTCTGCTATATCTCCCGGCTCGTGCATCTCTCGGTCTGTTTAGATGCTTTAGCTGCATATCGACACCCCTCAGGTTTGGGATAAAATTTTTTTGCGTATGTGGACTGAATTCTTGACTAGATTCATTTGGCTTTAGGCTATAAATAGGATCCCGTTTCTCTTAATTTTACATACAAAAAATTTGGAGAAATAGATGAAGCCTCTACCTAGATTAAAATAGCCTATTCTTCTTCAAATCAAGTCATTCAAGTTCAGAGATATGTGATTCAACATCTGTGACTATTCCCCAATTCCTTAGATCCATTCTCTGCGAGTCTACGTTATTTTTAGATATGAATATTTAAAAGTTAATTTTGACATGATATGACATGGATCTAAGCCTTTGGCTAATTGAATCGTACCAGATCTGCCATAACTTGAGTTTCTAAGTTATTTTGGAATGACTGTGAATTGGATCTAAGCCTATGCTTATTTATCATGTCAGATCTGCCATTATTTGTACATCTAATTCAATGATTTGATCTCATCATGCATATTTATGATCATGACACTATGCCTAATCAGTTATATTATCACATGTTCATCAGATATGTTCCTTTATGCCAATCTTATCATTATGCCTAATTTTGTCACTATATGTTTATTAGCTGCTATGCCTATTCCGGCCATCGTCAATCGTGTTATTATGTTTAAATTTTTTCCCTTCTACTTTTCCATTTTTATTTTATAGCCAGGCTACTTCGAGCCAAGGCATACTGCTGAAATATGTGAATGCGTGAAATTGGGAACTAGGGGAAATTGTTAGAATTGGTGCATAACTTGTATTGGAAAGTTTGGGATAATTTGAGTTAATTACATGAATAAAGATTTGGGGCATAAATCAAATTGTGATTTAGATTTTAATTTCGGGATATGGTACATGATAAATTTTACTTGGAAATGGGGCATGAGAACACTACAACAAAATGACCCTATTACAACGGTGGAACACTGTTGTAATATACATTTTACAACGGTGGGCAAACCGTCGTGTATTAAGAAGTTGTAATAGACTCATATCTTTTACAACATTTTCACACTGTTGCAACACCGTTTTAATATGTATATTTTATAACTTTTTTCCACCATTGTAGTAATACATATTACAACATTTTTGCACTGTTGTAGTAGTACATATTACAACTTTTTTTCACCGTTGTAGTAATTCTTGCAACAATTAATTATAACAATACGATTTTTGTTTAGTTATACATTACATTTCATATAAAAACAAATATTTATATTGAATAAAATGATACTACACTGATCTGAAATAATCAATTAAATATTTTATTTCAATATTTGAATTAGTACAACTTCTGATCCACTATCGTATAACTCACTTTTACATAATACAGTCATAACAATACATACATTCCTCACTACAAACTGATCACTCAATGCACTCAGTTACATACGCACTTTCGTATAAATATACATACACACTGACATACACCCAGTCTTTATGCTCCAGCATCCCCAATCGATCATCCATTTCAACATCATGCTCATCGTCAAATATCCATGTGCATTCATTCATGAGTACAGTGATGCCCAAATGCATATATATATTTTGCATTTCAACATACATGCGCTATTGCAACGGTGGAATGCACGAAACATACATGCGCTATTGCAACGGTGAAAATCAACAATAATACATCTAAAACAACATGATGCTTGCTCTGCAAAAGGAACAAAAATCAAAACAAGCGCATTGTCTAATTAGAATCGAAATCCCAATCAACGAAAGAATCAAATCAAGCAAAATTACCTGAATTCCAAAACCAAAGGCGTATCGGAAGGAACTCTTTTGGTAACCCAAGGCTGAAACAATGATATGAATTTTCTTGTTAGATTGAAAAGAGAAGAGAAGAATAAAAAAACAAAACAAAAATAAGAGAGAACGCAGCTGCCAAAATGGAATGCTAGCATCCATTTCAATCTTTTATTTCTTTGTATCCTTATTATTTCACTCAAATACTTTGCTCAAGCTGAACAACAAATAACATTGCTCAAGCTGAACAGATCACTCAAAAGAAGCAATTCAGGCATACAATTACAAATGATATTCGTAATAGCAACCTGCATATTAAACAACTACTTGTAGCAAATGACCATCAATTGCCAATATACAAACAGAAAGAAAAAAAAAACAATCTCAAATTGAAACATTCGAAATTTGGAATCATCAAGCTATGAAATTGAACCATTGGAAATTTGGAATCATCAAGTTGTGAAATTGAAGACATACTTACTGCTATGGAGGAACCCCATTATAGTGATTTCGTTTGTCCCTCTGTGAGCCAAAAATAAAATAAACATTCCACCTAATCAGCAGGTTTTCCTTTGTGGTTTAGATGAAAATAAACTTTCTGCAAGAAATATACAAAACATTATGTCGACTATGGGAAATGGATGTAAATTTAGTCACTTACATCTGGATGATAATAGAAGTTGAATTTTCATTTTACAGGATAATCTCTACTGGTTAAATAGGGGAAACCAGTAAACAAGAAAAATAGGGGAAACCAGTTCATTTTTCACAATCTAATATTTACATAGAAGGGAGATAATCGATCAAAATCAAAATAAAATAAAATATACCTAATGTGATTGGAGGTCTTCCAGATGGCGTATGGCCATCCAGTATCACCTTGCCAAACCCAGGAACACCGTGAACAAACAGACGACACCCCAAACCATTGTTTTCCACAAACAGCGCCTTTGAAAGAGCAAACAAGCTAACACATACCTAGAACATACCAATCCAACTTCAACTCAAAAAAAATGTAATAATAGTATTGAAATTAATAGTTACCTAGAACATACCAATCCAACGCATCTCTGCATAAGGAACAACCTGGAAATAGATTTCCTTTTTCAGTCGAATCTTTTATTTATATTTTCAGCTTAGTGAGTATACCCGAAACGATATTTTAATGTCGATCTAAAATCCATAAAGGGCGCGGGATTCGGCTATTTTAACTCCGTCATGAATCTCACAAAGATGTTTTTCTAGACTATGATGTCGAAGATGATGAGGCAGACAAGCACATAAAGAAATCATTTTGATGGCTTCAAAGGCGAAATCGATTAGGGTTTTTCGATGGTTGACTACGAACAAGAAAAATCGATTAGGGTTTTTGGCTATGACGACTTTAGAGGCGGCGATTGAAATGGGGAGAAGAGAGGGGACAAGAGGAATGGATACGACGAGGAAAAGAAGAGCAGAAGAGCGGAAACTGAGGAAGAGAATGGGGCGGCGGAAACCCTAGTCACCATTGTAGGACAGGAAAGCTCGATTGCGTTTTAGTTTTTGATTTGGGGAAATGAATGGTTGGAGGCAGGTCGATATTGATTTAGGGAAAGAATGGGTGGACGCAACTGTTAAAAAAAATACGAATTAGGTCGGTGCAAATTTTTCGGTTTCCCGCTTAAAGTTAAGTAGTTGGAGCCAACTTTTTTGGTTTTCCGCTTAAAATTTGGATTGAACTATTAAACTGTCCCTAAAAATAGCTGTAGTGCGGAGCTATTACTTATTTAATATATGTTTTTATCATTAATTTCAATTATTATTTTAGTTAATTATAAATTATTATTATTATTATTTACTACCGATTTTTAACTTATAATTGTTACTTAATTAACGATTGTTGTTAAATTTTGAGTATGATTCAAATTCAACATTACACAAAATGTACCGTTTCGGAGAGGGCGCTGCCGCGCACCCTGCCGGGGGCGTTGCCCCCTGGACCCCCGCGAACTGACCGGGTAGGTCGAAACCCGTTAGCGAGGGCATTGCCCCCGCACCCCCACCTTGGGGGGTTGCCACCCCCCGGACCCCCCCTCCGTAGGGATCATATTTGACAAAAGATTTTGGAAAAACTTTCAACAACGATTACTTATTAAAAAATATTATATACTAAATATTAATTACTACTAATAGTCATGATTGATTATAAATTAAATATTTATTAATTGTTATTTACTTATTGATTATTAATTAATTGATTATTAACCGCTCATTAGTTATTACTTACTAATTAATTACTAGTACTTAATAATGAAGTAGTTATAAATAATTATTTTTAATTAAATATTTAATATTTATATATTGATTATTATTAAATAATTACTAACTGGTTGTTAATTAGTAATTAATAGTAGGAATTATTTATTTATTGATGTTTTTTAATTAAATGTTTAATATGTATTTATTGATTATTAATTAATAATTACTAATTGGTTGTCAATTACTAATTATTAGCATGAATTATTTATTTATTGAAGTATTTTTAATTAAATATTTAATATTAATGTATAGGTTATTAATTAATAATTACTAATTAGTTGTTAATATTAATTATTAAAAATTATTTAATGAAAATAATTAATATTAAAATATAGTCATATATTACAAAAGTCAAAAAATAAAAGTTGTGATAGGCTTTTATTACAACAGTTCTTTAACCACCGTTGTAAAATTAAAGTTGTAATATGGTGTTTTGGTTGTAGTTACAACGGTGTTTATACCACCGTTGTAAAAAACCATTTATTACAACGGTGCTTTTACCACCGTTGTAAAAACCCATTTATTACAACGGTGCGTTTACCACCGTTGTAAAATTAAAGTTGTAATATGGTGTTTTTGTTTTAGTGGAACCTATAATGAGATACGGATAATTGTTAAGGAATGAAATCCTAGAATTACAGTAATTAGAAACGAAACCATGCTTAGATATGAGGTTAGATAACATTTGTGGTAGAAGACTCCCCAGACCCGCCCAACATATCCAGCGACTACAATGGTGAATCTAATGTGAGCGGTCTATGTGCACAAACGCGTAACGGGCTAAGATACGAGGTTATGTCTGACTTTCGGAAGAAATCTGCCCAAACCCTTTAGACAAATCCAATATCCACAAGTTGTACGCTTAATGGGAGGCCTAGCGCATTATAACCATAAATTAATAAATAGTAATGAACTTGAATACTTAACCTGGTTGAACCCATATGGATTACATGAACATGTTAACTTGAGTAGGGGTTACGTAAACTTGCTTGAAATAGTGGGAGGGTTAAGTATCTTGGGGTGTTCGATAATATTTATACATAGGCCCACAAATTTAACCTATTCGGGTTACGCAATTTTACTACACTGGTATGGCATAACCTGTGGAAATCCTAGTAGTGGGGATGCAAGCATAGGGGGGAAGTTCGTATCATCTTGTGTGTAGGACCCGTTTCAGTTATTAACTCATATATAGGTATCAAACGAGCACTCCGAACTATGTAGGACCCAGGACACGCTTACGAGGCTGATTGTAAGAGATCCAAAAGAGGGGACGGTGTGGGCGTCGCATTCCGATGGGGTTATGTGCATGCATGGGTCCAGTCAAGAGGAGGCTAAGACACTGTGACATCAGTAGATATGGTTGTGCACATCCTAAAAACAAAGTGTTGCCTCTTTAGGAAGTGATACGTCCTACTGTAGGGCCAACACAGGGTATCTACGGAGTAGCGAGCCAACCGATTAGGGTACATCTAGACTTGGGTATGTTTAGGAGCCTGTTATTTTCCTTAAGGGTGGCACCAATATGTTCAGTTTGGGTGCCTGTTATGGTATGGGGTATAAACTCTCACTAGAAGTATGCCTAAGTCTACCATCTTATTGCGGATCATCATGTTCATACACTAGTATTGGTGCAGAGAAAGAGAATTTTTTTAGAGAAGAGCTAAATATATACGTTCTGTTCAGTTTATCCTATTTACCTTGTCATCCCTTCCTTCTATGTTGTTTTCTCTCTTATCCAGTTTATATGCTTGTCATGATATTTTTACTTAGTTATATGGTAAAAATAATTGGACGCGCCAAACATTTTGTCTGACCTATTTTGTTTCCTATTCTTTCTCTTCCATTCCCCCAAGTCCTCTGGGTGGGTAAACTGAAGCTTGGCCAAGATTCTGCTTTCATCCTACTTGGAGCTGCTTAGATTTACTACTTGATTTCGTACATTTTCCACTATGGCTATGCTTTTTCGAATCATGCTCTTTTCATGTTTATTGTACTCTGATTATTTTTGTACAGAAGCAAAATTTTAAGTTAATGTACTGGGTTTTATGTATTTCAAACTCATGATGTCACCATGTTTTGAACCACGATGTGTTGCGCTTAATAAAGTTTTAAATTCCACTGTTATTTTATATCTATCTTGTAATATCTATGTTTCTATTTATCTATAATGCTTTATGAAACATAATGCGTTTTCTTAATGTGTGATATTAACGGACGTGGGATGTCACACTTGGTATTAGAGCTGAAAGTTACCAGATCGGATAAAAGATTTTTAAAACGGTTTTAAAAAAGGTTTTAAAAGTAAGCATTTTCAAAAGAAAAATCTATTTTGAAAAACATATTCCCCAAATCCATATGTAATATACTTCGGTTCTCAATTTAAATACCTTTTTTCTTTTCTTTTCAGCATGTATGGGGAACCTAATATTCCTGTGGGCGTTACGATACCGGATTAGTTCCTGTTAACCGGCTTTTTGGTCCGGTTCCCAAGAGAGCATCAGGCGCGCTCAACTCAACATACCTCGTGAAGCTGAGGTCGAAAAGGAACACACAGAGGTAAAGGAAATGGAATCAAGAAGAAATTACACCGCTTTTGGCCCCACGGCATGCAGAAGGCGTCCGCAAACCAATGCCTCAGACCCCGAAGGAGTTACGAGCCTCGACCATCCGGTCCAGGGAGCCTCGCTGTAACACCCCATGTCTGTTATTGTCATTCAAAAAAGGGAATGCATTAACTTCCATGAAGCATTATAAGTAAACAGAACAGAATATTACAAGACAGATACGTAAAGTAGTACTTGAAAAATTTATAACTTTATTACAGCAGAAACAAAAATAAGTTTAGCTACATCCTTCAAAATCACAATACCAAAACCCAAGTACACAAGTATCAGTCTTATACCAAAATCCTTCAAAATAATTAATTTTAAAACCATAATCCCCATCATAAACTGCCATAAGAAGGTAGAGTCAAAGTGAAGCAATACTTCAAGCAGAGAGAATATGAATCAAGCTCTTATGTTTCCACCCTGAGCAGGGGAGGGGGGCGGACGGAAAGAAAAATAGGCGAAAACAAACTAGGTCAAACATAAAGTCCGGCGACTCCAGTAACTTTTAGCATATAAACGATAGTAGTATCATGGCATGTAAATAAAGCTTAATGAGAGATTACAGCAACAGGAGAGCAGGTATGATTAAGTTAAACAGAAGAAACAGAATGATATAAACCAAGATATGCTTCTTACCTATATCTTACTTCTCTGCACTAATACTTAGTATAACAGGATTGGGTATTACCTACTTTCTAAACTGAAATAGAAACAGAAACAGAATGCTAGTAATGGGCCTTTACCACCGCAACAAAGACAGAATGTATAGAAACAAAATGCTAATAATGGGCCTTTATCACCCCAACTAATGGGCCTTTACACCCCAACAGAAACAGATGGTACACCAAAAGAAACTAACAGAACCAGGTTTACCCTAAATTCTACCCCAAGCGATCGGCTCCCCAATACATAAATACCCTGTGTCGGCCCCACATAAGATTGTATCATTCCCTAAAGTGGCAACCTATAGACACAGACCTATTTACAGATGTCATGGTGTCTTACATCCCCAAAGCAGACCGAATCCACACACGCACATGACCCGGTTGGAATGCGCCATCGACAACCCTCGCCATTATTAGAGTGAACCTCTTACAATTGGTTTAGTAAGCATGTCCGGACCCCTCCTATTTTTGGGTCGTAGTTTTGATACCAGAAAAGGGTAACTGACTAATATGGGTTCCACACAACAGGTGACACAAGTAAATACTCCTCCTAACCTTGTGTCCTCAAACTAACAGATTTCAGATTAACTTGCTTACAGATTTCAGATGTACAAAGTTCAGATTAACAAGTTCTCAGATCAGACATACCGGTTAACAAGTTTTCAGACTAACAGATCAGGTTTCAAATTAACAGACTTACAGATCGTTTCACCTAACCTTGTATTTGGACTACAGATTTCCGAAACGGTTTTATTAAACTCATCTGCCCTGTTGACTTAACCTTATCAACCCAACACGTTTTAGGCATCATATTTATCCTAGATTTGCATTAATTAATTACTAATGCATAGACCTCTCACATTAGCTTGGTATCTTGTGGTTGTTGGATGTGCCGAGCGGTTCCGGGCAGACTTCTGCCACAAGCCTGACCTAACCTCGTGTCTGAGCATGTTTTAGTTATGCCTACGACCTCTCACATTAGACTGACAGTTTGCGATTCCTGGTTAAGCCGGTTGGGTCCGGGCAGGCTTCTACCGCAAACAGAGTCTAACCTCGTGTCTCAACATTCTTATTTTTAGCTAGAGTATTCATTCGCAGATTATGGCAATATCAGACTAATTATGCCAATTCAACAAAATAAACTTCTTTACAAGTTACAGTAGATTATGCAAAGTTCTATTAACTTGTTTTGCTCAATTTTATATCAACCCTACTAATTTTCATACCCCAAATTTACCGTATTCTGTTTCAATAGATTCAGCAGATTGGGCAATTAAACAGATTTAATCATAAAATTAAGCCAAATTTTACGCGGTCATAATTCACAATATAACATGTGCCCCAAATTTTAGTTAAACTTACACAGTACAGAATATTCTCTAAAAACTCAACTGATGATATACCATACGAATTATGCCAAATTATAGCCTTTGATTTCAGCGTATGCATAATAACCATAATCCCCATTTAGGCGTATTCACATTTAATAGTTATCCTATTATAATATAGATCTTTGCGCCTAAGTCATATAAACAATAATTCTCCTTCTTCCAAATCACAGACTATCATATATAGTATGCCTAGATCTAGATCTTAAATTACAACATATGTTCTTTTCTCAAATTAGTCATAAATCGGTTATGTCTAATTATGCATCATTCGCTATTTTCCCCAAATTTAACGTTTGTGCGTCAATCTCTTATGAGATTTGGCTCAGGATCATGGTATCCTGGATATAGAACGTAAGGAAGGAAGAGATAAAGAATAGTTACTGTAATGTAAATAAGATAGATCTACACAGAAAAAAGATCTGATAAATAAGAATATGCATAATCTAAAATTCAGATTTATAACCATGTCAAGATCATAATTAAATTTCATATCTGAAAATAACTGTACTCACCTTGGTTGGGTTCTAAAAGCAAAAGGGTTGTAGTTGTTTTCTTTTAATCCTATTCAGATTTGAAGAAGAAGAACACTAGTTCTAGCTTAGGTTGCAGCAGAGTAGAGACGCCATTGATTAATTTTAATCAAAAGTGAGGCACCATAGGGATCAACGAATCTGGTCAGAAATGACATCCAAATGCAGAAAAAAGAACCAGTCTTCAGATCTAGAAACAGGGGGAGGTCGACCCCTGGTCGACCTATGTGACCCAGGTCGACCCCCTGATCGACCTAGGTTCCATGCAGGAAATTTCCCACCAAGCCCGGGTGTGTGATTTGAATTTCAAACCTAAATTTGAGCGGTTTTAATTTAACTAAATTCCTGAAACTTTTGAGGGCCATAACTTCTTCATACAGAGTCCGATTTACGCGAACTCAGACTATATCTCAAGCAGAATTCCGAGATGAACGCAATGGCTTAACCCGTTTCCCTTAATTCTTCTTTTAAAAATTAAGTATATTTTGTTTTATTACTTTTAAATTCACAGAAAATACGGGGTGTTAAACTCACACCGCCTGGAAGGACCTCAGCCAGGCATGACGCTGAATTCGCACCCAGCCGGGTACCAAGTCTCATGCGCATTCCTGGGTTCGAAATTTCGATCCCGTGCATGGATTCGAAATTTGGAGCCCAATGGGTCCGAGGTCTTTAGCCCAACGGGTGTGAAAATCTCGCATACCTTGCTGGGCTCGAGATCCCAAGCCCAGCGGGCGCGAAATCTCGCGCCCATGGTTGGGTTCGAAATTTCAAACCCAGCAGAGTGAGATTTCGCGCCGGCGGCTGGGTTCAGAATTTCGAACCCTCTGGGTTCGAAGTTTCGAACCCAGGGACTCGAAATTTCAAACCCAATCCCGGGTTCGAAATTTCGAGTGCGTAGGGGTGGCTGGCTCGAATTTCCTGCATGTGGTCCCTATTTCTACCTAATCCTACCTACTCCTACCTACTCCCACTCCTATAAATAACCCATGGCCTCACACTTCAAAGGGTTTGGATCTTCTTCACTTGAGACCTTCCTATAGCTTCGGGAACTCCATTAATGGTATCTCCTATTCGATGAAGAAGGAGAATTAAATATTCTTTTTCCTAAAAACCTAGCATATTTCAGTTATGAAAGTGAATTTAATGAGCATGGCTATACCTTATAATTCTTGAGTGATTAATAAAAGTTCAACATTCTTCCAAAGTGGACATAGGCCTAATCCGCGGCCGAAGCACTATAAATTGTTGTGTCATTTACCGCTTTCTCTTACTTAGTCTTATGACCAAATTAATTATTCCTAGTAGTAGGAATCTTTGGTGTTTACGACATTTTTTGCCATCAGCATTTGGTGCTTTCATTGAGAGGCTGAATTCAAGATTTGCGTCTTTCTTCCACGTTATCATCTCGACTTCGATAAGCTTAAGGTTCCTCGCCTAACCTGCTATCAAGACCGCTTACGATGGTAAAGAAGTCAATTAATGCAATGATCGGCTCTTCAGCCCTAGTGGAGGCCGGTACCTCCCAACAAACTCAACCGGTAGAAGTCCCAGCCCCTAATGAGACCGTTCCTCTTGTGGTGGACCCCAAAGCGCCCGTGACTCAAGCTCAAATTCGCGTGCTTAACGAAAGATATGAAAACACCGCGGTCGAGCTCAACCAAGCATTAAGGAATAACATCGACCTTATGCGACAACTTCAAAAATGTCAACATGTTGTCGCCCAACTTCAGCTAACTCGGAACAATGCTCGACCCCAACCAACCTTCTCGGAAACTTCCTCTTCTGAGTCAAGGGGCCCATGCCAAAGGAGAAGATTCACCCACATCAACCATGTCACCGCTCGTGCCAATGCCCACGACAATGGTAATGGTCATGCCAATGGGAATGGGAACGGCAGCTTCAAACTGACCACAGTCACATACAGCGAGGGGGCGCAGTAACGTGACCACTCCCGCTTAATTAGCAGTGACATACCAGATCCTACAAACAAACCTCTTCGTCGACACAACCCAGTGGCAACTAATCGGGGTGAAGGGCCCGCTATTCCAACATCCCGCTCCTTCAGAACAGGACCCACATCACACATCTCCAGCTCACCATCTACAAGTCCCAATAATAGATGTCAAGGACATGGAGGAAGACGATCCGAACATCGATCATAGAAGATGGCCTAGCAATAGGACTTCATAGCCGTGTGAAAATCCATGGATCCCAATGATGGATCCTTATCCGACTTACCTTCCCAACGTGATACGAAGGGTCATGAGGGAAATGCGAGGGGATAACATGACGCATGGGAAGCCTACATTAGGCATGACCCCTTAACGAGAAGAGTAAATGAGGCTGAATAGCCGAGGTGCTTTAGCATGCCACGAATGCCACTCTACGATGGTACCACTGATCCTCGTGACTTCTTGAATCAGTAGAAATGGAAAATGGATTTGAGCCGAGGTGACACTCCAGCCAAATACAAATGCTTCATGGTTTTACTGTCTAGAACCGCTTTGCTTTGGTTCTCGTGCCTCCCTCCTGATTCCATTAACAACTTCAGGCAACTAGCAATAGAGCTGTTCAAGAAATTCAGGGCGCATATCCCAACTCTGAATAATGCCCTCACCTTATTTAAATTGTACCAGGGGCCCGCCGGGTCACCTAGAAGCTACCTTTCCTGGTTTAACATAGCTATGGCCGAGGTCGAGGATTCAGACCCTCACACTATAGTCTTTCAACTAGCAAAATTTGTCCTCTCTACTTCAGAGTTTGGAGCCTAGATCAATCGAAAGCAGCCAAAGAGCCTCGACGCCATCTATGAGAAGGCAGACCAATACTTGTGCCAAGAAGAGGTGAGGCGAAACCGGCTTTCCACCGCGAGTAATCCCTATGACCGTCAAGTATATACCGCCAATAACCAATTCATATATAGGCAAGGCAAGGAGCCCTTCGATCAAAACAATGGGGAAGGTCTGCAATGACAAAAAGCTAACAATGGCAGGTCGGATGGACGAAATAACGGGCAAGCCCCGACAGAATTAAGAAAGCCTGGCCCTCGCCAAGCTTTCGAGACCTACACCCCGTTGAATGAAGACATAGAGACAATCCACTTACAAACATGTAACACCCTGCTATACAAGAAGCCGCACGTCGGAGAATCAACTGACCGCTAGAAGAACACCAGGAGGTATTGTCGATACCATGACGTGTATGGGCTCGACACCAATGAATGCTGCCAACATAGGGATGCAATCGAGAAGCTTATTCGTGAGAGACGGCTGGAGCAATATGTCCAAGAGCCCTTTCCCACCGAGGCAAACTCACAGCCTCCAGCGCCTGCTCCACAAGCAGCTAACAAGGAGCTCCAGGAAAGTCTAACTCGAGACGAGGAATCGTGATCAACACCATATGTGGAGGACCTTACCCTACACACAACAGTTTTCGAAAAATGGAGCAATATGTAAGTCCCATAAAACAAGCTACTTATGAAGCATGCTCTGCTCTCCCCGAGTCCATCCAATCTAAGCTTCAAAAAAACCATGCGAGATGACATCATCTTCCGAGAAAGGGAATCAACAGGGGTGGAAATCCCGACCACTGATCCATTATTCAATACTGCCTAGATCGGTGCCGCTTCTGTTCAAAAGGTCTTAATAAAATTAAGAAGCTCGATCAACATCATTTTTATGGCCGCCTACGTCCAAATGAAATTGGAAACGAATGACTTGAAGCCATGTTATGCCGCAATTCATGGCTTCAACGGGGCCTCTAGTTCCCCCATATAAATGATCGACCTACTTGTAGAATTGGGCGAGAGGGACTGAACTCGACTCTGGATTCTCGTTTTCATGGTTATAGACATCGACTCCCCCAACAACGCTTTCCTATGGCGCCCCTTTATCATCGAATTCCGAGTTTACATGGAACCAGGGTCTCTCCTAGTGAAATTCCTGAAGGAAAATGGGATCGGAACCATTAAGGTCGACCAAGTAAATGCTAGGGAATGTTACGCAATAGAATGGAAAAATGTGTGCAATAAGGACAATGGCAAAGCCGTGCCCCTTCCTTCTTGCTCCAAGACCGTCTCTGCGTAGCAATCAGCGCCGTCTGGAACCTGGCTCAAGCGCCACTGCTGTCTTTCCGATGACCTCAACCCACGGAAGGACAAGGAGCCCGAATACGAGAGGGCTACCCCTGCCGAATCCATAGTGGACGTTCCCGTCAACCTCAACGACCCTACAAGGGTGTTAAAGGTAGGATCACAATTCCACCTAGCAATTAAAGAAGATCTCATATGCTTTCAAGAAGCAAATTTAGATGTGTTTGCATGAAATCACTCCGACATTAAAGGCATCGACCCTACAATTGTTGTCATTCCCTTGGCTTAGATCCCAAAATTTCTCCAGTTAAACAGAAACGCCGCTTTTTAGGGCCCGAGAAGTCCAAGGAACTCGGAGAAGAGGTGGACCGTCTACTCAACAATAACTTCATCCGTGGAGCTGACTACCCCGAATGGATTTCCAATCTAGTTCTGGTTAAAAAGGCCAATGGTAAGTGGAGAACATGAATCGATTTCTCCGATCTGAATAAGGCATGTCTTAAGGACAGCTTCCCGCTCCCGAAGATCGATCAACTAGCGATTCGATTGCCGGATACCAGCTATTATCCTTCATGGATGCTACTCAGGCTACAACCACATCCCGATGAGCCTCCACAACCATGATCATACCTCTTTTAGAAACGACCTTGGTCTCTTTTGCTATCGTGTTATGCCCTTCGGCCTTAAAAATGCCGGCGCCACATATCAATAAATGGTTAATCAACTCTTTAAAAATCAGATCAAAAAGTCCAAGGAGGTATACATGGATGATATGCTAGTAAAATCTAAAATATCAAGCGATCACATCCACGAACTCTCTAAAATGTTCAATGTCCTTCGCCGGTACGACATGAAACTCAACCTCCTGAAATGCTCCTTTGGAGTTGCATCAGGGAAATTGTTGGGTTTCATTATCAACTCACGGGGCATCGAAACAAACCCAGAAAAATCAAAGCAATTTAGGACATCCGAGCACTCGAGAACATCAGGGATGTTAAAAGTCTGAACGGAAAGGTCACCACTTTAAGTCATTTCACATCTAAGGCCACCGAAAAGTGCATTCCCTTCTTCGATTTACTCCGAAAAGTGAAATGCAACTTCGAGTGGACCCCCGAATGCGCCTATGCATTCAAGGAAGTTCTGGATCACTTAGAGTGACCAATCTCTATAAGCCTATAGACCATGAGGACATATATATTTACATGGCTATTTCGCGTAGGCAATCAGCTCGGCACTAATACGCCTTGAAGACCGCACTCAACGGCCCGTCTACTATATCAGCAAGCAATTAATGGGGACAGAGAAGAACTACCCGAAGCTAGAGATGCTGGAATTTGGCTTATTGATTTCCTCTAGAAAGCTCTAACCATACTTCCAATCGCATCCCATAAAAGTTTTCACTCACCAACCACTGTGCACGGTCCTACAACGACCCAAGTCATCACGACGATTGCTAAAGTGGGCATAGAGTTAAGCCAGTTAGAGATAACTTTCATCCCCCGACGAGCCATCATCAGCCCAGCCATCGCAGACTTCATTGTGGAGTTGAAGCCCCCGAGGAGGATCCAATAGTGAATGCTGGAACTCCTGAAGCCGAGTGGAAATTGTTCTTAGACGAACTCCTCTAAAAGAAAATGCTCTGGAGCCGGGGTCAAACTCATCACCCCTGAGGAATGCCCTATTTATTAAGCATTGAGTTAAAATTTCCCTACTATTAATAACGTTGTGGATTATGAGGCCTTAATCGTCGGGCTTAGAGTCGCAATCGAACTCTAGCTAGAGACCGTCCACATCATCTCCGATACACAGCTTATCTTCCGACAAGTACTTGGAGAGATTCAAGAGATAGAGAGATGGCTTTCCCAGTACCTAGCCGCGTTCACGGGCTACTCGTCAACCTCGAGCATTTCACCATCACCTTTGTCCCACGTGAACAGAATGAAAAAGCGGATTCCCTTGCCAGAATGGCAAGCTTCAAAGATCCGAAACTTGATAGATTCTCCCTGGTTGAAGTCATTAACTCCCCAAGCATCAAACAAGGGAAAGACTGGATGATTATGAGCACCGAACCAAAGCCCGAGTCCTGGACGACACCAATCAAAAATTACCTTTAACATGGGACCCTAGCAAAGCACTATAATGAAAGGCGCGAGCTCACTCGCCCATCAGCCTGCTACCTACTTATGGACGGGGTACTCTACCGCAGAGATTTTTCCATTCCCTTGCTCCATTGCATATCTCCCAGCGACATACTCCGAGTACTAAGTACTATACATGAAGACGAATTTGGAGATCACATTGGGGGCAGACCATGGCCAGAAAGATTATCAGACATGGTTTATACTGGCCCACGCTTGATCAAGATGCCGCAGACTACGCTTGCAAGTGCGATAAGTTCCGGCGCTTATCCAGGATTCCACGATCTCTTCTTACCGAACTGTCTCAAATGGTCAACCCATGGTCGTTAGCCATGTGGTCAATCGACATCATTGGAGCTCTTCCAATGGCCAGAGGCGGGGCACGATACGCCGTCGTCGCAGTGGACAATTTCACTAAGTAGGTAGAAGCTGAAGCTCTTTCCACTATAACCACAAAGAAGATGATCAACTTTGTCGTTTGCAAAATCGTTACCCGTTATGGAGTGCCTCAGGCTATCATTTTCGACAATGATACTTAATTCGAGAGCACTAACTCAATTCATGTCTGTAAAAACTGCATCGGCACCCCGGATACGGGAGCCAACAACGCTAGTCGAATCGCTAGCCCGTGTCGCGAACGATTACAAACGACCCTTAACTCGAACCTCGGCCCAGGCGGCTTGGCGCCACTCAGAGACTGGCTAAGATCAAATCTCCCTTTGTCGTTTGCGGGTGTCAGTCGAGTCTTGGTGCAGCACTAAGACCAACCTTAAATCGTTTCTTTCCCATAGCTCTCAAGGCTAGAGGCAGGCCATGGCCATGATCGTACCTTACGAGCTGATGATCGGGGCTAAAAACAACTCTGGCAAACAAACAACGTCTTACGGCTCGCCTCAACCTGATGAATGACGGGAGAGCCACCCACCTGGCGGATCGCACAACGCGACGCCATTCGCCTTCGCTATGCTTGGGTTTAACCTTAGGCCACCCAAAACAGCAGGCGCATAGCCTGGTTTTGCAAACTATGGGTTTCCTGAGCTAAGGGGAACTTACTAAAACCAAAGCACCATTTTGCCTCTCTAGAATAATTTACCCAGAGATGGCCCCTAATCGCTTTTGTGACAAGTGTAACGATAAGTAAGTTTATGTGAGTACATGACACAGAAAAACATAAAAAGAACATCCGAACAATTGACATAAACTGCGGTTTTTATTAATTCATATTTCTTTTCATAAACACACACTAAACAAACTATGTGTCTAACACTTTTACTTTCTAATGACAGGGTGTATATGAGAACCACACCGTGTCTTGAAAAACCAAAAGCGAAGGCTTAACTAGCATAATCTATCGGCCTACACTAATAAAATAACGGTAACCTCTACTTAGGCTACTAACACTAACCGTGCTTCCTTTTCTTGTGCTTCTGCATGCTCTATTTTAAAGACTCCACGCTTGATGGTTCATCCTTGGTTCTAGGCTTCTTCTTACCAGACTCGCTCTTTCCATCTCCACCCCTCCGGGAAGTGGACGACTAATGAGAAGCCGACACACGTCTCTCGCCAATCCCTACACCACTAGAAACCTCATTAATGTCAATCAGAATGGCCTGCAGAATAGGCCTGGGGGCACCCCCAGCAGCAAGGCCGACCACAACGTCACTTGTCTATGGGACCGCCCTGCCTTCCCTCTCAGCTTTCTCCTTGGCTTCTCTGGCGACCCTCGGGGCAGCAAGCTTTAGGGACCTATATGGCATGAGGCTTAAGGCTTTGGCCTTCTCAAGGGACTCCATGGTCCTCCGTTGTGCCTTCTCATCCTCGCTCTTCTTCCTGGCCTCATCGTCAACCCTCTTCTTCCAAGCCTCCTCATCGTTTCTCCTCATCGCAACGGTGTTGGCAGCTCTTGCCTCGACATCCTAACGAATCTTCACAAGGAGCTCCTTCCTGGCCGCCTCATCGCGCTTTCGCTTCTCCTATACTTCTTCGTGCTTGACCACCATCTCGGCCTATTGCCTCACCAATAGAGCCGCCATCGGAGCCACATCATCTTCTACCAGGCCTTGGGCAGGGGCACTCCCGCCATCAACCACCTCTACTTCTTTGTTAAGGATGTCGATCATGCTAGAGGTTACACTTATATTGGAAAAGGTGCCATGTGGGTCGCCGCCTTCTCCAGTATGTATCCCTATAAGGCCCGACCCAGTTTCAGCCATTAGATTGATCACAGGAGCAAGGTCCACTGCCGTCATAGACTCAGGAGGAGCTGTGTAAGTAAAGACACAACCTTTTTTAGTCCATAAATTTGGTAATCACTTTGTTCTTAGGGATGGAGAGTAAAAGGTATTTACTTATGGCCAAGGATGGCATGGGAATAACAGGAAGGGTGCTCGCGATGGTGGGTGAAGTGACCCTGGTGTCCCCTAGGGCTGGGAAGTCTAGGTTGTACTCAGTGGCGGTTTGGGCCAAATCCCCAAGACCACTCACCATAACAGATACGGGGCCCAGGGGCAGATGAGAGCTTCCTTCTACAAATTTTTCCGCCACAACCGTGCTCCCTATCGTCGCAAACTTTCCTTTCGCCTCGGAAAACCTCGCCAACCTTTCATTCTCGGTGTCCTCCTCCAACAGTCTCCTTCCATCCTCCAGCCTCTCACGTTTTTCGTGGGTCAGAAGGACATTCGCGAGTTGGCGCTCGCCTAGAGTGATTACGTCCACTTGACGCAAAAAGGCCTCATAAGGGATTAACCTTTCCCAGGACGGCCAGCTTGCGGGGGAAGTCTTCGACCCACGAAATTCCTATGAATCTTAATTCTTTTACGTATATATCATGGATACTCTACTCGAAGGAGGATCCAAAACGAAACTCCACGTCATTCAACTGTTCCCTCAACTGTCCTATCTCCCTTTCATGTTTAGCTCTCACACTCTTAGCCATACTCAACATTTCCTTATTGCTTGCCTGAGCGACCTCTTTGCTTTCTTCATTGCCTCGAGCTGCCTCTTTAACTCAGCAACCTCGGGATACTCAGCCCGCAACCTCTCGTTTTCCTCCCTCAAAGCGGTATAATCATTTTGGAGCTGAATAAACTTCCTAAGCTCCTTTTCCACCTCACACATACTTTGGACCACTCATCCTTATCATTCTTAAGGGCTTTATTTTCGAGAGCTAAGAGACTTACTATATCGCTGAAAGTCTCACGGTCAAGTGCAGCCCATGTCTTTAAAGCCGCGTAGGCTCGCTTCACCTCCGCTACAATGACATAGTCAAAATTTAAAATTGGAAAACGCGCGGGGTAGTTGTAAATTAGCGGCAGCACTACAGAAAAATCAACTATCTCAGCTTCCAAGGGTGTAACCGAGGTCTTCCCACCATCGACGGTCAGTTAGCGCTTGATGAGCTCCAGGCTTTTCCTCTTGATCAACTAAGAAAGGAGGAGGGAATACTTGGTAAGTTCATTCGCCTGGTGATACGCAGCCTGTACATGCACCCACATTTTTCTAGATTCCCTACTGGGAGAAGGACAGATATCAAGAAGAGACGGCAACTCGTCAAAATAATGTTGCGGGAAGTACAGCTTCAAAAACCTCCTCCTCTCCTCTATGGAAAACACTCGAATTTGGGCCTCTGTCAGATTTTGCATTCGCGTCGCGGCTTCCATGCCCAACTTTAGATGACCAAATAACAGCTCCCTCCCCATAGCATGTTGAGCAGGTGCAGAAGGGGTGGTAGATGGGGGAGTTGTCGAAGGCGAAGATCAAGACCCACCTATATTGAGCCGAGTATCGCCTACGGATACGCGAACAAGAGGAGGAGGAGGTCTCGGAGATCACCTAGGTTGATCCCGATCTCGATGACCGATGCCTCTATCTAACGGAGGTGAAGCACCATACAAGCTGGTGGATCTTTGGAATCTCTTGAAGGAAGAACTTTGGGGATGCTGGCGATCCCCTCGCCCATAGCTTCGTTCGCCGTGTCCACCCTCCATACCATCTGCCAGCGGAACAAGCCGAAGTTAGTCATGTAACTCACACAGGCAAACATCTATGGTATGCAGTGTTATGGATGTATGCCCTAAGTGTTCTCTCAACAGACCAGATTGTAGTCCAGTCGAGGGGGTTAACCCCTTTGCAGCGCAGGAAAGTTCTTCCAGGCTTCTCATATTTGTCCATGGAGCCGCTACTAAATTAAGTCTCTTTAAGGCATCAAACAGGCCCGCGGGTTCAAGTGAGGCAGTGGCCCCTGGGTGAGTTGTAGGAGACTATGGTCTAGCCAACATTACTTCCACCTCCCCTGACGGAGGTGGGACAGGAGTCCTCGACAACCCCTCATCTCTGGCAACCTCCACTTGGCCATGAACCCCGCCTCCACGCACATCTCCTTGAAGCGAAGCGTTCCTTTGCGATTCTCCTCTCGCTGGGGGTATTTTTCTCTTCCGCCCACTAGGGGTAGGACCCACCACAACTCCCTCATTTGGCACACTAAGGGCAACCGTGGGCCAGATCACAGCCCGGTTGCCCGGTAGCAACCCAGCATGGCGGAGGCAATCCTGACTTATCATGGTGTTGGCATCTCCTGCGAAACATTTAGGCGTTGCCGATATTCATCCCCAGTGGGTGCCATTGGATTTCCCGTCATATTCCATTTGAAACCATGAATAAAGGAAGGAATCCCAACGTTTCGACAAGGAACAGAGTTAAAGAAACACTTACTTCACTCAATCCATCCTCTGGAAAATCCATGAGGACAGCTAATGAAGAATCACTCGCGCTTAAACACTGACAGCCTGAACCATGTCCCAGCAAAGAATTTTGTGGCGGTTGTCGCTTCAACAAACAATTGAGAAGGGGTGGTAGTGCTCGTTTTCTTTAGGTCGAATAAATATCGAATGTCTTCCCCGGCGGGTTCCCTGTTTAAAAACTCGCGAAAGAGAACGTAATTCCCCAACAGAGAAGCATAAGCATTGGGGTGTAGTTGTGATGGTGCGAGACTTAAATAAAACAACATGGCCTGAATGAAGTCGTTAGCTGGGGACACGCAACCAGCCAGACAAGCTTGTCGTTTCCAGGCAGTAAGACCCTCGGGCGGTATATGAGCTCGGTCATCTCTCCCGGGGGCATGGGCTTCGTCCATCGGTATGGTAAATCGCACTGCCATCTTCTTTACTACAGTAGCATCCAGGAACGATGGTACTGAATCGATGAGATTCTCTAAAATCTCTTAATCGGCCAACATATCCAGAGCTAACGGAGGTACGAGCTCATCCTCGCCCATGATATCTACATTCTTGACCTCTTCAGTCACGACCAGGGAATATTGTCATTCAGGTTGCTCCCCATGCTCGGACGATTCGAGCAAGCTGGTCAAATGAGAAGAAGTTGATCCTTTGGTGGTGGTCTCAAGCTCACTCCCAGACGAGTCATCTCTAGGGATAGGGTTGGATGTGCGCAAAGTGGGCTGGGAAATCCCGGATCCCGTAGTTTTTCGGGTCCTTGATCTGGTCAGCATCTTTAGCTATACTTTTGCACATCAGTATTAGAATGGGAAGTATAGTGACCAGTACCGCTCGTGTTGGTGACAACTAATATGTGCGTGCAATACTATACAAGGATGAACTACGTAAAGGGAATTCAGAGCGATTCATAATAGTCCAAGTCCCAGTCTGGTAGTTTGGTCTATCCTATTTGAAATTTTTTAAAACCCTGCTCATGTGGTTAAAAATATATGCATCGATGATAAGCATGCAAATCTAGAGGTGTATATTCAGAAGTCAAAGTCCATCGGCAGGACAAATTAGGAACCCCAACGGTCATGTCCCAAGCCATGCCGGTCTCGAATTTTCGAGCTCCAGGTTCAAAATTTCAAACCCAGAAGGGTTCGAACTTCCAAACCCGCCTGGGTTCGAAAATTCGAGCCCCTCTGGGTTTGAAATCTCGAATCTAGACAGGTCTCGTAAGTTCGAACCCACGGGGTTCGTAAATCCGAACCCACGAGGGTTCGATGCTTCGAACCCCCCGGGTTCGGGATTTCAAACCCTGTGGGTTCGAAAATCCGAACCCATGGGGGTTCGAAAATCCAAACCCACGGGGGTTCGAAAATTCGAACCCTTGGGTATTCGATAATTTGAACCAAGTTGGGTTCGAAGAATCGAACCCGCAAGGTCCAGAGGTCTTCGCCGAGGCCTATTAACCTCCACCCCATCTCATCACCTCGATTCAAGGCCTCACCCAGTTCGGTCCGAATTTTTTGGGTTCGAAGTTATCTGGTTCGAAGCTTTCAGCAATGGCGGCCAGAGAGAGAAAATTTAGGAGGAAGAAAAGTGAGGGGCTATTTATAAAAGGAAAAATGTTTACTTCGTATTCAAGGGGAGTTCGAAAATTCGATCCCCAAGTGGTTCGAAAATTCGAGCCCTAGGGTTCAGAATCTGAAACCCTAGGCGCGAAATTTCGAGCTCTCGAGTTCCAAAATCTTCTTAAAAAAATAATATAATATATATATGTATATAAATATATATATATATATATATATATATATGACAATGGTCGCACCTCCAGGATCGGGAACGTTGTGACGTGCTGCATCGTGTAAACACTCCGCAAGCGCATGCCAACTCCCGCTCATCCACGTAGACTATGCACATAGATACTTAACGATTCGAGTGTGGCACAGGCTCGTCATCAGCGCCAGGGGGAATAAGCCCCACAGCTAACACCTATTTACCTTCTGAATTACATGGAAGACTAAAAACTTTGCCATTTCGTCAACCTATGCAAAGCACATCATGTCAAAGACAAGACGTACTTTGGGGGAAAATGTTCCCAGGAGAGCATCAGGCGTGCTCAACTCAACATACCTCATGAAGCTGAGGCTAAAAAGGAGAACACAAGAGTGATGGAAATGGGATCAAGAAGGGATTACACCGCTTGTGGCCTAACGGCATGCATAAGACGTCCACAAACAAAGGCATTGGACCTCGAATGAGTTACGAGCCTCGACCACCGGTCCCAGGACCCTCCCACACCCATAGAAGGACTTCATCCGGCGTGTTGTGGAATTCGCACCTAGCCGGGTGCGAAGTCTCTCGCCCATGCCTGAGTTTGAAATTTCGAACCCATGCCTGGGTTCGAAACTTCGAACCCAATGGGTGCGAAAATCTCGTACCCCTAGCCAGGGTCGAGATCCCGAGCTCAACGGGCATGAAATCTCACACCCACATCTGGGTTCGAGATTCCAAACCCAACAGAACAAGATTTCACGCCTGGGTTTGAAATTTCAAACCCATTGGTTTTGAAATTTCAAACCCAGGGACTCGAAATTTAGAACCCATACCCGGGCTCAAAATTTCGAGTGCGCAGGGGTAGGCTACTCAAATTTCCTATATGTGGTCCCTATTCCTACGTAATCCTACATACTCCTACCTACTCCCACTCCTATAAATAGGCTATGGCCTCACACTTCAAAGGGGTTGGATTTTCTTCACTTGAGACCTTCCTATAGCTTAAGGAACTCCATTAATGGCATCTCCTATTTGAGGGTGAAGGAGAATTAAGTATTCTTTTTCCCAAATTCATAGCTTATTTCAATTATGAAAGTGAATGTAATGAGCTTGGCTCTACCTTGTAATTCTTGAGTGATTAATAAAAGTTTAACATCCTTCCAAAGTGGAAGTAGGCCTAATCAATGGCCGAACCACTATAAATTCTTGTGTCATTTATCGCTTTCTCTTACTTAGTCATGCGACAAAATTAACTATTCCAAGTAATAGGATTCTTTGGTGTTTATGACATTTTTTGCCGCCAACAGTACTGTTGGCATTTATAGTCCACGGTGTCTGCCGGTGGTCAAGCAAACGTTTCTCCCCCAGCTGCACTGGTTGTTCTTCATTGTCCTCCTCCATGAGCAGATAATTTCTCTAAGATCTACAAAGATTTCTGTGCTATGGGTGGAAAGCCATTCCTAAGAATTGAGACTTTCGTAGAAGCAAGGAATTGGCTTAAAGAGACGAAGAATTTGTTTGGAATTTTGGAGTTGACAATTGTAGGAAAATTCAATTAGACGCTTGGTTGTTGAAATATGAGGCTTCATTCCGTGGGAAGTGATGCAAGCAGGGCGTCCAGTGGAAACTTAAGATGATTTTCGGTCAAGCTGAGAAAAGTATGAAAAGGAAAGGTTTCTGGCACTCAAGCAAGGAGGCGTGACTATCAAAGAGTGTGTTAAAAAGTTCGACCAACTAGTGGTCTGGAGCTAGTAGATACCCCTCACAAGAAAGCTTTGCAGTTTGCTAGAGGATTGAATGAACCCATACATGGGTCAGTTAAGCCTCATATTCCGATGGGAGCAAATTTTTTAAGCCTCGTTGATATGGCATTAATGCATGAGGAAGATAAGGTGAAAAGAAAGAAGCTAAGGTTAAGGAAACACAAAACAAGAAAGTACGGCCCAAGAAAGGACAACAACAACAACAACAACAACAAAAGAAGGGCGAAAAGAATGACAGGGCTAAGGATAAGAGGAAGTGTCATAATTGAGGACGTGAGGGTCACTTGATTAAGGACTGCAAAAGAAGGAAGAATGCTTTTTTAAATTTTGAGAGGTCATACACTTTTCCAAGCAGTGCCCGAAGAAGAAAGGACACGGTCAAAGGCAATGATCTTTGGTAGGAAAGGTGCCTGCTCTCGTGGCCAGTGCGCTAGACAGATGTATGAAAGTTTCCATTGAAGGTTTGATTTCTCTTCCAATCATCTTCTTACAACTCTTTGTTTTTAACTCTTTACATTCTTTAATATTAGATTATGTGGTTGAGTTTCTGAACCTTAGTACCAGTATGGTTTTGGATCCCGTTGTTGTCTCAAACACCATTGGTGGTATTGACTCATCTATCTATGATTTGTCGGGGTTTGAGAATATCTGTGTTGGGCATCGAGTTTGAGTGCGATGCAAATGTGCATAGTTTAAGGGGCTATGGTATAATTCTAGGGATGGATTGGCAAGCCACGTATGGTGCCATTCTAGATTGTGAGAGGAGGGTCATTAACTATTGACTTAGCATGTGAGGACCCCTAATATTTCTTGTTACCTGACAGTGTATGTCATACTTAGTTTCATATGGTCACTTGATGCGTCTATTGATGATCTGAGATTTGTAGCAATAGTCTTTGAGTATACCGATGTTTTAATGAGGTTTGGGGCTTAACTCCGAGGCACGAGATTGGCTTCCGCATATACTTGGTTGGCAATGCAAAGCAAGTTGCATTGCTTGTGTGTCCATGGCTCCAAGAAAAAGGAGAGAGCTTAGCGAGCAAGTAGATGAGCTACTTGAGAAAGGGTTAATTAGGTGAAGCATATCTGAATGGGGTGCTCCAGTGGTATTCACAAATAAGGCGGATCGTTCGCTTCGCTAATGTGTTGACTATAGAGAATTGAATAAACTCACCAAGAAGAACAAGCACCCACTTCTGAGGATAGATGATCGGTTAGACCAACTTGTTGGTGCATCTATTTTCTTTGAGTTAGACTTAGCCTTGGGGTTTCATCAGTTGAGGGTGGCCGAGGATAGAATAGACAAAGCCGCTTTTTGAACTGTAGACGGTTTCTTCGACTGGCTCGTCATGCCTTTTTGGTTGACGAATGCACCAGCCTTTTTTGTTGATCTGATGAGTTTGGTGTTTCGGGATTTTCTAAATAAGTTCGTTGTGGCCTTTGTTAATGATATCTTGATTTTCTCGAAGAGCAAGGAAGAGCATGCCTGACATTTAAGTTAGGTATTTAAAACTCTCTGTGCGCACCAACTTAAAGCGAAGTTCTCCGAATGCCATTTTTGGAGAAAAGAAGTGAAATTTTTAGGGCATGTGGTTTCAAAAGATTTGATAGCAGTAGATCGCGTAAAGATAGTTATAGTTCAGGATTGGCAGATCCCAAAGAATGCAACAGAGGTGAGAAGTTTTTTGGTGTTGGCGGTCTATTATATGAAGTTCATTAAGGACTTCACAAAGATATCAGTCCCAGTCACCAGGCTGACAAAGAAAAATATGACAATTTTTTTGGGTGTAGATTGTGACGATGCTTTCTAGCGATTGAAGATGGCTCTGACAACAACCCATTCTTGACATAGCCCGATGGGAACAAAGTGCTCACAGTATACAGTGATACACGTGGTACGGGGCTTGGTGCGGTTCTGATGCAAGAGGGAAGGTTAATGTGTTTTGTAAGTAGAAAGCTTAGAGTTCATGAGAAGAACTACTCTACCCATGACTTAGAGCAAGATGCCATTGTGTTCGCGCTTAAGACATTGCACCATTATCTACTTGGAGAGAAATTTGAGTTGTACACCAATCATAAATCTCTCAAGTACTTATTCTCATAGAAGGATCTTAATTTAAGGCAACAAAGTTGGATGGAGTTCATAGCATCGTATGATTTGAGATCTCTTATACCCCTAGCATGGGTAATGTGGTGGCAGACGCATTGTGTAGGCAGAGTATGGCCTTAAGTCCTCTGTTTGTGGAGACTTTTGACTTTAGACCCTCCACCGAGTTTATACCTCGTTTACTGGCATCACTAGAGGTGCGACCTACTCTTTTAGATCAGATAGGGACATCGCAACGAGGGGATCCACATATTTCAGAAATCTTGGATAGTTCTCAGTAAAGGGGAGACTTCTAGTCACCCTAGTAGATATTCCATGGATGGTAGAGGGTTGTTACGATGAGATGGTAGCTTTCTGTTCCTCGAGTTGGGAGTTTGTTGAAGACTATCCTTCAGGAAGACCATCATTCTAAGATGAATATTAATCCAGGTGGTGGTAAGATGTATATAGATATTTAGAGGGTTTTCATTTAGGATGGGATGAAGAAAGATGTGGCGCGGTTTGTTTCTCAATATTTGATTTGCCAACAAGTCAACACCAAACAAAAGAAGCTCGGTGGTTTACTTCATCCTTTGGAGGTCCCACAGTGGAAGTAGGAGAGCATCTCTACGATTTCATTGATGGTTTGCCTAAATCAAGGAAAGCAACACCAGTATTTAGGTAATAGTCGACAAGCTTACTAAGAGTATGCATTTCATTCTAGTTAAGAGTATGAGGATGGCAGCATGGTTGGCAACAATTTACGTTCGTGAGATAGCCCATCTTCATAAAATACCTTTTGGTATCATAAGTGATCATGACCCCATTTTCACCAATGAATTTTGGAGGAGCTTGCAAGAAGCATTAGGTGCACAGTTGTGTTTGAGCACCGCTTGTCATCCTGACTGATGGACAGGCGAAAAGAGTGAATTGAGTCCTTGAGAATATTTTAAGGCTGTGTATCTTAGACTTCGAAGGCACTTGGGAAGAGCATCCTCATCTAGTAGAGTTCGCCTACAACAACAGTTATTAAGTAAGCATTGGAACGACACCCTTCGAAGCATTATATAGGCGACCCTGTAAATCACCGACTTGTTGGTGGGAGTCTAGAGAAAGATTCCTACTTGGACCAGATATGGTTTGAAAAATTTCAGAAAAAATTGACCTTACCTACAGACGGTGAAGATACCATAGGATAGCCAAAAGTCCTATGCAGATAGGAGAGGAACTGAAATTGAGTTTGAGGTAGGAGATATGGTTTTCATTAAGGTATCAGGATTAAGGAATGTTGTTTGCTTTGGATATGTAGGGAAATTGGCACCAAGATTTGTTGGGCCATATCCCATAATAGAAAGGATTGGCCAAATGGTCTATAGAGTAATGCTACATAAGAGATTGTCCGGCGTTCATGATGTTTTTCACTTATGTCATCTACGGAATTGTTTGCATGATACTGCAGAAGTAGTTCAGCCAAGTATTAAGGAAGTATAGGTGGAACGGGAGGTGATAGTCAGATGAGTTCCAACACGTATTCTTGGATGAGAGGTTAAAAAGCTACACAACAGAGAAGTCAAGTTGATGAAAGTTTAGTGGGGAGATAACCAAGAGGATGCATCTTGGGAGACCGAAGAAAAGATTCATGCTTTGTACCCTTTTCTTTTTCTGGGTATGGTCTTAACTTCTTTTTCCAAAGCTTTTATGCATGCTTGTTTCTAGCATGAAAGTATATCCCATCGATTGAATCTTTGACCTTAGGTTGGAATCCCATGAATGTAAACATGTGTTTGAGACATGTTATGTTTGATGGATGAAAGTGGATGTAAGTGTTTTCTAATGGTTTCTCATGGATGCATATGCACACAATTTAGGCACTAGATCGGCTCAATCACTTTCATACTGCATATGGATGTGTGTGCATTTTTCTTCGTTTAATGGATTAAAGTAGGTGTATCACCATATGGATTTTGCACTTGGATGACTGATTATGTACATATATAGAACTTACATGTTATACTAAGACTATCTACATAAATGTTGGATTCATGGCATAAACATACATTGCATTAAGGAGGTCGACTGAACTGTAGACCGCTTGATCATTCGCACTAGTATAAGGACGTATACACACAAATCTTGGCATATGTTCATATAATCATTAGTAATCTTTAAAGGACAATGGTGCATGTTATTGGTGGATGAGTAGATGGATGATGGATGTTAGGATATACATTATTCTTAACTTGGAGATTTTGGGGATGAAATCAATTGATTAGGGTAGAATGTAATACCCATAATTCAATAAGATGATAAACTAAGGAACACTTGATTAATTATTGGGAATTAATTAAAACGGACTGTGCCATTGTTCATCTCGGAATTCTGGTTGAGATAGACTCTGAGTTTGCGAAAAACGGGCATTATATGAAGAAGTTATTAAGGCCTGAAGACTGTATATTCATAAGATATATATATATATATGTAAAATAATTAGAAATCAGAAGAGGGAAGTCTCGGAGCGAAATGGGCCCGTTGGGGGTTGACATAACCTAAGGGTGTCGACTCATGGGTCGTCACCATAAGGAGCGTGTCGACACCCATGTTGACACCCACAAGATCTGAGGGAAATACATTTCTGCATTTGTGAACTGAATTCTTGGCTAAATTTCTTGGCTTTAGGTTATAAATAGGATCTCATTTTCTTTTTTTTTTACACACCAAAAATAATGGAGAACTAGATGCTGCCTCTGCCTTGATTAAAATATCTTATTCTTCTTCAGCAATCAAGTCATTCAAGTTCAGAGATCTGTGATTCGGCATATGCAATCATTCCTCTGTTTATTAGATCCATTCTCTGTGAGTATTCATTGTTTTTAGATATGAATACTTAAAAGTCAATCTTGACATGATATGAATTGGATCTAAGCCTGTAACTAATTGAATCATATCACATCTACCATAATCCGAGTATCTATGTTTTTTGGCATGACTATGAATTGGATCAGAGCATATGCCTATTCATAATGTCAAATTTGCCATTATTTGTACATCTAATTCACTTATTAGATCTTATCATGCATGTTTATGATCATGACACTATGCCTAATCAGTTCTATTATAGCATGTTCATTAAATCTGTTCCTTTATGCTTATCTGGTCATTTAGCCAAATTTTGTCACTATATATTTATTAGTTGTATGCCTATTCTTGTCGTCATATGTCAATCTTATTATTATGTTTATTTCTGTTCTCGTCCCTTCTTCCTTTCCCTTTTTGTCTTATAGCCAGGCTACCTTCGAGCCTAGGCATACCACTGAAATATGAGAATGTGTGAAATAGGGAATGGGGAGAAAATGTTAGAACTGGGGAATAACTTGTATTATAAAATTTGGGCATGACTTGAATAAAATACATGAATAAAGATTTGGGGCATAAATCAAATTGTGATTTAGATCTTAATTTGAGGCATATGGTACATGAGAATATGACTTGGAAAAGTGGCATGAAAACTTATAATGAAATAAGAATTGTTTAAGAATGAAATGCCTAGAATAACAGTAATTAGAAACTATAACCGCGCTTAGACACAAGGTTAGATTACACTTGCGGTAGAAGTCTGCGCTGGCCTGCTCGGTATTTCCAGCGACCACAAGTGGTGTATCGAATGTGAGGGGTCTAAGTGCACTAACACATAACAGGATAAGACACGAGGTTAAGTCCTACTTGCGGAAGAAGTCTGCCCGGACCCGCCCATCATATCCAGTGTCCACAAGTTATAGGATTAAGGTGGGAGGTCTAGCGCATCATAACCATAAATGAATAAATGTTACTGAATTTGAATACTTAACCAGGTTGAATTCATAGGGATTACATGAACATGTTAACTTGAGTAATGGTTAAGTAAACTTTGTTGAAATAGTAGGAGGGTTAAGTATATCTTGGGGTGGTGGGTAATATTTATACATAAGCCCACAAACATAACATGTTGGGGTTATGTAATTTTATTACACTGGTGTGGCATAACCTATGGAAATCTTAGTAGTGGTGTAACACCCTGAATTTTTGAATAATCGAATTAACTAAATTAAATAATAATTAATCTCAGATGTGAGAATTAAGGGAAACGGGTTGTGCCATTGGGTTCATCTCTGAATTCTGGTTGAGATAGAGTCGGAGTTTGTGTAAAACGGATACCGGATAAAGGAGATATGGACGAACGAAGTTCGGCGGAAAAATCAAAGAAAAACTATTTGCACTGGCGCACTTGGGAAGTGCGCCAATACAAAAGTGGCACTGGCACACCTGCCAAGTGTGCCCAGGCCGAGCAGAAAGCCTGCACTGCTTCCTGGTACAATCTGATCCATATTGTGACTCATTGCTGAGTCCTTTCTGACTCCTTGCTGAGCCATTAGGGCTGAGGTGTCACCCTATCCTGACTGAGTGGTTTTGATTAACCTTAAGATCGTCCAGCGGCTATAATTAAACTAAAATTCTATATAAACATGTGTAGAATCAAAACCTAAAATAAAATTAAAGTCTGAATCATGGTCGTCATGCTGTCATCTTGTAACCAAAAGTAGCCGCCACCAACTAGAGGGAAATCAAAGCTAATCAATTCAATTCTATTCAACTCTAATCTAAACAATAACGATTCTACTACAAAGGCGAGCTAAATCAATTTCAGATTATAGATTTCATGATGCAAGAGTTCTTTTTGTGAGTTCGATTTCTTTAATAGGATAATTAACAATTTAATTGGATTAACCTGGGATTTGGATCATATGGTTATGTTGTGAATCATTGATCGTATGTTATTATCTATGTTGTAAATTCTATGACGTTATCATCTATGTTGTAAATTCTATGATGTTATTATCTATGTTGTAAAGTTGTGATGTTATCATCTATGTTGTAAATCTATGATTGGCTTACGTACAATCAGTTCATAATGATGTTTCATATGCTAGTTTGGTTATGTTGTTGGAACTAATTCATATGTTATATCATATGTATGTATGCTAGTTTAGATGTTAATTTAGATATGAATTATATGCAAGTTAGTGAGAATCATATACAACCTCACATGTTTCATGACATCTATTTTATGTGTAAATTGGATCTGAAGTTAGGCTATGACATATGTGAGTTAGACGCAAGTTTATATCATAGTCTATGTTGTATAAATCATATATGCAAGTTTACACCTTATGATTAGATCTATGACATCCATAGTTTATTCAAGTTTGTGACTATTGCCTATGCAAGTTTACACCATATGATTAGATCTATGACATCCATCGTTTATGCAAGTTTGTAACTTTGGCCTATGCATGTTTGTGGATGAAAACCTTATTCACACATTCAAGTTCACTGCTTATGTTTAGATCTAGTTTTTATTCTGTGCATGCTGTGATGTTTTCTCTTTATTCCATAAGTTAGACTATTTGAGTCTAACGTGTATCTTACGTTAAACGAACGAATGTACAACGTGGGGGCAATGGGATAATATTAAAAGATTTAATATTGAGAATTGGCATAAATGTCTTAAATGTGATGTTAATTGGTATAATTTTATATACCATAAATAGATGGACATAATTGAGTCAATTATGAACATAGTTAAATTTGTAATTGATTGGCAATTTGAATAGGGAAATTAATTCAAATTGGGGATAATTAATTAGGTGTAATTAATCGCCTAAGACACGAGGTTAGACTCTTTTGTGGTGTAAGACTGCTTGGACCCGCCCGGCAAATCCAGCTGCCACAAATGCCAGTCTAATGTGGCAGGTCTTAGACATAAATTAAATACGTAACAGTTGTAAAGAAACGAGGTTAGGCTCGTTTATGGTGTAAAATTGCGTGGATCCGCCCGGCAAATCCATCTGCCACAAATGATAGTCTAATGTGGGAGGGCTTTACAAGGTTACGGTCTTAAGGAATTAAGAAACACTTAACCAGATAAACATGTAGTGGGACATGAGGGGGTTAAGTGCGTGCCTTGGGTGGCATGTGAAATTTAGTGGGTGCCTTAGGTGGCATTCTGAAACACGATTAGATGCACTTAAACAAGATTGAAACTTGTATAAGACATGGTTAAGAATGGGGTTAAGTGGGGCAAAACCTTAGAGGGGACCAAGCGTAGGTGGAAAGCTTGTGTCATGCATGGGGCCCTTTTCAAACCGGTAACCCATTAAGTATCTTTGTGGGCTCGACCCAAGTCGAGGACGGGACACGCGTGCTGGATTTGATTGTAAGAGGTCAAAACGGGTCAGCTGTTGCAACGCAAGTCCAACGAGTTCATATGCGTGTGTGGGTCCGGCCTGGTAGGTAAGACGATATTGCATCGTGTAGATATAAGCCGTGCATTTTTTATTGCATCGGGTTGCCACTTTAGGGAGTGATACACCCCACTATGGGGCCAGCACGGGTATCTACGAGTTAGGGAGCCGATCGAATGGGGGTAGTGTGTAAACCTAGTAGAGATAGGGGCAGACAGCACCTATGAAGGCAGCTAAGGGTACACTAAACTACTATTATCATTATTAAGTTCCATAGGTGGGATCAACCATTAGGGTGACTAGTGGTGGTGTAGTGTAGTAATTATCTTGATTAGGGGTGCCTTTAACGTTATCTTGGTTCATCTTATTTCCTCGTTTTGTTCTGTCATACCCACTTGTTCACAGTCATTTCCTTATTTTCCAGCTTATGCCTTAGCCTTGTTATTATGATAATTATATTGTTAAAGTTATCGCACTCGCTAGACTTTATGTCTGACCCTCTTTTCTTTCCATCTCTTTTCTTCCTTTCCCTCCTCAGGTCTGCAAGGAGGGAATAATACAGCATAGTGCCGATTTCTTTCAGTTGCTTGAAGAAAGTAGATGTGTCACTTTGGACTCTCTTATCTTTATGGATTTGCTTATGCTCAGTGGGGATTTATGCATTTATGTTATTTATGTATTTGCTTCTTCATGTACTTTGAAGTTTTTGGAAAAGACTACTTATCCTTTTGTAATTTCTTTGGAAAGTACTTATGTAAACTCGTTTTGAGTTATGATGAAATAATAAAAGTTTTATCTTACGCTGTGTTTTTTTATTTATTTTGTAACACCCCACCTCCACTAGGATCACTCCTTAGAATGTACTAGCTTTGGAGGGGCGTTATTGTGAAGGTAAACATGCACAGAGATATAGCAAGACAGAGTATATAAAAATAAATATAAGTAAAGCAGCGGTAGCAGATAAAAACCCATCATCATCATCTCAGAAAACCCACATAGTCAAGTACATAATATCAAAATGTCATGATCCAAAATACAACTCCAGTCTAGATACGTGATAACAAAATACATAGTAAACATCAGTACTAATCCCCAGAAATAAAAGATAAGCCACAGCTAGCTCAGATCCATACATGAGCTATCCAACAAGCAAGTCAAAGATCCACTAAGCAGATGTAGTCCCTCCCTGAGAACCTGTGGGGGGGGGGGGGAACGGTAGAAAAGAAGCGAAAGAAAACAGGTCAGTCAAAAAGACTGGTAAGCCCTACTACGATCAATCTATAAACTAATAAAGTTAACAGTATGATGGAAACTGAGATGAACATACTGGCAATAGATAAAGGTGACATCACATAGACGAGCTTAAACTTTGCACCACAGTGTACTAGCAAACCCACAAAACAGACCTTGATCCCTTAGCCCAAACTTTGGCCCAATAACATGAAGTGACCTTAGTATAAGGCCCAGCCCAACGGTCTAGTCGATCGGCTCCCTATAAACCTAACACGTCAAGTGTTGGTGTCCATACGGCCCACATGGATGTAGTCAGACTGCGCTGGGTCCACCTTTGGGTGTATCAAGCCCTCGGGTGTCAACCCCAGACACCTAAGCAATAATGCACAGTCTAAACCTACTGGTACCCGTGCCTCGAGTTTGTCCAACATCGGACTACGTGCACGTCCGTAGCCCGCCGGACCCGCACCGCTGTACCACTCAGCCGTCGCTTTGGTCGCTTACATCAGTCCAGTAATCGTGCCCCGCCCTAACCTAGCTGTAGGGTTGTAGTGATACCAAACTGGGATTACTGCTGGAACAGACCACGTTGCTAGGGTTTCTAAGAGGGTTAACTATGGTTTTAACCCCTCACTAATCCCGGATTAGATTAGCTAAGTGTAACCACTTAACCCCATCTAATCCTCGCATCCCCATTATTGGTTAAGTATTAGTGGGCCATGACTTAACCCTAATCATGAGGCATTAATTACTTAACGCACCCAACCTCTCACATTAGACATCCGTGGTTACCTGGGAAGATTTACACCACGTCTAGGTCTAACCTCGGGTCTTATGGTGCAACATGACCAACTACCCACATTAGACCCCACGTTGTGGTTACCTGGGAAGATTTACACCACATCTAGGTCTAACCTCGAGTTGGCCATATCATGTTATCTAATTGTCATGTCCACTTCAAAGCATATTTACAAGTTAACATATACTTGGGTAGACCTAACTTAATAGGTAAATTCCCAAGGGGTAGACCTAACTTAATAGGTAAATTCCCAATCTTTTAGTTTCATGTATTTTTAAGTTTACCCAAACCCTCCCAACGTCATTATCTCGCTTACATATTCGCCATAACGTATAAGGGTATAAAAGGTAACTTGGCATAACATACATGGTGAACTTCACATGTCATAATAAACATGCATACATGTTAAACTTGCAAATCATGTCATGGTGAATTCGCATAAACATGCTTAGCTTATTAAATATGCATAACATGGTAAGGTGAACATGCATAATCCATCAAACTTGCATAACATGGTAAGATGAGCTTGTATAAGCATGCATAATCCATTAAACTTGCATAACATGGTAAGGTGAACATGCATAGTCCATTAAACTTGTATAACATGGTAAGGTGATCTTGCATAAACATGCATAACCCATGAGACATGTAGAACATGACATAATAAGCTCGCATAAGCATGCATAACTTGTGAAACATGTAAAACATGGCATAGAAATCTCGCATATGCATGCATAACTTATGAATCATATAAAACATATCATGGTGAGTTCGCATAAGCATGCATAATCAACTAAACTCACATAAATCTCAACTTTCACCAAACATTAACTTTAGAGTTTGTAAAGTGAGGGTAAGAGGGCTTACAAATATAAACAAGCCACAAATCCACCAAATAAGATGAAGAAGCCCTTTTAAAAACCAAAACAAAGCCTCAAATAAGAAAACCCTTTTTCAAAATCCCAAAAACACAAACTTTAGCAAATCAAACTTGCATCTTAATGAAGTATGCAAGTTATTAAGCATTCATACAACATAGAAAAGGTTGTATGATCATCATATCATCATAGGATTAAACTTTGAGGAAGGTGGAGGCTAGGGATTTTAGATGGAAGCCATTTGAGGATTTAATTTGGCATAGTTTAGTTGCAAGATTGATTAATGAGGCTTTAGGGTAGGATTAGGGGTATATTTATAGAGAATTAGAGTGTTTTAGGCCCTAGGATTAACCCTAGATTAGGTTTGGCCCGTCAGATCTCAGAATTCTCCAGAACCAAGCCACATGACCCAACCCAAATCAGAAATGGTGCACCAGGCTGGACTGCCTGGGCACCCCCTGTCGACAGGGCTGTCGACAGGGCAGTCGACACCCTGGGTGCCCTGTCGACATGCCTGTCGACATGGGCCCCCTGGCGGGAATTTTCCCGCCTAACCCTGATTAGCCCTAATCCATTTTGTTTAATTTGAAATTTAAATCTGTCTTTAGCATAGAAATTTCTGAAAACTTCAATGGGCCTTAACTGGGTCATACGGACTCCGATTTTCGAAAACTCGGACTCTATTTCGCGTATTTTTCCGAGACGATCGCAATGGCATAGCCCGTTTCCCCTGATTCTGATTTTTGAATTAAATTCTGCCTCGATTTATGTTATAATAGTTTTTTTTGAAAATACGGGTTATTACATTCTCCCCTCCTTAAAGGATTTCGTCCCCGAAATCTTCAAGTTAGGAAGAACATATCCTACCATCCAGCATCCATCTAATCAAAACATCATCCACGAGCAACCATTGTCCTTAAAGGATTCTAAATGCTGTATGAACATATGCAAAAGTGTGTGTATATGTACCTATCTAATGCAATGATCAATGCAAAATATGTTAGTGAAATGTATCCATATGTATGCAAATCCCTAACATAATGTATAATATCTATATGCGTGCTCAATCATACATCCATATGCAACATCCATGTGATTGCATACAAATTTCATCCAAGAATAAGCATAAACACTCATGCACATGCAATATGAGGAGTGTGTGAGCCGATCTAGTGCCTAATGTGTATCATGCATCCACGAGTGACCACTTGCAAACACTTGCAACCACTTGCAACCATCAACCATAACATGCTTCAAACACATGTTTCATCCAAAGGGTTTCTACCTAAGGTTCTCATGACAAGCTTAGCACGATGACTAGATAAATATGGATTAGCAAAGAGAAAGATATACTAACAAAGGGAAGAGATTGAGAGTGTACCCTCAAATAGAAATGGATAAAGCCCACGCATCTTCTCCTCGGTTTCCCAAGTCGCGTCCTCTTCGGCTTCACCCCATTGCACCTTCACCAATCTGACCTCACGATTCCTTAGCTTCTTGGTCTCTGTCCCCAAGATACGAATCGGAGCTTTCCTTAAAGTTGCTTCTTTCTCTACCTCCACGTCTTCAAGCATGCTAGGCTCAACCACCTCAGCGGACTCATGCAGGCACTTTCGGAGATGCGAGACATGAAAGACATTATGCACTCCGGACAACTTCTCGGGCAATTGCACTTTGTAAGCCATCTTCCCAATCCTCTCAATGATGGGGAAGGGTCCAACAAATCTTGGTGCTAGCTTCCCAACAGCTCCAAATCGGACCACATTCCGCAAAGGAGAAACCTTCACGAAAACCTTGTCCCCAACCTCAAACTCCAATTCGGACCTTCGCCTGTCAGCATAAGATTTTTGCC
The DNA here is from genome assembly GCA_030737875.1 of Allium sativum. Taxonomy (NCBI): domain Eukaryota; kingdom Viridiplantae; phylum Streptophyta; class Magnoliopsida; order Asparagales; family Amaryllidaceae; genus Allium; species Allium sativum. The sequence goes on along the minus strand of JASFAX010000020.1, from coordinate 35,935,773 downwards.
GGTCTTGGGCCGCTTTCATTCGTCTTCTAATCAATTCGACCTTCTCGGATGTATCCCTAATCATGTCGGGTCCAAGTATAAGCTTATCCGTGGACTCCCACCAACATGTAGGTGACTTGCACGGCCTCCCATATAAAGCCTCAAACGGTGCCATACCAATGCTCGCCTGATAACTGTTATTATAAGCAAATTCTACAAGAGGAAGGTGGTCTTCCCAAGTACCACCAAAATCCAAGATGCAAAGTCTCAACAAGTCCTCAAGCACTCAATTCACCCTTTCGGTCTGGCCATCCGTCTGCGGGTGATAAGCTGTACTCAGATTCAACCTTGTGCCCATAGCCTCCTGCAAACTGTTCCAGAATTGACTAGTAAAGATGGGGTCTCGGTCACTGACTATGCTGGAAGGGACTCCATGTAGTCGTACTATCTCACGAAGGTATACTGATGCTAGTCCAGATGCGGTCCTTTTGCTCTTTACTGGAATAAAGTGAGCACTCTTCGTGAGCCTATCCACAATGACCCATATGCTCGTGTTCCCCTTCCTGGACCTTGGAAGCCCATCAATAAAGTCCATAGAAATGCTCTCCCACTTCCATAGCGGGACTTCTAGCGGATGTAACAGCCCACCGGGCTTCTTTGACTAAGCTTTTACTCTCTGACAAATAACACATCTCGAGACAAATTCGGCCACATCCTTTTTCATTCCGGGCCAGAAGAAAACGCGCTTCATGTCCTTATACATCTTATCACCACCTGGATGTATAGTCATCTTGGAGCGATGTGCTTCCTCGAGAACTTTCCTAACCAAGTCTTCCACCATCGGGATGCAAAGCCTTCCATCTCTCCTCAGCCAACCCTTATCGTCTATAGAATATCGAGCAAGGTGACTAGATGTCTCCCCTCGAACCAGCTTATCCAAGATCTCAATCATCTGAGGGTCTTCCTCTTGCGAAGCCCCAACTTGATCTAGGAGGGTAGGCCTGAGCTCTAAAGATGCCAAGGAACCGGTCACTGACTCCATTGCCAAAGAGAAATCAAAGGTCGCTAAGAACTCTAAATTCTTCATCTCAACAAATAGAGGACTTAGTGTCAACCTCTTCCTACTCAATGCATCCGCTACAACATTCCCCTTGCCAGGGGTATAGGATATCTCAAAATCATAGGAAGCCAAAAATTCCATCCATCTCTGCTGTCTTAAGTTCAGATCCTTCTGCGAAAAGAGATATTTCAAAGACTTATGATCAGTATATAACTCAAATCTCTCTCCCAGAAGATAATGACGCCATGCTTTGAGGGCATATACAATCGCTGCCAGCTCTAGATCATGAGTGGGGTAGTTCTTCTCATGCACCTTAAGTTGTCTCCAACCAAAACATATAACTCTGCCCTCTTGCATCAGAACGACACCCAATCCCGTGCCACAAGCATCAGTGTACACGGTAAATATTTTACCACCATCGGGTAAGGCTAGAACTGGTGCGGAGGTAAGGGCTCTTTTGAGTTTCTGAAAAGCAAGCTCACAATCCATATCCCAAGCAAAGACTAAGTTCTTCTTCGTCAACTTAGAAAGAGGAGCGGATATCTTTGCGAAGTCTTTAATGAACTTCCGATAGAAACCCGCAAGACCCAGAAAGCTTCTCACTTCGGTTGCATTCCTTGGAGTCTTCCAGTCCTGAACTGCAACCACCTTAGCGGGATCCACTGCCAAGCCTTGCTTGGATACGATATGCCCAAGAAATCTGACTTCCCTTCTCCAGAAGTGGCACTTGGAGAACTTGGCTTTTAACCGGTGTGCTCGGAGTGTGTCCATCACCTCTACTAGGTGCCTCGCATGCTCTTCCTCATCCTTGGAGAAGACCAGAATATCATCAACAAAGACCACGACAAACTTATTCAAGAACTCCCGAAACACCCTACTCATCAAATCCACAAAATATGCGGGTGCATTCGTCAAACCGAACGGCATAACAAGCCATTCAAAGAATCCGTCTGGAGTTCTGAATGCAGTCTTGTCTATACTGTCTTCAGCCACTCTGAGCTGATGAAAACCCGTAGCAAGGTCAAGCTGAGAGAAAACAGAAGCACCAACAAGTTGATCAAAGAGATCATCGATCCTTGGTAACGGGTGTCGGTTCTTCTTAGTCAGCTTATTCAATTCCCTATAATCCACACAGAGTCGAAGAGAGCCATCTGCCTTAGTTGCAAACACCACAGGCGCTCCCCATTCGAATATACTCCTTCTGATGAAGCCCTTCTCAAGCAATTCTTTCACTTGCTTGCTCAGCTCCCGTCTCTCACGCGGAGCCATATGCCGAACGGGCAAAGAAACAGGTTTAGCATTATCTACCAGATAGATGCGAAAGTCAATCTCTCGTTTAGGGGGCAACCCCTTAACTTCTTCAAACACATCTGGGTAATCTTGGACCACCCTTACAGACTGAAGGGCCTCCTCCGATGAGTCGAGAGATTCTAGATAGCATAACATGACGGGATTCTTCGGATTGCATGAAATCTCTAAGGTGTTGCCCAGGCGAGTCACAAGCCTTACAACCCTATGCTCACAATCCAGAATGGCTCCATATCTAGACAGCCAATCCATGCCCAAGATTAATCCGTATCCCCTGAAACCTAGAACATACGCACTACACAAGAACTCAACGCTGAGTATAGAGATCCTTAGATCCTCACATATCATGGATAGATGAGCAGAACCCCCAATGGGATTCGAAACACAAACGGGATCATCCACTAAGCTAGTACTGAGGTGCAAGCTATCAACAAGATCAGATGAAATAAAGCTATGTGATGCACCGGAATCAAACAAGGTACGTACTGGAAGATCAGAGATATAAACAAGGTTCTCAACAGAAACACTACCTCTCTCGGGAACCGAAGCGGCATTGAGAGCATGAACTTGCCCTCCTGAAGATCCAGCCTGTCCTTTCTTCTTTGGGCAGTCTTTGCTGAAGTGCCCAGTCTCTCCACAAGAAAAGCATCCACCACTAAGCTTCCTTTTCTTCTTCCTGCAATCCTTAGCAAAATGCCCAGCTATGCCACAGTAATTGCACTTCCCCTTGCCTTTGTTGTTGCCCTTCTTGTTCTTATTCTGATTTCCTTGACTGCTTTGACCTTGGTTGCCTTTGCCTTGAGAATCCGCCTTCTTTGCTTGAGTATCGCCCGACTTGACTTCCTTCTTTCCCTCTCCCTAGAGCAGAGCCATATTGACCAAACTCTCGAAAGTGGCTCCATGCGGAATATGTGACATCGCCAAGCCCTGTAGCGGCTCATTCAATCCTCTGGCAAATCGAAGAGCCTTCTTCTCCGGGGTGTTTACTATATCCAAACCAAAACGGGCCAGCTGATTGAACTTGTTCACATACTCCTTGACAGACATATCCCCTTGCTTTAATGCAATAAACTTCTCCATTTGTAAATTCGCCTCAGCTGAAGATAGAAACTTGGTCACAAATCTAGCCCTCAAATCGGCCCAAGTCTCAACGGGCCTCGTCCCATTGGTGACCTCCCACCAATAGGCCGCCTCATCCTTCAGAAGCCATACGGTCAATAAGATCTTCCTCTCGTCATCTATCCCAAAGATGGCAAACAAGTCCTCCGTGTCCTTCAGCCAATTCCTAGCTTCAACGAAAGATTCTGTGCCTAGGAAATTCTTGCCTCCCATTGCCTTGAAGTCTTTACACACCTTTGTAAACTCAATCTGAGGATGCTGAGGGGGAGGAGGGGGAAGAGGAGCCTCAGCAACGGGAGGAGGAGGAACATTAGCAACGGGAGGGGGAATATTAGCTGCTGGAGGAGGGGGAGCAGGGACCACCGGAGGAGGGATATTAGGGATAGGATTCTCAACCACAGGAGGAGGAGTGGGAGTAGGGTTGGCGGGACCAGCTGCCGCCCTAGCTTCTAGGAGTCTCCTATACCAGAGTGGTACGTTCACTCCATCTGGGATGTCAAGATTCTCAGCCATACTGAAACAAAAGATAAGATAAGATTAGGTCAAGGGAACGAAGGATAACGCTGATGGCTTTTGGGGATTAGCCTTAAAATAATCTAGACTTCATTTTGGAAAATACTTAGTAGGTTTTTGAAAATAGTTTTTCGAAAAGGGTTTTTTTTTTTCAAAAGTTTTTTGTTCAATCTTGTTAACCTTGTGCTCTGATACCAAATGTAACACCCCACCTCCACTAGGATCACTCCTTAGAATGTACTAGCTTTGGAGGGGCGTTATTGTGAAGGTAAACATGCACAGAGATATAGCAAGACAGAGTATATAAAAATAAATATAAGTAAAGCAGCGGTAGCAGATAAAAACCCATCATCATCATCTCAGAAAACCCACATAGTCAAGTACATAATATCAAAATGTCATGATCCAAAATACAACTCCAGTCTAGATACGTGATAACAAAATACATAGTAAACATCAGTACTAATCCCCAGAAATAAAAGATAAGCCACAGCTAGCTCAGATCCATACATGAGCTATCCAACAAGCAAGTCAAAGATCCACTAAGCAGATGTAGTCCCTCCCTGAGAACCTGTGGGGGGGGGGGGGGAAACGGAAGAAAAGAAGCGAAAGAAAACAGGTCAGTCAAAAAGACTGGTAAGCCCTACTACGATCAATCTATAAACTAATAAAGTTAACAGTATGATGGAAACTGAGATGAACATACTGGCAATAGATAAAGGTGACATCACATAGACGAGCTTAAACTTTGCACCACAGTGTACTAGCAAACCCACAAAACAGACCTTGATCCCTTAGCCCAAACTTTGGCCCAATAACATGAAGTGACCTTAGTATAAGGCCCAGCCCAACGGTCTAGTCGATCGGCTCCCTATAAACCTAACACGTCAAGTGTTGGTGTCCATACGGCCCACATGGATGTAGTCAGACTGCGCTGGGTCCACCTTTGGGTGTATCAAGCCCTCGGGTGTCAACCCCAGACACCTAAGCAATAATGCACAGTCTAAACCTACTGGTACCCGTGCCTCGAGTTTGTCCAACATCGGACTACGTGCACGTCCGTAGCCCGCCGGACCCGCACCGCTGTACCACTCAGCCGTCGCTTTGGTCGCTTACATCAGTTCAGTAATCGTGCCCCGCCCTAACCTAGCTGTAGGGTTGTAGTGATACCAAACTGGGATTACTGCTGGAACAGACCACGTTGCTAGGGTTTCTAAGAGGGTTAACTATGGTTTTAACCCCTCACTAATCCCGGATTAGATTAGATAAGTGTAACCACTTAACCCCATCTAATCCTCGCATCCCCATTATTGGTTAAGTATTAGTGGGCCATGACTTAACCCTAATCATGAGGCATTAATTACTTAACGCACCCAACCTCTCACATTAGACATCCGTGGTTACCTGGGAAGATTTACACCACGTCTAGGTCTAACCTCGGGTCTTATGGTGCAACATGACCAACTACCCACATTAGACCCCACGTTGTGGTTACCTGGGAAGATTTACACCACAACTAGGTCTAACCTCGAGTTGGCCATATCATGTTATCTAATTGTCATGTCCACTTCAAAGCATATTTACAAGTTAACATATACTTAAGTAGACCTAACTTAATAGGTAAATTCCCAAGGGGTAGACCTAACTTAATAGGTAAATTCCCAATCTTTTAGTTTCATGTATTTTTAAGTTTACCCAAACCCTCCCAACGTCATTATCTCGCTTACATATTCGCCATAACGTATAAGGGTATAAAAGGTAACTTGGCATAACATACATGGTGAACTTCACATGTCATAATAAACATGCATACATGTTAAACTTGCAAATCATGTCATGGTGAATTCGCATAAACATGCTTAGCTTATTAAATATGCATAACATGGTAAGGTGAACATGCATAATCCATCAAACTTGCATAACATGGTAAGATGAGCTTGTATAAGCATGCATAATCCATTAAACTTGCATAACATGGTAAGGTGAACATGCATAGTCCATTAAACTTGTATAACATGGTAAGGTGATCTTGCATAAACATGCATAACCCATGAGACATGTAGAACATGACATAATAAGCTCGCATAAGCATGCATAACTTGTGAAACATGTAAAACATGGCATAGAAATCTCGCATATGCATGCATAACTTATGAATCATATAAAACATATCATGGTGAGTTCGCATAAGCATGCATAATCAACTAAACTCACATAAATCTCAACTTTCACCAAACATTAACTTTAGAGTTTGTAAAGTGAGGGTAAGAGGGCTTACAAATATAAACAAGCCACAAATCAACCAAATAAGATGAAGAAGCCCTTTTAAAAACCAAAACAAAGCCTCAAATAAGAAAACCCTTTTTCAAAATCCCAAAAACACAAACTTTAGCAAATCAAACTTGCATCTTAATGAAGTATGCAAGTTATTAAGCATTCATACAACATAGAAAAGGTTGTATGATCATCATATCATCATAGGATTAAACTTTGAGGAAGGTGGAGGCTAGGGATTTTAGATGGAAGCCATTTGAGGATTTAATTTGGCATAGTTTAGTTGCAAGATTGATTAATGAGGCTTTAGGGTAGGATTAGGGGTATATTTATAGAGAATTAGAGTGTTTTAGGCCCTAGGATTAACCCTAGATTAGGTTTGGCCCGTCAGATCTTAGAATTCTCCAGAACCAAGCCACATGACCCAACCCAAATCAGAAATGGTGCACCAGGCTGGACTGCCTGGGCACCCCCTGTCGACAGGGCAGTCGACACCCTGGGTGCCCTGTCGACATGCCTGTCGACATGGGCCCCCTGGCGGGAATTTTCCCGCCTAACCCTGATTAGCCCTAATCCATTTTGTTTAATTTGAAATTTAAATCTGTCTTTAGCATAGAAATTTCTGAAAACTTCAATGGGCCTTAACTGGGTCATACGGACTCCGATTTTCGAAAACTCGGACTCTATTTCGCGTATTTTTCCGAGACGATCGCAATGGCATAGCCCGTTTCCCCTGATTCTGATTTTTGAATTAAATTCTGCCTCGATTTATGTTATAATAGTTTTTTTTGAAAATACGGGTTATTACATATTTATTCTTGTAATTTATCTGTTCTATACAGACAATAATGCTTCATGGACATTGATGCACTCCCTTTGTGCGTGACATTAATGGACGTGGGGTGTTACAAGTGGGGATGCAAGCGTAGGGGGAAGCTTGTTGTAATGACCCGCATTTTTAGAGATATATAATTAATTTATTTAATTATATAATTGGTGATTTAGAGAAGTTAATGATCGTTTAATTAAATAATATTGAATATTTAATAAATAATTATAATATAATAATATATTATAATGTCGAAATAGTCGGAAATAGTGAAATTCACAATATCATGGGAATTGAATAGCATACGAGATTTTGTGGAGTTTAGATTCGAAATATAATAACGAATATATTCAATCGACGACAGTTTGAACATAGAATTATAATATAATTAAAACAGATCATGAAATGGCGCGGCAGTTCACTATTTGGCGATTTGAACTTCAACTGAATGTACAGGATTCGTTTTAAGCCGGATTTCTGTGAAACAAGAAACGTGTGGAGCTGGTGGAGTATATCTTTCTAGTGGAAGAGAGAGATCTGGATTTCGTCGTGTAGATTTTGAGTTACGTCCAAATCAAATTCTCAAGAAAGCAGCGCCCTGACCATAACGATTTAATTATATTTTAAATAAGGATTTAAATAGAAATCGAGCGTCGATATAACTCTGACGAGGTAATATCGAGCTGTAAATACATACAGGAATATTCTGGAGCTGTATGGTATACCACTGTGAATACAGACGATAATAATTAATTTTAAATAATTAATTTAATATTATATAAATATATTTATATATTTAAATAGGCTATTTAGAGCTTTAAAAATAGCCACTTTTGCAAACGAAGTCGAAATTCGACGAAACTAGTTTCGTTGGGTCCGCAATGTCAAATTGTTGTTATGTAACACCCCACGCCCGCTATGGTCACTCACTAAGGGAATGCCATAGCATCGGTGGAGTATTTTTGTGAATATAGAACAGAAAAATTACACCAAGACAGATATAAATAGTATTTGAAATTTAAAACATCATCTCATAACAGCGGAAATAAACATGTCTGGTTACATCATAAAACCATGATAAAAGTCAAGTACACTATCTGTCAAAATAAAGAAGTACATAATCCCACTCTCTCATACAATAGCCATAACAAAAGAAAAGATAACTGGATAACTGGAGCTTTACATCTACCCAAGCTCCTAAAGACTGGAACAGCAATCCGATCAAGCTCTACTACCGCTAGGATCCACCGTAGGACCTGAGGGTTGGGAAAAAGATAAAAACAACGGGGTCAGACATAAGTCTGAGTGAGTCCTATAACTTTAACAATACAATCATTAAAGTAACCAGAGAAGACATAAACTTGACCTACGGTAATATCTGGGGATGAATGGCTACACTAAGCAGCTTGGTAGACTTAGGATAAACTAAGATAACCGTTAGGACGCATCTACCCACCCAAGGATAATTACTAACTGCACCACACCAGTCATTCCTACTTAAAGGTTGATCCCTTCCAAGGACTTAGAAAAATTCCCCAGTAGTTTCGTGTACTCCTAGCCCACTACATAGGTGCCGTCTGCCCCTATCTCCACTAGGTGTACTCAGTAATTCTTGCCCAGTAGTTTCGTGTACCCCTACATAGGTGCCGTCTGCCCCTATCTCCACTAGGTGTACCCACTACTCCCCAAGCGATCGGCTCCCTACCGTAGATACCCGTTCTGGTCCCACAGTGGGGTGTATCACTCCCCTTAAGTGGCTACCCAATACTAACGGTGCACGACTTTATATCTACACGATGCAACAACGGCTTATCTACCAGCCCGGGCCCACGCACGCATATGAAACCCGTTGGACTTGCGTTGCCACCGCTAACCCGTTTTGGCCTCTTATAATCAAGCCCAATATGCGTGTCCCGTCACTCGACATGGGTCGAGCCCACAAAGATACGTTTGGGATATTGGTTGAAATGGGCCCCCACAAGCTACCCACTTAAGCTTGTCAAATATCTAGTGTATCCCACTTAACCCTTTAATCATGTTTAATTACATGTTTCCACTTGGTTAAGTATTCTAATCGTATTTTCTATTGCCACCCAAGGCAACCCACTAGATTCCACATGCCACCCAAGGCAACCACAAAATTTCCTCATGCCACCCAAGGCACCCACTTAACCCCTCATGTCCCACTACATGGTACTATGGTTAAGTGTTTCTTAATTAATTAAGACCGTGATCTCCCATAAAGACCTCCCACATTAGACTGGCTGTTATGACCGCCTGGTTAAGCCGGTAGAATCCGGGCAGTCTTACGTCATAACAGAGTCTAACCTCGTGTGTTTACCTTAATCACGTATTTAATTTATGGCTAAGACCTCTCACATTGGGCTGACATTTGTAGCAACTGGTTAAGCCGGTCGGGTCCGGGCAGTTTTACACTACAAATGAGTCCAACCTCGTGTCTTAGTCGATTAATTAAACCTAATTAATCACCCCCATATTAATTATCCCTAATTAATATCAAGTTTTCCATAACATGGGTAGACCTAACTCAATAGGTAAATTCCCATGGGGTAGACCTAACTCAATAGGTAAATTCCCACTTATGGTAATTTATTTTTATGGTATGCTTAATCATACCCAATCATTCATTTATTAACATACTTACCAACCCCATCGTTCCCCACGTAAATCGTTCTCGTTACATGACATAATAAAGGGGAAGATCCATCACAAATATCATGGGTTTAGCATAAAACTTTGTCATGGGTTAAGAGGATGTCAACTTGCATATATGAGCATATATTAACCCAACTACATTTAACCCAAACTTGCATATTATCATACACATGATTTGCATACATGTTGCATATGAGCTTGCATATTATCATACACATATCTTGCATAACATGTTGAACTTGCATATAGGCATTCTCATAACTTGCATAACATGTTAAACACGCATTTAAGCATACACATAACTTGCATAAGCATTCACATACTTGCGTAAGCATCCACATACTTGCATAAGCATTCACATACTTGCATAAACATGCATAACTTGCATATCATGTCATTTAAGCATATACATATCTTGCATAAGTATTCATATACTCGCATAAGCATGCATAACTTGCATATCACATAAATCTTGCATTTAAACATATATATGACTTGCATAAGCATCCATACACTTGCATAAGCATGCATAACTTGCATTTCACATTAAACTTGCATTTAAACATATACTTAACTTGCATAACTCACTTTGTTAAACATGCATAATTCCACTCATTAAATATGCATAAATCCACTTGTTAAACATGCATAAACCAACTTGTTAAACATGCATAAATCAACTTATTAAGCATGCATAAACCAACTTATCAAATATGCATAAACATAGAACAACATAGAGTAACATATCATTATAAATGATTCAAACTCACTAATCCGCATTTAAGACCATAAGTCTCATTACACCCAATCTACTTACTTTAACAATTGATGCTAAAGTGATAGGAAACTCACCAAACCCAAAATTAACCAACTTATGAAGAGGGATTAGTTGCTAATTATGAAGATGGTGATGATTAGAGAATGATATGAGAGGGATTAGCTTGAAACTTCCTTCTTAGATTAATGGAGACTCCTTCTAGGATTTAATTTGGCGGCATGAGGCCTTCATTTCTACTTTTAGTATGGATTAAGTAGGTTTAGGGTGTATTTATAGATTAAGAGAGTGTTTTAGGCCCTTAGATTAACCCTAGATTAATTTAGGTCCGTTAGATTTAGGAAATCTCTAGAACCAAGCCCAGCCCTAGCCAGAAAACCAGATCTGGTGCACCCAAGCACCCTGGTTCGACACGCCATGTCGACAGGCAAGTCGACAGGCAAGTCGACCCCCCTGTCGACAGGCCTGTCGACAGCCCTGTCGACATGCTTAGGGCGGGAATCTTCCCGCCTGGCCCCGCTGGTTCTAAATTAAAATTTAAATTTAAATTCCTAAATCTGTTTTTAGCTCTAATTTTTCTGCAAACTTCTTTGGGCCATAACCGGGCCATACGGACTCCGATTCTCGAAAACTCGGACTCTATTTCGCGTATTTTTCCGAGACGAACGCAATATCGCAGCCCGTTACCCCCAATTCCCACGTCTGAGATTATTTATCCTGTAATTAGTGAATTTTAGTATTAACTAAAATTCGGGGTGTTACATTCTCCCCTCCTTAAAGGATTTCGTCCCCGAAATCTCTAAGCTAAGGAGAATGTATATCCTACCATCCAAACAACCATCTACTCAAATCATCAACCACGGGCATCCATTGTCCTTAAACAGTTTCTAATGATGTATGAGTTTATGCAAAAAGTGTGTGTATATGTTCCCTATCTAATGTATGAACATATGCAAACCATGATAGTGCCATGCATCCATTATGTATGCGAGAGAACCCTATCGACACATACAATATCTACATGAGTGCACAATCATTCACCAAAATGCATCATCCATGTGATAACACAACCATTATACATCCATAAATATATCTTCCTACCCACAATTTTATGCAATTATGCAACATGAAGTGACTGAGCCGATCTAGTGCCTAGAGTGTGTGTATATGCATCCACGAGCAACCACTAGCAAACACTTGCATCCACTTGCATCCATCAACCATAACATGTCTCAAACACATGTTTTAACCATAGGTTTACCCTATCTAAAGGTCAAAGGTACTAATGAGAGGACATACCAAAGATAAGATAAGTACTAGACAAGCGATAAAGGAGAAAGTAAAGACATACCCTCAAAAAGAAATGGGTACAATGAACGCATCTTCGCTTCCGTCTCCCAAGTCGCGTTGCTCTCGTCTTCTCCCCATTGCACTTTGACTAGCTGAACCTCTCGATTCCTCAATTTCCTAGTCTCTGACCCAAGGATGCGAGTAGGAGCTCGTCGAATCGTCGCATCACGCTCAACTTCTACATCTCTAAGTAAGCTCGGCTCTACCACCTCTGCGGTCTCATGTAAGCACTTCCTCAGATGTGATACATGGAATACATCATGAACACCACTAAGTCTGTCGGGCAACTCCACCCTATATTCCATCCGTCCAATCCTTTCCTTGATAGGAAACGGCCCAACAAACCTCGGTGCTAACTTCCCAACGGATCCGAAGCGAACAACATTTCTCAACGGAGATACCTTAACAAAAACCATATCCCCAACCTCAAACTCAAGATCCGTCCTTCTCTTGTCCGCATAAGATTTTTGCCTATCCTGCGCTGCTTTCATCCTTCTTCGAATCAAGTCAATCTTCTCAGAAGTCTCCCTAACCATATCGGGCCCAAGCAAGATCTTATCCGTAGACTCCCACCAACATGTAGGTGACCGACAAGGCCTTCCATAGAGAGCTTCGAAAGGAGCCATACCAATACTGGACTGAAAGCTGTTATTATATGCGAACTCTACCAATGGAAGATGCTCTTCCCATGTACCTCCAAAATCTAAGATACAAAGCCTCAAAAGGTCTTCTAGAACACGATTCACCCTCTCAGTCTGGCCGTCCGTCTGAGGATGATATGCAGTGCTCAGACACAATTGAGTCCCCACTGCTTCTTGCAAACTTCTCCAGAACTCGCTAGTGAAGATAGGATCTCGATCACTTACTATGCTAGAGGGTACCCCATGTAATCGAACTATCTCTCGAAGATATACTGAAGCTAGCCATGGAGCAGTCCTCTTACTCTTCACAGGTATGAAATGGGCGCTCTTAGTAAGTCTGTCTATCACCACCCAAATTCCTGTATTACCCTTCCTCGACCTGGGTAACCCGTCAATAAAATCCATCGAGACGCTATCCCACTTCCATTGCGGAACCTCCAATGGGTGAAGCAACCCACCTGGTTTCCTTTGCTCCGCCTTCACTTGCTGGCACACCAAACATCGAGCGACATACTCGGCCACATCTTTCTTCATACCGGCCCAGAAGAAAATCCTCTTCATGTCTTGGTACATCTTATCCCCACCGGGATGAATGGTCATCCTAGAACGGTGTGCATCATCAAGAATAGCCTTCCTTAAACCCTCGTCTTGCGGTACACAAAGTCTACCGTCTCTACGCAAGTACCCCCTATTGTCTAGGGTGTACCTACTCAAATGGCTGGACGACTCCCCCCTCATGAGCTTCTCTACTAACTCAACCAAGTGTGGGTCGCCCCTCTGTGCTTCTCCAATCCGCCCCAAAAGAGTAGGTCTAACTTCCAAAGAAGCTAGCAAACCGGGTACATAGTCAACGGAAGATCTGAAATCAAACATCGAGATAAATTCCAAGCTTCGTCGTTCCACGAACAATGGACTCAAGGACAACCTCTTCCTGCTCAAGGCGTCCGCCACCACGTTACCCTTGCCAGGGGTATACGCTATCTCGAAATCATAGGATGCTAAAAACTCCATCCACCTTTGCTGTCTTAAGTTTAAATCCTTCTGAGAGAATAAGTACTTCAATGATTTATGGTCAGTGAACAACTCGAATCTCTCACCAAGAAGATAATGGCGCCAAATCTTAAGCGCAAAAACAATAGCGGCCAGCTCTAGATCATGGGTAGGGTAATTTTTCTCATGTGCCCTCAACTGCCTTCCACCATAGGCTATTACCCTTCCCTCTTGCATTAAGACTACGCCAAGTCCTGCCCCACAGGCATCGGTATAGACAACAAATGGCTTGCTCCCATCTGGCAACACTAAAACTGGAGCGGTGGTTAAAGCTCTCTTTAACCGTCGGAACGCATCATCACAATCTACATCCCATGCAAAAACAAGATTCTTCTTTGTTAAGCGGGTTAATGGGGCTGATATCTTCGCGAAGTCTTTGATGAACTTCCTATAATAACCCGCCAACCCCAAGAAACTTCTTACTTCGGTAGCATTCTTCGGAACCTTCCAATCCTGAATTGATACTACCTTCGCGGGATCCACAGCTATCCCTTCCTTGGAGACCACGTGCCCCAAGAACCGTACTTCCTTCCTCCAGAAGTGACATTTAGAGAATTTAGCCTTAAGGCTATGCGCTCGAAGAGTCTTCAACACTTCCCCAAGATGTAGGGCATGCTCTTCTTCACTCTTAGAAAATACTAAGATATCATCCACAAAGACCACCACGAATTTATTAAGGAACTCCCTGAACACCCTACTCATCAAATCAACAAAGTATGCAGGGGCGTTCGTCAACCCAAATGGCATTACCAGCCACTCATAGAAACCATCCGGAGTCCTAAAGGCAGTCTTATCTATGCTATCCTCAGCCACTCTCAACTGATGAAACCCCGTGGCTAAGTCCAACTGAGAAAATACTGAAGCGCCAACCAACTGATCGAAAAGATCATCAATCCTTGGCAATGGGTGTCTATTCTTCTTTGTGAGCTTGTTGAGTTCTCTATAGTCTACACAAAGTCTGAGGGACCCATCCGCCTTCGTAGCAAATACTACTGGAGCACCCCACTCCGATATGCTCCGTCTTATGAACCCCTTCTCAAGCAACTCCCCTACTTGTTTATGGAGTTCCCTCCTCTCACGAGGAGCCATGTGGTGCACTGGTAAAGATACCGGTTTAGCATTATCCACCAAATATATTCGGAAGTCAATCTCCCGCTTCGGAGGTAAGCCCTTCACCTCCTCAAACACATCCGGATATTCCCGGACCACTCTAACAGATTGCAAACTTTCGACCGAAGCATCAAGCGATTCAAGATAACTTAGCATAACAGAGTCCATGGGATTACAAGAAATCTCGAGAGTGTTACCCAAGCGGGTCATAAGCCTAACAACTCTCCTTTCGCAATCAAGAACGGCACCATTACTGGATAACCAGTCCATGCCCAAAATCAACCCATAGCCCGTGAAGCCCAATACAAAAGCATCACATCTAAACTCAATGCTAAGTATAGAAATCTTCAAACCCAAACATATCATGGACAAATAAGTGGAGCCCCCAATTGGGTTTGAAACAACCACGGGATCATCTACCAGACTGGTGTCTAAGTGCAGTGACTCAACTAATGATGATGAGATAAACGAATGCGATGCGCCTGAATCAAACAATGTACGGACAGGATGGTCAAATAGAAAAACCAGACTTTCAACGGAAATAGTTCTACCTCTCTCCTGAATCGGTGGAACCGCGAGAGCCTGTACTTGCCCCCTAGCCTGACTCGGTGCCATAAGAGCTTGCACCTGTCCTCCTGAGGTAGATCCCGTCCTTTGCCCTTTCTTAGGGCAATCCTTCACTAAATGCCCTGCTTCGCCACAGTGGAAGCAGCCAGTCTTCTTCTTCTTGCGACAATCCTTGCTTAGGTGGCCAGGTGTCCCACAATTGAAACACTTCTTCTTCTTGCCCTTGCCACCGTTGCCTTTCCCACCTTTGCTTTGTTGTTGTTGAGGTCTCTTTTGATCTCCCTTCTTCTCGGGTGCCTTATTAGCATTAGGACCCTTCTCTTCCTCATACATGAGTGCCATGTCAACTAGCTTCTCAAAGGTGGCCCCCATAGGGATGTGAGTCATAGCCAACCCATGCATCGGTTCATTCAAGCCTTTCACGAACCTCAAAGCCTTCTTCTCCGGTGTATTCACCATGTCTAGGCCAAACCTTGCCAATTGATTAAACTTGTTGACATATTCCTTCACCGAGAGATTTCCTTGCTTTAGAGTCAAGAATCTTTCCATATACAAGTTTTCCTCTGCCCTTGAGAGAAACTTTGCCACAAATCTTTGCTTAAAATCCGCCCAAGAGTCAACGGGGCGTTCTCCATTAGTAACCTCCCACCAGAATGAGGCCTCTCCCTTCATTAACCAAGCAGCCAACTTGACTTTCTTCCCTTCTTCCATCTCAAAGATATCTATCAACTCTTCCACCTCTTTAAGCCAATCTCTAGCCTCCACAAAGATTTCAGATCCTTGAAAAGGTTTCCCTCCCATAGCTTTAAATTCCTTGCAAGTCTTAGCAAAAGTATCCGTGCGAGGAGGAGGGGGAGGAGGAAGATCGGGTGCTACGGTTGGTGGAGGAATATTTGTTGGACCCGCAGTGGTGGCCCTAGCCTCCATCAATCTCCTATACCATACTGGTACCGTCACACCCTCCGGAAGATTAAGATTCTCGGCCATGCTGAAACGAAAAAGGAAAGATTCAAAACGGAGAATTCGAAGGATATAGATATGGCTATTGGGGATTATGCTTTTCTTTCAAAAACTTTTCTCTTAAAAGACATGTTTTTGAAAATATCTTTTCCAAAAATGTTTTAGAAAAATAGCTTTCTAAAAATTTTATCTGTTCCGGTAACCTTTGCTCTGATACCACGTGTAACACCCCACGCCCGCTATGTTCACTCACTAAGGGAATGCCATAGCATCGGTGGAGTATTTTCGTGAATATAGAACAGAAAAATTACACCAAGACAGATATAAATAGTATTTTAAATTTAAAACATCATCTCATAACAGCGGAAATAAACATGTCTGGTTACATCATAAAACCATGATAAAAGTCAAGTACACTATCTGTCAAAATAAAGAAGTACATAATCCCACTCTCTCATACAATAGCCATAACAAAAGAAAAGATAACTGGATAACTGGAGCTTTACATCTACCCAAGCTCCTAAAGACTGGAACAGCAATCCGATCAAGCTCTACTACCGCTAGGATCCACCGAAGGACCTGAGGGTTGGGAAAAAGATAAAAACAACGGGGTCAGACATAAGTCTGAGTGAGTCCTATAACTTTAACAATACAATCATTAAAGTAACCAGAGAAGACATAAACTTGACCTACGGTAATATCTGGGGATGAATGGCTACACTAAGCAGCTTGGTAGACTTAGGATAAACTAAGATAACCGCCAGGACGCATCTACCCACCCAAGGATAATTACTAACTGCACCACACCAGTCATTCCTACTTAAAGGTTGATCCCTTCCAAGGACTTAGAAAATTTCCCCAGTAGTTTCGTGTACTCCTAGCCCACTACATAGGTGCCGTCTGCCCCTATCTCCACTAGGTGTACTCAGTAATTCTTGCCCAGTAGTTTCGTGTACCCCTACATAGGTGCCGTCTGCCCCTATCTCCACTAGGTGTACCCACTACTCCCCAAGCGATCGGCTCCCTACCGTAGATACCCGTGCTGGTCCCACAGTGGGGTGTATCACTCCCCTAAAGTGGCTACCCAATACTAACGGTGCACGGCTTTATATCTACACGATGCAACAACGGCTTATCTACCAGCCCGGGCCCACACACGCATATGAAACCCGTTGGACTTGCGTTGCCACCGCTAACCCGTTTTGGCCTCTTATAATCAAGCCCAATATGCGTGTCCCGTCACTCGACATGGGTCGAGCCCACAAAGATACGTTTGGGATATTGGTTGAAATGGGCCCCCACAAGCTACCCACTTAAGCTTGTCAAATATCTAGTGTATCCCACTTAACCCTTTAATCATGTTTAATTACATGTTTCCACTTGGTTAAGTATTCTAATCGTATTTTCTATTGCCACCCAAGGCAACCCACTAGATTCCACATGCCACCCAAGGCAACCACAAAATTTCCTCATGCCACCCAAAGCACCCACTTAACCCCTCATGTCCCACTACATGGTACTATGGTTAAGTGTTTCTTAATTAATTAAGACCGTGATCTCCCATAAAGACCTCCCACATTAGACTGGCTGTTATGACCGCCTGGTTAAGCCGGTAGAATCCGGGCAGTCTTACGTCATAACAGAGTCTAACCTCGTGTGTTTACCTTAATCACGTATTTAATTTATGGCTAAGACCTCTCACATTGGGCTGACATTTGTAGCAACTGGTTAAGCCGGTCGGGTCCGAGCAGTTTTACACTACAAATGAGTCCAACCTCGTGTCTTAGTCGATTAATTACACCTAATTAATCACCCCCATATTAATTATCCCTAATTAATATCAAGTTTTCCATAACATGGGTAGACCTAACTCAATAGGTAAATTCCCATGGGGTAGACCTAACTCAATAGGTAAATTCCCACTTATGGTAATTTATTTTTATGGTATGCTTAATCATACCCAATCATTCATTTATTAACATATTTACCAACCCCATCGTTCCCCACGTAAATCGTTCTCGTTACATGACATAATAAAGGGGAAGATCCATCACAAAAATCATGGGTTTAGCATAAAACTTTGTCGTGGGTTAAGAGGATGTCAACTTGCATATATGAGCATATATTAACCCAACTACATTTAACCCAAACTTGCATATTATCATACACATGATTTGCTTACATGTTGCATATGAGCTTGCATATTATCATACACATATCTTGCATAACATGTTGAACTTGCATATAGGCATTCTCATAACTTGCATAACATGTTAAACATGCATTTAAGCATACACATAACTTGCATAAGCATTCACATACTTGCGTAAGCATCCACATACTTGCATAAGCATTCACATACTTGCATAAACATGCATAACTTGCATATCATGTCATTTAAGCATATACATATCTTGAATAAGTATTCATATACTCGCATAAGCATGCATAACTTGCATATCACATAAATCTTGCATTTAAACATATATATGACTTGCATAAGCATCCATACACTTGCATAAGCATGCATAACTTGCATTTCACATTAAACTTGCATTTAAACATATACTTAACTTGCATAACTCACTTTGTTAAACATGCATAATTCCACTCATTAAATATGCATAAATCCACTTGTTAAACATGCATAAACCAACTTGTTAAACATGCATAAATCAACTTATTAAGCATGCATAAACCAACTTATCAAATATGCATAAACATAGAACAACATAGAGTAACATATCATTATAAATGATTCAAACTCACTAATCCGCATTTAAGACCATAAGTCTCATTACACCCAATCTACTTACTTTAACAATTGATGCTAAAGTGATAGGAAACTCACCAAACCCAAAATTAACCAACTTATGAAGAGGGATTAGTTGCTAATTATGAAGATGGTGATGATTAGAGAATGATATGAGAGGGATTAGCTTGAAACTTCCTTCTTAGACTAATGGAGACTCCTTCTAGGATTTAATTTGGCGGCATGAGGCCTTCATTTCTATTTTTAGTATGGATTAAGGTAGGTTTAGGGTGTATTTATAGATTAAGAGAGTGTTTTAGGCCCTTAGATTAACCCTAGATTAATTTAGGTCCGTTAGATTTAGGAAATCTCTAGAACCAAGCCCAGCCCTAGCCAGAAAACCAGATCTGGTGCACCCAAGCACCTTGGTTCGACACGCCATGTCGACAGGCAAGTCGACAGGCAAGTCGACCCCCTGTCGACAGGCCTGTCGACAGCCCTGTCGACATGCTTAGGGCGGGAATCTTCCCGCCTGGCCCCGCTGGTTCTAAATTAAAATTTAAATTTAAATTCCTAAATCTGTTTTTAGCTCTAATTTTTCTGCAAACTTCTTTGGGCCATAACCGGGCCATACGGACTCCGATTCTCGAAAACTCGGACTCTATTTCGCGTATTTTTCCGAGACGAACGCAATAACGCAGCCCGTTACCCCCAATTCCCACGTCTGAGATTATTTATCCTGTAATTAGTGAATTTTAGTATTAACTAAAATTCGGGGTGTTACATGTTAGATTCCAAGTTTCATGATTTTTAGAGTCAGTGTGTGACCGTAGGGATTTTTATAGTGAGAAACAATCAGTATTGTGAAAGTTAAAAACACGTTGTATGAGCATACGGAGTCGGAATTCGACGAAACCAGTTTCGTTGGGACCGTAATGTCGAACTCTAGCTACATGTCCAGTTTGGTGATTTTTGGGTATTGTATGTGACCATGGGGATTTTTAAAGATAGATATAAACAGCGTTGGACTAAAATTGAATATAAAATCCAATATAAAAATAATATAAAACCTCCTATATAATCCCCTAACAAATCCTAAACCTAATTCCACAGCAAGAAATTTGAGCCGCCACTAGTTCTTGATAAAACGTGAGAAATAGATCTTCTAAAATCCATAGAAAATTAGACAATACTCTATAAATCAGGAAAGTAGTCAATATGGATTCACTGTGGGATCCTCTTCGATGCTGTGCTAGTTTTATACGGTGCGATTCAAGCTTCGGGTGCTCCAGTTTTTGAACAGTCGCGTTAGGGGTGGACATTGGGGGTGGTTGGAGGCAACATTGGTTGAATTCGAAGTCGTTTTCGGACTTAGGGTGGAAATCCGCACTTGGTGTGGTGGTTCGGAGGGATTTGGTGCTGAAAACTTTCGGATGGTTTACTGTGTGCGTCGTGTAGGGCTGGAGGACGGAATCTGAGGATGGAGGACGAGTGGGACATGATTGGATGGAGAATGGAGAGGAGGGGAAGAGGAGATTGTTGGCGGTAGTTTTGTGTTGTTCGGTGGAGTATCGAGTGAGAAACGTGGATGGGAAGTGGCGTGAATGGCTTGAGGGAGAATAGGGAGCTCACGGCAAAGTCCTGGAGGAAGAAAGGGTTCGTTAATGGGCTTAGGCAAGAGTAAGTGGGCCAACATTCAAGGGTGAAGCCCAATAAATATTACTCTAGTTTTATTTAAAATTCAAATTAAAATGTATCAACTTTATAAAGGTATAACTTGGTCATACGAGGTCAGAATCGAGAACCGTAAGTTGCGTTTGGATCGTATGGACGGGAGCAACACAATGAGACTGACCGGGAGAGAAACAGTGCTAGTTACAATTTATGACGAAATAAATTGTCCAACTGAATCAAATAACGCAAACCGATATATAACGGTTAATGCGTCAATGTGAGTAAATCTCACTAACTCTTAACAGTTTATAATTTCATGTTGTATTGTTAGAACTGTTAAAATTGTCTGTTTGACTGTGTATTGATTGTTTGATTGAACTGCTAGTCAGTTAGTTAAAATTTCTATATTGATTCTGTTTAACAGAATATATCATATGGAACTGAAAGTGATGTTATCTATATTGTCTAATATCTGTGATGCAGGGAAACAGGTTGGAGGAATCCGACTGGATTCCTCAACAGTTATTTTATTGTTTTTCATATATTTTAATATATGATGTGAATTATAACCTGTTGTTGATTGTGTGTGTATGGACGAGATTAGACATCGTGGTTTGATATGATTGAATACCATAATATACGGGATGTTGATAAGTAGATTTTCAAAGTGATATTGAAAATAGAATATTTATAAAATGAAATATTTATAAATAAGAGATATTTATAAATTTGAATATTTATAGATAAGGAATATTTATAAATGAGAATATTTATAAATAGGAGATATTTTAAAAGGAAATGAATTCAAAACATTTCTTTTTGAATGGAAAGGCCTGTGTGGCGAGTTTGGGGATTTTCCCGATGCTCCCGATACAAAGGAGATTATGGCGAATTTTCCCGGGAATTTAAGGAGTTCGAATATTTTCAAGAATAAATTTGAAAAGGGAATATTTGTAAACCATTTACAAATAGAATTGGAAAGGGAACATTATAAAAAGGAAATCATTTTTTAAGTGTAGAACCATTATTTAAAAGTAAATCTTTTCAAATGAATAAAACGTTGTTAAAAAGGAAATCTTTATAAAGTGAATAAAGAAATCGAATATGGTATTCGAAGTTAGTTAATCGAATATAGACATTCGAAAGGAGTTAATCGAATATGGTATTCAAAGTTAGTTAATCAAATATAGACATTCGAGAGGAGAAATCGAATATGGTATTTGAAGTTAGTTAATCGAATATAGACATTCGAAAGGAGTTAATCGAATATGGTATTCGAAGTTAGTTAATCGAATATAGAAATTCGAAAGGAGTTAATCGAATATCGTATTCGAAGTTAGTTAATCGAATATAGACATTCGAAAGGAGTTAATCGAATATGGTATTCGAAGTTAGTTAATCGAATATAGACATTCGAAAGGAGAAATCGAATATGGTATTTGAAGTTAGTTAATCGAATATAGACATTCGAAAGGAGTTAATCGAATATGGTATTCGAAGTTAGTTAATCGAATATGGTATTCGAAAGGAGAAATCGAATATGGTATTCGAAGTTAGTTAATCGAATATGGTATTCGAAAGTTAGTTAATCGAATATGTTATTCGAAAGGGGTTAGTCAAGTCGAGTTAGTCAAATAGAGTTAACCAGTTAGAGTTAATCAGTTAGAGTTAACCAGTTGGAGTTAATCAGTTAGAGTTAATCGATTAGAGTTAAAACGAACTAGTGTTAATCAAATATAGTTATTTGAAACAAAGTTAGTCAAACATTGTATTCAGGGTAAGTTGCCATCTTGTACGACTGCTAGCGTAATTCGCAGGGCTATAAATAGCCTACGGCGGTCGGATGTTTCCTGAGGGAGTCAGGCGTAACCATTGTGATCGCTGCGATCTAGAGTCAAGCGAATGGAGTTTAATCAAATATTAGTTATTTGATAGGAGTTAATCGAGTTGATCGAGTTGAGAAATAAGTTAAGTTAAATAAGTTGAGTTGATCGGGTGGTTCGACCAAGTTAGTCGAGCCTAGTTAATCGAATCGAATTGGTCGAACCAAGTAAGTCGAGTTAAGTTAGTCAAGTTAGTCGAGCCTAGTTAATCGAATCGAATTGGTCGAACCAAGTAAGTCGAGTTAGTCGAGTCAAGTTAAGTTAGTCGAGTTAAGTTCGTCGAGTTAAATAAATCGATGTTAGTTTCATCGAAAGGAGTTATCGATGTTAGTTTCATCGAAAGGAGTTATCGATGTAGTTTCATCGAAAGGAGTTATCGATGTTAGTTTCATCGAAGGGAGTTATAGATTATAGTTTAATCCAAGTGAGATTTTCAAATATGAGATATTTGAAAAGGAAGAGTTATCGAATATTAGTTATTCGAAGAGAGATTATCGAATATCGTTTATTCGAGAAGGAGTTAGTCGAATATAGGTTATTCGAAGAAGAGTTAATCAAATGGAGATTTCTCGAAGAGAGTTAATCGGCAAATTCGATTATATCAAATTCGGGAAAGTACTTATACTTTCCAGTGTTTAAATAGAGATTTATATATTTATAAATAAATAAGTGTTAGGTTAATTATTCACTAATAAGAATAGAAGTTATAATTAAAGTTAGATAATTCGAAAGGAGGGATTATAACGTTATCGTTATAACCAATGTTTTAAATATAGAAGTGGATTAGTAAAATTGAATCCGAGAAAGGCGTAAAGAAGTTGTTAAAGATTAAAAGATAAACTTTGACCATTTCGAAGTTATAACGTTGTTCAGTTAAGGTCTGAGAGGTAATTATACCCCAACTTGAGTGACTTCCTTCTTAACTAAGAAATGGCAAGGTTTGATCGTAAAGGAGTTTTGGAAATGTTTTCCATACGAGAATCAGAAATGTTTTTCTGATAAAAGAAAAATAAGAATTTAGAATATAGGGAAACAAGAGATGAGTAAATAAATGAACTAATGAGATTTATGTTAAATGATGTTGTTCGATATAATTTCCATTTGGAAATAATATCGTTGTTTGCACACTTGTTTTTCTTTGATAGTTAACTCGCCGACTATCGAAGTTTTGACCATTTTAACGTTGTTAATATGGAGAGACCGGTTGGATTATTATCCATAGAACCACTCTGTAGTGGCATAAGCGTCGCGAATCATTTATGCCAAAGATAATTGAAGATGGAGTAAAATGCAAGGGCTGTTG
Source organism: Allium sativum (assembly GCA_030737875.1). Lineage (NCBI taxonomy): Eukaryota > Viridiplantae > Streptophyta > Magnoliopsida > Asparagales > Amaryllidaceae > Allium > Allium sativum. The sequence goes on along the minus strand of JASFAX010000020.1, from coordinate 35,911,950 downwards.
TATAAGTCTTAGATAACAGTGACTAAGATGGATATACGGAATAGTGCCTTCGGTTTGTCCAGTCCCAGGACAACTTGTATGGACGAAGGTCTGACAGAGTATATCCAATGGATCGCGTAAGTTGATCTGTCCAAACGTATTCACGTTTGGTGGCGGAGGAATTCGTTTCTCTAAGCTGTATACCCATGTTACTTTTGGATAAATCAATTTGTGATTTGGCGGGTATGACGATGTGACATTTCTAAGTGAATGAAGATGGATGTCTGACAGAGTATTTCCAGACGATAACGTACATTGATTTCTTCAACCGTACCAAGAGTGGAAGCGGAGAATGAAACTTCTTTTAGCTGACACGTAATGTACTGTTGTAAACGTCAATTAGTGATTTCGATGGATTTGACAATGTAGCATTCGAAGTGAATCTGATGTAATGATAAAGCGTAGCTTCTTGCCTCATCATCCGGTAATGACAGAAATCGGGCAGGTAGCATGGCTAAGTCGGTCGCACCGAAGTAGGGTGTATAATCACCTATCTAGTGAATATTCATTTGTTTCCTAAATCTATCAATGCTTTCCCATATATATACGGGAAAGGTTGCTGATCCCAACCGTTGGTGATGTACATTCGATACACTCAAGCGAAATGAGTGGTCGGTCATGTGTGGCTGAGTTACAAGATGTTCTTGTTGAACTCCAGTGTATCGTTCCTAGAGTACACTGATCGGAAGGTGGTTCCATACCTTGTCATAGTTGGAAATCCATTATCCAATATGTGCTTGCGATTTTGATTGTATACTACATATGTAGAACGTGAGATGAAAGCGTTTCTACTAGTTGATATCTATTTGTTCATAGACATTATTATAATATCAAAAGGTTTTTGATATAAAGATATTTTGGATTCTCATAAGGGAAAACCCATTCCGTTATGCGGCGTGGTCTTATGAGATATCGTTTACTTGCCCATATACCTCTTTAAATTGTTTTACTCACTCCAGTCCCATGACTGACCCGGAGTTTACTTTGTTGTTTTCCCTAAACTCTTGGGTGCCTAAATTTGTACGGGCAGTCAAGTAGTCGGGATTTGCAGATACACTGAAGAACTGGAGCAGGAGGCTTCAGGATCATATAGCTATAGTTATTTCCGCTGTGTTGTAAGTGCTGTACTCTGATAAGTGCTATTGTATACGTAACTGTTATATTTCAAAGTTATGTTATCTATTATATGTTATTCGTTCCGCTGTGAGGTTCGTGTTACTCTGATGTTGTGTTCTTCTTCTTCTTCTATTCTAAGTTTCTATCTTATCTATTCTCACCTTCTAATTTCTTTCATTAATTACCGGGATTTTTCGATGTTTTGGTTATCGACGTCGAGATTACGTCGATAACCAAAGTCGCTCAAAATCCGAGTCGTTACAGTTGGTATCAGAGCTTAAGTTTAGAATTACTTGGCTCTGTGGCGTGACTCGGCAGAGATAGGGTTAGTAATACCCTAGATTGAGTTTGAGTGTATATATATGAGTGCGTATTTGTATTTGATATAAAAATGGTTTTATATTGTGGAGATTCATTGGCTGAGTTGTTTATGAGTTCTGGTCGATCAGTTTGATCCACTGTATCGGTAGGAGTAAATAAATATTGGAATACGATGGACCGACACAGTATGGATATGTAGTATATTATCATATATAGGATATATTTGTTGTTATTATAATCGAGTAAGATTATAAATTAAATGGGTAAGTATATAAATAATCAGAATCATATAAGTAAAGTATATGAAATAAGATGAATTAAATATGAATTTAAATCTGATTTGGAATTAAAATAAGAAATTTTAAGTTCCTGGGAGATTTTGAAATGTTTTCAAAATGGAAGTATTTAGTGATGGTATTGGAAATGATATAGTATTGAAATCACTTGGGTCGCTGGAAAACAATTCCGATGATGACTGCGCAGTATCATCGGTGTGATTTTCGAGTTCTAAGTGGTGGATTACTACCAAAGATTTTGATTTGAATTGTTTTGAGAAAACAAGGTGTTTAGAAATTCAAATGTTTTGAATTGGTATTGTGATTTCAAATTAATTTGAAATGAACCCAGGAATTTGAAATTTGAAATTTAAATTTAACTTATGAAGTTAAATGGATTTAAAGGGTGAAAGTGAATAATAAATTTGAATTTAACCTTGACTAAGTTAAATGAAAATGGAATTGATTAGAGAATAATCTGGAAATGGGATTAAGTTGATGAGTTAAGAATTTGAAATTTAGTTGGACTTAGAATTTGAAAATCAAGGATGAAACTTGAAATTGAAAATCGGATTCGACTTGAGTATAATCGAATGATTTGGTTTGACGATATAAAAGTGATTGAGTTTGATTGGGATGGCATTTGTATATGCCGAGTTGATAACAGTGGTAGGGATATAATGATATGTCCAACAAAAAGGTACAAGTTTATATTTTATATGAGTTTGGAATTTATGAGCCGAATTGGCAAGCCGTTTGGCGTTTTGATTTTCTTTTCGGTTGAAGAAGGCCCAGAGAGGCGAGTTGGAGCTTGAGCTATTGACCAGTACAAAGGAGGTGCTGGCGAAATTTTTCGAAAGTTTAAAGTGTTAGAAAATTTTCAGAATTTTTGAAAATTTTAGTTAGTCGGAATGAATAAATATTTTAGTGATATTTATTGGTTCTGTTGAAATCAGAAATAAGGGATAAACAAGTCTTAGGAATTCCAATATATAGGGTCGTCCTCTAACTTAGCAATTACGAGGACGAAATTATTTTAAGTGGGGAAGAATGTAATGACCCGCATTTTTAGAGATATATAATTAATTTATTTAATTATATAGTTGGTGATTTAGAGAAGTTATAGATCGTTTAATTAAATAATATTGAATATTTAATAAATAATTATAATATAATAATATATTATAATGTCGAAATAGTCGGAAATAGTGAAATTCACAATATCATGGGAATTGAATAGCATACGAGATTTTGTGGAGTTTTGATTCGAAATGTAATAACGAATATATTCAATCGACGACAATTTGAACGTAGAATTATAATATAATTAAAACAGAGCTTGAAATGGCGCGGCAGTTCACTATTTGGCGATTTGAACTTCAACTGAATGTTCAGGATTCGTTTTAAGCCGGATTTCTGTGAAACAAGAAACGTGTGGAGCTGGTGGAGTATATCTTTCTAGTGGAAGAGAGAGATCGAGATTTCGTCGTGTAGATTTTGAGTTACGTCCAAATCAAATTCTCAAGAAAGTAGCGCCCTGACCATAACGATTTAATTATATTTTAAATAAGGATTTAAATAGAAATCGAGCGTCGATATAACTCTGACGAGGTAATATCGAGCTGTAAATACATACAGGAATATTCTGGAGCTGTATGGTATACCACTGTGAATACAGATGATAATAATTAATTTAATATTATTTAAATATATTTATATATTTAAATAGGCTATTTAGAGCTTTAAAAATAGCCACTTTTGCAAAACGAAGTCGGAATTCGACGAAACCAGTTTCGTTGGATCCGCAATGTCAAATAGTTATTAGATTCCAAGTTTCGTGATTTTTAGAGCCAGTGTGTGACCGTAGGGATTTTTAGAGTGAGAAACAGTCAGTATTGTGAAAGTTAAAAACACGTTGTGTGAGCATACGGAGTCGGAATTCGACGAAACCAGTTTCTTTGGGACCGTAATGTCGAACTCTAGCTACATGTCCAGTTTGGTGATTTTTGGGTATTGTATGTGACCATGGGGATTTTTAAAGACAGATATAAACAGCGTAGGACTAAAATTGAATATAAAATCCAATATAAAAATAATATAAAACCTCCTATATAATCCCCTAACAAATCCTAAACCTAATCTCCACAGCAAGAAATTTGAGCCGCCACTAGTTCTTGATAAAACGTGAGAAATAGATCTTCTAAAATCCATAGAAAATCAGACAATACTCTATAAATCAGGAAAGTAGTCAATATGGATTCACTGTGGGATCCTCTTCGATGCTATGCTAGTTTTATACAGTGCGATTCAGGCTTCGGGTGCTCCAGTTTTTGAACAGTCGCGTTAGGGGTGGACATTGGGGGTGGTTGGAGGCAACATTGGTTGAATTCGAAGTCGTTTTCGGACTCAGGGTGGAAATCCGCACTTGGTGTGGTGGTTCGGAGGGATTGTTGCTGAAAACTATCGGATGGTTTACTGTGTGCGTCGTGTAGGGCTGGAGGACGGAATCTGAGTATGGAGGGCGAGTGGGACATGAGTGGATGGAGAATGGAGAGGAGGGGAAGAGGAGATCGTTGGTGGTAGTTTTGTGCTATTCGGTGGAGTATCGAGTGAGAAACGTGGATGGGAAGTGGCGTGAATGGCTTGAGGAAGAACAGGGGGCTCACGGCAAAGTCCTGGAGGAAGAAAGGGTTCGGTAATGGGCTTAGGCAAGAGTAAGTGGGCCGACATTCAAGGGTGAAGCCCAATAAATATTAGTCTAGTTTTATTTAAAATTCAAATTAAAATGTATCAACTTTATAAAGGTATAACTTGGTCATACGAGGTCAGAATCAAGAACCGTAAGTTGCGTTGGGATCGTATGGACGGGAGCAACACAATGAGACTGACTGGGAGAGAAACAGTGCTAGTTACAATTTATGACGAAATAAATTGTCCGACTGAATCAAATAACGCAAACCGATATATAACGATTAACGCGTCAATGTGAGTAAATCTCAGTAACTCTGAACAGTTTATAATTTCATGTTATATTGTTAGAACTGTTAAAATTGTCTATTTGACTGTGTATTGATTGTTTGATTGAACTGCTAGTCAGTTAGTTAAAATTTCAATATTGATTCTGTTTAACAGAATATATCATATGGAACTGAAAGTGATGTTATATATATTGTCTAACATCTGTGAAGCAGGGAATCAGGTTGGAGGAATCCGACTGGATTCCTCAACAGTTATTTTATTGTTTTTCATATATTTTAATGTATGATGTGAATTATAACTTGTTGTTGATTGTGTGTGTATGGACGAGATTAGACATCGTTGTTTGATATGATTGAATACCATAACATACGGGATGTTGATAAGTAGATTTTCAAAGTGATATTGAAAATAGAATATTTACAAAATGAAATATTTATAAATAAGAGATATTTATAAATTTGAATATTTATAGAGAAGGAATATTTATAAAGGAGAATATTTATAAATAGGAGATATTTTAAAAGGAAATAAATTCAAAACATTTCTTTTTGAATGGAAAGGCCTGTGTGGCGAGTTTGGGGATTTTCCCGATGCTCCCGATACAAAGGCGGTTATGGCGAATTTTCCCGGGAATTTAAGGAGTTAGAATATTTTCAAGAATAAATATGAAAAGGGAATATTTGTAAACCATTTACAAATAGAATTGGAAAGGGAACATTATAAAAAGGAAATCATTTTTTAAGTGTAGAACCGTTATTTAAAAGTAAATCTTTTCAAATGAATAAAACGTTGTTAAAAAGGAAATCTTTATAAAGTGAATAAAGAAATCGAATATGGTATTCGAAGTTAGTTAATCGAATATAGACATTCGAAAGGAGTTAATCGAATATGGTATTCGAAGTTAGGTAATCGGATATAGACATTCGAAAGGAGAAATCGAATATTGTATTCGAAGTTAGTTAATCGAATATAGACATTCGAAAGGAGTTAATCGAATATGGTATTCGAAGTTAGTTAATCTAATATAGACATTCGAAAGGAGTTAATCGAATATGGTATTCGAAGTTAGTAAATCGAATATAGACATTCGAAAGGAGAAATCGAATATGGTATTCGAAGTTAGTTAATCGAATATAGACATTCGAAAGGAGTTAATCGAACATGGTGTTCGAAGTTAGTTAATCGAATATGGTATTCGAAAGGAGAAATCGAATATGATATTCGAAGTTAGTTAATCGAATATGGTATTCGAAAGTTAGTTAATCGAATATGTTATTCGAAAGGGGTTTGTCAAGTCGAGTTAGTCAAATAGAGTTAACCAGTTAGAGTTAATCAGTTAGAGTTAACCAGTTGGAGTTAATCAGTTAGAGTTAATCGATTAGAGTTAAAACGAACTAGAGTTAATCAAATATAGTTATTTGAAACAGAGTTAGTCAAACATAGTATTCAGGGTAAGTTGCCATCTTGTACGACTGCTAGCGTAATTCGCAGGGCTGTAAATAGCCTACGGCGGTCGGATGTTTCCTGAGGGAGTCAGGCGTAACCATTGTGATCGCTGCGATCTAGAGTCAAGCGAATGGAGTTTAATTGAATATTAGTTATTCGATAGGAGTTAATCGAGTTGATCGAGTTGAGAAATAAGTTAATTTAAATAAGTTGAGTTGATCGGGTGGTTCGACCAAGTTAGTCGAGCCTAGTTAATCGAATCGAATTGGTCGAACCAAGTAAGTCGAGTTAAGTTAGTCAAGTTAGTCGAGCCTAGTTAATCGAATCGAATTGGTCGAACCAAGTAAGTCGAGTTAGTCGAGTCAAGTTAAGTTAGTCGAGTTAAGTTCGTCGAGTTAAATAAATCGATGTTAGTTTCATCGAAAGGAGTTATCGATGTTAGTTTCGTCGAAAGGAGTTATCGATGTAGTTTCATCGAAAGGAGTTATCGATGTTAGTTTCATCGAAGGGAGTTATCGATTATAGTTTAATCCAAGTGAGATTTTCAAATATGAGATATTTGAAAAGGAAGAGTTATCGAATATTAGTTATTCGAAGAGAGATTATCGAATATCGTTTATTCGAGAAGGAGTTAGTCGAATATAGGTTATTCGAAGAAAAATTAATCAAATGGAGATTTCTCGAAGAGAGTTAATCGGCAAATTCGATTATATAGAATTTGGGAAAGTACTTATACTTTCTAGTGTTTAAATAGAGATTTATTTATTTATAAATAAAAAAGTATTAGGTTAATTATTCACTAATAAGAATAGAAGTTATAATTAAAGTTAGATAATTCGAAAGGAGGGATTCGTTATAATCAATGTTTTAAATATAGAAGTGGATTAGTAAAATTGAATCCGAGAAAGGCGTAAAGAATCTGTTAAAGATAAAAAGATAAACTTTGACCATTTCGAAGTTATAACGTTGTTCAGTTAAGGTTTGAGAGGTAATTATACCCCAACTTGAGCGACTTCCTTCTTAACTAAGAAATGGTAAGGTTTGATCATAAAGGAGTTTTGGAAATGTTTTCCAAACGAGAATCAGAAATGTTTTTCTGATAAAAGAAAAATAAGAATTTAGAATATAGGGAAACAGGAGATAAGTAAATAAATGAACTAAAGAGATTTATGTTAAATGATGTTGTTCGATATAATTTCCATTTGGAAATAATATCGTTGTTTGCACACTTGTTTTTCTTTGATAGTTAACTCACCGACTATCGATGTTTTGACCATTTTAACGTTGTTAGTATGGAGAGACCGGTTGGATTATTATCCATAGAACCACTCTGTATTGGCATAAGCATCGCGAATCATATATGCCAAAGATAATTGAAGACGGAGTAAAATGCAAGGGCTGTTGTATAAGTCTTAGATAACAGTGACTAAGATGGATATACGGAATAGTGCCTTCGGTTTGTCCAGTCCCAGGACAACTTGTATGGACGAAGGTCTGATAGAGTATATCCAATGGATCGCGTAAGTTTATCTGTTCAAACGTATTCACGTTTGGTGGCGGAGGAATTCGTTTCTCTAAGCTGTATACCTGTGTTACTTTTGGATAAATCAATTTGTGATTTGGCAGGTATGACGATGTGACATTTCTGAGTGAATGAAGATGGATGTCTGACAGAGTATTTCCAGACGATCACGTACATTGATTTCTTCAACCGTACCAAGAGTGGAAGCGGAGAAGGAAACTTCTTGTAGCTGACACGTAATGTACTGTTGTAAACGTCAATTAGTGATTTCGATGGATTTGACAATGTAGCATTCGAAGTGAATCTGATGTAATGATAAAGCGTAGCTTCTAGCCTCATCATCCGGTAATGACAGAAATCGGGCAGGCGGCATGGCTAAGTCGGTCGCACCGAAGTAGGGTGTATTTATTTGTTTCATAAATCTATCAATGCTGTCCCATATATATACGGGAACGGTTGCTGATCCCAACCGTTGGTGATGTACATTCAATACACTCAAGCGAAATGAGTGGTCGGTCATGTGTGGCTGAGTTACAAGATGTTCTTGTTGAACTCCAGTGTATCGTTCCTAGAGTACACTGATCGGAAGGTGGTTCCATACCTTGTCATAGTTTGAAATCCATTATCCAATACTTGCTTGCGATTTTGATTGTATACTATATTTGTAGAACGTGAGATGAAAGCGTTTCTGCTAGTTGATATCTATTTGTACATAGACATTATTATAATATCAAAAGGTTTTTGATATAAAGATATTTTGGATTCTCATAAGGGAAAACCCGTTCCGTTCTGCGGCGTGGTCTTATGAAATATCGTTTACTTGCCCATATACCTGTTTAAACTGTTTTACTCACACCTGTCCCATGACTGACCCGGAGTTTACTTTGTTGTTTTCCCTAAACTCTTGGGTGCCAAAATTTGTACGGGCAGTCAAGTAGTCAGGATTTGCAGATACACTGAAGAACTGGAGTAGGAGGCTTCAGGATCATATAGCTATAGTTATTTCCGCTGTGTTGTAAGTGTTGTACTCTGATAAGTGCAATTGTATACATAACTGTTATATTTCAAAGTTATGTTATCTATTATATGTTATTCGTTCCGCTGTGAGGTTCGTGTTACTCTGATGTTGTGTTCTTCTTCTTCTTCTATTCTAAGTTTCTATCTTATCTATTCTCACCTTCTAATTTCTTTCATTAATTACCGGGATTTTTCGATGTTTTGGTTATCGACGTCGAGCTTACGTCGATAACCAAAGTCGCTCAAAATCCGGGTCGTTACAGTTGTATCATTTTGTGTGTGGGACCCATTTCGGTTAGTAACCGATATATAGGTATCAAATGAGTACTCCGAACTAGGTCAGAGTTGGGACACGCTTACTGGGCTGATTGTAAGAGATCCAAAAGCGGGGATGGTGCAAGCGGCGCATCCCGACGAGGTCATGTGCATGCATGGGTTCGAACAGGAGGAGGATAAGATGCCATGACATCAATGGATATGGTTGTGCACATCCTGAAAATCAGGGGTTGCCACTTTAGGAAGTGATACATCCTACTGTGGGGCCCGCACAGGTATCCATGGAGTAGGGAGCCAATCGATTGGGGTAGTGATTATGGTACATCTGGACTCTGGTATCTTTATGAACCCGTTATTATCCTTAGGGGTAACACCAATATGTTCAGTTGGGCTACATGTTATTGTATGGGGTAAATTATCTCACTGGAAGTATGCCTAAGTCTACCATCTTGTTGGGGATCATCTTGTTCATATGACACTAGTATTGGTGCAGAGAAAGAGAAAAGTACTTGAGAAGCGATGAACATATACGTTCTATTCAGGTAATCCTGTTTACCTTGTCATCCCTACATTATATGTTGTTATCTCCCTTATCCATTTTATATGCCGTTGGCTACCTTTTTGACCAAGCCACCAAGGTTCACACACAAGAAGAAAGTATGAAATTACGTTCCTTAAGTCCATGAAGGATCGGATCGCACCAGAGGGTCGCCTCTCTTGGATCGCCCCCCATCGGATCGCCCCCATGGCATCAGCGATCCGACTACCTCTACACGGCTCGATTTGCACTTACACTACTACCCTGCACAGACCGATCCGATCCCCTAACGCCCAGCGAAGCCTCTGACCTATTCAAGCACGAGCTAGTCTTCGGCGATCCGAGATGCACGGATCCAGCGACACGTGTCCCCAATTGTCACTTTGACCAATTCCTCCTCCTTGCTCGATCCGATATTTAAGGGGATCGCGACACCTGTCCACAACGGCTAATTTGACTAATTCTTCATCAAGTTGCGATCTGATCCGATATTCTCGGGATCTGTGCCATGTGTGACCGCGATCCACCTAACAAAATCAGCTATAAATTGCCAAGAGCTTGGCATTTTTCAGGATCTTTTGGCAGTATTGAGCATTGATTCCACCAGTACTGTCATACCACTATTTCTTATTAGTTTTATTACGAGATAACTGAGAGAAATCACAATTGTAAGAGTGAGTTTGAGAGAAATCATCAATTGTACTAGCATTCAAAGTATAATCGATAACATATAAAGTGGACGTAGGTTCGTTAACGCCGAACCACTATAAATTTTATGTGTTTTCTATTTTTCCTTCATTCTCCAGTTATAATTCTTTACAAATCAGAACAATTTGGATGTTAGGTCCAAATTTTGATCTAACATTTTGGTGCTTTCTCTGAGAATTGAATTCTCAGCCTACCGGATTGCTATTCTACTATTTGGATTTGAAAGTCCAAAGAAAACAGTCCCAAAACATCACTGTTCAGATTTTTGAAGATTCCAACGACATCTGATATTATGGCTGGAAGGAAGTCTAAGGAAGTGCGAGCTTCGCAAGCGAATGAAGTCGCGAATGAAGTGCACACGAGCAGGTCGTTAAGGGGGTCACGGATCGCGAGGACAGGGGTGCGACTCGAACCAATCAAGGTGCCACGATCCGACTTGAGGGTGACGCTGCGAACCGCGAAGCTGGAGGGGTTGTTACTCGATCCTGTGATAACGCCCCGAATCCTCCGCATACCGTGACTAAGAACCGATCCCAGGAGGGCGCTGCGAGCCACCAACCTCGATCCACAGCGATCCAAATTGATGACCAGACTACAACTCTACCTGGAAAGGAGCCTATGGCTCGCTCCTACCGTCCTGGCACCTCCGCTCGACCTCGCTCAAGCTATTTGCGCACAAGAGAAAATGATGATGATCTATATGACCCTTGTGCTCCCGTTACTGAGGGGGATCTCTCTCGCTTTTCCGAAATGTGGGAGAGGCTGTTTGATGAATTGGCTGCTCAAAGGCAGGAGAGCTTCGTTCTGCGACAGAACTTGACCGCTATGGATAGAAGGTTTAATGATCTCGCGAGGCAAAGGACGCCCCCAGTTCGCCCGCTCACCCCCGAATACTCTTCTTCATTAGAGGAATCGCCGAGACCTCCACGACGACCATATGAGAGGCCTGAAACCATAGAGCAGCTTCGATTTGGAACCCTGCCATCATGGGAAGAAGAGGCACTGGGTGCAGGGCCCTCAAACCGCAATGTGAATGATCGCGCCGCAACTCCCAGAGCTCGAGGTGTGGATAGCCATGTTCAGAGTAGACTACCTCAGTCCCGTCGCCGTACAAATGCTCATGGTAACAGGGGGCAACAAAGCTCAATCCGAGCCCTGGATTTCAAGGCCGCTCCTGGAAGAGAGATTAGAGAACCCCACCAAGCAAGAAGCGCTGACCCCGAGCCTCCGCTGACTAGTGCAAATGTTGCAGCTATGATCCATCAAATTCTGGCAGATAGCCGTGGACAACGGAATGAAGATTGGGGAATTGACCGCAGTCACACCCCTTTCACTGATGACATTTTAGATGCGACGTTCTTGAGGCGCTTCAACATGCTGCAGATGAACCGTTACGTGGGTAGGTCTGATCCCGTCCAACATCTGATGAGATATTCTTGGTCAATGACCGTTGCCGCAGCTTCTGACGCTGTCAAGTGCAAAGCATTTCCCATATTCCTGGAGGATGTAGCATTATTATGGTTTACTCGCTTACCAGCAAGATCAATTTCCAGCTTCTGGGAGTTGAGTGAAAGGTTCGTGGAACAGTTCCGCATCTATGCACAAAAGACAAAGAGTGTGATTGACTTGTTCCTTGTCAAGCAATGACCAGGCGAGAGTTTGAGGGTGTATGTAGACCGTTTCAACCTGGCCGCTACTAAAGTCAAAGATCCTCATGAGCCAACTGTTGTGGCAGCCCTAATTGATAGGGTAGATAAAGACACCGAATTTGGGAGATATCTTGCCGGTAAGCCACCTCATACTAGAGAGTTATTCTACGAAAAAGCTAACGTACACTTACGCCGGGAGGAGGTATATGCTAACAGAAAGGCAAAAACGGCCGATAAAGAGGAAATCCAAAGCAATGTCGCCATTAAGCAGACAGGAGACAGCTCGGGGAAGGTCGAGGTTAATGTCAGAAACCGGAACCAGGGTGGTCGTCAGCCAGGAAACAATGATAATAACAGTAATGGCAATAATCGGAAGAGGAATCGGGGGAACGACTCCCAGAGAAGGACTCGTCCTAGGTCTTTTGAGAGTTATAGGCCAATAAACGATACTTTGGAGAATATCTTCAAGGATTCATACAATGTCCTCCAAAATAAAATGCCTCCTCCTAGAGAGTCGACGGAGAAAGAACGTGAAACGGGGAAGTTTTGTCTCTTCCATCAGATTCATGGCCATTCGACAAATGAATGCCGTCATCTAAGAGATGTGGTCGAGAGGCTTCTCCGAGAAGGAAAATTGGATGAATACAGAGTGACACCCAGAGACAGGGGGCAAGCTGTACAGGCCCCAAATCAGAACCAGAATCAACCTGCTGTCAGGCTAACTGCCCAGCAAAAGGGAAAGGACCTTGTTATCAATACCATAATCAGAGGGTTTTATCTCGCCGGGCACAGTTCCAAGGCGTTGGATCAGTATGTCAATGCATCCAAGCAGCACCTCGGGGTAGGGGAGTGTACCAACCCTGAGGACAACGTCCCGGTAAAGCTGCAAAAGATGATGCCCGATGACGTCGTTTTCTGTGAACGAGAAAGCATTGGAGTCCATGCTCCGACTGAAGATCCATTTGTAATCACAGTACCTATTGGCCCGGCCACTGTTCATAAAGTCTTGGTGGATAAAGGGAGTTCCGTCAACATTCTTTTTAAAAAGACATTCGACCAGATGGATTTCGAGATAAAAGACTTGAAGCCCTATGAGGGATGGATCCGTGGATTTAACGGAGCATCCACCGCTCCAATGGGTTATGTAGAGCTACCAGTTACGCTTGGGGAAGGAGAATACCAGAGAGTGAGAATCCTTCCCTTCGTGGTTTTGGATATTGAATCACCTTATAATACCTTCTTGGGCCGACCGACCCTCGCAAAGTTTAGAGCCTGTATAGCCCCCTGGTGCTTGTTACTGAAGTTTCCTACGGAAGCTGGCGTTGGTTTTGTCAGAGGAGATCAGGTTGCCGCACGAGCATATTATATTGCAGATCTAAAGCTACTCCGCAATGGAGGAGACATAGAAACCAATGGCGCTTCTCCCCCCGCAAGGGCGGAAACCTTATAGCAATTAAAGAGAATAATCGTAGGAGAGTCGCCTTGAGAGTTGCCCGAGGATATAGATCCCAGAGAGGACAAAGAACCTGGGGGAAGAATGGCGACTCCCAACGAGACAACTATGGATGTACCGATCGATGATAGTGACCCAGAGAAGGTCCTTAAGATTAGTTCCTAGTTAAATTCGAATTTGTTTAAAGAACTGACGGATTTCTTCAAAGATAATTTGGATGTATTTGCTTGGACCCACACAGACATGTGCGGGATATCTCCATCAATCATGAGCCATTCATTAAGCATTAACCCTAAGCATTCTCCGATAAAACAAAAAAGGCGAATGCTGGGCCCAGAGAGGGCCGCGGCCTTGAAAGAAGAAGTTGGAAAGCTAAAGAGTAATGGATTTATTAGAGACTCAATCTATCTAGACTGGATTTCAAATCCAGTCCTGGTAAAGAAGGCCAACGGGAAGTGGCAAACGTGTATCGACTTCTTAGATTTGAATAAAGCTTGCCCAAAAGACAGTTTTCCGTTACCCCAGATCGATCAGTTGGTGGACTCAACGGCGGGCCATGAACTTCTCTCCTTTATGGATGCTTATTCAGGATATAACCAGACTCCAATGCACGTTCCAGATCAAGAAAACACTAGCTTCATTACGGATCTGGGATTATACTGCTATGTAGTAATGCCCTTCGGCTTGAAGAACGCAGGTGCTGCATATCAACGGTTAGTGAACAGAATGTTCTATAACCAAATTGGGAAAACAATGGAAGTATACGTCGACGACATGTTGGTTAAGTCCTAGCAATCCTCCAATCACACTACAGACTTGGCAGAGATGTTTGGCATTCTTCGAAAGTACGGGATGAAACTCAACCCAACAAAATATTCATTCGGGGTCGCCTCCGGAAAATTCTTAGGATTCATCGTCTGTTCTCGTGGGATTGAGAATAATCCAGACCAGATCGCAGCAATCAGAGACATTCAGGAATCTAGGCAGATTAAAGATGTTCAAAGCCTTGCAGGGAAAGTAGCCGCACTAAGCAGATTTATCTCCAGGGCTACAGACAAATGCATCCCATTCTTCGAATAGATAAAGCGAGGAAAACGCCACTTCAAATGGACGCCCGACTGCATAGAAGCATTTCAGAACTTGCTTAGACACCTGGAGAAACCTCCGATATTATCTAAGCCGGTGGATCACGAGGACTTATTCGTGTACTTGGCGGTGTCGTCCCATGCGATCAGCTCAGCATTGGTGAGAGAAGAAGATAAAGTTCAGAGACCTGTGTATTACGTGAGCAAAAAATTGATGCCAGCAGAGCGTAATTATCCAAGGATAGAAAAGTTGGCGTACAGTTTGATGATTGCCTCTAGAAAGCTTCGACATTATTTTCAGGCTCATCCCATTACCGTATACACTGATCATCCACTCAAGCAAGTTCTACAGAGACCAGAAGCGTCTCGAAGACTACTCAAGTGGAACATTGAGTTGAGTCAATTTGATCTGAACTTTCAACCCCGGCGGTCAATACGGGGGTAAGCGATAGCCGACTTCATAGCAGAGTTTACTGTCCCAAAGGAAGATATAACGAACGAAGAAGTTAACCCCTCAAAGTTACTTCTCGACCCCAGTGCCTGGAGGTTGTATACTGATGGCGCTAGGAATGACAAGAAATCCGGCGCTGGAGTAGTGCTTGAAACTCCCGAGAAACGGTTAATATCCTATGCTATCCGGATGGAGTTTCACGCCACTAACAATGACTCCGAATATGAAGCCCTGATAGCTAGGCTAAGGATCGCAAAGGAGTTGGAAATCACAAAGCTGGACATCTTTTGCGACTCCAAGTTAGTTGTAAATCAGGTCACTGGAAAATTCCAACCCAAAAGCCCAAGATTGATTTTATACTTGGAGAAAGTGAAGGAGTTGCTGAAAGACTTCGATCACTATAGCATATCTCATATTCCGCGGTCCGAGAATCAACAGGCGAATAATTGGCGATGATGGCTAGTTTCGACGATCCTGAAGAGATCGGGCTAGTCCCAGTTGAAGTACTACGGTCTCCTAGTATAGATCAGATGGAAATTGATCCGGTTCTAGAGACGGAACCAGAAAGGGAGTCATGGATGACCCCTCTAAAGAATTTCTTGATGAATGGAACGCTTTCGACCAAGAAAAGCGAGAGGCGTAAAGTAATTCGTAAAGCTGCCCGATACGTTCTGCAAGGCGGACTTCTTTACAGACAAGGATTTTCGGCGCCTCTTCTCTGGTGTATAGCTCATGACGACATCAAGCGTGTGCTGCAGGAGGTACATGAAGGTGAATGCGGCGATCACACCGGGGGGCAAACATTGGCGAAAAAGGTGTTGCGGCATGGTTATTTCTGGCCTACCATAAACAAAGATGCGGCGAAGTACGCACGACAGTGTGATGCATGCCAAAGATTTTCAAAGATTCCTAGGGCACCTCCTAACCAGTTAAAAACGATGACGAGCCCATAGCCTTTCGAGTTGTGGGGAATTGATATCATCGGAAGTCTCCCCATAGCTAAGGGCGGAGCGAAGTTCGCTATTGTAGCCGTAGATTACTTCACTAAGTGGGTCGAGGCTGAGCCACTGACTACAATCACAACCAAACGAGTGATCAATTTTGTCATTATAAACATCATCTGTTGATTTGGGATTCCAAAGATTGTTATAACTGACAACGGAACTCAGTTCGATAGCATTGAATTCAGAGATTTCTGCCAGAAATACCATATTGAGAAACGGTACACCTCTGTGGCGCATCCGCAGTCGAACGGACAGGTCGAAGCGGCAAATAAAGTAATTAAGTCCATTCTGAAAAGAAGACTAAAACGGGCCAGACCCATGTGGGCTGATGAATTACCCTTACCACTATGGGCCTACAGGACAACGTATAAATCGGCAACAAGACATACCCCTTCTCCCTTGCTTTTGGAGCAGAAGCAGTCATCCCGGTTGAAATAAAAGTACCTTCTCACCGAGTGACTTATTACGATCCGATGACTAATAACGAATTGCTCGTTGAATCCCTGGATATGATCGAAGAGAAGAGGGACGAAGCAGACCTGCGTGCCTTGAGATGCAAGCAACAGGTCACCCGATACTACAACAAAAAGGTTCGAGTCCGAACCTTTGAACCCGGAGACTTGGTTCTGAAGCGTGTCTTTCCAGCCCCAACTTATATGGGCGCGAAGTGGGAAGGACCGTACACTATTCTGTGCAGGCTTGATAATGGAACTTTCAAGCTGGCTACCGTAGATGGAAAGGAAATCCCAAGAGTGTGGAATGCCCAACATTTACGGCTGTATCTAGCGTAAAGATGTCAGATCTGTTCTTTTGCTTTATTAAGGACCATGTACAAGGCAAGACTTGCCTAGAATAGTCCGATTTCTTAAGCACAAATTATAAAGTGGACGTAATTCATGATTCGACCGAACCACTATAAAAATATCGTGTGTCGTTTACCTTTATTGCACTATTTTTTATCTGCCTTTCTATTTTTATGGAAATTGTTGTGAACCATGCAACGATCACAGAAGCATTTAATTATAGGTGCCTTCCATTAAAACGGAATGCAGTCACCAGTCAAAACTCTGAGGGTGCGATAAAGTAAATCATATCATTGATAACACTCTACCTCTCCAGGGCTGAGAGAGAGCATAACGGACATGAGGGCGATGTCCGTATGTCATGACGGTGTACCATGATCAGAACTGCCTTGACGTAACTCTAACCGTGGCGACTGCGAGGAGAGTATAAAAGTGTCTCCGATTGAGCGCTGAGAAAGAGCTCTTGCCCCGCTGAAGGATCGGGGAGCGATTGAACTGCTGAGCTCGAACTCTAACTCTCCAACGCAGAGAGAGAGAGTATAAAAGCGCCTCCGATTGAGCGCTAGGAATGAGCTTCTTCCCTGGTGAAGGATCGGGGAGCGACTGAACTGCTGAATTCGAACTCTAACCTTGGCGGCCGCTAGGAGAGTATAAAAGAGTCTATGATTAAGCGTTGAGAAAGGTGCCGGAAACTCAGCACCACAAGGACAGTTATCTTATTAAATTTTCTAAGTCCCCCATATTCAGAAATAGGGGGCAACGTGCAAACAACGCTAATCAATCCTTAATAAGCCTTAGTTAAATGCTGCGTTAACGATTGATTGGGGGCCATATACATATACACATGAACATTGATGCAGCACGGAAATTTTAAAATTTTTCTTTCTGTTGCTTGACTGATTTGTAGTTATAATCAGATAATCTATGACTAAGCATGAAAAGTTTATTAAATGCAGGTACACGATGATGCAAAAGAAATAAACTTTCATTTATAAACTGCAAGCCTACAAAGTGAAAAACAACCTAAAACAAAAGTGAGGGCCAGTCTCACAATTACATTTCATGGCCAGTGGGAAGCCTAAAAACAAAATATAGACAAGCAACAATATCCTATTTACGCTTGGACTTCTTCTCCTGTTTCTGCTTCTCCAGCTTCGCCTTGTCAGTTTCAGATTGATCACCCTTCTTTCTTTTCCTTCTGTCTATAGTAGGAACGTCCGACTCATTAGAAGACTCCTCTTCCACCTCCTTTCTCTTTCTTTTATCAATCAAGGAAGCTGGGAAATCATCAGGGTTCGCAAAATGAAGCTGTTTACTGATGGATTTGGGCTGGAGTTTTAGAAGCATCCCAGTTTTGGGATCAAACTCCGAGATAGGGGCCACGTTCAAAGGATCTTGTCCCACCTTCTTTAAAGCCAGCTACTTTTCCTGCCTAGCCTTTCTTTTAGCCAAAGTTTTGTCGTCATTGCCTTCGACTTCTTTGGTACTAATGATATCATCCTCATCATCTACATGGCGCCCATCCATATCTTTTAAGGCATCAATGGTTTCGTCATCCTTGGGAGCGTCAGCACTGGAAGCAAGGACGACCTTCTCCTTCGTGGCATCTTCGGGTTGTTTTGAATCTTTAGCGCTAGCGGTTGGTGGAATGTCACTCTTCTCTGCCTCCGTCTCTTTCTCAGCACCTTTATCGACTAGTCCAACACCTGTATTACAAGAAACGAATGTTATTTCAGGAGAGAATGCAGTCAGCTCAGTTGATTGTTCGGCAAGACGGCGACAATTAATGACAGTCTTAACAAATTGTGGAGAAAATATAGGGATACCTTCCGCTGATCCTCTATCCACACCAGCGGCATAAGCTCCAACAACAAGAGGAGTCGGACCCAGAGGAATCAGTGGATCATCGGGATTGTATTCCTCAACTCCAGAGGCCTTGGGCTCTATAACTGAGCTCGAACCTTGGTCAATCTTGTTTTTTCCCTTAGCCAGGGTCCTCTCTTTCTCCATTTCTTCTTGAATTAGGCGTCGGTCTTCTGCCAGATCCTCGGGCTCGTTATCCCTTAGAATGGTCCTCATTAGCTCCTATTCGTCAATCTCTTCAACTCCTAGTCTCTACTTCTCACCCTCGAAGATGGCGTCCCATATGTTGGCCAAAGTGACGTGGTAGTCCGGGATCCACGAGATGTTACGAGTTTTGAGGACGTTGCCGAAGAAGTCAAAAATCATCTCTTCGCACCCTTCGATATCCTTTTCTCTCTCGAGGAGCTTGTTGTTAGAAGTAGTAGCCATTTCAATGGCACTTTCAACATTCTTTTCGGCGAGAGCGGCGTGCCTCTCCGCATCCGCGACTTGATCATTTAAAATCACCTTCTCCGCTTCAGCCAAAGCTAGACTTTCTCTCAAACTTACTTTTTCTTCCTCCCAAGCAGCTCTCTCAGCTTCAAAATGGCCCTGTTCCGTCTTCAACTCAAGGTTGGCCATTTTAAGTTCTTCTACCTCCTTCTTTAAGGCCATTTTTTCTTAACTATTTGAGTCGAGTTCAGAATGAAAGCATTTCTTAGCATTCTCCAATTCAGTCTTATAATTTTCAACATCTCTCCGTGCTAAGGCAAGTTGGGATTGAGTGTCTTCCAAATCCTTCTCCATTTTTGTCCTAGCCCTTTCATTGTTATCAATCTTCAATTTGGATCTATGCGCTTCCATCTCAAGCGTTCGGATGACCTCTGAAAGATTAATAGCATGTTTCTTCATCACTTCATACTGCCTGGCTACATGGCGAATGTGCCCGATGACTTTAGAATCCCAGTTCCTAGGGACTGGTTCCAAGGCTGGAACAAACATCATCCTTTCGAAGAAGATGTTAGGTAATTGTTCTCGCAACTTTTCCAGCTTAGCCCGAGTCTCGGGACCATGGATGTAATCTCGTGACGCGGGGGCAACCAAATCTTGCTGGCTGGAAGGGACAATGTCACTTTTCTCCTTCTCAGAATCCTTGATTGGATCCTTGCTTTTATCCTTAGGCTCGTAGGGTCTTTTTGATGACCTGCTGTGAGAGGGTGCACTCTTCGGAGGAGTTAACACTTTAGGAAGTTGTTTTCCCCTGTAAGTGGCACCGAATAACTGGGAAGCTTGCCAGATGTTGATTTTGGTGGAGACCGGGATTGCGAAGAAGTAGGTTTATGAGAAAGGTCGCGAGAACGCTCAGGATTCGGATGAAGACAGTGTGTGCCTTCACGAAGAGAGCGATAAGAATAAGACCGCCTACGAGACATCTTTCCTGCAAAAGAAAAAAGATCATATTAAAACCTTGAATACTATTGATATAAAAGTGTGGGGTCAGGCAGTGCGTGTGATTTGTGCATCCCATATAATTCCCCCTAACAGACCAGGACCCGAATTCAGGCTCATCTGAGTAGTTTCTTGTCCTCCAACTGGAACAGTTGTTTCCTCAGAAGCAGGGAAAAATGGCTCCCCTTCAAAGTCCCCCTGTGTGTATACATCATCAGGCAAAGGAATCTTGCTCAGCTCTTTAAATAGTTGTTCTTCTGTCAAATCATCAGGAGCAGCAGGTTCGATCGGAAGAGAAGCCCTTGAGGGGAAACCTCCTGGAGAAACTGGGATTTCCTTAGACTTTTCACCACGGGCCTCATCTCCTCTATATATGTTTAGGTCCTCGTCGTCCTGGATGATTATCGGGGAAGGACTCTTGCGGAATTTAGTTATTTCTGCAGCCCGTGATGTTCCTTCTCCCTCCGTTGGGGGCACGTATTTGTAGGGTTTGCCGCCTGCACCAAGTCCAAACCTTATATCCAGAAGGCGATGCTTGTGAAGATTCTCGTCTGTAATGCACTTCTTGATCCTTAGAAAATCGGATATGCTTTGTAGAAGAAGAGACAGTCGATTATTGTATACCGAGCCTTCCGTCTTGGGAAAGACGTGATCTGCTTAAAAAAGAAGGGGGGATGTTAATGCTTCGATTTCTTAAGCAAGTTATTCAGTCAAAAGATTAAAGTTTACTTGATTTAACCCATCTTCTTGAGCACCCAGCCTGTCTCTTTATATAGAACCAATCAGCCTTGGGATCCCCTATGTTGCTGTATCCGTCATACAGAACCTTCCTATTCGCTACCGATTCGAAGAAAGAGAAATTTGGGGTTGCTGAGGAGCGATGCTTAAAAAGTTAAAAGAATTTTAAATCTTTAAATGTAAGCCCGGTATGAAGGATTTCCGCGTATGCGATATATAGAGTGTATAGAGCCGCGTAGGCATTGGGATGGAGCTGCATCGGAGCGATACCCAATCGTTTTAAGTTCTCAATGACGATTGGAGGAAACGGAGGAATAGCTCCTACCCAGCACATGAGTCGGCTGACTGTCATATACCCTTCTAGAGCTAGGTGAGGTCTTTCTTCGCTGCCGGGTGTCCTCACATCATCCCAGGGGATCCCATGTCTTAAGCAAATTCTCTTAAGCTTTATGTCATCGAGTTTGAAAGCTAAAGAATCAGTAAATTTCTCTATCGCAAGTGCGTCAGGAATCTCGTCAGGAGCTCGGCCGTCTACTTCAGATTCCACATCAAGTGAGGTACTTTCAGAGGGATCTGATTTCGTTGCCTCATATTTGGATCCAGAATCCTCGCCCCCTGGGTTAATTGGAGGGACCTCGGGGTTGTGGTGCTCAGACACCTCGGGATCCGTCTCTGTGTCAGATCTTGAAGGGGAGTGATTATCCGACATAACTGTTTAGGCAAGGAAACATGAGATATAAGAATATAATTGTCCTCCCCCCCCCCCCCCGGTGTGTGAAAGTGCAAGTGTGTGCCTTTGCATGCATTGAAGAAAAACATAGAAGTTAAAAGATCATTGAGACATTTGTGGTTATCCGTTTTTAAGTCATGCAGCTGATCAGTGCAGAAATGTTCGTCTAGAGGGCTCTAGCCTAACTGTCCATCGATATATCAGAGTTAGGTCACATTATTTATGTAGCAAGTTCATCAAACTGGATCGCGCAGCAGGGACCGGATCGTGGTATATCTACGGATCATGAAGAGGGTATGGACCCACGGCAAAAGAACTAACTCATGAAACGGCATCGGATCGTGAAACCGAAACGGATCGCAAGGACCCCCCGCGATCCGCTTCTTCTTATTCCCTCGTGAACTAGTGACTTTTCACGACCCGGTCCGACCAGCTCCTGCTGCCTCGTTCCGATCCATGACTGCTCTTCCACTCCTCTCTGTGCTTTCACCATTCCCGCGACCCGATCCTTTAGCCGAATCTATGCTTCGTCCTCATCTCTCCGAACCCTCGCCTCGCCAACGAAACGCACCGACCTGCTCTTTTCTTCCTCTCCCTCTCCCCTGAACCTCGCATCACCACGAACCAATGCTCCTATCCGATCTGATTCCTCCTTCTTCTTCTCCCTCGCCTCTTCTTCATCACCTCTCCTCGCTCTGTCACGTGAGCACCTGAACCCATCATCCATCGCGGGTGCGGTCCCAAACATCACCAATTTTCCCATTTTCTCTTCTTAAATTCCAGAAAAACAAGTGAGAAATTGCATGAGAATGATTTCGACGAGATTACCTTTCCTAAATTATGAAGAACAATCGTACTTTTTGGAAGGAAGAATTAGGGTTTTTCTCGAGAAAAATAGGCGGCACATTGCTGAAGAAAGAAGAAGAAGGAGAAAAATGAAGTTCGGGTCGATTTATATTGAGAAAACGGTGATCGTTGGCGTCCCCTTTTTTGTCCCACACGAACCGTGGGCTTCGGTGGATCATAGGGGAAAGCCCATTGGGCCCAGCAGAGAAGAAAGAGGCCGATCCCTATATCGACTCGCTACCAAGGATGGGCCACCATACCTAAGGCCCACACAAAGGATGGAACGAGATGAGCGTCTCGTCTCACTGGACCATGACAAAGAATGCTCCCGCGAACCGTGGCACGTTGCTACGAACCGAACCGACTAAGGATGGAAAGAAGCGAACCTCCAGAAATACTTACGGATCGCGATGACATGGAACGATCCGAACCAAAAAAAAAGAAAAGAGAAAAAGAAAAATTCAAGGAATTTACCTGGTGAACTCGACGACAAAGACTCTAAAAAATCACAGAAAAGAATTGTCCAATGAACAGGGAAATTATTGAAGATTTATCTGATATTTATAGCGAGCAAAGGGACACGACCATCCGTAAATGATACGACCTTTCGAAAAGGCACTACCCTTGATTTGCATCTCTTTATGAAAAGATATTTCTGCAGTTTCGAAGCATGTGCCATCGTCGATAAAACACACTTCGAGGGGGCAAAATGTTGGCTAGCTTTTTGACCAAGCCACCAAGATTCCCACACAAGAAGAAAGTTTGAAATTACGTTCCTTAAGTCCATGAAGGATCGGATCGCACCAGAGGGTCGCCTCTCTTGGATCGCCCCCCATCGGATCGCCCCCATAGCATCAGCGATCCGACTACCTCTACACGACTCGATCTGCACTTACACTACTACCCTGCAAAGACCGATCCGATCCCCCGACGCACAACGAAGCCTCTGACCTGTTAAAGCACGAGCTAGTCTTCGGCGATCCAAGATGCACGGATCCAGCGACACGTGTCCCCAACTGTCACTTTGACCAATTCCTCCTCCTTGCTCGATCCGATATTTAAGGAGATCGCGACACGTGTCCACAACGGCTAATTTGACTAACTCTTCATCAAGCTGCAATCCGATCCGATATTCTCGGGATCTGTGCCACATGTGACCGCGATCCACCTGACAAAATCAGCTATAAATAGCCCAAAGCTTGGCATTTTTCAGGATCTTTTGGTAGTATTGAGCACTGATTCAACCATTACTGTCATACCACTATTTCTTGTCAGTTTTATTACGGGATAACTGAGAGAAATCACAATTGTAAGAGTGAGTTTGAGAGAAATCTATGATTGTACTAGCATTCAAAGTATAATCGATAACATATAAAGTGGACATAGGCTCGTTAACGCCGAACCACTATAAATTCTGTGTTTTTTCTGCTTTTCCTTCATTCTCCAGTTATAATTCTTTACAAATCAGAACAATTTTGGTGTTAGGTCCAAATTTTGATCTAACATATGACTATCATGATACTTTTACTTATTTATATGATGAAAGTAACTGGACTCATCAAACTTTATGTCTAACCTATTTTGTTTCCTCTTCTTTTTTTTTCGTTTCCCCCAGGTTCTCAGGGAGGGAATCCTCAAGCTTGATCAGGATTCTACTTTCATCATGCTTGGAGCTGATTAGATGTGCTGCTTGATTTCGTACCTTTTCTACTATGGAAATGCTTTTCGGGATTATGCCCTATTCATGTTTATTGTATTCTCATGATTTTATTACAACACAGAAATTTTAAGTTGATGTACCAGGTTTTATGTATTTCTGACTCATGATGTGGTTATGTTTTGAACCACGATTTGTTCTGCTAAATATAGTTTTAAATTCCGCTGTTATTTTATATAGTCTTGTAATATTTCTGTCTCTGTTTACATATAATGCTTCATGTAGCTTAGTGCATTGTCTTAATGAGTGACATTAACGGACGTAGGGTGTCACAGGGGTCTCGGTAGCTGGTTCCCAGATGATTCCAATATGCCTCAGCTTTGGGTCGTTGATGCTTTCGTCCCTTGATGTAGCGGTGTTAAGAAAGTTAATACCGATAGCCCTTTCATCTTTCTTGGTGTCAATTTGTTGGATCCTTAGACTTTCTCTTCATTGTCTTCCAGCTTTAGGTGGCCCTCCATTATCTACCCTACGTTTCGTAACTACCCTATTAGTGTCCTTTCTTTGTATCGGTCTTGAGTTCATTTCTTTAATGACGGAGTTGTTTGTCTGACATTCGGGTTGTTTTTTTATGCTTGTGATGGTCCGGTACCTCTTCATCGATAGCCTGTCTTTGCATTGATTTTGGTAGTAACATTTGCCTGCCCTTTGTGAAATGGTAATTTCGAATTTTCAAGTCAATCTTCATTGTGCCTATGGTGTTTATTTTTTCTTGCCTTTACGGCTTGAATTAAAAGTATTTGGGCATAATTATTACCTCTTCTTTTTCTGCACCCTTTTTCTTACAATTGAAATTACTCAAACCAGATTACTGTTGGTTGAGAATTACCAAAGCTTTTTTTTGAAGATTTCAGATATGATCCTTTGTAATTATCATTATTTCAATTATAAGCAAAAATTTAAGCTCGGCACTTATATCAACTAGGATTTGCATGTGAAATACAAGTTATTTGATCATCGACAATTCGGATAATGATTCACGGTGAACTAAACGAATGCCCTTTCCCCTAATGTAATTTCTTGGGGGTCTGAGGTGTACAATTTTCATAAGAATGGTTATTTACAACTAAAGAGTGAAATTCATTCCATCGGTGCTGGTGAACTCATAATCAATGTTACCGACTCGATTTATCCGACATTACTGACACCAATTACTATAATTATGTAGTATGTAAGTGTCGGATTGATCCGAAAATGGTGAGTCATCTGAAATGGTTGTCGGAGAGATGACTCCTCCTTCAGTTCCGATATTGGAAAAGTTTAAGAGCTTTATTGGAAAAACCTTTCGACTTTTACTCCAGGAGTTCCGGACCCAAATGTGTGACACACCACGTCCGTTAATGTCACTCTTTATCAGAATGCATTAAGTTCCATGAGTCATTGTAGGTGAATAGAAACAGAATATCACAAGACAGATGTAAAAATAGCAGCGAAAAATCAAAGACTTCATTATTAAGTAGAAAAACATCGTAGTCTTAAACCCAGTCAGAACATCAGGCTAAATACTTAAACCAAGTACATTAAGCCAAAGCATCTGTCTTGTGATCCATCACAGTACAGAAATGTAAAATCAAAATCCCAAATAACAGTCATAACAAATTAGACAAGTAGTTGAAGAGATATATCAAAATAGTTCTAGATCCAAGCAAAACCAGAAGAGAGATGAAGCCTTAATCACGCCTTAGCATTCCCACCCTGAGAACCTTGGGGGTGAAAGGAAAGAGAGAAAGGGAAACAAAAAGGGATAGACATAAAGTCTGGCAAGTCGATTGACTTTTAGCATATAAAGAATTAAAAGTATCATGACAGGTTAATGAACTAGATGAGGGATAATAGTAACATATAACAGGTATAAACAGGATGAACAAGATAAGAAGAATAAATTAAGTAAACTAAGCTTCTAAGTTACTTTTCTCTGCTACAATACTAGTATAACAAATATGCGATAGGATTGGGTGTTGCCTAATATAACAGAAACGTATTGATCCCAACAGATACATAATGCTAAGTTTAGATGTAATCTAGTTAATAATGGGTTTTACCGCAGACAGAAACAAGTACCTCAATAGAATATAACGGGTGTTACCCCAAATAGAATTAATAAATACCCAAATAGAAAATTCGAATGACTAGATTTACCCTAATTACTACCCCAGGCGATCGACTCCTTAACTTGTAAATATCCTGTGTCGGCCCCATAATAGGGTGTATTACTTCCTAATGTGGCAACCTATAGAAAGACACAGACCTATTTATTGGTGCTACATCGGCTTATTTTCACCTACAGACTAGACTCATGCGTGTCAATGACTCCGATGGAACGCACCCTTATACACCCTCATTCCGATAAACCTCTTACAATCAGTTCAGTGTGCGTGACCTAACCCCTATCTAGTGCGGGGTCCCCATTTAATGCAAGAATGGGTTACTGACTAATACGGGACCCCCACACGATAGATAACACAAGCTAAACCCCTAAAACCTATGTCCCCAATTAACTAGGATTTTTAATAGGTTAAGCCTTATAGATTAACATGTTCACCTAACCCTCTCAGATTAACAGGTTAAATTCAGGTTCACAGGTTTACATAACCGCAACAGATTAAACAGGTTAAGTATTAAAAGTAAAGAGGTTTATGTATCCCTAAAAGATTAAACAGGTTTACTTGATCATAATAGATTAAATAGGTTTAATTAATCCGAACAGATCAAATAGGTTAACAGGCTCATATAACCCTTGCAGATTTACATGTTAACAGGTTCATATAACCCCAACGTATTAAATGGGTTAACAGGTTCATGTATAAAGCTTCATTAACATACTCCATTTAATATTTGAATTTAGCCAACAGATTTACATTTTAATACAATCCAAGTTTCATTCATTTTCCAAATTACAAGATATACCCCAAATTTTCAATCATATTCCACAGTACCAGATATTCCCCAATTTTTCCTTCTTTTATTTTCATTCCCAAACATTCCGTAATTTTCCCAATTTCATTCATGCGTATGTCTCTTACAAGATCAGCGCAGGCTCGAAGGTAGCCTAGGCTTATAAAAAAGGAATAAGAGAGGGAGAGGAATAGAAATAGGCATATAATATAATAACAGAAATTGGCATATAATAACAACTGAAAAACAGAAAAGGTGTACATGTAATTACAGAAGAATTATTTAGATATGAATTGGTTCCTTAACAGGCATAAACTAAGATCCAGGTTTGTTAACATGTCATGATTACTGTTAAATATTTATATATAGAAGTAACACGAACTCACTGAGATTCGATTGGTGTACAAGAAATGTCTCAGATATATGCATAGGTTGGTGTTGCAGAACATAGTCTGATTCAATCCAAGGTGAGGCAGCATCTCATTATCTCCATTGTTTTATGTGTTGGAAAATAATAGAAACGTTGTCCTTTGTATAGATTATCTGTAAAGAACTCAGCACACAAATAAGTCCAGGAATAGAAAAATGAATCGTGCCAGATCATGGAGGGGTCGACCCACCTACCCCTCGGGTAGAACCATGGGTCAACCCATAGGCCACGTGATATAAACGTAAATGTGTATATTTTATTCGCTTATTTATCTAGTTTTCTTTTCAAATAATTGATATTGTGCATTTATAGTTGTGTTTTCAGATTTTTGATAAAAAGCATGGTTTAGAGCAACTGATGGATAAAGCATGAAGAATTTGCTTAAAAAGAGTGAAGTTTGAAATCACTAAAGCATGAAGAGTGTAAAGCTTGAAGAACGGTTGCAGACAGAGTTTAGCTAGGAAGATTTGGTTCAATGATTACTCATGCTGCATTCAATTTGCTCATTTGTACGGCTTCTTACACATGTTGCATTCATATTAGCTCATTTGCAAGGCCACTCACTCTACAGCAGCGTTCACACTGGCTTATGTGTTATTTGGGCTAAATCTTTAGTCCCATATTGTGTAAATAGCCAATTAGCCTTTGTCATATCAGCTATAAATACACTTGTATCTTGTTCATTTAGAAATCACATTGGGTTTTATTCTGTAATTCTCTTCTTGGAATAAAATCATTCTTCTTCCTTCCTCTTTACTTTTTATTGTATTTTGTTTATGTTGTTTATTTTATTTTTCTCTTCTTCTTTAGTTATATCTGGCTAATCTCCCTTAATTAGGAGGTGATGGTGCTTAGATTAGATTCAATATGAATGACATAGCCAAAGAGATTAGAACTCCATGTATGTAGATCTAGATCTGAACCAAGGGTTAGATCTGAACCTTCATACTCTGTGTCGTTTAAGAGCTATGCTCCTTTACAGGGTATATTCGTGTTCGATCGAATGCTTATCATATTTATATTTGAGTACTAGGATTTTAGAAAAAGAATAGTGAATCTGTCCCGATAGCCTATGGTTGTTTAAGAGCTAATCTCCAGCATAGCTATGCCTGTCATTATTTACATATTTGTTTCTAGAAACTTAATTATCATTGATTTATGTTTGTTGCAGAAACATGAATTAGATCTGATTAATCCGTTTGGTTATTAATTCATATGAATCTAATTTATGTCATCGCTCCCTAATTATTTTCTTTTATTATTAAAAACTCACTTTTTCACATATTTTCTGTGTTTTCAACCAATCAAAATTTCGGAACAACTTGATTGTATGTTAGTAAAATAGTTTTTGGACATAGAGTTTGACACCCTTTATGACAACCCCTGTTGTTTAGGAAAGCCAAATGGATTAAACAATTGTTTACAGTTGTTAATTTGTTTGTAAGCACAATGGGTCGACCCATAGGTCGACCCAACCAAGGAATGGGTCGTCCCATCCCGATGTGGATCTCACCTGCTTTTCTTGCTTGTTTTTCGAAATGATTTGAATTTTGGTTTGAATTATATATATGTCTTTCTTATATGCATGCAAACTTCTAATGTTTATTTCTTTCTCATACAATATCTACACTACACAAATTTAGGGGATATCTGAACTGTAATTCCGAGACGGACAAAATGGTATAGTCTGTTTGAGTTAATTCCCAATATTTAATCAATTATCCCTTTGGTTTATAATGTTCTTTAAAATTTAGGGGGTGTTACATTCTCTCCTACTTAAAGGAATTCATCCCCGAAATCTCCAAGCCTAGGAGAATGATACTATCCTAACATCCACTTACAACCACCTACTCATCCAAAATCCACCGGCATCCAATTTATTTAGGAATTACTAATGCTTGTATGAACACGTAACAACCCGGAATTTTGACATTAAATAGTTATTTAATTAGAAGCTCAAAAATAGTAACTTCTGCAAATGATTAATTTTGCCATGAAACTTTACCTGTTGCGTTCATCTCAGAATTTTGGACAACTTTCGTGTTTGGAGTTTCGTGAATGGTGTCTGCATGAAAAAGTTACAGACGAAATACGAAAAACAGACGGAAATAATTAAGCAAAATATTTAATTAATTCCTTTCCCACTTTAAGCTTCCATCATTGGGCATTTTGGGATAAGG
Organism: Allium sativum; assembly: GCA_030737875.1. Classification (NCBI taxonomy): domain Eukaryota; kingdom Viridiplantae; phylum Streptophyta; class Magnoliopsida; order Asparagales; family Amaryllidaceae; genus Allium; species Allium sativum. Next base: position 35,882,441 of record JASFAX010000020.1, on the reverse strand, counting down.
GCAGTCCACTAATCCCCAGGGGGTTTCGACCGCTTCTGGCCTGTAGTGCCCAATGACGACTAGATTTTGAGGGGTATTCTTGTTATATTTTTTAAAATGAATGGACGGATGTTATTTAAAATGAATCCAACGGTGCAAGGTCATTGTTAGGGATTGCGTAATGGATCATTAAGGAAAAACAAACACTAGAGGGTGTGAATAGTCTCTTTGAGAATTTAAACAAAATCTAGAACTTACGTGAAAAACTATATTAATCAAACACCACATAAAAAATCACAGACAAGAATCAAACACAAATGCAAAGATAAATAAAAGTAAAGTGTAGAAAAGGAAAGAATACATTGGATTTTATACTGGTTCGGAATTGCTCCTACATTTAGTCCCATGCAACACAGATTCCGTAGAGTTTTGTTACTATATCAAAATCCAAATACAACCATCCTTGATTACACTGCTACAAGGGATACCACCGTTTCTACCCACACACTTGATCAAGCACACCTTTCTTGATTTCACGGCTACAGCGGATGCCACTGATTGCCCATCCTTGATTTCACGGCTATAAGGGATACCACTGATTCCTTTACACATCCCAAACAATTTCAAACAGCCCTATAACTCGTCAATAACACTTGATTTAGGGAATAATGAGTAGCGAGTGAGAAGAGAAGTATGATCAAAATGGAATTGAATTCGGTAGAGTAAAGTGTAGAAATCATAAAAATGATTAAGAATAATGGCATAATGAAAGAGAGTAAAGTTAGAGAAGTAGAGATGATTAAAAATTATAATTCAAGTCATTTTTATATTGTGTAAAAGGTTGAAACGCTTCAGAACCATCACAATTAGTGAAAAGACATTTCCTTTCAGAATTGAAAAAATGACAGTTATATATATCGTCATATAGTTTTATTTATGTTGACATATATATAGTAGAAGTTTGAGTTTTGATCTTTTTCAAAGTGTTTTGATAAAAATAGAATTTTGGGAATTCTTTAATTAAAATATAGTGTTATAGAATAATATTATAAAGTAGGAAATCATGTGAAAACATAAATATAAACTATATAAATATATTTATAAATTTAAAAAGTTTATAACTATAAAAATGTAAATTATAAATATATAAAAATTATAAAATTTTGAGTTTGAAAATAAAATTAAAATAAGAAAGGAAAACAGAAAGGATAGAGAACAAAATAGAAAGAACATAAAATATAGAGGATTGAAGGTAGATTTTGAAAACAGAATTTGAAAAACAAAATTTGGATTTGGACCTAGAGAGCTATTTAGATTTTTACATAATCTAGACTCTATAACCATATTAGTCTTGAAATTTTGAAAACGAATGAGTCTTGAAATTTCTCTAAGCTCTGAATCTCTAAGATCTTTAAACTGTACAGTCTTCAGTAATATTTCCTGTATATAAATCATGCTTATGTGTGTGTGCATTTATATTACATATATATATATAATTGTTAATATATATATTTTATAATCAATTAGTATTGATATAAGGTTGTTGTCATCAAAACTCCATTCTCCAACATTCCCCCCTTTTTGATGATGAAAACCTTAGTTTATAAAATACCATATCTGCACATAAATGTTGATGATGATCCTTCTAACACTTCCACGGACTATATGAATCCTATAAACTATGTCTATATTTTTATAATTTCTCCCCCTTTGCCATTATATTTTTTTTCTAAAACTACTCCCCCTAAATCCTATAACTATCTAAATAATTCCTATACTAAAGTAAAATACCCCCCTTAATCCTAAATCTATGCATATAATACTAAATTAAAGTACTCCCCCTAAATTTATGCCTATATGATATACTTACATCTATAAATTCCTATAACTCCCCCTAAATCAGTGACTACACTAGTCTAATAAACCAAATAAAAGGATAATAAACTAAGTAAACCAATCAATACTTATAATCTATTCAAACAAACAAATCAATGCAAACAAGAAATTCAGACAAACAAGCAATTCAATCAATCAATCTAAACAATTAAATCAACCAAAACATTCCTGAACCTTCAACTAATCCTTAGAAACTCTAAAACTCTCCCTTAATCTAATACAAGACTAAACCTATCTTAAACTCTAATTCCCTTTATATAATAATGAGACCTTGATATAGACTAAGAATTAACTCTAATTAAATATCCATAAAATTATGATATAATAACGCAATTAAATCCAATCAATCAATTTATTTATGTTTTGTTTTCACAAAACATCAATTCAAACATGAAACCAAACGTTTCTTGTAACATCTATTTATCCAAAAAACTATAAAGCTCCTAAAAATGCATAAGTATATTTCTAACAAACCTACCAATAGCTAATGAAATTCAACCATGTTAAACAATTCAAACAAGCCAATCAAATTAAGCCAAACAAACCAAACAAATCAATCAATCCAATTAAGTCAGTCAACTCAATTAATTCAACCAAGCCAAACAACTCAATCAAGACAAAGTAAACATGTTATGTATTTGATTACTAATCCTATATTTCTAATTGGATAAATACCTTTCATGCAATATACTTGTTGTGTGCGGAATCAAAGTTAACATATAATGCAGTCTGTTGGTTATAATCTAGTATGTTATATGCATAATTATATGAAGTGGCATATTGAACGAAAAATAGATTGTGATGTGAATGATTTTAGACATGTAATAAGTGAGGAATGATATGAAATAATATGTGTAATAATTGACAAAATGATTTAATGATGATATGTATGGTTGAAAATGATATTTAAAGTTATATCTAACTATTATGTAGGCTTGAAGGATGGGTTTGTACCTATGGAAAGAGGGGTTTCATCTAATATGTTGAAAGGTTTGGACAAGAATCCATGCATATTTAGGAAGAAAACAGCTAATCGCAGCAATAATAATTAAGAAATAGTATGATGAACTATCAAGAAAATACTCTAAGTATAGATACGCTATTTATTTATCTTTGATTTAGAATACATGAACAGAAATAAAATAAATCCCCAAATTAATCCTAGTCATAGGGTTTTGGAGAGAGGGAGTACAAGAATTAGAATGAAAAAAAACCTCTCCCAAAATGTGACCAATGGGTTCTTATTTATAGAGAATTCGAGGCCCCATCCGGTGTTGGACAATTAGGCATGTGGTGCTTTTATCGCCCGCTTTTCTCCTTGGTCCTGGACGTTTGGCTTCTTACCTCTTTTGTGGTGCTGATTATGGCCTCTAAAGCGAGGGTCCCAATTGATCGGGGCATCTTTGAGATTGAGATGAGCTTGTTGATGTGGTGACTTTCAGACAGCATTAAAACATCCGGTAGTGGCTCTCGGGTGTAGGCTCTCGGACATAAATTTGCATATTTAGGCTTCCAGCATTCTTGTGTATATATAGAGGATTTTGTCCTCCCGATGTATGTGAATAGCTATCGGTTCGAAATCGTTGTCGGTGTTCGTATTAAGTGGGTATGTAGGATAGCCTATATCTCCGCTTGGGTTCCAATCGGCCTCTCAATGGATTTTTTTTGATTTTCTAGTGTTTCGGAAGGTGGATCCCGAGGTTGTGTTATTGTCTGTCAATGCGGCCTTTCGGCATTGATGCAGCGGATGTTTCAGAAGGTAGTTCCAAATTTTCTCTTATGTACTTCTGGCTTGATGCTTTTGATGCCTTTACCTCCCGATGTATCGGTACTGAGAAAGTTGATATCGACTGTCCTTCTGGGATCCGATGAGCAGAGCTTCTGTCTTGCTCTTTCTTAACCTCTGACTTAAGTGACCTTTCGCTACAGAACATCCTGCCGATTTGGCCCTATTGGATGAACTCTACGTGATGAACTGTCATTTTGCTTTGAGCTTCTTCCTTTTGGGAAGGTGTTGGTTTATGCTTCTCTCAGATCATTCTTTTCGGCCTTTGGTTCTTTCTATTATTTGGCTTTTTTTGCTTTCGGAAGGTTCCTCCGTACTAGTATTCCTCCGACATCTATTCACCATCATCTTGTTTCGGAGTTAATTTTGGTTGTAACATTTGCCCCCTAGTGAAGGGGTGTTTTCGACTTTTCAAGTCAATCCTTTTGTCTTTCCGAAGTGTCACTTAAGAGTCTTTTGATCTCTCTTGATTGGAGGCGTTGATCGATCTTTGCCTATACGGTTTAGATCAGTCTAGAAATTTGAACATAAATTCTTCTTCTCTTCTTTTTTCCGCCTTTGACCTGCAAATCAAATCCTCATACTAGATAATTTTTTCTCTAAGAAGCCGCTCAAACTTATTTTTAGGAAAACCCAAGCACGATTCTCTGTGAGTATTTTACTTCTCATATAAGTCGTAATCTTAGTCACATGCCAAAATTGACGGGGGATTTGGTTAGGATTATCTTAATCATAAAATAGGTTAAGGTATCAATCCCTTTTTCACCATGCCTAGTGTCACATATTAGTGGCCATCTTTTTCATTGGTTACTTTTTTTAGGAAAGTATAATACACAACACAAGGTACACAAGAAGGAAACGATCTTCCCACAAATTTAGGTCCTATGCCATTGATACGAAATGAAATGGTTCTAATATAATTGGGGTAATTTTCCTTCATTAAAACACCCCACGTCCATTAATGTCACTCACTAAGGGAATGCATTAAGTTCTGTGAAGCGTTATAGGTAAACAGACAGAGAATAATTACAAGACAGATATAAATATGACAGCAACGGAAAATTTAAACTTTTATTTCAAACATAAGTCATAATACCATGGTCCACAATTTCATAAGCCACAAAACTATTACAATAAAATAACTTCTGTCTTGCACCATTAGGGTACATAAGTAAATAAAAAGCATCATTCTCCAATAAAAAGAGTTAAGCCATAGTAGAGACAAGAAGTTGAGGCATACTTCGGAAATAGCTCGTAGCAAGATTATATCTGATTCCTATTTAATTTTGAGTGATTCCTCCCTAGGAACAGGGGGGACGGAAGAAAGAAGAAGAAATAACAGGGTCAGACATAAAGTTTGGTGAGCCTAGTTACTTTTAGCCAGTAGATAAATAAAAGCAACATGATAGGCATACAAAGTGGATAAGACAATTGCTACATAAATGGTAAGTTAAGACGTATTTGCCTCAGTAATGATTACTCTGCATTATTACTGGTATAACTGAAATGGGATGATCCCTTCAACTAAAAGTTGGTAGGCATAGGTCATACATCCAAGTATACCCTAACCACTACCCTAATCGATCTGCTCCCTACCCTGTAGATATCCTTTTTTGGACCTATTGTAGGAGGTATCACTTCCTAATGTGGCAACCTATGGTGCGCACAATCATAACAACTAGTGTCACGGTCATCTTGGCCCCCTCTGCACGGCCTATGCACGCACATGTTCCTAGTCGGTTTGCGTCGCCCACACCATCGGCCTTGTTTGGATCTCTTATAATCAATTAGTAAGCGTGTCCCTTCTCCGTCTAGTACGAAGGTCTATACTTGATACCAACTCCGGTTTACTAAGTGAAATGGGTCCCACACTACAAGCTCTCTCCCTTGTCTTGTATCCCCCACTAGTTTTGCCACTGACTATGTATACCCTTAGTTGTCTTTAATTACATAGCCCTGTTCTAGTTATGCTTAACCTAAAGGGTGCTTTTAATTACATAACTTTATTATCTATCAGTTATGTATACCACTAGGTGTCTTTAATTACATAACCTTACTATATTATCTACTGGTTATGTATACCACTAGGTGTCTTCAATTACATAACATTATTGGGTTAAGTTCATTGGCCTATGTATACATGCTACCCATCACCTCTAATTTTCTTAACCCACCACTACCTATACAATTTTACTTAACCTTAACCTTTATCCACAGTCATATTAAATTAGGTTAAGTTTTCAATTTCATTACCATGTACCATTATGGTTATAATGGGCTGGACTTCCCACATTAGGCCTACAACGTGTGGACGCTGGATTTGCCGGGCGGGTCCTGGCAGTCTTATTCCAAAGTCGAGCCTAACCTCATGTCCTAGCCCGATACGTATTTGCGTACTTAGACCTCCCGCGTTAGGTTCAACATTAGTGGCTGTTGGATTTGTCGGTCGGGTCCGGGCAGACTTCCACCATTAATGTAACCTAACCTTGTGTCATAAGTACAACTTACAATACTTAATTATAAATAACTAAACATTCCAAATTAATCCAAATCTACCTATGTTATTGTATGTAACTATTTCTACATTTCCCCATTTGAATTACATGTCCCATTTCATATAAGCAATCCATAATTCATGCCAATTTTAATACCTTTTCCCCATTTTCCTCTCTAACGTATTCATATGTATTTTGGCAGCATCTAGGCTATAAAGTAGCCTAGCTATAAAAACAAAAATGGAACATAATAAGGGTGATAGTTTCAACATGTCTTGGCATAAATATGAACATAAACTGGCATAATAACAAAGTGATTAGACATGTGGTTAACATAATAATAAAGTGGACATCAAATTGGTAACGTTGGCAATCCCTATGATGTTTAAGCAAGCATAATGAGTTCTGGATTAAACATAAGGTGTCCAATTACCCAGATCTTGCATAGTTAGGGTGACATAGTAACATGTTTAGAACAAAAGAAGGATTCACATGTCAAGTTTACAACATATCTCAATGTATCACAATATGACAGGTGAAAGGTAATTAACATAAAGATCTAGATCCAAGTAATGTCACAATTTCCAAATAAATAAATGTACATCCACCATAACATGGTTGAAAGTTAAGATCCATATAAGAAACATAATCGAATCACCATAATTTTATTAGATCTAGGAAAATAGATCTGTTACGACATAGTATAGAATTTCACATTAACACAGAATCATACTTTGCAATATATCCAATTCATAGTCTTTTAAAGTATACTTTTATTTATCTAAACCTAAAACAAATCTAGAACCCACAATGTTAGGTTTAGAGAAATTAGGAAGAATGGATCTAGAATTTCTGAATTGGATTTGTAGAATATGTTGTTGTAGAAACGGTTCAGTTCGTACTCTAGCAGCATATGGCATCCATGACTCCTAATGAAGAGAATATAAGAAATATAACACATATATATAGCTGCCAGATCCCCTGAGACCGAGTGACCTCAGCCCTAGGGGTGTCGACACCCCTGCGGGTGGGTCGATCCCTAGGTCGACACTCCTCTATGGGCGTCAACCCCCTAGAGTAGGAAATTTTCTGCCTAGAGGAATTTTTCGAATTCGAATCCTCTTGATAGGATTCTGACTCATCTCTGACTCACCCCTGACTCATGCTTATATAAAAAATATTTATGTGTGTACACAAACTTAAAACTCTTATAACTTCTTCATACGGTGTCTGTTTTACGCAAATCAAATGTCTATCTTGACCAGAATTTCGAGTGGAACGTAATGGTTCACTCTAGTTCCTCTAATTTTTAGCATTAAATTAATTATTATTTAATTTATTCTCTTTATTGTCATTAAAAAATCATGCTTTTACATTCTCCCCTACACAAAGGATTTCATCCCCGAAATCTCTAAGTTGTGAAGATTGCATATCCTTCCATCCATCATTCATCTACTCATCCACCAATTATTGGCATCCATTATCCCTAAATATTTATAATGCTTATATGAATATATGCAAAGTTGTGTGTACATGTCCCAACACTAAGGAAAAGATCAAGCGGTCTACTGATTCAGTAGACCCCACTTAATTCAATTTATGTTAGTGCCATGAATCCAATATGTATGCAAATAAACCTATTATATCATGTAAGTTATATATGTATGCACATCCATTCAACAAAATGTGACATCCACATGTCATTTCATCCATTTTCATCCATCAAAGAAAAGAAAAGAAAATGCACACACATCCATATGCAATATGAAAGTGATTGAGCTGATCATAGTGCCTAATGTGTGTGTATATGCGTCCATAGGCAACCACTAGCAAACACTTGCATCCACTTGCATCAATCAAACGTAACATGTTTCAAACACATGTTTACATCCCTAAGATTCCTATCTAAAGGTAGAAAATATGATGGATAAGATATATTCTATTGAAAAAAACAAGTACTAATAAAACTTAGGAAAGCAATTAAGAACATACCCCCAAAAAGAAAAGGGTACGAAGCACGAATCTCGTCTTCGGTCTCCCAAGTCGCATCTTCTGGGTTATCTCCCCATTGAACCATTAGCAACTTAATTTCCTTATTGCATAGCTTCTTAACCTCTGACCCAAGAATACGGGTGGGGATTCGTCTTACTGTCACCTCCCGTTACACTTCGACTTCGTCCAACATGCTCAGCTCAACAACTTCCACGGTGTCATGCAGGAGCTTCCATAGATGAGAGACATTGAAAAAGTCGTGAACAATGGATAGATTTTCTGGGAACTTTACTCTGTAAGCCATTTTGCCAATCCTCTCGATTATGAGAAACGGTCCCACAAACCTAAGTGCCAACTTCCTTACTGATTCGAAGAGAACCACATTCCTTAGAGGTTATACTTCGATAAAAACTAAGTCTCCCACTTTGAATTCGATTTCAGTCCTTCGCTTGTCTGCATAGGACTTCTGCCTGTCTTGAGCTATCTTCATCCGCCATCGAATAACGTCAATCTATTCGTACGTTTTAGTAATCATATCTGTTCCAAGTAATATTCTTTTTGTAGATTCCCACCAACAAGTTGCCGATCTACAAGGTCATCCGTACAATGCATCAAAGGGTGCCATACCGATGCTAGTCTGATACCTTTTATAATAGGCAAACTCTACTAAATGAAGAAGCTCTTCCAAAGCCCCTCCGAAGTAAAGAATGCATAGCGTTAAAAGATCTTGTAGAATTCCATTTATCCTCTCCATCTGCACATAGGTTTGAGGATGATAAGTGGTGCTCAAACACAACTATGTACCTAATGCTTCTTGATAGCTCCTCCAAAATTCGCTGGTAATGATGGCGTCACGATCGCTCATGATGCTGGAAGAACTCCGTGGAGACGAACTATCTCACAAACATAAATTGTTGCCAATCATGATGCCGTCCTTTTAGTTTTAACTGGAATGAAGTGAGCGCTCTTAGTGAGTTTGTCCATTATCACCCAAATACTAGTATTACCTTTCTTCGATCTAGGCAAACCATCTATGAAATCCATAGAGACTCTCTCTCATTTCCACTGTGGAACTTCCAACGGATGAAGTTATCCAATAGGCTTCTTTTTCTCAACTTTGAATTGCCGGCAAAATGAACGTTGAGAAACAAATTCGGCCACGTCCTTCTTCGTCCCAGTCTAAAAGAAAACCCTCTTCATGTCTCTGTACATCTTGTCACCGCCTGCATAAATGGACATCTTAAAATGGTGGGCTTCTTCTAGGAATGCCTTTATAAATCTTCCAGTTTGAGGAACGCAAAGCTTTCCATCTCGTCGCAACCACCCCATTTCATCAATGGCATACCTACTAAGGTGACTAGAAGTCTCCCCATTTTCTGAGCTTCTCCATGATGTCTAGAATCTTTAGTTCACCTTGTTGTAAAAATCCTATCTGATCCACAAGATTCGGTCGTATCTCTACGGAAGCAAACAAATCTGGCAAAACTTCGATGGAGGGTCTAAAATTAAAAGCTAATATGAACTCCAAATTCTTTCTTTCCACAAATAGAGGACTCAGGGCCACCCTCTACCAACTTACTGCGTCTGTCACCAAATTACCCTTGCCGGGGGTATAAGAAATCTCGAAATCATATGAAGCTAAGAACTTCATCCACCGTTGTTGCCTTAACTTTGGATCCTTTTGTGAGAATACACACTTAAGAGATTTATGATTAGTGTATAACTCGAACTTTTCTCCAAGTAAATAGTGACGCCACGTCTTTATCGTGAATGCTATGGCAACTAGCTCTAAATCATGGATGGGTTAGTTCCTCTCATGAACTCTGAACTTCTTCCTGTAACACCCCACGTCCATTAATGTCACTCACAAAGGGAATGAATTAACTTCCATGGAGCATTTTAAGTGACTATAGAACAGAAAATCACAACAAGACAGATATAAAGCAGTACTTGAAAATTTAAAACTTTGTTTATTGCAGTAGAAGGTAAATATGTTTGGTTACATAATCAAAACCAAAGACTAGAGTCAAGTACAAAATATCCATCTTGACAAAATCAGAGTATATAAAAATAAAAAGCATAATCCCAACTTCAATAGCCATGATAAAAGATAAGCTGAACTTCACTTCAGCAATCCAAGTACTTTAGAAAAGATCCAAGTCATGTTCCTCTAGTGCTAGTCCGACCCTGAGAACCTGGGGAGGGGGGGGGGAGGAAGATAAGAGGCGAAAACAAAGGGGATCAGACATAAAGTCTGGCAGGTATGATAACTTTAACAATATAACTTTTAAAGTAACTAGGATAAGCTATAACTGGAAGATAAGGTATGACTGTGAAACAAATGACAGAGTCAAACAGGAGGAATAAGATAATGTTAAGTCGGGCTTCCACATACTAAAGGGTAATTACTAAGTTATACCGAACTAATACTAACTGCACCAATACTAGTCACTCTAAAAGTTGATCCCGCCTACTGAACATAACAGATGTGATAATGGTAGTTTCGTGTACCCCTAGTTGCTGTCATAGGCACCGCCTGCCCTATCTCCAATCGTTTCACCTACTACCCACCCCATTTTAATTACAATATTTATAATATGGTAATTGTACTCCTAGCTGCTGTCATAGGTGCGGCCTGCTCCTATCTCCACTAGTCGTACCCACTACCTTCCCCGTTCGATCGGCTCCCTAACTCGTTGATACCTGTGTTGGTCCCATAGTGGGGTGTATCATTTTCCAAATTGGCAACCCGATACAACAAAAGATGCATGGATTATACCTACACGATGCAACAACGTCTTACCTTCCAGCCCGGGCCCACGCATGCACATGACCCCGTTGGACTTGCGTTGCCACCGCTAACCCGTTTTGGCCTCTTATAGTCAAGCCCAGTAAGCGTGTCCCGTCCTCGACTTGGGTCGAGCTCACAAAGATACTAATGGGTTACTGGTTTGAAACGGGCCCCCATTACTTGACACAAGGTTTCCACCTTAGCTTGGTCCCCACTAATACATCCCACTTAACCCCTTCTATTCATGTCCACTTACATGTTTAAATTTGGTTAAGTGTTTCTATTCGTATTTCCACATGCCATCCAAGGCACCCACTTAACCCCCATGTCCTACTTACATGTTTATCATGGTTAAGTACTACTAATCATATATCCTCATGTCGCCTACATGCAACCCACTTAACCCCCATGTCCCACTACATGTTTACTTTTGCTTAGTGTTACTTAATTTATTACTACTGTAACCCCTGTAGGACCTCTCACATTAGGCTGGGATTTGTGGCTGCTGGATTTGCCGGGCAGGTCCGGGCAGTCTTACACCACAAATGAACCTAACCTCGTGTCCATACAACCGTTACACATTTAATTTGGGTCTTTGACATCTCATATTGGGTTACCATTTGTGGCTGCTGGATTTGTCGGGCGGGTCCGGGCAGTCTTACACCACAAATGAGTCCAACCTTGTGTCTTAGGCATTGATTATTATACATAATCTTTTCACCCCAAATTTGGATTAATTATCCCTATTCAAATTTGTCAGTAAATTCCAAATTTACTTATGTCCATAATTTGTCACCTAAATTATGTTCATCTATTTATGGTATATAAATTATACTAATTAACATCACCAATTAATTATATGCCTTTTTAAAGGCTTATGTCCATAATTGTCACTTAAATTATGTCCATTACTGCACATTAATTACCAATTAATGCCTTAATTAAATTTTATGCCTTTAAGGCTATTTACAATGATTTCATTATGCAAATTATACCAATTAGTGTCTCCAATTAATTATATGCCTTTTAAGGCCATTACATGCCAATTTACAATATGTGTATATTTAATATTCCCTCATTATCCCCGCATCGTTCGTTTGCTTAACATGAAATATATGTATATATATATATATATATATATATATACATATACATATGTATATATATATATTAGACTAGTAAATAGGCTAACACATAAAAGGGGAAAAACATCACAAATTTGCACAACACACCAAATAGATCTAACTTGCAATTAAGAATTACAACATAACTTTCATAGACCTTGTATTTCCAAGGGTCTAAAATCATAGATCTAAAAGGCGTGAACTTGCATGCATGAATATAGGTTTTCACCCAAACGAGCATAGGTAATTGTCACTAACTTGCATAATCTATGTATGTCGTAGTTCCAACATAAAGGTGTAAACTTGCATAAACTATGTATGTCATAGATCCAACATAAAGGTGTAAACTTGCATAAACTATGTATATCATAGTTCCAGACTTAAAGATGTAAACTTGCATATGAATCTAAAAAGATATGAACTTGCATATAGATCTATAAAGATGTGGACTTGCATATAGATCTAAAAAGATGTGGACTTGCATATGGATCTAAGTATGTAAATTATGGTCACATGTTTACATATAACTAGCATTTGTATATCCACAATTCACATATGAACCTATATATATTCCACCTACAACTTGCATAAGATTCATTAATTTACATATGATTTAACATCCCAAAACTTGCATAAGATTCATACATATGACATATGATTTAACATCCGAAAACCTGCATAAAATTCATTTACAAATTTATGTACAATCCACAAATGGACTTGCATGTGACTATCATCTCAATTGTATAAAATTCAAATGTCATAGCATAATCAAGCTATACTTGTATGATTAAGCATAAGGAACAACCTACTAACAACTTGTTATACGTTTACATCATAAATAATATAAACTAGCAAGTCATATGAATCACAACCTTATTCGCATAATCCAAAGATAAGCATATCACAATTAAATTAAGAATTATCTTGTCAATTAAATCATACTCACAATGAATTGGATTAGAGATGAAGATAGTGTGTTCGTTGTTGTTTGAATCTTTGATTTGTAATTTCCTAAGCTTCAAGAAAAGATGAGCAACTCCAACAGCATGACGGCTGCGGTTCCAATTTTATTTAGATTTTAGAATGAGGCTTTGGAGTGTTTATATAGGAGTTAGATTTATTTACAGCTGTCAGATCACTCTAGAATCCATCTAGGCCTTAGAAACCAAGAAATGATGTCAACAGACCAAACAAAAATCGCCACCTAAGCCCTAAAACATAAAATTTTGTCAAAGACCATTTAGGGCCGACGGGACCAATTCCAAACCTCCTGAGTCGACCTGGGGTCGACCCAGCGGGTCTTTGGTCGACCCATAAAATAGGTCGGTTTTGTGTTTTGCTTTCCCGCTTCTGCTGTTTTGATTTTTTTTTCTTAAATTTTAGGTTGAATTTTATTTTATATATATATATATATTTCTATCTTCCTAATTAAACATTTTCACACAAACCACTTTTTGAACTGCGTTCACACTAAGCCATTTTTAAGCCATTCCCTTAAAACAAAAATATGGCGCTGGCAGGGATCGAACTCTGTATCCCTTGTATGCAAGTCACGTGTTCCAACCAAATGAGCTACTAATTCTTTTGCTGACAAACCTTAGAACAATGCTAACCATTATTCTTTAATTTTTTATTTTAATATTCTCAGAAAATACGGGGTGTTACATTCTCCCCTCCTTAAAGGATTTCGTCCCCGAAATCTCCAAGTCAAGGAAAATGTATATCCTCCCATTCAATCATTCATCTACTCAACCATCGATCACAGGCATCCATTGTCCTTAAAATATTTCTAATGCCATATGAATATATGCAGAGTGTGTGTATATGATTCTTATCTAATGCAAAATCAGGCGGTCTACTGATTCAATTGACCTCCTTAATGCAAATCATGATAGTGCCATGCATCCATTATGTATGCAAAAGAGTCCTAATGATACATAATAATTCTATATGCGTGCACAACCATTCATCTTAATGCAGCATCCATACAATAATAGAACCATTATTCATTCATTAATTTAAATATGCACACATATTTATACGCAGTAGGAAAGTGATTGAGCCAATCTAGTGCCTAATCTATGTGTAAATGCATCCACGAGCAACCATTGGCAAACACTTGCATCCACTTGCATCCACTGGACATAACATGTCTCAAACACATGTTTACAACCATAGGATTGTTCCTAACTAAAGATCGAAGATGTCATCGCAAAGACATTCTAAATGATAGGACAAGTATAAATAAAGCGGTAGAAAAGGAGAAGTTAAAAAAAACATACCCTTAAAAAGAAAAGGGTACAGCGTACGCATCTTGTCTTCCATTTCCCAAGTCGCGTCTCTAAGATCATCTCCCTATTGCACTTTGACTAACTTGACCTCTTTGTTCCGTAGCATTTTGACCTCCGATCCAAGAATGCGTGTAGGAGCTCGTCTGATCGTGGCATCTCGCTCTACTTCCACTTCTTTGATTGTGCTCGGCTCCACCACCTCCGCCGTATCATGTAAACACTTACGCAAATGCAAAACGCGAAACGCGTCATGAACACCACTAAGCTAGTTGCCTCTTCTCATCTCCCTCCAAAATCATAGATACATAACCTCAAAAGATCTTCAAGGATTTTATTCACCCCTTTCTGTCCATCCATCCGTCTTTGGATGATAAGAGATGCCCGTACTTTCCGCCTTTTGCATATCACCTTTTCCTCTTGCATAAAAAACTGCTACAAGTCCTGTCCCGCAAGCATCGATACACACTGTGAATGGCTTACTCCCATTTGGAAATGCTGGAGTTGTCTTCAAAGCCCTCTTCAAACGTTGGAAAGCATCGTTACAGTCAACATCCCAATTAAAGCCAAGTTCTTCTTCGTTAACCAAGTAAGCGGGGCTGATATCTTCGTGAAGTCCTTAATGAACTTCATATAATAACCAGCCAGCCCTAAAAAGCTTCTTACTTCGGTTGCATTCTTAGGAATCTTCCAGTCTTGGATTGCCACCACCTTCGCGGGATCCACTGCTATCCCTTCCTTAGAGACCAGGTGCCCTAAGAATCTCACCTTCTTCCTTAAAAGAAATGGCATCAACATAGGGTCCTAAAAAATCCACTACTTCACACCTTTCTTGAGTCCACTCGAGTCATCTCATAACCTTATTGAGTCTAACTCAGGGTAGTCCAAACCATCGAATAGTCTTATCATGTCACGGCTGCCCATCACTCTTCGGGTAAACCAAGATATCATGCAATGAAAAATCACCACAGCTATTTATCTCTCACACAAACCATCCTAGTTGAACTCGACATCCCCCAAATACAAGCCCCAAAGGCCTAAACCAATATCAAACAAGCACCCAAGGAATACCTCCTCCGAATTTAGACGATCTGCATGAGATGATACTAGTAAAACAATTGGAGCACCCCCATTCCGAAATTCTTCTTCTTATGAATCCCTTCTCAAGTAACTCTTTCACTTGCTTACTGAGTTCCCTTCTCTCTCTCGGAGCCATGTGGTGCACCATTAATGCAACTGGCTTTGCATTATCCACTAGGTATATACGAAAGTCTATCTCGTGCCTCGGGGGTAAAACCCAAACTTCATCTAAGACGTCACCATGCTCACGGACCACACGAACAAATTCCAAATCATTGTTGGACACGTCAAGAGATTCTAGGTAGCTAAGCATCACTGGACCTCTAGGGTCATAAGAAATATCGAGGGTCTTTCCACATCGAGTCAACAATCTAACTACCCTTCTTTCACAATCTAGGATGGCACCGTATCTGGCTAGCCAATCCATTCCTAGAATCAAACTATAGCCTGTGAAACCAAGAACGAAGGCGTTGTATTCAAGCCCAACGCCCAAGATAGACATTCTCAAATCCCCACAATTCATTGAAAGATGAGCCGAACCACAAATAGGATTTGGGACTACAATGGGATCCATAACTAGAATAGTACTAAGGTGTAGCGTTTCCACTAATGAAACAAATACAAAAGAGTGTTAAGCACCAGAATCAAACAAAGTTTGAACCGGATGATAAAAAGAAACTCAAATTTCAACCGAGATGTTTTTTACCTTTATCGGGTATGCCAGCCGTGAGGGAACACATTTGCCCTCCATAAGATCCTGTACTTTGTCCTTACCCTTGCCTCTTTGGACAACCCTAATAAGATGTCATGTCTCTCCGTAATGATAACAACTAGTCTCCATCTTCTTCCTAACGTCTTTCTTTAAGTAGTTAGATATTTCACTAGTATGGTCCTTCCTATTCTCTTGGCCCCTTGTAATACTTACCGCCTTTCTTTGGATCTACTTCCTTATCGTTTGTCCTATCCATGTCTCTCCTGCACATTCTCCATTCGTGACCTTCCACCAGAATGAAGCTTCATCCTCCTTTTACCAAGCAACTGGTTGAACCTTCTTCCCATCGTCTATCTTAAAGGTACCGACAAGTCCTCCACTTCCTTGAGCCAACTTCTAGCCCCGACAACCATCTAAGTCCCGTGAAGCGGCTTTCCGCCAATCGTACGGAAGTCCTTATATATCTTAGGAAAAGCATCTATACGCGGAGGAAGAGATTTAAAAAGGGGAAGAGGAAGGGATTCAAAACGGAGAATCGAAGGAAAGATATATGGCTCTTGGGGGTTATGTTTAACATAAACTTTTCTCTTGAAAGTACTCTCCTTAAAACATATTTTTGAAAGTATTTCTTTAAGAAAATGCTTTTGAAAAATAGTTTTTAAAAATCCCTATTTGTTCTGGTAACCTTCAGTTCTTATAACACCCCACCTCCGCTAGGGTCACTCTTTCGGGGGCACTAGCTTCTGGGGGGCGTTAGAACTGGGTAAGCATGCATAATGATATATCAAGGCAGAACAAGAACATAAATATATATGTAAAACAGAGTAAGCGAGAATAAAACAGCGGAATATCTCAAACCATCTCAAAACAAGTCTAGTACATCATAAAGTCAACTGCCAAAATAAACATGTCTAGTACATCATAGATAGAAATACTGAAATACATAGTGCTATCCCCAAAATAAAGATGATAAACCATAGCGAGCTCAATGTCCAGACATACATGAGCTATCCAGCAAACAAGCAAGCGATCCAAGCTAAGCACCACTATTCCCTCCCTGAGAACCTGGGGGGGTGGGGGGAAAACGGAAGAAAAGAAGCGAAAGAAAACAGGTCAGTCAAAAAGACTGGTAAGCCCTACTACGATCAGTCTATAAACTAATAAAGTTAACATCATGATGGAAACTGAGGTGAACATGCTGGTAATAGATAAAGGTGTCATCACATAAAGAAGATTAAGCTTTGCACCACAGTGTACTAGCAAACTAACATAACAGGTATTGATCCCTCAGCCCAAACTTTGGCCCAATAGCATTAGGTGACCTTAATACAAGGTCCGGCAACGGTCTAGTCGATCGGCTCCCTATAAACCTAACACGTCAAGTGTTGGTGTCCATACGGCCCACATATGGTTGTAGTCAGACTGTGCTGGGTCCACCTTCGGGTGTATCAAGCCCTCGGGTGTCAACCCCAGACACCTAAGCAATAATGCACAGTCTAAACCTACTGGTACCCGTGCCTCGAGTTTGTCCAACACCGGACTACGTGCACGTCCGTAGCCCGCCTGGACCCGCACCACTGTACCACTCAGCCGTCGCTTTGGTCGCTTACATCCGTCCAGTAATCGTGCCCCGCCCTAGCCTAGCCTCTAGGGTTGTGAATGATACCCAACTGGGATTACTGCTGGAACAGACCACGTTGCTAGGGTTTTCTAAGAGGGTTAAGTGTGGTTTAACCCCTCACTAATCATGGATTAAATTAGTTAAGTGTAACCAACAGTTCACCACTTAACCCCATTTAATCCCTCGTATCCCCACAATTGGTTAAGTATTAGTGGGCCATGACTTAACCCTAATCATGAGGCATTAATTAATTTAATTGTGCCTTAACCTCTCACATTAGACTTTGTTGCGGTTACTAGTTAAGCCGGGCGGGTCCGGGTAGCTTTACACCACAACTTGGTCTAACCTCGGGTCCAAGGTACACATGACCAACTTCTCACATTGGGTCCTATTGTTTGTAGCAACTAGTTAAGCCGGTCGGTTCCGTGTAGGTTTACGCCACAAACTCAACCCAACCTCGAGTTGGCCACACTTATGTTTTCTAAGTGTCATGTCCACTTTATTTTCAAAACATAATCACAAGTTTAACAAATACTTGGGTAGACCTAACTTAATAGGTAAATTCCCAAGGGGTAGACCTAACTTAATAGGTAAATTCCCAATCTTATATTTTCATGTATTTTAAGTTTTACCCCAACCCCCCCCCCCCCCCCCCAACGTCATTCTATCGCTTACATATTCGTCATAATGCATAAAGGATAGTAAGAGGGAACTTGATACAACGTACATGATAAATCTTACATATCATAATAAACATGCATAACATGTTGGACTTGCATAACTTAGCATAGTGAACTTGCATAAACATGCATAACTTGTTAAACTTGCAAATCATGGCATAGTGAACTTGCATAAACATGCATAACTTGTTAAACTTGCAAATCATGGCATAGTGAACTTGCATAAACATGCATAACTTGTTAAACTTGCAAATCATGGCATAGTGAACTTGCATAAACATGCATAACTTGTTAAACTTGCAAATCATGGCATAGTGAACTTGCATAAACATGCATAACTTATCAAACATGTGTAACATGGCATAGTGAACTCGCATAAGCATGCATAACTTATTAATCATGCATAAATCCCAACTTTCATCACATATTAACTTTAGAATTTCTAAAATGAAGGTAAGAGGGCTTACAAATATTATGAAGACACAAATCTACTAATAAAGATTGAGAAGCCCTTTATGCAAGCATATAAAAACCCAAAACAAAGCTCCAATTAACAAAAATCCCAAAAACTCTAGCTTAGAAATTAAAGCTTGCAACTTGATGATGTATGCAAGCTAATGATCATTCATACAACTTAGAAATGCTTGTATGAACATCAAAACCTTCATAGGAATGATTTTTGAAGAGGGTGGAGGCTAGGGTTTTTAGGTGGAGGCCATTTGAGAATTCAATTTGACATAGTTTGGTTGCTAGAATGAATAATGAGGTTTTAGGGTAGGATTAGGGGCTTATTTATAGAAGATTAGAGTGTTTTTAGCCCTAGGATTAACCCTAGGTTAGTTTAGGTCCGTCAGATTTCGGAATTCTCTAGAACCAAGCCACAAGACCAGACCAAGACCCAAAATGGTGCGCCAGGCAAAACTGCCCGGCCACCCTGTGTCGACAGGGCTGTCGACAGGGCTGTCGACACCCTGGGGACCCTGACGACATGCCTGTCGACATGGGGGTCCTGGCGGGAGTTTTCCCGCCTGACTCAGTTAGCCCTAATCCTTGTTTTTAATTTAAAATTTAAATCTGTTTTTAACATGGAAATTTCTGAAAACTTCAATGGGCCTTAACTGGGTCATACGGACTCCGATTTTCGAAAACTCGGACTCTATTTCGCGTATTTTTCCGAGACGAACGCAATGGCATAGTCCGTTTCCCTTGATTCAGATTTTAGAATTAAATTCTGCCTCGATTTATGTTATAACAGGTTATTGAAAATACGGGTTGTTACATTCTCCCCTCCTTAAAGGATTTCGTCCCCGAAATCTTCAAGTTAGGAAGAACGTATCCTACCATCCAATCATCCATCTACTCAAAGCATCATCCACGAGCAATCATTGTCCTTAAAAGATTCTAAACGCTGTATGAACATATGCAAAAGTGTGTGTATATGTACTTATCTAATGCAAAGATCAATGCAAAATATGCTAGTGAAATGTATCCATATGTATGCAAATCCCTAACATAATGTATAATATCTACATGCGTGCTCAATCATACATCCATATGCAACATCCATGTGATTGCATACAAATTTCATCCAAGAATAAGCATAAACACTCATGCACATGCAATATGAGGAGTGTGTGAGCCGATCTAGTGCCTAATGTGTATCATGCATCCACGAGTAACCACTTGCAAACACTTGCAACCATCAAACATAACATGTCTCAAACACATGTTTCATCCAAAGGGTTTCTACCTAAGGTTCTCATGACAAGACTAGCACGATAACTAGATTAACATGGATAGCAAAGAGAAAGATATGCTAACAAAGGAAAGAGATTGAGAGTGTACCCTCAAAAAGGAATGGATAATGTAACAACCCGTATTTTCAATAACCTGTAATAACATAAATCGAGGCAGAATTTAATTCTAAAATGGGAATCAAGGGAAACGGGCTATGCCATTGTGTTCGTCTCGGAAAAATACGCGAAATAGAGTCCGAGTTTTCGAAAATCGGAGTCCGTATGACCAAGATATGGCCTCGCGAAGTTTCACGAAAATTCCCAAATTAAAGTATACTTAATTAAGTGAAATGGGTTGTGTAGATATATATATATATATATATATATTGATATATATATATATATATAATTGAAAATTTAATAAATAAATATGCAAAAATGCTCAAAACAGCGAATTGGGAGAGGGGAATAACCGAACCGGCCGATTTTTGAAGTCGACCCGAGCCCGCTGGGTCGACTAGGGGTTAATCCAGGGTGTTTGGCTGTCAACCCGTGGGCCGATTCGCTCAAGTGCAGATTTTGCATTTGAATGGTTCTCATGGTCCATCTTTAATCTAAAGGCCCTAGATGGTTCCTACACTTGACTTCTTCCCCAAGACATGCTTTGATGGCTTGGATTGAATCTAGGGTTAATCCTATGGCCTAAAACACTTGCCTAATCTATAAATAAGACCCTAACTACCCTAATTCATTCATAATTAAACCTAGTGACTAAACTATGGCAAAATGCTAGCTCTCATGGCCTCCACTAATTTTATGAAGAGGGTTGCATACTAATCACTCTCTAATCAACTTCTAATCCCTTCTTAGCATCTTAATCTTCTTCATTTGGTGTTCAAAGTTGCTAGTTGTGAGTTTCTATCACTTTGATGATCTTTTGGTAAACTAATTAGATGAGATGTGATGAGATTTATGGTTTTGTATGTGGGTTAATGAGCTTTGAATCATATGATATGATGTTAGCATTAATCTTATGTTTATGCATGTTGAGTATGTAAGCTTATGCAAGTTTAATATGATGTATGTTATGTTTGCATGATGCTAAATATGCAAGTTGTGGGCTATGTAATCATATGCATGTTATGCAAGTTCATGGTAATATGCTATGCAAGTTACATGTTTGTTAATATGCAAGTTACATGTTTGTTAATATGCAAGTTACATGTATGTAAATATGCAAGTTACATGTTTGTTAATATGCAAGTTACATGTTTGTTAATATGCAAGTTACATTTATGTAAATATGCAAGTTACATGTTTGTTAATATGCAAGTTACATGTTTGTTAATATGCAAGTTACATGTATGTAAATATGCAAGTTACATGTTTGTTAATATGCGAGTTACATGTATGTAAATATGCAAGTTACATGTTTATTAATATGCAAGTTCATGATGACACATTATGCAAGTCTATAAGCTAATATGCAAGTTTGTTATGCAAAATGAATATGTAAGTTATGTGACATATTATATGCAAGT
Organism: Allium sativum; assembly: GCA_030737875.1. NCBI lineage: Eukaryota > Viridiplantae > Streptophyta > Magnoliopsida > Asparagales > Amaryllidaceae > Allium > Allium sativum. Next base: position 35,860,717 of record JASFAX010000020.1, on the reverse strand, counting down.
TATGTGACATGTTATGCAAGTTCATATGCAAGTTATGTGTTTGTTAATATGCAAGATGGCACCTTTGAAACATGTTCATTCATATGCAAGTTGACACCTTTTATATGTGTTATATCATGAACGAAATTACGTGGGAACGATGGGGTAATTAAATGCATAAGTTAATAAGATTGTGTGAAATTAATATAATTATGCATAACACAAAATAAATAAACATAGTATGGGAATTTGCCTATTTGGTTAGGTGTACCCATACTATGTGTTGGGAATTTACCTATTGAGTTAGGTCTACCCCATGGGAATTTACCTATTAAGTTAGGTCTACCCATGTTAAGAAAACTTGATTAATTAGGGATAATTAATATAAAATTATGAGGGTGATTAATTAGGTGTAATTAATTGACTAAGACACGAGGTTGGACTCAGTTGTAGCGTAAAACTGCCCGGACCCAACCGGCTTAACCAGTTGCTACAAATGTTAGCCCAATGTGAGAGGTCTTAGGCACAAACTAAATACGTAATTAATGTAAAGACACGAGGTTAGACTCTGTTATGACATAAGGCTGCCCGGACCCAACCGGCTTAACCAGCGGTCATAAAAGACAGTCTAATGTGAGAGGTCTTTACAAAGGTTACGTTCTTAATTAATTAATTAAGAAACACTTAACCACATTAGCATGTAGAGGGACATGAGGGGTTAAGTGGGTGCCTCGGGTGGCATGAGAAAATCTAGTGGTTGCCTTGGGTGGCAATAGAAAATACGATTAGAATACTTAACCAAAATAGAACATGTAATTAAAACATGATTAAAGGGTTAAGTGGGATATACTAGAAAAAGGGACAAGCTTAGGTGGGTAGCTTGTGGAGGCCCATTTCAACCAGTAACCCATACGTATCTTTGTGGGCTCGACCCATGTCGAGGACGGGACACGCATACTGGGCTTGACTGTAAGAGGCAAACGGGTTAGCGGTGGCAACGCAAGTCCAACGGGCTTCATATGCGTGAGTGGGCCCGGGCTGGTAGGTAAGCCGTTGTTGCATCGAGTAGATATAAGCCGTGCACCCTTAGTTTCATCAGGTTGCCACATTGGGGAATGATACATCCCACGGTGGGGCCAGCACGGGTATCTACGTTAGGGAGCCGATCGAATGGGAAGTAGTGTGTACACCTAGTGGATTGTAGGGCCCCGTGGCGCCTACTTGGTCACCTAGGGGTACGCAGGTACTAATTAGTAAATTTTATAAGTCCTTGGGTGGGATCAACCTTTAAGTTAGGAACGACTGGTGTGGTGCAGTTTAGTAATTTACCTTAGGGAGGGTAGATGCGTCTTTATCCTTTATCTTCGTTTAGTTGACTGCTTAGGGTAGCCATTCATCCCTATATGTTACCGTATATCAGTTTATGTCTTCTCTGGTTACTTTAACGATTGTATTGTTAAAGTTATAGGACTCGCTCAGACTTATGTCTGACCCTGTTGTTTTTATCTTTTTCCCAACCCTCAGGTCCTACGGTGGATCCTAGCAGTAGTGGAGCTTGATCGGATTGCTGTTCCAGTCTTTAGGAGCTTGGATAGATGTAAAGCTCCAGTTATCCAGTTATCTTTTCTTTTGTTTGGCTATTGTATGAGAGTGGGATTATGTACTTCTTTATTTTGATGGATATTGTACTTGACCTTTATTGTGGTTTTATGATGTAACCAGACATGTTTTACTTCCGCTGTTATGAGATGATGTTTTAAAATTTCAAGTACTATTTATATCTGTCTTGTTGTAATTTTTCTGTTCTATATTCACTAAAATACTCCACCGATGCTATGGCATTCCCTTAGTGAGTGATCATAGCGGGAGTGGGGTGTTACACGTGGTATCAGAGCTTAAGGTTACCAGAACAGATAAAATTTTTGAGAAAAACTACTTTCTAAGAGTATTTTCGAAGAAAGTATTTTTAAAAGCATGTCTTCTAAGAGAAAAAGTTTTTGAAAAAGAAAAGCATAATCCCCAATAGCCATATCTTTATCTTTCGGAATCTCCTTTTTGAATCTTTCCTCTTTCGTTTCAGCATGGCTGAAGATCTTAACATCCCGGAGGGTTTAGTTATACCACTATGGTATAGGAGGTTGCAAGAGGCTAGGGCCGCGGCTGCGGGTCCGGCCAATGCTACTACACCAGAGACAACCGCTCCTCCTCCTCAGCCTAGAGTGGATAATTTTGCTAAGGTTTGCAAGGAGTTCAAGGCTATAGGAGGAAAACCTTTTCTTGGTTCAGAGACTTTCGTAGAGGCTAGAGATTGGCTTAAGGAAGTGGAAGAGTTGCTAGATATCTTTGAAGTGGAAGAGGGAAAGAAAGTCAAGTTGGCGGCTTGGTTAATGAAGGGAGAGGCCTCATTCTGGTGGGAGGTCACTAATGGAGAACGCCCTGTTGACTCTTGGGCAGATTTTAAGCAAAGGTTTGGGGCTAAGTTTCTCTCAAGGGCGGAAGAGAATCTGTTTATGGAGAAGTTCTTGAATTTGAAGCAAGGGAATCTCACGGTGAAAGAATATGTCAACAAATTCAATCAATTAGCAAGGTTTGGCATAGAGTTGGTGAATACACCGGAGAAGAAGGCTTTGAGGTTCGTTAGAGGCTTGAACGAACCATTGCAAGGAATAGCTATGACTCACATTCCTATGGGGGCCACTTTTGAGAAGCTTGTCTACATGGCACTTATGCATGAGGATGATAAGAATTCTAAGGCACCAGAGAAAAAGGGGGATCAGAAGAAACCGCAACAGCAACAACAAGGAAAGGGCGGAAAAGGCAATGGTGACAAAAAGAAGACGAAGAAGAAGTGCTTCAATTGTGGAACACCAGGACACCTCAGTAAGGATTGTCGCAAAAAGAAGAAGACCGGTTGCTTTCATTGTGGTGAAGCAGGGCATCTTGTGAAAAACTGCCCAAAGAAGGGGCAGAAGACGGGGTCTACCTCAGGAGGCCAGGTGCAAGCTCTTATAGCACCACCTCAGTCAGGGGGGCAAGTTCAGGTTCTCTCAGTTCCACCGATTCAGCAGAGAGGTAGAACTATTTCCGTTGAAAGTCTGGTTTTTCTGTTTGATCATCCAGTTCGTACTTTGTTTGACTCTGGCGCATCGCATTCTTTTATCTCATCATCGTTAGTTGAGTCACTGCACTTAGACACCAGTCTAGTTGATGATCCCTTGGTTGTCTCAAACCCAATTGGGGGCTCCATATATCTGTCTATGATATGTTTGGGTTTGAAGATTTCTATACTTAGCGTTGAGTTTAGATGTGATGCTTTTGTATTGGGCTTCACGGGCTATGGGTTGATCTTGGGCATGGACTGGTTATCCAGTAATGGTGCCGTTCTTGATTGCGAAAGGAGAGTTGTCAGGCTCATGACCCGCTTGGGTAACACTCTCGAGATCTCTTGCAATCCCATGGAATCTGTTTTGCTAAGTTATCTTGAATCGCTCGATGCTTCGGTCGAAAGTTTGTGTTCTGTCAGAGTAGTCCGGGAATATCCGGATGTGTTTGAAGAAGTAAAGGGTTTGCCTCCGAAGCGGGAGATAGATTTCCGAATTTATTTGGTGGATAATGCCAAACCAGTGTCTTTGCCAGTACGCCACATGGCTCCTCGTGAGAGAAGAGAACTTCATAAGCAAGTAGGGGAGTTGCTTGAGAAGGGGTTCATAAGGCGAAGTATATCGGAGTGGGGAGCTCCAGTAGTGTTTGCCACGAAGGCGGATGGGTCCCTCAGACTTTGTGTGGATTATAGGGAACTTAATAAGCTCACGAAGAAGAATAGACACCCATTACCGAGGATAGATGATCTCTTTGATCAGTTGGTTGGCGCGTCAGTATTTTCGCAGATGGACTTAGCTACAGGGTTTCATCAGTTAAGAGTGGCGGAGGACAGTATAGAGAAGACTGCTTTCCGGACTCCGGATGGTTTTTATGAGTGGCTAGTGATGCCATTTGGGTTGACAAACGCCCCCGCATACTTTGTTGATCTCATGAGTAGAGTGTTCAGAGAGTATCTGAATAAGTTTGTAGTAGTTTTTGTGGATGACATCTTGGTCTTTTCCAAGAATGAAGAAGAGCATGCCTTACATCTCAAGGAAGTATTGGAGACTCTTCGAGCGCATAGTCTTAAAGCTAAATTCTCTAAATGCCATTTTTGGAGAAGAGAAGTGCGATTCTTAGGGCATGTGGTCTCTAAGGAAGGGATAGCTGTGGATCCCGCAAAGATAGTATCTATCCAGGATTGGAAAGTTCCTAGAAATGCTACCGAGGTAAGAAGTTTCTTGGGGTTGGCAGGATATTATAGGAAGTTCATCAAAGACTTCGCGAAGATATCAGCCCCATTAACCCGCTTGACGAAGAAGAATCTGGTTTTCTCATGGGATGTAGATTGTGATGATGCTTTCCGACGGTTAAAGAGAGCTTTGACCACCGCTCCAGTTTTAGTGCTTCCAGATGGGAGTAAGCCGTTTGTTGTTTATACCGATGCTTGTGGAACAGGATTAGGCGCAGTCTTGATGCAGGAGGGAAGGGTAATAGCCTATGGAGGGAGACAATTGAGAGTGCATGAGAAGAATTACCCTACCCATGATCTAGAGTTGGCCGCGATTGTTTTCGCACTTAAGTCTTGGCGCCATTATCTTCTTGGTGAGAGATTCGAGTTGTTCACCGACCATAAATCATTGAAGTACTTATTCTCTCAGAAGGATTTAAACTTAAGACAGCAAAGGTGGATGGAGTTCTTAGCATCCTATGATTTCGAGATAGCGTATACCCCTGGTAAGGGTAACGTGGTGGCAGACGCCTTAAGTAGAAAAAGGCTATCTTTGAGTCCATTGTTCGTGGAACGACGAAGCTTGGAGTTTCTTTCTTTGTTTGACTTCAGACCTTCTGTTGATTTTGTACCTGGTTTGTTGGCATCCTTGGAGGTTAGACCTACTCTTTTGAGACGGATTGGCGAGGCTCAGCGAGACGACCCACAGTTGGTTGTGTTGGTAGAGAAGCTTATAAGAGGGGAGTCGTCCAGCCATTTGGGTAGATACACCATAGATGATAAGGGATGGTTGCATAGAGACGGTAGACTTTGTGTACCGCAAGATGAGGGTTTGAAGAAGGCTATTTTGGATGATGCACATCGTTCAAGAATGACTATTCATCCCGGTGGAGACAAAATGTACCAAGACATGAAGAGAGTTTTCTTTTGGGCCGGTATGAAGAAAGATGTGGCCGAGTATGTGGCTAGATGCTTAGTGTGCCAACAAGTTAAAGTGGAGCAAAGGAAACCCGGTGGGTTGCTACACCCATTGGAAGTTCCACAGTGGAAGTGGGATAGTGTCTCGATGGATTTCATCGACGGGTTACCGAGATCGAGGAAGGGCAATACGGGAATTTGGGTTGTGGTAGACAGACTTACAAAGAGTGCCCATTTTATACCCGTAAAGAGTAAGAGGACCGCTCCATGGCTTGCTTCAGTCTATGTTAGAGAGATTGTTAGATTGCATGGCGTACCATCCAGCATTGTGAGTGATCGAGATCCTATTTTCACTAGTGAGTTTTGGAGAAGTTTGCAAGAGGCGGTAGGGACTCAGTTGTGTTTGAGCACCGCATATCATCCTCAGACGGACGGTCAGACCGAGAGGGTGAACCGTATCTTAGAAGATCTTTTGAGGCTTTGTATCTTGGATTTTGGAGGTACATGGGAAGAACATCTTCCTTTGGTGGAGTTCGCATATAATAACAGCTTTCAGTCCAGTATTGGTATGGCTCCTTTCGAAGCTCTTTATGGAAGGCCTTGTCGATCTCCTACATGTTGGTGGGAATCTACGGATAAGATCTTGCTTGGGCCGGATATGGTTAGAGAGACTTCAGAGAAGATTGATTTAATTCGAAAAAGGATGAAAGCAGCGCAAGATAGACAGAAATCTTATGCGGATCGGAGAAGGACGGATCTTGAGTTTGAGGTTGGGGACATGGTTTTTGTCAAAGTATCTCCATTGAGAAATGTTGTTCGCTTTGGGTCCGTAGGGAAGTTAGCACCGAGATTTGTTGGGCCGTTTCCTATTAAGGAAAGGATTGGACGGATGGCATATAGGGTGGAGTTGCCCGACAGACTTAGTGGTGTTCATGATGTATTCCATGTATCACATTTGAGGAAGTGCTTACATGAGACCGCGGAGGTGGTAGAGCCGAGCTTGCTTAGAGATGTAGAGGTAGAGCGTGATGCGACGATTCGACGAGCTCCTACTCGCATCCTTGGGTCAGAAACTAGGAAGTTGAGGAACAGAGAAGTTCAGCTAGTTAAAGTGCAATGGGGAGATGACGAAAGCAATGCTACTTGGGAGACGGAAGCAAAGATGCGTTCTTTGTATCCATTTCTTTTTGAGAGTATGTCTTTTAACTTCTCCTTTATTGCTTGTCTAGTACTTATCTTATCTTTAGTATATCCTCTCGCTAATACCTATGACCTTTAGATAGGGTAAAACCTATGGTTGAGACATGTGTTTGAAACATGTTATGGTTGATGGATGCATATGGATGCAATTGTTTGCTAGTGGTTGCTCGTGGATGCATATACACACACATTAGGCACTAGATCGGCTCAGTCACTTCATGTTGCATATTGCATAAATGGATGTGGTAGTTAGATTGATGGATGTATCATGGCTGTGTTATCATATGGATGATGCATTTTTGTGTATGGTTGTGCACGCATGTAGAAATTTGTATGTGTCAATAGGGTTTCGCATACATATTGGATGCATGGCACTATCATGTTTTGCATTAAGGAGGTTTACTGTATCAGTAACCGCCTGATTTTCGCATTAGGTAAGTACATATACACACACTTTTGCATATATCCATCCAGCATTTAGAATCTTGTAAGGACAATGATTGCTCGTGGATGATGCTTTGAGTAGATGGATGATTGGATGGTAGGATACGTTCTTCCTAACTTGAAGATTTCGGGGACGAAATCCTTTAAGGAGGGGAGAATGTAACAACTCGTATTTTCAATAACCTGTAATAACATAAATCGAGGCAGAATTTAATTCTAAAATGGGAATCAAGGGAAACGGGCTATGCCATTGTGTTCGTCTCGGAAAAATACGCGAAATAGAGTCCGAGTTTTCGAAAATCGGAGTCCGTATGACCAAGATATGGCCTCGCGAAGTTTCACGAAAATTCCCAAATTAAAGTATACTTAATTAAGTGAAATGGGTTGTGTAGATATATATATATATATATATATTGATATATATATATATATATATATAATTGAAAATTTAATAAATAAATATGCAAAAATGCTCAAAACAGCGAATTGGGAGAGGGGAATAACCGAACCGGCCGATTTTTGAAGTCGACCCGAGCCCGCTGGGTCGACTAGGGGTTAATCCAGGGTGTTTGGCTGTCAACCCGTGGGCCGATTCGCTCAAGTGCAGATTTTGCATTTGAATGGTTCTCATGGTCCATCTTTAATCTAAAGGCCCTAGATGGTTCCTACACTTGACTTCTTCCCCAAGACATGCTTTGATGGCTTGGATTGAATCTAGGGTTAATCCTATGGCCTAAAACACTTGCCTAATCTATAAATAAGACCCTAACCTACCCTAATTCATTCATAATTAAACCTAGTGACTAAACTATGGCAAAATGCTAGCTCTCATGGCCTCCACTAATTTTATGAAGAGGGTTGCATACTAATCACTCTCTAATCAACTTCTAATCCCTTCTTAGCATCTTAATCTTCTTCATTTGGTGTTCAAAGTTGCTAGTTGTGAGTTTCTATCACTTTGATGATCTTTTGGTAAACTAATTAGATGAGATGTGATGAGATTTATGGTTTTGTATGTGGGTTAATGAGCTTTGAATCATATGATATGATGTTAGCATTAATCTTATGTTTATGCATGTTGAGTATGTAAGCTTATGCAAGTTTAATATGATGTATGTTATGTTTGCATGATGCTAAATATGCAAGTTGTGGGCTATGTAATCATATGCATGTTATGCAAGTTCATGGTAATATGCTATGCAAGTTACATGTTTGTTAATATGCAAGTTACATGTTTGTTAATATGCAAGTTACATGTATGTAAATATGCAAGTTACATGTTTGTTAATATGCAAGTTACATGTTTGTTAATATGCAAGTTACATGTATGTAAATATGCAAGTTACATGTTTGTTAATATGCAAGTTACATGTTTGTTAATATGCAAGTTACATGTATGTAAATATGCAAGTTACATGTTTGTTAATATGCGAGTTACATGTATGTAAATATGCAAGTTACATGTTTATTAATATGCAAGTTCATGATGACACATTATGCAAGTCTATAAGCTAATATGCAAGTTTGTTATGCAAAATGAATATGTAAGTTATGTGACATATTATATGCAAGTTATGTGACATGTTATGCAAGTTCATATGCAAGTTATGTGTTTGTTAATATGCAAGATGGCACCTTTGAAACATGTTCATTCATATGCAAGTTGACACCTTTTATATGTGTTATATCATGAACGAAATTACGTGGGAACGATGGGGTAATTAAATGCATAAGTTAATAAGATTGTGTGAAATTAATATAATTATGCATAACACAAAATAAATAAACATAGTATGGGAATTTGCCTATTTGGTTAGGTGTACCCATACTATGTGTTGGGAATTTACCTATTGAGTTAGGTCTACCCCATGGGAATTTACCTATTAAGTTAGGTCTACCCATGTTAAGAAAACTTGATTAATTAGGGATAATTAATATAAAATTATGAGGGTGATTAATTAGGTGTAATTAATTGACTAAGACACGAGGTTGGACTCAGTTGTAGCGTAAAACTGCCCGGACCCAACCGGCTTAACCAGTTGCTACAAATGTTAGCCCAATGTGAGAGGTCTTAGGCACAAACTAAATACGTAATTAATGTAAAGACATGAGGTTAGACTCTGTTATGACATAAGGCTGCCCGGACCCAACCGGCTTAACCAGCGGTCATAAAAGACAGTCTAATGTGAGAGGTCTTTACAAAGGTTACGTTCTTAATTAATTAATTAAGAAACACTTAACCACATTAGCATGTAGAGGGACATGAGGGGTTAAGTGGGTGCCTCGGGTGGCATGAGAAAATCTAGTGGTTGCCTTGGGTGGCAATAGAAAATACGATTAGAATACTTAACCAAAATAGAACATGTAATTAAAACATGATTAAAGGGTTAAGTGGGATATACTAGAAAAAGGGACAAGCTTAGGTGGGTAGCTTGTGGAGGCCCATTTCAACCAGTAACCCATACGTATCTTTGTGGGCTCGACCCATGTCGAGGACGGGACACGCATACTGGGCTTGACTGTAAGAGGCAAACGGGTTAGCGGTGGCAACGCAAGTCCAACGGGCTTCATATGCGTGAGTGGGCCCGGGCTGGTAGGTAAGCCGTTGTTGCATCGAGTAGATATAAGCCGTGCACCCTTAGTTTCATCAGGTTGCCACATTGGGGAATGATACATCCCACGGTGGGGCCAGCACGGGTATCTACGTTAGGGAGCCGATCGAATGGGAAGTAGTGTGTACACCTAGTGGATTGTAGGGCCCCGTGGCGCCTACTTGGTCACCTAGGGGTACGCAGGTACTAATTAGTAAATTTTATAAGTCCTTGGGTGGGATCAACCTTTAAGTTAGGAACGACTGGTGTGGTGCAGTTTAGTAATTTACCTTAGGGAGGGTAGATGCGTCTTTATCCTTTATCTTCGTTTAGTTGACTGCTTAGGGTAGCCATTCATCCCTATATGTTACCGTATATCAGTTTATGTCTTCTCTGGTTACTTTAACGATTGTATTGTTAAAGTTATAGGACTCGCTCAGACTTATGTCTGACCCTGTTGTTTTTATCTTTTTCCCAACCCTCAGGTCCTACGGTGGATCCTAGCAGTAGTGGAGCTTGATCGGATTGCTGTTCCAGTCTTTAGGAGCTTGGATAGATGTAAAGCTCCAGTTATCCAGTTATCTTTTCTTTTGTTTGGCTATTGTATGAGAGTGGGATTATGTACTTCTTTATTTTGATGGATATTGTACTTGACCTTTATTGTGGTTTTATGATGTAACCAGACATGTTTTACTTCCGCTGTTATGAGATGATGTTTTAAAATTTCAAGTACTATTTATATCTGTCTTGTTGTAATTTTTCTGTTCTATATTCACTAAAATACTCCACCGATGCTATGGCATTCCCTTAGTGAGTGATCATAGCGGGAGTGGGGTGTTACAGATAAAGCCCACGCATCTTCTCCTCGGTTTCCCAAGTTGCGTCTTCTTCGGCTTCACCCCATTGAACCTTCACCAGCTTGACCTCTCGATTCCTTAGCTTCTTGGTCTCCGTCCCCAAGATACGAATCGGAGCTCTCCTCAAAGTTGCCTCTTTCTCTACTTCCACGTCTTCAAGAATGCTAGGTTCAACCACCTCAGAGGACTCATGTAGGCACTTTCGGAGATGCGAGACGTGAAAGACATTATGCACTCCGGACAGCTTCTCGGGCAATTGCACTTTATAAGCCATCCTCCCAATTCTCTATATGATAGGGAAGGGTCCAACAAATCTCGGTGCTAACTTCCCAACAGCTCCAAATCGGACCACATTCCGCAAAGGAGAAACCTTTACGAAAACCATATCCCCAACATCAAACTCCAAATCGGATCTTCGCTTATCAGCATAGGATTTCTGTCGGTCTTGGGATGCTTTCATCCGTCTTCTAATCAACTCGACCTTCTCGGATGTATTTCTAATCATGTCAGGTCCAAGTATAAGCTTATCTGTAGTCTCCCACCAACATGTGGGTGACTTGCACGGTCTCCCATATAAAGCATCAAATGGTGCCATCCCTATGCTTGCCTGATAACTGTTATTATATGCAAACTCAACAAGAGGAAGATGGTCTTCCCAAGTACCACCAAAATCCAGAATGCAAAGCCTCAACAAGTCCTCAAGTACCCTATTCACCCTTTCTGTCTGACTGTCCGTTTGTGGGTGATAGGCCGTACTCAGGTTCAACCTCGTGCCCATAGCTTCCTGCAAACTGTTCCAGAACTGACTAGTAAAGATGGGGTCTCGGTCACTGACTATGCTGGAAGGGACTCCATGTAGTCGTACTATCTCACGAAGATATACTGATGCTAGTCCAGATGCGGTCCTTTTGCTCTTCACCGGAATGAAATGAGCACTCTTCGTAAGCCTATCTACAATGACCCAAATGCTCGTATTCCCTTTCCTTGACCTTGGAAGCCCATCAATAAAGTCCATGGAGATACTCTCCCACTTCCAAAGTGGAACGTCTAGAGGATGCAATAGCCCACCGGGCTTCTTTGATTCAGCTTTAACTTGCTGGCAAATGATACATCTAGAGACAAACTCCGCCACATTCTTCTTCATCCCAGGCCAGAAGAAAATGCGCTTCATATCCTTATACATCTTATCTCCACCCGGATGTATAGTCAACTTGGAGCGATGTGCTTCCTCAAGAACTTTCCTCACCAAGTCTTCCACCATTGGAACACAAAGCCTTCCGTCTCTCCTCAGCTAACCCTTATCATCTATAGAATATCGAGCAAGTTGACTAGATGTCTCCCCTCGAATCAGCTTATCCATAATCTCAATTATCTGAGGGTCTTCCTTCTGCGAAGCCCCAACTTGATCCAGAAGGGTAGGCCTGAGCTCAAGAGATGCTAAAGAACCAGTCATCGACTCAACTGTCAAAGAAAAATCAAAGGTTGCCAAGAACTCTAAATTCTTCATCTCAACAAATAGAGGACTTAGTGTCAACCTTTTTCTACTCAACGCATCCGCTACAACATTCCCCTTGCCAGGGGTATAGGCTATATCAAAATCATAGGACGCCAAGAATTCCATCCATCTTTGCTGCCTCAAGTTCAGATCCTTCTGCGAAAAGAGATACTTCAAAGACTTATGATCAGTATACAGCTCAAATCTCTCCCCCAGAAGATAATGACGCCAAGCCTTGAGTGCATATACTATCGCTGCCAGCTCTAGATCATGAGTGGGATAATTCTTCTCATGCACCTTAAGTTGCCTACCACCAAAACATATAACTCTGCCCTCTTGCATTAGAACGGCGCCCAATCCCGTGCCACAAGCATCAGTGTACACGGTAAACATCTTACCACCATCGGGTAAAGCTAGAACTGGTGCTGAGGTAAGGGCTCTCTTGAGTCTCTGAAAAGCAAGCTCACAGTCCATATCCCAAGCAAAAACTAAGTGCTTCTTCGTCAACTTAGTAAGAGGAGCGGATATCTTCGCAAAGTCCTTGATGAACTTCCGGTAAAAACCCGCAAGACCTAGAAAACTTCTCACCTCGGTTGCATTCCTTGGAGTCTTCCAATCCTGAACTGCAACCACCTTAGCGGGATCCACCGCTAAGCCTTGCTTGGATACGATATGCCCAAGGAATCTAACTTCCCTTCTCCAAAAGTGACACTTGGAGAACTTGGCCTTTAACTGATGCGCTCTAAGCGTATCCATCACCTCTACAAGATGCCTCGCGTGCTCTTCTTCATCCTTGGAGAAGATCAGAATATCATCCACAAAGACCATGACAAACTTGTTCAAGAACTCTCGAAACACCCTACTCATCAAGTCCACGAAATACGCGGGTGCATTCGTCAAACCGAACGGCATAACAAGCCATTCAAAGAATCCATCTGGAGTTCTGAATGCAATCTTGTCTATACTATCTTCAGCTACTCTGAGCTAATGAAATCCAGTAGCAAGATCAAGCTGAGAGAAAACAGAAGCACCAACAAGCTGGTCAAAGAGATCATCGATCCTCGGTAACGGGTGTCTGTTCTTCTTAGTCAGCTTATTCAACTCTCGATAGTCAACACATAGTCGAAGAGAACCATCTGCCTTAGTAGCAAACACCACAGGTGCTCCCCATTCGGATATACTTCGTCTGATGAAATTCTTCTCAAGCAACTCCTTTACTTGCTTGCTGAGCTCCCGTCTCTCACGCGGAGACATGTGCCGAACGGGCAAAGAAACAGGCTTAGCATTATCCACCAGATAAATGCGAAAATCAATCTCTCGTTTAGGGGGCAACCCCTTAACTTCTTCAAAAACATCTGGATAATCTCGGACCACCCTTACAGACTGAAGGGCTTCCTCTGACGAGTCGAGAGATTCAAGATAGCACAACATGACGGGATCCTTCGGATTGCATGAAATCTCTAAGGTGTTGCCAAGGCGAGTCACAAGCCTCACAACCCTATGCTCACAATCAAGAATGGCTCCATATCTGGACAGCCAATCCATGCCCAATATCAACCCGTATCCCCTGAAACCAAGAACATACGCACTACACAAGAACTCTACACTGAGTATAGAGATCCTTAGGTCCTCACATATCATAGATAGATGAGCAGAACCCCCAATGGGATTCGAAACACAAACGGGATCATCCACTAAGCTAGTACTAAGATGCAAACTATCAACAAGATCAGATGAAATAAAGCTATGTGATGCACCAGAATCAAACAAGGTACGAACTGGAAGATCGGAAACATAAACAAGGTTCTCAACAGAAACACTACCTCGATCGGGAACTGGAGCGGTATTGAGAGCATGAACTTGCCCTCCTGAAGGTCCAGCCTACCCTTTCTTCTTCGGGCATTTCTTGCTGAAGTGTCCAGTATCACCACAGGAAAAACATCAACCACTAAGCTTCCTTTTCTTCTTCCTACAATCCTTAGCAAAGTGTCCAGGCACACCACAGTAATTGCACTTTCCCTTGCCTTTGTTGTTGTTCCCCTTCTTGTTCTTGCTCTGATTCCCCTGACTGCTTTGACCACCTTGATTGCCTTTACCTTGAGAATCAGTCTTCTTTGCTTGAGTATCACTTGACTTGACCTCTTTCTTTCCATCTCCCTGAAGTAGAGCCATATCGACCAAACTCTCAAAAGTAGCCCCATGCGGAATATGTGACATCGCTAAGCCCTGTAGCGGCTCATTCAATCCTCTAGCAAATCGAAGAGCCTTCTTCTCAGGAGTGTTCACCATATCCAAACCAAAACGGGCCAGCTGATTAAACTTGTTCACATACTCCTTGACAGACATATCACCTTGCTTTAATGCAATGAACTTCTCCATCTGCAAATTCGCCTCAGCAGAAGATAGAAACTTGGCCACAAATCTAGCCCTCAAATCGGCCCAAGTCTCGACAGGCCTCGTCCCATTGGTGACCTCCCACCAATAGGCTGCTTCGTCCTTCAAAAGCCATACTGTCAATAAGATCTTCCTCTCGTCATCAATCCTAAAGATAGCAAACAAGTCCTCAGTGTCTTTCAGCCAATTCCTAGCTTCAACAAAAGATTCCGTGCCTAGGAAATTATTGCCTCCCATCGCCTTGAAGTCTTTACAAACCTTCGTGAACTCAACCTGAGGATGCTGAGGGGGAGGAGGAGGAAGAGGAGCCTCAGCAACAGGAGGGGGAGGAACTTTAGCAACGGGAGGAGGAATATTAACCACTGGAGGAGGAGGAACAGGGACCACCGGAGGAGGGACATTAGGGGGAGGATTCTCAACTACAGGAGGAGGAGTGGGAGTAGGGTTTGCGGGGCCGGCTGCCGCCCTAGCTTCTAGACGTCTCCTATACCAGAGTGGCATATTTACTCCATCCGGGATGGCAAGATCCTCAGCCATACTGAAACGAAGGATAAGATGAGATTAGGTCAAGGGAACGAAGGATAACGCTAATGGCTTTTTGGGGAATAGCCTTTTAAAATACTAGACTTTTCTTTGGAAAATACTTTATACTTGTTTTGAAAATAGTTTTTCAAAAGTCTTTTAAAAACTTTTGTTCTTTCTTGTAAACCATATGCTCTGATACCAAATTTGTAACACCCCACCTCCGCTAGGGTCACTCTTTCGGGGGCACTAGCTTCTGGGGGGCGTTAGAACTGGGTAAGCATGCATAATGATACATCAAGGCAGAACAAGAACATAAATATATATGTAAAACAGAGTAAGCGAGAATAAAACAGCGGAATATCTCAAACCATCTCAAAACAAGTCTAGTACATCCTAAAGTCAACTGCCAAAATAAACATGTCTAGTACATCATAGATAGAAATACTGAAATACATAGTGCTATCCCCAAAATAAAGATGATAAACCATAGCGAGCTCAATGTCCAGACATACATGAGCTATCCAGCAAACAAGCAAGCGATCCAAGCTAAGCACCACTATTCCCTCCCTGAGAACCTGGGGGGGGGGGGGGGAAACGGAAGAAAAGAAGCGAAAGAAAACAGGTCAGTCAAAAAGACTGGTAAGCCCCACTACGATCAGTCTATAAACTAATAAAGTTAACATCATGATGGAAACTGAGATGAACATGCTGGCAATAGATAAAGGTGTCATCACATAAAGAAGATTAAGCTTTGCACCACAGTGTACTAGCAAACTAACATAACAGGTATTGATCCCTCAGCCCAAACTTTGGCCCAATAGCATGAGGTGACCTTAATACAAGGTCCAGCCCAACGGTCTAGTCGATCGGCTCCCTATAAACCTAACACGTCAAGTGTTGGTGTCCATACGGCCCACATATGGTTGTAGTCAGACTGTGCTGGGTCCACCTTCGCGTGTATCAAGCCCTCGGGTGTCAACCCCAGACACCTAAGCAATAATGCACAGTCTAAACCTACTGGTACCCGTGCCTCGAGTTTGTCTAACACTGGACTACGTGCACGTCCGTAGCCCGCTTGGACCCGCACCGCTGTACCACTCAGTCGTCGCTTTGGTCGCTTACATCCGTCCAGTAATCATGCCCCGCCCTAGCCTAGCCTCTAGGGTTGTGAATGATACCCAACTGGGATTACTGCTGGAACATACCACGTTGCTAGGGTTTTCTAAGAGGGTTAAGTGTGGTTTAAACCCTCACTAATCATGGATTTAATTAGTTAAGTGTAACCAACAGTTCACCACTTAACCCCATTTAATCCCTCGTATCCCCACAATTGGTTAAGTATTAGTGGGCCATGACTTAACCCTAATCATGAGGCATTAATTAATTTAATTGTGCCTTAACCTCTCACATTAGACTTTGTTGCGGTTACTAGTTAAGCCGGGTGGGTCCGGGTAGCTTTACACCACAACTTGGTCTAACCTCGGGTCCAAGGTACACATGACCAACTTCTCACATTGGGTCCTATTGTTTGTAGCAACTAGTTAAGCCGGTCGGTTCCGGGTAGGTTTACGCCACAAACTCAACCCAACCTCGAGTTGGCCACACTTATGTTTTCTAAGTGTCATGTCCACTTTATTTTCAAAACATAATCACAAGTTTAACAAATACTTGGGTAGACCTAACTTAATAGGTAAATTCCCAAGGGGTAGACCTAACTTAATAGGTAAATTCCCAATCTTATATTTTCATGTATTTTAAGTTTTACCCAAACCCCCCCCCCCCCCCCCCCAACGTCATTCTATCGCTTACATATTCGTCATAACGCATAAAGGATAGAAAGAGGGAACTTGATACAACGTACATGATAAATCTTACATATCATAATAAACATGCATAACATGTTGGACTTGCATAACTTAGCATAGTGAACTTGCATAAACATGCATAACTTGTTAAACTTGCAAATCATGGCATACTGAACTTGCATAAACATGCATAACTTGTTAAACTTGCAAATCATGGCATAGTGAACTTGCATAAACATGCATAACTTCTTAAACTTGCAAATCATGGCATAGTGAACTTGCATAAACATGCATAACTTGTTAAACTTGCAAATCATGGCATAGTGAACTTGCATAAACATGCATAACTTATCAAACATGTGTAACATGGCATAGTGAACTCGCATAAGCATGCATAACTTATTAATCATGCATAAATCCCAACTTTCATCACATATTAACATTAGAGTTTCTAAAATGAAGGTAAGAGGGCTTGCAAATATTATGAAGACACAAATCTACTAATAAAGATTGAGAAGCCCTTTATGCAAGCATATAAAAACCCAAAACAAAGCTCCAATTAACAAAAATCCCAAAAACTCTAGCTTAGCAATTAAAGCTTGCAACTTGATGATGTATGCAAGCTAATGATCATTCATACAACTTAGAAATGCTTGTATGAACATCAAAACCTTCATAGGAATGATTTTTGAAGAGGGTGGAGGCTAGGGTTTTTAGGTGGAGGCCATTTGAGAATTCAATTTGACATAGTTTGGTTGCTAGAATGAATAATGAGGTTTTAGGGTAGGATTAGGGGCTTATTTATAGAAGATTAGAGTGTTTTTAGCCCTAGGATTAACCCTAGGTTAGTTTAGGTCCGTCAGATTTCGGAATTCTCTAGAACCAAGCCACAAGACCAAGACCCAAAATGGTGCGCCAGGCAAAACTGCCCGGCCACCCTGTGTCGACAGGGCTGTCGACAGGGCTGTCGACACCCTGGGGACCCTGTCGACATGCCTGTCGACATGGGGGTCCTGGAGGGAGTTTTCCCGCCTGACTCAGTTAGCCCTAATCCTTGTTTTTAATTTAAAATTTAAATCTGTTTTTAATATGGAAATTTCTGAAAACTTCAATGGGCCTTAACTGGGTCATACGTACTCCGATTTTCGAAAACTCGGACTCTATTTCGCGTATTTTTCCGAGACGAACGCAATGACATAGCCCGTTTCCCTTGATTCAGATTGTAGAATTAAATTCTGCCTCGATTTATGTTATAACAGGTTATTGAAAATACGGGTTGTTACAGTTCTGATACCACGTGTAACACCCCATGTCCATTAATGTCACTCACAAAGGGAATGCATTAACTTCAATGGAGCATTTTAAGTGAATATAGAACAGAAAATCACAGAAAGACAGATATAATAGAGTACTTAAAAATTTAAAATTTATTTATTGCAGAAGACGGTAAATATGTTTGGTTACATCATTAAAACCAAAGACTAGAGTCAAGTACAAAATATCCATCTTGACAAAATAAGAGTATATAAAAATAAAAAGCATAATCCCAACTTCAATAGTCATGATAAAAGATAAGTTGAACTTCACTTCAGCAATCCAACTACTTCAGATAAGATCCAAGTCAAGTTCCACTAGTGCTAGTCCGACCCTGAGAACCTAAAGGGGGGGGGGGAGGGAAAGGAAGAAAAGAGGCGAAAACAAAGGGGGTCAGACATAACGTTTGGCGAGTCTGATAACTTTAGCAATATAACTTTTAAAGTAACTAGGATAAGCTATAACTGGAAGATAAGGTTTGACTATGAAACAAATGACAGAGTCAAAAAGGAGGAATAAGATAATGTTAAGTCGCGCTTCCACATACTTAAGGGTAATTACTAAGTTATAACGAACTAATACTAACTGCACCAACACTAGTCACTCTAAAAGTTGATCCCACCTACTGAACATAACAGATGTGATAATGTTAGTTTCGTGTACCCCTAGTAGATATCATAGGCGCCGCATGTCCCTATCTCCACTAGTTGGACCTACTAACCACCACATTTTAATTACAATATTTATAATATGGTAGTTGTACTCCTAGCATCTGTCATAGGTGCCGCCTGCTCCTATCTCCACTAGTCGTACCCACTACCTTCCTCATTGAATCGGCTCCCTAACTCGTAGATACCTGTGCTGGTCCCATAGTGGGGTGTATCATTTTCCAAAGTGGCAACCAGATACAACAAAAGATGCACGGCTTGTAACAACCCATGTTTTTATAACATGTAATAACCATAAATCATGGCAGAATTAATTATTGAAATAAGAATCAAGGGATACGATTACGCCATTGCGTTTGTCTCGAAATTCTTCTTGGAAACGAGTCCGAGTTTTAGAAAATCGGAGTCCGTATGACCAAGTTATGACCATTCGAAGTTTTCAGAAATTTTCAAATTCAAAACAGACTCAATTCGAATTCAAAATTCGAATTTCAAACTTCCAAATGGACTGGGTGGGAAAAATCCCGCCCAGGACTAGGTCGACCTGGGGATCGACTATGTAGTCGACCTACCCAGGGCCAGGTCGACCATATTTTCGACCTGGGGGTCGACCTGGTGCCCGAGCCCATTTCTGAAGCTAGATTCACTCTGATGTATGTGGCCTCATTTATGTCCACATTCGTTGACCTTACCCTATAAATACAGCACCTAACACCAGTCTCTCTACACCAAATTTCTTTTTGACCTTATGCTGCTCCGATTTTAGTTGAAAAGTTTGAGAGAGGGACTGCTTCTACTATGTTGAGACCGCGTTAAAGGAATTGCTGATTAGGGGACTTCTATTAGGACTTGACTAGGCAACAAACGACTATCTATTTCTAAATCTCGAACCACGATCTATAAGCCCTAGTTATTTTCAGATTTAAACTGTAAATGTATTATGATTATGATGTAAAATTGAAATTGGACCTATGTATGATGACTGTTTACATTCATTCTTGTTCATCTTGGATCTTGACTCTTGAATATTACTATGACTTCGATTTGGGGCCTACTCATGTTGTAAATCAAAAAGAGAAACCCTTCTTATTATCATGTTGAATCTGTTATTAGCCACATGTTTATGATTATCACCTTATGACATTAGTACCATGACTATACTATCATCTTATGACAATCGTTACTATGACTATACTATCACCTTATGATAGTCGTTACCATGACTATGCTATCACCTTATGACAACTGTTATTTTGACTAGTACCTTATCTTGCTAGATTTGGAATCTTTATGTTTGAGGCCAATATTTCATATGCCAGTAATGTTTTATTTCAAGTCATTTCATGCTATGCTAGTAGTCACTCTTGCCACCTTATACACATTTCTTTTTATGTCACTCCCTAGTTAGATTTGTTTTTATCGATTCGAACCTTCGTGCGATGGGAATACGTTTGGGTAGATTAGGTAAAATATGAATTAGCTTTAAACTTGAACATGAGCATTATTATGACTCGAACCTGAATATGGACATGAACTTTACACTATTTAGCATAAAACATGGCTTGAAAACTCGACATGAATCTAAACATGAAAACTTGAATGTGGGCATGACAGTTAGATAAACTTGAAAATGTCCAACTCGAGGTTGGGTTGAGTTTGCAGTGTAATTCTGCCCAGAACCGCCCGACAAATCCAGTGGCTGCAAACAATAAGGATCCAATGTGGGTAATTGGTCATATCGCACGTAAAAACCCGAGGTTAGACTTTGTTGTGGTGTAAATTTGCCCAGAATCGCCCGGCAAATCCAGTAACCATAACAGTTAGTCTAATGTGAGAGGTTGGCGTGCACTAATGAATTAATGCCACATGATAGGGTTAAGTCATGAACCACTTGAATATACTTAACCACTTGACACGATGACTTGATAGGGTTAAGTCATGAACTGCTTGAACAGACTTAACCGACTTGATACATGATCTAGATAGGGCTAAGTCACGAATTTGAATGACAACACTTAACCCATTAGAAACCCTAGTTACGCAGTCCTTTTCAGCAGTAACCCACTTAGATGTATCACGATACCCAGGGACTAGGCAGGGTGGGGCACGATTACTGGGCTGACTGTAAGCGACCAGAACGATGGCTGAGTAGGTGCGCCATTGTAGGTTCAGGCGGGCTGTGGTCATGCACGTAGTCCGGAGTTGAAAAAGCAGGCATTGGGCACCCGTAGATTTACACTGTGCGTGCTTGATTCATGTCGGTGTTTGGCGCCATAGGACTTGATACACCCTATGGTGGACCTAGCACAGGTAACTACATTTCTGGATAGGGCCGTATGATACAGACACATGACGAGCTAGGACTTGTAGGGAGCCGATCGATTAGTAGATCGTACCGTAGGACCCCATAATGGGTCACTTCATGACACTAGGCTAAGGGATCATTTCATGGTTAATACTTGATATGGGTTAGAATACTAGTACAGTTGGTGGAGCATACCTAGAACATGCGATGCCAGACTTGACTTATCTTATTATCTTAATTACCCAACTAGTTCTGTTATCATCCTTATGTTTAATTCCAGTTTTCACATATCATGTTACCTTTACTAGTTTTCATACTGAAAGTCACTAGGGCTTACCAATCTTTATGACTGATCCTTTTTCTTTCGCCCCTTTTTCTTTCGTTTCCCCCCCCTCAGGTTCCCGGGGAGGAAACACTAGCTCTTAGCTTGGATTCAACTTGCTTTCTGACAGCTCATGTACGGTTTGGTCTTGGGCTATGCTATGGCTGCTTCTGCTATTAATGGGGAATAATTTACTTTTGTTTTAAAGTTTATGCTTCTTTACTATGAACTTGATGTAATGGAATAATTTGTATCTTGGATATATGAGCTTTTGACTCTTTTCTTGGAAATAATAAAAAGTTGGTTTTTAATTTCTACCGCTGCTTTATTTATGTTCTGCCTTGTGATATCTCTGTGCATGTTTACTTAGATAATATTCCACCAAAACTAGTGCATTCCCTTTGTGAGTGACCCTAGCGGAGTTGGGGTGTTACAATTTGGTATCAGAGAAGAAGGTTACCAGGCTTGGCAAAATTTTTAAAACCTTATGAAACTGTTTTCAAAACCATTTATAAAGAAGAATTTTTCAAGAAAAAGTTTTATGTTTAAAAAGGTTATTCCCCAAGAAGCCATTAGCACTTCGCTTTGTTTCCTCGTTTGAATCTTTTCTTTTCATTTTTCAGCATGGCCGATCTTAACCTTCCTGAGGGAATAGCTGTGCCTGGATGGTTTCGAAGGTACTTAGAAGCCAGGGCCAACGACACGGGCACGGCTGACATCCCACCTCCTCCACCCCCAGTGGCCGTAGTTCCTCCTCCTCCTAGTACCGCCTTTGCCAAAATATGCAAAGACTTTAAAGCGATGGGCGGCAAGAACTTCGTTGGAACTGAAACCTTCGTTGAGGCACGAAACTGGCTAAAGGAAACATAAGACTTGTTCATTATCTTTGATATGGAGGACCATAGGAAAGTTCAGTTGGCAGCATGGTTGTTGAAAGAGGAAGCTGCATTTTGGTGGGAAGTCACCAATGCTACCAGGCCAGTTGAGACTTGGGCAGACTTTAGAGAAAGGTTTGGGCTCAAATTCCTATCGTCGGCAGAGGAAAACCTGCAGATGGAGAGGTTCCTAGCACTCAAGCAAGGGGATATGTCTGTGAGGGAGTACGTGAATAAGTTCAATCAGCTTGCTCGGTTCGGTTTGGATTTGGTCAACATAGCCCAGAAAAAGGCTGTACGCTTTGCTCGAGGATTGAATGAACCACTACACATCTTGGCCCTAACTCATATACCCATGGGGGCGACCTTTGAAAGCTTGGTGGATATGGCTCTACTCCATGAGGAAGACAAGAATAGCAAGAAGGAGGTTAAGCCTAATGAGAGTCAGAATAATAAGGCTGACTTCAAGAAGGGGAACAACAAGAATAATAAGAATAACAAGAGCAACAACAAATCACGTGAGATGAGGAAGTGCAACTTCTGTGGTATTACAGGACATCTAGCTAAAGACTTTAGAAAGAAGAAGAGGAAGTTGGGTGAATGCTTTCATTGTGGAGATACTGGACACATCAGCAAGGATTGCCCTAAGAAACAAGAGCAGGGGCAAGGGCAGACTAAGCGAGCAAGACCTTCTGGAGGGCAGTTGCATGCTCTCAACACCGCTCCAGCTCCTGACCGAGGTAGTAATATTTCCGTAGAAAGCCTTGTTTGCATTTCTGACTTTCCTGTTCGAACTTTATTTGACTCTGGCGCATCGCATACTTTTATTTCTTCTGATATTGTTGAAAATATGCACCTAAGTACTAGTCTGGTTGAGGATCCCGTTATAGTTTTTATCCAATTAGGGGCTTCGCCCATTTATCTATAATGTGTGTGGATTTGAGGATCTCTATCTTAAGCGTAGAATTCAGATGTAATGCTTATGTTCTCGGATTTATGGGATACGGTTTGATCCTAGGTATGGACTGGCTGTCCGATTATGGAGCCATTCTTGATTTTGAACGAAGGGTAGTGAGGCTCATGACTCGCCTTGATAATACCCTTAAAATTTTTTGTAACCCTAAGGGTCCGGTCATGTTATGTTATCTTGAATCCCTTGACTCATCCGACGATAATTTGCAATCTGTAAGAGTGGTCCGAGAATATCCAAATATCTTTGATGAAGTGACTGGATTACCTCCTAAACGCGAGATAGAGTTCCGAATTTATCTTGTTGATAATGCCAAGCCAGTTTCATTGCCCGTTAGGCACATGGCCCCAAGAGAAAGAAGAGAGCTCAGAAAACAAATCAACGAGTTGCTTGAGAAAAATTTCATAAGACGAAGAATTTCTGAATAGGGTGCTCTGGTAGTATTCGCTACTAAGGCGGATGGATCGCTTCGTCTATGCGTAGATTATTGTGAGTTAAACAAGCTGACAAAGAAGAATAGGCAACCACTACCAAGAATCGACGATCTGTTTGACCAGCTGGTGGGAGCATCTGTTTTCTCTCAACTCGATCAAGCCACAGGATTCCATCAGCTCAGAGTGGCTGAGGATAGCTTTGACAAAACTGCGTTTAGGACTGCGGATGGGTTCTTCGAATGGCTCGTTATGCCGTTTGGGTTAACGAATGCACCCACATAGTTTGTAGATTTGATGAGCAAGGTGTTCCGGAAGTTCCTTAACAAGTTTGTGGTAGTTTTCGTGGATGATATTTTGATATTCTCAAAAGATGAAGAAGAGCATGCTAGGCATCTCAAGGAAGTCATGGAAATGCTTAGAGCACACCAGTTTAAGGCTAAGTTCTCCAAATGCCATTTTTGGAGGAAGGAAGATCGGTTCCTTGGACATGTAGTTTCTAAGCAAGGCATAGCCGTAGACCCCGCAAAGGTAGTTGCGGTACAGAACTGGAAAATTCCTAAGAATGCAACGGAGGTGAGGAGCTTTCTCAGTTTGGCGGGCTACTACAGGAAGTTCATTAGGGACTTCGCTAAGATTTCAGCCCCTTTTACTAAATTAACAAAGAAGAACCTACCTTTTGCATGGGACCTAGAATGTGATGCTGCTTTTCAGAGACTTAAGAGAGCCCTGACCACAGCTCCAGTCTTAGCATTACCCAATGGAGGTAAGATGTTTTCCGTGTACACAGATGTGTGTGGCACGGGGTTAGGCGTTGTCCTAATGCAAGAAGGAAGAGTAATATGTTACGGGGGCAGACAACTTAAAGTCCATGAGAAAAACTATCCCACACATGACTTGGAGTTGGCCGCGATTGTTTTTTCACTTAAAGCTTGGCCCCATTATCTTCTAGGGGAGAGGTTCGAGCTATATACCGACCACAAATCACTTAAGTACCTTTTCTCATAGAAAGACTTGAATCTAAGACAACAGCGGTGGATGGAGTTCTTGGCATCATATGACTTCTAAATAGCTTATACCCCTGGCAAGGGTAATGTGGTGGCAGACGCGCTACGTAGAAAAAGGCTGACTTTGAGCCCCTTGTTTGTCGGAATGAAAAGCCTTGAGTTTATAGCAACCTTTGATTTTACACCTGATGTTGAGTCATTGACTGCCACGTTTGCTTCTCTTGAGTTAAGACCTACACTTCAAGATCAAGTATGGACTTCACAGAAGGAAGACCCACAGTTAGTTGAAATCATGGACAAGCTGATTAGAGGTGATACGTCAAGTCGCCTCGGTAGGTATGCCATAGATAATAAGGGATGGCTAAGGCGCGATGGAAGGTTATGTGTCCCACAAGTGGGAGACTTAGTAAGGAGAGTTCTCGAAGAAGCGCACCACTCAAAGATGACTATACATCTCGGAGGGGATAAGATGTACAGGGATATGAAATGCATTTTCTTTTGGGATGGAATGAAAAAGGACGTGGCAGAGTTCGTTTCGAAGTGCATGGTGTGCCAACAAGTAAAGGCTGAGTCGAAGGAGCCCGGTGGGCGATTACATCCTTTGGAAGTTCTGCAATGGAAATGGGAGAGTATCTCGATGGATTTTGTGGATGGGCTGCCTAGGTCTAGGAAGGGAAATACTAGTATATGGGTCATAGTTGATAGACTCACGAAAAGCGCTCACTTCATTCCGGTGAAGAGCAAGAGGACCGCATCAGGGCTAGCGTCTATTTACCTTCGCGAGATAGTACGATTGCATGGAGTTCCTTCTAGTATAGTTAGTGATCATGACCCGATTTTCACTAGCCAGCTTTGGAATAGTCTGCAAGAAACAATGGGAACCCGATTGAACTTAAGCACGGCCTATCACCCACAGGCGGATGGATAAACAGAAAGGGTAAATAGTGTACTAGAAGATCTCCTGAGGCTATGCATTCTTGACTTTGGTGGTACTTGGAAGACCATCTTCCTCTCGTGGAGTTTGCGTATAATAACAGTTACCAAGCTAGCATCGGAATGGCACCGTTCGAAGACCTATATAGAAGACCGTGCAAGTCGCCAACTTGTTGGTGGGAGACGACAGACAGACTTATACTTGGGCCTGACATGATAAGGGAAACTTCTGAGAAGATTGAGTTGATATGAAGGCGGATGAAAACGGCCCAAGATAGACAGAAATCTTATGCGGACCAGAGAAGGACAGACTTAGAGTTCGAAGTCGGAGATATGGTCTTTATAAAGGTTTCTCTGTTACGCAATGTAGTTCGTTTTGGAGCAGTTGGAAAGCTATCACCAAGATTTGTAGGACCGTTCCCCATCATTGAGAGGATTGGACGGATGGCTTACAAGGTAGACTTACCCGAGAAGTTGTCTGGAGTACACAATGTCTTTCACGTTTCGCATCTCCGGAAGTGTTTGCATGAGTCAGCCGAAGTGGTTGAGCCAAGCATCTTTGAAGACGTGGAAGTGGAGAAAGGAGCAACATTGAGGCGAGTTCCGATTCGTATCTTAGGAACGGAGATTAAGAAGCTAAGGAATCGAGAAGTCAAGCTAGTGAAAGTGCAGTGGAGTGAAGCCCTAGAGGACGCAACTTGGGAAACCGAAGAAAAGATATGCGTGCTTTACCCATTTCTTTTTGAGGGTACATTCTCGATCTCTTTTTCCTTGAAAACCTTTTTGTATCATGCTTCTAGTATCTATGTTTGTCTTGTTATCTTCTCGATCTTATCTTGAGAACCTTAGGTAGAGCTGTATGAATGTCAACATGTGATTGAAACATGTTATCGTTGCAAATGGTTGCAAGTGGTTGCATGTGGTTGCTAGTGGATGCATGACACACAATAGGCACTAGATAGGCTCAGTAACATTTTCATGTTGCATATGCATCGGTGCTTATACTTGTACATGGATGGAACTTGTTATGCTATCACTTGGATGTTGCATATGGATGAATGACTGTGCACTCATGTAGAGATTATAAACTATGCTAGGAATTTGCATGCATGTTGGATTCATGACACTAACATATTTTGCATTAAGGAGGTTTACAAAATCAGTAACCGCCTGATCTTTTGCATTAGATAAAGTTCATATACACACACTTTCTGCATATGTTCATACAGCACTAGAAGTGTTTTAAGGACAATGTTTGCCTGTGGATGATGCTTTGAGTAGATGGTTGATTGGATGGTAGGACACATCCTCCCTAACTTAGAGATTTCGTGGACGAAATCCTTTAAGGAGGGAAGAATGTAACAACCCGTGTTTTTATAACGTGTAATAACCATAAATCAAGGAAGAATTAATTTTTGAAATAAGAATCAAGGGAAATGGGTTACGCCATTGTGTTCGTCTCGAAATTCTGCTTGGAAACGAGTTCGAGTTTTCGAAAATCGGAGTCCGTATGACCAAGTTATGACCATTCGAAGTTTTCAGAAATTTTCAAATTCAAAACAGACTAAATTCGAATTCAAAATTCGAATTTCAAACCTCCAAATGGACTGGGGGGGATAAATCCCGCCCAGGACCAGGTCGACCTGGGGTCGACTATGTAGTTGACCCACCCAGGGCCAGGTCGACCATAGTGTCGACCTGGGGGTCGACCTGGTGCCCAAGCCCATTTCTGAAGCTAGATTCACTCTGATGTATGTGGCCTCATTTCTGTACACATTCGTTGACTTGACCCTATAAATACAGCCCCTAACACCAGTCTCTCTACACCAAATTTATTTCTGACCTTATGCTTCTCTGATTCTGGTTGAAAAGTTTGAGAGAGGGATTGCTTCTACTACGTTGAGATTGCGTTAAAGGAATTGCTGATTATGGGACTTCTATTAGGACTTGACTAAGCAACAAACGACTCTCTTTTTCTAAATCTCGAACCACGATTTGTAAGCCCCAGTTATTTTCAGATTTAAACTGTAAATGTATTATGAATATGATGTAAAATTGAAATTTGACCTATGTATGATGACTGTTTACATTCATTCTTGTTCATCTTGGATCATGACTCTTGAATATTACTATGACATCGATTTGGGGCCTATTCATGTTGTAAATCAAAAAGAGAAACCCCTCTTATTATCATGTTGAATCTGTTATTAGCCACATGTTTTTGATTATCACCTTATGATAATCGTACCGTGACTATACTATCATCTTATGACAATCGTTACAATGACTATACTATCACCTTATGACAGTCGTTACCATGACTATACTATCACCTTGTGACAACTGTTATTTTGACTAGTACCTTATCTTGCTAGATTTGGAATCTTTATGTTTGAGGCCAATATTTTATATGCCAGTAATGTTTTATTTCAAGTCATATCATGCTATGCTAGTAATCAATCTTGCCACCTTATACCCATTTCTTTTTATGTCAATCCTAGTTAGATTTATTTGCATCGATTCGAACCTTCGTGCGATGGGAATACGATTTGGGTAGATTAGGTAAAATATGAATTAGCTTTAAACTTGAACATGAACATTATTATGACTCAAACCTGAATATGGACATGTACTTGACACGATTTGGCATAAAACATGACTTGAAAACTCGACATGAATCTAAACATGAAAACTTGAACGTGGGCATGACAGTTAGATAAACTTGAAAATGGCCAACTCGAGGTTGGGTTGAGTTTGCAGTGTAAATCTGCCCGGAACCGCCAGGCAAATCTAGTGGCTGCAAACAATAGGATCCAATGTGGGTAGTTGGTCATATCGCACGTAAAAACCCGAGGTTAGACTATGTTGTGGTGTAAATCTGCCGGGAACCTCCTGGCAAATCCAGCAACCACAACAGTTAGTCTAATGTGAGAGGTTGGCGTGCACTAATGAATTAATTCCACATGATAGGGTTAAGTCATGAACCACTTGTATATAATTAACCAACTTGACACGATGACTTGATAGGGTTAAGTCCTGAACTGCTTGAACACACTTAACCAACTTGATACATGATCTTGATAGGGTTAAGTCACGAATTTGAATGACAACACTTATCCCATTAGAAACCCTAGTTGCGCGGTCCTTTTCAGTAGTAACCCACTTAGATGTATCACGATACCCTGGGACTAGGCAGGGTGGGGCACGATTACTGGGCTAACTGTAAGCGACCAGAACGACGGCTGAGTAGGTGCGCCATTGTAGTTCAGGCGTGCTATGGTCGTGCACGTAGTCCGGAGTTGAAAAACCAGGCATTGGGCACCCGTAGATTTACACGGTGCATGCTTGATTCATGTCGGTGGTTGGCACCATAGGACTTGATACACCCTATGGTGGACCTAGCACAAGTAACTACATTTCTGGATAGGGACGTATGACACAGACACATGACGAGCTAGGACTTGTAGGGAGCCGATCGATTAGTTGATTGTACCGTAGTACCCCGTAATGGGTCACTTCATGACACTGGGCTAAGGGATCATTTCATGGTTAATACTTGATATTGGTTAGAATACTAGTACAGTTGGTACAGCAAACCTTGAACATGCGATGCCAGACTTGACTTATCTTGTTATCTTAATTACCCAACTAGTTCTGTTATCATCCTTATGTTTAATTCCAGTTTTCACATATCATGTTAACTTTACTAGTTTTCATATTGAAGGTCACTAGGGCTTACCAGTCTTTATGACTGACCCTTTTTCTTTCACCCCTTTTTCTTTCGTTTCCCTCCCCCAGGTTCCCAGGGAGGAAACACTAGCTCTTTGCTTGGATTCAACTTGCTTTCTGACAGCTCATGGACGGTTTGGTCTTGGGTATGCTATGGCTGCTTCAGCTATTTATGGGGAATAATTTACTTCTGTTTTAAAGTTTATGCTTCTTTACTATGAGCTTGATGTAATGGAATAATTTGTATCTTGGATATATGAGCTTTTGACTCTTTTCTTGGAAATAATAAAAAGTTGGTTTTAATTTCTACCGCTGGTTTATTTATGTTCTGCTTTGTGATATCTCTGTGCATGTTTACCTAGATAATACTCCACCAAAACTAGTGCATTCCCTTTGTGAGTGACCCTAGCGGAGGTGGGTTGTTACATGGCTTATGCGTACACGATGCAACAATGTCTTACCTACCAGCCCGGGCCCACGCACGCACATGACCCTGTTGGACTTGCGTTGCCACCGCTAACCTGTTTTGGCCTCTTATAGTCAAGCCCCAGCAAGCGTGTCCCGTCCTCGACTTGGGTCGAGCTCACAAAGGTACTTATGGGTTACTGGTTCGAAACGGGCCCCCATTACTTGACACAAGCTTTCCACCTAAGCTTGGTCCCCACTAATACATCCCGCTTAACCCCTTCTTATTCATGTCCACTTACATGTTTAAATTCGGTTAAGTGTTTCTATTTGTATTTCCACATGCTACCCAAGGCACCCACTTAACCCGCATGTCCTACTTACATGTTTATCTTGGTTAAGTGCTACTAATCGTATTCCCTCATGTCACCCACATGCCCCCATTACATGTTTCGATTTGGGTAGATTAGGTAAAATATGAATTAGCTTTAAACTTGAACATGAACATTATTATGACTCAAACCTGAATATGGACATGTACTTGACACGATTTGGCATAAAACATGACTTGAAAACTCGACATGAATCTAAACATGAAAACTTGAACGTGGGCATGACAGTTAGATAAACTTGAAAATGGCCAACTCGAGGTTGGGTTGAGTTTGCAGTGTAAATCTGCCCGGAACCGCCAGGCAAATCTAGTGGCTGCAAACAATAGGATCCAATGTGGGTAGTTGGTCATATCGCACGTAAAAACCCGAGGTTAGACTATGTTGTGGTGTAAATCTGCCGGGAACCTCCTGGCAAATCCAGCAACCACAACAGTTAGTCTAATGTGAGAGGTTGGCGTGCACTAATGAATTAATTCCACATGATAGGGTTAAGTCATGAACCACTTGTATATAATTAACCAACTTGACACGATGACTTGATAGGGTTAAGTCCTGAACTGCTTGAACACACTTAACCAACTTGATACATGATCTTGATAGGGTTAAGTCACGAATTTGAATGACAACACTTATCCCATTAGAAACCCTAGTTGCGCGGTCCTTTTCAGTAGTAACCCACTTAGATGTATCACGATACCCTGGGACTAGGCAGGGTGGGGCACGATTACTGGGCTAACTGTAAGCGACCAGAACGACGGCTGAGTAGGTGCGCCATTGTAGTTCAGGCGTGCTATGGTCGTGCACGTAGTCCGGAGTTGAAAAACCAGGCATTGGGCACCCGTAGATTTACACGGTGCATGCTTGATTCATGTCGGTGGTTGGCACCATAGGACTTGATACACCCTATGGTGGACCTAGCACAAGTAACTACATTTCTGGATAGGGACGTATGACACAGACACATGACGAGCTAGGACTTGTAGGGAGCCGATCGATTAGTTGATTGTACCGTAGTACCCCGTAATGGGTCACTTCATGACACTGGGCTAAGGGATCATTTCATGGTTAATACTTGATATTGGTTAGAATACTAGTACAGTTGGTACAGCAAACCTTGAACATGCGATGCCGACTTGACTTATCTTGTTATCTTAATTACCCAACTAGTTCTGTTATCATCCTTATGTTTAATTCCAGTTTTCACATATCATGTTAACTTTACTAGTTTTCATATTGAAGGTCACTAGGGCTTACCAGTCTTTATGACTGACCCTTTTTCTTTCACCCCTTTTTCTTTCGTTTCCCTCCCCCAGGTTCCCAGGGAGGAAACACTAGCTCTTTGCTTGGATTCAACTTGCTTTCTGACAGCTCATGGACGGTTTGGTCTTGGGTATGCTATGGCTGCTTCAGCTATTTATGGGGAATAATTTACTTCTGTTTTAAAGTTTATGCTTCTTTACTATGAGCTTGATGTAATGGAATAATTTGTATCTTGGATATATGAGCTTTTGACTCTTTTCTTGGAAATAATAAAAAGTTGGTTTTAATTTCTACCGCTGGTTTATTTATGTTCTGCTTTGTGATATCTCTGTGCATGTTTACCTAGATAATACTCCACCAAAACTAGTGCATTCCCTTTGTGAGTGACCCTAGCGGAGGTGGGTTGTTACATGGCTTATGCGTACACGATGCAACAATGTCTTACCTACCAGCCCGGGCCCACGCACGCACATGACCCTGTTGGACTTGCGTTGCCACCGCTAACCTGTTTTGGCCTCTTATAGTCAAGCCCCAGCAAGCGTGTCCCGTCCTCGACTTGGGTCGAGCTCACAAAGGTACTTATGGGTTACTGGTTCGAAACGGGCCCCCATTACTTGACACAAGCTTTCCACCTAAGCTTGGTCCCCACTAATACATCCCGCTTAACCCCTTCTTATTCATGTCCACTTACATGTTTAAATTCGGTTAAGTGTTTCTATTTGTATTTCCACATGCTACCCAAGGCACCCACTTAACCCGCATGTCCTACTTACATGTTTATCTTGGTTAAGTGCTACTAATCGTATTCCCTCATGTCACCCACATATCACCCACTTAACCCCCATGTGCCACTATATGTTTACTTTGGTTAAGTGTTACTTAATTTATTACTACCGTAACCCCTGTAGGACCTCTCACATTAGGCTGGCATTTGTGGCTGCTGGATTTGCCGGGCGGGTTCGGGTAGTCTTACACCACAAATGAGCCAAACCTCGTGTCCATACAACCGTTACACATTTAATTTGGGCCTTTGACCTCTCACATTGGGCTACCATTTATGGCATCTGGATTTGCCGGGAGGGTCCGGGCAGTCTTACACCACAAATGAGTCCAACCTCGTGTCTTAGGCATTGATTATTATACATAATCTTTTCACGCCAAATTTGGATTAATTATCCCTATTCAACTTTGTCAGTAAATTCCAAATTTACTTATGTCCATAATTTGTCACCTAAATTATGTTCATATATTTATGGTATATAAATTATACCAATTAACATCACCAATTAATTATATGCCTTTTTTAAGGCTTATGTCCATAATTGTCACTTAAATTATGTTCATTACTGCACATTAATTACCAATTAATGCCTTAATTAAATTTTATGCCTTTAAGGCAATTTACACTGATTTCATTATGCAAATTATACCAATTAGTGTCTCCAATTAATTATATGACTTTTAAGGCCATTACATGCCAATTCACAATATGTGTGTAACAACCCATATTTTTATAATATGTTAAACTCATAGATGAAGGAAGAATTATATTTTAACTTAAGAATCAGGGGAAACGGGTTGCGTCATTGCGTTCGTCTTGAAATTTTACAGGAAATAGAGTCTGAGTTTTCGAAAATCGGAGTCTGGATGAAGAAGTTATGGCCTGTACATGTTTCAGCAGTTTTCGGGCAGCACTGGACCAAGGGGTCGACCATAGGGTCGACCTAACCCCCCATGTCGACCATAGGGTCGAACTACCCCCCAGGTCGACCATAGTCTCGACCTCCCCCATTACAGGTCGACCTGGTCGACCTGTTTTGACCCAGAACTCATTTTTGAAGCCTGAGACATGTTTTGATGGTCCGGATTGATTCTAGGATTAATCTAAGGGCCTAAAATAGTTGCTACCCCTATAAATACATCCTAAGACTAGCCTAATTCATACAAATCATTCTTACACTGCTATGTTGCTAATTCACCTCTTGAACCATCGCCGCCGTCTCCAAATTAAAGCTTAAGCATTCAAACTCGATTCAAATCAAAGATCAACGCTTCTACAACAATTCAAGAGAATAGATCAGTGACACCACAACAATTCGACGACTAATTTCTAGACTTGACTTCTAAATTTCTTAGACCACGATCTGTAAGTTCTAGTTACTTTTAGATAAAAACTATAAATATAATATGGGCATTTTAAATTGGAATTGATTTATGTATGATTCATATCTATTCTTGTTTTCTTCTTTGATCTTGACTATTGGGAATATTGCCTACGATGTTGAAACTATTATTAATGGCCTAAGACTATGACTGTGCCTATGACTGTGGACATAATATTTTGCCTATGACTATGACGGTGAACATAAGACAATGCCTATGACTATGACAGTGAACATAAGGCTGCCTATGACTAATAAGACTATGCCTATGGCTATGACGGTGAACATAAGACTGCTAATGACTATGAACAATATGACTATTGCTTATGACTATGACAAGGACAAGTATGACTAATCACCTATGAATCATGACCATAAGGTTATTGCCTAGAATTATGACTATGAAATTGGATCTAAGCTTGACTTTCTTTATTTATCCTTGGATCTTGATTTTGGGGATTTTTCTATTTAAGTTAGATCTATCCATGTTCTTGAATCTAGATTAGTATTCAAACCTTTTTATGTTCGTAATGTTATCAAATTTATATGCCTGTGATTTTTTAATCAATTTATTCAGTTATATCATACCTTGAAAATAGATTGATTATGTTATTGAATGATATTGATCTATTCCTGTGGTTCTATTATATTGTCATGTTGAATTGGGAATTAATGAATAATTCGGTTCATGTGTATATGAACTTGTAGTATAACCTGTTATGACAAGTTGTGTAGTTTATCATGTTATGCAAGTTTTAGGTCGTAAAATCATATCACATATGTGACCAAATGTCAAGATCTACATGTTTATGTGTATATGTTAAACCTATGACATATTTCAAGTTCACACTTATTCATATGCTCGTGATTGATTTGCAAGTTCACATATATGTAAGTTGATTTAGTCTATGTTGCAAGTTCACATATATGTATGTTGATTTAGTCTACGTTGCAAGATTCACACCTACGATACTCGTGTTGACTATTTTGCAAGTTCACACCTATGATGTTCATATTGACTATGCCGAAAATGCCAAGTTTACACCTATGTCATGTTTATGTTAATGAATTACTTTATGCAAATTTTGCGTATGTTAAATTAGGCTAAGTTTTTAGCCTAATATTATTTGTCAAAAATCATGCGAACGAGAAATTAGGCTAAGATGGTTAGCCTAATATTTAGACGGGGTAACGTTGGGAAAAATTGGTAATCATAAGAAGCTTGGCATGAATCTTGCCTTGAAAACTTGACAAGAAATCAACAGGAAACTTGCCTTGAAAACTTGACACGAACTTGACATGAATCTTGAACATGGATATGACACTAGGATGAACTTGAAAATGGCCAACTCGAGGTTGGGTTGAGTTTGCAGTGTAATTCTGCCCAGAACCGCCCAGCAAATCCAATTACCGCAAACAATAGGATCCAATGTGGGTAGTTGGTCATATCGCATTTGAAAACCCGAGGTCAGACTGAGTTGTGGTGTAATTCTGGCCGGAACCGCCTGACATATCCAGTGACCGCAACAACAGGTCTGATGTGAGAGGTTGGGGTGCATTAATGAATTAATGCCACATGATAGGGTTAAGTCATGAACATGAAAGACAATACTTAACCAACTTGAAATATGATTGGTAGGGTTAGGTCATGAACTTGAACGACAACACCTAACCAACTTAACACGTGAATGGTAGGACTAAGTCACGAACTTAAATGACAACACTTAGCCAACATGATATGCTAGACTGATGGGGTTAAGTCTCGAATTTAAATGACAACACTTAACCTATTAGATGGAAACCCTAGTTACGCTGTCCATTTCAGTAGTAACCCACTAGAACTATCATGGTACCCTGGAACTAGGCAGGGGGGCACGATTACTGGGCTGATTGTAAGCGACCAGAACGACGGCTGTGTGGGTGCGCCAGTGTAGGTTTTAACAGAGTGCGGGCGTGCACACACTCTGGAGCAGAAAAAGCAGGCATTGGGCATCAGTAGGTTTCTCTGTGCATTCTTGATTCGTGTCGGTGGTTGGCACCATAGGGCTTTATACACCCTATGGTGGACCTAGCACAGGTGACTACATTCGTGATTGGGCCATATGATACAGAAACACAATGAGCTAGAACTCGTAGGGAGCCAATCGATTAGTGAATCATTCCGTTTGACCTAGTAATGGGTCATTCACGATTTTGGGCCAAGGGATCATTTCATGATTAATACTTGACATGGATTGGGCTACTAGTACAGTTGGTGCAACGAACCTTGAACATGCAATGCTATACCTGACCTATTCTTGATTTATCATGTTATCTTAGTCTATCTTATCCATCTTAACTTCATACTTATGTTTACTTTCGGTTTATACATGTCATGTTACCTTTACATGTTTTTATGCTGAAAGTCACTCGGACTTACCAGTCTTTATGACAGACCCGTTTCCTTTCGCCTCTTTTTCTTTCGTTTCTTCCACCAGGTTCTCAGGGAGGAAACTCTAGCTCTTAACTTGGATTTAGCTTGCTTTCGGTCAGCTCATGTACGGTTTGATCTTGAGTTATGTTATGGCTGCATTTTCTGCTATTTTTAGGGAATAATTTACTTTGTTATTTTAATTTTATGCTTCTTTATTTAGAACTTGATGTAATGGAATAAAGGAAACTTGTACTTTGGATATATGAGGTTTTGACACTTTTCTTGAAAGTAATAAGAATTGGTTTTTAATTTCTACCGCTACTTTATTTATGTTCTGTCTTGTGATATCTCTGTATACGTTTACCTATATAATGCTCCACCAAAACTAGTGCATTCCCTTTGTGAGTGACCCTAACGGAGGTGGGGTGTTGCATTTGGTATTAGAGCAGAAGGTTACAAGGCTGGGCAAAAGCTTTTCAAAACCTTCTGAACTATTTTCAAAACTGTTTACAAAGAAGAATTTTTCAAGAAAAGTCTTGTTTTATTTAAAGGCTATTCCCCAAAAGCCGTTAGCATTATCCTTTGTTTCCTCATTTGAATCTCTTTTCCCCAAAAGCCATTAGCATTATCCTTTGTTTCCTCATTTGAATCTATTTTCCTTTATTTTCTCCATCTGCAGTCGCAGTAGTTTTTATCTACGGCTAATATTCTTTCTAGCTTCGTAGAGGGTTTTCCATACGATGGAAATAGTTTTCGTGAGGATTGTTAACATGTTACATAGGGAAGGTATGAGTGATAAGTTAAGGCGGATGAGTCTCAGAACGAGAAGAAAGACTTCCACAAGGGAGGCGAGAACAACGACAACAATAATAACAAGTCACGTGATAAGAGGAAGTGCAACTTCTGTGGCATAGTTGGGCAAGTTATCAAGGATTGTAAAAGAAGGGAAAAGAAGATAGGTGTGTTCTTTCAATGTGGTGAGCTTGGACATATCAGCAAGAACTGCCCTAAGAAGCAAGAGCAAGCCCTACAGGCAGGACCTTTTGGGGGTACATCTTTAACTTCTTCTCCTAGATACTTTGTTTTATCTTGCTTATCTTCTCAATCCTATCTTGATAACCTTAGGAAGAACCCTTTTGGATGTAAACATGTGCTTGAAAACATGTTATGGTTGATGTTTGCAAATGGTTGCAAGTGGTTGCTCGCGGATTCATAACACATATTAGGCACTAGATCGGCTCAGACACGTTTTCAAATTGCATATGCATGAGTGTTTATACTTGTTTATGGATGAAATCGAATGTGTTATCATGTGAATGTTGCATATGGATGAATGTTTGTGCACACATAAAGTGTTTATGTGACTAGGATTTTTTGCATACATGTTGGATTCATGACATTAAACATATTTTGCATTAAGAAGATCAAACAGGCCTGATCATTTGCATTAGATAAGGAACATATACACACACTTTCTGCATATGTTCATATAGCATTAGAAATCTTTTAAGGACAATGATTTCTCTTGAATGATGGTTGAGTAGATGGATGATTGGATAGTAGGATATATTCTTCCTAACTTAGAGATTTCGGGGACGAAATCCTTTAAGGAGGATAGAATGTAACAACCCGTATTTTTATAACATGTTAAAGTCATAAATCAAGGTAGAATTAAATTTTAAAATAATAATCATGGGAAACGTGTTGCGCCATTGCGTTCGTCTCAAAATTTTACATGAAATAGAGTCTGATTTTTCGAAAATTGGAGTCCGGATGAAGATGTTATGGCCTGTACAAGTTTCAGAAGTTTTCAGGCAGCACTGGATCAGGGGGTTGACCATAGGGTTGCCCTACCACCACAGGTCGACCATAGTGTAACAACCCGTATTTCAATAACATGTTAAAATGAGAATCAAGGCAGAACTTAATTCTAAATTCTGAATCAAGTCAAACGGGCTATGCCATTGCGTTCGTCTCGGAATAGAGTCCGAGTTTTCGAGAATCGGAGTCCGTATGACCCGTTAAAGGCCCAAAGAAGATTTCTGGGAATTTGAATTTCGGAAACAGTTTTGGAAATCAGATCTAGGGCTAGGCGGGAAGTTTCCCCGCCTAGGCCATGTCGACAGGGCTGTCGACAGGCCTGTCGACTTGGGCCCAGACCAAGTCGACAGCCCTGTCGACTTGCCTGTCGACAGGGGGTGGCCGGGGCAAGCTGCCTGGCGCACCTGCTTGTCTCACCTGGTCTTGTTCTTGGGCTGGTTCTGGAAGCTTCCGAGATCTGATGGTCCTAATCTATCTTAGGGTTAATCTAAGGGCCTAAAACACTCCTAATCTCTATAAAAACACCCCTAATCCCCCCCCTAAACCCTCATAACTCACCCTCTCCACGAAGTGCTGCCCAAATGCCAAGTGATCATGGCCTCCATCTCAAATCCCTAGAGCCTATGCATTCAAATCGGGTTCAAATCAAAAGATGCAAGCTTGCTACACCAAATCAAGGCCAAATCAACATTGCTATGCGAGTTCCATGACGATTCTTCTACAAAGGAGGCACCTTTCTTAGCCAAAATGATTCATGCTCCTTTCCCTAGGCCTAACTATGTAAGTTCTAGCTACTTTTAGATGGAAACGGTAGTTTTGATAATGACATGGGATAAAATGAGGCTAAACATGATTATGCGAACCTATATGAACCTTACCATGCCACTTGTGTTCATATTTATGATCTTAGGCCATGTGAGTGACTTAATCATGCCTCTCATGCTATGCATAACCTAGTTTAACTTGCAAGTTTGGATCTTTATACATGAAATACTAGCATGAACCTTTAGGAATCACTTTACTTGTGAAACAGTGGCTAAGACAAGATTTTGGGGCTTATGCATGTTTATGAACCCAAACCCCTTATGCTAACATGCAAGTTTGTGGCCCAATCCTTTATGAGATTATGCATGCTCGTGGCCAATCCCCTCTTTTAAGTTGTGCATGTTTATGGCCAAACCCTTTTTGATAATGTGCATGTTTGTGGCCAAATTACCTTATGACACTATGCATATTTATGGCCAATCCCTTTATGATGTTATGCATGTGGAAGCCAAGCCCTTTTTGGCATCATGCATGTTTTGAGACCAATATGTGACATAGTATCCTTACTATGTTGACTCGCTTTGCTTGCGTTGGGAAAACACGATTTTGGGTAGTTAGATAAACATGAACATGTCGCAAAATCCTAACTTGAATATGACATGTGTTTATACTTGAAAATATGACTTGAAAGATAACATGGAAGATGACATGTAAGTATGCATAAAAACATGAGCTTGGGAATTTACCTATTAAGTTAGGTCTACCCTTTGGGAATTTACCTATTAAGTTAGGTCTACCCAAATGCTTGAAAACTTGTAACATGTTTTGGAAACATGATGAACTTAGATAATATAAGTGTGGCCAACTCGAGGTTGGGTTGAGTTTGCAACGTAAAACTACCCAGAACCGACCGGCCTAACTAGTAGTTGCAAACAATAGGACCCAATGTGAGAAGTTGGTCATGTCGCGCTTAAGACCCGAGGTTAGACTAGGTTGTGGTGTAAATCTACCCGGACCCGCCCGGCTTAACTAGTAACCACAACAAGGTCTAATGTGAGAGGTTGAGGGTGCATTAATTAAATTAATGCCACATAATAGGGTTAAGTTAGCTTAACCAAATATGATATGGACAAATGGGTTAAGTAATTTGATTAGGCTAACGATACTTAACAAAACATGATAAGCTTGGGTAGGTTAAGTAACTTGATTTGCCTAATGACACTTGACCATTTTTATACGACTAGTGGACGGGATTAAGTTAACCAACACTTAATCAATCCAACACGATAACGTGATAAGGTTAAGTAAATTTTCTTAATGACACTTAAACATATAATACAGTTAATGGACGGGGTTAAGATTAGGCGTAACTAATCTAAACATGGTAATCGGATGGGGTAAGTTAGCCTAGACTTAATTAATCCAACTTGGTAATTTAATGGGGTTAAGTTAAACACTTAACTAATTTAACACGATGATTTGATGAGGTTAAGTGACCTATACTTAACCAATCTAACTCGTTAATTTATGGAGGTTAAGTTAACCCATACTTAACCAATGTAACATGAAAACATGATAAGGCTAAGTCACGAAACACTTGAATACGCTTGACCGATTTGACACGGTAATTTGACAAGGTCAGGTTAATTTATATAATTAACCAATCTAAAATGATAATTAGACGAGGTTAAGTTATGGATTGCTTAATATACTTAGCCAACTTGACACATGGTTTATAGGGTTAAGTCTTGGACTTGGATACTTAGCCAATTTTGACATGGTTTGTAGACGGGTTAAGTTGTGAACTTAAGTGACACTTAACCCATTAGATAAACCCTAATTCGGAGGATTAGGTAAATAACCATAGTTAACAAGGATTATGGAAAAAAGGCTAAGTGGTAAACCTTAGTTAAAAGAAACTAAGTAATAATTCTTAGCTAAGGAAATTTGGACCACCTCTTAGATAGATGAGTAACCCGATACATTAGGTCAACGTTTAAGTATGCGTGTAGGAGCGGACTATCTGATTTAGATAAAGGCTCCAACGAACTGGGTAACGAAGCAGCGGCTTCGGGGAACGTGAGGATATTCTTGGGATCCCTCTGTGAGCTGCCAGGTCTTTATACTAGGCTCACGAGAGGTTGAGGTCTACGGTAGAAGAACCAAGAATATGCCTTGGTTGCTATGCGAGCGACCTAAAGATTGGGGTGGATAGCAGTGAGTCGACGAATACATAAGGTGCCCGAGA
Organism: Allium sativum; assembly: GCA_030737875.1. Classification (NCBI taxonomy): domain Eukaryota; kingdom Viridiplantae; phylum Streptophyta; class Magnoliopsida; order Asparagales; family Amaryllidaceae; genus Allium; species Allium sativum. The sequence continues at coordinate 35,820,177 of JASFAX010000020.1, read as the reverse complement.
TAGCAAGTTCGTCGATCATCTACCATCTTGAGTCAAGCGTGTACGTACGGAAAGGCAGGGAACACCCAACAGACCATAATTGCTATCTAATTATGGGTGAGGTAGGCCGTAGGATGTGGGCTGGCCGGAGTGTAGTTCTCATACAAGATTTTCTCTTGTGTTGCCTTTCACTAGTTGAGGGAGGGGTCTCGTGGGACCATAGCCACGTGTAGAAAAGCAGACCTTAGTATCTGCATCGGCAGATAAATCTAAAGCTCCCGACCGAGTCCTGTATTTCTTGTTTTGCCCTGTGACAGGACTCGGATGGCACGATGTGATACATGTGCATACAGTTATAGAAAAACGATTCACGATGAATCCGTGGGAAAAAGGGGCGCGGTTGAGGGTTAGCGTAATCCCTAGTGGCCTAGGTGGTTTAACCCAAACCGAAATACGAAAGCGTGCAATAGGTAAGCGTAATCCCTAGTGGTGCTAGGTGGCGTAAGTCCTAGTAGTTCAAACGATGATTCATATGGAAGAGCCTAGCTAGAACAAGGGTGACAGTCCAAACGACTTCAAGGATAATACGACATGAGGAAGCCCGTACGAGGTACGGCAAAGGACTGAACTTATATACATGAAAAGAAACATATGATTTGAGTAACCTATATATGCGATATATTAGGTTGACGTGGACCATTACACGACTTTGAGCAAGGGACATTCATGGTTAACACATGACGTGGGTAGGGATACTAGTACGAGAGGTGCAGAGCAAATATACATGTTAGAACTAGGAAGAATATACATAATAGATACCGTGGGATGTAAGACGGGGTAGATACCTTGGGATAATGTACTCGATAGAAATCTGACGATGTGATACCTTGACTTATCATAACACCGTAGTTTATCATGATACCTTAGTTTACCTTGTCGCAGTAGTTCAGCCGGCTACCCTGGTTTATCTATCTTGTAGTTATCCTTATGTTTACTTTCAGTTTATGCATGTCATGTTACCTTTACCTGTTTTTATACTGGAAGTAGATAGGACTTACTCAGTCTTTTTGACTGACCCGTTTTGTTTCGCCTCTTTTCTTCCGTTCCCCCCCCCCAGGTTTCAGGGAGGAAACAATGCTGTTTAGTTCGGACTTCTTCTGCTTGAAGGTCATCATGGATGGCTTGGACTTCTCTTGGCTATGGCTACTTTACTGTTTTACTTGGGGAATAATTTACGAAAAAGTCTTTATGCTTCTTTACTATTGCAAGACAGGTTTTGATGTACTCTGATGTAAAAGGCTTTAGACCTTATTTATTCATGTTATGAAAGTTTTATTTTACTTCCGCTATTTATATATATGTTCTGCCTTATGATATTTCTGTGCATGTTTACCAATAATGCCCCTCTAAAGCTAGTGCATTCCTTTGCGAGTGACCCTAGCGGAGGCGGGGTGTTACATTTGGTATCATAGCAGAAGGTTACCAGACTGGGCAGAAGTTTTTAAAGACCTTCTGAAAATTATTTGAAAAACCGTTTACAAAGAAGCATTTTTCAAGAAAGTTTTCTTTTAAAAAGAAAAGGCTATTCCCCAAAGGCCATTAGCATTATCCTTGTTTCTTTGATTGAATCTCTTTTCCTTTCTTTCCTCCATCTGTAGTCACAGTGGTTTTGACTGCGACTAGTCTTTCTAGCTGCGTAAGTGTTTCCCGTACGATGGAGGTGGTTCTCGAGAGACCGTTGCAGAGTTATGCATGAAAGGTTAGTAAGAACAAGGATAAAGGATACGAGCTCAGGGATAAGCAACATGTTGGTATGGCTGAGTCCTAAAAGGAGGGAGAAAGATGAACAATGAAACCCATGACGAGAGAGTACCTTCGGCATGGTGAAACGGGACGGATAGTTAAGTATCATGGAACAGGGACAAGATCATTCGGAGGGCAATAGTATGCTCTCATTTCTAGGGTACCTCAAAAGGAGGGTAACGATCTTGTTAAAGGTTTAGCTTTTCTTCTCTATCATCCTGTCGGGACTTTGTTTTGATCACCGCATCTTTTAAGTCCGCTTCGATAGTTGAGTCTCTGCACCTTAGTACTAGCATAGTAGAGGATCCCGTTTTTGTCTCAAGTCCTATTGGAAGATCGGTCCATTTACTCATGGCTTGTTTGGATTTGAGAATGTCTATATCAAGTGTTGAGCTTGGAAATAATGTTTATGTTTATAAGTTGTGGATGGATTCTAGGGATGAAGTGGTTATCCAGTAAGGGGTGCCACTCTCGGTTTTAGAAGAGGGTAGTTAGACTCTTGGATTGCTTTGGCAATACCCTTGAAGTATCGCGTAACCTTTTGGGTTCTGTCATGATTAGTTACTTAGAATCCCTAGATGCCTTTGTTGGAAATTAGAAACCCGATCGAATGGTGTTCGCCAATAAGACAGATGGTTTACTTCGATTATGTATGGGTTATGGGAATTACCCTAGTAAGTGCGCACGGTAACTTGTTTACTTTCAAGAGAAAGTTTTTCTACGTGGAATACCTTATGGTACAAGGTCCAGGATTCACTAGTGAATTTTGAGGGCTCACATGGAATAATGTGTACGCAGTCCTGTTTGCGCTAAGTATTCTAAAAGTAGAATAAGTGCAGGTGGAACGAGAGGCGACGAGGAAATGAGTTCCAACTCATGTTATGGAAACAGGAAATAAGAAGCTGCGAAATCGTGAAGTTAAAGGACGGTCAAGGCACGATGGAACTAAGCTCAAGAAAATGCGACTCAGAAGACTGAAGGCTAGATGCGCGCATGATATCTCTTTTTTTAAGAGTATATCCTCGATCCCTGTTTTCTGTTGAGCTTGCTTGTAGGCTATCTTTTATGGATATCCCCTCGGTCCTGTTTCTGTTACAAACCCCGTAAGGAGTTTGTTTTGTTTATCTTCTCGACCCTGTTTCAGGGAATCTTAAGTAGAACCCTATGGATGTAAACATGTATTTGAAACATGTTATGGTTGATATGGTTGCAAATGGTTGCAAGTGGTTGCTCGTGGATGCACGAATTTACATTAGATATTAGCTCGACTCGGTCACATTTCATATTGCATATGCACGAGTATTTATACTTGTTTATGGATGAAATTGAATGTGTTATCATGCGGATGTTGCATATGGTTGAATGTTTGTGCACGCATATAGTGTATATGATTAGGACTATTTGCATACATGATGGATTCATAGCACTAAACATATTTTTGCATTCAAAAGATTTTTCAGGCCTGATTATTAGCATTAGCTAAGGAACATGTACACACACGTTTTGCATACATTCATAAAGCATTAGAAATCATCTAAGGACAATGATTGCTTGTGGATGATGTTTTGAGTAGATGGATGATGGATGGTGGGATATGCTCTTCCTAACTTAGGGATTTCGGGGACGAAATCCTAAAAGGTGGGGAGAATGTAACAACCCGTATTTCAATAACATGTTAAAATGAGAATCAAGGCAGAACTTAATTCTAAATTCTGAATCAAGTCAAACGGGCTATGCCATTGCGTTCGTCTCGGAAAAATACGCGAAATAGAGTCCGAGTTTTCGAGAATCGGAGTCCGTATGACCCGTTAAAGGCCCAAAGAAGATTTCTGGGAATTTGAATTTCGAAAACAGTTTTGGAAATCAGATCTGGGGCTAGGCGGGAAGTTTCCCCGCCTAGGCCATGTCGACAGGGCTGTCGACAGGCCTGACGACTTGGGCCCAGACCAAGTCGACAGCCCTGTCGACTTGCCTATCGACAGGGGGTGGCCGGGTGTAACAACCCGTATTTTTCGATAACGTGTTAAGACGAGAATCAAGGCAGAATTTAATTTTAAATTCTGAATCAAGTAAAACGGGCTATGCCATTGCGTTCGTCTCGGAAAAATACGCGAAATAGAGTCTGAGTTTTCGAGAATCGGAGTCCGTATGACCAAGATATGGCCTCGCGAAGTTTCACGAAAAATTCCCAAATTAAAGTATACTTAATTAAGTGAAATGGGTTGCGCAGAGAAATATATATATATTGATATATATATATATATAATTGAAAATTTAATAAATAAATATGCAAAAATGTTCAAAACAGCGAATTGGGAGAGGGGAATAACCGAACCGGCCGATTTTTGAGGTCGACCCGAGCCCGCTGGGTCGACTAGGGGTTAATCCAGGGTGTTTGGCTGTCAACCCGTGGGCCGATTCGCTCAAATGCAGATTTTGCATTTGGATGGTTCTCATGGTTCATCTTTAATCTAAAGGCCCTAGATGGTTCCTACACTTGACTTCTTCCCCAAGACATGCTTTGATGGCTTGGATTGAATCTAGGTTTAATCCTATGGCCTAAAACACTTGCCTAATCTATAAATAAGACCCTAACCTATCCTAAACCCTCATTATTCATTCATGCAACTAAACTATGGCAAAATTTCTACTCTCATGGCCTTCATCTCAAATCCCTAGAGCCTATGCATTCAAAACGGGTTCAAATCGAAAGATGCAAGCTTGCTACACCAAAGAGAGGCAAAATCAACGTTGCTATGCAAGTTCCATGACGATTCTTCAACAAAGGAGGCACCTTTCTTAGCCAAGATGATTCATGCTTCTTTCTCTAGGCCTAACTATGTAAGTTCTAGCTACTTTTAGATGGAAACGGTAGTTTTGACAATGACATGGGATAAAATGAGGCTAAACATGATTATGCGAACCTATATGAACCTTACCTTGCCTCTTGTGTTCATGTTTATGATTTTAGGCCATGTGAGTGACTTAATCATGCCTCTCATGCTATGCATAACCTAGTTTAACTTGCAAGTTTGGATCTTTATGCATGAAATGCTAGCATGAACCTTTAGGAACCACTTTACATGTGAAACATTGGCTAAGACAAGATTTTGGGGCTTATGCATGTTTATGAACCCAAACCCCTTATGGTAACATGCAAGTTTGTGGCCAAATCCTTTATGAGATTATGCATGCTCGTGGCCAATCCCCTCTTTTAAGTTGTGCATGTTTATGGCTAAACCCTTTTTGATAATATGCATGTTTGTGGCCAAATTACCTTATGACACTATGCATGTTTATGGCCAATCCCTTTATGATGTTATGCATGTGGAAGCCAAGCCCTTTTTAGCATCATGCATGTTTTGAGACCAATATGTGACATAGTATCCTTACTATGTTGGCTCGCTTTGCTTGCGTTGGGAAAACACGATTTTGGGTAGTTAGATAAACATGAACATGTCGTGAAATCTTAACTTGATTATGACATGTGTTTATACTTGAAAATATGACTTGAAAGATAACATGGAAGTTGGCATGTAAGTATGCATAAAAACATGAGCTTGGGAATTTACCTATTAAGTTAGGTCTACCCTTTGGGAATTTACCTATTAAGTTAGGTCTACCCAAATGCTTGAAAACTTGTAACATGTTTTGGAAACATGATGAACTTAGATAATATAAGTGTGGCCAACTCGAGGTTGGGTTGAGTTTGCAACGTAAAACTACCCGGAACCGACCGGCCTAACTAGTAGTTGCAAACAATAGGACCCAATGTGAGAAGTTGGTCATGTCGCGCTTAAGACCCGAGGTTAGACTAGGTTGTGGTGTAAATCTACCCGGACCCGCCCGGCTTAACTAGTAACCACAACAAGGTCTAATGTGAGAGGTTAAGAGTGCATTAATTAAATTAATGCCACATGATAAGGTTAAGTAAATTTGACTAATGACACTTAACCGATATGACACGAATGGGTAGGTTAAGTGGGACCGGGCTTGATTTCCTTAATGACACTTAACCAATTCAGACTGGGTAATTAGATGAGGTTAAGTAATTAAGACTTAACTAACCTAACCACGATAATTAGATGGGGTTAAGTAATCCACACTTAACTAATCTAAAAACGGTAATTCGATGGGGTTAAGTTAAACACTTAACCAATTTAAACTTGGTAATTCAATAAGGTTAAGTAACCAATACTTAACCAACTTAATGTGATAATTTAATGGGGTTAAGCAACTTATACTTAACCAATTTTACATGATGATTTGATGGGGTTAAGTGACCTAAACTTAACCAATCTAACTCGTTAATTTGATGTGGTTAAGCGACCTAAACTTAACCAATCTAACTCGTTAATTGGATGTGGTTAAGTGACCTATACTTAGCCAATCTAACTCGTGAATTTATGGAGGTTAAGTTAACCCATACTTAACCGATATAACGTGAAAACATGATAAGGCTAAGTCACGAATCACTTGAATACGCTTGACCGATTTGACTCGGTAATTTGACAAGGTCAAGTTAATTTATATAATTAACCAATCTAAAATGATAATTAGACGAGGTTAAGTTATGGATTGCTTAATATACTTAGCTAACTTGACACATGGTTTGTAGGGTTAAGTCTTGGACTTGGATACTTAGCCAATTTTGACATGGTTTGTAGAAGGGCTAAGTGACACTTAACCCATTAGATAAACCCTAATTCGGAGGATTAGGTAAATAACCATAGTTAACAAGGATTATGGAAATAAGGCTAAGTGGTAAACCTTAGTTAAGGGAAACTAAGTAATAATTCTTAGTCAAGGAAATTTGGACCATTTCTTAGATAGATTAGTAACCCGATACGTTAGGTCAACGTTTAAGTATACGTGTAGGAGCGGGCTATCTGATTTAGATAAAGGCTCCAGCGAACTGGGTAACGAAGCAGCGGCTTCGGGGAACGTGAGGATATTCTTGGGATCCCTCTGTGAGATGCCAGGTCATTATACTAGGCTCACGAGAGGTTGAGGTCTGCGGTAGAAGAACCAAGAATATGCCTTGGTTGCTATGCGAGCGACCTAAAGACTGGGGTGGATAGCAGTGAGTCGACGAATACATAAGGTGCCCGAGATAGCAAGTTCGTCGATCATCTACCATCTTGAGTCAAGCGTGTACGTACGGAAAGGCAGGGAACACCCAACAGACCATAATTGCTATCTAATTATGGGTGAGGTAGGCCGTAGGATGTGGGCTGGCCGGAGTGTAGTTCTCATGCAAGATTTTCTCTTGTGTTGCCTTTCACTAGTTGAGGGAGGGGTCTCGTGGGACCATAGCCACGTGTAGAAAAGCAGACCTTAGTATCTGCATCGGCAGATAAATCTAAAGCTCCCGACCGAGTCCTGTATTTCTTGTTTTGCCCTGTGACAGGACTCGGATGGCACGATGTGATACATGTGCATACAGTTATAGAAAAACGATTCACGATGAATGCGTGGGAAAAAGGGCGCGGTTGAGGGTTAGCGTAATCCCTAGTGGCCTAGGTGGTTTAACCCAAACCGAAATACGAAAGCGTGCAACAGGTAAGCGTAATCCCTATTGGTGCTAGGTGGCGTAAGTCCTAGTAGTTCAAATGATGATTCATATGGAAGAGCCTAGCTAGAACAAGGGTGACAGTCCAAACGATTTCAAGGATAATACGACATGAGAAAGCCCGTACGAGGTACGGCAAAGGACTGAACTTATATACATGGAAAGAAACATATGATTTGAGTAACCTATATATGCGATATATTAGGTTGACATGGACCATTACACGACTTTGAGCAAGGGACAAGCATGGTTAACACATGACGCGGGTAGGGGTACTAGTACGAGAGGTGCAGAGCAAATATACATGTTAGAACTAGGAAGAATATACATAATAGATACCGTGGGATGTTAGACGGGGTAGATACCTTGGGATAATGTACTCGATAGAAATCTGACGATGTGATGCCTTGACTTATCATAACACCGTAGTTTATCATAATACCTTAGTTTACCTTGCCATAGTAGTTCAACCGGCTACCCTGGTTTATCTATCTTGTAGTTATCCGTATGTTTACTTTCAGTTTATGCATGTCATGTTACCTTTACCTGTTTTTATACTGGAAGTAGATAGGACTTACTCAGTCTTTTTGACTGACCCGTTTTGTTTCGCCTCTTTTCTTCCGTTCCCCCCCCCGGTTTCAGGGAGGAAACAATGATGTTTAGTTCGGACTTCTTCTGCTTGAAGGTCATCATGGATGGCTTGGACTTCTCTTGGCTATGGCTACTTTACTGTTTTTAATTGGGGAATAATTTATGAAAAAGGTTTCATGCTTCTTTATTTCGGCAAGACAGGTTTTGATGTACTCTGATGTAAAATGGCTTTTGACCTCATTTATTAATGTTATGAAAGTTTGTTTTTACTTCCGCTATTTTATATGTTCTGTCTTGTGATATTTCTGTGCATGTTTACCAATAATGCCCCTCTAAAGCTAGTGCATTCCTTTGCGAGTGACCCTAGCGGAGGCGGGGTGTTACATTTGGTATCAGAGCAGAAGGTTACTAGACTGGGCAAAAGTTTTTAAAGACCTTCTGAAAATTATTTGAAAAACCGTTTACAAAGAAGCATTTTCCAAGAAAATTTTCTTTTAAAAAGAAAAAGGCTATTCCCCAAAGGCCATTAGCATCATCCTTGTTTCCTTGATTTAATCTCTTTTCCTTTCTTTCCTCCATCTGTAGTCACAGTGGTTTTGACTGCGACTAGTCTTTCTAGCTACGTAAGTGTTTCCCGTACGATGGAGGTGGTTCTCGAGAGACCATTGCAGAGTTATACAAGAAAGGATAGTGAGAAAGAGGATAAAGGATATGAGCTTATGGGTGAGCAACGTGTTGGTATGGCTTAGTCCTCAAAGGAGGGAGAAAGATGAACAATGAAACTCATGATGAGAGGGTACCTTTGGCATGATGAAACGGGGCGGATAGTTAAGTATCATGGGACAAGGACAAGATCATTGGGAGGGCAATAGTATGCTCTCATTTCTAGGGTACCTCGGAAGGAGGGTAACGATCTTGTTAAAGGTTTAGCTTTTCTTCTCTATCATCCTGTCGGGACTTTGTTTTGATCACCGCATCTTTTAAGCCCGCTTCGATAGTTGAGTCTCTGCACCTTAAGTACTAGCGTAATAGAGAATCCCATTTTTGTCTCAAAGTCCTATTGGAGAATCAGTCCATTTATTCATGGCTTGTTTGGATTTGAGAATGTCTATGTCAAGTGTTGAGCTTGGAAATAATGCTTATATTCATAAGCTATGGATGGATTCTAAGGATGAAGTGGTTATCCAGTAAGGGGTGCCACTCTCGGTTTTGATAGGAGGGTAGTTAGATTCTTGACTAGCCTTGGTATTACCCTCGAAGTATCGTGTAACCTTTTTAAGGTTCTGTCATGACTAGTTACTTAGAATCCCTTGATGCCTTTATTGGAAATTTGAAGCCCGATCGAGCGGTGTTCGCCGATAAGACGGATGGTTTACTTCACTTATGCGTGGGTTATAGAAATCACCCTAGTAAGTGCGCATGATAACCTGATTGACATCTGTTTACTTTCAAGAGAAAGTTCTTCTACATGGAATGCCTTATAGTATATAAACGAGATCCAAGATTCACTAGTGAATTTTGGAAAGCTTGCATGAGATCATGAGTACGCAGTCATGTTTGCGTCAAGTATTCTAGGAAAAGGATAAGTGCAAGTGGAACGAGAGGCGACGAAGAAATGAGTTCCAGCTCATGTTATGGAAACAGGAATAAGAAGCTACAAAATCGCGAAGTTAAAAGACGACTTTGATGGTCAAAGACTAGATACGCGCATGATATCTCTTTTTGGGAGTATATCCTTGATCCCTGTTTTCTGTAGAGCTTACTTGTAGGCTATCTTTTGTGGACATCCTCTCGGTCCTATTCTCCGTTACAAACCCTGTAAGGAGTTTGTCCTGTTTATCTTCTCGACCCTGTTTCAGGGAATTCTAGGTAGAACAATATGGATGTAAACATGTATTTGAAACATGTTATGATTGATATGGTTGCAAGTGGTTGCAAGTGGTTGCTCGTGGATGCGCGAATACACATTAGATACTAGCTCGACTCGGTCACATTTCATATTGCATATGCACGAGTATTTATACTTGTTTATGGATGAAATCGAATGTATTATCATGCGGTTGTTGCATATGAATGAATGATTGTGCACGCATATAGTATCTATATGACTAGGACTATTTGCATACATGTTGGATTCATGGCACTATACATATTTTGCATTAGAAAGATTATTCAGGCCTGATCATTAGCATTAGCTAAGGAACATGTACACACACGTTTTGCATATATTCATACAGCATTAGAAATCATCTAAGGACAATGGTTGCTTGTGGATGATGTTTTGAGTAGATGGATGATGGATGGTAGGATATGTTCTTCCTAACTTGGAGATTTCGGGGACGAAATCCTAAAAGGTGGGGAGAATGTAACAACCCGTATTTTTCGATAACGTGTTAAGACGAGAATCAAGGCAGAATTTAATTTTAAATTCTGAATCAAGTAAAACGGGCTATGCCATTGCGTTCGTCTCGGAAAAATACGCGAAATAGAGTCTGAGTTTTCGAGAATCGGAGTCCGTATGACCAAGATATGGCCTCGCGAAGTTTCACGAAAAATTCCCAAATTAAAGTATACTTAATTAAGTGAAATGGGTTGCGCAGAGAAATATATATATATTGATATATATATATAATTGAAAATTTAATAAATAAATATGCAAAAATGTTCAAAACAGCGAATTGGGAGAGGGGAATAACCGAACCGGCCGATTTTTGAGGTCGACCCGAGCTCGCTGGGTCGACTAGGGGTTAATCCAGGGTGTTTGGCTGTCAACCCGTGGGCCGATTCGCTCAAATGCAGATTTTGCATTTGGATGGTTCTCATGGTTCATCTTTAATCTAAAGGCCCTAGATGGTTCCTACACTTGACTTCTTCCCCAAGACATGCTTTGATGGCTTGGATTGAATCTAGGTTTAATCCTATGGCCTAAAACACTTACCTAATCTATAAATAAGACCCTAACCTATCCTAAACCCTCATTATTCATTCATGCAACTAAACTATGGCAAAATTTCTACTCTCATGGCCTTCATCTCAAATCCCTAGAGCCTATGCATTCAAAACGGGTTCAAATCGAAAGATGCAAGCTTGCTACACCAAAGAGAGGCAAAATCAACGTTGCTATGCAAGTTCCATGACGATTCTTCAACAAAGGAGGCACCTTTCTTAGCCAAGATGATTCATGCTTCTTTCTCTAGGCCTAACTATGTAAGTTCTAGCTACTTTTAGATGGAAACGGTAGTTTTGACAATGACATGGGATAAAATGAGGCTAAACATGATTATGCGAACCTATATGAACCTTACCTTGCCTCTTGTGTTCATGTTTATGATTTTAGGCCATGTGAGTGACTTAATCATGCCTCTCATGCTATGCATAACCTAGTTTAACTTGCAAGTTTGGATCTTTATGCATGAAATGCTAGCATGAACCTTTAGGAACCACTTTACGTGTGAAACATTGGCTAAGACAAGATTTTGGGGCTTATGCATGTTTATGAACCCAAACCCCTTATGGTAACATGCAAGTTTGTGGCCAAATCCTTTATGAGATTATGCATGCTCGTGGCCAATCCCCTCTTTTAAGTTGTGCATGTTTATGGCTAAACCCTTTTTGATAATATGCATGTTTGTGGCCAAATTACCTTATGACACTATGCATGTTTATGGCCAATCCCTTTATGATGTTATGCATGTGGAAGCCAAGCCCTTTTTAGCATCATGCATGTTTTGAGACCAATATGTGACATAGTATCCTTACTATGTTGGCTCGCTTTGCTTGCGTTGGGAAAACACGATTTTGGGTAGTTAGATAAACATGAACATGTCGTGAAATCTTAACTTGATTATGACATGTGTTTATACTTGAAAATATGACTTGAAAGATAACATGGAAGTTGGCATGTAAGTATGCATAAAAACATGAGCTTGGGAATTTACCTATTAAGTTTGGTCTACCCTTTGGGAATTTACCTATTAAGTTAGGTCTACCCAAATGCTTGAAAACTTGTAACATGTTTTGGAAACATGATGAACTTAGATAATATAAGTGTGGCCAACTCGAGGTTGGGTTGAGTTTGCAACGTAAAACTACCCGGAACCGACCGGCCTAACTAGTAGTTGCAAACAATAGGACCCAATGTGAGAAGTTGGCCATGTCGCGCTTAAGACCCGAGGTTAGACTAGGTTGTGGTGTAAATCTACCCGGACCCGCCCGGCTTAACTAGTAACCACAACAAGGTCTAATGTGAGAGGTTAAGAGTGCATTAATTAAATTAATGCCACATGATAAGGTTAAGTAAATTTGACTAATGACACTTAACCGATATGACACGAATGGGTAGGTTAAGTGGGACCGGGCTTGATTTCCTTAATGACACTTAACCAATTCAGACTGGGTAATTAGATGAGGTTAAGTAATTAAGACTTAACTAACCTAACCACGATAATTAGATGGGGTTAAGTAATCCACACTTAACTAATCTAAAAACGGTAATTCGATGGGGTTAAGTTAAACACTTAACCAATTTAAACTTGGTAATTCAATAAGGTTAAGTAACCAATACTTAACCAACTTAATGTGATAATTTAATGGGGTTAAGCAACTTATACTTAACCAATTTTACATGATGATTTGATGGGGTTAAGTGACCTAAACTTAACCAATCTAACTCGTTAATTTGATGTGGTTAAGCGACCTAAATTTAACCAATCTAACTCGTTAATTGGATGTGGTTAAGTGACCTATACTTAGCCAATCTAACTCGTGAATTTATGGAGGTTAAGTTAACCCATACTTAACCGATATAACGTGAAAACATGATAAGGCTAAGTCACGAATCACTTGAATACGCTTGACCGATTTGACTCGGTAATTTGACAAGGTCAAGTTAATTTATATAATTAACCAATCTAAAATGATAATTAGACGAGGTTAAGTTATGGATTGCTTAATATACTTAGCCAACTTGACACATGGTTTGTAGGGTTAAGTCTTGGACTTGGATACTTAGCCAATTTTGACATGGTTTGTAGAAGGGCTAAGTGACACTTAACCCATTAGATAAACCCTAATTCGGAGGATTAGGTAAATAACCATAGTTAACAAGGATTATGGAAATAAGGCTAAGTGGTAAACCTTAGTTAAGGGAAACTAAGTAATAATTCTTAGTCAAGGAAATTTGGACCATTTCTTAGATAGATTAGTAACCCGATACGTTAGGTCAACGTTTAAGTATACGTGTAGGAGCGGGCTATCTGATTTAGATAAAGGCTCCAGCGAACTGGGTAACGAAGCAGCGGCTTCGGGGAACGTGAGGATATTCTTGGGATCCCTCTGTGAGTTGCCAGGTCATTATACTAGGCTCACGAGAGGTTGAGGTCTGCGGTAGAAGAACCAAGAATATGCCTTGGTTGCTATGCGAGCGACATAAAGACTGGGGTGGATAGCAGTGAGTCGACGAATACATAAGGTGCCCGAGATAGCAAGTTCGTCGATCATCTACCATCTTGAGTCAAGCGTGTACGTACGGAAAGGCAGGGAACACCCAACAGACCATAATTGCTATCTAATTATGGGTGAGGTAGGCCGTAGGATGTGGGCTGGCCGGAGTGTAGTTCTCATGCAAGATTTTCTCTTGTGTTGCCTTTCACTAGTTGAGGGAGGGGTCTCGTGGGACCATAGCCACGTGTAGAAAAGCAGACCTTAGTATCTGCATCGGCAGATAAATCTAAAGCTCCCGACCGAGTCCTGTATTTCTTGTTTTGCCCTGTGACAGGACTCGGATGGCACGATGTGATACATGTGCATACAGTTATAGAAAAACGATTCACGATGAATGCGTGGGAAAAAGGGCGCGGTTGAGGGTTAGCGTAATCCCTAGTGGCCTAGGTGGTTTAACCCAAACCGAAATACGAAAGCGTGCAACAGGTAAGCGTAATCCCTATTGGTGCTAGGTGGCGTAAGTCCTAGTAGTTCAAATGATGATTCATATGGAAGAGCCTAGCTAGAACAAGGGTGACAGTCCAAACGATTTCAAGGATAATACGACATGAGAAAGCCCGTACGAGGTACGGCAAAGGACTGAACTTATATACATGGAAAGAAACATATGATTTGAGTAACCTATATATGCGATATATTAGGTTGACATGGACCATTACACGACTTTGAGCAAGGGACAAGCATGGTTAACACATGACGCGGGTAGGGGTACTAGTACGAGAGGTGCAGAGCAAATATACATGTTAGAACTAGGAAGAATATACATAATAGATACCATGGGATGTTAGACGGGGTAGATACCTTGGGATAATGTACTCGATAGAAATCTGACGATGTGATGCCTTGACTTATCATAACACCGTAGTTTATCATAATACCTTAGTTTACCTTGCCATAGTAGTTCAACCGGCTACCCTGGTTTATCTATCTTGTAGTTATCCGTATGTTTACTTTCAGTTTATGCATGTCATGTTACCTTTACCTGTTTTTATATTGGAAGTAGATAGGACTTACTCAGTCTTTTTGACTGACCCGTTTTGTTTCGCCTCTTTTCTTCCGTTCCCCCCCCCCAGGTTTCAGGGAGGAAACAATGATGTTTAGTTCGGACTTCTTCTGCTTGAAGGTCATCATGGATGGCTTGGACTTCTCTTGGCTATGGCTACTTTACTGTTTTTAATTGGGGAATAATTTATGAAAAAGGTTTCATGCTTCTTTATTTCGGCAAGACAGGTTTTGATGTACTCTGATGTAAAATGGCTTTTGACCTCATTTATTAATGTTATGAAAGTTTGTTTTTACTTCCGCTATTTTATATGTTCTGTCTTGTGATATTTCTGTGCATGTTTACCAATAATGCCCCTCTAAAGCTAGTGCATTCCTTTGCGAGTGACCCTAGCGGAGGCGGGGTGTTACACCGGGGCAAGCTGCCTGGCGCACCTGCTTGTCTCACCTGGTCTTGATCTTGGGCTGGTTCTGGAAGCTTCCGAGATCTGATGGTCCTAATCTATCCTAGGGTTAATCTAAGGGCCTAAAACACTCCTAATCTCTATAAAAACACCCCTAAGCCCCCCCTAAACCCTCATAACTCACCCTCTCCACGAAGTGCTGCCCAAATGCCAAGTGATCATGGCCTCCATCTCAAATCCCTAGAGCCTATGCATTCAAATCGGGTTCAAATCAAAAGATGCAAGCTTGCTACACCAAATCAAGGCCAAATCAACATTGCTATGCGAGTTCCATGACGATTCTTCTACAAAGGAGGCACCTTTCTTAGCCAAAATGATTCATGCTCCTTTCCCTAGGTCTAACTATGTAAGTTCTAGCTACTTTTAGATGGAAACGCTAGTTTTGATAATGACATGGGATAAAATGAGGACAAACATGATTATGCGAACCTATATGAACCTTACCATGCCTCTTTTGTTCATATTTATGATCTTAGGCCATGTGAGCGACTTAATCATGCCTCTCATGCTATGCATAACCTAGTTTAACTTGCAAGTTTGGATCTTTATACATGAAATACTAGCATGAACCTTTAGGAATCACTTTACTTGTGAAACAGTGGCTAAGACAAGATTTTGGGGCTTATGCATGTTTATGAACCCAAACCCCTTATGCTAACATGCAAGTTTGTGGCCAAATCCTTTATGAGATTATGCATGCTCGTGGCCAATCCCCACTTTTAAGTTGTGCATGTTTATGGCCAAACCCTTTTTGATAATGTGCATGTTTGTGGCCAAATTACCTTATGACACTATGCATATTTATGGCCAATCCCTTTATGATGTTATGCATGTAGAAGCCAAGCCCTTTTTGGCATCATGCATGTTTTGAGACCAATATGTGACATAGTATCCTTACTATGTTGACTCGCTTTGTTTGCGTTGGGAAAACACGATTTTGGGTAGTTAGATAAACATGAACATGTCGCAAAATCCTAACTTGAATATGACATGTGTTTATACTTGAAAATATGACTTGAAAGATAACATGGAAGATGACATGTAAGTATGCATAAAAACATGAGCTTGGGAATTTACCTATTAAGTTAGGTCTACCCTTTGGGAATTTACCTATTAAGTTAGGTCTACCCAAATGCTTGAAAACTTGTAACATGTTTTGGAAACATGATGAACTTAGATAATATAAGTGTGGCCAACTCGAGGTTGGGTTGAGTTTGCAACGTAAAACTACCCGGAACCGACCGGCCTAACTAGTAGTTGCAAACAATAGGACCCAATGTGAGAAGTTGGTCATGTCGCGCTTAAGACCCGAGGTTAGACTAGGTTGTGGTGTAAATCTACCCGGACCCGCCCGGCTTAACTAGTAACCACAACAAGGTCTAATGTGAGAGGTTGAGGGTGCATTAATTAAATTAATGCCACATAATAGGGTTAAGTTAATTTGATTAATGCGGCTTAACCAAATATGATATGGACAAATGGGTTAAGTAATTTGATTAGGCTAACGATACTTAACAAAACATGATAAGCTTGGGTAGGTTAAGTAACTTGATTTGCCTAATGACACTTGACCATTTTTATACGACTAGTGGACGGGATTAAGTTAACCAACACTTAATCAATCCAACACGATAACGTGATAAGGTTAAGTAAATTTTCTTAATGACACTTAACCATATAATACAGTTAATGGATAAGGTTAAGATTAGGCGTAACTAATCTAAACATGGTAATCGGATGGGGTAAGTTAGCCTAGACTTAATTAATCCAACTTGGTAATTTAATGGGGTTAAGTTAAACACTTAACTAATTTAACACGATGATTTGATGAGGTTAAGTGACCTATACTTAACCAATCTAACTCGTTAATTTATGGAGGTTAAGTTAACCCATACTTAACCAATGTAACATGAAAATATGATAAGGCTAAGTCACGAATCACTTGAATACGCTTGACCGATTTGACGCGGTAATTTGACAAGGTCAAGTTAATTTATATAATTAACCAATCTAAAATGATAATTAGACGAGGTTAAGTTATGGATTGCTTAATATACTTAGCCAACTTGACACATGGTTTATAGGGTTAAGTCTTGGACTTGGATACTTAGCCAATTTTGACATGGTTTGTAGACGGGTTAAGTTGTGAACTTAAGTGACACTTAACCCATTAGATAACCCCTAATTCGGAGGATTAGGTAAATAACCATAGTTAACAAGGATTATGGAAATAAGGCTAAGTGGTAAACCTTAGTTAAAAGAAACTAAGTAATAATTCTTAGCCAAGGAAATTTGGACCACCTCTTAGATAGATGAGTAACCCGATACATTAGGTCAACGATTAAGTATGCGTGTAGGAGCGGACTATCTGATTTAGATAAAGTCTCCAACGAACTGGGTAACGAAGCAGCAGCTTCGGGGAACGTGAGGATATTCTTGGGATCCCTCTGTGAGCTGCCAGGTCATTATACTAGGCTCACGAGAGGTTGAGGTCTGCGGTAGAAGAACCAAGAATATGCCTTGGTTGCTATGCGAGCGACCTAAAGACTGGGGTGGATAGCAGTGAGTCGACGAATACATAAGGTGCCCGAGATAGCAAGTTCGTCGATCATCTACCATCTTGAGTCAAGCGTGTACGTACGGAAAGGCAGGGAACACCCAACAGACCATAATTGCTATCTAATTATGGGTGAGGTAGGCCGTAGGATGTGGGCTGGCCGGAGTGTAGTTCTCATACAAGATTTTCTCTTGTGTTGCCTTTCACTAGTTGAGGGAGGGGTCTCGTGGGACCATAGCCACGTGTAGAAAAGCAGACCTTAGTATCTGCATCGGTAGATAAATCTAAAGCTCCCGACCGAGTCCTGTATTTCTTGTTTTGCCCTGTGACAGGACTCGGATGGCACGATGTGATACATGTGCATACAGTTATAGAAAAACGATTCACGATGAATCCGTGGGAAAAAGGGGCGCGGTTGAGGGTTAGCGTAATCCCTAGTGGCCTAGGTGGTTTAACCCAAACCGAAATACGAAAGCGTGCAATAGGTAAGCGTAATCCCTAGTGGTGCTAGGTGGCATAAGTCCTAGTAGTTCAAACGATGATTCATATGGAAGAGCCTAGCTAGAACAAGGGTGACAGTCCAAACGACTTCAAGGATAATACGACATGAGGAAGCCCGTACGAGGTACGGCAAAGGACTGAACTTATATACATGAAAAGAAACATATGATTTGAGTAACCTATATATGCGATATATTAGGTTGACATGGACCATTACACGACTTTGAGCAAGGGACATTCATGGTTAGCACATGACGCGGGTAGGGATACTAGTACGAGAGGTGCAGAGCAAATATACATGTTAGAACTAGGAAGAATATACATAATAGATACCGTGGGATGTAAGACGGGGTAGATACCTAGGGATAATGTACTCGATAGAAATCTGACGATGTGATACCTTGACTTATCATAACACCGTAGTTTATCATGATACCTTAGTTTACCTTGCCGCAGTAGTTCAGCCGGCTACCCTGGTTTATCTATCTTGTAGTTATCCTTATGTTTACTTTCAGTTTATGCATGTCATGTTACCTTTGCCTGTTTTTATACTGGAAGTAGATAGGACTTACTCAGTCTTTTTGACTGACCCGTTTTGTTTCGCCTCTTTTCTTCCGTTTCCCCCCCCCCCCCCCCCCCAGGTTTCAGGGAGGAAACAATGCTGTTTAGTTCGGACTTCTTCTGCTTGAAGGTCATCATGGATGGCTTGGACTTCTCTTGGCTATGGCTACTTTAGTGTTTTACTTGGGGAATAATTTACGAAAAAGTCTTTATGCTTCTTTACTATTGCAAGACAGGTTTTGATGTACTCTGATGTAAAAGGCTTTAGACCTTATTTATTCATGTTATGAAAGTTTGATTTTACTTCCGCTATTTATATATATGTTCTGCCTTGTGATATTTCTGTGCATGTTTACCAATAATGCCCCTCTAAAGCTAGTGCATTCCTTTGCGAGTGACCCTAGCGGAGGCGGGGTGTTACACATAGGGTCAACCTACCCCCAGGTCGACCATAGTGTCAACCTCCTCCCCTTACAGGTCGACCTGGTCGGCCTTTTTTGACCTAGAACTCATTTTTGAAGCCTGAGACATGTTTTGATGGTCCGGATTGATTCTAGGGCTAATCTAAGGGCCTAAACTAGTTGCTACACCTATAAATGCATCCTAAGACCTAGCCTAATTCATACAAATCATTCTTACACTGCTATGCTGGTAATTCACCTCTTGAACCATGGTCGTCGCCTCCAAATTAAAGCTTAAGCATTCAAACTCGATTCAAATCAAAGATCAATGCTTCTACAATAATTCAAGAGAATAGATCAGCGACACCACAATAATTCGATGACAAATTTCTAGACTTGACTTCTAAATTTCTTAGACCACGATATGTAAGTTCCAGTAACTTTTTGATAAAAACTATAAATCTAATATGGGCATGTTAAATTGGAATTGATTTATGTATGATTCATGTCTATTCTTGTTTTCTTCTTAGATCTTGACTATTGGGAATATTGCCTACGACGTTGAAACTATTGTTAATGTCCTAAGACTATGACTATGCCTATGAATGTGGACATAATATTTTTCCTATGCCTATGACTATGACAGTGAAAATAAGACTATGCCTTTGACTATGACAGTGAACATAAGACTGCCTATGACAAATAAGACTATGCCTATGGCTATGATGGTGAACATAAGACTACCAATGACTGTGAACAATAAGACTATTTCCTATGACTATGACAAGGACAATTATGACTAATCACCTATGAATAATGACCATGAGGCTATTGCCTAGAATTATAACTATGAAATTGGATCTAAGATTGACTTTCTTAATTTACCCTTGGATCTTGATTTTGGGGATTTTTCTATTTAAGTTATATCTATCCATGTTCTTGAATCTAGATTATTATTCAAACCTTTTTATGTTCGTAATGTTATCGGGTTTATATGCCTGTGATGTTTTAGTCAATTTATTCAGTTATGTCATACCTTGAAAATAGATTGATTATGTTATTGAATGATATTGATCTATGCCTATGGTTCTATTCTATTATCATGTTGAATTGGGAGTTAATGAATAAGTCTATTCATGTTTATATGAACTTGACGTATAACCCGTTATGACAAGTTGTGTAGTTTATCATGTTATGCAAGTTTTAGGTCCTAAAATCATATCACATATGTGACCAAATGTCAAGATCTACATGTTTATGTGTATATGTTAAACCTATGACATATTTCAAGTTCACACTTATTAATATGCTCGTGATTGATTTGCAAGTTCACATATATGTAAGTTGATTTAGTCTATGTTGCAAGTTCACATATATGTATGTTGATTTAGTCTACGTTGCAAGATTCACACCTACGATATTCGTGTTAACTGTTTTGCAAGTTCACACCTATGATGTTCATATTAACTATGCCGAAAATCCCAAGTTTACACTTATGTCATGTTTATGCTAGTGAATTACTTTATGCAAATTTTGCGTACGTTAAATTAGGCTAAGTTTTTAGCCTAATATTATATGTCAAAATTCATGTGGATGAGAAATTAGGCTAAGATTGTTAGCCTAATATTTAGATGGGGTAACGTTGGACAAAATTGGTAATCATAGGAAGCTTGGCATGAATCTTGCCTTGAAAACTTGACAAGAAATCGACAGGAAGCTTGTCTTGAAAACTTGACACGAACTTGACATGAATCTTGAACATGGACATACACTAGGATGAACTTGAAAATGGCCAACTCGAGGTTGGGTTGAGTTTGCAGTGTAATTCTGCCCAAAACCGCCCGGCAAATCCAGTTACTGCAAACAATAGGATCCAATGTGGGTAGTTGGCCATATCGCACTTGAAAACCCGAGGTCAGACTGAGTTGTGGTGTAATTCTGCCCGGAATAGCCCGGCATATCCAGTGACCACAACAACAGGTCTGATGTGAGAGGTTGGGGTGCATTAATGAATTAATGCCACATGATAGGGTTAAGTCATGAACATGAAAGACAACACTTAACCAACTTGAAATATGATTGGTAGGGTTAGGTCATGAACTTGAACGACAACACCTAACCAACTTAACAAGTGAATTGTAGGGCTAAGTCACAAACTTAAATGACAACACTTAGCCAACTTGATATGCTAGATTGATGGGGTTAACTCTCGAATTTAAATGACAACACTTAACCTACTAGATGGAAACCCTAGTTACACGGTCCATTTCAGCAGTAACTCACTAGATGTGCCATAGTACCCTGGAACTAGGCAGGGTGGGGCACGATTACCGGGCTGATTGTAAGCGACCAGAACGACGAATGTGTGGGTGCGCCAGTGTAGGTTCTAACGGAGTGCTGGCGTGCACACACTCCGGAGCAGAAAAAGTAGGCATTGGGCATCAGTAGGTTTATCTGTGCATTCTTGATTCGTGTCAGTGGTTGGCGCCATAGGGCTTGATACACCCTATGGTGGATCTAGCACAGGTGACTACATTCGTGATAGGGCCGTATGACACATAAACACAACGAGCTAGAACTCTTAGGGAGCCGATCGATTAGTGAATCGTTCCGTTGGACCTAGTAATGGGTCATTCACGATTTTGGGCCAAGGGATCATTTCATGATTAATACTTGGGCAACTAGTACAGTTGCTGCAGCGAACCTTGAATATGCGATGTTATACTTGACCTATACTTGATTCATCATGGTATCTTAGTCTAACTTATCCATCTTGACATCATACATATGTTTACTTTCAGTTTATACATGTCATGTTACCTTTACCTGTTTTTATGTTGAAAGTCACTTAGACTTACCAGTCTTTATGACTGACCCATTTCATTTCGCCTCTTTTTCTTTCGTTTCTTCCCCCAGGTTCTCTGGGAGGAAACTCTAGCTCTTTGCTTGGATTTAGCTTGCTTTCTTTCAGCTTATGTATGGTTTGGTCTTGAGCTATGCTATGGCTGCATTTTCTGCTATTTTTGGGGAATACTTAACTTTTGTTATTTTAAGTTTATGCTTCTTTATTTAGAACTTGATGTAATGGAGTAAAGGCAACTTGTACTTTGGATATATGAGGTTTTGACTTTTTTCTGGAAAGTAATAAGAATTGGTTTTTAATTTCTACCGCTGCTTTATTTATGTTCTATCTTGTGATTTCTCTGTGTATGTCTACCAAGATAATGCTCCACCAAAATTAGTGCATTCCCTTTGTGATTGACCCTAGCGGAGGTGGGGTGTTACAATGTGTATATTTAATATTCCACTATTATCCCCGCATCGTTCGTTCGCTTAACATGAAATATATATATATATATATGTATATATATATCACAAATTTGCACAACACACAAAATAGATCTAACTTGCATCTAATTTGCAGTTAAGAATTACAACATAACTTGCGTAGACTTTGTATTGCCAAGGGTCTAAAATCATAGATCTAAAAGGCGTGGACTTGCATGTATGAATATAGTTTTTCGCCCAAACGAGCATAGGTAGTTGTCAGAAACTTGCATAAACTATGTATGTCGTAGTTCCAACATAAAGGTGTAAACTTGCATAAACTATGTATGTCATAGATCCAACATAAAGACGTAAACTTGCATAAACTATGTATATCATAGTTCTAGACTTAAAGGTGTAAACTTACATATGGATCGAAAAAGATATGAACTTGCATGTAGATCTAAAAAAGATGTGGACTTGCATATAGATCTAAAAAGATGTGGACTTGTATATGGATCTAAGCATGTAAATTAAGGTCACACGTTTACATATAAACTACCATTTGTATCTCCACAATTCACAGATGAACCTGTATATATTCCACCTACAACTTGCATAAGATTCATAAATTTACAAATGATTTAACATCCCAAAACTTGCATAAGATTCATATATATAACATATGATTTAACATCCCAAAACGTGCATAAAATTCATATATATAGCATATAATTTAACATCCCAAAACTTGCATAAGATTCATATATATATAACATATGATTTAACATCCCAAAACTTGCATAAAATTCATATATATAGCATATGATTTAACATCCCAAAACTTGCATAAGATTCATACATATAATATATGATTTAACTTCCCAAAACTTGCGTAAAATTCACTTACAAATTTATGTATAATCCATAAATGAACTTTCATGTGACTATCATCTCAATTGAATAAAATTCTAATCTCATAGCATAATCAAATTATACTTGTATGATTGAGCATAAGGAACAACCTACTAACATAGATTAACGACTTGTTATATGTTTACATCATAAATAATACAAACTAGCAAGTCATATGAATCACAACCATATTCTCATAATCTGAAGATAAGCATATCACAATTAAATTAAGAATTATCTTGTCAATGAAATCATACTCACAATGAAGTGGATTCGAGATGAAGATAGTGTGTTCGTTGTTGTTTGAATCTTTGATTTGTAATTTCCTAAGGTTCAAGAAAAGATTAGCTACTCCAGCGGCATGACGACTACGGTTCCAATTTTATTTAGGTTTTAGAATGAGGCTTTGGAGTGTTTATATAGGAGTTATATTTATTTACAGCCGTCAGATCACTCTAGAATCCATCTAGGCCTTAGAAACCAAGAAACGATGTTAACAGACCAACTAGAAATCGCCACCTAAGCCCTAAAACATAAAATTTCGTCATAGACCATTTAGGGCCGACGGGACCAATTCCAAACCTCCTGAGTCGACCTGGGGTCGACCCAGCGGGTCTCGAGTCGACCCATAAAAATGGTCGGTTTGGTGTTTTGCCTTCCCGCTTCCGCTGTTTTGAATTTTTTTCTTAAATTTTAGGTTGAATTTTATTTTACTTATATATATATATATATATATTTCTATCTTCCTAATTAACTATTTTCACACTAAACCACTTTTTGAACTGCGTTCACACTAAGCCATTTTTAAGCCATTCCCTTAAAACAAAAATATGACGCTAGTTGGGATTGAACTCTGTACCTCTTGTATGCAAGTCACGTGTTCCAACCAAATGAGCTAATAAGTCTTTTGCTTACAAACCATAGAAAAATGCTAAACATTATTCTTTAATTTGTTATTTTAATATTCTCGGGTGTTACACTTCCCCTATAACATATCAGTTTCCCTTCTTGCATCAAAATCACACCAAGCCCTGTACCGCATGCATCAGTGTAGACAGTAAACACTTCACTCCGATCGGGAAAAGTCAAGATTGGGGCTGTTGTAAGAGCCCTTTTTAGTCGTTGGAGAGTAACGTCACAATCTATGTGCCATGAAAATGCCAAATTCTTCTTTGTCAACCTGGTGACAGAGGCTGATATCTTCGCGAAGTCCTTAACGAACTTCCTATAATAACCTGCTAACCCAAGAAAGCTTCTCACCTCGATTGCATTTTTAGGAATATGCTAATCTTGTACTGCAACCACCTTCGCGGGATCTACCACTATCCTATCTTTGGGGACTACATGCCCAAAGAATCTCACCTCCTTTCTATTGAAATGGCATTTTGGAGAACTTTCCTTTTAGCTGGTGGTCACGGAGAGTTTTCAAAACTTCTCCCAAATGCTGTGCATTCTCCTCCTCACTCTTGGAGAAGATCAAAATATCATTAGCGAAGACTATGACGAATTTGTTTAGGAACTCCCGAAACACCCTACTCATCGAATCAACAAAATAGGCGGGTGCATTTGTCAACCCAAAAGGCATAACTAGCCATTCAAAGAAACCATCCGGAGTTCTAAAAGCAGTCTTATCTATGCGGTCCTCAGCCACCCTTAGCTGATGGAACCCCTTAGCCAAGTCCAACTGAGAAAATACCGAGGCACCAACAAGCTGATCAAATAAATCATCAATCCTCGGAAGCAGGTGCCAATTCTTCTTGGTGGGATTATTTAACTCTCTATATTCAACACATAAACGGAGCGAACCATCCGCTTTAGTTGTGAATACTGCTGGAGCACCCCATTCCAATATACTTCATCTGATAAACCCTTTTTCAAGTAGCTCCCCTACTTGCTTACTCAGCTCTCTCCTTTCCCTTGGAGCCATGTGGCGTACTGGTAAGGCAACAGGCTTTGTGTTTTCCACAAGATATATATGGAATTCAATTTCACGCCTTGGAGGTATACCCCATACCTCATCAAAAACATATGAATAATCTTGAACCATTGGAACAGATTGCAAATCATCAATGAATGCATCCTGAGACTCTAGGAAACTAAGCGTAAAAGACCCTTGAGGGTCACAAGAAACTTCAAGGGTCTTCCCATGACAAGTCGGGAGTCTAACAACCATCCTTTCACAATCCAAAATGGCTCCATACGTGGTAAGCCAGTCCATTCCTAGAATCAACCAATAGCCCATATACCCGAGCACATATGTGTCGCATTCAAATTCGACTCCAAATACAGATATTTTCAAACCCCAACAAATCATCGATAAATGAGCCAAACCACCAATGGTGTTTGAAACAACTACGGGAACTACTACCATACTAGTAATTAAGTGCAGAAATTCAATCATAGAATTAGATATAAATGAATGTGAAGCACCAAAATCAAAAAGTGTTCTAACTACACAGTTCAAAAGAGAAAGTAAACTTTCTATGGAAATTTTTCAAACTCTTTCAAGAGCACTAATCACGAGAGCATGCACCTGCCCTCCAGAAGTCCTTGCCCTTTTCCCTTGTCCCTACGATCCTAGTTTCTTCGGGCACTCTTAAGAGAAGTGTCTGATCTCTCCGCAAGTTAAGCAACTGGCCTTCCTTCTATTACAATCTTTGATCTGGTGGCACTCCTTTCCACAATTGTCACATTTTCTCTTATACTTGCATTTATCATGTTACCCCTTTCTTCTGATGTTGCTGCCCTTTCTTGGGCCACACCTTCTTATTCTGCGATGTCCCCTCAGCTTTTGTTTACTTCTTTTCTCCTTTGTCCGCCTCATGCATTAGGGCCATATCAACAAGCTTTTCAAAGGTAGCTTCTTTTGGAAGACAGGACATAGCTAAAACTTAAAGAGGCTCAATCAGCTGGTTGAACTTATTCACATACTCCTTCACCGTCAAATTCCCTTGTCTGAGTGCTAAGAACCATTCCATCTATAAGCTTCTCTCTGCTTGGGAAAGAAATTTCATTTCGAAACTCTGTCTAAATCATGCCAAGTTTCTACCGGACATCCGGCTTGGGTGATTTCCCACCAAAATGTTGCTTTGTCCTTAACAACCAAGAAGCTAATTGAATTTTTCTTCGGTCCTACACTTCAAAGATTACGAATAAGTCCTTGGTCTCCTCAAGCTAATTCCAAGCTTCTATGAATGTCTTGTTCCCATGGAATGGTCTTCTTCCCATAGCCCGGAAGTCCTTGCAAATCTTGGCAAAGTTACCAGCTCTTGGAGGGTGAGGAGGAGGAGGAATGACTAGTGCAGCTGGGGGAGGAACATATTCTTGGCCTTCGGCAGGCGTAGTGGCCTTCAAATACCTATGGAACCATCTGGGTATTGTGACGCCCTCCGAGGTAATAGTGATGTTTTGTTCCCCAAACATGCTGAAAAAGGGAAAAGGAAGAAATTTAGATAATGGTCGGAAGGATACTACATATGGCTTTTTGGGGAATGTTTTTCAGAATAGACTTTTCTTTTTGAAAATGCTTTCCTTTTAAAACCATTTTGAAAATAATTTTCAGAATCTTTTATACAATCTAGTAACCTACAGCTCTAATACCAAGTGAAACACCCTACGTCTCTTAGTGTCACTCAGTAGGGGAATGCATTAAGTTTTATGAAGCGCTACAGGTAAATAGAAACAGAATAATCGCAAGACAGTTATGAATAAGGCAGCAGCGGAAATTTTAAACCTTTATTTCAGACATAAGTCATAATACCATGATCCACAATATCATAAGCCACAAAAACTATTACAATAAAATAACATCTATCTTGCTCAAATAGAGTACAAAAAGAGGTGAAAATAAAAAGGTCAGACATAAAGCCTGGCGAGTCCAACCACTTTTAGCATGAAAATAAGTAAAGAAATATGATAAGAATAAACATGATGGAAAGTATAACCATGACATAAGGTAAAGCTAGATAACAGGATGAATATAATGGAATGTCTAGTGTGCTTCCCAGATTTCTTTCTTAATTTAATTCTCTACACCACCTACTAGTAATTCTTAATGAAACGATCCCAACCCCGCTATTGGTAGCGCTCAGGCATAACATCTAGCAATAGGTATCCACCCCATAAAATCCTTGAAAGCCTACTTGCCCATAATAGATACTAGATGTCCCCACACTACCCCTAATCGATCGGCTCCCTAACTTGTAGATATATGTGCGGGACCGTGCTTAGGGTGTATCACTCCCTATGTGGCAACCCGTTGTTGCACAACTTTATACCTACTGGGGTACAGTGGCGAAATCTGCCAATGCCGGGAACACCTTTTTTGCATACTTAACGAACCTGTCGGAACCTGCACTGTTAAACCCTCACTCCTATTTGACCGCTTATGTAACACGCCACCTCCGCCAGGGTGGCTCTTGCAAGCACTCTGACTTTGGAGGGGCGTTTGAATCAGGTAAACATGCATAATGATATATCAAGGCAGAACAAGAACATATGTATATATGTAAACAGAGTAATTAACATAGATAAAACAGCGGAAGATTTCAAACCATTTCAAAAACAAGTCTGGTACAACATAATGTCAACTTTCCAAATACACAAGTCTAGATAAAAACAACATTACTGGAAAATTGAAATACATAAGTGCTATCCCCAATATAAGTGATAACCATAGCTAGCTTCATGTCAAGACCGTACATGAGCTAAAATCCCACAAGCAAGCGATCAGAAATCCAGCTAAGCTCCAATATTCCCTCCCTGAGAACCTGGGGGGGGGGGGAACGGAAGAAAAGAGGGGAAAGAAAACGGGTCAGTCAAAAGACTGAGTAAACCCTACTACAATCAATGTAAACTGATAAAGTTAACTGGCATGAGAAGCAGGTATGATCATAAGGATAACAACATACTAGCATGGTGATTAACTAACAAGGTAGATAAAGGTGTCATCGCATAATCAGGTTTAAGGTTTTGCACCACAGGTGTACTAGCAAACTAACATGACTGGAATAAACAAGTATTGTCCCTTGGCCCAAGCTTTGGCCCAATAACATGAAATGACCCTAATACAAGGTCCAACCAAACGGTCTAGTCGATCGGCTCCCTAAGCCTAACTCGTCACGTGTTGGTGTCAATACGTCCCAAACATAATTGTAGTTAGACTGTGCTGGGTCTCTCGTCGGGTGTATCAAGCCCTAGGGTGGCAACCCCTGGACACCATAAACATGAGTGCACAGTCTCGATCTACTGGTACCCGTGCATGCTTTCCCCGGCTTTGGACTATGTGCACGATCATGGTCCGCCCGGAACTACACCGGCGTACCACTCTGCCGTCGTTTTTGGTCACTTACCTCCAGTCCAGTAATTGTGCCCCCACCCTAGCCTAGTCCCTAGGGTCATGATGATACAAACTTGGGATTACTGCTGGAGTGGACCCCCATTGCTAGGATTTTCTAGTGGGTTAAGTACGGTTTAACCCTCTTGCTAATCATGGATTAACTTGGTTAAGTGTAATGATGAGTTCACGACATAACCCTGATTAATCTACCAAGCCCAAATTGGTTAAGTATTAAGTGGAACATGACTTAACCCTAATCACGAGGCATTAATTAATTTAATGCGCCTTAACCTCTCACATTAGACCTTGTTGTGGTTACTAGTTAAGCCGGGCGGGTCCGGGTAGCTTTACACCACAACTTGGTCTAACCTCGGGTTCAAGGTACAACATGGCCAACTTCTCACATTGGGTCCTATTGTTTGTAGCAACTAGTTAAGCCGATCGGTTCCGGGTAGGTTTACGCTACAAACTCAACCCAACCTCGAGCTGGTCACACTTATCTTTTCTAAGTGTCATGTCCATCATGTTTCCAAAACATGTTACAAGTTTTCAAGCATTTGGGTAGACCTAACTTAATAGGTAAATTCCCAAAGGGTAGACCAAACTTAATAGGTAAATTCCCAAGCTTATGTTTTTATGTCTTTTAAGTTTACCCAAAACCAAACGCAATCCCATCGCTTACATATCGCAATAGCGCATAAAGGATAGAAAGAGGGAACTTGGCATAATCATGACATAAAGGTGTTGAAGCCACAAGTTTAACATGGTGGCATATGAAATGTTCATGTGTTCATACACTTGCATATTACATTTTTAGGCCCCAAAAGCATGCATAAAACCAAACTTGGCATATTGGTGATACATGGTACTAAATGACATGCAGAAATGGCCATAAGTTCGCATTTAGCCTCACATGCAAGTTATCATAAGAGATATGATAACTTACATGTTGCCAAAATGCAACCTTTAGCATAAAGCTTGAAGCTTTATGTTCACATACTCAAGATAAGCTTGCATAACATGATAACATGAACAAAAGGATCAACCCAAACTTGCATAACATAACTTGCAAATCATATGACAAACTTGCATATCAAACTTGCATAACATAACATGATAGACTTGCATATCATACTTGCATAACATAATAAACTTGCATATCATACTTGCATAACATAATATACTTGCATATCATATCATAATGATCAAACACAACTTGCATCATTCATTAACTTTAGAGTTTAAGTATGAAAGTAGAATAGGGCTTACAATGCTTAGGAAGTCACAAAAATATGACAAAGCCCTTATGAAATCAATTAAACCAAAATGCAAGCTCCAAATCACTAAAAACCCTTGCTTTATGATATAAATATGGAAACTTGACTTGAATGCAAGGTAATGATGCTCATACAAGCTTGAAAACACTTGTATGCATGGAAAATCTCGTAGAAATGACTTAGGAAATTTTATGAAGAGAGTGGAGGCCATGAGAGGATTGATTTTGCCATAGTTTAGTTGTATGAATGAATAATGATGATTTAGGGTTAGGTTAGGGCCTTATTTATAGAGATTAGGACTAGTTTCAACCCTAGGATTAAACCCAAGTTCCAATCTCAGCCCTCAAAACCGAATCTGGCCCCCAAGCTCAACACAATCTCAAAATGGTGCACCAGGCTAAACAGCCCGGCTGGACCAAGTCGATAGCCAAGTCGACAGGGCTGTCGACTTGGGTCCAACTAAGTCGACTCCCAAGTCGACAGGGCTGTCGACTTGGGTGCTCTGGCGGGAATTTTCCCGCCTGGCCCAATCTTACCCTAATCTCCAATTTCAAACTTGAATTTGAAATCTGTTTTTACTTTGGAATTTTCTGAAAACTTCGTTGGGCCTTAATCGGGTCATACGGACTCCGATTTTCGAAAACTCGGACTCTATTTCGCGTATTTTTCCGAGACGAACGCAATGGCATAGCCCATTTCCCTCAATTCAGATTTATAAATTAAATTCTGCCTCGATTTACGTTATAACAGGTTATTGAAAATACGGGTTGTTACATTCTCCCCTCCTTAAAGGATTTCGTCCCCGAAATCTTCAAGTTACGAAGAACGTATCCTACCATCCAACATCCATCTACTCAAAACATCATCCACGAGCAGTCATTGTCCTTACATGATTCTAAATGTTGTATGAACATATGCAAAGGTGTGTGTATATGTACTTATCTAATGCAAATATCATCAATGCAAATTATGTTAGTGAAATGAATCCATATGTATGCAATTCCTAACATAATGTATAACATCTATATGTGTGCACATAACATACATCCATATGCAACATCCATGTGATAACACAGAAATTTTCATCCATGAATAAGCATAAACACTCATGCATATGCAATATGAGGAGTGTGTGAGCCGATCTATGCCTAACGTGTATAATGCATCCACGAGTAACCACTTGCAAACACTTGCAACCACTTGCAACCATCAAGCATAACATGTTTCAAACACATGTTTCATCCAAAGGGTTTCTACCTAAGGTTCTCATGACAAGATTAACACGATAAACTAGATAAACATGGATAGCAAAGAGAAAGATATGCTAACAAAGAAAAGAGATTGAGAGTGTACCCTCAAAAAGGAATGGATAAAGCCCACACATCTTCTCCTCGGTTTCCCAAGTTGCGTCTTCTTCGGCTTCTCCCCATTGAACCTTCACCAACTTGACCTCTCGATTCCTTAGCTTCTTGGTCTCCGTCCCCAAGATACGAATCGGAGCTCTCCTCAAGGTAGCCTCTTCCTCCACTTCCATATCTTTCAGAACACTTGGCTCAACAACCTCGGCTGATTCATGTAAACACTTCCGTAGATGCGAGACATGAAAAACATCGTGTACTCCGGCAAGCTTCTCGGGCAACTCAACTCTATAAGCCATCTGCCCGATCCTCTCTATAATAGGGAATGGTCCAACAAACCTCGGTGCTAACTTCCCAATGACTCCAAATCAGACCACATTCCGCAAAGGTGAAACCTCCTTCACGAAAACCATATCCCCAACATCAAACTCCAAATCAGTTCTTCGCTTATCAGCATAGGATTTCTGTCGGTCTTGGGCCGCTTTCATCCGTCTCCGAATCAACTCGATCTTCTCGAATGTATCTCTGATCATATCAGGCCCAAGTATAAGCTCATCTGTAGTCTCCCACCAACATATAGGCGACTTGCACGGCCTCCCATATAAAGCTTCAAATGGTGCCATTCCTATGCTTGCCTGATAACTGTTATTAAATGAAAACTCAATAAGAGGAAGATGGTCTTCCCAAGTACCACCAAAATCCAGAATACAAAGCCTCAACAGATCCTCGAGTACCCAATTCACCCTTTCGGTTTGACCGTCCGTCTGTGGGTGATAAGCAGTACTTAGATTTAACCTCGTGCCCATGGCTTCTTGCAAGCTATTCCAGAATTGACTTGTAAAGATTGGGTCACGGTCACTGACTATATTAGAAGGGACTCCATGTAGTCTCACAATCTCACGAAGATATACAGACGCTAGCCAAGATGCGGTCCTCTTGCTCTTCACCGGAATGAAATGAGCACTCTTCGTAAGTCTATCCACAATAACCCAAATGCTCGTATTCCCTTTCCTTGACCTTGGTAGCCCATCGATAAAATCCATGGAAATACTCTCCCACTTCCAAAGTGGAACGTCTAGAGGATGCAATAGCCCACCGGGCTTCTTCGACTCGGCCTTAACTTGCTGGCAAATGATACATCTAGAGACAAACTCTGCCACATCCTTCTTCATCCCAGGCCAAAAGAAAATGCGCTTCATATCTTTATACATCTTATCTCCGCCCGGATGTATAGTCAACTTAGAGCGATGCGCTTCCTCAAGAACTTTTCTTACCAAATCTTCTACCATTGGAACACATAACCTTCCGTCTCTCCTCAGCCAACCCTTGTCATTAATAGAATATCGAGCGAGATGACTAGAGGCCTTTCCTCAAATCAGCTTATCCATAATCTCAACTATCTGAGGGTCTTCTCTCTGCGAAGCCCCAACTTGATCAAGAAGGGTAAGTCTGAGTTCCAGAGATGCTAAAGAACCGGTCATCGACTCAATCGCTAAAGAGATATCAAAAGTTGCCACATACTCTAAATTCTTCATCTCAACGAATAGAGGACTCAGAGTCAACCTTTTTCTACTCAATGCATCTGCTACCACATTCCCCTTGCCAGGGGTATAAGCTATCTCAAAATCGTAGGACGCCAAGAATTCCATCCAACTTTGTTGCCTCAGATTCAGATCCTTCTGAGAAAAGAGATACTTCAATGACTTGTGATCGGTATAAAGCTCAAATCTTTCTCCCAGAAGATAATGGCGCCAAGCCTTGAGTGCATATACTATTGCTGCCAACTCTAAGTCATGAGTGGGATAATTCTTCTCATGCACTTTGAGTTGTCTACCGCCAAAGCATATCACTCTTCCTTCTTGCATCAGAACAGCTCCTAACCCCGTGCCACATGCATCGGTGTATACTGTAAATAACTTCCCTCCATCGGGCAAAGCTAGGACAGGTGCTGATGTGAGAGCTCTCTTGAGCTTCTGAAAAGCAAGCTCGCATTCTATGCTCAAAGCAAAAACTAAATTCTTCTTCGTCAATTTAGTGAGAGGAGCGGAAATCTTCGCGAAGTCCTTGATGAACTTCCGGTAAAAGCCTGCAAGACCTAGAAAACTTCTCACTTCGGTTGCATTCCTTGTAGTCTTCCAATCCTGAAATGCAACTACCTTAGCGGGATCCACCGCTAAGCCTTGCTTAGATACTATATGCCCAAGGAATCTAACTTCCCTTCTCCAAAAGTGACACTTGGAGAACTTGGCCTTCAACTGATGCGCTCTAAGCGTATCCATCACCTCCACGAGATGCCTTGCGTGCTCTTCCTCATCCTTAGAGAAGATCAGAATATCATCTACGAAGACCACGACAAACTTGTTCAAGAACTCCCTGAACACCCTACTCATCAAGTCCACGAAATATGCGGGTGCATTAGTCAAGCCGAACGGCATGACAAGCCACTCGAAGAATCCATCTGGGGTCCTGAACGCAGTCTTGTCTATACTATTTTCAGCTACCCTGAGCTGATGGAATCCAGTAGCAAGATCAAGCTGAGAGAAAACAGAAGCACCGACAAGCTGGTCAAAGAGATCATCAATCCTCGGTAACGGGTGTCTGTTCTTCTTAGTCAGCTTATTCAACTCTTGATAGTCAACACAAAGTCGGAGAGAACCATCTGCCTTGGTAGCAAATACCACAGGCGCTTCCCATTCAGATATACTTCGTCTAATGAAGTTCTTCTCAAGCAACTCCTTCACTTGCTTACTTAGCACCCGCCTTTCACGCGGAGCCATGTGCCGAACGGGCAAAGTAACCGGCTTTGCATTATACACCAGATAAATGCGGAAATCAATCTCTCGCTTAGGAGGCAACCCCCTAACTTCATCGAAAACATCCGGATACTCTCGAACCACTCTCACAGACTGAAGAGTTTCCATTGACGAGTCGAGTGATTCAAGATAGCACAACATGACGGGACCTCTCGGATTACAAGAAATTTCTAGGGTGTTTCCGAGGCGAGTCACGAGCCTCACAACCCTATGCTCACAATCAAGAATGGCTCCATATCTGGACAGCCAATCCATGCCCAATATCAATCCGTATCCCCTAAAACCAAGAACATAAGCACTACACAAGAACTCTACACTCAGTATAGAGATCCTCAAATCCCCACATATCATAGACAGATGGGCGGAACCCCCAATAGGATTTGAGACACAGACGGGATCATACACCAAGCTAGTACTAAGGTGCAAACTATCAACAAGATCAGATGAGATAAAGCTATGCGATGCACCAGAATCAAATAAGGTACGAACTGGAAAATCAGAAATATATACAAGGCTCTCAACAGAAATACTACCTCGATCGGGAACTGGAGCGGTATTGAGAGCATGAACTTGCCCTCCTGAAGGTCCAGCACGCTGAGTCTGATCCTGGCCTTGCCCTTGCTTCGTCGGGCAATCCTTACTGAAATGTCCAGTCTCACCGCAGAGAAAGCATTCACCATTCTTCCTTTTCATCTTCTTACAATCCTTAATAAGATGCCCAACTGAACCGCAATAATGGCACTTCCCCTTGTTGTTCTTGCCCTTGTTGTTGTTCCCCTTGTTGCCTTGACTTTTGTTCTTATTCTGATTGCCTTGACTGCTCTGACCACTTGGATTACCCTGATTTCCTTTCCACTGGGAATCAGTCTTCTTGGCTTGAGTATCATTCATCTTGATCTCTTTCTTGACATCTCCCTGAAGTAACGCCATATCTACCAAGCTCTCAAACGTGGCCCCATGGGGAATATGTGACATAGCCAACACCTGCAATGGCTCATTCAATCCTCTAGCAAAACGAAGAGCCTTCTTCTGAGGAGTATTAACCATATCTAAGCCGAAACGAGCTAACTGATTGAACTTGTTCACATATTCTTTGACAGACATATCTCCTTGTTTCAGAGTTATGAACCTCTCCATTTGCAGATTCTCCTCAGCAGAAGATAGAAACTTAAGCACGAACCTTGCCCTGAAATCGGCCCAAGTCTCAACAGGCCTAGTACCATTGGTGACTTCCCACCAATAAGCGGCTTCATCCTTCATAAGCCAAACCGCCAACAAGATCTTCCTCTGATCGTCTAACCCAAAGATAGCAAATAAATCCTCGGTCTCTTTCAACCAATTCCTGGCCTCTACAAAAGTCTCAGTGCCTTGAAAGTTCTTGCCACCCATTGCTTTGAAATCTTTGCAAGTCTTTGTGAAGTCAGCTTGAGGATGCTGAGGGGGAGGAGGAAGAGGAACCTCAGCGACAGGAGGAGGAGGAACATTAAATACCGGAGGAGGAGGAGGGACATCTGCCGGGCCGGCTTCGGTCGCCCTAGCCTCCAAAAGTCTCCTATACCAAACAGGTACGTGTACTCCCTCCGGGATAACAAAGTTATCGGTCATACTGAAAATGAAGAAAAAGACAGATTCAGAATGGAGAAAAACGAAGGAATTTTGCTAATGGCTTTTTGGGGAATAGCCTTTAAAATAAACTAGACTTTTCTTTGGAAAATACTTTATACTTGGTTTTGAAAATAGTTTTCCAAAAGTTTTCTAAAAATCTTTTTGTTCCTTCTCGTAAAACATATGCTCTGATACCAAATGTAACACCCCACCTCCGCTAGGGTGGCTCTTGCAAGCACTCTGACTTTGGAGGGGCGTTTGAATCAGGTAAACATGCATAATGATATATCAAGGCAGAACAAGAGCATATGTATAAATGTAAACAGAGTAATTAACATTGATAAAACAGCGGAAGATTTCAAACCATTTCAAAAACAAGTCTGGTACAACATAATGTCAACTTTCCAAATACACAAGTCTAGATAAAAACAACATTACTGAAAAACTGAAATACAGAAGTGCTATCCCCAATATAAGTGATAACCATAGCTAGCTTCATGTCAAGACCGTACATGAGCTAAAATCCCACAAGCAAGCGATCAGAAATCCAGCTAAGCTCCAATATTCCCTCCCTGAGAACCTGGGGGGAAACGGAAGAAAAGAGGCGAAAGAAAACGGGTCAGTCAAAAGACTGAGTAAGCCCTACTACAATCAATGTAAACTTATAAAGTTAACTGTCATGAGAAGCAGGTATGATCATAAAGATAACAACATACTAGCATGGTGATTAACTAACAAGGTAGATAAAGGTGTCATCGCATAATCAGGTTTAAGGTTTTGCACCACAGGTGTACTAGCAAACTAACATGACTGGAATAAACAAGTATTGATCCCTTGGCCAAAGCTTTGGCCCAATAACATGAAATGACCCTAATACAAGGTCCAACCTAACGGTCTAGTCGATCGGCTCCCTAAGCCTAACTCGTCACGTGTTGGTGTCAATACGGCCCAAACATAATTGTAGTCAGACTGTGACGGGTCTCCCGTCGGGTGTATCAAGCCCTAGGCTGGCAACCTCTGGACACCATAAACATGAGTGCACAGTCTCGATCTACTGGTACCCGTGCATGCTTTCCCCGGCTTCGGACTATGTGCACGATCATGGTCCGCCCGGAACTACACCGGCGTACCACTCTGCCGTCGTTTTTGGTCACTTACCTCCAGTCCAGTAATCGTGCCCCCACCCTAGCCTAGTCCCTAGGGTCATGATGATACAAACTTGGGATTACTGCTGGAGTGGACCCCCATTGCTAGGATTTTCTAGTGGGTTAAGTACGGTTTAACCCTCTTGCTAATCATGGATTAACTTGGTTAAGTGTAACGATGAGTTCACGACTTAACCCTGATTAATCTACCAAGCCCAAATTGGTTAAGTATTAAGTGGACCATGACTTAACCCTAATCACGAGGCATTAATTAATTTAATGCGCCTTAACCTCTCACATTAGACTTTGTTGTGGTTACTAGTTAAGCCGGGCAGGTCCGGGTAGCTTTACACCACAACTTGGTCTAACCTCGGGTTCAAGGTACAACATGGCCAACTTCTCACATTGTGTCCTATTGTTTGTAGCAACTAGTTAAGCCGGTCGGTTCCGGGTAGGCTTACGCTACAAACTCAACCCAACCTCGAGTTGGTCACACTTATCTTTTCTAAGTGTCATGTCCATCATGTTTCCAAAACATGTTACAAGTTTTCAAGCATTTGGGTAGACCTAACTTAATAGGTAAATTCCTAAAGGGTAGACCTAACTTACTAGGTAAATTCCCAAGCTTATGTTTTTATGTCTTTTAAGTTTACCCAACCCCAAACGCAATCCCATCGCTTACATATCGCAATAACGCATAAAGGATAGAAAGAGGGAACTTGGCATAATCATGACATAAAGGTGTTGAATCCACAAGTTTAACATGGTGGCATATGAAATGTTCATGTGTTCATACACTTGCATATTACATTTTTAGGCCCCAAAAGCATACATAAAACCAAACTTGGCATATTGGTGATACATGGTACTAAATGACATGTAGAAATGGACATAAGTTCGCATTTAGCCTCACATGCAAGTTATCATAAGAGATATGATAACTTACATGTTGCCAAAATGCAACCTTTAGCATAAAGCTTGAAGCTTTATGTTCACATACTCAAGATAAGCTTGCATAACTTGATAACATGAACAAAAGGATCAACCCAAACTTGCATAACATAACTTGCAAATCATATGACAAACTTGCAAATCAAACTTGCATAACATAACATGATAGACTTGCATATCATACTTGCATAACATAATAAACTTGCATATCATACTTGCATAACATAATAAATTTGCATATCATATCAAAATGATCAAACACAACTTGCATCATTCATTAACTTTAAAGTTTAAGTATGAAAGTAGAATAGGGCTTACAATGCTTAGGAAGTCACAAAAATATGACAAAGCCCTTATGAAATAAATTAAACCAAAATGCAAGCTCCAAATCACTAAAAACCCTTGCTTTTTGATGTAAATATGGAAACTTGACTTGAATACAAGCTAATGATGCTCATACAAGCTTGAAAACACTTGATTGCATGGAAAATCTCATAGAAATGACTTATGAAATTTTATGAAGAGAGTGGAGGTCATGAGAGGATTGATTTTGCCATAGTTTAGTTGTATGAATGAATAATGATGATTTAGGGTTAGGTTAGGGCCTTATTTATAGAGATTAGGACTAGTTTCAACCCTAGGATTAAACCCTAGTTCCAATCTCAGCCCTCAAAACTGAATCTAGCCCCCAAGCTCAACACAATCTCAAAATGGTGCACCAGGCTAAACAGCCCGGCTGGACCAAGTCGACAGCCAAGTCGACAGGGCTGTCGACTTGGGTCCAACCAAGTCGACTCCCAAGTCGACAGGGCTGTCGACTTGGGTGCTCTGGCGGGAATTTTCCCGCCTCGCCCAATCTTACCCTAATCTCCAATTTCAAACTTGAATTTGAAATCTGTTTTTACTTTGGAATTTTCTGAAAACTTCGTTGGGCCTTAATCGGGTCATACGGACTCCGATTTTCGAAAACTCGGACTTTATTTCGCGTATTTTTCCGAGACGAACGCAATGGCATAGCCCGTTTCCCTTAATTCAGATTTATAAATTAAATTCTGCCTCGATTTACGTTATAATAGGTTATTGAAAATACGGGTTGTTACAGCTTATAATCAGCCCAGTAAGTGTGCCCCAACCCTACCTAGCTCAGGGCTACCGAATACTCTAAGTGGGTTACTGTCTGAAAAGGGTCCCTACCCTAGTAGGGTTATTCCCTGGGTTTATCCTAACCCAACTTATATTGGTTAAGTGTTGTCTATCCGCCCAGTTGACTTAACCCCCTCCACATATCAAACCTATATGTATTATTGGTTAAGCTTGCCTTAACCCTATCCACTTTGTTCATGTAATATTGGTTAAGTTGTCATCTTACACAAGTTAACTTAACCCTACCCACCTAAGATGTTTTTGGTATCATATTCATCTTTGATCAATGTTAATTAGTTATTAATTCGCAGATCTCTCACATTAGGTTGATTGCTTATGGCCGCTGGATGTGCCGGGAGGTTCCGGGAAGACTTCTACCACAAGCCAGACCTAACCTCGTGTCTAAACATTTTTCAGTTATGACTACGACCTCTCACATTAGATTGACCACTTGCGGTTGTTGGCTAGGCTGGTTGGTTACGGGCAGGCATCTACCACAAACGGAATCTAACCTTTTGTCATAGCATGCTTTTCTTAGCCAATTTATTCATTTGCCATTTATGCCAATTCCGGGCTAATTATGTCAATTACACCAATTTCATGTCATGCCCCAAGTTTCATTTGTCATGCATATATTACGCCAAATTTAGCATTTGTTATGTTCAAATCAAGCCAATTATATTTTGCCAAATTTCCCAACTGTAACACCCCAGATTTTTGAATAATTAAATTAACTAAATTAAAGAATAAATGTTTAGCATTGTTCTAAGGTTTGTAAGCAAAAGACTTAGTAGCTCATTTGGTTGGAACATGTGACTTGCATAAAAGAGGTACAGAGTTCGATCACCGCCAACGCCATATTTTTGTTTTAGCGGAATGGCTAAAAAGCGGCTTTGTGTGAACACGGTTCAAAAAGTAGTTTAGTGTGAAAATGGTTAATTAGTAAGATAGAAATATATATATATAAATAAAATAAAGGGTACTTTTGTCTCACGTCCTTATTTAAGTTTTAAATTAAAGCTACGTCCACCCATACTTTTCCATACGTTTCCGGTCCCTAAAATCACATGCCGTCCAAAAATTTTGGTCCATTCGCCTGCTCCTCAAGTCCCCTTCGCCTTTTTCAATTTGTGGCCAAAAAAAATGCGCTCATGCATTAAAAAAAAATTCTAAATTCTGCAAATAATCCCAGGAGCCCATGTAAACTAAAAAAAAGTTGCATACATGTATGCAACTATTACTGATAGTTGCATACATGTATGCAATTTTTTAAATACACATGCAAAAAAGATCCGCAAGCCTGCTGAATAATTGCATACAAGTATGCTGTTATTCAAAATAGCTGCATACTTGTATGCAGTAATGTGTTGAAAGCCGAAGGCATGACAATATGTGCATACTTGAATACATATTTTCTGCATAACTGCATACTCGTATGCACATATGCAAGCATGCGTGTTTTCCATGCAGAAATCGAATAGATGCATGAAATCATGCATGTATTTCGGAAAATCTGCATATATGTATGCATATATGCTGCTGTATGATGCGGAATTGAAATAGATGCATACATGTATGCAACTATTTGAAATATGTGCATGTTTTTATGCATTTTACTGCATTTTTCGCTGTTTTGTGTATTTTTTGATTTTGACGTGTTTGTTGATTGATTTTCCACCTGTTTTTTTTTTGCATGAACATGTTTTATTTAATTATGAATTTACGTGATTTTTTTATATTTTTTTTATATTTTTTATATGCTTTTGAAAAATAGGAACCTAATTTACAATAAGTTTAGGACCGGATGTGAGCCTAATTAAGTTTCGTTTTAGGGATGTGTGCCTAATATTCACTAAAATAAAATTCAACCTAAACTTTAAGAAAAAAATTCAGAACAACGGAAACGGGAAGGCAAAACACCAAACCGACCTATTTTATGGGTCAACCCGAGGCCTGCTGGGTCGACCCCAAGGTCGACTCAAGAGGTTTGGAATTGGTCCCGTCGGCCCTAAATGGTCTATGACGAAACTTTATGTTTTAGGGCTTAGGTGGCGATTTCTGGTTGGTCTGTTGACATCATTTCTTGGTTTCTAAGGCCTAGATGCATCCTAGAGTGATCCGACATCTTAAACTAATTCAAATCTCTATAAAAAGACCCATAGACTCAAACCCTAAATCAGAATTAAAACTAAAACTATGGTCGTCATGGTGTCGTCTTGAACCCTAGAGTTGCCGCCACCAATTAGAGATCAAATCAAATCAGTTCTATTCGACCTTAACAACGAATCTTCTTCAAAGGAAAGATAATTCAACTTCAGAAATCATAATTCAGAACTTAGGACCTCCTTGGAGTTGTGAGTTCGATAGTTTAAATAAAATAATTAGTAATTTAATTGGATTAAGTTATGATGCGGATTGTATGGATGTGATGTGGATTATTGATCACATGTTGTAATTATGTTGTAGAATTGTGTTGAAATCTCTATGACGTTATGTTGTGATGCTATCATTTATTAGGTAAAGTTATGTTGCTATCTTCTATGTTGTAATTTTATATATAACCAAATCATCATGTTTCATATGCTAGTTTGGTGATGTTGATTCATATGATAAATCATATGTATGCAAGTTTAGATTTTTATTTAAACATGAATCATATACAAGTTGGGTAAAATTATATGTGACCTTACATGGTTATGACATCTAGTTTATGTGAAAATTTGATTAAAAGTTAGGCTATGACACGGGTGAGTTATATGCTAAATTCTACATTATATTTTACATGTTAGATGCAAGTTTACACCATTGTTATGATGCATAAATCACATATGCAAGTTTTTATAAATATATAAGTTTGGGGTATGAATCATGTTATGCAAATTTAGGGTTATTGCCAATGCAAGTTTACACCTTTAGATGTAGATCTATGACATACATGATTTATGCAAGTTCACATCTTTAGATTTGGATCAATGACATATGTTGTTTATGCAAGTTGTAAATTTGGCCTATGCAAGTTTTAGATGTAGAATATCATTCACATATGCAAGTTCATCCCTATGTTTAGATCTATGTTTTCATTATGTGTACATTGTGATGTTTTCTCTTTATTCCATGAGTTAGACTATTCGAGTCTAATGTATATTTTACGTTAAACGAACAAACGTACAACGTGGGGTAAAGGGGGTAATATTAAAAAGATTTAATTGGCATAAATGCCTTAAAAGGCATAAAATATAATTGTGGTGAAAATTGTTATGATTTTGCATACCATCAATGGATGGACATAATTAAGTCAATTATGGACATCATCAAATTTTGGAATTGATTGATAATTTGAATAGGGAAAGTAATTCAAATTTGGGGAATGATTAATTAGGAGAAATTAATTGTTTAGGACACGAGGTTAGGCTCTTTTGTGGTGTAATGCTGCCCGGACCCGCCCAGCAAATCCAGCTGCCACAAATGCCAGTCTAAAATGAGAGGTCTTAGGCATAAATTAAATACGTAACAATTGTAAAGACACGAGGTTAGGCTTTTTTGTGGTGCAAGACTGCCCGAACCCGCCCAGCAAATCCAGTTGCCACAAATGCCAGTCTAATGTGAGAGGTCTTTATGAGGTTACGGTCGTAA
Organism: Allium sativum; assembly: GCA_030737875.1. Classification (NCBI taxonomy): domain Eukaryota; kingdom Viridiplantae; phylum Streptophyta; class Magnoliopsida; order Asparagales; family Amaryllidaceae; genus Allium; species Allium sativum. The sequence goes on along the minus strand of JASFAX010000020.1, from coordinate 35,777,799 downwards.
TGAATTAAGAAACACATAACAAGATAAACATGTAGTGGACATGAGGGGGTTAATTGGGTGCCTTGGGTGGCATGTGGAATCTAGTGGATGCCTTGGGTGGCATTTGGAAATACGATTAGAAATGCTTAACCAAAATTGAAACATGTAATTGAAACATGAATAAGAAGTGGTTAAGCGGGATGTACTAAAGGGGACCAAGCTTAGGTGGATAGCTTGTGTCAAGTGATGGGGGCCCATTTCAACCAGTAACCCAAACGTATCTTTGTGGGGTTGACCAAGTCGAGGACGGGACACACATATTGGGCTTGACTGTAAGAGGCCAAAACGGGTTAGCGGTGGCATCGCAAGTCCAACGGGTTCATATGCATGTGTGGACCCGGGCTGGTAGGTAAGACATTGTTGCATCGTGTAGGTATAAGTCGTGCATTGTTGGTTGTATTGGGTTGCCACTTTGGGGAGTGGTACACACCACTGTAGGGCTAGCACGGGTATCTACGAGTTAGGGAGCCGATCGCTTGGGGGTAGTGGGTACACCTAGTGGAGATAGGGGCAGGCAGCACCTATGAAGGTATTTAGGGGTGCGCGAAACTACCAATATCATTATTAAGTCTGTAGGCGGGATCAACCTTAGGGTGACTAGTGGTGGTGCAGTATAGCAATTATCCTATAGTGTTGGTGTAGCTTGGTAATTATCTTACAGTGGGTTAGGTGCGCTTTAACGATATCATTGTTCATCTTTTTTCCATATTTACTCTGCCATATTCAATGGTTCATAGTCATTTCCTTATTTTCCAACTTATGCCTTAGCCTAGTAACCTTGTTAATTATATTGTTAAAATTATCGCACTCGCCAGACTTTATGTCTAACCCCCTTTGTTTCCTCTTCTTTTCTTCCTTCCCCCCTAAGGTGCTCAAGTTGGGACTAGCACCAGTGGAGTTTGATCTTGGACTACTGTTTCTCTGCTTTTAGAAGATTACTTGGATCACTAAAGTAAAGTTCAGCTTCTCTTTTATTTATGGCTATTTTGTATTGGGGATTATGTCTTTCAGTTTATGTACTTTTGGTAGTCAAGATGGATATTATGTACTTTGACTCTGGTTTTTGATGATGTAAGCAAACATATGTGTTTTCCGCTGCAATGAAATAAAGTTTTAAATCTTTGAGTACTATTTATATCTGTCTTGTTGTTAAGTTTCTTTTCTATACTTACCTAAAACGCTCCATATAAGTTAATGCATTCCCTTTGTGAGTGACATTAATGGATGTGGGGTGTTACATGTGGTATCAGAGCTGAAGGTTACCAGAAAAGATATGAATTTTGAAAAAAAAAAATTCAAAAGCATTTTTATAAAGAAGTACCTTCAAAAGTATGTTTTAAGGAAAGTATTTTCAAGAGAAAGGTATATTTCAGAAAGCATAAACCGAAGAGCCATATATCTTTCCCTCGGTTCTTTTATATTGAATCTTTCCTTTATCGTTTTAGCATGTTTGAAGCATCTAAGATACCAGAGGGTGTTCATGTACCCGGTTGGTTTCGTCAATATCTCGAGGCTAGGGCCGCCACCGCAGGTCCATCAAATGCTCCTCCTGCTCCTCCCCCTCCTCCTCGCGTCGATACTTTTGCTAAGATATGTAAGGACTTTAGAGCAATGGGTGGAAAACCTTTTCATGGGACGGAGACATTTGTTGAAGCTCGTAACTGTCTAAAGGAGGTGGAAGAATTGTTTAGAATCTTTGAAGTGGATGATGAAAGAAAAGTCCAGCTAGCTGCTTGGCTAATGAAGGATGAGGCCTCGTTTTGGTGGGAGGTCACTAATGGGGGACGTACAGTCGATACATGGCTAGATTTTAGGTACAGGTTTGAGGCGAAGTTTCTCTCGCGGGCTGAAGAGAATCTATACATGGAAAGGTTTTTGGCACTGAAGCAAGGGAATTTATCGGTGGAAGAGTACGTTAACAAATTCAACCAATTGGCAAGATTTGGATTGGACATGGTGAATACTCCATAAAAGAAGGCTCTAAGATTTGTTAAAGGTTTAAATGAGCCGCTTCATGGGTTAGCTATGACCCACATTCCCATGGGTGCTACCTTCGAGAGACTAGTTGACATGGTGCTTATTCCTGAAAAGGAGAAGGGCGCCAATGCTAATAAGGCACCCGAGAAGAAAGGGGATCAAAAGAAGCCGCAACAACAAAAAAAGAAAGGTGGCAAAGGCAACAATGCTAAGGGAAAGAAAAGATGCTTTAACTGTGGGACACCCGGCCATATAAGCAAAGATCGTAGGAAGAAAAAGAAGACTGGTTGTTTCCACTATGGCAAGGCGGGACATCTTATTAAGGACTACCCAAAGAAAGGGCAGAGTCTACCTCGGGAGGACAGGTGCAGGCTCTTATGGCACCAGGGAAGGCAAGGGGACAAGTTCAGGTTCTCGTGGTCCCACCGCTGCAAGAATGAGGTAGAGCAATTTCCTATGAAAGTTTAGTTTTTTCTGTTTGATCATCCTGTCCATACTTTATTCAATTTTGGCTCATCACATTCGTTTATTTCTACATCATTAGTTGAAACACTGCACCTTGATACTAGTTTAGTTACTGATCCCTTAGTAGTCTCAAATCCTATCGGTGGTTCGACTGATCTTTCTATGATTTTTCGGGATTTGAGAGTGATTATCTTGGGCGTTGAGTTTGAGAGCAACACTTTTGTTCTTGGCTTCATGGGCTACGGTTTAATTCTAGGTATGGATTGGCTAACTACATATGGGGCCATCCTAGAGTGTGAAAGAAGGGTAGTTAGATTGTTGACTCATTTTGGAAAGACCCTTGATATTTCTTGTGACCCTAGAGGTCCAGTAATGCTTAGCTACCTAGAATCCCTTGACGCATCCGATGATGATTTACATTTTGTTCCCATAGTCCATGAATATGTTGATGTCTTCGATGAGGTGACGTGAGATAGACTTTCGGATAAATCTAGTAGATAATGCAAATCCAGTTGCATTACTGGTGCGCCACATGGCTCCAAGAGAGAGAAGAGAACTCAGTAACCAAGTGAAGGAACTGCTTGAGAAGGGGTTCATCAGACGTAGTATATCGGAGTGGGGTGCTCCAGTAGTGTTTGCCGCGAAGGTGGATGGGTCCCTTAGACTTTGTGTGGACTATAGAGAACTTAATAAGCTTACTAAGAAGAATTGACACCCACTGCCGAGGATTGACGATCTCTTCGATCAGTTAGTTGGCGCCTCGGTGTTTTCGCAGTTGGACTTAGCCACTGGTTTACATCAGTTGAGAGTGGCTGAGGATAGCATAGACAAGACTGCCTTTAGGATTCCAGACGGTTTCTTCGAGTGACTTGTAATGCCCTTCGGTTTGACAAAAGCCCCTGCATACTTTGTTGACTTGATGAGTAGGGTGTTTAGGGAGAACCTTAATAAATTCGTGGTGGTCTTTGTGGATGACATCTTGGTCTTTTCTAAGAGCGAGGAAGAGCATGCCCTACATCTTAGGGAAGTATAGGAGACCCTTCAAGCGCATAACCTTAAAGATAATTTTTCTAAACGTCACTTTTGGAGGAAGGAAGTGCGATTCTTAGGGCACGTGGTTTCCAAAGAAGGTATAGCTGCGGATCCCGCGAAGGTAGTGGCCATCCAAGATTGGAAGGTTCCTAAAAATGCTACCGAGGTGAGGAGTTTCTTAGGGTTGGCTGGCTACTATAGGAAGTTTATCAAAGACTTCGCAAAGATATCATCCCCATTAATACGCTTGACGAAGAACTTATTTTTCACATAGGATGTAGATTGTGATGACGCGTTCCAACGTCTAAAGAGAGCTTTGAGCACAGCCTCAGTCTTAGTGTTGCCAGATGGGAGTAAGACATTTACCGTTTATACCGTTGCTTGTGGGACAGGACTAGGCGTAGTCTTAATGCAAGAGGGAAGGGTAATAGCCTATGGTGGATGGCAGTTGAGAGTGCATGAGAGAAATTACCCTACACATGACCTAGAGTTGCCCGCTATTGTCTTTGCGCTTAAGTCTTGGCGTCATTATCTTCATGGAGAGAAATTCGAATTATTCAGTGACCACAAATCGCTAAAATACTTATTCTCTCAGAAGGAATTGAACTTAAGGCAGCAAAGGTGGATGGAATTCTTAGCATCCTACGACTTCGAGATAGCATATACCCCTGGCAAGGGTAACGTGGTGGCAGACGCCTTAAGTAGAAAGAGGTTGTCCTTGAGTCCGTTGTTTGTTGAGCGGCGAAACTTAGAGTTCATATCTATGTTTGACTTTAAACATTCCGTTGACTTTGTACCCAGTTTGCTAGCATCCTTAGAGGTCATGTAACGACCCGCATTCTACGCATCATAGGATCATAGAATATTTATTTATTTCACATATGAAGTTGTATGGTCATGTAACTTTGGGAGACAACTACTGGGGTCATTTCCCATGTTCATGATTTTTCCTGATTTTTAAATGACCATTTTACCACTAGTTTCCACTGTTTTGGCCATAACTTTTGACTGGAATGGAATTTTGACCTGAAACCACTTACATTGGCTCTGGATGATGGTTTCTCTTTCCGTAGAGTGGTCACATTAGCCAAATGGACTCACCATTTGGGAGATATGGCTGAAACAAGTTTCAGATGGTGAAAAACAGCCTAATTGGGCTTAACCGGGTGATTAGCAGCTAGGCCCAGAGGGGAATTTCGGGTTTAGAGGTAAAGGAGGACTGACTAGGGTTAGGAAATCCCTTTCATTTCAGTTTTGAGCCGCCACAAACCTTCCTGAGACCCTAGTAATGGCTTCCATCCTCTAAAACCACTCCAAAACATATTTTTAGTGAAGATTAAGCCTAGACTACATCAAAACAAGGCCAAATAGCATCAAAGCGAGGTTGGAGCTGCTGCTATACATAGGAATTCGACCCAAACAGAGAGTATTTCAGATTTGGTGTTTCATATGTGGCCAAGGTGAGTGATTTGCATAGTTTTTGCACTAATTACTGTAATTAAGGGTAATTAGTGAAGATTAGCGAATTTATACACTAATAAATTCTAGAAAAATGTTTAGAAATTCTTAAATAATGTTTTATGCTTCTGTTAGAAATTTGGTTCGATTTGATTAAGTTTTGTCAACCCTATGATTAGTTTTACTTAAACATGCTTAAGGGAAAATAAGGAGTTTTGGCCACTTTTGATCCGTTTTGATTCATTTGAATTGTTGTTTGGTGTTTGTGGTTGCTCTTACATGTTGATATGACTCTATGGTATGTTTTATGATTGATTAGAATAGTTAGATTAGTCGAAAACGCCGTCGAGTGGCGTAGAAAGCTCGCTGGAAAGTTGCAGAAATGTGCAGGTTCCGAACCGGATCGGATCGGAATAGGGGTCGGATCGGATTTGTGAACTGACCAAGGGAATTCAAACTGGATTGGAACTTGTCACTGGAGGAGGATTGGCGAGAAGGAAGGCCGTTTACTTAGAGTTGGAGTTGGGCAGAGGATCGGATCGGAGTAAGCTAGAGAGCGGATCGGATCGGAGTAAGCTAGACGGCGGATCGGATCGGAGTAAGCTAGGGAGCAGAGCGGATCGGAGCAAACAAGCGAGTGGGAGCGGATCGGGCAAATGGAGAAGGACAGTATCGGATCCAGGAACTTAGAAGGGAGTGACCACCGAACCAAGCAGAGAATAGGCACTACACTTCCGAACCGAACCGAGTGGAGAGCCCGAACCGAAGGAACACCGAACCGAATGGAAAGATGACTACCGAACCGAACCGATGAAGGTGATGACTACCGAACCGAACCGAATTCTAGGACTGTTAGTGCGCGACAACTCTTCTGAAGACCCACTCCAATTCGACCAAACCCGAGATGCAAAGGAAGTCCAAATGAGAAGTTAGATCTCAAGATCCAGATGGGAATCAACGAGTTCGCTTCATGGTTGGGCTCTGCTGCGGGACGCGTGCTAAGGGGTTTACGATGTCTATAGCTTTGGACCACTATGGTAGGAGGTACGGAGGCAGATTCAGGGCCATTATGGCATTGGTAGAACCAAGGGCTACGATCAATGAAATGGGTCATTGAAATGTTTGGTCATGACTCCATATGTTTAGCTTGGTCACAACAAGGTTTCTACAAGTCGGGATTCGTCGTTACCTCAAATTGTCTAGTATTCCAAAGTGGTAGCTATCGTATTCTTTACGCACTGAGTGAGAGATGTGAGGATGGTTGCTATGGTTTACTTGTTTGCTATCATTATGACATGCACACCCCACCCCCCCGTATCCTTACACTCTTTATTATGGCACCTTAGAGTACTGTACGGTATGTGGTACTAACTCTTTGGTTGTAGGTAGGTTCAGGTATGGTTTAGTATACATGTTATCATTCTGTTTAGATGCTTATCGCTCATATCAGGCTTTATGTCTGACCCAGAGTTTTATGTCTCCTCTTATTACTCTGGGTGCTCACACGAGCAGACTAGAGACAGGTTAGCTGGTGATGCACGGGTAGATGATCCGGAGACGAGCAGGAGGCTTCCACGTAATATATATATAGTATTCTCCCTGTGTTGTTGAAGATCACTGATTGGGCATTGGTGGTGCATCTTCTACTTTAACTTTCCTTTTTTAGAGACAGTAAATTTGAAAAGTTGTAATAAGCTGTACTTTTATTTCCGCTGCTCTGATGATTGATGTTGATTTTAGTTCTCAGCTTATGCACTGTCCCACCTGTTTTATGTCAAGTATATTATTATTATATTTTATTCCATGCGCTGTGAGACATTCTACAGGTTCCTTGATTAGTTCATTCCCTTCTTTCCTTTCTTTGGCGACCGTTCTGTGCTAGTCGGGCATGTGTACAGCGCACTTCCAGAGGAAATGCAGGCTGGTGCGTGGCGGGCCGTCGCAGGTCAGACCTACGCTTTTGGGACGGATTGGCGAGGCACAGCGAGAGGACCCACAGTAGGTTGAGTTAGTAGAAAAGCTCAAAAGAGGGGAGTCATCGAGCCATCTCTGTAGGTATACCCCAGATGATGATGGTTGATTACGTAGGGACGGTAGACTTTGTGTACCACAGGAAGAGAACTTGAGGAAGACCATCCTTAATGATGCATATACACACTTTATGCCATAGATCGGCTCATTCACTTCATATTGCATATTGCATATAAATGTGTGTGCATATTTAAGCTAACGGATGTATAATGGTTGTGCTATCATATGGATGTTTCATTTTGTGAATGGTGGTGCACACATGTAGAAGTAATATGTATCGATACGGTTCTTTCGCATACATAATGGATGCATGACACTATCATGGTTTGCATTAAGGAGGTCAACTGAATCATTAGACCGCCTAATTTTGCATTAGATAAGGAACATATACACCACTTTTCGCAAATGTCATACAGCATTAGAAATTCTATAAGGAAAGTGGATGCATGTGTTTGATGGTTGAGTAGATGATTGTTTGGATGTTAGGATATGCATTCTCCTCAACTTGGAGATTTGCAACACCCGGATTTTTGAATAATCGAATTAACTAAATTAAAGAATAAAAGTTTAGCATTGTTCTAAGGTTTGTAAGCAAAAGACTTAGTAGCTCATTTGGTTGGAACATGTGACTTGCATACAATAGGTACAGAGTTCGACACCCGCCAACGCCATATTTTTGTTTTAGGGGAAAAGCTAAAAAGCGGCTTAGTGTGAACACGGTCCAAAAAGTAGTTTAGTGTGAAAATGGTTAATTAGGAGGATATCAAAAAAAAATTATATATATATATATATAATAAAATTCAACCTAAAATTTAGGAAAAAAAATCAAAACAGTGGAAGCGGGAAGGCAAAACACCAAACCGACCTATTTTATGGGTCGACCAGAGACCCGCTGGGTCGACTCAAGGGTCGACTCAGGAGGTTTGGAATTGGTCATGTCGGCCCTAAATGGTCTATGATGAAATTTTATGTTTTAGGGCTAAGGTGGCGATTTCTAGTTGGTCTGTAGACATCATTACTTGTTTTCTAAGGCCTAGATGGATCCTCTAGTGATTCGGCAACTTAAATTAATACAAAGCTCTGTAAAAAGACCCATAGACTCAAACCCTAAATCAGAATTAAAACTAAAACTATGGCCGTCATGGTCTCGTCTTGAACCCGAGAGTAGCCGCCACCAATTAGAGAGGAAGAACATCAAATCAAATCAGTTCTATTCAACCTTCACAACGAATCTTCTTCAAAGGAAAGCTAATTCAACTTCAGTAATCAGAATTCAGAACTCAAGACCGCCTTTAAGTTGTGAGTTCGATAGTTTTAATAAAATAATTAGTAATTTAATTGGATTAAGTTATGATGCGGATTGTATGGATGTGATGTGAAATATTGATCACATGTTGTAATTATGTTGAAATCTCTATGACGTTATGTTGTGATGCTATCATTTATGATGTAAAGTTATGTTGATATCTTCTATGTTGTAATTTTATATATAACCAAGTCATCATGTTTCATATGATAGTTTGGTGATGTTGATTCATATGATAAATCATATTATGCAAGTTTAGATTTTTATTTAAACACGAATCATATACAAGTTGGGTAAAATTATATGTGACCTTACATGGTTATGACATCTAGTTTATATGAAAATTTGATTAAAAGTTAGGCTATGACATAGGTGAGTTATATGCTAAATTCTACATGGTATTTTACATGTTAGATGCAAGATTACACCATTGTTATGATGCATAAATCACATACACAAGTTTCTATAAATATATGAGTTTGGGGTATGAATCATGTTATGCAAATTTACGGATATTGCCTATGCAAGTTTACCCCTTTGGATGTAGATCTATGACATACATGATTTATGCAGGTTCACACCTTTAGATTTGGATCCATGACATATGTTGTTTATGCAAGTTGTAACTTTGGCCAATGCAAGTTTTAGATGTTGAACATCATTCACATATGTAAGTTCATCCCTATGTTTAGATCTATGTTTTCATTATGTGTACATTGTGATGTTTTCTCTTTATTCCATGAGTTAGACTATTCGAGTCTAACATATATTTTACGTTAAACGAACAAACTTACAACGTGGGGTAAACAGGATAATATTAAAAAGATTTAATTGGCATAAATGCCTTAGAAGGCATAAAATATAATTGTGGTGAAAATTGATATGATTTTGCATACCATAAATGGATGGACATAATTGAGTCAATTATGGATATCGTTAAATTTGGAATTGATTGATAATTTGAATAGGGAAAGTAATTCAAATTTGGCGAATGATTAATTAGGAGAAATTAATTGTCTAAGACACGAGGTTAGGCTCTTTTGTGGTATAAGACTGCCCGGACCATCCCGGCAAATCCAGCTGCCACAAATGTCAGTCTAACGTGAGAGGTCTTAGGAGTAAATTAAATACGTAACAATTGAAAAGACACGAGGTCAGGCTCTTTTGTGGTGTAAGACTGCCCGGACCCGCCCAGCAAATCCAGCTGCCACAAATTCTCGTCTAATGTGAGAGGCCTTTATGAGGTTACGGTCTTAATGAATTAAAAAACACTTAACCAGATAAGCATGTAGTGGACATGAGGGGGATAAGTGGGTGCCTTGGGTGGCATGTGGAAATACGATTAGAAACACTTGACCAAAATTGAAACATGTAATTGAAACATGAATAAGAAGTGGTTAAGGGGGATGTACTAGAGGGGACCAAGCTTAGGCGGATAGCTTGCGTCAAGTGATGGGGGCCCATTTCAATCAGTAACCCATACGTATCTTTGTGGGCTCGACCCAAGTCGAGGACAAGACACGCATACTGGGCTTGACTATAAGAGGCCAAAACGGGTTAGCGGTGGCAACGCAAGTCCAACAAGTTCATATGCATGTGTGGACCCGGGCTAGTAGGTAAGACGTTGTTGCATCGTGTAGGTATAAGCCGTGCATTGTTGGTTGTATCGGGTTGCCACTTTGGGGAGTGATACACCCCACTATGGGGCCAGCACGGGTATCAACGAGTTAGGGAGCCGATATCTTGGGGGTAGTGGGTACCTAGTGGAGATAGGGGCAGGCGGCACCTATGAAGGAAGCTAGGGGTGCACGAAACTACCAATATCATTATTAAGTCTGTAGGCGAGATCAACCTTAGGGTGACTAGTGGTGGTGCAGTATAGCAGTTATCCTATATTGTTGGTGTATCTTGGTAATTATCTTACAGTGGGTTAGGTGCGCTTTAATGATATCGTTGTTCATCTTGTTTCCTTATTTACTCTGCCATATTAAATGTTTCAGTCATTTCCTTATTTTCCAACTTATGCCTTAGCCTAGTTACTTTGTTAATTATATTGTTCAAATTATCGCACTCGCCAGACTTTATGTCTGACCCCTTTTTTTCCTCCTCTTTTCTTCCTTTTCCCCCCAGGTGCTCAGTTTGGGACTAGCACCAGTGGAGTTAGATCTTAGACTGTTGTTTCTCTGCTTTTAGAATATTATTTGGATCGCTGAAGTAAAGTTCATCTTCTCTTTTATTTATGGCTATTTTGTATTGGGGATTATGTCTTTCAGTTTATGTGCTTTTGGTAGTCAAGATAAATATTATGTACCTTGACTCTGGTTTTTTATGATGTAAGCAAACATATGTGTTTTCCGCTGTAATGAAATAAAGTTTTAAATCTTTGATTACTATTTATGTTTGTCTTGTTGTTAAGTTTCTGTTCTATACTTACCTAAAACGCTCCATAGAAGTTAATGCATTCCCTTTGTGAGTGACACTAATGGACGTGGGTTGTTACACCAATGTTCCCTAAATTACCGTTCGTACGTTCATCTCTATGAGATTTGGGCTAGGCTCGCAGTAGCCGGCTATAAGAACAAAAAGGGAAGGAGGAAGGGACAATATAAAGAACAAGCATAATATTAACAATAAAGTTGGCATAAGTATGAAATGATCATAAAGATATGTTAAAACTGATAAAACTGATGATAATATCAACATGGGCATATAAGAATCACAAATATGATGTATAAGCTAATGGCTTATAAGAATCACGAATCTGATGTATAGGATAAGATAGAATTGATGAGATTCAACCTAATTATCATGTATAATTCCCAAATCCAATTTACAACACGGCAGAATTGCTTTAGCATTATTTTAATCTAAAATAATAAATGAACTCACAAAGATCGAACTAAAGAAGAGAATTAGGTGTTCTTGCTATTGTAGATCAATTCCCTTTTACACAATTCCTTTACTTTGTTTTGTTGAAGAAAAGAGAATAGTTTAATTTAGTTTGAGGCAACATGGAGGCGCCATGAATTTGTGTAAAGGAATTAGGGTTAGGTCTAGGTGTGTTTTTATAGGAGTACTAATTGTACTAGGGCGTTTATATTAGGTTACGATCCATCTAAACCATCCAAACTAGAAAAACACATCACCCAGCCAATCAGAGAATGCCACATAAGCCGTAATTCTCTAAAATTCGTTCACTGCCCAGATCTAGCCGATGGGGTCGACCCATACAGAGGGGTCAACACCTATGTCGACACCACTATAGGGGGTTGACACCTATGTTGACTCCCCTATGTGGGCCGACACCCTAGAGCGGGATAATTCCCGCCTATCCCGCTTCTTGCTGATTTGAATTACGAATTTGATTTTAATTATTATTTTAATTCTGGTTTGAACTGAAATCTTATAAACTCAATAACTTCTTCATACTTTATCCGTTTAGCACATAATCGGACCCTATCTCAAGCTAAATTATGAGACGAACGCGATGGCGCAACCCGTTTCCCTTAATTCTTCTTATAAAAATTAAGTATTCTTTAATTTGTAAATTTTAATATTTAAAATTACGGGGTGTTACATTCTCCCCTCCTTAAAGGAATTCATCCATGCAATCTCCTGTCAAGAAGAATGTATATCCTACCATCTAATCATCCATCTACTCATCCGTCATCCACAAGCATCCATGGTCCTTAAAATAATTCTAATGCCATATGAACATATGCAAAAATGTGTGTGTATGTTTCTTATCTATGCAATGATCAGGCGGTCTACTGATTCAGTTGACCTCCTTAATGCAAAATATGATAGTGCCATGCATCCATTATGTATAAAAAAGAATCCTAACGATACATATCATTTCTATATGAGTGCACAACCATTCACTCAAATGCAACATCCATGTAACAACCCGTATTTTCAATAACCTATTCTAACATAAATCGAGGCAGAATTTAATTTATAACTCTGAATCAAGGGAAACGGGTTGTGCCAGTGCGTTCGTCTCGGAAAAATACGCGAAATAGAGTCTGAGTTTTCGAAAATCGGAGTCCGTATGACCCGATTAAGGCCCAACGAAGTTTTCAGAAAATTTCAAAGTAAAAACAGATTTCAAATTCAAGTTTGAATTTGGAAATTAGGGCAGTTGGGCGCAGGCGGGAAAATTCCCGCCAGACCCATGTCGACAGCCCTGTCGACTGGGCTGTCGACATGGTTAGCCTAAGTCGACAGCCCTGTCGACTTGGGTGTCGACTTGGTTCAACCGAGCAGTTTTGCCTGGTGCACCATTTTGGAGTTGTGTTGAGTTTGGGGGCCAGATTCGGTTTTGAGGGCTGAGATTGGAATTAGGGTTTAGTCCTAAGGCTAAAACTAATCCTAATCTCTATAAATATAACCCTAGACCTAACCTAATCATCATTAATAAACCCTACAACTAAACTATGGCAAAAATCATTCCTCTCATGGCCTCCACTCTTTTCATAAAATTCTAAGTTATTTCTATGAGAGATTTTCCATGCATACAAGTGTTTTCAAGCTTGTATGAGTGTCATTAGCTTGCATTCAAGTCAAGTTTCCATATTTACATCATAAAGCAAGGGTTTTGATCATTTTGGCTCAAGGGTTTTTCTATTGGATCTTGCATTTTGGGTTTATTTGATTGCATAAGGGCTTTGTCTCAATCTATATATATTTTTGTGTCTCCATAAGCATTGTAAGCCCTTTTCTACTTTCATATTTAAACTCTAAAGTTAAATGAATGATGCAAGTTTGGTTGATCATTATGATATGCAAGTTTGCCATGATATGCAAGTTTACTATGTCATGTTATGCAAGTTTGATATGTTATGATATGCAAGTTTGCCATGTTATGTTATGCGAGTTTGCCATGTTATGATATGCAAGTTGTCATGTTATGTATGCAAGTTTGGGTGGATCATTTTACTCATGTTATCATGCTATGCAAGCTTACCTTGAGTATATGAACGTAAAGCTTCAAGCTTTATGTTAAAGGTTGCATTTTGGCAACATGTAAGTTATCATATCTCTTATGATAACTTGCATGTGAGGCTAAATGCGAACTTATGGCCATTTCTACATGTCATTTATCACCATGTATCACCAATATGCTAAGTTTGGTTTTATGCATGCTTTTGAGGCCTAAAAATGTAATATGCAATTATACGAACATATGTACATTTCATATGCCACCATGTTAAACTTGTGGCTTCAACACCTTTATGTCATGATTATGCCAAGTTCCCTCTTTCTATCCTTTATGCGCTATTGCGATATGTAAGCGATGGGATTGCGTTTGGGGTTGGGTAAACTTAAAAGACATTAAAACATAAGATTGGGAATTTACATATTAAGTTAGGTCTACCCATTGGGAATTTACCTATTAAGTTAGGTCTACCCAAATGCTTGAAAACTTGTAATATGTTTGGTAAACATAATGGACATGACACCTAGAAAATATAAGTGTGACCAACTCGAGGTTGGGTTGAGTTTGTAGCGTAAACCTACCCGGAACCGACCGGCTTAACTAGTTGCTACAAACAATAGGACCCAATGTGAGAAGTTGGTCATGTTGTACCTTGAACCCGAGGTTAGACCAAGTTGTGGTATAAAGCTACCCGGAACCGACCGGCTTAACTAGTAACCGCAACGAAGTCTAATGTGAGAGGTTAAGGCACATTAATTAATTAATGCCTCATGGTTAGGGTTTAAGTCATGGTCCACTTAATACTTAATCAATGTGGGCTTGGTAGATTAATCAGGGTTAAGTCGTGAACTCATCGTTACACTTAACCAAGTTAATCCATGATTAGCAAGAGGGTTAAACCATACTTAACCCACTAGAAATCCTAGCAACGGGGGTCCACTCCAGCAGTAATCCCAAGTTTGTTTCATCATGACCCTAGGGACTAGGCTAGGTTAGGGCACGATTACTGGACATGAGGTAAGTGACCAAAAACGACGGCAGAGTGGTACGCCGGTGTAGTTCCGGACGGACTATGGTCGTGCACGTAGTCCGTAGCCGGAGAAAATCAAGCACGGGTACCAGTAGATCTAAGACTGTGCACTTATGTTTATGGTGTCCAAGGGTTGACACCCTAGGGCTTGATACACCCGACGGGAGACCCAGCACAGTCTGACTACAATTATGTTTGGGTCGTATTGACGCCAACACGTGACGAGTTAGGCTTATAGGGAGCCGATCGACTAGACCGTTTGGTTGGACCTCGTATTATGGTCACTTCATGTTATTGGGCCAAAGCTTGGGCCAAGGGATCAATACTTTCTTATTCAAGTCATGTTAGCTTGCTAGTACACCTGTGGTGCAAAAACCTTAAACCTGATTATGCGATGACATCTTTATCTACCTTGTTAGTTAATCATCATGCTAGTATGTTGTTATCCTTATGTTCATCCCTTCTTCTCATGCCAGTTAACTTTATCAGTTTACATTGATTGTAGTAGGGCTTACTCAGTCTTTTTGACTGACCTGTTTTTCTTTCGCCTCTTTTCTTCCGTTTCCCCCCCAAGGTTCTCAGGGTGGGAATATTGGAGCTTAGCTTGGATTTCTGATCGCTTGCTTGTGGGATTTTAGCTCATGTACGGTCTTGACATGAAGCTAGCTATGGTTATCACTTATTTTGGGGATAGTACTTATGTATTTCAGTTTTTCAGTGATGTTGTTTTTATCTAGACTTGTGTATTTGGAAAGTTGACATTATGTTGTACCAGACTTGTTTTGAAATAGTTTGAAATCTTCCGCTGTTTTACTTATCTTATTTACTCTGTTTACATATACACATATGTTCTTGTTCTGCCTTGATATATCATTATGCATGTTTACCCGGAACAAACGCCCCTCCAAAGTCAGAGTGCTTGCAAGAGCCACCCTGGCGGAGGTGGGGTGTTACATTCGGTATCAAAGCATATGGTTTACGAGAAGGAACAAAAAGGTTTTTAAAACTTTTGGAAAACTATTTTCAAAACCAAGTATAAAGTATTTTCCAAAGAAAAGTCTAGTTTATTTTAAAGGCTATTCCCCAAAAAGCCATTTGCAAAATTCCTTCGTTTTTCTCCATTCTGAATCTGTCTTTTTCTTCGTTTTCAGTATGGCCGATAACTTTGCTATTCCAGAGGGAGTACACGTACTTGTTTGGTACCGGAGACTTTTGGAGGCTAGGGCGACCGAAGCCGGCCCCGCAGATGTTCCTCCTCCTCCTCCTGTAGTTAATGTTCCTCCTCCTCCTGTTGCTGATGTTCCTCCTCCTCCTGTCGCTGAGGTTCCTCTTCCTCCTCCCCCTCAACATCCTCAAGCTGACTTCGCAAAGACTTGCAAAGATTTCAGAGCAATGGGTGGCAAGAACTTTCAAGGCACTGAGACTTTTGTAGAGGCCAGAAATTGGTTGAAAGAGACCGAGGATTTATTTGCTATCTTTGGGTTAGACGATCAGGGGAAGATCTTGTTGGCGGTTTGGCTTATGAAGGATGAAGCCGCTTATTGGTGGGAAGTCACCAATGGTACTAGGCCTGTTGAGACTTGGGCCGATTTCAGGGCAAGGTTCGTGCTTAAGTTTCTATCTTCTACTGAGGAGAATCTGCAAATGGAGAGGTTCATAGCTTTGAAACAAGGAGATATGTCTGTCAAAGAATATGTGACAAGTTCAATCAGTTAGCTCGTTTTGGCTTGGATATGGTGAGTACTCCTCAGAAGAAGGCTCTTCGTTTTGCTAGAGGATTGAATGAGCCATTGCAGGGATTGGCTATGTCACATATTCCCCATGGGGCCACGTTTGAGAACTTGGTTGATATGGCGTTACATCAGGGAGATGTCAAGGAAGAGATCAAGATGAATGATACTCAAGCCAAGAAGACTGATTCCCAGTGGAAAGGAAATCAGGGTAATCCAAGTGGTCAGAGCAATCAGAACAAGAACAAGAGTCAAGGCAATAAGGGGAACAACAACAAGGGCAGTAACAACAAGGGGAAGTGCCATTATTGCGGTTCAGTTGGGCATCTTATTAAGGATTGTAAGAAGAGGAAAAGGAAGAATGGTGAAAGCTTTTTCTGTGGTGAGACTGGACATTTCAGTAAGGATTGCCCGAAGAAGCAAGGGCAAGGCCAGGGTCAGACTCAGCGTGCTAGACCTTCAGGAGGGCAAGTTCATGCTCTCAATGCCGCTCCAGTTCCCGATCGAGGTAGTATTTCTGTTGAGAGCCTTGTATATATTTCTGATTTTCCAGTTCGTACCTTGTTTGATTCTGGTGCATCGCATAGCTTTATCTCATCTGATCTTGTTGATAGTTTGCACCTTAGTACTAGCTTGGTAGATGATCCCGTCCGTCTCTCAAATCCTATTGGGGGTTCCGCCCATCTGTCTATGATATGTGGGGATTTGAGGATCTCTATACTGAGTGTAGAGTTCTTGTGTAGTGCTTATGTTCTTGGTTTTAGGGGATACGGATTGATATTGGGCATGAATTGGTTGTCCAGATATGGAGCCATCCTTGATTGTGAGCATAGGGTTGTGAGGCTCGTGACTCGCCTCGGAAACACCCTAGAAATTTCTTGTAATCCGAGAGGTCCCGTCCTGTTGTGCTATCTTGAATCACTCGACTCGTCAATGGAAACTCTTCAGTCTGTGAGAGTGGTTCGAGAGTATCCGGATGTTTTCGATGAAGTTAGGGGGTTGCCCCCTAAGCGAGAGATTGATTTCCGCATTTATCTGGTGGATAATGCAAAGCCGGTTTCTTTGCCCGTTCGGCACATGGCTCCGCGTGAAAGGCGGGAGCTAAGTAAGAAAGTGAAGGAGTTGCTTGAGAAGAACTTCATTAGACGAAGTATATCTGAATGGGGAGCGCCTGTGGTATTTGCTACCAAGGCAGATGGTTCTCTCTGACTTTGTGTTGACTGTCGAGAGTTGAATAAGCTGACTAAGAAGAACAGACACCCGTTACCGAGGATTGATGATCTCTTTGACCAGCTTATCGGTGCTTCTGTTTTCTCTCAGCTTGATCTTGCTACTGGATTCCATCAGCTCAGGGTAGCTGAAGATAGTATAGACAAGACTGCGTTCAGAACTCCAGATGGATTCTTCAAATGGCTTGTCATGCCGTTCGGCTTGACTAATGCACCCGCATATTTCGTGGACTTGATGAGTAGGGTCTTCAGGGAGTTCTTGAACAAGTTTGTCGTGGTCTTCGTAGATGATATTCTGATCTTCTCTAAGGATGAGGAAGAGCACGCAAGGCATCTCGTGGAGGTGATGGATACGCTTAGAGCGCATTAGTTGAAGGCCAAGTTCTCCAAGTGTCACTTTTGGAGAAGGGAAGTTAGATTCCTTGGGCATATAGTATCTAAGCAAGGCTTAGCGGTGGATCCCGCTAAGGTAGTTGCAGTTCAGGATTGGAAGACTCCAAGGAATGCAACCGAAGTGAGAAGTTTTCTAGGTCTTGCAGGCTTTTACCGGAAGTTCATCAAGGACTTCGCGAAGATTTCCGCTCCTCTCACTAAATTGACGAGGAAAAATTTAGTTTTTTCTTGGAACATAGAATGCGAGCTTGCATTTCAGAGGCTCAAGAGAGCTCTCACATCAGCACCTGTTATAGCTTTGCCCGATGGAGGGAAGTTATTTACAGTATACACTGATGCATGTGGCACGGGGTTAGGAGCTATTCTGATGCAAGAAGGAAGAGTGATATGCTTTGGCGGTAGACAACTCAAAGTGCATGAGAAGAATTATCCCACTCATGACTTAGAGTTGGCAGCAATAGTATATGCACTTAAGGCTTGGCGTCATTATCTTCTTGGGAGAAAGATTTGAGCTTTATACCGATCACAAGTCATTGAAGTATCTCTTTTCTCAGAAGGATCTGAATCTGAGGCAACAAAGATGGATGGAATTCTTGGCGTCCTACGATTTTGAGATAGCTTATACCCCTGGCAAGGGGAATGTGGTAGCAGATGCATTGAGTAGAAAAAGGTTGACTCTGAGTCCTCTATTCATTGAGATGAAGAATTTAGAGTATGTGGCAACCTTTGATTTCTCTTTGGCGATTGAGTCGATGACCGGTTCTTTAGCATCTCTGGAACTCAGACCTACCCTTCTTGATCAAGTTGGGGCTTTGCAGAGAGAAGACCCTCAGATAGTTGAGATTATGGATAAGCTGATTCGAGGAGAGGCATCTAGTCATCTCGCTCGATATTCTATTGATGACAAGGGTTGGCTGAGGAGAGACAGAAGGTTATGTGTTCCAATGGTAGAAGATTTAGTAAGAAATGTTCTTGAGGAAGCGCATCGCTCTAAGTTGACTATACATCCGAGCGGAGATAAGATGTATAAAGATATGAAGCGCATTTTCTTTTGGCCTGGGATGAAGAAGGATGTGGCAGAGTTTGTCTCTAGATGTATCATTTGCCAGCAAGTTAAGGCCGAGTGGAAGAAGCCCGGTGGGCTATTGCATCCTCTAGACATTCCACTATGGAAGTGGGAGAGTATTTCCATGGATTTTATCGATCGGCTACCAAGGTCAAGGAAAGGGAATACGAGCATTTGGGTTATTGTGGATAGACTTACGAATAGTGCTCATTTCATTCCGGTGAAGAACAAGAGGACCGCATCTTGGCTAGCGTCTGTATATCTTCGTGAGATTGTGAGACTACATGGAGTCCCTTCTAGTATAGTCAGTGACCGTGACCCAATCTTTACAAGTCAATTCTGGAATAGCTTGCAAGAAGTTATGGGCACGAGGTTGAATCATATACGGCTTATCACCCACAGACGGACGGTCAAACCGAAAGGGTGAATAGGGTACTCGAGGATCTGTTGAGGCTTTGTATTCTGGATTTTGGTGGTACTTGGGAAGACCATCTTCCTCTTGTTGAGTTTGCATATAATAACAGTTATCAGGCAAGCATAGGAATGGCACCATTTGAAGCTTTATATGGGAGGCCGTGCAAGTCGCCTATATGTTGGTGGGAGACTACAGATGAGCTTATACTTGGGCCTGATATGATCAGAGATACATCCGAGAAGGTCGAGTTGATTCGGAGACGGATGAAAGCGGCCCAAGATCGACAGAAATCCTATGCTGATAAGCGAAGAACTGATTTGGAGTTTGATGTTGGGGATATGGTTTTCGTGAAGGTTTCTCCTTTGCGGGATGTGGTCCGATTTGGAGCCGTTGGGAAGTTAGCACCAAGGTTTGTTGGACCATTCCCTATTATAGAGAGGATCGGGCAGATGGCTTATAGAGTGGAGTTGCCCGAGAAGCTTGCCGGAGTACACGATGTTTTTCATGTCTCGCATCTCCGGAAGTGTTTACATGAATCAGCTGAGGTTGTTGAGCCAAGTGTTCTGAAAGATGTGGAAGTGGAGAAAGAGGCTACCTTGAGGAGAGCTCCGATTCGTATCTTGGGGACGGAGACCAAGAAGCTAAGGAATCGAGAGGTCAAGTTGGTGAAGGTTCAATGGGGTGAAGCCGAAGAAGACGCAACTTGGGAAACCGAGGAGAATATGCGTGGGCTTTATCCATTCCTTTTTGAGGGTACACTCTCAATCTCTTTTCTTTGTTAGCATATCTTTCTCTTTGCTATCCATGTTTATCTAGTTTATCGTGTTAATCTCGTCATGAGAACCTTAGGTAGAAACCCTTTGGATGAAACATGTGTTTGAAACATGTTATGCTTGATGTTTGCAAGTGGTTGCAAGTGTTTGCAAGTGGTTACGCGTGGATGCATTATACACATTAGGCACTAGATCGGCTCACACGCTCCTCATATTGCATATGCATGAGTGTTTATGCTTATTCATGGATGAAAATTTTTGTGTTATCACATGGATGTTGCATACGGATGTATGTTATGTACACACATATAGATGTTATACATTATGTTAGGAATTGCATACATATGGATTCATTTCACTAACATAATTTGCATTGATGATATTTGCATTAGATAAGTACATGTACACACACCTTTGCATATGTTCATACAACATTTAGAATCTTGTAAGGACAATGATTGCTCGTGGATGATGTTTTGAGTAGATGGATGTTGGATGGTAGGATATGTTCTTCCTAACTTAGAGATTTCGGTGATGAAATCCTTTAAGGAGGGGAGAATGTAACAACCCGTATTTTCAATAACCTATTCTAACATAAATCGAGGCAGAATTTAATTTATAAATATGAATCAAGGGAAACGGGCTGTGCCAGTGCGTTCGTCTCGGAAAAATACGCGAAATAGAGTCCGAGTTTTCGAAAATCGGAGTCCGTATGACCCGATTAAGGCCCAACGAAGTTTTCAGAAAATTTCAAAGTAAAAACAGATTTCAAATTCAAGTTTGAATTTGGAAATAAGGGCAGTTGGGCGCAGGCAGGAAAATTCCCGCCAGACCCATGTCGACAGCCCTGTCGATTGGGCTGTCGACATGGTTAGCCCAAGTCGACTTGGGTGTCGACTTGGTTCAGTCGGGCAGTTTTGCCTGGTGCACCATTTTGGAGTTGTGTTGAGTTTAGGGGCCAGATTCGGTTTTGAGGGCTGAGATTGGAATTAGGGTTTAATCCTAAGGCTAAAACTAATCCTAATCTCTATAAATAAGACCGTAGACCTAACCTAATCATCATTAATAAACCCTACAACTAAACTATGGCAAAATCATTCTTCTCATGGCCTCCACTCTCTTCATAAAATTCTAAGTTATTTCTATGAGAGATTTTCCATGCATACAAGTGTTTTCAAGCTTGTATGAGTGTCATTAGCTTGCATTCAAGTCAAGTTTCCATATTTACATCATAAAGCAAGGGTTTTGATCATTTTGGCTCAAGGGTTTTTCTATTGGAGCTTGCATTTTGGGTTTATTTGATTGCATAAGGGCTTTGTCTCAATCTATATATATTTTTGTGTCTCCATAAGCATTGTAAGCCCTTTTCTACTTTCATATTTAAACTCTAAAGTTAAATGACTGATGCAAGTTTGGTTGATCATTATGATATGCAAGTTTTCCATGATATGCAAGTTTACTATGTCATGTTATGCAAGTTTGATATGTTATGATATGCGAGTTTGACATGTTATGTTATGCGAGTTTGCCATGTTATGATATGCAAGTTGTCATGTTATGTATGCAAGTTTGGGTGGATCATTTTACTCATGTTATCATGTTATGCAAGCTTACCTTGAGTATATGAACGTAAAGCTTCAAGCTTTATGTTAAAGGTTGCATTTTGGCAACATGTAAGTTATCATATCTCTTATGATAACTTGCATGTGAGGCCAAATGCGAACTTATGGCCATTTCTACATGTCATTTATCACCATGTATCACCAATATGCTAAGTTTGGTTTTATGCATGCTTTTGAGGCCTAAAAATGTAATATGCAAGTATACGAACATATGTACATTTCATATGCCACCATGTTAAACTTGTGGCTTCAACACCTTTATGTCATGATTATGCCAAGTTCCCTCTTTCTATCCTTTATGCGCTATTGCGATATGTAAGCGATGGGATTGCGTTTGGGGTTGGGTAAACTTAAAAGACATAAAAACATTAGATTGGGAATTTACCTATTACGTTAGGTCTACCCATTGGGAATTTACCTATTAAGTTAGGTCTACCCAAATTCTTGAAAACTTGTAATATGTTTGGTAAACATAATGGACATGACACTTAGAAAATATAATTGTGACCAACTCGAGGTTGGGTTGAGTTTGTAGCGTAAACCTACCCGGAACCGACCGGCTTAACTAGTTGCTACAGACAATAGGACCCAATGTGAGAAGTTGGTCATGTTGTACCTTGAACCCGAGGTTAGACCAAGTTGTGGTATAAAGCTACCCGGAACCGACCGGCTTAACTAGTAACCGCAACGAAGTCTAATGTGAGAGGTTAAGGCACATTAATTAATTAATGCCTCATGGTTAGGGTTTAAGTCATGGTCCACTTAATACTTAATCAATGTGGGCTTGGTAGATTAATCAGGGTTAAGTCGTGAACTCATCGTTACACTTAACCAAGTTAGTCCATGATTAGCAAGAGGGTTAAACCGTACTTAACCCACTAGAAAATCCTAGCAACGGGGGTCCACTCCAGCAGTAATCCCAAGTTTGTATCATCATGACCCTAGGGACTAGGCTAGGGTGGGGCACGATTACTGGACTTGAGGTAACTGACCAAAAACGACGGCAGAGTGGTACGCCGGTGTAGTTCCGGACGGACTATGGTCGTGCACGTAGTCCGTAGCCGGAGAAAATCAAGCACGGTTACCAGTGTATCTAAGACTGTGCACTTATGTTTATGGTGTCCAGGGGTTGACACCCTAGGGCTTGATACACCCGACGGGAGACCCAGCACAGTCTGACTACAATTATGTTTGGGCCGTATTGACGCCAACACGTGACGAGTTAGGCTTATAGGGAGCCGATCGACTAGACCGTTTGGTTGGACCTCGTATTAGGGTCACTTCAGGTTATTGGGCCAAAGCTTGGGCCAAGGGATCAATACTTGCTTATTCAAGTCATGTTAGCTTGCTAGTACACCTGTGGTGCAAAAACCTTAAACCTGATTATGCGATGACACCTTTATCTACCTTGTTAGTTAATCATCATGCTGGTATGTTGTTATCCTTATGTTCATCCCTGCTTCTCATGCCAGTTAACTTTATCAGTTTACATTGATTGTAGTAGGGCTTACTCAGTCTTTTTGACTGACCTGTTTTTCTTTTGCCTCTTTTCTTCTGTTCCCCCCCCCCCCCCCCCCGGGTTCTCAGGGTGGGAATATTGGAGCTTAGCTTGGATTTCTGATCGCTTGCTTGTGGGATTTTAGCTCATGTACGGTCTTGACATGAAGCTAGCTATGGTTATCACTTATTTTGGGGATAGTACTTATGTATTTTAGTTTTTCAGTGATGTTGTTTTTATCTAGACTTGTGTATTTGGAAAGTTGACATTATGTTGTACCAGACTTGTTTTGAAATAGTTTGAAATCTTCCGCTGTTTTACTTGTCTTATTTACTCTGGTTACATATATACATATGTTCTTGTTCTGCCTTGATATATCATTATGCATGTTTACCCGGTACAAACGCCCCTCCAAAGTCAGAGTGCTTGCAAGAGCCACCCTGGCGGAGGTGGGGTGTTACAATCCACATGATAAAATCAAATTTCAATCAATAAACAAATATATGTAATACGCAATATTAAAGTGACTAAGCCAATCTTAGTGCCTAAAGTGTGTGTAAATGCATCCACGAGAAACCAGTAGCCACCACTTGCATCCACTAAATGTAACATGTTTCAAACACATTTTTACAAACAAAAGATTTTCTATGTGATAACCCAAACTTCCACGGAATGAAAGTAAGGAATAATCATTTGGAATACAACATAAATACAATAATACAAATCACAGATACAACATAGCATAGGAATTTCATAGAGTAACAACATCATAGCAGCGGAAATATAATGTCATCAACCATAGAAAGTCCACAGTCATAGAATTCTAAGTTATTACATCAAGTTTGTAGGAAAAGAAATAAGTTCCAACTCCAACTTAAACAACGTGAAATGAAACAAGTTTGATGTCTGGAATTAAAAAGAGAAAAATGCAATAACAGCAAATGATAGATGTCTTCAAGCTCCAAGTCATCACCTCTCCACGAAAGCAAATCCAAGAGAGATAATAAGCAGCTCCAAAGAAAAGACACCAAGCAAAGAATGAACCTGTTTACTTGGCTGCCCGTGTAGAAAGGAGGTCACCCGAGTTTGCAAAAAAGTGGAAACAAACAACGGGTCGGTCGTGGGACTGGTGTGAGAGTTCTTAACTAATTAATCACTATTAATAAGGCAAATCCAAAGACAACGCCGCTAATGCGGAACGGGTTTACTCTAATGGATTGTCGTGCATAATTTAAAGTGTCAGAACAAATAGTAAGTAAATCGTAAAACAACGCTATGCTTTTAAGAAAAATGGAATCACCATAAGACCCAGGTCCCATCACACAATGCAACACAAACCAGAGGATAGGGTTTTACCTTATGGTGATTAAACATGCTAAATACGGCATATACGAGTTTAATATTGTTATTAATATATACGGAAAACATTTCAAAATAAATGTATCAATCCTAGGACACATAGATACTATAATACTATGCTTCCAAACTAGTAATACAATCAAATCCGTAGGTTCGTTTTGGAAGTTTGGATTTCCATCATGAGTCAAGGCTAGGGAGGAGCTCCTCACCGATTCGAGACACTCTAGCTAATGCCTCAGGATCCCCCGCAGTGAACCCTTGGATAGCTGCAGGGCCGGTCCACCATAAGAGTTGCGGATTAGTCATTCCTGAACACACTTTTCTCGGTCCTATAGGACTTATCATCCGAGGCGCCTCATTCCATCATCCACATAAGTAAAATGTCGGGCCGTGTTAAAGCCCAATCACCACTTCTAGCTAGAAAGAAACGTGCTACTCTCCCTATGTTCCCTTCTCCCGTTTTAGACTCTTCCGGTGTGTGAGGCTCACGAAGTCATGCTATATACAAAGCTATGCCTAAACAGGCTATGCTTTGATCATCCCACAAGGCCTGCTTTTCAACAAAGCCTTGATCATATTCATCTTAGCATGCCACATCATCACTCCATATCGCACTACCAATCCTTTGCCGAAATATATGAATGGGTGTTAAGCAAGAGAATAAATTCTCCGCCGCCAAACATCCATACATTCGATAGAAGATTAATAACATGACATTTAATGGAGTACGATGTCAGACACACAATCCATCTATTAGCTTATGCTCTGGGTCTGAGCGAAAACCAAACCCGTGAAATCAACACGTACGTTTGGGCAATGACCATGACCCTTGAATTGGGAGCAAGTCAAATCAGGGCCTCGATCATTGTCCATTCGAGGGAAGATTTACGGTCTTCATACGCCATCTTCAAACTTCCATTAACGTCGTTTGATTATTTGGAATGAGAGAATTCAGACTTTCCAAATAATCCTCGTATATATATATATATATATATATATATATATTTAAAATCCTTCATATCACTTTATAATGATTACTTCCTATTTTAATTATTTAAAATAATTAAATTTTTATATAACGACGCCTTAAGTCAATGGGCGATTATGGCACTGCATTCAACCAATTTTGATTTTTACATTTCTCAGAATCTAACCGTTGGATCTTAAGGCAATATATATCGTTCGAAATATTTTTCCAAGATGGTTCTAACGATTTCAGTTTCAAGAAAATCTGATGGCCGGATCTTCTTGTATAGTCATTTAAAGGCACGATTTCAAAACGCGAACTACTGCGCTCCATTCGTTTAATTTTAATTATATATATATATATAATCATTTAATCGTAATAACGTCGTTTGATTTAAACAACGCTCTAACAACTATCGATCCTTATTAAATTTTAATTCATTTGAAAATGAAGATCATATCACAACATCCTAAATTCATTCATTACTTCCATTAAAAATGTAAATTCCATCCTTTTCATTTACATGTAAAAATGTAAATTTTAATTTCTATTTTCTATTTACATGTAAAAATGTAAATTTTGATACATTGCAAAATCCTACTTTTAAATTACATATAAAAATGTAAATTTTAACTTCAATGTACATTCTCATCTTAGTTGCATAATAAAAATGTAACCTATATTTGCAGTATGAATCCTACTCTAAATTTACATATAAAAATATAATTTTAATTACAATGCAAACTCTACTTCTTATTTACATTGTAAAAATATGATTTCTAATTACAATGCAAACTCTCATCATACGTTACATTATAAAAATGTAATTTTTAATTGCAATGCAGACCCTCATTCTAATTACATAGAAAAATGTAATTTTAATCCTACGGTGTAAATTCAGATTTTAATTACAAAGAAAAATGTAATTTTTATCGTACAGTTCTAATCTACAATTAAATTACATGGAAAAATGTAATTCCCATCCTACAGTGTAATTTCCTGTATAATTTACATATAAAAATGTAAATTTTAACATACGATGTAAATTCACATTTTAATTACATAGAAAAATGTAATTCTTATCTTACAGTGTAAATTCACATTTTAATTGCATAGAAAAATGTAATTTTTGTCATACAATTCAAATCTATAATTAAATTACAAGGAAAAATGTAATTCTCATCCTACAGTGTAATTTCCTAAATAATTTACATATAAAAATTTAAATTTTAACATACGATGTAAATTCACATTTTAATTACATAGAAAAATGTAATTTTTATCATACAATGTAAATTCACATTTTAATAACAAAGAAAAAATGTAATTTTTATCATATAATGTAAATTCACATTTTAATTACAAAGAAAAATGTAATTTTTATCATACAATTCTAATCTACAATTAAATTACATTGAAAAATGTAATTCTCATCCTACGGTGTAATTTCCTAAATAATTTACATATAAAAATGTAAATTTTAACATACGATGTAAATTCACATTTTAATTACATAGAAAAATGTAATTTTTATCATACAATGTAAATTCACATTTTGATTACAAAGGAAAATGTAATTTTTATCATACAATTCTAATCTACAATTAAATTACATGGAAAAATGTAATTCTCATCCTACGGTGTAATTTCCTATATAATTTACATATAAAAATGTAAATTTTAACATACGATATAAATTCACATTTTAATTACATAGAAAAATTTAATTTTTATCACACAGTGTAAATTCAAATTTTAATCACATAGAAAAATGTAATTTTTGTCATATAATTCTAATCTACAATCAAATTACATGGAAAAATGTTATTCTCATCCTACGGTGTAATTTCCTATATAATTTACATATAAAAATGTAAATTTTAACATACTATGTAAATTCACATTTTAATTACATATAAAAAGATCATTTTCATTTCACCTTTTTAATTTACATGTAAACTACCCATAAAAATGTAATTTTTATTTCAGTCCAAATTCATGTCTAAATTTGCATTAAAAAAAATAATGTAAATTTCATTTCACTACAATTTCTTAATTTTTATTTACATAAAAAAAAGTAAATTTATTTACATATAACATTCCTACTTTTATTTACACCATAAAAAAATGTAAACTTTATTTACAATGTTGAATTGATAATCTAGATCAATTCAATTAAAAAAACAAATCTTTATTTTCTATGTTGAATTGATAATTTAGATCAATTCAAATAAACAAAAGCACTAACATAACGATAGCAAACGATGTCTCTTTTATTATGAATCGATAAGTTTGATTAATTCAAAAACATACAAAAGCGATAACATAAGAATGTGACAATCATATTTCTATTATTTTGAATTGATAAATTAGATCAGTCCAAATAAACACAAGTGATTACATAAGAGGTGATAATCATAGAGATCCAAAATATCCATCACAAACACGTACCAACCATCATCAAATGTGACAAAACAAAATACATCGGTATCGCAAGCATGATATTTACCGTTCAAACTTCACATAATGCTAGGATAATAATTAAATTAATTAAATTTAATTAAAAATAAATTCTCACCTTGTTTAGATTTGAAAAAAAAAGGTTCGAGCTCGATCAGATTTCGTGTTCAAAGTCACGGCGGTTTCGGATCTAAAAGATTTCAATTTGAAATTCATATGTAAAAATTAGAAAACTGACTTATTACAACTGTCACTGTAACGATTAAAAGCGTTGCAAAACTGAGTTGAATGTTACCTTTAAAATTTCAGTTTGTTCAAAACTTTGAATCACGAATTCGCGAGCTGTAGTTGATGTTTTCAGGAACCTATTGCTCGAGGTCGAAGGGGGAGGAGAGGCGCCTGAACGCCAGAAAAAGGGGGAGGTGCAGCGGCACGTGGGTGGCGCGGTGAGGCTGCGTTCGGCAGAACTTCGGGGAGGTGGTGGAGGCGGCTCGGGCGACGAGGAGGGGCGGGGTTTGTCTGAGATCGAAGAGCATTCAAAGATCTTCAAAAAAGTCCAAAGGGGCAGATGTTAATTCGCCTTGGATTGGGAGAAATCGTAGCTCAAAATTCTGAGTTGTTATGGGTTTCAGCGCAGTAAATTTGGGGAAGAACGACACACTATTCATCCCATATTTATACGGTATTTCTAGGGTATTTTATTTTATTTTTAATTTAATTAATTATAGAAATTAGGGTTTTTTCGTCCATCTCCAAACGGAGCCCGATGACTGTCGAACAATAGGTTTTGACGTCTTCTGAACGCAATAGCGCTAGTGCCGAGGTCTAATTCTGAAGTTTACAGTATGTTTCCTTTATTTTCAAACTAATCCTTTAATATTAAACTCGAACGTACTTTCTAATTTTACCGGGGTCACATACAAAGTCAGAAAAATCCGGAAAAATTATTTTTGGCTTTCTTATGGAGATACGGTCCTAACAAAATTTATTTCGTCGAATTTTGAGACTGTTTGAAAAATGGCCGTTTTTCATTCAATTAATTTTTTCTAAAATTGCCAAAACATAGTTTCTTTTGCCATGCTCACAAACTAGCTTCAAAAATCATGAAATTTG
This sequence comes from Allium sativum, assembly GCA_030737875.1. Lineage (NCBI taxonomy): Eukaryota > Viridiplantae > Streptophyta > Magnoliopsida > Asparagales > Amaryllidaceae > Allium > Allium sativum. The sequence goes on along the minus strand of JASFAX010000020.1, from coordinate 35,748,897 downwards.
AAACCTAGCAATAATTTTACATCCCGGATCCAAAAAAAGCGGTTTCGTCAAATTCCGAGGTCGTATGCAAAATGTCGATTTTCAAGGGCGATATATTCTCTATAGCGACCTTTCTGAAAATTCATTTGGCCATAACTTTTGATTCCCGCTATGAAACTTCGATTTTTCAGATTTGTTAGAAATATATTCATTAACAGATTTAAATATTTTTTGTTTCACCAAAATCCTGTTTATTCTGCATCCTGTGTGGTTAGTCAAAGTTCAGGTTTGACTTTTCAAACACCTTTAAAATCTCTAAAATGAAAATTTTAAATTGGCCCCAAATTTTGGGTTGTTACAATCTCCCCCACTTAAGAACTTTTCGTCCTCGAAAAGAAAAAGGGATGAATAGAAGGGTTGGAACAAACATAAAGAATGGAAAATATTTTTAATCGTACCTCAAAATAAAATCTAATCGGAGATATCCACTCTGCATTTGGGATAGTCTTGTTTGATACTCTTCTCGGTTTCCCAAGTGCAGTCTCTAGGATCACCGCTCCATTGCACCTTGACTAGGTCGATACTTTTATTTCTCAGCTTCCTAGTCTCCTTGCCAATAATTTTCAATGGTTCCCTCCTCACTGCAAGGCTTGGGGAAATCTCCAAATCTTGTTGCCTTGCTCCCTCCACAATCAGATCTGGGTCATGGACATGCCTTCGAAGTTGAGACACATGGAATACATCGTACACTCCAGGCAACCAGTCGGGCATCTGAATTCTGTAGGCTAGGGTGCCAATCTTTTCATGAATAGGGAAGGGGCCAATGAACCTAGGTGCTAATTTTCGTGTCTTTCCAAAACGGATTACGCCTCGCATTGGAGCAACTTTCAGATAGACATAGTCCCCCACTTCAAAAGCTAACTCTCTCCTTCTTACATCTGCATAGCTCTTTTGTCTACTTTGGGCAGCCAATATCGCTTCTTAATAAAGTCAACTTTGACCGAAGCTTCTCGGATCATGTCTGGACCCAACACAAGCCGATTTCCTTTTTCAACCCAACACGCTGGCGATCTACACGGCCTACCATATAAGGCCTCAAATGGAGACATTTTCAAACTTGCTTGATAGCTATTGTTATTCGAGAATTCAAATAAATGCAAGTGATCCTCCCAAGAACCTCCAAAATCGAGTATGCAAGCTTGCAATATATCTTCAAGAATGCGATTCACTCGCTCAGTCTGGCCGTCAGCCTGAGGGTGATATGCGGTACTGAGATTTAACTTCTTTCCCAACTCATTTTGGAATGCTTCCCAAAACTTGCTAGCAAAGATAGGATCACGGTCGCTAACAATGCTACTAGGAACTCTGTTTAAAATAAAAGATTATTATTTAATTTGAAAAAGAAAATTTTCATTCAGTTTATGATGAAAAGGGAAGATTTAGTTTTATTACCCATGTAGCCTGACGATTTCTTTGAAATAGATTTACGCTAGACTTTGAGCAGTTCTAGTGGACTTGACAGGTATGAAATGAGCGGACTTCGTGAAGCGATCCACAATCACACATATGCTGTCATTCCCCTTCCTAGTACGAGGCAGACCATCTATAAAATCCATGGAGATTTGGTCCCACTTCCAATCTGGTACTTCCAATGGCTGCAACAACCCCGCAAGCTTTTGTTGATCACTTTTTACTTGTTGGCATGTAGGACATCTACTCACATAAACGGATATATCCCTCTTCATAGATCTCCACCAAAATGTGTGCTTTAAATCTTGATACATCTTGCTCACACCGGAATGGATGCAAAGCTTTGATTTGTGACCTTCATCCAAAACTTTCCTTATTAAGTCTTTGATATATGGAACACAAATCCACCCTTGATATCTAAGAATTCGCTTGCCATCTATTTGGAAGTTCGTGTTTTCACCTGCTTCAATTCTCTTGATCATTCTCTGAATGAATTCATCATCCTTTTGAAGAGCAGAAATTTTATCAATTAAGGAAGGGGTAATGATGAGGCTTGCGACAATGACGTCCTTTCTACTAAGCGCGTCTGCCACAACATTGGCTTTCCCCGGCGTATACAAGATGTCAAGATCGTATGCCGCCAGAAATTCTAGCCATCGTTGCTGCCTTAAATTCAGATCCTTTTGATCGAAGAGGTATTTCAAAGATTGATGGTCTATGAATAATTCAAATTTTTCGCCCAAAAGGTAATGCCTCCAAAATTTTAAAGCAAAGACTACGGCCAACAACTCTAAGTCGTGGACACGATAGTTTTTCTCATGCGGCTTTAATTGATGACTTGCATATGCAACAACTTTGCCTCTTTGCATCAGTACTGCACCAAGACCACCACTTTGAGAAGCATCGGTGTAGACCTTTAAATCTTGGTTGCTATCAATGATGGTAAGTACGGGAGCAATGGTCAGACTCACTTTTAGCTTTTCGAATGCCTCCTCACAATCCGATGTCCAATTGAACTTGGTATGCTTCTTGGCGAGCTTTGTTAATGGGCTAGACAGTTTGGCGAAGTCTTTGACAAAATTCCTGTAATATCCGGCCAATCCTAGGAAGCTTCTTACTTCAGTGGGTGTACTGGGCTGCTTCCAGTCTCGAATGGCGGCAATTTTACCCGTGTCAACAACAATTCCTTCTTTTGACACAACATGGCCCAAGAATTTTACTTCCTCTTGCCGAAATGTGCATTTGGAAAAATTTTCTTTTAAAACATTTCTTCGCAGAATTTCCAGCATTTCCCTTAAATTCCCTTCATACTCCTCCTTAGTTTTAGAATAGATTAGAATATCATTAATGAAGACTAGGAAGAATTTATTTAGGACCTCACGGAAGACCCTATTCATCAAGTCAACAAAGTATGCTGGAGCATTGCATAGACCGAACGGCATCACAAACCATTCGTAGAATATGTCAAGACCTTTGAAGGCGGTCAAAGGTATGCATTCTTCGGCTCTGCGGAGTTGGTGGAAACCTGTGGCTAGGTCCATCTTCGAAAACAGCTTGGCTCCATTCAATTGGTCCATCAAATCATCTATGCGAGGCAAGGGGTATTTGTTCTTCAATGTTTGCTTGTTAAGATCGCGGTAATCAACACAGAGTCTTAGAGTACCATCAGGTTTGGGGACAAACACCACAGCTGCACCCCAATCAGAAAAACTAGGTTGGATGAGTCCTTTCCACAAGAGCTGCTTAGTTTGGGTTTGCAATTCTTCCTTTTCTTTAGGATTCATCCTTCTGATCGCATGAACTACAGGTCTTGCATTTGGAACAAGATCAATCCTGAAATCGATTTCCCTTCGTGGGGGTAGGCTGTCTACTTCTTCAAATAAATCCGCGTAATTTTTGACCACGGGAATATTTTCTAAAGAAATAAGAGTGATCTCCAGGGAGGACCAAAATGCCTTTCTATCAGATTTTGGCTCATGGCAAGGTATAGTAACAGTGTTCCTGAAACCTGTTTTCACCTTAACCACTCTTTCTGAACATAGCATTTCAGCGTTATATTTTGTTAGCCAATCAAGACCGAGGATGACATCAAACTCGGAAAAATTCATAATGATCAAGTTAAATGGAAATTGGAAATAGTAGTAAGATATAGGCACTTTACAAAATAAATCTATAGTGGTAGAACCTCCTACAGGGTTATGAACATTTATTGGTTCTTTAAGACTTCTTTGTTTCAGTTTCAGTTTCTGGACCGTGTTGCTAGAGACAAAACTTCTTGATGCACCCGTATCAAACAAAACAGTGACAGGAACGTTTTTAACCGAAATGGTACCATCTAAAACATCAGGCTCACCTGCTCCTTCAGAAGAAGTAGGTGCGGAAGAAGATGGTGCACTTGCCCCCTCATACACATGTGCAATCTGCGCTCCTTTCAACAGCGGACAATTTGGCTTGATATGACCCTTCTTGTGGCAGTTATAGCATTCCTTGGTGTCGTCGCCTCGGGCCTTCTTTGGATTTCTGCAGTCCTTGCTGTAGTGTCCAAACTTCTGGCAGTTGTAGCATTGCACCTTTGACTTATCGTAGGTTTTAGGAGCTCCAGAACTGCTTCCTTCAGTCTTCTTCTCGGATTGTTTCCTCTTATTGTTGGCCAAGCTCCTTTCCCTGTCTTGTTGGGAATTCTTCTTATCATTCTCCTCATATCGACAAGCAAACTCCACCAACCTATTGAAAGAAAGGTCGATGTAGGAAGTGGCTCTATCAATATACTTCCTCGCAAGCCCATTTATGAACCTCTTGTTCTTTTGAAAGTCATCCTGAATCAATTCAGGGGCATAGCGGGAGAGGTCTTCAAATCTTCGTACATATTTTGAGATTGTCTTGTCGCCTTGCTTCAGATTGGAGAACTCGTCATGTAGTCTTTCTACCTCCTGCCTTGGAATGCATTTGTCATTGAAAAGCTCCCTACACCTTGTCCAAGTCATATTATCTGCAATCCCTCGAACCGTGACTGTGTCCCACCAGTTTTGAGCTTCCTCTTGTAGCAGCCATGAAGCCACTAATCTTTTCCTCTGATCCTCCAGCTCTAATCCTCCAAAAATCATTTCGCAGTTCCTCAGCCAAGCTTGATCTTGTGTCACAGTTTCAGTACCCTTGAATGGCACTCCTCCCAGGTTTTTGTACTTCTTTGCCACCTTATCCAAATCAAAGGGCTGCGGTGGTAGCTGTTGAACTATGGCCTCCTCAGTATCATCAATATTTTGCCTCCTTGCTCTAACTCTAGCGGCTCTAGCGGCAGCGGTACTCATTTATATTTAGTTCTGTACGATCAAGGAAAGAATCAGAATAACTATAATGGTGATTTGAAGAAATGATAGGGATAAAAGGACGGATGATAAGATGATGGCCGAATGACTGACTATTATGTATTCACATGAAATGTTCGCCATAGAATATTGTGATTCTATGTAAACGAATTATTATAATTATGTTATATTCCAAAGCTAAGTTTAACCAAAGCTCTGATACCAACTGTGATAACCCCAAACTTCCACGGAATGAAAGTAAGGAATAATCATTTGGAATACAACATAAATACAATAATACAAATCATAGATGCAACATAGCATATGAAATTCATAGAGTAACAACATCATAGCAGCGGAAATATAATGTCATAGAATTATAAGTTATTACAGTCATAGAATTATAATCCACAGTCATAGAATTATAAGTTATTACATCAAGTTTGCAGGAAAAGAAATAAGTTCCAACTCCAATTTAAACAACGTGAAATGAAACAAGTTTGATGTCTGGAATTAAAAAGAGAAAAATGCAATAGCAGCAAATGATAGTTGTCTTCAAGCTCCAAGTCATCACCTCTCCACGAAAGCAAATCCAAGAGAGATAATAAGCAGCTCCAAATAAAAGACTCCAAGCAAAGAATGAACCTGTTTACTTGGCTGCCCGTGTACAAAGGAGGGCACCCAAGTTTGCAAAAAGGTGGAAACAAACAACGGGTCAGTCGTGGGACTGGTGTGATAATTCTTAACTAGTTAATCACTATTAATAAGGCAAATCCAAAGACCACGCCGCTAACGCGGAACGGGTTTACTCTAATGGATTGCCGTGCATAATTTAAAGTGTCAGAACAAATAGTAAGTAGATCGTAAAACAACGCTATGTTTTTAAGAAAAATGGAATCACCATAAGACCCAGGTCCCATCACACAATGCAACACAAACTAGCGGATAGGGTTTTACCTTATGGTGATTAAACATGCTAAATACGGCCTAAACGAGTTTAATATTATTATTAGTATATATGGAAAACGTTTTAAAATAAATGTATCAACCTAGGACACACAGATACCATAATACTATGCTTCCACACTAGTAATACAATCAAATCCGTAGGTTCGTATTGGAAGCTTGGATTTCCATCACGAGTCAAGGTTAGGGAGGAGCTCCTCACCGATTCGAGACACTCTAGCTAATGCCTCAGGATCCCCCGCAGTGAACCCTTGGATAGCTGCAGGGCCGGTCCACCATACGAGTTGCGGATTAGTTATTCCTAAACACATGTTTCCCGGTCCTACATGACCTATCATCCGAGGTGCCTCATTCCATCATCCACATAAGTAAAATTTCAGGCCGTGTTAAAGCCCAATCACCACTTCTAGCAAGAAAGAAACGTACTTCTCTCCCTACGTTCCCTTCTCCCGTTTTAGACTCTGCCGGTGTGTGAGGCTCGCGAAGTCACGCTATACACAATGCTATGCCTAAACAGGCTATGCTTTGATCATCCCACAAGGCCTGCTTTTCAACAAAGCCTTAATCATATGCATCTTAGCATGCCACATCATCACTCCATATCGCACTACCAATCCTTTGCCCAAATATATGAACGGGTGTGAAGCAAGAGAATAAGTTCTCCGCCACCAAACATCCATACATTCGACAGAAGATTAATAACATGATATTTAATGGAGTACGATGTCAGACACACAATCCGTTTATTAGCTTATGCTCTGGGTCTGAGCGAAAACCAAACCCGTGAAATCAACACGTACGTTTGGGCAGTGACCATGACCCTTGAATTGGGAGCAAGTCAAATCAGGGCCTCGATTGTTATCCATTCCAGGGAAGATTTACGGTCTTCATACGCCTTCTTCATACTTCCATTAACGTCGTTTGATTATTGGGAATGAGAGAATTCGGACTTTCCAAATAATCCTCGTATATATATATATATATATATATATATATATATATATATATATATATATATTAAAATCCTTCGTATCACTTTATAATGATTACTTCCTATTTTAATTATTTAAAATAATTAAATTTTTATATAACAACGCTCTAACAACTACCGATCCTTATTAAATTTTAATTCATTTGAAAATGAAGATCATATCACAACGTCCTAAATTCATTCTTTACTTACATTAAAAATGTAAATTCCATCCTTTTCATTTACATGTAAAAATGTAAATTTTAATTTCTATTTTCTATTTACATGTAAAAATGTAAATTTTGATACATTGCAAAATCCTACTTTTAAATTACAAATAAAAATGTAAATTTTAACTTCAATGTACATTCCCATCATAGTTACATAATAAAAATGTAACCTATATTTGCAGTATGAATCCTATTCTAAATTTACATATAAAAATATAATTTTAATTACAATGCAAACTCTACTTCTTATTTACATTGTAAAAATATGATTTCTAATTACAATGCAAACTCTCATCATACGTTACATTATAAAAATGTAATTTTTAATTGCAATGCAGACCCTCATTCTAATTACATAGAAAAATGTAATTTTAATCCTACGGTGTAAATTCAGATTTTAATTACAATGAAAAATGTAATTTTTATCATACAGTTCTAATCTACAATTAAATTACATGGAAAAATGTAATTCTCATCCTACGGTGTAATTTCCTATATATTTTACATAAAAAATGTAAATTTTAACATACGATGTAAATTCACATTTTAATTACATATAAAAATGTAATTTTCATCATACAGCGTAAATTCACATTTTAATTACATAAAAAAAATGTATTTTTTATCATACAATTCTAATCTACAATTAAATTACATGGAAAAATGTAATTCTCATCCTACGGTGTAATTTCCTATATAATTTACATATAAAAATGTAAATTTTAACATACGATGTAAATTCACATTTTAATTATATAGAAAAGTGTAACTTTTATCATACAATGTAAATTCACATTATAAGTACGAAGAAAAATGTAATTTTTATCATACAATGTAAATTCACATTTTAATTACAAAGAAAAATGTAATTTTTATCATACAATTCTAATCTACAATTAGATTACATGGAAAAATGTAATTCTCAATCTACGGTGTAATTTCCTATATAATTTACATATAAAAATGTAAATTTTAGCATACGATGTAAATTCACTTTTTAATTACATAGAAAAATGTAATTTTTATCATACAATGTAAATTCACATTTTAATTACAAAGAAAAATGTAATTTTTATCATACAATTCTAATCTACAATTAAATTATATGGAAAAATGTAATTCTCATCCTACGGTGTAATTTCCTATATAATTTACATATAAAAAATGTAAATTTTAACATACAATGTAAATTCACATTTTAATTACATAGAAAATTGTAATTTTTATCATACAGTGTTAATTCACATTTTAATTACATAGAAAAATGTAATTTTTATCATACAATTCTAATCTACAATTAAATTACATGGAAAAATGTAATTCTCATCCCACGGTGTAATTTCCTATATAATTTACATATAAAATTGTAAATTTTATCATACGATGTAAATTCACATTTTAATTACATATAAAAAGATCATTTTTATTTCACCGTTTTAATTTACATCTAAACTACCCATAAAAATGTAATTTTTATTTCAATCTAAATTCTTGTCTAAATTTACATTAAAAATAATAATGTAAATTTCATTTCACTACAATTTCTTAATTTTTATTTACACAAAAAAAAGTAAATTTATATACATATAACGTTCCTACTTTTATTTACACCATAAAAAAATGTAAACTTTATTTACAATGTTGAATTGATAATCTAGAACAATTCAATTAAAAAAACAAATCTTTATATTCTATGTTGAATAGATAATCTAAATCAATTCAAATAAACAAAAGCACTAACATAACGATGGCAAACCATGTCTCTTTAATTATGAATAGATAGGTTTGATTAATTCAAAAACATACAAAAGCGATAACATAAGAATGTGACAATCATATTCCTATTATTTTGAATTGATAAATTAGATCAATCCAAATCCACACAAGTGATTACATAAGAGGTGATAGTCATAAGGATCTAAACTATCCATCACAAACACATACCCACTATCATCAAATATGACAAAACAATATTGATCGGTATCGCAAGCATGATATTTACCATTCAAACTTCACATAACGCTAGGATAATAATTAAATTAATTAAAAATTAATTCTGACCTTGTTTAGATTTGAGAAAAATGGTTCGAGCTCGATCAGATCTCGTGTTCAAAGTAACAGCGGTTTCGGATCTGAAAGATTTCATTTTGAAATTCATATGTAAAAATTAGAAAACTGACTTATTACAACTGTCATTGTAACGATTAAAAGCGTTGCAAAATTGAGTTGAATTTTACCTTTAAAATTTCAGTTTGTTCAAAACTTTGAATCAAGAATTCGTGAGTTGTAGTTGATGTTTTTAGGAACCGATTGTTGGAGGTCGAAGTGGGAGGAGAGGCACCTGAATGCCAGGAAAAGGGGGAGGTGCGGTGGCTCGTGGGTGGCGCGGCGGGGCTGCGTTCGGCCGAACTTCGGGGAGGGTGTGGAAGCGGCTCGGGCGACGAGGAGGGGCGGGGTTTGTCTGAGATCGAAGAGCGTTCAAAGATCTTCAAAAAAGTCAAAAGGGGCATATGTTAATTCGCCATGGATTAGGAGAAATCGGAGCTCAAAAATATGAGCTGTTATGGGTTTCGGCGCAGTTAATTTGGGGAAGAATGACGCACTATTCATCCCGTATTTATATGGTATTTCTAGGGTATTTTATTTTATTTTTAATTTAATTAATTATAGAAATTAGGGTATTTTCGTCCGATCTCCAAACGGAGCCTAACGACTGTCGAACAATAGGTTTTGACATCTTCTGAACGCAATGGCGCTAGTGCCGAGGTCTAATTCTAAAGTTTACAATATTTTTCCTTTATTTTCAAATTAATTCTTTAATATTAAATTCGAACATACTTCCTAATTTTACCGGGGTCACATACAAAGTCAGAAAAATCCGGAAAAATTATTTTTGACTTTCTAATGGCGATACGGTCCTAACAAAATTTATTTCGTCAAATTCTGAGACTGTTTGAAAAATGGCCGTTTTTCAGTCAATTAATTTTGTCAGAAATTGCAAAAACACGGTTTCTTTTGCCATGCTCACATACTAGCTTCAAAAATCATGAAATTTGAAACCTAGCAATAATTTTACATCCCGGATCCAACAAAAGTGGTTTCGTCAAATTCCGAGGTCGTATGCAAAATGTCGATTTTCAAGGGCAATATATTCTCTATAGCGACCTTTCTGAAAATTCATTTGGCTATAACTTTTGATTCCCGCTATGAAACTTCGATTTTTCCAATTCGTTAGAAAGATATTCATTAACAGATTTAAATATTTTCCATTTCACCAAAATCCTGTTTATTCTGCATCCTGTGTGGTCAGTCAAAGTTCAGGTTTGGCTTTTCAAACACATTTAAAATCTCTAAAATGAAAATTTTAAATTGGCCCCAAATTCTGGGTTGTTACATTCTACCTAAAGATCGAAGATATAATCGACAGGATAAACTAAGCAATAGAACAAGTATAAACAAATCCGTAGAAAAAGGAGAAGTAAAGGACATACCCTCAAAAAGGAAAGGGTACGATGCACGTACCTTATCCTCCATTTCCCAAGTCGCGTGTCCTTCATCATCTCCCCATTGGGCTTTAACTAACTTGAGCTCCCGGTTGCGTAGCTTCTAGAACTTCGATCCAAGTATGCCTGTAGGAGCTCTTCTAATCATGGCACCTCGCTCTACTTCCACTTCTCTAAGCATGCTCGGCTCTACTACTTCCGCGGTATCATGCAAACAGTTCCTCTAATGCGACACATGAAACACGTCATGCACAACACTAAGCTTCTCGGGCAACTTCACTCTGTTGGCCATCTGTCCAGTTCGCTCTGTAATGTGGATTAGCCCTACAAACTTTGGTGCCAATTTCCCTATTGACCCAAAACGAACTACCTTCCTTAATGGTGACACTTTAATAAAGACCATGTCTCCAACACAGAACTCAAGATCGGTCCTTCTCTTATTAGCATATGACTTTTGTCGGACCTGTGCCGTCTTCATGCGTCTTCGAATCAAGTCTATCTTCTCTGAAGTTTCCCTAATCATCTCGGGCCCAAAAAATCTTATCCGTAGATTCCCACCAACAAGTAGGTGATCGGCAAGGTCATCCATATAGAGCTTCAAAAGGTGCCATGCCAAAACTAGTCTGATAGCTATTGTTGTAGGCGAACTCTACTAATGGAAGATGTTCCTCCCATTTCCTGCCAACGTCCAAGATACATAACCTCAAAAGATCTTCTAGGATCCTATTCACTCTCTCGGTTTGGCCATCTGTCGGATGGTGATAAGCGGTACTTAAACACAACTGAGTTCCTACCGCTTCTTGCAAGCTCTCCCAAAACTCACTAGTGAAAATGGGATCTTGATCACTCACAACACTAGAAGTTATGACATGTAGACGAGCTATCTCTCGAAGATAAAAAGATGCCAACCATGCCACTGTTCTTTTACTTTTAATGGGAATGAAATGGGCGCTCTTGGTAAGTCTATCCCCTACTACCCAAATCCACTTATTACCCGTCCTTGACCTCGGCAACCCGTCAACAAAATCCATGGAAACACTTTCCCATTTCCCCTGTGGAACCTCTAAAGGGTGAAGCAAACCACCGGGCTTCTTTTGCTCAGCCTTGACTTGCTGACACAGTAAGCATCTAGAAATGAACTCTACCACATCCTTCTTCATTCCATCCGAAAAGAAAACATCTTACTTCTGTTGCGTTTTTGGGATCTTCCCATCTTGGATTGCCAACATCATCGAGGGTCCACTATTATCCCATCTATTGAGACCACATGCCCTAAGAACCTTACTCTCTTCCTCCAACAATTGCATTTCGAGCCTTGAGTTGGTGTGCTCGAAAGGTCTCTATGACTTCCCTAGTGTTTAGGACATTCTCTCCCTCGCTTTTAGAGAACATCAAGATGTCATCAAACCAACAAAATATGCAGTTGCATTCGTCAAACCAAAATGCAATGACGAGCCACTCGAAGAGTCCATCGAGAGTCCTAAAAACAGTCTTATCCATACTATTCTTAGCTACCCTCAACTGATGAAATCGTGTAGCTAAGTCTTTACTGCGAGAAAACTGAAGCACCAACCATCTGATCAAACCAATCAGTTATCCTCGGCAATGGGTGTCTATTCTTTTTTGTGGGCTTATTCAGCTCCCTATAGTCCACGCAAATCTAAGAAAATGATCAATCTTCGTGGCAAAAACAACTGGAGCAAACCCATTTCGAGACAGTTCTTCTAATGAACACTTTCTCAAGTAACTCTTTTGCTTGTTTACTAAGCTCCCTCCTTTCTCTTGGAGACATGAGGCGCACATGCAATGCAACTTGCTTCGCATTGTCCACCAAGTATATACAGAAATCTGTCAAGCATTTTGGAGGTAACCCCTAAGCTCCTCAAAGACTTCTGCATAATCGCAGACTATTCGAACAAATTGCAAATAATCAATAGATGTGTAAATAGATTCTAGGTACCTAAGCATAACAGAACCCTTAGGGTCGCATGAGATATGGAGACTATTACCAATACTAGTCTACAGTCTAACTACCTTCCTTTCACAGTCGAGAATGGCACCATACCTGGCCACCTAATCCATTCCTAGAATCAACCCATAGCCCGTGAATCCAAGCACAAAAGCATAGCATTCGAACTCAATGCCATACACATATATTCTAAAATCCAGACATAACATAGAAAGATGAGCCGTACCCCCAATAGGATTTGAGACACTAACGGGATCCACTACTATACTAGTATCTAGGTGCAAAGACTCAACAATAGAAGCAGATATGAATGAATGTGAAGAGATAGAAACAAACAAAGTACGAACAAGATGATCAAAAATGAAAAATCAAACTTTCAACAGAAATGTTTCTACCTCTCCCTTGTGGGGGTGCCATGGGAGCCTGAACCTGCCCTCCAGAAGTAGATCTTGTCCTCTGTCCTTGCCCTTGCCTCCTTGGGCAGTCCTTAATCATATGTTCTGCCTTACCACATCTGAAGCAACTAGTCTTTTTTGCCATCTTCTTTCTACAATCTTTATCTATATGACCTGGTATACCACAGAAATTGCACTTCCTTTTATCTCGAGATTTCCCATTCTTCTTAGGATCCACCTTCTTATCTTGTCCCTTATCTACCTTAGCACCTTTCTCCTCTTCATGCATCAGCGCCAAGTCAACAATTTTCTCGAATGTATCCCCCATAGGATTGTGGAACGTAGCCATTCCGTGAAGTAATTAGTTCAAGCCCTTAGCAAATCTCAAGGCCTTCTTATGTGGTGTGTTAACTAATTCCATACCAATTCTTGCTGACTGGTTAAACTTGTTAACGTACTCCTTCACAAACAAACTCCTTTGTTTCAAATCCAAGAACCTTTCCAAAACTCTCCTCCGCTTGTGAAAGAAATTTCAACACGAACCTTCTTCTAAAGTCTATCCATGTCTCCATTGGCCATCCTACATTAGTTACTTCCCACCAAAAGGAAGCTTCGTCTTTAATCAACCAAGCAGCTAGCTGAACTTTCCTTCCATCGTCTACCTCGAAGATACCAAACAAGTCCTCTACTTCTTTGAGCCAATTTCGAGCCTCAACAAGTGTTTTAGTCCCATGAAATTGTTTTCCGCCAAACGCACGAAATTCTTTGCATATCTTAGAAAAAGCATCTACACGGAGAGGAGGAGGAGGAGCTGCAGCTGAGGGAGGAGGAATGTTTGCTGGGCCTGGGCCATTAGCCTTAGACTCTTAATACCTTATGAACAAGCCTGCTCTCTGTATGCCCTTGGGTATAATAGGTTCCCCAGACATGTTGAAAGGAAAAAGGATGAGACACAAAACAAAGAATCGAAAGATATATATATATATATATATATGTATGTATGTATGTATGTATGTATGTATGTATATGGCTTTTGGGGATTACGTTTTCCATAATAAAATTTTCTCTTGAAAATACTCTCTTTAAAACATGGTTTTGGAAAATCCATCTCTTAAGAATGCTTTAGAAAACAGTTTTCAAAATCGTTTATCTGTTCTAATAACCTTCATCTCTGATACCCCGTGTAGCACTACACGTCCATTAATGTCACTCACTAAAGGAATGCATTAACATTCGTGGAGTATTATAATAGTATAGAACATTATATCACAAGACAGGTATATGAATGACACTTAAGAAAATTCAAACTTTATTCATTGCAGTGGAAAAGAAAAACATGTTTGATTACAACGTCAAAACCACACATTAGAGTCAAGTACATAAATATCCATCTTGAACAAAATTATTATCAGAGTACATAAAAGTAGAATCATAATCCCACTCCAAATAGCGATAATGTAAAGAGATATAGCTGAACATTACTGTTAACACTTCAAAGCACTTCAAGAAGAAAAAAAAATCCTAGTCTATCTTCATTGTTTCCTCCCTGAGAACATGGGGGAGGGTGAATAGAAGAAAAAGAGGCGAAAACAAAAAGGTCAGACATAAAGCCAGGCGAGTCCATATACTTTTACATGAAAACTAGTAAAGCAATATGACAGGAATAAATAGGATGGAAAGTATAACCATGACATACGATAAATCTGACTAACAAGATGAATATAAATGATTGTCTAGTCCGCTTCCCAGATTTCTTACTCAATTTAATTCCCTGCACCACCTACTAGTAATTCTTAACGAAATGATCCCAACCCCGCAATTGGTAGCCCTCAGGCATAACATATACTAAGAGGTATCCGCCCCCATACAATCCTTGACAGCCTACTTGCCCATAATAGGTACTAGATATCCCCACACTACCCCTAATCGATGGGCTCCCTAACTTGTAGATATCAGTGCGGGTCGCAGCTTAGGGTGTATCACTCCCTATGTGGCAACCCTTTGTTGCACAACTTTATACCCACTGGTGTACAGTGGCTAAATCTTCCAATGCTGGGAACAACTTTTTTGCACGCTTAACAAAGCCGTTGGAAAACGCAATTATACACCCTCTTTCCTATTTGACCGCTTATAATCAGCCCACTAAGCGTCCCCCAACCCTGCCTAGCTTAGGGTTACCGATACCTCTAAGTGGGTTACTGTCTGAAAAGGGTCCCCAACAGTACTAGGATTTTTCCCTGGGTTTGACCTAACCAGACATATATTGGTTAAGTGTTGTCTATCCGCATAGTTGACTTAACCCCTCCACTTATCAAATCAATATGTATTATTGGTTAAGCTTGCCTTAACCTTACCCACTTTGTTCATATAATATTGATTAAGTTGTCACCTTACACAGGTTAACTTAACCCCACCCACCTAAGATGTTTTAGGTATCATATTCATCTTTGATTAGCATTAATTAGTTATTAATGCAAAACCTCTCAAATTAGGTTGATTGCTTGTGGCCGCTGGATGTGCCGGGCGGTTCCAGGCAGACTTCTTCCATAAGCCAGACCTAACCTCGTGTCTGAGCATCTTATAGTTATGCCTACAATCTCTCACATTATACTACCGTTTTCGGTTGCTGGATAGGCCGGTTGGTTCCTGGCAGGCTTCTACAGATGACGGAGTATAACATCGTGTCTTCGCATGCATATCATAGCCAATTTATTCATTCGCCATTTATGCCAATTCGAGGCTAATTATGTCAATTAATCCAATTTCTTGTCATGCCCCCAAATTTCATTTGTCATGCATATATTATGGCGAATTTAATATTTGTCATGTTCAAATCAAACCAATTATATTATTCCAAATTTTCAAACGTCTATAAATTACCATTCGTACGTTAATCTCTATTTGATTTGGCCTAGCCGAGCAGTAGCCCGACTATAAAAACAAAAAAGGAAGGGGAAGGGACAAGATAAAGAACAGGTATAATAATAATAAAAAAAAGGCATAAGTACGAAATAATCATAAAGATATGATAAAACTGATAAAACCGATGATAATATCAACATGGGCATATAAGAATCACTGATCTGATGTATAGGCTAATGGCATATAAGAATCACAAATATGATTTATAGGCTAAGATATAATTGATGAGATTCAATCTTATTACATGTATAATTCCCAAATCCAATTTACGACATGTCAGAATTGCTTTAGCATTATTTTAATCTAAAATTGATCAATGAACTCACAAAGAATGGATTAAGGAAGAGAATTAGGCATTGTTGCTATTGTAGATCCGTTCCCATTTACAAAATTCCTTCACCTTGATTTGTTGAAGAAGAGAGACTAGTTTCTGTTTAGGTTGAGGCAGCATGGAGGCGCCATGGATTAGTGTAATGGAATTAGGGTTAGGTCTAGGTGTGTTTTTATAGGAGTACTAGGTGCATTAGGGCCTTTAGATTAGGTTAGGATCCATCTAAACCATCCAAACCAGAAAACACATCACCCAGTGAATTAGAGGATGCCATATAAGCCCTGATTCTCTAAAATTCGTCACTGCCCAGATCTGCCTTATGGGGTCGACTGCTACAGGGGGGGACCGACACCTATGTCGACACTCCTATAGGGGGGTCGACACCCTAGAGCGGGATATTTCATGCCCATCCCATTTCTTGCCGATTTGAATTTCAAATTTGATTTTAATTATTATTTTAACTTTGGTTTAAACTAAAATCTTCTAAGCTCCATAACTTCTTCATTCTGTATCTGTTTTACGCAAACTCGGACTCTATTTCAAGCATAATTCCAAGACGAACGCAATGGCGCAACACGTTTCCCTTAATTCTTCTTATAAAAATTAAGTATTCTTTAATTTATAAATTTTAATATTTAAAATTATGGGGTGTTACACCAGAGACTATGAAGATAAGATGGAGGAGGAGATTATTGCGGAAGGGGAGACAGGAGAGGACGCTGGCTGACAAGTTGGATCTGGGAAGGATGATGGAACCTCTTCTCCCGCAACAAGGAGTTACTTTCTAAAGGTGGTGGCCCCCCGGATTCCAGGGGTAATCGGGCTTCTGAGCATTCAAATGTTATGTTACACAGGAGTGGCTTTTCCTTCTACATGAATCTTATTATTGATTAGTTATTTCATGTCACAACATTTTCCTTCTTCCCTAATTATGTAAGCCACTATAATTGTTAACCCGCTTTTGTTCTGGTTCCCAAAAGTACATCAGACACGCTCAACTCAATGCGTCGCGTGAAGCTGAGGACGAGAGGGACGCTTAGTACTGAAGGGAACATGATCAAGGAGGGATCGTATCACTCAGAACCTCGCTGCACCAAAAAAACCTTGCCGAACTAAGGCCTCGGACCCCGGAGGAGTTGCCAGCCTCGAGCACCCAAAACCTAAGGTCCTAGTGCCCCCAACAGAGGGACTTCGCACCTAGCAGGGTATGAAATTCGCACCCAGCATGTGTGAAACTAATACAATTAGATCCGCTCTTCATAGACAAACTTGGGATTTGCGATCCGAGGTATGATTGGCTTAGAATCATGGCGTCTTTTTCTATCAGATAGGAAGGGCTGCTACACAAAATGTACTTCTAAGAAATTGCCCAAAGGATCCTATATCTATCTATATGCAGAATAATTGTGTAAGGAAGGAGATTCCTATTTGTACAAATGGTACTTTAAACTTGGAACGAGCATGAGGAAATTAATAATACTTCTTTATCTTTTGAGTTGTACTGCCAGATGGGTCATTCTAGATCTTTGGTCTTCACCCAGACTCGGGTCCGATGACAAAAATAGGATCACTTCTTATGGATTCGTTGAGAATGCTTCTGATCTAGTTCATGGCCTATTAGAAATAGAAGGTGCTCTGGTGGGATCCTCACGGATAGAAAAGGATTACATTCAGTTTGATAATAATCGAGTGACATTACTTCTTCGGCTGAACCAAGGAATCCGATAGATATGATGCAAAATGGATCTTTTTCTATCATTGATCAGCGATTTTTCTACGAAATTGGGCACCATACAGGTACGAAATTCTGCACCCTTTAGGTGCGAAATTTCTCACCAGGGCCCAGGTTCGAAATTTATGTATGTGCAGGTGGCGGGTGTGAATTTCCACATGCGGTTTCTCATTCCAACCTACTCCTACCTAACACCTCTCCTATAAATAGCCCATGGCCTCATTCTTTAACGGGTTTGGATTTTCATCACTTGGGAACTTCGTAGAGCTTAATGAGCCTCATTACTGGCATCTCCTATTTGAGGAAGAAGAAGGACTAAGTAATGTTTTTACCAAATACCTAGCCTACAACCATTATGAAAGTGAATGTTATAAGATTTCATTTGCACTCCTCTACTTTGTAATTCTTTAGTGATTAATACTATTCCAACGCCATTCCAAAGTGGACGTAGGCCTCTACCGAGGCCGAATCACTATAAATCTTTTGTGTCATTTACTGCTTTCTTGTATTTAGTCTTGCGACCACAGCTACAATTCATAGTCAGAGGAATATTTGGTGTTTTCGAAATTTTTTTCCATCAACATTTTGTGCTTTCATTGAGACAAATCGGATTTCGCGCCTTTTTCGCACGTTGTCATCTCGACCTTTGACAAGCTTGAGGTTCCATTCTTAACCTACCAACGAGTCCACTCATGATGGCAAAGCGACCAAAGAATGCAATGATCGAGTCTTCAGCCGCAACCAAAGCCGATACATCCCAACAACCTCAAACCACAGACATCCAGGCCTCTATTGAACACGTCCCTCCTGTTGTGGACCTAGAACAACCTGCAACACAAGCTCAAATCCACACGCTTAATGAAAAATATGAGAACACAACGGTTGAGGTTAATCAAGCATTAAGGAATAAAATCGACCTAATGCGTCAACATCAAGAAAGTCAGCGGTCGTCGCTCGACTTCAACAAGCTTGGAACAATGCTCGACCTCGACCAACTGCCTCGGAGACCTACTCTTCCGAGTCGAGGGGCCCACATCAAAGAAGGAGGTTTAGCCTCATCAATAATGTCACCGCTCGGACCAATGCCCTCGATAACGGTAAAGGCAGTGGCTACGCCAATGGCAAAGGGAACGTGAGTGGCGATCGAACAACAGTCACATATAGCGAGGCGACAAAATACCGGGACCGCTCTCGCTTGATCTTCAAGGACGGACCAGGTCCATCCAACCTCCTCCTCGACACAACCCGATGACGGATAATCAGGACGGTGGACCTGCTATTCCAATGGATCTTGTTCCTCCAGAACGGGAACCACAACACTCTGCTCTACTTCAGCATCTACGCCAAGACCCGATCATAGATTTCGAGGACATGGAGTTAGACGATCTGGACGTCCATCATAGAAGACGCCCTCACTATAGGACTCCAGAACCTCACCAAAACCCATGGACCCCGATGGCAGATTGCCATCTAACCCATATTCCCGAAATGGTATGAAGGATCTTGAGGGAAATGCATGGGGCACACATGGGTCATAGGAGTCTTACATTAGGCATAACCCCTTTACTAGAAGAGTGAATAAGGCCGAATGTCCATGGTGCTTTAGTATGCCACAAGTGCCACTCTATGATGGCACTACTGATCCTTTCGCCTTCCTAAATCGATATGAATGGCAAATGGACTCAAGCCAGGGTAATGATCCAGCCAAACGCAAATGCTTCTCGGGCTTCCTATCTGGAGCCGCTTTACTTTGGTTCTCTCACCTCCCACTTAATTCCATTTACCAATTCCGGAAATTAGAAACAGAACTAGTCAAGTAGTTTGGGGTTCATATCTCGACAGCTAAGAATGCCCTCACTCTGTCCAACCAATACCAAGGGCCCGTCTAGTTGTTGAAAAGCTCCGTTTGTCGATTCAACATAGCCCTCGCCGATGTCGAAGATCCTGATCCTCACACTATACTCTTTCTTCAAGCAAAAGGTGTCCTACCTACGTCGGAGTTTGGGGCATGGATCGAACGAAAGCAACCAAAGAGCATCGACGCCTTCCATGAGAAGTCGGATTAGTATTTATGCCAAGAGAAGGCAAGACGAAACCGACTCTCCATCACCAGTTGTCCCACATTCCCCCAAGTAGACACCGCAAAAAACAATATTAGAGGAAGGAAATTCTAGAGACCCTCAATCCAAACAAAAGGGCAGGTCCCTACAGGCAAAAACTGAACAATGGTAGGTTGGGTGGCCGAAACAACGGACAAACCCAGCGGAGACAGGAAGACCCGGCCCTCATCGTGCCTTCGAGACCTACACCCCATTAAATGAAGACTTAGAAACAATTTACTTGGAGACATGTAACACTTTTCCATATAAAAAGCCACGTGTCAAGCAGTCAACTGACCCCAAGAAGCACTTCGGGAGGTATTGTCGATACCACGACGTGTATGGGCACGACTCCTATGAGTGCCACCAGCTTAGGTACGCAATCGAGAAGCTTATCCATGAGAAGCATCTCGAACAATATGTCCAAGAACCCTCTCCTCCTAAACCTAACTCTCAGCTTTTGGCGTTGGCCACTACGGTGCCCACTAAGGTAGCTCTGGGTCCATCAAATCCGAAACGATGGGTTGTGATCAACACTATATGTAGCGGACCTTATTCGAAACATGAAATCTTTTGAAAAATGGAGGAGTGTGTGAGTTCCTTAAGGTATGCTACTTATGAATCGTGCTCCGCTCTCAGTGAATCTGTCCCAGCCAAGGTACAAAAGACCCTGCGGGATGACATCGTTTTCCAAGATAGAGATTCTACTAGGATGGACATCCGGATCACCGATCTACTAGTCATCAAAACTAAGATCAGTGCCGTTTCGGTCAAAAAGGTATTAACTGACTCTTGCAGCTCGGTCAACATCACTATTAATCGACTCATGCAGCTCAGTCAACATCAACTTAAAAACCACTTATGACCATATGAAATTGGAAACGAACGATTTAAAGCCATGCCACACCGTGATCCACGGCTTCAACGGGGCCTCTAGCTCCCCTGTAGGTATGATCGAGCTACCTATGGAACTGGGCGAAGGGGACCAGAGCCGAGTCCGAATTCTCACATTTTTTGTTATAGACATCAATTCTCCCTATAATACTTTTATAGAGCGCCCTTTTCTCACTGAATTTTAGGTGTTTATGGCGCCATGGTCTCTAATAATGAAATTCCTGATAGAAAATGGGATTGGAATAGTGAAAGGTGACCAAGTGAGCGCTAGAGAGTGTTATGCAACAGAATGGAAGAACGCGCGCAACTAGTATACCATGTTCCGAATGAAGTCATTTACTGGGGGCACGCAGCCAGGAAAGCTAGCTTGTCTGTTCCAAGCGGTGAGATCCTTGGGCGGCGCACGAGCCCTGCCATCCCTTCCATGGGCGTGGGCATCACTCGCCGGTATGTTGAATCGTACTACCATCTTTCTAATAGCTGCAGCATCCATGCAAGATGGTACCGAGTCTAATAGATCCTCCATGATAACCGCATCAGGCTGCATGTCAGGACACCGAAGGCGCTGGCGCATCCTCGTTCATAATATCCACATTCTCAATCTCCTTAGTTACAACCTGGGAATGAGGTCTCTCAGTTTGTTACCCACGCTGAGATGCTCCAAGCGAGATGGCCGTGTGAGAAGGAGTCGATCCTTCGGTAGTCTCAAGCTCGCTGCCAGACAAGCTATCATTAGAGGTAGAGCCTGATGTGTGTGGCGAGGGCGGGACGCCTCGGCTTCAACGGTCTTTCCAGTCCACGATCTTGTTTGCATTGCTAACTATACTTCAACACATCAGTGTTAGTACTGGCAATAAAGTGACCTGTAACCTCTTGTTGGTAATAACTAATATGTGTATGTAGTGTGGTGCAAAGAAGAGTAACAGAAAGAAAAGTCTGAAACAATCCAACAGTTCAAGCCCGGGTCCAAATGAATGTTCTATCCTATGCGAAAAGTTCAAACCATGCTCGTGCAACAACTAGTGTGTACATTAGCACTAAATGCGTGATTGTATGATTGATGTGTAAATCCGAAGATGGGAAGTTGGGAGGTCAATGTTGTAGGCGGGAGAGGAAGGCGCCAACTCGTTTCAGAATCTAGAGCCTCAGGCCTTGAAGGTCGATTTTTCGAACTCCTCGAGTTTCGAAATTTCGAACCCATTAGAGTTCAAAATCTTGAACCACTCAGGATTCAAGATCTCGAATCCCATAGGGTTGGAAACTTCGAACACCTCCGGGTTTGAAATTTAAAGCCCCACCAGGTTCGAAGACTCGAACCTGTCAGGGTTCGATGTTTCGAACCGCACGAGGTTTGAAAGTTCAAACTCAACGGTTCGAGAATTCAATCCTATGGAGGTTTGGGACTTCGAACGCAGTTGGATTCAAGCTTCCAAGCCTTCTCCCGAGGCTCAGGAGCTCCGCCTCTCGCCTCGACCCCAAACAGCGATGCCTTGGCCCTTCGACCTCCTTTCCTCAACCCCAGTCATTACCTAACTCAGGTTCGAGAGTTTCGGGTTCGAAATTTTTAGCTTTGGATCTTTTACAACAATGGCGACCAGGGAAAGAAATAATATAAGGAAGAAAATGAGGGGGGAGGCCTATTTATGAAAGGAATGTTCATCCCCTCTTATTCCAGGGTCGGTATGAGAATTTCGAACCTATCGAATTCGAAATTTCGAACCAATGGGGGTTCGAAAATTTGATGTTTCGAACCTCCAGGGGTTCGAATATTCGAACCCCCTAGGTTCGGAATTTCGAACCACCAGGGGTTCAAAAATTTGAATCCCCTGGGCTCAAAATCTCGACCCCTTGGGGTTCGAAGGTTCACTTAAAAAAATTGCAATTACAAGCTCGAGACACTGCGCGACGCTCACACGTATACGTACTCCCTGCGCATGCATACCGTCATCTATGCACCTACGGAGACAACGCACTGCGGACATGGAGTGACTTGAGTGCGTCGCACACCTCAACAACAGCTCGTTCGCAAACCCCAAACGAGCAAGCCTAATAGCTAAACGTTTGCTTTCCTTTAATTTACAGGACTAATCAACAGCCCAGCTATTATCTTAACCAATACAAAGCACATCATGTTAAGATAAGACACACTTTGGGGGGCGAATGTTAACCTGCTTTTTGGTCTAGTTCCCAAAAGTACATCATACACACACAACTCAACGCATCCCATGAAGCTAAGGCTGAGAGGGACGCTTAGGAGCGAAGGGAACAGGATCAAGTAAGGACCGTTTCACTTAGAACCTTGCAGGGCCCGAAGAACCTTCCTGAACTAAGGCTTCAGACCCCGAAGGAGTTGCGAGCATCAAGCATCCAAAACCTAAGGTCCTCGCGTCCCCCACCCTGACAGAGAGACTTTGCACCCAGTCGCGTGCGAAATTCATATCCAACATGTGCAAAATTTCGTACCTTGTAGGTACGAAATTCTGCGCCATGCAGGTGCGGAATTTCACGCACAACAAGTGGGAAATCTTGCACCTGGGCCTGGGTTTGAATTTTATGTATGTGCAGGTCGCGAGTGCGAATTTCTACATATGTTCTCCCGTTCCTACCTACTCCAACCTATTCCTACCTAACCCTATCATATAAATATCCCATGGCCTCACACTTTAAAGGGGTTATATTTTCATCACTTGGGACCTTTATAGAGCTTAATGTGCCTCATTAACGGCATCTCCAATTTGACGAAGAAGAAGGAATAAATATTCTTTTTTCAAAATACCAAGTCTATGACCACTATGACAGTGAATGTAATAAGATTTCATGAGCATGCCTCTATTTTGTAATTCTTGAGTGATTAATAATATTCTAACGCCTTTCCAAAGTGGTTGTTGGTGTCTACCAAGGCCGAACCACTATAAACCCTTTGTGTCATTTACTGCTTTCGTATACTTAGTCTTGTGCCCACATCTACAATTCCTAGTAATAGGATCTTTGGTGTTTTTGACATTTTCTTCTGTTAATAATAATGCTTTAAATTTTGTGATTGAAACTCGTGGAGAATTTTCAAGGAGTTCATTTTGCAAAAATCAATCTAGTAGGGAGCATCGAGTATTATTGTATGAAGTTATTTTAACTCATCTATAATGGTGTTTACTCTGTGACATTTGGTACTTAGTGATGTTGTATTAATATGTCAATGTGGACTTAATGTGTGCGTGTTTACGAATTATAATAGCCATGTGATTATCTATCTTCGAAATGCATGATGTAATTATTGTATATCTGATATTTGTGTCTTGCGTATTACTACGTCTCATCATACCCATGATTAGGAGGACTAATTCCAGACCCCTCCTTTACAATATAGAGAGGGAACTTCGTATATTGCTAGCTACAAAGACATTTTTTAGGGTGCTTCCCTTTCACTAATAAAAAAGATGTATTATATTCAAAAGATAGCATTCACAAATCTCAAGGAACAGTTGTCTCATTTAGGAAAAAGTTGAAGAAGGAAGATGAAATTATTCATAATTTTCAACGTTGGTTAGCGACAAAATTATCCGAGAGTTCAGACGCAACGGTAGGCAGACAATATCAGCGAATTGAAAAGTTGTAGGATGAATTAAAAAAGCTAAGGAGAATTGCGCTTCCTTAGAATTCGCTTTGCAAAACCCCAAGTCAAAATGATAAACTTTTCCCTTATTCTTGTAATATAAACCTTTCAAAACAATGGTTGTGTTTTTGTTACTATTTACGTCGTGACTTCTACAAGGCATACATGTATACTATGTTATTTATTTGATGTATTGCTTTCGTCGGGAAATTTGTAATTATAGTTGCGGGTGTCGTAATGACAATAGGACTATTAGCGCCAAGTGCTAGCGACAACCTTCCTCATGTAACAAGTATTTTTTGGAAAATCTACTTTGTCATAGGAAAATGAGTAGTTCTTGTTATGGAAGTTCATTAGAAATGTTTAGGACCTTTCCCCAAGTTCTCTTTTGAACTTATGTTTTAATCATGATGCTATTTCTTGTGCTATGCAAGTAGCAAGTACATAAAATAGATAAACTGATGCATATATAAATTAAAGACGCTTTTGTGAGATATTGAGAGGATCATGAGCTTATCCTTTGTAATAGCGGAATTGTACTTCTGAACCATATTCAAATTACCGAGACAGTCAGATGACTCCTTGTTGTTTGGATTTAAGAGTCTGAACTCATCCTGGCTTGTGTTCTTGTGGCGTGATCGGAACCTCATGCATGGTTGTAGTTCTTCTTGGATTATTTCAAATTTGGATATTGAGGTAAGACCGGGACCCCCTTCCGGCACGTGTGCATCTAATTCGACCAGAATTCGAGTTATTTAAAGTAATGACCCGGATTCGGGTTAATTAAAGTAAGTGACTGGAAATACGCTTCTGGCCATCACTAGGAACTGAATCAATCCCATATTTGGTTATCGATGTAGAAGACCTAAACTGTCCCTTTTTCAGGCAATTAGAGATTGAAAACTAGGAATCTCGTTCTAGTAATTGAGAAAAATGGCGTCAACCCAGATTCAGGGTATCAGTATGGAAGACTTGAACCAGCCCTTGTTTAGGTGTGTAAAGGTTGATGACCAGAAGCCTCCTTCCGATATTATTGTTTGGTTATCCCCTTTCGATTCGAATTTGGAAGCAGAGGTTGTACATGCTTCTTAAGCCACTCTCTGGGAATTTGATGTTAAAGCAGAGGATGTACGTGCTTTGTTGGCCACTCTCTAAGCCTGTATGTCTGGTGCGCTTGGCTAGTTAATCCACAAGCAAGGCCCAAGGAGTTACTTGACCTTCCTTCTGGAAGGGCCTTATCTTGACCATTGTAGGTAATGATATGGCCTTAGAAACTTATATGGGGCCATTGTAGAGACAGAACTAAGGTTTACTCTTTTGATGCTCTATACGGACCATTTGTAGGTACTGATAGACGATAGCACATCACCCCAATCCGAGGGGTGCCCTATCATGAATGTCATAGGTGATGATTGGAGTTGGCATTCCCATCTACGGGTATCTCGGAACATAAGCAGAGGTAGACATGCTCTTCTATGAGTAGAGTTAGGACATGCTTAGTTCTAGCAGAAGAAAGGCGTACTCTTCTGTGAGCAAAGATAGGGCGTGCTAATGTTAGATGCACTGCCACGACCATTTCTGGTGTGAGACGAAGGCTTATGCCCTTAATGCTTTAACCAAGGCCCCTCTTATTTGGGCATGGAGAAAGACGAACACACTGTCCCCCTCCAGGGGATGCCTTGTAATGACCATTTTGGTGGTGACAAGGGATTTGATCCATTTTTTGTTTGACCTTTTTGGGTTTCTTTAAGCTTAGAACGAAGGTTTTTCCATACCCTCGGTCGTGTCTTGTAATCCTTTTCCTAAGGATTTAACAGAAATTAAAACAATCTTTTTATAAACTACCGTGATTGTCATCAGCTGATGAATTTGATGATCATTTCCCTATAGATTCTATAATGATTAGTGTTAGGTTAAATCCTCATGTGGTAATGACAATAGGGTCCCCCTGCCTTCCTTTCGTATTTGGGCTTTTTCTTTGCAGGAGACCAATAGTTGAGTTCATGTTTAGTTAGGAAATGACATTCTCCATTGAGGTAGTAAATTAATATTCCTTGTGTATTCTCGTCGTGAACTTCCTCTCTTGTCATTAGGACTTAACCTTCCTCTGGTCCAACCCTTTTGTTTTACTTAAATCTCCATTCCTACTTCCCAAGACACACCAAGATTGAGATGTTATTCGTTTGGACCATTTGTAGGTGAAGTGGTCAACATCATTCATTATTTCTTGTTCAAACTTCGTTGCTCTAATATGCTTGTAGAGAGTTCTCTTAAGGTGAGAGAAAACGCTAGTATCCTCTGATGTAGAACCATATGGAGGAGGTGTTGATGCTTGTCTTATGTCAAAAAGATTATGATCCTCGATGTCGAAAGCATAATGTTCTATTTCTATTTTACGTTTTATTCTCTGTATGGCTTCCGCTCTCAAACTTCGCTTTTCTATCAGTCCAGGGTTAGTGATTTCCGACTTATCCATTCGAGATCTCGATGGTTTTCGCCGAGACCTTTTACCCATAACTTTGCTTCTTCAAAGACCTTGTCTAATCCGGGAAGGAACATCACCGGTAGATATGTGGCTGCTAATCACAAGGTCAGAGGTTCAAGCCCTCCTTCTAGGGGCAAAATGATAACAATATTTTTTGTCAACACCAAAGATAGGTCAATAGGAATGAACTAAGGGAAAATGGGTTGTTTAGCCTTTACGACTTTTGTTCAGATTACGGCTCCTAGGTATCAAGGCCTTGAGGAGAAGGATTGCTAAATGTTGCTCTTAACAAAGGACTCAACGGATGTTAGAAACGGATTCCACACCAAGCTCATTGAAAGATCTAAGCTCACAACGAGGATCTAGGCTTACAGGATGGGTTTATACCTATGGAATAAGGTGTTTCATCCAAACCGCACAAAGGTTTGGACAAGAATCCACGCATATATAGGAAGCAAAATGCAAATCATAACAATAATAGTTAATAAATTGTACGATGAACTCACAGGAAAATACTTTAAGTAAAATGCACTATATATTAATCTTTGATTTGGAATACTGAAAAGAGATAGAGGAAATCCTCCAATTGACCCCAGTTTAGGGTTTAGAGAGAGGGAGTACAAGAATTAGAAAGAGAAAAAATATCTCCCAAAATGTGACCTATGTGGTATTATTTATAGGGAACTTGGGGCCCCTTCTACTATTTGGCTATCGGACCTGTAAGTGCCTTTTTCGACTGCTTTTCTCCTTGGTCTTCGGTGTCTGGCTTAGGACCGCTTTTATGGTGCTGGTTATGGCTTATGAAGTGAGGGTCCCGGTTGATTGGAGGTTCTTTGAGATTGAGATAATCTTGTTGATGTGGTGACTTTCAGGCAACATTTGAACATCCAGTAGTGGCTCTCGGGTGTAGGCTCTCGGACGTAAGTTTTCGGATGTGCGCTTTCGGCTTTCTCATATATACTTAAAGGAGCTTGTCCTCTTAATGTATGTGAATAGTTGCCGGTTCGAAACCACTGTCGATGTTCATACAAAGTAGGTTAGATAGATAGCATGTATCTCCTATATGATTCTAGTCGGCCTCATGGTGGAGCTTTTTGGATTTTTCTGTCCTTCGGAAGGTAGCTCCTGATGATGTATTATTGTCTATCAATGTAGCCTTTCATCATTGATGCAGAAGATGGTTCAAATGCTCTTTCCATATAATCTCTTACGTACTTATGGCTTGATGTTTTTGATGCCTTCGCTTCCTGATGTATCGGTATTAAGCAAGTTTATATCGATATTCCTTCTGGGCTCCGATGAGAAGAGCTTCCATCTTGTTCTGCCTTAACTTCTGACTTAGATGACTTTTTGCTACAGAACTTCCTGCCGAATAGGCCTTGTCGGATGAACTCTACCGATGAACTTTGTTGGCATTCTGTGGACTTTGAGCTTCTTCCTGTTGGGAAGGTGCAATTTTAGGCTGATCTCAAGTCATTCTTTCCTGATTTTTGTTCTTTCTATTATCCGGCCTTTTGTTTTCATAAGGTTCCTTCGCACTTATATTCCTTCGATACCCCTTCACTATCAGCCGGTTTCGGATTTTATTTTGGTAGTTACAAGTGAACATTTATTGTTGTTTAAATACTAAGTCCAATTAAGTATGTAAACAAGTAAATATTCTAGGGTAAAGATAATATAACCTTCCTTTTTTGTATTAATGAATGTAGAACTTATAATTAAAATAGAGTTCGACTTAGTAGATTAATAATGTAAAATATTATTAACCATATAAACCCGTGACGATAATGAATCATAAGCATAGTATTTCCATGAAGAGAAACTAAACAAGAATGACTCAATAACGTAGCCTACTTTATCCCAAATAGGGAAAGCTAAGCTAATGGGGGCATAAACCAATAAACTTCGCGTTTAGTCCACTTCTTGGGTCCTGAATGGTTTATAGACTAGGGGTTGAAGAGTACACTTAGGAATGTCTTTCAATTTAGAGGTCTTAAATTGCAGGTGTGTGTGGGCCTACTCAAACTTGGAAATTAAAATGTTAGATATGGCTGTCTATCCTATCAGAAGTAATAAGCAACTAGGGCGGTTATCTAATAAGGTCAGCTAGAAGGTACAGCGAACAATAAAATACCATCTCTCACCTTATGCGGTGCAAGGGTATATGTGTGAATGATGAAAACCTCAACTAGTAGAGCCCGTAACTAGAGCCCTCTAGTTTATTTTAGCATTCAATATATTATTGAGGGTTAATAAGTGACCAACATGTCCGCCTTTGGTCTTTAGCGATCAAGGAGAATCCACTCAATTTATCAATGACAGTGAGGCAATAAATAATGAAGGATAAGATATTGAAAGTATATGGATACAGAAACCCCATAATTAGGGGTCAACCTCTCAATTAAATAATAAGTTATTTTCTAGTATAAAGGCTTCACTAATATGTGCGTAAACGTCATATCTTGGTATTATACACTGGAAATACTACTTTGAGAAGGGTAGTAACGTCATGTGCAAACAGTTACTAGGTTGGGCTAGAATCGCTAATCTGGCATCTTAGGTTAAACCAAGCGAGATACATCCATCTATTATAACCCGTGTTGTAAATTTCTTTGTCACCAGAACTTGTTGTTCTGACCCATCTCCTCATTACAACCTCCTAGATTTCCTAGAGAAGGTCAGGCTCTCACAGATGTATATGTTTGGCCTTCGGTTCTCGTACCCTTTTATGCTCGCTATTGGCAATGTGACTTTGAAAAAGGAAGTTACTTGACTTAATACTTGTTATCCTGTTTTTTTCTCCGCTATAAGTTATCTTTTATCGTACTCTGATTATGGTCATGCTCGTTAGTTGCAAGTACAAGATATTTACTCTCCATGCTTAGATGTGTTCATGTTTTTTTTTTTGTCAAAATTCGGTGGTAGAAAAGTGTAGGGTGTTACCAAACATATGCAAAGGTGTGTGTATGTATGTCCCTATGCTAATGCGAAAATCGGGCGGTCTACTAATTCAGTCGACCTCCTTAATGCAATATACATTCGTGCCTTGAATCCAAAATGTATGCAAATAGTCCTAGTATATCTTGTAAAGTCTATAAGTACGCACGATCAACCCTCCAAATGCAACATCCGTACCATTCACTAAAAGTAAAATGCATGCAAATCCATATGTTGTATGAGAGTGCTTTCATATGATCTAGTGCCATGTCGTGTATATGCATCCACGAGAAACCATTAGCAAAAGCTTACATCAACTTAGATACATCGAACGTAACATGTCTCAGACACATGTTTACATCCACTGGTTTTCTCCCTAAAGGTTGAAGATTCAATATATAGGATATACTCAAATGATAGAAGCAAGCATGAATATAAGCTTGGAAAAAGATGTAAAGAACATAACCCTGAAAATAAAAGGGTTCAAGGCGATAATCTTATCTTCAGTCTCCCAAGTTGGATACTCGCGGTCTTCTTCCCATTGCGCTTTCATCAGCTTAACCTCTACAATGCGCAGTATTCTAACCTCTGATCCAAGTACATAGGTAGGAGCTCATCTAAATGTTGCCTCCTTTTCTACCTCTACTTCCTCAAGTCTGCTCGGCTCAACCACCTTTGCTATATCATAAAGACATTTCCGTAAATTGGAAACGTGGAAAACATCATTAGCACCCGCCAGTTTCTCTTGTAATCTCAACCGATAAGCCATCTGACATATCCTCTCCACTATGGGAAATAGCCTTACTAACCTTGATTCCAATTTCCCTATAGATCCAAAGCGAACCACATTCCTTAGAGGTTATACTTTGATGAAAACCATGTCCCTACCTTAAAATCAGTGTCCATCCTTCTCTTATATGCGTATGACTTCTGCCAGTCCTGAGATGTCTTCATACGTCTGCAGATGAGATCAATCTTTTTTGAGGTTTCTCTAATCATCTCAGGTCCAAGTAGATGCCTATCCGTAATCTCCCACAAACAAGCCGGTGATCTGCAAGGTTGTCTGTATAGTGCCTCGAAGGGTGTCATTACTATACTAGTCTGATAGTTGTTGTTGTAAGCGAACTCTACCAATGGGAGATGCTCCTCCCAAGTCACTCCAAAGTATAGAATACATAGCCTCAAAAGAATCTCAGGAACCCTATTCAACCACTTAGTCTATCCATTGGTCTGAGGGTAATATGCGGTGCTAAAACATAACTGTGTACCTAGTGCCTCTTACAGGCTCTTCTATAACTCAGTAGTGAAGATGAGATCACGATTACTCACAATGCTAGAAGGTACTCCATGTAGACGACTATCTCATGAAGGTAAAGTGATGCAACTCATACCGCCCTTCTCTGGTTCTTATTTGGGATGAAATGAGTGCTCTTAGTAAGCCTTTCTACTATAACCCAGATACTAGTGTTGCATCTCCTCGATCTAGGCAAACCATCAGTGACATCCATAAAGACACTTTCCCACTTACATTGTGGGACCTCCAAACGTTGAATAAACTGCCAGGGTTCCACTATTCTGCTTTTACTTTCTGGAAAACTAAACATCGATCTATAAACTGTGCTGCATCTTTCTTCATTCCAATCCATAAGAAAATCCTCTTCATGTTTCAGTACATCTTATCGCTGCTCAGATTGATAGTCATCCTATAATGATAGGCTTCCTCAATGATTGTTTTCAACAAATCCCCAACTAGTGGAACACAAAGTCTACCATCTCTGTGTAGCCACCCTCTGTTATACATGGAACATCTACTAAGGTGACTAGAAACCTCCCCTCTACTGAGGCTATCCAAGATGCCTGCTATCCGTGGGTCCTCTCACTGCGAAGATCTTATCTGAACCCATAGTAGGATGCATCTCTAAAGATGACAAAAAACCAGGTGT
Organism: Allium sativum; assembly: GCA_030737875.1. Lineage (NCBI taxonomy): Eukaryota > Viridiplantae > Streptophyta > Magnoliopsida > Asparagales > Amaryllidaceae > Allium > Allium sativum. The sequence continues at coordinate 35,717,157 of JASFAX010000020.1, read as the reverse complement.
AAGATATGTAAATGGCCTAAAATCGAAGTCAACATGACCTCCAAGCTCTGCCTCTCCGCAAATAGAGGACTCAATGTCATCTTCTGCCTACTCAACACATCTACCATGATGTTACCCTTACAAGTGGTACGAGAAGTCTCAAAGTCATAGGAGACTAGTAACTCCATCCATCTCCGTTGTTTCAAGTTAAGGTCTTTCTGTGAGAACAGATACTTGGGACACTTATGGTTCGTGTATAACTCAAACCTTTATCCAAGGAAATAATTCTGCCAAGTATTTTGTGCGAACATTATAGCAGCCAACTCCAAATAATTGGTAGGGTAGTTCCTCTCATAAACTCTCAACTATCCACTCCCGTAGCATACTACCCTTCCCTACTGCATCAAGATGGCACCAAGCCCTGCACCACATGCATTAGTGTACACTGTGATTACCTTGCTCCCATCAGGCAATGTCAAGACTGGGACTTTCCTCTTTAACCTCTGAAAAGCATCTTAAATGTCAATACTCCAAGAAAAGGTCAGATTCTTCTTCGTCAATCTGGTGTGCGGGGCTGATATCTTTACGAAGTCCTCGATAAACTTCCTATAATAGCCCACTAAACCAAGAAAACAACTCGCCTCTGTTGCATTATTTGGAACCTTCAAATCTTGAACTGCAACTATTTTTGCGGGATCCACTGCTGTCCCATCCTTGGAGCCACATCCCTTGAAATTTCACCTCCTTTCATAAAAGTGACACTTGGAGTATTTAGCCTTAAGCTAACGTGCTCTGAGAGTCCTCAAAACCTCTCCTAAATGTAAGGCATGCTCTTCCTCGCTCTTTGAGAAAATCAGGATGTCATTCACAAATACCACAATGAATTATTCGGAAACAACCTAAACACCCTACTCGTGATATCCACAAAATATGCGGCTGCATTTGTCAACCCGAAAATTAGGACTAGCCACTCAAAAAGTCCACCTCAAGTTCTCAATGCAGTCTTGTCTATACTGTCCTCGGCGACCCCCAATTGATGAAATCCCATGGCCAGATATAACTATGAGAAAATGGATGCGCTAACAAGCTTGTTAGACGGGTCATCAATCCTCTAGAGTGGTACCTTATTCTTCTTGGTGAGCTTATTTAACTCCCTGTAATCACACATAGGCAAAGTGATCCATCCGCCTTAGTTGCGAATACGACTGGAGCACCCCATTCTGATATACTTCACTAAATAAACCATTCTCAAGTAGCTCCCCTACTTGCTTGTTAAGCTCATCTTCTCTCTAGGAGTCATGTGGTGCATAGGAAATGCAACTAGTTTTGCATTATTCACCATGTATATTCGGAAATTAATCTCACCACTCGGAGCTAAGCCTTGAACTTCATCAAAAACATACGGATACTCATAAACTGCGGGTACAGGTCGCAAGTCATTGACTGGAGAATCAAGTGATTCTAGGAAGCTAAGCAAGACAGATCCCTTTGGTTCATAGGAAATCTTGAGAGTCCTCCCTTGGCAAGTCAAAAGTCCAACGACCCTCCTCTCACAGTCTGGTATAGCACCATACATGGCTGGCCAATCCATAACAAGAATTACCCCATAGCCCATAAAAACACGCACATACACATCGCCCTCGAACTCGATGCCTAACACAGATATCCTCAAACCCCCACATATTATAGACAAATGAGTCGTTCCCCCAATGGCGTTTGAGATGATAACGGAATCAGAAACAATACTAGTAGTAAGGTGCAGATACACCCACAAAATTAGAAATAAAAGAGTGAGAAGCGCCAAAATAAAAAAGAGTCCTAACATGACGATCGGAAAGGGAAGTCAAACTGTCAACACAAACTTAACAACCCCTGTTCAGTCCACTAGATCCGAGAGCATGCACCTTCCCTCCATAAGGTCCTACCCTTTGCATATAACCTTGCTTCTTCTAGAATTCCCTAGTATAGTGTCCATCTTCGCCACAATTGAAACAAGAATTGCTTCCTTTTTCTGTAATACTTGACCAAATGACCCAAGCTCCCACAACCATGACATTTCTTCTTCCCTGAGCCTTTTCATTCTTTTTTCCCTTTTTTTGTGGTTCTTTCTTGGGCCACACATTCTTGTTTTGAGTCTCATCAGTATTAATCTCTTTCTTTTCATCTTTACCCTCTTCGTGCATCAATGCCATGTCAACAAGCCTCTTAAAATTTGCCCCCATCATGATATGAGACAATGTGAATGCATGGAGAGGTTGATTTAGTCTTCTTGTCAGCCTTAAAGCTTTCTTGTGTGGGGTATTCACCAGTTCTAGTACATACCTTGCCAACTGATTAAACTTATTGACATACACTTTAACAGATATGCTTCCTTGTCTAAGTGCTAAGAATATCTCCATCTGCATACTCTCTTCTGCTTGAGAAAGAAATTTGTCTCGACTCTCTATCGGAAATCAGCCCAAGTATAAATTGGACACTCGGCTTCAATCGCCTCTCACCAACATGAATCCTTATCCTCAAGCTGCCATGCAGTTAACTTTATCTTCCTACGGTCATCAACCTCAAAAAGTCCAAACAAGTTCTCTATCTCTCGTAGCCAATTCCATGCTTCCACAATGCTCTCAGTTCCATGGAATGGTTTTCCTCCTACGGCACAGAAGTCATTGCTTATCCTAGTGAAATTGTCTACTCGTGGAGGTAGTGTAACAATGGTTGCAGCTAGGGGATGTGCGTCTACTTCGCCTCTAGCAGGCACCATAGCCTCAAGATATCTACTATCTAAGCACCCTTGGGAAGATTTGATTCCTCAAACATGCTAAAAAAAGGATAACAGGGTTCAAAATGAGAATCAGGAGGATATTTTATATGGCTATGGAGTATATGTTTTACAAGAACAGTGTTTTCTTTGAAAATACTTTAATTTTGAAAATAATTTCGAAAATTTTTATTTCATCTTGTGAACTTTAGCTCTGATACCAAACGTGACAGCCCAACGTCCATTAATGTCACTCTTTATCAGAATGCATTAAGTTCCCTCAAGCGCTGTAGGTAAACAAAAACAGAATATCACAAGATAGATATAAAAATAGCAGCGAAAAATTTAAAACTTCATTATTCAGTTGAAACACATCGTAGTCTCAAAACTAGTTACAACATCAGGCTAAAATACTGAAACCAAGTATATTAAACCAAAGCATCTATCTTACGCTAAAAACCATAATAGTATAGAATTGTAAGATCATAACCCCAATAATAGCCATAAAAAAGTAGACAAGTAGTCGAATTGATACATCAATGTAGGTCCAGATCCAAGTAGAAACCGAAGATATAGAAAGTACCAATCATGTCTGAGCGTTCCAACCCTAAGAACCAGGGAAAGGAAAGAGAGGAAGGGAAACAGAAAGGGTCAGACATAAAGTCTAATGAGTCAAGTGACTTTTAGCGTATAAAGAAGTAAAATTATCATGACAGGTAAATAAAACGGATTAGGGATAGCAGTAACATACAACAAATATAAATAGGATGAACAAGATAAGCATAATAAATAGAGTAAACGTTGCTTAATGGTTACTTTTCTGTGCACCAATTTTAGTATAACATATATGGGATAGGATTAGGTGTTCCCTGATAAAGAAGAAACAGAATGATCTTATGTAGAAACATAATGGTAGGCTTTGGTGTGCTTTAGTTACATAACGACTTTTACCACACACAGAAATAACACCTCAACAGAAAATAAGGGGGGTTACCCCAAACAGTTATAACAGGTACCCAAACAGAAAACAGGTAGCACTAGATGTACCGAAATTATTACCCCATGAAATCGGCTCCCTAACATGTAAATATCATGTTCCGGCCCGACAATAGGGTGTATGAATGCACCCGTATTCACCCCCATTCAGATGAACTTCTTACAATTAGTTCAGTGTGCGTGCCCTGAACCCTACCTAGTGTGGCATCCCCCTTTAATACCAGAATGGGTTAATGATTGATATGGGCCCCACAGAGCTGATGACACAAGATAAACCCCCAAAATTTGTGTCCCCCAATTTACTAGGATTTTTTAACAGGTTGAGCCATACAGATTAACTGGTTCACCTGACTCCCATATATTAACATGTTATTTTCAGGTTAGTGGGTTTATATATCCCTAATGGATTAAACAGGTTAACAAGCTCGTATAACCCATAAAGATTTACAGGTTAACAGGTTCGTATAACCCCAATAGATTAAACAGGTTAATAGGCTCATTTATACAATTTCATTAACATGTTCCATTCAATCTTTAAATTAAGCCTACTGATTTATATTCATACAACCCAAATTTCAGTCATATTCCATAGTACAAGATAAGCCCAAATTTTCAATCATATTCCACAGTACATGATATTCACTAATTTTTCCGCCTTTTATTTCCAATCCCAAACATTCCCTAATTGTCCTAATTTCATTCATACGTATGTCTCTTACGAGGTTAGCCTAGGCACAAAAGGTAGCCTAGGCTTATCAAAAAAAGGAATAAGAGAGGGAAAGGAACATAAATACACATATAATAACTGACATAGGCATATAATAACAACTAAGCAGTAGAAAAGGTGTACATGTAATTACAGCACAACTGTTTAGATATGAATATGTTTCTTAACAGGCATAAGCTTAGATCCGAGTTTATTAACATGTCAAGGCCATTATTAAATATTTATATCTAAAAGTAATATGAACTCACTAAGATTGGATCAGTGTATATGAAATGTCACAGATATATGTATAGGCAAGTGTTGTCGAAGGTAGTATGATTGGATCAAATGTGAGGCAGCATGTCCTTATTACCATTGTTTTATTTGTAGGAAAACAATAGAAATGCTGGCCATTATATAGACTCTCTATGATGAACCCAGTGGACAAACAAATCCAGGAACAGAAAAATGCGCCGTGCCAGATCGGGGAGGGGTCGACCCACCTACCCCTCAGGTCGACCCACCGGGCCATGGGTCGACCCATATGTCCACCCAACCCAGTCATGGGTTGTCCCATTCCCGTCTAGATTTCACCTACTTCTCTGCTTGTTTTTTGAACTAATTTGAATTTGGTTTGAATATTATATATATATATATATATTGCTTATATGTATACAAACTTTTAATCTTTATATCTTTCTCATACAATATCTATTTTATGCAAACTCGGAGTCTATCTGAACCAGAATTCCAAGATGGACACAATGGTATAGTCCATTTTACTTTATTCCCAATATTTCATTGAGTATCCCTTTTGTTTATTAAGGTTCTTTTAAATTATGGGGTGTTACAGAAAGCCGAGCAGGTTTTTGGTGGTGACTTAGGATCATCTGGTCTCGGTTTATCCATCAACGATTATTTTTAGTCTTCTCGGCACAATTCTTTCATTTCTTTTTGTCTTTGGTGCTAGGATGACCTATTTTGTCATTATTAAGGGCTTTTTTTCTAAATAAATGCAAACATTGCATGAATTTTGTCCAAATCAATACTTAGGACCATCCTAATATGCAATCATTTGAAATTTTAGCATTAATAAGTTTACATGTTATTTACCCATTTCATGTGAATGAATACGGTACTAATGCACGTGTTATTAAATTATAACACCCGGCAGGACTATGTCTGATAAAAATAAATCTAGTCTACCAAAGTCCAGCCTTCTTAGCACCTTTCGGAAAACGAAACCATTTGTCTTTAATAAATCTCTTATTACATCCCAGGATGAAGCAAAATCCATTCTTGACAGGTTTGGAATGTCTGATGTGGACGTTGTTTACACTGAAATTAGTTTTAACATCCAAGGTACCAAAACTGTACTTCACCAATATGGTAATAAATAAATGGAACCGTGTTTAATCAGCAATTGAAAATGAAAAATGCGAGAAAGGTAAAGTAGAGACTAGATTTAGAGTGGTTCAGCCATTAATTAGGCCTACGTCCTCCACGAAGGTGATTTCCAATCTTATAATGAGGATTACAAAATACATCAATTCTCTCTTTTTGTAAATATCTATATTCACTCAATATACCCTCATTTATATATTTCAATCTTGTAATTATACAAGAGAATGGTAGAATTTGAGGAGAAGAAGGACGGTTGAATGACTGAGAAGGATAGGATTTAGCAACACTTAATATTTTCAAAGATCCGATCCCCTTTATGTTCGCAGCCATGGTGTATTTATAGGTCAGCCTCCTTCAAGAAATTACTTGAAATCCATTTTATGCAAGCTACGGATCGCCCATTCTGTTAATTACAGTCATGTCACTAGCTAGTTGTAGACAACTGTCCATGGTTGTATTCAGTTATCGTGTGCGAGCGACACAATGGAGCGAGTGTCTTGAGTAGTTAAGCTAGTGACTTCGGTCGGTGATCACTGGTCGCGTCTATTTTTAGCATACGATGAGTAAATATCTAATTTGCTTAATGGAGAGATGAAGGAACAACTGATCATAGTTCCTTAATGTGGTTGTGTCTGATTTGAGTGAGCGAGCGACAATCTTCATTAGTTTAGAGGGGACCGACCGAGACTTGTGACTTTTAGATTTGAATGTACTCCTTCTAGGAGTTGGTATACAACCTACCAATGGGTTTCTGATTTGAGTGTCGAGTAATATGAGTTGCAATTCATGAGCGGTTGTTGAATACACATGCGATCTTGGCTCCTATATTGATGCATGCGTCCGTACTTTGATATTAGATCAAGCGTGCTCCGTTGTTGTGAGTGGATTTACAAAATGTACGATCCTTATCTTCATTGAGCCGAATTTCTCAAAGCATATTGTGCCATCTTCCTTGGTTGTACTGGTCGACTTGATTTGTCTTCGGTTTGGTACTTGGGTCTTGCTCTGTGTGGTTGCGTCCTATCCATCGTGAGTTGTTTAAGGGCCTCAAATAACATTGCGCATGACCGACCCTAATGGTACTCATTTCGTATCCTTTACTCAATATGTGTATGGATTTTTTAGGGATTAACACTTGCCCCTCGATGTCTGTGATTTCTTTTAGTAAGGAATTACTGGCTTCGACATATTTGATCGCACATTGTTTGGTAGAATTGTCGAGGGGTCGGTCGTACAAAAATTTTGGATTGTTTCATTGTAGTGGACTGGTATTGTCTCTCTTTGGGAGCAAGAGGCTTGATGTATCTATTTGATTATTGTGCGAACATTTGAATTCGGGATATCAACTACAGCTTGATGGGACATTTTTTGTGTAATCGGGCACTTAAGCTGACGTGGCGATAATTCTCTAGATGTACGCCTTTTATTCTTTCTTAGTTACTTTTAACCTGCTTTATTCCACTTTTATCTTTTTTGAGAAAATCTTCGGTCATAGCTGCGCTTCCTCGAGTGATTTAGCAGGTAGTCTATGTTTGACATTTCTGCCTCGATTAATCTTCAACACGATTTGGCTTTCTCATTCCATCATTTTGCCTAGTATTTGCATCAACACCTATTTATCCTGAGCGATTTCCTTTTGGCTCCAAGGTACCATGATCTTTCTGGGTAAGTTTCTTTTTATTTATTTTGTTATGTTTTGTTTGAATACTCATGCGTTCCCATGTTAGGATGTTCCAAACATGACCTGGCCGGGCTATGTATGAATTTGGGATTTGGGCCACAGCCAAGTTTGTGTGGCATAGACACCGTTTCTACAATCATCTTTAAAGAATATGAATCATCTTGTGGTTTTCTTTGAAATCTCAATGCTGGGTATTTGTTTATAAATTGTTTGATGAAATGCCCCAGGGTTCTCCGGTCGAAATGTTTCCATTTGTGCTTGAGTCTGGCTTGGTTGTTTCCCTTTTTATGGTTGTTGTTTGAGTCCACACCGATTTCTTTTGAAATAGGTCGTCCGAGGATGGAATTCTTCATGTCTAAGAGGCTTAGGAAAAAGTTGACAAGGAAGCTGGTAGGAAACAGATGCCCCAAGGCAAGGAGATCTTGGATGCGACTGACACTCAAAGTCATTGTTTATTGAATGAACTTCCTGACCCAGATATTCAGACTTCTTTTGGTCATATTGCTTCTTCGTCCATCACTTTGGATCCAACAACTATCCTGGAGCCTCTTTCTGCTTCCAACCCTTGCAATCCTAAAATTGCTGAGGACTTTGTGGCTCAGTATCCAGCTAGATCGCGTTCCGGTTTGTATATAGACCCATTTGATAGATGGATAATTACAAGTAAGATGGGCGCCATGAAGGATTGCATATTGGCTAAGTTCAATCAGTTGGAAGCACGTCCGCATATGGTTGAAGGCCTTATCGTAACTGTCAGAGATTACATTATAGAGCAAATGGGTGCCTGGCATTCTCTTGTCGTAGATCTTTAGCGATCAAATAAAGAGAATTTTGAACAACTTAATGCCTTGGAAAAAGATAGACTCAAACTTGTCGAGGCACTTGAGTCTAGGGAAAGGATCATCTATTACCTCATCTGAAAACCGTGGCTTGCTAATGCATTACCTATTTTGTTATTTTGGTTCTGATTTAGAATGGTACTTTTAGTCTGGCTTGTGTATGAGGGAGCCAGCCTCGCTTATTCCTGTACGCTTAGCTTTATGACTTTTATGGTTTGTTTCGGATCTCAACACGCTGCAGTTCTTATTATGTAACTCGTTTATTTTCACGCGGGTGCGTCACACGTGCACCTTTATTTTTGGATTTACACTTTCGGTTGAGCGCTTTATTAATCATTCGGTTGGACCTGATTTTTATTGTTGTTATTATTATTGGGATATAGTTATCTTTTGAAGTTTCTCACTTAGCGACGGTTGTTACGCGTTTGTATTGTTATAATCGAGTTTGGTATCTTTTATTTAGTAGCATTCAACCCCGCGCCTTACTGATCTAGTAACCCAAGCCCTTCGGAGACTGGTTTTGAATACGTGCCCCCGGGTAGGTCATGGGTTATAGATTTTCGATCCATTCTTGGCCCTGTTTATTTTTTTTTGTTATTCAAAAAGGTTCTAGAATGGATACCCCCTTTCGACTAGGATTTCTGACACCCCCTTTTGGCTACGATTTCTGACACCCTCTTTCAGCGATTTCAGTTTTGCGCTGGTCCACACAGCTTGTTTAATCCTTCCTCTTCTTTATGATTTATCCCTAGGAGCGGACACTAATTCATCTCATCGAGTCTTGACTAAGAAGGGATAAAATTCGTGCCTTCACCTAACAAGGTGCCCATCGTTTTTTTGGATTGATAATTTTTCCATTTTGGGACATGTCGGTTTTTCCGACTTAGTGCCTTGCCCTAGGGAACGCACACTGGTTCTCCTCATTGAGTTGTTTTTTAAGTTGGGGAACCCGTGTCCAGCACCCAAGGTGTTTCTTTGGTTGGCTCAGCGATTTTATCTGTAGGACTTTTACCCTGGCACTTTTCGAGTTGCTTTTACTCCGACATTGACTCTTAGGTGGTGGACATCAATCCTTGCTACCGAATTTAACTCCGGTTTTAAGAAATTCATGTCTACATATGAGAAGGCACCTCTTTTGGATTAGAAATTTTATCTGAGGGACATATTTGGTAATATTCTTGTACTTTCAACGAAGCCTAGCTCCTGTCCTTTGCATGGATGTTTGCTAAGCATTCAACATATTCCATAATGAGAGGAGTAGCCTTTTGACTTGTTGTCTGTCTTAGAATAGATTATCCTTTTTAAGGTGATGTGTCTATTCATCCTGTTTGATCTAGCTTGAAGTTCGCCATTCCTGAGCTGCTTTGTTTAATGTGTGCCATGATATTTTTGTCACAGTCCAGCTGCATATGGAGGAATGCATTTTTACCACACCTACATTCCAAGTGATTGTTTTTCTTTTAGCATGGACCAATAATTATGTTACTCAGGTAGACACATAATTAATTTTTGATGCACAAAGTTTTTGTGAGTAATCCGTTACTTAATATGAACGCAGTGAATAATAAAGCAAGGTAAGGAAATCTTAACAACAAGATAAAACCAGGGGATTGAAGAAAAGTAATAAGAGCTCTAGTTTAATGCTCCATTATTGAGACATTAGTGACTGGTCCTCTTGATGAGCGTCCTCTTCGGATTAGTTTAAGCCTTTTTTCTTTTAAAGGCGTATTGCCCCTTATTTGCAGAGAGTCGAGATAACTTTTATGATCTTGTTTATACTGTTGCAAATGGTTTTTTCTCATTAACCCCTCGATCAATGGCTTCAAACGCCTACATTCGTTGGTATCGTGCCCTAGCTGTTTATGGAATTGACAGAATCTTCCTGACTTCATATCGACATCTTTGACCTGTCTTTGTTTCAAGATCGAATACCTTTCGGTGTTTTTAGTTGCTATGAAGATATTCCCACGGTATCGTTATGGGGAGCGAACTCGGAGTTCTTGAAGAGGCGCAACATCTTTTTTGCTCGATTGTCTTCTCCTTCATTGCACCATTTTTGGTTACCAAGGATGCTTTGCGCATTTCATTCTTCTCTATCTATGCATTTTTTCAACCAATACCTACACATTTTTTTAGCTTTTTTGGGTAATTGTTTGAGTTTACTTGGTTTCTTTTTCTTGATCCACAGCCCCAACTAGGTTTCTTTATATATGCCCCCCTTAAGAGCCATTAATATTAGGCCGGGTTCAAAATTCTTGACTTTAGCCACTGCCATATCAAAGCTGTTGAGTCAAGGAATTAAAGATGTTTTGATCATTGACAAGGAGAAATTCAAGATTGACAAAAAGAAGAGATTCGATGGTATTCAATGTTAGAGGTTGATTATTTAATGTTTAGTTGAGTTATATTTGTTAAAACCTATCCTCAAATAATCATATACCTCAATGTTTTTTGAATATATATGTGAATATATGTATGCAAATTCATTGTGCATACTGCGTGAAACCAGTCGACCGGTTTCATTCTGGACGGTCGACCGTTTCTGGCCAGAATGCACAATGAACATGCACACATGTATATAAAGTATATATATTCAAATACCAGTCTACTGGTCATTTTTTTACCAGTCCACTGGTCTATGAACTGAAGCCATCTTTTCGAATAGACACCCTATTTCATCAATGGTTATGATCCTTTCTTTTCACCAAAAATCATCTCTATTCATTGCTTCTCGTCACCAATGATTACATCTCTCCATCCTCTATAAAAGCAACATGAAATCATCATTTTAATTACAACAATTCTTTCTATTCTTGCTATCTAAGTGCTGATTTCATTCTTACTCTTTAAAAGCATTCAAAAGCTCATTATTCTCATATATCGTTATTTGAATCCTTGAATCTATATATTATTCTTTAGATTCAAACAACGATATCATCTTCCAAATCTTCAAAATATCAAAATCATATTTGAGGAAATGATTATAGGATGGTTGTTCAAGAATTGACAAATTTGTGTTATTAAGAACACACATTGTCAAACTACAAGTTTATATCTTGTTTGAAGTCCTCGGTTTTGTAAGAGGCGAGTTGAGAAGTCCTCGTGTTGATAGAGGCGTGAAATCCAGTTCGGCTGCTCGGGTGTTGTGAACCTGTTTTCCTCATGGTTAAGTGAGGATAGTGTTTAGTGAAATTCCAAATAGGAGACCTAGGACTGGACGTAGGACGGTGCTCCGAACCAGTATAAAAATCCGTGGTGTGATTTTTTTGTTACTGCATTTACTTATCAGTGATATTGCTACTGTGAGATCTTTCTTAGTATATATCATATATTCCACATATCCATATTACTGATCCTGCCTAAAGTCGTTTATCGACACTTTCGTTTGGTATCAGAGCAAGGTCATCTCATAACCGTAACACAGTTATTTGATATATTCTAGTAATATGGAAAATAATGCAAGCACTAGTAACACCACTTACATAGAAGGCCAGTCAGCACAAAGACCTCCTTTCTTTAATGGGCTAAACTGTAGCTATTGGGCAACACGTATGGCTTTTTATAAGCAATCAACAAGTTATGATGCTTGGAATGCTACTCAAAAAGAAAAAGTCAATCCAACAACTGAGTATGCAGAATGGACAGCTGCTGAGAAAACCGCAGCTGCTGTAAATGCAAAAGCAATAAATATGTTGTTTTGTGCATTAGATCAAAACGAATATAACCGTGTTAGTATCTATACCTCTGCATATCAAATTTGGAAAATGCTAAAAACCACTCATAAAGGTACTAACAAGGTTAAACAAGCAAAAATAGCTTTGTTGAAAAGTCAATTTCAAAATTTCAAAATGAAGCCGAATGAAACAATCAATTAGATGTATTCAAGGTTTCAAACCATTCATCATGCTCTTATCGGTTTAGGACAAAAATATTCTGATTTTGACGTAGTTTCAACAGTCCTACATTCACTGACTAATGAATGGGATGGAAAAGTATTAGCAAATGAAGAAGCTAATGATCTTTCCACCATGAAGCCAGATGAATTGATAGGAAATCTTATGTCCTATGAAGCAAACTTGCTGGCTCGAAAAGAACAAAAAGAAGAAAAGAAAAATGTATCTTTTCATGCTGAGAAAGATGAAGACGTCTCAGATTCTGAAGATGAGGATCTATCATTCATTGCAAAAAGATTCAAAGAATTCTTAAAGCAACGAAAAGCTAGTCGATACAACAGAAAGAAGTTCGTATCAAATAAGCCATCATCATCAAATGTATAATGCTTTAACTGTCATAAGAAGGGACACATGCAAAAGGATTGTCCAGAACAAAAGAAGAAGACAGAAAATGACTAGTTCAAACACAAAAAGGACAAGTCAAAGAAACGGACATTCTCAGTGATATGGGATGATTCAGACTCATCTTCATCTGATAGTGAAAGTGACTCGGACAATGAACAAGCTAATGCATGCTTTGTGGCTAAAGAAGATGAGGTACAAATTCCGACTTTTGAAGAAGTTCTTGACATAAATGCTGAGTTAATGTATAAATTTAAAGATGTAAAACGACAATGCAAGCAAGCTCAAGCTGATTTAAGTAGAGCAGAATTTGAACGAGATATGTTAAAAGATGAGAAGAAAATATTAGAGGAGGAACTTGAAAAAGTTCAAGAATCATCATCTAATATTGAGTCCCAAATATCTCTTTTGAGTCAAGAAATTGAAACTCAAAAAGAGAAAAATGATGCTCTAACTACCGAAAATCACGAGCTTAAGGAAAAAGTCAAGATGTTAGACCTTGAAAAAGCTAGTTTACAAACAAAGTTAGAGGACATTACTCAAAATGTTTCTAAGTTTAACAAAGCTCGAGAAAATTTGACAAAAAATATTGAAAGTTCACAAACCGCTACAAATAAACAAGGTTTGGGATATAAGAAACAAGTTATCAAGAAACATCTTGGTAAAAGAAAAAGGAAAAATAAGGAAGTACGAGAAACTAAAGCTAAGAAAAATCTTAGTTTATTATATTCCAAACCAAAACCGATTGTGAAATTTCAAAAGAAGAATGTCAAATCTGTAAAAATGTGGGTTCCTAAAACAAATAACAATTTGATTAGGAACAAGTACATTCAAATTTTTTTGAGTTCTGTGCATCATAATCCAAATTATGTATATAAAGGGGATACCAGACCCATATGGGTTTGGACTCCTAAGACCTAACTCTTAGGACCCAATAAAAAGGTGGGTACCATGGACTTAAATTTATTTTTTGTAGGTCCCACTTAAGAAAAGAGGAAAGTGGATAATAGATAGTGGTTACTCGAAGCATATGACTGGAGACAAGAGCTTATTAACAAATATCTCTTATTCGGATGGTGGCTCAGTCACTTTTGGAGATAATTCAAAAGGCTATATCATCGGCAAAGGCGATGTGAGCAATTACGGTACATCAAACTTACCTCTTACTACTAATGTCATGCTAGTTAGGAATTTGAAACATAATTTACTAAGTATCAGTCAATTGTGCAACAAAGGTTTTATCATTTCTTTTTCGGACAATAAATGTAGTATTTTAGATAAAGATCGAAATATAGATTTTGAAGGATATAGAGACAGAAACATCTATATTCTGAATATAAATACCAATCATAATTCAGATATGTGTCTTGTAGCAAATGATATTGAACCATGGATATGGCACAAACGTTTTTGTCTCATAAACTTCAGAACTATTGATAAGCTATCCAAGAGTGATCTAGTTAAAGGACTACCCAAAGTAAGCTTTAAGGTTGATAATCTTTGTGATGCATGTCAATTAGGAAAATTGACCAAATCGTCTTTTAATTCCAAGAAAGTCATATCAACGTTACAACCATTGGAGCTATTACATATGGATTTATTTGGACCAACACAGGTTCAGTCAATAAATCATAATCGATATGTGTTTGCAATTGTTGACGATTACTCTCGATATACATGGGTAATTTTCTTGAAAAACAAAAGTGACACTTTCAAACATTTCAAATCCTTCGTCAAAAGAATTCAAAAATCAAAAGGGCTTAAAAGTTAAAAACATAAGAAATGATCATGGCGAAGAGTTCGAAAATAATGATTTTGAACATTTTTGCACAAAGAAAGGTATAAATCATAATTTTTCGTTTCCTAGAACTCCACAACAAAACAGAGTTGTAGAACGGAAAAATCGGACTTTACAAGAATGTGCAAGAACATCATTAAATGGATCCACTCTACCAAAACATTTTTGGGAAGAAGCTGTTGCAACTGCGTGTTGTGTTTTGAATCGTGTATCTATTCGACCTCTGACCAAAAATACATCCTATTAGCTATTTAATCAAAGAAAACCTAATATCTCATATTTCAAAGTTTTTGGTTCTAAATGCTTTATTTTAAATACGAAAGACCATCTTGGAAAATTTGATTCCAAATCCGATGAAGGTATATTTGTCGGATACTCAGAACGAAGCAAGGTTTATCGTATAACTAACAAGAGAACTAAAACTATTGAAGAATCACTTCGTGTTTCTTTTGATGATATCTTTAAATCATCTCATATCGTATCAGATAACGAAGAAACCATAGTCACTGATAATCCTATCATCACAAATAACGACTCTTACTCAGAAATTGTTGACGATATCCCTCAACCTTCTGTGATACCTTCTCCACCAAGATTTAGATCTCCTCCGAGAATTCTAAGAGATCAACCAGTTTAAAATGTTGTTGGAGAAATAACATCACAAATTAGAACAAGAAGTAAACTAAATCAAATGGGTCATGTTGCATTCCTTTCAAATATCAAACCTAAGAATCCGAAAGAAGCGGCTACTGATGATTACTGGATCATTGCCATGCAAGAAGAACTAAATCAGTTCGAGCGCAATGATGTCTGGGAACTTGTTCAAAGAACGACTGATCAGTCAGTCATTGGTACGAAATGGGTCTATAAAAATAAGGTTGACGAACAAGGAAATATAACCAGAAATAAAGCAAGATTAGTAGCACAAGGATATAATCAGGAAGAAGGTATCGATTATGAAGAAACCTTTGCTCCCATAGCTCGATTAGAAGCTATTCGAATTTTACTGTCCTTTGCTTGTCATCATGATTTTAAACTTTATCAAATGGATGTCAAAAGTGCATTTTTAAATGGATTTATCAAAGAGAATGTACATGTTGAACAACCTCCTTTGTTCATACATGAGAAATATCCTGATCACATATATAAACTTAAGAAAGCTTTATATGGATTGAAACAGGCACCTCATGCTTGGTTTGAACGATTAAGAAGCTATCTTATCGATTCTGGATTTCAAATTGGTAGAGTTGATCAGACTCTATTCATTAAACATTCTCAAAAAGATATATTAGTTATCCAAATATATGTAGACGACATTATCTTTGGTTCAACAAACGATGAACTTTGCAACGAGTTTGCAAATATTATGACCAAAGAATTTGAAATGTCTCATATGGGAGAATTATCGTATTTCCTTGGTCTTCAAATCAAACAACTTTCTAACGGTATTTTTATTAGTCAAGAAAAATACTGTGGAAACTTAGTCAAATGCTTCAGTTTAGAAAATACCTCTGGTAAACCAACTCCTATGAGTACGACCACACATCTTGAAAAAGATGAACATGGTAAGAATGTTGACCAGAAGTTATATAGAAGCATGATTGGTTCTCTCCTGTATCTTACCGCGAGTCGTCCTGATATTATGATGAGTGTTTGTTTATGTGCAAGGTTTCAAGCTAATCCTAAAGAATCAAATTTACGTGCTCTAAAACGAATAATACGATATCTTAATAACACCAAAGACTTTGGTCTTTTCTACCCGAAATATTGTCCATTTGAATTAGTATCGTATAGCGATGCTGATTATGGTGGCTCTCGCACGGATAGAAAGAGTACAAGTGGTACGTGCCATTTTATTGGAAAATCACTTGTCTCTTGGTTTAGTAAGAAACAAAATTGCGTTTCACTCTCGACATGTGAAGCTGAATACATATCAGCTGCTCTAGCTTGTACTCAAGTTTTATATATGTAACAAACACTTTGAGATTTCGATATTCATTTATTAAAATCCATCATATATTGTAATAACACAAGCGCAATCAATTTATCAATAAACCCAGTCAATCATTCCCGAACAAAGCACATTAATATTCGACATCATTTCTTAAGAGATAATATTGAAAAAGGAAAAATATGTCTCGAATATGTCCAGACTGACAACCAATTAGCAGACATTTTTACCAAGCCTCTACTTGAATCTAGTTTTATCTCTTTACGTAGAGAGCTCGGCTTGATGTCTAGAAACGAACTTGGTGTATAATGTATATATATATATATATATATATATATATACACGCTATTGAGTTCTTCTCTAGCCGGTACATTCATTTTTTTTGCTAATTAATAGTCTTTTACTATTATTAGAAATTCATTTTGAGCTTTACAAACTTTGAGTGGTTCATATTCTCTGAATGCTTTCCATCCATTACTTCCTACTTCGTAAAAGCTATAAATACATACTCCTTCTTATTGTTTTCTGCATCACTTTCTTAGTGTCTAGTTTTAACATTCATACACAAGCCCATATACTATTATGGCACACATATGTGATGAATGTGCTCAACGGTCTCACATCTCGGTCACTAGCTCCGAACCGGAGGAGTACTACTCTCCGGAAACACCGAAGAGTAGACCGGAATGTTCGCATACTCCTAGACATACACCCAAACCCAAACGAGCTAAGAAAGCACTATTTTGTTCTCCGGGTATGAGAGAGAAGATCAATGAAATTCATCACTACCAGATACATCAGTTGGATCGCCAGCGTCAACTGCATTATGAACAAAAACTCACATATGATCGTTTAACTCTCTTAGAACGAATGGCGTCATTTTTCTGCAGCACAGATAGACATGGGGTGCACGAATGAATACCAATGCCACACCCTTCGTCTACATCTCGAAGTCCTAGCTCATTGGACCGTAATTATGTGAGAAATGAAGGATCCAGAGAAAATTGGTCACCATGAACGCCAAGAGTTTCGAATATTCAAGAAAAATCCGAAGACAAGTCATCTACCTCTCATTAAGTTATATCGTTTTTTAAACGTTTATGTTGCAAAATATTTTTTTAGTTTTAACTCTTATTTCTGTAGTTGTTTTCATAATCTTCGTTCAAAATTCATGTTGAGTTGAAATAAATTAAATTCTCTATTTTCAAAAATTTTAGAAACCAGAATAACAAGCATACACAGGAACGGTCGACCGTCTAGAATAGACCAGTCAACCGATAAAGGTCTTTGGAAATATTTATTTTGTTGAACCGGTCGACCGCCTGAAAACTACCAGTCGACCGTTCAATTCTCTGGATATTTTTTTCAACTCAAAAGTACACCAGTCAACCGCTTATAATCCACCGGTCCACCGGTAATGTTCTCTGGAATTTATTACCCCAGGAACCAGTCGACCGTTTTTAATCCAACGGTCGCCCGGCAAATTTCTCTGGAACTTATTTACCCAGGAACCAGTCGACCGGTCCAAAAATAACGGTCGACCGATCACGCGTTTTTTCAGTTTTCCTCTCCAAATCGACACGTCGAATCATTTTTACTACATCCTTTCACTGATTACTTATTCATCTCCTTCTCTAACTTTTGAAAAACCAAAAACCCCCCAAATCAATTTCTTTTTATTTTCAATGGAACCTCCTCAAAAGAAACCCAAAAAATCATCCTCAACTCCACTTCAACCCATAGATGCTAACATCAAACAATGGCTCATGGATCCTATTGCAGTGAAACGATGGAATGCTCTGAAGGATTACACCATTCACGAAGGTTCTTTCATAGATTTATCTTATTTTATCCTCTATGATGTTGAAGAATTGACCGTTAAGGCTCGTATAAAATCACTACTTACTTTTGATAAGAACAACATAGAGATTAATCATATTATGATTAGGTTGTTCTATGCTAACCTTAACCTACAGAAATTCGAACCAGAGAATGCTTCTAATTGTCATTGGTCCGTAGTTTGTGGTCATCATGTTTTCATTTCGAAGGAAAGAATGGCCATGGTTCTCGGTTCACCTAATAGTGGTCAAGAATTTTCTTTTAATTTCTGTACATGTCACACTCGTGATAGAATCAATCATCTTTTTATCGAAGATCATAAAACGAGTACCAAGGCGATTAATTTACGACCCATGGCTCGAGTTATACATCATGTTCTTACACGATCTTTATTGCTAAGGGTTGGTAATTTTGACGCGGTTTGTAAAGAAAATTTCAAAGCACTTTATGCGATCTATGGAGATATCGAGATAAATTGGATAAACATGATTTTCGACGAGATTCTGCTTGTGAATGACCGCACAAGGCCACACTTATTTTACAATGAATATATCATGCGGCTATTACTCGATTGTGGAGTAAAATCTTGCGAATCTAAAATCTCCAAGCCAAAGTGCATTAAAAAGCAACTCGAAAAGGATGAAGCTTCCTGACCCTTGTATGAGTATTATTCCTTTTGAGCAACACCAACAACAACGTCCTCAAGAGACCACTTCTTCTACGATTCGCAAACCTAAGCCCGAAGAAGTCAGGCTTCTTGACCCTTCGTCGTCAACTAAGGACTTGCTTGCCCAAATTGCACAAAACCAATTCCTTCTAGAAGCCAGACTTAAAAGAACTGACACCAAACTCGACCGTTTGGATACAAAGCTTGATAAACTGTCCTCCAAACTTAAGTCCTTCTTTGGTACTATTTGGGATGCAATTTCTTGTGCATCGTCATCCTCCTCTGCTCAAATACAAGACCCGGGAAAACGTCCCATGCCTCCTACATTTACATGGTCAACATCTGATGAAAACACATCCTCAGGAAACAATGCTGGACGTGGTCGCGGAACTTATGAGACCGAGGAGGAAGAAGAAGGAACCAATGATGACGACGAATTGTGTGACGGCCGAGAATTTCGCTCGATCCGAATCAGTCGTTAAACCGATCTAGATCGTTCGAAACCCCTGATCGTTTGAGAACAGGACAAATCAGAACACAAGCAGAAGAACATTTCATTGCTATTACAACAATTCCATCAGATACAAGAATATACGGAGTATAAATGAATAAATTACATTCGATAAATATCAGAGATTACAATAAATTACATAGCAGCGGAAAATAATACAAAGCACAACTCAAGGTGATATACGGATACAGAGCTTTCCGGATATCATTCCAGCTGTAAACGAGGATCCTGTGAATATAAATCTGCAAAACCGAAACTACTAGCTGCCCGTGCGGAAAATAGGGGCACCCAGAGTTTAGGATAAAACAATAAACTCCAGGTCAATCATGTGACTGGTGTGAGAACTAAAACAGTTATTAAAACTTTACTTTGAAAGAGGGTAATTCAAGGGACCACGCCGTATAACACGGAACGGGTTTCCTCCCAAGAATACCAGTGCATATAAAGGACAACGCAATGCTTTTTCGAAAAATGAAGCTACTATAAGACCCAGGTCCCATCACACAATGCAACGCAAGCCGGAGGATAGGGTTTTACCTTATAACAGCCAAACATGCGTAGTACGTTTAAAACGAATCATTTGATACTATAATAAGTGTATAGTGTCCAAACATTTCAATCATAAATATAAATCATAGACGGCATGAGTGCCCCATCCCACTATGTCGCCATACTAGGCTCTACAAATAAAACCGAAATACACGTATTGGAAATTGGATTTCCGTCATGAGTCGAGGCAAGGGGCAAGCTCCTCTCCGCGTTCGAGACACTCTAGCAAATGTCCTAGGGCTACGCACTCTGGGCAACCCTTGGATGCTTCAGGGCCGGTCCTCACTTACGTTAGAGGATTATTTATTCCTGAACACACATTTCCCAGTCCTTACAGACCTAAATCGAGGCGCCTCGCATTCCAACAACCACATACGTGAAAAGTATTTAAATGTCAGGGCTGGTAAGTCACTGACACCACCAAAGCTTGAAAGAAACGTCGTGCTCTCCCTGCAGTCCATATCCCGTTTTTGACTCATACCGAGGTGTGAGGCTCGCGAATTTACGTTTTACACAAAGCTACGCAACAAAGGCCGTGCTTTTATCGTCAACCACAAGACTCTGCTTTTCAACAAAAGCCTTGATCATTGCATCTTAGCGTGCCACACAGGCAATTCATGCTATGCGACTGATGTCCATCGATATACATCCTCTGAGCTCGTACGTCTCAGAGAAGGGCGTTAAGCAAAAGAATAAATTCTCCACCGCCAAACAGATGTATATTTAATAGAAATCAATCAACACAGAGTAAAATCCAATGTCAGACACACAATCCATTTACAAGTCCGTTCTGGGTGTGAACGAAACCGGAGGCACTTTCCTCGCATATCCATCGATCTCCAGGTACGTCTAGACGACCACCAACTATTTCCATCCTCTTGGGTGTACAGCCCAATCAGGATCGTCAGTAATTATCCAAACGATGTGAAGACTTCCGGTCTTCATCTTCGACTTTTCGTCGAATCGATTATTCAGAATGGGTATAAACCCGGACTTTCCGAACAACCCGCGTATATTAAAAACGAATGTTACACAAACACAGCAAACGCCTCATTCCAATTCAGAATATCCTTTTATTCACGAAATCACATTCTTAGGGAGAGGTTCCCATTAATTTTATCAAAGATAAATTCTTCTAAATTTATTCTTTAATCTTCCTTTGGATGTCATTTCAAACCAAATTATGGTTTTCCAAACTAGTCGAGATTAGCGAACCACACCGAAGTAATTATTTATTTTATTTCCCAATCCCAACCTATTCTTCCCATGAAGTAAAACTGGTAATACTCCATATCTAACACTACGTTGTTATCGGTAAAATTAATTACCATTTCCCGTTCAAATCTAATTAAAGATTTAACTATCGCTTTGGAGCAAAACTGGTGATACTCCATTCTCGCTCATTTTCACTATTTGATAATTTAGATTATCAATTCACATTTCAATCTAACTGTAGATTCATTAAAACTCCTTTTTCTGGGTTAAAGAACTAATGTCATTTAAAACACAGTTCACGACAAACCCAAATCACATTCTATTTATTTTCAGGTTAAAGAACTAGTGTTATTTAAAACACAGTTCACGATAAACCCACGAATCAATTCTATTTAAACTCGTTTCAAATCCAATTTATTTATTTAAAAATGAACGGGTTTAATTTTAGTTCAAAACTAGTTCATTTTGATAAAAATCTATTTTTATCTTTTTAAATATGGATTTTTTTTCATCCCAGTTCTTCCCAAATCATTTCTTTTGATTTTACACAAATTATTATTATTTTTAATAATTTTATCAAGGGACGTACAGTTGATTTCCAACAACGGCCATCGAACTGCACCTATAGCGGCCTTTTTCGAATTTGATTTGGACATAACTCCAAATCCAACCATTGGATTTTGAATTTCTAATATTCGTTAGAAGGCTCTTTTCGATGCGAACCCAATGGTTCTAGTTTTAGGAGAATCCGACGGTCGGATCTCCCGTAATGTCCGTTTGAAATAAATGGTCGAAATTCACGAACTGCCGCGGCGCGGCGCGTTCTATCCTGGCCATTATATATAATATATATATATATATATAGATATTATATTTCGTCGATTTCTATTTAAAACGAATTATATAAATAGTTTTAATTCGTTTCAAAAACAATTTCAACTTCCGTTTCAATTCAAATCAAATTTGAATTTTTCCTTGTAAATTCGTTTTAAAATCCATGTCAATTCAATTCAAATTCGTTTTCTATTCAATTCAATTCAAATTCATTTTCTATTCGATTCAATTCAAATTCATTTTCTATTAAGTTCAATTCAAATTGGTTTTCTATTCGATTCAATTCAAATTGGTTTTCTATTCGATTCAATTCAAATTGGTTTTCTATCCAAATAAAATTCATTTTCAATTCAAATCAAATTCGTTTTCTATTCAAATCAATTCAAATTTCATTTCAAAAAATTCCATTTCGAAATCACTTTTCATTTTAAAATGAATAAAATCGATATAAATATCGTTCACGTCAAAATGGCGTCAATCTAATCAACACGGCTTCATATATTTCTATTTTCAAATATTCTATTTCAAATATTTCTATTTCAACTATTTCTATTTCAAAATATTTCAATTTCAATACACAACTCTATATCTTTCTCAACACACGAGTAATCTCAACGAATGAGTACCATCCACGTGTGACTATTTTGTTATTCAATATATTTTATGAAAATTAAGGTATCTATCGTTTGATATTAAATCAGACTCCAACCGTAAATTAGTAAGAGAACGATTTCCTGAATATTAACCCCGAAGGCCGAAACCAACATCAGATCAATATCCAGGAGACCACTCATCTCATCTATTTTCCAGTTGATTTCTAATATTATATATATGATAAAGATGTAAATTTTATTGTTAAAATATTTCGTTCAACACATGACTAATCTCAACGGATGAGTACGGTCAACACATGAACCTTTATCTTATGGTGATAAAGATATAAAATTTATTGTTAAAATATTTCGTTCAACACATGACTAATCTCAACGGATGAGTACAGTCAACACATGAACCTTTATTTTATATTGATAAAGATGTAAATTTTATTGTTAAAATATTTCGTTCAACACATGACCAATCTCAACGGACGAGTACAGTCAACACATGAACCTTTATTTTATAATATTCTTTATCTTCTAAATTGGAATGAGGCCCAATCAATCACCATATAATATTAATTATATGGATTTTCATACATCACACGCATATAATAGCATTGAAAAATAATCAACCATCAACCAAAGTGCACTACATTGTATAAGCATCAAATATAGATATCTAACGCTTTATAACAGCCTGTCAATCAGTCGATCGACATATTTAATCAATCAGGCTGAGTGAACTTCAAATTTCATCCCAACACCCGTGTGGGGTTCCAAACAATCGAACACAGATTTTATTTGTGCAGTTGGGCGATGTGTAAAATTATCGTCCCAATCAATGTCCTTCAAATAGGTGTACATAAACAAACCGTCCGGTTTGTAAATGAATATTTTATTTATTCACATTCACTATATTCATTTTCACGTTAAAAATTATATTTTTAATGATAAAACATTTTATTTCAACATATGAATTTCTATTCAGTTCCTTTACGCAATAAAAATGATATTTTTATTTTTCTAACTTATTTTAGAAAATTTCGGCGGCATAACGGCACGATACTAGAAACGGGACAAGGCCTAGCCTTATCCCCGGTCTAGTGAAGGCCCACGCCATTCACACATCAATCAAATCCATTCCATTTCACCAAACAATCCAATTCAAACCAACTAATCTAACCAACTACACAACCAAACAATTTAACAAACAAGCCATCCATGGTCTGTGGATGACGGGTGTCGGGTGCTACTAAACACCGTCTGCATCCTAGTGTGTGTATATATATATATATATATAACTAGAAAAAAAGAAACTTTGAAAGGTGAGAAGTTCTCACCGATAGCTATCCAACTTCACGGCACTTCTAATGCAGGAAATCTTCACCGTTCTCGCCTATTATCACTTTCGTCGCCCGTAGCCACTATATATATAAAAACCACATTTTCACTTCGCTATTCAATGTATAAGAATCGAATTTTTACTTCGCTGTTCAATATATAAAAATCGATTTTTTACTATGCTATTCAATATATAAAAATCGAATTTTTACTTTGCTATTCAATATATAAAAATCGAATTTTTACTTTGCTATTATATAGATAAAAATTATATTTTTACATCGATATTCTCTATATAAAGATTTCGCCTTTTCAAATATAAAGATTATATTTTTATATTCATTTCAAACTGTAAAAATTCGATCTTTCTACTTATAAAAATCCGTTCTTTTCTATAACAAAAACCTCGCCTTTCACTTATAAAAATATGGTCTTTTCATATAGAAAAATCAAATCTTTTCCATTTTAAAAATCTCGTCTTTTCTATTTTAAAAATCTAATCTTTTCTATTTTAAAAAAACTAATCTTTTCTATTTTAAAATTAAAAATCCCTCCTTTCTCTACTATGTATATATATTTTAAAACAATACTAATCTCAGTTTTAAAATCACCTTAATTTCAGTATTAAAATCATGTAAAAATCAGTTTTTAAAATCAATAAAAATCAGTGAAACTTACAGTAATTTTCAAAGGGAGGAGGGGCAGATTCGCTGCAGGGAGGAGGGAGAGAACGAAGGAGGGTGGCGGCGCTGGTAGGGGGTGTGCGGCGGTGGAGGGAAGGGGGGAAGCTCTCGCGCGTCGGCGCGGTTCATCGGGGGGGGGGGGGTTGGAGGGTGTCGCCTTGTCGAGGTAGAAGGGGGGGTCTCGGAGGTGGCGCGGTGGTAATCGGGGAGGGCGGCGGCTCCCTGGGCGCGGCGGTGGCTGCTGCGTTCCTCCTTTCATTTTTTTTTATTTTTTCTGAAAAATGATTTTGAACGGGAGGGGGGGGGGGGGCAGAGAAATAGAGAGGGTGAGGAGAGATAGATTTAATTTTTAATTTATTTAATTAATTTATTTTCAAAAAGTTGACTTTTACATACGACCTCGAAACGAGGCCCACCGCCTGTCGTCCATAGCGTTTTACCCCCATTCCGAAACCAATGGGATATGTATCGCAAGCTGATTCTACCGTTTCGATCAGTTTCCATCAAAATCAGCATATAACTCTATATATTGAATTTGAGCGCGCATTTCAATTTACTGGGGTCACATACTAACTCGAAAAATTCCAGAAAAATATTTTCTAGCTTCGTATTGACGATACGGTCCTAACAAAACTAGTCTCGTCGAATTCTGAGACCGTTGGAGAAATGGCCATTTTCCAGTTGATTAAAATCAACTGAAACTGGTCAAACGCGTTTTCCCTTGCCATGCTCACATATTGATTCGAAAAATTACGAAATTTGAAACCTAGCAATAACTTGACATCACGGACCCAACAAAAGTGGTTTCGTCGAAATCCGAGGTCATTTGCAAAATGTCTATTTTTTAAGGGCCTGAATTCCATAGCGACTATTTAGAATTTTCAACTGGACATATCTTTTGATTCCCGCTATGAAATCTTGATCTTCTGGATTCGTTGGAAATATATTCCAAATTAGATCCTAATGTTTTTGGTTTCACTAAAATCCGGATTGTTTTGCACTCGGTACGTTCAATTGAAGTTTGAAATCGAATTATCGTACTACCGCGCCATTTTCAATTCTATTTATAATTATATATATTCTAACGACGATGCGTATAATATATATGTTCGATTTATATTCAAAATAAATTTCTCGTCGATATTATTTAAAATAATCCATTTTAAATGTTCAAAATTCGCTAAAACTGCCAAAATGAAAATTTTAAACTGGCCTAGATTTTCGGGTTATTACAATCTCCCCCACTTAAACTTTTCGTCCCCGAAAAAGAACAAAGCTGAAAGTGGTTTGATTAATCGACTCTACGTTCGATATGGCTTCCATTCTCCAACTTTTCAGTTTCTGAGAATTTTCAAATTCTTCAAAAATTTGGCTAACACCCTAAATTTTCGAAAAATTTCGCCATAACCTCCCCTGCACCGGGAGCCACGGGAAAATCCCGAAATTGCCATATAGGCCTTCTGATCTCAAAACGAAAAAGAAAAAGCCAAGCGGCTAGCCAATAGGCTCATAAAATCATCATCACCCAAACAAAACGGTAAATTATGTAGTAAACATGTACCTATTTGTTGGGCAAACAATTTTTATTCTCTGCTCTAGCCTCCTTGCTATGACTTGTTCAATGTTAGTATATGTATATGCAAGCAAATGCGACCAATTTTCAATATAATTCAATATTTGGTTCAATTAGGCTAAATGGTTCAAATTTATCAAACAACTAAACAAACAACACAAACATCAATCAATTAGTGGATTAACGTTTCAAATTCATAATTTTGATATATATACAAAAAATCATGTTTTTGATGCCAATTCACAACAATGTGTTCTAACTATATTAGTTTTGGTTCTCACCCCAGTCTAATGGAAATATATAGAAAATCACACCTTCGTCACTCGAAAATAAATACTGGTGATGGTATATTTCATCACCAGGACCATGTCCGGGCGACTAGAGTGTGACTCTATATCTATCTAATATATTAAAACTTCGAATATATGTTCATGACGCGTATATGCAAAACCTTTATACACTAGATTGTCCGAATTCAAAATAAATTAATATCAAATACGTATAAAACGATTTAAATTTTCAAAACAAAATTGTTTTCATTTGAAAAATATACTCTTCACACTCGTTCTAGGATACTACTGATCCTATCTCTAACGAGTCATTCTAATTGGATATTACTAATCCAATATCTGATGAATTCTTTCGTATGGTTCTAATGTGTCTTGTTCTCGAGCTCTGTAAACCAAAGCTCTGATACCAAATGTGACGGCCGGGAATTTCGCTCTATCCGAATCAGTCGTTAAACCGATCTAGACCGTTCGAAACCCCTGATCGATTGAGAACAGGACAAATGTGAACACAAAAAGAAGAACATTTCATTGCTATTACAACAATTCCATCGGATACAAGAATATACAAAGTATAAATGAATAAATTACATTCGATAAATATCAGAGATTACAATAAATTATATAGCAGCGGAAAATAATACAAAGCACAACTGAAGGTGATATACGGATACAGAGCTTTTCGGATATCATTCCAGCTGTAAACCAGGATCTTATGAATATAAATCTGCAAAACCGAAACTACTAGCTGCCCGTGCGGAAAATAGGGGCACCCAGAGTTTAGGTTAAAACAATAAACTCCAGGTCAGTCATGTGACTGGTGTGAGAACTAAAACAGTTATTAAAACTTTACTTTGAAAGAGGGTAATTCAAGGGACCACGCCGTATAACACGGAACGGGTTTCCTCCCAAGAATACCAGTGCATAGAAAGGACAACGCAATGCTTTTTCGAAAAATGAAGCTATTATAAGACCCAGGTCCCATCACACAATGCAACGCAAGCCGGAGGATAGGGTTTTACCTTATAACAGCCAAACATGCTTGGTACGTTTAAAACAAATCATTTGATACTATAATAAGTGTATAGTGTCAAAACATTTCAATCATAAATATAAATCATAGACGGCATGAGTGCCCCATCCCACTATGTTGCCATACTAGGCTCTACAAATAAAACCGAAATACACGTATTGGAAATTGGATTTCCGTCATGAGTCGAGGCAACGGGCAAGCTCCTCTCCGCGTTCGAGACACTATAGCAAATGTCCCAGGGCTACGCACTCTGGGCAACCCTTGGATGCTTCTGGGCCGGTCCTCACTTACGTTAGAGGATTATTTATTCCTGAACACACATTTCCCGGTCCTTACAGACGTAAATCGAGGCGCCTCGCATTCCAACAACCACATAGGTGAAAAGTATATAAATGTCAGGACTGGTAAGTCACTGACACCACCAAAGCTAGAAAGAAACGTCGTGCTCTCCCTGCAGTCCGTATCCCGTTTTGACTCATACCGAGGTGTGAGGCTCGCGAATTCACGTTTTACACAAAGCTATGCCACAAAAGCCGTGCTTTGATCATCAACCACAAGACTTTGCTTTTCAACAAAAGCCTTGATCATTGCATCTTAGCGTGCCACACAGACAATTCATGCCATGCGACTGATGTCCATCGATATACATCCTCTGAGCTCGTACGTCTCAGAGAAGGGCGTTAAGCAAAAGAATAAATTCTCCGCCGCCAAATAGATGTATATTTAATAGAAATCAATCAACACAGAATAAAATCCAATGTCAGACACACAATCCATTTACAAGTCCGTTCTGGGTCTGAACGAAACCGGAGGCACTTTCCTCGCATATCCATCGATCTCCAGGTACGTCTGGACGACCACCAACTATTTCCATCCTCTTGGGTGTATAGCCCAATCAGGATCGTCAGTAATTATCTAAACGATGTGAAGACTTCCGGTTTTCAACCACCGTCTTCATCTTCGACTTTTCGTCGAATTGATTATTCAGAATGGGCATAAACCCGGACTTTCCGAACAACCCGCGTATATTAAAAACGAATGTTACACAAACACATCAAACGCCTCAATCCAATTCAGAATATCCTTTTATTCACGAAATCACATTCTTAGGGAAATGTTCCCATTAATTTTATCAAAGATAAATTCTTCTAAATTTATTCTTTAATCTTCCTATGGATGTCATTTCAAACCAAATTATGGTTTTCCAAACTAGTCGAGATTAGCGAACCACACCGAAGTAATTATTTATTTTATTTCCCAATCCCAACCTATTCATCCCATGAAGTAAAACTGGTAATACTCCATATCTAACACTACGGTGTTATCGGTAAAATTAATTACCATTTCCCGTTCAAATCTAATTAAAGATTTAACTATCGCTTTGGAGCAAAACTGGTGATACTCCATTCTCGCTCATTTTCACTATTTGATAATTTAGATTATCAATTCACATTTCAATCTAACTGTAGATTCATTAAAACTCCTTTTTCTGGGTTAAAGAACTAATGTCATTTAAAACACAGTTCACGACAAACCCAAATCACATTCTATTTATTATCGGGTTAAAGAACTAGTGTTATTTAAAACAGAGTTCACGATAAACCCATGAATCAATTCTATTTAAACTCGTTTCAAATCCAATTTATTTATTTAAAAATGAATGGGTTTAATTTTAGTTCAAAACTAGTTCATTTTGATAAAAATCTATTTTTATCTTTTTAAATATGGAGTTTTTTCATCCCAATTCTTCCCAAATCATTTCTTTTGATTTTACACAGATTATTACTATTTTTAATAATTTTATCAAGGCCCGTACAGTCGATTTCCAACAACGGCCATCGAACTGCACCTATAGCGACCTTTTTCGAATTTGATTTGGACATAACTCCAAATCCAACCATTAGATTTTGAATTTCTAATATTCGTTAGAAAGCTCTTTTCGATGCGAACCCAATGGTTCCGGTTTTAGGAGAATCCGACGGTCGGATCTCCCGTAATGTCTGTTTGAAATAAATGGTCGAAATTCACGAACTGCCGCGGCGCGACGCGTTCTATCCTGGCCATTATATATAATATATATATATTATATCTACTTCGTCGATTTCTATTTAAAACAAATTATATAAATAGTTTTAAATTCGTTTCAAAAACAATTTCAACTTCCATTTCATTCAAATCAAATTTGAATTTTTCCTTATAAATTCGTTTTAAAATCCATGTCAATTCAATTCAAATTCGTTTTCTATTCAATTCAATTCAAATTCATTTTCTATTCGATTCAATTCAAATTCATTTTCTATTCAGTTCAATTGAAATTGGTTTTCTATTCGATTCAATTCAAATTGGTTTTCTGTTCGATTCAATTCAAATTGGTTTTCTATCCAAATCAAATTCATTTTCTTTTCAAATCAAATTCGTTTTCTATTCAAATCAATTCAAATTTCATTTCAAAATATTCGATTTCAAAATCACTTTTCAATATTCATTTTAAAATGAATAAAATCGATATAAATATCGTTCACGTCAAAATGGCGTCAATCTAATCAACACGGCTTCATATATTTCTATTTTCAAATATTCTATTTCAAATATTTCTATTTCAACTATTTCTATTTCAAAATATTTCTATTTCAATACACAACTCTATATCTTTCTCAACACACGAGTAATCTCAACGAATGAGTACCATCCACGTGTGACTATTTTGTTATTCAATATATTTTATGAAAATTAAGGTATCTATCGTTTGATATTAAATCAGACTCCAACCGTAAATTAGTAAGAGAACGATTTCCTGAATATTAACCCCGAAGGCCGAAACCAACATCAGATCAATATCCAGGAGACCACTCATCTCATCTATTTTCCAGTTGATTTCTAATATTATATATATGATAAAGATGTAAATTTTATTGTTAAAATATTTCGTTCAACACATGACTAATCTCAACGGATGAGTACGGTCAACACATGAACCTTTATCTTATAGTGATAAAGATATAAATTTTGTTGTTAAAATATTTCGTTCAACACATGATTAATCTCAACGGATGAGTACAGTCAACACATGAACCTTTATTTTATATTGATATAGATGTAAATTTTATTGTTAAAATATTTCGTTCAACACATGACCAATCTCAACGGATGAGTAGAGTCAACACATGAACCTTTATTTTATAATATTCTTTATCTCCTAAATTGGAATGAGGCCTAATCAATCACCATATAATATTAATTATATGGAATTTCATACATCACACGTATATAATAGCATTGAAAAATAATCAACCATCAACCAAAGTGCACTACACTGTATATGCATCAAATATAGATATCTAACGCTTATAACAGCCTGTCAATCAATCGATTGACATATTTAATAAATAAGGATGAGTGAACTTCAAATTTCATCCCAACACCCGTGTGGGGTTTCAAACAATCGAACACAGATTTTATTTGTGCAGTTGGGCGATGTGTAAAATTATCGTCCCAATCAATGTCCTTCAAATAGGTGTACATAAACAAACCGTCCGGTTTGTAAATGAATATTTTATTTATTCACATTCACTATATTCATATTCACGTTTAAAATTATATTTTTAACGATAAAACATTTTATTTCAACATATGAATTTCTATTCAGTTCCTTTACACAATAAAAATGATATTTTTATTTTTCTAACTTATTTTAGAAAATTTCGGCGGCATAACGGCACGATACTAGAAACGGGAAAAGGCCTAGCCTTATCCCCGGTCTAGTGAAGGCCTACGCCATTCACACATCAATCAAATCCATTCCATTTCACCAAACAATCCAATTCAAACCAAATAATCTAACCAACTACACAACCAAACAATTTAACAAACAAGCCATCCATGGTCTGTGGATGACGGGTGTCGGGTGCTACTAAACACCGCTTGCATCCTAGTATATATACATATATATAACTAGAAAGAAAGAAACTTTGAAAGGTGAGAAGTTCTCACCGATAGCTATCCAACTTCACGGCACTTCTAATGCAGGAAATCTTCACCGTTCTCTCCTCTTATCACTTTCATCGCCCGTAGCCACTATATATATAAAAATCACATTTTCACTTCGCTATTCAATATATAAGAATCGAATTTTTACTTCGCTATTCAATATATAAAAATCGAATTTTTACTATGCTATTCAATA
The DNA here is from genome assembly GCA_030737875.1 of Allium sativum. Taxonomy (NCBI): domain Eukaryota; kingdom Viridiplantae; phylum Streptophyta; class Magnoliopsida; order Asparagales; family Amaryllidaceae; genus Allium; species Allium sativum. The sequence goes on along the minus strand of JASFAX010000020.1, from coordinate 35,685,439 downwards.
TATAAAAATCGAATTTTTACTTTGCTATTCAATATATAAAAATCGAATTTTTACTTTGCTATTATATAGATAAAAATTATATTTTTACATCGATATTCTCTATATAAAGATTTCACCTTTTAAAATATAAAGATTATATTTTTATATTCATTTCAGACAGTAAAAATTCAATCTTTCTACTTATAAAAATCCATTCTTTTCTATAACAAAAACCTCGCCGTTCACTTATAAAAATATGGTCTTTTCATATAGAAAAATCAAATCTTTTCCATTTTAAAAATCTCGTCTTTTCTATTTTAAAAATCTAATCTTTTCTGTTTTAAAAATCTAATCTTTTCTATTTTAAAATTAAAAATCCCTCCTTTCTCTACTATGTATATATATTTTAAAACAATACTAATCTCAGTTTTAAAATCACCTTAATTTCAGTATTAAAATCATGTAAAAATCAGTTTTTAAAATCAATAAAAATCAGTGAAACTTACAGTAATTTTCAAAGGGAGGAGGGGCGAATTCGCTGCAGGGAGGAGGGAGAGAACGGAGGAGGGTGGCGGCGCTGAGGGGTGGGGGGTGTGCGGCGGTGGAGGAAAGGGGGGGCTCTCGCGCGTCGGCGCGGTTCATCGGGGTGGGGGGGGGAAGTTTGGAGGGTGTCGCCTGGTCGGGGTAGAAGGGGGGTCTCGGAGGTGGCGCGGTGGTCATCGGGGAGGGCGGCGGCTCCCTGGGCGCGGCGGCAGCTGCTGCGTTCCTCCTTTCATTTTTTTTTTATTTTTTTCTGAAAAATGATTTTGAACGGGGGGGGGGGGGGGCAGAGAAATAGAGAGGGTGAGGAGAGAGAGATTAAATTTTTAATTTATTTAATTTATTTTCAAAAAGTTGACTTTTACATACGACCTCGAAACGAGGCCCACCGCGTGTCGTCCATAGCGTTTTACCCCCATTCTGAAACCAATGAGATATGTATCGCAAGCTGAGTCGACCGTTTCGATCTGTTTCCATCAAAATCAGCATATAACTCTATATATTGAATTTGAATGCGCATTTCAATTTACTGGGGTCACATACTAACTCGAAAAATTCCAGAAAAATATTTTCTAGCTTCGTATTGATGATACGGTCCTAACAAAACTAGTCTCGTCGAATTCTGTGACCGTTGGAGAAATGGCCATTTTCCAGTTGATTAAAATCAACTGAAACTGGTCAAACGCGTTTTCCCTTGCCATGCTCACATATTGATTCGAAAAATTACGAAATTTGAAACCTAGCAATAACTTGACATCACGGACCCAACAAAAGTGGTTTCGTCGAAATCCGAGGTCGTTTGCAAAATGTCTATTTTTTAAGTGCCTGAATTCCATAACGACTATTTAGAATTTTCAACTGGACATATCTTTTGATTGCCGCTATGAAATCTTGATCTTTCGTATTCGTTGGAAAGATATTCCCAATTAGATCCTAATGTTTTTGGTTTCACTAAAATCCAGATTTTTTTGCACCTGGTACGTTCAATTGAAGTTTGAAATCGAATTATCGAACTACCACGCCATTTTCAATTCTATTTATAATTATATATAATTATTTATATTTTAACGTCGACGCGTATAATATATACGTTCGATTTATATTCAAAATAAATTTCTCGTCGATATTATTTAAAATAATCCATTTTAAATGTTCAAAATTCGCTAAAACTGCCAAAATAACAATTTTAAACTGGCCCAGATTTTCGGGTTATTACAAATTGGAAGGAGACAAGGATAAAGGACAAAGTAAAGCCATTGATTTGGAATCTACGGAATCCGATTCTCCGCCTCACTAGCTTATTATCATTCGCGTTTTATGATAGTCTGTTTTAATTTTATGCAAAATTTAAAATCGGCACTTGTATATAAATAGTGTTGTATTTATTTTGGGTGTGTACGTCTTAAAACTTTAGGTACTTGGCTTGCTTTTGGTATGCTTGGGTTGTATTATATGCTACAATATTGAATGCTTATTGTGCTTTTATATTTTGTGTGATCTCTAATCCTTTTTGTCGATGAAAAAGGGGGAGATAAATGTTACTAACAATGTGTTTTGCAGACATTTTATTTAAGTATGTATTTCAGGGGGAGTATACATTCAGGGGGAGTAATAAACTCTTTCAAATCTATATTGTCATCAATCAAAAAGGTGGAGAATGTTGAGTCAAGGAATTCAAGATGTTTTGATCAATGACAAGGAGAAATTCAAGATCGACAAAAAGAAGAGATTCAATGGTATTCAATGTTAGAGGTTGATTATTTAGTGTTTAGTTGAGTTATATTTGTTAAAATCTATCCTCAAGTAATCATATAACTCAATGTTTTTTGAATATATATGTAGATATATGTATGCACATTCATTGTGCATACTGCCTGAAACCGGTCGACCGGTTTCATTCTGGACGATCGACCGTTTCTGGGCAGAATGCACAATGAACGTGCACACATGTATATAACGTATATATATTCAAATACCAGTCTACTGGTCATTTTTTTACCAGTCCACTAGTCTACGAACTGAAGCCATCTTTTTGAATAGAAACCCTATTTCATCAATGGTTATGATCCTTTCTTTTCACCAAAAATCATCTCTATTCATTGCTTCTCTTCACCAATGATTACATCTCTCCATCCTCTATAAAAGCAACATGAAGTCATCATTTTAATTACAACAATTCTTTCTATTCTTGCTATCTAAGTGCTGATTTCATTCTTACTCTTTAAAAGCATTCAAAAGCTCACTATTCTTATATATCGTTATTTGAATCCTTGAATCTATATATTATTCTTTAGATTCAAACAACGATATCATCTTCCAAATCTTCATAATATCAAAATCATATTTGAGGATAAGATTATAGGAAGGTTGTACAAGAATTGACAAATTCGTGTTATTAAGAACACACATTGTCAAACTACAAGTTTATATCTTGTTTGAAGTCCTCGGTGTTGTAAGAGGCGAGTTGTGAAGTTCTCGTGTTGATAGAGGCGTGAAATCCCGTTCGGCTGCTCGGGTGTTGTGAACCTGTTTTCCTCAGGGTTAAGTGAGGATAGTGTTTAGTGAAATTCCAGATAGGGGATCTGGGACTGGGCGTAGGACGGTGCTCCAAAGCAGTATAAAAATCCTTGGTGTGATTTTTCTATTACTGCATTTACTTATCTGTGATATTGCTACTGTGAGATCTTTCTTAGTATATATCATATATTCTGCATATCCATATTACTGATCTTTCCTAAAGTCGTCTATCGACACTTTCAAAAGCGAGTGAGAAAATCTTAGATGGGCTCTCGTGGTCTTTGTCGTAGTCCACTTAGCTCCATAACATCCCGAGTTTTGAGTGCGTGGGATTTGAACTGCTTATTGAATAGTTTAGCCTGGGTTATGGAATTGTCCACAGACTGCGCCGGCAGCTTTATGAACCTTAAATAAGACACCCCTTCAAGATAAGTTGGGAAATATAAGCATTTGATTTCATCTGTAGCTCATGCCCCATTCATATACTAGTCATATTTACACAGAAATATATTAGGGTCACTCATCCCGTCATAGGGCTGTAATGATGGAGGTTCGAATCTTTGTAGGTATACAGTCTTCTTAACCATTTCAGTGAGCGGGGTTTTAGTTAGGAAGGACTCCCGTTCTCTTCGATCATCCTTCTTCTTTAAGCTTTCCTTCATAATTTCTCGCGCCATTCCTAAGATTCATTTCCGTTTCTTGCTCGGATCCATAGACTGACTGCCTTCTTCATTACCAAATTTTGATCTAGATGTGCCCTCGTGAACCGGGATTAACAAATTTGGGCATTCTTTTGGAAGGGACATCCTTATAGTAGTGGGACTATCTTTCTGTTTCGTGATTTAGACGTCCAAACGACCGAGCACAGAAGGTTTGTTCCCTTCATTATTCAGATTAGTTCGATGCGCAACCCTCTGAATGGAATTCTGTTGTCTTGAGCCTGAAGCGGAGAATTATGCTTCTGGCCCATGATTTGTTCGGGCTAGCGAGGAATGGGTGGCATTTAATGTGGCTTTTGGGGTGGCGGCTTGAATGAAAAGTATTGACTCGGGATTCTTCACCATTGCATTATTTGCTATAGTTATTTGACTTGTTAATCTTGTCATCGCCTCTTCCAATTCCTTCCTGGTTACAGTTTCTTCAACTTTAGGCAACTCCTCCGCCCCGGAATCCGTGACAGATAGCGTGATGTTGTTAACATTTTTGTTGGGGCTGTTGACTTTGTTGGTGATTCCCCTAAGCATGTTCATATTTCTAAGTATAGTTCTTCTCAGAAAATCTTCTTGGATTTGAATGGGAAAGAAGCTAACATGGCCCAACGATGGGCGCCAAAATGTTTACACCGAAATTGGTCTAAACACCCAAGGTACTAAAACTGTACTTCACCAATGCAGTAAGAAATAAATGGAACCGTGTTTAATTAGCAATTGAAAATGAAAAATGCGAGAAAGGTAAAGTAGAGACAAGATTTAGAGTGGTTCAACCATTAATTAGGCCTACGTCCACTGTGACGTTGATTTCCAATCTTATAGTGAGGATTATAAAATACATCAATTCTTTCTTTTCCTACATCTCTATATTCACTGAATATACCCTCATTTGTATATTTCAGTCTTGGAATTATACAAGAGAAACGTAGTATTTTCGCAGAAGAAGGATGATGAATGATTGATAAGGAGGATGCCTTCATTTTCCGTGATCACAAGATTGCACTTGACACCATGGCTGAATTAGTAGTTGAGGATAGGATTTAGCAGTACTTTGTGGTTTCAAAGACCCGATCCCCTTTATGTTGGCAGCCATGGTGTATTTATAGGTCAGCCTCCTTCGGGAAATGACTTGAAATCCATTTTACGTAGGCTATGGATCGCTCATTCTGCTAATTACAGTCATGCCACTGGCTAGCTGTAGCCAGCTGTCCGTGGCTGTATTCATTTATCATGTGCGAGCTACTCAATCGAGGGAGTGTCATGAGTAGTTAAGCGAGTGACCTCAGTCGGTGCTCTTCGGCCGCGTCTATTTTTAGCATTCGTCAAATAGATACATGATTCGCTTGATGGCGAGATGAAGGAACGACCAATCATAGTTCCTTAATGTGGTTGTGTCTGATTTGAGTGAGCGAGCGGCGATCTTCTTTAGTTTTGAGGCGACCGACTGAGACTGGCGACTTTGAGATGTGAATGTGCTCTTTCTAGGAGTTGGTATACGACCTACCAACGGGTTTCAAATTTGAGTGTCGAGCGATAGGAGTTGCAATTCGTGAGTAATTGTTGAATACACATGCGATCTTGATTCCTGTCTTGATGCGTGTGATTGAACTTTGATATTAGATCAAGCATGATCCGTTGTTATGAGAGGATTTACAGAATACACGGTCCTTATCTCCATTGAGCCGCATTTCTCATAGCATACCATGCCATCTTCTTTGGTCTTATTGGTCGACTTGATTTGTCTTGCGTTTGATACTTGGGTCTTGCTCTGTATGGTTGCGTCCTATCCATCATGAGTTGTTTAAGTGCCTCTTACAACATTGCACACGACCGACCGTGATGGTGTTCGTTCTGTATCCTTTACTCAATGTGCATATGGATTTTTTAGGGATTAATAGAAGTTGTTCCTGCCATTAATCAGGATAATATCAAAATCCCTATAGATTGTAATTTTACGTAATCTACCATCCACATTTAGCATGGAGGCTTCTCCCCTCACCAACTTTTGTATCTCGACACTTACAGGACCTAGGAATTTCACCTATCCAACTTTTGCCAAATACTTGTACTTTAATTTTATGTCTCGAAGTTTTGGCACTCGAATCGGGTCAGGCTTCCCTTACTCGTGAACTCATTCAGCATTCAGTACAGTTTTCAAAAGAAGCAGACTTTTCTACATTGCATGCCAATCCCTTGACAAAAATTATTAATGATAAAAATTGTAAGACTGGGCCCTATGAAGATTGGTTCTTTTTTTATTAAATGTCCTGCTAGTATTTCGGTTAACTTTGGAGATTTTGGTGGTCCCCTTACTTAATCACAAGTGGCCATATTTTTTCTAGGCTTTGTTTCACCTCGATTTATTTCCCATATCCTGCTTCGAAGATAGTTGCTTTAACAGAGAGTGAGTCTTGCGCACTTGTAATTATTTCCAAAGCATTTGAGGAACCGCTAGATCAATCAGTTTTGCTAACCTCAGACAAATTTTGTCAATATAACCTTCTTCTTGCTGGGAAAAAGATCTTGGGGCGTCCATCTATTCATTTCTTAGGATCCAAGCATTTGATTTTGGGTTCGGGCCCATTTACCATTTCGTCTCCTTTATTTTCAGGTATCGTTATTGGGACTGGTACTTTCTTTTCGGTGCATCTTTAATTTTTGAGGTACTCACTCCTGAGTTATCTTTTTTATTTTACATTTGACAAGGGATCTTGGCTTCTAAAGTTATAACTCCAACCCGTATCCTAAATCAACCCATTGTTGTTACTATCAAGAGGCTAGCCGAATCGACTATTGAGTTACCAGCCAAAGGATTAAAATATGACACTCCTACTCCTCTTTCTCAAATATTATTGTGGATATTGTTGATAAAAAGTTTGTTTCCACAGTTCCTATTGTAGACTCGACTATGGTAACTATTACAATCTCTCCCGAAGTTACCCTTGGCCGTGAGCATGAGAGTCACATTGTACAGTCAACCCTTCCAAGTATGTCAGGAGCGAACAAGCGTGCCATGACCCTGACTTCTTCTTCTCAACATGTCAGCTCTACAAAGTCTCGCTTACAAAGTGTTTCCACATAAATATGGGTCAAACACCAATGGTACGAGAATCAAACTTTGCCAATGTGGTTGGAAAATAAATGGAGCCGCACTCAATAAAGATGAAAGTAAAAAATGCGAGGAAAGTAAAATGGAGACAATGTTTTTAGAGTGGTTAGGCCATAAGCTAGGCCTACGTCCACAATGAAGGTAGTTTGCATTATTATAACAATGATTACAAAATACATAACCTCTCTTTGTTCATACAGCTTCTCATACTCTCAACATATTCTCATTCTCACATACAAATCTCGCTTAAATTCTCGGAATTCAATCGAGGAATGGTGGAATTCGTGGAGGAGAAGGATGGATGAGTGATGGAGCCAGAGGACGTCATTAATCTTTTCTTGCTTTTAGGACTCTATGGAATGTCATTGCCAAATGGATAAATCACCTTCAGGTGGAGATTATGACGATGGTTAAAATGCTTAAGGAATGGCGGAGTAAAGAATTCAGCAGCACTTCGTAGTGGCCAGGAGTCGATCCCCTTTATGGTGGAATCCATGGTATATTTATAGATGACCCCCCCAAAGAAATGAGCGGAGATTCGTATATGCAGGCTACAGGTCACTCATTTCGTTAATTAAGAAAATGCCCTCGCGTATCTATGGCCAACTATCAACAGTTCTATCCAGTTATCCTGCGCGATCGACTTCATAGGAGCGAGCAGTTGTATAGGAGCGAGCAGTGGCAGAGATCGGAGCACATTGAATGTCAAATAGTCAATTGATGCACAGGTGGCTTGTCAAAGCTTCTTGGTTAGTACAAGAACGTCCGACTGGATCATCATATTACACCTTTTATGATCGATCGATGATATCTTGCTTGAGCATTAGTATCTGATTGTAGATGAACAGGCAATTGATCAAGGCTTATAGAGAAGATATAAATGCGATCACTCTGGAGCTGACATCTATCAGACCAGTAAGTAGAATATGATTGGAACATTAGTTACTGATGTGAGTGGACATGAGATGGATGTGCGATCTCTGGCATCTTTATGTTCCCTGCTACGTACGATCGACCGAGGTAGTATAAACGAACGATTATTGAGTGGAACTTGTGACCGGAACCAATTCTTCCCCTTGTCTTGTACGACTGATTTATTTGGTGTAAGAATGAGAGACTTCCATAATATGGGCGATCTTTACAGGATGTACAAAATCTTACTATCCCCTGGTAGTGCCACTCTTGAGCTAACTTTGTGTGCGCGACCCCTATGCATGGTCGTACTATGCTGTATTATCGATCCTTGAATGAATGGCCCTACTTGTTCTGATGTATGCGACCTTTCTTTCCATGCATAACCTTAGAATGGCATTTGAACTGTGTTCTGTGTGATCGTCCCTTACTCTTTACGAACTGCCTGGGTGTACTGGGTTGGATTGGGCTATGCACGATCGACCATCATGACGCTCGACTCGTAGTTTTTACAAAGACATAATAGAGCAATATGTTTATGGTTTTTAAGGGATAAAAATTTGTTCCTCTAAATTTTTAATTTTTATTTTGTAAAAAATTATATGCTTCGAAATAACTAATCATAATACGGTTTGATAGATTAAATATGGCTTACCAAGGGATGATCATGCAGAACTTAGGATTGTTTAAGTAAAAATGGCTGAGTCATTTTGAGTTGAAGTATCTTTACTATCGACTAAATCATGGGGATGTAGGCAAGCCAGCCGTGTATGGTGGGCCACTTTTATTCGCGTAATCGAGTATTGAGCTGACGTGGCGAGAATGTTCTGGATGCGAGTCTCTTAGTCTCCCTCTCGTTTTCTTACTCCTCTCTTTAAATCACTTCTTATTTTCTAGATAGAACACATTGATAGCCGCCACTTCTTTTTCTAAAAAAACCCTAATTTCAACTTCAACTTCCTTTTGATTAGATTTTCTAGTCAAAAGCCTCGCATTCTCTTCAATTATCGATTCGTGGAGCGCAGGCTTGTTAATATTTTCTTGTGCTTGTTCCTCTTCTGAATAGATGATGTATGTTTTAATAGGAATAAATCTTTTTTATGCTTTTTTGGACTGCTCGCCGAAATCCTTATGATTATTAGATACGACTTGTGTTGTCGTTGAACCTTTTGTGATGACAATAGCCTGAATTTTTGGACTGGATCCAATTTGTTCTGCGCATGCACTTGTCTGAAAACATTTAACTATGATACCCCTTTTCCTCTGGTTTTAAGCTCCGTAAACATGACATGTTCATTGAAATGTTTGAGATAAATTCATATTTTTCTCAATTTCTAATCTCAAGATCATGTGTCAGCAACTTGTTCCCAGTTATCTATTTTACACATACGGTGTCTGACGAAATTCTTAAGCCAAATGGCCTTGATATCGCCGCTTAACTCCCATGATCGCCCAGGTGCATTTGATAGAGGATCGTTCCTATTTTGCCCTCAAATTGATCTAGAATGACTCTGAGTTGGTCAAATATGAGCAACCGTTATGAATGAATCATGTGATAATAACATCAACTTGTTATGCGCAACCAGGGTGGGAGGGATTTTTCGTTCGTTGTTTTGCCTTTTGTTACATTACTCGTTTTGTCTTGACCGACCCTTTAAATCCTGTATTGCATAACTATCTACTAATTTTCTTATATAGGATGGATACATCTCTAGAGCGACATCGACTGGAAAGGTTTTTTGATTTGGATGTCTAGATAACTGACGTTCAATCGACTGGTCATCCATCTGTGAACTCTCCACCTCAGTCCTTCGTACACATAACTTCAAACAATCATTAGCAGGCTACGTTATGCCCCTAAGCCATGAAATCCCAAGCTCCCTAAATGACTCAAAGGCTGGAGTTTGCAGGGAGTTTCTTCTAACGTGATCATATCTCCATCTGACCATTAAACCTTTTTTAGTGATACGATTGCCTCGAAGGCTCAGATGCTTTCCCGTTTTGAGACCGCTATGTATAAATTTGGGAAGCAGATTGATCTGCTGAAGGATCAATCTGCAAAGCAGATAAGTGGTTGGCTCACACTAGCTTGCGATCTCCAAAGACTTCATAGGGATAATCTCGAGAATATCTCTGCCTAGAGGATGAAAAGGTATATTTTATCCAAGCTCTTAGATCCGGGGGCAGTGTCGTTGCTTCCCTTGTTTCAAGAGATATTGTGTTAGCGGTTTCAGGGCGCAAAGACTTCTTGGCTGGTGAGCCTCCATCTTGCTCTACCCAGGTTAAGTGGAAGGTTGGTAGGTCTGGGAAGAACAAGGATCTGTAGCTTTTCCTTTCGATTGTTTCTTTTGTGACCTTTTGGATCGGTTGTATAAGCAGGTGTCGATCCTCGCATTAACTTTATGCTGGTCTGTTATGTAACTTATGCTTATTTTGGTGTTTTGGTGGTTCTATGACTGGTTTGAGAAGTTGTGACGCTTTTGTGCTCTGTTTTATTAGTGCTTTCTAGTTGTACTTTGCACCACAATTTTCTTATCATCTGTGTGTTAATATCGGGCTACGTTGTGCAACTTTAACGCTAGTGTCCGACTTTTTGATGTTATAGTAGCTTATTATAGCTCTATTAGATTGGAACCGATCAACTTCTTAGAATTCAATTTAGTTGGTTGATTTTATGCCACTTTTTTTTAAAGATCATGCATTCAATCGTATGTTCACTGGCCCAGTGACTCAAGTCCTTCGGAATTTGGACTTGAATGCATGCCCCCTAAAGAGAGGTATAAATTTTTTGATGCATTTAATCATTTTTCTCACTAGCTCAATGACCCGAGTCATTCGGAGATTTAGTTTAAATACATTTTTTTGCCTCTGATGTAACTAACCATATTTCTCGCCAACCTCGTCACCCAAGCCCTTTGGAGATTTTGTTAGGAACATATTTTTATAACGTATTCAACCACATTTCCACTAACTCCGTTACTCGAGCCCTTCAGAGATCAGGTTTAAATACTTTTATGTTTGATTCAACTTTATACCTTCTTTGTTCTGATTAGCTCAGAACTGGGTAGGTTAAATCGAATACCCCTTTTCGGCTAGCATTTATTTTACCCTCTTTCGGCTAGGATTTCTATTACCCCCTTTCGGCTATGATTACTGTTAGTACTGGTCCTTCCAGCATGTTTGCCAATCCTTCCAGCACAAGGACCATTGTTTCTAGCCTAGGTTTGTTGGTCCTTTTGACTGCTGATCCTTCCATCTTTTTTGCCGGTCCTTCCGGATGTAGGACCGGTTCTTCCAGCCTAGGTTTGTCAGTCCTTCCGACTTTATGCTTCATTGCGGGAGGTGGAAAATAGTTCTTCTCATCGATTTTTAGGTCGATTTGTAGAATTCGTGTCCTGCACCTAACAAGGTGCCTCTTCTGGGACTGGCAATCTTTTATCCATTGGAAAAATTTGGCTGCTTCCCCCTTTGCATTATCTTCATAGTTTAGCTCCAATCCTTCTGCTGGATGCCCACTAAGGGTTAGGTGTTTGTTGAAAAATGCAGCTTTTTGATTCTTTTATTGCTTAGTTTGCATGATGGTTCAGCGTATGATGTTTTTGACTAGTTCCAAATGCGATGTGCTTGGGAAGTCTCCAACTATGGTTGGATTTTGAGAGAATAATTCTTCTTATCTGCCTACATAAGAAAGTTAACTTTTATCAGAAGTTTACAAATATATGATTTTGGTAAGCAGATGTAGTTTTTCACTTTTTTTTTGTTCATAACCTGAATTCAAAGTTTTTTGCAAATATTTACAGCTTTTACAATAGATATGAACAATGCATTATAGAAAATAATGGCGGAGGTGCTCGCTATACCAAGCTTGAGGAATCTGGACTCCATCTGTGGTGGTCAATTTGAATGTATCGTACCAGAGTTTTTGGTTTATAACATAGCGCCCTCCCCAATTTGGTCCAAAAACTAGGGTTTCTGTCATTACTTTCTTATATCACAAGGTCTCTGATTTCGAAAGTCCTGTATCTGACTTTTGAATTGAAATGTTTAGCCACCCTTCTTTGATGTACCGCCACCCTGAGTTCGACTTCCTTCCTTTTTCTTCAAGTTGGTCCAGGGCCTCAAGTTGTAATCTCTAATTTTCCACTTGGTAGAAGTGAATCCTCCTATGGGTGTGAACTTCCAGCTCAATAGCGATCGTGGCTTCAGAGCCGAAAGCTAAAGATAAAGGAGTGTACCCAGTTGTAGCTTTATGAGTGGTACGGTATGCCCATGTTGCTTGTGGATGCCTATCTACCCAATCACCTTTGGATTTCTCTAATCTCTTCTTAATGGGTGACTTAATCATTTTATTCATTTCCTCCACATGCCAACTTGCTTCCGTATGGGTGACTACGGAGAAATTTTTCCTGATTCTATACTTGGTACAGAAATTTTGGAACTCTTCGCTATCAAACTGGGTTCCGTTGTTTGTGATTATTTTTTGTGGCCCTCCAAACCTACAAATTGTACTTTTCAAGACAAAGTTATTTCTTTTAGTTTATATTTTCCAATGGTTCCTCTTTATCCCATTTTTTGAAATAATTAACAACGACAATGGCATATTTAAAACTGGATTTTGCGATGGGAAGTGCTCATATGGGATCAATGCCCCAGATGGAGAATGGCCATGGGCTGACCATGTGTGTTATAGCTGTTGATGGCATCCTTATAATTCTGGCAAATCTCTAACATCCATTGCATTTTTTGGTATATGCGACGAACTCCTTATTTATGTCTGGCCAGAAGTAACTATATCGCCGAATTTTCTTTGCCAATGTCTGGCCACCAGTATGACCTCCACATTCACCTTCTTGCAATATTGTCATGATTACTTTCGATTCCCTCTTTGTAACCCCAAGAATTAAGGTCATAGAAGATCCTCGTCTGTATAACCGTCCATCTTGAACTAGATACATAGGGTCTTTTCGTAGGATTTTCCTTCGCTTCTTAACTTCTGTCGGGAGAGCTCCGGTCATGACATAATCTTTGATTAATGTCATCCATGAGTCTGGCTCACTATCCACATCCATGACCTAGTCCATCTCAATTTTTTTCGTACTATGGCTATGGCGGACCTCCACCGGGACTAATCCTCTAAGTTGTGCATTTTCTGTGCTTGCATACTTTGCCAATGAATCCACCTTGGTATTTTCTTCCCTCGGAGTATGAGATATGGTATAATGCTCAAAGCACTCTAGTAGTTCCAAGGACTTAGATGGATAAGTTGGTAAGTTACCCATTTTGGCTTGGAACTCTCCCCGGACCTGGCATACAACTAGTTAGGAGTCACTGAAGATTTGTATTGTATTTAGCAATAATTCTCTTGTTAGCTTTATTCGTGCAATGAAGGCTTCATATTCAGCTTCGTTATTTGTTGATGGAAATTCTAGTCTTAGCGCATAGCATATGGATCTTCCTTCAGGGGTTTCTAGGACCACTCCTGCCCTAGAGCAGTAATCGTTCGATGCTCCATCAACAAATAATTTCCTTTGGACGTTGGTTTTATTACCAGGTTCCTCTTTCATCTCTCTTCGGTCGGTAAGTTCTACGATAAATTCTACAAGCGCTTGTCCGTTTATTGCCCTTTAGAAGTGGTATGTAATGTCATATTGACTAAACTCAATATTCCATTTTAACAACCTCTCGGAAGTCACTGGTCGAAACAAAACTTGCCTCAGAGGCTGATCTATGAGGACCTTGATAGGGTGAGCCTAGAAGTAGGGGCGAAGCTTCTTTGAGGCGATAAGTAAACAATAAGCGATCTTTTCAAGTTTTGGGTAGTTTAGTTCTGCCTCAGATAATCTCTTATTGATGTAATAGACTAGCCTTTGAACCTTCGAATCCTCCATTACCAATGTCGCGCTTAGAGAATTTGTAGATACTACCGGATATACAAAAAAATCTTCTCCATCACTGGGCTTGGACATCATTGAAGGTGTTTCCATGTGTTTGATTAGTTCTTTGAAAACTTTCTAACATTCAGAGATCCATTGTATTTCTTTCTTTCCTTTTCTAAGGGCGTCGAAGAAGGGAATACATTTGTCTGTTGCCCTGGATATGAAGCGATTCAAAGCTGCAATTTTTCCATTCAATCGTTGAAGCTCTTTCTTGGTTCCTGGGGCGTGCATTTCTCTCAAGGCGGATATATTTGTTGGATTTGCTTTTATGCCCCTAGTGTTGACCACAAACCCTTCGAACTTGCCTGAACTGACCCCGAAGGAACATTTCAAAGGATTCATCTTCATACAATATCGGCGTGGAATATCGAACATCTGGACTAAATCTTCCAAATGGTCAACTTCCCTTTTTGACTTTACCAAAATATCATCGACATATACTTCCATTATCCTACCAATTTGTTTTTTGAACATAGTGTTTACCAATTGTTGGTAAGTTGCTCTTGCATTCTTTAGGCCCAGTGGCATTACTCTGTAGTAATATAAACCAAGATTAGTTATAAAACATGTGTCCTCTTGATCTGGTCCGTACATCATGATTTGATTATAGCCAGAATATGCATCCATAAAAGACAAAAATTCGTGCCCGGCCGTGGAATCCACCAATTGATCTATTCTTGGAAGAGGGAAACTATTCTTTGGACAAGCTTTATTAAGATCGGAATAGTCTACACAGACACGCCATTTGCCATTTGCTTTCTTTACAAGTATAGGACTGGAAACCCAGTTTGGTTGGTAGATTCCCTAATGAAGTTGTTCTCCATTAGCCTATCAACCTCCTCCTACTAGGCCTTTGATCTTTCCAGCCCTTGGGTCCTCCTTTTCTGTTTGATAGATGGAACATGTGGATTAATATTATGTTTATGGACTGCAATATCTGGAGATATGCTGCTCATGTCAGAATGGTTCCACGCAAAAATGTCAAAATGAGCTTTTAAAAAGATAATCAATTGACTCTTCAATTCGAAGCCCAACTGAGATCCAATATTTAGTACACGGTTTGGATCCTTCGGATTAATAGCTATAGGAATTGTGATCTCAGACGGGACCTCTCTTTTGTCATCTGCACTCGCTTTTCTATGATCGATTTCCTCTTGCGCTCCATTGTGTTCGCCAGTGCAGGGACTGTTCCTTAATTGCTATAAAGGGAGTTCACGAATATGGGGCAGAGCCTCTGCATACTTCCCCAAGTCTTTCTTCTTTGCCTTACGTAGTCTGTCACATAGCAATCCCTTGCAGTGGCCTAATTATCCTTAATTATGCCAACTCCATTCTCTGTTGGAAACTTCATAGTTAAACAACATTGAGCTAGCGCAATTTTAAAGTCAGCAAGAGTCGGTCACCCGCGAAACACATTGTAGGCAGAGAGATCATCCACCAAGATGAAGGTTTGCATCATAGAGCACTCGCGTTCCCCATCTGCTAGATTGACGAGCAAGTCAATTGTACCAAGGGTTGCATGGGTTGTCCGGTAAATCCATGGATCTTGTTTGGGTAGGCTCGCACTTCTGTCATAGAGAGGCTTATTTTCTGAAATGTATTTATGAAGATCACATTAACAAATACCCCCATGTCAACTAGGACTCTCTTCACAACCGTAGGTCCAAGACGAATTGTGATTACCATAGCATTGATAGTTTGCTCAAGTAATCCGTTAGAGTCTCTATCGCTGAATACTACATCATCAGTTGAAGTCTTTGGCATCTTCATTGAGAGCTCGTTGCTTTGAACCATGAACCTCTCTTCTTTCGAGACACCCTTCAGGTCATTAGCATACATTTCCGTATCTGCATAGCTACATCCAACTTGGTACGGCCGTCCAAAAATCATGTTGATTATTAGTCTCGAATCAACAGTTGCTTGAGATTTCGGACCAGAACCAGATTGATTGGTTGTATTATTTTATCCCCTGGGCAGTAGGAGTGTTTTGAGGATTCTTCACATATTGTTGAAGTTGATTCTTTCTGATGAGTTCTTCAATCAAGCTTTTTAGGTGTTGACATTCGTTAGTGCTATACCCAGGTTGATTCTGAAATCTGCAAAAAATTTGTCAGAGTTGGCTTGTTACTCAATAATCTTCTGAGGCTTCATTTGAGGAAAGATGCCCGAATCCTTTGTGGTGGATTAGATCCTCTCTGGGGTTCCGTTTAACAGAGTCAATTTTGAATGCTTGTAAAGCCGCGTTTTCTTATAGGCTTTGATATCCTTCTCATCACTTCCTCTCTTCTACCTAGAGTCACTCTTCTGGTCGGTTTGGAACTCACTGCATTTCCCTTCTCTGATGGTACTACTTTCTATGACCTTTTGAATATTCGACACATCATCTTCAATGCTCATATATTCCTCGGCTTTCTTACTGAACTTCTTTAGAGTTTTGGGTTTCTTCATCTTGATCCGTTCCCTAACGTCCGATTTCTTATCAATAGCACCCTTCAGGGATGCCAATAAGTACCACGGTTCTGGTTCTATGACTTCGGCCGCCGCAGCATGGAATCGTGTTAGAAAAGCTTTGATGGTGTCTCCAGGCATATGTTCCATCTCGCTGACCGACATCACATCCCTTTCTTTGTTTGCTTGAAAAGGGAACTGGTCTTGAAATCTTCTCACCAAGTCGCCAAATTGATCAACACATTAAGGTGGAAGTCTAGTGAACCATAGTGAAGCCATAACTTCTAGGCATATGGGAAAGTACAAGCATTTTGTCTCATTAGTTGCCCTTGCTCCATTCATATGTTGATCATTCTTGAATAGGAAGATGTTCAAGCCTCCAATTCCACCATAAGGTGCTATTGTCGGGGGTGCGAATTTCTTAGGAAACTTCGCTTGACAGATCCTTTCTGTAAACGGTTTTTACTAGGGGAACACTCCTATTCTTTCTCATCATCCTCATTGGCTGTTTTTTCTTTTATTATTTGCTAAATCGTATCCGCAATATGCTTCTCGTCACCTGCTCGTTCCACACGATTTGCATCGATGCTTTTGGCAGTGCGATCGCAGTTCAAGTTCCGACACCTTGCACCTCTTTTGGGAGATGTTCCTTCGTTGGGACTTGCGACGCTCTGAATTGCACATTTCACCTCGTGATGTGGAGCTTTAGCCTTAGAGCCCTCAACGTCGGTCTCCCCCTTGTCTTTCACTAAGAAGTGGGATCAACTAGGGTATGAGGCAGATGAGTCCTCTTTTTCATCAACATTGTTTATGACATTCGGTGGTGGAAGATTGGCTTAAGCATTAATCAGTACATCAAGCCTTTCAATCATTATTTTTGTCGTAGCATCCATTTTTTCTTTCAAACCTGTGGTAGGCCCATTAAACTCATCTCTTGTTACGGATGACCAAGAGGATTATTCAACTTCTCGATTCAAAGCTTGTGGTGTAGCTTCATCACCATGAACATCCTCAACAATTGTGGTATCTCTAATGGACTTGTTACTTTTCTTCGAACCGGCCATGGCTTCGAGGACGGAGGTGGTTTAATATTTCAATGATAGGTTGTTGGAATTGGAGAAAAGAGTAAAGGAAGGAGATACGAAAATGGCCCCATGGTGGGCGCCAAATGTTTTCACTTAAACATGGCTCAACACCAATGGTGCGAGAATCATACTTCACCAATGTGGTTGCAAAATAAATGAAACCGCAATCAATAAAGATGAATGTAAAAAATGTGAGGAAAGTATAATGGAGACAACGTTTTGTGAGTGGTTCAGCCCTAAGCTAGGACTACTTCCACTATGAAGGTAGTTTGCAATATTATGACAATGATTACAAAATAATAAACTCTCTTTGTTCATACATCTTCTCATGCTCTTAACATATTCTCATTCTCACAACAAATCTCGCTTAAATTCTCGAAATTAAATGGAGGAATGGTGAAATTCGTGGAACAGATGGATGGCTGAGTGACAAAGCCAAAGGACGTCTTTGACCTTTTCTCACTTATAGGACTCAATGGAATGCCCTGGAAAAATGGATGAATCACCTTTAAGCGGAGATGAAGATGATGGTTAAAATGCTTAAGTACTGGTGGAGGAAAGAATTTAGCAGCACTTCGTGGTGGTCAGGAGTCGATCTCCCTTATGGTGGAAGACACGGTCTATTTATAGATGAGTCCCCCTGAAGAAATGAGCTGAGACTCGTACATGAAGGCCACGAGTCACTCGTTTTGTTAATTACAAAAATGTCATCGCCTATCGATAGCCAATTGTCAACAATTGTACCAGCTGTCCTGCACGAGAGACTTCATAGGAGCGAGCAGGTGCATAGGAGCGAGCGGCGGCATAGATCTAAGCACATTGAATGGGCAAACATGCAATGAATGCACCGGTGGCTTGTCAATGTTTCTTGGTTGGTACAAGAACGTCAGACTGGATCATTATGCTATGCCTTTTATGACCAATAGATAATATCTGGCTAGAGCATCGGTATTTGATTGTAGATGAACAGACGATCGATCAAGGCCTGTATAGAAGATATAAAAGAGATCACTATGGAGCTGACATCTGCCGGACCGGTAAGTAGAATATGATTGGAACATTAGTGACTGATGTGAGCGGACATGAGAAGCATGTGCGATCATCGGCGTCTTTGTGTTCCCTACTAAGTACGATCGACCGAGGTAGCATGAACGAATGACTACAGGGTGGAATGTTGTGACCGGAATTAATTCTTCCCCTTGTCTTGTACGACCAATTATTTTGCTGTAAGTATGAGGGGCACCCTTAATATGGGTGATCTTTACAGGATGTACAAACCTTACTGTCCCTTGGTAGTGCCACTTTTTAGCTTGCTTCGTGCTCCCGACCCCTCTACATAGTTGTACTATGTTGTATGACCGATCCATACTGGCTTGAGCGGACGACCCAACTTGTTTGATGTATGTGACCCTTCCTTACTGTGCTTAACCTTAGACAGGCATTTGAACTTTGTTCTTTGTGATCGTCCCTTACCCTTTACAGACTGTCTAGGTGTACTGGGTTGGATCGGGCTATGCACAATCAACCCTAATGACGCTCGACCCGTAGTTTTTACAGAGGTTTAATAGACAAATATTTGTATTGTTTTTAAGGGATAAACACCAAGCATGAGCTTTGATGATTTTGTGAGATTCGTATTTTCTTCATCTGAAGCTACGAATATTCCGTTATCTTCTACTTCCTCAGACGGAGAGGGTTTTCATCACCATTTAGTTAAGCAGCAACTTTTAGTACATATTACTTCTATTTCATACAAATTTTATTACCTTTATTTCGTTATGATGGCCAATTGGGTTTCATTTCTTTTTTAAATTTTAGATTACTAAAAGATGGTTGTTATGCTAAACAACCACATCCTTATCTTTTTTGGAGGTTACTTAACTCCAGGAAGACAACGCGGCTTTATGTGATGAAAGCAAGAGGTTGAATGCTTCATTTGAGCATGCCAAAGCAACCATTGAAAAAGAGAGGCAGACCAAGAGTTTTCTATTTGGCCAAGTTTCAAATTTCGAACACCAAATAGTAGAAAATGTGGTTAGCTACGCCAACGAACTCAAGAGGAGAGACGACAATCTTTCTCGCGTAACGTAGATAATTTATGAGGCCAATAGCAGGATCACCGACTTTTTGCAAGTTCATCTTCCTGAGATTAAGACTGGATACTATGAAGATGTCTTCTTTCGTGTTCTTTCTGGTAACCTTTAGATTCTTCCCGAGATGCATTTTACCGTCGTTCTACCTTCATTAGGGATATGGTCATGGGAAGGATCAGAATAGCCAAGCAAAGGGTTGAGATGCCAGAAAGGAAAAGAATCAAGGTTGAAGATCTCTTATACGTTAAGGATCTTTCTAAGGACTCTGATGATGAAGAGGAACATTCAGCTTTTGTTGATGGTGATGGATATGATGATAGTGATGATCCTTATAGTAATGACCATCGGGATGATCATGACAAGGACAAGGGTGGTCCTGCTGCAACACCTGAGGGCTCACATAATTTTGAAGAAAACAATCATGATGTTTTAAATGCTCATTCTTCTCATGACTCTTAAGCTCCACCAGCCAAGGAAGGCGGTACTTCTTAGCCCTTAGGAAGAGAACAACTTGCTTAACCTGAGGTCGCTCTTTCCTAGGTATAGTTATTGTTTTCGTATTGCTCTTTCCTTTCTCTAGTATATAACGGTAACTAGTTTTCCATCATTATATTGAATAGACCAAAAGAAATATTATTACTCACCTCAAATCAAAATTAGATAAAAATAGAGGGAAATAAATCAATCCTGTATAGAGCAAGTACGGTTCTTAAAAGATTGTAATGCTTTGTCCTGGACATACCATGATCTAGAGAAGAGCGCATATAAACTTATGTATTACAAGGAGCATGTGGCTATATACAGACCGAGGAAAGCCTGCAAGCACAGGAAAGCCCTTCGGGAAGAAAACAAGGAGATGATGACCCTATTCTAGATGTTTAGTGACGATGGAGATATAATAGTTAATTTTTTGTGTAAAGTTTATACAAGATGCTCGTAAGTAGACATTTTCCTTCTAGGGGATCATAGTGGGGGCTTAATACATCGCCTTCAAAGGCATTTTCTAGACGTGTTCGGAACTTACCTACATCCTGGGGCGTGATGGAATCTTGAAAGGGTACACTCAATTCCCAAGGACCTCCGTCTAGAAAAGGTTAAGTACAATAAGGATAGGTTTATCAACAAACTATTAAAGAGGTCGATCTTGTACGAATAGAAGGAGTATTTGTAAACTTGATATGGTGCATATTCGATATTTATTTGTAATTCTACTTACTTTTTATGATTGTTGATTTCTCTTATTCATGTTATTACAGAACTTCATTTATCAAAATGGTGCATTACATTTGACTTGTAAGATGAGAAAGGAATTTTCAACAATGTCATCCCATGGCCCTTGGGGTAGATGCTTTCTAAAACTTCTTAAGAGTGCGTACATCAATTTTCCTTGACTTTCCATTAACTTATTGAGTGAAGACTTTGAGATGACCTTAAAAATACTCAGGACTAAACATGCCAACTTGTTATGTAAATAGTAAGTGTACCGATAAGCGAGTTTGAATCCTTGTAACTATTTCTGACTTACATGTGTATTGAAATAATTAGGAGCGGCTTTGAAATGAAGTTTATGCAAAACATTTATCTTAGAAGAATAATACCACTCCTTTAGGTGAAACGACTTATGGGTAACCACTTCTCGTTTTTGTTGGTAGGCGGATCAACCTGAGACCCTTTCACCTCAAGATTAAGTGCCAATAGGTTCTGAGAAAAGGGGTAGTTCAAGAGAGGGACACTCTGTATCTCGATAGGGAACGATCTTGTTCCAAGATCTATCAATCAAGAACTTGACTGAGAGAATAGTTGCCTTGAAAGGCCAATTAGATGGGAAAAACAAGATAATTCTTGGAGTGAGGATGTATATAAAGATCAAACCCAATATTGATTTTGCAAATGAATTAAGAGGTTTACGCCAACGCGTTATTAACTTGGGGATTGAGTTTGACAATGTTAATGCAAAATGTAAGACATAGGAATAGTCTTTCAATAATGTTGCTACCATAATGACATCTCAGCCTTCTAGTGATGCGGCTGTGTTTAGGGCCACAACCTCTCGAAAGTATTTTTACTTGAAGAACCCCCCTCGAGGGTTAGAAGAATCAGTCATTTACGAATGGTACAAGAGACTGATAGCTAAGATGAAAATCATCTACGTCACCAAATTAATTAAGGATACATCCAGTCGCATTAAATGGTATGTTGATCAAATAGGACATTTACTGAAAAGTCCGAGTGTGTACGACTTGTGCAGGATCTATAATATGGCTATGCGGAATGTATGTGATAACTTAAGCTATTCAATAGTTATGCGAATAAATATTCGCAAATAATATATATATCACAAATAATTATAAATGCAATAAAGTAAAGTAAAGTAGAGTAACGACACCAGGATTTTTATACTGGTTCGGACCTCCAGTCCTACATCCAGTCCCGAAGCTCCTCTTCGGCTTTTCACTAAACAACACCCTCTCTTCACCCGGAGGAACAGGTTCACAACACTACTTGATTTATGGGCTACAAGTTTACCAACTTGATTTCACGGGCTACAAGTTTACCCACTTGATTTCACGGGCTACAAGCTTACCCACTTGATTTCACGGGCTACAAGCTTACCCACACAGGACTTCAACAAATACAAGAGTTTGACTTCTGAATGTGTTCTTGTTTCAACACTGATTAGTCAATAATTGAGTACACCCTTCCTATAATCTTATCCTCAAATATATGAATTGAATGCGAAGATTTGAAGGAAGTTACTTGCTTGTTGAATCAAAATATGAGAAATATTATCAAGGATTTAATAAGTAACTTGAATTTGGGAGCTTTTAGAATGCAAGAGTATTTAGAAAGTAAGATCAGAAATTAGAGCAAGAATCTGTTATTTGGATGAATGAAAGATGATGTATTTATAGCAAATGAGAAGTTGTAATTATTAGTGAAAAGTTGCAATCAAAAGGAGTGATTTTTAATGAAGAGAAATGGATGCAAGTTTTCAGGAAAGAAGATGACTCTTCATGAAATTCAAAAATAGGTCGACAGGAAAAATTAATAGGTTGACAGGTTTTTGACCGTTATTTAAAAAAACTGTTGACCTGTTAAATTTAACAGGTTGACCTGTTATATTTAAAAATAGGTTGACCTGTTATTTTTAACAGGTTGACCTGTTTTTGTCAATATACAGTAAAAACGAGTTTTCATGCATAATTTTGAAAGTAATGAGAAGTATGATTATTTGAGGATAGATTTTAACATAAAATACTCTAAATAACCAACTTCTAACCTATGAAACCATTGAATCTTCTTTTTCTCGATCATGAAGCTCCTTCTTGTCATTAATCAAAATAAGCTTTGAAACCGTTGACTCAACATTCTACCCCTTTTTTATTGATGACAATATAGCTTGATATTTTAATCTTTATTGCTATCTCCCCCTGTATATAAGCTCGGTCTCCCTTTAAACATCTACATATCCATAATCTTAGCTCCATGTCATGATTTCCATTGATCTTTATTTTGTTGTTATCAATCGAAATTCTCGTGTCTCAACATTCTCCCCCTTTTTGATTGATGACAACACCTTGGATTTTCACCCTTTGAATATAAAGCTCCCCCTGAATTTCCGCAACATTTGTTAGTAAATAATCTTACCTTTTGATTCCTGCATTAACAAATGTTAGCACACATATACTTTTACCATATTAAGCACATATATTTTAAATAGTATATGTAAAATATTTCTCCCCCTTTGTCATCGATTAAAAAGAATAAATATCATAATAACCTCAATAATCGAGAGTAGTATAGTTTTAAAATAGTATAAGAAATGGTGTTTGAGTTTGGAATTTGAAATCACGTGTCTTTATTAAAAAAAAAATTCAGAGAGACCGGTCGACCTATAAAATCAAGGCGGTCGACCTAAAAACTCTCGGGTTTGAGATAGAGGAAATAAGGCAAAACCGGTCGACCCCTTTTTTCTAACCGGTCGACCTATTTTGTTGCTAAAACAGCAGTGGTCGACATGAATTTCGGAACCGGTCAATCTAAAAAGTCTCTAGAAACTACATGTATTAAAACCGGTCGACCTATAGTTTTTGACTGGTCGACCTGTATGACCGGTCGACCTATATTTTGCCACCGGTCGACCTAATTCTTCTCTGGATTGAAAATATTCAAAACCAGTCGACCTATAGTTTTTGACCGGTCTACCTGTATGACCGGTCGACCTATATTTTGCCACCGGTCGACTTAATTCTTCTCTGGATTGAAAATATTTATAACTGGTCGACCTATAGTTTTTGACCGGTCGACCTGTATGATCGGTCAACCTATATTTTGCCACCGGTCGACCTTATTCTTCTCTGGATTGAAAATATTCAAAACAGGTCGACCTATATTTCTAACAGGTCGACCTAATTTGTCAAAAATTGTTTTTCTGCCTTATTTTGAAAAAAATCAAACTCAAACAACATTTTATTATAATAATATATATTAAATACATGAAGAAAGAAATAAAACAAATATTAAAAGGAATATAAAATATCACCTTAGATCTGATATATTAAAATTATTTTCTTGGTTCCCATGGAGAATATTTTCCGCTTCCGCCTTCATTTCTGTTGTAATTCCTATCCCATGAATTTTGTATCCTCGATGACGATGAAATATTGAAACATGTGCTTTTTGATACGCTAAATTTTCAAAGATATTTAGAGATACCGAATAGCCTTCTCTTTGTTGTGGTGTACCTGCAAAAATTATATGACATGTATACTTTTGGTACCCACTTGCTTTGTTTGGGTCCATGAGTTAGATGGAAGGTAACCATACCCAAGAGGGTTTAATGGAACCTTTAAAGATAAAATTTTCATTATTAACTACTGAATCAAAATAATCATCAATACATTTTTCTCTGTTTTTCCAACTTACAAGAACCCAAATACTTAAGTAATCTCTATTGATATTCCTTTTCATACTTCTAGATCTATTATACAGATCTCTAGTCATAGAAGTATTCGAATTTCTATAATAATTGGATCTAGGATGAGCATTAGTACTAGCAGTAATATTTTTATTGTACATGAAATCATATCTAGTACTATTTCTAAGATTAGTTTTATTATATCCTAAACCACATTTGTCAGGTAAAGGTCGAGATCTAGATAAAATCATGTTTAAATCATTTTGACCTTTATTAAATTTCGCGAACTTATTTGTACATTTGATTCCACAGTCGCGATTGATATTTTAAAAGAAACTTTTTTATTAATATCCTTATTTAATTCAGAATTCTTCCTTTTTAAAGTTCTATTCTCATTTTCGAGACAACTAATTTGAGATTCTGAATTATATAGAGATGAGTGTAATGTTTCAACATTTTCTTTTAATTCAGAAATTGCTTTTTGCAAAATATTATTATTAACTTTTAAAGTCTCATATTCTTTAGATAATTCCAAATTCTTTTCAGTTAGAGCTCCATTCTCTTTTTCAAGAGACGAAATTAAAGAACTAGAATTATTTAAAGAATCTTCTAATAATTTATTTCTATTTTGCAAAAGATCTATTTTCTTTAAAAGAACATTGTTTTTATCTTCTAGTTGCTTATTTTCTTTTTGAAGGAAATCTTTTTGAGAAACAAGTTCTTTTAAGGTATTTTCAAAACATTTGGCTTGTTTTTCCAAATGATTGTTTTCTTCTTTTAATTTGGAATTTTCTTGCTTGTAATTTTTTGACATAGCTAAAACGACTGTATTGAGTTTCAATAATTTTTCATGGTCTAACAAAAGATCTTTATATACTGAATCTATACATACCGATTGTGATCTGACTTTAGCCATGAGACACTTGTTTCCTTGCTCTCCTGATTCTGCTTTGTTTCTCTTTCATTTTCTAATGCCTTGACTAGATTTCTTTATTTCCATTTGTTCTAGGATGTTGTTACGATTTCTAGAACACCAGGCTCTGATACCAAATGTAAAGTCCGAGTGTGTACGACTTTTGCAGGATCTATAATATGGCTATGCGGAATCTATGTGATAACTTAAGCTATTCAATAGTTATGCAAATAAATATTCGCAAATAATATATATATCACAAATAATTATAAATGCAGCAAAGTAAAGTAAAGTAGAGTAACGACACCAGGATTTTTATACTGGTTTGGACCTCCAGTCCTACGTCCAGTCCCGAAGCTCCTCTTCGACTTTTCATTTACAAGGGGAAAAACATGATCTACGTATAAGCCTTTTTGAGTTAGAGAGAGGCAATAAGTCTCTTAGGGCTATGTGTAGATTTTATGACAGAGTTATGAAACTTCAAATTAAACCCACTAATAACCTTGACGAGATTAGTATAAAAGTGAGTAAACTTAACGTGCTCCTAAGCATCGTAATTCATCATGAAATCAACAGCCTTTACAAGAAAATGAAGAGGTGTAGGAAACATTATTATGTTTGTAATTATAACGTATACGTGCCTATATTTGAATAGTCAATGATGTAGTCTTTGTAAATAAACTTGTGAATTGTATGTGTATCATTCGTCACATGACTTTTGCTTGTATTGAATAAAAACAATAATGATATGTACGTGATAGGTTTAAGAAATCTCTCTAAACGAGGTGAAGGATTAACATCTTTGCTGGAAAGCCACTTGAATAATAGACTTTGCATTTTCCTTTGAGTCTTGTTTTGCCAATCCTTCTCTCGAAGTGAAGAATTGTAACACCCCGTGTATTCTATAACAGTGAAATTCACAAATTAAAGTATAATTAATTTCAAATCAAAGAATTAAGGGAAACGGGATACGCCATTGCGTTCGTCTTGGAATTCTGCTTGAGATAGAGTCCGAGTTTGCGTAAAACGGACTCCGTATGAAGAAGATATGGCCTCCGGAAGTTTCAGAATTTAGTTTAAAATTCCAACAGACCAAAATAGCTTAGAAAAACCAATTTAAAATTCATAATCGGGCCCAATTGGCCCGGGCGGGAATTTTCCTGCCCAAGGCACCCAGGTCAACTGGGTAGTCGACATGGGGCTACCCAGGTCGACTGGGCAGTCGACCTGGGTCACCCGTGTCGACTGCCAAGTCGACACGGTATCGACTTGCATGTCGACCTGGACACTGAGCCAGGTCGAACCCAGCCCCCCTTGGCTTGCCTAGTCTGTGTTTGGTCGATTTTCTGAGCCTTGCCTTGTCACTAGGGCAAGGAGTCAACTCCTGGTTGGTCTCTCCTTCAAACGAACGGCTATTATTAAACAAAGCTCCATCGACGGTCCAAATCAACTCACAAACTCTATAAAAAGGACCTAAGACTCACCCTAACACACACAAACAAAAATGGAGATGAGACCGCCATGCTGCTGAGGAGAGACTAGGAATAGCCGTCAGAAATTGAGAGACAATTAGGAGATAATTCGAAAGCTTAAAGCAATGTCAATTAAAATCAGAGCAACGCCTACAACAAAGGATAGCATCTCCAAATTCAGAATTCAGATTCCTGAATTGAAGATTCGTCATACGTTGTAAGTAGAGTGCTATTCCGATGTGAATAAATAATTGCATTTGATTTGTGTAAAATGAGAAATAGAATTGTAATCGATTTGTGGGGATAATAATCTATGTTTGTATGTTGCGTTGATTCTAAACGATTTGGAATTGTTGTGGTATAACGATTGGATATTTGCAAGTATGAGATTTATGTTGGAAATTAACAACTACATGTTTGTAGTGGTTTAATTTAGATTCATGCAAGTATATGATTCATGTTAACAATCATATGTTGTAGTAGTTTATTTGGGATTCATGAAAGAATATGATTCACCATTATGCTAATATGATGTACAAACTTTTATGATCACTTTTAGTGTGTAATTGGACTTGACTAAGTACTATGGTTTATATGAATCTATGTTGGAATTGGCAAATCATACTTTTGTATTAGAAACAAAAGTAAGCATTTTTATGAACATGACTAAACTATGTTTGGTGTTATGCCTAGTTGAAAACATGTATTAGGCCTGTGTTGTTATCAAAAATTATATGGTGATATATGTGACACATAATTTATATTTACATTCTAATTGCAAGTTTACATGAATAAACTAAAAAACCATGATTTCATGTTTAGGTATGTTTATGCCATGATTATATGAATAGAATGATTCATGTTTAAGTATTGTTTATGCCATGATTATATGCTATTACAATGCAAGTTCACATGTGCCTAATTCATGTTAATTGAATCGTTATGTTGCAAGTTCACGCGTTCACACTCCCCTTTTTATGTTACCTTTTAAACACCATGTTATAAGCCTCCCCTTTTCATATGGCTAAGTTGGGTTTAAATGTTAAACCCAACATATCTTATATTGTAGCGAATGTGTAAAACGGGGGTAATGAAGTTTGGGTTAAAATATAAAACATATGTGTTGGCATATTTGACGCATGCCAATAACCTTGAAAAAACAGTTAAGTAGTATAAATAAATTTTACCCAATAAAGATGAATTTGAATAATGGGCCGCAAATATTTACATATAAAAAGAAAAGAGACAAAATATGTAAATTTAGCAAATACGATGTGTTTAACCCGAGGTTCGATTGAGTTGTGATGTAAACCTGCCAGGAACCGCCCGGCTGTCCAGTAGTCACAACAATACCTATCCAATGTGGGTGGTTAAACACAGAGCCCAATAAAGACCCGAGGTTAGACTGAGTTGTGGCGTAAGAGTGCCCGGACCCAACCGGCAAAAGGCAGCCACAACAATACCTGTCTAATGTGAGAGGTCAAGGCTTTAATAAGACAATTAAGGCTGAGTCAGGATTGATAGGATTAAGTAAATTGAATTAATACTTAATCAAAATGGAACACGCTAAACTATACAGACTAATTTGGGGTTAGTTTTACAAAACACTTAACCAACTTAGCATGTTGGCTAGAAATAGAAAACCTAGTAGCGGGGGACCCTTTTCAGCAGTAACCCTACAAGGTGTATCAGGATACCCTGAACTAGGCAGGTTGGGGCACGATTACTGGGCTGACTGTAAGAGGTCAAATCGACGACGGTGGTGCAGCAGTGTAGGTTCTAACAGGGTGCGGGCGTGCACACACTCCGGCGCAGAAAAATAAGGCACTGGGCACCAGTAGCATACCTATGCATTCTAGAATTGTGTCGGGCCGCCACCATGGGACTTGATACACCCCATGGTGGGACCCGCATAGGTAACTACAACAACGGGGGCCGTAAGACACATGTAACCACGCGAGTAGGAGCCGATCAACAGAAATGGATCACTTCACCCTGATAATGGGGTGCCGGTTGAGAACTAGTTTATATGGGCGTAGAGATTAATATGGGGTATGATAGTATATTCGACTCTAGACAACTTAACTTAGTTTATGGTGCTTTCCCATTTCCAGTTTGTACTTATCATACCCAGTTCTTTATTCATAGACTGAATAGTCCTAGACTTACTCAGGCTTTATGTCTGACTCTACTTTTCTTTCGTCTTCTTTTCTTTCGTCCCCCCCCCCCAAAGGTCCACAGGGAGGGAATACCGCAGCTTGACCAGCTTTCACACCCAGCTTGAAGAGAAAGAATGTATTGCTTGGATCTTTTTCATTTTGGACTATGACTTTGGACAGCAATTGTGGGACTTATGCAGTTTATTCATGTTTTCTTTATGCTTCTTTAAATAATGTAATCAAGACAGTTATGAAGATGTTATGTTTTTGGAAGAATTGTAAGACAATAAAGGCATGGTTTGTGTAACACGTATTTTATTGAAATAAAAGTTGTTGTTGTTTTCTGCTGTTCAAAAATATGTGTTCTTATATCTATCTTATATATCTGTGACTTATACTTATAAACCTCTACCAAAATTAGGGCATTCCCTTTGAGAGTGACCCTAACGGAGGTGGCGTGTTTCACTTGGTATCAGAGCATAGGTTTACCAGGTAAGATAAAAGTTTTGAAAATTTATTTTCAAAGGAAAATTTAAAGAAGCATTTTTAAAGATAAAATATTATATTTTAAAAAGGCAAAGTCCCCCAAAGCCATAGGTACTATCTTTTATCCTTCGTTTTGAATCTATCTTTTTTGTTTCAGCATGTCCGAAGAACTTAACTTGCCAGAGGGTATACCAATACTTGGTTGGTTTAGACGATTCTTAGAAGCAAGGGCCACTCAGCCAGGTCCTACCATTCCTCCTCCCCCAGCTGTAGGAAATTATCCAGCTGTAGTAGCACCTCTTCCTCCACCTCCTCCGAGGGGAAATACTTTTGCTAAGATATGTAAAGATTTTAAAGCTATGGGAGGAAAGGACTTTCATGGAACTGAGTCCTTCGTGGCAGCTAGGAATTGGCTAAAGGAAACCGAGGATCATCTTTGAGGTAGAAGATAGGCAGATGGTACAACTGGCAGTGTGGCTACTAAAAGGTGAGGCTTCCTACTAGTGGGAAGTCACTAATGCAGAAAGACCAGTGGAAACATGGGAGGACTTTAGGGCGAGGTTTGAGGCTAAATTTCTCTCAGACGCTGAAAGGAGTTTGCAGTTGGAAATTTTCTTATTTCTTAAGCAAGGGAATATGACAGTCAAAGAGTATGTTAATCAGTTCAATGAGCTGGCTAGGTTCGGACTGGACCTAGTCAACACCCTGCACAAGAAGGCTCTCCGTTTTGTCAAAGGGTTGAATGAGCCATTACACAGTTTGGCCATGACCCATATACCCATGGGAGCTACGTATGAAAGATTGGTACAGATGGCATTGCTGAACGAAGAGGACAAGGGCAAGAAGGAGACAAAGGCAGAAAACTCTCAAGGGAAGAAAGAGGGTTTGCAGCCTAAGAAGACAGACTTTAAGAAGGGCGGGAAAGACAACAAAGAGAAGAGGAAGTGTAATTTCTGTGGCAAAGTGGGGCACTTAGTGAAAGTTTGCCGGAAAAAGAAGGCCAAGATGAATGGCTGGTGCTTTTCTTGCGGTGAGACAGGCCACATGGCTAAGGATTGCCCGAAGAAACGAGGATAGGGGTAGAGGGCTGGATCCACCTCAGGGGCACAGGTTCATGTGCTAGAGGCGCCACCTCTGCAACAGCGAGGTATAAATACTTCTGTAGAAAGTGTAGTTTATCTTTATGATCACCCAGTTCGCACTTTATTTGATTCTGGCGCATCACATTCCTTTATCTCTTCTGCTTTGGTAGAATCTCTGCACCTACAAAGTAGTATGGTAGAGGACCCCTTAATTGTTTCAAACCCAATTGGGGGCCTAGCTCATTTGTCTATGATCTGTGTGGGATTGAAAATTTCTATTCTAAGCGTAGAATTTAGATGTAGTGCTTTTGTTTTGGGCTTCTCAGGATATGGTTTGATTTTGGGCATGGATTGGCTATCCAGTAATGGGGCCGTCCTTGATTGTGAGAAAAGGGTGGTTAGGCTCCTGACCCAACTCGGTAATACTTTGGAAATTACTTGTAATCCCTCGTATGCGGTTATTCTTAGTTATCTTGAATCGTTAGATGCCTCTGTTGAAAGTTTGCAATCGGTTAGAGTGGTCCGGGAATATCCGAATGTCTTCGAAGAGGTGAAGGGCTTGCCTCCGAAGCGGGAGATAGACTTCCGCATATATCTTGTAGATAATGCAAAGCCCTTTGCGTTACCTGTTAGACACATGGCTCCACGGGAAAGGAAAGAGCTCAGTAAACAGATTAAAGAGCTTGTAGAGAAGGGGTTCGCTAGAAGGAGCATTTCATAATGGGGCGCTCCAGTGGTGTTCGCTACAAAGGCGGATGGTTCACTCCGTCTATGTGTTGACTATATGGAGCTCAACAAGCTAACGAAAAAGAATAGGCACCCTCTCCCCAGAATTGATGATCTGTTTGATCAGCTTGTAGGAGCGTCTGTTTTCTCCCAACTCGATTTGGCGACCGGTTTCATCAGCTAAGGATAGCTGAAGATTGTATCGATAAGACGACATTCAGAACCCCAGACGGCTTCTTTGAATGGCTTGTCATGCCTTTCGGCTTGACAAACGCTCCCGCTTACTTCATGGACTTGATGAGTAGGGTGTTCAGAGAATTCCTCAACAAGTTCGTAGTGGTCTTCGTAGACGATATCCTTATCTTCTCAAAGAGTGAAGAGGAACATGCTCAGCACCTAAGGGCAATAATGGAAACTCTGCGAGCCCATCAGCTAAAAGCCAAATTCTCCAAATGCCACTTTTGGAGAGAGGAAGTAAGATTTCTTGGGCACATAGTATCCAAGGAAGGATTAGCAGTAGACCCGGCTAAGGTAGTAGCGGTGCAGGATTGGAAGACACCAAAGAACGCAACAGAGGTCCGAAGCTTTCTCAGGCTAGCAGGCTTCTATCGGAAATTCATCAAAGAATTTGCAAAGATATCAGCCCCTCTCACAAAGTTGACCAAGAAGAATCTAGTGTTCAATTGGGACTTGGATTGCGAGTTTGCTTTCCAACGACTAAAAAGGGCTCTTACAACAGCCCCAGTTTTGACGTTGCCAGATGGAAGCAAGATGTTCACAGTTTATACAGATGCATGTGGTACAGGGCTAGGCGCTGTCTTAATGCAAGAAGGAAGGGTAGTAGCTTATAGCGGAAGACAGTTGAAAGTGCATGAAAAGAACTACCCGACTCACGATCTGAGTTAGCCGCCATTGTCTTTGCACTCAATTCTTGGCAACACTATCTCCTAGGTGAGAAGTTCGAACTTTACACTGACCATAAATCGTTGAAATATCTTTTCTCGCAGAAAGATCTTAACTTGAGGCAACAGAGATGGATGGAGTTTCTTGCCTCGTATGATTTCAAATCTCCTACACTCCGGGCAAAGGCAACGTAGTGGCAGACGCGTTGAGCCGAAAGAAACTAACCCTAAGCCCGTTGTTTGTTGAAAGACAAAGCCTAGAGTTTATATCCAGCTTTGACTTTAGGCCCTCCTCCGATTTTGTACCAGGCTTTCTAGCATCTCTCGAAGTACGCCCGACTTTAGTGGACTCAATAGGGACAGCACAACGCGAAGACCCTCAGCTTGTGGAGACGATTGATAGGCTAATTAGGGGTGATACTTCAAGTCACCTCAACAGATACTCCATCGACGATAAGAGTTGGCTAAGGCGAGACGAAAGACTATGCGTCCCACAGGCAAGGGATTTAGTAAAGACGGTTCTCGAGGAAGCACATCACTTCAAGATGAAGATACATCCAGGCGGAGATAAAATGTACAAGGACATAAAAAGAACTTTCTTTTGGAAAGGCATGAAGAAGGACGTGGTAGATTTCGTTTCTAAGTGTGTGGTGTGCCAACAGGTTAAGGCGGAACAGAAAAAGCCTGGCGGTCTGCTCCATCCTCTAGAGGTCCCACAGTGGAAGTGGGATAACATCTCAATGGACTTCATTGATGGGCTGCCTAGGTCTAGGAGAGGCAACACTAGTATTTGGGTAATAGTGGATAGGCTTACTAAAAGCACCCACTTTTTACCTGTCAAAAGTAAAAGAACTGCCTCATCCCTAGCATCTCTTTACCTCAAGGAAATTGTTCGACTCCATGGAATACCATCCAGCATTGTTAGTGACCGAGACCCTATCTTCACAAGTGGGTTTTGGCGGAGTCTGCAAGAAGCGGTAGGCTCACAGTTATGCTTGAGCACAGCCTATCATCCCCAAACCGACAGCCAAACAGAAAGAGTGAATAGAGTTTTGGAGGACCTTTTAAGACTGTGCATCCTTGACTTCGGAGGGACGTGGGAAGACCATCTTCCTTTGGTGGAATTTGCCTACAACAACAGCTACCAAGCAACCATCGGAATGGTGCCCTTCGAAGCTTTATATGGAAGACCGTGCCGATCACCCACTTGTTTGTGGGAGTCTACTGATATGCTCATACTTGGACCAGATATGATCCGAGAGACTTCAGAAAGGGTAGAC
The DNA here is from genome assembly GCA_030737875.1 of Allium sativum. Classification (NCBI taxonomy): domain Eukaryota; kingdom Viridiplantae; phylum Streptophyta; class Magnoliopsida; order Asparagales; family Amaryllidaceae; genus Allium; species Allium sativum. The sequence continues at coordinate 35,652,172 of JASFAX010000020.1, read as the reverse complement.
TTAATACGAAGAAGGATGAAGACGGCCCAAGACAGACAAAAGTCCTACGCCGATAAGAGGAGGACCGACCTTGAATTTGAGGTTGGGGACAGAGTTTTTCTTAAGGTATCTCCGATAAGGAACGTTGTTCGTTTTGGAACCACAGGAAAGCTAGCACTAAGGTTCGTAGGGCCATTCCCTATCATCAAGAAAATTGGGAAAATGGCCTATAGATTGGAGCTACCCGAAAAATTGGCCGGAGTTCACAACGTCTTTTACGTTTCACATCTCCGAAAATGTCTACATGAATCTGCTGAAGTGGTAGAGCCAAATATCCTAGAAGAAGCTGAAGTGGAACGCGAAGCAACCGTGAGGAAAGTTCCAACCCGCATATTAGGAACGGAAGTGAAGAAGCTACGCAACCGCGAAGTCAAGCTCGTCAAAGTTTAGTGGAGCGACGCCGAGGGAGACGCAACTTGGTAAACTAAAGCTAGAATACGCGCAGCCTACCCTTTTTTTTCGAGGGTACATCTTTTATCTTTCTTTTTCCTTAAGTTGCGCTTTTATCTATCTTTTTATGTAAATCTCCTCGACCTTATCTTTTAGGAAGAAACCCTTTGGATGAAAACATGTAATTGAAACATGTTATGGATGATGGTTGCAAGTGGTTTCAAGTGATTGCCAGTGGTTGCTCGAGGTTGCATATACACACACAACCTAGGTTTTAGATCAGCTCAGTCACTTCATATTGCATATGCATAAATGTATTTATATTCGTATATGGTTGAGGTTTAATGTGTTGTCATATGGATGTTGCATTTGTATGAATGATTGTGCACTCATGTAGAATCATGGATAGGAGAATTTGCATACATAATGGATTCATGGCACTTACATAATTAGCATTAAGGAGGTCAACTGAATCAGTAGACCGCCTGATTTTGAATTAGATAAGTACATATACACACACACACTTCGCATATGATCATGAATCATTAGAAGTCTTTTAAGGACAATGGATGCTCGTGTTTGGTGGATGAGTAGATGGATGTTTGGATGTTAGGACGTACATTCTTCCTGAACTTGAAGATTTCGGGGACGAAAACCTTTTAAGTGGGGGAGAACGTAACACCCCGTGTATTCTATAACAGTGAAATTCACAAATTAAAGTATAATTAATTTCAAATCAAATAATTAAGGAAACGGGATACGCCATTGCGTTCATCTCAGAATTCTGCTTGAGATAGAGTCCGAGTTTACATAAAACGGACTCCATATGAAGAAGATATGGCCTCCGGAAGTTTCAGAATTCAGTTTAAAATTCAAACAGACCAAAACAGCTTAGAAAAAACAATTTAAAATTCAAAATCGGGCCCAATTGGCCAAGGCGGGAATTTTCCCGCCCAAGGCACCAAGGTCGACTGGGTAGTCGACCTGGGGCTACCCAGGTCTACTGGGCAGTCGACCTCGGTCACCCGTGTCGACTGCCAAGTCGACACGGTGTCGACTAGCATGTCGACCTGGCCACTGAGCCAGGTCGAACCCAGCCCCCCCCCCCTGGCTGGCCTGGTCTGTGTTTGGTCGATTTTCTGAGCCTTGCCTTGTAACTAGGGCTAGGTGTCAGCTCCTAGTTGGTCTCTCCTTCAAACGAACGGCTATTATTAAACCAAGCTCCATCGACGGTCCAAATCAACTCACAAACGCTATAAAAAGGACCTAAGACTCACCTTAATACACACAAACAAAAATGGAGATGAGACCGTCATGCTGCTGAGGAGAGACTAGGAATAGCCGTCAGAAATTGAGAGACAATTAGGAGATAATTTGAAAGCTTAAAGCAATGTCAATTAAAATCAAAGCAACGCCTACAACAAAGGATAGCATCTCCAAATTCAGAATTCAGATTCCTGAATTGAAGATACGTCATACGTTGTAAGTAGAGTGTTATTCTGATGTGAATAAATAATTACGTTTGATTTGTGTAAAATGAGAAATAGAATTGTAATCGATTTTTGAGGATAATAATCTATGTTCGTATGTTGCGTTGATTCTAAACGATTTGGAATTGTTGTGGTATAACGATTGGATATTTGCAAGTATGAGATTTATGTTGGAAATTAACAACTACATGTTTGTAGTGGTTTAATTTAGATTCACGCAAGTATATGATTCATGTTAACAATCATATGTTGTCGTAGTTTATTTGGGATTCATGCAAGAATATGATTCACCATTATGCTAATATGATGTACATACTTTTATGATCACTTTTAGTGTGTAATTGGACTTGACTAAGTACTATGGTTTATGTGAATCTATGTTGGAATTGTCAAATCATACTTTTGTATTAGAAACAAAAGTAAGCATTTTTATGAACATGACTAAACTATGTTTGGTGTTATGCCTAGTTGAAAACATGTTTTAGGCCTATGTTGTTATCAAAAATCATATGGTGATATATGTGACACATAATTTAGATTTACATTCTAGTTGCAAGTTTACATGAATAGACTAAAAAAACATGATTTCATGTTTAGGTATGTTTATGCCATGATTATATGAATAGAATGATTCATGTTTAAGTATTGTTTATGCCATGATTATATGCTATTACAATGCAAGTTCACATGTGCCTAATTCATGTTAATCGAATCGTTATGTTGCAAGTTCATGCGTTCACACTCCCCTTTTTATGTTACCTTTTAAATACCATGTTATAAGCCTCCCCTTTTCATATAGCTAAGTTGGGTTTAAATGTTAAACCCAACATATCTTATATTGTAGCGAATGTGTAAAACGGGGGTAATGATGTTTGGGTTAAAATATAAAAGATATGTGTTGGCATATTTGACGCATGCCAACAACCTTGAAAAAACAATTAAGTAGTATAAATAAATTTTACCCAATAAAGATGAATTTGAATATTGGGCCGCAAATATTTACATATGAAAAGAAAAGAGACAAAATATGTAAGTTTAGCAAATATGACGTGTTTGACCCAAGGTTGGATTGAGTTGTTATGTAAACCTGCCCGGAACCGCCCGGCTGTCCAGTTGTCACAACAATACCTATCCAATGTGGGTGGTTAAACACGGAGCCCAATAAGGACCCGAGGTTAGACTGAGTTGTGGCGTAAGACTGCCCGGACCCAATCGGCAACAGGCAGCCACAACAATACCTGTCTAATGTGAGAGGTCAAGGCTTTAATAAGACAATTAAGGTTGAGTCAGGATTGATAGGATTAAGTAAATTGAATTAATACTTAATCAAAATGGAACATGCTAAACTATACAGACTAATTTGGGGTTAGGTTTACAAAACACTTAACCAACTCAGCATGTTGGTTAGAAATAGAAAACCTAGTAGCGGGGGACCCTTTTCAGTAGTAACACTACAAGGTGTATTAGGATACCCTGAACTAGGCAGGGTGGGGCACGATTGCTGGGCTGACTGTAAGAGGTCTAATCGACGGAGGTGGTGCAGCAGTGTAGGTTCTAATGGGGTGCGGGCGTTCATACACTCTGGCGCAGAAAAATAAGGCACTGGGCACCAGTAGCATACCTGTGCATTCTAGAATTGTGTCGGGCCGCCACCATGGGACTTGATACACCCCATGGTGGGACCAGCATAGGTAACTACAACAACGGGGGCCGTAAGACACATGTTACCACGCGAGTAGGAGCCAATCAACAGAAATGGATCACTTCACCCTGATTATGAGGTGCCGGTTGAGAACTAGTTTATATGGGTGCAGAGATTAATATGGGGTACGATAGTATATTCGACTCTAGACAACTTAACTTAGTTTATGGTGCTTTCCCATTTCTAGTTTATATTTATCATACCCAGTTCTTTATTCATAGACTGAATAGTCCTAGACTTACTCAGCCTTTATGTCTGACTCTACTTTTCTTTCGTCCCTCCCCCCCCCCCCTAGGTCCACAGGGAGGGAATACCACAGCTTGACCAGCTTTCACACCCAGCTTGAAGAGAAAGAATGTATTGCTTGGATCTTTTTCGTTTTGGACTATGGCTTTGGACAGCAATTATGGGACTTATGCAGTTTATTTATGTTTTCTTTATGCTTCTTTAAATAATGTAATCAAGACAGTTATGAAGATGTTATGTTTTTGGAAGAATTGTAAGACAATTATGGCATGGTTTGTGTAACACGTATTTTATTGAAATAAAACTTGTTGTTGTTTTCAGCTGTTCAAAAATATGTGTTCTTATATTTGTCTTGTATATCTGTGACTTATACTTATAAACCTCCACCAAAATTAGGGCATTCCCTTTGAGAGTGACCCTAACGGAGGTGGGGTGTTTCAAGAATCATGTCTTTCTAAACTAAATTAGGGTATTAAGGAGAAGTGGCCAGAATGCATCTTTCGGAATGAGTAGAAGCCTTGGTCCATCATATGGAGTAGAGTCTTTGAATGATGTTTGGGAGTTTTCCCCTTGGAATAATAGAAATTAGATCCAACCCAGATTCGGGTTATTTAACAAAGAGCTAGAATCCTATTTCTATAATTTAATAGAATTTCCAAAATAACACAGAGTCATGTATTGAATAGAAGTCCCAAATTAACCAGATTCAGGCATTTAATAGAAAACCAAAAACCCACTTCTGGTATTAATAGAATTCACCCCCCTTTGGGTTTGGTTTTTTTGTGAAGCAAAGGATGTACATGCTTCTTTACCCACTCTCTTGGTCTCTTATTGTTAGAACATATGATGTGCATGTTTTTTTTGGCCACTCTCTGGGCTTGCGCATCTAGTGCATTATGCTATCTTATCCACAAACAGGGCCTAAGGTCATTCCTTACTCCCTCTAGGACGCGCCTTATCCTGACCGTCGTAGGCGATGATAGGTCGTAGATGCTTTAATAGGGCCATCTTACACACGGAATTAAGGCTTACTCTTTTAGTGATTTATCCTAACCATTGCACGCGGTGATAGGGGCTTACACTCCAACCCCCTCTAAGGGTTACCTTATTCTGGCCATTGTAGGTGGTGATAAGGGTTGGCGTTCCCTTCTGCAGGTAACACAGAACATAAGTAGATGTTGGGCGTTATGTTCCGTGAGCAGAGGTAGGACATGCTTAGTTTGTAGCAGAGGGATGGTGTACTCTTCTGCGAGTAGAGGAAGGGCATGCTAACTAGAAGCTCAATTATGGCCATTTCTTGTGCGGGTTGGAGGATTATGCTTTTGATGCTTCAGCATGGCCCTTTATGATTCAGCCGTAGAGAAAGACTTACACAACACCACCCCTCCAGGGGTTCCATGCCCTGGCTAACTAGGTGGTGACAAAGGTTTTTATCTGTTTGCGCTTTGACCCATCTTTGGTCATTTTGAGTTTTTAGAGGGTTTATGTTCCCAAAATTATTTTGTCAAATCTTTTCTTGAAGAATGTATCGTTGTGGTCGAATAAGCTATCTTTTCCATACATGTGTGGTTTAACTCAACTTAAGAAGTTGCTAATCATCCCCTCTAGGACTCTGGCGTGATTGTTTAATGTGCATTTATCATATGATAGTAGCAATAAGGCCCTCCAACTTAGCTTCGTTCTTAGGTTCATTCTTTAACGAGGGCCAAAAGTTTAACTCGTGCTTATTTAAGAAGTAGATATCCTCCATTGTTGTAGTAAGCTCACATCATTTTGGTAATCTTAACTCGAAAGTTTTCTTTCGATGTCGGAATTTTGCCTTTTTACTCCTTGATTCAATATTTCGTCATTGTCCTTGAACTTTCTTTTAGCCGTGCTTTGGTACAATGGCATACTCCTTTTAGATTCTTTCGCAGTAGGATAAGCATAATGTTTTTTAATCCTTTGCCTGAATATCATTCCCTTAACCTGTGTTTGGATGGATTCCTTGATACAAAGAAAAGGGTTATGTTCTTCCGTTGTAGAATCACTTGGGGAAAAGATTGGACTTAGTCCCAAATGGAAAGGGTTAATGCTACAATGATTGGGATCATAAGGCTCTACATCTCCTTCTTTATCTTTAATATGTGAGGTTTCTAACTTGACCTTTTCGAATGTCCATAGCCCATAAATGCTTGATGCAACCATGGGATCTCATTAGTTACTCGATGAGGCCTTCTATTCATGATTTCTGCTTCTTCAAATCCTAGTTAAACTTAAGACGGAACAACACAGTTATATATGAGGTAAGGTTAACTACAGGGTCAGAGGTTCATGCCCTCCTTCTCGCGACAAAATGTTAACGGTATTTTTCATCAACACCATAGATAGGTCTAAGGAGGTGGACATAAGGGGAAAATCGGTTTATCTAGCTTTTTCATGCTTGAGTTAGTTCACTATTTCCTTTATATTTAGGTCTTAGCATGAAAGGATAGTTACCCTTGCCTCGGGTAGTGAGTATAACGTTTAAGTGACTTAAGAACCAACAGTTATCTTAGGACAGGGCTTCCTTAAGCACAATACACAGTAGAAGGCTAAATGGCTTGTGTGAAGGGGTTCTGCAATGATTTGGTGGAAGGATATAAGCTTCAGTAGGAGCCCATGTGTAATGACCCGCATTCAACGTATCGCGGGATCGTGGTATATTTATTTCTTTTTCCAAAGAGGTTGTATAGTCATGTAACTTTGGGGAACGACTATTGGGGTCATTTCCCATGTTCACGACTTTTGCCAATTTTTAACTGACCATTTTGCCCCTAGTTGATCCTGTTTCGGCCATAACTTTTGAATGGTAAGGAATTTTGACCTCAAACCACTTCCATTTGATTCGGATGATGGTTTACCTTTCCGTAAAGTGGTCGCATTAGCCAAACAGACTCACCATTTGGGAGATATGGCTGAAACAAAGTCTAGAAGGTGAAAAAACCGGGCCTAATTAGGGTGATTAACAACTAGGCCCAAAACCCATTTCGGGATTAGGGTTATGGGGAGGCAGAAATCAGTTACTAAACGATCTATATTCGTTTTCTCATCCGCCTAAACAATTCTCTAATCCTAGCCATGGCCTCTACCTTCTAATTTCATCCCAAATCGCTCTCTAATCAAGGATTAAGCTAATCTACGTCAAATCAAGGAGAAATAGGACCAAATCAGAGTTGGAGCTGTTGTGTTGCATAGAGATTCGACCAAAATCAGGGATATTTTCAAATCTAAGTTTTATTTTTGGCTAAGGTGAGTGATTTCCATTGTTTTTCACTAATAACGGCTAAGTAGGGGTGATTTGTGTTAATTAGTGAAATTATAACTCAGAAAAATATGAAAAATATTGTAAAATTCTAAAATATTATTTTAGCGCTCTAAAAGAAATTTGGGCTAATTTGCATAAGTTTTGCTAATGTATGCTTAAACATGATTAAGGGGAATTAAGGGGAAAATATGGGTTTTGGGTAATTGATCCATTTTAACATATCGTATTATTGTTTTGGTATTTATGGTTTACGTTGTATGTTGCTATGAATATTTGGTATGATTTATTATTGATTACCAAATTTAGAATGGTCGAAAACGCCATTGTATGGCATAAAACAGTGGTTGGAAAAGTTGCAAGAATTGGACCCAAACTGGATCGGATCGGTAGGAGGAAGCACAAAACGAATCATTTGTGAATTACCCCTTCCTCAGAAGTAGTTGGTGGAGCCACGAAGCTTGGAGGCATGAATCGATCCGTTTGCATCTGAAGCTCTCCGACCCGAACCTCTGACCCGAACCGTGGATTTCGACCCGACCCGGAGTAGGAATTCGTTACGAACCACTTGCTCCTCTACGAACCAACCCGATTCTCCGAGAAGGCACCACGAGCAGAACACCCGAACCGACCAGACGGCGAGGACCACGAATAGGAGCATGTACCATGAGCCGAACCACTACTGAAGGATCAAACCAAACCGTGAACCTTGGACCATTGGCGTGAAATATGAACCAAACTGGGAGTACGACCTAAAGCGAAGAGAAGTGAGGAAATACCAAACCGATCCAGAGGAGACCAAAACCTGAGATGCAAATGTACTCCAAATGAGAAGTTGTGGCTCAGGATCCAGACGAGAACCAATGAGTTAACTTCATGAGTTGGGCTTTGCTACTGAACGCGTGATAAGGGGTTATCGATGTCTATAACTTTGGATCACTAGGGAGTAGGGAGTATGTGGACGGATTCAGGGCCACGTTTGCCTAGGTAGGACTATTGTCTATGGACCAATTAAATGGGGTCATTTGTAAGGATTTCCATGGGGCAAGCTTGGTGGTAGCAACAGTTATACAAGTCGGACTCCGTCACTACCTCAATAGGTCCAGTAATCAAAGTGGTAGATATCGTATACTTTACGCACAGAGTGAGAAATGTGTGGATGATTACTATGCTTGATGTTTTGCTATCACCATGACATGCACACCCCCTCCCCTCTATATTTACACCGTATGTTGGTGTCACCTTAGAGTATTGTACATCTTATTATGCTAACTCTTTGTTTGAGGGACCAGGTTCAGGTACGGTTTAGTATACCTGTGATTGTTCTGTTTTGCTACTTATCGCTCGTACTAGACTATTGTCTGACCCAGAGTTATATGTCACTTGTTATTACTCTGGGTGCTCTTAAACGGGCAGACTAGAGTCAAGTCAGGTGATTATGCATGAGTAGCTTTACCGGAGATGGGCAGGAGGCTTCCGCGTATGATATATATATATATATATATATATATATATATATATATATTCTCACTTTGTCACTGGTAGTCACTACTTTAGGCACTAGTAGTGCACCTTTCTTATATTTTTTTTGGAGACAGTTTTAAAAGTTGTAATAATGATGATGTAGAACATAAGCTGTATTTTAATTTTCCACTGCTATGGTGGTTTAGTTTTCAGCTTATGCACTGTCTCACCTGTTTTATGTCAAAGTTATGTTATTATTATATTTTGTTCCATGCGCTATGAGATATACTATAGGTTTCTTGTTTGTTCAAATTCCTTTCCTTCCCTTTTTTTGGCGACCATCCCATGCTAGTCGGGCACTAGCATAGCGCACTTTCATTAGAAATGTCGGCTGGAGTGGGGCGGGCCGTCACACTTGGTATCAGAGCTCTAGGTTGCGTAGTTAACCTAGGGAAAGACACCAGGGAGAGATAGTGTATGCATGTATATGAGAGCGCGTATTTATGATATTTTGTTTTTCAAAAGCTATATATATACTATTATTATAGCTAAGGATGAAGTCGCACTGCATCGGCACCACTAAGGAGATGGTAAATCGTTTTCTCTTTATAGATTGAATGATGATTCGAAATACGGGAAAGGCGCTGAGGAACTCCGCATCAGGAGTTGAAGAAGAAGCGGGTTCATGGGCCAACAATGGGAATGTCCCTGACATAAAGGAGATGTTTACTCCTTCATGCAAGAGATGCTTAGGGCTGCTCTGGGAGCAGTTCCTAATGCTACTAATGATGGTGGTGTAGTAGTGAAGGTGCCTAGAGCTGGTCTCGCCAAGATTAACGAGGAATCCCAGAAAAATAGGAAACAGAACCAAGTTAAGGATGGCCAGAAAAAGAAGAACAAGAAAGATGTGTTGTGCTTTAGCTGTGGAAAGAAGGGCCACTATGCCAAAGAATGTCGAGCGAAGCCAGGGGAAAGGAAGTGCTTCAATTGCGGCCAAGTGGGACATCTTAAGAAAGAATGTCTGCAAACCCCTAAGAAGAAAAAGAGTGTGGAAGTGTACGCTATCAACGCTATTCCTTCTTCGTCGAATGCCCCAACTGCGGCAAAGAAGGGAAATTGTGTTGTTATTCAAGGTATGCTTCCTATTTATGAGGTTCCAGTTCTAGTTTGTTTGATATCGGGGTTTCCCACTCCTTCGTATCTTGTGACCTGATATATAGGTTTGGATTGGATCCTAAGATTGTCGATAGACCTTTAGTTGTGACGAACCCGATCGGTGGTTTGATTAGCCTTAGTAATACTTATCATAATGTTGTCCTATCGAGCCATGGATGTATGTTTGCTTGTGATTGCTTTGTTTTGGGTTCTACTAGGTTTGACATTTTTTGGGAGTCGATTGGATTCAAAGGTATGGGGTGGTGGTAGACCGCGAGGGGTCTTAGGTGACCATTAGAGCGGATGATGGGTGGAGCGCTGTTTGGTAACCTAACCAGTGATGAGGTGATGGCAAGTTTTCTATACCGTTTAGCAGGCTACCTAGTGATGGGGTGATTGCTAGTTTTATAGATTCCATCGACATCCCGCATGATGAGTTGTCAGATGTGCCCATTGCTGGCTAGTATCCGGACATCTTCGAGGAAGTGACCGGACTTCCACCACACCGAGAGATCGTGTTTCGAATTGATTTACTGGAAGATGTCAGGCCTATGGTGATGCGAATTGATCGCATGGCGCCAAGGGAGCAACGAGAGATCGGGGTGCAAGTAAGCGATTTTTTGAGGAAGGGATTTATCCGAAGAAGCATCTCCGAGTTGGGAGCACCCGTTATATTTGCCATTAAGGCGATGGGTACCTTCGCTTATTTGTGGACTCAAGTTAAAAATGGATTTAAGGGTAGCTCTTCTGATGGAGTGCCAAGGAGTCGTTGATAGTTTGGAGTGTTCTAGGTGGACTCAATGCAGGGGTATCTTGGGACGCCGACTTTCCTTGGATCCTTTGGACGTAATCTAGTTATCCTCAGAGGATAAACGTGCGTTGGACGTGCAATAGTCCGTTTTGAGCCGGGGCTTCCATTAGCCCTTATATTGGTTGGACCAGTCATTCGGGTATCGATGTTTTCACGGTTTTAGCGGATGATAGACAGGACGTGTCCGATGAATTCTATGGATTATTTATGACCTTATGTTGATGTTCTCTTTGGTTCAAAAATGGTAATAACTTCGAAGTGAGATTCTTGGGCCATGTTGTTTCAGAGAATGGTATTGCCGTGGACCCTGCGAAGGTGGCTACGGTACAAGATTGGACTACGCCCAAGAATGCAACAGACGTAAGAAGTTTCTTGGGATTAGCTGAATATTATCATAAGTTTATCCAAGACTTCTCCAAGATAGTAGCACCGTTGACACAGTTAACCAAGAAGAATCAAGTTTTCGTCTGGGACGAAATGTGCGAGAATGCACTCAAGAGTCTTAAGGAAAAGTTAACATGTGCACCGGTGTTAGTCATTCGTAAGGAAGTTGGGTTGTAGCTTATGCTAGTCGACAGGTGAAACCGCATGAGAAAAGATATCCGACCCATGATTTGGAATTTGCAGCGATCGTAGTTATGTCGAACATGTGGAGACATTATCTCTTGGGAGAAAGATTCTGGTGCGAATTTTTTGGCATATGCAGGCTCCAGGTGCGAATTTCTGCTTGTGCCCTCCTATTTCATGACTTCACACTTCAAAGGGACTGGAATTTAAGACCTTGGGATCTCTATAGAGCTCCATTAATGGCATCCTCCATTTGAGGAAGATGAAGGGAAAAAGTGTCCATTTCTTAATATATTTACAATATGATAATTATGACATCATATATTTGGAATGATGACATCATCTAGCTTAGAGATGAATGTAATGAAATGTAATGAGATGTCATGAGAGGGTCTCATACTTGTAACTTTGAGTGATTAATAATATTCCAACAATGCTCCAAAGTGAACATTGGCCCTCATGAGGCCGAACTACTATAAATCTTTTGTGTTATTTAATTCTTTTCTACACTCGTCTGTGCGACCAAAATAACTATTCCTAGTAATTGGAATCTTTTGTGTTAGGACATTTTTTCCCATCAACAGAGTGTAAAATGGAAGTGTGCATGTCATCGTGATAGCAAACATCAAACATAGCAATCATCCTCACATCTCTCACTCAGTGCGTAAAGCATACTATATCCATCGCTTTGATCACCAAATCCATTGGGGTCATGAAAGTTCCATACCTCATTGGACTCTGTATAACTATTACTATGACCATGCCCGTCTGGTCTATAGACAATAACCCTAACCAGTCCACACCTCCCTGGCTCTGGTTTGTCTACATGCCCCCTCGCTCAACGGTAAACCGAAGTTATAGTTATCGATGACCACTTTGCACATGTCCTACCGAAATGCACAACTCTAGAAGTTAACTCTTTGGTTCCCATGTAGATCCTAAGTAGTAACTTCCCATTTGGACTTCCTTTGCATCTCGGGTTTTGGTCGTATTAGTGTTCGGGTCTCCTTCTCCTGTCCAGTTTGGTTCAAGTCTCCTCCTCCTATCCGGTTTGGTTCCGGTCTCCTCCTCCTATCTGGTTTGTTTTGAGTCTCCTCCTCTACAATGTTCGGTTTGGGTCTCTTTCTCTATCCAATTCGGTTCGGGTCTCTTTCCCCTAAGCGGTCTGGTTCGGATCTCTTCCTCCTATCCAGTTCGATTCTCCTCCTCCAATCCGGTTCGGTTCGGATCTCCTCTTCCTATCCAGTTCGGCTTGGGTCTCTTCCTCCTATTTGGTTCGATTCAGGTCTCTTTCTCCTATCCAGTTTGGATCGGATCTCCTCCTCCTATCTGGTTAGGATCGGGTCTCCTCCTCTTAACCAGATCGAAACTCTGCAATTTTTCCAGTAAGCTATTCTCACCAAACGACAGCGTTTTCAACCATTCCAACTTCCCTGTGCAATCATAAAACATACCAAATAGCCGTAGTAACATGTAGAATCAACCAAAAAACATCAAAACAAAATTCACATGTTAATTTAGATAAAACATACCCAAAGCTATGATTTTCCCCTTAACCATGCGATTTTCTCCTTTACCATGTCTAATTGTAGGATTAGCAACTTAATCCAAATTAAGCCAAATTCATACCAATGACATAAAATTTGATTTTAGAATTTTCACATATTTTTCTATAATTTTTAGATGTATAATTTCGCTAGTTATCAACAATTACCCCAAATTGGCTATAATTGGTATATAAACATGCAAATAACTTGCCTTAGCCAAAAATAAAAGTTAGATCTAAATTTTTTACTGATTTGGCTTGGATCACAATGTGATGCAGTGGCTCTATCTTGAATTTGGTGCTAATTTCGCTTGATTTGTTGAAGATTTGATCAATTAGTGATTAGAAAGTGATTAAACAGAGTTTTGGAAGATGGAAGCCATGATTAGGGTTAGAGAAAGGTTTATGGGAGCTAGAAAATTAAAAGGAGATGATTCTCTAACTCCTTTCAGCCCTTCCATAACTCTAATCGCAAAATGGGTTATGGGCCTAGCTGTTAATTACTTAATTAAGCCCGATTAGGTTGTTTTTCCATCTTCAAATCTTATTTCAGTCATATCCCTCAAACTATAAGTCCGTTTGATTAATGTGACCACTATTCAGAATAGGAAACCATTATCCAAATGAAATGGAAGTGGTTTCCGGTCAAAACTCCTTACCAGCCAAAAGTTATAGGCAAAACAAGATTCGATAAGGGCAAAATGATCATTTAAAAATCGTAAAAAATCGTGAATGTGGGAAATCACCCTTGTAGTCGTTTCCCAAAGTTACACGACTATATGACTTTGTATGAAAATAAAATAAATATTCTATGATCCTCTGATACGTAGAATGCGGTTCGTTACAGTAATGTTGTGACTTCAAAGTAAATTCAAGTGGAAATATTCAAAGTGTTGTATGTGTTCGTTGATCGGTGCACAATAACGAATGAGGTGGCAACCCAAAGGTCGTAAGTTGGTGGATAATGGTTTCTTTAAAAGGTAGCTTGAGCTATGAAAAGTCGTCAAGTTAGATGACTAGAGATACGAAGGCCGAGAGATTATCGTTGTCATAAGTTATAGCAGGCTCAAAACATGGGTACAGTGGAGGCACCCAAAAGACTGCAAGGTTGTTGGTCGAGTACTCTGGGTATCGTTGAAAGGCCAAGTTGTTAAGGTTGGACAAACATGCGGGTCGTTGGATGGCGTATGGAGTTTATGGTAGAACTTGGGTTACCATTAGCCCTTAACATATGGCAAGGTTTGACGTCATACGATTAACAATGGTTTCAAAGAAGTATTGGCGGTGATAGCCAGAGTTTGTCATGACTGATTAGTTGCCATGTTTGAACCGTCTCATGTAGACTGTCCAACATCGAAGGAGATGTTCCTTGGGTGCTTGTCTAATACTAGTTTAGGTCTCGGGGGCTTGTGCTTGAGGGATGTTGAGCTAGAATAGGATGGTTTACATATGATATATAATTTGGATGTCAAGAGTGATTTGCCATGACTGAATGGGTGTTCTGATTTCCGTGAATATATGGTTGAAAATGTTGTTGTAAAGGCTATCACTATCCGATGTGGAGAAGATAAGGTTGAGTTCTTCTCTGGTGTTGTTGGTAGATTACTATGTTTATCTACCCACTCTCATATACTTATTGTTGATGTTTGTTAGCTGTTTTATTGCTCACTAAGAGTACTGTCTAACTCAAGGTTCTATTTATCCCTCTTATTACCTTGGGTTGTTTATCCGGTTGTGGATAGGCAGACTCGGTGGCAGGTAACAGGTTATAGCTTAGTGAGGACGATGTTGCAGATGGGAGGCGAGCTGGAGGTTTACGCACCAGTTTTATTACTATCTACTATTTATGTTTTTGCTGTTTGAGTTGCTTATTGAGTGTCGTAGTGAGACTTTATGTAAAAACTTTTAAATTTCCTATGTTGTATGGGTAAACTTTAAGGATGTTATTAAAGTTTCAAAAGTTTGTTATATGATGTTTCACTCTTATTACCTGTTGTATATGTTCTACTACAATTTATACTTGCGCTGTGAGTTTTACGACAGGTTTCGATTGTGTTTAATTTTGATGATCATCCATAATTGCTTGGCACATCTTTCAGCGCATAGTTCCTCTTGTTTAAGTGTAGGGTTTGTAGGCGGTCGTCACAATTCTCTGACTTACTCACTATGTCCATACTACTAACATGAGTATAAACACGTTCACATTCACTTACATCTATGTCCCTTTCCATATTCTCTGATCCTTCATTTGCTCTAATGTCCACTTTGGGTAATTCGATATTTGATTGTGTAGCAATACTATGGATGAGAATACTGAAAATTCATAAAATGTTTTCTTTTGAATGTCAAAGGTTTCACATACAAAATCAACATGTTAATTGTATACTTTTCGCATGCCGCACACTTGAATGTTATAACACTTATGTGTAGGTACATAAAAGACGACATGTAATAATTTGAAGGTCCGGTAGTGCAAAACGGTGTTAGTTATTATGGAACATAACTGGATCCAAAACCAGCATGTTAACTATATATCTTTCACCTACCTCTGACTTAAATGTTGTAACTCAAATTGTATAGGATATACAAAAGGCAACATGTAATAATTTGAAGGTCCAACAATGCAAAATGGTGTCGGTTGTTATGGTACGTAACTGCATACAAAACATAGTACTTAACAACTACAAAATATCACATGTTTAGAGATCAAACAGATAACCAAAATAGCATTCACCTTTCCATTATATGTGTGAAGAACTCTTGAGTTGAATAAGGATAGTTGAACTGAATATCATATTGACAACCTATAAAGGAGGATAACAAAAAAACCATGTTGCTGACCGTAAGCTGCTATAACACATAGAGTATTCAAGCTCGACATTGCATTTTATGACCAATTCTGACATTCTCCATTCTTCCACAAAAATCTTTACCTTCATGCATTTTTATATTTGTGGGTGTTATTGGTTTTTCTACTTGAATCCATCTACTTTCTATAATAAAAGTTCGATAGAATTCAATGTCACTAAAAACAATAAATCTACATCACTATCGTCAGCTATTTTAATAGGTTTTCAATTTGCAATCTAAAGGCTAATTACATTCTAAATCAATATTGAATTCATCATAATTAATCATAGTCGATCTATATATCTACTCTTTCAACTAAACCTTATTACATCCTCAAATAATTTTTACCAATTTATGCGACCCTTCAACAAATTTTCCAAAATTATACTTTTCTTTCACTAACTCACCATCATAATAACATATGGTAGGAACACATTTATGAGTCGTTCTACCTACAAACCTACAATTTCAATATTTCAATAATGAATCAACCATCAAGCCAAACTAAGTCAAACATTATTAAATTAAGATTTATCAGCCTTACATTCAAGAATAGATGGAATCAATAACTCACTGATTGT
The DNA here is from genome assembly GCA_030737875.1 of Allium sativum. Taxonomy (NCBI): domain Eukaryota; kingdom Viridiplantae; phylum Streptophyta; class Magnoliopsida; order Asparagales; family Amaryllidaceae; genus Allium; species Allium sativum. The sequence continues at coordinate 35,636,048 of JASFAX010000020.1, read as the reverse complement.
TGAGTAGATCTACTACGAACCAAATAAAAATTTAACAATAGTTAAAAAAATATGTGGAATGAGTATTTTTTAATGTTGAATTGTGAAAGAGTAAGAGGGATGAATGTAATATAAATAGATCTGGGCGACATCCGAAATAACATATGATGGCATAATTTCAGATGTCGCCAATAGGATAACTACTATTGGTGGCATCTAAGATGCTGCTTTCATAAAAAAATTGATTAAAAATAATAATTGACGGTATCTCGAGTGCCACCAATTAGCCATACATGGCCTAAAATTTCATATATTTGTAAGAAGTTTGAAAAGTAACATATTTTTGTTATAAGTAATAAAACTTACTCAAGTTAAAAAAAAGTTCCTATAATATATTATAACTATAATCACATAATATGATTGTAACGGGTCTAATTACTAGAGCATTATCAGCAGAGGGTCGGTTAAGAAGTAATCGGAGTCAGTTGCGATGTTTTGGGTTGCTTTAGAAACCTAGAAGGTTGCCAAATCAACCCAAGGGTTTTCTTCTGAGATATGCCTTAATCGGTTCATTTATAGCCGACTAAGATTGGCCGAATAAAGCGCTCATTTTTCATTTTTGGCTTGAGCATTCTTGTGTTGAGGCATATTTTTTTTTCTTCTCTTAGCGGACTTAAAATATGCCGTCTAGGACATTATTATTATTATTATTATTATTATTATTATTATTATTATTATTATTATTATTTTGTAACCAGCTTAAAATAAGCCGTCTAAGGTTCTGTCTACTTATTTTTCGATAGGAGAGTTGGAGGCCAATTAAGCTTGATTTAATCTCTAGCAACCTCGGATTGCGAATGCCCTTAGATACGTATGTTACACAACACAAATCCAATCCAAACCATAAACACAATCAAATGGACGTTACAACGCTACATAACTATAGACACGGTAGGGGAAAAAGAATCCCTACCTTGGATAGATACCATCTCCTCTTCAAACCCTAACAACTTTGGCCCATAAATAAAAGGGAAAACATATGCGGGGTTGATATAAGGGTGCGTTCTTAACCAACGCGAGCGGGGTATTTGAGCGTGGATTTTGAGCGTGGCATTGGAGTGTGGTACTGTAAAGAACGGGGAATGTGTTTTTAGCTGCGAACGGGGTATTTGAGCATGGTATCTGAGCGGGGTAATTGTTAAAATGATGGTTTTGATTTAATTTATGTACTGATTTTTAATTGGACCATTAAATCTATTTAGAGAATGCGTTTTTACTATGTTAAAAAGAAAAAAAATTACATTATGCATTAACAAATAGTCTACATTAGGCAATAAGCATTAATAATGCAGTGTACAACAAAACACTAAAATTCTTGTTGAAGGTGGGACTTGAACTCTGGTCACTTGCCAACAAGCTATGTGTACTTACCAAATGAGCTATGTGTACTTACCAAATGAGCTATGTAATCTTTCATACTAAAGTACGATCTAATTAGTTAATTATCGCTGCGTCGGACGCGTCCGACGCCAAAGGGATAATTTCCAGCTTCTCCTTGGCGTGGCTGGGAGCGTGGTTGAGAGATTCTGGCGTCCGATGCGTCGGACGCCACCAAATCTGATTGTGGAACGCTCAAAGACTGCGAACGAACCCTAATTCTACAAAATAAAACTTAACATGATTAGAGGCTGGTGCTTAGTCATCATACACTGACGGCCATGTCGTATCTAATTATTGTATACATCAGTTCGTGGATTCACTAGCATGGGCCCACATTATAAAATCAGTTAGGGTTGTTATCGTAATGGTAACCGTTACCATTTGGCAAATACCGTTAGCTTTCCATTTTTACTGGTAAGCTAGAATTGCTTACCGTTACCAATCGACTGGTATACCGATAATCTGGTAACCGTTACACTGGTAATGGTAAATTACCGTTTGTCCTTCAAAGTTTATATCTTAACATGTTTTTTGTACATAATGCATATTTGTTATACTGTATGTAGTGCTAGTTTATAAAAAAACATAAATAATAAAGAAAATAAGTGTATTTAGAATTATTTCATCTAATTATTAAACTAAGTATAGTCATTTATTTAATTCTAAATGCATGTAATAAAGCATATCAGATGAATATACGTATATTTAAATTAATTGGTAAAATTACCGTTACCGCTGGTATTGAAGAAATGTTACCGATAATTTACCGTTAAAACTGGTAAATTTACCATTACCATACCGTTTTAACTGGTATACCGGTTTTGACTAAAAATGATTACCGATCGACTGGTACTGGTATGGTAATGGTAAATTTACCGTTACCATAACAGCCCTAAAATCAGTTACATATAAAAATCAATTCCTCGGACTGGGCGCGAGTCCTACGGAGTTGGCAGGTAATCTCGTTCTCATACACAAACCGGACTCACATCTTACACCACAGAGTCGTTTACCATCCATTCTTCACACATTTTCATCAAAGAAACAAAGGGAAGCAATGCAATACGTAGACTACCATTTGTGTGCTAGCTCTATATTCTAGGCCGTGTATTTGCACATCACGAACACGATTGAAAACATGATAAAAACAATTGATCATCACATGAACACACCAAAATTCATATCGTTAATACTTGCCTCATCAATAGCCTCAAAACATCTTAAGAAAACAAGAGCAACATGACTTAAAATCAACGGTGTGCGTCCATTTTACGCCTTCTTATTTAATTTAATTCATTAACACTTTAAATTTAACATTACTGTATAGTCATAATATTTACCAAATTTTTTGGTTATTGTAGATCAAGAAACCAAAGAAGATGATAGAACCAAAAATATGATTTAGTTGTCTTGATTTCAAACCATCTATCTGAATTTAGGAAAACATGAATCATAAATGATTCTGTTCGAAAACTGAATAGATTGAGACATCCAAACTCTTACTGAGATCTCTCGATCCTGAGCAAAACATATTTTTGAAAAGTTAACATAAAGATCTTTTAGTACAGCAACTAGTGCGTGGTGTTGCTGTCTGAAAAATCAGAATTTAAAATCTTATGGTTGTCACATATGGTATCTATTGGAAATTTATGTGAATTATTTAAAATATAGAAATAAGTGTATGATGGCTCCTATATGTGAATAGTTCCACATCATGGGATTATAAGAAAGGTGCAAGTGTTTATACTTGTTTCTAAGAAGTCATGTTGGGGCCTTGGGCATCCAATGCATGCTTTGTTATGAGGAGGGAGACCATGCATCATGAACACCACACACGCGCGCACGACCGACTCGACCCGGCCCGGTTCGGTTCGAGCTTGGGCTTGGGCTTGGGCTTGGGCCTTGGCTATGTGGTGTAAACACTTATATAGCCGACTTTATCATGAAGCGGTAAACTTTTGACCTGATTTTTCAGCAGATCCTATTTTTTCCTACTGCCCAGTATTTTCGATTAACTCTAATCCCCGTCTATATATTATCTTGAGTTGTAGACGAGATTAGTACAAAAAAATATTTTTTTTCTTCCTCCGCCATTAAAATATTCTTACAGAAATTTTCGAGCAGTTATTTATTTCGAAAGTGCAAATTTGCACTGATTTGTTGTGCAAGCAAATCTGTTACTGTTCTATGAGGCTATTTTATCCTAGAGGCGGTGGCGAGAGTACGAACTGGTTTTGTACCACCGACCAGATCGCCGAATCGTCTTCAAGAGAGTGACCTGGTCCGCGACTCAGCCATTGTTTCCTAACAATTTGAAGACGATCCATGAAACAATGGCTTCGACTGCCCCCATTTAAATTTGGCGACCAAAACATCTTCAACCTTGCTAATTTCTGATACCCGTCTAGGTTTTCTGTATTCATTTCTATGTTTATCTGTACATACCAGACCGCAGCTCCCACTCTCGATATTCACTAAAGATCCCAGATCTAATAATTTGGCCTGATTGAGCTTTCGGGTATACCCTGAATCTGAAGAAATACATGTATGGTGAAGATGGGATAGTTGAGTTGAGAGAGCTGATGCGCGGTCATAAAGAGAAGTGAAGCTTCAGAACTTGTTTCCTACTTGCAACTTAATGCCTGGTATGGTTTTAATTTTTTATCGTTTCTTTTGCTCCATGTGACGTTTGAAGTATGATAACTTATACAGTAATGTGCTTTGTCAATGCTGATTAAATTGGTTATGAATGCCGAAGCACATATACATGGTTAAATGTAATTACACACTCAAGTGATGACCACGAGGTTAAGCAAGTAGAAACACATGAATTGCGATGTTCAGACTGTATTATGATGCATAAATCTCTCGATTAATTTATATATATTTTTAGGGAAGATAAGAAGTGGCCAAAATAAATAATTGGTCAATACATTTGAAATGCATATGATTATATGGAAATGTCATTAAAATTGTCATTAATAGAATAAATATGATATTGGGAAATGTCACTAAAAATTTGACATTAATAGAATGTGTATGTTATTTGAAAAATGTCAGTAAGAAAATGTGTATGTTATTTGAAAAATGTCAGTAAGAATTGACATTAATAGAACACATATAACATTGGGAAATGTCACTAAAAATTTGACATTAATAGAATGTGTATGTTATTTGATAATGTCCTTAAGAATTGACATTAATTGGATGAATAGGTTTTTTGCATCAAATAAATTGACATAGTTTATATGCATACAAGTGAAAAGATTGAATATAGAACACCTTTGTTGCATACATGTGGATAATTTATGTTAGTCTCTGAGTTTATGAATATTTTCCTATGAGAAAATATAAATTCTCAAACATATGAACATCTCTAAAAAATAGTAAGCATCAACAACCGACCAGTAAATAACAGAATGGAATCCGCAAGGAAACCATAAATGATAGCAGCAATCAACCCATATGAATGATTCTTGACAGTTATTCTATAATACAACTGTAGAAAACCAGATCATATGACATGAATGTATTGGAACAGGCCAGGCCCTGCACCGCAGGCTAACCTGACTGAGGAGCCTCTTACGGCTATGATTACTGAGATTCGCCTTATTGGTGAATCAGAGGTTGGTGGGTAGACATTGGTGTTTCTAGCCATGTTTGCTATGATCGTGATACATTCACAATATACACGGTTGCTGACGATCAGAAAGTGTGTTGTGAGATTTTCGCACCACTTAAGCTGTAGAGACTGGAAATATGAAAATAAAACATATTATTGGAAAGACATTGATTCTTAAAGATGTGATGCATTTGTTATGTTTGAAACGTTCAAAATTGAAATCAAGCAAACAGGAAAATTAAGAGACTACATAGTGATAGAGGAACAGAATATGAATCAAATTCTATTCTGGATTTTTTATGCGATATATTTTACATAAGAGAACTGCACCATTTTCTCCTGAAATGGAAGGTAAAGCTAAAAAAAGGACCTTTACCGAATTAGTAATTGTCATTTTATTAAATTTTGGTGCAGCAAAACATTAGTGGGGGGATATTTTATAGACTGTATGTTATGTTCTGAATTGAATCCCCAAATCTGAGAATAAAATTTCGCCTTACGAAATTTTAGAGAAATATAAATCCAATATGTAATACTTTAGAACTTGGGGTTGCTTAGCATATGTTCGCATTCTAGACCCTAAGAGAATAAAATTGGCAAGTAAATCATACTAATGTGTATTTATAAGCTATGCTGTTAATAGCAGAGCATACAGAATTTATGACCTAAATACACATAATATATTTTGAATCAAATGATGCCAATTTTTATGAAACGAAATTTCTTTTTAAATTAAGGAATAGTGGGGGAACATCATGTACGCCTATTAGAACAGAACTTAAAAGTTCTGAAGTTGAACCTAGAAGAAGTAAAAGAGCAAGAACCGTAAACGAATTTGGTTCGAATTTTTGTGATTTTACTATAGAGGAGGATCCCTTAAACCTCCAAGAGGCCTTATCTTCTTTAGATGCAGATTTTTTGCGAGAGGCTATAAATAATGAGATGGATTCTTTGAAATCCAATAAGACTTGGCATTTGACATGTTTACCCTCTGGTTGTAAATCTATAGGCTGTAAATGAGTACTTAAAAAGAAAGCTAAAACCTGATGGGACTATTGACAAATACAAAGCACGACTAGTAGCTAAAGGTTTTAGAGAAAAAGAAAATATAGATTTCTTCGACACTTTTTCACCTGTAACTAGAATAACATCCACCCGGGTATTAATCCCACTTGCTTCTATTCATAATTTATTAATACACCAAATGGATGTCAAAACCACATTTTTGAACGGTGAATTAGAAGAAGAAATTTATATGGACCAGCCTGAAGGATTCGTAGTACATAGTCAAGAACATAAAGTATGCAAATTAGATAAACCATTATATAGTTTAAAACAAGCACATAAAAAAATTGATAACTTTAATCATTTCACATGGTTTTAAAGTTAATGAAAGTGACAAATGCATTTATTACAAATCTGAGAATTACATTTGCACTATTATATGACTTTATGTAGATGACCTACTCATCTTTGGGTCAAACATTAATGCCATAAACTCAGTCAAATCCTTGTTAAATGCCGATTTTTGATATGAAAAGATCTAGGTGAGGTGAGTGCAATCCTTGGTATTAAGATTACTGGGTAAAAAGGGGATTTTCTTTGGATCAATCTCATTAAAATGAGAATACTCTAAAGAAATACAATTATTTTGACTGTAAACCTGCATATACACCATATGGTCTCAGTGTAAAGTTATTTAGGAACACTGATGAAGGTGTAAGACAGTCTGATTTTGCGAGCATCATTGGCAGCCTTCGGTATGCCACTGAATGTACTAGACCCGACATTGACTATGTCGTGGGATTATTATGCAGATTTACCAATAGACCCAGTATAGAGCACTGACATGCTATTGAAAGGGTCATGAGATACCTTAAACGAACCATGAACCTTGGATTACATTATGAAAAGTTTCAAGCTGTACTTGAAGGATATTCCGATGCTGATTGGAATATTTTATCTGATGATTCTATTGCGACCAGTGGCTATATATTTAGCATTGCTGGAAGAACTGTTTCTTGGAAATCTAAGAAACAGAACATCTTGACTCAGTATACTATAGTGACTGAGATAAGAGCACTAGCCACAGCTAGTGAAGAAGCAGAGAACTAAAGAAATATGCTAGTTGAGATCCCTATACGGGAAAGATAGACACCAGTGGTGTAATCGATTGTGATAGTTCTACGGCTATTAGAAAAAGTATAGAACCGTTATAACAACGGTAGAAAATGACGTCATAAGCACAATATTGTAAAAGAACATCACATATATAGTGACGAAAGATTTGACGACTATTGAAAGAAAAACAGAACCGATAATACAACGGTAAGAAATGACAGTCGTATGCACAGTATTGTTAGAGGACATCACATATGAAGTGATGATAATTTGGCAGATCCTTTGACGAAAGGACAGACCAGAAAGAAAGCCCTTAATAATTCTAAAAGAATGGGACTATTGCCCTGAGATTGTGGAATCACGCACAATGGTAACCCGACCTAAATGACTGGAGACCCCAAGAAATAGGTTCAATGGGTAAAAACAAGTTGTGTAGTGATATAAGTAGAACATGCTATTTAATAAACTAAGAAGCATGTATTCCTGAAGTGATTAGAGGATGAGTTAATAGAAACTCTTAATGAGATCTATACTCTATTTGGAGTGGAGTACCTACGTTCAGGAGTACTCTTGATAGACTCACCTATGTGAATGTGGAAATGTGGCTGTTTCCTATGGAGTTTTGGGCAGAACTTCTAGAGCGTTCACTAAACTGGGATCGACGTGCATGGCCATAGATGCATGGGCTTATTTGATTGCACTATAGAAAAGGTTGTGTGTGGTTTGAAGTCAGGAATAGAGTTCAAGACTACGTGTCACTCTAGTAAAAATTTAATCTTACTCACTATGCAAAGGTTAAAGTCAGATGACACCTTGGTTTACGCACAGTCTTATGTTTTTAGAAACTGCTCGATAATATTTTAAAAAATTCAAGTGGGGGATTGTTGGAAATTTATGTGAATTATTTAAAATATAGAAATAAGTGTATGATGGCTCCTATATGTGAATAGTCCCACATCATGGGATTATAAGAAAGATGCAAGTATTTATACTTGTTTCTAAGAAGTCATGTTGGGGCCTTGGGCTTCCAATGCATGCTTTGTTGTGAGGAGGGAGACCATGCATCATGAAAACCAAACACGCGCGCGCGACCGACCGATTGACTCGACCCGGCCCGGCCCGGCTCGGTTCGGTTCGGGCTTGGGCTTGGACTTGGGCCTTGGCTATGTGGTGTAGACACTTATATTTTTGGACCAGAAAACCTTTACTTTCTCAATCTGTTTTTATGAAAAATATTTCTGAGTCGACTTTATCATGAAGCGGTAAACTTTTGACCCGATTTTTCAGCAGATCCTATTTTCTCCTACTGCCCAGTATTTTCGATTAACCCTAATCACCGTCTATATATTATCTTGAGTTGTAGACGAGGTTAGTACAGAAAAAAAATACTTTTTTTCTTCCTCCACCATTAAAATATTCTTACAGAAATTTTCGAGCAGTTATTTATTTCGAAAGTGCAAATCTGCACTGATTTGTTGTGCAAGCAAATCAGTTACTATTATATGAGGCTGTTTTATCCTAGAGGCGGCGGCGAGAGTACGAACTGGTTTTGCACCACCGACCAGATCGCCGAATCGTCTTCAAGAGAGCGACCTGGTCCGCTACTCAGCCATTGTTTCCCAACAGTATCAGATCTTATACCCTGTCAGAATTGCATGTATAAGGTTGCGCCTGTCAGGCGGTGTGATACTTACGTAGTTTACATGCACAACGCATATAAGATGAGTTCAAAATACTAAATGTGGCAGTGTGAAACATGGTGTAGTTGTCATACACGCTTCTGGAGTCCGTAACGATGGTCTTTCCTTTTCCACCGCCGATGAAGATGAAATCCTTATTTTTGGTGCTAATTGCACAGATCGCCAGGGAAATGCTGATTAGTTCGGACGGGTCTTTCAAGTACCCCAACATCTACTGCCGAATGTAGTTCGAGGCAATGCCGAACAAATCGTCGGAGCACATGTCCTGGTTGATCAGCACGCCGCTGAGCTAGGTCAACTCATCTTCATCAGAGGCAAAGCCCATGGTGGCACGGCCGCCGAGGATGGCGACGCGTTTGGATGGAGGCGTTGATTCTACAAATCGTCTGTAATCGTGGTAGAGGTGCTAGAATTTGTGAACTGTAGAAATGGGAAGAAAACGATTGACTTGGGAAAGTTTACCGGCTAAGCAAGTTAACAAGTAGACGGGATCAATATGGGAAGAGACTCCTAATACTTGAGATTAACTAAAAACAACCCAAACATGGGATTAATATGGGAAGGTACGTGAAACTTGGGATTAATCGTGTTAATTTGTCCTAAAATAAAAACAAACTTCGATCTCAAAATTCTTGACAGCAGAACCAATAAAATAAAGTGGAAAACAGTGAGAAGACCAATCTTAGCCAAAAAGTTGGCAAAAATTATGCTAAGTTTGAAATTTGGCCAAAAGGCTAACTTTTAGTGAAAAATGGAAAATGCGATGGGGTCCCCTGAAATCCACCTTTGTTCTAAAAAGTGGACTTTGTCCAAATTACAAACTTTGCATACTTTTGGCCAAAAAATATGCGAAGTTTGACCTTCTCCCTAAAATCCTCTAAAATAAAAACATATTTCAATATCAAAGTTCTCAATAGCATAAATAATATTATTTCGATTAGGCCTTTTATTCATTTCAACCTCCATAGAAACACAATTTCGACAACTCCCAACAAAATTCAAACTATTATTAGAGATCTTAAATTCAAATTGCTCACGAGGAAACAATGACTGAATTACATGCAAGAGAGCAAAGTAGGGCAAACGACATGGATTGATAATGCATTTAAATTAATATGTTTAATTGTTTTTTTATAACGATACTTCATCGATTCTAGCTTAATTAAGCAAATCCATCATAGCAGGCTAAGCGTAATAATGGGACGTGCAACATTGTTATGACATATTATAAAAGAAGGAAAAATAGGGCCTATAATAAGAACACTTGGTGTTGCAGTTTCTACCTTGGACGGTAGTTTATGAATCAAGTCGTGATAGTTCAAATCCACATTTAGACACCTCATTAAATATTAGTATACGTAGTAGACTTCCTTGGAAGTACAAAGGAAAAAAGGAATAGATGTAGCACCCTGTGTTTTTTAAATAACTAGCTAATAAAAATTTAATTAATAAATTTGAATAATAGTGAAAAACGAACACTTTACAAATGTTGAAATTTGACCCCGAAACGTTTAACAAACCTACCAATTTCATATAGAAGTGTGAAGCAGCCAATTTCGCACTCAAACCCTACTGTCCAACACATCAACGCATCTAAACCATTTCCAATAAATTTCTACTAAGCCGGGAAAAGGAAATCAAAGCGGAGAAATTCAACATTCTTTCCACTTATAAATGCCTAACTCTCGTCCTATGGTGGGATTTTCACTTCAGTCGCCCCAATATACTCAGAAAATTTCCGTCTGTAGACTACATAGAAGGTTTAAAACAAGCCTTAAAATGTAAAGCGAGTTAATTAGTATCTCATGCGCACTGTCGACAATGTATGAAAATAGCATTTTGATGACTAAAACAACTTTTCTCCTATTATCGTTAATGTCTTCATGCATCGTCGTCCCTAATGCACCGCTATAATTCGCAAAAAAAAACCATTCAAGATTTTCCTTACACTTTACATATGACTGAAAAAGGAAATTTTCCATAAAAGTAAATTTCCACTTCAAAATTCTTATGTAAAAATTTTAAATTTCCTTTTGGCATTGTTTTACTTTCCTTATCAGATTTGCGTTAAAAATATTTGTTGGAAGTGTGCGATTTACTACATTTAAACCATCTATTTTATATAAAAAAGATGTTTAAACGTGCATAAACTACCGTATCCAAATCCATAATTTTACATAAATCGAATCTAAAGAAAGTAAATCAAAAAATATAATACTTTAAAAAAGTTTTTTTTTCAAACATCATTTACAAAAAAATCCAGAAATATATTTTGTGGAAAATTAAACGATTCAAGTTACATATTAGTGTAGAAGGGAGTCAGTCATGCAAAAAAATGAAAAAAAATGAAACAACACATAAAGCTCAAAAATAAATTTTAGCTCAAAAAGGAACAGACGACAAACAATAAATATACCCGTGACGAAACAATGCAAAAATCCGTCGTTCGCTAAAAGTTATCCACCATAGAATTTTATACCTTCCAGCTCTAAGACAATTATCATTTAGATAAGAAAATGATATTTCATTCTTAATTCAAATACAACAGAGCGTGAAAGACAAACAATATGAATCCAATTATATTTTCGAGCAATTTACATGAACAACAACACTAACAGTTAAAACCACAACTACTACAACAACATGGATAAAATGCTGAAAAGTGAAAATATACACATGATAAAAGATACAAAAGATATCGCCTACAGGCTACGAGAAGGCCGAGTAGTACAGCTGAGCCATTGTCACGTTCGCACCAGAAACAAATCAAGGAAGAAATACACCAAATCTCATGCATCTGTCGACGCTGCTCCCTGGAAATATCGCGGAGCTCTGCTTGGATTTTACAAAAGGCGGCGAGCGCAGGGCTTACCTGGCCTGCTGCGGTTGGCTGCTGCTCGACAGGAGCGGGAGGTGCAGGAACAAGAGCGGGAGCTAGGGCTGAAGTGATGGGCAATTCGATGCCCATCTTCCTGAGAGGAGTACGATCAATTACAGAAGGGGTCTTCTTGACCATCGATTCCCCACGAAGATTCAGTTGAAAGTGTGTCAGAAGACACGGGTGAGAAGATAACTATACCGGAAGTGGATCCTTAGGGTTCTTGTTGAAAGTTTGAAGTGATGGATCAATCATCAATGCGCATGCACAATTGACGGCTACACCACAAATAATTGCATAATCGTCCTGATGCACTAAAGGGTAGTTCTGCTTGAGGCTTCCCGAATTGAGAATAATGTTGTGCTGAATGATGTGCACAACCGAACGAGCGACAAGTCGCAAATTACCGGTGTCCCAAAGACCAGCAGCTCTAACAAAGATGAAAGAGAGGATCTGAGGGTCTGTCATCTCAATATCGTCCAAGTACGCTCGAACAACGAAAATATCTAGAATCTCAACCAAATCCTTCTCGGTGAACTCAATAGGAGTCCATTTCACCTCTGACCGAATCAAATTGGAACCCTCATCAAAGTTGACGGCGATCAAGGAGTCAAATAGATGGATACGGAGAGGATAACACTCGCGCTCAAATATGTCGTGACCTAGGATCGGTGCTAGGCTTGCGGAGACAAACAACTCCTCAAGATGAAAAAGGTGAAATCATCAAATTTTACTGTTGTCCTTAGTAAAACACGAAATTTGCCTTTTCAAATAAGTCTCTATATTCCTCAGGTTGCGGTCCAACCATGCGGCCTCAAAAGACATGAAATAGGGCTGTTTCGCGAGCACATTAGAAACTCGGGTAGGTTCCATTGGGAATTCAGCAAAATCAATGAAGGGAATAATAGATCTGGAGTATGGAAGGGGCTCGATTTGAGATGCAAGGATTTTGGTGGTGATTGGAGGAAGAACGGAGCTCAAAAACATGATTTATGCCTTGGAGAAGATGGGGAAGATTGCTCGGCTGCTAGAAAAAGGAGAAATACGGAGGAAATAATGTTTCAGATATTGGGAGTGATATATATGTTCTCCAGGATCTAGTCACAACCGATTGGGAAGACCGATCGACGGTAAGAAGTACGGCAGTCGACTGCTTATCGCACTCGGGGCGCGACCTAAACCTTGACCCAACTTCCCGGTCTGATTCCTAAAAATTCAAAATAAATTATAATAAAATTGTGTAACTTTCTTGAGTCCGTCGGAAATCTCTTGTTGGCGTCCACCGTCCGTCAAATCGGGAAATAACATCCTAAACAACTCCAAACTATTATGATCGTCGAACGAACGGATTCTAGAAAATAAAACTCAACTAGAAATGCAAAATAAAATAAAATGGATTTTCCTCTTACCTGGTTGACAAACGATATGAACGATTTACCAAGTCAAATACCTCAAGCTGAATAGAAATTTATTTTTTAAAAGCAAGTAGACCTTTATTAACTCGACGAAAACACGTACGACTAGTTACAAAATGTTACACAACCAGAAAGATAACAGACAAAGAAAATCACTCAATCACTTAGAAAAATAGAAATGAAAAAGGAAAAACTATAAAATAAGCATTGAAACTCCAAAAAGAATATTCAAACTACAATTGAGAATGTCCTCCTATGATCGATGTCCTGATGTTAGGCATCACATGTTCCACTAAACATGTCAGTTTCTTTCATCTCTACCGAATTACAAGCTCTTCAAAATACTTCTATGAATTGCCGCATATAACTCATTGGCATTCAAGGCAACACCAGGGAATGCCCTTTTGTTGCGCTCAGTCCAAATGTCATAAACAAAAAGCTTTAGTATCTTAACAAGCGCCCTTCTTTTCTCTGTTTTCCATCATGTAGATTTGAAAATACTAAACCATTCAGTCTTACTAACATTAGATGGCATGTGGTAACTTCCATTCACCAGAAGCCTGCGCTAAATCTAGAAAGAATAATCACATTCAAAAAATAAAATTGTGCTACTTTTAGCTCCAGAGTTACATAATACACACGTATTCATAGCTGAATAGAAATTTCCTTGGTTTTTTCCAAGAGTTTTTTTTTGAAAACTTTTCGATATTAAAATTTCATTTTTAACTAAGAGTTTCATAATATAAATATATGATTAAAAGTTTATTTTGTAGTTTATATTACTGATTGAAACAACCTTTCTAGTTTTTATGTTCTAGATTATCGAGATATTTAAATCTCAAAAAAGGTATATTGTGATAATTTCTATAAATCATCCAAAATATTATAAAAGGAGAAATATTAAAAATTACAAGGAACGATAATTATAGTTTCTAAATCTTGAGGTTTGTTCCTTGTCATTTTCGGATTCCTTCTCTTTACCAAAATGCATTATTTATTAAAATAACACAAAACCCAATGATTCGAAATATTGTTTGATTTAAATTTCTAATATCAATTTTATTTACTCTAATTTTTATATATAAAACAATTCCTCAAAAATATTTCAAAAATAGCTTTAAAAACTGAAACCTCTCTGAACACGAGACCGTGGATTCAAATAAAAACGTTACCTTCCCATTTAAGACAAAGAAATGGTCATCGATTAGAACTCTCGACAAAACCAAAACAAGATATTGCGACTATCTTAGTTGTAGCTTGCTTTTTGTCTAGTCGCTAAGCTCAAATGCACGAGATTCACCATATGTCATCCTTATGCTCTTCAAAACATATCGCCAAACGCACCGTAGGGCAAATTAGGGTTAGTTGAATACTTGAACTCAAAATATTTTGAATTCATAGTCGTTTAACCTATCTTAATTAAATAGCCCCACGACTATCTCATCGTCGAAATAATATAGAGTCCTGTAAGAAAGACGAAAAAAATTGAAACAAAATTCGAATATGTTCTCTCATTAATCATAATTTATTAATTCTTTGATCATCTAAACCTAACCTCAGATATCAAATCTAGCACTCCACACTTTTTTGAACCCAAATTTTGACAACAATCAAAACGCAAACCATCCAAGCATGGAGAGTGTAATTCTGGTACCTGCAAATAAATGAGCACGAGCATAATCAGAGTAAAATAAAAATAACTCACAGCGAAAGCAAGATATGAAATCTAATGCCAACTAATGTAATTACCTTAAAGCATATTGGCACATTGATATCAGTTATGAGAGACATGAACCAAAAACCAAGATGAATACCTCCTAAGACCCTTCTTCCTCGATTTAAACCTAATAGGTACTATAAGGAGATTTTCAGATCAACAAGTCTTGGTGAGTAAAAAAATGTATAATAATGTCTACAATACACAAATGTTACGCGTTTGGTCTCAGCCAAAACATGTGTCTAACAAGGTTAGTAATTCTTAACTAACCTTGTAAAGATTTACCCATGACGATAAACTACCATACCCATTCAACTAATTACCAAAGAATAAGAGGCGAGCTCCCTACCACTCATTATTTCATAAGGAGAGTAATGAAACACCCCACCTCCGTTTAGGTCACTCACAAAAGGAATGCATTAACTTTGGTGAAGCATTTTAGGTAAAAGACACAGGTAATTTACAAGACAGACATATAGACAGCGTAAAACTTAAATCATTTCATAAATAGCGTGGTTTAGTCATAACATTACAAGCATTGTCTCAAAATCCAACTTCTAAATTATTACAATGAAACAACTGTCTTGATTTAAAACTCCATGTACATAAAGAAGCACAAAACAGTAGTAAAACAGCATAAATCCCCAATAAAAGTGTAACCACAGCCATAGCCTATGAAGAGAGAATCTAAACAATACGTCTACTCTCTTCAAACTGGAAATGGTCTACACTAAGCTGAAGTATTCCCTCCCTGTGGACCTTGGCGGGGGGAACGGAAGAAAACAAGGCGAAAGAAAATTGGTCAGACATAAGCCTGGTAAGTCCAGTGATTATTTAGCATGTAAACAGTTTAAAGAATCATGACATGAATAAATTGAATATAGGACAATACCATAGAAATAAGATAACATAAGAAAAGGCAAGATAAGCTAAACATACTATCGCACACATTTCCATTTCTCTGCACCTACTACGAATGTTTCAACTACCATCATGTGTTCATAACTAAATGTTCCCTTTCACGATTGGCTTCTACTCGCATGCATTTATTACTTGTATCACTCGGCCCTGCGCGTGTGTAGATAGCTGGTTTGGCCCCAATCATGGGGAGCATCAATTCCCATGATGGCAACCCAACACGATTCAAGATGCAGAGTGTATACTACTGAGGCCCAATGCCTTCTTTTCCACTCTGGAGTACGTGCATGCTCATACTCCGTCGGAAATACACGGCTGCACCACCCGTCGCTATTTTGACCGCTTATAATCAGCTCAGTAATCGTGCCCCACCCTGCCTAGTTCAGGGTACCGTGACACATCTATGTGGGTTACTACTGAAATGGGTCCCCATTACTAGGGCTTCCTAATCAACATGTTATAACGGTTAAGTGTTCTCAAATTTACTTAACCTCACCCATCTGTTTTGCTAACATGTTGTATTGGTTAAGTGTTGCCTTAATTAACTTAAGCCTACCATTCTTACTCTGTCTGTTCCTTAGCTTTAATTCATTCATTAAAGACCCAACCTATCACATTAGATCTGTGGTCGCTGGATGTGCGGGACGGTTCTGGGAAGCCTTACACCGCAACTCAATCTAACCTCGGGTTTTTGGGTTTAATGCGCCAACCTCTCACAATTGATCTATATTGTTGCGGTCGCTGGATGTGTCGCTGGATGTGCCGGGCGGTTCCGAGCAGTCTTGCACCGCAACTTAATCTAACCTCAGGTTAGGCATGTTCATCTTTAACCAATTTATATATTTTTCAAATGTGTCCAAATCTATGTGTCAAAATTTCCATAGGTCTAGCAAATACAAGTTTATACCACATTCCCAAGCTATGCCCAAAATTTACTAAATTAAATTATACCCAATTTTCCCCTCGTTATAATCGAATGTACAAAGAGATTCAATCAAAGTTCCAAATGAACTTAGTATTCACAAAAGCAAGTAAAAAGGGGGAAATTAGAGGAGCGTAAGAATTGACCTAATGAAGAATTGGCATGTAAAGATGTTCCAAATTCAAGAGTCATGTTTCAATGTTGTACAATAACACTATGTGTAGACAAGCAAAGCAATTCACACCATAGGTATAAAGATTAGATAGAATTGGTCTTAAGAGAATTACTAATTTAATGTACAACATGATAAGTCCCATTTGATAAATCACAATAGTCTCATAGGCATAGGTTGTTCAACATGGAAAGTTCCATCCTATCAATCACAACAGTCTCACAGGCATGATAGGTTCATTTATGTCTGTCCAACAATCTCATAGGCATGATAGGTTCTATTATATCAGTCCAGTAGTCTCATAGGCATGATAGGTTAAATTATGTCAGTCCAACAGTCTCATAGGCATGATAGGTTCCATTACATTGATCACAGTAGTCTCATAGGCATAAGCAATTTAGAGTAGACAAAAGGATAGGCACGAATCAGAATTAGGCATTGTTCTAGATCCGATTATTACAATCATGATTTCTATTAGATGTTTAAATCTAAATAATAACGAAACTTACAGATAAAGAACGGATCTTGTATTCTGGGATCTGATTTCTGAATTTGAAAAGCTTTCCTTTGATGTAAATGTTTGATTTGAATTTCTTCTAATCGATTACTAGTTTGGATATACTTTTCTAGTTAGGAGAAGATAAAGGAGGCTAGGCTAGCTTGTAGACGAACAGCTTGACGCCACCATAGTCTTAGGGTTATGAGGTTAGGGTCTAGGTTTGGCTATGTATATATAAATGTCTAGGATTAATTCTACATTTAGATTAGTCTAGGAGAAAACAGAGCCAGCAAACCAAAGAGATGTGTCATCCAGCCAACCATAGCACGACACATAAGCCCTAACACCTCATAAATTATTCATTGGCCAATCAGAGAAGGCCACAATTGCTCAGGACTATATAAATTTGTCACTGGAAGCAGATCCCAAAATGGTCGACTGCCTACAGGGGGTCGACACCTATGTCGACTTCCCTATAAGGGAGTCGACACCTATGTCGACTCCCCCTGGGGGGGTCGATACCGTGAACGAGAATTATCACGCTCAGCCTGTTCTATCCGAATTTTGAAATTTGAACTGGATTTATTATTTAATTATTATTTTATATTTATTCTTGAAATCTTCTGAACTACATAACTCCTTCATAGGGAGTCCGATTTACGCAAACTCGGACTCTATCTCAAGCAGAATTCTGAGGCGAACACAATGGCATATCCCGTTTCCCTTAATTCTTCTTATAAAAATTAAGTGTTCCTAGATTTGTTAATTTTAATATTCATAGAAAATATGGGGTGTTACATTCTCCTTTCCTTAAAGGATTTCGTCCTCGAAATCTCTAAGTTAAGAAGAATATATCCTAACATCCATCATCCATCTACTCAACCATCAATCACAGGCATCCATTGTCCTTAAAAGACTTCTAACGTTTTCATGAGCATATGCATAGTGTGTGTATATGTCCATATCTAATGCAAAATCAGGCGGTCTACTGATTCATAGGCCTCCTCGATGTGAATCATGTCAGTGCTATGTGTCCATCATGTATGCAATTATTCCTAATTGTATTTCGTAACTTCTACATGAGTGCACAATCAATCTAACAAATGCAACGTCCACATGATAACACATCAAGTTTCAATCCATATATAAATTCATATATGCATATGCAATATGAATGTGACTGAGCCGATCTAGTACCTAGTGTGTGTGTGTGTATGCATCCACGAGCAACCACTAGAAACCACTTGCAACCGCTTGCAACAATCAATCATAACATGTTTCAAATACATGTTTGCATCCATTGGTTCCTACCTAAGGATCAGGAATAGGACCAAGGAGAAATACAAGCATGCATAAACTTATGAAAAAGAGATCAAGAATGTACCCTCAAAAAGATAAGGGTAAGCTGCGTGCATCTTGCCCTCGGTCTCCCACGTCGCTTCTTCCTCGGTATCACTCCATTGTATTTTAACAAGCTTGACCTCACGATTACGTAGCTTTTTAACTTCTGTACCCAAGTTACGAGATGGAACTCTTCTCAACATTGCTTCTCGTTCCACTTCTATTTCCTCTAGTATGCTTAGCTCCACAACTTCCGCAAACGCATGTAAGCACTTTCGTTGATGATAGACATGAAAAACATTATGTACTCCGGCCAATATTTCGGGTAGCTCTAATTTATAAGCCATTTTCCCAATCCTCTCAATGATAGGAAATGGCCCTACAAATCTTGGTGCCAATTTTCCTACGAACCAAAGAGAACAACATTCCTCAAAGGAGATACTTAAGAAAACCACGGTCCCGAACCTCAAACTCATTGTCGGTCCTTCTTTTATAAACGTAGGACATCTGCCTATCTTGTGTGGTCTTCATTCATCTTCTTATCAAGTCCACCTTCTATGAAGTTTCTCTGATCATGTCAGGCCCAAGTACGAGCTTGTCTGTAGACTCCCACCAACAAGTTGGTGATCGGCATGGTCTTCCATATAAAGCCCCAAAGGGTGCCATGCCTATGGTGGCTTCGTAGCAATTGTTGTAGGAGAACTACACCAAAGGATGGTGATTCACCCATGTTCCCCCAAAATCAAGAATGCACAATCTCAAGAGATCTTCTAATACTCTATTCACCCTTTATGTCTAACCATCGGTTTGAGGGTGATAATCAGTTCTTAAGCATAGTTGTGTGCCTACAGCCTCTTGCAAACTCTTCCAAAACTCGCTCGTAAAGATAGGGTCTCGATCACTTACTACGCTTGAGGGTTTTCCATACAGTCGAAGTACCTCTTTAAGATAAATGGATGTTAACGATGAGGCAGTCCTCCTGCTTTTAACAGGTATAAAGTGGGCGCTTTTAGTGAGCCTGTCCACTATTACCCAAATACTTGTATTGCCCCTTCTTGATGTAGGCAACCCATCAATAAAGTCCTTCAAAATGTTATACCATTTCCACTGTGGGACCTCTAGAGCATGAAGCAAACCACCAGGCTTCTTCTGCTCTGCCTTGACTTACTGGCATAGCAAGCATTTAGAGACAAACTCAGCTACATCCTTCTTCATGCCATTCTAGAAGAAAACCCTTTTTAGGTCTGTATACATCTTGTCCACACCTGGGTGTGTGGTCAACTTAGAATGGTTTGCTTCTTCGAAAACTGTCTTCACTAAATCCCTTGCTTGTGGGACGCATAGTCTTCCATCCCGTCTCAACCAACCCTTGTCATCGACGGAGTATCTACTGAGGTGATTGGAAGCCTCACCTCTAATTAGTTTATCCATCACATCAACTAGATGAGGCTCTTCACATTGCGCGGTTCCTATTGAGTCCAAAAGAGTAGGACGCATCTCTAGCGATGCTAACAAACCAGGTACAAATTCAAAGGAGGGTCTAAAGTCAAAGTTTTCTAGGTACTTCAAGCTTTACCATTCTACAGAGAGAGGAATTAAGGTCAGCTTTTTCCTAGTTCAGGCGTCTACTACCACATTGCCCTTCCCAGGGGTATATGCAATATCAAAATCGTATGAGGAAAGAAATTCCATCCACCTTTGTTGCCTTAAGTTAAGATCTTAGAAAAGGTACTTTAACGATTTATGGTCAATAAAAAATTCAAACCTTTCTCCTAGCAGGTAATGACACCATGACTTAAGAGCGAAAACAATGGCAGCTAGTTCTAAATCATGAGTTGGGTTGTTTTTGTCATGTACCTTCAACTTCCTTCCTCCATAACAAACTACTCTGCCCTCTTGCATCAGGACACCGGCCAATCCTGTACTACATGACTCTGTGTACACTGTAAACATCTTACTCCCATTAGGTAATGTCAGAACCGGGGCTGTTGTTAGAGCCCTTTTCAATCATTGGAAAGCAACATCACAATCCAAATCCCAAGCAAAAGTTAGGTTCTTCTTTTTCAACCTAGTAAGTGGGGTTGAGATCTTCGCAAAGTCCTCAATGAACTTTCTGTAAAAGCCTGCCAGCCCGAGAAAACTTCATGCTTCGGTTGCATTCCGTGGGATCTTCCAATCCTGCACCGCAAATACTTTTGCGAGATCCACAGCTATCCCCTCTTTGGACACTACATGTCCAAGAAACCTTACTTCATCTCTCCGAAAATGGCATTTGGAGAATTTTTCTTTCAGCTGATGATCACGAAGAGTATCCATAACTTCCCTTAAATGCAAAGCATGTTCTTCCTCAGTTTTTGAGAAAATCAAATTGTCTTCCATGAAGACCACTACAAATTTATTAAGGAACTCTTTGAATACCCTACTCGTTAAGTCTATGAAGTAGGCATGTGCGTTTTTCAAGCCGAAAGGCATGACAAGCCATTCGAAGAAGCCATCTGGGTTCCTGAACGCAGTCTTATCTATGCTGTCCTCAGCCACTCTTAGCTGATGAAATCCGGTGGACATATCTAGTTTGGAGAAAAAAGAGGCACCCACGAGCTGGTCGAACAAGTCATCTATTCTAGGAAGTGGGTGCCTATTCTTCTTGGTAAATTTGTTTAGCTCCCTATAGACCACGCACATGCGAAGTGAACCATCTACTTTAGTTGCAAACACCACTGGAGCACCCCATTCAGAAATACTCTGCCTTATGAACCCCTTTTCATGCAACTCTATAACTTGCTTGTTGAGCTCTTTCCATTCCCTTGGAGCCATGTGTCTAACAGGTAAAGTAACAGGTTTTGCGTTATCAACAAGGTATATGCGGAAGTCTATCTCTCGCTCCGGAGGTAAACCCTTTACCTCTCAAAGACATCTGAGTATTCATGGACCACTCTAACAGATTGCAAGTTTTCAACAGATGCGTCAAGAAATTCTAGGTAACCAAGCATAACAGAATTCATGGGGTTACAAGAGATTTCGAGAGTGTTACCGAGGCAAGTCATAAGTCTAACCACTCTTTTTCAAAATCGAGGATGGCACCATTACTGGATAACCAATCCATGCCTAGAATCAACCTATAGCCCATGAAACCCAAAACATAAGCATTAAATCTAAACCCAGCGCTTAGTATAGAAATTTCCAAATCCAAACAAATCATGGACAAATAAGCCGAGCTCCCAATTGGATTTGAAACAACCATGGGATCCTCTACTATACTAGTATCTAGGTGCAGAGATTCAACTAAAGTAGAAGATATAAAATAGTGCGATGCGCTAGAATAAAAAAGAGTATGAACTGGATGATTAGAAAGATAAAGTAAACTCTCAACAGAAATATTTCTACCTCTTTCTTGCGGAGTGTGAATCTGCCCTCTAGAAGTGTATCTAGTCCTTTGCCCTTGCTCTTGCCTTTTTGGGAAATCCTTAGCCATGTCTCCTGTCTCTCCGCATTGAAAGAAACCACCCATCTTCCTTTTCTTCTTTCTGCAGTCCCTAATCAGATGTCTTGGTATGCCACAAAATTTACACTTCCTCTTGTCATGCGGTTTGTTATTCTTCCTGCCTTTCTTGGAATCCGTCTTCTTATTCTACGATCCCTCCACTTTCTTGTCTAGAGATTCATCCACCTTTTCCTCTTTCTTGCCACCCTTGTCTTCCTCCTGTAACAGTGCCATGTCCACCAGTCTCTCAAAAGTCGCACCCATAGGTATATGGGACATAGCTAGGCTATGCATCGGTTCATTCAATCCTTTCACGAAATGGAGAGCCTTTTTATCTGGAGTGTTTACAAACTCCAGTCCGAATCTAGCCAGCTGGTTGAATTGGTTGACGTATTCCTTAACCGATAGGCTTCCCTGTTTGAGTGTTAAGATCTTCTCCATTTGTAGGCTTTGTTCAGCTTGCGAGAGGAACTTCATTTCAAATCTCATTCTGAAATCCTCCCAATTTTCAACTGGTCCCTCAGCGTTAGTAACTTCCCACCAGTAAGAGGCTTCGTCCTTAATTAACCATACAGCCAATTATATCTTCTGCCTATTGTCCACTTCGAGGATAACAAACAAATCTTTTGTTTCCTTGAGCCAGTTTCTTACCTCCACAAATGACTCAGTCCCATTAAAGTTCTTTCCACCGATACCTCAAAAGTCCCTACATATCTTCGAGATAACATTCTCCCGTGGAGGAGGAGGTACGGCTGTAACACCCCGTATTTTCTGTGAACATAAAAAAAATCAAGATATAATTAATTTTTAGAAAAATAATTAGGTGAAACGGGTTGCGCCGTTGCATTCGTCTTGGAATTCTGCTTGAGATAGGGTCCGAGTTCGCGTAAATTGGACTCCGTATGAAAAAGATATCCTTAAATTAAATATTGCAGCAAAACATGGAAAAAGAGGAATGAGAAAAGAATAATGTTTAGCATTGTTCTAACAATTGTAAGCAAAAGACATAATAGATCATTTGGTTGGAACATGTTACTTGCATACAAGAGGTGCAGAGTTCGATCCCCGCCAACGCCATATTTTTGTTTTAGGGGAATGGCTAAAAAGCGGCTTAGTGTGAACGCGGTTCAAAAAAATATTATATATATATATATATATATTGAATATATATATATATGTATATATCTTTAATAATAGTTGGAATAGGTTTGGTGTCACACTTTTTTGGTGTACACGCAAACTACCGAAAATGCCCCTTAAAATATTTGAAAAAAAATCATACTGACTTCGTAATATATTGCATCAGCGACATAATAGGTCAATTTAACATAATGTTGCATCGGCAATAATTACTCCATCTTATTCAAGAATACCATATCCAGCATACTAGAATTTGTTTCCTTTATGCACTATTACCAGACTTTAAATCCTGTACGCATTTGACATAATATTAACATTACCAATATTATTCACTGCAATCTATTACCTTCTAATTAAAATTATTATAAAAAAATATGTGTTTATAAATAAGTGTTTAACGTTTATAAATAGGCAATTAATAAATAGCCAATTAATATAAATTTTTCATTTAATGTTTCACTGCTTATTCTGTTAGCCATAAATATAAAACCTTGACGTTTTATATTAACATTACCAATATTATTCACTCCCATCTATTACCCTCTAATTAAAATTATTTAAAAAAAATATGCATTTATAAATAAGTGTTGTCACGTTTATGAATAGGAAATTAATAAATAGGCAATTAATATAAATTTTGCATTGAATGTTTCACTGCTTATTCAATTAGCTATAAGTATAAAACCTTGAATTTTTATATTAACATTACCAGTATTATTCACTGCCACCTATTACCCTCCAATATAAATTATTTGAAAAAAAATATGTGTTTATAAAATAAGTGTTGTAACGTTTATAAATAGGCAATTAATATAATTAGATTACTCTTTCCATATCCAACGATAATTAGAATAGGCATTTAAATTTGAATAACGACATTTATTATTGCGTATTACGATATAAATTAGCAATTAATAAATAGTTGAACGTGCTAAAGTCAAATAAATAAAATCTTAATGATTTTTATTCAAATCGGACATCAGTATAGGTGCATTTGAAAGGTCATTCTCCCCTGCAAATGCGCTATTCTAGAAACAGCCATTCACCTTCAAATATGGCACACCATCCAATTAATTTTCACGCTTCTTTCCTCATTTCCTCTACGCTTTGCTTGAAATTCTCTCCTCTTTCATACCTATCTTCCCAATACTCACTGCCTCATAAAATTGAATACACTGCACAACAAATTTACTTTTTATTTATTGGGTTTAAATTTTTGAAGCTTCACCTCATTCAAAAGGTGATTTTTTTTCCTAGGTAAACGCATAAATAAGATTACACCACATTTAAGTTTAACCAGCGTTCTTTGCCCTCAACCTATGTACTTTGTTCCTAAGGTTTTTCTTCGTGATTTGTATGAAAAATAATGTTTTATGTTCCTTTTAAATAGTAAAGTAAATGGGAGCATTGTCCCTTGTTGCTTGCGTGAGACCATGAACGTGAGAAGTGAATGTCTCAGTATATGTTCAAATAAAAGTGAATGTCTTAGTATATGTTCAAATAAAAATGAATGTTGTCTGAAAGAAGTTAGGAAGTTAAAGGAAATAAGAATATGTTTTGTCCTCAACAGATAAAGCACGTTTAATGAGAATAATAAACCAAATATTAATACAAATATTTTTTTGCATATGTAAAATACGCAGTACTTAAGGAACAATAATCCTTACGCGAAGTGTGTGCCATGATCACGCGCGAAGCGCGTGCCGTGACTCTCGTATATATATATATATATATATATATATATATATATATATATATATATAATTGAGAAGACAAATACAGTCAATTTATTTGGAGGGAAAGATTTATGCATAAGTAGATATGTATGTATGTAGGTAACTTCATTATGCATTGATTTTGCATGTTGCAAGGAAAGTAGAGGAAAAAAAGGGGAAATTAAATTATATGCTCGATTTCCTTTTTTTTTTCAGGAAAGCAATTAATTTGCATTATTTGAATTCATGAATAGGTGCATGTGTATATATATATATATTTATATATATATATAGGCAGTTAATGTAAACATGAATAGAAGTTTATTAATTTGCTGAGTGTTTGCTGAGTCACTTCTGACTCATTGCTGAGTCAATAAGATAAACCCCATCTTGTCTGAATGGTTGCGGTTATTTCTAGGTTAAATCTAATGGCCTAAATGAATCCTAAATTCTATAAATAAGTGGGTAGTCTCTCATTCTAATTCATATGAAAAATTAGAGAAGCCGTCGTCATTTCATCGCCGTGGAACTCCGAGTAGCCGCCGCAAATCAAAGTAGAAGAAAGCTAATCTAATCCAATTCTAATCAATTTTAAAAGCAATCTAGACTCTCTCTTTCTTCTTAAATTGTGAGTATGATGATTCTCACAAGATTATTAGCAAACTAATTTGATTAAGGTGTAAATGGAACATAATGATGTGAATTGTCATATATGTTATTGTAAAATCTTATGTTATCATGTATGTTCTAAATGTTTTGTTATGCTATGATGAAAATCATGCTATGCTATGTTATGCTATCATGCTATGTTATGTGTAAATCATGCTATGTTATATCATAAATCTTATATATGTTGTAGATCTCATGTTAACACATATGTTGGAAATCCATAAGTTATATGATTATGATATCATGTTAAGTTGTGTTGAATCGTACAAGTTGTAAAATCATGATGTTGTTATTTATGCAAATTGGATCATGTTTTAAAGTTTATGTTTTTTTTTCTAAAAATTAAATGGATCATGATTATGGGAATTTGCCTATTAAGTTAGGTGTAACCATATGCATGAATCTATGACTAAATGAATTTTTATTATGGGAATTTGTCTATTAAGTTAGATGTACACATATACATGATTCTTAATTATCCTTGGATTTTGATAATGGGAATTTGTCTATTAAGTTAGATGTACCCATATACATGAACCTATGTTATTAAGTTAGATGATGATATGTTGTAAATGATGTCACATATGTTACATAGTCACGATGTTAGTATCCATGTTGGTTAGTTCATGTTAGTCAAATCATGATATTATATATGTTTGGGCTATGATGATTCATACTTGTACCTATGCAAGTTTTGGCATCGATTAATAAAAATTGTGTAGATTTCATGACACTTATTTTAGATTTAAAATTAGATCCATGACATGTGTGAGTTCTATACTAGTTCACACCACCATTATGTTGCAAGTTTATACATGAATTTGGGTTATATTATGTAGACTTTGACATTTAACCAAACAAGTTGACACCTTTAACATGTGTAGCTTATGCAAGTTATAGTCTTAGCCTATGCAAGTTTAAGTGTTGGACCTCTATCACATATGCAAGTTTCACCCCTTTTTATTAGTAGATCTATTTTAGTCATATACATATATGTTGTTGTTGTGATAATTTATCTTTGTGCTATGAGTTAGACTATTCGAGCCTAACGTATATTTTACGTTTAACGTATGAACGTACAACGTGGGATAGGGGTGATATTATAAGAATTAATATTGAGAATTTGCACGAAATAGCCTTAAAAAGGCATATAACAAATTTGAGATATGTGAATTGCCTTAAAAGGCGAAAAATGGAATTAAGACATTAAATGGGAAAATTAATGTGTAGAAATGGTCATAAGTTAATTATGGATTAATTTGAATTTGAATAGGGATTGAGAAATTGGTATAAAATGCCTTTAATGGCATATAATGAATTTGTGGTGAAAAAGGGTATGATTTATCATACCACAAATGGATGGACATAATTGAGTCAATTATGGACATCATTAAATTTTGAATAAATTATTAATTTGGATAGGGAAGTTAATTCAAATTTGGGAAAGATTAATTAATTAATTAATCACTTAAGATAATTAACATTCTTTCTATCTACATACACCAGAAGGTTCTAGGGTGACAGAGAGGATAGTGTCTAGGCTTGGGTTTGGAAAACAAGTTTCCTGCCCTCCCTGGCTATCCCTAACTGACCCAATGAATGGGATGGTCTTGAATTTAGAAAGAAAACATGTGGTGGGACATGGGAATCTAGTGGGTGCTTTGGGTGGCATGAGGAATCTAGTGGTTGCCATTAGTGTCATTTGAAATACGATTAGTAAGACTTAACCAAACACACATGCAAATGAACATGACTAAGAAGAGGGTTAAGTAGGTGCCTTGGGTGGCATGAGAAAATACGATTAGTAACAATTAACCAAATTAAATATGTATGTGGGACATAGGGGTTAAGCGGGTGCCTTGGGTGGCATGTGGAATTACTAGTAGAAACCCTTAACCAAATTTAAAACATGTAAGCAGACATGAAGGGGGTTAAGTGGAATGTGTTAGAGGGGACCAAGCCTAGGTGGGAAGCTTGGTGGGAGGCCCATTTCGACCAGTATCCCAAACGTATCTTTGTGGGCTCGACCCAAGTCGAGGACGGGACACGCATACTGGGCTTGACTATAAGAGGCCAAAACGGGTTAGCAGTGGCAATGCAAGTCCAACGGGTTCATATGCGTGAGTGGACCCGGGATGGTAGGTAAGACGTTGTTGCATCGTGTAGGTATAAGCCGTGCATCCTCAAGTCGTATCGGGTTGCCACTTTAGGGGAGTGATACACCCCACTGTGGGGCCAGCACGGGTATCTACGAGTTAGGGAGCCGATCGAATGGGGCAGGGTAGTGGGTACACCTAGTAGTACACGAAGCTACCATTATTAATTAAGTATTACAAGGGTACACATAGTGAAGATAGGGGCAGACGACACCTATGACGTCAGCTAGGAGTACATGGAATTACCATTATTAAGGGGGTACGTCTAGTAGGGATAGATACACGTTGGGTACCTAGGATAGTAACTAGAGATACACAGTCAAACGTGGAGGATAGTGGGTACATCTAGTAGTACACGAAGCTATCATCATTCTATTTAGTGATCAAAGTGACTAGTAGGGGTGCAGTTAGTGCTAGTACAGTACAACACGGTACAGTACGGTAGAGTATAGTAATTATCCTATATTGATTAGGAAGCGTCATTAACGTTAGTGATTAGTAACGGGTGTGGTGCAGCGTAGTAATTATTCTTTAGTAGGTATGCCTTTAATGTTATTATGGTTTACCTCATTCCCATTGCCTGTTCTGTCACACCCAATAGTTCATAGGCATTTCCTTATTCTCCAGCTTATGCCTTAGTCTGATTACTTTGAAAATAGTATTGTTAGAATTGACATACTCGCCAGACTTTATGTCTGACCCCCTCTATTTCTATCTTTTTCCCCCTCCAGGTCCTCAGGTTGGGCCCAGCTCTAGTGGTGTTTGATTGGATTGCTTTTCTCTTTTGGAGAGCTTGGACTGCTAAAGTAAAGTCCATCTTGTTATCTTTTGTTTAATGGCTATTTATGTAATGGGATTATGTATTTTGTTTTATCAAGATGGATATTGTACTTGACTCTGATTTATGGTATTATGATGTAATCAAACATGTTTTGACTTCTGCTACAATGAAATAAAGTTTTAAATTTCCAAGTAGTATTTTATATCTATCTTGTTGTAATTATACTATTCTATACTCAATTAAAACCTCCATGGAAGTTAATGCATTCCTTTTTTGAGTGACATTAATGGACGTGGGGTGTTACAACGGCTGTAGCTGGGGAAGGAGGAACGTCTACTGGGCCTGCGTCATTAGCCCAGCCACTAGATACCTTCTGAACCAGCTAGGTATCAATACGCTCTTAGGAAGATTAAGTTCCCCAGACATGTTGAAACCAAAAGAAAAGGTTCCAAAAAAAGGATAGAAAGATAATGCATATGACTTTGGGGATTATCCCTTTAAAATAAAACAGCACTTTTCTTGAAAATGCTTCTTTAAATTTCTTTTTGAAAAATAGTTTTCAAAAACTTTTATCTGATCTGGTAAACCATCGTTCTGATAACAAGTGAAACACCCCACCTCCGTTAAGCTCACTCACAAAGGGAATGCATTAACTTTGGTGAAGCATTTTAGGTAAAAGACACAGATAATTTACATGATAGACATATAAATAGCAGAAAACTGAAATCATTTCATAAATAGCGTGGCTCAGTCAAAACATTAAAAGCATTGTCTCAAAATCCTACTTCTAAATTATTACAATGAAACATCTGTCTTAATTTAAAACTCCAAGGACATAAAGAAGCATGAAACATTAGTAAAGCAGCATAAATCCCCAATAAAAGTGTAACCACAACCATAGCCCAAGAAGAGAGAATCCAAGCAGTACATCTACTCTCTTCAAACTGGAAAAGGTCTGCATTAAGCGGAAGTATTCCCTCTCTGCGGACCTGGGGGGAAAACGGAAGAATAGAAGGCAAACAAAAATAGGTAGACATAAGTCTAGTAAGTCCAGTGATTATTCATCATGTAAACAGGTAAAAGAATCATGACACGAATAAACTGAATATATGACAATACCATAGAAATAAGACAACATAAGACAAGGCAAGATAAACTGAATATACTATCGCACTCATTTCCATTTCTCTGCACATACTACGAATGTTTCAACTACCATCAAGTGTTCATAACAAAATGATCCCTTTCTCAATCGGCTTCTACTCGCATGCATTTCTTACTTGTGTCATTCAACCCTGCTCGTGTGTAGATACCTGTGCTGGCACCAATCATGGGGTGTATCAATTCCCATGATGGCAACCAGACATGATTCAAGATGCAAAGTGTATACTACTGACACCCAGTGCCTGCTTTTCCACTCCAGAGTACGTGCACGCCCATACTCCGTTGAAACTACATTGCTGCATCACCCGCCGCTATTTTGAACGCTTATAATCATCCCGGTAATCGTGCCCCACCCTGCATAGTCCAGGGTACTGTGATACATATATGCGGGTTACTGCTGAAATGGGTCCCCGTTACTATGGTTTCCTAATCAACATGTTAAAATGGTTAAGTGTTCTCAAAATTTACCTAACCTCACCCATCTGTTTTGATGACATGTTGTATTGGTTAAGTGTTGCCTTAATCAACTTAAACCTACCATTCTTAGTCTGCCTGTTCCTTAGCTTAAATTCATTCATTAAAACCCCAACCTCTCACATTAGATCCATATTGTTGCGGCCGCTGGATGTGTCGGGCGGTTCCAGGCAGCCTTACATCGCAACTCAATCTAACCTCTGGTTTTTGGGTTTAATCCGCTAACCTCTCACGTTAGATCTATATTGTTGCGGTCGTTGGATGTACTGGGCGGTTCCGGGCAGTCTTACACCGCAACTCAATCTAACCTCGGGTTAGGCATGTTCATCTTTAGCCAATTTACATATTTGTCATATATGTCCAAATCTATGTGTCAAATTTTCCACAAGTCTAGTAAATACAAGTTTATATCACATTCCCAAGCTATGCCCAAAATTTACTAAATTAAATTATACCCAATTTTCCCCATGTTATAATCACACGTACAACGAGATTCAATCCAAGTTCCGAATGAACTTAGTATTCACAAAAGCAATTAAGAAGGGGAAAACTAGAGGAGGATCCTAAGAATTGAAATAAGGAAAAATAGGCATGTAAAGATGTACCAAATTCAAGAATCATGTTTCACTGTTGTACATTAACACTATGTGTAGGCAAGCTAAGCAATTCAAACCATATGTATAAAGATTAGATAGAATTGGACTTAAGAGAATTACTAATTTAATGTACAACATGATAAGTCTCATTTGATAAATAACAATAGTCTCATAAGCATAAGTTGTTCAACATGAAAAATTCCAACTTATCAATCACAACAGTCTCACAGGCATGATAGGTTCATTTATGTCAGTCTAACAGTCTCATAGGCATGATATGTTTTATTATGTTAGTCCAACAGTCTCATAGGCATGATAGGTTCTATTATGTCAGCCCAACAGTCTCATAGGCATGATAGGTGCCATTGCATCAATCACAATAGTCTCATAGGCATAAGCAGTTTAGATTAGACAAAAGGATAGGCATGAATCAGAATTAATCATCGTTCTAGATCCGATTATTACAGTAACGATTTATATTAGATGTTTAAATCTAAATAATAACTAAACTTACAGAAAAAAGACGGATCTTGTATTCTAGGATCTGATTTCGGAATTTGAAAAGCTATCCTTTGATGTAGACGTTTGATTTGAAGTTCTTCTAATCGATTACTAGTTTGGATTTATTTTTCTAGTTAGGAGAAGATGGAGGAGGCTAGGTTTGCTTTTAGACAAACAACCTGATGACACCATGGTCTTGGGGTTATGAGGTTATGGTCTAGGTTTGGCTATGTATATATAGATGTATAGGATTAATTCTTGCCTTTTGATTAGTCTAGGAGAAATCAGAGCCATCAAACCAAAGAGATGTGTCATCTAGCCAACCATAGCACGACACATAAGCCCTAACACCTCAGAAATTAGTCACTGGCCAATCAGAGAAGGCGACATCAACTCAGGACTACAGAAATTCGTCACATGAAGCAGATCTCAAAAGGGTCGACTCCCTGCAGGGGGGTCGACACCTATGTCGACTGCCATACAAGGAGGTCGACACATATGTCGACTCCTCCGGGGGGGTCGACATCCTGAGTTGGAATTTTCCTGCTCTGCCTGTTTTGTCCAAATTATGAATTTTGAACTAGATTTATTATTTAATTATTATTTTCTGTTTATTATTGAAATCTTGTGAACTCCATAACTTCTTCTACGGGGTCTGATTCATGCAAACATGGACTCTATCTCAAGCAGAATTCTGAGAAGAACGCAATGGAATAACCTGTTTCCCTTAATTCTTCTTATAAAAATTATGTGTTCTTAGATTTATTAATTTTAAAATTCACATAAAATACAGGGTGTTACAGGTAATTATTTCAAAATAGCCACTAAAGACCTCACTATGACTATAAGATAAAGGTGGACCCTTCCGACCACGTAAGACCCAAGGCAGGCCTATCGATCACTTAATACCATACTCGATGGTTTACCCTCACTGATATAAATTAGAGGACATTAGTTACTATGTACTACTAATTTAAGGCTTCCTTCATTCATGCATATACACAATCCCTGCATAAGGCATGAGATAGTAACTAGCCACTTAATATCAGGTTAAGGTAGGAGCTTGACACCATTTAAGACCATCCTGATGGATCCCCATATTACTATCTTGCTGACTTTATTAGATAACACTTAATACTTACCTCAGGATAGGCAGACTCTTGGTACCTCTTTAATTGTAATTTAATTCCTAATCTCAAGGGAGACTCTCATCCCAGTAACTTACTACCCATAGGAAGAAGATCTACTATAGGATTACCAAACTCGTACCTAATAATGGATTGATACTTCTCACTTATTATGGGGAAGCGAGTTATGCAATCACTTAATACACTTTTTATGAGTGGATATAACTACTTAATACCTTTAATCTCGAAGCAGGCCACTCTTATGGAGTATTTCCTTGATGGTTTTTCTTTTCGGAGAACCTATTTTTAGGAAATAATTATCTCTATGCAATAACTATCATCACGAGATCATATGGTTAACGATATCTCACATCAGCTGTATATATATCTGATTGCTGGAAAGTGCATACTTTTGTTGAGTAAGACAACTGAACTCGCATCATTAACCAACTAAGCCCAACTCTTATTTCTAATTATATTAATGCTAGATTAACAAGAATAAAATAAGGAAACATACAAATTCTTATGCTATGATGTTTATTTATTTGATTCCTTATTGGACTTAGCATTTACTACGCCAATCATTCCCTCTTTAATCCGATTTATTTCTGTTAATTAGGTTACTTGCCATTAATGACCCTAGCGGTCGTATTTTCTATGGCATCAATTCACCTATTTAATACCATTTATATCAGTCCCATTCAAATTCTAATCTAATTATATTAACTTCCAAATATTAGTATAAATTTAATTTGGTTTAATTCTAATTTGAATATATATATATATGTATATATATATATATATATATGAATGTATGTATGCATAAGTTTATTATTTATTTATTTCTGAAGTTGAAGTTACAAAATTTATTCCTAAATGCCAATTTAATTGTAACCATTTAGGCATATTTATCCTATTCGGTTCATTTCCCCAAACAAACATTGTTACAGTATTTATTGTCTTACTTATGACCTTTTTATTTACACCAAGTCATTTACATTTATTTCTATAATGATCATAATATAATTTTCATTCAATATGGATATTTACATATACATCTCAATAAAACAGAAACTATTCAAACACATAACAACAAACAAACACTTAATATAACGACGTTATGTTATAGTTTTGGATAGATAAGGTTATAATATATATATATATGTATATATGTGTGTGTGTGTGTGCGTGCGTGCGTGTGTGTGTGTTTATTTATATTTTAAATGCATGATTAACGTAGTAACTAATTTTTTTATTAACATTTATTATTTATGTTTTTGTGATCTAAATTAACCAACAAAACAACCCTTTTGTGTTTAATCTTGTTTAAAGATTAAAAAATTTATAAAATGTTATTTAATATAATTATTGCCAATTTTGCCTAAACAATTAAAAAGAGGAAAATTGGCACATTTCAAATCCTAAGGAAATAAATTAATATTTTATTTAAAATAGATGTTGCAAACTACGTACAAAATATGTGAATTTGCATATCTCTTCCTGTTTGATTTATTTATGTTCCCTATGGATTTCAAATGATGCCTTTTAATGCAAAAAGAACAAAAAGGATAAAATTACAATAAATAAGTAAAATCCCCAAATAGTATCAAACACAAATGTGATTATTGTTATTTTAATCCAAATTGCACAATTACAAATCAACTCCCAAATCTTATGAATTTGGAATAAAACTATAGATCTAATAATGTTTTTGGGACCGATTTCTAGATCCAAGGCGTTTACAATAACCACAAACGTATCTTAGAAGAGTTATACATGATATGATGTCACATTATAAAAAAGGCCTATAATTCATACTCAGCCAATATTCACAATATTTCAAATTCAACAAAACCAATAAATCTGATAACTTTTAGACATATAATTCAGATTCAACAAAAACGATTTATATAAGTTCATTATAAAATATATTTTCTTTCCACTCACCTGCAAGCTATCCAAATTTGAATCTAATACAACTTTTATGCTTAAAATTTCCAAAACCTACAAATCTATAATTTATCTGCAAAGGGGATTTACAAATATAGATTTAGACTTATAGATCTAAAGGAAGAAAAAGAAAACTAGAAGAAAATTCAAAAATATAGATTACTTAGCGAAGAACCACCTATTTTCATAAATCTGAATCTAATCTCTTTAATCTTCTTAATATGATTTTGATATGTTTATAATTTAAGTTTCAGAAGAAATTGGAGGATTGGAAATGATAGAGCTTCGCTGCTGCCACCAGAAAATATAAATAAGAGAAATGGGCTCTAGCCATTTATTTATGGGCGTAGAAATGATCCTATAGTGTTAGATTTAATTACATAAATATCCATCCGTTTATCGAAAATTTGTAGTATAAAATACCCACGGAAACCTAGTCGTCCCTTGATGTTTTCAACTTGAGGGTTGACCCTAAGTTCGACCATCCTGGTTCGAAAACACCCAGTGAAGGCGGGTTATAAATGGTATTTATTAATTATACATTCTTGTATATTTATTTTTCATCCGTTTTCGTACTTCATATGTTTTTCATACGGACACCATTCACGAAGTTCTAAACATGAAAGTTGACCCAACATCCATCATGAACGCAATGGTGCAAATCTCGTGGTCAAATTCCTTCATTTGCGAAAATTCCATTTTTAGAAAACTAATACTAAATTAATTATTGCCAAAATTCTAGGTTGTTAAAGATGTAAATAAACTAAAATAATAATCTCAAGCTTTCACTTGTTAATACCTTTCAAATTGTTGAATTAGCTAAGATTAGTAAGGAAATATGTGATTTGGATGATGTTAGGGTTAATGAAGTTTTATAAATATTGTGGAGAAGAATGAAATGATTTAGATCAGTTCGTACAACATTACTTTAGCATAAATTCCCAGATAGATTAATGGGCTTATGTATGGGCTCCGTTAATTATTCTTCGCTAATAGCAGCAAAAACTTGAACAACCATAACTTTATAATTTTAGGACTTTTTTCCAATTACGACAATCTATGGAAAGAGAAAAATCATCATGAAGAAATGGAGCTAGTTGAACTCCTATTTTAACTCATATCTAATAAGTAAAAGTAAAGCAACAAAATTTGGAGCTTTCTAATTAATTTAAATTTTTATCTACACTCTCCTTAATTCTCTTCAGTCTATATATTATTTTTTTAAATTGTATGATTTTACACTTATAATTATTGTGTTAAACACTTTACACTATTTTATATTCAAATAGATATGTTTTCTAAATCTCCAATTATTCACAAATCTTTGTAGTTATCTATAAAAAAAATACATTAAAGTTCACACATTTAAATTATTACATAATGGAAAACTTAAACTAAAATTATCAAAGTAGTCAATTAGTATTTACTAATAAACCTAAAAGATTGATTAAATATGTATATTGCACTTGGATCAATAAATTAGTTAAATAAACTATTTAGGTGCAAATATATATATATATATAGATATATATATATATATATATATATATATATATATATATATAAGCACATAACGTAAATTTATACGTCAATGATAATGACAAATTTATTTTGTGATTTTTTTAATGAACTAGTCATATCATGTTATTGCACTGTAAAATTGGTTAACAAACAAATTTAAGTTTATATCTTTTCAATTATGTTGAAACTCTTCTCAACCATCTTTAGTACTAAATATATTTAACTAATCGTGTAATCATAAATTTGAACTATTTAAATAACCATGATTAACATATATTCATGTAATGAACTCGAAATGTATGATAATTTCAATATAAAGAATATTCATATTTTAGGGGAGAAATGGTAGAGTTATATTTCTTTATATAGACATATAAAGAAATTTAAACCACACAACACAAATTCGTAAACAATGATAACTCTTTTATTACCTGATTCGTATATCTTACAAAAATTATAGTATATCACATTTCATAATTTCATTTTTAACAACCAATAAATATAAATTTATATCTTATAATGTTACGATCTAAACTCACAAATTTTGGCAATATTACATTATATACATTTACACGTTCAATATGTTATTAAACCATGCCCAACTCACAACTGAGCTAAAATCTACATAACAATATTTTTACAATGATTAAATTTGGAAGTATGCTCCTATAATATAACGAAGTATATAGTTAATTAAAGGGTAAATCTATTCTAAAATGAAAACTAAATATGGATTTTTAGGTTCGAATAACAGGAGAAGAATGTAGTATGTGTTTTATATTTAAGGAAGAATGTAATGCTGGAACAAATAAAAGGGACAAAGTTGGTTTGTTTATATCATCGTTATTATTATTATACGAGAAGCTTCGGTTTTTTTTCTTTCGGCTATTACGAAAATGAAGAAGTTGGGTTGAAGAATAAATAGAAGAAGAACGAAGAAGATGCAGGCTAGGTTATATGTGCTGCTGTCAGACGAAGTGTAATGACCCATATTTTTGGCTAATTTAATATTTTGAATTTTAATTCATTTTAATGAATGTTAAAATAAAAACTGCTAATTTTAGACTTGATAAGTTTTGAAAATTTGTTTTAAT
Organism: Allium sativum; assembly: GCA_030737875.1. Taxonomy (NCBI): domain Eukaryota; kingdom Viridiplantae; phylum Streptophyta; class Magnoliopsida; order Asparagales; family Amaryllidaceae; genus Allium; species Allium sativum. Next base: position 35,598,955 of record JASFAX010000020.1, on the reverse strand, counting down.
GTTGTATTTGACATAAAACAGGGTTAGTAAAAAATGAAATCAGTTTAAAGGCTGAAATTTTGAAAAACAACATTTTAATGCAATATTGACCAGTTATAAAGGGACTATTTTTGTGACAGTCTCAGAATCCGACGAAACAACTTCTGTTCAATCCGAAATGTCAACATATGGTGGAATCCAAAATTTCAAGTCAAATGGAGTTAATATGTGAGCGTACGTTATATAAACGTATGCTAAAATTTCAATTAGTTTTTGGTTTAAGCTAAAAATAAGGCAATTTTTCAAGCGATCTCCAAATTCGACAAGACTAGGTTCGTTAGAAGTGTAATTCCATAATATAATGATATTTTAAATTTCGTAATTTTTGGAGTTAATATGTGGTCGTACGACCAGAACGAAGTTTGCAAGGTATAATTAGTACAAGGATTAAAACAAACCACTTCTCACTATTCACCCAACTAATAGAATTTAGAAACCTCACTTCTCCTCTTACCACATGTCAAATCCTTCCAGAAATTATCAATTCATGATTGATTAGGCTTAAAGTATATTTAATTAGCATTTAACTCCATTTCATTTTCTAAAGTAAACATCTAAAGCTTGAAAACCATTTTTTAATGGCTTCTCCCTCTCCTCCTTAGCCACGTCGTTGCCCTAGGGACTCTACCACCACCATGATCTGCTGCCGCAGTACCCCTCCACCTCCGGAACCTATGACCAATGTAGATTCCTGTAACACCCCACTCCCGCTATGATCACTCACTAAGGGAATGCCATAGCATCGGTGGAGTATTTTAGTGAATATAGAACAGAAAAATTACAACAAGACAGATATAAATAGTACTTGAAATTTTAAAACATCATCTCATAACAGCGGAAGTAAAACATGTCTGGTTACATCATAAAACCACAATAAAGGTCAAGTACAATATCCATCAAAATAAAGAAGTACATAATCCCACTCTCATACAATAGCCAAACAAAAGAAAAGATAACTGGATAACTGGAGCTTTACATCTATCCAAGCTCCTAAAGACTGGAACAGCAATCCGATCAAGCTCCACTACTGCTAGGATCCACCGTAGGACCTGAGGGTTGGGAAAAAGATAAAAACAACAGGGTCAGACATAAGTCTGAGCGAGTCCTATAACTTTAACAATACAATCGTTAAAGTAACCAGAGAAGACATAAACTGATATACGGTAACATATAGGGATGAATGGCTACCCTAAGCAGTCAACTAAACGAAGATAAAGGATAAAGACGCATCTACCCTCCCTAAGGTAAATTACTAAACTGCACCACACCAGTCGTTCCTAAATTAAAGGTTGATCCCACCCAAGGACTTATAAAATTTACTAATTAGTACCTGCGTACCCCTAGGTGACCAAGTAGGCGCCACGGGGCCCTACAATCCACTAGGTGTACACACTACTTCCCATTCGATCGGCTCCCTAACGTAGATACCCGTGCTGGCCCCACCGTGGGATGTATCATTCCCCAATGTGGCAACCTGATGAAACTAAAGGTGCACGGCTTATATCTACTCGATGCAACAACGGCTTACCTACCAGCCCGGGCCCACTCACGCATATGAAGCCCGTTGGACTTGCGTTGCCACCGCTAACCCGTTTGCCTCTTACAGTCAAGCCCAGTATGCGTGTCCCGTCCTCGACATGGGTCGAGCCCACAAAGATACGTATGGGTTACTGGTTGAAATGGGCCTCCACAAGCTACCCACCTAAGCTTGTCCCTTTTTCTAGTATATCCCACTTAACCCTTTAATCATGTTTTAATTACATGTTCTATTTTGGTTAAGTATTCTAATCGTATTTTCTATTGCCACCCAAGGCAACCACTAGATTTTCTCATGCCACCCGAGGCACCCACTTAACCCCTCATGTCCCTCTACATGCTAATGTGGTTAAGTGTTTCTTAATTAATTAATTAAGAACGTAACCTTTGTAAAGACCTCTCACATTAGACTGTCTTTTATGACCGCTGGTTAAGCCGGTTGGGTCCGGGCAGCCTTATGTCATAACAGAGTCTAACCTCGTGTCTTTACATTAATTACGTATTTAGTTTGTGCCTAAGACCTCTCACATTGGGCTAACATTTGTAGCAACTGGTTAAGCCGGTTGGGTCCGGGCAGTTTTACGCTACAACTGAGTCCAACCTCGTGTCTTAGTCAATTAATTACACCTAATTAATCACCCTCATAATTTTATATTAATTATCCCTAATTAATCAAGTTTTCTTAACATGGGTAGACCTAACTTAATAGGTAAATTCCCATGGGGTAGACCTAACTCAATAGGTAAATTCCCAACACATAGTATGGGTACACCTAACCAAATAGGCAAATTCCCATACTATGTTTATTTATTTTGTGTTATGCATAATTATATTAATTTCACACAATCTTATTAACTTATGCATTTAATTACCCCATCGTTCCCACGTAATTTCGTTCATGATATAACACATATAAAAGGTGTCAACTTGCATATGAATGAACATGTTTCAAAGGTGCCATCTTGCATATTAACAAACACATAACTTGCATATGAACTTGCATAACATGTCACATAACTTGCATATAATATGTCACATAACTTACATATTCATTTTGCATAACAAACTTGCATATTAGCTTATAGACTTGCATAATGTGTCATCATGAACTTGCATATTAATAAACATGTAACTTGCATATTTACATACATGTAACTCGCATATTAACAAACATGTAACTTGCATATAAAGAAACATGTAACTTGCATATTTACATACATGTAACTTGCATATTAACAAACATGTAACTTGCATATTAACAAACATGTAACTTGCATATTTACATACATGTAACTTGCATATTAACAAACATGTAACTTGCATATTAACAAACATGTAACTTGCATAGCATATTACCATGAACTTGCATAACATGCATATGATTACATAGCCCACAACTTGCATATTTAGCATCATGCAAACATAACATACATCATATTAAACTTGCATAAGCTTACATACTCAACATGCATAAACATAAGATTAATGCTAACATCATATCATATGATTCAAAGCTCATTAACCCACATACAAAACCATAAATCTCATCACATCTCATCTAATTAGTTTACCAAAAGATCATCAAAGTGATAGAAACTCACAACTAGCAACTTTGAACACCAAATGAAGAAGATTAAGATGCTAAGAAGGGATTAGAAGTTGATTAGAGAGTGATTAGTATGCAACCCTCTTCATAAAATTAGTGGAGGCCATGAGAGCTAGCATTTTGCCATAGTTTAGTCACTAGGTTTAATTATGAATGAATTAGGGTAGGTTAGGGTCTTATTTATAGATTAGGCAAGTGTTTTAGGCCATAGGATTAACCCTAGATTCAATCCAAGCCATCAAAGCATGTCTTGGGGAAGAAGTCAAGTGTAGGAACCATCTAGGGCCTTTAGATTAAAGATGGACCATGAGAACCATTCAAATGCAAAATCTGCACTTGAGCGAATCGGCCCACGGGTTGACAGCCAAACACCCTGGATTAACCCCTAGTCGACCCAGCGGGCTTGGGTCGACTTCAAAAATCGGCCGGTTCGGTTATTCCCCTCTCCCAATTCGCTGTTTTGAGCATTTTTGCATATTTATTTATTAAATTTTCAATTATATATATATATATATATCAATATATATATATATATATATATATATATATCTACACAACCCATTTCACTTAATTAAGTATACTTTAATTTGGGAATTTTCGTGAAACTTCGCGAGGCCATATCTTGGTCATACGGACTCCGATTTTCGAAAACTCGGACTCTATTTCGCGTATTTTTCCGAGACGAACACAATGGCATAGCCCGTTTCCCTTGATTCCCATTTTAGAATTAAATTCTGCCTCGATTTATGTTATTACAGGTTATTGAAAATACGGGTTGTTACATTCTCCCCTCCTTAAAGGATTTCGTCCCCGAAATCTTCAAGTTAGGAAGAACGTATCCTACCATCCAATCATCCATCTACTCAAAGCATCATCCACGAGCAATCATTGTCCTTACAAGATTCTAAATGCTGGATGGATATATGCAAAAGTGTGTGTATATGTACTTACCTAATGCGAAAATCAGGCGGTTACTGATACAGTAAACCTCCTTAATGCAAACCATGATAGTGCCATGCATCCAATATGTATGCGAAACCCTATTGACACATACAAATTTCTACATGCGTGCACAACCATACACAAAAATGCATCATCCATATGATAACACAGCCATGATACATCCATCAATCTAACTACCACATCCATTTATGCAATATGCAACATGAAGTGACTGAGCCGATCTAGTGCCTAATGTGTGTGTATATGCATCCACGAGCAACCACTAGCAAACAATTGCATCCATATGCATCCATCAACCATAACATGTTTCAAACACATGTTTCAACCATAGGTTTTACCCTATCTAAAGGTCATAGGTATTAGCGAGAGGATATACTAAAGATAAGATAAGTACTAGACAAGCAATAAAGGAGAAGTTAAAAGACATACTCTCAAAAAGAAATGGATACAAAGAACGCATCTTTGCTTCCGTCTCCCAAGTAGCATTGCTTTCGTCATCTCCCCATTGCACTTTAACTAGCTGAACTTCTCTGTTCCTCAACTTCCTAGTTTCTGACCCAAGGATGCGAGTAGGAGCTCGTCGAATCGTCGCATCACGCTCTACCTCTACATCTCTAAGCAAGCTCGGCTCTACCACCTCCGCGGTCTCATGTAAGCACTTCCTCAAATGTGATACATGGAATACATCATGAACACCACTAAGTCTGTCGGGCAACTCCACCCTATATGCCATCCGTCCAATCCTTTCCTTAATAGGAAACGGCCCAACAAATCTCGGTGCTAACTTCCCTACGGACCCAAAGCGAACAACATTTCTCAATGGAGATACTTTGACAAAAACCATGTCCCCAACCTCAAACTCAAGATCCGTCCTTCTCCGATCCGCATAAGATTTCTGTCTATCTTGCGCTGCTTTCATCCTTTTTCGAATTAAATCAATCTTCTCTGAAGTCTCTCTAACCATATCCGGCCCAAGCAAGATCTTATCCGTAGATTCCCACCAACATGTAGGAGATCGACAAGGCCTTCCATAAAGAGCTTCGAAAGGAGCCATACCAATACTGGACTGAAAGTTGTTATTATATGCGAACTCCACCAAAGGAAGATGTTCTTCCCATGTACCTCCAAAATCCAAGATACAAAGCCTCAAAAGATCTTCTAAGATACGGTTCACCCTCTCGGTCTGACCGTCCGTCTGAGGATGATATGCGGTGCTCAAACACAACTGAGTCCCTACCGCCTCTTGCAAACTTCTCCAAAACTCACTAGTGAAAATAGGATCTCGATCACTCACAATGCTGCCATGCAATCTAACAATCTCTCTAACATAGACTGAAGCAAGCCATGGAGCAGTCCTCTTACTCTTTACGGGTATAAAATGGGCACTCTTTGTAAGTCTGTCTACCACAACCCAAATTCCCGTATTGCCCTTCCTCGATCTCGGTAACCCGTCGATGAAATCCATCGAGACACTATCCCACTTCCACTGTGGAACTTCCAATGGGTGTAGCAACCCACCGGGTTTCCTTTGCTCCACTTTAACTTGTTGGCACACTAAGCATCTAGCCACATACTCGGCCACATCTTTCTTCATACCGGCCCAAAAGAAAACTCTCTTCATGTCTTGGTACATTTTGTCTCCACCGGGATGAATAGTCATTCTTGAACGATGTGCATCATCCAAAATAGCCTTCTTCAAACCCTCATCTTGCGGTACACAAAGTCTACCGTCTCTATGCAACCATCCCTTATCATCTATGGTGTATCTACCCAAATGGCTGGACGACTCCCCTCTTATAAGCTTCTCTACCAACACAACCAACTGTGGGTCGTCTCGCTGAGCCTCGCCAATCCGTCTCAAAAGAGTAGGTCTAACCTCCAAGGATGCCAACAAACCAGGTACAAAATCAACAGAAGGTCTGAAGTCAAACAAAGAAAGAAACTCCAAGCTTCGTCGTTCCACGAACAATGGACTCAAAGATAGCCTTTTTCTACTTAAGGCGTCTGCCACCACGTTACCCTTACCAGGGGTATACGCTATCTCGAAATCATAGGATGCTAAGAACTCCATCCACCTTTGCTGTCTTAAGTTTAAATCCTTCTGAGAGAATAAGTACTTCAATGATTTATGGTCGGTGAACAACTCGAATCTCTCACCAAGAAGATAATGGCGCCAAGACTTAAGTGCGAAAACAATCGCGGCCAACTCTAGATCATGGGTAGGGTAATTCTTCTCATGCACTCTCAATTGTCTCCCTCCATAGGCTATTACCCTTCCCTCCTGCATCAAGACTGCGCCCAATCCTGTTCCACAAGCATCGGTATAAACAACAAACGGCTTACTCCCATCTGGAAGCACTAAAACTGGAGCGGTGGTCAAAGCTCTCTTTAACCGTCGGAAAGCATCATCACAATCTACATCCCATGAGAAAACCAGATTCTTCTTCGTCAAGCGGGTTAATGGGGCTGATATCTTCGCGAAGTCTTTGATGAACTTCCTATAATATCCTGCCAACCCCAAGAAACTTCTTACCTCGGTAGCATTTCTAGGAACTTTCCAATCCTGGATAGATACTATCTTTGCGGGATCCACAGCTATCCCTTCCTTAGAGACCACATGCCCTAAGAATCGCACTTCTCTTCTCCAAAAATGGCATTTAGAGAATTTAGCTTTAAGACTATGCGCTCGAAGAGTCTCCAACACTTCCTTGAGATGTAAGGCATGCTCTTCTTCATTCTTGGAAAAGACCAAGATGTCATCCACAAAAACTACTACAAACTTATTCAGATACTCTCTGAACACTCTACTCATGAGATCAACAAAGTATGCGGGGGCGTTTGTCAACCCAAATGGCATCACTAGCCACTCATAAAAACCATCCGGAGTCCGGAAAGCAGTCTTCTCTATACTGTCCTCCGCCACTCTTAACTGATGAAACCCTGTAGCTAAGTCCATCTGCGAAAATACTGACGCGCCAACCAACTGATCAAAGAGATCATCTATCCTCGGTAATGGGTGTCTATTCTTCTTCGTGAGCTTATTAAGTTCCCTATAATCCACACAAAGTCTGAGGGACCCATCCGCCTTCGTGGCAAACACTACTGGAGCTCCCCACTCCGATATACTTCGCCTTATGAACCCCTTCTCAAGCAACTCCCCTACTTGCTTATGAAGTTCTCTTCTCTCACGAGGAGCCATGTGGCGTACTGGCAAAGACACTGGTTTGGCATTATCCACCAAATAAATTCGGAAATCTATCTCCCGCTTCGGAGGCAAACCCTTTACTTCTTCAAACACATCCGGATATTCCCGGACTACTCTGACAGAACACAAACTTTCGACCGAAGCATCGAGCGATTCAAGATAACTTAGCAAAACAGATTCCATGGGATTGCAAGAGATCTCGAGAGTGTTACCCAAGCGGGTCATGAGCCTGACAACTCTCCTTTCGCAATCAAGAACGGCACCATTACTGGATAACCAGTCCATGCCCAAGATCAACCCATAGCCCGTGAAGCCCAATACAAAAGCATCACATCTAAACTCAACGCTAAGTATAGAAATCTTCAAACCCAAACATATCATAGACAGATATATGGAGCCCCCAATTGGGTTTGAGACAACCAAGGGATCATCAACTAGACTGGTGTCTAAGTGCAGTGACTCAACTAACGATGATGAGATAAAAGAATGCGATGCGCCAGAGTCAAACAAAGTACGAACTGGATGATCAAACAGAAAAACCAGACTTTCAACGGAAATAGTTCTACCTCTCTGCTGAATCGGTGGAACTGAGAGAACCTGAACTTGCCCCCCTGACTGAGGTGGTGCTATAAGAGCTTGCACCTGGCCTCCTGAGGTAGACCCCGTCTTCTGCCCCTTCTTTGGGCAGTTTTTCACAAGATGCCCTGCTTCACCACAATGAAAGCAACCGGTCTTCTTCTTTTTGCGACAATCCTTACTGAGGTGTCCTGGTGTTCCACAATTGAAGCACTTCTTCTTCGTCTTCTTTTTGTCACCATTGCCTTTTCCGCCCTTGCCTTGTTGTTGCTGTTGCGGTTTCTTCTGATCCCCCTTTTTCTCTGGTGCCTTAGAATTCTTATCATCCTCATGCATAAGTGCCATGTAGACAAGCTTCTCAAAAGTGGCCCCCATAGGAATGTGAGTCATAGCTATTCCTTGCAATGGTTCGTTCAAGCCTCTAACGAGCCTCAAAGCCTTCTTCTCCGGTGTATTCACCAACTCTATGCCAAACCTTGCTAATTGATTGAATTTGTTGACATATTCTTTCACCGTGAGATTCCCTTGCCTCAAATTCAAGAACTTCTCCATAAACAGATTCTCTTCCGCCCTTGAGAGAAACTTAGCCCCAAACCTTTGCTTAAAATCCGCCCAAGAGTCAACAGGGCGTTCTCCATTAGTGACCTCCCACCAGAATGAGGCCTCTCCCTTCATTAACCAAGCCGCCAACTTGACTTTCTTTCCCTCTTCCACTTCAAAGATATCCAGCAACTCTTCCACTTCCTTAAGCCAATCTCTAGCCTCTACGAAAGTCTCTGAACCTAGAAAAGGTTTTCCTCCTATAGCCTTGAACTCCTTGCAAACCTTAGCAAAATTATCCACTCTAGGCTGAGGAGGAGGAGCGGTTGTCTCTGGTGTAGTAGCATTGGCCGGACCCGCAGCCGCGGCCCTAGCCTCTTGCAACCTCCTATACCATAGTGGTATAACTAAACCCTCCGGGATGTTAAGATCTTCAGCCATGCTGAAACGAAAGAGGAAAGATTCAAAAAGGAGATTCCGAAAGATAAAGATATGGCTATTGGGGATTATGCTTTTCTTTTTCAAAAACTTTTTCTCTTAGAAGACATGCTTTTAAAAATACTTTCTTCGAAAATACTCTTAGAAAGTAGTTTTTCTCAAAAATTTTATCTGTTCTGGTAACCTTAAGCTCTGATACCACGTGTAACACCCCACTCCCGCTATGATCACTCACTAAGGGAATGCCATAGCATCGGTGGAGTATTTTAGTGAATATAGAACAGAAAAATTACAACAAGACAGATATAAATAGTACTTGAAATTTTAAAACATCATCTCATAACAGCGGAAGTAAAACATGTCTGGTTACATCATAAAACCACAATAAAGGTCAAGTACAATATCCATCAAAATAAAGAAGTACATAATCCCACTCTCATACAATAGCCAAACAAAAGAAAAGATAACTGGATAACTGGAGCTTTACATCTATCCAAGCTCCTAAAGACTGGAACAGCAATCCGATCAAGCTCCACTACTGCTAGGATCCACCGTAGGACCTGAGGGTTGGGAAAAAGATAAAAACAACAGGGTCAGACATAAGTCTGAGCGAGTCCTATAACTTTAACAATACAATCGTTAAAGTAACCAGAGAAGACATAAACTGATATACGGTAACATATAGGGATGAATGGCTACCCTAAGCAGTCAACTAAACGAAGATAAAGGATAAAGACGCATCTACCCTCCCTAAGGTAAATTACTAAACTGCACCACACCAGTCGTTCCTAACTTAAAGGTTGATCCCACCCAAGGACTTATAAAATTTACTAATTAGTACCTGCGTACCCCTAGGTGACCAAGTAGGCGCCACGGGGCCCTACAATCCACTAGGTGTACACACTACTTCCCATTTGATCGCCTCCCTAACGTAGATACCCGTGCTGGCCCCACCGTGGGATGTATCATTCCCCAATGTGGCAACCTGATGAAACTAAAGGTGCACGGCTTATATCTACTCGATGCAACAACGGCTTACCTACCAGCCCGGGCCCACTCACGCATATGAAGCCCGTTGGACTTGCGTTGCCACCGCTAACCCGTTTGCCTCTTACAGTCAAGCCCAGTATGCGTGTCCCGTCCTCGACATGGGTCGAGCCCACAAAGATACGTATGGGTTACTGGTTGAAATGGGCCTCCACAAGCTACCCACCTAAGCTTGTCCCTTTTTCTAGTATATCCCACTTAACCCTTTAATCATGTTTTAATTACATGTTCTATTTTGGTTAAGTATTCTAATCGTATTTTCTATTGCCACCCAAGGCAACCACTAGATTTTCTCATGCCACCCGAGGCACCCACTTAACCCCTCATGTCCCTCTACATGCTAATGTGGTTAAGTGTTTCTTAATTAATTAATTAAGAACGTAACCTTTGTAAAGACCTCTCACATTAGACTGTCTTTTATGACCGCTGGTTAAGCCGGTTGGGTCCGGGCAGCCTTATGTCATAACAGAGTCTAACCTCGTGTCTTTACATTAATTACGTATTTAGTTTGTGCCTAAGACCTCTCACATTGGGCTAACATTTGTAGCAACTAGTTAAGCCGGTTGGGTCCGGGCAGTTTTACGCTACAACTGAGTCCAACCTCGTGTCTTAGTCAATTAATTACACCTAATTAATCACCCTCATAATTTTATATTAATTATCCCTAATTAATCAAGTTTTCTTAACATGGGTAGACCTAACTTAATAGGTAAATTCCCATGGGGTAGACCTAACTCAATAGGTAAATTCCCAACACATAGTATGGGTACACCTAACCAAATAGGCAAATTCCCATACTATGTTTATTTATTTTGTGTTATGCATAATTATATTAATTTCACACAATCTTATTAACTTATGCATTTAATTACCCCATCGTTCCCACGTAATTTCGTTCATGATATAACACATATAAAAGGTGTCAACTTGCATATGAATGAACATGTTTCAAAGGTGCCATCTTGCATATTAACAAACACATAACTTGCATATGAACTTGCATAACATGTCACATAACTTGCATATAATATGTCACATAACTTACATATTCATTTTGCATAACAAACTTGCATATTAGCTTATAGACTTGCATAATGTGTCATCATGAACTTGCATATTAATAAACATGTAACTTGCATATTTACATACATGTAACTCGCATATTAACAAACATGTAACTTGCATATAAAGAAACATGTAACTTGCATATTTACATACATGTAACTTGCATATTAACAAACATGTAACTTGCATATTAACAAACATGTAACTTGCATATTTACATACATGTAACTTGCATATTAACAAACATGTAACTTGCATATTAACAAACATGTAACTTGCATAGCATATTACCATGAACTTGCATAACATGCATATGATTACATAGCCCACAACTTGCATATTTAGCATCATGCAAACATAACATACATCATATTAAACTTGCATAAGCTTACATACTCAACATGCATAAACATAAGATTAATGCTAACATCATATCATATGATTCAAAGCTCATTAACCCACATACAAAACCATAAATCTCATCACATCTCATCTAATTAGTTTACCAAAAGATCATCAAAGTGATAGAAACTCACAACTAGCAACTTTGAACACCAAATGAAGAAGATTAAGATGCTAAGAAGGGATTAGAAGTTGATTAGAGAGTGATTAGTATGCAACCCTCTTCATAAAATTAGTGGAGGCCATGAGAGCTAGCATTTTGCCATAGTTTAGTCACTAGGTTTAATTATGAATGAATTAGGGTAGGTTAGGGTCTTATTTATAGATTAGGCAAGTGTTTTAGCCCTTAAACTGAGATCTAGCACTGCCAACCACCTCGTGTGTCCCCCACATCACCACGTCTGGGTTCCATAGCCCTTACATGTACCTTTTCTAGTCTAGACTACCATGGGTCCCTCTAGCATCCATGATCCCAAACACCCGTAAAAATGCCGCATTTACCTAGTATACTTCATATTAAGGTACAATTGAGTGTTGTCATGAAGTGTTGAGTTGATTCGATGAAGAAAGACGAGATCATTGGTTTGATAACATGTTGTACAGAGTCTAGGTGAAGTGTTGTGATGTATGGATGCTTGGAGTGAGAACTTTTCAGACAAGCTATGTAGTTTGCGTAGCTAAAATCATAAATATCTTGTAAAGTGTTTAGTTGGTACGTGATTAAGTTAATGTGAACTTGTGATATGAAAAATTAAACCGAGATAATTAGTAAGTAAAAATGTTTCTAATATGCTAATGATGGTTATATGAGAACTCCGAATTTCATTTGGTTAATTATCAAAAATTATTATACGGTATATGGTAGCTGACATCAAAAGCTGTTTGAAAAGCAGATGGATGAATATATGATTGATTGTGTTATGATTTGCATGTATTTTGATTTAATTAACATGTTAAAATAATGTTAAAATATTTATGGTAGTTAAAATTGGATTAAACATTTATTTACAAGTAGGATGACTTGTTTGTGTTCACCTATTTAAGTGATATCGATTGGATTGAATAATAATTTGAATCAAAAAAATATGATTGATTTGGAATGAATATATAACTTGTTAATTGATTATTTATTGGTTGAAAACCCGACACGGGTATTGGGATGATATCTGATTTACACAAATCCTAAGTGTGTAGGTCAATCGGTTGGTTGACAAACCGATATAAGCAATAAAGAATTATTTAAGGCTTATATGGCTGTAAATGCACACTAGATGTTGAATAGATGCTTGATAGTTATTTATAACTATTGTTGGATGTATAAAATTCATATAAGCGGGATTATATGATGTTTGGTTCAATTTTATTCCAATCCGGAATAAATATGAATATGTTAATAATATAGTATTTAGTGAAAAATCAAAGTTTGATTTTTTTGTCGGATTTTGGATGGATGCGTAAATATTAAAATATTGACAAATATTTTTAATGGTAAGCGAATGATTTTGAATTAATTTTCATATACTTATGGCCTGTCAAAGTTTTTATTTTGAAATGAATAGTAATTTTTTAAAGTGAAGTTCAGACAAACTACTTAGAAAATGTTTTTAAAGAAATTTCTTTCAAAAAGTTTCTTGTTTATTTTTTTAATGTCCGTCAGAAGATTTTGAGCTTAAAATAATAAATTTAGAAAAATAATATTATTTTATTTATTTAAATAATATTAAAATGATTTAATATCGAGATATTTAATTTTGAAAGGCAAATGATTTGAAATAAAATCTCCAATGGCAGTTGTAAATAATTTATAATATTTATAAATTATATTGGAAAATGATTCTATTTTATTTTATCGATTCGGGCTTGAATAGGACGTGTCGCGCAGCGACAGTTTGTGAAGTTCAACCCATAACTTCAAATTGACGTAATGGGAGATCCGACCGCCGGATTCGTCTAAAACCGAAGCCATTGGGTTCTTATCTAGAAAATCTTTTAAATGATAATAAGACCTTTGAAATTCAATGGTTAGATATTGAGGTAAGCTATATTCATGTTTATATATAAATAGCGCCAAAACCAATAACGGTTTGTAATTGAAGATAATAAATATGGACTATTTTTATATTATTAGAAATAAAGGAAAATTATGTTAAATCATAATAAATAGTTAGAAAAGATTTTGGATGAAATATTCCAATTTTGAAATGATAATTTTTTTTTTAACGACCTAGTTAACAACTAAAGTAACGAATCAAAAGGAATAACCTATGATTCCTAAGAGTACGGTCTAGAATCACTAGTGAGATCTAATTGGAAAGATGAGGGGTTGGAAGAACCAAAACGACATCGGGAATTCAACTGAAATCAGACGATGTTTTCTAAAGTTAAGTAATTAAAATAGATGTTGCAAAGTGCGTACGAAATGCGTGAATTTGCACAACTCTTTCTATATGATTTATTTATGTTCCTTGTTGATTTCAGTTGATGTCTTTTAATGCAAAAATAACGAAAAGGACAAAATTACAATAACTATGTAAAATCCTCAAACAATATCAAACACAAATGTGATTATTATTATTTTAATCCAAATTGCACAATTACAAATCAACACCCAAATCTTATGAATTTAGAACAAAACTATAAATCTAATAATGTTTTTGGGACTAATTTCCAGATCCAAGGTGTTTACAATAACCACAAACAAATCTTAGAACAGTTATAGGTAATATGATGACATATTTAAAAAGGCCTATAATTCAAACTTAACCAATATTCACAATATTTCGGATTTAACAAAATCATTATATCTAATAACTTTTAGATGGCTGTCCAAATCTGAATCTAATGCAACTTTTAGGCTTAAAATTTCTAAATCCTACAAATCTACAATTTATCTGCAGAGGAGAATTACAAATACAGATTTAGACATGTAGATCTAAAAGAAGAATAGGAAAAGAAGAAGAAAATTCAATGATATAAATTAGTTAGCGATCCTACTTTCATAAATCTGAATCTAATCTCTTTAATCTTGTTAATATGATTTGTATATGTCATAATTCAAAAGAAATTGGACGATTAGAAACGATAGAGCTTCGCTGCTGCCTCCAGAAAATATGAATAAGAGAGTGGGGCTCTATTTATTTATTTACAGGCATAGAAATGATCCAAGACTGTTAGATTTAAATATATAAATATCCATTCGCTTGTCGAAAATTTATAGTAAAAAATACCCCCGATAACCTAGTCGTCACTTGACTGAGGTCTACCCTAGGGTTAACTGTCCTGAGTAGAAAATGCCTAGTGAAGGCTGGTTATAAGTGGTATTCATTAATTATAGATTCTTACATACTTATTTTTCGTCCGTTTTCGTAATTCATCCGAAACCTTTTCATACGGACTGCATTTGCGAAGTTCTAATCGTGAAAGTTGACCCAAAATCCATCACGAATGCAATGGTGCAAATCTCATGGTCAAATTCCTTCGTTTGTGAAAATTCCATTTTTAAGAAACCAACAATTAAGTTAATTATCATCAAAATTCCAAGTTGTTATAGATGTAAATCAACTAAAATAATAATCTTAACCTTTCGTTTGTTAATCGCCTCTCTAACCTCTCTAATTGTTGATTTTGCCAAGATTAATAAGGAAATATGCGATTTTGATGCTGTTAAGGTTAATGAAGTTTTATAACTATTGTGGAGAGGAATGAAATGATTTAGATCATTTCGTACAACAATCCTTTAGCATAAATTCCAAGATGGATTAATGGGCTTACGTATTGGCTCCGTTAATTATTCTTCACTAGCATCAACAAAAACTTGAATAAGCATAACTTTATAATGATAGGACTTTTATCCAATTACGACAATCTATGGAATGAGAAAAAAATCATCCTGAAGAAATGGAACTAGTTTGAAACCTTGTTTTAACTCCTATCTATTAAATAATAGTAAAGCAACAAAATTTGAAGCTTTCTCACTAGTTTAAATGTTTATCTATACTCTCCTCAATTCTCTCAAGTCTATATTTTTTTTTTTAATTTTTATGATTATCCACTTTACACTATTTTATGTTCAATTAGATATGTTTTCTAGATCTTCAATTATTCACAAATCTTTTGTAGTTCTCTATAAAATTTACGTTAAAGTTCGAACATTTAAATTATTACATAATGCAAAACTTAAACTAAAATTGTCAAGGTGGTCAACTAGTATTTACTAATAAACCAAAAAGATGGTTTAAATATGTATAATGCACTAGGATCAATAAATTAGCTAAAGAAACTATTTAGGTGTGAATATATATATATATGTATGTGTGTGTGTGTGTGTGTGTGTGTGTGTGTTTGTGTATGTTGATACGCTTTTTGGTCGAAGATGTCACACGTCAAATATTTGGTGAGCGACGCGCTCAAGCCTCAGAAAGTACAAAGAAGTTGGGTCGAAGTCGCATCGCAAATGCAAGGAGACCCGAAGCCTCTATAAGTTGGCATCCGCCAGGTGCAATGAACTCTTAGTCGAGCCGTGCTCCTAGCCGAAGGCGAGCCGTGCTCCTAGCCGAAGGCGAGCCGTCAAGCGGGTCTAGACGCAGTGCCGATTGAGGTCTGAGGCCCCACAGTCCCACCAGTGGGTTCGAAATTTTGAACCCTACCAGTAGGTTAGAAATTTCAAATCCCCCGGTATCGTCGAAATTTCGAACCCCCCCGTGGGTTCAAAATTTCAAACCTCACACCAGTGGGTTCGAAATTTCTGCATATGGCCTTGTTTTGGTTGCGAAAATGGCTCTGGTTGGTCACATTGCTCACCTACTCCCACATAACCTTCCTCCTATAAATACGCCAGGCCTTAGACTTTATCTGGATCCTTCTCCATTGGAATTTTTGGACCTTGAAAGCTCCAAAAACTTATTAATGGCTTCTAACACCTCCACCATAGCCATGGGAGATGACATGGATGATTAATACATGGGATGCATGTTTTCCTTCAATACTTAAACATTAACAATGGTTGTGATGCTACTTTGAACTTCATTGACATGAACACCAAACTTGGATATTGTTGACCAAGTCAACACTTTTCAACGAAGAAGAAGGAGGGCAATTTAGTCAACGTGTAGACCAAGCATATATTTTGCTATTCCATTGTAACACTTTGACCTTAGCTATTGTCCAAACTTGTACAGCTTTGTAATCAACCAAAGATACGATGAATGATGATTATAAAGTGGACGTAGGTGTTAGTGGCAAACCAGTATAAAAGCTGTGTCTCCCCGCATTTACACACTTTACTTCTTATTTAGATAGTTGTTCACACATACACATTTGGGTGTTGGCGCGCGACAATTTTTCCCGTCAACAATATATATTATATATATATATATATATATATGTATGTATGTATATATGTATGTGTTAAGCACATGACCTTAATTCATACATCAATGAAAGTGACAAATTTATTTGGTAAGTTTTTTAATGAACGAGTCATATCATGTTATTACACTGTAAATTTTGTTTAGCTAACAAAATTTAGTATATATCTTTTCAATAATGTTAACACTCTTCTCAACATCTTTACTACTAAATATTCATGATCATATATTTAACTAATCGTGTAACCATAAATTTGAACTATTTAAATAAACATGATTAACATATGCTCATTATCCATGTAATGAACTCGAGATGTATGATAATTTCAATATAAACAATATTCTTATATTTGGGAAGAAATGGTAGAGTTATTGTAACAAACTATATTACAACATCGTTAAAAAAGGATAAACTAAAGAATAATTAATTTAATATTCATAATTAAGGGAAAAGGGCTGCACCATTGCATCCGTCTCGAAATTCTGGTTAAGATATACAACTGGTTTGTGTAAAACGGATAACATATGAGTAATTTATGGACGGTAGAAGTTTGGCGAAAAGAGCAGGAATTCCCGGCACACTTGACAAGTGAGCCAATGTATTTTTGCACTGCCACACTTGTAAAGTGCGCCTATGTATGTTTTTTGGCACCCGGACACAAGTGGGTGTCGACCCATGGCCCGATTCATCCTAGGGCTGAGGTGGCATTCGAATTCTTGAGGCTGGCACCTATAAATATATCTCAATTCTCTTGTTTTCTAATTCTAAAAACAATGGAGGCCAGATGCCGTCAGTGCCTAAACTGAATCTAATCTTATCTTCTTCAACAAATCAAGTTTAAAAGATTCAAGTGTTTCAAGAGTAGATCTGATATTCAACACCAACAATTTCTTTTCTATCTTCTAAAATCCAAACATTGTTAGTTAGTTACTTTTAGATTTAAATGATTAAAAGTAAACGTGATATGACTGTGAATTGGATATATGCATGTGTTTGAATCATACTGGATCTATCATAATTTATGAATCTATAATATTCTATGAGTTGGATCTAAATCTTTATCATATCAGATCCATTGGGACTTTTGAATCTATGACATTACTATGATGTGGATAATTTATCATGTCATGTTCGATCTACCTTTATAGTTCTAATTCGTTTGCGGTTAATTTATCATGCCAGGCAAGATCTACCTTTATAGATCTAATCCGTTTGCGGTTAATTTATCATGTCACATTTGTGGATCTTAAACATTATCATGCTCGATCTACCTTTATAGATCTAATTCGCTTGTGGTTAATTTATCATGTCACTTTTGTGCATCTTAACCTTTATCTATGTTTGTAGCCAATTTGAATCTGTCATTATTTGGACAGTTAAAACCTTGCTTAGATCTAATTCTATTTAGATCATTCTATACTTATCATGTTGTAGTTGATTGGAACGAAACCGTATCATGTCAAATCTACTTATGGATCTAATTCTTTTCAGATCATTTGGTACTTACCTTGTTGTCGCTAATTTAGATCTGTCATTAATTGGACATATGAATACTAATTTATTCATGCCTATTATGACAGGCTTAGTATGTTAGATCTAGTTTTATTATCACATGCTCACTAGATCTATTTTTATATGTCCACCTTATCACTATGCCAGTTACATGTTTATGTCGCATTTGTTAAAATAATCACTATTGTCACCGCTCCCTTTTATTGTTTATGGCTAGGCGACTTTCTAGCCTAGACATGATGCCAATTATATGCGAATGTGTTAGTTAGGGAATGGGGGAAAGCGTTTGAATTGGCATAACTTGAATGACGAATATGAATTTGGATATTTAATCCATTATGAAAATAATTGGGTAAATGGGCGTAAGCACCTATAAAGACGTAGGTATAATTAATTGGTTAATAATTTAAATGCCTAGGATTACAGCAATTAGAAAACTGTAACTGCACTTATGACACGAGGTTAGATTGCATTCGTGCTGGAAGTCTGCCCGGACCCGGCCATCATATCTAGCCACCACAAATGTTGAATCTAATGTGAGGGGTCTAAGTGCACAAATACAAGATGGGCTAAGACATGAGGTTAGGCCCAACTTGTTGAAGTTTCCCTGGACCCGACCGGCATATCCAACATCCACAAGTTGTAGGCCTAACGTGGGAGGTCTAGCCCATTATTACCATAAATGGACATGGTAATGAATTGGAATACTTAACCTAGCTGAATCCGTAGGGATTACATGAACATGTTAACTTGAATAGGGGTTAAGTAAACTTTGTTGAAACAGTGGGTGGGTTAAGTAAATCTTGTGGCGGCTAGTAATATATATATATATATATATATATATATATGCCTACAAACTAAACCTGCTTTATACTTTGGGGTTATGCAACTTTGTTAAGAAAACATGCTTGGATCAGTGTTGGTTCAGTAAATCTTATGGCGGTGGGTAATATTTTGATATAGGCACACAATCATAACCTGATAAGGTTATGTAATTAAAGACACTTAGTGGTATACATAACCGGTGGAAATAATAAAGTTATGTAATTAAAGACACCTTTTAGGGTAAGCATAACTTATAGAAATAATAGGGTTGTAATTAAAGAAACCTAGTGGTATACATAGCCAAAGGAAACCTAGTGGGTGATACATGACAAAGGGGAGAGCTTGTATCATTTTGTGTGGGACCCGTTTCAGCCAGTAACCCGGAGTAGGTATCAAGCATGTACTTCGAACTGGGTCAGAGAAAGGGCACACTTACTGGACTGATTGTAAGAGATCCAAACATGGAGGATGGTGTGGGCGGCGCAAACCGACTGAGCCATGTGCGTGCATGAGCCTGGCAGAGGTAGATAAGACGATCGTGACACCTGTAGATATAGGTTTGTGCATATCAGCGAAGGGTTGCCACATTAGGACGTGATACATGCTACGTTGGGGCTGGCATAGAGTATCTATGCGGATAAGGGAGCTTATCGATTAGGGTAGTAGTTAGGCTACTTCTGGACGTATGCCTAAGCCTACAACCTTATAGTCGAAGGGATCATCTCATTCTGGATATACTAGTAGTATTAGAAGCATATACACCCTGTCATATTTATCTTATCATACATGCCTTTTTATGTAGTTATCTCTCTTATCCTCTTTATATGCTTGTCATGCTACTTTTATTTATTTACTTGCTAAAAGTAACTAGACTCACCGGACTTTATATCTGACCCTTTTTTTCTTCTTTCTTCCATTCCCCCCTCAGATTCTCAGGGAGGGAATTCTCAGGCATAGTCAAGATTCTGCTATTGTCTTGCTTGGAGCTTCTAGATGCACTGCTCAAGCTTCTATCTTTACTACTATGGCTATGTTTTCACTTGGGGATTATGATTCTTCTACTTTTTACTCTGATGTTTAAGAATAAGACAGATGTTTTAACGCTGAATTGGTTTTCATGTGTTTTAGACAAGGGATGTTTTGACTATGCCGCTTTATGATAAATAAAGTTTTTATTTCTACTGTTATTTTTATGTCTATCTTGTTATATTTCCGTTTTTGTTTACCTATAATGCTTCACGAAATTTAATGCATTCCCTTTGTGAGTGACATTAACGGACGTTGGATGTCACACTTAGGATCAGAGTTGAAGGTTACCAGATTGGATAAAGTTTTTGAAAACTATTTTCATTAAGGTTTTAGAAGAAATCATTTTCAAAAGAAAAGTCTATTTTGAAAAACATATTCCCTAAAGCCATAGGAAATATCTCTCGATTCTCCGCTTGATTCCTTTTTCTTTTCGTCTGGTAACCAATCCTTCCCAAAAGTTGTCCCCATTGCGGCATGGTTCCATAGGCATGTTAAGAATACGATACATGTCGAAGGGCAATGAAGTGCCAAACCTCCATCTATAGCCATAGTATTTTCACCTACGGCTAACTTTCTCGAGCTTCGTAAGGATTTCCATGCGATGGAGGCAGTTTTCAAGAGACTAGTTAGCTTGTTACACTAATATGGAAAAAAGGAGAATAAGGGGGTTAGGGCTAAGGAGCACAGCCCAGGGATGAGGAAAATGATGGCCCGGGAAGGGAACATAGAAAAGTTATAATATTGGGGAAAAGGAAGTAGTTAAGGTTGAGGAAACACAAAATAAAAAGGTATGGCCCAAGAAAGGATGGCAACAACAAAAAAAGAAGGGTGGACAGAACGACAAGGCTAAGGATAAGAGGAAGTGCCATAATTGTGGGCGAGGAGGTCACATGGTCAAGGACTGGAAGAAGAGGAAGAACACTTGCTTCAGTTGCGGAGAGACTGGACATTTTTCTATGGAATTCCCAAGGAAGCAAGAGCAAGGTCAAAGGACAGGAACCTACAGAGAGAAAGGGAATGATCTCGTGGCTGGTGCACCAGATAGAGGTATGAATGTTCTCGTGGAAGGTTTGATTTCTCTTTCCAATCAACCTGTTAGAACTCTTTTCGATTATGGCACTTCGCATTTGTTTATATCTAGTTCTATAGTTGAATCTCGCACTTAAATAGTAGTATGGTAGTGGATCCCATTGTTGTCTGAAACCCCATAGGTGGTTCAGATGATTTATCTATGATTTTTCGAGGTTTGAGAACATCTGTGTTGGGCATCGAGTTTGAGTGCGACACATAAATGCTTAGGTTCATGGGCTATGGTTGATTCTAGGTATGAACTGGCAAACAACATATGATACCATTCTGGATTGTGAGAGGAGGGTTGTTAGGCTTCTGACTTGCCAAGGGAGGACCCTTAAGATTTCTTGTGACCCCAAAGGGTCTGTTATGTTGAGTTTCCTAGAGTCACTTGATACATCAATCGATGATCAAAAATATGTTCCAGTAGTCCATGAGTATCATGATATCTTTGATGAGGTTCTTTGTTTACCCCCAAGGCACGAGATCGATTTCCGCATATATTTGGTGGACAATGCAAAGCCAGCTGCAATTCTCGTGCGCCATATGCCTCCAAGAGAAAGAAGGGAGTTCAGCAAACAAGTAGGGGAGCTACTTGAGAAAGGGTTTTCTTTTAGGATGGGATGAAGAAAGATGTAGCAGAATTATTTCTCAATGTCTGATTTGCCAGCAAGTCAAAGCTGAGGAAATTGAGCCCGGTGACTTACTTCATCCTTTAGGGGTCCCGCTGTGGAAGTAGGAGAGCGTCTCCATGGATTTCATCAATGATTTTCCTAGATCAAGGAGGGGCAACACCAGCATTTGGGTGGTAGTAGACATGCTTACCAAGAGCGCTCATTTCATACCAGTAAAGAGTAAGAGGATGACAGCATGGTTGGAAAAAGTTTTTGTTCGGGAGATAGTCCGTTTTCATGGAGTACTCTCCAGTATCGTAAGTGATCGTAATCCCATTGTCACTAGTAAATTTTGGAGGAGCTTGCAAGAAGCATTAGGTACACAATTATATTTGAGCACCGCTTATCATCCTCAGACCGATGGACAGACGGAGCGGGTGAACAAAATTATTGAGGATCTTTTAAGGCTGTGTATCCTAGACTTCGGAGGGACTTAGGAAGAGCATCTTCCTTCAGTAGAGTTTGCCTACAACAACAGTTATCAAGCTAGCATCAGCATGGAACCTTTCGAAACATTGTGTGGAGAACCCTGTAGATCACCGACTCAATGGTAGGAATATACAGAAAGACTTTTACTTGAATCATTGGTTAGAAGTTACACAAATGAGAAGTCAAGTTGGTAAAGGTTCAGTAGGGAGACAACCAAGAGTATGCGACTTAGGAGACCGAAGACAATATTCACGCTTCGTACCCTTTTCCCTCTGAGATTATGTTCTTAACTTCTTTCTCCAAAGCTTTTATTAATGCTTGTTTCTATCATTTGAATGTTTCCAATCGATTGAATCTTCGACCTTTAGGTAGGAATCCCACAATTGTAAACATGTGTTCGAGACATTTTATGTTTGATGGATGCAAGTGGTTGCTAATGGTTGCTCGTGGATGCATATACATACACATTAGGCGCCAGATCGGCTTAATCACTCTCATACTACATTTGGATGAGTTTGCATTTTTCTTTCTTTAATGGATGAAAAAGGATGTATCATCATATGTATGATGCATTTGGACAGATGATTGTGCACACATTGTTAGCCTACTTTGTGAACTAGGCAACACAAAGTCAAGAAACCAACCATTGAAGAATATTTCAAGATATAAGACTCCGGTTCGGATCGGAAGGAAACACCACAACACAGATTGATAGCAGCATATCGGTTCGGATCGGGTAGGATTCTCTGTTCGGATCGGATGGCTCTTACTGGATAGATTGGCAAAGCATACCTGATCGGATCGGAAGGCCAATAAATCTCAAGTGGATCGGAAAGCCGTCTGCTTGCCACGACGCTGGAGCGGAGCGGAGTATGATTAGAGAAGAAGAGACGTCCAAGCTACTCCGGTTCGGATCGGGTATTCCGATCCGAGCCCCCAACCTGCACGTCTCCGACCCGCACCCATGATCCAGGAAAATCTCCTATAAAATAGCCTGGAGAACCGGACCGGCTATGACTGATTCCTACCCCTAACGTCCATTTCTTTGATGTGTTGTCAGCTTGATAGCTCATCCGAACCCGAAGAGAGTGCGATGGATGACACGTGTTCCGACCCGAATTGAATCTCAGGCAAATTCACACCTATAAATACCCCATCTGGAGATAAAGAGAACGATCTTTTTCAGCACTTTTGAGAATCCAAGTACCTCCATCGTCCGAATTCCTTTACTCCCGGAAAATCCAAACCATCTTTCATTTTCTTGTTTTTATCATTTGAGTGAACAAAAGTGAGTTGTGAGCGAATCTTACATTGCATTTGTAACTGAATTACTGAATATAGTGAAAACTAAGTGGACGTAGGCATTTCTTCGCCGAACCACTATAAATCTTGTGTGTTCTTTTTTATTTCTGCTTTACTTTATCTTGTTTCTAATCAATTTGGGTGTTAGAACCACATTTGGGTCTAACATTTTGGTGCTTTCACTGAGAACCCTTATCTAAATTCTTTATTTTCCGGGATCTCTTTCTGCTTTTTGGACCGTTGAGGTCAAAGAAGTGAATCCTTAAGTTTCTCCACTTTTTTACATTCGTTGAAGTAATTGTCAAAGACTAATGGCCAAAGGAAAAGGCAAAGAAGTTCAGTCTGTTCAAGGAAATGGAGCTGGCGAAGATCAGCAACATGCTGTTGTAACAAGGTCTCGGGGGCAGAGTTCAGCAGCAGGGAGAATCAATGCAGGAAATCCGAACCGACAGCAAGGGGAGAGCTCCGATCCGATCCGGGTAGGAGACTCCGAAGCAGTGCACTCCCCCAGTCTGAACCGACCCGACTTGCTCGCTGCACACCGATCCGACCAAGCACCCCAGCTCCGATCCGACCCGACTTCCTACCTCCGATCCGACCCGATGCTTGGTGAAGCTGGAACATCTACTCGAGTCCCCGCGAATGCTCCAATTCCAGCTGCCAGGGTTGGAGACCAGGTCAATCCATCTGCTCCCATCACTCAAGGAGATTTCTCGCGCTTGCTTGATATGCTTGAGAGCACGAGGGAAGCTATGAGAGTTCATGAGCGTACTAATCTCATGATGCAGGAAAATATGAGGCTCATGAGTCGGGAGATCAATGAGCTCCGCCGGCAGAGAACTCCATCACCGGTTCGTCACACCCCCGTAGATCAATCTTCATCCTCCGAGGAAGAGAGGCCCCGTGAGCGAAGGCCACTCGAACGACCTCAGAACGTGGAGCAGTTAACGTTTGGATCTTTGGGATCTCGCGAGGATATCGCACGAGCATTAGGAAACGATAGCCCTACTCGGGGGCAAAGACTCCAATCCCCTCTTCCCGAGATCGACCGGGAACACAGGGAAAGGAATCGAGTAGAGGCAGCTCGAAGAAGAAGGGCATCTCCAGAGCAAGAGCCCCGAAGGAACTCGGACACTAGGGCCAGGGAACCTGAGCAGCCCCTAACTAGTGCCGATGTACAGGCAATGGTTCGCCGAATTATGTCCGAGAGCCGGAATTATACAAATGAAGACTATGGCATCGAGCGAAGCCATACCCCGTTCACTGACGATATCCTAGACTTCCAGTTTCCCCGACGCTTTAACTTGCCACAGATGGACAAGTATAACGGAAGGACTGATCCGGGACAGCATTTGATGCGGTATTCGTGGCTTATGAACGCCGCTGCTGCCCCTGATGAAGTAAAGTGCAAAGCATTCCCAATCTACCTGGAAGATGTGGCATTGTTCTGGTTTACCCGGCTTCCTCCTCGTTCAATTTCTAATTACAAAGAACTAAGCGAGCGTTTCATGAACCAGTTTCGACTACATGCCCGCAAGTCCAAGAGTGTTATTGAATTGTCGAGGATCAAACAGGCACCAGGAGAGTCTTTAAGGGCATATTTAGATCGTTTTAACCAAGCTGTAACTGAGGTCAGTGACCCGCATGAGCCCACTATTCTGATGGCATTGAAGGAAGGAGTCGATCCTGAATCTGAGTTTGGAGACTACCTTTCTGGGAAGACACCCCCCACAAGGGCGATATTCTACGAAAAAGCCGATATTTATCTAAGACGAGAGGAGGCCCGGGCAAACCGGAAAAGAAAGTCTGAGACAGCTTCAAAGGAGAATGTGCAGAGTAATATTGCCGTGAAGCAGTCTGGGGAAAGTTCCGGCAAGGTTGAAGTAAATGTAGGAAATAAGGGTGGAAACAGCAATACTGGAAATGGGGGAAACAACAACAACCGTAATTCGAACGGTAACAGGAGAAACAGAAATAGGGGAAGCGACCCTAACAAAAGGCCCCGATTCCAGAACTACGAAAACTATACACCATTGAATGACACCCTGGAAAATATTTACCTGGATACGTACAACGTGTTGCAGTACAAAAGACCGCCACCTCGTGATTCGACCGAGAAAGAAATGGCGACAGGGAAATTTTGCTTATTTCATGGAACACATGGACATTCGACCAATGAGTGTCGACATTTGAGGGATGTAATTGAAAAGCTGCTGCGTGAAGGAAAGTTGGATGAGTACAAGGTTGCCCCGAGGGACAGAGGGCAAGGAGAGCAGGCTCCAAAACAGATTCTACCTGCTCCTAAGCCTACCACGCAGCAGAAAGGTAAAGGGATCGTCATCAACTCCATTGTAGGCGGACCTCACCCGGCAATCCGAAGTTTTAGGTCGATGGACCAATATGTGAATGCTGCCAAGCATCTAGATGTGAATGAAGGTGACGATTTGGAAGATGTCACTCCTATAAAACAACAAAAAACCATGTTCGATGACGTGGTATTCCGCAGCCGAGACAACACGGGAATACAATCTCCCACCAATGATCCGTTGGTTATTACTACCACTATTGGGCCGGCCTTGGTCCATAAGGTACTAGTAGACAACGGAAGTTCCGTTAATATTTTGTTCAAGAAGTCATTTGATCAGATGAAGCTTGAGCCCGAAGATCTGAAACCTTGTGAAGGATGGATTAGAGGCTTTAACGGAGCGACGACAGCTCCCATGGGATACATAGAGTTGCCCGTGACTTTAGGGCAAGGAGAACGTAGAAGAGTGCGAATGCTTCAATTCGTAGTATTGGATGTAGATTCGCCCTATAACGCATTTTTAGGGAGACCTGCCCTCGCTGAATTTAGAGTTTGTATTGCCCCTTGGTGCTTGTTACTAAAGTTCCCAACCGAAGCCGGAACTGGAGTAATAAGAGGGGATCAGGTTTCTGGACGGGCCTGTTATGTGGCCGAACTGAAGATGTTGATGAAAGGAGTAAATGCTGAGAGTAAGGATGCCTCATCTCCCTCAAAGGGGGACTCGGCATAGCAATTAGAGAGATCGAACCCAAGGGAGTTGCCCAAAGGAACGCCTGAAGACCTGGATCCTAGAAAAGACGAGGAACCAGAGGCTAGAAATGCAACTCCTAATGAAGCGACAGTGGAAATTCCTGTTGATAAAGCTGATCCTACGAAAGTTTTGAAGATTGGTTCCCAATTGGATCCACGTCGTGCTGAAGAATTGACGAACTTCTTGAAGGCAAACTTAGATGTGTTCGCCTGGACCCATGCTGACATGTGTGGGATATCGCCTTCCATTATCAGTCACAAACTGAATGTAAATCCGAAGCATCCGCCTGTGAAGCAAAAGAGACGCATGCTGGGCCCAGAGAGGTCGGCTGCTCTCAAAGAAGAAGTAGAGAAATTGAAGCAAAATGGATTTATTCGAGATTCGACCTATCTCGACTGGATATCGAATCCTGTCTTGGTAAAGAAGCCAAACGGAAAGTGGCGAACTTGTATTGACTTTTCAAATTTAAATAAGGCTTGCCCAAAAGATAGTTTCCCACTTCCCAGGATTGACCAGCTTGTAGACTCGACAGCAGGTCATGAACTTCTCTCTTTCATGGATGCATACTCTGGATACAATCAAATTCCTATGCATGTACCAGACCAAGAGCATACAAGTTTCATTACGAATTTGGGATTATATTGTTATGTTGTAATGCCGTTCGGATTAAAAAACGCTGGAGCTACTTATCAGCGGTTGGTAAATAGAATGTTTTATGATCAGATAGGAAAAACTATGGAAGTTTATGTGGATGATATGCTTGTTAAATCAAAGTAGTCCTCCAGTCATACGCAAGACTTAGCAGAAATGTTTGGTATCTTGCGAAAATACCGTATGAAATTGAATCCTTTAAAATGTTCATTTGGAGTGGCGTCGGGAAAGTTCCTTGGCTTCATTGTGAGTTCCCGAGGAATTGAGATCAACCCTAGCCAGATAGCGGCGATTAGAAATATCGAGGAACCAAGAAGAATTAAAGACGTCCAAAGTCTGGCAGGAAAGGTAGCGGCGTTGAGTAGGTTCATCTCCAAAGCCACCGATAAATGTGTTCCCTTTTTTGATTTGATAAAAAGGGGAAAGAAGATCTTCCAGTGGACTCCCGATTGTGTCGAGGCCTTCCAAAATCTGTTGGAGCTGTTAGAGAAACCGCCAATCTTGTCAAAGCCCGTAGATCACGAAGAACTATTTGTTTATCTAGCAGTCTCGGCCCACGCTGTCAGCACAGCTCTGGTTCGAGAAGAAGACAAAGTACAAAGGCCAGTATACTATGTGAGTAAGAAATTGGCAGCGGCAGAGCGCAACTACCCTAAGATCGAGAAGCTTGCTTACAGCCTCCTGATTGCATCCCGAAAACTTCGTCACTACTTCCAAGCCCATCCAATAACCATATACACCGATCAGCCGTTAAGACAGGTGTTGCAGAGACCCGAAGCGTCGGGAAGGTTGATTAAATGGAACATAGAACTAAGCCAGTTTGATTTGAATTTTCAACCACGAAAGTCAATCAGGGGGCAAGCTCTAGCAGACTTTATTGCGGAGTTCACCATTCAAGAGGAAGAAATAATCAATGATCGAGTGGTTAAATCCGAGGATAAGCTAGAGATGAATCCGTGGAGACTATATACAGATGGAGCTAAAAATGACCGAAGATCCGGAGCTGGAATTGTCTTAGTCACTCCGGAGGGACGGTCGTTATATTACGCCCTGCGATTAGAATTTTCGGCAACAAACAATGACTCTGAGTATGAAGCCCTGATTGCCGGGCTGAAACTCGCTAAAGACCTCGGAGTAAAAGTGATGGACATATTTTGTGACTCTAAGATTGTTGTTTGTCAAGTGCGAGAGGAGTTCGCGGCTCGAGGACCTCGACTTGTCGCTTACCTCAAGAAAGTGAAAGAGCTATTAAGTAGCTTAGAACGGTACAACATAACACATATTCCCAGAATTGAAAACCAGAAAGCGGATAGACTGGCAAAACTGGCTAGTTCTGACAATCCAGAAGGGACTGAGATAATTCCAATTGAAACATTGGAATCGCCAAGCTTTGAGTCAATGGAAATTGAATTCGTTCTTGAAGCGGAACCAGAGAAGGAGTCATGGATGACTCCAATCAAGAGTTTTCTTAAGAATGGGACACTCCCATCGAAGAAAAGTGAGAAAAGAGCTGTAGTTCGCAAAGCTGCCAGATATGTTATGCAAGACGATACCCTCTATAGACAAGGATTTTCTATGCCCCTGTTACGATGTATCGCACACGACGACATCAAACGTGTACTGAGAGAAGTGCACGAAGGTGAGTGTGGAGATCATACAGGAGGTCAAACTTTAGCAAAGAAAATATTGCGGTATGGATACTTCTGGCCTACGATCAACAAGGATGAAGCTGATTATTCACGACGCTGCGATAAGTGCCAGAGATTCGCCAAAATCCCCAGGGCACCGTCAACCCAGCTTAAATCGATGGTGAGTCCTTGGCCATTTGCCACATGGGGAATCGATATCATTGGAGTTTTACCAATTGCTAAAGGGGGAGCTAAGTATGCCATAGTAGCCGTGGATTATTTCACAAAGTGGGTGGAAGCTGAACCCTTGACTAAGATCACCACAAGAAAGGTGATAAGTTTTGTGGTCCGAAATATTATATGCCGATTCGGAATCCCAAGGACGATTATTACCGACAACGGGACCCAATTTGATAGCACTGAATTCAGAAACTTTTGCCAGAAATATAAGATAGACAAACGATATACTGCAGTTGCCTATCCACAATCTAATGGGCAAGTAGAGGCAATAAACAAGGTAATAAAATCCATCCTCAAGAAGCGATTAGAGCGTGCAAAGGCAAAATGGGTTGATGAATTGCCCCTAGCTTTGTGGGCATATCGAACAACGTTTAAAACGGCTACCGGTCATACCCCTTTCTCTCTCTCCTTTGGCTCAGAAGCAGTAATTCCAGTTGAACTGGAAGTTCCTTCCCACAGGGTTACGTATTATGACCCGATGACGAATCGGACACTTTTACTTGAGTCTCTTGATGAAGTCGAAGAAAAGAGGGACGAAGCAGACTTGCGTGCAGCAAGACATCGGCGTCAGATGGCACGCTATTATGACAAAAAAGTTCGCCTCAGAACTTTTGAACCAGGAGATTTGGTGCTAAAGAGAGTTTTTCCATCTCTTCCTCACCTCGGCCCAAAATGGGAAGGACCCTTTGTCATCCAACGGAAACTTGATAAAGGAACATTCAAGTTAACGACCGTAGATGGCGAAGAAGTCCCTCGAGCATGGAATGCCCAACACTTAATGCGATATTTGGATTAGAAATGCTATACTTTTTGCTGTTCTTCCTGTAAACTCTGTAATAAGGCACGACTTGCCTTTGGAAAATATGACGATATGAATAAAGGACTATAAAGTGGATGTAGGCTATGACTTAGCTGAACCACTATAAAATATTGTGTGTTATTCACTTTTATGCATTTACATTCGTTAGTTGTTCTGTTGTGATTATAAAATACAGGATAACTTAGAGCCTAAAAAGGTTGAAATAGTTTGGACATAAAAAGAAGCACAATGATTATTTGTGCAATAAGACATAAAAGAATGAGAAAACGACATTCTGAACTCTAACTCTCCAGAGAAAGAGAGAGAGTATAAAAGCGTCTCAGACTGAGCACTGAAAAAGAAATTCTATTCTGAACTCTAACTCTCCGGAGAAAGAGAGAGAGTATAAAAGCGTCTCCGACTGAGCGCTGAGAAAGAGGTTCAACTCCGAACTCTAACTTTCCAGAGAGAAAGAGAGTATAAAGGCGTCTCCGATCGAGCGCCGAGAAAGAAATCTTTTCCCGTTGAACGACCGGGGAATAAACAAATAACTGAACTCGAACTCTAACTCTCGAGAGAATGAGAGAGAGTATAAAAGGAATGCCAGGAAAAACAACAGGTGTTGATGACCCAGGAAATGCTATCCCGTTAGAGAATCGGGAGCATTCAGATTGCATGGTTAAGCACTGAATAACTTATGGAGATTGACTGGGGACACATACACATACACATATCTCCCCTCTCCACAACTTTGTTTCATAAATATAGATATGCATTTTTACATAAGTGCAGAACTGCTAACAGATAAACATTGCAGAAAGTGAATTATTTTTATTTACAAATGAATGAATTTGTACAGGGAAATAACTGAAAAAGAAAGTACGGAAGCTGCTGGTGTAGCAGCACTTATCGGCTTACAAAGATGCTAAAAAGATACAGGGGAACCCACTATTTGGGTTTGGGATGAGCCTTCGATTTCTTGGCAGCTTTTTCCGCGTCTTTTGCTTCCCTCTCGGCTTCAGTCAAGATTCGCTTTGATTTCTTTTTCCCTGAAGGTGTAGTACTGGAGCCGGCAGACTTCTTCCCGGAGGACTGGGCACTGGAATCAAGAGAAGATTTTTTAGCAAGTTCTTCGGTAATAGATCTAGTTGAGAGCTTAACAACTAACCTTGAACCTGCATCCACAACTGCGAGGGGCTTGAGGACCTCAGGATCTAACTCTTCAGCTTTTAATTGCAAGCGCTTGTCTTGATCAGCCTTCATGGCCGCCAAGGTAATGTCATCGGCGCTTTTTGACTCCCCGGTTATTGTAACCTCTGGTTCCTCATCATGCCCTTCGTCTCCTCCGTCGTCTTTTAGGGCTGCAATCATTTCTTCACTATGGGGAGTAGTCACCTTAGTTGGCTCACTTCTTTCCCCCAGGTCTATTGAAGCAGCCTTGTCTTCCCCTTCTTTGACCCTATCAGCGGGCTTCGTCCCAGTGGTAGTTCCTTGAACTACATCTGTCTTCGCGGAGGATTCAACGCCTGCAAAATGAGAAACATCGGTTGTCAACTCAGGCAAGAGCAAAGAATTTATCATCGAACGTTCAGTCATGTAGCCAAAGGTAGTAGTAGCCTTGACAAATTGAGGAGAAAAGATAGGGATACCTTCTGAAGACTTTTCAGCGGGGGTGACTACTACCTCTGGAGTTATTTCAGGAATGGGAGATAGTAAAGTTGATCGGGGAATTCCCGGGTTTTCGGGATCATACCCTTCTACTTCAGGAGTTACGGGAGCAGAAGAAGAGGAACCAGCTTCAGGAATGGTTTTCTGTTTGGACTTCCGCCTCTCTTCTTCCATGGCTTCAGCAATTAGGCGGCGCCCTTCAGCTAGGCGCTCCGGTTCGTCGTCTCTCAAATATTTCTCCATCAGCTTATCTTCATCGAGGGAATCAACCTTAAGCTCTTCTTTTTCCTACTCGACGATTTGATTCCACACATGAACCAAAGTGGATGGATAGTCCTCGATCCAGGAAATGTTCCGACGACGAATAATGTGCGCGAAGAATTCGATCATTAGCTCGCCGAAACCCTAAATATCGGCCTCCGCCTCTGATAATTGTTTACGGGTTTCCTCCGCAGATTTAATAGCGCATTCCACATTGCCTTCAGCCAGAACAGCCCTGTTTTCTGCCTCTAACAATTTTGAAGCCAAGTCAGCGTTTTTCTTTTCTAACTCAGCACTCCTTTTCGCTAACTCAGCGTTTTTCTGCTCAAGCTCAGCATAAGCGAGACGTGTCTTAGCAGCCTCTGATTTGGCTTCGTCAGCTTGCTTCTTTAACTCGGAACGTTCCTGAGTGTGGGATTCTAGCAAATCATGATAGCGCTTTTGCATGTCCTCAAACTGTTGTTTGAAGTTAGAAGCGTTCTTCTGAGCGATAGCTAGTTGAGCTTGAGTATCTTCTAAATTTGTTCCTAAGGTTTTTAGGGCCTTAGCATCTTCCTCTGCAGTTTTGTGCATTGAGTCAGCATTTGTCAGTAGCGTGCGAATGATTCTAGAAAGAGTGCGGGAATACTTGAACATTTCGGTATATTGTTTTTCCACCAAATCAATCTTTGCTCTGGCCTCCTCTGCCCAATTAGAAGAAATAGGTTCAAGGGAAGGTAGAAAGGTCAGAGTCTCGAAGTAGTGCTCGGGAAATTGCTCCTTTAAGTATGCCAGCCTTACGGCGGTTCCCGCATCTGGTGGAGGAGGGGCTAGGATTGTTAGTTCAGTGTCCCTTCCTGAAGAAGATTCTGTAGAACCCTTGTCTGTCCGAGGTCGCTTAGTAGCAGGGACTTTTTGCTTACTTCTAGACCCAGTTTCCTTTGGAGGTGTTTTCTCTCTACTCCGCTTTTCATGGGAGGAAGTGGAATCCCTAGATTGTGGTCTATCCTCCTCCCTACGACCTTGATAGCTTTTGTATTTTTCTTGTTCCGGTCGAACTGGTGAGCGGGAGCGTGAGGATCGAGATCGATAAGGATCATAGGGTCTTCTTTCCTCCCTGCCGCGGTCATCCCGGCGGTTATATTCGGCATCCTGGGGAGGATTAGACATGCTGCGGCGAAGCTTTCTTATATCATAAGAGGATCGAGACATTGTACCTGCACGATAAGTTAAACGAAGTTTAGAATCAACGGATCCATGGAAAAAGAAGTGCGATGAATGCTAGTGCTACGGTGCAAAGTGCATCCTATGCGGTGTGTGTGTCCCCCCAACCAACCCGAGTCTGAAGCTAAACTGGTGCGGGCAGGCTCTTTGGCCTTAGCAGGAGTAGTCTCTTCAGAAGAAGTGAAGACTAAAGGGTCCTTTCTGAAATCTTCCGAAGTATATATAGTCTCGGGTAAAGGGAGATCCCCCAAACCCTGAAATATGTGCTCGTCGGTGCTAGGAACATCCCCTTCGGAAGCGTGAAGTGGCGACCCTTGGAGAGATTTTGATTTGTCTACCGAGGTAGTTTCCTCGGGGGCAATATATCCTTCACGGTGTTTTTTGGCCAGATTAGCCAGTTCATCATCTTGAGTGGAAGAGGGAGAGGGTGAAGTTTGAAGAGAAGCTGCGGGAATTCCCGAGCCTTCTCCTATTTCTGGAACTGTTTCCACTGGAGGAATATATGCATAAGGGACCGTCCCATGACCAATGCTACGGAAGACGGATAGCAGCCCGTGAAAATGAAGGTACTCATCTTTAAGAACCTCGTCAATAGTAAGGAATTTTTGGTCGCCATTGAGGAGACGGTGCATTCGATCAAAGAACGCTTGGTCTGATACCTGTTTGGGATTATCGACTGCAAATAAAAAGGAAAACAGGTCAGGGTGATGATTCAAGTGTATAGAGTCCAGGGTCAGAAAATCAGTGCTTTACTTGATTTTGTCCATCTTCTGGCGCATCCAGACTGTTGCTTTGTATAGAACCACTCCAGTCTGGAATCTCCAGCCTTGCTGCTAAACGGCGTAGAGATTATCTTCCTCTTTGGGACCGACTCAAAGTAACAGAAAGAAGGGGTTTCTCTAGTCCGATGTTTGAAATTATAGAAGAAATGAACATCGTCAAACGTAAGCTCCACGCCTAGAATTTCACGATATGCTATGAATAAGGTATGCAGATAGGCATATGAATTGGGATGCAGCTGCATGGGGGCAATCCGCATTTGTCTTAAGAAGTCGACGATGAAAGGCGAGAAAGGAGGAATGGCGCCAACCATGCACATCAGACGAGTGACCGTCATATATCCTTCTGGAGGGTTATGTGGACGGTCAGAACGTGAGGGCACTAAAGTGTCTCTCTTCATTATTCCATACTTCAAGCAAATCCTCACGAGTCGGTCATTGCCAATTGTTGATTCTACTGAATCTGGAGGTGATTCCAATATAGTGGCTGAGTCAAATTCATCGGGTGCTCGATTGTCACCAATCCCCCCTTCCTCCTCAAAGCCTAGGGAAACTTCATTTTCTGAAGACATTTCATCGCTTTCCCGATGACCAACTCCGTAATCCGGACCCTCGCTGTCCCATTCTGGGTCAGATGAAGAAGATATATCCTCGAGAGTGGTTTTGGTGGAAGTTTCTGGAGCTTCTTTCCTCTCAGCTAAACGAGAAGAGCGTCTGGGCCTTATTGTCATGGAACTATTGAAGAAGCAATAGCACGGATTAGAGTGAATTATCCCGTGTTCCCTTTTTGCGTATGTGTGTGAACTAAAGTGTGTGCAACAAATGTGGGAAATACAAAATAGAAGTACAACAATGTAAGACGAAGCTTTAAAGAGAAAGTAATGGTCAGAGTTGTCCTTGATTCTCGTTTATGTTCGCAAGGCACTATCCTAACTGTTCGCGAAGCATATTCGTTTAGAGTAAGCGTTAGTTGAATTGATTGGGTAGTCTTTATGTGCCAAGTTTGATATATTCGGTTCGGTTCGGATATACATATGATGGCTGGCTCAATACAAATACAGATAGTAATCGGTTCGGATGCGTCATTAAAGCAGGGCCAGTTCAAGACAAGGGAAGCAATGGGTTCGGAAGCAGGACTGATCTGATCGGATCGGATGGCCCGATCCGAACCGAATTAGCACCGCTCAGCCGATCCATTTACTTCAACCTTCACTTCTCCGACCCGAACCGACGTTTTCTTTCCTCCCATCTCCACTTCCACGCTTCTTTACCCAAACCGGTTCCCCATAATCTTCTTCTTCCTCCTCCTTAACATCGAACCCACTTCCGTGCTAGGAGCCCCAATTGAAATTAAGTGCTCGTTTGTTCAAATATTCGACGAGTGCTCGTGTGTTCAGATATTCGACGAAGGACCCTAACACTCTCCATCGCTGCCTTGAGATGACGATTGATGCCATTAACGACGACGGTGGTGGGTGGAAGGCGCCGCGATGTAAGAATTACGCAAATACCATGCTCATATCGTTCGATTTAACTACAAGTCCAAACTGAAAACAACTATAGCAAAGCGATTCGAGATTATAAAGCTACCTATGAATTTTGACTCGAGGATTAAAACGAGAGTTTTGGAGTTTTTTAAAGGTTAGGGTTTTGGTGCAGGTTTTCTTAGCCGAGAGCAATAAAGGAAAGGGAGAAAGAAGGAAAGAGGTAGCGAATTTATATGGGTTCAAGGCGACTCTTAGTATTCTTGGCCTCTGATTTTGTTCGGACCGGAATTGAAGCCCATATTGATAAATCAAGCCCATCCATTCGGTAACGATGGAGAAAGGAAAAAATTGTTTGGTCTGGTGGAGCTCACCCCATTGATTCTTGCTCTGTTCGGATCGGATATCGAGCCCGCCAACACATTCTGGCCTGTTGGACCAGCGCTAAACAATACGAAGGGAAAGCATGTTGGGCTCGGGTCCGAACCGAAAGGAACTAAGCAATGACTTGACATGCAAGTTGAATTTGAAAAAAAAAAAAAAAAAAGGGCTTACCTGGAAGAATCAGTGGACGTTAAATAAAGGCTATCAAAGTTGTTTGAAAATGAAGGAAGTAATTCATATCGATTATGATATATTAAGCAGCAAAAGTCAAGATGTTATAAAGCGACACGGTACTATAAGTAGATGGAAGTGATCGTTCAACCGTTCTTATTCAAAGGATGTTTTGTAAAATGCTTCAAAGCACACTTTATCTTAAATAAGAGTGTACTTCGAG
Organism: Allium sativum; assembly: GCA_030737875.1. Taxonomy (NCBI): domain Eukaryota; kingdom Viridiplantae; phylum Streptophyta; class Magnoliopsida; order Asparagales; family Amaryllidaceae; genus Allium; species Allium sativum. The sequence goes on along the minus strand of JASFAX010000020.1, from coordinate 35,562,782 downwards.
GGGGCAAAATGTTAGCCTACTTTGTGAACTAGGCAACACAAAGTCAAGAATCCAACCATTGAAGAATATTTCAAGATATAAGACTCCGGTTCGGATCGGAAGGAAACACCACAACACAGATTGATAGCAGCATATCGGTTCGGATCGGGTAGGATTCTCTGTTCGGATCGGATGGCTCTTACTGGATAGATTGGCAAAGCATACCTGATCGGATCGGAAGGCCAATAAATCTCAAGTGGATCGGAAAGCCGTCTGCTTGCCACGACGCTGGAGCGGAGCGGAGTATGATTAGAGAAGAAGAGACGTCCAAGCTACTCCGGTTCGGATCGGGTATTCCGATCCGAGCCCCCAACCTGCACGTCTCCGACTCGCACCCATGATCCAGGAAAATCTCCTATAAAATAGCCTGGAGAACCGGACCGGCTATGACTGATTCCTACCCCTAACGTCCATTTCTTTGATGTGTTGTCAGCTTGATAGCTCATCCGAACCCGAAGAGAGTGCGATGGATGACACGTGTTCCGACCCGAATTGAATCTCAGGCAAATTCGCACCTATAAATACCCCATCTGGAGACAAAGAGAAGGATCTTTTTCAGCACTTTTGAGAATCCAAGTACCTCCATCGTCCGAATTCCTTTACTCCCGGAAAATCCAAACCATCTTTCATTTTCTTGTTTTTATCATTTGAGTGAACAAAAGTGAGTTGTGAGCGAATCTTACATTGCATTTGTAACTGAATTACTGAATATAGTGAAAACTAAGTGGACGTAGGCATTTCTTCGCCGAACCACTATAAATCTTGTGTGTTCTTTTTTATTTCTGCTTTACTTTATCTTGTTTCTAATCAATTTGGGTGTTAGAACCACATTTGGGTCTAACACACATATAGAACTTACATGTTGTAATAGGATTATTTGCATACATGTTGGATTAATGACACTAGCATACATTGCGTTAAGTAGGTCAACTGAATCAGTGGACCACCTGATCTTTCGCATTAGTGTTAGGACATATACACACCCCTTTGCATATGTTCATATAAGCATTAGAAAATTTTAAGGACAATGGTTACCTATGATTGGTGGATGAGTAGATGGATGATGGATGGTAGGATACATTCTTCTAAACTTGGAGATTTTGGGGACGAAATTCTTTGAGTAGGTGAGAATGTGACACCTTGAGTTCCAACAACATTAAAAGAGGATAAATTAAAGAATAATTAATTTAATAATCATAATTAAGGGAAACGAACTGCATCACTGCGTCTGTCTTGAAATTCTGGTCAAGATAGACACCTGGTTTGCATAAAACGGATAACGTATGAAGAAGTTATGGACGGTAGAAGTTTGGCGAAAGGAGCAGGAATTCCCATGCACTTGACAAGTGCACCAATGTATTTTTTCTCTGGCGCACCCGTAAAGTGCTCCCATGTATGTTTTTGGGCACCAGGACCTAAGTGGGTGCTGACCTATGGCCCAATTCACCCTAAGGATGAGGTGGCATTTGAATTCTGAAAGCTGGCAGCTATAAATATAACTCAATTCTGTTGTTTTCCCATACTAGAAACAATGGAGGCCATATGTCGTCAGTGCCTGAACTGAATCTAATCCTATCTTCTTCTACAAATCAGGTTTAAAAGATTCAAGTGTTTCAAGAATGGATCTGAGATTCAACACCAAAAAATCTTTTCTATCTTCTAAAATCGAAACACTGTGAGCTACTTACTTTTAGGTTTAAATGATTAAAAGTAAACGTGATATGACTGTGATTTGGATATGCCTATGTTTGAATCATACTGGATCTATCATAATTTGTAAATCTATAATATTCTCTGACTTGGATCTAAATCTTTATCATATCAGATCTATTGGGACTTTTGAATCTATGACATAACTATGATATGGATAATTAATCTACCTTTATAATTCTAATTCGTTTGTTGCTAATTTATTATGACATGCTAGTTCTACCTTTGTAGATCGAATTCGTTTGTGGTTTATTTATCATGTCATATTTGTGGATCTTAAACATTATCATGCTCGATCCACCTTTATAGATCTAATTCGCTTGTGGTAAATTTATCATGTCACATTTGTGCATCTTAACCTTTATCTATGTTTGTAGCTAATTTGGATCTGTCATTATTTGGAAAGTTAAAACCTTACTTAAATCTAATTCTATTTAGATCATTCTGTAACTATCATGTTGTAGTTGATTGGAACGTAACCTTTATCATGTCAAATCTACTTATGGATCTAATTCTTTTTAGATCATTTGGCACTTACCTTGTTGTGGCTAATTTAGATCTGTCATTAATTGGACATATGAATACTTATTTGTTCATTCCTATTATGACATCCTTAGCATGTTAGATCTAGTTTTATTATCACATGCTCACTAGATCTATTTATATATGTCCGCCTTATCACTATGCCAGTTACATGTTTATGCCATATTTGTTAAAATAATCACTATATTCACCGTTCCCTTTTATTGTTAATGGCTAGGCGACTTTCTAGCCTAGACATGACGCTAAATATATGCGAATGTGTTAGTTAGGGAATGGGGGAAAGCATTAGAATTGGCATAACTTGAACGACGAATATGAATTTTGACATATAATCCATCATAAATATTATTGAGTAAATCTCTTGTGATTAATTTATCATGTCACATTTGTAGATCTTAATCTTTATCGATGTTTGTAGCTGTTAGATCCAAAATTTGGTCTAACACCCAAGCTGTTCTGATTTACGAAGAATTATAACTACAATATGAAGAAAAAGCAGGAAAACACACGAAATTTATAGTGGTTCGGCATTAACGAGCCTACGCCCACTTTATATGTAGTTGATTATATGCTGAATGCAAGTACAATCAATGGTTTCACTCAATCTCCCTCTAAAAATTATGATTCTCTCAATAATTTCGGGATAACTCTAAATAAAAACATTGGAGATATGGTAATGGTGGAGTCAGATCTCTCAAATGCCAAAGATCCCCCAAAAATGCCAACTTCTGGGCTATTTATAGCTGATTTCTTCAGGCGGATCGCTGTCATACGTGGCACACATCTCGAGGATCACGTACTAGTTCGTATCTTGATGAAGAAATTGTCAAATTAGCCGTTGTGGACAGGTGTTGCGCTCTCCTTAAATCTCGGCTCGTGGGATGAATCCGTCCACCCCTTCACATAATGGCTCGTGGGATCGGATCGTGGCGGTTGTAGCGGATCGGAGGTAGAGGGGGCGATCCGCGGTCCGTATGATCAGTGTGGCCAGGATTTGATGACTTCTATATTTGAGACTCGATGGAACACGTGTATCGATCTTGGTGGCTTGATCCAAAAGCTAGCCAACATTTTGCCCCCTCGAAGTATGTTTTATCAAGGATGGAACATGCTTCGAAGTTACTGAGCCGTCTTTTCCTGAAGCAATGCAAATCAAAGGTTGTGTCTGTCTATAGCGTCATACCGTTTCCAAAAAGGAATGTCTCTTGATTAGTATAAATATCAAGTTGTACCGTTGATTAATTTTTTTTGTTCGTCGGGTAGTCCTCTTTTCTGGGATCTTTTGGAGATTTCATCGCAAAGTTGTCGGGTGATTGTCATGTAAACTCTCAAATTTTTGCAAGAAACTCTAAATTCTCATCATCATCATTTTTTTTTGGTTCATTTCGCCTTTTTCATACGCGGTCCGTGATATGTGGTGCTCGTCTCGCTCCGATCTTCGTGGGGGCTTTAAGTATGATGGGCCAACTTTCTTCACGAGTCGATCCACGGGTCGGCCTCCTCTTTTCCTACTGGGCACGGGTCCGCGGCCTGCTAGCCCCCCAAGAGTCGAATAAGACAAGGTACGGAAGACGAGAAGTCACATATTCGCCAATATATTTCCGACCCCTTCCCTTTCTTTCCTTCTTCCTTCTTTTGCTGCCACCATTGGTCTTAAACCCTAACTCGCGATCGCCGAGAGATAATCTTCTTTAGTTAAAATAAAAATAGGTAATTATAATAACAATCAGTGTCCCTTTGTTCTTGTTTCTCCTTATTTTTCACTGTTTTGAGAGGAGAGGGCGATGGAGTTTCGTAAAAATTGAGGCTTTTGGGAGAACGGTGGTGCTGAGTTCGACCACCTAGGTTCGTGAGCTAGGAGGAAAGATGAGGGAGAAGAAGGGAGAAAGGATGGGGACAGCGAATCGGATCGTGGCAACAATGGTGGATCGGATCGAGGAGAACGGACGGATGATCAAAAATCTGACTCGTCGGATCGGGTCAAGGTGGTCGATGCGGATCATGAGAGATTATTGCGATCCGTTCTGGTTTCCACGATCCAACGCTCTTCTACGAGTTGGTGTTTCAGCTACAAGTCTGTGTTTGCTTCACGATTCGATGGCGCTCCGCGATCTAATCCTTAACTCATGATTCGAAGAGATGTGTGATCCAATGAGACATGCGATCCGATTTACTTGTTAAATAAACAATGCAACTTGACCTTGATACACCAATGGACAATTAGGTTTGAGCCTACGAGATGATCCCTCTGGACTAAATGACAGCGTTACTTGATAGCGCATTACGACCAATACCTTGCTTATGTAGCTAATCTTTATGCTTTTATCCTACGTATGCACAGGCACACACTTGCACTTACACACATGGGGGACGGGTAATTATATTCTAATTTCTCATGTTTACTCGCCTAAACAGTAATGTCGGGTAATCGTTCTCCTACAAGTTCTGAAACAGATGTGGACCCTGAGATGTCAGAACACCATAGCCCCATGGTCCTTCCAGTTAATCCAGAGGGTGAGAATTCTGAATCCGAATATGAGGCAGAAACAGAATCAGATTCATCTGAGAGTACCTTGCTTGATGAGGAGTCTGAAGTGGATGATCGAGCTCCCGATGAGATTTCTGGTGCAATAAAAACTGAGAAATTCAATGACTCTTTTGCTTCCAAACTAGATGACATAAAGCTTAAGAAAATTTGCTTGAAACACGGGATCCCCTGGGATGATGTGAGAACACCCGGTAGCGAAGATAGACCTCATCTGGCTCCGGAGGGGTATATGACAGTCAGCCGACTCATGTGCTGGGTAGGCGCTATTCCTCTGTTTCCTCCAATCTTCATTGAAACCTTAAAACGATTGGGTATCGCTCCGATGCAGCTTCATCCCAATGCCAACGCAGCCCTATACACTCTATACATCGCATATGCGGAAATCCTGCAAACTGAGCTCACGTTTAAAGACTTGAAATTCTATTACCTTTTCAAGCATCGTTCTACCGCAACTCCAAATTTTTCTTTCTTCGAATCGGCAGTAAATAGGAAGGTCTTGACTGATGGTTACAGTAACATAGGGGATTCCAAGACCGATTGGTTCTATATAAAGAGACAGGCTGGGTTTGCAAGAAGATGGCTTAAATCATGTAAAATTTAAACCTTTGAATGAATAACCTGTTTAAGAAATTGAAGCGCTAACGTGCTTCTTTTCTCTATGCAGATCACACCTTTCCAAAGACGGAAGGCTCGGTGTACAGTAATCGACTATCCCTTCTCCTGAAAAAGCAAATCCGACTTCCTAAAGATCAAGAAATGTATTACTGATGAGAATATTCACAAGCACTGCCTTCTGGATATAAGATTTGGACTTGGCGCGGGTGGCAAACCCTACAAATATGTGCCCCAGGCCAAGGGAGAAGGAACGTCACATGCAATAGAGACAACTAAACTTCAAAACAGTCCTTCGCCGATAATTAACTGGGACAATGACGATTTAAATGTATATAGAGGAGATGAAGCCCGTGCTGACGAGTCTGAGGAAATCCCAGCCTCTCCGAGTGGTTCCCCCTCAAGGGCCTCTCTACCGGTGGAGCCCACCGCTCCTGATGATTTAACAGAGGAGCAGTTATTTAAGGAATTGAGAAAGATTCCTATACCTGACGATGTATATACACAGGAAGACTTCGAAGGGGAGCCATTTTTTCCTATCTCCGAGGAAACAACTTTTCCAGTTGAAGAACGAGGGACTACCCAGACGAGGCTAACTTTGGGCCCTGGTCTGTTAAGGGGAATTATACGGGATGCACATATCACACGCACTGTCTGACCCCACACTTTTATACCAAAAGTATTCAAGGTTTTAATATGTACTTGTTTCTTTTGCAGGAAAGATGTCTCGCAAACGATCTTATTCTTATCGCTCTCTTCGTGAAGGCACACCTAGTCTTCATCCAAATCCTTCTCGCAACGATAGTCGGGGGAGGGACAGTTATCGACCTCGCGACCCTCCTCAAGCTTATCCTACATGATCTCGATCTCCTTCCAGGTATGGTCCCGGGAAACCTCACAGTCGTCAACTGCCACCGGCTGGGGGCAAGCAACTTCCTAGGGACTTAACCCCTCCAAAAAGTACACCCTCTCACGTCCAATCTTCCAAGAAACAGCGCGAGTCAGGGGTCAGAAATAAAGACGAGGACAAGATTGCGAAGAAAGGAAAAGAAACTCTAGTCTCTCCTGGCGATCACGACTCTGACAGTCTCATTGCGCGAGATGCTACACATAGTCCCGAGAATCAGGCTAGATTGGCGCGCTTGCGCAAAGAATTCCCGGACATTTTCTTTGAGAGGACGATTTTTGTACCGGATCTTGAGCCGGTTCCCAGGGATTGGGATACTGAGGTGATAGGGTATGTGTGCCATGTAGCTAAACAGTATGAGGTATTGAAAAAGCACGCCATTCCGCTTTCGGATGCCATCCATCAACTAGAAACGAACGCGGCCAGATCCAAAGTGAGAATTGAGAATAATGAAAGAGCCAGGAGTAAAATGAAAAAGGAACTGGAGGATGCACAGGCTCAACTAGCTTTAGCTCAGCGAGACGCAGAGAACTACAAGACAAAATTGGAGGAAGCCAGGAAGCGTTTTCGTAGCGAGCTGAATTCCAACAACCAAGAATGATTATCTTTGACAAAGGAAATAGAGGATCTTAGAATGGCCAATGTTGATTTGAGGACAGCGCAGAGTCATTTTGATGCTGAGAAGGCTTCTTGGGAGAAGGAAAGAGCGGATTTGAAAAACAGTCTTGCGGCTGCCGAGAAAGAAAAAGAGGTTTTGAGTGTCCAACTCGTTCAAGCGGAGGGGCGAGCGGTTCTTGCCGAGACTAATGCTAACAACATTCTTGAATCAGCTTCCACCGCTGCTGACAAGCTTGCCGAAGCCGAAAAAGAAATAGAAGGTTTCGGGGAACTGATATTCGACTTCTTAGGCCAAGTCATCAAAACTCGAGACATTTCTTGGATCCCAGACTATCACGTTACACTCGCCAACATATGGAATGCAATTGTTGAGGATGAGAAGCAGCGATTGAAGGTCAGTGAGATTGATGAAGGCCAGCTAATGCATAGGATCCTCAAAGGAAAAGAACATGAGGATTTGGAGGAGGGGAGACGCCTAATCCGAGAAGAGGTGGAAAAGGAGAAGACTGAGGCCAAAGGAAAGATAAAACTTGACGAGGGCTCGAGTTCAGCGATGGAACTCAAGGCCCCCGAAGTCGAGGAATATAATCCTGATGATCCGTTAATTCCCTTATGCCCAACTCCTCCGGCCGTCGGAGTTTCTGCAGCAAACTTAGATGAAATATAAACTGAAGGTATGTCCATATTGTCCCCGCAATTTGCCAAAGCAATTATGACTTTTCGTCGTTCTACGGAGTAGCCCATTGAGTTACTAACATGTGCCTTTCGTAATACAGGTGATACATTGACCGAGAAAAGGGGAGAAAAGAAAGTAGAGGCAGAGAAAGTTGATATCCCCTTAGGCATTGATGCTGAAATTTCTGAGAGTTCAGAGCGAATTGAGGGTGGTGAAAAAGTAACCATGGCATATGTGGTACCCAGCACTGATGTTCCTGCAGATGCCGAGGTCATTGCTGCTTTAAAGGACACGGAAGGTGGTCACGGGGATGAAGAGGATGTTGTTGTTATTACAGACGAAATCAAGGGTGGTGGTGAAACCTTGGCTGATCAACAGGATGAAGAGGAGAGGCAGTTTCTCCTTATGAAAGGGGAACATGACCCAGTATATGTGCCCCCTATTTCTGAAATCGATCCCTAAACTGTGTTGGTCAGAAGATTTTCCTCTCGATCAATAACTTCACAATTAGCCTCTCAATCCTCTAGTTCTTCGCCAGAGCCTCTTGTTCATAAGAGAAAGAGAAGAAAAGGTGATTGTTTGGATGTTGACAAGGAGGAGTTGGGGAAGCAGAAGAAGAGCAAGAAGCCAAAATAACCCCCAAGCATGAGTAGGATGTAGATATTAGTTCATATTTTGTTCTTAGGATTTTAAGGCTTTCCACTGGCCAAAAAATGTAATTGTAGGGTCCTTACTTTTGTTTAGCTATCATATCTTATATCCCTGCATCTTAGTAAATAAAAAATTTATTTTTGTTGCCTTTAAATTAATATGCAATGCAGTGATTCCAAGTTCCTTGCATCTCTGTGCAACTTCCCGAGCAGCCAACATAACGGCATGGGGGATGATTTGTCTTGGTCGACCTTGACTTTCATCCTTGTCGTGATACGAACAAGAGTTTCCCTTCAAGACAAATTAGCCACATAAAAAGGAGAACTAAACCTGCAAACCTGCAATTTTAATTTATCGCATTAGCCACAAATATTTAAACCATAACAAATCGAAAATTAATTCATGAATCGCATTAGCAAAAATTTAAAATTTCTATGCGGAGATGTGATGTACGTGTATATGCCCCTAATCAATCATTTAATATGATGCCTGGCCAGGGCTTTTTAATGATTGATTAGGGTCATGTGTGTTGCCCCCTATGAAAGGTGGAGGGTAAAGATTCTCTTAGAGCTGAATTTCTGACGATTTTATACTCTCCCGATCCTTCAGCGGGTTAGAGTTCGAGCTTGTTTTAGGTTTGCTCTCCGATTCTTCAGCGGGGCAGAAATTCTAGGGGCGCTAAATCTCTGGTGCCTTTAGACTCTCCCGATCCTTCAGCGGGTTAAAGTGGTGGCAAGGCGGTTTTATCATGGTGCACCTTCACGCATTGTGTGACGGCCCGCCCCACACCAACCGACATTTACTCCAAAGTTGCGTTGTACGCATGTTCAGTAAGCGCGGAACGGGTCGTCAGAAGGAAAGGGAAGAAGGAAATAAACATACAAAGAACCTGTAGAATGTCTCACAGTGCAAAGAACATAGTAAAATAATAAATACACGACATAAAACAGGAGAACCAATGCATAAGCTGAAAACCCAAACTAAACATCATAGCAGCGGAAATCCAAAATACAGCTTATTACAACTTTCAAACTGTCTCAAAGAAAAAGTAAGATAAAGAAGGTACACTACTAATGCCCAAGTAGCGACCACCAACGACACAGGGAGAATGTGTATATATATTATCATACGTGGAAGCCTCCTGCCCGCCTCCGAATCAGCTACTCGCGCACTACCAGCTAACCTGTTTCTAGTCTGCTCGTGTGAGCACCCAGAGTAATAAGAGGAGACATAAAACTCTGGGTCAGACATAAAGCCTGGTATGAGCGATAAGCATCTAAAGTGAACAATAACAGGTAGACTAAAACATATCTGAACCTGGACCTGCAACAAAAGAGTTAGCACTACATACTGTACAACACTCTAAGGTGCCATATCAGACGGTGTAAAGATACGGAGGTGGGGGAGGTATGCATGTCATAGTGATGGCAAACAATCAAACATAGCATCCATCCTCACATCTATCACTCAGTGCGTAAAGCATATGGTATTCACCACTTCGATCACCCACCCTTGCTATGATCACTTTGCCCCATGAAGTCATAAATGGCTTTACTACACTGATAACGTAGCCACTAATCCTTTGCTATGTCCAATTGCCCCATGGAGTTATTCACCCCATCTGCGTTGGCTCATAGCCTTACCAATCCTTACTATGTCCACTTGCCCCATGGAGTTATTCACCCCATCTGCGCTGGCTCATAGTCTTACCAATCCTTACTATGTCCACCTGCCCCATGGAGTTATTCACCCCATCTGCGCTGGCTCATAGTCTTACTACGCATCACCTTGCCCCTCAAGTCATAATGACTCTGCTGCACTGATAACGTAGTCTTGCTACCATCACCTTGCCCCTCGAGTCGCAATGACTCTACTGCACTGATAAGTAGCCCATCATCCATTTTTAGTGGTGAATCGAAGTTATGAACGTCGACAACTCCTTAGCACACGTCCCGCAGCAAAGTCCAACCATGAAGTGAACTCATCGGTTCCCAGCTGGATCCTGAGCTCTAACTTCCCATATTGGACTACCTTTGCATCTCGGGTTATTGGTCAATACTGGGTCGGGTCGGGTTCCCTTCAAGCCATCGGTTCGGATCGGGTATCCTCCTTTGGGTCGGTTTTTCTTCTAGTACGGTTCGGGTCGGGTGTTTCTCCTCGGGTCGGGTCGGGTGCCATCTCCCCTCCAGTTCGTGCTTCCGCTCCGATCCATCCTTCTCATTTTTTTTCCACGTGCTCCGATCCGATCCATCCTCCTCTGTCCGCTCCGCTCCCTCCTCCTTAATCCGATCCGATCCTAGTTCAGTTAGCGTGGCCTTCCTTTTTGCCAATTTTCTCAAGTGTCAGGTTCCGATCTGATCGAATCCCTTGCCCAGTTCAACATGTCCGATCCGAGTCCCATATCCGATCCGATCCGAAACATGCACTGGTTTCTGAAATTGTTCCAGCAAGTGTTTACGCCATTCGACGACGTTTTCGATCATTCTAACTATTGAAATCAATCACAAAGCATTTCATACATTCATAGCAACATGCATAATCAACCACAAACATCAAAACATCAATATGATAGGTTAAAATGGATCAAACATACCCCAAAATCCCATATTTCCCCTTAAGCATATTTAGGTGAAACTAGTGATAGAATTAACAAAACTTAACCAAATTAACCCAAATTCATATCAGAGGTCTAAAACATCATTTAGGAATTTATGAACATTTTTCCCGAATTTATTAGTGTATAAATTCGCTAAATAACACTAATTACCCTTAATTAGCCATAATTAGTGCAAAACTATGCAAATCACTCACCTTAGCCACAAATAAACTAAGATCTGAAATAAATCTCTGATTTGATGCAAATCCCAATACTAAACAGCAGCTCCAATGTTGATTTGGTGTAGATCTCCCTTGATTAGATGTTGCTAAGCTTAATCCTTGACCAAAAGATGATTTGGAGGTGATTTAGAGGTTGGAGGCCATTTTTAGGGTTCCTTGGTGGCAAGTGAAGGCTAGAAAACTGAAATGGAATGATTTTCCATCTCATTTCAGCCTTCCCATAGCCCCAATCCCGAAATGGGTTATGGGCCTACTCACTAATCACCCGAATTTGCCCGGTTAAGCAGTTTTTCACCCTCCAAACCTTATTTCAGCCATATCTCCCAACGGTAAGTCCGTTTGGCTAATATGACCACTCTACGAAAAGGTAAACCATCAAACGAATCTAATGGAAGTGGTTTCAGGTCAAAATTCCTTTCCAATCAAAAGTTATGGACGAAACAGTACCAACTGGGGGCAAAATGGTCATTTAAAAATCGACAAAAATCATGAACATGGGAAATGACTTTAATAGATGTTTCCCAAAGTTACATGACCATACGACTTCATACGGAAAAGAAATAAATATCCTACGATCCCTGATGCGTAGAATGCGGGTCGTTACACTCTTCCCCCCTTAAGATATTTCGCCCCTGAAATTCCCTAATCAAGACACACACAAAGGTCCCGCATGCGTATCAATCATAAAACAACAATCAAACATGCAAACAAGCAAAACAAGTCTACCCTAGCATGCGGAAAACTAAATTGCAAAGTAAATCTTACCAGGCAAAGAGTTCTGGATATGCCTTCCTAATGCTCTCCTCTGTCTCCCAAGTACAATCATTCTCGTCCTCGCCCCACTGAACCTTGACTAGCTTCACCGCATTCCTTCGAAGTTGCTTTGTATCGTGCCGAACAATAGGAATCGGCTTGCGGTTCCCAACCGCCTCGGGTTCTACTTCGAAGTCATCTAACTGATCAGGTGAAATAGTCATATCTGAGTCGTGAACGAACTTCCTTAGTCGGGAAACATGAAATACATTGTGAATTCCCGCCATCTTCTCTGGTAAGCCAACTCTATTAGCCAAATTCCTGACTAGTTCAAGAACAGGGAATGGGCCAACAAATCTTGGTGCCAACTTGCCTCTCCTGCCAAATCGAATCACGCTCTTTAACGGAGAGATCTTGACAAACACCAAGTCACCAACGGAGAATTTCAAGTCTCTTCTCCTCTTATCAGCATAACTCTTCTGCCTATCTTGGGCAGCTTTCATTCGTTGCTGAATGATCTTAATCTTATCTGAAGTTTCTCTCACCACATCTGGTCCAAGCACAAACTTGTCGCCAGTCTCTATCCAGCATGATGCTGAGTTGCACGGTCTTCCGTACAAAGCTTCATATGGAGCCATACCGATACTGGATTGGTAGCTATTATTATATGCAAACTCTACTAGATGCAAATGGTCATCCCATGATCCACCAAAATCCAATATACATGCTCTCAAGAGATCTTCAAAAATACGATTCACCCTCTCTGTCTGACCGTCGGTCTGAGGATGGTATGCGGTACTGAGATGTAACTCTGACCCTAGAGCCTCTTGTAAGCTCTTCCAAAACCCACTAGTGAACAACGGGTCTCGGTCACTCACAACGCTTTTAGGTACTCCGTGAAATCTCACTACCCACTTCATATACAATTCTGCAAACTTGGCTGCCGTTCTGGTCGATTTGACTGGTATAAATCTTGCGCTCTTAGTCAATCGATCCATAATTACCCAAATGCTATCATATCCCGATCTAGTACTTGGTAAGCCATCGATGAAATCCATCGAGACTTGCTCCCATTTCCATTCGGGAATTTCTAATGGTTGCAACAAACCACTAGGCTTCTTTTGCTCGGCTTTAACTAGCTGGCAGTTCATGCATTTGGATATAAACTTCCCAATGTCTCTTTTCATCCCTTCCCAGTAGTAAGTCTGTCTCATGTCTCGATACATCTTATTACCACCGGGATGTATAGTTAGTTTTGAGTGATGACATTCTCTAATCACTTCATCTCTCAAACCATTCGCGTCGGGCACAACTAGTCTTCCATTATTCCGAAGCCATCCATCGCGATCAAGCCCATACGCATTTATCTCCTCTCCGTCGATGTTCATCTCTAACTTGGAGATGATTTCCAATAGATTAGGATCGTTCCTTTGGTTGGAACCAATCCGCTCTATTAGAGTGGGTCTGATCGTCAAACTTGCTAACTTAACTGGATCTAAGTCGCACTTTGGTCTGAAATCAAATCCCGCGATATACTCCAGTTGCTTCCACTCAAGAAACATAGCCCCTAAACTGGCATGTCTCCTACTCAAGGCATCGGCTACCGCATTACCTTTCCCAGGTGTGTATGCAATATCAAAATCATACGAAGCCAAGAACTCTAACTATCTTTGCTGACGGAGATTCAGATCTTTCTGAGAGAAGAGATATTTTAACGATTTATGATCGGTAAACAACTCAAATCTTTCTCCCAAGAGATAGTGTCTCCACATCTTCAGCGCAAACACAATCGCTGCTAATTCCAAATCATGGGTAGGATACTTCTTCTCATGAGGCTTTAGCTGTCGACTAGCATAAGCTACAGCCCTACCTCCTTGCATCAATACAGCACCCAGTCCGGTACCACAAGCATCCGTGTGTACCGTCATCTCTTCATTCCCTTTAGAAATGACTAACACTGGCGCATGCGTCAACTTCTCCTTTAGAATCTTGAAGGCATCCTCACACACTCCGTCCCAGACGAAGGACTGATTCTTCTTAGTCAACTGAGTCAACGATGCTGCTATCTTGGAGAAGTCCTGGATAAACTTACGATAATATCTAGCTAATCCCAAGAAACTTCTTACATCCGTTACATTCTTGGGCGTAGGCCAATCCTGTACCGTAGCCACCTTCGTACGGTCCACGGCAATACCACTCTCTGAAACAACATGACCAAATAATCTCACTTCCCTTCTCCAAAAATGACACTTAGAGAATTTCGCTTTCAATTGGTGTTTCCTCAACACCTCTATCGCTATCCTCAAGTGTCCCTTGTGTTCCTCCTCTGTCCTTGAATAAACAAGGATATCATCCACAAACACAAGAACAAACTTATTCAACTGATCTCTGAATACTCGATTCATAAGATCCACAAAGTAGGCTGGTGCATTGGTCAACCCAAATGGCATGACCAACCACTCATAAAATCCAAACGGCGTCCTAAATGCCGTTTTCGGAACACTCTCATCCGTTACTCGAAGCTGATGAAATCTTGTCGTGAGGTACAACTAGGAGAACACTCTTGCTCCTTCCAGTTGATCAAACAAATCATCTATCCGTGGTAGAGGATATTTATTCTTCCTCGTTACCTTATTCAACTCGCGATAGTCCACACACAACCGAAGGGAACCATCTGCCTTAGTGGCAAACACAACTGGTGCTCCCCACTCGGAGACACTTCTTCTAATAAATCCCTTCTTCAAAAGATTGCTGACTTGCACCCCGAGCTCTCGCTGCTCCCTTGGTGCCATATGACGAAGTGGCATCACTATAGGTCTGGCATCTTTCACTAAATCAATACGGAACTCAATCTCTCGGTGTGGTGGAAGCCCGGTCACCTCCTCGAAGACGTCCGGATACTGGCCAACCACAGGCACATCTGACAACTCATCCTACGGGATGTCGAGGGAATTTACAAAACTAGCCATAACCCCATCACTTACCAAACACTACCCTCCGCCCATCATCCGCCCTCACTGTCGCCAAAAAGCCCTCACGGTCTACCACCACCCCGTATCTTTGGAGCCAATCGACTCCCAATATAATGCCATAACCAGTAAAGCCCAAAACAAAGCAATCCCAAACAAACATACATCCATGACTCGATAAGACCAAATTCCTGCAAATCATACTAAGGCTAGTCGAACCACCAATCGGGTTCGTCACAACCAATGGTCTATCGACTATCTCGGGTTCCAATCCCAACCTATCTACCAGGTCACTAGATATGAAGGAACGGGAAGCCCCAGTATCAAACAAAACTCGAACTGGTACATCATAAATAGAAAGCATACCCTGAATAACAGCATTCTTTCCTTTCTCCGCCGCAGTTGGGGCATTCGACGAAGAAGGAACGGCATCAATAGCATATGCTTTCACAATCTGCTTCTCCTTAAGAGGTTGCAGACACTTATCCTTGAAATGTCCCACTTGACCACAGTTGAAGCACTTCTTATCCGCTGGCTTGGCCCGACAATCTTTAGCATAATGGCCCTTCTTACCACAGCTGAAGCACTCAACATCCTTCTTGCTCTTTTTCTGGCCACCTTTAGATTGGTCCTGCTTCCTCTTATTCTGAGAGTTATTCTTGCCTCCACCGCCTGCTTGCGGCTTTGGCCCTTCTGTAGATGCAACCTCAGTCTTTGACTTAGGGTAAAGACTCTCTGATCTCAAAGCTTTCCCCACAATCGATTCGAAAGTCTCATCGATGTGATTGATAAGCCTTTCCCCCAAGTATCCATCCAAGCCAGTAATGAACTTCTCATTCTTCTTCTCAGGAGTGTCAATGAGAGACTGTCCATACTACAACAAAGTGTCTAACTCAGCAATATAATCAGAAACTGCCCTTCCATTCTGCTTGAGTTCCAAGAACCTCTTGAACAACACTGACTTCTAGGCAGCTGGAATAAACTTCTCGCTAAAGCGAGCCTTAAACTGAACCCAAATAACCTGATCCTCTGGAGTAGCTGTTCTAATGGCATTCCACCAATTCATCGCTCGCCCTTGCAACTGACGAGACGCTAGCCTTCTCTTCATCGCATCCTCAAGACCCAAGTCATCGAAGATACGATCACAGCTATCCATCCAATCTTGAACATCTGTGGCCGACTCCGTCCCGTGGAACGGCTTCCCACCAAGGTTAGTGTAATCCTTGCACAACTTGGCGAAATCGACCTTAGGCGCCTGCACTATTGGGCCAACACCAACTCCGGGATTGGGAGCTGCCCCTTGCACTTCTCTATGCATGTCTCTCATGAGGTCAGTAAACATCGCCCTCATGTCAGCAGCATTCCCATGGTTGGTCCCTCTACCACCACCTCTGGTGTCTCTACTCATCGTTCAATCTGTAAAGAAAAAACGATTAACGACCCCATATTGGTGCTAGTGCAGTGTGACTTCATTCTTATACTATCAATAATATATATATATAGCTTTTGAAAACCAAAGTAATCACAAATACGCGCTCTCATATACGTACTAACTCTCCCTAGTGTCTTTCCCTAGGTTAACTACACAATCTAGAGCTCTGATACCATGTGTGACGGCCCGCCCCGCACCAACCGACATTTACTCCAAAGGTGCGCTGTACACATGTTAAGTTAGCGCGGAACGGGTCGTCAGAAGGAAAGGGAAGAAGGAAATAAACATAAAAAGAACCTGTAGAATGTCTCACATCACATAGAACAAAATATAATAATAACATACTTGACATAAAACAGGAGAGACAATGCATAAGCTGAAAACCAAAAGTAAACATCATAGCAGCGGAAATCCAAAATACAGCTTATTACAACTTTCAAATTGTCTCAAAGCAAAAGTAAGATAAAGGAGGTACACTACTAGTGCCCAAGTAGCGACCACCAACGACACAGGGAGAATGTGTGTTTATATATATATATATATATATATATATATATATATATATATATATATATCATACGTGGAAGCCTCCTGCCCGCCTCCGAATCAGCTACTCGCGCACCACCAGCTAACTTGTTTCTAGTCTGCTCGTGTGAGCACCCAGAGTAATAAGAGGAGACATAAAACTCTGGGTCAGACATAAAGCCTGGTATGGGCGATAAACATCTAAAGTGAACAATAACAGGTAGACTAAAACATACCTGAACCTGGACCTGCAAACAAAGAGTTAGCACTACATACTGTACAACACTCTAAGGTGCCATATCAAACAGTGTAAAGATACGGAGGTGGGGGAGGTGTGCATGTCATAGTGATGGCAAACAATCAAACATAACATCCATCCTCACATCTCTCACTCAGTGCGTAAAGCATACGGTATTCACCACTTCGATCACCCACCCTTGCTACGATCACTTTGCCCCATGAAGTCATAAATGGCTACACTGCACTGACAACGTAGCCACTAATCCTCTGCTATGTCCACTTGTCCCATAGAGTTATTCACCCCATCTGCGCTGGCTCATAGCCTTACCAATCCTCACTATGTCCACTCGCCCCATGGAATTATTCACCCCATCTGCGCTGGCTCATAGTCTTACCAATCCTTACTACGTCCACTTGCCCCATGGAGTTATTCACCCCATCTACGCTGGCTCATAGTCTTACTACGCATAACCTTGCCCCTCAAGTCATAATGACTCAACTGCACTGATAACGTAGTCTTGCTACCATCACCTTGCCCCTCGAGTCGCAATGACTCTACTGCACTGATAAGTAGCACATCATCCATTTTTAGTGGTGAATCGAAGTTATGAACGTCGACAAATCCTTAGCACACGTCCCGCAGCAAAGTCCAACCATGAAGTGAACTCATCGGTTCCCAGCTGGATCCTGAGCTCTAACTTCCCATATTGGACTACCTTTGCATCTCGGGTTATTGGTCAATACTGGGTCGGGTCGGGTTCCCTTCAAGCTATTGGTTCGGATCGGGTATCCTCCTTTGGGTCGGTTCTTCTTCTAGTACGGTTCGGCTCGGGTGTTTCTCCTCGGGCCGGGTCAGGTGCCATCTCCCCTCCAGTTCGTGCTTCCGCTCCGATCCATCCTCCTCATTTTTTTTTCCACGTGCTCCGATCCGATCCATCCTCCTCTATTCGCTCTGGTCCCTCCTCAATCCGATCTGATCCGAGTTCAGTTAGAGTGGCCTTCCTTTTTGCTAATTTTCTCAAGTGTCAGGTTCCAATTCGGTCGAATCCCTTGTCCAGTTCAACATATCCGATCCGAGCCCCATATCCGATCCAATCCGAAACCTGCACTGCTTTCTGAAATAGTTCTAGCAAGTGTTTAGTCCATTCGACGGTGTTTTCGATCATTCTAACTATTGAAATCAATCACAAAGCATTTCATATAGTCATAGCAACATGCATAATCAACCACAAACATCAAAACATCAATATGATAGGTTAAAATGGATCAAACATACCCCAAAATCCCATATTTCCCCTTAAGCATATTTAGGTGGAACTAATGATAGGATTAACAAAACTTAACCAAATTAACCCAAATTCATATCAGAGGTCTAAAACATCATTTAGTAATTTAGGAACATTTTTCCCGAAGTTATTAGTGTATTAATTCGCTAATTAACACTAATTACCCTTAATTAGTCATAATTAGTGCAAAACTATGCAAATCACTCACCTTAGCCACAAATAAACTAAAATCTGAAATAAATCTCTGATTTGATGCAAATCCCAATACTAACCAGCAGCTTCAATGTTGATTTGGTGTAGATCTCTCTTGATTAGATGTTGCTAAGCTTAATCCTTAACAAAAAGATGATTTGGAGGTGATTTAGAGGTTGGAGGCCATTTTTAGGGTTCCTTGATGATAAATGAAGGCTAGAAAACTGAAATGGAATGATTTTCCATCTCATTTCAGCCTTCCCATAGCCCCAATCCTGAAATGTGTTATGGGCCTACTCACAAATCACCCGATTTGGCCCGGTTAAGCAGTTTTTCACCCTCCAAACCTTATTTCAGCCATATCTCCCAAACGGTAAGTCCGTTTGGCTATTATGACCACTCTACGGAAAGGTAAACCATCAAACGAATCTAATGGAAGGGTTTCAAGTCAAAATTCCTTTCCAATCAAAAGTTATGGCCAAAACAGTACCAACTGGGGAAAAATGGTCATTTAAAAATCGACAAAAATCATGAACATGGGAAATGACGTTAATAGATGTTTCCCAAAGTTACATGACCATACAACTTCATACGGGAAATAAATAAATATCCTACGATCCCCCGATGCGTAGAATGCGGGTCGTTACACATTGCAGACGTCATCTTCGCGTCCTTTGTACTCTCTCCTGATTCTGAGGAGTTAGAGTTTGATCATGGGATGATTTACTTTACCGCACCTTGTGGTCCTCGATTATGATTCCTCTCTCACCTCGTGGCAAAATGCATTGGGTGTTCCAATGTTGCTACATAATCTGTAACAGAATGAGAAAACAACAATAATTTATATTAATCGAAATAAAGAAAATAGGTAATGATGCAGTAAAGGTAAATGACACACGATATTTTATAGTGGTTCGGTCGAATCATGACCTACGTCCACTTTATAATCTTTTGCTCAAGTAACCAGACTATTCTAGGCAAGTCGTGCCTTTTTACATGGTCCTAGAATCAAAAGAATGAAACTGACGATTTTATGTCAGGCAAGGCCGCAAATGCTGGGCATTCCACACTCTGGGGATTTCGTCTCCATCTATGGTTGCTAACTTGAAGGTTCCATTATCAAGTCTTCGCAGGATGGAATATGGTCCTTCCCATTTCGGACCCATATGCTCTGAGTATGGGAAGATACGTTTTAGAACCAAGTCTCTGGGTTCAAAGGTTCGTGCTCCTACTTTCTTGTTGTAATATTGAGCTCTCTGCTGCTTATGTCTTAAGGCACATAAACCGGCTTCGTCCCTCTTCTCTTCGATCATATCCAAGGATTCTAGGAGCAACTCATTGTTGGTCATCGGGTCATAATAGGTGACTCGGTGAGAAGGTACTTCTAACTCGACCGGGATGACCGCTTTAGTTCCAAAGGCAAGGGAAACCGGCATATGGCCCGTTGCCGATTTATAGGTCGTTCTATAAGCCCATAGTGCCAAAGGCAATTCATCAACAAACATGGCCTTGGCCCGCTTCAATCTCTTCTTCAGGATAGATTTAATCGTTTTTTTCGCGGCCTCCACTTGGCCGTTTGCCTGCGGATATGCCACGGAGGTGTGTCTTTTCTCGATGTGGTACTTCTGGCAAAAATCTTTGAACTCGGTGCGGTCAAACTGAGTTCCATTATCCGTTATGATGATTCTTGGGATTCCAAATCGGCATATAATGTTTCTAACAACGAAGCTGATTACTTGCTTGGTTGTTATTGTGGCTAATGGTTCTGCTTCTACCCATTTGGTAAAATAATACATGGCTATGATAGCGAATTTTGCTCCGCTCTTCGCTATGGGGAGGCTTCCAATAATATCGATTCCCCACATAGTGAAATGACAAGGACTCGTCACCATCTTCAGCTGACTTGATGGTGCCCTGTGGATCTTAGAAAATCTCTGGCAGGCGTCACAATGCCGCACGTATTTGGCCGCATCCTTATTTACGGTTGGCCAGAAATAACCGTATCGTATTATTTTCTTTGCCAATGTTTGGCCTCCTGTGTGTTCTCCACAATCGCCCTCATGTACTTCTTGCAATACGCGTTGAATATCGCCGTGGGCAATACACCGGAGGAGTGGCATTGAAAATCCTTGTCTATACAGGACTCCCTCTTGCAACACATACCGAGAGGCCTTCCGAATTATTGCGCGCCTCCCACTTTTCTTCGTAGGGAGCGTTCCATACATTAGGAAATTCTTCAATGGGGTCATCCATGACCCCCTTTCGGGCTCAACATCTAGTACCAGATCAACTTCCATAGGTGACTGTAAGACTTCCGTTGGGACCAATTCTGTGTTTTCAGGACTATCAGAACTGGCCATTTTAGCCAATTTATCTGCTTTTTAGTTCCCTGTTCGAGGAATGTGGGATATGGTGTGATGGTCAAAACCACCCAGCAACTTTTTCACTTTTTCTAAATATGATATCAGCCTAGGACTTTTGGCCTGGAATTTTCCTATGACCTGGTTCACAACTATTTTGGAGTCACAAAAGATGTCTAACTTCGTAATCTTCAACTCCTTTGCTAGTTTCAAACCAGTGATCAGGGCTTCGTATTCTGAGTTGTTGTTAGTGGCGCGGAACTCCAACCTGAGAGCATAGTATATAGGCCGTTGTTCTGGAGTTTCGAGCACTACTCCGGCACCAAATCGTCTATCATTCATTGCTCCGTCAGTGAACAACTTCTAGGCACTGGGATCGAGGAGTAGCCTTGGCGGATCGACTTCTTCGCTCATTGTGTCATCGTCTGAGATGGTAAACTCTACCATGAAGTCTTCCAGCACTTTCCCCCTTATTGATAGCTGGGGTTGAAAATTCAAATTGAACTGACTTAGTTCAATGTTCCACTTAAGTAATCGTCCCGAAGTCTCTGGCCTTTGAAGAACTTGTCTTAACGGGTGATCAATGTATATAGTAATCGGGTGAGCTTGAAAATATTGGCAAAGCTTCCTTGATGTAATCAACAAACTGTACGCAAGCTTTTCTATACTTGGATAATTTCGTTCAGCTGCCGCCAACTTCTTACTAACATAATATACTGGTCTTTGCAACTTATCCTCTTCTCTAACCAAAGCCGAACTGACCGCATTGGATGACACCGCCAAATATACGAATAATTCTTCATGATTTATGGGTTTAGACAAAATCGAGGGTTTTTCTAAATGATTCAAGAGATTCTGGAATGCTTCAACACAATCAGGGGTCCATTCGAGTTTCGCTTTCCTCGCTTTATTAATTCAAAAAAGGGATACATTTATCTGTGGCTTTGGAGATAAATCTGCTCAATGCCGCTACTTTCTCTGCGAGGCTTTGCGCATCTTTAATCTGTCTAGGTTTCTGAATATTCCGGATTACTGCGACCTGATCTGGGTTAATCTCGATCCCATGCGAATTTACGATAAAACCTAAAAATATTCCCGATGCTACCCCAAATGAACATTTCAAAGGGTTAAATTTCATTCCATACCTACGGAGAATTTCAAACATTTCTGCTAAATCAGTAGTATGGTCGGATGATTGTTTGGATTTCACCAACATGTCATCGACATATACCTCCATCGTATTCCCAATCTGGTTATAAAACATCCTATTAACCAATCGCTGATATGTAGCACCGACGTTTTTCAAGCCAAATGGCATCACTACATAGCAATACAATCCTAAATCTGTAATGAAGCTTGTATGTTCTTGATCGGGGACGTGCATAGGGATCTGATTGTACCCCGAATAAGCATCCATGAAAGAGAGGAGTTCATGGCCAGTTGTCGAATCCACCAGCTAGTCAATTCTTGGCAACGGAAAATTGTCCTTTGGGCAAGCTTTATTCAGGTCCGAGAAATCAATACAGGTGTGCCACTTTCCATTAGCCTTTTGACCATGACTTGGTTGGAAATCCAATCTGGATACGTTGAGTCTCTGATGAACCCATTACTCCTCAATTTCTCAATTTCCTCTTTCAAAGCAGCCGACCTCTCCGGGCCAAGCATTCGCCTTTTCTGTTTGATAGGAGGATGCTTTGGGTTGATGCTTAGCGAATGACTCATGATCGAAGGAGATATCCCAAACATGTCCGAGTTGGTCCAAGCGAATACATCTAAATTGGCTTTCAAAAAATCTGTTAGCTCTCCAGGTCGAATAGGACCTAACTGGGATCCAATCTTCAGGACCTTCTCTGGGTCTCCATGATCGATTGGAATATCCACAGTTGACTCATTGGGAGTCGCCATTCTGCCCCCAGGCTCTTCGTCTTCTCTGGGATCTATGTCCTTGGGCAGTTCTCTGGGCGACTCTCCCATGGTTATTTTCTTTAATTGCTATAACGTTTCCTCCCTTGCCGGGGAGGAAGCGCCTTTAGTATCTACATCTTTTCCTTTACGGAGCATCTTAAACTCTGCAGTGTAGCATGCTCGAGCCACAACTTGATCTCCCCTTATTGTACCTATACCAGCTTCAGTTGGGAACTTCATTAATAAACACCAAGGGGCTATACAAGCTCTAAACATTGCTAAGGCCGGTCGGACTAGAAATGCGTTATTTGGGGATTCGACGTGCAGAACCACAAAAGGAAGGATTCCTACTCTCTGGCGCTCCCCCTCCCCAAGGGTTACCGATAACTCTACATATCCCATTGGAGCAGTGGATGCTCCAATGAATCCACGTATCCACCCTTCACATGGTTTTAAGTCCTTCTGCTCAAGTTTCATTTGGTCGAACGTTTTCTTGAACAAAATGTTGACCGAGCTTCAGTTATCTACTCCGGACCAATTGCGGCTGTAATTACTAATGGATTTTTGGTTGGGGAGTGGATTCCAACGCTATCCCTGTCATGAGATATGATGTCATTGGTCATTGTCTTCTGTTGTTTGGCTGGAGTAATGTCCTCAGGGTTACTGCCTTCTCCTGCCATGAGGGGTTGTAAAACTCGTTGACATACTGGTCCATTGCCCTAAAGCTATGCCCGGCTAGATGAAGCCCTCCTACTATGGTATTAACGACAACGTTCTTCCCCTTTTGCTGAGCAGTCAGCCGGGGAGTAGGCTGGCTCTAATTCTGATTCTGGTTTTGATTTTGGTTTGGGGCAGATGCGGCTTGCCCCCTGTCTCTAGGTGTGACCCTGTACTCATCGATTTTCCCTTCTCGGAGAAGCCTCTCGACCAGATCTCTCAGATGACGGCATTCATTTGTGGAATGACCGTGGATTTGGTGAAATAGACAGAACTTTCCGTTTTCACGCTCTTTGTCTGTCGACTCTCTTGGGGGAGGCCTTTTATATGGAAGGACATTATAGGTATCCAGGAAGATATTTTCCAATGTATCATTTAATGGTGTGAAATTCTCAAACGGCCTGGGTGGGGCTCTTCTCTGTGAATCATCTCCTCGGTTTCTCTTTCGATTATTGCTATTATTGTTTCCCGGTTGGCGACCATTTCCTTGATTTTTATTCCCAACATTGACTTCAACCTTTCCTGAGCTATCTCTTGTCTGCTTGATGGACACATTGCTCTCGATATCTTCCTTATCAGTAGCCTTCCTCTTTCGATTAGCATATATCTCTTCTTGTCGTAAACGGACATTAGCTTTTTCATAAAATATTTCTCTGGTCGGAGGTGGTTTGCCGGCTAAATATCTTCCAAACTCGGTATCCTTATCGACACCGTCAATTAAGGCCATTAACACAGTTTGCTCATGTGGATCTTTAACTTTTGTGACTGGTAAATTAAAACGATCCAAGTACGATCTCAAGCTTTCGTTCGGCCGTTGCTTAATAAGAGACAGCTCAATTACATTCTTAGATCTCTGAGCGTGAAAGCGGAATTTGTTCACGAACTTCTCACTCAATTCCCTGAAACTGGATATTGACCGGGATGGCAAGCGGGTAAACCACACTAATGCCATATCTTCTAGAAATATAGGAAATGCCTTACACTTTATCTCGTCTGTTGTTGCGGAGGCATTCATGGACCAGGAGTATCGCATCAGATGCTGGATTGGGTCAGATTAGCCCGCATAGCGATTCATTATCGACATATTAAAACGTCTCGGGAATGTGACCTCTAATATATCATCAGTAAAAGGCGTATGACTGCGATCTATGCCCCAATCTTCATCCCTATACCCTCGTCTATCTATTATGTTTTCCATGATCATTGCTTCAACATCTGCCCGGGTCAAGGTGGACTCAAGATCAACGCTTCTTGCCCGATGGGCTTCTTCAGTATTTCTTTGACGTGCAGCTACAAAGTCCCGGTTTCGGGCACAGCTTCCTTGCCCCCTGTTGCCGAGTTCAACTACGCGACGAGCGGGGGGATTGGGTCGATTATGAGTAGGGTCAACCACGTTTCCATTCCTCAGCGGTAAAGCAGGTTCATTCAAGTTACAATTGCTAGTTCCCTGGTTAAGCACTTCTTCTCCCCGGGATCGAAGTTGCTCTATGTTCTCAGCTCTTTCTAGCGGAGGCCAACGTCGGTTTCTCCGGGGCTCCTCAGATGAGGATGTGTGTTCTGGGGAAGGAAGACGGGTTGGTTAGGAAACCCTCTACCTTATGAGGTCATCAATTCGCATGTCCATAGCAGTCAGATTCTGTCGCAATACTGAACTCTCTTGCCGCTGAGCAGCTAACTCGTCAAATAATCTCTCCCACATGTCAATAATGCGAAAGAGATCCCCTTCAGTAGCCAGGGAAGAAGGGTCAAATTGGTCGTTAACATTCTCTCTTATACGTAAAGAGCTTGTGCCAGGTCGAGCAGAGCGGGACATAGGTTCCTTCCCGGGTCGAGTGGTGGTTCGCTTATCGGATCGGTTCGCCCCCTGCTGTCGATGGCTCGTTGCGCCCTCCGGGGATCGGGTCGTGGTGATAAGTGCAGGTGGGTTCGTGGCGAGGTCACGCAATCTGGAGGTCACCCCTTTAGTGGATTGGTTCGTGGCTCCTCCATCGATCGCGATCGCCCCCTGTACAATGCGATCCGTGGGATCTTCCTTGAACTGCTCGTGCACACTCTCTTCAATCGCCTCGTTTGTAGCCTCTTCGGCCTGCGATGCTCGTGCATCTTTAGACTTCTTTCCAGCGATGATATCTGAATTTCACTGAAATCTTCAAAAACTGATATAGTGGGGTTTTGGACTGTCTTCTTCGGACTTGAGTATCCAAACAACGGAACAACAATCCAATGTGCTAAAAATTCATTCTCAGTGAAAGCACCAAAATGTTAGATCCAAAATTGGGCCTAACACCCAAGTTGTTCTGATTTACGAAGAATTATAACTACAATATGAAGAAAAAGCAGGAAAACACATGAAATTTATAGTGGTTCGGCGTTAACGAGCCTACGTCCACTTTATATGTAGTTGATTATATGCTGAATGCAAGTACAATCAATGGTATCACTCAATCTCCCTCTAACAATTATGATTCTCTCAATAATTTCGCGATAACTCTAAATAAAAACAATGGAGATAAGGTAATGGTGGAGTCAGATCTCTCAAATGCCAAAGATCCCCCAAAAATGCCAACTTCTGGGCTATTTATAGCTGATTTCTTCAGGTGGATCACGGTCATACGTGGCACACATCCCGAGGATCTCGTACTGGTTCGTATCTTGATGAAGAAATTGTCAAATTGGCCATTGTGGACAGGTGTCGCGCTCTCCTTAAATCTCGGCTCGGGGGATGACTCAGTCCACCCCTTCACATAATGGCTTATGGGATCGGATCGTGGCGGTTGTAGCGTATCGGAGGTAGAAGGGGCGATCCACGATCCGTATGATCAGTGTGGCCAGGATTTGATGACTTCTATATTTGAGACTCGATGGAACACGTGTATCGATCTTGGTGGCTTGATCCAAAAGCTAGCCAACAGTAGCTAATTTGGATTTGTCATTATTTGGACACTTAAATCCTTACTTAGATCTAATTCTATTTAGATCATTCTGTACCTATCATGTTGTAGTTGATTGGATCTTAACTGTTATCATGTCAAATCTACATAAGGATCTAATTCTTTTTATATCATTTGGTACTTATCATGTTGTGGCTAATTTCGATCTGTCATTTATAGGACATATGAATTCTTATTTATTCATGCTTATTATGACATCCTTAGTATGTTAGATCTAGTTTTATTATCACATGCTCACTAGATCTATTTTTATATGTCCATCTTATCACTATGCAAATTACATGTTTATGTCACTTTTGTTAAAATAATCACAGTAGTCATGTTTCCCTTTTATTGTTTATGGCTAGGCTACTTTCTAGCCTAGACATGACGCCAATTATATGCGAACACGTTGGTTAGGGAACGTATAAAAGCATTAGAATTGGCATAACTTGAATGTCGAATATGAATTTTGATATATAATCCATCATAAATATAATTGCTTAAATGGGCATGAACATCTATAAAGACATAGGTATAATTAATTGGTTAATAATTTAAATGCCAAGAATTATAATAATTAGGAAATTGTAACTGCACATATGACAAGAGGTTAGATTGCATTTGTTGTGGAAGTCTGCCCGGACCCGACCGGCAAATCCAGCGATCACAAATGTTGAATCTAATGTGAGTTGTCTAATTGCACAAATACGAGATGGGCTAAGACACGATGTTAGGCCCAACTTGTGGAAGAAGTCTGCCTGGACCCGACCGGCATATCCAGCATCCACCAGTTGTAGGCCTAATGTGGAGGGTGTAGTCCATTATAACCATTAATGGGCATGATAACGATTTGGAATACTTAACCTAGTTGAATCCATAAGGATTGTATGAACATGTTAACTTAAGTAAGGCTTAAATAAACTTGGTTGAGATAGTGGGTGGGTTAAGTAAATCATGTTGCAGTGGGTAATATATATATACACACACATATATATATATATAAATATATATATATGTATATGTATATGTATATATACATATACAGGCCCACAAACTTAACCTATTTTATACTTTGGGGTTATGCAACTTTATTAAGTAAACTTATTTTGATCGGTGTGGGTTAAGTTAATCTTATGGCAGTGGGTAATATTTACATATAGGCACCCAATCATAACCTGATAAGGTTATGTAATTAAAGACAGCTATCGGTATCATAACCGGTGGAAATAATATAGTTATGTAATTAAAGACACCTTTTAGGGTAAGCATAACTTGCAGAAATAATAGAGTTATGTAATTAAAGACACATAATGGTATACATAGACAAAGAAAACCTAGTGAGGAATACAAGACAAAGGGGAGAGCTTGTATCATATTGTATGGGACCCGTTTCAGCCAGTAACCCGGAGTAGGTATCAAACATGTACTCCGAACTAGGTCGGAGAAGGGGCACACTTACTGGACTGATTGTAAGAGATCAAAACGTGGAGGATGGTGTGGGTGGTGCAAACCGACCGGGCCATGTGCATGCACGAGCTGGGCCGAGGGGGATAAGACCACCGTGACACCTGTAGATATAGGACTGTGCATATCAGCGAAGGGTTGCCACTTTAAGATGTGATACATTCTACGCTGGGGCTGGCACAGAGTATCTACACGGATTAGGAAGTCAATCGATTAGGGTTGTAGTTAGGGTGCATTTGGACGTATGCCTAAGTCTTCCACCTTAAAGTGGAAGGTTTCATCTCATTATGGATATACTAATAGTATTGCAGAGTAATCGTTAGAAGCGTATACACCCTATCCTGTTTGTCTTGCCATATTTGCCTTTTTTTGTAGTTTTCTCTCTTATCCACTTTATATACCTGTCATGTTACTTTTATTTATTTACTTGTTAAATTAAGCTGGCTCGCCAGACTTTATGTCTGACCCTTTTTGTTTCCTCTTCCCTCCCCCCCATAGGTTCACTGGGAGGGAATTCTCAGGCTTAGTCAAGATTCTGCTATCATCTTGCTTGGAGATGCTAGATGCACCACTTAAGCTTCTACCTTTGCTACTATGGCTATGTTTTCACTTGGAAATTATGCTTCTTCTATTTTGTACTCTGATGTTTAAGAATAAGATAGATGTTTTAAAGATGAAATGGTTTTCACGTACTTCAGACAAGGGATGTTTTGACTATGCTACTTTATAATAAATGAAAATTTTATTTCCTCTGCTATTTTTATGTCTATCTTGTAATATTTCTGTTTCTGTTTACCTATAACGCTTCACGAAACTTAATGCATTACCTTTGTGAGTGACATTAAGGGACGTGGGTTGTCGCAGTTACATTTCTTTATATAGACATATAAAGAAATTTAAACCACACAACATAAATTCATAAACAATAATAACTCTTTTAATACCTGATTCATTTATCTTAAAAAATTATAGTACATCACATTACATAATTTCATTTTTAACAACCAATAATTATAAATTTATATCATATAACATTACATACTGAACTCACAAGTTTTGCCAATATTACATTTTATATACATTTATGCTTTCAGTATGGTATTAAACCATGCCCAAATCATAACTGAGCCAAATTCTACAAAACATTATTTTTACAATGATTAAATTTTGTAGCAAGCTCCTACAACATAACGAAATATACAGTTAATTAGAGGATAAAATTATTCTAAAATGAATTTTTTTTATTGGATTTCCAGCTTTGAATAATAAGAGAAGAACATAGCAGGTGTTTTATATTTGAGGAAGAATGTAATGCTGGACCAAATAAAAGGGATGAAGGTGGTTTGTTTATTATTATTATTACTGTAAGAGAAGCTTTGGGATTTTTTATTCTTTATGCTATTATGAAAATGAAGAACCGGGGTTAAAGAATAAATAGAAGAAGAATAAAGCAGATGCAGGCTAGGTATCATGTGTTGCTGTCGGATGAAGGGTAATGACCTGTATTTTTTGCTAATTTAAAATTTTGAATTTCAATCCATTTTAATGAATTTTAAAATAAAAACTACTGATTTTAGACTTAATAAGCTCTGAAAATAATTTGAAAATTTGTTTTAGTGTTTTATTTGACTTAAAACAGGGTCAATAAAAACATTAATCAGTTTAAAGGTTGAGAATTTGAAAATTAATATTTTAATGCTATATAGATCACTTATAAAAGGAATACATTTGTGATAGTATCAGAATCCGACGAAACCACTTCTTTCCAATCCAGAATGTCAAAGTATGGTGGAATCCAAAATTTCAAGTGAAATGGAGTTAATATGTGAGCGTGTGATGTATAAACGTAAGCTAAAATTTCAGTCAGTTTTCGGTTTAAGCTAAAAATAAGGCAATTTTTTAAATGGTCTCCAAATTCAACGAGACTTGATTCCTTGAAAGTGTAATTCCATAATAACGACACTTCAAATTACGTAATTTTTAGTGTTAATTTATGGTCATGCAACCAGAACGAAGTTTGCAAGGTATAATTAATACATGGATTAAAACAAATCACTTCACACTATTCACCCAACCAATGGAATTTAGAAACCACACCCTCCTCTTACCACATGTCAAATCCTTCCATCAAGTGTCACTTCATGATTGATTAGGCCTTAAGTTGATTTAATTAGTGTTTAACTTCATTTCATTTTCTAATCTAAACATCTAAAGCTTGAAAACCATTTTTAATGGCTTCTCCCTCTCATCCTTAGCCACACAGCTACCCTAGGGACCCCACCACCACCGTGATCTGCTGCCGTTGTACCCCTCCGCCTCTAGCACCTCTGACCAATGTCGATCCCCCCTTCCCTTTGCACAAAACACCCTAAACTCTTTCTATTTGCAAAAGGTGGCAACTTTAGCCCATAAACAAAGTTCTAGCACTACTAACCACCTTGTGTGTCCCCTACATCACCACACTTGGCCCCCCACAACACTTCCCTTACCTGAATCTTCACTAGTCCAGACCTCCATGGGTCCCTCTGGCCTCCACAAGACGAAAAACTCATAACAATCCCGCTTTTACCTAGTATACTTCATATTAAGGTGCAATGGAGTGTTATCGTGAAGTGTTTAGTTGATTCGATGAAAAAAGACGAGATCTTTGGTTTGATAACATGCCATGGAGAATCTTGGTGAAGTGTCATGATGTAGGGGTGATTGGGGTGATAACTTCTCACTCAAACTTCGCAGTTTGTGTGTTTAAAATTATAAATTTGTTGCTAAGTGTTTAGTTGGTATGTGATTAAGTTAATATGAACTTGAGATAAGATTAGAAAAATGAAACTGAGATAATCAGTAAGTAGAAATGTTGCTAATATGCTAATGATGGTTGTGACACCCCACGTCCATTAATGTCACTCACTAAGGGATTGCATTAGGTTTGGTGAAGCGCTATAGGTAAACAGACAAAGAATAATTACAAGATAGATAAAAACAAGGCAGCAACGGAAAATTTTAAACTTTTGTTTCAAGCATAAGTCATAATACTGTGGTCCACAATTTCATAAGTCACAAAAACCATTACAATGAAATAACTTCTGTCTTGCAACATCATAGTACGTAAGTAAATAAAAAGCATCATTCCCCCAATTAAAAGAGTTAAGCCATATCAGAGACAAGAACTTGAGCCATAGTTCAGAAGTAGCTCCTAGCATGATGATAACTGATTATTGATTAAGTCTAAGCGTTTCTGAAATACCGCACCTCTATTAAGGTCACTCACAAAGGGAATGCCTTAACTTCGGTGGAGGTTTATAAGTAAAAGTCAGAGATAAAACACAAGACAGATATAAACACACAAACACACACACACACATGTGTATATATATATATATAAGCTGCAGAAAACAAACAGACTTTCATTTCATAAATGCATGTTCATACAAAACATTTCGATTATTGCCTCACACAAACTTCCAATTGTTACAACCATAATACTGTCTTCATTTAAAACTTAAAGAAGCATGAAACAAAATTTAAACTGCATAAATCCCCATAGAATGTCCAAAGCCATAGCCCAAAATGAAAGAGATCCAAGCAATACATTCTCTCTCTTCAAGCTGGATGAAAAATCTGACTAACTGAGGTGTTTCCTCCCTGTAGACCTTGGGGGGGGGGAACGGAAGAAAAGAAAGTGAAAGGAAAATGGGTCAGACATAAGTTTGGTAAGTCTAGTTATAATTCTTGCATGAGAACAATAAAATGATCATGACTTGTATAAACTGAGAACAGGACAGTACCAGAATATAAGAAAAGATATGGCAGGAAATACTAACTATACTAAACGCACTCGTTATTACTTCTCTGCGCCTACTTGCATTGTCTCAATTGGCACCCCATGATCAGAGTGAAGTGATCCCATTTCTAAAGATCGGCTCCTACTCGCATAAATATATGTGTCATACGACCCCATTTGATTGTAGATTCCTATGCTGGTCCCACCATGGGGTGTATCAGGTCCCATGGTGGCAGGCTGACACAATTATAGAATGCATTGGTTATACTACTGGTGCTCAGCGCCCTGTTTGTCTGCTCCGAAGTGTGTGCCCGCCCGCACTCCGTTAGAACCCACACTGCTACACCAACCGCCGTCGCTTTTGACCGCTTACAATCAGCCCAGTAATCATGCCCCACCCTGCTTAGTTTTAGGGTACCATGATACCTAACTGGGTTACTACTTAAATGGGTCCCCGTTACAAGGGATTTCTAGTCAAACATGTTAAGTGGTTAAGTGTCTGTATTAACCTAACCCCACCCATCAGTTTGGTCAACATGTTGAATTGGTTAAGTGTTTTAGTTAACTTAACCCTACCATCCGCATTTTACCTTTACTTTATTCATTAAAGCACTGACCACTCACATTAGACAGGTATTGTTGCGGTTACTAGACAACCGGTCGGTTCCGGGTAGATTTACACCTCAACCCAGTCTAACCTCGGGTCCTTATTGGGCTTATTTCCTTAATCTCCGACATTGGATAGGTATTGTTGTGATTACTAGATAGCCGAGCGGGTCCGGGCAGGTTTACATCACAACTCAATCCAACCTCTGGTTAAGCATTCTCGTATTTTCTAAATTTACATATTTGTTCTTTTATTCTTATGTGAAAATTTGTTAACAATTAAATGTTATGGCCCACTTTCCAAATTCATTATTTTTAGGTATATAATTTATACCATTTCAAGCCATAAATTATCTGTGCGATTTTTCACCCATTTATGTCAAGTTTCCTATAATTACCAATTTTTCCCAACGTTACCCCATCTAAATATTAGGCTAATAATCTTAGCCTAATTTTTCACTCGCATGATTTTTGATATATAATATTAGGCTAAAAACTTAGCCTAATTTAGCATACACAAAATTTGCATAAAGAAATCCATTAACATAAACATGACATAGGTGTAAACTTGGCATTTTTGGCATAGTCAATATGAACACAATAGGGGTGAACTTCCAAAATAGTCATCATGAATGTCATGGGTGTGAACATGCAATGTAAACTTAGCGACATATATATATATATATATATATATATATGTGAATTTGCATCATAGACATATATGTGAATTTGCAACATAGATTTAATCAACTTACATATATGTGAATTTACAACACAGACTAAATCATCTTACATATATGTGAACATGCAAATCAATCACAAACATATGAATAAGTGTGAACTTGAATTATGGCATATGTTTAACATATACACATAAACATGTAGGACTAACATTTGGTCACATATGTGATAGGATTTTACAACCTAAAACTTGCATAACATGATAAACTACATAAATTGTCATAGTAGGTTATACGCAAAGTTCATATACATATGAATAGATTTATCCACTAATTCCCAATTCAACATGATAAAAAAATACAACCACAAACATAGATCAATATCATTTCAATTTCACATATAACATAATAAACATCATTCTATTTTCAATTTATTTCCAAGGCATGACATTGATTTTGATTCGCATCCCAAAACATAACTAAACTTACAACGAACGACAAACTTGAGTTTTGGTTTCTGAGTTCTGAATTTGCAATGCTTTCCTTTGGGTAGATAAAATTTGTTTTGATTCTTAATTGAATTAGATTTTGATCATCCCCAAGCTTTCTCCAACTGACGGCTACTCCTAATTTTCTCCCAGCAACATGACGACTCTAGTTCTATTTTATTTGTGTGAATTGAACTTGAGTGTTAGGTTGTATTTATAGAATTTCAGATTGATTTGATCCATCAGATGGTCATAGAGTGAATCCATACCATACTCACCAAGAGGAGCCAATCAGAAAGTGACAAATCAGCCCTGGTGACACACCAGAGCCTAGAAATTCGACCAAAACCCGACCAGGCCAGCCAGGACCTGACCAGGTCGACTGGGCAGGCCGACCCCCAGGTCGCCCCCCAGGTCGACCCCCTGGTCGACCTGGGTACCCAGGTCGACCCCGAGGTCGACCTGGTTCCTGGGCAGGTATTTTCCCGCCCAGCCCAGTTTGGGTCTTTTTTTGAAATTTAAACTGAATACTGAGCTGTTTGAAATCTAAATTGAATTATGAAACTTCCGGAGGTCATAACTCCATACGGAGTCCGATTTACACAAACTCGAACTCTATCTCAAGCAGAATTCCAAGATGAACACAAGGTGTAACCCGTTTCCCTTAATTCTTTCATTTTTAATTAAGTATATTTTAATTTGTTAAATTAATGTTAACTAAAAATTCGGGGTGTTACATTCTCCCCTCCTTAAAGGATTTCGCCCCCGAAATCTTCAAGTCTGCAAGAACGTATATCCTAACATCCAATTGTCCATCTACTCAACCAACAAACACAGGCATCCATTGTCCCTAAAAGACTTCTAATGCTTCATGATCATATGCATAGTGTGTGTGTATATCCTTATCTAATGCAAAAATTAGGTGGTCTACTGATTCAGTTGACCCACTTAATGCGAATCATGTAAGTTCCATGAATCCATTATGTATGAATTTTTTTTTCCTACTCATAATTCTACATGAGTGCGCAACTATCCATACAAATGCGACATCCATGTGACAACATATCAAGTTTCAACCACATACAAGTATGAATACTTATATGCTTATGCAGCAAGGAAGTGACTGAGCCAATCCAATAACTAGGGTGTGTGTGTATATGCATCCACGAGCAACAACTAGCAACCACTTGCAACCATCAATCATAACATGTTTCAAATACATGTTTACATCGGTTTGTTTCTACCTAAGAAGTTAGGAGAAAAAGGACCGAGAAGATACACTAAACGGTAGATGCAAGCATAAACTTATGGAAAAAGAGAGGTCAAAGATGTACCCTCAAAAAGAAAAGGCTAGGCAGCGCGTATTCTGTCCTCAGTTTCCCAAGTAGCATCTTCCTTGGCATTGCTCCATTGAACTTTAACAAGCTTGACTTCGCAGTTGCGTAGCTTTTTTATTTCAGTTCCTACGATTCGAGTTGGGACTCTCCTCATAGTTGTTTCTCATTCTATTTCAACTTCTTGTAGAATGCTTGACTCCACCACTTCCGCAGACTCATGTAAACATTTCCGGAGATGAGAAACGTGAAAGACATTGTTAATTCCAGCCAACCTTTTGGTCAGCTCTACTCTACAAGCCATTTTCCCAATCTTCCCGATGATAGGGAATGGTCCTACAAATCTTGGTGCTAGCTTTCCTGCGGATCCAAAGCGAACGACGTTCCTTAAAGGAGATACCTTAAGGAAAACCCTGTCCCCAACCTCAAACTCAGGGTCGGTCCTTCTTTTGTCTGCGTAGGATTTCTTTCTATCTTGGGCAGTCTTCATTCTCCTTCGTATCAAGTCCACTTTTTCTGAAGTCTCTCTAATCATGTCTGGCCCAAGTGTAAGCTTGTCTGTAGACTCCCACCAACAAGTTGGTTATCGGCACGGTCTTCCATACAAATCTTCGAAGGGCACCATGCCGATGGTGGCTTGGTAGCTTTTGTTGTAGGCGAATTCCACTAGAGGAAGATGATCCTCCCATGTCCCTCCAAAGTCAAAACACATAGCCTCAAAAGATCTTCTAATACTCTGTTCACCCTCTCCGTATGACCATCAGTTTGGGGGTGATAGGCCGTGCTAAAGCATAACCGTGTGCCTACAGCTTCTTGCAGATTCCACCAAAATTCGCTCGTAAAGATAGGATCTCGGTCACTCACTATGCTGGAGGGTATTCCATGGAGTCGAACTATTTCCTTGAGATAAAGAGATGCTAGAGATGATGCAGTCCTTCTACTCTTGACAGATATAAAGTAGGCGCCTTTTGTGAGCCTGTCCACTATTGCCCAAATGCTAGTATTGCCCCTTCTTGACCTGTGCAACCCATCAATATAGTCCATTGATATGCTATCCAACTTCCATTGTGGGACTCCTCCAGGCTTCTTTTGTTCCGTCTTGACCTGTTGGCATATCATGCACTTAGAAACGAAATCTGCCACATCCTTCTTTATGCCGTTCCAAAAGAAAACTCTCTTAACGTCTTTGTACATCTTATTTCCACCTAGGTATATTGTCATCTTGGAATGGTGTGCTTCCTCGAGAACCGTCTTTACCAAATCCCTTGCTTGTAGGATGCATAGTCTCCCATCTCACCTCAGCCAACCCTTATCATCGATGGAGTACCTATTGAGGTGAATGGAAGTTTCACTCCTAATTAAATTATCAATCACATCAACAAGCTGAGGGTCTTCGCATTGTGCGGCCTCGACTGAGTCTAATAGAGTTGGTCGCACCTCTAATGTTGCTAGCAGGCCAGGTGCCAAGTCGATGGGGGGTCTGAAGTTAAAGCTTGCTATGAACTCCAAGCTTTGCCTTTTCACAAAGAGAGGGATTAAGGTTAGCTTCTTTTTTCTTAAGGCGTCTGCTACTACGTTGCCCTTGCCAGGAGTATAGGAAATCTCAAAATCATACGAGGCAAGAAACTCCATCCACCTTTGCTGCCTCAAGTTAAGGTATTTCTACGAGAAAAGATACTTCAATGATTTATGGTTAGTATATAATTCGAACTTCTCACTTAGTAGATAATGGCATGAAGACTTAAGCGCAAAGACGATGGCGGCTAACTCAAGATCGTGGGTTGGGTAGTTCTTTTCATGAACTTTCAATTGTCTTCCACCATAAGCTACTACCTTCCCTTCTTGCATCAGAACAGCACCTGATCCCGTTTCGCGTGCATCTGTGAATATTGTGAACATTTTGCTTCCATTTGGAAATATAAGAACTGGGGCTGTTGTGAGAGCCCTTTTCAAGCGTTGGAAAGCAATATCACTATCCAAATCCCAGACGAACGCTAGATTCTTCTTTGTTAGCCTTCTGAGTGGGGTTGAGATTTTCGTGAAATCTCTAATGAACTTTCGGTAAAAACCTGCTAGCCCGAGAAAGCTTCGGACTTCGGTTGCATTTCTTGGCGCCTTCCAATCTTGCACTGCCACTACTTTCGCGGGATCCACAGCTAACCCCTCTTTGGACACTATATGTCCAAGAAACCTTACTTCTTCTCTCCAGAAGTGGCACTTGGAGATTTTCGCTTTTAGCTGATGTGCACGAAGAGTATCCATGACCTCCTTCCGATGCTAAGCATGTTCTTCCCCATTCTTTGAGAAGATCAAAATATCGTCTACGAAGACAACCACAAACTTGTTGAGGAATTCTCTGAACACCCTGCTCATTAGGTCTACGAAATATGCGGGTGCGTTAGTCAAGCCGAAAGGCATGACAAGCCACTCGAAGAAACCGTCTGGGGTTCTGGACGTCATCTTATCAATGCTATCTTCAGCAACACTTAGCCGATGGAACCCAGT
Organism: Allium sativum; assembly: GCA_030737875.1. NCBI lineage: Eukaryota > Viridiplantae > Streptophyta > Magnoliopsida > Asparagales > Amaryllidaceae > Allium > Allium sativum. The sequence goes on along the minus strand of JASFAX010000020.1, from coordinate 35,525,470 downwards.
AGCCAGATCAAGTTGGGAGAAAACTGACGCACCTACAAGCTGATCAAACAAATCGTCTATTCTGGGAAGCGGTTGTCTATTCTTCTTAGTCAACTTGTTTAGCTCCCTATAATCCACACAAAGACGTAGTGAGACACTGCTTTGGTGGCGAACATCACTTGAGCGCCCCATTCTAAGATACTCCGCCTTATAAACCCCTTCTCCAGAAGCTGCTTACTGAGCTCCTTTCTCTCCTTTGGAGCCATATGTCTAACAGGTAAAGTTACGGGCTTTGCATTATCAACAAGATATATGCGGAAGTCTATTTCTCGCCCCGGAGGTAAGCCCTTCACCTCTTCAAAGACATCCGGGTATTCACGGACCACTCTAACCGACTGCAAATTCTCAACAGAAGCATCAAGCGACTCTAGATAACTAAGCATAACAGCGTTCAAGGAATTACAAGAAATTTCTAGAGTGTTACCGAGCCGAGTCAAGAGTCTAACCACTCTTTTATCACAATCAAGAATGGCACCATTACTGGATAACCAGTCCATGCCTAAGATCAATCCATATCCTGAGAAACCCAAAACAAAGGCACTGCATCTAAACTCAACGCTTAGAATGGAGATTTTAAATCCAAACAAACCATTGACAAATAAGCTGAGCCCCCAATTGGATTTGAAACAACCAAGGGATCTTCTACTATACTAGTGTCTAGGCGCAGAGATTCTACTAAAGCAGATGAAATAAAGGTGCATGATGCACCGGAATCAAAAAGAGTGCGAACTGGATGATCATAGAGGTAAACTAAATTTTCTACAGAAATGTTTCTACCTCGTTCCTGCGGAGGTGCCACCAGCGCGTGAACCTGTCCACTTGAAGTGGATCGAGTCTTCTGTCCCTGCCCCCGCTTCTTTGGGCAGTCCTTAGCCAGGTGTCCAGTCGCACCGCAATGGAAACAACCACCATTCATCTTCGCCTTCTTCTTTCTGCAGTCTTTCGCTATATGTCCAACAATGCCACAGAAATGAAACCTTCTCTTTTCACGGGATTTGTTGTTCTTCCTACCCTTCTTGAAGTCTGTTTTCTTAGCCTGCAAACCCTCCTTCTATTCTTGAGGCACTTCCATCTTTGCCTCTTTCTTGCCTTTATCTTCCATGTGCAGTAGTGCCATGTCCACCAAGCTTTCATAAGTCGCTCCCATGGGTATATAGGTCATAGGAAGGCTGTGTAGAGGCTCATTCAGACCTTTGACGAAGCGAAGGGCCTTCTTGTGTTGGGTGTTTACTAAATCCATCCCAAATCTGGCCAGCTAATTAGACTGATTGACGTACTCCTTGATCATCATACTTCCTTGTTTAAGAGTTAGGAACTTCTCCATCTGTTGGCTTCATTCAACTTGGGAGAGGAATTTTATCTCAAACCTCATCCAGAAATCTTCCCAAGTTTCCACTGGCCTCTCTTCATGGATAACTTCCCACCAATAAGAAGCTTCGTCTTTAAGCAACCACACTGCAAGATGTATCATTTTCCTGTCATCAACTTCGAAGATGACGAACAAAGCTTCGGTCTCCTTCAGCCAGTTCCTTGCTACTACAAAGGATTCAGTTCCATAAAAGTCCTTTCCACCCATAGCCTTGAAGTCTCTACACGTCTTAGTGAAAGTATTTCCACAAGGAGGAGGAGGAGGAACCGCTGCCACTATGGGAGGAGGAATGTCTACTAGGCCCGCACCATTGGCTCTAGCCTCTAGGTACCTACGGAACTAGCCAGGTATCGGTACTCCTTGTGGAAGGTTAAGATCTCCAGACTTGCTGAAACAAAAAAGAAAGATTCAAGACAAAAGGATAGAGAGATAATGTGTATGGCTTTGGGGAATTATGCCTTCTTAAAAACAGTGCATTTTCTTTAAAAAATTGCTTCTTTAAACTTATTTTTGAAAATAGTTTCAAAAACCTTTATCTAATCTGGTAAACCTATGCTTTGATACCAAGTGAAACCCCTCATCTCTATTAAGGTCACTCACAAAGGGAAAGCCTTAACTTCGGTGAAGGTTTATAAGTAAAAGTCACAGATAAAACACAAGACAAATATAAACACACACACACACACACACACATATATATATATATATATATATATATATATATATATATATATATAGAGAGAGAGAGAGAGAGAGAGAGAGGAAAACAAACAGACTTTCATTTCATAAATATGTGTTCATACAAAACATTTCCATTGTTGCCTCACACAAACTTCCATTTATTACAACCATAATACTGTTTTGATTTAAAACTTAAAAAAGCATGATACAAAATTTAAACTGCATAAATCCCATAGAATATCCAAAGCCATAGCCCAAAATGAAAGATATTCAAGCAATACATTCTCTCTTCAAGATGGATGAAAAATATGGCTAAGTTGAGGTGTTTCCTCCCTGTGGACCAGGAGGGGAAATGGAAGAAAAGAAAGCGAACGGAAAATGGGTCAGACATAAGTCTGGTAAGTCTAGCTATAATTCTAGCATGAGAACAATAAAAAGATCATGACCTGTATAAACTGAGAACAGGACAATATCAGAATATAAGATAAGATATGGCAGGAAATACTAACTATATTAAACGCACTCATTATTACTTCTCTGCACCTACTTGCACTGTCTCAATTGGCACCCCATGATCAGGGTGAAGTGATTCCCTTTCTAAAGATCGGCTCCTACTCGCATAAACATATGTGTCATACGGCCCCACTTGTTTGTATATTCCTATGCTGGTCCCACCATGGGGTGTATCAGGTCCCAATGGTGGCGGCCTAATTCTAAAATGCATAGGTTGTACTACTTGTGCTCAGTGCCCTGTTTGTCTGCTCCGAAGTGTGTGCACGCTCGCACTCCGTTAGAACCCATGCTACTACAACAACCGCCGTCTCTTTTGACCGCTTACAATCAGCCCAGTAATCTTGCCCCACCCTGCATATTTTCAGGGTACCACGATACCTTATTGGGTTATTGCTGAAATGGGTCCCCGTTACTAGGGTTTTCTAGTCAAACATGTTAAGTGGTTATGTGTATGTATTAACCTAACCCCACCCATCAGTTTAGTTAACATGTTGAATTGGTTAAGTGTTGTAGTTAACTTAACACTACCATCCTCATTCTAGCTTTAATTTATTCATTAAAGCACCGACCACTCACGTTAGACAGGTATTGTTGAGGTTTCTGGACAGTCAGTCGGTTCCGTGCAGATTTACAATGCAACGCAGTCTAATCTCAGTTCCTTATTGGGCTTAATGCCTTAACCTCCAACATTGGATAGGTATTGTTGTGATTACTGGACAGCCGAGCGGGTCCGGGCAGGTTTACCTCACAACTTAATCCAACCTCGGGTTAAGCATACTCGTATTTTCTAAATTTACATATTTGTTCTCTTATTCTTATATGTAAATTTGTTAACAATTAAATGTTATGGCCCACTTTCCAAATTCATTATTTTTAGGTATATAATTTATACCGTTTCAAGCCATAAATTATCTGTGCAATTTTTCACCCATTTATGTCAAGTTCCCTATAATTACCAATTTTTCGAAACGTTACCTCTTCTAAATATTAGGCTAACAATCTTAGCATAATTTTTCGCTCGCATGATTTTTGATATATAATATTAGGCTAAAAACATAACCTAATTTAGCATACACAAAATTTGCATAAAGAAATCCATTAACATAAACATGACATAGGTGTAAACATGGCATTTTTGGCATAGTCAATATGAACACAATAGGGGTGAACTTGCTAAATAGTCATCATGAATGTCATGGGTGTGAACTTGCTATCTAGACTAAGCCACATACATATATTTGAATTTACATCATAGACATATATGTGAATTTGCAACATAGACTAAATCAACTTATATATATATGTGAATTTACAACACATACTAAATCATCTTACATATATGTGAACTTGCTAATCAATCACAAACATATGAATAAGTGTGAACTTGAATTATGGCATATGTTTAACATATACACATAAACATGTAGGACTAACATTTGGTCACATATGTGATAGGACTTTATAACCTAAAACTTGCATAACATGATAAACTACACAACTTGTCATAACAGGTTATACTCCAAATTCATATATATATGAATAGATTTATCCATTAATTCCCAATTCAACATGATAACAAAATAGAACCACAAAGATAGATCAATATCGTTCAGTTCCACATATAACATAATAAACATCATTCTATTTTCAATTTATTTTCAAGGCATGACATTGATTTTGATTCACATCCCAAAACGTAACTAAACTTACAACGAACGACGAACTTGAGTTATGGTTTCTGAGTTCTGAATTTGCAATGCTTTCCTTTGGGTAGATAAACGTTGTTTTGATTCTTAATTGAATTAGATTTTGATCGTCCCTAAGCTTTCTCCAACTGACAGCTACTCCAAATTTTCTCCCAACAGCATGACGGCTCTAGTTCTATTTTATTTGTGTGAATTGAGCTTGAGTGTTAGGTTGTATTTATAGAATTTCAGATTGATTTGAGCCGTCAGATGGTCACAGAGTGAATCCATACCATACTCACCAAGAGGAGCCAAACAGAAAGTGACAAATCAGCTCTGGTGACACAACAGAGCCTAGAAGTTCGACCAAAACCCGACCAGGCCAGCTAGTACCTGACCAGGTCGACTGGGCAGGTCAACCCCCAGGTCGACACCCAGGTCGACCCCCAGGTCAAACTGGTTCCTGGGCGGGAATTTTCCCACCTAGCCCAGTTTGGGTCTGTTTTTGAAATTTAAACTGAATTCTAAGCTGTTCGAAATTTAAATTGAATTTTGCAACTTCCGGAGGTCATAACTCGTTCATACGGTGTCCAATTTACATAAACTCGGACTCTATCTCAAGCAGAATTCCGAGACAAACGCAACGTAACCCATTTCCCTTAATTCTTTCATTTTGAATTAAGTATATTTTAATTTGTTAATTTAATGTTAATCGAAAGTTCAGGGTGTTACAATTTCCTCCTTACGAACCTTGGGGGCACGGAACGGAAGAAAGAAGGAGAAACAACCGGGTTAGACATAAAGTCAGGTGAGTCTTGTTAATTTTAGCTAGTAGATAAATAAAAGCAACATGATAGGAAAATAAAGTGGATAAGAGAAATCACTACTAAAATGGCAGTTGTGACAGGGTAAGCAAGATAAGGTGTGAATTCTTCACTAATGATTACTATGCATTATTACTAGTATAACTAAAAATGAGATGATCCCTTCCATTACAAGTTGGTAGACTTAGGGCATACGTCTAAGTGTACCCTAACCACTACCCTAATCGATCGGCTCCCTATCATACAGATATCTTGTGATGGCCCCATGGTAGGATGTATAACTTCCTAAAGTGGCAACCCAAGATGTGCACAACCATATCTACTGGCGTCACGGTCATCTTAGGCCCCTCTGCCCGGCCCATGCATGCACATGTCCCCGGTCGGTTAGCGCTGCCCAAACCATCCGTCTCGTTTGGATCTCTTATAATCAATCAGTAATTGTGCCTGTAATGACCCGCATTGGCAGAGGTATTATGATTAATTTATTTAATTATATCAATGGTGATGTGGTGAATTAAATGGTCGTGGAATTAAATAATAGTGAATATTTATTTAAAATAATAATTAAATAATATATTAAATTCTGAAATGATCAGAATTGGCTGAAATGGCGATATGGTGTGAACCAAGATCATCTGTGATATTTAATTCAGCTTGGAATTTAATTTGAATAACGAATATATTATATAAACGACAGTTTTAACATAGAATTATAATATAATAAAAATCGAGCTGAAATGGCGCTGCAGTTCGTAAATTGGCGATTCGAACTTCAGCTGAATATACATGGTTCGTTTTAAATCGGATTTCTGTGAAACAAGAAACGTGTGGAGCTAGTGGAGTATATCTTTCTAATGGAAGAGAAAAATCGGGATTTCATCGTGTAGATTTTGAGATATGTCCAAATCAAATTTTAGAAAAGTCGCTGTGGAATTCCTTTATAATTTGCAACGCTTTATTTACGTTATAAAAGGGTTTTCAATATATTTGAATATCGGGTTTGAATTTAGACAAGGTTCTTTTGGGACGTAGTGATAATTTAATTTTTAGAATTTTATGGTAATTTTTAGTTAATTTAATAAGCGACTTTTTATTTGAAGTATTTCGCACCCTGAAATCAACATTTTTAAGTTTCAAAATATGAGTCCATCTACCGGTATTATTATATTTTTGGGATCGTGGTACGATACTGGACATGACTGCATCTTTATTTCTGTCCATACATGAATGTAATTTAGGTAACATAGTATTTTGAAAAATCAAACTGTAAATACATTAATAAAGTTGTAATTTATTTTGTGTGAACCAAAACGAGTCCACGTTTCCCTCTTCTCAACCGCCGGGTTTCCGCGGCTTCAAACGAAGATACGTGGCCTTCCAAGGCCCACTCATCCAACTAAAAAGCCATGGTCGAAAGGTTTACAACACTTGCAAAGTTTAAACCACATATGTTTTCACTCTCCTCTTCCATAAATATCCGCCCGAAGCATTTCTCAGTTCTTTTCTCTCCTCAGCTAAAACGTGAGGAACTTCTCCAAATATAAATCAAAATATTTCATATAAATTCCTATAAATCAAATCCCATACATATTTAGAATCAGCAAAGGTTAATCTTCGATTTGATGCCCATATTAAAGGGTGCGATTCACCTTGGGAGCTCGATTTTGGTGAACCCTAACCTACGGATGACTGCAAATGACTGAAGGGGGCCATCGAGTATGGAGTTTCGGCGAGGGATTCGATGGGGGTGGTGGTGATGGCCGATTTGTTGGGGTACGGATGCTTCCAAGATGTGTGCGCAGGAACATCTGCTGCCGCCTTCTGAGATGAGCGCGCGAGTTTGATTCCTGGAGGATGGGGAGAAAGTGTTTGAGCGTTGAGAAGCAAAGACGTATTTGCTGTTGAATTTTGAATGAGTAAAGAAGAGGGACAATGCGAAAGAAGTCACAGAAATTGCTACCAGTGTATGAAACAAGGGATCGGGTTCGTTATGCTCAGGTGGAAGAAAGGATATTAGGCGCGGGTAAATGATTAAGGATATGATTAGAGCATAATTTATTATTAATCTAATTGGTTGATTAAGTTTTGGAAATTTACCTTTTGTTTTTAACGAGAGAGGAACATGAGACAATTTTGAGAAGGACTAGCAGACATGAGGGAATAAGGGAGCAGTTGTATATTTTGTGAATGGTAGAGAAGGAGTAAGGCGTTGCACTGATTGTTTTGTTTAATCTTTGTGGTATGTTAAGGAAGCATCGACAGTTGGTTTGGGGTGGATGTTTGTTCGATGGCAGAAATGTTTAAAGGGAGATATGGAGTAGTGTTTTCGAAGTTGAAAGGAACGAAGGCGAGTTGTTTTCGAATTTGGATAAAGCAAAACAGGATACGTTGGGATCGTATGGACGGTGGCTACGCCATGGAACTGACCGAGACCGAATCGAAGCTCGTTACAATTTATGGAGAAATAAATTGTCCGACTGAGTCGAATAACGCAAACCGTTATTCAACGGTTAACGCACAATGTGAGTAAATCTCACTAACTCTGAACAGTTTATAATTTCATGTTGTATTTTTAGAACTGTTAGATATTGACTGATTGACTGTGTGTTGATTGTTTGATTGAACTGCTAGTCAGTTAGTTGAATTTCTATATTTGTTTCTGTTTAACAGAATATATCATATAGAACTGAAAGTGATGTTATCTATATTGTTTAACATCTGTGATGCAGGGAAACAGGTTGGAGGAATCCAACTGGATTCCTCAACATTTATTTTACTGTTTTCATATATTGTGATATATGATGTGTTATATATTCTGTTATGGATTATGTGTGTTGGAATGATGTTGATCATTGTTATTCGATATTGTAAATATCATAAAAGACCCTGGGATGTAAAAAGAATTATTTCAATGTATATTGAAATAAAGGGAGTTTATAAAATCAACAGATTTTATAAAAAGGAAATATTTCGAAAGTAAATAAAAAGGGAAAAATGTTTTAAAACGAATAGAGTTTTATAAAAAGGGAATCATTTGTAAAGTGAAGAACTGTCACTAAAAGTAAATCTTTATAAATGAATAGTTTAGTCGAATAGAATAAAGGAGTTAATCGATGTTAGTTTAATCGATTAGAGTTAAAGCAAAGGAGTTAATCGATGTTAGTTTAATTGATTAGAGTTAAAGTAAAACGAGTTAATCGATGTTAGTTTAATCGATTAGAGTTAAAGCAAATGAGTTAATTGAATATAGTTATTCGAATAGAAAGTAAAAAGAGTTATTCGAATAGAATGTAAAAAGAGTTAATCGAATATAGTTATTCGAATAGAAGCAAATGAGTTAATCGAATATAGTTTATTCGAAGAAAGTAAAAGGAGTTATCGAATATAGTTTATTCGAAAGGAGTTAAGCAAAATGAGTAAATCAATAGCATTATTCAAATAGAGTTAATCCAATAGTATTAGTCCAATAGAGTTAATTGATAAGGGTTAATCGAATAGAGTTAAGTGAAAAGAGTCAATCGAATATAGCTATTCGAAGAGGGTTAAGTAAGGAAGTTAGTAAAAGGGAATAATGTGAACTTTGCTAATTTCAAAGTAAGAAATGTTGTTCAGTTAAGGTCTGAGAGGTAGTTCTACCCCAACTTGATTGGCTTCGTTTTAACTAAGGAATAGTTAAGGTTCGGCAGTAAAGGAAATGGTTTGGGTTGGCATCGCGGTGGTTTGTTTAAACATCTTTCTAAGTCCAGTGAAGAAGCTTTGGAAATGTTTTCCAAATAAGAAACCAGAAATGTTTTCTAATAAAGAAAACAAGAAATGGAAATATTTTCCATTGTTAATAACGTATATTTTCCAAATTTAGAAAATAAGAAATATTGAATATAGGGAAACAAGAGATAAGTAAATTAATGAACTAAGGAGATATATGATTGATGATTGATTGATATAATTTCCATCTAGAAATAATATCGTTGTTTGCACAGTTGTTTTTATTCGATAGTTAAATCATAGACTATCGAAGTTTTGACCATTTTAACGTTATTAATATGGAGAGACCGGTTGGATTATTATCCGAAGAACCACTCTGTATTGGCATAACCGTTGCGAATCATATATGCCAAAGGAAATTGAAGATGGAGTTATGCATGGGCTATCCTATTTACAGAATAGTGCCTTCGGTTCATCCTGTTCCTGGATGACTTGTATGGACGGATGTTTGACAGAGTAATTCCAGACGATCACGTATATTGATTTCTCCAACCGTACCAAGAGTGCAAGCGGAGGAGGAAACTTCTTTTAGCTAACACATAATGTATTGTTGTAGACGTCAATCGGTGATTTGATGGATTTGACGATGTGGCATTCAAAGTGAATCTGATGTGATGATAAAGCGTAGCTTCTAGCCTCACATCCGGTAAATGACTGAAATCGGGCATGCAACATGGCTAAGTTGGTCGCACCGAATTAGGGTGTATAATCACCTGATCTAGAGTTTCATTTACTTCTAAAAATCTATTGTTGATGTTGTCCCATTCGGGAAACGGTTGCTGATCCCAACTGTTGGTGATATACATTCAATACACTCAAGCGAAATGAGTGGTCGGTCATGTGTGACCGGGTTGCAAGATGTTCTTGTTGAACCCAGTGTATTCCTCTCTAGAGGTACACGAGCGAAAGGTGATTCCATACCTTGTCATAGTTGGAAATCCATTACCCAATACGTGCTTGCGGTTTTGATTGTATACTATATATGTAGAACGTGAGATGAAAGCGTTTCTGCTAGATGATTATATATATACTGTGGTTGATAGACATTATTATAATATCAAAAGGTTTTTGATATAAAGATATTTTGGATTCTCATAAGGGAAAAACCCGTTCCGTTATGCGGCGTGGTCTAATGAGATATCATTTACTTGTTCAAATGTTTTTAAACTGTTTTACTCAAACCAGTCCCATGACTGACCCGGAGTTTATTTTGTTGTTTTCCCTAAACTCTTGGGTGCCTAAATTTGTATGGGCAGTCAAGTAGTCGGGATTTTACAGATATAGTTGAAGAGCTGAAGCAGGAGGCTTCAGGATCATATAGCTATAGTTATTTCCGCTGTGTTGTAAGTGCTGTACTTTGACAATGATGTATATTCAAATACAGATGTATATTTCAAAGTTATGTTACATATATTATATGTTATACGTTCCGCTGTGAGATTTGTGTTACTCTGATGTTGTGTTCTTCTTCTTCTATTCTAATTTTCTATCTTATCTTTCCTCACCCTCTAATTTCTTTCACTAATTACCAGGATTTTTCGATGTTTTGGTTATCGACATCGCGTTTATGTCGATAACCAAAGTCGCTAAAAATCCGGGTCGTTACAGTTGGTATCAGAGCTTAAGTTATGAATTACTTGGCTCTGTGGCGTGACTCGGTAGAGATAGGGTTAGTAATACCCTAGACTGAGATTGAGTGTATATATACGAGTGAGCGTATTTGTTATTGATATAAAAAAAATTGTTTTATGTTGTGGAGATTCATTGGTTGAGTCGTTTATGAGTTCTGGTCGATCAGTTTGATCCACTGTATCGGTAGGAGTAAATAAACACTCAAATACGATGGGTCGGCACGATAAGTTTTGAAAAGGTGGTAAATTAAAATAAGTTTACCCAAGGTAAATCTTGATATAGAGAAGATATATATATCAAAATTATAACATATTGGATATATTGGTTGTTATTATAATCGAGTAAGATTATAAATTAAATGGTTATGTGAATAACCAATCAGAATTCATATAAGTACAATATATGAAATTGAAATGAATTTAATCTGAAATTTAAACCAGGAATTGAGTTAAAACTTTGGAGAATTGGATAAGTGTTTGTAAATGGATTAGGATTAAAAATAAGGAAAATTTAAGATCCTGGGAGATTTTAAATTGTTTTACAAGCAGTGTGAATTATATTTTGAATTGAATTTCAAAGTGGAAATGTGTAAAAATGGTTTTATAGTACTGAACTCACTTCAATCGCTGGAAAATAGATTCTGATGATGAGAGCTGCATAATCAGTATTCATTTTCGAGTTGTAAGTGATGAATTACTACCAGAGATACTGTTTTGAATTTGTTTTGGGAAAGACAAGTTGTGTTGAATTTCAAAATGGGATTTATAATATAGAATTTAAATTTTTAAATAGATTTGAAATATTAACTTGGTTTAAAGAAATAAAACGAGAAGTTCCTTTATAAACGAAGTTTATAAATAGTTCTTTTATAAACGAAGTTTATAAATGAAGTGGAAAGAATTATCATTGGATAATTCAGAAATAAAAATACAAGTGTGAAATTGAAAGGGAAATCTATTTCCCAAAGGTAGAAATATCGATTTTAAAAGAAATTGAAACGGGAATTATTTAAAGGAATTCGAATAAAGGAAGTTCAAACATAGAATTTAAATAAGAAAATTCAAAGGGAGTTTGAATATATGAAATTCAATGGAAATGAAATAGAATTTGAATATAGAAATTCAAATGGCGTTTGGATATAGAAAATATAAGAGATTTCAAATATAGGATTTGAATATCGAAAGTGAAATGAATTTTGAATGTAGAGGATTCAAATAGAATTGAAATTGAAATTTGAATATAGAAGATTCAAATAGAATTGAATTTGAAATTTGAATATAGAAGATTCAAAGGGAATTGAAATGAAATAAAGAAAATTCAAATAGATTTGAATATAGAAATTCATATGGAATTTGAATAAGAGATTTGAAATGAAATTCAAATATAGAATTTGAATAAGAGAATTGAAATGGAATTTGAATATAGGGAATTCAAATAAAATTGAAATGGAATTCAATTTGTTGATAAGTAAGTTAAAATATATTTGAACATGTTATACTCAAATATGAAAGTGAAATGGGCAAACCAGTAATTTGAAAATCACTTAACGAACTAAGTAAAAATGATTGGATTAAGTTGAAATGAATTAGAAATGTATAAATATACATGAGATAGGTATGGATAAGGATAATGCAAGAGTTATAAATAGAATGCTCGACGAAAAGGTATGTATTTAATTCATATATGAGATTTTATGTGCCGTATCGGCTAGCCGCATGGCTTTTTCGTTTTCTTTTGGATTAAATGAGGGCCATGGGAGGCTATTTGAAATATCCCGATGCTCCCGGTACAAAAGAGGTTATGGCGAATTTTTCCGGGAATTTAAGGAGTTAGAATATTTTTAAGATAATTTGATAGTTAGAAATCAACGTATCGATATATATATATATAAGTCGATAAGGAAACGAACTTAGAAATAGAATAGTATAATCAAAAAGGAAGTATAAGAATAAAATCTGGTAAGATTAGAAAGAGGAAGCGTATATGTGTTTAAAAGAGAATAAGTAGTTGTATGGTATTGATTAATCGAGTAAGTAGTCATATCTGTTTTGACGTTAAATGTTATTCAGTCAAGGTCTGAGAGGTAGTTATACCCCAACTTGATTGATTTCATTTTAAACAAATAAATAGTAAGATTTCAGGCATGAAGATCAATGTTGAATAAGAGTTAGTTGAATATAGTATTTGGATTGTCGTAACGATGTTTTACACAAGATCCGTTTTAACCCAAATAAGTGTAACTTGGAAATAGAATAATATATATTTCCTAGGTATAGAAATAAATGAGATCAGAAAAGAGATAAGTAATTGGAATATTTTCCAATTATAAATAGCATATATTTTCTAAAGTTTAGAAAATAAAGGAAGGCGATATTCGGAAATGTTTTCCAAATAACATAAAAGGCCAATATGGTTATTGAAAATTTTTGGTTAACAAATATTGATAAAGAAATAAAGAAGTGAATTAACTAATGGAATATTAATTAAGGGCTTAGTGACATGTTCAAAAGGAAAATTTGATTTCTGAAAAGAGTAAAATGTTTGAAAACTCCCAAGGTAAGACTGTTTGAATTAAAAACAAATTAAATAAAAATTTGTTAAAACAAAATCGAATTAAAGTAAAGCCAGTAAAGTGGTAGCCGAGTTTTGAATTAGAATGATATCAAGGCAAATTTGATTGTGAGATTCAAATGTGAAGTGTAAGGTTATAATCAAGTTAAGAGTTGGGGATCAAGAACGAAACTTGAGTTGAAATGAAAATTTGGCTTGGTAAAAAGCGAATGGTGGTGTTGAGGATAAATTGATCAGAGTTTGGTTTGATTAATATTAGTATATGCTGAGTTGATAACATATGGAAGTGATGGGGTTGATATGCCAACAAAAGGTACAAGTTTATATTCCTATTGGATATAAGATTTATGAGCTGAAATGGCAAGCCGTTTGGCTGTTTGATTTTCTTTTGGGTTGGAGATGGCCCAGAGAGGCAAGTTGTGGTTTGACGTATATGCCGGTACAAAGGAGACGCTGGCAAAAATTTTCAAAGAGTTAAGGCGTTAGAAAATTTTCAGGATTTTTGAAAATTTTCGTTGATAAGAATAAATTAATAATTTAATTGAAATTTAATTGGTCCAGTTGGAAACTGAAGTTAAGAAATGAACAAATAGGTTCTAACCAGTCGATAGGGTCGTTCTCTACCTTTTAGCAATTTCGAGGACGAAATTATTTTAAGTGGGGAAGATTGTAATGACCCCCATTGGCAGAGGTATTATGATTAATTTATTTAATTATACCAATGGTGATGTGGTGAATTAAATGGTCGTGGAATTAAATAATAGTGAATATTTATTTAAAATAATAATTAAATAATATATTAAATTCTGAAATGATCAGAATTGGCTGAAATGGCGATATGGTGTGAACCAAGATCATCTGTGATATTTAATTCAGCTTGGAATTTAATTTGAATAACGAATATATTATATAAACGACAGTTTTAACATAGAATTATAATATAATTAAAATCGAGCTGAAATGGTGCTGCAGTTCGTAAATTGGCGATTCGAACTTCAACTGAATATACAGGGTTCGTTTTAAATCGTATTTCTGTGAAACAAGAAACGTGTGGAGCTGGTGGAGTATATCTTTCTAATGGAAGAGAAAAATCGGGATTTCGTCGTGTAGATTTTGAGATATGTCCAAATCAAATTTTAGAAAAGTCGCTGTGGAATTCCTTTATAATTTGCAACGCTTTATTTATGTTATAAAAGGGTTTTCAATATATTTGAATATCGGTTTGAATTTAGACAAGGTTCTTTTGGGACGTAGTGATAATTTAATTTTTAGAATTTTATGGTAATTTTTAGTTAATTTAATAAGCGACTTTTTATTTGAAGTATTTCGCACCCTGAAATCAACATTTTTGAGTTTCAAAATATGAGTCCATCTACCGGTATTATTATATTTTTGGGATCATGGTACGATACTGGACATGACTACATCTTTATTTCTGTCCATACATGAATGGAATTTAGGTAACATAGTATTTTGAAAAATCAAACTGTAAATACATTAATAAAGTTGTAATTTATTTTGTGTGAACCAAAACGAGTCCACGTTTCCCTCTTCTCAACCGCCGGGTTTCCGCGGCTTCAAACGAAGATACGTGGCCTTCCAAGGCCCACTCATCCAACTAAAAAGCCATGGTCGAAAGGTTTACAACACTTGCAAAGTTTAAACCACATATGTTTTCACTCTCCTCTTCCATAAATATCCGCCCGAAGCATTTCTTAGTTCTTTTCTCTCCTCGGCTAAAACGTGAGGAACTTCTCCAAATATAAATCAAAATATTTCATATAAATTCCTATAAATCAAATCCCATACATATTTAGAATCAGCAAAGGTTAATCTTCGATTTGATACCCATATTAAAGGGTGCGATTCACCTTGGGAGCTCGATTTTGGTGAACCCTAACCTACGGATGACTGCAAATGACTGAAGGGGGCCATCGAGTATGGCGTTTCGGCGAGGGATTCGATGGGGGTGGTTGTGATGGCCGATTTGTTGGGGTACGGATGCTTCCAAGATGTATGCGCAGGAACACCTGCTGCCGCCTTCTGAGATGAGGGCGCGAGTTTGATTCCTGGAGGATGGAGAGAAAGTGTTTGAGCATTGAGAAGCAAAGACGTATTTGCTATTGAATTTTGAATGAGTAAAGAAGAGGGACAATGCGAAAGAAGTCACAGAAATGGCTACCAGTGTATGAAACAAGGGATCGGGTTCGTTATGCTCAGGTGGAAGAAAGGATATTAGGCGCGGGTAAATGATTAAGGATATGATTAGAGTATAATTTATTATTAATCTAATTGGTTGATTAAGTTGTGGAAATTTACCTTTTGTTTTTAACGAGAGAGGAACATGAGACAATTTTGAGAAGGACTAGCAGTCATGAGGGAATAAGGGAGCAGTTGTATATTTTGTGAATGGTAGAGAAGGAGTAAGGCGTTGCAGTGATTGTTTTGTTTAATCTTTGTGGTATGTTAAGGAAGCATCGACAGTTGGTTTGGGGTGGATGTTTGTTCGATGGAAGAAATGTTTAAAGGGAGATATGGAGTAGTGTTTTCGAAGTTGAAAGGAATGAAGGCGAGTTGTTTTCAAATTTGGATAAAGCAAAACAGGATACGTTGGGATCGTATGGACGGTGGCTACGCCATGGAACTGACCGAGACCGAATCGAAGCTCGTTACAATTTATGGAGAAATAAATTGTCCGACTGAGTCGAATAACGCAAACCGTTATTCAACGGTTAACGCGCAATGTGAGTAAATCTCACTAACTCTGAACAGTTTATAATTTCATGTTGTATTTTTAGAACTGTTAGATATTGACTGATTGACTGTGTGTTGATTGTTTGATTGAACTGCTAGTCAGTTAGTTGAATTTCTATATTTGTTTCTGTTTAACAGAATATATCATATAGAACTGAAAGTGATGTTATCTATATTGTTTAACATCTGTGATGCAGGGAAACAGGTTGGAGGAATCCAACTGGATTCCTCAACATTTATTTTACTGTTTTCATATATTGTGATATATGATGTGTTATATAATCTGTTATGGATTATGTGTGTTGGAATGATGTTGATCATTGTTATTCGATATTGTAAATATCATAAAAGACCATGGGATGTAAAAAGAATTATTTCAATGTATATTGAAATAAAGGGAGTTTATAAAATCAACAGATTTTATAAAAAGGAAATATTTCGAAAGTAAATAAAAAGGGAAAAATGTTTTAAAACGAATAGAGTTTTATAAAAAGGGAATCATTTGTAAAGTGAAGAACTGTCACTAAAAGTAAATCTTTATAAATGAATAGTTTATTCGAATAGAATAAAGGAGTTAATCGATGTTAGTTTAATCGATTATAGTTAAAGCAAAGGAGTTAATCGATGTTAGTTTAATTGATTAGAGTTAAAGTAAAAGGAGTTAATCGATGTTAGTTTAATCGATTAGAGTTAAAGCAAATGAGTTAATTGAATATAGTTATTCGAATAGAAAGTAAAAAGAGTTATTCGAATAGAAAGTAAAAAGAGTTAATCGAATATAGTTATTCGAATAGAAGCAAATGAGTTAATCGAATATAGTTTATTCGAAGAAAGTAAAAGGAGTTATCGAATATAGTTTATTCGAAAGGAGTTAAGCGAAATGAGTAAATCAATAGCGTTAGTCAAATAGAGTTAATCCAATAGTGTTAGTCCAATAGAGTTAATTGATAAGGGTTAATCGAATAGAGTTAAGTGATAAGAGTCAATCGAATATAGCTATTCGAAGAGGGTTAAGTAAGGAAGTTAGTAAAAGGGAATAAAGTGAACTTTGCTAATTTCAAAGTTAGAAATGTTGTTCAGTTAAGGTCTGAGAGGTAGTTCTACCCCAACTTGGTTGGCTTCGTTTTAACTAAGGAATAGTTAAGGTTCGGCAGTAAAGGAAATGGTTTGGGTTGGCATCGCGTTGGTTTGTTTAAACATCTTTCTAAGTCCAGTGAAGAAGCTTTGGAAATGTTTTCCAAATAAGAAACCAGAAATGTTTTCTAATGAAGAAAACAAGAAATGGAAATGTTTTCCATTGTTAATAACGTATATTTTCCAAATTTAGAAAATAAGAAATATTGAATATAGGGAAACAGGAGATAAGTAAATTAATGAACTAAGGAGATATATGATTGATGATTGATTGATATAATTTCCATCTGGAAATAATATCGTTGTTTGCACACTTGTTTTTATTCGATAGTTAAATCACAGACTATCGAAGTTTTGACCATTTTAACGTTGTTAATATGGAGAGACCGGTTGGATTATTATCCGAAGAACCACTCTGTATTGGCATAACCGTTGCGAATCATATATGCCAAAGGAAATTGAAGACGGAGTTATGCATGGGCTATCCTATTTACAGAATAGTGCCTTCGGTTCATCCTGTTCCTGGATGACTTGTATGGACGGATGTTTGACAGAGTAATTCCAGACGATCACGTATATTGATTTCTCCAACCGTACCAAGAGTGCAAGCGAAGGAGGAAACTTCTTTTAGCTAACACATAATGTATTGTTGTAGACGTCAATCATTGATTTGATGGATTTGACGATGTGGCATTCAAAGTGAATCTGATGTGATGATAAAGCGTAGCTTCTAGCCTCACATCCGGTAAATGACAAAAATCGGGCAGGCAGCATGGCTATGTCGGTCGCACCGAAGTAGGGTGTATAATCACCTGATCTAGTGTTTCATTTACTTCTAAAAATCTATTGTTGATGCTGTCCCATTCGGGAAACGGTTGCTGATACCAACTGTTGGTGATATACATTCGATACACTCAAGCGAAATGAGTGGTCGGTCATGTGTGCCCGGGTTGCAAGATGTTCTTGTTGAACCCAGTGTATTCCTCTCTAGAGGTACACGAGCGAAAGGTGATTCCATACCTTGTCATAGTTGGAAATCCATTACCCAATACGTGCTTGCGGTTTTGATTGTATACTATATATGTAGAACGTGAGATGAAAGCGTTTCTGCTAGATGATTATATATATACTGTGGTTGATAGACATTATTATAATATCAAAAGGTTTTTGATATAAAGATATTTTGGATTCTCATAAGGGAAAAACCCGTTCCGTTATGCGGCGTGGTCTTATGAGATATCATTTACTTGTTCAACTGTTTTTAAACTGTTTTACTCATACCAGTCCCATGACTGACCCGGAGTTTATTTTGTTGTTTTCCCCAAACTCTTGGGTGCCTAAATTTGTATGGGCAGTCAAATAGTCGGGATTTTACAGATATAGTTGAAGAGCTGGAGCATGAGGCTTCAGGATCATATAGCTATGGTTATTTCCGCTGTGTTGTAAGTGCTGTACTTTGATAATGATGTATATTCAAATACAGATGTATATTTCAAAGTTATGTTACATATATTATATGTTATTCGTTCCGCTGTGAGATTCGTGTTACTCTGATGTTGTGTTCTTCTTCTTCTTCTATTCTAATTTTCTATCTTATCTTTCCTCACCCTCTAATTTCTTTCACTAATTACCAGGATTTTTCGATGTTTTGGTTATCGACATCGCGTTTATGTCGATAACCAAAGTCGCTAAAAATCCGGGTCGTTACAGTGCCCCTTTCTCCGCCTAGTACGGAGTTCTTTATTTGATACCTACTCTAGGTTACTGATTGAAATGGGTCCCACACAATATAATACAAGCTCTCCCCTTGTCTTGTATCCGCACTAGGTTTTCCACTAACTATGTATACCCTTAGGTGTCTTTAATTACATAGCCCTATACTAGTTATGCTTACCCTAAAGGGTGTCTTTAATTACATAACTTCATTACATTATCTATCAATTATGTCTACCACTAGATGCCTTTAATTACATAACCTAATTACATTATCTATCGGTTATGTATACCACTAGGTGTCTTTGATTAGATAACCTTATTGGGTTAATTTCGTGAGCCTATATGTAAATATTACCCACACCCTCTAATTTACTTAACCCACCCACTACCATCCAGTTTTACTTAACCCTAACTTAAGTTCATAGTCATAGAATCTTTATTGATTAAATAGGGTTAAGTAGTCTAATTCTTTACCATGTCCATTTATGGTTTTATAATGCGCTAGACGTCCCACATTAGGCCTACAACAATTGGATTCTGGATATGCCGGTCGGGTCCGGGCAATCTTATTTCATAGTTGGGCCTAACCTCGTGTCTTAGCCCGATTTGTATTTCCGTACTTATACTTCCCACATTAGGCTCAACTTTAGTGGTTGCTGGATATGCCAGTCAGGTCCGAGCAGACTTCCACCACTAATGTTACCTAACCTCATGTCATAAGCACAATTTACAATTACTAATTGTAAATTACTAAACATTCCAAATTTATCCAAATCTACCTATGTCATTATAGGTAACTCTTTTTTTGTTTTCCCCATTTGAATTACATGTCCCATTTCATATAAATATTACATGAATTACGCCATTTATAATCCCTTTTTCCCCATTTCTGCTCTAATGTATTCGTACGTGTTTTGGCGTTATCTAGGATATAAAGTAGCCTAGCTACAACAATGAAAAGGGAATATGACAAAAGTGATAGATTCAACATATCTTGGTATAAACATAATCATAAAATGGTATGATAATAAGGTGAATGGTCATATAATCATCATGGCAATGTAGACATAAAAGTGATGAACTTGTAGGAACTATGATGTCAAAGCAAGTAGAATGAGATCTAAATTAACCTTTAGGTGCCCAAGTATTTTGATCTAGCATAATTAGGGTGACATAGTAACATGTTTAGATCTATGGTTGGATTCACATGTGATGTTTACAACATATTTCAATTCATTACAATATGACAGGTGAAAGGTGATTACCATAAAGAACTAGATCGAACTAGGGTTACAATTGTCCAATAGATGTACATTCACTATAAAATAGTTACAAGTTCGGATACACATAGACAACACAATAGAATAATCACAACTGTATTAGATCTAGGGAATTAGATCTATCATGACAAGTATATGTGTAACACCCCACACCCGCTAAGGTCACTCACTAAGGGAATGCCTTAACTTCGGTGGAGTATTTTAAGTGAATATAGAACAGAAAAATTACAACAAGACAGATATAAACAATACTTGAAAATCTAAAACATCATTTCATTGCAGCAGAAGGTAAACATGTTTAGTTACAACACCATAAAAGAGTCAAGTACTAAATATCCATCCTGATAAAAACATAAGTACATAATCCCACTACATAACTATAGCCATAAAAGAAAAGAAAAGATAAGCTGAGCTTTACATCAACGGTCCAAGCTCCAAAAGATAGATAAGCGATCTGATCAAAGCCCACTAGTACTAGGCCCAACCTGAGGACCTGAGGGGGAAAAGATAAAAACAACGGGGTCAGACATAAGTCTGAGTGAGCCCTATAACTTTAACAATACAATCATTAAAGTAGTTAGGGTATGATATAAACTTGGTACGGTGATGACTGGGGATAAATGACTACACTAAGCAGCCAACTAGACATAGGATGGACTAAGATAACGGTAAAGACGCATCTACCCACCCAAGGGTAATTATTAACTGCACCACACCAGTCATTCCTACTTAAAGGTTGATCCCACCCAAGGACTTAGAAAATTTAACTAATAGTTTCGTGTACCCTTAGCTGACTACATAGGTGTCGTCTGCCCCTATCTCCACTAGGTGTACCCACTACTCCCCAAGCGATCGGCTCCCTAACATAGATACCCGTGCTGGCACCACAGTGGGGTGTATCACTCCCCAAAGTGGCAACCCGATACAACCAACGGTGCACGGCTTATACCTACACGATGCAACAACGTCTTATCTACCAGCCCGTGTCCACACACGCATATGAAACCCGTTGGACTTGCGTTGCCACCGCTAACCCGTTTTGGCCTCTTATAGTCAAGCCCAGTACGCGTGTCCCATCCTCGACATGGGTCCAGCCCAATAAGATACATATGGGTTACTGGTTGAAATGGGCCCCCACAAGCTACCCACCTAAGCTTGTCTCTTTTTCTAGTGCATCCCACTTAACCCTTTAATCATGTTTAATTACATGTTTCCACTTGGTTAAGTATTCTAATCGTATTTTCTATTGCCACCCAAGGCAACCCACTAGATTTCCATATGCCACCCAAGGCACTTACTTGATTTCCACATGCCACCCAAGGCACCCACTTAACCCCTCATGCCCCACTACATGCTTATCTGGTTAAGTGTTTCTTAATTGATTAAGAACATAACCTTTGTAGAGACCTCTCACATTAGACTGTCTTTTATGGCAGCTGGATTTGCCGGTCGGTTCCGGGTAGCCTTACGCCATAATAGAGTCTAACCTCGTGTCTTTACACTTTTCACGTATTTAATTTATGCCTAAGACCTCTCACATTGGGCCAATCATTTGTAGCCGCTTGATTTGCCGGTCGGGTCTGGGCAGTCTTATGCTACAAAAGGGTCCAACCTCGTGTCTTAGTCGATTAATTACACCTAATTAATTACCCCCATAATTCATATTAATTATCCCCAATTAATTACAAATTTAACGATGTACATAATTGTCTCAATTATGTCCATCCACTTTATGGTATGCATAATCATACCAACTTCACACCATTTTATTAACATGAATATTAACCCCATCGTTCCCCACGTAATTCGCTAACATGACATACTTAAAAGGGAAGATTCATCACAAATACAATGGGTTCAACTTGCATAACATTAGCATCAACATGGGTTTTAAAGGTGTCAACATGCATATATGACCGTAGCATCAAACCCAACTAGCATAAATAATCAACCCAAACTTGCATGAATCACATATGTCATAAAGAGGGTAACTTGCATAAGTTGCTTATGTCATACAAAGGGGTAAACTTGCATATGTATGTATGACATACAAATGGGTTAACTTGCGTATGTATGCATATCATACAAAGGTGTAAACTTGCACATATTACTTGCATATAATCAAACACCAAACTTGCATAATATGTCATATATGAACTTGCATATAATCAAACACCAAACTTGCATAACATGATGTCATAATGGATCAATGTTTATCATAGTGATTTGCATAACATAACATCATGAACACATAGCATAAAACTTGCATAACTAGCATCATGAACATATAGCATAAAACTTGCACAACTAGCATCATGAACTCATAGCATATGACTTGCATAACTTGCATAACATCATGAACACATAGCATATGACTTGCATAACTTGCATAACATCATGAACACATAGCATATGACATGCATAACTTGCATAACATCATGAACACATAGCATATGACTTGCATAACTTGCATAACATCATGAACACATAGCATATGATAACATAACTTGCATTGATCCACATACATAACCATAACCTCATTATATCCTATCATAATTAGTTTAGCAATTGCTTGCTAAAGGCATAGAAACTCACAAATTGTTGATTAGCACTACTATGAAGAAGATTAAGTTGCTAGAGTTGATTAGAAGTTGATTTGAGAAGCTATCTTCTTCTACAATTTGATGGAGGCTCCTTTAAGTTGCATTTTGATGGCATAACGACGTTGTATCAATTTTTAGTTTGGATTAAGGTAGTCTTAAGGTGTATTTATAGATTTAGGATGTAGTTTAGGCCCTTAGATTAACCCTAGATTAGGTTAGAGACGTCAGATTTCGTCACAAGCCCCAAAACACAGCCCAAACCCCTTCAGATTGCACCCAGGCCAAACTGACCGACATGGGGGGTCGACCCCTGGGTCGACACATGGGTCGACCCCTTGGGGGGGGTCGACACCCATGTAGACCCTAGTGTCGACACCCTCTGTCTGGCGGGAATTTTCCTGCCTCTTCTAAAATTTGAAATTTGAATATTTTAAATCTGTTTTGAATTTTCTGAAACTTCGGATGCCCATAACTTCTTCATACGAAGTCCAAATCACGCAAACTCGGACTCTATCTCAACCAGAATTCCGAGACGAACACAATGGTGCAACCCGTTTCCCTTAATTTTCACATCAGAGATTAATTATTCTTTAATTACTAAACATTAATATTAAGTGAAATTCGGGGTGTTACATTCTCCCCTGCTTAAAGGATTTCGTCCCCGAAATCTCTAAGTCAAGAATAACGTATCCTACCAACCAAACAACCATCTACTAAACCATCAAACACTGGCATCCATTGTCCTTAAAGTTTCTAATGCTGTATGAACATATGCAAAAAGTGTGTGTATATGTTCCCTGTCTAATGCAAAATCAGGCGGTCTACTGATTCAGTTGGCCTCCTTTATGCAAACCATGATAGTGCCATGCATCCAATATATATGCGAAAGAACCCTATCAATACATACTATTTCTACATGTGTGCACAACCGTACACCAAAATGCATCATCCATATGATAACACAACCATTATACATCCATTAATATGGATACCTACACAAAATTATATGCAATATGCAATATGAAGTGACTGAGTCGATCTAGTGTCTAAAGTGTGTGTATATGCATCCACGAGCAACCACTAGCAAACACTTGCATCCACACGCATCCATCAGTCATAACATGTCTCAAACACATGTTTCAACCATAGGTTTACCCTATCTAAAGGTCAAAGATACTAATGAGAGGACATACTAAAGATAAGATAAGTACTAGACAAACGATAAAGGAGAAGTTAAAAGACATACCCTCAAAAAGGAATGGGTACAGTGAACGCATCTTCGCTTCTGTCTCCCAAGTAGCATTGCTCTCATCCTCTCCCCATTGCACTTTGACTAGTCGAACCTCTCTGTTTCTCAACTTTCTAACTTCTGACCCAAGGATGCGAGTAGGAGCTCGTCGAATAGTTGCATCACGCTCTACCTCCACTTCTCTAACCAAGCTCGGCTCTACCACCTCTGCGGTCTCATGTAGGCATTTCCTCAAATGTGGCACATGGAATACGTCATGTACCCCACTAAGTCTCTCGGGTAAATCCGCTCTATATGCCATCCGTCCAATCCTTTCCTTAATAGGAAACGGTCCTACAAATCTTGGTGCTAACTTCCCAACGGACCCAAATCGAACAACATTCTGTAATGGAGATACTTTGACAAAGACCACGTCCCCAACATCAAACTCCAGATCCGTCCTCCTCTTATCCGTGTAAGATTTCTGCCTATCTTGCACTGCTTTCATCCTTCTTCGAATCATATCAACCTTTTCCGAAGTCTCTCCAACCATATCAGGCCCAAGCAAGATCTTATCCGTAGATTCCCACCAACATGTAGGTGATCGACAAGGCCTTCCATAAAGAGCTTCAAAAGGAGCCATGCCAATACTAGATTGAAAGCTGTTATTATATGCGAACTCCACTAATGGAAGATGCTCTTCCCATGTACCCCCAAAATCTAAGATACAAAGCCTCAAAAGGTCTTCCAGAACACGATTCACCCTCTCGGTCTGGCCGTCCATCTGAGGATGATATGCGGTGCTCAAACACAACTGAGTCCCTACCGCCTCTTGCAAACTCTTCCAAAACTCGCTAGTGAAGATAGGATCTCGATCGCTCACTATGCTAGAAGGTACCCCATGCAACCGAACTATCTCTCGAAGATAAACTAAAGCTAGCCATGGAGCAGTCCTCTTACTCTTCACGGGTATGAAATGGGCGCTCTTAGTAAGTCTGTCTACCACAACCCAAATTCCCGTATTACCCTTCGTCGATCTCGGTAACCCATCAATAAAATCCATCGAGACGCTATCCCACTTCCATTGCGGAACTTCCAATGGGTGAAGCAACCCACCGGGTTTCTTTTGCTCTGCTTTCACTTGTTGGCACACCAAGCATCTAGCGACATACTCGGCCACATCTTTCTTCATACCGTCCCAAAAGAAAACTCGCTTCATGTCTTGGTACATCTTGTCCCCACCGGGATGAATGGTCATCTTCGAACGATGCGCATCATCATGTATAGCCTTCCTCAAACCCTCGTCTTGCGGTACACAAAGTCTACCGTCTCTACGCAAGCACCCCCTATCGTCCAGGGTGTACCTACTCAAATGGCTGGATGACTCCCCCTTATGAGCCTCTCTACCAACTCAACCAACTGTGGGTCGTCCCGCTGTGCCTCGCCAATCCATCCCAAAAGAGTAGGTCTGACCTCTAAGGATGCTAGCAAACCGGGTATAAAGTCAACGGAATGTCTGAAATCAAACATCGAGATAAATTCCAAGCTTCGTCGTTCCACGAACAATGGACTCAAGGACAACCTTTTTCTGCTTAAGGCGTCTGCCACCACGTTACCCTTGCCAGGGGTATACGCTATCTCGAAATCATAGGATGCTAAGAACTCCATCCACCTTTGTTGTCTCAAGTTCAAATCCTTCTGAGAAAACAAGTACTTCAATGATTTGTGTTCAGTGAACAATTCGAATCTCTCTCCAAGAAGATAATGGCGCCAAGTCTTAAGCGCAAAAACAATAGCGGCCAACTATAAATCATGTGTAGGGTAATTTTTCTCATGCTTTCTCAACTGCCTTCCCCCATAGGCTATTACCCTTCCCTCTTGCATTAAGACTGCGCCTAGTCCTGTCCCACAAGCATCGGTATAAACAACAAATGGCTTACTCCCATCTGGCAACACTAAGACTGGAGTTGTTGTTAAAGCTCTCTTTAACCGTTGGAACGCATCATCACAATCTACGTCCCATGCAAAGACTAGATTCTTCTTTGTCAAGCGAGTTAATGAGCCTGATATCTTCGCGAAGTCCTTGATAAACTTCCTATAGTAGTCAGCCAACCCCAAGAAACTCCTCACCTCGGTAGCATTCTTCGGAACCTTCCAATCTTGGATGGATACTACCTTCGCGGGATCCACAGCTATCCCTTCCTTAGAGACCACGTGCCCTAAGAACCGCACTTACTTCCTCCAAAAGTGATATTTAGAGAATTTAGCCTTAAGGCTACGCGCTCGAAGAGTCTCTAACACTTCCCTAAGATGTAGGGCATGCTCTTCTTCACTCTTAGAAAAGACTAAGATATCATCCATAAAGACCACCACGAACTTATTAAGGTACTCCCTAGACACCCTACTCATCAAATCAACAAAGTATGCAGGGGCATTCGTCAAACCAAATGGCATCACAAGCCACTCATAGAAACCATCCGGAGTCCTAAAGGCAGTCTTGTCTATGCTATCCTCAGCCACTCTCAACTGATGAAACCCCGTGGCCTAGTCCAACTGCGAAAACACTGAGGCGCCAACCAACTGATCAAAGAGATCATCAATCCTCGGCACTGGGTGTCTATTCTTCTTTGTGAGCTTGTTGAGTTCTCTATAGTCTACACAAAGTCTGAGGGACCCATTCGCCTTCGTGGAAAAAACTACTGGAGCACCCCACTCCGATATACTTCGTCTTATGAACCCCTTCTCAAGCAACTCCCCTACTTGCTTATGGAGTTCCCTCCTCTCACGAGGAGCCATGTGGCGCACTGGCAAAGATACTAGTTTAGCATTGTCCACCAGATATATTCGGAAGTCTATCTCCCGCTTCGGAGGTAAGCCCTTCACCTCCTCAAACACATCCGAGTAATCCCGGACCACTCTAACAGACCGCAAACTCTCGACCGAAGCGTCAAGCGATTCAAGATAACTTAGCATAACAGAATCCATGGGATTACAAGAGATCTCGAGAGTGTTCCCCAAGCGGGTCATGAGCCTAACAACTCTCCTTTCGCAATCAAGAACGGCACCATTACTGGATAACCAGTCCATGCCCAAAATCAACCCATAGCCCGTGAAGCCCAAAACAAACGCATCACATCTAAACTCAACGCTAAGTATAGAAATCTTCAAACCCAAACATGTAACACCCCGCCTCCGCTAGGGTCACTCGCAAAGGAATGCACTAGCTTTAGAGGGGCATTATTGGTAAACATGCACAGAAATATCACAAGACAGAACATATATAAATAGCGGAAGTAAAATCAAACTTTCATAACATGAATAAATAAGGTCTAAAGCCTTTTACATCAGAGCACATCAAAACCTGTCTTGCAATAGTAAAGAAGCATAAAGACTTTTTAATAAATTATTCCCCAAGTAAAACAGTAAAGTAGCCATAGCCAAGAGAAGTCCAAGCCATCCATGATGACCTTCAAGCGGAAGAAGTCTGAACTAAACAACATTGTTTCCTCCCTGAAACCTGGTGGGGGGGAACGGAAGAAAAGAGGAAAAACAAAACGGGTCAGTCAAAAAGACTGAGTAAGTCCTATCTACTTCCAGTATAAAAACAGGTAAAGGTAACATGACATGCATAAACTGAAAGTAAACATAAGGATAACTACAAGATAGATAAACCAGGATAGCCGGTTGAACTACTGTGGCAAAGTAAACTAAGGTATCATGATAAACTTCGGTGTTATGATAAGTCAAGGTATCACATCGTCAGATTTCTAACGAGTACATTATCCCAAGGTATCTACACCGTCTAACATCCCACAGTATCTATTATGTATATTCTTCCTAGTTCTAATATGTATATTTGCTCTGCACCTCTCGTACTAGTATCCCTACCCACGTCATGTGTTAACCATGAATGTCCCTTGCCCAAAGTCGTGTAATGGTCCATGTCAACCTAATATACCGCATATATAGGTTACTCAAAATCATATGTTTCTTTCCATGTATATAAGTTCAGTCCTTTGCCGTACCTCGTACGGGCTTCCTCATGTCGTATTATCCTTGAAATCGTTTGGACTGTCACCCTTGTTCTAGCTAGGCTCTTCCATATGAATCATCATTTGAACTACTAGGACTTACGCCACCTAGCACCACTAGGGATTACGCTTACCTATTGCACGCTTTCATGTTTCGGGTTGGGTTAAACCACCTAGGCTACTAGGGATTACGCTAACCCTCAACCGCGCCCTTTTTCCCATGCATTCATCGTGAATCGTTTTTCTATAACTGTATGCACATGTATCACATCGTGCCATCCGAGTCCTGTCACAGGGCAAAACAAGAAATACAGGACTCGGTCGGGAGCTTTAGATTTATCTGCCGATGCAGATACTAAGGTCTGCTTTTCTACACGTGGCTATGGTCCCACGAGACCCCTCCCTCAACTAGTGAAAGGCAACACAAGAGAAAATCTTGCATGAGAACTACACTCCGGCCAGCCCACATCCTACGGCCTACCTCACCCATAATTAGATAGCAAATTATGGTCTGTTGGGTGTTCCCTGCCTTTCCGTACGTACACGCTTGACTCAAGATGTTAGATGATCGACGAACTTGCTATCTCGGGCACCTTATGTATTCGTCGACTCACTACTATCCACCCCAGTCTTTAGGTCGCTCGCATAGCAACCAAGGCATATTCTTGGTTCTTCTACCGCAGACCTCAACCTCTCGTGAGCCTAGTATAATGACCTGGCAGCTCGCAGAGGGATCCCAAGAATATCCTCACGTTCCCCGAAGCCACTGCTTCGTTACCCAGTTCGTTGGAGCCTTTATCTAAATCAGATAGCCTGCTCCTACACGCATTCTTAAACGTTGACCTAACGTATCGGGTTACTAATTTATCTAAGAAATGGTCCAAATTTCCTTGACTAAGAATTATTACTTAGTTTCCCTTAACTAAGGTTTACCACTTAGCCTTATTTCCATAATCCTTGTTAACTATGGTTATTTACCTAATCCTCCGAATTAGGGTTTATCTAATGGGTTAAGTGTCACTTAAGTTCATAACTTAGCCCGTCTACAAACCATGTCAAAATTGGCTAAGTATACAAGTCCAAGACTTAACCCTACAAACCATGTGTCAAGTTGGTTAAGTGTATCAAGGAATCCATGACTTAACCTCGTCTAATTATCATTTTAGATTGGTTAATTATATAATTTAACTTGACCTTGTCATCAAATCGGTCAAGCGTATTCAAGTGATTCGTGACTTAGCCTTATCATGTTTTCACTTTAGATTGGTTAAGTATGGATTAACTTAACCTCATCAAATTAACGAGTTAGATTGGTTAAGTATAGGTCACTTAACCTCATCAAATCATCGTGTTAAATTAGTTAAGTGTTTAACTTAACCCCATTAAATTACCAAGTTGGATTAATTAAGTCTAGGCTAACTTAACCCCATCCGATTACCATGTTTAGATTAGTTAAGCCTAATCTTAACCCCATCCATTAACTGTATTATACGGTTAAGTGTCATTAAGAAAATTTACTTAACCTTATCGCGTTATCGTGTTGGATTGATTAAGTGTTGTTAATCCCGTCCACTAGTCGTATAAAAATGGTCAAGTGTCATTAGGCAAATCAAGTTGCTTAACCTACCCAAGCTTATCATGTTTTGTTAAGTATCATTAGCCTAATCAAATTACTTAACCCATTTGTCCATATCATATTTGGTTAATCCTCATTAATCAAATTAACTTAACCCTATTATGTGGCATTAATTTAATTAATGCACCCTCAACCTCTCACATTAGACCTTGTTGTGGTTACTAGTTAAGCCGGGCAGGTCCGGGTAGATTTACACCACAACCTAGTCTAACCTCGGGTCTTAAGCGCGACATGACCAACTTCTCACATTGGGTCCTATTGTTTGCAACTACTAGTTAGGCCGGTCGGTTCCGGGTAGTTTTACGTTGCAAACTCAACCCAACCTCGAGTTGGCCATACTTATATTATCTAAGTTCATCATGTTTCCAAAACATGTTACAAGTTTTCAAGCATTTGGGTAGACCTAACTTAATAGGTAAATTCCCAAAGTGTAGACCTAACTTAATAGGTAAATTCCCAAGCTCATGTTTTTATGCATACTTACATGCCAACCTCCATGTTATCTTTCAAGTCATATTTTCAAGTATAAACACATGTCATATTCAAGCTAAGATTTTGCGACATGTTCATGTTTATCTAACTACCCAAAATCGTGTTTTCCCAACGCAAGCAAAGCGAGTCAACATAGTAAGGATACTATGTCACATATTGGTCTCAAAACATGCATGATGCCAAAAAGGGCTTGGCTTCCACATGTATAACATCATAAAGGGATTGGCCATAAACATGCATAGTGTCATAAGGTAATTTGGCCACAAACATGCATATTATCAAAAAGGGTTTGGCCATAAACATGCACAACTTAAAAGAGGGGATTGGCCACGAGCATGCATAATCTCATAAAGGGTTTGGCCACAAACTTGCATGTTAGCATAAGGGGTTTGGGTTCATAAACATGCATAAGCCCCAAAATCTTGTCTTAGCCAATGTTTCACAAGTAAAGTGGTTCCTAAAGGTTCATGCTAGCATTTCATGTATAAAGATCCAAACTTGCAAGTTAAACTAGGTTATGCATAGCATGAGAGGCATGATTAAGTCACTCACATGGCCTAAGATCATAAATATGAACACAAGAGGCATGGTAAGGCTCATATAGGTTCGCATAATCATGTTTAGCCTCATTTTATCCCATGTCATTATCAAAACTACCATTTCCATCTAAAAGTAGCTAGAACTTACATAGTTAGGCCTAGGGAAAGGAGCATGAATCATCTTGGATAAGAAAGGTGCCTCCTTTGTAGAAGAATCGTCATGGAACTCGCATAGCAATGTTGATTTGGCCTTGATTTGGTGTAGCAAGCTTGCACCTTTTGATTTGAACTTGATTTGAATGCATAGGCTCTAGGGATTTGAGATGGAGGCCATGAGAGTAGAAATTTGGCCATAGTTTAGTTACATGAGTGAATAATGAGGGTTTAGTGGTAGGTTTAGGGTCTTTTTATAGAGATTAGGATAGTTTTAGGCCCTTAGATTAACCCTAGGACCAACCTGAACCGTCAGATCTCAAACCAGGCCCAAAAACCTAGCCAAGATAGAAAATAGGTGCACCAGACCAGAATCAGCCGACAGGGCAAGTCGACAGCCCTGTCGACATGCCTGTCGACATGCCTGTCGACATGCCTGTCGACTTGTCTGGGCGGGAATTTTCCCGCCTGGCCCCATTTCTGCATGTTTCGAAATTCAAATTTCCCGAAAATTTCTTTGGGCCTTAACCGGGTCATACGAACTCCGATTTTCGAAAACTCGGACTCTATTTCGCGTATTTTTCCGAGACGAACGCAATGGCATAGCCCGTTTTACTTGATTCAGAATTTAAAATTAAATTCTGCCTTGATTCTCGTTTTAACATGTTATTGAAATACGGGTTGTTACATTCTCCCCACCTTTTAGGATTTCGTCCCCGAAATCTCTAAGTTAGGAAGAACATATCCTACCATCCATCATCCATCTACTCAAAACATCATCCACAAGCAACCATTGTCCTTAGATGATTTCTAATGCTGTATGAATATATGCAAAACGTGTGTGTACATGTTCCTTAGCTAATGCTAATGATCAGGCCTGGATAATCTTTCTAATGCAAAAATATGTATAGTGCCATGAATCCAACATGTATGCAAATAGTCCTAGTCATATAGATACTATATGTGTGCACAATCATTCATCCATATGCAACATCCGCATGATAACACATTCAATTTCATCCATAAACAAGTATAAATACTCGTGCATATGAAATATGAAATGTGACCGAGTCGAGCTAATATCTAATGTAATTTCGCGCATCCACGAGCAACCACTTGCAACCATTTGCAACCATATCAACCATAACATGTTTCAAATACATGTTTACATCCATAGGGTTCTACCTAAGATTCCTTGAAACAGGGTCGAGAAGATAAACAAGACAAACTCCTTACGGGGTTTGCAACAGAAAATAGGACCGAGAGGATGTCCACAAAAGATAGCCTACAAGTAAGCTCTACAGAAAACAGGGATCAAGGATATACTCCCAAAAAGAGATATCATGCGCGCATCTAGTCTTCATCCTTCTGAGTCGCATTTTCTTGAGCTTAGTTCCATCATGCCTTGACCATCCTTTAACTTCACGATTTCACAGCTTCTTATTTCCTGTTTCCATAACATGAGTTGGAACTCATTTCCTCGTCGCCTCTCGTTCCACTTGCACTTATTCTCCTTCTAGAATACTTAGCCCAAACAGGACTGCGTACACAGTATTCCATGCGAGTCCTCAAAATTCACTAGTGAATCCTGGACCTCGTACCATAAGGTATTCCACGTAGAAAAACTTTCTCTTGAAAGTAAACAAGTTACCGTGCGCACTTACTAGGGTAATTCCCATAACCCATACATAATCGAAGTAAACCATCCGTCTTATTGGCAAACACCACTCGATCGGGTTTCTAATTCCCAACAAAGGCATCTAGGGATTCTAAGTAACTAATCATGACAGAACCCAAAAGGTCATGCGATACTTCAAGGGTATTACCAAAACAAGCCAAGAGTCTAACTACCCTCCTTCTAAAACCGAGAGTGGCACCCCTTACTGGATAACCACTTCATCCCTAGAATCCATCTATAACTTATAAACATAAGCATTATTTCCAAGCTCAACACTTGATATAGACATTCTCAAATCCAAACAAGCCATGAGTAAATGGACCGATCTTCCAATAAGACTTGAGACAGAAACGGGATCCTCTATTATACTAGTACTAAGGTGCAGAGGCTCAACTATCGAAGCGGACTTAAAGGATGCGGTGATCAAAACAAAGTCCTGACGGGATGATAGAGAAGAAAAGCTAAACCTTTAACAAGATCGTTACCCTCCTTCTAAGGTACCCTAGAAATGAGAGCATGCTATTGCCCTCCGAATGATCTTATCCCTGTTCCATGATACTTAACTATCCGTCCCGTTTCACCTTGCCAAAGGTACTCTCTCGTCATGGGTTTCATTGTTCATCTTTCTCCCTCCTTTTAGGACTCAGCCATACCAACATGTTGCTTATCCCTAAGCTTGTATCCTTTATCCTTGTTCTTACTATCCTTTCACGCATAACTCTGCAACGGTCTCTCGAGAACCACCTCCATCGTACGGGAAACACTTACGCAGGTAGAAAGACTAGTCGCAGTCAAAACCACTGTGACTACAGATGGAGGAAAGAAAGGAAAAGAGATTCAATCAAGGAAACAAGGATAATGCTAATGGCCTTTGGGGAATAGCCTTTTTCTTTTTAAAAGAAAATTTTCTTGAAAAATGCTTCTTTGTAAACGATTTTCAAATAGTTTTCAGAAGGTCTTTAAAAACTTTTGCCCAGTCTGGTAACCTTCTGCTCTGATACCAAATGTAACACCCCGCCTCCGCTAGGGTCACTCGCAAAGGAATGCACTAGCTTTAGAGGGGCATTATTGGTAAACATGCACAGAAATATCACAAGACAGAACATATATAAATAGCGAAAGTAAAATCAAACTTTCATAACATGAATAAATAAGGTCTAAAGCCTTTTACATCAGAGTACATCAAAACCTGTCTTGCAATAGTAAAGAAGCATAAAGACTTTTTAATAAATTATTCCCCAAGTAAAACAGTAAAGTAGCCATAGCCAAGAGAAGTCCAAGCCATCCATGATGACCTTCAAGCGGAAGAAGTCTGAACTAAACAGCATTGTTTCCTCCCTGAAACCTTGGGGGGGGGAAAACGGAAGAAAAGAGGCGAAACAAAACGGGTCAGTCAAAAAGACTGAGTAAGTCCTATCTACTTCCAGTATAAAAACAGGTAAAGGTAACATGACATGCATAAACTGAAAGTAAACATAAGGATAACTACAAGATAGATAAACCAGGATAGCCGGTTGAACTACTGTGGCAAAGTAAACTAAGGTATCATGATAAGCTACGGTGTTATGATAAGTCAAGGTATCACATCGTCAGATTTCTAACGAGTACATTATCCCAAGGTATCTACACCGTCTAACATCCCACGGTATCTATTATGTATATTCTTCCTAGTTCTAACATGTATATTTGCTCTGCACCTCTCGTACTAGTATCCCTACCCGCGTCATGTGTTAACCACGAATGTCCCTTGCCCAAAGTCGTGTAATGGTCCATGTCAACCTAATATACCGCATATATAAGTTACTCAAAATCATATGTTTCTTTCCATGTATATAAGTTCAGTCCTTTGCCGTACCTCGTACGGGCTTCCTCATGTCGTATTTTCCTTGAAATCGTTTGGACTGTCACCCTTGTTCTAGCTAGGCTCTTCCATATGAATCATCGTTTGAACTACTAGGACTTACGCCACCTAGCACCACTAGGGATTACGCTTACCTATTGCACGCTTTCGTGTTTCGGGTTGGGTTAAACCACCTAGGCCACTAGGGATTACGCTAACCCTCAACCGCGCCCTTTTTCCCACGCATTCATCATGAATCGTTTTTCTATAACTGTATGCACATGTATCACATCGTGCCATCCGAGTCCTGTCACAGGGCAAAACAAGAAATACAGGACTCGGTCGGGAGCTTTAGATTTATCTGCCGATGCAGATACTAAGGTCTGCTTTTCTACACGTGGCTATGGTCCCACGAGACCCCTCCCTCAACTAGTGAAAGGCAACACAAGAGAAAATCTTGCATGAGAACTACACTCCGGCCAGCCCACATCCTACGGCCTACCTCACCCATAATTAGATAGTAAATTATGGTCTGTTGGGTGTTCCCTGCCTTTCCGTACGTACACGCTTGACTCAAGATGGTAGATGATCGACGAACTTGCTATCTCGGGCACCTTATGTATTTGTCGACTCACTGCTATCCACCCCAGTCTTTAGGTCGCTCGCATAGCAACCAAGGCATATTCTTGGTTCTTCTACCGCAGACCTCAACCTCTCGTGAGCCTAGTATAATGACCTGGCAGCTCGCAGAGGGATCCCAAGAATATCCTCACGTTCCCCGAAGCCGCTGCTTCGTTACCCAGTTCGTTGGAGCCTTTATCTGAATCAGATAGCCTGCTCCTACACGCATTCTTAAACGTTGACCTAACGTATCGGGTTACTAATTTATCTAAGAAATGGTCCAAATTTCCTTGACTAAGAATTATTACTTAGTTTCCCTTAACTAAGGTTTACTACTTAGCCTTATTTCCATAATCCTTGTTAACTATGGTTATTTACCTAATCCTCCGAATTAGGGTTTATCTAATGGGTTAAGTGTCACTTAAGTTCATAACTTAGCCCGTCTACAAACCATGTCAAAATTGGCTAAGTATACAAGTCCAAGACTTAACCCTACAAACCATGTGTCAAGTTGGTTAAGTATATCAAGGAATCCATGACTTAACCTCGTCTAATTATCATTTTAGATTGGTTAATTATATAATTTAACTTGACCTTGTCATCAAATCGGTCAAGCGTATTCAGGTGATTCATGACTTAGCCTTATCATGTTTTCACGTTAGATTGGTTAAGTATGGATTAACTTAACCTCATCAAATTAACGAGTTAGATTGGTTAAGTATAGGTCACTTAACCTCATCAAATCATCGTGTTAAATTAGTTAAGTGTTTAACTTAACCCCATTAAATTACCAAGTTGGATTAATTAAGTCTAGGCTAACTTAACCCCATCCGATTACCATGTTTATATTAGTTAAGCCTAATCTTAACCCCATCCATTAACTGTATTATACGGTTAAGTGTCATTAAGAAAATTTACTTAACCTTATCGCGTTATCGTGTTGGATTGATTAAGTGTTGGTTAACTTAATCCCGTCCACTAGTCGTATAAAAATGGTCAAGTGTCATTAGGCAAATCAAGTTACTTAACCTACCCAAGCTTATCATGTTTTGTTAAGTATCATTAGCCTAATCAAATTACTTAACCCATTTGTCCATATCATATTTGGTTAAGCCTCATTAATCAAATTAACTTAACCCTATTATGTGGCATTAATTTAATTAATGCACCCTCAACCTCTCACATTAAACCTTGTTGTGGTTACTAGTTAAGCCGGGCGGGTCCGGGTAGATTTACACCACAACCTAGTCTAACCTCGGGTCTTAAGCGCGACATGACCAACTTCTCACATTGGGTCCTATTGTTTGCAACTACTAGTTAGGCCGGTCGGTTCCGGGTAGTTTTACGTTGCAAACTCAACCCAACCTCGAGTTGGCCATACTTATATTATCTAAGTTCATCATGTTTCCAAAACATGTTACAAGTTTTCAAGCATTTGGGTAGACCTAACTTAATAGGTAAATTCCCAAAGGATAGACCTAACTTAATAGGTAAATTCCCAAGCTCATGTTTTTATGCATACTTACATGCCAAACTCCATGTTATCTTTCAAGTCATATTTTCAAGTATAAACACATGTCATATTCAAGCTAAGATTTTGCGACATGTTCATGTTTATCTAACTACCCAAAATCGTGTTTTCCCAACGCAAGCAAAGCGATCAACATAGTAAGGATACTATGTCACATATTGGTCTCAAAACATGCATGATTCCAAAAAGGGCTTGGCTTCCACATGCATAACATCATAAAGGGATTGGCCATAAACATGCATAGTGTCATAAGGTAATTTGGCCACAAACATGCATATTATCAAAAAGGGTTTGGCCATAAACATGCACAACTTAAAAGAGGGGATTGGCCACGAGCATGCATAATCTCATAAAGGGTTTGGCCACAAACTTGCATGTTAGCATAAGGGGTTTGGGTTCATAAACATGCATAAGCCCCAAAATCTTGTCTTAGCCAATGTTTCACAAGTAAAGTGGTTCCTAAAGGTTCATGCTAGCATTTCATGTATAAAGATCCAAACTTGCAAGTTAAACTAGGTTATGCATAGCATGAGAGGCATGATTAAGTCACTCACATGGCCTAAGATCATAAATATGAACACAAGAGGCATGGTAAGGCTCATATAGGTTCGCATAATCATGTTTAGCCTCATTTTATCCCATGTCATTATCAAAACTACCGTTTCCATCTAAAAGTAGCTAGAACTTACATAGTTAGGCCTAGGGAAAGGAGCATGAATCATCTTGGCTAAGAAAGGTGCCTCCTTTGTAGAAGAATCGTCATGGAACTCGCATAGCAATGTTGATTTGGCCTTGATTTGGTGTAGCAAGCTTGCACCTTTTGATTTGAACTTGATTTGAATGCATAGGCTCTAGGGATTTGAGATGGAGGCCATGAGAGTAGAAATTTGGCCATATTTTAGTTACATGAGTGAATAATGAGGGTTTAGGGGTAGGTTTAGGGTCTTTTTATAGAGATTATGATAGTTTTAGGCCCTTAGATTAACCCTAGGACCAACCTGAACCGTCAGATCTCAAACCAGTCCCAAAAACCTAGCCAAGATAGAAAATAGGTGCAACAGACCAGAATCAGCCGACAGGGCAAGTCGACAACCCTGTCGACATGCCTGTCGACATGCCTGTTGACATGCCTGTCGACATGCCTGTCGACTTGTCTGGGCGGGAATTTTCGCGCCTGGCCCCATTTCTGCATGTTTCGAAATTCAAATTTCCCGAAAACTTCTTTGGGCCTTAACCGGGTCATACGGACTCCGATTTTCGAAAACTCGGACTCTATTTCGCGTATTTTTCCGAGACGAACGCAATGGCATTTCCCGTTTTACTTGATTCAGAATTTAAAATTAAATTCTGCCTTGATTCTCGTTTTAACATGTTATTGAAATACGGGTTGTTACAAAACATATCATGGACAAATAAGTGGAGCCCCCAATTGGGTTTGAAACAACCAAGGGATCATCTACTAGACTGGTGTCTAAGTGCAGTGACTCAACTAATGATGATGAGATAAACGAATGCGATGCTCCAGAGTCAAACAAAGTACGGACAGGATGATCAAACAGAAAAACCAGACTTTCAATGGAAATAGTTCTGCCTCTTTCCTGAATCGGTGGAACCGTGAGAGCCTGAACTTGCCCCCTTGCCTGACCTGGTGCCATAAGAGCTTGCACCTGTCCCCCTGAGGTAGATCCCGTCCTCTGCCCCTTCTTAGGGCAGTCCTTCACTAGATGCCCTGCTTCGCCACAGTGGAGGCAGCCCGTCTTCTTCTTCTTCCGACAATCTTTGCTTAGGTGGCCTGGTGTCCCGCAATTGAAGCACTTCTTCTTTCCCTTGCCACCGTTGCCTTTCCCACCCTTGTTTTGCTGTTGCTGTTGAGGTCTCTTCTGATCTCCTTTCTTCTCGGGTGCCTTATTAGCATTGGGACCCTTCTCTTCCTCATGCATGAGTGCCATGTCTACTAGCTTCTCAAAGGTGGCCCCCATAGGGATGTGAGTCATAGCCAATCCATGCATCGGTTCATTCAAGCCCTTAATGAACCTCAAAGCCTTCTTCTCCGGTGTATTCACCATGTCTATGCCAAATCTTGCTAGCTGATTAAACTTGTTGACATATTCCTTTACTGATAGGTTTCCTTGCTTTAGAGTCAAGAACCTTTCCATATACAGATTTTCTTCCGCCCTTGAAAGAAACTTTGCCACAAACCTTTGCCTGAAATCCGCCCAAGAGTCAACAGGGCGCTCTCCATTAGTGACTTCCCACCAGAACGAGGCCTCTTCCTTCATTAACCAAGCAGCTAACTTGACTTTCTTTCATTCTTCCATCCCAAAGATGTCTATCAACTCTTCCACCAACTTAAGCCAATCCCTAGCTTCCACAAAAGTTTCTAATCCTTGAAAAGGTTTCCCTCCCATAGCCTTAAATTCCTTGCAAGTCTTAGAAGAAGTATCCGTGCGAGGAGGAGGAGTGGGAGGAAGATCGGGTGCTACTGTTGGTGGAGGAACATTTGCTGGACCCGCAGTGGCGGCCCTAGCCTCCATCAATCTCCTATACCATACTGGTATCGTCACACCCTCCGGAAAGTTAAGATCCTCAGCCATGCTGAAATGAAAAAGGAAAGATTCAAAACGGAGAATTCGAACGATACAGATATGGCTATTGGGGATTATGCTTTTCTTTCAAAAACTTTCCTCTTAAAAGACATGTTTTTGAAAATACTTCTTCCAAAAATGTTTTTGAAAAATAGCTTTCTAAAAATTTTATCTGTTCCGGTAACCTTCAGCTCTGTTACCACGTGTAACACCCCACACCCGCTAAG
This sequence comes from Allium sativum, assembly GCA_030737875.1. Classification (NCBI taxonomy): domain Eukaryota; kingdom Viridiplantae; phylum Streptophyta; class Magnoliopsida; order Asparagales; family Amaryllidaceae; genus Allium; species Allium sativum. The sequence goes on along the minus strand of JASFAX010000020.1, from coordinate 35,486,343 downwards.
GTCACTCACTAAGGGAATGCCTTAACTTCGGTGGAGTATTTTAAGTGAATATAGAACAGAAAAATTACAACAAGACAGATATAAATAATACATGAAAATCTAAAACATCATTTCATTGCAGCAGAAGGTAAACATATTTAGTTACAACACCATAAAAGATTCAAGTACTAAATATCCATCCTGATAAAAACATAAGTACATAATCCCACTACATAACTAATAGCCATAAAAGAAAAGAAAAGATAAGCTGAGCTTTACATCAACGGTCCATGCTCCAAAAGATAGATAAGCGATCTGATCAAAGCCCACTAGTACTAGGCCCAACCTGAGGACCTGATGGGGAAAAAGATAAAAACAACGGGGTGAGACATAAGTCTGAGTGAGCCCTATAACTTTAACAATACAATCATTAAAGTAGTTAGGGTATGATATAAACTTGGTACGGTGATGACTTGGGATAAATGACTACACTAAGCAGCCAACTAGATATAGGAAGGACTAAGATAACGGTAAAGACGCATCTACCCACCCAAGGGTAATTATTAACTGCACCACACCATTCATTCCTACTTAAAGGTTGATCCCACCCAAGGACTTAGAAAATTTAACTAGTAGTTTCGTGTACCCTAGCTGACTACATAGGTGCCGTCTGCCCCTATCTCCACTAGGTGTACCCACTACTCCCCAAGCAATCGACTCCCTAACGTAGATACCCGTGCTGGCCCCACAGTGGGGTGTATCACTCCCCAAAGTGGAAACCCGATACAACCAACGGTGCATGGCTTATACCTACACGATGCAACGTCTTATCTACCAGCCCGAGTCCACACACGCATATGAAACCTGTTGGACTTGCGTTGTCACCGCTAACCCATTTTGGCCTCTTATAGTCAAGCCCAGTACGCGTGTCCCGTCCTCGACATGGGTTGAGCCCAATAAGATACATATGGGTTACTGGTTGAAATGGGCCCCCACAAGCTACCCACCTAAGCTTGTCCCTTTTTCTAGTGCATCCCACTTAACCGTTTAATCATGTTTAATTACATGTTTCCACTTGGTTAAGTATTCTAATCGTATTTTCTATTGCCACCCAAGGCAACCCACTAGATTTCCACATGCCACCCAATGCACTTACTTGATTTCCACATGCCACCCAAGGCGCCCACTTAACCCCTCATGCCCCACTACATGCTTATCTGGTTAAGTGTTTCTTAATTGATTAAGAACGTAACCTTTGTAGAGACCTCTCACATTAGACTGTCTTTTATGGCAGCTGGATTTGCCGGTCGGTTCCAGCTAGCCTTACGCCATAATAGAGTCTAACCTCGTGTCTTTACACTTGTCACGTATTTAATTTATGCCTAAGACCTCTCACATTGGGCCAATCATTTGTAGCCGCTGGATTTGCCGGTCGGGTCCGTGCAGTCTTATGCTACAAAAGGCTCCAACCTCGTGTCTTAGTCGATTAATTACACCTAATTAATCACCCCCATAATTTGTATTAATTATCCCCAATTAATTACAAATTTAACGATGTACATAATTGACTCAATTATGTCCATCCACTTTATGGTATGCATAATCATACCAAATTCACACCATTTTATTAACATGAATATTAACCCCATCGTTCCCCACGTAATTCGCTAACATGACATACTTAAAAGGGAAGATTCATCACAAATACAATGGGTTCAACTTGCATAACATTAGCATCAACATGGGTTTTAAAGGTGTCAACATGCATATATGACCATAGCATCAAACCCAACTAGCATAAATAATCAACCCAAACTTGCATGAATCACATATGTCATAAAGAGGGTAACCTGCATAAGTTACTTATGTCATACAAAGGGGTAAACTTGCGTATGTATGTATGACATACAAAGGGGTTAACTTGCATATGTATGCATATCATACAAAGGTGTAAACTTGCACATATTACTTGCATATAATCAAACACCAAACTTGCATAACATGTCATATATGAACTTGCATATAATCAAACACCAAACTTGCATAACATGGTGTCATAATGGATCAATGTTTATCATAGTGATTTGTATAACGTAACATCATGAACACATAGCATAAAACTTGCATAACTAGCATCATGAACATATAGCATAAAACTTGCACAACTAGCATCATGAACACATAGCATATGACTTGCATAACTTGCATAACATCATGAACACATAGCATATGACTTGCAGAACTTGCATAATATCATGAACACATAGCATATGCCTTGCATAACTTGCATAACATCATGAACACATAGCATATGACTTGCATAACTTGCATAACATCATGAACACATAGCATATGATAACATAACTTGCATTGATCCACATACATAACCATAACCTCATTATATCCTATCATAATTAGTTTAGCAATTGCTTGCTAAAGGCATAGAAACTCACAACTTGTTGGTTAGCACTCCTATGAAGAAGATTAAGTTGCTAGAGTTGATTAGAAGTTGATTTGAGAAGCTATCTTCTTCTACAATTTGATGGAGGCTCCTTGAAGTTGCATTTTGACGGCATAATGACGTTGTATCTATTTTTAGTATGGATTAGGGTAGTCTAAGGGTGTATTTATAGATTTAGGATGTAGTTTAGGCCCTTAGATTAACCCTAGATTAGGTTAGAGCCGTCATATTTCGTCACAAGCCCCAAAACACAGCCCAAACCTCTTCAGATTGCACCCAGGCCAAACTGACCGACAGGGGGGGTCGACCCCTGGGTCGACACATGGGTCGACCCCTTGGGTGGGGGGGTCGACACCCATGTCGACCATAGTGTCGACACCCTCTGTCTGGCGGGAATTTTTACGCCTCTTCTGAAATTTGAAATTTGAATATTTTAAATCTGTTTTGAATTTTCTGAAAATTCGGATGGCGATAACTTCTTCATATGAAGTCCAAATCACGCAAACACGGACTCTATCTCAACCAGAATTCCGAGATGAACACAATGGCGCAACCCATTTCCCTTAATTCTCACGACTGAGATTAATTATTCTTTAATTACTAAACATTAATATTAAGTGAAATTCGGGGTGTTACAATATGATTTAACACTTGCATAGAATCATACTTTACAACATATCAAAGTCATAGTCTTTCACAATTTACTTTCATTTATCTAAACCTAAAAGTAATCTAGTAACTCACAGGGTTAGGTTTAGAGAATTGAGAAAGAACAGATCTAGAATTTTTTTTAATTGGATTTGTAGAATATGTTGTTGTAGAAAACGATTCAGTTCGCACTCCAGCAGCATATGGCCTCCATGACTTCCAATAAAGAAAATATGAGAAATAAGACACGTATATATAGCTTCTAGACCCCCTGAAACCGAGTTCCACCTTAGCCCTAGGGGTGTCGGCACCCCTGTGGGTGGGTCGACGCCTAGGTCGACACCCTTCTAGGTGGGTCGACCCCCTAAAGCAAGAATTTTGCCGCTTAGAGGAATTTTTCGAAATTGAATCCTCTGGATAGAATTCTGACTCAGCTGTGACTCATAAGTATGTATATAATTTTTCTATGGATATACAAAATTAAAACCCTTATAACATCTTCATACGGTGTCTGTTTTATGCAAACCAAATGTCTTCTTGACCAGAATTTCGAGACCGACGCAATGGTGCAGTCTGTTTCCTCTAATTATGAATATTAAACTAATTATTATCTAATTTGTCCTCTTTTAGTGTCGGTACAAATTCGGGGTCTTACATTCTCGCCTACCCAAGGGATTTCGTCTTGAAATCTCTAAGTTGAGAAGAATGCATATCCTACTTTCCATCATCCATCTATTCATCCACCAATCACTGGCATCTATCATCCTTAAAGATTTCTAATGCTTATATGAATATATGCGAAGTTTTGCATATATGTCCCAGTACTAATGCGAAGATCAAGCGGTCTACTGATTCAGTTGACCACCTTAACTTCCATATGCCAGTTCATCCATTTCTATCCATAAATGAAAAGAAAATGCACACACATCCAAATGCAATATGAAAGTGATTGAGCTGATCTTAGTGCCTAATGTGTGCGTATATGCGTCCAAAGGCAACCACTAGCAAACACATGCATCCACTTGCATTCGTAAAACATAACATATTTCAAACACATGTTTGCATCCATAGGATTCCTATCTAAAGGTTGAAAATACTGTGGATAAGATATACTCTATTGACAGAAACATGTACTGATAAAACTTGGTAAAAGGAGTTAAGAACATACCCTCAAAAAGAAAAGGATACGAAGCACGAATCTTGTCTTCGGTCTCCCCAAGTCACATTTTCTAGGTTATCTCCCCATTGAAACTTTAGTAACTTGATTTCCTTATTGCGTAGCTTCTTAACTTTTGACCTAAGAACACGGGTAGGGATTCATCTGACTATCGCCTCCCGTTCCACTTCGACTTCTTCCAACATACTCGGCTCAACTACTTCTGCTGTATCATGTAGGCACTTCTGTATATGGGAGACATGGAAAATGTCATGAACACCAGATAGATTTTCTGGGAGCTTTACTCTGTAGGCCATTTGGCCAATCCTCTCGGTTACGGGGAATGGTCCCACAAATCTATGTACTAACTTCCCTACCAATCCAAAGCGAACCACATTCCTCAGAGGTGATACTTTGATAAAAACTAGGTCTCTCACTTCGAACTCGATGTCGGTCCTTCTCTTGTCTGCATAAGACTTTTGCCTATCTTGAGCTGTCTTCATCCACCGTCGAATAAGGTCAATCTTTTCGGACGATCCCCTAACCATATTTTGTCAAAGTAATAGTCTTTCTGTAGATTCCCATCAACAAGTTGGCGATCTACAAGGTCATCCATATGATGCTTCGGAGGGCGCCGTGCCAATGCTGGCCTGAATATTGTTATTATAGGAAAACTCTAGTAAAGGAAGATGCTCTTCCCAAGTCCCTCCGAAGTCTAGGATACACAGCCTTAAAAGATCTTCTAGAATTATGTTCACCCTCTCTATTTGTACATCGCTCTGAGGATGATAAGCTGTGCTCAAACGAAACTGTGTACTTAATGCTTCTTGCAAGCTCATCCAAAATTCACTAGTAAAATAGGGTCACGATCGCTCACGATGATGGAAGATACTCTGTGAAGACGAACTATCTCTCGGACATAAATTGTCGTAAATAATGATGTCGTTCTCTTACTCTTAACTGGAATAAAGTGAGCACTCTTAGTGAGTCTATCCACTATCACCTAAATACTAGTATTACCTTTCTTCGATCAAGGAAAACCATTTATGAAATCCATTGAGACACTCTCCCATTTCCACAGCGGAACCTCCAACGAATGAAGTAATCCACCGGGCTTCTTTTGCTCAGCTTTGACTTGCTGGCAAACTAAACATTGAGAAACAAATTCATCCACATCCTTCTTTGTCCAAGCCTAAAAGAAAACCCTCTTCATGTCCCTATACATTTTATCAGCATCTGGATGAATGGTCATTTTAGAATGGTGGGATTCTTCTAGGACTGCCTTTATCAAGCTTCCAGTTTGAGGAACACAAAGCCTTCCATCTCTTAGCAACCACCCCTTTTCATCTATGGCATACCTACTGAGGTGACTAAAAGTCTCCCCATTTCTGAGATTATCCATGATGTCTAGAATCTTTGGATCACCTTGTTGTGAAGCTCCTATCTGATCCACAAGAGTCGGTCAGATCTCCCGAGATGCAAACAAATCCGGGAAAACATCGATGGAGGGTCTAAAATCAAAAGCTTATATGAACTCCAAGTTCTTTCTTTCCATAAACAGAGGACTCAGGGCCACCCTATGCCTACTTAGTGCATCTACCACCACATTACCCTTGCCATGGGTATAAGTAATTTCAAAATCATATGAAGCTAAGAACTTCATCCACTGTTGTTGCCTTAAATTGAGATCCTTTTGTGAGAATATATACTTGAGAGATTCTGATCGGTTTATAACTCGAAATTTTCTTCAAGTAAATAACGACGCCACATCTTTAACGCGAATACTATAGCAGGTAGCTCTAGATTGTGGGTGGGGTATTTCTTCTCATGAACTCTCAACTGTTTACCCCCATAACATATTACTTCCCTTCTTTCATCAGAACCGCACCAAGCCCTGTACCGCATGCATCAGTGTGAACAATAAATACTTCACTCCCATCGGGCAAGGTCAAGACTGGGGCTGTTGTCAGAGAACTTTTCAGTCATTGAAAAGAAACATCACAGTCTATGTCCCATGAAAATGCCAAGTTCTTTTTTGTTAGCCTAGTGAGAAGGGCTGATATCTTCGCGAAGTCCTTAACGAACTTCCTATAATAACCTGCCAACCCAAAAAAGTTTCTCAACTCGGTTGCATTTTTAGGAATTTTCCAATCTTGCACTGCAACCACCTTGGCAGGATCCACAGCTATCCCTTCTTTGGAGACTACAAGACCTAAACATCTCACCTCTTTTCTCCAAAAATGGCATTTAGAGAACTTTGCCTTAAACTGATGATTACGGAGAGTTTTCAAAACTTATCCCAAATGTCGGGCATGCTCTTCTTTGTTCGTGGAGAAGATCAAAATATCAACAACAAAGACTACAACAAATGTTTTTAGGAACTCCCGAAACACCCTACTCATAAAATCAACAAAATAAGCGGATGCATTCGTCAACTGAAAAGGCATAACTAGCTATTCAAAGAAACAGTCCAGAGTCCCGAAAGCAGTCTTATTTATGTTGTCCTCAGTCACCCTCAACTAATAGAACCCTGCAGCCAAGTCCAACTGAGAAAATACCGAGGCACCAACAAGTTGACCAAATAAACCATCAATCCTAGGAAGTGGGTTCTTATTCTTTTTGGAGAGCTTATTTAACTCTCTATAGTCAATACACAAACGAAGCGAACCATCCGCTTTAGTTGTGAATACTATTGGAGTATCCCACTCAAATATGTTTTGTCTGATAAACCCTTTTTCATGTAGCTCCCCTACTTACTTACTCAACTCCCTCCTTTCTCCTGAAGGCATGTGGCGCACTGGTAATGCAACTGATTTTGCATTGTCCACCAGATATATGCGAAAGTCGATCTCGCGCCTTGGATGTAAACCCCGTACATCATCAAAAACATCAGAATAATCTCGAACCACAAGAATAGATTGCAAATCACCTATGGATGCATCTAGTGACTCTAGGAAGCTAAGCATAACAGACCCTTAGGGGTCACAAGAAACTTCGAGGGTCTTCCCATGATAAGTCAGGAGTTTAGCAACCCTCCTCTCACGATCCAGAATGGCCACATACGTGATAAGCCAATCCCTTCCTAGAATCAACCGATTGCCCATAAACCCGAGCACATACACGTCACATTCAAACTCGATGCCTAGCATAGATATCTTAAAACCCGAAAAATCATCGATAAGTGAGCCAAACCACCAATTGGGTTTGAAACAAATACGGGATCTACTACCATATTAGTAATTAGACTCAACCACAGAACTAGATATAAATGAGTGTGAAGCACCAGAATAACTAAGTGTTCTAATTGGATGGTTTGAAAGAGAAACAAATTTTTTTACGAAAATTTTTCTACCTCTCTCGGGAGCACTGATTGCAACAGCATGCACCTGCACTCGAGAAGTCCCCGCTCTTTGACCTTGTCCCTGCGATCCCTGTTTCTTCGGGCACTCTTTAAAGAAGTGTCCAACATCTCCGCAGTTAAATCAATTAGCCTTCCTTATTTTACAATCTTTGATCGATTGACCCTCCTTTCCAAAATTGTGACATTTTCTCTTAGTCCTGCCTTTGTCATCTTTCCCTCCTTTCTTCTGTTATAGCTGTTTTTGTGGCTCCTTCTTGGGCCACACCTTATTATGCGATGTCACCTCAGTCTTTGCTTCTTTCTTCTCTCTATCGTCCTCCTCATGCATTAGGGACATATCTACATGCTTTTATAAAGTGACCCCATTGGAATATGGGACATGGCTGAACCATGCAGAGACTCATTCAGCCCTTTAGCAAACCGCAAAGCCCTTTTGTGCGGTGTATCAAGCAACTCTAACCCGGAACTTGTCAACTGGTTGAAGTTGTTCACATACTCCTTTACTATCAAATTTCCTTGTTTGAGTGTTAAGAACCTCTCCATCTATATGCTTCTCTCCGCTTGGGAAAGACATGTCATTTCGAACCTCTGTCAAAAGTCTTCCAAAGTTTCTACCGGATGTCCAGCTTGGGTAACTTCCCAACAAAATGAGGCTTCTTCCTTTAACAACCGAGCATCTAATTGAATTTTTCTTTGGTCCTCCACTTCAAAGATTACGAATAAGTCCTTTGTCCCCTTAAGCCAATTCCGAGCTTCTACAAATGTCTTGTTCCCATGGAATGTCCTTCCTCCCATAGCCAGGAAGTCATGGTAGATCTTGGCAAAGTTATCATCTCTTGGAGGGGGAGGGGGAGGGAGAGGAGGAGGAATGATTGGAGCAGCTGTGGGAGGAACGTTTTCTTGTACTTCAGCAGGTGTCGTGGCCTCTAAATACTTACGGAACCATCCAGTTATTGTGAAGCCCTCCCGAATATTAGGGATATTTTGTTCCCCAGAAATGCTGAAAAGGGGAAAAAGGAAAAAATTTAGATAGAGGACCGAAGGATACTACATGTGGATTTTTGGGGAATGTTTTCAAAATAGACTTTTCTTTTGAAAATGCTTTCCTTTCAAAACCTTTTTGAAAATAATTTCCAAATGCTTTTATCTAATCTGGTAAACTTTAGCTCTGATACCAAGTGAGACATCCCACGTCCGTTAATGTTACTCACTAATGGAATTCATTAAGTTTCGTGAAGCGCTATAGGTAAACAAACACAGAATAATTAGAAGATAGATATAAATAACGTAGCAACGGAAAATTTTAAACTTTTATTTCGAACACAAGTCATAATACCCTGGTCCACAATTTCATAAGTCACAAAAACCATTACAATAAAATAACTTCTGTCTCGCACTATCAGAGTACATAAGTAAATAAAAAGCATCGTTCCCCCAATTAAAAGAGTTAAGCCATAGTAGATACAAGGACTTGATCCTTACTTCGGAAGTAGCTCATAACAAGATGATATCTGATTCCAGATTAAGTCCGAGTGTTTCTTCGCTAACCGTGGGGGGGACAGAAGAAAGAAGGAGAAACAACAGGGTCAGACATAATGCCTGGCAAGGCTAGTTACTTTTAGCCAGTAGATAAATAAATGCAACATGATAGGCATATAAAGTGGATAATAGAGATCACTACATGAATGGCAGGTGTGACAGGGTAAGCAAGATAAGGTGTGAATGTTTCAATAATGTTTACTATGCATTATTACTAGTAAAACTAAAAATGAGATGATCCTTTCCATTATAAGTTGGTAAACTTAGGGCATACGTCCAAGTGTCCCCTAACCACTACCCTAATCCATCGACTCCCTACCCGATAGATATCCTTTATTGGGCCCACAGTAGGAGGTATCACTTCCTAAAGTGGCAACCCAAGATCTCCAACATCATATCTACCAGTGTCACGGTCGTCTTAGCCCTATAACAACCCGTATTTTCAATAACCTGTTATAACATAAATCGAGGCAGAATTTAATTCTAAAATCTGAATCAAGGGAAATGGGCTATGCCATTGCGTTCGTCTCGGAAAAATACGCGAAATAGAGTCCGAGTTTTCGAAAATCGGAGTCCGTATGACCCAGTTAAGGCCCATTGAAGTTTTCAGAAATTTCCATAGTAAAAACAGATTTAAATTTTAAATTAAAAACAAGGATTAGGGCTAACTGGCGTCAGGCGGGAAAACTCCCGCCAGGACCCCCATGTCGACAGGCATGTCGACAGGGTCCCTAGGGTGTCGACAGCCCTGTCGACAGCCCTGTCGACACGGGGTGGTCGGGCAGTTTTGCCTGGCGCACCATTTTGATTTGGGCTTGGTTGTGTGGCTTGGTTCTAGAGAATTCCTAAATCTGACGGGCCTAAACTAACCTAGGGTTAATCCTAGGGCTAAAAACACTCTAATCTTCTATAAATAAGCCCCTAATCCTACCCTAAAACCTCATTATTCATTCTAGCAACCAAACTATGTCAAATTGAATTCTCAAATGGCCTCCACCTAAAAACCCTAGCCTCCACCCTCTTCAAAAATCGTTTCTATGAAGATTTTGATGTTCATACAAGCATTTCTAAGTTGTATGAATGATCACTAGCTTGCATATATCATCAAGTTGCAAGCTTTATTTGCTAAGCTAGAGTTTTTGGGATTTTTGTTAATTGGAGCTTTGTTTTGGGTTTTTATATGCTTGCATTAAAGGGCTTCTCAATCTTTATTAGTAGATTTGTGTCTTCATAATATTTGTAAGCCCTCTTACCTTCATTTTAGAAACTCTAAAGTTAATATGTGATGAAAGTTGGGATTTATGCATGTTTGCATGCTTATGCGAGTTCACTATGCTATGTTATGCGTGTTTAATAAGTTATGCATGCTTATGCGAGTTCACTATGCTATGTTATGCATGTTTAATAAGTTATGCATGCTTATGCGAGTTCACTATACCATGTTACACATGTTTGATAAGTTATGCATGTTCACTATGCCATGATTTGCAAGTTTAACAAGTTATGCATGTTTATGCATGTTCACTATGCCATGATTTGCAAGTTTAACAAGTTATGCATGTTTATGCAAGTTCACTATGCCATGATTCGCAAGTTTAACAAGTTATGCATGTTTATGCAAGTTCACTATGCTAAGTTATGCAAGTCCAACATGTTATGCATGTTTATTATGATATGTAAGATTTATCATGTATGTTGTGCCAAGTTCCCTCTTTCTATCCTTTATGCGTTATGACGAATATGTAAGCGATAGAATGACGTTGGGGGGGTTTTTGGGTAAAACTTAAAATACATGAAAATATAAGATTGGGAATTTACCTATTAAGTTAGGTCTACCCCTTGGGAATTTACCTATTAAGTTAGGTCTACCCAAGTATTTGTTAAACTTGTGATTATGTTTTGAAAATAAAGTGGACATGACACTTAGAAAACATAAGTGTGGCCAACTCGAGGTTGGGTTGAGTTTGTAGCGTAAACCTACCCGGAACCGACCAGCTTAACTAGTTGCTACAAACAATAGGACCCAATGTGAGAAGTTGGTCATGTGTACCTTGGACCCGAGGTTAGACCAAGTTGTGGTGTAAAGCTACCCGGACCCGCCCGGCCTAACTAGTAACCACAACAAGGTCTAATGTGAGAGGTTGGGTGCATTAAATTAATTAATGCCTCATGATTAGGGTTAAGTCATGGCCCACTAATACTTAACCAATTTTGGGGATACGAGGGATTAAATGGGGTTAAGTGGTGAACTGTTGGTTACACTTAACTAATTTAATTCATGATTAGTGAGGGGTTAAACCACACTTAACCCTCTTAGAAAACCCTAGCAACGTGGTCTGTTCCAGCAGTAATCCCAGTTTGGTATCATTCACAACCCTAGAGGCTAGGCTAGGGCGGGGCACGATTACTGGACTGATGTAAGCGACCAAAGCGACGGCTGAGTGGTACATTGGTGCGGGTCTAGGCGGGCTACGGACGTGCACGTAATCCGGTGTTGGACAAGCTCGAGGCACGGGTACCAGTAGGTTTAGACTGTGCATTATTGCTTAGGTGTCTGGGGTTGACACCCGAGGGCTTGATACACCCGAAGGTGGACCCAGCACAGTCTGACTACAACCATATGTGGGCCGTATGGACACCAACACTTGACGTGTTAGGTTTATAGGGAGCCGATCGACTAGACCGTTGGGCTGGACCTTGCATTAAGGTCACCTCATGCTATTGGGCCAAAGTTTGGGCTGAGGGATCAATACCTGTTATGTTAGTTTGCTAGTACACTGTGGTGCAAAGCTTAATCTTCTTTATGTGATGACACCTTTATCTATTGCCAGTATGTTCATCTCAGTTTCCATCATGATGTTAACTTTACTAGTTTATAGACTGATCGTAGTAGGGCTTACCAGTCTTTTTGACTGACCTGTTTTCTTTTGCTTCTTTTCTTCCGTTTCCCCCCCCCCCCCCAGGTTCTCAGGGAGGGAACAGTGGTGCTTAGCTTGGATCGCTTGCTTGTTTGCTGGATAGCTCATGTATGCCTGGACATTGAGCTCACTATGGTTTATCATCTTTATTTTTGGGGATAGTACTATGTATTTCAGTATTTTTGTTTATGATGTACTAGACATGTTTATTTTGGCAGTTGACTTTATGACGTACTAGACTTGTTTTGAGATGGTTTGAGATATTCCGCTGTTTTATTCTCACTTACTCTGTTTTACATATATTTATGTTCTTGTTCTGCCTTGATATATCATTATGCATGCTTACCCAGTTCTAACGCCCCCCAGAAGCTAGTGCCCCCGAAAGAGTGACCCTAGCGGAGGTGGGGTGTTACAAATTTGGTATCAGAGCATATGGTTTACAAGAAAGAGCAAAAAGTTTTTAAAAGACTTTTGAAAAACTATTTTCAAAACAAGTATAAAGTATTTTCCAAAGAAAAGTCTAGTATTTTAAAAAGGCTATTCCCCAAAAAGCCATTAGCGTTATCCTTCGTTCCCTTGACCAATTTTATCTTATCCTTCGTTTCAGTATGGCTGAGGATCTTGCCATCCCGGATGGAGTAAACGTACCACTCTGGTACAGGAGACTTCTAGAAGCTAGGGCGGCAGCCGGCCCCGCAAACCCTACTCCCACTTCTCCTCCTGTAGTTGAGAATCCTCCCCCTAATGTCCCTCCTCCGGTGGTCCCTCCAGTGGTTAATATTCCTCCTCCCGTTGCTAATGTTCCTCCCCCTCCTGTTGCTGAGGCTCCTCTTCCTCCTCCTCCTCCTCAGCATCCACAGGTTGAGTTCACGAAGGTTTGTAAAGACTTCAAGGCGATGGGAGGAAAGAATTTCCTAGGCACGGAATCTTTTGTTGAAGCTAGGAATTGGCTGAAAGACATTGAGGACCTGTTTGCTATCTTTGGGATCGATGACGAGAGGAAGATCTTATTGACAGTGTGGCTTTTGAAGGATGAAGCGGCCTATTGGTGGGAGGTCACCAATGGGACGAGGCCCGTTGAGACTTGGGCCGATTTGAGGGCTAGATTTGTGGCCAAGTTTCTATCTTCTGCTGAGGCGAATTTACAGATGGAGAAGTTCATTGCATTAAAGCAAGGTGATATGTCTGTCAAGGAGTATGTGAACAAGTTTAATCAGCTGGCCCGTTTTGGTTTGGATATGGTGAACACTCCTGAGAAGAAGGCTCTTCGATTTGCTAGAGGGTTGAATGAGCCGCTGCAGGGTTTGGCAATGTCACACATTCCGCATGGGGCTACTTTTGAGAGTTTGTTCAATATGGCTCTACTTCAGGGAGATGGAAAGAAAGAGGTCAAGACGAGTGATACTCAAGCAAAGAAGACTGATTCTCAAGGTAAAGGCAATCAAGGTGGTCAAAGCAGTCAGGGGAATTAGAGCAAGAACAAGAAGGGGAACAACAACAAAGGCAAGGGAAAGTGCAATTACTGTGGTGTGCCTGGACACTTTGCTAAGGATTGTAGGAAGAAGAAAAGGAAGCTTAGTGGTGGATGTTTTTCCTGTGGTGAGACTGGACACTTCAGCAAGGAATGCCCGAAGAAGAAAGGACAGGCTGGACCTTCAGGAGGGCAAGTTCATGCTCTCAATACCGCTCCAGTTCCCGACCGAGGTAGTGTTTCTGTTGAGAACCTTGTTTATGTTTCTGATCTTCCAGTTCGTACCTTGTTTGATTCTGGTGCATCACATAGCTTTATTTCATCTGATCTTGTTGATAGCTTGCACCTTAGTACTAGCTTAGTGGATGATCCCGTTTGTGTTTCGAATCCCATTGGGGGTTCTGCTCATCTATCTGATATGTGAGGATCTGAGGATCTCTATACACAGTGTAGAGTTCTTGTGTAGTGCATATGTTCTTGGTTTCAGGGGATACGGATTGATACTGGGCATGGATTGGCTGTCCCGATATGGAGCCATTCTTGATTGTGAGCATAGGGTTGTGAGGCTTGTGACTCGCCTTGGCAACACCTTAGAGATTTCATGCAATCCGAAGGATCCCGTCATGTTGTGCTATCTTGAATCTCTCGACTCGTCAGAGGAAGCCCTTCAGTCTGTAAGGGTGGTCCGAGACTATCCAGATGTTTTTGAAGAAGTTAAGGGGTTGCCCCCTAAACGAGAGATTGATTTTCGCATTTATCTGGTGGATAATGCTAAGCCTGTTTCTTTGCCCGTTCGGCACATGGCTCCACGTGAGAGATGGGAGCTCAGCAAGCAAGTAAAAGAGTTGCTTGAAAAGAACTTCATCAGACGAAGTATATCCAAATGGGGAGCGCCTGTGGTGTTTGCTACTAAGGCAGATGGTTCTCTTCGACTCTGTGTGGATTATAGAGAATTGAATAAGCTGACTAAGAAGAACAGACACCCGTTACCGAGGATCGATGATCTCTTTGACCAGCTTGTTGGTGCTTCTGTTTTCTCTCAGCTTGATCTTGCTACTGGATTTCATAAGCTCAGAGTGGCTGAAGATAGTATAGACAAGACTGCATTCAGAACTCCAGATGGATTCTTTGAATGGCTTGTTATGCCGTTCGGCTTGACGAATGCACCCGCGTATTTCGTGGACTTGATGAGTAGGGTGTTTCGGGAGTTCTTGAACAAGTTTGTCGTGGTCTTTGTGGATGATATTCTGATCTTCTCCAAGGATGAAGAAGAGCACGCGAGGCATCTTGTAGAGGTGATGGATACACTTAGAGCGCATCAGTTAAAGGCCAAGTTCTCCAAGTGTCACTTTTGGAGAAGGGAAGTTAGATTCCTTGGGCATATCGTATCCAAGCAAGGCTTAGCGGTGGATCCCGCTAAGGTGGTTGCAGTTCAGGATTGGAAGACTCCAAGGAATGCAACCGAGGTGAGAAGTTTTCTAGGTCTTGCGGGTTTTTACCGGAAGTTCATTAAGGACTTCGCGAAGATATCCGCTCCTCTTACTAAGTTAACTAAGAAGAACTTAGTTTTTTCTTGGGATATGGACTGTGAGCTTGCTTTTCAGAGACTCAAGAGAGCCCTTACCTCTGCACCAGTTCTAGCTTTACCCGATGGTGGTAAGATATTTACCGTGTACACTGATGCTTGTGGCACGGGATTGGGCGCCGTTCTGATGCAAGAGGGCAGAGTTATATGTTTTGGTGGGAGGCAACTTAAGGTGCATGAGAAGAATTATCCCACTCATGATCTAGAGCTGGCAGCGATTGTATATGCACTCAAGGCTTGGCGTCATTATCTTCTGGGAGAGAGATTTGAGCTGTATACTGATCATAAGTCTTTGAAGTATCTCTTTTCGCAAAAGGATCTGAACTTGAGGCAGCAAAGATGGATGGAATTCTTGGCGTCCTATGATTTTGATATAGCCTATACCCCTGGCAAGGGTAATGTTGTAGCGGATGCGTTGAGTAGAAAAAGGTTGACACTAAGTCCTCTATTTGTTGAGATGAAGAATTTAGAGTTCTTGGCAACCTTTGATTTCTCTTTGGCGGTGGAGTCGATGACCGGTTCTTTAGCATCTCTAGAGCTCAGGCCTACCCTTCTGGATCAAGTTGGGGCTTCGCAGAAGGAAGACCCTCAGATAATTGAGATCATGGATAAGCTGATTCGAGGGGAGACATCTAGTCACCTTGCTCGATATTCCATAGATGATAAGGATTGGCTGAGGAGAGACGGAAGGCTTTGTGTTCCGATGATAGAAGACTTGGTGAGGAAAGTTCTTGATGAAGCACATCGCTCCAAGTTGACTATACATCCGGGTGGAGATAAGATGTATAAGGATATGAAGCGCATTTTCTTCTGGCCTAGAATGAAGAAGGATGTGGCAGGGTTTGTCTCTAGATGTGTTGTCTGTCGGAGAGTAAAAGCCGAGTCGAAGAAGCCCGGTGGGCTATTGCATCCTCTAGAGGTCCCGCTATGGAAGTGGGAGAGTATTTCTATGGACTTTATTGATGGGCTTCCAAGGTCAAGGAAAGGGAATACGAGCATATGGGTCATTGTAGATAGGCTTACGAAGAGTGCTCATTTCATTCCGGTGAAGAGCAAAAGGACCGCAACTGGACTAGCATCAGTATATCTTCGTGAGATAGTACGACTACATGGAGTCCCTTCCAGCATAGTCAGTGACCGAGACCCCATCTTTACTAGTCAGTTCTGGAACAGTTTGCAGGAAGCTATGGGCACAAGGTTGAACCTGAGTACGGCCTATCACCCACAAACAGACGGCCAAACAGAAAGGGTGAATAGGGTACTTGAGGACTTGTTGAGGCTTTGCATTCTTGATTTTGGTGGTGCTTGGGAAGACCATCTTCCTCTTGTTGAGTTTGCATATAATAACAGTTATCAGGCGAGCATAGGGATGGCACCATTTGAAGCTTTATATGGGAGGCCGTGCAAGTCACCCACATGTTGGTGGGAGACTACAGATAAGCTTATACTTGGACCCGACATGATTAGAGATACATCCGAGAAGGTCGAGTTGATTAGAAGACGGATGAAGGCGGCCCAAGACCGACAGAAATCCTATGCTGATAAGCGAAGATCCGATTTGGAGTTTGATGTTGGGGACATGGTTTTCGTAAAGGTTTCTCCTTTGCGGAATGTGGTCCGATTTGGAGCTGTTGGGAAGTTGGCACCGAGATTTGTTGGACCCTTCCCTATCATAGAGAGAATTGGGAAGATGGCTTATAAAGTGCAATTGCCCGAGAAGTTGTCCGGAGTGCATAATGTCTTTCATGTCTCGCATCTCCGAAAGTGCCTACATGAGTCCGCTGAGGTGGTTGAACCTAGCATTCTTGAAGACGTGGAAGTAGAGAAAGAGGCAAATTTGAGGAGAGCTCCGATTCGTATCTTGGGGACGGAGACCAAGAAGCTAAGGAATCGAGAGGTCAAGCTGGTGAAGGTTCAATGGGGTGAAGCCGAAGAAGACGCAACTTGGGAAACCGAGGAGAAGATGCGTGGGCTTTATCCATTCCTTTTTGAGGGTACACTCTCAATCTCTTTCCTTTGTTTAGCATATCTTTCTCTTTGCTATCCATGTTTATCTAGTTATCGTGCTAATCTTGTCATGAGAACCTTAGGTAGAAACCCTTTGGATGAAACATGTGTTTGAGACATGTTATATTTGATGGTTGCAAGTGGTTGCAAGTGTTTGCAAGTGGTTACTCGTGGATGCATGATACACATTAGGCACTAGATCGGCTCACACACTCCTCATATTGCATATGCATGAGTGTTTATGCTTATTCTTGGATGAAATTTGTATGCAATCACATGGATGTTGCATATGGATGTATGATTGAGCACGCATGTAGATGTTATACATTATGTTAGGGATTTGCATACATATGGATACATTTCACTAACATATTTTGCATTGATCTTTGCATTAGATAAGTACATATACACAAACTTTTGCGTATGTTCATACAGCATTTAGAATCTTTTAAGGACAATGATTGCTCGTGGATGATGCTTTGAGTAGATGGATGATTGGATGGTAGGATACGTTCTTCCTAACTTGAAGATTTCGGGGACGAAATCCTTTAAGGAGGGGAGAATGTAACAACCCGTATTTTCAATAACCTGTTATAACATAAATCGAGGCAGAATTTAATTCTAAAATCTGAATCAAGGGAAACGGGCTATTCCATTGCGTTCGTCTCGGAAAAATACGCGAAATAGAGTCCGAGTTTTCGAAAATCGAAGTCCGTATGACCCAGTTAAGGCCCATTGAAGTTTTCAGAAATTTCCATAGTAAAAACAGATTTAAATTTTAAATTAAAAAAAAGGATTAGGGCTAACTGGCGTCAGGCGGAAAAACTCCCGCCAGGACCCCCATGTCGACAGGCATGTCGACAGGGTCCCTAGGGTGTCGACAGCCCTGTCGACAGCCCTGTCGACACGGGGTGGTCGGGCAGTTTTGCCTGGCGCACCATTTTGATTTGGGCTTGGTTGTGTGGCTTGGTTCTAGAGAATTCCTAAATCTGACGGACCTAAACTAACTTAGGGTTAATCCTAGGGCTAAAAACACTCTAATCTTCTATAAATAAGCCCCTAATCCTACCCTAAAACCTCATTATTCATTCTAGCAACCAAACTATGTCAAATTGAATTCTCAAATGGCCTCCACCTAAAAACCCTAGCCTCCACCCTCTTCAAAAATCGTTTCTATGAAGATTTTGATGTTCATACAAGCATTTCTAAGTTGTATGAATGATCACTAGCTTGCATACATCATCAAGTTGCAAGCTTTATTTGCTAAGCTAGAGTTTTTGGGATTTTTGTTAATTGGAGCTTTGTTTTGGGTTTTTATATGCTTGCATAAAAGGGCTTCTCAATCTTTATTAGTAGATTTGTGTCTTCATAATATTTGTAAGCCCTCTTACCTTCATTTTAGAAACTCTAAAGTTAATATGTGATGAAAGTTGGGATTTATGCATGTTTGCATGCTTATGCGAGTTCACTATGCTATGTTATGCGTGTTTAATAAGTTATGCATGTTTATGCGAGTTCACTATGCTATGTTATGCATGTTTAATAAGTTATGCATGCTTATGCGAGTTCACTATGCCATGTTACACATGTTTGATAAGTTATGCATGTTCACTATGCCATGATTTGCAAGTTTAACAAGTTATGCATGTTTATGCATGTTCACTATGCCATGATTTGCAAGTTTAACAAGTAATGCATGTTTATGCAAGTTCACTATGCCATGATTTGCAAGTTTAACAAGTTATTCATGTTTATGCAAGTTCACTATGCTAAGTTATGCAAGTCCAACATGTTATGCATGTTTATTATGATATGTAAGATTTATCATGTATGTTGTGCCAAGTTCCCTCTTTCTATCCTTTATGCGTTATGACGAATATGTAAGCGATAGAATGACGTTGGGGGTTTTTTTGGGTAAAACTTAAAATACATGAAAATATAAGATTGGGAATTTACCTATTAAGTTAGGTTTACCCCTTGGGAATTTACCTATTAAGTTAGGTCTACCCAAGTATTTGTTAAACTTGTGATTATGTTTTGAAAATAAAGTGGACATGACACTTAGAAAACATAAGTGTGGCCAACTCGAGGTTGGGCTGAGTTTGTAGCGTAAACCTACCCGGAACCGACCGGCTTAACTAGTTGCTACAAACAATAGGACCCAATGTGAGAAGTTGGTCATGTGTACCTTGGACCCGAGGTTAGACCAATTTGTGGTGTAAAGCTACCCGGACCCGCCCGGCCTAACTAGTAACCACAACAAGGTCTAATGTGAGAGGTTGGGTGCATTAAATTAATTAATGCCTCATGATTAGGGTTAAGTCATGGCCCACTAATACTTACCAATTTTGGGGACACGAGGGATTAAATGGGGTTAAGTGGTGAACTGTTGGTTACACTTAACTAATTTAATCCATGATTAGTGAGGGGTTAAACCACACTTAACCCTCTTAGAAAACCCTAGCAACGTGGTCTGTTCCAGCAGTAAACCCAGTTTGGTATCATTCACAACCCTAGAGGCTAGGCTAGGGCGGGGCACGATTACTGGACTGATGTAAGCGACCAAAGCGACGGCTGAGTGGTACAGCGGTGCGGGTCCAGGCGGTCTACGGACGTGCACGTAGTCCGGTGTTGGACAAACTCGAGGCACGGGTACCAGTAGGTTTAAACTGTGCATTATTGCTTAGGTGTTTGGGGTTGACACCCGAGGGCTTGATACACCCGAAGGTGGACCCAGCACAGTCTGACTACAACCATATGTGGGCCATATGGACACCAACACTTGACGTGTTAGGTTTATAGGGAGCCGATCGACTAGACCGTTGGGGTGGACCTTGCATTAAGGTCACCTCATGCTATTGGGCCAAAGTTTGGGCTGAGGGATCAATACCGATTATGTTAGTTTGCTAGTACACAGTGGTGCAAAGCTTAATCTTCTTTATGTGATGACACCTTTATCTATTGCCAGTATGTTCATCTCAGTTTCCATCATGATGTTAACTTTACTAGTTTATAGACTGATCGTAGTGGGGCTTACCAGTCTTTTTGACTGACCTGTTTTCTTTCGCTTCTTTTCTTCCGTTCCCCCCCCCCCAGGTTCTCAGGGAGGGAACAGTGGTGCTTAGCTTGGATCGCTTGCTTGTTTGCTGGATAGTTCATGTATGCCTGGACATTGAGCTCGCTATGGTTTATCATCTTTTTTTTTGGGGATAGCACTATGTATTTCAGTATTTCTGTTTATGATGTACTAGACATGTTTATTTTGGCAGTTGACTTTATGATGTACTAGACTTGTTTTGAGATGGTTTGAGATATTCCGTTGTTTTATTCTCACTTACTCTGTTTTACATATATTTATGTTCTTGTTCTGCCTTGATATATCATTATGCATGTTTACCCAGTTCTAACGCCCCCCAGAAGCTAGTGCCCCCGAAAGAGTGACCCTAGCGGAGGTGGGGTGTTACAAGCCCCCTCTGCCCAACCCATGCACGCACATGTCCCTAGTCGGTTTGCGCTGCCCATACCATCCATCTCGTTTGGATCTCTTACAATCAATCAGTAAGCATGCCCCTTTCTCCGCCTAGTATGAAGTTCTTTATTTGATACCTTCTCTGTGTTACCGACTGAAATTGGTCCCACACAATATGATACAAGCTCTCCCCCTTGTCTTGTATCCCTACTCGGTTTTCCACTAACTATGTATACCCTTAGGTATCTTTAATTACATAGCCCTATACCAGTTATGCTTACCCTAAAGGGTGTCCTTAATTACATAACTTCATTACATTATCCATCGGTTATGTATATCACTAGGTGTCTTTAATTTCACAACCTTATTACATTATCTAACGGTTATGTATACCACTAGGTTTCTATAATTACATAACCTTATTGGGTTAAGTTCGTGGGCCTATATGTAAATATTACCCACTCACTCTAGTTTAATTAACCCACCCACTACCCATCCAATTTTACTTAACCCTAACTTAAATTCATAGTCATACAATCTTTATAGATTAAATTAGGTTAAGTATTCCAATTCTTTACCATGTCCATTTATGGTTTTATAATGGGCTAGACCTCCCACATTAGGCCTACAACAATTGGATGTTGGATATGCCGGTCGGGTCCGGGCAATCTTATTCCACAGTTGGGAATATGACATAGTTTCAACATATATTGTCATAAACATAAATATAAACTGGTATGATAACAAGGTGAATGGTCAGTTAATCACCATGGCAAGGTAGCCATAAAAGGGTTGAACTAGTAGCAACTACGATGTCAGAGCAAGCAGAATAAGATCTAAATTAACCATTAGGTGTCCAAGTATTTAGATCTAGCATAATTAGGGTGACATGGTAACATGTTTAGATCTAAGGATGGATTCACATGTTAAGTTTACCACATATTTCAATGTATCACAATATGACAGGTGAATGGTGATTAATAAAAAGAAATAGATCTAACCAATGTTACAGTTGTCCAATAGATGTACATTCACTATAATACACTTATAATTTCATATCCATATAGACAACATAATAGAATAATCACAAATGTATTATATCTGGGGAATTAGATCTATCATGACATAGTATATGATTTAACACTTGCACAGAATCATACTTTACAACACATCCAAGTCATAGTCTATCACAATTTACTTTCATTTATCTAAACCTAAAAGTAATATAGAAACTCACAGCGTTGGGTTTAGAGAATTGAGAGGGAACGGATCTAGAATTTTTGAATTGGATTTGTAAAATATGTTGTTGTAGAAAACGGTTCAATTCGCACTTCAGCAGCATATATCCTCCATGACTTCCAATGAAGAAAATATGAGAAATAAGACACGTACATATAGCTGCTAGACCCCCTAAAACTGAGTGCCATGTCATCCCTAGGGGTGTCGACACACTCTAGGTGTGTCGACCTCTAAGTCGACACCCCTTCAGGAGGGTCGACACCCCTCTAGGGGGTCGACACCCTAGAGCGGGAATTTTGCGGCTTAGTGGAATTTTTCGAATTTGAATCCTCTGGATAGAATTTTGGCTCAGCTCTTACTTATCTCTGACTCATACTTGTGTATATAATTTTTCAGCGTGTATACAAACTTAAAACCCGCATAACTCCTTCATACGGTGTCCGTTTTACGCAAACCAAATGTCTATCTTGACCAGAATTTCGAGACGGACGCAACTGTGCTATTCGCTTCCTCTAATTCTGAATATTAAACTAATTTTTATTTAATTTATCCTCTTTTAATGTCGGTACAAATTCGGGGTGTTACAATGGTTGTATGAGAACTTCGAATTTTATTTTGTTAATTCTCACAAATTGTTATACAGTATATGGTAGCTCACATCACAAGCTGTTTGAAAAGCAAATGGATGAATATATGTTTGATTGTGTTATGATTTGCATGTAATTTTGAGTTAATTAACATGTTAAAATAATGTTGAAATATTTTCCATAGTTAAAATTGGATTAAACATCTATTTACAAGTTGGGTGACTTATTTATGTTCACCTATTTAAGTGATATCGATTGGTTTGAATAATAATTTGAATCGAAAAAATATGATTGATTTGGATTGAATAATCAACTTGTTAATTGATTATTTATTAGTTGAAAGCCCCATACGGGTATTGGGATGATATCTGACTTACACAAATCCCAAGTATTAGGTCAATCGGTTGATTGACAAACCGATATAAGCGTTAAAGAATTTCTTAAGGCTAATATGGGTGTAAATGCACATTGGATGTTAATGAGATGTTTGATAGTTATTTGCAACTATTGTTGGATGTATAAAATTCACATAATTGGGTGTAACGTCCTGTGTTTTTAACGGTTTAATAATTAATTAATTTAATTGTTTAAATGTTGATTTGGTAATTTAGAACGACTTGAATTAAATAATATTTAATAATTAATTAATATGAATAATAGAACAATATATTTAATTCTGAAATAATCGGAATTAAGTTGAATTGACAATATTGTGTGAATTGGAGAGTATAAGAGAATTAGTTAAGTTTAGATTCGAATTTTAATAAAGAATTAATTTAATAAACGATGTTAGAATGTATAATTTATATTATAATTATAATCAAGCTCGTAATGGCGCGGTAGTTTGTGATATCGAGTTTTGAACTTCAATTAAATATACATAATTCGTTTTTAAGTCGGATTACTTTGAAACAAAAAGCGTCGGATCTGGTGAACTATATTTTTCTAATGGAAGAGAATTCGTGATTTCGACTATTAGATTGAGAGTTAGTTCATAATCAAATTTCCAAATAGTTGTTATGGAATTCGTTTATAATTTATAACGATAAATATATATTATAAATGGATTTTTAATATAAATGTTATATCGATTTAAGTTCGATTTGAGAATATATAGTTATAAATCAAAGTTTTTTATTTTATAACTATATGAGATTCTATGCGAATATATACGATAATATTAATTTATTAATATTAAACTAATTTGTTTTTGAATATATTAATATTTTATTGGTTTATTTTGCCATAGAAAATTGCCGTTTTTACAAATGGCCACAGTTTTTCTACAAAATTATTTTTTTTTGGATCCGGAATATTAAACTATTGTTAGATTTAAATTTTAGTCATTTTTGGAGGCCATGTGGAATTTAAATGTGAAAAACAGTCAATAATTTAACTTTGAAAATATGTTGTGTAAGCAATCAGACTCGAAATTCGACGAAACAAGTTTCGTTAGGTCCATAATGTCAAAATATATCGAATTCGGATATTGTATGTGGTGATTATACAGATTTTTATTGACAAATACAAACAGCATTGTAATAGAAATAAAATAATGAATACAAAAATAAAATTTCTCCTCTATAAATATCTCTGTGACAACCCCAATTTCGACAGACCGATTTTCTTTTTCAAAATTCCAACCTATCGAAACTCAGATTGGTTGGATCTGGTATCCTGCATAAAAGACAGAGACATAAAATATGTCAGAGTTCAGAAAACAGCTCATAGTGAAATGGATAAAATGTAATATAAATCAAAGTATAGCCTTATAGTATTAATAATACTGCCTAACCAATATCGAAAGCCATAGTGTCTCATATCCGTGCCATAAATCTAACTTGCGAGTATGTTATGAGGAGGGGGTCAGAAAACAAGTTCTGGTGACTGGATTTAAACTATACACTTTGGATAATCCTACATATATCGTTCAATCATATGATCTTATTTATTAGGTTACTTGGATTAACAACACTCACGGCTTACGCACACGTCGCACCCATTTACTTCCCAGTGAACTAACCTAATATTATATATGTGTAGCTACCCCCAATGTCGAGGTACACCCCCTTAAACCCCACTCGGACGGTCTCCACCGTAACACCATCGCCGTATACGCAGTTCCTTATCCTGTGCCGTAGTGACGTACATAAAACAATATTACATTCTGCATATATCTATCATTACTGTCCTACGCAAACGTGCAGACTTCTACCTTTGTTCGAATCAGATTCCATAACGGTGTAATGCCCTCAAGCTTACGATACACCACCCAGAGCCGCTATGCATGTATCTAGACTTCCACCATACGTATCCTCATTTGTTGCTCGATGCCTCAATCGCACGTCCCCTAATGTGCACCGAGTTCCGTGGAAGGGTGATACAAGAAACACGAAACTCGATATGGAGTTTTTCCATATCTGTACAGGCTCGTCTCTAAAGAGCCTCTATATACAGACATATCTAGGGTCTATTTTCATGGTGGCTATGGCCCCATCTCGGCCCCTCACTCAACCAGTAAAGACTACCAGAGCTAAGCGACCGCCCCTATGAAAACAATCTAAACTTCCATGTGGCATCTCCCCTGAACCCCATACCCCGATAGTGAAGGATGAAATGGTATCTTTGGTTTAGCTCGAGTCTTTCCGCATCCCACTGGCTGTCGATGACGGGCATCCGATGATCTACTATCCTTGTTTGTCTTGACCCTCCGCCTTCCCGTTGAGGCAACCATCGAATCAACCTGGTGTCACCATGTAACAGCATTCTGATTGCATAGCTACATCTGTTGTCAAGGCCCACCTACCTAGTAGTTACACGCAGACCCAACCTCTAGGAGAACAGCCTAAGACATCTCCCACCACACAGAGGACTACTATGAGCGCCTTACGGACCTCAAGAAGCCGCGTGCTTCCCCTTCCATTCCTTTGGAGCCGTCAGAACAATCAGATGAATGTGCGCTCCCCTCGTGCTTTACAATACCTCGATGATCTGCCCCATTGGGTTATTCACCCTCAACCGTACGGACTGGTCTAAGCGCCTTACTTTAGCATGTTGTTAAACCTTATGTCTAAACATTCTTTTACGCGCTTACCTCGCCTCACCAGGTTTCCAGTTTACTTGGTTATTCCCATTCATATTGAATTCTTATTCAAATTACCAAGTTTCTCTTGCTTATTAATTTTAGTCGTACAACTTAATCCATTTAAGTTTGTTAATGAGCCCCAACATGTTATTCTCTAGATTTTGGCCCAGGGTCTGTAATCTATAATCTCTTTTATATTCTCGTTTTACTTCATCATTACAATAACATATTTTACTTAATATGTAATTAAGTTTGTCCAGTTCACATGTTTTCTAATTAACATGTCACTTACCATTTATGATTAAATATAACTTATTTTATTTCATAAGCTTTCCTCATTCTTTCTCATTTAATCATAATTCCATTTTACATTGTTAATACAACTTACTGTTGTTTACATATTAACTTAGTTCTGTTAACTAAGGCCCATTAATAAGTTTCTCTACCCATTTATTATAACATATGTTATAATTTCCTCTTGTCCCTAAAACATTCTTATCAACGGGTTTCAAATTTTCAAGCTTACAGATCATTTAATTTATATTTAAGAACAATGTATTTTCCCAATTTTCTTAACTGGTTTTAGGTTCCCCCCTTTACTGATAACTTAATTTATAGTTAAGCGTTCCTTAACTCAATTCGCTAGTTATCCCATCCTCTTACTAGTTTATTATAACCTAAGTCATAATATTCACTTGTCCCTAGGACAAGTCTACCTATTATACAACATTTTCACCAATGTTATTTATTTATAATAGTTTATTATCATTCCCCATTTAAACCATTTTCTTTTACTGTTGCATTCCAGTGACCTTCATTCACTGTAATATATATTCCTTATTTTAATTAAGGAAAACACTTCTTGCACCACCTTATCAGTTTGGTAGAAGAAATCAATGATTTATTTTCGTAACATATTCCCATATAAATCTGTGGTAGCAAGTATTCTTCACTTTTCTTTATTTACCATGGCTTACTTGCAACAACATTTTCAGAAATAGGTCATTTAGGGAGGTACATCGCTTTTCCTTCTTATCACACTAACACAGTTCATTACGTCCCTTCTTTTCTTATTTTCTGAGTTAGAAATTTAATTATCATCATTGCCATTTATGCATATCTTGTTATATATATATAAGCACGAGTCCTCTCACACTCAGCCTACACATGCGGACGCTGGATTTGCGGGGCATGTCCGGGCAGACTTCGACTTAACCTTGTGTCTTAGCACTATTACATTTTTTTAATTTTTGCACTTAGGCCTCTCATATTAGGTTCAACATTAGTGGTTGCTGGATATGCCGGCCGGGTCGGGGCAGACTTCCGCCACTAATGCAACCTAAAGTCGTGCCATATGTGCAATTACAATTTCTAATTGGAATCCTAGGCATATTCATCTTTATTCAATCATTAATGTTCATATCAAAATTTCACTACCAAATTAAAGTCTGAAAACATAATTTATGTTGTGTTCCAAAAATTCCATTACAATTCATTAGCATTTCATGAAAACTTTAGCATATTATCCTTTTTACTGTACTCTAGTTTACAATAATCTAATTTTGCATGTAATCCAAATTTTGTCTATATTTCATCGCATGTGCTTTTTAACATATGTCTAATCCTACTTTGACATGTAAACATTCAATTAGTTAATCATTCAAATCCATCAA
This sequence comes from Allium sativum, assembly GCA_030737875.1. Lineage (NCBI taxonomy): Eukaryota > Viridiplantae > Streptophyta > Magnoliopsida > Asparagales > Amaryllidaceae > Allium > Allium sativum. The sequence goes on along the minus strand of JASFAX010000020.1, from coordinate 35,459,165 downwards.
TCTAAACATGTCATTTATTCTATAATATGTTGCAAGTGAAACAAATAATTATAACAACATTTATTGCCCATGTTCTACCCGTTTCTAACAAGTTTTTCTAACATGTAATCATTCCATTAATTTAATAGAATAAACCTATGAATTTCCTGATCTATTCATATTAACGTCCCAAGTTGTTATAACAAAAATTATAATTAAGCTGGAAATTTCACAATTTATTAAAAGTCGAATGCTAAACAATAGTCATAACATTATCTAAAGGCTGCAATTTAAACCCATTCTCCTTTAAGCTTTCCCCAATTTTTAGATCTGATCCGTTCCGTAATCCATGGTTTCCCCTTTTTCCCTTTGATTAGATTCACAACCTTGCTTTAAATAATCTTTTATTAACATTGATCCTCTCCTCCAGACATGGATTCATAAGTTTCTAGGCTGATATTTTAATTTCAGAATAGATTTGAGAAGAGAGAGAGAGCCATTGCAGAGCTCCAGCGTAGCCGCCAAATTATATGGTTTAGGGTTAGGTATAAGGTCTTATTTATAAGAGTATGGAGCAGCCAGGACCTATATATTTAAATAAAAATCCATCAGAGCTAACACATCATACGACCAATAGGAATTGGCCACGTCGCAACAAAATCAAACGTTCACCAATCAAAACACGACATGTGTGTTGAATGATGCGCATGGGTTGACACCTCTTCTTTGGGGTCGACACAAGTGTCGACACCCCTATGGTGTTGTCGACACCCCTGCCATATATATAAATATATATATTCTTTTGATTTGAAATTTGATTTATTTGTAATACATGTAATCTTCTTGCATATAAATCAAATTTCAAACATTCCTTCTTTGTTTGCTTCTTTGTTCACACCCAACCCTTAATTTGAATTATGTTCATTTGTATTCAACTCTTATGCGTATGTTAATCTTTTATATGAGAACAATTGTTTATCTCAAACCAATTAATATTTATATACATATATATATTCCTCTTTTGAAACATTCTCCCAATTTAACCTCTTATTAAACCTTTTCATACTGAACCGCTGTTTAATTAAACCGCCTTCCCACTAAGCCCCTTTTTAACTAATTTCACACTAAGCCACTTTTAGTCACTCCCTTAAAAAAATATGGCATTGGTAGGGGTCGAACTCAGAACCTCATGTATGAAAGTCACATGTTCCAACCAAATGAGCTACTTGGTCTTTTGTTAACAAGGCTTAAAAAAGTGCTAGACATTATTCTTTTCTCAAACCTTTTTTTAATGTTTTGTTGCAATAATTAATTTAAAGATATCTCTTTGATTCTAAATTAGTTTTCTGTAAACTATAGGTCTAAATTGACCAGAAAATCGCCATGAGTGCAGTGACGCTAATTTCGTGACCAAATTCTAGAAGCTCTTCAATTTTTCCTTTTTATTTCTTTTTAAATGTTCGCATGCAATTTCAATTGTATTGCATTTCTTCCCATTTCATGTATTACATGTAGTTTCTTTTATTAATCTTTTTCTTCATTTCACTGCGTGAACTTATTACATGCAATTATACTATTATTTAATTTTTCCTTTAAATATATCTATGAATATAATATATATACACACACACACATATGCATATTTTTTTATTTTTAATTGCATTAAAAATGCGGGGTGTTAAATTCTCCTACCCATATGAAATTTTGTGATGGCCCGCCCCGCACTAGCCGACATTTCCCTTGAAATGCGCTGTACCGATGTCCAACCAGCATGGGACGGTCTCCAAAAGAAAGAAACAAGACGAAGAATCAACAAAAAAACTGTAGTATATCTCACAGCACATGGAACAAAATGTAATAATAACATAACTTGATATAAAACAGGTGAGACAGTGCATAAGCTGAAAACTAAACCATCATAGCAGCGGAAAGATTAAAACTACATCTTATGTTCTAAACCATCATTATTACAACTTTTAAAACTTTCTCTAGAGCAAAATAGGAAGGTACACTACTAATGCCCAAAGTAGTGACCGGCAACAACACAGGGAGGATATATGGGAACAATATGTGTAAGCCTCATGCTCATCTCCGGAGGGCCACTCGTGCATAACCAGCTAACATGTCTCTGGTCTGCTCGTTTAGGAGCACCTAGAGTAGTAAGAGGAGATATAAAACTCTAGGTCAGACAAAAGTCTAGTATGAGCGATAAGCAGCAAAAACAGAACAATAACAGGTATACATAACCACACCTAAATTTGGACCTGCAACCAAAGAGTTAGCACAACAAGATGTACAATATTCTAAGCTGACACTAATAGATGGTGTGAAAATAATGGGGAGGAGGTGTGCATGTCATGGTGATAGAAAACATCAAACATAGCAATCATTCTTACATCTCTCACTGAGTATGTAAAATATAAGATATCTACCACTTTGATCACCCAATTCTTTGTTACGATCAGCCTGCCCCATGGAGTCATGAAGGCTCCACTACACTGATCTGTAACCATTGATACTTTGCTATGTCCACTCCACCCTATAGAGTCATGACAACTCCACTCCATTGGCTCATAGCCCTGCTATGATAACTTTGCCCCATGGAGTCATGACAACTCCACTGCACTGATCCATAGCCAATATTCGTCTCTCATTGGTGAGTCAAATCTATAGACATCGATGACCCCTTTGCACACGCCCCGCAACAAATTCCAATTCATGAAGTTAACTCATTGGTTCCCCTCTGGATCATAAGTTACATCTTCTCATTTGGACTACCTTTGCATCTCGTGTTTGGTCTTCTCCGGATCGGTTCGGTCCTTCTCCTCATCTTTAGTTTGGTTTGGTCATGACTACCCTTTTCCCCGATGGTCCGGTTCGGTCCTCCTGAGGTGATTCCTCATCTGATGGGTTATTGATACCTCGTCCGGGTCGGGTCATGATCATCGCACGGGTTCGGGTCGGGTATCCTCCCACTTAGTGCAGATTGTGACTCAGGCTTCATGGCTCCACCAGCGGTTCGGTTCGTGATAACCAACCCGGTTCGGTCGTCCTCTTAAAGCATCGGATCGGTCGTGGTCTACGTTTCGGGCTCGATGTGCTGGCTCGTGGAGCAGCAGTTCAGAGGAGCGGTTCGTGGGAAGGAGGTGTTTCATGAGTGTGTCGGTTCGTGCCTCCTACCTACAATCCGGTCCGGTTCGGGTCAAATTCTTGCAACTTTTCCAACAAGTTATTTACGCCATATGACGGTGCTTTCGACCAATCTAACCTTTCTATGCAGTCACAAAACATTTCGAACAGTCATAGCAACATATATAATCAACCATAAACACCAAAAAACAATTTAACAAGTCAATATGGGTCAAACATACCCAAAACCCATGTTTTCTCCTGAATCCTCTTAATCATGTCTTAACCATATGATTAGCAAAACATATCCAAATTAACCTAAATTTCTATCAGAGCCCTAACATAAATTTAAGAATTTTTACATAATTTTCCCGAATTTTAACATGCATAATTTCATTAATTAACACTAATCGCCCCTAATTAGTCGTAATTAGTGAAAATAGTACAAATCACTCACCTTAGCCACAAACGAATTATAGATCTGAACTTCTCTACCGTTTTGGATCGAATTCCAATGCAACACAGCAGCTCCAACTCCAATTTGGTGTTGATTTGCCTTGCTTTGATGTTGATTAGGCTAATATATGCTTAAACGGTGATTTGGGGGCGATTTAGAAGGTGGAGGCCATTGTTAGGGTTGAATAGAGGTAAGTGGCGGCTGAGAAAATGAAAAATAAACCATTTCCTAACTGATTTCAGCTTCCCCATAAACCTAATCCCGAAATAGGTTATGAGCCTAGCTGCTACCCACCCGAATTAGGCCCGGTTAAGCTGTTTTTCACCTTCCAAACCTTATTTCAGTCATATCTCCCAAACGGCAAATCCGTTTGATCAATGTGACCACTGTACAAAAAGATAAACCATCATCTAAATCCAGTGGAAGTTATAGGAAAAACAAGATTCACTAGGGGCAAAACAGTCATTTAAAAATCGGCAAAAATCGTGAACATGGAAAGTGACCCCAATAGTCGTTCCCCAAAGTTACACGATCACATGACTTCATACAAAAATGAAATAAATATTCCACGATCCACCGATGCGTAAGATGCAGGTCGTTACATTCACCCCCTCCCCCCTCAGGAAATTTCGCCTCCCAAATTCCTTAACCAAAACATACAAATGTGTCTTGCATGCCCATCAACTGTTTACAAGTAATGAACATACATAACAACACAATAAGTCTATCCTAGCATGTGGCTTACTAATAAGAGGATAACTAAATGGTCGTTAAAATCTTACTAAGCAAAGAGTTCTAGATACGTCTTCCTTATGCTCTCCTATGTTTTCCAAGTACAGTCATTATCATTCTCACCCCACTAAATGTTGACCAGTTTCACCTCCTTCCTTCAAAGTTGCTTCGTGTCGTACTCGACAATGCGGATCGGCCTGTGGTTCCCAATCGCCTCGGGTTCTACTTCGATGTCATCTAACTTATCCGGTGAAATAGTCATATCGGGGTCATGCACGAACTTCCTTAACTGGGAGACTTGAAATACGTTGTGAACTCCCGCCATCTTGTTAGGTAATTCAAATTTATATGCTAAATTCCCAACTTGTTCAAGATCTGGGAATGGACCAACAATTCTTGGTGTTAACTTGCATGTCCTACCAAATAGAATCATGTTCTTTAAGGGAGAAATCTTGATAAACACCAAGTCGCCAACGGAGAATTTTAAATCTCTTTGCCTCTAATCATCGTAATTCTTTTGCCTATCTTGGGCAGCCTTCATTCGCTGTTGGATAACCTTGATCTTGTCTGAAGTTTCTCTTATCACATCTGGTCCAAGAAATAATTTCTCACCGGTTTCCGACCAACATGATGGTGAGTTGCACGGTCTTTCGCACTAAGCTTCAAATGGAGCCATACCAATACTGGACTGATAACTATTATTATATACTAATTCAACCAGACTAAATGGTCATCCCATGATCCTCCAAAATCTAATATGCAAGCTCTTAAGAGATCTTATAATACTCGATTCATCCTCTCTGTTTGACCGTCGGTTTAAGGATGGTACGCGGTACTGAGATGTAATTCTAACCCTAAAGCCTCTTGTAAGTTCTTCCAAAATCCACTAGTAAACAGCGGAACTCGGTCACTCACAATGCTTTTGGGTACTCCATGAAGTCTCATAACCCACTTCATATATAGTTCTGCTAACATAGCTGTTGTTCTATTCGACTTGACGGGTATAAACCTTGCACTCTTGGTCAATCGGTCCACAATCACCCAAATGTTATCATGGCCCAATCTAGTCCTTGGTAACCCATGAATTAAATCCATTGAGACTTGTTCCTATTTCCATTTTGGAATGTCCAATGGTTATAGCAAACCACTAGGCTTCTTTTATTCAGTTTTAACTGGCTGGCAGTTCATGCATTTGAATATAAATTTCCCAACGCCTCTTATCATCCCTCCCCAGTAGTAGGTCTACTACATGTCTCAATACATTTTTTACCACCAGGATGTATAGTTAGCTTTGAGTGATGACATTCTCTAGGCACTTCATCTCTCAATCCTTTGTTATTGGGCATAACTAATCTCCCATTATTTCTAAGCCACCCTTCTCGATCAAGCCCATACTTGTTCATCTCCTTACTGTCAATTCCCATCTCTAAGTTGGAGACAATTTCCGATAGGTTAGAATCGTCCCTCTGACTGGAAATAATCCGCTCAATCAAAGTGTGTCTGATCGTCAAACTTGCTAACATTTCTAGATCCAATTAGCACTTTTTTCTGAAATCATAGCCAATGATATAATCCAGATGCTTCCATTTTAGAAACATAGCCACTAAACTGGCGTGTCTCCTACTCAATGCATCAACTACCACATTTCCCTTTCCTGGTGTAAATGCAATATCGAAATCATAGGAAGCCAATAATTCAAACCATCTCTGCTGTCGGAGATTTAAATCTTTCTGAGAAAAAAGATACTTTAACGACTTATGATCGGTAAACAACTCGAATCTTTCTACCAAGAGATTGTGTCTCCACATCTTCAATGTGAACACAATCGCTGCCAATTTCAAATCATGGGTAGGATTTATTTTCTCATGCGATTTCGATTGTCGACTAAGCTACTAACCTACCTCCTTGCATTAATACAGCACCGAGCCTGGTACCACATGCATCCGTATATACCATCATCTCTTCATTCCTTTAGGAATGACTAATACTGGCACATGCGTCAACGTTTGTTTTAGATTCTAGAATGCATTTTCACACTATTCGTCCCAGACGAAAGCATGATTCTTCTTGGTCAACTGAGTTAATGGTGTCGCTATGTTGGGGAAGTCCTGGATAAACATACAATAATATCCAGCCAATCCCAAGAAACTTCTTACGTCTGTTGCATTACTGGGCGTAGACCGATCTTGTACCGTAGCCACATCGCAGGATCCACGGCAATACATTTCTCTAAAACAACATGCCCCAAGAATCTCATTTCCCTCCTCCAGAAGTGACACTTAGAAAATTTTGCTTTCAATTGGTGTTTTCTCAACACCTCCATCACTATCCTCAAATGTTTCTTGTGTTCTTCCTCTATCCTCGTGTAAACAAGGAAATCATTCACGACCACAAGAACAAAATTATTAAATTGACCCCTGAATACCCTCTTCATGAGATCCACAAAATATGTTGGTGCATTGGTTAACCCGAATGGCATGACCAACCACTCATAGAATCCAGACTGCGTCCAAAATCCCATTTTATAAATACTCTCGTTGCCCCTTGGTGCTGATGAAATCCTATCGCAAGGTCCAACTGGGAGAACACTCTTGCTCCTTCTAGTTGATCTAACAAATCATCAATCCGTGGAAGAGGATACTTGTTCTTCCTAGTCACTTTATTCAACTCGCGAAAGTCAACACATAAACGAAGGAAACCATCTGCCTTAGTGGAAAATACGACTGGTGCTCACCTTGGAAACACTTCCTCTAATAAATCGCTTCTTCAAAAGATCGCTTACTTACACGCCGAGCTCTCGTTACTCCGTTGGTGCCATACGACAAAGTGGAATCATTATAGGTCTGGCATCTTTCACTAAATCAATACGGAACTCAATCTCTCGGTGTGGTGGAAGTCCGGCCACTTCCTCGAAGGCATCCAGATACTGGCCAAAAATTGGAACCCCTGATTACTCGTCCTGGAGGATGTCGAGGGAATTTAGAAAACTAGCCATCACCTCATCACTAGGTAGGCCACGAAACACTACCCTCCGCCCATCATCTGCCCTAATAGTCATCGAAAATCCCTCATACTCTACCACCACCCCATATCTTTGGAGCCAATCGACTCCAAAATAATGCCAAACCCAGTAAAGCCCAAAATAAAGCAATCACAAGAAAACATACAATCATGACTCGATAAGACCAAATTTAGATAAATCATACTAAGGCTAGTCGAACCACCAATCAGGTTCGTCACCACTAAAAATTTATCGACTATGTTGGGTTCAAATCCCAACCTATCTACCAGGTCACTAGATAAGAAGCATTGGGAAGCCCTAGTATCAAACAATACTCGAACAAGAATATCATGAACAGAAAGCATACCTTGAATGACGACATCCTTTCCTTTCTCCGCCGCAGTTGGGGTATTCGAGGAAGAAGGAACAACATTGATAGTATATGCTTTCACAATCTGCTTCTCTTTCAGAGGTTGCGTACACTTATCCTTTTGATGTCCCACTTGGCCGCGGTTTAAGCACTACCTATCCCTGGCTTTGCTCGGCATTCTTTAGCATAGTGGCCCTTCTTGCCATAGCTAAAGCACTCAACATCTTTCTTATTCTTTTTCTGACCATCGTTATTCTAATTCTGCTTCCTTTTATTCTGAGAAGTATTCTTGCCTCCACCGCTTGCCCGTGGCTTTGGCCCCTCTGCAAATGCAACAATGACTTCAGTCTTGGGCTTAGGATAAAGGCTCTCTGATCTCAATACTTTCCCAACAATCGATTCAAAAGTCTCACCAATATGGCTTATAAGCCTTTCTCCCAAGTACTGATCTAAACCAGTTATGAACTTCTTGCTCTTCTTCTTGGCAGTATCGATAAGAGATAATCCATACTTCGATAAAGTATCGAACTCAGCAATATTTCTGAGATTGCCCTACCATTCTGTTAAAGCTCCAAGAACTTTCTAAACAACTCTGACTTCTGGGCAACTGGGATAAAATTTTCCATGAAGCGAGCAATAAACTGATTCCACATAACTTGATCCTCAGGGGTAACTGCCCTAATAGCATTCCACCAGTTCATAGCTCATCCTTGAAGCAGACGGGATGATAGCTTTCTCTTCATTGCGTCTTCGATTCCCAAATCCTCGGAGATAAGCTCACAACTATCTAGCCAATCCTGAACTTCTGTAGCCGATTCTGTTCCATAGAATGCCTTCCCACCAAGACTAGTGTAGTCCTTACAGAGCTAGGCAAAATCAGCCCTAGGCACCTAAACCGCTGCACCACCACCATTTGCAGCACTAGGAGTTTCCCTCTGAACATCCCTAAGAATCTCTCTCATGAAGTCAGTGAATATCGTCCTCGTATCAAGAGCATTCCTATTATTGCCTCCAGAACCAGTATTCCTCGTATATCGGCTCATCGTTCAATGTGTAGGGAGAAAACGATTAACTATCTCTTATGTGGTGCTAGTGCAGTGCGACTCCATCCTTAGATATACTAATAGTATACATATATCTATTGAAAACCCAAAATATAACAATATGTGCTCTCATATACATACTATCCCTCCCTGGTGCCTTTCCCTACGATAAGTACGCAACCTAGAGCTCTGATACAAAGTGTGATAACCTGCCCCGCACTAGCCGACATTTCACTTGAAATGCACTGTACCGATGTCCAACAAGTGCGGTACGTCCGCCAAAAGAAAGAAACAAGGTGACGAATCAACAAAGAACCTGTAGTATATCTCACAGCGCATGGAACAAAATATAATAATAACATAACTTGATATAAAACAACTGAGATAATGCATAAGCTGAAAACTAAACCATCATAGCAGCGAAAAGATTCAATATACAGCTTATGTTCTAAACCATCATTATTAAAACTTTTAAAACTGTCTCTAAAGAAAAATAGGAATGTACACTACTAATGCCCAAAGTAGTGACCAGCAACAACATAGGGAGGATATATGGGAGCAATACGTGTATGCCTCCTGCTCGTCTCTGTGCAGCTACTCGTGCATAGCCAGCTAACCTATCTCTAGTCTACTCGTTCAGGAGCACCCAGAGTAATAAGAAGAGTCATAAAACTCTGGGTCAGACAAAAGTCTTGTATGAGAGAAAAGTAGCAAAAACAGAACAATAACAAGTATACATAACCATACCTGAACCTGACCTGCAACCAATGAGTTAGCACAATAGGATGTACAATACACTAAGGTGACACTAACACATGGTGTGAAAATAATGGGGAGGGGTTGTGCATGTCATGGTGATAGCAAGCAACGAACATAGCAATCATCTTCACATCTCTCACTCAGTGCGTAAAGTATACGATATCTACCACTTTGATCACCCAATTCTTTGCTACAATCAGTCTGCCCCATGGAGTAATGACGGCTCCACTGCACTGATCCGTAACTGCTGATACTTTGCTATGTCCACTCTGCCCCCATTGAGTCATGACAACTCCACTGCACTAGCTCATAGCCCTGCTACGATCACTTTGCCCCATGGAGTCATGACAACACCACCGCACTAATCCATAGCCAATATCTGTCTCTCAGTGTTAAGTCAAAGCTATAGACATCGATGACCCCTTGGCACACATCCCACAACGAAGTCCAATTCATGAAGTTATCTCGTTGGATCCCATCCAGATCCTGAGTTACAACATCTCATTTGGACTACTTTGCATCTCAAGTTGGTCTTCTCCGGATCAGTTCGGTCCTTCTTCTCATCTTTGGTTTGGTTCGGTCATGACTACCCTTTTCCCTGGCCGTTCGGTTCGGTCCTCCTGGGGTGATTCCACATCGGATTGGTTCGTGATATCTCGTCCGGGTCGGGTTGTGGTTATCGCATGGGTTCGAGTAGGGCATCCTCCCGCTTGGTGCAGATCGTGACTCCAGGCTTTGTGGCTCCGCCAGTAGTTCGGTTCGTGATCAACAACCCGGTTCGGTCCTCCTCTTAAAGCATTGTATCGATCTTCCTCTTAAAGCATCGGATCGGTTGTCGTCTTTGGTTCAGGCTCGATGCACTGGCTCGTAGTGCAGCAGTTCGGAGGAGCGGTTCGTGGGAAGGGGGTGCTTCACGAGTAGGTCGGTTCGTGCTCCCTTCCTCCGATCCGATCTGGTTCGGGTCAAATTCCTGTAACTTTTCCAGCAAGCTAGTTACGCCTACGACGGTTTTTTCGACCAAGCTAACTTTTCAATGCAATCACAAAACATTCCAAACAGTCATAGCAACATGTATTATCGACCATAAACACCAAACAACAAATTAAGATGTCAATATGGATTAAACATACCCAAAACCCATGTTTTCATCTTAATTCCCTTAATCAGGACTTAACAATATGATTAGCAAAACATATCCAAATTAACCAAAGTTTCTATTAGAGCCCTAAAATAATATTTAAGAATTTTTACATATCTTTCCAGAATTTTAACATGCATAATTTCGCTAATTAACACAAATCACGCCTAATTAGCCGTAATTATTGAAAAATAATGCAAATCACTCACCTTAGCCATAAATTAATTATATATATGAACTTCTGTACTATTTTGGATCGAATTCCTATACAACAAAACAGCTCTAACTCTGATTTGGTATTGATTTGCCTTGATTTGATGTTGATTAGACTAATATATACTTATACGGTGATTTGGGGGTGGTTTAGATGATTGAGGCCATTGTTGTGGTTGAAGAGAGGTAACTGGACACTAAGAAAATGAAAAATAAATCGTTTCCTAACTGATTTCAACTTTCCCATTGCCATAATCCCGAAATGGGTTATGGGCCTTGCTGCTAATCCCCATAATTAGTCCCGGTTAGGTTGTTTTTCACCTTCCAAACCTTATTTTAGCCATATGTCCCAAACGTTAAGTCCATTTAATCATTGTGACCACTCTAAGGTAAACCATCATCTGAATCTAATGCTAGTGGTTTCCAGTCAATAATCCTTACCAATCAAAAGTTATAGGCGAAACAAGATTTGCCAGGGTCAAAACAGTCATTTAAAAATCGGCAAAAATCATGAGCATGGAAAATGATCCCAATAGTCGTTCCCCAAAGTTACACGACCATACGACTTCATACAAGAATTAAATAAATATTCTATGATCCTCCGATGCGTAGAATGTGGGTCGTTACAAATTTCGTCCCTGAAATTTTCTAAGGGTAAAATAAACAATCCCTCGCCTAATATCCATCCATCATGTGTGCATCCAATTTTTGCAAACATAGTGCCCATGTGTAGAGTGAAATACATCATAGTAACACATGCATACCTAAGCGGTACCTCTTATATGTATGCAAACTTTTCAGAAATCATTTTTAAAACATGATGCTCACATCCTAAATATACTGGTAGTTCTATATGAATGCAATGTTTTTAAAACCAAAACACCTTTTTTATCCAAATTTTCCCACACCCTTGCTGCGTAAGAGCGTAGTTCGTCCAATTGTTGCATTCATAATCCTAACTAACAAAATTTATTTTTCGAATTTTAGAAAAATCTAATCTTCTAAATTCGTTTCTTATGTTACAAAAAAGCAGCAAATGGAAAATGTAGTAACCCGCATTTTTAGCTACCGAATAATTAAATTTTTTAATTATTTAAATATCGTTTTGGCGATATCGACGACCTGAATTAAATAAAAATGATTATTTAATTAATTTAAATAATAGGATAAAATATATTTATTTCTGAATTAGTCAGAAATAGTGGAATTGACAATATTGTGTAAACTGGACAGTTGAAAATATATAATTCAGTTATATTGAATAATATTGACGAATATATTTATATAAGCCAATTGAATTTATAATTTATAATATAATTAAAATAGAGCTCGAAATGGCGCTGCAGTTCGCTTTTTGGCGATTTGAACTTCAACTGAATGTACATGATTCGTTTTAAGCCGGATTTCTGTGAAACAAGAAACGTGTGGAGCTGGTGGAGTATATCTTTCTAGTGGAAGAGAAAAATTGGGATTTCATCGTGTAGATTTTGATTCACGTCCAAATCAAATTTTAGAAAAAGTCGCTATGGATTTCCTTTATAATTTGCGATGCTTTATATACGTTATAAATCGATTTTTCGATACGAACTGAATATCGATCAAATCGGAATTCTGGAAATCAAGTCATAAATTCTAGCAGGATATTCTGGAGCTGTAAAACATCGTCTGTGGATATATACGAGAATATTAATTTATTAATATTTAATTTAATAATATTTAAATATATTTATATATTTAAAAGCTCAGTTCAGCGCTTGAAAAATAGCCAGTTTTTCATATGACCTCAGAATTCGACGAAACCAATTTTGTTGGATCCACAATATCAAATAGTTGTTAGATTTCCAGTTTCGTGATTTTTAGAGTCACTGTGTGGCTGTACGGATTTTTAGAGTGAAAAATAGTCAGTATTTCGATGGTTAAAAATACGCTGTGTAAGCATACGGAGTCGGAATTCGATGAAACCAGTTTCGTTGGGACTGTAATGTCGAACTGTAGCCGCATATCCAGTTTCGAAATTTTTGGGTATTGTATGGAGACATAGGAAATTTTAATGTGAAAATCAAGCTAGAAATCAATTAAAATAATAATACTGATACCCTATAAATACAACACAACATCTCTAAACCTAAGTCAAGCCATTTCCTCAGTCAAAAACATCCGCCGTAAGTCCTTCTTTCTCAAACATGAAAATTCGATCCTCATATAATTAATATAAATCAAAATAAAAATATATAAATTTCCTCATAAATATATTTTAATCGCCTTGAGTTGCTCTCCATTCTGGTAAGTTTTTGGTTGAGCTCGAGATGCTTTCCGTCGATGTCAAACTTTGACAGAACCACTAAGGTTCGATTTTCCAGAAGATTTAAGCATCGTTGCTCGGATTGGAGGTGATATTTGGATTCAAGATGAGATTTGGGTTCGGTGATGATTTTCTGGCAAGGTCCGGTCGATTGGAGTTGAAAGCGACGGGGGATGAACTCGATTTAGGGCTACAGGTCGGTTTTAGGGAGGGACGTCGAGTGGGTGTCTACGGGTATGAAGATGATGAGAGGGAGAAGAGAAGATCAATGGCATTAACGGTTTGTGGTTTAAGTGAGTTTGGAGGAAGCAGTTGCGATCAGAAGTTGTGATAATGGTGTGATCATACGGTACCTGGAAGCTTGATTCGGTTTTGAGGAAGAAGGGCACATGTACGGGTTGGGTTTTAAAGGGGAACTGGGCCGGGAAAACTCAAGGTAAGGCCCAAGTTGAAAATAAACCCAAGTATTTATATTTAAATGTATTGAAACTTGTAAATCTAATATCGGAGTCATACGATATCAGAATTTCGAACCGTAAGTTGCGTGGGGATCGTATGGACGGGAGCAACACAATGAGACTGACCGGGAGTGAATCCGAGCTCGTTACAATTTATGGCGAAATAAATTGTCCAACTGAATCAAATAACGCAAACCGTTATTTAACGATTAACGCGCCAATGTGAGTAAAACTCACCAACTCTGAACAGTTTATATTTTCATGTTGTATTTTTAGAACTGTTAGATATTGACTGATTGACTGTGTATTGACCGTTTGATTGAACTGCTAGTCAGTTAGTTGAATTTCTATATTGATTCTGTTTATCAGAATATATCATATGGAACTGCAAGTGATGTAAATTTTATTATGTAACATCTGTGGATGCAGGAGAACAGGTTGGAGGAATCCAACTGGATTCCTCAACAGTTATTTTATTGTTTTTCATATATTTTAATATATGATGTGAATTATAACCTGTTGTTGATTGTGTGTGTATGGACGAGATTGAACATCATGATTTGATATGATTGAATACCATAACATACCGGAATGTAGATAAGGGAATTTTCAAAGTGATATTGAAAACAACATATTTATAAAATGGGTATTTATAAATAAGAGATATTTATAAAGTGGAATATTTATAAATAAGAAATGTTTACAAATTGGAATATTTATAAATAGGAGATATTTGAAAATGAAATAAATTCAAAACATTTCTTTTTGAATGGAAAGGCCTGTGTGGCGAGTTTGGGGATTTTCCCGATGCTCCCGATACAAAGGAGGTTATGGCGAATTTTCCCAGGAATTTAAGGAGTTAGAATATTGCAAAAATAAATTTGAAAAGGAAATATTTGTAAAGCATTTACAAATAGAATTGGAAAGGGAACATTATAAAAAAGGAAATCATTTTAAAGTGTAGAACCGTTATTTAAAAGTAAATCTTTTCAAATGAATAAAACGTTGTTAAAAAGGAAATCTTTATAAAGTAAATCGAATATGGTATTCAAAAGGAGAAATCGAATATGTTATTCGAAAGGAGAAATCGAATATGGTATTCGAAGTTAGTTAATCGAATATGGTATTCGAAGTTAGTTAATCGAATTAGTTATTCGAATAGAGTTAAATGGAGTTAATCGATTAGAGTTAAATCAAATGAGTTGATCAAATATAGTTTATTCGAATAAAGAAAAGGAGTTAATCAAATATTAGTTATTCGAATAGAGTTAAACGGAGTTAAATAGAGTTAATCGAATATAGTTTATTCGAATAGAGTAAAGGAGTTAATCGAATATAGTTTATTCGAATAGAGTTAGAGGAGTTATCGAATATAGTTTATTCGACAGGAGTTAAGTGAATTAGTTAAGTTAAACTAAGTGAAATTAGTTAAGTGAATTGGTTAAGTTAACCAAAGTGAATTAGTCGAGTTAATCAAAGTGATTAGTTCAGTTAATCGAGATAAGTAAATCAAGGTAGGTTAATCGAGTTGAATTAGTCAGTCGAGTTAATAAATTGAGTTAGTCAAACCAAGTAAAACCAGTTAAAGTTAAATAAGTTGAGTTGATCGGGTGGTTCGACCAAGTTAGTCGAGCTTAGTTAATCGAATCGAATTGGTCGAACCAAGTAAGTCGAGTTAAGTTAGTCAAGTTAGTTGAGCCTAGTTAATCGAATCGAATTGGTCGAACCAAGTAAGTCGAGTTAGTCGAGTCAAGTTAAGTTAGTCGAGTTAAGTTCGTCGAGTTAAAGTTATCGATGTAAGTTTCATCGAAAGGAGTTATCGATGTTAGTTTCATCGAAAGAATTTATCGATGTTAGTTTCATCGAAAGGAGTTATCGATGTTAGTTTCATCGAAAGAAGTTATCGATGTTAGTTTCATCGAAAGGAGTTATCGATGTTAGTTTCATGGAAAGGAGTTATCGATGTTAGTTTCATCGAAAGAAGTTATCGATGGTAGTTTCATCGAAAGGAGTTATCGATGTTAGTTTCATCGAAAGGAGTTATCGATGTTAGTTTCATCGAAAGGAGTTATCGATGTTAGTTCCATCGAAAGGAGTTATCGATTATAGTTTAATCGAAGTGAGATTTTCAAATATGAGATATTTGAAAAGGAAAAGTTATCGAATATTAGTTATTCGAAGAGAGATTATCGAAATCGTTTATTCGAGAAGGAGTAATCGAATATAGGTTATTCGAAGAAGAGTTAATCAAATAGAGATTTCTCGAAGAGAGTTAATCGGCAAATTCGATTATATCGAATTCGGGAAAGTACTTATACTTTCCAGTGTTTAAATTGAAATTTATTTATTTATAAATAAAGAAATGTTAGGTTAATTATTCACTAATAAGAATAGATGTTATAATTAAAGTTAGATAATTCGAAAGTAGGGATTATAGCGTTATCGTTACAACCAATGTTTTAAATATAGAAGTGGATTAGTAAAATTGAATCCGAGAAAAGCGTAAAGAAGTTGTTAAAGATTAAAAGATAAACTTTGACCATTTTGAAGTTATAACGTTGTTCAGTTAAGGTCTGAGAGGTAATTATACCCCAACTTGAGTGACTTCCTTCTTAACTAAGAAATGGTAAGGTTTGATCGTAAAGGAGTTTTTGGAAATGTTTTCCAAACGAGAATCAGAAATGTATTCTGATAAAAGAAAATAAGAATTTAGAATATAGGGAAACATGAGATAAGTAAATAAATGAACTAAAGAGATTAATGTTAAATGATGTTTGTTCGATATAATTTCCATCTGGGAATAATATCGTTGTTTGCACACTTGTTTTTCTTTGATAGTTAACTCACAGACTATCGAAGTTTTGACCATTTTAACGTTGTTAATATGGAGAGACCGGTTGGATTATTATCCAAAGAACCACTCTGTATTGGCATAAGCGTCGCGAATCATATATGCCAAAGATAATTGAAGACGGAGAAAAAATTCAAGGGCTATCCTGTTTACAGAATAGTGCCTTCGGTTTGTCCAGTCCCAGGACAACTTGTATGGACGAAGGTCTGGCAGAGTATATCCAATGGATCGCGTAAGTTGATCTGTTCAAACGTATTCACGTTTGGTGGCGGAGGAATTCGTTTCTCTTAGCTGTATACCCGTGTTATTTTTGGATAAGTTAATTTGTGATTTGGCGGGTATGACGATGTGACATTTCTAAGTGAATGAAGATGGATGTCTGACATAGTATTTCCATACGGTCACGTACATTGATTTCTTCAACTATACCAAGAGTGGAAGCGAAGAAGGAAACTTCTTTAGCTAACACGTAATGTACTGTTGTAGGCGTCAATTAGTGATTTTCGATGGATCTGACAATGTGGCATTCGAAGTGAATCTGATGTGATGATAAAGCGTAGCTTCTAGCCTCATCAACCGGTAAATGACAGAAATCGGGCAGGCAGCATGGCTAAGTCGGTCGCACCGAAGTAGGGTGTATAATCACCTATCTAGTGAATATTCATTTGTTTCTTAAATCTATCAATGCTGTCCCATATATATATACGGGAACGGTTGCTGATCCCAACCGTTGGTGATGTACATTCGATACACTCAAGCGAAATGAGTGGTCAGTCATGTGTGGCTGAGTTGCAAGATGTTCTTGTTGAACTCCAGTGTATCGTTCCTAGAGTACACTGATCGGAAGGTGGTTCCATACCTTGTCATAGTTGGAAATCCAATCATCCAATACGTGCTTGCGATTTTGATTTGTATACTATATATGTAGTAACGTGAGATGCAAGCGTTTCTGCTAGATTGATATCTATTTGTATTTAGACATTATTATAATATCAGAATGATATTGCTTTGAAAAGTTATTTGGATTCTCATAAGGGAAAACCCGTTCCGTATTCACGGCGTGTTCTTATGAGATATCATATACCTGTTTAAATGATTTGAGTTTATTCACACCAGTCTCATGACTGACCCGGAGTTTATTTGTTGTTTTCCCTAAACTCTTGGGTGCCTAAATTTGTACGGGCAGTCAAGTAGTCGGGATTTTTCAGATACACTTGGAGAGCTTGGAGTAGGAGGCTTCAAGATTCTATAGCTATAGTTATTTCCGCTGTGTTGTAAGTACTGTACTCTGATAAGGGTTATTGTATACATAACTGTTATATTTCAAAGTTATGTTATCTATTATATGTTATTCGTTCCGCTGTGAGGTTCGTGTCACTCTGATGTTGTGTTCTTCTTCTTCTTCAATTCTAAGTTTCTATCTTATCTATTCTCACCTTCTAATTTCTTTCATTAATTACTGGGATTTTTTGATGTTTTTGGTTATCGACGTCGGGCTTACGTCGATAACCAAAGCCGCTCAAAATCCGGGTCACTACGGTTGGTATCAGAGCATTGGTTTAAGTAATTACCTTGGCTCTGTGGCGTAATTCAGTAGAGATGGGATTAGTAATATCCTAGACTGAATTTGAGTGTATATATATATGAGTGCGTATATGTTATTGAATATAAAAATTTGTTTTATATTGTGGAGATTTATTGGTTGAGTTGTTTATGAATTCTGGTCGATCAGTTTGATCCACTGTATCGATAGGGGTTACCAAACACTCGAATACGATGAACCGACACAGTATGTTTTGAAAGAGGGTAAATGGAATAATTTTACCCGAATATATTTTGATATAGTATATTGGTTATGTTGGTTGATATTTTAATCGAATTAGATTATAAAAAGGTGAAATGGTTATAAATAACTAATCAGATTCATATAAGGAAATATATGAAATAAGATGAAATGAATCTGAAATTTAAATCAGAATTGGAATTAAAATAAGGAAATTTTAAGTTCCTGGGAGATTTTGAAAATGTTTTTCAATCTGAAAATGATATAGTATTGAACTCACTTGTTCGCTGGAAAATAAACTCCGATGGTGCATCATCGGTGTTCATTTTCGAGTTTGTAAGTGACGGATTACTAGCAAAGGCTTCGTTTTTTCAATTGGTTTGAGAAAACAAGTGGTTTAGAAATTCAAATGTTTTGAATTGGTGTTATGATTTCAAATTGATTTGAAATGAACTCAGGAATTTAAAATTTTGGACTTAAAATTTAACTAATGAAGTTAAATTGATTGAGATGGTAAAAATAAATTGAAATTTAACTTGAACTGAGTTAAATAGAATTGAATTGGATTAGAGAAGAATCTGTTATGGAATTGTTGAATGAGTTAAGAATTTGAAATTTGATATTCGGGTTCGTATGAAATTCGATTTGGTTTTGAGGATATGAACTGATTGGAATTTGATGGAAATAACACTGGTATATGCTAAGTTGATAGCATGTGGAAGTAATAGAGTTGATATTCCCGCCAAAAAGGTACCAGTTTATATTATATATGGATATGAGTTTTATGAGCCGAATTGGCAAGCCGCTTGGCTGTTTGATTTTCTTTTGGGTTAAAGAAGGCCCAGAGAGGCGAGTTGGAGTTTGAGATATTGACCAGTACAAAGGAGGTGCTGGCAAAAATTTTCGAAAAGTTAAGGTGTTAGAAAATTTTCAGAATTTTTGAAAATTTAGTTAGTCGGAATAAATTAATATTTTAGTCGATATTAATTGGTTCAGTTGAAACCGGAGACAAGAGGTAAACAGATAAATTTTTACCCAGAAGATAGGGTCATCCCCTAGCTAAGCAATTTCGAGGACGAAATTTTATTAAGGGGGGGAAGATTGTAGTAACCCGCATTTTTAGCTGCCGAATAATTAAATTTTTTAATTATTTAAATATCGTTTTGGCGATATCGACGACCTGAATTAAATAAAAATGATTATTTAATTAATCTATTATATTATATGAAAGCACAACCTTTCTCTAAAGACCTTTCAGATCAAGATTCTTCAAAAAATTCACAGGTTGACACGTGTACAATGTTTCAATCCTTGCCATACAATAGAGTAACCGCCCTTATCTCTTTAGTGCCCACTTGATGTGAGCTTGTACATGTATGTCTTTTGATTTACTATAGCAAGTAACTTCCACCACTTTTAGACGTTTACAATTGAATAACTTCCTTAATTAATGTTAAAAAGTAATTGACCTAAAGTCTTTTTAACATACTTGCTAATATTACTGTCAGTTACACTCTTCTTTATCATTTTTATTATTACTATATCTGGTATATTGTTCGATAGAATTAATTTTAATGCTTTTAAGTTTAAGCAATTTTCTATATTAGTTTTAAAAAAGTCACATATGTAGAATTAACAACAATTAATATTCAAATGTTTTTATCTTCTATACAGTCAAATTTTCACTAATCACATGTATCTATTTCACTCTATTATATGTATATGCATGTAAAAAAGTCAATTTTCAAATGTTTTTAAGATTATATGAAAGCACAATGATCCATTGGAGACCTTTCGGTTCCAATTTATTAAAAAGCACACGTATTGCCATGTGTCGCGGCACTTCAATTGTCATCAATTTATCATTACTTTTTGCTCACTACCATTGTTTCTTTAAAGAATTCTATTGGACTTATTAATGTTCATAGATTATCTTCATAACTACAGGTACTTTTTTTTCACAATATCGTCTATTATATTATATGAAAGCACAACCTTTCTCTAAAGACCTTTCAGATCCAGATTCTTCAAAAAATTCACAGGTTGACACGTGTACAATGTTTCAATCCACGCTATACAATACAGTAACCGCCCTTATCTCTTTAGTGCCCACTTGATGTGAGCTCATACATGTATGTCTTTTGATTTACTATAGCAAGTAACTTCCACCACTTTTAGACGTTTACAATTGAATAACTTCCTTAATTAATGTTAGAAAGTAACTGACCTAAAATCTTTTTAACATACTTGCTAATATTACTGTCAGTTGCACTCTTCTTTATCATTTTTATTATTACTATATCTGGTATATTGTTCGATAGAATTAATTTTAATGCTTTTAAGTTTAAGCAATTTTCTATATTAGTTTTAAAAAAGTCACATATGTAGAAATAGCAACAATTAGTATTCAAATGTTTTTATCTTCTATACAGTCAAATTTTCACTAATCACATGTATCTATTTCACTCTATTATATGTATATGCATGTAAAAAAGTCAAATTTCAAATGTTTTTAAGATTATATGAAAGCACAATGATCCATTGGAGACCTTTCGATTCCAATTTATTAAAAAGCACACGTATTGCCATGTGTCGCGGCACTTCAATTGTCATCAATTTATCATTACTTTTTGCTCACTACCATTGTTTCTTTAAAGAATTCTATTGGACTTATTAATGTTCATAGATTATCTTCATAACTACAGGTACTTTTTGAAGAGATTCTGATGGACTCATTAACGTTTTGTAGATTGTCTTAGTATTATATATTTAAAAAAAAATCAATTTGTATATTTTTCATTTTCTAATTCTTTCACTTCCACTTAATTTTTTCATAATATCGTCTATTTTCTTTTCCAGATTTCTATGCATCCTAAAGTTTAAAATTTATTTATATATTATCTATTATATTATATGAAAGCGGATTGTCCATTTCAAGTCTGTTCGGTTCCATTTGCTTCAATAAAGCAAGATTCTACCATGTGTAATTATGCAAACCGAACGGTTGCCTTTCTCTCCATACACAAACTTTCACCCACTCCCAAAAAAAACTTCCACTTTCCTTCATCCATGCTCTACCCTATTCTCAACGAATACAAAAAAAACTATCTCTTTCTATGCATTTTCCAATCACTATAGAAAAACTCTATTCAACCACCATCCCCTTTTATCTTTCCTCCTTTTCATTATCTCTTCGCCATATGGATGAAAAGCTACCTAAACCACCAGATCTAACAATATCTACTTCTCCTTAATTTTCTCTTCTGCACCCAAATAGTATGATACATCTAATCTTTGCTGATTTCTACCAATATTGTCTCCGTTTATGCTCTAGCTTTCGTATGTTGTTCGACTAGCTCTGAATTCTTACTTTGATTGCAAATCAAGGTAACTCATAGTAAGGTACTCATTCTCATTACTCATTCTTCTATTGTTGTGTCCTCACTGTAAGGTATTACTACATCCTAAAATTCATAAGAAAGACTTTAGTGCAATTTCTGTATATTTTACTTCTTACATTGTCTTTTGGTCATTCGTTCAAACATATGGTAATATTTGGATGATAATCTATACATAAACAATATTTTATGCTTTATACTTCCCAATTATGTAGTTGAATATTTGTTTTCACTATACATAAAAAATATTTTATGCTTAATTCTTCCCAATTGTTTTGCTTCTAAAAAACAAAATCAAAAAGTAAAATAAATTTCAGATGAATTCGTCATGACTAATTCTTTGTTCTATGGATTGAAATCTCAACTTTTCTCATGCAAAATATATGTGCCTTCTATTCCATCTTACACCAACGAAGGTAATTTTTTCCTTAAATTCTAAGCTAAATATTATCTCTAACAATTTTTTTTTTCAATATTAGGTTTTGATTTTCAACTTTTTAGTAAGATGAGTTT
The DNA here is from genome assembly GCA_030737875.1 of Allium sativum. Classification (NCBI taxonomy): domain Eukaryota; kingdom Viridiplantae; phylum Streptophyta; class Magnoliopsida; order Asparagales; family Amaryllidaceae; genus Allium; species Allium sativum. Next base: position 35,437,039 of record JASFAX010000020.1, on the reverse strand, counting down.
TCTAATAATATTGTATAAATATCTAAATTAACGCCTTTATTTTTTTCCACCTATTCTTTGAGTTATTTGGATTATTTTATTTATATACTTTCCCTTAAATTTACTACTCTGAAAAAATATTTCATTTCTCCTGTCCTTACTCCCATGGTTTAGTAGCATCTTTTGTTTACAAAAAAACAATATTTTATGCTTTGTATCTTCCTAATTTCTTTGCTTCTAAAGAAATAACAAAATAAAAAAAAAGTTTCTAATGAATTCACTATTACTATTTCTTTGTTCTATGCATTGAAATATCAAAATATCTCATGCATAATCAATGTTCCTTCTATTCCATCTTACATCGGTGAAGGTATTTCTTTTCCTTAAGTTCTAAGATAAATATTATCTACATCATTTTTTTTCTCAATATTAGGTTTTGATTTTCAATTTTTTAGTATAATGAATTTTCTATTCTCATTGTACAAATATCTCGATTAACACCTTACTTGATTTTTGTTTCAGTATATGTAATTTATTTTTTATTTGCATTTCTTAGTGAATTTTTCTTATTCAATTATGCGTGATGAATTTGGTTTCCTTAATTAGTTTAAACTTAAATCAATCATGCATGAGGTAATTCATTATGTATTTACCATTATTAAAAATTGTATGCCACTAATTGTATATTGACAATAAATAACAAAATATGAATTTTAACAAAGGAAAGTGATTTTATAAAATGCAATATCATATGCTTCAAATACAAATATATTATATATTCTATTATATGAATGCTCTTCCTCTAAAACCTTTCAGTTTCGTTTCTTCCGAAAAATCATTATCCTGACATTTGCCCTGAGAAATAAATCAATGGTGGAAAAAAGAGTTTAAGCATATGTCTCTCGGTTTTCTACAGTAATGTGCATTCCATTCACTTTAGACATTCACTATTTGAAGAATCCCGATTAATTTTTATAGTTTACATTCCCCAAATTCATTTCACAGACTTTCTATAATTACCACCAACTGAATGCTTCTTTATCATTCTTATTATTAGTTTTATTATATACATAAAGTTAAATAGAATTAATTTTAATTTTTTAGTAATCAAGCACTTTCTCTTCGTAGTATGACTCCTCATTTTCCCTTCTTAACACTACTCCATTCAAATATAAATTCCACAATTAATATTCAAAAGTGTTCATTTCTATATCTAGGCACATGTATATATTCAGTTATATACATATGTGTGTATATATATAATGCAATAGTATTCTCTACTTTTCAATCAATCTAAGATTAAACCCTCACAGCTTATTAGTTCTAGAAAAATCATTACCTTTACTACTTCTAAAATAAATATTAACACTATTTATTAATTTTGGAGAATTGAAAGGTCGCACTTTCTTTTAGTCATTTGGATTAATTTGTTACTATGCTTTCTCTCAATTTTACTTAGAAAAAACATTTCATTTTCTCCTATCCGTACTTCCATAACATTAATTACATCTTCTCTATACACAGACTATATTGTATGCTTCATACCTCCCTAATTCTACTGCTTTATAATAAAAAATAAAATCAAAAATCAAAATAAATTATGATGAATTCATTATGAATAATATTTGTTTTATGAATTGAAAACTCAACTTTTCTCATGCAAAATCTATGTGCCTTCTATTCCGTCTTACATCGGTGAAGGTAATTTGTTTTCCTTAAGTTATAAGCTAAATATTATCGACATCACAATTGTTTTTTTTTTTAAATTAGGTTATGATTTTCAATATTTTCAATCTAATGAGTTTTCTAATTTTATTGTATAAATATCACAATTAACGCCTTACTTGACTTTTGTTCTTCAGTGCATGTAATTGATTTTTTTAGTTTGCAGTTGGATTCAATATCAAAGTGGTATATAAGGTTGGATAAATTACCATATGAGTGAATTTTTCTTATTTTGATAGGCGTGATGAATATATTTTCCTTAATTAATTTAAACTTAAAATCGATCATGTATGAACTAATTAATTGTATATTTACCATTATGAATAATAGCATGCTAATAATTGTATATCGACAATAAATAACATAATATGATTTCAATGAAGGAAAGTGATTTTATTAAATCTAATATCATATGCTTCAAATATGAATTTACAAGAGGGATTATATATGTCTTTTGAGTGTAATAACAAAAACTATAATGAGATTTTCAACATAAATTTGAATTAGAGTATTAATATTTAAAAGTATTTATATATTTATAGACACATTACATTTCCTTTTAATTAGCGTATTAATGGCAATTATGTTTACCTTTAATAATATTATTAATGGTAATGGTAATTATGCTTGCATTCAATAATCACATTAATGTTAACTAATTTACTTAATTATTTTCATAGATTAATTAGTTTTGAATTCAAAATTCAAAATTAAAAGTATCTTAATTCATGTTTATAAATAGCTGTGTGCACAAAAAATTATATTCATAAGCATTTTGACATATTATTTGTAAACTAAATTTATATGCATTTGCTTCATAAACAAGATTAACAAATTACTAAACTTATAAAAATAAACTTTCCAGTTTCAATGTACATGAAAGACCCGTGTTCCTTTGAAAACCTTTAGGTTCCGTTTCTACCATAAAAACACTATGCTGACATGTGTTCAAAGGAAAATAATAATGGAAAAGTGAGTTCAGACATGTGCCTCGCTCAGTTTTCCATAGCAGCGTGTCTTCCGTCCCCTTTTAGGTAGTCACAATTTAAAATTTTCACTATTAATGTTAATAATTCATAGTCCCAAATTCATTTTCGTATACTTACTAAAATCATTTTCAACTGAATGCTTCTTTATCATTCTTATTATTTATTTTATTATATATACATAAGCTGTAGTAATATATATAAATTCTTTAAGTCTAAGAACTTTTCTTTATTGTTTGGTTTCTTAGTTTCACTTCTTAACACTGTCTATTTGGATATAAATTGAACGATTAATATTCAAATGTTTCATCTCTATATTTTTATCATCTACAAGTTCAAATTATTGTTAGTCACGTGTACCTATTGTAACATATATATATATATATATATATATATATATATATATATATACACACGTACGTATGTATGTATGTATAAAGAAAATGAGGCCATTATTATTCTTTGCTTATAAAAAGGGGAAAATTTTCTTGTGAATTCATTTTGACTGACTCATTGTTTTGTGCATTGAAATCTTAACTTTTCTCTTGGAGAATTCATGTGCCTTATGTTCCATCTTACACCGGTAATGATAAAAAGTTTTTTCGAAATTCTAAGAAAAAATATTATTTCCATCAAAATTGATTTTTTTTTTGAAATATTAGCTCTTGATTTTTTTTTTTTTGTATGTTGAGTTTTCTAATATTATGGTATAAATATCTCAATTAACACCTTACTTGATTTTTATTTTTTAGTACATGTAAACAATTTTCTTATCTGCATTTTTTTAGCAAGGTTCGATATTAAAATGATATACAAGGTTAGTTAAATTGTAGTATGAGTGGATTTTTCTTATCAGCTGGGTGTTATAACTTTGTTTTTCTTCTTTATTTTTTAATTTTTTTTAAACACAATCAATTATGGTAATGAACTAATTCATTATATATTTACCATTGTAAAAATGGATATATTAGTATTTGTATTTTGACAACAAATAGTAAAATATGTTTCCAACAAAGGCAAGTGATTTTTTGAAACACATCATGTGCTTAAAACATGAAATTACAAGAGTTATCATATATGTCTTTTGTGTACAATAACAAAACATAATAGGGGAATTTTTAACATAAATTTGGGTTAAGTTATTCCATAATTTCAATTTTGTTAATTGAATCAAAATATAATTTTTAGGAATGATTATATACACACACACATATGTTTCCTTTTAATTGACATACTTATAGTAACTAATAATAATTATGTTTTCCTTTAGTTATCATATTAATGGTAATTATATTTACCTCAATTATAACAAATCTATCAAATTTAAAATAATAAATACATTAATTCAATTTTACTAACAGCTTTATATCCTAAAAATTCATATTCATTATCACAGTGACTATATGTTTGCATTTATTTATATGTAAATTTTTAATGTCATTAACAATTTATAAATTGAATTACAATTATATCATTTATTTGTTTTGTTCAATTTTTTGATGCATAGTGATTTGAGTATATTTCCTCGAAAAATAATGATTTGGGTATAATAACTATAAATCAAAATTGTGAACATTTTCTTCACAAGCAAGGTCGACAAATTATTGAAAATATAAATTATGTAGAGTCCAAGCTTTAAAGTACCATAATGTTATATTTTTTAAATGTGTATGTTTTTAAATTCTTATTTCTCACATTATTAAATTTTAAAACAACAAAAAAACATGCTAATTTTTTGTACACAAATTATACATAAATTAGATAATATGTATAATTTAGTTAATTTAATTTTTTTCTACTGAAAGGTGAACAAAGTTGACTTGCCTCTATCAGATTCCATGTGTTTAACAAATTTATCACTAGAGTTATAATTATAATCCCAAAGATATTGATGTTAGTTTGAGACCTTACATTTTTAGTTAAATATTAGTTTGATAAATCACTTTTAGCTTTGCTTCAGAGAGAAATGAATATTCTCTTACTATATGTCCATAATATTAAAGTGTTAACTATAATTCAATTCTCAAATTGATTCCAATTAATTATTTTAACTATGAACAAATAGAATATTCAGGTCACCGTGTCATTGATTAATCCTAAACAGGAAAATAGTGTGAAGGAAAAAATTGTTAATATCTAAACATATTTTGTATGAATATAACATTAAATTCAAATTGTTAATAATTTCCTAATAGTTTGGATTTAATCAAAAATTAGTTAATATCTTTAATTTTAAGTTTATGTTCTCAGTTTTTTATATTCAATGTAAATTAAAATTTTCATAGTGATTGGAGACAATAATGTATTAAGTTATGTAGGTTTCAGAAGAAAAAATTCAACCACCTCGGCGTCATACTTATTAATGATTTTTTGTAACCTTAAAAAGAATATGTGGTAAAGATTCTTCGTGCTCTAAAATGCAGTAACGTCATATGATCCTCAAAATACGTCAAATGATCCTTAGAATATTATAAAACATTTTAAAAATAGTGATTGGAGATATTCATCTATAATGTCTTCATGTTTATCCAAAAATATTTTTGTGTTGTGACATTAGTTATCTTCTAGCGTATCTTATATCGTATTTTCTCATTTATTAGATTTGCATGAATATTTGAATTAAAGAGTAACATACATTGGTTATTCCAAAAAAAAAAAATACATTGGAATGATGTTTGCAGTACTCTGGCACTATTAGAAAAATAATAAATATGTGTGTTTAGTACTTAAACGGTTAACATCTTATGAATAACTGATAATTGATGTTATTTGTTGTATAAACCATCATGTTGTATAAGTATCAATTATACTATGTGCTTCACGATTATTCAATTTGATTAACAAATAATAATAGTTAATAATAATTTAGGAATATTTAATCAAAAATTACATTCCATAAACATGTTACATAACATTTATATAAATTAAATAAAAATTAAAAATACACTGCTAAGAAAATATATGGTGAACCCCGTGTGCGTAGCACGGGTTCGCACTAGTTTAAATAATAGGATAAAATATATTTATTTCTGAATTAGTCAGAAATAGTGGAATTGACAATATTGTGTAAACTGGACAGTTGAAAATATATAATTCAGTTATATTGAATTATATTGACGAATATATTTATATAAGCCAATTGAATTTATAATTTATAATATAATTAAAATAGAGCTCGAAATGGCGCTGCAGTTCGCTATTTGGCGATTTGAACATCAACTGAATGTACATGATTCGTTTTAAGCCGGATTTCTGTGAAACAAGAAACGTGTGGAGCTGGTGGAGTATATCTTTCTAGTGGAAGAGAAAAATCGGGATTTCGTCGTGTAGATTTTGATTCACGTCCAAATCAAATTTTAGAAAAAGTCGCTATGGATTTCCTTTATAATTTGCGACGCTTTATATACGTTATAAATCGATTTTTCGACACGAACTGAATATCGATCAAATCGGAATTCTGGAAATCAAGTCATAAATTCTGGCAGGATATTCTGGAGCCATACGACATCGTCTGTGGATATATACGAGAATATTAATTTATTAATATTTAATTTAATAATATTTAAATATATTTATATATTTAAAAGGTCAGTTCAGTGCTTGAAAAATAGCCAGTTTTTCATACGACCTCAGAATTCGACGAAACCAATTTTGTTGGATCCGCAATATCAAATAGTTGTTAGATTTCCAGTTTCGTGATTTTTAGAGTCACTGTGTGGCCGTACGGATTTTTAGAGTGAAAAACAGTCAGTATTTCGACGGTTAAAAATACGCTGTGTAAGCATACAGAGTCGGAATTCGACGAAACCAGTTTCGTTGGGACCGTAATGTCGAACTGTAGCCGCATATCCAGTTTCGAAATTTTTGGGTATTGTATGGAGACATAGGAAATTTTAAAGTGAAAATCAAGCTAGAAATCAATTAAAATAATAATACTGATACCCTATAAATACAACACAACATCTCTAAACCTAAGTCAAGCCATTTCCTCAGTCAAAAACATCCGCCGTAAGTCCTTCTTTCTCAAACATGAAAATTCGATCCTCATATAATTAATAGAAATCAAAATAAAAATTTATAAATTTCCTCATAAATATATTTGTAATCGCCTTGAGTTGCTCTCCATTCTGGTAAGTTTTTGGTTGAGCTCGAGATGCTTTCCGTCGATGTCAAACTTTGACAGAACCACTAGGGTCTGATTTTCCAGAAGATTTAAGCATCGTTGCTCGGATTGGAGGTGATATTTGGATTCAAGATGAGATTTGGGTTCGGTGATGACTTTCTGGCAAGGTCCGGTCGATTGGAGTTGAAAGCGACGGGGGATGAACTCGATTTAGGGCTACAGGTCGGTTTCAGGGAGGGACGTCGAGTGGGTGTCTACGGGTATGAAGATGATGAGAGGGAGAAGAGAAGATCAATGGCATTAACGGTTTGTGGTTTAAGTGAGTTTGGAGGAAGCAATTGCGATCAGAAGTTGTGATAATGGTGTGAGCATAAGGTACCTGGAAGCTTGATTCGGTGTTGAGGAAGAAGGGCACATGTACGGGTTGGGTTTTAAAGGGGAACTGGGCCGAGAAAACTCAAGGTAAGGCCCAAGTAGAAAATAAACCCAAGTATTTATATTTAAATGTATTGAAACTTGTAAATCTAATATCGGAGTCATACGATATCAGAATTTCGAACCGTAAGTTGCGTTGGGATCGTATGGACGGGAGCAACACAACGAGACTGACCGGGAGTGAATCCGAGCTCGTTACAATTTATGGCGAAATAAATTGTCCAACTGAATCAAATAACGCAATCCGTTATTTAACGATTAACGCGCCTATGTGAGTAAAACTCACCAACTCTGAACAGTTTATATTTTCATGTTGTATTTTTAGAACTGTTAGATATTGACTGATTGACTGTATATTGACCATTTGATTGAACTACTAGTCAGTTAGTTGAATTTCTATATTGATTCTGTTTATCAGAATATATCATATGGAACTGCAAGTGATGTAAATTTTATTGTGTAACATCTATGGATGCAGGAGAACAGGTTGGAGGAATCCAACTGGATTCCTCAACAGTTATTTTATTGTTTTTCATATATTTTAATAAATGATGTGAATTATAACCTGTTGTTGATTGTGTGTGTATGGACGAGATTGAACATCGTGATTTGATATGATTGAATACCATAACATACCGGAATGTAGATAAGGGAATTTTCAAAGTGATATTGAAAACAACATATTTATAAAATGGGATATTTATAAATAAGAGATATTTATAAAGTGGAATATTTATAAATAAGAAATGTTTATAAATTGGAATATTTATAAATGGAGATATTTGAAAAGGAAATAAATTCAAAACATTTCTTTTTGAATGGAAAGGCCTGTGTGGCGAGTTTGGGGATTTTCCCGATGCTTCCGATACAAAGGAGGTTATGGCGAATTTTCCCGGGAATTTAAGGAGTTAGAATATTTCAAAAATAAATTTGAAAAGGAAATATTTGTAAAGCATTTATAAATAGAATGGGAAAGGGAACATTATAAAAAAGGAAATCATTTTAAAGTGTAAAACCGTTATTTAAAAGTAAATCTTTTCAAATGAATAAAACGTTGTTAAAAAGGAAATCTTTATAAAGTAAATAAAGTAAATCGAATATGATATTCGAAAGGAGAAATCGAATATGTTATTCGAAAGGAGAAATCGAATATGGTATTCGAAGTTAGTTAATCGAATATGGTATTCGAAGTTAGTTAATCGAATTAGTTATTCGAATAGAGTTAAATGGAGTTAATCGATTAGAGTTAAATCAAATGAGTTGATCAAATATAGTTTATTCGAATAAAGAAAAGGAGTTAATCGAATATTAGTTATTCGAATAGAGTTAAACGGAGTTAAATAGAGTTAATCGAATATAGTTTATTCGAATAGAGTAAAGGAGTTAATCGAATATAGTTTATTCGAATAGAGTTAGAGGTGTTATCGAATATAGTTTATTCGACAAGAGTTAAGTGAATTAGTTAAGTTAAACTAAGTGAAATTAGTAAAGTGAATTGGTTAAGTTAACCAAAGTGAATCAGTCGAGTTAATCAAAGTGATTAGTTCAGTTAATCGAGATTAGTAAATCAAGTTAGGTTAATCGAGTTGAATTAGTCTGTCGAGTTAATAAATTGAGTTAGTCAAACCAAGTTAAACCAGTTAAAGTTAAATAAGTTGAGTTGATCGGGTGGTTCGACCAAGTTAGTCGAGCCTAGTTAATCGATTCGAATTGGTCGAACCAATAAGTCGAGTTAAGTTAGTCAAGTTAGTCGAGCCTAGTTAATCGAATCGAATTCGTCAAACCAAGTAAGTCGAGTTAGTCGAGTCAAGTTAAGTTAGTCGAGTTAAGTTCGTCGAGTTAAAGTTATCGATTTTAGTTTCATCGAAAGGAGTTATCGATGTTAGTTTCATCGAAAGAAGTTATCGATGTTAGTTTCATCGAAAGGAGTTATCGATGTTAGTTTCATCGAAAGAAGTTATCGATGTTAGTTTCATCGAAAGGAGTTATCGATGTTAGTTTCATCGAAAGGAGTTATCGATGTTAGTTTCGTCGAAAGAAGTTATCGATGTTAGTTTCCTCGAAAGGAGTTATCGATGTTAGTTTCATCGAAAGGAGTTATCGATGTTAGTTTCATCGAAAGGAGTTATCGATTATAGTTTAATCGAAGTGAGATTTTCAAATATGAGATATTTGAAAAGGAAGAGTTATCGAATATTAGTTATTCGAAGAGAGATTATCGAATATCGTTTATTCGAGAAGGAGTAATCGAATATTGGTTATTCGAAGAAGAGTTAATCAAACAGAGATTTCTCGAAGAGAGTTAATCGGCAAATTCGATTATATCGAATTCGGGAAAGTACTTATACTTTCCAGTGTTTAAATAGAAATTTATTTATTTATAAATAAATAAATGTTAGGTTTATTATTCACCAATAAGAATAGATGTTATAATTAAAGTTAGATAATTCGAAAGTAGGGATTATAGCGATATTGTTATAACCAATGTTTTAAATATAGAAGTGGATTAGTAAAATTGAATCCGAGAAAAGCGTAAAGAAGTTGTTAAAGATTAAAAGATAAACTTTGACCATTTCGAAGTTATAACGTTGTTCAGTTAAGGTCTGAGAGGTAATTATACCCCAACTTGAGTGACTTCCTTCTTAACTAAGAAATGGTAAGGTTTGATCGTAAAGGAGTTTTGGAAATGTTTTCCAAACGAGAATCAGAAATGTTTTCTGATAAAAGAAAATAAGAATTTAGAATATAGGGAAACAGGAGATAAGTAAATAAATGAACTAAAGAGATTAATGTTAAATGATGTTTGTTCGATATAATTTCCATCTGGGAATAATATCGTTGTTTGCACACTTGTTTTTCTTTGATAGTTAACTCACAGACTATCGAAGTTTTGACCATTTTAACGTTGTTAATATGGAGACACCGGTTGGATTATTATCCAAAGAACCACTCTATATTGGCATAAGCGTCGCGAATCATATATGCCAAAGATAATTGAAGACGGAGTAAAAATTCAAGGGCTATCCTGTTTACAGAATAGTGCCTTCGGTTTGTCCAGTCGCAGGACAACTTGTATGGACGAAGGTCTGACAGAGTATATCCAATGGATCGCGTAAGTTGATCTGTTCAAACGTATTCACGTTTGGTGGCGGAGGAATTCGTTTCTCTTAGCTGTATACCCGTGTTATTTTTGGATAAGTTAATTTGTGATTTGGCGGGTATGACGATGTGACATTTCTAAGTGAATGAAGATGGATGTCTGACATAGTATTTCCAGACAGTCACGTACATTGATTTCTTCAACTATACCAAGAGTGGAAGCGGAGAAGGAAACTTCTTTAGCTAACACGTAATATACTGTTGTAGGCGTCAATTAGTGATTTTCGATGGATCTGACAATGTGGCATTCGAAGTGAATCTGATGTGATGATAAAGCGTAGCTTCTAGCCTCATCAACCGGTAAATGACAGAAATCGGGCAAGCAGCATGGCTAAGTCGGTCGCACCGAAGTAGGGTGTATAATCACCTATCTAGTGAATATTCATTTGTTTCTTAAATCTATCAATGCTGTCCCATATATATATACGGGAACGGTTGCTGATCCCAACCGTTGGTGATGTACATTCGATACACTCAAGCGAAATGAGTAGTCGGTCATGTGTGGCTGAGTTGCAAGATGTTCTTGTTGAACTCCAGTGTATCGTTCCTAGAGTACACTGATCGGAAGGTGGTTCCATACCTTGTCATAGTTGGAAATCCAATCATCCAATACGTGCTTGCGATTTTGATTTGTATACCATATATGTAGTAACGTGAGATGCAAGCGTTTCTGCTAGATTGATATCTATTTGTATTTAGACATTATTATAATATCAGAATGATATTGATTTGAAAAGTTATTTGGATTCTCATAAGGGAAAAACCCGTTCCGTATTTACGCCGTGGTCTTATGAGATATCATATACCTGTTTAAATGATTTGAGTTTATTCACACCAGTCCCATGACTGACCCGGAGTTTATTTGTTGTTTTCCCTAAACTCTTGGGTGCCTAAATTTGTACGGGCAGTCAAGTAGTCGGGATTTTTCAGATACACTTGGAGAGCTTGGATCAGGAGGCTTCAGGATTCTATAGCTATAGTTATTTCCGCTGTGTTGTAAGTGCTGTACTCTGATAAGTGCTATTGTATACATAACTGTTATATTTCAAAGTTATGTTATCTATTATATGTTATTCGTTCCGCTGTGAGGTTCGTTTTACTCTGATGTTGTGTTCTTCTTCTTCTTCTATTCTAAGTTTCTATCTTATCTATTCCCACCTTCTAATTTCTTTCATTAATTACCGGGATTTTTCGATGTTTTTGGTTATCGACGTCGGGCTTACGTCGATAACCAAAGCCGCTCAAAATCCGGGTCACTACAGAAAACTCTACATCCTCCGTTTTTCTTCTCCAATCTTTTTCCAATCGTACTTGGGTTTTTATGTAAATATCTTCCCTATTTTCCTGTCAAGCACATCCCACATAAAAAAAATCTTTTGTTACTGATTTCCTCTTCATCTTATCTTGGAAATTTTCCATTCTTATTTATCTTTTCTCATACCTTTCCTTTTTTTTTGCTTTACTAAATTTTCTATTTCTTTTTCAAATCACAAAACTGGAGAAGATTTGGACAACTATTTTCTCAATCGCGTTTATAACTTGTTCTTACCTATAAGGTCAGTTCTGTCTCTTACTATAAGGTGCCAACATCTACTCTATTCTTATTTTCTACGACGTATTTTGTCCACCCACAGAAGTATTTTAAAATAATTTATCAAAAAGGGTTGTCATAAGAATAGAGATTTCAAATCTTTCTTTATTAAAAATTCTTGTATGAAATGTAACAAGAAAACTAGCGAGCTACACATGCTCTATAGTATGCACCTTTTACTGAGAAAATTTTACTTTAGATAAAGTTTTCGCAAGAAATCACCATTTTCAAAATATACCCCATTTTACTTTTAAAACTCAATATGTACATCTTTATATATTTTAAAATTAAAACTTTTAAGATTAAAACTTTAAAACACCGTAAACCATTTTCCCAAAATTTTTATAATTTCAAGTTCTTGAAACTTAACAATGGGTTAGACTCAAAGCGGATTTCCAATTTTTTAGGCTTTCCTAGACACTCCCCAAGGACAGTTCTCTCGTCTATATGTATTCCTAATCCATTTTCCTCTTCTCAACCTTTTTCCAATTTAAAAGATTTTCAAGCCCACTAACCCAAAGTACTAATCATATGGGATTCACTTTCCTCCATACAAAGTATATTGTAGGCTCTCTAACCAATTTACTTAAGGGTCTCGAATTTCAATATTCATTGCTTTAGTGTACAAAACAACATCCCATTTCTAATTATATTACGCTCTTTCTATTTAATGGGTCCCTCTATGGATTTAGGGACATAATATATATTTATAATTTTAAAAATATAAATACGTTCACTCACTATTTATATAGGAATCCTAAACCTAAGCTCTGAGACTAGATGTGACAACCATAATTTCGACAGACCGGTTTTTTTTTCAAAATTCCAATCTATTGAAACTCGGATTGGTTTGCTCTGGTTCCTGCAGAAAAGACAGAGACATACAATATGTCACAGCTCAGAAAACATCTCATAGCGGAATGGATAAAATGTAATATAAATGAAGTATAGCCTTACCGTATTAACAATACTGCTTAACCAGTATCCCAAGCTATAATGTTTCATGTCCCTGCCACTAATCTAACCTGCGAGTATGTTGTGAGGAGGGGGTCAGGACACAAGTTCTTGTGACTAGATTTAAACTATACACTTTGGATAATCCTACGTATATCATTTTATCATATTACCTTATTTATTAGGTTACTTGGGTTAACAACACTCTAGGATTACACATATGTCATACCCATTTACTTCCCAGCGAACTAAAACAATACAGTTATGTGTAGCTACCCTAATATCGAGGTACACCCCATGGAACCCAAATCGCACGGTCTCCACCGTAACACTACCGCAGTATACGCAGTCCCTCATCCTACGTCGTAGTGACGTACAGATACGAATACTACGTTATGCATATATCTATCATTACTATGCTACGCAAACCTACGGACTACCAACTTTGTTCGAATCATACTCCATAACAGAGTAATGCCCTCAAGTCTAAGATACACCACCCAGAGCCGATATGCATGTCTCTAGACTGTCCACCATAAGTATCTTCATTTGCTGCTTGATTCCTCAATCGCACTTCTCGTAATGTGCACCAAGTTTCATGGCAGGGTGATACAAGAAACACAGAACTCGATTAGGAGCTTTTCCATATCTGTATGGGCCCGTCTCTAAAGAGCCTTTATATACAGACATACCTAGGGTCTATTTTCGTTGTGACTATGGCCCCACCTCGGCCCCTCCCTCAACTAGTAAAGACTACCAGAGCTAAGCGACCGCCCCTACGCAAACAATCTAAACATCCATGTGTTGTCTCCCTTCAACCCTGTGCCCCCATAGTGAAGGGTGAAATGGTATCTTGGGTTTAGCTCGATTCTTTCTGCGTCCCACTGACTGTCGATGACGAGTATCCGACGATCTACTATCCTTGTTGGTCGTGACCCTCCACATACCTGTTGAGGCAACCGCTGAATCACCCTGTTGTCACCGGGTTACAGTATTCTGACTGCATTGCAACATCTGCATTCAAGGCCCACGCACCTAGTAGTTACCTGCATAACCAACCTCTGCGAGCGTAGCCTAAAACATCTGTCACCATACAGAGTACTACTAAGAGCACCTTACATACCTCAGGAAGCCGCGTGCTTCCCTTTCCAGTCATCTGGAGATGTAAGAACAATCAGATGAATGTGCGCTCCCCTCATGCTTTACAACACCTCGATGATCTGCATGTCAGGTTATCCACCCTCAACCGTACAGACTGGTCTAAGCGCCTAACTTTAGCATGTTGTTAGACCTTATGTCTAAACATTCCTTTATGCGCTTACTTCACCTCACTAGGTTTCCAGTTTACTTGGTTACTCCCATTTATATTGAATTCTTATTCAAATTACCAAGTTTCTCTTGCTTATTAATTTAAGTCATACAACTAAATCCATTTAAGTTTATTAATAAGCCCCAGCATGTTATTCTCGAGATTGCGGCCCAAGGTCTGTAATCTACAATCTCTTTTACAATCTTTTTTGATTTCATCATTACAATAAGATGTTTTTATTTAATATGTAATTAAGTATGTCCAATTCATATGTTTTCTAATTAACATGTCACTTACCATTTATGATTAAATATAACTTATTTTTTTTCATAAGTTTTCCTCATTCTTTCTAATTTAATAATAATTCCATTTTACGTTGTCAATAAAATTTGTCGTTGTTTACTTATTAACTTAGTTCAACTAACTATGGCCCAATAATAAGTTTCTCTACCTGTTTATTATAACCTATGTTATAATTTCCTCTTGTCACTAAAACGCTCTTATCAATGGATTTCAGACTTGCAAGCTTAAATATCACTTAATTTATAATTAAGTACTATATATTTTCCCTATTTTTTTAACTGGTTTCAGGTTCCCCCTTTACTGATTACTTAATTTGCAACTAGGCATTCCTTAACTCAGTTCGCCAGTTATCCCATCCTAACCAAAGTTATAATATTCACTTGTCCCTAGGACAAGTCTACCTATAATACAACATTTTCATTACTGTTATTTATAATAGTTTATTATCATTCCCCTTTTAAACCATTTTCTTTTGCTGTTGTATTCCAGTATCCTTCATTCACTATAATATATATCCCTTATTTTATTTAAGGAAAGCACTTATGCACCTTATCGGTTTGATAGAAGGAATCAGTGATTTATTTTCACAACGTATTCCCAACTAAATCCATGGTAACAATTAATTTCTTTACTTTTCTTTATTTACCGCGGCTTATTTGCAACAACATTTTCAGAAATAGGTCATTTAGGGAGATACATCACTTTTCCTTCTTATCACACTAATACAGTTCTTTACATCCCTTCCTTTCTTATTTTATGAGTTAGAAATTTAATTATCATCATTTTTATTTATACTTATCTTGTTATATACATATATTTATATATATATAAGCACTAGACCTCTCACACTAAGCCTACACTTGTGGAAGCTGGATTTGCCGGGCAGGTCCGGGCAGACTTCTACCACAAGTTGAATTAACCTCGTGTCCTAGCACTATTACATGATTTTTTAATTATTTTTGCACTTCGGCCCCTCACATTAGGTTCAACATTAGTGGCTGCTGGATATGCCAGTCGAGTCCGGGCAGACTTTCGCCACTAATGCAACCTAACCTCGTGTTATACGTGCAGTTAAAATTTCTAATTGTAATCCTAGGCATATTCATCTTTATTCAATCATTAATGTTCATATCAAAATTGCACTCCCAAAGTAAAGTCTCAAAACATAATATTTGTTGTGTTCCAAAAATTCCATAACAATTCATTCAAATTTATGAAAACTTTAGCATGTTATCCTTTTTACTGTAATCTAGTTTACATTAATCTAATTTTGAATGTCATCCAAACTTTGTCTATATTTCATCGCATGTCCTTTTTAACATATGTTTAATCCTATTTTGACATGTAAACATTCAATTGGTTAATTATTCAAATCCATCAATCTAAACATGTCTTTTATTCTATAATATGCCGCAAGTGAAACAAATAATTATAACAACAACAGTTATTGCCCATGTTCTAACCATTTCTAACAAGTTGTTTTTTTAACTTGTAATCATTCCAATAATTTAATAGATTCAACATATGAATTTCTTGATCTATTCATATTAACGTCCCAACTTGTTATAATAGCAGTTTATAATTAAACTGGCAATTTCACAATTTATTAAAAGGGGAATGCTAAATGATAGTCATAACATTATCTAAAGGCTAAAGTTTAAACCAACTTACCTTTAAGATTTCCCCAATTTTTTGATCTGATCTGTTCCATCATCCATGGTTTCCCCTTTTTTCCCTTCGATTAGATTCACAACCTTGCTTTGAATAATCTTTTATTAACGTTGATCCTCTCCTCCGGATGTGGATTCATAACTTTCTAGGATAATATTTTAATTTTACAATAGAATTGGGAAGAGAGAGAGAGAGCCATGCTAGAGCTCCAGCGCAACCGCCAAATTATATGGTTTAGGGTCAGTTCAAAGGTCTTATTTATAGGAGTATGGAGCAAGAAGGACCCTTAGATTTAATCAAAACTCCATCAAAGCTAACCACATAATAGGACCAATAGTAAATGGCCACATCTCAACAAAAACAAACGTTCACCAATCAAAACTGGCTACGTGTGTTGAATGATGCGCAGGAGTTGACACCCCTGCTTGGGTGTCGATACATGTGCCGACACCCCTATGGTGGTGTCGACACCTCTGCCATATATATATATATATATATATATCTTTTGATTTGAAATTTGATTTATTTATAATACATGTAATCCCCTTGCATATAAATCAAATTTCAAACATTCCTTCTTTGTTTGCTTCTTTGTTCGTACGCCACCCTTAATTTGAATTAGGCTCATTTGTATTTAACACTTATGCGTACAATAATCTTTTATATGCAAACAATATTTATCTCAAACCAATTAATATGTACATATATGTATGTATGTATGTATGTATGTGTATGTATACATATTCCTCTTTTGAAACATTCTCCCAATTAAACCTCTAATTAACACTTTTCATATTGAAACATTGTTTAATTAAACCGTCTTCCCACTAAGCCACTTTTAGCTGCTTTCACACTAAGCCAGTTTTTAGCCATTCCCTTAAAAAAAAAATGGCACTGGGGGGGATCGAACTTTAAACCTCTTGTATGCAAGTCAAATGTTCCAACCAACTGAACCACTTGGTCTTTTGTTAAAAAGGCTTAGAAAGGTGGTAGACATTATTCTTTTCTCAAACCTTTTTTTTTCATGTTTTGTTGCAATAATTAATTTAAAGATATCTCTTTGATTCTAAATCAGTTTTCTGTAAACTATAGGACTAAATTGACCAGAAAATTGCCATGAATGCAGTGATGCTAATTTCGTGACTAGATTCTGGAAGCTCTTCAAATTTTCCTTTTTATTTTTTTTAATGTTCGCATGCAATTTCAATTGCATTGCATTTCTTCTCATTTCCTGTATTGCATGTAATCTCTTTTATTAATCTTTTTCTTCATTTCACTGCATGAACTTATTACATGCAATTATATTATTATTTATTTTTCCCTTTAAATATATCTATGCATATAATATATATATATATATATGCATATTTTTATATTTTTAATTGCATTACAAATGTGGGGTGTTACAATCCCACTACTTACCTAGGCCCTAAAAAGAAATTTCTCTTGTCAACATAATCATGCCGCCACCAACATAGTAAGAAACGAAAAGAAAATCACCTCTTGAAAATCAAAAAAATTCCTATAAGTTTCAATAAATACTAGAACAATATATTTGGAATCAGGAGGAGTTCCTCCTCACGCTCTCGTCCATTTTGCAGTGTTCAACGCAAGGCTAGTTCGCTGGTTTTAAAACAGCATTGATTAGGGTTATCAAATTCCTTCAATAGGAGCATTGATGGTTGAAGTGAATATTGTTTTCTTATTTAGAGATGGATTTAGCAATGATTTTGAATTTTTGATGAATTTATGGGAAAAAAGGAGTCGCGTCTTTTACTGAAGGGTGCTGGAGTCACGACTTCATCGAGGTGATCGAGCTTGATCATTTGATGAGAGGTTGAGGGAGTTTTTGTAGGAGATTTGAATGGTGTGTTTGGATTTGTATAACGTGAAGAATTCAGGGCAGTGGAAGGGATCGAAGATACAGCAAGTGGTTTGAAGATGCGTTAGGAAATACTGGAAGCGAA
This sequence comes from Allium sativum, assembly GCA_030737875.1. NCBI lineage: Eukaryota > Viridiplantae > Streptophyta > Magnoliopsida > Asparagales > Amaryllidaceae > Allium > Allium sativum. The sequence goes on along the minus strand of JASFAX010000020.1, from coordinate 35,418,837 downwards.
TATTAATCGGAGAAGAAGAAGTAAGCGTCTACAGTAGGAATTAGGCCGGGTTGAAATGTTGAGGCCCATATTAAATTAAATTAAATTTAATCTATTTAAATAGTTATATAAACTTGTAAATTAAATATCTCGATCATATTGTACCAGAATTTCAAACGGTCAGTCATGTTGGGATCGTATGGACGAGTGCAACACAATGGAAGTGATTTGGAGTACTTTGGAGCTAGTCCCAATTTATGGTGGCACAAAATGCCTGAATGGACAAATCGACCGTTATTAGTTATTTGACGATAAACGACCAAAGTGAGTATAAATCACTAACTCTGTCTAGTTTATTATTTTATAAACATAATTTAGTATTGATAAATGATGATGATTTATGTGTGATGATTGTTTGAATGAATTGCTAATCAATTGGTTGAAAATATAGATAACGATATATATATATCATTAATTGATTCTATTTATCAAAATATTTCATATTGAAATGAAATTGATGTTATTTATATTGTTTAACAACTGTGGATGCAGGGAAACAGGTTAGAGAGATCCAACAGGATTCCTCAATATTTATAATACTGTTTGTTTTCGTATATTGTGATGTATGATGTGATATATATTCTGTGATTGATTATGATGACACTGGTCGTTTCATTTGGTATTTTAAATACCATAAGTAATACTGGAGTGTAAAAGGGAATTTTCAAAGTGTATATTGAAACAAAAATATTTATGTAAAATTAAAGGATTTTGTAAAAAGAAATTTTAGAAGTGGATATTGAATTTTCAGATTTTATAAAATCAAGCGGATTTTATAAAAGGAGATATTTGAAAATTAAATAAGAAACTTTGATATAAAATTATTTGCACTTATATAGAACTTTAAAAGGCTGATTTTTGTTAAAATACTTAATGGAAGTAATAACAAGTAAATAAAGAACTTTATGGAATAAATATAATTTTTTGAAAATAAATAGAATTATAAAGAGGGAAATTGCCAATAATAAAAGAATTATGGGAAAATATATTTAAATTAAATATTTAATAGAAATTTGTTATTAACAGAAAAATTGGGAAGAATAATTTATAAGCAATGTTTATAAATTAAGAAAAAAATATGTATCACTGGTCAAATGAAAATATATGTCTGAACTTATATAGATAAGTAAAAATCGATTTTAACACTGATATTTGAAAATGGAATGTAAAATTAACATTTATAATGGGAATTATATAGGATGGAATATGAATTTCAAAAAGGAAAATCAATTTTAAAAATAAAAACGGAATTTCGAACGGGCTAAAATAAATAACTTTTTTAATAATAAGAACAAGTAGTGTGATGTATAAATAATGTTTATAAATGAAATAAAAATAATTATCAGTGGATAATTTGGATTGTAAATTCAACAGTGAATTTAAAAATGGAAATTGGAAAATGTTTTAAAAAGGAAACGGTGGAATTTATTTCAATGTATGAAATATTAATGGGATTAAAATAAAATCCATAAAGATTTGTAATTAGAATTCGACTAGGCAAATATTATAAATAATTTATTTCAAGAAAATATATATTTAACAAATTGGGATTTTGCAACATAATTAATATTCGGTTTGAAACCGATATTTTATAATTGAATATAAAGGCAATAGAGAATTATAAACTTATTAGATAAAATCAACTTTGAAGTTGACATGTAAACAAGATTTGATAAATAAAATGGAATGTGAATAGGAAGTTATTAAATGACTCGATAATTGGAGTTTAAACCTGTGTTAGTATTTAAATTAGGAAATCAAGTTTATATGTGATAAAATGAGCCCAGTTTTCTATAAAGGAATAATGTTCACATTATAAAGTGAATAACGATTTTTGCTTCAAAAAAAAGTTAATAACAATTTAAATGAAAACGTTTTGCATATTTAAAATAGGTATAAAAGGAAACTGATAAATGTTGGAAAGTTATAAATTCAAAAATGAATTTTAAAATTGAGTTGATATGATGGTAAATTATTCTGGAGTTCGGAACGTATATCGAATATAATTTATTCGAAAGAGAGTTACTGAATATAGTTTCTTCAAAAGAGAGTTATCGAATAGAGTTTATTCGAAAGAGAGTTATGCATTGAAATTCGATTATATCGAATTTGAGAAAATATTTTTTTGTTTTCAATTTTTAATCATGATTTATTATATTAAAGAACTAATTGTTTATTTATTTATTTAAAATATGGAATAAGAGTTATACTTTTAAGTTAGGTATTTCGCAAGTAGGGATTATATCATTATCATTATAAACAATTTTTTTCATAAAAGAATTGGATTCGTAAACTGAATTCGAGAATTGGATAAGCTATGATTTGATAAGAAATTAAGAAATGAAGTTAAGGAAATTAGAAACTGACTGGAGATTAGTTAGGCTGAACAACTTACTGGGTAATGTTCTAATGTTAGTTTCGGCCTTCGAGGTTAATACATAGGAAGTTGTTCTCTTACAAGTTTATAGTTAGAGGTTGATAGATGTGGGAGGATAGTGATGCATGAATAAGAAATTGAAATGTTTTTTTTCAATGTTGATAACATATATTTTCTAAATTTATAAAATAAGAATTCCTGGATATATGGGAATGGGAAATGAATAAGTTAATGATAAATTAATTTAAAGGGGAAAACGTTGATTGATGATTAATTGAAAAAATTTCCATTTGGAAATAAGATCGTTGTGTGTATGGATATTTTCCTTTGATAGTTAAATAACCGACTATCAAAGTTTTTACCATTTTTCCATCGTAATACAGAGAGACTATATTATTTGAAAACCACTCTGTATGGGTATTAACATTACGAATCAAATGCGATGAAGATAACTGAACACAAATTTTACAAAGTGGAAATTTTCCTGAAGGGCTTACTAGTCAGATCCAATTAGTTTAAAGGACATGGCTTTTTAAGAATAAGTTTCAAGGACAAAAAAATTGTCACGGCCGTTAATTTGCAATTCTGAAACCCTTGTCGATCTTCATTAAAATGGCCATTTTCAAAAGTTTTCATGTTTCAAACGAATCAATTGAACGATTCGAATTTATTTCTACAGCCACAATCGATTGAACGAATCGATTGAATGATTCGATTGAATGAAGCGATTGAACGATTTGATTTTCAAACGCTTTTCATTTTATGTCATGTATTGATGAAGTGAAGGATGACTGTTGTGTTTTGATGATGGATGGTTGGTTTCAGAGTGCATAGAAATGAAAAACAAAGAGAAGATGGGAAGCAAATGGAAATCAAATTTAAAACAATAGTTAACAATACTGCAATTGCAATGTAAAATATTATTTTGTGTGGATTGAATGCAGGTGCTTTCCGGTTTTATAACTAACAGTTATAATGTTCACTTAGTTGGTTTCATGTGCTTCTTTTTGTATTTTCAAATAAAGATAAACACTTTTATCTTTCTCAGAGAAGGAAGAACACGCTGCAGTAATGATAGAACAGAATACTAGTTGGTTTATGTGATTTAACTGTGAAACTGTCTGCAAATGTATATATTTTTGATACAAAGGAATACTAGCTTTAAGTGTTTGTCATGCATATATTTTTATATTTTTCAAAGAAAGATAACTACTTGAATCTTTTTTAGAAAAGGAAGAACAACTTGCAATAATGATCTAAATCATAGTGGCATACTTGAACTTTTTTTGTTTACTGTGTACTACAGTACAATGAAAATTGCGAACAATGAAGAAGTCATAGCTATTGTTTCTAACACAAAAGGATAATTAAAAAGGAAGAACACCCAACTGCGTAACTTCCCACTGTTCTTTCCAGCTCTTTTATACAAAAATTTGCATAGCTCATTTATGGTTTTAACTCCGCAACAAAGAACAATTAACAAAAAAAACCTAAGGTCACCAGAAAAAACAAATAAACATGACTCTGCAAGTTCATAGCCATTCTATTTATAAGCATAACAATAAGCAGTACGACTATGACTATCAAGGTAGTTCAGTCTCCATATCGCTGCACCCTTTAAATAACGCTTGTTGATCCTCGAATTCCTACAAAGGAAAATTGAATATGTATCAACAAGGATGAAATTAGAAAGAAAGAAAAATAATTGATAAAATGATAACATATTTTTGACTTAGTTAGTCTACCATGAATTTTGGAGTTATATGCTCTTGTGTTGTAATTTCTTATGTAACTAAATTTTGGCATATCTTTTGATATTCATAAACAACTAAAAGCATTTCATTATAATTTAGTATGTAACTAAGATTTTTTTTTTTGAAAGGTAAAAGCAACTATATTTCATATGATAACTTTACATGTAGCGTATTTACATAAGAAAAATACAACAAAAGATCTAACTATGTTTACAAAACTGTACAAGTATGTAAAAAACCAACTCAATATACAAAAAAACTAGAGGACTACGAGCTTGAATCTATCTTCTTCATCACTTTCTTGATTATAATGTTGAGCAGCTCATTGAGTTTATATTCACCACATCCAAAAGTTCGTCTATTTCTTTCTGACCAAAGCTCATAACAAAAGATTTTCAAAACCTTTAACAGAGTCACAGCATTCCCTCTCTTCCATCTTGTAGCCTTGTATATGTTAAACCATTCAATTCTGCTGATTTTTGAAGGCTTATGTAACCCACCAAAAGCTAACAGCCTCGCCCAAATCAGATATGAATAACTACTTTCAAAGTATAAGTGGACATTGGATTCTTCAGCTGATTTACACAGCAAGCATAAACTATCAGAAACAATGCCCATTTTGAACAATTTATCCTTAGTGTCCATAGCGTTTTCCATATACCTTCCAGAGATGTAGATTAACTTTTTCCAAGCTACCAACATTCCAAATCCTTTTTGACCATGGAAAGAACTGCTTTTCACCATTCAATAGTTCATATACATACTTGATCGAATGCTCTTTACCCCCCCAGATTATACTATTGTCACCATGAACATAAAAATTTGTTCCAATCTCAGACCATAACTTCCTTAAAATAGCAGAACTAGAATAAGGAAGAATCAGTTTTCCTTCATGAATAAAATCTTGAACAAAAACATTTTCAGCAATTCCTGAGCACCTTCTAAGATTGTAATCCACAACATTACTCAAGATTAAACCAGGCCTTGCCCATGGAGGGAACCAGAAAGACAAGTTTCTAATACATTTGAAATTACATTGAGCATAAGGCAGAATAGAAGATCTTAGCTTCAAGATATTTCTCCAACTCCAGCTTGCATTAAGTGGAATATCCATTGTCCAAAAATGTTTACTCCCAATTAATTTCCTGGATACCCAATCCGACCACAAACTTCCATTTGAAATAAACAATTTATCAATATATGAAGAAATAGCAGCTTTGTTCCATAGGGCAATATTTATAATTCCTAAACCACCACTTAACTTTGAATCAAACAATTTGGAAAAGGCTATAGGACTTAAACTTTTTGCAAAAGGATTTCCAAGCCATAAAAATCTATTGAGTGCTGACTCTATCATATGAACCAACTTCAAAGGCAGAATATAGTGTCGAGACCAATATGTAGTGAAGGCAAGAGCCACTGACTGAACAATCACTAATCTACCAGCTTGAGATAATTTACAAGCCGACCAACTTTGAAGTTTAGCAATGATCTTCTCAAATAATGGCATATAATTTACTTTTGTAATTCTAGAACTTATTAGAGGCATACCAAGATAATTAGAATTTAAAGGCAAATCAATCAAACCCGACCTTTCAATTATGTCCCTCTTCTTTAAATCTAGTTACTTTTGTAACTAAGTTGTTTGTACAAAAACATAAATGCTTTTATCTTTTTTATGCAGGCTTTAAATCAAGTTCATATGGTATGTAATAATTGTGTATAATAAGTAAAACATCAAACTTGCTTAACATGTACCCTTTTTTTCAAACATAAGTAGAGGCTAAATATGTAATTATCTTTTTTATTCTGAAGTTTGGTTTTGAAAAGATAAATGCAACAATCTTTTTTAAATTTGAAATAAATTAAGATATTGCACTAAACATTTAAAAAAAATTAATTACAAAAATGCAATTCTGCAATCAAAAGTTCAGTTTTATCATTAACATTCCATATTTGCAATTAACAATTAACACATGACATATATATTCATTTATCTTTTTTTAAATATGATGTTTAATTTTGAAAAGATAGATGCATCTATCTTTTTAAGTCTGAAATAAGATAAGATATTCTACTAAACATTTAAAAATTGTTAATTAAAAACTTGCAATTTAATAATCAAAAGTTTAGTTTTATCATTAATATTGCATATTTGCAACTAACAATTAACATATGACATATATATTCATTTATCTTTTTCAAATCTGAAGCTCAGTTTTGAAAAGATAGATGTAACTATCTTTTCAAAATCAGAAATAAATTAAGATACTCTACTACATTTAAAAATTGTTAATTACAAAATTGCAATTTTGTAATCAAAAGGTCAGTTTTATCATTAACATTGCATCTTTGCAACTAACAATTAACACATGACATATATATATATATATATATATATATTTCTTTTTTAAATCTGAAGTTCATTTTGAAAAGATAGACGCATCTATCTTTTTAAAATTTGAAATAAAATAAGATATTCTATGTAAAAAATAAACATGTTAATATTTATCATTTAGTAAAAGATAAAATAAGATATTCTATGTAACTTATCTTTTATTCTACTAAATATGAAATAAAATGATATATTCTATGAAACTTATCTTTTATCTTTTAGTAAAAAATAGATGCAATTATCTTTTTTAAATCTGAAATAAAATAAGTTATTCTATGTAAAAAATAAACATGTTAATATTTATCATGTAGTTAAAGATAAAATAAGATAGTCTATGTAACTTATCTTTTAACATTTAGTAAAAGATAAATGCAATTATCAATTCTATATGTAAAATAAAATAAATTATTCTATGTAAAAAATAAACATGTTAATATTTATCATTTAGTAAAAGATAAAATAAGATATTCTGTGTAACTTATCTTGTATTATACTAAGTATGAAATATAAAAAGATATTTTATGTAAATTATCTTTTATCTTTTAGTAAAAGATAAATGCAATTAACTTTTTACAACCTGAAATAAAATATGTTATTCTATGTTAAAAATTAAACATGCTAATATTTATCATTTAGTTAAAGATAAAAAAAGATAGTCTATTTAACTTATCTTTTATCTTTCAATAAAAGATAGATGCAATTATCTATTTTAAATCTGAAATAAAACAAGGTTGTAACACCCCACCTCCGCTAGGGTCACTCACAAAGGGAATGCACTAGTTTTGGAGGAGCGTTATCGCAGTAAACAAACACATAAATATTACAAGACAGAACATAGGTAAAACAGCGGAAGAATCAAAATATAAATTTCTTTACTTTCAAAAAGAGTCAAAACCTTTTACATCAAATAACCAAGGTCATTATTTTCCATTACAACAAATTCTGTCTTGAACAAATAAAGAAGCATAAACTTAAAACATCAAAAGTAGCTTAATTCCCCAAAGGTAGCAGAAATGCAGCTATAGCATAGCTCAAGATCAAACTGTACATGAGCTAAACCGAAAGCAAGCGAAATCCAAGCTAAGTACAAGAGTTTCCTCCCTGAGAACCTTGGGGGGGTAGGGGATGGAAGAGAACGAGGCCAAAAAAATGGGTCTGTCATAAAGACTGGTAAGTCCAAGTGAATTTCAGCATAAAAACAGATAAAGGTAACATGACATGTATAAACTAAAAGTAAACATACGGATGATGACAAGATAGGCAAGATAGACATAGATAACATGATAAATCAAGTATAGCATCACATATTCAAGGTTCGCTGCATCAACTGTAGTAGAATCCCAAACCCATGTCTTATATTAATCATGAAATGATTCCTTTGTCCAATATCATGAAATGACCCATTTCTAGGTCCAAAGAAATGATCCAGTAATCGATCGGCTCCCTACAAGTTCTAGCTTGTTGTGTGTCTGTGTCATACGGCCCTATCACAAATGTAGTCACCTGTGCTAGGTCCACCATAGGGTGTATCAAGACCTATGGTGCCAACCACCGACACGAATCAAGAATGCACAGATAAACCTACTAATGCCCAATGCCTGCTTTTTCAACTTCAGACCACGTGCACGACCATAGCCCGCCTAAACCTACACTGGTGCACCAACACAGCCGTTGTTCTGGTCTCTTACAACCATCCCAGTAATCTTGCCCCACCCTGCCTAGTCCCAGGGTACCATGATACATCTAATGGGTTACTGCTGAAACAGACCGCGTAACTAGGGTTTCCGTCCAATAAGGTAAGTGTTGTCATTCAAATTCGTGACCTAACCCCTATCAGTCTAGCATGTCAAGTTGGTTAAGTGTTGTCCTTCAAGTTCATGACTTAACCCTACGAATCATGTGTCAAGTTGGTTAAGTGTTGTCTTTCATGTTCATGACTAAACTCTATCATGTGGCATTAATTCATTAATGCACCCCAACCTCTCACATCAGACCTGTTGTTGTGGTCACTGGATATGCCGGGCGGTTGGGGATAGATTTACACCACAACTCAATCTGACCTCGGGTTTCAAGCGCGATATGACCAACTACCCACATTGGATCCTATTGTTTGCAGTAACTGGATTTGCCGGGCGGTTCCGGGCAGAATTACACTGCAAACTCAACCCAACCTCGAGTTGTCCATTTTCAAGTACGTTCTAGTGTCATGTCCGTGTTCAAATTTTCATGTCAAGTTCGTGTCAAGTTTCAAGGATAAGTTTCACGCCAAGTCTCCTAAAATTTCTTATTTTTCCCAACGTTACCCCGTCTAAATATTAGACTAACAATCTTAGCCTAATTTTTTTTTCGCATGATTTTTGGCATATAATATTAGGCGAAACTTAGCTTAATTTAACGTACGCAAAATTGGCATAAAGAGATTCATTAACATAAACCGACATAGGGGTAAACCTGGCATGTTTTTGGCATAGTCAATATGAACATCATAGGTGTGTACTTGCAAAATAATCAACATGAATATCATAGGTGTGAACTTGCAACGTAGACTAAACCAACATACATATATGTGAATTTGCAACATAGACTAAATCAACTTACATATATGTGAACTTGCAAATCAATCACGAACATATGAATAAGTGTGAACTTGAAATATGACTTTGGTTTAACATATACTCATAAACATGTAGATCTAACATCTGGTCACATATGTGAGATGATTTTACAACCTAAACCTTGGATAACATGATAAACTACACAACTTGTCATAAACGGTTATACTTCAAGTCCATATACACATGAATAGACTTATTCATTAACTCCAAATTCAACATGATAATGAAATAGAACCACAGGCATAGATCAATATCATTCAATTCCACATATAACGTAATCAACATTATTCTATTATCAATCTACTTTTTAGGCATGACATAACTGAATAAATTGATTAAAACATCGCAGGCATATAGATCTGATAACACTATTGATCATGAAAATGTTTGAATAATAATCTAGTTTCAAGAACAAGGATATATCAAATTTAAACAGAAAAATCCCAAAATCAAGAATAAAGAAAATAGGTCTGAATAGAAAGTCAAGCTTAGATCCAATTTCATAGTCATAATCCTAGGCAATAACCTCATAGGTGATTAGCCACAATTGTCCTTGTCATAGTTATAGGCAATAGTCTTATATTCACAGTCTTAGGCATAGTCTTAACAGTCATAGGCGTAGTCTTATGTTCACGGTCATAGGCATAGTCATAGTCTTATGTTCACGGTCATGGGCGTAGTCATAGTCTTATGCCATTAACAATGGTTTCAACGTCGTAGACAATGTTCCCAATAGTCAAGATCCAAGAACAAAACAAGAACAGATATGAGTCATACATAAATCAATTCCAATTTAACATGCCCATATCAGATTTATAGTTTTTATCTAAAAGTAACTGGAACTTACAGATCGTGGTCTAAGAAATTTAGATGCAGAAGTCAAGTCTAGAAATAAGTCATTGAATTGTTGAATCGCTGAATCTTGCTTTGATAGTAGAAGTAAATCCCCAATTCCTAGCCGTAGTCTTCAAGAAATAATCTTCGCGTTGTAATTTAATTTAATTTATTTTAGAGGAAGAAGAAGAAGCCATGATTATCAAGAGTTTGAGCAGCATAAGGTTAGAGAAGAATGGTGTAAAGAGAATGAGGCTATGAGGCTATTTATATAGGGTTTCAAACTAATTAGAGCTGTCGATAAAGCTAGAGTTAATCAAGGCCATCCATCTCAAGAGATGCCGATCATAAAGTGACAAGTTAGCCCTAGTGACACAGCAAAGCTCAGAAATTCGACCAGAACCCGACCAGGCCAGCCAGGGTCAAACCAGAAAGGTGTGCAGGCCTGCTGCTCGGCCTGGGCGCACCTGCCAAGTGCGCCAATGAAAAATTGCATGGGCGCACTTCCCAAGTGCACCAGTGCAATTTTGTTCTGGCGCACTTCCCAAGGGCGCCAGTGCATTCTGGCCGGTTTCTGGTTTTTCTGCCGAACATCGTTCGTCCATATCTTCGTATGTTATCTGTTTTATGCAAACTCAGACTCTATTTCAAGTAGAATTCCGAGACGAACGCAATGGCATAACCTGTTTCTCTTGGTTCTTATTTTAAAAATTAATTCTGCCTTGATTTATGGTTTTAACATGTTATAAAAATACGGGTTGTTACATTCTCCCATCCTTAAAGGATTTCGTCCCCGAAATCTTCAAGTTTGGAAGAATGCATCCTATCATCCAATCAACCATCTACTCAACCATCATCCACAAGCAAACATAGTCCTTAAAAGATTTCTAATGCTACATGAACATATGCAGAAAGTGTGTGTATATGTTCCTTATCTAATGCAAATGATCAGGCCTGATTGATCTTCCTAATGCAAAATATGTTTAGTGTCATGAATCCAACATGTATGCAAATAGTCCTAGTCACATAAACACTATATGTGTGCACAAACATCCATCCATATGCAACATCCACATGATAACACATTAAATTTCATCCATAAACAAGTATAAACACTCATGCATATGCAATATGAAAATGTGTCTGAGCCGATCTAGTGCCTAATGGGTGTTATGCAACCACGAGCAACCACTTGCGACCACTTGCAACCATTTGCAAACATTAACCATAACATGTTTCAATCACATGTTTACATCCAAAAGGATTCTACCTAAGGTTCTCAAGATAGTATTGAGAAGATAAACAAGATAAAACAAAGCAACAAGGAGAAGAATTTAAAGATGTACCCCCAAAGGGTCCCGCCTGGGGGCTTGCCCTTGCTTCTTAGGGCGGTTCTTGCTGATATGTCCAGTTTCACCACACTGGAAACATGCTCCCATCTTCATCTTTTTTTCTACAATCCTGGGCTATATGGCCCTCAATACCATAGAAGTGGCATTTCCTTTTCTCGTGTGTCTTGTTATCATTGTTGTTGTTGTTGTTCTTGCCTTTCTCGGAGTCTACCTTCTTGTTTTGAGATTCATTCGCCTTGACCTCCTTCTTGCCATTCTTGACTTCTTCACTTAAGAGCGCCATGTCTACTAGCTTTTCATAAGTAGCCCCCATAGGTACGTGAGTCATGGCCAAGCTGTGAAGTGGCTCATTCAATCCTTTGACAAAACGAAAAGCCTTCTTATGAGGGGTATTTACTAAGTCCAGTCCAAACCGAGCCAGCTGATTGAATTGATTGACGTACTCTTTGACCATCATACTTCCTTGCTTAAGAGATAAGAACTTTTCCAGCTGTAGACTTTGTTCATCTTGCAAGAGGAATTTCATCTCCAACTTATTCTAAAATCAATCCATGTTCCAACTGGCCTCTCGGCGTTAGTGACTTCCCACCAATAGGAAGCTTCGTCTTTGAGAAACCATACCGCCAACTGTACCTTCTGCCTATCATCCACCTTGAAAATAACAAAAAGATCCTCAGTTTTTTTGAGCCAATTCCTCGCTCCTATGAATGATTCAGTTCCCTTTAAATCCTTTCCACTCATGGCTCTAAAATCTTTATAGATCTTTGAGAAAGCAATTGCACGAGGAGGGGTGTAACAACCCGTATTTTCAATAAACTGTTATAACATAAATCGAGGCAGAATTAAATTCTAAAATCTGAATCAAGGGAAATGGGCTATGCCATTGTGTTCGTCTCGAAAAAATACGCGAAATAGAGTCCGAGTTTTCGAAAATCGGAGTCCGTATGACCCGGTTAAGGCCCATTGAAGTTTTCAGAAATTTCTATGCTAAAAACAGATTTAAATTTCAAATAAAAAACAAGGATTATGGCTAATTGGTGTCAGGCGGGAAAATTCCCGCCAGGGCCCCCATGTCGACAGGCATGTCGACAGGGGTCCTAGGGTGTCGACTGCCCTGTCGACAGCCCTGTCGACACGGGGTGGCCAGGCAGTTTTGCCTGGCGCACCATTTTGATTTGGGCTTGGTCTTGTGGCTTGGTTCTAGAGAATTCCTAAATCTGACGTGCCTAAACTAACCTAGGGTTAATCCTAGGGCTAAAAACACTCTAATCTTCTATAAATAAGCCCCTAATCCTACCCTAAAGCCTCATTATTCAATCTAGCAACCAAACTATGTCAAATTGAAATCTCAAATGGCCTCCACCTAAGAACCCTAGCCTCCACCCTCTTCAAAAATCATTTCTATTAAGATTTTGATGTTCATACAAGCTTTTCTAAGTTGTATGAATGATCATTAGCTTGCATACATCATCAAGTTGCAAGCTTTATTTGCTAAGCTAGAGTTTTTGGGATTTGTGTTAATTAGAGCTTGTTTTGGGGTTTTATTTGCTTGCATAAAAGGGCTTCTCAACCTTTATTAGTAGATTTGTGTCTTCATAATATTTGTAAGCCCTCTTACCTTCATTTTAGAAACTCTAAAGTTAATATGTGATGAAAGTTGGGATTTTTGTATGTCTAATGAGTTATGCATGCTTATGCGAGTTCACTATGCTATGTTATGCATGATTAATAAGTTATGCATGCTTATGCGAGTCCACTATGCCATGTTACACATGTTTGATAAGTTATGCATGTTCACTATGCCATGATTTGCAAGTTTAACAAGTTATGCATGTTTATGCAAGTTCACTATGCCATGATTTGCAAGTTTAACAAGTTATGCATGTTTATGCAAGTTCACTATGCCATGATTTGCAAGTTTAACAAGTTATGCATGTTTATTCAAGTTCACTATGCCATGATTCGCAAGTTTAACAAGTTATGCGTGTTTATGCAAGTTCACTATACCATGATTTGCAAGTTTAATAAGTTATGCAAGTTCACTATGCTAAGTTATGCAAGTCCAACATGTTATGCATGCTTATTATGATATGTGAGATTTATCATGTATGTTGTGCCAAGTTCCCTCTTTCTATCCTTCATGCGTTAGGGCGAATATGTAAGCGATATAATGACGTTGGGGAGGGTTTTGGGTGAAACTTAAAATACATGAAAATATAAGATTGGGAATTTACCTATTAAGTTAGGTCTACCCCTTGGGAATTTACCTATTAAGTTAGGTCTACCCAAGTTAAACTTGTAATTATGTTTGAAAATAAAGTGGACATGACACTTAGAAAACATGTGTGGCCAACTCGAGGTTGGGTTGAGTTTGTAGCGTAAACCTACCCGGAACCGACCGGCTTAACTAGTTGCTACAAACAATAGGACCCAATGTGAGAAGTTGGTCATGTGTACCTGGGACCCGAGGTTAGACCAAGTTGTGGTGTAAAGCTACCCGGACCCGCCCGGCTTAACTAGTAACCGCAACAAAGTCTAATGTGAGAGGTTAAGGTACAATTAAATTAATGCCTCGTGATTAGGGTTAAGTCATGGCCCACTAATACTTAACCAATTTTGGGGATACGAGGGATTAAATGGGGTTAAGTGGTGAACTGTTGGTTACACTTAACTAATTTAATCCATGATTAGTGAGGGGTTAAACCACACTTAACCCTCTTAGAAAACCCTAGCAACGTGGTCTGTTCCAGCAGTAATCCCAGTTGGGTATCATTCACAACCCTAGAGGCTAGGCTAGGGCGGGGCACGATTACTGGACTGATGTAAGCGACCAAAGTGACGGCTGAGTGGTACAGCGATGCGGGTCCAGGCGGGCTACGGACGTGCACGTAGTTCGGTGTTGGACAAACTCGAGGCACGGGTACCAGTAGGTTTAGACTGTGCATTATTGCTTAAGTGTCTGGGGTTGACACCCGAGGGCTTGATACACCCAAAGGTGGACCCAGCACAGTCTGACTACAACCATATGTGGGCCGTATGGACACCAACACTTGACGTGTTAGGTTTATAGGGAGCCGATCGACTAGACCGTTGGGCTGGACCTTGCATTAAGGTCACCTCATGCTACTGGGCCAAAGTTTGGGCTGAGGGATCCATACCTGTTATGTTAGTTTGCTAGTACACTGTGGTGCAAAGCTTAATCTTCTTTATGTGATGACACCTTTATCTATTGTCAGTATATTCATCTCAGTTCCATCATGATGTTAGCTTTATTAGTTTATAGACTGATCGTAGTAGGGCTTACCAGTCTTTTTGACTGACCTGTTTTCTTTCGCTTCTTTTCTTCCGTTCCCCCCCCCCCCCAGGTTCTCAGGGAGGGAACAGTGGTGCTTAGCTTGGATCGCTCGCTTGTTCGCTGGATAGCTCATGTATGTCTGGATATTGAGCTCTCTATGGCTTATCACTTTTACTTTTGGGGATAGCACTATGTATTTCAGTATTTCTGTTTATGTTGTACTAGACATATTTATTTTGGCAGATGACTTTATGATGTACTAGACTTGTTTTGAGATGGTTTGAGATATTCCGCTGTTTTATTCTCACTTACTCTGTTTTACATATATATATTTATGTTCCTGTTCTGCCTTGATATATCATTATGCATGCTTACCCAGTTCTAACGCCCCCCAGAAGCTAGTGCCCCCGAAAGAGTGACCCTAGCGGAGGTGGGGTGTTACAAATTTGGTATCAGAGCATATGGTTTACGAGAAAGAACAAAAAGTTTTAAAAAGACTTTTGAAAAACTATTTTCAAAACAAGTATAAAGTATTTTCCGAAGAAAAGTCTAGTATTTTAAAGGGCTATTCCCCAAAAAGCCATTAGCGTTATCCTTCGTTCCCTTGACCTAATCTTATCTTATCCTTCGTTTCAGTATGGCTGAGGATCTTGCCATCCCCGATGGAGTAAATGTGCCACTCTGGTATAGGAGACTTCTAGAGGCTAGGGCGGCAGCCGGCCCCGCAAACCCTACTCCCACTCCTCCTCCTGTAGTTGAGAATCCTCCCCCTAATGTTAATATTCCTCCTCCCGTTGCTAATGTCCCTCCTCCGGTGGTCCCTCCGGCAGTTAATATTCCTCCTCCCGTTGCTAATGTTCCTCCCCCTCCTGTTGCTGAGGCTCCTCTTCCTCCTCCTCCCCCTCAGCATCCTCAGATTGAGTTCACGAAGGTTTGTAAAGACTTCAAGGCGATGGGAGGCAAGAATTTCCTAGGCACGGAATCTTTTGTTGAAGCTAGGAATTGGCTGAAAGACACGGAGGACCTGTTTGCTATCTTTGGGATTGATGACGAGAGGAAAATCTTATTGACAGTGTGGCTTTTGAAAGATGAAGCGGCCTATTGGTAGGAGGTCACCAATGGGACGAGGCCCGTTGAGACTTGGGCCGATTTGAGGGCTAGATTTGTGACCAAGTTTCTATCTTCTGCTGAGGCGAATTTACAGATGGAGAAGTTCATTGCATTAAAGCAAGGTGATATGTCTGTTAAGGAGTATGTGAACAAGTTTAATCAGCTGGCCCGTTTTGGTTTGGATATGGTGAACACTCCGGAGAAGAAGGCTCTTTGATTTGGTAGAGGGTTGAATGAGCCGCTGCAGGGCTTGGCGATGTCACATATTCCGCATGGGGCTACTTTTGAGAGTTTGGTCAATATGGCTCTGCTTCAGGGAGATGGAAAGAAAGAGGTCAAGTCGAGTGATACTCAAGTAAAGAAGACTGATTCTCAAGGCAAAGGCAATCAAGGTGGTCAAAGCAGCCATGGGAATCAGGGCAAGAACAAGAAGGGGAACAACAAAGGCAAGGGAAAGTGCAATTACTGTGGTGTGCCTGGACACTTTGCTAAGGATTGTAGGAAGAAGAAAAGGAAGCTTAGTGGTGGATGTTTTTCCTGTGGTGAGACTGGACACTTCAGCAAGGAGTGCCCGAAGAAAAAAGGACAGGCTGGACCTTCAGGAGGGCAAGTTCATGCTCTCAATACCGCTTCAGTTCCCGATCGAGGTAGTGTTTCTGTTGAGAACCTTGTTTATGTTTCTGATCTTCCAGTTCGTACCTTGTTTGATTCTGGTGCATCACATAGCTTTATTTCATCTGATCTTGTTGATAGCTTGCACCTTAGTGCTAGCTTAGTGGATGATCCCGTATGTGTTTCGAATCCCATTGGGGGTTCTGCTCATCTATCTATGATATGTGAGGATCTGAGGATCTCTATACTCAGTGTAGAGTTCTTGTGTAGTGCATATGTTCTTGGTTTCAGGGGATACGGATTGATACTGGGCATGGATTGGCTGTCCCGATATGGAGCCATTCTTGATTGTGAGCATAGGGTTGTGAGGCTTGTGACTCGCCTTGGCAACACCTTAGAGATTTCATGCAATCCGAAGAATCCCGTCATGTTGTGCTATCTTGAATCTCTCGACTCGTCAGAGGAAACCCTTCAGTCTGTAAGGGTGGTCCGAGATTATCCAGATGTTTTTGAAGAAGTTAAGGGGTTGCCCCCTAAACGAGAGATTGATTTTCGCATCTATCTGGTGGATAATGCTAAGCCCGTTTCTTTACCCGTTCGGCATATGGCTCCGCATGAGAGACGGGAGCTGAGCAAGCAAGTGAAAGAATTGCTTGAGAAGAACTTCATCAGGAGAAGTATATCCGAATGGGGAGCGCCTGTGGTGTTTGCTACTAAGGCAGATGGCTCTCTTCGACTCTGTGTGGATTATAGAGAATTGAATAAGCTGACTAAGAAGAACAGACACCCGTTACCGAGGATCGATGATCTCTTTGACCAGCTTGTTGGTGCTTCTGTTTTCTCTCAGCTTGATCTTGCTACCGGATTTCATCAGCTCAGAGTGGCTGAAGATAGTATAGACAAGACTGCATTCAGAACTCCAGACGGATTCTTTGAATGGCTTGTTATGCCGTTCGGTTTGACGAATGCACCCGCGTATTTTGTGGACTTGATGAGTAGGGTGTTTCGGGAGTTCTTGAACAAGTTTGTCGTGGTCTTTGTGGATGATATTCTGGTCTTCTCCAAAGATGAAGAAGAGCACGCGAGGCATCTGGTAGAGGTGATGGATATGCTCAGAGCACACCAGTTAAAGGCCAAGTTCTCCAAGTGCCACTTTTGGAGAAGGGAAGTCAGATTCCTTGGGCATATCGTATCCAAGCAAGGCTTAGCGGTGGATCCCGCTAAGGTGGTTGCAGTTCAGGATTGGAAGACTCTAAGGAATGCAACCGAGGTGAGAAGCTTTCTGGGTCTTGCGGGTTTTTACCGGAAGTTCATCAAGGACTTCGCGAAGATATCCGCTCCTCTTACTAAGTTGACGAAGAAGAACTTAGTTTTTGCTTGGGATATGGACTGTGAGCTTGCTTTTCAAAGACTCAAGAGAGCCCTTACCTCAGCACCAGTTCTAGCTTTACCCGACGGTGGTAAAATATTTACCGTGTACACTGAAGCTTGTGGCACGGGATTGGGCGCCGTTCTGATGCAAGAGGGCAGAGTTATATGTTTTGGTGGGAGGCAACTTAAGGTGCATGAGAATAATTATCCCACTCATGATCTAGAGCTGGCAGCGATTGTATATGCACTCAAGGCCTGGCGTCATTATCTTCTGGGAGAGAGATTTGAGCTGTATACTGATCATAAGTCTTTGAAGTATCTCTTTTCGCAGAAGGATCTGAACTTGAGGCAGCAGAGATGGATGGAATTCTTGGCGTCCTATGATTTTGATATAGCCTATACCCCTGGCAAGGGGAATGTTGTAGCGGATGCGTTGAGTAGAAAAAGGTTGACACTAAGTCCTCTATTTGTTGAGATGAAGAATTTAGAGTTCTTGGCAACCTTTGATTTTTCTTTGACAGTTGAGTCGATGACCGGTTCTTTGGCATCTCTAGAGCTCAGGCCCACCCTTCTGGATCAAGTTGGGGCTTCGCAGAAGGAAGACCCTCAGATAATTGAGATCATGGATAAGTTGATTCGAGGGGAGACATCTAGTCACCTTGCTCGATATTCTATAGACGATAAGGGTTGGCTGAGGAGAGACGGAAGGCTTTGTGTTCCGATGGTGGAAGAGTTGGTGAGGAAAGTTCTTGATGAAGCACATCGCTCCAAGTTGACTATACATCCAAGTGGTGATAAGATGTATAGAGATATGAAGCGCATTTTCTCCTGGCCTGGAATGAAGAAGGATGTGGCCGAGTTTGTCTCGAGATGTGTTATTTGTCAGAGAGTAAAAGCTGAGTCGAAGAAGCCCGGTGGGCTATTGCATCCGCTAGAGGTCCCGCTATGGAAGTGGGAGAGTATTTCTATGGACTTTATTGATGGGCTTCCAAGGTCAAGGAAGGGGAATACAAGCATTTGGGTTATTGTAGATAGACTTACGAAGAGTGCTCATTTTATCCCAGTGAAGAGCAAAAGGACCGCATCTGGACTAGCATCGATATATCTTCGTGAGATAGTACGACTACATGGAGTCCCTTCCAGCATAGTCAGTGACCGAGACCCCATCTTTACTAGTCAGTTCTGGAACAGTTTGCAGGAAGCTATGGGCACGAGGTTGAACCTGAGTACGGCCTATCACCCACAAACGGACGGTCAGACAGAAAGGGTGAATAGGGTACTTGAGGACTTGTTGAGGCTTTGCATTCTGGATTTTGGTGGTGCTTGGGAAGACCATCTTCCTCTTGTTGAGTTTGCATATAATAACAGTTATCAGGCGAGCATAGGGATGGCACCATTTGAGGCTTTATATGGGAGGCCGTGCAAGTCACCTACATGTTGGTGGGAGTCTACAAATAAGCTTATACTCGGACCTGACATGATTAGAGATACATCCGAGAAGGCCGAGTTGATTAGAAGACGGATGAAAGCGGCCCAAGACCGACAGAAATCCTATGCTGATAAGCGAAGATCCGATTTGGAGTCTGATGTTGGGGACATGGTTTTCGTAAAGGTTTCTCCTTTGCGGAATGTGGTCCGATTTGGAGCTGTTGGGAAGTTGGCACCGAGATTTGTTGGACCCTTCCCTATCATAGAGAGAATTGGGAAGATGGCTTATAAAGTGCAATTGCACGAGAAGTTGTCCGGAGTGCATAATGTCTTTCATGTCTCGCATCTCCGAAAGTGCCTACATGAGTCCGCTGAGGTGGTTGAACCTAGCATTCTTGAAGACGTGGAAGTAGAGAAAGAAGCAACTTTGAGGAGAGCTCCGATTCGTATCTTGGGGACGTAGACCAAGAAGCTAAGGAATCGAGAGGTTAGGCTGGTAAAGGTTCAATGGGGTGAAGCCGAAGAAGACGCAACTTGGGAAACCAAGGAGAAGATGCGTGGGCTTTATCCATTCCTTTTTGAGGGTACACTATCAATCTCTTTCCTTTGTTTAGCATATCTTTCTCTTTGCTATCCATGTTTATCTAGTTATCGTGCTAATCTTGTCATGAGAACCTTAGGTAGAAACCCTTTGGATGAAACATGTGCTTCAGACATGTTATGTTTGATGGTTGCAATTGGTTGCAAGTGTTTGCAAGTGGTTACTCGTGGATGCATGACACACATTAGGCACTAGATCGGCTCACACACTCCTCATATTGCATGTGCATGAGTGTTTATGCTTATTCATGGATGAAATTTGTATGCAATCACATGGATGTTGCATATGGATGTATGATTGAGCACGCATGTAGATATTATACATTATGTTAGGGATTTGCATACATATGGATACATTTCACTAACATATTTTGCATTGATCTTTGCATTAGATGGGTACATATACACACACTTCTGCATATGTTCATACAGCATTTAGAATCTTTTAAGGACAATGGTTGCTCGTGGATGATGTTTTGAGTAGATGGATGTTGGATGGTAGGATATGTTCTTCCTAACTTGAAGATTTCGGGGACGAAATCCTTTAAGGAGGGGAGAATGTAACAACCCGTATTTTCAATAAACTGTTATAACATAAATCGAGGCAGAATTAAATTCTAAAATCTGAATCAAGGGAAACGGGCTATGCCATTGTGTTCGTCTCGAAAAAATACGCGAAATAGAGTCCGAGTTTTCGAAAATCGGAGTCCGTATGACCCGGTTAAGGCCCATTGAAGTTTTCAGAAATTTCTATGCTAAAAACAGATTTAAATTTCAAATAAAAAACAAGGATTAGGGCTAATTGGTGTCAGGCGGGAAAATTCCCGCCAGGGCCCCCATGTCGACAGGCATGTCGACAGGGGTCCTAGGGTGTCGACTGCCCTGTCGACACGGGGTGGCCAGGCAGTTTTGCCTGGCGCACCATTTTGATTTGGGCTTGGTCTTGTGGCTTGGTTCTAGAGAATTCCTAAATCTGACGCGCCTAAACTAACCTAGGGTTAATCCTAGGGCTAAAAACACTCTAATCTTCTATAAATAAGCCCCTAATCCTACCCTAAAGCCTCATTATTCAATCTAGCAACCAAACTATGTCAAATTGAAATCTCAAATGGCCTCCACCTAAGAACCCTAGCCTCCACCCTCTTCAAAAATCATTTCTATTAAGATTTTGATGTTCATACAAGCTTTTCTAAGTTGTATGAATGATCATTAGCTTGCATACATCATCAAGTTGCAAGCTTTATTTGCTAAGCTAGAGTTTTTGGGATTTGTGTTAATTAGAGCTTGTTTTGGGGTTTTATTTTCTTGCATAAAAGGCCTTCTCAACCTTTATTAGTAGATTTGTGTCTTCATAATATTTGTAAGCCCTCTTACCTTCATTTTAGAAACTCTAAAGTTAATATGTGATGAAATTTGGGATTTTTGTATGTCTAATGAGTTATGCATGCTTATGCGAGTTCACTATGCTATGTTATGCATGATTAATAAGTTATGCATGCTTATGCGAGTCCACTATGCCATGTTACACATGTTTGATAAGTTATGCATGTTCACTATGCCATGATTTGCAAGTTTAACAAGTTATGCATGTTTATGCAAGTTCACTATGCCATGATTTGCAAGTTTAACAAGTTATGCATGTTTATGCAAGTTCACTATGCCATGATTTGCAAGTTTAACAAGTTATGTATGTTTATTCAAGTTCACTATGCCATGATTCGCAAGTTTAACAAGTTATGCATGTTTATGCAAGTTCACTATACCATGATTTGCAAGTTTAATAAGTTATGAAAGTTCACTATGCTAAGTTATGCAAGTCCAACATGTTATGCATGCTTATTATGATATGTGAGATTTATCATGTATGTTGTGCCAAGTTCCCTCTTTCTATCCTTCATGCGTTAGGGCGAATATGTAAGCGATAGAATGACGTTGGGGAGGGTTTTGGGTGAAACTTAAAATACATGAAAATATAAGATTGGGAATTTACCTATTAAGTTAGGTCTACCCCTTGGGAATTTACCTATTAAGTTAGGTCTACCCAAGTTAAACTTGTAATTATGTTTGAAAATAAAGTGGACATGACACTTAGAAAACATGTGTGGCCAACTCGAGGTTGGGTTGAGTTTGTAGCGTAAACCTACCCGGAACCGACCGGCTTAACTAGTTGCTACAAACAATAGGACCCAATGTGAGAAGTTGGTCATGTGTACCTGGGACCCGAGGTTAGACCAAGTTGTGGTGTAAAGCTACCCGGACCCGCCCGGCTTAACTAGTAACCGCAACAAAGTCTAATGTGAGAGGTTAAGGTACAATTAAATTAATGCCTCGTGATTAGGGTTAAGTCATGGCCCACTAATACTTAACCAATTTTGGGGATACGAGGGATTAAATGGGGTTAAGTGGTGAACTGTTGGTTACACTTAACTAATTTAATCCATGATTAGTGAGGGGTTAAACCACACTTAACCCTCTTAGAAAACCCTAGCAACGTGGTCTGTTCCAGCAGTAATCCCAGTTGGGTATCATTCACAACCCTAGAGGCTAGGCTAGGGCGGGGCACGATTACTGGACTGATGTAAGCGACCAAAGCGACGGCTGAGTGGTACAGCGGTGCGGGTCCAGGCGGGCTACGGACGTGCACGTAGTTCGGTGTTGGACAAACTCGAGGCACGGGTACCAGTAGGTTTAGTCTGTGCATTATTGCTTAAGTGTCTGGGGTTGACACCCGAGGGCTTGATACACCCAAAGGTGGACCCAGCACAGTCTGACTACAACCATATGTGGGCCGTATGGAAACCAACACTTGACGTGTTAGGTTTATAGGGAGCCGATCGACTAGACCATTGGGCTGGACCTTGCATTAAGGTCACCTCATGCAACTGGGCCAAAGTTTGGGCTGAGGGATCCATACCTGTTATGTTAGTTTGCTAGTACACTGTGGTGCAAAGCTTAATCTTCTTTATGTGATGACACCTTTATCTATTGTCAGTATATTCATCTCAGTTCCATCATGATGTTAGCTTTATTAGTTTATAGACTGATCGTAGTAGGGCTTACCAGTCTTTTTGACTGACCTGTTTTCTTTCACTTCTTTTCTTCCGTTCCCACCCCCCCCCCCCCCAGGTTCTCAGGGAGGGAACAGTGGTGCTTAGCTTGGATCGCTCGCTTGTTCGCTGGATAGCTCATGTATGTCTGGATATTGAGCTCGCTATGGCTTATCACTTTTACTTTTGGGGATAGCACTATGTATTTCAGTATTTCTGTTTATGTTGTACTAGACATATTTATTTTGGCAGATGACTTTATGATGTACTAGACTTGTTTTGAGATGGTTTGAGATATTCCGCTGTTTTATTCTCACTTACTCTGTTTTACATATATATATTTATGTTCCTGTTCTGCCTTGATATATCATTATGCATGCTTACCCAGTTCTAATGCCCCCCAGAAGCTAGTGCCCCCGAAAGAGTGACCCTAGCGGAGGTGGGGTGTTACAAGGGGAAGGAGGAGGAGGAATATCTGCTGGGCCTGCATCATTGGCCCTAGCCTCTAAGTACCTCCTGAACTAGCCAGGTATTGGCACGCCCTATGGAAAGTTAAGTTTCCCAGACATGCTGAAAAGAAAAAGAATGGATTCAAACGAGGAAACAAAGGATAGTGCTAATGGCTTTTGGGGAATAGCCTTTAAATAAAACAAGTTTTTTCTTGAAAAACGCTTCTTTGTAAACGGTTCTAAAAATAATTTCAGAAAGTTTTAAAAACTTCTGCCCAGTCTGGTAACCTTCTACTCCGATACCAAATGTAACACCCCACCTCCGCTAGGGTCACTCACAAAGGGAATGCACTAGTTTTGGAGGAGCGTTATCGCGGTAAACAAACACAGAAATATTACAAGACAGAACATAGGTAAAACAGCAGAAGAATCAAAAAATAAATTTCATTACTTTCAAAAAGAGTCAAAACCTTTTACATCAAATAGCAAAGGTCGTTATTTTCCATTACAAAAAATCCTATCTTGCACAAATAAAGAAGCATAAACCTAAAACATCAAAAGTAGCTTAATTCCCCAAAGGTAGCAGAAATGCAACCGTAGCATAGCTCAAGATCAAACCGTACATAAGCTAAGCCGAAAGCAAGTGAAATCCAAGCTAAGTTCTAGAGTTTCCTCCCTGATAACCTGGGGGGAAACGAAAGAAAAAGAGGCGAAAGAAAACGGGTCAGTCGTAAAGTCTGGTAAGTCCAAGTGAATTTCAGCATAAAAACAGATAATGGTAACATGACATGTATAAACTGAAAGTAGACATACGGATGATGACAAGATAACATGATAAATCAAGTATAAATCAAGTATAGCATCACGTAAACAAGGTTCGCTACATCAACTGTATTAGAATCCCAAACCCATGTCTTATATTAATCATGAAATGAATCCTTGGCCCAATATCATGAAATGACCTATTTCTAGGTCCAACGAAACGATCCAGTAATCGATCGGATCCCTACAAGTTCTAGCTCGTTGTGTGTCTGTGTCATACGGCCCTATCACGAATGTAGTCACCTACGCTAAGTCCACCATAGGGTGTATCAAGCCCTATGGTGCAAACCACCGACACGAATTAAGAATGCACAGATAAACTGTAACACCCCACGTCCATTAATGTCACTCACAAAGGGAATGCATTAACTTCCATGGAGGTTATAAGTGAATATAGAACAGAAAAATTACAACAAGACAGATAATAAATAGTACTTGGAAATCTAAAACTTCATTTTATTGCAGCGGAAATTAAACATGTTTGTTACATCATAAAACCACAGATCATAACCAAGTACAATAACCATCTTCATAAAAAAAAATACATAATCCCATTACATAAATAGCCATTAAAAAGATAACAAGCTAGACTTTACTTCAACGGTCCAAGCTTTCCAAAGAGAGATGAAGCAATTCAATCAAACTCCACTAGAGCTGGGCCCAACCTGAGGACCTGGAGGGGGAAAAAGGATAGAAATAGAGGGGGTCAGACATAAAGTCTGGCAAGTATGATAATTCTAACAATACTATTATCAAAATAACTAGACTAAGGCATAAGCTGGAAGACAAGTAAATGTCTATGAACTCTTAGGAAGATAAAGATAGCGTTTAAGATAACGTTAAATATAACGGTAAAGGCACACATAATTACTAACGAATGATTACTACACTGCACCGCACATTACTACACTGCACCACACCAGTCACCCTATTGTTTGATCCCACTTGCTTCACACAGAAACTTTATAAATAGCCTTACGTACCCCTAGCTGACTACATAGGTGTCGTCTACCCCTATCTCCACTAGGTGTACCCCACTACCCACTTTTGACCGGCTCCCTACTCGTAGATACCCGTGCTGGCCCCACACTGGGGTGTATCACTCCCCTAAAGTGGCAACCCGATACAACTTGAGAATGCACGGCTTATACCTACACGATGCAACAACGTCTTACCTACCAGCCCGAGTCCACACACGCATACGAAACCCGTTGGACTTGCGTTGCCACCGCTCCCCGTTTTGGCCTCTTACAGTCGAACCCAGCATGCGTGTCCCATCCTTGACTTGGGTCGAGCCCACAAAGATACGTTTGGGATACTGGTCGAAATGCGCCCCCACAAGCTACCCACCTAAGCTTGTCACTAGTATATCCCACTTAACCCACTTAGTCATGTTCATTTACATGTGTGTTTGGTTAAGTCTTACTAATCGTATTTCACATGCCACTAAGGGCACCCCCAAGATTCCTCATGCCACCCAAGGCACCTACTTAACCCCATGTCCCACCTTACATGTTTATCTGGTTAAGTATTTCTTAATTCATTCAGGCCATAACCTCATAAAGACCTCTCACATTAGACTAGCATTTATGGAAGCTGGATTTGTCGGACTGGTCTGGGCAGTTTTACACCATAAAAGAGTCTAGCCTCGTGTCTTTACAACCGTTATGCTTTAGTTTAGGCCTAGGACCTCTCACATTGGGCTGACATTTGTGACCACTGGATTTGTCGGGCGGGTCCGGGCAGGTTTACGTCACAAACGAGTCCAACCTCGTGTCCTAAGCATTGATTAACACTTAAAATCTTTTACCCCAGTTTTAATAATTCCCTATTCAAATTATTAATTAAGTCAACTTTTAATGATGTCCATAATTGACTCAATTATGGCCATCCACTTATGGCATGCAAAATCATATCAATTGCACCCCAACTTTTTAATATTAAATCCTTAATATTACCCCTACCCCACGTTTATATGTTCGCTTATTCAACGCATAATATAGGCTAGACTTGTATAGTCTAACACCTAGCACAAAGATAAACTATCACAATATATAGACAATTAAAATAAATCTAATCATAATAGGGGTGAAACTTGCATAAACTACACATGTTAAGGATCAAAAGGTGTCAACTTGTTAAATGTCTCAATTTATATGATATGATCATAGCCCAAATCTATACATAAACTTGCATATGGAGTTTTTAGGCAACATAATGATGGTGTGAACTGGCATAGGATATCACAAATGTTACAGCATAATTCTAGATGTCATAATAGATGTCTTGGTATATGTTCATAACTTTTCTAATCAATCTAACTTGCATATGTGACTTGTCATACAAATCAACATAACCCAAACATGATGATTTAATTAACATGAACTAACTGGCATAGATGGTAACATCATGGCCTTTTAACATGTATGATTCATCACAACTTAGCATAGAAACTTTCAACATACATAACATCATCATAGCATGATTTTCAACATATAAGATATCATCATCACATAACATTGGATTTACAATATACATGATAGCAAAAGGGGTTTACAACAACATATATGATAATTCACATCATCTACTCATAATCCATTCATAACTCAACCTAATTAAAATGATAATAATCTTGTTAAGATCATCATACTCACAATTTAGAGAAGAAAAGAGAGAGTTTTGCTTTGCTTTAGGGTTGAGAGAATTAGAATTGAATTTGCTTTTCTTCTTTCTTAGTTGGCGGCGGCTCCATTGATTTCCATGGCGATGGTATGACGGTAACTATTCTATTTTAATTAGGTTTAGTGTTAGCATTAGGATGTATTTATTGGTGTAGGAAGTTATTTAGGACCATTAGATTAACCCTGAACCATGAGAACCAATCAAATGCAAAATCTGCATTTGAGCGAATCGGCCCACGGGTTGACAGCCAAACACCCTGGATTAACCCTAGTCGACCCAGCGGGGCTCCGGTCGACCTCAAAAATGGGCCGGTTCGGTTATTCACCCTCCCAATTCGCTGTTTTGAACTTTTTCGCATATTTATTTATTTAATTTTTAATTTATATATATATATATATCAGTATATATATATTTCTCTGCGCAACCCATTTCACTTAATTCTTTTCTAAAAATTAAGTGTACTTTAATTTGTGAATTTTAATGTTATAAAATTACGGGGTGTTACATTTTCCCCTCCTTAAAGGATTTCGTCCCAGAAATCTCCAAGTCAAGAAGAATGTATATCCTACCATCTAATCGTCCATCTATTCAACCATCAAACACCAGCCTCCATTGTCCTTAAAAGACTTATAATGCTTTAATGTTTATATGCACAGTGTGTGTATATGTCCATATCTAATGCAAAATTAGGCGGTCTAATGATTTAGTCGACCTCCTTAGTG
The DNA here is from genome assembly GCA_030737875.1 of Allium sativum. Classification (NCBI taxonomy): domain Eukaryota; kingdom Viridiplantae; phylum Streptophyta; class Magnoliopsida; order Asparagales; family Amaryllidaceae; genus Allium; species Allium sativum. The sequence continues at coordinate 35,391,333 of JASFAX010000020.1, read as the reverse complement.
CAATTCATGATAGTGCCATGCGTCCAATATGTATGCAAAAGATTCCTAATGATACATATTAATTCTATATGCGTGCACAACCATCCACCCGAATGCAGCAACTATATGATAATACAACCATTATACATCCATTTTACTAAATACATCCATATATATGCAATATGCAATATGCAATATGCAATATGAGGTGACTGAGCCGATCTGGTGCCTAATAGTGTGTGTATAAGCATCCACGAGCAACCACTAGCAAACACTTGCATCCACTTTGCATCCACCATACATAACATGTCTCAAAAGCATGCTTCAACCATAGGATTATCCTAACTAAAGGTCAAAGATACTAGCGAGATGATATACTAAAGATAAGATAAGTACAAGCTAAGCGATAAAGGAGAAATTAAAAGACATACCCTCAAAAAGAAAAGGGTATCGTGAACGCATCTTCTCTTCTGTCTCCCAAGTAGCGTTGCTCTCATCATCTCCCCATTGCACTTTCACTAGTCTGACCTCTCGATTCCTCAATCTCTTGATCTCCGACCCAAGAATGCGCGTAGGTGCTCGTCGAATTATCGCATCACGCTCTATCTCCACCTCTCTAAGAAAGCTCGGCTCTACCACTTCTGCGGTCTCGTGCAAGCAATTCCTCTAATGTGACACATGGAATACGTCGTGTACACCACCAAGCCTCTCGGGAAACTCCACTCTATACGCCATCTGTCCAATTTTCTCCATAATACGAAACGGCCCTACAAACCTTGGTGCTAATTTCCCAACCGACCCAAAGCGAACAATGTTCCGTAATGGAGACACTTTGACAAAGACCATGTCCCCAACTTCAAACTCGAGATCTGTCCTCCTCTTATCCGCATAAGATTTCTGCCTATCTTGCGCTGCTTTCATCCTCCTTCGAATCAAGTCAATCTTCTCCGAAGTCTCCCTAATCATATCGGGCCCAAGTAAGATCTTATCCGTAGATTCCTACCAACATGTAGGTGAACGACAAGGTCGTCCATAAAGAGCTTCGAATGGTGCCATACCAATGTTGGACTGAAAGCTGTTATTATATGCGAACTCCACCAATGGAAGATGCTCTTCCCATGTACCCCCAAAGTCTAGGATACATAGCCTCAACAGATCCTCTACAATGCGATTCACCCCTCGGTCTGGCTGTCCGTTTGAGAATGATATGCGGTGCCCAAACATAACTGAGTCCCTACCGCCTCTTGTAAGCTTCTCCAAAATTCGCTAGTGAAAATAGGATCGCGGTAGCTCACTATGCTTGAAGGAACACCGTGCAAACGGACTATTTCTCGAACGTATACGGAGACTAACCATGGAGCAGTGCTCTTACTCTTTACGGGAATGAAATGGGCACTTTTAGTAAGTCTACCTACTATAACCCAAATTCCCGTACTACCCTTCCTTGATTGCGGTAACCCATCCACAAAATCCATCGAGACACTTTCCCACTTCCATAGTGGAACCTCCAATGGGTGAAGCAACCCAACGGGTTTCTTTTGCTCCGCTTTTACTTGTTGGCACACCAAGCATCTAGCGACATACTCGGCCACATCTTTCTTCATGCCGACGCAAAAGTAAACTCTCTTCATGTCTTTGTACATCTTGTCCCCGCCGGGATGAATGGTCATCTTCGAATGATGTGCTTCGTCAAGAATAGTCTTTCTTAGGTCATCGTCTTTTGGTACACAAAGGCTACTGTCCCTACGTAACCAACCCTTATCATCTAGGGTATACCTACGGAGATAGCTTGATGACTCCCCTCCTTTGAGCTTGTCTACTAACTCAACTAACTGCGGGTCGTCTCGCTGTACCTCGCCAATCCATCCCAAAAGCGTAGGTCTGACCTCCGAGGATGCTAGCAAACCGGGTACGAAGTCAACGGAAGGTCTAACGTCAAACATCGAAATGAATTCTAAACTTTGCCGCTAAACAAACAAAGGACTTAAGGATAATCTTTTTCTACTTAAGGCATGGGTCACCACGTTACCTTGCCAGGGGTATATGCTATCTCAATGTCGTAGGCCGCTAAGAACTCCATCCACCTTTGCTGCCTTAAGTTCAAGTCCTTTTGAGAGAATAGGTATTTTAAAGATTTGTGGTCAGTGAATAGTTCAAATTTCGCGCCAAGAAGATAATGACGCCAAGACTTAAGCGCGAAAACAATAGCGGCCAACTCTAGGTCATGTGTCGAGTAATTCTTCTCATGCGCTCTCAACTGCCTTCCACCATAGGCTATTACCCTGCCCTCTTGCATTAAGATTGCGCCAAGTCCTGTCCCACAAGCGTTAGTATAAACGATAAACGGCTTACTCCCGTCTGGCAATACTAAAACTGGGGCTGAAGTCAAAGCTCTCTTCAAACGTTGGAACGCATCATCACAATCTATGTCCCGTGTGAAAACTAGGTTCTTCTTCGTCAAGCATGTCAATGGAGCTGATATCTTTGCGAAGCCTTTGATAAACTTCCTATAGTAGCCAACCAACCCCAAGAAACTTCTCACTTCTGTAGCATTTTAAGAAACCTTTCAATCTTGGATGGCCACCACCTTTGCGGGATCCACAGCTATCCCTTCTTTGGAAACCACATGTCCTAAGAACCGTACTTCCTTCCTCCAAAAGTGACACTTAGAAAATTTAGCTTTAAGCTTATGCGCTCGAAGAGTCTCCAACACTTTCGTAAGATGTAGGGCACGCTCTTCTTCATCCTTAGAAAAGATCAAGATGTCATCTACAAAGACTACCACAAATTTGTTAAGGTACTCCCTAAACACCCTACTCATCAAATCAACAAAGTATGCGGGGGCGTTTGTCAAACAGAAGGGCATTACTAGCCATTCATAGAAACCGTCCGGAGTCCTAAAGGCAGTCTTGTATATGCTATCCTCAGCCACTCTCAACTGATGGAACCCAGTGGCTAAGTCCAACTGCGAAAACACTGAGGCGCAAACTAACTGATCGAAGAGATCATCAATCCTCGGCAGTGGGTGTCTGTTCTTCTTAATAATTTTATTAAGTTCTCTATAGTCCACACACAGTCTAAGGGACCCATCCGCCTTCGTGGAAAATACTACTGGAGCACCCCACTTCGATATACTTCGTCTTATGAACCCCTTCTCAAGAAACTCCTTCACTTGCTTATCGAGTTCCCTCCTTTCACGTGGAGCCATGTGGCGTACTGGAAAAGATACTGGTTTCGCATTATCCACAAGATATATTCGAAAATCTATCTCCCGCTTCGGAGGCAAGCCCTTCACCTCCTCAAACAAATCCGAATATTCTCGGACCACTCTAACAGATCGTAGATTTTCCTTAGACGCGTCAAGCGATTCTAGTTAACTTAGCATAACCGAATTTATGGGATTCCAAAAGATTTCGAGAGTGTTGCCAAGGCGAGTCACGAACCTAACTACTCTCCTTTCACAATCAAGAACAACCCCATTTCTGGATAACCAATTCATTCCTAAAATTAGCCCATAGCCCGTGAAGCCCAACACATAAGCATCACATCTAAATTCAATGCTAAGTATGGAAAATTTCAAATCCAAACACATCATGGACAAATAAGCTGAGCCCCCTATTGGATTCGAAACAACTAAGGGATCCTCTACTAAACTGGTGTTTAAGTGCAGTGATTCAACTAATGTTGCAGAGATAAACGAATGTGATGCACCCGAATCGAATAAGGTATGGACAAGATGATCAAACAGAAAAACTAAGCTTTCAACAGAAATGGTTCTACCTCGTTCTTGCAGCGGTGGGACCGCAAGAGCCTGAACTTGTCCCCTAGCCTGCCCTGGTGCCATAAGAGCCTGCACCTGTCCTCCCGAGGTAGCTCCTTCCCTCTTCCCCTTCTTTGGGCAGTCCTTCACTAAATGTCCCGCATCGCCACATTGGAAACAGCCTGTCTTCTTTTTCCTTCGGCAATCCTTGCTGAGATGGCCCAGGGTTCCACAGTTAAAGCACTTCTTCTTTCCCTTGCCATTATTGTCTTTTCCACCCTTCTTGTTTTGCTATTGTGGTTTCTTCTGATCCCCCTTCTTCTTGGTTGGCTTATCAGCTTTAGCGCTTTTCTCCTCATGCATGGGCGCCATTTCTACTAACTTCTCAAAGGTGGCCCCTATCGGGATGTGGGTCATAGCCAACCCATGCAATGATTCATTAAAGCCATTCACGAACCTTAGAGCCTTCTTCTCCGGCGTGTTTACTAAGTCCAAGCCAAACCTTGCTAACTGATTAAATTTATTGACATATTCTTTCACTGATGAGCTTCCTTGCTTCAATGTCAAGAACCTTTCCATATATAGATTTTCTTCCGCCCTTGAGAGAAACTTTGCCTCGAACCTACGTCTGAAATCCGCCCAAGAGTCAACAGGACGCTCCCCATTAGTGACCTCCCAACAAAACGAGGCCTCTCCCTTCATCAACCAAGCTGCTAAACGAACTCTCCTCCCTTCTTCTACTTCAAAGATTTCTAGCGATTCTTCCACCTCCTTAAGCCAATCTCTAGCTTCCACAAACGTTTCTGACCCTTGAAATGGTTTTCCACCCATAGCCTTGAATTCCTTGCACGTCTTTGCAAAAGTATCAACGCGAGGAGGAGGAGGAGGAACGGGTGCAACAGGTGGTGGAGGAACATTGGCTGGACCTGCAGCGGCCCTAGACTTCAATAGCCTCCTATACCATCCTGGTATCGTTACACCGTCGGGTAGATTAAGATCTTCAGCCATGCTGAAACGAAAAAGGAAAGATTCAAAATGGAGAATTCGAAAGATAAAGATATGTGGCTATTGGGGATTATGTTTTTCTTAAAAACTTCTCTTTAAATTTCTCATTAAAACATGTTTTTGAAAACACTTCTTCCAAAAATATCTATTTTTCTAAAGTATTTTTATCTGTTCTGGTAACCTTAAGCTCTGATACCACGTGTAACACCCCACGTCCATTAATGTCACTCACAAAGGGAATGCATTAACTTCCATGGAGGTTATAAGTGAATATAGAACAGAAAAATTACAACAAGACAGATAATAAATAGCACTTGGAAATCTAAAACTTCATTTTATTGCAGCGGAAATCAAACATGTTTGTTACATCATAAAACCATAGATCATAACCAAGTACAATATCCATCTTCATAAAAACAAAATACATAATCCCATTACATAAATAGCCAATAAAAAGATAACAAGCTGGACTTTACTTCAACGGTCCAAGCTTTCCAAAGAGAGATGAAGCAATTCAATCAAACTCCACTAGAGCTGGGCCCAACCTGAGGACCTGGAGGGGGAAAAAGGATAGAAATAGAGGAGGTCAGACATAAAGTCTGGCGAATATGATAATTCTAACAATACTATTATCAAAATAACTAGACTAAGGCATAAGCTGGAAGACAAGTAAATGTCTATGAACTCTTAGGAAGATAAAAAAAGATAGCGTTAAAGATAACGTTAAAGATAACGGTAAAGGCACACCTAATTACTAACGAATGATTACTACACTGCACCGCACAATACTACACTACACCACACCAGTCAGCCTATTGTTTGATCCCACTTGCTTCACACAGAAAATTTATAAATAGCCTTACGTACCCCTAGCTGACTACATAGGTGTCGTCTGCCCCTATCTCCACTAGGTGCAGCCCACTACCCACTTTCGATCGGCTCCCTACTCGTAGATACCCGTGCTGGGTGGGGTGTATCACTCCCCTAAAGTGGCAACCCGATACAACTTGAGAATGCACGGCTTATACCTACACGATGCAACAACGTCTTACCTACCAGCCCGGGTCCACACACGCATACGAAACCTGTTGGACTTGCGATGCCACCGCTCCCCGTTTTGGCCTCTTACAGTCGAACCCATCATGCATGTCCCGTCCTCGACTTGGGTCGAACCCACAAAGATACGTTTGGGATGCTGGTCGAAATGGGCCCCCACAAGCTACCCACCTAAGCTTGTCACTAGTATATCCCACTTAACCCTCTTAGTCATGTTCATTTACATGTGTGTTTGGTTAAGTCTTACTAATCGTATTTCACATGCCACTAACGGCACCCCCTAGATTCCTCATGCCACCCAAGGCACCTACTTAACCCCCATGTCCCACCTTACATGTTTATATGGTTAGGTATTTCTTAATTCATTTAGGCCATAACCTCATAAAGACCTCTCACATTAGACTGGCATTTATGGCATCTGGATTTTCCTGGCGGGTCTGGGCAGTCTTACACCATAAAAGAGTCTAACCTCGTGTCTTTACAACCGTTATGCTTTAGTTTAGGCCTAGGACCTCTCACATTGGGCTGACATTTGTGACCACTAGATTTGTCGGGTGGGTCCGGGCAGGTTTACGTTACAAACGAGTCCAACCTCATGTCCTAAGCATTGATTAACACTTAAAATCTTTTACCCTAGTTTTAATAATTCCCTATTCAAATTATTAATTAAGTCAACTTTTAATGATGTCCATAATTGACTCAATTATGGCCATCCACTTATGGCATGCAAAATCATATCAATTGCACCCTAACATTTTAATATTAAATCCTTAATATTACCCCTAGTCCACATTTATACGTTCGCTTATTCTACGCATAATATAGGCTAGACTTGTATAGTCTAACACCTAGCACAAAGACAAATTATCACTACATATAGACAATTAAAATAAATCGAATCATAATAGGGGTGAAACTTGCATAAACTACACATGTTAAGGATCAAAAGGTGTCAACTTGTTAAATGTCTCAATTTATATGATATGATCATAGCCTAAATCTATACATAAACTTGCGTATGAAGTTTTTAGGCAACATAATGATGGTGCGAACTAGCATAGGATATCACATATGTCATAGCATAATTCTAGATGTCATAATAGATGTCTTGGTATATGTTCATAACTTTTCAAATCAATCTAACTTTCATATGTGACTTGTCATATAGATCAACATAACCCAAACATGATGATTTAATTAATATGAACTAACTAGCATAGATGGTAACATCATGGCCTTTTTAACATGTATGATTCATTGCAACTTAGCATAGAAACTTTCAACATACATAAAATCATCATAGCATGATTTACAACATATAAGATATCATCATCACATAACATTGGATTTACAATATACATGATAGCAAAAGGGGTTTACAACAACATATATGATAACTCACATCATCTACTCATAATCCATTCATAACTCAACCTAATTAAAATGATAATAATCTTGTTAAGACCATCATACTCACAATTTAGCGAAGAAAACAGAGAGTTTTGCTTTGCTTTAGGGTTGAGAGAATTAGAATTGAATTTGCTTTTCTTCTTTCTTATTTGGCGGCGGCTCCATGGATTTCCATGGCGATGGTATGACGGTAACTATTCTATTTTAATTCGGTTTAGGGTTAGCATTAGGATGTATTTATAGGTATAGGAAGTTATTTAGGACCATTAGATTAACCCTGAACCATGAGAACCAATCAAATGCAAAATCTGCATTTGAGCGAATTGGCCCATGGGTTGACAGCCAAACACCCTGGATTAACCCCTAGTCGACCCAGCGTGGCTCGGGTCGACCTCAAAAATGGGCCGGTTTGGCTGTTCCCCCTCCCAATTCGCTGTATTGAACTTTTTCTCATATTTATTTATTTAATTTTTAATTTATATATATATATATATATATCAATATATATATTTCTCTACGCAACCCATTTCACTTAATTCTTTTCTAAAAATTAAGTATACTTTAATTTGTGAATTTTAATGTCATAAAATTACGGGGTGTTACATAAACCTACTGATGCCCAATGCCTGCTTTTTAAACTCCAGACCACGTGCAAGACCATAGCCTGCCTGAACATACACTGGCACACCAACATAGCTGCCATTCTGGTCGCTTACAATCAGCCCAGTAATCGTGCCCCACCCTGCCTAGTCTCAGGGTACCATGATACATCTAGTGGGTTACTGTTGAAACTGACCGTGTAACTAGGGTTTCCGTCAAATAAGTTAAGTGTTGTCATTCAAATTCGTGACTTAACCCCTATCAGTCTAGCATGTCAAGTTGGTTAAGTGTTGTCCTACATGTTCATGACTTAACCCTACGAATCATGTGTCAAGTTGATTAAGTGTTGTCTTTCATGTTCATGACTTAACCCTATCATGTGGCATTAATTCATTAATGCACCCCAACCTCTCCCATCAGACCTGTTATTGTGGGCACTTGATATGCCGGGCGGTTCCAGGCAAATTTACACCACAACTCAATCTGACCTCGGGTTTCAAGCGCGATATGGCCAACTACCCACATTAGATCCTATTGTTTGCAGTAACTGGATTTGCTAGGCGGTTCCGGGCAGAATTACACTGCAAACTCAACCCAACCTCGAGTTGGCCATTTTCAAGTTCGTTCTAGTGTCATGTCCATGTTCAAATTTTCATGTCAAGTTCGTGTCAAGTTTCAAGAAAAAGTTTCACGCAAAGTCTCTTATAATTTCCAACTTTTCCCAACGTTACCCCGTCTAAATATTAGGCTAACAATCTTAGCCTAATTTTTCGTTCGCATGATTTTTGGCATATAATATTAGGATAAAACTTAGCCTAATTTAACGTACGCAAAATTGGCATAAAGAGATTCATTAACATAAACACGACATAGGGGTAAACTTGGCTTTTTTTGGCATAGTCAATACGAACATCATAGGTGTGTACTTGCAAAATAATCAACATGAATATCATCGGTGTGAACTTGCAACGTTGATTAAACCAACATACATATATGTGAATTTGCAACATAGACTAAATCAACTTACATATATGTGAACTTGCAAATCAATCACGAACATATGAATAAGTGTGAACTTGAAATATGACATAGGTTTAACATATACACATAAACATGTAGATCTAACATTAGGTCACATACGTGATATGATTTAAAACCTAAACCTTGCATAATATGACAAACTGCACAACTTGTCATAACTGGTTATACTTCAAGTCCATATACACATGAATAGACTTATTCATTAACTCCCAATTCAGCATGATAATGAAATAGAACCACAGGCATAGATCAGTATCATTCAATTCCACATATAATGTAATCAACATTATTCTATTATCAATCTACTTTTAAGGCATGACATAACTGAATAAAGTGATTAAAACATCGTAGGCATATAGATCTGATAACATTATTGATCATGAAAAAGTTTGAATAATAATCTAGTTTCAAGAACAAGGATAGATTAAATTTAAATAGAAAAATCCCAAAATCAAGAATAAAGAAAATAGGTCTGAATAGAAAGTCAAGCTTAGATCCAATTTCATAGTCATAATCCTAGGCAATAACCTCATAGGTGATTAGCCTCAATTGTCCTTGTCATAGTTATAGGCAATTGTCTTATATTCACAGTCATAGGCATAGGCATAGTCTTATGTTCATAGTCATAGGCGTAGTCTTATGTTCACAGTCATAGGCATAGTCATAGTCTTATGTTCACAGTCATAGGCGTTATCATAGTCTTATGCCATTAACAATTGTGTCAACGTCGTAGACAATTTTCCCAATAGTCAAGATCCAAGAAGAAAACAAGAAAAGATATGAATCATACATAAATCAGTTCCAATTTAACATGCCTATATTAGATTTATAGTTTTTATCTAAAAGTAACTGGAACTTACAAATCGTGGTCTAAGAAATTTAGATGCAGAAGTCAAGTCTAGAAATTAGTCATTGAATTGTTGAACCGCTGAATCTTGCTTTGATTATAGAAGCAAATCCCCAATTCCTAGCCGTAGTCTTCAAGAAATAATCTTCGCGTTTTAATTTATTTTATGTTAGAGGAGGAAGAAGAAGCCACTATCATCAAGAGTTTGAGCAGCATAAGGTTAGAGAAGAATGGTGTAAAGAGAATGGGGCTAGGAGGTTGTTTATATAAGGTTTCAAACTAATTAGAGCCATCGATGAAGCTAGAGTTAATCAATGACATCCAACTAAAGAGAAGCCAATCAGAAAGTGACAAGTTAGCCCTAGTGACAGAGCAAAGCTCAGAAATTCGACCAGAACCCGACCATGCCAGCCAGGGTCAAACCAGAAAGCTGTGCAGGCCTGTTGCTCGGCCTGGGCGCACTTGCCAAGTGCGCCAATGCAAAATTGCATGGGCGCAATTCCCAAGTGCGTAAGTGCAATTTTGTTCTGGCGCACTTCCCAAGGGCGCCAGTGCATTCTGGCCGGTTTCTGGTTTTTCTGCCTAACTTCATTTGTCCATATCTTCTTCGTACGGTATCCATTGACGCAAACTCGGACTCTATTTCTAGCATAATTACGAGACGAACACAATTGCGTAACCCGTTTCCCTTGATTCTTATTTTAAAAATTAATTCTGCCTTGATTTATGGTTTTAACATATTTTAAAAATACGGGTTGTTACAAAGGTATTCTATGTAAAAAATAAACATGTTAATATTTATCATTTAGTAAAATATAAAATAAAATATACTATGTAACTTATTTCGTATTCTACTAAATATAAAATAAAAAAGATATTCTATGTAAATTATCTTTTGGTAAAAGATAGATGCAATTATCTTATGAAATAAAGTATGAAATTTTGTGCAAAAAATAAACATGTTACTATTTATCATTTAGTAAAAGATAAAATAAGATATTCTGTGTAACTTATCTTTTAGTGCTTTTATCAAAATAATTCCAAACCATAAGAAAAACAACAAATATGTTTAAAACGTATTAGTAATTATCAAATATTACTAAGGTTTAATACGTAGTTAAATCATTCAAATCAAAAGATAAACACATTTATCTTTTCAAGCTGTCAAATAAATTAACATCTAAATTGAATATATATGTATGAACAATTTCATCATCACTGTAAATTGATTCATATTATGCATTATCAACCCACTGAGTATATATGTATGATTAACAAAACAATAAATATGTTTTACATGTATCAGTAATTTTCAAATATTACTAAATTTTAATATGTAATTAAATAATTCAAATCAAAAGATAAACACCTTTATCTTTTTAAGTTGTGAAACAAAATAAAATCTACCACTGAATATATATATATGTACTGTTTTATATAGCAAATAATATCAATCAGTGAATGACTACATACCTCAGCTAATAAAAACAATCAATATATAGCAAGCAAAAAAAAATCGAGGAACAACAAGCAACAAAGATAAACAAGTACTTACTTGTTTATCAACGAACACAAATCGTGTCTTGCAAATAGTGAATAGAAATTACTTCTTAGTTTCGTCACCTGGATAAAGCTGAGGCGATTAACATCAGCAATCGATATATAACAAATAAAAGAAATACACAATTACTTAATTGTTCAGCGGAGAAAAGTGATGCGGTTGGATTTCTTTAGCCAATCGACAAATCAGCTGAGGCGATTTTGTTTTGAAAGTAGATTAGCAGCAGATTTGATTTCCGAAGTATAAAGATAAAGAAGAAAGCGGGTCTAAAATCGATTTGGGGTTTTTTTTAGCGTCGAGAATGCATACGAAATAAGAAGATAAAATTTTGTCCTTAAAAATGATTATTTTAAACCCGCATCCTTAAAATTAATTGGTTGAGGGGAGTAAGCCCTTATTGTAAAATGCCCTTTTTACAAAAGTGCTGTCCTAGAAAATCCTAGGTAGAAATTACCTAAGATGGGCTTACAAAATAGTGCCTTCGGTTTGTCCAGTCCTAGGACAACCTATATGGAAGATGTCTGACATAGTACATTTAATGGATCGCGTAAGTTGATCTCTTCAACCATATTTACATTTGGTAGTGGAGGAATTCGTTTCTCTTAGCTGTATACCAATGGTATATTTGGAGGAATCAATTTGTTATTTAGCGATTTTGACGATGTGACATTAAAAGTGAACAAAGGTGTGATCTGTCAAAGATGAGCGTGGCCTCATTCCTCACAACCGGGAAATGGTATAAAATCGGGTAGGTCGCATGGCTATGTTGGTAGCACCCAATTAGGGTGTATTGTCACCTGATCTAGTGAAATTTCATTTACTTCTTTAACCTATTTCAAAGTTGTCCCTTTCAGTAAATGGTTGCTGATGCCAACCGTTGGTGATCATGCATTTAGTTCACTCAAGCGAAATGAGTGATTGGTCATGATTAACCGGAGTTGCAAGATGTTCTTGTTAAACCTGGTGTATTCCTCTCTAGAGATACACTGTCGGAGGGTGGTCCAATACCTTGCCAGTTGAAATCCATTACCAAATAATCGATTGGGGTTTTTGATTATATATTACATATGACACGACCTGAAATTCCCATCTGGCCTAGATCGAAAGAGAAAGTGGACGGCTTTGATAACACGACGCATCAGAACACAAACACTAGAACATTTTATTGCTATTACACAATTTACATCAGAGTATCAAAGATCAAATTATATACAATGGAAAAATATTAGAGATTTACGAATAACAAAGCAGCAGAAAAATAATACATATAATGTGCAGCAGAAAATATCAACTACCATAAATGAACGAAATATACAGATACGAAGCTTTTCGAATATTTCTCCAGCTATAATCGGGGATCCTACGTACAATAATATATGCGAAAATCAAAACTACTGGCTGCCCGTGTGGAAAATATGGGCACCCAAAGTTTAGGTAGATAAAGTAAACTCCGAGTCAGTCATGCGACTTGTGTGAAAACTAAAACTCATATTTAATCTATAACTTAAAAGTTAGGAAATCATGAGACCACACCGTATAACATGAAAGGGGTTTACTCCACCTGAATATCAGTTTAAAATAAAACAACACAATGCTTTTTGGAAAATGAAGCTATTATAAGACTCAGGTCTCGTCACACAATGCAACACAAGCTGGAGGATAGAGTTTTCCTTTATAATAGCCAAACATGCTTGGTACGTTTAAAACAAATTATTTTGATATTACTATAAGTGCATAGTGTCAAAATCAACTTCAAATGTAAAAATATCAATCCTAGATGACATAGGTATCATATATTATGCTACCATACATAGTTTTACAACTAAAACTGAAAAGTCGTGTATTAGAAATTATATTTCCATAATGAGTCAAGGCTAGCGATGGCTCCTTCTGATTCTAGACACTCTAGCAAATGCCTCAGGATCACAACTACGGGCAACCCTTGGTTTCAGCCAGGTCGGTCCTTGCTTACTTTTGAGGATTGGTTATTCCTAAACAAACGTCTCCCAATCCTATCGGACCTACCTCTGAGCCATGGGAGACTCAATATCTGAGGCGCCTCACGTCCATCATCCACATAAGTAAAAATGTCTGGGCTCCATACCATGACACCACTTCTAGCTAGAAATAAATGTCATGCACTCCCTATGTCCTTGATCCCGTTTTAGACTCATACCGAGGTGTGAGTTTCACGAACTAACGCTATACACATATCTATGCTATTTAAAGTTGTGCTTTGATCATCAACCACATAACTCAGCTTTTCAACAAAAACCATGAACAATTGCATCTCAGCATGCCACACTGACAATTCATGCCATACAACTGATATATATTTAATAGAAATCAGTAAACATAGAATGAAATCCAATGTTAGACACACATCCATTTAGAAGTCCGTTATGGGTCTAAATGAAACCGGAGGCATCTTATTCCGTCCTGGACGATCACTATTTACTACCTTGTCTTGGGTGTACATCCCAATCGAGACATCAGTAATCATCCAAACGGTGTGAAGATCTCCAGTCGTCAACCACCGTCTTCATCGTCGACTTTTATTCACCGTATCAGTTATTCAAAATGGGACAACCCCAGTCTTTCCAAAAAACTCACTTATTTTATGATAAATAATCAAGTGCTATAAGAACACATCATACGCCTCTTTCCAATTCATAATATTCTTTTATTCAAATATTCACATCTTAGGGGAAAGGTTTCCATTAATTTTATCAAAGTTAAGTTCTTTCAAACTTAATCTTTAATCTTCCTTTTGATATCAATTTCAAAAGATTATATTATCTTCTCTCCACCTAAACCAAAATAAGGTTTATAACATAAGTCAGGATTGTCGAGCCTTACCTAAGTAATCTTTTATTTTATTATCACCAATCCCAACCTATTCATCCCATTGAGTGAAACTGGTAGTACTCCATATCTAACACCCACGGTGCTATCGGTAAATTTAATTACCATTTCATGTTCAAATCTAATTAAAGATTTAACTATCACCTGGAGTAATGTTGGTGGTACTTCATTCTCGATCATTTCATGAATTTGATAAATTTAATTATCCTATTCTCATTTTAATCTACTTTAAGATTTATTAAAACTTCATTTAGTTTTAATCTTCCAAAAATCATTATTTAATGATTATTCAAATATAGTAAGTCAATCCTGTCTTTAATGGGGTAAAAGAACGAATGTCTTCTAAAACATAGTTCACAATAGACCCAAAATCATCTTCCATAACAATGGAATCTTCACGGAAATCCAACAACATATAATTGATATAAATTCGCATATCAAACTAATAATATAAATGGAATAATGGCTAGGCCTTCTAAATTACATAAATAGTAACGGTCTTTATTCACAGTAGCTCATCTCGATTATCACTAAATCGAATTTTCATTCAATTCCAATTTAATATATTAGATTGGAAAACATTGTCTTGGAAAATTTATTCAATCTTAATTAAAAGATTTATAAATTCCAAATCATAACTTCACTGTAAATTGGGTTAAGTAACAAATGTCATTTAAAATACTGTTCACGATAAACCTAAAATCATTACTATTTAATTCCAATTATATCAATTAATTGGAAAACTTCATTAAATCCTAGTTAAAAGATTTGTTCTTCTCTCAACTGGGTTTAAGAACAGTGTTAGTGAAGACACCATTCACGACAAACCCAAAATCCAATTTGATTTTAAATAAATGGCTCTAAATAGAAATTATATCGGCTTATATTCAATATCAAATTCTGAAACCAACAAGTATCATTTTAGAAATAATGATATATATATTATATATATATCTTCCAAATTCCTCAACAATATCCATATAATCATGGAATCCAATATTGAAATATTCCGAAGATTATTCCCATTCAAATCCATTCAAATTTATATGTTGGAAAATTCTGGTTAGAATGAAACCATTTCAATTCATTATAGTTATTTATTCTAGTTGTAAGCTAGTTCATTTAGATAAAAATAGCCTTTATCTTTAGATACATGGAATATTTCATCCAAAATCTTCCTAAATCATTTATTATGATTTTACATAATTAATTCATATTTTTAAATTTTTTATTAAGGCCCTTATAGTCGATTTCCATATACGGCCATTGAACTGCATTTCAACAACCTTTTCCAAACTGATTTGGACATATCATAAAATCCAACAGTTCAAATTAAAATCTCATATACTCATTTGAATGATTTTTTTATATGAACCCAACGTTTCGGTTTTAGAGAATCCAATAGTCGGATCTCCCGTTACATCCATTTGATGTCAATGGTTGAAATTCGTGAATGGTCGTTGCGCGGTGCATTCCCTTCAAGCCATTTAAATATACATATATATATATATATATTATAATATAATATATATATCATCGATTTCCATTTAAAACATATTTTATAAATCGTTTGTAAATTCATTTTAAAATGATTCAACATCGATTTCAACTTCAAATCAAAGTTGAATATTCTATATCATTATAATATTAAAATGATAATATTTTCAAAATATTAGATTCTGAAATCAAATCTTTTCAATATTCATTGTAAAATGAATAAAATTGATATGAAAATCAATTCGAGTTAAAATGGCGGATAACTACTTAACTTGACTTCGTATATTTCAATATTTTCGTGTCCATCCAAAATCGGGCATTAATATCATATTTTAATCCTTTATTGAATATTATTTTAAAATATTTGTTATTTCTGAATTGGAATCAAACTCAGTCAATGTTAGCCCACTTTGTGAACTAGGCAACACAAAGTCAAGACATGAAATATTGAAGAACTTGAAAAACTCTGAAGCGGGTCGGATCGGAGCAGGATAGCGGTTCGGATAGGGTAAAGTCTGCTGTTCGGATCGGTGAACTATTACTCTTGGAATTAAAGAAGCACAGCTATTCGGGTCGGAGGGGAATCTACTTCCAGTCGGATCGGAAAGCCACCCGATTGCTACAGAGATAGGTCGGAGCGGAGCGGAGCAGAGTAAAAAGAAGAGAGAATTGGTCCTCACTTAATCCTGTTCGGATCGGAGGTACCGATCCGAACCCCTGGAGACTACTCTTCCGATCCGAACCCATTTTTCACATTGCTCCCCTGCATGAGCGCCTGGATATCCGGATCGGCTATGACCAGTTCCTGCACACAACGTCTATTACCCTGATGCGTTGTCAACATAGAAATCCATCCGAACCCGAGGCTGATGGGATGGATGACACGTGGCTCTGATCCGAATCGGGTTCTGAGCAAATTCACACCTATAAATACCCCGTCTGGAGACAAAGAAAAGGATCTTTTTTCTGGCACTTTGAGAGTTCAACCACCTTCATAATCCGAGTTCCAGCACTCCCGGAGAATCCAAATCTTCTTTCATTATTTGTTTTTAGTCAATTGAGTGATTTCAAGTGAGTTGTGAGAGAAATCAAGTGAATATTTCATTGTATTTGCAACTGAATCATTGAATATAGCAAAAGATAAGTGGACGTAGGCATTTCTTCGCCGAACCACTATAAATCCTGTGTGTTCATTTATATTTTTGATCTCGTTTCATTTTGCTTTTAATCAATTTGGGTGTTAGAACCACTTTTTGGTCTAACATTTTGGTGCTTTCATTGAGAATTCGTCTGAATTCTTTGTTTTTCGGGATTATCGTTCTACTTTTTGGACCGCTGAGTTCAAAGAAGTTAATCCTCAAGTTTCAACGCCCTTGGATATTTGTTGAAGTGGTTGTCGAAGAATCATCGCCAAAGGAAAAGGCAAAGAAGTTCAATCTGGCCGAGGAAATGGAGCTGGCGAAGATCAGCAAAATGCGGTTGTAACAAGGTCTCGTGGGCAGAGTTCAGTAGCAGGACGAACCAATGCAGGAAATCCGAACCGTCTTCAGGGGGAAAGCTCTGATCTGATCCGGGTAGGAGATTCTGAAGCAGTGCATTCCCCTAATCTGAACCGACCCGAGCAGCTTGTCATGTACCGACCCGACCAGACTCCCCAGCTCCGAACCGACCCGACCTCCCATCTCCGATCCGATCCCAATCTTGGTGATGTTGGAACCTCTACTCGAGTCCCTACAAATGCTCCGATTCCAGCCACCAGGGTCAGTGACCAGGTCAATCCATCTGCACCCATTACTCAAGGCGATTTCTCACGCCTACTTGACATGCTCGACAGTACTAGGGAGGCTATGAAAGTCCACGAGCGCACTAATCTCATGATGCAGGAAAATATGAGGCTCATGAGCAGGGAGATTAGCGAACTACGTCGACAGAGAACCCCACCACCGGTTCGTCACACCCCAGTGGATCAGTCTTCATCTTCCGAGGAAGAGCGGCCCCGTCAACGAAGGCCACTCGAACGACCTCAGAATGTGGAGCAGCTGACATTCGGATCTTTGGTGTCTCGGGAGGATATTGCACGAGCACTAGGAAAAAATGACCCCGCTCGGGGGCAAAGGCTCCAGTCCCCTCCTCTCGAGATCGACCGGGAGCGTAGGGAACGGAATAGAGCAGAAGCAGCTCGAAGAAGAAGGGCATCTCCTGAACAAGAGCCCAGAAGGAATCCGGATACTAGGGCCAGGGAACCTGAACGGCCCCTAACTAATGCTGATGTACAGGCAATGGTGCGCCAGATCATGTCCGAGAGCCGGAACTATACAAATGAAGATTATGGCATTGAGCGAAGCCATACTCCTTTCACCGATAATATCCTCGACTTCCAATTTCCCCGGCGTTTTAACCTGCTACAGATGGACAAGTACAAAGGGAGAACTGATCTGGGACAGCATTTGATGCGATACTCGTGGCTCATGAATGCTGCTGCCCCTGATGAAGTGAAGTGTAAAGCATTTCCAATCTATTTAGAAGATGTGGCGCTGTTCTGGTTTACCCGACTTCCCCCTCGTTCGATTTCGAATTACAGGGAACTGAGCGAATGTTTTATGAATCAGTTCCGACTCCATGCCTGAAAGTCCAAAAGTGTTATTGAATTGTCAAGAATTAAGCAGGTGCCTGGAGAGTCTTTGAGGTCGTATCTTGACCGCTTCAACTTAGCTGTGACTGAAGTTAGTGATCCTCATGAGCCCACTATTCTGATGGCATTGAAAGAAGGAGTCGATCCTGAATCCGAGTTCGGGGACTACCTTTCTGGAAAGACGCCCTCCACGAGAGAAATGTTCTATGAAAAGGCCGATATTTATTTAAGACGAGAGGAAGCCAGGGCAAATCGGAAGAGAAAGTCTGAAGCGGCATCAAAAGAAAATGTTCAGAGTGAGATTGCCGTGAAGCAGTCTGGGGAAAGTTCTGGAAAAGTTGAAGTAAATGTGGGTAACAAGGGTGGAAACAACAATGCTGGAAACGGGGGCAACAACAATAACCGTAATGCGAATGGTAACAGAAGAAACAGAAATAGGGGAAGTGATCCTAACAAAAGACCCCGATTCCAGACGTACGAGAATTATACACCATTGAACGACACCCTGGAGAATATTTACCTGGATACGTAAAATGTTTTGCAGTACAAAAGACCGCCACCTCATGATTCGACCGAGAAAGAAATGGCGACAGGGAAGTTTTGTTTGTTTCATGGAACTCATGGGCATTCAACCAATGAATGTCGGCATTTGAGGGATGTGATTGAGAAGCTGCTGCGTGAAGGGAAGTTCGATGAATACAAGGTTGCCCCGAGGGACAGGGGGTAAGGAGAGCAGGCTCCAAAACAGATTCTACCTGCTCCCAAGCCTACAGCGCAGCAGAAAGGGAAAGGAATTGTTATCAACTCCATAGTGGGTGGACCTCACCCGGCAAATCGTAGTTTCAGATCAATGGATCAATATGTAAATGCTGCCAAGCACATAGATGTGAATGAAGGTGATGATCTGGAAGATATAACCCCCATAAAACAACAGAAGATCATGTTTGACGACGGGGTGTTCCGCAGCAGAGATAATACTAGGATCCAATCACCCACTGATGATCCATTGGTTATTACTACCACCATTGGGCCGGCCTTGGTACATAAGGTATTAGTAGACAACGGAAGTTCCGTTAATATTTTGTTTAAAAAGTCATTTGATCAGATGAAGCTGGAATCTGAAGATTTGAGGCCATATGAAGGATGGATCGGAGGCTTCAACGGGGCGTCAACAGCTCCCATGGGATACATAGAATTGCCCGTGACCTTGGGGCAAGTAGAACGCAGAAGGGTGCGGATGCTTCAGTTCGTAGTATTGGACGTAGATTCGCCTTATAATGCATTTTTGGGGAGGCCTGCCCTTGCTGAATTCAGAGCGTGTATCGCCCCTTGGTGTTTATTGCTTAAGTTCCCGACCGAAGCAGGAACTGGAGTAATGAGAGGGGATCAAGTTTCCGGACGGGCCTGTTATGTGGCCGAATTAAAGATGTTGATGAAAGGACTTAACATCGAGAGTAAAGATGCCTCGTCTCCCTCAAAGGGGGGCTCGGCATAGCAATTAGAGAGATTGACCCCGAAGGAGTTGCCCAAAGGAACGCCTGAAGACCTGGATCCCAGAAAAGACGAGGAACCAGAGGCTAGGAATGCAACTCCTAATGAAGCGACAGTGGAAATTCCCATTGATGACGCTGATCCGACAAGAGTCTTGAAGATTGGGTCTCAATTAGATCCACGTCGAGCTAAAGAACTAATCGACTTCTTGAAGGCAAACTTGGACGTGTTTGCCTGGACCCACGCTGACATGTGTGGGATATCGCCATCCATTATAAGTCACAAATTGAATGTAAACCCGAAACATCCGCCTGTGAAGCAAAAGAGACGCATGCTGGGCCCAAGAGGTCGGCTGCTCTCAAAGAGGAATTGGAGAAGTTGAAGCAGAATGGATTTATTCGAGATTCGACGTATCCCGACTGGATATCGAATCCCGTCTTGGTAAAGAAGCCGAATGGAAAGTGGCGGACTTGTATTGATTTTTCAGATTTGAACAAAGCCTGCCCTAAAGATAGTTTCCCACTTCCCAGAATTGACCAGCTTGTAGATTCGACAGCAGGTCATGAACTTCTCTCTTTCATGGATGCATATTCTGGGTACAACCAAATTCTTATGCACGTGCCAGACCAAGAGCATACGAGCTTCATTACGAATTTGGGATTATATTGTTATGTCGTAATGTCGTTCGGATTGAAAAATGCCGGAGCCACTTATCAGCGCTTGGTGAACAGAATGTTTTATAATCAAATAGGGAAGACTATGAAAGTTTACGTGGATGATATGCTTGTCAAATCGAAACAGTCCTCCAGCCATACGCAAGACTTGGCGGAAATGTTTGGTATCCTGCGAAAGTATCGGATGAAGTTGAATCCTCTGAAATGCTCATTTGGAGTGGCATCAGCAAAGTTCTTAGGCTTCATTGTGAGCTCCTGAGGAATTGAAATCAATCCTAGCTAGATAGCAGCAATTAGAAACATTGAAGAGCCGAGGAGAATTAAAGACGTCCAAAGTCTCGCAGGGAAAGTGGCCGCGTTGAGTAGATTCATCTCCAAAGCTATAGACAAATGCATTCCGTTTTTTGAGTTGATTAAAAGAGGAAAGAAGAACTTCGAGTGGACTCCGGACTGTGTTGAGGCCTTTCGAAATTTACTGGAACTGCTAGAGAAACAGCCGATTTTGTCAAAGCCAGTGGATCACGAAGAATTGTTTGTTTACTTGGCAGTCTCGGCTCACGCCGTTAGCACAGCCCTGGTTCGAGAAGAAGATAAAGTACAAAGGCCAGTATATTATGTAAGCAAGAAATTAGCAGCGGCAGAGCGCAACTACCCAAAGATTGAGAAGCTCGCTTACAGCCTCCTAATCGCATCCCGAAAGCTTCGTCATTATTTCCAAGCTCATCCAATAACCATATACACCGACCAGCCCTTGAGGCAGGTGTTGCAGAGACCCGAAGCATCAGGGAGGTTGATCAAATGGAATATAGAATTAAGCCAATTTGATTTAAATTTTCAACCACGAAAGTCGATCAGGGGCCAAGCTTTGGCAGACTTTATTGCGGAGTTCACCATCCCAGAGGAGGAAATAATCGATGACAGAGTGGTCAAGTCCGAAGATGAGTTGAAGATAGATCCATGGAAGCTATACACCGATGGAGCTAAGAACGACCGAAGGTCCGGAGCTGGAATCGTCTTAGTTACTCCTGAAGGACGGTCGTTATATTACGCTCTACGATTAGAATTTTCTGCGACTAACAACGACTCTGAATACGAAGCCCTGATTGCCGGGCTGAAGCTTGCTAAAGACCTCGGAATAAAAACATTGGACATATTCTGTGACTCTAAAATCATTGTTTGCCAAGTGCGAGAGGAATTTGTGGCTCGGGGACCTCGACTTATCGCCTACCTCAGGAAAGTGAGAGAGCTATTGAGTAGCTTAGAGCGGTACGATATAACACACATCCCAAGAGCCGAAAACCAGAAGGCGGATAAGTTGGCAAAGCTGGCTAGTTCCGACAATCCAGAAGAGACTGAAATAATTCCAATTGAAACGTTGGAATCGCCAAGCTTTGAGTCGATGGAAGTTGAGTTCGCTTTCGAAGCAGAACCGGAGAAGGAGTCGTGGATGACTCCAATTAAGAACTTCCTTAAGAATGGGACACTCCCATCAAAGAAGAGTGAGAAAAGGGCTGTAGTTCGCAAGGCTACCAGATATGTCATACAAGATGATACTCTTTATAGGCAAGGATTTTCTATGCCCCTGTTACGATGTATAGCACACGACGACATCAAGCGTGTACTAAGAGAAGTACACGAAGGTGAGTGTGGAGATCATACAGGAGGTCATACTTTAGCAAAAAAGATATTGCGATTGTGAAAACCCGTAACTTCCCCGTAAAGGAAAGCGGCGGATAGTTCGAGAACAAGCCACAACAGAACACATACAGAAGAACATTTCATTGTATATTACAACAATGCATCAGATTACAAGAATATACAGAGTATAAATGAATAAATATTACACAGAAATATCAGAGATTTAAATTACTTTTAAATACATAGCAGCGGAAAATAATACAATACACAACTAGAAGAGATATACGGACACAAAGCTTTCCAGATATCATTCCAGCTGTAAACCAGGATCCTGTGAATATAAATCTGCAAAACCAAAACTACTAGCTGCCCGTGTCAAAATAGGGGCACCCAGAGTTTAGGTTAAAACAATAAACTCCAGACCAGTCATGTGACTGGTGTGAGAACTAAAACAGTTATTTATCTTTATTTTCAAAGTTCGGTAAATCAAGGGACCACGCCGTATAACACGGAACGGGTTTCCTCCCAAGAATACCAGTGCATAAAACAAACAGCGCAATGCTAAATAAAGAAAAATGAAGCTGTTATAAGACCCAGGTCCCATCACACAATGCAACGCAGCCGAGGATAGGGTTTTCCCTTATAACAGCCAAAGAATGCTTGATACGTTTAAAACAAATCATTTGATACTATTATAAGTGCATAGTGTATAAACAACTTCAAATCATAAGTATCAATCATAGGCGACATGAGCGTCCCATGCCACTATGTCGCCATGTATAGGTTTACAAATAAAACCGCAAAGTCACGTATTTGGAAATTGGATTTCCGTCTATGAACCGAGGCAAAAGATAGTCCTCAATCGATTTGAGACAATCTAGCCTACCATGTCTCGGGATCAGAGCTCGAGTGACCCTAGGAGCGACAGGGCCGGTCCACCGATGTGGATTAAAATGCCTGAACACTACGTTTCCCCGCCCTTTGGGGCGCAAATGAGCCATCAAATGACTCCATCGGTTCGAGAACGACCGATCAATCCGAGGTGCCTCACAACAGCAACAACCACATAAGTCAAACTCGTCAGGGCGTGTAAAACCACTGACGCCACTTTTAGCTAGAAAGAAACGCAAGTCCTCCCTGAGGTCCGTCTCCCGTTTTTGGTTCATACCGTGTGTGAAACACGCGAGGTAAACGTTACACAAAGCTACGCCACAAAGGCCGTGATTTGATCATCACCACAAGACTTTGCTTTTCAACAGAAGCCTCGATCAATTGCCACTTTGGCATGCCACACAGGCAATTCACTCCATGCGTTTGATATCCATCAATATATAACCCCTGAGCTCGTACGTCTCAGAGAAGGGCGTTAAGCAAGAGAATAAATTCTCCGCCGCCAAACAGATATATATTCAATAGAAATCAATCACACAGACTAAAATCCAATGTCAGACACACAGTCCATTTACAAGTCCGTTCTGGGTCTGAACGAAACCGGAGGCACCTAGTACCCCGCACATCCATCGATCTCCAAGTACGTCTGGACGATCACCAACTGTTTCCATCTTCTTGGGTGTACAGCCCAATCAAGATCATCAGTTATCACCCAAACGACGTGAAGACTTCTGGTCTTCGACCACCGTCTTCATCTTCGACTTATCGTCGTATCAGTTATTCAGAATGGGATAAACCCGGTCTTTCCGAATAACTCGCGTATATTTTAAATAAGTGTTACACAAACACAACATACGCCTCATTCCAATTCATTAGTCACTAACCGTAAATTAATCAAGAGAATAATTCCCCAAATATTAACCCCGAAGGCCGAAACCAACATCAGATCAATATTAAGAAAACCATTCTGCTTGGCTAACCGACAGTTAGTTTCTAAATTTCACATTCATAGGGAAAGTTTCCCATTAATTTTATCCACGATAAATTCCTTGAATTTATTCTTTATTCTATTTTTGAATCTCAATTCAAACTAGTCGGGATTAACGAACCTTACCGAAGTAATCATTTGTTTTAATTTCCCAATCCCAACCTATTCATCCCATGAAGTAAAACTGGTAATACTTCATATCTAACACCACAGTGTTATCGGTAAATTCAATTACCATTTCACTTTCAAATCTAATTAAAGATTTAACTATCGCCTGGAGCAAAACTGGTGATACTCCATTTTCGATTATTTCAATCTAATTAAAGATTCATCAAAACTCCACTTAGTTTTAATCTTCGACTGGGTTAAAGAATCAGTGTCATTTAAAACGCGGTTCACGATAAACCCAAAATCACATTCATTAATTATCGGGTTAAAGAACGAGTGTTATTTAAAACACTGTTCGCGATAAACCCAAAAATCATTCCATTAATTATCGGGTTAAAGAACGAGTGTTATTTAAAACACTGTTCACGATAAACCCAAAAATCATTCCATTAATTATCGGGTTAAAGAACGAGTGTTATTTAAAACACTATTCACGATAAACCCAATATCAATATCAATTCAATTCCAATTTAATATTATTGAATTGGTACATTTCATTAAATCTAAATAAAAAGATTTAATCTTTTCTCAACTGGGTTCAAGAACAGCGTTAGTGAAGACACCATTCACGACAAACCCAAATCACATTTGATATTCAAAACAAGGCTCTGAATAGAAAATATATCGGCTTATATTCAATATCAAATTCTACGACTAACAAATATCGCATTGGGCATAACGATATATATATATATCTTTCAAATTCCCATAACAATATCTGTATCATCACAAAATCCAACATCGAAATATTCCGAAGGCAATTTCGATTCAAATCCATTCCAATGTAATCATTGGAAATTCTGGTTATTTTCAAAACCATTTCAAATTCAATTTATTTATTTAAAAATAAATAGAATTGTAATTCTAGTTCAAAACTAGTTCATTTCGATAAAAATCTATTTTTATCTTTTGAAATATGGAGTTTTTCATCCCAAATCTTCACAAATCATTTCTTATGATTTTACACAAATTATTACTATTTTTAATAATTTTATCAAGGCCCGTACAGTCGATTTCCATCAACGGTCATCGACTGCACTTACAACGACCTTTTTCGAATTTGATTTGGACATAATTCCAAATCCAACCGTTAGATTTTGAATTTCTAATATTCGTTAGAAAGCTCTTTTCGATACGAACCCAAAGGTTCCGGTTTTAGGAGAATCCGACGGTCGGATCTCCCGTAATGTCCGTTTGAAATGAATGGTCGAAATTCACGAACTGCCTCGGCGCGGCGCGTTCTATTCTGGCCATTATATTATATATAATATATATAATATATACTTCGTCGATTTCTATTTAAAACGAATTATATAAATAGTTTTAAATTCGTTTCAAAAGCAATTTCCACTTCCTTTTCAATTCAAATCAAAATTGAATTCTTCTTTATAAATTCGTTTTAAAATTCATTTCTATTCAATTCAAATTTCAATTCAATTTGAATTCGTTTTCAATTCAATTTTTTTCGAAATCGTTTTCAATTCAATTCATTTCGAAATCGTTTTCTATTCAATTCATTTCGAAATCGTTTTATATTCAATTCATTTCGAAATCGTTTTATATTCAATTCATTTCGAAATCGTTTTATATTCAATTCATTTCGAAATCGTTTTCAATTCAATTCATTTCGAAATCGTTTTCAATTCAATTCATTTCGAAATCGTTTTCAATTCAATTCATTTCGAAATCGTTTTATATTCAATTCATTTCGAAATCGTTTTCAATTCAATTCATTTCGAAATCGTTTTCAATTCAATTCATTTCGAAATCGTTTTCAATTCAATTCATTTCGAAATCGTTTTATATTCAATTCATTTCGAAATCGTTATATATTCAATTCATTTCGAAATCTAATAAAATCGATATAAATATCGTTCACGTCAAAATGGCGTCAATCTAATCAACACGGCTTCATAAATTTCTATTTTCAAATATTCTATTTCAAATATTTCTTTTTCAAAATAGTTGTTATTATCAAAATATTTCGTTCAACACATGACCAATCTCAATGGATGAGTACTGTCAACACATGAACCTTTATTTTATATTATAAAGATGTAAATTTTATTACTAAAATATTTCGTTCAACACATGACCAATCTCAATGGATGAAACTGTCAACACATGAACTTTTATTTTATATTATTCTTTATTTTCTAAATTGGAATGAGGCCCAATCAATCACCATATAAGGTTAATTATATGGATTTTCATACAACACATGTATAATAGCATTGAAAAATAATCAACCAAAGTGCACTACACTGTATAAGCATCAAATATTGGTATCTAACGCTTGTAACAGCCCGTCAATCAATCGATCGACATATTTAATCAATCAGGATGAGTGAAATTCGTATTTCATCCTAACACCCGTGTGGGGTTTTCAAACAATCAAACACAGATTTTAGTTGTGCAGTTGGGCGATGTGTAAAATTTATCGACCCAATCAATGTCCTTCAAATAGGTGTACATAAACAAACCGTTCGGTTTGTAAATGAATATTTTATTTATTCACATTCCCGTTAAAAATTATATTTTTAACGATAAAACATTTTATTTCAACCTATGAATTTCTATTCAGTTCATTTATTCAATAAAATGATATTTTTATTTTTCTAACATATTTTAGAAAATTTCGGCGGCATAACGGCACGATACTAGAAACGGGACAAGGCCTAGCCTTATCCCCGGTCTAGTGAAGGCCCACGCCATTCACACATCAATCAAATCAATTCATTTCACCAAACAATTCAAATCAAATCATCAACTAATCTATGCAACCAAACAAACAAGTCCATGGTCTGTGGACGATTGTGTCGGGTGCTACTAAGCACCGTCTGGATCCTAGCATATATATAACTAGAAAAAAAGAAATTGAAAGGTGAGAAATTCTCACCTATAGCTATCCTAGCTCCACGGCTCTTCCTTTGCAGAAGTCTTCGCCGTTTCGCCTTTTTGTCACCTTCGTTGCTGCTTTCACTACATACGTAAAAATCACATTTTTACTTCGCTATTCAATATATAAAAATTGAATTTTTACTTCGAAGTTCAATATATAAAAATCATATTTTTAATTCGAAGATCAATATATAAAAATCATATTTCTAATTCGAATTCAAAAATCATATCTTTTCTAATCAAAAACCAAATCTTTAACATAAAAAAAAATCTCATCTCTTAGCGGATAAAAATCTCATCTTTTAGCGAATAAAAATCTCACCTTTTAGCGGATAAAAATCTCATCTTTTAGCGAATAAAAATCTCATCTTCTAGCGGATAAAAATCTCATCTTTTAGCGGATAAAAATCTCATCTTTTAGCGAATAAAAATCTCATCTTTTAGCGGATAAAAATCTCATCTTTTAGCGGATAAAAATCTCATCTTTTAGCGAATAAAGATCTCATCTTTTAGCGAATAAAAATCTCATCTTTTAGCGGATAAAAATCTCATCTTTTAGCGAATAAAAATCTCATCTTTTCCTAAGTAAAAATCATACCTTTTTGATATTCATCTAAATAAAAACCCTATTTTTTTCATGCTAAGTATATAAAACTGATTTTTATTTAACTAATTACTTTAAATAAAAATACAAATAAAACTCACCCCTTTTCTCGTCAAAGAAGATCCAAATCAGCACAGCGGGGGCATCGAAGCTCGTTGGTGGCTTCAGGGTTAGAGGCGAGCACTTGGAAAAGAAAAAAAATGATTTTTAAATAGAAAAGGGGCCTACAATGTACGATGGGTGGCTAAGGGGCGGCGCTGGCGTCAGGGAGTGGCGCAGCGGGGTGGTGGCGGAAGCTAGTGGCGGCGGCAGGTCAATGGTGGGCGGTGGTTGCGGATTCGAGGGTTGTGGAGTTTTGAGGGATTCGTGGTCTTCGATGGAGAGGGGGCCGAAGCGACGGGGAGGAGGAGAGGGGGAGAGGGGACTCCGACGGCGGGCGGCGGTCATGGGGCGGGCGGAGGCGTCGTGGCGGCTTCGATTTGAAAGCGGCCCGGTTTTTTTTATTATTTTTTTATTCTGATTTGAGAATAACGAACGGGGGGGGGGGGGGGTATTAGAAAGAAGGGGGTTGACTTTAATTTAATTAATTATTTAATTAAAATCCCCAAAAAGTCCATCTCTCGTTAGAGCTCGAAATTGGACCCAACGACTGCCGTCCCTAGCGTTTTACCCCCTTTCCGAACATAATGGGATATGCCACGCAAGCCAATTCGACTGTTTCGATCAGTTTCTGTTTAATTTACATTTAAATCACTATATTGAATTTTAAACATACATTTCAAATTGCCGGGGTCACATACTAACTCTAAAAATTCTCGAAAAATATTTTCTAGCTTCGTATTGACTATACGGTCCTAACAAAACTAGTTTCACCGAATTCTGAGCCCGTTGGAAAAATGGCCATTTTCCAGTCGATTAAAATCAAATGAAACTGGTCAAATGCGTTTTCCTTTGCCACGCTCACATATTGATTCGAAAAATTACGAATTTTGGAATCTAGCAATAACTTAACATTGCGGACCCAACAAAAGTGGTTTCGTCGAAATCCGAGGTCGTTTGCAAAATGTCCATTTTTAAGGGCCTGAATTCCATAGCGACTATTCAGAATTTTCAACTGGACATATCTTTTGATTCCCGCTATGAAATTTCGATTTCCCGGATTCGTTGGAAAGATACTATCAATTAGATCCTAATGTTTTTGGTTTCACTAAAATCCGGATTGTTTTGCACCCAGTACATTCAATTGAAGTTTGAAATCGAATTATCGAACTACCGCGCCATTTTCAATTCCTTTTATAATTATATATAAATATTTATATTCTAACGACGACGCGTATAAATATATACGTTTGAATTATATTCAAAATAAATTTCTCGTCGATATTATTTAAAATAATTCATTTTAAATAATCAAAATTTGCTAAAATTGTCAAAATAAAAATTTCAAACTGGCCCAGATTTTCGGGTTGTTACAATCTCCCCCACTTAAAACTTTTCGTCCCCGAAAAGGAACAAAGTCGGAAGTGGTTTGATTAATCAACTCTACGTTCGGTCTGGCTTCCATTCTCCAACTTTTTAGTTTCTGAGAATTCTCAAAAATTTCAAAAATTTGGCTAACACCCTAAATTTTCGAAAAATTTCGCCATAACCTCCCCTGCACCGGGAGCATCGGGGAATTTCAAATAGCTTCCCCGGTCCTTCAGATCTCAAAAAGAAAAAGAAAAAGCCAACCGGCTAGCCAATAGGCTCATAAAATCATCATCACCCAAACAAAACAGTAAATTATGTATCAAACATGTACCTATTTGTCGGGCAAACAAATTTTATTCTCTGCTCTAGCCTCCTTGCTATGACCTGTTCAATATACGTACATATATATGCAAGCAAATGCGACCAATTTTCAATACAATTCAATATTTGATGCTATTAGGCCAAATGGCTAAAAATTAGCAAACACATAAACAATCAACCCAAACATCAATCAATTAGTGAATTAGAGTTTCAAATTCATAACTTTGATACATAGTCAAAAATCAGATTTTTGATGCCAAATCACAACAATAGGCCCTATCTAATTTTGGTTCTCACACCAGTCAATAGGAAATATATAGAAAACTCACTTTCGTCGCTCGAAAATAAATACTGGCGACAGTGCCCCATCACCAGAATTATTCCCGGGCACTAGGGTATGATTCTATAACCATCCAGTATATTAAAACTTCGAATACACGTTTGCAAGACGCATATGCAAAATCTTTATATATCGGATTGTCCAAATCAATTAAATAAATAATCAAATACGAATAATTGATTTAAATTTTCAAAACAAAAGTTTGTTTTCACTTTGAAAAATATACTCTTCACACTCGTTCTAGGATACTACTGATCCCATCTCTAACGAGTCATTCCCATTGGATATTACTAATCCAATTTCTGATGAATTCTTTCGTATGGTTCTAATGTGCCTTGTTCTCTAGCTTTGTAAACCAAAGCTCTGATACCAACTGTGAAAACCCGTAACTTCCCCGTAAAGGAAAGCGGCGGATAGTTCGAGAACAAGCCACAACAGAACACATACAGAAGAACATTTCATTGTATATTACAACAATGCATCAGATTACAAGAATATACAGAGTATAAATGAATAAATATTACACAGAAATATCAGAGATTTAAATTACATTTAAATACATAGCAGCGGAAAATAATACAATACACAACTAGAAGAGATATACGGATACAAAGCTTTCCGGATATCATTCCAGCTGTAAACCAGGATCCTGTGAATATAAATCTGCAAAACCAAAACTACTAGCTGCCCGTGTCAAAATAGGGGCACCCAGAGTTTAGGTTAAAACAATAAACTCCAGGTCAGTCATGTGACTGGTGTGAGAACTAAAACAGTTATTTATCTTTATTTTCAAAGTTCGGTAAATCAAGGGACTACGCCGTATAACACGGAACGGGTTTCCTCCCAAGAATACCAGTGCATAAAACAAACAGCGCAATGCTAAATAAAGAAAAATGAAGCTGTTATAAGACCCAGGTCCCATCACACAATGCAACGCAGCCGAGGATAGGGTTTTCCCTTATAACAGCCAAAGAATGCTTGATACGTTTAAAACAAATCATTTGATACTATTATAAGTGCATAGTGTATACACAACTTCAAATCATAAGTATCAATCATAGGCGGCATGAGCGTCCCATGCCACTATGTCGCCATGTATAGGTTTACAAATAAAACCGCAAAGTCACGTATATGGAAATTGGATTTCCGTCTATGAACCGAGGCAAAAGATAGTCCTCAACCGATTCGAGACAATCTATCCTACCATGTTTCAGGATCAGAGCTCGAGTGACCCTAGGAGCGACAGGGCCGGTCCACCGATGTGGATTAAAATGCCTGAACACTACGTTTCCCCGCCCTTTGGGGCGCAAATGAGCCATCAAATGACTCCATCGGTTCGAGAACGACCGATCAATCCGAGGCGCCTCGCAACAGCAACAACCACATAAGTCAAACTCGTCAGGGCGTGTAAAACCACTGACGCCACTTTTAGCTAGAAAGAAACGCAAGTCCTCCCTGAGGTCCGTCTCCCGTTTTTGGTTCATACCGTGTGTGAAGCACGCGAGGTAAACGTTACACAAAGCTACGCCACAAAGGCCGTGCTTTGATCATCACCACAAGACTTTGCTTTTCAACAGAAGCCTCGATCAATTGCCACTTAGGCATGCCACACAGGCAATTCACTCCATGCGTTTGATATCCATCAATATATAAACCCTGAGCTCGTACGTCTCAGAGAAGGGCGTTAAGCAAGAGAATAAATTCTCCGCCGCCAAACAGATATATATTCAATAGAAATCAATCACACAGACTAAAATCCAATGTCAGACACACAGTCCATTTACAAGTCCGTTCTGGGTCTGAACGAAACCGGAGGCACCTAGTACCCCGCACATCCATCGATCTCCAAGTACGTCTGGACGATCACCAACTGTTTCCATCTTCTTGGGTGTACAGCCCAATCAAGATCATCAGTTATCACCCAAACGACGTGAAGACTTCTGGTCTTCGACCACCGTCTTCATCTTCGACCTATCATCGTATCAGTTATTCAGAATGGGATAAACCCGGTCTTTCCGAATAACTCGCGTATATTTTAAATAAGTGTTACACAAACACAACATACGCCTCATTCCAATTCATTAGTCACTAACCGTAAATTAATCAAGAGAATAATTTCCCAAATATTAACCCCGAAGGCCGAAACCAACATCAGATCAATATTCAGAAAACCATTCTGCTTGGCTAACCGACAGTTAGTTTCTAAATTTCACATTCATAGGGAAAGGTTCCCATTAATTTTATCCACGATAAATTCCTTGAATTTATTCTTTATTCTATTTTTGAATCTCAATTCAAACTAGTCGGGATTAACGAACCTTACCGAAGTAATCATTTGTTTTAATTTCCCAATCCCAACCTATTCATCCCATGAAGTAAAACTGGTAATACTTCATATCTAACACCACAGTGTTATCGGTAAATTCAATTACCATTTCACTTTCAAATCTAATTAAAGATTTAACTATCGCCTGGAGCAAAACTGGTGATACTCCATTTTCGATTATTTCAATCTAATTAAAGATTCATCAAAACTCCACTTAGTTTTAATCTTCGACTGGGTTAAAGAATCAGTGTCATTTAAAACACGGTTCACGATAAACCCAAAATCACATTCATTAATTATCAGGTTAAAGAACGAGTGTTATTTAAAACACTGTTCACGATAAACCCAAAAATCATTCCATTAATTATCGGGTTAAAGAACGAGTGTTATTTAAAACACTGTTCACGATAAACCCAAAAATCATTCCATTAATTATCGGGTTAAAGAACGAGTGTTATTTAAAACACTATTCACGATAAACCCAATATCAATATCAATTCAATTCCAATTTAATATTATTGAATTGGTAGATTTCGTTAAATCTAAATAAAAAGATTTAATCTTTTCTCAACTGGGTTCAAGAACAGCGTTAGTGAAGACACCATTCACGACAAACCCAAATCACATTTGATATTCAAAACAAGGCTCTGAATAGAAAATATATCGGCTTATATTCAATATCAAATTCTACGACTAACAAATATCGCATTGGGCATAACGATATATATATCTTTCAAATTCCCATAACAATATCTGTATCATCACGAAATCCAACATCGAAATATTCCGAAGGCAATTTCGATTCAAATCCATTCCAATGTAATCATTGGAAATTCTGGTTATTTTCAAAACCATTTCAAATTCAATTTATTTATTTAAAAATAAATAGAATTGTAATTCTAGTTCAAAACTAGTTCATTTCGATAAAAATCTATTTTTATCTTTTCAAATATGGAGTTTTTCATCCCAAATCTTCACAAATCATTTCTTATGATTTTACACAAATTATTACTATTTTTAATAATTTTATCAAGGCCCGTACAGTCGATTTCCATCAACGGTCATCGAACTGCACTTACAGCGACCTTTTTCGAATTTGATTTGGACATAATTCCAAGTCCAACCGTTAGATTTTGAATTTCTAATATTCGTTAGAAAGCTATTTTCGATACGAACCCAAAGGTTCCGGTTTTAGGAGAATCCGACGGTCGGATCTCCCGTAATGTCCGTTTGAAATGAATGGTCGAAATTCACGAACTGCCTCGGCGCGTTCTATTCTGGCCATTATATTATATATAATATATATAATATATACTTCGTCGATTTCTATTTAAAACGAATTATATAAATAGTTTTAAATTCGTTTCAAAAGCAATTTCCACTTCCTTTTCAATTCAAATCAAAATTGAATTCTTCTTTATAAATTCGTTTTAAAATTCATTTCTATTCAATTCAAATTTCAATTCAATTTGAATTCGTTTTCAATTCAATTTATTTCGAAATCGTTTTCAATTCAATTCATTTCGAAATCGTTTTCTATTCAATTCATTTCAAAATCGTTTTATATTCAATTCATTTCGAAATCGTTTTATATTCAATTCATTTCGAAATCGTTTTATATTCAATTCATTTTATTCAATTCATTTCGAAATGGTTTTCAATTCAATTCATTTCGAAATCGTTTTCAATTCAATTCATTTCGAAATCGTTTTCAATTCAATTCATTTCGAAATCGTTTTATATTCAATTCATTTCGAAATCGTTTTCAATTCAATTCATTTCGAAATCGTTTTCAATTCAATTCATTTCGAAATCGTTTTCAATTCAATTCATTTCGAAATCATTTTATATTCAATTCATTTCGAAATCGTTATATATTAAATTCATTTCGAAATCGAATAAAATCGATATAAATATCGTTCACGTCAAAATGGCGTCAATCTAATCAACACGGCTTCATAAATTTCTATTTTCAAATATTCTTTTTCAAATATTTCTTTTTCAAAATAGTTGTTATTATCAAAATATTTCGTTCAACACATGACCAATCTCAATGGATGAGTACTGTCAACACATGAACCTTTATTTTATATTATAAAGATGTAAATTTTATTACTAAAATATTTCGTTCAACACATGACCAATCTCAATGGATGAAACTGTCAACACATGAACTTTTATTTTATATTATTCTTTATTTTCTAAATTGGAATGAGGCCCAATCAATCACCATATAAGGTTAATTATATGGATTTTCATACAACACATGTATAATAGCATTGAAAAATAATCAACCATCAACCAAAGTGCACTACACTGTATAAGCATCAAATATTGGTATCTAACGCTTGTAACAGCCTGTCAATCAATCGATCGACATATTTAATCAATCAGGATGAGTGAAATTCATATTTCATCCTAACACCCGTGTGGGGTTTTCAAACAATCAAACACAGATTTTAGTTGTGCAGTTGGGCGATGTGTAAAATTTATCGACCCAATCAATGTCCTTCAAATAGGTGTACATAAACAAACCGTTCGGTTTGTAAATGAATATTTTATTTATTCACATTCCCGTTAAAAATTATATTTTTAACGATAAAACATTTTATTTCAACCTATGAATTTCTATTCAGTTCATTTATCAATAAAATGATATTTTTATTTTTCTAACATATTTTAGAAAATTTCGGCGGCATAACGGCACGATACTAGAAACGGGACAAGGCCTAGCCTTATCCCCGGTCTAGTGAAGGCCCACGCCATTCACACATCAATCAAATCAATTCATTTCACCAAACAATTCAATTCAAATCAAATCATCAACTAATCTATGCAACCAAACAAACAAGTCCATGGTCTGTGGACGATTGTGTCGGGTGCTACTAAGCACCGTCTGCATCCTAGCATATATATAAATAGAAAAAAAGAAATTGAAAGGTGAGAAATTCTCACCTATAGCTATCCTAGCTCCACGGCTCTTCCTTTGCAGAAGTCTTCGCCGTTTCGCCTTTTTGTCACCTTCGTTGCTGCTTTCACTACATACGTAAAAATCACATTTTTACTTCGCTATTCAATATATAAAAATCGGATTTTTACTTCGAAGTTCAATATATAAAAATCATATTTTTAATTCGAAGTTCAATATATAAAAATCATATTTTTAATTCGAATTCAAAAATCATATCTTTTCTAATCAAAAACCAAATCTTTAACATCAAAAAAAATCTCATCTCTTAGCGGATAAAAATCTCATCTTTTAGCGAATAAAAATCTCATCTTTTGGAGGATAAAAATCTCATCTTTTAGCGAATAAAAATCTTATCTTTTAGCGGATAAAAATCTCATCTTTTAGCGGATAAAAATCTCATCTTTTAGCGGATAAAAATCTCATCTTTTAGCGAATAAAAATCTCATCTTTTAGCGGATAAAAATCTCATCTTTTAGCGAATAAAAATCTCATCTTTTCCTAACTAAAAATCATACCTTTTTGATATTTATCTAAATAAAAACCCTATTTTTTTCATGCTAAGTATATAAAACTGATTTTTATTTAACTAATTACTTTAAATAAAAATACAAATAAAACTCACCCCTTTTCTCGTCAAAGAAGATCCAAATCAGCACAACGGGGGCATCGAAGCTCGCTGGTGGCTTCAGGGTTAGAGGCGAGCACTTGGAAAAGAAAAAAATGATTTTTAAATAGAAAAGGGGCCTACAATGTACGATGGGTGGCTAAGGGGCAGCGCTGGCGTCAGGGAGTGGCGCAGCGGGGTGGTGGCGGAAGCTAGTGGCGGCGGCAGGTCAATGGTGGGCGGTGGTTGCGGATTCGAGGGTTGTGGAGTTTTGAGGGATTCGTGGTCTTCGATGGAGAGGGGGCCGAAGCGACGGGGAGGAGGAGAGGGGGAGAGGGGACTCCGACGGCGGGCGGCGGTCATGGGGCGGGCGGAGGCGTCGTGGCGGCTTCGATTTGAAAGCGGCCCGGTTTTTTTTTTTATATTCTGATTTGAGAATAACGAACGGGGGGGGGGGGGGTATTAGAAAGAAGGGGGTTGACTTTAATTTAATTAATTATTTAATTAAAATCCCCAAAAAGTCCATCTCTCGTTAGAACTCGAAATTGGACCCAACGACTGCCGTCCCTAGCGTTTTACCCCCATTCCGAACACAATGGGATATGCCACGCAAGCCAATTCGACTGTTTCGATCAGTTTCTGTTTAATTTACATTTAAATCACTATATTGAATT
Organism: Allium sativum; assembly: GCA_030737875.1. Classification (NCBI taxonomy): domain Eukaryota; kingdom Viridiplantae; phylum Streptophyta; class Magnoliopsida; order Asparagales; family Amaryllidaceae; genus Allium; species Allium sativum. Next base: position 35,355,019 of record JASFAX010000020.1, on the reverse strand, counting down.
TTAAACATACATTTCAAATTGCCGGGGTCACATACTAACTCTAAAAATTCTCGAAAAATATTTTCTAGCTTCGTATTGACTATACGGTGCTTACAAAACTAGTTTCACCGAATTCTGAGACCGTTGGAAAAATGGCCATTTTCCAGTCGATTAAAATCAAATGAAACTGGTCAAACGCGTTTTCCTTTGCCACGCTCACATATTGATTCGAAAAATTATGAATTTTGGAATCTAGCAATAACTTAACATTGCGGACCCAACAAAAGTGGTTTCGTCGAAATCCGAGGTCGTTTGCAAAATGTCCATTTTTAAGGGCCTGAATTCCATAGCGACTATTCAGAATTTTCAACTGGACATATCTTTTGATTCCCGCTATGAAATTTCGATTTCCCGGATTCATTGGAAAGATACTATCAATTAGATCCTAATGTTTTTGGTTTCACTAAAATCCGGATTGTTTTGCACCCGGTACATTCAATTGAAGTTTGAAATCGAATTATCGAACTACCGCGCCATTTTCAATTCCTTTTATAATTATATATAAATATTTATATTCTAACGACGACACGTATAAATATATACGTTTGATTTATATTCAAAATAAATTTCTCGTCGATATTATTTAAAATAATTCATTTTAAATAATCAAAATTTGCTAAAATTGTCAAAATAAAAATTTCAAACTGGCCCAGATTTTCGGGTTGTTACAATCTCCCCCACTTAAAACTTTTCGTCCCCGAAAAGGAACAAAGTCGGAAGTGGTTTGATTAATCAACTCTACGTTCGGTCTGGCTTCCATTCTCCAACTTTTTAGTTTCTGAGAATTCTCAAAAATTTCAAAAATTTGGCTAACACCCTAAATTTTCGAAAAATTTCGCCATAACCTCCCCTGCACCGGGAGCATCGGGGAATTTCAAATAGCTTCCCCGGTCCTTCAGATCTCAAAAAGAAAAAGAAAAAGCCAACCGGCTAGCCAATAGGCTCATAAAATCATCATCACCCAAACAAAACAGTAAATTATGTATCAAACATGTACCTATTTGTCGGGCAAACAAATTTTATTCTCTGTTCTAGCCTCCTTGCTATGACCTGTTCAATATACGTACATATATATGCAAGCAAATGCGACCAATTTTCAATACAATTCAATATTTGATGCTATTAGGCCAAATGGCTAAAAATTAGCAAACACATAAACAATCAACCCAAACATCAATCAATTAGTGAATTAGAGTTTCAAATTCATAACTTTGATACATAGTCAAAAATCAGATTTTTGATGCCAAATCACAACAATAAGCCCTATCTAATTTTGGTTCTCACACCAGTCAATAGGAAATATATAGAAAACTCACTTTCGTCGCTCGAAAAAAAATACTGGCGACAGTGCCCCATCACCAGAATTATTCCCGGGCACTAGGGTATGATTCTATAACCATCCAGTATATTAAAACTTCGAATACACGTTTGCAAGACGCATATGCAAAATCTTTATATATCGGATTGTCCAAATCAATTAAATAAATAATCAAATACGAATAATTGATTTAAATTTTCAAAACAAAAGTTTGTTTTCACTTTGAAAAATATACTCTTCACACTCGTTCTAGGATACCACTGATCCCATCTCTAACGAGTCATTCCCATTGGATATTACTAATCCAATTTCTGATGAATTCTTTCGTATGGTTCTAATGTGCCTTGTTCTCTAGCTTTGTAAACCAAAGCTCTGATACCAACTGTGAAAACCCGTAACTTCCCCGTAAAGGAAAGCGGCGGATAGTTCGAGAACAAGCCACAACAGAACACATACAGAAGAACATTTCATTGTATATTACAACAATGCATCAGATTACAAGAATATACAGAGTATAAATGAATAAATATTACACAGAAATATCAGAGATTTAAATTACATTTAAATACATAGCAGCGGAAAATAATACAATACACAACTAGAAGAGATATACGGATACAAAGCTTTCCGGATATCATTCCAGCTGTAAACCAGGATCCTGTGAATATAAATCTGCAAAACCAAAACTACTAGCTGCCCATGTCAAAATAGGGGCACCCAGAGTTTAGGTTAAAACAATAAACTCCAGGTCAGTCATGTGAATGGTGTGAGAACTAAAACAGTTATTTATCTTTATTTTCAAAGTTCGGTAAATCAAGGGACCACGCCGTATAACACGGAACGGGTTTCCTCCCAAGAATTCCAGTGCATAAAACAAACAGCGCAATGCTAAATAAAGAAAAATGAAGCTGTTATAAGACCCAGGTCCCATCACACAATGCAACGCAGCCGAGGATAGGGTTTTCCCTTATAACAGCCAAAGAATGCTTGATACGTTTAAAACAAATCATTTGATACTATTATAAGTGCATAGTGTATAAACAACTTCAAATCATAAGTATCAATCATAGGCGGCATGAGCGTCCCATGCCACTATGTCGCCATGTATAGGTTTACAAATAAAACCGCAAAGTCACGTATTTGGAAATTGGATTTCCGTCTATGAACTGAGGCAAAAGATAGTCCTCAACCGATTCGAGACAATCTAGCCTACCATGTCTCAGGATCAGAGCTCGAGTGACCCTAGGAGCGACAGGGCCGGTCCACCGATGTGGATTGAAATGCCTGAACACTACGTTTCCCCGCCCTTTGGGGTGCAAATGAGCCATCAAATGACTCCATCGGTTCGAGAACGACCGATCAATCTGAGGCGCCTCGCAACAGCAACAACCACATAAGTCAAACTCGTCAGGGCGTGTAAAACCACTGACGCCACTTTTAGCTAGAAAGAAACGCAAGTCCTCCCTGAGGTCCGTCTCCCGTTTTTGGTTCATACCGGGTGTGAAACACACGAGGTAAACGTTACACAAAGCTACGCCACAAAGGCCGTGCTTTGATCATCACCACAAGACTTTGCTTTTCAACAGAAGCCTCGATCAATTGCCACTTAGGCATGCCACACAGGCAATTCACTCCATGCGTTTGATATCCATCAATATATAACCCCTGAGCTCGTACGTATCAGAGAAGGGCGTTAAGCAAGAGAATAAATTCTCCGCCGCCAAACAGATATATATTCAATAGAAATCAATCACACAGACTAAAATCCAATGTCAGACACACAGTCCATTTACAAGTCCGTTCTGGGTCTGAACGAAACCGGAGGCACCTGGTACCCCGCACATCCATCGATCTCCAAGTACGTCTGGACGATCACCAACTGTTTCCATCTTCTTGGGTGTACAGCCCAATCAAGATCATCAGTTATCACCCAAACGACGTGAAGACTTCTGGTCTTCGACCACCGTCTTCATCTTCGACTTATCGTCGTATCAGTTATTCAGAATGGGATAAACCCGGTCTTTCCGAATAACTCGCGTGTATTTTAAATAAGTGTTACACAAACACAACATACGCCTCATTCCAATTCATTAGTCACTAACCGTAAATTAATCAAGAGAATAATTCCCCAAATATTAACCCCGAAGGCTGAAACCAACATCAGATCAATATTAAGAAAACCATTCTGCTTGGCTAACCGACAGTTAGTTTCTAAATTTCACATTCATAGGGAAAGGTTCCCATTAATTTTATCCACGATAAATTCCTTGAATTTATTCTTTATTCTATTTTTGAATCTCAATTCAAACTAGTCGGGATTAACGAACCTTACCGAAGTAATCATTTGTTTTAATTTCCCAATCCCAACCTATTCATCCCATGAAGTAAAACTGGTAATACTTCATATCTAACACCACAGTGTTATCGGTAAATTCAATTACCATTTCACTTTCAAATCTAATTAAAGATTTAACTATCGCCTGGAGCAAAACTGGTGATACTCCATTTTCGATTATTTCAATCTAATTAAAGATTCATCAAAACTCCACTTAGTTTTAATCTTCGACTGGGTTAAAGAATCAGTGTCATTTAAAACACGGTTCACGATAAACCCAAAATCACATTCATTAATTATCGGGTTAAAGAACGAGTGTTATTTAAAACACTGTTCACGATAAACCCAAAAATCATTCCATTAATTATCGGGTTAAAGAATGAGTGTTATTTAAAACACTGTTCACGATAAACCCAAAAATCATTCCATTAATTATCGGGTTAAAGAACGAGTGTTATTTAAAACACTGTTCACGATAAACCCAATATCAATATCAATTCAATTCCAATTTAATATTATTGAATTGGTACATTTCATTAACTCTAAATAAAAAGATTTAATCTTTTCTCAACTGGGTTCAAGAACAGCGTTAGTGAAGACACCATTCACGACAAACCCAAATCACATTTGATATTCAAAACAAGGCTCTGAATAGAAAATATATCGACTTATATTCAATATCAAATTCTACGACTAACAAATATCGCATTGGGCATAACGATATATATATCTTTCAAATTCCCATAACAATATCTGTATCATCACGAAATCCAACATCGAAATATTCCGAAGGCAATTTCGATTCAAATCCATTCCAATGTAATCATTGGAAATTCTGGTTATTTTCAAAACCATTTCAAATTCAATTTATTTATTTAAAAATAAATAGAATTGTAATTCTAGTTCAAAACTAGTTCATTTCGATAAAAATCTATTTTTATCTTTTCAAATATGGAGTTTTTCATCCCAAATCTTCACAAATCATTTCTTATGATTTTACACAAATTATTACTATTTTTAATAATTTTATCAAGGCCCGTACAGTCGATTTCCATCAACGGTCATCGAACTGCACTTACAGCGACCTTTTTCGAATTTGATTTGTACATAATTCCAAATCCAACCGTTAGATTTTGAATTTCTAATATTCGTTAGAAAGCTCTTTTCGATACGAACCCAACGGTTCCGGATTTAGGAGAATCCGACGGTCGGATCTCCTGTAATGTCCATTTGAAATGAATGGTCGAAATTCACGAACTGCCGCGGCGCGGCGCGTTCTATTCTGGCCATTATATTATATATAATATATATTATATATACTTCGTCGATTTCTATTTAAAACGAATTATATATATAGTTTTAAATTCGTTTCAAAAGCAATTTCCACTTCCTTTTCAATTCAAATCAAAATTGAATTCTTCTTTATAAATTCGTTTTAAAATTCATTTCTATTCAATTCAAATTTCAATTCAATTTGAATTCGTTTTCAATTGAATTTATTTCGAAATCGTTTTCAATTCAATTCATTTCGAAATCGTTTTCTATTCAATTCATTTCGAAATCGTCTTATATTCAATTCATTTCGAAATCGTTTTATATTCAATTCATTTCGAAATCGTTTTATATTCAATTCATTTCGAAATCGTTTTCAATTCAATTCATTTCGAAATCATTTTCAATTCAATTCATTTCGAAATCGTTTTCAATTCAATTCAATTCGAAATCTTTTTATATTCAATTCATTTCGAAATAGTTTTCAATTCAATTCATTTCGAAATCGTTTTCAATTCAATTCATTTCGAAATCGTTTTCAATTCAATTCATTTCGAAATCGTTTTATATTCAATTCATTTCGAAATCGTTATATATTCAATTCATTTCGAAATCGAATAAAATCGATATCAATATCGTTCACGTCAAAATGGCGTCAATCTAATCAACACGGCTTCATAAATTTCTATTTTCAAATATTCTATTTCAAATATTTCTTTTTCAAAATAGTTGTTATTATCAAAATATTTCGTTCAACACATGACCAATCTCAATGGATGAGTACTGTCAACACATGAACCTTTATTTTATATTATAAAGATGTAAATTTTATTACTAAAATATTTCGTTCAACACATGACCAATCTCAATGGATGAAACTGTCAACACATGAACTTTTATTTTATATTATTCTTTATTTTCTAAATTGGAATGAGGCCCAATCAATCACCATATAAGGTTAATTATATGGATTTTCATACAACACATGTATAATAGCATTGAAAAATAATCAACCATCAACCAAAGTGCACTACACTGTATAAGCATCAAATATTGGTATCTAACGCTTGTAACAGCCTGTCAATCAATCGATCGACATATTTAATCAATCAGGATGAGTGAAATTCATATTTCATCCTAACACCCGTGTGGGGTTTTCAAACAATCAAACACAGATTTTAGTTGTGCAGTTGGGCGATGTGTAAAAATTATCGACCCAATCAATGTCCTTCAAATAGGTGTACATAAACAAATCGTTCGGTTTGTAAATGAATATTTTATTTATTCACATTCCCGTTAAAAATTATATTTTTAACGATAAAACATTTTATTTCAACCTATGAATTTCTATTCAGTTCATTTATTCAATAAAATGATATTTTTATTTTTCTAACATATTTTAGAAAATTTCGGCGGCATAACGGCACGATACTAGAAACGGGGCAAGGCCTAGCCTTATCCCCGATCTAGTGAAGGCCCACACCATTCACACATCAATCAAATCAATTCATTTCACCAAACAATTCAATTCAAATCAAATCATCAACTAATCTATGCAACCAAACAAACAAGTCCATGGTCTGTGGACGATTGTGTCGGGTGCTACTAAGCACCGTTTGCATCCTAGCATATATATAACTAGAAAAAAAGAAATTGAAAGGTGAGAAATTCTCACCTATAGCTATCCTAGCTCCACGGCTCTTCCTTTGCAGAAGTCTTCGCCGTTTCGCCTTTTTGTCACCTTCGTTGCTGCTTTCACTACACACGTTAAAATCACATTTTTACTTCGCTATTCAATATATAAAAATCGAATTTTTACTTCGAAGTTCAATATATAAAAATCATATTTTTAATTCGAAGTTCAATATATAAAAATCATATTTTTAATTCGAATTCAAAAATCATATCTTTTCTAATCAAAAACCAAATCTTTAACATCAAAAAAAATCTCATCTCTTAGCGGATAAAAATCTCATCTTTTAGCGGATAAAAATCTCATCTTTTAGCAAATAAAAATCTCATCTTTTAGCAGATAAAAATCTCATCTTTTAGCGAATAAAAATCTCAACTTTTAGTGGATAAAAATCTCATCTTTTAGCGGTTAAAAATCTCATCTTTTAGCGAATAAAAATCTCATCTTTTAGCGGATAAAAATCTCATCTTTTAGCGGATAAAAATCTCATCTTTTAGCGAATAAAAATCTCATCTTTTAGCGGATAAAAATCTCATCTTTTAGCGAATAAAAATCTCATCTTTTCCTAAGTAAAAATCATACCTTTTTGATATTCATCTAAATAAAAACCCTATTTTTTTCATGCTAAGTATATAAAACTGATTTTTATTTAACTAATTACTTTAAATAAAAATACAAATAAAACTCACCCCTTTTCTCGTCAAAGAAGATCCAAATCAGCACAGCGGGGGCATCGAAGCTCGCTGGTGGCTTCAGGGTTAGAGGCGAGTACTTGGAAAAGAAAAAAAATGATTTTTAAATAGAAAAGGGGCCTACAATGTACGATGGGTGGCTAAGGGGCGGCGCTGGCGTCAGGGAGTGGCGCAGCGGGGTGGTGGCGGAAGCTAGTGGCGGCGGCAGGTCAATGGTGGGCGGTGGTTGCGGATTCGAGGGTTGTGGAGTTTTGAGGGATTCGTGGTCTTCGATGGAGAGGGGGCCGAAGCGACGGGGAGGAGGAGAGGGGGAGAGGGGACTCCGACGGCGGGCGGCGGTCATGGGGCGGGCGGAGGCGTCGTGGCGGCTTCGATTTGAAAGCGGCCCGGTTTTTTTATTTTATTTTTTTATTCTGATTTGAGAATAACGAACGGGGGGGGGGGGGTATTAGAAAGAAGGGGGTTGACTTTAATTTAATTAATTATTTAATTAAATCCCCAAAAAGTCCATCTCTCGTTCGAACTCGAAATTGGACCCAACGACTGCCGTCCCTAGCGTTTTACCCCCATTCCGAACACAATGGGATATGCCACGCAAGCCAATTCGACTGTTTCGATCAGTTTCTATTTAATTTACATTTAAATCACTATATTGAATTTTAAACATACATTTCAAATTGCCGGGGTCACATACTAACTCTAAAAATTCTCGAAAAATATTTTCTAGCTTCGTATTGACTATACGGTCCTAACAAAACTAGTTTCACCGAATTCTGAGACCGTTGGAAAAATGGCCATTTTCCAGTCGATTAAAATCAACTAAAACTGGTCAAACACGTTTTCCTTTGCCACGCTCACATATTGATTCGAAAAATTACGAATTTTGGAATCTAGCAATAACTTAACATTGCGGACCCAACAAAAGTGGTTTCGTTGAAATCCGAGGTCGTTTGCAAAATGTCCATTTTTAAGGGCCTGAATTCCATAGCGACTATTCAGAATTTTCAAATGGACATATCTTTTGATTCCCGCTATGAAATTTCGATTTCCTGGATTCGTTGGAAAGATACTATCAATTAGATCCTAATGTTTTTGGTTTCACTAAAATCCGGATTGTTTTGCACCCGGTACATTCAATTGAAGTTTGAAATCGAATTATCGAACTACCGCGCCATTTTCAATTCCTTTTATAATTATATATAAATATTTATATTCTAACGACGACGCGTATAAATATATACGTTTGAATTATATTCAAAATAAATTTCTCGTCGATATTATTTAAAATAATTCATTTTAAACAATCAAAATTTGCTAAAATTGTCAAAATAAAAATTTCAAACTGGCGCAGATTTTCAGGTTGTTACAGCGATACAGATACTTCTGGCCTACAATTAATAAAGATGCAGCTGATTATTCACGACACTACGATAAGTGCCAGAGATTCGCCAAAATCCCCAGAGCACCGTCGACCCAACTTAAATCAATGGTGAGTCCTTGGCCATTTGCCACATGCAGAATTGATATCATTGGAGTTTTACCGATTGCTAAAGGAGGGGCGAAATATGCAATTGTGGCTATGGACTATTTTACGAAATGGGTGGAAGCTGAGCCCTTGACCAAGATCACGGCAAGAAAGGTGATAAGTTTCGTGGTCAGAAATATTATATGCCGATTTGGGATCCCAAGGACGATTATAACTGACAACGGAACCCAATTTGATAGTACTGAATTCAGAAATTTCTGCCAGAAGTATAAGATTGACAAGCGATATACTGCAGTTGCCTATCGGCAGTCGAACGGGCAAGTAGAGGCAATAAACAAAGTAATAAAATCCATCCTCAAGAAACGGTTAGAGCGTGCAAAGGAAAAATGGGTTGACGAATTGCCCCTAGTTTTGTGGGCATATCGAACAACATTTAAGACGGCCACCGGTCACACACCTTTCTCTCTCTCCTTTGGTAGAGAAGCAGTAATTCCAGTTGAACTGGAAGTTCCTTCCCACAGGGTGACATATTATGACCCGATGACGAATCGGGCGCTCTTACTTGAGTCTCTTGATGAAGTCGAAGAAAAAAGGGACGAAGCAGATTTGCGTGCGGCAAGACATCTACGTCAGATGGCACGCTATTATGACAAAAAAGTTCGCCTCAGAACTTTTGAACCAGGAGATTTGGTGCTAAAGAGAGTCTTTCCATCCCTTCCTCACCTCGGTCCAAAGTGGGAAGGACCCTTTGTCATCCAACGGAAACTTGAAAAAGGAACCTTCAAGTTAACGACCGTTGATGGCGAAGAAGTCCCTCGAGCATGGAATGCCCAAAACTTAATGCGATATTTGGATTAGAAATGTTGTACTCTTTGTTATTTTTCTTATGAACTCTGTAATATGGCACGACTTGCCTTGGGAAAATCTGATGATATGAATAAAGGACTATAAAGTGGATGTAGGCTACGACTTAGCCGAACCACTATAAAAATATTGTGTGTTATTTACTTTTATGCATCATATATATATATATATATATATATTCATTGATTATTCTATTATGATTATGGAATACAAGATGATTCAAAACCTGAAAAGGTTGAAGACAGTTTAAACATAAGAAAAAGCACAATGGCCATTTGTGCGACAAGACATAAAAGAATGAGAAAACGACATTCTTAACTCTAACTCTCCAGAGAGAGAGAGAGTATACAAGCGTCTCCGACAGAGCGCCGGGAAAGAAATCCTTCCCCTAACTCTAACTCTCCAGAGAGAAAGAGAGTATAAAAAGACGGGAAGATGACGTCCTCTAAGACATGAAGGTGTACCAGACAAGGGACCGCCTCAGTAAGAACTCTAACTTGAGTATAAGGCAGGAGAGTATAAAAGAAATGCCAGAAAAAACGACAGGCACTGATGACACAGGAAATGCTATCCCATCAGAAAATCGGGAACATTCAAATGGCTTGGTTAAGCATTGAATGATTTGTGGGAATTGACTGGGGGCATATATGTTTAAGCATATATCCTCCCTCCGTAACTTCATTTCATAACTATAGTAAGACATGCATTTTTACATAAGTGCAGAACTAATGACAAACAGACATTGCATAGAATGAATTATCTTTTATTTATTTACGAACGAATGAATTTGTACAGGAAAGTAGCTAAAAAAGAAGGTGCAAGAGCCACTCTTGTAGCAGCAATTGTTAGTTCACTAAATGCTAAAATGACACAAGGCAATCCACTATTTAGATTTTGAGTGAGCCTTGGACTTCTTGGCGGCTTTCTCCGCATCCTTTGCTTCTTTCTCAGCCTCTGTCAAGATTCGATTTGATTTCTTCTTTCCTGATGATGCGGTGCTGGAGCCTGTTGACTTCTTCCCGGAGGGCGGAGCGCTGGAATCAAGAGAAGATTTTTTAGCGAGTTCCTCTGTAATAGATCTAGTTGAGAGCTTAACAACTAACCTTAATCCCGCATCCACAACTGCGAGGGGCTTGAGGGCTTCAGGGTCTAGTTCTTCGGCTTTTAATTGCAAGTGTTTATCTTGATCAGCTTTCATAGCAGCCAAAGTAACACCATCAGCATTTTTTGACTCCCCGACTATTGCAACTTCTGGTTCCTCCTCATGACCTCCGTCACCGCCATCATCCTTTAAAGCTGCTATCATTTCTTCATCATGGGGAGTGTCAGCCTTAGTCGGCTCACTTCCTTCTCCCAAGTCTATAGGAGCAGCCTTGTCCTCCCCTCCTTTTGCCTTTTTCGTAGGCTCTACCCCAGCGGTGGCTCCCTGAGTCACATCTGTTCTTCCGGATGGCTCAATACCTACAGAATGAGAAGCAACAGTTATTAACTCAGGCGAAAACAATGGGTTTTTCATCGATTGCTCAATCATGTGGCGAAAGGTAGAAATAGCCTTGACAAATTGAGGAGAAAAGGTGGGGATACCTTCTGAAGATTTCTCGGCAAGGGTAGCTACTGCCTCTGATGCTGTTTCAGGAATAGGGGATAGCAGAGTAGTTCGGGGAATTCCCGGATTTTCAGGATCATACCCCTCTACTTCAGAAGTTGCAGGGGCAGCAGAAGAGGAACCAGCTTCGAGAACATTCTTCTGTTTAGACTTCCGTCTCTCTTCTTCCATGGCCTCAGCAATGAGGCGACGCCCTTCAGCTCGGCGTTCTGGCTCATCATCCCACAGGTATTTCTCCATTAGCTTATCTTCATCGATGGAATCGACCTTGAGCTCCTCTTTTTCCCACTCGACGATCTGATTCCATACTTGAGCTAGAGTGAATGGATAATCCTCGATCCAAGAAATGTTTCGGCGACGGATGATATGTGCGAAGAATTCAATCATTAATTCGCCAAAACCCTGAATATCAGCCTCCGCCTCTGACAGCTGTTTGTGGGCTTCCTCCGCAGATTTGATAGCACACTCAACATTGCCCTCGGCCAGGGCAGCTCTATTCTCTGCCTCTAATAGCTTTGAAGCCAAGTCAGCATTCTTCTTTTCTAACTCAGCACTCCTCTTTGCTAACTCGGCATTTTTTCGTTCGAGGTCAGCATAAGCAAGGCGTGTCTTAGCAGCTTCTGACTTAGCCTCATCAGCTTGCTTTTTTAACTCGGAACGCTCTTGAGTGTGAGATTCAAGCAAGTCATGATAACGTTTTTGCATGTCCTCAAATTGTTGTTTGAAGTTAGAAGCATCCCTTTGAGCGACAGCTAGCTGAGCTTGAGTGTCTTCCAAATCTTTTCCTAGAGCTTTTAAAGCCTTGGCATCCTCCTCCGCGGTCTTTTGCATTGAGACGGTATTTGTGATTAGAGTGCGGATGATTCTGGAAAGGTTGCGTGAATATTTAAACATCTCAGAATACTGTTTTTCCACCGCATTTATCTTTGCTTTGGCCTCATCTGCCCACTTAGAAGAAATAGGTTCAAGGGCAGGTAAAAAAGTCAAAGTCTCGAAGTAGTGTTCAGGAAATTGTTCCTCCATATATGCCCGCTTTACTGCAGTTTCCGCATCTAGTGGGGGAGGAGCGGGGATTGTAATTTCGGTGTCCCTGTGCGAGGAGGATTCGGTAGTTTCTTTGTCTGTCCTAGGTCATTTAGTAGCAGGGACCTTGTGCTTACTTCGAGACCCGGTTTCTTTTGGAGGACTTCTCTCTCTACTGCGCTTTTCATGGGAAGAAGTGGAGTCTTTAGATTGTGGTCTGTCCTCTCCCCTACGGCTTTGATAACCTTTGTATTTCTCTTGTTCCGGCCGAACGGGTGAGCGAGAACATGAGGGTCGAGAACGATAGGGATCATAGGGCCTTCTCTCATCCCTACCACGATCATCACGGCGATCATACTCGATATCCTGAGGTGGATTGGACATGCTGCGGCGAAGCTTTCTGATATCATAGTAGGATCGAGACATCGTACCTGCACATTAAGACAAACGAAATTTAGAATCAATGGATTCACAGAGAAAGAGGTGCAATGAATGCTAATGCTGTTGTATAAAGTGTGTCCTAAGTGGTGTGTTTCCCCCCAACCAACCCGAGTCTGAAGCTAGACTAGTACGGGCAGGCTCTTTGGCCTTAGCAGGAGTGGTCTCTTCAGAAGAGGTGAAGACTAAAGGATCCTTCCTAAAATCCTCTGAAGTGTATATAGTTTCAGGTAAGGGGAGATACCCCAAACCCTGAAATATTTGCTCATCAGTACCAAGGACATCCCCCTCGGAAGCATTAAGTGGCGACTCTTGGGAGGATGTTGACTTTTCCAGAGAAGTAGCCTCCTCGGGGGCAGTATATCCTTCACGATGCCTTTCGGCCAGGTTAGTCAATTCGTCATCTTGTGTAGAAGATGGAGAAGGTGAAGTTTGAAGAGGCACTGTAGGAATTCCCGAGCCTTCTCCTGTCTCTGGGACTACCTCCACTGGAGGAATATATACGTATGGAGCCGTCCCATGACCAATACTACGAAAAACGGATAACAGCCCATGAAAGTGAAGATATTCGTCTTTAAGGACTTCATCGATAGTCAAGAATTTTTGATCGCCATTAAGAAGTTGGTGCATCCGGTCAAAGAACACCTGATCTGATATTTGTTTTGGATTGTCGACTGCAAACAAAGAGGAAAACAAGTTAAGGTGATGATTCAAGTGTATAGAGCCCGGATTTAGAAAATCAGTGCTTTAATTGATTTTGTCCACTTCCTGGCACATCCAGGCTGTCGCTTCACATAGAACCATTCCAATCTGGAATCTCGAGCTTTACTGCTGAATGGTGCCGAGATTATCTTCCTTTTTGGAACTGACTCAAAATAGCAGAAAGATGGAGTCTCTCGAGTCCGATGCTTGAAGTTATAGAAGAAGTGAACGTCATCGAACGAGAGCTCTATGCCTAAGATCTCACGATATGCTATGTACAAAGTGTGCAAATAGGCATACGAATTGGGATGCAGCTGCATGGGGGCAATCCGCATTTGTCTTAAAAAGTCAACGATGAAGGGAGAGAATGGAGGGATAGCGCCGACCATACACATCAACCGAGTGACCGCCATATATCCTTCTGGAGGGTTGTGGGGACGGTCAGAGCTTGAAGGCAATAGAGTGTCTCTTTTCATTATCCCGTACTTTAAGCAAATTCGGATAAGTCGATCGTTGTTGATTGTTGATTCAACGGAATCTGGAGGTGATTCCAATATAACGGCCGATTCAAATTCATCGGGGGCTCGATCGTCACCAATCCCTCCTTCCTCCTCAAAACCCAAAGAAACTTCATTCTCTGAAGACACCTCGTTGCTTTCCCGATTTCCAACCCCGTAGTCTGGACCCTCATTGTCCCATTCTGGATCCGACGGAGCAGATATGTTCTCGAGAGTGATTTTGTTAGAGGTTTACGGGGCTTCTTTCCTCTCAGCTAGTCTGGAAGAACGTCTGGGTCTCATGGTCATATAACTATCGAAGAAGCAATAGCACAAATTAGAGCAAATTAGCCCGTATCCCCCCGTGCGTGTGTGTAAACTAAGGTGTGAACAGTGTATACGGAAAGTGCAAAGTAAATGTTTAAAAGTGCGACGCAAAAGTTTGGCAAGATATAAAGAGTTGAAGTAATTCTGGATGTCCAGTCACATTCATAAGGCACTATCCTAACTGTCCATAAAATTGAAGGTCATGCCACAAGTTGATTGGGCCAGTTAGACGAGTTTTTATGCGTTAAAGTAGACTGTGCTTCGGTTCAGTTCAGGTGCATTCATTGGGATTGGATCGGGGGCATGGCCTTAGGCTTGGATATCTCATTCAAACTCAGAAATCAAAATCGGATCGGTTCGGAGGCAGAGTCCCCTAACGGTTCGGATCGGATCACGTAGTTATACTTCTCCTCCATCATCTTACGGTCCGACCCGATCCGGTTAGGAAAGCTCTTTTCCCCCCTTTTCTTAAATACTTGCCCCGACCCGATCCGATCTACTGAATTTCTTTTCTTTTTCCCTTTCTTTACTTGCTTTGCCTCGACCCGATCCGACTTCCTAAACCACTTTTCTTTTCCCTCTCATCCACCCTCGATACTCCAACCCGAACAAATCCCATTAATCCTCTTCTTCTTCTTCCACTTCCTTAATTACAGTCAAATCCACGTCAATGTCCAAAGCTCCAGTTAAAGACGAGCGCATCCCCCATTTAACCTCTTAGCGCCTCGAGATGGTGGTAGAACCACCCACGACGACGGCAAGGGAGGAGGGAGATGCAATATCGAAGCAAGTGAGGAGTCATGTTCAAACCATTCAAAATTAACCGTGAATCTCAATTGAAACCCATTGTTATAAAATGGATTGAAGTTTCAGAACCTACCGAGGTGTTTAAATCGAAGATTGGCGAGATAATTTCAGGTTTTTAAAGATTCTGAAAGTTCGGGTTTCAGAGTGAAATCGGTCAGGCGAAGAGCAATAAAGAAAGAAAGGTGGAGGAGGGTGAAGGCTAGGCTTATATAGGAAAACAGGGTGACTATTCGCCTCCCCGTTCGGACCGGATCGGTGGTCCAGAAATAAAGCTTGGCCCAATACTCAAGTGAAAGATAGAGAGAAGAGGGGGTCTGTTCGGATCGGATTCCGAACCGAACCGAATTCTTTAGCTCAGCAACAAACTGAATTGAAATTTGAAGAAAAAGATAAAAACGCAAGGAAAATCAAAAGGGAAATTACCTCGAAGAGCGCTATGCATTGATGGTCAAAGCATGCTCCGTCTCCAACAGAAGCATCCTTTGAGGGGGCAAAATGTTAGCCCACTTTGTGAACTGGGCAACACAAAGTCAAGACATGAAATATTGAAGAACTTGAAAAACTCTGAAGCGGGTCGGATCGGAGTAGGATAGCGGTTCAGATAGGGTAAAGTCTGCTGTTCGGATCGGTGAACTATTACTCTTGAAATTAAAGAAGCACAGCTATTCGGGTCGGAGGGGAATCTACTTCCAGTCGGATCGAAAAGCCACCCGATTGCTACAGAGATAGGTCGGAGCGGAGCGGAGCAGAGTAAAAAGAAGAGAGAATTGGTCCTCACTTAATCCTGTTCGGATCGGAGGTACCGATCTGAACCCCTGGAGACTACTCTTCCGATCCGAACCCATTTTTCACATCGCTCCCCTGCATGAGCGCCAGGATATCCGGATCGGCTATGACCAGTTCCTGCACACAACATCCATTACCCTGATGCGTTGTCAACATAGAAATCCATCCGAACCCGAGGCTGATGGGATGGATGACACGTGGCTCCGATCCGAATCGGGTTCTGAGCAAATTCACACCTATAAATACCCCGTCTGGAGACAAAGAAAAGGATCTTTTTTCTGGCACTTTGAGAGTTCAACCACCTTCATAATCCGAGTTCCAGCACTCCCGGAGAATCCAAATCTTCTTTCATTATTTGTTTTTAGTCAATTGAGTGATTGCAAGTGAGTTGTGAGAGAAATCAAGTGAATATTTCATTGTATTTGCAACTGAATCATTGAATATAGCAAAAGATAAGTGGACGTAGGCATTTCTTCGCCGAACCACTATAAATCCTGTGTGTTCATTTATATTTTTGATCTCGTTTCATTTTTCTTTTAATCAATTTGGGTGTTAGAACCACTTTTTGGTCTAACATTTTGGTGCTTTCATTGAGAATTCGTCTGAATTCTTTGTTTTTCGGTATTATCGTTCTACTTTTTGGACCGCTGAGTTCAAAGAAGTTAATCCTCAAGTTTCAACGCCCTTGGATATTTGTTAAAGTGATTGTCGAAGAATCATGGCCAAAGGAAAAGGCAAAGAAGTTCAATCTGGTCGAGGAAATGGAGCTGGCGAAGATCAGCAAAATGCGGTTGTAACAAGGTCTCGTGGGTAGAGTTCAGCAGCAGGACGAACCAATGCAGGAAATCCGAACCGTCTTCAGGGGGAAAGCTCTGATCCGATCCGGGTAGGAGATTCTGAAGCAGTGCATTCCCCCAATCTGAACCGACCCGAGCAGCTTGCCATGTACCGACCCGACCAGACTCCCCAGCTCCGAACCGACCCGACCTCCCATCTCCGATCCGATCCCACTCTTGGTGATTTTGGAACCTCTACTCGAGTCCCTACAAATGCTCCGATTCCAGCCACCAGGGTCAGTGACCAGGTCAATCCATCTGCGCCCATTACTCAAGGCGATTTCTCACGCCTACTTGACATGCTCGACAGTACTAGGGAGGCTATGAAAGTCCACGAGCGCACTAATCTCATGATGCAGGAAAATATGAGGCTCATGAGCAGGGAGATTAGCGAACTACGTCGATAGAGAACCCCATCACCGGTTCGTCACACCCCAGTGGATCAGTCTTCATCTTCCGAGGAAGAGCGGCCCCGTGAACGAAGGCCACTCGAACGACCTCAGAATGTGGAGCAGCTGACATTCGGATCTTTGGGGTCTCGTGAGGATATTGCACGAGCACTAGGAAACAATGACCCCGCTCGGGGGCAAAGGCTCCAGTCCCCTCCTCCCGAGATCGACCGGGAGCGTAGGGAACGGAATAGAGCAGAAGCAGCTCGAAGAAGAAGGGCATCTCCTGAACAAGAGCCCAGAAGGAATCCGGATACTAGGGCCAGGGAACCTGAACGGCCCCTAACTAATGCTGATGTACAGGCAATGGTGCGCCAGATCATGTCCGAGAGCCGGAACTATACAAATGAAGATTATGGCATTGAGCGAAGCCATACTCCTTTCACCGATAATATCCTCGACTTCCAATTTTCCCGGCGTTTTAACCTGCCACAGATGGACAGGTACAACGGGAGAACTGATCTGGGACAGCATTTGATGCGATACTCGTGGCTCATGAATGCTGCTGCCCCTGATGAAGTGAAGTGTAAAGCATTTCCAATCTATTTAGAAGATGTGGCGCTGTTCTGGTTTACCCGACTTCCCCCTCGTTCGATTTCGAATTACAGGGAACTGAGCGAATGTTTTATGAATCAGTTCCGACTCCATGCCCGAAAGTCCAAAAGTGTTATTGAATTGTCAAGAATTAAGCAGGCGCCAGGAGAGTCTTTGAGGTCGTATCTTGACCGCTTCAACTTAGCTGTGACTGAAGTTAGTGATCCTCGTGAGCCCACTATTCTGATGGCACTGAAAGAAGGAGTCGATCCTGAATCCGAGTTCGGGGACTACCTTTCTGGAAAGACGCCCTCCACGAGAGAAATATTCTATGAAAAGGCCGATATTTATTTAAGACGAGAGGAAGCCAGGGTAAATCGGAAGAGAAAGTCTGAAGCGGCATCAAAAGAAAATGTTTAGAGTAACATCGCCGTGAAGAAGTCTGGGGAAACTTCCAGAAAAGTTGAAGTAAATGTGGGTAACAAGGGTGGAAACAACAATGCTGGAAACGGGGGCAACAACAATAACCGTAATGCGAACGGTAACAAAAGATACAGAAATAGGGGAAGTGATCCTAACAAAAGACCCCGATTCCAGACCTACGAGAATTATACACCATTGAACGACACGCTGGAGAATATTTACCTGAATACGTACAATGTTTTGCAGTACAAAAGACCTCCACCTCGTGATTCGACCGAGAAAGAAATGGCGACAGGGAAGTTTTGTTTGTTTCATGGAACTCATGGGCATTCAACCAATGAATGTCGGCATTTGAGGGATGTGATTGAGAAGCTGCTGCGTGAAGGGAAGTTCGATGAATACAAGGTTGCCCCGAGGGACAGGGGGCAAGGAGAGCAGGCTCCAAAACAGATTCTACCTGCTCCCAAACCTACAGCGCAGCAGAAAGGTAAAGGAATTGTTATCAACTCCATAGTGGGCGGACCTCACCCGGCAATCTGTAGTTTTAGATCAATGGATCAATATGTAAATGCTGCCAAGCACATAGATGTGAATGAAGGTGATGATCTGGAAGATATCACCCCGATAAAACAACAGAAGACCATGTTTGACGACATGGTGTTCCGCAGCAGAGATAATACTGGGATCCAATCACCCACTGATGATCTGTTGGTTATTACTACCAACATTGGGCCGACCTTGGTTCATAAGGTATTAGTAGACAACGGAAGTTCCGTTAATATTTTGTTTAAAAGTCATTTGATCAGATGAAGCTGGAATCTGAAGATTTGAAGCCATGTGAAGGATGGATCGGAGGCTTCAACGGGGCGTCAACAGCTCCCATGGGATACATAGAATTGCCCGTGACCTTGGGGCAAGGAGAACGCAGAAGAGTGCGGATGCTTCAGTTCGTAGTATTGGACATAGATTCGCCTTATAATGCATTTTTGGGGAGGCCTGCCCTTGCTGAATTCAGAGCGTGTATCGCCCCTTGGTGTTTATTACTTAAGTTCCCGACCGAAGCAGGAACTGGAGTAATGAGAGGGGATCAAGTTTCCGGACGGGCTTGTTATGCGGCCGAATTAAATATGTTGATGAAAGGACTTAACATCGAGAGTAAAGATACCTCGTCTCCCTCAAAGGGGGGCTCGGCATAGCAATTAGAGAGATTGACCCGGAAGGAGTTGCCCAAAGGAACGCCTGAAGACCTGGATCCCAGAAAAGACGAGGAACCAGAGGCTAGGAATGCAACTCCTAATGAAGCGACAGTGGAAATTCCCATTGATGACGCTGATCTGACAAGAGTCTTGAAGATTGGGTCTCAATTGGATCCACGTCGAGCTAAAGAACTAACGGACTTCTTGAAGGCAAACTTGGACGTGTTTGCCTGGACCCACGCTGACATGTGTGGGATATCGCCATCCATTATAAGTCACAAATTGAATGTAAACCCGAAACATCCGCCTGTGAAGCAAAAGAGACGCATGCTGGGCCCAGAGAGGTCGGCTGCTCTCAAAGATGAAGTGGAGAAGTTGAAGCAGAATGGATTTATTCGAGATTCGACGTATCCGGACTGGATATCGAATCCTGTCTTGGTAAAGAAGCCGAATGGAAAGTGGCGGACTTGTATTGATTTTTCAGATTTGAACAAAGCCTGCCCTAAAGATAGTTTCCCAATTCCCAAAATTGACCAGCTTGTAGATTCGACAGCAGGTCATGAACTTCTCTCTTTCATGGATGCATATTCTGGGTACAACAAAATTCCTATGCACGTGCCAGACCAAGAGCATACGAGCTTCATTACGAATTTGGGATTATATTGTTATGTCGTAATGCCGTTCGGATTGAAAAATGCCGGAGCCACTTATCAGTGCTTGGTGAACAGAATGTTTTATAATCAAATAGGGAAGACTATGAAAGTTTACGTGGATGATATGCTTGTCAAATCGAAACAGTCCTCCAGCCATACGCAAGACTTGGCGGAAATGTTTGGTATCCTGCGAAAGTATCGGATGAAGTTGAATCCTCTGAAATGCTCATTTGGAGTGGCATCGGGAAAGTTCCTAGGCTTCATTGTGAGCTCCCGAGGAATTGAAATCAATCCTAGCAAGATAGCAGCGATTAGAAACATTGAAGAGCCGAGGAGAATTAAAAATGTCCAAAGTCTTGCAGGGAAAGTAGCCGCGTTGAGTAGATTCATCTCCAAAGCTACAGACAAATGCATCCCTTTTTTGAGTTGATTAAAAGAGGAAAGAAGAACTTCGAGTGGACTCCGGACTGTGTTGAGGCCTTTCGAAATTTACTGGAACTGCTAGAGAAACCGCCGATTTTGTCAAAGCCAGTGGATCACGAAGAATTGTTTGTTTACTTGGCAGTCTCGGCTCACGCCGTTAGCACAGCCCTGGTTCGAGAAGAAGATAAAGTACAAAGGCCAGTATATTATGTAAGCAAGAAATTAGCAGCGGCAGAGCGCAACTACCCAAAGATTGAGAAGCTCGCTTACAGCCTCCTAATCGCATCCCGAGAGCTTCGTCATTATTTCCAAGCTCATCCAATAACCATATACACCGACCAGCCCTTGAGGCAGGTGTTGCAGAGAACCGAAGCATCAGGGAGGTTGATCAAATGGAATATAGAATTAAGCCAATTTGATTTAAATTTTCAACCATGAAAGTCGATCAGGGGGCAAGCATTGGCAGACTTTATTGCGGAGTTCACCATCCCAGAGGAGGAAATAATCGATGACAGAGTGGTCAAGTCCGAAGATGAGTTGAAGATAGATCCATGGAAGCTATACACCGATGGAGCTAAGAACGACCGAAGGTCCGGAGCTGGAATCGTCTTAGTTACTCCTGAAGGACGGTCGTTATATTATGCTCTACGATTAGAATTTTCGGCGACTAACAACGACTCTGAATACGAAGCCCTGATTGCCAGGCTGAAGCTTGCTAAGGACCTCGGAATAAAAACATTGGACATATTCTGTGACTCTAAAATCGTTGTTTGCCAAGTGCGAGAGGAATTTGTGGCTCGGGGACCTCGACTTATCGCATACCTCAGGAAAGTGAGAGAGCTATTGAGTAGCTTGGAGCGGTACGATATAACACACATCCCAAGAGCCGAAAACCAGAAGGCGGATAAGTTGGCAAAGCTGGCTAGTTCCGACAATCCAGAAGAGACTGAAATAATTCCAATTGAAACGTTGGAATCGCCAAGCTTTGAGTCGATGGAAGTTGAGTTCGCTTTCGAAGCAGAACCGGAGAAGGAGTCGTGGATGACTCCAATTAAGAAATTCCTTAAGAATGGGACACTCCCATCAAAGAAGAGTGAGAAAAGGGTTGTAGTTTGCAGGGCTACTAGATATGTCATACAAGATGATACTCTTTATAGGCAAGGATTTTCTATGCCCCTGTTACGATGTATAGCACACGACGACATCAAGCGTGTACTAAGAGAAATACACGAAGGTGAGTGTGGAGATCATACAGGAGGTCAGACTTTAGCAAAAAATATATTGCGATACGGATACTTCTGGCCTACAATTAATAAAGATGCAGCTGATTATTCACGACACTGCGATAAGTGCCAGAGATTCACCAAAATCCACAGAGCACCGTCGACCCAACTTAAATCAATGGTGAGTCCTTGGCCATTTGCCACATGCAGA
Source organism: Allium sativum (assembly GCA_030737875.1). Classification (NCBI taxonomy): domain Eukaryota; kingdom Viridiplantae; phylum Streptophyta; class Magnoliopsida; order Asparagales; family Amaryllidaceae; genus Allium; species Allium sativum. The sequence goes on along the minus strand of JASFAX010000020.1, from coordinate 35,333,186 downwards.
ATTGATATCATTGGAGTTCTACCGATTGCTAAAGGAGGGGAGAAATATGCAATAGTGGCCGTGGACTATTTTATGAAATGGGTGGAAGCTGAGCCCTTGACCAAGATCACGGCAAGAAAGGTGATAAGTTTCGTGGTCAGAAATATTATATGCCGATTTGGGATCCCAAGGACGATTATAACTGACAACGGAACCCAATTTGATAGTACTGAATTCAGAAATTTCTGCCAGAAGTATAAGATTGACAAGCGATATACTGCAGTTGCCTATCCGCAGTCGAACGGGCAAGTAGAGGCAATAAACAAAGTAATAAAATCCATCCTCAAGAAACGGTTAGAGCATGCATAGGCAAAATGGGTTGACGAATTGCCCCTAGTTTTGTGGGCATATCGAACAACATTTAAGACGGCCACCGGTCACACCCCTTTCTCTCTCTCCTTTGGCTCAGAAGCAGTAATTCCAGTTGAACTGGAAGTTCCTTCCCACAGGGTGACATATTATGACCCGATGATGAATCGGGCGCTCTTACTTGAGTCTCTTGATGAAGTCGAAGAAAAAAGGGACGAAGCAGATTTGCGTGCGGCAAGACATCTACGTCAGATGGCACGCTATTATGACAAAAAAGTTCGCCTCAGAACTTTTGAACCAGGAGATTTGGTGCTAAAGAGAGTCTTTCCATCCCTTCCTCACCTCGGTCCAAAGTGGGAAGGACCCTTTGTCATCCAACGGAAACTTGAAAAAGGAACCTTCAAGTTAACGACCGTAGATGGCGAAGAAGTCCCTCGAGCATGGAATGCCCAACACTTAATGCGATATTTGGATTAGAAATGTTGTACTCTTTGTTATTTTTCATATGAACTCTGTAATATGGCACGACTTGCCTTGGGAAAATCTGATGATATGAATAAAGGAATATAAAGTGGATGTAGGCTACGACTTAGCCGAACCACTATAAAAATATTGTGTGTTATTTACTTTTATGCATCATATATATATATTCATTGATTATTCTATTATGATTATGGAATACAGGATGATTCAAAACCTGAAAAGGTTGAAGACAGTTTAAACATAAGAAAAAGCACAACGGCCATTTGTGCGACAAGACATAAAAGAATGAGAAAACGACATTCTTAACTCTAACTCTCCAGAGAGAGAGAGAGAGTATAAAAGCGTCTCCGACTGAGCGCCGAGAAAGAAATCCTTCCCCTAACTCTAACTCTAACTCTCCAGAGAGAAAGAGAGTATAAAAAGACGGGAAGACGACGTCCTCTAAGGCATGAAGGTGTACCCAGACAAGGGACCGCCTCAGTAAGAACTCTAACCTGAGTATAAGATAGGAGAGTATAAAAGAAATGCCAGAAAAAACGACAGGCACTGATGACACAGGAAATGCTATCCCATCAGAAAATCGGGAACATTTGAATGGCTTGGTTAAGCATTGAATGATTTGTGGGAATTGACTGGGGGCATATATGTTTACGCATATATCCTCCCTCCGTAACTTCATTTCATAACTATAGTAAGACATGCATTTTTACATAAGTGTAGAACTAATGACAAACAGACATTGCATAGAATGAATTATCTTTTATTTATTTACGAGAATGAATTTGTACAGGAAAGTAGCTAAAAAAGAAGGTGCAAGAGCCGCTCTTGTAGCAGCAATTGTTGGTTCACTAAATGCTAAAATGACACAAGGCAATCCACTATTTAGATTTTGAGTGAGCCTTGGACTTCTTGGCGGCTTTCTCCGCATCCTTTGCTTCTTTCTCGGCCTCTGTCAAGATTCATTTTGATTTCTTCTTTCCTGATGATGCGGTGCTGGAGCCTGTTGACTTCTTCCCGTAGGGCGGAGCGCTGGAATCAAGAGAAGATTTTTTAGCGAGTTCCTCTGTAATAGATCTAGTTGAGAGCTTAACAACTAACCTTGATCCCCCATCCACAACTGCGAGGGGCTTGAGGGCTTCAGGGTCTAGTTCTTCGGCTTTTAATTGCAAGTGTTTATCTTGATCAGCTTTCATAGCAGCCAAAGTAACACCATCAGCATTTCTTGACTCCCCGACTATTGCAACTTCTGGTTCCTCCTCATGACCTCCGTCACCGCCATCATCCTTTAAAGCAGCTATCATTTCTTCATCATGGGGTGTGTTGTAACACCCCGAAAATTCTATAACTGTGAAATTTATGAATTAAAGTATAATCAAATTCAAATCAAAGAACTAAGGGAAACGGGATACGCCATTGCGTTCGTCTCGGAAAAATACGCGAAATAGAGTCCGAGTTTTCGAAAAACGGAGTCCGTATGAAGAAGATATGGCCTTCGGAAGTTTTGAATCAAATTTAAAATTCAAACAGAATAAAATAATAATTTAAAATCGGGCCCATTGGGCCAGGGTGGAAGAACACCCGCTTGGGCCACCCAGGTCGACTGGGCTGTCGACCTGGGCTACCCATGTCGACAGGGCTGTCGACAGCCCTGTCGACAGGGGTATCGACCTGGTCGAGCCCAGTCAACCTGGCTGGCCAGGTCGGTGTGCGGTCGAATTTCTGTGGTCTGCTTTGTCATTAGGGCTAGGTGGCGGGTTTTTATTGGTCTCTCTTCCTAATGAATGGCTATGATCTAACCTAGCAACATCAAGGGTCCTAATCAATTCCTAACCTCTATATAAACAACCCTAGACTAAACCCTAATCTATTCATTCAAATTAAGAACATAGCCGCCATGTTGCTGAGGAACGACAAAGAGTAGCCGCCAACTAGAGAGAGAATTAGGAAGAAAGTTCTAAAGCCTAAAGCAATTCAAGCAACCTAAACCTAATCAATTCAACAAAGGAATCGTGTCTCTTAATTAGAGAATTCGCCGCAACCATTGTAAGTAGAGTATTACTTTGGTATGAATAAACAATTGTGTTGATGTGTATGCTTGAATTGTGGCAATGAAAGTAATTCATATTTGTGCGTTCTTATCAATTTATGTACGTTTGGATATTCTTGAAATTATAAAGAACTACATGCGGTAGTTCTATGCAAATATACGTTTGGAATATTGCGCAAATATTGTAGACTATGCTGAAGCTACATGTATATAGTTGAGTGAAATTTATGCAAGTATGGGCTTTGTTATTATGCCATCATGATGTATATTTTATGCATAAATCATTTTGCAAGTAATTGAAACAAGTTTGGTTGTTATAGTTCATATGAAACTATGTTGGAATTTTGACACTATAATCCATGTATTAAGTCATGCCTTTTGCAAAACTTATGAATATGGCTAGGCTATGAATTATATTTGGCATAATTGAAATCTATGATTAAGTCTATCTTGTTTAAAAGAATTATATGATGACATATGTGAGACATGGCTAGGTTAGACTCAAAAATCCCTTTTTGCAAGTTTAAAGCAAACACCATGATTAGGAATATTTATGCATAAGTATATTTATACCATCGTTATATGATTAGACTTAAACCATGATTAAGTTGAACTATGCTTTTGTGTTAGTAACAAAGTATCCCCTTTGTAAACATGTAGAAACCTTATGAACATGACATGTTTATGTTTATGCCAAAAGTATTTATGCCATGCTTATGTTTGACATTATGCCATGTTTATGCCAAAAGTATTTATGCCATGCTTATGTTTGACATTATGCTATGCTTACGCTAGAAATATTTACGACATGCTCATGTTTGACAATATGCCTAAATAAGAATATAGGTTCATGTTGTAGTTAAACCTATGCAAGTTCACATTCTTTGATTCATGTCACCTATGTTACCACTATGCAAGTACACCAATTTCTATTTTGTATTTCCAACGTCGTATTGCAAGTTCAAGCGCTCACCTTCCCCTCTTTGTGTATACGCCATAAGCCTCCCCTTTCTTATGGCTAAATTGGGCTTTAAAAGGCTAAGCCCAATATATATGAACGGACGTGTAAAACGGGGGAAAATAACGTTGGGTTAAAATTAATTAATTAATGAAAATATAAAATAAAAGGGCCCAAATTCAAGTATGGGTTGGGCCCATGATTGGTGTAACCTTTACACCATTTACTTAATAATGGGCCGCAAATATTTACATATAAATAAAGAAGAATGACAAGATATGTAAATGTAGAAAATACGATGTGTTTAACCCGAGGTTGGATTGAGTTGTGATGTAAACCTGCCCGGAACCGCCCGGCTGTCCAGTAGTCACAACAATACCTATCCAATGTGAGAGGTTAAACATGGAGCCCAATAAGGACCCGAGGTTAGACTGAGTTGTGGCGTAAGACTGCCCGGAACCAACCGGCAACAGGCAGCCACAACAATACCTGTCTAATGTGAGAGGTCAGGGCCTTAATAAGACAATTAAGGCTGAGTCAGGATTGTTAGGATTAAGTGGACTAAAGACTTAATCAAAATGGAACATGCTAAACTAAACGGACTGGTGGGGGTTAGGTTAGAAACACTAACCAACTTAGCATGTTGGCTAGAGATAGAAAACCTAGTAACGGGGGACCCTTTTCAGCAGTAACCCTAAAAGGTGTATCAGGATACCCTGAAACTAGGCAGGGTGGGGCACGATTACTGGGCTGATTGTAAGAGGTCAAAGCGACGGCGGTGGTGTAGCAGTGTAGGTTCTAACGGTGTGCGGGCGTGCACGCACTCCGGCGCAGAAAAATAAAGCACTGGGCACCAGTAGCATACCTGTGCACTCTAAGGTTGTGTCGGGTTGCCACTATGGGACTTGATACACCCCATGGTGGGACCAGCATAGGTAACTACAGACATCGGGGGCCGTAAGACACATGTAACTACGCGAGTAGGAGCCGATCATCATAGAATGGATCACATCACCCTGACTATGGGGTGCCAGTTGGAAACTAGTTTATATGGGTTCAGAGATTAACATGGGGTACGATAGTATATTCGACCCTAGGCAACTTAACCAAGTTATAGTGTTTGCCCACTTCTTGTTATTACTTATCATACCCAGTTCTTTATTCATAGACAAAGTAGTACTAGACTTACTCAGGCTTATGTCTGACTCTACTTTTCTTTCGTCTTCTTTCTTCCGTTTCCCCCCCCCCCCAGGTCCTCAAGGAGGGAACACAGCAGCTTGATCAGCTTTGACATCCAGCTTGAAGAAGAGAAATGTATTGCTTGGACTTTCCTGTTTTGAACTATGGCTTTGGACACACTCTATGGGGCTTTTGCAGTTTATCTACGTTTTATTTATGCTTCTTTAAATAATGTACTCAAGACAGATTATGAAAGTGTTATGTTATGTTTTTGGAAAGGATGTTGTTGTAACACATATTTGACTTTATGAAATAAAAATTTGTTGTTCTTCCGCTGTTTGCAAAATATGTGTTCTTATATCTGTCTTGTATATCTGTGACTTATACTTATAAACCTCCACCAAAATTAGGGCATTCCCTTTGAGAGTGACCCTAACGGAGGTGGGGTGTTTCACTTGGTATCAGAGCATAGGTTTACCAGATAAGATAAAAAGTTTTGGAAATTTATTTTCAAAAAGGAAATTTAAAGAAGCATTTTTAAAAGATAAAAATATTATTTTATTTTTAAAAAAAAGCAAAGTCCACTCCCCAAAGCCATAGGTACTATCTCTTATCCTTCGTTTTGAATCTATCCCTTTTGTTTCAGCATGTCCGAAGATCTTAACTTGCCGGAAGGAGTACCAATACCTGGTTGGTTTAGACGATTCTTAGAAGCTAGGGCAACTCAACCAGGTCCTACCGTTCCTCCTCCCCCAGCTGCAGGGAATCATCCAGCTGCAGCAGCACCTCTTCCTCCACCTCCTCCACGAGGAAACGCGTTTGCTAAGATATGTAAGGATTTTAAAGCTATGGGAGGAAGGGATTTCCATGGAACTGAGTCCTTCGTAGCAGCTAGAAATTGGCTGAAGGAAACTGAGGATCTATTCATCATCTTTGAGGTAGAGGACAGACAAAAAGTACAATTGGCGGTGTGGCTATTGAAGGGCGAGGATTCCTACTGGTGGGAAGTCACTAATGCTGAAAGACCAGTAGAAACATGGGAGGAATTTAGGGCAAGGTTTGAGACCAAATTTCTCTCAGATGCGGAAAGAAGTTTGCAGTTGGAGAAATTCTTATTTCTTAAGCAAGGAGACAAGACTGTTAGAGAGTATGTGAATCAGTTTGATGAGCTGGCTAGGTTTGGGCTTGACCTAGTCAACACCCCGCACAAGAAGGCTCTCCGTTTCGTCAAAGGGTTAAATGAGCCATTACACAGTTTGGCCATGACACATATACCCATGGGGGCCACGTATGAAAGATTGGTGCAAATGGCATTGCTGAATGAGGAGGATAAGGGCAAGAAGGAGGCAAAGGCAGAAAGCTCTCAAGGGAAGAAAGAGGGTTTGCAGCCTAAGAAGACAGACTTTAAGAAAGGCGGAAAAGGCAACAAAGAGAAGAGGACGTGTAATTTCTGTGGCAAAGTGGGGCACTTAGTAAAGGACTCCCGGAAAAAGAAGGCCAAGGAGAATGGTGGGTGCTTTTCTTGCGGTCAGACAGGCCACAAAGCTAAGGACTGCCCAAAGAAACGAGGGCAGGGGCAGGGGTCTGGATCCACTCCAGGGGCACAGGTTCATGTGCTGGAAGCGCCACCTTTGCAACAGCGAGGTACAAACACTTCTGTAGAAAGTGTAGTTTATCTTTATGATCACCCCGTTCGCACTTTATTTGATTCTGGCGCATCACACTCCTTTATCTCGTCTGCTTTAGTAGAATCTCTGCACCTAAAAACTAGTATGGTAGAGGACCCCTTAATTGTTTCAAACCCAATTGGGGGCCCAGCTCATTTGTCTATGATCTGTTTGGATTTGAAAATTTCTATTCTAAGTGTAGAATTTGAATGTAGTGCCATTGTTTTGGGCTTTGCGGGGTATGGTTTGATTTTGGGTATGGATTGGCTATCCAGTAATGGGGCCATCCTTGATTGTGAGAAAAGGGTTGTTAGGCTCCTAACCCAGCTCAGTAATACTTTGGAAATTTCTTGTAATCCCTCGTATGCGGTTATGCTTAGTTATCTTGAGTCGCTAGATGCCTCTGTTGAAAATTTGCAATCAGTTAGAGTGGTCCGGGAATATCCGGATGTCTTCGAAGAGGTGAAGGGCTTGCCTCCGAAGCGGGAAATAGACTTCCGCATATATCTTGTAGATAATGCAAAGCCCGTTGCGTTGCCCGTTAGACACATGGCTCCACGAGAAAGAAAAGAGCTCAGTAAACAGATTAAAGAGCTTCTAGAGAAGGGGTTCATTAGGTGGAGCATTTCAGAATAGGGCACTCCAGGAGTGTTCGCCACTAAGGCTGAAGGTTCATTTCACTTGTGCATGAGTTGTAAAGAATCACCTTAGTAAGTACATTTGGCAACATAGTTGGACTTAGGAAGGGACTCCCTTGTGACCTAAAAGGAGTCCATCATGCTTAGTTTCCTAGAATCATATGTGGTGGTTGGGTTGATTAATTCTTTGGGTGTCAGTCTGATGTTGATTTCGGTCTTCGGGGCTGATGCTTAGAGAGTTCTTCTCCTAATCAATATATATGTGGCATAGATTTTCAGTTTTGACATTGCCTAATGGGCACAAAGTTTTTACTTGCTTCTATCATTCGACTATACCTTTAGATAGGAACAATTGGGAAAATGTCCTATAGATTAGAGCTACCCGAGAAGTTGGCTGGAGTCCACAACGTTTTTCACGTTTCACATCTCCGAAAATGTCTACACGAGTCTGCTGAAGTAGTAGAGCCAAACATCCTCGAAGAAGCCGAAGTGGAACGCGAAGCGACCATAAGGAAGGTTCCAACCCGCATCTTAGGAACAGAAGTGAAGAGGCTACGCAACCGCGAAGTCAAGCTCGTCAAAGTTCAGTGGAGCGACGCCGAGGGAGACGCGACTTGGGAAACTGAAGCTAAAATACGCACAGCCTACCCTTTTCTGTTCGAGGGTACATCCTTGATCTTTCCTTTTCCTTAAGTTGCGCTTTTATCTATCTTTTTAGGTATATTTCCTCGACCTTATCCTTTAGGTAGAATCTTTTTGGATGAAAACATATAGTTGAAACATGTTATGGATGATGGTTGCAAGTGGTTGCAAGTGATTGCTAGTGGTTGCTCATGGTTGCATATACACACACAATCTAGGGTTTAGATCGGCTCAGTCACTTCATGTTGCATATGCATATATGTTTGTATTCATATGTGGTTGAACTTTAATGTGTTGTCATGTGGATGCTGCATTTGTATTGAATGATTGTGCACTCATGAAGAATCAAAAATAGGAAAATTTGCATACATAATGGATTCATGGCACTTACATAATTCGCATTAAGGAGGTTAACTGAATCAGTAGACCGCCTGATTTTGCATTAGATAAGTACATGTACACACACACTTCGCATATGATCATGAAGCATTAGAAGTCTTTTAAGGACAATGGATGCTCGTGTTTGATGGATGAGTAGATGGATGATTGGATGTTAGGATATACATTCCTCCTAACTTGAAGATTTCGGGGACGAAATCCTTTTAAGTGGGGGAGAATGTAACACCCCGAAAATTCTATAACTGTGAAATTTATGAATTAAAGTATAATCAAATTCAAATCAAAGAACTAAGGGAAACGGGATACGCCATTGCGTTCGTCTCGGAAAAATACGCGAAATAGAGTCCGAGTTTTCGAAAAACGGAGTCCGTATGAAGAAGATATGGCCTTCGGAAGTTTTGAATCAAATTTAAAATTCAAACAGAATAAAATAATAATTTAAAATCGGGCCCATTGGGCCAGGGTGGAAGAACACCCGCTTGGGCCACCCAGGTCGACTGGGCTGTCGACCTGGGCTACCCATGTCGACAGGGCTGTCGACAGCCCTGTCGACAGGGGTATCGACCTGGTCGAGCCCAGTCAACCTGGCTGGCCAGGTCGGTGTGCGGTCGAATTTCTGTGGTCTGCTTTGTCATTAGGGCTAGGTGGCGTGTTTTTATTGGTCTCTCTTCCTAATGAATGGCTATGATCTAACCTAGCAACATCAAGGGTCCTAATCAATTCCTAACCTCTATATAAACAACCCTAGACTAAACCCTAATCTATTCATTCAAATTAAGAACATAGCCGCCATGTTGCTGAGGAACGACAAAGAGTAGCCGCCAACTAGAGAGAGAATTAGGAAGAAAGTTCTAAAGCCTAAAGAAATTCAAGCAACCTAAAGCTAATCAATTCAACAAAGGAATCGTGTCTCTTAATTAGAGAATTCGCCGAAACCATTGTAAGTAGAGTATTACTTTGGTATGAATAAACAATTGTGTTGATGTGTATGCTTGAATTGTGGCAATGAAAGTAATTCATATTTGTGCGTTCTTATCAATTTATGTACGTTTGGATATTCTTGAAATTATAAAGAACTACATGCGGTAGTTCTATGCAAATATACGTTTGGAATATTGCGCAAATATTGTAGACTATGCTGAAGCTACATGTATATAGTTGAGTGAAATTTATGCAAGTATGGGCTTTGTTATTATGCCATCATGATGTATATTTTATGCATAAATCATTTTGCAAGTAATTGAAACAAGTTTGGTTGTTATAGTTCATATGAAACTATGTTGGAATTTTGACACTATAATCCATGTATTAAGTCATGCCTTTTGCAAAACTTATGAATATGGCTAGGCTATGAATTATATTTGGCATAATTGAAATCTATGATTAAGTCTATCTTGTTTAAAAGAATTATATGATGACATATGTGAGACATGGCTAGGTTAGACTCAAAAATCCCTTTTTGCAAGTTTAAAGCAAACACCATGATTAGGAATATTTATGCATAAGTATATTTATACCATCGTTATATGATTAGACTTAAACCATGATTAAGTTGAACTATGCTTTTGTGTTAGTAACAAAGTATCCCCTTTGTAAACATGTAGAAACCTTATGAACATGACATGTTTATGTTTATGCCAAAAGTATTTATGCCATGCTTATGTTTGACATTATGCCATGTTTATGCCAAAAGTATTTATGCCATGCTTATGTTTGACATTATGCTATGCTTACGCTAGAAATATTTACGACATGCTCATGTTTGACAATATGCCTAAATAAGAATATAGGTTCATGTTGTAGTTAAACCTATGCAAGTTCACATGCTTTGATTCATGTCACCTATGTTACCACTATGCAAGTACACCAATTTCTATTTTGTATTTCCAACGTCGTATTGCAAGTTCAAGCGCTCACCTTCCCCTCTTTGTGTATACGCCATAAGCCTCCCCATTCGCATGGCTAAATTGGGCTTTAAAAGGATAAGCCCAATATATATGAACGGACGTGTAAAACGGGGGAAAATAACGTTGGGTTAAAATTAATTAATGAATGAAAATATAAAATAAAAGGGCCCAAATTCAAGTATGGGTTGGGCCCATGATTGGTGTAACCTTTACACCATTTACTTAATAATGGGCCGCAAATATTTACATATAAATAAAGAAGAATGACAAGATATGTAAATGTAGAAAATACGATGTGTTTAACCCGAGGTTGGATTGAGTTGTGATGTAAACCTGCCCGGAACCGCCCGGCTGTCCAGTAGTCACAACAATACCTATCCAATGTGAGAGGTTAAACATGGAGCCCAATAAGGACCCGAGGTTAGACTGAGTTGTGGCGTAAGACTGCCCGGAACCAACCGGCAACAGGCAGCCACAACAATACCTGTCTAATGTGAGAGGTCAGGGCCTTAATAAGACAATTAAGGCTGAGTCAGGATTGTTAGGATTAAGTGGACTAAAGACTTAATCAAAATGGAACATGCTAAACTAAACGGACTGGTGGGGGTTAGGTTAGAAACACTTAACCAACTTAGCATGTTGGCTAGAGAATAGAAAACCTAGTAACGGGGGACCCTTTTCAGCAGTAACCCTAAAAGGTGTATCAGGATACCCTGAAACTAGGCAGGGTGGGGCACGATTACTGGGCTGATTGTAAGAGGTCAAAGCGACGGCGGTGGTGTAGCAGTGTAGGTTCTAACGGTGTGCGGGCGTGCACGCACTCCGGCGCAGAAAAATAAAGCACTGGGCACCAGTAGCATACCTGTGCACTCTAAGGTTGTGTCGGGTTGCCACTATGGGACTTGATACACCCCATGGTGGGACCAGCATAGGTAACTACAGACATCGGGGGCCGTAAGACACATGTAACTACGCGAGTAGGAGCCGATCATCATAGAATGGATCACATCACCCTGACTATGGGGTGCCAGTTGGAAACTAGTTTATATGGGTTCAGAGATTAACATGGGGTACGATAGTATATTCGACCCTAGGCAACTTAACCAAGTTATATTGTTTGCCCACTTCTTGTTATTACTTATCATACCCAGTTCTTTATTCATAGACAAAGTAGTACTAGACTTACTCAGGCTTATGTCTGACTCTACTTTTCTTTCGTCTTCTTTCTTCCGTTCCCCCCCCCCAGGTCCTCAGGGAGGGAACACAGCAGCTTGATCAGCTTTGACATCCAGCTTGAAGAAGAGAAATGTATTGCTTGGACTTTCCTGTTTTGAACTATGGCTTTGGACACACTCTATGGGGCTTTTGCAGTTTATCTACGTTTTATTTATGCTTCTTTAAATAATGTACTCAAGACAGATTATGAAAGTGTTATGTTATGTTTTTGGAAAGGATGTTGTTGTAACACATATTTGACTTTATGAAATAAAAATTTGTTGTTCTTCCGCTGTTTGCAAAATATGTGTTCTTATATCTGTCTTGTATATCTGTGACTTGTACTTATAAACCTCCACCAAAATTAGGGCATTCCCTTTGAGAGTGACCCTAACGGAGGTGGGGTGTTTCATGTGTCAGCCTTAGTCGGCTCACTTCCTTCTCCTAAGTCTATAGGAGCAGCCTTGTCCTCCCCTCCTTTTGCCTTTTCCGTAGGCTCTACCCCAGCGGTGGCTCCCTGAGTCACATCTGTTCTTCCGGATGGCTCAATACCTACAGAATGAGAAGCAACAATTATTAACTCAGGAGAAAACAATGGGTTTTTCATCGATTGCTCAATCATGTGGCGAAAGGTAGAAATAGCCTTGACAAATTGAGGAGAAAAGGTAGGGATACCTTCTGAAGATTTCTCGGCAAGGGTAACTACTGCCTCTGATGCTGTTTCAGGAATAGGGGATAGCAGAGTTGTTTGGGGAATTCCCGGATTTTCAGGATCATACCCCTCTATTTCAGAAGTTGCAGGGGCAGCAGAAGAGGAACCAGCTTCGAGAACATTCTTCTGTTTAGACTTCCGTCTCTCTTCTTCAATGGCTTCAGCAATGAGGCGACGCCCTTCAGCTCGGCGTTCTGGCTCATCATCCCTCAGGTATTTCTCCATTAGCTTATCTTCAATGATGGAATCGACCTTGAGCTCCTTTTTTTCCCACTCGACGATCTGATTCCATACTTGAGCTAGAGTGGATGGATAATCCTCGATCCAAGAAATGTTTCGGCGACGGATGATATGTGCGAAGAATTCAATCATTAATTCGCCAAAACCCTGAATATCAGCCTCCGCCTCTGACAGCTGTTTGCGGGCTTCCTCCGCAGATTTGATAGCACACTCAACATTGCCCTCGGCCAGGGCAGCTCTGTTCTCTGCCTCTATTTGCTTTGAAGCCAAGTCAGCATTCTTCTTTTCTAACTCAGCACTCCTCTTTGCTAACTCGGTATTTTTTCGTTCGAGGTCAGCATACGCAAGGCGTGTCTTAGCAGCTTCTGACTTAGCCTCATCAGCTTGCTTTTTTAACTCGGAACGCTCTTGAGTGTGAGATTCAAGCAAGTCATGATAACGTTTTTGCATGTCCTCAAATTGTTGTTTGAAGTTAGAGGCATCCCTTTGAGCGACAGCTAGCTGAGCTTGAGTGTCTTCCAAATCTTTTCCTAGAGCTTTTAAAGCCTTGGCATCCTCCTCCGCGGTCTTTTGCATTGAGACGGTATTTGTGATTAGAGTGCGGATGATTCTGGAAAGGTTGCGTGAATATTTAAACATCTCAGAATACTGTTTTTCCACCGCATCTATCTTTGCTTTGGCCTCATCTGCCCACTTAGAAGAAATAGGTTCAAGGGCAGGTAAAAAAGTCAAAGTCTCGAAGTAGTGTTCGGGAAATTGTTCCTCCATATATGCTCGCTTTAATGCAGTTTCCGCATCTAGTGGGGGAGGAGCGGGGATTGTCAATTCGGTGTCCCTGTGCGAGGAGGATTCGGAAGTTTCTTTGTCTGTCCTAGGTCGTTTAGTAGCAGGGACCTTGTGCTTACTTCGAGACCCGGTTTCTTTTGGAGGACTTCTCTCTCTACTGCGCTTTTCATGGGAAGAAGTGGAGTCTTTAGATTGTGGTCTGTCCTCTTCCCTACGGCTTTGATAACCTTTGTATTTCTCTTGTTCCGGCCGAACGGGTGAGCGAGAACGTGAGGGTCGAGAACGATAGGGATCATAGGGCCTTCTCTCATCCCTACCATGATCATCACGGCGATCATACTCGATATCCTGAGGTGGATTGGACATGCTGCGGCGAAGCTTTCTGATATCATAGTAGGATCGAGACATCGTACCTGCACATTAAGACAAACGAAATTTAGAATCAATGGATTCACAGAGAAAGAGGTGCAATGAATGCTAATGCTGTTGTATAAAGTGTGTCCTAAGTGGTGTGTTTCCCCCAAACCAACCCGAGTCTGAAGCTAGACTAGTACGGGCAGGCTCTTTGGCCTTAGCAGGAGTGGTCTCTTCAGAAGAGGTGAAGACTAATGGATCCTTCCTAAAATCCTCTGAAGTGTATATAGTTTCAGGTAAGGGGAGATCCCCCAAACCCTGAAATATTTGCTCATCAGTACCAGGGACATCCCCCTCGGAAGCATTAAGTGGCGACTCTTGGGAGGATGTTGACTTTTCCAGAGAAGTAGCCTCCTCGGGGGCAGTATATCCTTCACGATGCCTTTCGGCCAGGTTAGCCAATTCGTCATCTTGTGTAGAAGATGGAGAAGGTGAAGTTTGAAGAGGCATTGTAGGAATTCCTGAGCCTTCTCCTGTCTCTGGGACTATCTCCACTGGAGGAATATATACGTATGGAGCCGTCCCATGACCAATACTACGAAAAACGGATAACAGCCCATGAAAGTGAAGATATTCGTCTTTAAGGACTTCATCGATAGTCAAGAATTTTTGATCGCCATTAAGAAGTTGGTGCATCCGGTCAAAGAACACCTAATCTGATATTTGTTTTGGATTGTCGACTGCAAACAAAGAGGAAAACAAGTTAAGGTGATGATTCAAGTGTATAGAGCCCGGATTTAGAAAATCAGTGCTTTACTTGATTTTGTCCACCTCCTGGCACATCCAGGCTGTCGCTTCACATAGAACCATTCCAATCTGGAATCTCGAGCTTTACTGCTGAATGGTGCCGAGATTATCTTCCTTTTTGGAACTGACTCAAAATAGCAGAAAGATGGAGTCTCTCGAGTCCGATGCTTGAAGTTATAGAAGAAGTGAACGTCATCGAACGAGAGCTCTATGCTTAAGATCTCACGATATGCTATGTACAAATTGTGCAAATAGGCATACGAATTGGGATGCAGCTGCATGGGGGCAATCCGCATTTGTCTTAAAAAGTCAACGATGAAGGGAGAGAATGGAGGGATAGCGCCGACCATACACATCAACCGAGTGACCGCCATATATCCTTATGGAGGGTTGTGGGGACGGTCAGAGCTTGAAGGCACTAGAGTGTCTCTTTTCATTATCCCGTACTTTAAGCAAATTCGGATAAGTCGATCGTTGTCGATTGTTGATTCAACGGAATCTGGAGGTGATTCCAATATAACGGCCGATTCAAATTCATCGGGGGCTCGATCGTCACCAATCCCTCCTTCCTCCTCAAAACCCAGAGAAACTTCATTTCTGAAGACACCTCGTTGCTTTATCGATTTCCAACCTCGTAGTCTGGACCCTCATTGTCCCATTCTGGATCTGACGGAGAAGATATGTCCTCGAGAGTGATTTTGTTAGAGGTTTCCGGGGCTTCTTTCCTCTCTGCTAGTATGGAAGAACGTCTGGGTCTCATGGTCATATAACTATCGAAGAAGCAATAACACAAATTAGAGCAAATTAGCCCGTATCCCCCCGTGCGTGTGTGTAAACTAAGGTGTGAACAGTGTATACGGAAAGTGCAAAGTAAATGTTTAAAAGTGCGACGCAAAAGTTTGGCAAGATATAAAGAGTTGAAATAATTCTGCATGTCCAGTCACGTTCACAAGGCACTATCCTAACTGTCCATCAAATTGAAGGTCATGCCACAAGTTGATTGGGCTAGTTAGACGAGTTTTTATGCGTTAAAGTAGACTGTGCTTCGGTTCAGTTCGGGTGCATTCATTGGGATCTGATCGGGGGCGTGGCCTTAGACTTGGATATCTCATTCAAACTCAGAAATCAAAATCGAATCGGTTCGCAGGCAGAGTCCCCTAACGGTTCGGATCGGATCACGTAGTTATACTTCTCCTCCATCATCTTACGGTCCGACCCGATCCGGTTAGGAAAGCTCTTTTCCCCCCTCTTCTTAAATACTTGCCCCGACCCGATCCGATCTACTGAATTTCTTTTCTTTTTTCCTTTCTTTACTTGCCTCGACCCGATCCGACTTCTTGAACCACTTTTCTTTTCCCTCTCATCCACCCTCGATACTCCAACCCGAACCGATCCCATTAATCCTCTTCTTCTTCTTCCCCTTCCTTAATTACAGTCAAATCCACGTCCATGTCCAAAGCTCCAGTTAAAGACGAGCGCATCCCCCATTTAACCTCTCAGCGTCTCGAGATGGTGGTAGAACCACCCACGACGATGGCAAGGGAGGAGGGAGATGCAATATCGAAGCAAGAGAGGAGTCATGTTCAAACCATTCAAAATTAACGGTGAATCTCAATTGAAACCCATTGTTATAAAATGGATTGAAGTTTCAGAACCTACCGAGGTGTTTAAATCGAAGATTGGCGAGATAATTTCAGGTTTTTAAAGATTCTGAAAGTTCGGGTTTCAGAGTGAAATCGGTCAGGCGAAGAGCAATAAAGAAAGAAAGGTGGAGGCGGGTGAAGGCTAGGCTTATATAGGAAAACAGGGTGACTATTCGTCTCCCCGTTCGGACCGGATCGGTGGTACAGAAATAAAGCTTGGCCCAATACTCAAGTGAAAGATAGAGAGAAGAGGGGGTCTGTTCGGATCGGATTCCGAACCGAACCGAATTCTTTAGCTCAGCAACAAACTGAATTGAAATTTGAAGAAAAAGATAAAAACGCAAGGAAAATCAAAAGGGAAATTACCTCGAAGAGCGCTATGCATTGATGGTCAAAGCATGCACCGTCTCCAACAGAAGCATCCTTTGAGGGGGCAAAATGTTAGCCCACTTTGTGAACTGGGCAACACAAAGTCAAGACATAAAATATTGAAGAACTTGAAAAACTCTGAAGCGGGTCGGATCGGAGCAGGATAGCGGTTCGGATAGGGTAAAGTCTGCTGTTCGGATCGGTGAACTATTACTCTTGGAATTAAAGAAGCACAGCTATTCGGGTCGGAGGGGAATCTACTTCCAGTCGGATCGGAAAGCCACCCGATTGCTACAGAGATAGGTCGGAGCGGAGCGGAGCAGAGTAAAAAGAAGAGAGAATTGGTCCTCACTTAATCCTGTTCGGATCGGAGGTACCGATCCGAACCCCTGGAGACTACTCTTCTGATCCGAACCCATTTTTCACATCGCTCCCCTGCATGAGCGCCTGGATATCCGGATCGGCTATGACCAGTTCCTGCACACAACGTCCATTACCCTGATGCGTTGTCAACATAGAAATCCATCCGAACCCGAGGCTGATGGGATGGATGACACGTGGCTCCGATCCGGATCGGGTTCTGAGCAAATTCACACCTATAAATACCCCGTCTGGAGACAAAGAAAAGGATCTTTTTTCTGGCACTTTGAGAGTTCAACCACCTTTATAATCCGAGTTCCAGCTCTCCCGGAGAATCCAAATCTTCTTTCATTATTTGTTTTTAGTCAATTGAGTGATTGCAAGTGAGTTGTGAGAGAAATCAAGTGAATATTTCATTGTATTTACAACTAAATCATTGAATATAGCAAAAGATAAGTGGACGTAGGCATTTCTTCGCCAAACCACTATAAATCCTGTGTGTCCATTTATATTATTGATCTCGTTTCATTTTGCTTTTAATCAATTTGGGTGTTAGAACCACTTTTTGGTCTAACAATCAATTATAATATAATTTTGGTTATATGGATTTCCATACATCGCATGTATTCTACAATAATGATAAATAATCATTAACCATTCAAACATCACCCAGAGTGCTTACGACAACTGTACAAGCATTAAAATAAATAAATAAATAAGTAAATAAATAAATAAATAAATAAATAACGCTCCCCACGGTCTGTCAACCAATCGATTGACGAACAACTAAATATTGGGATTAGTGTACGTCAAATATCATCCCAATACTCATGTGGGATTTTCAAACAGCAACAGTCTATTTAAATAAATCATTAGTTAATAAATTCAAGCAATCCTAATTCGGTTTGAATTATTTTTCTAATTAACCAATTTTCACTTAGACAAATTATAACAATTTATAGTTCAAATAATAAATGGATATTTATATCTCATTTCAACAACCACACAGTGTCTATCCACATTGTTTGAAAAACGTGTGTCGTATATTCAAACAACGCTTCTTGTGCAAATGAGTCGTGAATAATTCATGTGTTGAACTCAAGCATTGTCACATACAGTAGATAAAAGTCAACAATGTAAATTTATTTATTTATAGGTATAACATAAAAAACTGTACAATATTTTACTGAGAGAATTCTCACATTCGTTTCCACTCCGTCAGTCTTTATCTGATGATTTTATTTTCAAACTAAATTAAACGTGCGTTTAACATCTCTAAAAATCCAGCTTGTTCCGTTTCCGTTTTGGTTAGTTTCGTGATGTAGTGTACGTTGCCATAATCGCAACGCAACTGAAATCGTCAGATTTCGACCTCGTATGAAGAAGATAAGGTATTAAATACCTTAAATACATAAATTAATAATTAAATAATAATAAATTCACTTAATCACTTTCCTTAATCTCTCAGCCCCTGTTCAAAACATTCAGGCAGAAAAATCGAACCCCGCTCCATCACGTTGATCTCGAACCCCCGCCGCCACAGTCGCCATGACCCCGATCCATCGTCACCACGTTGAAGCTCCCTCCGCTGCCCCCATCTCGCTCAGTCGTTGGCCCCTGCAACATGGAAAAAGACCATGAACGACGCCACTTCACGGATAAAATCCAAGCTATACACCACACTATAAACAATCAACCCTATATCAATTTGAAGTCCTCTCCATCCTCTTCCATTTTGCTTTAGGAATATTCGATTTTTACTATGTGGATTGCGAGATTTTTGAGGGAGAAGCACGAAGCGATTTCTGCCCTTCATTTGGAGCCGACCGTGGATTTCTAAGATGTGTTAGGGTTAGGGTTATAAAACTAATATATATATAATTAATATTTAATTCTAAAAAAAAGATTTTGCATTCGAACTCCAAAACTGTAACACCCCGAATTTTCTGAGAATATTAAAATTAACAAATTCTAGAACACTTAATTTTTAGAAGAAGAATTAAGTGAAACGGGTTGCACTATTATGTTCGTCTCAAAATTTTGGTCAAGATAGACATTTGATTTGCATAAAATGGATACCTTATGAAGAAGTTATTAAGCATTGAAGATTGTATGCATATGGGATATATATATATATATATATATATATTAAATAAATAAATAAGCAAAAAAGTTCAAAACAGCGAATCGGGAAGGGGAATAACCGAACCGGCCCATTTTTGAGGTCGACCCGAGCCTCACTGGATCGACTAGGGGTTGATTCAGGGTGTTTGGTTGTTAACCCATGGGCCGATTCACTCTAAGGCAGATGTGGCATCTGATTGGTTCTGATGAACTCCTTGCTGTGTCATTAGGGCTGATGTAGCCATTCTATCTTGTCTGAATGGCTTTGATTTGCTCTAGGTTAATCTGACGGTTCCTACTAAATCAAACTTCTATATAAGCAACCTAATACTTCAACCCTAACTCATATTAAAAATCAAACCAAGAGTCGTCATGCTGCCGTTGGACAACCTCGAGTAGCCGTCGTTCAACTTGAAGCAAATTAAAAGAGACAAACCAAATCAAAACAAAATTAAACTAAAACGGCGATTGTCTACATCAAAGGTTAGCATTTCAACTTCAGAATACAGATTCCAGAAATCAATATTGTCTTTTGTAAGTGTAGTTATCTTTTAGATGTAAATAAATTTAGGACGTGATTTGATATAAAGTGAAAAATAGAATTATACCATGTTGTATAATATTGACGATGCTAATTCATGTTTGTTTCTTGTGATGATTTTATCATAAATTGTCTTGGAATGTTTGTGGCTTATTGGACTTGGTGTTGGATCTATTAAAGATTGAGAATGAAACTATCAATATCATATGCAAGTTATATGAATGTTATGATCTACATATATATGTTTATATGATTAATGCAAGTTGTATGTATTATCTTAGATCCAAGTCAAGATCTATATATATATATAAATATATATATATATATATATAAATATATATATATATATATATATATATATATATATTCATAAGCTTTATGTTAGATCCATATGCCTATATATATGTTCATATGTTCATATGCAAGTTACAAGTTTTATGTTGGATCCATGCCAAGATCTGTCTAGGCTCATATGATTAATGCAAGTTATATGTTTTATGATAGATCCAAGTCACGATCTAATTATACATATGTTCATATGCAAGTTACATGTTAGATCCAAAACTAGATCTATATTTATATGCATGTTTGTAAAGTGGACTTATGCAAGTTCGCCTTGTTAGATCTAGTTAACACCTATAAGTTAATGTTAAAATTATACATGCCTTGGGATTGGACATGTCATGATTATGTCATATGCTAGTTTATAATTAAGGTTATGTTCACACATGCCTAGATCTACATATTAACATGTTTTAGGCTTATGATTATCTAAGTCTAAATTATATGCAATTTCATGTGACATGTTAAATTATATGAGTAAAGTTTTATGCAAAATTTACATGTTTGGTTGAATCTATATTATGCATGTTCCCTTCTTTACCTGTTGTTTATAAATTAGGCTAATATGCGGGCCCAATGACTTTAAGTGATTAATACGAACGAACAACGGGGGTAACGTTGGGATAGTTATTAAATCAAAACATGTTAATAATGTAGGTGGGCCCAAAACCATGTAAATGGTTAAGGCCATGAATGGTGTGATTTATACCATTAGTCTTGAACATAATAAAAATATGTGACATGAAACACTTGTAGAAAATTCACATATATAAAATGTAAAAGATGAATATGCCTAACCCGAGGTTAGACTGAGTCGTGGTGTAAATCTGCTTGGAACCGACCGGCACATCCAGTAACCACAACAATACCTGTCTATTGTGATAGGTTAGTGCGTCAGGCCTAGAAAGACCCGAGGATAGACCGAGTTATGGTGTAAAACTGCCCAGAACCGACCGAAACATCCAATAACCACAACAATACCTGTCTAATGTGAGTGGTTGGTGCTTTAATTAATTAATTAATTAAAGCTCATGAAAAATCAAGCTAGAAATGGTGAGGCTAAACAATTAAGGGAACACTTAACCAACTTAACATGTTAACAAGACAAGATTGGTGGGGTTAAGTAATTGAGGAAACACTTAACCAACTTAACATGTTATCTAGACAAGATTGATAGGGGTAAAGTCAAACCAAGGACACTTAACCAATTTAGCATGTTGATTAGAAAAATCCTAGTAATGGGGACCCTTTTCAGTAGTAACCCACATGGATGTATCAAGGTACCCTGAACTAGGCGGGGTGGGGCACGATTACTGGGCTGAATATAAGCGGTCAAAAGGGCGGCAGTTAGTTGCATCAGTGTAGGTTCCGACGGAGTACCGGCGTGCACGGACTTCGGAGTAGAAAAAGCAGGCACTCGGCACCAGGTGTACACTTGTGCATCTTTGAATCGTGTTAGGGTTGCCATTATAGGACTTGATACACCCTATACTGGAACTAGCACAAGTACTTAAATATCACGTGGTGCCACATGACACCGGGAATACATTAATGTGAGTAGGAGCCGATCAACACATGAATGGGATCACTTTATCCTGAACATACATTACTAGTTAAACAGCTCTTAGTGGGTGTAGAGAAGTAAAAGTGGGTGCGATAGCCAAATCTAGTTAAATCTTACTTTAACTCGTTTTAGGACTACCCTATCCTCGTGGCATCATTCTAAGTTCAGTTTATTCATGTCATAGTCTTTTACTTGTTTACATGCTATTAAATAACTAGGCTTACCAGACTTATGTCTGACCCATTTTCCTTTTGCTTCTTTTCTTCTGTTCCCCCCTTCCCCCAGGTCCGTAGGGAGGAAATACTTCTAGTTAGTCGAGTTTAGCCAAAGCTTGAAGACTGTAGATGTAAGGCTTGGACTTTCCTTTTTGAGCTATGACTATGGTCAAGCCTTTATTTGGGATTTATGTCATTTTATTTTCAGTATTGTTTCTTTATGTTTTCAAGACAGACGAAAAGTTGTAGTAATTTGGAAGGTTGAAACAGTTGTTGAATTGTTGGGTTGAACAAGTATTTATGAAATAATATTGACCTTTTTCCGTTGATAAATTATTTATCTTGTAATTTATTATTTTCTTGTAACTTAAAATGCTCCATCGAAGTTAAGGCATTCCCTTTGAGAGTGACCTTAATGGAGGTGGGGTGTTACACTTGGTATCAGAGCTAAAGGATACAAGATCGGATAAATATTTTGAAACTATTTTTC
This sequence comes from Allium sativum, assembly GCA_030737875.1. Taxonomy (NCBI): domain Eukaryota; kingdom Viridiplantae; phylum Streptophyta; class Magnoliopsida; order Asparagales; family Amaryllidaceae; genus Allium; species Allium sativum. Next base: position 35,311,156 of record JASFAX010000020.1, on the reverse strand, counting down.
AAAAAGAAATCATAATGAAGAATTTTCAAGAAAAAATGTTAATTTAAAAAGGCGTAATCCCCAAATCCACATGCACTATCTTTCTATCCTTCATTTTGAATTTTTTCTTTTTTGTTTCAGCATGTCTGGGATCTTAACCTTCCAGAGGGTGTACGATACCTGGCCGGTTCAGGAGATACCTAGAAGCTAGGGCCAATGACGCGGGCCCAATAGACATTCCTCCTCCCCCAACTGCTGCTTCTCTCCTCCTCCTCCAAGAGGAAATGCTTTCTCAAAGATCTGTAGAGACTTTAGATCCATGGGTGGAAAAGACTTTAAGGGGAGCGAATCATTCGTGGAAGCCAGAAACTGGCTCAAGGAGACTGAGGACTCATTCGTTATCTAGGTAGATGAGAGGCAGAAACTACAGTTGGTGGTGTGGTTGCTCAAAGACGAGGCCTCCTTCTGTTGGGAAGTCACTAATGCTGAAAGACCAATAGAGACTTGGGAGGACTTCAGGGCGAGATTTGAAATGAAGTTCCTCTCACAAGCTGAGCAGGGTCCACAAATGGAGAAGTTCCTATCACTTAAACAGGGCAACTTGTCGGTCAAAGAATACGTCAATAAATTCAACCAACTTACTCGAATTGGGCTGGAGTTAGTAAAACTCCACACAAGAAGGCTCTCCGCTTTGCCAAAGGACTGAATGAGCCACTTCAATGTTTGGCATTGTCCCATATACCTATGGGAGCGACTTACGAGAGACTGGTGGACATGGCTCTATTGTAAGAGGAGAACAAAGATGGCAAGAAGGAGGTGAAGAAGGAAGAGCCTCAAAACAAGAAAGTAGATGGATCTCGGAACAAGAAGGCGGACCCCAAGAAATGCGGGAAGGATAATAAAACCCGTAAGAAGATGAAGTGCAATTTCTGTGGGATACCTGGACACTTGGCTAAGGACTGTAGAAAGAAAAAGAGGAAATTGGGCGCTTGTTTCAAGTGCGGGGATACTGGACACTAGTCTAAGGACTACGCAAAAAGGCAAGGGCAGGGACAGAGGACTGGATAATCTTCTGGACGGCAGGTTCATGCTCTCGTTGCACCTCTGCAGGAACGAGGTAGACATATTTCTGTTGAAAGTTTTGTTTATCTATTTGATAATCCTGTTTGTACTCTCTTTGATTCTGGCGCATCTCACTCTTTTATATCTACTGCTTTAGTTGAATATCTGCACATAGATACCCATATAGTAGAGGATCCATTGGTTGTTTCAAATCCAATTGGGGGCTCAGTTTATTTGTCAATGATTTGTTTGGATTTGGAAATCTCTGTTTTAAGCGTTGGGTTTAAACGTAATGCTTATGTTTTGGGCTTCACGGGCTATGGGATGATTCTAGGCATGGACTGGCTATCCAGTAATGGTGCCGTCCTCGATTGTGAAAAGAGAGTGGTTAGACTCATGACTCACCTCGGTAACACTCTTGAAATCTCTTGTAATCCCATGAATTCTGTTATGCGAAGTTACCTAGAATCTCTTGAAGCCTCTGTTGAGAATTTGTAGTCTGCTAGAGTGGTCTGTGAATACTCGGATGTGTTTCAAGAGGTAAAGGGCTTACCTCCGAAGCGGGAGATAGACTTTCGCATATACCTCATTGACATTGAAAAACTCGTTGCTTTACCCCTTAGACACATGGCTCTAAGGGAGAGAAAAGAACTCAGCAAGCAACCTAAAGAGCTACTTGAAAAGGGGTTCATAAAAAAGGAGTATTTCTGAATGGGGTGCTCGATTAGTGTTCGCGACCAAAGCCGATGGTTCACTCGGCCTATGCATGGATTATAGGGAGCTGAACGAGCTGACCAAGAAGAATAGGCACCCACTCCCAAGAATTGACGATTTGTTTGATCAGCTCGTAGGTGCATCCATTTTCTCCCAACAAGATCTGGCTACCGGGTTTCATCAGCTAAAAGTGGCTGAAAATAGCATTGACAAGACCGCATTTAGGACCCCGGATGGTTTCTTTGAGTGGCTTGTCGTGCCTTTCGGCTTGACAAACGCTCCTACCTATTTCATGGACTTGATGAGCAGAGTGTTCCGGGAATTCCTCAATAAGTTTGTGGTGGTCTTCATGGACGATATTTTGATCTACTCGAAGAGTGAGGAAGACTATGCTCAACACTTAAGGGAAATCATGGATACTCTCTATACACGTCAGTTGAAAGCCAAATTCTCCAAATGCCATTTCTGGAGAGAAGAAGAAGTTAGATTCCTTGGACATGTGGTGTCCAAAGAGGGGTTAGCCATGGACCCCGCAAAAGTGGTTGCTACGCAAGATTGGAAGATTCCACGAACGCAACTGAAGTCCGAAGCTTTCTCGGGCTAGCAGGCTTTTACCGGGAGTTCAGCAAAAGCATTGCGAAAATCTCAGCTCCACTAACAAGGTTGACGAAGAAGAACCTAGTTTTCGCTTGGGACTTGGATTGCGATATTGCTTTCCAACGCTTGAAAAGGGCTCTAACAACAGCCCCAGTTCTGACATTACCTGATGGGAGCAAGATCTTTACCGTATACATGGATGCATGCGGTACAGGATTAGGAGATGTCTTGACGCAAGAAGGGAAGGTAGTAGCTTATGGTGGAATGTAACAACCCGAAAATCTGGGCCAGTTTTAAAATTTTTATTTTGGCAATTTTAGCGAATTTTGAATATTTAAAATGAATTATTTTGAATAATATCGACGAAAATTCATTTTGAATATATTTAGAACGTATATATTTATACGCGTCGTCGTTAGAATATAAATAATTATATATAATTATAAATAGAAATGAAAATGGCGCGGTTGTTCGATTTCAAACTTCAATTGAATGTACCGGGTGCAAAATAAACCGGATTTTAGTGAAACCAAAAACATTAGGATCTAATTGAGAATATCTTTCCAACGAATCCGAAAAATCGAGATTTCACAGCGGGAATCAAAAGATATGCCCAGTTGAAAATTCTGAATAGTCGTTATGGAATTCAGGCTCTTAAAAATGGGAATTTTGCAAACGACCTCGGATTTCGACGAAACCACTTTTGTTGGATCCGTGATGTCAAATTATTGTTAGATTCCAAATTTCATAATTTTTCGAATCAATATTTGAGCGTGGCAAAGGAAATCGCGTTTGACCAGTTTTAGTTGATTTTAATCGACTGGAAATTGGCCATTTTTCAAACGGTTTCAGAATTCGACGAAACTATTTTTGTTAGGACCGTATCGTCGATACGAAGCTGGAAAATATTTTTCTGGAATTTTTCGAGTTAGTATATGTGACCCCAGTAAATTGAAATGCGTGTTCAAATTCAATATATAGAGTTATATGTTGATTTTAACGAAAACGGATCGAAATGGTCAAATCAGCTTACGATACATATCCCATTGTGTTCAGAATGGGGGTAATTAGCTATGGACGATAGGCGGTGGGCCTTGTTTAGAGGTCGTATGTAAAAGTCAACTTTTTGGGATTAAAAATAATTAAATAAAAAAAAATATCTCCCCTTCCTCTCCTTTATTTCCTCTGCCCCCCCCATTAGAAATCAGAATTTGATAAAAAAGAAAAAAAACCTTTACATTCCCGTCGCTCCCTCCCCGAACGCCATCGCGCCGCCCAAGCGGGCGCCGCCGCCAGGCTCCGGTCCCCTTCCCCCTCCCCATCGCAGCTCCGAACCCACCCCCTCCTCTCTTGCGTCTCGTCCTCCCCCAAATTGATCCAGGTAAACCGACACCCCCCCTCTGACCTAAATCAGCACCACCGCGTGAGCCAACCACCTCCCCTTCACCTCTCCCGACCACTGATTCCGGCGCAACACTCCCCCGACCGGCCCCCAAACTTCCAGCGCCTAGTCGCCGTCTCCGCCGACACCAATGACGACCGTAGGCCCCCTCTAGCGATCTGAAACCCTAGGAAAATCACAGTAAGTTTATTTACTTTTAATTTAATTAATAGAATTAGTTAAAATCAGTTTTTATTTTAATTATAAAACATATTTTAAAAATCAGTTTATGTTTATATAAAATATAGTGTGAAATCAGTTTTTAATGTTTAAAATCAGTTTTAAAATGCATATTTATATATAGCAAGATAAATATTTGATTTTTAATATAATAGAAAAGTTAGTATCTTTTATTTTTGAAAAGAATTGATCTTCATTTTTGAAAAGCTATGATGTTCTAGATGTGAAAAACATATAAAGGTAAGGTTTTATTCGTATGAAACACATATAAAGGTAAGGTTTTATTCGTATGAAAAACATATAAAGGTAAGGTTTTATTCATATGAAAAACACATAAAGGTAAGATTTTTATTCGTATGAAAAGGAAAATATATACATGTTTTGAGAAGGGAAAATGAAAATAGCAGAAATAAGAATATAATTTTTATATAAAGTAAAGATTAAAAAGATAATTTTTATAAGGTAGAGAATATAAAAATTCGATTTTTATATATTGAATAGTATAGTAAAAATTCGATTTTTTTATATTGAATAGCATAGTAAAAATTCGATTTTTATATATTGAATAGCATAGTAAAAATTCGATTTTTATATTGAATAGCATAGTAAAAATTCGATTTTTATATATTGAATAGCGAAGTAAAAATTCGATTTTTATATATTGAATAGCGAAGTAAAAATTTGATTTTTATACATTGAATAGCGAAGTAAAAATTGATTTTTATATATTGAATAGCGAAGTAAAAATGTGATTTTTACATATGTAGATAATACGGGCAAAGAAAGTGACAAGAGGCAAGAACGGCGAAGATTTCCACATAAGAAGAGTCGAGGCGTTAGATTAGCAATTCTGTGAGAATTTCTCACTCTTGATTTAATTTTCTAGTTATATATATATATACTAGGATGCAGACAGTGTTTAGTAGCACCCAACGCCCGTCGTCCACAGACCATGGACGGCTTGTATGCTTTGTTATTTGATTTTGATGTGTAGTTGATTGTGTGATGTGATGTGAAATGAAATAAAACATTTATATAGTTAAAAATATATTATAGTTAAAAATAGAGATTTTAACATGAATATGAAAAAAATAAAAATAAACAAATCAGACGATTTGTTTATATACACACATTTGACTGATATTGATTGGGATGATAAATTTTACACATCGCCCAACCGCACAAATAAAATATGTGTTTGATTGTTTGAAACCCCACACGGGTTTTGGGATGATATATGACATACACTAATCCCAATAGTTAGTTGTATGTCAATCGATTGATTGAAAAACTGTTATAAGCGTTGAATATTTATATTTGATGCTTATACAGTGTAGAATGCACTTTGGATGATGGTTGATTATTCATCGTTGTTATTGTATACATGTGTTGTAGAAAATCCATATAACTAACATTATATGGTAATTGATTGGGCCTCATTCCAGTTTCGAAAAAGAAATATTTAAAATAAAAATATTTGAAATAGAAATATTTGAATTGAAATGATTTGAAATTTGAAATACACTGAAATGATTTGAAATTGAAATAGAAATATTTGAAATAGAATATTTGAAAAAACATATGAAGTCGTGTTGGTTAGATTGACGCCATTTTGACGTGAACGATATTTATATCGATTTTATTCATTCTTCAATGAATATTGAATAGATTTGAAATTCGAACTATATTGAAATGAATTGAAATTCTAATTAAACTGAATTGATTTGAAATTCGAATTAAACTGAAATGATTTGAAATTCGAAATACACCGAAATGATTTGAAATTGAATAGAAATGAATTCGAATTGAATTTGAATAGAAATGAATTCGAATTGAGATTGAATACGAATCAAAATTTAATTGAAAACGAACTGAAATTGAATTAGAAATCAATTTGAATTGAAATCGATTTGAAATGAATTTAAAACGAATTTATATTGGAATATTCAATTTTGATTTGAAATTGAATATGATGTTTAAACCGTTTTGAAAACGAATTTAAAACGATTTATAAAGCACGTTTTGAATTGAAATCGACGAAGTATATATTATATATATTATATATATAATATAATGGCCTGAATAGAATGCGCCGCGCCGCGGCAGTTCGCGAATTTCGACCATTGAATTCGAACGGATATTACGGGAGATCCGACCTTCGGATTCTCCTGAAACCGGAACAGTTGGGTTCGTATCGAAAAGAGCTTTCTAACGAATATTATAAATTTGAAATCTAACGGTTGGATTTCGAATTATGTCCAAATCAAATTTGAAAAATGTCGCTGTAAGTGCAGTTCGATGACCGTTGATGGAAATCGACTGTACGGGCCTTGATAAAATTATTAAAAATAGTAATAATTTGTGTAAAATCATAAGAAATGATTTAGAAAGGATTAGGATGAAAAACTCCATATCTGAAAAGATAAAAATATATTTTTATCGAAATGAACTAGTTTTGAACTAGAATTATAATTCTATTTATTTTTAAATAAATGAATTAAAGTTGAAAAGGGTTTTAAAAATAACCAGAATTTCCAATGATTGCATTGGAGTGGATTTGAATCGAAATTGTCTTCGGAATATTTCGATGTTGGAATTCGTGATTATATGGATGTTGTTATGGAAATTTGAAAGATATATATTTATATCATTATTTCCAATACGACATTTGTTAATCGTAGAATTTGATATTGAATATAAGCCGATATATTTTCTATTCAGAGCCTTGTATTGAATATCAAATGTGATTTGGGTTTGTCGTGAATGGTGTCTTCACTAACACTGTTCTTGAACCCAGTTGAGAAAAGATTAAATCTTTTTATTTAGATTTAATGAAGTGTACCAATTAAATAATATTTAATTGGAATTGAATTGATATTGATTTTTGTGTTTATCGTGGACAGTGTTTTAAATAACACTCGTTTTTTAACCCGATAATTAATGGAATGTGATTTTGGGTTTATCGTGAAATGTGTTTTAAATGACACTGATTCTTTGACCCAATTAAAGATTAAAACTAAGTGGAGTTTTAATGAATCTTTAATTAGATTGAAATAATCGAAAATGGAGTATCACCAGTTTTACTCCAGGCGATAGTTAAATCTTTAATTATATTTGAACGTGAAATGGTAATTGAATTTACCGATAACACCATGGTGTTAGATATGAATTATTACCAGTTTTACTTCATGGGATGAATAGGTTGGGATTGGGAAATTAAAACAAATGATTACTTCGGTAAGGTTCGTTAATCCCGACTAGTTGAATCAAAATTGAAAAGAAGATTAAAGAATAAATTCAAGGAATTTATCTTTGATAAAATTAATGGGAACCTCTCCCTATAAATGTGAAATTTAGAAATTAACTGTCGTTTAGCCTAGCAGAATGGTTTTCTGGATATTGATCTGATGTTGGTTTCGGCCTTCGGGGTTAATATTTGGGGAATTATTCTCTTGTTAATTTACGGTTAGTGACTGATGAATTGGAATGAGGCGTATGTTGTGTTTGTGTAACACTTATTTAAAATATACGCGAGTTATTCGGAAAGACCGGGTTTATCCCATTCTGAATAACTGATACGACGATAAGTCGAAGATGAAGACGATGGTCGAAGACCGGAGGTCTTCACGTCGTTTGGGTGATTACTATTGATCTTGATTGGGCTGTACACCCAAGAAGATGGAAACAGTTGGTGATCGTCCAGACGTACTTAGAGATCGATGGATATGCGGGGTACTAGGTGCCTCCGGTTTCGTTCAGACCCAGAACGGACTTGTAAATGGACTGTGTGTCTGACATTGGATTTTAGTCCGTGTGATTGATCTCTATTAAATATATATCTGTTTGGCGGCGGAGAATTTATTCTCTTGCTTAACGCCCTTCTCTGAGACGTACGAGCTCAGGGGTTATATATTGATGGATATCAAACGCATGGAGTGAATTGCCTGTGTGGCATGCCTAAGTGGCAATTGATCGAGGCTTCTGTTGAAAAGCAAAGTCTTGTGGTGATGATCAAAGCACAGCCTGTGTGGCATAGCTTTGTGTAATGTGAATTCGCGAGCCTCACACCCCGGTTGTGAACCAAAAACGGGAGACGGACCTCAGGGAGGGCATGCGTTTCTTTCTAGCTAGGGTGGTGTTAGTGACCTACCAGCCCTGACATTTATATACTTTTCACTTGTATGGTTGTTGCTGTTGCGAGGCGCCTCGGTTTGATCGGACGATCCGGGTCCGATGGAGTCATTCGTTGGCTCATTGACGCCCCAAAGGGCGGGGAGACGTAGTGTTCAGGCATAATAATCCACATCGGTGGACCGGCCCTGACGATCCAAGGGGCAATTGCGGTCGTTCCTGAGACACGGGCTAGAGCGTCTCGAATCGGTTGAGGGCTATCTTTTGCCTCGGTTCACAGACGGAAATCCAATTTCCAAATACGTGACATTTGCGGTTTTATTTGTAAACCTATATATGGCGACATAGTGGCATGGGACGCTCATGTCGCCTATGATTGATACTTATGATTTGAAGTTGTTTTATACACTATGCACTTATAATAGTATCAACTGATTTGTTTTAAACGTATCAAGCATTCTTTGGCTGTTATAAGGGAAAATCCTATCCCCCGGCTTGCGTTGCATTATGTGATAGGACCTGGGTCTTATAATAGCTTCATTTTTCTTTATTTAGCATTGCGTTGTTTGTTTTATGCATTGGTATTCTTGGGAGGAAACCCGTTCCGTGTTATATGGCGTGGTCACTTGATTTACCTAAATTTAAAAATAAAGATTAACTGTTTTAGTTCTCACACCAGTCACATGACTGACCTGGAGTTTATTGTTTTGACCTAAACTCTGCGTGCCCTTATTTCGACACGGGCAGCTAGTAGTTTTGGTTTTGCAGATTTATATTCACAGGATCCTGGTTTACAGCTGGAACGATATCCAGAAAGCTTTGTATCCGTTTATCTCCTTCTAGTTGTGTATTGTATTATTTTCCGCTGCTAAGTATTTAAATGTAATTCAAATCTCTGATATTTCTGTGTAATATTCATTTATACTCTATATATTCTTGTAATCTGATGCATTGTTGTAATATACAATGAAATGTTCTTCCGTCGGCGTTCTATTTTGTCGTGTTCTCAAAAAAATCAGGCGTTTCGAACGGTCTAGATCGGTTTAACGACTGGTTCGGATCGAGCGAAATTCCTTTTAGTCATATTTGGTATCAGAGCTTTGGTTAACAAAGCTCAGAGAACAAGGCACATTAGAACCATACGAAAGAATTCATCAGATATTGGATTAGCAATATCCAATGAGAATGACTCGTTAGAGATGGGATCAGTAGTATCCTAGAACAAGTGTGAAGAGTATATTTTTCAAATGAAAACAATTCTGTTTTGAAATTTAAATCGTTTTACACGTATTTGAATAATTTATTTATATTGATTTTGGACAATTCAGTATATAAAGAATTTACATATACGCCTTGCAAACGTATATTCAAAGTTTTAATATATTGGATAGATATAGCATCACACTCTAGTCGCCCGGAGATGACATTGATGATAGCGATCGCATCATCAACATTTATGTTCGAGTTTCGAAGGTGGGATTTCTATATATTTCCATTAGACTGGTGTGAGAACCAAAACTAGATAGTGCTTATTGTTGTGATTTGGCATCAAAAATCTGATTTTTGACTATGTATCAAAATTATGAATTTGAAACGTTAATCCACTAATTGATTGATGTTTGTGTTGTTTGTTTAATTGTTTGATAATTTTGAACCATTACGCCTAATTGATCAAATAGTCAATATTATTGAAATTTGGTCGCATTTGCTTGCATATACATATAATTACATTGAACAGGTCATAGCAAGGAGGCTAGAGCAGAGAATAAAATTTGTTTGCCCGATAAATAGGTACATGTTTACCATAGTTTACTGTTTTGTTTGGGTGATGATGATTTTATGAGCCTATTGGCTAGCCGCTTGGCTTTTTCTTTTTCTTTTTGAGATCAGAAGGCCTGTATGGCAATTTCGGGATTTTCGCGTGGCTCCCGGTGTAGGGGTGGTTATGGCGAAATTTTTCGAAAATTTAGGGTGTTAGCCAAAAAATTTAAAAATTTGAAAAGTTTTTAAAAACTGAAAAGTTGAAGAACTTGAGCCGTAATCAAAATACTGAACGTAGAGTTGATTAATCAAACCACTTTCGACTTTGTTCCTTTTCGGGGACGAAAAGTTTTAAGTGGGGGAGATTGTAACAACCCGAAAATCTGGGCTAGTTTAAAATTTTTATTTTGGCAATTTTAGCGAATTTTAAATATTTAAAATGAATTATTTTGAATAATATTGACAAAAATTCATTTTGAATATTTTTAGAACGTATATTTTTATACGCGTCGTCGTTAGAATATAAATAATTATATATAATTATAAATAGAATTGAAAATGGCGCGGTAGTTCGATAATTCGATTTCAAACTTCAATTGAATGTACCGGGTGCAAAATAAACCGGATTTTAGTGAAACCAAAAACATTAGGATCTAATTGAGAATATCTTTCCAACGAATCCGAAAAATCGAGATTTGATAGCGGGAATCAAAAGATAGGCCCAGTTGAAAATTCTGAATAGTCGCTATGGAATTCAGGCCCTTAAAAATGGGAATTTTGCAAACGACCTCGGATTTCGACGAAACCACTTTTGTTGGATCTGTGATGTCAAATTATTGTTAGATTCCAAATTTCATAATTTTTCGAATCAATATTTGAGCGTGGCAAAGGAAATCGCGTTTGACCAGTTTTAGTTGATTTTAATTGACTGGAAATTGGTCATTTTTCCAACGGTTTCAGAATTCGACGAAACTAGTTTTGTTAGGACCGTATCGTCGATACGAAGCTGGGAAATATTTTTCTGGAATTTTTCGAGTTAGTATATGTGACCCCAGTAAATTGAAATGCGCGTTCAAATTCAATATATAGAGTTATATGTTGATTTTAACGGAAACGGATCGAAATGGTCAAATCAGCTTACGATACATATCCCATTGTGTTCAGAATGGGGGTAATTAGCTATGGACGACAGGCGGTGGGCCTCGTTTAGAGGTTGTATGTAAAAGTCAACTTTTTGGGATTAAAAATAATTAAATAAAAAAAATCTCCCCTTCCTCTCCTTTATTTCCTCTGCCCCCTCCCCCCCATTAGAAATCAGAATTCGATAAAAAAGAAAAAAAAACTTTACATTCCCGTCGCTCCCCCCCCCCCCGAACGCCATCGCGCCGCCCAAGCGGGCGCCGCCGCCATGCTCCGGTCCCCTTCCCCCTCCCCATCGCAGCTTCGAACCCACCCCCCCTCTTGCGTCTCGTCCTCCCCCAAATCGATCCAGGTAAACCCGCACCCCCCCTGACCTAAATCAGCACCACCGCGTGAGCCAACCACCTCCCCTTCATCCCTCCCAACCACTGATTCCGGCGCAACACTCCCCCAACCGGCCCCCAAACTTCCAGCGCCTAGTGCCGTCTCCGCCGACACCAATGACGACCGTGGGCCCCCTCTAGCGATCTGAAACCCTAGGAAAATCGCAGTAAGTTTATTTACTTTTAATCTAATTTATAGAATTAGTTAAAATCAGTTTTTATTTTAATTATAAAACATATTTTAAAAATCAGTTTATGTTTATATAATATATAGTGTGAAATCAGTTTTTAATGTTTAAAATCAGCTTTAAAATGCAGATTTATATATAGCAAGATAAATATTTGATTTTTAATATAATAGAAAAGTTAGGATCTTTTATTTTTGAAAAGATTTGATCTTTATTTTTGAAAAGCTATGATGTTCTAGATGTGAAAAACATATAAAGGTAAGGTTTTATTCGTATGAAAAACATATAAAGGTAAGGTTTTATTCGTATGAAAAACACATAAAGGTAAGGTTTTATTCGTATGAAAAGGAAAATATATACATGTTTCGAGAAGGGAAAATGAAAATAGCAGAAATAAGAATATAATTTTTATATAACGTAAAGATTAAAAAGATAATTTTTATAAGGTAGATAATATAAAAATTCGATTTTTATATATTGAATAGCATAGTAAAATTCGATTTTTTTATATTGAATAGCATAGTAAAATTTCGATTTTTATACATTGAATAGCATAGTAAAAATTCGATTTTTATATTGAATAGCATAGTAAAAATTCGATTTTTATATATTGAATAGCGAAGTAAAAATTCGATTTTTATATATTGAATAGCGAAGTAAAAATTCGATTTTTATACATTGAATAGCGAAGTAAAAATTCGATTTTTATATATTGAATAGCGAAGTAAAAATGTGATTTTTGCATATGTAGATAATACGGGCAAAGAAAGTGACAAGAGGCAAGAACGGCGAAGATTTCCACATAAGAAGAGTCGAGGCGTTGGATTAGCAATTCTGTGAGAATTTCTCACTCTTGATTTAATTTTCTAGTTATATATATATACTAGGATGCAGACGGTGTTTAGTAGCACCCGACGCCCGTCGTCCACAGACCATGGACGGCTTGTATGCTTTGTTGTTTGATTTTGATGTGTAGTTGATTGTGTGATGTGATGTGAAATAAAATAAAACATTTATATAGTTAAGAATATATTATCGTTAAAAATAGAAATTTTAACGTGTATATGAAAAAAATAAAAATAAACAAATCGGACGATTTGTTTATATACACACATTTGACTTATATTGATTGGGATGATAAATTTTACACATCGCCCAACCGCACAAATAAAATCTGTGTTTGATTGTTTGAAACCCCACACGGGTATTGGGATGATATATGACATACACTAATCCCAATTGTTAGTTGTATGTCAATCGATTGATTGACAAACTGTTACAAGCGTTGAATATTTATATTTGATGCTTATACAGTGTAGAATGCACTTTGGATGATGGTTGATTATTCATCGTTGTTATTGTATACATGTGTTGTAGAAAATCCATATAACTAACATTATATGGTAATTGATTGGGCCTATTTCCAGTTTCGAAAAAGAAATATTTAAAATAAAAATATTTGAAATAGAAATATTTGAATTGAAATGATTTGAAATTCGAAATACACTGAAATGATTTGAAATTGAAATAGAAATATTTGAAATAGAATATTTGAAGATAGAAACATATGAAGCCGTGTTGGTTAGATTGACGCCATTTTGACGTGAACGATATTTATATCGATTTTATTCATTCTTCAATGAATATTGAATAGATTTGAAATTCGAACTATATTGAAATGAATTGAAATTCGAATTAAACTGAATTGATTTGAAATTCGAATTAAACTGAAATGATTTGAAATTCGAAATACACTGAAATGATTTGAAATTGAATAGAAATGAATTCGAATTGAATTTGAATAGAAATGAATTCGAATTGAAATCGAATACGAATCGAAATTTAATTGAAAACGAACTGAAATTGAATTAGAAATCAATTTGAATTGAAATCGATTTGAAATGAATTTAAAACGAATTTATATTGGAATATTCAATTTTGATTTGAAATTGAATATGAAGTTGAAACCGTTTTGAAAACGAATTTAAAATAATTTTGAAGCACGTTTTGAATTGAAATCGACAAAGTATATATTATATATATTATATATATAATATAATGTCCTGAATAGAACGCGGCGCGGCAGTTCGCGAATTTCGACCATTGAATTCGAACGGATATTACGGGAGATCCGACCGTCGGATTCTCCTGAAACCGGAACCGTTGGGTTCGTTCGAAAAGAGCTTTCTAACGAATATTATAACTTTGAAATCTAACAGTTGGATTTGGAATTATGTCCAAATCAAATTTGAAAAAGGTCGCTGTAAGTGCAGTTCGATGACCGTTGATGGAAATCGACTGTACGGGCCTTGATAAAATTATTAAAAATAGTAATAATTTGTGTAAAATCATAAGAAATGATTTAGAAAGGATTGGGATGAAAAACTCCATATCTGAAAAGATAAAAATATATTTTTATCGAAATGAACTAGTTTTGAACTAGAATTATAATTCTATTTATTTTTAAATAAATAAATTGAATTTGAAAAGGGTTTTAAAAATAACCAGAATTTCCAATGATTGCATTGGAGTGGATTTGAATCGAAATTGTCTTCGGAATATTTCGATGTTGGAATTCGTGATTATACGGATGTTGTTATGAAAATTTGAAAGATATATATTTATATCATTATTTCCAATACGACATTTGTTAATCGTAGAATTTGATATTGAATATAAGCCGATATATTTTCTATTCAGCGCCTTGTATTGAATATCAAATGTGATTTGGGTTTGTCGTGAATGGTGTCTTCACTAACACTGTTCTTGAACCCAGTTGAGAAAAGATTAAATCTTTTTATTTAGATTTAATGAAGTGTACCAATTAAATAATATTTAATTGGAATTGAATTGATATTGATTTTTGTGTTTATCGTGGACAGTGTTTTAAATAACACTCGTTCTTTAACCCGATAATTAATGGAATGTAATTTTGGGTTTATCGTAAACTGTGTTTTAAATGACACTGATTCTTTAACCAAGTTAAAGATTAAAACTAAGTGGAGTTTTAATGAATCTTTAATTAGATTGAAATAATCGAAAATGGAGTATCACCAGTTTTACTCCAGGCGATAGTTAAATCTTTAATTAGATTTGAACGTGAAATGGTAATTGAATTTACCGATAACACCGTGGTGTTAGATATGAAGTATTACCAGTTTTACTTCATGGGATGAATAGGTTGGGATTGGGAAATTAAAACAAATGATTACTTCGGAAAGGTTCGTTAATCCCGACTAGTTGAATCAAAATTGAAAAGAAGATTAAAGAATAAATTCAAGGAATTTATCTTTGATAAAATTAATGGGAACCTCTCCCTATAAATGTGAAATTTAGAAATTAACTGTCGATTAGCCAAGCAGAATGGTTTTCTGGATATTGATCTGATGTTGGTTTCGGCCTTCGGGGTCAATATTTAGTGAATTATTCTCTTGTTAATTTACGGTTAGTGACTGATGAATTGGAATGAGGCATATGTTGTGTTTGTGTAACACTTATTTAAAATATACGCGAGTTATTCGGAAAGACCGGGTTTATCCCACTCTGAATAACTGATACGACGATAAGTCGAAGATGAAGACGATGGTCGAAGACTGGAGGTCTTCACCTCGTTTGGGTGGTTACTATTGATCTTGATTGGGCTGTACACCCAAGAAGATGGAAACAGTTGGTGATCGTCCAGACGTACTTAGAGATCGATGGATATGCGGGGTACTAGGTGCCTCCGGTTTCGTTCAGACCCAGAACGGACTTGTAAATGGACTATGTGTCTGACATTGGATTTTAGTCCATGTGATTGATCTCTATTAAATATATATCTGTTTGGCGGCGGAGAATTTATTCTCTTGCTTAACGCCCTTCTCTGAGACGTACGAGCTCAGGGGTTATATATTGATGGATATCAAACGCATGGAGTGAATTGCCTGTGTGGCAAGCCTAAGTTGCAATTGATCGAGGCTTCTGTTGAAAAGCAAAGTCTTGTGGTGATGATCAAAGCACAGCCTGTGTGGCACAGCTTTGTGTAACGTGAATTCGCGAGCCTCACACCCCGGTTGTGAACCAAAAACGGGAGACGGACCTCAGGGAGGGCATGCGTTTCTTTCTAGCTAGGGTGGTGTTAGTGACCTACCAGCCCTGACATTTATATACTTTTCACCTGTGTGGTTGTTGCTGTTGCGAGGCGCCTCGGTTTGATCGGACGATCCGGGTCCGATGGAGTCATTCGTTGGCTCATTGACGCCCCAAAGGGCGGGGAGACGTAGTGTTCAGGCATAATAATCCACATCGGTGGACCGGCCCTGACGATCCAAGGGGCAGTTGCGGCTGTTCCTGAGACACGGGCTAGAGCATCTCGAATCGGTTGAGGACTATCTTTTGCCTCGGTTCACAGACGGAAATCCAATTTCCAAATACGTGACATTTGCGGTTTTATTTGTAAACCTATATATGGCGACATAGTGGCATGGGACGCTCATGTCGCCTATGATTGATACTTATGATTTGAAGTTGTTTTATACACTATGCACCTATAATAGTATCAAATGATTTGTTTTAAACGTATGAAGCATTCTTTGGCTGTTATAAGGGAAAACCCTATCCCCCGGCTTGCGTTTCATTGTGTGATAGGACCTAGGTCTTATAATAGCTTCACTTTTCTTTATTTAGCATTGCGTTGTTTGTTTTATGCACTGGTATTCTTGGGAGGAAACCCGTTCCGTGTTATACGGCGTGGTCCCTTGATTTACCTAACTTTAAAAATAAAGATTAAATGTTTTAGTTCTCACACCAGTCACATGACTGACCTGGAGTTTATTGTTTTGACCTAAACTCTGGGTGCCCTTATTTCGACACGGGCAGCTAGTATTTTTGGTTTTGCAGATTTATATTCACAGGATCCTAGTTTACAGCTGGAACGATATCCGGAAAGCTTTGTATCCGTTTATCTCCTTCTAGGTGTTTATTGTATTATTTTCCGCTGCTAAGTATTTAAATGTAATTTAAATCTCTGATATTTCTGTGTAATATTCATTTATACTATGTATATTCTTGTAATCCGATGCATTGTTGTAATATACAATGAAATGTTCCTCCGTCGGCGTTCTATTTTGTCGTGTTCTCAAAACAATCAGGCGTTTCGAACTGTCTAGATCGGTTTAGCGACTGGTTCGGATCGAGCGAAATTCCTTTTCATCATATGGAAGGCAGTTGAAAGTACATGAGAAAAACTACCTAACCCGCGACCTAGAATTGGCGGCCATCGTTTCTGCTCCTAAGTCTTAGTGCCATTATCTCCTAGGTGAGAAGTTTGAATTGTTTACTAACCATAAATCATTGAAGTACCTTTTCTCGCAGAAAGATCTCAACCTGAGGAAGCAAAGACGGATGGATTTTCTTGCCTCCTATGATTTTGAGATTTCCTACACTCCTGGTAAGGGCAATGTGGTAGCAGATGCTCTGAGTAGAAAGAAGCTGACCTTAAGCCCTCTCTTTGTAGAAAGGCAAAGCTTGGAGTTCATAGCCAACTTTGACTATAGACCCTCCTCTGAATTTGTACCTGGCTTGTTAGCAACAGTAGAAGTGCGGCCTACACTTTTTGACTCAATAGGAACCACACAATGTGAAGACCCTCACCTAGTAGATGTGATAGATAAGCTGGTTAAGGGTGAGACTTCGAGTTACCTCAATAGATACTCCATCGATGATAACGGATGGTTGAAATGGGATGGAAGGCTAAGCGTCCCACAAGTAAGAGAATTAGTGAAAATGTTTCTAGAAGAAGCACACCATTCAAAGCTGACCATACACCCAGGCGGAGACAAAATGTATAAAGACATCAAAAGAGTTTTCTTTTGGAATGGCATGAAAAGGGGCATAGCTGAATTCGTTTCTAAGTGCATGATATGCCAGCAGGTCAAGGCGGAGCAGAAGAAGCCTGGTGGTTTGCTTTATCCTCTGTTGGTCCCACAGTGGAAATGGGATAGCATTTCGATGGACTTTATTGATGGGTTGCCTAGGTTAAGAAGGGGCAAAACAGGTATTTGGGTAATAGTGGACCGGCTCACAAAAAGCGCTCACTTTATACCTATCAAAAGTAGAAGGATTGCCTCATCTCTAGCATCTCTATATCTTTAAGATATAGTTCGACTGCATGGAATACCTTCCAGCATAGTAAGTGATCGAGACCCTATCATTACAAGCGTGTTCTGGAAAAATTTGCAAGAGGTTGTAGGCACACAACTATGTTTGAGCACGTCCTACCACCCCAAACTGATGGATAGACGGAAAGGGTGAACAGAATCTTAGAAGACCTCTTGAGATTGTGTGTTCTTGACTTTGGAGGGACATGGGAAGATCATCTTCCTCTGGTGGAGTTTGCCTCCAACAATAACTAACAGGCTACACTAGGCATGGCACCCTTCGAAGCCTTATACGGGAGACCGTGTCGATCACCAACCTGTTGGTGGGAATCCACAGATAAGCTTATACTTGGGCCAGACATGATTAGGGAAAGCTCAGAAAAGGTGGACCTAATAAGAAGATGAATGAAGACTGCTCAAGATGGACAGAAGTCCTATGTAGATAAAAGAAGGACTGACCTTGAGTTTGAGGTTGGAGACAGAGTGTTCCTTAAAGTACCTCCTTTGAGGAATGTTGTTCGCTTTGGATCCAAAGGGAAATTGGCACCTAGATTCATAGGACCATTTCCTATCATTTTAAGAATTGGGACGATGGCCTACAGATTAGAGCTACTGAAAAGTTGGCTGGAGTTCACAATGTCTTTCATGTTTCTCTCCTACGGAAGTGCTTACATGAGTCTACGGAAGTGGTGGAACCAAAGATACTAGAAGAGATAGAAGTGGAACGAGAAGCAACAGTGAGAAGAATCCCAACTCATACCTTGGAAACGGAAGTCAAAAAGCTACACAACCATGAAGTCAAGCTTTTTAAAGTACAATGGAGTGATAATGAAGAAGACGTGACTTGGGAGACTGAAAGCAAGATACGCGCAGCCTACCCTTATCTTTTTTAGGGTAAATCTTTGATCTCTCCTTTATCATAAGTTTATTCATGCTTAATTATCTTCTCGGTCCTATTTCATGATCCTTAGTAGAAATCAATGGATATAACATGTATTTCAAACATGTTATGGTTGATGGTTGCAAAGTGGTTGCAAATGGTTGCTAATGATTTCTCATGGATGCATATGCACATCCACATTAGGTTCTAGATCAGCTCAATCACTTTTATATTGCATTTGCATATGAACGCATGGAATTTTATGTGGATTGAAACTTGATGTGTTATCATATGTACATTGCATTTGTATGAATGATTGTGCACTCATGTAGAATTATGAATAGGAAAAATTGCATACATAATGGACTCATGGCACTCTCATGATTCGCATTAAGGAGGTCAACTGGGTCAGTAGACCACCTGATTTTGCACTAGATAAGAGACATACACACACACTCTACATATGTTCATATGGCATTAGAAGTCTTTTAAGGAAATGGATGCTTGTGGAAGATGGATGAGTAGATGGATGATTGGATGTTAAGATGCATTCTTCTTAACATGAAGATTTCAGGGACGAAATCCTTTAATGAGGGAAGAATGTAACACCACGAATTTTCTGAGAATATTATAATTAAAAAATTCAAGAACACTTAATTTTTAGAAGAAGAATTAACTGAAATGGGTTGCGCTATTACGACCATCTCAAAATTTTGGTCAAGATAGACATTTGGTTTGCAAAAAAGGGATACCTTATGAAGAAGTTATTAAGCCTTGAAGTTTGTACGCATATGAGAATATATATATATATATATATAAATTAAATAAATAATTATGCAAAAAGTTCAAAACAGCGAATCGGGAGGGGGAATAACCGAACCAGCCCATTTTTGAGGTCGACCCAAGCTCCATTAGGGTCACTCTCAAAGGGAATGCCCTAATTTTGGTGGAGATTCATCAAAATACGTGTTACACAAACCATGCCATAATTGTCTTACAATACTACCAAAATCATAACTGTCTTGATTAAATTATTTAAAGAAGCATAAAGAAAACATAAATAAACTGCAAAAGTCCCATAATTGCTGTCCAAAGCCATAGTTCGAAACGAAAAGATCCAAGCAATACATTCTTTCTCTTTAAGCTGGATATGAAGGCTGGTTAAACTGCGGTATTTCCTCCCTGTGGACCTGGGGGGGGGGGGAACGGAAGAAAAGAAGACGAAAGAAAAGTAGAGTCAGACATAAAGCCTGAGTAAGTCTAGGACTATTCAGTCTATGAATAAAGAACTGGGTATGATAAGTATAAACTAGAAATGGGAAAGCACCATAAACTGAGTTAAGTTGTCTAGGGTCGAATATACTATCGTACCCCATATTAATCTCTGTACCCATATAAACTAGTTCCCAATGGGCACCCCATAATCAGGGTGAAGTGATCCATTTCTGGTGATCGGCTCCTACTCGCATAGTTACATGTGTCTTACGGCCTCCGTTGTTGTTGTTACCTATGCTGGTCCCACCATGGGGTGTATCAAGTCCCATGGTGGCGGCCCGACACAACCCTAGAATGCACAGGTATGCTACTGGTGCCCAGTGCCTTATTTTTCTACGCCGGAGTGAGTGCACGCCCACACCCCGTTAGAACCTACACTGCTACACCACCGCCGTCGATTTGACCTCTTACAGTCAACCCAGTAATCGTGCCCCACCCTGCCTAGTTTCAGGGTATCATGATACGCATTGTAGGGTTACTGCTGAAAAGGGTCCCCCGCTACTAGGTTTTCCATTTCTAGCCAACATGCTAAGTTGGTTAAGTGTTTTATAAACCTAACCCCCAATCAGTCTGTTTAGTTTAGCATGTTCCATTTTGATTAAGTCTTAACTCACTTAATCCTATCAATCCTGACTCAGCCTTAATTGTCTTATTAAAGCCTTGACCTCTCACATTAGACAGGTATTGTTGTGGCTGCCAGTTGCCGGTTGGGTCCAGGCAGTCTTATGCCACAACTCAGTCTAACCTTGGGTCCTTATTGGGCCCCGTGTTTAACCACCCACATTGGATAGGTATTGTTGTGACTACTGGACAGCCGGGCGGTTCCGGGCAGGTTTACATCACAACTCAATCCAACCTCGGGTTAAACACATCGTATTTTCTACATTTACATATTTTGTCTCTTTTCTTTTTATATGTAAATATTTGTGGCCCATTATTAAAATTCATCTTTATTGATTAAGATTTATTTATGCCACTTAATTGTTTTTCAAGGTTGTTGGCATGCGTCAAACATGCCAACACATATGTTCTATATTTTAGCCCAAACGTCAATACCCCCGTTTTACACGTTCGCTCAAATGTAAGGTGTGTTGGGTTTAATAATTAAACCCAATTTAGCCATATAAAAAGGGGAGGCTTATAACATGGTGTTTATAAGGTAACATAAAAAGGGGAGTGTGAACGCATGAACTTGCAACATAACGATTCAATTAACATAAGGTAGGCGCACGTGAACTTGCAATTGTAACAACATATAATATAAGCAATACTTAAACATGAATCATTCTATTCACATAATCATGGTATAAACAAAGCACGAATCATTCTATTCGTGTAGTCATGGCATAAATGATACTTAAACATGAACCATTCAAATCATATAATTATGGCATAATCATAATTGAACATGAGTCCTTCTATTCATATAGTCATCGCATATACATAATTGAACATGAATCCTATTATTCATATAATCATGGTTTTTGTCCTATCTATGTAACTTGTAAGTGGGATGTAATTCTAGTGTAATTTCTAATGTAACTTATGTGCCAAATATATTATCATATGATTATGATAACAACATAAGCCTAGAAACATGTTTCCAACTAGGCATAATAACAAACATAGTTTAGTCATGTTCATAAAATTAATACAAGCTTACAAAGACGCTTGCTTTTGTCACTATTTACAAAATCATGATTTTTATACTTGACTATGATGCCAATTCCAACATAACCTTCATATGAATCATAATACTTAAGTGGATCAAATTACACTAAAGATGACCATAGAATTATACATCATGTTGGCATAACAATAAATCATATACTTGCATGAATTTCAAATAAACTATTACAACATATAGTTGTTACTAACATGAATCATATACTTGTAATTATCAAATGGGTGTTGTAAATAACTACCACAAACATGTAGTTTTCAATATGAATCATATGCTTGCATGAATCCCAATTAAAATTTCACAACTTGGGGTTGTCAACATAAACCATATACTTGTATGAATCAAATCGTACACCATAGCATTGCCAAATCAACATAACATACAAACATAAGTTATTATCGACACAATTCCATTTCGTTGTTAACTTCGAACGCAAATCACGTACTTGCAAATATCCAATCGTATACCATAATATTCCCAAATCGTTTAGCATCAAAGCAACACACAAATATAGATTATTATCGCCACAATTCCATTTCTTACTTTACACAAATCAACACAATTATTTAATTCACATCAGAATAGCACTCTACTTACAACGTGTGACGAATCTTCAATTCAGGAATCTGAATTCTGAATTTGGAGATGCTATCCTTTGTTGTAGGCGTTGCTTTGATTTGATTAACGTTGCTTTAAGCTTTTGATTTATCTCCTAATTGTCTCTCTGTTTCTGACGGCTATCCTCAGTCTCTCCTCAGCAGCATGACGGTCTCATCTCCATTTTAGTTTATGTGAATTAGGGTTTAGACCGTCGATGAAGCTTGGTTTAATAATAGCCGTTCGTTTGAAGGAGAGGCCAATCAGGAGCTGACACCTAGCCCTAGTGACAAGGCAAGGCTCAGAAAATCGACCCAAACATAGACCAGGCCAGCCAGGGTGGGCTGGGTTCGACCTGGCTCAGGGGCCAGGTCGACTCCCCAGTCGACCCCCAGGTCGACACTAGATTCGACCTGCCTGGGCAGGTCGACACCTAGGTCTACTCCCAGGTCGACCTGGCCTGGCAGGTCGACCCTAGGGTCGACCCCCAGGTCGACCTGGTGGGTTTGGGCGGGAATTTCCTCGCCTACTCTGATTGGGCTGAATTTTAAATCTTTTTTCGAAATTCGAATTTTCTGAAACTTCATCGGGCCATAACTTGGTCATACGGACTCCGTTTTTCGAAAATTCGAACTCTATTTCGCGTATTTTTCCGAGACAAACGCAATGGCATATCCCGTTTCCCTTAATACTTTCCTTTGAGATTTACTATATTTTAATTTGTGAATTTCACTGTTATAAAATATAAGGGGTGTTACATTCTCCCCCACTTAAAAGGATTTCGTCCCGAAAGCTTCAAGTTCAGGAAGAATGTACATCCTAACATCCAAACATCCATCTACTCATCCATTGTCCTTTAAAGAATTCTAATGCTTCATGATAATATGCGAAGTGTATGTGTACATGTACTTATCTAATGCAAAATCAGGCGGTCTACTGATTCAGTTGACCTCCTTAATGTGAATTATGTAAGTGCTATGAATCCATTATGTATGCAAATCCTCCTATTCATGATTATACATGAGTGCACAATCATTCATACAAATGCAACATCCATATGACAACACATTAAAGTTCAACCATATACGAATGCAAACATATATGCATATGCAGTATGAAGTGATTGAGCCGATCTAAAATCTAGATTGTGTGTGTATATGCAACCATGAGCAACCACTAGCAATCACTTGCAACCACTTGCAGTCATCATCCATAACATGTTACAATTACATGTTTTCATCCAAAGGGTTTCTACCTAAAAGATAGGGTCGAGGAGATATACCTAAAAAGACCGATAAAAGCGCAACTTAAGGAAAAAGGAAAGATCAAAGATGTACCCTCGAAAAGAAAAGGGTAGGCAGCACGTATTCTAGCTTCAGTTTCCCAAGTTGCGTCTCCCTCGGCGTCTCTCCACTGAACTTTGACGAGCTTGACTTCGCGGTTGCGTAGCTTCTTCACTTCCATTCCTAATATGCGGGTTGGAACTTTCCTTACGGTTGCTTCGCATTCCACTTCAGCTTCTTCTAGGATATTTGGCTCTACCACATCAGCAGACTCATGTAGACATTTTCGGAGAT
Source organism: Allium sativum (assembly GCA_030737875.1). Lineage (NCBI taxonomy): Eukaryota > Viridiplantae > Streptophyta > Magnoliopsida > Asparagales > Amaryllidaceae > Allium > Allium sativum. The sequence goes on along the minus strand of JASFAX010000020.1, from coordinate 35,287,430 downwards.
GTGAAACGTGAAAGACGTTGTGAACTCTGGCCAATTTTTCGGGTAGCTCTAATCTATAGGCCATTTTCCCAATTTTCTCGATGATAGGGAATGGCCCTACGAACCTTGGTTCTAGCTTTCCTGTGGTTCCAAAACAAACAACGTTCCTTAGCGGAGATACCTTAAGAAAAACTCTATCTCCAACCTCAAATCCAAGGTCGGCCCTCCTCTTGTCGGCGTAGGACTTTTGTCTGTCTTGGGCCATCTTCATCCTTCTTCGTATTAAGTCTACATTTTCTGAAGTCTCTCGGATCATATCTGGTCCAAGTATGAGCTTATCAGTAGACTCCCACCAACAAGTGGGCGATCGGCACGGTCTTCCATATAAAGCTTCGAAGGGCGCCATTCCGATGGTTGCTTGATAGCTGTTGTTGTAGGCAAATTCCACCAAAGGAAGATGGTCTTCCCATGTCCCTCCGAAGTCAAGGACACACAGTCTTAAAAGGTCCTCCAAAACTATGTTCACTCTTTCTGTTTGGCCGTCGGTTTGGGGATGATAGACTGTGCTCAAGCATAATTGTGTGCCTACCGCTTCTTGCAGACTCCGCCAAAACTCACTGGTGAAGATAGGGTCTCGGTCGCTTACAATGTTGGATGGTATTCCATGGAGTCGAACGATTTCCTTGAGGTAAAGAGATGTTAGGGATGAGGCAGTTCTTTTACTTTTGACAGGTAAAAAGTGGGCGCTTTTAGTAAGCCTATCCACTATTACCCATATGCTAGTGTTGCCTCTCCTAGACCTAGGCAGCCCATCGATGAAGTCCATTGAGATGCTATCCCACTTCCATTGCGGGACCTCTAGAGGATGTAGCAGACCGCCAGGCTTTTTCTGTTCCTCCTTAACCTGTTGGCACACCATACACTTAGAAACGAATTCTGCCACGTCCTTTTTCATGCCGTTCCAAAAGAAAGTCCTTTTTATGTCCTTGTACATTTTATCGCCGCCTGGGTGTATCATCATCATGGAGTGATGTGCTTCCTCGAGAACCTTCTTTACCAAATCCCTTGTCTATGGGACGCATATCCTTCCATCTCGCCTTAGCCAACCCTTATCGTCGATGGAGTATCTGTTGAGGTGACTTGAAGTCTCACCCCTAATTAGCCTATCAATCGTCTCCACAAGCCGAGGGTCCTCGCATTGTGTTGTCCCTATCGAGTCCACTAAAGTCGGGCGTACTTCGAGAGATGCTAGCAAGCCTGGAACAAAATCGGAGGAGGGCCTAAAGTAAAAGTTGGCTATAAACTCTAGGCTTTGTCTTTCAACAAACAACGGGCTTAAGGTCAGTTTCTTTCGGCTCAACGCGTCTGCCACTACGTTGCCTTTGCCCGGCGTACAGGAGATCTCGAAATCGTACGAGGCAAGAAACTCCATCCATCTCTGTTGCCTCAAGTTAAGGTCCTTCTGCGAGAAAAGGTATTTCAACGATTTATGGTCAGTGTAAAGTTCAAACTTCTCACCTAGGAGATAGTGTCGCCAAGACTTGAGTGCAAAGACGATGGCAGCTAACTCAAGATCGTGGGTCAGATAGTTCTTTTCATGCACTTTCAATTGTCTCCTGCCATAAGCTACTACCCTTCCTTCTTGCATTAAGATGGTGCCTAGCCCTGTCCCACATGCATCTGTATAAACGGTGAACATCTTGCTTCCATCTGGCAACGTCAAAACTGGGGCTGTTGTAAGAGCCCTTTTCAGTCGCTGGAAAGCAAACTCGCAATCCAAATCCCAATTGAACACTAGATTCTTCTTGGTCAACTTTGTGAGCGGAGCTGAGATTTTCGCAAAATCCCTTATGAACTTTCGATAGAAACCTGCTAGTCCTAGAAAACTTCGGACCTCAGTTGCATTCCTTGGTGTCTTGCAATCCTGTACCGCCACTACCTTAGCAGGGTCCACTGCTAACCCTTGTTTGGATACTATGTGCCCAAGGAACCTCACTTCTTCTCTCCAAAAGTGGCATTTGGAGAATTTGGCTTTCAGCTGATGGACTCGCAGAATTTCCATGATTGCCCTTAAGTGCTGAGCATGTTCCTCTTCATTCTTTGAGAAGATAAGGATATCGTCTACGAAGACCACTACGAACTTATTGAGGAAATCTATGAATACCCTACTCATCAGGTCCATGAAGTAAGCAGGTGCATTTGTCAAGCCGAAAGGCATGACAAGCCATTCAAGGAAGCCATCTGGGGTTCTGAATGCCGTTTTATCGATACAATCTTCAGCCACCCCTAGCTGATGAAAACCGGTCGCTAAATCGAGTTGGGAGAAAACAGACGCTCCTACAAGCTGATCAAATAGATTGTCAATTCTGGGGAGAGGGTGCCTATTCTTTTTCGTTAGCTTGTTGAGCTCCCTATAGTCAACACATAGACGGAGTGAACCATCCGCCTTTGTAGCGAACACCACTGGAGCGCCCCATTCTGAAATGCTCCTCCTAATGAACCCCCTTTCTAGAAGCTCTTTAATCTGTTTACTGAGATCTTTTCTTTCCCGTGGAGCCATCTGTCTAACGGGCCACGCAACGGGCTTTGCATTATCTACAAGATATATGCAGAAGTCTATTTCCCGCTTCGGAGGCAAGCCTTTCACCTCTTCGAAGACATCCGGATATTCCCGGACCACTCTAACCGATTGCAAATTTTCAACGGAGGCATCTAGCGATTCAAGGTAACTAAGCATAACCGCATACGAGGGATTACAAGAAATTTCCAAAGTATTACCGAGCTGGGTTAGGAGCCTACCAACCCTTTTTTCACAATCAAGGATGGCCCCATTACTGGATAACCAATCCATGCCTAAAATCAAACCATATCCCGAAAAGCCCAAAACAAAGGCACTACATTTAAATTCTACGCTTAGAATAGAAATTTTCAATCCCAAACAGATCATAGACAAATGAGTTGGGCCCCCAATTGGGTTTGAAACAATTAAGGGGTCCTCTACCATACTAGTTTTTAGGTGCAGAGATTCTACTAAAGCAGACGAGATAAAGGAGTGTGATGCGCCAGAATCAAATAAAGTGCGAACGGGGTGATCATAAAGATAAACAACACTTTCTACAGAAGTATTTATACCTCGTTGTTGCAGAGGTGGCGCTTCTAGCACATGAACTTGTGCCCCTGAGGTGGATCCAGCCCTCTACCCCTGTTCTCGTTTCTTTGGGCAGTCCTTAGCCATGTGGCCTGTCTCACCGCAAGAAAAGCACCCACCATTCATCTTGGCCTTCTTTTTCCGGCAATCTTTTACTAAGTGCCCCACTTTGCCACAGAAATTACACTTCCTCTTCTCTTTGTTGCCTTTCCCGCCCTTCTTAAAGTCTGTCTTCTTAGGCTGCAAACCCTCTTTCTTCCCTTGAGAGTTTTCTGCCTTTGTCTCCTTCTTGCCCTTATCCTCTTCGTTCAGCAACGCCATCTGTACCAACCTTTCATACGTAGCTCCCATGGGTATATGGGTCATGGCCAAACTGTGTAATGGCTCATTCAACCCTTTGACAAAATGGAGAGCCTTCTTGTGCGGGGTGTTGACTTGGTCCAGTCCGAACCTAGCCAGCTCATCGAACTGATTAACATACTCTTTGACTGTCTTGTTCACTTGCTTAAGAAATAAGAATTTTTCCAACTGCAAACTCCTTTCTGCGTCTCAGAGAAATTTAGCCTCAAACCTTGCCCTAAAGTCCTCCATGTTTCCACTGGTCTTTCTGCATTAGTGACTTCCCACCAGTAGGAAGCCTCGCCTTTATGTAGCTATACTGTCAGTTGTACTTTCTGTCTATCTTCTACCTCAAAGATGATGAATAAGTCCGCGGTTTTTTTCAGCCAATTTCTAGCTGCCACGAAGGACTCAGTTCCATGAAAATCCTTTCCTCCCATAGCTTTAAAATCTTTACATTTCTTACAAAAGTATTTACCCGCGGTGGAGGTGGAGGAAGAGGTGCTGCTGCAGCTGGATGATTTCCTGCAGCTGGGGGAGGAGGAACGGTATGACCTGGCTTAGTGGCCCTTGCTTCTAAGAACCGTCTAAACCAACTAGGTATTGGTACACCTTCTGGCAAGTTAAGTTCTTCGGACATGCTGAAACAAAAAGGATAGATTCAAAACGAAGGATAAGAGATAGTTCCTATGGCTTTGGGGGGACTTTGCCTTTTAAAATAATATTTTATCTTTTTTAAAAATGCTTCTTTAAATTTCATTTTTGAAAAATAAATTTTCAAAACTTTTTATCTTATCTGGTAAACCTATGCTCTGATACCAAGTGAAACACCCCACCTCCATTAGGGTCACTCTCAAAGGGAATGCCCTAATTTTGGTGGAGGTTTATAAGTATAAGTCACAGATATACAAGACAGATATAATAACACATATTTTTGAACAGCGGAAAACAACAACTTTTATTTCATCTAAATACGTGTTACACAAACCATGCCATAATTGTCCTACAATACTTCTAAAATCATAACTGTCTTGATTACATTATTTAAGGAAGCATAAAGAAAACATAAATAAACTGCAAAAGTCCCATAATTGCTGTCCAAAGCCATAGTCCGAAACGAAGAGATCCAAGCAATACATTCTTTCTCTTTAAGCTGGATATGAAGGCTGGTTAAGCTGCGGTATTCCCTCCCTGTGGACTTGGGGGGGGGGGGAACGGAAGAAAAGAAGACGAAAGAAAAGTAGAGTCAGACATAAAGCCTAAGTAAGTCTAGGACTATTGAGTCTATGAATAAAGAAATTGGTATGATAAGTATAAACTAGAAATGGGAAAGCACCACAAACTAAGTTAAGTTGTCTAGGGTCGAATATACTATCGTACCCCATATTAATCTCTGTACCCATATAAACTAGTTCCCAACGGGCACCCCATAATCAGGGTGAAGTGATCCATTTCTGGTGATCGGCTCCTACTCACATAGTTACATGTGTCTTACGGCCCCCGTTGTTGTAGTTACCTATGCTGGTCCTACCATGGGGTGTATCAAGTCCCATGGTGGCGGCCCGACACAACCCTAGAATGCACAGGTATGCTACTAGTGCCCAGCGCCTTATTTTTCTACACCGGAGTGAGTGCACGCCCACACCCCGTTAGAGCCTACACTGCTACACCACCGCTGTCGATTTGACCTCTTACGGTCAGCCCAGTAATCGTGCCCCACCCTGCCTAGTTTTAGGGTATCATGATACGCCTTGTAGGGTTACTGCTGAAAAGGTTCCCCCGCTACTAGGTTCTCTATTTCTAGCCAACATGCTAAGTTGGTTAAGTGTTTTACAAACCTAACCCCCAATCAGTCTGTTTAGTTTAGCATGTTCCATTTTGATTAAGTCTTAATTCACTTAATCCTATCAATCCTGACTCAGCCTTCATTGTCTTATTAAAGCCTTGACCTCTCACATTAGACAGGTATTATTGTGGCTGCCTGTTGCCGGCTGGGTCCGGGCAGTCTTACGCCACAACTCAGTCTAACCTCGGGTCCTTATTGGGCTCCGTGTTTAACCACCCACATTGGATAGGTATTGTTGTGACTACTGGACAGCCGGGCGGTTCCGGGCAGGTTTACATCACAACTCAATCCAACCTCGGGTTAAACACATCGTATTTTCTACATTTACATATTTTGTCTCTTTTCTTTTTATATGTAAATATTTGCGGCCCATTATTAAAATTCATCTTTATTGATTAAGATTTATTTACGCCACTTAATTGTTTTTCAAGGTTGTTGGCATGCGTCAAACATGCCAACACATATGTTCTATATTTTAGCCCAAACGTCAATAACCCCGTTTTACACGTTCGCTCAAATGTAAGGTGTGTTGGGTTTAATACTTAAACCCAATTTAGCCATATAAAAAGGGGAGGCTTATAACATGGTGTTTATAAGGTAACATAAAAAGGGGAGTGTGAACGCATGAACTTGCAACATAATGATTCAATTAACATAAGGTAGGCGCACGTGAACTTGCAATTGTAACAACATATAATATAAGCAATACTTAAACATGAATCATTCTATTCACATAATCATGGTATAAACAAAGCATGAATCATTCTATTCGTGTAGTCATGGCATAAATGATACTTAAACATGAACCATTCAAATCATATAATTATGGCATAATCATAATTGAACATGAGTCCTTCTATTCAAATAATCATGGCATAAACATAATTGAACATGAATCCTATTATTCGTATAATCATGGTTTTTGTCCTATCTATGTAACTTGTAAGTGGGATGTAATTCTAGTGTAATTTCTAATGTAACTTATGTGCCAAATATATTATCATATGATTATGATAACAACATAAGCCTAGAAACATGTTTCCAACTAGGCATAATAACAAACTTAGTTTAGTCATGTTCATAAAATTAATACAAGCTTACAAAGACGCTTGCTTTTGTCACTATTTACAAAATCATGATTTTTATACTTGACTATGATGCCAATTCAAACATAACCTTCATATGAATCATAATACTTAAGTGGATTAAATTACACTAAAGATGACCATATAATTATACATCATGTTGGCATAACAATGAATCATATACTTGCATGAATTTCAAATAAACTATTACAACATATAGTTGTTACTAACATGAATCATATACTTGCAATTATCAAATGGGTGTTGTAAATAACTACCACAAACATGTAGTTTTCAATATGAATCATATGCTTGCATGAATCCCAATTAAAATTCCACAACATGTGGTTGTCAACATAAACCATATACTTGTATGAATCAAATCGTACACCATAGCATTGCCAAATCAAAATAACATACAAACATAAGTTATTATCGCCACAATTCCATTTTGTTGTTAACTTCCAATGCAAATCGCGTACTTGCAAATATCCAATCGTATACCATAATATTCCCAAATCGTTTAGCATCAAAGCAACATACAAATATAGATTATTATCGCCACAATTCCATTTCTTACTTTACACAAATCAACACAATTACTTAATTCACATCGGAATAGCACTCTACTTACAACGTGTGACGAATCTTCAATTCAGGAATCTGAATTCTGATTTTGGAGATGATATCCTTTGTTGTAGGCGTTTCTTTGATTTGATTAACGTTGCTTTAAGCTTTTGATTTATCTCCTAATTGTCTCTCTATTTCTGACGGCTATCCTCAGTCTCTCCTCAGCAGCATGACAGTCTCATCTCCATTTTCGTTATTGTGAATTAGGGTTTAGACCGTCGATGAAGCTTGGTTTAATAATAGCCGTTCGTTTGAAGGAGAGGCCAATCAGGACCTGACACCTAGCCCTAGTGACAAGGCAAGGCTCAGAAAATCGACCAAACATAGACCAGGCCAGCCAGGGTGGGCTGGGTTCGACCTGGCTCAGGGGCCAGGTCGACTCCCCAGTCGACCCCCAGGTCGACTCTAGAGTCGACCTGCCTGGGCAGGTCGACACCTAGGTCGACTCCCAGGTCGACCTGGCCTGGCAGGTCGACCCCCATTTCGACCCTAGGGTCGACCCCCAGGTCGACCCTAGGGTCGACCCCCAGGTCGACCTGGTGGGTTTGGGCCGGAATTTCCCCGCCTACTCTGATTGGGCTGAATTTTAAATCTGTTTTCGAAATTCGAATTTTCTGAAACTTCATCGGGCCATAACTTGGTCATACGGACTCCGTTTTTGGAAAACTCGGACTCTATTTCGCGTATTTTTCCGAGACGAACGCAATGGCATATCCCATTTCCCTTAATACTTTGCTTTGAGATTTACTATATTTTAATTTTTGAATTTCACTGTTATAAAATATACGGGGTGTTACATAAGCCTCGCTGGGTCGATTAGGGTTTGATTCAGGGTGTTAGATTGTTAACCCGTGGGCCGATTCACTCTAAGGAGGATGCGGCATCAGATTGGTTCTGATAGACTCCTTGCTGAGTCATTAGGGCTGATGTGGCTACTCTATCTTGCCTGAATGGCTTTGATTTGCTTTAGGTTAATCTGACGGTTCCTATTAAGCCAAACTTCTATATAAGCAACCTAATACCTCAACCCTAAATCATATTAAAAATTAAACCAAGAGTTGCCATGCTGTCGTTGACAACCTCGAGTAGCCACCGTTCAACTTGAAGAAAATTAAAAGAGACAAACCAAATCAAATCAAAATTAAACTAAAACAACGATTGTCTACATCAAAGGCGAGCATTTCAACTTTAGAATGCAGATTCCAGAAATCAAGATTGTCTTTTGTAAGTGTAGTTATCTTTTAGATGTAAATAAATTTAAGACGTGATTTTATATAAGTGAAAAATAGAATTATACCATGTTTTATAATATTGACGATGATAATTCATGTTTGTTTCTTGTGATGATTTTATCACGAATTGTCTTGGAATGTTTGTGGCTTATTGGACTTGGTGTTGGATCTATTAAAGATTGAGAATGGAACTATAAATATCATAGGTAAGTTATATGTTCTATGTTAAGATCTACATATATATGTTTATATGATTAATGCAAGTTGTATGTATTATGTTAGATCCAAGTCAAGATCTACATATATATATATTCATATGCTTTATGTTAGATCCATATGCCTATATATATGTTCATATGTTCATATGCAAGTTACAAGTTTTATGTCGGATCCATGTCAAGATCTATCTAAGTTCATATGATTAACGCAAGTTATATGTTTTATGATAGATCCAAGTCACGATTTAGTTATACATATGTTCATATGCAAGTTACATGTTAGATCCAAAACTAGATCTATATTTATATGCATGTTTGTAAAGAGCACTTATGCAAATTCACCTTGTTAGATCTAGTTCACATCTATATGTTAATGTTAAAATTATACATGCCTTGGGATTGGACATGTCATGATTATGTCATATGCTAGTTTATAGTTGAGGTTATGTTCACACATGCCTAGATCTACATATTAACATGTTTTAGGCATTTGATTATCTAAGTCTAAATTATATGCAAGTTCATGTGACATGTTAAATTATATGAATAAAGTTTTATGCAAAGTTTACTTGTTTGGTTGAATCTGTATTATGCATGTTCCCGTCTTTACCTCTTGTTTATAAATTGGGCTAATATGCGGGCCCAGTGACTTTATGTGATTAATACGAATGAACAAACGGGGGCAACATTGGGATAGTTATTAAATCAAAACATGTTAATAAAGTTGGTGGGCCCAAAACCATATAATGGTTAAGGCCATGAATGGTATAATTTATACCGTTAGTCTTGAACATAATTAAAATATGTGACATGAAACACTTGTCGAAAATTCACATATATAAAATGTAAAAGATGAATATGCCTAACACGTGGTTAGACTGAGTTGTGGTGTAAACCTGCTTGGAACCGACCGGCACATCCACTAACCACAACAATACATGTCTAATGTGAGAGGTTAGTGCTTCAAGCCTAGAAAGATCCTAGGTTAAACTGAGTTGTGGTGTAAAACTGCCCGGAACCGACCGGCACATTCAGTAACCACAACAGTACCTTTCTAATGTGAGTGGTTGGTGCTTTAATTAATTAATTAATTAAAGCTCATGAACAATCAATCTAGAAATGGTGAGGTTAAGTAATTAAGGGAACACTTAACTAACTTAACATGTTAACAAGACAATATTAGTGGGGTTAAGTAATTGAAACACTTAACCAACTTAACATGTTTACTAGACAAGATTGATAGGGGTTAAGTCAAACCAAGGACACTTATCCAATTTAGCTTGTTGACTAGAAAAACCCTAGTAACGGGGACCCATTTCAGCAGTAACCCACATGGATGTATCAAGGTACCCTGAACTAGGCAGGGTGGGGCACGATTACTGAGCTGAAAATAAGCGGTCAAAAGGGCGGCGGTTAGGTGCGTCAGTGTAGGTTCCGATGGAGTACGAGTGTGCACGGGCTCCAGAGTGGAAAAAGCAGGCACTGGGCACCATGTGTACACTTGTGCATCTTTGAATCGTTCAAGGTTGCCATTATAGGACCTGATACACCCTATACTGGAACCAGCACAAGTACTTAAAAATCACATGGAGCCACATGACAACGGGAATACCTGAATGAGAGTAGGAGCCGATCAATACATGAAGGGATCACTTTATCATGAACATACGTTGCTAGTTAAACAGCTCTTAGTGGGTGTAGAGAAGTAAAAGTGGGTGCGATAGCCAAATCTAGTTAAATCTTACGTTACCTCGTTTTACGACTACCCTATCCTCGTGGCATCATTCTAAGTTCATTTTATTCATATCATAGTCTTTTACCAGTTTACATGCTATTAAATAACTGGGCTTACCAGACTTATGTCTAACCCATTTTACTTTCGCTTCTTTTCTTCCGTTCCCCCTTCCCCCAGGTCCGCAGGGAGGAAACACTTCTACTTAGTCGAGTTTAGCCAAAGCTTGAAGACCGTGGATGTGAGGCTTGGACTTTCCTTTTTGAGCTATGGATATGGTCAAGCACTTATTGGGGATTTATGTCATTTTATTTTCAGTACTGCTTCTTTATGTTTTCAAGATAGATGAAAAGTTGTAGTAATTTGGAAGGTTGAAACAGTTGTTGAATTGTTGTGTTGAACAAGTATTTATGAAATAATATAAATCTTTTTCTGCTGCATAAATTTTCTGTCTTGTAATTTATTAGTATCTTGTACCTTAAAACGCTCCACCAAAGTTAAGGCATTCCCTTTGAGAGTGACCTTAACAGAGGTGGGGTGTTACAAAATCAAACCCAATGTCTATCTTCCCCAAGCAAATACCCCTATTCCGGACATAATGGGATATGTTTCGTAAGCCAATTCGACAATTTTAATCATTTTTTTATCGAAATCAAAATTTAAGTTAATATAACGTTCGATATTGAATTTGAACGAACATTGTAATTTACTGGCGCCACGTACTTACTCCAAAAATTATGAATTTTGAAATCTAGCTATGTTTTGACGATACGGTCCTAGAAAACTTAATTTCATCGAATTTGGAGATCGTTTGAAAAATGGCATTTTTAACTGGTCGATTAAATTTAAACTGAAATTGAAAATGCGTTTAAATTTACTGTGCTTACATATTTATTCCAAAAATCATGAAATTTCAAACCTGACTATAATTGACATTCTGGATCCAACAAAAGTGGTTTCGTCGAAAATGGAGGTCGTTCACAGAATGGCTATTTTTATGGCTATATATATGATAATATAAATAAATTCCATAGCTACTATCCTTAATTTTAATCTGAACTTAAGTTACAATTTATAAAGTAAATCTCAATTTCTCACATTCATTAGAAAGATAAAGTTAAATAGATTCTAATGTTTCTTGTTTCATCAAATTCTGATTTATATTGGATTATATACATTCAACTGAAATTTAAAATCGAATTTTCAAACTACCATGCCATTTCAGGCTCGTTTTTTAATTAATATAAATTTATACATTCTAACTTCGATTTAAATGAATTTTTAGTCGTTATTATTTAAAATAAATCATTCTACATATTTAGACCCCATTAAAACAGCTAAAACAAAAAATTTAAATTGGTTCATAAATTCTGGGTTGTTACTATCTCCTCCACTTAAAATCTTTTCGCCCTCAATAAGGAATGGAGCTAAAATTTGTTTAACTAACCAACTCAGCTATCATTCTGGTTTGAATTCTTCAACTTTTCAGTTTCTAAGAACTTTCTAATTTCTCAAAAATTTGGTTTACTCCCTAAATTTTTGAAAAAAATAACCATACCCTCCTTTGTGCGGGGAGGGTTTGAAAATTTTATTGGACCGGATTAGGCACCAAATGAATCAAATAAAAGCATACAATTTTTGTGACCTATCTATGCCCAAGGCAGACGTGTAAAAAGTCAAAATCTCATATTTGTGTAGGGTTTTTATTAAATCCTGCGCCGAGGTCCTTTATATGCATTTTATTAAGTCTATAATCAGTCCTCTATTCAATCTATAATTCAGTCCTCTCCATACAAGCATCTTGCCCATATGGAAATCCAAACCTCGCCATATAAGCGCTAAATGCTTATATGGAATATGATATGCTATGCCATCTTCATGTAGTATGCAATGCGGTGTAGTTCATAATTTATTGTTTCTATCCTATGGCGCATATTTATAATCTCACATAGAAAACCCATCACAAGGCATCCAAAAACACTCATAGTAGTTTATATAATAAATAAAATTGCACTACCAACTCATTAAGGTGCACCTGTTTGTCGGACACGCAACATATTTCTCTTCTCAACAGTAAATCCATAACCTGCTCAGCATATATATATATATATATATATATATGTACATACTTATCTAATATATATGTTCATATGCAAGTTACATGTTAGATCCAAAACTAGATCTATATTTATATGCATGTTTGTAAAGAGCACTTATGCAAATTCACCTTGTTAGATCTAGTTCACATCTATATGTTAATGTTAAAATTATACATGCCTTGGGATTGGACATGTCATGATTATGTCATATGCTAGTTTATAGTTGAGGTTATGTTCACACATGCCTAGATCTACATATTAACATGTTTTAGGCATTTGATTTTCTAAGTCTAAATTATATGCAAGTTCATGTGACATGTTAAATTATATGAATAAAGTTTTATGCAAAGTTTACTTGTTTGGTTGAATCTGTATTATGCATGTTCCCGTCTTTACCTCTTGTTTATAAATTGGGCTAATATGCGGGCCCAGTGACTTTATGTGATTAATACGAATGAACAAACGGGGGCAACATTGGGATAGTTATTAAATCAAAACATGTTAATAATGTAGGTGGGCCCAAAACCATGTAAATGGTTAAGGCCATGAATGGTATAATTTATACCGTTAGTCTTGAACATAATTAAAATATGTGACATGAAACACTTGTAGAAAATTCACATATATAAAATGTAAAAGATGAATATGCCTAACACGAGGTTAGACTGAGTTGTGGTGTAAACCTGCTTGGAACCGACCAGCACATCCACTAACCACAACAATACCTGTCTAATGTGAGAGTTTAGTGCTTCTAGCCTAGAAAGACCCTAGGGTAGACTGAGTTGTGGTGTAAAACTGCCCGGAACTGACCGGCACATCTAGTAACCACAACAGTACCTTTCTAATGTGAGTGGTTGGTGCTTTAATTAATTAATTAATTAAAGCTCATGAACAATCAATCTAGAAATGGTGAGGTTAAGTAATTAAGGGAACACTTAACTAACTTAACATGTTAACAAGACAATATTAGTGGGGTTAAGTAATTGAGGAAACACTTAACCAACTTAACATGTTTACTAGACAAGATTGATAGGGGTTAAGTCAAACCAAGGACACTTATCCAATTTAGCTTGTTGACTAGAAAAACCCTAGTAACGGGGACCATTTCAGCAGTAACCCACATGGATGTATCAAGGTACGCTGAACTAGGCAGGGTGGAGCACGATTACTGAGCTTAAAATAAGCGGTCAAAAGGGTGGCGGTTAGGTACGTCAGTGTAGGTTCCGATGGAGTACGGGTGTGCACGGGCTCCAGAGTGGAAAAAGCAGGCACTGGGCACCTTGTGTACACTTGTGCATCTTTGAATCATTCAAGGTTGCCTTTATAGGACCTGATACACCCTATACTGGAACCAGCACAAGTACTTAAAAATCACATGGAGCCACATGACAACGGGAATACCTGAATGCGAGAAGGAGCCGATCAATACATGAAGGGATCACTTTATCATGAACATACATTGCTAGTTAAACAGCTCTTAGTGGGTGTAGAGAAGTAAAAGTGGGTGCGATAGCCAAATCTAGTTAAATCTTACGTTACCTCGTTTTACGACTACCCTATCCTCGTGGCATTATTCTAAGTTCATTTTATTCATGTCATAGTCTTTTACCAGTTTACATGCTATTAAATAACTGGGCTTACCAGACTTATGTCTGACCCATTTTACTTTCGCTTCTTTTCTTCCGTTCCCCCTTCCCGTAGGTCCGCAGGGAGGAAACACTTTTGCTTAGTCGAGTTTAGCCAAAGCTTGAAGACCGTAGGTGTGAGGCTTGGACTTTCCTTTTTGAGCTATGGATATGGTCAAGCACTTATTGGGGATTTATGTCATTTTATTTTCAGTATTGCTTCTTTATGTTTTCAAGACAGATGAAAAGTTGTAGTAATTTGGAAGGTTGAAACAGTTGTTGAATTGTTGTGTTGAACAGGTATTTATGAAATAATATAGATCTTTTTCCGCTGCATAAATTTTCTGTCTTGTAATTTATTAGTATCTTGTACCTTAAAACTCTCCACCAAAGTTAAGGCATTCCCTTTGAGAGTGACCTTAACAGAGGTGGGGTGTTACAAAATCAAACCCAATGTCTATCATCCCCAAGCAAATACCCCTATTCCGGACGTAATGGAATATGTTTCGTAAGCCAATTCGACAATTTTAATCATTTTTTTATCGAAATCAAAATTTAAGTTAATATAACGTTCGATATTGAATTTGAACGAACATTGTAATTTACTGGCGCCACGTACTTACTCCAAAAATTATGAATTTTGAAATCTAGCTATGTTTTGACGATACGGTCCTATAAAACTTAATTTCATCGAATTTGGAGATGGTTTGAAAAATGGCCTTTTTAACTGGTCGATTAAATTTAAACTGAAATTGAAAATGCGTTTAAATTTACTGTGCTTACATATTTATTCCAAAAATCATGAAATTTTAAACCTGACTATAATTGACATTCCGGATCCAACAAAAGTGGTTTCGTCGAAAATGAAGGTCGTTCACAGAATGGCTATTTTTATGGCTATATATATGAAAATATAAATAAATTCCATAGCTACTATCCTTAATTTTAATCTGAACATAAGTTACAATTTATAAAGTAAATCTCAATTTCTCACATTCATTAGAAAGATAAAGTTAAATAGATTCTATTGTTTCTTGTTTCATCAAATTCTGATTTATATTGGATTATATACATTCAACTGAAATTTAAAATCGAATTTTCAAACTACCATGCCATTTCAGGCTCGTTTTGTAATTAATATAAATTTATACATTCTAACTTCGATTTAAATGAATTTTTAGTCGTTATTATTTAAAATAAATCATTCTACATATTAAGACCCCATTAAAATAGCTAAAACAAAAAAAATTAAATTGGTTCATAAATTCTGGGTTGTTACTATCTCCTCCACTTAAAATCTTTTCGCCCTCAATAAGGAATGGAGCTAAAATTTGTTTAACTAACCAACTCAGCTATCATTCTGGTTTGAGTTCTTCAACTTTTCAGTTTCTAAGAACTTTCTAATTTCTCAAAAATTTGGTTTACTCCCTAAATTTTTGAAAAAAATCACCATAACCTCCTGTGTGCGGGGAGGGTTTGAAAATTTTATTGGACCGGATTAGGCACCAAATGAATCAAATAAAAGCATACAATTTTTGTGACCTATCTATGCCCAAGGCAGACGTGTAAAAAGTCGAAATCTCATACTTGTTTAGGGTTTTTATTAAATCCTTCCCCGAGATCCTTTATATGTATTTTATTAAGTCTATAATTAGTCTTCTATTCAATCTATAATTCAGTCCTCTCCATACAAGCATCTTGCCCGTATGGAAATCCAAACCTCGCCATATAAGCGCTAAATGCTTATATGAAATATGATATGCTATGCCATCTTCATGTAGTATGCAATGCGGTGTAGTTCATAATTTATTGTTTCTATCCTATGGCGCATATTTATAATCTCACATAGAAAACCCATCACAAGGCATCCAAAAACACTCACAGTAGTTTATATAATAAATAAAATTGCACAACCAACTCATTAAGGTGCACCTGTTTGTCGGACGCGCAACATATTTCTCTACTCAACAGTAAATCCATAACCTGCTCATCATATATATGTACATACTTATCTAATATACAATTCCAATTTGAATAAAATTTACTATTCAGCTCTCTATTATATTTGGTTTGGTTTTATTTATCATTCATTCTCATATGGGTTTTATCATTCCAATAATTTTATCAGTTAAATTAATAGTCAAACAACACAACCAGCAATCAATTAGTTGATTAACTTCTCAAATATATAATTTTTAATATACTTAAAAATCCTATTTCAATGCCAAATCACAAACAATAAATTCTAACTAAGTTTTGGTTCTCACACTAGTCAGTTGGAAATATATAGATATCCACTTTCGAAACTCGAACATAAATGCTGATGATGTGCCCACATCGTTTGAATCCTCTCCAGGCGACTAGAGTGTGATTCTACATCTATCCAGTATATTTGAGACTTTGGATATACGTTCATGATGCGTATCTATGAAATTGTCATATACTTGATAGTCCAAAATAAATATAAAACAAAATGCTCAAATACGTATAGTAAGATATAATTTTCAAAACTAAATTCTTTTTTTTAAATATCACTCTTCTATCTCATTCTAGGGCACTACTAACCCTATCCTTAATGAGTTACTCTTATAGGATATTACTAATCCTATATCTGATGAATTCTTTCATTCAGTTCTAATGTATCTTGTTCTCGAGCTTTGTAAACCAAAGCTCTGATACCATGATGACATGACCCGAAATTCCCATCCGACCTAGACCGGACGAGAACGCGGATTGCTTTGAGAACACGACGGATCAGATGACAAACACTAGGATATTTCATTGCAATTAGACAATTTACATCAGAGTATAAGAATATCAGAGTACAAATAATATACAGTGGAAAAATATGAGATTTGCAAATTACAAAGCAAAGGAAAAATAATACATAAGTACGATGTGCAGCGGAAAATATAAACTACCACTACTGAAGGAAACACACAGATACAAAGCTTTCCGAATATAGCTTCAGCTGTAATCTAGGAGCCTGTGAAAAGAAATATCTACGAAAACCAAAACTACTAGGTGCCCGTGTGGAAAATATGGGCACCCAGAGTTTAGGTAGAAACGATAAACTCCGGGTCAGTCATGAGACTGGTGTAAGAACTAAAACTGTTATTAAATCTTTAATTTAAAAGTTGGGAAATCAAGGGACCACGCCGTATAACAAGGAACACATTTACTCCACATGAATCTCAGTTTAAAATAAAACAACGTATTGCTTTTTGGAAAATGAAGCTATTATAAGACTCATGTCCCATCAAACAATGCAACTCAAGCCGAAAGTTGGAGTTTTCCCTTAAAATAGCCAAACATGCTTGGTACGTTTAAACCAAATCATTTTGATATTACTGTAAGTGCATAGTGTCATAATCAACTTCAAATATAAATGTATCAGTCCTGGACGACATAGGTACCATATATTATGCCGTCATACACAGGTTTACAACTAAAGCCGAAAAGTCGTGTATTAGAAATTAGATTTTCATCATGAGTCAAGGCTAGCGATGACTCCTTCCGATTTGAGACACTCTAGCAAATGCCTCAAGATCACACCTATGGGCAACCCTTGGTTCCTGCAGGGTCGGTCCTTGCTTACTTTTGAGGATTGGTTATTCCTAAACACATGTTTCCCGGTCCTATCGGATCTATCCCTGAGCCATAAGAGACTCAATATCCGAGGCGCCTCGCATCCATCATTCACATAAGCAAAAATGTCTGGACTCCACACCATGACACCACTTCTAGCTAGAAAGAAATGTCATGCACTCCCTGCGTCCATGATCCCGTTTTAGACTCATAACGGAGTGTGTGGCTCGTGAATTAACGCTATACAAAAAGCTATGCTATTTAAAGTCGTGCTTTGATAATCAACCACAAGACTTTGCTTTTCAAAAAAAAACCTGGATCATTTGCATCTCAACATGCCACACTGTAAATTAACACCATATAACTGATGTCTATCATTATATAACCTCTAAGCTTATACGCCTCAGAGTAGTGTATTAAGCAAGAGATTAAATTCTCCCCCACCAAACAGATATATATTTAATGGAAATCAATCAATATAGAATGAAATCCAATGTAGACACACATCCATTACAAGTCTGTTCTGGGTCTAAACGAAATTAGAGGCACCATATTACTCGTCCCATATGTCCAATACAAGTGTGGTCCTCGCATATCCGGTCGATCTGCAAGTACGTCTAGACGATCACCACTTATTACCTTGTCTTAGGTGTACAGCCCAATCGCGACATGAGTAATTATCCAAATGATGTGAAGATCTTTGGTCTTTAACCACCGTCTTAATTGTCGACTTTTATTTTCCATATCAGTTATTCGGAATAGAAAACCCCGGTCTTTTCGAATAACTCACTTAATTTATAATAAATAATCAAGTTCTACAAAAATACATCATATGCCTCATACCAATTCAAAATATTTTTTTATTCAAATATTCACATCTTAGGCGGAAGGTTCCCATTAATTTTATCAAATAGATGTTCTTTTAAACTAATTCTTTTATCTTCCTTTGGATATCTATTTCAAAAGATTTTATTATCTTTTCTCCACCTAAACCAAATTAAGGTTTATAAAGTAAGTCGGGATTATCGAGCCTTACCAAAGCAATCCTTTATTTTATTATCCGCGATCCCAACATATTCATCCCATGGAGCAAAGCTATTAGTACTCCAAATCTAACACCCACGGTTCTATCAGCAAATTTAATTACCATTTCACGTTCAAATCAAATTAAAGATTTAACTATCGCCTGGAGTAAAACTTGTTGTACTTCATTCTCGATTATTTCATGAATTCGATAAATTTAATTATCTCATTCTCATTTTAATCTGCTTAAAGATTTATTTAACTTCATTTAGTTTTAATCTTCCAAGAATCATTATTTAATGATTATTCAACTTTAGGATATCAATCCTGTCTTTAATGGGGTTAAAGAACGATTGTCATTTAAAAAACAGTTCATAATAGACCCAAAATCATCTTCTATAACAGTGGAATCATCACGGAAATCCAACAACATGTAATCGATGTAAATTCCTATATCAAACTAATACTATAAACGGAATAACGACTGGACCTTGTAAATTCCATAAATAGTAGCAGTCATCATTCACAGAAGCTCATCTCGATTATCACTAAATCGAATTCCATTCAATTCCAATTTAATGTATTAAACTGGAAAACATTATCTTGGAAAATTTCATTTAATCTTAATTAAAAGATTTATAAATTCCAAATCACAACTTCACTGTTAATTGTGTTAAAGAACAAATGTCATTTAAAAAACTTTTCACGATAAACCCAAAATCATTACCATTTAATTCCAATTATATCAATTAATTGGAAAACTTCGTTAAATCCTAGTTAAAAGATTTATTCGTTTAACAACTTGGTTTAAGAATAGTGTTAGTGAAGAAACTATTTATTCTAGTTGTTAGCTAGTTCATTTAGATAAAAATATATTTTATCTTTACAAGCATGGAATATTTCATCCAAAATATTCCCAAATCGATTATTATAATTTAACATAATTTATTCATTTTTTTAATAATATTATTAAGGCCCTTATAATCGATTTCCATATACGGCCATCGAACTACATTTACAACGACCTTTTCCAAAACTGATTTCGACATATCTTCAAGCTGTTCAAATTTAAATCTCATATACTCATTTGAAAGGCCTTTTCGATATGAATCCAATGGTTCTGGTTTTAGGAAAATCCAACGGTCAGATCTCCCATTACATCCATTTGAAGTCAATGGTTGAAATTCGCTAAAAGTCATTGCGCGGCGCGTTCTATTCAAGCCATGTATATATACCATCGATTTACATTTAAAACGTATTTTATAAATTATTAATAAATTCATTTTAAATTGATTTCAACTTCGATTTCAATTTTAAATCAAAATTGAATACTCCATATCATTATAATATCAAAATGATAATATTTTCAAAATATCAGATTTTAAAATCAAATCTTTTCGATATTCGTTATAAAATGAATAAAATTGATATAATAATCTGTTCAAGTTAAAATGGCAGATAACTACTTAATTCGGCTTCATATATTTCAATATGTTCGTGTCCATCCAAAATCGGAGATCAAAATCATATTTTAATCCTTCACTAAATATTATTTTAAAATATTCGTTATTTCTGAATAAGAATCGGACTCAATCAATTAACATATAATTTTGGCTATATGGACTTGCATACATCGCATGATTCAACAATAATGATAAGTAACCATTAACCATTCAAACATCATCCAGAGTGCATTCTGAAGCTGTATAAGCATTAAAATAAATAAATAACGCTCACCATATCCTGTCAACTAATCGATTGACATACAACTAATATTGGGATTAGTGTACGTCAAATATCATCCCAATACCATGTGGGCTTTTCAAACAACAACAGTCTATTTAAATAAATAATTGTTTAATCAATTTAACCGATTCTAATTCGGTTTGAATTATTTTTCTAATTAACCAATTTTCACTTAGACAAGTAATGACAATTTATTGTTCAAATAATAAATGGATATTTATATCTCATTTCAACAACCACACAGTGTCTATCCACATTGTTTGAAATACGAGTGTCGTATTTTCAAACAACGCTTCTTGATCAACTAAGTCGTGAATTGTTCATGTGTTGAACTAAGCAATGCCACATACAATAGATAAAAATTAACAATGACAATTTATTTATTTTCAGTTATAAAATAAAAAATTGTACAAATATTTTAGTGGACGAATTCTCACATTCGTTTCAACTTCGTCATTCTTTATCTGATGATATTATATCAAACTAAATTAAATGCGCATTAAATTTAGCTGAAAATCCAACTTGCTCCATTTCCATTCTGGACAGTTCCATTTTGTAGCGTACGTTGCCACGATCGCAACTAAAATCGTTAGATTTTAACCTCATATGGAGAAGATATAGTATTAAATAACTTAATTTCATAAATTAATAATTAACTAATAATTAATTCACTTAATCGCTTTCCTTAATCTCTCTGTCTCCGTTCAAAACTTTCGGGCAGAAAAATCTAACCTCGCTTCCTCACGTTGATCTCAAACTGCAGTCACCACAATCGCCATGACCCCGATCCATCGCACCACGTCGAAGCTCCCTCCGTCATGCACCTCCGCCACCCCACCTCGCTCAGCCCGATGGCCCCCACGTCCTGGAAAACTACCATGAATGATGCCACTTCATGGCTGAAATCCGAGCTCTACACCACATTATAAACGATCAACCCCATATCAATTTGAAGCCCTCTCCATCCTCTTCCATTTTGCTTCAGGAATATTCGATTTTTGCTGAGTGGACAGGGAGGATTTTGAGGGAGAAGCACAGAGCGATTTCTGCCCTTCGTTTGGAGCCGGCGGCGGATTTCTGAGATGTGTTAGGGTTAGGTTTATAAAAACTAATATATATATATATATAATATTTAATTAATAATTAATTCTAAAAAAAGATTTTGCATTCGAACTACAAATTAAATTCAGCGTCTGTCGTCCCTAACCAAACACCCCCATTCCATGCACAATGGGATATGTTTCGTAAGCCAATTCGACTGTTTTGGTCAGTTTTTATCAAAATTAAAATATAAATTAATATAATGCTCGATATTGAATTAGAACGTACATTTTGATTTACTGGAGCTACATACTAACTCCAAAAATTATGAATTTTGAAATTTATCTATGTTTTGACGAGATGGTCCTAAAAAAATAAATTTCATCGAACTTGGAGAATGTTTGAAAAATGGCCTTTTTAACTGGTTGATTAAATTTAAACTGAAACTGATAAAACGTTTAATGTACTGTGCTCACATATTGATTCCAAAAATTATAAAATTTTAAATCTGACTATATTTTGACATTCTGGATTCAACAAAAGTGGTTTCGTTGAGAACGGAGGTCATTTGCCAAATGGCTATTTTTAAGGCTATATATATATATATATATTAAAATATAAATAAATTCCATAGCGACTAGCCTAAATTTTAATCTGAACAAATCTGAACATAAGTTACAATTTGTAAAGTGAAATCTCAATTTCTCACATTCATTAGAAATATATAGTTAAATAGATTTTTATGTTTCTTATTTCATCAAATTCTGACTTATATTGAATTCTATATATACAATTGAAATATAAAATCGAGTTTTCAAACTATTGCACCATTTCAGGCTCGTTTTATAAGTAAAATAAATTTATACATTCTAACATCAATTTAAATGAATTTTTAGTCTTTATTATTTAAATAAATCATTTTAAGTATTCAAAACCCATTAAAATAGCTAAAATAAAAATTTTAAATTGGTTCATAGATTCTGGGTTGTTACAGTATATGTGGGACGTAAGATGAAAGTGTTCCACTAGATTGTTATTTATTTGATTTAGACATTATTATAATATCAGAAGCGTATGGACTTTAAATAAATGTTTCGTGTTATTATAAGGTAAAAACCATCCATGTTTATGTGTGGATCGGTGTTACGATTATCATTTCTTTAGAGTGGATTTTTTAAAAGTTAAATCAAGTGGTTGGAGTTTACTCACACCCTTCCCATGACTGACCAAGAGTTCATTTTGTTTTTTTACCCTAAATTCTTGGGTGACCGAATTTGTACGGGCAGTCAAGTAGTCGGAATTTTACAGATATACCTGGAAGATCTTAGAGTAGGAGGCTTTAGGATTCTATAGCTATTGTTTATTTTCGCTATGTTGTAAGTGTTTTACTCTGATAATGGTATTTGTATAGATACTGGTTTTATTTCAAAGTTATGTTATTTAATATATTTATTCGTTCCGCTGTGAGATTCGTGTTTATTGTGATTATGTTCTGTTGTGATATTCTTCTTCTTCTATTCTAACTATCTTTCTCTTTCTCACCCTCTAACTTCTTTCTATTAACGTTCCAGTATTTTCAATTCTTGAATAGTCAACATGGTGTTATATGTCAAATTTTGGGGTCGAAAATCTTTTGGGCCATTACAGTGGAATAGAGCTGAAGGTTAAGGAATTACCTTGGCTCTGTGGTATAACTCAATAAAGATGGGGTTAGTAATGCCCTAGATTGAGTTGAGTCAACATATATGAGAGAATGTAGTTGTAGATTTTATAAAAATTCTTTTGTATTGTGGAGATTTATTGCTTGAGTTTTTCATTTTTTCTGGTCGATAAGTTTTATTCACTGTATCGGTAGGGGTTTATAAACACTCGTGTACGATGAACCAACATAGTATGTTTTGAAAAGAGGGTAAATGAAATAATTTTTTCCTAAAGTATATTTGGGTATAAAGAAGTATACATATTGGAATTATTATATTTGATGTGTTGGTCATTATTATAGTCGAATAAGATTATAATTGAATTGATTATAAATAACCAATCTGAATTCATGTAAGTGTAAAATTTGAAATCAGATGAATTAAATATGAATTTAATTCAGAGAATTGGAATTAAAATTCCTAAAATTTGGAGAAATGTTTGTAAATGGATTTGGATTGAATATTTGAGAAATTTAAAATCCTGGAAGATTTTAAATTGTTTGCAAGCATTAAGAAGGATATTATGAAATAATTTCAAAATGGAAATGTTTAAATATGAGTTTTGAAAATTGATATAGTACTGAACTCACTTCAGTTGCAGGGAAATAACACTGATGATGCTGGACACATCATCAGTGTTCATTTTCGAGTTCTAAGTGATGGATTACTACCATAAGATATTGTTTTTGAATGCTTTTGAGGATACGAGTTGTTATGGATCTTAATAAGGAAAGTTTGATTTTTGTTATGGTAAACTATTTAAAATTCCCAGGAATAGATTTTTTGAATTAAAAATAAATTAATTAGTTAAAGAAATGTGGAAATGTAACTTAACTTGGTTAAGTATTTTGAATTGATAAGTTAAGAGTGGAATTGAGAAAGATATTTGAGTTGAGGATGGAATTCAACTTGGATATAAGCGAATGATTGGGTTTGAGGATAAAAATTGACAGCAATTTGATTGGGATAACATTGGTATATGTACAATTGATAGTTGACGGAAATGATATATTAATATGCCCGAGGTACAAGTTTATATTTTATATGAGTTTGGTGAGTTATGAGCCTATTTGGCAAGCTGCTCGGCTATTAAATTTTCTTTTGGATTGGAGAAGGCCTATATAAGCAAGTTGTGGCTGTACCGATTTAGCCGTACAAAGGAGACGCTGTCGAAAATTTTCGAAAATTTTAGGTGTTAGAAATTTTTTAGAATTTTTGAAAATTTTCATTAGTTGGAATGAATTAATATTTTAATTGAAATTAATTGGTTCGGTCAAAACTAAAGATAAAAAGTAAAACGAATAATTTTTAACCTAGTTAATAAGGTTTGTTTTCTACCTTAGTAATTTCGGGGACCAAATTCTTTTAACGAGGAGAATGTAGCATCCTGTATTTTTAATGGTTTAATAATTAATTAATTTAATTATATAAATGTTTGTATGATAATTTAGAATGACTTGATTTAAATAATATTAAGTATTTAATTAATATGAATAATAGAATAATATTTAATCCTAAAATAATCGGAATTAAGTTGACTTGACAATATTGTGTGAATTGGATAGTATAAGAGATTTGGTTAAGTTTATATTCAAATTTTAATATCGAATCTATTTAACAAATGACGTTAGACTTGAATATTGAGTTTTGAACTTCAATTAAATATACATAATCCGGTTTAAGCCAGATTTCTGTGAGTAAGAAACGTTCGGATCTGGTGAGCTATATTTTTCTAATGGAAGAGAAAAATCGAGATTTCGTCTATTAGATTGTGAGTTATGTCCAAAACAAATTTCCAAATAGTCGCTATGGAATTCATTTATAATTTATAACTGTTTATTTATATTATAAATGGTTTTTAATATAAATGGTATATCGATTTAAGTTGGATTTGAGAATATCAATTTATATATCCAATTGTGTTTATTTTACAGCTATATGTTATTATATATGAATATATACGATAATATTAAATTATTAATATTAAATTAAATTGTTTTTTAATTTATTAATATTTTATTGGTTTATTTCAGGAAAATAGTCATTTTGACAAACGACCTCCGTTTTCAGTGAAATTAACTTTGTTGGATCCAGAATATTAAATTATTATAATATTTCAGTTTTCATTATTTTCGGAGTCAATATGTGGCCATGCAGAATTTAAATGTGAAAAGTAGTCAATAATTTGACTTTAAAAATATGTTGTGTGAGCAATCGGACACGGAATTCGATGAAATTGTTTCGTTGGGTCCGTAATGTCAAAATATAGTTGTATGTCCATTTTCGTCGAATTTGGATACAGTATGTTATCATAGGAATTTTTAACGACAAATAAAAGTATTGTTATAATAAAAATAAAATAAAATAATGAATATAAAAATAATATTTCGGCTCTATAAATATCACGCTACTTGCCCAAGCCCTAAACAGAAATTTCTCTGGTTAATACAATCATGCTACCATAAACACAGTAAGAAACGAAAAGAAACTCACCTCTTAAAAATCAAAACAATTCCTGTAAATTTCCATGAATCCTAAAACATATGTACTTGGAATATGGAGGAGTTCCTCTTCATGCTCACGTCAATTTCGCAGTGTTCGACGCAAGGTTAGTTCGCTGGTTTTAACACAGCGTTGGTTAGGGTTATCAAATTCCTGGAATAGAAGCAATGATGGTTGAAGTAAATATTGTTTTCATGTTTAGAGATTGATTTAGCGTTGACTTTGAATTTTTGTTAGTTTATGGGAAAAAAGTGTCGCGTGTTTTACTGAAGGGTACTGGTATTGCAAGTTCATCGAGGTGATCGAGCTTGATACTTTGATGTGAAGGTGATGGAGTTTTTGTAGGAGATTTAAATGGTGTGTTTAGATTTGTATAACGTGAAGAATTCAGTGTAGTGGAAGGGATCGAAGATGTGGTGGATGGTTTGAAGATGAATTAGGAAATACTGGAATCGAGATTTTAATCCGAGAATAAGGAGTAAGTGAATGCAGTAGGAATTGGGCCGGGTTGAAATGGTGAGGCCCATATTAAATTAAATTAAATTAAAGTATTTAAGTAGTTATATAAACTTGTAAATTAAATATCTCGATAGAATTTCAAACGCTCAGTGACGTTGGGATCGTATGTGTATCACCCCACGTCCATTAAGGTCACTCACAAAGGGGGTGCCTTAACTTCGGCGGAGCGTTTTAGGTTAAAGATGCAGATAAATTACAAGACAGACAAATAAAGCAGCAGAGAAATAAATAAAACTTTACTTTATTGATAAAACAACAGCTTGGTAAAACAGCTTGTACAAAGATTGGTTTTCATCACCAAAACACAATACCCATCACAACAAAGCATCTATCTTAATTAAGAAAATAAAGAAGCATAAACTGATACAAGTATTCCTCAATAAAGCATGAGTCAGCCATAGCAGTGGAAAAGATAGTTCAGAGCAGTACATCGTGTTATCCACTAAAAACGACATGATGGGCTATTGACGAATTCATACGGGTCGGTTCTGTTACACTTAAGGAGGGGTCGGTCTCACAGGAATTCCTAGTTGGTCGGAATCCTTCAGACCGTATCTTCAAGAAGGGTCGATTATAATGGACAAAGTCCCTGGTCGTTCTTTTCCTCTTAAAAACCCTGGTCCTCTTTTTCCTCACAGACTCCTGGTCGTTCTTCTCCTTAAGTCGACCCCATATTTCAGAGGCCAACTCTGCTATGTTCACAAACATTTGGTCAGTCAGGATCTAGATGCTGATCGGTCGGTTCTCATCCAACCTGGTTGCTCCAAATGTAGAAGACAACTGGTCGTTCTTCCTCTGTACTAGCCAAATCAGCCCGCAAGTCCAGAATGATGCGCCATCCTGTTCCCTCATCACCTGGTCGGTGCGCTTTGTAGCCTTAGTTTCCTGGTTGCTTGCAAGCCTCCTGGTTGTCTTTCTCTTCAACAAGGGCTCCTGGTCGGTCAACATAGTATAAAACAACTTGACAGATGTTGACAACTAGCAGTGGCATTCTCATAAATACCCAAAAATACCGACCAGAACCCTGAATTCAAGATTTCAGCCACTCCTCCACCTATAAATAGCAACCTACCTCCATCATTTGAGGGGGACTTTTCTGGAAATACGTGGAGGTGCTGCCAAATTGCTTTTGGGCTTCTTCAAGCATTCCAACACCTATTCTTCATAATCCAACAAAGATCAATGGAGCATGGAATCATGGCTTCCACAAAGGATGTATGATAGAGCTTAAGGTCGAAGATCCATGGTAAAAGCTTGATAATAAGGAGATTTCCTCGCTGTCCAAGATGTTTCTCTACCATTCTTAGCAATTCAAATGGATGAATGCATGTCAAAAGAGCTCTTATGAATGTATAAGTGAGAAAATGTTGTAAAACTCTTGGTGAATAATAAAATTCTCTCTTAAGAGTGGACGTAGACCTCCTCAAAGGTCGAACCACTATAAACTCTTGTTTTCTTTCTATATTTTGATGTTTTCATGTACTAGATATGGCCTCACATAATTAAAAAAGGTATTCTTACGTCTTGCCTTTGAAAAGGTGACATACATCCTAAGCATCTCGCCTCCGATTAGGTAACGCGTTAAGCGATACTTTGGTTGTTTAACCAAATTTTGATGTAAACAATTAGGCGCCCACCGTGGGGCCGATCTACTTTTTGACGTCAATTATATTGTGAAGATCTTGGAGTTTTTGAGCCTAGTCTCAAAATAGACCGCTCAAATCTACGAGTTGAGCCTTCTGACGAACTCTCCTTAAAGTTCAAGCTACTTTCTGGAATAATGCCGCCAAAAGGAAATAAGGAAGTAAGGGCTAGAGCATCTAACGAGGGAAATCGAGAGGAAACCCCCGCCGTTAACCGGTTTGAAGGAGGCAAAACATCGAATGGAGGCGTGAATGTCACAAGAGGCGAGCTTGATCAAGCCGTCGCGGGTCTGACACAACAACAGGAAATAGCTAACAAAGCCATAATGGCAAGGCTAGATTCACTCTTTGCTCTTCAAACCGCTACAGCAAAGGTAGCCACAAGGATTGCTCAATCAGAGGGTACCGGATCTTCTTCCTCTAGTCCGAACCGAGAAAAATCTATCCAACAGATCTCTGATCCTAATAAAGGAAAGCATGAGAATTCAAAGCATGTTGGTCGAAACCATAACGCGGGGATTACTTCTCGTCAAGCGGCCAATTCTGCCAAAGGGGCACTTTCTAATGATGAAAGACCAGGACCCCGGAGTCACAACCGTGATGGCTTGCTTAGGCAAGCTGCCGGTCAAGACAAAAGCGTCCGCCCCACAGATAGCCTCCACGAGAGGGAACGCCTCTTGAAAATGGTCCAATAGCTTATGAAAGAAAGCAAATCTCGAAATGATAATGAGGCTGAATGGGAGTTCGGGCCATCAAAAACCACTCTCACTGAGAGAATCAAAAAGGCAACCTTCCCACGGAAATTCAAGCCACCTACAATCCAAGCCTACAATGGGACAGGCGACCCCAATGTGTTTTTGTTTTGATACGACCAACACATAGATGGGGCCCAAGCAACCGACGAGCTTAAGTGTTTGTACTTTCCAGTGTACTTGGAAGGAGTAGCATCATTATGGTTCACTAAATTGCCTCCCAGATCTATTGATAATTTTTTCACACTAGCAAGATGTTTTCAAGACCAATTCCGCCTCCAGACAACGAAGTTTAGAGATATTATGTCCCTCAACGAGTTGGAACAAGCCCTGGGTGAAACGTTTAGATCTTTTCTAAGTCGTTTTAATGCTGCTGCTGCTAAAGTAGGAGTCCACGAGCCAATTCTAATGGCCTTGAAGGGGGGCATAGATAAACATTCTGAATTTGGAAGGTGGTTAAAGAGAAAGAAGCCCAACAAATTAGAAAAATTCTATGACAAAGCCGAGGAATACATGAGTCTTTAAGATGATCCCATTTACTCTGTTGGCAAGACCAAAACTAATGTGGTTCTGGAGAAAAAAGAAGCTTCTACAAAATCTGATCAGATAAATTCAGGTGGGTGGCAAAAAAGAGGAAATAGTAATGATGCCAAGAAATTTTAAAAAGCGACGCTTCTTCAAGCCTACGGACCTTACTTCGTTGAATGATACGCTTGAGCACATATACATGGCAACTAAAGCTACGGAGGATTATCCGAGCCCGAAACCAATAAAGGTGTCCGAAGAAGCTGCAAATTCAGGGAGGTTTTGCCGATTTCATAATCGACCAGGTCATGACACAAATGAGTGTCGGCACTTGAGGAATCTAATTGAAGAGTTGATAAGAAAGAACCGTCTTCAGGAGTACGTGAAATGTTCGTCGGATATTGAGCCTACTCAAGGGCAGCAGATTCATCCAAGTCAAGACGGAAGAACACCTGCAAATGGTTCTCGACCTGTTATCAACATAACCAGTGGTGGACCTCATCCTGCAGGAGATACCTGGGAGGATATTGTCAGATATACAATTGAACTAGGCAGTGCTTCAAAAGAAAATGGATTTGAAGTTTGTAGTAACTCACTTCGTTAGAAAATACCAAAAACATCATGGGAATATGTGGTATTCCGCGATCGGGAATCCAGTGGAATATTGACTCCAACCATTGACCCAATGGTGATCACTATTGTCTTGGGTCCAGCAATAGTGAAAAAGGTACTGATTGAAAATGGGGCATCTGTAAATGCCCTGTTTTACAATACTTTCTCTAAAATGGGGTTGTCCATGGATAATGTGCGAGCAAGTAAAAGTAAAATACACGGTTTCACTGGTGTACCAACTCAGCCTATTGGTGTAATCGATCTCCTCGTAGAGCTTGGTGAAGGGAAGAAGCAAGTTTCCATGATGCAGTCTTTTGTGATAATAGACTCTCTGTCAGGGTATAATGCATTTTTGGGAAGACCAGCACTAGCTGCTTTCAAGATAGCTCTTGCTCCATGGTGTTTGACGATGAAGTTCCCAACTGCAAACGGAGTGGGAGTAATCAATGGAGATCCTCAAGAGTCGAGAGACTGCTACATGGCAGAGTTAATTGAAGCTCGCAAGTATGACATCAAGAAGGATGTAGAGACTCCTCTCTGCATCCAAGAAGCCCCCTTATAGCAATTAATGACCTCCCCCGGTGCTGGAGAATACAACGACATGCAAGAAAATATGGATCCGCGAAAAACTAGTGCAGGGGAGGAAAGGGCAGCACCGGCTGAAGCAACCATTTCTATACAGGTCCATGATAACGATGCAGATAAGGTGGTAAAGATAGGCTCTCAGTTGGATCCTCTGCTGCAAAAAGAATTGATTGTTTTTCTAAAGACGAATTTGGATATCTTTGCTTGGAACCATTCAGATATGTGTGGAATATCTCCGGAAGTGATTGTGCATAATCTGAACATTGATCCTAGCATACACCCTGTGAAACAGAAAAGACGGATGCAAGGCCCTGAGAGGTCTAAGGCTTTGGAGGATGAAATGGATAGGATATTAAAGAACAACTTCATTCGCGAGTCCACCTATACTAAATGGGTGTCCAACCCAGTTCTTGTAAAAAAAGTCAAATGGCAAATGGTGGGTGCGTGTTGATTATTCTGATCTAAACAAAGCATGCCCAAAAGACAGTTTCCCCTACCTCGAATTGATCAGCTTGTCGATGCAACGGCAGGGCATGAACTGTTGTCTTTCATGGACGCATATTCAGGCTACAATCAGATCATGATGCATGAGCCAGACCAAGATAGTACTAGTTTCATAACTAATCGCGGTTTGTATTGTTATGAGGTAATGCTATTTGGTTTGAAAAATGCAGGTGCCACGTATCAACGTCTGGTGAATTCGATGTTCAAAGGGAAAATTGGAAAAACCATGGAGGTCTATGTTGATGACATGTTGGTAAAATCCAAGGAAGCAAAAAGTCATATGGAAGACCTTGACGAAATGTTTCAAATCCTAAGGCGATACCGCATGAAGCTAAATCCACTGAAATGTTCATTTGGTGTGGCTTCAGGAAAGTTTCTTGGCTTCTTGGTCAACGCCCAGGGCATTGAAGCAAACCCAGCACAAGTGGTTGCCTTGCGAGAAATGCGAGCTCCGCAGACTAAAAAGGAACTCCAATGTTTGAATGGCAAGGTGGCAGCTTTAAGCCGCTTCATTTCAAAGGGGACGGACAGGTGCATTCCCCTATTTGATGCATTGAAAAGGAAAGCAATAATTTCCAATGGACTCCTGAATGCTAGCAAGCATTTGAGGATCTTATCAAGTACATGGAATCACCTCCGATGCTGTCAAAACCAAAAGATGCAGAAAGCATGTTCCTATATCTTGCAGTATCATCCCATGCTCTCAGCGCAGCCCTCGTAAGGGAAGAAAATAAAATTCAGTGGCCGGTATACTACGTCAGCAAAAGGTTTACCGGGGCAGAGATGAATTATCCGAAGATCGAAAATCTTGTATATGCTTTTCTTATTGCATCACAGAAGCTCAGGCGTCATTTCCAATCTCACTCTATCAAGGTCCTTACAGATCAACCTTTGAAACAAGTGTTGTTCCGTCCAGAAACCTCAGGGAGATTACTAAAATGGAATATTGAGCTCAGTCAGTATGATGTCACGTATCACCCCAGAAAAGAAATAAATGGGCAAGCCCTAGCTGATTTTATTGCCGAGTTCACTGATAGAGGAGAGGAAATGGAAGAAACCAAAGAGTTGGTCGCCAGATGGAAGCTTTTCGTTGATGGTGCTAGGAATGAATACTGTGCTGGGGGCAGGAATCGTGTTTGAAACTCCAGAAGGACGACAGATATGTTGTGCTCTACGATTCGAATTCCCAGTCACAAACAATGAGGCCGAGTACAAAGCTTTTCTCGGAGGATTGAGAGTTGCGAAAGAGTTAAGCCTAAGGAGTTTGTTGATCTTCAGCGATTCACAGTTGATGGTTTATCAAATCAAAGGTGAATTTGAGACCAAGAGCGGAAATCTTTCAACGTATCTACGTAAAGTCAAAGAGTTTCTTGACAATCTAGAGTACTATTCTATCTCTCATATCCCTAGAGGAGAAAATTGGAAAGCCGATTCTTTATCAAAGCTGGCTAGTACCGGAGATCCTCAAATCTTCGGCCTAGTTCCAGTTGAAGTTTCATCTAGTTCCAGTGTTGAAGAATCTGACATAGATTGGGTTATGAAGACTGCTGACAAGCCATACTCGTGGATGACCCCCATCAAGAATTATAAACTCCATGGAAAACTTCCTAAAAACCCGAAGCACCGCAAGAAGTTGCTCCGAAAGTCCCGTTTGTATCTCATTCAGGATGGTCACTTATATAGGAGAGGATTTTCGACACCTTTGCTACGATGTGTAACAAAGGAGGAATCCAAAACAATTCTGGCAGAATTACATGAAGGAGATTGTGGCGGGCATGTAAGTGGACAAACTCTAGCCAAAAAAGTTCTTCGACATGGCTACTTCTGGCCAGAGGTAAATCTTGACTCTATGATCTTGGCTAAAAAATGTGACCAATGCCAGAAATTTGCAAAGATTCCAAGAGCTCCATCGACTGAGTTGACACAAATGTTGAGTCCTTGGCCATTCGTTGTCGGGGGCATAGATTTGATTGGAGTATTACCTACTGCAAAATCCGGTTTCAAGTACGCCATAGTTGCTGTGGACTATTTCACTAAATGGGCGGAAGCTGAGCCACTGGCAACCATCACATCAAGAAAAGTGATCAATTTTGTTTCAAAAAACATCATATGCAAATTTCGAATTCCGCAAAAGATCATCACCTACAATGGCACACAATTTGAAAGTAATGAGTTCAAGAGCTTTTGCGACAAATATCACATTCAGAAAAGTTTTGCAGCAGTTGACCACCCGCAGGCCAACGGGCAAGTCGAAGCAGTCAACAAGATCCTGAAACCTACTATTAAGAAGCGTCTCGAGAAAGCTAAGGGTAACTGGATCGAAGAACTGCCACTTGCACTATGGGCTTATCGTACGACTCATAAAACTGCAACCGAGCACACTCCCTTCTCCTTGGCACATGGTTCGGAAGCGATGATACCTGTGGAATTAGAATTTCCTATTCACTGCAGAATTCACTTTAACCAGAAAGAGAATGAAAAGCTGCAACTTGAAGCTCTTGATTTACTTGAAGAAAAATGGACTGAATCAGAGCTTAGAATAGTCGCCCATTAGAGGAGAGTTTCACGGCACTTCTATCAAAAGGTCAGGCATAGAACATTCGAAGTGGGAGACTTGGTGTTAAAGAAGATCATGACTACAACAGGAGTCTTTGGCCCCAATTGAGAAGGTCCATTTGTCATCGACCAAAAGCTCCTCGACGGAACTTTTAATCTCAAGACTATAGACGGAGTAGAAGTCCCGAGGGCCTGGAATAGTGATCACCTCCGGTGTTATTTCAAATAACTCTTTTAGCTCATATTCCTTTATAAATACAATAGATACTTTGTATGAAATCACATGGATATGAATAAAACAGCTGTTTTATCTCCTGTCTAAATTATACATCGCATACCTTTGATTATATATTAAAAGATGCTCAGTTATGATTTCTGATTACAGGACATAATTAAAAGAAAAAATTTGTTGGTTCATTCCCCCGTGAAAGCCTGGTGTAGGTTCATAACATAGTCCGAAAGGACAAATTGAGCACATGGATCCATAAAGCACCCCCGTCGAAATACGGTAAATGAGGAATGTCTCCATAAGATAAAAAAGAAGAACAAAACACCAAGGCCAATCAGCAGGAGAAACCAATGGAGCAAAATCAAAGAAGTCTCGCTAAAATTCCACCAAAGGAGTGTCATTCGAGAGGATCGACCTAGGGTTATGGATTCACAACCGAGGCATCTCGATCAACTCAAAGGTCCAACAAAATCAATACCCACTCCGTGGAACTAGGCAGACACAGACTTGAACCCAAAACCACTCCGGGGGTGCTCAGTCAAATAACTTAAAGTCAGTACAAATTTGACCACGTTATTGCCAAAACTTCTCCGGGGGTGCTCAGTCAAATAACTTAAAGTAAGTACAAATCTGACCACGTTATTACCAAACTGAGTCTTTAAACCAAAACCTCTCCAGGGGTGCTCAGTCAAATAACTTAAAGTCAGTACAAATCTGACCACGTTATTGCCAAAACTGAGTCTTTAACCCAAAACCTCTCTGGGGGTGCTTAGTCAAATAACTTAAAGTCAGTGCAAATCTGACCACGTTATTACCAAACTGAGTCTTTAACCCAAAACCTTTCCGGGGGTGCTCAGTCCAATAACTTAAAGTCAGTACAAATCTGACCACGTTGTTACCAAACTGAGTTTTTAACCCAAAACCTCTCCGGGGGTGCTCAGTCAAATAACTTAAAGTCTGTACAAAACTGACCACCTTATTACCAAACTGAGTCTTTAACCCAAAACCTCTCCGGGGATGCTCAGTCAAATAATTTAAAGTCAGTACAAATCTGACCACGTTATTGCCAAAACTGAGTCTTTAACCCAAAACCTCTCCGGGGGTGCTCAGTCAAATAACTTAAAGTCAGTACAAATCTGACCATGTTATTACCAAACTGAGTCTTTAACCCAAAACCTCTCTGGGGGTGCTCAGTCAAATAACTTAAAGTCAGTACAAATCTGACCACATTAATACCAAACCGAGTCTTTAACCCAAATCCTCTCTGGGGGTGCTCAGTCAAATAACTTAAAGTCAGTACAAATCTGACCACGTTATTACCAAACTGACTCTTTAACCCAAAACCTCTCCGGGGGTGCTCAGTCAAATGACGTAAAGTCAGTATAAATCTGACCACGTTGTTACCAAATTGAGTTTTTAACCCAAAACCTCTCCGGGGGTGCTCAGTCAAATAACTTAAAGTCAGTACAAATCTGACCACGTTATTACCAAACCGAGTCTTTAATCCAAATCCTCTCTGGGGGTGCTCAGTCAAATAACTTAAAGTCAGTACAAATCTGACCACGTTATTACCAAACTGAGTCTTTAACCCAAAACCTCTCCGGGGGTGCTTAGTCAAATGACGTAAAGTCAGTACAAATCTGACCACGTTGTTACCAAATTGAGTTTTTAACCCAAAACCTCTCCGGGGGTGCTCAGTCAAATAACTTAAAGTCAGTACAAATCTGACCACGTTATTACCTAACTGAGTCATTAACCCAAAACCTCTCCGGGGATGCTCAGTCAAATAACTCAAAGTCAGACAAAATCTGGCCACGTTATTGTCAAATTGAGTCTTTAAACCCAAACCCTCTCCGGGGGTGCTCAGCCAAATAATTTAAAGTCAGACAGAATCTTACCACGTTATTGCCAAGCCGAGTCTTCAATAAAAAACATCTTCAAGAGGCATTTATTCGGTTCTCGGATATCTAGTGCATTTAGATGCAAAGGACGGGGAATTCCAAATAATACATGTAAAGTTCGTATGAAGAATAAAAAGCTCCAAGTGTCACAGTGCAATGACAGACGCTTTTAAATTCTGATTACAACTTAAAGCATCTAATGCTTAAGTTCATTGCCATTATATTAGGGTTGAAACAATCCATTGGTATGGGGGCATATCATATCATAAAGCCGAAAGTAACTGTTTGATTCTTAGCGTGCCAAAGGATCATTACAACCATATATAATTGAAAAATCCATAGACAATAGAATGTGTAAAGAAAGATGTGCAAGTGCGGTGGACAGACCAGAATACACGGAAAAAACGTGATAACAAGGTTAAAAGTGCAAAAACAAATAACATTGTCACATCACGTTCAAGCACAGGATCAAGACACAGCATTGTCAAGTACAAATTATTCATAATTCAGAACATTGCAAAGTAGTAAGCGAGGGCCGACCCTCGCATATACATCCGGTCTGGATAAATTCTGGTAAATGCAAAACAAGCGAGTCGAAGCCACTACTTCTTCGAACTGCCAGATCTCAATGCAGGTTTGGAAGCAGAACCCTAAGGGGTTGACGAGCTGGTGGTCTTCTTTGTGATAGAACGCTTTCGGTTTTTCCGACCAGTGGAAGAACTGACCTTTTCCCCTTGATTGTCGATCACATCATCGATTGTTTCTTCAGAATCATGGTCGTCTTCTTGGAGGTTGTGGAGGTCTCGATCAAGGTTGGCAATCACGTCAATCCTTTCTTCCTAAGAGCCTGGTTGAGAAAGCATTATGTCCGTGGAAGCATCAACAAGTGGGCCTGTATTAAATAAAGGCAAGTCAGTTTCAATGGCGTTCATCACCATGGCTATGTATCCACTGACAGAGGGCAATGGTGAAAGTGAATTCATTGCATAATCATAATGATCCATGAGCTTAAAATGTCCTAGAGGGGAAAAGAGACAATCTAAGTCAAGCATAACTTGGCACATGTCATCTTTACCTAAGGCGGGAGGGTTCGCACTGATTTCATAATCATCAATGTTTATTTCTCCGTCTGAATCCTGCTGTCTGTCTTCAGCAGAATTTCCAGTAGCAGTGGAAGGAATCGCGATAACTACACAAGTCGAAAAGCTTGAGATGTCAAAGTCATCAGTCAACCCGGTAAAAGTATTATCAACAATAGTACTTGAAGTCTTAGCTCCGGATGATTCACCGTGTTGGCTATTGAGGAAGTTTCTGCCTTCAGCTAAGGCCTCTCGATCCTCTTCATCCAGTAGATCAAGCTGGAGCTGGCTGTCCTCGGCCCCATCAGATCGTTTTAATACCTCTTCCCAAACATGAGCAAGAATGTTCCCATAACCCTCTCCTAAGAAACGAAGGCTCCCCCCATACATAACGCTGCAAACATAAAATTCCATGAAGGTTGCCTCGTCCTCTTCCTTAATCTTTCAGGCATTTTCCAAAGCTTCTTGCCTTTCTTTCTCCAAAGTAGAAGTTTTGCCAGTTTCAATGGCAAGTTTGTCACGAAGAGATATGATTTCTGACTCACGAGCAGATGAAGTTCTTTTTTCCAGGGCTAGTTGAGCTTCAGCATCTTCTTGTGCTTTTAAGGCGTCTTCAGATTGTTTCTTCAATACGGCTTCCTTATGTTTAGCAGCTTCGATTTCCTAATGAAGCCTTTCAATTTCGGATTCCAAATCGTTCACTTTTGAACCCCCTTCTAATGAAGACATCTGGGTTTCCTGGGCTTTGATGACTTGAATAAGTTGGGCCTTTTCATCCTCCAAGTTTTTGATGCTTTCAATTCGGTGGGTGTTGAGATTCTGAAACTCATAGCCAAGTCGATGCCACACTGAAAAACGCTTGTCAATGGTTTTGTCGATACCATCTAGAAGATCCCTTGCTTTTGCCACATCCTCGATCATGTCCCGTTTGTCTTTGGGGCAGAGATCTACATCAAATTTTATTCCTCTCATATCCCAATCTCCGAATCTGTGAGAAAAAGGAGAACTGGAACCTCCAAGTTCCTTCTCTATGTCAAGTATTTCGCGCAGCCTTGAAATAATGGCTTGAAGCTCGGCCGGGGTTGGAAAGGGAGGGACATATCCTCGTGCACGCTTCTGAGGGATCTCCATGCTCAGATCATCTCCACCTTTTCTCTTTCCCAGAGAGCTCTCTTTTTCTCACCTTGCCTCATCATCCGTTGCTCTGAGATGATCGTAAAACCATGCTCTTTGCTCTACAGTTCGCTCATAAGAAGCATGAGAAGAAATTGGGTGATGATCATGCAATCTCTGAGGTTGAGATGTCTTGGTTGAAGGAGGGGCTGGCTTAAAGCGTTTCTTCAAGGGATGGGGAAGGTTGGAGGAAGATTGTCTGTTCTTCCGAAAATTGTCGATAAGTGAGGGCAGCCTCATTCCTGCAAAAATAACAGATTCCTTCAACATTTGAAAAGTATGCGAGTAAAACAACATGTGAAGTAAGTAGATGAGATTATGACTATGAAAACGAGCTTACTCCTAAAAAACATGCCTAGCAAGCGTGTGTCGGGATTTGATCCTAAGTCTACGCTTGCATCCGGCACTGGCTCGGGAATTTCTTGAGGATTGGAATCAGGCTGAACATTGGGGGCCGTGGAACCTGAGGTAGGAGTTTTGTCCTTATTGAGATATTGCACGGTATCTAAGTCAGGAGTTCACCAAAGGTAACCGTGGAATCTCCATCATGGGCATTGGGAATAGATGAATCCATAAGAACATCTTCAATGATCTGTTCGTTGTCTAAAGCCGTTTCCTCTACCTCAAGCTATTTATCCTACCGCTGTACAATTTCCTCTCCGGTGTTTAAAGGAGGCGGGGTTTCTGCAATTTTTTCCGGGTTTGCCAAAGTGTCAACCTGTTTTTCAGAGGTGTGTTCATGTTTTTCAGGGGTGTTCTCAGGTTTTTTGCTTCCACTACCAGATTGTGTACACTTCTTCATGTATTTCTTGGCTGTCTTCTTCACCATCAAAGTACGGGATGGGGGAAGCAAGTTGTATTGTCGAAGGAATTCTTCGGAATGCAAAAACTGTCTACTCCTTTCAGTTTCGCTGACAGATAATAATAATTCCATAAGAGATTAGTTAATATTTGTTTCTTGGTCAGAAGGAGCTTCTGTAAAATGAAGAAAAGTCAGTAAATGATCGTAAAAGGTAAAACGAAATCTTTGTGGATATTTACCTCCTTTGGTCCATCGGCCGAAAAAGTTGTCAGGACATCGCACATAGAAAAATTGATCGGGAAATCCTTTGATACTCTCGAACAAGCCAGTTATGACCCTAGATTGCCTGCTTTCCATGAAGAAAAAGGAAGGTCGATCCTTCTTCCGTTTCTTAAATGAGTATAAGGAGCATATATCTATGAAAGTTGGTTCGTGTTTTATGATTCTCATGAACAACACGTATAAACTCATAAGGATAAAATAGCCATTTGGGTGTAACTGATAAGGAGCAATGGCCAAATTCTTTAGGATAATTTCTATGAAAGGGTTGAAAGGAAGAATCGCTCCACTCTGGAGCATCCCCCGATTAACTACAACATATCCAGGGGGAGGGTGGTCAGGCAAACCAACTTTTCCAGGGAACTTGACTTCGTCGTCAGATAGGCCATATTGCTTGCACAACTTAAGATACGAGTCAACTTCAAGTGCTGTCAAGTAGCTATCAACTGGTGTATGAGTAAGAAATTGAGGTCTCAGGAAGTTTTGAATAGCATTCATCTTTGTGGTAGTAGTCGAAGATGTTTCAGTATCTCGATCAGAGGTCCCAGCTTCTCTAGTTGGTGAGGTTCCCTCAACAATTTTGCGAGTCCTTCATTTGGTCTTCATTTCTACACAAACAAGCATGTTGGAAAAACAAACCATAAGAATATTAATTAAGCTCAAGCAGGGTCGGCCTTGGCCAGTTAAAAACCCGGTCGCTCAAAAATGGGTAGGATCTGGTCGTACCAAAACGGGTGAAACCCCGATCGCCCTAAACTATTAAAGCTCTGGTCGTACCAAAACGGGTGAAACCCCGGTCTCTCTAAACCAGTCAAGACCTAGTCGCCTTAAACCAGTCAAGACATGGTCGCTCTAAACCAGTCAGGATCTAGTGGTCACGCAAAACTAACCCCCATTTGGTCGGTATAAACATCCTTGGGCTATTCGTTCTACGATTAATCTGGAAGCAATCACAACCTGGTCGGTCAAAATTCAAATCCGCCTGGGTCGGTCCTATCAGTAAAGTTGTTCAAACTTGAACGAGATTGTTCCTGGATACATTTCTGGTCGGTCAATCAGATGAAAATAAAGATGGTCGGTTCACACGCTGTTCTATCCCTTTAAAATGGCTGGTTAAACAAAAAATTGGCCAATAGAACCATGGAAAATCACCCAAGACTGACACAATGTAAGACCGACCAGGCTGGTCATACGTAATAAAACTGGATATGATACGAATGCATAACAGAAACATTATGGGATGATGAACAAAGCAGAAAATCATACACGCATCAGTCATTCAAGTTTTCTCACAAACACATTGTAATCATTATCGCAGTAAAGAAAAAATCACAAGAATTCTCATTTCAAAAATCGTCATCCACAAACTCAAGTTGAATGCTACATTATTGTCAAACATTTCAGTACACCAAGGTTTTCAGACTCAAGGATTCTACCATAAATCACAATTATACATCAAATCCGATTCGAGCATAGCTCAATCCAAAGCAACGATGACAATTACAGCTAAATTAACATCAAGATTAAGATTCATACCTGCAATTAGATCAACTAACTGGCAGAGCTTAGATCGGACTTCCAGAGCTGACTGAAAACTCGAATTCGGGGAGATCGATGTCAGACCAGCGTTGAAGATCGATTCAAAGAGAAGCGCGACCGGAGATTAGTTCAATTTGAAGGATTGGATTGAATTAAAAACTTGAATCGAAGAAGCAAGGCGGAGTTGACAAACTACCTTTAATGGAGCGTCGTCGCCATTAAAGTTGCTCGGAGAAGGTTGGATACGAATGGGGAAGAGCAAGAGACGAAAATGCTTAAATATAGGGGTTACGCCAACAGGCCGACCCAGCCCATCCTGAAATAACCGACACAACGGAAATCCAGTCCACATAAAAACCGACCCCTGCGAATAAAGTTTGAAACTGATCCCTAGTTAGAATTCGATTAATACAATCCATCAACGTATCGGGTAATATTTCGAAGTCCATAATTTTTCATACAAAATATTATGAAACTCCGATGGGCAAATGTTATCCAATAAAAACGACATGATGGGCTATTGACGAATTCATACGGGTCGGTTCTGTAACACTTAAGGAGGGGTCTGTCTCACAGGAATTCCTAGTTTGTCGGAATCCTTCAGACCGTATCTTCAGGGTCAGTTATAATGGACAAAGTCCCTGGTCATTCTTTTCGTCTTAAAAACCCTGGTCTTCTTTTTCCTCACAGACTCCTGGTCGTTCTTCTCCTTAAGTCGACCCCATATTTCAGAGGCCAACTCCGCTATGTTCACAAACATCGGGTCGGTCAGGCTCTAGATGCTGATCGGTCGGTTCTCATCCAACCTGGTCGCTCCAAATGCAGAAGACAACTGGTCGTTCTTCCTCTGTACTAGCCTAATCAGCCCGCATGTCCTGAATGATGCGCCGTCCTGTTCCCTCATCACCTGATCGGTCCGCTTCATAGCCTCAGTTTCCTGGTCGCTTGCAAGCCTCCTGGTCGTCTTTCTCTTCAACGAGGGCTCCTGGTCGGTCAACACAGTATAAAACAACTTGACAACTGGTGACAACTGGCAGTGGCATTCTCGTAAATACACAAAAATACCGACCAGAACCCTAAATACAAGATTTCAGCCACTCCTCCGCCTATAAATAACACCCTACCTCCATCATTTGAAGGGGACTTTTCTGGAAATACGTGGAGGTGCTGTCAAATTGCTTTTTGGGCTTCTTCAAGCATTCCAACACCTAATCTTCATAATCCAACAAAGATCAATGGAGCATGGAATCATGGCTTCCACAAAGGATGTATGATAGAGCATAAGGTCGAAGATCCATGGCAAAATCTTGATAATAAGGAGATTTCCTCGCTGTCCAAGATATTTCTCTACCATTCTTAGCAATTCAAATGGATGAATGCATGTCAAAAGAGCTCTTATGAATGTATAAGGGAGAAAATGTTGTAAAACTCTTGGTGAATAATAAAATTCTCTCTTAAGAGTGGACGTAGACCTCCTCAAAGGTCGAACCACTATAAACTCTTGTTTTCTTTCTATATTTTGATATTTTCATGTATTAGATATGGCCTCACATAATTAAAAATGGTATTCTTACGTCTTGCCTTTGAAAAGGTGACATGCTTCCTAAGCATCTCGCCTCCGATTAGGTAACACGTTAAGCGATACTTTGGTTGTTTTGCCAAATTTTGGTGTAAACACGTCGACTAATCTTCAAGCTTGGAAATAGAAACGGTACAAACTAAGCTGAGCTATTCCCTCCCTGACTACCTGGGGGGAAACGGAAGAAAAGAGGCGAAACAAACTAGGTCAGACATAAGTCTGGTAAGCTCAGTGATTACTAGCATGTAAACAGGTAAAAGGATCATGACATGAATAAACTGAATATAGGACAATACCATAGTAGCAACATAACCTAAGATAAGCATAAGATATGATAAGGCAAGGTAAACTGAATGTTATTCTACTCTTTCTTTGCTTCGTTATTACCCTTTTTTCATATTTCTTTATCTCTGCACCACCTAAATAGTGTCCCAACTGGTAATCTGTATAAAATGATCTTATGATAATGTGATCCCAATCCCCGCAATTGTGGTAGCCTTCAGGCGTACATCTATTATGAGGATTCCACCTAAATCGGCCTCATTTCCGTGAATATGTTAGATATACCCTTACCAACCTATCGATCGGCTCTCTACTTGTATTAATGTTCCTTGGGTCTGTGTCAATCGGCCCTCTCTTTCTTGTAGATACCCTGTTATGTTCCCACCACAAGGTATATCAACCCCTATGATAGCAACCCGACACGATTCAAGATGCACAGTGTATAACTACTGGTACCCAGTGCCTGCTTTTTCCACTCCTGGGTATGTGCACGCCCGCAATCCGTCGGAACCTATACTGACGAACCCCCTGCCTCTATTTTGACCGTTTATAATCAGCCCAGTAATTGTGCCACACCCTGCCTAGTTCAGGGTACCATGATACATCTATGTGGGTTACTTCTGAAACGAGTACACGTTACTAGGGTTTCCTACTGGTTAAGTTTGTGGGCCTATATATACAAATATTACCCACCAAAACGAGATGTACTTAACCCTCCAACTGATTCAGACTTGTTTATTTAACGTTTAAGTTTGTGGGCCTATATGTACTAATATTACCTACCTACACTAGATGTACTTAACCCCTTTCCACTTTTCAACTCAATTCATATTATTGGCTAAGCTAGTCTTAGCCCTATCCATTTTGCTCATGTAATATTGGTTAAGTGTTGTCCATTCATGTTAACTCAACCCACCCACTTATCATGTTATGTTGGTTAAGTGTTGTCCATTCATGTTAACTCAACCCACCCAATGATTATGTCATATTGGTTAAGTGTTTCTTATTAACTTAACCCTTCTCATTCATTATGTTTTATTGGTTATGTGTTTCTTATTAAGTTAACCCTGTTCATTCACCATGTTATATTGGTTAAGTGTTTCCCTTTAACTTAACCCCACTCGTTCATCATGTTATATTGGTTAAGTGTTTCTTATTAACTTAACCGCATTCGTTCATCATGTTATATTGGTTAAATGTTTCTTATTAACTTAACCCACCCACTTATCATGTTACATTGGTTAAGTGTTGCCTTCTTGTGTTACTTAACCCTACCACATGTCATGTTATACTAGTTAAGTGTTGCCCTCTTGTGTTACTTAACCCTACCACATGTCATGTTATATTGGTTAAGTGTTGCCCTCTTGTTTTAACTTAACTCTACTGCACATCATGTTATATTAGTTAAGTGTTGCCCTCTTATTTTAACTTAACCCTATAATTCTTAGCATGTCTGTTCATTAGCATTAATTAATTAATTCCTTAGTCTCTCACATTGGAACTGTTGTTTTGCGGTTGCTGGATGAGCCGGGCAGTTCCGGGCAGACTTCTACTGCAAACTCATTCCAACCATGGGTTTTGGGCTAAGTGCGCTAATCTCTCACATTGGATCTATGTTGTTGCGGTTACTGGATGTGTCGGGCGGATCCGGGTAGTTTTACACCGCAACTCAATCTAACATTGGGTTAGGCATGTTCACCTTTTAGTCAACTTACGTATTTGTCAAATATGTCCAAACCTAGATTTTTTTATACTAATTATCCCAAATTCACCAAACTAGTCGTGTTCCAATTGTTAAGTTATGCCCAACAA
Source organism: Allium sativum (assembly GCA_030737875.1). Lineage (NCBI taxonomy): Eukaryota > Viridiplantae > Streptophyta > Magnoliopsida > Asparagales > Amaryllidaceae > Allium > Allium sativum. The sequence continues at coordinate 35,243,526 of JASFAX010000020.1, read as the reverse complement.
AACCAATTGCAAGTTAGGACCCACAAATTCAATTACAAGTCATCACCCAAAATAGGTTACAACCAATCTTCCCAAATTTGCAATAATAGTCATGCCCTAAAATCACAATATACATTATGTTTGGCATCCCAACTGATAGTTATGCCTAATCTAGATTTAGTGTTCCAAATTACAGTTTACGCCCAATCTAGATTTAATATTTCAATTTACCCTAAGTTCGCAACAATAACAATTATGCCCCCAAATCACAAGTTACAATTTATGTCCCATTATTGCCAAATAGATTATTCCCCAATATCCCCACATTCCAATCGCACGTATAATAAGATTCCATCTAGGTTCCGAATGAATCTAGTATTCAAAAAATAGTCTAAAAGGGTAAAAGAGAAGGGACACAAGAATTGACATAACCATGTAAAGGTATATCAACATAAGGTTCATGGTTTCAAATAGATTTGTTATACATTGACCGCAAATATGAAAAACTGGTAAGTTACATCATAGGCATATAGATTCGACAGAATTTAACATAAAAGTGTTACCAATTTGATGTACAACATGATAGGCCTAATTCTATCAAACACAATAACCTCATAGGCATAGGTATTTTCAGTTTTGTCAAAAGGATAAGCATGAATCAAAATTGATTATCTTACAATTAGGCATAGTTCTAGATCCGATTCATCACAATCATGATTTTTATTAAGATAAGTGTTTAGATCTGAATAATAACTGAACTTCTAGAAAAAGGATAATTCTTGTATTCTGGGATCTGATTTCTAAATTAGTTATGCTAATCCTTTGATGTAGACGTTTGATTCTCTAGTTTTGATTTCGTTTAGAGCTTTCTAACTTGATTTCTTCTTTAGAGAAAAATGGAGGCTATGCTAGTTTGGTCGTGTAAAACATGATGGCTTCTTAGAGCAAGAATATGAGGTTTAGGGTTATGGTGATTATATAGAAGTTTAGATTAATGTGAGCCTTTAGACCAACATAGGAGTAATCAGAGCCATCCAGACCAAATAGAGCTAACCATAAGTCAACACATATGCCCTAATGACTCAGAAATCGACCATCAGGCCAAACAGTGAAGGCCACATCAGCTCAGGGCTCAGAAAAATCGTCACATGAAGCTGATCAAAAAAGGATCGACTCCCTACAGGGGGGTCGACATCTATGTCGACTCCCCTATAGGGGGGTCGACACCTATGTCGACTCCCCCTAAGGGGGTTGACACTCTGAGCGGGAATTTTCCTACTCAACCTGTTCCGCTGGAATTTCAAATTTTGAACTCGGTTTGTGATTTTTAATTATTATTTATATTTTCTGTATAAACTTGAAATCTTCTAAACTCCATAACTTCTTCATACAAAGTCTGATTCCTGCAAATTCGGACTCTATCTCAAGCAGAATTCCGAGACGAATGCAATGGCGCAAACAGTTTCCCGTAATTCTTCTTCTAAAAATTAAGTGTTCTTAGATTTAATATTCATAGAAAATACGGGGTGTTACATTCTCCACTCCTTAAAGGATTTCGTCCCCGAAATCTCTAAGTTAAGAAGAATGTATCCTAACATCCAACATCCATCTACTCAACCATCAATCACAGGCATCCATTGCCCTTAAAAGACTTCTAATGCTTTCATGATCATATGCATAGTGTGTGTACATGCCCTTATAAAATGCAAAATCAGGCGGTCTACTGATTCAGTTGACCTCCTTAATGTAAATCATGATAGTGCCATGAGTCCATTATGTATGCAATTATTCCTAATCGTACTTTATAACTTTTACATGAGTGCACGATCATTCATAAAAATGCAACATCCATATGATAACACATCAAGTTTCAATTCATATACAAATACATACATTCATATGCATATGCAATATGAAAGTGACTGAGCCGATCTAGTGTCTAATGTGTGTGTGTGCGTATGCATCCACGAGCAACCACTAGCGACCACTTGCAACCATCAATCATAACATGTTTCAAACACATCTTTACATACATTGGATTTAACCTAATGATCGAAGATATGACATAGAGGAAATAAAAAGATAGAAACAAGTATGCATAAAATTCCTAAATAGAGATCAAGGATATACCCTCAAGAAAAAGGGTATAATGCAGGCGTATTTTCTTTAGTCTCCCACGTCATGTCTTCTTGAGCTTCACTCCACTATACTCTAACTACTTTGACTTCACGATTATGAATCTTCTTGACCTCGATTTCCAAATCTCACTAGTAAAGATAGGATCTCGTTCACTTACTGCGCTAGAGGGTATCCCATGTAGTCGAACTATCTTTCCAAGATAAACAGATGTTAACCATGATACCAAGTATATATACTAAGATGATTAGAGGTCTCTCCTCTACTTGGCTTACCCATCATGTCACATATATGAGGGTCTTCTTCTTACGATGTTCCAATTGTGTCCAAAGGCGTAGGTTGCACCTCCAGCATTGCTAACAAACCAGGTACAAAATCAAAAGAGGGTCTAAAGTCAAAGGTTGCTATGTTCTCCAAGTTTTGGCTTTCCACAAAGAGGGGACTTAAGGTTAGCTTTTTCCCTTCGGGCACTGTCAAGACTGGGGTTGTTGTAAAGGTTCTCTTCAGTCGTTGGAAAGCAACATCACAAATGAAATCCCAAGCAAAAGTTATATTCTTCTTCGTCAATCTAGTAAGTGGGGTTGATACCTTCACAAAGTCTTTAATTAACTTCCTATACCAGCCTGCTATTCCAAGAAAATTTCTTAATCCCGTTGCATTCCTTGGGACCTTCTATTCTTGCACCGCAACTACTTTTGCCGGATCTACTGTTATCCCTTACTTGGATATCACATGTCTTAGAAACCTTACTTCTTCTCTCCAAAATGATATTTAGAGAAGCTAGCCTTAAGCTGATGCGCTTGGAGGGTATCCGAGACTTTCCTTAGCTGCAAAGCATGTTTTTCCTCACTCTTAGAGAAAACCAAAATATCATCTATGCACAAATGAAGTGAACCATCCGCCTTTGTAGAGAAAACAACTGGAGCACCCCATTCAGAAATACTTCGCCTTATGAACCTTTTCCCAAGTTATGCCCAACAAAGCCAATTGCTAGTTAGGCCCCAAAAATTCAATTACAAGTTGTCACCCATAATAGGTTACACCCAATCTTCCCAAATTAGCAATAATAGTCATGCCCCGAAATCACAATATACATTATGTTTGGCGTCCCAACTGAAAGTTATGCCTAATCTAAATTTAGTATTTTAACTTATAGTTTACGCCCAATCTAGATTTAATATTTCAATTTACCCTAAGTTCGCAACAATAACAATTATGCCCCCAAATCACAAGTTACAAATTATGTTCCACTATTACCAAATATATGATTCCCCAATATCCCCGCGTTCCAATCGCACATATAATAAGATTCCATCTAGGTTGCGAATGAACCTAGAATTCATAAAATAGGCTAAAAGGGGAAAAGAGAAGGGACACAAGAATTGACATAACCATTTAAAGGTATATCAACATAAGGATCATGGTTTCAGATAGATTTGTTGTACATTGACTGCAAATATGAACAAACTGGTAAGTTACAGCATAGCCATATAGATTCAGTATAATTTAACATAAAAGTGTTACTAATTTGATGTACAACATGGTAGGCTTAATTGTATCAAACACAATAATCTTGTAGGCATAGGTATTTTCAGTTTTGTCAAAAGGATAAGCATGAATCAAAATTGATTATCTTACAATCAGGCATAGTTCTAGATCCGATTCATCATAGTCATGATTTCTATTAAGAAAAGTGTTTAAATCTAAGTAATAACTGAACTTACAAAAAAAGAATAATTCTTGTATTCTGGGATCCGATTTCTAAATTTGTTATGCTAATCCTTTGATGTAGACATTTGATTCTCTAGTTTTGATTTGGTTTGGAGCTTTCTAACTTGATTTCTATTCTAGAGAAAAATGGATGCTATGCTAGTTTGGCCATGGACAGCATGACGGCTTCTTAGAGCAAGACAGTGAGGTTTAGGGTTGAGGGTTGGGGTGATTATATAGAAGTTTAGATTAATGTGAGCCTTTAGATCATCCTTAGAGTAATCAGAGCCATCCAGACCAAATAAAGCCAACCAAAAGTCGCCAAACATGCCTTAATGACTCAGAAATCGACCATCAGGCCAAATAGTGAAGGCCACATCAGCTTATGGCTCAGAAAAATAGTCACAGGAACCAAATCAAAAAGGAGTCGACTCCCTACAGGGGGGTCGACACCTATGTCGACTCCTCCTTGGGGGTCGACACCCTAAGCGGGAATTTTCCCACTTAGCCTATTCTGCTGGAATTTTGAATTTTGAACTTGGTTTGAGATTTTTTATTATTATTTATATCTTCTGTATAAACTAGAAATCTTCCAAACTCCATAACTTCTTCATACGGAGTCAGATTCACGCAAACTCGGACTCTATCTCAAGCAGATTTCCAAGACGAGCACAATGGCGCAACACGTTTCCCTTAATTCTTCTTCTAAAAATTAAGTGTTATTAGATTTAATATTCACAGAAAATACAGGGTTTTACAATATGGAAGGGTGCTACATATTGGAACCGATTTGGAGTGATTTGGAGCTATTCTCAATTATGGTGGAATAAAACGTTTGAATGGACAAATCGACTATTATTCGTTATTAACGACCAAAGTGAGGAAAACTCAATGACTCTGTCTAGTTTATTATTTTATAAACGTAATCTGTTACCCATAATAGAATGTCAAATTGAGAAACAACTTTGTTGGAATGGCTTTCTTTTTTTCAAATCCAAATTGGTGCTCAATCAAAGCAACTCTCCCTATTCGAGATAAGAAAAACTTCGGCGTCATTACTTCATTGCTGAAAAACCTAATTCCTTCACTTTCTATTCTTTTTAATTCGCTAATACTCTAATAACTGTCGCATCAATGCATTTCCCCACTGCCAAACGGCCCAAATCTAATTCCTTCACTTCTATTCTCTTTATCCCCAAATCCAACTTCCGTTTAATTTTGCTTTTCCAAATCGAATTCTTATTCAAGAATTAATCTTGTATGATTTTCCACTGTGATGACCTGGGTAAATAGATTTGCTAATATATGGCAGTGGTTTCAAATTTATACCTTGGGGTAACCGTCGAGGACGAGCAAAGTTATCATCGCGTCGTTCCTACTGCTACCCGCCTCTTCCACCGTTTTCTTCTACTGGCGAACTTATCTTCGACAGCATTTGTGGTACGCCGTTAACCCTTTATTCATCTTTCTTTCTGGTGACATAATGAATAGTAACCATGTCAATCTGTTTACAACCATTTGTGTCAATTTCAGTTTTTGTTGTGCGTGCCAATATATACGATTTCTGATTGTAGGTAAGTACTGGACTGATTACATCTGCAATTTGATTTCTCCTTCCATAGGTACCTTGTTGTACAATAGTGGCCCGAGTTGAGCAAGTCCTAATTCATGATATAGTCTGGTAGAGAATCTTTAGGTAATGAGAATTTTGTACAACATCTGAATTTACTTAAATTTTTATTTTTCAATCAGTCCTACTTAAGCCTTTGTGCAATTTAACTATCTACCTGCTAGCATTAACAATATGATATGAGGGTTGTCTTATACCGGTAATAACTATGTACACTTCCGACGAACATCAAATTTCATGAAACTAATAGTTATGACTTACTGATTCGTTTAAATTATGCTAACTTAGACCAATGCATGTCACTTTCTAATCCTTAGTTCAGACTGGGTCATTTATATTCTTAATTGATCAAAGCAATTTATTATCCTATTCGTGAAGGATGAATTCAGCGGTCCTTAGTTCCTCTTATGTCCTCGTATCTGTCACTTGCAATAAATATACTAATAGCACCGAGAACAAGTGTGATGTAAATAAGTGCATTTTAAAAGTCTATAACATCGGCTAAATTGTGCTTAGGGAATGGCAATTTAATATAAAGGCATTCACCTGTAACCTTATTCTTCTCAGCTATGTAATTATGTTTCCATCAATGTACCGTCTTTTAAATTCTCATGAATAAAGGCGTACCTTTTCATATTTATAGATTGTTTGCATTAGCTGTAAAATTAATATTTCTGTCAATGTACTACTTGCTATGTACTCATTTGCCTATCAAATATTATATTTTCTTATTTTATTACACCAAAAGCATGTGATATACGATGTCCAAAGCTCATTTTGTTCAAGTTGCATGTTCTGGTAACGTAACCCAGTCTTTTGAAAGGAACATGTTGCTACTTCTTTAATAACCTTAAGTGGTTTTCATCACATTTATTTTTTAACTGTATTTGTCAGATGCATTAGTAATATAGGAGATATGAAATCCAAATATCATTGCGAGGTCAGAACGATATAGTTCAAACTATATAGTTTCTTAATTGGCAGCATATATATTGTGCATAATCCGCTTGAACATGGGATTTTGACCATGATCTTTTTTGTTTCTATTTTTTTGTTTTTTTATTGCTATCATATCTAGTCTTGAATCTCAAGTGGATTTTATCACATTTATTTTTTAAACTATGTACGTAGAATGCAGTACTAATATAGGAGGTATAAAATCCAAGTGTCACTACGAGGTCAGAACTATAGAGTTTCTTAATTGGCAACATAAATATTGTGCATAACCCGCTTGAACATGGGATTTTGACTACGATTTTTTGTTTTGTTTTTATTTTTCAATTTTTTTATTTCTATCATATCTGGTATTGTAGTATTATGGTGGTTGTGAATAAAACCATGTTATGTTAGTGTGGCTTCTAATTGCACATTATGTTATGAATTTTTCTAGCAATTATAATGCAGAATTTGTATTCCTCAAAGATTTATTTATGCAAACTTTGAAAAAAAATCATTTATTAGGTTGGTAATGTGTGAAAGTTAAAAATATTTTCCTATGCAAATGAATTTCTTAATCTGTATTTGGTAACTATCAATTTATAATTTCATTGGTAATTGGTAACTGATAATTTTAGCTAGCTTATTCCTTTTCATTTATTGTAACAGTTTATAAGTTAATATTTCTCTAAATATAGCGATGTGTAGTCTATGAAACATTCTGATTAGTAACATATGTTACTAATGTTAATAGTTATCTGTTTATAACTGTTTCTTCCTATTGGTATTGTTGGTTGTGTGCCAATATATACGATTTCAAAGTATTTGTAAGTGCGGAACGACTTACATCCGCAGTTAAACTTGATAGGCATTGTGTGCAATATTTAATAAGCATTGTGTGCAATATGTAATATTTGTTGGACTTTTCCTTTTTTGCTTTGTTGATTCAGTTGTACTTACCAGCTAATTACATTATGGCTTTATAACTCTATTTCATATGTTTAGTATTTGACACTATATATAATGCATCAAAATTGCAAAAATGGATAGATTAGAACCGAACCTAGAATACTATACTGATTTATGATTGCATTTCTATGTCATTTTTGTAAGGTTAATTTAAGAACATTAATTATGCATATGCTCTCCAATAAGCCGATTCTGTCAAATATTATATTTGCTATTTAAAATATGGCCATGTACATGATATTTTTGGTAAGAACATTAATATTTTGATAAATAAAAAGGTTGTATAATGTCTGCAATAAATAAAAATGAGTGATATTTTTCCCTAATTAGTGAGCTAAATATATAATACCATTTTTGGCTAAACAAAGTAATTCAATTGGGTGAATACGCCGAATGAATGATACAAAATTTCCATGTTTATCATTCTACATATCATTTCAAATCTTCTATTGCAGTTTGGAAAAGTAAGAATCAAGTATTTTTGTATTTGACGTCGATTTATATTCACCGATATAATGTACTAAAATCAATAGTGATTAGTTTGTTATTTATAAATTGGGTTACAGGCTAATTTGTGCATTGGTAACAACTATACTAAAGTTCAGAAATGTATTTATTATTAAAATATTAAACTATTTTACCATTCCTATGGCACCCATGGGATTAGAACCTCCGACTTCTCGGAAAGTACCACCACGCACTAACCACTGTGCTAAAAGATATTTGTGTTAGCTTTTTGAGAGGGGTGTTATAGACTACCCGCCTTAAAGAGCCCAACGTCCTCGTTGGCTCATATCACTCGCTACCCAGGCATTGTGCATGTAACCCACATCAGTACCACGCCGACTGACATCTGCAGCATTACACACACAATTCCGGTTGGGTATTGGCTCTGATACCAAATGTGACACCTACGGGATTCGATCCCCCGACTGATCGGAAAGCAACACCACGCACTAACCACTGTGCTAAAAGATTTTTGTGTTAGCTTTTCAAGAGTGGTGTTACAATTCCCTAAAAGAATTTTGCCTTTTTCATTATCTCGATTAACAATTTGGTTTAATGTAGTGTATCCAAACTAACCCAAAATTGGTCTAAATACTTATTCATTTGTTGTTGTATTAGTCCCAAATAATCTAAGTTAGTTTACATATCTTCCCACTACTCAATTGTAGTACATACAAATATATGTACTAACAAAAACATGATAAGAAGTATTATAATTTTTTTTTTTGGAATAAATCTTTTTGCACAATGTGATATTGATTAAAAATGCGTATCTATAAACAGTTATATGGTTTCTGATCCAAACCAAGATTAATATGACTTGCACTTCTGCAGTGGATGGAAAACATGTATCATTAACCTTTAACATTGAATACACTAATTCTTCTAATTATACATCTTGATTTGATTGTACGATAATCTGTTATACATAATACTGCTATGGTTATTTAATCTTCATATTGGTGAATATGATGCTAAGTATAATGAATAGATAAATATTAGAGATAATTTTAATGTCATTTTATGATGTTTGCGTAAGCATATCCTGTAACAACCCAAATTTTTGACCGTTCAAATCGACAATAAGCCACACATGTCGACCCAAACAAATCGAAAATGCATGTAGTTATTGGGAAAAGAAGAAAAAGAAAGAAAGAAGAGAAAAACAATAACATAATCTCATAGCGGAAGGACAACATATAATTACCAAATAGCAGTTGAAATGTATACTGTGATTATAACATACAATGATTATCAGAGTTACAAATACATATGGATGTACATAATAAGAAGCGGAAATAAATGCAGTGGTTAAACCATACACATAATAGATATATATGCCAAACTTCGCCTTCGTCCTCCAAGGCAAGGGAATCTTCGCTAACTGCAACATCTGCTGACCCGAGCGTATTGCATAAAAAGAAAACACAACAAACACTCGGATCAGCACTAAATCATCCTCATATTAGTTAAATCAAAATACGAAATAATATCACTGTCATGGGTGCAGTAACTCAAGAGATGTTACGGGATTTTCCCATCTCTCAAGGATCCATTAAACTAATACATAGATAGTATAATACGCTGTTATGATAGAGTCTACTCAGTAAAGTATAAATACTGAAAATAGCGTAAGCGGGATTAAATTTTTACCCTTACACCTTTTATAATACCGTAGTCTATACAGTACCGTAAACCCACCGTAAACGATGGCATCAGAGGAAACTCCATAAGTACGATACAAATCAAAATCGTATGGGGCTCGATAAGGATAATATGACAAGGCACTCGAGGCAATGCCTAGGGTAGGATTCTACCAATTGCACACCCGGACCGGTGGTAACGCATAGCAGCCACTACCGCCCACCTCGGAACACACTCCCAAAGACATAAATGTGCCTAAATCATCATCATCATCATAGTCATAGAAATAATATCGAAGAAGTGTGTCCGATTAAAGGTGCTACCTCAGTTAGTCACGGTATAGATCCTGTTTTAGTCATTTTAATTCTGATCGGAAGGTCAGGGCTATTTCGTCCTCGATCATCTTCTTCGATTCAATAATCGCCTCCAATTCATTATACTCAGTCTCGATACATCATAACGTTCACAGTTGTCAAAGTGGTATTGACACTGACAGAGAGTATGCCTTATGTCGACTCCGGACTCTTTAACAACCAACGCTTACGTCTTTCACATCGGTCGGTTCTTTTACATTTGTCAAAGGTTCGCTTCATATCAAAATATCATATTCTGTTTCGAACCAATTTTATATTCAAACAAATAAATTTTCATATCGACAAATCATAATCTTACCCGAACCGATTATATTCTAAAACTAGAATATATTTCATATCATTATATTATAATCATATAATATTTCAAAACGACTTATATTCAAATAGAATAAATTTATCTCAAAGATTTCAAATTATCACGGATTCTTATCTCAACTCCATTTGGACCAGCGGTTCAAACTCAAGCATTTCCATTCGGAAGAATTTTATATTTCTAGAAACACTGGTAAACTAAATGTTTATATATAATGATAACAATAGTAATAATAATAATAATAAAATAAAATTTATACAAATAAATATATAGATATACATATAGGATATAGTAATTAAAATAAATCAGTAATTTAAATATTTTATATCTACTTAAAAATATAGGTTTACTAGAAAATTTAGAAAAATGAATTGTAAGGAAAAATTTATTTAAAATATACAATAGTTATAAGTCAAGGCAAGTAATAAATTTAAAGCCAGAAGAATTATTTGGAATCAAATGCATAAATATATTTAAAACAAATTTCTCTAATCAAAATCTTTCCTTCCTTCCAAATTTCAAATACTTGAGTCTATCCTCCGGTCTCAATGGAGCTCTCCATATCTCGTTTCAACCCCGTTCAAAACAACTATTTGATTTCAAGAGTTCAAATATATATTCAAACTGAGTTAAAACGACACAGATACCCTCGATTTCCAAATTTCCCAAAAATTAGATTACATAAGAATTTATATTTCTACTAATCCAAACTCTTAATTTGAAAGGAATTTTAAATCATATTCAAATCCCAATATAAACGTTTCCACTTTGTTTTGGAAAACTCCTTTAACCCCTTTTTAGTCAACATCCCAGTTCAGAATCTTTAAAGAATTGAATTATCGAGTATCGGTACATTCCTTTAAAGGGAAAATTCTATCAAATAAAATTTCAAATCTTTAAAATCATTTAACAAACCGATGTCTGTATATAATTATATATCCAATGGCAAGTGATTTTAATTTAATTTCTTGATATTTCAGGGATGGATCTATCATTCCAATCCAAATCAGGGTCACAGAGATTTATCATTTCACTCTGTGTTCTTAATTTATTTTATCGATAAATCCCAGGTTCATTAGATGCCCATAACATCAAGGGTAAATGGGATTTATCGTCACAATCAACATGCATTACCATATACTGAAATAAAGAGCATTTTAAAAATGTCACTATAAATTCAGTAATAAATTTCAATCAACATCCATCACAACAATTTCACTCAACTGATTCAGCATTAAACTGTTTCAGGATTTAACAAGGGTTCGAATTCAACTAGAGATTTAAATTAAATTAAATAACAAATCATTTACTTAGATTGCATGTTAACACACTTGCATGTCAAATTTAAACAACACATCAACAATCCAACACAACCATGCAACCAAACTTATTTCATAATTTAATTAAATAAATATGGGAAATAATTCAATATTTCGTGAGTGAGAAATCACTCACCTTTGCATCCACAGTTGATCGAACGTCCAACTTAGGGCCAAAATTTGACAGTCACCAAACGCAACGAAACCCATACCAAAACGTCCGCAATTCTGCCACGATCCCAACGCAACAAACTGCGTCCAAATCCGAATCCATACGAAGAAGTTATGAGCATTTTACGGTTTGAATTTAAATATATATATATATAAATTAATATAAAACCCTCACCCAACCATCACTTGACACGTCAGCAGGCCCCCCATTCATCTTCCCACTCCTATTCCCCAGCTATAGTACCACCAACGTGAAAAGAACCCATATGCCTCCAACTTTGACCGACGAGAACCCCCTCCTCCAACCGAGCTAGGACAGGCGGCCACCACCAACGGCGAGCTCAGCTAGAGCCGCTCCTCCCAGCCTCGGTCCGATGAATTCCGGTGCCCTCAATCGGTCGTGCCAACAAACCCTATATCCACCGTCTTATGCCTTCAACCACCAAATTCGACCACCCCGCTCGACCAGAAAATCTCTGACTGCCTCCAAAACACTCGTGTGGACGTTCTCAACAAAACCCATATACCGATTTCTGAAATCAAAGCCAAAATCGAAAATCCCCAAAATTAAGGCTAGGGTTTTTGAAAATCAGAGAGTTTGACCACAAATTCTAACCAAACCGTTCAATGCATGTCACAACAAACTATTGATCTGAGCTCTACTAGTTGAGAGCTTCGAAATGGTATATAATACTCTATGGTTTGAAGAGATTTCATTTTCAAGTTATGAATTTTATTTAAAGCTAGGGTTTTGAAATTTTTGTTCAGCCATTAAGAAGAGAAATAGATGGAGGAAGTGTACGTGTAATGAAAATGGCTGATGGAGTGGAATGGAGTTTCTTTATATATGTATATATAAGGTCCACTATAAGAACAACCAATTATCCACTTATATTAATTCTATTCGTGTTTTCTCCAATACGGTCAAACGACAAGTCGGATAGTAACGCAGATTGAGATCCTACTATAATTCACCGTTCTGGTTCTGATGGCGCCAATTTCGTTGAATTCCGAGACAGTTACCATAACCGTTAAATTTCACAGTAAATTAATTAAATAAAATATTCAATTTCTCAATTAACTGTTTTAATTCAAATTTAAATATTCGTTAAATCCAAATTTAATTAAATTATAACTTAAATAAATTGTACAATAAATTTCACACATTTTAAATCAAATTTTGATTGTTTAAATTTCTGATTCAAATTTCAGTTATTATTTCTCCACTTAGAATTCTTCATTTACCAATTAAATTTGAATTTCCATTTTAAACTAAATAACTCAAGTCATTTAAATAATTAAAATATGAATTTCCAAATTTCACAAATTCTATAATTAAATTCACATATTCTAAGTTCCTGAAAAAATTTATCTATCCATTTAGACTTATATTTCAATTATTATTATTAAATAACTTAGAATTTCACCAATTCACCAATTTAAATTTAAATTTAAATTTCCCCTTTAACTTGACCAACTAAAATTCCAATTAATTATTAAAAATATTAAATTCCCTTTTTCAACATTCTTAATAACTAAATTTGAAAATTTTAAATTTTTCCCAACCCAAAAATCCTCATCATTATAAATCATCTAATTTGATTTTTAACCCATGTTATTCAACTTATCTAATTAAATTCAAGTTTTAAATATGCGAAAAATTATGGGATGTTACATTCTCCCCCACTTATAATCTTTTCGTCCTCGAAAAGAGAACGAGATAAGGTATTAAACAACTCATACTTTCAAACCCATACTTATAAAATAATATTTATAAAATAAGTCATATAGTCGTAAAATATCATAAAATTTTCTAACTCCCAAAATCACGAAAAATTTCGGTAGCATCTCCTTTGTACGGAGAGGTCCGGAAAAATCAAAATACATATATAAATCTAAATATTCATCTCATCACTCGATGAGGCATCCCAAACAGGGGAAAACAAAAATATAAAACCACCAAAACTTTGTAACACATTTACGTACCTTTCATTGGCGTATATTTACATTTTTATTACCTTAGCATTTAGCGTTTAGCGCAAGCGAGCTCCGAAGCGTAGTGCGACTTCCTTAAACCTGCTACATATTCACATACACATAAGAATCAATCATACATACAATATATCAATCGTATACAACTTACACGACATATATCGACCATTTAAATTCCAAAACCAAGATATTCAAAACAGACCAGTGAACAAATTGAAGTTTATCGCCCTTTAGATAGGGGAATTAGACTAAAACATACAAGGCAAAAGTTGAAGCATTTGTTTCAGGCTTTTTGAATTGTCCAGATTCGTCAAATTCGGATAATTCGTTCAAAAGTTATGGCAGTTTTAGCGAAGGCGAAAGCTTCAGCACAGGCAAATAAAATTGCAGATCTGAATTGTTCAACCCAGTTTTTACCCATTTAAATCTCAGAATTTTACATAGCATAATAGGGAAAAGTTTTGGTTTATATCCTAAGCTTTCCGAATTGTACTCGAACATTAAAATCCAACATTCTGTTAGGAAGTTATAGCCAAAACAGTATAGGTATATGCTTCAGATTTTAAATTTTCTGCGCATACAACTATAACTAATTCATGGATTTCAACTTAATAAACATGGAAATTAGTCAAGGTGCCATTAACTAAAGTTTTAATTCAGTTTCTAAGGTTTCCAAAAAGTCCGAAATCGTTAAATTCCAATCAGCAATTCAAAAGTTATGGTCATTTTAGTTTCGGCATATCGAATAGTTCAGATTCTTGCATAAACATTGATTTATATTTGGAGTTTCAACCTTTCGGATTTTAAACTTAAGCAACACTTAACCATTTATAAAGGGTGATCGCTCCAATACTCTCATACTTTTATTGCTTTAATATATTCATGCTCATTTCACTTTTATTAAATGAATTTCCATTCCATTACTTATATTCCATTATCGTCTATCTTATTTGAGTTTACTTCCAACTCACCCACTTCGTCCATTCTCGTTTGTCCATTCGATCCTTTACATTTACTACATTATCCGAGAATGGATTCATATTCAAGTACTTTCTTTATTCCAATAAAATTTCTATTTTTTTCTCATTTCATTCTCAAGCATTAAATTCCGAATGAACTTGAATTCATTTTTAAAATTTCCAACGGACTTGATTACGTTAGATCTTTAATTCATTACCATGAATCAATATGTCAAAATTTAACTCATTTCTTTTCTAAGTACTAAATTCTCTAGCAACCATTATATTGTCCTCTAAGTTAACTCTTTTCGAGACAATACACTTAACTCGAACTAAATTTGTTCTTATTCCATATTTCAGTTGCTTGTTCACTTTCCTAACCATACCCTTAATCATTATCTTATTAACTTATTCCCATTTCCATTTTAAGTGAAAGTTTATTCCATTTCTCGAATCATTAATAACTTTCGAATCATGGTTTGAATTAAGGGTTGTTCAACTCAAATTTGTATTTAGTTCTCAAACCATTCTTATTTTCCTAAGTTAAACCCTATTTAACTTGATTTCCGCACGACTTAAGTTATATTTTTATTCGACAAAAGTTTTAATTCCATTCATTTCATTATTTATACCAAGACTTATACTTCATATACTATTCAAATAAGATTTACCCCATTTGGATTTCGTATGCTTTAACTTCACATATATACTAACTTGCCGTTTATTTATATTTATTAGCAAGTCACGATTTAGTAACTAATTTAAATCCCTTTCCAACTAGTTCTCGACTAATTTCACTTACTTATTTATTAACCAAAGCATAGGCTATTTCCTTTCTTATTTACACACTAAATCTTCCATTTCATTCTGGGTTGACCTTAGTCTAGTTTTAATTCATAGTTAACTTACATGTTTCTCTAACACTTATATCAACTAAATTTGGAATTTGCTAAGCTTAATTATCGCTCACCTTGAGCGTTTCAACGACCATTTCTTTCTCTTATAATACTTAAGTCTGTTTCTTAGTTTAAAAATCTAAATTCTAACGCATCGAGTTATCTTAATACATATTCAACATTATTAGCTAAGGTGAACTTAAATACCTTGATTCCGGGTTTAAAACCAAATTTAAAATACTATATGTACTTATGTTATTTTATGGAAAACCATACCATATAATATTATATCTGAATCCCTAATTTAACAAAGAATATAGATTTTTTTTTTTCGATTCTAGTTTAATTTAAACCCAATCTTAACAACATATACTAATACCCTTATACAAAACCTATACTATAGGAAATTCAATCCAAACTCCTTTTCAAACTAGTTAAATTTAAATTCAACCTTTAAATAACATATACTATTACTTTTATATATGTTATACCATATGGAATTAATTCAAAATCCTTTGTCAAACCCAATTATAATGATAATTGAGTGGTCTCTCCCCCACTTAGACTCTTCAGAATAAACGTCGATAATGCGTGCACTCATTACCGAAGTCATTCTGATGTCCGAGAAGGGATTATACACTCATCTTGTTCAAAAAAATCCTTTGAAACCATTTCCCTTTCGAAAGCACTTACCAAATTACCATATTTCCCAAAAATCCTGGCAAATCCATTTTCAAACTCCAGAATCAAATACTCGAGTTCATTTCTATCTTATTCCTAAGATATATTTGCCTAAATATCTTTTATACCTATTATTTTTTAAAACCTTTTTACCATTTAATTAGTCCCGTCCATTTGATTTATTACTTAATCAACCACCGATAATATATTTGATATATTCAAAATATAATCGAAAACCATATCATGTCGATCATTCTGTTCGATTATTTAGAAATTCCTATCGATTCTATGGCGTCCCATATATCGACCAGAACCTATAAATATTCAACAGAACAATCAACACAATATAAAACCATTTCATATCAAAAATACTAGTACGCTCCCTCATATATACTCTCAAACTCATTCTAGGGCGTTTCTAACCCTATCACTAATGAGTTTATTCCCAAACAGAGCCAAGGTTATCACTAACCGATGCTCTGATACCAAATTGTAATGACCCAAATTTTTGACCGTTCAGATCGACCATAAGCCACACATGTCGACCCAAACAAATCGCAAATGCAGGTAGTTATTGGGAAAAGAAGAAAAAGAAAGAAAGAAGAGAAAAACAATAGCAGAATCTCACAGCGGATGGACAACATATGATAATCAAATAGCAGTTGAAATGTATACTGTGATTATAACATTCAATGATTATCAGATTTACATATACATACGGATGTACATAATAAGCAGTGGAAATAAATGCAGTGGTTAAACCATACTCATAATAGATATATACGCCAAACTTCGTCTTCGTCCTCCAAGGCAAGTGAATCTTCGCTAACTGCAACATCTGCTGACCCGAGCGTATTGCATAAAAAGAAAACACAACAAACACTCGGATCAGCACTAAATCATTCTCATATTAGTTAAATCAAAAAACGAAATAATATCAGTGTTATGGGTGCAGTAACTCAAGAGATGTTACGGGATTTTCCCATCTCTCAAGGATCCGTTAAACTAATACATAGATAGTATAACACGCTGTTATGATAGTGTCTACTCATTAAAGTATAAATACTGAAAATAGCATAAGCGGGATTACATTTTTACCCTTACACCGTTTATAATAACGTAGTCTATACAGTACCATAAACCCACTGTAAACGATGGCATCAGAGGGCACTCCATAGGTACGATACAAATCAAAATCGTATGGGGCTCGATAAGGATAATATGACAAGGCACTCGAGGCAATGCCCAGGGTAGGATTCTACCAATTGCACTCCCGGACCGGTGGTAACGCATAGCAGCCACTACCGCCCACCTCGGAACACACTCACAAAGTCAAAAATGGGCCTAAATCATCATCATAGTCATAGAAATAATATCGAAGAAGTGTGTCCGATCAAAGGTGCTACCTCAGCTAGTCATGGTATAGCTCCTGTTTTAGTCATTTCATGTAGTAACCCGGATTTTCGGCGACTTTGGTTATCGACGTAAGCTCGACGTCGATAACCAAAACTTCGAAAAATCCCGGTAATTAATGAAAGAAAATAGAAGGTGAGAATAGATAAGATAGAACTTATAGAATAGAAGAAGAAGAAATCATCATCCGAGTAAACACGAATCTCACAGCGGAACGAATAAAATATAACATAACATATCTTTGAAATAACATCAGTATATGTATACAATAACACTTATCAGAGTACAACACTTACAACAACAGCGGAAATAATAATAGCTATAGAATCCTAAAGCCTACTGCACCACGCTCTTCCAATATATCTGTAAATTCCTGTCTACATGACTGCCCATACAAATTTAGGCACCCAAGAGTTTAGGGAAAACAACAAAGTAAACTCCGGGTCAGTCATGGGACTGGTGTGAGTAAAAACAGTTTAAAACAGGTATATGAACAAGTAAACGATATCTCATAAGACCACGCCGCAGAACGGAACGGGTTTTTCCCTTATGAGAATCCAAAATATCTTTATATCAAAAACCTTTTGATATTATAATAATGTCTATGTACAAATAGATATCAACTAGCAGAAACGCTTTCATCTCACGTTCTACATATATAGTATACAATCAAAATCGCAAGCACGTATTGGATAATGGATTTCCAACTATGACAAGGTATGGAACCACCTTCCGATCAGTGTACTCTAGGAACAATACACTGGAGTTCAACAAGAACAACTTGTAACTCAGCCACACATGACCGACCACTCATTTCGCTTGAGTGTATCGAATGTACATCACCAACGGTTGGGATCAGCAACCGTTCCCGTATATATATGGGACAGCATTGATAGATTTAAGAAACAAATGAATATTCTCTAGATAGGTGATTATACACCCTACTTCGGTGCGACCGACTTAGCCATGCTGCCTGCCCGATTTCTGTCATTTACCGGTTGATGAGGCTAGAAGCTACGCTTTATCATTTCCTCAGATTCATTTCGAATGCTACATTGTCAAATCCATCGAAACCACTAATTGACGTTTACAACAGTACATTACGTGTCAGCTAAAAGAAGTTTCCTTCTCCGCTTCCACTCTTGGTACGGTTGGAGAAATCAATGTACGTGACCTTTCTGGAAACACTCTGTCAGACATCCATCTTCATTCACTTAAAATGTCACATCGTCATACCCGCCAACTCACAAATTGACTTATACAAAAATAACATGGGTATACAGCTAAGAGAAACGAATTCCTCCGGCACCAAACGTGAATACGTTTGAATAGATCAACTTACGCGATCCATTGGATATACTCTGTCAGACCTTCGTCCATACAAGTTGTCCTGGGACTGGACAAACCGAAGGCACTATTCAGTATATCCGTCTTAGTCACTGTTATCAATGACTTATACAACAGCCCTTGCATTTTACTCCGTCTTCAATTATCTTTGGCATATATGATTCGCGATGCTTATGCCAATACAGAGTGGTTCTATGGATAAAAATCCAACTGGTCTCTCCATATTAACAACGTTAAAATGGTCAAAACTCTGATAGTCTGTGAGTTAACTATCAAAGAAAACAAGTGTGCAAACAACGATATTATTTCCAGATGGAAATTATATCGAACAAACATCATTTAACATTAATCTGTTTAGTTCATTTATTTACTTATCTCCTATTTCCCTATATTCTAAATTCTTATTTTCTTTTATCAGAAAACATTTCTGATTCTCGTTTGGAAAACATTTCCAAAACTCCTTTACGATCAAACCTTACCATTTCTTAGTTAAGAAGGAAGTCACTCAAGTTGGGGTATAATTACCTCTCAGACCTTAACTGAACAACGTTATAACTTCGAAATGGTCAAAGTTTATCTTTTAAATCTTTAACAACTTCTTTACTCCTTTCTCGGATCCAATTTTACTAATCCACTTCTATATTTAAAACATTGGTTATAACGATAACGTTATAATCCCTCCTTTCGAATTATCTAACTTTAATTATAACTTCTATTCTTATTAGTGAATAATTAACCTAACACTTATTTATTTATAAATAAATAAATCTCTATTTAAACACTGGAAAAGTATAAGTACTTTCCCGAATTCGATATAATCGAATTCGCCGATTAACTCTCTTCGAGAAATCTCTATTTGATTAACTATTCTTCGAATAACCTATATTCGATTAACTCCTTCTCGAATAAACGATATTCGATAATCTCTCTTCGAATAACTAATATTCGATGACTCTTCCTTTTCAAATATCTCTTATTTGAAAATCTCACTTCGATTAAACTATAATCGATAACTTCCTTCTATGAAACTAACATTGATAACTCCTTTCGATAAAACTAACATCGATAACTCCTTTCAATGAAACTAACATCGATAACTTTAACTCGATGAACTTAACTCGACTAACTTAACATGACTCGACTAACTCGACTTACTTGGTTCGACCAATTCGATTCGATTAACTAGGCTCGACTAACTTGACTAACTCTATCTCAAATAACTATATTTGATTAACTCTAGTTCGTTTTAACTCTAATCGATTAACTCTAACTAATTAACTCCAACTGGTTAACTCTATTTGATTAGCTCTAACTGGTTAACTCTAACTGATTAACTCTAACTGGTTAACTCTAACTGATTAACTCTAACTGGTTAACTCTAACTGGTTAACTCTAACTGGTTAAGTCTAACTGATTAACCCTAACTGGTTAACTCTAACTGGTTAACCCTAACTGGTTAACTCTAACTGGTTAACCCTAACTGGTTAACTCTAACTGGTTAACTCTAACTGGTTAACTCTAACTGGTTAACTCTAACTGGTTAACTCTAACTGGTTAACTCTAACTGGTTAACTCTATCTGGTTAACTCTATCCGGTTAACTCTATTTGACTACTCGACTTGACTAACCCCTTTCGAATGTCTATATTCGATTAACTAACTTCGAATACCATATTCGATTAACTAACTTCGAATACCATATTCGATTTACTTTATTCACTTTATAAAGATTTCCTTTTTAACAACGTTTTATTCATTTGAAAAGATTTACTTTTAAATAACGGTTCTATACTTTAAAAAAAATGATTTCCTTTTTATAATGTTTCCTTTTCAATTCTATTTGTAAATGGTTTACAAATATTTCCTTTCCTCTATTTTATTCTATTTGCAAATGGTTTTCAAATATTCCCTTTTCACATTTATTCTTAAAAATATTCTAACTCCTTAAATTTCCGAGAAAATTCGCCATAACCTCCTTTGTATCGGGAGCATCGGGAAAATCCCCAAACCCGCCACACAGGCCTTTCCATTCAAAAAGAAGTGTTTTGAATTTATTTTCCTTTTTAAAATATCTCCTATTTATAAATATCCCAATTTATAAATATTCCTTATTTATAAATATTTAAATTTATAACTATCTCTTATTTATAAATATTCCAATTTATAAATATTCTGTTTTCAATATCACTTTGAAAATCTCCTTTATCTACATTCCGGTATGTTATGGCATTCAATTATATCAAATTACGATGTCTAATCTCGTCCATACACACACAATCAACCGCAGGTTATAATTCACATCATATATCAAAATATATGAAAAACAATAAAATAACTGTTAAGGAATCCAGTCGGATTCCTCCAACCTGTTTCCCTGCATCACAGATGTTAGACAATATAGATAACATCACTGTCAGTTCCATATGATATATTCTGTTAAACAGAATCAATATAGAAATTTAACTAACTGACTAGCAGTTCAATCAAACAATCAACACACAGTCAAACAAACAATTTTAACAGTTCTAACAATACAACGTGAAAATAGAACTGTTCAGAGTTGGTGAGTTTTACTCACTTTAGACTGTTATCGTTAAAAACGATTAACTGTCTTTGATTCAGAGGGACAATTTATTTTACCATAAATTCGTACGAGCCCCAATCTACTTCCCGTCAGTTCTATTGTGGAGCTCTCGTCCATACGATCCTAACGAATCCTTTCGTTCGAAATTCTGATATCATGTGTAAAAGATATCGCATTAAAAAGATCGTATGTTATTTAAATAAAATAAAACTTATATATATTTTAACCAGTTGGGCCTTTACCCAAAATATCACGGCCCATATCCGCTTTAATCCCGTCCGCTCCTCAACCCTTCTTCTCAAATCTGAAGACCCGTATCCAGTAAACACTCCAATGGTCATAACGTTGAAGCCTCCATTTCGAAAAGCCATTATCATCATTTGTCGTATGCCCCTTTCTCACCAAAGTTCAACTTCGAGCCTCCTTGTCCGGACAATACTCATCTACACCTCATTCAACTCCAACCGTACCATACATATCGGGCCACCTCTTCCCTCCTTTGAATCCGCATGTTCTCCTCTCCAAATTTGGACTCGCGTGTGCACTTCAGTACACAAATTCAACCCTATCAAAGAACCGAAGTAGAGCTCCCCTCCACGTTAAACAACTAATTCACTTCCCTAAATAGCCGTGACCTCCTGATAAATTCTCAACCGCTCCCAAATGAAAAACCGTAAGCCACTTCTTGATCCAACATCCCATCGTTTTACCGCCAAAGATCACCTTGCTTCACACATACGGGCTCAGCACTCCACCAAAATACACGCCTGCTTCTTCACGTTTCTACTCCTCTCTTCATGTTTATTTTTCACGTCTGCCCTCCATTCACCATTTCAGACCTTCCAAGGTCCCCTTCTCGCTCTGCGCACTGACCCTAGGTCACGCTGCGTTTAGAACAACGAACACCATATTGTTTGAACAAGCCAAAATTCACACTAGACCGTAGAGAATCCTTCAAGTATTTTATATATATGTTTTAACATTTATAGGATTTCTTTTGGGTTTTTTTGGATTTTCGAAGTAGGAGATTCACGTTTTGATTTTGTTTGAAGTGGCGGCCGGTTTTCTCAGCAAGAATTAGGTTGTAAGGAAATCAGTTGAGTCCTATTTATAATGAAGAAGGATTGGAGATATTTAAGGGAAAATAATATTATTTTATTATGTTAGAAATTTCATTACCAAATAACACTCAAAACAATATCATATGATCTCTGTTTCTAACAAACTAAGCTAATCCTAGCATAGAAAAATATTCCGGACCCAATGGGACAGGTTTCTCGAAATCCGACACCGTTTGTGAAAATCCCTTAGAAAATATCGAGGAAAAACACCGAGCATTAATTCCTTAAAATTACAAAAAAAATCTTAAAAATATGAGGCCTTGACGTTTAAATAGACCTCTTCCTACGGTTTCGTATGAAACTTGTTTCGTTGAATTTCGAGTTCGTTTGACCAGTTAACCATTCAGTTTAGTTTGTTTTAAGTTAAAAACATAGCGTACCCCACTATGAAATATTCTGTTCACGTACGGACTGTTATGGACAGAAACAAAAATACCATTGAAATGAGTGACATGCTTTGGTCACAAAAATGTAATAATACCGGTAGATGAACTCATATTGTGAAACCCCGAAATGTCGATACAGGGTGCCAAATACTCCAAATAAAAAGTTGCTTATTTAATTAATAAAAAATTACCATAAAATTCTAAAAATTAAATTATCACTATTTCCCAAAAGAACCATGTCTAAATTCAAACCCGGTCTCTAGTTATATCGAATAAACCGTTACGGTCGACAAACGATTCTATAGCGACTATTCTAAAATTTGATTTGGACATATCTCAAAATCTACACGACGAAATCCCGATTTTTCTCTTCCGCTAGAAAGATATACTCTACCAGCTCCACACGTTTCTTGTTTCACGGAAATCCAATTTAAAACGAACCCTGTATACTCATTTGAAGTTCAAATCGCCAAATAGCGAACTGCCGCGTCGTTACGCGCTCAATTTTAAATAAAAATATAATTATACGTTCAAACTGTCGTTAATTGAATATATTCGTCAATATAATCCAAATCTAAGTTGAATTACATCTTTGGGATGACCCCATTCACAGAATATTTGTATTTCCAATATTTTTGATTATTTCGACATTATAATATATTTTATTATATTATAATTATTAATTAAATATTCAATATTATTCAATTCACGTTCTCGATATCGATAAATCGATATTTAATAATTAAATAAATAAATTATTCAACAGCTAAAAATGCGAGTTACTACAATCTTCCCCTCTTAATAAAATTTCGTCCTCGAAATTGCTAAGCTAGGGGATGACCCTATCTTCTGGGTAAAAATTTATCTGTTTACCTCTTGTCTCCGGTTTCAACTGAACCAATTAATATCGACTAAAATATTAGTTTATTCCGACTAACTAAATTTTCAAAAATTCTGAAAATTTTCTAACACCTTAACTTTTCGAAATTTTTTGCCAGCACCTCCTTTGTACTGGTCAATATCTCAAACTCCAACTCGCCTCTCTGGGCCTTCTTTAACCCAAAAGAAAATCAAATAGCCAAGCGGCTTGCCAACTCGGCTCATAAATCTCATATCCATATATAATATAAACTGGTACCTTTTTGTCGGGCATATCAACTCTATCACTTCCATATGCTATCAACTCAGCATATACCGGTGTTATCTCAATCAAATTCCAATCAGTTCATATCCTCAAATCCAAATCGAATTCCATTCGAACCCGAATATCAAATTTCAAATTCTTAACTCATCAACCCAATTCCATAACAGATTATTCTCTAATCCAATTCAATTCTATTTAACTCAGTTCAAGTTAATATTTCAATTTATTTCTACTATCTTATTCTATTTAACTTCATAAGTTAAAATTAAATTCCGAAACTTAATTTCCTAGGTCTATTTCAAATCAATTTGAAATTACAATGCCAATTCAAAACCTTTGAATTTCTAAACAATTGTTTTCTCAAAACAATTCAAAAACAAAACTTTTGGCAGTAGTCCGTCACTTAGAACTTGAAAATGAACACTGATGATGTCGCGATTCATCATCAAAATCTATTTTCCAGCTATCGAAGTGAGTTCAATACTATATCACCTTCAGTTTGAAAAAACGTTTTCAAAATCTCCCAGGAACTTAAAATTTCCTTATTTTAATTCCAATCTGATTTAAATTCAGATTTTTCTTCATTTTATTTCATATACTTTACTTATATGAATTCTGATTAGTTATTTATAATCATTTTACCTTTTTATAATATTACTCGATTATAATAACAACCAACACAACCAATATACTATATCAAATATATTCGGGTGAAATTATTCCATTTACCCTCTTTCAAAACATACCATGACGGTTCAGCGTATTCGAGTGTTTAGTAACCCCTATCGATACAGTGGATCAAACCGATCGACCAGAATTCACAAACAACTCAACCAGTAAAACTCCACAATATAAAATCATTTTATATTAACTAACAAATACGTTCACTCGTATATATACACTCAAACTCAGTCTAGGATATTACTAATCCCATCTCTACTGAATCACGCCACAGAGCCAAGGTAATAACTAAACCAATGCTCTGATACCAACTGTAGTAACCCGGATTTTCGGCGACTTTGGTTATCGACGTAAGCTCGACGTCGATAACCAAAACCTCGAAAAATCCCAGTAATTAATGAAAGAAATTAGAAGGTGAGAATATATAAGATAGAAATTGTAGAATAGAAGAAGAAGAAGAACATCATCATCAGAGTAAACACGAATCTCACAGCGGAACGAATAAAATATAACATAACATATCTTTGAAATAACATCAGTATATGTATACAATAACACTTATCAGAGTACAACACTTACAACAACAGCGGAAATAATAATAGTTATAGAATCCTGAAGCCTCCTGCTCCACGCTCTTCCAGTATATCTGTAAATTCCTGACTACTTGACTGCCCGTACAAATTTAGGCACCCAAGAGTTTAGGGAAAACAACAAAGTAAACTCCGGGTCAGTCATGGGACTGGTGTGAGTAAAAACAGTTTAAAACAGGTATATGAACAAGTAAACGATATCTCATAAGACCACGCCGCAGAACGGAACGGGTTTTTCCCTTATGAGAATCCAAAATATCTTTATATCAAAAACCTTTTGATATTATAATAATGTCTATGTACAAATAGATATCAACTAGCAGAAACGCTTTCATCTCACGTTCAACATATATAGTATACAATCAAAATCGCAAGCACGTATTGGATAATGGATTTCCAACTATGACAAGGTATGGAACCACCTTCCGATCAATGTACTCTAGGAACAATACACTGGAGTTCAACAAGAACATCTTGTAACTCAGCCACACAAGACCGACCACTCATTTCGCTTGAGTGTATCGAATGTACATCACCAACGGTTGGGATCAGCAACCGTTCCCGTATATATATGGGACAACATTGATAGATTTAAGAAACAAATGAATATTCTCTAGATAGGTGATTACACATCCTACTTCGGTGCGACCGACTTAGCCATGCTGCCTGCCCGATTTCTGTCATTTACCGGTTGATGAGGCTAGAAGCTACGCTTTATCATTTCCTCAGATTCATTTCGAATGCTACATTGTCAAATCCATCGAAATCACTAATTGACGTTTACAATAGTACATTACGTGTCAGCTAAAAGAATTTCCTTCTCCGCTTCCACTCTTGGTACGGTTGGAGAAATCAATGTACGTGACCTTTCTGGAAATACTCTGTCAGACATCCATCTTCATTCACTTAAAATGTCACATCGTCATACCCGCCAAATCACAAATTGACTTATACAAAAATAACATGGGTATACAGCTAAGAGAAACGAATTCCTCCGCCACCAAACGTGAATACGTTTGAACAGATCAACTTACGCGATCCATTGGATATACTCTGTCAGACCTTCGTCCATACAAGTTGTCCTGGGACTGGACAAACCGAAGGCACTATTCAGTATATCCGTCTTAGTCACTGTTATCTAAGACTTATACAACAGCCCTTGCATTTTACTCCGTCTTCAATTATCTTTGGCATATATGATTCGCGATGCTTATGCCAATACAGAGTGGTTCTATGGATAAAAATCCAACCGGTCTCTCCATATTAACAACGTTAAAATGGTCAAAACTCTGATAGTCTGTGAGTTAACTATTAAAGAAAACAAGTGTGCAAACAACGATATTATTTCCAGATGGAAATTATATCGAACAA
Source organism: Allium sativum (assembly GCA_030737875.1). NCBI lineage: Eukaryota > Viridiplantae > Streptophyta > Magnoliopsida > Asparagales > Amaryllidaceae > Allium > Allium sativum. The sequence continues at coordinate 35,216,674 of JASFAX010000020.1, read as the reverse complement.
ACATCATTTAACATTAATCTCTTTAGTTCATTTATTTACTTATCTCCTGTTTCCCTATATTCTAAATTCTTATTTTCTTTTATCAGAAAACATTTCTGATTCTCGTTTGGAAAACATTTCCAAAACTCATTTACGATCAAACCTTACCATTTCTTAGTTAAGAAGGAAGTCACTCAAGTTGGGGTATAATTACCTCTCATACCTTAACTGAACAACGTTATAACTTCGAAATGGTCAAAGTTTATCTTTTAAATCTTTAACAACTTCTTTACTCCTTTCTCGGATCCAATTTTACTAATCCACTTCTATATTTAAAACATTGGTTATAAGGATAACGTTATAATCCCTCCTTTCGAATTATCTAACTTTAATTATAACTTCTATTCTTATTAGTGAATAATTAACCTAACACTTATTTATTTATAAATAAATAAATCTCTATTTAAACACTAGAAAAGTATAAGTACTTTCCCGAATTCGATATAATCGAATTCGCCGATTAACTCTCTTCGAGAAATCTCTATTTGATTAACTCTTCTTCGAATAACCTATATTCGATTAACTCCTTCTCGAATAAACGATATTCGATAATCTCTCTTCGAATAACTAATATTTGATGACTCTTCCTTTTTAAATATCTCCTATTTGAAAATCTCACTTCGATTAAACTATAATCGATAACTTCCTTCGATGAAACTAACATCGATAACTCCTTTCGATAAAACTAACATCGATAACTCCTTTCAATGAAACTAACATCGATAACTTTAACTCGACGAACTTAACTCGACTAACTTAACTTGACTCGACTAACTCGACTTACTTGGTTCGACCAATTCGATTCGAATAACTAGGCTCGACTAACTTGTCTAACTCTGTCTCAAATAACTATATTTGATTAACTCTAGTTCGTTTTAACTCTAATCGATTAACTCTAAATAATTAACTCCAAATGGTTAACTCTATTTGATTAATTCTAACTGGTTAACTCTAACTGATTAACTCTAACTGGTTAACTCTAACTGATTAACGCTAACTGGTTAACTCCAACTGGTTAACTCCAACTGGTTAACTCTAACAGATTAAGTCTAACTGATTAACTCTAACTGGTTAACTCTAACTAGTTAACTCTAACTGGTTAACTCTAACTGGTTAACTCTAGCTGGTTAACTCTAACTGGTTAACTCTAACTGGTTAACTCTATTTGACTACTCGACTTGACTAACCCCTTTCGAATGTCTATATTCGATTGGCTAAATTCGAATACCATATTCGATTGACTAACTTCGAATACCATATTCGATTTACTTTATTCACTTTATAAAGATTTCCTTTTTAACAACGTTTTATTCATTTGAAAAGATTTACTTTTAAATAACGGTTCTATACTTAAAAAAAATGATTTCCTTTTTATAATGTTTCCTTTTCAATTCTATTTGTAAATGGTTTACAAATATTTCCTTTCCTCTATTTTATTCTATTTGCAAGTGGTTTTCAAATATTCCCTTTTCACATTTATTCTTAAAAATATTCTAACTCCTTAAATTTCCGGGAAAATTCGCCATAACCTCCTTTGTATCGGGAGCATCGGGAAAATCCCCAAACCCGCCACACAGGCCTTTCCATTCAAAAAGAAGTGTTTTGAATTTATTTTCCTTTTTAAAATATCTCCTATTTATAAATATCCCAATTTATAAATATTCCTTATTTATAAATATTTAAATTTATAACTATCTCTTATTTATAAATATTCCAATTTATAAATATTCTGTTTTCAATATCACTTTTAAAATCTCCTTTATCTACATTCCGGTATGTTATGGTATTCAATTATATCAAATTACGATGTCTAATCTCGTCCATACACACACAATCAACAGCAGGTTATAATTCACATCATATATCAAAATATATGAAAAATAATAAAATAACTGTTGAGGAATCCAGTCGGATTCCTCCAACCTGTTTCCCTGCATCACAGATGTTAGACAATATAGATAACATCACTGTCAGTTCCATATGATATATTCTGTTAAACAGAATCAATATAGAAATTTAACTAACTGACTAGCAGTTCAATCAAACAATCAACACACAGTCAAACAGACAATTTTAACAGTTCTAACAATACAACGTGAAAATAGAACTGTTCAGAGTTGGTGAGTTTTACTCACTTTGGACCGTTATCGTTAAAAACGATTAACTGTCTTTGATTCAGACGGACTATTTATTTTGCCATAAATTCGTACGAGCCCCAATCTACTTCCCGTCAGTTCTATTGTGGAGCTCTCGTCCATACGATCCTAACGAATCCTTTCGTTCGAAATTCTGATATCATGTGTAAAAGATATCGCATTAAAAAGATTGTATGTTATTTAAATAAAATAAAACTGATATATATTTTAACCAGTTGGGCCTTTACCCAAAATATTACGGCCCATATCCGCTTTAATCCCGTCCTCTCCTCAACCCTTCTTCTCAAATCTGAAGACCCGTATCCAGTAAACACTCCAATGGTCATAACGTTGAAGCCTCCATTTCGAAAAGCCATTATCATCATTTGCCATATGCCCCTTTCTCACCAAAGTTCAACTTCGAGCCTCCCTGTCCGGACAATACTCATCTGCACCTCATTCAACTCCAACTGTACCATACATATTGGGCCACCTCTTCCCTCCTTTGAATCCGCATGTTCTCCTCTCCAAATTTGGACTCGCGTGTGCACTTCGGTACACAAATTCAACCCTATCAAAGAACCGAAGTAGAGCTCCCCTCCACGTTAAACAACTAATTCACTTCCCTAAATAGCCGTGACCTCCTGATAAATTCTCAACCGCTCCCAAATGAAAAACTGTAAGCCACTTCTTGATCCAACATCCCATCGTTTTACCGCCAAAGATCACCTTGCTTCACACATACGGGCTCAGCACTCCACCAAAATACACGCCTGCTTCTTCACATTTCTACTCCTCCCTTCATGTTTATTTTTCACGTCTGACCTCCATTCACCATTTCAGACCTTCCAAGGTCCCCTTCTCCCTCCACGCACTGACCCTAGGTCACGCTGCGTTTAGAACAACGAACACCATATTGTTTGAACAAGCCAAAGTTCACACTAGACCGTAGAGAATCCTTCAAGTATTCTATATATATGTTTTAACATTTATAGGATTTATTTTGGGTTTGTTTGAATTTTCGAAGGAGGAGATTCACGTTTTGATTTTGTTTGAAGTGGCGGCCGGTTTTCTCAGCCAGAATTAGGTTGTAAGGAAAACAGTTGAGTCCTATTTATAATGAAGAAGGATTGGAGATATTTAAGGGAAAATAATATTATTTTATTATGTTAGAAATTTCATCACCAAATAACACTCAAAACAATATCATATGATCTCTGTTTCTAACAAACTAAGCTAATCCTAGCATAGAAAAATATTCCGGACCCAATGAGACAGGTTTCGTGAAACACCCCACCTCCGTTAGGGTCACTCTCAAAGGGAATGCCCTAATTTTGGTGGAGGTTTATAAGTACAAGTCACAGATATACAAGACAGATATAAGAACACATATTTGTAAACAGCGGAAGAACAATAAACTTTATTTCAATAAGTCAAATACGTGTTACAACAACATCCTTTCCAAAAACATAACATAACACTTTCATAATCTGTCTTGAGTACATTATTTAAAGAAGCATAAATAAAACATAGATAATCTGCAAAAGCCCCATAGTGGATTGTCCCAAGCAATACATTTCTCTACTTCAAGCTGGATGTCAAGGCTGATCAAGCTGCTGTGTTCCCTCCCTGAGGACCTGGGGGGGGAAACGGAAGAAAGAAGACGAAAGAAAAATAGAGTCAGACATAAAGCCTGAGTAAGTCTAGTACTACTTTGTCTATGAATAAAGAACTGGGTATGATAAGTAAAACAGGAAGTGGGCAACATTATAAACTTGGTTAAGTTATCTAGGGTCGAATATACTATCGTACCCCATGTTAATCTCTGAACCCATATAAACTAGTTTCCAATTTGCACCCCAAAATCAGGGTGATGTGATCCATTTTACGATGATCGGCTCCTACTCGCATAGTTACATGTGTCTTACGGCCCCCGATGTCTGTAGTTACCTATGCTGGTCCCACCATGGGGTGTATCAAGTCCCATAGTGGCAACCCGACACAACCTTAGAGTGCACAGGTATGCTACTGGTGTCCAGTGCCTTATTTTTCTGCTCCGGAGTGTGTGCACGCCCGCACTCCGTTAGAACTTACACTGCTACACCACCGCCGTCGCTTTGACCTCTTACAATCAGCCCAGTAATCGTGCCCCACCCTGCCTAGTTTCAGGGTATCCTGATACACCTTTTAGGGTTACTGCTGAAAAGGGTCCCCCGTTACTAGGTTTTCTATCTCTAGCCAACATGCTAAGTTGGTTAAGTGTTTCCTAACCTAACCCCACCAGTCCGTTTAGTTTAGCATGTTCCATTTTGATTAAGTCTTTAGTCCACTTAATCCTAACAATCCTGACTCAGCCTTAATTGTCTTATTAAGGCCCTGACCTCTCACATTAGACAGGTATTGTTGTGGCTGCCTGTTGCCGGTTGGTTCCGGGCAGTCTTACGCCACAACTCAGTCTAACCTCGGGTCCTTATTGGGCTCCATGTTTAACCTCTCACATTGGATAGGTATTGTTGTGACTACTGGACAGCCGGGCGGTTCCGGGCAGGTTTACATCACAACTCAATCCAACCTCGGGTTAAACACATCGTATTTTCTACATTTACATATCTTGTCATTCTTCTTTATTTATATGTAAATATTTGCGGCCCATTATTAAGTAAATGGTGTAAAGGTTACACCAATCATGGGCCCAACCCATACTTGAATTTGGGCCCTTCTATTTTATATTTTCATTCATTAATTAATTTTAACCCAACGTTATTTTCCCCCGTTTTACACGTCCGTTTATATATATATTGGGCTTAGCCTTTTAAAGCCCAATTTAGCCATGCGAAAAGGGGAGGCTTATGGCGTATACACAAGGAGGGGAAGGTGAGCGCATGAACTTGCAATACGACGTTGGAAATACAAAATAGAAATCGGTGTACTTGCATAGTGGTAACATAGGTGACATGAATAAAAGCATGTGAACTTGCATAGGTTTTACTACAACATGAACCTATATTTTTATTTAGGCATAATATCAAACATAAGCATGGCATAAATATTTCTAGCATAAGCATAAACAAGTCATGTTCATAAGGTTTCTACATGTTTACAAAGGGGATACTTTGTTACTAACACAAAAGCATAGTTCAACTTAATCATGGTTTAAGTCTAATCACATAACGATGGTATAAACATACTTATGCATAAATATTCCTAAACATGGTGTTTGCTTTAAACTTGCAAAAAGGGATTTTTGAGTCTAACCTAGCCATGTCTCACATATGTCATCATATAATTCTTTTAAACAAGATGGACTTAATCATAGATTTCAATTATGCCAAATATCATTCATAGCCTAGCCATATTCATAAGTTTTGCAAAAGCATGACTTAATACATGGATTATGGTGTCAAAATTCCAACATAGTTTCATATGAACTATAATAACCAAACTTGTTTCAATTACTTGCAAAATGATTTATGCACAAAAATATACATCATAATGGCATAATAACAAAGCCTCAAACTTGCATAAATTTCACTCAACTACATACATGTAGCTTCAACATAGATTGCATAATTTGCGCAATATTCCAAACGTATATTTGCATAGAACTACCGCATGTAGTTCTTTATAATGAATAACATAATTTTGCACAAATATGAATTACTTCCATTGCCACAATTCAAGCATACACATCAACACAGTTGTTTATTAATACCAAAGTAATACTATACTTACAATGGTTGCGGCGAATTCTCTAATTAAGAGATATGATTCCTATGCTGAATTGATTGGCTTTAGGTTGCTTGAATTGCTTTAGGCCTTAGAACTTTCTCCCTAATCCTCTCTTTAGTTGGCGGCTATTCTTTGTCGTTCCTCAGCAACATGGCGGCTATGTTCTTAATTTGAATGAATAGATTAGGGTTTAGTCTAGGGTTGTTTATATAGAGGTTAGGAATTGATTAGGACCCATGATGTTGCTAGGTTAGATCATAGCCATTCATTAGGAAGAGAGACCAATGAAAACCCGCCACCTAGCCCTAATGACAAAGCAGACCACAGAAATTCGACCACACACCGACCTGGCCAGCCAGGTTGACTGGGCTCGACCAGGTCGATACCCCTGTCGACAGGGCTGTCGACAGCCCTGTCGACATGGGTAGCCCAGGTCGACAGCCCAGTCGACCTGGGTGGCCCAGGCGGGTGTTCTTCTGGCCCAATGGGCCCCACTTCGGAATATTTAATTGTTTAATTCTGTTTGAATTTTAAATTTAATTCAAAACTTCCGAAGGCCATATCTTCTTCATACGGACTCCGTTTTTCGAAAACTCGGACTCTATTTCGCGTATTTTTCCGAGACGAACGCAATGGCGTATCCCATTTCCCTTAGTTCTTTGATTTGAATTTGATTATACTTTAATTCATGAATTTCACAGTTATAGAATTTTCGGGGTGTTACATTCTCCCCCACTTAAAAGGATTTCGTCCCCGAAATCTTCAAGTTAGGAGGAATGTATATCCTAACATCCAATCATCCATCTACTCATCCATCAAACACGAGCATCTATTGTCCTTAAAAGACTTCTAATGCTTCATGATCATATGCGAAGTGTGTGTGTACATGTACTTATCTAATGCAAAATCAGGCGGTCTACTGATTCAGTTGACCTCCTTAATGCGAATTATGTAAGTGCCATGAATCCATTATGTATGCAAATTTTCCTATTCATGATTCTACATGAGTGCACACTCATTCAATACAAATGCAACATCCACATGACAACACATTAAAGTTCAACCATATACGAATACAAACATATATGCATATGCAGTATGAAGTGACTGAGCCGATCTAAAACCTAGATTGTGTGTGTATATGCAACCACGAGCAACCACTAGCAATCACTTGCAACCACTTGCAACCATCATCCATAACATGTTTCAACTACATGTTTCCATCCAAAGGGTTTCTACCTAAAAGATACGGTCGAGGAAATATACCTAAAAAGATAGATAAAAGCGCAACTTAAGGAAAAGGAAAGATTAAGGATGTACCCTCGAACAGAAAAGGGTAGGCTATGCGTATTTTAGCTTCAGTTTCCCAAGTCGCGTCTCCCTCGGCGTCGCTCCACTGAACTTTGACGAGCTTGACTTCGCGGTTGCGTAGCCTCTTCACTTCCGTTCCTAAGATGCGGGTTGGAACTCTTCTTATGGTTGCTTCGCGTTCCACTTCGGCCTCTTCGAGGATATTTGGCTCTACCACTTCAGCGGACTCATGAAGACATTTTCGGAGATGTGAAACGTGAAAAACGTTGTGGACTCCAGCCAACTTCTCGGGTAGCTCTAACCTATAGGCCATTTTCCCAATCTTCTCGATAATAGGGAATGGCCCTACGAATCTTGGTGCTAGCTTTCCTGTGGTTCCAAAACGAACAACGTTTCTTAGCGGTGATACCTTGAGAAAAAACTCTGTCTCCAACTTCAAATTCAAGGTCGGTCCTCCTCTTGTCGGCATAGGACTTTTGTCTGTCTTGGGTCGTCTTCATCCTTCTTCGTATTAAGTCTACTTTCTCTGAGGTCTCTCGGATCATGTCTGGTCCAAGTATGAGCTTATCCGTGGACTCCCACCAACAAGTGGGCGATCGGCACGGTCTTCCATATAAAGCTTCGAAGGGCGCCATTCCTATGGTTGCTTGATAGCTGTTGTTGTAGGCAAATTCCACCAAAGGAAGGTGGTCTTCCCATGTCCCTCCGAAGTCAAGGACGCATAGCCTTAAGAGGTCTTCCAAAACTCTGTTCACTCTCTCTGTTTGGCCGTCAGTTTGGGGATGATAGGCTGTGCTCAAGCATAACTGCGTTCCTACTGCTTCTTGCAGACTCCGCCAAAACTCGCTGGTGAAGATGGGGTCTCGGTCACTAACAATGCTAGATGGTATTCCATGGAGTCGCACGATTTCCTTAAGGTAAAGTGATGCTAGGGATGAGGTAGTCCTTTTACTTTTGACAGGTAAAAAGTGGGCGCTTTTAGTAAGCCTATCCACTATTACCCAAATGCTAGTGTTGCCTCTCCTAGACCTAGGCAGCCCATCGATGAAGTCCATTGAGATGCTATCCCACTTCCACTGCGGGACCTCCAGAGGATGTAGCAGTCCGCCAGGCTTTTTCTGTTCCGCCTTAACCTGTTGGCACACCATACATTTAGAAACGAATTCTGCCACGTCCTTTTTCATGCCGTTCCAGAAGAAAGTCCTTTTTATGTCTTTGTACATTTTATCTCCGCCTGGGTGTATCGTCATCTTGGAGTGATGCGCTTCCTCGAGAACCTTCTTTATTAAATCGTTCGTCTGTGGGACGCATAGTCTTCCATCTCGCCTTAGTACACCCTTATCGTCAATGGAGTATCTGTTGAGGTGACTTGAAGTCTCACCCCTAATTAGCCTATCAATTATTTCCACAAGCTGAGGGTCTTCGCGTTGTGCTGCCCCTACCGAATCTACTAAAGTTGGGCGCACTTCGAGAGATGCAAGCAAGCCCGGTACGAAATCGGAGGAGGGCCTAAAGTCGAAGCTGGCTATAAACTCTAGGCTTTGTCTTTCAACAAACAACGGGCTTAGGGTCAATTTCTTTCGGCTCAACGCGTCTGCAACTACGTTGCCTTTGCCCGGAGTGTAGGAGATTTCGAAATCGTACGAGGCAAGAAACTCCATCCATCTTTGTTGCCTCAAGTTAAGATCTTTCTGCGAGAAAAGATATTTCAACGATTTATGGTCAGTGTAAAGTTCGAACTTCTCACCTAGGAGATAGTGTCGCCAAGACTTGAGTGCAAAGACGATGGCGGCTAACTCGAGATCGTGGGTTGGGTAGTTCTTTTCGTGCACCTTCAACTGCCTCCCGCCATAAGCTACTACCCTTCCTTCTTGCATTAAGACGGCGCCTAGCCCTGTCCCACATGCATCCGTATAAACAGTGAACATCTTGCTCCCATCTGGCAGCGTCAAAACTGGGGCTGTTGTAAGAGCCCTTTTCAGTCGTTGGAAAGCAAATTCGCAATCCAAATCCCATTTGAACACTAGATTCTTCTTAGTCAATTTCGTGAGCGGAGCTGAGATTTTTGCAAAATCCCTTATGAACTTTCGATAGAAACCCGCTAGTCCTAGAAAGCTTCGGACCTCAGTTGCATTCCTTGGTGTCTTCCAATCTTGTACCGCCACTATCTTAGCGGGGTCCACTGCTAACCCTTGTTTGGATACTATGTGCCCAAGGAACCTCACCTCTTCTCTCCAAAAGTGGCATTTGGAGAATTTGGCTTTTAGTTGATGGACTCGCAAAGTTTCCATGATTGCCCTTAAGTGCTGAGCATATTCCTCTTCACTCTTTGAGAAGATAAGGATATCATCTACGAAGACCACTACGAATTTGTTGAGGAAATCTCTAAATACCCTACTCATCAGGTCCACGAAGTAAGCAGGTGCATTTGTCAAGCCGAAAGGCATGACAAGCCACTCAAAGAAGCCGTCTGGGGTTCTGAACGCCGTTTTATCGATGCTATCTTCAGCCAACCTTAGCTGATGAAAACTGGTTGCTAAATCGAGTTGGGAGAAAACAGACGCTCCTACAAGCTGGTCAAATAAATCGTCAATTCTAGGGAGAGGATGCCTATTCTTTTTCGTTAGCTTGTTGAGCTCCCTATAGTCAACACATAGACGGAGTGAACCATCCGCCTTCGTAGCGAACACCACTGGAGCGCCCCATTCTGAAATGCTTCTCCTAATGAACCCCTTTTCTAGAAGCTCTATAATCTGTTTACTGAGCTCTTTCCTTTCTCGTGGAGCCATATGTCTAACGGGCAACGCAACGGGCTTTGCATTATCTACAAGATATATGCGGAAGTCTATTTCCCGCTTCGGAGGCAAGCCCTTCACCTCTTCGAAGACATCCGGATATTCCCGGACCACTCTAACTGATTGCAAATTTTCAACAGAGGCATCTAGCGATTCAAGATAACTAAGCATAACCGCATACGAGGGATTACAAGAAATTTCCAAAGTATTACCGAGCTGGGTTAGGAGCCTAACAACCCTTTTCTCACAATCAAGGATGGCCCCATTACGGGATAGCCAATCCATACCCAAAATCAAACCATACCCCGAAAAGCCCAAAACAAAGGCACTACATTGAAATTCAACACTTAGAATAGAAATTTTCAAATCCAAACAGATCATAGACAAATGAGCTGGGCCCCCAATTGGGTTTGAAACAATTAAGGGGTCCTCTACCATACTAGTTTTTAGGTGCAGAGATTCTACTAAAGCAGACGAGATAAAGGAGTGTGACGCGCCAGAATCAAACAAAGTGCGAACGGGGTGATCATAAAGATAAACTACACTTTCTACAGAAGTATTTATACCTCGCTGTTGCAATGGTGGCGCTTCTAGCACATGAACCTGTGCCCCTGGGGTGGATCCAGCGCCCTGCCCCTGTCCCCGTTTCTTTGGGCAGTCCTTAGCCCTATGGCCTGTCTGACCGCACGAAAAGCACCCACCATTCTCCTTGGCCTTCTTTTTCCGGCAGTCCTTTACTAAGTGTCCCACTTTGCCACAGAAATTGCACTTCCTCTTCTCTTTGTTGCCTTTCCCGCCCTTCTTAAAGTCCGTCTTCTTAGGCTGCAAACCCTCTTTCTTCCCTTGAGAGCTTTCTGCCTTTGTCTCCTTCTTGCCCTTATCCTCTTCATTCAGCAACGCCATTTGCACCAATCTTTCATACGTGGCCCCCATGGGTATATGGGTCATGGCCAAACTATGTAATGGCTCATTTAACCCCTTGACGAAACGGAGAGCCTTCTTGTGCGGGGTATTGACTAGGTCAAGTCCAAACCTAGCCAGCTCATCGAACTGATTCACATACTCTCTGACAGTCTTGTCTCCTTGCTTAAGAAATAAGAATTTTTCCAACTGCAAACTTCTTTCCGCATCTGAGAGAAATTTGGTCTCAAACCTTGCCCTAAAGTCCTCCCATGTCTCCACTGGTCTTTCAGCATTAGTGACTTCCCACCAGTAGGAAGCCTCGCCCTTCAATAGCCACACTGCCAACTGTACTTTTTGTCTATCCTCTACCTCAAAGATGATGAATAGGTCCTCCGTTTCTTTCAGCCAATTCCTAGCTGCTACGAAGGACTCAGTTCCATGGAAATCCCTTCCTCCCATAGCTTTAAAATCTTTACATATCTTAGCAAAAGTGTTTCCCCGAGGAGGAGGTGGAGGAAAAGGTGCCGCTGCGGCTGGATGATTTCCTTCAGCTGGGGGAGGAGGAATGGTAGGACCTGGCTGAGTGGCCCTTGCTTCTAAGAATCGTCTAAACCAACCAGGTATGGGCACCCCTTCTGGCAAGTTAAGATCTTGGGACATGCTGAAACAAAAAGAATAGATTCAAAACGAAGGATAAGAGATAGTACCTATGGCTTTGGGGAGTGGACTTTGCCTTTTTAAAATAAAATAATATTTTTCTTTTAAAAATGCTTCTTTAAATTTCCTTTTTGAAAATATTTTTTCAAAACTTTTTATCTTATCTGGTATAACCTATGCTCTGATACCAAGTGAAACACCCCACCTCCGTTAGGGTCACTCTAAAAGGGAATGCCCTAATTTTGGTGGAGGTTTATAAGTACAAGTCCCAGATATACAAGACAGATATAAGAACACATATTTGTAAACAGCGGAAGAACAACAAACTTTATTTCAATAAGTCAAATACGTGTTACAACAACATCCTTTCCAAAAACATAACATAACACTTTCATAATCTGTCTTGAGTACATTATTTAAAGAAGCATAAATAAAACATAGATAATCTGCAAAAGCCCCATAGTGGATTGTCCCAAGCAATACATTTCTCTACTTCAAGCTGGATGTCAAGGCTGATCAAGCTGCTGTGTTCCCTCCCTGAGGACCTGGGGGGGGAAACGGAAGAAAGAAGACGAAAGAAAAATAGAGTCAGACATAAAGCCTGAGTAAGTCTAGTACTACTTTGTCTATGAATAAAGAATTGGGTATGATAAGTAAAACAGGAAGTGGGCAACATTATAAACTTGGTTAAGTTATCTAGGGTCGAATATACTATCGTACCCCATGTTAATCTCTGAACCCATATAAACTAGTTTCCAATTTGCACCCCAAAATCAGGGTGATGTAATCCATTTTACGATGATCGGCTCCTACTCGCATAGTTACATGTGTCTTACGGCCCCCGATGTCTGTAGTTACCTATGCTGGTCCCACCATGGGGTGTATCAAGTCCCATAGTGGCAACCCGACACAACCTTAGAGTGCACAGGTATGCTACTGGTGTCCAGTGCCTTATTTTTCTGCTCCGGAGTGTGTGCACGCCCGCACTCCGTTAGAACCTACACTGCTACACCACCGCCGTCGCTTTGACCTCTTACAATCAGCCCAGTAATCGTGCCCCACCCTGCCTAGTTTCAGGGTATCCTGATACACCTTTTAGGGTTACTGCTGAAAAGGGTCCCCCGTTACTAGGTTTTCTATCTCTAGGCAACATGCTAAGTTGGTTAAGTGTTTCCTAACCTAACCCCACCAGTCCGTTTAGTTTAGCATGTTCCATTTTGATTAAGTCTTTAGTCCACTTAATCCTAACAGCCCTGACCTCTCACATTAGACAGGTATTGTTGTGGCTGCCTGTTGCCGGTTGGTTCCGGGCAGTCTTACGCCACAACTCAGTCTAACCTCGGGTCCTTATTGGGCTCCATGTTTAACCTCTCACATTGGATAGGTATTGTTGTGACTACTGGACAGCCGGGCGGTTCCGGGCAGGTTTACATCACAACTCAATCCAACCTCGGGTTAAACACATCGTATTTTCTACATTTACATATCTTGTCATTCTTCTTTATTTATATGTAAATATTTGCGGCCCATTATTAAGTAAATGGTGTAAAGGTTACACCAATCATGGGCCCAACCCATACTTGAATTTGGGCCCTTCTATTTTATATTTTCATTCATTAATTAATTTTAACCCAACGTTATTTTCCCCCGTTTTACACGTCCGTTTATATATATATTGGGCTTAGCCTTTTAAAGCCCAATTTAGCCATGCGAAAAGGGGAGGCTTATGGCGTATACACAAGGAGGGGAAGGTGAGCGCATGAACTTGCAATACGACGTTGGAAATACAAAATAGAAATCGGTGTACTTGCATAGTGGTAACATAGGTGACATGAATAAAAGCATGTGAACTTGCATAGGTTTTACTACAACATGAACCTATATTTTTATTTAGGCATAATATCAAACATAAGCATGGCATAAATATTTCTAGCATAAGCATAAACAAGTCACGTTCATAAGGTTTCTACATGTTTACAAAGGGGATACTTTGTTACTAACACAAAAGCATAGTTCAACTTAATCATGGTTTAAGTCTAATCACATAACGATGGTATAAACATACTTATGCATAAATATTCCTAAACATGGTGTTTGCTTTAAACTTGCAAAAAGGGATTTTTGAGTCTAACCTAGCCATGTCTCACATATGTCATCATATAATTCTTTTAAACAAGATGGACTTAATCATAGATTTCAATTATGCCAAATATCATTCATAGCCTAGCCATATTCATAAGTTTTGCAAAAGCATGACTTAATACATGGATTATGGTGTCAAAATTCCAACATAGTTTCATATGAACTATAATAACCAAACTTGTTTCAATTACTTGCAAAATGATTTATGCACAAAAATATACATCATAATGGCATAATAACAAAGCCTCAAACTTGCATAAATTTCACTCAACTACATACATGTAGCTTCAACATAGATTGCATAATTTGCGCAATATTCCAAACGTATATTTGCATAGAACTATCGCATGTAGTTCTTTATAATGAATAACATAATTTTGCACAAATATGAATTACTTCCATTGCCACAATTCAAGCATACACATCAACACAGTTGTTTATTAATACCAAAGTAATACTATACTTACAATGGTTGCGGCGAATTCTCTAATTAAGAGATATGATTCCTATGCTGAATTGATTGGCTTTAGGTTGCTTGAATTGCTTTAGGCCTTAGAACTTTCTCCCTAATCCTCTCTTTAGTTGGCGGCTATTCTTTGTCGTTCCTCAGCAACATGGCGGCTATGTTCTTAATTTGAATGAATAGATTAGGGTTTAGTCTAGGGTTGTTTATATAGAGGTTAGGAATTGATTAGGACCCTTGATGTTGCTAGGTTAGATCATAGCCATTCATTAGGAAGAGAGACCAATGAAAACCCGCCACCTAGCCCTAATGACAAAGCAGACCACAGAAATTCGACCACACACCGACCTGGCCAGCCAGGTTGACTAGGCTCGACCAGGTCGATACCCCTGTCGACAGGGCTGTCGACAGCCCTGTCGACATGGGTAGCCCAGGTCGACAGCCCAGTCGACCTGGGTGGCCCAGGCGGGCGTTCTTCTGGCCCAATGGGCCCCACTTCGGAATATTTAATTGTTTAATTCTGTTTGAATTTTAAATTTAATTCAAAACTTCCGAAGGCCATATCTTCTTCATACGGACCCCGTTTTTCGAAAACTCGGACTCTATTTCGCGTATTTTTCCGAGACGAACGCAATGGCGTATCCCGTTTCCCTTAGTTCTTTGGTTTGAATTTGATTAAACTTTAATTCATGAATTTCATAGTTATAGAATTTTCGGGGTGTTACATTTCGTCAAATTCCGACACCGTTTGTGAAAATCCCTTAGAAAATATCGAGGAAAAACACCGAGCATTAATTCCTTCAAATTACAGAAAAAATCTTAAAAATATGAGGCCTTGATGTTTCACTAGACCTCTTCCTACGGTTTCGTATGAAACTTGTTTCGTTGAATTTCGAGTTCGTTTGACCAGTTAACCATTCAGTTTAGTTTGTTTTAAGTTAAAAACATAGCGTACCCCACTATGAAATATTCTGTTCACGTACGGACTGTTATGGACAGAAACAAAAATACCATTGAAATGAGTGACATGCTTTGGTCCCAAAAATGTAATAATACCGGTAGATGAACTCATATTGTGAAACCCCGAAATGTCGATACTGGGTGCCAAATACTCCGAATAAAAAGTTGCTTATTTAATTAATTAAAAATTACCATAAAATTCTAAAAATTAAATTATCACTATTTCCCAAAAGAACCTTGTCTAAATTCAAACCCGGTCTCTAGTTATATCGAATAAACCGTTACGGTCGATAAACGATTCTATAGCGACTATTCTAAAATTTGATTTGGACATATCTCAAAATCTACACGACGAAATCCTGATTTTTCTCTTCCGCTAGAAAGACATACTCTACCAGCTCCACACATTTCTTGTTTCACGGAAATCCGATTTAAAACGAACCCTATATACTCATTTGAAGTTCAAATCGCCAAATAGCGAACTGCCGCGTCGTTACGCGCTCGATTTTAAATAAAAATATAATTATACGTTCAAACTGTCGTCAATTGAATATATTCGTCAATATAATCCAACTCTAAGCTGAATTACATCTTTGGGATGACCCCATTCACAGAATATTTGTATTTCCAATATTTTTGATTATTTCGACATTATAATATATTTTATTATATTATAATTATTAGTTAAATATTCAATAATATTCAATTCACGTTCTCGATATCGATAAATCGATATTTAATAAATAAATAAATAAATTATTCAACAGCTAAAAATGCGTGTTACTACATTTCAATTCTGACCCGAAGGTCAGGGCTATTTCGTCCTCGATCATCTTCTTCGATTCAATAATCGCCTCCTAGTCATCATACTTAATCTCGATACGTCATAACGTTCACAGTTGTCAAAGTGGTATCGACACTGACAGAGTGTATGCCTTATGTCGACTCTGGACTCTTTAACAACCAACGCTTACGTCTTTCACATCGGTCGGTTCTTTAACATTTGTCAAAGGTTCGCTTCATATCAAAATATCATATTCTGTTTCGAACCAATTTTATATTCAAACAAATAAATTTTCATATCGACAAATCATAATCATACCCGAACCGATTATATTCTAAAATTAGAATATGTTTCATATCATTATATTATAATCATATAATATTTCAAAACGACTTAAATTCAAATAGAATATAATTTATCTCAAAGATTTCAAATTATCACGGATTCTTATCTGAACTCCATTTGGACCAGCGGTTCAAATTCAAGCATTTCCATTCGGAAGAATTTTATATTTCTAGAAACACTTGTAAACTAAATGTTTATACATAATGATAACAATAGTAATAATAATAATAATAATAATAATAATAAAATTTATACAAATAAATATATAGATATACATATAGGATATAATAATTAAAATAAATCAGTAGTTTAAATATTTTATATCTACTTAAAAATATAGGTTTACTAGGAAATTTTGAAAAATGAATTGTAAGGAAAATTTTATTTAAAATATACAATAGTTATAAGTAAAGGCAAGTAATAAATTTAAAGCCATGAGAATTATTTGGAATCAAATGCATAAATATATTTAAAATAAATTTCTCTAATCAAAATCTTTCCTTCCTTCCAAATTTCAAATACTTGAATCTATCCTCCGGTCTCAACGGAGCTCATAAAATTCCATATCTCGTTTCAACCCCATTCAAAACAACTATTTGATTTCAAGAGTTCAAATATATATCCAAACTGAGTTAAAACAACTCAGATACCCTCGATTTCCAAATTTCCCAAAAATTAGATTACATAAGAATTTATATTTCTTCTAGTCCAAACTCTTAATTTGAAAGGAATTTTAAATCATATTCAAATCCCAATCTAAATATTTCCACTTTGTTTTGGAAAGCTCCTTTAACCCCTTTTTAGTCAACATGCCAGTTCAGAATCTTTAAAGAATTGAATTATCGAGTATCGGTACATTCCTTTAAAGGGAAAATTCTATCAAATAAAACTTTAAATCTTTAAAATCATTTAATCAACCGATGTCTATATATAATTATCTATCCAATGGACAAGTGATTTTAATTTAATTTCTCGATATTTCAGGGTTGGATCTATCATTTCAATCCAAATCAGGGTCACAGAGATTTATCATTTCACTCTGTGTTCTTAATTTATTTTATCGATAAATCCTGGGTTCATTAGATGACCGTAACATCAGGGGTAAATGGGATTTATCGTCACAATCAACATGCATCACCATATACTGAAATAAAGAGCATTTTAAAAATGTCACTATAAATTCAGTAATAAATTTCAATCAACATCCATCACAACAATTTCACTCAACTGATTCAGCATTAAACTGTTTCAGGATTTAACGAGGTTTCGAATTTAAATAGAGATTTAAATTAAATTAAATAACAAATCATTCACTTAGATTGCATGTTAACACACTTGCATGTCAAATTTAAACAACACATCAACAATCCAACACAACCATGCAACCAAACTTATTTCATAATTTAATTAAATAAATATGGGAAATAATTCAGTATTACGTGAGTGAGAAATCACTCACCTTTGCGTCCACAGTTGATCGAACGTCCAACTTAGGGCCAAAATTTGACAGTCACCAAACGCAACGAAACTAGTGCCAAAACTTTCGCAATTCCTCCACGATCCCAACGCAACAAACTGCGTCCAAATCCGAATCCATACGAAGAAGTTAGGAGCATTTTACGGTTTGAATTTAAAATATATAAATAAAAAATTAATATAAAACCCTCACCCAACCATCACTTGACACGTCAGCAGGCCCCCCATTCATCTTCCCGCTCCTATTCCCCAACTACAGTACCACCAACGTTAAAAGAACCCATATGCTTCCAACTTTGACAGACGAGAACCCCCTCCTCCGACCGAGCTAGAACAGGCGGCCACCACCAACGGCGAGCTCAGCTCGAGCCGCTCCTCCCAGCCTCGGTCCGGTGAATTCCGGTGCCCTCAATCGGCCGTGCCAACAAACCCTAAATCCACCGTCTTATGCCTTCAACCACCAAATTCGACCACCCCGCTCAACCATAAAATCTCTGACTGCCTCCAAAACACTCGTATGGACGTTCTCAACAAAACCCATACACCGATTTCTAAAATCAAAGCCAAAATCGAAAATCCCCAAAATTATGGCTAGGGTTTTCAAAAATCAGAGAGTTTGACCGCAAATTCTAACCAAACTGTTCAATGCATGTCACAACAAACTGTAGATCTGAGCTCTACTAGTTGAGAGCTTCGAAATGGTATATAATACTCTATGGTTTGAAGAGATTTCATTTTCAAGTTATGATTTTTATTTAAAGCAAGGGTTTTGAAATTTTTGTTCAGCCATTAAGAAGAGAAATAGATGGAGGAAGTGTACGTGTAATGAAAATGGCTGACGGAGTGGAATATAGTTTGTTTATATATGTATATATAAGGTCCACTATAAGAACAACCAATTATCTACATATATTAATTCTATTCGTGTTTTCTCCAATACAGTCAAACGACAAGTCGGATAGTAACGCAGATTGAGATCCTACTATAATTCACCATTCCGGTTCTGATGGTGCCAGTTTCGTTGAATTCCGAGACAGTTACCATAACCGTTAAATTTCACGGTAAATTAATTAAATAAAATATTCAATTTTTCAATTAACTGTTTTAATTAAAATTTAAATATTCGTTAAATCCAAATTTAATTAAATTATAACTTAAATAAATTGTACAATAAATTTCACACATTTTAAATCAAATTTTGATTGTTTAAATTTCTGATTCAAATTTCAGTTATTATTTCTCCACTTAGAATTCTCCATTTACCAATTAAATTTGAATTTCCGTTTTAAACTAAATAAATCAAGTCATTTAAATAATTAAAATATGAATTTCCAAATTTCACAAATTCTATAATTAAATTCACATATTCTAAGTTCCTGAATAAATTTATCTATCCATTTAGACTTATATTTCAATTATTATTAAATAACTTAGAATTTCACCAATTCACCAATTAAAATTAAAATTTAAATTTCCCCTTTAACTTGACCAACTAAAATTCCAATTAATTATTAAAAATATTAAATTCCCTTTTTCAACATTCTTAATAACTAAATTTGAAAATTTTAAATTTTTCCCAACCTAAAAATCCTCATCATTATAAATCATCTAATTTGATTTTTAACCCATGTAATTCAACTTATCTAATTAAATTCAAGTTTTCAATATGCGAAAAATTATGGGATGCTACATATCCCATACTTCCATAAAATACCCATGTTTGTAGAATATTTAATCGATTTTTCATTCATACAATTAAAATCATCGATAGGGGTCCATACAGGTTATATTCTATTTGCAAACACCTTTCAAAAAAGATCTCTAAGTTTTTAGGCGAAGATTGGGATGTCAATTGATTCAGGGATTCAGTTATTCCTATTTTCAATGTAAGCTAAATAGTTGTGTTCATTGTATCCAAATTTAGAGTAACAATATTAGATGTATATCATCATTTGTAATCTATTGCAAAATAGTAAAATGACAAAAGCCAGTGTAAATGAATTTCCTTTCCTTTATCCTCATTTATATCATTATTTAACCAAATCCTAAAAGTTGATATTACTTAAAAAGTACAGGTGAATGTTAATCCAGTTCGAAAAGGTATGTCATTTTATACATGCACGAGTGCAATAGCGTGGAACCGTGGATGATGGATGTACATACGTTAAAAAATATTCAATTTTTTTGTTGATCTAAAATTCATTGTATATACGTCTGATAGTTGGAATATGGAGATAATTATATATTGCTTCAGCTCTATATACAAGCAGTTTTAATCATCTCTTAATTGCTTTCAATATTCACCAAAATATTACATACTCATGCATTAACCCAAAAAGTTTAAATATAACTTATGTTTATTTGCAAATTTAGAGAAAGCCATTGAAAATGCAACAACCATAACAATTTCGCAAAGATTTCACAATATTAACCATTGTCACTATGTTACATTTAGAGCAAAAAGTAAAAAAAAAAAAAAAAAAAAAAAAAAAAAAAAAAAAAAACTTGATCTGTCTTATCGATTTCAAGAAAACAAAGAGGATGTCGAAATATACAATTTAGTAATATTAGTTTACTTCATACAAAAAGGCAACTTAAAAAAATTATTAGTGACATTTGATATTTTATCAGCCAAACTTAGAATTAGAAGTGACATTTCTTATACTTTAAATTATTATGTTTATACGTTGCACTCTCTCGATATCACCCTACATACCTCTACATCACCCGAATTATTGTTAAGACGTTAGACTTCACACTCTTTTCAGATAATATACATGAAACACCCCACCTCCGTTAAGGTCACTCACAAAGGGAATGCCTTAATTTTGGTGGAGGTTTATAAGTAAAAGACACAGATAAAACACAGGACAGATATAAACACATATAAATAAGCAGCGGAAAAAAACCAAAACCATGGTCCAAATGAAAGAAATCTAAGCAATACATTCTCTCTCTTCAAGCTGGATGAAAAACTAACTAAGCTGCGGTGTTTCCTCCCTATGGACCTTGGGGGGGAAGGAAGAAAAGAAGACGAAAGGAAAATGGGTCAGACATAAGTCTGGAAAGTCTAGCTATATTCCTAGAATGTTAATAATAAAAAGATCATGACTTGCTTAAAGTGAGAACAGGACGATATCAGGATAATAGAATATCCTAGAACTAGATAAGGTGTCCTAAAACAAATATCCCTTTGCACCCTATTTTAAATCTCTATCTCTGCACCTACTAATTCTTATACCAACAGGCACCCCGTGATAGGGGTGAAGTGATCCATTTCTCTTTCTTTAAAAGATCAGCTCCTACTCGTATATTCACATGTGTCCTACGGCCCTATATGGTAGATACCTATGCTGGTCCCACCATAGGGTGTATCAAGTCCCATGGTGGCGGCTCTGACACAATTCTAGCATGCATAGGGTATACTACTGATGCTCCAGTGCCCTGACTTGTCTGCTCCAGAGTGTGTGCACGCCCGCACTCTGTTAGAACCCACACTGTGCACCAACCGCCTTCGCTTTTGACCGCTTACAATCAGCTAAGTAATCGTGCCCCACCCTGCCTAGTTCAGGGTACCATGATACTTAATTGGGTTACTGCTGAAACGGGTCCCCGTTACTAGGTTTTCTAGTCAAACATGTTAAGTGCTTAAATGTCTGAATGAACCTAACACCCACCCATCCAAATTATTTAACATGTTGAATTTGTTTAAGTATTTATTAAATTGACTTAACTCTATCAGTCCTAACTCAGCTCTAATTGTCTTATTAGAGCACCAACCTCTCAGATTAGACAGATATTGTTGTGGCTGCCTGTATGCCGGTTGGGTCCGGGCAGTCTTACGCCACAACTCAGTTTAACCTCGGGTCTTTATTGGGCCCCATGCCTTAACCTCTCACATTGGATAGCTATTGTTGTGACAACTGGACAGCCGGGCGGGTCCGGGCAAGTTTACGTCACAACTCAATCCAACCTCGGGTTAAGCGCGTTCGTATTTTCTAGTTTACATTTTAATTATGTAAATTATTCAAATTCAAATTACTGTCACATTCATTCTCAATAAATCTCATTAATTTAGGTATATAATTAACGCCATTTATGCCATCAATCATTTATGTGATTAATGACTAATTTATGGCAGTCTTCGTAAAATTACCATTTTTAACCCAACGTTACCTCGTCTAACATTAGGCTAACCAACTTAGCCTAATATACGTTCGCATGGTTTTTGATATACAGATTAGGCTAAAAGCTTAGCCTAATTTATGTACACAAATTGGCATAAACTAGCATAAACATAACATGGTATAATTTTGGAATTGATGACATAATAAATATGGACATAACAAATTGGCATAAATTAGCATAAACATGACATGGTATAATTTTGGCATTGATGACATAATAAATATGAACATAACAAATTGGCATAAATTAGCATAAACATGACACAGTATAATTTTGGCATTGATGACATAATAAATATGAACATAATGGGGGTGAACTTGCAAAATAGCCATCATGAACATTACAGGGGTGAACTTGCAAAATGACTAATATGAACATTAAAATGTCATAGGTGTGAACTTGCAATTATAAGCCAATTCAACATATATGTGTATTTTTAACATAGGCTATATTAATGACATACATCAGAATTAGCAATATGAACTAATCCATATACATATGTTAATTTGCAACGTAGACAAATCAACATACGTATATGTGAGTTAGCGACATAGGCTAATCAACATACACATGTGTTACTTGGTAACATGGATTCAACATACTTGCAAATTAATCACAACATATGATAAGTGTGAACTTGAGATATGGCATATGTTTTGCATAAACATAAACATATAGATTTTGACAATTGGTCGCATGACTTTACAACATAAACTTGCATAATAGATTATACAATCCTCATAAGATGTCACAAATCCAAGTCCATACTTATACAAATAAACTTATCAAATAATTTCCAATTCAACCTAATAATAGAATCAAATCACTGGCATAGATTAATATTATACAACATAACAAACATCATACTTAATAATTCCCAATTCAACATGATAATAGAATTAAATCACAAACGTATATTAATAACATAACGAGCATCGTACTATTATCATTTCATCGCAAAACATGATATTCATCTTATTTCGCATTCCACAAATGTAGCTAAACTTACAACGTAAGATGGCCTTGTTTTCTGAGTTCCGAGGTTCTGAATTTGCAAAGCTTTCCTTTGGGAAGACGTTGCTTTGATTCTAATTTGTTGTTGCTTTTTAATCTTTTAGTTTGAATTCTCTATGTTGTTCGTCTCTTTCAAGTGGAGGCTCCCTCTATTGCTCAGTAGATAGCATGGTGGCTCCAATTCTTAATTTTTTTTTGTGAATTTTTAGTTTGAGACCTAGGGTCTTTTTATAGAGTTGCAAGTTAATTTGAGCCGTCGATGAAGCTAGGGTTAACCAGAGCCGTCTGTTGTAAAGAGAAGCCAATTATGTTCACCATTTCTTTCTTAATGTACATTTACTATTATTTGTCAATCCATAAAAATACGTATGCATTAGATACATCTCCCCTTTACACATTTATTATTATTTTTGTATGCACATTAGATAGATCTCTCTTTACACATTTATTATTATTCTTGTATGCACATTAGATACATCTTCCCTTTACACATTTATTTTTGTATGCACATTAGATACATCTCCCCTTTACACATTTATTTTTTTGTATTAGCAACTTTAGTGTTAACAGAAATACGGGGTGTTACATTCTCCCCTCCTTAAAGGATTTCGTCCCCGAAATCTCCAAGTCTAGGAGAACATATATGCTACCATCCAAATGTCCATCTACTCAATCATCAAACACGAGCGTCCATTGTCCTTAAAGGACTTCTAATGCTTCATGATCATATGCATCGTGTGTGCACATGTCCTTATCTAATGCAAAAATCAGGCGGTCTACTGATTCAGTTGACCTCCTTAATGCAAATTATGTAAGTGTCATGAATCCATTATATATGCAAACTTTTTCCTATTCATAATTCTACATGAGTACGCAATCTTTCAAACAAATGCGACATCCATATGACAACATATTATGCTTCAACCATATACAAACATAAACACATATATGCATATGCAATATGAAGTGACTTAGCCGATCTAAAACCCTAAATTGTGTGTGTATATGCATCAACGAGCAACCACTAGCAAACATTTGCAACCACTTGCAACCATCATCCATAACATGTTTCAATTACATGTTTACATCCAAAGGGGTTTCCACCTAAGGATAAAAGGGTAAGGTCGGGGAGATATACCTAAAAAGATAGATACTAACATGAATTTAAGGAAAAAGAGAGATCAAAAATGTACCCTAAAAAAGGGTAGGCTGCACGTATTCTATCCTCAGTTTCCCAAGTCGCGTCTTCCTCGGCGTCGCTCCACTGAACTTTGATGAGTTTGACTTCGCGGTTGCGTAGCTTTTTCACTTCAGTTCCTATGATGCGAGTTGGAACTTTCCTCACAGTAGCTTCACGTTCTACTTCATCTTCTTCTAGAATGTTTGGCTCTACCACTTCCGCTGACTCATGTAGATACTTCCTGAGGTGAGAAACTTGAAAGACGTTGTGAACTCCGGCCAGTCTCTCGGGTAACTCTAACCTGTAGGCCATCTTCCCAATCTTCTCGATGATAGGAAATAGCCCTACAAATCTTGGTGCTAGCTTCCCTGTGGATCCAAAGCGAACGATGTTCCTTAAAGGAGATACCTTAAGGAAAACCCTGTCCCCAACCTCAAATTCAAGGTAGGTCCTTCTCTTGTCTGCGTAGGATTTTTGTCTGTCTTAGGCTGTCTTCATTCTTCTCCGTATTAAGTTTACTTTCTATGAAGTCTCTCAGATCATATCTGGTCCAAGTATGAGCTTGTCAGTAGACTCCCACCAACAAGTGGGCGATCGACACGGTTTTCCATATAAAGCTTCGAAGGGCGCCATTCCGATGGTGGCTTGGTAGCTGTTGTTGTTGGCAAATTCCGCCAAAGGAAGATGGTCCTCCCAAGTCCCTCCAAAGTCAAGGACACAAAGTCTCAAAAGGTCTTCCAAAATCTTGTTCACCCTTTTCGTCTGACCATCGGTTTGGGGGTGATAGGCCGTGCTCAAACATAACTGTGTGCCTACAACTTCTTGTAGACTCCGCCAAAACTCACTTGTGAAGATAGGATCTCTGTCGCTAATAATGCTGGAAGGTATTCCATGGAGTTGAACGATCTCCTTAAGATAAAGAGATGCTAGAGACGAGGCAGTCCTTCTACTCTTGACAGGTAAAAAGTGGGCGCTTTTAGTAAGCCTATCTACTATTACCCAAATGCTAGTGTTGCCTCTTCTAGACCTAGGCAGCCAATCAATGAAGTCCATTGAAATGTTATACCACTTCCACTGTGGGACCTCTAGAGGATGGAGCAGACCGCCAGGCTTCTTCTGCTCCGCCTTGACTTGTTGGCAAATCATGCACTTAGAAACAAAATCTGCCACGTCCTTCTTCATGCCACTCCAAAAGAAAACTCTCTTTAAGTCCTTGTACATTTTGTCCCCGCCTTGATGTATTGTCATCTTGGAGTGATGTGCCTCCTCAAGAACTTTCTTCACCAACTCTTTTGCATGTGGGACACATAGTCTTCCATCCCGTCTTAACCACCCTTTGTCGTCGATGGTGTATCTATCGAGGTGACTAGAAGTCTCACCCCTGACGAGCTTATCAACCACTTCTACAAGTTGAGGGTCTTCTCGTTGCGCGGTCCTATTGAGTCTAAGAGAGTGGACCTCACTTCTAGCGATGCTAACAGACCAGGTACAAAATCAGAGGAGGGCCTAAAGTCAAAACTGGCTATAAAGTCTAGGCTTGGCTTTTCAACAAATAGCGGGCTCAACGTTAGCTTCTTTCTACTCAAGGCATCTGCGACTACGTTGCCCTTGCCAGGAGTGTAGGAAATCTCGAAATCATACGAGGCAAGAAACTCCATCCACCTTTGTTGCCTTAAGTTAAGGTCCTTCTGCGAGAAGAGATACTTCAAAGATTTATGGTCAGTATACAGTTCAAATTTCTCACCTAGGAGATAGTGGCGCCAAGACATAAGCGCAAAGATGATGGCGGCCAACTCAAGGTCGTGGATTGGGTAGTTCCTTTCATGAACTTTCAACTGTCTTCCGCCATAAGCTACTACCCTTCCTTCTTGCATTAGGACAACGCCTAGTCCTGTCCCGCATGCATCCGTGTATACTGTAAACATTTTGCTTCCATCCGGCAAGGTCAGAACTGGGGCTGTTGTAAGAGTCCTTTTTAAGCGTTGGAAAGCAAACTCGCAATCCAAATCCCAAGAGAAAACTAGATTCTTCTTTGTTAGCCTTGTAAGAGGAGCTGAGATTTTTGCAAAATCTCTGATGAACTTCCGATAAAATCCTGCAAGCCCGAGGAAGCTTCGGACCTCGGTTGCATTCCTTGGTGCCTTCCAATCTTGCACCGCTACTACTTTTGCGGGGTCTACAGCTAACCCCTCTTTGGACACTATATGCCAAAGAAATCTCACTTCTTCTCTCCAAAAGTGGCACTTGGAGAATTTAGCTTTTAACTGATGTGTTCTAAGAGTCTCCATGACTGCCATTAGGTGCTGAGCATGCTCTTCCTCATTTTTTGAGAAGATCAAAATATCGTCTACGAAGACCACCACGAATTTATTGAGGAAATCTCTGAACACCCTACTCATTAGGTCCACGAAGTAAGCGGGTGCGTTTGTCAAGCCAAAAGGCATGACAAGCCACTCAAAGAATCCGTCAGGGGTTCTGAAAGCTGTCTTATCGATGCTATCATCAGCTACCCTTAGCTGATGAAATCCGGTCGCCAAATGAAGTTAGAAGAAAACCGACGTTCCTACAAGCTGGTCAAACAAATCATCAATACTGGGGAGAGGGTGCCTATTCTTTTTAGTCAGCTTGTTTAGCTCCCTATAGTGAACACATAGACGGAGTGAACCATCCGCCTTTGTAGCAAGCACCACTGGAGCGCCCCATTCTGAAATGCTCCGCCTAATGAACCCCTTTTCTAAAAGCTCTTTAATCTGCTTACTGAGCTCTTTCCTTTCCCTAGGAGCCATGTGCCTAACAGGCAAAGCAACGGGCTTCGCATTGTCAACAAGATAGATGCGGAAGTCTATTTCCCGTTTCGGAGGTAAGCCCATCACCTAATCAAAGACATCTGAATATTCTCGGACCACCTTAACTGACTGCAAATTCTCAACAGAAGCGTCAAGCAATTCAAGATAACTAAGCATAACCACATTCGAGGGATTACAAGTAATTTCCAGAGTGTTACCGAGTTGGATTAAAAGCCTAACCACTCTTTTCTCACAATCAAGGATGGCACCATTACTGGATAGCCAGTCCATGCCCAAAATCAATCCATACCCCGAGAAGCCCAAAACAAAGGTACTACATCTAAATTCTACACTTATAATAGAGATTTTCAAATTCATACAGATCATTGACAAATAAGCTGGGCCTCCAATTGGATTGGAGGCAACCAAGTGATCCTCTACCATACTAGTTTCTAGGTGCAGAGATTCTATTAAAGCAGATGAAAGAAAGGAGTGTGATGCACTAGAATCAAATAAGGTGTGAACTGGGTGATCATAAAGATAAACTACACTTTCTACAGAAGTATTTCTATCTCGCTGTTGCAGAGGGGGTGCCTCCAGTGCATGAACTTGTCCACTCGAAGTAGATGCAGCTTTCTGCGCCTGCCCTCGCCTCTTAGGGCAGTCCTTAGCTATGTGTCCTATTTCTCCACAATGAAAGAAGCCACCATTCATCTTTGCCTTCTTCTTCCTGCAGTCTTTCACCACATGTCCAACCACACCACAAAAATTACACTTTCTTGTTTCGCGAGCTTTGTTGTTTTTCCCGCCCTTCTTAAAGTCAGTTTTCTTAGGCTGTAAAGCTTCTTTCTTTCCCTGAGACCCTTCCGCCTTTGTCTCCTTCTTGCCTTTATCCTCCTCATGTAGTAATGCCTTTTGTACCGGCCTTTCACATGTAGCTCCCATAGGTATATGGGTCATGGCCAGGCTATGAAGCGGCTCATTCAGTCCCTTGACAAAGTGGAGAGCCTTCTTGTGTTGGGTGTTGAATAGGTCCAGTCCGAACCTAGCCAGCTGATCAAACTGGTTGACGTACTTTTTGACGGTCATACTCCCTTTCTTAAGGGATAGGAACTTCTCCATTTGAAGACTTCTCTCAGCTTCTGAAAGGAACTTCAGCTCAAATCTAAATCTGAAATCTTCCCACGTTTCTATTGGTCTTTCTGCATTGGTGATTTCCCATCAGTAAGAAGCCTCTCCTTTAAGCAACCACACTGCCAGTCTTACCTTCTGCCTGTCTTCTACCTCGAAGATAACGAAAAGATCTTCGGTCTCTTTCAGCCAGTTCCTGGCTGCTACGAAGGACTCGGTTCCAAGAAATTCTTTCCCACCCATAGCTTTAAAATCTCTACAAGTCTTGGCAAAAGCATTTCCTCTCGCAGGAGGAGGAGGAGGTGGGGGAACTTCAGCACCCAGGGGAGGAGGAGGAGGACGAATTGCTGCACCTGGGGGAGGAAGATTCGATGGGCCCGCCTCATTAGCCCTAGCTTCCAAGTACCTTCTAAACCAACCGGGTACAGTCACACCTTCTGGAAGGTTAAATTCTCCTAGCATTCTGAAACAAAAAAGGAAAGACTCAAAACGAAGGATAGATAATTCACATGGCTTTGGGGGATTATGCCTTTCTAAAACTATAAAACAATTCTTTTTCTTGAAAAATGCTTCTTTAAATTTTAATTTGAATATAGATTCAAAATCTTTTTATCTGGTCAGGTAAACCTATGCCCTTATACCAAGTGAAACACCCCACCTCCGTTAAGGTCACTCACAAAGGGAATGCCTTAATTTTGGTGGAGTTTTATAAGTAAAAGACACAGATAAAACACAAGACAAATATAAAAACATATAAATAAGCAGCGGAAAAAAACCAGCAGACTTTTATTATCATAAATACGTGTTTATACAGAACATTTCCAACATTGTCTCAAACAAACTTCTAATTATTACAACCATAATACTGTCTTGATTTTAAAAGTTAAAGAAGCATGAAACATAAATAAAGCTGCATAATCCCCATAAATGGTATCCAAAGCCATGGTCCAAATGAAAGAAATCCAAGCAATACATTCACTCTCTTCAAGCTGGATGAAAAACTGACTAAGCCGCGGTGTTTCCTCCGTGTGGACCTGGGGGGTGGGGGGAATGGAAGAAAAGAAGACGAAAGGAAAATGGGTCAGACATAAGTCTGGTAAGTCTAGCTATATTCCTAGAATGTTAATAATAAAAAGATCATGACTTGCATAAAGTGAGAACAGGACGATATCAGGGTAATAGACTGTCCTAGAACTAGATAAGGTGTCCTAAAACGAACATCCCTTTGCACCCAATTTTAAATCTCTATCTCTGCACCTACTAATTCTTATACCAACAGGCACCCCATGATTGGGGTGAAGTGATCCCTTTCTCTTTCTTTAAAAGATCGGCTCCTACTCGTATATTCACATGTGTCCTACGGCCCTATATGGTAGATACCTATGCTGGTCCCACCATGGGCTGTATCAAGTCCCATGGTGGCGGCCCCGACACAATTCTAACATGCATAGTGTATACTACTGATGCTCCAGTGCCCGGACTTGTCTGCTCCAGAGTGTGTGCACGCCCGCACTCTGTTAGAACCCACACTGTGCACCAACCGCCGTCGCTTTTGACCGCTTACAATCAGCCCAGTAATCGTGCCCCACCCTGCCTAGTTCAGGGTACCATGATACCTAATTGGGTTACTGCTAAAACGGGTCCCCGTTACTAGGTTTTCTAGTCAAACAAGTTAAGTGGTTAAGTGTCTGAATGAACCTAACCCCCACCCATCCAAATTATTTAACATGTTGAATTTGGTTAAGTATTTATTAAATTGACTTAAACCTATCAGTCCTAACTCAGCTCTAATTGTCTTATTACAGCACCAACCTCTCAGATTAGACAGATTTTGTTGTGGCTGCCTGTATGCCGGTTGGGTCCGGGCAGTCTTACGCCATAACTCAGTTTAACCTTGGTTCTTTATTGGGCCCCATGCCTTAACCTCTCACATTGGATAGTTATTGTTGTGACAACTGGACATTTGGGCGGGTCCGGGCAGGTTTACGTCACAACTCAATCCAACCTCGGGTTAAGCGCGTTCGTATTTTCTAATTTACATTTTAATTATGTAAATTATTCAAATTCAAATTACTGTCACATTCATTCTCAATAAATCTCATTAATTTAGGTATATAATTAACGCCATTTATGTCATCAATCACTTATGTGATTAATGACTAATTTATGGCAGTCTTCCTAAAATTACCATTTTTAACCCAACGTTACCCCGTCTAACATTAGGCTAACCAACTTAGCCTAATATACGTTCGCATGGTTTTTTTATACATGTTAGGCTAAAAGCTTCGCCTAATTTATGTACACAAATTGGCATAAACTAGCATAAACATAACATGGTATAATTTTGGCATTGATAACATAATAAATATGAACATAACAAATTGGCATAAATTAGCATAAACATGACATGGTATAATTTTGGCATTGATGACATAATAAATATGAACATAACAAATTGGCATAAATTAGCATAAACATGACATGGTATAATTTTGGCATTGATGACATAATAAATATGAACATAATGGGGTGAACTTGCAAAATAGTCATCATGAACATTACAGGGGTGAACTTGCAAAATGACTAATATGAACATTAAAATGTCATATGTGTGAACTTGCAATTATAATCCAATTCAACATATATGTGTATTTTTAACATAAGCTATATTAACGACATACATCAGAATTAGCAATATGAACTAATCCATATACATATGTTAATTTGCAACATAGACAAATCAACATACGTATATGTGAGTTAGCGACATAGGCTAATCAACATACACATTTGTTACTTGGTATCATGGATTCAACATACTTGCAAATTAATCACAACATATGATAAGTGTGAACTTGAGATATGGCATATGTTTCACATAAACATAAACATATAGATTTTAACAATTGGTCGCATGACTTTACAACATAAACTTGCATAATAGATTATACAATCCTCATAAGATGTCACAAATCAAAGTCCATACTTATACAAATAAACTTATCAAATAATTTCCAATTCAACCTAATAATAGAATCAAATCACTGGCATAGATTAATATTATACGACATGACAAACATCATACCTAATAATTCCCAATTCAACATGATAATAGAATTAAATCACAAACGTATATTAATAACATAACGAGCATCGAAATATTATCATTTCATCGCAAAACATGATATTCATCTTATTTCGCATTCCACAAATGTAGCTAAACTTACAACGTAAGACGGTCTTGTTTTCTAAGTTCCGAGGTTCTAAATTTGCAAAGCTTTCCTTTGGGAAGACGTTGCTTTGATTCTAATTTGTTGTTGCTTTTTAATCTTTTAGTTTGTATTCTCTATGTTGTTCGTCTCTTTCAAGTGGAGGCTCCCTCTAGTTCTCAGCAGACAGCACGGTGGCTCCAATTCTTATTTTTTTTTTGTGAATTTTTAGTTTGGGACCTAGGGTCTTTTTATTGAGTTGCAAGTTAATTTGAGCCGTCGATGAAGCTTGGGTTAACCAGAGCCGTCCGTTGTAAAGAGAAGCCAATTATGTTCACCATTTCTTTCTTAATGTACATTTACTATTATTTGTCAATCCATATAAATACGTATGCATTAGATACATCTCCCCTTTACACATTTATTATTATTTTTGTATGCTAATTAGATACATCTCCCCTTTACACATTTATTATTATTTTTGTATGCACATTAGATACATCTCCCCTTTACACATTTATTTTTGTATGCACATTAGATACATCTCCCCTTTACACAATTATTTTTGTATGCACATTATATACATCTCCCCTTTACACATTTATTTTTTTGTATTAGCAACTATAGTGTTAACAGAAATACGGGGTGTTATAATACATAACAAAAATACAACGTGCTTTTGGAAGGAAATTGTATGACATTGACTGATATTCACGTAAACCTACCATATAAACCCAATCAAATGCCTTTATGGTTATATTAACATGAATGCAAGCTCTAGTCGCTAAAACGCGACGGTAGATTAAACTCATGGGCCCCGCCAGAAAGAAAACATGGAGCCCATTGCAATTTTTTTGGGGTTTCTTTGGATTTCTTTTGAGGACCCCTGAGTGCTTCTGCATAGACGTGTAAACGACTATGCATATCACTTCTCATTTTTATTATTACTACACTGATAACATCAATTATCTGGGATCTTCCAACAGCAGTACACAAGTTTATTGACCAATCAATTGAGTTATTATTAACTCTCGGTAAGCGTTCCTATACATGCCCTTTTCTTATTTCAATATCATTTTCATTGTTTCTATCGTCATACTTGAAAGCCATCTAGAGTTTATTTTAATTTATTTATGCGGTCTTTTTAATTTTATTTTTGAATTTACCAGTGGATCTAATTACTATTGGATTGCCTTTTATGCTATTCACTGTTAAGACTTTAATCCAAAAAACTAACATGCACAAACACATTCAAATGTTGTACCTACATCAGGTAGAAGCATGAAACGGTATAAATACAACTTTTTAAGAAGCTTGGATTGATTGATTAAAAATATTACAAAATATCCCCAGTGGATTTCTACTGTGTTAATATTTATCTCTCGGTCACAATACCAAGAATATGAGGACCTCACGCATCATTCCTTATTTTGATGTTGCTTAACCACTGTTAAAAAAAATTATATCACCAATTATGTTGTTGTAACTGACCATTGAAACACTTCCTTTTTCAATCAACTATCAACATATAAACTCTTCTTTTCTCCGAAAAATTGATTAACTTTAACTCAAAATTGTTTTAACAAACATTTGACTGATGATCTCTCTTATTCCATTGTCTGCACTAATATATATCTATTAAGGTTTACAATTTTCTCCCATCATTGATATTTATTTGGTTAAAGACCGATCTTCAATAATTTGTTGGCATGTGTTATACTCGTAGTAAATTTCTTATGAAACTTTCATTCACTTATGTGCACAAATAAAATTGCTTCCTTTGCATACGTTGTTCTTACATCAAATTAAAGAGAGAAGAAAAAGAGAAAGAGTTTTCATTATAATTATTTAAAATGTTGTTCAATAAAAAATAAAAATAATAAAACTAAGTAGAATGTCATACAAATGAGCATTGTTTTGTGTACACTAGATGGTGGATGCAGTGTACAGAATAATCATCTACAACTACGTTAAATTTTTGACTTCTATGACGAAGAAGAAACCGAATCAACCAAACAAAAAAATTATTTTTCCCTATCATATTTTGATGGAGAAATTAAAATTATAAATGTCTGTTATATGTGGATAACCAACCATTTTTTTAATATTAACTTATGAAAATGTATAATTTTAAAATACTGATAATATCGATGTGATAGTACAAATATCACAAATACACATTACTCAGTTAGTAAAATTAAACCACTCAATCCTATGCTTGCTCAACCTATACACTTC
The DNA here is from genome assembly GCA_030737875.1 of Allium sativum. NCBI lineage: Eukaryota > Viridiplantae > Streptophyta > Magnoliopsida > Asparagales > Amaryllidaceae > Allium > Allium sativum. The sequence continues at coordinate 35,183,189 of JASFAX010000020.1, read as the reverse complement.
GTCCTCTCAATGTCACCGAAAATGTACCCATCCTATATTCTACTTCACTCTACCATCGATTCGTTTTTCCTCGCTACACATAAGGCCATTAAAACCCTTTTTCTTTTCTACCCCATATATCATGCCATAAAAATACGCAAATTGAACTTTACAACTCTAAAAAACTCAATTTATTATTTTCAATTCTCAACAAATACAACACTCCTGCACCCATGACTTTATCCTCCATCCAACCCCTTCACGGCGTAATATTCATATCTCCTCGTGTGCGTAGCACGGGTTCCAACCTAGTTATGTATTGGTAAATGATGATGATTTCTGTGTGATGGTTGTTTGGATGAATTGTTAGTCAGTTGGTTGAAAATATAGATAACAATATATATATATATATATATCGTTAATCAAATGTTCAGAATATTTCATACTGAAATGAAATTGATGTTATTTATATTGTTTAACATCTGTATACAGGGAAACAGGTTGCAGGGATCCAACAGGATTCCTCAATGTTTATAATACTGTTTATTTTTATATATTGTGATGTATGATGTGATATATGATCTGTGATTGATTATGATGACACTGGTCTTTTTGTTTGGTATTTTAAATACCTTAAGTAATACTAGAGTGTAAAAAGGGAATTTTCAAAGTGTATATTGAAACAAAAATATTTATATAAAATCAAAGGATTTTATAAAAAGGAATTTGTGAAGTTGATACTGAATTTGATCAAATCAAATGGATTTTATACAAGGAGATATTTGAAAATTAAATTAGAAACTTCTGTATGAAATTATTTGCAGTTATATGGAAGTTCAAAAGACCAATTTTTGTTAAAATACTTAACGGAAGTAATAAGAAGTAAATAAAGAACTTTATGGAGTAAATATAATTTTTGGAAAATAAATAGAAGAAGGGAATTGCGGTTATAAAAGAATTATGGGAAAATAGATTTAAAGTAAATATTTAATAGAAATATGTTTTTAACAGGCAAATTGAGAAGAATAATTTATAAATGATGTTTATTAATTAAGAAAAAAAATTATCATTGGATAAATGAAAATATAAGTCTGAATTTACATAGCGAAGTAAAAATTGGTTTTAACACTGATATTTGAAAATGGAATGTAAAATTAACTTTTATAAAGGGAATTATAAAGTGTAGAATATGAATTTGAAAATGGAAAATATATTTTTAAAATAGAAATTGAATTTCCAATGGGTCAGAAATAAATTACTTTTTTAATTATAAAAAAGGTAGTGTGATGTATAAATAATATTTATAAATGAAATAAAAATAATTATCAGTGAATAATTTGGATTGTAAATTCAGAAGTGAATTTAAAACAGGAAATTGGGAATTGTTTTAAAAAGGAAACAATGGAATTTATTTCGATGTTCGAAATGTGAATAGGATTAAAACAAAATCCGTAAAGATTTTGTAATTAGAAGCCGACTAGGCCAAATGTTATAAATAATTTATTTTAAGAAATTATATATTGAACAAATTGGGATTTTGCAAGATATTTAATATTTGGTTTGAAATTGATATTTTATAATCGAATAAAAAGGTGATAAATAATTCTAAGCTTATTAAATAAAATCAACTATGAAGTCGACATGTAAACAAAATTTGATAAATAAAATGGAATGTGAATAAGTAGTTATAAAATGACTCGATAATTGGAGTTTAAACCTATGTTAGTATTTAAATTATGAAATCATGTTTTGATTTGATAAAATGAGTCCAATTTTCTATAAAGGAATAATGTTCACGTTATAAAGTGAACAATGATTTAAAAGCAAACGTTTTGCAGATTTAAAATAGTTATAAAGGAAATTGATAAATGTTGGGAAGTACTAAATTCAAAAATGAATTTAGAAATTGAGTTGACCTAAATGGTAAATTATGCTGGATTTCGGAACATATACCGAATATAATCTATTTGAAAGAGAGTTATCGAATATATTTTATTCGAAAGAGAGTTCTTGAATATAGTTTATTCGATAGAGAATTATGCGTTGAAATTCGATTATATCGAATTTGGGAAAATACGTTTTCTTTTCGATTTTTAATCAGGATTTATTTTATTATTAAATTAATTATTTATTTAAAATATGGAATAAGAGTTATATTTTTAAGTTAGGTATTTCAGAAATAGGGATTATAACATTATCATCATAACCAATGTTTTTCATAAAAGAATTAGATTTTTAAACTGAATTCGAGAATTGCTTAAGCAATGATTTGATAAAAAATCAAGAAATGAAGTCAAGGAAAATAGAAACTGACTGGAGATTAGTTATGTTGAACAGCATTCTGGGTATTTATCTGATGTTGGTTTCGACATTCGATGTTAATACGTAGGGAGTTGTTCTCTTACTAGGTTACAGTTAGAGGCTGATAGATGTGGGAGGATAGTAATGAGTGAATAACAAATGGAGATGTTTTTCCAATGTTGATAATGTATATTTTCTAAATTTAGAAAATAAGGATTCATGGATACATGGAAATGGGAAATGGGGACACAAATAAATAAATTACAAATTAATTTAAAGGAAAAAATGTTGATTGATGATTGATCGATAAAATTTCCATTTGGAAATAAGATCATTGTGTGTATGGATGTTTTCCTTTGATAGTTAAATAACCGACTATCAATGTTTTGACCATTTTTCCGTCATCAATACGGAGAGACCGGGATCAAATTTATTATATGAAAACCACTCCATATGGGAATTAACGTTGCAAATCAAATGTGATAAAGATAATTAAAGACGAATTTATAAAAGGGTTGTCCTGGCAAATCCTAGGTAGAAATTGCCTGAGATGGGTTTACAGAGTAGTGCCTTCGCACTACACCAGAAATGCCAATTAGGCAGTGCTCTGGGCCGTATCTAAGTCGATTTGGCATTGCTCGGGGCCGTATCAAAAAACGGCGTCTTTGTTTCTTAGATACGCGCTTAATATGTATCAAATTCATAAATTGATACGGCTTAAAACCGTATCAAATTCAGGGTTTGATAAGGCTCAAAGCCATATCGATATGGCTTTGATCCGTATCTAATTTTCAAATTGATACGGCTCACAGCCATGTATAATTGATAATGAGATACGACTCAAGACCATGTCTATTTGAAAATTAGATACTTCCATGAGTCGTATCGTTTTTTTTAAATACAATTAGCTACTTCATTACAACAAAGTAGAGAGTATGATAGACAACACACAATATATATTACACATGATTCTTGACCAATACATATAGACAGCCAATACAAAATTGTTTTGCTGATATAGAATACAATTTTTCCATAGCATTGATCATTGCCAAATATTTAAATGTATCATTACCAAGTATTTAAACGTACCAATGTCTTTACCATTGAAAAGAGCAACTGCTTCATTGAATTCTTCCAATTCTTTGCCGAACTTTCTGTACTATGTAGATAAATATGTTAGTAGTCCAACTGCTTCTCTGCTTTCTTCAACGTATCGGGTCAGTGATCTAACCATTATTGAAAGGGACACTATACCGTTTACTAGCTTTCGGTAGTAAGAAGCTGTGAAGTAAAGCATGATAGCAGTCACCATAGTTAGAATCAGCTCCTACAAAACAAAATTGACAATATTTAATTGTGTATGTTAACATGATACAACTTTTCATTATAAACTTGGTTGTTACTGGTAGGAACTAACATAACATCCTATTTGGCAAACTTTTTGAGCGTTCTTTTGCTTCTTCACGTGTCTTTCGCAAGCCATTTTCTCTTTTTGTGCATTGATGTCGCCCATGTTAATAGATTATGGCTAAGATTGAAGAAATGGAATACTGCATGAAAAATAAATTGATTTAGTAATTAATGTTAGTATAAAAGAACACATGTTGGCATTTCCAGATAGTGATATGTTTGACAATAGTGATACACAATCTTGAACAAAACACATGTTTGGAGCAGTCTTGAGGTATTACTCTGGTTAATGAACAAACACAGGGATGACACATGAAGATAACACTAGCTACAGTGCAACTATAGACTTGATACCTATTGTCCAAGCATTATTATAAATAGCATCATCATGTGGCAAGACGTTGATGTACTAAGCGATCGAGAACATGAGCTTATCAAGTTGAAATGAGGAAGGAGAAAGTGAATTATGAAACTGAGTAGGAGAAGTCAGGCTGGGATAATGCTTCATTAGATTTGTATGTTATGTGTATTAAATAGATTACATATTTTGCAGTATAGCCTAATTCTTAACAAGATTGAACAAATGGATATGACATATTACATTTTTGCAGCATAGGCTAATAATTATTATAAGTATACACCTTAATTTTCATTAATTGCATTCTAGAAAAGAAAGTAAAGACAACATAGACAGACAAAACTGAAGTTATTTTAATTCATATACCTAGAATAATAAAATAGTCTTCCTTTTCAACTTGAGTATATCAAAATCAAAAACACATCATTTCATTGATGGCCTTTATATGAAGATTTTGCATCTTTAGTAACGATGACAAACATGGTAACATGTTTAAAGGCATATGTTTGATCATTGTAATGTCATGTAAGCCAAAAGGATTCATGTCTCCTTGTTTGCGTAAAACCAATGTATCAAGAGTAAAAGATGTGCATGGAAACAACTTGAATAATGTTTATAACAAATAGATCATATAATGTATATAAATATATAGTATAGGTCGAGCCAATTGGCAATAATGTGTTAAAAATTGCATTTGTTCCATATGAAGTGAGCTAAGTTCTTTTAAAATTCTAAAGATGGTTCTCAAATTGAGTAAAGTGATGTCTGAGACATAAACCGAACCAATTACGCAAGAAATATGCAATGCTAAGTTTAAACATTCATGGTTTGCAAAACTAGTGCATATAACCAAGTAAGTTGTGTATAAGTACATATATATGTTATGGAAGTAGGTATGATACATAAAAAACACATTGGCATAACTGATACATTTATATAAAAATAAGAATTCTCCACTATAAAAAAAATTAACATGAAAAACTAATAGATAACAACATTAAGAAAATAAATAATATCTGAAAGTATATTATTTATGGAATAAATAACAAATAAACACATAATAAGGATATTAAAATGATTTTTTGTGCCTCTACAATTTAATAAATTTCATCTAGGAGCATATTTATTCATACATGATAATATGTTTTGCACTGCCATATGACAACAGAAATAAAATTTGAAATAATTTATTATTTTTTTGATTCTTCTTAAGTATGAGGTATTTATACATGCTATCAATAATATGTACAAAAGAGATGTCTAGGATCGATACCGGGCATTTTCCTTATTACAGAACTGAGGAATTGCCTCAGTTCAAAATTGAGGCAAATATCCCAGTACAAACAAAAGCAAATGCCTTTGTTCCTATACATTGCCATCTAAATCTAAATTAGTTAACCTTTAGAATGTATAATAAAATTAACTTAATTCTACATTTTTTTTAGTTTACCCTATTCTATAAGACATCTTATAATTTTTTTTTATGCAATGCCATTTAAATGAGCATAATTCTCTAAGAAAAATACTAACTATTTTGTGCAACCTTTTTTATACCCTTCGAGGTGCAGGTTCAACTTTGTTATACATATACCAAATATTAAAATGATAAATAGTACAATATACATAATGATTTAAGTCACAATGTATTAACCTTATCATGGTGTAAACATTTATAAATTGTAACATAGTATACACATACCTATATGATATGATATCATATTTTGATCATTAGTTGATATATGCCATTATGTGTGATATCTGTTGGAAATGGTGATACGCAAATCACAATTTTGGGCAACAAATAATCTCACATATTTTGTGGAGAGATTTGTATTTAGATTTTGTTTGTATATTTAATGGAGAGATATTGGTTGCTATATTTATGGGATAATTTAGGCAAGGATTATTTGGTGCTTATCCAAATAAATTTATGACATATATGAAGATAATTTGGATGCCAAATTTACTTGGGTATGAAGCAATTCACTCTATAAAAAGCCTAGCTAACATCTTCATTAGGTGTGGAAAATTTGTTGTTATTCTTCAATGTCTTTCTCCTCAAATTTTAAGCCATTAGATATTCTCCACCTATTTCTCAATAAGGATATTGATTCAAGTTGTAACTGTTTGTAATGATAGTTCAGATCGATTGTAAACACTTTTTTATTGGTGAATCAATAAACAGGTTGGTTGTGTGGAATATCATGTGCTCATATTTCGGATATTTTTGTGGTGTTTTTTATTTTTCAATCACATTCATCTTCAAGTTATTGGGTGATAGAGAACCTATTTTTCTTGGTGTTTTGTCAAACTTACGCTTCGCACAAAACCACGACAGTTTGGTATCAGAGTCAGATCATCGCATAGCTTGGAGTGTTTGTTGGATTGAAAATTGAAGATGTCGGAGACGATAATATTTTCAAAGATGGATATTTTACATGGGAAGAATTGGAGTTTATGGAAGCCGAAGATGGAGGATATTCTATATCTCAATGATGTGCATGATCCCATTGACGGAGATTGGGTGAAGCCCTCGAGTATGGATGAGGGAAAGTTCAATAAAATGGATAAAAAGGCGATTACGTTGATTCGCTAATATTTGGATGATTTTATATTCCACCATGTGGCTAGTTGTGAATCCGTGAAGGTGTTGTGTGACAAATTAGTATCTTTGTATGAGTCGAGGAGTGCTACAAGTAAGGCTTTTCTGGCTCTAAAGTCGGTGCAACATCGATTGGACGAGGAGAAGTCTGTTGCAGAGCATTTGAACGAATTTCAAGATGTGATCAATCAATTGGCAAACGTGAAGGTCAATTTTGATGATGAGTTGTAAGCTCTTTTGTTGATGAGTTCTCTTTTGGAAAGTTGGGAGACTTTGGTTGTTTCTTTGAGTAATTCCAATGTTAATGGAACTATTTTTTTGGAAATGTTTTGAAGCAGTCTTTTGAATGAGGAGCTAAGGAGAAAAGGGTCGAAATTGAAATCGGTTCAAACTGTGGCCATGGTAGCAAGGGACTCGGGGAAAGATATAAGAAGGAAGAAGAAATGTGCTAATGATAAAGGTGATATCATTTGTCATTATTGTGCTAAGAAAGGCCACAAAAGCAATTATTGTTGTTCATATATACGAGATATGAAGAAGAAGAAGGCGCAAGGTAATAATAATAGTGATTTGGCACAAGCAAGTTTTGCAGAAGTTATCGAAAGCGATTCTTCATGTGATGTCCTATTTAGTGTTGCGGAGCCTTGGAAAATGGATTCAGGAGCCAGTTTTCACATATGTCATGATGCATAAAGTTTTTCTTCATACGAGAAGAGTGTTGGCATGATAAAGACGGCCAATGGAGTAGTGCTACCAATTTGTGGAGTTGGAGCTATTAGGTTTCGGATGCATGATGGAGTGGTGAGAGAAGTGGCCGGTGTGAGGCACATACCCTCTTGTTCGCATAACCTTATATCTCTCGGTCAGTTAGATCACCATGGTTGCACTTATGAGACTCGAGGTGGAGTTTCAAGATTGAAGAAGGGTTGTCACGTGATGATGCGAGGAATTTTGGAGGAGGGAAACCTATATAGTTTTGTCAGTTCGGTGGTCAACAATGGAAGGCGGGTGACGGTTGAAGAACCTAGTCCACATCAAGGTGGACAGGTTAATATGATCACTGTTGACGGTCCTAAGGTGGAGGATCATGGTATCGACAAGGGTCTAGATGTTGGTGATGCTCGAGGGGTCCCGGAGATGAAGAGTTCATGTCAAGCAGAAGACGGATGTCGAGTTGTGAAATCCACAAAGACGAGATAGAGGTCTTTGTGGTATTACAAATGCTTTTGAAGATCGCTATTGGCATGATGCACGGATGAAAGAGGTGCATCATTAGTGGGCGACGGTGGAGGTTTTAATGATATTAATTGATAAAAGAAGGTTGAAAGTAAGAGCTAGGTTGGCTGGTTTTGAGGAGATGTTGTGATTTGGTATCAAGGTGGAGTGTTGAAATTGGTAATACGCAAATCACAATTTTGGGCAACTAATAATCTTACATATTTTATGGAGATATTAGTTGTTAGATTTAATGAAGAGATTTGTTGTTAGATTTTATTGAGAGATATCGGTTGCTATATTTGTGGGATAATTAAGGCAAGGATCATTTGGTGCTTATCCAAATAAATTTATGACATATCTGAAGATAATTTGGATGCCATATTTACTTGGGAATGAAGCAATTCACTTTATAAAAAGTCCAGCTAATATCTTTATTGGGCATGGAAAATTTGTCATTATTCTTCATTATATTTCTCCTCACAGTTTTAGCCGTTAGATATTCTCTACCTATTTCTCAATAAGGTCATTGGTTCAAGTTATAATTGTTTTTAATGATAGTTGAGATCGATTGTGATTACATGCTCTTTTGTTAAAGAAGTCACACGTCGAGTATTTGGTAAGAGACATGCTCAAGCGTCAAAAAGCACAAAGTAGTTTGGTCGAAGTCGCATCGCAAACACATGGAAACCTGAAGCCTCTATCCGATGGCCCCTGTCGGGCTTTATGGATTCCTAGTCAAGCAGTGCTCCGAGCCAAAGGCGAGCCGTCCAGCAGATCCGGGCGCAGCGCCAGTAGCGGTACGGGGCCCCACAGTCCCAGCGGCGATTCCTTCACTTCGGACCAGCAGAACCGCGGATTCCTTCACTTAACATTTAGAGACTTCGACTCCCTCGATAGCAGGATTTTCTCCTCATCCACTATCAATTTCGCACCACACCAATGGGGTCGAGATTTCGCAACCCACCTGTGGGGTCGAAATATCAAACCTACCTGTGGGGTCGAAATTTCGGACCCTACTTGTGGGGTCAAAATTTCGGACCCCACCTGTGGGGTCGAAATTTCGAACCCCACCAGTAGGTTCAAATCTCGAACCCAACTAGTGGGTTTGAAATTTCGAACCCCTTGGTGGGTTCCAAATTTTGACCCCCGGGCAGGGGTGCGAAATTTCGAACCCGCACCAGGAGGTACGAATTTCCTGCACATGGCTCGTTCTGGGTGCGAAAATTACTATTGTGGGCCTCGCTGCTCACCTACTCCCACCTAACCTCCTTCCTATAAATACCCCAAGCCTTGGCCTTCAAACGGATCTTTCTCCCTTGGAATTTTTGGACCTTAAGAGCTCCAAAAACTCATTAATGGCTTCCAACACCTCCACCATGGCTATGAGAGATAAAATAAATAATTAAAACATGGAATGCATGTTTTCCTTCAACACTTGAGCACTAGCAAGCCTTGCTACAGCGCATCTAGGCCTGTTGGACATTAAAGTTACCTTGCCCATAGTTGACCAAGTCAATGCTTTCAAACAAAGAAGAAGAAGGACAATTCATTCAAAGTTCATCATACATACAGCTTTGTACACAAATATTATTACATCTTTTGTAATCGGTCAAAGATGTGATGAATGAGAATTATAAAGTGGATGCAGGCTTTAGTGCCGAACCACTATAAAAGCTGTGTCTCCTCGCATTTACATTATTTATTGCTTGTTTTGATAATTGTTCACACTCACACATTGGGTGTTGGCATGCGATAATTTTGCCCGTCAACAGATTGTAAACAATTTTTATTGGTGAATCAATAAAGAGGGTGGTTGGGTGGAATATCGTGTGATCACATTTCCAATATTTTTGTGGTGTTATTTATTTCTCAATCACATTCATCTTCAAGTGATTGGGTGATAAAGATCCTATTCTTCTTGGCGTTTTGTCAAACTTCTGCTGCACACAAAACCCTAACAATATCAGGTAGTTTAACTTGATATTACTGATATTAAATTAACTAATGTGGAATTACAAAAAATATCAATGTTAATGTCAACATTTTAAATTGAAAATTTTCCGTTTAGTGTTTAATTTTGAAAAATTGTCATTGCATGTGTTAATTTGCTAAAGCAGCACATAAATGATCCTCATGTCGGAGTTTTTCAAAGCAATGCACTTTACATATCGGATAAGTATTGTTTCTCATCATAAATTGTTTGCATAATTAGTCCACACAATATATGGTAATACAATGAGTATCATGTCCTTAATCAGAACTTTGATAAAAGAGATTGATCTACATAAAGGGAATATTATGACTGCTCAAAAGATATCTTCAAATTAGAAAAACTTTAAAGCCTTCCGGAAGAAGTGCTGGTACAGAAAATGGAAATAAAGAAAAGTGTCCACAAAGATATTGATCAATAATTTTTTCAAGTTGACCAACCAAATCCACAGCATCAACTACCACTAATTCAGCAGCCACAGATGCTAGTCTCAACTGCATTTTCACATGTAAAATTATTGTTTATTTTCTGAAATAGAGAGGGAAATATCAAACGATATAACATACATGTACAGTATTTTAACCAATAAAATGTTTTCAAATGGAATTAGTTGATACTTATGCCGTAAAACCATGTCATGTATAAAATGTAAGAAATTATTTTCTTCTCATACAACTGAAATATCCTTAAATATTGATAATAAGTTTCTCTAGTTTGTAAATTGAATGCACATTGATAACATAAAAATATGGTCTATCAAATTTGTAACATATAAATAGTTTTAAAAATAATAAGAATTTCTTACTAATATAAAAGAGGAATTATTTTGTAACAAATCCAAATTAGTTCTACTAAAATTGAACAAATACATAATTTTGGAGTGACTGAGAATAGATGGTCACTATATGAAAGGAATCTCTAATGGTTGACATGCCTCGAAGAATCTAATGCAAAATGAAATAGGAAGTGGCCTTGACATTTCCTTTATTGAAATTTATAAAGTATTCAGTAGTGCAGAAAAGGAAAAAAATATTTAAAATGCTGTTATGTGAAAAAGAAAGCTAAAATGATGGTTAGGCTGTGCATGAACGGTAAATAGTATAGAGCAGAGGACATATCAGAACAGAATAATGATAATATCCTCTCAAGTTTTCATCAGACAATTGTTTCCCTTGCATGAACATTAAATTAACAAGAAAGTAACAAGTTATGCTTAACCTTAGTATGACTTCTAGTGGAACCTCCTTGTTTTTTGCTCAATGAATATCTTGAACTGTGCAGACTAAGAAGCAGTTTTTCTGGAACAGTGCTAACAATCAAAGCAACATCGCACTTTGAACCTTTCATTAGCTCAAGCCTCATGTTATTTGATTCACCACCTTTTGGTCTATAATTAGTTGTAGATTTTCGATAGCTGGCGTTCATCTCAGGCTCTTGAGCTTGACTTATTTGTCAAACTACATGAAAATTTCCACCAAGATCACTATTGAGGTTAATTCCAAAGAGTTTATGTAACGAACCAGATTTCGCCCGACCCGATCGATGGCTAAATCGACCAAGTCCGTTCAAAACCGGAATATATTAACTTTAGGAATACAACACATTAGAACAAGTAACAACAGGCTTTCATTACATCATAATAATGTTACATCAGAGTGCAGAATATATCAGAGTACACTGATAAATAATACAGTGGAAGATTAAATTATAATAAATGTAATACAATGCAGCGGAATAATTAAATCAATCACAGCAGAAGACCATCAATGCTCTGGAAACAGCTTTAAGCATCGATCCGGAATCATGTTCAATATCTGCAAAATAAGCTAGTCGACTGCCCGTGCGGAAAAGAGGGCACCCGAGTTTGCAAAGTGAAATAAACTACGGGTCAGTCATAGGACTGTTGTGAGTAATCTTTATTTAACTTAACTAATAAGGAGGCTAATCACATGACCATGCTGCTATCGCGGAACGGGTTTACTCCATTAGATTGCTAGTGCATAAATAAAGTAAATCGTTAAAACAATGCAATGCTTTTTAGAAAAATGAAACCATTATAAGACTCAGGTCCCATCACACAATGCAACGCAAGCTGGAGGATAGAGTTTTACCTTAAAATGGTCAAATTGCTTGATACGATCAAAACGGATTTGATATTATTATTAGTGTATATGCGTTTTAAAAACATTTCAATCATAATGTATTAATATAGACGGCATAGCTACCATATACTATGTCGCCGTACTAAATCTACCATCAAAACCGCATGATGTCGTATTGGAAATTGGGTTTCCATCAAGAGTCAAGGCTAGGAACGATCTCCTGACCGATTCGAGACACTCTAGCAATGACTCAGGATTCGGACGCTGGCGAACTCTTGGATCCTGCAGGGCCGGTCCCCCAATAGTGCAATGGGTTGGATTGGCAATTCCTGAACACACGCTTCCCGATCCTATTGGACCTATAAGTTGGCCATTGCGGCCAATAAAAATCCGAGGTGCCTCAAAATCCATCAACCACATAAGTAAAATGTCGAGCCGTGTTAAACCCAAACACCACATCTAGCTAGAAAGAAACGTGTGCACTCCCTGCGTTCCCTTGCTCCGTTTTTGGCTCATACCGAGGTGTGAGGCTCGCGAGGTAACGAAATACACGAGGCTATGCCTAAATAGGCTATGCTTTGATCATCATCCACAAGGCTCTGCTTTTCAACAAAAGACTTGATCAATTGCATCTTGGCATGCCATATTGACAGTCCATACCATGCGACTGATAACCATCAACACACACCCTCTAAGGGTGTTAAGCAAGAGAATAAACTCTCCGCCACCAACGGTTGCATATTAATAGAAATCAATTTACATAGAATGAAATTCAATGCCAGACACACATCCATTTACAAGTCCGTTCTGGGTCTGAACGGAACCGGAGGCACCTTATACCTTGCATATCCGAACGATCAACAATACGTCCGTACAACTACCACTGGAACCTTTTCAAGGCAGCAACTCCAATCAAAGGCATCAGTAGTCCTCATCCATTCGATGTGAAGATCGTCGGTCTTCAACCACCGTCTTCATCCTCGACTTTTAATCTTCGTAGTAATTATTCAGAATGGGTTAAACCCGGTCATTCCGAATAACTCTCATATTTTTATAATTAAAAATCAAGTGTTATAAGGATACATCCAACGCCTCTTTCCAATTCCGAATATTCTTTAAATAAAATATTCATATTATTAGGGAAAGGTTTCCATTAATTTTTATCAAAGATAAAATCCTTTAAATTTATTCTTAAATCTTATTTTCAAAGCTTTGTTAAAATTCGAATTTAGTTTTAATATCAGAAATCCCTACTTTTACAATTATTCCAATTTAAGGAATAAATCTTATTTTTAATTGGGTTAAAGAATCAATGTCATTTAAAAACATTGTTCACGTTAAACACAAAATCATTTTCAAATAAATATATTTGAATTGAAATACCAAAAATCTTCGTTGAAAGAATTATTATATATTTAAAAGAAATCCTTTGTTTAAAAATATTCTTTATATAAAAGATATTCTGAATCGGAAAGCAACTCAATCATTTACTGTATAACTTTGGTTATATGGATTTCATACATCATATGTAAATAAAAACAATAATAATTAATCATCAAACCATCCATTCAACACCCAAAGTGACGTTCTCAACTGTGTGAGCATTAAATGAAATAATAACGCTCATCGCAGCCTGTCAATCGATTGACATATGAATAAATATTTGGACTAGTGTATATCAGTTATCGTCCCAATACCCGTGTGGGGTTTTTATCCAACAACGGTACATATAAATAATTATTTGTTTAATGAATTTAGCCAACTTTAATACTATCAACATGTTGATAATGATAGACAAAACATGATATTTTATTCCTAATGTCAAAATAAAATATAAATTTGACTCGCATAATTTCTTTTACATTTCTAATATATAATAGAATGTAATTTATTTATATGACATTATTGTGGATGACAAATAAATGATAATTTACATTATACTTAATTTGTATGTAATTACCCTAATTTGAACACATAAAAGGAATAATCCCCATTGTATATGTATTCAATGTATAACCCAACCGCTAAAAAATGTTTATTTAAATTGCATACAAATTCTAATGTATGCAATAACATATAATGATGTCACCTTACCACACTTATACATTCTAACGTATATTTTGACCAGTAATATGATTCTTATAATTGAACATAAGTTCCAATGTAAGTTTGCAAATAAAAGTGATTTTTACATTTGCATATAAATTCTATTTCAACAAAATGTATAAAAAGAGCGATACCTTCATTTGCCGACAATTCTATTTTATCAAAATACTATTTGTGTTTAATTCTTATTTGACAAAAATGCCCTATTTGGTTTCAACCAATATAATTCGACAAAATGAATGTTTGATTCAACAAATATAAATTGACAAAAGTGATTATTTTGTTTCAACCTTTTTAAAATGACAAAATTAAATAAATTTTGTCTCATTCTATTTAAATGATAAAAATGTATCTTTTTGTATTGCAGCAAAAGGACAAATAAACCTTCTCTATCTTTTTACTCTTTTTATTGAAGCCAAGATGACACTAAAAATATACCTTCTTAATTCTAATCTTTTTATTTTAATCTATGATGAAAATAAAATCATTTTATTTATTTTAACAAAATTATGACTACAATGAATTCATTTTAACATAATCCTTTTATTTACTCTAGTTTAAAAGTAAAAATGATATTTTTAATCCTGTTCTTTTATCTATATCTAAATTGTAATAAAAGTGTAACTTCTTAAACTATGTTTTTTATTTGCATCTAAAATGCAAATAAAAAGTAATACTTAAATTTATGATTTATTTGCATCAAGGAATGCAAATAAAAATACAACTTTTATCTTTATGTTTTATTTGCATCAAAGGATGCAAATAAAAATGCAACTTCAACAAGGAATGCAAATAAAAATTCAACCTTTAATTCAGTATTTTATTTGCATCGAGGAATGCAAATAAATATGCAACTTTTAATTTCATAGTTTATTTGCATCAAAGAATGCAAATAAAAATTCAACTTCTAAATACGATGTTTATTTGCATCAAAGAATGCAAATAAAAATTTAACTTTTAAATACGATGTTTATTTGCATCAAAGAATGCAAATAAAATAAGACTTTTCATTGCAATGTTTTATTTGCATCAAGGAATGCAAATAAAATATAACTTTTTATTTCAATGTTTATTTGCACTAAAGAATGCAAATAAAAATATAATCCTTTTACTATGATGTTTATTTGCATCTAAATATGCAAATAGAAATATATATTTTTACGCTTTGCTTGCAACTAAATTTATAAACAAAAATGTAACTCTTTTAAATCATTTTTTTATTTCTATCTAAAATACAAAATAAAAATGTCATATACATTCTAGTTTTCTTTTTTTTTTTGCATTTAAAATTGCAAAAATGTAATTTTAACTCTATTGTTTGTTTGCATTTGAAATTTCAAATAAATATGTAGTTTTACTTCTAATGTTTTATTTGCATCTAAAATAGCAAACAAAAATATAGCTTTCCTTATTTCAAGGCATATTTGTGTTAGAGAGTGCAAATAAAAGAATATTTTATATTTCAATATATAGTTGCATAAAAGAATGCAAATAAAAGAGCATTTTTCTATTTCTATGTATATTTTCAAATAAAAGATCATTTTATATTTGCAAATAAAAGAATATTATGAATATTTGCAAAAAAGGACATTTCTATTTCTATGATATATTTGCATAAAAAGATGCAAATAAAAGATCATTTATATTTTCTATATATATTTGCATAAAAGGGTGCAAATAAAAGATCATTTATATTTTCTATATATATTTGCATAAAGGATGCAAATAAAAGATCATTTATATTTTCTATATACATTTGCATAAAAAGGATGCAAATAAAAGAACCACCTTTTTAATTCATCGTATATTTGCATCAAGAAATGCAAATAAAAGAATAACTTTTTGATTTAATATTTATTTGCATCAAAGAATGCAAATAAAAGATCAACTTTTTGTTTCATTGTTTATTTCCATACATAGATGCAAATAAAAGAAGAACTTTTTGATTCTATTTTTATTTACATGAAGGAATGTAAATAAATGATCAACTTTTAATTTCATAGTTTATTTACATCAAGGAATGTAAATAAAAAGATGTAACTTTTCATTTCATGTTTATTTATTTTAAAACATGAATCATTTCTATATTTCTCACATTGCATCAAAGATGTGGCTTTGGTGCAAAACATGATTTCAAAATAAAACATAAATCTTTCTTTAGGTTTCTAATATTACATTTCCCTTTATTTTATTAGAAATTCTAATTCAATCTAAAATGGTAAAGTCATACTGCACTTTGATTGAAAATTCTAATTCAACCAAATGACAACAGTTAATGTTCACATATTTATTGAAAATTCTAATTCAACAAATAAAAAAAGTGATGTTTTCTATTTGTTGAAAATCCTAATTCAACAATTGTCTAGAAAATTAATGTTTTCATATTTGTGAAAATTCTATTTCGACAAATAGATAAAATTCCATTTAAACTCAATGTTTCAATTTTTTTTATTTTTATTTTTTTGATTTAGATAAAGATCTTAATTCAAATATAACTATTTAGATCTTAACAACAATGATGATTTTGTACAATGATTCCAGTTTGATCCTTTTATCTAAACAAAAATTATATATATTTGTTTTACTCCATTTATCACCACAAAGATTTTATCACCATATAACTTTACCAAACAACAGATCTAATCATTTCATTCAACAGAGAACAAATCATGCATAAGAACCAATAGGAATTAACTAAAACCTGGTGATAATGAAATCAGAATTATTTTCTAATTATATAAAAAGAAAATAAATAGATTTCTCACATTTGGGTTATTCTGCTTCATTTAGAACTGCAATTTTATCCAAAATTCAAACATCTAGGAATTGTCCCTTTTCAGTCTAGGAGCATAGATCTTTGTCGTACAAACACAATGCTTCTGAAATCGTGCTATTCTGAGTTAGTATGATCGAATTACGGCTTAAAAAAGATTGGTATTAATTTAAATTAAATTAAATTAATAAATTACTTGAGAATTAACCTCTTCTTCTACAACAGATAAATCGGCCGTGCTTTTCACCTAAGCTTCAGTTCTAGGTTTTGAATTTTCTTCCCGTACGTTGCTCGAGACAAGGATCGGATGGCACCACGGCGCAGGGCTACAGGCGGCGCACCCACGCGGGTGAAGGAGGCACTCTCGCACGCCTGTAGGAGGGAGGGCGGCGGTGCAAACCTTCGGGTTTTGGAGTGCTGTAACTCGGTCTGTGGTGGACTCGGTGGGATCCAACCGTATGAGATTGTAGAGGAGAAGAATCTCTACAAATAACGCCGAAGGAGGAGGTAGATTCGGTGTAGGGATTGAGAGAATTATGTGGAAGAAGGAAGGAAGATTTCGGCCCTGGATTTAAGGGGGTGGCGGCTGAAGCAAATAGATTAGGGTTATGGTTTTTTTCATGTAGTGAATATTTATATTTATTAATTAGTTAATTACCAAATTATGGCCCGATTGTCAACTTTATCCGATTTCAGCCCAACGATTGTCGTTCTTAACTATCTACCCCCATTCTGGACTCATCTGGCTATGTCCCGCAGGCCCAAACGACTGTTTTGACCCAGTTTTCTTTAATTTAAAATTTAAGTCTTTTATTTTTTATTTAACCGTACAAATAAATTCACTGGGGCCACAAATTAACTTCAAAAATTCCCGAAAAATATATTTAGCTATGTTTTAACGCTGCGGACCTAGGAAAATTAATTTCGTCCAATTCTGGGCCCGTTTGGAAAATGGCTTTTTTCAAGTCGATTAAAATTAACTGAAATTGGCAAAACACAAATCTTTCCGCCACGGTCACATGTTAATTCTAAAAATTATGAAAAATTAAACTTAACAATAATTTGACATTTCAGTTCTAACAAAAGTGGTTTCGTCGAAAACAGAGGTCGTTTGCAAGGTGACTATTTTTAGGGCCGATATATTGTATTAAAATATATATATAAATTCTACGGCGACTTTTCTAAATTTTGAACTGGGCATAACTTTTGATTCCCGCTATGAAATTTCGATTTTTCAGATTCATTGGAAAGATATTTTCAAATAGATTCGAATATTTTTGGTTTCACTAAAATCCGCTAAATTTTGCATTCTGTACATTCGGTCAAAGTTCAAGTTTTACTTTTCAAACTACCGTGCTATTTGTAACTCTTTATATAATTAAAATTTTTGTTCTAACTTCGATTAAAATATATTTTCTCATCGTTATTATTTCAAATAAATTATTTTTACTGGTAAAATTTCTAAAATAAATTTTTTAAATTGGTTCAGAATTTGCAGGTTATTACAGTTTACAATTACGCTTGTCTTTTGTTTAGTCGGTACATTTTGAGATGGCAGCAAAGATTAAGGATTCGTAGACTTATGTTGTTGTTGGCTACCCATTTGAAACTACATCAGCCTTCAAACTTGACTCCATTATCTCATCCTTAGAACTTTCACATTTATCTTCGTTAACCAAATTCAAATTCAGTTCTTCATTCAAACGTATCGTGTTCCTAGAACTTCACCCTCTTCTTACATTCCTTAACACCTTAGGACTATCTTCATCAGCAACCTTAGCTGTAGAAACATTATTGTATTTCCCTTCCTTTTCTCACGGTAGCAGCAGCAATTTTATCCTTTATAATGGGTTTGTTTCAAATGTTAGAAACCTCCCTCATGTTTATGCTACAATCAATTTTTTCACTAGGGCTCGATTTAATAATCATAGTAGACTTCCCTCTTCTGCCTCTTATTAAATTCCGGCTAACACCTGTTTTAACTTCCGTGACTCTGTTGTTTACGGTGTTAGAAACATTTAGCTCATCTGTGCTATTCACACCAGATTCCATCTTCAAATCTTTTTTAGAACCTCTGGTACACATTTGCTACCGT
This sequence comes from Allium sativum, assembly GCA_030737875.1. NCBI lineage: Eukaryota > Viridiplantae > Streptophyta > Magnoliopsida > Asparagales > Amaryllidaceae > Allium > Allium sativum. The sequence continues at coordinate 35,164,252 of JASFAX010000020.1, read as the reverse complement.
CCTCTCGTTGAACTCTTTGGTACCTCGGTAGCAGTTTCTTTATTCAAAGCTTTAGCACAGTTACTCTTCCTTCCCAAATTCTTTTGCAAAACATCATCTGTAGCCTTTACATTATGATCTATGATTGGAGCTACAACAGCATTTTGATCAATAGGTTTCTCAACATTACTAAATTCTTTACCCTGTACAAGATTAGAACAAGAGTTTAAAACATCAACTATTTTAACAATGCTCTTCCTTGTCTTATTTAATTTCTTCTCATCTACAATAGACTTCGTAACACAAGCACTATTTAAAACTCTGTTTACATTTTTCTTCTTACCTTTAGGTGTAGGCTTTAGTTCATGTACATATCCACTTTCACATCCTTCTTTGAATTTTGTTGATTCATCCAATTTACGCAACCCAACAGTGTTATTATTAGATTCCAGATTTGGCTCCAGGATCTCATCTTTCCGCACACTCCTCCCTCTTTTCTCCCTGAGTTTCACTTGCTCTACCAGGACATTACTAGAATCTCTATATTCTCTCCAATCCGCACAACATCACCATCGCTAGTTTTTACTGATTCATTACTCAGTTTTGCCCTGTTTACTGTCATCTCATTAGCAGAACCAAGATCTGTCAAAATCCATTGATTAGTTTGTAAATCAAAGTGTATAGTGAGACGCTTCAGAGAAATCGAAGTGGAGAAGTGGAAAAGGAAAGTGGAGACGAAGGGGATAGGTTTTCTCATTGATTTAGGGATTCGAATCAATAGGAACCGTAGAAATGAAAAATAACTGGGAAGTGCAGGAGTGAAATATAATGGGAATCTTAATCATATCAAATGAACGGATCTGAAGCTTTCAAGATGAATAGTTAGATTTTATGCATTGTGGGTGGTGCGGATCACCAAAAAAAATATGGAAGCAAAAGTGTTGATACGGCTACGAGCTGTAGCAAATTTTATACGACTTAAAGCCATATCAAATCTATACATCCTGGTTTGCCAAATTTTTTGTTTTGGTGTAGTGTCGGTTTGTCCCGTCCCAGGACAACATATATGGAAGAATATCTGACAGAGTATAATGAATAAATCGCGTAAGTTGATCTCTTCAAACATATTTACGTTTTGTAGCGGAGGAATTCGTTCCTCTTAGCTGTATACCTGCGGTATTTTTAGAGAAATTAATTTTTGATTTGGCGGGTATAACGATGTGACCTTCATAGTGAATAAAGGTGCGATCTGTCAAAGATAAGAGTGGTATCAAGCCTCACAACCAGGAAATGGTATATAATTGAGTAGGTCGCATGGCTAAGTGGGTAGCTCCGAATTAGGGTGTATTATTACCTGATCTAGAGAAATTTCATTTATTTCTTTAACCTATTTCGATGTTGTCCCTTTCGAGAAATGGTTGCTAATCCCAACCATTGGTGATAATACATTTGGTTCAATCAAGCAAAATGAGTGATCGGTCATGATTAGCCTAGGTTGCAAGATGTTCTTGTTGAACCCAGTGTATTTCTCTCTAGAGATACACTGTCAGAAGGTGGTCCCATACCTTGCCAGTTGGAATCCATTACCAAATATGTGCCCGGGGTTTTTGATTATATATTATATATGTGGAACGTGAGATGAAAGTGTTTCACTAGATTTCTATTTATTTGATTTAGACATTATTATAATATCAGAAGAGTACGGATTTTAAAGAAATGTTTTGGTTATCGTAAGGTAAAAACCATCCGTGTTTATGTGTGGATCGGTCTTACGATTATCATTTCTTTAGAAAGGATTTTTAGAAGTTAAATCAAGTAGTTCGAGTTTACTCACACTAGTTCCATGACTCGCCCAAAGTTTATTTTATTTTGTGTTACCCTAAACTCTTAGGTGACTAAACTTGTACGGGCAGTCAAGTGGTCGGGATTTTCCAGGTATACCTAGAAGAGCTTGGAGCAGGAGGCTTCAGGATTTTATAACTATTGTTTATTTTCGCGGTGTTGTAAGTGTTGTACTCTGATAATGGTATTGTCTACAAATACTGGTTTTATTTCTAAGTTATGTTAAATAACATATTTATTTGTTCCGCTGTGAGATTCCTGTTTATTCTGTTTTTGTTTAGTTGTGATCTTCTTCTTCTATTCTAACTTTCTTTCTTTCTATTTCTCACCCTCTAATTTCTTTGTAGTGACCACTACAACAAAAACACCATATTACAACTTTAATTTTACAACGGTGCATAAAGCACCGTTGTAATATACCCTTTTTTACAACAGTGTAATAATCACTGTTGTAAAGAACATATATATTACCATATCACAACTTTAATTTTACAACGGTGCAAAAGCACCGTTGTAATAGATCTTTTTTTACAACGGTGCAATAATCACTGTTGTAAAGAACATATATATTATCATATTACAACTTTAATTTTACAACAGTGCAAAAGCACGGTTGTAATAGATCCTTTTTTACAACCTAGCAAAACGCACTGTTGTAATAAACTTATGTTTAACAACTGTGTTATTTTGACAGTTGTAATTAAAGCCTATCACAACTTTTATTTTTTGACCATTGTAATATATGACTATATTTTAATACAACTAATAATCAATATTTAATACATTTATATTAATTATTTATAATTAGTAACTATTATTATTTAATAATCAATGATTGCTATTAATAATCAAGAAGAAGAGGTTACTAACTAAGATTATAGTTAATAATTAATTTATAATAACGAACGATTAATAAGAAATCAATCTTTAATAATTAAAAAGTAATACTTATTATTAGTATTTAATATTTAATAGTTATGGGTAATAATTATATTTAACATCTAATATTTCAAAAAAAGTTTAAATTTTTCTAGACGAAACTTATAAAATATTGAAATTTTCAAAAATTAATTAAAAATAATAATCAATGAACTAGAACTTTTATAAAATATCCAAAATTTTGAAAAACTAGTTGGTTTTTTTCTTTTTTTCTTATGGTAATTGAACCTTAAAATCGAAGTGAGTATTTAGATGACTTAACCAACGTGATCAAAATATGAAATAAAATAAAAATTGATAATTAATTCAAAATATGAAATTATTTCTATTACTAATTAATAATTAAAAAATTAAAAATTAGTAATCAATAAATAAGTATTAACTGTTTAACTGACGATTGATGGTTAACAAATAGTCATTAAGAATAGCTGTTAAATACAATTAGTTAATAGAAAGTGCTTAGAAGCTTTCCTTAGATTCAAAAAAAAAATTGCTAATAATTACAACTTTTCCTTGGATACACGTAATCAAAGCAGCTCACGCATTCTCTAAATCGAAAATTTAGGCGGGCAAATCCAAAATTTAGGCGGGCCCACCTTTCCTTGGGTACAAGTCATAAGGGTTAACATAACCAAGGGAGGGCAAAATGGGAATTGGCCAGAAAATAAAACCCTAGCCGTGTAATACATTGAAAACAAAAGAAAATATCAGCCAACCCTTTTCCATTTTTATTCTCATCTCGTTCAAAATAAATGAAACCGATAATGGCCGAAAGCCCTAGCAAATTCAATTGGGGCAAAAACAATAAAATCGATTATTTCGCATCAAAACAAAGATGGATTCGTGATGGAGATGAGCTCGAGAGAGGGAGCAGCGAGTCTAGGAGGACCTCGCAGCCAAATTGGGACCTCAAAAAAGGGATAAAGTCGAGATCTAAGCCCGGTGAGTGTATTTTCCCCTCGTTTTGGCACTAAGACCTTTAATAGGCAGCCTGTTTGTGTGTTATATCTCACTGTATGCTTAAGATAATGAGATATATGTGCTTAATGTTTGATTCATGGGTTAGTGTGGATGGTTCCCGTGAATGGATGTGTGATATTTGATTTGTTTGCCACTAATTGTGTACGTAGAGCTAAATAAGATTTAATCTCAGAAAGTTGAGATTGACATACACTATTTAATCTCAGAAAGTTGTGATATTTGATTTGTTTGCCATTTGTTTGCCATAAGTTGTGTACATAGAGCTAAATAAGATTTAATCTCAGAAAGTTGAGCCTGTTTGTTATAGACATTGACATACACGATTTAATCTCAGAAAGTTGAGATTGTTTATGTGAAGTGTGTATTATTGTTTGAATGTATGGTTGTGTTAATGATTCATTCCTGGTTGCACCTATATAAGATCTGAGAATGTAGTAAAGGGAGATATTAGATAATAATAATGATTGATTGCACGCCCTTAATAGATGTGAATGCTCATATATACATCCAGATTTGATTGGTATGAATATTGGGCTTGATTAATAAACTGCAACACCTTGAGAGTTATGACATAATTGGAGAGGCATGATTCGTAAATGGGATCTATTAATATCATAAGATTTGAAGATTTTTGTAATCCTGAGCAAGTTTTTCTAATTATTTTTTCTTCTGAAATTCAGGTTATTGTAGAAGGAATTGGCGTATTTAGCTTGGTTCTTGGGAAATGGTTCATGACAAATGGTTTTATGCACTCAAATCTGGATGTATATATGTGCAAAAGCTTTGCCAAAGCTTGCGAAGCTTTACTTTGCACTACTATTTGCAGTGCAAAGCTTTGCTATGCAAAAGCTTTGCTATGCAAAAGCTTTGCCTAAGCTTGCAAAGCTTTGCTGGCAAAGCTTTGCCGCAGCACAGCTATGCAGTGATTGCACTGCAAAGCTTTGCCTAAGCTTGCAAAGCTTTGCACTGCATAGCTTTGCACTGCAAAGCTTTGCACTGCATAGCTTTGCACTGCAAAGCTTTGCACTGCTATTTGCAGTGCAAAGCTTTGCTGTGCAAAAGCTTTGCCAACGCTTTGCTGCGGCAAAGCTTTGCTGTGCAAAAGCTTTGCCAAAGCTTTGCTGCGGCAAAGCTTTGCTGTGCAAAAGCTTTGCCAAAGCTTTGCTGTGCAAAAGCTTTGCCAAAGCTTTGCTGGCAAAGCTTTGCACTGCTATTTTTAGTGCAAAGCTTTGCTATGTAAAAGCTTTGCCAAAGCTTTGCTGGCAAAGCTTTCCTGCGGCAAAGCTTTGCAGTGCAAAGCTATGAAGTGATTGCACTGCATAGCTTTGCCGCGGCAAAGCTTTGCAGTGCAAAGCTTGCCGCGGCAAAGCTTTGCACTGCTATTTACAGTGCAATGCTTTGCTGCGGCAAAGCTTTGCTGTGCAAAGCTTTGCTGCGGTAAAGCTTTGCACTACAAGTTGCAGTGCAAAGCTTTGCCACGGCAAAGTGATTGCACTGCATAGCTTTGCCACGGCAAAGCTTTTCAGTGCATTGTATATAATAAAATGAATCATCCAATGTTACATGCATTGTATATAATGGTCAGGTTATTTACGTATATAATGGTTTGAATGCATTGTATTAGCTGTTTATTTTGTGCACTCACATTTTTCCAATTTTCATTACATGCATAAATCTATACTGCAGCACTAACAGTTTGATAATTTCTTTCTTAGGAATGGATATTAAGGAGAAAAAGGAGCATAAGCAGATTAACAGGAGCATAAGAAAGTTAGAACTGTTATAAAGTCTTTATATCTTCAGTTTTGTCGGTGTATTATGTAAAAAAATGATGAGTTTAAAATTAATAATATATTGTTTTGGTTCATGTTTTCAGTTTGTTTGATATCTTCAGCTTTGTAGATAATATGTTCTACAATGAATTCTTTTATTAGTAATATGTAGATAATTTGTGGATATATTACAATTATAAAATATAAAAATTGTAATAAAATATATCACAATCGTTATAATTAGTTGTAAAAATTAAAACAACAACGGTGCATAACTGTTGTAATAAACTTATTACAACGGTGGAAAAAAGTTGTAAAATATACATATTACAACGGTGTTGCAACAGTGCAGAAAAGTTGTAAAAGATATTAGGCTATTACAACTTCTTAATACACGACGGTTTGCCCACCGTTGTAAAATGTATATTACAACGGTGTTCCACCGTTGTAATAGGGTCATTTTGTTGTAGTGGACGTTCCGGTATTTTCAATTCTTGAATAGTCGACATGGTGTTGTATATCAATTTTCGAGGTCGAAAATATTTCGGGCCGTTACAGTGGGATTATATGATGTTTGGTTGAATTTTATTACAATCCGGGATAAATACGAATATTTTGATAATGTAATATTTAGTAAAAAATCAAAGTTTGATTTCTATGTCTGATTTTGGATAGATGCATAAATATTAAAATATCGACGAATATTTGTAACGGTTGCGAATGACATTGAATTAATTTCTTATATTTATGGCATGTCGAAGTTTTTATTTTGAAATGGATAGTAACTTTTTAAAGTGAAGTTCGAACATAATACTTAGAAAATGTTTTGAAAGAAATTTCTTTCCGATTGTTTCTTGTTTATTTTTATAATGACTGTCCAGAGATTTTGAGCTTAAAATAATAACTTTAGAAAAATAATATTATTTCATTTATTTAAATAATATTAAAATGAATTAATATCGAGATATTTGATTTTGAAAGTCAAATGATTGAAATAAAATTTCAAATGGCAGTTGTGAATAATTTTTAATATTTATAAATTATATTGGATAATGGTTCTATTTTATTTTATCGATTCAAGCTTGAATGGGATGTGTCGCGCAGCGATAGTCCAAGATGTTCAACTCGTAACTTAGAATTGATGTAACGGGAGATCCGACCGTTGGGTTCGGCTTAAACCGAAACCATTGGGTTCATATCCAAAAGATCTTTCAAATGATAATAAGATATTTGAAATCCAACAGTTAGATATTGAGATAAGCTATATTAAATTTGATATAAAAACAATGCCAAAACCAATAACGGTCTGTAATTGAAGATAATTAATATGGACTATTTTTGTATTACTAAAAATAGTGGAAAATTATGTTAAATCATAATAAATAATTAGAAAAGATTTTGGATGAAATATTCCAAGTTTGAAAAGATAAAAGATATTTTTATCTTAACGACCAAGTTAACAACTAAAGTAAAGAACCTAAAGCAATAAGCTATGATTCCTGAGAGTACGGTCTAGTATCACCTGTGAGATTTAATTGGAAATTATTCCATAGACGAGGGGTGGGAAGAACCAAAAGGACATCAGTTATTCGACTAAAATTAGATGATGTTTTCTAGAGTTAAGTAATTAAAATAGATGTTGCAAACTACGTACGAAATACGTGAATTTGCACATCTCTTCCTATTTGATTTATTTATGTTCCTTGTAGATTTCGAATGATGCCTTTTAATGCAAAAAGGACAAAATTACAATAACTAATTAAAATCCCCAAACAATATCAAACATAAATGCGATTATTATTATTTTAATACAAATTGCATAATTACCAATCAACACCCAAATCTTATGAATTTGGAATAAAACTATAAATCTAATAATGGTTTTGGGACCGATTCCCAGATCCAAGGTGTTTACAATAACCACAAACAAATCTTAGAACAGTTATAGGTAATATGATGACACATTATAAAGAAGGCTTATAATTAGTACACAACCAATATTCACAATATTTCAGATATAACAAAATCGATAAATCTGATAACTTTTAGACATATAATTTAGATTCAACACAAAAGAATTATATAAGACTATTATAAAATATATATATTTTTCTACTCACCTGAAGGTTATCCAAATCCGAATCTAATACAACTTTTAGGCTTACCATTTCCAAATCCTACAAATCTACAAGTTATCTGCAAAGGGGATTTACAAATACAGATTTAGACTTGTAAATCTAAAAGAAGAATAGGAAAAGAAAAAGAAAATTCACTAATATAGATTACTTAGCGAAGAACCACCTATTTTCATAAATCTAAATATAATCTCATTAATCTTATTAATATGATTTGTATATGTTTATAATTTAAGTTTCAAAAAAATTTCGAGGATTGGAAATGATAGAGCTTCGTTGTTGCCTCCAAAAAATATAAATAAGAGAGAGGGGATTTAGCCATTTATTTATGTGTGTAGAAATGATCCTATACTATTAGATTTAATTATATAAATATCCATTTGTTTATTGAAAATTTATAGTTCAAAATACCCTCAAAAACCTCGTCGTCACTTGAAGTTTTCAACCTGAGGATCGACCCTAGGGTCGACCGTCCTAGGTCGAAAATGCCCAGCGAAGGTGGTTTTAAATTGGTATTTACTAATTATAGATTCTTATATATTTATTTTTTGTCTGTTTTCGTACTTTATCCATAATTTTATCATACGGACTCCACTGTGAAGTTCTAAACATGAAAGTTGACCCAAAATCCATCACGAACGCAATGGTGCAAATCTCGTGGTCAAATTCCTTCGTTTGCGAAAATTCCATTTTTAGAAAACTAATAATTAAATTAATTAACGTCAAAATTCCAGGTTGTTATAGATGTAAATCAACTAAAATAATAATCTCAAGCTTTCATTTGTTAATCACCTCCCTAACTATTGATTTTGCTAAGATTAATAAGGAAATATGTGATTCGGATTATGTTAGGGTTAATGAAGTTTTGTAACTATTGTGGAGAAGAATGAAATGATTTAGATCAGTTTGTATGACATTCCTTTAGCATAAATTTCAAGATGGATTAATGGGCTTAGGTATGGGCTCCGTTAATTATACTTCACTAGCAGTAACAAAAACTTGAACAACCATAACTTTATAATGATAGAACTTTTTTCAATTATGACAATCTATGTGTAACAACCCATGTTCCAACAGACAGATTTTTTTTCAAAAATCCAATCCATAGAAACCCAAGTTGGTTTGCTCTGGTATCGTGCAGAAAAGACAAAGACATAAAACATGTCAGAGTTCTGAAGACATCTCATAGTGAAAGGAATAAAATATAACATAATTAAAACATAGCTTTACCTTAATAATAATATTGCTAATCAGTATCCAAATCCATAGAGTCTCTGTCATGAACCTAACCTATGAATGTTATGAGGAGGGGGTCAAAACATAAGATTTGTGTGAATGAATTTAGAATAAACTTCTGAATAATCCTACATATACCGTTCTATTATACTTTTCTTAGTTTGTTAGGTTATCTGTGACATTAGCACTCCAGGTTTACACACACGTCGCACCCATCTACTAGTAGATCAACCTAATATAGTGTATATGTAGCTACCCTCTACCAGCACAGTCTCTTCCGTAAGTATCCAGTCCCCTTACTCAATGCTCGTACGAATTCCCAAATGCATATATATATATATACACACTCTACGTTGAAAGGTCGGTGTACGACTTAAGTAGGATCAGTAATATGGATATGCGGAACGTATGTAATAAGCTAACTTGTATATTTACAATAGTTATGCAAATAAATATGAGATAGTGAAATATATCACAAATAAAAAGCAATAAAGTAAAGTAATAACACCAGGGTTTTTTATACTGGTTCGGAGCACCGTCCTACGTCCAGTCAAAGACCTCTCTCTGGATTTTCACTAATCAACAACATCGCTTCACCCGGGGCAACAGGTTCACAACATCCGGACATCCGATTGGGATTTCATGCCTCTATCAACGCGAGGACTTCACAACTTGCCACTTAACAACACGAGGACTTCACAACTTGCCTCTAACAACACGTAGGACTTCAACCAAGATAAATAATCTTGTAGTTTGGCAATGTGTGTTCTTAATAACACAAATTTGTCAATTCTTGTATAACCATCCTATAATCTTATCCTCGAGTACATACTTCGAATGCGTATATTTAAGGAAGTAGAATGCTTGTTGAATCAAATGATATTAATTTGATTCAAGGATTCAACAAGTATTAGAAACTTGGAGAGCTTTTGTTTCGCAAAGAATATGAAAATGCAATTCAAAAATTAGAGAGAATATAGAATGATTCTTGATGATTGTAAAACAAGTTTGAAGCGGTTTATATAATAGTAGAAAGGTAGTAATTCTTCATGAAGAGTTTCTACAAAAAGTTATGTCCATTTCCTTTTATTATTGAATAGAAATCTTTTCATAAATAGAAGCAACCTTTCAGGAAAAAAGCTTGCTGTTCGAATGGTTGAAAATCACCGGTCGACTGGTTGAATTTAAAAAACCCAGAAAAATAGTCGTTATGTACAAAAATACACAGATTGGTCGACTAGTCCGTATTCACAGGTCGACCGTTTTCTTCCAGAGACCAAAACGGTCGACTGGTGGTGTATGACCGGTCGACCGGTCATGTGAAATAAAAAAAACAGAAGGGATCATCACTGGTCGACTGGTCCTTTTTGGGCGGTCGACCGTTTTGTGGCTGTGGACCGGAGGACGATGGACCTCGGTCCACAGTCTAGATCACTCTGCACTCTTTCCCGGTCGGATCCTGGACTGTTTGGGCTTTTTCTGTGACTTTAAAAACCCTCAAATAGACATATTTCGGCAATGAAGATATGTTATTGTTTTGTGCATTCGTGTTATATTTTGAGGATATATTTTAACATATTTCCAATGTGACTCAAAGTAAAAAACCTTATCTCTATGAAATGATCTTCATTGCACCTTTATATGTTGGCATCGATCAAAATCTTGTCTCAACATTCTCCCCCTTTTTGATTGATGACAACACCTTGGATTTTCTACCTCTAAATATAAAGCTCCCCCTGAATTTCTGCAACATTTGTTAGTTCATAATATAAATAATCTTACCTTTTGATTCCTGCATTAAAAAATGTTAGAACACATATACTATTACCATGTTAAGCACATAATTTTAAATGATAGTATATGTAACATGAATGATATGAATAATCATAAGAGAAAATATCTCTCCCCCTTTGTCATCGATTAAAAAGAAAAAATACCACAATAAGCATAGTAATCGAGAGTTGTAGAGAATACAAATTATTATAGCACCTTTAGGAGATATTGAATCATGTGATTTTTTGTTAAGCTAAGTTTTCGAAGATATTTAGAGATACCGAATAACCTTCTCTTTGTTGTGGTATACTTGCAAAAAATATGACATATATAGTTTTGGCACCCACTTGCTTTGTTTAGGTCCACGGGTTAGATGGAAGGTAATCATACCCAAGAGGGTTTAATGGAACCTTTAAAGATAAAATTTTCATTATTAACTACTGAATCAAAATAATCAACGATATATTTTTCTCTTTTTTTCCAACTTACAGGTACCCAAATACTTAAGTAATCTCTAGTGATAATCCTTTTCGTACTTCTATATTTATTATAAATACCGCTAGTCATAGAAGTATTCGAATTTCTATAATAATTGGGTCTTGGATGAGCATTAGTACTAGCAGTGATATTCTTATTGTACATAAAAGCTTATCCGGTACTATTTCTATGATTGGTTTTATTATATCCTATACCACTTTTGTCATGTAACGGTCGAGATCAAGATAAAATCATGTTTAAATCATTTTGACCTTTATTAAATTTCATGAAATTATTTGTACATTTATCAAATTTAATTGCAAAATCATGAGTGACAAAAAAAATTGTTATTTTGAAAATTATCAATTTCCTTATTTAATTCAGAGTTCTTCCTTTTTAAAGCATTCTCAGTTTTGAGACCACAAATTTGAGATCCTGAATTAATTAAAGGAGATTGTAATTTTCCAAAATTTTCTTTTGAATCAAAAATTTCATTTTGCAAAATATTATTATTCACCTTAAAAAACTCACATTCTTTAAATAATTCCAAATTCTTTTCACTTAGAGCTCCATTCTCTTTTTCAAGAGACGAAATTAAAGAACTAGAATTATTTAAAGAATCTTCTAATGATTTATTTCTATTTTGCAAAAGATCGATTTCCTTTAAAAGAATATAGTTTTTATCTTCTAATCGCTCATTTTCTTTTTGAAGGAAATCTTTTTGAGAAACAAGCTCTTCTAAGGTATTTTCAAATCATTTGGATTGTTTTAACAAACGATTGTTTTCTTCTTTTAATTTGGAATTTTCTTACTCGTAATTTTTTGACATAGCTAAAATGACTGTATTGAGTTCCAATAATTTTTCATGGTCTAACAAAAGATCTTTATATAATGAATCTGTACATACCGATTGTGATCTGACTTTATCCCAGAGACACTTGTTTCCTTGCTCTCCTGATTCTGCTTTGTTGCTCTTCCATTTTCTAATTCCCTGACTAGATTTCTTTATAGCCATTTGTTCTAGGATGTTGTTACGATCTCTAGAACGCCAGGCTCTGATACCAATTGAAAGGTCGGTGTACGACTTAAGCAGGATCAGTAATATGGATATGCGGAATGTATGTGATAAACTAACTTGTATATTTACAATAGTTATGCAAATAAATATGAGATAGTGAAATGTATCACAAATAAAAAGCAGTAAAGTAAAGTAATAACACCACGTCTTTTTATACTGGTTCGGAGCACCATCCTACGTCCAGTCCCAGACCTCTCTCTTGAATTTCACTAATCAACAACCTTACTTCACCTGGAGGAACAGGTTCACAACACCAGAACAGCCGAACGGGATTTCACGCCTCTATCAACATGAGGACTTCACAACTTGCCTCTTAACAACACGAGGACTTCATAACTTGCCTCTAACATCACGTAGGACTTCAACCAAGATAAATAATCTTGTAGTTTGACAATGTGTGGTCTTAATAACACGAATTTGTCAATTCTTATACAACATTCCTATAATCTTATCCTCGAGTATATACTTTGAGTGCATAGATATAAGGAAGTAGAATGCTTGTTGAATTAAATGATATTAATTTTATTCAAGGATTTAACAAGTATTTGAAACTTGGAGAGCTTTTGTTTTGCAAAGAATATGAAAATGCAATTCATAAATTAGAGAGAATATAGAATGATTTTTGGTGATTGTAAAACAAGTTTGAAGTTGTTTATATAATAGTAGAAAGGTAGTAATTCTTCATGAAGAGTTTCTATAAAAAGTTATGTTCATTTCCTTTGATTATTGAATAGAAATCCCTTCATAAATAGAAGTAACCTTTTAGGAAAAATGCTTTCTGTTTCAAAATGGTCGAATGGTTGAAAATCACCAGTCGACTGGTTGAATTTAAAAAACCTAGAAAAATAGTCGTTATACACAAAAATAAAAAGACCGGTCGACTGGTCCGTATTCACCGGTCGACTGTTTTCTTTCATAGACCAAAACGGTCGACTGTGGTATATGACCGGTCGACTGGTCATGTGAAAAAAAATAAAAAAAATAAGGGATCATCACTGGTCGACTAGTCCTTTTTGGGCAGTCGACCGTTTTGTGGTTGTGGACCAGAGGATCTCGGTCAATAGTCTAGATCACTCTGCACTCTTTCCCGGTCGGATCCTGGACTGTTTAGGGTTTTTCTGTGACTTTTCAAATCCTCCAATATACATATTTCAGCAACGAAGATATGATATTGTTTTGTGCATTCGTGTTATACTTTGAGGATAGATTTTAACATATTTCTAACATGACTCGAAATAAAAAACCTTATCTCTATGAAATGATCTTCATTGCACCTTTATACGTTGGCATCGATCAAAATCTTGTCTCAACATTCTCCCCCTTTTTGATTGATGACAACACCTTGGATTTTCTTCCTCTAAATATAAAGCTCCCCCTGAATTTCTGCAACATTTGTTAGTTCATAATATAAATTATCTTACCTTTTGATTCCTGCATTAAAAAATGTTAGCACACATATACTATTACCATGTTAAGCACATAATTTTAAATGATAGTATATGTAACATGAACGATATGAATAACCATAAGAGAAAATATTTCTCCCCCTTTGTCATCGATTAAAAAGAATAAATACCATAATAAGCACAGTAATAGAGAGTAGTAGAGAATACAAACAATTATAGCACATTTAGGAGATATTGAATCATGTAATTTTTTGATAAGCTGAGTTTTCAAAGATATTTAGAGATACCGAATAACCTTCTCTTTGTTGTGGTGTACCTGCAAAAAATATGACATATATAGTTTTGGTACCCACTTGCTTTGTTTGGGTCCACGGTTTAGATGGAAGGTAACCATACCCAAGAGTGTTTAATGGAACCTTTAGAGATAAAATTTTCATTATTAACTACTTAATCAAAAATTTATTTTTCTCTGTTTTTCGAACTTATAGAAACCCAAATACTTAAGTAATCTCTTGTGATATTCCTTTTACGTACTTCTATATTTATTATAAATAACACTAGTCATAGAAGTATTCGAATTTCTATAATAATTGGGTCTTGGATGAGCATTAGTACTAGCAGTGATATTCTTATTGTACATAAAAGCATATCTAGTACTATTTCTATGATTGGTTTTATTATATCCTATACCACTTTTGTCATGTAAAGGTCGAGATCTAGATAAAATCATGTTTCATTTTGACCTTTATTGAATTTCGCGAACTTATTTGTATATTTATCAAATTTAATTGCAAAATCACGAGTGACAAAAGAAATTTAATTAACTGAAAATTATCTGTTAGCCTGTTTTCTGACCAAGCCACCCAAAACTCAGATGGTCAGGGTTATATATGTTAGAGGATAAAGCTCTCATGTGTCCTAAAACTAGAGCTTTGATCGGATCGGATTGGATAGCTTGGATCGGTTCGGAAGGGATAGCTCAGATTGGTTCGGATGGAAACGCTCGGGTCGGATCGAATGGGTGCAACAACACCGGTTCGGATCGGATCTAGGCCTCCTAGCCGAACTGTCTAAAACATGCAACATCCCTTCATTGGAGACCTAATCTTGTGCCTAATTACCCGGACCGACTGACACTTGTAAGCTCACGAATGAAGCCACGCTCCCCACTTTCATCATGATTTTCGAAGTCCTCCATGATGTTTCCACGTGGCCACACATTCCAACCGATTTTACACCTATAAATACACATACAACGCATCATTTGAGGGGGGTTCTGACACTTAATTCATGAATGGGAGCCATGGTCGAATTTCTCAATCAACAACCACCTTCATCTCCGATAAAAATCAGTGAATTCAGAGAGAATAATTCATTGTATTCGAGTGACTATGTGAATGTATTCATTGTAACTATAATTCTAGAATGAAATGAGAAACTATGAAGTGGACATAGGCTAGTTAATGCCGAACCACTATATATCTCGTGTTTCTGCCTGATTTTCTATGTTTTAGATTATTGTTCTTCGCAAATCATATTCAATTTGGTGTTAGGACCATTTTTTGGTCTAACATTTTGGTGCTTTCACTGAGAACGGAAGATTCTCAGTATATAAGGATTCTCCAGTCTACCATCGGATCACCAAGTTCAATGAGGAAATCCTATGAAACTATATTTGCAATCATGGATATCACTAGATGTGAAATCGGCTCCACTTCGTCCAGCAACAGTCGCCAAAGTCCAAGAGCGGAGTCGAGGAAACCATTTGAATCAGATCGAATAAGTTTCCAGTTCAGGCGAAGCATTCGGATCGAAGACAGTAAAAGACTTCGGGTAGGATGGATAGTATCGGATTGGTTCAGATGGAAGATAGGCATTCGGATCGGAGAAGGCATTCTGTTTTTTGTTACACTAGGAGTCCCGGATCGGATGATAGTTCGGATCGGTTATGGGTACCCATATCCAAGCCGCTCAACGTATGAAGACGGCATACTTACATGGCCGGAGCGGAGTAACTCCAGATCCAACCCGGAATGGCACCCGAGCCGACCAGATGATGATGCTCTGATCCGATTCGGAGGATCTAGTCTGATCCGACCCAACGTGAAGACGTCTCCGAACCGCTACTTGAAGGTATGATCCGAACCGACTCAAAACAGCTGTTTTTTGGGAAAAATACATTTTTCTGATCATTTCAGAAAAGGCTCCATCTTCTGAAATCGAAAAAAAATCATCCGGTGCCTACATTTTCGACCTAACCGGTTAGGTCGATCGCCGCCGGGGCTGTGGGGCCCCGGACCCCCACAGGCGCTGCGCCCTGGACCCGCTGACGGCCTCGCCTTCGGCTCGAAGCACGACCTCGCCTTCGGCTCGGAGCACAGCTCGCCTTTGGCTCGACATACATTTTAGCTAACATCAGTTATCAAAGCTTGTCAATGAAGATTAGGCGGATAGTATGAGAATATCACTGCAAGTTGGAAACGACTGGGATACTTCCCAGAGCCATGACACTTATTTGCATTAGTAAGCCAATTCGAGGAGCTATCGATCAGATCTGGCTTGTTATCAAGGACAGTGTACAAGACAATGATTGTCTCATAGCAGCTTCCTCTTCCTTTGTTCTGATGGTGTATATATTTCACCGATGCAACCAATGTTGCTCGCGATCGCTAACGAGTAGTTACCATCTCATTTATGCAACTTGAACTTGTCCAGTCACCGGGGCATCGAATGATGGTTATATGGAACTGTCTGAGCACTACTTCAAAGATAATTCCTATTATCTTAGGGACCATGATTGTCAATAAGGGGATACCAGAAAGCAGCTAAGGATCTCAACATCCCAAAGCTACACTTCAATTGTATGATGTGATGAATGAAATATGTTCTGCGGTTCACCTTCTGAAGTACTTGGCGAATCTTTGCAATTGTCGTTCGTTATCAACTACATCGAGGAAGACTGAATTCCATCGAATAAGGGTTAAGTCAACATACTTTGGTGCCCAGAATTAGGTACTAGTTGAACCACCACACGCCACGATTGGACCAGTGGATCCTTTCCGGGATTATAACAACTTGACTGCTCACCATCCACCATACGACCTTGGTCAAATGATGAGAGCTCGAGATTAAATCAAGCATGAATCAGCCATTAGCTCTCTACTTCTTATTTGCATTGTGACATAATGCATGAATATTGCTTCAAGTCTCGCAAACTATGTTATCATACTCAAGTTTATCTGATCAAGATCTAGACCGACCAGCTCCAGCAGAATTCAGAGCTTACATTGCACCCTAGTGTCTACTGGTTAATCCCCAAACATTAGCTAAATCCATCGCTGAATTTACCATTCCCGAAGAGGATGTGTTAGATGAACAAGATGGCCCTTCAAAACGAAAAATGAATACAAGCACCCGTTACTGTATATCGACGGTGCAATGAATGATCGATGACCCGGCGTTGGAGATGTATTGATTCGAAGGAAATTCCAAAGGAAGGAATTGAAACTCGTAGCTTACCTAGAACAGGTAGAAGAGCTGTTGGATGGATTGGAACGTTACAGCATATCTTACGTCCTACGAACTGAAAATCAGAAGGTCAATAATCCGGCCAAGCTAGACAATTCCGACAACTCAGAAGAGAGTCATAAACAACCCAATGATGAATTTCCTGCAGCACGGAATGCACATAGCAAGGAGAAGTAAAAGGCGTTCCATCGCTCTTTTTCCCTCGAGATATAACATGCAAGGCAATAAGCTTATTTCCCTTGGAAGTTTGTCCAAAGATAGACACCAACGAGCCTCATTGCTGAATTCACAGCCCTAGATGATGGGACAAAATCACTAATCAGCCTCCTGCTAGATGGGAGATGAATGCGAATGAAACTTTTTAAAAACAATTTTTTGGAGTTAGAAAGTGAAGATTTACAATTTCACTCCACCCATTGAGGATTAGTCAAGTAACTCGTGTCCCAGACATTGGGTGCAACCGGAGATTCGAACGTCGATTTCCCATTATTACATCATCTAATTCAAAGCTGATACATAATAGCTTGCATGATAGACTTCCTCAGCCTTGCCCAAAAATTGACAAGTTAAAAATTTAGAGCACATAAGCCTAGATGCTGATTGATTATCTGTCCATTAGATGTTACTCCTAACATGGGATTGAAGGCATATATGAGGATGGATGAGATATAACTATCACCCTAGCAGCCATATCCTATTTCCTAACATGGAAAGCACAAAAGCTTCTATGAACATGGATCCATTATTCTCCTGCCAATTACTGTCCTAGCACCAACGTGATGATATGATACCATTAATATTACATACATGACTCCCTGACATTCAACCCTTGCCCTTAGCATTGGGGAAAAGAGATGATTCAAAGGAAACAAGACCTCGTCATTCCCTTACAGTATTTATCTAATTGCCTTTGTTACACCAAGACCACAATCAAACTATCCCCTAGCAGAGATTGGGTGAGGAAAAATGGACTTGCAAATAGCATGCAATGCCATTTTCACATGGAATCATATTCATTCCTTTAACAGGACTACTCTTTAACCATGACTCTTATATTTGCATCCTTTATCAGCTACTGATGTAATTAACTCGGATGAATTAATATGTGGATGGTGTAGGTACCTAGGATTTGATACCAATCAGACTTCTTGCACCACATATCGAGTTATGGAGCAATATCATGACAAGCTTGACTGAACTGCTCATTTACAAAGCCATACACTCCGCTTAAAAGAGGTTGTATAGCTCAAGGTGGATCTGAGATGACCATCCACTTCTAGGCTCACATGTGGCAGAGCTAAAGATAATTATGCATTGACTTTTGCATTCCAAAGTCGGAATCTGATTTCAGATGGATGTAGTTCGGCCGTCTACATGGCTCGATCCTATATTTGACACCACCAGATTACACAAATCCAAATAAAGGAGGCAGCACTGCCCCTTGATATGCTTACTTTTCAATCATGCAATTTACTTTTACATGCTTCCCGAGTTATTGACATAACTAACTCATGCGATATGAATGATGCAGGTACCCGAAGGTTGGTGCCAATCACTCCTCACATGGATTGATCGGAGGAACGCAGATCCTTGGCAAACATTTTCGGACTGTTTACCCAACTAACTCTAATCCTCATAGCTTGGATAAATGTGTGGACCTAGGACGAGTGTGAGGGGCACCCCAGGATTAAAGACCAATCGATCCATGCATATAATCCTCATGATTTGAGAGAGTGTTTAAAGGACGATACTGCAATGTCCGACCAAACTCCATCCCATGAGTCGGCAGGACGAGAGAGACTTGATTATTGCAAATGGCCACCTTTACCCATGAATCAGGGATTATGAGGTAGCGCCTCGGCGAGTGTGACCCAACCGCTTGTCGGAAAAAACTCCATCCGCCAGAGTGAAGCATGGAGTAAGGACTAAAACTGAGTTTGAAAACGGCACTCGACACGGTGGACTCCTGCTCTTCGAAATAGAGCATAGAAGGAGCGCCGAGGCGAATGATGCGACTGTTTGCCTAAATAACTCTAACCCCATGACTTGAGGAAGAGTATAAAGGACGGGAAGACGACGTCCACATGGCGTGAAGGTGCATCACGATTAAAGACCGCCTTAACCACACTCTACCCTTGGTATTCGACGGGAGAGTATAAAGGCGCCAGGGACTGGCGCCATAAGGGCTCCTACCCCACTGTAGTATTGGTCGCAATATTGAAAGCTGAGCCTGAACCTTTCATATCCGGACATGGGGGGTAATGCACTGTCCATCCTAACCAATCCCAAAAAAGCCCTGGCCAGACACTTTATTCACTATTAATTAGGGCATACACACACATCTCCACCCCTTAGATAAATTCTATATGATTTGTTTGATACTATTTGATTGTAGGGATTCTGAATTGAAACCCTTATTTGATTGTGATATGCTTTATTACCTGATTACTTAGAGATTCACTTTGTTTACAGAGTGCGAGCTTGTACAAGATAACAGGACAAGAATGCGAGGGCCGCACTCGGGACAACTGCAGCAGGCCAGTAGAAAACAAACAAAGGGCCATGTCTAGAAGGCTGACGCTGATTCCCAATGCTAAAGTTCTCATGCGACTCAAGGCGACGACCGAAAGGGGGCCTTGAGAGTGAATTGTTTAATGATGTGTCACATGACTTAAGTCAACGACCGAAAGGATGCCCTAAGAGTGATATATCGAATCAGCATACACCCCCACATGTGACTGGCCATAGCCCAAGTGCATCGACAAGTCCCACCTCATAAATACACAGAATGGAAAATGCGATAACTTGAGCACTTGGATTACTCAATCACATAAGCTTTGAAAGCCATGTCCCTTTTCCCTGCATCTATGTCTAAATTTGAATGGGATGTGATACAACTACCGATCTTTCACCGTTACCCTTGGACTGGGGCCACATTATTGAAAATAATTACAAATGGCATAATTTGTATATTTGTGTCTAACTTATACCTCGATCTTGACAGGATGCTTGAGGACCACGGAATGGATGCAGAGTGAACGCCCATTTGCTAGTCCCGACCGACTTCCTAGTTGAAAGGCCGCATATAAAAGGGGATGCCATTACTTTGACTTCTTACTTGCAAGGAGGCGAATTGCCTGACACTCAGACTCAAAGGCTAAGAAGAAGGAAGATAGAAATTTCTTCCGTGTTGAGGATATTGGTGCAGAAGGCGCTAGGAACAAAGGAAGTCAGCAGATTTCTCTTTTCGATGATCCCTCAGCATGTCAAGCTAGATATGAAATGGATGGTACCCTTGTTGATTTGAGAACTCAAATGGCTCGGCGAGATGAATTTCTCCGAAAAAGACAGAAAGTGATGGATAACTTCTTTACATGGATAGTTGGAAGGCCGAGTAACTACGACTTGCTCGCTGGAGCGAGCACCGTAGGAATTCAAGTGACAACAAACTTGGATCAAACACTCCGTGCTCCGTGGCCCAGATCATATGAGACCCTAGGAAAAGTTGGCGACGTAGTCTTGGATGAAACAAGGTGCAATCAACCTCCTCCCAAACATTTGCAGCATGCAACTTCTGACTGCAGCATTTTGGATGAAAATGACGGCAATGCAAGCGTCACTGAAAACATAAACGGAGTCCGACCAACCTATGCTCCAATTCAGATGAATGCTTCAAATCCATCTCAAATTCAACATAAAGTTCCCCATTTCTTAAAGTAGGGGGAAAACGAGATCATTTGAGGCAGCTATAATCTGACTTTATCACCACCCGACTCCGAAACTCAGAGCTTGGATGGGAGACTAAAGACTAACATGACCTAGACACGAACAAATCATTTTGTATCAAACTCTAACTCACATCTTGATGAGGGAGTATAAATTCATAGAATACGTGGATTATATGATTACCATTTAGTAAAATCCCCGTGGATTGGTAGTACGGGATACGAGCTTCGAGCAACATAATTTGACTATCCGCCAACTTTAGGCACATTCACATTTATCGGAGTTCTGCAAGATCTCAGACTATAACCAGAAGAATGGCTCCTCAAGAACAACCAGCGTACATCCGAGTAGCAGATCATCATCTAGAATTAAAAGACAGAAGCCTGATTGATGACTATTACATATGCGGAATCAAGAAATGAGAGACCAACTTCCATCCACTTCAAGAGTTCATGGTGGGGGCACCAGCACAAAATTGGGCAATTGGCGACGACTCCGCAAAAACAAAGGCCAGATTGCCAATGTTATTTAATGCTTCATCAAAGGCGGCACACTCAAATGCAGCTCAAAGATCAACGCCTATGGACCCAAGAGTGTCATGTTACTCATTTCAATCAAACAAAGGTTTGGTGAGACAATGCATTCATTCCTCAAAAAATTCGATGCTGCGGTGGCATCGGTAGATCAACCTGGACCATCTATGGTGTTGATAGCAGCAGTATCTGATATTCTAGTTAACTCAGACTTCAAAAGTCTCTCTGCAATGAGGCCCACCAAGTTGCTTTGGCGGATTCACCTTTAGAGTAAACATCAATACCTTTATGCCATGAGATTTTCCCAGAAACGATGAATTCTATCCTGAGATAGACAAATTCCTGCAACAAAAGAACATCTGTATTGAAATGGATGTTCTCAATGTTTTCATGATAAAAAATGGAGCGTCATCTGACTCCTAAAACGATCAAGACAAATGAAAAGCCCCAGAAAATACTGAAAGGAATGCATAATTCCAGAAAGAAACAAATTCATTAAACGATCCAACAATCCTGATTGTCGAGCTCAATGTAACCAAGCAGGAGGGATAGACTCAACAATACTATGACGGCTATTTCGGACAATTCCAAAGCATGAACGAAGGTGCCTGAATGACTCCCTAACAACGTTCCCTCGCTTTCATGATTGACAAGCTTACTCAACTCCTTGGCTGATGCAAATAGAGCATCTAAGTTCATTGTCGCTCGATGAGGCAATTCTCACTTTTTGACTAAAGAGATGGAATAACACCGGCGTGAATGTTATTCGACCATTCACGTATACAACTCTAACGCTTGACGACATAAGAAAAATGTACGGAACGACACGGGTCAAACAAGATTGTTAAACCTGCAGCTCTAACCCGATGTGAAGAAAGAAAGTTTAAAGGCTAGAAGACTGGATATCCGATTGACCTCCCCAATGATGTTGGTGGCATAAGTACCGAGTTCACTCATCTTACACTGAGATTGGGAGCGTGAGCTTCAAGTGACAGATTAGCTTTGAACATGATCCTGATTTTGTGCATAATTCAGAACATATAAACTATATCTCTGGAATATAGCATGATTCATCTCGACCATCCAAGTAAGCCAACTAACGGATCAAACATGAATCCAAAGACTTGACCCGCAATTGCATCAAATGGAGAGTGTGATAAGCTCCTCTACTGCCTTAGGATTGTGATGATCATACCTACCATTAGCTTGCACGTTCTCAACAACATCTCATGTTGATTCGTATGTAATCACAGGAATATAAAATGATCCAGAGTGATAATGGCTTTCGGATACCTTATTGTTACGATTCGATGCGATTGTGGAGCCCTAGATTAATATTCTGATATCGAGATAGTCCAGATCCAAGCACAAGTGACAGATTCATATGCCAATTCTGATGCATTTTGTCCCAATAATCCAGATGCTAGCTCAATGCCCAAGGATTCTGGTACTACCCTATGACTTGGATGGCTGTTTCATACATTGACTTATACATAAAAGAAAGTCTGACTCTGCAATACGCTTGACTTGCATAAGAAGAAGCATCGTTTGACATTAACTTGTGTGTGTACGACCTCACACAGGATCCAACGATCCTATATGACTTATGATGAAGGAATTAGACCTCTTGATTCGACGAGGTTTAAATGGTTACCAGATCATCTCAACTACTCCTCCAATAGAATTTGTACTCACTAGCACACATGAAAGAAGTGCAATAATTTGATAAAGCCTTCTCAAGGACGGATGACTTTCCAAAAATATTCACCTTGGCATACTCAAAGCACGCCTCATCTTCGATAAGACGTACTTTCAGGGGCAAAATGTTTGCATGTTTTGTGCCCAGGCCACCCAAACCTCAGATGATCAGCGTTATATATGTTAGAGGATAAAGCTCTCATATGTCCTAAAACCAGAGCTTTGATCGGATTGGATTGGATAGCTTGGATCGATCCAGAAGGGATAGCTTGGATCGGTTCGGATGGAACAGCTCGGGTTGGATCAGATGGGTGCAACAACACCGGTTCGGATCGGATCTAGGCCTCCTAACCGAACTGCCTGAAACACGCAACTTCCCTCCATTGGAGACCTATTTTTGTGCCTATTTACCCGGACCGACTGACACTTGTAAGCTCACGAATGAAGCCACGCTCCCCACTTTCTCCATCATTTTTGAAGTCCTCCATGATGTTGCCACGTGGCCACACATCCCAACCGATTTTACACCTATAAATACACATACAACGAATCATTTGAGGGGGGTTATGACACTTAATTCATGAATGGTAGCCATGGCCGAATTTCTCAATCAACAACCACCTTCATCTCCACTAAAAATCAAAGAATTCGGAGAGAATAATTCATTGTATTCGAGTGACTGTGTGAATGTATTCATTGTAACTATAATTCTGGAACGAAATGAGAAAGTATGAAGTGTACATAGGCTAGTTAATGCCAAACCACTATAAATCTCGTGTTTCTGCCTGATTTTCTATGTTTTAGATTATTACTCTTCGCAAATCATATTCAATTGGGTGTTAGGACCATTTTTTGGTCTAACATTATCAATTTCCTTATTTACTTCAGAGTTCTTCCTTTTTAAAGCATTCTCAGTTTTGAGACCACAAATTTGAGATCATGAATTAATTAAAGGAGATTGTAATTTTCCAAAATTTTCTTTTGAATCAAAAATTTTATTTTGCAAAATATTATTATTCACCTTAAAAAACTCACATTCTTTAGATAATTCCAAATTCTTTTCAGTTAGAGCTCCATTCTCTTTTTCAAGAGAAGAAATTAAAGAACAAGAATTATTTAAAGAATCTTCTAATGATTTATTTCTATTTTGCAAAAGATCGATTTCGTTTAAAAGAATATTGTTTTTATCATCTAATCGCTCATTTTCTTTTTGAAGGAAATCTTTATGAGAAACAAGCTTTTCTTAGGTATTTTCAAAACATTTGGCTTGTTTTACCAAACGATTGTTTTCTTCTTTTAATTTGGAATTTTCTTGCTCATAATTTTTTGACATAGCTAAAATGATTGTATTGAGTTCCAATAATTTTTCATGGTCTAACAAAAGATCTTTATATAATGAATCTGTACATAACGATTGTAATCTGACTTTAGCCAAGAGTCACTTGTTTCCTTTCTCTCCTGATTCTGCTTTGTTGCTCTTCCATTTTCTAATTCCCGGACTACATTTCTTTACAGCCATTTGTTCTAGGATGTTGTTACGATCTCTAGAACGCCAGGCTCTGATACCAATTGAAAGGTCGGTGTACGACTTAAGTAGGATCAGTAATATGGATATGCGGAATGTATGTGATAAACTAACTTGTATATTTACAATAGTTATGCAAATAAATATGAGATAGGGAAATATATCACAAATAAAAAGTAGTAAAGTAAAGTAATAACACCAGGTATTTTTATACTGGTTCGAAGCACCGTCCTACGTCCAGTCCCAGACCTCTCTCTGGATTTTCACTAATCAAAAACCTCGCTTCACCCGGAGGAATAGGTTCACAATACCTTGACAGCCGAACGGGATTTCACTCCTCTATCAACACGGGGACTTCACATCTTGCCTCTTAACAACACGAGGACTTCACAACTTGCCTCTAACAACACGGAGGACTTCAACCAAGATAAAAAATCTTGTAGTCTGACAATGTGTGTTCTTAATAACACGAATTTGTCAATTCTTGTACAACCTTCCTATATTCTTATCCTCGAGTATATACTTTGAATGCATATATTTAAGGAAGTAGAATGCTTGTTGAATCAAATGATATTAGTTTGATTCAAGTATTCAACAAGTGTTTGAAACTTGGAGAGCTTTTGTTTTGTAAAGAATATGAAAATGCAATACAAAAATTAGAGAGTATATAGAATGATTTTTGGTGATTGTGTAACAAGTTTGAAGTTGTTTATATAATAATAGAAAGGTAGTAATTCTTCATGAAGAGTTTCTACAAAAAGTTATGTCCATTTCCTTTGAATACTGAATAGAAATCTCTTCATAAATAGAAGCAACTTTTCAAGAAAAAAGCTTGTTGTTTCAAAATGGTCGAATGGTTGAAAATCACCGTTCAACTGGTTAAATTTGAAAAACCAAAAAAATAGCCGTTATGTACAAAAATACACTAACCGGTCGTCTGGTCCGTATTCACGGTCGACCGTTTTCTTCCAGAGACCAAAACGGTCGACTGGTGGTATATGACCGGTCGACTGGTCATGTGAAAAAAGAAATAAAAAATAGAAGGGGTCATAACCGGTCGACTGGTCCTTTTTGGCGGTCGACCGTTTTGTGGCTGTGGACCGGAGGACCTCAATCGACAGTCTAGATCACTCTGCACTCTTTCCCGGTCAGATCCTGGACTGTTTGGGCTTTTTTTGTGACTTTTTAAATCCTCAAATATACAGATTTCCGCAACGAGGATATGATATTGTTTTGTGCTTTCGTGTTGTACTTTGAGGATAGATTTTAACATATTTCTAACAAGACTCAAAGTAAAAAACCTTATCTCTGTGAAATGTTCTTCATTGCACCTTTATATGTTGGCATCGGTCAAAATCTTGTCTCAACATACGTTTTCATAGAATCGTTTGTATTACGTAAGCGTTTGGACTGCTACCCTAGATCCCACTAGGTTCTTACGTAATGCCCTCTAGTCTATGATACACCACCCAGAGGAACATGACTGTACCTAGACTTTCCCATGTATGTATCGTCAATCGTTCTTGATGTCTATTGCACATGTTCTCTATATGTGCGCCCGAGTCCTGTAGCAGGCCTAATTAAGAAACATGGAACTCGGTCGGGAGCTTTAAGATATCTACCAATTGCAGATGCTAAGGTCTTCTTTTACAGTGGCTATTGTCCCACTAGACCCTTCCCTCAACTAACAAATGAAAGACACCCAAGAAAATCAAGAATGAGAACTTAAGCCTGGCCCCCTTATGCCCTTCAAACCTATAGGACAACCTCACCTATAACTAGATAGCAAAGTATATGGTCTTTTGGAGTTCTCCGCCTTTCTGCTTTACGTACTGACTGAGGATGGTAGGTAGACGACGAGTTTCTATCACAGGGCAAAAAATGGTCTCACCGAATCACGCTGGTCCATCTTAGTCTTTTGATTGCCCCTTATTATTGTAATCAAGGCATACTCATTGGTTCACCCATGCATACCTAACCTCTATGAGCACAGGCATATCATCTGCCACTCACAAAGGAATACCAAGAGTACCCAACGTCCCCGGAAGCCGCGTGCTTCTTAACCCAGTCTGTTGGAGCCTACAAGAATATCTAGATGAACTTGCGCTCCTCTTTGTGTCTTTTGACATCCCAATGATCTACCCGTTATAGTTATTTACCCTCTAACATCTGGACTAGTCCAAGCGCCTCATTCTTACGTGTTATTAGAACTATGTCTTATTGTCCAGCTGTGTGCTTGTTCTGCTTCATTAGGTTTCTTTATAACTTGGTTATCCTTATTCATATTGCCTTTCGATTCTTATTACCAAGTTTCTCTTGCTTATTAATGTTTCAAGTATGACTCATTACTTGTAAGTTTCCTTAATAAGCTTTATACCCCATTATCCATCTTAACTTATTTTTTATGTATGTGTTTCCTAAAATCTTCTTATTCAGTTTTACTTCCATCTGTTGATGTTGCCACAATCCATCGTTGTTTACTTTGTTTTCTTAACTAACGCTTATTGCTTAGTTTCCTTAACTAAGTCTTATTACTTAGTTCTCTTTATTTCTATTTACTTAGTCCTCTTAACTGAGGTTTTCTACTCATAACCCATGTAATGTTTATCAATAGATTACTCATTCTCGCTTGCAATTTATATTCTACTTATTTTATAATATAAGTTGTCTCACTCTCTAGTCTTTTTATCATCTTCCCTTGTCCCTAGGACCATTCCACCTACTATATGAATTTCATATTTCCCGTATATGTTCATAATAGGTTGCTATCATTTCCCATTATTACGTTGGTTAAGTTTGTCCATATACCCAATGGAACACCCCGTAATTCTGTAACATTAAGTTTCACAAATTAAAATATAAATAATTTTTAGAAGAATAATTAAGGGAAATGGGTTACGCCATTGCGTTCATCTCGAAATTTTGCTTGAGATAGAGTCCGTGTTTACGTAAATCGGACTACGTATGAAGAAGTTATGGCCTTCAGAAGTTTTAAGAATTTAAATAAATAAAAACAGATTCAATATCGAATTCAAAACACACACCCGGGCTAGGCGGGAAATTTCCCACCCAGGACCCAGGTCGACCTGCGAGTCGACCTTCCCACCTACAGGTTGACCTGGGGGTCGACCTGCACTGTTTTTCCAGATCCGAGGCAGAATTCATTTTTAAGTATCTAGGCTGATTTTTGGACCAAATTCATGAGTTCTACGCTATATAAATGCCCCCAAACTTCTTTCTCCACACAACTTCATTACGCCTACACTCTGCCCCAATCCTAATTAAAATAAATCTTATTCTCCGTTAAAACATGTTATAATTCTTCTTCAAATTGGAGATTCAAATCAAGTCAAAGCTTCAATTTGGACCATAGGCATCCCTCTTCAAGCAACGTCACTCGAATCATAGCAAATCGCCTTTTCTAAACCGATCACTGTAAGTTCGGTTATTCCTTAGATTTGAACGTGTAATTGGAATTGTGAATGTAATGAATCAAAATATAGAACTATGCCAATTTGCAAGTTAATTATCTTTGATTCGTGCTTATGTCAAATCTAACGTTATCCATGTCTTTGGATCTAATTATCGATTGTGGCCTAGAACTTATTGTGGCTAATTGCCAATGACTATGATTATGGTACTTTTGCATAAGACTATGACTATGAAACTGTAGCACATGAAACTATCGCCTATGACTATGATTCATGAAAAAGAGACTATTACATATGACTATGACTATAAGACTGTTGCCTATGACTATTCATAATTTTGAGACTATTGCATATAATTCATGACTATGAGAACATTACCAAGATTCATGACTATGAGACTATTTCCTATGACATTGATTAAGGAACTATTGTGATTAGTCGCCCATGACTATTGTGGTTAATTGCCTATAACTACTGTAGTCAGTGACTTATGCCTATTCCCATTAACCTATTAGGTTGTACTTCAAATTGGCATTATGTTGGACCAAATCACCTATCCCTATTCCCTTAATTATTTTGATCTCATTTCTTGGGGTATAACTTGTCTACTTTATTCCTATTCACTGCTATGTACATCAAACCATTGGATCCATTATTTTTGTATTTGGTTCATTCTTGCATGGCTATTCTTTTATGTCAATTCTCGTGCTTATCCCCTATTCCTTGCTTTGATAGTATTAGTATCATTTCATGAGTACCTAGAAACGTGTGAAATCATGTTATACGTACGATTACGGTGTGAGAATTTGGGCGTAGCTTAATTAAGTTAATTTGGCATAAAAAATATGTTGGCAAAATCTAAATTTGTTATAATAGTGAATGATTTACATGCATATTAGACTTGGGCATAAATTGATAAATTTAATTGGCCACAAATTGCGTAATTGGCGGGTAAACCAAGTTTTGGACATAAACGGTAAACTAGAATATTAAATCTAGTTTTGACATGAACCGTAATTTGGATATTAATCTAGATTGGGCATGAATTGAAAAAAGGGAATATTAAATTCAAATTGGTATAAACTGCAAGTTGGGTTAATTGATTGGTAAATCAAGTTTTGGGCATAGAATATAAGTATGTTAATTTGCATGACAGTTGAATATGATCTAGGCTAAATTGATTCACGGAAGATTTACATAAATAGTAAATACGTAAATTTAGTAAAAGACGAAAATGTCTAACCCGAGGTTAGACTGAGTTGTTGTGTAAAACTGCCCAAAATCGACCGGCACATCCAGTGACCACAACAATACTTGTCTAATATGTGTGGTTAGTGCATCAAGCCCAGAAAGACCCGAGGTTAGACTGAGTTGTGGTGTAAACCTGCCCGGAACCGACCGCCACATCCGGTAACCACAACAATATCTGTCTAATGTGAGTGGTTGGTGCTTTAATTAATAAATTAATTAAGGCTCATGAATAAATCAAGCTAGAAATGGTGAGGTTAAGTAATTAGGGAAACACTCTACCGTAATAACATGTTAACAAAGACAAGAAGGGTGGGGTTAAGTAATCGAGAAAGCACTTAGCCAATTCAACATGTTAAATAGAAAAGATTGATAGGGGTCAAGTAAGTGTTTAACATGCTAACTAGACTCGATGGTGAGGTTAAGTAAATTTAAAACACTTAACCATCATAACATGTTAACTAGGCAAGTGGGTGGGGTTAAGTAAAATTAGAACACTTAACCAATATATATATATATATATATATATATATATATATATATAACATGATGGGTGATAGGGTTAAGTAACAAAAGAAGAACACTTAACCAAATATATATATAACATGATATGTGATAGGGGTTAAGTAACACAAGGGGAACACTTAACCAATATATATATATATGTATATATATATATAACATGATGAGTGGACAGGTTAAGTTAACTTGAATGAATGTATAACACTTGACCAAGAATATATATCAACTTGAATCAGTGGGAGGGTTAAGCACATATCGGATTGGTGGGTAATATTAGTAATATATGTCCATAAACTTAACCATTAAATAGTCATGATTGAATCGGTGGGAGGATTAAGTACATCACGTGTAGGTGGGTAATATTGTATATATATAGGCCCACAAACTTAACCAATAGGAAACCCTAGTAACGGGGACCCATGTCAGCAGTAACCCACATAGATGTATCAAGGTAGCCTGAGCTAGGCAGGGTGGGGCACGATTACTGGGCTGATTATAAGCGGTCAAAATAGCAGCAGGGGTCAGTGTAGGTTTCGACGGTTTACGGGCGTGCACATACTCCGGAGTGGAAAAAGCAGGCACTGGGTACCAGTAGTTATACACTGTGCATCTTGAATCATGTCGGGTCGCTATCATAAGGCTTGATACACCTTATGGTGGGGCCAGCACAGATTATCTACATGCAAGAGAGGGTCGACTGACACAGAGACATGGAAAATTAATACAAAGTAGGTAGCATTATCCCTAGTTGACTAGGTCGCGTAAACCCTGAATCCGAGAAGCGTTCAATAGGTAGCATAAACTCCAGTGGCCTTAGGTAGCGTAAACCCTGGTCGAATCTAGGAAGCGCTTGATAGTAAACCCTAGATTAGATTTAGGTAATGAATGGAATCCCTATATTAGATGTACACCTGAAGGCAGCCGCAAATACGGGGATTGGGGTCACGTTATCATATGAACATAGATTACTAGTTTGGACACTAGTAGGTAATGTAGAGATATAGAAATCAGTATAACAGGGTAGTTGCAAAGCAGATAAGGAGTAGAAGCACATTCAGTTTATCAGTACATTCACTTTATTGGTACATTCAGTTTATCTTGCCATATCACATGCTTACCCCCATGTTATCTTGTTACTATGGTTTAGTCTTATATTTAGTTTATTCATGTCATGACTCTTTTTCTCGTTTAAATACTAAGAATCACTGGACTTACCAGACTTTACGTCTGACCTAGTTTTCTTTCTCCTCTTTTCTTCTATTCTCCCCCCCTCAGGTAGTCAGGGAGGGAAAAGCTCAGCTCATTTTGGGGCCGTTACTCTTTCCAAGCTTGAAGATTCTTTGGCACATTGCTTTGAACTCCATTTTCTACTGCTATGGATGGCTCATGCTTTATTGGGGAATATCATTGTTAGTTTGCACTTCTTATATATTAAACAAGACAAATGCTTTCTTGTAATAAGTTTTGGTGTTGTAAAACAACCTTTGTACAAGCTATTTTAATCAATAAAGGTTATTTATTTTTCGCTGCTTTATTTGTTTGTCTTGTAATTTTTCTGCATCTTGTACAAAAAATGCTCCACCGAAGTTATGGCATTCCCTTTGTGAGTGACCTTAACGGAGGTGGGGCGTTTCACTTGGTATTAGAGCTGAAGATTACCGGATCAGATAAAAGATTTGAAAAAGTATTTTCGAAAACGGTTTTAAAAGAAGCATTTTCAAAAGAAAAGTTTTGTTTTAAAGGCATATTTCCCAAAGCCATATGCACTATCTTTTGATCCTCTTTTTGAATCTTGTTTCCTTCTTTCTTGAGTCTCCGGGGGCTCCTGGCTTTCTGGGAGGTGACCTCATCGCGGCATGGTTCCGTAGGCTCGACAAGACTACGACACTTGTCATCGGGCAAATAAGTGCCCAACTTCCATCTATAGCCACAGTAGTATCACCTGCAGCTAATTTTCTTTCGAGCTTTGTAGGATTCTCCATGCGATGGAGGCAGCTTTTGACAAACATGTCAAAAAGTTACACAAGGATGGCAAGTTGAGAATGAGGGGGTTTGGCTAAGGAGCACAACACAAGGATAAAGAACCCATGGATACGGACTTGGTTCACAAAGGAGGGGAGAAAAGAATAGAAAAACCTAAAACAAGTGGAAGTATCCTTATTTTGGTATAACGGATCGTATAATTAAGGGCAAGGGCAAAGAACAAAGGGCAGGATTTTCCAGAAGGTAAGTTCATGCTCTCATTGCCAGCATACCTGAGAGAGAGGCAGTAAGATTTCAATTGAAAGAGTTTTCCCTTTCTGATTATCCTGTTAGTACTCCTATCGGTTTTAACGCTTCACATCCATATATATCTGCTTCCATAGTTGAGTCTCTGCACCCTAGATATTGTATAGTAGAGGATCCCATTATAGACTCAAATCCAATTGCTGGTTCGACCCATTTATCTTTGACTTGTAAGGATTTGAGAATAGCTATATTTATGCTTATGTGTTCGGGCTATGGGTTGATTCTAGGCATTGATTGGTTAGCTAGTAATTATGAAACAGGGGTAGTTAGACTTTCGACTTACCCCGAGAGTACCCTTGAGATTTTGTACGACCATAAGGGATCAGCTTGTCTTAGCTACCTAGAATCACTTTACTTATCTATCGACGATTTTCGATCCGTTGGGGCAGTCCATGAGTACGCAAGATGTTTTGACTAGGGTAGGGGTTTTCCTCCTAAGAACTCGTGACAGACTTCCGCATGTATCTAGATGACACTACAAAGCCAGTTATGTGATCAACGATAATTCTGGAAGCAAGATTGGCAAGGATAGCCAGATTCGTTAAAGTGCTCAATTGTTAGGTTGATTTGTTGTATCATCTCACATAGATCGTCCAAATTCGGAGGAGCTATCCTTTGGGTGCTTGTATGATATTGGTTTAGGCCTTTGGGGCTTGTACTTGAGGGATGTCGATTTCGACTAGGATGGTTTGCATAGGAAATAAATGGTTGGGGCTGGCACCCTAAGTTAGACTGACATTAAGAGAGGTAATAAGCACATAGTAACCATTAGCTTTAGACCCTCAGATTTGCAGCATGATGGATAAGCTAAGTAGAGGAGAGACCTCTAATCATCTTAGGTATATACACTTGGTATCATGATTAACATATGTTTATCTCATAAGGATAGTTCAATTACATTGGATACCCTCTAGCATAGTAAGTGAGCGAGGTCCTATCTTTACTAGTGTGTTTTGGAAATAGAGGCCAAGAAGATTTGCGATCGTGAAGTTAAATTAGTTAAGGTACAGTGGAGTGAAGCTCAAGAAGATGCGACTTAAAAGACTGAAGACCAGATACGCGCATCCTAACCATTTTGACGGTATATCCTTGATTCCTCTTTTTTCTGAAAAATCTATCTGGATGTTAGTCTTTAAGTTTATCCTCTCGGTCTTATCCTCAGTCCTTAGGTAGAAGCCAATGGATGTAAACATGTGTTTGAGACATGTTATTTTTGGTGGATGCAAGTGTTTACTAGCGGTTGCTCGTGGATGCATATACACACATAGGGAACTAGATCAGCTCAGTCACTTCCATATTGCATTTGCATATATGTATTTGTTTATGGATTGAACTTGATGTGTTACCTTGTGGACATTGCATTTGAGTGAATGGTTGTGCACTCATATAGAAATGATATGTATCTTTAGGATTGCATACATATTGGACGCATGGCACTGACATAATTCGCATTAAAGAGGACAACTGAATCAGTAGGCCGCCTGATTTTGCATTAGATAAGGACATATACACGCACTATGCATATGAACATGAAAGAATTAGAAATCGTTCTAAGGACGATGAATGCCTGTGATTGAATGGTTGAGTAGATGGATGACTGAAAGGTAGGACACATTCTTCCTAACTTGAAGATTTCGGGGACGAAATCCATAAAGGGGGGAACCCCGTAATTCTGTAACATTAAGTTTCACAAATTAAAGTATAAATAATTTTTATAGTAAGAATTAAGGGAAATGGGTTACGCCATTGCGTTCGTCTCAAAATTATGCTTGAGATAGAGTCTGAGATTGCGTAAATTGGACTCCGTATGAAGAAGTTATGGCCTTCAGAAGTTTCAAGAATTTAAATAAATAAAAATAGATTCAAAATTCGAATTCAAAACACACACCCGGGATAGGCGGGAAATTTCCAGCTCAGGACCTAGGTCGACCTGGGGTTCGACCTGGAAGTCGACCTCCCTCCCTATAAGTCGACCTGGGGGTCAACCTGCCCTGTTTTTCCAGATCCCAGGCAGAATTCATTTTTATGTATCCAGGCTGATTTTTGGACCAAATTCATGAGTTCTACGCTATATAAACGTCCCCAAACTTCACTTTCTCCACACAACTTCATTACGCCTACACTCTGCCTCAATCCTAATTAAAATAAATCTTATTCTCCATTAAAACAAGTTATCGTTCTTCTTCAAATTGGAGATTCAAATCATGTCAAAGCTTCAAGTTGGACCATAAGCATTCTGCTTCAAGCAACGTCACTCGAATAATAGCAAATTGCCTTTTCTAAACCGCTCACTGTAAGTTCGGTTATTCCTTAGATTTGAACATGTAATTAGAATTGTGAATGTAATGAATCAAAATATAGAACTATACCAATTTGCAAGTTAATTATCTTTGATTTGTGCTTATGTCAAATCTAACGTTATCTATGCCTTTGGATCTGATTCTCGATTGTGGCCTAGAACTTATTGTGGCTAATTGCCGATGACTATGATTATGGGACTTTTGCCTAAGACTAAGACTATGAAACTGTTGCCCATGAAACTATCGCCTATGACTATGCTTCATGACAAAGAGACTAGTACATATGACTATGACTATAAGACTGTTGCCTATGACTATGACTATGATTCATAATTTTGAGACTATTACATATAATTCATGACTATGAAACTATTACCAAGATTCATGACTATGAGACTATTGCTTATGACATTGATTAAGGAACTATTGTGATTAGTCGCCCATGACTATTGTTGTTAATTGCCTATAACTATTGTAGTCAGTGACTTATGCCTATTCCCATTAACCTATTAGGTTGTACTTCGAGCTGGTATTATGTTGGACCAAATCACCTATGCCTATTACCTTAATTATGTTGATCTCATTTCTTGGGGCGTAACTTGTTGAGTTTACTCCTATTCACGGTTATGTACATCAAATGCATTGGATCCATTATTTTTGTATTTGGTTCATTCTTGCATGGCTATTCTTTTATGTCAATTCTCGTTCTTATCCCTTGTTCCTTGCTTTGATACTATTAGTATCATTTCATGAGTACTTAGAAACATGTGAAATCATGTTATACATACGATTACGGCACGGGAATTTGGGCGTAGCTTAATTAAGTTAATTTGGCATAAAAAATATGTTGGCACAATCTAAATTTGCTATAATAGTGAATGATTAACCTGCATATTAGACTTGGGCATAAATTGATAAATTTAATTTGCTGTAAAGTGTGTAATTGGTGGGTAAACCAAGTTTTGGACATAAACGGTAAACTAGAATATTAAATCTAGTTTTGACATGAACCGCAAATTGGAATATTAATCTAGATTGGGCATCAATTGAAAAAAGGGAATATTAAATCTAAATTGGTGTAAACTGCAAGTTGGGTTAATTGATTGGTAAATCAAGTTTTGGGCATAGAATATAAGTATGCTAATTTGCATGACAATTGAATATGATTTAGGCTAAATTGATTTACGGAAGATTTATGTAAATAGTAAATACATAAATTTAGTAAAAGACGAATATGCCTAACCTGAGGTTAGACTGAGTTGTGTTGTAAAATTGCCCAGAACCGACCGACACATCCAGTGACCACAACAATACCTGTCTAATGTGGGTGGTTAGTGCATCAAGCCCAGAAAGACAAGAGGTTAGACTGAGTTGTGGGGTAAACCTGCCCGGAACCGACCGCCACATCCAGTAACCACAACAATATCTGTTTAATGTGAGTGGTTGGTGCTTTAATTAATTAACTAATTAAGGCTCATGAACAAATCAAGCTAGAAATGGTGAGGTTAAATAATTAGGGAAACACTTAACCGTAATAACATGTTAACAAAGACAAGAAGGGTGGGTTAAGTAATCGAGAAAGCACTTAGCCAATTCAACATGTTAAATAGAAAAGATTGATAGGGGTCAAGTAAGTGTTTAACATGCTAACTATACTAGATGGTGAGGTTAAGTAAATTTAGAACACTTAACCATCATAACATGTTAACTAGGCAAGTGAGTGGGGTTAAGTAAAATTAGAACACTTAGCCAATATACATACATACATATATATATATATATATATATATATATATATAACATGATGGGTGATAAGGTTAAGTAACACAAAAGGAACACTTAACCAATATAAATATATATATATATGTAATATGATATGTAATAGGGGTTGAGTAACACAAGTGGAACACTTAACCAATACATATATATATATAACATGATGAGTGGGCAGGTTATATTAACTTGAATGTAACAACCCTGAATTTTGGGGGTAAATTTAAAATTTATATTAACTAATTTTAATGGTTTTTAATATTTAAAATAATAATGATTAAAAATTGATCTAAATTGAAGTTAGAATGAATAATTTAATTATAAAAGGAGTTAGAAATAGCGCGGTAGTTTGAAAAGTCAAACTTGAACTTTGACTGATCGTATAGGATGCAAAATTTAACGGATTTTAGTGAAACCAAAAATATTAGAGTCTATTCAAAATTATCTTTCTAACGAATCTGAAAAATTGAAATTTCATAGTGGAAATCAAAATTTATGCCCAAATTAAAATTTAGAAAGGCCGCTATGAAATATATAAAGGTCAAAAATAACACTTTTTGCGTACGAGGGAATCTGGACTCGAAACCACTTCCATTGAGTTTAGAATGACGTTTCTGTACTGAAAAACAGTAAACACTTATATATTTCGAGTTTCAAAAATTATTTGTTTAAAAAGTATTTTTAATATTAAATATATACGCCTCGAAAATAGCCATTTTTCAAACGACCTCTGTTTTCGACGAAACCACTTTTGTTGGATTTGGAATGTCAAAATATAGTCAAGTTTAATTTTTCATAATTTTTAGAATTAATTTGTGGCCGTGGAAAAAAGATTTCAGTTTTGTCAATTTCGGTCAATTTTAATCGACTTGAAAATAGTTATTTTTCAAATAGGCTCAGAATTTAACGAAATTAATTTTCCTAGGTCTGCAGCATCAAAACATAGCTAAATATTTTTTTGAGAATTTTTGAAGTTGATTTGTGGCCCCGGCATATTTAAATGTATGGTGGAAATTAAATTATTAATTTAATATTGTAATTTTAATAAAACACGCAACTGACTTCAGAATTGGGTCACAAGGCATAGCCCATCGCGCTCAGAAGGCGTCAAAACCTTAAGTTTGACACTAAGCAGGCCTGATTTGGAGGCAGCCCAGATTTCCACCTTTTAAGCACGGAAATCGAGATTTATTATTAAAATAAAAAAAAAATCTAGCCCTAATTTCCAAATGCACAGCAGTTGCCCTCTTCTCAATGGCCACGAACATTCAAAACTTCCCGACTCAATAACTTTGGATCCGCTCAATGAAATTCAACATATTATATACCAAATCGAGGCTCTTGGAGAGATCTACAGATCCATACGGTTAAGATCGGGTTTTAGTTCACAGATTTCGCGAATTCTCGGCCTGAAGTGGCTGCGTTTATGGGTGGTTTGCAGACCAGAAGGGGTTGCGAGTTGCACCCTGATGGAGGCGCGGGGAGAGTCGATGATGGCGATATGGAAGAAAGGCCGACGGATGAAAGTAATTAAGCCTTTATTATGTGATAATTTAATAATATTTAATTTTGTAAATCTTTAAACATACATAACTTCTTCATACGAGGTCCGTTTTGCGAACCGTTTGTTGCGTTGATTCGTCTTTCCGAGATCTTCGCGATGGCGCTGCACAGATCTGAAATAGAGACAGTTGAATTTTCAGCCAAATTGGTGAGAATTCTATTTATTTATTTAAATAAAAATAATTAACTGCGATAGTGATTTTCCTTGGATCCGTTGCTCAATGCTAATTGATTATAGTATGTGATTTGATCCTGAATTGTCGTTGATACATAGACCTATTGATTTGATAATCATTGTGTTGAAAATAATTGTATCATGTTTGTTAAGGTAGGATTGTTGAAAACACTTATATCAGGTTTGTTGGGATAATTTAACAAGAACAAATATGTCACTTTGTGATTATACATTGGATGAAAACAAATAGATGTTCTTTTTTTTTATATTAGAATATATAGAAAATGTAAATTTATAAAATTTACTTTTATATGTCATTTATGTTAGAACAAAATTTGTCAATTTTGTTAGAAGCTAAATTATGCCGTTTATGTTAGGACAAAATTTGTCAATTACGTTATACATTTTGTACTAGTATAAAATGTTAGAAATGATGCAACATAAAATTTATATTTTTATGTTAATCTGAATCATGAGAAAAGAATAGTCAATAAAAAATTGTATTTTTATTGAAATATGAACCAATAGAAAAGAGTTGTAAATAAAAATTATTTTTATTTGAATATGAACCATTAGAAAAAGGGTAGACAATAAAAGTAATATTTTTATTGTAATGAGAATCATTTTTGTTGAGATAAATTAGATTTAACAAAAATATCATTTTTTTAAAATAGGATTTGTTAACAAATGAAATTTTCATTTTTATTAGTTGAGTTAAAATAGGAATTTGTATATAAATAAATCATTCTCTTATTTGTTCATTGAAAGGGATTAAAACGAATATAAACATTTTTGTCATACAAAGAATGGAATTGGCATTTTGTCATACATATGTTATTAGAATGAAATTTCCTTTAATCTAGAACTGACATAATAGGATTTGTCAAATTTATGTTAACATAATAGACTTTGTCATTTTAATGTGAGCATAATAGGAAAATATTTACGTATAAAATATTATTTAATATGACATTAGAAGTATGATTACATTAGAAATAATGTTACATTAGAAATTTGATTATATTAGAAGTATGTTACATTAGAAATATGTTACATTAGGAATATGCATACATTAGGAATATATTACATTAGAAATGTGATATTACAAAAGATATAACATTTTCATATAAATGTTACATTAACAAAAGAAATGACATTTTTATTGTAAATGTTGCATTAGAGAAAAATAACTTTTTTTTTGTATTATAAAATGTAGCATGAGCATTAAAATATCATTTTAATGCTAATGTATACATTAGAATTTAGGTGCAAAATGAAATTATCATTTTGATGTAAATACATACATTAGAATATATAGAGAAATGTTATCATATAAAATAATCTTTTGTATTATATTTAATGTTAAGTAGATAAAATATCACTTTTTATTTGTTTTGTCAAAGTGTTAGACATGATTTAACATAAAGAAAAAATATCCTTTTTATGTTAATATGGAAAGTTAGGAATGTTTACATGTAGAATACTCTTTTATATGATAAATGTTAACATAGAAAATATTATTTATATAATATTAGAATGCATTGAATATGTTAACATACAAAAAGATTATTTATAGAATGTATAGAATATATTATTTATATTAGAATGCCTAGAATATGTTGACATAGAAATTATTTTTTTTAGATTTAAATTAAACATAGAAAAAGAATTATACTTTTTAATGCAATATTAGAAACGCAGAACAAAAATAAACATTTTGTCAAAAGAATAAAATTGGGATAAAATTCACATTTTTGTCTAAATAAAAGAGTTGAAACGTTCATTTATTTGTCATGAATATATATAGAAAACATGATTAAAAAAGCGAAAAAAAATAAAAATTACATTTTTTTTATTTGTAATATAAAATAGTAGGAAAGAGGAAGACAATAGGAATTACATTTTCATAAGTAATAAAGAATGAGACTTACATTGGATATTAAAAATTTACATTTTATATGTAAATGAAAGGTAGGAATTTGCATTGTAAGTAAAAGTACATTTTTTATATGTAATTAACGGGTAAGTTATAATATTTGAAATCAAGTTACTTTGGAAATATGGAATATTCCAAAATTAAGATATTTTGAAATGAGAAACAGTTTAAAATAGTATTTTACTAGAACAATTATAATGATTAATTAAAATTGTACTTGGACACGAGGTTAGGTCACACTTGAGGTGGAAATCTGCCCGGACCTGACCGGCATATCCAACAGCCACAAATGTTGGGCCTAATGTGAGAGGTCAAGTGCGCAAATACAAATTGGGCCAAGACACGCGGTTAAGCCCAACTTGTGGTGGAAGTCTACCCGGAACCGACCGGCCGATCCAGCATCCACAAGTTGCAGGCCTAATGTGAAAGGTCTGGCCCAGATTAAAATATAAATGGATAAATTAGAAATTGATGTTATTTTCACACTGTTATGTGTTAATTATGAAATAAATATTTTCACCTCCAAGTTTGTTATAAAAGAAAGTTACATTTTTAATGTAATAAGATAAGGATTAGAAAATTTTGACATTTTCTTAATGTAAATGGGGATTAGAAGAAAAATTCATTTTTTTATGTAATTAAGTAAAAGAACATAAAATTTCATTTTTGTGTAATTAAGTCAATTTGCATGTGAATTGGATTGAAACTGGAAAATTTACATTTATCATGTTAATTAAGATAAAGGAGAAAAATTACATCTTATGTAATCAAGTTAAAGTGGAAAGAAGTTTACATTCTTAATGTAATTAGATTATAGAAATAACTTACGTTTTTAATGTAGATTATATTAAAAAGGAAAATTTTACATTTTTAAAGTGAATAAAAATAATAGAAATGAAATGCATATTTTTATCGTCACTTTAGACGCGATCAAAGAATATAATAAAAATTATATATTTTTATCGTCACTTTAGAGGCGGCAAAAAGAAGTTACACTTTTCAATATAAATAAAAGGAAAATAGGAAGTTACATTTTTATATGTAATTGGTGTAATATAGAAACTTACATTTTTCAATGTAAATAAGGATGAAATAGAAATTATATTTTTTATATGCAAATAAAAGAATTTACATTTTTCAATGTAAACAAAAGAATGATTAGGAATTTACATTTTCCAATGTAAGTAGAATATGAAATAAAGGTTACATTTTCAATATAATAATATATTGAAGAATAAGTTTATGTTTCTCAATGTAAATAAAATAGGAATAGAAATTTACATTTTTCAATGTAAATTATAAGATTAGAAATTTACATTTCAAATGAATGGATTTTTATTAGAAAGAAATATGAAACCAAATATACATTTGGTGTAAATTGAAAAATGGAAGAGGAAAATATACATTGTTATGTTTAGGATGTGCATGTAAAGTAAAAATAGCGATAGATCGTTATAAATTATTAACAACGATATGAAATGGTTTTCAAATTTATATATGCGAGAGTTATTTGGAAAGTCCGAGTTTACTCTCATTCCAAATAATGATACGATGTTCGAAGAATTGAAGACGGCGATTGAAGACCGACGATCTTCACATCGAATGGGTAACTAGTTTCGAGGCCCTTTAACGATTTGCTCCCAAGACGGGGCTAAAATGGTAGTTTTCCGGACGTAGTGCTGATTTGTACGGATTTGGCTTTCGCTCGGACCCAGAGCATAAGTTTATAAATGGAATGTGTGTCTAACGTTAAATTTTGTTCTATGTAAATTGATTTCTATTAATATACAACCGTTGGTGGCGGAGAATTTATTCTCCTGCTGAACACCCTTAGAGGTTGCGTATTAATAGTTATCAATCGAATGGTGTGAATTGTCAACGTGGCACGCTAAGATGAAGATGATCAAGGCTTTGTTGAAAAGCAGGCCTTATGGTTACAACGTTACTTCGCGAGCCTCACAACCCGGTTGAGTCTAAAACGGGAGAAGGGAACGCAGGGAGAGCAGCACGTTTCTTTCTAGCTAGAAGTGGTGTCGGTGCTTAAACTGGCTGATATTTACTTATGTGGATGATGGAATGTGTCGCGCCTCAGATGATAGGTCTTATATGGGGGAAACGTGTGTTCAGGAATTGCCAATCCACGAAGTTGTATGTGTGGACCGCCCCTGCAGCTTTCCAAGGGTTCACTGTGGGGGATCCTGAGACATTAGCTAGAGTGTCTCGAATCGGTAAGGAGCTCCTCCCTAGCCTTGACTCATGATGGAAAACCAATTTCCAATACGACCTCATGCGGTTTTGATTGTATTACTAGTATGGAGGCATAGTATATGGTAGCTATGCTTCCTAGGATTGATACATTTACTTTGAAATGTTTTTTGAAACATATACACACTAATAATAATATCAAAATCTGTTTTTATCGTATCAAGCATTTTTGACCATTATAAGGTAAAACCCTTTCCTCCGGTTTGCGTTGCATTGTGTGATGTGACTTGGGTCTTATGATGGTTTCATTTTTCCAAAAAGCATTGCGTTGGTTAACGATTTACTTTAATTTATGCATGACAATCCATTGGAGTAAACTCGTTCCGCGTTAGCGGCGTGGTCCTTGGATTTGTCTTATTGTTATTAGTGAAATTAGTTAAGAATTCTCACACCAGTCCCATAACCGACCCGTTGTTTGTTTCCACCTTTACAAACTCGGGTGCCCTCTTTTTCCACACTGGCAGTCGAGTACCTTTTTGCAATATTTACTTCTTGTGCAGGATTCTGGATTGAAGCTTAAATTTGTGTCCAGAGCATAGTTGTCTTCCGCTGTATCTATTTTATTGTTTCCGCTGTATTGTACTATAATATTGTAATTTATCTTTCGCTACAATTTTATTCGATGTACTCTGATATTCTGTATTCTGATGTAACATTATTGAAATGTTTATAAAAGTTTGCCGTTATTGTTCTGATGTTGTTGTATTCCCAAAGTTAACGTGTT
Source organism: Allium sativum (assembly GCA_030737875.1). Taxonomy (NCBI): domain Eukaryota; kingdom Viridiplantae; phylum Streptophyta; class Magnoliopsida; order Asparagales; family Amaryllidaceae; genus Allium; species Allium sativum. The sequence continues at coordinate 35,121,398 of JASFAX010000020.1, read as the reverse complement.
CGGGTTTTGAATGGTCTTGGTCGATTTTGCGATCGATCGGGTCGGGCGGAATCCGGGCCGTTACAGTTGGTATCAGAGCTTTGGTTTGCTCAAATCTTTGGGATACAACTCATTAGAACTGAACAAAAGACTCATCAGAGATTGGATTTGTAACAACCCGTATTTTTCGATAACGTGTTAAGACGAGAATCAAGGCAGAATTTAATTTTCAATTCTGAATCAAGTAAAACGGGCTATGCCCTTGCGTTCGTCTCGGAAAAATACGCGAAATAGAGTCTGAGTTTACGAGAATCGGAGTCCGTATGACCAAGATATGGCCTCGCGAAGTTTCACGAAAAATTCCCAAATTAAAGTATACTTAATTAAGTGAAATGGGTTGCGCAGAGAAATATATATATATTGATATATATATATATATATAATTGAAAATTAAATAAATAAATATGCAAAAATGTTCAAAACAGCGAATTGGGAGAGGGGAATAACCGAACCGGCCGATTTTTGAGGTCGACCCGAGCTCGCTGGGTCGACTAGGGGTTAATCCAGGGTGTTTGGCTGTCAACCCGTGGGCCGATTCGCTCAAATGCAGATTTTGCATTTGGATGGTTCTCATGGTTCATCTTTAATCTAAAGGCCCTAGATGGTTCCTACACTTGACTTCTTCCCTAAGACATGCTTTGATGGCTTGGATTGAATCTAGGTTTAATCCTATGGCCTAAAACACTTGCCTAATCTATAAATAAGACCCTAACCTATCCTAAACCCTCATTATTCACTCATGTAACTAAACTATGGCCAAATTTCTACTCTCATGGCCTCCACTCAACTATCCTAGCCTCCACTTCATTTCTATGAGAGGATTCATGATCATGAGAGTATTAGAGAGTCCCTATGTTAGTATGAGAGCTCCTCAAGTTGATTTCAAGGCAAAAGTTTTGGTCTTTGTTCATAAAGATGGTGTATTTGTTGATTTGGAGCATCCATCTTTGGGTTTTTGGGTGATGGCATGCATAGGCTTCATTACAAGCTTTAGTTTAATCGATTTAGGCCTTCATAACAATGTAAGCCTTTCCCTACTCTTAGATATTAACTATGAAGTTAAATGTTCATGTTGCAAGTTTGGGTTTGATCATTGAGAATGATATATGCTATCATGTCATGCAAGTCTATGAAGTCATTAGCTTGATCTTATGAGCAAAAAGCCACAACCTTTATGTTGAAATGTTGCATTATGCAACATGAGAATCTTCATAATCATTATGTCAACTTGCATATGAAGTCATAATCCTTATATGATGATATATGCGAGTTTCTAGCCATCATTCCATGTCTTTTGTCACCGTGATTCGCTTACGTACCAAGTTTGGGTTTATGCATGTTTTTGAGGCTTAAGAATGTAACATGCAAGCTAATGAACACATTTGTGCCTCATTTGGCACCATGATTAACTTGTGGCTTAATACCCATTTTTGTCATTCCTTTGCCAAGTCTCTTCTTTTAATCCATCACGTAGTTGCGAACGTATATGCTAGTTTAAATAGCGTTGGGGTCACATTATGGGGAAACATAATGACATGAATATGACTTGGGTAAATGGGTATAAACATGACAACATGTAACATTAAATATGACATGTGTTTATACTTGAAAACATGACTTGAAATATAACATGGAAGTTGACATGTAAATATGCATAAAAACATAAGCTTGGGAATTTACCTATTAAGTTAGGTCTACCCTTTGGGAATTTACCTATTAAGTTAGGTCTACCCAAATGCTTGAAAAACTTGTAACATGTTTTGGAAAAATGATGAACATGACACTTAGATAATATAAGTGTGGCCAACTCGAGGTTGGGTTGAGTTTGCAACGTAAAACTACCCGGAACCGACCGGCCTAACTAGTAGTTGCAAACAATAGGACCCAATGTGAGAAGTTGGTCATGTTGTGCTTGAACCCGAGGTTAGACCAAGTTGTGGTGTAAAGCTACCCGGAACCGACCGGCTTAACTAGTAACCACAACAAAGTCTAATGTGAGAGGTTGGGGTGCATTAAGTAATTAATGCCACATGATAGGGTTAAGTTAATTTGATTAATGACTCTTAACCAAATATGACATGGGTAAATGGGTTAAGTAAATTGGTTAGGCTAATGATACTTAACAAAACATGACAAGGTTGGGTAGGTTAAGTGATTTGATTTGCCTAATGACGCTTAACCATTTTTATACGACTAGTGGACGGGGATTAAGTTAACCAACACTTAATCAATCCAACATGATAATTTGGCAAGGTTAAGTAAGTTTTCTTAATGACACTTAACCATACAAGATGATTAGGGGATGGGGTTAAGTAATTTACACTTAACTAATCCGACACGGTAATTAGATGGGGTTAAGTAATCCACGCTTAACTAATCTAAACACGGTAATTCGATGGGGTTAAGTTAAACACTTAACCAATTTAAACTCGGTAATTCAATGAGGTTAAGTAACCAATACTTAACCAACTTAACGTGATAATTTAATGGGGTTAAGCAACTTATACTTAACCAATTATACATGATGATTTGATGGGGTTAAGTAACTTACACTTAACCAATCTAATACGCGAACCTGATAAGGTTAAGTCACAAGACCTTTTTAGAATATACTTAACCATTATAGTACGATTAGAGGATGGGGTTAAGTCAACCTATACTTAACCAATCCGACTCGATAATTTGATGGGATTAAGATAATCTATGCTTAATCGATCTAGCAAGATAATCCGATAGGATTAAGGTAAGCTAGTACTTGACCAATTTGACTTGATAAGGTTAAGTCATGAGCCTCTGGGTACACTTAACCAACTTGTGGGACTAAGTCTTGAACTTAAATACTTAGCCAATCTTTGACGTGATTCGTGGGCGGGTTAAGTCATGGACTTGAATGATAACACTTAACCCAATAGACAAACCCTAGCTAGAAGAACTAGGTAGAAAACCGTGGTTAATCAAGGATAACGGGAAAGGAAGCTAAGTGGTAAACCTTAGTTAAGGGCAACTAAGTAATAATTCTTAGCTAAGGACATAGGACTAATTCTCAAAACGATGAGTAACCTGATACGGTAGGTCATCGCTTAGTATACGAGGGGGAGCAAGTTATCTGACTTGGATAAAAGCTCCAGCGCACTGGGTGCCGAAGTGGAAGCTTCGGGGGATGTGAGGATATTCTTGGGATCCCTCTGTGGGCTGCCAGGTAATTATACTAGGCCCATGAGAGGTTAAGGTCTGCGTTAGAAGGACCAAGAGTATGCCTTGGTTGCTATGCGAGCAACCTAAAGACTGGGATGGATTAGCGTGGAGTCGACGATTCTTGTTTTTGCCCTGGATAGCGCATCGCCGACTACCTACCATCTTTAGTCAATCGTGTACGTGCGGAAAGGCAGGGAACCCCCAACAGACCATGTGCTTGCTATCGAGTCATGGGTGAGGTTGGCCCGTAGGAAAGTGGGCTATAGTGGGGTCGTGGAGTGGTTCTTATACATGATTTTTCTTGGATTGCCTTTCAGTAGTTGAGGGAGGGGTCACGTGGGACCATAGCCACGGGTACAAAAACAGACCTTGATATCTGCATCGGCAGACGATTTAAAGCTCCCGACCGAGTTCTGTATTTCTTGATTTGCCTTGGCACGGAACTCGGATGGCACATTGGGGAACATGTGCATCTAGACATGGAAAACGATTCACGATACATACGTGGGATCAAGGGCGCGGTTGACGGGTGGCGTAATCCCTAGTGGTCCTAGGTGGCCAAAACCCAAACCGAGACACGGAAACGTTCATTAGGTAGCATAATCCCTAGCGGCCCTAGGTGGCATAAATCCTAAGTGGACGCACGATAGTTCATGGTAAGGAAACACAACTAGATCAAGGGTTGCAGTCCAAAACAACTTCAAGGATAAAACGTTTACAGGGGAAGCCCGTATGGCCTACGGCAAAGGACTGAACTTATACATGGAAAGAAGCATACGAGTTGGGAAAACATCCATATGCTATATATTAGGTTGACATGGACCATTACATGACGTTGGGCAAGGGACATTCATGGTTAACACATGACACGGTGGGGATACTAGTACGGTAGGTGCAGAGCTAAAATACAGGATAGATATCACGGGGCGTTATACGTGACAGATATCTTGGGGATATTATACTTGATAGAAACCTGACGATGTGATACCTTGTTTTATCTTGACATCGTAATTTATCATGACACCTTAGTTTATCTGAGTTCAGTAGTTCATCCTGTTATTTTGATTTAGCTTATCTATCTTGTTATCATGCTTATGTTCATCTCAGTTTCTCATGTCAGTTAACTTTACTAGTTTTTATGCTAATAGTAGATAGGGCTTACTCAGTCTTTTTGACTGACCCGTTTTGTTTCGCCTCTTTTCTTCCGTTTCCCCCCAGGTTACAGGGAGGAAATACTGTTGTTTAGTTCGGACTTCTTCTGCTTGAAGGTCATCATGGATGGCTTGGACTTTTCTTGGCTAATGGCTACTTTACTGTTTTTACTTGGGGAATAATTTATGAAAATGTCTTTATGCTTCTTTACTATTGCAAGACAGGTTTTGATGTACTCTGATGTAAAAGGCTTTAGACCTTATTTATTCATGTTATGAAAGTTTGATTTTACTTCCGCTATTTTTATATGTTCTGTCTTGTGATATTTCTGTGCATGTTTACCAATAATGCCCCTCTAAAGCTAGTGCATTCCTTTGCGAGTGACCCCAGCGGAGGCGGGGTGTTACACGTGGTATCAGAGCAGAAGGTTACCAGACTGGGCAAAAGCTTTTAAAACCTTCTGAAAACTATTTGGAAAACCGTTTATAAAGAAGCATTTTTCAAGAAAAGTTTGTTTTAAAAAGGCTATTCCCCAAAGGCCATTAGCACTATCCTGGTTTCCTTGATTGAATCTCCTTTCCTTTCTTTCCTCCATCTGTAGTCACAGTGGTTTTAACTGTGACTAGTCTTTTCTATCTTCGAAAGTGCTTTCCATGCGATGGAGGCTGTTATCGGGAGACCAGTGGCCGCGTTATAAGAAAGGATAGTGAGAAAGAGGATAAAGGATACGAGTTTAAGGATGAGCAACTTGTTGGTATGGCTCAACTCAGCATGAGAGGGAAATAGTACGCTCCCATTTCTAGGGTGCCTAAAAGAAATGGTGTCGTTGCTAGTAAAGGTTTAGTCGTTCTTTTCTATCATCCCGTCCAGACTTTGTCTTGATCATCGTATCATTTAAGTCTGCTTGGATAGTGAGTCTCTGCACCTTAGTACTAGCATAGAAGAGGATTCTATTTTGTCCCGAATCTTGTTAGAGTTGGTCCATTTCTTCATGACTCGTTGGATTTGGGAATGACATGTCTCAACTACGGATGGATTCTGAGGATAAAGGGGTCACCCAATAAGGGGTGCCATTCTCGGTTTTGGAAAGAGGGTAGTTAGACTCTCGACTCATCTTGGTGATACCCTCGAAGTCTCGTGTAACCTTTTGGGTTCTGTCATGATTAGTTACCTGGAATCCCTTGATACCTTTATTGGAAATATTGAAGCCCGATCGAGTGGTGTTCGCCGATGAGACGGATGGTTTATTTCACTTATGCATGGGTTATAGAAGTCACCCTAGTAAGTGCGCTTGATAACCTGGTTGACATCTGCTTACTTTCAAGAGAAAGTTCTTCTACGTGGAATACCTTGTGGTACGAGGTCCGAGATTCATTAGTGAATTTTGGAAAGCTTGCATGAGATCATGAGTACGCAGTCATGTTTGCGTCAAGTATTCTAGGAAAAGGATAAGTGCAAGTGGAACGAGAGGCGACGAAGAAATGAGTTCCAGCTCATGTTATGGAAACAGGAATAAGAAGCTACAAAATCGCGAAGTTAAAAGACGACTTTGATGGTCAAAGACTAGATACGCGCATGATATCTCTTTTTGGGAGTATATCCTTGATCCCTGTTTTCTGTAGAGCTTACTTGTAGGCTATCTTTTGTGGACATCCTCTCGGTCCTATTCTCCGTTACAAACCCTGTAAGGAGTTTGTCTTGTTTATCTTCTCGACCCTGTTTCAGGGAATTCTAGGTAGAACCCTATGGATGTAAACATGTATTTGAAACATGTTATGATTTATATGGTTGCAAGTGGTTGCAAGTGGTTGCTCGTGGATGCGCGAATACACATTAGATACTAGCTCGACTCGGTCACATTTCATATTGCATATGCACGAGTATTTATACTTGTTTATGGATGAAATCGAATGTATTATCATGCGGTTGTTGCATATGAATGAATGATTGTGCACGCATATAGTATCTATATGACTAGGACTATTTGCATACATGTTGGATTCATGGCACTATACATATTTTGCATTAGAAAGATTATTCAGGCCTGATCATTAGCATTAGCTAAGGAACATGTACACACACGTTTTTCATATATTCATACAGCATTAGAAATCTTCTAAGGACAATGGTTGCTTGTGGATGATGTTTTGAGTAGATGGATGATGGATGGTAGGATATGTACTTCCTAACTTGGAGATTTCGGGGACGAAATCCTAAAAGGTGGGGAGAATGTAACAACCCGTATTTTTCGATAACGTGTTAAGACGAGAATCAAGGCAGAATTTAATTTTCAATTCTGAATCAAGTAAAACGGGCTATGCCATTGCGTTCGTCTCGGAAAAATACGCGAAATAGAGTCTGAGTTTTCGAGAATCGGAGTCCGTATGACCAAGATATGGCCTCGCGAAGTTTCACGAAAAATTCCCAAATTAAAGTATACTTAATTAAGTGAAATGGGTTGCGCAGAGAAATATATATATATTGATATATATATATATATAATTGAAAATTAAATAAATAAATATGCAAAAATGTTCAAAACAGCGAATTGGGAGAGGGGAATAACCGAACCGGCCGATTTTTGAGGTCGACCCGAGCTCGCTGGGTCGACTAGGGGTTAATCCAGGGTGTTTGGCTGTCAACCCGTGGGCCGATTCGCTCAAATGCAGATTTTGCATTTGGATGGTTCTCATGGTTCATCTTTAATCTAAAGGCCCTAGATGGTTCCTACACTTGACTTCTTCCCCAAGACATGCTTTGATGGCTTGGATTGAATCTAGGTTTAATCCTATGGCCTAAAACACTTGCCTAATCTAAAAATAAGACCCTAACCTATCCTAAACCCTCATTATTCACTCATGTAACTAAACTATGGCCAAATTTCTACTCTCATGGCCTCCACTCAACTATCCTAGCCTCCACTTCATTTCTATGAGAGGATTCATGATCATGAGAGTATTAGAGAGTCCCTATGTTAGTATGAGAGCTCCTCAAGTTGATTTCAAGGCAAAAGTTTTGGTCTTTGTTCATAAAGATGGTGTATTTGTTGATTTGGAGCATCCATCTTTGGGTTTTTGGGTGATGGCATGCATAGGCTTCATTACAAGCTTTAGTTTAATCGATTTAGGCCTTCATAGCAATGTAAGCCTTTCCCTACTCTTAGATATTAACTATGAAGTTAAATGTTCATGTTGCAAGTTTGGGTTTGATCATTGAGAATGATATATGCTATCATGTCATGCAAGTCTATGAAGTCATTAGCTTGATCTTATGAGCAAAAAGCCACAACCTTTATGTTGAAATGTTGCATTATGCAACATGAGAATCTTCATAATCATTATGTCAACTTGCATATGAAGTCATAATCCTTATATGATGATATATGCGAGTTTCTAGCCATCATTCCATGTCTTTTGTCACCGTGATTCGCTTACGTACCAAGTTTGGGTTTATGCATGTTTTTGAGGCTTAAGAATGTAACATGCAAGCTAATGAACACATTTGTGCCTCATTTGGCACCATGATTAACTTGTGGCTTAATACCCATTTTTGTCATTCCTTTGCCAAGTCTCTTCTTTTAATCCATCACGTAGTTGCGAACGTATATGCTAGTTTAAATAGCGTTGGGGTCACATTATGGGGAAACATAATGACATGAATATGACTTGGTTAAATGGGTATAAACATGACAACATGTAACATTAAATATGACATGTGTTTGTACTTGAAAACATGACTTGAAATATAACATGGAAGTTGACATGTAAGTATGCATAAAAACATAAGCTTGGGAATTTACCTATTAAGTTAGGTCTACCCTTTGGGAATTTACCTATTAAGTTAGGTCTACCCAAATGCTTGAAAAACTTGTAACATGTTTTGGAAACATGATGAACATGACACTTAGATAATATAAGTGTGGCCAACTCGAGGTTGGGTTGAGTTTGCAACGTAAAACTACCCGGAACCGACCGGCCTAACTAGTAGTTGCAAACAATAGGACCCAATGTGAGAAGTTGGTCATGTTGTGCTTGAACCCGAGGTTAGACCAAGTTGTGGTGTAAAGCTACCCGGAACCGACCGGCTTAACTAGTAACCACAACAAAGTCTAATGTGAGAGGTTGGGGTGCATTAAGTAATTAATGCCACATGATAGGGTTAAGTTAATTTGATTAATGACTCTTAACCAAATATGACATGGGTAAATGGGTTAAGTAAATTGGTTAGGCTAATGATACTTAACAAAACATGACAAGGTTGGGTAGGTTAAGTGATTTGATTTGCCTAATGACGCTTAACCATTTTTATACGACTAGTGGACGGGGATTAAGTTAACCAACACTTAATCAATCCAACATGATAATTTGGCAAGGTTAAGTAAGTTTTCTTAATGACACTTAACCATACAAGATGATTAGGGGATGGGGTTAAGTAATTTACACTTAACTAATCCGACACGGTAATTAGATGGGGTTAAGTAATCCACGCTTAACTAATCTAAACACGGTAATTCGATGGGGTTAATGTAACACCCCACTCCCGCTATGATCACTCACTAAGGGAATGCCATAGCATCGGTGGAGTATTTTAGTGAATATAGAACAGAAAAATTACAACAAGACAGATATAAATAGTACTTGAAATTTTAAAACATCATCTCATAACAGCGGAAGTAAAACATGTCTGGTTACATCATAAAACCACAATAAAGGTCAAGTACAATATCCATCAAAATAAAGAAGTACATAATCCCACTCTCATACAATAGCCAAACAAAAGAAAAGATAACTGGATAACTGGAGCTTTACATCTATCCAAGCTCCTAAAGACTGGAACAGCAATCCGATCAAGCTCCACTACTGCTAGGATCCACCGTAGGACCTGAGGGTTGGGAAAAAGATAAAAACAACAGGGTCAGACATAAGTCTGAGCGAGTCCTATAACTTTAACAATACAATCGTTAAAGTAACCAGAGAAGACATAAACTGATATACGGTAACATATAGGGATGAATGGCTACCCTAAGCAGTCAACTAAACGAAGATAAAGGATAAAGACGCATCTACCCTCCCTAAGGTAAATTACTAAACTGCACCACACCAGTCGTTCCTAACTTAAAGGTTGATCCCACCCAAGGACTTATAAAATTTACTAATTAGTACCTGCGTACCCCTAGGTGACCAAGTAGGCGCCACGGGGCCCTACAATCCACTAGGTGTACACACTACTTCCCATTCGATCGGCTCCCTAACGTAGATACCCGTGCTGGCCCCACCGTGGGATGTATCATTCCCCAATGTGGCAACCTGATGAAACTAAAGGTGCACGGCTTATATCTACTCGATGCAACAACGGCTTACCTACCAGCCCGGGCCCACTCACGCATATGAAGCCCGTTGGACTTGCGTTGCCACCGCTAACCCGTTTGCCTCTTACAGTCAAGCCCAGTATGCGTGTCCCGTCCTCGACATGGGTCGAGCCCACAAAGATACGTATGGGTTACTGGTTGAAATGGGCCTCCACAAGCTACCCACCTAAGCTTGTCCCTTTTTCTAGTATATCCCACTTAACCCTTTAATCATGTTTTAATTACATGTTCTATTTTGGTTAAGTATTCTAATCGTATTTTCTATTGCCACCCAAGGCAACCACTAGATTTTCTCATGCCACCCGAGGCACCCACTTAACCCCTCATGTCCCTCTACATGCTAATGTGGTTAAGTGTTTCTTAATTAATTAATTAAGAACGTAACCTTTGTAAAGACCTCTCACATTAGACTGTCTTTTATGACCGCTGGTTAAGCCGGTTGGGTCCGGGCAGCCTTATGTCATAACATAGTCTAACCTCGTGTCTTTACATTAATTACGTATTTAGTTTGTGCCTAAGACCTCTCACATTGGGCAAACATTTGTAGCAACTGGTTAAGCCGGTTGGGTCCGGGCAGTTTTACGCTACAACTGAGTCCAACCTCGTGTCTTAGTCAATTAATTACACCTAATTAATCACCCTCATAATTTTATATTAATTATCCCTAATTAATCAAGTTTTCTTAACATGGGTAGACCTAACTTAATAGGTAAATTCCCATGGGGTAGACCTAACTCAATAGGTAAATTCCCAACACATAGTATGGGTACACCTAACCAAATAGGCAAATTCCCATACTATGTTTATTTATTTTGTGTTATGCATAATTATATTAATTTCACACAATCTTATTAACTTATGCATTTAATTACCCCATCGTTCCCACGTAATTTCGTTCATGATATAACACATATAAAAGGTGTCAACTTGCATATGAATGAACATGTTTCAAAGGTGCCATCTTGCATATTAACAAACACATAACTTGCATATGAACTTGCATAACATGTCACATAACTTGCATATAATATGTCACATAACTTACATATTCATTTTGCATAACAAACTTGCATATTAGCTTATAGACTTGCATAATGTGTCATCATGAACTTGCATATTAATAAACATGTAACTTGCATATTTACATACATGTAACTCGCATATTAACAAACATGTAACTTGCATATAAAGAAACATGTAACTTGCATATTTACATACATGTAACTTGCATATTAACAAACATGTAACTTGCATATTAACAAACATGTAACTTGCATATTTACATACATGTAACTTGCATATTAACAAACATGTAACTTGCATATTTACATACATGTAACTTGCATAGCATATTACCATGAACTTGCATAACATGCATATGATTACATAGCCCACAACTTGCATATTTAGCATCATGCAAACATAACATACATCATATTAAACTTGCATAAGCTTACATACTCAACATGCATAAACATAAGATTAATGCTAACATCATATCATATGATTCAAAGCTCATTAACCCACATACAAAACCATAAATCTCATCACATCTCATCTAATTAGTTTACCAAAAGATCATCAAAGTGATAGAAACTCACAACTAGCAACTTTGAACACCAAATGAAGAAGATTAAGATGCTAAGAAGGGATTAGAAGTTGATTAGAGAGTGATTAGTATGCAACCCTCTTCATAAAATTAGTGGAGGCCATGAGAGCTAGCATTTTGCCATAGTTTAGTCACTAGGTTTAATTATGAATGAATTAGGGTAGGTTAGGGTCTTATTTATAGATTAGGCAAGTGTTTTAGGCCATAGGATTAACCCTAGATTCAATCCAAGCCATCAAAGCATGTCTTGGGGAAGAAGTCAAGTGTAGGAACCATCTAGGGCCTTTAGATTAAAGATGGACCATGAGAACCATTCAAATGCAAAATCTGCACTTGAGCGAATCGGCCCACGGGTTGACAGCCAAACACCCTGGATTAACCCCTAGTCGACCCAGCGGGCTCGGGTCGACTTCAAAAATCGGCCGGTTCGGTTATTCCCCTCTCCCAATTCGCTGTTTTGAGCATTTTTGCATATTTATTTATTAAATTTTCAATTATATATATATATATATATCAATATATATATATATATATATCTACACAACCCATTTCACTTAATTAAGTATACTTTAATTTGGGAATTTTCGTGAAACTTCGCGAGGCCATATCTTGGTCATACGGACTCCGATTTTCGAAAACTCGGACTCTATTTCGCGTATTTTTCCGAGACGAACACAATGGCATAGCCCGTTTCCCTTGATTCCCATTTTAGAATTAAATTCTGCCTCGATTTATGTTATTACAGGTTATTGAAAATACGGGTTGTTACATTCTCCCCTCCTTAAAGGATTTCGTCCCCGAAATCTTCAAGTTAGGAAGAACGTATCCTACCATCCAATCATCCATCTACTCAAAGCATCATCCACGAGGAATCATTGTCCTTACAAGATTCTAAATGCTGGATGGATATATGCAAAAGTGTGTGTATATGTACTTACCTAATGCGAAAATCAGGCGGTTACTGATACAGTAAACCTCCTTAATGCAAACCATGATAGTGCCATGCATCCAATATGTATGCGAAACCCTATTGACACATACAAATTTCTACATGCGTGCACAACCATACACAAAAATGCATCATCCATATGATAACACAGCCATGATACATCCATCAATCTAACTACCACATCCATTTATGCAATATGCAACATGAAGTGACTGAGCCGATCTAGTGCCTAATGTGTGTGTATATGCATCCACGAGCAACCACTAGCAAACAATTGCATCCATATGCATCCATCAACCATAACATGTTTCAAACACATGTCTCAACCATAGGTTTTACCCTATCTAAAGGTCATAGGTATTAGCGAGAGGATATACTAAAGATAAGATAAGTACTAGACAAGCAATAAAGGAGAAGTTAAAAGACATACTCTCAAAAAGAAATGGATACAAAGAACGCATCTTTGCTTCCGTCTCCCAAGTAGCATTGCTTTCGTCATCTCCCCATTGCACTTTAACTAGCTGAACTTCTCTGTTCCTCAACTTCCTAGTTTCTGACCCAAGGATGCGAGTAGGAGCTCGTCGAATCGTCGCATCACGCTCTACCTCTACATCTCTAAGCAAGCTCGGCTCTACCACCTCCGCGGTCTCATGTAAGCACTTCCTCAAATGTGATACATGGAATACATCATGAACACCACTAAGTCTGTCGGGCAACTCCACCCTATATGCCATCCGTCCAATCCTTTCCTTAATAGGAAACGGCCCAACAAATCTCGGTGCTAACTTCCCTACGGACCCAAAGCGAACAACATTTCTCAATGGAGATACTTTGACAAAAACCATGTCCCCAACCTCAAACTCAAGATCCGTCCTTCTCCGATCCGCATAAGATTTCTGTCTATCTTGCGCTGCTTTCATCCTTTTTCGAATTAAATCAATCTTCTCTGAAGTCTCTCTAACCATATCCGGCCCAAGCAAGATCCTATCCGTAGATTCCCACCAACATGTAGGAGATCGACAAGGCCTTCCATAAAGAGCTTCGAAAGGAGCCATACCAATACTGGACTGAAAGCTGTTATTATATGCGAACTCCACCAAAGGAAGATGTTCTTCCCATGTACCTCCAAAATCCAAGATACAAAGCCTCAAAAGATCTTCTAAGATACGGTTCACCCTCTCGGTCTGACCGTCCGTCTGAGGATGATATGCGGTGCTCAAACACAACTGAGTCCCTACCGCCTCTTGCAAACTTCTCCAAAACTCACTAGTGAAAATAGGATCTCGATCACTCACAATGCTGGATGGTACGCCATGCAATCTAACAATCTCTCTAACATAGACTGAAGCAAGCCATGGAGCGGTCCTCTTACTCTTTACGGGTATAAAATGGGCACTCTTGGTAAGTCTGTCTACCACAACCCAAATTCCCGTATTGCCCTTCCTCGATCTCGGTAACCCGTCGATGAAATCCATCGAGACACTATCCCACTTCCACTGTGGAACTTCCAATGGGTGTAGCAACCCACCGGGTTTCCTTTGCTCCACTTTAACTTGTTGGCACACTAAGCATCTAGCCACATACTCGGCCACATCTTTCTTCATACCGGCCCAGAAGAAAACTCTCTTCATGTCTTGGTACATTTTGTCTCCACCGGGATGAATAGTCATTCTTGAACGATGTGCATCATCCAAAATAGCCTTCTTCAAACCCTCATCTTGCGGTACACAAAGTCTACCGTCTCTATGCAACCATCCCTTATCATCTATGGTGTATCTACCCAAATGGCTGGACGACTCCCCTCTTATAAGCTTCTCTACCAACACAACCAACTGTGGGTCGTCTCGCTGAGCCTCGCCAATCCGTCTCAAAAGAGTAGGTCTAACCTCCAAGGATGCCAACAAACCAGGTACAAAATCAACAGAAGGTCTGAAGTCAAACAAAGAAAGAAACTCCAAGCTTCGTCGTTCCACGAACAATGGACTCAAAGATAGCCTTTTTCTACTTAAGGCGTCTGCCACCACGTTACCCTTACCAGGGGTATACGCTATCTCGAAATCATAGGATGCTAAGAACTCCATCCACCTTTGCTGTCTTAAGTTTAAATCCTTCTGAGAGAATAAGTACTTCAATGATTTATGGTCAGTGAACAACTCGAATCTCTCACCAAGAAGATAATGGCGCCAAGACTTAAGTGCGAAAACAATCGCGGCCAACTCTAGATCATGGGTAGGGTAATTCTTCTCATGCACTCTCAATTGTCTCCCTCCATAGGCTATTACCCTTCCCTCCTGCATCAAGACTGCGCCTAATCCTGTTCCACAAGCATCGGTATAAACAACAAACGGCTTACTCCCATCTGGAAGCACTAAAACTGGAGCGGTGGTCAAAGCTCTCTTTAACCGTCGGAAAGCATCATCACAATCTACATCCCACGAGAAAACCAGATTCTTTTTCGTCAAGCGGGTTAATGGGGCTGATATCTTCGCGAAGTCTTTGATGAACTTCCTATAATATCCTGCCAACCCCAAGAAACTTCTTACCTCGGTAGCATTTCTAGGAACTTTCCAATCCTGGATAGATACTATCTTTGCGGGATCCACAGCTATCCCTTCCTTAGAGACCACATGCCCTAAGAATCGCACTTCTCTTCTCCAAAAATGGCATTTAGAGAATTTAGCTTTAAGACTATGCGCTCGAAGAGTCTCCAACACTTCCTTGAGATGTAAGGCATGCTCTTCTTCATTCTTGGAAAAGACCAAGATGTCATCCACAAAAACTACTACAAACTTATTCAGATACTCTCTGAACACTCTACTCATGAGATCAACAAAGTATGCGGGGGCGTTTGTCAACCCAAATGGCATCACTAGCCACTCATAAAAACCATCCGGAGTCCGGAAAGCAGTCTTCTCTATACTGTCCTCCGCCACTCTTAACTGATGAAACCCTGTAGCTAAGTCCATCTGCGAAAATACTGACGCGCCAACCAACTGATCAAAGAGATCATCTATCCTCGGTAATGGGTGTCTATTCTTCTTCGTGAGCTTATTAAGTTCCCTATAATCCACACAAAGTCTGAGGGACCCATCCGCCTTCGTGGCAAACACTACTGGAGCTCCCCACTCCGATATACTTCGCCTTATGAACCCCTTCTCAAGCAACTCCCCTACTTGCTTATGAAGTTCTCTTCTCTCACGAGGAGCCATGTGGCGTACTGGCAAAGACACTGGTTTGGCATTATCCACCAAATAAATTCGGAAATCTATCTCCCGCTTCGGAGGCAAACCCTTTACTTCTTCAAACACATCCGGATATTCCCGGACTACTCTGACAGAACACAAACTTTCGACCGAAGCATCGAGCGATTCAAGATAACTTAGCAAAACAGATTCCATGGGATTGCAAGAGATCTCGAGAGTGTTACCCAAGCGGGTCATGAGCCTGACAACTCTCCTTTCGCAATCAAGAACGGCACCATTACTGGATAACCAGTCCATGCCCAAGATCAACCCATAGCCCGTGAAGCCCAATACAAAAGCATCACATCTAAACTCAACGCTAAGTATAGAAATCTTCAAACCCAAACATATCATAGACAGATATATGGAGCCCCCAATTGGGTTTGAGACAACCAAGGGATCATCAACTAGACTGGTGTCTAAGTGCAGTGACTCAACTAACGATGATGAGATAAAAGAATGCGATGCGCCAGAGTCAAACAAAGTACGAACTGGATGATCAAACAGAAAAACCAGACTTTCAACGGAAATAGTTCTACCTCTCTGCTGAATCGGTGGAACTGAGAGAACCTGAACTTGCCCCCCTGACTGAGGTGGTGCTATAAGAGCTTGCACCTGGCCTCCTGAGGTAGACCCCGTCTTCTGCCCCTTCTTTGGGCAGTTTTTCACAAGATGCCCTGCTTCACCACAATGAAAGCAACCGGTCTTCTTCTTTTTGCGACAATCCTTACTAAGGTGTCCTGGTGTTCCACAATTGAAGCACTTCTTCTTCGTCTTCTTTTTGTCACCATTGCCTTTTCCGCCCTTGCCTTGTTGTTGCTGTTGCGGTTTCTTCTGATCCCCCTTTTTCTCTGGTGCCTTAGAATTCTTATCATCCTCATGCATAAGTGCCATGTAGACAAGCTTCTCAAAAGTGGCCCCCATAGGAATGTGAGTCATAGCTATTCCTTGCAATGGTTCGTTCAAGCCTCTAACGAACCTCAAAGCCTTCTTCTCCGGTGTATTCACCAACTCTATGCCAAACCTTGCTAATTGATTGAATTTGTTGACATATTCTTTCACCGTGAGATTCCCTTGCTTCAAATTCAAGAACTTCTCCATAAACAGATTCTCTTCCGCCCTTGAGAGAAACTTAGCCCCAAACCTTTGCTTAAAATCTGCCCAAGAGTCAACAGGGCGTTCTCCATTAGTGACCTCCCACCAGAATGAGGCCTCTCCCTTCATTAACCAAGCCGCCAACTTGACTTTCTTTCCCTCTTCCACTTCAAAGATATCTAGCAACTCTTCCACTTCCTTAAGCCAATCTCTAGCCTCTACGAAAGTCTCTGAACCAAGAAAAGGTTTTCCTCCTATAGCCTTGAACTCCTTGCAAACCTTAGCAAAATTATCCACTCTAGGCTGAGGAGGAGGAGCGGTTGTCTCTGGTGTAGTAGCATTGGCCGGACCCGCAGCCGCGGCCCTAGCCTCTTGCAACCTCCTATACCATAGTGGTATAACTAAACCCTCCGGGATGTTAAGATCTTCAGCCATGCTGAAACGAAAGAGGAAAGATTCAAAAAGGAGATTCCGAAAGATAAAGATATGGCTATTGGGGATTATGCTTTTCTTTTTCAAAAACTTTTTCTCTTAGAAGACATGCTTTTGAAAATACTTTCTTCGAAAATACTCTTAGAAAATAGTTTTTCTAAAAAAAATTATCTGTTCTGGTAACCTTAAGCTCTGATACCACGTGTAACACCCCACTCCCGCTATGATCACTCACTAAGGGAATGCCATAGCATCGGTGGAGTATTTTAGTGAATATAGAACAGAAAAATTACAACAAGACAGATATAAATAGTACTTGAAATTTTAAAACATCATCTCATAACAGCGGAAGTAAAACATGTCTGGTTACATCATAAAACCACAATAAAGGTCAAGTACAATATCCATCAAAATAAAGAAGTACATAATCCCACTCTCATACAATAGCCAAACAAAAGAAAAGATAACTGGATAACTGGAGCTTTACATCTATCCAAGCTCCTAAAGACTGGAACAGCAATCCGATCAAGCTCCACTACTGCTAGGATCCACCGTAGGACCTGAGGGTTGGGAAAAAGATAAAAACAACAGGGTCAGACATAAGTCTGAGCGAGTCCTATAACTTTAACAATACAATCGTTAAAGTAACCAGAGAAGACATAAACTGATATACGGTAACATATAGGGATGAATGGCTACCCTAAGCAGTCAACTAAACGAAGATAAAGGATAAAGACGCATCTACCCTCCCTAAGGTAAATTACTAAACTGCACCACACCAGTCGTTCCTAACTTAAAGGTTGATCCCACCCAAGGACTTATAAAATTTACTAATTAGTACCTGCGTACCCCTAGGTGACCAAGTAGGCGCCACGGGGCCCTACAATCCACTAGGTGTACACACTACTTCCCATTCGATCGGCTCCCTAACGTAGATACCCGTGCTGGCCCCACCGTGGGATGTATCATTCCCCAATGTGGCAACCTGATGAAACTAAAGGTGCACGGCTTATATCTACTCGATGCAACAACGGCTTACCTACCAGCCCGGGCCCACTCACGCATATGAAGCCCGTTGGACTTGCGTTGCCACCGCTAACCCGTTTGCCTCTTACAGTCAAGCCCAGTATGCGTGTCCCGTCCTCGACATGGGTCGAGCCCACAAAGATACGTATGGGTTACTGGTTGAAATGGGCCTCCACAAGCTACCCACCTAAGCTTGTCCCTTTTTCTAGTATATCCCACTTAACCCTTTAATCATGTTTTAATTACATGTTCTATTTTGGTTAAGTATTCTAATCGTATTTTCTATTGCCACCCAAGGCAACCACTAGATTTTCTCATGCCACCCGAGGCACCCACTTAACCCCTCATGTCCCTCTACATGCTAATGTGGTTAAGTGTTTCTTAATTAATTAATTAAGAACGTAACCTTTGTAAAGACCTCTCACATTAGACTGTCTTTTATGACCGCTGGTTAAGCCGGTTGGGTCCGGGCAGCCTTATGTCATAACATAGTCTAACCTCGTGTCTTTACATTAATTACGTATTTAGTTTGTGCCTAAGACCTCTCACATTGGGCAAACATTTGTAGCAACTGGTTAAGCCGGTTGGGTCCGGGCAGTTTTACGCTACAACTGAGTCCAACCTCGTGTCTTAGTCAATTAATTACACCTAATTAATCACCCTCATAATTTTATATTAATTATCCCTAATTAATCAAGTTTTCTTAACATGGGTAGACCTAACTTAATAGGTAAATTCCCATGGGGTAGACCTAACTCAATAGGTAAATTCCCAACACATAGTATGGGTACACCTAACCAAATAGGCAAATTCCCATACTATGTTTATTTATTTTGTGTTATGCATAATTATATTAATTTCACACAATCTTATTAACTTATGCATTTAATTACCCCATCGTTCCCACGTAATTTCGTTCATGATATAACACATATAAAAGGTGTCAACTTGCATATGAATGAACATGTTTCAAAGGTGCCATCTTGCATATTAACAAACACATAACTTGCATATGAACTTGCATAACATGTCACATAACTTGCATATAATATGTCACATAACTTACATATTCATTTTGCATAACAAACTTGCATATTAGCTTATAGACTTGCATAATGTGTCATCATGAACTTGCATATTAATAAACATGTAACTTGCATATTTACATACATGTAACTCGCATATTAACAAACATGTAACTTGCATATAAAGAAACATGTAACTTGCATATTTACATACATGTAACTTGCATATTAACAAACATGTAACTTGCATATTAACAAACATGTAACTTGCATATTTACATACATGTAACTTGCATATTAACAAACATGTAACTTGCATATTTACATACATGTAACTTGCATAGCATATTACCATGAACTTGCATAACATGCATATGATTACATAGCCCACAACTTGCATATTTAGCATCATGCAAACATAACATACATCATATTAAACTTGCATAAGCTTACATACTCAACATGCATAAACATAAGATTAATGCTAACATCATATCATATGATTCAAAGCTCATTAACCCACATACAAAACCATAAATCTCATCACATCTCATCTAATTAGTTTACCAAAAGATCATCAAAGTGATAGAAACTCACAACTAGCAACTTTGAACACCAAATGAAGAAGATTAAGATGCTAAGAAGGGATTAGAAGTTGATTAGAGAGTGATTAGTATGCAACCCTCTTCATAAAATTAGTGGAGGCCATGAGAGCTAGCATTTTGCCATAGTTTAGTCACTAGGTTTAATTATGAATGAATTAGGGTAGGTTAGGGTCTTATTTATAGATTAGGCAAGTGTTTTAGGCCATAGGATTAACCCTAGATTCAATCCAAGCCATCAAAGCATGTCTTGGGGAAGAAGTCAAGTGTAGGAACCATCTAGGGCCTTTAGATTAAAGATGGACCATGAGAACCATTCAAATGCAAAATCTGCACTTGAGCGAATCGGCCCACGGGTTGACAGCCAAACACCCTGGATTAACCCCTAGTCGACCCAGCGGGCTCGGGTCGACTTCAAAAATCGGCCGGTTCGGTTATTCCCCTCTCCCAATTCGCTGTTTTGAGCATTTTTGCATATTTATTTATTAAATTTTCAATTATATATATATATATATATATCAATATATATATATATATATCTACACAACCCATTTCACTTAATTAAGTATACTTTAATTTGGGAATTTTCGTGAAACTTCGCGAGGCCATATCTTGGTCATACGGACTCCGATTTTCGAAAACTCGGACTCTATTTCGCGTATTTTTCCGAGACGAACACAATGGCATAGCCCGTTTCCCTTGATTCCCATTTTAGAATTAAATTCTGCCTCGATTTATGTTATTACAGGTTATTGAAAATACGGGTTGTTACAGTTAAGTTAAACACTTAACCAATTTAAACTCGGTAATTCAATGAGGTTAAGTAACCAATACTTAACCAACTTAACGTGATAATTTAATGGGGTTAAGCAACTTATACTTAACCAATTATACATGATGATTTGATGGGGTTAAGTAACTTA
The DNA here is from genome assembly GCA_030737875.1 of Allium sativum. NCBI lineage: Eukaryota > Viridiplantae > Streptophyta > Magnoliopsida > Asparagales > Amaryllidaceae > Allium > Allium sativum. Next base: position 35,100,741 of record JASFAX010000020.1, on the reverse strand, counting down.
CACTTAACCAATCTAATACGCGAACCTGATAAGGTTAAGTCACAAGACCTTTTTAGAATATACTTAACCATTATAGTACGATTAGAGGATGGGGTTAAGTCAACCTATACTTAACCAATCCGACTCGATAATTTGATGGGATTAAGATAATCTATGCTTAATCGATCTAGCAAGATAATCCGATAGAATTAAGGTAAGCTAGTACTTGACCAATTTGACTTGATAAGGTTAAGTCATGAGCCTCTGGGTACACTTAACCAACTTGTGGGACTAAGTCTTGAACTTAAATACTTAGCCAATCTTTGACGTGATTCGTGGGCGGGTTAAGTCATGGACTTGAATGATAACACTTAACCCAATAGACAAACCCTAGCTAGAAGAACTAGGTAGAAAACCGTGGTTAATCAAGGATAACGGGAAAGGAAGCTAAGTGGTAAACCTTAGTTAAGGGTAACTAAGTAATAATTCTTAGCTAAGGACATAGGACTAATTCTCAAAACGATGAGTAACCTGATACGGTAGGTCATCGCTTAGTATACGAGGGGGAGCAAGTTATCTGACTTGGATAAAAGCTCCAGCGCACTGGGTGCCGAAGTGGAAGCTTCGGGGGACGTGAGGATATTCTTGGGATCCCTCTGTGGGCTGCCAGGTAATTATACTAGGCCCATGAGAGGTTAAGGTCTGCGTTAGAAGGACCAAGAGTATGCCTTGGTTGCTATGCGAGCAACCTAAAGACTGGGATGGATTAGCGTGGAGTCGACGATTCTTGTTTTTGCCCTGGATAGCGCATCGCCGACTACCTACCATCTTTAGTCAATCGTGTACGTGCGGAAAGGCAGGGAACCCCCAACAGACCATGTGCTTGCTATCGAGTCATGGGTGAGGTTGGCCCGTAGGAAAGTGGGCTATAGTGGGGCCGTGGAGTGGTTCTTATACATGATTTTTCTTGGATTGCCTTTCAGTAGTTGAGGGAGGGGTCACGTGGGACCATAGCCACGGGTACAAAAACAGACCTTGATATCTGCATCGGCAGACAATTTAAAGCTCCCGACCGAGTTCTGTATTTCTTGATTTGCCCTGGCACGGAACTCGGATGGCACATTGGGGAACATGTGCATCTAGACATGGAAAACGATTCATGATACATACGTGGGATCAAGGGCGCGGTTGATGGGTGGCGTAATCCCTAGTGGTCCTAGGTGGCCAAAACCCAAACCGAGACACGGAAACGTTCATTAGGTAGCATAATCCCTAGCGGCCCTAGGTGGCATAAATCCTAAGTGGACGCACGATAGTTCATGGTAAGGAAACACAACTAGATCAAGGGTTGCAGTCCAAAACAACTTCAAGGATAAAACGTTTACAGGGGAAGCCCGTATGGCCTACGGCAAAGGACTGAACTTATACATGGAAAGAAGCATACGAGTTGGGAAAACATACATATGCTATATATTAGGTTGACATGGACCATTACATGACGTTGGGCAAGGGACATTCATGGTTAACACATGACACGGTGGGGATACTAGTACGGTAGGTGCAGAGCTAAAATACAGGATAGATATCACGGGGCGTTATACGTGACAGATATCTTGGGGATATTATACTTGATAGAAACCTGACGATGTGATACCTTGTTTTATCTTGACATCGTAATTTATCATGACACCTTAGTTTATCTGAGTTCAGTAGTTCATCCTGTTATTTTGATTTAGCTTATCTATCTTGTTATCATGCTTATGTTCATCTCAGTTTCTCATGTCAGTTAACTTTACTAGTTTTTATGCTAATAGTAGATAGGGCTTACTCAGTCTTTTTGACTGACCCGTTTTGTTTCGCCTCTTTTCTTCCGTTTCCCCCCCAGGTTACAGGGAGGAAATACTGTTGTTTAGTTCGGACTTCTTCTGCTTGAAGGTCATCATGGATGGCTTGGACTTTTCTTGGCTAATGGCTACTTTACTGTTTTTACTTGGGGAATAATTTATGAAAATGTCTTTATGCTTCTTTACTATTGCAAGACAGGTTTTGATGTACTCTGATGTAAAAGGCTTTAGACCTTATTTATTCATGTTATGAAAGTTTGATTTTACTTCCGCTATTTTTATATGTTCTGTCTTGTGATATTTCTGTGCATGTTTACCAATAATGCCCCTCTAAAGCTAGTGCATTCCTTTGCGAGTGACCCTAGCGGAGGCGGGGTGTTACAGGATTAGTAATATCGAATAATAATACTCATTAGATATAGGATCAGTAGTATCCTAGAATGAGAAAACTCATTAGAGATGGGGTTAGTAATGCCCTAGAATGAGTTGAGAGTGCCCAGTTAATAATTAACGTATTTTTGTTTATATATAATCCGATCTTTGGAAATATGATTTTTGTATATATAAAGTTAAATATTTTAAAAGGTAATCAACAAATAAAATTGAGTAGGATAATTAAACACTTTTTAGCTTCGTTCCTTTTCGAGGACGAAAAGTTTTTAAGTGGGGGAGACTGTAACAACCCTGAATTTTGGGGGTAAATTTAAAATTTATATTAACTAATTTTAATGGGTTTTAATATTTAAAATAATAATGAATAAAAATTGATCTAAATTGAAGTTAGAATGAATAATTTAATTATAAAAGGAGTTAGAAATAGCGCGGTAGTTTGAAAAGTCAAACTTGAACTTTGACTGATCGTACAGGATGCAAAATTTAACGGATTTTAGTGAAATCAAAAATATTAGAATCTATTTAAAAATATCTTTCTAATGGGAATCAAAAGTTATGGCTAAATTAAAATTTAGAAAGGTCGCTATGAAATATATAAAGGTCAAAAATGCCACTTTTTGTGTACGAGGGAATCTGGACTCGAAACCACTTCCATTGAGTTCAGAATGACATTTCTGTATTGAAAAACAGTAAACACTTGTATATTTCGAGTTTCAGAAATTATTTGTTTAAAAAGTATTTTTAATATTAAATATATACGCCTTGAAAATAACCATTTTTCAAACGACCTCTGTTTTCGACGAAACCACTTTTGTTGGATTCGGAATGTTAAAATATAGTTAAGCTTAATTTTTCATAATTTTTAGAATTAATTTGTGGCCATGGCAAAAAGATTTCAGTTTTGTCAATTTTGGTCAATTTTAATCAACTTGAAAATAGTCATTTTTCAATTAGGCTCAGAATTTAATGAAATTAGTTTTCCTAGGTCCGCAGGGTCAAAACATAGCTAAATATATTTTTCGAGAATTTTTGAAGTTAATTTGTGGCCCCGACACATTTAAATGTACGGTGGAAATTAAATTATTAATTTAATATTGTAATTTTAATAAAACACGCAACAGACTTCAGAATTGGGCCATGGGGCATAGCCCATCGCGTTCAGAAGGCGTGACAACCTTAAGTTTGACACTAAGCAGGCCTGATTTGGAGACAACCCGGATTTCCACCTTTTAACAAGGAAATCGAGATTTATTAAATTAAAAAATAAAAAACCTAACCCTAATTTCGAAATGCATAGCTGCCGCTCCCTTTTCAATGGCCACGAACATTCAAAATTTCCCGACTCAATAACTTTTGATCCGCTCAATGAAATTCAACATATTATATACCAAATTGAAGCTCTTGGAGAGATCTATAAGATCGGGTTTTAGTTCACGGATTTCGCGAATTCTCAGCCTGAAGTGGCTGCGTTTATGGGTGGTTTGCGGACCAGAGAGGGTTGCGAGTTGCACCCTGATGGAGGCGCGGGGAGAGTCGATGATGGCGGTCAAGATGGTTGCATCCGATCGAAGTCTGAGACGACCCAAAATCCCGTTCTCACGGAAACAAGGGTTATCTTTGGAATATAACACAGAAACAGATAATAGCAGAACAGAATCAAATAAATACACCAGATAATGAACAATAGAATATACTGGATAAAATTAATCATCAGAGTTACACAGTATACAGGATCTTACTTAGTACAAATACAGTTCAGCTATACATAAATGTCTACAGCGGAAATAAACAAAATATGTACAATAGGAGCTGAACAGCATAAAAAGAAATAAATAATAGAATCCATCTTCAGCTCCAGCTATCCAGAAAAAGAACCAGCTAAACTTGAATACAAGTCTGCCCGTGTGGAAAAAGGGGCACCCGAGTTTGAGAGTGAACAAACTACGAGTCAGTCATGGGACTAGTATGAGAAATCTACTCAACACATATATAATTTGGCTAATCACAGGACCACGCCACTTTCGTGGAACGGGTTTACTCCATTGGATTGCCAGTGCTTTAAGACAAATCTTTCTTTTAAACATCGCTATGCTTTTTATAAAAATGAAGCCGTTATAAGACTCAGTTCCCATCACACATTGCAACGCAAACCGGAGGATAGACTTTTTACCTTATAACGGCCAAATATGCTTGATACGAATAAAACAAAGGCATTTGATATTATCGCTAGTGTTTATATGTTTTGAAAACAATTTCAAATCATAACTATCAATCATAGACGACATTAATGCCCCATACCACTATGTCGCCATATATAGGTATACAATCAAAACCGCACAGTCATGTAATTGGAAATTGGATTTCCGTCATGAACCAAGGCAAAAGATAGTCCTTACCGAATTCGTGACTCTCTAGCCCGAGCCACAGGCAAGTACTCAGTCAAGCCTTCGGAGCGACAGGTCCGGTCCACCGATGTGGATTAAAATGCCTGAACACTACGTTTCCCCGCCCTTTGGGGCGTAAACGAGCCAACGAATGACTCCATCGGACCCGGATCGTCCGATCAAACCGAGGCGCCTCGCAACAGCAACAACGACATAGGTGAAAAGTATATAAATGTCAGGGCTGGTAGGTCACTGACACCACCCTAGCTAGAAAGAAACACATGCCCTCCCTGAGGTCCTTCTCCCATTTTAGGTTCATACCGGGGTGTGAGGCTCGCGAATTCACGTTATACACAAAGCTACGCCACACAGGCGGTGCTTTGATCGTCACCACAAGACTTTGCTTTTCAACAGAAGTCCTGATCACTGCATCTTAGCATGTCACACAGGAAATTCATGCCATGCGACTGATGTCCATCGATATACAACCTCTGAGCTCGTGCGTTTCAGAGAAGGGCGTTAAACAAAAGAATAAATTCTCCGCCGCCAAACAGATGTATATTTAACAGAAATCAATCAACACAGAATAAACTCCAATGTCAGACACACAGTCCATTTACAAGTCCGTTCTGGGTCTGAACGAAACCGGAGGCACTAAATACCTCGCAAACCCTTCGATCACCACGTACGTCTGGACGATCACCACTCATTATCCATATTTCGGGATGCCTCCCAATCAGGACCTCGGTTACCATCCAAACGAGGTGAAGATCTCCGGTCTTCGACCATCGTCTTCATCTTCGAATTTCAATCGTCGGTCGATTATTCGAAATGAGAATTAACTCGGCGTTTTCAAATAATTCACGTATATTTAGAATTTCAAATCGATTTATTTCAATGGTTAAATTATCCGACAACACCAATTGTGTTCTTTAATGTAATTTTCACACCAAACACATTCAACCATCAAAAGCCACATAAATCAAGCAAATTCAGTTTATTTCCATTCCATATCGCTTATGATATTTTATAACTATTTATCGCTATTTTTGTTTATTTTAAAATAGCTAATTTATTCAAAACGACGCTTCGGGCCATAACGCGGCCGTGGCGCTGTTTTTCTTCAGATTTGATTTACACATATCTGAAAATCTAACCGTTGGATCCTCACAAAATTTACATCATTAGAAAGGTCTTTTCAAAACGAATCCAACGGTTCCAGTTTCGGGAAATTCCGACGGTCGGATCTCCCAGTACAATCGTTTGAAATTTCGATTTCAAAATACGAACTGCAGCGTCGTTATTCGATTAAATATAATTATATTTATATATATAAATAAATATAATCGTTTCTGGCGCTGTTTTTCTTCAGATTTGAATTAAACATTCCAAACAATCCAACCGTTGGATTTTTACAAGGTTGGTGCCGTTGGAAAGATATTTCCAAGGCGAACCCGACGGTTGAGGTTTCGGGAAAATCCAATGGTCGGATTTCCCGCACTAGTCATTTGAAATCACGGTTTCAAAATACGAACTGCACGGCCTCGTTTCGTTTTAATTTTATTTATATTTATATATTTATATAAATATAGTTCATTCAATGATTTCAATATCGTTTTCACTTCAAATATTTCACTAACGCCTTAAATTTTTGGAAAATTTCGCTATAACCTCCCCTGCACCGGGAGCATCGGGAAATCGCAAATAGCTTTCCCGGTCCTTCTAATCTCAAAAAGAAAAAGAAAAAGCCAAGCGGCTAGCCAACAGGCTCATAAAATCATCACCCAAACAAAGCAGTAAATGTGTGCCTATTTGTCGGGCACAAAATTTTATTCCTATTCTCTAGCCCCTTTGCTATAACATGTTCAAGGAATATGCATGTACATATATATACAGTTCTTATCATTTATCATTTTCTATTCAACTTCATATTTGATTTCTATTTGGTTTAAAAACACCATTTATTCTAATGTTACATAAATAGGTGAAAATCATTTCATTAGCTAATTAATGAATATTTCAACTCATATATGTTTATTTTGAACAAGTGGCTATTTTTAACACTTCACATTTCGATGATTTATGCATACAATAAAAATGTGATTTTTATTGTAAAACAATCCATTTCAAAACACTATTATTTTATATATTTCATGTTGGTGATAAAAATGGGATTTTTATCATAAAACAATTTCTTTTAAAACGAGATTATTTTACACAGTTCATATATTCGATAAAAGGTGATTTTTATTATCAAACAATTTATTTCAAAATATGAATACCATTCAACACATGAATTTCTAATCAACGAATGAATATCAATTCAACACATGAATGTTTTCTATAGTTTTCTATATATAGATAAAAATTTGATTTTTAATATCAAACAATTTATTTCAAAATATGAATACCATTCAACACATGAATTTCTAATCAACGAATGAATATCAATTCAACACATGAATGTTTTCTATAGTTTTCTATATATAGATAAAAATGTGATTTTTATTATCAAACAATTTATTTCAAAATATGAATACCATTCAACACATGAATTTCTAATCAACGAATGAATATCAATTCAACACATGAATGTTTTCTATAGTTTTCTATATATAGATAAAAATGTGATTTTTATTATCAAACAATTTATTTCAAAATATGAATACCATTCAACACATGAATTTCTAATCAACGAATGAATATCAATTCAACACATGAATGTTTTCTATAGTTTTTTATATATAGATAAAAATGTGATTTTTATTATCAAACAATTTATTTCAAAATATGAATACCATTCAACACATGAATTTCTAATCAACGAATGAATATCAATTCAACACATGAATGTTTTCTATAGTTTTCTATATATAGATAAAAATGTGATTTTTATTATCAAACAATTTATTTCAAAATATGAATACCATTCAACACATGAATTTCTAATCAACGAATGAATATCAATTCAACACATGAATGTTTTCTATTCAATGAATAAATATAATTTAAGCATATGAAAATAATTCAAACACACGAATATTATTCAAAATTTCGGCAGCATAACGGCAGGGTAGTTAAAACCGGGACCGTCCCTAGTACGGCTCCTCGCTCTACCTTAAAACCTCGCGGTTTTTAACAATGGGGATCATGCATCTAGTTCGCACGCAGGCGGCATGTATATATTTATTTCATTTCCACAAACTAATCCTATGTGGTTTCAACCAAATATTTCTCAACCACAAATGGGTATTTTTCAACCACAATCAACCAATATCAATCACAAACAATCCCAAACAATCATTCGCTATCAATCAATTTTCACAACAATTTCAATCAATAAATATCGTCCATGGTTTGTGGACGAGGGGGCGTACATATATATATATATATATATATATATATATATATATATATATATATATAGCAATTCACTTTTATTTCCACACATATATATATAGCTAGAAAAAGAAATTGAAGAGTGAGAAATTCTCACCAGTAGCTATCCAATAACACGACTCTTCCTTTATAGAAATCTTCGCCAATCTCGCCTTTCGTCGCTTTCGCCCGTAGCCACTACATATGTAAAAATCGAATTTTTACTATGTTATTCAATATATAAAAATCGAATTTTGACTTCGCTATTCAATATATAAAAATCGAATTTTGACTTCGCTATTCAATATGTAAAAATCGAATTTTTTCTTCGATGTTCAATATATAAAAATCATATCTTACATCTTAATAAAAATTCCGTCTTTTCCATTTTAAAAATATGATCTTTTCTGTCCAAGTTCAAATCTTCTTCTTTTTAAAAGTTTAAACCTTTTTCTATTTAAAGTTCAAATCTTTTTCTTTTTCAAAATTAAATCATTTCAAAATCAGTTTTAAACTTTTCTAAAAATCAGAATTTAAACGTTTTTTTAAAAAATCAGTTTTAAATGCTTTTTTAAAAATCAGTATTCAAATCATTTTTAAAAATCAGTTTTTAAATCATTATAAAATCAGTTTTCTTTTAAAATCAGTTTTAAACCTAATTAAAATAAATCAGTTTTAAATACTCAGAATTAAAATAAAAAAAATAAAAATAAAATAAAATACTTACTTTTGCTGTCGCCTGAAGGGGGGGTGCTTCGGGTTCACGGATCGAGGAAGGGGGGTCGCGGGTGCTCAGGCGCTGGTGTTGGCGGGGCTTGTGGAGGAGGGCGGTTTCCGTCTTAAGGGGGTGTTGGGGTATCGGGTTCGGAGGTAGAGAATTGAATGGAGGAGGGAGGAGCGAACGGGGTGGTGGGCTCGTGGGTGGTGGCGCCGCCACGATGGGCGTCGGCGATTCCTGAATGGGATCGAGCGCCTCTTTTTTTTTTTTTAATCGGGTCTGCTTTGAAATGGATCGGGGGGGCCTGGAGGAGTTTAAGGGAAGAAAGGTTTTTTTTTATTATTTAATTATTTTATTTTCAAAAAAAGTTGACTTTTGCATACGAATCTCAAATCGAGCCCAACGACTGTCGTCAATAGCGTTTCACCCCCATTCCGAACACAATGGGATATGTATCGCAAGCTGGTTTGATCGTTACAATCAGTTTCCGTTAAATTTACATTTAAATCACTATATTGAATTTTAAACGTACATTTCAAATTACCGGGGTCACATACTAACTCTAAAAATTCCAAAAAAATATTTTCTAGCTTCATATTGACGATACGGTCCTAACAAAACTAGTTTCGTCGAATTCTGAGACCGTTTGAAAAATGGCCAATTTCCAGTCGATTAAAATCAACTGAAACTGGTCAAACACGTTTTCCCTTGCCACGCTCACATATTGATTCGAAAAATTATGAAATTTGAAACCTAGCAATAACTTGACATCACGGATCCAACAAAAGTGGTTTCGTCGAAATCCGAGGTCGTATGCTAAATGTCCATTTTTAAGGGCCTGAATTCCATAGCGACTATTCAGAAATTTCAACTGGACATATCTTTTGATTCCCGTTATCAAATTTCGATTGGTCGGATTCGTTAGAAAGATATTACCAATTAGATCCTAATGTTTTGGTTTTGCTAAAATCCGGATTGTTTTGCACCCGGTACAGTCCGACAAAGTTTGAATTCAATTTTTGAAACTGCCACGCCATTTCAGGCCTTGTTTATAATTATAATTAATTATATTCGTTTTCAATCGTCGATTCAAACTCAGTTTTCATCGCCTTTATTTAAAATATTTATTTTAAATATTTAAAATCCATTATTTTAGCCAATTTAAAAAAAAAATTAAATTGGTTCAGATTTTCTGGGTCGTTACAATCTCCCCCACTTAAAACTTTTCGTCCCCGAAAAGGAAGAAAGTCGAAAGTGGTTTGATATATCTACAATCACACAACACAACAACCAATCCAATTGTTTTTAACCTTCCAAAAATATACTAATCAAATCCTATACCCCTTTTAAAAATCATTCAGACTATATAATTAAAAGTGCACATCTATGGGAAGAAAATAGCAATAGAGTAGAGAATTAAATGGTAATGCAAAGTAGGTTAAATGTACCTTGCACCGGAGTCAATCAGAAATATCCACTCGGCATCTGGGATAAGCTTTTTGAATGCTCTCCTCAGTTTCCCAAGTACAATCTCGCGAATCTCCACTCCATTGCACTTTGACTAAGTGAACCTTCTTGTTCCTCAGCTCTTTGGTTTCCTTGCCGATGATCTTCAGCGGCTCTCTTCTCACAGCTAGTTCTGGAGTAATTTCAATGTCCTGTTGAGCTGCTTCTTCCACGATCAAGTCTGGATCATGAACGTGCTTTCGAAGTTGGGATATATGAAATACATCATGAACTCCAGGCAGCCAGTCAGGCAGTTTGACCCTGTAAGCGAGAGTTCCAATCCGTTCCAGAATAGAAAACGGACCAATGAATTTGGGTGCCAACTTTCCAGTTTTACCGAACCTGATAACTCCTCTCATCGGCGATACTTTCAAATATACATAGTTGCCAACTTCGAAGGATATATCTCTTCTTCGTCTATCGGCATAGCTCTTTTGTCGGCTTTGAGCGGCGAGTATTCGCTTCTTAATAAAATCGACTTTGTCGGCAGCTTCTCGAATCATATCGGGACCCAACACAAGTCTATTTCCAGGCTCGACCCAACAAGCAGGAGATCGGCACGGTCTACCATACAATGCTTCGAATGGCGACATTGTCAGACTCGCCTGGTAGCTGTTGTTATAAGAGAATTCAGCCAAATGCAGATGGTCTTCCCATGATCCACCAAAATCTAGAACACAAGCCCGCAATAGATCTTCTAAAATACGATTCACCCTCTCAGTCTGACCGTCTGTCTGAGGATGATAAGCGGTGCTCAAGTTTAACTTCGTTCCCAGCTCGACTTGAAATGCTTCCCAGGATTTGCTAGTGAATATTGTATCCCTATCACTGACTATACTCAGTGGCACTCCATGTAGTCTAACTATTTCCCTGAAGTATATCTGTGCCAGACTCTGAGTAGTTCTGTTTGATCTGACAGGTATGAAATGGGCGGTCTTCGTGAAACGATCTACGATCACCCAAATACTGTCATTTCCTTTTCTGGTTCTGGGCAGACCATCAATGAAATCCATAGAAATATGTTTCCACTTCCAACCAGGAACTACTAGCGGTTGTAATAATCCAGCCAATTTCTGTTGGTCACTCTTGACTAGCTGGCATGTAGGGCATCGGCTAACATATATTGAAACGTCTCTCTTCATAGCTTTCCACCAGAATGTTCTTTTGAGATCGTTATACATTTTGGCCACGCCAGGATGGATACTCAACTTGGACTTGTGACACTCGTCTAACACTTCCCTTTTTAGCTCAGGAACGTCAGGAACACAAATCCTTCCTTTTAACCTCAAGGTCTCGTCGTTATCTATTTGAAAACACGAGGGTTCACCTTTCTGAATCCTTTTGATCATATCTTTAATAAAGTTATCCTCCTTCTGAAGAATAGATATTTTGTCAATCAAGAATGTCGTGATAATAAAGCTGGCGATCATTACATTCTTTCGGCTCAGCGCATTGGCCACGACATTGGCTTTCCCGGGAGTATATATAATTTCAAAGTCATATGCTGCAAGAAACTCCAGCCAACGCTGCTGCCTCAAATTTAAGTCCTTCTGAGTGAACAGATACTTTAACGACTGGTGATCTGTAAACAGTTCAAATCTCTCGCCCAGAAGATAGTGTCTCCAGATTTTCAAAGCGAACACAATAGCCAATAACTCAAGATCATGAGTTACGTAGTTCTTCTCGTGTGGCTTCAGTTGACGGCTAGCATAGGCAATTATTTAGCCTCTTTGCATTAACACTGCACCAAGGCCTTCTCTAGATGCATCAGTCCAGACTTTTAGATCTTGGTTGCCATCAATGATGGTTAACACTGGAGCTGTCGTTAATCTCAACTTCAGCTCTTCGAAAGCCTCCTCACTTTCTGGAGTCCATTTGAATTTAGAATGCTTCTTTGTAAGCTTCGTTAAATGACCAGATATCTTCGAAAAGTTTTTAACGAACTTCCGGTAATAACTAGCCAATCCGAGAAAACTGCGGACTTCAGTGGGGGTACTGGGCTGTTTCCAATTTTGAATAGCCGTGATTTTACCTGGATCAACAGCGATTCCTTCTTTCGATACAACATGGCCCAGAAATTTTACTTCATCTTGCCAGAATATACATTTGGAAAACTTTGCTTTTAATACATTCCGTCTCAGAATTGCTAGAACCTGTTCCAGATGCTTTTCATGTTCGGCCTTTGATTTAGAGAAGATTAGAATATCATCAATAAAAACCAGAACAAATTTATTCAAAACCCCTCTGAACACTCTATTCATTAGATCGACGAAGTAAGCTGGAGCGTTACATAAGCCGAATGGCATTACTAACCACTCGTAGAATAGGTCGGGACCTCTGAACGCTGTCATTGGAACACACTCTTCGGCAATTCGGAGTTGATGGAAGCCTGTAGCTAGGTCCATTCGTGAAAATACTTGTGCTCCATTTAACCGATCCAACAAATCATCAATCCTCGGCAATGGATACTTGTTCTTTATTGTCTGCTTGTTCAGATCCCGATAATCCACACATAGACGTAGAGTACCATCAGATTTTGGGACAAATACCACTGCTGCACCCCAATCAGAGAAACTAGGCCTGATCAGACCTTTCCATACTAGCTGTCGTGTTTGATTGTCTAATTCCTCCTTCTCTTTCAAGGACATTCTTCGAATAGCGTGAACTACCGGCCTTGCATTCGAAATCAAAGCAATCTTGAAATCTATTTCTCTCTGCGGAGGTAAGTGAACGACTTCCTCAAACACATCCGCATAATTCTTGACGACAGGAATGTCTTTGATGAGGTCAGGAATATTCTCTGCGACTTCAGGAACATTTTCAATTTGGGCTGGAGAAACATTCAAAGCAGCCCAGAAGTCTTTTCTATTAGAAGTCGGGCCTTCACATGGTATGGTTATATAATTTCCCAATTGTGCCTTTGCCTTAACAACCCTCTCCGCGCATCTAACCTCCGCCTCGTATTTGGTTAGCCAATCCAATCCCAAAATAAGATCGAATTCATTAAAATTCATGACGATAGAGACAATGGGGAATTTATAGCAAGAAAAAGAGATGGGCACTGCACAAATCCAACTGAGATTGATGGAACCTCCAACTGGATTCTGGACAGTCATTGGCTCTTTGAGCTTCTTCAAATTCAAATCCAACTTCTTGACTGCACTCTTTGCAATAAAGCTCCGTGATGCACCTGTGTCAAACAGTACTTTAACTGGAATGTTTTTAACATTGAGCGTGCCTTCTAAAACATCAGACCTCCCTTGCTTATCTGAGGGCTCAGAAGTTTCTGCTATTTCGTTTATATGTACTGCCTCGGATTTCTTTGAGAGTTGACACTCCCGTGCAATATGACCTGCTTGACGACACTTATGGCATCTCCTTTCCCCATGCGGGTTCTTTTGTTTCATAGCGCGTTTATACCCACTCTCGATCTGCTTCTTTAGAGATCTGCAACTTATCGGGAAATGTCCTTGCTTATTGCAGTTAGAGCAAATAGTAGTTGTCACTGGTTCTTTCCCAGACTTAGCCCTTTTTCTCTTAGCACTAGGCTTCATTGACCTCTGACCTCTGACCTCGTACTGGCTCCAGCAATATCAGTTTCCGACTCTTCTTTGTCACTACAACAAACTTCTTCTTCGTCGCGCAACATTCCTTTCTTATGGAGATCTTCATACTGATAAGCCATGTATATCATTTCAGAAAAAGGGAGCTTCACATGCCCCAATACTTTATTCTGATATTTCCTTTGAAGCCCGTAAATAAATCTCAAATTCTTTCTCCTCGTATTCTGAATTAGATGGGGAGCAAAGTGAGAAAATTCGTTGAATTTCTTATGATATTCTGGGATGGTCATATCACCTTGTATCAAATAAGAAAATTCATCACATAATCTCTCGGTCGCTTCGGGAGGAGTAAATCTTTCCAAGAAAATTACTTTGAATCTGTCCCAGGTGATATCACCATCTGGATTATCTTTAATAACTGAATCCCACCAAAACAAAGCTTCTTCTTTGAGTTCCCAAGACGCCAGTAATCTTTTCTGATCGTCTCTCAGATTTAAACCCTCAAAGATCTTCTCTGCAGAACGAATCCAAGCTTGTGTTTCCATAATGGACTCCTTGCCTAAGAATGGCGATCCACCAAGATTTCGAAATCTCTTGTATAGAACTTCTATATTGGATTCTGGCTGCGGGAGCACAACTGGCTCATTAGCTGGTCGAGCCATACGATTACTTCTTCTGTTCCTGTCACTCATTTTCTAGTACGTCTGCAATTAGCAGACAAAGTGTCAGGTCAACGGAAAAGATATTTGAAAATATAGAGACAAATACTTGAATGTAAATGTGTCTATCGAGGTGTAATTCCATTCTGCTTTACTCATACTATGATATTATTGATCCTATCTGTATGGAGTTACTCGTCCTAGAACACTACTGGTTCTATTTCTGACGAGTTCGTTCAAATGTTATATTCCAGAACTAAGCTTAACCAAAGCTCTGATACTACGTTGAGACGACCCAAAATCCCGTTCTCACGGAAACAAGGGTTATCTTTGGAATATAACACAGAAACAGATAATAGCAGAACAGAATCAAATAAATACACCAGATAATGAACAATAGAATATACTGGATAAAAGTAATCATCAGAGTTACACAGTATACAGGATCTTACTTAGTACAAATACAGTTCGGCTATACATAAATGTCTACAGCGGAAATAAACAAAATATGTACAATAGGAGCTGAACAGCATAAAAAGAAATAAATGATAGAATCCATCTTCAGCTCCAGCTATCCAGAAAAAGAACCAGCTAAACCTAAATACAAGGCTGCCCGTGTGGAAAAAATGGCACCCGAGTTTGAGAGTGAACAAACTACGAGTCAGTCATGGGACTGGTATGAGAAATCTACTCAACACATATATAATTTGGCTAATCACAGGACCACGCCACTTTCGTGGAACGGGTTTACTCCATTGGATTGCCAGTGCTTTAAGACAAATCTTTCTTTTAAACATCGCTATGCTTTTTATAAAAATGAAGCCGTTATAAGACTCAGTTCCCATAACACAATGCAACGCAAACCGGAGGATAGAGTTTTTACCTTATAACGGCCAAATATGCTTGATACGAATAAAACAAAGGCATTTGATATTATCGCTAGTGTTTATATGTTTTGAAAACAATTTCAAATCATAACTATCAATCATAGACGGCATTAATGCCCCATACCACTATGTCACCATATATAGGTATACAATCAAAACCGCACAGTCACGTAATTGGAAATTGGATTTCCGTCATGAACCAAGGCAAAAGATAGTCCTTACCGAATTCGTGACTCTCTAACCCGAGCCACAGGCAAGTACTCAGTCAAGCCTTCAGAGCGACAGGGCCGGTCCACCGATGTGGATTAAAATGCCTGAACACTATGTTTCCCCGCCCTTTGGGGCGTAAACGAGCCAACGAATGACTCCATCGGACCCGGATCGTCCGATCAAACCGAGGCGCCTCGCGGCAGCAACAACCACATAGGTGAAAAGTATATAAATGTCAGTGCTGGTAGGTCACTGACACCACCCTAGCTATAAACAAACGCATGCCCTCCCTGAGGTCCTTCTCCCGTTTTAGGTTCATACCGGGGTGTGAGGCTCGCGAATTCACGTTATACACAAAGCTACGCCACACAGGCGGTGCTTTGATCATCACCACAAGACTTTGCTTTTCAACAGAAGTCCTGATCACTGCATCTTAGCATGTCACACAGGCAATTCATGCCATGCGACTGATGTCCATCGATATACAACCTCTGAGCTCGTGCGTTTCAGAGAAGGGCGTTAAACAAAAGAATAAATTCTCCGCCGCCAAACAGATGTATATTTAACAGAAATCAATCAACACGGAATAAACTCCAATGTCAGACACACAGTCCATTTACAAGTCCGTTCTGGGTCTGAACGAAACCGGAGGCACTAAATACCTCGCAAACCCTTCGATCACCACGTACGTCTGGACGATCACCACTCATTATCCATATTTCGGGATGCCTCTCAATCAGGACCTCGGTTACCATCCAAACGAGGTGAAGATCTCCGGTCTTCGACCATCGTCTTCATCTTCGAATTTCAATCGTCGGTCGATTATTCGAAATGAGAATTAACTCGGCCTTTTCAAATAATTCACGTATATTTAGAATTTCAAATCGATTTATTTCAATGGTTAAATTATCCGACAACACCAATTGTGTTCTTTAATGTAATTTTCACACCAAACACATTCAACCATCAAAAGCCACATAAATCAAGCAAATTCAGTTTATTTCCATTCCATATCGCTTATGATATTTTATAACTATTTATCGCTATTTTTGTTTATTTTAAAATAGCTAATTTATTCAAACCGACGCTTCGGGCCATAACGCGGCTGTGGCGCTGTTTTTCTTCAGATTTGATTTACACATATCTGAAAATCTAACCGTTGGATCCTCACAAAATTTACATCATTAGAAAGGTCTTTTCAAAACGAATCCAACGGTTCCAGTTTCGGGAAATTCCGACGGTCGGATCTCCCGGTACAATCGTTTGAAATTTCGATTTCAAAATACGAACTGCAGCGTCGTTATTCGATTAAATATAATTATATTTATATATATAAATAAATATAATCGTTTCTGGCGCTGTTTTTCTTCAGATTTGAATTAAACATTCCAGACAATCCAACCGTTGGACTTTTACAAGGTTGGTGCCGTTGGAAAGATATTTCCAAGGCGAACCCGACGGTTGAGGTTTCGGGAAAATCCAATGGTCGGATTTCCCGCACTAGTCGTTTGAAATCACGGTTTCAAAATACGAACTGCACGGCCTCGTTTCGTTTTAATTTTATTTATATTTATATATTTATATAAATATAGTTCATTCAATGATTTCAATATCGTTTTCACTTCAAATATTTCACTAACGCCTTAAATTTTTGGAAAATTTCGCCATAACCTCCCCTGCACCGGGAGCATCGGGAAATCGCAAATAGCTTTCCCAGTAGTTCTAATCTCAAAAAGAAAAAGAAAAAGCCAAGCGGCTAGCCAACAGGCTCATAAAATCATCACCCAAACAAAGCAGTAAATGTGTACCTATTTGTCGGGCACAAAATTTTATTCCTCTTCTCTAGCCCCTTTGCTATAACCTGTTCAAGGAATATGCATGTACATATATATATATATATATATACAGTTCTTATCATTTATCATTTTCTATTCAACTTCATATTTGATTTCTAGTTGGTTTAAAAACACCATTTATTCTAATGTTACATAAATAGGTGCAAATCATTTCATTAGCTAATTAATGAATATTTCAACTCATATATGTTTATTATGAACAAGTGGCTATTTTTAACACTTCACATTTCGACGATTTATGCATACAATAAAAATGTGATTTTTATTGTAAAACAATCCATTTCAAAACACTATTATTTTATATATTTCATGTTGGTGATAAAAATGGGATTTTTATCATAAAACAATTTCTTTTAAAACGAGATTATTTTACACAGTTCATATATTCGATAAAAGGTGATTTTTATTATCAAACAATTTATTTCAAAATATGAATACCATTCAACACATGAATTTCTAATCAACGAATGAATATCAATTCAACACATGAATGTTTCCTATAGTTTTCTATATATAGATAAAAATGTGATTTTTATTATCAAACAATTTATTTCAAAATATGAATACCATTCAACACATGAATTTCTAATCAACGAATGAATATCAATTCAACACATGAATGTTTTCTATAGTTTTCTATATATAGATAAAAATGTGATTTTTATTATCAAACAATTTATTTCAAAATATGAATACCATTCAACACATGAATTTCTAATCAACGAATGAATATCAATTCAACACATGAATGATTTCTATAGTTTTCTATATATAGATAAAAATGTGATTTTTATTATCAAACAATTTATTTCAAAATATGAATACCATTCAACACATGAATTTCTAATCAACGAATGAATATCAATTCAACACATGAATGTTTTCTATAGTTTTCTATATATAGATAAAAATGTGATTTTTATTATCAAACAATTTATTTCAAAATATGAATACCATTCAACACATGAATTTCTAATCAACGAATAAATATCAATTCAACACATGAATGTTTTCTATAGTTTTCTATATATAGATAAAAATGTGATTTTTATTATCAAACAATTTATTTCAAAATATGAATACCATTCAACACATGAATTTCTAATCAACGAATGAATATCAATTCAACACATGAATGTTTTCTATTCAATGAATAAATATAGTTTAAGCATATGAAAATAATTCAAACACACGAATATTATTCAAAATTTCGGTAGCATAACGGCAGGGTAGTTAAAACGGGACCGTCCCTAGTACGGCTCCTCGCTCTACCTTAAACCTCGCGGTTTTTGACAATGGGGATCATGCATCTAGTTCGCACGCAGGCGGCATGTATATATTTATTTCATTTCCACAAACTAATCCTATGTGGTTTCAACCAAATATTTCTCAACCACAAATGGGTATTTTTCAACCACAATCAACCAATATCAATCACAAACAATCCCAAACAATCATTCGCTATCAATCAATTTTCACAACAATTTCAATCAATAAATATCGTCCATGGTTTGTGGACGAGGGGGCGTATATATATATATATATATATATATATATATATATATATATATATATATATATATATAGCAATTCACTTTTATTTCCACACACATATATATAGCTAGAAAAAGAAATTGAAGAGTGAGAAATTCTCACCAATAGCTATCCAATAACACGAATCTTCCTTTATAGAAATCTTCGCCAATCTCGCCTTTCGTCGCTTTCGCCCGTAGCCACTACATATGTAAAAATTGAATTTTTACTATGTTATTCAATATATAAAAATCGAATTTTGACTTCGCTATTCAATATATAAAAATCGAATTTTGACTTCGCTATTCAATATATAAAAATCGGATTTTTTCTTCGATGTTCAATATATAAAAATCATATCTTACATCTTAATAAAAATTCCGTCTTTTCCATTTTAAAAATATGATCTTTTCTGTCCAAGTTCAAATCTTCTTCTTTTTAAAAGTTTAAAACCTTTTCTATTTAAAGTTCAAATCTTTTTCTTTTTTCAAAATTAAATCATTTCAAAATCAGTTTTAAACTTTTCTAAAAATCAGAATTTAAACGTTTTTTAAAAAAATCAGTTTTAAATGCTTTTTTAAAAATCAGTATTCAAATCATTTTTAAAAATCAGTTTTTAAATCATTATAAAATCAGTTTTCTTTTAAAATCAGTTTTAAACCTAATTAAAATGAATCAGTTTTAAATCCTCAGAATTAAAATAAAAAAAATAAAAATAAAAAAAATACTTACTTTTGTTGTCGCCTGAAGGGGGGGTGCTTCGGGTTCACGGATCGAGGAAGGGGGGGTCGCGGGTGCTCAGGCGCTAGTGGTGGCGGGGCTTGTGGAGGAGGGCGGTTTCCGTCTTAAGGGGGCGTTGGGGTATCGGGTTCGGAGGTAGAGAATTGAATGGAGGAGGGAGGAGCGAACGGGGTGGTGGGCTCGTGGGTGGTGGCGCCGCCGCGATGGGCGTCGGCGATTCCTGAAGGGGATCGAGCGCCTCTCTTTTTTTTTTTCAATCGGGTCTGCTTTGAAATGGATCGGGGGGGGGGGGGGGCCTGGAGGAGTTTAAGGGAAGAAAGGTTTTCTTTTTTTTATTATTTAATTATTTTATTTTCAAAAAAAGTTGTCTTTTGCATACGAATCTCAAATCGAGCCCAACGACTGTCGTCCATAGCGTTTCACCCCCATTCCGAACACAATGGGATATGTATCGCAAGCTGATTGGATCGTTACAATCAGTTTCCGTTAAATTTACATTTAAATCACTATATTGAATTTTAAACGTACATTTCAAATTACCGGGGTCACATACTAACTCTAAAAATTCCAGAAAAATATTTTCTAGCTTCGTATTGACGATACGGTCCTAACAAAACTAGTTTCATCGAATTCTAAGACCGTTTGAAAAATGGCCAATTTCCAGTCGATTAAAATCAACTGAAACTGGTCAAACACGTTTTCCCTTGCCACGCTCACATATTGATTCGAAAAATTATGAAATTTGAAACCTAGAAATAACTTGACATCACGGATCCAACAAAAGTGGTTTCGTCGAAATCCGAGGTCGCATGCTAAATGTCCATTATTAAGGGCCTGAATTCCATAGCGACTATTCAGAAATTTCAACTGGACATATCTTTTGATTCCCGTTATCAAATTTCGATTGGTTGGATTCGTTAGAAAGATATTACCAATTAGATCCTAATGTTTTTGGTTTCGCTAAAATTCGGATTGTTTTGCACCCGGTACAGTCCGACAAAGTTTGAATTCAATTTTTGAAACTGGCACGCCATTTCAGGCCTTGTTTATAATTATAACTAATTATATTCGTTTTCAATCATCGATTCAAACTCAGTTTTCATCGCCTTTATTTAAAATATTTATTTTAAATATTTAAAATCCATTATTTTAGCCAATTTAAAAAAAATTAAATTGGTTCAGATTTTCTGGGTCGTTACAAAGTCCAGTGGTGGCGTTGGTGGTGCGTCCAGAAGCAAAGAAGGTTGAAGTTGGGTTCGGTCTTGTACAGGGAACAATATGGAAGAAAGGCCGACGGGATGAACGTAATTAAGCCTTAATTATGTGATTAATTAATAATATTTAATTTTGCAAATCTTTAAACGTACATAACTTCTTCGTACGAGGTCCGTTTTGCGAACCGTTTGTTGCGTTGGATTCGTCTTTCCGAGATCTTCGCGATAGCACTGTCCAAATCTGAAAAAGAGACAGTTGAATTTTCAGCCAAATTGGTAAGAATTCTATTTATTTATTTATCTAAATAAAAATAATTAGCTGTGATAGTGATTTTCCTTGGATCCGTTGCTGAATTCTAATTGATTATAGTATGTGATTTGATCCTGAATTGTCATTGATACATAGACCTATTGATTTGATAATCGTTGTGTTGAAAATAATTCTATCATGTTTGTTAAGGTAGGATTGTTGAGAACACTTATATCACGTTTGTTGGGATAATTTAACAAGAACAAATATGTCACTTTGTGATTATGCATTGGATGAAAACAAATAGATGTTCTTTATTTTGATATTAGAATATATAGAAAATGTAAATTTATAAAATATACTTTTACATGTCATTTATGTTAGAACAAAATTTGTCAATTTTGTTAGAAGCTAAATTATGCCGTTTATGTTAGGACAAAATTTGTCAATTACGTTATACATGTTGTACTAGTATAAAATGTTTGAAATGATGCAACATAAATTTTTTTTTTTTGTTAATCTGAATCATGAGAAAAGAATAGTCAATATAAATTATATTTTTATTGAAATATGATCCAAAAGAAAAGAGTTGTAAATAAAAATTGTTTTTATTGGAATATGAACCATTAGAAAAAGGGTAGACAATAAAAGTTACATTTTTATTGTAATGAGAATCATTTTTGTTGAGATAAATTAGATTTAACAAAAATATCATTTTTGTTAAATAGGATTTGTTAACAAATGAAATTTTCATTTTTATTTGTTAAGTTAAAATAAGAATTTGTATATAAATAAATCATTCTCTTATTTGTTCATCAAAAGGGATTAAAACAGGTATAAACGTTTTTGTCATACATAGAACGGAATTGGCATTTGGTCGTACATATGTTATTAGAATGAAATTTCCTTTTATCTAGAACTGACATAATAGGATTTGTCAAATTTATGTTAACATAATAGACTTTGTCATTTTAAGGTGAGCATAATAGGAAAATATTTACGTATAAAATATTATTTAATATGACATTAGAAGTACGATTACATTAGAAATAATGTTGTATTAGAAATTTGATTATATTAGAAGTATGTTACATTAGAAATATGTTACATTAGGAATATGCATACATTAGGAATATATTACATTAGAAATGTGATATTAGACAAGATATAACATTTTCATATAAATGTTACATTAACAAAAGAAATGACATTTTTATTGTAAATGATGCATTAGAGAAAAATAACTTTTTTTTTGTATTATAAAATGTAGCATGAGCATTAAAATATCGTTTTAATGCTAATGTATACATTAGAATTTAGGTGCAAAATGAAATTATCATTTTTTGTAAATACATACATTATAATACATAGAGAAATGTTATCATATAAAATAATCTTTTGTATGATGTTTATTGTTAAGTAGATAAAATATCACTTTGTATTTGTTTTGTCGAAGTGTTAAAAATGATTTAACATAAAAAATATATCCTTTTTATGTTAATATGGAAAGTTAGGAATGTTTACATGTAGAATAATACTCTTTTATATGATAAATGTTAACATAGAAAATATTATTTATATAATATTAGAGTGCATTGAATATGTTAACATAGAAAAAGATTATTTATAGAATGTATAGAAAATATTTTTATATTAGAATGCATAGAATATGCTAACATAGAAATTATTCTTTTTAGATGTAAATTAAACATAGAAAAAGAATTATATTTTTTAATGTAATATTAGAAACGTAGAACAAAAATAAACATTTTGTCAAAAGAACAAAATTGGGATAAAATTCACATTTTTGTCTAAATAAAAGAGTTGAAACGTTCATTTATTTGTCATGAATATATATAGAAAACATGATTAGAAGAGCAAAAAACAATAAAAATTACATTTTTTATTTGTTATATAAAACAGTAGGAAAGAGGAAGAAAATAGGAATTACGTTTTCATATGTAATAAAGAATGAGACTTAAATTGTAAATTAAAAATTTACATTTTATAATGTAAATGAAAGGTAGGAATTTGCATTGTAAGTAAATGTACATTTTTTACATGTAATTAAAGGGTAAGTTATAATATTTGAAATCAAGTTATTTTGGAAATATGGAATATTCCAAAATTAAGATATTTTGAAATGAGAAACAGTTTAAAATATTATTTTTACTAGAACAATTGTAATGATTAATTATAATTGTACTTGGACACGAGGTTAGGTCACACTTGTGGTGGAAGTCTGCCCGGACCGGCATATCCAGAAGCCACAAATGTTGGTCCTAATGTGAGAGGTCCAAGTGCGCAAATACAAATTGGGCCAAGACACGAGGTTAAGGCCAACTTGTGGTGGAAGTCTGCCCGGAACCGACCGGCCTATCCAGCATCCACAAGTTGCAGGGCTAATGTGAAAGGTCTGGCCCATATTAAAATATAAATGGATAAATTAGAAATTGATGTTATTTTCACACCGTTATATGTTAATAATGAAATAAATATTTTCACCTCCAAGTTTGTTATGAAAGAAAGTTACATTTTTAATGTAATAAGATAAGGATTAGAAAAGTTTTACATTTTCTTAACGTAAATGGCGATCAGAAGAAAATTTCATTTTTTTTATGTAATTAAGTAAAAGAACATAAAATTTCATTTTTGTGTAATTAAGTAAATCTGCATGTGAATTAGATTGAAAGTGGACAATTTACATTTATCATGTAAATTAAGATAAAAGAGAAAAATTACATCTTATGTAATCAAGTTAAAGTAGAAAGAAGTTTACATTCTTAATGTAATTAGATTATAGAAATAACTTACATTTTTAATGTAGATTATATTAAAAAGAAAAAGTTTACGTTTTTATTGTGAATAAAGTAATAGAAATGAAACGTATATTTTTATCGTCACTTTAGATGCGATCAAGGAATAGAATAAAAATTATATATTTTTATCGTCATTTTAGAGGCGGTAAAAAGAAGTTACATTTTTCAATATAAATAAAAGGAAAATAGGAAGTTACATTTTTATATGTAATTGGTGTAATATAGAAACTTACATTTTTCAATGTAAATAAGGATGAAATAGAAATTATATTTTTTATATGGAAATAAAAGAATTTACATTTTTCAATGTAAACAAAAGAATGATTAGGAATTTACATTTTCCAATGTAAATAGAATATGAAATAAAGGTTACATATTCAATATAATAATATATACTGAAGAATATGTTTACATTTCTGAATGTAAATAAAATAGGAATATAAATTTTCATTTTTCAATGTAAATAATAAGATTAGAAATTTACATTTCTAATGAATGGATTTTCATTAGAAAGAAATATGAAACCAAATATACATTTGGTGTAAATTGAAAAATGGAAGAGGAAAATTACATTGTTATGTTTAGGATGTGTATGTAAAGTAAAAATAGCGATAGATCATTATAAATTATTAACAACGATATGAAATGGTTTTCAAATTTATATATGCGAGAGTTATTTGGAAAGTCCGAGTTTACTCTCATTCCAAATAATGATACGACGTTCGAAGAATTGAAGACGGCAATTGAAGACCGACGATCTTCAGATCGAATGGGTAACTAGTGTTGAGGCCATTGATTGATTTGCTCCCAAGACGGGGCTAAAATGGTAGTTATCTGGACATAATGCTGATTTGTACGGATTTGGCTTTCGCTCAGACCCAGAGCATAAGTTTATAAATGGAATGTGTGTCTGACTTTGAATTTTGTTCTATGTAAATTGATTTCTATTAAAATACAACCGTCGGTGGCGGAGAATTTATTCTCTTGCTCAACACCCTTAGAGGTTGTGTATTACTAGTTATCAATCGCATGGTGTGAATTGTCAACGTGGCACGCTAAGATGAAGATGATCAAGGCCTTTATGAAAAGCAGGCCTTGTGGTTATAATGTTACTTCGCGAGCCTCACAACCCAGTTGAATCTAAAACGGGAGAAGGGAACGCAGGGAAAGCAGCACGTTTCTTTCTATCTAGAAGTGGTGTCGGTGCTTAAACTGGCCGATATTTACTTATGTGGATGATGGAATGTGGCGCGCCTCGGATGATAGGTCCTATAGGACCGGGAAACGTGTGTTTAGGAATTTCCAATCCACGAAGCTGTATGTGTGGACGGGCCCTGCAGCTTTCCAAGGGTTCACTGCGGGGGATCCTGAGACATTAGCTAGAGTGTCTCGAATCGGTAAGGAGCTCCTCCCTAGCCTTGACTCATGATGGAAACCCAATTTCCAATATGACCTCATGCGGTTTTGATTGTATTACTAGTATGGAGGCATAGTATATGGTAGCTATACTTCCTAGGATTGATACCTTTACTTTGAAATGTTTTTTTTGAAACATATACACAGTAATAATAATATCAAAATCCGTTTTTATCGTATCAAGCATTTTTGACCATTATAAGGTAAAACCATATCCTCCGGTTTGCGTTGCATTGTGTGATGGGACTTGGGTCTTATGACTGTTTCATTTTTCCAAAAAGCATTGCGTTGGTTAACGATTTACTTTAATTTATGCACGACCATCCATTGGAGTAAACCCGTTCCGTGTTAGCGGCGTGGTCCCTGGATTTGTCTTATTGTTATTAGTGAAATTAGTTAAGAATTCTCACACCAGTCCCATGACTGACCCGTTGTTTGTTTCCACCTTTACAAACTCGGGTGCCCTCTTTTTCCACACGGGCAGTCGAGTAGCTTTTTGCAGATATTTACTTCTTGAGCAGAATTCTGGATTGAAGCTTAAAGCTGTGTCCAGAGCATAGTTGTCTTCCGCTGTATCTATTTTATTGTTTCCACTGTATTGTATTATAATATTGTAATTTATCTTCCGCTATAATTTTATTCGATGTACTCTAATATTTTGTACTCTGATGTAACATTATTGAAATGTTTATAAAAGTATGTTGTTATTGTTCTGATGTTGTTGTATACCCAAAGTTAACGTGTTCGGGTTTTGAGCGGTCTTGGTCGATTTTGCGATCGATCGGGTCGGGCGGAATCCGGGCTGTTACATTGAATGAATGGATAACACTTGACCAAGAATATATATCAACTTGAATCAGTGGGAGGGTTTAGTACATATCGAATTGGTGGGTAATATTAGTAATATATGCCCACAAACTTAACCAGTAAATAGGCATGCCTGAATCGGTGGGAGAGCTAAGTACATCACGTGTAGGTGGGTAATATTGTATATACATAGGCCCACAAACATAACCAATAGGAAACCCTAGTAACGGGGACCCATATCAGCAGTAACTCACATAGATGTATCACGGTACCCTGAGCTAGGCAGGGAGGGGCACGATTACTGGGCTAATTATAAGTGGTCAAAATAGCGGCAGGGGTTACGTCAGTGTAGGTTCCGAAGGTTTACGGGTGTGCAAGTACTCCGGAGTGGAAAAAGCAGGCACTGGGCACCAGTTGTTATACACTGTGCATCTTGAATCGTGTCAGGTCACTATCATAAGCCTTGATACACCTTATGGTGGGGCCAGCACAGAGTATCTACATGCAAGAGAGGGCCGACTGATACAAACACATGAAAAATTAATACAAAGTAGGTAGCATAATCCCTAGTTGGACCTAGGTCGCGTAAACAATGAATCCGAGAAGCATTCAATAGGTACCATAAACCCCAGTGGCCTTGGGTAGCGTAAACCCTGGTTGAATCTAGGAAGCGCTCGATAGTAAACCCTAGATTAAATCTTGGTAATAAATGGAATCCCATAATAGATGAACACTTGAAGGTGGCCGCAAATACGGGGATTGGGATCACGTTATCATATGAACATAGATTACTTGTTCTGACACTAGTAGGTAGTGCAGAGATATAGAAATCAATATAACAGGGTAGTTCCGAAGCAGAGCAGGAGTAGAAGCGCATTCAGTTTATCAGTACATTCAGTTTATCGGTACATTCAGTTTATCTTTCCATATCCCATGCTTAGCCCCATGTTATCTTGTTACTATGTTTTTGTCTAATATTTAGTTTATTCATGGCATGGCCCTTTTCCTCATTTAAATACTAAGAATCGCTGAACTTACCAGACTTTATGTCTGACCTAGTTTGCTTCCGCCTCTTTTCTTCCGTTCCCCCCTCCCCCTCAGGTAGTCAGGGAGGGAAAAGCTCAGCTCATTTTGGGACCGTTACTCTTTCCGAGCTTGAAGATTCTTTGGAGCATTGCTTTGGACTCCATTTTCTACTGTTATGGTTGGCTCGTGCTTTATTAGGGAATATCATTGTTAGTTTTTGCTTCATATATATTAAACAAGACAAATGCTTTCTTGTAATAAGTATTGGTGTTGTAAAACAATCTTTGTACAATCTATTTTAATCAATAAAGGTTATTTATTTTTCGCTGCTTTATTTGTCTGTCTTGTAATTTTTCTGCATCTTGTACAAAAGATGCTCCACCGAAGTTAAGGCATTCCCTTTGTGGGTGACCTTAATGGAGGTGGGGTGTTTCACCCAAGTTGACTTAACCCTATCCTTTTATTCAATCAAACCCACTTAACCCCTTTTTCTTGTTACGCTCATACGACCACTCTTGTATTATCTTGGTTAAGTGTTACATTTGATTCTTATAAAAACAGATTTATATGTTTACACAATAGACCTGCCACATTAGACTAACCTTTTGCGGATGTTGGATATGCCGGGTGGTTCCGGACAGACTTCTACCGCAATTGCAGTCTAACCTCGTGTCTAGGCGTCATGTAAATATGTCAATAACCTCTCACATTAGACATGTTACTTGCGGTTGCTGGCTATGCCGGGCGGTTCCGGGCAGACTTCCACCGCAAGTTCATTTTAACCTCAGGTTTTTGGCATGTTCATCTTTTAAACGGATTGTACACTTAGGATTTGTGCCCCCAAATTATGTTTAATATATCAATTACCCAAATTTATGAAAGTATTCATGTCTCTTATTTCAGACTTATAAGTCAGGTTCCATAATTACATAAGTTTTACTCTAACCTATATAATTCTAATTAGGTTTCTAATTCACCCATTCCTTTATCAAATTAAGATTTTTAACTTTAAATCCATTTTCCAAATCCCCAATTCAAACTTATATTTTAAAACTTCAAACCCATAATATTAGATCGGCAATGAATCACCTCTTCCCAAATCCCATTCCATATCCAATGATTTCAATTCGCACATATACCTGTTAACGTCTTAGATCGGAGTTCATAATTATGTGTATTTAGCATAGCTTCTCGTTCCCAAGTTATACTCAAAGATTCATTATGATTACGCTCCAAAATATCCAATTATAGATTATACCTCAATAATTTCCCATTTTCCCAAATTACATTAACATTAATCGCAACGATATCTGAACTAGGCTCGAAGGTAGCCTAGGCATAAAAATAAAAAGGAATTGGGATGAAGAAGAATGGAATATGTATAAAACAAGCATTACAATTTATTACAACATGAATTTTAAATTGAATCTTTAACTGGCGGATGACGAACAATATTTATACTATAATACAAAAAGTGTACTGTAAATTCACTCACCTTAATTTGCTCTCCAATTCATAGATCTGATTTATCTTTGGTTTTTTCCTTTCTTTGCGCAGCGTAAATTGTAGATCTGAATCCCTTTTCTTTTTATCTGTTGTACATGAACTCTTAAATCTAATTTTCTTTTATTTTTGAAGAAGATATTTGAAAGAGAAGAGAGAAGAACTTCAATTAGTTCTCGGGATTGCTGATGTGGAATCCTAAATCTCCAAGCATGAATTCCCCTAATAGGTTGAAGAAGAAAAAGGCTAGAACAATCTACGTTGAAGCAGCACTTCGTTGTCGCCATAGAATAAGATGAATAAATCAGTGGGTTTAAGATTTTATTTATAGGTGGGTTAGAAGAATTGGGCCCTTAGGATTAAATAAAAACTCATCTAAACCGCCCACCTTACCCTTGAAAAGAACATTCCAGAACCCGGACAACACAGCCAGGGTGCGTTCCACCTATAGACCATGTGCAGGGGCATGTGCTATTATAATATATATATATATAAATTCTCTTTTTGATTTAAAATTTTTATTCATTACACATAAATAAAATTTCAAGACAATCTTTTCTTTCTTTATTTTGTTATTCCTTTGTTCATGCGCAGCACTAGTTTTAACTTATCTTCATTTATAATTCACCATTGTGCGTAAACTAAGTGATTGTATGCGAACAATAATATGGTTTATTCCTCTCCTAATAAATTAGAATATTTATTTCTCTTTTTAACCTCCTCTCTACATAACCCCTTTCACACCATCTTTTTAATTAAACCATCACCGCTTTCACACTGCATTGCATATATCATTCTTTCTCCGATCAACGCATTTAACTTTCTTCTTTTTTGATTTCACATCCTGATTTTACAATCAATAAATTTACCTTTAATGCATTTATTTATTTATTAATTCAATGTAATTAATGCACCCTACTTTTATGCGCTCAATTATTTTTATTATTCTATGCATTAACAATATAACTTTCAATATATTAACTTTTGCATATATTCGCATGCACATAATTAATTGAATGTTATTAATTCACCTCTTTCTTCCGTTTGCATTTTAATATTAATATATATATATATATATATATATATACATGCACTGATTATGATACCCTTTAATCTCAAAACATTGATTGCATGCAACCTAATAACTTTGCATGAAATCTATTTTCTTTTTATCGCATGTATTGCACTGACACATTGCCTATTTTAACGTATTGAATTTTCTTTCATGCACTAATATTTTAATTGTAAATTCTATTGCACATTAATTTTTAACATTGGCACTAATATATTCTTCTGCACTGTTATCGTATTAATTTTTCCTTCTTTATTAACTATTTTTATGCATGCCATCAATTAGTTAAAGTTTCTTTTTTTCCTTTTTATATTATTACATGAGCTTTATTGCATGCATTCCTTTGCACTAATCTTCTCGTTAATGTATGATATGCATGTATTTTATTACATTAATTCTTTATCTTTCCTTTCTATTTATTGCATACCTTTTTTTCTTACATTGTTAACTTCCTTTTTCTTTTTCTTTTTTTTTCATGCATTAAAACTTTACATCTTTCCTTATTTTTATTTTTTTATGAAATTGTCTCATTAATTTATCTTTGCTTATCTCTCTTTTTATATTAATGCATTTACACATTGATTTCTTCCTTTTACTTGCACATTTAATACATTATCCATTTTAAAATGCGTGAATCTTTTTCTTTTAACATATATTCATGCATACCTTTATAACATTTTTTAAATTATCAATGACCACGCATATATTTACGTATATGCACAATCAAACATTTATAGAAATATCCGAGGTGTTACACTATGGGATGAGAAAAAATCATCCTGAAGAAATGGAACTATTTTGAAACTGTGTTTTAACTCTTATCTATTAAATAAAGTAAAGAAACAAAATTTGAAGCTTTCTCATTAATTTAAATGTTTATCTATACTCTCCTTAATTCTCTCAAGTCTACATATATTTTCAATTTTTTTTTATGATTTTCCACTTTACAAATATTGTACTAAACCCTTTACAGTATTTTATGTTCAAATAGATATGTTTTCTAAATCTTCAATTATTCACAAATCTTTTGTAGTTCCCTATAAAAAAAATTACATTAAATTTCACACATTTATATTATTACACAATGAAAAACTTAAACTAAAACAGTTAAAGTAGTCAACAAGTATTTACTTATAAACCTAAAAGATGTTTTAAATATTTATATTGCACTTGAATCAATAAATTAGTTAAAGAAACTATTTAGCTGCAAATATATATATATATATATATATATGATCGTCGCTTTCCTACGAATTAGAAAATCGCGATTTATGAAATAATACTGCAAGCGCACAGATCGTGTAGCATACAGGTCGAATCACAGGGAAGTAAATTAAATTAAATTTTTTATATAATTTCTTGGGCGAGTTAGAAAAATCTTCGAGGTTGGTTTTGAAAGCAAACGAAATTGAAACTAAAATTAAACTATTATTGAATTAACTCAGATCTGAATCTAATCAAATCTATATTCAATCCAATATGACTTAGGAAAACAGTAAAAAAATAGAAATAAAAATTGCAGAATAGAAATAACAACAGAAATAAAATTAGGATAATCGTTGAAACGAATCAAATGATTAATCACTAATGAAAATAAATGTAAAATACAACTGGTACTCTACCAAATCTAATTGTGTAGATGGCACTAGTTGTTAAGAAATAGAAAAATGCAGGAAATAAAAAGAAGAAGAAGAAGAACTTTGTTAATGAAGAAGAAGATAGAAAATGGGATGGTGACTACAATGATATTACAAGGGTATTTATAGGAGATAACCAAACCCTAACCCTAATTACAAATAGGCCTAGCTATTTCAAGTAGGCTTTAGGCCTTTTTCATTTGGAACAAGTTCTAGGCCTTTTCTCCTTTTCTCTTGCAAGCCTCCTTTAATTTGAGATGTGCTTGGCCTTTTTATCAATCATTTTCTTGTCCAACAGCAACTACATGTGAGATCTTCATCTACAATTCTTCAAATTGTATGTATACATATATATAGAAATCTGATCTCCATTTCTCTACTTTTCTGGTTATATGCGGGCTGGGTCGGAATATCTGTAAAATTGACAAAACAATACACAAGTAATATTTATTTATATACAAAAGATAAGATATAGGAGCATAAAATAAACACATTTCTATGTTAATCAAATACCCCCGCACTTATCTTGTACTCGTCCTCGAGTGAAACAAGAAATGAAAAACTAAACTAGATAGTTCACACTTTCGTAGGAAACACGGTTGCATTGAGCTTATGCAACAAGCTGTTAAACCTCTAGGTGTCCCTAGTAGGACAAGTGGTGTCTCGTGAGGGTTTTCAGCGGATACTACCCATGAAATCCAAATGCAATATGCTATGATTCTAATGAAACAACATGAATGCAATAGACATATGCAAAATAAAACAAAAAAATGAAAACACGACTTGTTTCAGGAAAGTGGTACGACAATTTAAGTTAACAAATTTTAATCAGTTGATTTTATTTTAGATACCTCAACTTATCACAAATTTTAACACAATTCAAGTTTTCAAATGTTAAATTCCAGTTTTGCCAGTTGGTTCGGTTGATAACATAGTGCAGCCATGAAATAAATTCTTAGTTTGTTTGTCATAGTTTGTAAAGTGGTATTCTAATTTGCTTGTGTATGGCTAGTCAAATCAATAAGGTCAAGAAATGTTTGGGCATCATCGCTTATTCTCTATCTCTATAAAAGTTAAAATTTATGGTTAATTACATACACCCAACTTAAAAGACCAAGGTATACCACCCATACACTGCCTTGCGGACTGATGGAGAGTTAGGACAGAGCTTGGCGGATTGTGCAGACCGACGCTGACTTTGTCAACAACATGTCGGTAATCCTTAGGTGTCCAATCTCATAAAATGAGACCAAGATATTCCAACGCTGACATTGTCAACAACATGTCGGATAGAGCTCAGCGGGTTTGCACACCAATGCTTGATAGATAAGCAATGTTGGATACCCTTGGATTACTATTATTATTATTGAAAATATAAGCACAAAAGAGAGTTACGCGAATTCAACTTAACACAACTTAGTTTTAAATATTCGAAAAGCCAATATAAGTATTTTAAGTCCTCCACTTATTTAAACAATGACTACAATTTAGAATAAAATTCATGGCCATCATCTAAGAATCTCCCTACGTACCAGTTACACTATTATCTTTCAAAATTCAACTTTCCAATATATTTCTTATTTAATCTTAGTTGAGAGAAAAAAATACTATCAACTAATTAACAATTGTTAACTTATTATTTTATATCAAACTAAAATGTATTGCATAAAAAAATGTGGTATGTTACTACGATCTAAAATGCATGATGGTCCTACTTAAATGATGAAGATGAACAAAATAAAAATAAATAGGATGCAACGCAGACTCCCCTCAAACTAGATCTAAACAGTGTCCACACTGTGAACGTTTCCTAAATTTGAAAGATAAAACCCAGAGATGGATGAGATGCAAAATTATTTGCAGAATGAAATGTAGTCTAACTATATTTAAGAATAGATCATATGTACAATGATATATGTGTTTGCGATGCATGCGATGCAAAGAATGCCACCAACTTTTCCTCCCACACTTGGATCTAGCCTGATGAATCAGATTCCCAATATGTTTAGGCATGTTTTTTTAATAAGCAAAGATTTTTGAAAACCACCTCATCTTTATACCTAGATTTATAGTCTAGTAGATAAATGTCCAGGGTCATCCTAACATGAAGTTTTTCAACTAGGCTAACATTCAAAAAACAATTCATGTGTTCAACAAATTTATCAGTATAATTGTTCAAAAATTTGTGATCATATATAAATTATGTGAAATTCGAAATTTGAGTGTTGTTCAAAATTATGTGATCACATTTCTCAGTTTCATTCGTTGGCAACGTATTTTTGACACTGACAACTTCAAATTCATTGGAAGTTTCCTCATTTGGCAATTCATCCTCATACAATCCAAAAAAATTCAGGTTCATTAAAATCCATTTCCACTTCTAAGCTTTTGAAAAATTCAACATCTTGATTTTGTTCAATTTCTAGAATTTCAAATTTTTCGCAGCCTGAAAGAGGAAGATCAAAATCTGTGCTTAAATCTTTTTCTGAAAAGAATCGAAGTCCAAATCGTTTACTGAATTGTGAACAACTTCATTTGGATGGTTATTCTCAATTTCCAAAGTTGTAGTCTGAAAAATTTCACTATCAATAAAGAGTGGATTATTTTCTGATTCTTCGCTTGTTTGAATTTGATTTTGTTGCTCTCGTTGTTCTTTCAAAGATGTCATTAAACAAAGAAGTTCATCCATCTTTCTATCTTTTTCATCAAGCTGTCTATCTTGCTTTTCTATACTTTCTGTAAGAATGTTAAGATGATATTCTTCAGAATCGTTGATTTCAGAACTCTCATTTTGGATTTCTTGATTCTCAAAATTATCGTCCACATCAGTTTCACTATCAATGTCATTTCCAGTGTGGTGGTTTGTAACAACCCAAATTTTTATAACATGTTAAAACCATAAATAAAGGCAGAATTAATTTTTAAAATTAGAATTATGGGAAATGGGTTGTGCCATTGCGTTCGCCTCGGAATTTTACATGAAATAGAATCCGAGTTTTCAAAAATTGGAGTCCAGATGAAGAAGTTATGGCCTGTAGAAGATTCAGCAAATTTCAGACCAAGAAGGTCGAACTGGGGGTCAAGTCGACCATGTGGTCGACCTTAGGGTCGACCTACCCCACCAAGTCGACCATATGGTCGACCTCCTCCCTACAGGTCGACCTGGTCGACCTATTTTGACCCAGAACCCATTTTTGAAGCCTGAGACGTGTTTTGATGGTCCGCATTGATTCTAGGGTTAATCTAAGGGCCTAAACTAGTTCCTACACCTATAAATACATCCTAAGACCTAGCCTAATTCATACAAATCATTCTTACACTGCTATGCTGGTAATTTACCTCTTGAATCATGGCCGCCGCCTCCAAATTAAAGCTTAAGCATTCAAACTTGATTCAAATCAAATATCAACGCTTCTACAACAATTCAAGAGAATAGATCAGCGGCACCGCAACGTTTTACGACAAATTTCTAGACTTGACTTCTGCATCTAAATTTCTTAGACCACAAAAGTTCCAGTTACTTTTAGATAAAAACTATAAATCTAATATGGGCTTGTTAAATTGGAATTAATTTATGTGTGATTCATATCTATTCTTGTTTTCTTCTTAGAACTTGACTATTAGGAATATTGTCTATGACGTTGAAACTATTGTTAATGGCATAAGACTATGACTATGCCTATGATTGTGAACATAAGACTATGACTATGCCTATGACTGTGAACATAAGACCATAACTATGCCTATGACTGTGATCATAGGACTATGCTTATGCCTATGACTATGACGGTGAACATAAGACTATGCCTATGACTATGACGGTGATAATAAGAATTGCCTAAATCGAGAATGAAGTTCTCATTCTGTACATGCCAGATCATAAATTAGAAACTGCATCCAATCTCCGAAAAAGTCCCAATTATTTCAAACTTTTTGGATATTTTATTTACGGAATCCCTATGAATAGGATCAAACCTTATTCCATGATATTTCCATAAGATTCCTCTTTCTTATTCTTAAGCAAGCCCTACCATACCCAAGTTCAATAGCTTTGCGTCCGCTATCCCGATCATGATTTTCTTACCCCCCCAGAGGGAAAGGGCCTTCCCTTTTGGACCGGTTGTGGGCGAGGAGGGATTCGAACCCCCGACACCGTGGTTCGTAGCCATAGGAGGTCAATCGAGAAAAAATGCTATTCAATCAATATAAGACTATTGCCTATAACTATGACAAGGACAATTGTGGCTAATCACCTATAAGGTTATTGCCTAGGATTATGACTATGAAATTGGATCTACGCTTGATTTTCTATTCAGACATATTTTCTTTATTTGTCTTGATTTTGGGGATTTTTCTATTTAAGTTAGATCTATCCATGTTCTTGAATCTAGATTATTATTCAAACCTTTTTCATGTTCATAATGTTAGGCCTGCGATGTTTTAATCAATTTATTCAGTTAGGTCATGCCTTGGAAATAAATTGATAATAGAGCAATGTTTATTATGTTGGTCTATGCCTGTGGTTCTATTTTAACATCATGTTGAATTGGGAATTAATGAATAAGTCCATTCATATGTATATAAACTTGGAGTATAACCCTGATGACAAGTTGTGTAGTTTATCATGTTATGCAAGTTTTAGGTTGTGAAGTCATATCACATATGTGACCAAATGTTAGATCTACATGTTTATGTGTATATGTTAAACCTATGTCATATTTCAAGTTCACACTTATTCATATGTTCGTGATTGATTTGCAAGTTCACAAATATGTAAGTAGATTTAGTCTATGTTGCAAATTCATATATATGTATGTTGGTTTAGTCTACGTTGCAAGTTCACACCTATGATATACATGTTGATTGTTTTGCAAGTACACACCTATGGTGTTCATATTGACTATGCCAAGAATGCCAAGTTTACACCTATGTCATGTTACTGATTTTCTTTATGCAAATTTTGTGTACATTAAATTAGGCTAAGTTTTTAGCCTATTATTATGCCAAAAATCAAGCGGACAGAAAATTAGGCTAAGATTGTTAGCCTAATATTTAGACGGGGTAACGTTGGGAAAAATTGGTAATTATAGGAAACTTGGTATGAAACTCGCCATGAAACTTGACATGAACATTGTTATAACTTGAATCTGGATGTGGGCATAAAACTTGCCTTGAAACTTGACACGAACATGACATGAAACTTGAACATGGGCATGACACTAGAATGAACATGAAAATGGCCGACTTGAGGTTGGGTTGAGTTTGCAGTGTAATTCTGCCCGGAACCGCCCGGCAAATCCAGTTATTGCAAACGATAGGATCCAATGTGGGTAGTTGGTCAAATCGCACTTGAAACCCCGAGGTCAGACTGATTTATGGTGTAATTCTGCCTAGAACCGCCTGGCATATCCAGTGACCACAACAAGAGGTCTGATGTGAGAGGTTAGGGTGCATTAACGAATTAATGCCACATGATAGGGTTAAGTAATGAACATGAAAGTCAACACTTAACCAACTTGATACATGATTCGTAGGCGGGTTAAGTCAGGAACTTGAATGACAACACTTAACCAACTTGACATGCTAGACTGATAAGGGTTAAGTCACGAATTTAAATGACAACACTTAACCAATTGGACGAAAACCCTAGTTACGCGGTCCATTTCAGCAGTAACCCACTAGATGTATCATGGTACCCTGGAACTAGGCAGGGTGGGGCATGATTACTGGGCTGATTGTAAGTGACCAGAACGACGGCTGTGTTGGTGCGCAAGTGTAAGTTCAGGCGGGCTATGGTCGTGCACGTGGTCCGGAGTTGAAAAAGCAGGCATTTGGCATCAGTAGGTTTATCCGTGTATGCTTGATTCATGTCGGTGGTTGGCACCATAGGGCTTGATACACCCTATGGTGGACCTAGCACAGGTGGCTACATTCGTGATACGGTTGTATACACGGACACATGACGAGCTAGAACTTGTAGGGTGTTGATCGACTAGTGGATCGTTTCGTTGGACCTAGAAATGGGTCATTTCATGATATTATGCCAAGGGATTATTTCATGATTTATATAAGACATGGGTTCGGGATTCTAGTACAGTTGATGTAGGGAACCTTGAATATGTGATGCTATACTTGATTTATACTTGATTTATCATGTTATCTTAGTCAATCTTGCCCATCTTGACAGCATCCTTATGTTTACTTTTAGTTTATACATGTCATGTTACCTTTATCTATTTTTACGCTAAAAGTCACTTGGACTTACCAGCCTTTATGACTGATTCGTTTTCTTTCGCCTCTTTTTCTTTCGTTCCCCCCAGGTTCTCAGGGAGGAAACTCTAGCACTTAGCTTGGATTTCACTTGCTTTCGGTTCAGCTCATATACGGTTTGATCTTGAGCTATGCTATGGCTGCATTTCTGCTACCTTTGGGGAATAAAGCTCCTTTTGTTGTTTCAAGTTTATGCTTCTTTATTTATGCAAGACAGAATTTATTGTAATGGAAAATAATGACCTTGGCTACTTGATGTAAAAGGTTTTGACTCTTTCTTAAAGTAATGAAATTTAGCTTTTGAATCTTCCGTTGTTTTATTTATGTTATGTCTTGTAATAATTCTGTGATTGTTTACCTTAATAACGCTCCTCCAAAACTAGTGCATTCCCTTTGTGAGTGACCCTAGCGGAGGTGGGGTGTTACATTTGGTATCAGAGCAGAAGGTTACCGAGCTGGGCAAAAGTTTTTAAAAAACCTTCTAAGACTATTTTCAAAACCGTTTACAAAGAAGCATTTTTCAAGAAAAGTCTTATTTTTTTTAAAGGATATTCCCCAAAAGCCATTAGCACTATCCTTTGTTTCCTCGTTTGAGACTCTTCTTTTTCATTTTAGCATGTCTGGGAATCTTAACTTTCCAGAGGGCGTGCCAATACCTGGCTGGTTCAGGAGGTACTTAGAGGCTAGGGCCAACGATGCAGGCCCAGCAGATATTCCTCCTCCAGCAACAGTGATTCCTCCTCCTCCCCCTCCTCATGCAATTGCTTTCTCAAAGATCTGTAAAGATTTTAGGGCCATGGGTAGAAAGGATATCAAGGGAACTGAATCATTCGTAGAGGCGAGGAACTGGCTCAAAGAAACTAAGGATCTGTTCGTTATCTTCGAGGTGGACGATAGGAAGAAGGTACAATTGGCGGTATGGTTGCTCAAAGACGAAGCTTCCTATTGGTGGGAAGTCACTAACGCCGAGAGGCCGGTTGAAACATAGATGGATTTCAGAGTAAGGTTTGAGATGAAATTCCTCTCGCAAGCTAAACGAAGTCTACAGCTGGAAAAATTCTTATCTCTTAAGCAAGGAAGTATGACGGTCAAGGAGTACATCAATCAATTCAATCAGCTGGCTCGGTTTGGACTAGACTTAGTGAATACCACTCATAAGAAGGCTCTCCGCTTTGTCAAAGGATTGAATGAGCCAATTCACAGCTTGGCTATGACCCGCATACCTATGGGGGCTACTTACGAAAAGCTAGTAGACATGGTTCACTTAAACGAAGAAGACAAGAATGGCAAGAAGAAGGTCAAGGGGAATGA
This sequence comes from Allium sativum, assembly GCA_030737875.1. Lineage (NCBI taxonomy): Eukaryota > Viridiplantae > Streptophyta > Magnoliopsida > Asparagales > Amaryllidaceae > Allium > Allium sativum. Next base: position 35,061,765 of record JASFAX010000020.1, on the reverse strand, counting down.
GTCTCCAAACAAGAAGGTAGACCCCTAGAAGGGAGGAAAGAACAACAATAACAATAATGATAACAAGACACGTGAAAAAAGAAAATGCCACTTCTGTGGTATTGAGGGGCATATAGTCCAGGATTGTAGAAAGAAGAAGATGAAGATGGGAGCATGCTTTCAGTGTGGTGATATTGGACATATCAGCAAGAATTGCCCTAAGAAGCAAGGGCAAGCCCCACAAGCAGGGCCTTCTGGGGGTACATCTTTAAACTCTTCTCCTAGATGCTTTGTTTTATCTTGCTTATCTTCTCAATCCTATCTTGAGAACCTTAGGTAGAACCCTATTGGATGTAAATATGTGATTGAAACATGTTATGGTTGATGTTCGCAAATGGTTGCAAGTGGTCGCAAGTGGTTGCTCGTGGTTGCATAACACACATTAGGCACTAGATCGGCTCAGACACATTTTCATATTGCATATGCATGAGTGTTTATACTTATTTATGGATGAAATTGAATGTGTTATCATATGGATGTTGCATATGGATGGATGTTTGTGCACACATATAGTGTTTATGTGACTAGGACTATTTGCATACATGTTGGATTCATGACACTAAACATTTTTTTGCATTAGGAAGATCAATCAGGCCTGATCATTTGCATTAGATAAGGAACATATACACACACTTTCTGCATATGTTCATATAGCATTAGAAATCTTTTAAGGACAATCGTTGCTTGTGGATGATGGTTGGGTAGATGGTTGATTGGATGATAGGATGCATTCTTCTTAACATGAAGATTTCAGGGACGAAATCCTTTAAGGAGGGAAGAATGTAACAACCCTAATTTTTATAACATGTTAAAACCATAAATCAAGGCAGAATTAATTTTTATAATGAGAATTATGGGAAATGGGTTGCGCCACTGCGTTCGTCTCGGAATTTTACATGAAACAGAGTCCGAGTTTTCAAAAATCGGAGTCTAGATGAAGAAGTTATGGCCTGTAGAAGATTCAGAAAATTTCAGACCAGGCAAGTCGACCTGGGGGTAAGGTTGACCATGTGGTTGACCTTAGGGTCGACCTACCCCCCTAGGTCGACCACATGGTCGACCTCCCACCCTTACAGGTCGACCTGGTCAGCTGGTTTTGACCCAGAACCCATTTTTGAAGCCTGAGACGTGTTTTGATGGTTCGGATTGATTCTAGGGTGGCCTAAACTAGTTCCTACACATATAAATACATCCTAAGACCTAGCCTAATTCATACAAATCATTCTTACACTGCTACGCTGCTAATTTACCTCTTGAATCATCGCTGCCGCCTCCAAATTAAAGCTTAAGCATTCAAACTCGATTCAAATCAAAGATCAACGCTTCTACAACAATTCAAGAGAATAGATCAGCGACACCGCAACGTTCTACGACAAATTTCTAGACTTGACTTCTGCATCTAAATTTCTTAGACCAAGATCTGTAAGTTCCAGTTACTTTTAGATAAAAACTATAAATCTAATATGGGCATGTTAAATTGGAATTGATTTATGTATGATTCATATCTATTCTTGTTTTCTTCTTGGATCTTGACTATTGGGAATATTGTCTACGACGTTAAAACTATTGTAAATGGCATAAGACAAGACTATGCCTATGACTGTGAAGATAAGAATATGACTACACCTATGACTGTGAACATAAGACCATGACTATGCCTATGACTGTGAACATAAGACCATGCCTATGCCTATGACTATGACGGTGAACATAAGACTATGCCTATGACTATGACAGTGGACATAAGACTATGCCTATGACTGTGAATATAAGACTATTGCCGATAACTATGACAAGGACAATTGTGGCTAATCACCTATGAGGTTATTGCCTAGGATTATGACTATGAAATTGGATCTAAGCTTGACTTTCTATTCAGACCTATTTTCTTTATTTGTCTTGATTTTGGGGAATTTTCTATTTAAGTTAGATCTATCTGTGTTCTTGAATCTAGATTATTATTCAAACCTTTTTCATGTTCATAATGTTATGCCTGCGATGTTTTAATCAATTTATTCAGTTAGGTCATGCCTTGGAAATAAATTGATAATAGAGCAATGTTTATTATGTTGATCTATGCCTGTGGTTCTATTTTATCATCATGTTGACTTGGGAATTAATGAATAAGTCCATTCATTTGTACATGAACTAGGAGTGTAACCCGTGATGACAAGTTGTGTAGTTTATCATGTTATGCAAGTTTTAGGTTGTGAAATCATATCACATATGTGACCAAATGTTAGATCTACATGTTTATGTGTATATGTTGAACCTATGTCATATTTCAAGTTCACACTTATCATATGTTCGTGATTGATTTGCAAGTTCACGTATATGTAAGTTGATTTAGTCTATGTTGCAAATTCACATATATGTATGTTGGTTTAGTCTACTTTGCAAGTTCACACCTATGATATTCATGTTGATTGTTTTGCAAGTACACACCTATGGTGTTCATATTGACTATGCCAAGAATGCCAAATTTACACCTATGTCATGTTAATGAATTTCTTTACGCAAATTTTGTGAACGTTAAATTGGGCTAAGTTTTTAGCCTAATATTATGCCAAAAATCATGCGGACGGAAAATTAGGCTAAGATTGTTAGCCTAATATTTAGACGGGGTAATGTTGGGAAAAAATGGTAATTACAGGAAACTTGGTATGAAACTCGCCATGAAACTTGACATGAACATTATTATAACTTGAATTTGGATGTGGGCATGAAACTTGCCTTGAAACTTGACACGAACATGACATGAAACTTGAACATGGGCATGACACTAGAATGAACTTGAAAATGGCCGACCCGAGGTTGGGTTGAGTTTGTAGTGTAATTCTGCCCGGAACCGCCCGACAAATCCAGTTATTGCAAACGATAGGATCCAATGTGGGTAGTTGGTCAAATCGCACTTGAAAACCCGATGTCAGACTGAGTTATGGCGTAATTCTGCCCGGAACCGCCCGGCATATCCAGTGACCACAACAGGAGGTCTGATGTGAGAGGTTGGGGTGCATTAATGAATTAATGCCAGATGATAGGGTTAAGTCATGAACATGAAAGACAACACTTAACCAACTTGATACATGATTCGTAGGCGGGTTAAGTCAGGAACTTGAATGACAACACTTAACCCACTTGACATACTAGACTGATAAGAGTTAAGTCATGAATTTAAATGACAACACTTAACCAATTGGATGAAAACCCTAGTTACGCGGTCCATTTCAGTAGTAACCCACTAGATGTATCATGGTACCCTAGAACTAGGCAGGGTGGGGCACGATTACTGGGCTGATTGTAAGCGACCAGAACGATGGCTGTGTTGGTGCGCCAGTGTAAGTTCAGATGGGCTATGGTCGTGCACGTGGTCCGGAGTAGAAAAAGCAGGCATTGGGCATCAGTAGGTTTATCTGTGCATGCTTGATTTGTGTCGGTGTTTGGCACCATAGGGCTTGATACACCCTATGGTGGACCTAGCACAGGTGACTACATTCGTGATAGGGCCGGATGGCATTGACACATGATGAGCTAGAACTTGTGGGGAGCCGATCGACTAGTGGATCGTTTCGTTGGACCTAGAAATGGATAATTTAATGGTATTGGGCCAAGGGATTATTTCATGATTTATATAAGACATGGGTTTGGGATTTTAGTACAGTTGATGCATCGAACCTTGAATATGTGATGCTATACTTGATTTATCATGTTATCTTAGTCTATCTTGCCCATCTTGACAGCATCCTTATGTTTACTTTCAGTTTATACATGTCATGTTATCTTTATCTGTTTTTATACTGAAAGTCACTTGGACTTACCAGTCTTTATGACTGATCTGTTTTCTTCAACCTCTTTTTCTTCCGTCTCTTTTCTTCCGTCTCTTTTCTTCCGTTCCCCCCTCCACCCTCCCCATGTTCTGTAACAACCTGTATTTTTGAATAACATGTTATAACAAAAATCAAGGCAGAATTAAATGTTAAAATCTGAATCAAGTGAAACGGGCTGTGCCATTGCGTTCGTCTCGGAAAAATACGCGAAATAGAGTATGAGTTTTCGAAAATCGGAGTCCATATGACCAAGTTATGGCCCGTCAAAGTTTTCAGAAAATTTCAAGTTCAAAAACAGTTCAAATTTGAATTTAAGATTCAAATTCAGCCAAAACAGACTGGGCGGGAAAATTCCCGCCCAGACAGGTCGACAGGGGGGTCGACACTAAGGTCGACCACCCCCCAACCAGTTCGACACTAGAGTCGACCTGGGGGACGACCTCCCTGGTCGGCCTGGTGCACCTATTTTGGCTGTTTGGACCTGTTTTGGAGGCTAGTGATGTGAATTGATGGCCCAGATCTGAATTAGGGTTAATCCTATGGTCTAAATTAACCTAATCATCTATAAAACGACCCTAATACCTAGCCTAAATCATCATAAATCAATCCTATAACTAAACTATGCCAAAATGTTTAATCATGGCCTCCACCCTCTTATCATAGCCTCCATCTTCATTCATATGAGAGTTCCTAAGCTTGTTTGAGAGTTTCTAAGCTTGATTTAAGGCCAAAGTTCAATCTTTCTTTATCAAATCAAGGATCTTTTGCTAGTTTCTCAAGGGTTTTCATTGGAGCTTATCATTTGGGAGTATTTAGAGTTGCTAGTGGCTTCGTCTCAATCTTATTTATATTTTATAAGTCTTCATAGCATTGTAAGCCCTATACTACTCTTAGATTCTAACTATGAAGTTAAATGTGACATGTTGCAAGTTTGAGTTTGGGCCTAAGTATGATATGTGCTTTGATTCTAACATTTTATGCATAGGTTTATTCTATGCATGTTTGTAAAGTTATCACCTTGACCTTGTGGGCTAAAAGCTATAAGCTTTATGTTGAAATGTTGCATTATGCAACATGAGAACTCTCATAACCCTTATGATAACTTGCATAAAATGTTATATGCGAACTTCTAGTCATCATTCTATGTCACCTAGGACCATGTATCACCTATTCGCTAAGTTTGAATGTTATGCATGTTTTGAGGCTTATAATGTAACATGCAAGTTTAAATGAACATATTTATGCCTCATATGCCACCATGTTTAACTTGTGGCCAACCTCATTACCTTATGTTTTTTTGTCATGCTTTTGCCAAGTTCCCTCTTTTGATCTATGTTATGTTATGCGAAACGTACATGCGATGGGAATGCGTTGGGTTAGGGTAATATTAATGATATGAAAACATGGTTTTAAAATATGACATGAACATTGACTTGTGATTATGTTTGTAAACATAATGATGGACATGACACTTAGAAAATATGAGTGTGGCCAACTCGATGTTGGGTTGAGTTTGTAGCATAAATCTACCCGGAACCGACCGGCTTAACTTGTGGCTACAAGCAATAGGACCCAATGTGAGTAGTTGGTCATGTCGCACTTGAAACCCGAGGTTAGAATAAGTTGTGGTGTAAAGCTACCCGGACCCGCCCGGCTTAACTAGTAACCACAACAAGGTCTAATGTGAGAGGTTTGGTGCAATAAATTAATTAATGCCACATGATAGGGTTAAGTCATGGACCACTTGAATACTTAACCAATTAAACACGATGGGTTGATGGGTTAAGTCATGAACCTTGGTTACACTTAACCAACTTGATACTTGATTGGATAGGGTTAACCACATTTAACCCGTTAGAAACCCTAGTTACGTGGTCCTTTTCACCAGTAACCCTCTTGATTGTATCATGGTACCCTAGGGACTAGGCTAGGGTGGGGCACGATTACTGGGCTGACATGTAAGCGACCAAAACGACGGCTGAGTAGGTGCGCCGGTGTAGGTTCAGGCAGACTGTGGACGTGCACATAGTTCGGAGTTGAAAAAGCAAACACGGGCACCAGTAGGTTTAGACTGTGCGTGCTCAATTTGTGTCAGTGGTTGGCACCCGAAGGCTTGATACACCCTAGGGTGGACCTAGCACAGTTTGATTACACTTCGTGATTGGGCCGTATGACACCGACACTTGACGAGTTATGCTTTTAGGGAGCCGATCGACTAGACCGCATAGTTAGGCCTTGATTTAGGTCACCTCATGATATTGGGCCAGCTTTGGGCCAAAGGATCATTTCTTGTTTATACTTGACATGGGTTGGAATACTAGTACACTTGGTGCAAAAACTTAACCTTTTATATGCGATGTCACACTTGATCTATCTTGTTAACTTTTCACCATGCCAGTTATCACCCTACATCTCATCTCTGTTTCACATTTCCAATTAACTTTATTAGTTTTTATACTAATAGTAGATAGGACTTACCAATCTTTTGACTGACCCGTTTTCTTTCGCCTCTTTTCTTCCATTCCCCCCCCCCCCCAGGTTTGCAGGGTGGGAACACTGGTACCTAGCTCGGATCATTAGCTACTTTTCTGGATAGCTCATGTACGATTTGGTCTTGAGCATGCTATGGCTTTATTCTGCTTTGGGGATAGTTACTTTATGATTTTCTTTCCAGTTTTCAGTTGATGTTTCTAGACTATGTTTTGTGGAAAATAGTGACCAAGTACTTTGATGTAACTTGACTATGGTTTTGAAATGCTAGTTTTATCCACTGCTTTATTTACTCTGTTTTCTACTTATATGTTCTGCCTTGTGATATCTGCATGCATGATTACCTCGTTTAACGCCCCTCCAAAGCTAGTGTGCTTGCAAGAGTGGCATTGGCGGAGGTGGGGTGTTACATTTGGTATCAGAGCATAAGGTTTGCAAGATTTGAGCAAAAGGTTTTTAAAACTTACCTTTTGAAAAACTATTTTCAAAACCAATTAAGTATTTTCCAAGAAAAAGTCTAGTTATTTTAAAGGCTATTCCCCAAAAGCCATTAGCACTATCCTTCGTTTCCTTGTTCTGAATCTATCTTTTTCTTTTTCAGTATGGCCGATCTTAACCTTCCCGAGGGAATAACCATTCCCGGATGGTTCCGGAGGTACTGGGAACCTAGGGCCAACGATGTGTGCCCAGCAAACACCCCCACCGTAACTGAAGTCCCTCCTCCTCCTCCTCAGAATCCACAAGCAGATTTCGCAAAGATTTGCAAAGACTTTAAGGCGATGGGGGGCAAGAATTTTATTGGGACGGAGACTTTTGTGGAGGCGAGAAATTGGTTGAAAGAAACTGAAGATCTCTTCGCTGTCTTTGATGTGGAAGACCATAGAAAGGTTTTATTGGCAGCATGGCTATTAAAAGAAGAAGCTGCTTATTGGTGGGAGGTCACCAATGCTACTAGGCCTATAGAGACTTGGGCCGACTTTAGGACGAGGTTCGGGCTTAAGTTTCTATCATCTGCTGAGGCGAATCTGCAATTAGTGAAGTTTATATCTTTGAAGCAAGGGGACATGATAGTGAGGGAGTATGTGAATAAGTTTAACCAGCTTGCTCGATTCGGTTTGGACATGGTTAATACTCCCCAGAAGAAGGCTTTACGCTCTGCACGAGGGTTGAATGAGCCATTACAAGGTTTAGCCCTGTCCCATATACCCATGGAGGCCACTTTTGATGGCCTAGTGGACATGGCATTGCTTCAAGGAGACGATAAGAATGGCAAGAAAGAAGTCAAGCCTAATGAGACTCAAGCCAAGAAGGCGGACTCCAAGTGGGGAGGAAACCAGAGCAATCAGAACAACAAGAACAACAAGGGAAATAAGGCCAACAACAACAAGGCAAAGGACCCAAGAAAATGCAACTTCTGTGGGATTGTTGGGCACATAGCCAAAGATTGCAGAAAGAAGAAGAGGAAGTTGGGCGAATGCTTTCACTGTGGAGAGCCTGGACACCTTAGCAAAGATTGCCCCAAGAAGCAAGGACAAGGGCAAGGACAGACTCTGCGTGCAGGACCTTCTGGAGGGCAAGTGCATGCTCTCAACACTGCTCCAGTTCAGGACCGAGGTAGTATTTCTGTAGAAAGCCCTGTTTATATTTCTTATTATCTTGTTCGCACCTTATTTGATTCTGGCGCATCGCATAGTTTTATTTCTTCTGATCTTGTTGAAAGTTTGCACCTAAGTACTAGTCTAGTTGAGGATCCCGTTAGTGTTTCAAATCCAATTGGGGGTTCCGCCCATCTATCTATGATTTGTGTGGATTTGAAGGTTTCTATCTTGACCGTGGAATTCACGTGTAATGCTTATATTCTCGGATTCACGGGATACAGGTTGATTTTTGGCATGGATTGGTTGTCCAGTTAAGGAGCCATTCTCGATTGTGAGCATAGGGTGGTGAGGCTCATAACTCGCCTCGGTAATACCCTAGAAATTTCTTGTAACCCTAGAGGTCTCGTCATGTTATGTTATCTTGAATCTCTTGACTCGTCCATCGATGATCTGCAATCTGTAAGGGTGGTCCGAAACTATCCTGATGTCTTTGAAGAAGTTAAGGGGTTACCCCCTAAACGAGAGATAGATTTCCGCATTTATCTAGTCGATAATGCCAAGCCAGTATCATTGCCTGTTAGGCACATGGCCCCACGTGAAAGAAGGGAGCTCAGTAAGCAAACCAAGGAGTTGCTTGAGAAGAATTTTATTAGGCGAAGCATTTCTGAATGGGGTGCTCTTGTGGTATTCGCTACTAAGGCGGATGGTTCGCTTCGTCTATGTGTTGATTATCGAGAGTTGAACAAGCTAACAAAAAAGAATAGGCACCCGTTACCGAGGATAGACGAACTCTTTGACCAGCTTGTTGGTGCTTCTGTTTTCTCTCAGCTCGATCTAGCCACCGGATTCCATCAGCTTAGAGTGGCTGAGGATAGTATTGATAAGACTGCGTTTAGGACTGCAGATGGATTCTTTGAATGGCTAGTCATGCCATTCGGTTTGACTAATGCACCCACCTACTTCGTAGATTTGATGAGTAGGGTGTTCAGGGAGTTCCTTAACAAGTTTGTAGTTGACTTCGTGGATGATATCCTGATCTTCTCAAAGGATGAGGAAGAACATGCTAGACATCTCAACGAAGTGATGGATATGCTTAGAGCTCATCAATTGAAAGCCAAGTTCTCCAAATGCCATTTTTGGAGAAAGGAAGTTCGGTTTCTTGGACATATAGTTTCTAAACAAGGCATAGCTGTGGATCCTGCGAAAGTGGTTGCGGTTCAAGACTGGAAGACTCCTAGGAATGCAACCGAAGTAAGAAGCTTTCTCGGTCTTGCGGGCTACCATAGGAAGTTCATCAGGGACTTCGCTAAGATTTCAGCCCCTCTTACAAGGTTGTCGAAGAAGAAATTAGTCTTTGCGTGGGACTTAGAATGTGAGCTTGCTTTTCAAAGGCTCAAGAGGGCCCTTACTACAGCTCCAGTTTTGGCATTACCCGATGGCGGTAAGATGTTTACAGTGTACAACGATGCATGTGGCACGGGGTTAGGCATTGTTCTGATGCAGGAAGGAAGAGTGATATGTTATGGGGGTAGGCAACTTAAAGTTCATGAGAAGAACTATCCCACTCATGATTTGGAGTTGGCGGCGATCATCTTTGCTCTCAAATCCTGGCGCCACTATCTTCTAGGCGAAAGGTTTGAGTTGTATACTGATCATAAGTCGCTCAAGTACCTCTTCTCGCAGAAAGATCTGAATCTAAGGCAGCAAAGTTGGATGGAATTCTTGGCATCTTATGACTTCGAGATAGCTTATACCCCTGGCAAGGGTAATGTTGTGGCAGATGCATTAAGCAGAAGTAGGTTGACTTTGAGTCCCGTGTTTGTTGAGATGAGGAGCCTAGAGTTCTTGGCAACCTTTGATTTCACACCACCTGTTGAGTCGATGACTGGTTCGTTAGCATCTCTTGAGCTTAGACCTATACTTCTTGATCAAGTAGGGACTTCGCAGAAGGAAGATCCGCAGATAGTCGAGATAATGGACAAGATAATTTGTGGTGAGACGTCTAGTCACCTTGCTAGATATACTATTGATGACAAGGGTTGGCTAAGGCGTGATAGAAGGTTTTGCGTTCCACAAGTAGGAGACTTGGTGCATAAAGTTCTCGAGGAAGCGCATCACTCGAAGATGACTATTCATCCTGGAGGAGATAAGATGTATAGGGATATGAAGCGCATTTTCTTTTGGGCTGGAATGAAGAAGGATGTGGCAGAGTATGTTTCAAAGTGCATGGTGTGCCAACAAGTGAAAGCCGAGTCGAAGAAACCCGGTGGGCTATTACATCCATTGGAGGTCTCGCAGTGGAAGTGGGAAAGTATCTCTATGGATTTTGTGGATGGATTGCCTAGGTCAAGGAAAGGGAATACGAGCATATGGGTCATAGTTGATAGACTTACGAAGAGTGCTCATTTCATTCCAGTGAAGAGCAAGAGGACCGCATCATGGCTAGCATCTGTTTATCTTCGAGAGATAGTGAGATTGCATGGGGTTCCTTCTAGCATAGTTAGCGATCGTGACCCTATCTTCACTAGCCAGTTCTGGAATAGTTTGCAAGAAGCGATGGGTACGCGATTGGATCTAAGTGCAGCCTATCACCCCAAGACAGATGGCCAAACCGAAAGGGTGAATAGAGTGCTAGAATATCTCTTGAGGATTTGTGTTCTTGACTTTGGTGTTACTTGGGAAGACCACCTCCCTCTTGTAGAGTTTGCTAATAATAATAGCTATCAAGCTAGCATAGGGATGGCACCATTTGAAGCTCTGTATGGGAGGCCGTGTAGGTCACCATCTTGTTGGTGGGAGACAACGGATAGGCTTATACTTGGGCCCGATATGATACGGGACACATCCAAGAAAGTTGAATTGGTGAGAAGACGTATGAAAGCGGCCCAAGACTGACAGAAATCCTGTGCTGACAAGCGAAGGACAGATTTGGAATTCGAAGTTGGAGATATGGTTTTCGTGAAGGTTTCTCCTTTGCGTAATGTGGTTCGTTTTGGAGCAGTGGGGAAGCTGGCACCAAGGTTCGTAGGACCCTTCCCTATCATGGAAAGAATTGGGAAGATGGCTTATAAGGTGCAATTGCCCGAGAAGCTGGCCGGAGTGCATAATGTCTTTCATGTCTCGCATCTCCGAAAGTGCCTACATGAGTCCGCTGAGGTGGTTGAACCTAGCATTCTTGAAGACATAGAGGTGGAGAAAGAAGCAACCCTGAGGCGAGTTCCGATTCGTATCATGGAAACAGAGACAAAGAAGCTAAGAAGCTAAGAAGCAAAGAAGTTAAGCTTGTTAAGGTGCAATGGAGTGAAGCAGAGGAAGACGCAACTTGGGAAACCGAGGAGAAGATGCGTGGGCTTTATCCATTCCTTTTTGATGGTACATTTTCAATCTCTTCTCCTAGTTGGTATATCTTTCTTTTGCTATCCATGTTTATCTAGTTTATCTTGTTTCGTAAATCTTGTCATGAGAACCTTAGGTAGAAACCCTTGGTTGAAACATGTACTTGAAACATGTTATGCTTGATGTTTGCCAGTGGTTGCAAGTGTTTGCAAGTGGATACTCGTGGATGCATGATACACGTTAGGCACTAAGATCGGCTCACACACTTTCATACCGCATATGCATGAGTGTTTATGCTTATTCATGGATGAAACTTGTATGCTATCACATGGATGTTGCATATGGATGGATGTTATGTGCACTCATGTAGAGACTATAAGTTATGTTAGGAATTAGCATACATATGGACTCATTACACTAACATATTTTGCATTAAGGAGGTTTACTGAATCAGTAACCGCCTGATTTTCGCATTAGATAAGTACATATACACACACCTTTGCATATGTTCATACAGCATTTAGAATCTTTTAAGGACAATGATTACTTGTGGATGATGATTTGAGTAGATGGATGATGGATGGTAGGATACGTTCTTCCTAACTTGAAGATTTCGGGGACGAAATCCTTTAGGGTGGGGAGGATGTAACAACCCGTATTTTTGAATAACATGTATAACATAAATCAAGGCAGAATTAAATGTTAAAATATGACTCAAGGGAAACGGGATGAGCCATTGCGTTCGTGTCGGAAAAATACGCGAAATAGAGTCCGAGTTTTCGAAAATCGGAGTACGAATGACCAAGTTATGGCCGTCAAAGTTTTCAGAAAATTTCAAGTTCAAAAACAATTCAAATTTGAATTTAAGATTCAAATTCAGCCAAAACAGATAGGCGGGAAAATTCCCGCCCAGACAGGTCGACACGGGGGTCGACACTAGGGTCGACCTCCCCCCAACCAGGTCGACACTAGAGTCGGCCTGGGGGTCGACCTCCCTGGTCGGCCAGGTCGGCCAGGTCGGCCTGGTGCACCTATTTTGGCTGTTTGGACCTGTTTTGGAGGCTAGTGACGTGAATTGATGGCCCAAATCTGAATTAGGGTTAATCCTATGGTCTAAATTAACCTAATCATCTATAAAAAGACCCTAATACCTAGCCTAAATCATCATAAATCAATCCTATAACAAAACTATGCCAAAATGTTTAATCATGGCCTCCACCCTCTTGTCATAGCCTCCATCTTCATTCATATGAGAGTTCCTAAGCTTGTTTGAGAGTTTCTAAGCTTGATTTAAGGCCAAAGTTCAATCTTTCTTTATCAAAGCAAGGATCTTTTGCTTGTTTCTCAAGGGTTTTCATTGGAGCTTATCATTTGGGAGTATTTAGAGTTGCTAGTGGCTTCGTCTCAATCTAATTTATATTTTATAAGTCTTCATTGCATTGTAAGCCCGATACTACTCTTAGATTCTAACTATGAAGTTAAATGTGACATGGTGCAAGTTTGAGTTTGAGCCTATGTATGATATGTGCTTTGATTCTAACATGTTATGCATAGGTTTGTTCTATGCATGTTTGTAAAGCTATCACCTTGACCTTGTGGGCTAAAAGCTATAAGCTTTATGTTGAAATGTTGCATTATGCAACATGAGAACTCTCATAACCCTTATGATAACTTGCATATAATGTTATATCCGAACTTCTAGTCATCATTCTATGTCACCTAGGACCATGTATCACCTATTCGCTAAGTTTGAATGTTACGCATGTTTTGAGGCTTGTAATGTAACATGCAAGTTTAAATGAACATATTTATGCCTCATATGCCACCATGTTTAACTTGTGGCCAACCTCATTACCTTATGTTTTTTTGTCATGCTTTTGCCAAGTTCCCTCTTTTGATCTATGTTATGTTATGCGAAACGTACATGCGACGGGAATGCGTTGGGTTTGGGTAATATTAATGACATGAAAACATGGTTTTAAAATATGACATGAACATTGACTTGTGATTATGTTTGTAAACATAATGATGGCATGGCACTTAGAAAATATGAGTGTGGCCAACTCGAGGTTGGGTTGAGTTTGTAGCATAAATCTACCTGGAACCGACTGGCTTAACTAGTGGCTACAAGCAATAGGACCCAATGTGAGTAGTTGGTCATGTCGCACTTGAAACCCGAGGTTAGACAAAGTTGTGGTGTAAAGCTACCCGGACCCGCCCGGCTTAACTAGTAACCACAACAAGGTCTAATGTGAGAGGTTGGGTGCATTAAATTAATTAATGCCACATGATAGGGTTAAGTCATGGACCACTTGAATACTTAACCAATTAAACACGATGGGTTGATGGGGTTAAGTCATGAACCTTGGGTACACTTAACCAACTTGATACTTGATTGGATAGGGTTAACCACATTTAACCCGTTAGAAACCCTAGTTACGTGGTCCTTTTCACCAGTAACCCTCTTGATTGTATCATGGTACCCTAGGGACTAGGCTAGGGTAGGGCACGATTACTGGGCTGACATGTAAGCGACCAAAACGACGGCTGCGTAGGTGCGCCGGTGTAGGTTCAGGCGGACTGTGGACGTGCACATAGTTCGGAGTTGAAAAAGCAGACACGGGCACCAGTAGGTTTAGACTGTGCGTGCTCGATTTGTGTCCGTGGTTGGCACCCTAGGGCTTGATACACCCTAGGGTGGACCTAGCACAGTTTGACTACACTTCGTGATTGGGCCGTATGACACCGACACTTGACGAGTTAGGCTTTTAGGGAGCCGATCGACTAGACCGCATAGTTGGGCCTTGATTTAGGTCACCTCATGATATTGGGCCAGCTTTGGGCCAAGGGATCATTTCTTGTTTATACTTGACATGGGTTGGAATACTAGTATACTTGGTGCAAAAACTTAACCTTGTATATGCGATGTCACACTTGATCTATCTTGTTAACTTTTCACCATGCCAGTTATCACCCTACATCTCATCTCTGTTTTACATGTCCAGTTAACTTTACTAGTTTTTATACTAATAGTAGATAGGACTTACCAGTCTTTTGACTGACCCGTTTTCTTTCGCCTCTTTTCTTCTGTTCCCCCCCTCCCCCCCAGGTTTGCAGGGTGGGAACACTGGTACCTAGCTCGGATCTTTAGCTGCTTTTCTGGATAGCTCATGTACGGTTTGGTCTTGAGCATGCTATGGCTTTATTCTGCTTTGGGGATAGTTACTTTATGATTTTCTTTCCAGTTTTCAGTTGATGTTTGTAGACTATGTTTTGTGGAAAATAATGACCAAGTACTTTGATGTAACTTGACTATGGTTTTGAAATGCTAGTTTTACCCGCTGCTTTATTTACTCTGTTTTCTACTTATATGTTCTGCCTTGTGATATCTGCATGCATGATTACCTCGTTTAACGCCCCTCCAAAGCTAGTGTTCTTGCAAGAGTGGCATTGGCGGAGGTGGGGTGTTACAGGTTCTCAGGGAGGAAACTCTAGCACTTAGCTTGGATTTCACTTGCTTTCGGTTCATCTCATGTATGGTTTGATCTTGAGCTATGCTATGGCTGCATTTCTGCTACCTTTTGGGAATTAAGCTCCTTTTTTTGTTTCAAGTTATGCTTCTTTATTTATGCAAGGCAGAATTTATTGTAATGGAAAATAATGACCTTGGCTATTTGATGTAAAAGGTTTTGACTCTTTTTGAAAGTAATGAAATTTAGCTTTTGAATCTTCCGTTGTTTTATTTATGTTCTGCCTTGTAATAATTCTATGATTGTTTACCTCGATAACGCTCCTCCAAAACTAGTGCATTCCCATTGTGAGTGACCCTAGAGGAGGTGGGGTGTAACATGGTTGTTTGAATTTTCAGAAAAATGACAATGATATTGGAAATCATTTTGATTATAGAAATTATGTTCGTAACCAAAACTGTTGAAATTCGATGGAAAATTGCAAATTTGGTTATTATCAAGATGTTATTATGGGCTTTAACTTTGAAAATTTTGATTTACACCCCCATATTGATGTGCATCAAAGCCATACTGAGATTCAAAGCTATTTTTATGTGGATGTGGCCCATAATCGAAATTATTGATATTTGAATTAAAATCGCCATTTCGATCGTTTTTACGATGTTGAAAATGTTGGTCATTTGGAAAATTTTGAAAATTGTTGATAGTGGACTCACGAAATTTTGGAAAATTTTGCTTCATGAGTTGTAATTCATGGTCATACTCTTCAATAGGACGTCTACTCCGATTATTAACCCACAATTCTTTCAAGGATTTTTTAGAATCAGACATTTGAATGAAATCAAATGAAGATAGAAATTATTCTTAGTTAAAAACAATATAAAAGAATGATTAGTGCTCTATTAATTAACCGACTCAATTAGAAGGGGGAAGAGGGTCTTATGGACGTTCATGTATAGTATGAGTACTAAGGGATACGACCAATTTTTTACGGGTAGTATGCAATCTCTTTTGCTAGTAGTTCAATAAATCAAACTATTATATATCCGCGATCCAATTATACGAGACAGTCAACTTCACAAAGCACCACCTTTCAATTATATTATTTTCAAAATCAAAATGTAATTGTTGAAAAATGAAGAGAGTGATGCTTATAATTATGGGAATTCGTTCCTCACCAAGTCAATGTAGAAATTTCAGCCAACACAATAGTCACACAAGAATAATTGCAGATATAAAAATTGTACACGCAAGCCGCTGCCCCTAGAAAAAAAAAATTACAAGCAATGTCTATATTTTTCTTTGCAGCAGAGCACCTATAGAATTCGGAAATTATTACAGTGGGGCATGGCTGTCCATCCAAAAAAATGAGTAGCGTCAATGATTGAAAACTCACTATTTGCAATTTCTGTTGATTTCTGAACTCTTCATTTGTTGCTTGAACTCCAGTCACTTTGTCCTTGGTTCGAAACTCCATTTTTTTCCTTTTTTTGGTTTTTTTTTGAATGAAGTAAATAACAAAAAAACACAAGAAAAAGAAACAAAGGAATTAAAAAAAAGTAACTTAATGAAAAAAAGAAAATAAGAAGAAATAAAAAGACACAACTCAGATGAGGAAAGAAAAAAAACAAAAACTAAGTTTTTTTTTGGGTCTATAAAATCTTACGAATCAATATTCCCAGAAAGCCAAAGTAACTGGGCCACGCCCCCTCTTCAATTTCAAAAACAAATCACCAGCACACAAATAAAGATAAAATAAACAACGCCCCCTTTCTTCTGGAAGTAATTCGAACCCTACAACTACAAATGATTCACGCGTCCTTCATTGTTTTATTTCAGGAAACAATCGAAAATTTTGATTTATATAGATAAATATATATGAAAAAATATTCCTAGTTTCCGATTTTTGCTTGTTCGATTTCGGGTTTCGATTGTTGGAATCGACGATTGAGGCAACAAAATATGAGGTTGTGGATTTGCGATAAACCAGTTAGGTCTCGCTGTTCGAATTGGTTGTTCGAAGCAGAATTAGGTATTTCGAATTATGGCAGACAACGATGGTTCCTGGAGTGGTTTGAAATCAAGTGTGTAGTAAGGAAACAAGGGGTGATTGTTGATGGCTTTTAAACCGTGGTGAAGATGTTGTTTGCTATATGTTAGATTGAAGAAAGTTTGGAATTTGTTGAGAGAACGCTTGTGGATGGGGTTTGTTTGTGCATTGTGGCAGAAGTATCGTGGGAAGGAGGGATTGGAGAAGACGGTGCTGAAGTGTGGATTGGAAAAAAAAAACTGTGGTGAAATGAGATTATGTGAGAGAGAGGGGTATTTGATCAGAGGGGAAGAAATGAAGCAGGGAAAAATAATTGCAAAAAAATAAAAGAACCTGTTTATGACTTTCCCTTTTTTATTACTGTTGAAAAGCGGACAAATAAGAAAGAAACAAATGACAAAAAAAATGGGAAGAGAGATTTCAGAAAAGAAAGAGAATTGCAAAGGAAGAAAGGAAAGTAATTGTAAAAGATTTGGAAAGAAATTGAGAAGGGAAAGCAATAAAAGGGAAGACAAAAACAGAAAGAATTTTTTCTTTGGAAAACAAACGATAGAAAGGAGAAAGAAGTTGAAAACAGGGAAGAAATAAAAGAAAAATGGCAAGATTTTTTTTTTTTTGAACTTATAAAAGAAGAATGAGAAGTAATTGTATTGAAAATTCGTAAGGAGGAATAAAGAATAAAGAAATCAAAAGTGTTTTTTTTTAAAAAAGAAAGGAAATTTGTAAGAGAAGAAAAGAAATCAAATGTATTGAGAACAAGAAAGATAAAAGAAGAAAGGAAAAAAATTGCAAAAGAGGAATTGTTTTTTTTTTTTTTTGAAATTTGTAAAAAGAAAAAGAATGTAGACGATTGGAAAGAAAGCGGAAAGACGGAAAGAATAAAGGAAAATTAACAGCTTTTTTTAAGGCTTGTAAAACAAGAAAGAAATTTGTACAAAGGAGGAAATGATTAGGGAAAAAAAGAAGTAAAAGAAAAAATGGCAAAGACAGAAAATCGATGAAAATGGCAAGTTATTTTTTTCTCTTGCTTAGAAGATTACGATATCATTGAATAATACCAAATCTATTCAATCAAGATTTTTTTTCTGTATACACAAGAAAACAAAAAGAAAATGAAATAAAATAAAAAACTAACACAAATCAAAAATTAAATAAATAATAAAATTAGTGTTTACCTCCCTGGCAATGGCGCAAAAAACTTGATCGTTGCTTTCCTATGAATTAGATAAGCGCGATTTATAAAATAATACTGCAAGTGCACAGATCGTGTAGCATACAGGTCGAATCACAGGGAGGTAAATTAAATTAAATTATTTATATAATTTCTTGGGCGAGCTAGACAAATCTTCGAGGTTGGTTTTGAAAGCAAACGAAATTGAAACTGCAATTAAACTATTATTGAATTGACTCAGATCTGAATCTAATCAAATCTATATTCAATCCAATATGACCTAGGAAAGCAGTAAAAAAGACAGAAATTAAAATTGCAGAATAGAAATAACAACAGAAATAAAATTACGATTATCGTTGAAACTAATCAAACGATTAATCACTAATGAAAATAAATGTAAAATACAACTAGTACTCTACCAAATCCAATTGTGTAGATGACACTAGTTGTTAAGAAATAGAAAAATGTAGAAAATAAAAAGAAGAAGAAGAACTTTGTTAATGAAGAAGAAGATAGAAAAATCAGATGGTCGCTACAATGATATTACAAGGGTATTTATAGGAGATAACCCAACTCTAACCCTAATTACAAATGGGCCTAGCTATTTCAAGTAAGTTTTAGGCCTTTTGTATTTTGGAACAAGTTCTAGGCCTTTTCTCTTTCAAGCATCCTTTAATTTGAGATGTGTATGGCCTTTTTATCATTCATTTTCTTGTCCAACAGCAACTAGATGTGAGATCTTCATCTACAATTCTTCAAAATGTAAATATATAGCAATCTGATCCCCATTTCTCTGCTTTTCTAGTTTCATGCGGACTGGGTTGGAATATCTGTAAAAGTGACAAAACAATACCCAAGTAATATTTATTTATATACAAAAGATAAAATATAAGAGCAAAAAATAAACACAATGCTATGTTAATCAATATTATATATATATATATATATATATACACACACACACAAAAACAAGGCACATAATGCAACTTTATACATTAAGGACAGTGGCAAATTTATTTTGTAAGTTTTTAATGAACGATTCATATCATGTTATTGCACTGTAAAAATTGGTTAACTAACAAAATTTAGTATATATCTTTTTCAATTATGCTGAAACTCTTCTCAACCATCTTTACTACTACTCAAGTTCATATATTTAACTAATTGTGTAATCATAAATTTGAACTATTTAAATAAACATGATTAACATATATTCATTATCCATGTAATGAACTCGAAATGTATGATAATTTCAATATAAACAATATTCATATATTTGGGAAGAAATGGTAGAGTTATATTTCTTTATATAGACATATAAAGAAATTTAAACCACACAATATAAATTAATTAACAATAATAACTCTTTTAATACCTGATTCATTTATCCTAAAAAATTATAGTACATCACATTACATAATTTCTTTCAACATTTTAAATGGTCAATAAATATAAATTTATATGGGGATTGTTAAAGGGACTCCATTTTTGGTTAAGGGAGGGACAATTTTCTAATTTTTGATGAATTGTTAAGGGAGGGACAAAATAAGTTAGCCCCCCCTTAACCATATAATTAGAAATTCCAGTTATATCCCTAAAATCCTCTTATACCTGCACATATACATACACATGAACTCTCACCAGCATTACCCATATACATACAAATACATAACAAATAAGCCCTCCTAACAGAGCAAAACTAATGCGCACTTGCAAATAACTATATAAATTTAAATACTTAAGCATAAGTCAGACCACACTTGCATGAATTCAAACACTTAAGCATAAGTCAGACTATCACTTATTAACATTTATTAGTCTAATAAGATACAAAAATAATTAACTCTTCAAATTGCAAAATAAATTTAGAAATAATATACACTGACCTTCTATAATTCAACTTAAAAGTAAAATAAATAGAAATAACAATCAGATGAAGATCCACCTCTTTCAACTCTCCCTGATTCAAACAAAGTTCGTATACTCTCAGTAATCTAGTTTAAATCATGCTTTTATCACTCATATATATAAATAAAGAAAGAAAGAAAATTAAAAACGATAATTACAATTGCATGCACCTTAAATTTGGTGCTGATATAAATAGCGTAGATGATTCTACGCAAGTATTCAAAGAAATCCAATACCAAACATATCCAAAACTCAGCCTGGAATTATGAGAAGTAATTAACAAATTAAAATATAGTTAATTATTGCATGTCTAATTAATTAAGGTTACGAGGGGTAGTCTATTCCATGCTTATTTTAAAATAAAATAAAATAAACCCTCCCTTAACAATTATTTTTTAAGGTGGAGTCCCCTTAAAAATGTCCCTCCCTTAACCAAAAGTGGAGTCCCTTTAACAATCCCCATTTATATCTTATAACATTACGATCTGAACTCACAAATTTTGCCACTATTACATTATATAAACATTTATGCTTTCAATACGGTATCAAACCATGCCTAACTCATAACTGAGCCAATTTCTACATAACATTATTTTTACGATGATTAAATTTGGAAGTATGCTCCTCCAATATAACGAAATATATAGTTAATTAAAGGATAAAACTATTCTAAAATGAAAACGAAATATGGATACATATAGATAAGCTCTTCTCAGTTAGAAACATGTACAAAGCATTTCTTAGTTTTTTCCCCTTTTTTACGTTCAACTTCTTATATTTAATTAGCCATGTAGATCACTAATTAAAATTATTTAAATGAATTAAACTATTCATTGTTCACAGATCCATCAATAATCCTTTAAAAAATATGACATTTTAATGTACATACACACGTATAATATAATCATATTAATAAAATAGTAATGTTGCTTATTCACTCAAGCATATTAAAAGATATTTCACATAACATAATATATTTGTATTATTACCAAGAAAAATCATATATTATTTACATATATGCAATACCAACAAATTTAATTTATAATTTTTATTTGAGTCAAGACACTATTATTCATGGAGATATGTAGTTTGTGAGAATTGAGCCATCAATCTTATTTTCGAGCATCACATTTCATTTTTGTTTAAGATTATTATAATGCAATAAAGTTATCATATGCTTGGCAAGGGAAACTGGTATTTACAGTGATTCATAACACTTCGATTTCTTATTATAACAGTTAATAAATACATACAGGTACAGGAGACTAGATATGGATTTACCACTATAATGGTTTTTAGAGTAGATCGAGACTACATAACACTACGCAAGGTGCTCCACTTCTCTTCTACTTACCAAAAGTAGAACCAAAAGAAAACAAGACAATGCTAGTTGCATGAGGCAACCACATTACCAGATGACAACTCCATGCAGGGAGGGAAATGACACCAACCAAGTTATAGAACCGCACACATATCAGCTGCAGCAAGATGACTCACTACAACAACTTACATACATTAAGATTACAAATTAAAATAAAAATGAAATGGAAAAGCCATAAAATTTGACTGCTATCTTAGCAAAGCTTTTAACATATGTGGGAAACACTACAAATCAATCCAGCAACCAATAAAAGAACCAAAGCTAGGATAACAACATCACAAAATAAACTTGACATATCAGAAAACATCCAAGACCTTCAATGAAGACAACAAGTGGCCAAGCACAAGTAAAGACTAACAAAATCAATCATTTCATATACAAATTACCATGGGATGAGCAGATGAACAAATAGGATGTGCAACAAAACTCAAAAACAACAGCTAACCACTGTATCTCGGCTATCATCATGGTTAAAGGTATTGGAGGAGCAGCACCACCAATGATAATAAACATTGACCCGCACGTACCACCCTAAACAAACCCAACAACAGACCTAATAAACAAAACAACAAAAACTACCAATAAAAAGGGAAATGCAGGACACCAGCATTGAAGACACAAAGATCTTACCGTACCTAAACGATAACTACAAAGCCAGAATTATACCGAAACATGCCTCATATGTGGTAAATAGTCACATCGGCCAAGAAGTTAATTTGGGTCTCGGAGTCCTAACTAGATCTAAACTCTAATCATTCATCAGAGCCTGAGAAAAAGGGCAGCTAAGGAGAAGAATCAAGTATTAGATTAAAGGAACTTAGACAGTAGGGTTTGTGTGGACTGCTTACAAAAAAACGGTATAGAGAAAGCTAGGTTTAATTGAGAGGGAGACGAAGTAGAGAAGTGAGGCAGAAGGTAAGAGAAATGTACGAGAAAAATATATGAGGAAATTTAAACCTAGTCCTCATTACCTTGTTTTGTTGAAGTTTTTTAATTGTATTCCGAAAGTTATCATATATTACATAGTAAATTATATATTTTAGCACTAATTAAATTATAAACAATATATTATGTAATGATAATACCATCTGCAATGCATAGATTACACACTTGTTAAAAATTATAATCCAAACAAGATTTCTATTTCAAAATGATTTATATAAATTCAGAAAAAGGTAAAAACTTGTAGGATATCTCAAGAGTCATATCGTAAAATTATAGTTAAGCAACGTCACATAAATAAAATAAAAATATTCACTACAACAAACCAAGGTTTCCATAGTGTTTAAAAAATGCTATTTTACGCTAACATAGCATTTCAGAGATCGCTGTGGAATGACATGCGATAATAGACTATCAACTTCAACTAGCAAATAGCAAAAACGCTATTAAAAAGCTATTTTTTCATAGCGTTTTCGTAGTCCTATTAGAGGGAAATACTAAACGATATGTTACATATTTTCATAGTGTTTTAATGACGTCAAAGGACACTAATGGACAAAATTACCCTGCTTTTGCATGCCTTTGGATAAATGCTATTTTATGTTATAGTTTTGTATAGCGTTTTTAAAACCCTATAAAATGTAGTATCATTATTTCAGATTTCTCTTTTCCCCATATACAATATCCTTTCAAATTTTATTAATGCTAAAAAAATATTACGTATTTTCACATATATTATGTCAAACAGAAATATGTAAACTAAAACATAATAGTTCATATCAAGCAACCATCCATACACACTGTTCAAGAAACTTTTTCAATGTTCATACATATTATCTAAGTAATATTTCCTACATCCATCCATACATATAAAGTCTGCACAATATTCATACATATAAAGAGGGCCAAAATTACATTATAAAAGGATGTTGAGCACTTCCAGCATGGTGCTACCTACTTCAAAAGTCTTTAGTCACCTACAAAAATTGAAAAAGGAATGAAATAGACATCCAAAGGAATGTACATTAATATCTTACAACCTTGCTCTTTAATCTTCTTCAAAATTTCAAATGTTCAGTCAAACATAGACATTTTTAAAGTAACATAGTCCAAAGTAACCCCATAACTTTACCTCCATGCATGAAAGTATACCAGAAAATTGGACATAATAAGATGTCCAGAACATGTAAACATGTTACAAACTGCATAATTCTCTTAATTTATTCAAATTCAGTTCGATATAGCACATACAGGACTCAACAAACACCACACTCAAACAATAATGTAATATCAGCAATGAAAACCTTAAACACACTACGAAACTAATGGATATTTTCCTTCATATGTCATTAGATTTCGTGATAAGTTACTTGATTATTTTTCTTTGGGTATTTTATGGTGATATGTATAGATATGGGTACAAACCTGATGGTGTCTATCATACTCCTTTTTCTACAGATCTAACTACTCAACATAATACAAAGTTGTAAAGCCAACAGCCTTACAAGTATCGTGCACCTTATCTTTAACTACCTTCGTATTTAGCATAAAATCTAACTTTAAAATTTTAGTAGTGTCAATGAAAAAAAATTATTGGGACTCTTGTATCCTTGAAAGTGAATATACAGTTCGTATAAACCATTAAATGTATCCATCCATATTCTCATTAATGTAAACAAAGTAATAAGTATTATAAGTGTGGGTCATGTATGACAGGTGCGCATGAATTTATGAAATAATTTTACTTTCAAACATTGTGTTACGTCGCTCGAGAGAAAATAGATCTACAGGATTTTATTTATTGGTGTATAACCCAAGGTCGATGAATCAGAGTACTAGTTCCGAAAAAAAATTAGTTTTAGAATTCTATAATATCA
Source organism: Allium sativum (assembly GCA_030737875.1). Taxonomy (NCBI): domain Eukaryota; kingdom Viridiplantae; phylum Streptophyta; class Magnoliopsida; order Asparagales; family Amaryllidaceae; genus Allium; species Allium sativum. The sequence continues at coordinate 35,037,676 of JASFAX010000020.1, read as the reverse complement.
TCATTATGAATAATGCACCACTTGTATCTTAATTTGAAATTATTCTAAAATGGAAAAAGAGGGAAAAAAAGATGGACAATATAATTAAAATTTGAAAGATGTCAGGGTAGAGACATGCATACATAAAATACAAAAAAGACTACGGTTCACATACACAAAATATGAAATTTTATATATTCCAATGTACAAAGATGCATGTAACATTTTATTGAATGTACCCCCCATATTGTAAATGGGATGACAACAACAAAGAATGACCTTCAACTTTCAATCTACTGGATGAAAATTCTGTTAAGTTTTGGAACATGGATAAAAACAAGGGGAAAATACAGTTACATAAATATTTGAAGCAACACACATGAATATTAATGGTCAGTATACTCTAAAAACCCTATATCATGATGTTCAAAACATTCTTTCAGTGCACACACTGAAAGTCACATTTTCACTTTTTTTTCCAACCATATTTATACTTAACCAAATTTATCAACAAATATATTGATGTATCATATTCATAATACGAATCTAACATTGGAAAACATGGGCCGAACAGATTCCATATACGTCATGTATAAAGTTTAAACATTTAAACCAAACCAATTTTAATAAACTAAAATAATTAACACATATAGAATTTCAAATGATATAACGTTCTCACCAAAACAAAAGTCCAGACAAAATCTAATCAATAAAATCCCATACATGACCTTTGTTCGTTGTCCACGTTTCAAAACTCATTATCGTCTAGTCTAGTATTTTAAAATAATGGTATTCCTGAGTATGTATCGTCTGTTTAGAACAGTAGTGTATACATGCTTTGATATAAAAAAATTAGTTCATAAGGTGCATAAAGATATGCCAGAAAGCAATTAGAAGCATTTTATGTAAATGTAGTGGATGATGATGGGACAAATGAAAATAACATCCAAAATATATGCAGATGCAAAAGAGTGAAATTAAAATTGTCAAAAAGGGTGTGACGGGCTGTCAAGAGAAAAAAAATGACACAAAAAAACCACAAAAAAAGATGCATAAAAAGTTGGCTTAAAGTTAAGTATATTACCAAATGAAGACACTTGGTGTTGAATATCAGAAATCTCTCTCATTGCCTTTTGCAGTATTAATGCATAGAAAATGTAATCAATTGTGCCAATAAAAGAAACGGTAAAACTGTCTTCTGCTCTGTGCATAGAGAGTGTCCTGGAAAGCTTCCATGCGGTAATTGAGGAAAACGGTGCAGTCAACCTGGACACAAAGTGCAACTGCTTGATGCCCTTCAGGTCCTGCTGTGTTTTTGAACCCTACCCCAATGCACGTAAACCCATCTTCCATAACAGCTGTAATAATATGAAAATCCCCCGTTAATATTTACTGCATGTTTCAGTGTAAAACTGACTGCCTACCGAGCAAAACTTATACATGTGCCTACTGAATGTGGCTGTTAAAAATGTTGTTGTTCCAATGCTAAAGTTCTTTGATCCGGTCGTGATTGCCTTTTCTGATCCATCTCAGTACATGGTATCATTTTTAACTCTCTTCTGATAGTCACTTGCTCATCGTATACCCTAGCCTTCACATAAATCACGTATTTGCACATTAATATTTTTTTGTTATTGCTACATTTGAGTTTTCATGGAATAATTGACGAAGGTAATTCAAATGAGTAGCTCATTTAGACAATGCACACTGAATTTGAAAATGGAGACTTTAACTCAGATTGTGTTTTGATAACCATCAACGCATCCTACCTTAAAAACAATATAAATTAAACCCATCTTTTTACAAGTATATAAAATTGTTTCTCAAAAAGGTTAAGTAGGTGTTGTAAATTTCTTCCCATCAATTACTAAATCTATTTTTTTCGGATGTTTTATAAATGTCAAAAGTTGAATCGAATATACGCAAAAATTGTATTATATGTCAAAAAGATAATATCAATTTACAGTACAAATATTTATCGTGCATTATAATCGTCCTTGTAACGCAAAATAATTGGTGAGTAGTTATTTGTCATGCAAAATATCACAACATATAAATATTTCCACTACCAACACTTGTTTGTGAAATAGCACAAGATAAATGTAAATCTATTGTGTTACACATCAAGTATATGCTGAATGTTTGCAGTGTGACGACCCGCATTCTATGCATTAGGGGATCGTAGAATATTTATTTCTATCTCATGCAAAGTCGTATATCCATGTAACTTTGGGAGAAGACTATTGGGGTCATTTCCCATGTTCATGATTTTTGCCAATTTTTAAATGACTGTTTTGCCCCTAGCTGATCTTGTTTTGGCCATAACTTTTGATTGGTAAGGAGTTTTGACTAGAAACCACTTCCATTGGATTTGGATGATGGTTTACAATCCCGTAGATTGGTCACATTAGCCAAACGGACTTACCATTTGGGAGATATGGCTGAATTAAGGTTTAAAGGGTGAAAACAGCTTAACCGGGCCAAATAGGGTGATTAACAGTTAGGCCCATTGGGGGATTTCGGGATTAGAGCTTTATAAGGGCTGATTAGGGTTAGGGAAACCTTTTCTTTTTCATTTTTCAGCCGCCACTAACACCCTTTCAACCATATCAATGGCCTCCACTTTCTAGAAGACTTTCAAATCACTTTCTAATTGAAGATTAAGTTAATCAACATCAAATCAAGGCAAATCAACATCAAATTAGATGCAAAGGCTACTGTGTGCATTGGAATTCGTGCTATTTAAGGAATCATTTCAGATCTGAGTTTATATTGTGGCTAAGGTGAGTGATTAACATTGTTTTTACACTAATTATGGCTAATTAGGGGTAATTAGTGTTAATTAGCGAATTTATGTATTAATAAATTCTGGAAAAACGATTAGAAATTCTTAAACACTGTTTTAGACCTCTGTTAGAAGTTTGGCTTAATTTGGTTAAGTTTTGCTAATCCTATCATTAGATTTGCTTAAACATGCTTAAAGGGAAAATATGAGTTTTGGGTATGTTTGATCCATTTTGACATATCAAATTGTTGTTTTGGTGTTTGTGGTCGATTATACATGTTGCTATAGCTTTGATTCACCACTAAGAGACGATTGTTAGGCTACGGATCAGTGCAGTGGGGTAGTCATTACTCCATGGGGTAGAGTAATCGTAGCATGGCTATGAGCCAGTGCAGTGAAGTCGTCATGACTTCATGAGGCAGAGTTGACATAGCAAGGACTAGTGGCTATCGATCAGTGCAGTGGAGTCACCATGACTCCATGAGGCAGGGTGGTCATAGCAAGGATTTGAGTGATCAAAGCAATGGATAATGTATGCTTTACGCACTTTGTGAGAGATGTAAGGATGGTTGCTATGCTCGATTGTTTGGCATCAGTATGACATGCACACCGCCTCCCCCGTATCTTTACACCATATGTTAGTGTCACCTTAGAGTATTGTACATCTTGTTGCGCTAACTCTTTAGTTGCAGGTCCAGGTTTAGTATACCTGTTATTGTTTTTTTTTTTTTTGCTGCTTATTTCTCATACAAGACTTTTGTCTGACCAAGAGTTTTATGTCTCTTCTTATTACTTTGGGTGCTCTTAAACGGGCAGACTAGAGACTGGTTAGGTGGAATGCACGAGTAGCTGCACCGGAGATGAGCATGAGGCTTCCACGTATGATATACATAGATATTATCCCTGTGTCGCTGTTGGTCACTACTTTGGGTATTAGTAGTGTACCTTTCTTCTTTTGCTATAGAGACAGTTCTCCAAAGTTGTAATAATGATGATGTGGAATATAAGCTGTATTTTGAATTTCCGCTGCTATGATGATTATGGTTTAGTTCTCATCTTATGCACTATCTCGCCTGTTTTATGTCAAGTACGTTATTATTATATTTTATTACATACGCTGTGAGACATTCTACAGGTTCCTTATTAGTTCAAATTTCCTTCTTTCCTTTCTTTGGCGACTGCACCATGCTGGTTGGACATCGGAACAGCGCACTTTCATTGCAAATGTCGACTGGTACAGGGCGGGCCGTCACATTTGGTATCAGAGCTCTGGGTTACGTAGTTAACCTAGGGAAGACACCAGGGAGAGATATTACGTATATGAGAGCGCGTATTTGTGATATTTTGGTTTTCAAAATCTATACATATATACTATTAGTATATTTAAGGATGAAGTCGCACTGCACTGGCACTATTGAAGAGATGGTTAATCGTTTTCTCCTTACAGATTGAACGATGAGCCGATATACTAGGGGTACTGGCAGAGGAGCTGATAATGGAAATGATCCTATTATGAGGACGATGTTCACTGACTTCATGAGAGAGATGCTTAGAAATGTGCAAGGAGCAGTTCCTAACTCTGCAAATGGTGGTAGTGCAGTGGTGTAGGCGCCTAGGGCCAATTTCCCCAAGCTACGCAAGGATAACACTAGCCGTGGTGGGAAGCCGTTCCACGGAACGGAATCGGCTACAGAAGTTCAGGATTGGTTCGATAGTTGTGAGCGTATCTTCGAATACTTAGGTATCGAGAATGCGATGAAGAGAAACCTAGGATCCTGTCAGCTGCAAGGATAGGCGATGAATTGGGGGAATGCTATTAAGGCAGCTACTCCAGAGAATCAAGTTACATGGGATCAGTTTAAGGCCCAATTCAATGAAAAGTTTATCCCAGCTGCTCAGAAATCAGAGTTGTTAGGAAATTTCTGAAGCTTAAGCAGGATGGTAGGGCGGTCTCGGAGTATATTGCTGAGTTCGATACTTTATCGAAGTATGGATTATCTCTTATCGACACTCCCGAGAAGAAGAATGAGAAGTTCATAACAGGCTTAGATCAGTACTTGGGGGAAAGGCTTATAGACCATATCGATGAGACGTTTGAATCGATTGTGGGGAAAGCTTTGAGATCATAGAGTTTATACCCTAAGTCGAAGACTGAGGTTGCATCTGCAGAGGAACCAAACTGCAAGCAAGCGGTGGAGGCAAGAATGGTTCTCAGAATATGAGAAAGCAGAATCATACCAAGGATGACCAGAAGGAAAAGAATAAGAAAGATGTTGAGTGCTTTAGCTGTGGCAAGAAGGGTCATTATGTCATCATTCAAGTTATGCTTTCTGTTTATGATGTTCCTGTTCGAGTATTGTTTGATACTGGAGCTTCACAGATCCTACATACCTAGTGACCTGGTAGATATGTTAGGATTGGAACCCGGGATAGTCGATAGACCTTTAGCGGTGATGAACCCGATTGGTGGTTCGACTAGCCTTAGCATGATTTGTCGTAATGTGATCATATCGAGTCATGGATGCATGTTTGTTTGTGATTGCTTTGTTTTGGGCTTTACTGGGTTTGGCATTATTTTAGGAGTGGATTGGCTCCAAAGGTACGGGGTGGTGGTAGACTGTGAGTGATTTTTGGTGATAGTTAGAGCGGATGATAGGCGGAGGGTAGTGTTTGGTAGTCTACCTAGTGATGGGGTAATGGATAGTTTTCCAAATTCCCTTGACATCCCGCATGATGAGTTGTCAGATGTGTCCGTGGCTGGCTAGTATCTGGATGCCTTCGAGGAAGTGAACGGACTTTTACCACACTGAGAGATTGAGTTCCGTATTGATTTAGTGAAAGATGCCAGGCCTAGTGATGCCACTTCGTCGTATGGCTCCAAGGGAGCAGCGCGAGCTCGGGTGCAAGTAAGCGATCTTTTGAAGAAGGGATTTATCAGAAGAAGTGTTTCTGAGTGGGGAGCACCAGTTGTGTTTGCTACCAAGGCAGATGGTTCCCTTCGATTGTGTGTGGACTACCGCGAATTGAATAAGGTGACGAGGAAGAATAAGTATCCTCTACCGCGGATAGATGATTTTTTTGATCAGTTGAATGGCGCAAGAGTGTTCCCCCAGTTGGATCTCGCGATAGGTTTTCATCAGCTTAAGGTGGAAGTTGAGAGTATAGCTAAAGCGGTATTTTGGACGGCGTCTGGATTTTATGTTTGGTTGGTCCTGCCATTCGGGTTGACCAATGCACCAGCATATTTTGTGGATATTATGAATAGAGTATTCCGAGATCAATTGAATATGTTTGTTCTTGTGTTCGTAGACGATATCTTCGTTTATTCGAGGATAGAGAAAGAACACAAGGAACATTTAAGGATAATAATGGAGGTGTTGAGAAAACACCAATTGAAAGCAAAGTTTTCTAAGTGTCACTTCTGGAGGAGGGAAGTGAGATTCTTAGGCCATGTTGTTTCAGAGAATGGTATTGCCATGGACCCTGCAAAGGTGGCTACGGTACAAGATTGGTCTACGCCCGAGAATGCAATAGACATAAGAAGTTTCTTGGGGTTGGCTGGATATTATTGCAAGTTTATCCAAGACTTCTCCAAGATAGCGGCACCGTTGACTCAGTTGACCAAGAAAAATCAAACTTTTGTTTGGGACGAAAAGTGCGTGAATGCATTTAAGAGTCTAAAGGAAAAGTTGACATATGCACCAGTGTTAGATATTCCTAAAGGGAATGAAGAGATGACGTTATACACAGATGCATGTTGTATCGGACTAGGTGTTGTGTTGATGCGTAACAACCCATATTTTTTAATAACATGTTATAACATAAATCAAGGCAGAATTAAATGTTAAAATCTGAATCAAGGGAAAAGGGCTGTGCCATTGCGTTCGTCTCGGAAAAATACGCGAAATAGAGACCAAGTTTTCGAAAATCGGAGTCCGTATGACCAAGTTATGACCCGTCAAAGTTTTCAGAAAATTTCAAGTTCAAAAACAGTTCAAATTTGAATTTAAGATTCAAATTCAGCCAAAACAGACTGGGCGGGAAAATTCCCGCCCAGACAGGTCGACAGGGGAGTCGACATTAGGGTCGACCTCCCCCCCAACCAGGTCGACACTAGAGTCGACTTGGGGGTAGACCTGGGGGTCGACCTCCCTGGTCGGCCAGGTCGGCTTGGTGCACCTATTTTGGCTGTTTGGACCTGTTTTGGAGGCTAGTGATGGGAATTGATGGCCCAGATCTGAATTAGGGTTAATCCTATGGTCTAAATTAACCTAATCATATATAAAAAGACCCTAATACCTAGCATAAATCATCATAAATCAATCCTATAACTAAACTGTGCCAGAATGTTTAATCATGGCCTCTACCCTCTTGTCATAGCCTCCATCTTCATTCATATGAGAGTTCCTAAGCTTGTTTGAGAGTTTCTAAGCTTGATTTAAGGCCAAAGTTCGATATTTCTTTATCAAAGCAAGGATCTTTTGCTTGTTTCTCAAGGGTTTTCATTGGAGCTTATCATTTAGGAGTATTTAGAGTTGCTAGTGGCTTCGTCTCAATCTTATTTATATTTTATAAGTCTTCATAGCATTGTAAGCCCTATACTACTCCTAGATTCTAACTATGAAGTTAAATGTGACATGTTGCAAGTTTGAGTTTGGGCCTAAGTATGATATGTGCTTTGATTCTAACCTGTTATGCATAGGTTTATTCTATGCATGTTTGTAAAGCTATCACCTTGACCTTGTGGGCTAAAAGCTATAAGCTTTATGTTGAAATGTTGCATTATGCAACATGAGAACTCTTATAACCCTTATGATAACTTGCATATAACGTTATATGCGAACTTCTAGTCATCATTCTATGTCACCTAGGACCATGTATCACCTATTCGCTAAGTTTGAATGTTATGCATGTTTTGAGGCTTATAATGTAACATGCAAGTTTAAATGAACATATTTATGCCTCATATGCCACCATGTTTAACTTGTGGCCAACCTCATTAACTTATGTTTTTTTTATCATGCTTTTGCCAAGTTCCCTCTTTTGATCTATGTTATGTTATGCGAAACGTACATGCGATGGGAATGCGTTGGGTGTGGGTAATATTAATGACATGAAAACAAGGTTTTAAAATATGACATGAACATTGACTTGTGATTATGTTTGTAAACATAATGATGGACATGACACTTAGAAAATATGAGTGTGGCCAACTCGAGGTTGGGTTGAGTTTGTAGCATAAATCTAGCCGGAACCGACCTGCTTAACTAGTGGCTACAAGCAATAGGACCCAATGTGAGTAGTCGGTCATGTCGCACTTGAAACCCGAGGTTAGACTAAGTTGTGGTGTAAAGCTACCCGGACCCGCCCGGCTTAACTAGTAACCACAACAAGGTTTAATGTGAGAGGTTGGGTGCATTAAATTAATTAATGCCACATGATAGGGTTAAGTCATGGACCACTTGAATACTTAAACAATTAAACACGATGGGTTGATGGGGTTAAGTCATGAATCTTGGGTACACTTAACCAACTTGATACTTGATTGGATAGGGTTCACCACATTTAACCCGTTAGAAACCCTAGTTACGTGGTCCTTTTCATCAGTATACCTCTTGATTGTATCATGGTACCCTAGGGACTAGACTAGGGTGGGGCACGATTACTGGGCTGACATGTAAGCGACCAAAACGATGGCTGAGAAGGTGCGCCGGTGTAGGTTCAGGCGGACTGTGGACGTGCACATAGTTTGGAGTTGAAAAAGCAGATACGGGCACCAGTAGGTTTAGACTATGCGTGCTCGATTTGTGTCCGTGGTTGGCACCCTAGGGCTTGATACACCCTAGGGTGGACCTAGCACAGTTTGACTACACTTCGTGATTGGGCTGTATGACACCGACACTTAATGAGTAAGGCTTTTAGGGAGCCGATCGACTAGACCGCATAGTTGGGCCTTGATTTAGGTCACCTCATGATATTGGGCCAGCTTTGGGCCAAGGGATCATTTCTTGTTTATACTTGACATGGGTTGGAATACTAGTACACTTGGTGCAAAAACTTAACCTTGTATATGCGATGTCACACTTGATCTATCTTATTAACTTTTCACCATGCTAGTTATCACCCTACATCTCATCTCTGTTTTACATGTCCAGTTAACTTTATTAGTTTTTATACTAATAGTAGATAGGACTTACCAGTCTTTTGACTGACCCATTTTCTTTCGCCTCTTTTCTTCCGTTCCCCCCCCCCCCCAGGTTTGCAGGGTGGGAACACTAGTACCTAGCTCGGATCTTTAGCTGCTTTTCTGGATAGCTCATGTACGGTTTGGTCTTGAGCATGCTATGGCTTTATTCTTCTTTGGGGATAGTTACTTTATGATTTTCTTTCCAGTTTTCAGTTGATGTTTCTAGACTATGTTTTGTGGAAAATAATGACCAAGTACTTTGATGTAACTTGACTATGGTTTTGAAATGCTAGTTTTATTCGCTGGTTTATTTACAATGTTTTCTACTTATATGTTCTGCCTTGTGATATCTGCATGCATGATTACCTCGTTTAACGCCCCTCCAAAGCTAGTGTGCTTGCAAGAGTGGCATTGGTGGAGGTGGGGTGTTACATTTGGTATCAGAGCATAAGGTTTACAAGATTTGAGCAAAAGGTTTTTAAAACTTACCTTTTGAAAAACTATTTTCAAAACCAATTAAGTATTTTCCAAGAAAAAGTCTAGTTATTTTAAAAGGCTATTCCCCAAAAGCCATTAACACTATCCTTCGTTTCCTTGTTCTGAATCTATCTTTTTCTTTTTCAGTATGGCCGATCTTAACCTTCCTGAAGGAGTAACCATTCCCGGATGGTTCCGGAGGTGCTTGGAAGCTAGGGCCAACGATTTGGGCCCAGCAAACACCCCCACCGTAACTGAGGTCCCTCCTCCTCCTCAGAATCCACAAGCAGATTTCGCAAAGATTTGCAAAGACTTTAGGGCGATGGGGGGCAAGAATTTTATTGGGACGGAGACTTTTGTGGAGGCAAGAAATTTGTTGAAACTGAAGATCTCTTCGCTATCTTTGATGTGGAAGACCATAGAAAGGTTTTATTGGCAGCATGGCTATTAAAATAAGAAGCTGCTTATTGGTGGGAGGTCACCAATGCTACTAGGCCTATAGAGACTTGGGCCGACTTTAGGACGAGGTTTGGGCTTAAGTTTCTATCATCTACTGAGGCGAATCTGCAATTAGAGAAGTTTATATCTTTGAAGCAAGGGGACATGACATTGAGGGAGTATGTGAATAATTTTAACCAGCTTGCTTGATTCGGTTTGGACATTGTTAATACTCCCCAGAAGAAGGCTTTACGCTTTGCACGAGGGTTGAATGAGCCATTACAAGGTTTAGCCCTGTCCCATATACCCATGGGGGCCACTTTTGAAGGCCTAGTGGACATGGCATTGCTTCAAGGAGACGATAAGAATGGCAAGAAAGAAGTCAAGCCCAATGAGACTCAAGCCAAGAAAACGGACTCCAAGTGGGGAGGAAACCAGAGCATTCAGAACAACAAGGGCAATAAGGCCAACAACAACAAGGCGAAGGACCCAAGAAAATGCAACTTCTGTGGGATTGTTGGGCACATAGCCAAAGATTGCAGAAAGAAGAAGAGGAAGTTGGGCGAATGCTTTCACTGTGGAGAGCCTGGAAATCTTAGCAAGGATTTCCCCAAGAAGCAAGGACAAGGGCAAGGACAGACTCAGCGTGCAGGACCTTCTGGAGGGCAAGTGCATGCTCTCAACACTGCTCCAGTTCAGGACCGAGGTAGTATTTCTGTAGAAAGCCTTGTTTATATTTCTGATTATCCTGTTCGCACCTTATTTGATTTTGGCGCATAGCATAGTTTTATTTCTTCTGATCTTGTTGAAAGTTTGCACCTAAGTACTAGTCTAGTTGAGGATCCCGTTAGTGTTTCAAATCCAATTGGGGGTTCCGCCCATCTTTCTATGATTTGTGTGGATTTGAAGATTTCTATCTTGACCGTGGAATTCACGTGTAATGCTTATATTCTCGGATTCACAGGATACGGGTTGATTTTGGGCATGGATTGGTTATCCAGTTATGGAGCCATTCTCGATTGTGAGCATAGGGTGGTGAGGCTCATGACTCGCCTCGGTAATACCCTAGAAATTTCTTGTAACCCTAGGGGTCCCGTCATGTTATGTTATCTTGAATCCCTTGACTCGTCCATCGATGATCTGCAATCTGTAAGGGTGGTCTGAAACTATCCTGATATCTTTGAAGAAGTTAACGGGTTACCCCCTAAACGAGAGATTGATTTCCGCATTTATCTAGTCGATAATGCCAAGCCAGTATCATTGCCCGTTAGGCACATGGCCCCAAGTGAAAGAAGGGAGATCAGTAAGCAAACCAAGGAGTTGCTTGAGAAGAATTTTATTAGGCGAAGCATTTCTGAATGGGGTTCTCCTGTGGTATTCGCTACTAAGGCGGATGGTTCGCTTCGTCTGTGTGTTGATTATCGAGAGTTGAACAAGCTAACAAAAAAGAATAAGCACCCGTTACCGAGGATAGACGACCTCTTTGACCAGCTTGTTGGTGCTTATGTTTTCTCTCAGCTCGATCTAGCCACCGGATTCCATCAGCTTAGAGTGGTTGAGGATAGTATTGATAAGACTGCGTTTAGGACTCCAGATGGATTCTTTGAATGGCTAGTCATGCCATTCGGTTTGACTAATGCACCCGCCTACTTCGTAGATTTGATGAGTAGGGTGTTCACGGAGTTCCTTAACAAGTTTGTAGTTGTCTCCGTGGATGATATCCTGATCTTCTCAAAGGATGAGGAAGAACATGCTAGACATCTCAACGAAGTGATGGATACGCTTAGAGCTCATCAGTTGAAAGCCAAGTTCTCCAAATGCCATTTTTGGAGAAAGGAAGTTCGGTTTCTTGGACATATAGTTTCTAAACAAGGCATAGCTGTGGATCCTGCGAAAGTGGTTGCGGTTCAAGACTAGAAGACTCCTAGGAATGCAACCGAAGTAAGAAGCTTTCTCGGTCTGGCGGGCTACTATAGGAAGTTCATCAGGGACTTCGCTAAGATTTCAGCCCCTCTTGCTAGGTTGACGATGAAGAACTTAGTCTTTGCATGGGACTTAGAATGTGAGCTTGCTTTTCAAAGGCTCAAGAGGGCCCTTACTACAGCCCCAGTTTTGGCATTACCCGATGGCGGTAAGATGTTTACCGTGTACACCGATGCATGTGGCACGGGGTTAGGCGCTGTTCTGATGCAGGGAGGAAGAGTGATATGTTATGGGGGTAGGCAACTTAAAGTTCATGAGACGAACTATCCCACTCATGATTTGGAGTTGGCGGCAATCATCTTTGCTCTCAAATCCTGGCGCCACTATCTTCAAGGCAAAAGGTTTGAGTTGTATATTGATCACAAGTCGCTCAAGTACCTCTTCTCGCAGAAAGATCTGAATCTAAGGCAGCAAAGGTGGATGGAATTCCTGGCATCTTATGACTTCGAGATAGCTTATACCCCTGGCAAGGGTAATGTTGTGGTAGATGCATTAAGCAGAAGTAGGTTGACTTTGAGTCCCTTGTTTGTTGAGATGAGGAGCCTAGAGTTCTTGGCAACCTTTGATTTCACACCAGCTGTTGAGTCGATGACTGGTTCGTTAGCATCTCTTAAGCTTAGACCTATACTTCTTGATCAAGTAGGGACTTCGCAGAAGGAAGATCCGCAGATAGTCGAGATAATGTACAAGATAATTCGTGGTGAGACGTCTAGTCACCTTGCTAGATATACTATTGATGACAAGGGTTGGCTAAGGCGTGATGGAAGGCTATGCGTTCCACAAGTAGGAGACTTGGTGCATAAAGTTCTCGAGGAAGCACATCACTCGAAGATGACTATACATCCTGGAGGAGATAAGATGTATAGGGATATGAAGTGCATTTTCTTTTGGCCTGGAATGAAGAAGGATGTGGTAGAGTATGTTTCAAAGTGCATGGTGTGCCAACAAGTGAAAGTCGAGTCGAAGAAACCCGGTGGGCTATTACATCCATTGGAGGTCCCGCAGTGGAAGTGGGAAAGTATCTCTATGGATTTTGTGGATGAATTGCCTAGGTCAAGGAAAGGGAATACGAGCATATGGGTCATAGTTGATAGACTTACGAAGAGTGCTCATTTCATTCCAGTGAAGAGCAAGAGGACCGCATCATGGCTAGCATCTGTTTATCTTCGAGAGATAGTGAGATTGCATGGGGTTCCTTCTAGCATAGTTAGCGATCGTGACCCTATCTTCACTAGCCAGTTCTGGAATAGTTTGCAAGAAGCGATGGGTACGCGATTGAATCTAAGTACAGCCTATCACCCCCAGACAGATGGCCAAACCGAAAGGGTGAATAGAGTGCTAGAAGATCTCTTGAGGCTTTGTGTTCTTGACTTTGGTGGTACTTGGGAAGACCACCTCCCTCTTGTAGAGTTTGCTTATAATAATAGCTATCAAGCTAGCATAGGGATGGCACCATTTGAAGCTCTGTATGGGAGGCCGTGTAGGTCACCATCTTGTTGGTGGGAGACAACGGATAGTCTTATACTTGGGCCCGATATGATACGGGACACATCCGAGAAAGTTGAATTGGTGAGAAGACGGATGAAAGCGGCCCAAGACAGACAGAAATCCTATGCTGACAAGCGAAGGACAGATTTGGAATTCGAAGTTGGAGATATGGTTTTCGTGAAGGTTTCTCCTTTGTGTAATGTGGTTCATTTTGGAGCAGTGGGGAAGCTGACACCAAGGTTCGTAGAACCCTTCCCTATCATAGAAAGAATTGGGAAGCTGGCTTATAAGGTGCAATTGCCCAAGAAGCTGGCCGGAGTGCATAATGTCTTTCATGTCTCGCATCTCCGAAAGTGCCTACATGAGTCCGCTGAGGTGGTTGAACCTAGCATTCTTGAAGACATAGAGGTGGAGAAAGAAGCAACCCTGAGGCGAGCTCCGATTCGTATCATGGAAACAGAGACAAAGAAGCTAAGAAGCAAAGAAGTTAAGCTTGTTAAGGTGCAATGGAGTGAAGCAGAGGAAGACGCAACTGGGAAACCGAGGAGAAGATGCGTGGGCTTTATCCATTTCTTTTTGAGGGTACATTTTCAATCTCTTCTCCTAGTGTGTATATCTTTCTTTTGCTATCCATGTTTATCTAGTTTATCTTGTTTCGTAAATCTTGTCATGAGAACCTTAGGTAGAAACCCTTGGTTGAAACATGTATTTGAAACATGTTATGCTTGATGTTTGCCAGTGGTTGCAAGTGTTTGCAAGTGGATACTCGTGGATGCATGATACACGTTAGGCACTAAGATCGGCTCACACACTTTCATACCGCATATGCATGAGTTTTTATGCTTATTCATGGATGAAACTTGTATGCTATCACATGGATGTTGCATATGGATGGATGTTATGTGCACTCATGTAGAGACTATAAGTTATGTTAGGAATTCACATACATATGGACTCATTACACTAACATATTTTGCATTAAGGAGGTTTACTGAATCAGTAACCGCCTGATTTTCGCATTAGATAAGTACATATACACACACCTTTGCATATGTTCATACGGCATTTAGAATCTTTTAAGGACAATGATTACTTGTGGATGATGATTTGAGAAGATGGATGATGGATGGTAGGATACGTTCTTCCAAACTTGAAGATTTCGGGGACGAAATCCTTGAAGGTGGGGAGGATGGAACAACCCGTATTTTTGAATAACATGTTATAACATAAATTAAGGCAGAATTAAATGTTAAAGTCTGATTCAAGGGAAACGGGCTGTGCCATTGCGTTCGTCTTGGAAAAATACGCGAAATAGATTCTGAGTTTTCGAAAATCGGAGTCCGTATGACCAAGTTATGGCCCGTCAAAGTTTTCAGAAAATTTCAAGTTCAAAAGCAGTTCAAATTTGAATTTAAGATTCAAATTCAGCCAAAACAGACTGGGCGGGAAAACTCCCGCCTAGACAGGTCGACAGGGTGGTCGACACTAGGGTCGACCTCCCCCCTAACCAGGTCGACGCTAGAGTCGACCTGGGGGTCGACCTCCCTGGTCGGCCAGGTCGGCCTGGTGCACCTATTTTGGCTGTTTGGACCTGTTTTGGAGGCTAGTGACGTGAATTGATGGCCCAGATCTGAATTAGGGTTAATCCTGTGGTCTAAATTAACCTAATCATCTATAAAAAGACCCTAATACCTAGCCTAAATCATCATAAATCAATCCTATAACTAAACTATGCCAAAATGTTTAATCATGGCCTCCACCCTCTTGTCATAGCCTCCATCTTCATTCATATGAGAGTTCCTAAGCTTGTTTGAGAGTTTCTAAGCTTGATTTATGGCCAAAGTTCAATCTTTCTTTATCAAAGCAAGGATCTTTTGCTTGTTTCTCAAGGGTTTTCATTGGAGCTTATCATTTGGGAGTATTTAGAGTTGCTAGTGGCTTCGTCTCAATCTTATTTATATTTTATAAGTCTTCATAGCAATGTAAGCCCTATACTACTCTTAGATTCTAACTATGAAGTTAAATGTGACATGTTGCAAGTTTGAGTTTGGGCCTAAGTATGATATGTGCTTTGATTCTAACATGTTATGCGTAGGTTTATTCTATGCATGTTTGTAAAGCTATCACCTTGACCTTGTGGGCTAAAAGCTATAAGCGTTATGTTGAAATGTTGCATTATGCAACATGAGAACTCTTATAACCCTTATGATAACTTGAATATAATGTTATATGCGAACTTCTAGTCATCATTCTATGTCACCTAGGACCATGTATCACCTATTCGCTAAGTTTGAATGTTATGCATGTTTTGAGGCTTATAATGTAACATGCAAGTTTAAATGAACATATTTATGCCTCATATGCCACCATGTTTAACTTGTGGCCAACCTCATTACCTTATGTTTTTTTTGTCATGCCTTTGCCAAGTTCCCTCTTTTGATCTATGTTATGTTATGTGAAACGTACATGCGATGGGAATGCGTTGGGTTTAGGTAATATTAATGACATGAAAACATGGTTTTAAAATATGACATGAACATTGACTTGTGATTATGTTTGTAAACATAATGATGGACATGACACTTAGAAAATATGAGTGTGGCCAACTCGAGGTTGGGTTGAGTATGTAGCATAAATCTACTCAGAACCGACCGGCTTAACTAGTGGCTACGAGCAATAGGACCCAATGTGAGTTGTCGGTCATGTCGCACTTGAAACTCGAGGTTAGACTAAGTTGTGGTGTAAAGCTACCCGGACCCGCCCAGCTTAACTAGTAACCACAACAAGGTCTAATGTGAGAGGTTGGGTGCATTAAATTAATTAATGTCACATGATAGGGTTAAGTCATGGACCACTTGAATACTTAACCAATTAAACACGATGGGTTGATGGGGTTAAGTCATGAACCTTGGGTACACTTAACGAACTTGATACTTGATTGGATAGGGTTAACCACATTTAACCCGTTAGAAACCCTAGTTACGTGGTCCTTTTCACCAGTAACCCTCTTGATTGTATCATGGTACCCTAGGGACTAGGCTAGGGTAGGGCACGATTACTAGGCTGACATGTAAGCGACCAAAACGACGGCTGAGTAGGTGCGCCGGTGTAGGTTCAGGCGGACTGTGGACGTGCACATAGTTCGGAGTTGAAAAAGCAGACATGGGCACCAGTAGGTTTAGACTATGCGTGCTCGATTTGTGTCCGTGGTTGGCACCCTAGGGCTTGATACACCCTAGGGTGGACCTAGCACAGTTTGACTACACTTCGTGATTGGGCCGTATGACACCGACACTTGACGAGTTAGGCTTTTAGGGAGCCGATCGACTAGACCGCATAGTTGGGCCTTGATTTAGGTCACCTCATGATATTGGGCCAGCTTTGGGCCAAGGGATCATTTCTTGTTTATACTTGACATGGGTTGGAATACTAGTACACTTGGTGCAAAAACTTAACCTTGTATATGCGATGTCACACTTGATCTATCTTGTTAACTTTTCACCATGCCAGTTATCACCCTACATCTCATCTCTTTTTTACATATCCAGTTAACTTTATTAGTTTTTATACTAATAGTAGATAGGACTTACCAGTCTTTTGACTGTTTTCTTTCGCCTCTTTTCTTCCGTTCCCCCCCCCCCCCCCCCCAGGTTTGCAGGGTAGGAACACTGGTACCTAGCTCGGATCTTTAGCTGCTTTTCTGGATAGCTCATGTACGGTTTGGTCTTGAGCATGCTATGGCTTTATTCTGCTTTGGGGATAGTTACTTTATGATTTTCTTTCCAGTTTTCAGTTGATGTTTCTAGACTATGTTTTGTGGAAAATAATGACCAAGTACTTTGATGTAACTTGACTATGGTTTTGAAATGCTAGTTTTATCCGCTGCTTTATTTACTCTGTTTTCTACTTATATGTTCTGCCTTGTGATATATTGTAACAACCCGTAAAATGCGAGCCAGTTTGAAATTTTTGTTTTGGCAATTATAGCGAGTTTTGTTTATTTAAAATGATTTATTTTAAATAATATCGACAATAAATTTATTTTGAATAGAATTCGACGTATATATTTATATACGTCGTCGTTAGAATATAAATAATTATATATAATTATAAAAGGAATTGAAAATAGCGCGGTAGTTCGAAAATTCGATTTCTAATTTCAAATGAATATACAGAATTCAATATAAGTCAGAATTGAACGAAACAAGAAATATTTGAATCTGTATAACTATATCTTTGTAACGAAGTTAACAAACTGAGATTTCATCTTAGCAATGATAAGATATGTCCAGTTTAAAATTAGAAATAGTCGCTGTGAAATTTATATATATTTTTATATATATAAGGCCCTTAAAAATAGCAATTTTGCAGATGACCTCGGATTTCGACGAAACCACTTTTGTTGGGTCCGCAGTGTCAAGTTATTGCTAGGTTTCAAATTTCATAATTTTTCGAATCAATATGTGAGCGTGGCAAAAGAAAACGCGTTTGACCAGTTTTTGTCGATTTTAATCGAATGGAAATTGGCCATTTTTCAAACGGCCTCAGAATTAGACGAAACTAGTTTTGTTAGGACCGTATCGTCAATACGAAGCTAGAAAATATTTTTCTGGAATTTTTCTAGTTAGTATGTGACCCCGGTAATTTGAAATGTACGTTTAAAATTCAATATAGTGATTTAAATGTAAATTAAAAGGAAACTGATCGAAACGGTCGATTCAGCTTGCGGTACATATCCCATTGTGTTCGGAATGGGGGTGAAACGCTATAGACGACAGGCGGTGGGCCTCGTTTCGAGGTCGTATGAAAAGTCAACTTAGGAGAGAGAAATTAAATTAATAATAAAAAAAAAAAAAAAAATATCTCTTTTCCCCTTTTAACCAGGCCCCCCCCCCCCGACTAAAATCATTCGAGCATATAAAAAAAAAAAAAAAAGAGAAATCAATTGCGCCTGGCGACGACCATCGCCGACGCCCCGTTCATCGTCCACCGCGCCATCGCCACCTTCCCTCCGCCCCACCATCGTTCATCCCCTTCGATTCCTTTTCCCCCTCAAACCCTAACACCGATGGAACCCCAAACCGCCTAGCCGAGCTCCGCCGCCACCCTGGATGGACACCCCCGTGACCTGCAGACCTTCGGCACCTCCGTCGCTCGAGGATCGAGGCCCCCCCCTTCCGTTCTGACGATGGCGCCCTCCCCAAATGCCGCGACCCCATTCCCTCCTCCAGCCGAAGTCGATGCCCCCCCCTTTCTTCGTTACAGTAAGTTTTTTTTATTTTATTTTTATTTTAATCTATGAACTAATTTCGATTTTAAAATGATTTTTTTTTTTTCTGATTTTTATTATGTTAAAATACTGATTTTTATGATGTTAAAATACTGATTTTAGTTATAGTAAGAAACTGATTTAGGTAAAAAAAAAAAAAAATATAATATAAAACTGAATTTTATATAATGTGAAAACTGAATTTTATGTTAATAGAAAACTGTTTTTTTTTTTATGTTAATAGAAAACTGTTTTTTTTATGTTAATAGAAAACTGTTTTTTTATTATGTTAATGTGAAAACTGAATTTTATGTTAATAGAAAACTGAATTTTATTTTAGTATAAAACCGATTTTAAAAGCAAGATAAAAACTGATTTTGTTTTTAAAGATAAAAATAAGAAAAACTGATTTTAAAAGCAAAAGTAAAAATCATATTTTTATATGTTGAAAGCAGAAATAAAAATTCGATTTTTATATATTGAACTTTGAAGTAAAAATTCGATTTTTATATATTGAACTTTGAAATAAAAATTCGATTTTTATATATGGAACTTTGAACTAAAAATTCGATTTTTATATATTGAACTTTGAAATAAAAATTCGATTTTTATATATTGAACTTTGAAGTAAAAATTTGATTTTTACATATGTAGAGAATACGGGCAACGAAGGCGAGTTGGCGAAGATTTCCTGCATTAGAAGTGCCGTGGAGCTAGGATAGCTATAAGTGAGAATTTCTCACCTTTCAATTTAATTTTTCTAGTTATATATATACTAGGATGCAGACGGTGCTTAGTAGCACCCGACACAATCGTCCACAGACCATGGACTTGTTTGTTTGGTTGTTTGGTGATTGATTGCGGTATTGGTTTGAATGTGGTTTGTGGTGTGAAAAATCGAATCGATAAATTGGTTAGGATTAGACGTGCGCCGTTATAAGGCGAAGGAGTAAGGCTAGGTTAGACTCTTACTCCAAATTTTGTGGTTTGCATAACGAAAGTGAATTTGATTGATGTGTGAATGGCGTGGGCCTTCACTAGACCGGGGATAAGGCTAGGCCTTGTCCCGTTTCTAGTATCGTGCCGTTATGCCGCCGAAATTTTCTAAAATAAGTTAGAAAAATAAAAATAGCATTTTATTTAACGAATGAACTGAATAGAAATTGATATGTTAAAAATAAAATGTGTTATCGTTAAAAATATAATTTTTAACGTGAATGTGAATAAATAAATATTCATTTACAAACCAGACGGTTTGTTTATGTACACCTATTTGAATGACGTTGATTGGGTCGATAAATTTTACACATCGCCTAACTGCACAAATAAAATATGTGTTTGATTGTTTGAAACCCCACACGGGTGTTAGGATGAAATTTGAAGTTCACTCATCCTGATTGATTAAATATGTCGATCGATTGATTGACAAGCTGCTATAAGCGTTAAATGTCTATATTTGATGCTTATACAGTGTAGTGCACTTTGGTTGATGGTTGATTATTCATCGTTGTTGATATATACATGTGTTGTAGAAAATCCATATAATTAACATTATATGGTAATTGATTGGGCCTCATTCCAGTTTCGAAAAAAAAAAAATATTTGAAATAGAAATATTTGAAAAAGAAATATTTGAAATAGAAATATTTGAAATAGAATATTTGAAAATAGAAATATGTGAAGCCGTGAGGATTAGATTGACGCCATTTTGACGTGAACGATATTTATATCGATTTTATTCATTTTAAAATGAATATTGAAAAGTGATTTCGAAATCGAATATTTTGAAATGAATTGAATTGAAAACGATTTCGAAATGAATGGAATTGAAAACGATTTCGAAATGAATTGAATTGAAAACGATTTCGAAATGAATTGAATTGAAAACGAATTCAAAATGAATTGAATTGAAAACGAATTCAAAATGAATTGAAAACGATTTCGAAATGAATTGAATTGAAAACGAATTCAAAATGAATTGAAAACGATTTCGAAATGAATTGAATTGAAAACGAATTCAAATGGAATTGAAAGCGAATTGAAATGAATTCAAATTGAATTGAAATTTGAATTGAATAGAAATGAATTTTGAAACGAATTTATAAAGAAGAATTCAATTTTGCTTTGAATTGAAATGGAATTTGAAATAGGTTTTGAAACGATTTTAAAACTATTTATGTAATTCGTTTTAAATAGAAATCGACGAAATATATATATTATATATATTATATATATAATATAACGGCCTGAATAGAACGCGCCGCGCCGCGGCAGTTCGTGAATTTCGACCATTTATTTCAAACGGACATTACGGGAGATCCGACCGTCGGATTCTCCTAAAACCGGAACCGTTGGGTTCGTATCGAAAAGAGCTTTCTAATGAATGTTAGAAATTTGAAATCTAACGGTTGGATTTGGAGATACGTCCAAATCAAATTCGAAAAAGGTCGCTGTAAGTGCAGTTCGATGGCCGTTGATGGAAATCGACTGTACGGGCCTTGATAAAATTATTAAAAATAGTAATAATTTGTGTAAAATCAAAAAAAAATGATTTAGAAAGATTTGGGATGAAAAACTCCATATTTGAAAAGATAAAAATAGATTTTTATCGAAATGAACTAGTTTGAACTAGAATTATAATTCTATTTATTTTTAAATAAATAAATTGAATTCGAAAAGGGTTTTAAAAATAACCAAAATTTCCAATGATTGCATTGGAGTGGATTTGAATCGAAATTGTCTTCGGAATATTTCGATGTTGGAATTCGTGATTATACAGGTGTTGTTATGGAAATTTGAAAGATATATATTTGTATCGTTATTTCCAATACGACATTTGTTAGTCGTAGAATTCGATATTGAATATAAGCCGATATATTTTCTATTCAGAGCCTTGTATTGAATATCGAATGTGATTTGGGTTTGTCGTGAATGGTGTCTTCACTAACACTGTTCTTGAACCCAGTTGAGAAAAGATTAAATCTTTTTATTTAGATTTAATGAAGTGTACCAATTAAATGATATTTAATTGGAATTGAATTGATATTGATTTTTGGGGTTTATCGTGAGCAGTGTTTTAAATAACACTTGTTCTTTAACCCGATAATTAATGGAATGTGATTTTGGGTTTATCGTGAATCGTGTTTTTAAATGACACTGATTCTTTAACCCAGATAATGATTAAAACTAAGTGGAGTTTTAATGAATCTTTAATTAGATTGAAAAGATCGAGAATGGAGTATCACCAGTTTTGCTCCAGGCGATAGTTAAATCTTTAATTAGATTTGAACGTGAAATTTAGAAACTAACTGTCGGTTAGCCAAGCAGAATGGTTTTCTGGATATTGATCTGATGTTGGTTTCGGCCTTCGGGGTTAATATTTGGGGAATTATTCTCTTGATTAATTTACGGTTAGTGACTAATGAGTTGGAATGAGGCGTATGTTGTGTTTGTGTAACACTTTTATAATATATACGCGAGTTATTCGGAAAGACCGGGTTTATCCCATTCTGAATAACTGATACGACGATAAGTCTAAGATGAAGACGATGGTCGAAGACCGGAGGTCTTCACGTCGTTTGGGTGATAACTGATGATCTTGATTGGGCTGTACACCCAAGAAGATGGAAACAGTTAGTGATCGTCCAGACGTACTTGGAGATCGATGGATATGCGGGGTACTAGGTGCCTCCGGTTTCGTTCAGACCTAGGACGGACTTGTAAATGGACTGTGTGTCTGACATCGGATTTCATTCTGTGTGACTGATATCGGTTGCATAGGATGGTTTGCCTGTGTGGCATGCTAAGATGCAAATGATCAAGGCTTCTGTTGAAAAGCAAAGTCTTGTGGTGATGATCAAAGCACGGCCTTTGTGGCGTAGCTTTGTGTAACGTTTACCTCGCGTGTTTCGCACCAGGTATGAACCAAAAACGGGAGACGGACCTCAGGGAGGACTTGCGTTTCTTTCTAGCTAGAAGTGGCGTCAGTGGTTTTACACGCCCTGACGAGTTTGACTTATGTGGTTGTTGCTGTTGCGAGGCGCCTCGGTTATATCGGTTTCGGCCGAATGCATTCTGGTCGGCTGACGGACCAGACTTACACCCCATAGGGTGGGGAGACGTATTGTTCAGGCATAATAATCCACTCCGTGTGGACCGGCCCTGACGATCCAAGGCTTGCCTGCGCGCTTGCCTGAGACATGGGCTAGATTGTCTCGAATCGGTTGAGGACTATCTTTTGCCTCGGTTCATAGATGGAAACCCAATTTCCAAATACGAGACTTTGCGGTTTTGATTGTATATCCTATATATGGCGACATAGTGGGATGGGGCGCTCATGCCGCCTATGATTGATACTTATGATTTGAAGTGTTTTATATACTATGCACTTATAATAGTATCAAATGATTTGTTTTAAACGTATCAAGCATTCTTTGGCTGTTATAAGGGAAAACCCTATCCTCGACTGCGTTGCATTGTGTGATGGGACCTGGGTCTTATAACAGCTTCATTTTTCTTTATTTAGCATTGCGCTGTTGGTTTTATGCACTGGTATTCTTGGGAGGAAACCCGTTCCGTGTTATACGGCGTGGTCCCTTGATTTACCTAATGATTTGAAATAAAGATTAATAACTGTTTTAGTTCTCACACCAGTCACATGACTGACCTGGAGTTTATTGTTTTAACCTAAACTCTGGGTGCCCCTATTTTCGACACGGGCAGCTAGTAGTTTTGGTTTTGCAGATTTATATTCACAGGATCCTGGTTTACAGCTGGAACGATATCCGGAAAGCTTTGTATCCGTATATCTCATTCTAGTTGTGTATTGTATTATTTTCCGCTGCTATGTATTTAAATGTAATTTAAATCTCTGATATTTCTGTGTAATATTCTTTTATACTCTGTATATTCTTGTAATCTGATGCATTGTTGTAATATACAATGAAACGTTCTTCTGTATGCGTTCTGCTGTGGTTTGTTCTCGAACTATCCGACGCTTTCCTTTACGGGGAGGTTGCGGGTCTTTACACGTGGTATCAGAGCTTTGGTTTACAAAGCTCAGAGAACAAGACACATTAGAACCATACGAAAGAATTCATCAGATATTGGATTAGTAATATCCAACGAGAATGACTCGTTAGAGATGGGATCAGTAGTATCCTAGAACGAGTGTGAAGAGTATATTTTTCTAATGAAACCAAATTTTTGTTTTGAAAATTTAAAATCAATTATTCGTATTTGATTAGTTTTTATATTGATTTGGACAGTCCAGTATATAAAGATTTTGCATATACGCCTTGCAAACGTGTATTTGAAATTTTAATATATTGGATAGATATAGCATCACACTCTAATCGCCCGGAGATGATTTTGATGATGGAGCTCCATCATTAGAATTTATGTTCGAGTGACGAAAGTGGGTTTTCTATATATTTCCTATTGACTGGTGTGAGAACCAAAACTAGATAGGGCTTATTGTTGTGATTTGACATCAAAAATCTGATTTTTGTATATGTATCAAAATTATGAATTTGAAACTCTAAATCAACTAATTGATTGATGTTTGTGTTGTTGATTTATTTGTTTGCTAATTTTGAACCATTATGCCTAACTGAATCAAATATTGGATTATATTGAAAATTGGTCGCATTTGTTTGCATATACATATATATCATTGAACAGGTCATAGCAAGGAGGCTAGAGCCAGAGAATAAAATTTGTTTGCCCGACAAATAGGTACATGTTTACTACATAATTTACTGTTTTGTTTGGGTGATGATGATTTTGTGAGCCTATTGGCTAGCCGCTTGGCTTTTTCTTTTTCTTTTTGAGATCTGAAGGACCGGGGAAGCTATTTGAAATTCCCCGATGCTCCCGGTGCAGGGGAGGTTATGGCGAAATTTTTCGAAAATTTAGGGTGTTAGCCAAATTTTTGAAATTTTAAAAATTCTCAGAAACTAAAGAGTTGGAGAATGAAAGCCTGATCGAACATAGAGTTGATTAATCAAACCATTTTCGACTTTGTTCCTTTTCGGGGACGAAAAGTTTTAAGTGGGGGAGATTGTAACAACCCGTAAAATGCGAGCCAGTTTGAAATTTTTGTTTTGGCAATTATAGCGAGTTTTGTTTATTTAAAATGATTTATTTTAAATAATATCGACAATAAATTTATTTTGAATAGAATTCGACGTATATATTTATATACGTCGTCGTTAGAATATAAATAATTATATATAATTATAAAAGGAATTGAAAATAGCGCGGTAGTTCGAAAATTCGATTTCTAATTTCAAATGAATATACAGAATTCAATATAAGTCAGAATTGAACGAAACAAGAAATATTTGAATCTGTATAACTATATCTTTGTAACGAAGTTAACAAACTGAGATTTCATCTTAGCAATGATAAGATATGTCCAGTTTAAAATTAGAAATAGTCGCTGTGAAATTTATATATATTTTTATATATATAAGGCCCTTAAAAATAGCAATTTTGCAGATGACCTCGGATTTCGACGAAACCACTTTTGTTGGGTCCGCAGTGTCAAGTTATTGCTAGGTTTCAAATTTCATAATTTTTCGAATCAATATGTGAGCGTGGCAAAAGAAAACGCGTTTGACCAGTTTTTGTCGATTTTAATCGAATGGAAATTGGCCATTTTTCAAACGGCCTCAGAATTAGACGAAACTAGTTTTGTTAGGACCGTATCGTCAATACGAAGCTAGAAAATATTTTTCTGGAATTTTTCTAGTTAGTATGTGACCCCGGTAATTTGAAATGTACGTTTAAAATTCAATATAGTGATTTAAATGTAAATTAAAAGGAAACTGATCGAAACGGTCGATTCAGCTTGCGGTACATATCCCATTGTGTTCGGAATGGGGGTGAAACGCTATAGACGACAGGCGGTGGGCCTCGTTTCGAGGTCGTATGAAAAGTCAACTTAGGAGAGAGAAATTAAATTAATAATAAAAAAAAAAAAAAAAAATATCTCTTTTCCCCTTTTAACCAGGCCCCCCCCCCGACTAAAATCATTCGAGCATATAAAAAAAAAAAAAAAAGAGAAATCAATTGCGCCTGGCGACGACCATCGCCGACGCCCCGTTCATCGTCCACCGCGCCATCGCCACCTTCCCTCCGCCCCACCATCGTTCATCCCCTTCGATTCCTTTTCCCCCTCAAACCCTAACACCGATGGAACCCCAAACCGCCTAGCCGAGCTCCGCCGCCACCCTGGATGGACACCCCCGTGACCTGCAGACCTTCGGCACCTCCGTCGCTCGAGGATCGAGGCCCCCCCCTTCCGTTCTGACGATGGCGCCCTCCCCAAATGCCGCGACCCCATTCCCTCCTCCAGCCGAAGTCGATGCCCCCCCCTTTCTTCGTTACAGTAAGTTTTTTTTATTTTATTTTTATTTTAATCTATGAACTAATTTCGATTTTAAAATGATTTTTTTTTTTTCTGATTTTTATTATGTTAAAATACTGATTTTTATGATGTTAAAATACTGATTTTAGTTATAGTAAGAAACTGATTTAGGTAAAAAAAAAAAAAAATATAATATAAAACTGAATTTTATATAATGTGAAAACTGAATTTTATGTTAATAGAAAACTGTTTTTTTTTTTATGTTAATAGAAAACTGTTTTTTTTATGTTAATAGAAAACTGTTTTTTTATTATGTTAATGTGAAAACTGAATTTTATGTTAATAGAAAACTGAATTTTATTTTAGTATAAAACCGATTTTAAAAGCAAGATAAAAACTGATTTTGTTTTTAAAGATAAAAATAAGAAAAACTGATTTTAAAAGCAAAAGTAAAAATCATATTTTTATATGTTGAAAGCAGAAATAAAAATTCGATTTTTATATATTGAACTTTGAAGTAAAAATTCGATTTTTATATATTGAACTTTGAAATAAAAATTCGATTTTTATATATGGAACTTTGAACTAAAAATTCGATTTTTATATATTGAACTTTGAAATAAAAATTCGATTTTTATATATTGAACTTTGAAGTAAAAATTTGATTTTTACATATGTAGAGAATACGGGCAACGAAGGCGAGTTGGCGAAGATTTCCTGCATTAGAAGTGCCGTGGAGCTAGGATAGCTATAAGTGAGAATTTCTCACCTTTCAATTTAATTTTTCTAGTTATATATATACTAGGATGCAGACGGTGCTTAGTAGCACCCGACACAATCGTCCACAGACCATGGACTTGTTTGTTTGGTTGTTTGGTGATTGATTGCGGTATTGGTTTGAATGTGGTTTGTGGTGTGAAAAATCGAATCGATAAATTGGTTAGGATTAGACGTGCGCCGTTATAAGGCGAAGGAGTAAGGCTAGGTTAGACTCTTACTCCAAATTTTGTGGTTTGCATAACGAAAGTGAATTTGATTGATGTGTGAATGGCGTGGGCCTTCACTAGACCGGGGATAAGGCTAGGCCTTGTCCCGTTTCTAGTATCGTGCCGTTATGCCGCCGAAATTTTCTAAAATAAGTTAGAAAAATAAAAATAGCATTTTATTTAACGAATGAACTGAATAGAAATTGATATGTTAAAAATAAAATGTGTTATCGTTAAAAATATAATTTTTAACGTGAATGTGAATAAATAAATATTCATTTACAAACCAGACGGTTTGTTTATGTACACCTATTTGAATGACGTTGATTGGGTCGATAAATTTTACACATCGCCTAACTGCACAAATAAAATATGTGTTTGATTGTTTGAAACCCCACACGGGTGTTAGGATGAAATTTGAAGTTCACTCATCCTGATTGATTAAATATGTCGATCGATTGATTGACAAGCTGCTATAAGCGTTAAATGTCTATATTTGATGCTTATACAGTGTAGTGCACTTTGGTTGATGGTTGATTATTCATCGTTGTTGATATATACATGTGTTGTAGAAAATCCATATAATTAACATTATATGGTAATTGATTGGGCCTCATTCCAGTTTCGAAAAAAAAAAAATATTTGAAATAGAAATATTTGAAAAAGAAATATTTGAAATAGAAATATTTGAAATAGAATATTTGAAAATAGAAATATGTGAAGCCGTGAGGATTAGATTGACGCCATTTTGACGTGAACGATATTTATATCGATTTTATTCATTTTAAAATGAATATTGAAAAGTGATTTCGAAATCGAATATTTTGAAATGAATTGAATTGAAAACGATTTCGAAATGAATGGAATTGAAAACGATTTCGAAATGAATTGAATTGAAAACGATTTCGAAATGAATTGAATTGAAAACGAATTCAAAATGAATTGAATTGAAAACGAATTCAAAATGAATTGAAAACGATTTCGAAATGAATTGAATTGAAAACGAATTCAAAATGAATTGAAAACGATTTCGAAATGAATTGAATTGAAAACGAATTCAAATGGAATTGAAAGCGAATTGAAATGAATTCAAATTGAATTGAAATTTGAATTGAATAGAAATGAATTTTGAAACGAATTTATAAAGAAGAATTCAATTTTGCTTTGAATTGAAATGGAATTTGAAATAGGTTTTGAAACGATTTTAAAACTATTTATGTAATTCGTTTTAAATAGAAATCGACGAAATATATATATTATATATATTATATATATAATATAACGGCCTGAATAGAACGCGCCGCGCCGCGGCAGTTCGTGAATTTCGACCATTTATTTCAAACGGACATTACGGGAGATCCGACCGTCGGATTCTCCTAAAACCGGAACCGTTGGGTTCGTATCGAAAAGAGCTTTCTAATGAATGTTAGAAATTTGAAATCTAACGGTTGGATTTGGAGATACGTCCAAATCAAATTCGAAAAAGGTCGCTGTAAGTGCAGTTCGATGGCCGTTGATGGAAATCGACTGTACGGGCCTTGATAAAATTATTAAAAATAGTAATAATTTGTGTAAAATCAAAAAAAAATGATTTAGAAAGATTTGGGATGAAAAACTCCATATTTGAAAAGATAAAAATAGATTTTTATCGAAATGAACTAGTTTGAACTAGAATTATAATTCTATTTATTTTTAAATAAATAAATTGAATTCGAAAAGGGTTTTAAAAATAACCAAAATTTCCAATGATTGCATTGGAGTGGATTTGAATCGAAATTGTCTTCGGAATATTTCGATGTTGGAATTCGTGATTATACAGGTGTTGTTATGGAAATTTGAAAGATATATATTTGTATCGTTATTTCCAATACGACATTTGTTAGTCGTAGAATTCGATATTGAATATAAGCCGATATATTTTCTATTCAGAGCCTTGTATTGAATATCGAATGTGATTTGGGTTTGTCGTGAATGGTGTCTTCACTAACACTGTTCTTGAACCCAGTTGAGAAAAGATTAAATCTTTTTATTTAGATTTAATGAAGTGTACCAATTAAATGATATTTAATTGGAATTGAATTGATATTGATTTTTGGGGTTTATCGTGAGCAGTGTTTTAAATAACACTTGTTCTTTAACCCGATAATTAATGGAATGTGATTTTGGGTTTATCGTGAATCGTGTTTTTAAATGACACTGATTCTTTAACCCAGATAATGATTAAAACTAAGTGGAGTTTTAATGAATCTTTAATTAGATTGAAAAGATCGAGAATGGAGTATCACCAGTTTTGCTCCAGGCGATAGTTAAATCTTTAATTAGATTTGAACGTGAAATTTAGAAACTAACTGTCGGTTAGCCAAGCAGAATGGTTTTCTGGATATTGATCTGATGTTGGTTTCGGCCTTCGGGGTTAATATTTGGGGAATTATTCTCTTGATTAATTTACGGTTAGTGACTAATGAGTTGGAATGAGGCGTATGTTGTGTTTGTGTAACACTTTTATAATATATACGCGAGTTATTCGGAAAGACCGGGTTTATCCCATTCTGAATAACTGATACGACGATAAGTCTAAGATGAAGACGATGGTCGAAGACCGGAGGTCTTCACGTCGTTTGGGTGATAACTGATGATCTTGATTGGGCTGTACACCCAAGAAGATGGAAACAGTTAGTGATCGTCCAGACGTACTTGGAGATCGATGGATATGCGGGGTACTAGGTGCCTCCGGTTTCGTTCAGACCTAGGACGGACTTGTAAATGGACTGTGTGTCTGACATCGGATTTCATTCTGTGTGACTGATATCGGTTGCATAGGATGGTTTGCCTGTGTGGCATGCTAAGATGCAAATGATCAAGGCTTCTGTTGAAAAGCAAAGTCTTGTGGTGATGATCAAAGCACGGCCTTTGTGGCGTAGCTTTGTGTAACGTTTACCTCGCGTGTTTCGCACCAGGTATGAACCAAAAACGGGAGACGGACCTCAGGGAGGACTTGCGTTTCTTTCTAGCTAGAAGTGGCGTCAGTGGTTTTACACGCCCTGACGAGTTTGACTTATGTGGTTGTTGCTGTTGCGAGGCGCCTCGGTTATATCGGTTTCGGCCGAATGCATTCTGGTCGGCTGACGGACCAGACTTACACCCCATAGGGTGGGGAGACGTATTGTTCAGGCATAATAATCCACTCCGTGTGGACCGGCCCTGACGATCCAAGGCTTGCCTGCGCGCTTGCCTGAGACATGGGCTAGATTGTCTCGAATCGGTTGAGGACTATCTTTTGCCTCGGTTCATAGATGGAAACCCAATTTCCAAATACGAGACTTTGCGGTTTTGATTGTATATCCTATATATGGCGACATAGTGGGATGGGGCGCTCATGCCGCCTATGATTGATACTTATGATTTGAAGTGTTTTATATACTATGCACTTATAATAGTATCAAATGATTTGTTTTAAACGTATCAAGCATTCTTTGGCTGTTATAAGGGAAAACCCTATCCTCGACTGCGTTGCATTGTGTGATGGGACCTGGGTCTTATAACAGCTTCATTTTTCTTTATTTAGCATTGCGCTGTTGGTTTTATGCACTGGTATTCTTGGGAGGAAACCCGTTCCGTGTTATACGGCGTGGTCCCTTGATTTACCTAATGATTTGAAATAAAGATTAATAACTGTTTTAGTTCTCACACCAGTCACATGACTGACCTGGAGTTTATTGTTTTAACCTAAACTCTGGGTGCCCCTATTTTCGACACGGGCAGCTAGTAGTTTTGGTTTTGCAGATTTATATTCACAGGATCCTGGTTTACAGCTGGAACGATATCCGGAAAGCTTTGTATCCGTATATCTCATTCTAGTTGTGTATTGTATTATTTTCCGCTGCTATGTATTTAAATGTAATTTAAATCTCTGATATTTCTGTGTAATATTCTTTTATACTCTGTATATTCTTGTAACCTGATGCATTGTTGTAATATACAATGAAACGTTCTTTTATATGCGTTCTGTTGTGGTTTGTTCTCGAACTATCCGACGCTTTCCTTTACGGGGAGGTTGCGGGTCTTTACATATATGCATGCATGATTACCTCGTTTAACGCCCCTCCAAAGCTAGTGTGCTTGCAAGAGTGGCATTGGCGGAGGTGGGGTGTTACAAGGAGGTAGGATTTTAGCTTATGCTAGTCGTCAGATAAAACCGCATGAGAAAAGATATCGTACCCATGATTTTGAATTAGCAGCAATCATGTTCGCATTGATGATGCAGCGACATAAACAGCATGAGAAAGATTTGAGTTGTTTACCGATCATAAATCGTTAAAGTATCTTTTCTCTCAGAAGGATCTAAATCTCCGACAACAAAGATGGTTAGAATTCTTGACTTCCTACGATTTCGGTATCGCATATACACTAGGAAAGGGCAATGTGATAGCTGATGCATTGAGTAAAAGACATGCCAGTTTAGGGGATATGTTTCTAGAATGGAAGCAAATGAAGTACATCGCTGGGTATGATTTCAGACCATAGTGCAAATTGGATCTAGAAGTATTAGCAAGTTTGACAATCAGACCCACTTTGATTTAGCGGATCGGTTCCAGTCAGAGAGACGATCCTAAACTATTGGAAATCATCTCCAAGTTAGAGATGGGTATCGACGAGGAGATGAACAAGTTTGGCTTGATCGAGATGGATGGCTCAGAAAGAATGGAAGACTGGTTGTACCTAATGTCAATGGACTGAGAGATGAAGTGCTTAGAGAATGTCATCACTCGAAACTGACCATACATCCCAGTGGTAACAAAATGTATCGAGATATGAGGCAGACCTACTATAGGGAAGGGATGAAAAGAGAAGTTGGGAAGTTTATATCCAAATGCATGAATTGCCAGCTAGTTAAAGATGAGCAAAAGAAGTCTAGTGGTTTGTTGCAATCATTAGAAATTCCAGAATGGAAATGGGAACAAGTCTCAATGGATTTTATTGATGGATTACCAAAAACTAGATCGGGCCATGATAGCATTTGGGTGATTGTGGACTGATTGACCAAGAGTGCAAGGTTTATAGCTGTTAAATCGAATAGAACATCAACAAAATTAGCTAAACTGTATATGAAGTTGGTAGTAAGATTTCATGAAGTAACAAAAAGCATTGTGAGTGACAGAGACCCTTGTTTACTAGTGGGTTTTGGTAGAGCTTACAAAAGGCTCTAGGGTTAGAATTATATCTCAGTACCGCGTATCATCCTCAAACCGACGGTCAAACCGAGAGAGTAAATCGTATATTCGAAGATCTCTTGTGAGCTTGCATATTGGATTTTGGCGGATCATGGAATGACCATTTGCATCAAGTAGAGTTTTTCATATTATAATAGTTATCAATCCAGTATTGGTATGGCTCCATTTGAAGCTTTGTACGGAAGACCGTGCAACTCACCGTCATGTTGGTTAGAAATCGGTGAGAGGTTTGCGCTTGGACCAGATGTGATAAGAGAAACCTTAGACAAGATTGAGATCATCCGACAACGAATGAAGGCTTTCCAAGATAGGAAAAAGAGTTATGCTGATAAGAATAGAAGAGATTTAAAATTCTACATTGGCGACTTGGTGTTTGTCAAGATTTCTCCATTAAAGAGCGTGATACGATTTGGTAGGAGAGGCAAGTTAACACCAAGATTTGTTGGTCCATTCCCAGTTCTCGAACAAGTTAGGAATTTGACATATAAAGTTGAGTTGCCGGATAAGATGGCGGGAGTTCATAACGTATTTCATGTTTCCTAGTTAAGGAAATTCGTGCACGACCCCGATATGACTATTTCACCTAATCAGTTGGATGATATCGAAGTAAAACATGAGGCGGTTGGGAACCGCAAGCCGATTCATATTGTCGAGAACGATACGAAGCAACTTCGAAGGAAAGCGGTGAATCTAGTCAAAGTTCAGAGGGGTGAGAATGAGAATGATTGTACTTGAGAGACAGAGGAGAGCATTACGAAGATGTATCCAGAACTCTTTGCCTGGTAAGATTTTAATTGCAATTTAGTTTTTCGCATGTTAGGATAGACTTGTTTGTTGTTTTGTATGTTTGATTGTTGTGAATGGTTGGTAGGCATGCGGGAACCTTATTTGTTTCTTAGTTAAGGAATTTCGGGGGCGAAATTTCTAAAGGGGGGAAGAATGCAACGACCCGCATTCTACGCATCCGGGGATCGTAGAATATTTATTTATTTCTCATGCGAAGTCGTATAGCTATGTAACTTTGGGAGACGACTATTGAGGTCATTTCCCATGTTCACGATTTTTGCCAATTTTTAAATGACCGTTTTCCCCCTAGCTGATCATGTTTCGACCATAACTTTTGATTAGTAAGGGGTTTTAACCTGAAACCACTTCCATTGGATTCAGATAATGGTTTACGATTCCGTAGAGTGGTCAACTTAGCCAAACGGACTTACCATTAGGGAGATATGGCTGAATTAGGGTTTAGAGGGTGAAATACAGCTTAACCGAGCCAAACAGGGTTATTAACATCGAGGCCCATTAGGGGATTTCAGGATTAGAGCTTTATAAGGGCTGATTAGGGTTAGGGAAACCATTTCTTTGTTATTTTTCAGCCACCACTAACACCATTTCAACCCTATCAATGGCCTCCACTTTCTAGAAGACCTTTAAATCACTTTCTAATTGAAGATTGAGCTAAAAAACATCAAATCAAGGCAAATTAACATCAAATTAAAGGCAAAGGCTACTATGTGCATTGACATTCGTGCTATTTAAGGAATAATTTCAGATCTAAGTTTATATTTTGGCTAAGGTGAGTGATTAGCATT
Source organism: Allium sativum (assembly GCA_030737875.1). Classification (NCBI taxonomy): domain Eukaryota; kingdom Viridiplantae; phylum Streptophyta; class Magnoliopsida; order Asparagales; family Amaryllidaceae; genus Allium; species Allium sativum. The sequence continues at coordinate 35,003,889 of JASFAX010000020.1, read as the reverse complement.
GTTTTTACACTAATTATGGTTAATTGGGGTAACTAGTGTTAATTAGCGAATTTATGTATTAATAATTTATGAAAAAATGTTGAGAAATTCTTAAACACCGTTTTAGACCTTTGTTAGAAGTTTAGGTTAATTTGGTTAAGTTTTGCTAATCCTATCATTAGATTTGCTTAAACATGCTTATGGGGAAAATATGGGTTTTGGTTATGTTTGATTCGTTTTGACATATCAAATTGTTGTTTTGGTGTTTGTGGTCGATCATACATGTTTCTGTGGCTGATTGGAATATTTTATGAGTGTTTAGAACAGTTAGATTGATCAAAAACACCATCGTGTGGCACAAAACAGTCGCTGGAAGAGTTGCAGGAAAATTGTACAAGGACCGGATCGGATCGCGCCCCCCTCCAAACCGACCCGATCGTGATAACCACTTCAACTCAACCCGCTCGTGATCCAGGAACCCATCTCCGACCCGAATTGCTCGTGACAAGGACACCGCGAATCGATGCTTGGAACTACGACATACGAACCGACCCGATGCTTGGAAGGAAGGAGCGAGCCATGACCTGAACAGATGTACCATGAATGGATTTGAGGAACTCGACCCGACCCAGAGTGCTTGGGGAGGAGGACCAAACCTGAGGAGCTCGTCACGAACCGAACCGCCAGGTAATATGGACCACGACCTGGAGCTTGACCACGAACGGAAGGAGACCGAACTGAACCGGGGAATAACATGATTCATGAACTGATCCAAAGCAAGGTGAAGAGGAAGAAGAACACCGAACCGATCCGGAGAAGACTAATAAACCGAGATGCAAAGGTAGTCCAAATAGGAAGTTGTAACTCAAGATCCAGTTGGGAACCAACAGTTAACTTCATGAGTTGGGCTTTGTTGCGGGACGTGTGCTAAGGAGTTGTCGACATCCATAGCTTTGATTCACCACTGAGAGACGATTGTCAGGCTATGGATCAGTGCAGTGGGGTAGTTATTACTCCATGGGGGTAGAGTGATCGTAGCATGGCTATGAGCCAGTGTAGTGAAGTCGTCATGACTTCATGGGGCAGAGTGGACATAGCAAGGACTAGTGGCTATGGGTCAGTGCAGTGGAGTCGCCATGACTCCATGGGGCAGAGTGATCATAGCTAGGATTTGGGTGATCAAAGCAGTGGATATCGTATGTTTTACGCACTGAGTGAGAGATGTAAGGATGGTTGCTATGCTTGATTGTTTGACATCACTATGACGTGCACACCCCCTCCCCCGTATCTTTACACCATATGTTAGTGTCACCTTAGAGTATTGTACATTTTGTTGTGCTAACTCTTTGGCTGCAGGTCCAGGTTCAGGTATGGTTTAGTATACCTGTTATTGTTCTGTTTTACTGCTTATCGCTTATAAAAGACTTTTGTCAGACCCAAAGTTTTATGTCTCTTCTTATTAATCTGGGTGCACTTAAACGGGAAGACTAGAGACAGGTTAGGTGGTATGCACAAGTAGCTATACCGGAGACGAGCAAGAGTCTTGCACGTATGATATATATAGATATTCTCCCTGTGTCACTGCTGGTCACTACATTGGGCATTAAAAGTGTACCTTTCTTCTTTTGCTATAGAGACAGTTCTCCAATGTTGTAATAATGATGATGTGGAACATAAGCTTTATTTTTAATTTCTGCTGCTATGATGATTATGGTTTAGTTCTCAGCTTATGCACTATCTCGCATGTTTTATGTCAAGTATGTTATTATTATATTTTATTACATGCGCTGTGAGACATTCTACAGGTTCCTTATTAGTTCAAATTTCCTTCTTTCCTTTCTTTGGCGACCGTCCCGTGCTGGTTGGACATCGGTACAACGCACTTTCATTGGAAATGTCGGCTGGTATGGGGCGGGCCGTCACATTCGGTATCAGAGCTCTAGGTTGCGTAGTTAACCTAGGGAAGACACCAGGGAGAGATAGTACGTATATGGGAGCGTGTATTTGTGATATTTTGGTTTTCAATAGCTATATATATATATATATATATACTATTAGTATATATAAGGATGAAGTCACACTGCACTGGCACCATTGAAGAGATGGTTAACCGTTTTCTCCTTACAGATTGAATGATGTGCTGATATACTAGGGGTACTTGTAGAGGAGCTAATAATGGGAATGCTCCTGATATGAGGGCGATGTTCATTGACTTCATGAGAGAGATGCTTAGAAATGTGCAAGAAGCAGTTCCTAACGTTGCAAATGGTGGTGGTGCAGCGGTGCAAGCGCCTAGGGCCAATTTCGCCAAGCTATGCAATGATTGCACTAGCCTTGGTGGGAAGCCGTTCCACGGAACGGAATCGGCTATAGAAGTTTAGGATTGGTTCGATAGATATGAGCGTATCTTCGAAGACTTAGGTATCGAAGATGCGATAAGGAGAAAGTTAGCATCCTGTCAGCTGCAAGGACGGGCGTTGAATTGGTGGAATGCTATTAAGGCAGCTACTCCAGAGGATCAAGTTACATGGGATCAGTTTAAGGCCCAATTCAGTGAAAAGTTTATCCCAGCTGCTCAAAAATCGGAGTTGTTTAGGAAATTTCTGGAGCTTAAGCAAGATGGTAGGGCGGTCTCAGAGTATATTGCTGAGTTCGATACTTTATCGAAGTATGGATTATCTCTTATCGACACTCTCGAGAAGAAGAATGAGAAGTTCATAATAGGCTTAGATTAGTATTTGGTGGAAAGGCTTATAAACCATATCGATGAGACGTTTGAATCGATTGTGGGGAAAGCTTTGAGATCAGAGAGTCTATAGCCTAAGTCAAAGACCGAGGTTGCATCTGCAGAGGAACCAAAACTGAAAGCAAGCGGTGGAGGCAAAAATGGTTCTTAGAATAAGAGAAAGTAGAATCAGACCAAGGATGTCCAGAAGAAAAAGAATAAGAATGATGTCGAGTTCTTTAGCTGTGGAAAAAAGGGTCATTATGCTAAAGAATGTCGAGTGAAGCCAGCGGGCAGGAAGTGCTTCAACTGCGGCCAAGTGGGACATCACAAGGATAAATGTCCGCAAACCCCTAAAGAGAAGCAAATTATGAAAGCATATGCTCTTAATGTTGTTCCTTCTTCATCGAATGCCCCAACCGCGGCAGAGAAAGGAAAGAATGTCGTCATTCAAGGTATGCTTTCTGTTTATGATGTTCATGTTCGAGTATTGTTTGATACCAGAGCTTCCCATTTCTACAAATCCAGTGACCTGGTAGATAGGTAGGGATTGGAACCCGGGATAGTCGATAGACCTTTCGCGGTGACGAACCAGATTGGTGGTTCAACTAGCCTTAGCATGATTTGTCGTAATGTGGTCTTATCGAGTAATGGATGCATGTTTGTTTGTGATTGCTTTGTTTTGGGCTTTACTGGGTTTTGCATTATTTTGGGAGTCGATTGGCTCCTAAGGTACGGGGTGGTGGTAGACTGTGAGGGCTTATTGGTGACAGTTAGAGCGGATGATGGGCGGAGAGTATTGTTTGGTGGTCTACCTAGTGATGGGGTAATGGCAAGTTTTCTAAATTCCCTCGACATCCCACATGATGAGTTGTCAGATGTGCTCGTGGTTGGCCAGTATCCGGACGTCTTCGAGGAAGTGACCGGACTTCCACCACACCGAGAGATTGAGTTCCATATTGATTTAGTGAAAGATGCCAGACCTATAGTGATGCCACTTCGTCGTATGGCTCCAAGGGAGCAGCGAGAGATTGGGGTGCAAGTAAGCGATCTTTTGAAGAAGGGATTTATCAGAAGAAGTGTTTCTTAGTGGGGAGCACCAGTTGTGTTTGCTACCAAGGCAGATGGTTACCTTCGATTGTGTGTGGACTACCGCGAATTGAATAAGGTGATAAGGAAGAATAAGTATCATGTACTATGGATAGATGATTTGTTTGATCAGTTGAGTGGCGTGAGTGCGTTCTCCCAGTTGGATCTCACGATAGGTTTTCATCAGCTTAGGGTGGAAGCTGAGAGTATAGCAAAAGCGGCATTTCGGACACCGTCTGGATTTTATAAGTGGTTAGTTGTGCCATTCGGGTTGACCAATGCACCAGCATATTTTGTGGATCTTATGAACAAAGTATTCTGAGATCAATTGAATAAGTTTGTTCATGTGTTCATGGACGATATCTTGGTTTATTCGAGGATAGAGGCAGAACACAAGGAACATTTAAGGATAGTAATGGAGGTGTTGAGAAAACACCAATTGAAAGCAAAGTTTTCTAAGTGTCACTTCTGGAGGAGGGAAGTGAGATTCTTGGGCCATGTTGTTTCAGAGAATGGTACTGTCATGGTCCCTGCAAAGGTGGCTACGGTATAAGATTGGTCTATGCCCAAGAATGCAACAGACGTAAGAAGTTTCTTGGGGTTGGCTGGATATTATCGTAAGTTTATCCAAGACTTCTCCAAGATAGCGGCACCGTTGACTCACTCGACTAAGAAAAATCAAACTTTTGTTTGGCCCGAGAAGTACGAGAATGCATTTAAGAGTCTAAAGGAAATGTTTACATGTGCACTAGTGTTAGTTATTCCTAAAGGGAATGAAGAGATGATGGTATACACAGATGCCTGTGGTACCGGACTAGGTGCTGTATTAATGCAAGGAGGTAGGGTTGTAGCTTATGCTAGTCGGCAACTAAAACCTCATGAGAAAAGATATCCTACCCATGATTTGGAATTGGCAGTGATCGTGTTCGCATTGAAGATGTGGAAACATTATCTCTTGGGAGAATATTCGATTTGTTTACCAATCATAAATCGTTAAAGTATCTTTTCTCTCAGAAGGATCAAAATCTCCGACAGCAAAGATGGTTAGAATTCTTGGCTTCCTACGATTTCGATATCGTGTATACACCAGGAAAGGGCAATGCGGTAGCTGATGCATTGAGTAGAGGACATGCCAGTTTAGGGGCTACGTTTCTAGAATGGAAGCAACTGAAGTACATCGCTGGGTATGATTTCAGACCAAAGTGCAAATTGGATCCAGAAGTATTAGCAAGTTTGACGATCAGACCCACTTTGATTGAGCGGATTGGTTCCAGTCAGAGATACGATCCTAACCTATTGGAAATCATCTCCAAGTTAGAGATGGATATCGACGAGGAGATGAACAAGTATAGGCTTGATCGAGGTGGATGGCTTAGAAAGAATGGAAGATTGGTTGTACCCAATGTCAATGGATTGAGAGATGAAGTGCCTAGAGAATGTCATCACTCGAAACTGACAATACATCCTAGTGGTAACAAAATGTATCGAGATATGAGGCGGACCTACTACTGGGAAGGGATGAAAAGAGATGTTGGGAAGTTATATCCAAATGCATGAATTGCCATCTAGTTAAAGCTGAGCAAAAGAAGTCTAGTCGTTTGTTGAAACCATTAGAAATTCGAGATTGGAAAGGGGAACAAGTCTCAATGGATTTCATTGATGGATTACCAAGAACTAGATCGGGCCATGATAGAATTTGGGTGACTGTGGACCGATTGACCAAGAGTGCAAGGTTTATAGCCGTCAAGTCGAATAGAACATCAACTAAATTAGCAGAACTGTATATGAAGTGCGTAGTGAGAGTTCATGGAGTACCTAAAAGCGCTGTGAGTGACCGAGATTCGTTGTTTACTAGTGGGTTTTAGAAGAGCTTACAAGAGGCTCTAGGATCAGAATTATATCTCAGTACCGCTTATCATCCTCAAACTGAGGGTCAAACAGAGAGGGTAAATCGTATATTAGAAGATCTCTTAAGAGCTTGCATATTGGAGTTTGGTGGATCATGGGATAACCATTTGCATCTAGTAGAGTTTGCACATAATAATAGTTATCAATCCAGTATTAGTATGGCTCCATTTGAAGCTTTGTACGGAAGGCCGTACAACTCACCATCATATTGGTTATAAATCAGTGAGAAGTTTGTGCTTGGACCAGATGTGATAAGAGAAACCTCAGACAAGATTAAGATCATCCGACAACGAATGAAGGTTGCCCAAGATAGTCATAAGAGTTATGCTGATAAGAAAAAAGAGATTTGAAATTCTCCATTGGAGACTTGGTGTTTGTCAAGATTTCTCCATTAAAGAGTGTGACATGATTTGGTAGGAAAGGCAAGTTAACACCAAAATTTGTTGGTCCATTCCCAATTCTCGAACAAGTTGGGAATTTGGCATATAAAGTTGAGTTGCCGACAAGATGGCGGGAGTTCATAACGTATTTCATGTTTCCTAGTTAAGGAAATTCGTGCGCGATCCCGATATGACTATTTCACCTGATCAGTTGGATGATATTGAAGTAGAATCCGAGGTGGTTGGGAACCGCAAGCCGATTCGTATTGTCAAGCACGATACGAAGCAACTTCGAAGGAAAGCAGTGAATCTAGTCGAAGTTCATGGCGCGAGAATGAGAATGACTATACCTAGGAGACAGAGGAGAGCATTAGGAAGACGTATCCAAAACTCTTTGCCTGGTAAGATTTTAATTGCAATTTAGTTTTCTACATGCTAGGATAGACTTGTTTGTTGTTTTGTATGTTTGATTGTTGTGAATGGTTGGTAGGCATGCGGGATTCTTACTTGTTTCTTAGCTAAGGAATTTTGGGGGCGAAATTTCTTATGGAGGGAAGAATGTAATGACCCGCTTTCTACGCATTAAGGGATTGTAGAATATTTATCTTCTCACGTGAAGTCGTATAGACATGTAACCTTGGGAGACGACTAATGGGGTCATTTCCCATGTTCATAATTTTTGGCAATTTTTAAATGACCATTTTGCCCCTAGCTGAACTTGTTCGGCCATAACTTTTGATTGGTTCGGAGTTTTGACCTGAAACCACTTCCATTGGATTCGGACGATGGTTAATTCCATAGAGTGGTCGTATTAGCCAAACGGACTTATCGTTTGGGAGATAAGGCTGAATTAAGGTTTAGAGGGTGAAAAACAGCTTAACCGGGCCAAATAGGGTGATTAACAGCTAGGCCCATTGGGGGATTTCGGGATTAGAACTTTATAAGGGCTGATTAGTGTTAGAGAAACCTTTTCTTTGTCATTTTTTAGCCGCCACTAACACCCTTTAAACCTATCAATGGCCTCCGCTTTCTAAAACAGCTTCAAATCACTTTCTAATTGAAGATTAAGTTAATCAACATCAAATCAAGGCAAATCAACATCAAATTAGAGGCAAAGGCTGCTGTGTGCATTAGAATTCGTGTTGTTTAAGGAATCATCTCAGATCTGAGTTTATATTTTGGCTAAGGTGAGTGATTAGCATAGTTTTTAAACTAAATATGGTTAATTAGGGGTAATTAGTGTTAATTAGCGAATTTATGTATTAATAAATTCGGGAAAAATGTTTAGAAATTCTTAAACACCGTTTTAGACCTCAGTTAGAAGTTTGCATTAATTTGGTTAAGTTTTGCTAATCCTATCATTAGATTTGCTTAAACATGCTTAAGGGGAAATATGGGTTTTGGGTATGTTTGATCCGTTTTGCCATATCAAATTGTTGTTTTGGTGTTTGTGGTCAATTATACATGTTATTACGACTGTTTGGGATGTTTTATGATTGTTTAGAACAATTAAATTTGTCAAAAACGTCATCGTGTGGCGTAAAACAGTCGCTGGAAAAGTTGTAGGAAAACTGTACAGGGACCGAATCGGATAGCCCCTCCTCTCAATACCGACCCTATCGTGATAACCACTGCAACTCAACCCGCTCGTGATCCAGGAACCCATCTCCGACCCGAACCGCTCGTGACAAGGGCACCATGAATCGATGCTTGGACCTACGACTTACGAACCGACCCTATGCTAAGAAGGAAGGAGCGAGCCACGACCCGAACTAATGTACCACTAGTGGATTTGAGGAACTCGACCCAACCCGAAGTGCTTGGGGAGGAGGAAAGAATTGGAGGGGCTCATCATGAACCGAACCACCAGGGGATGTGGACCACGACCCGGAGCTTGACCACGAACGGAAGGAGACCGAACTGAACCGGGGAACAGCATGACTCACGAACCAATCTGAAGCAAGGTGAAGAGGAAGAGGAACATCGAACCGATCCGGAGAAGGCCAATAACCCGAGATGCAAAGGTAGTCCAAATAGGAAGTTGTAACTCAGGATCCAGTTGGGAACCAACAAGTTAACTTCATGAGTTGGGCTTTACTGCGGGATGTGTGCTAAGGAGTTGTCGATGTCCATAGCTTTGATTCACCACTGAGAGACGATTGTTAGGCTACGGATCAATGTAGTGGGGTAGTTACTACTCCATGGGGCAGAGTGATCGTAGCATGGCTATGAGTTAGTGAAGTGAAGTTGTCATGACTTCATGGGGCAGAGTGGACATAACAAGGACTAGTGACTATGGATCAGTGTGGTGGAGTCGCCATGACTCCATGGGGCAGAGTGATTATAGCAAGGATTTGGGTGATCAAAGCAGTGGATATCGTATGATTTACGCACTGAGTGAGAGATGTAAGGATGGTTACTATGCTCGATTGTTTGACATCACTATGACTTGCACACCTCCTTCCCCGTATCTTTACACCATATGTTAGTGTCACCTTAAAGTGTTGTACATCTTGTTGTGCTAACTCTTTGGTTGCAGGTCCAGGTTCAGGTATGGTTTACTATACCTGTTATAGTTCTGTTTTGCTGCTTATCGCTCATACTAGACCTTTGTCTGACCCAGAGTTATATGTCTATTCTTATTACTCTGGATGTTCTTAAACCAGCAGACTTGAGACAGGTAAGGTGGTATGCACGAGTAGTTGTACCGGAGACGAGCAGGAGGCTTCCACATATGATATATATAGATATTCTCCCTGTGTCGCTGTTGGTCACTACTTTGGGCAGTAGTAGTGTACCTTTCATATTTTTCTTTAGAGACAGTTGTCCAAAGTTGTAATAATGATGATGTGAAACATAAGTTGTATTTTGAATTTCCGTTGCTATGATGATTATGGTTTAGTTGTTCGCTTATGCATTGTCTCGCCTGTTTTATGTCAAGTATGTTATTATTATATTTTATTCTGTGCGCTGTGAGACATTCTACAGGTTCCTTGTTAGTTCAAATTCCCTTCTTTCCTTTTTTTGGTGACCGTCCCGTGCTGGTTGGACATCGTATAATGCACTTTCAATGGAAATGTCGGCTCGTACGGGGCGGGTCGTCACCTAGTGTTGTGCAATAAAACATATTTTCATGAAATCTTCTGCATGTCTAATATTTTATAGGTGTTTTGCTACACGCTGAAATCTGACACATTCTACCATACTCTGCGATCTCGATATCCGATGGCGGTGAAGAATATTGTCAAGATATGAGGTCGACTAATTGTGGCCCCTTGGTAAAACGACATGTACGATGATCAAAACTAGTAATTACAACCAAATGTGGCTAAATTTGATCATCTACAATGACATTTGATGGAGCTTGAATGGTTACTAGAATGTGAGGATTTTAACAAGAAACCAACCGACGGTGGTTGGAGCAGATGTAGATGAATATGGAGGCAGGAATCAGTGGTCAAAAGTTGATTAAAGTTAGAAATATGATGATTAAGACAAACATAATCATCACAAACATATGTTATGGCCCAGAATAAAATGATAAGATGAAAAGATAAATATTAGATGCATAAACATTTAAATGTACACTACATGCAAACTCAAATTTGGTTTGTGGTTCGATTAGAGGAAAGATTAAGGTATTGGAGTATGGCACCAATATTAATTAAGTTATAAGACATTTCAAGATATACAGTATTTGATTAGGAAATTTACGATTCTATGATGTCATTTGGCTCTATATTTGCCTCTAGCGCCTCGTTCACGTCATCTTCAATTAATGCATTGAGGATTGTATGAGCATGCTTCTTAAATACTACTTCAAAATTTTCTTCAGCAAATCTGCAAGTACCACGTACAATATAAAAAGAAGTCATCAATATAATTTCATTTGTTGCAGATAAAAACAAATCATTTATACAGTACAAAACATATTTTAGCGTTGTTAATTTTTGTTTACTTTCAGGATATAATTGATTAATTCACCTGCCTTCAATATCATAAGCACCAGAATCACTCCCATTTTTGCATTTGTGTATGTTCTTTACGTATAGTGGGAGAAGGGGACTCATCATATGTGACTGCAAGTAAATACATACGGTGCAGTTAAGATAATTGGATCACGTTCTGGTCTAGTGAAATTGTATTGTTAAATACATCTTAAAGCTACATTTCCCTTGGCACCAATATTTTGTGACCTTTTATGAATTGTGGACACTAAATATTGTTATAAATCAAAGAATGAATGAAATTTACTTTAGTCCCACATTGCCAAAAACAAGATAAGATTTGTGTATATATGTCCATTCCTCATTCCCTATATTGGCCCTTAGGGTCAGGTAATTTTGTGCGAGGGGGAGGACCTACATCATGAGAACCAAACACACACACGCGCGCGCGCCGCCCGCCCTTCCCGTACCGAACCGGGCCGGGTCGGGTTCGGGCTTGGGCTTGGATGAAATCTTACTTTTGCTATGGAAAAACTTAACCAATTTTGTTGGGTTTTTTTGAACGGATGCGGCAACGGAATCGGGTGCGACCCAACAAAAGTCGAACGGGTTTACGACCTGCTAATGGATGAAGAGGAACGGGTGCGACTCGTTATAATACAAACAGATGCGACTGATGGAATATGTTTGAATTCAAACAGACGCAACTGTTTAAATGGTAACTGTTGAGAGATATAAATCGGTGACGAATTCTGGCCAAATTCCTAACAGATTAAACTTCCTCTTTCTCTTCCTATACTCGACCTTACAAAGACCTTGCTGCCAATTCTCAGACTGACAATATCATAACAACTCGAGCGGATCCGTTTGTTTTACCCAGGGAGACTCAAAATAAAGTCTTAAGATTTTGAATTTTGTAGTATAAAACAGAATGCCATGTTGTTGGTGAATCTTTCCTGGTTGAAGCGATAACTAGGAAGTTGCCACCATCTTGAAAGGACTACCGCAACTACTTGAAGCACAAGAAGAAGGAGATATCCTTACAAGACCTCATTGTGAGACTAAAGAATGAGGCTGATAATCGCAGAGTCACTAAACCAAATATTGAAGAAGCTTTTGTTGCAGAAGGGTCAAAGAAGAAAGGACGCCCTAAAAAAATAAAAAGAGGAAGGCGCTAGAAAACAAACAGCCAAATCAGAAGCCGCTCAAGAAGTTCAATGGGGAATATTGGGTTTGTGGCAAGACTGGACATCAAGCAAAAGATTGCAGACACAAGAAACAGAAAAGTTCCAAGGCTAATGTGGTGGACAACATGGACATTGACGGGTCTAACTTTTCTGGGGTTGTATCGGAATGTAATCTAGTCCAGAATCCTTCTCAGTGGTGGTTTGACACCGGTGCTACACGAGACGTGTGTTCTGAAAAATCTATGTTCGCCACTTACAACAGACTTGATCATGAAGAAAAACTGTACATGGGTAACTCTGCAATGTCAATGATTGAGGGTAATGGGAAAGTAATCCTCAAGTTCACATCTGGTAAAACTATTACGCTGAATGATGTGCTCCATGTTCCAGATATCCGCAAGAACTTAATCTTCAGTCCTGTTCTCTCGAAGAAAGACTTCCGAATTGTCTTTGTGTAATACCCCACCTCCGCCAGGGTCACTCTAAGCAAGTACACTGGCTTTGGAGGGGTGTTGGTCAAGGTAAACATGCATGAAGGTATCACAAGACAGAACATATAAGTAAAACAGAGTAAATAAAGCAGCGGATAAAATGACTATTTCAAAACCATAGTCAAGTTACATCAAAGTACTTAGTCATTATTTTCCAGCTACTACAAGTCTAGAAACATAAACTGAAAACTGGAAATAACATAAAGTAAACTATCCCCGAAGTAAACGTGGTAAAGCCATAGCGAGCTCAAGTCCAAACCATACATGAGCTATCCAGAAAGCAAGCTAAATATCCAAGGTAGGTGCTAGTGTTCCCACCCTGAGAACCTGGGGGGGGGGAACGGAAGAAAAGAGGCGAAAGGAAAACAGGTCATTCATTAAGACTGGTAAGTCCTACCTACTATTAGTATAAAACTAATAAAGTTAACTGGACATGAGAAACTGAGATGAAACATAAGGATGGTAACTAAACTGGCGTGGTGAATAGTTAACAGATAGATCAAGTGTGGCATCGCATATACAAGGTTAAGTTGCACCGAGTGTACTAGTATTCTAATCCATGTCAAGTATAAACAAGAAATGATCCCTTAGCCCAATATTGGCCCAAACTCATGAGATGACCTAAATCAAGGTCCAACTACTCGGTCTAGTCGATCGGCTCCCTATAAGCCTAACTCGTCGTGTATCGGTGTCATACGGCTTAATCATGGAATGTAGTTAACTGTGCAAGGTCCACCCAATGGTATATCTAGACCTAGGGTGTAAACCATAGACACAAAACAAGCACGCACAGTCTAAACCTACCGGTGCCCATGTTCAACTCTGGACTTAATGTGCACGACCATGGTCCGCCTGAACATAACTGGTGCACCATTCAGCCGTCTCTTTTGGTCTCTTACAATCAGCCTAGTAATGGTGCCCCACCCTAGCCTAGTCCTAGGGTATCCATGATACTATAGGTTACTGCTGAAAAGGACCACGTAACTAGGATTTTCAAACAGGTTAAGTGCGGTTAACCCTATCTTAACCATGTATTGAGTTGGTCAAGTGTATCCAAGCAGTTCATGACTTAACCCTATCAATACATCGTGTTCAACTGGTCAAGTATATTCAAGTGGTCTATGACTTAACCCTACCAATCCATCGTGTTTAATTGGTTAAGTATTCAAGTAGTCCATGACTTAACCCTACCAATTCATCGTGTTTAATTGGTTTTAAGTATTCAAGTAGTCCATGACTTAACCCTATCATGTGGCATTAATTAACTTAATGCACCCCAACCTCTCACATTAGACCTTGTTGTGGTTACTAGTTAAGCCGGGCGGGTCCGGGTAGTTTTACACCACAACCTTGTCTAACCTCGGGTTTTAAGCGCAACATGACCAACTACTCACATTGGGTCCTATTGTTTGTAGCTACTAGTTAAGCCGGTCGGTTCCGGGTAGATTTATGCTACAAACTCAACCCAACCTCGAGTTGGCCACTTTCATGTTTCTACATGTCATGTCCACGTTCATGTTTTCAAGCATAATCACATGTCATATTTTCAAGTCATGTTTCATGTCATTTAAGTTTACCCATAACGTAGCCCCATCGCACGTAAGTTCGCATCAACACAAATAGATGAAAGAGGGAACATAAGAATATGACAAGGTGGGCATAAGATGGCAAAGTCTATCACAAGTTAAACATGGTGATATTTGAGGCAAAGGTGTTCATCATAACTTTCTTATAGCGTATTGGCCTCAAAACATGTATGATAGCATAAAGGTGATTTAGCCTCAAACATGACAATAGTATAAAGGGTGACAATCCTAACTAGTGCATAGCAAATAGGTTCAACGTCATCATATGCATGTTAAGGGACACGAGGGATTAAGGTTTGTTAACATACATAAGCCATAATCCATTTCATAGCATTTTCCTAAAAGTCAACATGAACGGTACTAGGTTCATGATAGATCCACAATCATAGATCAAGAGAGACATGAATAGATCTATGCATACAATGATAGGTTCAAGGCAAATATTGCACTTAGGTCTAATCCCAATCTACACATGTATGGCATTAAACTTAGCAAATAGGGTGATAAACTTGTGATTAGCATATAGGTCCATCATGGCAAGTTAATATCAAGGTCATGAGGGGTTCTATGTTGCATTTATGCCCAATCACCACATAAAGCTCATAGCTTTCCACCCAAAAGTCAACATAAATGGTACTAGATTCATGATAGGTAAACATTAGGTCCACAAACATAGATCAAAAGTGGTCATGAATGAATCTATGCATGAAATCCAAGGCAAGCATAACACAAAAGTCTCATTTCAACTTGCTACATGTCATATTAAGTTCATAGTTTAGATCTAAGAGTAGAGGAGGGCTTACAAAGCGTGGCTATGAGAATTAGAACACAATAGAACAAGATAGAGACGTTGTAGAAGCTCTAGGAATGATGAAGCAACGCAAATAGCCTTGAGAATAAGTAGATCCTTTGATAGAAAGAAGAAAGCTTGCTCCTTTTTTCCTTATAAGCTCTCAAGATGAAGATGGAGGCCATGATTAAGGAGCATTTTGGAAGCACTTAGTTGTAGGAATGATTTGTGTGGGTTTAGGATAGGTCTTAGGGTCTTTTTTATAGAAGTTTAGGTTATTTTAGGCCATAGGATTAACCCTAGTTTAGATCTGAGCCATCAAATCTCGTCACAGGCCTCAAAACATGAATCAAAGGGGATAGCAGGTGCACCAGGCCAAGCTGGCCCGACCACCCAGGTCGACAAGGGTGTCGACTGGGCAGTCGACACCCACTGGGGTGTGTCGACTCCCAAGTCGACTCCCTAGTCGACTTGGGGGCTGGGCGGGAAACTTTCCCGCCTAGTCTGTTTGGCTCCAGATTTGAAATTTGAACTGTTTTTGAACTTAAAATTTTCTGAAAACTTTGACGGGCCATAACTTGGTCATACGGACTCTGATTCTTGAAAACTCGGACTCTATTTCGCGTATTTTTCCGAGACGAACGCAATGGCACAGCTCGTTTCCCATGATTCGGATTCTAATATTTAATTATTCATTGATTAATATTATAACATGTTATTCAAAATACGGATTGTTACATTCTCCCCCACCTTACAGGATTTCGTCCCCGAAATCTTCAAGTTAGGAAGAACGTATCCTACCATCCATCATCCATCTACTCAAAACATCATCCACGAGCAGTCATTGTCCTTAAAAGATTCTAAATGCTGTATGATCATATGCGGAAGGTGTGTGTATATGTACTTATCTAATGTGAAAATCAGGCGGTTACTGATTCAGTAAACCTCCTTAGTGCAAAGTATGTTAGTGAAATGAGTCCATATGTATGCAAATTCCTAACATAACTTATAATCTCTACATGAGTGCACATAACATTCATCCATATGCAACGTCCACGTGATAGCATAACAAATTTCATCCATGAATAAGTATAAGCACTCATGCATATGCAATATGAAAGTGTGTGAGCCGATCTTAGTGCCTAATGTGTATCATGCATCCATGAGTATCCACTTGCAAACACTTGCAACCACTTGCAAACATCAAGCATAACATGTTTCAAATACATGTTTCATCCAAAGGGTTTCTACCTAATGTTCTCATGACGAGGTTAAAGAAATAACAAGATGAACATGGATAGCAAAAGAAAGATATGCTGACTTATAGGAAAAGAGATTGAGAATGTACCCTCAAAAAGAAATGGGTGAAGCGCGCGCATCTTCTCCTTGGTTTCCCAAGTTGTGTCCTCTTCGGCTTCACTCCACTGAACCTTGACTAACTTGACTTCTCGATTCCTAAGCTTCTTGATCTCTGTCCCCAAGACACGGATCGGAGCTCGCCTTAGGGTTGCCCCTTTCTCTACCTCCACACCTTCACGAATGCTAGGCTCAACCACCTCGGCTGACTCATGTAGGCACTTTCGGAGATACGAGACATGAAAAACATTGTGCACTCCGGCCAGCTTCTCGGGCAATTCCACCTTATAATCCATCTTCCCAATCCTCTCTATGATAGGGAAGGGTCCTACGAACCTTGGTGCTAGCTTCCCAACTGCTCCAAAACGAACCATACTACGCAAGGGAGAAACTTTCACAAAGACCATATCTCCAACTTCAAATCATGCGTGGGATAGTTCTTCTCATGAACTTTAAGTTGCCTACCCCCCATAACATATCACTCTTCCTTCTTGCATCAAGACAGCACCTAATCCCGTGCCACATGCATCGGTATACACGGTAAACATCTAACCCCCATCAGGTTATGCTAGAACCGGAGCTGTGGTAAGGGTTCTCTCAAGCCTTTTGAAAAGCAAGCTCACACTCTAAGTCCCATGCAAAGACTAAATTCTTCTTTGTTAACTTAGTAAGAGGGGCTGATATTTTCGCGAAGTCCTTAATGAACTTCTTATAAAAGCCTGCCAGACCGAGAAAGCTTCTTACTTCAGTTGCATTCTTAGGAGTTTTCCAGTCTTGAACTGCAACCACTTTCGCGGGATCCATAGCTATGCCTTGCTTAAAAACTATATGTCCAAGAAACCGAACTTCCTTTCTCTAAAAATGGCATTTGGAGAACTTGGCTTTCAACTGATGAGCTCTAAGCGTATCCATCACTTCCTTGAGATGTCTAGCATGTTCTTCCTCATCCTTTCAGAAGATCAGAATATCATCCACGAAAGCAACCACAAACTTGTTAAGGAACTCCTTGAACACCCTACTTATCAAATCCACGAAGTAGGCGGGTGCAT
Source organism: Allium sativum (assembly GCA_030737875.1). Taxonomy (NCBI): domain Eukaryota; kingdom Viridiplantae; phylum Streptophyta; class Magnoliopsida; order Asparagales; family Amaryllidaceae; genus Allium; species Allium sativum. Next base: position 34,987,402 of record JASFAX010000020.1, on the reverse strand, counting down.
TAGTCAAACCGAATGGCATGACGAGCCATTCAAAAATCTGTCTGGAGTGCTAAACGCAGTCCTGTCAATACTATCCTCATCTACTCTAAGCTGATGGAATTCAATGGCTAGATCGAGTTGAGAGAAAACAGAAGCACCAACAAATTGGTCAAAAAGATCATCAATCCTCTGTAACGGGTGCCTATTCTTCTTTGTCAGCTTGTTTAACTCACGATAATCAACACATAGACGAAGCGAACCATCCGCCTTAGCAGCGAACACCACAGGGGCACCCCATTCTGAAATGCTTCGCCTAATAAAATTCTTCTTAAGCAACTCCTTGACTTTCTTACTAAGCTCCTTTCTTTCTCGCTAGGCCTTGTGCCTAACGGGCAATGAAACTGGCTTGACATTATCAACAAGATAAATGCGGAAATCTATCTCGCGTTTAGGGGGTAACCCCTTAATCTCTTCAAAGACATCAGGATATTCTCGGACCATTCTCACAGATTGCAGATCATCGATGGACGAGTCAAGAGATTCAAGATAACATAACATGACGGGATCCATAGGGTTACAAGAAATTTCTAGGGTATTACAGAGGCGAGTCATGAGCCTCACTGCCCTCTGCTCACAATCAAGAATGGCTCCATAACTGGACAACCAATCCATGCCCAAAATCAACCCGTATCCCATAAAATCGAGAACATAAGCATTACACATGAATTCTACGGTCAAAATAGAAATCTTCAAATCCACACAAATCATAGATAAATGGGCGGAACCCCCAAATTGGATTTGAAACTCTAACGGGATCCTCAACTAGACTAGTACTTAGGTGCAAACTTTCAACAATGTCAGAAGAAATAAAGGTATGCGATGCGCCAGAATCAAATAAAGTTTGAACAGGAAAACCAGAAATTTAAACAAGGCTTTCTACAGAATTACTACCTCGATCAAGAGCTGGAAGAGCGTTGAGAGCCTGTAGTTGTCCTCCAGGAGGTCCTACTCGCTGAATTTGCCTTTTCCCTTGTCCCCGCTTTTTCGGGCAATCCTTGCTATAGTGTCCAGACTCTCCACAATGAAAGCATTCGTCCAACTTTCTCTTCTTCTTCCTACAGTCTTTGGCTATGTGCCCAGTGATCCCACAGAAGTTGCACTTCCTTGTCTCCCTGGTCTTGTTGTCATTGTGGTTGTTGTCATCCTTGCCTCCTTTCTCGGAATCTACCTTCTTGCCTTGAGACTCATTCAACTTGACTTCCTTCTTACCACTCTTATCTTCCTCTTGAAGCAGGGCCATATTTACCAAACTCTCGAAGGTCGCCCCCATGGGTATATGAGACATGGCCAAACTGTGCAATGGCTCGTTCAAACCTTGAGCAAAGTGTAGGGCCTTCTTCTGAGCTGTGTTCACCAAGTCTAGACCAAACCGAGCAAGTTGATTTAACTTATTCACGTATTCTCTAACGGTCATGTCCCTTGCTTCAGTAATAGGAACCTCTCCATCTGAAGGTTCTCTTCTGCTGATGATAGAAACCTCAGTCCAAACCTTCTCCTAAACTCATCCCAAGTCTCAATTGGCCTAGTAGTGGTGGTGACTCCCCACCAATAAGCAGCTTCCTCTTTCAATAGCCATACCGCCAACAGAACTTTCCTACGGTCTTCTATATCAAAGACAACAAGGAGGTCTTCAGTTTCCTTTAACCAGTTTCTTGCATCAACAAAAGTCTCCGTCCCAATAAAATTCTTGCCACCCATCGCCTTAAAGTCCTTGCAAATCTTCGCAAAATCCGCTTGTGGATGCTGAGGAGGCGGAGGAGGGACCTCAGCTACGGGAGGAGGAGGAATGTTAGCCACGGGGGAAGGAGGAGGAATGTCCGCGGGGCCGGCTCCATTCGCCCTTGCCCCCATGTACCTTCTAAACCAAATAGGTACTGATATGCCCTCCAGAATGGCAAAATTATCGGCTATACTGAAACGAAGAAAAAGATAGATTCAGAACGAGGAAACAAAGGATAGTGCTAATGGCTTTTGGGGAATAGCCTTTTAAAATAAACTAGACTTTTCTTGGAAAAATACTTCTCTATAATCGGTTTTGAAAATAGTTTTTCAAAGGTTCTTCAAAGTTTTAAAAACATTTTGTTCAATCTCGTAAACCTTATGCTCTAATACCAAATGTAACACCCCATCTCCGCTAGGGTCACTCTAAGCAAGTACACTGGCTTTGGAGGGGTGTTGGTCAAGGTAAACATGCATGAAGGTATCACAAGACAGAACATATAAGTAAAACAGAGTAAATAAAGCAGCGGATAAAACTACTATTTCAAAACCATAGTCAAGTTACATCAAAGCACTTAGTCATTGTTTTCCAACTACTACAAGTCTAGAAACATAAACTGAAAACTGGAAATAACATAAAGTAAACTATCCCCATAGTAGACGTGGTAAAGCCTTAGCGAGCTCAAGTCCAAACCGTACATGAGCTATCCAGAAAGCAAGCTAAAGATCCAAGCTAGGTGCTAGTGTTCCCACGCTGAGAACCTGGGGGGGAGAAAAGAGGCAAAAGGAAAACATGTTAGTCATAAAGACTGGTAAGTCCTACCTACTATTAGTATAAAAACTAATAAAGTTAACTGGACATGAGAAACTGAGATGAAACATAATGATGGTAACTAAACTGGCATGGTGAATAGTTAACAGATAGATCAAGTGTGGCATCGCATATACAAGGTTAAGTTGCACCGAGTGTACTAGTATTCTAATCCATGTCAAGTATAAACAAGAAATGATCCCTTAGCCCAATATTGGCCGAAACTCATGAGATGACCTAAATCAAGGTCCAACTACTCGGTCTAGTCGATCGGCTCCTTATAAGCCTAACTCGTCGTGTATCGGTGTCATACGGCTTAATCATGGAATGTAGTTAAATGTGCAAGGTCCACCCTAGGGTGTATCCAGTCCTAGGGTGTAAACCACAGACACAAAACAAGCACGCACAGTCTAAACCTATCGGTGCCCATGTTCAACTCCGGACTTAATGTGCACGTCCATGGTCCTCCTGAACTTAACTGGTGCACCATTCAGCCGTCTCTTTTGGTCCCTTACAATCAGCCCAGTAATCGTGCCCCACCCTAGCCTAGTCCTAGGTTATCCATGATACTATAGGTTACTGCTGAAAAGGACCACGTAACTAGGATTTTCAAATGGGTTAAGTGTGGTTAACCCTATCCTAACCATGTATTGAGTTGGTCAAGTGTATCCAAGCAGTTCATGACTTAACCCTATTAATACATCGTGTTCAACTGGTCAAGTATATTCAAGTGGTCTATGACTTAACCCTACCAATCCATCGTGTTTAATTGGTTAAGTATTCAAGTAGTCCATGACGTAATCCTACCAATCCATCGTGTTTAATTGGTTAAGTATTCAAGTAGTCCATGACTTAACCCTATCATGTGGCATTAATTAACTTAATGCACCCCAACCTCTCACATTAGACCTTTTTGTGGTTACTAGTTAAGCCAGGCGGGTCCAGGTAGTTTTACACCACAACCTAGTCTAACCTCGGGTTTTAAGCGCTACATGACCAACTACTCACATTAGGTCCTATTGTTTGTAGCTACTAGTTAAGCCGGTCGGTTCCGGGTAAATTTATGCTACAAACTCAAAACAACCTCGAGTTGGCCACTTTCATATTTTCTACATGTCATGTCCACGATCATGTTTTCAAGCATAATCACATGTCATATTTTCAAGTCATGTTTCATGTCATTTAAGTTTACCCATAACGTAGCCCCATCGCACGTAAGTTCGCATCAACACAAATAGATCAAAGAGGGAACATAAGAATATGACAAGGTGGGCATAAGATGGAAAAGTCTATCACAAGTTAAACATGGTGATATTTGAGGCAAAGTTGTTCATCATAACTTGCTTATAGCATATTGGCCTCAAAACATGTATGATAGCATAAAGGTGATTTGGCCTCAAACATGACAATAGTATAAATGGTGACAATCCTAACTTGTGCATAGCAAATAGGTTCAACGTCATCATATGCATGTTAAGGGGCATGAGGGAATGAGGTTTGTTAACATGCATAAGCCATAATCCATTTCATAGCATTTTTTCCAAAAGTCAACATGGACGGTACTAGGTTCATGATAGATCCACAATCATAGATCAAGAGAGACATGAATAGATCTATGCATACAATGATGGGTTCAAGGCAAATATTGCACTTAGGTCCAATCCCCAATCTACACATGTATGGCATTAAACTTAGCAAATAGGGTGATAAACTTGTGACTAGCATATAGGTCCATCATGGCAAGTTAATATCAAGGTCATGAGGGTTTATATGTTGCATTTATGCATAATCACCACATAAAGCTCATAGCTTTCCACCCAAAAGTCAACATAAATGGTACTAGATTCATGATAGGTAAACATTAGTTCCACAAACATAGATCGAAAGGGGTCATGAATGAATCTATGCATGAAATCCAAGGCAAGCATAACACAAAAGTCCCATTTCAACTTGCTACATGTCATATTAAGTTCATAGTTTAGATCTAAGAGTAAAGGAGGGCTTACAAAGCATGGCTATGAGAACTAGAACACAATAGAACAAGTTAGAGACTTTGTAGAAGCTCTAGGAATGATGTAGCAACGCAAATAGCCTTGAGAATAAGTAGCTCCTTTGATAGAAAGAAGAAAGCTTGCTCCTTTTTGCCTTAGAAGCTCTCAAGATGAAGATGGAGGCCATGATTAGGGAGCATTTTGGCAGCACTTAGTTGTAGGAATGATTTGTGTGGGTTTAGGCTAGGTCTTAGGGTCTTTTTATAGAAGTTTAGGTTAGTTTAGGCCATAGGATTAACCCTAGTTTAGATCTGAGCCATCAAATCTCGTCACAGGCATCAAAACATGACTCAAAGGGGACAGCAGGTGCACCAGGCCAAGCTGGCCCGACCACCCAGGTCGACAGGGGTGTCGACTGGGCAGTCGAAACCCACTGGGGTGTGTCGACTCCCAAGTCGACTCCCCAGTCGACTTGGGGGCTGGGCGGGAAACTTTCCCACCCAGTCTGTTTGGCTCCAGATTTGAAATTTGAACTGTTTTTTAACTTGAAATTTTCTGAAAACTTTGTCGGGCCATAACTTGGTCATACGGACTCCGATTCTTGAAAACATGGACTCTATTTCTCGTATTTTTCCGTGATGAACGCAATGGCACAGCCCATTTCCCTTGATTCAAATTTTAATATTTAAGTCTGCATTGATTAATATTATAACATGTTATTCAAAATACGGAATGTTACACTTTGAATCGGATAAAGTTGTTCTGTCCAAGGCTGGAATCTATATAGGGAGAGGATACTTGTGTGATGGCATGTTTAAGGCTAATGTAGCCGTAATTGGCAATAATAGTGTGTATTGTAATTCTGAAATGAATAAAAATGAAGTTTCTTATGTTGTTGAGTGTGATGCTTTATTATGGCATGAAAGATTAGGACACGTAAACTTTCGAAAAATGAAAAAACTTGCAAATTTAGAATTAATTCCTAAACTTCAAGTAGATAAGAACTACAAATGTGAGACATATGTAGAAGCAAAAATGGTCAAAATGTCGTTTCATACAGTTGATAGAAGCAGCGAACCACTAGGTTTGTTACATACCGATTTATGTGATTTCAAATCAAAACCTACACGAGGTAGGAAAAAATACTTTATCACATTTATCGACGATTATACACGATATTGCTATGTATATCTTTTGAATAGTAAAGATGAAGAAATAACATCATTTATAAAGTACAAAGCTGAGGTAGAAAATCAGTTAAATAAAAAGATCAAGATATTGAGATCTGATCGAGGTGGAGAATATGAATCACCATTCGAACAATTCTGTGCAGAAAATGGAATAATTCATCAAATAACTTCTCCATACTCACCACAACAAAATGGTGTTGCGGAAAGGAAAAACAGAACGTTAAAAGATATGATTAATGCCTTGCTACTAACTTCTGATTTACCAACGAACTTGTGGGGAGAAGCCCTAAATATGTCCAATCACATATTAAATAAAGTTCCTCACAATAAGACAGGATCAATTCCATATGAGTTATGGAAAGGACATAAACCAAGTTTTAAATATCTCAAAGTGTGGGGGTGCTTGGCAAAAGTTCCAGTTCCGCCTCATAAGAAAGTCAAACTTGGACCAAAAACCACCGATTGTTACTATCTAGGACCTGCCCAAAATAGTAGCACCTATAGATTTTTAGTATTCAAGTCTGATATAGCTGATATTCATGTAAATACAATCATGGAATCTAGAGATGCCTCGTTCTTTGAAGATGTGTTTCCACACAAAAGAAACGAAGGAAATAATGTCCCTAAAAGGACAAGAGAAGAATCAAGCAGATCAGACGAAACTATAACTCCTCATGAGATTGAGGAAATAGAACCCCGAAGAAGTGTAAGTGCTAGAAATTCCAAGACATTTGGTCTGGAGTTTTTAACATATATGTTAGAACACGAACCTCAAACGTACAAGGAAGCAATGTCATCATCTGAATCTGCATGTTGGAAAGAAGCAATCCAAAGTGAGATTGTTTCAATTCTAAGTAATAAAACTTGGGAAATTGTTGATATTCCACCTGGAATAAAACCAATTGGCAGCAAATGGGTTTTCAAGAAGAAAATAAAAGCAGATGGCTCTATCGACAAATATAAAGCCAGGTTAGTAGCCAAAGGATATCGTCAAAAAGAAGGAGTACACTTCTTTGATACGTATTCACCAGTAACACGAATAACCTCAATAAGAATGCTAATAGCAATTGCATCTATTTATAATCTAGAAATTCATCAAAAGGATGTAAAAACAGCATTTTTAAATGGCGATCTTGATGAGGAGATCTACATGGGGCAACTAGAAGGTTTCATTTCAAAAGGAAATGAAAACAAAGTATGTAAATTAGTAAAGTCATTATATGGACTAAAACAAGCTCCAAAACAATGGCACGCAAAATTTGATAGTGTCATGATGAGAAATGGTTTTCGTATAAATGAATGCGATAAGTGTGTTTATTATAAACAAGTTGGACAATCATATGTTATGATTTGTCTTTATGTAGACGATATGCTAATCTTTGGTCCGAATACCCAAGTAATAGAGACCATAAAGAAAATGTTAATCAACAATTTTGATATGGAAGACTTAGGAGTTGCAGATGTTATTTTGGGAATCAAAATAATAAGAACACCTAATGGAATTGAATTGTCTCAATCACACTATATAGACAAAGTGATTGATAAATTTAAAAATCTTGGAATTAAAGAGGTAAGAACACCTTTTAATCCATCTGAAGTACTGCATAAAAACACTAATGAGAGTGTAATGCAAATAGAATACTCTCGTGTAATAGGATGTCTCATGTATCTCATGAATTGCACAAGACCAGACGTAGCTTATGCAGTAAGTCGATTAAGTAGATATACAAGCAATCCAAGTAAGGAACACTGGAAAGCACTAATGAGAGTGCTTGGATATTTAAAAAATACCACAAGTTACTCCTTACACTATGAAAAATATCCTGCAGTCTTAGAAGGATATAGTGATGCAAACTGAATTGCTGATTCAGAAGAATCAAAATCAACAAGTGGTTATGTATTCACCCTAGCAGGGGCAGCAGTGTCATGGAAATCTACTAAACAGACATGCATAGCTCGATCCACTATGGGGTCAGAGTTTATCGCTTTAGACAAAGCAGGCGAAGAAGCAGAATGGCTTCGCCACTTTTTAGAAGATATTCCATTTTGGCCTAAACCTGTACCAGCCATATGCATACATTGCGATAACCAAGCAGCGCTAAGTAGAGCGCATAACTTTGTATATAATGGGAAGTCACGTCACATTCGTCGACGCCATAACACAGTTAGGCAATTACTCTCGAATGGAACTATTTCCATTGATTATGTGAGAACAAATGATAACCTAGCGGATCCATTTACTAAAGTTTATCAAGAGAGAAAATTAACTGCGCATCGAGGGGAATGGGTTTAAAAGCCTAAAACCAACAAGAGTTACCTTATACGGAAACCTATCCTAGCGACTGGAGATCCCACGGACTAGGATCAATTGGCAAACCAATTATGATTAACTCAAGACGTAATGCATTTGTTTGGACATAGTCCTATTTCATTCCTATGGTGCACAACATAAATGCATGCCTACGGAAGAATTAACAGGTTAAAACTATATTTTTTAATGATGACCATATCTTGTAAATAACAAGTGGGGTAGATGTAGGATACTCTTAATGGTTGCGATCACCTATGTTAGTGTGAGCTGGGTCGGCTCTATGAGAATATTCAAGGCTTTTATTCTCTATAACACTCGCAGAACCAGAAAGTGTTCAGGACCAAAATGAACACAACCAAGAGATTGGATGATAAGGGAATCAATGCTTCGTAAAACTTATTGTTCAGACATACAATAAAGGATGATGGTTCAAGATGAAATAATTCACCGATTAGCCAAGTATATCCGATAAGTTTTAACTAGGGAATGTTCAAAGTGAAATATCTACTTATCCACGATAAAGCATTATTCCATTCGTAGTCTGAGATATTACACTTTGTGTGGGGGAAAAAGTATATTATCATTCATGTGGGGGATTGTTAGAAATCAAAGAATGAATGAAATTTACTTTAGTCCCACATTGCCAAAAACAAGATAAGATTTGTGTATATATGTCCATTCCTCATTCCCTATATTGGCCCTTAGGGTCAGGTAATTTTGTGCGAGGGGGAGGACCTACATCATGAGAATCAAACACACACGCGCGCGCGCCGCCTGCCCGTCCCGTACCGAACCGGGCCGGGTCGGGTTCGGGCTTGGGCTTGGATGAAATCTTATTTTTGCTACGGAAAAACTTAACCAATTTTGTTGGGTTTTTTTTGAACGGATGCGGCAACGGAATTGGGTGCGACCCAACAGAAGTCGAACAGGTTTACGACCTGCTAATGGATGAAGAGGAACGGGTGCGACCTGTTATAATACAAACAGATGCGACTGTAGGAATACGTTTGAATTCAAACAGACGCGACTGTTTAAATGGTAACTGTTGAGAGATATAAATCGGTGACGAATTCTGGCCAAATTCCTAATAGATTAAACTTACTCTTCCTCTTTCTCTTCCTATACTCAACCTTACAAAGACCTTGCTGCCAATTCTCAGACTGACAAAATCATCACAACTCGAGCAGATCCGTCTGTTTTATCCTGGGAGACTCAAAATAAAGTCTTAAGGAAATCGGTACGCCGAGACTCAGACTCTATTTTCTCAAATTTCAAGTTATATTCGTACACATTTTGTTGTATGCACACTGTTTCATACAGTGCTATTGTTGTTTTCCTAAATCAACTTGTGTGCGAGTTGAAATATAACACTTCACAGTGTTGTTTTTTGTGCGTTTTGTATAACGCGTGCTACTGTTGCATTCTGTTTTATACTACAAAATTCAAAAAATATTGCTTTATTTTTCTCCAGTTTTTTTGCTACTAAACAGTAGTAAGATAGCTAGTTATGCACCATGTTAAAAGAAACAACTTGAAATTATCGCTTTTTATTAAGTTTAGAATCTACCATGTAATCAACTCAAATGAATACATAAATGTTTTGATGCTGCGATTTTAAAAGCTGTCATCCCGCATTTTTTTAAATAAATTTGATAAATACTTTTGACTATTAATCAATATATTATTATAGTTACAAAACAAATGAAAACAGGAACATACATCCATAGTCCTGGAGCTCATAAGTCCATGAATAGCAACAGAACCAACACTAACTATTGCAACATTGTATCCAGTAGCTCGATGCCCTAATTTTAATCAAAACAAAACTGTCAAACTATTATTTATGTTACCCAATCGGTGTATTTTTGTACTGCAAAAAGAAAATACCAAATTTGAAGATGTAAATTCTAGATTTTCTATTTTCTATATCATCTCGACAGGTACCTACTATTTTCCTGTAAAATGACATGATCAGAATCAAAGTTGTGTTGTAAGGAAATTATTAAATAAAGCTAAAACTATAAGCTGATTTCTTGACAACCAAACTATACATTGAAAAAATAAGCTGAAACACGTTAATTAAAATTGGAGAGAAAATCTTGTCAAACACGTGTTTTCGTTTTACTAATAAATTAATTCAGATGATTAACTAAAAGTTTCTGAAACACTTAACTGCATGCTAATTTTGGGTTAAATGATTCAAATAATAAATAAACTAAGAATCGCAAGAACACGACGAAAAAAAATGTACAATAAAGACTTTAATACCGCCTAAGCTCATTAAAACTAGACAGATGCGAGATCGGCTTTTGATGATAAGGGAGATTAGGCGATTCACGAATTTGTATTTTAGGGATTTTGTGATTAGATGTTGAGATTAGGGACCGACTGTTGGCGATGGAGAGAAATGTGATTTTAGAATAGGGATTTTGTTGATTTTTGTAGCTACGGGAAAAATAACTAATTACTTTAGTTCCAGAAAAAAAATCCCGCGAAAAAACCCCCGCCTTTCTCTCTGTATAGCATTGCGTACAATGGATTTGTTTGCCAAATAGGTTGTTGATTACCTACGTTTTCGAGCGTTAAAAGAAGCTAGAGGGAGAACGATATTTGTTATTGCAATCACAACCCCATTTTATTGTAGTGATTGTATAATAATCCAACACATAAAATATGCATCGTTAAAAAGATCCCCTTCGATAAATATTAACAAATTTTATTATCACGTGAAAATGTGATTAATTAATAATCTTTATTTACAAACTAGAACTTTATGGATCGATAATAAAAATAAAAATTCATACCTACAAAAATCTTAGATGTTACTTAAAAGCAAAATACCAAGTTAACTACATATGACTTTTACATACAAGTTTGACTAAATATTTATACAAATGATTTTTAGCTATATGTGCTAAGCATGTACAATTTCAATAAGAAAATAATTCTCGTGTGAAGCGCATACCATCATCGTCATGTGGGCACTTACTGAAACATGCACAAGAAAATATAACCCTAATTCATTATGTTGAACCCATCATAACTCATTTATTATATGCGGACGATATGTTAGTGTTGTAAAACAATGCACTGTTTCCTCTAAAAAAATCCTGTAAAACAAAGCACTGAAAATGCAAAAGCCATAGTTACTCACACGATCAAGGCATCTATGAGACTAGAAATGAATGAATAAAAATCACAAGCTTTCTTAGAAAGGGCGCTAAGAAAGAGATTAGATCATGAATATTCTGAAGGTTCAATTTAGGTACCTATCAGTCACGTCTCTGTGGAATCGCCTTACAGTAAACTACAATCTAGAGATATTGACATGTTGTTGTACAAAATAAACAAAAACCGGAGAAACTGGAAAAAAAGATGTTGAACGTTGCTGTTAGGATTGAACTAATAAACACATCGGTCTACCCAGTAATAATATTTTAGGCAGTACTGTTAACTAGAAGCATCTTGAGTCACTAGGATATACTCATCGTATATCCATATAGAAAGCAAAAACACGAACAGACAATGGTCTCCACTCCTAGGACAACTTTTAACCCTCGAACGTGAATTCCTCTACAACCTTCCACCTCGATTTTAGATAATATTCCCCCAAAGTCGACAGATATTTCTTCCAATGTGCCGCTCTCTATGCGTATTGTTGACGGTGTAGATGAGTTTCAACTTGTCGTGTCTCACTGAAATAATTGGTTGACTCATCGATTCAGTAATCAAATTAGGTCTTCTCATTCATGCCAGTTGATGTCATTTTCTCTACTGCCCTCTGGTCTGTGTTGGCCGTATATCTGAATAACTTCTGTACTGGTAATTATGACGGATCATTCTTCGGTCCGCGCGCCTTAAGGAAGCAAATTTCTAGGCGACCTCCCAAATTGTCTATGTTGTCTTTGCCGATGCCCACACAATCAACTTCTGATTTCGCCTCTTCTGAATGAAGTACTTCTTAGGATGTTAGCAGGGCTTGGGAAGACGTTGTTGCAGGTAATCAAGTTCCTGGTTTACTCCACTAAAGTGTTATCAACCTAAGGAATATCAAAATATGCATTATGCTAAAATGCATCCTGAAATAATTCAAAAAGGAAGACAATAGTTGGAGAATGCCATTGTTATTTACTTTGTTGTCTCTAGCCCACATTACCATTGTTTAGGGCTTATATTCTTAAGATATGGAAACGATAGGTGAATTTTTTGTTTATTCTAAGGAATATGGTTTTTGTATTACCAAATTTGGTAAAAAAAAGAGGATTCTGATAGGATTTTGGTGGATGGTCTTTATTTTTATAATAAGAAGTTAATGATGATGAGACAATGGTCAACAAGTATAAAATTGAATAAATATCACGCTATTCTTATATAGATTCATTTACTGGGTTGCCTCCTGGTTGCTGGACAAATAGGAGATACGTCGGATTGCATCTATCCTTGGTAACCCTTTTAAACTTGGCAATTTTGCAGAAGGAATTAGGGAAATTGCTTTTGCTAAAATGCTTGTTGAAGTTTCAAGTTCATTTTATTTTCCCAAGAACATCCCAATTTCGTCCAAAGAAGATTAACCAGTAATGCAAGATGTTAAGTATGAGTGGCATCCCTCCAGATGTTTGAATATTTATAGTTTTGGCCATCTAGAAAGTATTTGTTAGTTTACTAAGTTTGAGTCCCAAGCAAACGAATTCTGATCATGGTTGCCAGTAAGTCTATGGACAACGACCCTGGTTTACCATCTTTTGGAACATAGTTTCTTGTTGGTCCATCTCATGCTCAAAATTGCTCTGATTTTACTTTGGATCAAAATCAAAGAGAGCACTACACCAAAACAGGTGATTGCCAACGAGTATAACTGTCGCAAACAATTTCCGCAACACTTATTAGTGTTGCTATGGAGGGGTGGCAATGTATTACCAACGCATATAAGCGTCGGCAAATATTCATTCCCAACACTTATATGCGTTGGCAAATATTCAGTCGCAACGCTTATATGCGTTGGCAAATATTCTTTCACAACGCTTATAAGCGTTGGCAATATTATATTCGCAACACTTATAAACGTTGGTAACATGCAACACAGATATTTGCATATAAGATAGCATAAGCTCTATTTAATATGCATTCATTCAGTTATGGTATTATCTCAACATAGCAACATGTAACCAAATCAACAAGAAATAAAAATCCATATTCATGGTAACAGCAAAGTATGAACTAACAAAAAAATTCAATACATAAAGATACTAAATTTAATATATATATACAATATCCGATTCCATAGTAATAACAATACATAATTAACATAATGCAAGATGTTTTTCATATTTGAAGTCTACAAGTACCAAACGCGATACTCCAGCTATATAACGAACCTTACATCCAAAAATTTGCATAGCTTGTACCACCAATTTTTCTCATCTTCTCTGCTTCTTCTACTTCTTTCTACGTGCATTTAATGAAATAACATCAATTAAGTTTCAAACAGCAGTAAATGTTATAAGTTAAAAGTCATACCTTTCAATTTTGACACATCTTTTGTCTATTGAGCTCGATGAAATCTTGCAATTTAAGCTCCTTTTTAAGCCTTTTGTTTTCTTCAAGAACCTCCAATGCAAATTCCACACCACGATCACATAATGGTTCGTCAATCCAGTGGATGAATCCACAATCTCTAAGAGTTCTAGTGTTTGCACAAATAAAATATTAGCGACCAACATTTTTATTCAAATAGCATGTTCTGAATATTGGTTCAATGTTGCAACGGCATAACAACCTTCGAGATTGTGCTTCTCCAACATAGTATGCTGGTAGGGGTGGCAATCTTGTAGGTGTTGTCGATCTGGTAGGCGATGCCATATCATTTTGAACACTTAATAATGCCAAATCTTTTTCTAAACTCAACTCTATTCTCTCGTAGACGCTAAACGGAGTTGGTGTCTGAGATTCGGCTGAGCAAACAATTTGAGTAGGATCGCCCGAATCGTCTGAATCGGCCGATGGACAATACCGTTGGAAGTAGTCACAATAATCAGTCGAAGGCCTTGAGTAGGAGGACATCTGTAGAAATTAAATAAACAACAGTCTCAAAATTTAAATCTAATTTTAAATTACATCAAATAAAATAGCATAGGAATTTAAATCTAATTTAAATCAGTCAGTGTAATTTAAAGCTAACAGAAGAGATATATTTAAAGCATTTATGAAAAGGAGATCCTGTTCAGTCAATGTTACCCTCCTTCGATTTCTCAAGAAAGCCAATAGAAGAGTGAGTCAGTCGATTCTTTCATTTTTATAGTTTAGTAATCAAGTGTAGTTATCAAGATTTATTGAATGTTCCATAAATCTCAAACTAACTTTGAAATGTGTATGACGAGTTTCAAAATATCACAATCATGAGTGATTCCACATACATTATACACAACATGCCTTGCACATGATTTGTATTCACTTTAACTATACAACCAGTTGGAATTGAAAAAGATGCGAGATTACATATATAGATGGTGAACCGATCAAACAAAATTCTTTAAGTTACATTTATTAAGTAGAAAAAACAAGCTTTTCAAGCAATAAATATAAATATTGCCGTTTTTAACATAATTTTGTAGAAAAAAGTAAAGCTCAAGGATATCGGTAAGAGACACAAATGCATAAGAAAGAGGAACTTAACACGGGAAGAAGAAATTCAGATACTGATGGGACTAATAAACCTGAAACTTGTATCAAGAGTACTAAGAATGTCCGATGTTAGCATCAGTCAACTACATTGGTGTGAGGTGAAAATGAGCAAAGTCAGAGTTTTTGATGGAAAACTACAAAGAGATACTAGCCCATTTTTCTTCCCTGTACACTGATATCTTTCATATTTTGTCAGCTTTGTTTTGTCAATCCATTATATAAATGTTTGCAGCTAGCATGTTATTGCAATCCATATGCCCATCACATACATGGTCCAAAACTTGGACACCAACAACACGCAAAACGGCTAAGTATTACTGAGCCGATCAGCAAGGTATTACTGCGCCTTAGGCTCAGTAATACCGAGCCTTTGGCATAGTTTCGCTGCGCCTCAGCCTCAATAATACTGAGTCGTTCAGCTCAGTTTAACTGAGCCAAACGGCTCAATATTATTGAGTCTAAGGCGCCGTGAAACTGCGCCAAACGGCTCAGTATTACTGAGCCGATTGGCGCAGTATTACTGCGCCTTACAAAACAAAAAAGAGAAGTAAAATGCTTGCTAATAAAGTAAGAAAAATGAATCAAATTTGCACATGAAACGTCAGGTTCGTATGTGTTGAAGACCAATGGGAAATGTTTCAAAATTATAGCAAACCACAAAAGTTTGCACATACCTCAATGATCACATGCATTCAGTTTTGAAACCCTCTGCCCATGATACTGTAAAAGTTCCTGCCAGATTAGCAAAATAGCATATGTTAGTAAAGTCCATCAATAAATGAATTGTGTTGCTTCAAAAAAAAGTTGTCTCTGCTCCACGCTCCAGTTATCTTCATTCTCCAGCACTACTTATTATATTGCAGTTTATATATCACTAAATCAGACTCATATGATAGCAGACAAAAACTTGATATATGCTAACTCTTATGACTGACCTGGAGTGCCAAGCTTTTGCTCTGTGCGTTGTATCACCTCTGCTCTGTACGTTGTATCACCTCTCCAAACTGACACTTTTTCAATGCCTGTTAATAAAAACATAAACATATCATTTGAGAAGTTAAGTGGAATCGCTTCTCAGCCAAGAACGATTAGTGTCTGCGATATCACTTCAGAATACTAGGTTTAGAAACTAACTATTCATGTTTATATTAACCACATATAAGCACATGTAGGCACTTATAAGTAGTAGTTTACATTTAAAGTATAAGATCACCAACTGAGTAGCTAATCAAGTTATTAAGACCTAATATACAAAATTTGACGGCTGAACTGCATGGTTGCACTAAGCTTTGTCCATAGAGAATTGGACCCTAAATGTACAGAATAATATAAGTTGTTTGGCAAAAAATATATCAACTAAACCGTCTGAAAGTTTGGAAGTAATTGAAATAGAGTGACCTACTTTGAAGTAATTGGAGCAGTAGAATACAAATGAACTAACAGAAGATAGACACCATTGATAAACAAAAAATAGAGTCACTCTATTTCAAAGTAGTCACAATGCTTTTTTGGGACTTGATAAATAAAGATAGATTTTTCAGTGTTTAATTGATTTCTACATTTGTTTTTAGACTAAATTGTTTAATCAAATACATAAATTTTCGATCTCTATAGCAGTTATTGAAGCTGCTGTTGCACATCAGCTACAAGCTGTTGTGCAACAGCAGCTACAAGCTGCTGTTGCACAGCAACTTGAAGCTGCTATGGCAACAACAGCTACAAGCTGCTGTTGAAATGACCCAGAAGTCTGAAGACCCCTTTTTATCCACATTTTGGACGACTAGCTTCAACCTCAAACTACTTTGAAAACTATTTACAAGGAAGAAATGACCCTGAAGTCTGAAGACCCCTTTTTTTAAATACTACACAAAGAAATCTCTATTTGGTTAAAACGTGCAAACTATATACCGATTTTTTCCATCTTTTCTTCTCTTTTCTTTTTTCCTTTTTTGGTAACAGAAAAAATAAGTAACAATTTCATCAAGGCCATCGTCGTCATATATCATGCATCAAAGTGTAAAAAACAAACTCTTTTCTGTTTTCTGTTAAAAACCAATTTTGACAAACTTTCTTTTCTCATTTTAAAAAACTCTAAAAGACAACTTTTAGTATGCCTTTTGTCTTTAAAAAGAAAAGAAAAAAAAGATGCAACTTGAATGTTTGGACTTTTACCACTGCATCTTAACTAAAAACTTAATCAAATGCCCCCATTTAAAAACATAAGTGTGCACCTTTTATCATAAATAAATAAAATATAAATTGAAACATCCATTCTTTAATATTGTTTACAATCAGCATATGTAGTTCACAATAAAAGTCAAGATTAACAAATGTTTATAGCCTTCGTATATACTATTAACAGAGTTGAACTGAAAATAAAACTATGAGTCAATGCAATAAATGCTTAGTATATATGCTTGTTTATCAAAATAATATATACTTGTATTATTATTTTAACAACAAGTAAGTCATTAAAATTTTCTCTACAACCATGATAATGTATTTACTACATCAAGGAAAATGTATCAGATTGAAGGAACAAAAGATGAATTTGATTTTTGGCTACCTGAAAAGGAGATTTAGAAAAAAAATTAATTAATATTTATGTATCACTCATTTTTGGCAAGAAATCCAAATGATTTATTAGATTATTTGATATATTTATCAATATGAACCATGAAAGTTCAATACAAATGCATTATTGAAACAACTATGATGCTAGGATAATCGACAGTTGATATAAGTAAATTAGTGTACAATGAAACGTTAGGTCATGTAGTTGGGACTGTGTCTTATTCCTCATATCTTTTAGAGCAAACAAGTCAATCTCTTCATGTACTATTGCAACAATTTTAATACCTGTTTCTGTATTTCAACAAATAGTTTCACTACATGAATATTGTACAAACTATAGTGATTATGGTGAATGAAAATTTAAAGGGGATAATTCGTAGCAGCTAACTTAATGATTCTGGTGAATGAAAATTTTGGTTCATTAGCTAATCAAGTAAGCTGCGTTAACTCCTTCGAATCCAATTAAGTTCAGCAGTTGTATATCAAACACCGATATGAACCAATTATATACTGAAAATTAATAGCTTTATGGACAAATTAAGAAAGCTTACCCTTAATTTCTTCGAGTAGCTTTCCTCCTGTGTAAATCGACAGTTAAAATAGGTCGAATTTCCCTGTAGACGAAGAGGAAGTAGGATTTTGATTTTTTGAGAGGGGATAATCACGTAAATTAATGCAGCTTTATCGTCGAATTAAGAAAGCCTACCTTTAATTTCTTCAAGTAGCCTTCCTCCTGTGTAAATCAGCAGCTAAAATAGGATTGAATTTCCCTAAAATTGAATGAGATTTATACCTGCGAGTTAAAGCGAGTGAAGCCACCCCTAAAATCCGATTAGAGAGGAACCTTCATCTTCGCCTTCATCTTCGTCATGCTCAGATTTTTTTTTTCTTTTTTCCTCTGAGAATCGTGGGAGGTGAGATAATGATTTACGCGGCCGAAATGGGGAAAGCGTTGGAACAATGGAACGTAAAAGAGGAATTAGGGTTATGCTGGTTTGTTTACATTTTTACCCCCAGAATCCACCCTTAACAACCCAAATAAGTGTTGCCAATAATAAAGTTATTAAAATGTATTTTTGGCAACACTTTTTTAATATAGCAACACATACTATTGTTACCACCTTACAACCCAAATAAGTGTTGCCAATTGAAAAATAAAAGGGTTGCCAATTGGCTATTATGGTGTAGTGAAGCGGGTAGTAGATGATTCTCATTTGTAAATTTTTGACAAGGATTCGCGGTGCTATGCAAGAAACTCTTTGATTCGTGATGAGTGTAGTGGGCAACAGAAGCAACTACCCTTACAACATGAATGTCCTATGTCTTCTCCTTTTCTTGATGATTTGCATTCTTTGGCTATATATGATGATATGGAAATACCTCCCGGAAACGATTCAAACAATAATGCTTTTCTCAGCCAGTTACTAGGTCAATGGTTGTTTGTAAGTTCAGACCTAACGAGGTTCCTTTTGAGTTTCAAGTGGTTATGGATTCTGCTATAATTGAAAATCCGAAGTGGAATTCTATGGTCACTCAAATAAAGAAAGAAAAAAGATGAAGGATAAGAAGTTTATGAAATTAACATCTCTATCTTTTTTGGTCAATATGCTTCCTCCGGGAAGTAGTGCTGATTTCATGGTGGAATTGAGATTTATACTTGTTGTTACTATGACACAGTTCAATTAGTCATGATTTAGGCTTTAGTCCAATAATGTATTTGAATTATATTTTTTTTCCATATTTTACTTTAATACGATTAAGTTTTCAAGTAGAGTGTTATACGACTAAGAATGTAGAATATATACATATATATATATATATATGTATATATATATATATATGTATATGTGTATATATATATATATATATATATATATATTGACACACATATATATGTACATATATGTATATGCATATAATTGGTACCAACTTTCTAAAAATTCAAAATTCATTGTGTTCCAATTTTGACATTGAAAAATAAGCATCAAAATATAAGTTGGAGATATATTTATCGTACAAAGCTTGAAATAGGTGTAAAGTTGAGGAACCGAGCCAGCTCTGGCCTATTGCAAACTAGGCCTAAGCACGAGACAACAAAAATAAAGGGTATCACTTGCACATGAGTGTACAGATAGAGGCCGAACAAATTAAACAAAATTCCGTGAATAAAAGTAGAACTCACATATCTGATAAAGGGAGAGATTGAAGGCGATGAACTCCAATTGATGGCGGTAAATGAACAGCTGCAGATGCGTCCTATATAAAAGAAGGAATTATCTTTTAGAGGGAAGAGATGTTGTTCAAGGGATTCAATTTCAAAGCATGGAACCCTAATTCTTAAATTCTCTTTTGTCAATTGTCTTCTTCCAATTAAAATTTAAAAAAAAAGTAGAAAATATATTTCAAGCAAACTCTAATTCTTAAATTATTTCACATGAGACAATAGTTTTAAGCTATGAATGAACGTCTTAATTTTGGAAATTCCAGAAGTATGGGCATATTTTCGGATGTGATGATTTTATAAAGAATTTTGTTAATTCATCTTATCTGTAGAGCAAAGTTTTTCAAAATTGAACTACTAAAATCGTATTTGTAAATAGTAACGAGTCAAGGCATAATTAATGCGTTAAGAATTGCATGCATTGAAAAAGCTATGTTTTTTACAGTTGAATTTTAAGATATAACGATTGTTTTACTTTCAAAAATGCAATAATAAAAAATTATAAAGGACACATTTTGAATTTGTCATTGTATAGATAAGGTAAAACCATATTAGTTATAAAAATAATGATACTTTATGTGTATTTACTATTACAGTCTCTCTACAAATAAATAATTGCTATCAATATCTTAATTTCTAGATTTATCGTCTGCTAAAAGTATTCCATAGGAATGGTTGTTCATAGGAATTTACAAAAAATATTTATAATTCCTTAGGAATAAGAAATTTATTCAGTATAATTGTGCAATTTTTCATACCAAAGGACATCAGTTTGCAAATTGCATTAGTCATGTAAACCCCCGAACCAATGAGGAGAATAGAAGACGCCATTAAATCATCTCCTTGAAAATCATAAAGCAATCCTTGCATAATAATTGTTTATGGCCTACAAATAGATACTCCCTCCAGTTCATATTATAGGTCGTTTTATGAAGTTTTTTGTTATTCAAAATATAAGACATTTTCAACTATAATAAATTGTACCTACTTTATTGACTAGCCATGAAGTAATTCAATTGGCTCATGTGGGTAGGCGGCTCCTTGGGAAATCCTAACAACCACATTTTTGTATTTGGAAATAGAGAAAGTAACTTAATTTTGTATGAAAAAAAGGAGCCAACCCACCAAAAAGAAGCATTTAAATTTTTTCTTAATTCCTGTGCATATCTCTAAAACGACTTATATTATGAACCGGAGGGAGTATTAAAGACAAAATTTCTAAACAATTATTACAGATTGTAACTTTTCATATACGTGCAAACTAATTCATAAGACCAGAATGCAGTCGAAATAATTTATCAAAAGGATAATAGTCAACCATCAAAGCTTGATTCAACTGTTTGATCCATTGATCAACAATCCTTCTATAAAAGACATGCCTCGTAGACAAGCTGTCGCACTCATCATATCAGCTTGAATGTATATTCTTTCATATCTAATGGATTGTGAAGAGATGATATCTCAGGTCTGCCCCTTGTATAACTAAACAAATACAGTCTATCTGTTAGAATTGTCTCGCATGTTGTTAAGGAGAAATGATGGTTTGGATACAATAGTTCCACATCATTTAATATATTGAAGGAATTGTGTACAAATATGAGCTGGTAGGCATGTAACATTAGAGATTCCTTTTGTTATATGGAAGTTGTGTGCCAGCTCATATGCATGCAAGGGAGGGGGTTTTGTTCCGACCGTCGTTACATAATAGTGGTATCGAAGCCAAATGTTACGGACTGGGTCATGCAGGCAAGGTAGTGGCTCTCAAAAGATACTCGTAGGATGCGAGTCAAGGGGAAGATTGTTAGGATTATCTCGCATGTTTTAAGGAGAAATGATGGTTTGAATACAATAGTTCCTCATTATGGAATATATTGAAGGAATTGTGTATAAATATGAGCTAGTAGGCACCTAACATTATGGATTCCTTTTGTTATATGAGAGCTGTGTGTCAGCTATATGCGTGCAAGGGAGGGGGCTTTGTTCCGACTATCGTTACATAACACTATCACCCTTGATCATGATCACAGCGGAGATTTTATGATGTAGTAGGCAAAAAATAGTGGAAAATTTTCATGTGGATTAGCATGGAATCAAGCTGGAGTCAGGCACAACGAATTGCATTGGTGCATTATTGGCTAGATTTGACAAACTAAACATAAAATAAAGAATCTTCAAATCGAATTTTGATATGGATATTATTTTCATGGCAAAAAATGCTTGTACAATCAAATATAGCATTCTCATCAAGTTACAAATAATCTGACCCTCCACTTTTGATTAAAGAGAGACTCGGTTGTAATTCAGCAAGGTGCTATTGAACTTATCAGCGAAATTCGATTGGGGTACGTCGAGTATACGTCCAAAAATCGTCATCGAGCCATCAAAAATGATTAAGAGCGAAAAATGGTGGATACATATTGAATTTTAATTTTTAAACATGACGCCGTTTAACGAAAACCGAAGCGTCAGTATCAATGCCTTAAATAATAATTAATGCAGACACCGAGATCAATTTGGTGTTCGACCAGACTTCACGTTCAACTAATTAAAACGCGTTGCATCCAGTGTGCTCGTATGACATACATGGTCGAAACACGGCTCAAGAGAGTTCCACCACATAGAAACTACAACGTATGTTCAGATTAAACAACCTTTTCCTGACATTAAAAACAACTAATGAAATAAGCAAACATTCAAAGAGCCGGCCCTGCATCAAAAGAACATATCCACTTGAATTTTCGAGCTGGTCTGCTGCAAAATAGGGAAGGCAACCTTAGATGTGACTTTGCTAACACAAACCGTGCAGATCTGATGAATATGCAGCAAGCATCAATGGATTTGCAAAACAGGTGCATGGTACATAAAAAACTTACATGTATATAATTCCTTAGTTCACGCCCCTTGGATAAACAATGGATGAACTAACATAAAAGATGAGTTAAAGGTCATTAATGCAAAATCGAAATAAATGCTAGCTTTTAATTCTGGATTTCCAACCCTACGCCATGTCAAATTGACACTTTACTTTCCCGCCAATTTCATTGATAAATACCAATCCTCGTTTTCAACAAAATCAGACTCTCCCAGAATAGATATTCATTTTTTCACTATTCTCTTGAATACAATAAAAATGGAGTCATCTATAAAACCAGGCAAGTTTTATGGCAGCAGCCTTCCCCGCCCCCGAATCTACACAGACGTCAAGTTTGCGTCCGATCGGGTGGATCCACCACTATCCGTTAGCGATCCGCTTCTTTCATGGGCGAATGAGGCCCACTGGTCTATGGGCGGGCTCAACCTCGACCGCCCTCGCTTACAGGGCCGAATCGAAGGATCCATCGAGGATCTTCGTGAACAAAACTCGGGATCCGATAAAAAAAGAAAGAGGAGTCGATTGGATGCAGAAAAAATCGGAAATATGGAGGAGGATGAGTTTGTGAAATCGGAGGAGGAGATAGTCGAATCGGAGGATGAGTTGTTGAAATCGGATGATGAATTTGAAGTTGTAATTAAGCCTGAGGTTAGGGAAAAGAGGACGAGAAGATTGGTTAAGGAGTCTGAGCGGGTTACGGACGAGGGTTTGGCTCCAGCTTCTTATAATACCAGGAGCAGAAGACCTAATTCTAATGCCGCTAAGCCTGCATCCAAAGAGCACCCGATTCAGAAATCTTGATGGACTAAGAGCCGTGGTAAAGTATGTAGATCTGATAAGTTGGTGTTTGGTTAAAAACTCTGGCTTCAATGAATACTTGCATGAAAGTAGTACTATATATGAGTCTTGGAAGAAAAATATCTGAGATTTTGAGTTCATGATTACCGTACAATTCATTTTCAATGCTTGTACAAGCAAATTGAACGATGCTTTGTTCTTTCTTTCTTCCCTTTTTTTTATTTTTTTTATTTTTTTATTTTTTATTTGGATCTTAGGGTTATCGTTCATTGCAGAATGGTGAAAACATCTGAAAATTGCTGGATCGGCATCGTTGAGCAGTTGTATGGCAACGAATTAAATTAATGAAACTAGCTATAACATGATTCCTTTTGCTTGAATCGGTCTTTAAAAGTGCAATACTGTATCGTGGCTTAAATGTTTGAAGGCAAATTGTATTTCAACCCAGCATTTTAGGTAGTAAACCCTCAAATTTAGTTAGTAGTTCCTTTTTTTAAAGAAAAAAACCAAAAATACTCTTTTACGTAGGGAGACTGCGTGGTTTTTCACTGTACCTCGTAGTTGCGCTACGTGGTTCATCAAAGTACCACGTAGATGATCTCCGTGCTTCATTCATGGACCACGTAGACATACTACGAGTACACCAAAAAACCACGTAATGCAACTACGAGGTGTTCAAAAAACTGAAGAAAAAAAAATAACAGTAAAAGGGCAGTTTGATCATCGTATTTTTTTGATAAAACGGGGGTACTACCTAATTTTGTGGGTTGAAATAGAATTTGTCATGTTTCAATTCTAGTCTAGCTTAAGCATTATCCGTGTAAGCTTGTCAACTACAAAAACCAACACAAGAAGGGACTAGCACATACTGGCTGATCAAATAAGCAACACATAGGAAATGCGAAACCCTTCTTCCGTTGGTTTTTGTAGTTGACAAACTGTTATTTCAAGAACTTTAAAATAATAAATTCCAGTTGAATTAATCTATTACTGAGTTGTGCGCGTTGGAGGGTTACCGCACGTTTCAGGCTTTATGCGATAACTGTATAACGGTGAAAAAGAAGAAAATCAATATGTGAAAACCAATGTTAGAGAAGATATCAGAATACGAGTGAAAACCAATGTTAGAGAAGATATCAGAATACAACGAGTGATAATATGAGATCCCTTGAATTTGAATATTTACAATTGTGGAACATAGATATGTCAAAAAAAAAAAAAAAAAAAAAACATTCCAAACAAAGTATAAAGTGATTTAATATACGATGTATATAAAAATAACAGAATTGCTGTGAGGCCCGAAATACTTGATAAAAAGTTGTGCGAAAATGAAATCGATGACCGTCCTGAATTTCAGTTTTTCCATCGGACGCTTCATATCATTCTGGCCTAAACCCGCATTCTTATTTTCGGGTCTTCTAGCAGCTCTCTAAAAATAATACTCGTATGCGTATAACAAACAAAAAAATTCCTTTGCACTGGTGTCTAATACTGAAATTTAGGTGAATGGATTTATCCTGCAAAATTAATTTTAAAAGATGCTAATGTGGACAGTTAGTTAGCAGCTATCACTTATGAATGAATATATTTTATTCAACAGCGAGTCCGAAGAACACATGCTAGAACACTTCAATGGTTATTGGTTGACCTTGCTCTGCATTATGTTTAACTGAGTCTTGTTATATTTATTTTATAAATTCTATTTAATATTTTTTGCGAAAGGAGCAATGAAGCGTGAACAGTAAAATATTGGTTTAATCCTTCATTATGATTGAGTGTGAATTTAGGATTTGATCATTCACTATAATTCAG
The DNA here is from genome assembly GCA_030737875.1 of Allium sativum. Lineage (NCBI taxonomy): Eukaryota > Viridiplantae > Streptophyta > Magnoliopsida > Asparagales > Amaryllidaceae > Allium > Allium sativum. The sequence goes on along the minus strand of JASFAX010000020.1, from coordinate 34,962,383 downwards.
TTCTAAATGTAACAATTTTGTCATATACAGAATCTACAGATGACTTGGTTGATAAAAGTATTAATAATATTAGGAGAGAGATTTCAGCATGGAACTATTTGCAATATTTAGATGATAACTATCTACTTCTTTAGGGGTGAACATAGTTTCATTCTAACGTTAGCAGGATTTACCTCCAACTCTCAAATTCTTTTGATGTTGCTTCGATTAACTTCTTCGTGTTCATAATAAGCTCGTCGAACAATGCATCACTTTTATTCTTGAATGTACGCAAGCGTAAGAAAATAATAACATCAATGATTATAAAAACAAGGTTATGTGGATTATGAAAGTGTAGCTACACAAATAAACCACTGAAATTAACAAATAAAAAATTGTGAAAGCTGTTCATATTCCGTTAATCCAGTAAAATTATATGGTTGATCAAAATTATTTACATTTCAACAGTAATGTACATTAACTCTTTTCCATGATTACCATAGGCATGAGAGTAGTATGCGACTAGCAAAATGCCGCCTTGATGTCATAATAAAAACCTCAACATTGTAGAAAAAAATAACCAAAACTAAGTAGTTTCTTCCTTGGTTGTTCAGTCTCAATTTTTCTACAATAAGAGGATTCTTTATTTATTTGTTAACCGGCATTAGGTCCGATTGTTACAATTAAATCTGACTCAAAAGCACTGTCTGGTTGCTTGATAATGTTATATAAACTCAAATAAATACTTGATTTGGCTAAAGAACAAGAAGGTAGTATGTATTAAATATAAATTAATTATTACAACAACTAGATATTACCATTTATTTGCACAATTTCCCCTTTGTTGGTGAATTATGCTTCACTTACAAGAATGTTAAAATAGCAAATTACTGCAACTTATAAGGTAAGAGCATCAAGTTATACAACTAAAGTATCCTCTTATTCGTTCATTTTATTTTTATTACCGTGTCCAATGATGAATGCTAAGAAACATCTACGTATTGATTGGTATTAAATTCCAGCAAAATACAGCATAAGCACAACTAAGATGCACAAACATATTCATAGAAGCAAAGACTTCATTCAAATGATTGCAAGTTACATGGGTTGGAGCGGAAAATCTTCTCTTAGGACATGTTATCAGTTTGTCACTATCCGGTTTTGATGGCTTGATAAATCATTATCTAATTTTTCTTATGACACCTGGATTTCATATCCAATATAACCTTGGCAAAGTCATTTCTTGATTTCATAATAATTTTATCCTTCTCCTTTAACAAAAATTTCAGTTCATAATTGCCTAAGATTTAGCTGTTTGATCCATTTATTAGCACGCTTCACGTAAGCTATAAGAAACACTGAACTCTCCATTGATCTCTTTACTGATCCATGCACTACATTGTTCTACAACTGATCTTCTCTGTGGCTCTTCTTTATGTGTGTGTGTGTGTGTATGAGGATGGTTCCTCTACATCTCTTATATTGCACGTGAACTCTCCCTCTTAATCTCCACCACCCATTTCCCCACTCATTCTCTCTTTTCCCGCTAAAAAATAATATTGAAACTGGAAGAGAGAGAATGAATTGGGAAATGGATGGTGGAGATTAAAGAGGAGAGTTCACGTGCAACATAAGAGGTGTACCGGAACCCTCCTATATATACATATATGTATATATATGTATATATATATATATATATATATATATATATATATATACACATATATGTACATATATATATATATATTTATATTTATATATATGTTGTTAACCGGCTTTTTGGTCTGGTTCCCAGGAGGGCATCAGACACACTCAACTCAACGTACCTTGTGAAGCTGAGGCCGAAAGGGGACGCTCAGGAGTGAAGGAAATAGGATCAAGAATGGACTACACTGCTTGTAACCTCATGGCATCAAGAAGACATCCGCAAACCAAGGCATCGGACCCCGAAGGAGCTACGAGCCTCAATCACCCGGTCCCGGGATCCTCATGCCCCTTGGAAGGACTTCATGCTGGGCATGACGCGGAATCCACAGACCGCGGGGTGCGAAATCTCACACCCATGCTTGGGTTCGAAATTTCGAACCCCGTGCCGGAGTTCGAAATTTCGAACCCAGCGAGTGCGAAATTCCGAACCCAGCGGGTGCGAAATCTCTCACCCATGGCTGGGTTAGAGATTCCGAACCTAGCGAGAGCGAGATTTCTCACCCGTGCCAGGGTTTGAAGTTTCGAACCCAGCGGGTTCAAAATTTCGAACCCAAGGGGCTCGAAATTTCGAACCCGTGCCCGAGTTGAAAATTCTGAGGCGCGCAGGTGGTGGGTTTGAAATTCTGCTTGTGGTCCCCTATTTCTACCTACACCTACCTAATCCTACCTGTCTCCACTCCTATAAATAGCCTATGACCTCACACTTCAAAGGGGTTGGATTTTCTTGACTTGAGACCTTCCTAGAGCTTCATAAGCCTCATTAATGGCATCTCCTATTTAAGTAAGAAGGAGAATTAAATATTCTTTTTCCCAAATACCTAGCATATGGAAATTATAAAAGTGAATGTAATGAGCATGACTCTACCTTGTAATTCTAAAGTGATTAATAAAAGTTCAACATCCTTCCAAAGTGGACATAGACCAAATCTGCGGCCGAACCACTATAAATTCTTGTGTCATTTACCGCTTTCTCTTACTTAATCTTGCGACCAAATTAACTATTCCTAGATATAGGAATCTTGGGTGTTTACGACATTTTTTGCCATCAATATATATATATATATATATATATATATATATATATATATATATACACAAGTCATTTCAGAATAATGATGGGACCTGAAGAAAGAGGAACTTGTCCATGGCGACAGGCTTCTCGCCTACTTTCGTTCATGCGTGAGTTTCTCTTTTTTCTTCGTTCCATCAGATTTCTAAATGATTTATATCCGACTTATATATGTTTTCTATCTTCTTCCACTTGTTTTCCTTCCGTTTTTCACACTTGTTATCAGATTCGTAAAATTTATTCCACTTTTTAAACCCTAATTTGGGTTTCGATTTCCTACTACCGGATCTAGGTCATATTCTTTTAGATCTGGAGCAAAACACTAGACAATCACAGTCTCAAGCTGTTACTGATCCTTTATGACTCTGGATCTGATTCGTATGGACTCTGGACGATCAAGCCATTGCTGATTTGGGTTTCGGCATTGCCGATGCAACTGGTTCAATTCCAAATCTTCCAACCGATCCTTCAGTTGTCTGTGCTATATCAATTTCAGCTGGTTTTGGGGGTAAATTCGATTGACATCTGTGGTTGGTATTCTTATTCAGATCTTATTTATAAGGAGATCGGTTTGGAAATTGTTATTTCCTATTTGGGGGAAAAGAGGTTGTTTCAATATACAAGTCATTATAGCAGTTTAGATCAGATCTATACATTTTGATTTAGTACATAACATTTGGTGGATTACAAATTTTTTGGGTAATATCGGTTTTAGTCTTGAGGAAAATTTGATAAGCTTTCCCAGTTTTGACTGGGAGTAGTAATAAATTTTGGTCATCCTTTAAAAATCATGTAATCTTAGCCTCATAGTTTCATAGTTCCAATAGTGATCGAGGGGTTTAGGTTCTGGAGACAATGGATATAGCACTGCTGGCCTTCGAATTTCAGAGTTGAATGAAATTATGAAGGCTTCTCCAAAACGTAAATTTTATGGATTTCAATTGGTCTCTTCTTGACTTCAAGTACTCCAGTGTTATCTGATTACAACATGTCATATGCCAGTAGGTTGATACGGCTCTTATTGCATTTATTATATGAAGTTCTGTTGCTTCTTGCATTAAGACCGATTCACAGACGTCTGTGAGTCGTCAACCAGGTTTAATGTTTGAAATGAAGTTGAAGAATTTTTTGGACTGAAAGCATTCTTGCAGTTTTGAGGGACTGTTTATTTAGCAGTGGCTATGTATTGTTGTTTTGGTTTTGGGGATGACATTGATTTTGCTTTGGAGTTAGAAGATGCTTATTAACGATTAAGAAAAGCTGCTTCGAGAACTATTGTACATAAGGATCAAGGATGGTTGGGGTGTTGAGAGCATTCTAAATGGAGCTTTTTTGCTCTGATGTAGAGAGTCGCAAGAGGGATAGCCTCTTTATGGGGTGGGTTTATCTTAGATTAGTTTTTGAGTTACTTATTTTGTTTAGTTTTGTAACGGTTAGTATGCTAACCTGTCTACTGTACTGTTTTTAGTCATAATAAAGCGAACCAATTATCAAATACATACATATGTGTGTGTGTGTGTGTGTGTATATATATATATATATATATATATATATATATATATATATATATATATATATATATGACCAAGAGCACCCAAATAGTGCAGCACCCCTTTAGCCCCCTGATTTCCACCACACATTTCCATTTCTCTCTCCTCCCACTATCTCCTACTCCACCAACTTTTTTTACTATAAATATGTGGCTTTAAATGGGGTGCATTTGGGGTGCTACCAAATAGGGGTGTCATGGAACCCTCCTATATATATGTGTGTGTATATATATATATATATATATATATATATATATATATACATATATATTCATATTCTTCTCTACTTGTTTTTTATCCACTTTAATATGAGGCATGACAAAACTTTCTTCTTTGAAGCTGGCTATGAAACCTCTAGGTAGTCTTTACATGTTTCGCCTTTTGTCATGGCCTGCACAAAAAGATTCATTTACTCCAAAATTGCATGTTTACCTTTCAACAATATCACATTTTTGACTCTCTCTTACCTATGGAAAACCGTATTATTAAAGAATTATAACATTTATTCACAAAGACATATCACTTAGGTATTAAGATACTAATTTAGATTGTAATTAATTTCAACAGCCAAAAAAACACTGGGCTAGAACTGCATTATTTTAATGCAAATCAAGAATGCAATATTCATTTCCTTCCATAATATCTCCATGAATATCATTCTTAAACCATGATACTTAGGTTCAATTGATTAATTTACACATTTTTCCTTCATATTGCGTAACTATTAATTCATTGAATCAAATGGTTTTCCTTCTATGCTTACTTCTCATATTGCATAATTTAACAGTTTGTTGAATCAATCAATCAATTTAATTTCCTTATATGTTACACATGCTTAAATTGTACAAATTCAATGGCATTAAATGTCTATTTGGGTTTACGTAAAAGAATAGATGGTATGCAATCTAATATGATATATTATCATGTCATTGAAACTACTAATGCATATTTGTTATATAATTTTCTGTTATTTATTGAAAACAAAAGAATAATTCCCCGAAATAATTGACTAAAATAACAAAACAACCAAGCTCTACTGCATATATTCGCTTCGACATATAATTCTTTCCTAATGTCAAACCAGGCTTTAATCAAACTCTTATAAAAAATGCTTTACAGACTAAGTCATTAAAATATTTGCACTAGTCCATGCCTTGCAAACTCACCTCATATTTGCAGTTACATTCGAGAGAATTATGGTATACAATAGGCAGCATTCATCTAAAATATGAAAGGAAATAACTCATAAGAAATGCTACTGAAGATCGGTATAAAATGAAAGGATGATAGCTATATTACAGGGATGGGCGGACCAGATTTGATGTATCTTGACTTCAAATGGATCAGGTTTTTATCGAGTTCATGTTGTATATTTAAAACCTAAATCCAACATGACTTGAAGTTGTATTCAAATTTGATTTGAGGCCACATTTAATAAATGCCTTTTTATTAGGTTAGGTTGAGCTTTGTCAGTTATTCAAAAAGCCCATATGCCATAGAAGTAGCATAAGAGTGAGATAAACCTTTTTTTAAATTATTATTTGTATATTGGCTCTAGGGATGCAGACAACCCATATCCAATTCGACCCAAACCACTAACCCGATCCAATCCACACAAGCCCAACTCAACTCATCCTAGTTCGGATCGGATATGGGTTACAATTTGTAACCCATACTATATACGAGTCGGGTTTGATATTTTGTTCAACCTAACCTTATTTTAACCCAACCCAACTCTATATTAAAAAATTAGTGAAATATCAACCTACTTAAAATTAGAATAGTATGATCCTAAAATAATGTTTATGTATTCTTTATTAAATATACAAAAAACATATATCATGCTAATCCAACCTAGGTAGAATTTGACAAATATATTTTAAAGAGCATTTTAATGTTTTTTAAACGAAACACTTGTTCTACTATATAGTAAATTAATGTCATATGATGTGTTTTACAATGAAAATTTAATAAAATTGTCTTATAACGAATTAGTTATTTTAAACGTATTATGCTAGCTAAAGTTTGATATAGTATACTAAATATTTGGATATTATTATAAAAAAAATCCCTCATATTTTTTTTTTAAATATTCAAGCAACCTAACCGAACCCTACTAAACCCGACCCAAAGCATACTTCAACCGAACCCATATCCAACCTCATATAGGGTCGGATTTGGATATGGGTTGAAGTGTCTTAAACCCATAACTATGTGGGTCGAATGAATTATTTGGTCTAATCCTTGGAAACCAATCATCGGAAATTGCAGAAAACCGTTTCTATAAATAGTAACACTTTTAAGTGTTTGCAATATTGATTCAATGATATTGCAATTTGCATCAACAAAGTTCAGTCACAACCATGCAAGGGAACAAACTGAAACAATAAGAATTTAGAAAGGGAAAAGAAATAGTACCGATTAAATTCGTAGTCTAGCGAGTGTTGTTGTTCCCTTGAAACGAAATCGCTCCCTCTACGGCACGTAAGATTGTTGAGTAATCGTCTCCCAAAGGTGAAACGGATCTCTCTCAACGATGGTGCGCTACAATCGCAGAGCCACGACGAACTTAAGGTAGTTGTATGATTGCAGAACATAGCAATGGGGAAGAAGATAAAGAGGACAGAAATTAGGATTTAAAACTGTGTATTCTGTTTGATTTTCATAGGCATATATATAGGTTGGAAGAGGCATCTATTCATGAAAGGGCGCTTCCAATTGAATTGCAATGGCTATGACTGTTTGGAAAGGTTGAGACCCTTTACCAACCGAAATTTCCGTTAGCATTTGCACGGCCGAATTCAAAAATATGATGTTTTTCGCAACACAGCCCATCAGAGGCCCAATCGATCACCAGATCCCAAGAGCCCCAAGGCCCTTATCTTTGACCTTAAATATTAACATGAATGCTTATCATGCCATAGTTCATGCCATTGCCTCTCTCTTTCATCTTCTCTTTCTTTTGTAATAACATATCAAGCGTTAGTATAAGTAGTGGCAAAAGGTGTTAGTTTTCCCCGATGTGGGACTAAAAGAATTTGCCAAACCCACTCATTCGTTTCCAACAATCCCCCACATGAATGAATATTATATAATATGTTCTGAAATTTTGTGTAACATTTATCATATCGGTAAAAGTACCACAGAGGCCTTGAACGTTTCCTAGTGTTTTATCGTTATAATTAACTGGCGAATCAGTAGACTGGATGTCTTTGAACTGTAAGCCGTTTGTGTAAGTCTATAAATATAACACATGATAAATGTTATTTAACCCCTTGGTTCTCTGTTTGTGTTCATTTTTTCCATGAACACCGCCTTGGTTTCATGGGTGCTTGGAGAATTCGACCTTACAATTCTTCTCGAAGTGGCGCCTTCGCACTCACATAGGTGATTCTATAAAGAGTATCCCGTAATACCCTACTTAGTTCTTTATAACACCACAATATAGACATAATTAAAAGAAAATCTTATCCTATTATTCAATGGGTTGTGCACTGACTTATCTTAGGAATGGTTTGTATTTAATAGTATCGTCAAGTTTATCTTAAACTTAGTTGTCCCTTTGAACCTAGATCTTGGGATCTCCAGTCAACTAGGTGGGGTTTCCGTTTTAGAAAACTCTTAGTTCATAGGTCTTAAGCCCATTCCCTTCGATAAGGTTTGAACTTTCTCTCTTGGCAAGCCTTTTGTTAGTGAATCCACTATGTTAGCCTTTGACCTTATATAGTCTATAGTGATAATTCTACTAGAGAGAAGTTGTAACTACCTGGAATTTTAGTCAATTTTAAAATAAGAACTTAAATTGGATTGAATGAATTTTTTAATGCATATATGGTTTTTACTTGAAAATATACCATTTGAATTTTGATTTAATTAAATATCGGATTAACAAAATATTCAGCTTTGAAAATATTTGTCGATATTGAAATATGGCGTAGTAAGTAGCTAAGTATTATAATTTGTGACATTTAAATTAAGTACTTAAGTCAAGATTGTGTTAACCTAAAACAATTCTTAAGTCTTAAGTGGATTCTCTTAGAAGTCTAATTATTGGTGGCTTCTATTAGAAGCCAATTCTTACGTAGATTCTCTTATAAGTCTAGTCATATTTTAGTGGCTTCTCTTGGAAGCCAATTCTCAGTGGCTTCTCTTAGAAGCCAATTCTCTGTGGCTTCTCTAGGAAGCCAAAGGTGGCTTCTCAAGAAAGTTAATCTCTATTGGCTTCTTGAGGAAGCCAATGCTTATTAGCTTCCCTTGGAAGACAAAGGTGGCTTCTCAAGAAAGCCAATCTTTTATGGCTTCTTGAGGAAGCCAAAGCTTAGTGGCTTCCCTTGGAAGCCAAAGATGGCTTCTCAAGGAAGCCAATCTTTAATAGCTTCTCTAGGAAGCCAAAGGTGGCTTCTCAAGAAAGCCAATCTTTAGTGGCTTCTTGAGGAAGCTAATCTTTAGTAGCTTCCTAAGGAAGCCAAATGTTGAACGACGAATATTCTATTAATTAAAATTCCATCATATGAAATATCGTGGTAATAAACTGCAAGCGCACGGTGTACAATTGTTAGTACGTGGCGAATACGAGTTGATCCACAGGGAAAGAAGTAATCTCAATCTTATTCAATCAAATTAAACCAAAATTCGAATTGTGATTAAATACTAGAAAAAATGTAAACTAAAATATATATTAAAACTATGAGAGTAAAACCAGTTTACGGGGCAACTTCGCCTTTCTCTCGTTCAACATAAAATTGTATGAAGATCTCTCAATAACCTAAGTAAGATTAATTATGTAATTATCATAAGCATAACTTATTTGCACTAATAATTAACACAAAATTAAGTCATCAAGCAATAATACACAATTAATCAAACTTTTTAACTTTTATGAAACGTGCCATCGAAATGAAACTAAAATCAAATTTAAGTATGATCTATTTATTATTGGTTAGTAATAAAGATCATCAAATTTCAACTTAAACTTTATTTCATTGCCATAATCACAATTTTAAATGAAGAGGCAATTTGTTGTTTATGTCATAAACATTGCCTCAATGTTATGAAATAAACAAAAGAGGCTATTAAATTCAATATGAAACATTGTTTTAAATGCACAAAACCATCCATTCCTATTAAACCCAAAGAGATCATTCATACGAATTCATGTTGAATCTACATTAATGAGAGGAAAAGCTTAATCACCCCTAAACTGTAGGGGTTTATGCAACACCCTGTATTTTCTGTTAACGTTATAGTAACGAATCAAAGAATAATTAATTTGAAATGTGAGAATTAAGGGATACGGGTTGTGCCATTGCGTTTGTCTCGGAATTCTTCTTGAGATAGAGTCCGAGTTTGCATAAAATGGATACCGCATGAAGGAAATATGGATGAACGAATATAAGCAGAAAACCAAAAGAAGAAAAAAGGAATGCACTGGCGCACTTGGGAAGTGCGCCAGTACAAAAATTGCACTAGCGCACCTGCCAAGTGCGCCCAGGTCAGGCTGAAAGCCTGCACAGCTTTCTGGTGTGTTCTGATCCGTACTGTGGCTCATTGTTGAGTCCTTTCAGACTCGTTGCTAAGTCATTAGGGCTGAGGTGTCACCCTATCCTGACTGAATGGTTGTGGTTAACTCTAGGTTCATCCGACGGCTTTAATTAAATTGAAATTCTATATAAACAACCGAATGCTCAACCTAAAATCACACAAAATAATCCTGGAACTATCATGCCGTCAATAGAGAACTTGGAGTAGCCGTCACCGCTTTCAATTCAAAGACAAGATAAAAACCTGAATCAAAATCAAATTAAAGTAATCTAATTCAACGATCTACATCAAAGGCGAGCATAACAAGTTCAGAATTCAGATTTCAGAAATTAAGAATTCCTTTTTGTTTGTAAGCTGGTTATTACGTAAATTTAAACGCTCTTCTAATTGAATCATGACATGTTGTAATTCGAATATAGAATGATGCTTATAAGATAAATAAAGTTTGATTCTCATTTATCTTAAATTACCATTGCGATTGATCATGTCTATATGCTTGTGGTGATGAACATACTATATTTTATATATTGGGATCTATTATGATTGGGGAATGAACGTATTATGCCAACTAATGGTGAAACATGTCATTTTATAATTTGGTGGTTACTTGCAAGTTTATGATCTAAAGCACATGCTTACATGTTAGATCAACATTCATGTATATTTAGAACCATGTTAAGTTGAATCTATTTATTTTACAAGATTGGATTTGTAGCTCTCTTATGTTTTAACACATAATTTATTATGCTAAGTTGTGATTTAAATATATTTATAATAGCTTTCTTATGTTTTGACATACATAAGTTAATATGATAATCTGTGGTTTAAAATTGTGTTTATATGTTAAACCTCCATGCTAGACCTATATCAAGTTTACATGATAATTAGATCCAACTTAGTCACAAGTTCCCCTTTACATGGCAAGTTTAATTTGTGTATGTTTTATGTAAAATCATATGTTATGATTCATGTTAATCGGATCTAAATTTTGCAAGTTCGTTATCCTGTGCCAAATCTATATGTCACATATTTTTATGCTGTTAGAATATTTCATGTTCTTCGCTTTTCCCTTTTATGGTTATAAGTTAGGCTAAAATATCGAGCTTAACATTCCTTGTAATTTTGCGAACGTACAAACGAGGGATATCGTTGGGGTAAACATGAAATTATACGTAATTGGCATGTTTGGCACATGCCAATGATTAGTGGAATTTAAATGGCATATTTTTTTATACCAAAGATTATGAACATGATTTAGGGGGAAAGCGGGCCATGACAATAGTTGATTTATAATTTACATATAAATATGAAGGATAAACGAGAAAATTACATGGTATAGATTGGTTCATGAAATGGTATATTTAGTATACCATTAATTGTGAGCATAATTAAAAGGATAATTATGGCATAATTAAATTGGGAATAATTTACATATGGAATTTGTTATAAATAAGAAATATGTAAATTGTAGAAAAAATGATTATGCCTAACCCGATGTTAGAATAAGTTGTGGTGTAAAACTGCCCGGAACCGCCCGACTGTCCAGTGACCACAATAATACCTATCTAATGTGAGAGGTTAGGGCATTGAGCCCAATAAGAACCCGAGGTTAGACTGAGCTGCAGTGTAAAACTGCCCGGAACCGACCGGCACATCCGGTGACCGCAACAATACCTGTCTAATGTGAGTGGTTGGTTCTTTAACGAATAAATTAATGCTAAGACAAGAGTGAAATTAAAGGGCTAAGAAAATTTAGAACACTTAACCCTAATAATATGTTAATTAGGCAAGTGGGTGAGGTTAAGTAAATTTAGAACACTTAACCGTAATGACATGTTAACTTGGCAAGTGGGTGAGGTTAAGTAAATATAGAACACTTAACCGTAATAACATGTTAACTAGGCAAGTGGGTGAGGTTAAGTAAATTTAGAACACTTAACTGTAATAACATGTTAACTAGGCAAGTGGGTGACGTTAAGTAAAATTAGAACACTTAACCGTTACAAGATGTTAATTAGACAAGTGGGTGAGGTTAAGTAAATTTAGAACACTTAACCGTTGTAACATGTTAATTAAGCAGATGATAGGGTTAAGTTAACTAAGGTAACACTTAACCAAAATATATAATGACATGTGGTGGGGTTAAGTAATACAAGAGGAAAACACTTAACCAATTATATAACATGATGTATGGGAAGGGTTATGCTAACACGAGAGGGTAACACTTGACCAATATAACATGATTTGAGGTAGGGTCAAGTCCACACCAGAAGGAAACACTTAACCAACATGATGTGACGGGTTGATGAGCGAATGGTGTTAAGTTAAGTGGGAAATACTTAACCAATATAACCTGATGAATGAACAGGGTTAAGTTAATAAGTCACACTCAACCAATCCAACATGATAAGTGAGAAAGGTTAAGTTAATAAGAACCACTTTACCAACATTACATGACGCGTAGGAGGGTTAAGTACATATCGGGATGGTGGGTAATATTAGTAAATATAGGCCCATAAAACTTAACCATTATATAAACATGCTTGAATCCGTGGGAAGGTTAAGTACATGTTGGGTTGGTGGGTAATATTAGTAAATATAGGCCCACAAAACTTAACCATTATATAAACATGCTTGAATCGTTGGGAAAGTTAAGTACATGTCGGGTTGGTGGGTAATATTAGTAAATATAGGCCCATAAACTTAACCAGCGGGAAACCCTAGCAACAGGGACCCATTTCAGCAGTAACCCACATAGATGTATCACGGTACCTTGAGCTAGGCAGGGTGGGGCACGATTACTGGGCTGATTATAAGCGGTCGATATAGCGGCTGGGGGTACGTCAGTATAGGTTCCCGCGGATTACGGGCATGCACGTACTACGGAGTGGAAAAAGCAGGCACTGCGTACCAGTAGTTTTACACTGTGCATTCTTGAATCGTGTCGGGGTCGCTATCATAAGGATTGATACACCTTATGGTGGGACCAGCACAGGGTAGCTACACGCAAGAGGGGGTCGATTGACACAGACACAGGGCAAGTTAACACAGGTAGGGAGCCGATCGATAGGGTAGTAAGGGTACATCTAACATATTCATGGCAATTGGACTGATTGAGGTGGAATCCTCTAATATAGATGTACACCTGAAGGCTACCACCACTACGGGGATTGGGAGCGTATTATATAGATTACTAGTTGAGACACTAGTTTGGTAGTGCAGAGATTATAGTAATGGATGTGATCATGTTCAACCTATCTTGTCTTATATTAGGGTACTGTCCTATGTTCTATTACTCCTATCATGATCCCTTTTCCTTGTTTAAATGCTAGTAATCACTGAACTTACCAGAATTATTGTCTGACCCATTTTCTCTCGTCTTCTTTTCTTCCTCCTCCCCAGGTAGTCAGGGAGGGAATAGCTCAGGGTTGTTTGGACCGTTACTCTTTCCAAGCTTGAAGACTCTTTGACGTGTTGCCTTGGACTCTCTCTTCTACTACTATGGCTGGCTCATGCTTTATTTGGTGAAATCATTTTATGCTTCTTTATTTTTGTTAAACAAGACATGATACTTTGGTATTGTAAACAATTTTTGTACAAGCTGTTTATCAATGAAATAAAGTTTTATTTATTTGGCGCTACTTTATTTGTCTGTCTTGTAATTTTTCTGCATCTTGTACTAAAACTGCTTCATCGAAGTTAAGGCATTCCCTTTGTGAGTGACCTTAACGGAGGTGGGGTGTTTCACTTGGTATCAGAGCTGAAGGTTACCGGATCAGATAAAAGATTTGAAAAATTATTTTCAAATGATTTTAAAAGAAGCATTTTCAAAAGAAAACTTATGTTTTAAAGGCATATTCCCCAACGCCATATGTGGTATCTTTTGACCCTCTACATGTATCCTTGTTTCCTTCTTTCTTGAGTCTTCGGGGCTCCTGGCTTTTTGGGAGGTAACCTTATCGCGGCATGGTTCCGTAGGCTTGATGAGACTACGACACTTGTCAAAGGGAAAATAAGTGCTTAACTTCCATCTGTAGCCATAATTTTCTTTCGAGCTTTGTAGGATTCTCCGTGCGATGGAGGCTTCTTTCGAGAGACATGTCAACAAGTTACACAAGGATGGAAAAGTTGAAAATGAGGGGGTTTGTCTAAGGAGCACAACACAAGGATGAAGAACCCATGGATATGGACTTGTTTCACAAAGGAGGGGAGGAAAGAATAGTAAAACCTAAAACAAGAGGAAGTATCTTTATTTTGGTATAACGGGTCGTATAATTAAGGGCAAGGGCAAGAACAGGGGACAGGATTTTCTGGAAGGCAAGTGCATGCTCTCACCGCCAGCATACCTGAGAGAGAGGCAGTAAGATTTCTGCTGAAAGAGTTTTTCCTTTTTGATTATCCTGTTAGTACTCCTTTTGATTTTAGCGCTTCACATTCATATATATCTGCTTCCATAGTTGAGTCTCTACACCCTAGATATTGTATAGTAGAGGATCCTGTTATAATCTTAAATCCAATTGCTGGTTCGGCCCATTTATCATTGACTTGTGAGGATTTGAGAATAGCTATATTTATGCTTATGTTTTTGGGCTATGGGTTGATTCTAGGCATTGATTAGTTAGCTAGTAATTGTGAAACAAGGGTAGTTAGACTTTCGACTTGCCTCGCGAATACCCGTGAGATTTCGTACGATCCTAAGGGATCAGTTTATCTTAGCTACCTGGAATCACTTTAATTATCTATCGACGATTTTTGATCCGTTGGAGTAGTCCATGAGTATGCAAGATGTTTTGATTAGGGTAGGGGTTTTCCCCCTAAAATTCGAGACAGACTTCCGCATGTATCTAGATGACACTGCAAATCCAGTTATGCGATCAACGATAATTCTGGAGCAAGATTGGCGAGGATAGCCAGAGTCGGCAAAGTGCTCAATTGTTTGGTTGTTTTGTTAGTATCATCTCACATAGATTGTCCAAATTCAGAGGAGGTATCCCTTGGGTGCTTGTCTGATATTGGTTTAGGTCTTTGGGGTTTGTACTTGAGGGAAGTCGATTTCGACTAGGATGGTTTGCGTGAGAAATAAATGGTTGGGGCTGGCACCCTAAGTTAGATTGACCTTAAGAGAGGTAATAAGCACATAGTAACCATTAGCTTTAGACCCTCAGATTTGCAGCATGATGGATAACCTAAGCATAGGAGAGACCTCTAATCATCTTAGGATATACACTTGATATCATGGTTAATATCTGTTTATCTTGGAAAGATAGTTCGACTACATTGGATACACTCTAGCATAGTAATTGATCGAAGCCCTATCTTTACTAGTGGGTTTTGGAAGTGGAGGTCAAGAAGCTTCGCAACTATGAAGTTAAGTTAGATAAGGTACAGTGGAGTGAAGCTCAAGAAGATGTGACTTAGAAGACTGAAGACTAGATACGCGCATCTTACCCTTTTTGAGGGTATATCCTTGATTCATCCTTTTCCGTAAAAAATTCTATTTGCATGCTAGTCTTTAGCTTTTAAGTATATCCTATTGGTCCTATCCTCAATCCTTAGGTAGAAGCCAATGGATGTAAACATGTGTTTGAGACATGTTATGTTTGGTGAATGCAAGTGGTTGCAAGTGTTTACTAGTGGTTGCTCGTGGATGCATATACACACATTAGGCACTAGATCGACTGTCACTTTCATATTGCATATGCATGAGTGAATTTTTATACATATGAATTGAAACTTGATGTGTTATCATATGGATGTTGCATTTGTATGAATGATTGTGCACTCATGTAGAAGTTATAAAGTACGATTAGGAATAATTGCATACATGATGAACTCATGGCATTGACATGATTCGCATTAAGGAGGTCAACTGAATCAGTAGATTGCCTGATTTTGTATATGGGTAAGGACATATACACACTATGCATATATTCATTAGAAACCTTTTTTTAGGACAATGGATGCTTGTAATTGAATGGTTGAGTAGATGGGTGATTGGATGGTAGGATATAAGTTCTTCTCGACTGGAAGATTTCGGGGACGAAATCCTAAAAGGTGGGGAGAATGTAACACCCCGTATTTTCTGTTAACGTTATAGTAACGAATCAAAGAGTAATTAATATCAAATGTGATAATTAAGGGATACGGGTTAACCCATTGCGTTCATCTCGGAATTCTGCTTGAGATAGAGTCCGAGTTTGCGTAAAACGGACACCGTATGAAGGAGATATGGACGAACGAAATTAAGCAGAACACCAGAAGAAAAAAAAGGAATGCACTGGTGCACTTGGGAAGTGCGCCAGTACAAAAACTACACTGGCGCACCTGCCAAGTGCGCCCAGGTCGGGCTAAAAGCCCGCACAGCTTTCTGGAGTGTTCTGATCCGTACTATGACTCATTGCTGATGTCCTTTCTGACTCCTTGCTGAGTCATTAGGGCGGAGGTGTCACCCTATCCTGACTGAATGGTTGTGGTTAACTCTAGGTTCATCCGACGGCCTTAATTAAATTGAAATTCTATATAAACAACCCAATGATCAACCTAAAATCACAAAAAATAATCCTGGAACTATCATGCCGTCAATAGAGAACTTGGAGTAGCCGTCACCGCTTTCAATTCAAAGACAAGATAAAAACCTTAATCAAAATCAAATTAAAGTAATCTAATTCAACGATCTACATCAAAGGCGAGCATACCAACTTCAGAATTCAGATTTCAGAAATCAAGAATTCCTTTTTGTTTGTAAGTTGGTTATTACGTAGATTTAAACGCTCTTTTAATTGAATCATGACATGTTGTAATACGAATATAGAATGATGCTTATGTATAAGATAAATAAAGTTTGATTCTCATTTATCTTAAATTACCGTTGCGATTGATCATGTCTATATGCTTGTGGTGATGAACATACCATATTTTATATATTGGGATCAATTATGATTGGGAAATGATTCCAACTGAGTGGTGAAACATGTCATGCTATAATTTGGTTGTTACTTGCAAGTTTATGATCTAAAGCACGTGCTTACATGTTAGATCAACATTCATGTATATTTAGAACCATGTTAAGTTGAATCTATTTATGTTGCAAGATTGGATTTGTAGCTCTCTTATGTTTTAACACATAAGTTATTATGCTAAGTTGTGATTTAAATATGTTTATAATAGCTTTCTTATGTTTTGACATACATAAGTTAATATGATAAGCTGTGGTTTAAAATTGTGTTTATATGTTAAACCTCCATGCTAGACCTATATCAACTTTACATGATAACTAGATCCAACTTAGTCACAAGTTCCCCTTTACATGACAAGTTTAATTTGTGTAAGTTCTATGTAAAATCGTATGTTATGATTCATTTAATCGGATCTAAATTTTGCAAGTTCATTATCCTATGCCAAATCTATATGTCACATATTTTTATGCTGTTAGAATATTTTGTGTTCTTCGCTTCTCCCTTTTATGGATATAAGTTAGGCTAAAATATCGAGCCTAACATTCCTTGTAGTTTTGTGAACGTACAAACGGGGGATATCTTTGGGGTAAACATGAAATTATACGTAATTGGCATGTTTGGCACATGCCAATGATTAGCGGAATTTAAATGGCATAATTTTTATATACCAAAGATTATGAACATGAATTAGGGGGAAAGTGGGCCATGACAATAGTTGATTTATAATTTACATATAAATATGAAGGATAAACGAGAAAATTACATGGTATAAATAGGTTCATGAAATGGTATATTTAGTATACCATTAATTGTGAGCATAATTAAAAGGATAATTAGGGCATAATCAAATTGGGAATAATTTACATATGGTATTTGTTATAAATAAGTAATATGTAAATTGTAGAAAAGATCATTATGCCTAACCCGAGGTTAGATTGAGTTGTGGTGTAAAACTGCCCGGAACCGCCCGGCAGTCCAGTGACCACAGCAATACCTATCTAATGTGAGATATTAGGGCATTGAGCCTAATATGAACCCGAGGACAGACTGAGTTGCGGTGTAAAACTACCCGGAACCGACTGGCACATCCAGTGACCGCAAATACCGGTCTAATGTGAGTGGTTGGTGCTTTAATGAATAAATTAATGCTAAGACAGGAGTGGAATGGTAGTGTTAAGTAAATTTAGAACACTTAACAGTAATAACATGTTAACTAGGCATGTGGGGTGAGGTTAAGTAAATTTCGAACACTTAACCGTAATAACATGTTAACTAGGCAAGTGGGTGACGTTAAGTAAATTTAGAACACTTAACCGTAATAACATGTTAACTAGGCAAGTGGGTGAGGTTAAGTAAAATTAGAACACTTAACCGTTACAACATGTTAATTAGACAAGTGGGTGAGGTTAAGTAAATTTAGAACACTTAAACGTTGTAACAAGTTAATTAAGCAGATGATAGGGTTAAGTTAACTAAGGTAACACTAAACCAAAATATATAATGACATGTGGTGGGGTTAAGTAATACAAGAGGAAATAACTTAACCAATTATATAACATGATGTATGGAAAGGGTTAAGTTAACATGAGAGGGCAACACTTAACCAACATAACATGATTTGAGGTAGGGTCAAGTCCACACCAGAAGGAAACACTTAACCAACATGACGTGACGGGTGGATGGGTTAAGTTAACTTGAATTGATTAATGACACTTGACCAATATAACTTGATGAGCGAATGGGGTTAAGTTAAATGGGAAATACTTAACCAATATAACCTGATGAATGAACTGGGTTAAGTTAATAAGTCACACTTAACCAATCCAACATGATAAGTGAGAATGGTTAAGTTAATAAGAACCACTTAACCAACATGACATGACGAGTAGGTGGGTTAAGTACATATCCGCTTAGTGGGTAATATTAGTAAATATAGGCCTACAACACTTAACCATTATATAAACATGCTTGAATCCGTGGGAAGGTTAAGTACATGTCGGGTTGGTGGGTAATATTAGTAAATATAGGCCCACAAAACTTAACCATTATATAAACATGCTTGAATCCATGGGAAGGTTAAGTACATGTCGGGTTGGTGGGTAATATTAGTAAATATAGGTCCACAAAACTTAATCATTATATAAACATGCTTGAATCGGTGGGAAGGTTAAGTACATATCGGGTTGGTGGGTAATATTAGTAAATATTGACCCATATACATAACCAGTATGAAACCCAAGCAACGGGGACCCATTTCAGTGGCAATCCACATAGATGTTTCATGGTACCCTGAGCTAGGAAGGGTAGGGCACAATTACTGGGCTGATTATAAGCGGTCGATATAGCGGCTAGGGGTACGTCAGTGTAGGTTCCGGCGGATTACGGGCGTGCACGTACTTTGAAGTGGAAAAACAGGAACTGGATACCAGTAGTTTTACACTGTGCATTCTTGAATCGTGTCGGGGTCGCTATCATAAGGATTGATACACATTATGGTGGGACCAACACAGGGTAGCTACGCGCAAGAGAGGGCCAATTGACATAGACACATGGCAAGTTAACACAGGTAGGGTGCTGATCGTTAGGGTAGTAAGGGTACATCTAACATATTCGTGGCAATTGGGCTGATTGTGGTGGAATCCTCAAATATAGATGTACACCTGAAGGCTACCACCACTGCGGGGATTGGGATCGTATTATACAGATTACTAGTTGAGACACTAGTTAGGTGGTGCAGAGATTATAGTAATGGGTGTGATCACATGTTCAACCTATCTTGTCTTATATTAGGGTATTGTCCTATGTTCAGTTACTCCTGTCATGATACATTTTCCTTGTTTAAATGCTAGTAATCACTGAACTTACCAGACTTATTGTCTGACCCATTTTCTCTCGTCTTCTTTTCTTCCGTTCCCCCCCAGGTAGTTAGGGAGACTAGTTAGGTGGTGCAGAGATTATAGTAATGGGTGTGATCACATGTTCAACCTATCTTGTCTTATATTAGGGTATTGTCCTATGTTTTGTTACTCCTGTCATGATACCTTTTCCTTGTTTAAATGGTAGCAATCACTGAACTTACCAGACTTATTGTCTGACCCATTTTCTCTCGTCTTCTTCTCCTCTATTCCCCCCTGTAGTTAGGGAGGGAATAGCTCAGATTTGTTTCTTTGTTTAAATGCTAGTAATCAATGAACTTACCAAACTTATTGTCTGAGCCATTTTCTCTCATCTTCTTTTCTTCTATTTCCCCTCCCCTAGGTAGTTAGGGAGGGAATGGCTCAGGTTTGTTTGGATCATTACTCTTTTCAAGCTTGAAGACTCTTTGACGTGTTGCCTTGGACTCTCTCTTCTACAGCAATTGGTGGCTCATGCTTTATTTGCGGAAATCATTTTATGCTTATTTATTTTTGTTAAACAAGACAGGATACTTTGGTATTGTAAAAAAATCTTTGTACAAGCTGTTTGTCAATGAAATAAAGTTTTACTTATTTGCCGCGACTTTATTTGTTTGTTTTGTAGTTTTTCTGCAACTTGTACTTAAAATGCTCCACCGAAGTTAAGGCATTCCCTTTATGAGTGACCTTAACGAAGCTGGGATGTTTCAGTTTAGCTCCTTATTTTTGTTACTATTTCAACACAAATAGATTTCAACGTTGAAGAACAACGAGTAAGTAATGACGCAAAGATATTAACTAACTAATGGCATAAAATAGAGCTACATTACTAGCAGAAAAGAAAATAACATATAAATTAAAAAACATCAAATTAAGATTGCATTAAAACGAGAGATTACAAAAAAGAAATGGCTAAGAAGCCATGGAAGAAAAATAGAGATTTTGATTTCAGCCACTCTAAACTAAATAAAATCCAAGATGAATTTTACATCAACATACAGGGGTTATTTATACATGTGATAAAACCAAATTCAACTTTAGCATGCTACCAAGAATGCCCTTTAGGAAGTGTGGCCACCAATTAATCACCACACTTTAATTACTCCATCATCAAATTTGCCTAAAGCTTTATCATCCACTAATTTGTCCATTAGCTTTTAAGTGTAGTAAGTGGGGTCCTCCATGATTGTGTATGAGAATTATTTCCTCTTCGTTCCTTTTGTATGCATATAAATATTTATGAAGCTCTCTTTCCAAATGCACCAAATGTCTACAAAAACAATGAAAAATGTCCAAGTACAAATTCTCAAAATAGCTTAAGCACAAAAATGACCATTATTCCTTTGTATGACGATGAATGTACGATATTTTGAAATCAATTGAATTATGGTTTAAACATGATAAAATACCCACATATGACATTTATTAGCACTAAACAAGAATAAATATGTTAATATAAATGTGCATTTTTACGTGCACATCAAATACCCCCCAAACTTATCTTTTTATTCGTCCTCGAATAAACAGAAAAACTAAGCTAAATCCGTTTTCGTAGGAAGCACGATTGCATTGAGCATATGCAACAAGCCATTAAACCTCTGAGTGTCCCCATTAGGATGAGTGTTGTCTCGTGAGGGTTTTCAATGAATACTACCCACAAAATCCAAAAGTTAAATGCAAAAAATATTTACAAAATGCAAGATTAGAAAATATTTACAAGAGAAATGTAAGCTTTTAAAGGAATATTTACAAGTGGATAATTTACTTTTAAATATTACACGAATAAGTTAACACAAATTTGGGTTATCACTATGAAATTTGAGTCCGTTACTAATCAAAACTTCAAACGGAAGTCATGTTATCATCACAAACTCCTCTAGCTCGGCCAATTATTTCGGTAGAAACATAGTGCAAATATGAAATGAATTCTATAATCGATATCAACAATCGTAAAACGGCATCTCAACTCTCTTTTTGTTAACAAGTTAGGTTGAATAAGTGAAGAGTGTGCTTGGATTTTAAGTGCTAACTTCTCTTTATTACAAAATATACACATTATTATTATTTACAAATACCTAGGTATACCACCTTACACTGCATTATGACTTATGTGAGGGTCGGTAATCCTTAGGTGTCCAACTCATAAAATAAGGCCAAGGTATACCGACGCTGACTTTGTCAACAAGGTTTCAGAAAGAGCTTGGCGGGGTTGCACACCAATGCGAGATGTACGAACATTGTTGGAAACCCTTGGATTATTATTATATGCATACATTTTCTTTTACATAAGAGAGAGAGCTAAGCGAAAATATCTTAGCACAACTTCACTTAAAAGATCTAAAATGTTATCGCAAGTAGTCTAAATCAACCATTCATTTAATCGGATTACAATTCAGAAAATATTTCATAATTGTCACCTACGAATTTCCCTATATATCAGTTACACCAAATTTGCTCATAATTCAAAATTTTCGTTCGTTATCCGCTAAGAGAAGTAAATTTCCAAACATTTTAATCGAACGACCAAATTTGTATGCTAATAACTCCATCTTGTCTTATTTAAAAGAAAATAGAAGTGGCAAAAAGAGAAAGAAAAAAACAACTTAAACTATGCGAAACATAATGAAAATCAGACTTCCCCCACAGTTGATTTCGACTGTGTCCCCACAGTCAATGCATGACACAATAAGTGAACGGAAGAGAAATATTTACATATTTACAAAAGAGGGTTAGGGTGTCTTACCGACTATGCGTGTAGAAAATATGCAGTCATCGATAGATGAACCGGCCCACAATGGACCAATGGAGCAGCCTCATTAAGATTATGAGACATAGTTTAAGCAAAGAAAACCGAATCATAAAGGATTTTATATTACATTTCAGATTTGAAAAAAAAAAAATCAAAAGTTTGAGTTGTTAATTTTAAAATTTTGAGCTTACAATTGATACGAAAATTGAATTGAATTTCTATAGCAATTAAATAGAGGTCAGCGAGCCCGGGTTCAGAAAAGTTTCAAAAACAAAGTTTGACTTGTTCAAATGGTGTATAAATTAAGAGACGTGTGCATCATTCTCACCCCCACGCTTGGTTTAACAAATATTGATCAGTTTTGCTTTGATATTTGAAATTTTGTTGACTATCATTCGTAAACCTAAAGTTAAAACCAGACAATTGAATTTTCAGTAAATTTCGAAATTGTGTTTTCTCAAAAACAGTGTTATTCCAGAAAGAGTTTACATACTGCAGAAATTTATCATTGAAAAACAAGTGAACATAGTGAGGTTCAGTTGAAACAATCAAGTCGCAAGAAGTTTCAGTAGTTTCAGAAAAATCGTTATTGTGCTTAAGATAACATTCAGCAGTGTCGTTGTTTTCAACCTCAAGAATTTCAAAGGTTTCAAATGTTTCATTTTCAGTTTCAGACCCAACAACATCATCGTCAACTAGTTTAAGAAGTTTTCACTCATCAAATTCATCCTCACTTAAACAGTTGTTAACAACTTCATCAGTTTTTCATGTTGACAATCTAAAGTTGCTAAATTTTCCAAATTTTCAGAATCTAATAGAGGAAGATCAAATTGAAGATTGACGTCTTCGTTTTCAAGAGAATTCAAATTCAAATCGATTACAGGGCTTTCAATAACTTCATTAAGATTTTCATCAATTTCAAAAGTTGTTAGTTGAAGATCGTCGATTATAGTAAAAGGTTGATTAACAGTTGACACATCACATGTTCGGTTTTGATTATTTTGTTTTTCACGAAAATTCATATAGTCTTGAAACAATAAATTCATGTGATTATCGCGAATTCCATTCATTTGCTCAACAAAATCAAATTTATAATTATTTACATGAGAATTTTCAATTTGAAATTGCTGAGAATTAAAATTTTCAGTTGCACCACAAATGAAATTATTTCCATTGCCAAAACCATTTGAAAAATTATTCACATTTCAATTTTCAATTTGCAATTCATTTTGTTGTTCAAAATTGGATTGACAAGGGTTATAATCAAAATAATTTGAATTTGAAGTTGAAGTTTAATTTTTATTATTTTGTAAACTTTGACTTGAATTGTTACACAAGTATGAATTACACCATTTGTTTATTTTTTTATTTTGTTGTGTGCACAGTTCAAGTAAAGATTCGACAATTGTTTCAAGATTTGAGGGTTGGTCGGAATTTTGGAAATTTTATGGTGCAAAATCAGAATTATTTTGAAAATTTTGAAGAGTTGGTGGTGCAAAATCCATGTTTGTACAATAGTTGTTATTAAAATATCCATATCAATTTGGTGTAAAATTATATGGATTATATTGATTTTCAAAACTATCGTAAAATCCGTAGAAATAAGGAAATTGGGACATTTTCAAGAAAGGTTTCTTTTTCCTTTTTTGATTTTTTTTGGTATGAGAAAAACAAATATTCACAAAAGAAAATTGTTTTTTTAATATATGCATGATCCTAGTGCAACTATATGAATGAAAATTACTTCTTTACAAATTTCTAAAATAATAGAATCAAGGTTAGATTAATTTCAACAAAAAATTTCTGAGTAAGTTAACGGACAGGAGTTATCGGTGCACCAGGAATCACTCTACCAATGCAACCGAAGGTTTAAGTACCTTCAGAGGAATAGCCGATACAATGTTTACGAATCACTGTAATATTTATAATCGTTTATTGCTCTGTCGTAGTCTAGACACCGAGAAATAAATCATTAGAAAGAAATCAAGTTGTCAAAATATAACAGTGTCCTTAGAAAAATAAAAAATAAAATAAGATGAATGCAAAACAGAAATTAAATGTAAATTAACAATGCAGCTACGAATGAATTTTTTTTGTTTGTTTTTTGAAATGTAATTGCAAGCAATCAATAATGCAAATAAAATAAAAACAAGGAAAGAAATCTTATACCAGTGCGTGCAGATTAGCAAAAAAAAAATTCTAGCGGCAATTTTCTATTAAGCAAGCGAGCGTAGAGCCAAGCAAAGCAAGCAGAGTAGTCCTTGAGCAAGTAATCCTCCTTGAGATTTTCTGCAACCTAAAAATGAAGACAATACATATACAATTTGAAGGCAAGCGTTTTTTTGAAACAAAATGCGAATTTACACAAGAAAACAAAAACTATTATTTTTTATATGCAATGATGAAATTAAATCGACAATGATCTTAAAAAAAAAGAGTAGAAAGAAGAGTTTGAAAGAAATATTCACAATAGGACTAACAAATTAAAATAAAGATAACAAGGAATCCAAAACAAATACAAACCCTAAAGGAAGGGTATTTCAATTTTTTTTTTTTTTTTTTTTTTGAATAATGAAAACCAAAGCAAGTTGGTTTGAAAAATTAATCAATACAAGATTTTTACAACACCACAATCTCCAAAAGCAATCGGGTAAATCCTAAACAACACAAGCCCAATACAATTAAAGTCCTCCACTATTTAAAACAAACTGTATGTTAGGTAGCCCAATACCCGATTGCTTACACAAGTTCGCACCCTCTTCCTCCCAATTTACGTAAACATCACACGAGCCGAAATTTTGCAACAAAAAGAAATTAGACTTCCTAAAAATTAAATTGAAATTGAAAGTTCAAATTCTAAAAATTAAAAATTCTCGCAGGCAATTTGCTCGAGTGTAAAGGTGAATTTGTGGATCTGCTAAATCAAAATTCTAAAATTTTGATACTTGCATGAAATCTCGATTGATTCCGATGGTTGAAGTTGACTGGAAACAGAGGAGGGGCAAGGTAGGTGGTGCTTCCTTTAGTGGTTTAGAGGGGAGTTGTGGGTTTGGTTTTGTATGGTGGTAGCTTCACTGCTTATAGAGGTAGCTTCACTGCTTATGACGGTTTTAGTTTAATGGAATTGGGTAATGATTTGTGGCAGGATAGCGTGATGGTGAATGTATGATTTGAGGTTGAACTAGTTGTGTTCTGGTGTGAAGAGAGGAGAATGATGAAGTTGACACTGTGTTGGTATGAGGTGAAGTTGTAGGTACAATATTAAAGAGGACTGGTGGGTGGTTTGGCATTGTGTATTGAAATGGTTTGCTTTTGTTTAATGAGTACTGATCGGTATGGAGTTTGATGATGTAGCAATGGGTTGCCAAACAGTTTGATGGTGAACTCTGTGTTTTTGTTGAATGTTGAGTGGTGTGTATGGGATTGATTTTTGTTTATGTAGATGAAGGTGTAGTTGCTGGCTATGGTAGAGAAGTATATTGCTGGGGGGATTGTGACAACAGCAGTTTGATACAGAAGTGAGATGAGAGGGAGAATGCAGAAAAGAAAATTTGTATTTTTTCCTGAAATTTCTAAGAAAAAAAAGAAATCAAGCGTGTTAAAAACAGGGGAATAAAGAAATGAAAGAAATGCTTGAGAAAAGGGAATTATGGGGAAGATGGTTATATGGTAGAAATGTTTGACAGGAGATGTAATCAGAGGGGACAAAGAAAAGTAAAAGGGAAGAAACCTAAAAAAAGGAAACTTTTTTTTTTGAAAGAAATTAAATTGTAAAAGAAGGGTAAGGAGGAAAAGAGGTAAAAGAAAGGAAAGAAATCAACAAAATTTGCAAGTTTTTTTTATTTGTCAGAATTGTAAAAGAGAAAGAAATAAATGAGAGAAAGGGAAGGAAAGAAACAAAGGAGGGAAAGAGAAAAGGAAAGAAATAAAGGATATTGTAGTGAATATAGGAAAGAAATTGAACAAAAGGCAGGTGTATATTAATTTTTTTCTTTTATTTAAACAAAAATGCAAAATGCAAATAAAAAATTTAAACCAAAATGCAAATATAAGGAAGAAAACAGAGAGATAATTGCAATGAGAGATGAAATGCACAAATCAAAAGAATTTTTTTATTTAAGAAATAACAAACAAACTAAAATGGACAACAAACTCGACAAAACACGCACAAATGCAATTGAAACAAGATCAAATAGAACAAACACACAAATGCACACAATTTTTTTTCTTTTTTTCTAAAAAAAAATCAAAATTATTCCGAAAAATAAAATCAAAATAAAATTCCTTCCCCGACAACGATGGCAAAAACTTGTTCAACGACGAATATTCTATGAATTAAAATTTCGTCGTACGAAATATCATGATAATAAACTGCAAGCGCACGGCATACAATTGTTAGTACGTGGCGAATATGAGTTGATCCGCATGAAAGAAGTAATCTCAATCTTTATTCAATAAAAGTAAACCAAAATTTGGATTGTGATTAAGTACTAGAAAAAATGTAAACTAAAATATATATTAAAACTATGAGATTAAAACCAATTTAGAGGCAACTTCACTTTTCTCTCTTTCAACATTGTTCAACATAAAATAGTATGAAGATCTCTCAATTGCCTAAGTAAGATTAATTATGTAATTATCATAAGCATAACTTATTTACGCTAATAATTAACACAAAATAAGTCATCAAGCTATAATACACAATTAATCTAATTTTTAACTTTTATGAAACATGCCATCGAAATGAAACTAAAATCTAATTTAGGTATGATCTACTTACTATTGGTTAGTAATATAGATCATCAAATTTCAACTTAAACCTCATTTCATTGCCATAATCACAATTTTATATGAAGAGGCAATTTGTTGTTTATGTCATAAAAATAGCCTCAATGTTATGAAATAAACAAAAGAGGCTATTGAATTCAATATGAAACACAAATACACAAAAACATCCATTCCTATTAAACCCAAAGAGATCATTCATGCAAATTCATGTTGAATCCACATTAATGAGAGGAAAAGCTTCATCACCCCTAAATTGTAGGGGTTTAGCTCCTCATTTGTGTTATTATTTCAACACAAATAGATTTTAACATTGAAGAACAACGAGTAAGTAATGAAGAAAAGACACTAATTAACTAATGGCATAAAATAAAGCTACACTACTTGCAGAAAAGAAAATAATGTATAAATAAAAAAAAATTAAGATTGCATTAAAACCAGAGATTTCAAAAAAGAAATGGCTAAGGAGTCATGGAAGAAAAATAGAGGTTTTGATTTCAGCCACTCTAAATTAAATAAAATCCAAGATGATTTTTACATCAACATAAAGGGGTTATTTATACATGTGAAAAAACCTAATTTAACTTTAGTGTGCTACCAAGAATGCTCTTTAGTTAGTGTGGCCACCAATTAATCATCACACTTTAATTACTCCATCATCAAACTTGCCAAAAGCTTTATCATCCACTAATTTGTTCACTAGCTTTTACGTGTAGTAAGTGCGGTCCTCCAAGATTACGTATGAGAATTATTTCCTCTTCATTCCTTTTGTATGCATATAAATGTTTATGAAGCTCTCTTCCAAAGCACCAAATGTCTACAAAAACAATGAAAAATGTCCAAGTACAAATTCTCAAAATAACTTAAGCACAAAAATGACCAATTTTCCTTTGTATGACGATGAATGTATGATATTTTGAAATCAATTGAATTATGGTTTAAACATGATAAAATACCCACATATGACTTTTGTTAGCACTAAACGAGAATAAAGATGTGAATATAAATGTGTATTTTTACGTGCATATCCTAAAATGTGGCTTCTCAAGGAAGCCATTCTTTATTGGCTTCTTGAGGAAGCCAATGCTTAGTAGCTTCCCTTGGAAGCCAAAGATGGCTTCTCAAGGAAGCCAATCTTTAGTGGCTTCTTGAGGAAGCCAATGCTTAGTAGCTTCCCTTGGAAGACAAAGTTGGGTTCTCAAGGAAGCCAATCTTTAGTGGCTTCTTGAGGAAGCCAATCTTTAGTGTCTTCCCTCAGAAGACAAGGTGGCTTCTCCAGAAAGCCAATTCTTAGTTACTTCTCTTGGAAGCCAAGGATGACTTCTCAAGGAAGCTAATCTTTAATAGCTTCTCCTGGAATCCAAAGCATTAATAACTTCTCTTAGAAGCTATTCGTAGTAGCTTCTCAAAGAAGCTTCGTATCACTATATATATTAAGTTCATTTGAAAATCTTACTATCCATTTTCCAACTTCCAAAAAACTTCTACACAAACCACTAATGGCTTCTTAACCCACCTCCATATTGAACTCTCTCCCATTTGCTCCGAAAACCCTATTCTAACCATGTTTTTTTCGTCTGTGAGCTTACAAACCCCGAAGCATCGTTACTATACCCAATTTGATTTCAAAGTTCTCTACTGACGTCGAGAAGCTGCCTAATTCATCTGAGAACGTTAGTATATCCTTTGATTAAAGATCGGTTGAGTGAAACCTTAGGTGAGAACTTTTTAACGATTATAAGGGCAAGTTTTAACTGTTTAATAATTGATTAGTTTGGATTATATAATGGTTATTGGTTGATTACGCAAGTTTATTTTGGCATTAAATTGTGATTAGTATGATAAAAATATCATTTTTTCCTTGATATACGTGTTGGATATGTGTAAACGTAAATAAGTGATGACTTTAACTGTTTGAACCTTCAATGGTATTGAGGAAGTAATTCACAAATTACTGGTTATTGAATATGATGTGAAAAAAGTAAACTTTTAAAGGGTTTTTGTTGCTTGATTTAATGATTGCATGTAAGGTGTTTGTAATGATCCAGAATTTTGAACTAATTTGAAATTGGAATTTTTAATACTTAATTTGAATTTTCTGAACATAAAATAAATTTGAGAACATTTAACAATTTTGATAGGTTAAACAATAGGTTATATTTGAATTATAACATTTATAAATGAAAATGATTTTAATAAGTTTGGATTTACTGATATTATTTGTCATTTGATCGGATTTGTCAAAGGATAACATAAATTAATAGCATTAGTATTATGTGTTGTTCTTTGTTTCAATAACGTTTAAGGTAAATGCAACCAAAAACACATTCCTTCTCCTTTTTACAAGTGTTAAGACACTTGTAATTTTGCATGCAACATTCCATGCATAAAATACACATGTCCTATGATGTGTCACTCTCTCCTTACTCATATTTTCCTATAAATACCACCCTTTCCTTCCACTTTTTCATTCATTCTCACTTCTTTTCTTTCTCTCTTCTTCTTAAAGCTTATGGCCATGGTTTCTATGGCATAAGTCTTCCTCTTTTCCACCACCACCTTGCCAAAGTTCGTCATTTACCTCCTCTTCTTATAATATAAACAGAGATTAGTGTATATAATATATATTTTGGTGAAGAAGACGTTGCACTGAAATACTGCCCAATGATTTGCTTAACTAGGCTCGCCTACCGTGAAGATTTGGAAAGCTGTTAGGTGAGAACTCTTTAACGACGGTTTATATATTTAATTAGTAGCTAGACTAATTTAAATATAGTGATTGGTAAATGATGATCGATATTTGTTGTGATGGATGATGCATGTAAAGTTTAGAACGCACGCTATTAAGCGTTAGTGTTATAACACTTGTGCACAATTATGATTTATTGAATCATGTTGATGATGGTTGCTATGGATGTTTAAATGGTTGTTGATTTTGTTTTGCACACACTATTATGGTATCACATCAGTGATCGAAAAATCTCCTCTATAATTAACAGCAATATCATTATTGAAATTGAAGGTTAATAATTGGAAAAGACCATATGTACGAATTCATATATATTGTTAAAGTCCTTTAAATGAATAAATAAATACCGGAACATTCTAGGATGATAGAGAGGAAAGTTTCTAGGCTTGGGTTTGGAAATGAAGTTTCCTGCTCTCGCTGGCTATCCCTAACTGATCCGACGAATGGGAAGGTTAATTTGAAGTTATTTGAATTTAGAAATGAATTGGAATTTATGAAAGTTGAATTTTAAATCCAAAATAATTTGGAAAGTAAATTTAAATGATTTTAAAAGGGTTATATAAGGATATAATTGCTTTCTAGGATACTTTGAAGTATTGTAGAATAATGGTTATTATGGTTAAAATAGAGTTTGTCGCATAACGACAATTTACGTATTTTAGATGCAAACTTTAAACGCTTATAACTTTTGCAATCTAAATTGGATTTCCTTAAAATGAAAAACATTTGATTACCATTAACAAGAACTTTCAAAAGAGTGAAAGAAGATTTTAAATTCGAGTTATAATCTTCATAATTTGAAATCGTTTTGGAAAGGATCGATGTAAGAACAATTGTTGACCATAACTATAAACAACTATTTTTAAATGTTTTAAAAATATGGAAATAATTGTAAAATCATAATAAATAATGTAAAAGTGTTTTGAATTGTAAATTTTAAGTTTTGTCTAAGATAATCGATATTTTGATCAAAATAGTTAAGATAACTGTTTTTTAACGCTTTTGAAACACTTTTGAAGCACTATTGTAACGCTTTCTTTGAAAACAACCTACTTTGAAGTATTTAAACCGCGAAATGTTTTCCGAACTATAAGTGATCATTTGTAAATGATTTGTTGAATGTTTTCAAAGGTTTAAAAGTATTGAAAATAATTTGTTTGGAATTTAAATTAATTTATTTAATAATTAAAATGTGTTTTACAATTGGATATGGTTGGAGATAAATCTTCAGATGGTTGATATTAATTCGGTAGATGATAATTCTTACTATTTGAGGAATTCAAAAGGTAGTTCACCATTATTCCGCTTATAGTGTGAGTTAGATATCGAGATTAATATTAAGTATAAGTTTATGGTATTTCTATCCAGGCCTAATGTCAAAGAGTTGGATAAATCTTTTAATTAAGATACGAGTTTCCTAAGTAGACTGGGATAAGTTGGATAGAAATAATCTTCAGATATTTGATATGAAATTCTATGGTGTAAATGTATATTATTTAACGAATTTGGAAGATATTACTATATCGTTACTCCACTTATAGTATTCGTTGATTATGGGAATTGATATCGAGCATAAGTAGATACAATTTCTGTATAACTTATTTTCAATGTAAATTGATTTGGTTTTTGTCATGAATCATATCTTTAATAATATCATTCTTGAAACCCCATGAGATTGAGTTATGGAAATTCATATCATAATTTGAGGATTTAATCAGATCTTTGATTTGAGGAAATTATAAGTGAAGAATTGGAAAGAAAGTACAATCTTTTAGTTAAGATTAAAGAATGGAATGTTGGAAAATCAATTTAATTGGGAACTATGGTCGAAATGTGGATTAAGGATTTTCAAAGGAAACTGGATTTTTGATAACGAGTTATCAAATGGAAAATTAATTAAGGCTTTAAGGCAAAATCATCTTTGATTTAAGGGATGTGTTTTAAAAGAGAAAGGTTAAATATGGATTTTGTAATAATTTGAGAATGGGTTTAAAGAAGTTTAATTTTGACTAAAACTAAGACGGAAGGAGATTGGTAGAAAGTCAGTATGTTCTATAATTGTGTTTTTTTTAAGTTGCGCCTATTATTTGGAAAGACCGGGATCGGATGTATGTCTGAAAACCATTCCAACTAATAATACGACGTTGTGGAGCAATTGAAGACATTGGAGACGACATTGAAGACCGAGACCCTTCATGTCGTAAGGACGACTTGCTGAATGTCTTGTAACACCCCACGCCCGCTATAGTCACAAACTAAGGGAATGCCATAGCATCGGTGGAGTATTTTAGTGAATATAGAACAGAAAAATTTCACCAAGACAGATATAAACAGTATTTGAAATTTAAAACATCATCTCATAACAGCGGAAATAAACATGTCTGGTTACATCATAAACCATGATAAAAGTCAAGTACAATATCTGTCAAAATAAAGAAGTACATAATCCCACTCTCTCATACAATAGCCATAAGAAAAGAAAAGATAACTGGATAACTGGAGCTTTACATCTACCCAAGCTCCTCAAGACTGGAAACAGAAATCCGATCAAGCTCTACTACCGCTAGGATCCACCGTAGGACCTGAGGGTTGGGAAAAAGATAAAAACAACGGGGTCAGACATAAGTCTGAGTGAGTCCTATAACTTTAACAATACAATCATTAAAGTAACCAGAGAAGACATAAACTTGACCTACGGTAATATCTGGGGATGAATGGCTACACTAAGCAGCTTGATAGACTTAGGATTAACTAAGATAACCGTCAGGACGCATCTACCCACCCAAGGATAATTACAAACTGCACCACACCAATCATTCCTACTTAAAGGTTGATCCCTTCCAAGGACTTAGAAAATTTCCCCAGTAGTCTCGTGTACCCCTAGCCCACTACATAGGTGCCGTCTGCCCCTATCTCCACTAGGTGTACCCAGTAATTCTTACCCAGTAGTTTCGTGTACCCCTACATAGGTGCCGTCTGCCCCTATCTTCATTAGGTGTACCCACTACTCCCCAAGCGATCGGCTCCCTACCGTAGATACCCGTGCTGGTCCCACAGTGGGGTGTATCACTCCCCTAAAGTGGCTACCCAATACTAACGGTGCACGGCTTTATATTTACACGATGCAACAACGGCTTATCTACCAGCCCGGGCCCACACACGCATATGAAACCCGTTGGACTTGCGTTGCCACCGCTAACCCGTTTTGGCCTCTTATAATCAAGCCCAATATGCGTGTCCCGTCACTCGACATGGGTCGAGCCCACAAAGATACGTTTGGGATATTGGTTGAAATGGGCCCCCACAAGCTACCCACTTAAGCTTGTCAAATATCTAGTGTATCCCACTTAACCCTTTAATCATGTTTAATTACATGTTTCCACTTGGTTAAGTATTCTAATCGTATTTTCTATTGCCACCCAAGGCAACTCACTAGATTCCACATGCCACCCAAGGCAACCACCAAATTTCCTCATGCCACCCAAGGCACCCACTTAACCCCTCATGTCCCACTACATGCTATTATGGTTAAGTGTTTCTTAATTAATTAAGACCGTGATCTCCCGTAAAGACCTCCCACATTAGACTGGCTGTTATGACCGCCTGGTTAAGCCGGTAGAATCCGGGCAGTCTTACGTCATAACAGAGTCTAACCTCGTGTCTTTACCTTAATCACGTATTTAATTTATGGCTAAGACCTCCCACATTGGGCTGACATTTGTAGTAACTGGTTAAGCCGGTCGGGTCCGGGCAGTTTTACACTACAAATGAGTCCAACCTCGTGTCTTAGTCGATTAATTACACCTAATTAATCACCCCCATATTAATTATCCCTAATTAATATCAAGTTTTCCATAACATGGGTAGACCTAACTCAATAGGTAAATTCCCATGGGGTAGACCTAACTCAATAGGTAAATTCCCACTTATGGTAATTTATTTTTATGGTATGCTTAATCATACCCAAACATTCATTTATTAACATATTTACCAACCCCATCGTTCCCCACGTAAATCATTCTCGTTACATGACATAATAAGGGGAAGATTATCACAAATATCATGGGTTTAGCATACAACTTTGTCATGGGTTAAGAGGATGTCAACTTGCATATATGAGCATATATTAACCCAACTACATACAACCCAAACTTGCATATTATCATACACATGACTTGCATAACATGTTGCATATGAGCTTGCATATTATCATACACATATCTTGCATAACATGTTGAACTTGCATATAGGCATTCTCAATCTTGCATAACATGTTAAACATGCATTTAAGCATACACATAACTTGCATAAGCATTCACATACTTGCATAAGCATCCACATACTTGCATAAGCATTCACATACTTGCATAACTTGCATATCATGTCATTTAAGCATATACATATCTTGCACAAGTATTCATATACTCGCATAAGCATGCATAACTTGCATATCACATAAATCTTGCATTTAAACATATACATGACTTGCATAAGCATCCATACACTTGCATAAGCATGCATAACTTGCATATCACTTTCAACTTGCATTTAAACATATACTTAACTTGCATATCACTTTCAACTTGCATAACTCACTTTGCTAAACATGCATAATTCCACTTATTAAATATGCATAAAACCACTTGTTAAACATGCATATATCAACTTGTTAAACATGCATAAATCAACTTATTAAGCATGCATAAACCAACTTATCAAATATGCATAAACATAGAACAACATAGAGTAACATATCATTATACATGATTCATACTCACTAATCCGCATTTAAGACCATAAGTCTCATTACACCCAATCTACTTACTTTAACAATTGATGTTAAAGTGATAGAAACTCACCAAACTCAAGATTAGCAACCTTATGAAGTAGAATTAGTTGCTAACTATGAAGATAATGATGATTAAAGATTGATTAGAGAGGAATTAGCTTGCAACTTTCTTCTTAGATTAGTGGAGGCTTCTCTTAGGATTTAATTTGGCGGCATGAGGCCATTATTTCTATTTTTGGTAAGGTTTAAGGTAGGTTTAGGGTGTATTTATAGATTAAGAGAGTGTTTTAGGCCCTTGGATTAACCCTAGATTAGTTTAGGTCCATTAGATTTAGGAAACCTCTAGAACCAAGCCCAGCCCTAGCCAGAAAACCAGATCTGGTGCACCCAAGCACCCTGGTTCGACACGCCATGTCGACAGGCAAGTCGACACCCCTGTCGACAGGCCTGTCGACAGCCCTGTCGACATGCTTAGGCGGGAATCTTCCCGCCAGGCCCCGCTGGTTCTAAATTTAAATTTAAATTTAAATTCCTAAATCTGTTTTTAGCTCTAATTTTTCTGCAAACTTCCTTGGGCCATAACCGGGCCATACGGACTCCGATTTTCGAAAACTCGGACTCTATTTCGCGTATTTTTCCGAGACGAACGCAATAACGCAGCCCGTTACCCCCAATTCCCACATCTGAGATTATTTATCCTGTAATTAGTGAATTTTAGTATTAACTAAAATTCGGGGTGTTACATTCTCCCCTCCTTAAAGGATTTCGTCCCCGAAATCTCTAAGCTAAGGAGAATGCATATCCTACCATCCAAACAACCATCTACTCAAATCATCAACCACGGGCATCCATTTTCCTTAAACAGTTTCTAATGATGTATGAGCATATGCAAAAAAAAGTGTGTGTATATGTTCCCTATCTAATGTATGAACATATGCAAACCATGATAGTGCCATGCATCCATTATGTATGCGAGAGAACCCTATCGACACATACAATATCTACATGAGTGCACAATCATTCACCAAAATGCATCATCCATGTGATAACACAACCATTATACATCCATAAATATATTTTCCTACACACAATTTTATGCAATATGCAATATGAAGTGACTGAGCCGATCTAGTGCCTAGAGTGTGTGTATATGCATCCACGAGCAACCACTAGCAAACACTTGCATCCACTTGCATCCATCAACCATAACATGTCTCAAACACATGTTTCAACCATAGGTTTACCCTATCTAAAGGTCAAAGGTGCTAACGAGAGGACATACCAAAGATAAGATAAGTACTAGACAAGCGATAAAGGAGAAAGTAAAGACATACCCTCAAAAAGAAATGGGTACAATGAACGCATCTTCGCTTCCGTCTCCCAAGTCGCGTTGCTCTCATCATCTCCCCATTGCACTTTGACCAGCTGAACCTCTCGATTCCTCAATTTCCTAGTCTCTGACCCAAGGATGCGAGTAGGAGCTCGTCGAATCGTCGCATCACGCTCAACCTCTACATCTCTAAGCAAGCTCGGCTCTACCACCTCTGCGGTCTCATGTAAGCACTTCCTCAGATGTGATACATGGAATACATCATGAACACCACTAAGTCTGTCGGGCAACTCCACCCTATATGCCATCCGTCCAATCCTTTCCTTGATAGGAAACGGCCCAACAAACCTTGGTGCTAACTTCCCAACGGATCCGAAGCGAACAACATTTCTCAACGGAGATACCTTAACAAAAACCATATCCCCAACCTCAAACTCAAGATCCGTCCTTCTCTTGTCCGCATAAGATTTTTGTCTATCCTGTGCTGCTTTCATCCTTCTTCGAATCAAGTCAATCTTCTCAGAAGTCTCCCTAACCATATCGGGCCCAAGCAAGATCTTATCCGTAGATTCCCACCAACATGTAGGTGATCGACAAGGCCTTCCATAGAGAGCTTCGAAAGGAGCCATACCAATACTGGACTGAAAGCTGTTATTATATGCGAACTCCACCAATGGAAGATGCTCTTCCCATGTACCTCCAAAATCTAAGATACAAAGCCTCAAAAGGTCTTCTAGAACACGATTCACCCTCTCAGTCTGGCCGTCCGTCTGAGGATGATATGCGGTGCTCAGACACAATTGAGTCCCCACTGCTTCTTGCAAACTTTTCCAGAACTCGCTAGTGAAGATAGGATCTCGATCACTCACTATGCTAGAGGGTACCCCATGTAATCGAACTATCTCTCGAAGATATACTGAAGCTAGCCATGGAGCAGTCCTCTTGCTCTTCACAGGTATGAAATGGGCGCTCTTAGTAAGTCTGTCTACCACCACCCAAATTCCTGTATTACCCTTCCTCGACCTGGGTAACCCGTCAATAAAATCCATCGAGACACTATCCCACTTCCATTGCGGAACCTCCAATGGGTGAAGCAACCCACCTGGTTTCCTTTGCTCCGCCTTCACTTGCTGGCACACCAGACATCGAGCGACATACTCGGCCACATCTTTCTTCATACCGGCCCAGAAGAAAACCCTCTTCATGTCTTGGTACATCTTGTCCCCACCGGGATGAATGGTCATCCTAGAACGGTGTGCGTCATCAAGAATAGCCTTCCTCAAACCCTCGTCTTGCGGTACACAAAGTCTACCGTCTCTGCGCATGTACCCCCTATCGTCTAGGGTGTACCTACTCAAATGGCTGGACGACTCCCCCCTTATGAGCTTCTCTACTAACTCAACCAACTGTGGGTCGCCCCTCTGTGCTTCTCCGATCCGCCCCAAAAGAGTAGGTCTAACTTCCAAAGAAGCTAGCAAACCGGGTACATAATCAATGGAAGGTCTGAAATCAAACATCGAGATAAATTCCAAGCTTTGTCGTTCCACGAACAATGGACTCAAGGACAACCTCTTCCTACTCAAGGCGTCCGCCACCACGTTACCCTTGCCAGGGGTATACGCTATCTCGAAATCATAGGATGCTAAAAACTCCATCCACCTTTGCTATCTTAAGTTTAAATCCTTCTGAGAGAACAAGTACTTCAATGATTTATGGTCAGTGAACAACTCGAATCTCTCACCAAGAAGATAATGGCGCCAAATCTTAAGCGCAAAAACAATAGCGGCCAGCTCTAGATCATGGGTAGGGTAATTTTTCTCATGTGCCCTCAACTGCCTTCCACCATAGGCTATTATCCTTCCCTCTTGCATTAAGACTGCGCCAAGTCCTGTCCCACAGGCATCGGTATAGACAACAAATGGCTTGCTCCCATCTGGCAACACTAAAACTGGAGCGGTGGTTAAAGCTCTCTTTAACCGTCGGAACGCATCATCACAATCTACGTCCCATGTGAAAACAAGATTCTTCTTTGTTAAGCGGGTTAATGGGGCTGATATCTTCGCGAAGTCTTTAATAAACTTCCTATAATAACCCGCCAACCCCAAGAAACTTCTTACTTCGGTAGCATTCTTCGGAACCTTCCAATCCTGAATTGATACAACCTTCGCGGGATCCACAGCTATCCCTTCCTTGGAGACCTCATGCCCCAAGAACCGCACCTCTTATCGCCAGAAGTGACATTTAGAGAATTTAGCCTTAAGGCTATGTGCTCGAAGAGTCTTCAACACTTCCCCAAGATGTAGGGCATGCTCTTCTTCACTCTTAGAAAACACTAAGATGTCATCCACAAAGACCACCACGAATTTATTAAGGAACTCCCTGAACACCCTACTCATTAAATCAACAAAGTATGCAGGGGCGTTCGTCAACCCAAATGGCATCACCAGCCACTCATAGAAACCATCTTGAGTCCTAAAGGCAGTCTTGTCTATGCTATCCTCAGCCACTCTCAACTGATGAAACCCCGTGGCTAAGTCCAACTGAGAAAATACTGAAGCGCCAACCAACTGATCGAAAAGATCATCAATCCTCGGCAATGGGTGTCTATTCTTCTTTGTGAGCTTGTTGAGTTCTCTATAGTCTACACAAAGTCTGAGGGACCCATCCGCCTTCGTAGCAAATACTACTGGAGCACCCCACTCCGATATGCTCCGTCTTATGAACCCCTTCTCAAGCAACTCCCCTACTTGCTTATGGAGTTCCCTCCTCTCACGAGGAGCCATGTGGCGCACTGGTAAAGATACCGGTTTAGCATTATCCACCAAATATATTCGGAAGTCAATCTCCCGCTTCGGAGGTAAGCCCTTCACCTCCTCAAACACATCCGGATATTCCCGGACTACTCTCATAGATTGCAAACTCTCGACCGAAGCGTCAAGCGATTCAAGATAACTTAGCATAACAGAGTACATGGGATTACAAGAAATCTCGAGAGTGTTACCCAAACGGGTCATGAGCCTAACAACTCTCCTTTCGCAATCAAGAATGGCACCATTACTAGATAACCAGTCCATGCCCAAAATCAACCCATAGCCCGTGAAGCCCAATACAAAAGCATCACATCTAAACTCAATGCTAAGTATAGAAATCTTCAAACCCAAACATATCATGGACAAATAAGTGGAGCCCCCAATTGGGTTTGAAACAACCAAGGGATCATCTACCAGACTGGTGTCTAAGTGCAGTAACTCAACTAATGATGATGAAATAAACGAATGCGATGCGCCTGAATCAAACAATGTACGGACAGGATGGTCAAATAGAAAAACCAGACTTTCAACGGAAATAGTTCTACCTCTCTCCTGAATCGGTGGAACCGCGAGAGCCTGTACTTGCCCCCTAGCCTGACTCGGTGCCATAAGAGCTTGCACCTGTCCTCCTGAGGTAGATCCCGTCCTTTGCCCCTTCTTAGGGCAATCCTTCACTAAGTGCCCTGCTTCGCCACAGAGGAAGCAACCAGTCTTCTTCTTCTTGCAACAATCCTTGCTTAGGTGGCCAGGTGTCCCACAATTGAAACACTTCTTCTTCTTGCCCTTGCCACCGTTGCCTTTCCCACCTTTGCTTTGCTGTTGTTGAGGTCTCTTTTGATCTCCCTTCTTCTCGGGTGCCTTATTAGCATTAGGACCCTTCTCTTCCTCATACATGAGTGCCATGTCAACTAGCTTCTCAAAGGTGGCCCCCATAGGGATGTGAGTCATAGCCAACCCATGCATAGGTTCATTCAAGCCTTTCACGAACCTCAAAGCCTTCTTCTCCGGTGTATTCACCATGTCTAGGCCAAACCTTGCCAATTGATTAAACTTGTTGACATATTCCTTCACCGAAAGATTTCCTTGCTTTAGAGTCAAGAATCTTTCCATATACAAGTTTTCCTCCGCCCTTGAGAGAAATTTTGCCACAAATCTTTGCCTAAAATCCGCCCAAGAGTCAACGGGGCGTTCTCCATTAGTAACCTCCCACCAGAATGAGGCCTCTCCCTTCATTAACCAAGCAGCCAACTTGACTTTCTTCCCTTCTTCCATCTCAAAGATATCTATCAACTCTTCCACCTCCTTAAGCCAATCTTTAGCCTCCACAAAGGTTTCAGATCCTTGAAAAGGTTTCCCTCCCATAGCTTTAAATTCCTTGCAAGTCTTAACAAAAGTATCCGTGCAAGGAGGAGGGGGAGGAGGAAGATCGGGTGCTACGGTTGGTGGAGGAATATTTGCTGGACCCGCAGTGGTGGCCCTAGCCTCCATCAATCTCCTATACCATACTGGTACCGTCACACCCTCCGGAAGATTAAGATTCTCGGCCATGCTGAAACGAAAGAGGAAAGATTCAAAACGGAGAATTCGAAGGATATAGATATGGCTATTGGGGATTATGCTTTTCTTTCAAAAACTTTTCTCTTAAAAGACATGTTTTTGAAAATATTTTTTTCCCAAAAATGTTTTAGAAAAACAGTTTTCTAAAAATTTTATCTGTTCCGGTAACCTTTGCTCTGATACCACGTGTAACACCCCACGCCCGCTATAGTCACTCACTAAGGGAATGCCATAGCATCGGTGGAGTATTTTAGTGAATATAGAACAGAAAAATTTCACCAAGACAGATATAAACAGTATTTGAAATTTAAAACATCATCTCATAACAACGGAAATAAACATGTCTGGTTACATCATAAACCATGATAAAAGTCAAGTACAATATCTGTCAAAATAAAGAAGTACATAATCCCACTCTCTCATACAATAGCCATAAGAAAAGAAAAGATAACTGGATAACTGGAGCTTTACATCTACCCAAGCTCCTCAAGACTGGAAACAGAAATCCGATCAAGCTCTACTACCGCTAGGATCCACCGTAGGACCTGAGGGTTGGGAAAAAGATAAAAACAACGGGGTCAGACATAAGTCTGAGTGAGTCCTATAACTTTAACAATACAATCATTAAAGTAACCAGAGAAGACATAAACTTGACCTACGGTAATATCTGGGGATGAATGGCTACACTAAGCAGCTTGATAGACTTAGGATTAACTAAGATAACCGTCAGGACACATCTACCCACCCAAGGATAATTACAAACTGCACCACACCAGTCATTCCTACTTAAAGGTTGATCCCTTCCAAGGACTTAGAAAATTTCCCCAGTAGTCTCGTGTACCCCTAGCCCACTACATAGGTGCCGTCTGCCCCTATCTCCACTAGGTGTACCCAGTAATTCTTACCCAGTAGTTTCGTGTACCCCTACATAGGTGCCGTCTGCCCCTATCTTCATTAGGTGTACCCACTACTCCCCAAGCGATCGGCTCCCTACCGTAGATACCCGTGCTGGTCCCACAGTGGGGTGTATCACTCCCCTAAAGTGGCTACCCAATACTAACGGTGCACGGCTTTATATCTACACGATGCAACAACGGCTTATCTACCAGCCCGGGCCCACACACGCATATGAAACCCGTTGGACTTGCGTTGCCACCGCTAACCCGTTTTGGCCTCTTATAATCAAGCCCAATATGCGTGTCCCGTCACTCGACATGGGTCGAGCCCACAAAGATACGTTTGGGATATTGGTTGAAATGGGCCCCCACAAGCTACCCACTTAAGCTTGTCAAATATCTAGTGTATCCCACTTAACCCTTTAATCATGTTTAATTACATGTTTCCACTTGGTTAAGTATTCTAATCGTATTTTCTATTGCCACCCAAGGCAACTCACTAGATTCCACATGCCACCCAAGGCAACCACCAAATTTCCTCATGCCACCCAAGGCACCCACTTAACCCCTCATGTCCCACTACATGCTATTATGGTTAAGTGTTTCTTAATTAATTAAGACCGTGATCTCCCGTAAAGACCTCCCACATTAGACTGGCTGTTATGACCGCCTGGTTAAGCCGGTAGAATCCGGGCAGTCTTACGTCATAACAGAGTCTAACCTCGTGTCTTTACCTTAATCACGTATTTAATTTATGGCTAAGACCTCCCACATTGGGCTGACATTTGTAGCAACTGGTTAAGCCGTTCGGGTCCGGGCAGTTTTACACTACAAATGAGTCCAACCTCTTGTCTTAGTCGATTAATTACACCTAATTAATCACCCCCATATTAATTATCCCTAATTAATATCAAGTTTTCCATAACATGGGTAGACCTAACTCAATAGGTAAATTCCCATGGGGTAGACCTAACTCAATAGGTAAATTCCCACTTATGGTAATTTATTTTTATGGTATGCTTAATCATACCCAAACATTCATTTATTAACATATTTACCAACCCCATCGTTCCCCACGTAAATCGTTCTCGTTACATGACATAATAAGGGGAAGATTATCACAAATATCATGGGTTTAGCATACAACTTTGTCATGGGTTAAGAGGATGTCAACTTGCATATATGAACATATATTAACCCAACTACATACAACCCAAACTTGCATATTATCATTCACATGACTTGCATAACATGTTGCATATGAGCTTGCATATTATCATACACATATCTTGCATAACATGTTGAACTTGCATATAGGCATTCTCAATCTTGCATAACATGTTAAACATGCATTTAAGCATACACATAACTTGCATAAGCATTCACATACTTGCATAAGCATCCACATACTTGCATAAGCATTCACATACTTGCATAACTTGCATATCATGTCATTTAAGCATATACATATCTTGCACAAGTATTCATATACTCGCATAAGCATGCATAACTTGCATATCACATAAATCTTGCATTTAAACATATACATGACTTGCATAAGCATCCATACACTTGCATAAGCATGCATAACTTGCATATCACTTTCAACTTGCATTTAAACATATACTTAACTTGCATATCACTTTCAACTTGCATAACTCACTTTGCTAAACATGCATAATTCCACTTATTAAATATGCATAAAACCACTTGTTAAACATGCATATATCAACTTGTTAAACATGCATAAATCAACTTATTAAGCATGCATAAACCAACTTATCAAATATGCATAAACATAGAACAACATAGAGTAACATATCATTATACATGATTCATACTCACTAATCC
Source organism: Allium sativum (assembly GCA_030737875.1). NCBI lineage: Eukaryota > Viridiplantae > Streptophyta > Magnoliopsida > Asparagales > Amaryllidaceae > Allium > Allium sativum. The sequence goes on along the minus strand of JASFAX010000020.1, from coordinate 34,919,171 downwards.
GCATTTAAGACCATAAGTCTCATTACACCCAATCTACTTACTTTAACAATTGATGTTAAAGTGATAGAAACTCACCAAACTCAAGATTAGCAACCTTATGAAGTAGAATTAGTTGCTAACTATGAAGATAATGATGATTAAAGATTGATTAGAGAGGAATTAGCTTGCAACTTTCTTCTTAGATTAGTGGAGGCTTCTCTTAGGATTTAATTTGGCGGCATGAGGCCATTATTTCTATTTTTGGTAAGGTTTAAGGTAGGTTTAGGGTGTATTTATAGATTAAGAGAGTGTTTTAGGCCCTTGGATTAACCCTAGATTAGTTTAGGTCCATTAGATTTAGGAAACCTCTAGAACCAAGCCCAGCCCTAGCCAGAAAACCAGATCTGGTGCACCCAAGCACCCTGGTTCGACACGCCATGTCGACAGGCAAGTCGACAGGCATGTCGACACCCCTGTCGACAGCCCTGTCGACATGCTTAGGCGGGAATCTTCCCGCCTGGCCCCGCTGGTTCTAAATTTAAATTTAAATTTAAATTCCTAAATCTGTTTTTAGCTCTAATTTTTCTGCAAACTTCCTTGGGCCATAACCGGGCCATACGGACTCCGATTTTCGAAAACTCGGACTCTATTTCGCGTATTTTTCCGAGACGAATGCAATAACGCAGCCCGTTACCCCCAATTCCCACATCTGAGATTATTTATCCTGTAATTAGTGAATTTTAGTATTAACTAAAATTCGGGGTGTTACATGTCTCGAATAGGTCGCTCCCATTTGCAGATGGATTTTACATCTGTTAAGTGGCAAGAAGCCCGAACGTATGTGAAGGAATTCCGGATTGTGGTTTCGTTCAGACCTAGAACGGAAATGTATGGATTGTGTGTCTGACGTTGTAATTAACTTCGTAGCACTGATCTTTGTTAAATATATATCTGCTTGGCGGCGGAGAATTTATTCTCTTGCTTAACACCCTTCTCTAAGACGTATGAGCTTAGAGGTTATATATTGATGGAAATCAGTGATGCGTAGTGAATGGACAATGTGGCATACTTAAGTTATGAGATGTGATATGGATGATCAAAGCATGGCTTATTTAAGCGTAGCTTTGTGTGTATCGTTACCTCGACGAACCTCACACCCTGGATCGATGGTAAACTGGTGATCTGATTTTAATGTTCGTTTCGTATGTTCGGTGCACCGGGATGTGATGATGAAAGGGTACTACGAAGTCCCCAGTCTGGGACGTTATTTGTTGGGTACTCTGAATCTTGTATGGTGGGTTAGTATAACAGAGTCCGAGTCTAGACGATATCCGCGAGTAATGGGATGATGCGTGCAAGAAAGTTTATGAGCCCATGAATGATGTTTCGTACCAGGAACCATCATGCTCGAAACCCAATCTACACTGCGAGCCCATACGTTTTTGATTGTATAGCCTACTGGTTACCGGCGGGATTGTCAGTATAATGGGATGGGGCATTATGCTGGCTTGGATTAATACATTTATTTGCGAAAAGTTTTTTCACACTATATATAATAGTAAATGAGGATTTTCATGTATGAATGCATTTTTGGTTATCATAAGGAAAAACTCGCCCATCTGGTGTGCGCTTGCATTGTGTGATGTGGGACGAGCTTATGATAGCTTCATTTTTCAAAAAGTCGTTGCAGATTTCTATGCACTGGTATCCACATGGAGTAAACCCGTTCCGCATTAGCGGCGTGGTCCGGTGAATTACCTAACATTAAAATAAACCCTAAAAACAACATTTTTGAGTTCATACACCAGTCCCACCACTAACCTGGAGTTTATTGTTCCCACACCTAAACTCTGGGTGCCCATAATTTTTACACGGGCAACCTTGTTGTTTGGTTTGCAGATTTAGCCTTGGAGTTAGTTGAAGCAGGATTCTGGTGTTAGCTGGATCTATATGTTTTGGAGCATTCGCATTCTTTCGCTGAGTTAGTATCTCCTCCGTTGTGAAATCAATGTACTCTGATGTATTCCTTGTAACTCTGATGTTATATTATGGTAATGAAATGAAAAGTTCTGTTATTTTTGTGCAAATATGTTAGTACCCATAACAATCTGTCTTGATGAATGGTTTAAGTTGGTTTAATTACCAGCGAGAATCGGGCAAAAAGCCGGGTTGTTACATTTTTGGTATCAGAGCTTTGGTTTATACAAAGCAATGGGGTACGACACATTTGAAAAAAAGGAAAGACCCATCAGAGTTATATATCTCATTAGAGATAGGGCTAGTAATGCCCTAGAATGAGATTTTGGAGTATTATATTTAAGAGAGCGTATTAGAAAATATGAAATGAGTTTTGAAAAGTTGTATTTTAAGAAGGAAATATATTTTGGAAATATATGGTTAATTATAACCTGGATACTTAATCAAATGATTAAGGTTAAGTTTACATTTTGTGATTATAATTACACATAAAATAATTCTTATGGCATGGTAATTAAGGCCCTTCCACTGATCAGGAAAATGATCCAAGTACAAATGCCTTTTGGATTTAATTTCACCACTGGTTAACATTTCGAAATATCGATAAACTTGGGTCAAATTTGTTAAGGTAAATAATCAATATGGTTAGAAATTAAAAATTTGAATTTGAGTATTTTATTTGATGTTGAGGTTGGACTATTGAGTATAAGAAGATTTTTCATATAGGTCTGATCAACGTATATATGAAGTCTTAAGTATACTAGATAGATATTGAATCACACTTTAGTCGCTCGAAGATGATTCTGTTGATGACTGCAGCATCATCAGTATGTATTTTCGAGTTTCGAAAGTGGGATGACTATATGATTCCAATTAGAATATCAATATATACTTAAACCAATTTAGATAAGTGTTTGAAATTGCTTGGTAAATTGATATGAACTTAAATAGAAAAGTGAAAAATTGATAAGTTGTAAGAATTATATCAGGTAAACCTGTAATGAGGATAAGCCAGTAAAGAGTATATGATAAAGTACGTTTATGATATACATACATATATATATAAAAAGGTTTTGAAAAGATGTATAATTTGAAAACTCAAATCAAAATTTTGAGTAAGAATTGGCGGTTACTTTGGAACTGATTTTGAAAGAATATATTTTGAACATAAAGGAAAATAGATCTTTGAAAATATTTGAAAATTAAAACTTGAGCACGGACATCTTGTGATTGGAATTTCTCAGTTGATTAAAAGACGTCTACGTAAAGTTGTAATTTACATAAGCAATCCAAGTAGTTTGGGAAACAATTTATAGGCTAAGTTGGAATTAATTAATCAGGATATTTTATAATTAGTCCTCCCTAACTAATTAAATTTAAAATGCAAATATCTTGAGAATTCAATATGACAATATCATATTTGACGATATTTTGGTTAAGAACTACATTGGTTGAAGCTGTTTCTCCAAAGTTTGAAGGAAATAATTTTTGTTATCTTGAATTTAGAATAATTAATGAGGATAGCCAAACTTAAACAATATAAGGAATTAAAATCTGGAATTATCACAGTTAATAAGTTTTAAAGTATATTGTGGCAATAAAAGGAACTGTTTTAGTGAGCATGAATACCTACTGAATTAAGTTTCACAATTTGATTAAAGAATATTTGGAAAGTGGGAATATTAAGAAGATATTACCTAAACTAAAACGTTTAGATAAGATGAGTTCTGAGATGATCGAGTTTTCATTGTAGAATATAATAGTAATTTTGGAGAACTGAAAAGGAATAAGTTTCGTAACCTTTGTATTTGCAAGATAAGATCTAAGACAATAAATTTATAACTCTGAATTTTTTTGAAAGAAGTAAATGGTTGAGTATAAGCAATTGGCCCAGTAAACGATGAATCGACTATAATGGGTAACTGGAGGTTATCGTCGGAGGACATATAAATATGGTTGTCTGTAAACATGTGTGTTATAACTTTTTACCTGGTATATCCATTAAAAGAACAGGGAGTTTTGGTATAAAGAATCTTAATCTTGAATTTGTTGAATGAGTAGTTACGATTCCCTTTCCTCTTCGAGGACGAAAAGTTTTAAGGAGGGGTGAATGTAATGATCCAAAATTTTGAACCAATTTGAAATTGGAATTTTTAATACTTAATTTGAATTTTCTGAACATAAAATAAATTTGAGAACATTTAATAATTTTGATAGCTTAAAACAATAGGTTTTATTTGAATTATAACATTTGTAAATGGAAATGATTATTAATAAGTTTGGATTTACTGATATTATTTGTCGTTTGATTGGATTTGTCAAAAGATAACATAAATTAACAGCATTAGTATTATGCGTTGCTCTTTGTTTTCATAACGTTTAAGGTAAATGCTACCAAAAACACGTTCCTTCTCCTTTTTACAAGTGTTAAGACACCTGTAATTTTACATGCAACATTCCATGCATAAAATACACATGTCTTATGATGTGCCACTCTCTCCTTACTCCTCTTTTCCTATAAATACCACCCTTTCCTTCCACTTTTTCATTAATTCTCACTTCTTTTCTTTTTCTCTTCTTCTTAAAACTTATGGCCATGGTTTCCATGGCATAAGTCTTCCTCATTTCCACCACTACCTTGCCAAAGTTCGACATTCTCCTCCTCCTCTTATAATATAAAGAGAGATTAGTGTATATAATATATATTTTGGTGAAGAAGACGTTGCGCTGAAATACTGCCCGACGATTCGCTTAGCTAGGCTCGCCTACCGTGAAGATTTGGAAAGATGTTAGGTGAGAACTCTTTAACCATGGTTTATATATTTAATTAGTAGCTAGGCTAATTTAGATATAGTGATTGGTTAATGATGATTGATATTTGTTGTGATGGATGATGGATGCGAAGTTTAGAACATACACTATTAAGATTTAGTGTTATAACGCTAGTGCACAATTATGATTTATTGAATCATGTTGGTGATGGTTGCTATGGATGTTTAAATGGTTGTTGATGTTGTTTTGCACACACTATTATGGTATCACATTAGTTATCGAAAAATCTCCTTCATAATTAAAAGCAATATCATTATTGAAATTGAAGGTTAATAATTGGAAAAGACCATATGTATGAATTCATATTTTTTGTTAAAGTCCTTTTGAATGAATAAATAAACACCGGAATATTCTAGGATGACAGAGAGGATAGTGTCTAGGCTTGGGTTTGGAAATGAATTTCCTGCTCTCCCTGGCTATCCCTAACTGATCTGACGAATGGGAAGGTTAATTTGAAGTTATTTGAATTTAGAAATGGATTGGAATTTATGAAAGTTGAATTTTAGATCCAAAATAATTTGGAAAGTAAATTTAAATGATTTTAAAAGGGTTACATAAGGACATAATTTTTTCTAAGACATTTTGAAGTATCGTAGAATAATGGTTATTATGGTTAAAATAGAGCTTATCGCATAACGGCAATTTACGTATTTTAGATGCAAATTTTAAATGCTTATAACTTTTGCAATCTAAATTGGATTTGCATAAAATGAAAAACGTTTGATTTCCATTAAGAAGAACTTTCAAATGAGTGAAAGAAGATTTTAAATTCGAGTTATAATTTTCAAGTTTTGTTTGAAACCGTTTTGGAAAGGATCGATGTAAGAACAATTGTTGACCATAACTATAAACAGCTATTTTTAAATGTTTTAAAAACATGGAAAAACTTTGTAAAATCATAATAAATTATGTAAAAGTGTTTTGAGTTGTAAATTTTAAGTTTTGGCTAAGATAAACGATATTTCGATCAAAATAGTTAAGATAACTGTTTTGTAACGCTTTTGTAACACTTTTGAAGCACTATTGTAACGCTTTCTTTGAAAACAACCTATTTTGAAGTATTTAAACCGCGAAATGTTTTCTGAACCATAAGTAATCATTTGTAAATGATTTGTTGAATGTTTTTCAAAGTTTTAAAAGTATTTAAAATAATTGTTTGGAAATTAAATTGATTAATTTAATAATTAAAATGTGTTTTTCAATTGGATATGTTTGGAGATAAATCTTCGGATGGTTAATATTAACTCGGTAGATGATAATTCTTACTATTTGAGGAATTCAAAAGGTAGTTCACCAATATTCCGCTTATAGTGTGAGTTGGATATCGAGATTAATATTAAGTATAAGTTGATGGTATTTCTATCCAGATCTAATGTCAAAGAGTTGGATAAATCTTTTAATTAAGATACGAGTTTCCTAAGTTGATTGGGAAAAGTTGGATAGAAATAATCTTCATATATTTGATATGTAATTCTGTGGTTTAAATGTATACTATTTGAGGAATTTGGAAGATATTATTATATTGTTATTCCACTTATAGTATTCGTTGATTTTGAGAATTGATATCGAATATAAGTATATACTATTTCTACGTAACTTATGTTCAATATCAGTTCATTTGGGTTTTGTCATGAATCATATCTTCAATAATATCATTTTTTATCATTCTTGAAGCCCCATGAGATTGAGTTATGGAAATTCATATCGTAATTTGAGGATTTTACCAGATCTTTGAAGTGAGGAAATTAAAAGTGAGGAATTGGAAATAAAGTATAACCTTTTAGTTAAGATTAAAGAATGGAATGTTAGAAAAACAATTAAATTGGAAACTATGGTTGAAATGTGGATTAAGTATTTTCAAAGGAAACTAGATTTTTTATAACGAGTTATCAAACGGAAAATTAATTAAGGCTTTACGGCTAAATCATCTTCGATTTAAGGGATGTATTTTAAAAGAGAAAGGTTAAATATGGATTTTGTAATAATTTGAGAATGGGTTTAAAGAAGTTTAATTTTGACAAAATCCAAGACGGAAGGAGATTGGTAGAAACCTTGTGTGTTCTATAATTGTGTTTTTTCTAAATTGCGCCTATTATTTGGAAAGACCGGGATCGGATGTATGTCTGAAAACCATTCCAAGTAATAATACGACGTTGTGGAGAAATTGAAGACATTGGAGACGACATTGAAGACCGGGACCCTTCATGTCGTAAGGACGACTTGCTGAATATCTCGAATGGGTCGCTCCCATTTGCAAATAGATTTTATATCAGTTAAGTGGCAAGAAGCCCGAACGTATGTGAAGGAATTCCGGGTTGTGGTTTCGTTCAGACCCAGAACGGAAATGTATGGACTGTGTGTCTGACTTTGTAATTGACTGCATAGCACTGATCTTTGTTAAATATACATCTGCTTGGTGGCGGAGAATTTATTCTCTTGCTTGACACCCTTATCTAAGTCGTATGAACTTAGAGGTTATATATTGATGGAAATCGGTGATGCGTATTGAATGGACAATGTAGCATACTTAAGTAATGAGTTGAGCTATGGATGATCAAAGCAGGGCTTATTTAAGCGTAGCTTTGTGTATATCATGACCTCCACGAACCTCACACCCCAGATTGATGGTAAACTGGTGGTCAGATTATATTTTTGTTTCGTATGTTCAATGCACCGGGATGTGATGATGAACGGGTACTACGAAGTACCCTGTCTGAGACGCTATTTATTGGGTACTCTGATTCACGTATGTTGGGTTAGTATAACGGAGTCCGAGTCTGGACGTTATCCGCGAGTACTGGGATGATGCGCGCAAGAAAGTTTGTGAGCCCACGAATGATCTTTCTTACCAGGAACCATCATGCTTGAAACCCAATCTCGACCACAAGCCCGTACGGTTTTGATTGTACAGCCTGTTGGTTATAGGAAGGATTGTCAGTATAATGGGATGGGGCATTATGCTGGCTAGGATTAATACATTTATTTGTGAAAATGTTTTTCACACTATATCATAGCAAAAGAGGATTTTCACGTATGAATGCATTTTGGTTATCATAAGGCAAAATTCTCCCATCTGGTGGGTGCTTGCATTGTGTGATGTGGGATGAGCTTATAATAGCTTCATTTTTCAGAAGTCATTGTGGATTTCTATGCACTGGTATCCACATGGAGTAAACCCGTTCTGCATTAGCGGCATGGTCCGGTGAATTACCTAACTTTAAAATAAACCTTAAAAACAACAGTTTTGAGTTCTCCCACCAGTCCCATGACTGACCTGTAGTTTATTGTTCCCTCATCTAAACTCTGGGTGCCCATAATTTTTATACGGGCAGCCTAGTAGTTTGGTTCGCAGATTTAGCCTTGGAGTTAATTGGAGCAGAATTCTGGTGTTAGCTGGATCTATATGTTTTGGAGCATTCGCATTCTACCGCTGAGTTAGTATCTCCTCCGCTGTGAAATCAATGTAGTCTGATGTATTCCTTGTAACTCTGATGTTATATTATGGTAATGAAATGAAAAGTTCTGTTATTTTTGTGCAAATATGTTAGTACCCATAACAATCCGTCTTGATGAACGGTTTAAGTTGGTTTAATTACCAGCAAGAATCGGGCAAAAAGCCGGGTCGTTTCAGTGTTCATTGAAATGTTTCTCAGGGTTTTGGTAGCGACTTCATTATTCATTTGATGGTATATGATTGCTAAAAAATGCTAAATAGGATTCATGAAGTAAAAATGGCAACTTGCTAGGAATTTGGAGTGAAAACCTTTATGTTAGGTTCACAAAGTTGCACCTTTATGGAGTATTTGGTAGATCCATGATTTGATTAAATTTTGGTGGTATGTTTGAGTCATTAGCAAGTGATTTGATATGGTTAAAGGAATTTAATCCCTAAAGGTTCGACCTTTATTCGAAATCATACGTAAAGAATCTTTAGGTGCAAATTTGTGTTTATACATGAAAAGATTAAACCTTTAATCGAAATTTACGAAGCTGGACCTTATGTGAAGAAATTGTGGGTTATTAACTATGGTTTAAGTTGGTAAAAAGGAGAATGAACCCTTATATGTTCGACCTATGTGTGGCATTACGTATAAAGATGTGATCTTTAGGTGTAAATTTGGATTTATACATGAAAAGAAAGACCTTTTATAGATATTCATGAAGTTGGACCGTATATGATGAATACTTGGGTTGATAGTTAGGGTAATGAACATCAAAAACTTATAACATGGTTTTGAGCGCCATTACATGCTTATGTTGAGTTGTTAATCTCTAGCAAATGAATATTATTCGTGTTTGGAAGATGTTGGAAAAATTTGATTTAGTTTGGATGTTTGATTTGGTTGATCAATGGTTATGAATACAGTTTGGTTGTTAATTAATAAAATAAAACTCAATTATGACACCAACTTCTGATCTTTAATAAGTAACGAGTTTAATTACAACTCGTTAGACACATGACGTCTTGTTTATGTTTATTAGATGTTTGTATATACCGAAATTCTCGGATATACAGGAGTTGAATGAGTCTCATTCCAGAAATTGGATTTTAAATGATTATTTTATAATAAATATTGGGGAAAATTAAAGTTTGAATTTAAGTTCTAATACCCTTTGGATTTAAAATTTAGTTAATAACGATGAACTTTTGCAAAAGAAAGAACTGGGTTTGAAGAAGTTAAAAACAAGTTATGGCTTGTTGAATTTTGAAATCAATAATAAACGATTTCAATGGTTTTGAAAGGAAATATCAAGTTTTAAAGATTTATGATCCCTTTTTGGGGAAAACCGGATTTGATATGTATTTGAACCTTTATTTAAATATAAGGGTATTTAGACTTTTGATTATTACTCGAATCATTAATAATGATTAACTAGAGTTTCCAATGGTTAAAATTTAAATTGGAATCGAATAGAAACCAGATTGGTCATTAACGAGATAAGTCTCTATAGATGATGACCTGTACTATTTGAGGAATTTTAAAAGGCTATGCAATTATCCCGTTTATAGATTTTGTTGGATATGGACGTTTATATCAATTATAAACCAATGCAATTTCGGTATAGATTCCAATGTAAAAGGAAATATGATTTTGGGTTTGTTGTGAGTGATGTCTTTAATAACATTGTTCTTTGGCCCATGAAAAGGTAAGATATTTTGCAAGTTAAGAAAATGAAATCTTTATTGACAAAGACTTTCAGGAAAGGAATGAACATGTTTTGCATGAGGCAAATGGTGAATAATCGATAAGGATTATTGGAAAGATTTAACTTGGAATTTGAAGTAAAGTAATCAGAATATATGATTTGAAATCTTTTGACAAGATTTGAAGAAAGGGTAGTTAAAATTACCAAGACATAAGATAATGAAAAATGGAGCATTACCAGTTTTTCTCCATGAGATAGAAATAAAGGATTTTGATATATTAAAACTTAATGTAGTTTTAATAAATCTTTGAATAAAAGATTGGAATGGATAAAGGAGCTGGAATAAACATGTATTCACGTATAGAGATGACTAAATAGTCATAAAGTTTGATTGGATAATCTGAAATTGGATTTCAAGTTAAGTAATCATTAACGAATGATTTTGACATACTAAAGCTCATTACAGTTTTAATAAACGGATTAAGAAATATCCCTAAATGGAATGCGGCCATGAGATCTTGTAGACCGATTGGTTTTAAAAATGCGCTAAATATATTGAAAGACCTGGTTTTTACCCATTCCGAATAATTTTGCGACGTGATGCTAATTTCAAGATATCGCCAACGATGGTGGAAGACCCAAATTTCTTCACATCGGATGGATGGCCTGCTGATGCCATGGGCGACGACCCATATGAGGTTAAAATGACGGCTTAATCTGACTGTACTTGAAGCGATTTGGTTTGCAAGGACTAGCACTCCTAGGCGGGGATGTGGAATCAAGTGCCTTCGGTTTCTTTCCTATACCCGGAATGGACTTGTTGGTGGGTTTCGTGTCTGACACTATTTTATAAAATACAGACTGGCATTTACTAAACATACATCTGTTTGATGGTGGGGAATTTATTCTCTTTCTTAACACCCTTCTATAAGACATACGAGCTCGAAGGTTGTATGTTGGTGAATAGCAGTTCATGTTTTAAGGAATGATAGTGTGGCATGAAAAGTGCAAATGATCAAGGCTTTTGTTGAAACGCAGGGCCTTGTGGTTGAAGACCAAAGCATGCCTTAAATGCATAACATTGTGTATGGCATGACTTCGACGGCCTCACAACTCAGAATGAGCCGAAACAGGATTATAGACCGCAGGGGTAGGGACTTCACGTTCCATCTAGCAAAAGGTAACGCCATGGTACGGAGCCCGAGCATTTACTTATGTGGTTTTTTGGACGAGGTGCCTTGGACTAGGTCAATATACCTAGATGACAGTCTACACACAGACTGAAGGACGTTATGTTTAGGCTGTTACTTTAATCCACGAAGTAGGGTGGACCGACCCTACCGCTCTTAAGGAGCCAGACGAGATCCTGGAACCTACCTGGGGGTTTCAAATCAGAGTGGGAAGATCCTTAGCCCAGGCTCATTGATGGAAATCCAACTTCCAATACAAAACCGTTTACGATTTTTGGTTGTATACTTATGTAGCCAACATAGTAGGATGGGGCACTATGCGAGCTAAGTTTCATAAGTTTATTTTCAAAAAGGATTTTTCACACCCAAGTCATTATAATAATATCAAATGATTTTTTTTGAATTATATCAAGCATATTTTGCAATTATAAGGCATACCCCTATCCTCTGGTGTGCGCTTGCATTGTGTGATGGGACCTGGGGCTTATAATCGTTCATTTTTCTAAAGTCATGTTTTCAAAATCTGGTTTATGGTTGCTATGTTTGCCTCTGGTTGCTATGGTTGTGCACGTATCTTTGGGAGGAACCCCGTTCCGCGAAATGCGGCATGGTCCCGAGATACCTTATTCAAATTAGGCTAAGTACAAGATTAGTTAATAAAGTTTTCTCACACCAGTCCCATGACTGCGGGTTCCCACAATTTCCACACAAGCAGTCTGTTAGTTTGTTTTTCAGTTATCGAGATCGAGCTCAAGCTTGAGGATGTGGAGTTCCAGAGAGAGCTAGAGTTTCATATGAAAAGCAGACATACTTTATTATCGGTATATTATGTTAAATCTTCATGGAGTATTGGTATGTAAAATCAGATTTGTTTCAAAAATGTTTCCGCTGCAATAATATATTCTTATTATATTTTATCTGTTCTGCTGTGAGCTTTGTATTCCACTGTGATTACTTTGATAAACCCTAACGAAATGAACTTTAGTTGACCTTGAATCGACATGGGTTTGGTTTTTGGTCGATTTGAAGTGAGTGAGTGGAAGTGCGAGTCGTTACAGAAATTGTCTTATGGTTTTATGTCTACGACGAATATGTCAAGACTTACCATTATACAATGTACTATTTGCCCTTCCTATAGCAGATTGACTATCACAATGTATACATATTGGAGGTACAGGTTTTTCCTTATTTGGAATGTCTTCCAAGAAACTCCTAAGCCAATCTGCTTCTTCTGCTTCTTTATATAAAGCAATGAACTTTGATTCCATTGTTGACCTTCTTATGCAAGTCTGTTTGGATGATTTCCATGAGATTGCTCCATTTCCTAATGTAAACACATATCCACTTGTGGATTTTGTGTCATTTGAGCCAGTTAACCAATTGGCATCACTATATCCATCTACTACTGAAGGATACTTTTCATATTGCAACACATAGTTTTGTGTGTATTTTAGATATCTTAAGACCCTGATTATTGCATTCCAGTGATGTTTACCAGGATTATTGGTATATCTACTCAACTTGCTTATAGCGTTGCAATATAGGGCCTAGTGCAATTCATGACATACATAATACTTCCTAGTATACGAGAGTATTCAAGCTGATATATTCCACCACCGGTGTTCTTTACCCAGTTTCGTTCATATCCACTGGTGATTTTGCAATGGTTATATTATACTGCTTGAACCTTTCAAGTAATTTGGAAATGTAATGTGACCGAGATAATGCATACCCTTGTGGTGTTTTTATAATTTTCACACCCAAGATTATAGCAGCCACTCCTAGGTCTTTCATGTCGAATCTAGAGGATAGCATATCCTTCGTGGATTTTATTATGGCCTTATTATTCTATAGGATTAACAAATCATCAACATAAAGACAAACAACGACATATCTAATATCCCTATATCTTACATTTATGCATTTATCTGATTCATTTATTTTGAATCCATTTGATAACATAGTTTCATCAAATTTCTCGTGCTATTGTTTCAGAGCTTATTTAAGGCCATAAAGTGATTTTACTAACTTGTACACCTTATTTTCATTTCCTGGGCTAAGAAACCCTTCAGGTTGCAGCATATATATTTCTTCTCCTAATTCACCATTCAAAAACGCAGTTTTCACATCCATTTGGTGTATTTCCAAATTTAATATGGATGCAATTGCAGTTAGCATCCTAAACGATGTTATTCTAGTTACTAGTGAATACGTATCGAAATAATATAGATCTTCCTTCTGTCTAAATCCTTTTACAGTCTTGCTTTATACTTGTCTATTGAGTCGTCAGCTTTCAGTTTTTTTCTTAAATATCCATTTATATCCTAGTGGTTTTGATTCTTTGGGTAGATCCACTAGTTGCCACATATGGTTTTGTAAAATGGGTTCTATTTCACTGTTGATAGCCTCCTCTAGTATGGAGCCTCAGGAGATGACATTGCTTGTTGGTAAGTAAGAGGTTCATTTTCTATCATATATGCATAGAAATCGGGTCCAAAGGTTTTAGAAGTTCTTTGACATTTGCTCCTTCTGGGTTCCTCTGCCTTCGTTTTAGCATTTCTCTCATTCGATTTTTTATTAACCTTATCCTTAGGAGTATCTGTATCTCTTGATCTCTTTTGAACAAATGTTTCAATAGAGTATTTTAGAGGATAAATGTGTTCAAAGAATCTGACATTTCATGACTCGATAATGGTGTTTTCATGAATGTCATCAATTTCAGATTTGTACGTCAGAAATTGGTATGCACTACTATTATGAGCATAACAATTGAATATGCAATCTATAGTTTTTGGTCCAATTTTGACCTTGTTCGATTTTAGTATTTCTACTTTGGCAAGACACCTCCACACTTTCAAGTATTTGTAGGATGATGGTATGTTTTTCCAAAGTTCATGTGGAGATTTATATGTTTTCTTTCATGATATTTTTTCAAAATATGAGTTCCCGAAAGAATAGCTTCTCCCCAAAAAATATCTGGTAAACTAGAGCTAATAAGTAAGACATTCGTCATTTCTTTAAGAGTTCTATTTTTTCGTTCAGCTATACCGTTTGATTGAGGTGAATACGAGGCTGTAGTTTGATGGATAATTCCATGCTCAGTACAGAATTCCTCAAATGGAGACTCGTATTCTCCTCCTCTGTCACTTCTTAAAGATTTTATTTTCTTGTTGAGTTGATTTTCAACTTCTGCCTTATACTGTTTAAACATGTTGATTGCTTCGTCCTTTCTTCTAAGGAGATAGACATAACAATATCTGGTACAATCATCAATGAATGTGATAAAGTACCTTTTTCCACCTCTAGTTTGACACATTTTTAAATCGCATACATCTGTATATATTAATTCTAGAGGTTTGGTCTCTCGTTCAACGTGATGAAACGAGGTTCTTGTCAATTTTGCTTCTGCACAAACTTGACACTTATTGTTGGAATCTATGTTGCATTTCAGTATAAATTCTAAATTAATCAATTTTCGCAACATATCAAAATTTACATGCCCTAATCTAGAATGCCAAATGTTAGAAGAGTCAACAATATAAGCAGAAGATTCACTTTTATTTATTTCATTGTTTGGTACAACAGTGGTTACATTTTTTAAATAAACCATCACTCATATATCCTCTTCCAACATACTCTCCATTCTTTGATATTACAAACTTATCGACAACAAATGTTAGTTTGAAATCGTGCTTGCTGAGCAGCGATCTTGAAATTAGGTTCTTGCGGATTTCTAGTACGTGAACTCTGGAGAAGGTCATTCAGTTTCAGTTCCTTTCTAGAAGTCAACTTCAATATAATCTTTCCCTCGCCTTTCACCTTTGAAGCGGATGAGTTGCCCATAAATAGTTGCTCGTGATCAGTGGCAGGTTTGTAGGTTGTAAACCTCCACTTGTTGGCACATATATGACGAGTGGCTCCCATGTCTAGAAACCACTCCTTATTGTTGCCAACAAGGTTGCATTCAGAAACAACCACACACGTATCCATATCTGCAACATCATCTGAGTTTTCTATCATATTTGCTTCAAGTTTCTTCTTTTTAGGGGCACGACACACGACTGCTTTGTGGCCTTTCTTTCCACAATTGTGGCAAGATCCTTGAAACTTCTTTTGTTACTTTATCTTAGGATTCTACTCTCGCTTTCTTTTGTTTGTCTTTTCATCCTCAACAACATTATCCTTTGCCTGTAACGAACTGGTAGCCTTTTTCTCTGATTTTCTGTTGTCTTCTTTGATTCGTAGACAAACAACCAGATCCTCCATGGTCATTTCCTTGCGCTTATGCTTGAAATAGTTTTTAAAATCCTTCCATGATGGAGGCAACTTTTTGATAGCGGTAGCCACTTGGAATGAATCACTTAACTCCATCTTTTCACCATGAATTTCATGAATGATTACTTGGAGTTCTTGAATCTGACTGACGACTATTTTGAAATCGACCATTTTGAAGTCAAGAGACATCCCGATAATGAATTTCTTCATTCAGGCGTCTTCAATCTTGTACTTCTTTTCAAAAGATAACCAAAGCACATTTGCAATCTCAACGTTACAATATACATTATATAAACTATTATATAAACCATTAAGAATGTAATTCTTATAGATGAAGTCAGAATTCTTCCATGTAGTAAGAACCTCGACTTTGGTGGCGTCATGCTCCAATTCTTCAACAAACGGGGATCCTCTGAAAGGTATTTGGCCAGCCCCAATGTTGTCAAGTAGAAAAGCATCTTTTGTTGTCATCGTTTGAAATCATGGCCATTAAACTTCTCTGGACTCTCGCCGTTCGAATATGGAACGGTTGGTGGAACCAGAGGCGGAGCTGGTGGCATAGTCGTGTCTGCACAAATTTGTTGTTGCTAGTTTGCGACATCGTCGTCTGCAAGTAGAAGCAACAACCAACCAATTTCGTTTTAAGATTGTTGGAAACCAACCACTGGAAATGGAAAAAAACCATTTCAATGAACAGTAACGCTTTTAAGAATTTGCAATATTGATTCAATGATATTGTAATTTGCAACAACAAAGTTCAATCACAACCGTGCAAGGTAACTAACCGAAAAAATAATAATTTAGAAAGGGAAAAGAAATAGTACCGATTAAAGTCCAAGTCCAGCAAGTATTGTTCCCTTGAAACGAAATTGCTCCCTTTATGGCGTGTAAGTTTTTGAGCAATCGTCTCCCAAGGGTGAAACAGATCTCTCACTGTGATGGTGCGCAACAGTCGCAGAGCCACGACGAACGCAAGGTAGTTGTATAATTGCAGAATAGAGCAACGAGGAAGAAGACAAAGAGGAGAGAAATTAGGATTTAAAATTGTGTATTCTGTTTGATTTTCGCAGGCCTATATATAGGTTTGGAGAGGCATCTATTCGTGAAAGGGTGCTTCCATTTGAATTGCAAAGGAAATGACTATTTGGAAAGGTTGCGACCCTTTACCAACAGACATTTCTATTGGCATTTGCACGGCAGAATTCAAAAATATGACGTTTTTCGCAGCGTAGCCCATCGGCGGCCCAATCGATCACCAGACCCCAAGAGCCCTAAGGCTCAAGGCCCTTATCTTTGACCTTTAAATATTAACATGAATGCTTATCATGCAATATTTCATGCCACTGCCTCTCTCTTCCATCTCCTCTTTATTTTGTAATAACATATCAAGCCTTAGTATAAGTAGTGGCAATGGTGTTAGTTTTCCCCGATGTGGGACTAAAAATATTTGCCAAACCTACGCATTCATTTCCAACAGTGTAGCCTTAATTGGCTCCCAACCCATAAAATTATAGTTTGGGACCAAAATCCATGTTTGATAGATTTTATACATCAAGATTTACTAACGCCAACTGAGCTGTGCTACAGCCGGCTCATTTGGAACAAAAGTTGGAAATATCAACCCATACTTCTCAAAAACTATAGGTTCGGTCTGATCGGAGCCCATAATTCAAACGCAACGAAACATAACTCATAAAACCTAACTAATTTTTCAAGTACATGTTTCCTTATTTGAATCATTTGTAGTAGTTTGGCTGCTTTTAGCCTCTCTGGTTAGAACCATACTAATTAAAAAATGTACCTTATTTTCGATGATCGGCGATGGAGTTGATGTCTTCCTGAATAAGATAGCAATGAAGGCGGTGTATACGAGCGATGGATTGTTGAATCAGAAGTTCATGAGGGCAGATAACACTAGCAATGGCTCACTTCTTACTCTTTTTGGGTATTGTGCGTAGATGGAGGAGAGGGGGTTGTCGTAGGAAAAAGTAGAAGGAAATAGTGGGCATGAGGTTTCTGGATTGAACGGAGGTAAGGGAAAACGTAGAGAATTTGATGCGGATGAAACGGATCACCAATTATTTTTTTTTGTCTTTGAAGTATTTTATTTTCAAGGCTTCTTACAGTGGGCAAACTTCATATGGTTCTCTCAGCAGCCATGGTTGCCTCCAAGACCTCTCTCAATCCCATTTTTGATTACAATCCCAATCTAAATGGGAGCTCTTCCACTCCTCCTCCATCAATCTCTTCTCCTATTTCGAATCTCAATCACAAATCGACTCATCCAGCCACTATATTCCTTGCGGATGAGGAAGGATATATCACGGTGAAGAGTCACAAGAACAATGCAAAATCAGATCCAAATCTGAATAAATCGAATCAGTTTAGAAAAGTAATTGGCAAAACTCAAGAATAACCATTTAGGGTTAACAAGAAACCGTTTCTATCGTCTAACAGGATTCGTTTTCAGGCCAAGAAACCAAATGATCATGCTCAAGATATTAGGAAATCACAAAGAATTAATGTTCTAATTGAAAGGGCAACTTCCACATTGGCTGATTTAGTAAAGAAAGGAGGAAAAAACTCAGATCTGGATCTTACATACATCCCTCCGAATTTTACGATTGGTGAGGAGAATATTGTTATTGTTAATGAGGAAATTAGTAATAGAACGGCATTTAAATGGGGATTCTCTGTTGTTGCTTCTATATTTGGTAAACGACCGCCGCATCACCACTTTAGAAATTTTGTTGCTAGAGCAGGAGCCCTAGTGGATCCTTCGAGATATTCACACGAGAAAACAGGTTTTTCATTATCAGATTCACTAATATTGAAGATTGGGAGAAGCTTCTAAGAGGGGGTCCCTATTTCATAAATGGAAAGCCCATCATCCTTAAAAAATGGAGCAAGAAATCGGTTCTTGACCGAGATTTACGACGTACGATGCCATTCCAGATAAGGCTTCTAGAATTAATCCTAAGGTTACGGGATAAAGAAGCGTTTAGCGCTATTTATAGTGTTGTGGGGATTCCACTAAAATTAGATGAACAAACTGCGAAAGAAACTCGATTGAGTTACACTAGAATGTTAGTGGAAATAAGTGCAAATGCAGATTAACCAAATGAAGCTACACTATGTATGCATGATGAAGAAATTATTTCTCAACCGATCATATATGAGTTGATACCCGATAGATGAAAGGTTTGTAAAAGCTTTGGCCATTTGATCACAATTTGCGATAGCAACAGAGATGCAATAGAGAAATCAAATGAATTTACAAACCTTGGTAACAAAGAGAGCGGTAATAATGGTATCAACTCAAATCAGACACAGTCTAAAATCTCATATTCTACATGTCTTTCCCCATGTATTGAGGAAGATAATATGAATATTGACCCATTGACAGTTTTAGAAATGAGTAATCCTAATCTGAATAATAATACAAAAAATTCTCAAGATTCTGCAAAGACAACTGAAATTACAATTTGATTTTGTTCCTAACAAAACTATGAATACTATTAAGTTAGTAAACACAGAGATGACAGAGCATAACATCACAAAATGCAATTCAGAAACAAATGCAGATGGGGAAATTAAAAATCAGGTCATTAGATCCTCCTCTCATATGTATGACCCAAGATTATTTACAAATTCTGGAATTATTTGTTCAAATTTAAAAGAGATTGAGTAATGTTCCACTCTTGTTGTTGCTGACCCAATCTACACTGACTCTAGTCTGCTATCTGAAGGACTTGCTCCCTCCAATCAATTAATTTCTGAAGAGGATATTGAAAAGAGTTAGTGTGTACGACTTAAGTAGGATCTATATGGATATAGCGGAAAGGTAGATAATATACTAACTAGCTAGTAAAAGAACTGATATGATATAACACAAGTGAATAAAAGTAATAATAAAGTAAAGTGACACTAGGAATTTTATAATGGTTCGGACTTCCCGATCTAAGTCCAGTCCCGAAGCTCCTCTTCGGAATTCACTATCACACCCTCTCTTAACCCGGATGAATAGGTTAGTACACCCGAGCCCTAACAAGGATGCCTCTCACCTAAGAAACTATATAGGACTTCAACATTTACAAGTGTTTTGACTTCTGCTTTGTGTTCCTGAATCAACATGGATAGTCAACATTTTAAGTACACCCTTCCTATAATCTTATCCTCGAGTATATGATTTGAATGCGAATATTGAAGGAAGCAAATTGCTTGTTGAATCAAATGATATTAAATCAATTCAAGGATTCAATAAGTATTTGAATTTATGAAAGCTTTTGTATCGCAAAAGTATAGAAATGCAATTTCGAAATTAGATAAGAAATATAATGATTTGGGTTAACTGGAAATTATGATTGATGTCTTTATATAATGTTAGAAGGATACCAAGTCTTCATGAAGAGTTATGATCAATAGAAACATCCATTTCCTTTCAAAAATGAAGAGGAATCTCTTCATGAATCAAAGAAACCTTTCAGAAAAATAAGTACTGTTTCGGATCAGTCGACTGGTCTGAAATCCATCAATCAGCTGGTCAAAATACTGTAAAATCGTATATTTAAAATAATTTAGAAAACTAGCCGTTACTGTCGAAAATCCACCAGTCGACTGGTTCGGTAAACTCTGAACAGTCTGACTGCTTCCTATCATATGTATCTATATAAATATATGAAATTGTTTCGGGCATTCGTGTTATACTTTGAGGATATATTTTAACATAAATCTAATAACATGACTATATATATATATATGACCTTTTAGCTCTTCAATACGATCTTTATTGATTTCCATTTCTTCAATGTATATGAATTCATCTTATCAATGATCTCCATTTCTATGTTGTCATTAATGGAAATCTTTTGTATCAACATTCTCCCCCTTTTTGATTGATGACAACACCTTGCATATACGTTTGAGATAATGTGTAGCTCCTCCTAAAGGTATGCTTGTATATATTTTTATCTCCCCCTTTCTAAATTTATTATGCAACATTTTGTTAGCACATAAAATAAACTTACTATTTTTCCTGTAACAAAATGTTAGTGCATATAATATATATGAAATATAATGACACATTTCTCCCCCTTTTCCATCGATTAAAAAGAATAAATACTATGATAAAACAGTAATCGATCATAGGACATAAATAATTAAAGCACCTTTGGGAGATATTAGATCATGCGCATTTCGATAAAACAGAAATTTGTTTTCATAGATATTTAGGGATATCGAAAATAGCCTTCTTTTTGTTGTGGTGTACCTGCAAAAATCATGATGTATATACTTTGGTACCCACTTCTTTTGTTAGGGTCCAGGGGTTAGATGGAAGGTAACCATACCCAAGGGGTTTAATGGAACCTTTAAAAATGAAATTTATAGTATTAACCACCGAAGTAAATTAGTCATCAATATATTTTTCTCTATTTTTCCACTTTACGAGAGCCAAATTATTTAAATAGCTTCTATTTGCATTACCATTTGTATTCTAGATATATATTTAGTCATAGAAGTATTCGAATTTCTATAATAATTGTGAAACACCGCACCTCCGTTAAGGTCACTCAAAAGGGAATGCATTAACTTTGTTAGAGCATTTTAGGTAAAAGACATAAATAATTTACAAGACAGACATATAAACAGCGGAAAGCTGAAATTATTTATTTAATAGTGTGGTTAAGTCAAAAAATTACAAGCATTTTCTCAAAACCCAACTTCTAAATTTTACAACAAAACATCTGTCTTGATTTAAATCTCCAAGTACATAAAGAAGCATAAAATAGTAGTAAAGCAGTATAAACCCCCAATAAAAGTGTAACCACAACCATAGCCCAAGAAAAGAGAATCTGAGCAATACATCTACTCAGTTTAAGCTGGAAAAGGTCTGCACTAAGCTGAAGTATTCCCTCACTGCGGACCTGGGGGAGGGGGGAAACGGAAGAAAAGAAGGCGAAATAAAATCGATCAGACATAAGTCTGGTAAGCCCAGTGATTATTCAACATGTAAACAGGTAGAAGGATCATGAAATGAATAAACTGAACATAGGGCAATACCATAGAGATAAGATAACATAAGGTAAGATAAACTGAGTATACTATCACACTCATTTCTATTTCTCTACACCTACTAACGAGTGTTCAACTACCATCATGTATTCATAGCAAAGTGATCCCTTTTTCGATCGGCTTCTACTCGCATGCATTTATTACCTGTGTCATTCGGCCCCGCTCGATTGTACATATCTGTGCTAGTCCCACCATGGGGTGTATCAATTACTATGGTGGCAACCCGACACGATTCTAGATGCATAGTGTATATTACTGATGCCCAACGCCTGCTTTTCCCGCTACGGAGTACGTGCACGCTCGTACTCCATCGATACCTACACCGCCGCACCACCCGCCGTTGACCGCTTATAATCAGCCCAGTAATCGTGCCCCACCCTACCTAGTTCAGGGTACCGTGATACATCTATGTGGATTTCTACTGAAATGGGTCCCCGTTACTAGGGTTTCCTAATCAACATGTTACAATGATCAAGTGTTCTCAAATTAACCTAACCCCACACATCTGTTAAATTAACATGTTGTATTGGTTAATTGTTGCCTTAATTAATTTAACCCTGCCATTCTTAGCCTGTCTGTTTCTCATATTTAATTAATCCATTAAAGCACCAACCTCACACATTAGATCTATATTGTTGCGGTCGCTGGATGTGTCGGGCGGTACCAAGAAGTCTTACACCGCAACTCAATCTAACCTCGGGTTGTTGGGCTTAAAGCGCTAACCTCTTGCATTAGATCTATACTGTTACAGTTTCTAGATGTGCCGGGCGGTTCCGCGCAGTCTTACACTGTAACTCAATCTAACCTTGGGTTAGGCATATTCATCTTTTAATTAATTTACATATTTACAATTTATGTTCAAATGTAAATTATCCACAAGTGTTGCCAATTCAAGTCATGCCCCGTTTACCCTCTAAATTATGTCCATAATTCTAGGTATACAAATTCTACCATTTCATGCTACTAATCATTTCCATGATTATGAGCCAATCTATGCCAATAGCATGTAGTTTAATATTTTTTTCCCCAATGTCTCCCCCGTTATTCATTCGCATAATTCGCATAGAACGTTAGGCAAGTAAATTAGCCTAACTTATAAACAAAAGGGAAAAGAAAGGGGCATGTAACATTCCAATAGGCATAAACAATATAGATCAACATACGTAGTATAAATTTGGGATAGAACGACATAAACTTAATTAATCATATAGGCGTCGTAACACCCCACGTCCATTAATGTCAATCACAAAGGAAATGCATTAACTTCTATGGAGCATTTTAAGTGTGTATAGAACAGAAACTTAACAACAAGACAGATATAAATAGTACTTAAAAATTTAAAGCTTCATTCATTGCAGCGGTAAACACAAAAGTTTGATTACATCATCAAAAACCAGAGTAAAGTATATAATATCCATCTTGACTAAGTCAAAGTACATAAATTGAAAGACATAACCCCAGTACAAATTTGCCATAAATAAGAGAGGCTGAACTTTACTTCAGCGATCCAAGCAACTTCTAAAAGCAAGGGATGCAGCAGTCGAAAATCAAGCTCCACTAGTGCTAGTTCCGCCTTGAGCACCTGGGGGGAAGGAAGAAAAAAGGAGGTAACAAAGGGGGACAGACATAAAGTCTGGCGAGTGCGATAACTTTAACAATATAATTACCAAATTAACTAGGCTAAGGCATAAGTTGGAAAATAAGAAAATGACTGTGAACAATTGAGTATCGCAGAGTAAACAAAGAAGGAAATATGATGAACGGAGATAACGTTAAAATGCACCTAAACCACTATAAGATAATTACTATACTGCACCACCACTAGTCACTCTAAAGGTTGATCCTGCCTACAAAACCTAATAATAATAATGATAATGGTAGTTTAGTGTAACCCTAGTTGCCTTCATAGGTACCGCCTGCGCCTATCTCCACTAGGTGTACCCGTTACCCCGAGGCGATCGGCTCCCTAACCCGTAGATACCCGTGCTGGCCCCACAGTGGGGTGTATCACTCCCCAAAGTGGCAACCCGATACCACCAATAATGCATGGCTTATACCTACACGATGCGACAACGTCTTACCTACCAGCCTGGGTCCACACACGCATATGAACCCGTTGGACTTGCGTTGCCACCGCTAACCCGGTTTAGCCTCTTATAGTCATGCCCAGTATGCGTGTCCCGTCCTCGACTTGGGTCGAGCCCACAAGATACGCATGGGTTACTGGTTGAAATGAGCCCCCATTACTTAACACAAGCTATCCACCTAAGCTTGGTCCCCTCTAATACATCCCACTTAACCCTCTTCTTATTCATGTTCACTTACATGTTTCAATTTTGGTTAAGTGTTTCTAATCGTATTTCAAGTTCCACCCAAGGCACCCACTAAATTCCACATGCCACCCAAGGCACCCACTTAAGCCCCTCATTTCCCACTACATGTTTATCTGGTTAAGTGTTTCTTAATTCATTAAGACCGTGACCTCATAAAGACCTCCCACATTAGACTGGCATTTGTGGCAGCTGGATTTTTCGGGCGGGTCCGGGCAGTCTTACACTCCAAACGAGCCTAACCTCGTGTCTTTACAATTTTTACGTATTTAATTTATGCGTAAGACCTCCTACATTAGACTAACATTTGTGGCAGTTGGATTTACCGGGCGGTTCCGGGCGGTCTTACACCACAAAAGAGCCTCTTAGACAATTAATTACTCCTAATTAATCATTCCCCAATTTGAATTAATTTCCCTATTTAAATTATCAATCAATTCCAAATTTAACTATGGCCATAATTGACTCAATTATGTCCATCTATTAATGGTATGCAAAATCATACCAGTTTTCATCACAAATTAGTTGTATGCCATATAAGGCATTTATGCCAATTCTCAATATTAAACTTTTTAATATTATCCCATTGCCCCACGTTGTACGTTCGTTCGTTTAACGTAAAATATACATTAGACTCGAATAGTCTAACTCATGGAATAAAGAGAAAACGTTACAACATGCATATAATTAAAGATAGATCTTAACATAAGGGGTGAACTTGCATGTGTGAATGATGTCGTACATCTAAAACTTGCATAGGCCAAAGTTACAACTTGCATAAAACTACATATGTCATAGATCCAAATCTAAAGACGTAAACTTGTTTAGGTAATGGTCACAACTTGCATAAATCATGTATGTCATGGATCTACATCTAAAGTGTAAACTTGCATAGGCAATAACCATAAAACTTGCATAACATGATTCATATTCCAAACTCATATATTTATATAAACTTGCATATGTGATTTATGCAACATAACAATGGTGTAAACTTACATCTAAACATGTAAACTAGCATGTAGAATTTATCATAGAACTCACACATGTCATAGCCTAACTTTAGATCAAATTTTCACATAAACTAGATGTCATGAAACATGTAAAGTTACATATAATTTTCCCTGACTTGCATATGATTCATGTCTAAATCAAAATCTAAACTTGCATACATACATATGATTTAACATATGAATCAACATAACCAAACTAGCATATGAACAACATGATGATTTGATTATACATAAGCCAATCATAGAGTTAAAACATAGATGGTAGCATCATAACTTTACAACATAGATGATAACATCACAACATCATAGAATTTACAACATATATGATAACATAACATAATTATAACATGCGGTCAATAATTCCCATCATATCCATATAATCCACATCATAACTTAATCCAATTAAATTGCTAATTATTTTATTAAAGAAATCGAACTCACAACTCAAAGAAGGTATTGAGTTCTGAATTATGAGTTCTGAAGTTGAATTAGCTTTCCTATGAAGAAGATTCGTTGTTAGAGTTGAAAAAAAAAATGAATTTGATTTGCTTTCTTCCTCTCCAATTGGTGGCGGCTATTCTGAGTTGCAAGGTGACGGCATGGAGGCCATGAATCTAATTTTAATTTGATTTAGGGTTTGAGTCTTCATGTCTTTTTATAGGGTTTAGGATTAGTTTAGATCAACCCAGAATTAATCCTAGCCAATCAGAGCAGATCAGAAACCCTAATGAGTCAGCACACAGTCATAAACAGGTCATCAATCAAATCTGCCCGGGGGGGCTGGTCGACGTGGTCAGGGTAGGTCGACCCCCAGGTCGACCTGGTCCTGGCAGGAATTTTCCCGTCTAGCCCATCTGACTCTGAAATTTTGAATTCTGAAATCTGTTTTGAATTTTCTGAAACTTTCGATGGCCATAACTTCTTCATACGAAGTCCAATTCACGCAAACTAGGACTCTATCTGAACCAAAATTCCGAGACGAACACAATGGTGCAACCCATTTCCCTTAATTCTCACATATAAGATTAGTTATTCTTTAATTTAGTTAATTTGATTATTTAAAAATCCGGGGTGTTACATTCTCCCCTCCTTAAAGGATTTCGCCCCCGAAATCTCTAAGTTAAGGAGAATGCATATCCTAACAACCATCTACTCAACCATCAAACACAGGCATCCGTTGTCCTTATAAAATTCCTAATGTTGTATGAACATATGCAAGAAGTGTGTGTATACGTTCTTTATCTAATGCCAAATCAGGCGGTATACTGATTCAGTTGACCTCCTTAATGCAAACCATGATAGTGCCATGCGTCCATTATATATGCGAAAGAATCCTATCGATACGTATTATTTCTACGTGTGTGCACAACCATTCACCAAAATGCGACATCTATATGGTAACACAACCATTATACATCCATTACTTAAATATGTACATACATTTATAGCAATATGAAGTGACTGAGCCGATCTAGTGCCTAAAGTGTGTGTATATGCATCCACGAGCAACCATTTGCATCTACATGCATCCATCATACATAACATGTCTCAAACACATGTTTCAACCATAGGACTACCCTATATAAAGGTCAAAGATACTAGCGAGAGGACATACTAAAGATAAGATAAGTACAAGCTAAACGATAAAGGAGAAATTAAAAGACATACCCTCGAAAACAAAAGGGTACAATGAACGCATCTTCTCTTCCGTCCCCCAAGTAGTGTTGCTCTCGTCATCTCCCCATTGCACTTTGACTAGTCTGACCTCTCGATTTTTCAACTTCTTAATCTCTGACCCAAGAATGCATATAGGAGCTCATTGAATCATCGCATCACGCTCTATCTCCACCTCTCTAAGTATGCTCGGCTCTACCACTTCCGCGGTCTCGTGCAGGCACTTCCACAAATGTGATACATGGAATACGTCGTATACATAACTAAGTCTCTCGGGAAACTCCACGCTATACTCCATTTGTCCAATCCTCTCCTCAATAAGAAACGGCCCTATGAAGCATGGTGCTAACTTCCCAACGGACCCAAAGCGAACCGCATTCCGTAATGGAGACACCTTGACAAAGACCATATCCCCAATATCAAAATCAAGATCTGTCCTCCTCTTGTCAGCGTAAGATTTCTCCCTATCTTGCGCCGTCTTCATCCTCCTTCGAATCAAATCGATCTTTTCCGAAGTCTCTCTAATCATATCGGGCCCAAGCAAGATCTTATCTGTAAATTCCTACCAACATGTAGGCGAACGGCACGGCTGTCCATAAAGAGCCTCGAACGGTGCCATGCCAATCCTAGACTGAAAGCTATTATTATATGCGAACTCCACCAACGGAAGATGTTCCTCCCATGTACCTCCGAAGTCTAAGACACACAACCTCAATAAGTCCTCTAGAATACGATTCACCCTCTCGGTCTGGCCGTCCGTCTGAGGATGATATGCGGTGCTCAAACATAACTGAGTCCCTACCGCCTCTTGCAAGCTCTTCCAAAATTCGCTAGTAAGATAGGATCGCGGTCGCTCACTATGCTAGAAGAAACACCGTGCAAACAAACTATCCCTCGAATGTATATGGAGGCTAACCATGGAGCAGTCCTCTTACTCTTTACGGGAATGAAATGGGGCTCTTAGTAAGTCTGTCTACCACGACCCAATCCCCGTATTACCCTTCCTCGATCTCAGTAACCCATCAATAAAGTCCATCGAGACACTTTCCCACTTCCATTGTGGAACCTCCAATTGGTGAAGCAACCCACCGGGCTTCTTTTGCTCTGCTTTTACTTGTTGGCACACCAAGCATCTAGTGACAAACTCTGCCACATCCCTCTTCATTCCGGCCCAAAAGTAAACTCGTCTCATGTCCATGTACATCTTGTCCCCACCGGGATGGATGGTCATCTTCGAACGATGTGCATCATCAAGAATGGTCTTCCTTAAATTTTCGTCCCGTGGTACACAAAGTCTACCGTCCCTACGTAACCAACCCTTATCATCTAGGGTATACCTACGGAGATGGCTCGATGACTCCCCCTTTTGAGCTTCCCTACTAACTCAATCAACCATGGGTCATCTCGCTGTGCCTCACCAATCCGTCCCAAAAGCGTAGGTCTGACCTCTAAGGATGCTAGCAAACCAGGTACAACGTCAACTGAAGGTCTAAAGGCAATCGTAGAGATGAACTCTAAGCTTCACCGCTCAACAAACAACGGACTCATGGATAACCTTTTCCTACTTAAGGCGTCTGCCACCACGTTACCATTGCCAGGGTTATATGCTATCTCAAAATCATAGGACGCTAAGAATTCCATCCACCTTTGCTGCCTTAAATTCAAGTCCTTCTGGGAGAACAAGTATTTTAGTGATTTGTGGTCAGTGAACAATTCGAATTTCTCACCAAGAAGATAATGGCGACAAGACTTAAGCGCGAAAACAATAGCGGCCAACTCTAGGTCATGTGTAGGGTAATTTCTCTTATTCACTCTCAATTGCCTTCTGCCATAGGCTATTACCCTTCCCTCTTTCATTAAGACTGCGCCTAGTCCTGTCCCACAAGCATCGGTATAAACGGTAAATGGCTTACTCCTATCTGGCAACACTAAGAATGGGGCTATGGTCAAAGCTCTCTTTAAACGTTGGAACGCATCATCACAATCTACATCCCATGTGAAAACTAGGTTCTTCTTCGTCAAGCGTGTTAATGGGGCTGTTATTTTTGCGAAGTCTTTGATAAACTTTCAATAGTAGCCAGCCAACCCTAAGAAACTCCTCACCTCTGTAGCATTTTTAGGGACCTTCCAATCTTGGATGGCCACTACCTTTGCGGGACCCACAGCTATCCCTTCTTTGGAAACCACGTGCCCTTAGAATCGCACTTCCTTGCTCCAAAAGTGACATTTAGAAAATTTATCTTTAAGGCTATGCGCTCAAAGGTCTCCAACACTTCCCTAAGATGTAGGGCATGCTCTTTCTCGCTCTTAGAAAAGATCAAGATGTCGTCCACAAAGACTACCACGAATTTATTAAGGTACTCCCTAAACACCCTACTTATCAAGTCAACAAAGTATGCGGGGGCGTTTGTCAAACCGAAGGGCATCACAAGCCACTCGAAGAAGCCGTCTGGAGTCCTAAAGGCAGTCTTGTCTATGCTATCTTCAGCCACTCTCAACTGATGGAAGCCTGTGGCTAAGTCCAACTGCGAAAACACAGAGGCACCAACTAACTGATCGAAGAGATCGTCAATCCTCGGCAGTGGGTGTCTATTCTTCTTGGTAAGTTTATTAAGTTCTCTATAGTCCGCACAAAGCCTTAGGGACCCATCTGCCTTCGTAGAAAATACTACTGGAGCACCCCACTCCGATATACTACACCTGACGAACCCCTTCTCAAGCAATTCCTTCACTTGCTTACTGAGTTTTCTTCTCTCTCTTGGAGCAATGTGGCGCACTGGCAATGCAATTGGCTTTGCATTATCTACTAGATATATTCGAAAGTCTATCTCACGTTTTGGGGGTAAACCCCTCACCTCATCGAAGACATTAACATATTCACGGACTATACGAACAAAATGCAAGTCATCATCGGATGCGTCAAGGGATTCTAGGTAGTTAAGCATTACTGGACCTCTAGGGTAACAAGAAATATCAAGGGTCTTTCCACAACGAGTCAACAATCTAACTACCCTTCTTTCACAGTCTAGGATGGCCCTATATCTAGTAAGCCCATCCATACCTAGAATCTAGCCGTAGCCGATGAAACCAAGAACAAAGGTGTTGCATTCAAACCCAATACCAAGATATACACTCTCAAATCCCGACAAATCATAGAAAGATGAGCCGAACCACCAATAGGATTTGAGACTACTAAGGGATCCATAACTAGACTAGTATTTAGGTGCAGTGTTTCAAATAATGATGTAGAGATAAACGAAAGTGATGTGCCAGAATCGAATAAAGTTTGGACAGGATGATTAAACAGAAAAACTAAACTTTCAACGGAAATTGCTCTACCTCGTTTTTGCAGCGGTGGGATCACGAGAGCCTAAACTTGACCCGTTGCCTACCCTGGTGCCATAAGAGCCTGCACCTGTCCTCCCAAGGTAGACCCTGCCCTCTGCCCTTTCTTTGGGCAGTCCTTAATCAGATGTCCCGCTTTGCCACAGTGGAAACAACCAGTCTTCTTTTTCTTCCTACAATCTTTGCTTAGATGGCCTAGTGTCCCACAGTTAAAGCATCTCTTCTTCCCCTTACCATTGTTGCCTTTTCCACCTTTCTTGTTCTGTTGTTGTTGCGGTTTCTTTTGATCCCCTTTCTTTTCGGGTGCCTTATCAGCATTGGCGTCGTTCTCCTCTTCTTGCATAAGCGCCATATCAACCAGTCTCTCAAAGGTAGCCCCCATAGGGATGTGGGTCATAGCTAACCCATGAAGCGGCTCGTTCAAACCCTTAACAAATCTCAGGGCCTTCTTTTCTGGAGTATTCACCATGTCCAAGCCAAATCTCGCCAACTGATTGAACTTGTTGACATATTCTTTCACTGATAGATTCCCTTGCTTCAATGCCAAAAACCTTTCCATGTATAAATTTTCTTCAGCCCGTGAGAGAAACTTTGCTTCAAACCTCCGCCTGAAATCTGGCCATGTATCAACTGTACGCTCTCCATTAGTGACTTCCCACCAAAACGAAGCTTCGTCTTTCATCAACCAAGCAGCCAATTGGACCTTCTTACAGTTGTCCAAGTCGGAAATTACAAACAGATCCTCCACTTCTTTCAACCAATTTCTAGCTTTAATAAACGTTTCAGTCCCACTAAAAGATTTTCCACCCACCGAACGAAAGTCTTTACATATCTTGGAGAAAGTATCTCCACGCGGAGGAATGACTTGAGTTGGGGGGGGAGGAGGAGGAAAGTTGGACGGACCCGCGGTAGCGGCCCTAGCCTCGAGATATTGACGAAACCGACCGGGTACATAAACACCCTCTGGTATCTCAGATGCTCCAGACATGCTGAAACGAAAAAGGAAAGATTCAATACAATTGAACCGAAGGAAAGATATATGGCTCTTGGGGTTATGCTTTCTAAAATAAGTTTTTCTCTTGAAAATACTTTCCTTAAAACATACTTTTGAAGTTACTTCTTTATAAAAGTTGTTTTTCAAAAACACTTTTCAAAACTCATATATGTTCTGGTAACCTTCAGCTTTGATACCACGTGTAACACCCCACGTCCATTAATGTCACTCACAAAGGGAATGCATTAACTTCTATGGAGCATTTTAAGTGTGTATAGAACAGAAACTTAACAACAAGACAGATATAAATAGTATTTAAAAATTTAAAACTTTATTCATTACAGCGGTAAACACATAAGTTTGATTACATCATCAAAAACCAGAGTCAAAGTACATAATATCCACCTTGACTAAGTCAAAGTACATAAATTGAAAGACATAACCCCAGTACAAAATAGCCATAAATAAGAGAGGCTGAACTTTACTTCAGCGATCCAAGCAACTTCTAAAAGCAAGAGATACAGCAGTCCAAAATCAAGCTCCACTGGTGCTAGTTCCACCTTGAGCACCTGGGGGGAAAAGGAAGAAAAGAGGAGGAAACAAAGAGGGTTAGACATAAAGTCTGGCGAGTGCGATAACTTTAACAATATAATTACCAAATTAACTAGGCTAAGGCATAAGTTGGAAAATAAGGAAATGACTGCGAACAATTGAGTATGGCAGAGTAAACAAAGAAAGAAATAAGATGAACGGAGATAACGTTAAAGCGCACCTAAACCACTGTAAGATAATTACTATACTGCACCACCACTAGTCACTCTAAAGGTTGATCCTGCCTACAAAACCTAATAATGATAATGGAAGTTTCGTGAAACCCTAGTTGCCTTCAAAGGTGCCGCTTGCCCCTATCTCCACTAGGTGTACCCACTACCCCCAAGCGATCGGCTCCCTAACTTGTAGATACCAGTGCTGGCCCCACAGTGGGGTGTATCACTCCACAAAGTGGCAACCCGATACCACCAATAATGCATGGCTTATACCTACACGATGCAACAACGTCTTACCTACCTGCCTGGGTCCACACAAGCATATGAACCCGTTGGATTTGCGTTGCCACCGCAAACCCGGTTTGGCCTCTTACAGTCAAGCCCAGTATGTGTGTCCCGTCCTCGGCTTGGGTAGAGCCCACAATGATACGTATGGGTTACTAGTTGAAATGGGCCCCCATTACTTGACACAAGCTATCCACCTAAGCTTGGTCCCCTCTAGTACATCCCACTTAACCCTCTTCTTATTCGTGTTCACTTACATGTTTCAATTTTGGTCAAGTGTTTCTAGTCGTATTTCAAATGCCACCCAAGGCACCCAGTTAATTCCACATGCCACCCAAGGCACCCACATAACCCCCTCATGTCCCACTACATGTTTATCTGGTTAAGTTTTTCTTAATTCATTAAGACCATAACCTCATAAAGACCTCCCACGTTAGACTGGCATTTGTGGCAGCTGGATTTACCGGGCGGGTCCGGGCAGTCTTACACCCCAAACGAGCCTAACCTCGTGTCTTTACAATTGTTACGTATTTAATTTATGCCTAAGACCTCCCACATTAGACTGGCATTTGTGGCAGCTGGATTTGCCGGGCGGTTTCGGGCAGTCTTACACCACAAAAGAGCTTAACCTCGTGTCTTAGACGATTAATTACTCCTAATTAAACATTCCCCAATTTGAATTAATTTCCCTATTCAAATTATCAGTCAATTCCAAATTTAACTATGGCCATAATTGACTCAATTATGTCCATCTATTTATGGTATGCAAAATCATACCAATTTTCATCATAAATTAGTTTTGTGTCGTTTAAACCATTTATGCCAATTCTCAATATTAAATCTTTTAATATTATCCCATTGCCCCCACGTTGTACGTTCGTTCGTTTAACGAAAAATATACGTTAGACTCGAATAGTCTAACTCATGGAATAAAGAGAAAACGTCACAACATACATATAATTAAAGATAGATCTAAACACAAGGGGTGAACTTGCATGTGTGAATGATGTCGTACATCTAAAACTTGCATAGGCCAAAGTTACAACTTGCATAAAACTACATATGTCATAGATCCAAATCTAAAGGCATAAACTTGTTTAGGTAATGGTCACAACATGCATAAATCATGTATGTCATGGATCTACATCTAAAGGTGTAAACTTGCATAGGCAATAACTACAAACTTGCATAACATGATTCATATTCCAAACTCATATATTTATATAAACTTGCATATGTGATTTATGCAACAAAACAGTGGTGTAAACTTACATCTAAACATGTAAACTAGCATGTAGAATTAATCATAGAACTCACACATGTCATAGCCTAACTTTAGATCA
Source organism: Allium sativum (assembly GCA_030737875.1). Lineage (NCBI taxonomy): Eukaryota > Viridiplantae > Streptophyta > Magnoliopsida > Asparagales > Amaryllidaceae > Allium > Allium sativum. The sequence continues at coordinate 34,885,947 of JASFAX010000020.1, read as the reverse complement.
AATTTTCACATAAACTAGATGTCATGAAACATGTAAGGTTACATATAATTTTCCCCGACTTGCATATGATTCATGTCTAAATCAAAATCTAAACTTGCATACATACATATGATGTATCATATGAATCAACATAACCAAACTAGCATATGAACAACATGATGATTTGATTATACATAAGCCAATCATAGAATTACAACATAGATGGTAGCATCATAACTTTACAATATAGATGATAACATCACAACATAACATCATAGAATTTACAACATATATGATAACATAACATAATTATAACATGCGGTCAATAATTCCCATCATATCCATATAATCCACATCATAACTTAATCTGATTAAATTGCTAATTATTTTATTAAAGAAATCGAACTCACAACTCAAAGGAGGTCTTGAGTTCTGAATTCTGAGTTCAGAAGTTGAATTAGATTTCCTTTGAAGAAGATTCGTTGTTAGAGTTGAAAAGAATTGAATTTGATTAGCTTTCTTCCTCTCTAATTGGTGGCGGCTATTCTGAGTTGCAAGGTGACGGCATGGAGGCCGTGAATCTAATTTTAATTTGATTTTAGGGTTTGAGTCTTCATGTCTTTTTATAGAATTTAGGATTAGTTTAAGCCATCCGATCAACCCAGAATTAATCCCGGCCAATCAGAGCAAATCAGAAACCCTAATGAGTCAGCACACAGTCATAAACAGGTCATCAATCAATCTGCCCGGGGGGCTGGTCGACCCCCAGTTCGACCCTATGGTCGATCTGGTCAGGGTAGGTCGACCCCTAGGTCGACCCTATGGTCGACCTGGCCCTGGCGGGAATTTTCTCGCCTAGCCCATCAGACTCTAAAATTTTGAATTTTGAAATCTATTTTGAATTTTCTGGAACTTCTGATGTCCATAACTTCTTCATACGAAGTCGAATTCACACAAACTCGGAAACTATCCCAACCAGAATTCCGAGACAAACACAATGGCGCAACCTGTTTCCCTTAATTCTCACATCTGAGATTAGTTATTCTTTAATTTATTTAATTTGATTATTCAAAAATCCGGGGTGTTACAGGCGTGATTTTGCATTTAAATTAGATCCAATCATGCAAACTAGCACAAGTTTAATTGTGTAAACATGAACTTATATAGATCTCAAACATGGGTACTAGCTTGGATCTAACATATAACGTGTATGAACATAACTTAGCATGTAACTTACATACATAAAAGAACCACAAATTTAATACAACACGATAGGTTCAATGGTATTAGTCCCAATAGTATCATATGATAGGTTTTACTATGTCAGTCACAACAGTCCAATAGGCATGATAGGCTTTACTATGTCAGTCATAATAGTCTAATAGGCATGATAGGCTTTACTTTGTCAGTCACAACAGTCCAATAGGCATAAGCAATTCAGAATTGACAAAAGGATAGGAATGAATAGAATTAGGCATAGTTCTAGGTCCAGTTATTATAGTCATGATTTCTTATTAGGTGTTCACATCTAAACAATAACTGTACTTACAGAAAACGGACGGATCTTAATTTCTGGGATCTGATTTCTGAATTTGAAAAGCTATCCTTTGATGTAGTCGTTTGATTCCTAGTTTGAATTTGATTTTCTAGTTCGGTTTAGAAAAATGGAGGCTAGGCTAGCCTGTAGACGAACAGCATGACGGCACCATAGTTTTAGGGTTATGAGCTTAGGGTTTAGGCTTAGCTACGTATATATAGATGTCTAGGATTAATTGCATTTAGATTAACCTAAGAGTCACCAGAGCCACACAACTCGAAGACAGGTCATCCATCAAATCAGAACAAGACCCGTCATCACAAAACGCTCCAGAATGTTGTGCTGGACAACCCTCAGTATGGGCGCACTTGGCAGGTGCGCCAGTGCAATTTCGTACTGCCACACTTCACAAGTGCGCCAGTGTATTCTGGCCTATTTCCGGTTTTTCTGCCCAACTTCGTTCGTCCATATCTCCTTCATACGTCATCCGTTTTACACAAACTCAGACTCTATCCCGAGCAGAATTCCGAGATGAACGCAATGGCGTAACCCGTTTCACCTAATTTTTCCTTTAATAATTAATTATTCTTTAATTATCTCTTATGTCCCGTTTTAAAATTACGGGGTGTTACATTCCCCCATACTTAAAGGATTTCGTTCCCGAAATCTCCAAGTTAAGAAGAATGTATCCTACCATCCAACATCCATCTTATCAACCATCAACCACAGGCATCCATTGTCCTTAAAAAGATTTCTAATGCTTTCATGATCATATGCATAGTGTGTGTGTATATGTCCTTATCTAATGCAATATCAGGCGGTCTACTGATTCTGTTGACCTCCTTGATGTGAATCATGTCAGTGCCATGAGTCCATTATGTATGCAATTATTCCTAATCATACTTTCTACATGAGTGCACAATCATTCATACAAATGCAACGTCCTTATGATAACACATCAAGTTTCCATCCATATATAAACACATATATGCATATGCAATATGAATGTGACTGAGCCGATCTAGTTCCTAGTGTTTGTATATGCATCCACGAGCAACCACATGTAAGCACTTGCAACCATCAATCATAACATGTTACAAATACATGTTTACATCCATTGGTTTCTAAGGATCAAGAATAGGACCGAGGAGATATGCTTGAAAGGTTAGATATGCGCATGCATAAACTTATGGAAAAAGAGATCAAGAATGTACCCTCAAAATGATAAGGTTAGGCTGTGCACATTTTGTCCTCTGTCTCCCACGTCGGGTCTTCCTCAGCATCACTCCATTGCACTTTAACTAGCTTGACCTCACGATTGCGTAGCTTTTTAACTTCTGTACCCATGATACGAGTTGGAACTCTTCTCACCGTCGCTTCTCGCTCCACTTCTATTTCCTCAAGCGTGTTTGGCTCCATAACTTCTGCCGACTCATGTAAGCACTTTCGTAGATGAGAGACATGAAAAACATTACGAACTACAACCAATCTTTCGGGCATCTCTACTTTATAAGTCATCTTCCCAATCCTCTTAATGATAGGAAATGGCCCTACAAATCTTGGTGCCAATTTTCGTGCGGACCCAAAGCGAACGACATTCCTCAAAGGAGATACTTTAAGGAAAACTCTGTCTCCAACCTCAAACTCAAGGTCGGTCCTTCTTTTATCAACGTAGGAATTCTGTCTATCTTGTGCGGTCTTCATTCGTCTTCATATCAAGTCCACCTTCTCTGATGTTTCTCTGATCATGTCAGGCACAAGTACGAGCTTGTCCGTAGACTACCACTAACAAGTTGGTGATCGGCACGGTCTTCCATATAATGCCTCAAAGGGTGCCATGCCTATGGTGGCTTGGTAGCTATTATTGTAGGCGAACTCCACCAAAGGAAGGTGATCTTCCCATGTTCCCCCAAAATCAAGAATGCACAATCTCAAGAGATCTTCTAATACTCTGTTCACCCTTTCTGTCTGATCATCGGTTTGAGGGTGATAGGCAATGCTTAAGCATAGTTGTGTGCCTACAGCCTCTTGCAAACTCTTCCAAAACTCGCTCGTAAAGATAGGATATCGATCATTTACTATGCTGAAGGGTATTCCATGCAGTCAAACCACCTCTTTAAGATAAATGGATGCTAACGATGAGGCAGTCCTTCTACTTTTAACAGGTATAAAGTGAGCGTTTTAGTAAGCCTTTCCACTATTACCCAAATACTGGTATTGCCCCTTCTAGACCTAGGCAACCCATCAATAAAGTCCATCGAAATGCTATCCCATTTCCACTATGGGACCTCTCGAGGATGAAGCAGACCACCGGGTTTCTTCTGCTCTGCCTTGACTTGCTGGCATATCAAGCATTTAGAGACAAACTCAGCTACATCCTTCTTCATGCCATTCCAAAAGAAAACCCGTTTTATGTCTTTATACATCTTGTCCCCACCTGGTTGTATGGTCAACTTAGAATGGTGTGCCTCTTCGAGAACGGTCTTCACTAAATCCCTTGCTTATGGGACACATAGTCTTCCATCCCGTCTCAACCAACCCTTGTCATCGTTGGATTATCTATTGAGGTGGCCAGAAGTGTCACCTCTATTTAGCTTATCCATCACGTCAACTAGCTGAGGGTCTTCACGTTGTGCGGTCCCTATGGAGTATAAAAGAGTAGGCTGCACTTCTAGCGATGCTAACTAACCATGTACAAATTCAAAGGAGGGTCTAAAGTCAAAGTTTGCTATGTACTCCAAGCTTTTCCTTTCTATAAAGAGAGGAATTAAAGTCAGTTTTTTCCTGCTCAAGGCGCCTGATACAACATTGCCCTTGCCAGGGGTATAAGCAATCTCAAAATCGTATGAGGCAAGAAATTCCATCCACATTTGTTGTCTCAAGTTAAGATCTTTCTGTGAGAACAGGTACTTTAACGATTTATGGTCAGTAAACAATTCAAACCTTTCTCGTACAGGTAATGATGCCATGACTTAAGAGCGAAAACAATAGCAGCTAGTTCTAAATCATGAGTTGGGTTGTTTTTCTCATGTACCTTCAACCGTCTTCCTCCATAACAAACTACTCTACCCTCTTGCATCAAGACAGTGCCCAATCCTATACCGCATGTGTCAGTGTACACTGTAAACATCTTACTCCCATCAGGCAATGTCAGAACTGGGGTTGCTGTGAGAGCCCTTTTCAACCGTTGGAAAGCAACATTGCAATCCAAATCCCAGGAAAAAGTCAGGTTTTTCTTTGTCAATCCAGTAAGTAGGACTAAGATCTTTGCAAAGTCCTTAATGAACTTTCGATAATAGCCCGCTAGCCCGAGAAAACTTTGGACTTCGGTTGCATTCCGTGGAATCTTCCAATCTTGCACCGCAACTACTTTTGCGGGATTCACAGTTATCCCCGCTTTGGATACCACATGTCCAAGACACCTTACTTCTCTCCAAAAATGGCATTTGGAGAATTTTGCTTTCAGGTTATGTGCACGAAGTGTATCCATGACTTCCTTTAAATGCAGAGCATGTTCTTCCTCACTTTTTGAGAAAATCAAAATGTCATCCACGAAGACCACTACAAATTAATTAAGGAACTCTCTGAACACCCTACTCATCAGGTCTACGAGGTAGGCAGGTGCATTTGTCAAGCCGAAAGGCATGACAAGCCATTCGAAGAAACCATCCAGGGTCCTGAACGCAGTCTTATCTATGCCGTCTTTAGCCACTCTTAGCTGATGAAATCCAGTGGCCAAGTCTAGTTGGAAGAAAACTGAGGCACCTATGAGTTGGTCGAACAAGTCGTCTATTCTAGGAAGTGGGTGCCTATTCTTCTTGGTCAGCTTGTTTAGCTCCCTATAGTCCACGCATAGGCGAAGTGAACCATCTGCTTTGGTTGCAAACACCACTAGAGCACCCCATTCAGAAATACTCTGCCTTATGAACCCCTTTTTCAAGCAACTCTTTAACTTGCTTGATGAGCTCTTTCCTTTCTCTTAGAGTCATGTGTATAACGGGTAAAGCAATAGGTTTTGCATTATCAACAAGGTATATGCGGAAGTCTATCTATCGCTTCGGAGGTAACCTTTTCAAAGACATCTGAGTATTCACTGACTACTCTAACAGATTGCATGTTTTCAACAGATGCATCAACAGATTCTAGATAGCTAAGCATGACAGAATTCATGGGATTGCAAGAGATTTCGAGAGTGTTACCAAGGCGAGTCATAAGTCTAACCACTCTCTTTTCACAATCGAGGATGGCACCATTACTGGATAATCAATCCATGCCTAAAATCAACCTATAGCCTGTGAATCCCAAAACATAAGTATTACATCCAAACCCAACGCTTAATATAGAAATTTCCAAATCCAAATAAATCATTGACAAGTAAGCCTAACCCCCGATTGGATTTGAAACAACCATGGGATCCTCTACTATAGTGGTATCTAGGTGCAGAGATTCAACTAAAGCAGTATATATAAAAGAGTGTGATGCGCCAGAATCAAAAAGAGTACGAAATGGATGATCAGAAAGATTGACTAAACTCTCAACGAAAATATTTCTACCTCTTTCTTGCGGAGGTGCAATGAGAGCGTGAATCTTCCCTCCAGAAGTGGATCCAGTCCTATGCCCTTGCCCTTGCCTTTTTAGGCAATCCTTAGCTATATGTCCCGTCTCTCCGCACTGAAAGCAGCCACCCATCTTCCTCTTCTTCTTCCTGCAGTATTTAATTAAATGTTCAGGTATGCCACAAAATTTTCACTTCCTCTTGTCACGGGGTTTGTTATTCTTCCCGCCTTTCTTGGAATCCGTCTTCTTATTCTGCGATCCCTCCTCTTTCTTGTCCAGAGGTTCTTCCGCTTTTGCCCCTTTCTTGCCATTCTTGTCTTCCTCCTGTAACAGTACCATGTCCACCTGTCTCTCTAAAGTCGCACCCATAGGTATATGGGACATAGATAGGCTATGCCTCATTCAACCCTTTAACGAAATGGAGAGCATTCTTATATGGAATGTTTACTAACTCCAGTCCGAATCTAGCCAGCTGGTTGAATTGGTTGAAGTATTCCCTAACCGATAGGCTTCCCTGTTTGAGTGCTAAGAACTTCTCCATCTATAGGCTTCGTTCAGCTTGCAAAAGGAACTTCATTTGAAATCTCATTCTGAAATCCTCCCAAGTTTCAGTTGGTCTCTCAGCATTAGTAACTTCCCACCAGTAAGAGGCCTCGTCCTTAAGTAACCATACAGCCAATTGTATCTTTTGCATATCGTCCACTTCAAAGATAACAAACAAATCTTATGTTTTCTTGAGCCAGTTTATTGCTTCCACAAATGACTCAGTCCCATTAAAGTTCTTTCCACCCATGGCTCGAAAGTCTATGCATATCTTCGAGAAAGCATTCACACGAGGAGGAGGAGAAACAGCTGCAACTGGGGGAGGAGGAATGTCTGCTGGGCCTCCGTCATTAGCCCTAGCCTCTAGGTGCCTTCTGAACCAACCAGGTACCGGTACACCCTCCTGAAGAATAAGATCCCCAGACATGCTAAAACGAAAAAAAGGTTCAATACAAAGGATAGAAAGATAGTGCATATGGCTTTGGCGATTATGCCTTTATAATAAAACAACACTTTTCATGAAAATGCTTCTTTAAACTTCTTTCTGAAAAATAGTTTTCAAAATTTTTATCTGATCAGGTAAACTAATGCTCTAATACCAAGTGAAACACCCCACCTCCGTCAAGGTCACTCACAAAGGGAATGCATTAACTTTGGTGAAGCATTTTAGGTAAAAGACAGATAATTTACAAGACAGACATATAAACAGCGGAAAACTGAAATTATTTATTCAATAGCGTGGTTCAGTCAAAACATTACAAGCATTGTCTCAAAATCCAACTTCTAAATTATTACAACAAAACATTTGTCTTGGTTTAAATCTCTAAGTACATAAAAAAGCATAAAATAGTAGTAAAGCAGCATAAATCCCCAATAAAAGTGTAACCACGGCCATAGCCCAAGAAAAGAGAATCCAAGCAATACATCTACTCTCTTCAAGATGGAAAAGGTCTGCACTAAGCTGAAGTATTCCCTCCCTACGGACCTGGGGGAGGGGGGAAACGGAAGAAAAGAAGGCGAAATAAAATTGATCAGACATAAGTCTGGTAAGCCCAGTGATTATTCAACATGTAAACAGATAGAAGGATCATGAAATGAATAAACTGAACATAGGGCAATACCATAGAGATAAGATAACATAAGGTAAGATAAACTGAGTATACTATCACACTCATTTCTATTTCTCTGCACCTACTAACGAGTGTTCAACTACCATCATGTGTTCATAACAAAGTGATCCCTTTTTCGATCGGCTTCTACTCGCATGCATTTATTACTTGTGTCATTTGGCCCCGCTCGATTGTAGATGCATGTGCTGGTCCCACCATAGGGTGTATCAATTCCTATGGTGGCAACCCGACACGATTCTGGATGCCTAATCTATACTACTAATGCCCAATGCCTGCTTTTCCCGCTCCGGAGCACTTGCATGCCCGTACTCCATCGAGACCTACACCGCTGCACCACCCACTGCTATTTTGACCGCTTATAATCAGCCCAGTAATCGTGTCCAACCCTGCCTAGTTCAGGGTACCGTGATACATCTATGTGGGTTACTGCTGAAATGGGTCCCCGTTACTAGGGTTTCCTAATCAACGTGTTATAATGGTTAAGTGTTCTCAAATTAACCTAACCCCACCCATCTGTTAAATTAACATGTTGTATTCGTTAAGTGTTTCCTTAATTTACTTAACCCTTCCATTCTTAGCCTGTCTGTTTCTCAGCTTTAATTCATCCATTAAAGCACCAACCTCTCACATTAGATCTATATTGTTGCGGTCGTTGGATGTGCCGAGCAGTTCCGGGCAGTCTTACACCGCAACTCAATCTAACCTCGAGTTTTTGGGCATAATGCGCTAACCTCTCACATTAGATCTATATTGTTACAGTTGCTGGATGTGCTGGGCAGTTCCGGGCAGTCTTACATCGTAACTCAATCTAACCTCGGATTAGGCATATTCATCTTTTAATTAATTTACATATTTACAATTTATGTTCATATGTAAATTACCCACAAGTGTTACCAATTCAAGTCATACCCCATTTACCCTCTAAATTATGTCCATAATTCTAAGTATACAAATTCTACCATTTCATGCTACTAATCATTTCCATGATTATGAGCCAATCTATGCCAATAGAATGTAGTTTAATATTTTTCCCTAACGTATCCCACGTTATTCGTTCGCATAATTCACATAGAACGTTAGGCTCGCAAATTAGCCTAACTTATAAAAAAAGGAAAAGAAAAGGACATGTAACATTCCAATAGGCATAAACAATATAGATCAACATGCGTAGTGTAAATTTGGGATAGAACGACGTAAACTTAATTAAACATATAGGCATGATCTTGCATTTAAATTAGATCCAATCATGCGAACTAGCACAAGTTTAATTGTATGAACATATACTTATATAGATCTCAAACATGGGTACTGGCTTGGATCTAACATATAACATGTATGAACATAACTTAGCATGTAACTTACGTACATAAAAGAACCAGAAATTTAATACAACGTGATAGATTCAATGGTATCACTCCTAATAATCTTATATGATAGGTTTTACTATGTCAGTCACAACAGTCCAATAGGCATGATAGACTTTACTATGTCAGTCACAACAGTCCAATAGGCATGATAGGCTTTACTATGTCAGTCACAACAGTCCAATAGGCATATGCAATTCAGAATTGACAAAACGATAGGCATGAATAGAATTAGGCATAGTTCTAGATCTAGTTATTACAGTCATTATTTCTTATTAATTGTTCACATCCAAATAATAAGTATACTTACAAAAAAAGGATGGATCTTCGTTTCTGGGATCTGATTTCTGAATTTGAAAAGTTATCCTTTGATGTAGATGTTTGATTCTCTAGTTCTTCTAACTGATTCCTAGTTTGAATTTGATTTTCTAGTTTGGGGTAGAGGAATGGAGGCTAAGCTAGCTTGCAGACGAACAGCATGAAGACACCATAGTTTTAGGGTTATGAGGTTAAGGTCTAGGCTCAGCTACGTATATATAGATATCTAGGATTAATTCTAGCCTTTAGATTAACCTAGGAGTCACTAGAGCCACACAGCTCGAAGATAGGTCGTCCAGCAAATCAGATAAGACACGTCATCACAGAACACTCCAGAATGTTGTGCTGGACTGCCCTCAACATGGGCGCACTTGGCAGGTGCGCCAGTGCAACTTTGTACTGGCGCACTTCACAAGTGTGCCAGTGTATTTTGACCTATTTCCAGTTTTTCTGCCCAAATTCGTTCGTCCATATCTCCTTCATACGTCATCCGTTTTACGCAAACTCGGATTCTATCCCAAGAAGAATTCAGAGACGAACGCAATGGCATAACCCGTTTTACCTAATTTTTCATTTAATAATTAATTATTCTTTAATTATCTCTTATGTCTCGTTTTAAAATTACGGGGTGTTACAAATTGGATATAGGATGATCGATAGTACTAGTAGCGATATTTCTATTGTACATGACAACATATGTAGTATTATTTCTTACTTAATCAGTTTTATTATATCCTAAACCTCTTTTGTCATAAAAAGGTTGAGATCTAGATAAAATCATTTTTAAATCATTTTGACCTTTATTAAATTGCGAACTTACTTGTACATTTATCCAATTTGATTCCAAAATCGCGATTCACATTTTCAAAAGAAATTTTGTCATGTTTTAAATTATCAATTTCCTTATTTACTTCAGAATTCTACCTTTATAAAGTACCATTCTCAGTTTTGAGATCAAAAATTTGAGATTTTGAATTATCTAAAGAAGATTTTAATTTTTCAAAATTTTCTTTTGATTCATAAATTTGCAAAATATTATTTTTAACTTTTAAAATCTCATATTCTTTAGATAATTCTAAATTCTTTTCAGTTAAAGCCTCATTCTGTTTTTTAAGAAACAAATTTAAAGAACTAGAATTATTTAAAGAATCTTTTAATGATTTATTTCTACTTTGCAAAAGATCAATTTCCTTTAAAAGAACATTGTTTTTATCTTCTAGTCGCTCATTTTCTTTTTGAAGGAAATCTTTTTGAAAAACAAGCTCTTCTAAGGTATTTTTAAAACATTTGGCTTCTTTAACTAAAAGTTGTTTTCTTCTTTTAACTTGGTATTTTCATACTCACAATCTTTTAACTTAGCTAAAATGACTGTATTGAGTTTACCAAAACTTTTAAAATCTTTTAACATTTTTTCATGGTCTAACAAAAGATCTTCATATAATGAATCTACACATACCGACTGTGATATGACTTTAGCCATGAGACATTTGCTTTCTTGCTCTCTTAATTCTGCTTTGTTGCTCTTCCACTTTCTAATACCTTAACTAGATTTCTGTAGGATTTAATTCGTTCGAATTGAAATCCAGAATAAGTATTTTAACAGATTAAAATATGGATCGTTTACAGAATCATAAGTTAAACTATGTGAATTAGGGTTCCGTACCTTTCCTTTATAGATCCATAAAATTGAAGATGACGACAATCGATGTATTGAATCGAGGAGCACAACAAGGCGCTAAGCCTTTACAGATATCCACACGGACGCTATCTCCTCAACCGAATCGAAGAGAAGAAGGAAAGAATGGTACTAGCCGCCATTCTTATTTAGGGTTTTCTGAAAAGGGGATATCGGTTGGCCTCAATTTCTTTTGGATCCGATCTGTATGTGTTATATGATCAACGCATGGGTATTAAAGTGATGAGTTACCCCTTTAAATCAACGTGTGTACCACAAACTTAGGATCCAACCAATATACCATTTCAACCCTTGATAAAATATCAACGATTAATATTTTATTTACCTAATGAATGCCTTTCCTTTTTTATTACGTCCTAAGTGTGTGACCCTATAGGTTACTACAACGTTGGCAATAATTTAAATCATATTTAAATTATAAACAGTGAGCGGTATCTAGTAATACATCGCTGCTACCCAAGTTATAATAAGATCAATGATTCGATACAACCTTTTCTGTGATTAGTGTATCAATGTATAAAATCCTTTTAACCAATATATCCGAGATTAAACTGGAGGCATAGATCGTATCACCTTCTTAATAATTTAATCCATTTATCTTGATCGATGAGTAGACTATTTAAAACAAATCAATATTTGAGCACGTGCATTCATTTCACAGTCTCACTCAATCAAGAGGCCCATGGATGTCACTACAAATTTATCGTAGGGTTAAATTCCATCTAGATCATTCATTATTTTCATTCGACTCGAGATGTTTCCAACAATCACCGTTATCATTACTCTGTTACGAAATAACTTTAGATGATATCAAAACACAAATATCCTCGAATAAAATTATAATGATTTTAGGTCTGAGGACCATTACATCACTGCCACTATGAGAACAACTTATGATACTGTTAATTATACTCCATGTAGTTATCTCACCGTGGGTCAGCCCAATACGTTATTCTCTAATACGTATTTATATCTTGACTTTTAATATCACATATATTAATGATCAATGATATGTGATCATCAGTCAATTAATATACTAGTCTCAACGCTTTATTGTTGTCCTATATAAACGATAAAACTCGACTAGGGACTTTTAAGAATTATAATACTTATCACATTATATAATCTCAAGTTCAGTCTTACTCGAACTATATAATTCCGTATTATTATTCTAAGGTCTTCTATTATATTAATATTTATATTACGCAGTAAGTATAATAAAATAGAATATTATTGTATTCCAAATAAAATAATAACAACAACATTGTTATCAATCTCATTAAATGAATTGCCTCTTGGGCATAAACTCTAACAATCTCCCACTTGCACTAGAGTCAATCATTCACGTATCGTATACTCATGAAACTAGTGTGACTATTAAAATTCTGCTGCGATAGAGTTTAATTCAGTAGGTCTGCAATATTACTACGTTTGTAACTTTGTAGATATGTTCATTTCCTTTGTGAACAACTTCACATAGGAATTATATTTCTTAAATATTTGTTTGGATTGATAATGAGTTTAATGTTTTAGGCATGAGCAACAGCCGTATTGTTATCGCAATGCATATCATTGGATCAACAATGAATTAAGTTCAATCATGAATTTATTAATCTAGACATTTTATTTCTCAGAATCAGTATTTATTTCTTGTTTTAAAACTAACATTATTTACAATAATTTATGTGTTATCAAATAACATTAGAATTATTGTGTCACTCCCACTCAATTTCTTGTCTATATAAGATTCAATAATATTTTGTGGTTTCCAAGACATTTTGAATTCTATTTCATTTCCATTGGTGTCTTAGAGACGGGCTCTCCTTCAAAATGATACCAAATCGAGCAATAAACATTTTATTCTCAGAAAATTTATATCCACAAAATAGTAATTTGATTTAGGTCTAATCTTATCAGAGGAAGGACGTTTAACAAACACCTTACATCCCAAATCTTCAAATTAGACACACTAGGACATTTCCTAGTCCATATCTTATATGGCTTCTATAAAATCGTTTTAGTGGGATTTAAATGCAATTGTTCTAAATTTAATTTATTGGAAGATCTATATGACTTATCTTGGTCATACCATATCTTATAAGGTGTGATTACTCCTTTCTGATACACCATTTCAATATGGTGTTCTAGGTGGAATAAGTTATGAAACAATTTAAAACTCATATGGACAGTCATTAATTAATTGGCTTAAATACTCTTTTTGATCTGTTCGAAAAGTATTTATTTTCTTTTAAAATTGGTTTCTATCTCCACTTTGAATTTTTTGAACTTTTCAAAGGATTCTGATATGTGTTTCATAAGATACACATATCTGTATCTACTAATATCATCAGTAAATATAGTGAAGTAATAAAACTTGCCTTTAGCTTATGTATCCATTGCTCCATATACATCACTATGTATGAGACCCAATACTTATCACTCATTCACTGCGTCACGTGAAAGGTGATTCAGTTATTTTGCCTAATAAACAAGATATGTATTCTTCATATGATTCGAAATCAATTTCAAAATTCCATTATTATGGAGTTTTGATACACTTTCTTGTTTACTGGGCTAACTGGTAATACTAAAGGTATATTGGATTTAAATCACTAAATTTAATCCAGTCATTATTAATGTCAAGTACATTATAGTTAAGGATTTACGAATATCATTAACTATTTGTGAAATTCCATACGTTATTTTATTTAAATAAAATGAATAACAATTATTCTTTTATTACAAATGAAATTCAAACTTGTCTAAACAAGATATATTATAACATTTATTTTAAGTTGAATTTCGTAATAACAATTATTTTATTTCTTTAATTAAGCCAGTATATTCAACAAGAATCAACTTACTATGGATAATCTATCAACATTTGCTTCATTTCCAATTGTAAGTCCATTTGTTTTTTTATCAGATTTCTACTTATTCTGCAATTTATGTAAATCAACATACATTTATGTGATTTATATCTAGTATCTAATACTAGAAATGTATAAGTAGATTATTATAACATTTATATTTTATTCAGTTGAAGTCATACTTTAACTTATTTTAGATCCTCTCTTTATATCTAAAACAATTACGTTTAATTTGTTTGAGGACAATCCTCTAATTTCAATGTTGGTCAAGAAATTTGATTTAATTCAATTTATCCTTCTCAAGAATAAATTTAAATTATCGGAGTTATCTATTATTTAATATCTACAATGGATAATAAATATTAACTGATTCTTAATATTCATTTAATAAAATATAAAATTTTGACAATCAAAATTTATATTAATATAAATGTATTATTTAAACTAAAATACGCTCCCACTCAAATTAACAACCCTCTGTTTTAATATATATATATATATATATATATATATATATATCAGTATATGTATATTAAGGTGTTCCAAGATCCATATCTAATCATGTTTTGACTTTGCTTTGGCAAATCCCCAAAACACAATCTTTTAGGTAGTCATCTTATGCCAATTATATCATCTATATAACTCTTGGATCGCATGTTGAACATGTTGTTCGGTATTATTCATTTGCTCAAAATATAGAATAATTCATGTTATTGTCTCTAAGGCCATAATCGTATTATGCAGCCTAGTTAAGTCAGACCCAATAATAGGTTGGAGCACCACATTTTACTCCATCGCATATAAGAAAAATAAAAGGATGCACAACGCTTTGGCGTTACCTACATCCAATGATTTTGGACAGTGATGAGTATATTATTGGAAGATGTCACCATGACTTAATATAACAAAAAATTGCTTTTAGAGAGAATTTATAATTCGTAGTGGAAGCAATATTAGAGTTATTTACATATATCATAATATATGTATTTTATATTCATAATATAAATTTGATTTAAATAAAATATTCGAGCTATATATCTGTATTTAAATTCAATGGTATATACGAATCATGCTTATATGTTTCCTTTTGAACACTTCAAAACATTGGTCATCTTAATTCTAGAATCAATAACTATATTCAAATCTAATGTGAATTATAATCAACCAATTTTATATCTATATATAACGCTCTCAAATTCTGCAAAGCTTCTTGATTCGAGTTCAGAACATCATATAGATATAGATACACTTACATAATTGGTAAACATATGCAGCCATTTTTATAATTTTGTTAATGTAGGCCCATATATCCAACTGAACCATAAAACACAATTCGAACAAAAACAAAATTGATACATACGGTAGTCATCCTACACATGCACAAGCATTCAATTATTATAGATCGATATATATATAAATAGAATAAATTTTGGATGATGTAGGCCAGACCTAGTTATATACATACATCAAGTTTCCACTAGTGTATAGATATCCAACCCATATGAATAATGTTTCATTTCGTGAATGAATGCCTGGATAACAGACTGCATATATACATATTTTATATACATTTACATATACATATATATTGTTACAACTTGTGTCATACACAAATTTATACAATTATGAAATGCAATTGTACAAACTGATTATTAAAATTGCTTGGCTTTTCCCACTGAAATTGTATATCAATCTCTGCAGATCAGCTTAGAGTCATTATACTGTGTTGCCTCCGTCCTTCTTACTAAAACAATTTCAGTGCCTGTCAAGACAGTTCTAATTCTTAGGGTTAATAGGGGGTTTAATAGGAGTTAAATACATCAAATGTATTTAATATCCATATATGCAATATCTCATATATGTATAAACATGAAATGTATTCCTATATTCATCAAATGTACATGTCATTCATATGATGTAGCTTATACACACATCAAATGTGTATATAATTAGTTAACTGTTATAGGTTGGGAACAAACGAACCCCTTGTAAATATATATCGTGAAATGAATCACTATGGATTATTAATGGGACAATTAACCAGATATCTAAAATTCAATGTGATATTTTATCTTCAACATATCATATATTTAAAAAGATAAAACATATATTAATATGGGTCATAAGGTACTAGTTCATAAGTTAATAAATGTGGACTGAAGAAAAACATATCCTGAAAGTCCATTACCATTTATAATTCGGTTCAGTCATACTGACAATTACAGGTGCATTTTTCTAACAGGGTCATAACCTTAGTGTTGAGGCATATGTGGTAATACAATGGGATCTACTACACGTTTAACTATGTCTATTGCATATGCATTCACATAAAAAAAACATGATGGCAACTGCCTTATCAAGGGTCTTAACTATCATTATATATACATAGTAGTGCCTCTCAATTATATATACGAAGTTAATAGTATAGAACATAAATACAACTGCAAACATTTTGCATTGCATTTTGTATATTCAAGGTATACAAAACTGAGTCCATTTAATATCTCACATATTACAAAATAAACTCATTGTCCAGAATTCAAAAACAAAACATATTTAACTGGCTTTTAACTATTTGGTCAAGCCCAATATATGAATCCATGACTTGGTTTTTTTTTAATGTAAAAATAAAATCATTATATAACAGAGTACATACATAATAAGACATATTTACCACTTTCTATATATACAGCTACCAACTATTCATAAACATATCATATATATGTACAAATTTGTAAGAACAAATCTGTTATCATGTAACTTATAATATATATATATATATATGGCTATAAATACATATACATATATACCTAGTTACAGGTAAACCATTTTAACCCCAATACCAGATTGAAATTGCATATTGTAACAACCCGAAAATCTGGGCCAGTTTAAAAATTTTATTTTGGCAATTTTAGCGAATTTTGAATATTTAAAATAGATTATTTTAAATAAATTCGACGAGAAATTTATTTTGAATATAATTCGAACGTATATATTATATACGTCGTCGTTAGAATATAAATAATTATTTATAATTATAAATAGAATTGAAAATGGCGCGGTAGTTCGATAATTCGATTCCAAACTTCAATTGAATGTACCGGGTGCAAAACAATCCGGATTTTAGTGAAACCAAAAACATTAAGATCTAATTGATAATATCTTTCCAACGAATCCGAAAAATCAAGATTTCATAGCGGGAATCAAAAGATATGTCCAGTGGAAAATTCTGAATAGTCGCTATGGAATTCAGGCCCTTAAAAATAGACATTTTGCAAACGACCTCGAATTTCGACGAAACCACTTTTGTTGGATCCATGATGTCAAGTTATTGCTAGATTCCAACTTTCATCATTTTTCGAATCAATATGTGAGTGTGGCAAAGGAAAACGCGTTTGACCAGTTTTAGTTGATTTTAATCGACTGGAAATTGGCCATTTTTCTAACGGTCTCAGAATTCGATGAAACTAGTTTTGTTAGGACCGTATCGTCAATACGAAGCTAGAAAATATTTTTCGGGGATTTTTCGAGTTAGTATGTAACCCCAGTAAATTGAAATGCGCGTTCAAATTCAATATATAGAGTTATATGTTGATTTTAACGGAAACTGATCGAAACGGTCGAATCAGCTGGCGGTACATATCCCAATGTGTTCGGAATGGGGGTAATTAGCTATGGACAATAGGCGGTGGGTCTCGTTTCGAGGTCGAATAAAAAAAGTTGCTTTTTGAAAATTAAATTAAAAAAAAAAACTTGCCGCTTTATCTATCTCCTCAGCCCCCCCCCCTCCCGTTCATTTATAAATCGAAAGAAAAAAATCAAAATAAAATCGCCCCCCTCCTCCTCGTCGACGGCGCCGCCACCAGGGGGGACCGCCGCCCTTCTTCCCTTCTTTCCCCCTTTGCCGCCGCCTCCCTCCTTCTTCTTCCCTCCTCACCTCATCCGCTTCTTCCTCCTCTTCTATTGAGCACCGCGCCCCCCTAAGGCCACCACTCCCAACCTCCATCGCCTCCGACAGTCCGCCACCAACCTGCGAACCAGCCCCCCCTCTTCCTCGAACCCTCCTGCGAACCAGACCCCCCCCCCCCTCGACAGCGAACCCCCAAGCCTCGAGACACCCGTCTCTTCGCTGCTTCCTTCGTTATTCGCTTTTCGATTCAATGTGAGTTTTATATTTTATTTTTATTTATTTACATAGAGTTTAATTTTCAGAATTTTTATAAATGTAAAAGTTCATATTTTTTTTATATACATACAAGGTTGAGATCTTTATAGTATGAATGGGTTGATAAAGATATGATTTTGAATAGCTAAAAGATTCGATTTTTGTTTGGTTAAAGATTAGATTTTTCGTGGTAAAAAGATGGAATTTTTATTATATGGAATAATAGGATTTGTCGTATGTATGGGAAATATTTTTAGAAAAGTTTGAATCTTTATGTAGTTAAAATGGTTAAGGAAAAACATGATTTTTGTTATATATATGTTGAAATAAAGAGGTGATTTTTATAGTGATGAAATAAAAATTAAATCTTTATATTTGAAAAGGAGAAATCTTTATATTTGAAAAGGCGAAATCTTTATATTTGAAAAGGCGAAATCTTTATTTTTGAAAAGGTGAAATCTTTATATTTGAAAAGACGAAATCTTCATATAGAGAATAGCGATGTAAAAATAGGATTTTTATATATTGAATAGCGAAGTAAAAATTCGATTTTTATATATTGAATAGCGAAGTAAAAATATGATTTTTTTTTATATGTAGTGGCTACGGGCAACGAAAGTGAAGAAAGGCAAGAACGACAAGATTTCTACATGAAGTGTCGTGAAGTTGGGATAGCTTCGGTGAGAACTTCTCACTCTAAATTTCTTTTTCTAGTTATATATATATATATATACTAGGATGCAGACGGTGCTTAGCAGCACCCGACACCCGTCATCCACAGACCATGGATGGCTTGTTTGTTTGATTGATGTGTTGTGAAAATTGTTTGTGCTGTTGATGTGAAATCGAAAATAAAATGTAGATGGTTGAAATAAATTTATTATCGTTAAAAATATAATTTTTAACGTGAATGTGAATAAATGAATATTTATAAACAAATCGGCCGATTTGTTTATATACACTAATTTGACTGATATTGATTGGGTCGATAAATTTTACACATCGCCCAACTGCACAAATAAAAATCTGTGTTTGTTGATTTGAAACCCCACACGGGTGTTGGGATGATATTTAGGTACACTAATCCCAATTATTTAATTATACGTCGATCGATTGGTCGACAGACTGTGTAAGCGTCGATTATTTATATTTGATGCTTATGCAGTTGTGTGGTGCACTTTGGATGATGGTTAATTATTTATCATTGCTATTATATACATGTGTTGTATGGAATCCATATAATTAACATTATATGGTGATTGATTGGGCCTCATTCCAATCGGGAAAATAATGAATGTTGTAAAGGGGAAATTCATGTGTTGAATATAAAAATAGTCATGTGTTGACGATGTTCATGTGTTGAAACTATTCATATGTTGAGTAAATATTTTAAATAATAAATTTTTTTATCTTTATCATATTTAAAATTAGAACTACTTCACGGTGGAGTCTAATTAAAAACCAAACGATAGATTCCATGATTTTATAAAATATTTTACATAACAAAAATAGTCGTGTGTTGAAAGAAATATAGATTCATGTGTTGAATAGAATAGATATTCATTTGTTGAATAGAATAACGAATTTACTAAAGTATATAAAGCCGTATTGATTAGAGATGCGTTATTTTGACGCGAACGATATTTATATCGATTTTATTCATTTTATAATAAATATTGAAAAGCGATTTCAAAATTTAATATTTTGAAATGAAATTCAAATTGAATTAGATTAAAATTCAAATTGAAATAAAATTGAATCAATTCGAAAATGAATTCGAATCGAATAGGAAATGAATTTGATTCGAATTGAATAGAAAGTGAATTTGAATTCGAATTGAATAGAAATGAATTTGAATTGAATTAAATAGAAGGTAAATTCAAATTGAATTGAAATGAATTTGAATTCGAATTAAATAAAATTGAAATGAATTCGAATTGAATTGAAATCAAATTGATTTGAAATTGAATATAGAGTTGAAATGGTTTTGAAAACGAATTTAAAACGATTTATAAAATGCGTTTTAAAAGGAAATCGACGAAGTATATATAATATATATATATATATATATATATATATATATTATATATATAATGGCCTGAATAGAACGCGCCGCGCCGTGGCAGTTCGTGAATTTCGACCATTGACTTCGAATTGACGTTGCGGGAGATCTGACCGTCGGATTCTCCTAAAACCGGAACCGTTGGGTTCGTATCGAAAAGAGCTTTCCAATGAATATTTGTAATTTGAAATATAACGGTTGGATTTGTAATTATGTCCAAATCAAATTTGAAAAAGGTCGTTGTAAGTGCAGTTCGATGGCCGTTGTTGGAAATCGACTGTACGGGCCTTGATAAAATTATTAAAAATATCTATAATTTGTGTAAAATCATAAGAAATGATTTGGGAAAAATTGGGCTGAAAAATTCCGTATTTGAAAAGATAAAAATAGATTTTTATCGAAATGAACTAGTTTTGAACTAGAATTAAAATCAATTTAATTTTGAAATAAATAAATTGAATTTGAAAGTGATTTTAAAAATAATCTATATTCCCAATACATGGATTGGACTGGAGTTGAATCGAAATTATCTTCTGAATATCTCGATGTTGGATTTCGTGACTATACAGATATTATTATGGGAATTTGAAAGATATATTTTATATCGTTATTTCCAATACGATATTTGTTGGTTCCAGAATTTGATATTGAATATAAGCCGATATATTTTCTATTCAGAGCCTTGTATTTAATATCAAATATGATTTGGGTTTGTCGTGAATCGTGTTTTAGATGACATTGGTTCTTTAACCCAGTAAAAGCAGGATGCTGATTTTTGAAAAGATCAAAACTAAGTGGAGTTTTAACGAATCTTTAATTAGATTAAAATGTGAATTGATAATTTAAATTATCAAATCTGATAGGTGATCGAGAATGGAGTGCCACCAGTTTTGCTCCAAAGCGATAGTTAAATCTTTAATTAGATTTGAACGTGAAATGGTAATTAATTTTACCGATAACACCATGGTGTTAGGAATGGAGTATCACCAGTTTCGCTCCATGGGATGAATAGGTTGGGATTGGGAAATAAAATAAATAATTACTTCGGTGTGGTTCGCTAATCCCGACTAGGTTGAAATGACATCCGAAGGAAGATTAAAGAATAAATTTAGAAGAATTTATCTTGGATAAAATTAATGGGAACATTTCCCTAATAATGTGATTTTGTGAATAAAAGAATATTCTGAATTGGAATGAGGCGTTTGTTGTGTTTGTGTAACATTTGTTTATCATATACGTGGGTTATTCAGAAAGACTGGGTTTAAACCCATTCTGAATAACCGATTCGACGAGATGTCGAAGATGAAGACGGTGGTTGAAGACCGGAAGTCTTCACATCGTTTGGGTGATTGCTGATGATCTCGATTGGGCTGTACACCCAAGAGGAGAGAAACAGTTGGTGATCGTCCAGACGTGCTTGGAGATCGATGGATATGCGAGGAAAGTGCCTCCGGATTCGTTCAGACCCAGAA
Organism: Allium sativum; assembly: GCA_030737875.1. Lineage (NCBI taxonomy): Eukaryota > Viridiplantae > Streptophyta > Magnoliopsida > Asparagales > Amaryllidaceae > Allium > Allium sativum. Next base: position 34,864,254 of record JASFAX010000020.1, on the reverse strand, counting down.
CGAACTTATAAATGGATCGTGTGTCTGACATTGGATTTTATTATGTGTTGATTGATCTCTATTAAATATACATCTGTTTGGCGGCGGAGAATTTATTCTCTTGCTTAATGCCCTTCTCTGAGACGTACGAGCTCAGAGGTTGTATATCGAGGGACATCAGTCGCATGGAATGAATTGCTAGTGTGGCACGCGTAAGTGGCAATTGATCAAGGCTTCTGTTGAAAAGCAAAGTCTTGTGGTTGATGATCAAAGCACGGCCTGTGTGGCGCAGCTTTGTGTATAACGTGAATTCGCGAGCCTCACACCTCGGTATGAGTCAAAAACGGGATAGTGACTGCAGGGAGAGCACGACATTTCTTTCTAGCTAGGGTGGTGTCAGTGACCTACCATCCCTGACATTTATATACTTTTCACCTGTGTGGTTGTTGGAATGCGAGGCGCCTTGGATATAGGTCTGTAAGGACCGAGAAACGTGTGTTCAGGAATTGCCAATCCTCAAAAGTAAGAGAGGACTGGCCCTGAAGATCCAAGGATTATAGTGGGGTCCTGAGACATTTGCTAGAGTGTCTAGAATCGGAGAGGAGCTTGCCCCTTGCCTCGGCTCATGACGAAATCCAATTTCCAATACGTGATATTGCGGTTTTAATTCTAGAACTAGTATGGCGACATGATATATGGTACCCATGCCGTCTATGATTGATATTTATGATTGAAATTGTTTTGACACTATACACCTATAATAGTATCAAATGATTTGTTTTAAACGTATCAAGCATTATTTGGCTATTATAAGGGAAAACCCGATCCTCCGGCTTGCGTTGCATTGTGTGATGGGACCTGGGTCTTATAATAGCTTCATTTTTCCAAAAAGCATTGCGTTGTTTTGTTATGTGCACTAGTGTTCTTGGGAGGAAACCCGTTCCATGTTATACGGCGTGGTCCCTTGAATCACTCTCTTTTAAAGTAAAGTTTTAAATAACTGTTTTAGTTCTCACACCAGTCACATGACTGACCTGGAGTTTATTGTTTTAACCTAAACTCTGGGTGTCCCTATTTTCGACACGGGCAGCTAGTAGTTTTGGTTTTGCAGATTTATATTCACATGATCCTGATTTACAGCTGGAACGATGCTCGGAAAGCTCTGTATCCGTGCATTACTTCTAGTTGTGCTTTTGTATTATTTTCCGCTGCGATGTATTTAAATGTAATTTAAATCTCTGATATTTTCTGTGTAATTTATTCATTTATACTCTGTATATTCTTGTATCTGATGGAATTGTTGTAATAACAATGAAATGTTCTTCCGTCTGCGTTCTGATTTGTCCTGTTCTCAAAATGATCAGGGGTTTCGAACAGTCTTTGTCGGTTTAACGATCGATTCAGATCGAGCGAAATTCCTTGCCGTTACACATATGAAACGCATGATATCATTTAAAAACATCCTCAGAATTAATATTAGACTAAGTCTAATAGTTAGATTACAAACATAGCAGATCTACTAACATTTTAGTAAAACTCAAAACTGATTGATGACCCTTAATATCAAAATAGTTTTGATATTCAAGTTTTAGAAGATGAAACCTGGCATATATTTATATCACTATATATATTAAAACTATATACTTACATGCAAATTTTAACATCAGGTGCAAGTTGGTTAATTATGCAGTGTCTTAAAACTAACAAAAAAGGGCAGATCATATATGCTATGTATAAAAGGTATATCTAAATATATATATATATTTATATATATATATATATATATATATATATATTCAGAGAATTGTTATGGAAAACAAATTCATGTTGTATCATTTACAACCATTCCATTTAATACATGGTGATCTACATATATAAGCACAGTGATTATGACAGCAAATGGAATTAGGAGTTAGCATTATATATCACTCAAATTAAAAGACCAAAATCCTGTTACTTTTGTATAGAGTGAAGATACATTATCGACTCATGACCAATATGAAATCAAATTTGATCTTTGTCACAATATTGATAGGATCATTACTGTAGTATACTTAAATCAAACAAGCTTTGATCATTATTTCAGAATTGTTTACTCACATAAACAAAATTAAAATTATATAACATCTAAAATTAAACTGAGTTTAAACAAAACAGTTTTGTTTCAGACATAATGGTGTTATAACTAGATAAAATGGTATCAATGTATACCAAATACAAAAAGATTTTCATATCATTCCAGATCATAAATCAAAACTGTAACAACTCGTATTTTGATAACATGTTAAAACGAGAATCAAGGCAGAATTTAATTTTAAATTCTGAATCAAGTAAAACGGGCTATGCCATTGCGTTCGTCTCGGAAAAATACGCGAAATAGAGTCGGAGTTTTCGAGAATCGGAGTTCGTATGACCAAGTTATGGTCCATCGAAGTTTTCAGGGTTTCCAAGTTTGAAAATCACCTAGGAAGTTCAAGTTTTGGGGTAGGCGGGAATTTTCCCGCCAAAGCCCATGTCGACAGGGGAGTCGACAGGGCTGTCGACACCCCTGGACCCCAAGTCGACAGGGCTGTCGACTTGGGTGTCGACTGGGTCCAAAACACAATTTCGTGTTTTGTGGCCTGGTGCACCTGGATGTAGTCTTGGTCTGGTCTGATGGGCCTGTGACGATTTCGGTGGTCTAGATTAATCCTAGATCTAATCCTAGGGCCTAAAACTATCCTAATCTCTATAAAAAGACCCTAAACCTAACCTAAATCCCTAAAAATCAAACCTAGCAACTAAGTGCTGGCAAAATCAATCTTGATCATGGCCTCCATCTCCAATCCCTAGAGCCTATGCATTCAAATCGGGTTCAAATCAAAAGGTGCAAGCTTGCTACACCAAATAGAGGCCAAATCAACGTTGCTATGCGAGTTTCATGACGGATCTTCATCAAAGGAGCCACCTTTCTTCGCCAAAACGATGCATGCTCCTAGTCCTCTTGCCATGCTAGGTAAGTTCTAGCTACTTTTAGATGGAAACGGTAGTTTTGATAATGACATGGGATAAAATGAGGCTAAACATGATTATGCGAACCTATATGAACCTTACCTTGCCTCTTGTGTTCATGTTTATGATTTTAGGCCATGTGAGTGACTTAATCATGCCTCTCATGCTATGCATAACCTAGTTTAACTTGCAAGTTTGGATCTTTATGCATGAAACGCTAGCATGAACCTATAGGAACCACTTTACTTGTGAAACATTGGCTAAGACAAGATTTTGGGGCTTATGCATGCATATGAACACAAACCCCCTTATGATTCATGCATGTTTGTGGCAAAACCTCCTTATGATATTATGCAAGTTTGTGGCCAAATCCTATATGATAGTATGCATGCTTATGGTCAATCCCTATAGGACTCCATCATGCATGTTTTAAGGCCAAACCCCCTTATGACGCCATCCATGTTTGGAGCCAATCCCTTTTGTGGCATCATGTATGTTTTGGGGTCTACATGTAGCCATAGTATACCTACTATGTTGACTCGCTTTGCTTGCGTTGGGAAAATACGATTTTGGGTAGTTAGATAAATACGAACATGTCGTGAAATCTTAACTTGATTATGACATGTGTTTATACTTGAAAATATGACTTGAAAGATAACATGGAAGTTGGCATGTAAGTATGCATAAAAACATGAGCTTGGGAATTTACCTATTAAGTTAGGTCTACCCTTTGGGAATTTACCTATTAAGTTAGGTCTACCCAAATGCTTGAAAACTTGTAACATGTTTTGGAAACATGATGAACTTAGATAATATAAGTGTGGCCAACTCGAGGTTGGGTTGAGTTTGCAACGTAAAACTACCCGGAACCGACCGACCTAACTAGTAGTTGCAAACAATAGGACCCAATGTGAGAAGTTGGTCATGTCGCGCTTAAGACCCGAGGTTAGACTAGGTTGTGGTGTAAATCTACCCGGACCCGCCCGGCTTAACTAGTAACCACAACAAGGTCTAATGTGAGAGGTTAAGAGTGCATTAATTAAATTAATGCCACATGATAAGGTTAAGTAAATTTGACTAATGACACTTAACCGATATGACACGAATGGGTAGGTTAAGTGGGACCGGGCTTGATTTCCTTAATGACACTTAACCATGCAAGATGATTAGGAGATGGGGTTAAGTAATTTACACTTAACTAATCCGACTGGGTAATTAGATGAGGTTAAGTAATTAAGACTTAACTAACCTAACCACGGTAATTAGATGGGGTTAAGTAATCCACACTTAACTAATATAAACACGGTAATTCGATGGGGTTAAGTTAAACACTTAACCAATTTAAACTTGGTAATTCAATGAGGTTAAGTACCCAATACTTAACCAACTTAACGTGATAATTTAATGGGGTTAAGCAACTTATACTTAACCAATTATACATGAAGATTTGATGTGGTTAAGTGACCTAAACTTAACCAATCTAACCCGTTTATTTGATGTGGTTAAGTGAACTAAACTTAACCAATCTAACTCGTTAATTGGATGTGGTTAAGTGACCTATACTTAACCAATCTAACGTGAAAACAGGATAAGGCTAAGTCACGAATCACTCGAATACACTTGACCGATTTGACTCGGTAATTTGACAAGGTCAAGTTAATTTATATAATTAACCAATCTAAAATGATAATTAGACGAGGTTAAGTTATGGATTGCTTGATATACTTAGCCAACTTGACACATGGTTTGTAGGGTTAAGTCTTGGACTTGGATACTTAGCCAATTTTGACATGGTTTGTAGACGGGCTAAGTTATGAACTTAAGTGACACTTAACCCATTAGATAAACCCTAATTCGGAGGATTAGGTAAATAACCATAGTTAACAAGGGTAATGGAAATAAGGCTAAGTGGTAAACCTTAGTTAAGGGAAACTAATTAATAATTCTTAGTCAAGGAAATCTGGACCACTTCTTAGATAGATGAGTAACCCGATACGGTAGGTCATCGTTTAAGTATACGCGTAGGAGCAGGCTATCTGATTTAGATAAAGGCTCCAGCGAACTGGGTAACGAAGCAGCGGCTTCGGGGAACGTGAGGATATTCTTGGTATCCCTCTGTGAGGTCGCAGATGATCATCCTGGGCTCACAAGAGGTTAAGGTCTGCGTTAGAAGAACCAAGAATATGCCTTGGTTGCTATGCGAGCGACCTAAAGACTGGGGTGGATAGCAGTGAGTCGATGAATACATAAGTTGCCCGAGATAGCAAGTTTGTCGATCATCTACCATCTTGAGTCAAGCGTGTACGTACGGAAAGGCAGGGAACACCCAACAGACCATAATTGCTATCTAATTATGGGTGAGGTAGGCCGTAGGATGTGGGCTGGCCGGAGTGTAGTTCTCATGCAAGATTTTCTCTTGTGCTGCCTTTCACTAGTTGAGGGAGGGGTCTCGTGGGACCATAGCCACGTGTAGAAAAGCAGACCTTAGTATCTGCATCGGCAGATAAATCTAAAGCTCCCGACCGAGTCCTGTATTTCTTGTTTTGCCCTGGGATAGGACTCGGATGGCACGATGTGATACATGTGCATACAGTTATAGAAAAACGATTCACGATGAATGCGTGGGAAAAAGGGCGCGGTTGAGGGTTAGCGTAATCCCTAGTGGCCTAGGTGGTTTAACCCAAACCGAAATACGAAAGCGTGCAATAGGTAAGCGTAATCCCTAGTGGTGCTAGGTGGCGTAAGTCCTAGTAGTTCAAACGATGATTCATATGGAAGAGCCTAGCTAGAACAAGGGTGACAGTCCAAAAGATTTCAAGGATAATACGACATGAGGATGCCCGTACGAGGTACGGCAAAGGACTGAACTTATATACATGGAAAGAAACATACGAGTTGAGTAACCTATATATGCGATATATTAGGTTGACATGGACCATTACACGACTTTGAGTAAGGGACATTCATGGTTAACACATAACAAGGTTGGGATACTAGTACGAGAGGTGCAGAGCAGATATACATGTTAGAACCAGGAAAAATATACATAATAGATACCGTGGGATATTAGACGGGGTAGATACCTTGGGATAGTATACTTGATAGAAACCTGACGATGTGATACCTTGATTTATCATGACACCGTGGTTTATCACGATACCTTAGTTTAGCTTGCTACAGTAGTTCAGCATGTTACCCCGATTTAGTTTATCTATCTTGTAGTCATCTTTATGTTTACTTTCAGTTTATGCATGTCATGTTACCTTTACCTGTTTTATACTGGAAGTAGATAGGACTTACTCAGTCTTTTTGACTGACCCGTTTTGTTTCGCCTCTTTCCTTCCGTTTCCCCCCCCCAGGTTTCAGGGAGGAAACAATGCTGTTTAGTTCGGACTTCTTCTGCTTGAAGGTCATCATGGATGGCTTGGACTTCTCTTGGCTATGGCTACTTTACTGTTTTTAATTGGGGAATAATTTATGGAAAAGGTTTCATGCTTCTTTATTTCGGCAAGACAGGTTTTGATGTACTCTGATGTAAAAAGGCTTTTGACCTCATTTATTAATGTTATGAAAGTTTGATTTTACTTCCGCTATTTATATATGTTCTGCCTTGTGATATTTCTGTGCATGTTTACCAATAATGCCCCTCTAAAGCTAGTGCATTCCTTTGCGAGTGACCCTAGCGGAGGCGGGGTGTTACATTTGGTATCAGAGCAGAAGGTTACCAGGCTGGGCAAAAGTTTTTAAAGACCTTCTGAAAATTGTTTGAAAAACCGTTTACAAAGAAGCATTTTTCAAGAAAATTTTCTTTCAAAAAGAAAAAGGCTATTCCCCAAAGGCCATTAGCATGATCCTTGTTTCCTTGATTGAATCTCTTTTCCTTTCTTTCCTCCATCTGTAGTCACAGTGGTTTTGACTGCGACTAGTCTTTCTAGCTGCGTAAGTGTTTCCCGTACGATGGAGGTGGTTCTCGAGAGACCGTTGCAGAGTTATGCATGAAAGGATAGTAAGAACAAGGGTAAAGGATACGAGCTCAGGGATAAGCAACATGTTGGTATGGCTGAGTCCTAAAAGGAGGAAGAAAGATGAACAATGAAACCCATGACGAGAGAGTACCATTGGCATGGTGAAACGGGACGGATAGTTAAGTATCATGGAACAGGGACAAGATCATTCGGAGGGCAATAGTATGCTCTCATTTCTAGGGTACCTCAGAAGGAGGGTAACGATCTTGTTAAAGGTTTAGTTTTTCTTCTCTATCATCCCGTCGGGACTTTGTTTTGATCACCGCATCTTTTTAAGTCCGCTTCGATAGTTGAGTCTCTGCACCTTAGTACTAGTATAATAGAGGATCCCGTTTTTGTCTCAAGTCCTATTGGAAGATCGGTCCATTTATTCATGACTTGTTTGGATTTGAGAATGTCTATGCCAAGTATTGAGCTTGGAAATAATGCTTATGTTTATAAGCTATGGATGGATTCTAGGGATGAAGTGGTTATCCAGCAAGGGGTGCCATTCTCGGTTTTGGAAAGAGGGTAGTTAGATTCTCGACTCATCTTGGTGATACCCTCGAAATCTCGTGTAACCTTTTGGGTTCTGTCATGGCTAGTTACCTAGAATCCCAGGACGCAGTTGTTGGTAATCCGTTTGAATAGAATTCGCCGTTAAGGCGGATGGTTCGTTTCGATTATGCATGAGTTATGGGAATCACCCTAGTAAGGACTCTTGGCAATTTGGATTGGCACCGGAAAACGAGATCCAGAATTCACTAGTGAATTTTGGGGAGCTGGCTTGAGTACGTAGATATGGTTGAGCCAAGTATACTAGGGAAAGAATAAGTGAAAGTGAAACGAGAGGCGACAGTGAAATGAGTTTCACTCGCACCTTGGAAATAGGAATCAAGGAGCTACGAAATCATGAAGTCAAAGGCAGTCAAGGCACGATGGAACTAAGCTCAAGGTAATGCGACTCAGGAGACTGAAGACTAAATATGTGCATGATATCTCTTTTGGGGAATATATCCTCGATCCCTGTTTTTCTGTTGAGCTTGCTTGTAGGCTATCTTTTATGGATATCCTCTCGGTCCTGTCTCTGTTACAAACCCCATACGGAGTTTGTTTTGGTTATCTTCTCAACCCTGTTTCAGGGAATCTTAGGTAGAACCCTATGGATGTAAACATGTATTTGAAACATGTTATGGTTGATATGGTTGCAAATGGTTGCAAGTGGTTGCTCGTGGATGCGCGAATTTACATTAGATATTAGCTCGACTCGGTCACATTTCATATTGCATATGCACGAGTATTTATACTTGCTTATGGATGAAATTGAATGTGTTATCATGCGGATGTTGCATATGAATGAATGATTGTGCACGCATATAGTATTTACATGACTAGGGCTATTTGCATACATGTTGGATTCATGGCACTAAACATACTTTGCATTAGAAAGATTCTTCAGGCCTGATCATTAGCATTAGCTAAGGAACATGTACACACACGTTTTGCATATATTCATATAGCATTAGAAATCATCTAAGGACAATGATTGCTTGTGGATGATGTTTTGAGTAGATGGATGATGGATGGTAGGATATGTTCTTCCTAACTTTGAGATTTCGGGGACGAAATCCTAAAAGGTGGGGAGAATGTAACAACTCGTATTTCGATAACATGTTAAAACGAGAATCAAGGCAGAATTTAATTTTAAATTCTGAATCAAGTAAAACGTGCTATGCCATTGCGTTCGTCTCGGAAAAATACGCGAAATAGAGTCCGAGTTTTCGAGAATCGGAGTACGTATGACCAAGTTATGGTCCGTCGAAGTTTTCAGGGTTTCCAAGTTTGAAAATCACCTAGGAAGTTCAAGTTTTGGGGTAGGCGGGAATTTTCCCGCCAAAGCCCATGTCGACAGGGGAGTCGACAGGGCTGTCGACACCCCTGGACCCCAAGTCGACAGGGCTGTCGACTTGGGTGTCGACTGGGTCCAAAACACAATTTCGTGTTTTGTGGCCTGGTGCACCTGGATGCAGTCTTGGTCTGGTCTGATGGGCCTGTGACGATTTCTGTGGTCTAGATTAATCCTAGATCTAATCCTAGGGCCTAAAACTATCCTAATCTCTATAAAAAGACCCTAAACCTAACCTAAATCCCTAAAAATCAAACCTAGCAACTAAGTGCTGGCAAAATCAATCTTGATCATGGCCTCCATCTCCAATCCCTAGAGCCTATGCATTCAAATCGGGTTCAAATCAAAAGGTGCAAGCTTGCTACACCAAATAGAGGCCAAATCAACGTTGCTATGCGAGTTTCATGACGGATCTTCATCAAAGGAGCCACCTTTCTTCGCCAAAACGATGCATGCTCCTAGTCCTCTTGCCATGCTAGGTAAGTTCTAGCTACTTTTAGATGGAAACGGTAGTTTTGATAATGACATGGGATAAAATGAGGCTAAACATGATTATGCGAACCTATATGAACCTTACCTTGCCTCTTGTGTTCATGTTTATGATTTTAGGCCATGTGAGTGACTTAATCATGCCTCTCATGCTATGCATAACCTAGTTTAACTTGCAAGTTTGGATCTATATGCATGAAACGCTAGCATGAACCTTTAGGAACCACTTTACTTGTGAAACATTGGCTAAGACAAGATTTTGGGGCTTATGCATGCATATGAACACAAACCCCCTTATGATTCATGCATGTTTGTGGCAAAACCTCCTTATGATATTATGCAAGTTTGTGGCCAAATCCTATATGATAGTATGCATGCTTATGGTCAATCCCTATAGGACTCCATCATGCATGTTTTAAGGCCAAACCCCCTTATGACGCCATGCATGTTTGGAGCCAATCCCTTTTGTGGCATCATGTATGTTTTGGGGTCTACATGTAGCCATAGTATACCTACTATGTTGACTCGCTTTGCTTGCATTGGGAAAATACGATTTTGGGTAGTTAGATAAATACGAACATGTCGTGAAATCTTAACTTGATTATGACATGTGTTTATACTTGAAAATATGACTTGAAAGATAACATGGAAGTTGGCATGTAAGTATGCATAAAAACATGAGCTTGGGAATTTACCTATTAAGTTAGGTCTACCCTTTGGGAATTTACCTATTAAGTTAGGTCTACCCAAATGCTTGAAAACTTGTAACATGTTTTGGAAACATGATGAACTTAGATAATATAAGTGTGGCCAACTCGAGGTTGGGTTGAGTTTGCAACGTAAAACTACCCGGAACCGACCGGCCTAACTAGTAGTTGCAAACAATAGGACCCAATGTGAGAAGTTGGTCATGTCGCGCTTAAGACCCGAGGTTAGACTAGGTTGTGGTGTAAATCTACCCGGACCCGCCCGGCTTAACTAGTAACCACAACAAGGTCTAATGTAAGAGGTTAAGAGTGCATTAATTAAATTAATGCCACATGATAAGGTTAAGTAAATTTGACTAATGACACTTAACCGATATGACACGAATGGGTAGGTTAAGTGGGACCGGGCTTGATTTCCTTAATGACACTTAACCATGCAAGATGATTAGGAGATGGGGTTAAGTAATTTACACTTACCTAATCCGACTGGGTAATTAGATGAGGTTAAGTAATTAAGACTTAACTAACCTAACCACGGTAATTAGATGGGGTTAAGTAATCCACACTTAACTAATCTAAACACGGTAATTCGATGGGGTTAAGTTAAACACTTAACCAATTTAAACTTGGTAGTTCAATGAGGTTAAGTAACCAATACTTAACCAACTTAACGTGATAATTTAATGGGGTTAAGCAACTTATACTTAACCAATTATACATGAAGATTTGATGTGTTAAGTGACCTAAACTTAACCAATCTAACCCGTTAATTTGATGTGGTTAAGTGAACTAAACTTAACCAATCTAACTCGTTAATTGGATGTGGTTAAGTGACCTATACTTAACCAATCTAACGTGAAAACAGGATAAGGCTAAGTCACGAATCACTCGAATACGCTTGACCGATTTGACTCGGTAATTTGACAAGGTCAAGTTAATTTATATAATTAACCAATCTAAAATGATAATTAGACGAGGTTAAGTTATGGATTGCTTGATATACTTAGCCAACTTGACACATGGTTTGTAGGGTTAAGTCTTGGACTTGGATACTTAGCCAATTTTGACATGGTTTGTAGACGGGCTAAGTTATGAACTTAAGTGACACTTAACCCATTAGATAAACCCTAATTCGGAGGATTAGGTAAATAACCATAGTTAACAAGGGTAATGGAAATAAGGCTAAGTGGTAAACCTTAGTTAAGGGAAACTAAGTAATAATTCTTAGTCAAGGAAATCTGGACCACTTCTTAGATAGATGAGTAACCCGATACGGTAGGTCATCGTTTATGTATACGCGTAGGAGCAGGCTATCTGATTTAGATAAAGGCTCCAGCGAACTGGGTAACGAAGCAGCGGCTTCGGGGAACGTGAGGATATTCTTGGTATCCCTCTGTGAGGTCGCAGATGATCATCCTGGGCTCACAAGAGGTTAAGGTCTGCGTTAGAAGAACCAAGAATATGCCTTGGTTGCTATGCGAGCGACCTAAAGACTGGGGTGGATAGCAGTGAGTCGATGAATACATAAGGTGCCCGAGATAGCAAGTTCGTCGATCATCTACCATCTTGAGTCAAGCGTGTACGTACGGAAAGGCAGGGAACACCCAACAGACCATAATTGCTATCTAATTATGGGTGAGGTAGGCCGTAGGATGTGGGCTGGCCGGAGTGTAGTTCTCATGCAAGATTTTCTCTTGTGCTGCCTTTCACTAGTTGAGGGAGGGGTCTCGTGGGACCATAGCCACGTGTAGAAAAGCAGACCTTAGTATCTGCATCGGCAGATAAATCTAAAGCTCCCGACCGAGTCCTGTATTTCTTGTTTTGCCCTGGGACAGGACTCGGATGGCACGATGTGATACATGTGCATACAGTTATAGAAAAACGATTCACGATGAATGCGTAGGAAAAAGGGCGCGGTTGAGGGTTAGCGTAATCCCTAGTGGCCTAGGTGGTTTAACCCAAACCGAAATACGAAAGCGTGCAATAGGTAAGCGTAATCCCTAGTGGTGCTAGGTGGCGTAAGTCCTAGTAGTTCAAACGATGATTCATATGGAAGAGCCTAGCTAGAACAAGGGTGACAGTCCAAACGATTTCAAGGATAATACGACATGAGGAAGCTCGTACGAGGTACGGCAAAGGACTGAACTTATATACATGGAAAGAAACATACGAGTTGAGTAACCTATATATGCGATATATTAGGTTGACATGGACCATTACACGACTTTGAGTAAGGGACATTCATGGTTAACACATAACAAGGTTGGGATAGTACGAGAGGTGTAGAGCAGATATACATGTTAGAACCAGGAAAAATATACATAATAGATACCGTGGGATATAGACGGGGTAGATACCTTGGGATAGTATACTTGATAGAAACCTGACGATGTGATACCTTGATTTATCATGACACCGTGGTTTATCACGATACCTTAGTTTAGCTTGCTACAGTAGTTCAGCCTGTTACCCCGATTTAGTTTATCTATCTTGTAGTCATCTTTATGTTTACTTTCAGTTTATGCATGTCATGTTACCTTTACCTGTTTTATACTGGAAGTAGATAGGACTTACTCAGTCTTTTTGACTGACCCGTTTTGTTTCGCCTCTTTCCTTCCGTTTCCCCCTCCCCCCCCCCCCCCAGGTTTCAGGGAGGAAACAATGCTGTTTAGTTCGGACTTCTTCTGCTTGAAGGTCATCATGGATGGCTTGGACTTCTCTTGGCTATGGCTACTTTACTGTTTTTAATTGGGGAATAATTTATGGAAAAGGTTTCATGCTTCTTTATTTCGGCAAGACAGGTTTTGATGTACTCTGATGTAAAAAGGCTTTTGACCTCATTTATTAATGTTATGAAAGTTTGATTTTACTTCCGCTATTTATATATGTTCTGTCTTGTGATATTTCTGTGCATGTTTACCAATAATGCCCCTCTAAAGCTAGTGCATTCCTTTGCGAGTGACCCTAGCGGAGGCGGGGTGTTACAAAAACCATGAAATCTTATTTACTAAGGTGAAACATAGATCCGGTGTAAACAGTTTGGAATTATGTATTAAAGTTGTCAATAGGTATATTTCAACCATTTTTGATAAAATTCAAGACAGGAAGCTTGAAATACCAGTTGGGTTAATCATTGCATAATAAACATGCTTACTAGTTTGATTTTATCTTTGATTAAAATCACTAAATCATCAAAATTTGACTTTCAATATTTTGATTTACTGTCCAATAGTATGTTAATCAGATTCAAACATATGTATACATATACAAATATATATATATATATATATATACACACACTTTATATATATAATACACAGAAACAACAATTAATCAAATTTTCTAATAAAACATTCAATAAAGTATTCTTTTGTGAAATCAGTACCTCTAAGTGATTGTCGTTTTGATCAGTCAAAATTGTTTTTGATCTGTCAACAGGATTTCATGACAAACAATCATGGGAATAACAATTTTAACTTTAGTTAAAATTCAGATTTAGTCAGTAATAAATCCAGTTCAAAATTTTATATCAAATATAAAACTTTGCCTACAGTAAAACAGTTTTACAGATAAAACCAAAATAGTTTTAAATTACAGTGAAACAATTTAACTTTTAAATCAAATTTATCATCTAGTCTTGAATTCATTACATTATAATTTCGATTATCCAATAATCGAACATATAAAAACCTAAATCACACTTCCAAAATTTACTAATTTTGCAAACCCTAGTAATCACTATGGGATAAAACTTATTTACGAAATCGTAATGGATACGACAATATAAACATGAACAAACCCAAAATAAAGTTCAACTTATGATTTCTCGCAAAAACGAGGCTCTGGTACCACTGTAGGATTTAATTCGTTCGAATTAAAATCTAGAATAAGTATTTTAACAGATTAAAATATGGATCATTTACAGAATCATAAGTTAAACTATGTAAATTAGGGTTCCGTACCTTTCCTTTATAGATCCATAAAATTGAAGACGAAGACAATCGATGTATTGAATCGAGGAGCTCAACAAGGCGCTGAGCCTCTACAGATATCCACACGGACGCTATCTCCTCAATCGAATTTCTGAGAAGAAGGAAAGAATGGTACTAGCCGCCATTCTTATTTAGGGTTTTCTGAAAAGGGGATGTCGGTTGGCCTCATTTTCTTTTGGATCTGATCTGTATGTGTTATATGATTCACGCGTGGGTATTAAAGTGATGAGTTACCCCTTTAAATCAACGTGTGTACCACAAACTTAGGAGCCAACCAATATACCATTTCAACCCTTGATAAAATATCAACGATTAATATTTTATTTACTTAATGAATGCCTTTCCTTTTTTATTACGTCCTAAGTGTGTGACCCTATAGGTTACTACAACATTGGCAATAATTTAAATCATATTTAAATTATAAACAGTGAGCGGCATCTAGTAATACATCGCTGCTACCCAAGTTATAATAAGATCAACGATTCGATACAACCTTTTCTATGATCAGTGTATCAATGTAATATAATCCTTTTAACCAATATATCCGGGATTAAACTAGAGGCATGGATCATATCACCTTCTTAATAATTTAATCCGTTTATCTTGATCGACGAGTAGACTATTTAAAACAAATCAATAATTGAGCACGGCCATGCATTTCACAGTCTCACTCAATCAAGAGGCCCATGGATATCACTACAAATTTATCGTAGGGTTAAATGCCATCTAGATCATTCATAATTTTCATTCGACTTGAGATGTATCCAATAATCACCGTTATCATTACTCTGTTACGAAATAACTTTAGATGATATCAAAACACAAATATCCTCGAATAAAATTATAATGATTTCAGGTCTGAGGACCATTACATCACTGTCACTATGAGAACAACTTATGATACTGTTAATTATATTCCATGTAGTTATCTCACTGTGGGTCAGCCCAATACGTTATTCTCTAATACGTATTTATATCTGGACTTTTAATATCACGTATATTAATGATCAATGGGATGTGATCATCAGTCAATTAATATACCAGTCTCAACGCTTTATTGTTGTCCTGTATAAACATTAAAACTCGACTAGGGACTTTTAAGAATTATAATACTTATCACATTATATAATCTAAAGTTTAGTCTTACTCAAACTATATAATTCTGTATTATTATTCTAAGGTCTTCTATTATATTAATATTTATATTACACAGTAAGTACAATAAAATAGAATATTATTTTATTCCAAATAAAATAATAACAACAACATTGTTATCAATCTCATCAAATGAATTGCCTCTAGGGCATAAACTCTAACAATTTCTTTATTTCCATTTGTTCTAGGATGTTGTTACGATCTCTAGAACACCAGGTTCTGATACCAACTGAAAAGAGTTGGTGTGTACGACTTAAGTAGGATCTATACGGATATAGCAGAAATGTAGATGATATACTATCTAGATAATTAAAGAACTGATATGATATAACACAAGTAAATAAAAGTAATAAGTAAAGTGACACCGGGAATTTTATACCGTTTCGAACTTCTCGCCCAACGTCCAGTCCCGAAGCTCCTCTTCGGAATTCACTATCACGCCCTCTCTTAACCCAGAGGAATAAGTCAGTACACCCGAGCCCCAACATGAGTGCCTCTCGCCTGAGAAACTATACAGTACTTCAACAATTACAAGTGTTTTGACTTCTGTTTTTTGTTCTTGAATCAACACGGATAGTCAACGGTTTAAGTACACCCTTCCTATAATCTTATCCTCGAGTATATGATTTGAATGTGAAGATTGAGGGAAGTAAATTGCTTGTTGAATCAAGTGATATTAAATCAATTCAAGGATTCAACAAGTATTTGAATTTATGAAAGCTTTTGTATTGCAAGAGTATAGAAACGTAATTCATAAAATAGGTAAGAAATAGAATGATTCGGGTTAATTGGAAATTATGATTGACATGTTTATATAATGTTAGAAGGATAGAAATTCTTCGTGAAGAGTTATTATCAATAGAAAGGTCCATTTCCTTTCAGAAATGAAAAGGAATCTCTTCATGAATCAAAGCAACCTTTCAGAAAAATAAATACAGTTTTGGATTAGTCGACTAGTCTTAAATCCATCAGTCAACTGGTCAAAATACTGTAAAATCATATATTAAAAATAATTTAGAAAACTATTCGTTACTGTCAGAAGTTTTACTGACCAGACAACTGGAAAATCCACCAGTCGACCAGTTCAGTAAACTCTGAACAGTCTAGTTGCTTTCTATCATATATATCTATATAAATATATAAAACTGTTTCGTGCATGCATGTTATACTTGAGGATAGATTTTAACATAATTCTAACACGACTCAATGTCTCTGTGTGTGTGTGTGTATATATATATATATATATATATAAATAACCTAATCTCTATGACATGATTCCCATTTCAACTTCATCTGTTGGTAGCGATCCAAATCTTGTTATCAACAGATATCCAGAATGTAGTAAATAAAACCATGGCTACTTCTAAAGCAAAACCTAAACCAGTAATTCAAAAAAAAAGAAAACCAAAACCAAGAGTCTACCTGACTGTCTGCGAACAAATTAACAATTGTATACAATTATTTAATCCGTTTGGCTTTCCTAAATAACAAGGGTTGTTGCAAAGGGTGTCGAACTTTGGGACCGAAATTATTTTACTAATAAATCCAATGAAATTATTCCAAAAGTTTGAGTGTTTGTAAATAACAGAAAATAAGAAAATGAAAGAGTGTTTTTGTAATAAATGAAAGCAATTAAGGAGTAATGACATAAACTGGATTAATAATCATCAATAGCCAAAAATATTCTTATAGATCTAATTCATGTTTCTGTCACAAAGATGAATCAACGATAATTATGTTTTTAGAAGCAAACATGTGAATAACGACAAGCATAGCCTATGCAGGAGCTGAGCTCTTAAACAAGTATAGTCTATCAGGACAAATTCACTACTTTATTTCTAAAACCCTAAAAATTAGAATTAAATTTGATAAGCATTAGATCGAACACGAATATACCCTATGAAGGAGCACATCTCTTAAATGACACAGAGTATGAAGGTTCAGATCTAACTCTTGGTTCAGTTCTAGATCTATATACATGAAGTCCTAATCTACTTGGCTATGTGATTCATATTGAATCCAATCTATAAGCGTCATCACCCCCTAATTAAAGGGGATTAGCTAGACATAGCTAAATAATAAAATACAAAGAATAAAACAACAAACATAAATAAAATAAAATAACAAAAAAAATAAAGAGAAAAGGAGAAGAATAGTTTTATTCCAAGAGAGGAGTTACAGAATAAAACCCAATGTGAACGCAAGTGAATGGGCATCCAAATGTCATGGAAAAATAGCTTGCGGGCATCAACTTCAATCATTTTGAGCATAAATAAGAACTCCATAACATATGAAACAAGCAATCTTTATGGAAAGCGTTGAATCTTGACTTTAAATTATGCGATAGAAGGTTGTTGAACAACAACATTTCTTCAGGTCTTTAAGCATTAATCCAACTTTAAAAATCAACACTCTTCTTGCACCAATTCTTCAAACTTTTCAATAATTAAGCGCATCAGTCCATTCATCTTAAATAATCTGAAAACACAACTAAAAATACACAGTATCAATTATTTTTAAGAGAAAATAAGATAAATAAGCGGATAAAATATACATATTTACGTGTATATCAAATACACCCACACTTATCTTTTTATTCATCCTCGAATAAACTAAACTAAGTTATGTCACACTTTCGTAGGAAAAATGATTGTATTTAGCATATGCAACAAGCCGTTAAACCCCTATGTGTACCTAGTAGGACGAGTGTTGTCTCGTGAGGGTTTTCAGTGGATACTACCCACAAAATCCAAAGTGTCTTATGTACGCAGATTAATCAAATAATATATTTATGGTCTTTCAAATTCTAAGGACTTTACCTTACTTCGATAATAGCGATATAGTCCTAAACTGTCCATCCCATTATTGGTGCAAAAATGACTAAAAAAATTCAAGATGAATCGTAATTCCTTGATAACACTGTAATTGCCTTGAAGATTAACAGCGTGGTGTCAACCAAAGTTCTACACATCGACAATGTGCACCCAATCATTTATTTATTCTTTTTTTTTTGAATAATTTTTCACTAGTGTAACTGTAATGTATTGGATGTGAGTTATGCATAGATAAAGGAGAATTTTGTAAGTTCTAAACTTATTATAGATAAGAGGGAAAGTGTATTAGTTGAACTTGAAGCTACAAAAGATAAAGTAATACTAAGGCATATATGGATGTTTTGTTTCCTATCATCTCCTCTACTACAATCCTCGCTTCTAAGTATGATATGATGGATGTGGATGGAATGGAAATGAATGCTTTATAGTCAAGAATGATAAATGAGTATTTTATTCTTGGAGATTTTCTCTTTATTGCATTTTTCCCTTTTTTCCTCTTCTTCTTTTGTTTTTCTTTTTTACAGAGAATTTGCATGATGAATTGTGAGTGGAGATGGAATGGAGTGATACCGTATATTATTTCGTTTGATTCCTCATCTATTAAGCTAATCATAACCAACACTTCATAAAAGGAACGTTTTGTGCCTTTGTTACTCTACTTCTGTAACATTAATTAAACACACAAGTTTGGATTGATGTTATATAAAAAGCTAAAAGGAATGATAAGCAAAGTTTCATATGATGGATAACCTATATAAAATAAGATGTGGTGTATTGTTATCCTACCTTAAAACAAGTATAGAGTGGGTAGTGTAATGTTGGTATAAAAAGTGACATTATTTAACCTTTCAGAATAAATCCATAAAAAGGTTCTTAAGTATATCAATATAAGAAGAACTTATCGAAAAGCGGATGTATATCAACTAAAACTTGGGTTTGAATAATGTGGGGTATCGAAGAAGAACGCTACAATGAGTAATTTCTCCTTAAGTGGGCCAAGTGGAATTTAGAATTTACAAGTTTGAAAATTGGAGTGAAAAAATATTATGCATGAAAATGAACTTAGAAAATCCAACAAATGTAGGTGCGTAATCATTTTTATTTGATTTTTTTATGATTTCTTTACTTGCACATTCTAACATGTATAACAAGGTTGACATACTTACTCCAGAATACAACTGACGTCTACAAAGTCTCAATCTGGCATCTTAAAAGATACATTATGACTCAATGATTAATTAATGTTCATTTCGATCACCCAATAATTCAACTTATAAATAAAGAACCAATGTGTTGTTTATGAATTTAAGTTAGTCCTTGTTCAACGAATGACCTAGTTCATAAAATTTGATTGCTGATGTAATGTAAATTCCCCTCATACTTGAGTGTGACTGTGCCCCACAGTCGTAGATCAGACATATCTTAGTGAAAGGGAAAGAAAATAAGAGGGTAAGCACGGCTTATCGATACGCATCCAGAAAATATGCAGTCATCGAATAGATGAACCAGTCCACAATAATGGATCAGACTCATTAAGATTATTAGACACAGCTTAAGCACAGAAAATCAAATCATAAAGGATTTTATATTATGTTTCATATTTGAAAAAACAAATTTTGTATTTTTGAAAGTTTGAGTAGCTAATTTTAAAATTTTGAGCTTACAATTGATCCTAAAATCGAATTGAATTTCTATAGCAACTAAAGAGAGGTAATTGAGTCGGGGTTCAGTAAAAGTTTCAAAAATAAAGTTTGATTTGTTCAAATGATGTATAAATTGAGAGATGTGTGCATCATTCTCACTCCCACACTTGTTTTGGGAAACATTGTTTGGTTTTGCTTTGATATCTGAAATTTTGTTGACTAACGGTTCATTCATAAACCTAGACTTAAAACCAAACAAATTAATTTTCAATAAATTTCGAAATTATGTTTTCTTAAAAACCGTGTTATTCCAAAAAGAGTTCATATACTGCAGAAATTTATCATTGAAAAACAAGTGATCACAGTGAGGTTCAGTAGAAACGATCAAGTCGTAAGGAGTTTCAACAGTTTTAGAAAAATCGTCAGCGTGTTTAAGATCACATTCAGCAGTTTCATTATTTTCAATCTCTTGAATTTCAAAGTTTTCAAATGTTTCATTTTCAGTTCCAGACCCAATAACTTTATCGTCAATTAGTTTAAGAAGTTTTTGCTCATCAAAGTCTTCCTCACTTAAACAGTTGTTACCAACTTCATCATTTCTTTCAGGTTGACAATCTAAAGTTGCTAAAATTTCAAAAATTTCAAAATTTGAGAGAGGAAGATCAAATTGAAGATTGACTTCTTTGTTTTCAAGAGAATTTAAATTCAAATCAATCACAGAGCTTTCAACAACTTCATTAAGATCCTCATCAATTCAAAAGTTATTAGTTGAAAATTTTCGATTTATGTAAAAGTTGAATTTTCAGTAGAAGCATTAGTTTGAGTTTAAATTTCAGTTTCACATAAATCAATGTTTCGGACAAGGGATTTTTCAAAATTTTCATTCATCAACAGTCATATCATCAGAATCATCAATAATCGTTATTTAATGTTGTGACGAGGTTAATGGCTGATTATTTGAAAGAAGCGTTGGCAGAAACTTGTTTGGCACTAGATAGAGATTTATAGTTGTTGTACAAGTACGTAACTTCAGTTTAAAGAAGAGAAATTTGATAAACTATCCAAACAAATTCAATGCAACTCATTTTGCTATCCGTTATTTTTTTGAGTTAGTTCATCGAAGTAAATCAACCCAAGTTTAATGAAATCCTCAAATACCTCAACGTTATGAATTCCTTCAAGTAATTGATTTTTTAGATTTTACCAAAGTTCAATAGTGTATTGAACCAATTGTTGAATAAGATGCATGTTTTCGATATCTTTATTTTCGTAATCTTGTTTTTCATCTAAAATTTGCGCCTATTCCTTGATTTCCTCGCGACAAATCCAAATTTCATGCATTAATTGGGTCAATTTCACTCAGGCTTTCTTAAAGAAAATTGGTAGACATGACTGACTTCAGGATGTTGTCTTTTAGATTCTTCGTTTTTATGTGTTCCATACTGGTTGACCTTTAAAATTCAACCACCGCATCTCTTAGTAGTTGTCCATTCTTTATTTTCCACAACCAACATCGCCACAAATTTAGCCTGTTCGCAACACATTTTTCATATTCCATAACCAACATTATATCTTCACTCGTATTATGAAAATCATTTTGGTTTTGATCGTTGAAATTATTAGAAAAGTTTCTAACTTGAAATTCATTCTAATTTCAATTGTAACCCAAATCATTTAAATTTTGAAAAGAATTGCAATTTTGGTTGTACATGGGGCAAACGCACATGTACTAGAAGAAGAGGTTTTTTGTTGATAAAATAGTTGCAAAACTTTTGGCTCTAAAGAAGCTCTTAAAAAAATGTTAAAATTAACAACTTCGGATTATATGAATACAAGTCGAGGCCAGGTTCGGACAAGGTGCCACGAATCCCCATAGAAACACGGCTGAAGGTTTAAGAACCTGTTTGAGGTCTAGAATCTACCATTCCTTGGACACCTAAGAAAGTATCAATCCTAATTGTCAATTTAACGAATATTTTGTCATAAGAGCTTTGGGGAATCCTCGATTCGATTTTAAAAATAATTTATTTCAAAAATGAACATTTCAGTTAATCCCACAATCGCTTTTAAAATTTCAAACCACGCATCAACAGGCAAAATAATTAATCACACCATAGTCACAGAGTAATGAATTGCAAAAATAATTTTTTAAAAGCAAGCCGCGACACCTACAAGAAATCTTTACAAGCAATTTTTATATATTTTTCAAGCGGTAGCATACCCTTTAGGGTTTAGGAAACACTCACTTAGATCGGCAGTCCGTCCAGTGCAACTGAATAGTGCTAGTGCATTCACACCCCACTTGGTGTGCAACCACTCCTTACCAAATCTGTTTGCAAATCGCTTGACCTCTGAAATCTTTGTTGGTTATTTGAACTCTATTCACTTTGGTTCTGATTTCTCCCTTTTTTTAATGGAAGCAAGGAAACAGAAAATTGAAAGCAAAAGGGGACGAGCAGCTAGACAAAACGACACAATCACTACGCAACAAATAAAATAACTAAAATAACTTGACCAAACCAAAAATAAACGTGTTCAAGCCGACCAACCTACTTAACCAAGAAAAGGATTTCTTGATTTTTACCACTCAATCGTGAATCACAATACTCCACTACTTTTTTTCGTTTTGGCTATAAAACACCACAACTACTCCCAGGAAACCAAGATAAACGAGTCAAAAATTCAAAAATCGTGTCCTAAACAAAAATAAACCAGTCAGTGGGGATTTCTTTTATTTTAGAAAATGCAAAAGGAAAAATTAAAAATAAAATAAAAAGCCCACTAGTCAGGCCCACCCACGCCCAAAAGTCAATATAATACGAAGCAAGGCCACTAAACCTAAAGCCAGCGACTTCTTTTTTTCCTGCTTAATCAAACCATGGAGACCAAATTCAAAACACGAAAATCGTAAAACACTTTTTTTTTTTGTTCTTTCGGTCTAGCTCAGGAATCGTTCACGAATTTGTGATTTGCGTGGTTTCAAGGGCTCGCGCGTTTGAGGAAGTGTTGAATTGGAGTGCGGTTTTGGCAATTGGGGCTGATTTCGGGTTCCTGCAGTTCGAATGATGATCGGGTTGAGGTTGATCTGCTTGTAGCGGGGAGGACGAGGCTGATTGTAGTGGAGTGTTGTGCCTTATGTAGCTGATACGATTATAGGATATGTAGGCACAAGGCCCAAAAGGATAATTCACATGCCAAAATAGGTACCTGGAATAAAAGGGATAAATGAGCACATGCAATTCAGTTATGGAATACAGGAACGTGCAAACTTCTTTTATTTTTCTTTTATGATAACTCTGTTTTAATTTCTTACAAGTTGTTATATAGGGGTAAAGAATATGCCACATGGGCAAAGGTTGTTAGAAATTGTCTATATAAGGACAACAGGGTAGTGAAAAATATATAGAAAAATATTGTTGAGAAATCTTACTGGTACCTTCTTCTCCAATGTCTTCTTCTTTCCCAATTAATTCACTAATATTTTCCTCTTCCTAAGTTCATATCTGCATCAATTTGGTGCTTTCATTCTTGACCTCATCTACCTCTCATCTCACTTGTCTTCTTACTAATGGACTCCATGGTCGAAACTATCCACAACAACCACCTCACCAACAAATCCATCCATCAACTTCATGAAACCATCACTCACAAACAAACCGCCATTAACTCCATCCTAGCCACTCAAGCAAAACACACCACCATGCTTAAAACTCTACACGCCGACACCATCGACATTAAAAAAGCACTTCAACAACTCACCAAACAAGTGGCCAATCTCCACCGAAAATTAGACAACCAACTACCTTCATCTCCAACAACTCTATTGTACGCCACTGTTGCGAGTTCTACGGCATCAGCTCCTCCGTCGCCTAAGCTTCCTATACCTCAGCCCACCTCTGTCGTCGTTGTCGTTGATGCTCCTCCTTCGCCACCGCCCCCTCTACCGCTAGCGAAGTCATCCCCATTGTCGCAATATCCTATTTTTGTGCCGATGCAAAATAGTGTTCATTACCAGTCTGAGGCATACTACTCAGCCGCTGCACTTCGTAAAGCTTTGGGTGCCACACCAGCACTGACTTCAAAATGGCATATTGAGCAGAAATGGATTGTTGCACAAGGCCTGTTTGTTGAAATGCACAAGCTGAAGCTGGAGTGGTCTGATGCATCCAATTTTTTTGCTGAAATGAGTAGCTGGAATCGTGAAAGTAAGCCACTCATCTTTGATCCGGGTGGAAAAATGAAGTTGAGCGATTGTTTGCGTCGACTTATGACCTTGATGACAATGTCAATTTCAAGGCATCGGTAATGATACGATTATAGGATATGTAGGCACAAGGCCCAAAAGGATAATTCACATGCCAAAATAGGTACCTGGAATAAAAGGGATAAATGAGCACATGCAATTCAGTTATGGAATACAAGAACGTGCAAACTTCTTTTATTTTTCTTTTATGATAATTCTGTTTTAATTTCTTACAAGTTGTTATATAAGGGTAAAGAATATGCCACATGGGCAAAGGTTGTTAGAAATTGTCTATATAAGGACAATAGTGTAGTGAAAAATATATAGAAAAATATTGTTGAGAAATCTTACTGGTACCTTCTTCTCCAATGTCTTCTTCTTTCCCAATTAATTCACTAATATTTTCCTCTTCCTAAGTTCATATCTGCATCAGTAGCCATGAAGGTGGAGTCTTGATTTGGATGGAGGTTCTGGGTTTCTGGCTTGTGAATTGGCCTTGTGTTTTGGGTCTCGAGACTTCGATTGATGATTTAGGGTTCGCGCAAATTGGGTTGTGGTTGGGGTTCATATTGTTGACGTGATGATTTGGGTATGCGTCTTTAGGATGACTGCGTGGTTAATGTTTCGGTGATTGTGAGTTTTGAGTCTTGAACGTGATGATGAAGAGGGAGTTGCGGCATTGGGTGGGGGAGGGGGATCGTGGTTGATGAACTCGGTTGAAGATCTGTGGTAGTTCTGTGGATGTTTTGATGATGGTCACAGGGTTCAGTTGTGAAAGTTACGATGACGAAGAGAGAATTTTGGTCCTTGGATGTTCAAGTTAGAATGAAGAAGTGACAGTGGTAGTAGAAAGAAGATGACAGATGCAGTTCAAGTTTAGGGTGTTGCAATAATGGTTGGGCTTGTGACTGGTTTCTGGTAATTAGTTTGTAAACGAGGGTGTTGAGAATAGCGTGATAGTTGATGTAGAGTGGATCTATGATTGGGGTTTGTGCGTGAATAAGATGGTTTTGAATTGGGTTTTCAAGTACTGTGGTCGGTGGTTGAAAAGAGGCAGAGGAGGAGTATGGCAATACGATGGGGAAGGGGTTGATCAAAGAAACAAGTCAGAGATGGGAAAGAAAATCACAAAAACCTTTTTTTTTTTTTTTTTGGAAAGCTGCAGAAGAGGAAAAGCAATGTAAAAAAGAAATTATTAAAAGGAAGACTGAGAAATTCGAAAATAGAAAAGAAATTTAATAAATATAAATTTAAAAGATATGGCAAGTGTTGTTTTCCTCTTGTTTTTAGAAAATTACGATATCAATATGAATACCCAACCAACTAAACAAGAATTTTCTTCTATATATAAAAAGAAACAAAAGGAATAAAATAAAATAAAATTTGTTTTTTGTTTTCTTTTTTTTATGGAAAAACAAAAATATAACCCAAATGATTTACTAATAAAAATTATTTTGATCCCCGGCAACTGCACCAAAATTTGTTTGTGAACAAAATAACAATTATATACAATTATTTAATTCGTTCGGCTTTCCTAAACTACAAGGGTTGTTGCAAAGGGTGTCGAACTTTAGGATCAAAATTATTTTACTAATAAATCTAATCAAATTATTCCAAAAGTTTAATTGTTTGTAAATAACAGAAAAATGAAAGCGATTAAGGAGTAATGACATAAACTGGATTAATAATCATCAATAGCCAAAAATATTATTATAGATCTAATTCAAGTTTCTGTCACAAACATGAATCAACGATAATTAGGTTTTTAGAAACAAACATGTGAATAACGACAAGCATAGCCTACGCAGGAGTTGAGCTCTTAAACGACCATAGGCTATCAGAACAAATTCACTACTTTATTTCTAAAACCCTAAAAATTAGAGCTAAATTTGATAAGCGTTAGATCGAACACGAATATACCCTATGAAGGAGCACAGCTCTTAAACGACACAGAGTATGACGGTTCAGATCTAACTCTTGGTTCAAATCTAGATCTATATATATGAAGTCCTAATCTATTTGGCTATGTGATTCATATTGAATCTAATCTATAAGCGTGATTACCCCCTAATTAAAGGGGATTAACTAGACATAGCTAAATAATAAAATGCGAAGAATAAAAGAACAAACATAAATAAAATAAAATAACACAAAAATTAAAGAGAAAAGAAGAAGAATAGTTTTATTCCAAGAGAGGAGTTATAGAATGAAACCCAATGTAATTCTAAATGAAAGAGATACAGTGTATTTTTAGCTTTCATTACCAAGACTAAGTTGTCAATTACAAGATGTGGGACAAAAGCTTTGCCCAAATAACAACTAGAACAATGTGAACACAAGTGAATGGGGATGCAAATGTCATGGAAAAATAGCTTGCGGGCATCAAACGGCATCAACTTCAATCGTTTTGAGCATGAATAGGAACTCCATAACATCTGAGACAAGCGATCTTTGTGAAAAGGCATTGAATCTTGACTTTAAAATATGCGGCAGAAGTTGGTTGAATAGCAACATTTCTTCAGGTCTTCATTCATTAATCCAGCTCTAAAAATAAACATTCTTCTTACACCAATTCTTCAAGCTTTTCAACAATTAAGTGCATCAGTCCATTCATATGAAATAATCTAAAAACGCAACTAAAAATACACAGTATCAATTATTTTAAAGTGAAAATAAGATAAATAAGCGGATAAAATATACACATTTATGTGTATATCACTGACGTAGGTGCAATTGAAGAAGTTAAGGATGAAAAAGACCATGACTTCAGGAAAAATACATAGAGAAAAAAATCTAACTGGGTAAAGCAGCTGAAAGCCACAGACAAAACTAATTTCAAAAAAAGTGGTAAACAACTAAATGTGAACGGGAATAGCAGCAAGCACAGTGACCCACTGTAGCATGCAATGTATCCTTATTTTATATATATTTTTATTATATATTATATGGATATTATTTCCTGGAATATTAGAGGTCTTAATTCTCCTGGTAGGAAACTAGATTTGCTTAATTTTTTAAGCAAGCATAAGCCTAGTATTATTGGATTGCTTGAACACAAGCTTAATGATATCAATATTTCTAGCTTTCATAATAGAAGTTTATCAAACTGGCTTTTGATTAATAACAATCAAATGGGGGGAAATGGCAGAATATTGGTTCTCCATAATCCCGATGTTTGGTCTTTAGACAGTTTTATTTTATAGATTTTCAGTACATACTGTAGTTTTAAAAATAAAGATGGTTTTACTTTAAAAATCACTTTTATTTATGCCTCTAATCTGGGGACAGAAAGGCATAAGCTATGGAAATGTATTGAACAATTTAGTATAAATATTAACTATCATTGGATAATTATTAGGGATTTCAATACTGTGTTTGATGGATTTGAAAAAAAGGGTGGTAATCCAATACCATTCAACAAGCTTTAGAAAATTGCTAACTTCAGTATAAAGTCTGGTTTGATAGAACCGCTAGTGGAAATAAATACACCTGGAAATCAGGTGAATTTAGGAATATCCACTGCAAATTAGATAGGGTTTTATTAAACCAGATTTTTAAAGTTTGTTGATGTACATTACCACAAAATTCTAGTGACCACACTCCTATGAAGGTGACCTTTAATAATGATGATAAGGGGGGTTAAAAAATCTCCTTTCAGTTTTATAAATGGTTGGGCATATGAAGAGAGTTATAAAGAGATTGTCTCTGACATTCTTAATAATAACTTTTTTGGAACTACCCAATATAAATTTAACAAATCCTTGCAAATTATTATAGGTAATATTAAGAATTGGAGTTGCTCTAGAAATATATCTGACTTAAGATTTAATAGGGATGAATGAGAAGGACTTCAGAATGATCTAGATAATAATAGCTCAGACAGTAATAAGGTTTCTCTATTTTTTGATGCACAAGCCAAACTTGTCAAATCTTTGCATATTCATTCAATTAATTTAAGCAGAAAGCCAGGATTGACTAGTTAACAACAGGATATAAAGCTAGTAAATTCTTTTATGCTAGAATGTCTAGTAGAAAAAATAGAAATGATATTGGGAAATTGCTAGATATAGATGCTAAAATAATTAATGATGCCTATCTTCTAGAAGTGAAGGCAATTAATTACTTTAACACTTTATATAACTCTAAGGATATTGCTAGTAATTTTCCTAATATTATATTTAAATATACTGTTAATAATAACATTAAGGATTTATTACTTGCTCCTATTAGAGTGGAGGAGAATAAAAATATCATTTTTAATGCTAAGAATGATAAAACCATGGTCCTGATGGATTTGGTGCTAAGTTTTATAAAATTCACTGGTCTGAGATTAAAACCCCTGTGATTGATTCTATAAAAGAATTTTTCAGTTCTGGTAAGATTTTAAAAAATTCTAATCATACATTTATTACTTTAGTGCCAAAAGTGGAAGCTCCTGTTAGTTTGGGGGAGTATAAGCCTGTAGCCTGCTGTAATTTTGTTTACAAATTTATTTCCTCTATTTTATGTAACAAAGCTAAAAGTTTTTTGAAATTTCTCATATCTGGAAATCAGAGTGCCTTCGTCCTTGGTAGGCTTATTTCTGAATATACTTTACTTGCTCATGAGCTTATAAGGTATTTCAATAAAAAGAGTAAAAATATTATGTGCATTAAAGTTGATCTTCAAAAACCTTTGATAAGATTATTAGGAATTTTATTATTTTTGTCATGAGACAAATGGGGTTTAATAGTAGATTCTGTGATTTAATTAAAGAATGCACTAATAATGTTACCTTTTCAGTGATGGTTAATGGCTCCCCCAAAGGATTTATACATAGCAATAGAGGTATAAGGCAAGGAGATTCTCTATCTCCCTACTTATTCTCTATTGTTATTTTGTATTTCTCAATACAAATGGAGGCTGGATTACTAAAAAGTAACATCAAACCTATCAGTAGAAACAAACCACACATTACTCATCTACTTTATGCAGATGATATGCTTGTTTTTGCTAAAGCTGATAGGGTAAGTTCTTCTTCAATTAAAAATATTCTTGGTAACATGGATAAATATGCTGCGCTCAAAGTTAAATGAAAATAAAAGTAAAATATCTTTCAGCAAATACCAGTATATAAAATGATGTTATTAATCTCCTGAAGTTTAAAGAAGGAAATTTACCAGTCAAGTATCTTGGCTTGCCTCTTAGTATTAATCAAATAAAAGAGAGAGACTGTTCTAGACTTTTTGATATCATCCATAGTAAATTAGAAGGATGATCTAGTAAGCTCTTATCTATGGCTGGCAGAATGAAGCTTACTTACACTGTCATCACTGCTGTTATTATCTATTAGATTCAAACACATAACATTCCAACTAATGTTATTCAAAAAATTAAAAGAATATGTGCTAATTTTATCTAGAAAGATAAAAATCATAAAATTTCTTGGGATAAAGTTTGTAAGCCTAAGAAATTTGGTGATTTGGGTCTTAGGAACATAAGGGATCTAAATGAAGTTAGTAAATTAAAATTGTTTCGGAAATTTTTCGATGGAAAATCACTTTAGGCTAGATGGATGAAGGCTAATTATTTAAAATCAAAAAAAAAAAAAAAAAAAAAAAGGACTGCAAAAACGAAGAACCACCATTCTTATGTTTGGAAAAATATTTTAGACTGTAGAGATATTTGAAAAAAGTTAACTGAGAGAAAACTAAAGGATGAAAGTCAAACCAGTTTATGGTTTGATCCATGGATCTTTGGTAATTCTCTAATTAACCTTTTGGGATGGAATAATTTACAGATTCTTGGGGGTGTAAATGACACAATCCAAAATATTATTCAAAACAATTGCTGGTCCTTAAGTTGTACGTAGTCAAGCTGCTTCCATTTATAAATCGCTACTCTTAAAATTTTCATTGATAATGATTGTTTTAAAGATCACTGGGTTTGGAAATTAAATTCCAAAGAAAAATTTTCATTTAAAAAAGCATGGGAATTTTTTATTGGTGAGGGGGTGGAAGTAAGCCGACATAGGGTTATTTGGTGCAGAGCTAACTGCCAAAAAATGGCTCATTGTACTTATTTTGCCCTTCTTAACATACTTCCTACAAGAGACAAGTGTGTTAAATGGAATAAAAATTCTGAAGTTAATTGTCTCTTATGTAGGAATGATTTAGAGAATGCTAATCACTTATTTTTTGATTGCCCATATTCGCAGTTCATTTGGTTTAATGATAAGTGTAATTAACTTGAAATTCAATTTGAATATTCCTAAACTGAATATAAGGACAGTGTTGAATATATCATGAAAAACATTAAGCCTAAAACGATGTCTTTTAACATGGCTTGTGTCTTGCTAACTACTGTGATTTATCATATATGGAGGGAGAGGAATAAAAGATTACATGCATCCAAAGAAATCAGTTGCAATCAATTATGGAGAAATATTGTAACTGATAGCCAGATTATCATTAAGAAAACTAACAGGCTTAGTAATAATAAGAATAGTAATCAGGCAACATCATGCAATGAGGAGTTTCAAGTTGAGAATTTTTTACTTAATGAGATGCTTAACTTGAGCAAATCCAAAGATCTCCAATCCATGTCCAGAGTCTGCTCAAATAAGAGCTATGATATAACAGCCCGCCCCTCCGTTCACGCAAGATATTATCCCCAACTTAGCCACCGTATAGGTGTGGGGTTTTGTTCCTCAAAAGGCCTCGGCGTTAGTAATAGATGGACTCTACTATTTAAGTACCCACTTCACACAGGCTTCTACGATGTGGGACTTAGAGGTGTTCATTCTCCCCTCCTACAGAGCCTAACGTCCACGTTGGCTCATAAACACCTCATCCAGGCGCTATGGTCCACACAGGAGCCACAATTCCGACTGGGTATTGGTTCTGATACCACTATAACAATCCGCCCCTCCGTTCACGTAAGATATTGTCCCCAAATTAGCCACTGTATATATGTGGGGTTTTGTTCCTCAAAAGGCCTCGGCGTTAGTAAGAGATGGGCTCTACTATATAAGTATCCACTTCACATAGGCTTCCACGATATCGGACTTAGGGGTGTTACATATGAGGAAGTTAAGCACTTGGATTATACTAGTGATTGCCATACCAATCTCAACATCAGATCAAACTGCAAGGGAAGTAAGCAAGCAATAGTTAGCAATAATGTCTGTTTTAGTTATAATATGGACAGTAATTCATTTGTTTTACCTGATGCAGAGAATGAATATGGCCATCCAACCAGTATAGTCAAAAAAGTTCGGAAAAATCAGCCATTTAGTATGATTAAGAACAACAAGCATGTTGTGAAGCACTCTAGTTTCCTTTCTGGAGATTGCAACCCTAGCCTCAGCATCAATAACCTAATGGGAAGTAAACAGGATCTTATTAAAAAGTGTGATTTTGTGATTAATATATCGTATGGTAATGTGTTTAATTTACCTGATGTAGAGATTAGGGTTTCACATCCCTCTAGTAGTGATCCAAAGTGAACTTCTTCGATGTTGAAAGGAAAAGAGGATAAAGCTCGCAGCTTTCTTAATAATAAAGTTGGATATAATCACTATAAAAGCGAGGATTAATGATCAAATTTATCACTTATCTTGCTGATAAGAGGGAGAAAGCAGTGATAGCAAGCGCTCAAATGCAGATCGGAGCTTAAAGATGCAAAGAGAAAATTGGTTAAGCTCGTTGAGCACGAAGAAAGGCAGATCTGATGACGTTAGGGTTAAGAGCTTCGAAGGAAGGGTTTGCACAGATTTCACAAATCCTAACTTCTCTAGTGACACGTTAAAGGACAATGAAGACTATATTTGGCAGCCGCCATGAAGATATAGTGATTGGAGGAAGAAAATGGTGGATTTTCTCCTATCGTCCGCCATTTTTATGTTTTTTAGAGAGAGCTTTGTTGTTGAGTTATGTCGGCTATGGTTAATAGGTTATTGCCTCCGACTTTTGTTCTTTGAGGCACAGGTTGGTACCCGTTTACAATGTGCCTTGGGCCATAAACATTTTATCTGTTTCAAAAAAAAACAGTTGGTTCAACATACTTATTGTATTAAAATCCAAAACGATGATACTTGATTGAAATAATTTAAAAAAAGAAATGGATGTTAACATTTTGTTATTTCTAATCACTAAAAATTAATTATTACAAATTATTTTTTCATTATTAAGTATTAATCATTGGTTATTGATTATTAAATATGTATTTTACAAAATTCATTATGGTTAAATTGTATAAGCCTTCCCAAATTTTAATTCAATAATAAGAATCACTTGCAAATTCCTTGAAAAATCCATTGCAAAATAGCTTCAAAATGCTTGTGTTGTCTTAATTTGCGACGGAATTTAATGTCAAAATTTATCCGCCGGTAAATTGACGTATGCAATGATTCAGCGACGGATATAAAACAGGTCGGTGATAATGTAAGAAAAATTAAAATAGAAAAATCTAAAAATTATCCCTTGTAACTCGCAAATCCGTCGCTAACACTACAAGAAAAGATTAATATTTCGATGCCAAAATGGCATCGGATTGGCGTCAAAAAACAGGTTATGGACGCCAAATCGACGCCTTTTATGGCGCAACTAAAACCTGCATGGAACAATGCATCAAAACTGAATTTACATGATTGACAGACTCAAGTGCCTGATTTGACATAATGATTTGGTTAACAAACAGGTTATACGGTTGGTTTGTGTACTTATGAGTATGGATTACAGAAAATTACAGTGATAAACTACAAAGTTAGGACATCATATACCTCGGTTTCAATGCAACTGACAGTGGAAGCATTTAAGGGTTTGAAGATATGTTATGTTGCTAAATATGGTAAAAGATTGATCGTTCAAGTCCAAAATAAAAGAAAATGAAATAATTCTATTGAAATAAAGCTATGTGAGCATGGTGCTAATGTTGAAACATTAGACGGCTAAATCAAGGAAACAAAATAGCGCGTTCAATCCATTAAACTGTCTTCTCCATCGCCAAGCCACAAACACTGCAGCTCCATCAGAAACATAACCCCCTCACAAAATTTTGCAACCAAAACTGTCTTCTACAATATCACAAACCCACATATCTGTCTACATACTAAACAACCCCTCCTTTCCCAAACTGTTGACTACAACCTAACTACCTCTTGCACTTATTATGTTTGTGAAAGATTTCAACTAATAAACAACATATTTTAAAAATTTGTATTTAAATACTATTTAGTATTAAAAACTTTGCGTAATAGCTGTCATCTTGTTTTATTTTGACCGTCAGCTTACGAAAAATAGAGATTTAAGTGTTGACTGTTGTATTTTTTGAAAGAAAACTACTATAGTCCTATAAATAAAAGTTATTTTATTTAACTCTAAGGATACTACAATAGTTGAATCCTCAGAATTTTGGATGATCACATATCTCACGTAAACATAAAAAATATCGTTAGAAGTTAAACATTTTTTATATTTTAAATAAATAAAGTATTAAAAGTTACAATATGAACATTCGTGGAAGACTTAATGAGATATTTGTTATTACACAAGCAAAATGTGACTACAATAGCTTGAACAATACAGTTGATAAAAGCTATCTGAAATTTCAAATTTCTTATTGATTTACGATCTTATTATTGTGGTTTCAGATATCAAACTGTTGAGATAACATGCATGTATCAATTAATAATTTAACAGGAGGCAGTAAAGATCAAAGGAAATCCTTGAACTCAAAGATGCACTTATAGTACTATGTTGTTGGTCATATGCTCGACTAGATGTAAAGCCTTTATACAGGAGGTCCAACATGCAATTCACTCATTATATTCTCATGGCTTAGTATCATATAATCAATATAGGTTTCCAACTTTTGTCATCCTATAATGCTAAATTGAACAAATGTACTAATCAGAACATAGAAAGAACATTAAAAGAAATCACCTAGGCAATCAAAATCCTCATAAAAGCATTGGCAAAAGCAGATCTATGCCTACCATGTCAAACTCTATCTTATCTTCATTTATAGTATTCACAAAGTGCTAGAAATAGTCGTAAAATTCATCCATTTGTAGGCTATTATTAACTGTCTATTCTTAGTAGTTTGCACTTCATGACAATAAGTTAGTTTGATGAACATAATATTCCATGCTTTTCATTTTCAAAGCAAACTGCAAACATCACAACCTAGCATTACAATACTACGGTGTTTAACAAAAGAACTTCTTAATAAACTTAGCTAGGTTGATTCATTCAGTGACGTAAAAATGTTTAACAAAAGAAGTTCTATAATTGGAAAAATCCCTTTAGGTTGCTTCAATTCCATTCTTGATTACATGCAAGCACTTGGGCTAAAGATGCATATGAGACGAAGTACTTAGCTATGGATGGTTATTTCACATCTATGTTTAATCTTCATACTGATGGAAGCCCCCGGACTCTCTCCAAATACGTTATCGAGGCTGTTTTAACTACATGGGATCTATTTGCCTTAGCTAGGTATAATTTACGCTTTTAGATTGTAATTTTAGTATTGTACCCAAAAAAAAAGAAGGTACAAATCTAAAAATCAGTTTAGCTCATAGAAGTAAGCTTAGGTGGGTATAAACGTTACTTATTTTTCAAGTTTGAAGCAGAAACTTATGTATTCTAGGAAGCTTCACTTGTTTTTACGTCTAGGCCTCTGTACAGTATGCTGAAAACTACCACAATACATACTAGCTAGGTCTATGCACAGTTTGCAAGACAGGATAGGATATTTAAACACTTAGCCAGGTGAATAAATTTTTAAGTGTTTAGGAAGAAATAGCTGAGAATGTATTCTATTCTATAGTAGAACCATTTTAGTAATGATTATTCAACATGGTGATTGATTATTTTAATTAGTTAACAATTGAATCTATTTTTATTTACATTATCAGCCATTAACATATGTAACTTTTGGAATAAGGGGATGTGACTAAATTAAGTTGATTTGCACAGTAAACTTAATCTAACAGCAAGATTGTCTTCAAGTATGGAACTTTTTCCTTGCCTTATCTTGGTTCAGCTATGCAACATAAAAGGCGTTGCCTAATCATAAGTTCGCAAATAATAAACTCAGCAAGATAGTTTATGCACAGTAACTGAATAGCGGAAATATTCAACGGAGTTCTATTACTTACGAACTTTTAGATTGTAATTACATATCTATTAATCTGGTAATTCATCTATGTTAATCTTCATGTGTCAATATCAATGAGCAAACTGAATACCATCGACAGAATAAACTATTTGCATTTTATCTGTTGCAAACAGCAAGATAGTCACTGACCACTGCAAAGTCACCAAAACAAAATCAAACCTAAATTCAGTTAACTTAAAGAGGAAATCACCTGCACAGTAAGAAATTCTTTAAAATCCGACAAGCTACGACTGAGACCGATGCGAACTGGATCTCCGTGGCTAGCCGCAATCAAATCGGCGACCGCTGCAGACAGAACAGTCGGAAAAGGGGGCCAACGAGGTTCTAAGGTTGCGGATGGGTAGGCAGAAGTAGAGAAATTAGGGCTTTTATTTGGGGAACTTAATGAGCGGCAAACGAAAAGAAAGGGAAAAAATGGCGGTCCTGAGGATGAAAAGAAGCGCGCTCGTATTCAACTATCAATGAAATTATGCCCTCCATCTAAAAACATGCTCCACAACGATAATGAATGAAAGAAACCTTAAATTTGTAACACAAAACTGCTGAGTTGGAAAAAAAAAAAAAAAAAACCATGGAGGCAGATACCTTCCCGGTAACGCGACTTTTGCTTGATGTTTTTTTCAATTTCTTTTTCTGGTTTTTTTTTTTTGATTTATTTTATTAATAGCACATATCTCTTATGAAAATCCGTACGATGGAAGTAAATACGAGTGGTGAAGTTGATCTCCTTATATAAGGTTTGATTTCTGATTTATTATTATGATCTTGTTTTTTTTTCCTTCTCGCCGATGCCTTCGTGCATTATTGCAAGAAAAAAAAAACTATCAATGAAATTAAGTTGATCTTCCTCCACGATCATTAACGCTGTTAGCAAGGTCAGAACGGAGTTTATGCCAATCGTAATTGGTACGCTGACAATGAGAAATATACATATATATATATATATATATATATATATATATATATATATATATATATATATATATATATATATATATATATATATATATATATATATATATACTTGAACATACAGTGGAGTTCTATTATTTGCGAACTTATTTAATTGCACACGACAACATATATGATCATTAATCAATGTTATCTTTCGTGATATGTGCATTTCCGCTATTTGACTTAATTTTTTGAATCTTACATCCATAATTGAAACATAATTAAACTCTTACTGTTTGAATAAATTTGGTGTTTGAGTGACGTTGGCATATTCCGACGTCATTTTGATGTCTTGGTTTTTTTTTCTTTGGTTAAACAAAAGACGCAATGATGTCGAAAATTTCCAACGTCATTCCGATGCATTTATATTTTTTTTGTTGGACACATAAAAGGTATCGTAATGGCGTCGAAAAGTTCCGACGCCAGCCCGATGTTTTTTTTTTTTTTTTGGACACATAAAAGGCATTGTAATGACATCGAAAATTTCTGATGTCATCCCGATGCATTTATATTTTTTTGTTGAATACATAAACGGCATTGTAATGGCGTCGAAAAGTTCCGACGCCATTTTTTTTCTCTATGATTTTCTTCGGAAAAATGAAAGGCGACGTAAACGCGTCGAAAGATTCCGACGTCGTTTCGATGGTATTATTTTAATTTACGAATTTTCGATGCCTTTTTGATGCCCCGCTTTTTTGGCGTCGCAATGACATTGGAAATTTTTGTAGCTATTTCTAACTTTTTCTAGTAGTGTATTGCGACAGAATTTTATACTGCTAAAATCTGCAGCTATTTACGATTTTTCTTGTAGTGCTCCAATGTACGTACTCTAATTTCTTCTTCTAAATTATTGTACATGTATAAGAATCAAATTAGAATCAGGTACACAAATAAATCTATTTCCATAAACTCTAAATTGAAATTAGAATAGAAAAGGAAAAACTAGATTATATTTGAGGAAATAGAAAACTAACTTCACCTAATCTAGAACTAAAAAAAATGGAAAAGATAAAGAATGGAGTAGAATCTTGAGAAGATGTGAGGTATAGAGAAGAGGCTAGGGTTCTGTTAATATTTGCTGAAGTGTGTGAGAACCTTTGGATTTAAATTATTAAATCCAGACACTTCAAATCAGCAAACTATATAAGAAAGCCTAACTAAACCTAGCCGTCATCACCCCACCGTCTCATTGGGCGGTCGACACCCCCCATAAGGGGGGCGGTCGACACCCTTAAGGGGAGGTAGTTGATTTCCCTTAAGACTAGGGTGCTGCCAATTTAATTAACATGCACGCCCAATTTATTGTTAATTGGTAATTAATTTCATTCGATTATTTTTGTTCCTTTTCAAACGTTGTTCTCTCTTTCATGCTTTTGTGTATGTGTGTGTGTGTGTGTGTATATATATATATATATATATATATATATATATATATGGGAGCGGCTATAGGAACATAAAATTGGACACAAAATTATGTACACAAAATCTGGACCACAAGATTTGTTTGTCTTTATGTGTAAAGTGTAACTCAGGGGAAGATCTAATGGTTTAGATTTTGTGTGTTTAATTTTGTGTCAACATTTTGTGTCCATTTAGACTTTCCATATATATAGTAAGGTTCCGCTACACTTCTTGTATTGCACATGAACTCTCAACCTTAATCTCCACAACCCATTTCCCCATTCATTCTCTCTCTCTTCCTACTAAGAAATAATATGTAGTGGAACCCTCCTCATATGTATATATATACACACACACACATAACATACATACATACATACATACATATATATATATATATATATATATATATATATATATATATATATATGGAATAGGATCAAGGAGCCCCCCCTGAATTCCAGCCACCTATTTGCACCCGAAACCATAACCACATATTTATGTTTAAATATGTTAATGGAATGAGAGAGAATGAGCGAAAGGAGAAAGAGTGCGAAATACTTGTTGTTGTTGAGGGGCTTTTGGGGTGCGGTACGGTTTGGAGTGTTATTGAACCTGCCCATATATATATATATATATGAATGGAGCACCTCTATGAATGGAAGGAGAGAGCGCGAAATACTTGGTTGTTATTGAGAGCTTTTGGGATGTTGTACTGTCTAGGGTGTTGTTGAACTTGCCCCTATATGTAT
The DNA here is from genome assembly GCA_030737875.1 of Allium sativum. Classification (NCBI taxonomy): domain Eukaryota; kingdom Viridiplantae; phylum Streptophyta; class Magnoliopsida; order Asparagales; family Amaryllidaceae; genus Allium; species Allium sativum. The sequence goes on along the minus strand of JASFAX010000020.1, from coordinate 34,826,041 downwards.
GTATATGTATGTATGTATTGTAACACCCCACACCCGCTAAGGTCACTCACTAAGGGAATGCCTTAACTTCGGTGGAGTATTTTAAGTGATTATAGAACAGAAAAATTACAACAAGACAGATATAAGTAATACTTGAAATTTAAAACATCATTTCATTGCAGCAGAAGGTAAACATGTTTGGTTACGTATCAAAAACCAACAAGAGTCAAGTACAAAATATCCATCTCGATAAAAACATAAGTACATAATCCCACTACATTCTAATAGCCATAATAGAAAAGATAAGCTGGGCTTTACATCAACGGTCCAAGCTCCAAAAGATAGATAAAGCAATCTGATCAAAGCCCACTAGTGCTAGGCCCACTCTGAGAACCTGAGGGTTGGGAAAAAGATAAAAACAACGGGGTCAGACATAAGTCTGAGCGAGTCCTATAACTTTAACAATACAATCATTAAAGTAATTAGGGTATGATATAAACTTGGTACGGTAACGACTGGGGATAAATGACTACACTAAGCAGCCATCTAGACATAGGAAGAACGAAGATAACGGTAAAGACGCATCTACCCACCCAAGGATAATTACTACACTGCACCACACCAGTCATTCCTAACTTAAAGGTTGATCCCACCCAAGGACTTAGAAAATTTAACTAGTAGTTTCGTGTATCCCTAGCTGACCACATAGGTGTCGTCTACCCCTATCTCCACTAGGTGTACCCACTACTCCCCAAGCGATCGGCTCCCTAACGTAGATACCCGTGCTGGCCCGATAGTGGGGTGTATCATTCCCCAAAGTGGAAACCCGATACCAACACTGATGCATGGCTTATACCTACACGATGCAACAACGTCTTACCTACCAGCCCGGGTCCACACACGCATATGAAACCCGATGGACTTGCGTTGCCACCGCTAACCCGTTTTGGCCTCTTATAGTCAAGCCCAGTACGCGTGTCCCGTCCTCGACATGGGTCGAGCCCACAAAGATACATATGGGTTACTGGTTGAAATGGGCCCCCACAAGCTACCCACCTAAGCTTGTCCCTTTTCTAGTGCATCCCACTTAACCCTTTAATCATGTTTAATTACATGTTTCCACTTGGTTAAGTATTCTAATCGTATTTTCTATTGCCACCCAAGGCAACCCACTAGATTTCCACATGCCACCCAAGGCACCCACTTAACCCCTCATGCCCAACTACATGCTTATCTGGTTAAGTGTTTCTTAATTGATTAAGACCGTAACCTTTGTAAAGATCTCTCACATTAGACTGTCTTTTATGGCAGCTGGATTTGCCGGTCGGGTCTGGGCAGCCTTATGCCATAACAGAGTCTAACCTCGTGTCTTTACACTTGTCACGTATTTAGTTTATGCCTAAGACCTCTCACATTGGGCCAATCATTTGTAGCCGCTGGATTTGCCGGTCGGGTCCGGGCGGTCTTATGCTACAAAAGGGTCCAACTTCGTGTCTTAGTCGATTAATTACACCTAATTAATCACCCCCATATTTTGAATTAATTTTACCTAATTAATTCCAATTTAATGATGTACATAATTGACTCAATTATGTCCATCCACTTATGGTATGCAACATCATACCAATTTCACCACAATTTTGTTAACATGAATATTAACCCCATCGTTCCCCACGTAATACGCTAACATGACATACTTAAAAGGGAAGATTCATCACAAATACAATGGGTTCAACTTAGCATAACATTAGCCTCAACATGGGTTTTAAAGGTGTCAACTTGCATATATGACTATAGCATCAAACTCAACTAGCATAAATAATCAACCCAAACTTGCATGAATCACATATGTCATAAAGAGGGTAACTTGCATAGATGTTCATGTCATAGACCTATCATAAAGGGATAAACTTGCATACATGTCATAGGTCTAAAAAGGGATGAATTTGCATATGTTACTCATATCATAAAAAGGGGTAAACATGCATATGTATGCATATCATACAAAGGGGTAAACTTGCATATGTATGCATATCACACAAAGGTGTAAACTTGCACATGTTACTTGCATATAATCAAACACCAAACTTGCAAAACATGTCATATATGAACTTGCATATAATCAAACACCAAACTTGCATAACATGTCATATATGAACTTGCATATAATCAAACACCAAACTTGCATAGCATGTCATATATGAACTTGCATATAATCAAACACCAAACTTGCATAACATGGTGTCATAATGGATCAATGTTTATCATAGTGATTTGCATAACTTGCATCATGAACATATAGCATAAAACTTGCATAACTAGCATCATGGACATATAGCATAAAACTTGCATAACTAACATCATGAGCACATAGCATATGATAACATAACTTGCATTGATCCACATTCATAACCATAACCTCATTATATCCTATCATAATTAGTTTAGCAATTGCTTGCTAAAGGCATAGAAACTCACAACTTGTTGATTAGCACTCCTATGAAGAAGATTAAGTTGCTAGAGTTGATTAGAAGTTGATTTGAGAAGCTATCTTCTTCTAAAATTTGATGGAGGCTCCTTCTACTTGCATTTTGACGGCATGACGACATTGTATCTATTTTTAGTATGGATTAGGGTAGTCTTAGGGTGTATTTATATATTTAGATGTAATTTAGGCCCTTAGATTAACCCTAGATTAGGTTAGAGCCGTCAGATTTCGTCACAAGCCCCAAACACAGCCCAAAACCCGACCAATTCACTCAAATGGTGCACCAGGCAAAACTGCCCGGCCACCTGTGTCGACTCCCAAGTCGACAGGGCAGTCGACTTGGGTCTAGTCGTGTCGACTCCCAAGTCGACTCCCCAGTCGACTTGGGGTGTGGCGGGAATTTTCCCGCCTATCTTCATTTCTGCATTTGAAATCTGTTTTTCGAAATTTGAATTTTCTGAAAACTTCTTCGGGCCTTAATTGGGTCATACGGACTCCGATTTTCGAAAACTCGGACTCTATTTCGCGTATTTTTCCGAGACGAACGCAATGGCATAGCCCGTTTCCCCTGATTCAGATCTTAAAATTTATTTCTGCTCTGATTTATATTATGACAAGTTATTCAACATACGGGGTGTTACATTCTCCCCTACTTAAAGGATTTCGTCCCCGAAATCTCTAAGTCAAGAAGAACGTATCCTACCATCCAAACAACCATCTACTAAACCATCAAACACTGGCATCCATTGTTCTTAAAATTTCTAATGCTGTATGAACATATGCAAAAAGTGTGTGTATATGTTCCCTGTCTAATGCAAAATCAGGCGGTCTACTGATTCAGTTGACCTCCTTAATGCAAACCATGATAGTGCCATGCATCCAATATGTATGCGAAAGAACCCTATCGACACATACTATCTCTACATGAGTGCACAATCATTCACAATAAAAATGCATCATCCATATGACAACGCAACCATTATACATCCATTAATATAGCTACCTACACACAGTTATATGCAATATGCAACATGAAGTGACTGAGCCGATCTAGTGTCTAAAGTGTGTGTATATGCATCCACGAGCAACCACTAGCAAACACTTGCATCCACATGCATCCATCAATCATAACATGTCTCAAACACATGTTTCAACCATAGGTTTACCCTATCTAAAGGTCAAAGGTACTAACGAGAGGACATACTAAAGATAAGATAAGTACTAGACAAACGATAAAGGAGAAGTTAAAAGACATACCCTCAAAAAGAAATGGGTACAGTGAACGCATCTTCACTTCTGTCTCCCAAGTAGTGTTGCTCTCCTCATCTCCCCATTGCACTTTGACTAGTTTAACCTCTCTGTTTCTCAACTTCCTAATCTCTGACCCAAGGATCCGAGTAGGAGCTCGTCGAATCGTCGCATCACGCTCTACCTCCACTTCTCTAAGCAAGCTCGGCTCTACCACCTCCGCGGTCTCATGTAGGCACTTCCTCAAATGTGACACATGGAATACGTCATGTACACCACTAAGTCTCTCGGGTAAATCCACTCTATATGCCATCTGTCCAATCCTTTCCTTAATAGGAAACGGTCCTACAAACCTTGGTGCTAACTTCCCAACGGACCCAAAGCGAACAACATTCCGTAATGGAGATACTTTGACAAAGACCATGTCCCCAACATCAAACTCAAGATCTGTCCTCCTCTTATCCGCGTAAGATTTCTGCCTATCGTGCGCTGCTTTCATCCTTCTTCGAATCAAATCAATCTTTTCCGAAGTCTCTCTAACCATATCAGGCCCAAGCAAGATCTTATTCGTAGACTCCCACCAACATGTAGGTGATCGACAAGGCCTTCCATAAAGAGCTTCAAAAGGAGCCATACCAATACTAGACTGAAAGCTGTTATTATACGCGAATTCCACCAATGGAAGATGCTCTTCCCATGTACCTCCAAAATCTAAGATACATAGCCTCAAAAGGTCTTCTAGAATACGGTTCACCCTCTCGGTCTGGCCGTCCGTCCGAGGATGATATGCGGTGCTCAAACACAACTGAGTCTCTACCGCCTCTTGCAAACTCTTCCAAAACTCGCTAGTGAAGATAGGATCTCGATCGCTCACCATGCTAGAAGGTACACCATACAATCGAACTATCTCTCGAAGGTAAACTGAAGCTAGCCATGGAGCAGTCCTCTTACTCTTCACGGGTATGAAATGGGCGCTCTTAGTAAGTCTATCTACCACAACCCAAATTCCCGTATTACCCTTCCTCGATCTCGGTAACCCATCAATAAAATCCATCGAGACGCTATCCCATTTCCATTGCGGAACTTCCAATGGGTGAAGCAACCCACCGGGTTTCTTTTGCTCCGCTTTCACTTGTTGGCACACCAAAAATCTAGCGACATACTCGGCCACATCCTTCTTCATACCGTCCCAAAAGAAAACTCGCTTCATGTCTTGGTACATCTTCTCCCCACCGGGATGAATGATCATCTTCGAACGATGTGAATCATCAAGTATAGCCTTCCTCAAACCCTCATCTTGCGGTACACAAAGTCTACCGTCTCTACGGCGTGTCTCGTCCTCGACATGGGTCGAGCCCACAAAAATACATATGGGTTACTGGTTGAAATGGGCCCCCACAAGCTACCCACCTAAGCTTGTCCCTTTTCTAGTGCATCCCACTTAACCCTTTAATCATGTTTAATTACATGTTTCCACTTGGTTAAGTATTCTAATCGTATTTTCTATTGCCATCCAAGGCAACCCACTAGATTTCCACATGCCACCCAAGGCACCCACTTAACCCCTCATGCCCCACTACATGCTTATCTGGTTAAGTGTTTCTTAATTGATTAAGACCGTAACCTTTGTAAAGACCTCTCACATTAGACTGTCTTTTATGACAGCTGGATTTGCCAGTCGCGTCCGGGCAGCCTTACGCCATAACAGAGTCTAACCTCGTGTCTTTACACTTGTCACGTATTTAGTTTATGCCTAAGACCTCTCACATTGGGCCAATCATTTGTAGCCGCTGGATTTGCCGGTCGGGTCCGGGCAGTCTTATGCTACAAAAGGGTCCAACCTCGTGTCTTAGTCGATTAATTACACCTAATTAATCACCCCCATATTTTAAATTAATTTTCCCTAATTAATTCCAATTTAATGATGTACATAATTGACTCAATTATGTCCATCCACTTATGGTATGCAACATCATACCAATTTCACCACAATTTTTTAACATGAATATTAACCCCATCGTTCCCCACGTAATACGCTAACATGACATACTTAAAAGGGAAGATTCATCACAAATACAATGGGTTCAACTTAGCATAACATTAGCCTCAACATGGGTTTTAAAGGTGTCAACTTGCATATATGACCATAGCATCAAACCCAACTAGCATAAATAATCAACCCAAACTTGCATGAATCACATATGTCATAAAGAGGGTAACTTGCATAGATATTCATGTCATAGACCTATCATAAAGGGATAAACTTGCACACATGTCATAGGTCTAAAAAGGGATGAACTTGCATATGTTACTCATATCATAAAAAGGGGTAAACATGCATATGTATGCATATCATACAAAGGGGTAAACTTGCATATGTATGCATATCATACAAAGGTGTAAACTTGCACATGTTACTTGCATATAATCAAACACCAAACTTGCATAACATGTCATATACGAACTTGCATATAATCAAACACCAAACTTGCATAACATGTCATATATGAACTTGTATATAATCAAACACCAAACTTGCATAGCATGTCATATATGAGCTTGCATATAATCAAACACCAAACTTGCATAACATGGTGTCATAATGGATCAATGTTTATCATAGTGATTTGCATAACTAGCATCATGAACTTATAGCATAAAACTTGCATAACTAGCATCATGGACATATAGCATAAAACTTGCATAACTAACATCATGAGCACATAGCATATGATAACATAACTTGCATTGATCCACATTCATAACCATAACCTCATTATATCCTATCATAATTAGTTTAGCAATTGCTTGCTAAAGGCATAGAAACTCACAACTTGTTGATTAGCACTCCTATGAAGAAGATTAAGTTGCTAGAGTTGATTAGAAGTTGATTTGAGAAGCTATCTTCTTCTAAAATTTGATGGAGGCTCCTTCTACTTGCATTTTGACGGCATGACAACGTTGTATCTATTTTTAGTATGGATTAGGGTAGTCTTAAGGTGTATTTATAGATTTAGGATGTAATTTAGGCCCTTAGATTAACCCTAGATTAGGTTAGAGCCATCAGATTTCGTCACAAGCCCCAAACACAGCCCAAAACCTGACCAATTCACTCAAATGGTGCACCAGGCAAAACTGCCCGACCACCTGTGTCGACTCCCAAGTCGACAGGGCAGTCGACTTGAGTCTAGTCGTGTCGACTCCCAAGTCGACTCCCCAGTCGACTTGGGGTGTGGCGGGAATTTTCCCGCCTATCTTCATTTCTGCATTTGAAATCTGTTTTTCGAAATTTGAATTTTCTGAAAACTTCTTTGGGCCTTAACTGGGTCATACGGACTCCGATTTTCAAAAACTCGGACTCTATTTCGCGTATTTTTCCGAGACGAACGCAATGGCATAGCCCGTTTCCCCTGATTCAGATCTTAAAATTTAATTCTGCTCTGATTTATATTATAACAAGTTATTCAACATACGGGGTGTTACATGTATGTATGTATATATATATATACACACACACATACATACGTACATATAGGGCACAACTATTGTGACATAAAATTAAACACAGAATTAGAGACACAAAATGTAGACCGTAGGATTTGTTTGTCTTTATATGTGAGGTGGAATTCAAGGCGAGATCTTGTGGTTGATATTGCTTATGCATAAATTTGTGTCAACATTTTGTGTCTAAATAGACTTTCCCATATATATATATATATATATATATATATACATGTATATATATATACATGTTGTTGGCTCGCTTTTTTGATTAAGCCAGCCAGGATCATTTGTAAGAGGAAAGCAGGAAACCACGTTACCCAAGAATATGAAGGATCGGATCGCGCACCATCATCTCGTCCAGTATCGGATCGCGCACCATCGTCTCGTCCAGTATCGGATCGCGCACCATCGTCTCGCCCCCATCTCATCAGCGAGCGAGGCAGCCGGGCGATCCGATCGAAACATACATTGCTACCCCCGAGCGAACCGATCCGATCCCCTGGTGCATGGCGAACCCTCAGACCTGTTCAAACGCGAGCTAGTCTTCAGCGATCCGAATCGCATGGATCTGGCGACACGTGTCCCCAACCGTCATCTGGACCAATTCTCCCCATCTGCACGATCCGATTTTCAAGCAGATCACGACACCTGTCCCCAACGGCTAGTTTGACTGTTTCTTCAACGGTGGCGATGCGATCCGATGCTCTCGGGATTCGTGCCACGTGTCCACGATCCACCTGACAAAATCAGCTATAAATAGCCCAGAGCTTGGCATTTTTCGGGATCCTTTTGGCAATATTGAGTACTGAATCCGCCATTGTTGTCAAACTACTGAAATATTGAGAGAGATCATTGTTGTATTAGCTTTTAAAGCATAATCAATAAGATATAAAGTGGACGTAGGCTCGTTAACGCCGAACCACTATAAATTCTGAGTGTTATTTTCTTTTTCCTTGTTCTTCATTTGAAATTCTCTACTGTTCATAACAATTTGGGTGTTAGGTCCAAATTTCGATCTAACATTTTTGGTGCTTTCACTGAGAGACTCAGTCCTAAAGTTTCACTATTCGCTTCTTTGAGGATTCCAGCGATTCGGATATCATGGCTGGAAAAAGATCTAAAGTTTCGCAGACCAACGAAACGATTGAGGAGAGTGTGCACGAACTGGGCAACGAAGAAACTCTGGATCGCGGAGCGCAGGGGGCGATCCGATCCGACGAAGACACCTCGTTCCGAGTCGATGAGAACGAGACGATCCGTGCCACTGAAGGGGTTGTTACTCGATCCCGAGGCAACACCTCGCAGCCTCCGCGTACCACGACCACGAGTCGATCTCAGAGGGGCGCAGCGAATCGCCCTCCACGAACCGCAGCTATCCGAACTGATGGTCAGAATACAACTCGACCTGGAAAAGAACCTATGACCCACTCCTATCGTCCTGGAACCTCTGCTCGACCCGGTTCGAGCTCTTTGCGCATAAGAGAGAGTGATGATGACCACTATGATCCTGCCGCTCCTGTCACTGAGGGGGATCTTTCTCACTTCGTCGAAATGTGGGATAGGTTGTTTGATGAGTTGGCTGCCCAAAGGCAGGAAAGTTCCATCCTACGGCAAAATTTGACGGCTATGGATAGAAGACTTGATGAGCTAGCAAGGCAAAGAGCATCGTCGGTTCGTCCACTCACCCCAGTATATTCTTCTTCATCTGAAGAATCGCCGAGACCTCCGCGGCGACCGTATGAGAGAGCCGAAAACATAGAACAGCTTCGGTTCGGGACCCTGCCCTCACAGGAAGAAGAAGAACTAGGGGCGGGGCCCACAAACTGTAATGTGAATGGTCAAGCAACAGCTCTCAGGACTCGAGATATGAAGAGTCCTATGCATAACAGACCACCTCAGCCCCGTCGCCGCACGCATATTCATGATAACAGGGGGCAGCGAAGCCCTGTCCGAGCCCCGGATTTTGTAGCTACTCCCCGAAGAGAGATCAGAGAACCTCGTCGGGCTAGAGGCGCTGACCCTGAACCTCCTTTGACCAGTGCAAATGTCGCAGCCATGGTTCACCAGATTCTGGCCGACAGCCGTGGACAGTGGAACGAAGATTGGGGGATCGACCGCAGTCATACCCCTTTTACTGACGATATTTTGAATGAAACTTTTCCAAGGCGTTTCAACATGCCACAAATGAACCGATATGCGGGAAGATATGATCCTGTTCAGCACCTAATGAGATACTCTTGGTCGATGACCGCTGCCGCCGCTTCTGACGCGGTTAAGTGTAAAGCGTTTCCCATATTCCTGGAGGACGTGGCTTTGCTATGGTTTACTCGCCTGCCGGCGAGATCGATTTCTAGCTTCAGGGAGCTGAGCGAGAAGTTTGTAGAACAATTCCGTATCTACGCACAGAAGACAAAAAGCGTGATCGATTTATTTCTTGTCAAACAGCGACCAGGCGAGAGTCTAAAGATGTACCTGGATCGTTTCAACTTGGCCGCCACTGAGGTTAAAGATCCTCATGAACCGACCATTGTTGCAGCACTGATTGACGGAGTGGATAAGGACACTGAATTTGGGAGGTACTTGGCAGGCAAACCGCCCCACATCAGAGAGTTATTCTATGAGAAAGCCAATGTACATCTACGCCGGGAAGAGGTATACGCAAACCGAAAGGTTAAAACAACTGATAAGGAGGAAATTCAGAGCAATGTCGCCATCAAACAGACTGGAGACAGCTCGGGGAAAGTTGAAGTTAACGTCGGAAATCAGAATCAGGGTGGTCGCCAACCAGGTAACAACAATAACAATGGTAACGACAACAACGGGAAAAGGGGCCGAGGGAACGACTCCCAGAGAAGGACTCGTCCCAGGGCCTTTGAAAGTTATACACCCATAAGTGATACTCTGGAAAATATCTTCATGGATGCGTACGAAGTCCTCCAAAATAAGAGGCCACCTCCTAGAGAGTCGACAGAGAAAGAGCGTGAGACAGGGAAGTTTTGTCTCTTTCATCAAATTCACGGCCATTCGACGAATGAATGTCGTCACCTGAGGGATGTAGTCGAAAGGCTGCTTCGAGAAGGGAAGCTAGATGAATACAGAGTAACGCCTAGGGACAGGGGGCAAGCAGTGCAGGCCCCGAATCAGAATCAAAATCAACTTGCTGCTGGGCCGACTGCTCAGCAAAAAGGAAAGAATATTGTTATCAATACCGTGATCGGTGGACTTTATCTTGCTGGGCACAGTTCCAAAGCATTAGATCAATACGTCAATGCAGCCAAACAACACCTCGAGGTGGGGGAATGTAGCAACCCCGAGGACAGTATCCCGGTGAAGCAGCAGAAGATGATGACCGATTACGTTGTTTTCCGAGAACGAGAAAGCATCGGAGTCCATGCTCCAACTGAAGATCCACTTGTAATTACGATACCCATTGGGCCAGCCACTGTTCATAAGGTTCTGTTGGACAACGGGAGTTCCGTTAATATTCTTTTCAAAAAGGCCTTTGAACAGATGAATCTTGAAATAAAAGACTTGAAGCCCTGCCAAGGATGGATCCGTGGATTCAACGGAGCATCCACCGCTCCAATGGGTTATGTAGAGTTGCCAGTTACACTTGGGGAAGGAGAACGTCAGAGAGTGAGAATCCTTCCCTTTGTGGTTTTGGATGTTGAATCGCTATACAATGCCTTCTTGGGCCGACCGGCCCTCGCAAAGTTCAGAGCCTGTATAGCCCCTTGGTGCTTGTTATTGAAATTCCCCACAGAAGCTGGCATTGGTATCGTCAGAGGGGATCAAGTTGCCGCGCGAGCATGTTATGTTGCCGAACTAAAGTTACTTCGCAACGGAGGGGATATCGAAACTAAAGGCACTTCTCCCCCTTCGGGGACGGAGACCTTATAGCAACCAAAGAGGATAATCGTCGGAGAGTTGCTCAGAGAGATGCCCGAGGATATAGATCCCAGAGAGGATCAAGAACCCGGGGGCAGAATGGCGACTCCCAACGAGGCAACTGTGGATGTACCAATCGATGACAGTGACCCGGAGAAGGTCCTTAAGATTGGATCCCAGTTAAGTCCGAATCTTGCTGAAGAATTGACGAATTTCTTAAAGAACAACTTGGATGTATTTGCTTGGACCCACGCGGACATGTGCGGGATATCCCCATCAATCATGAGCCATTCTTTGAGCATTAACCCCAAACATCCTCCAGTAAAGCAAAAAAGGCGAATGCTGGGCCTAGAGAGGTCCGCTGCCTTGAAAGAAGAGGTTGGAAAGCTAAAGAGTAATGGGTTTATCAGAGATTCAAGCTACCCAGACTGGATTTCGAATCCAGTCCTGGTAAAGAAGGCCAACGGGAAGTGGCGAACGTGTATCGACTTCTCGGATTTGAACAAAGCTTGTCCAAAAGATAGTTTCCCATTACCTCGAATTGACCAGTTGGTAGACTCGACGGCAGGTCACGAGCTTCTCTCATTTATGGATGCTTATTCAGGATACAACCAAATTCCAATGCATGTTCCAGATCAAGAGCATACTAGTTTTATCACTGATCTGGGATTATATTGTTATGTGGTAATGCCCTTTGGTTTGAAGAACGCAGGCGCTACGTACCAACGTTTGGTCAACAGAATGTTTTATAACCAAATCGGGAAAACAGTGGAAGTATACGTCGACCATATGTTGGTTAAATCCAAGCAATCCCCTCAACACACTACTGACTTGGCAGAGATGTTCGGCATTCTTCGAAAGTATGGAATGAAACTCAATCCAACCAAATGTTCATTCGGTGTTGCTTCTGGAAAATTCTTGGGATTCATTGTCAGTTCGCGCGGTATCGAGATTAATCCAGACCAGATCGCGCAATCAGAAACATTCAGGAACCTAGGCAAATTAGGGATGTGCAAAGCCTTGCCGGAAAGGTGGCCGCACTAAGCAGATTTATCTCCAGGGCTACGGATAAGTGCATCCCATTCTTTGAATTAATAAAGCGAGGAAAACGCCACTTTAAATGGACACCTGACTGCGTAGAAGCGTTTCAGAATTTGCTCAGGCACTTGGAGAAACCTCCAATTCTATCTAAACCAATAGATCACGAGGATTTATTCGTGTATTTGGCAGTGTCATCCCATGCGATCAGCTCAGCGTTGGTAAGGGAAGAGGATAAGGTCCAAAGAACTGTGTATTATGTGAGCAAAAAATTGACAGCAGCAGAGCGTAATTATCCACGAGTAGAGAAACTGGCGTATAGTTTACTGATTGCCTCCAGAAAACTTCGGCACTACTTTCAGGCACATCTTATTACCATATACACTGATCATCCACTCAAGCAAGTTTTACAGAGACCGGAGGCATCTGGAAGGTTACTCAAATGAAATATTGAGTTAAGTCAATTTGACTTGAACTTTCAGCCCAGACAGTCAATTCGGGGGCAAGTGATAGCCGACTTCATAGCAGAGTTCACTGTTCCTGAAGAAGACATAGCAAACGAAGAAGTGGAACCTTCAAAGTTACTTTTTGATCCTGATGCCTGGAGATTGTATACTGATGGCGCTAGGAACGACGAAAGATCCGGCGCTGGAATAGTACTTCAAACCCCCGAGAAACGATTGATAACCTATGCCATTCGAATGGAGTTTCAGGCGACTAACAACGATTCCGAATATGAAGCTCTGATAGCTGGATTAAAGATTGCAAAGGATCTAGAAGTCACAAAGCTGAACATCTTCTGCGACTCCAAGTTAGTTGTGAATCAAGTCACTGGAAGATTCCAAGCTAAGAGTGCAAGATTGATTCTATACTTAAAGAAAGTGAAAGAACTGCTGAATGAGTTTGATCACTACAGCATATCTCATATTCCGCGGTCAGAAAATCAGCAGGCAGACAAGTTGGCAAAGATGGCTAGTTCTAACGATCCTGAAGTGGTGGGGCTAGCCCCCGTTGAAGTACTCCGGTCCCCCAGCATTGATCAGATAGAAATCGACCTAGTACTAGAGACGGAACCAGAAAGGGAGTCCTGGATGACCCCTATAAAGAATTTCCTAATGGATGGAGCGCTTCCGACCAAGAAAAGCGAGAGGCGTAAAGTGATTCGTAAAGCCACCTGATACGTTCTGCAAGGCGGAGTTCTTTATAGACAAGGGTTTTCAATGCCCCTCCTTTGGTGTATAGCCCACGATGACATCAAACGTGTGCTGCAAGAAGTCCACGAAGGCGAATGTGGCGACCACACTGGAGGGCAAACTTTGGCGAAAAAGGTATTGCGGCATGGTTATTTCTGGCCCACCATAAACAAGGATGCAGTAAGATATGCACGACGATGTGATGCGTGCCAGAGATTTTCAAAGATACCTAGAGCGCCTCCAAGTCAGTTAAAAACAATGATGAGTCCATGGCCGTTTGCTATGTGGGGAATTGATATCATAGGAAGTCTCCCCATAGCAAGGGGCGGAGCAAAGTTCGCTATTGTGGCCGTAGATTATTTCACTAAGTGGGTCGAGGCGGAACCACTAACTACAATCACAACTAAACGAGTGATCAACTTCATCGTGAGAAACATCATCTGTCGATTTGGGATTCCAAAGATTGTGATAACAGACAACGGGACTCAGTTCGATAGTGCTGAATTCAGAAACTTCTGCCAAAAATACCACATCGAGAATCGGTACACCTCCGTGGCACACCCACAATCAAACGGGCAAGTCGAAGCTGCAAATAAAGTAATTAAGTCCATTCTGAAAAGAAGAATGAAGTGGGCTAGAGCCATGTGGGCTGATGAATTGCCCTTGGCGCTATGGGCCTACAGGACGACATATAAATCAGCGACAGGACATACCCTGTTCTCCCTTGCTTTTGGAACGGAAGCAGTCATCCCGGTTGAGATAAAGGTACCTTCTCATCGGGTGACCTATTATGATCCAATGACCAATAATGAATTGCTCCTTGAGTCCCTGGATATGATCGAAGAAAAGAGGGATGAAGCAGACCTGCGTGCCCTAAGATGCAAACAACAGGTCGCCCGATATTACAACAAAAAGGTCCGAGCCCAAACCTGGGAACCCGGAGATTTGGTTCTGAAACGTGTCTTTCCACCCCCAACTCATATGGGAGCGAAGTGGGAAGGACCGTACTCTATTCTCAGCAAGCTTGATAACGGAACCTTCAAGATGGCAACCGTAGATGGAAAGGAAATCCCCAGAGTGTGGAATGCCCAACATTTACGGCCATATTTAACATGAGAAGTTTCAAATTTATTCTTTTGCTTTGTTAAAAAACTATGTACAGGGCATGACTTGCCTAGAACAGTCTAATTCCTTAAAGCAAGAGATTATAAAGTGGACGTAGGTCATGATTCGACCGAACCACTATAAAAATACTGTGTGACATTTACCTTTATTGCATCTTTATTTATTTGCTCATGAAAAATCAATGTGAATAATGCAGGTACCCGAAGTCCGGTGCCAACGGTTCCTCTCGTAAACTAATCAGAGGAACCCAAAGCTTGGGCAAAGGCTCCAACTGCTTGTCCGACTAGCTTTAATCTACGGAGCACGGGTTAAAGCACACATCAAGGATGAGTTTGATGAGAATGCATGATTACAGACTGCGTGATCCGTGACTCTAACTCTCCAGAGAGGGAGAGAGTATAAAAGCGTCTCCGATTGAGCGCTGAGAAAGAGCTCCTTTCCCGCTGAAGGATCGGGGAGCGAGTGAATCGCTGAGCTCGAACTCTAACTCTCCAGAGAGGGAGAGAGTATAAAAGCGTCTCCGATTAAGCGCTGAGAAAGAGCTCCTTTCCCGCTGAAGGATCGGGGAGCGAGTGAATCGCTGAGCTCGAACTCTAACTCTCCAGAGAGGGAGAGAGTATAAAGGCGTCTCCGATTGAGCGCTGAGAAATAGCTCCTTCCCCGCTGAAGGATCGGGGAGCGAATGAATCGCCAAGCGCAAAACTCTAACTCTCCAGAGAGAGAGACAGTACAAAAGCATCTCCGATTGAGCGCTGAGAAAGAACTTATTCCCTGCTAAAGGAATGAGGGTTGACTGAACTACTGATATCCCATGAAATCTCTTATACCCCCGTATTCAGAAATAGGGGGCAACTTGTCGTCAGTACTAATCAGTCCCTAGTAAACCCCAGTCAGATGCTACGGTAACAACTGATTGGGGGGCACCAAGCACTCATATGCAAACACTAAACTTTGATACAACAGTGTAACATAGCATGAACATTCTTCTTCCTGTTGATTGACTGATTTATAATTATTAATAGTTGGCTAACGACTAAACATGGAAAGTTTCTATGAATACAGGTACATAATGATGTAAGGAGAGATAAATCCTTGTTTATATACTACGAATCAACAAAGTGAAAAACAACCTAGAAACAAAAGTGAGGACCAGTCTCACGATTACACTTCCTGGCCAGTGAAAAACCTAAAGACAAAATATCAACAAACTACAAACATCCTATTTACGCTTTGATTTCTTCTCTTGCTTCTGCCTCTCCAGCCTCTCCTTGTCGGCTTCAGATGGATCCCCCCTTCTTCCTCTTCCGCTTGTCTACAAGGGGAACATCCGACTCCTCTGAGGTCTCCTCTTCCACCTCTTTCCTCTTGCTTCTACTAGAGAGGGAAGCCGGGAAGTCATCAGGGTTTGCGAAGTGAAGCTGCCGGCTGATGGACTTGGGCTGGATTTTCACAATCATCCCAGTTTTGGGATCGAATTCTGCAAGAGGGACTACGTCTAAAGCCTCATCTCCCACTTTCTTTGAAACCAACTCTTTCTCTTGTCTGGCTTTTCGACTGGCCAGAGGTTCCTTGTCATCATCATCGTCGGTCTTTTTGGTGCCGATAATGTCCTCTTCGTCATCCACATGACGACCATCCAAGTCTTTTAAAGCTTCGATAGTCTCAGCATCTTTGGATACATCGGTGCTAGGCGCCGGGATGCTTCCTTCTACTGTTGTGACCACGACCCGCTCTGAAACATCAATACCAGCACCCGGCAGGGTAGTCTCCTTCTCCACTTCTCTCTCTTTTTCAGCACCCTTGTTGACGGGCTCGCCACCTGCATTACGAGAGACACACATTACTAATTCAATTGGTTGTTCTGCCAGACGACGACAATTCGCAATTGCTTTAGCAAATTGCGGGGAAAAGAGAGAGATACCTTCAGCAGATGCTCCCTCTTGAGTAGTTTTGTAACAACCCGTATTTTCAATAATCTGTTATAACATAAATTGAGGCAGAATTAAATTATAAAATCTGAATCAAGGGAAACGGGCTATGCCATTGCGTTCGTCTCGGAAAAATACGCGAAATAGAGTCCGAGTTTTCGAATATCGGAGTCCGTATGACCCAGTTAAGGCCCATTGAAGTTTGTAGAAAATTTCTAAGTAAAAACAGATTTAAATTTGAAATTAAAAACATGGGCTAGGGCAAACTGGGCAGGCGGGAAAAATTCCCGCCCAGGACCCCATGTCGACAGGCCTGTCGACAGGGGTCTAGGCATGTCGACTGCCCTGTCGACAGCCCTGTCGACAGGGGATAGCCAGGCAGATTAGCCTGGCGCACCACTTTGGTTTGGGCTTGGTTGTGTGGTCTGGTTCTAGAGAATTCTGAAATCTGACGGGCCAAAACTATCCTAGGGTTAATCCTAGGGCTAAAAACACTCTAATCTTCTATAAATAAGCCTCTAATCCTACCCTAAAACCCCATTAATCATTCTTGCAACCAAACTATGCCAAAATCCATCCTCTCATGGCCTCCACCCTCTTCATACAATTCCTAATTTAATTCCTAAGTAATTTTCCATGCATACAAGCATATTTAGGCTTGTATGATCCTCCTTAGCTTGCATTAAAGGCTTGTTTTTCAATTGGCATCATAAAGGAGGAGTCTTGATCAAGTTTGCTTGCATTTGGGGGTTTTATTTAGTTGCATAAGGGGTTTCTTGCATTTGTTATACTCATTTGAGTCCGCATAAGCATTGTAAGCCCTCTTACCTTCACTTTACAAACTCTAAAGTTAATATGTGGTGAAAGTTGAGATTTATGTGAGTTTAGTTGATTATGCATGCTTATGCGAACTCACTATACCATGTTTTACATGTTTCATAAGTTATGCATGCATATGCGAGTTTACTATGCCATGTTCTACATGTTTAATGGATTATGCATGTTTATGCAAGTGTGCTAAGCCATGATTTGCAAGTTAATTGAGTTATGCATGTATACTAAGCCATGATTTGCAAGTTTAACAAGTTGTGCATGTTTATGCAAGTTTAAAATGACAAGTTGTGCATGTTTTGACAAGTTGTGCATGTTTATGCAAGTTTAAAATGACAAGTTGTGCATGTTTTGACAAGTTGTGCATGTTTTGACAAGTTGTGCATGTTTATGCAAGTTTAAAATGACAAGTTGTGCATGTTTTGACAAGTCGTGCATGTTTTGACAAGTTGTGCATGTTTTGACAAGTTGTGCATGTTTATGCAAGTTTAAAAATGACAAGTTGTGCATGTTTGACGAGTTATGCATGATTAAGCTAATATGCAAGTTCACTATGCTAAGTTATGCAAGTTTAACATGTTATGCATGTTTATGGTAATATGCAAGTTCACTACGCTAAGTTGTGCAAGTCTAACATGTTATGCATGATTGTTGTGCAAGTTTATCATGTATGTTGTGCCAAGTTCCCTCTTCCTATCCTTTATGCGTTACTACGAATATGTAAGCGATAGAATGACGTTGGGGGTTTGGGGTAAACTTAAAATACATGAAAATATAAGATTGGGAATTTACCTATTAAGTTAGGTCTACCCCTTGGGAATTTACCTATTAAGTTAGGTCTACCCAAGTAATTGTTTGACTTGTGATTATGTTTTGAAATGAAGTGGACATGACACTTAGAAAACATAAGTGTGGCCAACTCGAGGTTGGGTTGAGTTTGTAGCGTAATTCTACCCGGAACCGACCGGCTTAACTAGTGGCTACAAACAATAGGACCCAATGTGAGAAGTTGGTCATGGGGTGCCAAGACCCGAGGTTAGACCAAGTTGTGGTGTAAAGCTACCCGGACCCGCCCGGCCTAACTAGTAACCACAACAAGGTCTAATGTGAGAGGTTAAGGTGCATTAAATTAATTAATGCCTCATGATTAGGGTTAAGTCAGGGTCCACTAATACTTAACCAATTTGGGGATTCGAGGATTAGATGGGGTTAAGTAGTTACACTTAACTAATTTAATCCAGGATTAGTGAGGGGTTAAAACCACACTTAACCCTCTTAGAAACCCTAGCAACGTGGTCTGTTCCAGCAGTAATCCCAGTTTGGTATCATTCACAACCCTAGAGGCTAGGCTAGGGCGGGGCACGATTACTGGACTGATGTAAGCGACCAAAGCGACGGCTGAGTGGTACAGCGGTGCGGGTCCGGCGGGCTACGGACGTGCACGTAGTCCGATGTTGGACAAACTCGAGGCACGGGTACCAGTAGGCTTAGACTGTGCATTATTGCTTAAGTGTCTGGGGTTGACACCCGAGGGCCTGATACACCCAAAGGTGGACCCAGCACAGTCTAACTACATCCATGTGGGCCGTATGGACACCAACACTTGACGTGTTAGGTTTATAGGGAGCCGATCGACTAGACCGTTGGGCTGGACCTTGTATTAAGGTCACCTCATGTTATTGGGCCAAAGCTTGGGCCAAGGGATCAATATCTGTTATGTTGGGTTGCTAGTACACCGTGGTGCAAAAACTTAGCCATGTTTTATGCGATGACACCTCTATCTATCTTGTAATTAATTTACCATGCCAGTATGCTGTTATCTATGATCATCTCAGTTCCCATCATGATGTTAACTTTATTAGTTTATAGATTGATCATAGCAGGGCTTACTCAGTCTTTTTGACTGACCCGTTTTGTTTCGCCTCTTTTCTTCCGTTCCCCCCCCCCCCCCCCCCAGGTTCTCAGGAAGGGAATACAGGAGCCTAGCTTGGATCTTAGCTGCTTTCTTGGATAGCTCATGTATGCTTTGGACTTGGGCTTGCTATGGTTTCTTCCACTTTGGGGATAACTACTTTTATGTTTTCTTTTTCAGTTTCAGATGATGTCATTTCATGTACTAGACTTGTTTATTTGGGAAATTGACATTATGATGTAGCAGACTTGTTTTTGAAATAGTTTAAAAGTCTTCCGCTGTTTATTTACTTACTCTGTTTATTTACATATATGTATATGTCATGTCCTGCCTTGCTATATCATTATGCATGTTTACCAATAATGCCCCTCCAAAGCTAGTGCATTCCCTTGCGAGTGACCCTGGCGGAGGTGGGGTGTTACATTTGGTATCAGAGCATATGGTTTACGAGAAGGGATAAAAAGGTTTTAAAAACTTTTGAAAAACTATTTTCAAAACCAAGTATAAAGTATTTTCCAGAGAAAAGTCTAGTAGTTTTTAAAAGGCTATTCCCCAAAAGCCATCAGCACTATCCTTTGACTCCTCGTTTAAACTCTTTTCTTTTCGTTTCCAGCATGTCTGATAATCTCATCTTGCCCGAAGGAGTAACGATGCCCGATTGGTTTCGTCGGTACTTGGAAGTCACGGCACCGGTCCCGGGTGTCCCTAATGTTGTCTCCCCAGTCGAGGCCGCTGTTCCTCCTCCTCCTCCCGTAGCTGATGTTCCTCTTCCCCCTCAGCCTCCACAAGCGGATTTCGCGGAAACTTGCAAGAACTTTAAGAGGATGGGTGGCAAGAATTTTAATGGAACCGAGACTTTTGTAGAGGCAAGGAATTGGTTGAAAGAGACCGAAGATCTTTTAGCCACCTTTGATATAGGTGACCGCAGGAAGGTTTTATTAGCAGTATGGTTGCTAAAGGAAGAAGCTGCACGTTGGTGGGTAGTCACCACCGCAACCAGGCCAATTGAGACTTGGGATGACTTTAGAGGAAGGTTTGGACTGAGATTCTTATCACTGAAGCAAGGGGACATGACTATTAGGGAATACATAGATAAGTTTAATCAACTGGCTCGTGTCAATTTAGACTTGGTTAATACAGCTCAGAAGAAGGCCCTACACTTTGCTCTAGGATTAAACGAGCCATTACATGGTTTGGCCATGTCTCATATACCCTTGGGGGCGACTTTCGAGAATTTGGTGAATTTGGCCCTACTTCAAGAAGAAGATAACAATGACAAGAAAGAGGTCAAGGCGAATGAGTCTCAAGACAAGAGAGTAAATTCCGAGAAACGGGGCAAGAATAACCACAACCGCAAGAACAAGCCAAGAGGGAATAGGAAGTGCAACTTCTGTGGTAAAGTTGGACATATAGCCAAGGAATGTAGGAAGAAGGAAAAGAGAAAGCGGGGCGAATGCTTCATTTGTGGTGAGTTTGGACATTTCAGCAAGGATTGCCCGAGGAAACAAGGGCAAGGCCAGACTAAGTGTGCAGGACTATCTGGAGGGCGAGTTCATCCCCTCAGCACCAGCTTAAGATAGAGGTAGTGTTTCTGTTGAAAATCTTGTTTACATTTTCTGGTTTTCCCTGTTCGAACTTTGTTTGATTCTGGCACATCGCATAGTTTTATTTCATCTGATCCAGTTTTGCACCTAAGTACTAGTGTAGTTGATGATCCCGTATGTGTTTCAAATCCAATTGGGGGTTCTTCCCGTTTGTCTGTGGTCTGGGTGGATTTGAAAATTTCTATCTTGAGTATTGAATTCTCGTGGGATGTTTTATTCTCAGTTTCAGGGGATATGGGTTGGTTTTGGGCATGGAATGGTTGTCCGGTTTTGGAGCCATTCTGGGGTTTTGTATATAGGGGTGTGAGGCTCATGACTCGCCTCGGTAATACCCTAGAAATTTCTAGCAACCCTATGGGTCCCGTCATGATTGTTATCTTGAGTCCCTCAACTCGTCTATCGATAGTTTGCAATCTGTGAGGGTGGTCCGAGAACATCCTGATATCTTGGGGGAAGTGAAGGGGTTACCCTTAGACGTGGGATAGATTTCCGCATTATCCGGTTGGTAATACCAAGCCAGTTTCGTGGCCGGTTAGGCACATGACCTCACGAGGTGAGAGTTAAGAAAGCAAGTCAAGGAGTTGCTTGAGAAGAACTTCCTGAGACGAAGCATTTTCGAGTAGGGTGCTCCAGAAGTATTCGTTACTGATGTGGACAGTTTGTTTCGCTTATGTGTTGATTATCGTGAGAGGAATAGATAACCGTTACCAAGGATCAATGATTTGTTTGATCAGCTTGTAGGAGCATCTGTTTTCTTTTGATCTAGCTACCAGATTCCGTCAGCTTAGGATGGCTGAGGATGGAATTGACAAGACTGCGTTTAGGACTCTAGATGGATTTTTTTTAGAATGGCTAGTCATGCTATTTGGTTTGACTAAGGCACCCGCATATTACGTGAACTTGATGGGTAGGGTGTTTAGGGAGTCCTTGAACAAGTTTGTCATGGTCGTCGTAGACGATATTTTGATCTCCTCAAAAGAACGAGGAGGAACATGCTATACATCTCAAGGAGGAGATGGATATGCTTAGAGCCACCAGTTGAAGGTCAAGTTCTCCAAATATCACTTTGGGGGAAAGAAGTTGGACTTCTTGGGCACATAATTCCTAAGTAAGGCTTAGCGGTGGATTCCGTTAAAGCGATTACGGTTTAAGACCGGAAAGCTCTGAGAAGGGCAATTGAAGTAAGAAGCTTCCTCCGTTTGGCTAGTTAGTTAGCATTCCCGGAGCTTAGGCTTCCTCTTCTGGATCAAGAAGGGGGTTTCACAGGAAGAAAGACCTGCAGTTAGTCAAGAACATGGACCAGTTGATTCAAGGCGAGATGTTAAGTCACCACACTAGATATATTATAGATGACAAGGGATGACTAAGGCACGATGAGAGATTATGTGTTCCTCGAGTGAAAGACTTGGTAAAGAAGGTTCTTGGAGATGCGCATCACTCGAGGAGGTGGCCGAGTTGGTTTCAGGATACATGTCGTGCCACCAGGTTGAGGCCAAGTCATAGAAGCCCAGTGGGCCATTACCTCCATTGGAAGTTTCGCAAGGGAAGTGTGAAAACATCTCGATAGATTAGGTGGATAAATTACCTAGATCAAAGAAAGGAAATACGGGTAGGTTGGTCATAATAGGTAGACTCACGAAGAGTGCTCATCTCAGTCCGGTGAAGAGCGAGAGGACTGCATCATGGTTAGCAACGGTTTACCCTCAAGAAGTTGGCCAGTTTTGAAATAGCCTACAGGAAGCCATGAGTAGGCAACTGAATCTAGGTATGACCTATCACTCATAGGCAGATGGTTCATTTCGATTTAAGCACGAGTTATAGAGAATCACGTTTATAAGGGCAACTAGCAACGTGGATTGGTATTTTCAAGGAAAGTTTTGCTGCGTGAAATACTTTATAGTAAGTAGGCGAGATCCAGGATTCACTAGTGAATTTTGGAGAGCTTGCATGTAATCATAAGGTTACAGTTGGGTTTAAGCCAAGTATACAGAAAGAAGAATAAGTGGAAAAGAAAGACGAGAGGCGATAATGAAATGAGTTCCAACTCGAATTTGGGAAATAGGAGTTAGGAAGCCAAGGAATCATGAAGTGAAAGATAGTCAAAGCACAGTTGAGTTAAGCTCAAGGAAACGTGACTAAGAAGAGTAAAGACTAGATACGCGCATCATATCTCTTTTTAAGAGTGCATCCTTTATCCTTGTTTTTCTGTGAAGCTTGCTTGAAAAATTATCTTTTATATACCCTCTCGGTCCCATTCTCGATCTTATTTCTGTTGTGAACTCCATAAGGGGGTTAAGACTCATCGGTTAGTACTATATGTCAAAGTTTGAATGGATTTCTTGTAATCCAAAAAGGAGTTTGTCTAGTTTATCTAGTTTATCTAGTTTATCGTGTCTATCTTGTCATGAGAAGCTTAGGTAGAAACCCTTTGGATGAAACATGTATTTGAAGCATGTTATGCTTGATGATTGCAAGTGGTTGCTCGTGGATGCATTATACACGATTAGGCACTAGATCGGCTCGCACACTCCTCATATTGCATATGCATGAGTGTTTATGCTTATTCATGGATGGAAATTGTGTGTTATCACATGGATGTTGCATATGGTTGAATGTTATGTGCACTCATATAGATACTATGAATTTAGGAATTTGCATACATATGGATTCATTTCACTGACATACATATGCATTAAGGAGGTTTACTGTATCAGTAACCGCCTGATCTTTGCATTAGATAAGTACATATACACACACTTTTGCATATGTTCATACCACATTTAGAATCTTTTAAGGACAATGATTGCTCGTGGATGATGCTTTGAGTAGATGGATGATTGGATGGTAGGATACGTTCTTCCTAACTTGAAGATTTCGGGGACGAAATCCTTTAAGGAGGGGAGAATGTAACAACCCGTATTTTCAATAATCTGTTATAACATAAATTGAGGCAGAATTAAATTATAAAATCTGAATCAAGGGAAACGGGCTATGCCATTGCGTTCGTCTCGGAAAAATACGCGAAATAGAGTCCGAGTTTTCGAAAATCGGAGTCCGTATGACCCAGTTAAGGCCCATTGAAGTTTGTAGAAAATTTCTAAGTAAAAACAGATTTAAATTTGAAATTAAAAACATGGGCTAGGGCAAACTGGGCAGGCGGGAAAAATTCCCGCCCAGGACCCCATGTCGATAGGCCTATCGACAGGGGTCTAGGCATGTCGACTGCCCTGTCGACAGCCCTGTCGACAGGGGGTAGCCAGGCAGATTAGCCTGGCGCACCACTTTGGTTTGGGCTTGGTTGTGTGGTCTGGTTCTAGAGAATTCTGAAATCTGACGGGCCAAAACTATCCTAGGGTTAATCCTAGGGCTAAAAACACTCTAATCTTCTATAAATAAGCCTCTAATCCTACCCTAAAACCCCATTAATCATTCTTGCAACCAAACTATGCCAAAATCCATCCTCTCATGGCCTCCACCCTCTTCATACAATTCCTAATTTAATTCCTAAGTAATTTTCCATGCATACAAGCATATTTAGGCTTGTATGATCCTCCTTAGCTTGCATTAAAGGCTTGTTTTTCAATTGGCATCATAAAGGAGGAGTCTTGATCAAGTTTGCTTGCATTTGGGGGTTTTAATTAGTTGCATAAGGGGTTTCTTGCATTTGTTATACTCATTTGAGTCCGCATAAGCATTGTAAGCCCTCTTACCTTCACTTTACAAACTCTAAAGTTAATATGTGGTGAAAGTTGAGATTTATGTGAGTTTAGTTGATTATGCATGCTTATGCGAACTCACTATACCATGTTTTACATGTTTCATAAGTTATGCATGCATATGCGAGTTTACTATGCCATGTTCTACATGTTTAATGGATTATGCATGTTTATGCAAGTGTGCTAAGCCATGATTTGCAAGTTAATTGAGTTATGCATGTATACTAAGCCATGATTTGCAAGTTTAACAAGTTGTGCATGTTTATGCAAGTTTAAAATGACAAGTTGTGCATGTTTTGACAAGTTGTGCATGTTTATGCAAGTTTAAAATGACAAGTTGTGCATGTTTTGACAAGTGGTGCATGTTTTGACAAGTTGTGCATGTTTATGCAAGTTTAAAATGACAAGTTGTGCATGTTTTGACAAGTCGTGCATGTTTTGACAAGTTGTGCATGTTTTGACAAGTTGTGCATGTTTATGCAAGTTTAAAAATGACAAGTTGTGCATGTTTGACGAGTTATGCATGATTAAGGTAATATGCAAGTTCACTATGCTAAGTTATGCAAGTTTAACATATTATGCATGTTTATGGTAATATGCAAGTTCACTACGCTAAGTTGTGCAAGTCTAACATGTTATGCATGATTGTTGTGCAAGTTTATCATGTATGTTGTGCCAAGTTCCCTCTTCCTATCCTTTATGCGTTACTACGAATATGTAAGCGATAGAATGACGTTGGGGGTTTGGGGTAAACTTAAAATACATGAAAATATAAGATTGGGAATTTACCTATTAAGTTAGGTCTACCCCTTGGGAATTTACCTATTAAGTTAGGTCTACCCAAGTAATTGTTTGACTTGTGATTATGTTTTGAAATGAAGTGCACATGACACTTAGAAAACATAAGTGTGGCCAACTCGAGGTTGGGTTGAGTTTGTAGCGTAATTCTACCCGGAACCGACCGGCTTAACTAGTGGCTACAAACAATAGGACCCAATGTGAGAAGTTGGTCATGGGGTGCCAAGACCCGAGGTTAGACCAAGTTGTGGTGTAAAGCTACCCGGACCCGCCCGGCCTAACTAGTAACCACAACAAGGTCTAATGTGAGAGGTTAAGGTGCATTAAATTAATTAATGCCTCATGATTAGGGTTAAGTCAGGGTCCACTAATACTTAACCAATTTGGGGATTCGAGGATTAGATGGGGTTAAGTAGTTACACTTAACTAATTTAATCCAGGATTAGTGAGGGGTTAAAACCACACTTAACCCTCTTAGAAACCCTAGCAACGTGGTCTGTTCCAGTAGTAATCCCAGTTTGGTATCATTCACAACCCTAGAGGCTAGGCTAGGGCGGGGCACGATTACTGGACTGATGTAAGCGACCAAAGCGACGGCTGAGTGGTACAGCGGTGCGGGTCCGGCGGGCTACGGACGTGCACGTAGTCCGATGTTGGACAAACTCGAGGCACGGGTACCAGTAGGCTTAGACTGTGCATTATTGCTTAAGTGTCTGGGGTTGACACCCGAGGGCCTGATACACCCAAAGGTGGACCCAGCACAGTCTAACTACATCCATGTAGGCCGTATGGACACCAACACTTGACGTGTTAGATTTATAGGGAGCCGATCGACTAGACCGTTGGGCTGGACCTTGTATTAAGGTCACCTCATGTTATTGGGCCAAAGCTTGGGCTAAGGGATCAATATCTGTTATGTTGGGTTGCTAGTACACCGTGGTGCAAAAACTTAGCCATGTTTTATGCGATGACACCTCTATCTATCTTGTAATTAATTTACCAGGACAGTATGCTGTTATCTATGATCATCTCAGTTCCCATCATGATGTTAACTTTATTAGTTTATAGATTGATCGTAGTAGGGCTTACTCAGTCTTTTTGACTGACCCATTTTGTTTCGCCTCTTTTCTTCCGTTTCCCCCCCCCCCCCAGGTTCTCAGGGAGGGAATACAGGAGCCTAGCTTGGATCTTAGCTGCTTTCTTGGATAGCTCATGTATGCTTTGGACTTGGGCTTGCTATGGTTTCTTCCACTTTGGGGATAGCTACTTTTATGTTTTCTTTTTCAGTTTCAGATGATGTCATTTCATGTACTAGACTTGTTTATTTGGGAAATTGACATTATGATGTAGCAGACTTGTTTTTGAAATAGTTTAAAAGTCTTCCGCTGTTTATTTACTTACTCTGTTTATTTACATATATGTATATGTCATGTCCTGCCTTGCTATATCATCATGCATGTTTACCAATAATGCCCCTCCAAAGCTAGTGCATTCCCTTGCGAGTGACCCTGGCGGAGGTGGGGTGTTACAAGTTTTAGATGCTCCAACAACCACGGGAGTTAGGCCCAAAGGGATTAGCGGATCATCAGGATGGTACTCCTCAACTTCGGAGGTTTTAGGCTTCGCGGCGGAACTGGAACCTTCGTCAATTTTGCTTTTACCTTTAGCCAAGGTTCTCTCCTTTTCCATTTCCGCCAGGATTAGGCGACGACCCTCTGCCAGGTCCTCGGGCTCGTTGTCTCTTAGGATGCTCCTCATCAATTCGTCCTCGTTGATCTCTTCGACCCCCAGTCTATATTTTTCGCCCTCCACAATGGCATCCCATAAGTTGGCCAAAGTAACATGGTAATCCGGGATCCATGAGATGTTGCGAGTTTTGAGAACCTAGCCGAGGAAATCGAAAATCATCTCTTCAAACCCCTCAATCTCTTTCTCTCTTGCAAGGAGTTTGTTGTTAGAAGCAGTGGCCATTTCAATGGCGCTATCAACGTTCTTTTCGGCGAGAGCTGCCCGTCTCTCCGCATCCGCAACATGGTCATTCGAAATCACCTTTTCTGCTTCTGCCAGAGCCAAACTTTCTTTTAGACTCGCTTTTTCCACCTCCCAAGCAGCCCTCTCAGCTTCAAAATGGCCTTGTGCTGTTTTCAACTCGACGTTGGCCATTTTTAGATCTTCAACCTCCTTCTTTAAAGCCATTTTTTCTTGGCTATTGGAGTCCAGTTCTGAATGAAAGCGCTGTTTGGCATTCTCTAATTCAGTCTTATAACTTTCAGCGTCCCTCCGTGCTAAAGCAAGCTGGGCCTGAGCATCTTCCAAGTCCTTCTCCAATTTTGTCCTAGCCCTCTTGTTGTTTTCAAGTTTTGCTCTAGATCTGTGAGCTTCTATTTCAAGTGTTTGGACGACTTCCGAAAGATTAACTGCGTGTTTTTTCATCATCTCGTATTGTCTGGCTGCGTGCCGGATGTGCCCGATAACTTCATCATCCCAATTTTTAGGGACCGGTTCCAAGGCAGGAACGAAGACCATCCTGTCAAAGAACATGCCTGGAAATTGTTCCCGCAGCTTTTCCAGCCTACCTTGGATCTCGGGACCATGAACGTAATCCCGTGATCCGGGGGCGGCTAACTCTGGTTGGCTGGTGGGGACAATGTCGCTTTTCTCCTTCTCAGTTTCTTTGGATGAATCTCTGTCCCTATCTTTGGATTCGTGGCGCCTCTTGGACGACCGACTGTGGGAAGGCGCACTCTTTGGAGGAGTCAGCTCTTTTGGAAGTTTCTTTCCCCCGGTCGGAATTGTCGGATGACTCGAAGGCCTGGTAGAGGTTGATTTGGGTGGAGATCGAGGTTCCGAGGAACTCGGCCTATGAGGAGGACCGCGAGGGCGCTCAATATCCGGACGAAGGCTGGGTGTGCCCTCGCGGAGAGAACGATACGAATAAGATTTCCTGCGGGACATCGTTCCTGCAAAAAAGAAAAGAGTATATTAAAACTTTGAATACCCGCGAAGTTAGAGTGCAAGGTCAGACAGTGTGCGTGAGGTGTGTATCCCATATAATTCCCCCTAACAGACCCAGGCCTGGAGACAGGCTCATCTGACCCGTTTCTCGTCCCCTTGTTGAAGCAATCGCCTCTTCAGGAGCAGAAAAGAAAGGCTCCTCGCCGAAGTCTTTTTCTGTATATACAATATCGGGTAGAGGGCTTTTATTCAGCTCGTCAAATAACGTATCTTCTGTCAAGTCATCGTCAGCAACATTTTCCATTGGAACAGAGATAGAGTTTTCCTTCGACACATCGCCACGGGACTCATCCCCTCTGTATATGTTCAAGTCTTCGTCGTCTTGGATGACTATCGGAGAAGGACTTTTGCGAAATTTAGTTGTTTCTACCGCTTGTGAAGTTCCCTCTCCCTCAGTTGGGGGCAAGTACTTATAGGGTTTGCCGCCGGTGCCAAGTCCAAATCTTCTGTCTAGGAGGCGATGCTTATGGAGATTGTCGTCAGTAATGCATTTTTTGATCCTTAGAAAGTCGGATCTGCTTTGTGAAAGAATGGATAACCGATTGCTGTATAGAGGACCCTCCGTTTTCGGGAAGACATGATCTGTTCGAAACAAAGGAAAAAGCGGAAGAACGTTAGTACTTAGACTCCTCGAGCAAGATATTCGATTATGTGATCAAAGCTTACTTGATTTAAGCCATCTTCGGGAGCATCCAGCCTGTCTCTTTATATAAAACCAGTCCGATTTAGGGTCCCCTATATTGCTATACCCGTCGTATAAAACCTTCCTATTCACCACCGACTCAAAGAAGGAGAAGTTTGGAGTTGCCGAAGAACGGTGCTTGAAAAGAAAGAAGAATGTCAAATCTCTAAATTTAAGTTCGGCATGTAAGATTTCCGCATATGCAATGTACAGGGTATATAACGATGCATAGGCGTTTGGATGGAGCTGCATCGGAGCGATGCCCAGTCGTCTTAAAGTTTCGATGGCAATCGGAGGGAACGGAGGGATAGCTCCTACTAGACACATTGTTCGACTAATCGCCATATACCCTTCCGGTGCTAGGTGGGGTCTATCTTCGCTTCCGGGCGTTAAGACATCGTCCCAAGGAATGCCGTGTCTTAAGCAGATTCTCTTAAGTTTTATCTCGTCAAGCTTGGACGCTAAAGAATCAGAGAATTTATCTATCCCGAGTGCGCCTGGGATTTCGTCAGGAGCTCGCTCATCAGTCTCAGAGTTGTTGCTGGATGAAGTACTTTCTGTCGGATCTGATTCTGTGGCTTCGTACTCAGATCCAGAATCTTCACCTCCCGGATTGATTGGGGGAATTTCAGGATTATACTGTTCAGGAGTCTCGGATTCCGCTTCTGCTATAGATCTTGAGGAAGAGTGATCGTTCGACATTGCTGCTAGGACGAGAAAATATGAACAATAATATTAACACTACCCGTCCCCCGTGTGTGCAAGTGCCGGTGTGTGTGCTTGTGTGTGCGCATTATCAAAAAAATAATAAAGCATAAAAGCAGTCAAGGTTATCAGAAGCATTAGTCGTCATATGCAATCAAATCATGAGGTCATTTAGTCCAGAAAGTCCAATGTCGCGGCTCTAGCCTAACTGTTCAGAGTTTTATGGTGACAAGACGTTGATTAAAGTCTGAAATTTCTTCGTATCGTTAGCTATGGGACGGATCGCAAAGCAGAGGGATCGCCCCCCTTTCGACTCGCGGAGCAGGAGCATCGCCCCCCGTCGAATCGCCGGGTGAAGGGATCGCCCCTTCATGAACCGTTGCGACTCCCACGATCCGTCCCTTCGCTGCCACCTCGATCTTTCGTCTCGCCACTCGCGTTCGTCTTCTATCTTTGACCACGATCCGAGTCGGCTTTCCTTCTCCTTCTGCCTCCTTCGTTTTCCTCCTCTCCTTCCCATCCTCGAATTCCGAGCTCTACGCCCGATGGCCATGGCAACTTGGTGATTTCTTCAGAAAATTGCGGATTTCCACCAGTTCTCCCTCGAATCAGTCGTAAAAATTCAGGAAAGTGCTGCGTTTACAAATGAGAATGTTCCCTATGAAATTACCTTTCCAAAAACTGAGACGATACTTGAAATTTCGAAAGATTGCAAGGGTTGGGTTCGTTTTTCAATGGCTAGGGCGAAACGATACGGTAGAGGAAAAGAAGAAGGAGAATGAAGAGGGGAAGGACGGCATATATAGGCAACGGGGGCGACCGTTTGTCTCCCCTTCTTTGTCCTGCTCGATCCACGCAAGACCCATGGGCCGCGAACCAAAGGCCCACCACAACTCGAGGGGGAGCCCACGTCGTTCCGAGGACCAGGTCCACACCCATGAACGAAACAAACAAACGTCTCGCTGACATTACGCGATTCGAAACCGCGATACGAAACGGTGAATTCGGAAATAAGGATTCTGAGAAAATCACAGAAAAAGAAGAGTTTTGTGACCCGCGATTCGATGGGAAGATACAATTTTTCGAAGCATGTTCCACCTCCGATAAAACATACTTCGAGGGGGCAAAATGTTGGCTCGCTTTTTTGATCAAGCCAGCCAGGATCATTTGTAAGAGGAAAGCAGGAAACCACGTTCCCCAAGAATATGAAGGATCGGATCGCGCACCATCGTCTCGTCCAGTATCGGATCGCGCACCATCGTCTCGTCCAGTATCGGATCGCGCACCATCGTCTCGCCCCCATCTCATCAGCGAGCGAGGCAGCCGGGCGATCCGATCGAAACATACATTGCTACCCCCGAGCGAACCAATTCGATCCCCTGGTGCATGGCGAACCCTCAGACCTGTTCAAACGCGAGCTAGTCTTCAGCGATCCGAATCGCATGGATCTGGCGACACGTGTCCCCAACCGTCATCTGGACCAATTCTCCCCATCTGCACGATCCGATTTTCAAGCAGATCACGACACCTGTCCCCAACGGCTAGTTTGACTGTTTCTTCAACGGTGGCGATGCGATCCGATGCTCTCGGGATTCGTGCCACGTGTCCACGATCCGCCTGACAAAATCACCTATAAATATCCCAGAGCTTGGCATTTTTCGGGATCCTTTTGGCAATATTGAGTACTGAATCCGCCATTGTTGTCAAACTACTGAAATATTGAGAGAGATCATTGTTGTATTAGCTTTTAAAGCATAATCAATAAGATATAAAGTGGACGTAGGCTCGTTAACGCCGAACCACTATAAATTCTGAGTGTTATTTTCTTTTTCCTTGTTCTTCATTTGAAATTCTCTACTGTTCATAACAATTTGGGTGTTAGGTCCAAATTTCGATCTAACACATGTATATACATATATACACACACACGTATGCGTGTGCGTGTGTATAGAATTATGTATGTGCGTGTATATAATTTAGAATTTGAAAATGAAATATTCTATTATGTCATTTGTATTTATTTCATTTTAGAATTGTGTTTATAATTTCAAATTCAAATCTTCTATATAATATTTTATCGTTTGACTTGCTATATATGTATCTTTTTCATACAAACTCCGTTTTCAGTAAATGAAATATGAAAACGAACTTGGATCTCGTCACTAATACAATGATAACTTTTCATAATCAATTTCCTAATTATTATAACTTCGTATTTTCTGCCTGTTATTATTTTCTTAATTATTATTAATTTAATTTAGTATGTTTCAATTATGGGTGCGTTTGCAGTCGTTTCCTAGCACGCTGGATTCTGTTGTCGCGTCCGACGCGTCGGACGCGAGAACAAAATTCCACTGCCAAAAGAAACGATTGTTGAACGTTGGAAATCAGACCGTTGGCGCCCGACGCGTCCGACGTGTCGGACGCCAACGGTCTGATTTACAACGTTCCTTCCTCCCCTCTACATAAACTACCCCTCCACACCTCTTCATCCACACTACATCAACCCAATTCTCTTCTAAAATTATCCACAACCGAATTCGAATAGCAATCAGGTTTTTTTCAGTTTGTTGTTCATATTTTTTTCGTTGTTTTTTTAATTTATTTCTAAAATATTTTGTTTTTCAATTTTCAGTATGGCAAATCGAAAATCTGCACATCACTGGTCGTTTACTACCACTCAGATTATGCTGCAATGTTCTGTTGATGCAAACGGTGCTTGTGACAGCAACAAAAAAGGTGTGCATAAAGTGATTGCAGAAAAGTTCAATGATGCCATAGAAACCATATCGGACATCGTACCGATCGACGAAAGCAAAATCCGAAACAAATATGATAGTCTTCGACGGGATTGGATGAAATGGGATGCACTGATGAACAAGACTGGCGCGGGTTGGGATGCTTACAAAGGAACCGTCTCTGGAAGCGATGAATGGTGGGAAGATCGTGTTAAGGTCTGTAAATTTATTTTGTTACCATTCAGTTATTGTTAGTTTCTTACAATTTTCCCTCTTACATTTAGGAATTTGGATTGGGTGTCTTGAAATATAAGAAACATCCACTAGAAAACTTAGACATGATGCAACAATTATTTCGTGGGACGAATGCAACTGGTCAATCGTCGTACACTCCTGCTGCTACTGTACAACCGTCGCAGACTGGCATCCCGCCATCAACACAAACCACTTTTGACAGAACATGGGAATTCGCCGGGTTTTTTAATCCTTTGGATGACACGCAAAATTATCATATTCCAAACCTGAATTCGTCATCAAATCCTCCTTTGCAACAAAATCCAATTAATCCACCCAATTATGAAGCTCCAACCCAAAATCTAATGAATCCGCCTACCCAAAATCCAATGAATCCGCCCAGTCAACAAACTTCACGCCAACATTTAAGAAGAAGACGTGATGAAAGTGACGATAAAATGGCTATGCTAATTGACCTAATGACCGAAAGACAGATGAAAAAATCTCACACGCATTCTGATAGTCCTAATACAGGTACGAGCGTGGAATCAACGGGAAGTACTACAAATTATGCAAATACGGTAGCTCGCATGCAACGTCTTGGAGCAACGGGTGAGTTTGATGTTGCAGACGCACTATTATTTGTTTTGGACCCCAAAATAAATGATATGTTCGCTGCTCTACCGGATGAGATAGCGAAAAGCTGGTTGATAAGAGGGCTTGCAGACAAACGGCACGAAAAAGAATATCAAACTTATCTGATAAATACCAATAAGTAGGAGGTTCATGTCATCGTGTTATTGTATTTCTGTCATATTTATGTTTGTTTTTTCTTTTGTGTAATGAAATGTAGTCGTTTTGTTTTTCGAAATTAGTACTTAATTAAATTAAAACAAATAATTTAACATATAAATACTCCGCTCAAATACCACGCTCAAATATCCCGTTCGCCGCTAAAAACACATTCCCCGTTCGCTACAGTACCACGCTCAAATACCCCGCTCAAATGCCCCACTTGCGTTCGTTAAGAACGCACCCTATGTGCATTTCACAGGGTGTAACGCAGTTGCTTTGAAATGCTATATTTTAGTGTTTCAAAGTTAATCGCAAAACTTCAAAAAGTGATCACATACAGCGCCAGCATCACGTTGCAAGCATTTGAAACCCACACGTATAGGCGTAGGTATGAATGATGTTAAACCATAATCTTTCTAGAAGGTCATTACGTACATGCAAACCGAGAGCGTTCGAAAGCTACATGCGCCATCCTATATGCATTCATTCCGCACTCAGAAGGCTCGATTTATTAGACCCAGTTCTCCAGCTATTATATACTGTCGTAAAATTAAAAATTAGGTACCACATCTCAAAATGCACATATTACCACTATTTCGCATGGTAAAAAAGTTGTTGAATTGGTGAGATGGACCGTCCATTGTTTTCGTAGTGAAAAAAATTCACTAACCCTACGCTTCGGCTCAATAAGCTTTGTACACGAATAACCCTGGGTCCCTTGCAAACTATACGTTCTCCTTGTTATCTCCACCGTACTATAAATAGCCTTCTCTCCCTTTTGCCTTTAAGCTTCACGTAAAATTCTTTCGCCATGAGCATATCTATTAACGGACAATCCAGCGTGCCACCAGGCTTCCGCTTCCATCCAACCGAGGAGGAGCTCCTTGACTATTATCTCAGAAAAAAGGTAGCTTCTGAACCAATCGACCTTGACGTCATTCGTGAAATCGATCTCAACAAACTCGAACCATGGGAGATTCAAGGTATGTAAATAGGTAGTATACTTATATATCAAGTTCCGCTTTATATCAGCATACACAGTTTGTAAGTTAACTGCGTTCATGATCAGAGAAGTGCACAATCGGAACGACACACCAGAACCACTGGTACTTCTTCGGCCATAAAGACAAGAAGTACCCTACGGGAACAAGGACCAACAGGGCAACAGCTGCAGGTTTCTGGAAGGCTACCGGACGTGACAAAGTAATCAACACCAGCCTGAAAAGGATAGGCTTGCGGAAAACGCTTGTGTTTTACGCAGGTAGAGCACCGCAGGGCTGGAAATCTGACTGGATCATGCATGAGTACAGACTGGACGAGTTATATTTTACTTCCATGGTGGTAGCTAGTCATATTTCTATGTGCTTTCTTTGGCTCTCAAAATCATTTGTGTGACACAACGTTGTTGTTCAATTACAGGCTGAAAGTTTGGCTCAGGAAAGCTCAAATCAAGAAGAGGGATGGGTGGTGTGTCGCATGTTCAGGAAGAAGAACTTTCTACACAAGTCTTCCGGCACTTCCACCTGCTCATCGTCTAACTTTAAGGCCATCACCAATGATGGCTCGCTGGACAAAATTGTTCAACGCGTAGGAAGATCCGACCAGCAACAATCATGTAAAACCATGGGCGCAGCGGCTTCAAGAAAGCCTCTCTACAGTGAAAGGTACATGAAGCTTCCGGCACTGGAGGGCCACCTTCCGCAAGAAAGCACGAATGCAACAGTGATATATGACTGTGATAATGAAGCTAGCCTGCCACTATGCGATTGG
This sequence comes from Allium sativum, assembly GCA_030737875.1. Taxonomy (NCBI): domain Eukaryota; kingdom Viridiplantae; phylum Streptophyta; class Magnoliopsida; order Asparagales; family Amaryllidaceae; genus Allium; species Allium sativum. The sequence goes on along the minus strand of JASFAX010000020.1, from coordinate 34,790,850 downwards.
GCGACCTTGGATAAGCTCATTGCTTTTCAACTTGATGGGCAGTTTGAGGCAAAAGAGATCATGTGGTTGGATGATGCAGCTACTGAGTCTATTGATAAGGAAGAAGAGACCAGCGGCAATGGTGATCTGTGGGGCTTGGCATCTTGGGCCTCTGATCGCATGTAATTATCTTCATGGTATTAAAAGGGTGCCTAGTTCATTAAAAAGAGTGAATTGTTGATGTAAATACTATTATGTTTTGGAGCACATGGACTACCAAAGAGCGTACGTTATATGATGGTATACTTGCTATTGATAACAACTCTTCTTGAGAGGTAGAATTCTGATTTGTTAATATTATTTGGTATTTGGCGTTCTATAATGCTTGATGAACTGCTATAAACGATTAGCAAATTATCAAGGCTAATAATATAAACATTTCAAAGAAGGAAGCATCAAACTGGCAAAATAAAACCATCTTTATCTAAAATTTTCTGTTTCTCTGTACCTAACTAATCAGTACCCTCTAAATTTCATCTTTTTGAAACTAAACTCATTTTTTTTCTTTGACTTAATTATAAAAAGGTGGAAATCAGATATTCTCATTGATTGGAACAGGAGAACAGAGAATTTTTAGGTACAGAGGATTAGCTCTTGAAACTGACATGTTGTGACCATGCAGTGTCTAACCAGAAAGGTGGCAAAATGTGATTAGTATTTATTAGAGTTAGTTCTTGACGATGGAGAATTTTCATGGCGAGCAGACAATATAAACAAGTTGACCAAATGGAGAATTGAATGGTTAAAATTTAATGAATGAATAATATAATTTATTTGTATTTATGTATAATAGAAATTTTGTAACACAAAAAAGATATTATATAGAACACCATTAAATATTAAAAACTGACAGAAATACATGAATAAAAGAAACGCAAATACATGGATAAAAGAAACGCAAATACTTCGATAACTAAATTATGTATGTGTGCGAGTGTCATATATATATATATATATATATATATATATATATATATATATATATATATATATATATATATATATATATATATATGTTTGAAAATGGGTAACCGTCTCGTTAAAAACCTGAGCTACAACTTAGCGTGAGAACTAGATATAAAAAAAGAATGCGGTATTTCATTGATAACGCATCAATAAAAGGCATAAAAAAGTACAAACTGACCAGCAATCTACAATAACCTGCCGCCAACCCATAAGAAACAAATAAAAACAGCCGGCAACTAATACCAACGCATAAAACAACCGACATGTGTCAAAGGAAGCTAATCAGACTTTAAGAAAGAAAACATAACACACTTTGTAACTTAGTCTTCCTCAAAATGAAACTCCATCAAAAACCCCAAATTACTCCGGTGCGATATCCAAAATTATCCCACATCATGAAGATCCATACCGCATCTTTCACCTATGTCGAAGTCCATTTGGCTAACGTTCTTTGTTCTCTTCGATTTGCAAAGTAAGTATCTTACCTCGATTTCTATAAAATCCCACCGCCTAAATTTATCTCATCTATGGTTAATGTGACTGCTTAAATTTCTCTCGTTCCATATGTGATACGCAGTGGTAGTTATGGCGCAAAAAGCCGCATACTGTCCAAACGACGCAAAGTTGAAAGAATTCTTCTACGGCGTGAGCTCGTCTTCAAGCAGGAACGTTCATGAACTCGATGGTACAAAACCCAATTTGAGGCGACACCTTACCCAAAGATAAGCAACATATGGACATTGGAAGAAAAGGTGCTCTCTGGACTTGATTTCTTCATTGCATAGAATACACGATGGATTAATATTGAATACCCAATTAATCATAATCTTTAGCACTTAAACGAATAAGAATAGCCTTGTATAAACATAATGACATCTTTGGGCCATTTATGTAATTCCACATCGGTTCGCTATCATGATTTCTGGAAAAATCCCAAGCAGAATAAAAAGTGAAAACGTCCTTTTTGTCGAACCATGTCCAGTATTCAGCCTCCCCATTGTATGTAGATTGACTTCGTTAATTTGAGCTGATAATTGTCTTGCAGTTGGTAGACACCAAGTATTTAATTCACCATCCTGAATTAAGCAATTAACTTATGGTCATCACCTCCAAATAAACTAAGATGATCCCATCCGAGCATTTTCACCATAATACCGCTATTAATTAATGGATCAAACCATAACATAGTGTCGTTCCCACTAATAATACATCGAATAATACATTGCAGACTCTTTTATCTATGTTTAAGAATGGTTTTCCATGTTCTAGAACTATTATTATCAACGTTCGTCACCCAAAATAATTTTCCTGAACTGTATCTTTTCATCATCCACTTTTTCCACATGCTGTTACCGTTTTAAAATGCCATAAAAGTTTAAGTGCAGCTGCCTTTTTAATATCTTTAAAATTACGTAATCCTACTCCTCCTTCTGCCTTAAGAGAATAACCTAAGTCAAGCAAATAATATTGCCACCATGATGGATAAGGAAAGTTCGAATTTCTATAGTTTATAAGTATGGTAAAAAATTTGGCATCTTGTGCAATCCCTTCCTACCCAATCACTGTAAATCGAGTGAGCAAGTTTTTATGATATTTTGGGTTGAAAATCATTTTCATGTAATGTAAGCAATGTTTTAAATCTCGGATATTAGTCGCGTTTCGTCTTGGGGATTTTATAGAGTTGGTCTCGTGTCGGGCGAGATATCGGACGAGATGAGTCTAACTCGGGAGTTCGTCTTGGATTTTCATCTCGGGTCTGAAAGATCATACCGGAATAATCTCGGGGTACATGATTTGTTGAAAATGATATTTTAACAAAATGATTTTTATGAATGCTATTAAAAACATAGTAACTTAAACTTAAAATGCAAAATAACTTTATTATTCTTTATTTCGTGAAAGATCGTTCATATTCTAAATCGTAATATGCTTAAAACAGAAATATTGTTAGATAGGAAACATTAAAAGGATCCAAAACATTAAAAAATTCAGCACAAATAGACCATAAAATACATAATTTCGTAAGTAATATGTATGCCAAAAGACGAATATGAAAAGCATAAGCATTGTAAACATATACGAACATACATTATAGTCATTTAACATGCAAAATGTAAAATAACAAAAGATTGTTATGGCTAGATTTGAGTTTTTTAATTATTGTTCTAGTTCAGGCACAGATTTAAGTTTTAACAAAAAAAACTAAGATCTTGGACGATATTCCAATATTTCGTCTCGGTCGATATATCGTTCGATATTGCACTATCTCGGGCGATATATTTGAAAGGAGATTTAGTGTGATATTTGCTGTTTCGTTTCGAAAAGAGCCCAAAATGAGATCTCGGGCGTTATTTGCGAGATTTGAAATAGTGAATGTAAGGCACAAATTTATCTGAAGATAAGTGCACCATTACGTGATATTATCTACAACGCCTATGCAATTCTTAAAATAAGTAAAATATCATTTTGAACTTGTAATTTGTTCAGGTGTACCACTTAATAGAGGATAAACTAGATTTATAATGTCTTCAACAAGTAGCAATACACTTTCTAAAATCGTATGAAAATATACTAAAATTGTGTTATTCGGCCTTTGAAAACTTTCGCTTAATTGTCTTTTGATAGCGACGCGATAACTGTGTACATAAATATGACAACTGCTTGTTTCAGTGTGAATATGTGGTGTTGCAGTGAAATCGTAGTTCTGTAGGATATCACACAACAAGAGAAAACAAAGTCTTTTCATATAAAATTTTTGAAAGATTATGATCCGTGCCCTTTTCATTAATCACCAACCCTTAAATAGAGAGATAATTGTACTACAAGGATAGTACAAATTATAAGATAGTACAACAATATTAGGCAAATAATTAAAGCCTAGCCTAATTGATCAATATTAGGCAAATAATTAAAGCCTAGCCTAATTGATCAATATGAATACTAATTAGGTAAATAATTACAGCCTGATTGATCAATATGAATACAAAAATATATATTTACATATATAGTTTAACACGCCCCCGCAGTCGCTGCGGGACGCTCGCGTACGCTGAGACTGTCCCGAAAATCTTCGAATAATATACGTAGGAGGCCCTTTGTAAAAATATCAGCAATTTGATAACGGGATGGAACATGAAGCACTCTAACTTCGCCTCTAGCAACCTTTTCACGGACAAAATGAATGTCCATCTCAATATGTTTAGTGCGTTGATGTTGAACTGGATTTCCTGACAAATAAATTGCACTCACATTGTCACAGTAGACTAGAGTAGCTTTTTCAATTGGACAATGTAGTTCGAGTAGTAAATTCCTGATCCAACAAGAATCAGACACAACATTAGCAACTCCTCTGTATTCAGCTTCTGCACTAGATCTAGACAAGGTAGGCTGACGTTTAGAGGACCAAGAAATCAAATTTTCCCCAAAAAAGACACAATAACCAGACGTGGAGCGTCTGGTATCTGGACATCCACCCCAATCAGCATCTGTGTATGAGATAAGTTTGCCCAACGATGACTTGTACAGATGGAGGCCATAAGACAAAGTACCTTGAATGTAGTGCAAAATGCGCTTGAGAGCATTCATGTGTTCATTCCTTGGATCATGCATGTGGAGACACACTTGTTGCACTGCATAAGAAATATCAGGTCTTGTAAAAGTAAGATATTGAAGAGCACCTGCAAGACGACGATACTTGGTGGGATCTTCATATGGATCACCGTTAGTAGCAATGAGTTTAGATTTGCTGTCAATAGGAGTGGGGCAAGTGCTACAATTAGACATGCCTGCCCGCTCAATGATCTCTATAGCATATTGTTTTTGAGACAAGAATAAGCCTTTCGCATGGCAAGTAACCGCGATACCTAGAAAGAAACTCAACGGGCCAAGATCTTTCATTGCAAACTCCGAACCTAAAAGAGCCATGAAATGCTTACGTAGAATATCAGAAGAAGCTGTAAGAATAATGTCGTCAACATAAAGCAGAATATATGCAATATCAGATCCATGTTTGTATATAAACAATGAATGATCAGATTTACTGTGGGTGAAACCAATTGAGGCAACAAAATCAGCAAAGCGCTGATACCATGCCCGAGGAGCCTGTTTCAAGCCATATAGAGATTTCTTTAGTAAACAGACATGATTAGGCCAGCTATTGTCACGAAAACCCATAGGTTGATGCATATAGACTGTTTCATTGAGATGACCATGTAGAAAAGCATTCTTGATGTCCAATGGATTGACCAAGATTTTGAGAGAGCAATGCTAAGAACAGCGCGAATAGTAGCAGGTTTGACCACCGGACTAAAAGTTTCATCGCAATCAACACTTGTTGCTGAGTTTTACCATCACCTACAAGACGGGCTTTATGCCGCTCAAAAGAACCATCGGATTTACGTTTATGACGAAAAATCCACATAGATCGAATTACATTCACATTAGGTGGCCTAGGCACTAACTCCCATGTTTTATTATCAATTAAAGCATTGAATTCATCCAACATTGCAGTTTTCCAATTTTGATCACGAAGAGCACTAACCGGGTCCTTTGGTATAGGAGAGATGGTTGTAGTGGTGGTCGTGCAAAGATTGGTAGTATATTTGGGGTTTGGTTTAAAGATGCCATTTATTGCCCGGGTTGTCATACGGTGCAGCTTGGGATTATTAGGCCTTGAGGAGCTGTTGGGTGAGTGTGATGAGGGGCTTTGTTCACAAACTGGAGTGGGTTGAGCAATGGGGTGGGGTTGTCTTACAGTTGATGTGACAGCAGGAGTACTGTGAAGAACTGAACCTGTGGGTGAGTGCAGCCCAGTTTGAGAGGAGGGGTGTTGTCCAGTTGGAGATAGATACTGTGGTGGGCAAGTTTGCATAGGGGGCTGGGTTGTGTTTTGAGCAATTTCATTTGTGGTTTGTGCAATTGATTTTTCATGCAAATGATGCAACAAGTATGGAGAAATATTTTCATCAAGAAAAGCATACAAGTTATTTGTGTCCTTGTGGATTTTTGAGAATGGAAACTCAGTTTCAATGAAACGCACATGGCGACAAATAATAATTTTTCCGCTTGACATGTCGTAACACTTAGAGCCTCTATGATTTGAGGCTGGACCAAGATAAGTACATGGAGTAGACCGTTCCTGTAATTTGTGAATAGAGGTTGAGGGAAATAAGGGAAAACATAAGCAACCAAAGACACGCAAGTCAGAATAAAGCGGTGTACTTTGATATAGAATTTGAGTGGGAGATTGGAATCCCAAAACTTTTGTTGGAAGAATGTTTAAGAGGTATGTGGCCATTGCTAGAGCGTGATGCCAAAAGCTAGGGGGCATGGAAGCATGAGCAAGTAAGGTCCTAATGATATTATTTATAGATTTAATATGTCGTTCAGCTTTGCCATTTTGTGGTGATGTATGAGGACATGAGAGACGGAATTGCATCCCATTTTGGGTAAAGAACTGTTTTAAAGTGCCATTTATATATTCTGTACCATTGTCACATTGGAATGTTTTGATGTTACGTTCGAATTGTGTTTTGATTAAAGCATGAAAAGAAATGAATAATTGTTTGACCTGAGATTTGTTGGAGATGGGAAAAGTCCAAAGAAATTTGCTGTAGTCATCAAGAAATAAAACATAATAACAATGACCAGAAGAACTTATAACAGGAGATGTCCACAAATCACTATGAATAATATCAAATGGCTAAAGAGTATGCGACATAGAATTATAAAAAGTCAATTTAGAGTGTTTCCCAAGAGGACAAGAAGAACAAAAGATTTTACGAGAATCATTACAACCAATCATGTGTTTACTACGAAGAGAGCTAAGAATAACATCTCCAGGATGTCCTAGACAACTATGCCAAAGATCAGATGATGCGGCAGTAAAAGCAGATGAATTGACTGAGAATGTGTCTCGTTTATTTTGGAAAATAGGATAGAGATCTCCAGTGCTGTCACATCTCATTAGTTTGGTCCCAGTCTGTAAATCATTGACAGAAAACCCGAAAGGATCAAATTCAACTGAAACCATATTATCGGTGGTAAATTTTCGAACAGATACAAGGTTTTTAATGAGTTGAGGAGCATGCAATACAGTGTTTAAGGTTAATGGAGGGTATGGTGGAGGCAAGTTAGTGCAACCGTGACCAACAACGGGGATCAAATGACCACTATCAACAACAATGTTATGATTATTATTGCTTGAATTGAAATAAGAAGAGGGTATACCTTGATCCGCTGTCATATGAGATGTAGCACCGGTATCCATGTAAAAATTTCCGTCTGGTTGAGAGAAGGAAAGGGCGTGCATTGCGGCCTCGATGTCAGTTGGTGTGTAGCCGATTGGATCATGATGTGAGTAGGCAGTATAGGCTTGTGTGGGTTCTTGTGAGGGTTTTGATCCCAAAAGTCCTGAGTGCCTACTTGCTTGTTGAGGTCTTTGCTGCTGCATGTTTGTGGATGGGTACGGGCAAGGTGGAAGTCCCCATGGCCCTCTCCATTGCTGTGTCCAACCTCCCCAAGGTGCAACAGTACCATGCATCCATGATGTATGAGGACGAACTGCCCATTGCTGCTGTTGCAAATTGATGCCGCTGGTTGCCTGTCCTCTGCCGTAGCTTCCCCTGCCGGGGTTCTTTCTATTTCCCTTGCCTTTATTGTTTTTATTATTATGATTTTGGCGAGGGTAATCTACAGAATTTCCATGGTTGTTGTCATTGGAAGATGCTGTGAGAAGAGCAGTAGGTTTAGTTATGGTGTTTCCTTCCTTGGCGAGGCGGTTTTTTATGGTCCGCTCCGCTAGTTTCAACCGTGAACGACAATTTTCAAAAGGAGGTAATGGATCTTAATTTTGTATGAAATCTACCATGCCAGCGTAGGACTCAGGTAAACCTGCAGTCAGCTTCAAAACAAGGCGGCTATTTGTGACCGGAGCATCAACGTCCGCAAGACGGTCAGCAAGAGACTTGATGTGATTGCAATAAGCGTCAATCGAGCCAAAATTATCAAAATCGGCATGAGCCAATTCGTCCTCGAGATGGGTTGCACGAGAGGCTTTGTTGTCTTGGAATTGTGCCTCCAACCATTTCCACACCTTCTCCGCCGAGTCATCTTTGAAGAGAACTGCATGGAGGAGGTCTTGAGAAATGGTGGCATACATCCATTGCTGTACAACTGCGTCAAAACGATCCCAAAGCTCGGGATCCGCCGCTTTTTGTTCATCATATTTGGCCTTGGCTTTCTCCTCCGTAGGAGGAATTATATGATGCAAGAGATTATGAACTCTCGCTTGTACCTTGAATAGAGCAGCCCATGAATGATAAAGACCGGTCTCATTATCCAATGTGATTGGAATCAAGGATTTGACATTGGTGATAGAAAGAGCAGGATGGAATTTTTCAGCCATGGAAGAAGAAATTATGAAGATTTGGAAGCAGGAAGATAGAATACAGTTAGTTTTTGAGAGGATCGTTACAGCTCTGATACCATGAAAGATTATGATCCGTGCCCTTTTCATTAATCACCAACCCTTAAATAGGGAGATAATTGTGCTACAAGGATAGTACAAATTATAAGATAGTACAAGGATAATACAACAATATTAGGAAAATAATTAAAGCCTAGCCTAATTGATCAATATGAGGCAAATAATTAAAGCCTAGCCTAATTGATCAATATGAATACTAATTAGGTAAATAATTACAGCCTGATTGATCAATATGAATACAAAAATATATATTTACATATATAGTTTAACAAATTTATTTGACATCGTTTGACATTCTCATTGAGTATTTCTTCTACCCAGTAAAGTTGATATATGTATTTATCGGATTCAGATCATTCTTCTATTGTTGTTCTCTCACTATAAGAAAACTATCCTATTGTAACTAACTATTTTCAACTTATGACATGCCAATTGCAGTAGATGACACTTAGCAACAGACCTTTTGCGGTAGTTGCAAAAGATGAGATTTAGCAACATGTCTTTTTGTTTCTACTACAAAAAACATATTTTTAGCAATTGCACTTCTCTTCTAGTTGAAAAAACATTCTTTTAGTAACTGCGCTTCCATAACAGTTGCAACAAACATATTATTTGCAACAACGCTTTCAAATTTGTTGCAAAAAATAATTTTTGCAATTGTTTTTTTACTTGCGATAACTGTATTTTTTTGCAATCGGTAAAGCTGGTTACAATAAATATACTATTAAAAATAAGTAGCCACTTTTAATTAAGAAATCATAAATGACTACTGTTAACGATATTTTTCGTCAACACCATACATAGGCCTAAGGAAGTGGACATAAGGATAGAATGCGATTATCTGGTTCTCACAAGCTTGTGTTAGTTCACCGTTTTCTAGATATCAAGGTTTTACGCCCGAAGATTAGTTACTATTTCCTCAACGGGTGGGTATCACTGTAACACTCTGGAATTTTAACGACACTAATGATGATGAATTAAAGAATAATTATTATGGAAATACATTGTTAACAATGAATTAAGGAAAACTTAATTTAATATTCAGAATTAAGTAAAACGGAATGCGCCATTGCGTCCGTCTGGAAATTTTGGTCGAGATGGACACCTGGATTGCGTAAATCGGATATCGTATGAAGAAGTTATTAAGGTTTGAAGTTTGTATACACACAGGAAGAATATATATATATATATACGAGCGTAACGTCACGCACTTTGCGCGTGGTCGTGGCATGCGCTTCGCAAGGGGTCAGGGAATGCGCTTCGCGCGTCGAGTGATATTCATCAACTGTTTTTTATATCCGGAGTAATATTATATTTTAATAGTATAAAGTCCATGCGATGCACGGGTTTTGTAATTGCTCGCGATGTATAATATTTCATGGTGCTTCCACGTATGAATACTACTTTGAGGTGTGAGAGAATGAAAAGTTTTGTTTTAGGGAGATATATCATATTATTATGTGCTCATTAATAGTCGATATTGAATCATTTGAGCAAAAATAAAATAAAATGAGTCCATACTCTTTATGATCATTGGTTTTACTTCTAGAAAGTAGTCATCGTTTTATGTGTATAGACATGATCAATAGATCTTAAAGTGCTTTGAAACTTGTATCTCAATAACCTAAATTCCCACTTAACCCAATTTCTGTGAACGTATCATTAATTTACAAAGTTTGCATGTTAGCGCACGAAACAAAATTAAAAATAAATAAATAAATAACAGCCTTGAAAAATCATTTAGATACATCAACTGTAATTCTCCAAAAAGGAACCACAAAAATGACGTTATTCCAGAAAAGAATAGAGACCAAGGCATAGTACAAAAATGGAAGACCCAAACACCTTTTAGTTAATCGTGAAGCGATAAACTTATGGATACTTAATATGTAATTAATGCCACTACGTCATATAGGATCAATGATACTCAACGACTACGTGTCAGCATGGACATACAGATTATGGTTATTGCTGTTGTAGATAGATTTCATGTAGTTGGTAGAATGGTAGTTCACTCTGGCTTCATGAACTCTTCCAGAACATAAACCATAGCTTTGCCTTTCTCCTCTTTTTCCTTCATCATATCTGTCTCACACTAACATATCCTTTTCTTCACTTCATTTAGCACCATATTCAACGTGCATCCTAAACTCATCAATTCCTATTCATCGACACCATCCATATCTTCCTTCCTATTAAGTTATTCACCAAACTTCAAAACTAACATATCAAATGTTAAAGATTAACTTGATTCATATTGTAAAAAAATTGTAATTTTTTTTATTTCTTCCTTTCTGGAAGGGGTTTTGATTGCTAAGTCATAGAAGTATTAATTAATAAATTAACAAATGCTTTCAGACCTTGACACACTGTGGAACAGTTTACATGACATCACCTTAAGCAATATCATTGTCAGTTGAACCATATTTTTTTTACGGTATTAAAAACCAATAATTAACTAAATTTATTCCCTACTATAACTACATGTCAAAAAGTGAGGAGCAGAGTGAAATAAACTGATATAATATTTTCATTAGATGAATTGAAATTCAGGGTACTTTAACAAAACCTGAAATGAGTCTTGCTACCAGTTTGAATAATAGGAAGATGCATGCAATCCTTTATGGGTTTGTATCCACATTCAAATATATACATGTTGATAGAGACTTGACCATGTTAAATTTATGCAACAAAATATATACATGCATATGAAAATTTAAGTAGAGTACTTCTGTTATAAAATCAATGGTCTATTTTTAAATGGAATCCTACCTATGGATTCTGGTTCACAGTTGTAAATAGTCCTCGTTGCCATAATAAAGAAAACTTAAAGCAATTGCCTGGTACAAACACAGTACTAAAAGCAAGATTCAGTCTAATTAAATATAACATGGTACAAACATATAAAACAATAACGAATATACTTAGTTTGAATTTTTAACTAATTCTTGTTATGACATTCTTTTGATAAAAAGGAAGAGACATTGCATTGTTTGCAGTTAGATGAAGTAGACTGACGTTAGCATGTATTGAGTAAAAGGACATAGCCAGTTGTAAGTAAGAATAGTAATTTGACTATGGACTAAGAGAAGAGGAACCCATAATCCAAACCGTCCCATGGCAAAATATGATGCCATAATAGTTTGTCTCCCTTTTTGTCAACTATTAATAGTCCTAACATCCGCCATTCGGATCATTAAAACATCATTAACACCTGCTTTCAGAAAGCAAGGAGAATAGCCAACTTGAACTTAAAGTAATGCTTCTTACATGAATAACACAAAAAATGCTACCAACTCTTATACAAAGAGTCATGTCATCTATTTCTCCAACTTTTAGCAATAATGGAGCCACCATGCAAGCAGCAGCACCACACCACATAAAATGAAAAAAGCGTTGACGGAAAATGATTTAGTGTAACAACCCGGGTTTCGACAGACTGAATTTTTCAAAATCCAATCCATCGGACCCCGAGTTGGGTGCTCTGGTATCCTGCAGAAAAGACAGAGAGAAAGAAACATGTCAGAGTTCGAAAAGAAACTCACAGCGGAAGGAATAAAATATAATTTATTCAAAATAGCATTACCTTAATAATAATACTGCCAAGCCAGTAGTCAAGCATTACTATCTCTATCATGAACCTAACCTGCGCATGTTGTGAGGAGGGGGTCAGAACATAAGTTATGTGTGACTGGACTATAATAAACTCCTGTGTAACCCTACATATACCGTTCAGTTAAAATTTCTTGTTTATTAGGTTATTCACAATATTAGCACCCAAGGCCAAACCCATGTCATTCTCGTCCAATTACTAGTAGATTTAACCTAATACATCGTATATGTAATTTTCCCCAACTCGTATAATCCTCTCCATGTATACGTACAGTCCCTTGCCATATATCGTACAGGCTTTATCACGTGATTCTATACTACTTCAACGTAGTGCCACCATTCTTGAAATCGTTTGGACTGCCACCCTTGATCTGGCTAGGTTTCCTTATCATGAACTATCGAGTGTTCAACTAGGATTTATGCCACCCAGGACCACTAGGGATTATTCTACCTATTGAACGTTTTCTAGATTCGATTAGGGTTTATGCCACCTAGGACTACTAGGGATTATGCTACCTGTCGAACAACGCCCGTTTCGCATGTATGTATCTCGAATCGTTTCTGATGTCTAGGTGCACATGTACACTATATGTGCGGCCCGAGTCCCGTGACTGGGCTAAATCAAGAAACACGGAACTCGGTCGGGAGCTTTAAGTTATCTGCCGATGCAGATGCTATGGTCTGTTTTTCTACCAGTGGTTATGGTCCCACGTGACCCCTTCCTCAACTAGAGAAAGGAAATCCAAGAAAATCAAGCACGAGAACTGTACTTCTGCCACCTATGCCCCACTTTCCTATTGGCCAGCCTCACCCACAACTAGATAGCAAGTATATGGTCTGTTGGGAGTTCTCTGCCTTTCCGTATACGTACTACGATTGACTGAAGATGGTAGGTAGACGACGAGTGCTATCACAGGGCTAAACAAGATATCGCCGCCTCACGCTGGTCCATCCTAGTCTTTAGGTTGCCTTATATTGCAACCAAGGCATACTCTTGGTTCTCCTACCGCAGACCTTAACCTCTGTGAGCTCAGGCGGATCATCTACAACCTCACAGAGGGATACCAAGAGTACCCTCATGTTTCCCGAAGCTGCGTGCTTCGTAACCCAGTCCGCTGGAGCCTTTCTCGAAATCAGATAAACGTTTTCTCCTCCTCGTGTGTTTGTTCAGCGATGATCTACCATATCGGGTTATTCATCTATTTATGAACTGGCTCAGTTTCCTTGACTAAGAATTATTACTTACTTGTTCTTAACTAAGGTTTACCACTTAGTTTCCTTTCCCGTTAATCTTGTTAACTAAGGTTTACCACTTAGTCCCCTTAACTAAGGATTACAACTTAGTTCCCGTTCTCGACCGTTTTCTTAACTAAGGTTTACTGCTTAGTTCCTATTAACTAAGGCTTGTTACTTTGTTATCATTCTCGTTGTTTTACTTAGTCAATTCTCGTTACCTTAGACATCATACCACATACTCTCGCTTTATAATTCAACTTGTTGACTAAGGTTTTCCCATGAATTCAAGCCTAACTTAAGTTCCCTTTTATTCGGTGATAACGCATGGGTGTTTTCCCACAGTTCTTGCTTAGCTTACCCCATATTATAGGTTATCCCACCCTTCAGGTCTTACATTACATCTTAAGTCATAGTCTTTCTCTGTCCCTAGGATAGGTTTACCCTCTAATTAACCCTTCGATTGTTTTGGCTTCGATTTATAATAGGTAGTTAACTTTCCCTATTTCCGTTTTTGGTTAAGTTTTGTTCATATGTTTGTGTCGACATAACCCCATCTCCTTATAACGTTCACTCATAAATTTGGTTAATTATTGTCTTTGAATTCATGACTTAACCCTACGAATCATGTGCCATTAATTATTAATGCACCATAACCTCTCACATTAAACCTGTTGTTGTGGTCACTGGTTATGCCGGGCGGTTCCGGGCAGAATTACACCACAACTCAGTCTAACCTCGGGTTTCAAGCGCGATATGACTAACTACTCACATTAGGACCTATTGTTTGCAACCAGTGGTTAGTCCGGGCGGTTCCGGGCAGGATTACATCGCAAACTCATCCTAACCTCGAGTTAGGCACGTTTCATGTTTGGTTCATGTCTATTCGAATTGGCATATGTCAAGTTCATAATCATGTCAAAAAATATTAAGTTCATGTTATGCCAATTATCCAACTTACAAGAATGTTCTTATAAATGTCAACTACCAATTCATGCCATGTTCGTGTTCGTTTTAGATGTCAAGTTCATAAGCATGTTCTAAATGTCATATTTCAAGTGTCATAATCTTGACCCTACTTACATTACACAAATTACCCAACCATATTCATGTTCAATGCATTTCAATTGTGCTAAAATTCGAGTATCAAGTTCAATCTAGATGTCAAGTGTCAATTCCCCAAATCCAAGCTTTACCTAAAAATCCCCAATTTATATTCATGCTTGTAATCCCATTAACAGGTTTCGTCTATCATTAAATTCATAATTCATATTCATGTCAATTTCATGTTCAAGTTCTAGATGTAAACTTCATGTCAAATTCCAGATGTCAATTCCTATCAAGTTTGTGTTCTTATCCAAATTCAAGTTATAATACAGGTTTTATTCTGGAGTCATGTGCCCATTAACAAATCCATAAGTCAATTTCATGCTTAAATCAATGATGTCAATTCTATGCCAAACCCCCAATCATGTTCATGCGTATAATTCTAAATTTGGTCTACGCATTTAGGTTTTGTCAATGTTATATTACGCCCAACCCCCTTTGTAATTTATAACCACACCCTCTAGTTCATGTCATAGCCCAAAACCAAGCGTTCCTCTTTTTAGTCCGCAATAATCATTTGTCGTATTCATTTCATAATAAAGCTAGGCTCGTGATAGCCAAGTCATAAAAAGATAAAAGAGAGAGAATAAAAGAGGACATAATCGTAGGCATAATAATTAAAAGCAAACACATGACAATATTAAACATTACAGATCCAATTTCCACAATAATTTCATTTCGCGTTTACATAGGGAATGTTTGAACGATAAATCATAATTTTACACAAAAAGTCTATTATAACTCCACTCACAGTGTTTGTCATTTTCAAAATAGGAACGAGATTAATCTTTGAACTGATTTCCCCCTTTTTGTTGCTTTTGATTCATCTTTGATTGATTTCATGTCCAATTCAATTTATCTTTGATTTCATATGCGTCGTAGGTTGCGATCTGAATTCCTTCTCTTTGCGCAGTGATTTAGATCTAAGCCTCTTTTCTTTTTTATTCATGGTTGTAGTAATTCTAGATCTCATTCTTTTTAATTTTAAGAATAGATATTATAGAGAAAAGTGAGAAGAATAGATCTAAGATTTATTTAGATCAATAACTTGAGGAGGAAGAAGAAATCAAGTTAGAAGAGAGCCATGGCCTTGCCATGAATTGTTGTGGAGTTTACAATGAGCCTAGGATGTTTATATAGGTGTTAGACCAACGTATCAGGCCCAAAAACTCATCCAGGTGCTCAAAAATGAACTTGGACAACTTCTGGGGCGAATTTCCCGCTTCTGGATCAAAATTCCCACTCCAGGTCGCTACAGGTCGACCTCCCCAAGGTGGGGGGGGGGGGGGGGGGGGGGCGGGTTGTCGACACTATGGTCGACCTGGGGGTCGACCAGGTTATTTTTTTTTCTGTTCTGGGCTGGGCTGTTTTCTGATTTTTCGCTGAAACTTCATAAGGTCATAACTCCTTCATACGGATTCCGATTTTCGAAAACTCGTAATCTATTTCATGTAAAATTTCGAGAGGAACGCAATTGTGATGTCCATTTTACTTAATTCCTGATATTTAAATTAAATATTCTTATTTTACTATCTTCTCCGTTACACACACTATTATCGAATTAATTTTTCTTCTCTTCCATGTATTAATTAATTCTCATTATACATCACCATTATTTACCTATCTAAGCATATTTTCATAAATTTTATTTCATTTTTAATTATATTAAAAATGCAGGGTGTTACATTCTCCCACCCTTAAAGAATTTCGTCCCCGAAATTCGATAAGAGTAAAATAGATAATCCCTCGCAACATCCAATTAGTGTTCATCCAATTGTTGCAACATTGTGCACATGTGCAAAGCGAAATACATCATGGTAAAGCATGTATGCCTAATTTGGATCCACCTATATGTTTGCAAACTTTAAAAACTTTTTCAAAACATGATGCTCACATCCTAGATATACTTGCAGTTCTATATGGATGCAATATTTGTAACACCCCGCCTCCGCTAGGGTCACTCGCAAGGGAATGCACTAGCTTTAGAGGGGCATTATTGGTAAACATGCACAGAAATATCACAAGACAGGACATATAAAATAGCGGAAGTAAAATCGAACTTTCATAAACATTAATAATTAAGGTCTAAAGCCTTTTACATCAGAGTACATCAAAACCTGTCTTGCAATAGTAAAGAAGCATAAAGACTTTTTCATAAATTATTCCCCAGTAAAAACAGTAAAGTAGCGATAGCCAAGAAAAGTCCAAGCCATCCATGATGACCTTCAGGCAGAAGAAGTCCGAACTAAACAACAGTATTTCCTCCCTGTAACCTGGGGGGGGGGGGGGGGGGAACGGAAGAAAAGAGGCGAAACAAAATGGGTCAGTCGAAAGGACTGAGTAAGCCCTATCGACTATTAGTATAAAAACTAGTAAAGTTAACTGACATGAGAAACTGAGATGAACATAAGCATGATAACAAGATAGATAAGCTAAATCAAAATAACAGGATGAACTACTGAACTCAGGTAAACTAAGGTGTCATGATAAATTACGATGTCAAGATAAAACAAGGTATCACATCGTCAGGTTTCTATCAAGTATAATATCCCCAAGATATCTATCACGTATAACGTCCCATGGTATCTATCCTGTATATCCGCTCTGCACCTCTCGTACTAGTGTCCCAACCCGCGTCATGTGTTAACCATGAATGTCCCTTGCCCAATGTCATGTAATGGTCCATGTCAACCTAACATATAGCATATGTAGGTTCTCCCTACTCGTATGTGTTTTTTCATGTATAAGTTTTGCCGTAGGCCATACGGGCTTTCCCATGTAAACGTTTTATCCTTGAGGTTATTTTGGACTGCAACCCTTGATCTAGTTATGTTTCCTTACCATGAACTATCGCGCGTTCACTTAGGATTTATGCCACCTAGGCCCACTAGGGATTATGCTACCTAATGAACGTTTTCGTGTCTCGGTTTGGGTTTTGGCCATCTAGGACCACTAGGGATTATGCCACCTGTCAACCGCGCCCTTCATCCCACGTATGTATCGTGAATCGTTTCCCATGTCTAGACGCACATGTTCCCCAATGTGCCATCCGAGTTCCGTGCCAGGGCAAACCAAGAAATACGGAACTCGGTCGGGAGCTTTGAGTCGTCTACTGATGCAGATATCAAGGTCTGTTTTTGTACCCGTGGCTATGGTCCCACGTGACCCCTCCCTCAACTACTGAAAGGCAACCCACGAAAAATCATGTATGAGAACTACACTAGGCCCATCGATGCCCAATTACTGATAGCCATCCTCACCCATAACTTGATAGCTAGTATATGGTCTGTTGGGAGTTCCCTGCCTTTCCGTACGTACACGATTGACTAAAGATGGTAGGTAGTCGGCGACATGCTATCCCGGGGCGAAAACCAAGAATCGTCGACTCCACGCTAATCCATCCCAGTCTTTAGGTCGCTCGCATAGCAACCAAGGCATACTCTTGGCTCTTCTACCGCAGACCTTAACCCCTGTGAGGCCGGGTTTCATGGACCACTTGCCACCTCACAGAGGGATACCAAGAGTACCCTCACGTTCCCCGAAGCTTCCGCTTCGGCATCTAGTTCGCTGGAGCTTTTATCCAAGTCAGATAACTTGCTCCTCCTCGTATACTAAGCGATGACCTACCGTATCAGGTTACTCATCCCTTTATGAACTAGTCCTATGTCCCTAGCTAAGAATTATTACTTAGTTACCCTTAACTAAGGTTTACCACTTAGCTTTCTTTCCCGTTATCCTTGATTAACCACGATTTTCTACCTAGTTCCTCTAACTAGGGTTTGTCTATTGGGTTAAGTGTTATCATTCAAGTCCATGACTTAACCCGCCCACGAATCACGTCAAGATTGGCTAAGTATTTAAGTTCAAGACTTAGCCCTACAAGTTGGTTAAGTGTACCCAGAGGCTCATGACTTAACCCTATCGAGTCAAATTGGTCAAGTACTAGTTTACCTTAATCCTATCGGGTTATCTTGCTAGATTGATTAAGCATAGATTATCTTAATCCCATCAAATTATCGAGTCGGATTGGTTAAGTATAGGTTAGCTTAACCCCATCCTCTAATCGTACTACAATGGTTAAGTATATTCCAAAAAGGTCTTGTGACTTAACCTTATCAGGTCCGCGTATTAGATTGGTTAAGTGTAGGTTACTTAACCTCATCAAATCATCATGTATATTTGGTTAAGTATGAGTTGCTTAACCCCATTAAATTATCACGTTAAGCTGGTTGAGTATTGGTTACTTAACCTCGTTGAATTACCAAGTTGAAATTGGTTAATTGTTTAACTTAACCCCATCGAATTACCGTGTTTAGATTAGTTAAGTGTGGATTGCTTAACCCCATCTAATTACCGTGGTTAGATTAGTTAAGTATCAATTACTTAACCCCATCTAATTACCATGTTTAGATTAGTTAAGTCTTAATTACTTAACTCCGTCTTATTACCGTGTTTAGATTAGTTAAGCCTTAATTACTTAACCCCATCTAATTACCAAGTCGGATTAGTTAAGTGTAAATTACTTAACTCCGTCTAATTACCGTGTTTAGATTAGTTAAGCCTTAATTACTTAACCCCATCTAATTACCAAGTCGGATTAGTTAAGTGTAAATTACTTAACCCCATCCCCTAATCACCTTGCATGGTTAAGTGTCATTAAGAAATCAAGCCCGGTCCCACTTAACCTACCCATTCGTGTCATATCGGTTTAGTGTCATTAGTCAAATTTACTTAACCTTATCATGTGGCATTAATTTAATTAATGCACCTCAACCTCTCACATTAGACTTTATTGTGGTTACTAGTTAAGCCGGTCGGTTCCGGGTAGCTTTACACCACAACTTGGTCTAACCTCGGGTTCAAGCACAACATGACCAACTTCTCACATTGGGTCCTATTGTTTGCAACTACTAGTTAGGCCGGTCGGTTCCGGGTAGTTTTACGTTGCAAACTCAACCCAACCTCGAGTTGGCCACTTTCATGTTTAGTCTAGTGTCATGCTCGTATTCAAGTTTTCAAGCAATTGGGTAGACCTAACTTAATAGGTAAATTCCCAATGGGTAGACCTAACTTAATAGGTAAATTCCCAAGCTTATGTTTTCAAGCATACTTACATGTCAACTTCCATGTTATATTTCAAGTCATGTTTTCAAGTATAAACACATGTCATATTTAACGTTACATGTTGTCATGTTTATACCCATTTACCCAAATCATGTTCATTTCATTATGTTTTCCCATATTGTGACCCCAACGCTTTTAAACTCGCATATACGTTCGCAACAACGTAATGGACTAGAAGAAGAGACTTGACAAAGGCATGACAAAAATGGATATTAAGCCACAAGTTAATCATGGTGGCAAATGAGGCACAAATGTGTTCATTAGCTTGCATGTTACATTCTTAAGCCTAAAAAAGAACATGCATAAACCCAAACTCGGCACATAAGCGAATCACGGTGACAAAAGACATGGAATGATGACTAGAAACTCGCATATGTCATCATATAAGGGTTATGACTTCATATGCAAGTTGACATAAAGATTATGAAGGCTCTCATGTTGCATAATGCAACTTTTCAACATAAAGGTTGTAGGTTTTAGCTCATAAGATCAAGATAATGACTTCATAAACTTGCATGACATGATAGTATAAATCATACTCAATGATCAAACCCAAATTTGCAACATGAACATTTAACTTCATAGTTAATATCTTAGAGTAGGAAAAGGGCTTACATTGCTATGAAGGCCTAAATCGATTAAACTAAAGCTTGTGATGAAGCCTATGCATGCCATCATCCAAAAACCCAAAGATGGATGCTCCAAATCAACAAAAACACCATCTTTATGAAAAAAGATCAAAGATTTTGCCTTGAAATCAACTTGAGAAGCTCTCATACTACCATAGGGACTCTCTAACACTCTCATGATCATGAAACCTCTCATAGAAATGAAGTGGAGGCTAGGATAGTTGAGTGGAGGCCATGAGAGTAGAAATTTTGGCATAGTTTAGTTACATGAGTGAATAATGAGGGTTTAGTGGTAGGGTTAGGGGCTTATTTATAGAAGATCAGGCTAGTTAGGACCCTTAGATTAACCCTAGGACCAACCTGAACCGTCAGATCTCAAACCAGGCCCAAAAACCTAGCTAAGATAGAAAATAGGTGCACCAGGCAAGACTGCTCGTCTGAGCCAAGTCGACAGCCAAGTCGACAGGGCTGTCGACTTGGTCAGACCAAGTCGACTCCCAAGTCGACAGGGCTGTCGACTTGGGTACTGTGGCGGGAATTTTTCCCGCCTGGACCAACTGGCCCAATTTTCCAAATTCAAGTTTGAATTTGAAATCTGTTTTTACTTAGAAATTTTCTGAAAACTTCGTTGGGCCTTAATCGGGTCATACGGACTCCGATTTTCGAAAACTCGGACTCTATTTCGCGTATTTTTCCGAGACGAACGCAATTGCATAGCCCGTTTAACTTGATTCAGAATTTAAAATTAAATTCTGCCTTGATTCTCGTCTTAATCATGTTATCGAAATACAGGTTGTTACATTCTCCCCACCTTTTAGGATTTCGTCCCTGAAATCTCTAAGTTAGGAAGAACATATCCTACCATCCATCATCCATCTACTCAAAACATCATCCACATGCAACCATTGTCCTTAGATGATTTCTAATGCTATATGAATATATGCAAAACGTGTGTGTACATGTTCCTTAGCTAATGCTAATGATCAGGCCTGAATAATCTTTCTAATGAAAAAATATGTTAAGTGCCATGAATCCAACATGTATGCAAATAGTCCTAGTCATATAAGTACTATATGCGTGCACAAACATTCATTCATATGCAACATCCACATGATCACACATTCAATTTCATCCGTAAAGAAGTATAAATGCTTGTGCATATGCAACATGAAACGTGATCGCGTCGATCTAGCATCTAACGTGTATTCGTGCATCCACGAGCAACCACTTGCAACCATTTTCAATCATATAAATCATAACATGTCTCAAATACATGTTTACATCCATAGCGTTCTACCTTAGGTTCCTAAGATAAGATCGAGAAGATAGACAAGACAAACTCCTTACAGGGTTTGTAACAGAAACAGGACCGAGAGGATATCCACCAAGCGATAGCATGCAGGTAAGCTTTACAGGTGAACCAAGGATCAAAGATATACTCTTAAAAAGAGACGTGATGCGCGCGTCCAAGCCGCATTTCCATGAGCTTAATTCCATCGTGCCTTGACCGCCTTTGACTTCATGATTTCGTAGTTCCTTGATTCCTATTTCCAAGGTGTGAGTGGAACTCATTTCACTGTCGCCTCTCGTTTCACTTTCACTTATTCTTCCCCTAGTATGCTCGGCTCAAACATGTCTGCGTACTCATGCAAGCTCTCCAAAATTCACTAGTGAATTCTGGATCTTGTTTTCCGATGCCAATCCATGTTGCCAAGGGTTCTTACTAGGGTGATTCCCATAACTCATGCATAATCGAAACGAACCATCCGCCTTAGCGGCGAATTCTACTCGAACGGATTACCAACAACTACATCCCGGGATTCTAGGTAACTAACCATGACAGAACCCAAAAAGGGTTACACAAGACTTCGAGGGTATTGCCAAGGCAAGTCAAGAATCCAACTACCCTCTTTCTAAAACCGAGAATGTTATCCCTTACTGGATAACCACTTTACCCCTAGAATCCATCCGTAGCTTCAACAATAGAAGTATTGCTTCTAATCTCAACACTTGGCATAGACGTTCTTAAATCCAACAAGTCATGAATAAATGGACCGACTCTCAAACTAGATTTTGGGACAAAAACTGGGATCTTCTACCATGCTAGTACTAAGGTGCAGAGACTCAACTATCCAAGCAGACTTAAATGATACGATGATCAAGACAAAGTCTGGACGGGATGATAGAAAAGAACGCCTAAACCTTTACCAGAAACGACACCATTTCTTTTAGGTACCCTAGAAGTGGGAGCGTACTATTTCCCTCTCCGCTGATCTTGTCCTTGTCCTCCTCGATGGACTAAGCCATAATAACAGTTGCTTATCCTTAACCTGGTATCCTTTACCCTTACTCTTATTATCCTTTCTTGCAACTTCGGTAACAAGTCTCTCGAGAACTTCCTCCATCGTACGGGAAACACCTAGGTGGCTAGACAAAGATTAGTCACAGTTAGAACTACTGTGACCACAGATGGAGGAAAGAAAGGAAACAAAATTCAATCAAGGAATCAAAGGATGGTGCTAATGGCTTTTGGGGAATAGCCTTTAAAAACTTTTCTTGAAAAATGCTTCTTTGTAAACGGTTTCTCAAATAGTTTTCAGAAGGTTTTAAAAACTTTTGCCCAGTCTGGTAACCTTCTGCTTTGATACCAAATGTAACACCCCGCCTCCGCTAGGGTCACTCGCAAGGGAATGCACTAGCTTTAGAGGGGCATTATTGGTAAACATGCACAGAAATATCACAAGACAGGACATATAAAATAGCGGAAGTAAAATCGAACTTTCATAAACATTAATAACTAAGGTCTAAAGCCTTTTACATCAGAGTACATCAAAACCTGTCTTGCAATAGTAAAGAAGCATAAAGACTTTTTCATAAATTATTCCCCAGTAAAAACAGTAAAGTAGCATAGCCAAGAAAAGTCCAAGCCATCCATGATGACCTTCAGGCAGAAGAAGTCCGAACTAAACAACAGTATTTCCTCCCTGTAACCTGGGGAGGGGGGGGGGGGGGGGAACGGAAGAAAAGAGGCGAAACAAAACGGGTCAGTCGAAAGGACTGAGTAAGCCCTATCGACTATTAGTATAAAAACTAGTAAAGTTAACTGACATGAGAAACTGAGATGAACATAAGCATGATAACAAGATAGATAAGCTAAATCAAAATAACAGGATGAACTACTGAACTCAGGTAAACTAAGGTGTCATGATAAATTACGATGTCAAGATAAAACAAGGTATCACATCGTCAGGTTTCTATCAAGTATAATATCCCCAAGATATCTATCACGTATAACGTCCCATGGTATCTATCCTGTATATCCGCTCTGCACCTCTCGTACTAGTGTCCCAACCCGCTTCATGTGTTAACCATGAATGTCCCTTGCCCAATGTCATGTAATGGTCCATGTCAACCTAACATATAGCATATGTAGGTTCTCCCTACTCGTATGTTTTTTTTTCCATGTATAAGTTCAGTCCTTTGCCGTAGGCCATACGGGCTTTCCTATGTAAACGTTTTATCCTTGAGGTTATTTTGGACTGCAACCCTTGATCTAATTATGTTTCCTTACCATGAACTATCGCGCGTTCACTTAGGATTTATGCCACCTAGGCCCACAAGGGATTATGCTACCTAATGAACGTTTCCGTGTCTCGGTTTGGGTTTTGGCCACCTAGGACCACTAGGGATTATGCCACCTGTCAACCGCGCCCTTCATCCCACGTATGTATCGTGAATCGTTTCCCATGTCTAGACGCACATGTTCCCCAATGTGCCATCCGAGTTCCATGCCAGGGCAAACCAAGAAATACGGAACTCGGTCGGGAGCTTTGAGTCGTCTGCTGATGAAGATATCAAGGTCTGTTTTTGTACCCATGGCTATGGTCCTACGTGACCCCTCCCTCAACTACTGAAAGGCAACCCACGAAAAATCATGTATGAGAACTACACTAGGCCCATCGATGCCCAATTCCTGATAGCCATCCTCACCCATAACTTGATAGCTAGTATATGGTCTGTTGGGAGTTCCCTGCCTTTCCGTACGTACACGATTGACTAAAGATGGTAGGTAGTCGGCAACATGCTATCCCGGGGCGAAAACCAAGAATCGTCGACTCCACGCTAATCCATCCCAGTCTTTAGGTCGCTCGCATAGCAACCAAGGCACACTCTTGGCTCTTCTACCGCAGACCTTAACCCCTGTGAGGCCGGGTTTCATGGACCACTTGCCACCTCACAGAGGGATACCAAGAGTACCCTCACGTTCCCCGAAGCTTCCGCTTCGGCACCCAGTTCGCTGGAGCTTTTATCCAAGTCAGATAACTTGCTCCTCCTCGTATACTAAGCGATGACCTACCGTATCAGGTTACTCATCCCTTTATTAACTAGTCCCATGTCCCTAGCTAAGAATTATTACTTAGTTACCCTTAACTAAGGTTTACCACTTAGCTTTCTTTCCCGTTATCCTTGATTAACCAAGATTTTCTACCTAGTTCCTCTAACTAGGGTTTGTCTATTGGGTTAAGTGTTATCATTCAAGTCCATGACTTAACCCGCCCACGAATCACGTCAAGATTGGCTAAGTATTTAAGTTCAAGACTTAGCCCTACAAGTTGGTTAAGTGTACCCAGAGGCTCATGACTTAACCCTATCGAGTCAAATTGGTCAAGTACTAGTTTACCTTAATCCTATCGGGTTATCTTGCTAGATTGATTAAGCATAGATTATCTTAATCCCATCAAATTATCGAGTCGGATTGGTTAAGTATAGGTTAGCTTAACCCCATCCTCTAATCGTACTACAATGGTTAAGTATATTCCAAAAAGGTCTTGTGACTTAACCTTATCAGGTCCGCGTATTAGATTGGTTAAGTGTAGGTTACTTAACCTCATCAAATCATCATGTATAATTGGTTAAGTATGAGTTGCTTAACCCCATTAAATTATCACGTTAAGTTGGTTGAGTATTGGTTACTTAACCTCGTTGAATTACCAAGTTTAAATTGGTTAATTGTTTAACTTAACCCCATCGAATTACCGTGTTTAGATTAGTTAAGTGTGGATTGCTTAACCCCATCTAATTACCGTGGCTAGATTAGTTAAGTATCAATTACTTAACCCCATCTAATTACCATGTTTAGATTAGTTAAGTCTTAATTACTTAACTCCGTCTAATTACCGTGTTTAGATTAGTTAAGCCTTAATTACTTAACCCCATCTAATTACCAAGTCGGATTAGTTAAGTGTAAATTACTTAACTCCGTCTAATTACCGTGTTTAGATTAGTTAAGCCTTAATTACTTAACCCCATCTAATTACCAAGTCGGATTAGTTAAGTGTAAATTACTTAACCCCATCCCCTAATCACCTTGCATGGTTAAGTGTCATTAAGAAATCAAGCCCGGTCCCACTTAACCTACCCATTCGTGTCATATCGGTTTAGTGTCATTAGTCAAATTTACTTAACCTTATCATGTGGCATTAATTTAATTAATGCACCTCAACCTCTCACATTAGACTTTATTGTGTTTACTAGTTAAGCCGGTCGGTTCCGGGTAGCTTTACACCACAACTTGGTCTAACCTCGGGTTCAAGCACAACATGACCAACTTCTCACATTGGGTCCTATTGTTTGCAACTACTAGTTAGGCCGGTCGGTTCCGGGTAGTTTTACGTTGCAAACTCAACCCAACCTCGAGTTGGCCACTTTCATGTTTAGTCTAGTGTCATGCTCGTATTCAAGTTTTCAAGCAATTGGGTAGACCTAACTTAATAGGTAAATTCCCAATGGGTAGACCTAACTTAATAGGTAAATTCCTAAGCTTATGTTTTCAAGCATACTTACATGTCAACTTCCATGTTATATTTCAAGTCATGTTTTCAAGTATAAACACATGTCATATTTAACGTTACATGTTGTCATGTTTATACCCATTTACCCAAATCATGTTCATTTCATTATGTTTTCCCATATTGTGACCCCAACGCTTTTAAACTCGCATATACGTTCGCAACAACGTAATGGACTAGAAGAAGAGACTTGACAAAGGCATGACAAAAATGGATATTAAGCCACAAGTTAATCATGGTGGCAAATGAGGCACAAATGTGTTCATTAGCTTGCATGTTACATTCTTAAGCCTCAAAAAGAACATGCATAAACCCAAACTCGGCACATAAGCGAATCATGGTGATAAAAGACATGGAATGATGACTAGAAACTCGCATATGTCATCATATAAGGGTTATGACTTCATATGCAAGTTGACATAAAGATTATGAAGGCTCTCATGTTGCATAATGCAACTTTTCAACATAAAGGTTGTATCTTTTAGCTCATAAGATCAAGATAATGACTTCATAAACTTGCATGACATGATAGTATAAATCATACTCAATGATCAAACCCAAATTTGCAACATGAACATTTAACTTCATAGTTAATATCTAAGAGTAGGAAAAGGGCTTACATTGCTATGAAGGCCTAAATCGATTAAACTAAAGCTTGTGATGAAGCCTATGCATGCCATCATCCAAAAACCCAAAGATGGATGCTCCAAATCAACAAAAACACCATCTTTATGAACAAAGATCAAAGCTTTTGCCTTGAAATCAACTTGAGAAGCTCTCATACTACCATAGGGACTCTCTAACAATCTCATGATCATGAAACCTCTCATAGAAATGAAGTGGAGGCTAGGATAGTTGAGTGGAGGCCATGAGAGTAGAAATTTTGCCATAGTTTAGTTACATGAGTGAATAATGAGGGTTTAGGGGTCGGGTTAGGGGCTTATTTATAGAAGATTAGGCTAGTTAGGACCCTTAGATTAACCCTAGGACCAACCTGAACCGTCACATCCCAAACCAGGCCCAAAAACCTAGCCAAGATAGAAAATAGGTGCACCAGGCAAGACTGCTCGTCTGAGCCAAGTCGACAGCCAAGTCGACAGGGCTGTCGACTTGGTCGGACCAAGTCGACTCCCAAGTCTACAGGGATGTCGACTTGGGTACTGTGGCGGGAATTTTTCCCGCCTAGACCAACTGGCCCAATTTTCCAAATTCAAGTTTGAATTTGAAATCTGTTTTTACTTAGAAATTTTCTGAAAACTTCGTTGGGCCTTAATCGGGTCATACGGACTCCGATTTTCGAAAACTCGGACTCTATTTCGCGTATTTTTCCGAGACGAACGCAATGGCATAGCCCGTTTAACTTGATTCAGAATTTAAAATTAAATTCTGCCTTGATTCTCGTCTTAATCATGTTATCGAAATACGGGTTGTTACAATATTTTTGAAAAATCAGATCATTTTCCACTCAAATTTTCCCATACTATTATAGAATAAGAGCATAGTTCATCAAATTTTCGCATCCAAAACCCAACCAACCATCTTTTAATTCGAGATTTAGAAAAATCTAATTTTCCAAATTCGATTTCTTATGTTACGAAAAGGTATAGAACGGAAAAATTCACATCCTCCGTTTTTCTTTTCTAATTGTACTTGGATTTTTATATAACTATTCTATGAAGATTTCCTATTTGCTTATCCAAGCACAACTACATAAGAAAATTTCTTTCTCGTATTTTCAACTTTGTCTTGAAATAATTTCATACTTATTCATCTTTTTCTTGAGATTTTCATTTTCTTTTCCCCGTCTTGTTTTGTTGCCTTACCGAATTTGTTGTTTTCTCGTTAGTTAGGCTATTCTCTTTCTTGGGCTATTCTCTTTCTTGACTTATTTGACTTAGTCCAATTTCTCAAGTTTATATTATTTATTTATCTTTTCAAATAAGCTTTTCCGTTTTCTAGTCAAATTGTATCCTACACAGCTACAATTATGGGCCAAGAATCTTAAGACTTTACTACCTCTGACAATCGCGAGTCCACCTAACAAGGTCTATATAATTGCTTGCCCTTCATCACCTAGTAGTCACTACTAGTCCATGCTGTGTATTACTAGCCTATCCTTTTTCTTTTTCTCAAGCAACAATTCTAGGTCTCAATGCTTATGCATTCTACGGGAAATTTGTTTTTATTATTCCAAAACAGTCCTTGCTATTTACTTCATAGCCCAATATTTTTCTTTCAAGTTTTTCATATATGAGAACTAGTGAGCTATATATATATGCTCTTTTTCATGAGAGAATTCTTTCAAAACAAGAAATTATGGTTTTACACAATATACCCCACTTTATTTTAAAACCCAACATGCACTTTTCAAACATCAAGATACTTTTAAGATCAAAACTCAGAAAATACAACAAACTCTTTTACAAATTCAAGTTCTTAAAAGTTTATTATTGGATCAGACTCAAAGCGGGTTTTCCACTCAACTAGGCTTTCCTAGGCACTTTCAGAAATTCAATTTTCTCGACTATATATATTCCTAATCCATTTTTCACACATTAGCCTTTTTTTTCAAATTTCTAAGGTTTTACTTCTAGACCCACTACTCTGAAATACTAATATTTCAGTTTCCATTCTATGGGATACTTTCTAGCTCCTAGTCATATTGTACACTTTCCCAACCACATAATGGTTTCCAAAATTTCTATGTCCATGCCTTTAGTGTACAAACCAATACCCCAGCTCTTTACATGTCTAGTGGGCTACTATATGGATTTAGGTTTATATATATAATATATTTATATTTTAGAAAATACAAATACGTTCACTCATTATCGCCCTAAGACCACTAAATCGAAGCTCTGATACCAGATGTAACAACCCGGGTTTCGACAGACCGAATTTTTCAAAATCCAATCCATCGGACCCCGAGTTGGGTGCTCTAGTATCCTGTAGAAAAGACAGAGAGAAAGAAACTTGTCAGAGTTCGAAAAGCAGCTCACAGCCGAAGGAAAAAAATATAATTTATTCAAAATAGCATTACCTTAATAATAATACTGCCAAGCCAGTAGTCAAGCAATACTATCTCTGTCATGAACCTAACCTGCGCATGTTGTGAGGAGGGGGTCAGAACATAAGTTCTGTGTGACTGGACTATAATAAACTCTTGTGTAACCCTACATATACCGTTCAGTTAAAATTACTTGTTTATTAGGTTATTCACAATATTAGCACCCAAGGCCAAACCCATGTCATTCTCGTCCAATTACTAGTAGACTTAACCTAATACATCGTATATGTAATTTTTCCCCAACTCGTATAATCCTTTCCATGTATACGTACAATCCCTTGCCGTATATCGTACGTGCTTTATCACGTGATTCTATACTACTTCAACGTAGTGCCACCATTCCTGAAATCGTTTGGACTGCCACCCATGATCTGGCTAGGTTTCCTTATCATGAACTATCGAGTGTTCAACTAGGATTAATGCCACCTAGGACCACTTGGGATTATGCTACCTATTGAACGTTTTCTAGATTCGATTAGGGTTTATGCCACCTAGGACTACTAGGGATTATGCTACCTGTCGAACATCGCCCTTTTCCCACGTATGTATCGCGAACCTTTTTCGATGTCTAGGTGCACATGTACACTATATGTGCGGCCGGAGTCCCATGACAGGGCTAAATCAAGAAATGCGGAACTCGGTCGGGAGCTTTAAGTTATCTGCCGATGCAGATGCTAAGGTCTGTTTTTTCTACCAGTGGTTATGGTCCCACGTGACCCCTCCCTCAACTAATGAAAGGAAATCCAAGAAAACCAAGCACGAGAACTGCACTTCTGCCACCTATGACCCACTTTCCTATTGGCCAGCCTCACCCACAACTAGATAGCAAGTATATGGTCTGTTGGGAGTTCTCTGCCTTTCCGTATAGGTACTACGGTTGACTGAAGATGGTAGGTAGACGACGAGTGCTATCACAGGGCTAAACAAGATATCGCCGCCTCACGCTGGTCCATCCTAGTCTTTAGGTTGCCTTATATTGCAACCAAGGCATACTCTTGGTTCTCCTACCGCAGACCTTAACCTCTGTGAGCCCAGTCGGATCATCTGCAACCTCACAGAGGGATACCAAGAGTACCTTCACGTTTCCCAAAGCTACGTGCTTCGTAACCCAGTCCGCTGGAGCCTTTCTCGAAATCAGATAACGTTTGCTCCTCCTCGTGTGTTTGTTAAGCGATGATCTACTGTATCGGGTTATTCATCTATTTATGGACTGGCTCAGTTTCCTTGACTAAGAATTATTACTTATTTGTTCTTAACTAAGGTTTACCACTTAGTTTCCTTTCCCGTTAATCTTGTTAACTAAGGTTTACCACTTAGTCCCCTTAACTAAGTATTACAACTTAGTTCCCGTTCTCGACCGTTTTCTTAACTAAGGTTTACAGCTTAGTTCCTATTAACTAAGGCTTGTTACTTAGTTATCATTATCATTGTTTTACTTAGTCAATTCTCGTTACCTTAGACATCAGACCACATATTTTCGCTTTATAATTCAACTTGTTAACTAAGGTTTTCCCATGAGTTCAAGCCTAACTTAATTCCCTTTTATTCGGTGATAGCGCATGGGTGTTTTCCCACAGTTCTTGCTTAGCTTACCCCATATTATAGGTTATCCCACCCTTCAGGTCTTACATTACATCTTAAGTCATAATCTTTCTCTGTCCCTAGGACAGGTTTACCCCCTAATTAACCCTTCGACTGTTTCAGCTTCGATTTATAATAGGTAGTTAACATTCCCTATATCCGTTTTTGGTTAAGTTTTGTTCATATGTTCGTGTCGACTTAACCCCATCTCCTTATAACGTTCATTCACAAATTTGGTTAAGTGTTGTCTTTGAATTCATGACTTAACCCTACGAATCATGTGCCATTAATTATTAATGCACCACAACCTCTCACATTAGACCTGTTGTTGTGGTCACTGGTTATGCCGGGCGGTTCCGGGCCGAATTACACCACAACTCAGTCTAACCTCGGGTTTCAAGCGCGATATGACTAACTTCTCACATTAGGACCTATTGTTTGCAACCACTGGTTAGGCCAGGCGGCTCCGGGTAGGATTACATCGCAAACTCATCCTAACCTAGAGTTAGTCACGTTTCATGTTTGGTTCACGTCTATTCTAATTGGCATATGTCAAGTTCGTAATCATGTCAAAAAAATATTAAGTTCAGGTTATGCCAATTACCTAACTTACAAGCATGTTCTTATAAATGTCAACTACCAATTCATGCCATGTTCGTGTTCGTTTTAGATGTCAAGTTCATAAGCATATTCTAAATGTCATATTTCAAGTTCCATAATCTCGTCCCTATTTACATTACACAAATTACCCAACCATATTCATGTTCAATGCATTTCAATAGTGCCAAAATTCGAGTATCAAGTTCAATCTAGATGTCAAGTGTCAATTCTCTAAGTCCAAGCTTTCCCTAAAAACCCCCAATTTATATTCATGCTTGAAATCCCATTAACAGGTTACGTCTGCCATTAAATTCATAATTCATATTCATGTCAATTTCATGTTCAAGTTCTAGATGTAAACTTCATGTCAAATTCCAGATGTTAATTCGTATCAAGTTTGTGTTCTTATCCAAATTCAAGTTATAATACAGGTTTTATTCAAGAGACATGTGCCCATTAACAAATCCGTAAGTCAATTTCATGCTTAAACCAATGATGTCAATTCTACGCCAAACCCCATATCATGTTCATGCGTATAATTCTAAATTTGGTCTACGCATTACGGTTTTGTCAATGTTATATTACGCCCAACCCCCTTTGTAATTTATAACCACACCCTCCAGTTCATGTCATAGCCCAAAACCAAGCGTTCCCCTTTTTAGTCCGCAATAATCATTCCGTCGTATTCATTTCATAATAAAGCTAGGCTCATGATAGCCTAGTCATAAAAAGATAAAAGAGAGAGAATAAAAGAGGACATAATCGTAGGAATAATAATTAAAAGCGAACACATGACAATATTAAACATTACAGATCCAATTTCCACAATAATTTCATTTCGCGTTTACATAGGGAATGTTCGAACGATATATCATAATTTTACACAAAAGTGTATTATAACTCCACTCACGGTGTTTGTCATCTTGAAAATAGGAACGAGATTAATCTTCGAACTGATTTCCCCCTTTTAGTTACTTTTGATTCATCTTTGATTGATTTCATGTCCAATTCAATTTATCTTTGATTTCATATGCGGCGTAGGTTGCGATCTGAATTCCTTCTCTTTGCGCAGTGATTTAGATCTAAGCCTCTTTTCTTTTTTATTCATGGTTGTAGTAATTCTAGATATCATTCTTTTTAATTTTAAGAATAGATGTTGCAGAGAAAAGAGAGAAGAATAGATCTAAGATTTATTTAGATCAATAACTTGAGGAGGAAGAAGAAATCAAGTTAGAAGAGAGCCTTGGCCTTGCCATGAATTGTTGTGGAGTTTACAATGAGCCTAGGATGTTTATATAGGTGTTAGACTAACGTACCGGGCCCAAAAACTCATCCAGGTGCTCAAAAATGAACCTCGAAAGCTTCTGGGGCGAATTTCCATCTTCTGGACCAAAATTCCCGCTCTAGGTCACTACAGGTCGACCTCCCAAAGGGGGGTCGACACTATGGTCGACCTCCCCCCTGGGTGGTCGACCCTATGGTCGACCTGGTCATTTTTTTCTGTTCTGGGCTGGTTTGTTTTTTGATTTTTCGCTGAAACTTCATATGGTCATAACTCCTTCATACGGACTCCGATATTCAAAAACCCGGACTCTATTTCATGTAAAATTTCGAGAGGAACGCAATGGTGATGTCCAATTTACTTAATTCCTGATATTTAAATTAAATATTCTTATTTTACTATCTTCTCCATTACACACACTATTATCGAATTAATTTTTCTTCTCTTCCATTTATTAATTAATTCTCATTATATATCACCATTATTTACCTATCTAAGCATATTTTCATAAATTTTATTTCATTTTTAATTATATTAAAAGTGCGGGGTGTTACATTTAGAGTCAGTAAAACATGGGAAGTAAATGATATACTATATCATTTCTTTTAATCCAGACTCAAGAATATTCAAACTGGTACCCTGAAGCAAAATGAAAAATTATATTTAAAACGATTTATGTTTTAGTTTTCTACTCCTATTATGAGTAAACGAATCATCAGAGTAATAAGCTTGATCAAAGATCGTATACTTGAACCTATCTAATAACCCCAAAATTTATACTGAAAATGATAATACATAAGATGCTACTTTTCATGAATGGATAAACTAATTTAATGGCACATGAACTTTTATAATACTTACAATAAATGAATAAGTCTGATACAACAAATAGACTGTGTTGATTTAATTAATTTGTTCTTTTAAGATCAATGTGAATTTGTTTGAGAGTATCTAGGAAATTCATCAAAAAGAAGACAACTGAATTGATAAATATTGTTAATATTACCTATGAAATAACAATAATTAAATATAAATTATAAATTATAAATTATTAAATAATTTTTTTTTAATTTTATTGAAACAAAAGAAAATATACAAATAATACGAGAAAAATATTCATTTTTTACTTCATATCCAATTTCTAACTAACCACACTCTACTCAAAATCTTCAGCGAAATACCATACGAAAAAACTATTTATATAAATGTATACTATATTTGTTTGGATTTACCTTTAGGCCTGTATAATAGGAATATGAATTACGTATTTACCATATTGGTAAATTAAGGAATCATCCAAAGCAATTAGTTTTTAATTCAATGCATTTTAACATGAAACAAACATATAAATTATTAAAAATTAATATCAAATATCTCTTATATAATAAAAAAAAAATGAAACATCATGTTTGGAAGAGCCATTTCAGGAACATGTCTACAAATCCAGTTTGATGTAATGAGATTTTGAAATGAACAACTGTTATAACTAAACTCTATTGATAAAACCATTAGGTAAAAAATGTGAAATTTCAAATTACAAATTGAACGTCCTAGTAGTAAAAATTTATTTTTATAAAAATTGTGAGCTCTTCTCATCTTCTACTATAAACAAACAAAACCGGCTGAGTAGAGAAAAGAAAATGTAACTTATAACCAAATGAAATAGAACATACCCTGTAAACCCATGGATCACAAAATCGGCTGAGTTGCAGAAAACGTTTAATTAGATAACGGGTATGAGAAAAAAGGCATGAATGACATAATATATAGTTTCGATTGCAGTGGTAATTAGTGGTTTCGTTTTAATCGATTTTAGAAAAAGATTGCGTAGTGGGATAGAGGACATGGTTAAGCTGAGCCTTTAATGGAATCGATTTTAGCTTCTTCTCTAATTTAATGATGAAGTGGGATAACGGACCTAGGGTTTAAATTTTATTTTGTAGAGGGAATGGAAATAATAAGACACAGGCGAAGAGGGAGATGAAGGATGGAAAGATTGGAATTCATGAATGGAGAAACTAGTACAGAGAAAAGAAGAGGAGGAACAAGAGGGGGTGAAATACGTGCTTGTAAGAGTTTGTTCCTATTTGCGTAAAAGAATAGAGTGAGTGGAGCGGTTATAGAAATGAAAGTACACCGCTGAGTTTTAACATTTCACGGGAATAGTTAGTGGATCTAACGCACCTTTGTTTTATTGCTTCGTGGCAGAATTTAGTCCATCTGATGTCTTTTCTCAGATTAAATCTCCACCGCTTTTTGTCTTTTGTTTGTCCTACCAAGGAAATTTATTATTAAGTATATATATAATAGGTTCCGAAGTTCAAAAATTGGTCTAAAAATTTGAAATTTGGTTTAAAATTCGAAATTTGGGAAGGTGGCAGATTTCCCACCCAGGTGGGCCTACCCACTCAAAGAGGGGTCGACCCATAGGTCGACCCACTCAAAGGGGGGTCGACCCACCCCTGACAGATCTGGGCGAAATACTTCGTTTTGTATCTGGGCGCCTTTCTGAGCAAGATTCATTGAATCCTGGGCTATATAAAGGACCCTAGACCTAGATTTTATTTATCTAAAAATAATGCTGACGGCGAAGCTCTGCTGCAACGAAAATTTAAATAGCCTTTCTTCTTCTAAATCAATTCAAAGAAGATTACACATATTCGAAGATTGCTATAACAAATTCAGCGATGACTACAACAACTTATTCAACATGTTCTTCGCAGTAATTTGGATCCATTTCCTTAGATCTATTCACTATAAGTTCATGTTACTTTAAGATCTAAATATTTAAATAGTAATCTTGATATGCATGTAAAAGTTGGATCTTGAATCGGTGCCTAATCAGTTCTATTATGACATAACTATCGGATCTGCTTTTATATGTTCAAACCGCCGCCATGTTAAATCTTCTCATAATGTGCCTATTCAGTTTATGCCTATTTCTATTATTTTATTGTTGATTTGTTATTATGCCTGTTCTCGATTCTCTTCTCTCCCTCTTTTCCCTTTTTATTTTTATATAGCTAGGCTACCTTCGAGCCTAGGCCTAACGCTGAAAAATGTGAACGTGCGAAATTGGGAATAACGGGGAAAGACATAATTTGAGGCATAATTGATATTGGTGGACCAAAATTTGGGCATAAATTAGGAAATATACGAATACATGTTTCGGGGCATATGTCTTGTTGGATAATATGAATTTAGGCATAAGTTGGAAAATGTAATTTGAGCATAAATTAGGACATGTGTAAGTACTGATTTGGGACATAAATCGGGTCGTATGTGAATATGAATTTTAGGCATACATCGGAAAATATGCAAATATGGATTTGGGTATAACTTGTATTGAAATGGGTGTATATGGATTAGGGACATAAATTGGAAAATACGTAGATTTGGGTTTGTGCATAATATATATATATATATATATATATATATATATATATATATATATATATATATGTGCCTTGACTTATAACTTGGGAAAAAAGAGCATATGGTGCATAATTAAAAGGTGAATTGAAAAGGGGTGTAAAAGTCAATGATTTGAATAGTGAATTGGGCATATAATTAAATATAGGGAAAAAGAGAAATAATCACCTATAATGACATAGGTAGATTTGGATAAAATTGGAATATCTAATAATTACAATTAGGAACTGTAATTGCACTTATGACATGAGGTTAGGTTGCATTAGTTATTGATGTCTGCCCGAACCCGACCGATATATCCAGCAACCACTAATGTTGAACCTAATGTGAGAGGTCTAACTATGCAAATACGAATCGGGCTAAGACACGAGGTTAGACCCATCTATGGAATAAGATTGCCCGGACCCGACCGACATATCCAGCATCCACACATTATAGGCCTAATATTGGAGGTCTAGCCCATTATAACCATAATTGGACATGGTAATGAATTGGACTACTTAACCTAATTTAATCCATAAAGATTGTATGATTATGAACTTAAGTTAGGGTTAAGTAAAACTGGATGGGTAATGGGTAGGTTAAGTAAAATAGAGGGGGTGGGTAATATTTACGTATAGGCCCATGAACTTTAACCCAATAAGGTTATGTAATTATAGACACCTAGTGGTATACATAACCGGTGGAAAATATAATTAAGTTATGTAATTAAAGATGCCTTGTAAGGTAAACATAATTTGAAGAAATAATAGAATTAGACATGTGTAATAATCTGCTATGTAAACAATGATAAGTTATAGTGACGATGTAAATTGAATTTATGATTAAATTATAAAGAATGAAGAAAACTTGTAAAAAAATAAGCTATATTTAATCATAAATGATAAATGACATGTTAATTAGGAAACATGTGAATTGAGATATACTTAATAATGTATTAAGGAGAACCTGTTATTGTATTGATGTAACTAAGCAAGAATATAAAATAGATCGTGGATTATAGGCCTTGGGCCACAATATAGAGAATAGCATGTTGTGAGCTTATTGTTAAACTTAAATGCATTAAGATATATGATTGAAATTAATAAGCAAGAGAAACTTGGTAAATTGGAATAAGAATTCAATATGAACGGGAATAACCAAGTAAAATGGGAACCGGGTGAGGTAAGGCAAGTGTGTAAAAGAATGTTTAGACATAAGGCCTAACAACATATTAAAGAAAGGCGCTTGGACCAGTCTGTACGTTTGAGGGTGAGTAACCCAATGGGGTAGATCATCGTGGTGTTATAAGAAACGAGGGGAGCTCACATTCATCTGATTGTTATGAAAACTCCAAAGGACTGGAAGGGGAAGCACACGACTTCCTGAAGTACGTAAGGTGCTCCTAGTAGTCCTCTGTGAGGTGACAGATGTCTTAGGCTGTACTCACAGATCTTGGGTCTGCGCGTAACTACTAGGTGGGTGGGCCTTGATTGGATATGTAGCTATGCAATCAGAATGCTGTGGCGAGGTGACACCAGGGTGATTCGACGGTTGCCTCGTGAGGAGGTAGAGAGAGTCACGACCAACAAGGATATCAGACCTTTGGATATCTGTCATCGACAGCCAGCATGATGCGAAAAGATTAGAGCTAAACCCAAGATATCATTTCACCTTTCACTATCGAGGTACGGGGTCGAGGGTAGACGCCACATGGATGTTTAGATTGTTTGTTATTAGGGGCGGTCGCTTAGCTCTGTAGTCTTTACTAGTTGAGGGAGGGGCCGAGGTGGGGCGATAGCCACCATGAAAATAGACCCTAGGTATGTTTGTATATAGAGGCTTATTAAAGACGGGCCTGTACAGATATGGAAAAAGCTCCCGACCAAGTTCCGTGTTACTTGTATCGCCCTACTGCAGAACTCAGAGCACATTAGTGGACATGTGATTGAGGCATCGAGCTACACTTACAATACATACGTGGGACAGTCTAGATACATGCATATCTGCTCTGAGTGGTGTATTGTAGACTAGAGGGCATTATTCCGATAAGGAATCCGATTCGATCGATGGTGGCAGTCCATACGCTTACATAACATAGTAATGACAGGTATATGCGGAACGTAATATTGTTATGTAGAGATCTGTATATCACTTCGGCGTAGGATGAGGGACTGCGTTAATTACGATGGAGACCGTTCGAGTTGGTTACCATTGGGTGTATCTCAATATTGAGAGATAGCTACATATATTGTATTAGTGGAGCCATGGGAAAGTAAATGGGTATGATGCGCGTATAAGTCTTGAGTGCTATTAACCCAAGTAACCTAATAATCAAGAAAATATAATGGAACGGTATTAGTAGGGATCATTTTACTTCTGATATACTAGTATCTGCGCGGTGCAGAAAAATGTATTTAAGAAGCGTAATATATCCTGTTCATCTTATCTTGCTCAGTTCACACTTGTTATTGATACTGTTATCTTGTTCTTCCAGTTTTACATACCTGCCATGATATTTTTATTTATTTATATTTAAATGTAACTGGACTCTCCAGACTTTATGTCTGACCCTTTTTGCTTCCTCTCTCTCTCTCTCTCTCTCTCTCTCGTCCGTTTCCCCTCCAGGTTCTCAGGGTGGAAGTGCTTAGAGTTGATTTGGATCCTTTCAGCTGAGCATGGATTTTGAATATAGATATATTGCTTTGACTTCTTGTCAACTCTCTTGTGGATTTGCAAGGGAAATACGGTTTTATGCTTTTGTACTCTGATATTTTTGGCAAGACAGATTATTTACGTGATTGGTTACTTCAACTTATGATGTAAACTCAGTATTTGGGACCATGATGTTTTGATTTAAATAATGTTTTTAATTCCGCTGCTATTTTACATGTCTGTCTTGTGCAATTATGTTCTTATTTACCTATAACGCTTCACGAAACTTAATGCATTCCCTTAGTGAAACACATTAACGGACGTGGGTGTCACATTTGGTATCAGAGCATATGGTTATAGGACCGGAAAAATATTTTGAAAATGGTTTTCAAAAAGGTCTCAAAAACAAAGTATTTTAAAATAAAAAGTCTGTTTTTGAAAAGCATATTTCCCAAAGCCATAAATATCTTCTCGATTCTCTGCATGATTTCTTTTCCTTTTTGATCGGGGAACTGTTTCCTCTGGAAAGGGTATCCCTATTCATCATGGTTCCGTAGGCATGTTAAAAATACAATACATGTCGAAGGGCAAAAGTGTGCCCAACCTCAATCTTTAGTTGTAGTGGTTTCACCTGCATCTTATTTTCTTTCCAGCCTCATAAGGATTTCCGTGCGATGGAGGCACCTTTCAAAAGACTTGTTAGCATGTTGCACAAAGATAGTAAAAAGGAGAATAAGGGAACTGGGGATAAGGAGCACAACCCAAAGATGAAAGCAAATGGTGGCTTAAGAAGGGAATATAGATAAAAGAAGAAAAGAGGAAATACTATAACTTCGGAATGGTGGGTCATTTGGAAAAGGATTGCAGAAAGAGAAAAGGCATTTGTTACCACTTTGATAAGGAATGACACCTCATTAAGGAGTGCCCGAAGAGACAAA
The DNA here is from genome assembly GCA_030737875.1 of Allium sativum. NCBI lineage: Eukaryota > Viridiplantae > Streptophyta > Magnoliopsida > Asparagales > Amaryllidaceae > Allium > Allium sativum. The sequence goes on along the minus strand of JASFAX010000020.1, from coordinate 34,751,271 downwards.
GACAAGGCTAGAGGATAGTAACTTCTAGGGGGCAAGCTAGTGTTCTCATAGTTGGTGGACATGATAGGGGTAAGAAAGTTTCCATTGAAAGATTGATTCCTATTTCTGATCATCTTGTTAGGATTCTTTTTCCGGCGTTTCACCTTCTTTTGTATCTAATCTTTTAGTTGAGTCTCTGCACTTAGATACTAGTATGGTCTTGGATTCCGTTATTGCCTCAAACCCCAGTGGAGGTACGACTCATTTAATGATGATTTGTCGTGGTTTGAAGATCTTTGTGTTAGGTATCGAGTTTGGTTGTGACGCTTACGCTTTTGATGTCAGGAGATACGGTTTGATTCTAGGTATGGATTGGTTAACTACATATATAAAGTCATTCTAGATTGTAAGAGGGTAGTTATTAGCCTTCTGACTTGCCATAGAAAGACTCTCGAGATTTCTTATGACCCAAAGGGTCTGTCATGCTTAGTCTCCTGGAACCTCTTGATATATCTATCGAGGATTTGCGACATGTGACTCCTAAAAGAAAAGAGGGAACTTTATAAGCAAGTAGGGGAGCTATTTGAGAAGTGGTTCTATATTTGAGTCATATCGAGATGGGAAACCTATTAAAGACAGTCCTTGAGAAAGCCCATCATTCTAAGATGACTATTCATCCAAGCGGCGATAAAATGTATAGGGTTCGAGGTAGTGGAGCCAAACTTTCCAGAGGAAATGAAAGTAGAGAAGGGAGCAAGACGAGTTCCGACTTGCATACTTGGATCGGAGGTTAAGAAATTATGCAACAAAGAAGTGAAGCTAGTAATACTGCAATGGGGAAATGGCCGCGAGGATGCTACTTGGGAGGCTGAAGACAAGATTCGCGCTTCATATCCTTCCTTTTTCAAGAATATGTTCTTAACTTCTTTTCCAAGCTTCGAATTAATACTTGTATCTATCGTCTGAATATCTCCTATCGATCGAGTCTTTAGGTAGAAAACTAATATATGTAAACATGTGTTAGAGACATGTTATGTTTGATGGATGCAAGTGGTTGCTCCTGGATGCATATACACACAATAGGAACTAGATCGGCTCAATCACTTACATTTTGCATATTGATGTGTGTACATTTTAAATTTTATGGATGAAAATGGGTGTATCTTTGCATTGATGTTGCATTTGGATGGATCATTGTGCACACTACACAGCTTACATGTTATACTAGGACGATTTGCATACATTTTGGTTGCTTGGCACAAACATACATTGCATTAAGGAGGTCAACTGAATTAGTAGACTGCCTGATCTTTCACATTAGTTTACGGACATATAAAGACACTATTGCATATGTTCATAAAAGCATTAGAAATTCCTTAAGGACAATGGATGCCCGTAATTGCTAGATGGATGCATGATTATTGGATATTAGGATATACGTTCTTCTTAACTTAAAGATTTTGGGGACGAAATCCTTTGAGTAGGGGAGAATGTAACTCCCCGGAATCTTAACGAAACTAAAGATGATGAATTAAAGATTAATTAGTATGGAAATACACTCTTAACAATGAATTAAGAAAAACTTAATTTAATATTCAGAATTAAGTAAAACGAACTGCGCCATTGCGTCCGTCTCGAAATTCTGGTCAAGATAGACTCCTGGTTTGCATAAACCGGATACCGTATGAAGAAGTTATTAAGGTTAGAAGTTTGCATACGCTTAGGAAGAATATATATATATAATAGGTTCTAAAATTCAAAAATGGGTCTAGAAATTCGAAATTCATTTCAAAATTCAAAATTTGGGAAGGCGGGAGATTTCCCGCCCAGGTGGGTCTACCTACTCAAGGGGGGGGGGGGGGGTCGACCCACAGGTCGACCCACTTAAAGGGGTGTCGACCCACCCATGACAGATCTAGGCTAAATAAGCCGTTTTGTATCTGGACGCCTTTCTAAGCAAGTTTCATTGGTCCCTAGGCTATATAAAGGACCCTAGACCTAGGTTTTATTTATATAAAAGTAATGCTGACGGCATAGCTCTGCTGCGACGAAAATTAAAATGGCATTCCTTCTTCTAAATCAATTCAAAGAAGATCATACATAGTCGACGATTGCTATAACAAATTTAGCGATGGCTACGACAACTTATTCAACATGTTCTTTGCAGTAATTTGGATCCATTTCCTTAGATCTATTCACCGTGAGTTGATGTTATTTTTAGATCTAAATAGTAAAATTGTAATCTTGATATGTATGTAAAAATTGGATCTTGAATTGATGCCTAATCAGTTCTATAATGACATAACTATCAGATCCGCTTTTATATGTTCATACCGCCGCTATGTTAAATCTTGTCGTAATATGCCTATTCAGTTTATGCCTATTTCTATAAGTTTAGTATTGATTCGTTATTATGCCTATTCTCGATTCTCTTCTCTCCCTATTTTCCCTTTTTATTTTTATAATAGCCGGGTACCTTCGAGCCTAGGCCTAACGCTGAAAAATGCGAATGTGCGAAATTGGGAATAATAGGGAAAGACATAATTTGGTGCATAATTGAAACTCAAAAATATGGATCTAAATTTGGGCATAAATTTGGAAATATACGAATATGGGTTTGGGGGCATATGTCTTGTTGGATAATATGAATTTAGGCATACATTGGAAAATGTAATTGTAGCATAAATTGGGACATGTGTAAGTACTGATTTGGGACATAAATTGGGACGTATGTGAATATGAATTTTAGGCATACATTGGAAAATATGCGAATATGGATTCCGGTATAACTTGTACTGAAATGGGTGAATATGGACTAGGGACATAAATTGGAAAATATGTAGATTTGGGTTTGTGCATAACATACATACATACATACATACATATATATATGTATATATATATATATGTTTATGCCTTGACTTATAACTTGGGAAAAAGAGCATATGGTGCATATTTAAAAGGTGAATTGAAAAGGGGTGTAAAAATCTATGATTTAAATAGTGAATCGGATACATAATTAAATATGGGGAAAAAGAGAAATAATCACCTATAATGAGATAGGTAGATTTGGATAAAAATGGAATGCCTAGTAATTACAATTAGGAACTGTAATTGCACTTATGACACGAGGTTAGGTTGCATTAGTGGTGGAAGTTTGCCCGGACCCGACCGGCATATCTAGCAGCCACCAATATTGAAACTAATATGAGAGGTCTAAGTGTGCAAATACGAATCGGGCTAAGAAACGAGGTTAGACCCAACTATGGAATACGATTACCTGGACCCGACTGGCATATCCAGCATCCACACGTTGTATGCCTAATGTGGGAGGTCTAGCCCACTATAACCATAATTGGACATGGTAATGAATTGGACTACTTAACCTAATTAAACCCATAAGGATTATATGATTATGAACTTAAGTTTGGGTTATGTAAAATTGGATGGGTAGTGGGTGGTTTAAGTAAAATAGAGGGGGTGGGTAATATTTACATATAGGCCCATGAACTTAACCCAATAAGGTTATGTAATTAAAGACACCATGTGGTATACATAACCGGTGGAAAATATAATAAAGTTATGTAATTAAAGACACCTTGTAAGGTAAGCATAACTTATAGAAATGATAGAATTAAATATGCGTAATAATCTGCTAAGTAAACAATGATAAGTTGTAGCGACGGTGTAAATTGAATTTATGATTAAATGAGAACAAATGAGGAAAACTTGTAAAATAAATAAGCTATATTTAATCATAAATGGTAAGTGACATGTTAATTAGGAAACATGTGAATTGAGATATACTTAATAACATATTAAGGGGAACATGTTATTGTAATGATGTAACTAAGCAAGAATATAAAACAGATTGTGGATTACAAACCTTGGACTACAATCTAGAGAATAACATATTGTGGGCTTATTAATAAACTTAAATGGATTAAGTTATATGATTGAAATTAATAAGCAAGAGAAACTTGATAAATTGAAATAAGAATTCAATATGAACGGGAGTAACCAAGGGCGAGGTAAGGCAAGCACGTAAAAGAATGTTTAGGCATATGGTCTAACAGCATATGAAAGAAAGGCGCTTGGACCAGTCCGTACATTTGAGGGTGAATAACCCAATGAGCTAGATCATCGAGGTGTTATTAGACACGAGGGGAGTGTACATTCATCTGATATTTATGACGGGTCCAAAGGACTGGAAGGGGAAGCACGCGGCTTCCTGAAGTACATAAGGTGCTCTTAGTAGTCCTCTATGCGGTGACAGATGTTTCAGGCTGTACTCGCAGAGGTTGGGTCTGCGTATAACTACTAGGTTGGTGGGCCTTGACTGCAGATGTAGCTATGCATTCAAAATGCTGCGACGAGGTGACACCTGGGTGATTCGATGGTTGCCTCACGAAGAGCTAGAGAGGGTCATGACCAACAAGGATATTAAACCGTCGGATATCCATCATCGACAACCAGCATTATGCGAAAAGACTAGAGCTAAACCCTATTCACCTTTCACTATCAAGGTACAGGGTTGAGGGTAGACGCCACATGGATGTTTAGATTGGTTGTTATTAGGGGCGGTCGCTTAGCTCTGCATTCTTTTCTAGTTGCGGGAGGGGCCGAGGTGGGGCCATAGCCACCACGAAAATAGACCCTAGGTATATTTGTATATAGAGGCTCATTAAAGATGGGCCTGTACAGATATGGAAAAGCTCCCGACCGAGTTCCGTGTTACTTGTATCGCCCTACCATGGAACTCAGTGCACATTAGAGGACAAGTGATTGAGGCATCGATCTACACTTACAGTACATACGTGGGACAATCTAGATACATGCATATCTGCTCTGAGTGGTGTATCATAGACTAGAGGGCATTATTCTGATAAGGAATCCGATTCGATCGATGGTGGCAGTACATACGCTTACATAGCATAGTAGTGATAGGTATGAGCTAAACACAATATTGTTATATAGAGATCTATACGTCACTCCAGCGTAGGATGAGAAAATGCGTTCATTACGGTGGAGACCGTGCGAGTGGGTTACCATGGCGTGTATCTCAATATTGAGAGATAGCTGCATATATTGTATTCAGTGGATCTGCGGGAAAGTAAATGGGTACGATGCACGTATAAGTCTTAAGTGCTATTAACCCAAGTAACCAAATAATCAAGAAAATGTAATGGAACGGTAATAGTAGGGATCATTCTATTTCTGATATACTAATATCTGCGTGGTACAGAGAAATGTATTTAAGAAGCGCAATATATCATGTTCATCTCAGTTCACACATGTTATTGTTACTGTTATCTTGTTCTTCCAATTTTATATACCTTCCATGATACTATTATTTATTTATACTTAAAAGTAACTGGACTAGCCAGACTTTATGTCTGACCCTTTTTGTTTCTTCTTCTCTCTCTTTCGTTTCCCCCACAGGTTCTTGGGGTGGAAGTGCTTAGAGTTGATTTGGATTCTTTCAGCTTAACTTGAATTTTGGATATAGATGTACTGCTTTGACTTCTTATCAACTCTCTTAGGCTTTGCAAGGGAAATATGGTTTTATGCTTTTGTACTCTGATATTTTTGGCAAGACAGATTATTTATGTAATTGGTTACTTCAAACTTATGATGTAAACTCAGTATTTAGGACTATGATGTTTTGATTTAAATAAAGTTTTTAGTTCTGCTGCTATTTTACATATATGTCTTATGCTATTATGTTCTTATTTACCTATAACGCTTCACGAAATTTATTGCATTCCCTTTGTGAGTGACATTAACGAACGTGGGTTCTGACAATCACGCTTACGAGACTCAACAACCAACAATTACCTTCGGATAAGGGCTTCTAAGCACAATGAAAATTAGGAAGCTAAACGGCTCGTAGAAGGGTATTTAGGAGGGCTAGGTTTAATGGTAAGACTTGTTCATGAATCTTTTGTAGGGGGAGAAAGCGTAAAGTAGGTATGTATTCATCGAAAGGGTTGGATTGAGGAATGTCAAACAACATAGCACAACAATATACTGTATTATAAGCGAAATAGTAAAGAACATGACAATTCATAGTGGTTCGGTTCGGATTGAACCTACGTCCACTTTAAGGGTTTCGATGATTTTATTCATAGAGGAGGTTACATAAGAAATCCCCAAATTGATTTACGAATTAGGGTTAGCTTTCTTATAAATGAGAGTAGAATTGTGGAATGAGAAAATTCCCCTAAAATGAGACCCTTAGGGTCTTATTTATAGGAAAATTGGGCCCCTTCTGTTGTGAGCCTAGTAGAAGCCTCTTCTGGATGCTGAACTGAGGTTTCGACTGCTATTGCAACTTTCGATTCCGGAAAGGTCTCAACCGCCTTTCTTCTTATCGAAAGTCTTCATTGGTTTTTTTAGCATTCGGAATATCAATCTCAGGCTTTTGGAAGTGGCTCCGCTAACATGCCTTTCGGTTGCTCGGACTCGGAATCCGAGAGCTTAACTTTGGTGGCTCTCCGTTTCGGGACCACTGTTCTCGGTCCGCATCTATACTTTTCGGTTTTGGTAAAGGATCATGGAATCATTGGTAGTGGAAAAGTGTTTTGGTTTTAGCTGCTTTATCTCTTTCTGCTTATGCAACTACCGACATTCTACATATCGGAGGATCGTAAAATGTTTATTTTATTTTCATATGAATTCATATGGTCGTGTAACTTTGGGAAACGACTATTGGGGTCATTTCCCACATTCACGATATTTGCTAAATTTTAAATGACCCTTTTTCCCCTGGTGAATCTTTTTTCGCCTATAACTTTTGGTTGGTAAGGAGATTTGACCTGAAACCACTTACCTTGGATTCAGACGATGGTTTCCATTCCATAGATTTGTCACACTAATCAAATGAACTTACCGTTTGGGAGATATGGATAAAATAAGGTTTGAAGATGGAAAAAACAACCTAGTTGGGCTTAATAGGGTGATTAGCAGCTAGGCCCATAAACCATTTCGGGATTAGGGTTATAGGAGGGCTGAAAGGAGTTGGAGAATCATCTCCTTTCATTTTTCTTACCACCACAGACATTCCTTGAACCCTAGTAATGGCCTACATCTTCTAAATCTATCTCTAATCACTTTTTAATCACTAAATAATCAAATCAACATCAAATCAAGTCAGATTAACATCAAATTTGAGGTAGAGTTGCTGCATTACATTAGAATCTGAGCCAAATTAGTAGAAGTTTTAGATCTATCATTAATTATTGGCTAAGCTGAGTGATTAACATGTTTATTCACTAATCATGGCTAATTAGGGGTGACTAGTTATAAGGAGCGAAATTATACATCTGAAAATTATGGAAAAATATGCATAAATTCTAGAATCTTATTTTATGTCACATATATAAATTTGGTTTAACTTGGATTAAGTTTGCTAATCCTCATGGATTTGGGTATGTTTGATCTAAATTTACATGTCCAATTGTCATTTTGGTGTTTTTAGTTGATTCTACATGTTACTACTGCTGTTTGGTATGTTTTGTGGATGCATAGGAAAGTTAGAATGGTCGAAAGCGCCGTCATGAAGCGAAAATAGCTTACTGGAAGTAGTGCAGGTTTTTGGGTCGCACAACCAACCCAGGTAGTATGCACGAGCGACCGACCCATTTAGTATGCACGAGCGACCGACCCAGGTAGTATGCATGAGCGACCAAGTCTGGTAGAAGAAGTGTAACACCCTGAGTTTTTAAACGATATTAAAGAGAATAAATTAAATAATAATTAATTTAATGTTCAAAATTAGTGGAATAGACTACACCATTGCGTCCGTCTCGAAATTCTGGTCAAAATAGACATTTGGTTTGCGGAAAACAGTCATCTTATGAAGAAGTTATGAGAGTTTTAAGTTAGTATACGCACATAGATATTTTATATATACGCATGAGTCAGAGTGAGTCAAAGATGAGTCAGAATCCTATCCAGGGTGTTCAAATTTGAAATTTTCCTCTGAGCGGCAAAATTCCCGCTCTAGGGGGTCGACCCCCATAAAGTGGTGTCGATCTACCCACAAGGGTTTTGACACACCTAGGGCTCAGGTGGCACTCGATTTCAGGGGGATTGGCAGCTATATATATGTGTCATATTTCTTGTATTCTCTTTATTGGGAGTAATGGAGGCCATATGCTGCTGGAGTGCGAACTGAACCATTTCTATAACAACATACTCTACAAATCCAATTCAGAATTTCTAGATCCGTTCTTCCTAAATTCTCTAAACCGAACGGTGTGAGTTTCTAGATTACTTTTAGGTTTAGATAAATAAAAGTATGCTTTGATGGACAATGAATTGGATATGTTGTAAAATATGATTTTGTGTTAATATGAAATTTTATCCTATGTCTTGACAGATCTAATTTCCTAGATCTAATATAATTGTGGTGATTCGATTATGATGTTTATATGGATGTTGAACTATAACCGTGTTATGATGGAAGTACATCTACTAATTTGGATAATTGTGACATTACTTGGATCTAGAATTTTATGTTAATCACCTTTCGCCTGTCATATTGTGATACATTGATATATGTTGTAAACTTGACATGTGAATCCACCTTTTGGTCTAAACATGTTGCTATGTCACCCTAACTATGCTAGATCTAGGTAGTTGGACACCTAATGTTAAATCTAGATCTCATTATGCTTGCTTGAACATCATAGAGACTGCCATAAGTTACTAGTTTGATGTCCACTTTATTATGATCTTAATCACATTTCCATTCACTTGTTACTATGCCAATTTATGTTCTTGTTTATGCCAAGACATGTTGAAACTACCACCGCCATCATATTCCCTTTTCATTATTATAGCCAGGCTATTTTACAGCCTAAATGCCGCCAAAATTACGTAGAATACGTTAGAAGAGAACGAGGGAAAAGCATTGGCATGATTTATGTAATGTTTAATATCAAAATGGACATGTAATTCAAATGGGAAAACATAAAAATATTTACCTATAATGACTTAGGTAGATTTGGATTAATTTGGAACGTTTAGTAATTTACAATTAGAAATTGTAAATTGTACTTATGACATGAGGTTAGATTACATTAGTGGTGGAAGTCTGCCCGGACCCGACTGACATATCCAGCATCCACTAATGTTGAACCTAATGTGGGAGGTATAAGTACGAAAATACGAGTCGGGCTAAGACACGAGGTTTGGCCCAACTGTGGAATATGACTGCCTGGACCCGACCGGCATATCCAACATCCACAACTTGTAGGCCTAATATGGGAGGTCCAGCCATTATAACCATAATTGGACATGGTAAATAAATGAACTACTTAGCCAAATTTAATATGACTATGGACTTAGGTTAGGGTTAAGTAAAATTGGATGGGTAGTGGTGGGTTATGTAAATTAGAGGTGATGGGTAATATGTATATATACGCCCACGTACTTAACCCAAGAAGGTTATGTAATTAAAGACACCTAATGGTATACATAACCAATAGATAGTGTAACAGGGTTATGTAATTAATGACACCTAGTGGTATACATAACCGGTAGATGATGTAATAAAGTTATGTAATTAAAGACACCCTTTAGGTTAAGCCTAACTGTTATAGGGCTATGTAATTAAGGACACCTAAGGGTATACATTGTCAGTAGAAAACCTATTGGGGATACAAGACAAGGGGGAGAGCTTGTATCATATCGGGAGGGACCCATTTCTATCAATAACCTGAAGTTGGTATCAAGTAAAGACCTCCATACTAGGCGGAGAAGGGGCGCACTTATTGATTGATTTTAAGAGATGCAAACGAGGTGGATGGTGTGGGCAACGCAAACCGGCCGGGGACAAGTGTATGCACGCGCCGGGAAGAGGGAGCTAAGACGATCGTGACACCAGTAGATATGATTGTGCACACCATAGGTTGCCACTTTAGGAAGTGATACCTCCTACTGTGGGGCTAACATAGGATATCTACATGGTAGGGAGCCAATCGATTAAGGTAGTGGTTCGGGTATACTTGGACATATGACCTAAGCCTACTAGCTTATAGTGGAAGGGATCATTTCATTTCATTTCATTTCAGTTATACTAGTAATAATGCAGAGTAATCATTGTGAGGCACATATACCCTAACTTGCTTACATTTTCACACTTGCCATTTATGTGGTGATCTCTCTCTTATCCTCTTTATACGCCTATCATGTTGCTTTTAATTATCTATTGGCTAAAAATAACTAGACTCGCAAGACTTTATGTCTGACCTGTTTTTTCTCCTTCTTTCTTCCGTTCCCCCTAAGTTTCTTAGGAAGGAAACAATCAGACTTAATCAGGAATCAGATATCATCTTGCTAGGAGCTACTTCTGAAGTATGGCTCAAGTTCTTGACTCTATTATGGATTAACTCTTTTTATTGGTGGAATGATGCTTTTTATTTACTTACGTACTCTGATGCTGCAAGACAGAAGTATTTTTATTGTAATGATTTTTGTGACTTATGAAATTGTGGACCACGGTATTACGACTTATGTTTGAAATAGAAGTTTAAATTTTCCGTTGCTGCCTTATTTATCTCTGTCCTGTAATTATTCTGGGTCTGTTTACCTATAGCGCTTCACGAAACTTAATGCATTCCCCTAGTGAGTGACATTAATGGACGTGGGGTGTTTCACTTAGTATTAGAGCTGAAGGTTACCGGACTAGATAAAAGTTTTTGGAAACTATTTTCAAAAAGGTTTTAAAGAAAAGCATTTTTCAAAAGGAAAGCCTATTTTGAAAACATTTCCCAAAAGTTCTATATGTAGTATACTTCAGTCCATTATCTAAATTTTCTTCCTTTTCCCTTTTTTCAGCATGTATGGGGAAAAAACAATCTTAATATTCCGGAGGGTGTCACAATACCCGGATGATTCCGTAAGTATTTGGTGGCCACGGCGTCGACCAAAGGCCAAGAAAACGTTCCTTCCCAGCTGCACCAGTCATTCCTCCTCCTTCTCCCCCTCTAGGAGCTGATAACTTTGCCAAGATTTGCAAAGACTTCCGGGCTATGGGAGGAAGGCCATTCCATGAGAACAAGACATTCACAGAAGCTTGGAATTGGCTTAAGGAGACCAAGGACTTATTCGTAATCTTTGAAGTGGATGACCGAAGAAAACCAATTAGTTGCTTGGCTATTAAAGGAAGAAGACTAATTTTGGTGGGAAGTCACCCAAGCTGGATGTCTAATAGAAACTTATAAAGACCTTAGACAGAGGTTCGAAATGAAATTTCTTTCCTAAGCAGTGCAATGCTTACAGATGGAGAGGTTCTTAACACTCAAACAAGGAGATTTGACGGTGAATGAATATGTGAACAAGTCAACCAGCTGGCAAGGTTCGGGCTTGAGCTGGTAGACACAGCTCACAAAAGGGCTTTGTGATTTGTTAAGGGGCTGAATGAGCCTCTACATGGTTTAGCTCTGTCCCATCTTCCAATGGGGGCTACCTTTGAAAATCTTGTTGATATGGCCCTAATGTATAAGGAGGAAAAGGGAGAAAAGAAGGAAACAAACACTGAGGGGACATCGCAGAATAGGAAGGTATGGCCCAAAAAGGGGTAGCAACAATAAGAGCAGCAACAACAGAAGAATGGGGGAAAGGATGGTAAAGGCAAGGATAAGAGAAAATGTCACAATTGTGGAAAGGAGGGCCACCTGATCAAAGATTACAAGGGAAGGAAGGCCAGTTGCTTTAATTGCGGAGAGGTCGGACACTTCTCTAAGGAGTGCCCGAAGAAACAGGGATCACAAGGATAATGGCAAAGAGCATGGACTTTTGGAGGGCAAGTGCATGCTCTCGCAATCAGTGCTCCTGAAGGAGGTAGAAAAATTTCCGTAGAAAGTTTAATTTCTCTTTCAAACTATCCAGTTAGAACACTTTTTGATTCTGGTGCTTCACACTAGTTTGTATCTAGTTTTGTGGTTGAATCTTTACATTTAATTACTAGTATGGTAGTAGATCCCGTAGTTGTTTCAAACCCTATTGGTGGTTCGCCTCATTTATCAATGATTTGTCGGGGTTTGAAAATATCTGTGTTAGGCGTTGAGTTTGAATGTGACGCGTATGTGCTCGGGTTTGTGGGCTATGGGTTGATTCTAAGAATGGATTGGATTACCACGTATGGGGCCATTCTGTATTGTGAGAGGAGGGTTGTTAGACTTCCGACTTGTCATGGGAAGACCCTCGAAGTTTCTTGTGACCCCTAAGGGTATGCTTAGCTTCCTAGAGTCTCTAGATGCATCCACAGATGATTTGCAATATGTTCCGGTGGTTCGAGATTATCCAGATGTTTTTGATGAGGTACGGGGTTTACCTCCAAGGCGTAAGATTGACTTTCACATATACCTTGTTGACAATGCAAAGCCAGTTGCATTACCAGTATGCCACATGGCTCCAAGAGAAAGGACGGAGCTGAGTAAGCAAGTAGGGGAGGTACTTGAAAAAGGGTTTATCAGATGAAGCATATTTGAGTGGGGTGCTCCAGTAGTATTCGCAAGTAAAGCGGATGGTTCGCTTCGTTTGTTTGTTGACTACAGAGAGTTAAATAAGCTCACCATGAAGAATAGGCACCCGTTTCCGAGGATTGATGATTTATTTGATCAGCTTGTTGGTACCTCGATATTTTCTCAGTTGGACTTGGCTATGGGGTTCCATCAGCTGAGGGTGGCTGAGGACAACCTAGATTTGACTGCTTTCAGAACTCCAGACGGTTTCTTTAAATGGCTAGTTATGCCTTTTGGGTTGACAAATGCAGCAGCATATTTTGTTTATTTGATGAGTAGGGTGTTTCAGGAGTTCCTAAATGAATTTGTCGTAGTCTTTGTTGATGATATTTTGATCTTCTCCAAGAGTGAGGAAAAGCATGCCCAACATATAGGAGAAGTTCTGAAAACCCTCCGTGACCATCAGATAAAAACAAAGTTCTTCCAGTGCCACTTCTGGAGAAAGGAGGTGAGATTCTTGGGACATGTAGTCTCCAAAGAAGGGATAGCTATAGATCCCGCGAAGGTGGTTGCAGTACAAGATTGGAAGATTCCTAAAAATGCAATCGAGGTGAGAATCTTTCTTAGGTAGGTAGGTTGTTACAGGAAGTTCGTTAAGGACTCCACGAAGATATCATCCCCTCTCACCAGGTTGACAAAGAAGAATTTGATGTTTTCATGGGACATAGACCGTGACGTTGCTTTCCAACGATTAAAAACGGCTCTGAAACAGCCCCGGTCTTAACCTTGCCCAATGGGAGTAAAGTGTTTATTGTTTACACAGATGCATGCGGTACAGGGCTTGGTGCGGTTCTGATGCAGGAAGGGAAAGTAATATGTTATGGGGGTAGACAGTTGAGAGTTCATGAGAAGAACTACCCCACCCATGATCTTGAGCTTGCTGCCATAGTATTCACGTTAAAAACGTGGCATCACTATTTACTTGGAGAAAAGTTCAAGTTATACACCGATCATAAATCTCTCAAGCATCTATTCTCACTGAAGGATCTCAACTTGAGGCAACAACGGTGGATGGAGTTCTTAGCTTCATATGATTTTGAGATTGCTTATACCCCTGGCAAGGGAAATGAGGTGGCAGATGTACTAAGTAGGCAGAGAGTGGCCTTAAGTTCTCTGTTTGTGGAAAGAAAGAATTTGAAATTCATATTAGCTTTTGATTTTTAGACCCTCCATAGAGGTTTTGCCTGATTTATTTGCATCCTTGGAGATACGACCGACCCTTGTTGATCAGACAGGAGCTTCGCAACAAGATGACCCACAAATTCTAGACATCATGGATAAGCTCAGAAGAGGGGAGACTTCTAGTCACCTCAGTAGGTATGCCATAGATAAAAAGGGGTGGTTGCGACGATATGGAAGGCTTTATGTTCCTCAAATTGGAAGCTTGATAAAGGCAGTCGTAGAAGAAGCCCACCATTCTAAGATGACCATTCATCCCGGGGGTGACAAGATGTATAAAGACATGAAGACGGTTTTCTTTTGGGCTGGGATGAAGAAAGACGTGGCCGAATTTGTTTCTCAATGTTTGGTTTGCTAGCAAATCAAAGCTGAGCAAAAGAAGCCCAGTGGATTACTTCGTCCATTGGAGGTTCCACAGTGGAAATGAGAGAGCGTCTCTATGGATTTCGTAGATGGTTTGCCTAGATCGAAGGAAGACAATACTTATATTTGGGTGATAGTAGGAAGAGCCACTAAGAGTGCTCACTTTATTCTAGTTCAAAGTAAAAGGATAACACCATGAATGACAACAATTTATGCTCATGAAATAGTTCGTCTCCACGGAGTTCCTTCCAGCATCGTGAGCGATCGTAACCCTATCTTTACCAACGAATTTTGGAGGTGCTTGCAAGAAACAATGGGTACACTGTTGTGTTTGAGCACCTCTTACCATCCTCAGACCGATGGGAAAACGAAGACGGTGAACAGAATTCTACAAGATCTTTTAAGGGTGTGTACTCTTGACTTCGAAGGGACTTGTGTAGAGCATCTTCCTTTAGTAGAATTTGCCTATAATAACAGCTATCAGTCTAGTATCGGTATGGCCCCCTTCGAAGCATTGTACGGACATCCCTGTAGATTACTAACTTATTGGTGGGAATCTACAGAAAGATTATTGCTTGGACCAGATACGGTTAGGGAAACTTCCGAAAAGATTGACCTTATTCGATGGCGGATGAAGACAGCTCAAGATAGGAAAATGTCCCATGCAGACAAGAGAAGGACTGACATCGAATTTGAAGTAAGAGACTTTGTTTTTATCAAAGTATCACCTTTGAGGAATGTGGTTCGCTTCAGATCCGTAGGGAAGTTGGCACCTACATTTGTGGGACTATTTCCCATAACCGAAAGGATTAGCCAAAGGGCCTACAAAGTAAAGCCCCCAGAAAATTTATCTGGTGTTCATGATATTTTCCATGCCTCTCATCTACGGAAGTGCCTGCATGACACCACGGAAGTTGATGAGCCGAGCATGTTGGAAGAAGTCGAAGTTGAACGGGAGGCAAAATTCAGACGAGTCCCCACCTATATTATTGGATCAGAGGTTAAGAGGTTGCGCAATAAGGAAATCAAGTTGCTAAAGGTTTAATGGGGAGATAACCCAGAAGATGCGACTTTAGAGACTGAAGATATGACTCGTGCTTCGTGCCCTTTTCTTTTCGAGGGTATGTTCTTAACTCCTTTCCTAAGTTTTATCAGTACTTGTTTCTGCCAATAGAATATATCTTATCCATAGTATTTTCGACCTTTAGATAGGAATCCAATGGATGTAAACATGTTTTTGAAACTTGTTATGTTTGATGGATGCAAGTGTTTGCTAGTGGTTGCCGGTAGACGCATATACACACACCTTGGGCACTAAGATAGGCCCCATCACTTTCATATTGCATATGGATGTGTGTGAATTTTCTTTTCTTTTATGGATGAAAATGGATGAACTGGCACATGCATGTCACGTTTGGATGAATGGGCATGCACTCATATAGAACTTATATGATACAACAAGTTTTTTCATACATATTGGATTCATGGCACTAATATACATTGCATTAAGGAGGTCAACTGAATCAGTAGACTGCCTGATCTTCGCATTAGTGTTGGGACATATACACACACCTTTGCTTATATTAATTTAAGCATTAGAAATCTTTTAGGACAATGGATGCCAGTGATTTGGATGAGTAGATGGATGATGGATGGTAGGATATGCACTCTTCTCAACTTAGAAATTTCGAGGACGAAATCCCTTAAGTATGAGAGAATTTAACACCCCAAGTTTTTAAATGACATTAAAGGGAATAAATTAAATAATGATTAATTTAATGTTTTGAATTAGAGGAAACAGACTGCACCGTTGCGTCCGTCTTGAAATTCTGGTCAAAATAGACATTTGGTTTGCGTAAACGGACACCATATGAAAAAGTTATAAGAGTTTTAAGTTTGTATACACACAGAGATATTTTAGATATACGCATGAGTCAGAGGTGAGTCAGATATGAGTCAAAATCCTATCCAGAGAGTTCAAATTCGGAATTTTCCTCTGAGCGGCAAAATTCCCGCTTTAGGGGGTCGACCCACCTAAAGGGGTGTCGACCTAGTGGTCGACCCACCCACAGGGGTTTCGACACCACTAAGGATGAGGTGACACTCGGTTTTAGGGGGACTGGCAGCTATATATATGTGTCATATTTCTTATACTCTCTTTGTTGGAAGTCATTGAGGCCATATGCTGCTGGAGTGCGAACTGAACTATTTCTACAACAACATACTCTACAAATCCAATTCAACATTTCTAGATCCGTTCTTCCTAAATTCTCTAAACCTAATGCTAGAATTTTCTAGATTACTTTTAGGTTTAGATATATAAAAGTATGTTTGATGGACAATGAATTGGATATGTTGTAAAGTATGATTCTGTGTTAATATGAAATTTTATCCTATGTCATGAAAAATCTAATTTCCCAGATCTAATATAATTGTGGTTATTCTGTTATGATGTTTATATGGATCTTGAATTGCAACCATGTTATGATGGAAGTACATCTATTAATTTGGATAATTGTGACATTACTTGGATCTAGACTTTTATGTTAATCACCTTTCACCTGTCATATTGTGATACATTGATATATGTTGTACACTTGACATGTGAATCTACCTTTTGATCTAAACAGGTTTCTATGTCACCCTAACTCTGCTAGATCTAGGTAATTGGATACCTAATGTTAAATCTAGATCACATTATGCTTGCTTAAACATCATAGTGATTGCCACAAGTTACTACTTTGATGTCCATTTTTTTATGATGTTAATCACATGTCCATTCACTTTGTTACTATGCCAATTTATGTTCATGTTTATGCAAAGACATGTTGAGACTACCACCCCCGACATATTCCCTTTTTATTATTATAGCTAGGATATTTTATAGCCTAGATGCCGCCAAAATTACGTACGAATACGTTAGAGAGAGAATGAGGGAAAATGGATCATAATTGCCATGATTTATGTGATGTTTAATATGAAAAGGGACACGTAATTCAAGTGGGGAAAACATAGAAATAGTTGCCTATAATGACATCGGTGGATTTGGATTAATTTGGAATATTAAGTAATTTACAATTAGGAATTGTAAATTGTACTTATGACACGAGGTTAGGTTACATTAGTGGTGTAAGTCTGCCCGAACCCAACTGGCATATCCAACAGCCACTAATGTTGAACCTAATGTGGGAGGTCTAAGTACGCAAATACGAATCGAGCTAAGACATGAGGTTTGGCCCAACTTTGAAATAAAACTGACCCGACCAGCATATTCAGAATCCACACGTTATAGGCCTAATGTGGGAGGTCTAGCCCATTATAACCACAATTGGACATGGTAAAGAAATGGACTACTTAGCCTAATTTAATATGACAATGGACTTAAGTTAGATTTAAGTAAAATTGGATGGGTAGTGGTGGGTTAAGTAAATTACAGGGGAAAGGTAATATGTATATATAGGCCCACTTACTTAACCCAATAAGGTTATGTAATTAAAGACACCTAATGGTATACATGACTAGTAGATAGTGTAACATGGTTATGTAATTAAAGACACCTAGTGGTATACATAACCGGTAGATGATGTAATAAAGTTATGTAATTAAAGACACCCTTTAGGGTAAGCATAACTAGTATAGGGCTATGTAATTAAAGATATCTAAGGGTATACGTAGTTAGTAGAAAACCTAGTGGAGATACAAGACAAGGTGGAGAGCTTGTATCATATTGGGAGGGACCCATTTCAGTCAGTAACCCGTAGTTAGTATCAAGTAAAGACCTCCGTACTAGGCAGAGAAGGGACACGCTTACTGATTGATTGTAAGAGATCCAAACGAGGTGGATGGTGTAGGCGGCGCAAATCGACCGGGGACATATGCGTGCATGGGCCGGGAAGAGGGGGCTAAGTTGATCGTGACACCAGTAGATATGATTGTGCGCACCATAGGTTGGCACATTAGGAAGTGATACCTCCAACTGTGGGGCCATCACAGGATATTACAAGGTAGGGACCATGTCGATTAGGGTAGTTGTTAGGGTATACTTGGACGTATGACCTAAGCCTACCAGCTTATAGTGGAAGGGATCATTTCATTTCATTTCAGTTATACTAGTAATAATGAAGAGTAATCATTGTGAGGCATATATACCTTAACTTTCTTACCTTGTCACACCTGCTATTTATGTAGTGATCTCTCTATTATCCACTTTATATGCCTTTCAGGTTGCTTTTAATTATCTACTAGCCAAAAGTAACTAGACTTGCCAGACTTTATGTCTGACCCTGTTGTTTATCCTTCTTTCTTCCGTTTACCCCTCCAGGTTTTGAGGGAGGAAACACTCATACTTAATTAGGAGTCAAATACCGTCTTGTTAATAACTACTTCTGAAGTATGGCTCAAGTTCTTGACTAAACTATGGCTTAGCTCTTTTTATTGGGGGAATGCTACTTTTTATTTACTTATGTACTCTAATGGTGCAAGACAGAAGTATTTTTTGTAATAGTTTTTGTGACTTATGAAATTGTGGACCACGGTATTATGACTTATGTTTGAAATAAAAGTTTAAATTTTTCTGCTGCTGCCTTATTTATCACTGTCTTGTAATTATTCTGTGTCTGTTTACCTATAGCATGTCACGAAACTTAATTCACTCCCTTAGTGAATGACATTAACGAATGTGTGGTGTTTCAAGAAGGTCGAGCGAGCGAACCTGAACGAGTGACCGACCCCGTGAAGTATGAACGACCGAGCCTGGAGATGGAAGTACGAGCGAGCGACTAATCCTGGAGAGGGAGGTTCGAGCGAGCGAGCACAGAAAGGGAAGAAAGAGCGAACGAGCCTGGAGAAGGAATTGCGAGCGACCGAAACAGGAGAAAGAAGTAAGAGCAAGGAAGCCTGGTGGAGTATGGACGAGCGACCGATCCCTATGGAGTATGTACGAGCGACGATGATCATAAACTCTTCTAAAGATCAACTCCAATCTAACTAAAACCCGAGATGCAAAGGAAATCCAGATGAGAAGTTATGGTTCAGGATCCAAATGGGAACCAACGAGCTAACTTCAAAAGTTGGGCTTTGCTGTGGGATGTGTGCAAGAGGGTTATTGATATTTATAAGTTTGGTTCACCATTGAGAGATGGGGCATGTGGATGAACCAGAGCCAGGGTTGTGTGAACTGGTTGACTCGTTAGTGTTATTGACTATGGACCAGTGCAGTGGGGTCATAGTAAGAGTTGTACGGGGTGGGACTCCGTCATGGCCCCAAAGGTCAAAGTGGTCGGAGCAATAGTTGTACGGAGTGGGACTCCGTCGTGGCCCCAATGGATCTGGTGATCATAGTAGTGGATATCATATGCTTTATGCACGAAGTGAGAGATGTGAGGATGATTGCTATGTTTGATGTTTGCTATCACCATGACACACACATCCATTTTACACTCTATGTTACTGTTATCTTAGAGTATTGTACATCTTGTTGTGCTAACTCTTTTGTTACCTATTATTGCTTTATTTTGTTGCTATCGCTCATTCTAGGCTTTCGTTTGACCTAGAATTTTGTCTCTTCTTATTACTCTTGGTGCTCCTAAACGAGCAGACTAAAGACATGTTAGGTGGTTATGCACGAGCTGCTGTCCGGAGGCTTCCACATACTATATATGTACGTATTCTCCCTGTGTTGTTACTGGTCACTGCTTTAGGCATTAGTAACGTACCTCTTTATTTCCTTTTAGGGACAGTATTTGAAAGATGTAATAATTGGTTATGAAGCTGTATTTTGGATTCCGCTACTCTGATGGAAATGGTTTAGTTTTCACCTTATGCACTGTCTCTCCTGTTTTATATCAAGTTATGTTACTATAATGTTTTATTCCATGCGCTGTGAGATATACTACATGGTTCTTTGGTAGTTCATCGTTTGAAGCCTTTCTTTTGACAACCGTCCCGTGCTAGTCGGGCATAGGCACAGTGCATTTCAAGGGAAATGTCGGCTGGTACGGAGCGGGCCGTCACACTTGGTGTCAGAGCCTAGGTTGCATAATTAACCTAGGGGAGGACGTCAGGGAGAGATAGTATACGTATGCGAGAGCATGTATTCGTGATATTTTAAATTTAAAAAACTATATATATGTATACACACAATATTAGTATATGTAAGGATGAAGTCGCACTGCACTGGCACCACACTGAGATGGTTAATCGTTTTCTCTTTACAGATTGAACGATGAGCCGAAATACGAGGAGTATGGGTTCGGGGGCCAACAATGGGAACGTACCTGACTGAGGACGATGTCTACTACCTTCATGCAAGAGATGCTTAGGGATGCTCAGGGAGCAGTTCCTAATGCTGCTAACGGTGGTGGTGCGATAGTGCAGGCGCCTAGGGCCGATTTCGCCAAGCTTAACATGGATTATACAAGTCTTGGTGGGAACCCATTCCATGGAACGAAATTGGCTACGGAGGTTCAGGATTAACTTGATAGTTGTGAGTGCATCTTCGAGGATTTGGGGATCGTTGATGCAATGAAGAGAAAATCGGCCTTGCGTCAACTTAAAGGACATGCAATGAATTGGCGGAATGCCATTAAAATAGCTACTCTCGAGGATCACATTACTTGGAACTAGTTTAAGACTCGTTTTAGTGACATGTTTATTCCAACTGCTCAAAAACCATAATTTTTCAGGAATTTTTTTAGAGCTTAGGCAGAATGGTAGGGCAGTCTCGGAATGTATTGCTGAATTCAATACCTTATCGAAGTATGGATTATCTCTTATCAATATTGCCGAGAAGAAGAATGAGAATTTCATAACTGGCTTAGATGAGTACTTAGGGGAAAGACTTATAAACCATATCGATGAGATATTCGATTCTATTATGGGAAAGACATTGAGATCAGAGAGCCTTTAACCTAAGATGAAGACCGAGGTTGCTATTGCATATGTAGGAGAGCCAAAACAGCAGGCAAGCGGTGAAGGCAAGAAGAATTCCTAGAACAAGAGGAAATAGAACCAAACCAAGGATGGTCAAAAAAAGAAGGATAAGAAAGATATCGAGGGCTTAAGCTGTAGCAAGAAGGGCCATTATGGCAGAGACTGTCGAGTGAAGCCAGGGGAAAGTAAGTGCTACAATTGTGGCCAAGTAGGACATATCAGGGATAAATACCCACAACCTCCTAAGGCGAAGCTTATCATGAAAGCATATGCTATCAACGTTTTTCCTTCTTCGTTGAATGCCCCTACTGCGGCAGAGAAGTGAAAGGGTGTTGTTATCCAAGGTTTGCTTTCTATTTATGATGCTCCTGTTCAAGTTTTGTTTGATACTGGGGCTTCCAATTCATTCGTATCTAGTGACCTAGTAGATAGGTTGGAATTGGAACCCGAGATTGTCGATAGACCTTTAGTTGTGACGAACCGATCGGTGGTTTGACTAGCCTTCGTATGATTTTTGCAATTGGTCTTATCGAGTCATGGATTTATGTTTGTTTGTGATTTCTTTGTTTTGGGCTATACTAGGTTTGACATTATGTTGGGAGTCGATAGACTCCAAAGGAATGGGGGTGGTGGTAGACTGTGAGGGGTCTTCGGTGACCATTAGAATGAATGATGGGTGGAGGGTGGTATTGGGTTGCCAACCTAATGATGGTGTGGTGGCTAGTTTTCTAAATTCCCTCGACATCCCGCGAGATGAGTTATCAGATGTGCCTATTGCTGGCGAGCATCCGGACATCTTCAACGAAGTGACCGGACTTCCACCACACCGAGAGATCGAGTTTCAGATTGGTTTAGAGAAAGATGCCAGATCTATAATGATGCCTCTTTATCATATGGCTCCAAAGTAGCAGCGAGAGCTCGAAGTGCAAGTTGGAGATCTTTTGAAGAAGGGATCTATCCGAAGAAGTGTTTCCAAGTGGGGAGCACCAGTTGTATTTGCTACTAAGGCCGATGGTTCCCTTTTCTTATGTGTGGACTACCGCGAGTTGAACAAGGTGACTAGGAAGAATAAGTACCCTATACCACGGATAGATGATTTGTTTGATCAACTAAATGGAGCAAGATTGTTCTTCCAGTTGGATCTCGCGATAGGTTTCCGTCAGCTCCTAGTAGCAGTTGAGAGTATTCCTAAAACAAAATTTTGGACACCGTCTGGATTCTATGAGTGGTTGGTCATGCCATTCGGGTAGACCAATGCACTCGCATATTTTGTGGATCTTATGGGTAGGGTTTTCAAAGATAAATTGAATAAGTTTGTTCTTCTGTTCATCGACGATATCTTGGTTTACTCAAGGATAGAGGAAGAACACAAGGAACATTTGAGGACAATGATGGAGGTGTTGAGGAAACACCAATTGAAAGCGAAGTTTTCTCAGTGTCACTTCTGGAGGAGGGAACTGAGATTCTTGGTCCATCTTGTTTCAGATAATGGTATTGCCATGGATCCTGCAAAGGTGGCTACACTAGAAGATTGGTCTACACGCAAGAATGTAACAGATGTGAGAAGTTTCTTGGGGTTTGCTAGATATTATCATAAGTTTATCCAAGACTTCTCCAAGATAGTGACGCCGTTAACTCAGTTGAATAAGAAGAATCAAGCTTTTGTTTGGGACGAAAGTTGTGAGAATGCATTTAAGAGCCTAAAGGATAAGTTAACGTGCACACTAGTGTTAGTTATTCCTAAAGGGAATGAAGAGATGATGGTATACACGGATGCCTACGGTACCAGACTAGGTGTTGTACTAATGCAAGGAGGTAGGGTTGTAACTTATGCTAGCCAGCAACTGAAACCGCATGAGAAAAGATATCCTACCCATGATTTGGAATTGGCAGTGATCATATTCGCGTTGAAGATGTGGAGACACTACCTCTTGGGAGAAAGATTCGAGTTGTTTACCAATCACAAGTCATTAAAGTATCTTTTCTCTTAAATGGATTTAAATCTTCATCAATAGAAATGGTTAGATTTCTTGGCCTCATATGATTTCAATATCGCACATATACCCGGGAAGGGCAATGCGGTAGTTGATGCATTGAGTAGGAGACATGCCAGTTTGGTGCCTATGTTTCTTGAGTGGAAGCAACTTGAGGTTATTGCGGGATATGATCTCAGACCTAATTGCAAATTGGATCCAAAGATGTTAGCAAGTTTGACGATCGGATCGACTTTGATTGAGCGGATCGGCTCTAGTCAGAGGGATGATCCTAACCTATTTGAAATCTTCTCCGAGGTAGGGATGGGTATCAAACGGTGAGAAGATAAATAAGTACAGACTTGATAGAGAAGGATGGCTTTGATATAACGGGAGACTGGTTGTACCGAATGTTAATCGATTGAGAGACAAAGTTCTTAGAAAGTGTCATCACTTGAAACCGACAATACATCCCGGTGGAAACAAAATGTATCGAGACATGAAGCAGACCTACTATTGGGAAGGGATGAAGAGAGATGTTGGGAATTTATATCCAAGTGCATGAATTGCCAGTTAGTTAAAGCCGAGCAAAAGAAGCCTAGTGGTTTGTTACAACCATTCGAAATTCCCGAATGGAAATGGGAACAAGTCTCAATGGATTTTACCCGTGGTTTACCAAGGACTAGATCAGGTCATGATAGTATTTGGGTAATAGTGGATCTATTGGCCAAAAGTGCAAGGTTTATACCGATCAAGTCAAATACAGCAACGAGTAAGTTAGCGGAACTGTATATCAAGTAGGTAACGAGAATTCATGGAGTACTAAGGGTATTGTAAGTGACCGAGATCCATTATTCAATAATGGGTTTTAGAAGAGCTTACAAGAGGCTTTAGGGTCAGAATTACATCTCAATACCGCATATCATCCTCAAAATGACGGTCAAACAGAGATGATGAATCGTGCATTAGAGGATCTCTTGAGAGCTCGTATATTGGATTTTGCAGGATCATGGGATGACCATTTTCATCTGGTTGAGTTTGCATATAATAATAGTTATCATTCCAGTATTGGTACGGCTCCATTTGAAGCTTTATATGGAAGACCGTGCAACTCACCATCATGTTGGTTGGAAACCGGCGAGAAATTTGTGCTTAGACCGGATGTAATAAGAGAAACTTCAGATAAGATCAAGGTTATTCAACAGCGAATGAAGGCTGCCCAAGATAGGAAGAAGAGCTATGCTGATAAAAGACGAAGAGATTTGAAATTCTCCATTGGCAACTTGGTATTAATCAAGATTTCTCCATTGAATAGTGTGATTCGGTTTGGTAGGGTAGGTAAATTAGCACCAAGGTTTTTCGGTCCATTACAAGTTCTCGAACAAATTAGGAATTTAGCATATAAAGTTGGATTACCTGACAAGATGGCGGGAGTGTGCACAACGTATTTCATGTTTCTCAGTTAAGAAAGTTTGTGCATGATTCTGATATGACTATTTCACCAGAACAGTTGGATGATATCAAGGTAGAATCTGAGGCAGTTGGAAGCCGTAGATTGATTTGTATTGTCGGACATGATACGAAGTAACTTCGAAGGAAGAAGGTGAAACGGGTTAAGGTCTAGTGGGGTGATAATGAGAATGACTGTACTTGGGAAACCGAGGAGAGCATAAAGAAGTCAAATCCAGAGCTCTTTATCTGGTAAGATTTTAATTGCGATATAGTTATTCCCTTGTTAGTAAACCGCATACGAGGATAGGCTTGTTGTGTTATTATATATGTTTGATTGCTTGTAAATGGATGATAGGCATGCGGGGCACCATTTTACTTTTTCTTGATTAAGGAATTTCGGTGGTGAAATTTCTTAAGGAGGGGGGGAGGGGGGAGGGGGAGAGTGTAACGACCCTCATTCTACGCTACGTATAGGTGGACCGTAGAATATATTTTTTCATACGAAGTCATATGGACATGTAATGTTAGGACACGACTATTGGGGTCATTTCCCACATTCACGATTTTTGCCTGATTTTAAATGACGTTTTGCTCCTGGCAAATCTTGTTTCGCCTATCACTTTTGATTGGTAAGGAGTTTTGACATCAATCCACTTCCATTGGATTCAGATGATGGTTTCCCATTCCATAGAGTTGTCACGTTTATCAAACGGACGTACCATTTGGAAGATATGGCTGAAATAAGGTTTGAGGATGGAAAAAATAGCCTAATTAGGCTTAATAAGGTGATTAACTGCTAAACCCATAACCAATTTGGAGATTAGCTTAATAGAAGGACCGAAAGGAGTTGGGGAATTATCTTCTTTCATTTTTCCAGCTGCCACAAACATTACTTGAAACTTAGTAATGGCCTCCATCTTCCAAATCTCTCTCTAATCACTTTCTTATCAACTAATTGATCAAATCTACATCAAGTCAAGTTGGATCAGCATCAAATTCGAGGTAGAGCTGCTGTACTATATTAAAATCCAAGCCAAATTAGTAGAAGTTTCAGATATATCATTAATTATTGGCTAAGGTGAGTGAATATCATGTTTATTCACTAATTATGGCCAACTAGGCATGATTAGTGATAATTAGCGAAAATATACATCTAAAAATTATGGAAAAATATGCATAAATTCTACAACCATATTTTATGTCAAGGACATAAATTTGGGTTAATTTTGCATTGAGTTTGCTAATCCCGAAATTTAGGAGATTACGGGAAAAATCAAGGATTTGGGTTTGTTTGTTCTAAATTTACATGTCTAATTGCCGTTTTGGTGTTTTTGGTTGATTCTACATGTTACTACCGTTGTTTGGTATGTTCTATGCTTGCACAGGAAAGTTAGAATGGTCGAAAACACCGTCATGAGGTGAAAATAGCTTGCTAGAAGAAGTGCAGGTTTTTGGGTTACACGGCCGATGCAGGTAGTATGCACGAGTGACTGACCCAGGTAGTATGCACGAGCGACCGACCCTTGTAGAAAAAGGTCGAGAGATCGAACAAGAATGAGCGACCGACCCTGTGAAGTATGAACAACCGAGCCTGGAGAGGGAAGTACGAGCTAGCGAGCCTGGAGAGGGAGGTTCGAGCGAGCTAGCCCGAAAAGGGAAGAACAAGCGACCGAGCCCGGAGAAGGAAGCGCGAGTGACCAAACTAGGAGAAAGAAGTTTGAGCAAGCGAGCCTGATGGAGTATGGACGAGTGAACGAACCATATAGAGTATGTACAAGCGCCGATGATTGTGAACTCTTCTGAAGATTAACTCCAATCTGACTGAAACCCGAGATGCAAAGGAAGTGCAGATGAGAAGTTATGGCTCAGGATCCAAATGGGAACCAACGATTTAACTTCAAAAGTTGGGCTTTGCTGCGGGATGTGTGCAAAGGGATTATCGATATTTATAATTTGGTTCACCATTAAGAGAGGGGGATGTCGACGAACCAGAGCCAGGGCTGTGTGAATTGGTTCACTCATTAGGGTTTATGACTATGGACCAGTGTAGTGGGGTTAGAGTAATTGTTGTACGGGGTGGGACTCCGTCATGGCCCCAAAGGGCGAAGTGGTCGTAGCAATAGATGTACAGAGTGGACTCCATCGTAACCCAAATGGATCTGGTGATCAAAGCAGTGGATATCGTATGCTTTACGCATGGAGTGAGAGATGTGAGGATGATTGATATGTTTGATGTTTGCTATCACCATGACACACACACTTCCATTTACACTCTATACCTTAGAGTATTGTACATCTTGTTGTGCTAACCCTTTGGTTGCAGGTACCGATCAAGTACGGTTATTTATACCTATTATTGCTTTATTTTGTTGTTATTGCTCGTGCCAGACTTTTGTCTGACCCAGAGTTTTATGTCTCTTCTCGTTACTCTGGGTGCTCCTAAATGATCAGATTAGAGATAGGTTTGGTGGTTATGCACGATTGGCTGTCCGGAGGCTTCCACGTACTATATATATACATATTCTCCCTGTGTTGTTGCTGATCGCTGCTTTAGGCAATAGTAGTGTACCTCTTTGTTTCCTTTTAGAGATAGTATTTGAAAGATGCAATAATTGGTTATGAAGCTGTATTTTGGATTCTGCTACTCTGATGGAAATGGTTTAGTTTTCAGCTTATGTAATGTCTCTCCTGTTTTATATCAAGTTATGTTGCTATTATATTTTATTCCATGCGTTGTGTGATGTACTACAGGTTTTTTGGTAGTTCATCGTTTAAACTTTTTTTTGATAACCGCCCCGTACTAGCCGGGAATTGGCACAATGCATTTCAAGGGAAATGTCGGTTTGTACGGGGTGGGTCGTCATAGCTTTTGTTTTTATCTTCAATAACTATCAACTTCCACCACATTGTTCTTCCTTAAATGCTTATTTCTTACATTGCTAT
This sequence comes from Allium sativum, assembly GCA_030737875.1. Lineage (NCBI taxonomy): Eukaryota > Viridiplantae > Streptophyta > Magnoliopsida > Asparagales > Amaryllidaceae > Allium > Allium sativum. The sequence continues at coordinate 34,723,919 of JASFAX010000020.1, read as the reverse complement.
TCATGTCAACTAGTGTCGGTACTTAGACTGTTTTTACTGATAGATTCTTCTTTCCCTATCCCTAGTCTCTTTTTAGGTATCAGATCATATGACTACGGTAACCCCTTATTACTAGCTCACGGTATCATGTGGAATGCTTCCAGAGTTGCCTCTCCGTGTTCACTTTAGTGTCGACATTGCATTGTCGGTGTCTTCTTCTTTTGTATCAGTTCTAGGCTTCCTCTTTTCCTGTACTTTTGGAGTCCACACTACTATTTTCAACCCTCTGCTATCAGTGTTGGTCTGATATCCTTGTGCCCTGATATCGACTTTGATTTACTTAAGCCTCTCCCACAATGCTGTAGTGGTCTTGGTGATGATACCAAGTGTTGATGCTTGTTCAACTTGGATGCTTTTTGCTGCCAGTATTTGGCTTTTAGCATGCTGCTTTTTGCTTTTCCTCTATTGTTTTCAACACTGTCTCTGATTTTCCCTTCGCTGACTTTCCCTTTGAATTCACCGTTAGTGTTTCAGATCTTGCTTTCAGGATCACCTTAGTTTCTCTCTTTCCTTCATGATCCTGGTTTCCCTGTCCCAAAACCCTTTGTTCTTTCAACTATGGTGCTACCACTTCGTTATATTTGGCCAGTTCGAATTTTGGTGTTAACAGTTAGCCCCCTAATATACATACTCTTTTGTTCTTTAGGACAAACTCTTGTGGCTCATGCATAACTTGCCTGTTACTCATGGTTGACATAAAACGCCTTAGGTATTAATTTCTTATAACTAAAAATAATGATGTGAGGGTACACATAAATCTTCTGCCAAATGGATAGATCTTGAACATAATCTTCAAGCTATTGATCTTTGTGAACCTAATTATGAATAATGTGCAGACTTAAACATATTTTCATGTGAAATTCTATAGCTTTTAATCTTAACATCTGCTAACATCGAATGTGGAATTTAATATTCCTATCTAGGCATTAGTTATCAAGAACTTATTCTTATTATTAGAGGTGGGAGATGATAAAATCTAACTCTTATACATTGGTATTTTCAATAGTGAATCAGTGTTTCATTTTTGACAAGAATAGTATGTTAAACAAAAGTAATATGACTTGCATAGTGTATGATGTGCTAAACATCATTTTGAACAAAATTTAGGGTAATGAATGTTAGGGGTAAGTATGTCATGAATTTAGGAAACTTCCATATACGAAGTGTTATTAGATTATAACCCTTGTTGGAAGGCTTCAGACAATTTAGAGTAATTAATGTTAGGGGTAAGTATATCATGAGTTTAGGAAACTTCCCTGTACGAAGTGTTATTAGATTATAACCCTTGTTGGAATGCTTCGGACGAGAGGTCCGTGGTACTTGATTATGTACCAACTTAGGAACCTTTTCCTTGAAACAATAGCGGTATATCCGAACTCCAAACGTAAACATGGTAGAAGGGAATTAACATTATCTCTAGAAATTATCATAGAAAATTCATAATTAAACTAGACTACTAGAGGACAACGGGTTTAGAGGTTTGTCTCCTGAAAATATTGTAAATCGAGAATAATTATTTGGAGTGACAATGAAAAGGTCCAACATTAAAATCTGAACTTATGCAACAAAAATTTGAAATCTAGAATAGGATTCCTAATACTTGTATTTGGTGAAGGCAGATATTAGAAATAAAATAGAAACCCCGAGACTCACACTTGAGTAAGTAGAAAACCAAAAATCATATAGAAATCCCAAGAATCACACTCGGGTAAGCAGAAAACCAGAAATTTTATGAAACCCCGAGACACACACTGGAGCAAATAGAAGCTAGAAATCATATAGAAACTCTGAGACTCAAACTCGGGTAAGTAGCAAAACAAAAATCAAATAGAAACTCCAAGACACACACTCGGGTAAGCAGAAAGCTAGAAATCATATCTGAAAATAATAGAAACCCCATGACTCATGCTTGGGTAGACTGAACCAAAAAATCCTAGCAACCCCGAGACCCACACTCGAGTAAATTGAAAGTCAGATATCGCATAGAAACCCCGATAATCATACTTGAGTAAAATATAAATAAAGAAAAAATTATGTAGAAACTCCAAGACACAAAATCGGGTAAGTGGAAACAAAAAATCATATAGAAACCTTGAGATTCATAATTGGGTAAATGGGAAATCAGAAGCCATATGTAAACCCCGAGACTCACAATTGGGAAAGTGGAAATCATAAATCAGCTAAAATCCCCTAGACTCACACTCGGGAAAGCATGAATTATAAATCGTATGGAAACCCCAATTTTCACACTTAGGTAAGCATAAATCAAAAATCATATGGAAACCCCAAGACTCACGCTTGGGCAAGCGTAAATTAAAAATCATATGGAAACCCACAGACTCATGTTTGGGTAAGCATAAATCAATAAATCATATGGAAGCCCCAAGGCTCACGCTCGGGTAAGCATAAATCAGGAATCATATGGAAACCACAAGACTCGTGCTTTAGTAAGCAAAAATCAGGAATCATATGGAAGCCTCAAGACTCACACTTAGGTAAGCATAAATCGGAAATCATAGCAACCTAGAGACTCACACTCGAGTAAACAGAAAGTCAGATATCATAACTAAAAATAATATAAACCCCAAGACTCAAGCTTGGCTAAACTAAAATAAAAAAATAGCAATCCCGTGAATCATACTCGAGTAAATAGAAGCCATATGAAAACCCATAGACTCAGACTTGGGTAGGAATCATGAAACATATGGAAAGGATGCCCCAATTGGTAGTTATTCGAAAATACAGTAAGTGGAATGTCTTAACAAGAGCATAAAGCATGCATTCAAAGTTCACTCAAAGAACATTCAATGAAATTGTCACAAATCATTCAAAGGTTACATATGTGCATAGTGTCAAACCATCCAAACATTATTGAAAGCGATCAAGTAAACATAAGTTATCTGGGGTTCCTCGAAGTTTACTCAGAGTAACAACATGAGTGAAAGAGTCATAAATATATCAAGGGATAAGTTCTCTAACACATTTGCAGAGGACGACTTTCGAAATGAATTAATTATGTCTTGAGTTAATTAGTCGTTTGACATAAGTTCCTCTCAGCTTTCTGGCAATTGAGTATCCCTTTCTTTCCTTTCCTAAGGGCACCGAAGAAGGGAAGACACATAACACCCTGTAATTTTGAAACATGACATAAGAGATAATTAAAGAATAATTAATTTTCAAAGGAAGAATTAGGTGAAACGGGTTATGCCATTGCGCTTGTCTTGGAATTCTGCTTGAGATAGATTCCAAGTTTGCGTAAAACAGGTACCGTATGAAGAAGTTATGGATGATAAAAGTTGAGTAGAAAAAGCAGAAAATAGGCTGGGATAACTAGCGCACTTGTGAAGTGCTCCAGAACAAAAGTGCACTGGTGCACCTGAGAAGTGTGCCTATGCCAAGGCAAAACCTGCACAGAATTCAGGAGAGTTCTCCGATGATGTATCCTTCAGGGATTGGCTGGATGACGTGTTTTCTTGTCAGATGGTTCGGATGATCTCTAATCTATTCTAAATGTCCTAATTCACCTAATACATCTATAAAAACACACCTAAACCTAACCCTAATTTTATTACACTAATCCATGGCGCCTCCATGCTGCTCAAATGTAAATTAAAACTAGCCTCTCTTCTCTTCTCTAAAGTAAATAAGTATTAGAGTATTCAAATTGGAAGATAAGAATCAAATTCTACAACAATGGTTTAGCTAATCAAATTCAGCAATCAGATTTAGATCTATTCTCTATTCTTAATCCTGTCGCTGTGAGTCTATGTTACTTTCACGTATAATTAAAATGTAATTGTTATAGGATTGTAAATTGAATTTAATGATCATGCCTGTAAGTAAGATGAATCATATCAAGTTTTGTAGATTCTTGTCTTTCAGATTCATGCCCAAATTACTGTTGTCATATGCCTAATTGGATCTATTTTATTGTTCTATGCCAGTTCATGTTTCGTATGCCACTTTTATGCTAGTTTGATGACATGATTCTCTTCCCTTTTTCTTTTCATTTTTTTATGAGATCAGGCTAACTTCGAGCCCAACATATTACGTTGAGATTTGCATACGAGTAATGTTTGAATGATGGGAAAAGTTTGGGGAAATTTGTAATAACACGAGATTATTGGCACAAATCAATTTGAGCATAATTGTGTATAAATTGTATGCATGAGATTTGGCATAAGTTGGATTGGGCATAATTGGATATAATTTGTATACATGAGATTTGGCATAAATTGTTAATAACTATAAATGCAAATTAATTTGAGCGTAATTTGGCGTAACATGTATGCATAAGATTATAAGCCTAATTTGTATTAAAATTATAGACATAAATTAGGTTAGGAATTATGGGTAATTGGAATATATTTTAATCCAAGATTTAAAAATTGGGACTTGAATTAAGAAGGATATATTGAACGCCTAAGACACGAGGTTATACTTGGTTTGCAGTAGAAGTCTGCCCGGAACCGCCCGGCATATCCAGCAACCGCAAACGATAGTCTAATGTGAGGGATCAAAGGCACAAATTAGATGCATAATAATGAAAAGACACGAGTTTATATTCAGTTTGCGGTATAAGCTTGCCCGGAACAGCCCGACATATCCAACAACCGAAAAACGACAATCTAATGTGGGAGGTCTTGCAAGATTACGATTATAATGAATTGATGAACACTTAATAAAGATAAGACATGTGGTAAGACATGGGATTGAGAAAAGGTTTTAGTGGGTAACATGGGTAGCATGTGAAACATAATTAAAACACATAACCAAGATGATACATGTGATTAGACATGCGGATAAAGAGGGGTTAAGTGGGAATTCCTAGTGGGGGCCAAGCTTAGGAGGGATGCTTGTGTCAAGTGTGGGGACCCTTTTCAACCAGTAACCCATTTAGTATCTATGTGAGCTCATACTAGGTCGAGGATGGGACACACTTACTGGGTTTGATTGTAAGAGGTCAATAAAGAGTTAGCAGCGGCAATGCAAGTCCAACGGAGTCATGTTCGTGCGTGGGTTCGGGCTGGTAGGTAAGACGTTGTTGCATCATGTAGTTATAAGTCGTGCATTTGATTAGTATCGGGTTGGCACTTTAGGGAGTGGTACACCCTACTGTGGGACAAGCACGGGTACCTACGAGCTAGGGAGCCGATCGAATGGGGAGGGTAGTGGGTATAACTAGTGGAGATAGGAGAAGGCGGTACCCATGACAACAGCTAGGAGTACACGAAACTACCATATTATTATTATTATGTTTAGTAAGACGGATCAACTTTTAGTATGGAACTAGCATTGGTGCGGTGTACAAATTATCTTATAGTGATTAGAAGCGCAATCAACGTTATATCTTGTTCATCTTGTTTACCTTGTCATATCTTCTTATGTTACAGTCATCTCTTATATCCAGCTTATGTTCTTATCCTGTTACTTTACTGATTATATTGTTAAAGTCACCAGACTCACCAGACTTATGTCTGACCCCTTTTTATTTCGCTTCTTTTCTTTCTTTCCCCCCAGGTCCTCATGGTGGGAATAATGAAGCTTGACTTGGATTCCTTTCTTCTTGAAGTGCTTGAAGTATTGAAAGTAATGCTCATCTTTATTTCTCTTTTTCAATATGGCTTTTTGGAGTGGGATTATGGTTTTAATTTTATGTACTCTGATAATAATTTTGTACAAGATGGATATTTGTGTACTTGACTCAAGTATGTGGTTTTGATGTTGTAAGCAAACATGTTCTGATTTTCCGCTGCAATGAATAAATTTTGAATTTTCTTAAGTACCATTTTATATATCTGTCTTGTGATATCATGCTCTATACTCTTATAATACTCCAGGAAATTTAATTCATTCCCTTTGTGAGTGAAATTAATCGACATGGGGTGTTACACCTGGTATCAGAGCTGAAGGTTACCAGAACAGATAAAAGATTTTGAAAATTATTTTCAAAAACATTTTTAGAAAAAAGTATTTTCAAAAACATGTTTTAAAGAGGGTATTTTCAAGAGAAGGGTTTATTATGAGAAACATAATCCCCAGAAGCTATATATGTATCTTTCGATTCTCTGTTTTGAATCTCTTCCTTTTTCCTTTCAGCATATCTGGGGAACCCATTATACCTGAGGGCATACATATACCAGGTTATTTTAGAAGGTATCTGGAGGCTTTGACTAGTGTTGTAGGCCTTGTAGACGTTCCTCCTCCCCCAGCTGCAGCCGCTCCTCCCCCCCCCCCCCCCCGTGTAGACGCTTTTTCTAAGATATGCAAAGACTTCCGTGCGATGGGTGGAAAACCGTTTTATGGAACTGAGACGTATGTTGAGGCTCAAAATCAGCTGAAGGAAGTGGACGAATTGTTTGGTATCTTTGAGATAGACGATGGAAGGAAGGTTCAGCTAGCTGCTTCGTTGATGAAGGATGAAGCTTCCTTTTGGTGGGAAGTAACTAATGGAGGACGTGCAGTGGAGACGTGGATAGACTTTAGATGAAGGTTCAAGTTGAAATTTCTTTCACAAGCGGAGGAGAGTTTATACATGGAGAGGTTTTTGGCTTTGAAACAAGGGAGTTTGTCTGTGAAGGAGTACATTAACAAGTTTAACCAGTTAGCAAGATTTGGTATGGAATTAGTTAATACACAACATAAGAAGGCCCTGAGAATTTCCAAGGGTCTGAATGAACCATTACATGGGTTAGCTATGTCCCACATTCCTATTGGGGCTACTTTCTATAAAATTGTTGACATGGCGTTGATGCATGAAGAGGAGAAAGGTGCTAATGTAGATAAGGAATAGGATAAGAAAGGGGATCCAAAGAAGGCACAACAACAACAAAAGAAGGGTGACAAGGATAACAAGGGCCAAGGGGAGAAAAGGTGTTTTAATTGTGGAACACTGGGCCACTTAATCAAGGACTGTAGGATGAAGAAGAAGATGGGTTGCTTCAAATGTGTTGAGGCATGACATATGATTAAAGAATGCCCAAGGAGGCAAGGACAAGTGCAAGGACAGAGGACAAGATTTACTTCTAGAGGGCAGGTTCATGTTCTCATGGCACCTAGACAAGAGAGAGGTAGAAACATTTCTGTTGAAAGTTTGATTTTCCCTTTTGATCATCATGTTCGAACTTTATTTGATTATGGCGCTTCACATTCATTTATATCTGCTTCGTTAGTTGAAACACTACAGCTAAATGCTAGTCTAGTTATGGATCCCGTTGATGTCCCAAATCCTATTGGGGGTACAACTCATCTTTCTATGTTATGTCGGGATTTGAGAATATATGTGTATTCGTTGAGTTCAAATGCAATGCTTACGTGCTCGGTTTCACCGGCTATGTGTTGATTCTAGGAATGGATTGGCTAGCCAGATATGGTGCCATTCTCGACTATCAGAAGAGGGTAGTTAGACTATTGGCTAGTTTGGGTAATACTCTCGATATTTATTGTGACCCTAAGGGTTCTTTTATGCTTAGCTACCTATAATCTCTTGACACATCTATTGATGATTTGCAGTCTGTTCGATTAGTCCGTGTGTTTGTTGATGTCTTTGAGGAGGTTAGGGGCTTACCTCCAAAATGCGAGATAGATTTCCGTATATACTTGGTAGATAACGCAAAGCCAGTTGCATCGCCAGTGCTCCACATGGCTCCAAGAGAAAGGAGGGAGCTTAGTAAACAAGTGAAAGAGTTGCTTGAGAAAGGATTCATAAAGAGAAGTATCTCGGTGTGGGGTGCTCCTATTATTTTTACCATGAAGGCTGATGACTCGCTTAAATTGCGCATGGACTGTAGGGAGCTGAATAAGATGACGAAGAAGAACAGACACCCATTGTCGAGGATAGATGATTTGTTCGATCAGTTGGTTGGTGCTTCAGTTTTCTCGAAGTTGGATTTAGCTACAGGATTTCATCAGTTGAGGGTAGCTGATGATAGTATAGATAAGACCGCCTTTAGGACTCCCGATGGTTTCTTCGAATGGCTCATTATGCCTTATTGTCTGACGAATGCACTCGCATATTTCGTAGACTTGATGAGCAGGGTGTTTAGGGAGTTTCTAAACAAGTTTGTGGTGGTCTTTGTGGATGATATTTTGATATTTTCTAGAAGTGAGGAAAAGCATGCCCTACATCTTTGGGAAGTATTAGAGAGCCTTCGAGCACATTAACTCAAAGCTAAGTTCTCCAAATGTCATTTTTGGAGGAAGGAAGTGAGGTTCTTAGGACACGTGGTCTCCAAAGAAACGATGACTGTGTATCCCGCGAAGGTGGCAGCAATCCAAGATCGGAAGGTTCCTAAGAATACAATAGAAGTAAAAAGTTTTCTTGGTTTGGCGGGCTATTATAGAAAGTCCATCAAGGACTTTGCTAAGATATCAGCCCTACTTACATAGTTGACGAAAAAGAATTTGACCTTTTCTTGGGATGTTGACTGTGACGATGCTTTCCAACATTTGAAGAGGGCAATGACGATGGTTCCAGTTTTTCCTGTTGGGAGTAAACCGTTCACAGTGTATACTGGTGTTTGCGGGACAGGGCTTGGCGCAGTTTTGATGCAAGAGCGAAGGGTGATATGATATGGTGGAAGGCCTTTAAAGGCCTATGAGAAGAATTACTCTACCCACGACTTAGAGTTAGCTGCCACAGTTTTTGTGCTTAAGTCTTAGTGTCACTATTTTCTTGATGAGAGGTTTGAGTTGTATACAGACCATAAGTCACTAAAGTATCTTTTCTCCCAAAAAGATTTAAACTTAAGGCAACAAAGGTGGATGGAGTTCTTAGCATCATATGATTTTGAGATTGCATATAACCCTGGCAAGGGCAATGTTGTAGCTGACGCCTTGAGTAGAAAGAAGTTGACTTTGAGTTCTTTTGTTTGTCGAGCGGCAGAGTTTAGAGTATATCTCTACCTTTGACTTTAGCCCCTCTATAGATTATGTACCCGGTTTGTTGGCATCGTTAGAGGTACGACCTATTCTTTTGAGATAGATAGGTGCGACATAGCAAGATGACCCATAGTTGATAGAGATAGTAGAGCAACTCATTAGAGGGGAGTCGTTGAGCCATCTCAGTATCTATACTATCGATGACAAAGGTTGGTTGCATAGGAATGGGAGACTTTACGTATCTCGAGACGAGGGTTTGTGGAGGACAATCCTTGAAGAAGCACATCGTTCTAAGCTGACCATACATCCCAGTGGAGACAAGATGTATAGGGACATGAAGCGAGTTTTATTTTGGGCCGGAATGAAGAAGGAAGTGGATGAGTTCGTTTCTAGATGCTTAGTGTGCCAGCAAGTCAAGGCCAGGCAAAAGAAGCCTGGTGGTTTGCTTCACTCTTTAGAGGTTCCACAGTGGAAATGGGAAAGTGTTTCCATGGATTTCGTCGATGGGTTTCAAGGAAGGGTAATACGGGGATCTAGGTAGTCTTGGTTAGACTTACCAAGGGCGTCCATTTTATTCCCGTTAAGAGTAGAAGAACCGCGTCATGGTTAGCATCTATTTATCTTCAAGAGATAGTTTGTCTACATGACATACCTTCCAGTATTGTCAGTGATCGAGATCCCATTTTCACTAGGGAGTTTTGGAAGAGCCTGCAAGAGGCGGTAGGAACGCAATTGTGTTTTGAGTACCGCTTATCACCCCCAGACGGACGACCAAACAGAAAGAGTGAATCAGATTCTAGAAGATATTTTGAGGTTATGCATCTTGGACTTTGGAGGGACATGGGAGGAACATCTTCATTCGTAGAGTTCGCCTACAACAACAACTAACAGACAAGTATTGGCATGGCCCCTTTTGAAGCTCTATATAGACGACCTTGTCGATCACCTACTTGTTGGTGGGAGTCTATGGATAAGATTTTTCTTGGGCCCGAGATGATTAGGGAAACTTTAGAGAAGATAGACTTGATTCAAAGATGCACAAAGACGACATAGGACCAAAAAAAGTCATATGCTGATAAGAGAAGAACCGATCTTGAGTTCGATGTTGGTGACAAGGTCTTTATTGAAGTATCGCCATTGAGGAATGTAGTCCGTTTTGGGTCCATATGGAAATTGGCACCAAGGTTCGTAGGGCCATTCCCCATTACAGAGCGAATTGGATAGATGGCCTACAGAGTGAAGTTGCCCGAGAAGCTCAGTGGTGTTCATGATGTATTTCATGTGTCGCATTTGCAAAACCTTTTACCTGATTCCGTAGAAGTAGTAGAGCCAAGCATGCTTAGAGAAGTGGCAGTAGAGCGAGATGCCACGGTTAGACGAGTTCCTACATACATCGGAGGTCAAGAAATTACACAACCGAGAGGTCAAGTTGGTTAAAGTCCAGTAGGGAGATGATCAAGGGGACGCGACTTGGGAGACTGAAGATAAGATATGCGGGTCGTACCCTTTCCTTTTTGCGGGTATGTTCTTAACTTATCCTTTTTCTACCTCTTTGTTAATATATGTTCTATCGTTTAGTGTATCCTCTCGATTATATCCTCGATCTTTAGGTAGAAAATCATATGGTTGTAAACATGTGTTTGAGACATGTTATGTTTGGTGGATGCAATTGGATGTATGTATTTGCCAGTGGTTGCTCATGGATGCATTTACACACACGTTAGGCACTAGATCGGCTCAATCACTTTAATATTGCATATGAATGAGTGTGCATATTTAAATTAATGGATGTATATTGAATGTGTTATCACATGGATGTTTCATTTAAATGAATGGTTGTGCACTCATATAGAAATGATATGTATCATTATAATTCTTTTGCATACATAATGGACGCATGACACTATCATGTTTTGCAATAAGGAGGTCAACTGAATTAGTAGACCGCCTAATCTTTGCATTAAATAAGGAACATATACACACAATTTTTCATATGTTCATATAGCTTTAGAAATATTTTTAGGACAATGGATTCTTATGGATGTTGGATGAGTAGATGGATGATTGGGTGGTAGGATACATTCTTCTTAACTTGAAGATTTGGGGACAAAATCCTTTAAGGAGGGGAGAATGTAACATCCCGTAATTTTGGAACATGATATAAGAGATAATTAAAGAATAATTAATTTTTAAAAGAAGAATTAGGTGAAATGGGTTACACCATTTCATTCGTCTCGGAATTCTGCTTGAGATAGAGTCTGAGTTTGCGTAAAACGGATGCCGTATGAAAAAGTTATGGACGATAGAAGTTGAGTAGAAAAAGCACAAAATAGGCTGGGATAACTGGCGCACTTGTGAAGTGCACCAGAACAAAAATGCACCGGCACACTTGGGAAGTGCTCCATGCCAAGGCAAAACGTCCACAGAATTCTGGAGAGTTCTCTTATGACGTGTCCTTCGGGGATTGGCTGGATGACGTGTTTTCTGGTCAGATGGTTCAGATGATCTCTAATCTAATCCAAAGGTCCTAATTCACCTAATACATCTATAAAAACACACCTAAACCTAACCCTAATATCATTACACTAATCAATGGCGCCTCTATGCTGCTCTAATCTAAATTAAAACTAGCCTCTCTTCTCTTTAACAAAGCAAATCAGAATTAGAGTATTCAAATTGGAAGATAAGAATCTAGTTCTATAACAATGGTTTAGCTATCAAATTCATAAATCAAATTCAGATCTATTCTCTCTTCTTAATCCTGTCGCTATGAGTCTATGTTACTTTCACGTATAATTAAAAAGTAATTGCGACAGGATTGTAAATTGAATTTAATGATCATGCCTGTAAGTAAGACGAATCATATCGAGTTTTGTAGATTCTTATCTTTCAGATTCATACCCAAATTACAGTTGTCATATGCCTAACTGAATCTATTTCATTATCCTATGTCAGTTATTGTTTCATATGCCTCTTTTATGCCAGTTTGATGACATGATTCTCTTCCCTTCTTCTTTTCCTTTAGGCTAACTTCGAGCCTAATATATTACGTTCAGATTTGCGTACGAATAACGTTTGAACGACTGGGAAAAGTTTGGGGAAATTTGTAATAAAATGAGATTATTGTCATAAATCAATTTGAGCATAATTGTGTATAAATTGTATGCATGAGATTTGGCATACGTTGGATTGGGCATAATTGGATATAATTTGTATACGTTAGGTTTGGCATAAATTGTCAATAAAAATGAATGCAACTTAATTTGAGCGTAATTTAGCATAACATGTATACATAAGATTATAGGCCTAATTTGGATTAAAATTTTAGACATAATTTAGGTTGGGAATTATAGGTAATTGGAATATATTTTAATACAATATTTGAAACCCCCAAACGATAGTTTAATGTGTGAGGTCAAAGGCAAAAATTAGATGCATAATAATGCTGAGACATGAGGTTAGATTCGGTTTGCGATATAAGCCTGCCCGGAACCGCCCGACATATCCAATAACCGCAAAACGGCAATCTAATATGGGAGGTCTTGCAAGATTAAGATTATAATAAATTAATGAACACTTAACTAAGATAAGACATGTGGTAGGACATGGGATTGATAAAAGGGTTAAGTGGGTAACATAGGTAGCATGTGAAACATAATTAAAACACTTAACCAAGATGATACATGTGATTAGACATGGGGATAAAGAGGGGTTAAGTGGGAATTCATAGTGTAGACCAAGCTTAGGAGGGAAGTTTGTGTCAAGTGTGGGGACCCTTTTCAACCAGTAACACATTTAGTATCTATGTGAGCTCGAATTACGTCGAGGATGGGACACGATTACTGGGTTTGATTGTAAGAGGTCCATAAAGAGTTAGCGGTGGCAACGCAAGTAGGGACCAACACGGGTACCTCCTAGCTCGGGAGCTGATCAAATGGGGATGGTATCGGGTACAACTAGCGGAGATAGGAGAAGGCGACACCTATGGCAGCAGCTAGGAGTACATAAAACTACCATATTATTATTATTACAGTAAGAGGGATCAACTTTCAGTATGGAACTAGCATTGGTGCGGTGTAGGAATTATCTTATAGTGATTAGAAGCACAATCAACGTTATGTCTTGTTTATCTTGTTTTCCTTGTCATACCTTCTTACGTTACAGTCATCTCTTATATCTAGTTTATGTTCTTATCCTGTTACTTTACTGATTATATTGTTAAAGTCACTAGACTTGCCAGACTTATGTCTGACCACTTTTTGTTTTGCCTCTTTTCTTTCTTTTCCCCCAGGCCCTTAGGACGGGAATAGTGAAGCTTGACTTGGATTCCTTCCTTCTTGAAGTGCTTAGAAGTGTTGAAAGTAATACTCAGCTTTATCTCTTTTTCATTATGGTTATTTGGAGTGGGATCATGGTTTCACTTTTATGTACTCTGATAATAATTGTGTACAAGATGGATATTTGTGTACTTGACTTTAGTATGTGGTTTTGATGTTGTAACCAAACATGTTTTTCTTTTCCGCTGCAATGAATAAATTTTTAATTTTCTTAAATACCATTTTATGTATTTGTCTTGTGATATTCTATTCTATACTATTATAATACTCCATGAAAGTCAATGCATTCCCTTTGTGAGTGACATTAATGGATGTGGGGTGTTACAAGACACCTGTCTATTGCCCTGGATATGAAGCGATTTAAATCTGCAATTTTTCCATTTAAACACTGAAGTTCTTTCCTGGTTTGCAGAGCGTGCATTTCTCTCAAGGCTGATATTTTCGCTTGATTGGCTTCTTTGCCTCTAGCATTGACCATAAATCTTAGGAACTTGCCTGAACCAACTCCGAAGAAGAATTTTATAGGATTTAGCTTCATGCCATACCGACGTTGAATATCGAACATCTAGCTAAATTTTCCAAATGGTCAATTGCCCTTTTTGAATTTACCAGCATATCATCGACATAGACCTGCACTGTCCTGCCGATTTGAATTTTATGCATAGCGTTTACCAATCGCTGGTAAGTTGCTCCTGCATTTTTTAAGCCAAATGGCATCACTTTGAAGTGATATAAGCCAAGATTGGTGATAAAACTCATGTCCTATTGATCCGGTCCATACATCATGATTTGACTGTAGCCAGAATAAGCATCCATAAAAGACAGCAACTCATGCCCAGCCGTAGAAACCACCAGTTGATCTATTCTAGGAAGAGGGAAGCTATCCTTTGGACAAGCTTTATTAAGATCCGAATAGTCTACGTAGACTCGCCATTTTCCGTTTGCTTTCTTCACAAGCACAGGGTTGGAGATCCAATTCGGATAGGTAGATTCCCTAATAAAACCGTTTTCCATTAACCAACCGACTTCTTCTATTAATGCCCTTGATCTTTCCGGCCCCTGGGTCCTCCTTTTCTGCTTAACAGATGGAATATGTGGATCTATGTTAAGCTTATGAACTGCAATATCTGGAGATATGCCATACATGTTAGAGTGGCTCCATGTGAACACATCTAAATTATCCTTCAAAAAGACAATCAATTGATTCTTCATTTCGGGGCTCAACTGAGACCCTACATTCAACACGCGGTTCGGATCTTTCGGAATAATTGCAATAGGAATAGTGACCTCAGCTAGAGCCGCTCTCTCGTCCTCTAAACTGGTTTTTCTAGGATCAATTTCTTTTTGTGCCTCGCTGTGTTCGCCAGTGCAGGGATCACTCCTTAATTGTCATGAGGGTAGTTCCAAAATGCGGAGCTGAACCTCCGCATTCTTTCCCAAGTCTTTCTTCTTATCCTCACACAACTCTATCACGTAGCAATCCCTCGTAGTAACCTTATCGTCCTTAATTATGCCAACTCCATTCTTAGTTGGAAACTTCATTGTTAAATACCATGGAGTTAGCGCAATCTTAAAGCCTGCGAGACTCGGTCGCTAAAGGGTCTCATTGTAGGCAGAGAGTTCATCCACCTAGACGAAAGCCTACATCATAGAGACCTTGCGTTCTCCGTCTTCTAGTTCGACGAGCAAGTCAGTTATACCAATGGGTTGTCTGGTAAATCCATGTATTTCGTTTGGATAGGCTCGCACTTCTACCATAGAGAGGTTCATTTTTTGAAATGTACTTATGAAAATCACATTAATGGATGCCCCCGTGTCAAACTCTAGAACTCTTTTCACAACTGCAGGGCCAGGACCAATCATGATCACCATGGCATCAACAGTTGGTGTGAGTAGTCCATTAGAATCTCTATCCCTAAATACCACATCATCGGCTGAAGTTTAAGGCATCTACATCAAAGGCTCATTGCTAAGGATCATGCATCTTTTTTCTCTCGAGACACCCTTTAGCTCGTTAGCATACCTCTCTGTATCGACCCAGCTGCTTCTGGCTATGTGGGGCCCTCCAAAAATCATGTTGATTACTGGTCTCGAATCAACAGGTGCTTGAGCTTTCTCACCTAAGCCAGACTGATTGGTGGTATTGGTTTGGCCCCGGGCAATTGGAGTGTTTTGAGTATTCTTCACATAATGTTGAAGTTGGTTCTTTTTGATGAGTTCTTCAGTCAAACTTTTCAGGTGTCGACACTCGTTGGTGCTTTTCCCCGGTTGGTTATGAAATTGGTAGAATTTGCCGGAGTTGGATTGCTGCTCTGTATTTTTCTATGGCTTAATCTGAGGAAAGATGGCTGAATCCTTTGTAGTAGAGTAAATCCTCTATGGGGTTTCAGTTAGGAGAGTCAACTCTGAATGCTTGTAAGTCATGTTTTCGTATGGGTTTTGCTATCCTTCTCTTCATTTCCGCTCTCTTGCCCAGAGTCATTCTTTTGGTCGGTCTGAACCTCGTTGCCTTTCCTCCTTCCGATGGCACTATTCTCCATAACCTTTTAGATATTCGGTGGATCATTTCTACGCTCATATAGTCTTCGACTTTCTTATAGATCTTCTTTAGAGTTTTGGGCTTCTTCATCTTAATCCACTTCCCGAATTCTGATTTCTTATCAATAGCACCCTTCAAGGCTACCAATAAGTACCGAAGGTCTGGTTTTATGACTTTGGCCACTGCAACATGGAATTATGTAAGAGAAGCTTTGATGGTTTCTCCAAAAATTTGTTCTATCTCTCTAAGCGACATCACATCCCTTGCTTTGGTAGTTTGAAGACAAAAATGGTCTTGGAATCTTCCTGTTAAGTCAGCAAATTGACAAACACATTTAGGTGGAAGTCTAGTGAACCATAAGGAAGCCACCCCTTTTAGAATACGTGGAAGTATAAGCAATTTATCTCATCGGCGTCCCTACATCCGTTCATGTGTTGATCATATTTGAATAGGAAGATGTTTGGATCTCCCATTCCACCATAAGGTAATATTGTCGGAGGTTTGAATTTCTTTGGAAACTTCACTTGATGGATCCTTTCCGTAAATGAATTCTTACTGTATGAAAACTCACATTCCCTCTTATCGTCTTGATGGGCTGAATTTTCTTTTATTATTCTTTGGATCATATCCGTAATGCGCTTCCTATCACCTGCTCGTTCCATGGGATAGGTATCTGTCCTTTTACCAACCTGATCGCTATTCAAGTTCTGATGTCTTGCACTCTTCTAGGAGGTGCCCCATTGGTGAGACTTGCGACGCTTTGAGTTGCATGCTTTTCATCATACTGTGGAGCATTGACCACAGAGTCCTCAACGCCGGCCTCCCCTTTGTCTTCGACTAAGAAGTGCGATCGATCAGGGAATGAGGCGGAAGATTCCTCTTTTTCGTCAACACTGTCCATCGCATTTAGTGCCGGGGGATTGGCTTGAACATTAAGCAAGGCATTAAGCTTGTCCATCATCATTTTAGTCGTAGCATCCATTTTTTCATTCAAGCCGGTTATAGCCACATTTAACTCATCTCGTGTTATGGATGGTTCAGAAGAATTTCCAACTTCGCAATTCGGAGTTTGTGGTGTGGCTTTATTATCATGTGCATCCTCGACAACCATAGTAGCTTTAATAGATTTTCTATTTCTCTTCGAACCGACCATGACTTCGAGGAAGGAGGCGGATTAGGAGTTCAACAGTAAGCTATTGGAATTGGAGGGAAGTATGAAGGAAGTAAATGCGAACACGGCCCCATGGTGGGCACCAAATGTTTTCACCAAAAAATGGTTCAAACACCAAAGGTACGTGAATGGTACTTCACAAATGTGGTTAGAAAATAAATGGAGCCGCAATCAACAAGAGCTAAAAGCAAAAATGTGAAGAAAGTAAAATAGAGATAAGAATTTTAGAGTGGTTCGGCCCTAAGCTAGGCCTACATCCACTATGAAAATAGCTCGCATTATCATGACAATGATTACAAAGCACATAAACTCTCTTTGTACATACAACTTCTCGCTTTTACAACATATTCTTTATCTCGCATACAAAACTTACTTAGATTCATGGAATTCAATGGGGAAATGATAAGATCTGTGGAGGAGAAGGATAGGTCAGCGGTGGAGAAGGAGAATGTCTTTGTTTGAGAGGAGGATGGAGGAGAATCTTCAATCTCTTTTTCACTTAGATGATCCTAATGGATGTCATGGCCAAATGGATGAATGATCTTCAAATGGAGATGATGATGGTTGAAATGCTAAGGAATGGTGGCGGAAAGAATTCAACAGCACTTCGTCGTTGCTGGGAGTCGATTCCCTTTATGGTGGAAGTTATGACCTATTTATAGGTGAATCCCCTGAAAAAATGAGCTCAAATCCATATATGCAGGCTGGGGGTCGGTCGTCCCATTAATTATTAAAATGCCATCGCTTAGCTGTAGCCAACTGTTGATAGCCTTATTCAATTGTCCTCTGCTAGCGACTTCATAGGAGCGAGTGACTGCATAGATCTGAGCAGACTGATTGGGCGGTCTGGCGATTAGTACATGGGCGAGTTGTTAGAGCTTTTGGACTAGTGTACGGGCGACTAATTGAGCGCCATGTTAAGACTTTTAACATTTGAATTATAGGTGGTATCTGGTTGATGCAGCTATCTCTGAATGTAGATGAATGGGTGACTAGCACCATAGTCTGTAGGCAAGTGATTAGGGCTTGTAAGTGCGACCCTTCAGGAGCCGGTATCTGACCGACAGGTAGATAACATCTGATTAAATTGATTGTGGAGAGAATGACTGGAGTTGCAATCTATGAGCGGTCATAGGATGCGTGTGCAATCTCTGGTACCTTTGGGTTTCTTGCTCAAAATCAACCAGAATAGTTTTAACGAACGATTACAAAGTGGAATGTGTGATTGAGGCTAATCCTCCTTCTTGTCTAGTACGACCGACCTCTTCAATATAAGAATGAGCGACCTTTATAGGATGTACAATACTTACGATCTCTATGCCATAATTGAGCTTGCTTTGTGAGCACGACCTCTCTGCGTGATCGCGCTATGTTGTATGGCCGGTTTTAACTGTGTTAGGTGGACGACCCAACTGTTCTAGTGTGTGCGAACTTCCTTTCCATGCAAGATCGATCATGCTATGCTTTACCTTTAGCTGGTGCTCTACCTTTGTTGTGCGCGATCATCCCATACCTTCCACAGACCGCCTGGGTGTTTTGTATTGAACTATGCATGACCATGCTTAATAACACTCGACTTGTAGTTTCTACAAAACATTAATAGACCAACTTATGTATAGTTTTAACGGATAAACACCTCAAGGTGTGAGTATCACGCTTATGAGACTCAACAACTAACAGTTACCTTAGGATAAGGGCTCTTTAAGAATAACAAAAGTTAGGTAGCTAAACGGCTTGTAGAAGGGTATGTAAGATAGCAAGGTTTAAGGGTAAGACTTGCATATGAAGCTTTTATTGAGGGAGAAAGAAAGGGTAGGTATGTATTCGTCGAAAGGGTTGGATTGAGGAATCTCGAACATCATAACACAACAATATACTATATAATAAGCAAAATAGTAATGAACACAACAATTTATAGTGGTTCAGTTCAGGTTGGACCTGCATCCACTTTAAGGGCTTTGACGATTTTATTCATAAAGGAGGTTACATAAGAAATCCCCAAATTGATTTACAAATTAGGGTTATCTCTATTAGAAATGAGAGCAGAATTGTGGAATGAGAAAGTCCCATAAAATGAGACCCTTGTTGTCTTATTTATAGGCAAATTGGACCTTCTTCAGTGGTGAGCCCAACAGAAGCCTCTTTCGGATGCTGAACTATGGTTTCGGTTGCGCTTGCAACTTTCGATTCTGGCAGAAAGGTCTCGGCAACCTTTCTTCTTACCGAATGTCTTCATTGATGTCTTCTCACCTTCGAAATATTAATCTCAGGATTTCAGGAGTTGTTTCGCTAACATGCCTTTCGGTTGTTCGATCTCGGAATCTGAGAGCTTAACTTCGGTGGCTCTCGGTTTCCGGACCACTGGCCTCGGTCCGCATTCATACTTTTCGGTTTTGGTAGTGGATCATGAAATCTTTGGTAGCGGTAAAGGGTGTTGTTTTAGCTGCCTTTTCTCTTTTTACTTATATCTTTATCTTCTGTCACTATGAGCTTCCGCCACCCTGTTCTTCCTTAAATGCTTAATCCATAAGGTGTCGGTCTTGTCCACTGGTGTCGGTACGGAGAATGGTTATACCGATAGCTTCTTATTGCCCTATTCCTAACCATTGTTTAGGTTTCAGATCATATGCCTCTCATAACCCCTTATTACTTGCTTACACTATCGTGTGGAATGCTTCCAGAGTTGCTTCTCTGTGTTCCATTTAGTGTTAGCATTGCTTTGCCGGTGTCTTCTTCTTTCATATCGGCTCTTGTCTTCCTCCTTTCCTGTCCTTTCGGAATCTTCACTACTACAACCTTCTGCTATCGTTGTTGAACCGTTATCCTTGTGCCTTGCTGTCGACCTTGATTTACTTACCTCTCCCACAATGATGTAGCAGTCGTGGTGATGACACCAGCTGTTGATGCTTGTTTAACTTGGATCCTCTTGGTTGTGGGTAGTTGGCTCTTGGCCTGCAGCTTTTGGCTTTGCCTCTATTGTTTTCAACACTATCTCCACCTTTCCCTTTAACTTCGTTGTTGGTCTTCAGACCTTGTTTTCGGGATTACCTTAGTTTTACTCTATCCTTCATGATACTAGCTTCGCTGTCCGGAACACTTTTTTCTTTTGGCTCTGGTGCTTCTGCTTCTTTATATTTGGTCAGTTCGAATTTTGGTGTTAAGAACTACTAATAATTAACAATCGATAAATAAGTACTAGTTTTTAATGATTAATGTTAACTAGCTAAAATCTCATTTAGGCATTGCGTCATACAACATGGGTGCATATGTATAGAGTAATGACGGAAATGTGATTACAAGGGTCACCATCTCATCTAGTCGCTAACCTTCATAAGGTGTGGCTCCCTCGTTCACCTTCAGAAGACACAATTCGCTCATTTATGGCTCACTCGCTCATCAGTGGTCGAGCAGCGTATGACATCACCATCACGTGACAAGCAGCACTGAGCTAACCCTGTCAAACTGGTGGTGGTTCACCGCTCCTACATGATAGCTCTAGCATCAATGCGGTCGAGCAGCATCTGACAAGAAGGGGTCGTGCACCTCATAAACTATGATCGTACGCTCGGGTAGCCCACATCATCACAGGGTCGTTCATCAAATGAATCTGCTATTAAGCTATCACGAAGGCATACTTGTAAATTTTATACTCATTTTTTCATAGTAACGTGCAAAAGAAATGGAAATGGCAAGCTTGTAATTTTTGTGCCCCTATAGTACCCGCATGTGTACAAAGTAGAAAAGCACAGCGGCAAAAGACAAAATGGCAAAACGTGGTCAGTCACATATGTTAAATGATAGGATCGCACGCTCACATAATCTACTGCTCACTCATGCGTGGATGATAACTGGTCGCTCGCGCATTCATTCCAGGTCTGCTTGTGTACAGCTGAAAAGCGACATTGGCCAGCTCTTGTACAGGTGTAAAGTGCCCATTGATAGCTGTACCCACATGCCTTTGCACCCCATAATTTAAACATTGCCACTACATTTGCTCCATACCAAATCCACCTATAGATACCCCCTTTGACAACCATTTTAAGGGACCAATCTAAGCCACCCCGAAGGGCTGTCATTTTGATTTTCTTCCATTCCAATGCTTCTCAAGCTCCATTAATGGCATCCTAAGCTCACTACATCTTTAACCAACATCAAGTGTGGAACTCATCTTCTCCAAATACCATTAGTTCTCACTCAAATTCAATCGAAGCGATCTCCAACCTCCATTACTCCTCTTTAAATCTCTGATCTAACACCAATCTCATGATGGAATTAAGGAAGATCATCTAATTACGAGATCTAATCCATTCCTTCTCGAATTTAAGTGAGATCTAAGATGGAAAGAGAGTGAAAGTGGAAAATCATCATAAAGATAGTGATTAAGTGATATAACTGAGATGTATGAGATGATGCACTTTGTAAATTTCTTCATGATAACGAAAATCAATTGAAAAGTGGACGTAGATCTATCCTAGATAGAACCACTATAAAACTCCTGGTGTGTTTCTACTTACATTTGTATTTGTGACCCCATTTTCTATTACATACCTTTTGGTGAAGTGTCGATAAGACACCTTTGGTGTTCGAACTAATTTCGGTTCAAACATTTGGTGCCTACCATAGGGCCCGATCACTCTTCTCTCAATTCAAAAAGCCTTGCACTGAAGTTCTAAGCCTACTTCTACCATAGATTCTACAAGTCTATGATCTAGTCCAATCGACGAGCTCTCTTCCAAATTCAAGTCCTTGTCCAATATAATGGCTAATTCTAAGAAAACCAAAAGTAAAGCCATTGAAGAAAATGACAAATTTGCTAACAATGAAGCCACGCCACTAACTAACCATTTCAAAGTTGGAGAAAACTCAATAAGTGGAGCCGGATTAATCAAAGTTGAATTAGATGCCATCGTCGCCAACTTGAGTTAATGAACGGAAGCCTCCAATAAAGCTTTAATGAATGCTAACAAAACATTAATTTTTGCTAATCAAGCTTTAATGGATAAAATGTGTGCTCTCCTAAATGTTCATGCAAATCCCGCTCCTCCTCCGAAGATTTATGTCAACCTTGAAGAGAATGCAAATTCATCATCCTCCGATCATCATCATAATGACAACTTGGAAGGACTAGTTGATAAAAGCAATGGTAATATCGAGGACTCAAGGTTGAAAGCCAAAAACCATTCAAATCGAAATAACCGACGATTTGCAAGTCTCGTTACGGGAGAACCTGCCCATAGTGCAAGTAAAAGACCTAGATCCTCTAATCACGATCGCTTTCCACGATGAGCATCCAGAAAAGAGATCAAAGTCTGCTCTTCAAAGCGACACAATGCAAAGGAATATATCGTGGATATGTTAAAGAAAATCATGGAAGATAACATGGCTCGCAAGGATAGTGAAAGGGAGCGTGACTTCTCCCTCAGCAAAAATCCATTCATAAAGAGGATCCACAAAGCAGAACTCCCAAAAAGTTCACTCATCCTACTCTGCCTCCATACAATGGAACTTCAGATCTGAATAACTTCATATACAAATACAGGTGGCGTATAAATGCAGCCAAGATGATAGACGAGATCAAATGCTTGTTCTTCCCTCTTTATCTTGAAGGCGTCGCATCATTATGGCTCACGAAATTGCCTCTAAAATCAATCGACCGATTCAATGATTTGACTCTGAAATTCAAAGGGTACTTTAGGCTACACGCTATAAAGGCTAAGGATGTTATTTCTCTTACATCGATGAAGCAAAATCCGAGAGAATATGTCAAAGCTTTCCGTAAAAGATTCAATGCTGCTGCCGCCAAAGTAAGGAATCCCGAGCCCCGCATGATATTAATGTCACTAATCGGCAATATAGATGAGAAAAGAGAACTTGGTAAATGGATTAGAATGAAAGAACCGAACATGCTTGAGAAATTCTATAAAAAAGCCGAGGAGTATATGAGAGTGGACAATAATCCTTGTACCTCTTCAGATTATTAATGCTAACCCGCTTCTTGAAGCTCCCAAAAATGATGCTACCCATTATAATCAGAAGAATAATCAGGGCAGAAGCGAGCTAATGACGTGAAAGTCAAAAGACTAACAAGAGATTTCGCTTTCATAACCCGTCAGGGCTCACTCCTCTAAACGACACTCCGGAGAACATTTTCTCTACCACTAAGGATACAAAAAACTATCCAGAACCACCGAAGCTGAGGGTCTCGCAAAAGGCTGTAAACTCTGGAAAATTCTGTCGATTCCACAATTAGCCAGGTCATGAAACAAATGAATGTACGCACCTCAAAAGCCTGATTGAGGAGAAGATTCAAAAGGAAAGACTACAACAATATGTCAAGAATCCACAATCCTCAAACCCTGCTCTAACTCTCCAGGGAAAAGGAGAATCGAACGACCGATCCGGTCCGAATAATGAAACTCTAGCTCGTGCTGATACAAGGCCGATCATCAACTAACGACAATGAATTGTCACTCCAATTTCAATGGCCCAGAATAAGCGATCACCATCGCCACTGCTCTGCTTTCTGCTTTATTTCCAATTTTACTTCATGCTTTATTTATTGCTATATTCAAAATTCTTGTAAATGAGACTATAATATCTTACAAACATTGTTCTGAACAGTAGCTTTAAAGCACACCTGCTTGAATAAATCTCTTATTTGCAAAAAATTTGTCAAATAAAAATGTGTTTAAGAGTTATTTCATATTGCAGGTCATCCACCGAGTGCCTGTTCCATTGTAATTTAACACCACTTCACGACTCCAACAATATCCATCCGACCGCTAAGTACCTTAATGAAACACCCCACCTCTGTTAGGGTCACTCTCAAAGGGAATGCCCTAATTTTGGTGGAGGTTTATAAGTATAAGTCACAGATATACAAGACAGATATAAGAACACATATTTGTAAACAGCAGAAAAACAGCAACTTTTATTTCATAAAAGCAAATACGTGTTACAACAACATTACCATGATTGTCTTACATCCTTTCCAAAAACATAACATAACACTTTCACAATCTGTCTTGATTACATTATTTAAAGAAGCATAAAAAAAACATAAATAAACTGCAAAAGCCCCATAGTGGTTGTCCAAAGCCATAGTTCAAAACGAAAAGGTCCAAGCAATACATTTTTCCTCTTCAAGCTGGATATGAAGGCTGGTCAAGCTGCAGTGTTCCCTCCCTGTGGACCTGGGGGGGGGGGGGGGAACGGAAGAAAAGAAGACGAAAGAAAAGTAGAGTCAGACATAAAGCCTGAGTAAGTCTAGGACTATTCTGTCTATGAATAAAGAACTGGGTATGATAAGTATAAACAAGAAGTAGGAAAGCACTATAAACTTAGTTAAGTTGTCTAGAGTCGAATATACTATCGTACCCCATATTAATCTCTGAACCCATATAAACTAGTTCCCAACTGGCACCCCATAATCAGGGTGAAGTGATCCATTCTATGATGATCGGCTCCTACTCGCATAGTTACATGTGTCTTACGGCCCCCGATGTTGTAGTTACCTATGCTGGTCCCACCATAGGGTGTATCAAGTCCCATGGTGGCGGCCCGACACAATCCTAGAATGCACAGGTATGCTACTGGTGCCCAGTGCCTTATTTTTCTGCGTCGGAGTGTGTGCACGCCCGCACCCCGTTAGAACCTACACTGCTGCACCACCGCCGTCGATTTGACCTCTTACAATCAGCCCAGTAATCGTGCCCCACCCTGCCTAGTTTCAGGGTATCATGATACACCTTATAGGGTTACTGCTGAAAAGGGTCCCCCGCTACTAGGTTTTCTATTTCTAGCCAACATGCTAAGTTGGTTAAGTGTTTTATAACCTAACCCCCAATCAGTCTGTTTAGTTTAGCATGTTCCATTTTGATTAAGTCTTTAGTCCACTTAATCCTAACAATCCTGACTCAGCTTTAATTGTCTTATTAAAGCCTTGACCTCTCACATTAGACAGGTATTGTTGTGGCTGCCTGTTGCCGGTTGGTTCCGGGCAGTCTTACGCCACAACTCAGTCTAACCTCGGGTCCTTATTGGGCTCCATGTTTAACCACCCACATTGGATAGGTATTGTTGTGACTACTGGACAGCCGGGCGGTTCCGGGCAGGTTTACATCACAACTCAATCCAACCTCGGGTTAAACACATCGTATTTTCTACATTTACATATTTTGTCTTTCTTCTTTATTTTTCTTATATGTAAATATTTGCGGCCCATTAAAAATCAATGGTGTGAAGGTTACACCAATCATGGGCCCAACCCATACTTGAATTTGGGCCCCTTTTCTTTATATTTTCATTTATTAAATAAATTTGACCCAACGTTATTTTCCCCCGTTTAATACGTCCGTTTAGTATATATATGTTGGGCTTAGCCTTTTTAAGCCCAGCCTAGCCATGCGAAAAGGGGAGGCTTAAAGCGTGATTACATACACAAAAAGGGGAATGTGAACGCATGAACTTGCAACGTGACGTTGGAACTACAAAATAGAAACTGGTGTACTTGCATAGTAGTAACATATACTTTGGTCATAAAGCATAAGTGACATGAATCAAACCATGTAAACTTGTAGTTAAGTTAAGAATATCACTATTGACACATAGGCTTAACTACAACATAAACCTATATTTTATTTAGGCATAATGTCAAACATAAGCAAATCATGTTTATAAGATTACTACATGTTTACAAAGGTGCTTACTTTTGTGACTAATACAAAAGTATAATTCAACTAGAATTAATCCAACTTAATCATGATTCTAAATCTATTCACATAACCATGGCACACATATACTTATGGCATAAATATTTCTAACATGAAATCATGATTTTTACTTTAGTCATGCAAACTTGCAAATGGGATTTTGAATCTAACCTAGCTATGTACCACATATGTCATCATATAATTCTTGTTAACAATATAGACCTAACATGGTTTTCAATTATGCAAAATATCAATCATAGCCTAGTCATATTCATAAGTTCACAAAGAGGTTTTCTAGTACAAAAGTATGGCTTAATACATAGATCATGATGCCAAATTTTCAACATAATTTCATGTGGATTATAATAACCCAAATTTGCTCCAATTACTCACAAAATGATTTTTGTATAAAAATACACATTATGATGGCATAGTAGCAAAACCCCAAACTTGCATGAATTTCAATTAAACAACTACATACATGTAGCTTCAACATGGATTACATAATTTGCGAATATTCCAAACGTATACTTGCATAAAACTACCACAAACATGTAGTTTTTATAATGAATAACATGCTTTGCGAATATCCAAACGTATACTTGCATAAAACTACCGCAAACATGTAGTTTTTATAATGAATAACATAATCTGAGAATATCCAAACGTATACAATATTCCAAATCGATAAGAATCATAGTAACGCACAAATATGGATTACTTTATCACCACAAATCAAGTATACAAACCAACACAGTTATTTGTTCATACCAAAATAATACTCTACTTACAATCGTGTGGCGAATTCTCCAATTCAGGAATTTGGAGATGCGACTCCTTGTTGATTTGATTTGTTTAAGTTGCTTAATGCTTTAGAATTTGCCTCCTAATCTTCTCTCAAATTGGTGGCTACTCCTAGTCGCTTCTCTGCAGCATGATGGCCTCGTTCTTATTTTTGAATGAATAGATTAGGTAGAGTCTAGGGTCATTTTTATAGAGTTTATGAACTGATTAGGACCATCGATGTTGCTTGGATTGATCGTAGCCATTCATTCGAAAGAGAGACCAATTAGAGCCTGCCACCTAGCCCTAATGACAAAGCAAGCTTCTGAAAATCGACCAAACACAGACCTGGCCAGCCAGGACTAGACCAGACCTGGCCAGCAGGTCATTTTTGACCTGGGCGCACTTGGCAGGTGCGCCAGGTCAAAAATGTACTGGCGCACTTCCCAAGTGCGCCAGTGCATTTTTGTTCTGGCGCACTTCCCAAGTGCGTCAGTGCATTCTGACCCATTTTCCGGTTTTTCGCCCAACTTCGTTCGTCCATAACTTCTTCATACAATATCCGTTTTACGCAAACTCAGACTCTATCTCAAGCAGAATTCCGAGACGAACGCAATGGCGTATCCCGTTTCCCTTAATTCTTTGATTTAAAATTATTTATTGTTTAATTTATGAATTTCACAGTTATAAAATACATGGGGTGTTACACTTAAACATTAATGTGCACAATTGAAAAAATAAAGAGCACCACCTTGAAAAGTGGATTAAGGAGTAGCGAAGAGTCAAACAATGAACAAGTGCCACGGCAAATAAATTCCAAGACCTCATCGAGCAGAGGCATTAAATCCCAAGTCCTCCTCGAGTGGGGGCATTAAATCCAAAGACCTCCCCGAGTAGGGGCACTAAACCAAAAGTCCTCCCCTAGCGGGGGAACAAAAACCAAAGTCCTCCCCCAGTAAGGGCACAAAATACAAGATTTCCCCGAGCGAGGGCATCAATGTAAGACCTCCCCGAGTTGGGGCATAGAATCCCAAGACCTTCGCGAGCGGGGGAATTAGATTCAAAGACCTCCCTGAGTGGGGGCACTAAACCTAAAGTCCTCCCCTAGCGGGGGCACTAAACCCAAAGTTCTCCCTTAGCGGGGGCACAAAGCCTCCTCCGCTTGGGGGCACAAAATATAAGACCTCCCTGAGCGGGAGCATTAAATATAAGACCCCCCAGACTTGGGGCATTAAATCCCAAGACCTCCTGGAGCGGAGGCATTAAATCCTACGTCCTCCCCGAGAGGGGGCACTAAATCCAAAGACCTCCCCGAGCTGGGCCACTAAACCCAAAGTCCTACCTTAAAGGGGGCACAAAACCCAAAGTCCTCCCCTATCGGTGGCACCAAACATAAGACCTTTCCGAGTGGGGGCACAAAGATATAAAAATTTCTTCAGGTAATAGTCTCAATCTTGTCAGCTAAATCGAAATTCCTATTATGTTGACGAAGATTAGGGACTCCACACATGTTGGAAATATCAAATAGCTTTAACCAATAAAGTAGATACCTCTAGCGCGCCAACAACAATCAAGGAAACTCGATAAACTGATTGCATGGAGTTTTTACGACCCGTGACGACCCATAGCTTAAGGGCAACACAACGACTTAAAAGTCGAGTGGTGCTCCTAAAGAATACCTCGAGTCCATCAAAACAAAGCACCAAGCCAAAACCAATGCATTTGGTTTAATTTCCCCTTCAAAATGGATCATTTGGGTTGTTCGGCAAAATCGATATGCTCGATATGCCAATCAAATTCATCACACCAATAAGGATAACCTTGGGAAATCCAATCGGAATCTTGTAACATAAAGGTTTCCTCATCTTCAAAGCTCCAATTGAGCTATATTTACACATTGGGGCAAGCTTTCATGTAATGGGGATTAAAAATTGTATATGCATCCCTAGATGATCCATGGAGTCAATGAAAAACCGAATTCTAATCCATCCAAAGGTCGCAATCGCTCTGGCCTCGGAAATTCAATTCAAAAATCCAGTTTGAAATAGTACACATTTCATAAAACGTAAGCCGACATATAGAGATCATATGAGTCATTTAAAGAACGGGGCTTGAAATCTATAGTCGGAAAATATATCAATAAATAGAAATCAAGTATTGTGGTGAATTCAAATTAGAGTACCGTATTTATCCAAACAAATGTTTGATGGATTATAAACAGTTAAACAAAACAACTCTGCATATGTACGTTATTTAAACCCAGTCATAAAATTCACCATAATTCATTTTTAAATGATTAACTAATCTGTTATTGATGTGGATGATAAATAACAAAGTATAAGTCCAAAATCGTACAAGTGCTCGTTTTCGTTACATAATAGGTGGCGTGGAGCATATCTAACTAACAAGTTCTATACTTGGATCAATTGGATTCAACAAGTCAAAGCGTTGAATTACGGTTTGCCACATCAAACGAAAAGTTACGAGTAGGTCTCAAAACAAGTGGTATTAACAATTTTTAGTTCGAAGCCCGAATTTCTTGCAAACGAAAAATACAAGCTTCAAGGAGAAAATGTTAACGAGCTAAAAGCTCATTTAGGCAATGCGTCAAACAACATGGGTGTACACATACAAAGTAATGACAGAAATGTGATTACAAGGGTCGACATCTCCGCTAGTTGCTCACCTTCACAAGGTGTGGCTCCCTCTTTCACCTTCAAAAGACACAACTCACTTATTTATGGCTCGCTTGCTCATCGGAGGTCGAGCAGCGTATGACATCACGTGACAAACACCATTGAGAGAACCCTATCAAATTGGTTGTAGTTCACCGCTCCTACATGATTTCTCGAGCACCCATCAATGCGATCGAGAAGCATCTGACAAGAAGGGGTCATGCACCTCACAAACTCTAGTCGTATGCCCGAGTAGCCCACATCATCACAAGTACTATTAGCTAGCTTTTGCACCAAGCCACAAATATTTACATACACATGGAATATACAAGAAAGAGGAAGCTCACTTTCATATGTTTCATGGCTCATGAGGACTAGGAACCCACTCGTGATCCACTGCCCCAATCCCGCTCGTGATGAAGGCTCCTAAACCCGCTTATTATGGAGACACCATGACCCACTCGCGATAGAAGATTTACGATCCGCTTGTGATGGGGACATCACGATCTGTACATGTTAGAGGGTCATGAAGTGATCCTATGTCCAGAGGATGGTGACCATGACTTGGTCACCCACGAACCGAAATCAAAGGATCTGATGACACCTGTCCATAACCATCATTTTGACCACTTCTCCATCAAGCCACGGGCTAGTCCGAGATCCTCGGGGTACATGCCACGTGTCTTCACGAACTGCCTGCAGATATCACCTATAAATAACCTCATACTTGGCATTTTTCAGATCTTTCGGCAATTCCGAGTATTGTTTTCACCATTATTATTTCTCCATTATTTCTAATCAGTATTATGTTGAATCTATTGATTGAATTATCATTGTAAAAGTGAGATAGAGGGAGATCATCAATTGTACTTGCATTCAACATGTAATCAAAGACATATAAAGTGACATTGGCTCATTAACGATGAACCACTATAAATTTGGTGAGTTTGTTGCATTTTCTTTCATTCCTAGTTATAATTCTTTGCAATTTAAGAAAATTTAGGTGTTAGGACCATAATTTTTGTCTAACATTTTTGGGGCTCTCACTGGGAATTGAAGTCTCAACGTATCAGATTATTCCTCTACTATTTGGATATTCAAGTCCAAAGAAAGTAGTCTGAAATTCCACCGTTTTGGTTTTTAAAGATTTCAGCAAAGTCAAGACGTTATTGCTGGAAAGAAATCCAAGGATTTACGAGCTTCGCAAGTAAATGAAGCAGCAAATGAAGATAATGAAGAAAGTGTTCACGAACAGGCTGAAGTGGAGTCCCCGGCTCATGGCTCGCAGGGGCGATCCGACCCGAGGAAGCAATCACGACCCGGTTGCAGGATGCCATCACGAGCAGCCCTCAGCAGCAGATCACGAACCGACCTCAAGGAGCCACCACGAGCCGTCTTCCAGGAGCCACCATGAGCCAACCACAGGAGCATGTCACGAGCCGTGAACCAGAGGGGATCATGAACCGCCCTTGCCGAGGGACCACAACTCGACTTGGAAAGGAGATTATGGCTCGTTCTGCCCGTGCTGACGCTTCTGCTCGACCTAGTTCAAGTGCTCTATGTCCAAGAGCGACTACTAATAACCAGCTACATGCCTCAGGGTAGGACGAATGATTAGTTGGCAGCCCAAAGTGTAATGTCCCGTATTTTTATGGTGTAATAATTAATTAATTTAATTGTTAAAATAATGATTTAGAGATTTAAATGGTTATTGAATTAAAAAATATTGAATATTTAATTAATATTTATAATATAAAAATACATTAAATTCCAGAATTGTCGGAAATAGTAAAATTCACAATATTGTGTGAGTTGGATCATATATAATATATAATTCAGTTTAGAGTTGTATTATATTAATGAATTTATTATTTAAACGACGGTTGAACATATAATTAAATTATAGTTATAATCGAGCTCAAAATGGCGCGGTAATTCGTAATTTGGCAATTCAAACTTTAAACTAATATACATAATCCGTTTTAAATCGGGTTTCTGTGAAACAAGAAACATTCGGAGCTAGTGAAGTATATTTTTCTAATGGAAGAGAAAAATTAGGATTTCATCATGTAGATTTTGATTTATGTCCAAAACAAAATTTCAAAAAGTCACTTTGGAATTCTTTTATAATTTATATCGATTTATTTATACTATAAAAGGATTTTGAATATAAATTGGATAACGTTATAATTGGGAATTTTGAATATCGAGTTATAAATCCAGATAGGAATATTTTGTGGCTGTATGATATTCTATGTGAATATATATGATAATAATTTTTATTAATATTAATTTAATTATTTTTTAAATATTTTAATATTTAAAATAGGGTTATTTAAAGTTTTAAAAATAGCCATTTTTGCAAACGACCTCCGTTTTCGATGGAACTAATTTTGTTGGATCCGGAATATTAAATTATTGTTGTATTTCAATTTCCGTAATTATTGGAGTCAGTATGTGGCCGTACGGATTTTCAATGTGAAAAACAATCAATATTTTAATGGTTAAAAATACGCGATGTGAGCAAACGGAGTCGGAATTCGACGAAACAAGTTTCGTTGGGTCCGAAATGTCAAACTGAAGGTGTACGTCCATTTCTCGATTTTTACGTTTGATGTGTGATCATAGGAATTTTAAACAGTAAATACATATGGTGGTTAATTTAAACTAAATATATTAATCAATAAAATATTTTAAAAATTTCCCTATAAATATACTTACGCCCTTCTAAACCTAATTCATTTTCTTCTGGTTGGTCAACAAAACTTAGCGCCACTGTTTTTCTTTTTACATCAAAATATCCGAAGCTTTGAAATTTATAGAAAAATCAAAAGTAAATGGATAAATCTCAAAACCCACAATTCTACTCTCCTCTTTTTAATAGCTTTCCACTGATGTAATTTTCATATGATTCGATGTGTTTTCCTGGAGCCACATCTCGCGCATTGACCACCTAGGGTTCCAATTTTGTGGCATTGGAGTCATCTTCATGAGGTTTGGGCAGTGCAGTGATCACCGTACTTAGGAGGTGTTTGGGCAGACGAAGTTTGAGGTTTAACCATAAGGAAATATGTCGACAGTTCACACAGCATAGTGAATGACGCAAACCTCTTCGTGAGTTCGAGCTTGGCATTTTTGAGTGGAAGATGCAAAGAAGGTGGATGGGAGTTCAATGCTTTGATCAATTTGAAGAATCACAAAGTATCGATTGAGAAAAAAGACTTGGAAAATCGCTGGAATGGTATCCGAAGTTATCTGAAGCGTGCTTTCTTGGTTCAGGGAAGAAGAGTCCTCATATGGGTTGGTGCGGTACTTTAAATGGGCCTGTTTATGAGGGTGAGGCCAAATAGTTAAATAAAATAAAGTTAGATTTAAATTTTATAGTGTATAAAATTATAAAAATTGTGTCTTAAACATACCTCATCAGTTTTACGAACGGTCAGATCCATTGGGATCATATGGTCGAGGGCTTTATAACGGAACTGGCTGGGAGTGAGTTGGAGCTAGTTACAATTTATAGTGAAATAAATTGTCTTTCTGAATCAACCGATGGTTATCGTTATTTAACGATGATCATCTAATGTGAGTAAATCTCACAAATTCTGTATAGTTTATATTTTTTAAATATAATCTTGTATTAATAAATGATGATTGATTGGTGTGTGTTGATTGTTTGGTTGAATTGCTGATTTATTGGTTGAAATTATAGATAACGATATATACATAAATCGTTAATCAAATATTGATTCTGTTTATCGGAATATTTCATATTGAAATGAAATCGATGTTATTTTATATTATTTAACATCTGTGATGCGGGGAAATAGGTTGGAGGGACCCAACTGGATTCCTCAATATTTATAATACTGTTTGTTTTCAAGTAGACTGATATATGATGTCATGTATAACCTGTGAGTGATTATGATGACACTGGTCATGTTATTTGGTATTTAAAATACCATATGAATTAATGGAATGAATAAAAGGAAATTTCCAAAGTGAATATTGAAAATGAAATATTTTTATATATATTGAATAGAATTGTATAAAAGAATTCATAAAAAATTGAATAGAACTATATAAAAGGATTTATACAAATTAAACAGAATTATATAAAAGGATTTATACAAAATAAATAGAATTATATAAAAGGATTTATATAGAATATATAGAATTATATAAGGGGAATTATAAATGAGATTTAAGTGTTTGAAATAAAAAGGAGATTTGTGTGAATAATTCTATAAATAAAAATATAAATAGAAATAGGATTTGACATATTGCTTTTAAAATACGAAATCAAAACTGTTTGATTTTATATAGACATGTTATTTACATTCTATGCGAAAAATTCGATTAAGGTAAATATTTTGCAAATAAAATATTATAAAGGAATTTGGGGTTTGAATTAGGAATTTAAATGGAGTCAATGGAATTAGAAACTGACTGGAGATTAGTTAAGTTGAACAGCTGTCTGGATATCGATTTGATGTTGGTTTAGACCTTCGGGGTTAATACGTAGGGGGTTATTCTCTTACTAGTTTACAGTTAGAAACTAATATATGCGGGAAGATAGTGATGCGTGAATCGGAAATGTAAACGTTTTCCAAAGTTAATAACGTATATTTTCTAAACTTGGAAAATAAGGATTTGATGAATATATGGAAACGATAAATGGGGAAATGAATAAATGTTGATTGATGATTGATCGATAGAATTTCCATTTGGAAATAATATCGTTGTTCGTACACATGTTTTCCTTTAATAGTTAAATCACCGACTATCAAAGATTTTGACCATTTCCATTGTCAATACGGAGAGATCGGGATCACATTCATTATTTGAAAACCACTTCATATGGCGTTATCGTCGCAATCAAATATGATGAAGATAATTGAAGACGGAGTTATGCAAGGGCTATCTTTTTTACAGAATAGTGCCTTCGGTCTGTCCAGTCGCAAGGCGACCTATATGGAAGAATGCCTGACTTAGTATATCTGGTAGATCGCGTAAGATAATCGTTTCAAACATATTTATGTTGGTGGCGGTGGAATTCATTTCTCTTACCTGTATACCCATGGTATTTTTGGGGAAATCAATTTGTGATTTGACAGGTATGACGATGTGGCATTCAAAGTAAATAAAGGTGCGATCTATACGTTATGGCCTCTAGTCTCACAATTAGGAAATGGTATAAAATCGGGTAGGTCGCATGACTAAGTGGTTATCTGCCAAGTAGGGTGTATTGTCACCTGGTCTAGAGTTTCATTTACTTCTATAATCTATTTCGATGCTGTCCCTTTCGGGAAACGATTGCCGATCCCAACCTTTGGTGATAATACATTTGGTACACTCAAGCGAAATGAGTGACCGGTCTGGTTTAGCCTGGATAACAAGATGTTCACATTGAACCTGGTGTATTCCTCAGCAGAGATACACTGTCAGAAGGTGGTCCCATACCTTGCCAGTTGGAATTCATTACCCAATAAGCGCCTACGGTTTTTGATTGTATATTATATATGTGGAACGTGAGATGAAAGCGTTCCACTAGATTGCTATTTATTTGATTAAGACATTGTTAGAATATGTAACGACCCAGAAAATCTGAACCAATTTAAAAAATTTAAATTGGATAAAATAATGGATTTAAATATTTAAAATAAATATTTTAAATAATGGCAATGAAAACTGAGTTTGAATCGACATTTGAAAACGAATATAATTAATTATAATTATATATAGAATTGAAAATGGCGCGGTAGTTCGATAATTCGAATTTAAACTTTGTCAGACTGTACCGGGTGCAAAACAATCCGAATTTTAGTGAAACCAAAAACATTAGGATCTAATTGATGATATCTTTCCAACGAATCTGACGAATCGAAATTTGATAACGGGAATCAAAAGATATGTCCAGTTGAAAATTCTGAATAGTCGCTATGGAATTCAGGCCCTTAAAAATGGACATTTTGCAAACGACCTCGGATTTCGACGAAACCACTTTTGTTGGATCCGCAGTGTCAAGTTATTGCTAGGTTTCAAATTTCATAATTTTTCGAATCAATATGTGAGCGTGGCAAGGGAAAACGCGTTTGACCAGTTTCCGTTGATTTTAATCGACTGGGAATGGGCCATTTTTCAAACGGTCTCAGAATTCGACGAAACTAGTTTTGTTAGGACCGTATCGTCAATACAAAGCTAGAAAATATTTTTCTGGAATTTTTCAATTTAGTATGTGGCCCCGGTAATTTGAAATGTACGTTTAAAATTCAATATAACGATTTAAATGTAAATTCAATGGAAACTGATTGTAACTATCGAATCAGCTTGCGATGCATATCCCATTGTGTTCGGAATGGGGGTAAAACGCTATGGACCACAGGCGGTGGGCCTCGTTTAGAGGTCGTATGTAAAAGTCAACTTTTTTGCAAAATTAAATAATTAAATAATAAAAATAATTTTTAATCCCCTCCTATACCTTGGCCCCCCCTGTAATTCATTACCGAAATTGAATAACCAGAAAAAAAAAAACCTAAACCAGTCGACGAAGGCGCCACCGCTCTGACGACCAACGACCGCCGCGCCTCCATCTCCTCCTTCCCGATCCTCTCCACCTCGCGACGCACCCGAACCCCTCCACCTCGCGACGCATCCGCCCTCCCCCTCGAAGCCATCGCGACGCCGATTCGAGAGCCCCCCAGTCTGACGACCTCCTACCGCCGACCCTGACGACCCCCTCCTCCTTAACAATCAATGTAAGTTGTTTTTATTTTATTTTATTTTAATTCTAAAAAATTCTGATTTTTAATAAAAGGGTTTTAAAACAGATTTCTGAAAGGTTTAAAAACAGATTTTTGAAAGGGTTTAAAACAGATTTTTGAAAGGATTTAAAACTGATTTTTGAAAAGATTTAATTCTGACTTTTGAAAAAGGTTTAAACTTTAAAAAGAAAAAGGTTTAAACTTTAAAAAGAAAAAGATTTGAACTTTAAAAAGAAAAAGATTTGAACTTTAAATAGAAAAAGATTTGAACTTTAAATAGAAAAAGATTTGAACTTGGACAGAAAAGATCATATTTTTAAAATAGAAAAGACGGAATTTTTATTAAGTAGAAGAAGTAAGATATGATTTTTATATTTTTAAAGTAATAAAAATATAATTTTTTACATCATAGGAATATTAAAAATATAATCTTTATTTTTGAAAAGGCGGAATCTATATTTTTGAAATTCAATTTTTATATATTGAATAGCGAAGTCAAAATTCGATTTTTATATCTTGAATAACATAGTAAAAATTCGTTTTTTACATATGTAGAGAATACGGGCGAAAGCGACAAAAAGGCGAGATTGGCGAAGATTTCTAAAGGAAGAGTCGTAGTATTGGATAACTATTGGTGAGAATTTCTCACTCTTCAATTTCTTTTTCTAGCTATATATATATGTGTTGAAATAAAAGTGAATTGCTATATATAAATATAAATAAATATATATATATATATATATATATACACACGCCCTTCGTCCACAAACCATGGACGATATTTATTGGTTGAAATTGTTGTGAAAATTGATTGATAGCGAATGATTGTTTGGGGATTGTTTGTGGTTGATATTGATTGATTGAGGTTGAAAAATACCCGTTTGTGGTTGAGAAATATTTGGTTGAAACCACATAGGATTAGTTTGTGGAAATGAAATAAATATATACATGCCGCCTGCGTGCGAACTAGATGCATGATCCCCATTGTCAAAAACCGCGAGGTTTTAAGGTAGAGCGAGGAGCCGTACTAGGGACGGTCCCGGTTTTAACTACCCTGC
Source organism: Allium sativum (assembly GCA_030737875.1). NCBI lineage: Eukaryota > Viridiplantae > Streptophyta > Magnoliopsida > Asparagales > Amaryllidaceae > Allium > Allium sativum. The sequence continues at coordinate 34,686,965 of JASFAX010000020.1, read as the reverse complement.
CGTTATGCTGCCGAAATTTTGAATAATATTCGTGTGTTTGAATTATTTTCATATGCTTAAACTATATTTATTCATTGAATAGAAAACATTCATGTGTTGAATTGATATTCATTCGTCGATTAGAAATTCATGTGTTGAATGGTATTCATAATTTGAAATAAATTGTTTGATAATAAAAATCACATTTTTATCTATATATAGAAACTATAGAAAACATTCATGTGTTGAATTGATATTCATTCGTTGATTAGAAATTCATGTGTTGAATGGTATTCATATTTTGAAATAAATTGTTTGATAATAAAAATCACATTTTTATCTATATATAGAAACTATAGAAAACATTCATGTGTTGAATTGATATTCATTCGTTGATTAGAAATTCATGTGTTGAATGGTATTCATATTTTCAAATAAATTGTTTGATAATAAAAATCACATTTTTATCTATATATAGAAACTATAGAAAACATTCATGTGTTGAATTGATATTCATTCGTTGATTAGAAATTCATGTGTTGAATGGTATTCATATTTTGAAATAAATTGTTTGATAATAAAAATCACATTTTTATCTATATATAGAAACTATAGAAAACATTCATGTGTTGAATTGATATTCATTCGTTGATTAGAAATTCATGTGTTGAATGGTATTCATATTTTGAAATAAATTGTTTGATAATAAAAATCACATTTTTATCTATTTATAGAAACTATAGAAAACATTCATGTGTTGAATTGATATTCATTCGTTGATTAGAAATTCATGTGTTGAATGGTATTCATATTTTGAAATAAATTGTTTGATAATAAAAATCACATTTTTATCTATATATAGAAACTATAGAAAACATTCATGTGTTGAATTGATATTCATTCGTTGATTAGAAATTCATGTGTTGAATGGTATTCATATTTTGAAATAAATTGTTTGATAATAAAAATCATCTTTTATCTATATATAAAAACTATAAAAAAACATTCATGTGTTGAATTGATATTCATTCGTTGATTAGAAATTCATGTGTTGAATGGTATTCATATTTTGAAATAAATTGTTTGATAATAAAAATCACCTTTTATCGACTATATGAACTGTGTAAAATAATCTCGTTTTAAAAGAAATTGTTTTATGATAAAAATCCTATTTTTGTCACCTATATGAACTATATAGAAAAATAGTGTTTTGAAATGAATTGTTTTACAATAAAAATCACATTTTTAGTGTATGCATAAATCGTTGAAATGTGAAGTGTTAAAAATAGCCACTTGTTCAAAATAAACATATATGAGTTGAAATATTCATTAATTAGCTAATGAAATGATTTGCACCTATTTATGTAACATTAGAATGAATGGTGTTTTTAAACCAAATAGAAATCAAATATAAAGTTGAATAGAAAATGATAAATGATAAGAACTGTATATATATGTACATGCATATTCATTGAACAGGTTATAGCAAAGGGGCTAGAGAAGAGGAATAAAATTTTATGCCCGACAAATAGGTACACATTTACTGTTTTGTTTGGGTGATGATTTTATGAGCCTGTTGGCTAGCCGCTTGGCTTTTTCTTTTTCTTTTTCTTTTTGAGATTAGAAGGACCGGGAAAGCTGTTTGCGATTTCCTGATGCTCCTGGTGCAGTGGAGGTTATGGCGAAATTTTCCAAAAATTTAAGGCGTTAGTGAAATATTTGAAGTGAAAACGATATTGAAATCATTGAATGAACTATATTTATATAACTATATAAATATAAATAAAATTAAAACGAAACGAGGCTGTGCAGTTCGTATTTTGAAACCGTGATTTCAAACAACTAATGGGGGGAATCCGACCATTGGATTTTCCTGAAACCTCAACCGTCGGGTTCGCCTTGGAATAATCTTTCCAACGGCACCAATCTCGTAAAAATCCAACGGTTGGATTGTCTGGAATGTTTAATTCAAATCTGAAGAAAAACAGCGCCAGAAGCGATTATATTTATATATACATAAATATAATTATATATTTAATCGAATAACGACGCTGCAGTTCGTATTTTGAAATCGAAATTTCAAACGATTGTACCGGGAGATCTGACTGTCGGATTTTCCCGAAACTGGAACCGTTGGATTCGTTTTGAAAAAACCTTTCTAATGATGTAAATTTTGCGAAGATCCAACGGTTAGATTTTCAGATATGTGTAAATCAAATCTGAAGAAAAACAGCGCCACGGCCGTTTTATGGCCCGAAGCGTCGTTTTGAATAAATCAGCTATTTTAAAATAAATAAAAATAGCGATAAATTGTTATAAAATATTGGAAACTTTATGGAATGGAAATAAACTGAATTTGCTTGATTTATGTGATATTTGATGGTTGAATGTGTTTGGTGTGGAAATTACATTAAAGAACAAAATTGGTGTTGTCGAATAATTTAACCATTGAAATAAATTGAAATTCTAAATATACGTGAATTATTTGAGAAGGCCGAGTTAATTCTCATTTCAAATAATTGACCGACGATTGAAAGTCGAAGATAAAGACGGTGGTCGAAGACCGGAGATCTTCACCTCGTTTGGATGGTAACCGAGGTCCTGATTGGGAGGCATCCCGAAATATGGATAATGAGTGGTGATCGTTCAGATGTACGTGGTGATCGATGGGTTTGCGAGGTATTTAGTGCCTCCGGTTTCGTTCAGACCCAGAACGGACTTGTAAATGGACTGTGTGTCCGACATTGGAATTTGTTCTGTGTGATTGATAGCCATCAGTTGCACGGTGTGAATTGCCTGTGTGGCATGCTAAGATGCAGTGATCAGGGCTTCTGTTGAAAAGCAAAGTCTTGTGGTGATGATCAAAGCACCGCCTGTGTGGCGTAGCTTTGTGTATAACGTACATTCGCGAGCCTCACACCCCGGTATGAACCAGAAACGGGAGAAAGGACCTCAGGTAGGGCCTGCGTTTCCTTCTAGCTAGGGTGGTGTCAGTGACCTACCAGCCCTGACATTTATATACTTTTCACCTATGTGGTTGTTGCTGTTGCGAGGCGCCTCGGTTTGATCAGACGATCCGGGTCCGGTGGAGTCATTCGTTGGCTCGTTTACGCCCCAAAGGGCGGGGAGACGTAGTGTTCAGGCATAATAATCCACATCGGTGTACCGGCCCTGTCGCTCCAAGGGGCTGTTGCGGCTGTTCCTGAGACATGGGCTAGATTGTCTCAAATTCGGTAAGGACTATCTTTTGCCTTGGTTCATGACGGAAATCCAATTCCCAAATACGTGACCATGCGGTTTCGATTGTATGTATACATTTGGCGACATAGTGGCATGGGACGCTCATGTCGTCTATGATTGATAGTTATGATTTGAAATTGTTTTAGAACATATAAACACTAGCAATAATATCAAATGCCTTTGTTTTATTCGTATCAAGCATATTTTGGCCGTTATAAGGTAAAAACTCTATCCTCCGGTTTGCGTTGCATTGTGTGATGGGAACTGAGTCTTATAACGGCTTCATTTTTATAAAAAGCATAGCGATGTTTAAAAGAAAGATTTGTTTTAAAGCACTGGCAATCCAATGGAGTAAACCCGTTCCACGAAAGTGGCATGGTCCTGTGATTAGCCAATTATATATGTGTTGAGTGGATTTCTCATACCAGTCCCATGACTGACTCGTAGTTTGTTTCACTTTCAAACTCGGGTGCCCCTTTTTTTCTACACGGGCAGCCTTGTATTCAGGTTTAGCTGGTTCTGTCTGGATAGCTGGAGCTGAAGATGGATTCTATCATTTATTTCCTTTTATGCTGTTCAGCTCCTATTGTACATATTTTGTTTATTTCCGCTGTAGACATTTATGTATAGCTGAACTGTATTTGTACTAAGTAAGATCCTGTATACTGTGTAACTCTGATGATTATTTTTATCCAGTATATTCTATTGTTCATTATCTGGTGTATTTATTTAATTCCGATCTGCTATTATCTGTTTCTGTGTTATATTCCAAAGATAACCCTGGTCTCCGTGAGAACGGGATTTCGGGTCGTCTCAACGTGGTATCAGAGCTTTGGTTAAGCTCAGTTCTGGAATATAACATTTGAACGAACTCGTCAGAAATAGAACCAGTAGTGTTCTAGGACGGGTAACTCTATACAGATAGGATCAGCAATATCCTAGTATGAGTAAAGCAGAATGAAATTACACCTGGATAGACACATTTACATTCAAGTATTTGTCTCTATATTTTGAAATATCTTTTCTGTTGACCTGACACTTGATCTGCCATTTGCAGAAGTACTAGAAAATGAGTGCCAGAAACAGAAGAAGTAATACAGACCCGGATATAGAAGCTCTATTTGTGAAATATAGGAATCTGGGTGGAAAGCCGTTCTCGGGCGAAGAATCTATTATGAGAACACAAGCTTGGATTCGTTCGGCTGAGAAAATCTTCGATGCATTAAAGCTGAGGGATGACTAGAAAAGATTACTGGCCTCCTGGGCACTCGAAGACGAAGCTTTGTTTTGGTGGGATTCAGTTATTAAAGATAATCCAGAAGGTGATATCACCTGGGATAGATTCAAAGTGACTTTCCTAGAAAAATTTACTCCTCCCGAAGCGACCGAGCGACTATGCGATGAATTTTCCTATCTGATACAAGGGGATATGACCATTCCCGAATATCATAAGAAATTCAATGAACTTTCTCACTTTGCTCCTCATCTAATTCAAAATCCAAAGAGGAAAAATATGAGATTTATTCAAGGACTTCAAAGGAAATACCAGAATAAAGTATTGGGGCATGTGAAGCTTCCTTTTTCAGAAATGATTTATATGGCTTATCAATATGAAGATCTCCATAAGAAAGGCATGTTGCGCGACAAAGAGGAAGTCAGCTCTAGTAATAAAATTGAGTCTGAAACTGATCGTCCTGAGGCTAGTACAATGTCTGAAGCCGGTAAGGAGCCTGAAGTAAATCGAAAAAGGGCCAGATCCAAAAAAGAACCAGCAACGACTGCCATATGCAATAACTGCCATAAGAAAGGGCATTTGCAAGGAAATTGTAAATCTTCGAAGAAACGAAAAAATGATGGATTTCAATCGGGTGGAAAGCTTCAAGAAAATAGAAAATGCAATCTCTGCCATCAGGCTGGTCACGTAAAGCAAGATTGCTGGCAGTTGAAAAAGACTGAAATAGTTCAAGTGAATGAAGTAGCAGAAACCTAAGCACCCTCAGATAGTCGAGAAAGGTCTGATGTGTTAGAAGGCACGCTTACTGTCAAAAACATTCCAGTCAAAGTACTGTTTGAGATAGGCGCGTCACGAAGCTTTATTTCAAAGAGTGCCGCTAAGAAACTAGATTTGAATTTGAGGAAGCTCAAGGAACCAATGACTGTCCAGAATCCGGTCGGGGGTTCTATCAATCTCAGTTGGATTTGTGCAGTACCTGTCTCCTTTTCTTGCTATAAATTCCCTATTATCTCTATTGTCATGAATTTTAATGAATTCGATATCATTCTGGGATTGGATTGGCTAACCAAATATGAAGCGGAGGTTAGATGCGCTGAGAGAGTGGTTAAAGCAAAGGCCCAATCGGGGAATTATATAACCATACCATGTGAAGGCCCAACTTCTAATAGAAAAGATTTCTGGGCAGCTTTGGATGTTTCCCCAGCTCAGATAGAAAATGTCCCTGAAATCACAGAGAATATTCCCGACCTCATCAAAGACATTCCTGTTGTCAAGAACTATGCGGATGTGTTCGAAGAATTTGTTCGCTTACCTCCGCAAAGAGAAATAGATATCAAGATTGCTTTGATTCCCAATGCAAGGCCAGTATTTCACGCTATTCGAAGAATGTCCTTGAAAGAGAAGGAGGAATTAGACAATCAAACACGACAGCTAGTATGGAAAGGTCTGATCAGGCCTAGTTTCTCTGATTGGGGTGCAGCAGTGGTATTTGTCCCAAAATCTGACGGTACTCTACGTCTATGTGTGGATTATCGTGATTTGAACAAACAGACAATAAAGAACAAATATCCATTGCCGCGGATTGATGATTTGTTGGATCGATTAAATGGAGCACAAGTATTTTCACGAATGGACCTAGCTACAGGTTTCCATCAACTTCGAATTGCCGAAGAGTGTGTTCCAATGACAGCGTTCAGAGGCCCCGACTTATTCTACGAGTGGTTAGTAATGCCGTTCGGCTTATGTAACGCTCCAGCTTGCTTCGTCGATCTGATGAACAGAGTGTTCAGAGGGGTTTTGAATAAATTTGTTCTGGTTTTTATTGATGATATTCTAATCTTCTCTAAATCAAAGGCCGAACATGAAAAGCATCTGGAATAGGTTCTAGAAATTCTGAGACGGAATGTATTAAAAGCCAAGTTTTCCAAATGTATATTCTGGCAAGATGAAGTGAAATTTCTGGGCCATGTCGTATCGAAAGATGGAATCGCTGTGGATCCAAGCAAAATCACAGCTATTCAGAATTGGAAACAGCCCAGTACTCCCACTGAAGTCCGCAGTTTTCTTGGATTGGCTAGCTATTACCGGAAGTTCGTTAAGGACTTTTCGAAGATATCTGGTCACTTAACGAAGCTTACAAAGAAGCATTCTAAATTCAAATGGACTCAAGAGAGTGAGGAGGCTTTCGAAGAGCTAAAGTTGAGATTAACCACAGCTCCAGTGTTAACCATCATAGATGGCAACCAAGATCTAAAAGTCTGGACTGATGCTTCTAGAGAAGGCCTTGGTGCAGTGTTAATGCAAAGAGGCCAAGTGATTGCTTATGCTAGCCGTCAACTGAAGCCGCACGAGAAGAACTATGTAACTCTTGATCTTGATTTATTGGATATCATATTCTCTTTGAAAATCTGGAGACACTATCTCCTGGGCGAGAGATTTGAACTGTTTACAGATCACCAGTCGTTAAAGTATCTGTTCACTCAGAAGGACTTAAATTTGAGGCAGCAACATTGGCTGGAGTTTCTTGCAGCATATGACTTTGAAATTATATATACTCCAGGGAAAGCCAATGTCGTGGCCGATGCGTTAAGCCAAAAGAATGAAATGATCGCCAGTTTCATCATTGCGACTTCGTTGATTGATAAGATATCGGCTCTCCAAGAAGACGACCAATTTATCAAAGGAATAAGTCAGCGAATTCGTGAGGGCAATGCTTCGGATTTCCAGCTAGACAGCGAAGGGATTCTGAGGTTAGAAGGACGAATTTGCGTTCCAGATATTCCTGAACTCAGAAGGGATGTACTGGATGAATGTCACAAATCTAAGCTCAGTATCCACCCAGGTGTGAATAAAATGTATAACGATATCAAACGCACATTCTGGTGGAAGTCGTTAAAAAGAGACATCTCGATATATGTTAGTCGATGCCCTACTTGCCAACTAGTCAAAAGCGACCAACAGAAATTGGATGGATTATTACAACTGCTAGAAGTTCCTGGTTGGAAGTGGGAGCATATTTCTATGGATTTCATTGATGGACTTCCCAGAACCAGAAAAGGAAATGACAGTATTTGGGTGATCGTAGATCGCTTCACGAAGACCGCCCATTTCATACCTGTCAGATCAAACAGAACCGCTCAGAGTCTGGCGCAGATTTACTTCAGGGAAATAGTTAGACTGCATGGAGTGCCGCACAGTATAGTAAGTGATAGAGATACAATATTCACTAGCAAATTCTGGGAAGCATTTCAAGTCGAGCTGGGAACGAAGTTGAACTTAAGCACAACTTATCATCCTCAGACAGACGGTCAGACTGAGAGGGTGAATCGCATTTTAGAAGATCTATTGCGGGCTTGTGTTCTAGATTTCGGTGGATCATGGGAAGATCATCTGCATTTGGCTGAATTCTCTTATAACAACAGCTACCAGGCGAGTCTGACAATGTCGCCATTCGAAGCATTGTATGGTAGACCGTGCCGATCTCCTACTTGTTGGGTCGAGCCAGGAAATAGACTTGTGTTGGGTCCTGATATGATTCGAGAAGCTGCCGACAAAGTCGATTTTATTAAGAAGCGATTACTCGCCGCTCAAAGCCGACAAAAGAGCTATGCCGATAGAAGAAGAAGAGATATATCCTTTGAAGTTGGTGACTATGTATATTTGAAAGTATCGCCGATGAGAGGAGTTATCCGGTTCGGAAAAACTGGAAAGTTGGCACCCAAATTCATTGGTCCGTTTCCTATTCTGGAACGGATTGGGACTCTCGCTTATAGGGTCAAACTGCCTGACTGGTTGCCTGGAGTGCATGATGTATTTCATATATCTCAACTTCGAAAGCACGTTCATGATCCAGACTTGATCGTGGAAGAAGCAGCTCAGCAGGATATTGAAATTACTCCTGAATTAGCTGTAAGGCGAGAGCCGCTAAAGATCATCGGCAAAGAAACCAAAGAGCTGAGAAACAAGAAGGTTCACTTAGTCAAAGTGCAATGGAGTGGAGATCCACGAGATTGTACTTGGGAAACTGAGGAGAGCATTCAGAAAGCTTATCCCAGATGCCGAGTAGATATCTCTGATTGACTCCGGTGCCAGGTACATTTACCCTACTTTGCACTACCATTCAATTCTCTACTCTATTGTTATTTTCTTTTCGTAGATACACACTTTTAATTATATAGTCCAAATGATTTTTAAGGGGCATAGGATTTGATTAGTATATTTTTGAAAGTTAAAAGCAATTGGATTGGTTGTTGTGTTGTGTGATCGTAGATTTATCAAACCACTTTCGACTTTATTCCTTTTCGGGGACGAAAAGTTTTAAGTGGGGGAGATTGTAACGACCCAGAAAATCTGAACCAATTTAAAAATTTTAAATTGGCTAAAATAATGGATTTTAAATATTTAAAATAAATATTTTAAATAATGGCAATGAAAACTGAGTTTGAATCGACATTTGAAAACGAATATAATTAATTATAATTATATATAGAATTGAAAATGGCGCGGTAGTTCGATAATTCGAATTCAAACTTTGTCAGACTGTACCGGGTGCAAAACAATCCGGATTTTTGTGAAACCAAAAACATTAGGATCTAATTGATGATATCTTTCCAACGAATCTGACGAATCGAAATTTGATAACGGGAATCAAAAGATATGTCCAGTTGAAAATTCTGAATAGTCGCTATGGAATTCAGGCCCTTAAAAATGGACATTTTGCAAACGACCTCGGATTTTGACGAAACCACTTTTGTTGGATCCGCAGTGTCAAGTTATTGCTAGGTTTCAATTTTCATAATTTTTCGAATCAATATGTGAGCGTGGCAAGGGAAAATTCGTTTGACCAGTTTCCGTTGATTTTAATCGACTGAGAATTGGCCATTTTTCAAACGGTCTCAGAATTCGACGAAACTAGTTTTGTTAGGACCGTATCGTCAATACGAAGCTAGAAAATATTTTTCTGGAATTTTTCAAGTTAGTATGTGGCCCCGGTAATTTGAAATGTACGTTTAAAATTCAATATAACGATTTAAATGTAAATTCAACGGAAACTGATTGTAACTATCGAATCAGCTTGCGATGCATATCCCATTGTGTTCGGAATGGGGGTAAAACGCTATGGACCACAGGCGGTGGGCCTCGTTTAGAGGTCGTATGTAAAAGTCAACTTTTTTGCAAAATTAAATAATTAAATAATAAAAATAATTTTTAATCCCCTCCTATACCTTGGCCCCCCCTGTAATTCATTACCGAAATTGAATAACCAGAAAAAAAAAACCTAAATCAGTCGACGAAGGCGCCACTGCTCTGACGACCCACGACCGCCGCGCCTCCATCTCCTCCTTCCCGATCCTCTCCACCTCGCGACGCACCCGAACCCCTCCACCTCGCGACGCATCCGCCCTCCCCCTCGAAGCCATCGCGACGCCGATTCGAGAGCCCCCCAGTCTGACGACCTCCTGCCGCCGACCCTGACGACCCCCTCCCCCTTAACAAATCAATGTAAGTTGTTTTTATTTTATTTTATTTTAATTCTGAAAAATTCTGATTTTTAATAAAAGGGTTTTAAAACAGATTTCTGAAAGGTTTAAAAACAGATTTTTGAAAGGGTATAAAACAGATTTTTGAAAGGATTTAAAACTGATTTTTGAAAAGATTTAATTTTGATTTTTGAAAAAGGTTTGAACTTTAAAAAGAAAAAGGTTTAAACTTTAAAAAGAAAAAGATTTGAACTTTAAAAAGAAAAAGATTTGAACTTTAAATAGAAAAAGATTTGAACTTTAAATAGAAAAAGATTTGAACTTGGACAGAAAAGATCATATTTTTAAAATAGAAAAGACGGAATTTTTATTAAGTAGAAGAAGTAAGATATGATTTTTATATTTTTAAAGTAATAAAAATATAATTTTTTACATCATAGGAATATTAAAAATATAATCTTTATTTTTGAAAAGGCGGAATCTATATTTTTGAAATTCGATTTTTATATATTGAGTAGCGAAGTCAAAATTCGATTTTTATATCTTGAATAACATAGTAAAAATTCGTTTTTTACATATGTAGAGAATACGGGCGAAAGCGACAAAAAGGCGAGATTGGCGAAGATTTCTAAAGGAAGAATCGTAGTATTGGATAGCTATTGGTGAGAATTTCTCACTCTTCAATTTCTTTTTCTAGCTATATATATATGTGTTGAAATAAAAGTGAATTGCTATATATATATATATATATATATATATATATATATATATATATATATACGCCCCTCGTCCACAAACCATGGACGATATTTATTGGTTGAAATTGTTGTGAAAATTGATTGATAGCGAATGATTGTTTGGGGATTGTTTGTGGTTGATATTGATTGATTGAGGTTGAAAAATACCCGTTTGTGGTTGAGAAATATTTGGTTGAAACCACATAGGATTAGTTTGTGGAAATGAAATAAATATATACATGCCGCCTGCGTGCGAACTAGATGCATGATCCCCATTGTCAAAAACCGCGAGGTTTTAAGGTAGAGCGAGGAGCCGTACTAGGGACGGTCCCGGTTTTATTTACCCTACCGTTATGCTGCCGAAATTTTGAATAATATTCGTGTGTTTGAATTATTTTCATATGCTTAAACTATATTTATTCATTGAATAGAAAACATTCATGTGTTGAATTGATATTCATTCGTTGATTAGAAATCCATGTGTTGAATGGTATTCATATTTTGAAATAAATTGTTTGATAATAAAAATCACATTTTTATCAATATATAGAAACTATAGAAAACATTCATGTGTTGAATTGATATTCATTCGTTGATTAGAAATTCATGTGTTGAATGGTATTCATATTTTGAAATAAATTGTTTGATAATAAAAATCACATTTTTATCTATATATAGAAACTATAGAAAACATTCATGTGTTGAATTGATATTCATTCGTTGATTAGAAATTCATGTGTTGAATGGTATTCATATTTTGAAATAAATTGTTTGACAATAAAAATCACATTTTTATCTATATATAGAAACTATAGAAAACATTCATGTGTTGAATTGATATTCATTCGTTGATTAGAAATTCATGTGTTGAATGGTATTCATATTTTGAAATAAATTGTTTGATAATAAAAATCACATTTTTATCTATATATAGAAATTATAGAAAACATTCATGTGTTGAATTGATATTCATTCGTTGATTAGAAATTCATGTGTTGAATGGTATTCATATTTTGAAATAAATTGTTTGATAATAAAAATCACATTTTTATCTATATACAGAAACTATAGAAAACATTCATGTGTTGAATTGATATTCATTCGTTGATTAGAAATTCATGTGTTGAATGGTATTCATATTTTGAAATAAATTGTTTGATAATAAAAATCACATTTTTATCTATATATAGAAACTATAGAAAACATTCATGTGTTGAATTGATATTCATTCGTTGATTAGAAATTCATGTGTTGAATGGTATTCATATTTTGAAATAAATTGTTTGATAATAAAAATCACCTTTTATCTATATATAAAAACTATAGAAAACATTCATGTGTTGAATTGATATTCATTCGTTGATTAGGAATTCATGTGTTGAATGGTATTCATATTTTGAAATAAATTGTTTGATAATAAAAATCACCTTTTATCGACTATATGAACTGTGTAAAATAATCTTGTTTTAAAAGAAATTGTTTTATGATAAAAATCCTATTTTTGTCACCTATATGAACTATATAGAAAAATAGTGTTTTGAAATGAATTGTTTTACAATAAAAATCACATTTTTATTGTATGCATAAATCGTTGAAATGTGAAGTGTTAAAAATAGCCACTTGTTCAAAATAAACATACATGAGTTGAAATATTCATTAATTAGCTAATGAAATGATTTGCACCTATTTATGTAACATTAGAATGAATGGTGTTTTTAAACCAAATAGAAATCAAATATAAAGTTGAATAGAAAATGATAAATGATAAGAACTGTATATATATGTACATGCATATTCATTGAACAGGTTATAGCAAAGGGGCTAGAGAAGAGGAATAAAATTTTGTGCCCGACAAATAGGTACACATTTACTGATTTTATGAGCCTGTTGGCTAGCCGCTTGGCTTTTTCTTTTTCTTTTTGAGATTAGAAGGACCGGGAAAGCTATTTGCGATTTCTCGATGCTCCCGGTGCAGGGGAGTCTGTGGCGAAATTTTCCAAAAATTTAAGGCGTTAGTGAAATATTTGAAGTGAAAATGATATTGAAATCATTGAATGAACTATATTTAAATAACTATATAAATATAAATAAAATTAAAACGAAACGAGGCCGTGCAGTTCGTATTTTGAAACCGTGATTTCAAACAACTATTGGGGGGAATCCGACCATTGGATTTTCCCGAAACCTCAACCGTCGGGTTCGCCTTGGAATAATCTTTCCAACGGCACCAACCTCGTAAAAATACAACGGTTGGATTGTCTGGAATGTTTAATTCAAATCTGAAGAAAAACAGTGCCAGAAGCAATTATATTTATATATATATATATAAATATAATTACATATTTAATCGAATAACGACGCTGCAGTTCGTATTTTGAAATCGAAATTTCAAATGATTGTACCGGGAGATTCGATCGTCGGATTTTCCCGAAACTAGAACCGTTGGATTCGTTTTGAAAAGACCTTTCTAATGATGTAAATTTTGCGAAGATCCAACGGTTAGATTTTCAGATATGTGTAAATCAAATCTGAAGAAAAACAGCGCCACGGCCGCTTTATGGCCCGAAGCGTCGTTTTGAATAAATCAGCTATTTTAAAATAAATAAAAATAGCGATAAATCGTTATAAAATATTGGAAACGTCATGGAATGGAAATAAACTGAATTTGCTTGATTTATGTGATATTTGATGGTTGAATGTGTTTGGTGTGAAAATTACATTAAAGAACAAAATTGGTGTTGTCGAATAATTTAACCATTGAAATAAATTGAAATTCTAAATATACGTGAATTATTTGAGAAGGCCGAGTTAATTCTCATTTCAAATAATTGACCGACGATTGAAAGTCGAAGATAAAGACGGTGGTCGAAGACCGGAGATCTTCACCTCGTTTGGATGGTAACCGAGGTCCTGATTAGGAGGCATCCCGAAATATGGATAATGAGTGGTGATCGTTCAGACGTACGTGGTGATCGATGGGTTTGCGAGGTATTTAGTGCCTCCGGTTTCGTTCAGACCCAGAACGGACTTGTAAATGGACTGTGTGTCCGACATTGGAATTTGTTCTGTGTGATTGATAGCCATCAGTTGCACGGTGTGAACTTCCTGTGTGGCATGCTAAGATGCAGTGATCAGGGCTTCTGTTGAAAAGCAAAGTCTTGTGGTGATGATCAAAGCACCGCCTGTGTGGCGTAGCTTTGTGTATAACGTAAATTCGCGAGCCTCACACCCCGGTATGAACCAGAAACGGGAGAAAGGACCTCAGGGAGGGCCTGCGTTTCCTTCTAGCTAGGGTGGTGTCAGTGACCTACCAGCCCTGACATTTATATACTTTTCACCTATGTGGTTGTTGCTGTTGCGAGGCGCCTCGGTTTGATCGGACGATCCGGGTCCGGTGGAGTCATTCGTTGGCTCATTTACGCCCCAAAGGGCGGGGAGACGTAGTGTTCAGGCATAATAATCCACATCAGTGGACCGGCCCTGTCGCTCCAAGGGGCAGTTGCGGCTGTTCCTGAGACATGGGCTAGATTGTCTCGAATTCGGTAAGGACTATCTTTTGCCTTGGTTCATGACGGAAATCCAATTCCCAAATACGTGACGATGCGGTTTCGATTGTATATATACATTTGGCGACATAGTGGCATGGGATGCTCATGTCGTCTATGATTGATAGTTATGATTTGAAATTGTTTTAGAACATATAAACACTAGCAATAATATCAAATGCCTTTGTTTTATTCGTATCAAGCATATTTTGGCCGTTATAAGATAAAAACTCTATCCTCCGGTTTGCGTTGCATTGTGTGATGGGAACTGAGTCTTATAACGGCTTCATTTTTATAAAAAGCATAGCGATGTTTAAAAGAAAGATTTGTTTTAAAGCACTGGCAATCCAATGGAGTAAACCCGTTCCACGAAAGTGGCGTGGTCCTGTGATTAGCCAATTATATATGTGTTGAGTGGATTTCTCATACCAGTCCCATGACTGACTCGTAGTTTGTTTCACTTTCAAACTCGGGTGCCCCTTTTTTTCTACATGGGCAGCCTTGTATTCAGGTTTAGCTGGTTCTATCTGGATAGCTGGAGCTGAAGATGGATTCTATCATTTATTTCCTTTTATGCTGTTCAGCTCCTATTGTACATATTTTGTTTATTTCCGCTGTACACATTTATGTATAGCTGAACTGTATTTGTACTAATTAAGATCCTGTATACTGTGTAACTCTGATGATTATTTTTATCCAGTATATTCTATTGTTCATTATCTGGTGTATTTATTTAATTCCGATCTGCTATTATCTGTTTCTGTGTTATATTCCAAAGATAACCCTGGTCTCCGTGAGAACGGGATTTCGGGTCATCTCATAATATCAGAACAGTATGGATTTTTAAAGAATTTTAAAAGTTAAACAAATGGTTGGAGTTTACTCACATTAGTCACATGATTGACCCAGAGTTTATTTTGTTTTTCTTTCACTAAACTCTTGGGTGCCCAATTTTGTATGGGCAGTCAAGTAGTCAGGTTTTACAAATATACTTGTAGAGCTTGGAGCAGGAGGCTTCAGGATATTTATAGCTATTTTTATTTCCGTTGTGTTGTAAGTGTTGTACTCTGATAAATGTTATTGTATACATATATTGATTTTATTTCAAAGTTATGTATATATTATATATTGTTCGTTCCGCTATGAGATTCGTGTTCACTTTGATGTTGTATGTACTTCTTCTTCTATTCTAAGTTTCTATCTTATTTATTCTCACCCTCTATTTTCTTTTATGGACTATACAGTGTTTCCGATGCTTGAATAGCCGACATTAAGTTTATGTCGGTTACTCAGGATCGCGAAAACCTGGGTCATTACAGTTGGTGTCAGAGCTGAAGGTTAAGTAATTACCTTGGCTTTGTGGCGTAACTCACTAGAGATAGGGTTATTAATGCCCAAGATTGAGTTGAGTGTATATATATGAGCGCTTATTTGTTGTTCAATATAAAATGACTTTATATTGTGGAGATTTATTGATTGAGTTGTTTATGAGTTCTGGTCGATCAGTTTGATCCACTGCATCGGTAGGAGTTATAAACACTTGAATATGATGAACCGACACAGTATGTTTTGAAAGAGGGTAAACGGAACAATTTTACCCAAATTATATTTTGATATAAACAAAGTATAAATATTTGAAGTACTATAGTATATTGGATGTGTTGGTTGTGATTATAATCGAATAAGATTATAAAATGTGAAATGGTTGTGAAAATAGCCAATCAGAATTCATATAACTGAAATACGTGAAATCAGATTAATTAAATATGAATTTAAATCAAATTGGAATTAAAACCCTGGAAGGTTATAAAACTGTTTGTACATGAATCTGGGTTAAATATATGTGAATTTTAAAATCCTGGGATATTTTAAATTTGTTACAAGTATTGAAAAGGATATTTTGAAATGGATATCAAAACGAAAGTGTTTAGAAATTGTTTTAAAAGTGATATAGTGTTAAACTCACTTCGATAGCTAGGAAATAACCCTGATGATGAATCGCAACATCATTAGTGTTCATTTTCAAGTTTTAAGTGACGGATTACTACCAAGATTTAGTTTTTGAATTGTTTTGTTAAAAGAAAGTTGTTTTGAATCCCGAAAAAGGGATATCTGGTTTTAGAAAAGCTAAACTGTTTGAAAATCCCTAGGGAATATTGTTTGAATTAAAAAAAATTAAATTAGAATTTGTAAAAGCAAATAGAAATAGAAATTGAATTCAAACCAATTAAGTGGAAAATGAATTGAGATAGAAAACATCGAATTAGATTGGATTAAAGATAATCCGAAATGGAATTGGACTGGTAAGTTAAAAATAGAAATTTAAAATGGAATCTGAGTTAAGAACAAAATTTGCCTTGGGTGTAAACGAATAACTGGGATGACATTGGTATATGCAGAATTGTTAACGCATGGAAAGGATATATTGATATGCCCGACAAAAAGGTGCCAGTTTATCATATATATGGGTTTGAGATTTTGGTGAGCCGAATAGGCAAGCCGCTTGGCTATTTTATTTTCTTTTGGGTTGAAAAAGGCCTAAAGAGGCGAGTTGGAGTTTGAGCTATTGACCAGTACAAAGGAGATGCTGGCGAAATTTTTCAAAAAGTTAAGATGTTAGAAAATTTTCAGGATTTTTGAATTTTTTCGTTAGTAGGAATGAATAAATATTTGATTGAAATTAAATTGGTACTATGAAACTGAAGATAATAAGAAAACAAATAAATTTTAACCAGTCAATAGGGTTTGTTTTCTACCTTAGCAATTTCGAGGACGAAATTACTTTAAGGGGGGAAGAATGTTCCGTTTTTTTATGGTGTAATAGTTAATTTATTTAATTGTTAAAATAGTGATTTAGATTTAAATGGTTATTGAAATAAATAATACTGAATATTTAATTAATACTTAAATATAAAAATATATTAAATTCAAGAATAGTCGGAAATAGTAGAATTCACAATATTGTGTGAGTTCGATCATATATAATATATAATTCAGTTTTGAGTTGAATTATTTTAACGAATTTATTATTTAAATGGCAGTTGAACGTATAATTATATTATAATTATAATCAAGCTCGAAATGGTGTGGAAGTTCGTAATATGGTGATTCGAACTTTAAACGAATACACAGAATCCGTTTTAAATCGGATTTCCATGAAAAAAGAAATGTTCGGAGCTGGTGAAGTATATTTTTCTAATGGAAGAGAAAATAGGGATTTTGTCGTGTAGATTTTGAATTATGTCCAAAAAAAATTCAAAAAGTCGCTATGGAATTCCTTTATAATTCATAACGATTTATTTATACTATAAAAGGATTTTGAATGTAAATTGGATATCAATATAATTAGGAATTCTGAATATCGAGTTATAAATCCAGATAG
Organism: Allium sativum; assembly: GCA_030737875.1. NCBI lineage: Eukaryota > Viridiplantae > Streptophyta > Magnoliopsida > Asparagales > Amaryllidaceae > Allium > Allium sativum. Next base: position 34,669,368 of record JASFAX010000020.1, on the reverse strand, counting down.
GAATACTTTGGAGCTATATTATATTATATTAATTTAATTATTTTTAAATATATCAATATTTAAAATAGGGTTATTTAGAGCTTTAAAAATAGCCATTTTTGCAAATGACCTCCGTTTTTAATGAAACTAATTTTGTTCGATCCAGAATATTAAATTATTGCCAGATTTCAATTTCCGTAATCTTTGGAGTCAGTACGCAGCCGTACGGATTTTTAATGTGAAAAACAGTTAGTATTTCGATGGTTAAAAATATGCTGTGTGAGTAAACGGAGTCGGAATTCGACGGAACAAGTTTCATTGGGTCCGTAATGTCGAACAAAAGATGTATGTCCATTTTCATGATTTTTGGGTGTGATGTGTCATCATAGGAATTTTTAAACAGTAAATACATATAGTGGTTAATTTAAACTGAATATAATAATCAATAAAATATATTAAAAATTTCCCTATAAATGTACTTACACCCTTCTATACCTAATTCATTTTCTTCTAGTTGGTCAACAAAACTTAGCACCGCTGTTTTTCTTTTTACATCAAACATATCCGGAGCTTCGAAATTAATAGAAAAATCAAAAGTAAATGGATAAATCTCAAAACCCTACATTTCTACACTCCTCTTCTCAATAGCTTACCACTGTATAATTTTCATATGATTCGATGTGTTCTCCTGGAGCCACATCTCACGCAATGATCACCTAAGTTTCCAATTTTGTGGCATTGGAGTCATCATCGTGAGGTTTGGGCAGTGCAGTGATCCTCGTAGTGAGGAGGCATTTGGGCGGATGGAGTTTGAAGTTTAACCATGAGGAAAAATGTCGGCGGTTCACATAGCACAGTGAACAATGCAAAACTCTTCACGAGTTCGAGCTTGGCATTTTTGAGTGGAAGATGCAGAGAAGGTGGAGGGGAGTTCAATGCGTTGATTGATTTGAAGAATCACGAAGTATTGATTGAGAAAAAAGAAATGGAAATTCAATGCAATGGTATCCGAAGTTGTCTGAAGCGTGCTTTCTTGTTTCAGGGAAGATTAGTCCTCATATGGGTTGGTTCGGGACTTTAAATGGGCCGGGTTTTGAGGGTGAACTCAAATGGTTAAATAAAATAAAGTTAGATTAAAATTTTATAGTGTATAAACTTATAAAAATGATATCTTGAACATACTTCATCAGTTTTGCGAACGCTCAGATCCGTTGGGATCTTATGGTCGAGGGCTTCACAAAGGAATTGACTGGGAGTGAGTTGGAGCTCTTTTCAATTTATAGCTAAATAAATTATCTGTCTGAATCAGCTGATGGTTATCGTTATTTAATGAGGATAGTCTAATGTGAGTAAATCTCACTAATTATGTATAGTTTATATTTTTTAAATATAATATAATATTGATAAATGATGATTGATTGCTGTGTGTTGATCGTTTGGCTGAATTGCTGATTTATTGGTTGAAATTATAGATAACGATATATATATATAAAAATCGTTAATTAAATATTGATTGTATTTATCGGAATATTTGATATTGAAATGAAATCGATGTTATTTGTATTGTTTAACATTTGTGATGCAGGTAAATAGGTTGGAGGGATCCACGCGGATTCTCAATATTTATAATACTGTTTGTTTTCATATATTGTGATTTGTGATGTGATATATAATCTGTGAGTGATTATGATGACACTGCTCATATTATTTGGTATTTCAAGTACCATATGAATTATTGGAATGTGTAAACGGAAGTTTCCAAAGTGATTATTGAAAATGAAATATTTTATATCAATTGAATAGAATTATATAAAGGGATTTATAAAAATTTGAATAGAACTATATAACAGGATTTATATAAATTAAACAGAATTATATAAAATGATTTATATAAAATAAATAGAATAATACAAAAGGATTTATATTGAATATATAGAATTATATAAAGGGAATTATAAATGATATTTAATTGTTAGTAATAAAAAGGAGATTTGAATGAATATTTCTACAAATAAAAATATAAATAGAAATTGGATTAGAGATATTGCTTTTAAAATACGAAATCAAAATTGTTTGATTTTATATAGACATGTTATTCACATTCTATGTGAAAAATTAGAATAAGGTAAATATTTTGCAAATAAAATATTATAAAGGAATTTGGGGTTTGAATTAGGAATTCAAATGGAGTTAAAGGAATTAGAAACTGACTGAGATTAGTTAAGTTGAACAACTGTCTAGGTATCGATTTGATGTTGGTTTCAGCCTTCGGGGTTAATACGTAGGGGGTTGTTCTCTTACTAGTTTACAGTTAATGACTGATATATGTGAGAAGATAGTGATGCGTGAATCAGAAATGTAAACGTTTTCCAAAGTTAATAACGTATATTTTCTAAAATTAGAAAATAAGGATTTGATGAATATATGGAAACGAGAAATAGGGAAATGAATAAATGTTGATTGATGATTGATCGATAGAATTTCCATCTAGAAATAATATCATTGTTTGTACACATGTTTTACTTTGATAGTTTAATCACCGACTATCAAAGATTTTGACCATTTCCGTTGTCAACACGGAGAGATCAAGATCAGATTCATTATCCGAAAACCACTTCATATGGCGTTAGCTTTGCGATAAAATATGATGAAGATAATTGAAGATGGAGTTATGCAGGGGCTGTCCTGTTTACAGAATAGTGCCTTCGGTCTGTCCAGTCCCAGGGCGACCTGTACGGAAGACTGTCTGACAGAGTATATCTAGTAGATCGCGTAAGTTGATCGTTTCAAACATATTTACGTTGTTGGTGCTGGAATTCATTTCTCTTAGCTGTATACCCATGGTATTTTTAGGGAAATCAATTTGTGATTTTACTGGTATGACGATGTGGCATCCAAAGTTAATAAAGGTGTGATCTATACGTCATGGCCTCTAGCCTCACAATCAGGAAATGGTATAAAATCAGGTAGGTCGCATGGCTAAGTGGTTAGTTGCCAAGTGGGGTGTGATGTCACCCGATCTAAAGTTTCACTTACTTCCATAATCTATTTTGATGCTGACCCTTTCGGGAAACGGTTGCTGATCCCAACCATTGGTGATAATACATTCGGTACACTCAAGCAAAATGAGTGTTCGGTCATGTTTAGCCAAGGTTACAAGATGTTATTGTTGAACCCAGTGTATTCCTCTCTAGAGATACACTATTGGAAGGTGGTCCCATTCCTTGCCAGTTGGAATTCATTACCTAATAAGCGCTTACGGTTTTTGATTGTATATTATATATGTGGATTGTAACCCCCCGTATTTTCTGAGAATATTAAAAGAAGGAATTAAAGAATACATAATTTTTAAAGTGAGAATTAAGAGAAATGGGTTGCACCATTATGTTCGTCTCGAAATTCATCTTGGAATAGACTCCAAGTTTTCGTAAACCAGACTTCGTATGAGGAAGTTATATCATTCAGAAGTATCTGGAATTCAAATAAATTAAAACATCTCAAATTCAAATTCGAAATTCAAATCACACAATCGGACTGGGTGGGAAATTTCCTTCCCAGGACCTAGGTCGACTAGGTGGTCGACCTGGGTCACATAGTTTGGCCAGAGGGTCGACCTGGGGTCGACCTCCCCCTATTTCAAGATCCGAGGCCTGGTTCATTTTTTGGCATTTGGACGCCCGTTCTGACCAGATTCTTTGATCCTTATGCTATATAAACACCCCTAAGGCTACAATTTTCTCTACACAACTTCATTACGCCTATACTTTATCCTAATTCATATCAAAATAAATCAAAGGCGGGGTTATGCCGCTCAAGTTCTTCGTAGAATCAAGTTTAGAATTCAAGTAGAGATTCAAAGGCTAATTCAACGACTTCAACAATTATTTTCTAAGAATCAAATATAAATTAGAGAATCAATAATCTACGTCAAGGGATCGCTTTTCAGTTTTAGGAAACAGATTCCAGAAATACAAGAATCATTCTCTATTTATAAGTTCAAGTTATTTTCATATTCGAACACCTAATAGTGATTTTGGCATGTAGTGAAATGGATCTAAGTCCATGCTTGATGATAAGACAAATCTTTCAGATTAATTCCTATCTTTCTATTGAATCAATGATTTACATGCCTTGGAAGTTACTATTCAATCATGTAACGACCCGGAAAAATGCGATCTTAGTTATCCGATATACAACACATATCGAACATCTAAGGATCGAAAATAACCGAATAGTTAATGAAAGAAATTAGAGGGTGATGAAAGATAAGATAGAAACTTAGAATAGAAGAAGAAGAAGAACACAACATCAGAGTAACATGAACCTCACTGCGGAACGAATAACATATAATATATATAACATAACTTGAAATATGCATCTGTACTTGAATATACATCATTATCAAAGTACAGCACTTACAACACAACGGAAATAAACTATAACTATATGATTCTGAAGCCTCCTGCTCCAGCTCTTCAAGTATCTGCAAATCCCGACTACTTGACTGCCCGTACAAAATTGGGAACCCAAGAGTTTAGGGAAACAAACAAATAAACTTCGGGTCAGTCATGGGACTGGTATGAGTAAAACAGTTTAAAAACAGTTTGAGCCATTAAACGATATCTCATAAGACCACGCCGTATAATGGAACGGGTTTTTCCCTTATGAGAATCCAAATTATCTTTATATTAAAAACCTTTTGATATTATAATAATGTCTATCAACCACAATATAATAATCATCTAGCAGAAACACTTTCATCTCACGTTCTACATATATAGTGTACAATCAGAACCGCAAGCACGTATTGTTTAATGGAACCACCTTTCGCTAGTGTACCTCTAGAGAGGAATACACTGGTTTCAACAAGAACATCTTGCAACCCGGCTACACATGACCGACCACTCATTTCGCTTGAGTGTATCGAATGTATATCACCAACGGTTGGGATCAGCAACCGTTTCCCGAATGGGATAGTATCAATAATAGATTTTTAGAAGTAAATGAAACTCTAGATCAGGTGATTATACACCCTACTTCGGAGCGACCGACTTAGCCATGCTGCCTGCCCGATTTCTGTCATTTACCGGTTGATGAGGCTTGAGGTTATGCTTTATCATCACATCAGATTCACTTCGAATGCCACATTGTCAGATCCATCGAAAATCACTAATTGACGTCTACAATAGTACATTACGTGTTAGATAAAGAAATTTCCTTCTCCTCTTCCACTCTTGGTATGGTTGAAGAAATCAATGTACGTGACCTTTCTGGAAATACTCTGTCAGACATTCATCCATACAAGTCATCCAGGGTACAGGATGAACCGAAGGCACTATTCAATACATCCATCCTAGACACTGTTATCTAAGACTTATACAATAGCCCTTGCACTTTACTCCGTCTTTAATTGTCTTGGGCATATATGATTCGCAACGCTTATGCCGATACAGAGTGGTTCTTTGGATAATAAACCAACCGGTCTCTCCATATTAACAACGTTAAAATGGTCAAAACTTCGATAGTATGTGATTTAACCATCAAAGAAAAACAGATGTTCAAACAACGATATTATTTTCAGGAGGAAATTCTATCAATCAATCATCAATCATATATATATATCCTTATTTTCAGGAGGAAATTCTAACAACGTTATTAACACTGGAAAACATTTCCAACTCTAATCCATATTTCCAATTTCAATATTTGATTACGTTTCTGATTCTATTTTGAAAAAACATTTCCAAATCTTCTTTACTTGGATTTAAACAGATGTTTAAATCAACATCGCGACGACAACTCAAACCGCTATACTTATTTACTAAATTCCCTTAACAGTTTTCACTCTCGAACCATAACCATTTCTAAATTTAAAACGAAATCAATCAAGTTGGGGTATAACTACCTCTCAGACCTTAACTGAACAACATTTCAAATCTCGAATTAGGGTAAGTTCATCTTTTAACTCTTAAACACTTCCTTACGTAACTTTCGTTCGAATAAATCTCTATTTGAGAACTCCTCCCTTCGAATAACTATAGTTGCTAATCTCTCTTACACATAACTAGATCCTATTAACCTTTCCTCAAATAAACTAAATTCGGTTTACTCTATTTATCTTACCCTAATCGATTAACTCTTTTTACTTAAATCCTTTCGAATAACTAATTCGATAACTCCTTTCGATTAAACTATAATCGATAACTCCTTTCGAATAACTAATTTAATAACTCTTATGTGTTTAACTCTATTCGAATAACTAATTCGAATAACTCTTATTTATTTAACTCTATTCGAATAAACTAATTCGATTTTCTTACTTTCGAATACTATATTCGATTAACTCCCTTCGAATAAACTATTCATTTATAAAGATTTACTTTTAGTAACGGTTCTTCACTTTACAAATGATTTCCTTTTTAGTAACGTTTTCCTTTTTATAACGGTTTCCTTTTTTTAACATCCTATTTAGTTATAAACAAATTTCCTTTTTATAACTCTATTTATTTTCTAAATATTTACTTTTTAATTCTATTTGTAAATGGTTTTACAAATACCTCCTTTTCGATCTCATTTGTAAAGGTTTTACAAATATTCCTCTTTCGATTCCATTTGTAAATGGTTAACAAACATTTCTCTTTCTGATTGATTTGTAAATGGTTTACAAACCTTTCTCGTTCTAATCTATTTGCAAATGGTTTGCAAATAATTCCTTTAGGGTTTCATTTCTAAGTATTTTCTATTTATAAATAATTCATTTATAAATAAATTTCTATTAATAAATATTCCATTTTTAAATAATTCCTTTTATAAAATCTCCTTTGATTGTTATAAATATTATCACTTTTATAAAATCCTTTGATTGTATAAATTATCTATTTTCAATATTCATTTTAAAAATTCCCTTTTCACTATTCCGGTATGTTATGATATTTAACACATCAAATCACGATGACCAATATCGTTCAAACACATAAAATCGACAATAGATTATATATCACATCATATATTACAATATATGAATCATAGTAAAGTAAATGTTGAGGAATCCAGTTGGATTCCTCCAACCTATCTCCCTGCATCAACAGATGTTATACAATATATAATCAACATCACTTTTAGTTCCATATGATATATTATGTTAAACAGAATCAATATAGAAATTCAACTAACTGACTAGTAGTTCAATCAAACAGTCAACACACAGTCAATCATCCCATATTTAACAGTTCTAAAAATACAACATGAAATTATAAACCGTTCAGAGTTAGTAAGATTCACTCACATTGGCAGTTCATCGTTAAAGAACGATAAACTGTTATTTGATCTGAATCAAACAATTTATTTCGCCATAAATTCAAACGAGCTTCAACCCACTCCCAGTCAGTTCCATTGGGAAGCTCTCGTCCATACGGCCCTAACGGATCTGACCGTTCGTGATTCTGATATCGTATGTACAAGTTACATACCTTACAAGTTAATACACTTTAAATAAAACTAAATCTTTAAATTTAAAAGTATGGGCTTTACCCCATTTTAATCCGGCACACTTGTTTCACAAGAACCCACCCGCTACCCAATATCCCTTTCTCCTTCCTGGTACGCTGCTGTTCACAATCACCATAACCGATTTCTATGGCCTCCATGTTCTCACTCGTTTCACCATACATTTCGAAATCGAAGTCACCAACGAGCTACCCTTCATCTTCTCCTTCTACTCTGATGCATATAATCGAACTCGAGCATGATTCTCTCGTCGCGACTACAGATCAATACCCACGCCACTAGTAAATCGCCAACCTCAAAACATAACCGAACTCGCCCAAAATCCGACTACAAGTGCGATTTTCCATCCTAGAACCAATTTCAAAACCCATTTCCCGATCAGGAGCCTCAATGTCACAGAATCCTTAACCCTAGATCGCTGCTGTAAAGAACCGTGAACCCAAGTACCGTCGCATGCCTCAAAATTGATACTGGATCGAAGCGAATCACTCAAGCAACATATACATATATGTATTAGGATTTATAACCATTGTTTTGATTTTTGGTTGGCTCGAGATATTTTTCTGGTAAGATAAATATACGACGGTTTTTTCCTTTTTGACTTGTGAATGAATGGAATTAGGTTTTAGGGATTTGGTGTGGTATTTATAGGGTGAACAAATATCTAGATATTTTTATAAAAGGAATATTCCCAGTATATTCTCATTTATATATTCATTTTGCTTTCTAAAAATTCTCGTGATTACATACGATACCCAAAAATAACGAAACTGGACATGCAGCTACAGTTCGACATTACGGTCCCAACGAAACTGGTTTCGTCGAATTCTGACTTCGTATGCTCACACAACGTATTTTTAACCGTCGAAATACTGACTGTTTTTTACTCTAAAAATCCGTACGGCCACACAGTGACTCTAAAAATCACGAAACTGGAAATCTAACAACTATTTGACATTGCGGATCCAACAAAATTTGTTTCATCAAATTTCAACTTCGTTTGCAAAAGTGGCTATTTTTTTAAAGCTCTGGATGACCCATTTAAATATATAAATATATTTAAATATATTTAAGTTAAATATTTATAAATAAATATTATTGTATATACTCACAGTGGAATACCATACAGCTCTAGAATATTCCTATATGAATTTCTAACTTGATATTCTCTTCTGGGTCAACCCGATATTCGATTTATATTGAAATTCCTTTTTAAAATATAAATAATTCCTTTATAAATTATAAAGGAATTCCACAGTGACTTTTCTGAAATTTGATTTGGACATGAATCAAGATCTACACGACGAAATCCCGATTTTTCTCTTCCACTAAAAAGATATACTCCACCAGCTCCACATGTTTCTTGTTTCACAGAAATTTGGCTTAAAACGAATCCTGTACATTCAGTTGAAGTTCAAATCGCCAATTTACGAACTGCATCGCCATTTCAAGCTCGATTTTAATTATATTATAATTCTATGTTCAAACTGTCGTTTATATAATATATTCGTTATTCAACTTCAATTCCAAGCTGAATTAAATATCACAGATGATCCGGTTCACTCCATATTATCATTTCAGCCAATTCTGATTATTTCTGTATTAAATATATTATTTAATTTATTATTTTAATCAAATATTCACCATTATTTAATTCAACGATCATGAAATCCTTTTAATCACATTTTAAATAATTAAATAAATTAATTATTATACCGCTGAAAATGCGGGTCACTACATTCTTCCCCACTTAAAATAATTTCGTCCTCGAAATTGCTAAGGTAGAGATCGACCCTATCGACTGGTTAGAACATATTTGTTCACTTCTTAACTTCAGTTTCAACTGAACCAATTTAATTTCAATTAAATTTTAATTAATTCTTATCAACGAAAATTTTCAAAAAATCCTGAAAATTTTCTAATGCCTTAACTTTCGAAAAATTTCGCCAGCACCTCCTTCGTATAGCCCTATCAGTAAAACTCCAACTTGCCTCTCTAGGCCATCTCCAACCCAAAAGAAAACCAAACAGCCAAGCGGCTTGCCAATTCGGCTCATAAATCTTACATCCAATAGAAATATAAACTTGTACCTTTTGTCGGCATATCATTTTATCCTTTCCACCTGTTATCAATTCAGCAGATACAAGGGTCATCCCAATCAAATCCCAGTCTGCTTTTATCCACGACACAACCATTCGCTTATATCCGAGCCAAATATCATTTCAACTCGAGTTTCTTCTCGATTCCCAACTCTTAACTTGATTATCACATTACACTTGAAATTTGAATCTCACAATCCAATTTGTCTTGATATCATTTTAATTCAATCTCAGTTGCCACATTACTGGCTTTACTTTAATTCAAATTTGCATTCACAAATTTCTATTAAATTTGTTTTTAATTCAAACAGTCTTTCTTTGGGAGTTTTTAAACAGTTTACTCTTTTCAAAAATCAAATTTTCCTTTTGAACATGTCACTGAGCCCTTGATTAATATTCCATTAGTTAAATCACTTCTCTATTTCTTTATCAATATTTTTTAACCAATTATTTTCAATAACCATATTGGCCTTTTATGTTATTTGGAAAACACTTCCGAATATCGCCTTCCTTTATTTTCTAAACTTTAAAAAATATATTCTATTTATAATTGGAAAATATTCCAATTACTTATCTCTTTTCCGATCTCGTTTATTTCTATACTTAGGAAATATTCTTTATTATATTTCCAAGCTTACACTTATTTGGGTTAAAACGGATGTTGTGTAAAACATCGTTACGACAACCCAAATACTATATTCAATTAACTCTTATTCAACATTGATCTTCGAGCCTAAAATCTTACTATTTATTTGTTAATAATGAAATCAATCAAGTTGGGGTATAACTACCTCTCAGACCTTGACTGAATAACATTTATAACGTCAAAACAGATATGACTACTTATCGAATAATCAATACCATACAACTACTTATTCACTTTTAAACACATATACGCTTCCTCTTTCTATTCTTACTAGATTTTATTCTTAGTCTTCCTTTTTGATTTTACTATTCTATTTCTAAGTTCGTTTCCTTATCGACTTCTATATATATCGATACGTTGATTTCTAACTATCAAATTATCTTAAAAATATTTTGACTCCTTAAATTCCCAAAAAAATTCGCCATAACCTCCTTTGCACCAGGAGCATCGGGATATTTCAAATAGCCTCCCATGGCCCCTCACTAATCCAAAAGAAAAAGAAAAAGCCAAGCGGCTAGCCGATACGGCGCATAAAATCTCATATATGAATTAAATACATACCTTTTCATCGCGCATTCTATTTATATACATTCATACCTTATCCATACCTATCTCAGGTATATTTATACCTGCCCAATCTTTTTTAACTATACCTGATCGTTTTAACTCAATTCGTTAATTAATTTGTTAATTAACTCTTTAGTCTATTTCACTTTATATTTGAACACGAAATGTTCAAATATATTTTAATTTTCTTATTAACTAATTTGAATCCAAATTTCAAATTTAAGTTCTATATTCGATTTCGAATATCCATTTACAAATCCAATTCACCTTTCAAAGTTCAACTTCAAATTCACAACTCGATTAACTAATTCTTCTTCGACTTAGTTAATTCTATTCAATTTCTATTCAAATTTTATATCACTTCTATTATTCAAGTCTATATATCAAATTTTATTATTCAAATTCTATATATAAAATTCTATATATCAAATTTTATATTATAAATCCCATTTTGAAATTCAACACAACTTGTCTTTCCCAAAACAAATTCAAAACAGTATCTCTGGTAGTAATTCGTCACTTACAACTAGAAAATGAATACTGATGATGCAGCTGTCATAATTGGAATCTATTTTCCAGCGATCGAAGTGAGTTCAATACTATAAAACCATTTCTATATATTTCCACTTTGAAATTCATTTCAAAATATAATTCACACTGCTTGTAAAACAATTTAAAATCTCCCAGGATCTTAAACTTTCCTTACTTTTAATCCAAATCCATTTACAAACACTTATCCAATTTTCCAGAATTTTAATTCAATTTCTGGATTAAATTTTAGATTTAACTCATCTGATTTCACGTATTTCACTTATATGAATTCTGATTGGTTATTTACATAACCATTCAATTTATAATCTTACTCGATTATAATAACAACCAATATATCCACTATATTATAATTTTGATATATATATATATCTTCTCTATATCAAGATATACCTTGGGTAAACTTATTTTAATTTACCCTCTTTTCAAAACATATCGTGTCGACCCATCGTATTCGAGTGTTTATAAACTCCTACCGATACATTGGATCAAACTGATCGACCGAAACCCATAAACAACTCAACCAATGAATCTCCACAATATAAAACCACTTTATATCAAATTACAAATACACTTTCTCATATATATACACTCAAACTCAATCTAGGTTATTACTAACCCCATCTCTACCGAGTCACGCCACAAAGCCAAGGTAATTCACTTAACTTAAGCTCCGATACCAGCTGTAACGACCCGGAAAAAATGCGATCTTAGTTATCCGATATACAACTCATATCGAACATCTAAGGATTGAAAATAACCGAATAGTTAATAAAAGAAATTAGAGGGTGAGGAAAGATAAGATAGAAACATAGAATAGAAGAAGAAGAACACAACATCAGAGTAACACGAACCTCATAGCGGAACGAATAACATATAATATATATAACATAACTTGAAATATACATCTGTACTTGAATATACATCATTATCAAAGTACAACACTTACAACACAGCGGAAATAAACTATAGCTATATGATTCTGAAGCCTCCTGCTCCAGCTTTTCAAGTATCTGTTAATCCCGACTACTTGACTGCCCGTACAAAATTGGGCACCCAAGAGTTTAGGGAAACAAACAAATAAACTCCGGGTCAGTCATGGGACTGGTATGAGTAAAACAGTTTAAAAACAGTTTGATCCATTAAACGATATCTCATAAGACCACGCCGTAAAATGGAACGGGTTTTTCCCTTATGAGAATCCAAATCATCTTTATGTCAAAAACCTTTTGATATTATAATAATGCCTATCAACCACAATATAATAATCATCCAGCTGAAACGCTATCATCTCATGTTCTACATATATAGTGTACAATTAAAATCGCAAGTACGTATTGGGTAATGGATTTCCAACTATGACAAGGTATGGAACCACCTTTCGCTAGTGTACCTCTAGAGAGGAATACACTGGGTTCAACAAGAACATCTTGCAACCCGGCCACACATGACTGACCACTCATTTCGCTTGAGTGTATCAAATGTATATCACCAACGGTTGGGATCAGCAACCGTTTCCCGAATGGGACAGTATCAATAATAGATTTTTAGAAGTAAATGAAACTCTAGATCAGGTGATTATACACCCTACTTCGGAGCGACCGACTTAGCCATGCTGGCTGCCCGATTTCTGCCATTTACCGGTTGATGAGGCTTGAGGTTACGCTTTATCATTACATCAGATTCACTTCGAATGCCACATTGTCAGATCCATTGAAAATCACTAATTGACGTCTACAACAGTACATTACGTGTTAGCTAAAGAAGTTTCCTTCTCCGCTTCCACTCTTGGTACGTTGAAGAAATCAATATACGTGACCTTTCTGGAAATACTCTGTCAGACATTCATCCATACAAGTCATCCAGAAACAGGATGAACCGAAGGTACTATTCAATACATCCATCCTAGACAGTGTTATCTAAGACTTATATAATAGCCCTTGCACTTTACTCTGTCTTCAATTATCTTTGGCATATTTGATTCACAACGCTTATGCTAATATATAGTGGTTCTTTGGATAATAATCCAACCGGTCTCTCCATATTAACAACGTTAAAATGGTCAAAACTTCGATAGTATGTGATTTAACCATCAAAGAAAAACAGGTGTGCAAACAATGATATTATTTCCAGGAGGAAATTCTATCAATCAATCATCAATCATATATATATTTCCTTGTTTTCTATGTTTAGAAAATATACGTTATTAACACTGGAAAACATTTCCAATTCTAATCCATGTTTCCAATTTCAATATTTGATTACGTTTCTGATTCTATTTGGAAAAAACATTTAAAAATCTTCTTTACTTGGATTTAAACAGATGTTTAAATCAACACCGCGACGACAACTCAAACCGCTATACTTATTTGCTAAATTCACTTAACCATTTTCACTCTCGAACCTTTACCATTTCTAAATTTAAAACGAAGTCAATCATGTTGGGGTATAACTACCTCTCAGACCTTAACTGAACAACATTTCTAATCACGAATTAGGGTAAGTTCATCTTTTAACTCTTAAACACTTCCTTACGTAACTTTCATTTCTATTCGATACCTCTTCCCTTCGAATAACTATATTTGATAATCTCTCTTACGCATAACTAGATCCGATTAACCTTTCTTCAAATAAACTAAATTCGATTTACTATATTTATCTAACCCTAATCGATTAACTCTTTTTACTTAACTCCTTTCGAATAACTAATTCAATAACTCCTTTTGATTAAACTATAATCGATAACTCCTTTCGAATAACTAATTCAATAACTCTTATGTGTTTAACTCTATTCGAATAACTACTTCAAATAACTCTTATTTATTTAACTCTATTCGAATAACTAATTCGCATAACTAATTTGATTTACTTACTTTCGAATACTATATTCGATTAACTCCCTTCGAATAAACTATTCATTTATAAAGATTTACTTTTAGTAGCGGTTCTTCACTTTACAAATGATTTCCTTTTTAGTAATGTTTTCCTTTTTATAACGGTTTCCTTTTTATAACGGTTTCCTTTTTATAACATCCTATTTAGTTATAAATAAATTTCCTTTTTATAACTCTATTTATTTTCTAAATATTTCCTTTTTAATTCTATTTTTAAATGGTTTTACAAATACCTCCTTTTCGATTTCATTTGTAAAGGTTTTACAAATATTCCTCTTTCGATTCCATTTGTAAATGGTTTACAAACATTTCTCTTTCTAATTGATTTTTAAATGGTTTACAAACCTTTCTCGTTCTAATCTATTTGCAAATGGTTTGCAAATAATTCCTTTAGGGTTTCATTTCTAAGTATTTTCTATTTATAAATAATCCATTTATAAATAAATTTCTATTTATAAATATTCCATTTATTGATAATTCTTTTTATAAAATCTCCTTTGATTGTTATAAATATTATCTCTTTTATAAAATCCTTTGATTTTATAAATAATCTATTTTCAATATTCATTTTGAAAATTCCCATTTCACCATTCCGGTATGTTATGGTATTTAACACATCAAATCACGATGACCAATATCGTTCAAACACATATAATCGACAACAGATTATATATCATATCATATATTACAATATATGAATCACAGTAAAATAAATGTTGAGGAATCCAGTTGGATTCCTCCAACCTGTCTCCCTGCATCCACAGATGTTATACAATATAAATCAACATCACTTTCAGTTCCATATGGTATATTCTGTTAAACATAATCAATATAAAAATTCAACTAACTGACCAGCAGTTCAATCAAACAGTCAACACACAGTCAATCAGCCCATATTTAACAGTTCTAAAAATACAACATGAAATTAAAAACTGTTCAGAGTTAGTGAGATTTACTCACATTGGTAGTTCATCGTTAAAGAACAATAAACTGTTGTTTGATCTGAATCAAACAATTTATTTCGCCATTAATTCAAACGAGCCCTAGCCGCAGCGCAGTGATGTGTTTTGGTTTGGTGATGGCGTGACTTCGAGGTGATTCAAGTAGGAAGACTCGAAGTGATGAATGTGTTCGTTGATCAAGGTGAAACAACGAATGCGGAAACAACTCAAAGGTCGTGAGTTGGTGGATAATGGCTGCTCAAGAAGGTTGCTTGAGCTATGAAGCATCGTCAAGGTTGGACGATTAGAGATGCGAAGGCCGAGAAGTCATCGTTGTCGTAAGTTCTAGCAGGCTCAAAGCAGGGGTACGATGGGTATCGTTGAAAGGCCGAAAAGACCGGTTGTTGGTCGAGTACCCTGGGTCTTTCTGGTTGGGGAAAGGCCTAGTGTCAAGGTTGGACATTGCCAAGGTTGGGCATATGGAGTTCATGCTAGAACTGGGGTTATCATTAGCCCTTGACATATGGCAAGGTTGGCCGTCATATGATAATGATGGTTTCGAAGCAGGATTGGCGGTGATAGCCAGAGTCGGTTATGGATGATTGTTTGTTCTGTTTGTACTATCTCACATAGATTATCCAAAGTCGAGTGAGATGTTCTTTGAGTGCTTAAGTGATATTGGTTTAGGCCTCTGGCGAGGGTACTAGAGGAATGTTAAACTCGATTAGGGTTATCTGTGTGAGACTTATATAATCTGGATGTTATGTGTGTTCTCTATGATTGAATGGGTGTTCTGGTTTCTATGGATGAATGGTTGAAATGCTTGGTGTAAAGGATATCACTGTCCGATGTGGGGAAGATAAGGTTGAGTTCTTCTCTGGTGATGTAGGTAGATAAGTTGTTCATTTACCCATTCTCATATGCTTTCTTGTTGAAGTTTGTTAGCTGTATTATCGCTCACTAAGACTATTGTCTGACACAAGGTTTTATGTCTCCTCTTATTACCTTGGGCTGTTCATCCGGTTGTGGATGGGTAGACTAAGTAGCAGGTTACAGGTAATGGAGCTTAGTGATACGAGGAAGCTGAGCGATGACGAGCAGGAGGCTGGCATACCAGTTTTTTTCTATCTAGTATTTCTGTTTCCGCTGTTTGAGTTGCTTGAGAGTTGTAGCGAGGCATCATGTACAAACTTGGATATCAGTTGGATAATCATTCTGGATGTTGAAAGAGTTTCAAAAGTTTGCTATATGATACCTCACTACTATCACCTGTTGTATATGTTCTATTATATTTTATCCTTGCACTGTGAGTTCTACGACAGGTTTCGATGTGTTCACTTACTATGATGATCGTCCATAGCAGCCTGGCACGCCTTTCAGCGCATTATTCCTCTTGTTTAGTGCGGGGGTTATGGGCGGTCGTCACAGTTAAGTACATATCAAGTTGGGTGGGTAGTATTAGTAAATATAGGCCCACAATCTTAAACATTAAATAAACATGCCTGAATTGGTGGGAGGGTTAAGTACATATCGGGTTGGTGGGTAATATTAGTAAATATAGGCCCACAAACTTAACCAACAGGAATCCCTAGTAAGGGGACCCATTTCAACAGTAACCCACACAGATGTATCATGATACCTTGAACTAGGCAGGGTAAGGCACAATTATTGGGATTATTATAAGTGGTCAAAATAGCGGCAGGGGGTACGTCAGTGTAGGTTCTGACGGTTTACGGGCATGCACGTACTCCGGAGTGTGAAAAACACGCACTGGGTACCATTAACTATACACAGTGCATCTTGAATCGTGTCGGGTCTCTATCATAAGGATTGATACACCTTACGGTGGGACTAGCACAGGGTATCTACACGCAAGAAAGGACCGATTGATGCAGACACAAGCGAAATTAATACAAGTAGAGAGCCGATCGATAGGGCAGTAAGGGTACATCTAACACATGTGTGGCAATTAGGCAGATTGAGGTGGAATACTCATAATAGACATACACTTAAAGGCTACCACAATTGCGGGGATTGGGATCACGTTATCATATTATCATTTTATACAGAATACTAGTTGGGACACTAGTTAGGTGGTGCAGAGAGATATAAAAAAATCAGAATAACAAGGTAGTAGCGAGGCAGAGAAAGAGTAGAATCAGATTCAATTTATCTTGCCTTATCATATCTATACTAATCATATGTTACCTTGTTATCCTTATTCACATGGTATTGTCTTATATTCAGTTTATTCATGTCATGATGCTTTTGCCTGTTTATATGCTGAAAGTGACTGGACTTACCAGACTTATGTATGACCTAGTTTCATTTCGCCTCTTTTCTTCCGTTTCCCCCTCCCCACTAAGGTTTGCAAGGAGGATATGTTACCACTAGCTCAGTTTTCTTTCCAAGCTCGAAGATAGTCATGTATTGCTTTGGACTCTCTCTTCCACCGCTATGGCTGGTTCATGTTTTATTGGGGAATATCATTGTTATTTTTATGCTTCTTTTATATCTGGAAGTTTTTAAATCAAGATAGAATTTCTATGTATTACTTTTAAGTATGATTGAGATAACTATTGTAAAAGCTTGACTGAACCACATTGTTTATAAAATGACTTTATTTTCCGCTGCTTTATTTGTCTGTCTTGTAATTTATCTGCATCTTTTACCTAAAATGATCCACTGAAGTTAAGGCATTACCTTTGTGAGTGAACTTAACAGAGGTGGGGTGTTTCACTTGTGGGTTAAGTACATATCGGGTTGGTGGGCAATATTAGTAAATATAGATCCACAAACTTAACCAGTAGAAAACCCTAGTAACGGGGACCATTTTAGCAGTAACCCACATAGATGTATCATGTTACCCTGAACTAGGCAAGGTGGGGCACAATTACTGGGCTGATCATAAGCGGTCAAAATAGCAGCAGGGGGTCCGTCAGTGTAGGTTCCGACTATTTACGGGCGTGCACGTACTCCGAAGTGGGAAAAAGCAGGTACTGGGTACTAGTAGTTATACACTGTGCATCTTGAATCGTGTCGGGTCGCTACGATAAGGATTGATACACCTTATGGTGGAACCAACACAGGGTATCTACACGCAAGAGAGGGCCGATTGACATAGACACAAGAGAAATTAATACAAGTAGAGAGCCGATCGATAGGGTGGTAAGGGTACATCTAACACGTTCATGGAAATTAGGCAGATTGAGGTGGAATCCTCATAATAGATGTGCACCTGAAGGCTACCCCAATTGCGGGGATCGGGATCACGTTATCATATTATCATTTTATATAGATTACTAGTTGGGACACTTGTTAGGTGGTGCAGAGAGATATAAAAAATCATAATAATTAAACGGTAGTAGCGAAGCAGAGAAAGAGTAGAGGCGCATTCAATTTATCTTGCCTTGTCATATCTATACTAATTGTATGTTATCTTGTTATCCTTATTTTCACGATATTGTCTTATATTTAGTTTATTCATGTCATGATGCTTTTGCCTATTTATATGCTAAAAGTCACTGGACTTACTGGACTTATGTCTGACCTAGTTGTGTTTCTCCTCTTTTCTTCCGTCCCCCCTAGGTTCGCAGGGAGGAAATGTTACCACTTAGATCAGTTTTCTTTCCAAGTTCGAAGATAGTCGATGTATTGCTTTGGACTCTCTCTTCCACCGCTATGGCTGGTTCATGCTTTATTGGGTAATATCATTGTTATTTTTATGCTTCTTTTATATTTGGACATTTTTAAATCAAGACAGAAGTTCTATGTATTACTTTTAAGTAAGACTGAGAAAACTATTGTAAAAGTTTGACTGAACCAGTTTTTTATAAAATGACTTTATTTTCCGCAGCTTTATTTGTCTGTCTTGTAATTTATCTGCATCTTTTACCTAAATTTCTCCACCAAAGTTAAGGCATTCCCTTTGTGAGTGACCTTAACGGAGGTAGGGTGTTTCACTTGGTATCAGAGCTGAAGGTTACCAGATCAGATAAAAGATTTGAATAATTATTTTCAAAATGGTTTCAAAAGAAGAATTTTCAAAAGAAAAGTTTTGTTTAAACGGCATATTCTCCAAAGCCATATGCACTATCTTTAGATCCTCTGTTTGAATCCTTGTTTCCTTCTTTCCTGAGTCTCCGAGGTTCCTGGCTTTCTGGGAGGTAACCTCATCGCGACATGGTTCTGTAGGCTCGATGAGGCTACGACACCTGTCAAAGGGCGAAAAAGTGCCCAACTTCCATCCATAGTCGTAGTAGTTTCACCTACGGCTAATTCTCTTCCAAGCTTTGTAGGGTTTCCTATGCAATGGAGGCAACATTCGAGAGACTTGTCAACACGGTTCACAAATAAGGTAAAGAGAAAAAGGCCAAAGAGGAAGAATACCAAACAAGGGATTGGAATATAAGAAGGGCGGAGGAAATAATTGATCCCACAACAAGAGAAAGTATCTTCTCTGCGGTATAGCGGGTCATTTAATTATAGGAAGTAAAAGACAAGCGGTTGTTTTCAACATGGTGAGGCAGGGCATCTTATCAAGGATTGCCCAGAGGACAAGGACCAGAACAAAGGTCAGGATTTTAAGGAAGGCAAGTGCATGCTTTCACCGCCAGCGTACCTGAGATAAAGATAGTAAAGTTTAGTTTTTCTTTTTAATCATCTTGTTTGTACTCTTTTTGATTTTAGCACTTTACATTTGCTTATATCTGCTTCCGTAGCTGAGTCTCTGCACCTTATTACTCGTATAATAGAAGATCCCATTATTGTCTCAAATCCGATTGGTAGTTCGGCGCATTCATCTTTGGTTTGTAAGGATTTGAGAATAGCTATGTTAAGCATTAAGTTTAAGTGTAATGCTTATGTTTTTGGTTCCATGGGCTATGGTTTGATTCTAGGCATGGGTCGGTTAGCTTGTAATTGTTAAAGGAGGGTAGTTAGACTTTTTACTTGCCTCGGGAATACCCTTGAGATTTTGTGCGATCTTGAGGGGATCAGTTAGGCTTAGCTACCTAGAATCACTTGATGCATCTATTAATGATTTGCGATCCGTTAGAGTAGTCCATGAGTATGCAAATGTTTTTGATTAGGTTAGGGATTTTCCCCTAAAACTCGAGATAGACTTCCACATATATCTAGTTGACAATGCAAAGACACTTATGCAGTCAACGATAGTTTTTGGAGCAAGATTGGCGAGGATAGCCATAGTCGGTTAGATGCTCAATTGTTTGGTTGTTTTGCTAGTATCATCTGACATAAATCGTTCAAACTCGGAGGAGGTATTCCTTGGGTGCTTGTCTGATATTGGTTTAGGCCTTCGGGGCTTGTACTTGAGGGATGTCGAGTTCGACTAGAATGGTTTCTGTGAGAAATAAATGGTTGTGGCAGGCGCCCTAAGTAAAACGACATTAAGAGAGGTAAAAAGTACATTGCAACCTTTAGCTTTAGACCCTCAGATTTGTGACATGATGGATAAACTAAGTAGAGGATAGACCTCTAATCATCTTAGTATATACACTTAGTATCAGGCCTCACACCTGTTTATCTTGGAAAGATAGTTCGACCACATTGGATACCCTCTAGCATAGTAAGTGATCGAGGTCCTATCTTTAATAGTGGGTTTTGGAAATGAAGGTCAAGAAGCCTCACAATCATGAAGTTAAATTAGTTAAGGTACAATGGAGTGAAGCTCAAGAAGATGCGACTTAGAAGACTGAAGACAAGATACGCGCAGCCTACCTTTTCTTTTTGAGGGTACATCCTTGATCTCTCTTTCCTTAAGTTTATGCATGCTTGTATCTACCTTTTAAGTATATCCTCTCGATCCCATCCTCAATCCTTAGGTAGAAGCCAATAGATGTAAACATGTGTTTGAAACATGTTATGATTGGTGGTTGCAAGTGGTTGCTTGCGGATGCATATACACACATTAAGCACTAGATCGGCTCAGTCACTTTCATATTGCATATGCATGAGTGAATTTTTATATATATGAACCGAAACTTGATGTGTTATCATATGGATGTTGCATTTGTATGAATGATTGTGCACTCATGTAGAATTTATAAAGTACAATTTAGAATAATTACATACATGATGAACTCATGGCACTAACATAATTCGCATTGAGGAGGTCAACTGAACCAGTAGACCACCTGATTTTGCATTAGATAAGTATATGTACACACAATATGCATATGATCATGAAAGCATTAGAGATCTTTTAAGGACAATGCATGCATGTGATTGAATGGTTGAGTATATGGATGTTGGATGTTAGGATATGCATTCTTCTTAACTTAGAGATTTTGGGGACGAAATCCTTTAAGGAGGGGAGAATGTAACACCTCATATTTTCCGAGAATATTAAAAAATAGAATTAAAGAATACTTAATTTTTAAAATGAGAATGAAGGGAAATGGGTTACGCCATTGCGTTCGTCTCGAAATTCTGCTTGGAATAGAGTCCAAATTTTCATAAATCGGACTTTGTATGAGGAAGTTATGCCACTTAGAAGTTTCAGGAATTTGAATAAATTAAAACAGCTCGAATTCAAATCGCACATCTGGGCTGGGCGAGAAATTTCCCGTCCAGGACCCAGGTCGACCAGGGGGTCGACCTGGGTCACATAGGTCGACCAGAGGGTCGACCTGGGGGTCGACATCCCCCTATTTCCAGATCCAAGGCTTGGTTCGTTTTTCTGCATTTGGACGCCCGTTCTGACTAGATTCGTTGATCCCTATGCTATACAAACACCCCTAAGGCAATAGTTTTCTTTACACAACTTCATTACGCCTATACTCTACCCTAATTCATATCAAAATAAATCAAAGACGGGGTTATGGCGCTGAAGTTCTTCGTAGAATCAGTTTTAGAATTCAAGTAGAGATTCAAAGGATAATTCAACGAGTTCAACAACTATTTTCTAAGAATCAAATCTAAATTAGAGAATCGATAATCTACGTCAAGGGATTCAGTGTCAAAAAATAGATTCCATAAATACAAGAATCATTCTCTTTTTTGTAAGTTCAAGTGACTTTCAGATTTAATGACCTAATAGTGATTTTGGCATGTAATGAAATTGATCTAAGCCCATGCTTGATGATAAGACAAATCTTTCAGATTAATTCCTATCTTTCTGTTGAATCAATGATTTACTTGCCTAGGAAGTTACTATTCAATCATGCCTATATTTGTTGGACATCTGATATATAATTCTTTTAGGTTCATGATGTTATTTATATCAGATCTATATGTCTATGAGGTTATTTCTGTCAGTTTGTTTCAGATCTATCTTTGTTATATCTCAATTCTAACAAATATGTAATCCTCTTAGGTCCATAATATTATATTTGACAGATCTACCATTTTTAATGCCTGTTTTATGCCTACTCTCGTTTGTGTTCCTCTTTCTTCCCTTTTATTTTATGAATTTAGATTAACCTCGAATCTTGTCTGAAACTTATTATACGTGTGATTGGAATGCAGTGGTATTGGGGAATTGTCTATTTGGTAATGGTGGAACATAATTTTGTAACTTATGATTTGGGGCATAATCGTCTTTATTGCGAACTTGGGATAATTGGGTATAACATGAAATTGACATTTATTCGGCATAGTTGGGAACATGTATTATGACATGGCTGTTAAGATGAAATTTGGGGTAATTTGACATGAATTATGGAATATGTAATTTGACATATTGAACCAAGAATTGGCATGAACGACAAAGTATGAAATTTGGCATAAAAAACCTAGTTTTGGGCATAAACTGTAAATTAATATATTAAATTTAGCTTGGGCTTAACTATTGATTTAGGACGCCAAACATAATGCGTAGTGATTTTGGGCATGATTATTATTGCAAGTTTGGGAAGAATGGGCCTGATCCTATTTTGAGTAATAACTTGTAATTGGCTTGATCGGACATAACTTGAGAATTGGAACATGACTAGTTTTGGAAAATTTGGTAATTAGCATGTAAAATCTAGATTTGGGTTTATATGGTAAATGTGTAAATTAAAGATGAACATGCCTAACCCGAGGTTAGATTGAGTCATAGGGTAAAACTACCGCAAATCGCCCGGCACATCCAGTAACCACAACAACACCAATCTAATGTGAGAGGTTAGTGCATCATGCCCAATAAAAACTCAAGGTTAGACTGAGTTGTGGTGTAAAACTGCCCAGAACCGCCCGACACATCCAATAACCACAGCAACACATATCTAATATGAGAGGTTGGTGCATTAATAAATCAATTAATGCTAATGAACAAGATGAATGACTAGGGTTAAGATCATAGGAACACTTAAACAATATAACATGAATGACTAGGGTTAAGTTCATTGGAACACTTAAACAATATAATATGAATGACTAGGGTAAAGTTAATGAGAAACACTTAACCAATATAACAAGATGAATGACTAGGGTTAATTTAATAGGAAACACTTAACTTGTATATCATGATGAATGGGAAGGGTTAAGCAATAAGAAACAATTAACCAATATAACTTGATGTGTGGTAAGGTTAAGTTAAAACAAGAGGGCAACACTTAACCAATATAACTTGATTTTTGGTAAGGTTAATGTTACACCCCGAGTTTTCAGTTACCGGTAACTTTACAAATTAAAGTATAATTAATTATAAATGATGTAATTAAGGGAAATGGGTTATGCCATTGCGTTCGTCTTGGAATTCTGCTTGAGATAGAGTCCGAGTTTGCGTAAAACGGATACCGTATGAAGAAGATATGGACGAACGAAGTTGGGCAGGAAAACCAGAAAAGGGTCAGAATGCACTGGCGCACTTGGGAAGTGCACCAGAACAAAATTGCACTGTCACACTTGGGAAGTGTGCCAGTACAATTTTCGCACTGGTGCACCTGCCAAGTGCGCCCAGGCCTGAAACCCTGCTTGGTCAGGCCCTGGCTGGCCTGGTCGGGTTCTGGTCGATTTCTGAGGCTTGGCTGAGTCACTAGGGCTTACATATCGCTTTTTGATTGGCTTCTCTTGAGATGGATGGTCTGGATTTATCTAGCTTCATCGATGGCTCTAATCAGTTTAAAATTCTATAAATACAACTCAAGTCTAACCATAAATTCACAGAAATAATATAATACTAAAGCCGTCATGCTACTGGAAAGAAACTAGGAGTGGCCGTCAGTTAGAAAGCTTAGAGACAAGCCAATACTAAAGTAAAACACGAATCAAAACAATGTTAGTCTACCCAAAGGAAAGCATATCAAATTCAGAATTCAGAATCCAGAATCCAAGTTCGCCGTTCGTTGTAAGTATAGTGATTTTTCCGATGAGTATAAAACTAAGACTTGATTCGATGTAAATTGGAAGTGGAATTGTGCTATTATGTAACGACGATGTTAATTCATATCTACGTATTGAAATGATTGTGTTGCGAATGAAATTGGGATGTTCGTGGTATAATTAAGATTGATGTTGATCCTATTGTACTTTTAGAATGACAACAACATCACAAGCAAGTTGTATAGTTCATGTTTATGTGATTATATAGGTCGTTTGTGTTTAGAACCTCATGTATATACTTTATGCTAGAAATCTTTATGCCTAAATGGTTATGTTCATATACATGCCCCTATGTTTATACAAAAGTTGCAAGATCCTAATTGGATCCATGTCAAGATCCATTTAGTACATGTTTCATGTTGTAACTAGATATGCGACTGGATCTAGTTCACACCCTTGTCATGAAGTTATACGTGTTTATGAAAATGTCATATTCTTGTCATGTGCTAGTGATGTTCGATGTTATGCCTAGATCCAAAAACAAGTTTAGACTTATGTTGTCTAAATCATATGCTAATTCATGTGACACCTATTTGGTTATGCCCTTATTTCAATGCAAATTCACATATATGTAAATTGATTTAGGCTATGTGGCAAATTCACATATATGTATATTGACTATTTTGCAAGTTCACATCTATGACATTCATATTGGCTATTTTGCAAGTTCACACCTATGATGTTCATATTGACTATGCCAAAAATGCCAAGTTTACACCTATGTCATGTTTATGTTTATGAATTCCCTTATGCCTATTTGTGTGCGCTAAATTAGGCTAAGTTTTTAGCCTAATATTATATGTTAAAACTATGCAAACAAAAATTAGGCTAAGATTGTTAGCCTAATGTTTGATCGGTGTAACGTTGGGAATATTAGTAAAACTTGACATAAAATATATGAAATTGGCATGTTTGTCACATGCCAAAATTGGTGGCATTTAAACGGTATAAATTCTTATACCAAAAATGTTAAACTTGGAATGTGGGCCATAACATTTAATTGTTGACAAATTTACATATATTCAGTAATAAAGACAAATATGTAAATTTAGAAAATACGAATATGCTTAACACGAGGTTGGATTGAGTTGTGATGTAAATCTGCCCGGACCCACCCGGCTGTCCAGTAGTCACAACAATACCTATCCAATGTGGGTGGTTAAGCATTGAGCCCAATAAGGACCCGAGGTTAGACTGAGTTACGGTGTAAATCTGCTCGGAAACGACCGGCACATCCAGTAACTATAACAATATCTGTCTAATGTGAGTGGTCGGTGCTTTAAAAGGCTAAGGACTGACAAGTCAGGATGGTAGAGTTAAGTTAACTAAAACACTTAACCAATTCAACATGTTAATGAAATTGATGGGTGGGGTTAGGTAAATACAGACACTTAACCACTTAACATGTTTGACTAGAAAACCCTAATAACGGGGACCCATTGCAGCGGTAACCCAATTATGTATCATGGTACCCTGAAACTAGGCAGGGTGGGGCACTATTACTGGGCTGATTGTAAGCGGTCAAAAGCGATGGCGGTGGGTGCAACACTGTGGGTTCTAACGGAGTGCGGGCGTGCACACACTTCGGAGAAGACAAACAGGGCACTGGGGCACCAGTAGTATAACCTATGCATTCTAAGGATTGTGTCGGGTCGCCACCATGGGACTTGATACACCCCATGGTGGGGCCAGCATAGGTATCTACAATATTTGGGAGCCGTAAGACACATGTAATTATGCGAGTAGGAGCCGATCTTTAGAATAACGGGATCACTTCAACCTCAGCATGGGGTGCCAGTTTAGAACTAATGCTTGTAGGTGCAGAGATATAGTGTGGGGTGCAATAGTATATTCGTTTCAAAACTACTTTACCTTAGTTTATGATACTTTCCTGTTTCCAGTTTATACCTATCATGCCCTTATTATTATTATCATACTGAAGAGTCACTGGACTTACCAGGCTTTATGTCTGACCCTATTTTCTTTCGTCTTCTTTTCTTCTGTTCCCCCCTCAGGTCCACAGGGAGGAAACAACCCAGCATAGTCAGATTCTTTAAAAGCTTCAAGATAGTTGAGGTACGGTTTGGAGTCTCTTTCCCCTGCTATGGCTGTTGGACACACTCTATGGGGATTTATGCAGTTTTAATCACGTTTTATGCTTCTTTATTTAAAAACCAAGACATAAATGATGTTGTAATGTTTTGGAAGTTGTTATGAGACAATTATGGAAATGTGTTGTATGAACAAGTATTTTATGAAATAAAAGTCTTATGTTTTCCGTTGCTTATATATATATATATGTTTATATCTGTCTTGTGTTTTATTTGTGACTTTTACTTTCGAACCTCCACCAAAGTTAAGGCAATCCCTTGTGACTGACCTTAATGGAGAGTGGGGTGTTTCACTTGGTATAAGAGCAAGGTTTACCAGACTAGATAAAAGTTTTTGAAAATATTTTCAAAAAGAAGTTTAAAGAAGCATCTTTTTCAAGAAAAAGTATTGTTTTTTTAAAAGGAATAATTCCCCAGAGCCATATGCACTATACCTCTATTCCTTTGTCTTGAATACTTTCATTTTTGTTCCAGCATGTCTGGAGATCTTAACCTTCCAGAAGGAGTATCGATCCCTGGCTGGTTCCGAAGGTACCTAGAGGCTAGGGCCAATGGAGCGGGCCAAGCAGACATTCCTCCTCCTACGGTGGCACCGGTTCCTCCTCCCCATCCTCCTCCTCGTGGGAACACGTTCGCTAAGACATGTAGAGACTTCAAGGCTATGGGAGGAAAGGAATTTTATGGAACTGAATCGTTTGTAGTAGCAAGGAACTGGCTGAAGGAGACGGAAGATTTATTCGTTATCTTCGAAGTTGATGATATGCAAAAGATACAGCTAGCAGTGTGGTTGCTCAAGGATGAAGCTTCCTATTAGTGGGAAGTTACGCATGCGGAGAGGCCAGTGGAAACATGGGAAGATTCCAGGACAAGGTTTGAGATGAAATTCCTCTCCCAAGCTAAAAGAAGTCTGCAGATGGAGAAGTTCCTAACTCTTAAGCAAGGGAGTATGACGATCAGGGAGTATGTCAATCAGTTTAATCAGTTGGCTAGATTTGGGCTTGATTTAGTAAACACCCAACACAAGAAGGCCTTTCGCTTCGTCAAAGGCCTGAATGAGCCTCTACACAGCCTTGCTATGACCCATATACTCATGGGGGTGACCTATGAAAGCTTGGTGGATATGGCGCTGCTACACGAGGAAGATAAAGGCAAGAAAGATGCAAAGGCGGAAGTGCCTCAAGAAAAGAAGGAGGGCTTACAGGCTAAGAAAACAAACTTCAAGAAAGGCGGGAAGAACAACAAATCCCGTGAAAAGAGAAAGTGCAATTTCTATGGCATTATGGGACATATAGCAAAGGACTGCAGAAAGAAGAAGGCAAAGATGAATGGTGGTGGCTTCAGTTGTGGTGAGACGGGACACTTGGCTAAGGACCGCCCAAAGAAGCGGGGGCAGGGACGGAGGACTGGATCCACCTCAGGCGGACAAGTTCACGCGCTGGTGGCACCTCCACAGGAACGAGGTAGAAATATTTATGTAGAAAGCTTAGTTTATCTGTATGACCATCCAGTTCACAATCTCTTTGATTCTGGTGCATCACACTCCTTTATTTCATTTGCTATAGTAGAATCTCTGCACCTAGACACTAGTATGGTAGAAGATCCCTTGGTTGTTTCAAATCCAATAGGGGGCTCGGCTTATTTGTCGATGGTTTGCTTAGATTTGAAAATCTCTATTCTAAGTGTTGAATTTAGATGAAGTGCCTTTGTTTTGGGCTTCCCAGGGTATGGACCGATCTTAGGCATGGACTGGTTATCCAGTAACGGTGCCATTCTTGATTGTGAGAAAAGAGTAGTTAGGCCCATGACTCGGCTCGGTAACACTCCAGAAATTTATTGTAATCCCTTGAATGCTGTTATGCTTAGTTATCTAGAGTCACTTGATGCTTCTGTTGAGAATTTGCAGTCGGTTAGAGTAGTCCAGGAATATCCGGATGACTTTGAAGTGGTGAAAGGCTTACCTCCGAAGCGGGAAATTGACTTCCGCATATATCTTGTTGATAATGCAAAGCCCGTAGGTCTACCTGTTAGACACATGGCTCCAAAGGAGAGAAAGGAGCTTAGTAAGCAAGTTAAGAAGCTTCTCGAGAAGGGGTTTATAAGGCGGAGTATCTCGGAATGGGGTGCTCCAGTGGTGTTCGCCACCAAAGTAGATGGTTCACTACGTCTTTGTGTGGACTATAGGGAGCTAAACAAGCTGACTAAAAAGAATAGACACCTGCTTCCTAGAATAGATGATCTGTTTGATCAGCTTGTAGGCGTGTCGGTTTTCTCCCAACTTGATCTAGCTACTGGGTTCCATAAGCTAAGGGTAGCTGAAGATAGCCTTGATAAAACGACGTTCAGAACCCAGATAGTTTCTTCGAGTGGCTTGTCATGCCTTTCGGCCTGACAAACGCACCTACTTATTTCGTAGACCTAATGAGAAGGGTGTTCAGAGAATTCCTCAATAAGTTCGTGGTGGTCTACGTAGACGATATTTTGATCTTTTCAAAGAATGAGGAAGAACATGCTCAGCATCTGAAAGAGATCATGGATACTCTCCGTGCACATCAGCTAAAAGCCAAATTCTCCCAGTGCCACTTTTGGGGAGAAGAAGTAAGATTTCTGGGGCGTATAGTGTCCAAAGAGGGGTTGGCTGTGGACTTCGCAAAAGTGGTGGCAGTGCAAGATTGGAAGACACCAAGAAATTCAACCGAAGTCCGAAGCTTTCTTGGGCTAGCCGGTTTTACCGAAAGTTCATTTGGGATTTCGCGAAAATCTCAGCTCCACTAACAAGGCTAACAAAGAAGAATCTGGCGTTCACTTGGGATTTGGACTGCGAATTTGCTTTCCAACGATTAAAAAGGGCTCTCACAACAGCCCCAGTTCTGACTTTGCCGGATGGAAGCAAAATGTTCACAGTATATACAGATGCTTGTGGTACGGGGCTAGGCGCTGTTCTGATGCAAGAAGGGAGGGTAGTAGCTTATGGTGGAAGACAGTTGAAAGTGCATGAAAAGAACTACCCAACCCACGATCTTGAGTTGGCCGCCATCGCCTTTGCGCTTAAGTCTTGGCGCCATTATCTCCTAGGTGAGAAGTTCGAATTATATACTGACCATAAATCGTTGAAGTATCTTTTCTCGCAGAAGGATCTTAACTTGAGGCAACAAAGGTGGATGGAGTTCCTTGCCTCGTATGACTTTGAAATTTCCTATACTCCTGGAACGTAGTAGCAGACGCGTTGAGTAGAAAGAAACTGACCCAAAGCCCTCTCTTTGTAGAAAGGCAAAGCTTGGAGTATATAGCCAGTTTTGACTTTAGTCCCTCCTCAGATTCTATACCTAGTTTGTTGGCATCCCTCGAAGTACGACCGACTCTTTTAGACTCTATAGGGGTCACACTACGAGAAAACCCTCAGCTTGCGGATGTGATTGATAAACTAATTAGGGGTGAAACTTCCAGTCACCTCAATAGATATTCCGTCGATGATAAGGGTTGGCTAAGGCGAGATGGAAGACTATGCATCCCACAAGCTAGGTCTAGTGAAGAAGGTTCTCGAGGAGACCCATCATTCCAAGATGACAATACACTCAGGTGGAGACAAGATGTACAAGGACGTAAAGAGAGTTTCCTATTGGAACGGCATGAAGAAGGACGTGGCAGATTTCGTTTCTAAGTGTGTGACATGCTAACAGGTCAAGGCGGAACAAAAGAAACCTGGAGGACTGCTTCATCCTTTAGACGTCCCGCAGTGGAAGTGGGATAGCATTTCAATGGACTTCATTGACGGGTTGCCTAGGTCAAGAAGAGGTAATACTAGCATTTGGGTAATAGTGGACAGGTTTACTAAAAGCGCCCACTTTATACCTATCAAGAGTAGAAGGACTGCTTTGTCTCTAGCTTCTCTATATCTCAAGGAAGTAGTTCGACTCCATGGAATACCCTCCAGCATAGTGAGTGACAGAGACCCCATCTTCACGAGAGAATTTTGGCGGAGTCTGCAAGAAGCTGTCGGCACACAGTTATGCTTGATCACGGCCTATCACCCCGAAACTGATGGTCAGACAGGAAGGGTGAATAGAGTACTAGAAGATCTTCTGAGACTGTGCGTTCTTGACTTCAGAGGGACTTGCGAGGATCACCTTCCTTTAGTGGAATTCGCCTACAACAACAGTTACCAAGCCACCATCGGTATGGCGCCCTTCGAAGCTTTGTATGGAAGGCCTTGCCGATCACCAACTTGTTGGTGGGAGTCTACTGACAAGATTATACTTGGGCCAAACATGATTAGAGAGACTTCAGAAAAAGTGGATTTGATACGAAGGAGAATGAAGACTGCCTAAAACAGACAGAAATCCTACGCCGACAAAAGAAGGACCGACCTTGAGTTTGAGGTTAGGGACAGGGTTTTCCTTAAGGTATTTCACTTAAGGAACGTCGTTCGCTTTGGATCCGTAGGGAAGCTAGCACCAAGATTTGTAGGACCGTTCCCTATCATCAAGAAGATTGGGAAAATGGCTTATAGAGTAGATCTGCCTGAAAGGTTGGCTGGAATTCACAACGCCTTTCACGATTCTCATCTCCGGAAATGTCTACATGAATCAGCGGAAGTGGTGGAGCCAAGCATTCTAGAAGAAGCCGAAGTGGAACGCGAAGCAACTGTGAGGAAAGTTCCAACTCGAATCGTAGGAACTGAAGTGAAAAAGCTATGAAACCGCAAAGTCAAGCTCGTTAAGGTTCAGTGGACCGACGCCGAGGAAGACGCGACTTGGGAAACTGAGGATAGAATACGCTCGGCCTACCCTTTTCTTTTTGAGGGTACATCTTTGACCTCTCTTTTTCCATAAGTTGTGCTTATATCTATCTTTTTAGGTATATCTTCTCGATATAATCTTTTATCCTTATTCAGAAACCCCTTTGGATGTAAACATGTATTTGAAACATGTTATGGTTGATGGCTGCAAGTGGTTGCAAGTGGTCGCTCGTGGATGCATATACACACACAACCTGGGTTTTATATCGGCTTAGTCACTTCATACTGCATGTGCATATATGTATTCGTATTTGTATGTGGTTGAAACTTGATATGTTGTCATATGGATGTCGCATTTGTATTGATGTTTGCGCACTCATGTAGGATTATGAATAAGGACAAAAATGCATACGTAATGGACTCATGAAACTTACATGATTTGCATTAAGGAGGTCAACTGGATCAGTAGACCGCCTGATTTTGCATTAGTTGAGGACATATACACACACAGTGCATCTAGTCATAAAGCATTAGAAGTCTTTTAAGAACAATGGACGCCTGTGTTTGATGGTTGAGTAGATGGACAATTGGATGTTAGGACTTAAGTTCTCCTAGTCTTGAAGATTTCGGGGACGAAATCCTTTAAGGAAGAGAGAATGTAACACACCGAGTTTTCTGTTACCGGTAACTTTACAAATTAAAGTATAATTAATTATAAATGATGTAATTAAGGGAAATGGGTTATGCAATTGCGTTCGTCTTGGAATTCTGCTTGAGATAGAGTCCGAGTTTGCGTAAAACGGATACCGTATGAAGAAGATATGGACGAACGAAGTTGGGCAGGAAAACCAGAAAAGGGTCAGAATGCACTGGCGCACTTGGGAAGTGCACCAGAACAAAATTGCACTGTCACACTTGGGAAGTGTGCCAGTACAATTTTCGCACTGGTGCACCTGCCAAGTACGCCCAGGCCTGAAACCCTGCTTGGTCAGGCCCTGGCTGGCCTGTTCGGGTTCTGGTCGATTTCTGAGGCTTGGCTGAGTCACTAGGGCTTACATATCGCTTTTTGATTGGCTTCTCTTGAGATGGATGGTCTGGATTTATCTAGCTTCATCGACGGCTCTAATCAGTTTAAAATTCTATAAATACAACTCAAGTCTAACCATAAATTCACAGAAATAATATAATACTAAAGCCGTCATGCTACTGGAAAGAAACTAGGAGTGGCCGTCAGTTAGAAAGCTTAGAGACAAGCCAATACTAAAGTAAAACACGAATCAAAACAATGTTAGTCTACCCAAAGGAAAGCATATCAAATTCAGAATTTAGAATCCAGAATCCAAGTTCGCCGTTCGTTGTAAGTATAGTGATTTTTCCGATGAGGATAAAACTAAGACTTGATTCGATGTAAATTGGAAGTGGAATTGTGCTATTATGTAACGACGATGTTAATTCATATCTACGTATTGAAATGATTGTGTTGCGAATGAAATTGGGATGTTCGTGGTATAATTAAGATTGATGTTGATCCTATTGTACTTTTAGAATGACAACAACATCACAAGCAAGTTGTATAGTTCATGTTTATGTGATTATATAGGTCGTTTGTGTTTAGAACCTCATGTATATACTTTATGCTAGAAATCTTTATGCCTAAATGGTTATGTTCATATACATGCCCCTATGTTTATACAAAAGTTGCAAGATCCTAATTGGATCCATGTCAAGATCCATTTAGTACATGTTTCATGTTGTAACTAGATATGCGACTGGATCTAGTTCACACCCTTGTCATGAAGTTATACATGTTTATGAAAATGTCATATTCTTGTCATGTGCTAGTGATGTTCGATGTTATGCCTAGATCCAAAAACAAGTTTAGACTTATGTTGTCTAAATCATATGCTAATCCATGTGACACCTATTTGGTTATGCCCTTATTTCAATGCAAATTCACATATATGTAAATTGATTCAGGCTATGTGGCAAATTCACATATATGTATATTGACTATTTTGCAAGTTCACATCTATGACATTCATGTTGGCTATTTTGCAAGTTCACACCTATGATGTTCATATTGACTATGCCAAAAATGCCAAGTTTACACCTATGTCATGTTTATGTTTATGAATTCCCTTATGCCTATTTGTGTGCGCTAAATTAGGCTAAGTTTTTTTGCCTATTATTATATGTTAAAACTATGCAAACAAAAATTAGGCTAAGATTGTTAGCCTAATGTTTGATCGGGGTAACGTTGGGAATATTAGTAAAACTTGACATAAAATATATGAAATTGGCATGTTTGTCACATGCCAAAATTGGTGGCATTTAAACGGTATAAATTCTTATACCAAAAATGTTAAACTTGGAATGTGGGCCATAACATTTAATTGTTGACAAATTTACATATATTCAGTAATAAAGACAAATATGTAAATTTAGAAAATACGAATATGCTTAACACGAGGTTGGATT
Organism: Allium sativum; assembly: GCA_030737875.1. Lineage (NCBI taxonomy): Eukaryota > Viridiplantae > Streptophyta > Magnoliopsida > Asparagales > Amaryllidaceae > Allium > Allium sativum. Next base: position 34,635,536 of record JASFAX010000020.1, on the reverse strand, counting down.
GAGTTGTGATGTAAATCTGCCCGGACCCACCCGGCTGTCCAGTAGTCACAAAAATACCTATCCAATGTGGGTGGTTAAGCATTGAGCCCAATAAGGACCCGAGGTTAGACTGAGTTACGGTGTAAATCTACTCGGAAACGACCGGCACATCCAGTAACTATAACAATATCTGTCTAATGTGAGTGGTCGGTGCTTTAAAAGGCTAAGGACTGACAAGTCAGGATGGTAGAGTTAAGTTAACTAAAACACTTAACCAATTCAACATGTTAATGAAATTGATGGGTGGGGTTAGGTAAATACAGACACTTAACCACTTAACATGTTTGACTAGAAAACCCTAATAACGGGGACCCATTGCAGCGGTAACCCAATTATATATCATGGTACCCTGAAACTAGGCAGGGTGGGGCACTATTACTGGGCTGATTGTAAGCGGTCAAAAGCGATGGCGGTGGGTGCAACACTGTGGGTTCTAACGGAGTGCGGGCGTGCACACACTTCGGAGAAGACAAATAGGGCACTGGGGGCACCAGTAGTATAACCTATGCATTCTAAGGATTGTGCCGGGTCGCCACCATGGGACTTGATACACCCCATGGTGGGGCCAGCATAGGTATCTACAATATTTGGGAGCCGTAAGACACATGTAATTATGCGAGTAGGAGCCGATCTTTAGAATAATGGGATCACTTCAACCTCAGCATGGGGTGCCAGTTTAGAACTAATGCTTGTAGGTGCAGAGATATAGTGTGGGGTGCAGTAGTATATTCGTTTCAAAACTACTTTACCTTAGTTTATGATACTTTCCTGTTTCCAGTTTATACCTATCATGCACTTATTATTATTCTCATACTGAAGAGTCATTGGACTTACCAGGCTTTATGTCTGACCCTATTTTCTTTCGTCTTCTTTTCTTCTGTTCCCCCCCAGTTCCACAGGGAGGAAACAACCCAGCATAGTCAGATTCTTTAAAAGCTTCAAGATAGTTGAGGTACGGTTTGGAGTCTCTTTCCCCTGCTATGGCTGTTGGATACACTCTATGGGGATTTATGCAGATTTAATCACGTTTTATGCTTCTTTATTTAAAAACCAAGACATAAATGATGTTGTAATGTTTTGGAAGTTGTTATGAGACAATTATGGAATTGTGTTGTATGAACAACTATTTTATGAAATAAAAGTCTTATGTTTTCCGCTGCTTATACATATATATATATATATATGTTTGTATCTGTCTTGTGTTTTATTTGTGACTTTTACTTTCAAACCTCCACCAAAGTTAAGGAAATCTCTTGTGAGTGACCTTAATGGAGAGTGGGGTGTTTCACTTGGTATAAGAGCAAGGTTTACCAGACTAGATAAAAGTTTTTGAAACTATTTTCAAAAAGAAGTTTAAAGAAGCATCTTTTTCAAGAAAAAGTATTGTTTTTTTTAAAAGGAATAATTCCCCAGAGCCATATGCACTATACCTCTATTCCTTTGTCTTGAATACTTTCATTTTTGTTCCAGCATGTCTGGAGATCTTAACCTTCCAGAAGGAGTATCGATCCCTGGCTGGTTCCGAAGGTACCTAGAGGCTAGGGCCAATGGAGCGGGCCAAGCAGACATTCCTCCTCCTACGGTGGCACCGGTTCCTCCTCCCCATCCTCCTCCTCGTGGGAACACGTTCGCTAAGACATGTAGAGACTTCAAGGCTATGGGAGGAAAGGAATTTTATGGAACTGAATCGTTTGTAGTAGCAAGGAACTGGCTGAAGGAGACGGAAGATTTATTCGTTATCTTCGAAGTTGATGATATGCAAAAGATATAGCTAGCAGTGTGGTTGCTCAAGGACGAAGCTTCCTATTAGTGGGAAGTTACGCATGCGGAGAGGCCAGTGGAAACATGGGAAGATTCCAGGACAAGGTTTAAGATGAAATTCCTCTCCCAAGCTGAAAGAAGTCTGCAGATTGAGAAGTTCCTAACTCTTAAGCAAGGGAGTATGACGATCAGGGAGTATGTCAATCGGTTTAATCAGTTGGCTAGATTTGGGCTTGATTTAGTAAACACCCAACATAAGAAGGCATTTCGCTTCGTCAAAGGCCTGAATGAGCCTCTACATAGCCTTGCTATGACCCATATACTCATGGGGGTGACCTATGAAAGCTTGGTGGATATGGCGCTGCTACACGAGGAAGATAAAGGCAAGAAAGATGCAAAGGCTGAAGTTCCTCAAGAAAAGAAGGAGGGCTTACAGGCTAAGAAAACAAACTTCAAGAAAGGCGGGAAGAACAACAAATCCCGTGAAAAGAGAAAGTGCAATTTCTATGGCATTATGGGACATATAGCAAAGGACTGCAGAAAGAAGAAGGCAAAGATGAATGGTGGTTGCTTCAGTTGTGGTGAGACGGGACACTTGGCTAAGGACCGCCCAAAGAAGCGGGGGCAGGGACGGAGGACTGGATCCACCTCAGGCGGACAAGTTCACGCGCTGGTGGCACCTCCACAGGAACGAGGTAGAAATATTTCTGTAGAAAGCTTAGTTTATCTGTATGATCATCCAGTTCACAATCTCTTTGATTCTGGTGCATCACACTCCTTTATTTCATTTGCTATAGTAGAATCTCTGCACCTAGACACTAGTATGGTAGAAGATCCCTTGGTTGTTTCAAATCCAATAGGGGGCTCGGCTTATTTGTCGATGGTTTGCTTAGATTTGAAAATCTCTATTCTAAGTGTTGAATTTAGATGAAGTGCCTTTGTTTTGGGCTTCCCAGGGTATGGACTGATCTTAGGCATGGACTGGTTATCCAGTAACGGTGCCATTCTTGATTGTGAGAAAAGAGTAGTTAGGCCCATGACTCAGCTCGGTAACACTCCAGAAATTTATTGTAATCCCTTGAATGCTGTTATGCTTAGTTATCTAGAGTCGCTTGATGCTTCTGTTGAGAATTTGCAGTCGGTTAGAGTAGTCCGGGAATATCCGGATGACTTTGAAGTGGTGAAAGGCTTACCTCCGAAGCGGGAAATTGACTTCTGCATATATCTTGTTGATAATGCAAAGCCCGTAGGTCTACCTGTTAGACACATGGCTCCAAAGGAGAGAAAGGAGCTTAGTAAGCAAGTTAAGGAGCTTCTCGAGAAGGGGTTTATAAGGCGGAGTATCTCGGAATGGGGTGCTCCAGTGGTGTTCACCACCAAAGTAGATGGTTCACTACGTCTTTGTGTGGACTATAGGGAGCTAAACAAGCTGACTAAAAAGAATAGACACCTGCTTCCTAGAATAGATGATCTGTTTGATCAGCTTGTAGGTGTGTCGGTTTTCTCCCAACTTGATCTAGCTACTGGGTTCCATAAGCTAAGGGTAGCTGAAGATAGCCTTGATAAAACGACGTTCAGAACCCAGATAGTTTCTTCGAGTGGCTTGTCATGCCTTTCGGCCTGACAAACGCACCTGCTTATTTCGTAGACCTAATGAGAAGGGTGTTCAGAGAATTCCTCAATAAGTTCTTGGTGGTCTACGTAGACGATATTTTGATCTTTTCAAAGAATGAGGAAGAACATGCTCAGCATCTGAAAGAGATCATGGATACTCTCCGTGCACATCAGCTAAAAGCCAAATTCTCCCAGTGCCACTTTTGGGGAGAAGAAGTAAGATTTCTGGGGCGTATAGTGTCCAAAGCGGGGTTGGCTGTGGACTTCGCAAAAGTGGTGGCAGTGCAAGATTGGAAAACACCAAGAAATTCAACCGAAGTCCGAAGCTTTCTTGGGCTAGCCGGTTTTACCGAAAGTTCATTTGGGATTTCGCGAAAATCTCAGCTCCACTAACAAGGCTAACAAAGAAGAATCTGGCATTCACTTGGGATTTGGACTGCGAATTTGCTTTCCAACGATTAAAAAGGGCTCTCACAACAGCCCCAGTTCTGACATTGCCGGATGGAAGCAAAATGTTCACAGTATATACAGATGATTGTGGTACGGGGCTAGGCGATGTTCTGACGCAAGAAGGGAGGGTAGTAGCTTATGGTGGAAGACAATTGAAAGTGCATGAAAAGAACTACCCAACCCACGATCTTGAGTTGGCCGCCATCGCCTTTGCGCTTAAGTCTTGGCGCCATTATCTCCTAGGTGAGAAGTTCGAATTATATACTGACCATAAATCGTTGAAGTATCTTTTCTCGCAGAAGGATCTTAACTTGAGGCAACAAAGGTGGATGGAGTTCCTTGCCTCGTATGACTTTGAAATTTCCTATACTCCTGGAACGTAGTAGCAGATGCGTTGAGTAGAAAGAAACTGACCCAAAGCCCTCTCTTTGTAGAAAGGCAAAGCTTGGAGTATATAGCCAGTTTTGACTTTAGTCCCTCCTCAGATTCTATAACTAGTTTGTTGGCATCCCTCGAAGTACGGCCAACTCTTTTAGACTCTATAGGGGTCACACTACGAGAAAACCCTCAGCTTGCGGATGTGATTGATAAACTAATTAGGGGTGAAACTTCCAGTCACCTCAATAGATATTCCGTCGATGATAAGGGTTGGCTAAGGCGAGATGGAAGACTATGCATCCCACACGCTAGGTCTAGTGAAGAAGGTTCTCGAGGAGACCCATCATTCCAAGATGACAATACACTCAGGTGGAGACAAGATGTACAAGGACGTAAAGAGAGTTCCCTATTGGAACGGCATGAAGAAGGACGTGGCAGATTTCGTTTCTAAGTGTGTGACATGCTAACAGGTCAAGGCGGAACAAAAGAAACCTGGAGGACTGCTTCATCCTTTAGACGTCCCGCAGTGGAAGTGGGATAGCATTTCAATGGACTTCATTGACGGGTTGCCTAGGTCAAGAAGAGGCAATACTAGCATTTGGGTAATAGTGGACAGGTTTACTAAAAGCGCCCAATTTATACCTATCAAGAGTAGAAGGACTGCTTTGTCTCTAGCTTCTCTATATCTCAAGGAAGTAGTTCGACTCCATGGAATACCCTCCAGCATAGTGAGTGACAGAGACCCCATCTTCACGAGAGAATTTTGGCGGAGTCTGCAAGAAGCTGTCGGCACACAGTTATGCTTGATCACGGCCTATCACCCCGAAACTGATGGTCAGACAGGAAGGGTGAATAGAGTACTAGAAGATCTTCTGAGACTATGCGTTCTTGACTTCAGAGGGACTTGCGAGGATCACCTTCCTTTAGTGGAATTCGCCTACAACAACAGTTACCAAGCCACCATCGGTATGGCGCCCTTCGAAGCTTTGTATGGAAGGCCTTGCCGATCACCAACTTGTTGGTGGGAGTCTACTGACAAGATTATACTTGGGCCAAACATGATTAGAGAGACTTCAGAAAAAGTGGATTTGATACGAAGGAGAATGAAGACTGCCTTAAACAGACAGAAATCCTATGCTGATAAAAGAAGGACCGACCTTGAGTTTGAGGTTAGGGACAGGGTTTTCCTTAAGGTATTTCACTTAAGGAACGTCGTTCGCTTTGGATCCGTAGGAAAGCTAACACCAAGATTTGTAGGACCGTTACCTATCATCAAGAAGATTGGGAAAATGGCTTATAGAGTAGATCTGCCTGAAAGGTTGGCTGGAATTCACAACGCCTTTCACGATTCTCATCTCCGGAAATGTCTACATGAATCAGCGGAAGTGGTGGAGCCAAGCATTCTAGAAGAAGCCGAAGTGGAACGCGAAGCAACTGTGAGGAAAGTTCCAACTCGAATCGTAGGAACTGAAGTGAAAAAGCTATGAAACCGCAAAGTCAAGCTCGTTAAGGTTCAGTGGAGCGACGCCGAGGAAGACGCGACTTGGGAAACTGAGGATAGAATACGCTCGGCCTACCCTTTTCTTTTTGAGGGTACATCTTTGACCTCTCTTTTTCCATAAGTTGTGCTTATATCTATCTTTTTAGGTATATCTTCTCGATATAATCTTTTATCCTTATTTAGAAACCCCTTTGGATGTAAACATGTATTTGAAACATGTTATGGTTGATGGCTGCAAGTGGTTGCAAGTGGTTGCTAGTGGTCGCTCGTGGATGCATATACACACACAACCTGGGTTTTATATCGGCTTAGTCACTTCATACTGCATGTGCATGTATGTATTCGTATTTGTATGTGGTTGAAACTTGATATGTTGTCATATGGATGTCGCATTTGTATTGATGTTTGCGCACTCATGTAGGATTATGAATAAGGACAAAAATGCATACGTAATGGACTCATGAAACTTACATGATTTGCATTAAGGAGGTCAACTGGATCAGTAGACCGCCTGATTTTGCATTAGTTGAGGACATATACACACACAGTGCATCTAATCATAAAGCATTAGAAGTCTTTTAAGAACAATGGACGCCTGTGTTTGATGGTTGAGTAGATGGACGATTGGATGTTAGGACTTAAGTTCTCCTAGTCTTGAAGATTTCGGGGACGAAATCCTTTAAGGAAGAGAGAATGTAACACACCGAGTTTTCTGTTACCGGTAACTTTACAAAATAAAGTATAATTAATTCTAAATGATGGAATTAAGGGAAATGGGTTATGCCATTGCTTTCGTCTAGGAATTCTGCTTGAGATAGAGTCCGAATTTGCGTAAAACGGATAACGTATGAATAAGATATGGACGAACGAAGTTGGGCAGAAAAACCAGAAACGGGTCAGAATGCACTGGCGCACTTGGGAAGTGCGCCAGTACAATTTTAGCACTGGCGCACCTGCCAAGTACGCCCATGCCTGAAACCCTGCTTGGTCAGGCCCTGGCTGGCCTGGTCGGGTTCTGGTCGATTTCTGAGGCTTGGCTGCGTCACTAGGGCTTCCATGTCGCTTTCTGACTGGCTTCTCTTGAGATGGATGGCCTGGATTCACTCTAGCTTCATTGACGGCTCTAATCAGTTTAAAATTATATAAATACAACTCAAGTCTAACCATAAATTCATAGAAATAATATAATACTAAAGCCGTCATGCTGCTGGAAAGACACTAGGAGTGGCCGTCAGTTAGAAAGCTTAGAGACAAGCCAATACTAAAGTAAAATACGAATCAAAATGTAACACCCCACATCCGTTAGTGTCACTCACAAAGGGAATTCACTAAGTTCTGTGAAGTATTATGGGTAAAAGATGCAAATAAATTACAAGACAGATAAATAAAGCAGCGGAAAAGTGAATAAAACTTTATTTCATTTATAAACAGGTTGTACAAAGGTTGTTTTCCAACAACAAAGTATCTATCTTGTTTAACAAAATAAAGAAGTATAAATATACAATGATATTCCCCAATAAAACATTAGCCAGCCATAGCGGTGGAAAAGAGAGTCCGTAGCAGCAAATCCAAGAGTCTTCAAGGTTGGAAAGAGTAACAGGTCCATACAAATCTAAGCTATTCCCTCCCTGACTACCTGGGGGGGGGGGGGACGGAAGAAAAAAAGACGAAAGAAAACATAGAGTCAGACATAAAGCCTGGTAAGCCTAGTGGTGCTTCGGTATATGAATAAGGAAAAGGACATGACAGACATAAACTGAAAATGGGAAAATACCATAAACTAAGGCAAAGCAATTTAGAATCGAAATTACTATCGCACCCCATACTAATCTCAACACCACCTAACTAGTATCCCAACTAGTAATCTGTATAAAATGATAACATGATCCCAGTCCCCGTAACTGTGGTTGCCATCAGGCGCACATTTATTTATTACCTAGATTTAATCTATGGTTTTCTATCGAGTGTTCCCTAGATTCAACTAGAGTTTATGCGACTTGTCAAATACTTCTCGGATTCAGGATTTATTCCACCTAGGTCCACTAGGGATTATGCTACCTGTCGAACGATGCCCCTAGTCTAGGACACACTACCTAGAGTGGTATATGTTCCTAGACTTTCCCCACGTATGTGTCGCGAATCATTTATCGCTGTCTAGATGCACATGTCCAGAAATGTGCGACCCGAGTCCCGTAGCAAGGCTATTCTAGAAACACGGAACTCGCTCGGGAGCGTTCAGATATCTGCCGATGCAGATGATAAGGTCTGTTTTTCTACCAGTGGTTATGGTCCCACGTGACCCCTCCCTCAACTAATGAAAGGTAATCCAAGAAAATCAAGCACGAGAACTATGATCCTGCCACCTATGCCCCACTTTCCTATTGGCCAGCCTCACCCATAAGTATATAGCAAGTATATGGTCTGTTGGGAGTTCTCTGCCTTTCCGCATGCGTACTACGATTGACTCAAGATGGTAGGTAGACGATGAGTCGCTATCACAGGGCTACTGGTCTCGTCGAACCACGCTGGTCCATTCCAGTGTTTAGGTTGCCTTAAATTGCAACCAAGGCATACCCATGGTTCTTCTGACGCAGACCTTAACCTCTGTGAGCCCAGGCGGATCATCTGCAACCTCACAGAGGATACCAAGAGTACCCTCACGTCCCCCGAAGCTACGTTCTTCGAAACCCAGTCCGCTGGAGCCTTTTTCGAAATCGGATAAACGTTTGCCCCTTCTCATGCACTTGTCAAGCGATGATCTACCGTATCGGGTTATTCATCTATTATGGACCGGCTTAGTTTTCTTGACTAAGAATTATTACTTAGTTGTTCTCAACTAAGGTTTACCACTTAGTTTCTTTTCCCATAAATTTTGTTAACTAAGGTTTATCACTTAGTTTCTTTAACTAGTGATTTCAACTTAGCTCCCATTCTCAATTGTTTATTAACTAGGGTTTACTACTTAGCCTTCTTTCTCGTCAAGTTGGATTGGTTAAGCGTCATTAGTCAATTCAGGTTAGCTTAACCTATTCTTTTGTCATATTAATCTGGCTAAGTGTTATCAATAGTTCATGTTGACTTAACCCTATCGCAAACCAAGTTATATTGGTTAAGTATTTCTTATTACTTAACCCTACCCATTCATCTTGTATTGGTTAAGTGTCCCTTTTATCCTAACCTTGCCCATCTGTTTTAACTAACATGTTCTAACAGTTAAGTGTTCCCTTAGTTAACTTAACCCTAACATCTGTTTAATTAACATGTTCTAATGGTTAGGTATTGTCCCTTCATGTTTCAACTTAACCCTGTTCAATTTATCACACTATGATGGTTAAGTGTTCCAAGTTTACTTAACCCTAAATTGGCTAAGTGTATTTACTTAACCTTACCCCCTTATCTAGCTAACGTGTTGCAATGGTTAAGTATTCTAAATTTACTTAACCTCACCCACTTATCTAATTATCAGGTTATAATGGTTAATTGTCCTGAATTTACTTAACCTCACCCTCTAGTCTAGTTAATATGTTAAATTGGTTAAGTATATTAACTTTACTTAACCTCACCTTCTAGTCTAGTTAACATGTTAAATTGGTTAAGTGTTTTTACTTTACTTAACCTCACCTTCTAGTCTAGTTAACATGTTAAATTGGCTAAATGTTTTCTTAGTTACTTAACCCCTACAAGTCTTGTCTGGTTAACATGTTAAGGTGGTTAAGTGTTTTAGTTAACTTAACCCTAACATCTGTCCTTAGCCTCTTAGAGCACCTGACCACTGACATTAGACAGACATTGCTACGGTTACTGGATGTGCCAATCGGTTCTGGGCAGGTTTTCACCGTAGCTCAGTCTAACCTCGGGTCATTATTGGGCTCAATGCTTAACCACCCACATTGGATAGGTATTGTTGTGACTACTGGACAGCCGGGCGCGTCCGGGCAGGTTTACATCACAACTCAATCCAACCTCGAGGTAAGCATACTCGTATTTTCTAGATTTACATATTTGACACTTTTCATTTTTATATGTAAATGTTAATGGCCCAATTATCCAAATTCACTAATTTTGGGTATAATTTATACCGCTTAAATGTCATTGTCGTTGGCATGTGTCAAACATGCCAACATATATTTTCATGTTTTACAACCAACGTTCTTACCCCCGTTTGTAAGCTCGCAACATTATAACAAATGTTGGGCTCGGCACAATTTAGCCCAACTTTATAAACGTGGGAAAAGGGGAAATCAAGCACATATAACATTTTACAATACATAAAGGTGTGTGGCGCATGAACTTGCAATTTAGCGATTCAACATAAATTATGGGTCATGTGAACTTGCATTCAAATCAAAGTATAACTAAGTAGGTGACCTATAAAATGGCATAGTTTAGGCTTATACAAACTCGTGTTTAAACATGGTTTTATACGCATATAACTAGGCATAATGTCAAACACCAAACTAGCATAAAAATGTCCACTTTTTGACATAACCCAAAGGTGTAAACTAACTTTACATCAAATACCCTATTTCAACATGAAACTAGTATAATTTATGTAACCAAATGGTACTTGCATAAACCCAGTTATCACTTGCAAATAAACACAATAATGTATACAAAGGTTTTGAATCATGTAGGCATAAAAGGTTTCAACTTGGAACATGTTTACATGGGTCTCAACTTAGGCCTAAAAAAAAGAATGTATGCTAACCACATTAATTATATAGCATAAAGAAGTCAATTCTAGTGTTTTACTACAAACTTGCAAGTGATATTTATTTTCATATACAAATGTCAATAGGCTCACATCAACCAATTTATGCCATAAACACCTAGTACAAAATGTGACAAAATCAACGCAATACATAGAATTTACATCAATATTTTACAATAGTAAAACCCCGATTTCATTTACATCGAATCACATCGAAATTTCTATTCATATTTAGAAAACCACTATACTTACAACGGGCGCTGAAACTTGTTTTCTGGTTTCTGTTATTCAGAATTTGCAAAGCTTTCCCTTGGAGTAGAAAACATTGCGTAGAAATTAGGTTAGACTTTTGTTTCTTGAATCGTTGTTCGTCTCTTTTCAAGCAGAGGCTCTCCTTAGTTTTCTTCTGACATCATGGCGGCTCAAGTTCTTATTTTTTTGTGAATTTTAGTTGGAGACCTAGGGTGTTTTTATAGAGTTGCAAGTTAATTAGAGCCCTCGATGAAGCCAGGGTTAATCAAAGCCATCCGTTCTAAAGTGAAGCCAATCAAAAGAAGACAACTCAGCCCTAGTGACAAGAGCAGGCCCAGAAATTAGACACAGGGCCTAACCAGACAAACCAGGCCGATCAGGCATGTCGACACCCAGGTCGACACTATGGTCGACCTGGGGGTGACCTGGTCGACACCATGGTCGACCTAGGGGAGACCAGGTCGAAACCATAGTCGACCTGGTGGTGACCAGGTCGACACCATGGTCGACCCTATGGTCGACCTGGTCCCTGGGCGGGAATTTTCCCGCCCAGCCTAGTTTGAGCTTACTTTTAAAATTTTGAATTTCGTTCTGAACTGTTTTGAATTTTAAACTGAATTCTGAAATTTTGGAAGGCCATAACTCCTTCGTACGGAGTCCGATTTACGCAAACTCGGACTCTATCTCTAGCAAAATTCCGAGACGAACGTAACGGCGTAACCTATTTCCCTTAATTCCCACATTTAGAATTAACTATACTTTAATTTGTGAAACTCGATGTTACAGAACTATGGGGTGTTACATTCTCCCCCTCTTAAAAGGATTTCGTCCCCGAAATCTTCAAGTTAGGAAGAATGTGTCCTACCACCCAATCACCCATCTACTCTACCATTCAATCATAGGCATCCACTGTCCTTAAAAGACTTCTAATGCTTCGTGATCATATGCATAGTGTGTACATGTCCTTATCTAATGCAGAAATCAGCTGGTCTACTGATTCAGTTGACCTCCTTAATGCGAATCATGTAAGTGTCATGAATCCATTATGTATGCAAAATTTTCCTACTCATAATTCTATATGAGTGCACAACTATTCATACAAATGCGACGACCATATGACAACCTATCAAGTTTCAGCCATATACAAATGAGAATATATATATATATATATAAATATATATATGTATAAATATGCATATGCAATATGAAGTGACTGAGTCGTTCTAGCGCATATGGTGTGTATATGCATCCATGAGCAACCACTTGCAACCATCAATCATAAAATGTTTCAAATACATGTTTCAAATACACGTTTGCATCCATTGGCTTCTACCTAAGCATCGATGATATGTCCTAGAGGATATACCTTAAAAGCTAGAAATAAGTAGGCATAAAACTCCTAGAGAAAGGATATACCCTTTAGAAAAAGGGTATGATGCACGTTTCTAGTCTTCAGTCTTCTAAGTCGCATTTTCTTGAGCTTCTCTGTACCGTACCTTATCTAGTTAATCTTCATGATTGTGAAGCTTCTTGACCTCCATTTCCAAAACTGTCATTGATCGGATAACTGGCTTTTCATTGTCAACTGGATATATGCAGAAGTCTACCCCGCATTTTAGGGGTAAACCCGTAACCTAATCAAAACATCTGCGTACTCATGGACTATTCTAACGGATTGCAAATCGTCGATAAATGTATTAAGCGATTCTAGATAGCTAAGCCTAACTGATCCTTTTAGGGTCACATAATCTCGAGGGTATTTCCAAGTCAAGTCAAAAAGTCTAACTTTCAAAATTACTAGCCAACCAACCCATGCCTAGGATCAACTCATAGCCCATGGAACCAAAACATTACACTTAAACTCAACACTTAGTGTGGCCGTTCTCAAATCCCTACAAACCAAAGGAAAACAGGCCGAACCACCAATTTGGATCTGAGACTAATTCGGATCTTCTACTATACAAGTACCTAGGTGTAGAGACTCAACTATGGAAGCAGGTATAAACGAATGCGAAGCGCTAAGATCAAAAGAGTACTAAACGGTTGATCAAATGAAAAGATAAACTTTTCCAATGGAGACTTTTACTATCTCTCTCCCAAGTATTCTGGTGGTGAAAGTACGCACTCGTCCTCCTGAAAATCCTTTCCCTCGTCCTTTCCCTTGTCCTTAATTATACCACAGAAAAACTACTTCCTCTTGTCTTAGGTTTTATAATTCCTTCCTCCTTTGTGAGCCAAGTCCATATCCATGAATTCCTCATTCTTGGGTTGTGCCCCTTAGCCAAACTCCTCATCCTCTTCCTTGTGTAATCATGTTGACAAATCTCTCGAAAGCTGCCTCCATCATACATAAAACCCTACAAAGCTTGAAAGAAAACTAGCCGCAGGTGAAACTATTAAGGCTATAGATGGAAGTAGGGTACTACTTCGCCCTTCGATGAGGTTATCTCCAAGAAAGCCAGGAGCCCCAGAGACTCAAGAAAGAAGGAAACAAGTACTCAAACAGAGAATCAAAAGATAGTGCATATGGCTTTGGGGAATATGCCTATTTAAAACAAAAATTTTCTTTTTGAAAATGCTTCTTTTAAACCCGTTTTGAAAATAATTTTTCAAATCTTTTGTCTGATCCGGTAACCTTCACCTCTGATACCACGTGTAAAACCCCACATCCGTTAGTGTCACTCACAAAGGGAATGCACTAAGTTCTGTGAAGTATTATGGGTAAAAGATGCAGATAAATTACAAGACAGATAAATAAAGCAGCAGAAAAGTGAATAAAACTTTATTTCTTTTAAAAACAGCTTGTACAAAGATTGTTTTCCAACCACAAAGTATCTATCTTGTTTAACAAAATAAAGAAGCATAAATATACAATGATATTCCCCAATAAAACATTAGCCAGCCATAGCGGTGGAAAAGAGAGTCCAAAGCAACAAATCCAAGAGTCTTCATGCTTGGGAAGAGTAACAGGTCCATACAAATCTGAGCTATTCCCTCCCTGACTACCTGGGGGGGGAGGGGGGGAGGGGATGGAAGAAAAGAAGACGAAAGAAAACATAGAGTCAGACATAAAGCCTGGCAAGTCTAGTGGTGCTTAGGTGTATGAATAAGGAAAAGGACATGACATGCATAAACTGAAAATGGGAAAATACCATAAACTAAGGCAAAGTAGTTTAGAATCGAAATTACTATCGCACCCCATACTAATCTCTGCACCACCTAACTAGTATCCCAACTAGTAATCTGTATAAAATGATAACGTGATCCCAGTCCCTGTAACTGTGGTTGCCATCAGGCGCACATTTATTTATTACCTAGATCTAATCTAGTGTTTTTTATCAAGTGTTCCCTATATTCAACTAGGGTTTATGCGACTTGTCTAATACTTCTCGGATTCAGGCTTTATGCCACCTAGGTCCACTAGGGATTATGCTACCTGTCGAAAGATGCCCCTAGTCTAGGACACACTATCTAGAGTTGTATATGTTCCTAGACTTCCCCACGTATGTGCCGCCAATCGTTTATCGCTGTCTAGATGCACATGTCCTGAAATGTGTGTAACACCCCACCTCCGCTAGGGTCACTCTTTCGGGGGCACTAGCTTCTGGGGGGCGTTAGAACTAGGTAAGCATGCATAATGATATATCAAGGCAGAACAAGAACATAAATATATATATGTAAAACAGAGTAAGTGAGAATAAAACAGCGGAATATCTCAAACCATCTCAAAACAAGTCTAGTACATCATAAAGTCAACTGCCAAAATAAACATGTCTAGTACAACATAAACAAAAATACTGAAATACATAGTGCTATCCCCAAAATAAAGATGATAAACCATAGCGAGCTCAATGTCCAGACATACATGAGCTATCCAGCAAACAAGCAAGCGATCCAAGCTAGGCACCACTATTCCCTCCCTGAGAACCTGGGGGGGGGGGGGGGAGAGAAACAGAAGAAAAGAAGCGAAAGAAAATAGGTCAGTCAAAAAGACTGGTAAGCCCTACTACGATCAGTCTATAAACTAATAAAGTTAGCATCATGATGGAAACTGAGATGAACATACTGGCAATAGATAAAGGTGTCATCACATAAAGAAGATTAAGCTTTGCACCACAGTGTACTAGCAAACTAACATAACAGGTATTGATCCCTCAGCCCAAACTTTGGCCCAATAACATGAGGTGTCCTTAATACAAGGTCCAGCCCAACGGTCTAGTCGATCGGCTCCCTATAAACCTAACACGTCAAGTGTTGGTGTCCATACGGGCCACATATGGTTGTAGTCAGACTGTGCTGGGTCCACCTTCGGGTGTATCAAGCCCTCGGGTGTCAACCCCAGACACCTAAGCAATAATGCACAGTCTAAACCTACTGGTACCCGTGCCTCGAGTTTGTCCAACACCGGACTACGTGCACGTCCGTAGCCCGCCTGGACCCGCACCGCTGTACCACTCAGCCGTCGCTTTGGTCGCTTACATCAGTCCAGTAATCGTGCCCCGCCCTAGCCTAGCCTCTAGGGTTGTGAATGATACCAAACTGGGATTACTGCTGGAACAGACCACGTTGCTAGGGTTTTCTAAGAGGGTTAAGTGTGGTTTAACCCCTCACTAATCATGGATAAAATTAGTTAAGTGTAACCAACAGTTCACCACTTAACCCCATTTAATCCCTCGTATCCCCAAAATTGGTTAAGTATTAGTGGGCCATGACTTAACCCTAATCATGAGGCATTAATTAATTTAATTGTGCCTTAACCTCTCACATTAGACTTTGTTGCGGTTACCTAGTTAAGCCGGTGGGTTCCGGGTAGATTTACACCACAACTTGGTCTAACCTCGGGTCTTGGCACCACATGACCAGCTTCTCACATTGGATCCTATTGTTTGTAGCCACTAGTTAAGCCGGTAGGTTCCGGGTAGAATTACGCTACAAACTCAACCCAACCTCGAGTTGGCCACACTTATGTTTTCTAAGTGTCATGTCCACTTTATTTTCAAAACATAATTACAAGTTTAACAAATACTTGGGTAGACCTAACTTAATAGGTAAATTCCCAAGGGGTAGACCTAACTTAATAGGTAAATTCCCAATCTTATATTTTCATGTATTTTAAGTTTTACCCAAACCCCCCAACGTCATTCTATCGCTTACATATTCGTTATAACGCATAAAGGATAGAAAGAGGGAACTTGGCACAACATACATGATGAATCTTACATATCATAATAAACATGCATAACATGTTGGACTTGCATAACTTAGCATAGTGAACTTGCATAAACATGCATAACTTGTTAAACTTGCAAATCATGGCATAGTGAACTTGCATAAACATGCATAACTTATCAAACATGTGTAACATGGCATAGTGAACTCGCATAAGCATGCATAACTTATTAAACATGTGTAACATGGCATAGTGAACTCGCATAAGCATGCATAACCTATTAAACATGTGTAACATGGCATAGTGAACTCGCATAAGCATGCATAACTTATTAAACATGTGTAACATGGCATAGTGAACTCGCATAAGCATGCATAACTTATTAAACATGCATAAATCACAACTTTCATCACATATTAACTTTAGAGTTTCTAAAATGAAGGTAAGAGGGCTTACAAATATTATGAAGACACAAATCTACAAGTAAAGATTGAGAAGCCCTTTATGCAAGCATAAAAACCCAAAACAAAGTTCCAATAAGAAACACCCTTAACAAAAATCCCAAAAACTCTAGCTTAGCAAATAAAACTTGCAACTTGATGGTGTATGCAAGCTAATGATCATTCATACAACTTAGAAATGCTTGTATGAACATCATAATCTTCATAGGAATGATTTATGAAGAGGGTGGAGGCTAGGGTTTTTAAGTGGAGGCCATTTGAGAAATCAATTTGACATAGTTTGGTTGCTAGAATGAATAATGGGGTTTTAGGGTAGGATTAGGGTCATATTTATAGAAGATTAGAGTGATATTAGCCTTAGGATTAACCCTTAGTTGAATTAGGTCCATCAGATTTCGGAATTCTCCAGAACCAAGCCACACAACCAAGCCCAGATCAGAAATGGTGCGCCAGGCAAAACTGCCCGGCCACCCCGTGTCGACAGGGCTGTCGACAGGGCAGTCGACACCCTTAGACCCCTGTCGACATGCCTGTCGACTTGGGGGTCTTGGCGGGAGTTTTCCCGCTGACGCCAGTTGTGCCCTAACCCTTGTTTTTAACTTAAAATTTAAATCTGTTTTTAATATGGAAATTTCTGAAAACTTCAATGGGCCTTAACTGGGTCATACGGACTCCGATTTTCGAAAACTCGGACTCTATTTCGCGTATTTTTCCGAGACGAACGCAATGGCACAGCCCGTTTCCCCTTGATTCAGATTTTTAAATTAAATTCTGCCTCAATTTATATCATAACAGGTTATTAAAAATACAGGTTGTTACATTCTCCCCTCCTTAAAGGATTTCGTCCCCGAAATCTTCAAGTTAGGAAGAACATATCCTACCATCCAACATCCATCTACTCAAAACATCATCCACGAGCAACCATTGTCCTTAAAAGATTCTAAATGCTGTATGAACATATGCAAAAGTGTGTGTATATGTACTTATCTAATGCAAAGATCAATGCAAAATATGTTAGTGAAATGTATCCATATGTATGCAAATCCCTAACATAATATATAATATCTACATGCGTGCTCAATCATACATCCATATGCAACATCCATGTGATAGCATACAAATTTCATCCAAGAATAAGCATAAACACTCATGCACATGCAATATGAGGAGTGTGTGAGCCGATCTAGTGCCTAATGTGTATCATGCATCCACGAGTAACCACTTGCAAACACTTGCAACCACTTGCAACCATCAAACATAACATGTCTCAAACACATGTTTCATCCATAGGATTCTACCTAAGGTTCTCATGATAAGATAGACACGATGAACTAGATAAACTAGATAGACATGGAAAGATAAAGAGATTGAGAGTGTACCCTCAAAAAGGAATGGATAAAGCCTACGCATCTTCTCTTCAGTTTCCCAAGTTGCGTCTTCCTCGGCTTCACCCCATTGAACCTTCACCAACTTGACCTCACGATTCCTTAGCTTCTTGATCTCTGTCCCCAAGATACGAATCGGAGCTTTCCTCAAGGTAGCTTCTTTCTCTACTTCCACATCTTCTAGAAAACTTGGCTCAACCACCTCTGCTGACTTATGCAAACACTTCCGGAGATGCGAAACATGAAAAACATTATGCACTCCAGCTAGCTTCTCGGGCAATTCCACTCTATAGGCCATCTGCCCGATCCTCTCTACAACTGGAAACGGTCCAACAAACCTTGGTGCTAACTTTCCTACTGCTCCAAACCGAACCACATTCCGCAAAGGAGAAACCTTCACGAAAACCATATCCCCAACATCAAACTCCAAATTAGTCCTTCGCCTATCAGCATAAGATTTCTGTCTGTCTTGGGCCACCTTCATCCGTCTTCTAATCAACTCGACCTTCTCGGATGTATCTCTAATCATGTCAGGTCCAAGTATAAGCTTATCTGTAGTCTCCCACCAACATGTAGGTGACTTGCACGGTCTCCCATATAAAGCCTCAAAAGGTGCCATCCCAATGCTCGCCTGATAACTGTTATTATAAGCAAATTCCACAAGAGGAAGATGGTCTTCCCAAGTACCACCAAAATCCAGAATGCAAAGCCTCAACAAGTCCTCAAGTACCCTATTCACCCTTTCTGTCTGACCGTCCGTTTGTGGGTGATAAGCCGTACTCAGGTTCAACCTTGTGCCCATAGCTTCCTGCAAACTGTTCCAGAACTGACTAGTAAAGATGGGGTCTCGGTCACTGACTATGCTAGAAGGGACTCCATGTAGTCGTACTATCTCACGAAGATATACTGATGCTAGTCCAGATGCGGTCCTTTTGCTCTTCACCGGAATGAAATGAGCACTCTTCGTAAGCCTATCCACAATGACCCATATGCTTGTATTCCCTTTTCTTGACCTTGGCAATCCGTCAACAAAGTCCATAGAAATACTCTCCCACTTCCATAGCGGGACCTCTAGAGGATGCAATAGCCCACCGGGCTTCTTCGACTCGGCTTTTACTCTCTGACAAACAACACATCTAGAGACAAACTCTGCCACATCCTTCTTCATTCCAGGCCAGAAGAAAATGCGCTTCATATCCTTATACATCTTATCTCCACCCGGATGTATAGTCAACTTGGAGCGATGTGCTTCCTCAAGAACTTTCCTCACCAAGTCTTCCACCATCGGAACACAAAGCCTTCCATCTCTCCTCAGCCAACCCTTATCATCTATAGAATATCGAGCAAGGTGACTAGATGTCACCCCTCGAATCAGCTTATCCATAATCTCAATTATCTGAGGGTCTTCCTTCTGCGAAGCCCCAACTTGATCCAGAAGGGTAGGCCTGAGCTCAAGAGATGCTAAAGAACCGGTCATCGACTCAACTGCCAAAGAGAAATCAAAGGTTGCCAAGAACTCTAAATTCTTCATCTCAACAAATAGAGGACTTAGTGTCAACCTTTTTCTACTCAACGCATCCGCTACAACATTCCCCTTGCCAGGGGTATAGGCTATATCAAAATCGTAGGACGCCAAGAATTCCATCCACCTTTGCTGCCTCAAGTTCAGATCCTTCTGCGAAAAGAGATACTTCAAAGACTTATGGTCAGTATACAGCTCAAATCTCTCTGCCAGAAGATAATGACGCCAAGCCTTGAGTGCATATCTATCGCTGCCAGCTCTAGATCATGAGTGGGATAATTCTTCTCATGCACCTTAAGTTGCATCCCACCAAAACATATAACTCTGCCTTCTTGCATCAGAACGGCGCCCAATCCCGTGCCACAAGCATCAGTGTACACGGTAAACATCTTACCACCATCGGGTAAAGCTAGAACTGGTGCTGAGGTAAGGGCTCTCTTGAGTCTTTGAAAAGCAAGCTCACAGTCCATATCCCAAGCAAAAAATAAGTTCTTCTTCGTCAACTTAGTAAGAGGAGCAGATATCTTCGCGAAGTCCTTGATGAACTTCCGGTAAAAACCTGCAAGACCTAGAAAACTTCTCACTTCTGTTGCATTCCTTGGAGTCTTCCAATCCTGCACAGCAACTACTTTAGCGGGATCCGCCGCCAAGCCTTGCTTAGATACTATATGCCCAAGGAACCGAACTTCCCTTCTCCAAAAGTGACACTTGGAGAACTTGGCCTTTAACTGATGCGCTCTAAGCGTATCCATCACCTCTACAAGATGCCTCACGTGCTCTTCTTCATCATTAGAGAAGATCAGAATATCATCCACAAAGACCACGACAAACTTGTTCAAGAACTCTCGAAACACCCTACTCATCAAGTCCACGAAATACGCGGGTGCATTCGTCAAACCGAACGGCATAACAAGCCATTCAAAGAATCCATCTGGAGTTCTGAATGCAGTCTTGTCTATACTATCTTCAGCCACTCTGAGCTGATGAAATCCAGTAGCAAGATCAAGCTGAGAGAAAACAGAAGCACCAACAAGCTGGTCAAAAAGATCATCAATCCTCGGTAATGGGTGTCTGTTCTTCTTAGTCAGCTTATTCAACTCTCTATAGTCCACACAAAGTCGAAGAGAACCATATGCCTTAGTAGCAAACACCACAGGCGCTCCCCATTCGGATATACTTCGTCTGATGAAGTTCTTCTCAAGCAAATCCTTTACTTGCTTGCTGAGCTCCCGTCTCTCACGCGGAGCCATGTGCCGAATGGGCAAAGAAACAGGCTTAGCATTATCCACCAGATAAATGCAAAAATCAATCTCTCGTTTAGGGGGCAACCCCTTAACTTCTTCAAAAACATCTGGATAATCTCGGACCACCCTTACAGACTGAAGGGTTTCCTCTGACGAGTCGAGAGATTCAAGATAGCACAACATGACGGGATCCTTCGGATTGCATGAAATCTCTAAGGTGTTGCCAAGGCGAGTCACAAGCCTCACAACCCTATGCTCACAATCAAGAATGGCTCCATGTCTAGACAGCCAATCCATGCCCAAAATCAATCCGTATCCCCTGAAACCAAGAACATACGCACTACACAAGAACTCTACACCGAGTATAGAGATCCTCAGATCCTCACATATCATAGATAGATGAGCAGAACCCCCAATGGGATTCGAAACACAAACGGGATCATCCACTAAGCTAGTACTAAGGTGCAAACTATCAACAAGATAAGATGAAATAAAGCTATGTGATGCACCAAAATCAAACAAGGTACGAACTGGAAGATCGGAAACATAAACAAGGTTCTCAACAGAAACACTACCTCGATCGGGAACTGGAGCGGTATTGAGAGCATGAACTTGCCCTCCTGAAGGTCAAGCACGCTGAGTCTGACCCTGCCCTTTCTTCTTCGGGCATTCCTTGCTGAAGTGTCCAATCTCACCACAGGAAAAACATCTACCACTAAGCTTCCTTTTCTTCTTCCTACAATCCTTAGCAAAGTGTCCAGGCACACCACAGTAATTGCACTTTCCCTTGCCTTTGTTGTTGTTCCCCTTCTTGTTCTTGCTCTGATTCCCCTGACTGCTTTGACCACCTTGATTGCCTTTACCCTGAGAATCAGTCTTCTTTGCTTGAGTATCACTCGACTTGACCTCTTTCTTTCCATCTCCCTGAAGTAGAGCCATATCGACCAAACTCTCAAAAGTAGCCCCATGCGGAATATGTGACATCGCCAAACCCTGCAGCGGCTCATTCAACCCTCTAGCAAATCGAAGAGCCTTCTTCTCAGGAGTGTTCACCATATCCAAACCAAAACGGGCCAGCTGATTAAACTTGTTCACATACTCCTTGACTGACATATCACCTTGCTTTAATGCAATGAACTTCTCCATCTGTAAATTCGCCTCAGCAGAAGATAGAAACTTGGCCACAAATCTAGCCCTCAAATCGGCCCAAGTCTCGACGGGCCTCGTCCCATTGGTGACCTCCCACCAATAGGCTGCTTCGTCCTTCAAAAGCCACACTGTCAATAAGATCTTCCTCTCGTCATCAATCCTAAAGATAGCAAACAAGTCCTCAGTGTCTTTCAGCAAATTTCTAGCTTCAACAAAAGATTCCGTGTCTAGGAAATTCTTGCCTCCCATCGCCTTGAAGTCTTTACAAACCTTCGTGAACTCAACCTGAGGATGCTGAGGGGGAGGAGGAGGAAGAGGAGCCTCAGCAACTGGAGGAGGAGGAACAGGAACCACCGGAGGAGGGACATTAGGTGGAGGATTCTCAACTACAGGAGGAGGAGTGGGAGTAGGGTTTGCGGGGCCAGCTGCCGCCCTAGCTTCTAGAAGTCTCCTATACCAGAGTGGTACGTTTACTCCATCCGGGATGGCAAGATTCTCAGCCATACTGAAACGAAAGATAAGATAAGATTAGGTCAAGGGAACGAAGTATAACGCTAATGGCTTTTTGGGGAATAGCCTTTTAAAATACTAGACTTTTCTTTGGAAAATACTTTATACTTGTTTTGAAAATAGTTTTTCAAAAGTATTTTAAAAACTTTTTGTTCTTTCTTGTAAACCATATGCTCTGATACCAAATTTGTAACACCCCACCTCCGCTAGGGTCACTCTTTCGGGGGCACTAGCTTCTGGGGGGCGTTAGAACTGGGTAAGCATGCATAATGATATATCAAGGCAGAATAAGAACATAAATATATATATGTAAAACAGAGTAAGTGAGAATAAAACAGCGGAATATCTCAAACCATCTCAAAACAAGTCTAGTACATCATAAAGTCAACTGCCAAAATAAACATGTCTAGTACATCATAAACAGAAATACTGAAATACATAGTGCTATCCCCAAAATAAAGATGATAAACCATAGCGAGCTCAATGTCCAGACATACATGAGCTATCCAGCAAACAAGCAAGCGATCCAAGCTAAGCACCACTATTCCCTCCCTGATAACCTGGGGGGGGGGGGGAAGGAAACGGAAGAAAAGAAGCAAAAGAAAACAGGTCAGTCAAAAAGACTGGTAAGCCCTACTACGATCAGTCTATAAACTAATAAAGTTAGCATCATGATGGAAACTAAGATGAACATACTGGCAATAGATAAAGGTGTCATCACATAAAGAAGATTAAGCTTTGCACCACAGTGTACTAGCAAACTAACATAACAGGTATTGATCCCTCAGCCCAAACTTTGGCCCAATAACATGAGGTGACCTTAATACAAGGTCCAGCCTAACGGTCTAGTCGATCGGCTCCCTATGAACCTAACACGTCAAGTGTTGGTGTCCATACGGCCCACATATGGTTGTAGTCAGACTGTGCTGGGTCCACCTTCGGGTGTATCAAGCCCTCGGGTGTCAACCCCAGACACCTAAGCAATAATGCACAGTCTAAACCTACTGGTACCCGTGCCTCGAGTTTGTCCAACACCGGACTACGTGCACGTCCGTAGCCCGCCTGGACCCGCACCGCTGTACCACTCAGCCGTCGCTTTGGTCGCTTACATCAGTCCAGTAATCGTGCCCCGCCCTAGCCTAGCCTCTAGGGTTGTGAATGATACCAAACTGGGATTACTGCTGGAACAGACCACGTTGCTAGGGTTTTCTAAGAGGGTTAAGTGTGGTTTAACCCCTCACTAATCATGGATTAAATTAGTTAAGTGTAACCAACAGTTCACCACTTAACCCCATTTAATCCCTCGTATCCCCAAAATTGGTTAAGTATTAGTGGGCCATGACTTAACCCTAATCATGAGGCATTAATTAATTTAATTGTGCCTTAACCTCTCACATTAGACTTTGTTGCGGTTACCTAGTTAAGCCGGTGGGTTCCGGGTAGATTTACACCACAACTTGGTCTAACCTCGGGTCTTGGCACCACATGACCAGCTTCTCACATTGGATCCTATTGTTTGTAGCCACTAGTTAAGCCGGTAGGTTCCGGGTAGAATTACGCTACAAACTCAACCCAACCTCGAGTTGGCCACACTTATGTTTTCTAAGTGTCATGTCCACTTTATTTTCAAAACATAATTACAAGTTTAACAAATACTTGGGTAGACCTAACTTAATAGGTAAATTCCCAAGGGGTAGACCTAACTTAATAGGTAAATTCCCAATCTTATATTTTCATGTATTTTAAGTTTTACCCAAACCCCCCAACGTCATTCTATCGCTTACATATTCGTTATAACGCATAAAGGATAGAAAGAGGGAACTTGGCACAACATACATGATGAATCTTACATATCATAATAAACATGCATAACATGTTGGACTTGCATAACTTAGCATAGTGAACTTGCATAAACATGCATAACTTGTTAAACTTGCAAATCATGGCATAGTGAACTTGCATAAACATGCATAACTTATCAAACATGTGTAACATGGCATAGTGAACTCGCATAAACATGCATAACTTATTAAACATGTGTAACATGGCATAGTGAACTCGCATAAGCATGCATAACCTATTAAACATGTGTAACATGGCATAGTGAACTCGCATAAGCATGCATAACTTATTAAACATGTGTAACATGGCATAGTGAACTCGCATAAGCATGCATAACTTATTAAACATGCATAAATCCCAACTTTCATCACATATTAACTTTAGAGTTTCTAAAATGAAGGTAAGAGGGCTTACAAATATTATGAAGACACAAATCTACAAGTAAAGATTGAGAAGCCCTTTATGCAAGCATAAAAACCCAAAACAAAGTTCCAATAAGAAACACCCTTAACAAAAATCCCAAAAACTCTAGCTTAGCAAATAAAACTTGCAACTTGATGGTGTATGCAAGCTAATGATCATTCATACAACTTAGAAATGCTTGTATGGACATCATAATCTTTATAGGAATGATTTATGAAGAGGGTGGAGGCTAGGGTTTTTAAGTGGAGGCCATTTGAGAAATCAATTTGACATAGTTTGGTTGCTAGAATGAATAATGGGGTTTTAGGGTAGGATTAGGGTCATATTTATAGAAGATTAGAGTGATATTAGCCTTAGGATTAACCCTTAGTTGAATTAGGTCCATCAGATTTCGGAATTCTCCAGAACCAAGCCACACAACCAAGCCCAGATCAGAAATGGTGCGCCAGGCAAAACTGCCCGGCCACCCCGTGTCGACAGGGCTGTCGACAGGGCAGTCGACACCCTTAGACCCCTGTCGACATGCCTGTCGACATGGGGGTCTTGGCTGGAGTTTTCCCGCTGACGCCAGTTGTGCCCTAACCCTTGTTTTTAACTTAAAATTTAAATCTGTTTTTAATATGGAAATTTCTGAAAACTTCAATGGGCCATAACTGGGTCATACGGACTCCGATTTTCGAAAACTCGGACTCTATTTCGCGTATTTTTCCGAGACGAACACAATGGCACAGCCCGTTTCCCCTTGATTCAGATTTTTAAATTAAATTATGCCTCAATTTATATCTTAACAGGTTATTAAAAATACAGGTTGTTACAATGTGCGACCCGAGTCCCGTGGTAGGGCTATTCCAGAAACACGGCACTCGGTCGGGAGCTTTCAGATATCTGTCGATGCACATGCTAAGGTCTGTTTTTCTACCAGTGGTTATGGTCCCGCGTGGCCCCTCCCTCAACTAATGAAAGGCAATCCAAGAAAATCAAGCACAAGAACTATACTCCTGCCACCTATGCCCCACTTTCCTATTGGCCAGCCTCACCCATAACTAGATAGCAAGTATATGGTCTGTTGGGAGTTCTCTGCCTTCCCTCATGCGTACTATGATTGACTCAAGATGGTAGGTAGACG
The DNA here is from genome assembly GCA_030737875.1 of Allium sativum. Lineage (NCBI taxonomy): Eukaryota > Viridiplantae > Streptophyta > Magnoliopsida > Asparagales > Amaryllidaceae > Allium > Allium sativum. The sequence goes on along the minus strand of JASFAX010000020.1, from coordinate 34,609,998 downwards.
ACGAGTCGTTATCACAGGGCTACTGGTCTCGTCGAATCACGCTGGTCCATCCCAGTCTTTAGGTTGCCTTAAATTGCAACCAAGGCATACCCTTGGTTCTTCTGACGCAAACCTTAACCTCTGTGAGCCCAGGCGGATCATCTGCAACCTCACAGAGGGATACCAAGAGTACCCTCATGTCTCCCGAAGCTACATGCTTCTAAACTCAGTCCGCTAGTGCCTTTTTCGAAATCGGATAAACGTTTGCTACTTCTCATGCACTTGTCAAGCGATAATCTACCATATCGGGTTATTCATCAATTATGGACTGGCTCAGTTTTCTTGACTAAGAATTATTACTTAGTTGTTCACAACTAAGGTTTACCACTTAGTTTCTTTTCCAATAAATCTTGTTAACTAAGGTTTATCACTTAGTTTCTTTAACTGGGGATTTCAAATTAGCTCCCGTTCTCAATTGTTTCTTAACTAGGGTTTACTACTTAGCCTTCTTTCTCGTCAAGTCGGATTGGTTAAGTTTCATTAGTCAACTCAGGTTAGCTTAACCCATTCTTTTGTCATATTAAACTGGCTAAGTGTTATCAGTAGTTCATGTTGACTTAACCCTATCACAAACCAAGTTATATTGGTTAAGTATTTCTTATTACTTAACCCTACCCATTCATCTTGTATTGGTTAAGTGTCCCTTTTAACCTAACCTTGCCCATCTATTTTAACTAACATGTTATAACGGTTAAGTGTTCCCTTAGTTAACTTAACCCTAACATCTGTTTAATTAACATGTTCTAATGGTTAGGTATTGTCCCTTCATGTTTCAACTTAACCCTATTCAATTTATCACACTATGATGGTTAAGTGTTCCAAGTTTACTTAACCCTACCTTCTAGTTCAGCTAACATATTAAATTGACTAAGTGTATTTACTTAACCTTACCCCCTTATCTAGCTGACGTGTTACAATGGTAAAGTATTCTAAATTTACTTAACCTCACTCACTTATCTAATTATCAGGTTATAACGGTTAAGTGTCAAGAATTTACTTAACCTCACCCTCTAGTCCACTTAATATGTTAAATTGGTTAAGTATATTAACTTTACTTAACCTCACCTTCTAGTCTAGTTAGCATGTTAAATTGGTTAAGTGTTTTTACTTTACTTAACCGCACCTTCTAGTCTAGCTAACATGTTAAATTGGCTAAGTGTTTTCTTAGTTACTTAACCCCTACAAGTCTTGTCTTGTTAACATGTTAAGCTGGTTAAGTGTTTTAGTTAACTTAACCCTAACATCTGTCCTTAGCCTCTTAGAGCACCTGACTACTCACATTAGACAGATATTGCTATGGTTACTGGATGTGCCGGTCAGTTCCGGGCAGGTTTACACCGTAGCTCAGTCTAACCTCGGGTCATTATTGGGCTCAATACTTAACCACCCACATTGGATAGGTATTATTGTGACTACTGGACAGCCGGGCAGGTTTACATCACAACTCAATCCAACCTTGGGTTAAGCATACTCGTATTTTGTAGATTTACATATTTGTCACTTTTCATTTTTATATGTAAATGTTTATGGCCCAATTATCTAAATTCACTAATTTTGGGTATAATTTTTACCGCTTAAATGTCATTGTCGTTGGCATGTGCCAAACATGCCAACATATATTTTCATGTTTTACACCCAACGTTCTTACCCCTGTTTGTACGCTTGCAACATTATAACAAATGTTGGGCTCGACACAATTCAGCCCAATTTTATAGATGTGGGAAAAGGGGAAATCAAGCACATGTAACATTTTACAATACATAAAGGTGTGTGGCGCATGAACTTGCAATTTAGCGATTCAACATAAATTATGGGTCATGTGAACGTGCATTCAAATCAAAGTATAACGAAGTAGGTGACCTATAAAATGGCATAGTTTAGGCTTATACAAATTCGTGTTTAAACATGGTTTTATATGCATATAACTAGGCATAATGTCAAACACCAAACTAGCTTAAAAATGTCCACTTTTTGACATAATCCAAAGGTGTAAACTAACTTTACATCAAGTAGCCTATTTCAACATAAAACTAGTATAATTTGTGCAACCAAAAGGTACTTGCATAAACCCAATTATCACTTGCAAATAAACATAATAATGTATACAAAGGGTTTGGGTCATGTAGGCATAAAAGGTTTCAACTTGGAACATGTTTACATGAGTCTCAACTTAGGCCTAAAAAAAAGAATGTATGCTAACCGTGTTAATGACATAACATAAAGATGTCAATTCTAATGTTTTACTACAAACTTGTAAGTGATATTTATTTTCATATACAAATGTCAATAGGCTCGCATCAACCAATTTATGCCACAAACACCCAATACAAAATGTGACAAAATCAACGCAATACATAGAATTTACATCAATATTTTACAATAGTAAAACCCCAATTTCATTTACATCGAATCACATCGAAATTTCTATTCATATTCAGAAAACCACTATACTTACAACGGGCGCTGAAACTTGTTTTCTGGTTTCTGTTATTCTGAATTTGCAATGCTTTCCCTTGGAGTAGAAAATGTTGCATAGAAATTAGGTTAGACTTTTGTTCCTTGAATCGTTGTTCGTCTCTTTTCAAGTGGAGGCTCTCCTTAGTTTTCTTCTGACATCATGGCGGCTCAAGTTGTTATTTTTGTGTGAATTTTAGTTGGAGACCTAGGGTGTTTTTATAGAGTTGCAAGTTAATTAGAGGCGTCGATGAAGCCAGGGTTAATCAAAGCCATCTGTTCTAAAGAGAAGCCAATCAAAAGAAGACAACTCAGCCCTAGTGACAAGACCAGGCCCAGAAATTCGAGCCAGGACCCAACCAGACAAACCAGGCCGACCAGGCAGGTCGACACCCAGGTCGACACTATGGTCGACCTGGGGGTGATCAGGTCGATACCATGGTCGACCTGGGGATGACCAGGTCGACACCATGGTCGACCCTATGGTCGACCTGGTCCCCGGGCGGGAATTTTACCGCCCAGCCCAGTTTGAGCTTATTTTTTAAATTTTGAATTTCGTTCTGAACTGTTTTGAATTTTAAACTGAATTCTAAAATTTTGGAAGGCCATAAATCCTTCATACGGAGTCCGATTTACGCAAACTCGGACTCTATCTCAAGTAGAATTCCGAGACGAACGCAACGGCGTAACCTGTTTCCCTTAATTCCCACATTTAGAATTAACTATACTTTAATTTGTGAAACTCAATGTTATAGAACTACGGGGTGTTACACAAAACAATGTTCGTCTACCCAAAGGAAAGCATATCAAATTCAGAATTTAGAATCCGGAATCCAAGTTCGCCATTCGTTGTAAGTATACTGATTTTTGCGATGAGGATAAAACTAAGACTTGATTCGATGTAAACTGGAAGTGGAATTGTGCTATTATGTAACGACAATGTTAATTCATATCTACGTATTGAAATGATTGTGTTGCGAATGAAATTGGGATGTTTGTGGTATAATTAAGATTGATGTTGATCCTATTGTACGTTTAGAATGATAACAACATCACAAGAAAGTTGTATAGTTCATGTTTATGTGATTATATAGGTCGTATATACTTTATGCTAGAAATCTTTATGCCTAAATGGTTGTGTTCATATACATGCCCCTATGTTTATACAAAAGTTGCAAGTTCCTAATTGGATCCATGTCAAGATCCATTTAGTACATGTTTCATGTTGTAACTAGATATGCGACTGGATCTAGTTCACACCCTTGTCATAAAGTTATACATGTTTATGAAAATGTCATATTCTTGTCATGTGCTAGTGATGTTCGATGTTATGCCTAGATCCCAAAACAAGTTTAGACTTATGTTGTCTAAATCATATGCTAATTCATGTGACACCTATTTGGTTAGACCCTTATTTCAATGCAAATTCACATATATATAAATTGATTTAGGCTGTGTTGCAAATTCACATATATGTATATTGACTATGTTGCAAGTTCACATCTATGACTTTCATGTTGGCTATTTTGCAAGTTCACACCTATGATGTTCATATTGACTATGCCAAAAATGCCAAGTTTACACCTATGTCATGTTTATGAATTCCCTTATGCCTATTTGTTTGCGCTAAATTAGGCTAAGTTTTTAGCCTAATATTATATGTTAAAACTATGTGAAAGAAAATTAGGCTAAGATTGTTAGCCTAATGTTTGATTGGGGTAACATTGGGAATATTAGTAAAACTTGACATAAAATATATGAAATTGGCATGTTTGTCACATGCCAAAATTGGTGGCATTTAAACGGTATAAATTCTTATACCAAAAATGTTAAACTTGGAATGTGGGCCATAACATTTAATTGTTGACAAATTTACATATATTCAGTAATAAAGACAAATATGTAAATTTAGAAAATACGAATATGCTTAACACGAGGTTGGATTGAGTTGTGATGTAAATCTGCCCGGACCCGCCCGGCTATCCAGTAGTCACAACAATACCTATCCAAGGGTGGTTAAGCATTGAGCCCAATAAGGACCCGAGGTTTGACTGAGTTATGGTGTAAATCTGCCCATAACCAACCAGCACATCCGAAAACCGTAACAATATCTGTCTAATGTGAGTGGTCGGTGCTTTAAAAGGCTAAGGACAGACAAGTCAAGATGGTAGGGTTAAGTTAACTAAAACACTTAACCAATTCAACATGTTAATGAAATTGATGGGTGGGGTTAGGTAAATACAGACACTTAACCACTTAACATATTTGACTAGAAAACCCTAGTAACCGGGACCCATTTCAGCAGTAACCCAATTAGGTATCGTGGTACCCTGAAACTAGGTAGGGTGCGGCACGATTACTAGGATGATTGTAAGCGGTCAAAAGCGAAGGCGGTGGGTGCAACAGTGTGGGTTCTAACGGAGTGCGGGTGTGCACACACTTCGAAGCAGACAAACAGGGCACTGGGGGCACCAGTAGTATAACCTATGCATTCTAAGGATTGTGTCAGGTCGCCACCATGGGACTTGATACACCCCATGGTGGGGCCAGTATAGGTATCTACAATATTTGGGGGCCGTAAGACAATGTAATTATGAGAGTAGGAGCCGATCTTTAGAATAACGGGATCACTTCACCCTCAACTTGGGGTGCCAGTTTAGAACTAATGCTTGTAGGTGCAGAGATATAGTGTGGGGTGCGATAGTATATTCGTTTCAATACTACATTACCTTAGTTTATGATACTTTCCTGTTTCCAGTTTATACCTATCATGCCCTTATACTTATTCTCGTACTGAAGAGTCACTAGACTTACCAGGATTTAAGTCCGACCCTATTTTCTTTCGTCTTCTTTTCTTCCGTTCCCCCCAAGGTCCACAGGGAGGAGACAACCCAGCCTAGTTTGATTCTTTAAAAGCTTTAAGATAGTCAAGGTACGGTTTGGAGTCTCTTTCCTTGGCTATGGCTGTAGGACACACTCTATGAGGATTTATGCAGTTTTAATCACGTTTTACACTTCTTTATTTAAAAACCAAGACAGAAATGATTTTGTAATGTTTTGGAAGTTGTTATGAGACAATTATGGAAATGTGTTGTATGAACAAGTATTTTATGAAATAAAAGTCTGATGTTTTCTGCTGCTTATATATATATGTGTCTGTTTATGTCTGTCTTGTGTTTTATCTGTGACTTTTACTTACAAACCTCCACCAAAGTTAAGGCAGTCCCTTGTGAGTGACCTTAATGGAGGGTGGGGTGTTTCAGTTAAGTTAAAACAAGATGGCAACACTTAACCAATATAACTTGATTTGTGGTAAGGTTAAAAGTTAAAACAAAAGGGCAACACTTGACCAATATAACTTGATTGGTGGTAAGGTTAAGTTAAAACAAGAGGACAACACTTAACCAATATAACTTGATTTGTGGTAAGGTTAAGTTAAAACAAGAGGGCAACACTTAACCAATATAACTTGATTTGTGGTAAGGTTAAGTTAAAATAAGAGGGCAAAACTTAACCAATATAACTTGATTTGTGGTAGGGTTAAGCTGACACAAGAAGGCAACACTTAACCAAAGTAACATGACAAGTATGTGGGTTAAGTAACTTGAATTGATTGATGATACTTAACCAATACAACACGATGAACACGTGGGGTTAAGTTAATAAGAAACACTTAACCAACATGACATGATGAATGGGTGGGTTAAGTTAATAAGAATGGACAACACTTAACCAATATGGCATAATGTGCGAGGGGGTTAAGTACATATCAAGTTGGGTGTGTAATATTAGTAAATATAGGCCCAAAAACTTAACCATTAGATAAACATGCTTGAATTGGTGGGAGGGTTAAGTACATATCGGGTTGGTGGGTAATAATAGTAAATATAGGGCCACAAACTTAACCAGTAAGAAATCCTAGTAACGAGGACCCATTTCAACAGTAACCCACATAGATGTATAATGGTAACCTGAACTAGGCAGGGTGGGGCACGATTGCTGGGCTGATTATAAGCGGTCAAAAAGAGGTAGGTGGTATGTTAGTGTAGGTTCCGGCGGTTTACGGGCGTGCACTTACTCCAGAGTGGGTAAAAGCAGGCTAATTATGCACTGTGCATCTTGAATCGTGTTGGGTCGCTATCATAAGGATTGATAAACCTTATGGAGGGACCAGCACAGGGTATCTACACGCAAGAGAGGGCCGATTGACATAGACACAAGAGAAATTAATACAAGTAGAGAGCCGATCGATAGGGTAATAAGGGTACAGCTAACACATTCATGTCAATTAGGCAGATTGAGGTGGAATCCTCATAATAGATGTACACCTGAAGGCTACCACAATTGCGGGGATTGGGATCACGTTATCATATTATCATTTTATACAGATTACTAGTTGGAACACTAGTTAGGTGGTGTAGAGAGATATAAAAAAATCAAAATAACAAGGTAGTAGAGAAGCAGAGAAAGAGTAGAAGCGCATTCAGTTTATCTTGCCTTATCATACCTATACTAATTGTATGTTATCTTGTTATCCTTATTCACACGGTATTGTCTTATATTCTGTTTATTCATGTCATGATGCTTCTGCCTGCTTATATGCTGAAAGTCACTGGACTTACCAGACTTATGTCTGACCTAGTTTTGGTTCGCCTCTTTTCTTCCATTTCCTACCCCCGATTCGCAGGGAGGAAATGTTACCACTTAGCTCAGTTTTCTTTCCAAGCTCGAAGATTGTCAATGTATTGCTTTGGACTCCCTCTTCCAGCGCTATGGCTGGTTCATGCCTTGATGGGGAATATCATTGTTATTTTTATAATTCTTTTATATTTCGAAGTTTTTAAATCAAGACAGAAGTTCTGTGTATTAATTTTAAGTATGGTTGAGACAACTATTGTAAAAGCTTGACTGAACCACATTGTTTTTAAAAGGACTTTATTTTCCACTGCTTTATTTTTCTGTTTTGTAATTTATCTACATCTTCTATATAAAATGCTCTATTGAAATTAAGGCTTTCCCCTTGTGAGTGACCTTAACGGAGGTGGGGTGTTTCATGGAACGTGAGATGAAAGCGTTCCATTAGATCGCTATTTATTGGATTTAGACATTATTATAATATCAGAAAAGTATGGATTTTAAAAGAATTTTAAAAGTTAAACAAATGGTTGGAGTTTACGCACACCAGTCACATGACTGACCCAGAGTTTATTTTGTTTTGTTTTCCCTAAAATCTAGGGTGCCCAATTTTGTACGGGCAGTCAAGTAGTCAGGTTTTACAAATATACTTGGAGAGCTTGGAGTAGGAGGCTTCAGGATATATATAGCTATTGTTATTTCCACTGTGTTGTAAGTGTTATACTCTGATAAATGTTATTGTATACATATACTGATTTTATTTCAAAGTTATGTATATATTATATATTGTTCGTTCCGCTGTGAGATTCGTGTTTACTCTGATGTTGTATGTTCTTCCTCTTCTTCTTCTATTCTAAGTTTCTATCTTATCTATTCTAACCCTCTATTTTCTTTCATGTACTATCCAGTGTTTCCGATGCTTGAATAGTCGACATTGAGTTTATGCAAGTTACTCAGGATCGCGAAAACCCGGGTCATTACAGTTGGTATCAAAGATGAAGTTTAAGTAATTACCTTGGTTGCAACACCTGGTATTTTCTATTAACGTTATAATAACAAATCCTAGAATACTTAATATAAAATGTGAGAATTAATGGAAACGGGTTACGCCATTGTGTTCGACTCGGTATTCTGGTTGAGATAGATTCCGAGTTTGCGTAAATTGGACTACATATGAAGAAGTCATGGCTATCAGAAGTTTCTAGGAAATTCAAACAAATTCAAACAGCTCGAACCAGATTTCAAAATTCAAATAGAAGTCAGAAGAGGGCTGGGCGGGAAAATTCCCGCCTAAGTAGGTCGACCAGGGGGTCGACCCTAGTGTCGACCTCCCCCTTAGAGGTCGACTTGGGGGTCGACCTGGCCCCTGGCCAGATCTGAATTTTGAGCGACTGATGACTTTCTATTGAGTCACTAGGGTTTCTGGATTGTCCTGATCTGGTCAGAGTGGCTGTGATTAACCCTAGGTTCATCTGGCGGCTATAATTAAACTGAAATTCTAAATAAACAACTCAAAGCTCAACCTAAAAACACATAGAAAAATAATCCTAGAACTGAAATGCCGTCAGTAGAGAACTTGGAGTAGCCATCACCATTTCCAATTCAAAGACGAGTTAAAAGCTTACATCTAAAATCAAATAAAAACTAGTATAATTCAACGATCTTCATCAAAGGGGCGCATCTCCAATTTCATAATACAAATATTCAGAAATCAAGAATTCCTTTTAGTTAATAAGTTGGTTATTACGTAGATTTAAACATTCTTTTGACTGAATCATGACATTTTGTAATTGGGATATAGAATGATGCTTATGTATAAGATTTGATTCTTGTTTATCTTAAAGTATCGTTGTAATTAATCATGTCTATATGCTTATGGCAATGAACATGTTTTATATTTCATGTCTATATGCTTGTGGCGATGAACATGTTGTATATTAATCATGTCTATATGCTTGTGGTGATGAACATATTGTATGTCATTAAAATCTATTATGATTTGGATATTGGATTTTTCTGCAAATTAAATGGTAAAACATGTCATGCTATAATTTGGTGGTTATTTGTAAGTTTGTGATCTAAAACACATGCTTAAATGTTAGATCAACACTCATGTATATTCATGTTAGGTTGAATCTAATTATGTTGTAAAAGTGGAATTGTAGTCCTCTTATATTTTTAACATCATGCTAAATTGTGATTAAAAATGATTATAATAGCTTTCTTATGTTTTGCAATACATAAGATTATATGCTAAAGTTGTGGGTTGAAACTGTGGTTATATGTTAAACTTCCTTGCTAGACCTTTGTCAAGTTTACATGATCATTAGACCCAACTTAGTCACATGTTCATCTTTACCCATTTAATTAAAGTTAGTGATACCTCTATGCCAAGTTACACATGACAAGTTGAAATGTATGTTATTTTATGTTTATTTCATGTCTCTGGTTTATTACCCCTTTTCTTGTTTATGGGTTGGACTAACATACTAGCCCAACATTTTATGTGATTCATGCGTACGTTCCATGGGGGTAGCGATGGGAAATATGAAAATTCATGGCATAGATTTGTTCATTAAATGGTATATTTGATATACCATTTATGTTGAGCATAATCAAAGGATAATTATGGCGTGATTAAATTAAATTTAATCAACATAAAGAAATTAGACATATATAGAAATATATGAATTTAGAAAAGGAGAATATGCCTAACCCGAGATTAGGCTGAGTTGTGGTGTAAATTTGTCCAGAACCGACCGGCATATCCAGTGACCACAACAAGACCTGTCTAATGTGGGTGGTTAGTTCATCAGGCCAAAAAAGAACCCGAGGTTAGACTGAGTTGTGGTGTAAATCTGCCCGGAACCGACCGGCACATCCAGTGACCACAACAAGACCTGTCTAATGTGAGTGGTTGGTGCTTTAATAAATTAAATCTAAGTCAAGATTGGTAGGGTTAAGTAAATTAGGAAAACACTTAACCGATTCAACATGTTAACTAAACGAATGGGTGGGGTTAGGTAAACTTGGACACATAACCATATAAACATTTTTATTAGAAAACCCTAGTAACGGGGACCCATTTCAGCAGTAACCCACATAGATGTATCATTGTACCCTGAAACTAGGCAGGATGGGGCACGATTACTAGGCTGAATTATAAGCGGTCAAAACGTCGGCGGTTAGTGGGCCAGTGTAGGTTCCGACGGAGTACGGGCGTGCACGTACTCCGGAGTGGAAAAATCAGGCACTGGGCATCAGTAGCGTACACTGTGCATCGTGAATTGTGTCGGGTCGCCATCAAAGGGACTGATACACCCCATGGTGGGACCAGCACAGGTAGCCACTATCAAGGGGGGCCGAATGATATAGGATATGAATGTATGCGAGTAGGAGCCGATCATTAAGGGGATCGTTTTTTATAAACATGTGGGGCTGGTTGAACTAATGGTTAAGTAGGTGCTGAGACTATAGTAATGGGTGCGATCACATGTTCCTCTTATCTTATATTAGGGTATTGTCATTTGTTCTGTTATCACTATCATGATCCTTTTCCTTGTTTAAATACTAGTAATCACTAAACTTACCAGACTTATTGTCTAACCCATTTTATCTCGTCCTTTTTTCTTCCGTTTCCCCCCAGGAACACAGGGAGGGAATACTGCAGCTTAGTCGGATTCTTTGCAAGCTTCAAGAAAGTAGATGTATGATTTGGACACTCTCCTACCTTGTCTATGGCTCTTGGGCATTATCCTTGGGGATTCATGCATTTTTACTTTTGGTTTATGCTTCTTTATTGAATAATCAAGACAGAAATTATGGTGTAATGTTTTGAAGTTATTTTGGGACAATTTGATGTAATGCTTTTATATTGAACTACGTATGCAATAAATATTTGAATTCCGCTACTTAAATTTTTCTATCTTGTAAATTTTTCTGTGTCTTGTACCTATAACCCTCCACCAAAGTTAAGGCATTCCCTTTGTGGGTGACCTTAATGGAGGTGGATTGTTTCACTTGGTATCATAGCAATGGTTTACCAGATCAAATAAGAATTTTTGAAAAACTATTTTCAAAAGAAATATAAAGAAGCATTTTACAAGAAAGTGTGTTGTTTTAAATTTAAAAAGTCATAATCCCCAAAGCCATATGCACTATCTTTCTATCCTTCATTTTGAATCTTTTCTTTTTCGTTTCAGCAAGTCGGGGAATCTTAACCTTCCAGAGGGTGTACCGATAACTGGCTGGTTCAGGAGGTACTTAGAGGCTAGAGCCAATGACGCAGGTCCAACAGATATTCCTCCTCCTCCAGCTGCAGCAGCTCCTCCTCCTCCTCCTCTTGCAAATGCTTTCTCAAAGATTTGTATGCACTTTAGGGCCATGGGTGGAAAGGATTTCAAGGGAACTAAATCATTCATAGAATCAAGGAACTGGCTCAAAGAAACTGAGGATCTGTTCGTTATCTACGAGGTGGACGATAGGAAGAAGATACAGTTAGCTGTATGGTTGCTCAAAGAAGAAGCTTCCTGTTGGTGGGAAGTCACTAACGCTGAGAGACCAGTTGACACGTGGATGGATTTCAGGATAAGGTTTGAGATGAAATTCCTCTCATAAGCTGAACGAAGTTTACAGATGGAAAAGTTCTTATCTCTTAAGCAAGGAAGTATGACGGTCAAGGAGTACGTCAATCAATACAAACAGCTGGCCCGATTTGGACTGGACTTAGTGAATACTCCTCATAAGAAGGCTCTCCGTTTTGTCAAGGGGTTGAATGAGCCACTTCACAGCTTGGCTATGACCCATATACCTATGGGGGCTACTTACGAGAGGTTAGTGGACATGGCACTCTTACATGAGGAAGACAAGGGCAAGAATGAGGTAAAAGCGGAAGTGCCTCATGATAAGAAGGGGGAAGGGTCGTAGAACAAGAAGGCTGATTCAAATAAAGGCGGGAAGAAGAACAAACCCTATGAAAAGAGAAAGTGTAATTTCTGTGGCATTCCCGGGCATCTGATCAAAGATTGCAAGAAGAAGAAAAGGAAGATGGGTGGCTGTTTCCACTGTGGTGAGACAGGACACATGGCTAGGGCCTTCCTAAGCAAGCAAGGGTAGGGAGCTGGACCTTCTTCTGGAGGACAAGTTCACGCTCTCACGGCACCTCCGCAAGAACGAGGAAGAAATATTTCTATCGAAAGTTTAGTCTATCTTTTTGATCATCCTGTTCGTACACTATTTGATTCGCACTCTTTTATATCTACTGCTTTAGTGGAATCTCTGCACCTAGACACCAGTATAGTAGAGGATCCCTTGGTTGTTTCAAATCCAATTGGGGGCTCAGCCTATTTGTCAATGGTTTGTTTGGATTTGAAAATATCTATTCTAAGCATTGAGTTTAGATGTAATGCCTTTGTTTTGGGCTTCACGGGCTATTGGTTGATTCTAGGCATGGACTGGCTATCCAGTATAGTGCCGTCCTCGATTGTGAAAAGAGAGTGGTTAGAATTATGACTCGTCTCGGAAACAATCTCGAAATTTCTTGTAATCCCATGAACTCTGTTATGCTTAGTTATCTAGAATCTCATGATGCGTCTGTTGAGAACTTGCAGTCCGTAAGGGTAGTCCGTGAATACTGGATGTGTTTGAAGAGGTAAAGGGCTTACCTACGAACCGGGAGATAGACTTCCGCATATACCTCGTTGATAATGCAAAGCCCATTGCTTTACCCGTTAGGCATATGGCCCCAAGGGAGAGAAAGGAGCTCAGCAACCAAATCAAAGAGCTGCTTGAGAAGGGGTTTATAAGGCGGAGTATTTCTGAATGGGTGCTCCAGTAGTGTTCGCCCCTAAAGCGGACGGTTCGCTTCGGCTTTGTGTTTATTATAGGGAGCTAAACAAGCTGACCAAAAGGAATAGGCACCCACTCCCAAGAGTATATGATTTGTTCGATCAACTTGTTGGCGCATTGGTTTTCTCCCAATTAGATTTAGCTACCAGGTTTCACCAGCTAAGAGTGGCTGATGACAACATTGATAAGACAACGTTCAGTACTCCAGACGGTTTCTTCGAGTGGCTTGTCATGCGTTTTGGCTTGACAAACACACCCGCTTACTTCGTTGATCTAATGAGCAGGGTGTTCCGAGAGTTCCCCAATAAGTTTGTGGTGGTCTTTGTAGACGACATTTTGATCTTCTCAAAGAATGAGGAAGAGCATGCTCAGCATCTAAAGGAAGTCATGGATACTCCCCGTGCACATCAGTTTAAAGCTAAATTCTCCAAATGCCATTTCTGGAGAGAAGAAGTCAGGTTCCTTGGACACGTGGTGTCCAAAGAGGGGATAGTTGTGGACCCCGCAAAAGTGGTTGCTGTGCAAGATTGGAAGGTTCTTCGAAACGCAACCGAAGTCCAAAGCTTTCTCGGGCTAGCAAGCTTTTATAGAAAGTTCATCAAAGATTTTGCAAAAATCTCAGCTTCACTAACAAGCTTGACAAATAAGAACCTGGCTTTCAATTGGGATTTGGATTGCGATATTGCTTTCCAACGTTTGAAAAGGGCTCTAACAATAGGCCCATTTCTGACATTACCTAATGGAAGCATGATGTTTACAGTATACACAGATGCATGCGGAACGGGACTAGGCGCTCTTCTGATGCAAGAGGGGAAGGTAGTGGCTTATGGTGGAAGACAGTTGAAAGTACATGAGAAAATCTACCCAACTGAAGACCTAGAGTTGGCAGCCATGATTTTTGCAGTTAGGTCTTGGCGCCATTATCTCCTGGTTGAGAAATTTGAACTGTATACTGGCCATAAATCGTTGAAATACTTATTTTCACAGGAAGATCTCAACTTGAGGCAACAAAGATGGATGGAGTTTCTTGCCTCATATGATTTTCAGATTTCCTACACTCCTGGCAAGGGCAATGCATTAGCATACGCCTTGAGTAGAAAGAAACTGACCTTAAGCCCTCTCTTTGTGGAAAGGAAAAGCTTGGAGTTCATAGCAAGCTTTAACTTCAGACCCTCCACCGACTTTGTACCTGGCTTACCAGCAACGTTAGAAGTGCGACAAACTCTATTAGACTCAACCGGAGTCGCGCAAAGAGAAGACCCTCAACTAGTCGAAGTGATGGACATGTTAATTAGGGGTGAGACTTATGGTCACCTTAATAGATACTCCATTGTTGCCAAGGGCTTGTTGAGACGAGATGGGAGACTATGTGTCCCACAAGCAAGGGGCTTGGTAAAGGCGGTTCTAGAAGAGGCACACCATTCCAAATCGACCATACACCCAGTGGAGACAAAATATATAAAGACATCAAAAGAGTTTTCTTTTGGAATGGCATGAAGCAAGACGTGGCTGAACTTGTTTCTAAGTGTTTAATATGCCAATAGGTCAAGGCAGAGCAGAAGAAGCCTGGTGGTCTGCTCCATCCACTAGAGGTCCCATAGTGGAAATGGAATAGTATCTCGATGGACTTTACAGATGGGTTGCCTAGGTCAAGAAGGGGCAATACCAGCATTTGGGTAATTGTGGACAGGCTCACAAAAAGCGCCCACTTTATACCCATCAAGAGTAGAAGGACTGCCTCATCTTTAGCATCTATATAACTTAAAGAGATAGTTCGACTCCATGGGATACCCTCCAGCATAGTGAGTGGTATAGACCCTATCTTCACGAGCGAGTTTTGGAAGAGTTTACAAGAGGCTGTAGGCACATAGTTATGCCTAAGAACGACCTATCACCCTCAAACCGATGGCCAGACGGAAAGGGTCAACAGAGTATTAGAAGATCTCTTGAGATTATGCTTTCTTGACTTCGGAGGTACATGAGAGGATCATCTACCTTTGGTGGAATCTGCTTACAACAATAGCTACCAAGCTACCATAGGCATGGCGCCTTTCGAAGCTCTATATGGAAGAATGTGCAGGTCACCAACTTGCTAGTGGGAGTCCATAGACAAGCTCATACTTGGACCAGACATGATTAGGGAAACTTCAGAGAAAGTAGACTTGATACGAAGAAGAATGAAGACTGCCCAAGACAGACAGAAGTCCTACCCAGACAGAAGAAGAACTGACATTGAGTTCGAAGTTGGAGACAAGGTGTTCCTTAAGGTATCTCCTTTGAGGAACGTCGTTCACTTTGGAACCATAGGGAAGTTAGCACCCAAATTTGTAGGGTCGTTCCCTATCATCGAGAAGATTGGGAAGATGGTTTATTGGGTACAACTACCTGAAAGATTGGCCGGGGTTCATAATGTCTTTCATGTCTCTCACCTGCGGAAGTGCTTACACGAGTCTGCGGAAGTGGTGGAACCAAGCATGCTAGAGGAAGTAGAAGCTGAACGAGAAGCAACTGTAAGGAGAGTTCCAACCCGTATCTTGGGAACAGAAGTCAAAAAGCTAAGCAACCGTGAAGTTAAGCTCGTCAAAGTTCAATGGAGCGACACCGAGGAAGATGCGACTTAGGAAACTGAGGACAGAATACATGCAACCTACCCTTTTCTTTTTGAGGGTGCGTCTTTAATCTCTTTTTCCTCAAGTTTATGCTCGTATCAATCATTTTAGGAATATCTCCTCGGTCCTATCCTTTATCCTTAGGTAGGAACCCATTTGGATGTAAACATGTAATTGAAACATGTTATGATTAATGGTTGCAAGTGGTTGCAAGTGGTTGTTATTGGTTCCTATTGGATGCATATACACACATTATGTATTAGAACGGCTCAGTCACTTTCATATTGCATATGCATATATGTATTTGTATATGAATTGAAACTTGAAGTGTTAGCATATGGACGTTGCATTTGAATGAATGTTTGTGCATTTATGTAAGAAATTTTGAGTAGGAAAAAAATTGCATTCATAATGGACTCATGGCACTGACATAATTTTCATTAAGGAAGTCAACTGAATCAGTAGACCGCCTGATCTTGCATTAGATAAGGACATATGCACACACAATGCATATGATCACGAAGCACAAGAAACCTTTTAAGGGTAATGGACGCCAGTGTTTGATGGTTGAGTAAATGGGTGTTTTTCTTCTCGACTTGGGGATTTCGAGGACGAAATTCTAAAAGAAGGGGAGAATGTAACACCCCGTATTTTCTATTAATGTTATAATAACGAATCCTAGAATACTTAATTTAAAATTTCAAAATTAAGGGAAACGTGTTATGCCATTGTGTTCGTCTCGGAATTCTGGTTGAGATAGAGTATGAGTTTGCGTAAATTGGACTTCGCATGAAGGAGTTATGGCTGTCATAAGTTTCCAGGAAATTCAAATAAATTCAAACAGCTCAAGCCAGATTTCAAAAATCAAACAGAAGTCAGAAGCGGGCTGGACGGGAAATTCCCGCCTAGTAGGTCGACCAGGGGGTCGACCCTAGTGTCGACCTCCCCTCTAAAGGTCAACCTGGGGGTCGACCTGGCCCCCAACCAGATCTGAATTTTGAGTGACTGAGGGCTTGCTGCTGAGTCAATAGGGTTAATAGATTGTCCTAGTCTGGTCTGAGTGGCTGTGATTAACCCTAGGTTCATCTGACGGCTATAATTAAACTGAAATTCTATATAAACAACTCAAAACTCAACCTAAAAACACACAAAAAAATAATCCTAGAACTGAAATGCCATCAATAGAGAACATGGAGTAGCCGTCACCGTTTCCAATTCAAAGACGAGTTAAAAGGTTACATCTAAAATCAAATAAAAACTAGTCTAATTCAATGATCTTCATCAAAGGGGCGCATCTCCAATTTCAGAATTCAAATTTTCAGAAATGAAGAATTCCTTTTAGTTAGTAAGTTGGTTATTACGTAGATTTGAACATTCTTTCGATTGAATCATGACATGTTGTAATTGGGATATAGAATGATGCTTATGTATAAGATTTGATTCTTGTTTATCTTAAAGTATCGTTGTAATTAATCATGTCTATATTCTTATGGCGATGAACACGTTGTATATTTCATGTCTATATGCTTGTGGCGATGAACATGTTGTATATTAATCATGTCTATATGCTTGTGATGATGAACATATTGTATGTTATTAAAATCTATTATGATTTGGATAATGGATTTTTCTGCCAATTAAATGGTAAAACATGTCATGCTATAATTTGGTGGTTATTTGCAAGTTTGTGATCTAAAACACATGATTATATGTTAGATCAACACTCATGTATATTCATGTTAGGTTGAATATAATTATGTTGTACAAGCGGAATTGTAGTCCTCTTATGTTTTTAATATCATGCTAAATTGTGATTAAAAATGATTATAATAGATTTCTTATGTTTTGACAAGCATAAGATTATATGCTAAAGTTGTGGGTTGAAACTGTGATTATATGTTAAATTTCCATGCTTGACCTTTGCCAAGTTTACATGACCATTAGACCCAACTTAGTCACA
This sequence comes from Allium sativum, assembly GCA_030737875.1. Classification (NCBI taxonomy): domain Eukaryota; kingdom Viridiplantae; phylum Streptophyta; class Magnoliopsida; order Asparagales; family Amaryllidaceae; genus Allium; species Allium sativum. The sequence goes on along the minus strand of JASFAX010000020.1, from coordinate 34,592,454 downwards.
TGTTCACCTTTACCCATTTAATTAAAGTTAATGATACCTCTGTGCCAATTTATGCATGACAAGTTGAAATGTATTTTATTTTATGTTTATTTCATGTCTCTTGTTTATTACCCCTTTTCTTATTTATGGGTTGGACTAACTTACTATCCCAACATTTTATGTGATTCATGCGTACGTTCTACGGGGGTAGCGATGGGAAATATGAAAATTCATGGCATAGACTTGTTCATTAAAGGGTATATTTGATATACCATTTATGTTGAGCATAATCAAAGGATAATTATGGCGTGATTAACTTAAATTTAATCCATATAAAGAATTTAGACATATATATAGAAAAATATGAATTTAGAAAAGACGAATATGCCTAACCCGAGGTTAGACTGAGTTGTGGTGTAAATCTGCCCGGAACCGATCGACATATCTAGTGACCACAACAAGACATGTCTAATGTGGGTGGTTAGTGCATCAGGCCCAAAAAGAACCCGAGATTAGACTAAGTTATGGTGTAAATATGCCCGGAACCGACCGGCACATCCAGTGACCACAACAAGACCTGTCTAATGTGAGTGGTTGGTTCTTTAATAAATTAAAGCTAAGTCAGGATTGGTAGGGTTAAGTAAATTAGGAAAACACTTAACCGATTCAACATGTTAACTAAACGAATGGGCGGGGTTAGGTAAATTTGGACACTTAACCAAGTAAACATGTTGATTAGAAAACCCTAGTAACGGGGACCCATTTCAGCAGTAACCCTCATAGATGTATCATGGTACCCTGAAACTAGGCACGGTGGGGCACGATTACTGGACTGAATTATAAGCGGTCAAAACATCGGCGGTTGGTGGGCCAGTGTAGGTTCCGACGGAGTATGGGCGTGCATGTGCTCCAGAGTGGAAAAATCAGGCACTGGGCATCATTAGTGTGCACTGTGCATCTATAATCGTGTCGGGTCACCACCAAAGGGACTGATACACCCCATGGTGGGACCAGCACTGGTAGCTACAGTCAAGCGGGGCCGAATGACACAGGATATGTATGCATGCGAGTAGGAGCCGATCATTAAGGGGATCGTTTGTTACAAACACATGGGGCTGGTTGAACCAATGGTTAAGTAGGTGCAGAGACTATAGTAATGGGTGCTATCACATGTTCCTCTTATCTTATATTAGGGTATTGTCCTATGTTCTGTTATCACTGTCATGATCCCTTTCCTTGTTTAATTACTAGTAATCACTAAACTTACCAGACTTATAGTCTGACCCATTTTCTCTCGTTTTCTTTTCTTCCGTTCCCCCCTAGGTCCACAGGGAGGGAATACTGTAGCATAGTTAGAGTCTTTGCAAGCTTCAAGAAAGTAGATATATGATTTGGACTCTCTCCTACCTTGGCTATGGCTCTTGGACATTGTCCTTGGGGATTCATGCATTTTTACTTTTGGTTTATGCTTCTTTATTGAATAATCGAGACAGAAATTATGGTGTAACGTTTTGAAGTTATTTTGAGACAATTTGATGTAATTCTTTTGTGTTGATCTACATATGAAATAAACATTTGAATTCCACTGCTTAAATTTATCTGTCTTGTAAATTTTTCTGTGTCTTGTACCTATAACCCTCCACCAAAGTTAAGGCATTCCCGTTGTGAGTGATCTTAACGGCGGTGGAGTGTTTCATTGGCTCTATGTCGTAACTTAGTAGAGATAGAGTTAGTAATGCCCTAGATTGAGTTGAGTGTGTGTGTGTGTGTCTATATATATATATATATATATATATATATATATATATATATATATATATATATATATATGAGCGCACATTTGTTGTTCAATATAAAATGATTTATATTACGGAGATTTATTGATTGAGTTGTTTTTGAGTTCTGGTCGATCAGTTTGATCAACTGTATCGGTAGGAGTTACTAAACACTTGAATACGATGAACCAACATAGTTTGTTTTGAAAGAGGGTAAATGGAATAATTTTACCCAAATTATATTTTGATATAAACATAGTATAGATATTTGAAGTATTACAATATATTGGACGTGCTGGTTGTGATTATAATCGAATAAGATTATAAAATGTGAAAAGGTTACGTAAATTGCCAATCAGAATTCATATAAGTGAAATATGTGAAATCAGATGAATTAAATGTGAATTTAAAGCAAATTGGAATTAAAACCCTAGAAGGTTATAAACTTGTTTGTAAATGAATTTAGGTTAAATATATCTGAATTTTAAAATCCTGGGAGATTTTAAATTTGTTACAAGCATTGAAAAGGTTATTTTGAAATGGATTTCAAAATGAATGTGTTTAGAAATGGTTTTAAAAGTGATATAGTATTGAACTCACTTCGATAGTAGGGAAATAACCCTGATGTTGAATCGCGAGATCAATAGTGTTCATTTTCGAGTTGTAAGTGATGGATTACTACCAAGATTTTATTTTTGAATTGTTTTGAAAAAGACAAGTTTTGAATCCTAAAAAAGGGATATCTGGTTTTAGAAAAGCAAACCGTTTGAAAATCCCTGGGAAAGATTATTTGAATTAAAACAAATTAAATTAGAATTTGTAAAAGCAAGTAGAAATAGAAATTGAATTGAAACCAGTTAAGTGGAAAACGAATTGGGATAGAAAATATAAAATTAGATTGGATTAAAGATAATCTGAGATGGAATTGGACTGGTAAGTTAAGCATTGAAATTAAAAATGGACTCTGAGTAAACAACAGAATTCGGTTTTGGTATAACCAAATAATTGGGATGACATTGGTATATTCAAAATTGGTAACACATGGAAAGGATATATTGATATGCCTGACAAAATGTTACCAGTTTGTCTTATATATGGTTTGGAGATTTTGATGAGCCGAATTGGCAAGCCGCTTAGCTGTTTGATTTTCTTTTAGGTTGAAAAAAGCCTAGAGAGGCGAGTTGGAGTTTGAACTATTGACCAGTACAAAGGAGGTGCTGGCGAAATTTTTCAAAAAGTTAAGGTGTCAGAAATCTTTTAGGAATTTTGAAAATTTTCGATAGTAGGAATGAATAAATATTTAATTGAAATTAAATTGGTACCGTGAAACTAAAGATAATAAGGAAACAAATAAATTTTAACCAGTCAATAGGCTTTATTTCTACCTCAGCAATTTCGAGGACGAAATTATTTTAAGGGGGAAAGAATGTAATGTCCCGTATTTTTACAGTTTAATAATTAATTAATTTAATTGTTAAAATAGTGATTTAGAGATTTAAATGGTTATGGAATTAAATAATATTTAATTAATATTTATAATATAAAAATATATTAAATTTCGGAATAGTCGGAAGTAGTAGAATTCACAATATTGTGTGAACTGGATCATATATAATATATAATATATAATTCAGTTTATATTTGAATTATATTAATGAATTTATTATTAAAATGACAGTTGAATGTATAATTGTATTATAATTATAATCGAGCTCGAAATGACGATTCAAACTTTAAACGAATATACAGAATCCATTTTAAATCGGATTTCTTCGAAACAAGAAACGTTCGGAGATGGGGAAGTATATTTTTCTAATGGAAGAGAAAAATTGTGATTTCTCGTTGTAGATTTTGATTTATGTACAAAACAAAATTTCAAAAAGTCGCTATGGAATTCCTTTATAATTCATAATATTTATTTATTCTATAAAAGGATTTGGAATATAAATTGGATAACGATATAATTAGGAATTTTGAATATCGAGTTATAAATTTAGATAGGAATACTTTGGAGCTATATGATATTCTATGTGAATATATACGATAATATTAATTTTTATTAATATTTAATTATTTTTAAATATATTAATATTTAAAATAGGTTTATTTAGAGCTTTAAAAATAGCTATTTTTGCAAATGACCTCCGTTTTTAACGAAACTAATTTTGTTCGATCCGGAATATTAAATTATTGCTAGAATTCAATTTCCGTAATTTTTGGAGTCAGTACGTAGCCGTATGGATTTTTAATGTGAAAAACAATTAGTATTTCGATAGTTAAAAATACGCTGTGTGAGTAAACGGAGTCGGAATTCGATGGAACAAGTTTCATTGGATCCGTAATGTCGAACAGAAGGTGTATGTCCATTTTCATGATTTTTGGGTGTGATCATAGGAATTTTTAAACAGTAAATACATATAGCGGTTGATTTAAACTGAATATAATAATCAATAAATATATTAAAAATTTCCCTATAAATATACTTACACCCTTCTAAACCTAATTCATTTTCTTCTGGTTGGTCAATAAAACATGGCGCCGCTGTTTTTCTTTTTACATCAAACATATCCGGAGCTTCGAAATTTATAGAAAAATCAAAAATGAATGGATAAATCCCAAAAACTAAATTTCTGCACTCCTCTTCTCAATAGCTTTCCACTGGTATGATTTTCATATGATTCGATGTGTTCTCCTGGAGCCACATCTTGCACAGTGACCACCTAGGGTTCCAGCTTTGTGGCATTGGATTGATCATCGTGAGGTTTGGGCAGTGCAGTTATCATCATAGTGAGGAGGCGTTTGGGCGGACGGAGTTTGAGGCTTAACGGTGAGGAAAAATGTTGGCACATCACACAACATAGTGAACGATGCAAACCTCTTCGTGAGTTCGAGCTTGGCATTTTTGAGTGGAAGATGCGGAGAAGGTGGATGGGAGTTCAATGCTTTGATCGATTTGAAGAATCACGAAGTATTGATTAAGAAAAAGAGATGGAGAATCGCTAGAATGGTATACAAAGTTGTCTGAAGCGTACTTTCTTGGTTCGGGGAAGATGAGTCCTCATCTGAGTTGGTGCGGGACTTTAAATGGGCCGGTTTGTGAGGGTGAGCCCAAATGGATAAATAAAATAAAGTTAGAATAAAATTTTATAGTGTATAGACTTAAAAAAATTGTATCTTGAACACACGTCATCCTTTTTGCGAACGGTCAAATCCATTGGGATCGTATGGTCGAGGGCGTCACAAAGGAACTGACTGGGAGTGAGTTAGTGCTCTTTAAAATTTATAGCTAAATAAATTGTCTGTCTAAATCAACCGATGGTTATCTTTATTTAACGATCATCGTCCAATGTGAGTAAATCTCACTAATTCTATACAGTTGTATTTTTTTAAATACAATCTTGTATTGATAAATGATGATCGATTGCTGCATGTTGATTGTTTGGTTAAATTGCTGATTTATTAGTTGAAATTATAAATAACGATGTATATATAAATCGTTAATAAAATATTGATTCTGTTTATCGGAATATTTCATATTGAAATGAAATCGATGTTATTTATATTGTTTAACATCTATGATGTAGGGAAACATGTTGGAGGGATCCAACTGGATTCCTCAATATTTATAACAATGTTTATTTTATATATTGTGATATATGATGTCATATATAATATGTGAGTGATTATGATGACACTGGTCATGTTAGTTGGTATTTCAAATACCATATAAATTACTGCAATGTATACAAGGAAATTTCCAAAGTGAATATTGAAAATGAAATATTTTTATATAAATTGAATAGAATTTTATAAAAGGATTTATAAAAAATTGAATAGAACTATATAAAAGGATTTATATAAATTAAATAGAATATATAAAAGGATTTATATAAAATAAATAGAATTATATAAAAGGATTTGTGAAGAGTATATAGAATTATATAAAGGGAATTATAAATGAGATTTAAGTGTTAGAAATAAAAAGGAGATTTGTATGAATAATTCTACACATAAAAATATAAATTGGATTTGAGATATTGCTTTTTAAATACGAAATCAAAACTATTTAATTTTATATAGACATGTTATTCACATTCTATGTGAAAAATTAGGTTAAGGTAAATATTTTGCAAATAAAATATTATAAAGGAATTTTGGGTTTGAATAAGGAATTTTAATGGAGCTAAAGGAATTAGAAACTGACCGGAGATTAGTTAAGTTGAACAGGTGTTTGGGTATCAATCTAATGTTGGTTTCCGCCTTCGGGGTTAATACGTATAGGGTTGTTCTCTTACTAGTTTACAGTTAGAGACGGATATATGTGAGAAGATAGTGATGCGTGAATCATAAATGTAAACATTTTCCAAAGTTAATAACGTATATTTTCTAAAATGGGAAAATAAGGATTTGACGAATATGTGGAAACGAGAAATGGGGAAATGAATAAATGTTGATCGATGATTGATCGTTTGAATTTCCATCTAGAAATAATATCGTTTTTTGTGAACATGTTTTCCTTTGATATTTAAATCACCGACTATCAAAGATTTTGACCATTTCCGTTGTCAATACGGAGAGAGCGGGATCAGATTCATTATCTGAAAACCACTCCGTATGGCATTAGCGTTGCGATCAAATATAATGAAGATAATTCAAGACGGAGTTATGCAAGGGCTGTCCTATTTACAGAATAGTGCCTTTCGTCTGTCCAGTCCTAGGGTGACCTGTATGGAAGAATGTCTGATAGAGTATATCTGGTAGATCGCATAAGTTGATCGTTTTAAACGTATTTGCATTGATTGGCAGAGGAATTCGTTTCTCTTAGCTGTATACCTATGGTATTTTTGGGGAAATCAATTTGTGATTTGATGGGTATGACGATGTGGCATTCAAAGTAAATAAAGGTGTAATTTATACGTTATGGCCTCTAGCCTCACAATTAGGAAAAGGTATAAAATCGGGGAGGTCGCATGGCTAAGTGGTTAGCTGCCAAGTAGGGCGTATTATCACCTAATCTAGAGTTTCATTTACTTCAATAATCTATTTCGATGCTGTCCCTTTCGGGAAACGATTGCTGATCCCAACCGATGGGGATAATACATTTGGTACACTCAAGCGAAATGAGTGGCCGGTCATGTTTAGCCTGGGTTAAAAGATATTCTTGTTGAACCCGGTGTATTCCTCTCTAGAGATACACCGTCGGAAGGTGGTCCCATACCTTGCCAGTTGGAATTCATTACCCAATAAGCGCCTACGGTTTTTGGTTGTATATTGTATATGTGGAACGTAAGATGAAAGCATTCCAGTAGATTGCTATTTATTTGATTTAGACATTATCATTGTATCAGAACAGTATGGATTTTAAAAGAATTTTAAAAGTTAAACAAATGGTTGGAGTTTACTCACATAGTTACATGACTGACCCAGATTTATTTTGTTTTGTTTTCCCTAAACTCTTGGGTGCCACTTTTGTACGGGCAGTCAAGTAGTCATCTTTTACAGATATACTTGGAAGGCTTGGAGCAGGAGGCTTCAGGATATATATAGCTATTGTTATTTCCGCTGTGTTGTAAGTGTTATACTCTGATAAATGTTATTTTATACATATACCGATTTTATTTCAAAGTTATGTATATATTATATATTGTTCGTTCTGCTGTGAGATTCTTGTTTACTCTGATGTTGTATGTTCTTCTTCTTCTATTATAAGTTTCTATCTTATCTATTCTCACCCTCTATTTTCTTTCATGTACTATCAGGTGTTTCTGATGCTTGAATAGTTGACATTGAGTTTATGTCAGTTACTCAGGATCACAAAAACCCGGGTCGTTACAGTTGGTATCAGAGCTGAAGGTTAAGTAATTATCTTGGCTCTGTGGCGTAACTCAGTAGAGATAGGGTTAGTAATGCCCTAAATTGAGTTGAGTGTATATATATGAGCGCGTATTTGTTGTTCAATATAAAATGATTTAATTGTGGAGATTTATTGATTGATATGTTTATGAGTTCTGGTCGATTAGTTTGATCCACTGTTTCGGTAGGAGTTACTAAACACTTGAATACGAAGAACCGACACAATATGTTTTGAAAGAGTGTAAATGGAATAATTTTACCCAAATTATATTTTGATATATAAAAAGTATAGAAATTTGAAGTATTATAGTATATTGGATGTGTTGGTTGTGATTATAATCGAATAAGATTATAAAATGTGAAATGGTTATGTAAATACCCAATCAGAATTCATATAAGTGAAATACGTGAAATCAGATGAATTAAATCTGAATTTAAATCAAATTGGAATTAAAACCCTGGACGGTTATAAAACTATTTGTAAATGAATCTGGGGTTAAATATTTGTGAATTTTATAATCCTGGGAGATATTAAATTTGTTACAAGCATTGAAAAGGATATTTTGAAATGGATTTCAAATTGAAAGTTTTTAGAAAAGGTTTTAAAAGTGATATAGTATTGAACTCACTTCGATAGCTGGGAAATAACCCTGATGATGAATCGTGACATCATTAGTGTTCATTTTCGAGTTGTAAGTGACGGATTACTACCAAGATTTAGTTTTTGAATTGCTTTGTGAAAAGCAAGTTGTTTTGAATCATGAAAAAGGGATATCTTGTTTTAGAAAAGCTAAACTGTTTGAAAATCCCTTGGGAAGATTGTTTGAATTAAAACAAATTAAATTATAAATTGTAAAAGCAAATAGAAATTGAAATTGAATTGAAACCAGTTGTTAGCCTACTTTGTGAACTAGGCAACACAAAGTCAAGAAACCAAACATTGAAGGGTATTTTTAATTATAAGACTTCGGTTCGGATTGGAAGAAAACACTACAATTCAGATTGATAGCTACAGTTGTTCGGGTCGGGTCAGAGCAACATATCGGTTCGGATCGGATAGAGACTTCTGTTCGGATCGGTGATCTCTTACTGAGTAGATTGGTAAGGCATATCTAATCGGATCGGAAGGCAACTAAATCTCGAATGGATCGGAAAGCCATCTGCTTGCCACAACAATGGAGCGAAGCGGAATAGGTTAGAGAAGGAGAGTCGTGCCCAAACCAATCCGGTTCGGATCGGGTATCCCGATCCGAACCCCTTATCTGCACGTCTCCGACCCGCACCCATGATCCATGTTATTCTCCTGCAAAAGCGCCTGGATATCCGGACCGGTTATGACCAGTTCATACCCATAACGTCCTTCCCTTTGATGCATTGTCAACATGATGGTTCATCCGAACCCGAAGAGAATGCGATGGATGACACGTGGCCCGACCCGGATCAAGTCTCAAGCAAATTCACACCTATAAATACCCCGTCTGGAGACAAAGAGAAGGATCTTTTTTCAGCACTTTAAGAATTCAACTACCTCCACCATCCGAACTCCATTACTCCCGGAGAATCCAAATCATCTTTCATTTCTTGTTTTAGTCAATTGAGTGAACAAAAGTGAGTTGTGAGTGAATATTACATTGTATTTGCAACTGAATTATTGAATATAGTGAAAGATAAGTGGACGTAGGCATTTCTTCGCCGAACCACTATAAATCCTGTGTGTTCATTTTTATTTTTGTCTCATTTAATCTTGTTTCTAATCAATTTGGGTGTTAGAACCACTTTTGGGTCTAACATTTTGGTGCTTTCACTGAGAATCCTCATATAAATTCTTTATTTTCCGGGATCTCTTTCTACTTTTTGGACCGTTGAGTTCAAAGAAGTGAATCCTTAAGTTTCTCCGCTTTTTTACATTCGTTGAAGTGATTGTTAAAAACTCATGGCCAAAGGAAAAGGCAAGGAAGTTCAGTCTTTTCGAGGAAATGGAGCTGGCGAAGATCAGCAAAATGCTGTTGTAACAAGGTCTCGGGGGCAGAGTTCAGCAGCAGGAAGAATCAATGCAGGAAATCCGAGCCGCCAGCAGGGGGATAGCTCCGATCTGATCCGGGTCGGAGACTCTGAAGCAGTGCATTCCCCCAATCTGAACCGACCCGAACTGCCCGCTGCGCTCCGATCCGACCAGGCACGCCAGCTCCGATCCGATCCGACTTCCTACCTCCGATCCGACCCGATGCTTGGTGAGGCTGGAACCTCTACTCGAGTCCCTACGAATGCTCCAATTCCAGCTACCAGGGTTGGTGATCAGGTCAATCCGTCTGCGCCCATCACCCAAGGAGATTTCTCGCGCTTGCTTGATATGCTTGAGAGCACGAGGGAGGCCATGAAAGTTCACGAGCGCACTAATCTCATGATGCAGGAAAATATGAGGCTCATGAGTCGGGAGATCAGTGAGCTCCGTCGACAGAGAACTCCATCACCGGTTCGTCACACACCAGTAGATCAATCTTCATCTTCCGAGGAAGAGAGGCCCCGTGAACGGAGGCCCCTCGAACGACCTCAGAATGTGGAACAGCTGACATTTGGATCTTTGGGATCATGCGAGGAAATCGCACGAGCATTAGGAAACGATGACCCTACTCGGGGGCAAAGACTCCAGTCCCCTCTTCCCGAGATCGACCGAGAACGCAGGGAACGGAATCGAGCAGAGGCAGCTCGAAGAAGAAGGGCATCTCCTGAGCAAGAGCCCAGAAGGAACTCGGATACTAGGGCCAGGGAACCTGAGCAGCCCCTAACTAGTGCTGATGTACAGGCAATGGTTCGCTGAATTATGTCCGAGAGCCGGAATTATACAAATGAAGACTATGGCATTGAGCGAAGCCATACTCCGTTCACCGACGATATCCTCGACTTCCAGTTTCCCCGACGCTTTAACTTGCCACAGATGGACAAGTATAACGGAAGGACTGATCCGGGACAGCATTTGATGCGGTACTCGTGGCTCATGAATGCCGCTGCTGCCCCTGATGAAGTGAAGTGCAAAGCATTCCCAATCTACCTAGAAGATGTGGCATTGTTCTGGTTTACCCGACTTCCTCCTCGTTCGATTTCTAATTACAAGGAACTAAGCGAGCGTTTCATGAACCAGTTCCGACTACATGCCCGAAAGTCCAAGAGTGTTATTGAATTATCGAGAATCAAACAGGCACCAGGAGAATCTCTAAGGGCATATCTTGATCGTTTTAACCAAGCTGTAACTGAGGTCAGTGACCCGCATGAGCCCACTATTCTCATGGCATTGAAGGAAGGAGTTGATCCTGAATCTGAGTTTGGAGACTACCTTTCTGGGAAGACACCCCCCACAAGGGAGATATTCTACGAAAAAGCCGATATTTATTTACGGCGAGAGGAGGCCAGGGCAAACCGGAAGAGAAAGTCTGAAACGGCTTCAAAGGAGAATGTGCAGAGTAATATCGCCGTGAAGCAGTCGGGGGAGAATTCTGGCAAGGTTGAAGTAAATGTAGGAAGCAAGGGTGGAAACAGCAATACTGAAAGTGGGGGAAACAACAACAATAACCGTAATCCAAACGGCAACAGAAGAAACAGAAATAGGGGAAGCGACCCTAACAAAAGACCTCGATTCCAGAACTACGAGAATTATACGCCATTGAACGACACCCTGGAAAATATTTATCTGGATACGTACAATGTGTTACAGTACAAGAGACCGCCACCTCGTGATTCAACCGAGAAAGAAATGGCGACAGGGAAGTTTTGTTTGTTCCACGGAACACACGGGCATTCAACTAATGAATGTCGACATTTGAGGGATGTGATTGAGAAATTGTTGCGTGAAGGGAAGTTGGATGAGTACAAGGTTGCCCCGAGAGACAGGGGGCAAAGTGAGCAGGCTCCAAAACAGATTCTACCTGCTCCCAAGCCTACAGCGCAGCAGAAAGGTAAAGGAATTGTCATCAACTCCATTGTAGGCGGACCTCACCCGGCAATCCGAAGTTTTAGGTCAATGGACCAATATGTGAATGCTGCCAAGCATCTAGATGTGAATGAAGGTGACGATTTGGAAGATGTCGCCCCCATAAAACAACAGAAGACCATGTTCGACGACGTGGTATTTCGAAGCCGAGACAATACTGGGATTCAATCACCCACCAATGATCCGTTGGTTATTACTACCACCATTGGGCCGGCCTTGGTCCATAAGGTATTAGTAGACAACGGAAGTTCCGTTAATATTTTGTTCAAGAAGTCATTTGATCAGATGGAGCTTGAGCCCGAAGATCTGAAACCTTGTGAAGGATGGATTAGAGGCTTCAACGGAGCGACGACAGCTCCCATGGGATATATAGAGTTGCCCGTGACCCTAGGGCAAGGAGAACGTAGAAGAGTGCGAATGCTTCAGTTCGTAGTATTGGACGTAGATTCGCCATATAACGCGTTTTTAGGGAGACCTGCCCTCGCTGAATTTAGAGTTTGTATCGCCCCTTGGTGCTTGTTACTAAAGTTCCCAACCGAAGCCGGGACTGGAGTAATGAGAGGGGATCAGGTTTCTGGACGGGCCTGCTATGTGGCCGAACTGAAGATGTTGATGAAAGGAGTTAATGCTGAGAGTAAGGATGCCTCGTCTCCCTCAAAGGGGGACTCGGCATAGCAATTAGAGAGATTGAACCCGAGGGAGTTGCCCAAAGGAACGCCTGAAGACCTGGATCCCAGAAAAGACGAGGAACCAGAGGCTAAGAATGCAACTCCTAACGAAGCGACAGTGGAAATTCCATTGATAAAGCTGATCCGACGAAAGTTTTGAAGATTGGTTCTCAATTGGATCCACGTCGTGCTGAAGAACTGACGGACTTCTTGAAGGCAAACTTAGATGTTTTCGCCTGGACCCATGCTGACATGTGTGGGATATCACCTTCCATTATAAGTTACAAATTGAATATAAACCCGAAGCATCCGTCTGTGAAGCAAAAGAGACGCATGCTGGGCCCAGAGAGGTCGGCTGCTCTCAAAGATGAAGTAGAGAAGTTGAAGCAGAATGGATTTATTCGAGATTCGACTTATCCCGACTGGATATCGAATCCCGTCTTAGTAAAGAAGCCAAACGGAAAGTGGCGAACTTGCATTGACTTTTCAGATTTAAATAAAGCTTGCCCGAAAGATAGTTTCCCACTTCCCAGGATTGACTAGCTTGTAGACTCGACAGCAGGTCATGAACTTCTTTCTTTCATGGACGCATATTCTGGATACAACCAAATTCCTATGCACGTACCAGACCAAGAACATACGAGTTTCATTACGAATTTGGGGCTATATTGCTATGTTGTAATGCCATTCGGGTTAAAAAACGCTGGAGCTACTTATCAGCGCTTGGTAAATAGAATGTTTTATGATCAAATAGGAAAAACTATGGAAGTTTATGTAGATGATATGCTTGTTAAATCAAAGCAGTCTTCCAGCCATACGCAAGACTTAGCGGAAATGTTTAGTATCTTGCGAAAGTACCGTATGAAATTGAATCCTTTAAAATGTTCATTTGGAGTGGCGTCGGGAAAGTTCCTCGGCTTCATTGTGAGTTCCCGAGGAATTGAAATCAACCCTAGCCAGATAGCAGCGATTAGAAACATCGAAGAACCGAGGAGAATTAAAGACGTCCAAAGTCTAGCAGGGAAGGTAGCGGCGCTGAGTAGATTCATCTCCAAAGCCACCGATAAATGTGTTCCGTTTTTTGATTTGATAAAAAGGGGAAAGAAGAACTTCCAATGGACTCCCGATTGTGTTGAGGCCTTTCAAAATCTGTTAGAGCTGCTAGAGAAACCGCCAATTTTATCAAAGCCCGTAGATCACGAAGAATTATTTGTTTATTTGGCAGTCTCGGCTCACGCTGTCAGCACAGCCCTGGTTCGAGAAGAAGACAAAGTACAAAGGCCAGTGTATTATGTAAGTAAGAAATTAGCAGCGGCAGAGCGCAACTACCCAAAGATTGAGAAGCTTGCTTACAGCCTCCTGATTGCATCCCGAAAACTTTGCCACTATTTCCAAGCCCATCCAATAACCATATACACCGACCAGCCCTTAAGGCAGGTATTGCAGAGACCCGAGGCAGAGGGAAGGTTGATTAAATGGAACATAGAACTAAGCCAGTTTGATTTGAATTTTCAACCACGAAAGTCAATCAGAGGGCAAGCTCTAGCAGACTTTATTGCGGAGTTCACCATTCCAGAGGAGGAAATAATCAATGACCGAGTGGTTAAATCTGAGGATGAGCTAGAGATGAATCCGTGGAAATTATATACAGATGGAGCTAAAAATGACCGAAGGTCCGGAGCTGGAATTGTCTTAGTCACTCCCGAGGGACCGTCGTTATATTACGCCCTGCGATTAGAATTTTCGGCAACTAACAATGACTCTGAGTATGAAGCCCTGATTGCCGGGCAGAAACTTGCTAAAGACCTCGGAGTAAAAATGATGGACATATTTTGTGAATCTAAGATTGTTGTTTGTCAAGTACGAGAGGAATTCGCGGCTCGAGGACCTCGACTTATCGCCTACCTCAAAAAAGTGAAAGAGCTATTGAATAGCTTAGAGCGGTACAACATAACACATATTCCCAGAGTTGAAAACCAGAAAGCGGATAGACTGGCAAAACTGGCTAGTTCCGACAATACAGAAGAGACTGAGGTAATTCCAATTGAAACGTTGGAATCGCCAAGCTTTGAGTCAATGGAAATTGAATTCGCTCTTGAAGCGGAACCAGAGAAGGAGTCATGGATGACTCCAATTAAGAATTTTCTTAAGAATGGGACACTCCCATCGAAGAAGAGTGAGAAAAGAGCTGTAGTTCGCAAAGCTACCAGATATGTTATACAAGACGATACTCTCTATAGACAAGGATTTTCTATGCCCCTGTTACGATGTATCGCACACGACGACATCAAGCGTGTACTAAGAGAAGTACACGAAGGTGAGTGTGGAGATCATATAGGAGGTCAAACTTTAGCAAAGAAAATATTGCGGTACGGATACTTCTGGCCTACGATCAACAGAGATGCAGCTGATTATTCACGACGCTGCGATAAGTGCCAGAGATTCGCCAAAATCCTCAGGGCACCGTCAATCCAGCTTAAATCGATGGTGAGTCCTTGGCCATTTGCCACATGGGGAATTGATATCATTGGAGTTTTACCAATTGCAAAAGGAGGAGCTAAGTATGCAATAGTAGCCGTGGATTATTTCACGAAGTGGGTGGAAGCTGAGCCCTTGACTAAGATCACAACAAGAAAGGTGATAAGTTTTGTGGTCAGAAATATTATATGCCGATTCGGGATCCCAAGGACGATTATTACTGACAATGGGACCCAATTTGATAGCACTGAATTCAGAAATTTTTGCCAGAAATATAAGATAGACAAACGATATACTGCAGTTGCCTATCCACAATCGAATGGGCAAGTAGAGGCAATAAACAAGGTAATAAAATCCATCCTCAAGAAGCGATTAGAGCGTGCAAAGGCAAAGTGGGTTGATGAATTGCCCCTAGCTTTGTGGGCATATCGAACAACGTTTAAAACGGCTACCGGTCATACCCCTTTCTCTCTCTCCTTTGGCTCAGAAGCTGTGATTCCAGTTGAACTAGAAGTTCCTTCCCATAGGGTGACATATTATGACCCGATGACGAATCGGGCGCTCTTACTTGAGTCTCTTGATGAAATCGAAGAGAAAAGGGACGAAGCAGACTTGCGTGCAGCAAGACATCGGCGTCAGATGGCACGCTATTATGACAAAAAAGTTCACCTCAGAACTTTTGAACCAGAAAATTTGGTGCTAAAGAGGGTTTTTCCATCCCTTCCTCACCTTGGCCCAAAATGGGAAGGGCCCTTTGTCATCCAACGGAAACTTGAAAAAGGAACCTTCAAGTTAACGACCGTAGATGGCGAAGAAGTCCCTCGAGCATGGAATGCCCAACACTTAATGCGATATTTGGATTAGAAATGCTATACTTTTTTGTTATTTTTTTCTGTGAACCCTGTAATAAGGCACGCCTTGCCTTGGGAAAAATCTGATGATATGAATAAAGGACTATAAAGTGGACGTAGGCTACGACTTAGCTGAACCACTATAAAAATATTGTGTGTTATTTACTTTTATGCATTTACATTCATTAGTCATTCTGTTGTGATTATAAAATACAGGATAACTCAGAGCCTAAAAAGGTTGAAAACAGTTTAAACATAAAAAGAAGCACAACGATTATTTGTGCAATGAGACATAAAAGAATGAGAAAACGACATTCTTAACTCTAACTCTCCAGAGAAAGAGAGAGAGTATAAAAGCGTCTCTGACTGAGCGCTGAAAAAGAAATTCTCTTCCTAACTCTAACTCTCCAGAGAAAGAGAGAGAGTATAAAAGCGTCTCCGACTGAGCGCTGAAAAAGAAATTCTCCTCCTAACTCTAACTCTCCAGAGAAAGAGAGAGAGTATAAAAGCGTCTCCGATTGAGCGCTGAAAAAGAAATTCTCCTCCTAACTCTAACTTTCCAGAGAGAAAGAGAGTGTAAAGGCGTCTCCGATTGAGCGCCGAGAAAGAAATCTTTTCCCGTTGAGAGACCGGGGAATGAATAGATTGACTAAGCTCGAACTCTAACTCTCAAGAGAAAGAGAGAGAGTATAAAAGAAATGCCAGAAAAAACGAAAGGTATTGACGACACAGGAAATGCTATCCCGTCAGAAAATTGGGAGCATTCATATTGTTTGGTTAAGCATTGAATAACTTGTGGAAATTGACTGGGGACACATATGCATACACATATTTCTCCCCTCCACAACTTTGTTTCATAACTGTAGACATGCATTTTTATATAAGTGCAGAACTATTAACAAATAATCATTGCAAAAAGTGAATTATTTTTATTTACAAGTGAATGAATTTGTACAGGGAAATAACTAAAGAAGAATGTGCAGGAGCTGCTTTTGTAGCAGCAATTATTGGTTCACAAAGATGCTAAAAAGATACAGGGGAACCCACTATTTGGGTTTGGAATGAGCCTTAGATTTCTTGGCGGCTTTTTCCGCATCCTTTGCTTCCTTCTCGGCTTCAGTCAAGATTCGTTTCGATTTCTTTTTCCCTGAAGATGCGGTACTGGAGCCAGTAGACTTCTTTCCGGAGGGCGGAACACTGGAATCAAGAGAAGATTTTTTAGCAAGTTCTTCGGTAATAGATCTAGTTGAGAGCTTAACAACTAACCTTGAACCCGCATCCACGACTGCGAGGGGCTTGAGGGCCTCAGGGTCTAGTTCTTCGGCCTTTAATTGCAAATGCTTGTCTTGGTCAGCCTTCATTGCAGCCAAGGTAACGTCATCAGCACTTTTTGACTCCCCAGTTATTGCGACTTCTGGTTCCTCATCATGCCCCCCGTCTCCGCCATCGTCCTTTAAAGCTGCTATTATTTCTTCATCATGGGGAGTGGTGACCTTAGTTGGTTCATTTCCTTCTCCCAAGTCTGTAGAAGCAGCCTTGTCTTTCCCTTTTTTGGCCCCATCTGCGGGCTTTGTCCCAGCAGTAGCTCCTTGAGCTACATCTGTCTTCTCGGACGATTCAACACCTATAGAATGAGAAACATCGGTTATCAACTAAGGCGAAAACAAAGGGTCTCTCATCGAATGTTCAATCACGTAGCGAAAGGTAGTAATAGCTTTGGCAAATTGAGGAGAAAAGATAGGGATACCTTCCGAAGACTTTTCAGCGGGGGTGACTACTACCTCTGGGGTTATTTCAGGAATGGGAGATAGCAAAGTGGTTCGAGGAATTCCCGGGTTTTCGGGATCATACCCTTCTACTTCGGGAGTTGCAGGAGCAGAAGAAGAGGAACCAGCTTCGGGAATAGTTTTTTGTTTAGACTTCCGTCTCTCTTCTTCCATGGCCTCAGCAATAAGGCGGCGACCTTCAGCTAGGCGCTCCGGTTCATCGTCTCTCAAGTATTTCTCCATCAGTTTATCTTCATCAAGAGAATCGACCTTAAGTTCTTCTTTTTCCCACTCGACGATTTGATTCCATACTTGAACCAGAGTGGATGGATAGTCCTCGATCCAAGAAATGTTTCGATGACGAATAATATGCGCGAAGAATTCAATCATTAGCTCGCCGAAGCCCTGAATCTCAACCTCCGCCTCAGATAATTGCTTGCGGGCCTCCTCCGCAGATTTAATAGCACATTCCACATTGCCCTCGGCCAAAGCAGCCCTGTTTTCTGCCTCCAACAACTTCGAAGCCAAGTCAGCATTCTTCTTTTCTAATTCGGCACTCCTTTTTGCTAACTCGGCGTTTTTCTGTTCAAGCTCAGCATAAGCAAGGCGTGTCTCAGCAGCCTCTGACTTGGCCTCGTCAGCTTGCTTTTTCAACTCAGAACGCTCCTGAGTGTGGGATTCAAGCAAGTCATGATAGCGTTTCTGTGTGTCTTCAAATTGTTGTTTGAAATTAGAAGCGTTCTTTTGAGCAACAGCTAGTTGAGCTTGAGTGTCTTCCAAATCTTTTCCTAGGGCTTTTAGAGCCTTGGCATCCTCCTCCGCGGTCTTTTGCATTGAATCAGTATTTGTCATTAGAGTGCGGATGATTCTAGAAAGATTGCGGGAATACTTGAACATCTCGGTATATTGTTTTTCCACTAAATCAATCTTTGCTTTGGCCTCCTCTGCCCAATTAGACGAAATGGGTTCAAGGGCAGGTAAAAAAGTCAGAGTTTCGAAGTAGTGTTCGGAAAATTGCTCTTTCAGATATGCCCGCCTTGTGGCAGTTCCCGCATCTGGTGGGGGAGGAGCGAGGATTGTCAATTCGGCGTCCCTTCCTGAAGAAGATTCGGTAGTCTCTTTGTTTGTCCTAGGTCGTTTAGTAGCAGGAACCTTTTGCTTACTTCGAAACCCGGTTTCTCTTGGAGGAGTTTTCTCTCTACTCCGCTTTTCATGGGAGGAAGTGGAGTCTTTAGATGGTGGTCTATCCTCCTCCCTGCGATCTTGATAGCTCTTATATTTCTCTTGCTCCGGTCGAACTGGTGAGCGGGAGCGTGAGGGTCGAGAACGGTAGGGATCATAAGGTCTTCTCTCCTCCCTACCACGGTCATCCCGACGATCATACTCGACATCCTGAGGAGTATTGGACATGCTGCGACGAAGTTTTCTTATATCGTAGTAGGATCGAGACATTGTACCTGCACGATAAAATAAACGAAGTTTAGAATTAATGGATTCATGAAGAAAGAAGTGCAACGAATGCTAATGCTGTGGTGTAAAGTGCATCCTAAGTGGTGTGTGTCCCCCCAACCAACCCGAGTCTGAAGCTAGACTAGTGCGGGCAGGCTCTTTGGCCTTAGCGGGAGTAGTTTCTTCGGAAGAAGTGAAGACTAAAGGATCCTTCCTGAAATCCTCTGAAGTATATATAGTCTCAGGTAAGGGGAGATCCCCCAAACCCTGAAAAATGTGATCATCAGCGCTAGGAACATCCCCTTTGGAAGCGTGAAGTGGCGACTCTTGGGAAGATTTTGACTTGTCTAGAGAAGTAGTTTCCTCGGGGGCAATATACCCTTCACGATGTTTTTCGGCCAGATTAGCCAATTCATCATCTTGTGTGGAAGAGGGAGAAGGTGAAGTTTGAAGAGGAGCTGTAGGAATTCCAGAGCCTTCTCCTATCTCTGGAACTATCTCCACTGGAGGAATGTATGCATAAGGGACCGTCCCATGACTATTGCTACGGAAAACGGATAGCAGCCCGTGAAAGTGAAGGTATTCATCTTTAAGGACCTCGTCGATAGTCAGGAATTTTTGATTGCCATTGAGAAGTCGGTGCATCCGATCAAAGAACACCTGATCTGATATCTGTTTGGGATTGTCGACTGCAAACAAAAAGGAAAACAGGTCAGGGTGATGATTCAAGTGTACAGATTCCGAGTTCAGAAAATCAACGCTTTACTTGATTTTGTCCATCTCCTGGCGCATCCAGACTGTTGCTTTACATAGAACCATTCTAGTCTGGAATCTCCAGCTTTACTGCTAAATGGTGTAGAGATTATCTTCCTTTTTGGGACTGATTCAAAGTAGCAGAAGGATGGAGTTTCTCTAGTCCGATGCTTGAAATTATAGAAGAAATGAACATCATCGAACGTGATCTCTATGCCTAGGATTTCACGATATGCTATGTACAAGGTATGCAAATAGGCATATGAATTGGGATGCAACTGCATGGGGGCAATCCGCATTTGTCTTAAGAAATCAACGATGAAAGGAGAGAATGGAGGAATGGCGCCGACCATGCACATCAATCGAGTGACAGTCATATATCCTTCTGGAGGGTTGTGGGGACGGTCAGAGCGTGAGGGCACTAGGGTGTCCCTTTTCATTATTCCATATTTTAGACAAATTCGAACAAGTCGATCGTTGTCAATTGTTGATTCAACGGAGTCCGAGGGTGATTCCAATATGATGGCTGATTCAAATTCATCGGGTGCTCGATTATCACCAATCCCTCCTTCCTCCTCGAAGCCTAGAGAAACTTCATTTCCTGAAGACACCTCGTCGCTTTCCCGATGACCAACCCCGTAATCTGGACCCTCACTGTCCCATTCCGGATCAGACGAAGAAGATATATCCTCAAGAGTGATTTTGTTAGAAGTTTCCGGGGCTTCTTTCCTCTTAGCTAGACGGGAAAAGCGTCTGGGCCTCATTGTCATGAAACTATTGAAGAAGCAATAGCACGGATTAGAGTAAATTATCCCGCGCCCCCCTTTGTGTATGTGTGTGAACTAAAGTGTGTGCAGCAAATATGGGAAATGCAAAATAAAAGTACAGCAATGTAAGACGAAGCTTTGAAGAGAAAGTGATAGTCAGAGTTGTTCTTAATTCTTGTTTATGTTCGCAAGGCACTATCCTAACTGTCCACGAAGTTATTGTCTAGAGTGAATGTTAGTTGAATTAGTTGGGTAGTCTTTGTGTGCCAAGTTTGATACGTTCGGTTCGGTTCGGATATGCATATGATAATTGGCTCAATACAAATACAGATATAGGGTCGGTTCGGATGCTTCATTAAAGCAAGGTCAGTTCAAGACAAGGGAAACAATGGGTTCGGATAAAGGACTGATCTGATCGGATCGGGTGACCTGATCCGAACCGAACCAGCATCACTTAACCAGTCCATTTATTTCAACCCCTTATCCCATTCTCTTCTCCGACCCGAACCGACATTTTCCTTCCTTCCCGTCTTTCTAAAGTGTGCAACCCGAACCGATTCCCTTTCCTTCTCCTTCCTTTCTGCTCCTTCGTCTCCTACCCGAACCAACTCCAATTTGTCATCACGCTCTTCATCTTCTTCCTCTTTCTCCCCACTCACAAACAAATCCATTCCATCATCAAAGCTCCAGTTGAGGGCAAATATTTGCCCTCTCCAACCTATCAGCGCCTCGAAGTGATGGCGGATCCACCAGTAACGACGTGGAGTTCAAGCAAAGCCCCATGGCTAAACCATCCCAATCAACCACGAATTGAAATCAAGAGCAGTTATAACGAAGTTATTCGAGATTAAAAAAGCTACCTATATGTCTGATTTGAGAAATCTACAAGGAATAGTTTCAGGATATTGGAGTTTCTGAAGTTTTCGATACTAGGGTTTGGAAGCGGCGGCAGAAAAGAAGAAGAAAAGAAAGAAGACGGTGGTGGATTTATATAAGGGGTGGTGTTGACTCCTCATATTCCTATTCTTTCTCACCCGCTCGAACCGGAGTGAAGGCCCAGTAGCACAACTCTGCCTGAAGGCCCAATGTCCAAGAACCAAATCCACGAAAACGCATCGGATCGGAATCCGAACCGAATAAATTTCACACATTAATTTAGCATCCGACTCGAATTGAGTTCAAAAGAGAGATAAAAGAAAAGCATACCCGAGAGAAGCACTATGTGTCGTGAAGAACTTCCGGACTTAAATCAAAAGTGAAGAAAATGAATCAAACATTTCATGACATATATATAGGCGATAAGAGACATGGTTTCATGGAGCAACGCATCTCCACAAACGAATAGAAATGACTTTCTGAAGATTCAATTTCAAGGACTAGTATTCGAACAACATCAAAGCACGCTTCATCTCCAACAGAAGCATCCTTTGAGGGGGCAAAATGTTAGCCTACTTTGTGAACTAGGCAACACAAAGTCAAGAAACCAAACATTGAAGGGTATTTTTAATTATAAGACTTCGGTTCGGATTGGAGGAAAACACTACAATTCAGATTGATAGCTACAGTTGTTCGGGTCGGGTCAGAGCAACATATCGGTTCGGATCGGATAGAGACTTCTGTTCGGATCGGTGATCTCTTACTGAGTAGATTGGTAAGGCATATCTAATCGGATCGGAAGGCAACTAAATCTCGAATGGATCGGAAAGCCATCTGCTTGCCACAATAATGGAGCGGAGCGGAATAGGTTAGAGAAGGAGAGTCGCGCCCAAACCAATCCGGTTCGGATCGGGTATCCCGATCCGAACCCCTTATCTGCACGTCTCCGACCCGCACCCATGATCCATGTTATTCTCCTGCAAAAGCGCCTGGATATCCGGACCGGTTATGACCAGTTCATACCCATAACGTCCTTCCCTTTGATGCGTTGTCAACATGATGGTTCATCCGAACCCGAAGAGAATGCGATGGATGACACGTGGCCCGACCCGGATCAAGTCTCAAGCAAATTCACACCTATAAATACCCCGTCTGGAGACAAAGAGAAGGATCTTTTTTCAGCACTTTAAGAATTCAACTACCTCCACCATCCGAACTCCATTACTCCCGGAGAATCCAAATCATCTTTCATTTCTTGTTTTAGTCAATTGAGTGAACAAAAGTGAGTTGTGAGTGAATATTACATTGTATTTGCAACTGAATTATTGAATATAGTGAAAGATAAGTGGACGTAGGCATTTCTTCGCCGAACCACTATAAATCCTATGTGTTCATTTTTATTTTTGTCTCATTTAATCTTGTTTCTAATCAATTTGGGTGTTAGAACCACTTTTGGGTCTAACACCAGTTAAGTGGAAAATGAATTGAGATAGAAAATATCGAATTAGATTGGATTAAAGATAATCCGAAATGGAATTGGATTGGTAAATTATGAGTTGAAATTTAAAATGGAATCTGAGTTAAGAACATAACTTGGCTTGGGTATAAAGGAATAATTGGGATGACATTGGTATATGCAGAATTGGTAACACATGGAAAGGATATATTGATATGCCCGATAAAAAGGTACCAGTTTATCTCATATATTTGTTTGAGATTTTGATGAGCCGAATTTGCAAGCCGCTTGGCTGTTTGATTTTCTGTTGGGTTGAAAATGGCTTAGAGAGGTGAGTTGGAGTTTGAGCTATTGACCAGTACAAAGGAGGTGCTGGCGAAATTTTTCAAAAATTTAAGGTGTAAGAAAAATTTCAGGATTTTTGAAATTTCATTAGTAGGAATGAATAAATATTTGACTGAAATTAAATTGGTACTGTTAAACTGAAGATAATAAGAAAACAAATAAATTTTAACCAATCAATAGTTTTTGTTTTCTACCTTAGCAATTTTGAGGACTAAATTATTTTAAGGGGGGAAGAATGTAATGTCCCGTATTTTTACGGTGTAATAGTTAAATTATTTAATTTTTAAAATATTGATTTAGAGATTTAAATGGTTACTGAATTAAATAATGTTGAATATTTAATTAATATTTATAATATCAAAATATATTAAATTCCAGAATAGTCGGAAATAGCAAAATCCACAATATTGTGTGAATTGGATCGTATATATTATATAATTCAGTTTAGAGTTGAACTATATTAACAAAATTATTATTTAAATGACAGTTGAACGTATAATTATGTTATGATTATAATCGAGCTCGAAATTGTGTGGCAATTTGTAATTTGGTGATTTGAACTTTAAACGAATATACAAAATCCGTTTTAAATCGGATTTCCGTGAAACAAGAAACGTTCGTAGCTGGTGAAGAATATTTCTCTAATTTAAGAGAACAATCAGGATTTTGTCATGTAGATTTTGATTTATGTCCATTTTTTTTCCAAAAAGTCGCTATGGAGTTCCTTTATAATATATAAAGAATTATTTATTCCATAAAAGGATTATGAATATAAATTGGATATCGATATAATATGGAATTTTGAATATCGAGTTACAAATCCAAATAGGAGTATTTGAAAGCTGTATGATATTCTTTGTGAATATATACTATAATATTAATTTTTATTAATATTAATTTAATTATTTTTAAATATATTAATATTTAAAATGGGGTTATTTAGATCTTTAAAAATAGCCATTTTTGTAAATGAACTCCGTTTTCGACGAAGCTAATTTTGTTGGATCCAGAATATTAAATTATTGCTAGATTTCAATTTCCATGATTAAACTAAATACCAGGAATAACCATGATGATAAGCATAACAAGACAACAAATGATGATTCGTTAGATATGACAAGGTACACAAGATGAACGGGATATGATGATGGCGCTCCTGATTGTTGAGATATTTCCTACACCACACCGTTTACTAAGACACCTTGTTTAAGAGAGTAACTCCACGAGTATCAACCCCGAAGACCGAAATCAACATCAGATTGACACCCAAGGTATTACCCTACTCAACCAACCTTATGTTACCGCATTATTACAAGATTACACCGCACCATGTGATATAACAAGGCAAGATACATTGAATGTGCTTCAGTTCTTTCTCTGATTTCCTATATTCCCTGCACCACCCAATCAGCATCCTAACTAGTGTCTTTTATATAACGATTCGTATTCCCTACTGGTGTCCCAACTAGTATCCTATGAAAAAGGATCTGTATCCCCCACTAGTGTCCCAACTAGTATCCTGTGTTATAAAATAAGGTGATCCCAACCATGCAATTGTGGTAGCCTTTATATGTGCATGTAGTATGATGATCTTACCTCAACCTGCCTAATTACCATGAAGATGTTAGATGTACCCTTACTACCCTATCGACTGGTTCCCTACTTGTATTTACTTTCCTTGTGTTTGTGTCAATCGGCCCTCTCTTGCGTGTAGATACCGTGTGATGGTTCCATCATAAGGTGTATCAATCCATATGATAGCCACCCGACACGATTCAAGATGCATAGTGTAAACTACTAATACCCAGTGCCTGCTTTTCCACTCCGGAGCACGTGCATGCCCATACTCTGTCAGAACTACACTGTTGCGCACCTGCCGCTATTTTGACCGCTTATAATCATCCCAGTAAGCGCGCCCTACCCTATCTACTTTCAGGGTACCGTGATACATCTATATGGGATACTACTGAAATGGGTCCCTTTTACTAGGGTTTTCTAGGGTCTATTTGTATACCCCCAAATTAGCTAAGTGTTATCCATCCATTTAAGTTAACTTAACCCATCCACACGCCATGTCATGTTGGTTAAGTGTTTCTTACTAACTTAAACCTTCTCATTCATCATGTTGAAATTGGTTAAGTGTTTTCTATTAACTTAACCCTGTTCATTCATCATATTATATTGGTTAAGTGTTTCCCATTAACTTAACCCCACTCGTTCATTGGTTAAGTTTAACTTAACCCTAGCACTGGTCATATTGCATTGGTTAAGTATTGCCCTCTTGTGTTATTAACCCTACCATTTGTCATGTTAAATTAGTTAAGTGCTGCTCTCTTGTGTTACTTAACCCTACCACTTGTCATGTTATATTGGTTACGTGTTGCTATCTTGTGTTACTTAACCCTACCACACGTCATGTTACATTGGTTAAGTGTTGCTTTGATTAACTTAACCCTACCATTTTTCATGTTACATTGGTTAAGTGTTGCCTTCTTCTGTTACTTAACCCTATCACACATCATGTTATATTAGTTAATTGTTGCTTTGATTAACTTAACCCTACCATTCATAGCCTGTCTGTCTTTTAGCTTTAATTTATTCATTAAAGCACCAACCTATCCCATTCGATCTATATTGTTAAGGTCGCTGGATGTGCCGGGCGGTTCCAGGCAGCCTTACACCGCAACTCAATCTAACCTCGGGTTTTTGGGCTTAAATGCGCTAACCTCTCGTATTTGATCTATATTGTTGCGTTCGTTGGATGTGCTGGGCAGTTCCGGGCAGTCTTACACCGCAACTCAATCTAACCTCGGGTTAGGCATATTTATCTTTTAATTAATTTACATATTTACCATCCAAGTTTGTACGTAAATTATCCACAAGTGTTGTCAAATAAAGTCATGTCCCATTTACCCTATAAATTATGTCCATAATTCTAGGTATACAAATTCTATCATTTCATGTTACTAATTATTTACATGATTATGAGCTAATCTGTGCCAATAACATGTAGTTTAATATTTTTCCCCAACGTCTCCACCATTATTCGTTTGCAAAATTCACATAGAACATTAGGCTCACAAATTAGCCTAACTTATAAACAAAAGGGAAAAGAAAGGGACATGTAACATTCCAACAGGCATAAACAATATAGATCAATGTGCGTACTATAAATTTGGGATAGAACGACATAAACTTTATTAAGCACATGAACGTGATCTTATATTTAAATTAGATCCAATTAACATGCGAACTAGCATAGATCTAATTGTAAAAGCATGTACTTATATAGATCTTAAACATGGGTACTAGCTTGGATCTACACATGTAAGCATGTATGAACATAACTAGTCATGTAATTTACATACATAAAAAACCACAAATTTAATACAACATGATAGGTTTAATGGTATCAGTCCCAATAGTCCCATATGCATGCTAGGTTTTACTATGTCAGTCACAACCGCCTAATCAGCATGATAGGTTTTACTATGTCAGTCACAATAGTCCAATAGGCATGCTAGGATTTACTATGTCAATCACAACAGTCCAACATGCATAAGCAATTCAGAATTGACAAAGGAATATGCACGAATAGAGTTAAGCATAGTTCTAGATTCAACTATTACAGTCATGTTTTCTTACTAGGTTTTCACATCTAAATAATAACTGTACTTACAGAAAAAGGACGGATCTTGATTTCTAGGATCTGGGTTCTGAATTTGAAAAACTATACTTTGATGTAGACGTTTGATTCTCTAGTTCTTCTAATTGATTCCTAGTTTGAATTTGATTCTCTAGTTTGGGGCAGATGGATGGAGGCTAGGCCAGTTTGCAGACGTACAGAACGACGACTTCATAGAATGGGTTCTAGGGTTGAGATTTGGGGTGATTATATAGAAGTTTAGGTTCCATTCTAGCCTTTAGAGTAGTCTAGGAGAAATCAAAGCCATCAAAACAAAGAGATGTGTCATCCAGCCAATCGTAGCATAACACATATGCCTAATACCTCAGAAATCGGTCATTGGCCAATCAGAGAAGGCCACATCAGCAAAAGGCTATAAAAATCCGTCACTAGAAGAGGATCTTAAAGGGGTCGTCTCCCACTCAGCCCGCTCTAAGTGAAATTCAAATTTTGAATAGTTTTGAACTTTAATTATTATTTTAATTTAATTTCTGTTTAAACTTGAAAACTTCTGAACTCCATACCTTCTTCATACAGAGTCTGATTCATGCAAACTCGGACTCTATCAACGAACGCAATGGCACAACCAATTTCACCCATTTACTCTTTTAAAATTTAAGTGTCCTTAGATTCGTTAATTTAATGTTCATAGAAAATACAGGGTGTTACATTCTCCCCTCCTTAAAGGATTTCATCCCCGAAATCTCTAAGTCAAGAAAAATTTATCCTAACATCCAACATTAATCTACTCAATCATTAAATCACAGGAAGCCATTGTCCTTAAAAAAGATTTCTAATGCTTCCATGATCATATGCATAACGTGTGTATTTGTCCTTATCTAATGCAAAATCAAGCGGTCCACTGATTCAGTTGACCTCCTTGCTGCGAATCATGTCAGTGCCATGAGTCCATTATAAATGCAATTATTCCTTATTACACTTTCTACGTCAGTGCACAATCATTCATACAATTGCAACATTCACATGATAACACATCAAGTTCCAATCCATATATAAATAAATATATGCATATGTAATATGAAAGTGATTGAGCCGATCTAGTACCTAGTATGTGTATATGCATCCACGAGAAACCACTAGAAACCACTTGCAACCACTTGCAACCATCAAGCATAACATATTTCAAATACATGTTTACATCCATTGGTTTCTACCTAAGGATCGAGGATAAGACCGAGAGGATATACTTAAAAGACAAAGTGTGACACCCCATATTTTTCTATGAATATTAATAGATGAATTAAAAGAATAATTAATTTTAAAAGTGAGAATTAAGTAAAATAGACTATACCACTACGTTCGACTCAAAATTCTGGTCAAGATGGACCCAAAGTTTGCATTAAACGGATAATGTATGAGAAAGTTATGGACCTTGGAAGTTTGTATACATATAAGGGAAATATATGTATATATATAAATTAATAAAATAAAAATCAACCTAAAATTCAAGAAAAAAAAATCAAAACAGCGGAAGTGGGAAGGCAAAATGCCAAACTGCCTCATTTTATGGGTCGACTCGAGTCTCGTTGGGTCGACCCCAGGGCCAACTCAGGGTGTTTGGAATCGACCCTGTCGGTCTAGAATGGTCTATGACGAAATTTTGTGTTTTAGGGCTTATATGTCGCACTGTGGTTGGCTGGGTGACATGTGTCTTTGGTTTAGATGGCTCTGATGACTCTTATGCTAATCTAAAGGCCATGGTTTGCCTAACACACCTATAAATACATATCCAAACCTAAACCCTAATTTTATTATTCACTCTCATGGCACCTCCATGCCGCCAAACTCTCATCTAAACCTGGCCGGCACTAAAACCTACATAAAATCAAAAAGTTCTTCATCAACCTCAAGGATTAAGTATAAAGTTATAGTTCTTCAACAACAACAAGCGATTCAATTATCTTTTCTAATCTAAATGCTTTAAGTTCAGTTATTTTTAGATTTGAACACCTAAATCTAGTCTTGACATGTAATAAGATGAAATTGAGACTATGCATGATTATAAGTTGTTCTTTTTCTTCTATTCTTACTCTCATGATGTTATTATCATCAGTTTATCTTGTTGCACATCAGTTTTTCATGTTCATGATGATGTTCTTATCAAGTCTTAGCCTTCATGCCTATGATGATATTTTCATGCCTATTTTCTATTTGTTCTTATTTTATGCAACTTCTATCTCCCCCTATTTATTTTCTTTTATTGAACCTGGATTAACTTAGAACCTAGGCTGATGTCGCGAAATACGAACGTTTGGAATACAGGGAATGTTGGATATTGCCTATTTGGGTGAATTTATGGGCATAACATGTTTGGTGGAATTATTGGGCATAATTTGTGATGGATATGGGGTATTATTAATATTATAATTGCTAGTTTGGGTAAATTGGCATGTAAATCAATATTTGGTCATATGTAAATTGGCATGTAAATCAATATCTGGGCATATGTAAATTGGCATGTAAATCAATAATTGGGCATACGATAATCGGCATGTAAAAATTGGAATTTGGACATAATTGGCAAGTATATAATTTAATCAAAACCAGTGGCCGCCGAAGACACGAGGTTAGAATGATTTTGTGGTGTAAGACTGCTCGGAACCCCCCAGCTCATCCAGCAACCGCAAACAACAAGTCTAATGTAAGAGGTTAGCGCATTGAATGCTTGAACCCGAGGTTGGAATGGGTTTGCGGTGTAAGACTGCCCGGAACAGCCAGACACAATCGAGCTACCGCAAATAAGTCCAATGTGAGAGGTTGATGCATTAATAATTAATTAATGCTAAACAAACATGTTAAGTATGGTAGGGTTAAGTCAACATGCAATACTTAACCAATATGACATGACAAATGGGTGCGTTAAGTAACTCGACTGGATTAATGACATTTGACCAATATAACATGATGAATTGGTGGGTTAAGTAAACTTGAATTGATTGATTGATGAAACTTAACCAATATGGGGGGGGGGGGGGGGTATGCGAATAGACCCTAGGAAAACTCTAGTAGCGGGACCTTTTTCAGTAGTAACCCACATTAGGTATCAACGGGACCCTGAGCCAGGCAGGGTGGGGCATGATTACTGGGTTGATTATAAGCGGTCAAAATAGCGGTAGGAGGTATGGCGGTGCGGGTTCCGACGGATTACGGGCGTGCACGTAATTCCAGCATCGGAAAATTTAGACACTAAGTACCAAGTAGGTATAAAGCTGTGCACTCTCGAACTGTATCGGGTTTCCACCTTAGGAAACGATATACCCTATGATGGGATCGACTCAGGTATCTACAAGTAAGGGCGGGGTTGATACAAACACATGCAGAATGTTATGAGTAGGAGCCGATCAATTAAGATAGGTACGGTGGGGATAGGTAAATTGTTAATATTAGGTGGGACCCTCATCATGAGATATGTACCTATAAAACTATCATGTAGGAAATGGGGATCACTTATCTTGTTTTGTAACAAATGGCATTAGTTAAACACTAGTTAGGTTGTGCAGAGAAATTAGGAATTAGTACGATACCTTATCATGTTCTAGTCTTGTCTTATGCTTATCTCGTTATCTTGCGATGCTTATTATCATGTTTATGTCTTGTATCCAGTTTATTCATGTCATGATACCTTTACCTGCTCACATGCTAAAAGTCATTGGACTTACTAGGCTTTATGTCTGACTCTGTTTTTGTTTCACCTTCTTTCTTTCGTTTCCCCCCAGGTCCACAGGGAGGGAATACCACCGCTTAGTTCAGATTCTTTTCAAGCTCAAAGATTGTGATGTATTGCTTTGGACTCTTTTCTTTACTGCTATGGCTGGCTACTGCTTAATTGGGGAAATATGTTATATTATTTTGTATTATGCTTCTTTTGAGAAACAAGGCAGATATTTGATGTAATCGGTTTGATGTTGATGTTTGAAACAACGCTTATGAAAGTTTATCCTATTACGCTACTTTGGAATAAAAGTTCTAATTGTTTTCCGCTGTTTAAATTTGTCTGTTTTGTAATTTTATCTATTCTATACTCTTATGACCCCCACTAAAGTTAATGCATTCCCTTTGTGAGTGACCTTAATGGAGGTGGGGTGTTACACGTGGTATCAGAGCTGAAGGTTACTAGAACGGATAAAAGATATTGAAAACTATTTTCAAACACATATTTTAAAGAAAATATTTTCAAAACCATGATTTAAAGAATCATTTTCAAGGAAAAGTATTGTTATTTTAAAAAGGCATATTTCCCAAAGCCATATGCACTATCCTTCTTTTCTTTGTTTTGAATCCTTTCCTGATTCTTTTCAGCATGTTTGGGGAACCCGAGATACCTGATGGTGTTCTGATACCCGCTTCGTTCAGAGGATACCTAGAGGCTAGGGCCACTGCCGCGGGCCCAACCAACGTTCCTCCTCCTCCTCCCCCAGCTGCTATCGCTCCTCGCCTAGATGCTTTTGCTAAGATTTGTAAGGACTTCCGTGCTATGGGCGGAAAGATCTTTAAAGGGACTGAGACGTTTGTTGAAGCACGGAACTGGCTCAAGGAAACAAAAGAGTTGTTTGCTATCTTTGAAGTGGATGATAGGAGGAAGATACAATTGGCCGCTTAACTAATGAAGGAAGAAGCCTCTTACTTGTGGGAAGTTACTAGTGTTGAGCAACCAGTTGAGATTTGGGTGGAGTTTAGGCGGAGGTTTGAGATGAAGTTCCTCTCGCCAGCTGAACAAAGCCTATAAATGGAGAAGTTTCTGGCACTCAAACAAGGAAGTATGTCATCCAAGGAATACGTCAACAAATTCAATTTTCTTACAATATTTGGGTTGGAGTTAGTAGATACACCTCACAAGAAAGCTTTACGTTTTGCTAGAGGCTTGAATGAACCTTTGCATGGTCTAGCTATGTACCATATTCCAATGGGAGCAACTTTTGAGAGATAGTCCACATGGCGCTATTACATGAAGAAGACAAGGGTGGGAAGAAAGAAGTGAAGAAGGATGAACCTCAAAATAAGAAGGTGGACAATAAGAAGGATGGAAAGAACAACAAGCCATGCGACAAGGGGAAGTGCAACTATTGTGGTATCATTGGCCACGTCGCTAAAGAATGTAGAAAGAAGAAGAGGAAGACATTTGTTTATTTCCATTGTGGCAAGACAGGACATGTGGTTAAGGATTGCCCAAAGAAGCAAAGGCACAGGGTAGGACCTTCTGGAGGGCAAGTTCAAGCTCTCATGGCACCAACTCAAGAGATAGATAGAAATATTTCTATTGAAAGTTTAGTTTTTCTTGCGGATCATCCTGTATGCACTTTTTTGATTCCAGCGCATCGCATTCTTTTTTATTCCAGCGCATCACATTCTTTTATATCCGCTTCTATAGTAGAGTCTTTGCACCATAGAACATTTATGGTAAAGGATCCCATTGTTTTCTCAAATCCAATTGGGGGTTTGGCTCATTTATCTATGATTTGCTTGGATTTGGGAATATCTATACTATGGGTTGGATGTCTAATTGTCCAGGCGGTAATGATAGTATCTTGTACCTGAACCGGTGGCTCACTTTTTCTGTCATTTTAGTAATTGATGTATCGGTATTCTTCCGTAGTCGAGTAATATCTGTTCAATGAACCCATGAATGGAGAAACGGGGTCTTTTGAACCAGCGTGGACAAGTGGTAAGGCAAGAAGCCTTTCATTTCAGGGAACAGGGTATAGGTGTGTTGAGTTTCGATGTAATGCATATGTTCTTAGTTTTATGGGCTATGGGTTAATTCTAGGGATGGATTAGTTATCCTGAAATGGTGCCATTCTCGATTGTGAAAGGAGGGTAGTTAGACTTTTGACTTGTCTCGGTAATACCCTCAAAATCTCGTGTAACCCAAAGGATTCTGTCATGCTTAGTTTCCAAGAATCTCTTGATGCATCTGTTGATAATTTGCAATCTGTTCTAATAGTCCGCGAGTATCCCGATGTCTTTGATGAGGTGAAGGGGTTACCCACAAAATGTGAAATAGATTTCCGTATATACTTTGTTCATAATGCCAAACTAGTTGCTTTACCCGTACGACACATGGCTCCTAGGGAAAGGAAGGAGCTTAGTAAACAAGTTAAAGAGTTGCTTGAGAAGGGGTTTATTAGGCGAAGTATTTCTGAATGGGGTGCTCCAGTAGTATCCGCTACTAAAGCGAATGGTTCAGTTTGCTTATGTGTGGATTTTAGAAAGTTAAACAAGCTGACTAAGAAAAATAGGCACCCACTTCCACGAATAGATGATTTGTTTAACCAGCTTATAGGTGCGTCCCTTTTCTTACAACTAGATTTGGCTACGGATTTTCATCAGCTAAGAGTGGCTGAGGACAGTATAGACAGGACTACTTTTAGGACCCCTGATGGTTTCATTGAATGGCTCGTCCTGCCTTTCGGTTTGACGAATGCACTTGCCTATTTTGTAGACTTGATGAGTAGGGTGTTTAGGGAGTTCCTTAATAATTTTATGGTAGTCCTCGTGGACAACATCTTGATTTTCTCAAAGAACGAGGAAGAACATACTTTACATTTGAGGGCAGTCATGGATACCCTTCGAGCACATCATCTTAAAGAGAAGTTCTCCAAATGTCATTTTTGGAGAGAAGAAGTAAGGTTTCTAGGACATGCGGTGTCCAAAGACGGGATAGCTACAGACCCCGCAAAAGTAGTTGCGGTGCAAGATTGGAAGATCCCAAAGAATGCAACAGAGGTGCGAAGCTTTCTTGGATTAGCGGGCTATTATAGGAAGTTCATTAAGGACTTTGCGAAGATAACGGCCCCACTGACTAGACTGACGAAGAAGAATCTAGCCTTTTCTTGGGACATTTATTGCGACGTTGCTTTCCAACGATTGACATGGGCTACTACAACAGCCCTAGTATTGATATTGCCACTCGGGAGTAAAATGTTTGCAGTATACACGGATGCATGCGGTACGGGACTAGGCGATGCCTTAATGCAAGGAGGGGAGGTAGTAGCTTATGGTGGAAGATAGTTGAAAGTACATGAGAAAAACTACCCAACCCACGATCTAGAGTTTGCTGACATCGTTTTTGCGCTTAAGTCTTGGCGTTATCATCTCCTAGGTGAGAACTTTGAATTGTATACTGACCATAAATCGTTGAAGTACCTTTTATCGCAGAAAGATCCTAACTTGTGGCAACAAAGGTGGATGGAGTTCTTCGCATCCTACGATATTGAGATCGCATATACCCCTGGCATAGGTAACGTTGTAGCTGATGCCTTGAGTAGGAAGAAGTTGACTTTGAGTCCTATGTTTGTGGAGAGGCAGAGCTTAGAGTACATAGCGGCCTTTGACTTTAGACCCTCTGTCGATTATGTGACCGGTTTGTTAGCATCCTTAGAGGTGAGACCTATGCTTTTGGGATGGATTGGAGAGGCCCAGCGAGATGACCCACAGTTGCTTGAGCTAGTAGAAAAGCTCATAAGAGGGGAGTCTTCGAGCCATCTTGGTAGGTAAACCCAAGACGACAAGGGTTGGTTACATAAGGATGGGAGACTTTGTGTACCAAGGAAGATAGTTCTTGAGGAAGCCCATCATTCTAAGATGATAATACATCCCGGTGGTGAAAAAATGTACAAAGACATGAAGCGAGTTTTCATTTGGGCCGGAATGAAGAAGGACGTGGCAGAGTTCATTTCTAAATGCTTGGTATGTCAACAAGTTAGGGCTGAGCAGAAAAAGCCCGGTGGATTGCTTCATCCTCTAGAGGTTCCGCAATGGAAATGGGAGAGTATCTTGATGGACTTTATAGATGGGTTTTCTAGGTCTCGAAGAGGCAATACTAGTGTTTCAGTGACAGTGGACAGACTTACGAAGAGTGCTCACTTCATTCCTACAAAGAGAAAGAGCACTGCATCATCGTTAGCACCTATTTAAGTTAGAGAGATAGTCCAGTTGCATGGGGTACCTTCTAGCATAGTAAGCGATTGTGATCCTATCTTTACTAGTGACTTTTGGAAAAGTTTGCAAGAAGCCATAGGGACTCGGTTATGCTTGAGCACGACGTATCATCCTCATAAGGACGACCAAACCGAGAGGGTGATCAGATTCTAGAAGACCTTTTGAGGCTTTGTATCTTGGACTTTGGCGGGACATGGGAGGACCACCTTCCACTAGTAGAGTTTGCGTATAATAACAACTATCAGTCTAGCGTTGGCATGGCACCTTTTTAAGCTTTGTATGGAAGGCCATGTAGATCACCAACTTGTTGGTGGGAATCCGCAGATAAGCTAGTTCTTGGGCCAGATATGATTAGAGAGACTTCACAGAAAGTGGATCTAATTCGA
This sequence comes from Allium sativum, assembly GCA_030737875.1. Lineage (NCBI taxonomy): Eukaryota > Viridiplantae > Streptophyta > Magnoliopsida > Asparagales > Amaryllidaceae > Allium > Allium sativum. The sequence goes on along the minus strand of JASFAX010000020.1, from coordinate 34,557,423 downwards.
AGACGTATGAAGACTGCACAAGATAAGAAAAATTCGTATGCTGATAGATGAAGGATCGACCTTGAGTTCATTGTTAGAGACATGGTCTTTGTCAAAGTGTCACTGTTAAGGAATGTTGTCCGCTTTGGGTCGGTAGGGAAGCAAGCACCAAGATTCATAGGACCGTTTCCTATTATAGAGAGAGTGGGACAGATGGCCTACAGCGTGGTGTTGCCCGAGAAGCTTAGTTGTGTACATAATGTGTTTCATGTATCACAATTGAGGAAGTTCTTACATGACACCGCGGAAGTGGTGGAGTCGAGCATACTTGAGGAAGTTGAAGAGGAGCAAGATGCCACGATTAGACGGGCCCCTATGTGCATCCTTGGATCGGAGGTCAAGAGGTTACGCAACAAAGAAGTCAAGTAGTCAAAGTACAATTGGGTAGTGATGAAGGAGATGCTACTTGGGAGACGGAAGCTAAGATGCATACGTTGTATCCTTTTCTCTTTGAGGGTATGTTCTTAATTTCCCCCTTTTCTACCGCTTTTGTTTATACTTGATCTATCGTTTAGGACATCCTCTTGATTATATCATCGACTTCAGCTAGGAATATCCTATGATTTTAAACATGTGTTTGAGACATGTTATGTTTGGTGGATGGAAGTGGATGCAAGTGGTTGCTCGTGGATGCATTTACATACACACCTTAGGTACACTACAACAAAAACAGCCTATTACAACGTTAATTTTACAACCAGCGTTGACTGACCGTTGTAAAAGAGCGCTACTACAATGGTCATTTCGAGGACCGTTGTAATAGATGTCTGTACAACACCTTTTTACATCGGGCATAGACTGCCTGTTGTAATAGAATCCTATTACAACGGTCGTTTCTGGACAGTTGTAATAGATATCATCTACAACACTCTTTTTACAATGGGTAATGATTGCCCGTTGTAATAGAATATTGTTACAACGGTCATTTCATGCCCGTTGTAATATATGTCTATTCTACAACAGTCACAAAATGCCCATTGTAATAGGTGATAATTTTCTACGGTCAATAATTAATAATTATAATACTTCCATAAAATTAATACTGATTATTTTTTATTGTTTAAGAATTAATCATATATTACTAATTATTAACTATAATATTATATTACTAATTACTAATCATTAACAATATTATATTATTTATTAATATTTAATAATTAATCATTAATAATGTTATATTAATCATTTATAACTTATAATAATTAATGATTATTAATAAATAATCTATAATTACTAATTATTATATATAATTAGTACTCCAACATGCTTAATTTTACTTTCCTATTATAAGTAACTAATATTGATCATTAATATTAAATATAATAATTTATAATTAACATTAAATTATAATTAATATATATGAAGTAACATATGATAATTAACTTTACCAATTATACAATAATCATAAAATCCCCGTTGTAATAAACGTCAATTGTCAATTTTTGACAATCAATAATTATAATTTGTGTTTGAAAGAGGTATTTTTATGAATAAATTAATTATTTGTTATTATAAATTGATAATTAAGATGAATATTTAATATTGATAATTAAGACTTAGTATTTTGTATTTTACAATTAATAATTTGTAACGAACTAGAAATTTTGGCATTTAAATTTTTAAGTTAATTTAATTTTAGTGTTGAGAATTCTATGTTTATACATGATATTTGATTTTTATTTGAAATCTAGTTTATTCAAGCTTGAGTTGAATTAATTTATAAGTGTGAATTTAAAATTTTAATCTTTGAATCTGAATGGTTTTATTAAAATTAAGCGTTATTAGTATTTTAATCTAGTTGTTTTAATATTTGTAAACTTTAATTCAACTTTATTTGATATGTTATAAACTAATTTATTTTATTTGTTTTGAGTTTTAAATTAATTTAACCTGAGAATTTATTTAATTTAATTAGATTTGAATTCGGTTATAAAAATTTAATTTGAAATTGGACTTGAAAATATAAGTATACTAGTATGGTTTGTATGTACATAGTAGTATAAATGTTATTTATATTTGGAATTTTTTTATTTATTACTTATTTTACCACTTGTTAAGATGGTTGAAGATTGTTTACACTTATGCAAAATATCCTGTAATGTTTAACGCGTGTCCACCATTACTTTTTCCCCCGACCCCTTCTATTTTATTGCCATCCCATCGCATCTGTGCACAGAAAATCCTTTTCCCCAAAATTTTCATCTTCCTCAAATTGTTTTTCCATGGCCACCATCTGTAACCCCAAATTAAGAAAATCGATCCACACCTGACCTTGCACCACCGCGCCCTCAACGCCGCTTCCACCTTCTACAGCGCACCTGCCAGAGACTACTTCTCTCTCCATCGAACTAGAGAACCAATCGTCGAAGCCGCCACCATGGTCGCCTCATGTTCCCTCCGTTCGTGAGCCACCGAACCACATTGACCTCCTCATCGTGTCAGCCTCCGCTACAAGCCGAAGCCTAAGCCATCCTTCAAAATCCGCTCAATCAAACCACCAGATGCCGCCTTGATGCTGTTGCATGCAACACAGCATGTCTCCTCGCTTTCTTCGACTGGCATTGCAATCCGCCTCCTATCTGCATGTAACGACCCAGCGGATTTCGGCCCCGAAAATCGACATAAATACCCTTATCGTATCTCATGCCAATCCTCCAAGCACCGAAACACTGGAACGTTTATAGAAAGAAATTAGAGGGTGAGATAAGAAAGAAAGAAATATTAGAATAGAAGAAGAAGAATCAACACAGAACCTCACATCGCAGCGGAACAAAATATAATACAGAAATAATCTTTATTGAGAGCTTTTGAAAATACTTACAATATCAGAGTACAACACACGTCTGGACAGTTTTGATAATCTGTCCTCGTATATATATATATATATATATATATATATATATATATATATATATATATAATCACCCAGCAGAATATCATTCATCTGAACATCTTCAGCTCGTCTCTGGACTTCTCAGTACCTGATGACCTGAACCTGTACACCTCGGTCTAACCCGAGCATTTACAAAACACCGGGTCAGTCTGGTGAACCAGAGTGAGAAAACTCGCACAGCAATTTACAGTATCACACAACTTGATTTTAAAGTTAAAATCTTTTCGAAGGAAAAAGATAATCGTAAGACCGATCCACAAATAAACACGGACGGTTTTTACCTTACGATAACCCAAATCAGTTTTCAAAATCAATATCTCGATCTGATATTATGATAATGTCTAAATACAAATAATTAGCAAAACTAGAGGAACGCTTGCATCTCACGCTCCCCGTATATAGTATACAATCGAAAATCGCAGGCGCTTATTGGATATTGGATTTCCAACTTGACAAGGTATGGGACCACCTTCCGCACGTGTACCTCTAGAGGCGAATATACAGGGTTCAACAAGAACGTCTTGCAACCCGGCCCTCACATGACCGACCACTCATTTCGCTTGAGTGTATCCAATGTATATCACCAACGGTTGGACTCAAACCACCGTTCCTGAATGGGCAGAATCGATAGAATAAGAAACAAAAGGAATTTCTCTAGATAGGTGATTATACATCCTAATGGGGGCGACCCACATAGCCATGCTGCCTGCCCGATTTTTGTCATCTCCCGGTTGATGAGGCTTGAGGTCAGAACACATCTGATCATCATACACTTTGAACTTTGAATGCCACATCGTCAGATCCGCCAAATCACTAATTGACGTCCACAAAAATATTCTGGTCGTTAAGCTAGAGAAGGTGTCCAGTCTTCTCTGCCACCAACAGAGATACGTTTGTAAAAATCAACTACGTGATTCTTAAGAACTACTCTGTCAGACATCCGTCCATACAAGTCATCCAGGAACAGGATGAACCGAATACACTCTCCTACTGCATCCAATATAGGAATCACCCCATGGATCAGTAGCGATAGTCCTTGCAATCCACAGTTTCAACCACGACAGAACCCCAGTATATCTCCGGGTCGAATCAGAGATTGTAAGTGGTTCTTCCGCTTTATGAAGATCTACGGTCTTCACATGCTCCATCTTGATCATCACTTGATCCCTTCTATATATTCGTACTTGTTGGTCGGAATGGTTTTCGAATATACATTCGATCCCGGTCTTTCCATACCAACAACCGTAAAGGTCAGACTTGATAGTCGGTTATTTAACTATCAAGTAAACATCCATGAAAACACAAAAATAGATTCACTGGTCTGGAAATCAGCATCACTTGGATTTTAAAACTTCTCGCCCAATTCCCTTTTTAATTCCATTAATAGGGAAAATACAATCTTATATCATTTCCTTTACTTTGGAAAACTTATCGCACACTCTCGCCATTACCAACTAGTATCATCTTTAGGTCATCCCGAAGTTGATCAAGTTGGGGTATTTTAATTACCTCTCAGACCTTGACCAACAACGTCCTTACCTTCAGATAAACACAAGTCGTAATTCAAAAACCCGATATTAATATTTAATTTCCTATCTCCAATCCCGTTTACCAATCTCGCATTTAAATTCCTTTTAACCAATTTCCTTTTGGAAAATCTCTTTTCAATTCCATTGGTTTAACTTAATCCCTTCATTAAATATTTCAATTTCAAAACGTCATTTAAACTCATATTCCATTTAAAAACTTTGTTTATAAATTACAGGTTAAATCTAAACCCTTTATATCTTCCCCTTACTTTACTTAATTCAAACCTTAAGTAAACCTTCCATTATCGTATCCAATTAGAACTCTTTATTACTTGCTTAAAATCTCGAGTTCAAAAATACAAATCTCATCCATTAACCTCTTCCCAACTCTCGACCATTTCCTTTCCAATTTGATTTCTTAAAAGCATTACATTGGTGATTACTATATTAACTCATTAATTTCAACAGTCATCATCCAAATCAATCATTTCCTTTATTCACTAAAATGGATAATAAATTCTCTTTTTAAACTTTACTAGAATTAATCAATTTCAAGTTATTTTACTAACTTAAAATCTAACTTAGTTCAAATGGCCGACACCCAAAACATGGTTATTCTTTTAACCAGTTTTATTTAATTCCACTTTAAATTAATTAAAATATAATTAATTTAAATAACTTCGTATAATCACCCACGGTTGATCAAATATTTATCTGCTAGGTTATTTTCTGCTTTTATAATTCTTATCGACATAAGAAATTTATTTTATAAAAACCATTTCATAATTTCTATATAAACTTTAAATAAATAAATAAATCTTTATTTCCCTTTTTAAATACCCTTCCAATGTAATAACTTTCAAAAATCTATTTTCGTTATAAAATATATTTATAACTCAAATATCATCGATTCACTGTCGATAAAACCATATTTTATAAATCGATTGATTTATAAACCAAGTGATGCCAACTACTCGACCCATACCATTTATCATAACAAATGTTGAAATGAGGTTCAATAATCAATGGAAATCAACTATTCCTTTTTATTTGACTGATAATGTTTACAACGATCATCAATCAACCAACAGCCAGTTCAAACAATTCAAACAATTATACACGTTTATTTTATAAACGTGACCAACCCAGAGAAATTTCTTTATCCGGGTCAAATCAGAATAACTGGTGTTATACTGAAATTAAACGACCGTTTAATTTCAGAAATTTTATCAACGATAATCACATATCACTAGCAAACAGTCATTCATTAACAAACAGAACACGCAAAACAAAAACCCAATTTATATAAAATATAAATGGGAAGAGCTGAGTGAGTTTAACTCACTTTGACTAGTTTGGGTCGTTCAGCGCTGGGTTTTTAATTAAATTAAACAACGTTCAATTTAATTAAAAAGTTCCCGTCCTTCCCGTCCTGACAGACATTGCTCCATCTCGACCTCCTCGTTTCTACGGTCCCAACGAGACCAACCACGCTTAAATCTGTCAACGTACGAGTGTGATATTGTTTAAACAATTTTATAAGCAAATTTAATTACTAAACTTAGATTTTAAGTAATAAAAACATGGGCCTTTTACCTTTTTCCTTCGGCCCGCAAATACCCAGCCCGTTATCACCCTTAAAACCCTAGCCTCCGATCTCCTCTTTATTTGTTCAGCCGCTCCTAAAAAAATTGATCCAAACCGAAACCCTAATTCCCCCAATTCCTTCAGCCAAAACCAAAGACCATGGCGTCGCACCCCTTCGAGCTCCACCAACGATCCGCCACCATACTGTCGAGCAACCCTAGAACCACGACGAGCGAACCCAATCGAGGCTTGGTCTTCAACTGCGAACGTCTTAAATTGAAAGCTTAGTTTTCTTTTCACTTGATTTTTAATTCCCGTATTTTCTTTTGTTTTGATTATCTTTCTGGTTGTTTGAACACTACTGTGATGGCATATTTATACTTACGGTTGCTCTTAGATACGATTATTGTTTTACAGTAGCTACGAGTTGTTATTTCAATCAAAATCAAATCTGAAACTTAGCTTTTAGGTTCGGATTTTAGTCTAGCCTTTTCAGATTGATTCGAAATGGGTTCTGATAGATCTTGGATAGGCTATGTAGCCGTGCTAGGTATTGTTCACTCATTTACAGGCATTCGAATCTACCCTTAGATTTTTGTCTGGATTTTTGATCTAGGTTCGAAATGGATTTTGATTGCCATTGGATAGGTTAGGTAGCTATGAGTTGTGTATTGTTCATTCAATACAGACATTGAATCTGCGTTCAGAACTAGAAAAAAAAAAGTTTGGTATGACCTTTATACCTGAATTCGAGTGAGAATAAAAGCATATATATTGCCCTATATATTAGATTAGGTTGTGGCTATGACTCGTTTATTCAATACAGACTTATTTTGAAACTGTGAATTCTGCTTTGGGTTTTGTATGTTAGCAGTTTTGGTACAGATTTCGCCTTACTTTAGTATGTGAATTGTACTGTTCCTTAGTTGTTTCTTCTCTCTAGCATGTGCATGTACTGGTTTGGCCGTCCCTATACTTGTTCTTAGGCCACTTATTCCACTGTTCTTGAAAGAACAAGACGTGGGAAAAATAGTTGAAATGGATGTATATACATTTGTTTTATTTCATTAGCTGTTCTATAGGTTCTTAGCTGTTGTACTCTCTAATTTACTGTTTTCTTCTTTTATGTATTGTCTTGTTAGCAATTGACCACCTTTTTCTTTTGCTGTTCATTTGAATTTGGTTTTCATAGTGGTTCTTAGGTGGCCAGCTACTACTAGCTAAGGCCATTTGCTTCTTTTCCTTTGCAGGTTGATGACAGCTTGATGCTGCGATATGTTGAACAAGTATTTTTTTCAAAGATTTTGGATGGGACTTTCAGCACTGATAAAGATGGATCGCCCAACAGCCTTTTGCTTAAATTTGTTTATGAAGTCTATTTGTTTTATGTATTTAAATTGTACGTTCTGTGTTTGATGTCCAATCTGTTTTAGTTGTTCATGATGTATGTGTATATTAGAGAAAATTGTATTTTCAACTTCAGGATGTGCTAAGTTGAATGAATTTCTTGTTTTCAAATGAACTCTTATTATTTCTTTTTCTTTCCTTATTTTCAGTACTGATGAGAACATATGAACATGTCGCTTTCCTTTGTATTTGTATATGTCGACAGTTGGCTATTGTTTGAGTTCATGTAATATCCATTTGTTTATGTGGTACGGGTATACGGTTTACTCATTACTGGTCTCATTTCTCTCGTCAAGTTTGGCCATAACTGATCTGGTATCAATTAGTGAGCATTATGGCCTTGTCTAAATTTGTATACATTTGTTACAAGACCCTTGAACTCCTACACTATTAATTGTAATCAAAACCCGCCTATACCCCATACCATTAAAATACAAATTAATTGCAAACAAATATATCTAATTCTAAAATAAATAAATTATTTCCCTTATATAAATCCAAAATAAAATAATATTCCTTTTTGGATTACTAATATGGACTTATAATTCAACATCACCATTTTCGGGTTAAACGATATTCAAAGTATGTAGAAACCCTTTATAATTTATTAAATAAACGTTATCGTTAATTAACGATTTCTATAGCGATTATTCTAAAGTTCTATTTGATCATAACTAACAACTATAACGCGAAATCTGCATCTTTCTCTTTCATATGAAAATTAAAATCAACATGGTTCCAACGTGTCTCGTTTCACAGAAATCCGACTTATATCGGATCCTGTATATCCAATCAAAGTTCAAATCGAAAATTTCGAACTACCGCGACGTTTTCGAGCTCGTTTTAATTAATATATTCGAACTCCATTTTATATAAATAAATTCGATTAAAAATATATTATATTATAATATATAAACTGATTTAAATATTCGAATTTAAATGGCCGAAAAATCCGGGACGTTACACTGCACCTAATTCCAGCGTCCTGGTCATGTTGTGGCATCTCTAGTGAGCCAAAAACGGGTGGCCAAAGTTTCCAGTGCGTTAAGGTCAGGGACCGCTGTCGTTCTTCTTTTGCCATCGACTCAAGGTAAGTTTCAACTTACGATTAGCTTAATTCAAGAAATTTAATTTCAACAGGAAAATTAATTAAAATAGTCGCCTTGAAGAGACGAGGTGAATGATTCTGCCTTGGCCTGGGATGTCATTTATGCTGTCTGAGGGATTGATGGCAGGTATGTCATTTATGCTAACGTATACCTTGAAAGTTATAAATGGTTCAGCGTATACATTCAATTGCCTGTGAAGTTCATAAATAAATAGTTGCACACAGGTGTTGGTTGACTTAATTTGCTGACTTGTGCATTTTATCCAGTCTGCAAGTGCATTTTTATGGAACTAATGAAAGCCTTTGTTTCTTTGGAGAGACTCTATGCACCTGCCATGTTTATTAATAAAGGTGAGCCCTCCTTTGTAATATGTATAATTCTTTTTGCAGCACATGTTGTGTGCCATCAATATCATTTTTACATTCTGCATGTTTAACCCTTCATTTAAAATGTGTATTTTCCTCTTTGCTTCACATGCACTGCACCAGCTCATTGTAGTTACGTAACCACACTATGTAATATAACTGATATGATAACCATGGATTTTAGAAACTATTTTCTACTGAATTTCAGCATGAATGGGGTATCTCTTTTAAACAGATTGAATGCTTACCAAGTGTCGATATTGCATCTACATCAATATGTGTTTAGTGTGGTAGACAGCTCAATCCGGAAGGTTATGATATTTAATTACATCTAAAATTTTAGACTATATACATTTATTTGGATTGCAGGGCTAAGATTTCTGGACATGTACAAATAGCCTGCATTTGGTAGTCCTCATTAAAAAATCGTTTTGATAAGGTAATTTATCTCCTTCGTTCAAGACAATTACAAGTATATGAATTATCAATTATAGTTCCATCCAGAGGTATTTCCATTTTTAGATCCAGCATAAGTAGCTTAAATTATCAAGGATCGATGATGACGACATATTGTTTGGCTTTGTCCTTTATAGTGCAGTCATGCGCTTATTATATTAACGTTTGCTTATTCTAAACCAGGAAGCCAGTCACAGATGCTTCAGGTGCGAATCCGGAAACTTCTTGAGAGAAAACCAATGACCAGTCTGGAAGTCTGGTCAGCGAAGTTTCTTCTAATTCTGATTCGTCATTTTTTCCAGTGTTGAGGTTGAAACTTGAGCTCTCTTTTTTTTCCTAAATTTTGGTACATTATTTGATTCTGTACCAACTTTATTATTATTTTTAGTTGGCAAAACGTGGTACATTCTATTTCAACCCAGCAATGTGCTGAGTAGCCCCCCAGAAGTTGAAAAAATGGATATACCCCCAATTTTGCTGAGTAGCCACCCGCTAATTTTAAAAAAAGCCAAAAATACCCTTCCACGTGAGGTGAGTGCGTGGTTTTACTGTGTACCTCGTAGTAGGCCTACGTAGTTCCTTAGAGTACCACGTACTGGCTTTACGGGGTACACTAAGAAACCACGTAGGACTACTACGAGGTACACCATGAAACCACGTAGGACTACTACGGGATGTGCAAAAAAGTGGAAAAAAAATATAACAGAGAAAGGGTATTTTGGTCTTCATATTTTTTGGATAAAATGGGGGGCTACTCAGCATTTCTTTGGGTTGAAATAGAATTAGCCTTATTCTGTTTGCACTTTAAAGCAACATCGAACAAGTCACTATTCAAGTTAACCAGATTTACCTCTAAAGCGTTTATGTTATTATAACTATAATGATTGCTGTTAAAAAATAAATTATAAGCTTCTAAAGAAGAAAAAAAGGAGGAAGTAGTTCAACGTTCTTCTTTTGAAATTTATACCTTTAAAATGAACTTTATTTGATAGCACAAAATCAAGTTCAACATTCTCATAAGATTAGGTTCATATTTTAATTGTAAGTAGCGTGAGAAAAATCATGTGGATATAGTTTTACACATTCAATGGCATTCATATCTTTTTTGTTGAAATGAATCTACAACCATTCTTCTCTTTTACTAGCCATATAATACTAATGTTTGTTGTTTGTCCTTGATCCGATGAACTGAGTAAAAGTATACTATTAGCCACTAAATGTTGTTGAACTGGTTGATTAGAATTAATGTTTTGAAGAGATGTATAATTTGTCATGGGACTCAAACACTTTTTATGTTAATGAGGGTTCTTTTCTTTATGTTAAAAAAAGCTGAAGAAGCATAAACTTCAAATTGCAAAGTAATTTTCTGATTAATGATCAAACATTTTACTACACAAGGAGACCAAACAAATAAAATAACACAAGCGATGCATATAGATTCAACATATTGATTTCATTACCTGATTTTTGGCATGTGTTACTTCCTCTATTAACACTTGAGAAGCTAATCTCCTAGGCTCTTTCATAATTGTGCTTGACAACATGTGCACAGAACCGGGCTGCACTCATAAAGACATATGGTATGTCCTCAACAAAAACTAAAGGTCAAAAGAAGTAAAATGAGAGTTAAAACAACTACAGGGCACAGAGCATAGTTAACTTACAAGGGCAATGGCATATATGCCAAATAATCCTGTATCCCAGTTATTGGTACTAAAAGACTTGAATCCCTCAGCCAAGTTATCCTGGAAGACTCGACGTGCTAATTTTGATCTAATTTTTTTATTCAAAAGCATACTGAACCCATTAACATTGAATATGTAAGTCTACACGTAAAAAGCTAGACTTGATTGCAAAAGACACTATACTGAATATGAGAATCTGAAACTTTATTATTATTTTCTTGAATTTTGGTATGTCATTTGATTATGATGTTAAATTTTGGTATGTCATTTGATTTGGTTGGGTTACTGAAAGGTATATGTTCTGTTTGCTGATAGTGGATGTAGTACAATAGTTTATTTTCGGCATTTTCATAATAAAGATCAAGTTGAATAACATGAATCGCAACAATCAGATGCAGATGAAAATTGCAGACTTCTCGACATTTGGCGTTTTAAATAGCTTGACAAATGAGGATTACCAGCAATGTTTGTATTGCATATAAGGTGTCAATCGCCTGATGCTGATCTAGTAGGCAAATGAATCCAAGAACTGGGACATGAACAATGTTCGATGATAGAAGCCAAATGACATGAACAATGTTCAATAATAGTGGAAACATGGTTGTGGAGTGCATACAATATCTAGGAATGAAAATTGATTTTGTATGTTTTTTATGCAGGCTAAGCTTGCTGCGCTGAAATTGGCAGGGCTGAGCAATTGATTTTGGTAGAGAAATGATGCACCTTGGCTCTAAAATGGATGCTATAGCATTGCTAGCATGAAAGACCAAAATATTTGAATTAGGACAATTCCTGGGACGTATGAATTATTTTACAGTGGGATATCGAAGTAAGTTATGTACATATGTTATATGCTATGTTGCCTGCATTATTTCATGGAATCATTTGCTTCTTTTATATGTTTTGTATTTACTTGATCTTATTGATGAAGTGGCTATTCAGAACCTTCAAAGTTGCATAGAAAATAAATTTGTAGATGAGTGACTTTGTACGTGTATATGAGTGAATAAGTGTGTAGTGAGGAGTCAATGTATATGAGTGAAATATAGTAAGGAAGTGTATGTACAAGTAATTGTGTAAATAGAGAGGTAACACTATGTGTATTATTTGAAAGTGTAATAAATATTTTTTTTTAAAATAATTTTTGAATTAAATATTCAATTCTTGTAAATATTATTAACATAATGTGCAATATTCTAATCCATTGCAGCTTTCAGCATTTTACAACGGGTATTACTTGTTGTTATAGAAGATATAACAACAGTCAAAAACCATTGTAATATACTGTATTACAACGGGCAAAAGCCGCTTGTAATTTATTAGCTATTACAACGGGTTAATAACCATTGTCATAAAGTCATTGCACGTGACAGAGCAAGTTATTACAACGGTCTTTAACAACAGTCATTTCCCGTTGTCAAATAGTCAGCAGCTATTACAACGACGCATGTTAAGACGGGCATATGCCCGTTGTGAAATGCATATTACAACGGTTTTTGCCCGTTGTAAAATGACTGTTTTGTTGTAGTGGCACTAGATCGGCTCAAGTCACTTTCACATTGCATATGCATATATATGTTTGGTTATGGATGAGATTGAAATTGGACGTGTTATCATATGAATGTTGCATATGGATGAATGATTGTGTACTCATGTAGAGGTTATGAAGTGCATTAGGAATAATTGCATACATAATTTGACTCATGGCACTAACATAATTCACACTAAGGAGGTCAACTGAATTAGTAGACCACCTGGTTTTGCATTAGATAAGGAATATTTACATGCACACTTTTGCATATGTTCATACAACATTAGATATCTTTTTTAAGGACAACAGATGCTTGTGAATGATGGTTGAGTAGATAGATGTTGGATGGTAGGATGCATTCTTCTTAACTTAGAATTTTCGGGGATGAAATCATTTAAGGAGGGGAGAATGTAACACCCTATATTTTTCTATAAATATTAATAGATGAATTAAAAGAATACTTAATTTTAACATTGGGAATTAAGCAAAACAGACCATACCACTGCGTTCGTCTCAAAATTCTGGTCAAGATGGACCCAATGTTTGCATTAAATGGATAATTTATGAGAAAGTTATGGACCTTGGAAGTTTGTATATATATATAAGGGAAATATATGTATATATATAAATTAATAAAATAAAAATCAACCTGAAATTCAGGAAAAAATATACAAAATAGCGGAAGCGGGAAGGCAAAACGCCAAACCGACCTATTTTATGGGCTGACCCGAGCCCCGCTGGGTCGACCGTAGGGTCAACTCATGGTGTTTGGAATCGACCACATCGGCCTAGAATGGTTTGTGACGAAATTTTGTGTTTTAGGGCTTATGTGTCACACTGTGGTTGGCTGGGTGACATGTCTCTTTGGTTTAGATGGCTCTAATGACTCCTATTCTTATCTAAAGTCCATGGTTTGCCTAACACACCTATAAATACATATCCAAACCAAAACTCTAATTCTATTATTCACTCTCATGGCGCCTCCATGCCGCCAAACTCTCATCTAAATCTAGCCGCCACTAAAACCTAAATCAAATCAAAAAGATCTCCATCAACCTAGAGGATTATTCAACATCAAGTTAGAGTTCTTCAACAACAACAAGCGATTCAATTATCTTTTCTAATCCAAACTCTATAAGTTCAGTTATTTTTAGATTTGAACATCTAAATCTATTCTTGACATGTAATAAGATGAAACTGAGAATATGCTTGATTCTAAGTTGTTCTTTTGCCTCTATTCTTATTCTCATGATGCTATTATCATCAGTTTATCTTGTAGTACATCAGTTTTTCATGTTCATGATGATGTTCTTATCAAGTCTCAGCCTTCATTCCTTTTCATGCCTATTTCTCTCTATTCTTATTTTATGCAACTTCTATCTCCCCCTATTTATTTTCTTTTATTGAACCTGGCTTAACTTCGAACCTAGGCTGAAATCGCAAAATACGAACGTTTGGAATAAGGGGAATATTGGGTATTGCCTATTTGGGTGAATTTATGGGCATAACATGTTTGGTGGAATTTGGGCATAATTTGTGATGGACATGGGGTATTATTATTATTATAATTGCAAGTTTGGGTAAATTGGCATGTAAATCAATATTTGGGCATAAATTGGCATGTAAATCAATATTTGGGCATATGTAAATTGGCATGTAAATCAATATTTGGGCATATGTAAATTGGGATGTAAATCAATAATTGGATATATGATAATTGGCATGTAAAAATTGGAATTTGGACATAATTGCAAGTATATAATTTAATTAAATCTAATGGCCACCTAAGACACGAGGTTAGATTTGAGTTGTGGTGTAAGACTGCCGGGAACAGCCCGACACATGCAATAACCGCAACGACAAAAAATTAACGTGAGAGGTTAAAGGCGAAGATTAGATGGGTAATAATGCCTAAGACGAGGTTAGAATGAGTTTGTGGTGTAAGACTGCTCAGAACCGCACGGCACAACCAGCAACCGCAAACAACTAGTCTAATGTGATAGGTTAGCATATTGAATGCTTGAACCCGAGGTTGGAATGGGTTTGTGGTGTAAGACTGCCCAGAACCGCCCGACACAATCGAGCTACCGCAAATAAGTCCAATGTGAGAGGTTGATGCATTAATAAATAATTAATGCTAAATAAACATGTTAAGTATGGTAGGGTTAAGTCAACATGCAACACTTAACCAATATGACATGACAAGTGGGTGGGTTAAGTAACTCAACTGGATTAATGACACTTAACCAATATAACTTGATGAATGGGTGGGTTAATTATACTTGAATTGATTGATTGATGACACTTAACCAATATGTGGGGTATACGAATAGACCCTAGGAAAACCCTAGTAGCGGGACCCTTTTCAGCAGTAACCCACATTAGGTATCAACGGGACCTTGAGCAAGGCATGGTGGGGCACGATTACTGGGCTGATTATAAGCGATCAAAATAGCGGCAGGTGGTATAGTGGTGCAGGTTCCAATGGATTACGGGCGTGCACGTAATTCCGGCATAGGAAAATTTAGACATTGAGTACCAAGTAGGTATAAAGTTGTGCACTCTAGAACTGTATCGGGTTGCCACCCTAGGAAATGATATACCATATGGTGGGACCAGCACAGGTATCTACAAGTAAGGGCCGGGTTGATACGAACACATGCAGAACATTATGAGTAGGAGCCGATCAATTAAGATAGGTACGGTGGGGACAGGTAAACTATAAATATGATGTGGGTCCCTCATCATGAGATATGTGCCTATAAAAATATCATGGGGAAATGGGGATCACTTATCTTGTTTTGTAACAAATGGCATTAGTTGAACACTAGTTAGGTGGTGCAGAGAAATTAGGAATCAGTACGATACCTTATCATGTTCTAGATTTATCTTATGCTTATCCCATTATCTTGCGATGCTTATTATCATTGTTATGTCTTGTATCCAGTTTATTCATGTCATGATACCTTTACCTATTTACATGCTGAAAGTCACTGCACTTACCAGGCTTTATGTCTGGCTCTGTTTTTGTTTCGCCTTCTTTCATTCGTTCCCCCCAGGTCCACAAGGAGGGAATACCACCGCTTAGTTCAGATTCTTTTCATGCTCAAAGATTGTGATGTATTGCTTTGGACTCTTTGCTTTACTGCTATGGCTAGCTACTACTTAATTGGGGAATTACATTATGTTATTTTGTATTATGCTTCTTTTATTAATCAGGACAAATATTTGATGTAATGGGTTTTGATGTTTTGGTGTTGATGTTTGAAACAACCCTTATGAAAGTATATCCTATTATGCTACTATGGAATAAAAGTTCTAATTGTTTTCCGGTGCTTAAATTTGTCTTTTTTGTAATTTTATCTGTTCTATACTCTTATGACCCCCACTAATGTTAATGCATTCCCTTTGTGAGTGACCTTAATGGAGGTCGGGTGTTACATAAAGGCTAGCATGCAAATAAACTTTATAGTAAAAGAGAGATCGAGGATATACCCTAAAAAGGGTATGATGCGTGTATCTAGTCTTCGACCTTCTAAGTCGCATCTTCTTGAGCTTCACCCCATTGTGCTCTGACTGTCTTGACTTCACGATTGTATAGCTTCTTAATTTGTGTTTCCAAAATATGAGTTGGAACTCATTTCACTATTGCCTCTCGTTCCACCCCTTCTCCTTCTAGTATACTCAGCACTACAACTTCTGTTGTGCAATGCTAAAAAAGGTCTTCCAAAATTCACTAGAGGATATTTCATGTGGAAGAACTGTCTCTTTAAAATAAACAGATGCAAACCATGTTTCCATGTGTAGTTATTAAGGTTATTAGAGTTCTCTACTCTATTTAACTTATCTATTGCGTCAACTATCTGGGAGTCTTTTCTTTGTGAAGTCCCTATTTGATCCAAAAGCTTAGGTCTTACTCCTAGCGATGCTAACTAATATCTTAACCGAAGGTTTTAAAATCAAAGGTGGATATGTACTCTGAACTTTTTCCTTTTCACATAAAGAGGACTGGAAGTCAAACTTTTTTCTTCTTAAGGCATCCGCAACGACCTTACCCTTCTTTCCACGTCAAAATAGCGCCTAGTCCCGTGCCGCATGCATTCGTGTATACCGTAAACCTTTTACTACCGAAAGGTAATAGTCAAAACTGGGGTCGTTGTATGAGCCCTCTTTAATTGTTGGAAAGTGACATCACAATTAATGTCCCGAGCAAAATTAGAGTCTTCTTCGTTAATCCAACAAGTGGGGCTAATACCTTCGCATAATTCTTAACGAACTTCCTATATTAACCCGTTAGTCCGAGAAAGCTTCTTACTCTTTTTGCATTCCTTGGGACCTTTCAGTCTTGTACCACAACTACTTTTGCAGGATCTACTACAAACCCTTCTTTGGACGCCACATGTCCTAGAAACCTTACTTCTTTTCTCCAAAAATGGCATTTGGAGAATTTTGCTTTCAGCTGATGTGCACGAAGAGTATCCATAACTTCCCTTAGATACAAAGCATGTTCTTCTCCACTCTTAGCGAAAACCAAAATATCATCTATGCACAAGCGATGTGAACCTTCCGTCTTTGTAGCGAAAACAACTAGAGCGTCCCATTCAGAACTACTTCGACTTATGAAACTTTTCTCAAGTAACTCTTTTACTTATTTACCGAGCTCTTTTGTAATACCCCACCTCCGTTAAGGTCACTCGCAAAGGGAATGCCTTAACTTCAGTGGAGCGCTATAGGTAAAAGATGCAGATAAATTACAAGACAGACAAATAAAGCAGCGGGAAATAAAGTCATTATATAAACAATGTGGTTCAGTCAAGGTTTTACAACAATTGTCTCAATCATACTTAAAAATAATACATAGAACTTCTGTCTTGATTCAAAAACTTCCAAGTATAAAAGAAGCATAAAAGTAACAATGATATTCCCCAATAAAGCATAAACCAACCATATCAGTGGAAGAAAGAGTCCAAAGCAATTCATCGACTATCTCCGTGCTTGGATAGAAAACTGAGCTAAGTGGTAACATTTCCTATCTGTGAACCAGAGGGAAACGGAAGAAAAGAGGAGAAACAAACTAGGTTAGACATAAATCTGGTATGTCCGGTGACTTTCTGCATGTAAATAGGCAAAAGCATAATGACATGAATAAACTGAATATAAGACAATACCGTGAGAACAAGGATAACATGATAACATACGACTAGTATAGATATGATAAGGCCAGATAAACTTAATGTGCTTCTACTCTTTCTCTATTTCGCTACTACCTTGTTATTCTGATTTTTATATCTCTGCAACGTCTAAATAGTGTCCCAATTAGCAATTTGTGTAAAGTGATAATATTACCACGTGATCTCAATCCCCGCAATTATAGTAGCCTTCCGGTGTACATCAGTATGAGGATCTTTACCTCAATCAGCCTAATTTCCATAAAGATGTTAGATGTACCCTTATTACCCTATCGATCGGCTCCCTACTTGTATTAATGCTTCATGTGTCTGTGTCAATCGGCCCTCGATTGTGCTAGATACCCTGTGCTGGTCCCACCATAAGGTGTATCAATCCTTATTCTAGGGGCCCGACACGATTCAAGATGCACAATGTATAACTACTGGAACCCAGTGCCTGTTGTTCCCACTCCACAGTACGTGCACGCCCGTAATTGGTCGGAACCTACACTGACGTACCCCCTGCCGCTATTTTGACCGCTTATAATCAGGCCAGTAATCGTGTCCCACCCTGCCTAGTTACAGGGTATCTTGATACGTCTATGTGGGTTACTGCTGAAATGGGTCCCCATTATTAGGGTTTCTTACTGGTTATGTTTACGGGCCTATATTTACTAATATTACCCACCAGCCCAATATGTACTTAACCCTCCCGCAGATTCAAACATGTTTACTTAATGGTAAAGTTTGTGGGCCTATATTTTCTAATATTACCCACCAACTCGATATGTACTTTACCCTCCTACACATTACGTCATATTGGTTAAGTGTTGTCCATTCATGTTAACTTAACCTACCCACTCATCATGTCATGTTGGATAAGTGTTTCATATTAACCCTTCTCACTCGTCACGTTGGATTGGTTAAGTGTTTCCTATTAACTTAACCCTGTTCATTCATCATGTTATATTGGTTAGGTATTTCCCACTAATTTGACCCTATTCGTTCATCAGGTTACATTGGTTAAGTGTTTCTTATTAACATAACCCCACGCGTTCATCATGTTGTATTGGTTATGTCATCAATCAATTCAAGTTAATTTAGCCCACCCACTTGTCACATTACATTGGTTAAGTGTTGCCTTCTTGGGTCAACTTAACCATTCCACGCATCCTGTTATATTGGTTAAGTGTTGCTCTATTGTTTTAGCTTAACCCTATCGGTTCATCGTGTCATATTGGTTAAGTGTTTCTTATTAACTTAACGCTTCTCACTTTCTAATGAAAATGTTATAACGGTTAAGTGTTCTAAATTTACTTAACCCCATCTTCTTGTCTGATTAACGTGTTATAACAGTTAAGTGTTTTAAAGTTACTTAACCCTATCTTCTTGTCTAATTAACATGTTATAACAGTTAAGTGTTGCCTTAGTTAACTTAACCCTACCATTCTTATCATGTCTCGTTCATTAGCATTAATTGATTTATTAGTGAACCAACCTCTCGCATTAAATAGGTGTTGTTGCGGTTACTGGATGTGTCGGGCGGTTCCGGGTAGTTTTAAACCACAACTCAATCTAACCTTGGGTTTTTCTTGGGCATGATGCACTAACCTCTCACATTATATAGGTGTTGTTGCAGTTACTGGATGTGCCGGGCGGTTCCGAGCAGTTTTACACCACAACTCAATCTAACCTCAGGTTAGGCATGTTTATCTTTTAGCATATTTACCATACGTGCCCAAGTCTAGATTTTATATGCTAATTATCCCAAATTCACAAAACTAGTCATGTTCCAATTATCAAGTTATACCTCAACAAAGCTAATTTCAAGTTATGCCCCCATAAATTCACTTTCAACAGATTTCAGCATATTAGTCAGTTTAGCAAATTAAACCTCACTTAAAGTTCCATTAACATATCTCGCCTAATAAATTAAGCCTATAAACTTACATGCCCAAAATCAGGGTCATAATCCACAATACAACACATGCCCTAAGTTTTAGTCATATTGCACCGTACAAAATATTCTCCAGGAACCCCCAATCATGATTCATAGCATAAACTATGCCTTACATGTTTATAGTTCAATTTACTCCCAAACCCCAAGTCCTATGTCCAATATACTTTATGCCTCAAATCTCAAGTCATATGTTCGATACACTTTATGTTTTAAATACAATGTATTTTATGTCCTTTAATCTGTTACAAATCAGTTGTGCCCAATTATAAATAATTTAACACTCTTCCCAATTTTAGAGCTGGTCCTGTCTAAATCATCTATTTTGCCCAATTTTGGCGCTGGTCATGTTCAAATCATATATTATGTCCAATTTTATTTCCAATGTACGTTCATCACTTATAAGATTTGGCTCAAGCCCATAGTAGCCTGGCTATAAAAACAAAAAGGGAAGAAGGAAAGTAGAGACAAAGCATGGACACAATAATATCAAATGAGATAGATCCAATGGATATAGAAAGATAGATAGAAATAGGCATAATCTCAGATTCAGATTTATTACAATGTCAGAATCACAATTGAATTTTACTTCTGAAAGTAACATGAGCTTACAAATTATAGAATGGTCTTGAATTTTGGGATCTAATTTCAGAATCGGATTAGCTACTCCTTTGATGTAGACTTTGATTGTTAACTTGAAAACTCTAATTTGATTGATTAAGGTGGAGGCTAGGTCACTTTAGGTTTTGGCAGCATATAAACTCTTATGAATTCGTGTGTAGAAAACAATAGGTTTAGGGGTCTTTTTATAGGTGTATAGGGAGATTTAGTGCCTTCAGATCAGTGTAGAAGTCATCATAATCGTTCATAGCAGAAAAATACGTCAAACAGCGAATCAGGGAGCGACACATCAGCCAAAACATGTCGTTCATAAATTTCGTCCTGATCTGGAAAAGGGGTCGACACCTATGTTGACTCCCTATAGGGGGGTCGACTCCTATGTCGACTCCCCTTAAGGGGGGTCGACACCTATGTCGACTCCCCCTAGGAAGTCGACACTTGTTGAGCGGGAATTTTCCCGCCCACTTCCCTTTGGCTGATTTTGAATTTTAGACCTGTTTTAACTTCTGGAATTATTTTATATGTATATATATACTACCTTAGGCGTATACAAATTTGTAAAGCTTATAACTTCTTTATATGGTGTTCGATTTACGTAAACTCGGACTTTATCTGAAGTAGAATTCCGAGACGAACACAATGGTGCAACCCGTTTCCCTTAATTATTCTTTAAAGATTAATTATTCTTTAATTCGTTACCTTAATATCCACAGGAAATACAGGGTATTACATTCTCCCCTCCTTTAAAGGATTTCGTCCCCGAAATCTCCAAGTCAAGGAGAATGTATCCTAACATCCAACATCCATCTACTCAACCAATCAATCATAGGCGTCCATTGTCCTTAAAAAGATTTCTAATGCTTTTCTTGAACATATGCATAGTGTGTGTATATGTCCTTATCTAATGAAAAATCAGGCAGTCTACTTATTCAGTTGGCCCCCTTAATGCGAATTATGTCTGTGCCATGAGTCCATCATGTATGTAATTATTTCTAATCGTACTTTATAACTTCTACATGAGTGCACAATCATTCATAAAAATTCCACATCCATATGATAACATATCAAGTTTCAATTCACGTATATAAAAATTCACTCATGCATATGCACTATGAAAGTGACTGAGCCGATTCGAATCCCTCCTCGCCCACAACCGGCCTAAAAGGGAAGGCCCTTTCCCTTTGGGGGGGGGGCAAGAAAATCACCAACAAAACTACTTGTTACAAATAACAACTTGTTGTTGCATCGAAACATATAAATGTTGACTAATCTGGCTAACGTTGAACTTGGTAAAATGAAATGGTTGAACAATTGTCTAGTGCCTAATGAGCATATATGCATCCACCAGCAACCACAAGCAAACACTTACATCCACTTGCATCCACCAAACATAACATTTCTCAAAAACATGTTTACATCCATTGGATTCTACCTAAGGACCGAGGATAGGATCGAGAGGATATACATAAAAGATAAGGACTAGCAAATAAACTTTACAGAAAAAGAGAGATCAAGGATATACCCTAAAAAATGGTATGATGCACATATCTAGTCCTCAGTCTTCTAAGTCGCATCTTCTTGAGCTTCATTCCATATTGCTCTGACTGTCTTAACTTCACGATTTGCATAGCTTCTTAATTTATGTTCCAGAATATGCATTGGAACTCTTTTCACTGTCGCCTCTCATTCCATATTTTCTTCTTATAGTATACTTGGCACTATAACTTCTATCATGTCATGCTAACATTTCCAGATCTATCTCTTGAAAATAAACAGATGCTAACCATGTTGCCAAGTATATATATAAGATGATTAGATTCTTCTTCGTCAATCTAGTAAGTGGGGCTGATACCTTCAAAAAGTCCTTAGTTAATTAGCCCACTTATCCAAGAAAGCTTCTTACTTCTGCTGCATTACTTGGGACCTTCCAGTCTTGCACCACAACTACATTTGCGGGATCTATTGCTATCCCATGCCATATTTCCTAGAAACCTTACTTCTTCTCTCCAAAAATGATACTTTTGGAGAGCTTCGCCTTAAGTTGACGCATTTGGAGGGTATTCGAGACTTCCCTTAGATGCAAAGCATGTTCTTCCTCATTCCAAAATATCATCTATGCACAAGCGAAGTGAACCATCCGCCTTTGTAACGAAAATGACTGGAGCACCCTGTTTAGAAATACTTCGCCTTATGAACACTTTCTCAAGTAACTCTTCTACTTGTTTACTGAGCCTTTCCTTTCCCTTGGAGTCACATGTCGTATAGGTAATGCAACTAGCATTGCATTGTCTACTAGATATATGCGTAAGTCTATCTCGCGTTTTAGGGGATAAATCCCTAATCAAATCAAAAACATCTTCGTACTCATGGACTACTCCAGCGGATTGCAAATCGTCGATAGATGCATCAAGTAATTCTAGATAGCTAAGACAAACTGATCCCTTAGGATCGCACGAAATCTCGAGGGTATTCGCAAGGCAAGTCAGAAGTCTAACTGCCCTCCTTTCATAATTACTAGCTAACCAATCCATGCCTAGAATCAACCCATAGCCCATGAAACCAAAAACATAAGCATTACACTCAAACTCAATACTTAACATAGCTACTCTCAAATCCTTACAAACCAAAGACAAATCAGTCGAACCACCAATTGGATTTGAGACAATAATGGGATCCTCTACTATACAAGCTCTAGGGTGCAGAGGCTCAATTATGGAAGCAGATATAAATGAATGATAAGCGCTAAAATCAAAAAGAGTACTAAAAGGATGATCAAAACTAGACTTCTTCAACAGAAACTCTACTACCTCCCTCTCAGATACACTGGCGGTGAGAGCATGCATTTTCCATCCCGAAAATCCTGTCCTTTGTTCTTGCCCTTGTCCTTAATTATATGACCCATTATACCATTGACACTTCCTCCTTTCTTAGTTTTTCCTGTTCTTCCTTCCCTTCTGGTCCTATGATTCTTCCACATACACCTCCTTTGTGAACCAAGTCTATATCCATGAGTTCCCCACCCTTGGGTTGTGCTCCTTAACCAAACTCCCTCATTCTCATCTTTGCCATCCTTGTGTAACTTGTTAACAAGTCTCCTGGAAGCTGCCTCCATCGCATGGAAAAAATTACAAAGCTTGAAAGAAAATTAGCCACAGGTGAAACTATAGAGGCTATAGATGGAAGTTGGGCACTTCTTCGCCCTTTGACAGGTGTCATAGTCTCATCAAGCCTACGGAACCGCGCCGCGATGAGGTTACCTCCCAGAAAGCCAGGAGCCCCGGATACTCAAGAAAGAAGGAAACAAGGATTCAAACAGAGGATCAAAAGATAGTGCATATGGCTTTGGGGAATATGCCTTTAAAACAAAACATTTCTTTTGAAAATGCTTCTTTTATAAACCATTTTGAAAATAATATTTTAAATCTTTTATCTGATCCGATAACCTTCGGCTCTGGTACCAAGTGTAACACCCTACCTCCATTAAGGTCACTCGCAAAGGGAATGCCTTAACTTCGGTGGAGCGCTATAGGTAAAATATACAGATAAATAAAGCAATGGGAAACAAAGTCATTTTATAAAAAATGTGGTTCAGTCAAGGTTTTACAACAATTGTCTCAATCATACTTAAAAATAATACATAGAACTTCTGTCTTGATTCAAAAACTTCCAAGTATAAAAGAAGCATAAAAGTAACAATGATATTCCCCAATAAAGCATGATCCAGCCATAGCAGTGGAAGAGAGAGTCCAAAGCAATTCATCGACTATCTCCGTGCTTGGAAAGAAACTGAGCTAAGTGGTAACATTTCCCATCTGTGAACCGGGAGGAAACGGAAGAAAAGAGGCAAATCGAACTAGGTCAGACATAAATCTGGTAAGTCCAGTAATTTTCAGCATGTAAATAGGTAAAAGCATCATGACATGAATAAATTGAATATAAGACAATACCGTGAGAACAAGGATAACAAGATAACATACAATTAGTATAGATATGATAAGGCAAGATACACTGAATGCGCTTCTACTCTTTCCCTGCTTCGCTACTACCTCGTTATTCTGATTTTTATACCTATGCATCGCCTAACTAGTTTCCCAACTAGTAATCTGTGTAAATTGACAATATTACCACGTTATCCCAATCCCCGCAATTACGGTAGCCATCCGGTGTACATCTAGTATGAGGATCTTTACCTCATTCAGTTTGCCATGGAGATGTTAGATGTACCCTTACTACCTTATCGATCGGCTCCCAACTTGCATTATAGATGCACGTGTCTGTGTCAATCGGCCCTCTCTTGCGTGTAGATACCCAGTGCTGGTCCCACCATAAGGTGTATCAATCCTTATGACAGCGACCTGACACGATTCAAGATGCACATTGCATAACTACTGGTACCCGGTTCCTGCTTTTCCCCACTCCGGAGTACGTGCACGCCAGTAATCCGTCAGAACCTACACTGACGTACCCCTTGCAGCTATTTTGACCACTTATAATCAGCCCAGTAATCATGCCCTACCCTGCCTAGTTTCAGGGTACCTTGATACATTTATGTGGGTTACTGCTGAAATGCTCCCCGTTACTAGGGTTTCTTACTGGTTAAGTTTGTGGGCCTATATTTACAAATATTACCAACCAACCCGATATGTACTTATCCCTCCCACTGGTTCAAACAGGTATAATCAATGGTTAAGTTTGTGGGCCTATATTTACTAATGTTACCTACCAACCCGATATGTACTTAACCCTCCCACACATTATGTCATACTGGTTAAGTGTTGTCCATTCATGTCAACATAACCTACACACTCATCATGTCATGTTGGTTAAGTGTTTCTTATTAACCCTTCTCACTGGTCATGTTGGATTGGCTAAGTGTTAAGTGTTTCCTATTAACTTAACCCCGTTCATTCATAATGTTATATTGGTTAAGTATTTCTCATTAACTTAACCCCATTCGTTCATCAGGTTACATTGGTTAAGTGTATCTTATTAACTTAACCCCATGCGTTATCATGCTGTATTGGTTAAGTGTCATCAATCAATTCAAGTTAACTTAACCCACCCACTTGTCATGTTACATTGGTTAAGTCTTGCCTTCTTGTGTTAAATTAACCCTTCCACGCATCCTGTTATATTGGTTAAGTGTTGCTCTCTTGTTTTAAATCAACCCTACCCATTCATCATGTCATACTAGTTAAGTGTTTCTTATTAACTAAACCCTTCTCACTTTTCTAATTAACATGTTATAACGGTTAAGTGTTCTAAATTTACTTAACCCCACCTTCTTGTCTAATTAACATGTTATAACCGTTAAGTGTTTTAAATTTACTTAACCTCATCTTCTTGTCTAATTAACATGTTATAATGGTTAATTGTTGCCTTAGTTTACTTAACCCTACCATTCTTACCACGTCTCGTTCATTAGCATTAATTGATTTATTAATGCACCAACCTCTTGCATTAGATAGGTGTTGTTGCGGTTACTGGATGTGTAGGGCGGTTTCAGGCAGTTTTACACCACTACTCAATCTAACCTCGGATTTTTCTTGGGCATAATGCACTAACCTCTCACATTAGATAGGTGTTGTTGCAGTTACTGGATGTGCCGGGCAGTTCTGGGCACTTTTACATCGCAACTCAATCTAACCTCGGGTTAGGCATGTTTATCTTTTAGCATATTTACCATACATGTCCAAGTCTAGATTTTATATGCTAATTATCCCAAATTCACAAAACTAGTCATGTTCCAATTCTCAAGTTATACATTGACAAAGCTAATATCAAGTTACGCCCTCCCAAATTCAATTTTAACAGATTTCAGCATATTAGTCTGTTCAACAAATTAAACCTCACTTATAGTTCCATTAACATATCTCGCGAAATAAATTAAGCCTATAAACTTACATGCCCAAAATCATGGTCATGATCCATAATACAACACATGCCCTAAGGTTTAGTCATATTGCTCCATACAAAATATTCTCCAAGAACCCCCAATCATGATTCATAGAATATACTACGCCTTACATGTTTACAGTTCAATTTACGCCCAAATCCAAAGTCCTGTGTCCAATATACTTTATGCCTCAAATCTCAAGTCATATGTTCGATACACTTTATGTTTTAAATACAACGTATGTTACGTCCTCAAATCATTTACAAATCAGTTATGCTTAATTATATAAAATTTAATACTTTTCCCAAATTTTGCGTTGTTCCTGTCCAAATCATATACTATGCCCGATTTTAGTGCTGGTCATGTTCAAATTATAAATTATGCCCAATTTTATTTCCAACGTAAGTTCATCTCTTATGAGATTTGGCTCAGGCTCGTAGTAGCCTGGCTATAAATACAAAAAGGGAAGAAGTGAAGTTGAGAAAAAGAATGGACATAATAATATCAAATGAGATAGATCCAATGGATATAGAAAGATATATAGAAATAGGCATAATCTCAAATTCAGATTTACTACAATGTCAGAATCACAATTGAATTTTACTTTTGAAAGTAACGTGAACTTACAAATTACAGAACGGTCTTGAATTCTGGGTTCTGGTTTCTGAATTTGATTACCTACTCCTTTGATGTAGACTTTGATTGTTGATTTGAAAACTCTAATTTGATTGATTAAGGTAGAGGCTAGGTCACTTCAGGTTTTAGCAGCATATAAATGCTTATGAATTCGTGTGTAGAAATTAATAGGCTTAGGGGTCTTTTTATAGGTGTATAGGGAGATTTAGAGCCTTCAGATCAATCTAGAAGTAATCAGAATCGTTCATAGCAGAAAAACACGTCACACAGCAAATCAGGGAGCGACACATCAGCCAAAACACGTCGTCTAGAAATTTCGTCTAGATCTGGAAAAGGGGTCGACACCCTATAGAGGGGTCGACACCTATGTCGACTCGCCTATAGGTGGTCGACTCCTATGACGACTCCTCTTAAGTGTTGTCGACACCTATGTCGACTCCCTTTGTGGGGGGGGTCGACACCTGTTGAGCGGGAATCTTCCCGCCCACTTCCCTTTGGCTGATTTCGAATTTTGGACTTGTTTTGACTTTTGGAATTATTTTATATGTATATATATATACTTCCTTGGGCGTATACAAACTTCTAAGGCTTATAACTTTTTCATACGGTGTTTGATTTACGCAAAGTCAGACTCTATCTCGTAGAATTCCGAGACAAACGCAATGGCGCAAGCCATTTTCCTTAATTCTTCTTTTAAAAATTAATTATTCTTTAATTCGTTACTTTAATATCCACAGGAAATATGGGGTGTTACATCTTTCCTTTCCCTTTGAGCCATGCGTCTAACAGGTAAGGAAACAAGTTTTGCGTTATCAACATGGTATACGCGGAAGTCTATCTCTCACTTTGGAGGTAAGACTTTCACCTCTTCTACGACATCCGCGTATTCACGGACTACTCTAACAGATTGAAAGCTTTCAACAGATGCATCAAGAGATTCAAGGTAACTAAGCATAACGGAATTCATGGGATTACAAGAGATTTCGAGAGTGTTACCAAGGCGAGTCGTAAGTATAACCACTCTCCCTTCGAAATTGAGGATGGCACCGTTACTGGATAAATAATCCATCCTTAGAATCAACCAATAGCCCATGAAACCAAAAATGTAAGCATTACATCGAAACCCAACGCTTAGTATATATATTCCCAAATCCAAACAAATCATAGATATATGAGATGAACCACCAATATGATTTGAGACAACAATGGGATCCTCTACCCTATTAGTACTAAGGTGCAGAGACTCAACTATGTAAGCAGTTAGAAAAGAATGCGAAGCGCAAAAATCAAACAAAGTTCTAACAAGATGATTGAAAATAAAAACTAAACTCTCAACAGGAACGTTCCTACCTCTCTTAGGTACACTAGCGATGAGAGCATGCAATTATCCTTTAGAAGATTATGTCCTTTGCCCTTGTCTTTGTCCTTCAACATTCCTTGATAAGTTGCCCTGCTTCACCATACGGAATAAAATCACCTATCTTCTTCTTCCTACAATTAAATGACCCACTATACCATAGAAAATACACTTCCTCTTGTTGCAGGATCTATTATTTCTTTCACCCTTCTTATATTCCAATCGCTTGCTTGTGATTCTTCCACTTTGGCATCTTTCTTTTCACCTTACTCCTCCTGCATGGATTAAGCCATACCAACAAGCTTCTTATACTTGAGCTTGTGCTACTTAGCCCAAACTCCCTTATTCTTATCCTTACTATCCTTTTGTAGCTTGTTGACAAGTTTCTCGAGACTACCTCCATCGCACGGTAACCTATAAAGCTTTAAAGAAGATTAGCCGCAGGTGAAACTACTGTGGCTACAGATGGAGGTTAGGCACTACTTTGCCCTTGACATGTGTCATATGCCTACAAAACTATGGCGAAAAGAAAGGAAGAAGAGATTCAAATGGGGAATCAAAAGATAGTGCATATGGCTTTTGGGGAATATGCCTTTTAAAAACAATACTTTTCTCTTGAAAAACTCTTCTTTAAAACATGTTTTAGAAAATACCCCCTTTAAAATATTCTTTTGAGAAATCTTTTATCTGTTCTGTTAACCTTCAGCTCTGATACCACATGTAACACCCCACCTCCGTTAAGGTCACTCACAAAGGGAGTGCATTAACTTCAATGGAGCATCATAAGTGTATAGAACAGATAAATTACAAAATAGACAAAATTTTAAACAACGGAAAATATATAAAACTTTACTTCATTGATAGAACAGCAGCTTGGTAAAACAGCTTGTATGAAGATTTGTTTCCCAACACCAAAACACCCTTACCCATTATAACAAAGCATCTGTCTTGTTTAATAGAATAAAGAAGCATAAAATAACAATGATATTCCCCAATAAAGCATAAGCCATCCATAGCAGTGGAAAAGAGAGTCCAAAGCAATACATCGACTATCTTCGAGCTTGGAAAGAAAACTGAGCAAAGTGGTAATGTTTCCTTCCCTGTGAACCTGGGGGGGAGGGGGGAGGACGAAAGAAAAGAAGGCGAAAGAAAACGGGTCAGACAAAAGTCTGGTAAGTACAGTGATTATTTAGCATGTAAACAAATAAAAGGATCATGACATGAATAAACTAAATACCAGACATAACCATGATGATAAGCATAACAAGACAACAAATGATGATCGTTAGATATGACAAGGTACACAAGATGAACAGGATATGATGATTGCGCTCCTAATTATTAAGATATTTCCTACACCGCACTGTTTACTAAGACACCTGGGTTAAGAGAGTAACTCCCTGAGTATCAACCCGGAATACCGAAATCAACATCAGATTGACCCCAAAGGAATTACCCAACTCAACCAACCTTATGTTACTGCATTATTACAAGATTACACAACACCATTTGATATGACAAGGCAAGATACACTGAATGCGCTTCGGTTCTGTCTCTGATTCCCTATTTTCTATGCACCACCCAACTGGCATCCTAACTAGTGTCTTTTATAGAACGATTTGTATCCCCTACTAATGACCGAACTAGTATCCTGTGAAAAAGGATCTGTATCCCTTACTAGTGTCCTAACTAGTATCCTATGTTATAAAATAAGGTGATCCGAACACCGCAGTTGTGGTCGCCTTCAGGTGTGCGTCTATTATGAGGATCTTACCTCAACCAGTTTAATTGCCATGAAGATGTTAGATGTACCCTTACTACCCTATCGATCGGCTCCCTACTTGTATTTACTTTCCTTTTGATTTGTCAATCGGCCATCTCTTGTGTGTAGATACTCTGTGTTGGTCCCACCATAAGCTGTATCAATCCATATGATAGCGACCCGACACGATTCAAGATGCACAGTGTATACTACTGATGCCCAGTGCCGGCTTTTCCACTCCGGAGCACATGCGCGCCCATACTCCGTTGGAACTACACTATTGCACTCCTGCCGCTATTTTGACCGCTTATAATCAGCCCAGTAATCGTGCCCTACCCTGCCTAGTTTCAGGGTACCATGATACATCTATGTGGGTTACTACTGAAATGGGTCCCCGTTACTAGGGTTTTCCCGAGTCTATTCATATACCCCCCAAATTGGCTAAGTGTTATCCATCCATTCAGGTTAACTTAACCCATCCACATGCTATGTCGTGTTGGTTAAGTGTTTCTTATTAACTTAACGCTTCTCATTCATCACATTGTAATTGGTCAAGTGTTTTCTTTTAACTTAACCCTGTTCATTCATCATATTATATTGGTTAAGTGTTTCCCATTAACTTAACCCAACTCGTTCATTGGTTAAGTGTTAACTTAACCCCACCACTGGTCATGTTCCATTGGTTAAGTGTTGCCCTCTTGTGTTACTTGACCCTACCACTTGTCATGTTACATTGGTTAAGTGTTGCCCTCTTATGTTACTTAACCCTACCACTTGTCAAGTTACATTGGTTAAGTGTTGTCCTCTTGTGTTACCTAAACCTATCACACATCATGTTATATTGGTTTAGTGTTGCTTTGATTAACTTTACCCTATCAGTTATCAAGTTACATTGGTTAAGTGTTGCACTCTTGTGTTACTTAACCCTATCACACATCATGTTATATTGGTTAAGTGTTGCTTTGATTAACTTAACCCTAACATTCTTAACCTGTCTATTTCTTACCTTTAATTTATTCATTAAAGCACTAACCTCTCATATTTGATCTATATTATTAAGGTCGCTGGATGTGCCAGGGGGTTCCAGGCAGCCATACACTGCAACTCAATCTAACCTCAGGTCTTTGGGCTTAAATGCGCTAACCTCTCACATTAGATCTTTATTGTTGTGGTCGCTGGAAGTGCCGGGCGGTTCCGGGCAGTCTTACACCGCAACTTAATCTAACCTCGGGTTAGGCACGTTCATCTTTTAACCAATTTACATATTTATCATTCATGTCCATGTTTTTTATATGTAAGTCATCCAATTGTTGCATCCATAATCCTACCAACCAACTTTATTATTCGAATTTGAAAAGAAAAAAATCTAATTTTCTAAATTCTATTTTTTTTTGTTACAAAAAGGTGGAAAATGAAAATTTTCACACCTTCTGTTTTCTTTTATATAACTTTTTCCAACCGTCCTTGGATTTTATGAAATAATGTATAATGATTTCCTATTTTTCTGTCCAAGCACATCCCACATAAGAAAATTTTCTTTGTTGTAGCTTTTCTTTTTCGTCTTATCTTGCAATTTTTTTTTCAAATCGCAAAACTGCAGTAGATATGGACAACTATTTTCCTTAATCGGGTTTATGACTTGTTCTACCCTATAAGATCAGTTCAGTCTCCTACTACAAGGTGCCAACATCCACTCTATTCTCATTTTCAATAACTTATTTTGTCCACTCCACAAAATTCTCTTTTAAACAATTTATCAAAAATAATTGTCAAAATAATAGAGACTTCAAAACTTTCTTGATTAAATTTTTTTGTATGAAATATAACTAGAAAAACTAGCAAGCTATACATGCTCTATAATATGCACCTTTTACTGAGAGAATTTTACTTTAAAACTCAATATGTACTTCTTTACATATTTTAAAACTGTAACTTTTAAGATTAAAAATTGAAAACACAATAAACAGTTTTTTTCCCAAACTTTTATAATCTCAAGTTCTTAAAAGTTAATAATATGAGTTAGACTCAAAGTGGGTTCCAATTTTTCTATGCTCTCCTAGACACCCCCCAAGGTCAATTCTTTCAAATATATATATTCCTAATTCATTTTCCTCTATTGAACTTTTTCCAAAATACTAATCATATGGGATTTATTTTCTTTCCATACAAAGTATATTGTACACTTCCAAACCAGACTTCCTAAGGGTCTTAAATTTCCATATTCATTCCTTTAGTGCACAAAACAAACATCCCATTTGATACCATATTATACTCTTTTTATTTAGAGGGTTCGTCTACGGATCTAGGTATATATATATATATATATATATAATATATTTATATTTTTAAAAATACAAATATGTTCACTCACTATTTATATAGGAATTCTAAACCTAAGCTCTGATTCCAGATGTGACAACCTTAATTTCGGCATACCGAATTTTTCTCAAAATTCCGATCTATCGAAACGCGGATTGGTTTGCTCTGGTATCCTGCAGAAAAGACAGGGACAAAACAAGTCAGATCTTAAAAAAATATCTCATAGCGGAAAGGATAAAATATAATATAATCAAAACATAGCCTTACCGTATTATTAATACTGCCTAACCAGTATCCAAGGCTATCATGTATTTGACACAATCTAACCTGCGAGTATGTTATGAGGAGGGGGTCAGAACACAAGTTTTGGTGACTAGATTCAAACTATACACTTTGGACAATCTTACATATACCGTTCATTCAAATTATCATATTTATTAGGTTACTTGTTAACAACACTCAAGGTTTACATATACATCGTACCTATTTACTTCCCAGTGAATTAATCTAATACAGTATATGTAGTAGCTATCTCTCAATATTGGGATCCACCCCATGGTACCCCACTCGCATGGTGTCCACCATATCATCGTAGGAATAAAGCAGTCCCTAATCATATGCCCGAATGTCACACGGATTTCTGTATTTATGCCAACGCTACGTCTGCAAAGACCACTACTTCTATATTACGTAAGCGTTCAGACTGCCATCTTGGAAACATTCAATCGAATTAGGTTCCATCCCCGAATAATGCCCTCTAGTCTTATGATACACCACCCAGAGCAACATGAGTGTACCTAGACTTTTCCACATATGTATCGTCAATCATTCTCGATGTCTATTGCACATGTTCTCTACATGTGCGCCCGAGTCCCGTGGCAGGGCTAATCAGGAAACACGGAACTTGGTCGGGAGCTTTCAGATATCTGCCGATTGCAGATGCTATATCTGCTTTTACAGTGGCTATGGTCCCACTATACCCCTCCCTCAACTAATGAAAGGTACCCAAAAATATCATGAATGAGAACCTAACCCCTGCACCCTATGCCCTTCCAACCTATTGGCCCACCACACCCATAACTAGATAGCAAAGTATATGGTCTTTTGGAGTTCTCCGCCTTTCCGCCTTACGTACTGTAACACCCCACCTCCGTTAAGGTCACTCACAAAGGGAATGCCTTAACTTTGATGGAGCGTTTTAGTAGACAGAACAAAATGTTATACGACAGATATAAAATAGTACTTGAAAAACTTTATAACTTTATTGCAGAGGAAAAAAAAAAAGAAATCAGTTTGGTTACAACTTTACCAAAAACTCAAGTACATATATATCAGCCTTGTTCAAAATCATCAGAGTACAAAACTTTAAAATCATAATCCCCACAGAACAGAAGCTATAAAGAGCCAAGCCATAATTTAAGCACTTCAAGCACTTCAACCAGAAGGAATCCGGGTCAGGCTAGAGTATTCCCTCCTTGGAAAACTGGGGGGGGGGGACGAAAGGAAAGAGGCGAAACAACAAGGGTCAGACATAAAAGTCTGGCAAGTCCAGTGACTTTCAGCATATGAACAGATAATAATCATAACATGAAAATAAAGCTGGATAAGAGATGACAGCAACAAGAGTAACAGATATACTTAAACTAAACAGAAGAAACAAGATGATATAAGCTATTACTTTTCACTTCACTGCACTAATACTAGTATAACAGGATTAGGTTTCACACCAATGTCTAAACTGAAATAGAAACGGGAATAGAATAATTTCCACAGAAGAAAATACTAGTAATGGGCCTATACCACCCCCACAGAAAGTAAAGAAACAGAATGCTAATAATAGGCCTTTACCACCCGAACAAAAGGTACAGAAACAGAAAAAGATTAATCCCAACGGAAACAGAATGTAGAATTAGGTGTACACTAGTAAATGTGCCTTTACCACCCCAACAGAAGGTACCACGCAGAAACAGACAGGTGTTACCACCCAACAGAAAACAGACGGTACCCCACAGAAACAGACAGAGCTAAGTGTACCCTAAGTCCTATCCCCTGCGATCGGCTCCCTAATACATAAATACCCTGTGCTAGCCCCACAGAAGGGTGTATCACTCCCTAAAGTGGCAACCTTTGAATGACACAGACTTATTTACAGATGTCACGGCGTCTTACATCCTCAGAGGTAGACCGAGATCCATGCACGCACATGACCCGGTTGGAATGCACCTTCAACACCCCTTGCCATTATCAGAATGAACCGCTTATAATTAGTTCAGTAAGCGTGCCCGGACACTACCTACTGTTGGGTCATAGTTTTTGATACCAAAAAGGGTTACTGACTAATATGGGCCCCAAACAACAGATGACACAAGTAATTTCCCTCCTAACCTTGTGTCCCCTGACTAACAGATTTTAGGTTAACTTGTTTACAAGTTCAGACATAAAGAGTTCAGATCAAATAGTTCACAAATCAGACAACTAAGTTAACAAGTTTTCAGACCAACGGATCAGATATACGGATTTAACAGATTCACAGATTTGTCTAACTTTGTATTGGGCTTACAGATGCACGAAACGGGTTTGTTAAATTCATTAGTCCTGTTGGTTTAACCCTATCCACCCAACACGTTTTGGACATCGTATTTGTCTTCGATTTGCATTAATTAATTATTAATGCGCAGACCTCTCACATTAGGTCGCTAGCTTGTAGATGCTAGATGTGCCGGGCGGTTCCGGGCAGACTTCTGCCACAAGCCAGACCTAACCTCGTGTCTAAGCATATTTTAGTTATGCCTACGACCTCTCACATTTGACTGACAGTTTGCGGTTGCTGGTTAATCCGGTTTGTTCCAGGCAGGCTTCCACCGCAAACGGAGTCTAACCTCGTGTCATAGCCACTTTATTCCCTTACAGAAAATATCAGACTAATTATGTTCATTTAACAAATTTATCTTCTTCTCAAGTCGTAGGAGATTAATCAAACTAACATGTTTTACTCAATCTTAGGTTGCCTACAAATTACAATTATTCATCTTTTCAACAGATTTAACAGATTTGGCGACACAACAGATTTAGCAGATTAGGCAGTTTAACATAATTAGCAGATTTGGCGTTTCAACATATTTAGCAGTTTAGGCAATTCAACAGATTAAACAGATAACAGATTTAGCAGATTAGGCAATTCAATAGATTAAACAGATTTGGAAGATCTAAAACATTCCTTAAGGTTTCATTGACAATTCTTGCCTAATTATAAATTAGTCCTAAATTCACATGCCTAAATCATGGTCATGACTCATAATATGACACATACCCAAATTTTAGTTAAACTTGCATAGTACAGAATATGCTCAAAAATCCGAATCGTGATTCAAACATAAATTATGCCAAATATAACCATTAATTACAATGCATGCCACATATCCAAAAATCCCCATTTAGGTGTATTAACACTTAATAGTTATCAAATCTTAATATAGATTTTTACACCTAAGTCATATGCAAATTAATTCTCTTTTTTTCCAAATTACAGACTATAATATGTATAGTATGTCCAGATCTAGATCTTGAATTTCAACTTGTACTATGCATCCAAATCAGTTACATGTTCACAGTTAAAGTTTACGCCCCAAATCCCATGTCATATGTCCAGTATTCTTTATACCTCAAAACTATGTTCAATTATATGCCTCAGATTTATGTTTCTAAGTTGAAACCTATTTTATGTTTTAAGTCACAATAATCCTCTTCTTCCAAGTCATAGGTCATCTTATGCAATATGCCTCAAATTTATGTCCAGAATTACAACATGCGTTGTGTCCTCAAATTAGTTACAAATCAGTTATGCCCAAATATGCCTCATTCAATATTCTTCCCAAAATTTAGCGTTTATACGTTCATCTCTTATGAGATTTGGCTCAGGCTCGTGGTAGCCGGGCTATCAAACAAAAAGAAAGAAAAAAGGAAGAAATACATAACAAACAGAATAATAACAATAAAGCAGAAGAATAGATCTGATAAACAGAAAAAGACATAACCTCAGATTCAGATTCATTATCATGTTAGGATCATAATTAAATTTCATATCGGAAAATAACTATACTTTCCTTGATTGGATTCTAAAAGAAAAAGGTGTTGTAGTTGTTCTCTTTTAATCCTAATCAGAATTGGAGGAAGAAGAAGCACAAGTCCT
Organism: Allium sativum; assembly: GCA_030737875.1. Lineage (NCBI taxonomy): Eukaryota > Viridiplantae > Streptophyta > Magnoliopsida > Asparagales > Amaryllidaceae > Allium > Allium sativum. The sequence continues at coordinate 34,520,917 of JASFAX010000020.1, read as the reverse complement.
AACTTAGGTTTCCGCAGAGTAGAGACGCCATTGATTTAATTTTTAGAGAAGAAGAGAGCAATGGAGGCTAGAGAATTGTGTAAGTGATTAAGTTTAGGTTAGGAATGTATATATAGGTGTAGGAAGTTATTTAGGACCATTAGATTAACCCTGAACCATGAGAACCAATCAGATGCAAAATCTGCATTTGAGCGAATCGACCCACGGGTTGACATCCAAACACCCTGGATTAACCCCTAGTCGACCCAGCGGGGCTTGGGTCGACCTCAAAAATGGGCCGGTTCGGTTATTCCCCCTCCCAATTCGCTGTTTTGAACTTTTTTTTGCATATTTATTTATTTAATTTATATATATATATATATATATATATATATATATATATTTCTCTCATATGCGTACAAACTTCAAGGCTTAATAACATCTTCATAATTAACCATTTTCACACTAAACCACTTTTTTGAACTGCGTTCACACTAAGCCACTTTTTAGCCATTCCCCTAAAACAAAAATATGGCGCTGGCGGGGATCGAAATCTTTACCTCTTGTATGCAAGTCACATGTTCTAACCAAATGAGCTACTGAGTCTTTTGCTTACAAACCTTAGAACAATGCTAAACATTATTCTTTTTTCATTCCTTTTTTTCAAATTAATTATTCTATAATTTGTTATTTTAATATTCTCACAAAATACGGGGTGTTACATTCTCCCCTCCTTAAAGGATTTCGTCCCCTAAATCTTCTAATAAAGAAGAATGTATCCTAACATCCAACATCCATCTACTCAACCATTCAATCACAGCATCCATTGTCCTTAAAAGGTTTCTAATGCCGTATGAATATATTCAAAGTGTGTACATGTTTCTTATCTAATGCAAAATTAGGCGGTCTACTGATCCAGTTGACCTCCTTAATGTGAATCATGTTTGTGCCATGAGTCCAAATATGTATGCAAGAAATCCTATTTGATACACATCATTTCTATATGAGTGCATAACCATTCATCCAAATGCAACATCCATGTGAGGAGTCAATCATTCTGCATCCACAAAAATTGAAAAATGCAAACACATCCATATGGAGTATGAGAGTGTTTTTGAGCCGATCTAGTGCCTAGTGTGTGTATATGCATCCACGAGAAACCATTAGCAACCACTTGCATCCACTTGCAACCATCAAACATAACATGTCTCAAACACATGTTCACATCCATAGGATTCCTATCTATAGGTTGAATACTCGATCAATAGGATACAGTCGAGTGATGGAAGCGAGTACAGATAAAACAAAAACTTGGTTCCCATCAGACATTGGTTGAGAGAATAATGCCCCTAAGTATCAACCCCGAAGACCGAGATCAACATCACGTTGACACCCAGAGGATTACCTTCTTTAGACAATGTGAAAACTGGAAATCTTAACCTTTTCAAAAATATCCAGATACTTACAAACTACTAGTACAGATCAGATTATCGAATGATTCTTAGAAAACTAAGCATGGGAAAATCCCACCATATCCCTCAAAAACCTAGAATGTATGCATTACAATCGACTTGACCCCTAACATAGATACCCTCAAACCCCAACCTATCACCAACAGATGAGTCGTAACCCCTATGGGGTTTGAGACTATAACTATATTAGAAACAAGACTAGTATTAAAGTGCAAAGACTCGACTACAGAATCAGAATGCTATAATCGGAAAGAGTTCTAACTCAATAATCAGACAAGGAAACTAAATTCTCTACGGAAATTTTCCTACTTCTATCCTATCCACCAACTATGAGAGCATTCGCCTGCCTTCCCGAAGTAGGTCATGTCCTCTGTCCTTGCCTCCCTTTCTTCGGATAGTCCCTAGTGAAATGTCCCATCTCACCACCGTTGAAGTGAGTGTCCTTCCCCTTTCGGCAATCCTCATTCAGATGAGTCAAGCTTCCATAAGTAAAGCAATTTTCTCCTCCTTTATCTCCAGACTTTTCTTCCTTCTTTGGTGTTTCCTTTTTGCCTCCTTTGTGAACCAAGTCCATATCCATGAGTTTCTCATCCTTGGGTTGTGCTCCTTAGCCAAACTCCCTCATTCTCATCTTTCCTATCTGTGTGTAACACGTTGACAAGTCCCTCGAAAGCGGCCTCCATCGCACGGAAAATCCTACAAAGCTCGAAAGAAAATTAGCCATAGGTGAGACTACTGCAGCTATAGATGGAAGTCGGGCGCTTATTTGCCCTTTGACCGGTGTCGTAGTCTTATCAAGCCTACAGAACCATTCCGCGATGAGGTTACCTCCCAGAAAGCCAGGAGCCCCGGAGAAGGAAGGAAACAAAGATTCAAACAGAGGATCAAAAGATAGATATATGGCTTTTGGGGATTATGTTTTTCAAAAATAAGCTTTACTTTTGAAAATACTTCCTTTTTAAAACCTTTTTGAAAATAGTTTTTGTAACAACCCGTATTTTCAATAACCTGTAATAACATAAATCGAGGCAGAATTTAATTCTAAAATGGGAATCAAGGGAAACGGGCTATGCCATTGCGTTCGTCTCGGAAAAATACGCGAAATAGAGTCCGAGTTTTCGAAAATCGGAGTCCGTATGACCAAGATATGGCCTCGCGAAGTTTCACGAAAATTCCCAAATTAAAGTATACTTAATTAAGTGAAATGGGTTGTGTAGATATATATATATATATATATATATATATTGATATATATATATATAATTGAAAATTTAATAAATAAATATGCAAAAATGCTCAAAACAGCGAATTGGGAGAGGGGAATAACCGAACCGGCCGATTTTTGAAGTCGACCCGAGCCCGCTGGGTCGACTAGGGGTTAATCCAGGGTGTTTGGCTGTCAACCCGTGGGCCGATTCGCTCAAGTGCAGATTTTGCATTTGAATGGTTCTCATGGTCCATCTTTAATCTAAAGGCCCTAGATGGTTCCTACACTTGACTTCTTCCCCAAGACATGCTTTGATGGCTTGGATTGAATCTAGGGTTAATCCTATGGCCTAAAACACTTGCCTAATCTATAAATAAGACCCTAACCTACCCTAATTCATTCATAATTAAACCTAGTGACTAAACTATGGCAAAATGCTAGCTCTCATGGCCTCCACTAATTTTATGAAGAGGGTTGCATACTAATCACTCTCTAATCAACTTCTAATCCCTTCTTAGCATCTTAATCTTCTTCATTTGGTGTTCAAAGTTGCTAGTTGTGAGTTTCTATCACTTTGATGATCTTTTGGTAAACTAATTAGATGAGATGTGATGAGATTTATGGTTTTGTATGTGGGTTAATGAGCTTTGAATCATATGATATGATGTTAGCATTAATCTTATGTTTATGCATGTTGAGTATGTAAGCTTATGCAAGTTTAATATGATGTATGTTATGTTTGCATGATGCTAAATATGCAAGTTGTGGGCTATGTAATCATATGCATGTTATGCAAGTTCATGGTAATATGCTATGCAAGTTACATGTTTGTTAATATGCAAGTTACATGTTTGTTAATATGCAAGTTACATGTTTGTTAATATGCAAGTTACATGTTTGTTAATATGCAAGTTACATGTATGTAAATATGCAAGTTACATGTTTCTTTATATGCAAGTTACATGTTTGTTAATATGCGAGTTACATGTATGTAAATATGCAAGTTACATGTTTATTAATATGCAAGTTCATGATGACACATTATGCAAGTCTATAAGCTAATATGCAAGTTTGTTATGCAAAATGAATATGTAAGTTATGTGACATATTATATGCAAGTTATGTGACATGTTATGCAAGTTCATATGCAAGTTATGTGTTTGTTAATATGCAAGATGGCACCTTTGAAACATGTTCATTCATATGCAAGTTGACACCTTTTATATGTGTTATATCATGAACGAAATTACGTGGGAACGATGGGGTAATTAAATGCATAAGTTAATAAGATTGTGTGAAATTAATATAATTATGCATAACACAAAATAAATAAACATAGTATGGGAATTTGCCTATTTGGTTAGGTGTACCCATACTATGTGTTGGGAATTTACCTATTGAGTTAGGTCTACCCCATGGGAATTTACCTATTAAGTTAGGTCTACCCATGTTAAGAAAACTTGATTAATTAGGGATAATTAATATAAAATTATGAGGGTGATTAATTAGGTGTAATTAATTGACTAAGACACGAGGTTGGACTCAGTTGTAGCGTAAAACTGCCCGGACCCAACCGGCTTAACCAGTTGCTACAAATGTTAGCCCAATGTGAGAGGTCTTAGGCACAAACTAAATACGTAATTAATGTAAAGACACGAGGTTAGACTCTGTTATGACATAAGGCTGCCCGGACCCAACCGGCTTAACCAGCGGTCATAAAAGACAGTCTAATGTGAGAGGTCTTTACAAAGGTTACGTTCTTAATTAATTAATTAAGAAACACTTAACCATATTAGCATGTAGAGGGACATGAGGGGTTAAGTGGGTGCCTCGGGTGGCATGAGAAAATCTAGTGGTTGCCTTGGGTGGCAATAGAAAATACGATTAGAATACTTAACCAAAATGGAACATGTAATTAAAACATGATTAAAGGGTTAAGTGGGATATACTAGAAAAAGGGACAAGCTTAGGTGGGTAGCTTGTGGAGGCCCATTTCAACCAGTAACCCATACGTATCTTTGTGGGCTCGACCCATGTCGAGGACGGGACACGCATACTGGGCTTGACTGTAAGAGGCAAACGGGTTAGCGGTGGCAACGCAAGTCCAACGGGCTTCATATGCGTGAGTGGGCCCGGGCTGGTAGGTAAGCCGTTGTTGCATCGAGTAGATATAAGCCGTGCACCTTTAGTTCCATCAGGTTGCCACATTGGGGAATGATACATCCCACGGTGGGGCCAGCACGGGTATCTACGTTAGGGAGCCGATCGAATGGGAGGTAGTGTGTACACCTAGTGGATTGTAGGGCCCCGTGGCGCCTACTTGGTCACCTAGGGGTACGCAGGTACTAATTAGTAAATTTTATAAGTCCTTGGGTGGGATCAACCTTTAAGTTAGGAACGACTGGTGTGGTGCAGTTTAGTAATTTACCTTAGGGAGGGTAGATGCGTCTTTATCCTTTATCTTCGTTTAGTTGACTGCTTAGGGTAGCCATTCATCCCTATATGTTACCGTATATCAGTTTATGTCTTCTCTGGTTACTTTAACGATTGTATTGTTAAAGTTATAGGACTCGCTCAGACTTATGTCTGACCCTGTTGTTTTTATCTTTTTCCCAACCCTCAGGTCCTACGGTGGATCCTAGCAGTAGTGGAGCTTGATCGGATTGCTGTTCCAGTCTTTAGGAGCTTGGATAGATGTAAAGCTCCAGTTATCTTTTCTTTTGTTTGGCTATTGTATGAGAGTGGGATTATGTACTTCTTTATTTTGATGGATATTGTACTTGACCTTTATTGTGGTTTTATGATGTAACCAGACATGTTTTACTTCCGCTGTTATGAGATGATGTTTTAAAAATTTCAAGTACTATTTATATCTGTCTTGTTGTAATTTTTCTGTTCTATATTCACTAAAATACTCCACCGATGCTATGGCATTCCCTTAGTGAGTGATCATAGCGGGAGTGGGGTGTTACACGTGGTATCAGAGCTTAAGGTTACCAGAACAGATAAAATTTTTGAGAAAAACTACTTTCTAAGAGTATTTTCGAAGAAAGTATTTTTAAAAGCATGTCTTCTAAGAGAAAAAGTTTTTGAAAAAGAAAAGCATAATCCCCAATAGCCATATCTTTATCTTTCGGAATCTCCTTTTTGAATCTTTCCTCTTTCGTTTCAGCATGGCTGAAGATCTTAACATCCCGGAGGGTTTAGTTATACCACTATGGTATAGGAGGTTGCAAGAGGCTAGGGCCGCGGCTGCGGGTCCGGCCAATGCTACTACACCAGAGACAACCGCTCCTCCTCCTCAGCCTAGAGTGGATAATTTTGCTAAGGTTTGCAAGGAGTTCAAGGCTATAGGAGGAAAACCTTTTCTTGGTTCAGAGACTTTCGTAGAGGCTAGAGATTGGCTTAAGGAAGTGGAAGAGTTGCTAGATATCTTTGAAGTGGAAGAGGGAAAGAAAGTCAAGTTGGCGGCTTGGTTAATGAAGGGAGAGGCCTCATTCTGGTGGGAGGTCACTAATGGAGAACGCCCTGTTGACTCTTGGGCAGATTTTAAGCAAAGGTTTGGGGCTAAGTTTCTCTCAAGGGCGGAAGAGAATCTGTTTATGGAGAAGTTCTTGAATTTGAAGCAAGGGAATCTCACGGTGAAAGAATATGTCAACAAATTCAATCAATTAGCAAGGTTTGGCATAGAGTTGGTGAATACACCGGAGAAGAAGGCTTTGAGGTTCGTTAGAGGCTTGAACGAACCATTGCAAGGAATAGCTATGACTCACATTCCTATGGGGGCCACTTTTGAGAAGCTTGTCTACATGGCACTTATGCATGAGGATGATAAGAATTCTAAGGCACCAGAGAAAAAGGGGGATCAGAAGAAACCGCAACAGCAACAACAAGGCAAGGGCGGAAAAGGCAATGGTGACAAAAAGAAGACGAAGAAGAAGTGCTTCAATTGTGGAACACCAGGACACCTCAGTAAGGATTGTCGCAAAAAGAAGAAGACCGGTTGCTTTCATTGTGGTGAAGCAGGGCATCTTGTGAAAAACTGCCCAAAGAAGGGGCAGAAGACGGGGTCTACCTCAGGAGGCCAGGTGCAAGCTCTTATAGCACCACCTCAGTCAGGGGGGCAAGTTCAGGTTCTCTCAGTTCCACCGATTCAGCAGAGAGGTAGAACTATTTCCGTTGAAAGTCTGGTTTTTCTGTTTGATCATCCAGTTCGTACTTTGTTTGACTCTGGCGCATCGCATTCTTTTATCTCATCATCGTTAGTTGAGTCACTGCACTTAGACACCAGTCTAGTTGATGATCCCTTGGTTGTCTCAAACCCAATTGGGGGCTCCATATATCTGTCTATGATATGTTTGGGTTTGAAGATTTCTATACTTAGCGTTGAGTTTAGATGTGATGCTTTTGTATTGGGCTTCACGGGCTATGGGTTGATCTTGGGCATGGACTGGTTATCCAGTAATGGTGCCGTTCTTGATTGCGAAAGGAGAGTTGTCAGGCTCATGACCCGCTTGGGTAACACTCTCGAGATCTCTTGCAATCCCATGGAATCTGTTTTGCTAAGTTATCTTGAATCGCTCGATGCTTCGGTCGAAAGTTTGTGTTCTGTCAGAGTAGTCCGGGAATATCCGGATGTGTTTGAAGAAGTAAAGGGTTTGCCTCCGAAGCGGGAGATAGATTTCCGAATTTATTTGGTGGATAATGCCAAACCAGTGTCTTTGCCAGTACGCCACATGGCTCCTCGTGAGAGAAGAGAACTTCATAAGCAAGTAGGGGAGTTGCTTGAGAAGGGGTTCATAAGGCGAAGTATATCGGAGTGGGGAGCTCCAGTAGTGTTTGCCACGAAGGCGGATGGGTCCCTCAGACTTTGTGTGGATTATAGGGAACTTAATAAGCTCACGAAGAAGAATAGACACCCATTACCGAGGATAGATGATCTCTTTGATCAGTTGGTTGGCGCGTCAGTATTTTCGCAGATGGACTTAGCTACAGGGTTTCATCAGTTAAGAGTGGCGGAGGACAGTATAGAGAAGACTGCTTTCCGGACTCCGGATGGTTTTTATGAGTGGCTAGTGATGCCATTTGGGTTGACAAACGCCCCCGCATACTTTGTTGATCTCATGAGTAGAGTGTTCAGAGAGTATCTGAATAAGTTTGTAGTAGTTTTTGTGGATGACATCTTGGTCTTTTCCAAGAATGAAGAAGAGCATGCCTTACATCTCAAGGAAGTATTGGAGACTCTTCGAGCGCATAGTCTTAAAGCTAAATTCTCTAAATGCCATTTTTGGAGAAGAGAAGTGCGATTCTTAGGGCATGTGGTCTCTAAGGAAGGGATAGCTGTGGATCCCGCAAAGATAGTATCTATCCAGGATTGGAAAGTTCCTAGAAATGCTACCGAGGTAAGAAGTTTCTTGGGGTTGGCAGGATATTATAGGAAGTTCATCAAAGACTTCGCGAAGATATCAGCCCCATTAACCCGCTTGACGAAAAAGAATCTGGTTTTCTCATGGGATGTAGATTGTGATGATGCTTTCCGACGGTTAAAGAGAGCTTTGACCACCGCTCCAGTTTTAGTGCTCCCGGATGGGAGTAAGCCGTTTGTTGTTTATACCGATGCTTGTGGAACAGGATTAGGCGCAGTCTTGATGCAGGAGGGAAGGGTAATAGCCTATGGAGGGAGACAATTGAGAGTGCATGAGAAGAATTACCCTACCCATGATCTAGAGTTGGCCGCGATTGTTTTCGCACTTAAGTCTTGGCGCCATTATCTTCTTGGTGAGAGATTCGAGTTGTTCACCGACCATAAATCATTGAAGTACTTATTCTCTCAGAAGGATTTAAACTTAAGACAGCAAAGGTGGATGGAGTTCTTAGCATCCTATGATTTCGAGATAGCGTATACCCCTGGTAAGGGTAACGTGGTGGCAGACGCCTTAAGTAGAAAAAGGCTATCTTTGAGTCCATTGTTCGTGGAACGACGAAGCTTGGAGTTTCTTTCTTTGTTTGACTTCATACCTTCTGTTGATTTTGTACCTGGTTTGTTGGCATCCTTGGAGGTTAGACCTACTCTTTTGAGACGGATTGGCGAGGCTCAGCGAGACGACCCACAGTTGGTTGTGTTGGTAGAGAAGCTTATAAGAGGGGAGTCGTCCAGCCATTTGGGTAGATACACCATAGATGATAAGGGATGGTTGCATAGAGACGGTAGACTTTGTGTACCGCAAGATGAGGGTTTGAAGAAGGCTATTTTGGATGATGCACATCGTTCAAGAATGACTATTCATCCCGGTGGAGACAAAATGTACCAAGACATGAAGAGAGTTTTCTTCTGGGCCGGTATGAAGAAAGATGTGGCCGAGTATGTGGCTAGATGCTTAGTGTGCCAACAAGTTAAAGTGGAGCAAAGGAAACCCGGTGGGTTGCTACACCCATTGGAAGTTCCACAGTGGAAGTGGGATAGTGTCTCGATGGATTTCATCGACGGGTTACCGAGATCGAGGAAGGGCAATACGGGAATTTGGGTTGTGGTAGACAGACTTACAAAGAGTGCCCATTTTATACCCGTAAAGAGTAAGAGGACCGCTCCATGGCTTGCTTCAGTCTATGTTAGAGAGATTGTTAGATTGCATGGCGTACCATCCAGCATTGTGAGTGATCGAGATCCTATTTTCACTAGTGAGTTTTGGAGAAGTTTGCAAGAGGCGGTAGGGACTCAGTTGTGTTTGAGCACCGCATATCATCCTCAGACGGACGGTCAGACCGAGAGGGTGAACCGTATCTTAGAAGATCTTTTGAGGCTTTGTATCTTGGATTTTGGAGGTACATGGGAAGAACATCTTCCTTTGGTGGAGTTCGCATATAATAACAGCTTTCAGTCCAGTATTGGTATGGCTCCTTTCGAAGCTCTTTATGGAAGGCCTTGTCGATCTCCTACATGTTGGTGGGAATCTACGGATAAGATCTTGCTTGGGCCGGATATGGTTAGAGAGACTTCAGAGAAGATTGATTTAATTCGAAAAAGGATGAAAGCAGCGCAAGATAGACAGAAATCTTATGCGGATCAGAGAAGGACGGATCTTGAGTTTGAGGTTGGGGACATGGTTTTTGTCAAAGTATCTCCATTGAGAAATGTTGTTCGCTTTGGGTCCGTAGGGAAGTTAGCACCGAGATTTGTTGGGCCGTTTCCTATTAAGGAAAGGATTGGACGGATGGCATATAGGGTGGAGTTGCCCGACAGACTTAGTGGTGTTCATGATGTATTCCATGTATCACATTTGAGGAAGTGCTTACATGAGACCGCGGAGGTGGTAGAGCCGAGCTTGCTTAGAGATGTAGAGGTAGAGCGTGATGCGACGATTCGACGAGCTCCTACTCGCATCCTTGTGTCAGAAACTAGGAAGTTGAGGAACAGAGAAGTTCAGCTAGTTAAAGTGCAATGGGGAGATGACGAAAGCAATGCTACTTGGGAGACGGAAGCAAAGATGCGTTCTTTGTATCCATTTCTTTTTGAGAGTATGTCTTTTAACTTCTCCTTTATTGCTTGTCTAGTACTTATCTTATCTTTAGTATATCCTCTCGCTAATACCTATGACCTTTAGATAGGGTAAAACCTATGGTTGAGACATGTGTTTGAAACATGTTATGGTTGATGGATGCATATGGATGCAATTGTTTGCTAGTGGTTGCTCGTGGATGCATATACACACACATTAGGCACTAGATCGGCTCAGTCACTTCATGTTGCATATTGCATAAATGGATGTGGTAGTTAGATTGATGGATGTATCATGGCTGTGTTATCATATGGATGATGCATTTTTGTGTATGGTTGTGCACGCATGTAGAAATTTGTATGTGTCAATAGGGTTTCGCATACATATTGGATGCATGGCACTATCATGGTTTGCATTAAGGAGGTTTACTGTATCAGTAACCGCCTGATTTTCGCATTAGGTAAGTACATATACACACACTTTTGCATATATCCATCCAGCATTTAGAATCTTGTAAGGACAATGATTGCTCGTGGATGATGCTTTGAGTAGATGGATGATTGGATGGTAGGATACGTTCTTCCTAACTTGAAGATTTCGGGGACGAAATTCTTTAAGGAGGGGAGAATGTAACAACCCGTATTTTCAATAACCTGTAATAACATAAATCGAGGCAGAATTTAATTCTAAAATGGGAATCAAGGGAAACGGGCTATGCCATTGCGTTCGTCTCGGAAAAATACGCGAAATAGAGTCCGAGTTTTCGAAAATCGGAGTCCGTATGACCAAGATATGGCCTCGCGAAGTTTCACGAAAATTCCCAAATTAAAGTATACTTAATTAAGTGAAATGGGTTGTGTAGATATATATATATATATATATATATATATATATTGATATATATATATATATAATTGAAAATTTAATAAATAAATATGCAAAAATGCTCAAAACAGCGAATTGGGAGAGGGGAATAACCGAACCGGCCGATTTTTGAAGTCGACCCGAGCCCGCTGGGTCGACTAGGGGTTAATCCAGGGTGTTTGGCTGTCAACCCGTGGGCCGATTCGCTCAAGTGCAGATTTTGCATTTGAATGGTTCTCATGGTCCATCTTTAATCTAAAGGCCCTAGATGGTTCCTACACTTGACTTCTTCCCCAAGACATGCTTTGATGGCTTGGATTGAATCTAGGGTTAATCCTATGGCCTAAAACACTTGCCTAATCTATAAATAAGACCCTAACCTACCCTAATTCATTCATAATTAAACCTAGTGACTAAACTATGGCAAAATGCTAGCTCTCATGGCCTCCACTAATTTTATGAAGAGGGTTGCATACTAATCACTCTCTAATCAACTTCTAATCCCTTCTTAGCATCTTAATCTTCTTCATTTGGTGTTCAAAGTTGCTAGTTGTGAGTTTCTATCACTTTGATGATCTTTTGGTAAACTAATTAGATGAGATGTGATGAGATTTATGGTTTTGTATGTGGGTTAATGAGCTTTGAATCATATGATATGATGTTAGCATTAATCTTATGTTTATGCATGTTGAGTATGTAAGCTTATGCAAGTTTAATATGATGTATGTTATGTTTGCATGATGCTAAATATGCAAGTTGTGGGCTATGTAATCATATGCATGTTATGCAAGTTCATGGTAATATGCTATGCAAGTTACATGTTTGTTAATATGCAAGTTACATGTTTGTTAATATGCAAGTTACATGTATGTAAATATGCAAGTTACATGTTTGTTAATATGCAAGTTACATGTTTGTTAATATGCAAGTTACATGTATGTAAATATGCAAGTTACATGTTTCTTTATATGCAAGTTACATGTTTGTTAATATGCGAGTTACATGTATGTAAATATGCAAGTTACATGTTTATTAATATGCAAGTTCATGATGACACATTATGCAAGTCTATAAGCTAATATGCAAGTTTGTTATGCAAAATGAATATGTAAGTTATGTGACATATTATATGCAAGTTATGTGACATGTTATGCAAGTTCATATGCAAGTTATGTGTTTGTTAATATGCAAGATGGCACCTTTGAAACATGTTCATTCATATGCAAGTTGACACCTTTTATATGTGTTATATCATGAACGAAATTACGTGGGAACGATGGGGTAATTAAATGCATAAGTTAATAAGATTGTGTGAAATTAATATAATTATGCATAACACAAAATAAATAAACATAGTATGGGAATTTGCCTATTTGGTTAGGTGTACCCATACTATGTGTTGGGAATTTACCTATTGAGTTAGGTCTACCCCATGGGAATTTACCTATTAAGTTAGGTCTACCCATGTTAAGAAAACTTGATTAATTAGGGATAATTAATATAAAATTATGAGGGTGATTAATTAGGTGTAATTAATTGACTAAGACACGAGGTTGGACTCAGTTGTAGCGTAAAACTGCCCGGACCCAACCGGCTTAACCAGTTGCTACAAATGTTAGCCCAATGTGAGAGGTCTTAGGCACAAACTAAATACGTAATTAATGTAAAGACACGAGGTTAGACTCTGTTATGACATAAGGCTGCCCGGACCCAACCGGCTTAACCAGCGGTCATAAAAGACAGTCTAATGTGAGAGGTCTTTACAAAGGTTACGTTCTTAATTAATTAATTAAGAAACACTTAACCATATTAGCATGTAGAGGGACATGAGGGGTTAAGTGGGTGCCTCGGGTGGCATGAGAAAATCTAGTGGTTGCCTTGGGTGGCAATAGAAAATACGATTAGAATACTTAACCAAAATGGAACATGTAATTAAAACATGATTAAAGGGTTAAGTGGGATATACTAGAAAAAGGGACAAGCTTAGGTGGGTAGCTTGTGGAGGCCCATTTCAACCAGTAACCCATACGTATCTTTGTGGGCTCGACCCATGTCGAGGACGGGACACGCATACTGGGCTTGACTGTAGGAGGCAAACGGGTTAGCGGTGGCAACGCAAGTCCAACGGGCTTCATATGCGTGAGTGGGCCCGGGCTGGTAGGTAAGCCGTTGTTGCATCGAGTAGATATAAGCCGTGCACCTTTAGTTCCATCAGGTTGCCACATTGGGGAATGATACATCCCACGGTGGGGCCAGCACGGGTATCTACGTTAGGGAGCCGATCGAATAGGAGGTAGTGTGTACACCTAGTGGATTGTAGGGCCCCGTGGCGCCTACTTGGTCACCTAGGGGTACGCAGGTACTAATTAGTAAATTTTATAAGTCCTTGGGTGGGATCAACCTTTAAGTTAGGAACGACTGGTGTGGTGCAGTTTAGTAATTTACCTTAGGGAGGGTAGATGCGTCTTTATCCTTTATCTTCGTTTAGTTGACTGCTTAGGGTAGCCATTCATCCCTATATGTTACCGTATATCAGTTTATGTCTTCTCTGGTTACTTTAACGATTGTATTGTTAAAGTTATAGGACTCGCTTAGACTTATGTCTGACCCTGTTGTTTTTATCTTTTTCCCAACCCTCAGGTCCTACGGTGGATCCTAGCAGTAGTGGAGCTTGATCGGATTGCTGTTCCAGTCTTTAGGAGCTTGGATAGATGTAAAGCTCCAGTTATCCAGTTATCTTTTCTTTTGTTTGGCTATTGTATGAGAGTGGGATTATGTACTTCTTTATTTTGATGGATATTGTACTTGACCTTTATTGTGGTTTTATGATGTAACCAGACATGTTTTACTTCCGCTGTTATGAGATGATGTTTTAAAAATTTCAAGTACTATTTATATCTGTCTTGTTGTAATTTTTCTGTTCTATATTCACTAAAATACTCCACCGATGCTATGGCATTCCCTTAGTGAGTGATCATAGCGGGAGTGGGGTGTTACAGTTTTCAAAACTTTTTATCTAATCTGGTAACCTTCAGCTCTGATACCACGTGTAACTCCCCACCTCCATTAAGGTCACTTACAAAGGGAATGCCTTAACTTTGATGGAGCGTTTTAGTAGATAGAAAAAAATGTTACAAGACAGATATAAAATAGTACATGAAAAACTTTATAATTTTATTGTAGCGGAAAAAAACAAAAATCAGTTTGGTTACAACTTTACCAAAAATTCAAGTACATATATATCAACCTTGTTCAAAACTATCAGAGTATAAAACTTTAAAATCATAATCCCCACAGAACAGAAGCTATAAAGAGCCAAGCCATACTTTATGCACTTCAAGCAGAAGGAATCCGGATCAAGCTAGAGTGTTCCCTCCTTGGAAACCTGGGGGGGGGGGGAACGGAAGAAAAGAGGCAAAACAACAAGGGTCAGACTTAAAAGTCTGGCAAGTCCAGTGACTTTCAGCATATGAACATATAATAATAATCATAACATGAAAATAAAGTTTGATAAGAGATGATAGCAACAAGAGTGACAGATATACTTAAACTAAACAGAAGAAACAGGATGATATAAGCTATTACTTTTCACTTCACTGCACTAATACTAGTATAACAGGATTAGGTGTCACCCCAATGTCTAAACTGAAACAGAAACGGGAACAGAATAATTTCCACAGAAGAGAATACTAGTAATGGGCCTTTACTACCAGAACAGAAGGTACAGAAATAGATTAATCCCTACGGAAACAAAATGTAGAATTAGGTGTACACTAGTAAATGGGCCTTTACCACCCCAACAGACGGTACCACGCAGAAACAGACAGGTGTTACCACCCAACAGAAAAAAGACAGTACCCCACAGAAACAGACAGAGCTAAGTGTACCCTAAGTCCTATCCCCTGCAATCGGCTCCCTAATACATAAATACCCTGTGCCAGCCCCACAGAAGGGTGTATCACTCCCTAAAGTGGCAACCTTTGAATGAAACAGACCTATTTACATATGTCATAGCATCTTATATCCTCAGAGGCAGACCTGGATCCATGCACGCACATGACGGTTGGAACGCACCATCAACACCCCTCGCCATTATCAGAATGAACCGCTTATAATTAGTTCAGTAAGCGTGCCCGGACAATACCTACTGTTGGGCCATAGTTTTTGATACCAGAAAGGGTTACTGACTAATATGGGTCCCAAACAACAGACGACACAAGTAATTTCCCTCCTAACCTTGTGTCCCCAGACTAACAGATTTCAGGTTAACTTGTTTACAAGTTCAGACATACAGAGTTCAGATCAACTAGTTCACAGATCAGACAACTAAGTTAATAAATTTTCAGACTAACGGATCAGATACACGGATTTAACAGATTTATAGATTTGTCTAATTTGTATTGGGCCTATAGATGCACGAAACAGGTTTGTTAAATTCACTAGTCCAGTTGGTTTAACCCTATCCACCCTACACGTTTTAGACATCATATTTATCTTAGATTTGCATTAATTAATAATTAATGCGCAGACCTCTCACATTAGGTCGCTAGCTTGTGGCCGCTGGATGTGCCGGGCGGTTCCTAGCAGACTTCTGCCACAAGACGAACCTAACCTCGTGTCTAAGCTTATTTTAGTTATGCCTACGACCTCTCACATTAGACTGACAGTTTGCGGTTGCTGGTTAAGCCGGTTTGTTCCGGGCAGGCTTCCACCGCAAATGGAGTCTAATCTCGTGTTATAGCAACTTTATTCCCTTACATAAAATATCAGACTAATTATGTTCATTTAACAAATTTAACTTCTTCTCAATTCGCAGCAGATTAATCAAATTAACATGTTTTACTCAATCTTAGTTTGCCTACAAATTACAATTATTCATCTTTTCAACAGATTTAACAGATTAGGCGACACAACAGATTTAGCAGATTATGCAGTTTAACATAATTAGCAGATTTGGCGTTTCAACATATTTAGCAGTTTAGGCAATTCAACAGATTAAACAGATAACAGATTTAGCAGATTAGGCAATTCAATAGATTAAACAGATTTAGCAGATCTAAAACATTGCTTAAGTTTTCATTGACGATTCTTGCCTAATAATAAATTAGGCCTAAATTCACATGCCTAAATCATGGTCATGATTCATAATATGACATATACCCAAATTTTAGTTAAATTTGCATAGTATAGAATATGCTCAAAAATCCCAATCGTGATTCACACATAAATTATGCCAAATATAACCATTAATTACAATTCATGCCATATATCCAAAAATCCTCATTTAGGTGTATTCACACTTAATAGTTATCAAATCTTAATGTAGATTTTTACACCTAAGTCATATGCAAATTAATTCTATTTTTTTTCATATTACAGACTATAATATGTATAGTATGTCCAGATCTTGATCTTGAATTACAACTTGTACTATTGATCCAAATCAGTTACATGTTCACAGTTAAATTTTACGCCCCAAATCCCATGTCATATGTCCAATATTCGTTATACCTCAAAACTATGTTCAATTATATGCCTCAGATTTATGTTTCTAAGTTGCAACCTATTTTATGTTTTAAGTCACAATAATCTTCTTCTTCCAAGTCATAGGTCATCTTATGTAATATGCCTCAAATTTATGTCCAGAATTACAACATGCGTTGTGTCCTCAAATTAGTTACAAATCAGTTATGCCCGAATATGCCTCATTCTATATTCTTCCCAAAATTTAGCGTTTATACGTTCAACTCTTATGAGATTTGGCTCAGGCTCGTGGTAGCCTGGCTATCAAACAAAAAGAATGAAAGAAGGAAGAAATACATAACAAACAGAATAATAACAATAAAGCAGAAGAACAGATCTGATAAACAGTGAAAGACATAACCTCAGATTCAGATTCATTATCATGCTAGGATCATAATTAAATTTCATGTCAGAAATTAACTGTACTTGCCTTGGTTGGATTCTGAAAGAAAAAGGTGTTGTAGTTGTTCCCTTTTAATCCTAATCAGAATTGGAGGAAGAAGAAGCACAAGTCCTAGCTTAGGTTTCAGCAGAGTAGAGACGCCATTGATTTATTTTTTAGAGAAGAAGAGAGCAATATAGGCTAGAGAATTGTGTAAGTGATTTACGTTTAGTTTAGAGAAGAAGAGAGCAATGGATGCTAGAGAATTGTGTAAGTGATTTATTTTTTAGAGAAGAAGAGAGCAATGGAGGTTAGGGAAGTTATTTATGACCATTAGATTAACCCTTAACCATGAGAACCAATCAGATGCAAAATCTGCATTTAAGGGAGTCGGCCCACGGGTTAATGGCCAAACACCCTGGATTAACCTCTAGTCGACCCAATGGGGCTTGGGTTGACCTCAAAAATGGGCCGATTCGGTTATTCCCCCTCCAAATTCGCTGTTTTGAATTTTTTTTTGCATATTTATTTATTTAATATATATATATATATGTATATATATTTCTCTCATATGCATACAAACTTCAAGGCTTAATAACTTCTTCATAATTAACCATTTTCACACTAAACCACTTTTTTGAACTGCGTTCACACTAAGTCACTTTTTAGCCATTCCCCTAAAACAAAAATATGGCGCTGGCGGGGACCGAACTCTTTACCTCTTATATGCAAGTCACATGTTCTAACCAAATGAGCTACTAAGTATTTTTCTTATAAACCTTAGTACAATGCTAAACATTATTCTTTTCTCATTCCTTTTTTCTAAATATTCTTTAATTTGTTATTTTAATATTCTCAGAAAATACGGGGTGTTACATGTACTGACTGAAGATGGTAGGTAGACGATGAGTTGCTATCACAGGGCACTAACAGGTCTAGCCGAATCATGCTAGTCCATCTTAGTCTTTTGATTTCCCTTTATTATTGTTATCAAAGCACACTCATTGGTTCACTTACGCAGACCTAACCTCTGTGAGTACAGGAAGATCATCTACCAGTCACATAGGAATAACAAGAGTACCCTACATCCCCGAAAGCCGCGTGCTTCCCCTTCCAGTCCTTTGAAGCCATCAAACAATCAGATGAATGTGCGATCCCCTCGTTCCTTATACACCTCGATGATCTACCCTGTTGGGTTATTCACCCTCAATTGTACGGACTGGTCTAAGTGCCTTACTTTAGCATGATGTTAGACCCTATGTCTAAACATTCTATTATGCGCTTGTCTCACCTCATCAGGTTTCCAGTTAACTTAGTTATTCCAATTCATATTGAATTCTTATTCAAATTACCAAGTTTCTCTTGCTTATTAATTTCATTCATGCAACTTAATTCATTTAAGTTTATTAATAAGCTTACAGCATGTTGTTCCCTAGATTGTGGCCCAAGGTCTATGATCCACAATCCCTTTTATAATTTTGTTTGATTTCAATAACATGTTTTACTTAATATGTAATTAAGTATATCTAATTCATATGTTTCCAATTAACATGTCACTTACCATTTATGATTATATATAACCTATTTCATTTCATAAGTTTTCCTCATCCTTTCTCATCTAATCATAATTCCAATTTACGTCATCAATACGACTTACCGTTGTTTACTGATAAACTTAGTTCTATTAATTAAGGCCCGTTAATAAGTTTCTCTACGCATTTATTATAACCTATGTTATTTTTTCCCCTTGTCCCTAGGACAAGTCTAAACATGTTATTCTTAACAACAGTTTCAAACTCCCAAACTACTTAATTTATAACTAAGAACAATATATTTTCCCCCCTTTTCTTAAATTGTTTTAGGTTTTCCCCTTTTCTGATTACTTAATTTACAATTAATTGTCACTTAACTTAATTCACCAGCTATCCCATTCCCTTACTAGTTTATTATAACCTAAGTTATAATATTCAATTGTCCTTAGGACAAGTCTACTTATTATACAACATTTTCATTAATGTTATTTATTTATAATAGGTTTTTATCATTCCACTTTAAATAATTTACTATTGTAAACCATTATTCTTCATTCTCTGTAATATATATTCCTTATTATATTAAGGAAAACAGTCCATGCACCTTATCAGTTTGATAGAAGGAATCAATGATTTATTTTCATAATGTTTTCCCATCTAAATCCGTGGTAGCAAGTAATTTCTTTACTTTTCTATATTTATTGTGGCTTACTTGCGACAACGTTTTCAGAAATAAGTCATTTAGGGAAATACATCACTTTTCCCTCTTATCACACTAACTCAGTTCATTACATCCCTGCCTTTCTTATTTTTTGAGTTAGACATTTAATTACCATCCTTGCCTTTTTTTCATATCTTGTTATATATATAGATTTATATATATATATATATATATATATATATATATAAGCACTATACCTCTCACATTAAGCTTACACTTGTGGACGTTGGATTTACCGGGCGGGTCCGGGCAGACTTCTACCACAAGCTGACTTAACCTCCTGTCTTAGCACATGTTGTTAATTCTTGCACTTAGGCCTCTCACATTAGCTTCAACAATGGTGGCTTCCGGATATGCCGGTCGAGTTCGGGCAGACTTCCGCCGCTAGTGCAACCTAACCTCGTGCCATAAGTGTATTTACATTTTCCAATTTAATCCTAGGCATATTCATTTTCATTTAATCACTTATCTTCATATCAAATTGCGCTTCCAAATTAAAATCTCAAAACATTATATATGTTATGTTCATTACATGAAAATTTTAGACATATTATCCTTTTTATTGTAATATAGTTAACAGTAATCTAATTTACATGTCATTGAATCTTTGCCTATATTTGGTCGCATGTCATTTTCAACATATGTTTAATTCTGCTAGGACATGTAAACATTCAATAACTTAGACAATTCAACATAGGAATTTCCTGACATATTCATATCAACATTTCAATTTGTTACAATAGCAATTTATAATTATACTGGCCATTTCAAAATTTATTAAAAGGGGAATGCAAAACCATAGTCATAACATCATCTAAAGGCTATAGCTTAAACCCACTCACCTTTAATCTTTCCTCAAATTTTGGATCTGCTCCGTTATATCATCCATGGTTTTCCTTTTCCCTTTAATTTGATTCACGACCTAACGACCATGGATTTATTATTTCAGGAAAAGAGAAGGGAAAGAAAAATAATTTAAATAGACTGGTTCTTAGGGGTTTACCTTGCTTTCATGATTCAATAATCTTTTTATTAACGTTGATTCCCTCCTCTAGATCTAAATTCATAATCCTCCTAGGCTAACATTTTAATTTCAGAATATATTTGAGAAGAGAGAGAGAGAGAGGGAGCCATGGCAGAGCTCCAGCGTAGCTGCTGAATTATGATGTTTAGGTTAAGGTCTAGGGTCTTATTTATAGGTGCTTCAAACCTTATCATACACACAACGCTGAGTCAGCATTGAACCCAGTTAAGAAAATAGTCCAGGTTTGTAGATGAATCTAGCCAGATCTTATCATACACGTAGTGCTGAGTCAGCATTGGGTCATGCAAGCTGTTTTGGCGCAGAAATTTGAATTTGGAATGTTTGAATTATTTTGGCGTAGAAATTTGATTTTTGAACTTTTGAATTTCTGGAATTTATTTAACTGTTTTATTCACATGAAATATTCTTATATGTATACAATTCCTCTACCGACAATTTTATGCGTATATATATACGCACAATTTTTGTTTATTTTCAAAATTGAAACGATGTTGCACCGTTATTTGATTCTTTCCATATTTCATTAACAGTAGCCTTATCTTGAATTTTTCTTTTGTATATATATATTTATGCATATATACATACATACATATATATATATATATATATATTCTCATATATATATATACACACATATATTTTCTTTATTTCCTTATATTTATGTTCTCATCCTTTCAAATTTTGAATTTGTATACATACATATACTTTCATGTTCAGTTGGCCCTCTCTAAAACAAAGATAAAAATAATGCCACCCGCCTAGGTTCGAACCCCCAACCCCCATGTTACAAATCCTATTCCTTAACCAACTGAGCTGTGAAATCTTTTGTTAATAAGTCTTCAAACAATGATAATTATTGATCTCTCCTTAATTCTCCTTTTCATGTTAGTTACAATACTTAAATTAAACATTGGATAAATCTTTTTCTTTTAATGTTAATGCATTATGTCTGTGAATCAGTGGATGCAACATATTCACATTGCATGCAACCAATCCATTCTTTCTTTCAATGCATGCATTAATTTTTTTTTCTTCAGTGCATGTGTTTATTACATGCAATCCTTACTTGTGCGTATACAAAGTTTTAGGCTTAATAACTTCTTCATATGATGTCCGTTTTATGCAAACCAGGTGACTATATTGACTAGAATTCCGAGACGAACACAATAGCGCAGTCTTTTTTACTTAATTCTCATTATTTGTTTATGTTATTCTTATTCTATTATCTTAAAAATACGAGGTGTTACAGTAGGAATTTTTAAACAGTAAATACATATAGCGGTTGATTAAAGCTGAATATAGTAATCAATAAAATATATTAAAATTTTCCATATAAATATACTTACACCCTTCTAAACCTAATTCATTTTCTTCTGGTTAGTCAATAAAACTTAGCGCCGCTGTTTTTCTTTTTACATTATACATATCCGTAGCTTCAAAATTTATAGAAAAATCAAAAGTAAATGGATAAATATCAAACCCCACATTTCTACACTCCTCCTCTCAATAGCTTTTCACTGGTATAATTTTCATATGATTCGATGTGTACTCCTGGAGCCATATATCGTGCAGTGACCACCTAGGGTTTGAATTTTGTGGCATTGGAGTCATCATTGTGAGGTTTGGGTAGTGCAGTGATCATCGTAGTGAGGAGGCATTTGGGTGGACGGAGTTTGAGGTTTAACGATGAGGAAAAATGTCAGCAATTGACACAGCATAGTGAACGACGAAAACCTCTTCGTGAGTTCGAGCTTGGAAGTTTTGAGTGGAAGATGCAGAGAAGGTGGAGGGGAGTTCAATGCTTTGATCGATTTGAAGAATCACGAAGTATTGATTGAGAAAAAAGAGATGGAAAATCGCTGGAATGGTATTCGAAGTTGTCTGAAGTGTGTTTTCTTGGTTCGGGGAAGATGAGTCCTCAAATAGGTTGGTGCGGGACTTTAAATGGGTCGGTTTTTGAGGGTGATCCCAAATGGTTAAATAAAATAAAGATTGATTAAAATTTTATACTGTATATACTTATAAAAATTGTATCTTGAACGTACGTCATCAGTTTTGCGAACGGTTAGATCTGTTGGGATCGTATGGTCGGGGGCTTCACAAAGGAACTGACAGGAAGTGAGTTGGAGCTATTTACAATTAATAGCTAAATAAATTGTCTGTCAAAATCAACCGATGGTTATCGTTATTTAATATTGATCATCCAATGTGAGTAAATCTCAATAATTCTATACAGTTTATATTTTTTAAATATAATCTTGTATTGATAAATGATGATTGATTGCTGTGTGTTGATTATTTGGTTGAATTGTTGATTTGTTGGTTGAAATTATAGATAACGATATGTATATAAATAGTTAATCAAATATTGATTCTGTTTATCAGAATATTTCATAATTAAATGAAATCAATGTTATTTATATTGTTTAACATTTGCGTTGCTGGGAAACAGGTTGGAGTGATCCAACTAGATTCCTCAATATTTATAAAACTGTTTGTTTTCATATATTGTGATATATGATCTGTGTGTGATTATGATGACAATGGTGATGTTAGTTGGTATTTCAAATACTATATGAATTACTGGAATGTATAAAAGGAAATTTCCGAAGTGAATATTGAAAATGAAATTTTATATAAATCGAATAGAATTATATAAAAGGATTTATAAAAAATTGAATATAACTATATAAAAGGATTTATATAAATTAAATAGAATTATATAAAAGGATTTATATAAAATAAATAGAATTATATAAAAGGATTTACATAGAATATATAGAATTATATAAAGGGAGTTATAAATGAGATTTAAGTGTTAGAAATAAAAAGGAGATTTGTAAGAATAATTCTACAAATAAAAATATTAATAGAAATTGGATTCGAGATATTGCTTTTAAATTACGAAATCAAAACCGTTTGATTTTATATAGACATGTTATTCACATTCTATGTGAAAAATTAGATTTAGGTAAATATTTTTGAAATAAAATATTATAATGGAATTCGGGGTTTGAATTAGGATTTTAAATGGAGTTAAAGAAATTAGAAACTGACTGGAGATTTGATAAGTTGAACAACTGTCTGGGTATCGATCTGATGTGGGTTTCGGCCTTCGAGGTTAATACGTAGGGGGTTGCTCTCTTCCTAGTTTACAGTTAGAGACTAATATATGCGAGAAGACAGTGATGCGCGAATAAGAACTATAAACGTTTTCCGAAGATAATAACGTATATTTTCTAAAATTAGAAAATAAGGATTTGATGAATATATTGAAATGAGAAATGGGGAAATGAATAAATGTTGATTATTGATTGATTGATAGAATTTCCATCTAGAAATAATATCATTGTTTGTACACATGTTTTCTTTTGAAAGTTAAATCACCGACTATCAAAGATTTTGACCATTTCGTTGTCAATACGGAGAGACCGGGATCAGATTCAATATCTGAAAACCACTCCATATGGCATTAGCATTGTGATCAAATATGATGAAGATAATTAAAGAAGGAGTTGTGCAAGGCCTGTCCTGTTTACAAAATAGTGCCTTCGGCCTGTTCATTCCCAGGGCGACCTGTATAGAAGGATGTCTGACAGAGTTTATCTGGTAGATCGCGTAAGTTGATAGCGTATTTACGTTGGTGGTGGAGGAATTCGTTTCTTTTAGTTGTATACCTGTGGTATTTTTGGGGAAATCAGTTTGTGATTTGATGGGTATGACGATGTGGCATTCAAAGTAAATAAAAGGGTGATCTATATGTTACGGCCACTAGCCTCACAATCAGGAAATCGTATAAAATCGGTAGGTCACACGGCTAAGTGGTTAGCTTCCAAGTTGGGTGTATTGTCACCTGATCTAGAGTTTCATTTACTTCTATAATCTATTTCGATGTTGTCCCTTTCCAGAAACTGTTGCTGTTCCCAACCGTTGGTGATAATACATTCGGTACACTCAATCGAAATGAGTGACCGGTCATGTTTAGCCTGGGTTACAAGATATTCTTGTTGAAGCCGGTGTATTACACACTAGAGATACACTGTCGGAAGGTGGTCCCGTAACTTGCTAGTTGGAATTCATTGCCCAATATGCGCCTACGGTTTTTAATTGTATATTATATATGTGGAACGTGAGATGAAAGCGTTCCATTAGACTGCTATTAATTTGATTTAGACATTATTATAATATCAAAAGAGTATGGATTTTAGAAGAATTTTAAAACTTAAACAAAAGGTTGTAGTTTACTTACATCAGTCACTTGACTGACCCAGAGTTTATTTTGTTTTGTTTTGTATAAATATACTAATTTTATTTCAAACTAATGTACATATTATATATTGTTTGTTGCGCTGTGAGATTCGTGTTTACTCTGATGTTGTATGTTCTTCTTCTTCTTCTTCTTATTCTTCTATTCTATGTTTCTACCTTATCTATTCTCACCCTCCATTTTCTTTCATGGACTATTCGGTGTTTCCGATGCTTGAATGATCGACATTGAGTTTATGTCGGTTACTCCGGATCGCAAAAACCCGGGTCATTACAGTTGGTATCAGAGAATGAAGGTTAAGTAATTACCTTGGCTCTGTGGCGTAACTCAGTAAAGATAGGGTTAATAATGCCCTAGATTGAGTTAAGTGTATATATATGAGAGCATATTTGCTGTTCAATATAAAATGGTTTTATATTGTGGAAATTTATTGATTGATTTGTTTATGAGTTCTGGTCAATCTGTTTGATCCACTGTATCGGTAGGAGTTACTAAACACTTTAATACGATGAACCGACACAGTATGTTTTGAAAGAGGGTAAATTGAATAATTTTACCTAAATTATAATTTTATATAAACAAAGTATATATTTTTGAAGAAATATAGTATATTGGATGTGTTGGTTGTGATTATAATCGAATAAGATTATAAAATGTGAAATGGTTATGTATATAGCCAATCAAAATTCGTACAAGTGAAATACATGAAAGCAGATGAATTAAATCTGAATTTAAATCAAATTGGATTTAAAACTCTTGAAGGTTATAATACTATTTGTAAATGAATCTGGGTAAATTATACGTGAATTTTAAAATTATGGGAGATTTTAAATTTGCTACAAGCATTGAAAAGATATTTTGAAATGGATTTCAAAATGAAAGTGTTTAGAAATGGTTTTAAAAGTGATATATTATTGAACTCACTTCGATAGTTGGGAAATTACCCTGATGATGAATCGCGGCATCATTAGTGTTCATTTTCGAGTTGTAAGTGACAGATTACTACCAAGATTATAGTTTTGAATTGCTTTGTGAAAAGCAAGTTGTTTTGAATCCTGAAAAAGGGATATCTGGTTTTAGAAAAGCAAAACTGTTTGAAAATCACTGCGGAAGATTGTTTGAATTAAAACAAATTAAATTAGAATTTGTAAAAGCTAATAGAAATAGAAATTAAATTGAAAC
The DNA here is from genome assembly GCA_030737875.1 of Allium sativum. Classification (NCBI taxonomy): domain Eukaryota; kingdom Viridiplantae; phylum Streptophyta; class Magnoliopsida; order Asparagales; family Amaryllidaceae; genus Allium; species Allium sativum. The sequence goes on along the minus strand of JASFAX010000020.1, from coordinate 34,495,247 downwards.
CAGTTAAGTGGAAAATGAATTGAGATAGAAAATATCGAATTATATTGGATTGAAGATAATCCGAAATTGAATTGGACTGGTAAGTTAAGAGTTTAAATTCAAAATGGAATCTGGGTTAAGAACAGAATTTGGCTTGGGTATTAACGAATAATTGGGATGAAATTGGTATATGTAGAATTGGTAACACATGGAAAGGATATAATGATTTGCTCGACAAAAAGGTACCAGTTTATCTTATATATACCAATGAGATTTTGATGAGCTAAATTGGCAAGCCGCTTGGCTATTTGATTTTCTTTTGGGTTGAGAAAGGCCTAGAGAGGTGAGTTAGAGTTTGAGCTATTGACCAGTACAAAAGAGGTGCTGGCGAAATTTTTCGAAAAGTTAAGGTGTTAGAAAATTTTCAGGTTTTTTTGAAAATTTTCGTTAGTAGGAATGAATAAATATTTGATTAAAATTAAATTGGTACTGTGAAACTAAAGATAATAAGAAAACAAATAAGTTTTGACCTGTCAATACGGTTTGTTTTCTACCTTAGTAATTTCGAGGATGAAATTATTTTAAGGGGGGAAGAATGTAATGTCCCGTATTTTTACGGTGTAGTTGTTAATTTATTTAATTCTTAAATAGTGATTTAGAGATTTAATTTGTTATTGAATTAAATAACATTGAATATTTAATTAATATTTATAATATAAAAATATATTAAATTCCAGAATAGTCGAAAATAGTAGAATTCACAATATTGTGCGAACTGGATCATATATAATTTATAATTCATTTTAGAGTAGAACCATGTTAACAAATTTATTATTTAAATGATAGTTGAACGTATAATTATATTATAATTATAATCAAGCTCGAAATGGCACGGTAGTTCGTAATTTGGCGATTCGACCTTTAAACGAATATACAGAATCCGTTTTAAAGCGGATTTCCGTGAAACAAGAAACGTTCGGAGCTAGTGAAGTATATTTTTCTAATGGAAGAGAAAAATGGGGATTTCATAGTGTAGATTTTGATTTATATACAAAACAAAATTTCAAAAAGTCGCTATGGAATTCCTTAATAATTTATATTGATTTATTTTTGCTTTAAAAGGATTTTGAATATAAATTGAGTATCGATATAATTGGGAATTTTGAATATCGAGTTATAAATCCAGATAGGAATATTTTGGAGCTGTATGTATTCTATGTGAATATATACGATAGTATTAATTTTTATTAATATTAATTCAATTATTTTTAAATATATTAATTTTCAAAATGCGGTTATTTAAAGCTTTCAAAATAGCCATTTTTGTAAACTACCTCCGTTTTCAACGAAACTAATTTTGTTGGATCTGAAATATTAAATTATTGCTAGATTTCAATTTCCATAATTTTTGGAGTCATTATACCACCGTATGGATTTTTAATGTGAAAAACAGTTAGTATTTTAATGGTTAAAAATACGCTGTGTGAGCAAACGGAGTCGGAATTCGACGAAACAAGTTTTGTTGGATCCATAATGTCGAATAGAAGGTGTATGTCCATTTTCGTGAGTTTTGGTTGTGATGTGTGATCATAGGAATTTTTAAACAGTAAATACATATAGCGGTTGATTTAAACTGAATATAATAATCAATAAAATATATTAAAAAATTCTCTATAAATATACTTACTCCCTTTAAACCTAATTCATTTTCTTCTGGTTGGGCAACAAAACTTAGCGTCGCTGTTTTTCTTTTTACATCAAACATATCCGGAGCTTCCATATTTATAGAAAAGTAAAAGTAAATGGATAAATCTCAAAACCCACATTTCTACACAACTCTTCTCAATAGCTTTCCATTGGTATAATTTTCATATGATTTGATGTGTTCTCCTGGAGCTACATCTCGCGCAGTAACCACCTAAGGTTCCAATTTTGTGGCATTGGAGTCATCATCGTGAGGTTTGGATAGTGTAGTTATCATCGTAGTGAGGAGGCGTTCGGGCAGACGGAGTTTGAGGTTTAACAATGAGGAAAAATGTTGGTAGTTCACACAACACAGTGAACGACGCAAACCTCTTTGCGAGTTCGATCTTAGCATTTTTGAGTGGAAGATGTAGAGAAGGTGGAGGGGAGTTCAATGCTTTGATCGATTTGAAGAATCATGAAGTATTGATTGAGAAAAAAGAGATAGAAAATCGTAGGAATGATATCCGAAGTTGTCTGAAGCGTGCTTTCTTGGTTCATGGAAGATGAGTCCTCATATGGGTTGGTACGAGACTTTAAGTTGGCCGGTTTGTGAGGGTGAGCCCAACTGGTTAAATAAAATAAAGTTAGATTAAAATTTAATAGCGTATAAACTTATAAAAAATTGTATCTTGAACATTCGTCATCAGTTTTGCGAACGGTTAGATCCATTGGGATCGTATAGCTAAATAAATTGTCTGTCTTAATCAACCGATGGTTATCGTTATTTAACGATGATAGTCCAATGTGAGTAAATCTCACTAATTCTGTATAGTTTATATTTTTTTAAATATAATCCGGTATTGATAAATGATGATTGATTGTTGTGTGTTGATTGTTTGGTTGAATTATGATTTATTGGTTGAAATTATAGATAACGATATATATATAATTTGTTAATCAAATATTGATTCTGTTTATCGTAATATTTCATATTGAAATGAAATTGATGTTATTTAGCGTCTATGATGCGGGAAAACAGGTAGGAGGGATCCAACTAGATTCCTCAATATTTATAATACTATTTGTTTTCATATATTGTGATATATGACGTGATATATAATCTATGAATGATTATGATGAGGCTTGTCATGTTATTTGGTATTTCAAATACCATATGAATTACTGGAATGTATAACAGGAAATTTCCAAAGTGAATACTGAAAACGGAATATTTTTATATAAATTGAATATAATAATAAAAAAGGATTTATAAAAAATTAAATAGAACTATATAAAAGGATTTATATAAATTAAGTAGAAATATGTAAAAGAATTTGTATAAAATAAATAAATTATATAAAAGGATTTATATAGAATATATAGAATTATATAAAGGGAATTATAAATGAGATTTAAGTGTTACAAATAAAAAGGAAATTTGCATGAATAATTCTACAAATAAAAATATAAGTAGAAATTGGATTTGAGATATTTCTTTTAAAATACGAATTCAAAACTATTTGATTTTATATAGACATGTTAATCACATTCTATGTGAAAAATTAGATTAAGGTAAATATTTTGCAAATAAAATATTATAATAGAATTTGGGGTTTGAATTAGGAATTTTAATGGAGTTAAAAGAATTAGAAACTTACTGGAGATTAGTTCAGTTGAATAGCTGTCTGGATATTGATCTGATGTTGGTTTCAGCCTTCAAGGTCAATACGTAGGGGTTGTTCTCTTACTAGTTTACAGTTAATGACTGCTATATGTGAGAAGATAGTGATGCGAGAATCAGAAATTTAAACGTTTTCCAAATTTAATAACGTATATTTACTAAAATTAAAAAATAAGGATTTGATGAATATATGGAAACAAGAAATAGGGAAATGAATAAATGTTGATTGATGATTGATCGATAGAATTTCCATCTGGAAATAATATCGTTGTTTGTACACATGCTTTCCTTTGATAGTTAAATCATCGACTATCAAAGGTTTTAACCATTTCTGTTGTCAATACGGGGAGACCGGGATCAGATTCATTATCTGAAAACCACTCCGTATGGCGTTAGCGTTGTGATCAAATATGATGAAGATAATTGAAGATGGAGTTATGCAAGGGCTATCCTGTTTACAGAATAGTGCCTTCGGTCTGTCCAGTCCCAGGGTGACATGAATGGAAGACTGCCTGGTAGAGTATATATGGTAGATCGCGTAAGTTGATCGTCTCAAACGAATTTATGTTGTTGGCGGAGGAATTCGTTTCTCTTAGCTTTAAACCCATGGTATTTTTAGGGAAATCAATTGGTGATTTGGCGGGTATGAAGATGTGGCATTCACGGTAAATAAAGGTGTGATCTGTACATTATGGCCTCTAGCCTCACAACCTGGAAATGGTATAAAATCGGGTAGGTCGCATGGCTAACTAGTTAGCTGCCAAGTAGGGCTTATTGTCACCTGATCTAGAGTTTCATTTACTTCTATAATCTATTTCGATGCTGTCCCTTTCGGGAAGCGGTTGCCAATCCCAACCGTTGGTGATAATATATTCGGTACACTCAAGAGAAATGAGTGACCGATCATGTTTGGCCTTGGTTACAAGATGTTCATGTTGAACACGGTGTATTCCTCCCAAGAGATACACTGTCAGAAGGTGGTCCCATACCTTGCCAGTTGTAATTCATTACCCAATAAGCGCCTTCGGTTTTGGTTGTATATTATATATGTTGAACATGACATGAAAGCGTTCCACTAAATTGCTATTTTTTTGATTTAGACATTATTGTAATATTAGAAGAGTATGGATTTTAAAAGAATTTTAAAAGTTAAACAAAGGGTTGGAGTTTACTCACACCAGTCACATGACTGGCCTAGAGTTTATTTTGTTTTGTTTTCCCTAAACTCTTGGGTGCCCAATTTTGTGCGGGTAGTCATGTAGTCTGGTTTTACAAATATACTTGGAGAGCTCGGTGCAGGAGGCTTCGAGATATATATAAATATTGTTATTTCCGCTTTATTGTAAGTGCTATACTCTGATAAATGTTATCGTATACATATACTGATTTTATTTCAAAGTTATGTATATATTATATATTGTTCGTTCCGCTGTGAGATTCATGTTTACTCTAATGTTGTATGTTCTTCTTCTTCTTCTTCTATTCTAAATTTATGTCTTATCTATTCTCACCCACTATTTTCTTTCATGGACTATCCGGTGTTTCTGATGCTTGAATAGTCGACATTTAGTTTATGTCGGTTACTTAGGATCGCGAAAACCCGGGTCGTTGCAGTTGGTATCAGAGCTGAAGGTTAAGCAATTACCTTAGCTCTGTGGCGTAACTCAGTAGAGATAGGGTTAGTAATTCCCTAGATTCAGTTGAGTGTATATATATGAGCGCGTATTTGTTGTTCAATATAAAATGATTTTATATTGTGGAGATTTAATGATTGAGTTGTTTACGAGTTCGGGTGGATCAGTTTGATCCATTGTATCAGTAGGAGTTACTAAACACTTGAATACGATGAACTGACATAGTATGTTTTGAGAGAAGGTAAAAGGAATAAATTTACCCAATTTATATTTTGATATAAACAAAGTATAGATATTTGAAGTATTATAGTATATTGGATGTGTTGGTTGTGGTGATATTCGAATAAGATTATAAAATGTGAAATGGTTATGTAAATAGCCAATCAGATTCATATAAGTGGAATACGTGAAACCAGATGAATTAAATCTGAATTTAAATTAAATTGGAAATAAAACCTTGGAAGGTTAAAAAACCGTTTGTAACTGAATGTGGGTTAAATATATGTGAATTTTAAAATCCTAGGAGAATTTAAATTTGTTACAAGCATTGAAAAGTGTATTCTGAAATGGATTTCAAAATGAAAGTGTTTAGAAATGGTTTTAAAAGTGATATAGTATTAAACTCACTTTGATAGCTGGGAAATAACCCTGATGATGAATCGCGACATCATTAGTGTTCATTTTCGAGATGTAAGCGACGAATTACAACCAAGATTTTGTTTTTGAATTGTCTTGTGCAAAGCAAATAGTTTTGAATCCTAAAAAAGGGATATCTGATTTTAGAAAAGCTAAACTGTTATTAAATCCCTGGGGAAGATTGTTTGAACTAAAATAAATTAAATTTGAATTTGTAAAAGAAAATAGAAATTGAAATTGAATTGAAACCAATTAAGTGGCAAATGAATTAAGATAGAAAATATCGAATTAGATTGGATTAAAGATAATCCAAAATGGAATTGGACTAGTAAGTTAAGAGTTGAAATTAAAAATGGAATCTGAATTAAGAATAGAATTCGGCTTCGGTATAACCGAATAATTGGGATGACATTGGTATATGCAGAATTGGTAACACATGGAAAGGGTATATTTATACGCCCGACAAAAAGGTACCAGTTTATCTTATATATGGGTTTAATATTTTGATGACTCGAATTGGCAAGCCGCTTGGCTGTTTAATTTTCTTTTGGGTTGAAAAAAGCCTAGAGAGGTGAGTTGGAGTTTGAGCTATTGACCAATAGAAAGGAGGTGCTGGCTAAATTTTTCAAAAGTTTGAAGTGTTCGAAAATTTTCTGGATTTTTGAAAATTTTCATCAGTAGGAATGAATAAATATTTAATTGAAATTAAATTGGTACTGTGAAACTGAAGATAATAAGTAAACCAATAAATTTTAACCAGTCAATAGGGTTTGTTTTCTAACTTAGCAATTTCGGGGACGAAATTATTTTAAGGGGGGAAGAATGCAATGTCCCGTATTTTTACGGTGTAATAATTAATTTATTTAATTGTTAAAATATTTATCTAGGGAATTAAATGGTTATTGAATTAAATAGTATTGAAAATTTAATTAATATTTACAATATAAAAATTTATTAAATTCCAGAATAGTTGGAAATAGTAGAATTCACAATATTGTGTGAATTGGATCATATAGAATATGTAATTCAGTTTAGAGTTGAATTATATTAACGAATTTATTATTTAAACGACAGTTGAATGTATAATTATATTATAATTATAATCAAGCTCAAAATGGCATGGCAGTTTGTTATTTGGCGATTCGAACTTTAAACGAATATACAGAATCCATTTAGATCGGATTTCTTGAAACAAGAAACGTTCGAAATTGGTGAAATATACTTTCCTAATAGAAGAGAAAAATCCGGATTTCGTCGTGTAGATTTTGATTTATGTCCTAAACAAAATTTCAAAAAGTCGCTATGGAGTTCCTTTATAGTTTTTAATGATTTATTTATACTATAAAAGGATTTTGAATATAAATTGGATAACGATATAATTTGGAATTTTGAATATCGAGTTATAAATCAAGATAGGAATATTCTATAGCTGTATGATATTCTGTGTTAATATACACGATAATACTAAATTTTATAAATATTAATTTAATTATTTTTAAATATATTAATATCTAAAATGGGGTTATTTAGAACTTTAAAAATAGCCATTTTTGCAAACGACCTCCGTTTTTGACGAAACTAATTTTGTTAGATCCGGAATATTAAATTATTACTAGATTTCGATTTCTGTAATTTTTGGAGTCAGTATGTGGCCATATGGAATTTTAATGTGAAAAACAGTCATTATTTTGATGGTTAAAAGTATGCTATGTGAGTAAACGAAGTCGGAATTCAATGAAACAAATTTCGTTAGGTCCATAATGTCGAACTGAAGGTATATGTCCATTTTCATGATTTTTGGGTGTGATGTGTGATCATAGGAATTTTTAAACAGTAAATACATATAGCGGTTGATTTAAACTGAATATAATAATCAACAAAATATATTAAAAATTTCTCTATAAATATACTTACACCCTTCTAAACCTAGTTCATTTTCTTCTAGTTGGCCAATAAAACTTAGCGCCGTTGTTTTTCTTTTTACATCAAACATATCCGGAGCTTCGAAATTTATAGAAAAATCAAAAGTAAATGGATAAATCTCAAAACCTATATTTCTACACTCCTCTTCTCAATAGCTTTCCACTGGTATAATTTTCATATGATTCGATGTGTTCTCCGGGAGCCAAGTCTTGCGCAGTGACCACCTAGGGTTCCAATTTTATGGCATTGGAGGCACCGTCATGAGGTTTGGGCAGTGCAGTGATCATCGTAGTGAAGAAGCGTTTGGGCAGACGGAGTTTGAGGTTTAACGGTGAGGAAAAATGTTGGCAGTTCACATTGCACAGTGAACAACGCAAACCTTTTCGTGAGTTCGAGCTTGGCATTTTTGAGTGGAAGATGCAGAGAAAGTGGAGAGGAGTTCGATGCTTTGATCGATTTGAAGAATCGCGAAGTATTGATTTGAGAAAAAAGAGATGGAAAATCGCTGGAATGGCATCCGAAGTTGTCTGAAGCGTACTTTCTTGTTTTGGGGAAGATGAGTCCTCATATGGGTTGATGCGGGACGGTAAATGGGCGGATTGTGAGGGTGAGACCAAATGGTTAAATAAAATAAAGTTAGATTAAAATTTTATAGTGTATAGACTTATAAATTTTTTATCTTGAACATACGTCATCAGTTTTGCAAACAGTCAGATCTGTTGGGATCGTTTGGTTGAGTGCTTTGCAAAGGAACTGACTGGGAGTGAGTTGGAGCTCTTTACAGTTTATAGATAAATAAATTATCTATCTAAATCAACCGATGGTTATCGTTATTTAACGATGATCGTCCAATGTGAGTAAATCTCAATAATTCTGTATAGTTTATATTTTATTAGATATAATCTAGTATTGATAAATGATGATTGATTGTTGTGTATTGATTATTTGGTTGAATTGCTGATTTATGGGTTGAAATTATAGATAACGATATATATAAATCGTTAATCGAATATTGATTCACTTTATTGGAATATTTCATTTGAAGTGAAATTGATGTTATTTATATTGTTTAACATATGTGATGCAAGGAAACAGGTTGGAGGGATCCAACTGGATTCCTCAATATTTATAATTCTATTTGTTTTCATATATTGTGATATATGATGTGGTATATACTCTTTGAGTGATTATGATGACACTGGTCATGTTAGTTGGTATTTCTAATACCATATGAATTACAGGAATGTATAAAAGGAAATTTACAAAGTGAATATTGAAAGTGAAATATTTGTACATAAATAGAATAGAATTGTATAAAAGGATTTATAAAAAATTGAATAGAACTATATAAAAGGTTTTATATAAAATAAATAGAATTATATAAAAGGATCTATATAAAATAAATAGAATTATATAAAAGGACTTATATAGAATTTATAGAATTATGTAAAGGGAATTATAAATGAGATTTAAGTGTTAGAAATAAGGAGACTTGTGTGAATAGTTCTACAAATAAAAATATAAATAGAAATTGGATTTGAGATATTGCGTTTAAAATACGAAATCAAAAATGTTTGATTTTATATAGGCATGTTATTCACATTTTGTGTGAAAAATTAGATTAAGGTAAATATTTTGCAAATAAAATATTATAAAATAATTTGGGGTTTGAATTAGGAATTTAAATGGAGTTAAAGGAATTAGAAACCTACTGTAGATTAGTTAAGTTGAACAGCTGTCTGGGTATCGATCTGGTGTTAGTTTCGACCTTCGGGGTTAATACATAAGGGGTTTTTCTCTTACTGGTTTACAGTTAGAGACTGATATATGTGAGAATATAGTGATGCGTGAATCGGAAATGTGAACATTTTCCAAAGTTAATAACGTATATTTTCTAAAATTAGAAAATAATTATTGGATGAATATATGGAAATGAGAAATGGGGAAATGAATAAATGTTGATTAATGATTGATCGATAGAATTTCCATCAGGAAATAATATCGTTGTTTGTACACATGTTTTCCTTTGATGGTTAAATCACCGACTATCAAAGATTTTGACCATTTCCGTTGTCAATACGGAGAGACCAGGATCAGATTCATTATCTGAAAACCACTCTGTATGGCATTAGCATTGCAATCAAATATGATGAAGATAATCGAATACGGAGTTATGCAAGGCCTGTCCAGTTTACAGAATAGTGCCTTCGGTCTGTCCAGTCCCAGCGACCTATATAGAATTATGTCTGAAAGAGTATATCTGATAGATCGCATAAGTTGATCGTTTCAAATGTATTTACGTTGTTGGCGGGGGAATTCGTTTCTCTTAGCTGTATACCCATGGTATTTTTGGGGTAATCAATTTGTGATTTGACGGGTATGACGATGAGGCATTCAAAGTAAATAAAGGTGCGATCTATACGTTATGGTCTCTAGCCTCGCAATTAGGAAATGGTATAAAATCTCGTAGGTCGCATGGCTAAGTGGTTAGCTGCCAAGTTGGGTGTAATGTCACCTGATCTAGAGTTTCATTTACTTCTATAATCTATTTCGATGTTGTCCGTTTCGAGAAACGGTTGCTGATCCCAACCGTTGTTAGTAATACATTCGGTACACTTAGGCGAAATGAGTGACTGGTCATGTTTAGCGTGGGTTACAAGATATTCTTGTTGAACCCGGTGTATTCCTCTCTAGAGATACATTGTCGGAAGGTGGTCCCATACCTTGCTAGTTGGAATTCATTACCCAATAACTGCATACGGTTTTTGATTGTATATTATATGTGTGGAACGTGAGACGAAAGCATTCCACTTGATTGCTTTTTATTTGATTTAGAGATTATTATAATATCATAAGAGTATGGATTTTAAAAGAATTTTAAAAGTAAAACAAATGTTTGGAGTTTACTCACACAAGTCACATGACCGACCCAGATTTTTTTTCCCTAAACTCTTGGGTGCCCAATTTTGTACGGGCAGTCAAGTAGTTAAGTTTTACAGAAATAGAGAGCTTGGAGTAGGAGGTTTCATGATATATATAGCTATTGTTATTTCTGCTATGTTGTAAGTGTTATACTCTGATAAATGTTATTGTATACATATACTGACTTTATTTCAAAGTTACGCATGTATTATATATTGTTCGTTCCGCTGTGAGATTCGTGTTTACTCTAATGTTGTATCTTCTTCTTCTTCTATTCTAAGTTTCTACCTTATCTATTCTCACCCCCTATTTTCTTTCATGGACTGTCCGGTGTTTCTGATGCTTGAATAGTCGACATTGAGTTTATGTCGGTTACTCAGGATAGAGAAAACCTGAGTCATTACATAAAGGCAAGAAAGTTCGTTGTTATAACGAAATATTACAGCACTGGACAGACGAACGGATGACCTCCAAAGGCGGAGGACCCCTCCGCTTGCTTATACTCATACTCCAGAATACTCATCCTCGTCGGAGGAGCCTACAAGACCTCCACAATGACCGCTGGAAAGGGTTGAAAATATGGAACAACTTCGATTTGGATCACTTCCTTCTCGAGAAGATGTGGCCCTCAATCTGGGACCTATTAATCATAACTTGAATGATCCCGCTCCGTTACCTAGGAATGGAGGCGTTGTTCACCCTGTTCAGAATTAACCATTACCATCCCCTAGCTGCGAGATTGACCATGGCAACATGGGACAAGGAATTTTCGCTCATGCCACAGAATTCTCCGTAGCACGTCGAACAGACATTAGAGGGTCACGCAGGGCAAGGATTGTTGATCATGAATCTACGTTGACCAACGCTGATGTTGAAGCAATGGTTAGGCAAATCATGGCAGATATCCGTGGATAGAGAAACGAGGATTGGGGTATAGACCGTAGTCATACGCCCTTTACTGATGACATATTAGTCGTCTGATTCCCAAGGAAATTCAACATGCCAACTATGAACCGCTATTCGGGTAGGAGAGATCCAGTTCAACATCTAATTAGGTATTCATGGTACATGAATGCCGCCGCTACTCCTGACGCAGTAAAATGTAAAGCATTCCCAATATTCCTAGAGGATGTGGTATTAATGTGGTTTACCCCCTTGCTAGCACGATCGATCTCTAGTTTTAGGGAATTGAGTGAACAATTCGTAAATCAATTCCAGCTTCATGCTCAGAGGTCTAAAAATGTTATTGAGTTATCCCTCATTAAACAGCGCCTTGATGAAACTCTGAGGTCATTCCTAGATCGTTTCAGCTTAGCGGTTATGGAGGTTATGGATCCTCACGAATAGACTATTTTGATGGCCTTGGTCGATAGAGTAGACAAAGATACCAATTTTGGAAGATAGTTAGCCGGTAAGCCGCCGCTGACTAGAGAAATGTTCTACGAAAAAGCTAACATCTGACTAGGTCAGGAAGAGTTATACGTCAATCGGAAGAGAATGGCTACCGATAAAGAAGATATACAGGGTAACGTGGCCATCAAACAATATGGCGAAAGTTCAGGAAATGTAGAGGTTAACGTTGGAAATAAAAATCATGGAAATTGCTGCCTATCCGGGAATAACAGTCGGAAGAAAAATTAGATGAATGATTCTTAGAGGAGACCTCGGTTCAAGGCTTTTGAAAACTTCAAACCATTGAATGATACATTAAAAATATTTTCCAAGATACCTACAATGTTTTTCAGTATCAGAGGCCTCTACTGAGAGAATCAACGGAGAAAGAATGTGAGACATGAAAGTTTTGCCTTTTTCATCAGACCCATGGCCACTCCACCAATGAATGCATTCATTTGAGAGACGTTGTTGAAAAACTACTACGTGAAGGGAAATTGGATGGATATAAGGTTGCCCCGAGAGACAGGGGCAGGCTGGGCAGGCCCCGAATCAAAACCAACCCGCCGCTAGGCCTACTGCTCAGCAGAAAGGAAAAAATATTGTCATCAATACCATAGTAAGAGGACCTCATCCTACTGAGAACAACTTTAGGGAAATGAACTAGTATGTAAACGTTACCAAACATCTCGAATTAGGCGAATGTAGAAGTATTGAAGTTGCAACCCCGTTAAAGAAGCACAAAACAATGTCCGATGGTGTCATCTTTCGTGATAGAGATAGTATCGGAGTTCATGCCCCTACCAAAGACCCTTTATTGATTGCAGAAACTATTGGTCCCGCGTTGGTTCACGAGGTTTTGGTGGATAATGGAAAAGCATTTGATCAGATGAAGCTTGAAGCAAAAGATTTGAAGCCCTATGATGGATGGATACATGGCTTCAATGGAGCCTTGACGTCCCCGATCGGGTACGTGGAATTACCGGTAACTTTGGGCGAAGGAGATCGCCAAAGAGTGAGAATTCTTCCGTTCGCGGTACTATATATCGAATCACCTTATAACACCTTTTTGGGCTGACTAACCCTAGCAGAATTCAGGGCCTGCATTGCGCCCTGGTGTCTGTTGTTGAAATTCCCAACAGATGTAGGAGTGGGAGTAATTAGAGGCGACCAAGTCGCTGGGCGAGCCTGCTACATAGTAGAGCTAAAATTGTGGCTCAAAGAGCTAAAAATAAAACCAAAGGGTACTTCTCCACCTGCAAAGGAGAATTCAGCGTAGCAATTATAAATGGCCCCAAAGGAGCCGCCCAGAGAACTGGCTGAGGATATGGTCTCGGAGAGGACGAGGAAACCGGTGGAAGATTGGCGACTCCAAATGAAATGACCTAGGATATTCCAATCGATGATGATGACACAGCGAAGGTCTTGAAGATTAGATCCCAGCTAGACCCCCATCGTGCGAAAGAATTGACCGACTTCCTGAAGGCCAACCTGGATGTGTTTTCCTAGACCCATGCCGATATGTGTGGGATATCCTCATCAATTAAGCGCCAATCATTGAGCGTCAACCCGAAGCACCCACCTGTTAAATAGAAAAGGAGAATGCTTGGCTCGGAGAGGTCACCGGCATTAAAGGAAGAAGTCGAGAAGTTGAGGAGCAATGGATTCATTAGAGTCGCAACTTTACCGGAATTGATTTCAAACCCAGTTTTGGTAAAGAAGGCCGATGAAAAATAGCGCACCTGCATCGATTTTTCAGATTTGAACAAGGCTCATCCGAAAGACAGTTTTTCACTTCCTAGAACTGATCAACTGGTGGATTCGACAACGGGTCACGAACTACTCTCCTTCATGGATGCATACTCTGGATGTAACCAAATTCCTATGCATGTTGCGGACCAAGAGGTACCAGCTTCATCAAGGATTTGGGACTGTACTACTATGTAGTGATGCATTTCGGTCTAAAGAATGCTGGAGTTACATATCAACGATGAGTGAACCATATGTTCTACAATCAGATTGGGAAGACGATGGAAGTGTATGTTGATGATATGCTTGTGAAATCCAGACAATCATCCTACCATACTACTAATTTAGCAGAAATATTTAACATCCTTAGGCGATATGGGGTGAGGCTCAACCCTCTGAAGTGTTCATTAGGATTCTCCTTTGGAATATTCTTAGATTTTATCGTTAGTTCACGTGGAATCGAAATCAATCCAGATCAGGTTGCAGTAATCAGAAATATTCAAGAGCCAACACAAATCAAAGACGTGCAGAGCCTCACTGGGAAAGTAGCCGCATTAAGTAGATTTATCTATAAAGCTACAGATAAGGGCATTCCATTTTTTGATTTGATAAAGCGAGGGAAGCACAATTTCAAATGGACACCTGATTGTGTTGAAGCATTCCAGAACCTTCTGAATCATCTAGAAAAACCCTCGATCTTGTCCAATCTAGTAGATCACGAATGCTTGTTCATGTACTTGGCAGTGTACTACGTAAGTAAGAAGCTAGCGACAGCAGAACATAACTACCCAAAGATAGAAAAGCTCGCATATAATCTGCTGATCGCATCTGGAAAGCTTCGCCACTATTTTCTAGCTCATCCCATCACCATGTACACCGACCATCCGCTCCAACAAGTGTTGCAGAGACCAGAGGCGTCAGCAAAGCTGCTCAAATGGAATATCGAGTTAATTCAATTTGATCTGAACTTTCACCCCCGAAGATCGATAAAGGGGCAAGTGTTGGCAGATTTTATAGCTGAATTTACTATTCCAGAGGACGATGTAATGAGTGAAGAAGCGGATACCTCTAAACCACTAGTTGACCCTAGCTCTTGGAAGCTGTCTGCTAACGAAGCATTGATCGTCGGACTTAGGATTGCAAAGGAGCTGGGGATAACAAAACTGGATATCTTTAGTGATTTCAAGATAGTTGTGAACTAGGTCGTTGAAGAGTTTCAGGCCAAAGGGCTAAGGCTCGTATCTTATTTGAAAGAAGATATAAAATTGCTAGACGGCCTCGAATGCTATAGCATAACACATATCCCCTGATCAGAGAATCAGAGGGCAGACAAGCTGGCCAAGATGGCTAGCTCTGATAACCCTGAGGACACAGAGATGGTCCCGTAGAGGTACAATAGTCTACAAGCATCGACCAGATGGCAATTGATCCTGCATTGGAAACAGAACAAAAAAGAGAATCGTGGATGACACCTCTAAAGAACTACTTGATGAACGTAACGCTTCCGACCTAGAAGAGCGAGAGGCGTGCTGTTGTTCGAAAAGCCTCCCGGTATGTCATGCAAGGCGAAGTCCTATATAGACAAGGATTGTTGATGCCTCTCCTCTGGTGTATAGCCCATGACGACATCAAATGGGTACTGAAAGAAGAACACGAAGATGAATGCGGCGACCACACCGGAGGATAAACATTGGCAAAGAAGATATTGTGGTATGGCTATTTCTGGCCAACCGTGTACAAAGATGTGACTAATTATGCATGACATTGTGATGCATGCCAGATATTTTCGAAGATTCCCAGGGCACTTCCTGATTAGTTGAAGACGATGATGAGTTCGTGGCCCTTCACTATTTGGGGAATTGATATTATTAGTAGCCTCCCCATAGAGAACGGTGAAGAAAAATACACCATTGTGGCAGTGGATTACATTACTAAATGGGTCGAAGTAGAAACTCTAACCACGATCACAACCAAGCGAGTAACAAACTTCATCGTCAGAAATGTCCTATGTCGATTTGGAATTCCGAAAGTCGTCATAATAGATAATGGGACCCAATTTGACAGTACCGAGTTCTAGGATTTTTGTCAAAGACATCGTATCGAGAAGAGATTCAAAGCTATGGCACATCCGCAATCAAATGGACCAGTAGATGCGACAAACAAAGTTATCAAGTCCATTTTGAAGAAGAATTTGAAACGGGCCAAAGCCATGTGGGTCGACGAGCTACCCTTGGCATTATGGGCTTACAGAACAACTTTCGAGTTAGCCACAAGGCAAACGCCTTTTTCCCTTGCTTTCGGGTCTAAGGCAATTATCCCGGTTGAATTAGAAGTTACATCTCATAGGTCAATTACTACGACCCAATGACAAACAAGAAGTTGCTCCTCGAGTCTCTCGACATGGTAGAAGAAAAGAGGGATGAAGCGGATCTCCATGCATTGAGACACAAACAACAGTTCGCTCGGTATTAGAACAGAAGGGTCTGAGCTCGAACCTTTGAACCCGGGGACTAAGTTATGAAGCGTGTCTTTTCAGCTCCAGTACTTTTAGGCCCGAAATGGGAAAGACCCTATACCATCCTGAAGAGGCATGATAATGGATCTTTCAAGCTAGAGACTGTGGATGGAAACAAAATTCACAGAGTGTCGAATGCCAAGCATTTGCGGCACTACTTGACATGAAACTATCATTTTTACTCTTTTGTTTTGAGGACCATGTAAAAAGGCATGACTTTCCTAGAACAGTCCGGTTGTATAAGCAAAAGATTTTAAAGTAGACGTAGGTCATGATTCGACCGAACCGCTATAATATACCGTGTGTCATTTACTTTTACTGCACCATTTCTTATTTACTCTTTCATCCTTAACTTACATGAATTGTTATATTATTTTAATTTTTCTATAAACCTTGTGACAATTTTGAAGTACCTAATTCAAAGTGCCTTCTACTAGATCAGAAAGTCAACAGTATGCAGATCATCCAGGGTGCAATAAAGTAAACAACACCAATACCGAAGATCTACTTCTCAGGATCTGAGAAAGAGTACAATGGACAAGGAGATAAATTGTCCATGAGGCGTGAAGGTGCACCACGATTATAAAGACCGTCTCGACTGCACTCTATACCCTTGGAATTCGATGGGAGAGTACAATGACGCAAGAGATTGAGCATCACAAAAGAACTCCCACACCGCTGAAGGAAAGGGGGAAAATTTGAAAGCTAAGTTCGAACTTTATCCTGGGCATGCGACATGAGAGTATAATGGCACATCAATTAAATGCCAGTAAAGGGCTCCTGCCCCACTGAAGGATCGGGGGTAAGATTGAAAGCTGAGCCCGAGCCCTCCATGTCTGGACAAGGAGGGCTATGCAATGTGGATCCTAATCAATCCTCAACAAGCCCTGGCAAGGAATTACATCGACGATTGATTGGGGGCATATATATGCATACTACTTGACACACAACAATGCATTATAGAAATTTTCATGCTACAGTTACAATGAAAAACTTATGACGTGCTTTCATTCATGACTTATTTATGATTCGAATATTTAAATGTATGACTAATTATGAGGTATTCACAGGTACATAATGAGGCAAAAGAAACAAATTTTCATTTACTAAGTGCAGATTTACAAAATAAAGCCAGACAAAATGCGAGGGCCATACTCGCGGCTACATCATAAGGCCAGTGGAACAACTAAAACAGAAAAGACATAAGCAAACTAACTCAACTTGGGCTTTGGAGATGACCTTGGCCTCTTCTCCTTCTTTTTCTTCTCCGCCTCCTCCTTGTCGGCATCAGATTTATCTTGCTTTTTCCTCTTCTTCTTATCCTAAGAAGGGTCCTATAGAAGGTCAGAGGATTGGGATGCGAGCTGTGTAGTTATCAACTTAACAGACATCTTTATAATTAACCCAGATTTGGGATCAACTGCAGAGATAGGTGGCACATTTAGAGGCTCTTGATCCTCTATTTTTAAGGCCAACTGTTCATCCTTCTTGGCATTTAAGTCGGCCAGAGTCATGCTGTCTTCATCCTTTGTCTTTCCCGTGATGGTGACTTCCTCTTCTTCGGCTCCATGACTACCATCAGTATCCTATAAAGCTTTAATGATTTTAGCATCCTTGGGAACATTGGTGCTTGATACCATAATGGCCTTTTCAGTTGTTGTGCTCTCAGTTTGCCTTTTGACCTCAGGAACTTCAGCACTAAGGGGTACATTGACTTTCTCAACCTTTTCTTGTTTTTCTGCATCCTTCTCTATCGGCTTGACACCTATATTATGAGAAGCAACTGTTATTAGTTTAGGAGAAAATGCGGTCTTCTCAATTATTTGCTCCAAAATGCAACGACATGTTACATTAGGTTTGACAAATTGTGGAGAGAACACGGAGATACCTTCATCTAACTCCTCACTCAAAGCCGTAGTAGAAACCCCAACTGCTAGGGGAACTGGGATCTCGGAGATTAAGGGATCGTCCAGATTATACTCCTCAACCTCACAAGTCTTGAGCTCCGGTGCTGAGCTTGAATCCTCGTCAATTTTGTTCTTACATTTAAGCTCAAGCCTTTCTTTCTCCATGGCCTCCTGGATTTGATGCCTACCGTTTGCTAAAGCCTTAGCTCTCCACCTCTGAGAAAAGTTTGCATGAGTTGGTCCTCATCGATTTTGTAACAACCCGTATTTTCAATAACCTGTTATAACATAAATGGAGGCAGAATTAAACTGTAAAATCTAAATCAAGGGAAACGGGCTATGCCATTGCGTTCGTCTCGGAAAAATACGCGAAATAGAGTCCGAGTATTCGAAAATCGGAGTCCGTATGACCAAGATATGGCCTCGCGAAGTTTCACGAAAAATTCCCAAATTAAAGTATACTTAATTAAGTGAAATGGGTTGCGCAGAGAAATATATATATATATATAATTGAAAATTTAATAAATAAATATGCAAAAATGTTCAAAACAGCGAATTGGGAGAGGGGAATAACCGAACCGGCCGATTTTTGAGGTCGACCCGAGCCCGCTGGGTCGACTAGGGGTTAATCCAGGGTGTTTGGCTGTCAACCCGTGGGCCGATTCGCTCAAATGCAGATTTTGCATTTGGATGGTTCTCATGGATCATCTTTAATCTAAAGGCCCTAGATGGTTCCTACACTTGACTTCTTCCCCAAGACATGCTTTGATGGCTTGGATTGAATCTAGGTTTAATCCTATGGCCTAAAACACTTGCCTAATCTATAAATAAGACCCTAACCTATCCTAAATCCTCATTATTCATTCATGCAACTAAACTATGGCAAAATTTCTACTCTCATGGCCTCCACTCAACTATCCTAGCCTCCACTTCATTTCTATGAGAGGTTTCATGATCATGAGAGTGTTAGAGAGTCCCTATGTTAGTATGAGAGCTTCTCAAGTTGATTTCAAGGCAAAAGCTATGATCTTTGTTCATAAAGATGGTGTTTTTAGTGATTTGGTGCATCCATCTTTGGGTTTTTGGGTGATGGCATGCATAGGCTTCATCATAAGCTTTGGTTTAATCGATTTAGGCCTTCATAGCAAGGTAAGCCCTTCCCTACTCTTAGGTATTAACTATGAAGTTAAAAGTTCATGTTGAAAGTTTGGGTTTGATCATTGAGAATGATGCATGCTATCATGTTATGCAAGTTTATGAAATCATTATCTTGATCTTATGAGCTAAAAGCCACAACCTTTATGTTGAAATGTTGCATTATGCCACATGAAAACCTTCATAATCATTATGTCAACTTGCATATGAAGTCATAACCCTTATATGATGATATATGCGAGTTACTAGTCATCATTCCTTGTCTTTTGTCACCATGATTCGTTTATGTGCCAAGTTTGGGTTTATGCATGTTTTTGAGGTGTAGGAATGTAACATGCAAGTTAATGAACACATGTGTGCTTCATTTGCCACCATGATTAACTTGTGGCTTAATATCCATTTTTGTCATGCCTTTGCCAAGTCTCTTCTTTTAATCCATCACGTTGTGGCAAACGTATATGCGAGTTTAAAAAAAACGTTGGGGTCACATTATGGGGAAACATAATGACATGAATATGGTTTGGGTAAATGGGTATAAACATGACAACATGTAACGTTAAATATGAAATGTGTTTATACTTGAAAACATAACTTGAAATGTAACATGGAAGTTAACATGTAAGTATGCATAAAAACATAAGCTTGGGAATTTACCTATTAAGTTAGGTCTACCCATTGGGAATTTACCTATTAAGTTAGGTCTACCCAATTGCTTGAAAACTTGACTATGAACATGACACTAGACTAAACATGAAAGTGGCCAACTCGAGGTTGGGTTGAGTTTGCAACGTAAAACTACCCGGAACCGACCGGCCTAACTAGTAGTTGCAAACAATAGGACTCAATGTGAGAAGTTGGTCATGTTGTGCTTGAACCCGAGGTTAGACCAAGTTGTGGTGTAAATCTACCCGGACCCGCCCGGCTTAACTAGTAACCACAACAAAGTCTAATGTGAGAGGTTGGGGTGCATTAAATAATTAATGCCACATAATAGGGTTAAGTTAATTTGATTAATGAGGCTTAACCAAATATGACATGGACAAATGGGCTAAGTAATTTGATTAGGCTAATGATACTTAACAAAACATGACAGGGTTGGGTAGGTTAAGTAACTTGATTTGCCTAACGACACTTGACCATTTTTATACGACGAGGGGACGGGATTACGTTAACTAACACTTAATCAATCCAACACGATAACTTGATAAGGTTAAGTAAATTTTCTTAGTAACACTTAACCGTTTAATACAGTTAACGGATGGGGTTAAGTCAACTCAGACCTAACTAATCTAAACATGGTAATTGGACGGGGTTAAGTTAATTTACACTTAACTAATCCAAATCGTTAGTTTGATGTGGTTAAGTGACCTATACTTAACCAATCTAACGTGAAGACATGATAAGGCTAAGTCACGAATCACTTGAATACGCTTGACCGATTTGACTCGGTAATTTGACAAGGTCAAGTTAATTTATATAATTAACCAATCTAAAATGATAATTAGACGAGGTTAAGTTATGGATTGCTTAATATACTTAGCCAACTTGACACATGGTTTGTAGGGTTAAGTCTTGGACTTGGATACTTAGCCAATTTTGACATGGTTTGTAGACGGGCTAAGTTATGAACTTAAGTGACACTTAACCCATTAGATAAACCCTAATTCGGAGGATTAGGTAAATAACCATAGTTAACAAGGATTATGGAAATAAGGCTAAGTGGTAAACCTTAGTTAAGGGAAACTAAGTAATAATTCTTAGTCAAGGAAATTTGGACTATTTCTTAGATAGATTAGTAACCCGATACGTTAGGTCAACGTTTAAGTATGCGTGTAGGAGCAGGCTATCTGATTTAGATAAAGGCTCCAACGAACTGGGTAACGAAGCAGCGGCTTCGGGGAACGTGAGGATATTCTTGGGATCCCTCTGTGAGCTGCCAGGTCAATATACTAGGCTCACGAGAGGTTGAGGTCTGCGGTAGAAGAACCAAGAATATGCCTTGGTTGCTATGCGAGCGACCTAAAGACTGGGGTGGATAGCAGTGAGTCGACGAATACATAAGGTGCCCGAGATAGCAAGTTCGTCGATCATCTACCATCTTGAGTCAAGCGTGTACGTACGGAAAGGCAGGGAACACCCAACAGACCATAATTGCTATCTAATTATGGGTGAGGTAGGCCGTAGGATGTGGGCTGGCCGGAGTGTAGTTCTCATGCAAGATTTTCTCTTGTGTTGCCTTTCACTAGTTGAGGGAGGGGTCTCGTGGGACCATAGCCACGTGTAGAAAAGTAGACCTTAGTATCTGCATCGGCAGATAAATCTAAAGCTCCCGACCGAGTCCTGTATTTCTTGTTTTGCCCTGTGACAGGACTCGGATGGCACGATGTGATACATGTGCATACAGTTATAGAAAAAACGATTCACGATGAATGCGTGGGAAAAAGGGCGCGGTTGAGGGTTAGCATAATCCCTAGTGGCCTAGGTGGTTTAACCCAAACCGAAATACGAAAGCATGCAATAGGTAAGCGTAATCCCTAGTGGTGCTAGGTGGCGTAAGTCCTAGTAGTTCAAACGATGATTCATATGGAAGAGCCTAGCTAGAACAAGGGTGACAGTCCAAACGATTTCAAGGATAATGCGACATGAGGAAGCCCGTACGAGGTACGGCAAAGGACTGAACTTATATACATGGAAAGAAACATATGATTTGAGTAACCTATATATGCGATATATTAGGTTGACATGGACCACTACATGACATTGGGCAAGGGACATTCATGGTTAACACATGACGCGGGTTGGGATACTAGTACGAGAGGTGCAGAGCAAATATACATGTTAGAACCAGGAAGAATATACGAAACAGATACCGTGGGATGTTAGACGGGGTAGATACCTTGGGATAGTATACTTGATAGAAATCTGACGATGGGATACTTTGATTTATCATGATACCGTAGTTTATCGCGATACCTTAGTTTATCTAAGTTCAATAGTTCATCCTGTTATTTTGATTTAGCTTATCTATCTTGTTGTCATGCTTATGTTCATCTCAGCTTCTCATGACAGTTAACTTTACTAGTTTTTATACTAATAGTAGATAGGGCTTACTCAGTCTTTTTGACTGACCCGTTTTGTTTCGCCTCTTTTCTTCCGTTTCCCCTCCAGGTTACAGGGAGGAAATACTGATGTTTAGTTCGGACTTCTTCTGCTTGAAGGTCATCATGGATGGCTTGGACTTTTCTTGGCTATGGCTACTTTACTGTTTTTACTTGGGGGATTATTTATGAAAATGTCTTTATGCTTCTTTACTATTGCAAGACAGGTTTTGATGTACTCTGATGTAAAAGGCTTTAGACCTTATTTATTCATGTTAAGAAAGTTTGATTTTACTTCCGCTATTTTATATGTTCTGTCTTGTGATATTTCTGTGCATGTTTACCAATAATGCCCCTCTAAAGCTAGTGCATTCCTTTGCGAGTGACCCTAGCGGAGGCGGGGTGTTACACGTGGTATCAGAGCAGAAGGTTACCAGACTGGGCAGAAGTTTTTAAAGACCTTCTGAAAACTATTTGAAAACCATTTACAAAGAAGCATTTTTCAAGAAAATTTTCTTTTAAAAGAAAAAGGCTATTCCCCAAAGGCCATTAGCACTATCCTTGTTTCCTTAATTGAGTCTCTTTTCCTTTCTTTCCTCCATCTGTAGTCACAGTAGTTTTAACTGCGACTAGTCTTTTCTATCTACGGAAGTGCTTTCCATACGATGGAGGTGGTTCTCGAGAGACCAGTGGTCGCGTTATAAGAAAGGATCATGAGAAAGAAGGATAAAGGATACGAGCTTAAGGATGAGCAACTTGTTGGTATGGCTTAGTCCTCAAAGGAGGGAGAAAGATGAACAATGAAACCCATGACGAGAGAGTACCTTTGGCATGGTAAAACGGGGCGGATAGTTAAGTATCATGGGACAAGGACAAGATCATCGGGAGGGCAATAGTATACTCTCATTTCTAGGGTACCTCGGAAGGAGGGTAACGATCTTGTTAAAGGTTTAGCTCTTCTTCTCTATCATCCCGTTAGGACTTTGTTTTGATCATCGTATCATTTAAGTCTGCTTCGATAGTTGAGTCTCTGCACCTTAAGTACTAGCGTAATAGAGAATCCCATTTTTGTCTCCAAGTCCTATTGGAGAATCAGTCCATTTATACATGACTTGTTTGGATTTGGGAATGTCTATGCCCAAGTGTTGAGTTTGGAAATAATGCTTATGTTTATAAGCTATGGATGGATTCTAGGGATGAAGTGGTTATCCAGTAGGGGGTGCCACTCTCGGTTTTGATAGGAGGGTAGTTAGACCTTTTGACTAGCCTTGGTAATGCCGTCGAAGTATCGGGTAACCTTTTTGAGGTTCTGTCATGACTAGTTACTTAGAATCCCTTGATGCCTTCATTGGAAGTTTGAAGCCCGATCGAGTGGTGTTCGCCGATAAGACGGATGGTTTACTTCATTTATGCATGGGTTATAGAGATCACCCTAGTAAGTGCGCATGATAACCAGATTGACATCTGTTTACTTTCAAGAGAAAGTTCTTCTACATGGAATGCCTTATAGTATATAAACGAGATCCAAGATTCACTAGTGAATTTTGGAAAGCTTGCATGAGATCATGAGTACGCAGTCATGTTTGCGTCAAGTATTCTAGGAAAAGGATAAGTGCAAGTGGAACGAGAGGCGACGAAGAAATGAGTTCCAGCTCATGTTATGGAAACATGAGTAAGAAGCTACAAAATCGCGAAGTTAAAAGATGACTTTGATGGTCAAAGACTAGATACGCGCATGATATCTCTTTTTGGGAGTATATCCTTGATCCCTGTTTTCTGTAGAGCTTACTTGTAGGCTATCTTTTGTGGACATCCTCTCGGTCCTATTCTCCGTTACAAACCCTGTAAGGAGTTTGTCTTGTTTATCTTCTCGACCCTGTTTCAGGGAATCCTAGGTAGAACCCTATGGATGTAAACATGTATTTGAAACATGTTATGATTGATATGGTTGCAAGCGGTTGCAAGTGGTTTCTCGTGGATGCGCGAATACACATTAGATACTAGCTCGACTCGGTCACATTTCATATTGCATATGCACGAGTATTTATACTTGTTTATGGATGAAATCGAATGTATTATCATGCCGTTGTTGCATATGAATGAATGATTGTGCACGCATATAGTATCTATATGACTAGGACTATTTGCATACATGTTGGATTCATGGCACTATACATATTTTGCATTAGAGAGATTATTCAGGCCTGATCATTAGCATTAGCTAAGGAACATGTACACACACGTTTTGCATATATTCATACAGCATTAGAAATCATCTAACGACAATGGTTGCTTGTGGATGATGTTTTGAGTAGATGGATGATGGATGGTAGGATATGTTCTTCCTAACTTGGAGATTTCGGGGACGAAATCCTAAAAGGTGGGGAGAATGTAACAACCCGTATTTTCAATAACCTGTTATAACATAAATGGAGGCAGAATTAAACTGTAAAATCTAAATCAAGGGAAACGGGCTATGCCATTGCGTTCGTCTCGGAAAAATACGCGAAATAGAGTCCGAGTTTTCGAAAATCGGAGTCCGTATGACCATGATATGGCCTCGCGAAGTTTCACGAAAAATTCCCAAATTAAAGTATACTTAATTAAGTGAAATGGGTTGCGCAGAGAAATATATATATATATAATTGAAAATTTAATAAATAAATATGCAAAAATGTTCAAAACAGCGAATTGGGAGAGGGGAATAACCGAACCGGCCGATTTTTGAGGTCGACCCAAGCCCGCTGGGTCGACTAGGGGTTAATCCAGGGTGTTTGGCTGTCAACCCGTGGGCCGATTCGCTCAAATGCAGATTTTGCATTTGGATGGTTCTCATGGATCATCTTTAATCTAAAGGCCCTAGATGGTTCCTACACTTGACTTCTTCCCCAAGACATGCTTTGATGGCTTGGATTGAATCTAGGTTTAATCCTATGGCCTAAAACACTTGCCTAATCTATAAATAAGACCCTAACCTATCCTAAATCCTCATTATTCATTCATGCAACTAAACTATGGCAAAATTTCTACTCTCATGGCCTCCACTCAACTATCCTAGCCTCCACTTCATTTCTATGAGAGATTTCATGATCATGAGAGTGTTAGAGAGTCCCTATGTTAGTATGAGAGCTTCTCAAGTAGATTTCAAGGCAAAAGCTATGATCTTTGTTCATAAAGATGGTGTTTTTAGAGATTTGGTGCATCCATCTTTGGGTTTTTGGGTGATGGCATGCATAGGCTTCATCATAAGCTTTGGTTTAATCGATTTAGGCCTTCATAGCAAGGTAAGCCCTTCCCTACTCTTAGGTATTAACTATGAAGTTAAAAGTTCATGTTGAAAGTTTGGGTTTGATCATTGAGAATGATGCATGCTATCATGTTATGCAAGTTTATGAAATCATTATCTTGATCTTATGAGCTAAAAGCCACAACCTTTATGTTGAAATGTTGCATTATGCCACATGAAAACCTTCATAATCATTATGTCAACTTGCATATGAAGTCATAACCCTTATATGATGATATATGCGAGTTACTAGTCATCATTCCTTGTCTTTTGTCACCATGATTCGTTTATGTGCCAAGTTTGGGTTTATGCATGTTTTTGAGGTGTAGGAATGTAACATGCAAGTTAATGAACACATGTGTGCCTCATTTGCCACCATGATTAACTTGTGGCTTAATATCCATTTTTGTCATGCCTTTGCCAAGTCTCTTCTTTTAATCCATCACGTTGTTGCAAACGTATATGCGAGTTTAAAAAAAAACGTTGGGGTCACATTATGGGGAAACATAATGACATGAATATGGTTTGGGTAAATGAGTATAAACATGACAACATGTAACGTTAAATATGACATGTGTTTATACTTGAAAACATAACTTGAAATGTAACATGGAAGTTAACATGTAAGTATGCATAAAAACATAAGCTTGGGAATTTACCTATTAAGTTAGGTCTACCCATTGGGAATTTACCTATTAAGTTAGGTCTACCCAATTGCTTGAAAACTTGACTATGAACATGACACTAGACTAAACATGAAAGTGGCCAACTCGAGGTTGGGTTGAGTTTGCAACGTAAAACTACCCGGAACCGACCGGCCTAACTAGTAGTTGCAAACAATAGGACTCAATGTGAGAAGTTGGTCGTGTTGTGCTTGAACCCGAGGTTAGACCAAGTTGTGGTGTAAATCTACCCGGACCCGCCGGGCTTAACTAGTAACCACAACAAAGTCTAATGTGAGAGGTTGGGGTGCATTAAATAATTAATGCCACATAATAGGGTTAAGTTAATTTGATTAATGAGGCTTAACCAAATATGACATGGACAAATGGGCTAAGTAATTTGATTAGGCTAATGATACTTAACAAAACATGACAGGGTTGGGTAGGTTAAGTAACTTGATTTGCCTAACGACACTTGACCATTTTTATACGACGAGGGGACGGGATTAAGTTAACTAACACTTAATCAATCCAACACGATAACTTGATAAGGTTAAGTAAATTTTCTTAGTAACACTTAACCGTTTAATACAGTTAACGGATGGGGTTAAGTCAACTCAGACCTAACTAATCTAAACATGGTAATTGGACGGGGTTAAGTTAATTTACACTTAACTAATCCAAATCGTTAGTTTGATGTGGTTAAGTGACCTATACTTAACCAATCTAACGTGAAGACATGATAAGGCTAAGTCACGAATCACTTGAATACGCTTGACCGATTTGACTCGGTAATTTGACAAGGTCAAGTTAATTTATATAATTAACCAATCTAAAATGATAATTAGACGAGGTTAAGTTATGGATTGCTTAATATACTTAGCCAACTTGACACATGGTTTGTAGGGTTAAGTCTTGGACTTGGATACTTAGCCAATTTTGACATGGTTTGTAGACGGGCTAAGTTATGAACTTAAGTGACACTTAACCCATTAGATAAACCCTAATTCGGAGGATTAGGTAAATAACCATAGTTAACAAGGATTATGGAAATAAGGCTAAGTGGTAAACCTTAGTTAAGGGAAACTAAGTAATAATTCTTAGTCAAGGAAATTTGGACTATTTCTTAGATAGATTAGTAACCCGATACGTTAGGTCAACGTTTAAGTATGCGTGTAGGAGCAGGCTATCTGATTTAGATAAAGGCTCCAACGAACTGGGTAACGAAGCAGCGGCTTCGGGGAACGTGAGGATATTCTTGGGATCCCTCTGTGAGCTGCCAGGTCAATATACTAGGCTCACGAGAGGTTGAGGTCTGCGGTAGAAGAACCAAGAATATGCCTTGGTTGCTATGCGAGCGACCTAAAGACTGGGGTGGATAGCAGTGAGTCGACGAATACATAAGGTGCCCGAGATAGCAAGTTCGTCGATCATCTACCGTCTTGAGTCAAGCGTGTACGTACGGAAAGGCAGGGAACACCCAACAGACCATAATTGCTATCTAATTATGGGTGAGGTAGGCCGTAGGATGTGGGCTGGCCGGAGTGTAGTTCTCATGCAAGATTTTCTCTTGTGTTGCCTTTCACTAGTTGAGGGAGGGGTCTCGTGGGACCATAGCCACATGTAGAAAAGCAGACCTTAGTATCTGCATCGGCAGATAAATCTAAAGCTCCCGACCGAGTCCTGTATTTCTTGTTTTGCCCTGTGACAGGACTCGGATGGCACGATGTGATACATGTGCATACAGTTATAGAAAAAACGATTCACGATGAATGCGTGGGAAAAAGGGCGCGGTTGAGGGTTAGCGTAATCCCTAGTGGCCTAGGTGGTTTAACCCAAACCGAAATACGAAAGCATGCAATAGGTAATCGTAATCCCTAGTGGTGCTAGGTGGCGTAAGTCCTAGTAGTTCAAACGATGATTCATATGGAAGAGCCTAGCTAGAACAAGGGTGACAGTCCAAACGATTTCAAGGATAATGCGACATGAGGAAGCCCGTACGAGGTACGGCAAAGGACTGAACTTATATACATGGAAAGAAACATATGATTTGAGTAACCTATATATGCGATATATTAGGTTGACATGGACCATTACATGACATTGGGCAAGGGACATTCATGGTTAACACATGACGCGGGTTGGGATACTAGTACGAGAGGTGCAGAGCAAATATACATGTTAGAACCAGGAAGAATATACGAAACAGATACCGTGGGATGTTAGACGGGGTAGATACCTTGGGATAGTATACTTGATAGAAATCTGACGATGGGATACTTTGATTTATCATGATACCGTAGTTTATCGCGATACCTTAGTTTATCTAAGTTCAATAGTTCATCCTGTTATTTTGATTTAGCTTATCTATCTTGTTGTCATGCTTATGTTCATCTCAGCTTCTCATGACAGTTAACTTTACTAGTTTTTATACTAATAGTAGATAGGGCTTACTCAGTCTTTTTGACTGACCCGTTTTGTTTCGCCTCTTTTCTTCCGTTTCCCCCCCAGGTTACAGGGAGGAAATGCTGATGTTTAGTTCGGACTTCTTCTGCTTGAAGGTCATCATGGATGGCTTGGACTTTTCTTGGCTATGGCTACTTTACTGTTTTTACTTGGGGGATAATTTATGAAAATGTCTTTATGCTTCTTTACTATTGCAAGACAGGTTTTGATGTACTCTGATGTAAAAGGCTTTAGACCTTATTTATTCATGTTAAGAAAGTTTGATTTTACTTCCGCTATTTTATATGTTCTGTCTTGTGATATTTCTGTGCATGTTTACCAATAATGCCCCTCTAAAGCTAGTGCATTCCTTTGCGAGTGACCCTAGCGGAGGCGGGGTGTTACAGATTTCCTCGACCTTCTAGCGTTGCTTCTCTCTCTCGATAATCTGCTCCCATATGTTAACCAAGATGGTGGGATGGTTACTGATCCAAGAAATATCCCAAGTCTGAATGACTTGAGCAAAAAAGTCTATTAGTAGTTCGTCGAACTCCTTTATCTCCTTTTCGGCCGTAGCAAGTTTGGTAGTAGCAGTGGAGGAGGACTTGAGAGCTGCATTACCATTGCCTTCGGCAAGAGCTGCCCGTTCCTCAGCATGAGCAAGATTGTCCTTTAAGCTTGCCTTTTCCTTCTCCCAAGCATCCTTCTCTGCAGCAAAATGATCATGCGATGCCTTTAGCACAATGTTTACCATCTTGAGATTTTCTATCTCTTTCTTTAGAGCCCCCTGCTCTGGACTTTTTGAATCGAGATCAAGATGGAAACATTTCATAGCATTGTCCAACTCTGTTTTAGTTTTCAGCATCTCGCCGAGCTGAAGCAAGCTGAGCCTGTGCATCTTCAAGTTCCTTCTCAGCCTTGCATCGGGCCTTACCTTCTTGATAATTCTTTACTCTAGCCCTTGCTGCATCATTTCTAGATGATGGATAACATCTGATAGATTCTTGGCATGCTTTTTCATTGCTCTATATTGTTTAGCCATGTGACCAGTTTGGCCTACAACCTCGACATCCCATTCATCAGGAACTAGTTCAGGATCCGGAACGAAATTCATCCTATCAAAAGAATTATCGAGGAATTCTTTTTCCAAGCACTCTAACTTTTCCTTATTATCAGAGGTAAGGGCCACCTCCTGTACGGTGGTAGTGTTTTGTTGGTGCTAACTAGAAGGGACAAGAGCTGATTTCTCCTTTTCCAAACATTTGGTTGGATCCTTGGCTTTGTCTTTGGATTCATGATGCTTCTTGGAAAATTTGCCCTAAGACGATGTACGTTTCGGAGGATTTAGAGCTTTGGGAAGTTATTTGCCTCCCGCCTGTGGCATTGGACAACTATGGAACTTCTCCGGATCCTACTTCTATGGGGAGCGAGACTGTATAGAGTGAGACTGATAAGAATCACGGTGTGATTGACTATCTCTTCACCGATTATCACCGCGATCATGTTCAGATATGGGATTGAGTCTGGGTGCACAGCCACGAAGTTCACGATGAGAATATGAGCGGCGATGAGATATTCTTCCTACAAAGAATAACATGCAATTATAAGACCCACGAATACAAATAGTACATGAGTGATGTGGCAAGTGATGCATGTGATTTGTGTATCCCTTGTGATCCCTCCTAAAAGAACAGGGCTCGGAGCTTGGCTCGTTTGTACAGTGTCTATCCCTTTAACTGGGGTGGTTTCTTCCTCAGAGATAGGGAAGTACTGTTCCCCTCCAAAGTCTTTAGGTGTTTAGATGTTATCTGACGATGGGATTTTTCCTAACTCCCCAAATTCTGCTCCTCTATCAAGGTATCATGGGTGGTAGGCTCTACTGGAGGTGGAGTCCTCGAGGGAGAATGCTCCTTGGGAACTTAAACCTCCTTTGGCTCATCAGCTCGGATTTCATCTCGTTTGTATACATTCAAATCCCTGTCATCCTGGTCAATCATTGGTGAAGGAATCTTACGAAATTCAGTCGTCTTTGTAGCTTACGTGGTCACTTCTACCTTGGCCGAGGGCGTGCTACTAGATTCCCTAACTGTCTGAAGAGGGGGCACATACTTGGGTGGCTTGCCCCCGGAATGAGTCTGAATCTTACATCCAGAAGATAGTGTTTGTTAAGGTTCTCGCCGGTTATACATCTCTTAATTTTACAGATGTCCGATTTGCTTTTTAAAAGGCAGGACAATCGATCCTCATACACCGAACCTTCTGCCTTTTGGAAATTATGAGCTGTATAGAGAAAGAGAAAAATTAGAACTTCAATTATACAATGGGAATATGTAATGAAGAAATCAGAACCTACTTGACTGTAGCCACTTCCTCGCACATCCAGCTTTGTATTTTATGTAAAACCAGTCAGACTTAGCATCTACTAAATTGCTATGTCTGTCCGACAATCCATTCCTGGAGTGGATCGATTCAAAGAAAATGAAGTTCAGAGTCCCCGTGGAGCGATGCTTTAAACAATAATATAAGTTCAAGTCTTTGAATGTAAGATCGGTCTCTAAAATCTCTGCACATGCAATATACAATGTGTACAAAGCTGCATATGCATTGGGATGGAGTTGCAGGGGAGCAATACGTAGCCGTCTGAGAAGATCAACGACGATTGGAGGAAACGGAGGAATAATGCCTACCAAACACATGAATCTGCTGATAGCCATGTATCCATCCGGAGTAGAATGGGGTCTATCTTCTTTCTCTAGAGTTTTCACGTCAACCCAGGGGATCACATGTCTTAGGCATAGTTTCTTATGCTTTATATCATCCAATTTAGAAGCTATTGAGTCACTGAGTTTCTCTTTCTCTACTTCTTTAGCACCTTTGATTTCATCAGGAGCTCGATCATCTTCCTCTTCCTCAAGTGATGCGCTCCCAAAAGATGTTGATTCTGCATCAAGATCTGTTTCATACTCGGAGTTAGAATTATTCCAATCTGGACCCGACGGGAGTACATCAGGATTATAATAGCTTGATGACTCTAGATCTGTACTCTTTTCTGATATTCTTGCTAAACATCTTTCGGGCATGTCTGCTGTTTTCGTGAACAACATAAGCAATTATAACATAAACACCTGTGAACCCCATGTGTATGAGTGTCAAAGTGTGCAGGTGTGTGCACTGTTGAAGAGGAAAGCTAATGTTAAGAAAATAAACATAAAACTAATTGCATCACGTTGGTAAGTTATGTAGTCCTCTAGTTCACAGAATTCATCTTGAGGGCTCTAGCCAAACTGTCCTCTGAGTTATTTCAAAGAATTCATCTCAGAGTCAGAATTATTCAGAAGTAGTTATAGGATTGGCTAGAGAGCGGGTTAGCTTGTGTAGTTATGAAGTCTGACTCATCGGGAGAAGGTTTAGTTCGTGGCTCAAGAAAAGTTCGCGAACGAACGTCGGGTCATGAATGTCAGATCAGCTCGTGATCATGGAGCAGCACGCGAAGAAGTGTTAGTAATTGTGAGAGGGCTCGTGATTAGGTACAGCTCGTGAACGGAGATCCCGTTCGTGATTTGAACCTGGGTTGAAAACAAGGACCTCATAATTGCCGGCTCGTGACGAGTGTAAAGCGAACCATCGCCACGATCCCCCTAATTATTATTAATCACGAACCGGTACCTTGCTCCTCATCATGAAGTAGCCAATGGTCACGACCCACGTTACCACCCCCCTAACAAATCGATCTGCTGAATCCTGTCTTCCTTAATATCTGCTCCTTCTTCTACCTCCAAATCAGCGTTTCCTATGTGAACCGTACCCAAATCTCCATTCCTCTATTCGCAGTTGCCCAATGCATCGTCTCCTCTCTTAGGATCCAACACCCGCGATGACGCCAAAATCAACGAAGGTGGAAAACCCATGGAAATGAAACTGAATCCTAATCGATACCCAAAAGGGAAAGAGAAATTGCAATCGAAATCACTACATGTAACACCCCGAATTTTCTGAGAATAATAAAATTAACAAATTTAAGAACACTTAATTTTTAGGAGAAGAAATAAGTGAAGTTGGTTGCGCTATTACGTTTGTCTCAAAATTTTGGTCAAGATAGACATTTGGTTTGCATAAAACGGATATCGTATGAAGAAGTTATTAAGCCTTGAAGTTTGTATGCATATGAGAAATATATATATATATATAGGCATATTAAAATTAAATAAATAAATATGCAAAAAAGTTCAAAACAACGAATCGGGAGGGGGAATAACTGAACCGGCCAATTTTTGAGGTCGACCCGAGCCTTGCTGGGTCGACTAGGGGTTGATTCAGGGTGTTTGGCTATCAACCCGTGGGCCGATTCGCTCTACGGAAGATGTGGCATCTGATTGGTTATGATGGACTCATTGCTGAGTCATTAGGGCTGATGCGGCTATTCTATCTTGTTTGAATGTCTTTGATTTGCTCTAGGTTAATCAGACGGTTCCTATTAAATAAAACTTCTGTATAAGAAACCTAAATCTATACCCTAAGCCACACAAAAATATTCCTAGAGCCATCATTCCGTCAATGGTGAAACTAGAATTTCCGTCATCTCGTTCAACTCAAAGGCAAGATAGAAGCTACATAAAAATCAAAACTAATCTAATTCAACTAAGAGAATTCAATGATCTACATCAAAGGTGAGTAATTCCATTCAGAATACAGATCCCTAAAATCAATTTTTTCCTTTTGATTGTAAGTGTATTTATCTTTCAAATGTGAATAAATTAAATACATGACTTGTAATGAATTGTAAAATATAATTGTACCAATATGTATATGATGCTGATTCATGTTTATTCATGTCTATTCTATCACATACGCGTATGAACTATTGTGGTCTATCGAACCTAT
Organism: Allium sativum; assembly: GCA_030737875.1. Lineage (NCBI taxonomy): Eukaryota > Viridiplantae > Streptophyta > Magnoliopsida > Asparagales > Amaryllidaceae > Allium > Allium sativum. The sequence continues at coordinate 34,461,696 of JASFAX010000020.1, read as the reverse complement.
CATGTTATGTCGAAATTGGTGAGTAAACCTATGATGTTGTATAGGAATTTGGAAATGGAATTATCATATGTAAGTTTGGTGATATTATGATACATACAAGTTTTAGGCTAAGTCATGGCGTTTATGCCTAATTGTTTAGAGCCATTATGCATACATGTTTATATCTACGACCTTATATGTTTAGGTCTGCCACTTTACATGTTAGATCCATATTCCTTTATGATAGATCTAATTTTAAATTCACCACTACATGCCAAGTTTAACTTGTATAGTTTTATGTAAATTCATATGCTTGTGGTTCATGCTGCATAGATCAAATTTGCAAGTTCATAGTTAAAAGTATATTGTTCTATGCCAAATCCATGTGACATATGTGTAGTTAGATCCATACTTTTGTATGATGTTGGAATGTTGCAAAGTTCCTCTTTTCCCATTTTTTGTTTTATAAGTTAGGCTAAAATATCCAGCCTAACATTCTATGTAATTTTGAGAACGTACAATGGGGGTAACCTTGGGGAAAACATGAAATTACATGTAATTGGCATGTTTGACACATAAGCATGATAAGTGGCATGAAAATGGTATAATATATATACCTAAAATTTTGAACGTGATTTATAAGGAAAGTGGGCCATGACAATAATTGATTTATAATTTACATCTAAGTATGTAGGATAAACATGAAAAATTACATGGTATAAATTGGTTAATGAAATGGTATAATTAGTATACCATTAATTGTGGGCGTAATTAAAAGGATAATTATGGCATAATTAAATTGGGAATAATTTACATATGGAATTTGACATAAATAAGAAATATGTAAAATTAGAAAAGACGAATATGCGTAACCCGAGGTTAAAATGAGTTGTGGTGTAAAACTGTTCGGAACCGACCAGCACATCCAGTGACCACAACAAAACCTATCTACTGTGGGTGGTTAGTTCATTGAGCCCAAAAAGGACCCCAGGTTAGACTGAGTTGTGGTGTAAAACTGACCGGAACCGACTGGCACATCCAGTGACCATAACAATACCTGTCTAATATGAGTGGTTGGTGCTTTAATAATGCTAAGTCAAGATTGGTTGGTTTAAGTCAGTGAAGGAAACACTTAACCAATTCAACATATTAACTAAACTGATGGGTGAGGTTAAGTGAATTTAGAACACTTAACTATTATAACATGTTAATTAAACAAGTGGGTGAGGTTAAGTAAATTTAGAACACTTAACCGTTATAACATGTTAGTTAGACAAGTGGGTGAGGTTAAGTAAATTTAGAACACTTGACCGTTATAACATGTTAATTAGACAAGTGGGTGAGGCTTGGTAAATTTAGAACACTTAACCTTTATAACATGTTAATTTGACAAGTAGGTAATGTAACACCCCGTAATTCTATAACACTAAGATTCAAAAATCAAGGTATAATTAATTCAAAATGAAAGAATTAAGGGAAACGGGCTGCGCCATTGCGTTCGTCTCGAAATTCTGCTGGAAAACGAGCCCAAGTTTGCGTAAATCGGAGTCCGTATGAAGAAGTTATGACTCTCCGAAGTTTCAGGAATTTTTGAAATAAAAAACAGATCGAAATTCGAATTCGAAATTCGAATTCAAACCTAGAAGCAGGCTGGGCGGGAAAATTCCCGCCTAGGACCCAGGTCGACTGGGGAGTCGACTGGGTAGTCGACCCCTGTAACACCCCACCTCCGCCAATGCCACTCTTGCAAGCGCACTAGCTTTGGAGGGGCGTTAAACGAGGTAAACATGCATGCAGATATCACAAGACAGAACATATAAGTAAAACAGAGTAAGTAAAGCAGCGGATAAAACAAGTATTTCAAAACCATAGTCAAGTTACATCAAAGAACTGAGTCATTATTTTCCACAAAACAAAGTATAGAAAATACGAACTAAAAACTGGAAATAACAAAAAGTAAACTATCCCCAAAGTAGAATAAGGCCATAGCATGCTCAAGTCCAAACCGTACATGAGCTATCCAGAAAAGCAGCTAAAGATCCAAGCTAGGTACTAGTGTTCCCACCCTGTAAACCGGGGGGGGGGGTGGGGGAACGGAAGAAAAGAGGCGAAAGGAAACGGGTCAGTCAAAAAGACTGGTAAGCCCTACCTACTATTAGTATAAAAACTAATAAAGTTAACTGGACATGTAAAACAGAGATGAGACATAGGGTGATAACTGGCATGGTGAAAAGTTAACAAGATAGATCAAGTGTGGCATCGCATATACAAGGTTAAGTTGCACCAGGTGTGTACTAGTATTCTAATCCATGTCAAGTATAAACAAGAAATGATCCCTTGGCCCAAAGTTGGCCCAATATCATGAGGTGACCTAAATCAAGGTCCAACTACTCGGTCTAGTCGATCGGCTCCCTATAAGCCTAACTCGTCGTGTATCGGTGTCATACGGCTTAATCGTGGAATGTAGTTAACTGTGCAAGGTCCACCACAGGGTGTATCCATCCCTAAGGTGTAAACCACAGACACAATTCAAGCACGCACAGTCTAAACCTACTAGTGCCCATGTTCAACTCCGGACTTAATGTGCACGACCATGGTCCGCCTGAACAACCGGTGCACCCTTCAGCCGTCTCCTTTGGTCTCTTACAATCAGTCCAGTAATCGTGCCCCACCCTAGCCTAGTCCAGGGTACCCATTATACTTCCAAGTTGGTTACTGCTGAAAAGGACCACGTAACTAGGATTTCAAGCGGGTTAAGTGTGGTTAACCCTATCCTAACCATGTATTGAGTTGGTCAAGTGTATTCAAGCAGTTCATGACTTAACCCTATCAATACATCGGGTTTAATTGGTTAAGTATTCAAGTAATCCATGTCTTAACCCTACCAATCCATCGTGTTTAATTGGTTAAGTATATTCAAGTAGTCCATGACTTAACCCTACCAATTCATCGTGTTTAATTGGTTAAGTATTCAAGTAATCCATGACTTAACCCTACCAATCCATCGTGTTTAATTGGTTAAGTATTCAAGTAGTCCATGACTTAACCCTACCATGTGGCATTAATTAACTTAATGCACCCCAACCTCTCACATTAGACTTTGTTGTGGTTACTAGTTAAGCCGGGCAGGTCCGGGTAGCTTTACACCACAACCTAGTCTAACCTCGGGTTTTAAGTGCGATATGACCAACTACTCACATTGGGTCCATTTGTTTGTAACCGCTAGTTAAGCTGGTCGGTTCCGGGTAGATTTATGATACAAACTCAACCCAACCTCGAGTTGGCCACTTTCATGTTTTCTACATGTTATGTCCACGTTCGTGTTTTCAAGCATAAACACATGTCAAACTTTCATGTCATATTTTCAAGTCATGTTTTCATGTTATTTAAGTTTGCCCCAGTACCCATAACGTATTCCCATCGCACGTAAATTCGCATCAACGCAAATAGATCAAACAGGGAACATAACAATATGACAAGGTGGGCATAAGGTGGCAAAGTCTATCACAAGTCAAACATGGTGATATTTGAGGACAAAAGGGGTTCAACATACTAGCATATGGCCTCAACATGTATGATAGCATAAAAGGTGACTTGGCCTCAAACATATCAAATAGCATAAGGGTGATTTGGCCACTAGCATGCATAATAGCATAAGGGTGATTTCTCCACAAGCATGCATAATAGTATAAGAGTGATTTGGCCACAAGTATGCATAATATCATTAGGGTGATTTGGCCACAAGCATACTAAGGAACATGAAGGGTTAAGGTTTGGCCACAAGTTAAACATGGTGGCATATGAGGCAAATGTGTTCATAAACTTGCATATTACATTATAAGCCTCAAAACATGCATGATATCAACTTTAGCATAATAGGTGAAACATGGCCATAAATGACCTAGGATGATAGCTAGTGATTTGCATATAACATCATATGCAAGATAACATAAGGGTTATTAGAGTTTCTATGTTGCTTTATGCAACATTTCAAATCAAAGTTCATAGCTTTCTATGCACAAAGCCAAGGTGATAGCTTTACAAACATGCATAGAATAAATCTATGCATAACATGATAGAATCAAAGCTCAAATCATACTTAGGCCCAAACTCAAACTTGCAGCATGTCATATTTAACTTCATAGTTAGAATCTAAGAATAGAATAGGGCTTACAGTGCTATGAAGACCTATGAAATAAAATAAGATTGATACGAAGCCACTAGCAACTCTAAAAACCCCCAATCGCATATAAGCTCCAATTTGTTTTGAGAAATAATAAGCTCCTTTGATTTGTATGAAGAAAGATCCTTGTTTTGATGAAGAAAGGTGGCTCTTTTACTAGCTTAGGACAGTCAAACTTTTATGAAGAGGATTGAGGCCATGATATGAAGATGGAGGCCATGATCAAGAAACATTTCGGCATAGTTTAGTTGTAGGAATGATTAATGAGGGTTTAGGCTAGGTCTTAGGGTCTTTTTATAGAAGATTAGGTTAGTTTAGGCCATAGGATTAACCCTAGTTCAGATCTAAGCCATTAAAATCCGTCACAAGTTTCCAAACATGTCTTGAGGAACAAGTCAGGTGCACCCAGGCCAAACTGGCCAACCACCCAAGTCGACAGGGGTGTCGACTGGGCATTCGACACCACCTGGGGTGTGTCGACTCCCAAGTCGACTCCCCAGTCGACTTAGGGGTAGCGGGAATTTTTCCCGCCTATTTTGCTTGGCTGAATTTGAAATCTGTTTTTAAATTTGAATTTTCTGAAAACTTTGACGGGCCATAACTTGGTCATACGGACCCCTATTTTCGAAAACTTGGACTCTATTTCGCGTATTTTTCTGAGACGAACGCAATGGCCTAGCCCGTTTCCCTTGATTTGGAATTTATCATTTAATTCTGCCTTGGTTTATGTTATAACATGTTATTTAAAAATACGGGTTGTTACATTCTCCCCTCCTTAAAGGATTTCGTCCCCGAAATCTTCAAGTTAGGAAGAACATATCCTACCATCCATCATCCATCTACTCAAAACATCATCCACAAGTAAACATTGTCCTTAAAAGATTCTAAATGTTGTATGATCATATGCAGAGGTGTGTGTATATGTACTTATCTAATGCGAAAATCAGGCGGTTATTGATTCAGTAAACCTCCTTAATGCAAAGCATGTTAGTGAAATGAGTCCATATGTATGCAAATTCCTAACATAATTCATAATCTCTATATGAGTGCACATAACATTCATCCATATGCAACATCCACGTGATAGCATAACAAGTTTCTTCCATGAATAAGTATAAGCACTCATGCATATGCAATATGAAAGTGTGTGAGCCGATCTTAGTGCCTAAGGTGTATCATGCATCCACGAGTATCCACTTGCAAACACTTGCAACCACTTGAAAACATCAAGCATAACATGTTTCAAATACATGTTTCATCCAAAGGGTTTCTACCTAAGGTTCTCATGACAAGGTTAACGAGATAACAAGATAAACATGGATAGTGAAAGAAAGATATGCTGGCTAGGAAAAGAGATCGAGAATGTACCCTCAAGAAGAAATGGTTGAAGCGCGCGCATCTTCTCCTCGGTTTCCCAAGTTGCCTCCTTTTCGGCTTCACTTTACTAACTTGACTTCTCGATTCCTCAGCTTCTTGATCTCCATTCCCAAGATACGGATCGGAGCTCGCCTTAGGGTTGCTTCTTTCTCTACCTCCACGTCTTCAAGAATGCTAGGCTCAACTACCTCGGCTGACTCATATAGGCATTTTAGGAGATGCGAGACACGAAAAAAATTGTGTACTCCGGCCAGCTTCTCGGGCAATTTCACTCTGTAATCCATTTGCCCAATCTTCTCGATGATAGGGAAGTGTCCAACGAACCTTAGTGCTATCTTTCCACTGCTCCGAAACGAACCACGCTTCGCAAAGGAGAAGCCTTCACGAAAACCATATCTCCAACTTCGAATTCCAAATCTGTCCTTCGCTTGTCAGCATAGGATTTCTGTCTGTCTTGGGCCGTTTTCATCCGTTTTTTGAATCAACTCTACCTTCTCAGATGTGCCCCTTATCATGTCGTGCCCAAGTATAAGCTTATTCGTCGTCTTCCACCAACATGTTGGTGACTTGCACGGCCTCCCATATAAAGCTTCGAATGGTGTCATCCCTATGCTAGCTTGATAGCTATTATTATAAGCAAACTCTACAAGAGGGAGGTGGTCTTCCCGAGTACCACCAAAGTCAAGAATGCATAGCCTCAACAGATCTTCTAGTACCCTATTCATCCTTTTGGTCTGGCCATCCGTCTGTGGGTGATAGGCCGTACCTGGATTCAATTGCATACCCATCGCTTCTTGCAAACTATTCCAGAACTGGCTAGTGAAGATTGGGTCACGATCGCTAGCTATGCTAGAAGGAACTCCATGCAATCGCACTATCTCTCGAAGATAAACAGTTGCTAGGCCTGATGCAGTCCTCTTGTTCTTTACTAGAATGAAATGGGTGCTCTTCGTAAGTCTATCAACTATGACCCATATCCCATAAAGCCCAAATAGTTTGGTCATCTTAATGGAAATCTTCACCCCAACTATATATCACAAACAGGCGAGTCATACTCCTTATGTGGTTTACAACAGAACTAAGATTGAGAATAGGACCGAGAGGATATACTTAAAAGATAGCATGCGAGTCAGCTCCACATAATAGTAGGGGTCAAGGACATACTCTTAAAAAGAGATATAATGCGCGTATCTAGTCTTCAATCCCCTAAGTCGCATTTTCTTGTGCTTAATCCCATCGTGCCTTGACCGTCTTTTAACTTCACAATTCCGTAGTTTCCAAATATGAGTTGGAACTCGTTTCACCGTTGCCTCTCGTTCCACATCCCCTTATTCTTTTCCTAAAAATACTTGGCTACAACTGCGTGCTCATGGTTTTCCTGCAAGCTTTCCAAAATTCGTTAGTGAATCCTGGATCTCGTTTACATACCCACGCAGAAAAACTATCTCTTGAAAACAAATATCAATCCATATTGCCAAATGTACTTACTAAGGTGATTTCTATAACCCCTGCTTAAGCGGAATGGACTATCCGCCTTAGTGGCGAACACTACTCGATTGGATTACAAATTTCCAAAAAGTGCCAAGGGATTCTAGATAACTAATCATAACGGAACCCTAAAGTCCACACGAGATTTCGAGGGTATTACTGAGGCGAGTCATGAGCCTCGCATCCCTATGTTCAAAAATCAAGAATGGCTCCATAATTGGACAACCAATCTATGCCCAAAATCAACCTGTATCCCATAAACCCGAGGACATAAGCATTACACATGAATTCTATGCTCAAGATAGAGATTTTCAAGTCCATACAAATCGCAGATAGATGGGCGGAACCCCCAATCGGATTTGAAATACTAACGGGATTTTCAACAAGACTAGTACTTAGGTGCAAACTTTCAACAAGATCAGAAATAAAACTATGCGATGCGCCAGAATCAAATAAGGTATGAACAGGGAAATCAGGAGTGTAAACATGACTTTCTATAGAAACACTGCCTCGATCAAAAGCTGGAAGAGCGAGGGGAGCCTGCAACTGCCCTCCAGAGGGTCCTGCTCGCTGAATTTGCCTTTTCCCTTGTCCCCGCTTTTTCGGGCAATCCTTGCTATAGTGTCCAGACTCTCCACAATGAAAGCATTCTCCCAACTTCCTTTTCTTCTTCCTACAGTCTTTGTCTATGTGCCCAGTAATCCCACAGAAGTTACACTTCCTCCTTTCTCTTGACTTGTTGTCCTTGCTTTTGTTGTTATTGCCTCCTTTTCCGTAATCTACCTTCTACCCTTGAGATTCATTTGCCTTGACCTCCTTCTTGCCACTCTTATCTTCTTCTTGAAGCAGGGCCATATTCACCAAACTCTCGAAGGTCGCCCCCATGGGTATATGAGACATGGCCAAACCGCGCAATGGCTCATTCAAACCTAGAGCAAAGCGTAGGGCCTTCTTCTGAGCTGTGCTAACCAAGTCTAGACCGAACTGAGCAAGTTGATTAAACGTATCAACGTATTCCCTAACTGTCATATCCCCTTGCTTTAGAGATAGGAACCTCTCCAACCGAAGGTTCTCTTCTGTCGATGATAGAAACCTCAATCTGTACCTTCTCCTAAAGTCATCCCAAGTCTGAATTGGTCTAGTAGTGGTGGTGACTACCCACCAATATGCAGCTTCCTCTTTCAATAACCATACCGCTAACAGAACTTTCCTACGGTCTTCTATATCAAAGATAGCAAAGAGGTCTTCAGTTTCCTTTAACCAGTTTCTTGCCTCAACAAAAGTCTCTGTCCCAATAAAATTCTTGCCACCTATCGCCTTAAAGTCCTTGCAAATCTTCATGAAATCCGCTTGTGGATGCGGAGGAGGAGGAATGTCCGTGGGGCCGGCTTCATTCGCCCTTGCCTCCATGTACCTTCTAAACCAAATAGGTACTGGTACGCCCTCCAGAATGGCAAAATTATTGGCCATAATGAAACGAAGAAAAAGATAGATTGAGAACGAGGAAACCAAGGATAGTGCTAATGGCTCTTGGGGAATAGCCTTTCAAAATAAACTAGTCTTTTCTTGGAAAATACTTAATTGGTTTTGAAAATAGTTTCTCAAAAGGTAAGTTTTAAAAACCTTTTGCTCAGATCTTGTAAACCTTATGCTCTGATAACAAATGTAACACCCCACCTCCGCCAATGCCACTCTTGCAAGCGCACTAGCTTTGGAGGGACGTTAAACGAGGTAAACATGCATGCAGATATCGCAAGACAGAACATATCAGTAAAACAGAGTAAGTAAAGCAGCGGATAAAACTAGTATTTCAAAACCATAGTCAAGTTACATCAAAGTACTGAGTCATTATTTTCCACAAAACAAAGTCTAGAAAAACATAAACTGAAAACTGGAAATAACATAAAGTAAACTATCCCCAAAGTAGAATAAGGCCATAGCATGCTCAAGTCCAAACCGTACATTAGCTATCCAGAAAAGCAGCTAAAGATCCAAGCTAGGTACTAGTGTTCCCACCCTGTAAACCTGGGGGGGGGGGGGACGGAAGAAAAGAGGCGAAAGAAAACGGGCCAGTCAAAAAGACTGGTAAGCCCTACCTACTATTAGTATAATAACTAATAAAGTTAACTGGACATGTAAAACAGAGATGAGACATAGGGTGATAACTGGCATGGTGAAAAGTTAACAAGATAGATCAAGTGTGGCATCGCATATACAAGGTTAAGTTGCACCAGGTGTGTACTAGTATTCCAATCCATGTCAAGTATAAACAAGAAATGATCCCTTGGCCCAAAGCAGGCCGAATATCATGAGGTGACCTAAATCAAGGTCCAACTACTCGGTCTAGTCGATCGGCTCCCTATAAGCCTAACTCCTCATTTATCGGTGTCATACGGCTTAATCGTGAAATGTAGTTAACTGTGCAAGGTCCACCCCAGGGTGTATCCAGCCCTAAGGTGTAAACCACAGACACAATTCAAGCACGCACAGTCTAAACCTACTGGTGCCCATGTTCAACTCCGGACTTAATGTGCATGACCATGGTCCGCCTGAACAACCGGTGCACCCTTCAGCCGTCTCCTTTGGTCTCTTACAATCAGTCCAGTAATCGTGCCCCACCCTAGCCTAGTCCAAGGTACCCATGATACTTCCAAGTTGGTTACTGCTGAAAAGGACAACGTAACTAGGATTTCAAGCGGGTTAAGTGTGGTTAACCCTATCCTAACCATGTATTGAGTTGGTCAAGTGTATTCAAGCACTTCATGACTTAACCCTATCAATACATCGGGTTTTATTGGTTAAGTATTCAAGTAATCCATGTCTTAACCCTACCAATCCATCGTGTTTAATTGGTTAAGTGTATTCAAGTAGTCCATGACTTAACTCTACCAATCCATCGTGTTTAATTTGTTAAGTATTCAAGTAGTCCCCGACTTAACCCTACCAATCCATCGTGTTTAATTGGTTAAGTATTCAAGTAGTCCATGACTTAACCCTACCATGTGGCATTAATTAACTTAATGCACCCTAACCTCTCACATTAGACTTTGTTGTGGTTACTAGTTAAGCCGGGCAGGTCCGTGTAGCTTTACACCACAACCTAGTCTAACCTCGGGTTTTAAGTGTGATATGACCAACTACTCACATTGGGTCCTATTGTTTGTAACCACTAGTTAAGCCGGTCGGTTCCGGGTAAATTTATGCTACAAACTCAACCCAACCTCGAGTTGGCCACTTTCATGTTTTCTACATGTCATGTCCATGTTCGTGTTTTCAAGCATAAACACATGTCAAACTTTCATGTCATATTTTCAAGTCATGTTTTCATGTTATTTAAGTTTGCCCCACTACCCATAACGTATTCCCATCGCACGTAAATTCACATCAACGCAAATAGATCAAAGAGGGAACATAACAATGTGACAAGGTGGGCATAAGGTGGCAAAGTCTATCACAAGTAAAACATGGTGATATTTGAGGCCAAAAGGGGTTCAACATACTAGCATATGGCCTTAACATGTATGGTAGCATAAAAGGTGACTTGGCCTCAAACATATCAAATAGCATAAGGGTGATTTGGCCAATAGCATGCATAATAGCATAAGGGTGATTTGGCCACAAGCATGCATAATAGTATAAGAGTGATTTGGCCACAAGTATGCATAATATCATTAGGGTGATTTGGCCACAAGCAGACTAAGGAACATGAAGGGTTATGGTTTGGCCACAAGTTAAACATGGTGGCATATGAGGCAAATGTGTTCATAAACTTGCATATTACATTATAAGCCTCAAAACATGCATGATATCAACTTTACCATAATAGGTGAAACATGGCCATAAATGACCTAGGATGATAGCTAGTGATTCGCATATAACATCATATGCAAGATAACATAAGGGTTATGAGAGTTTCTATGTTGCTTCATGCAACATTTCAAATCAACCATAGCTTTCTATACACAAAGCCAAGGTGATAGCTTTACAAACATGCATAGAATAAATCTATGCATAACATGATAAAATCAAAGCTCAAATCATACTTAGGCCCAAACTCAAACTTGCAACATGTCATATTTAACTCCATAGTTAGAATCTAAGAGTAGAATAGGGCTTACAATTCTATGAAGACCTATGAAATAAAATAAGATTGGGACGAAGCCACTTGCAACTCTAAAAACCCCCAATCGCATATAAGCTCCAAGTTGTTTTGAGAAACAATAAGCTCCTTTGATTTGTGTGAAGAAAGATCCTTGTTTTGATGAAGAAAGGTGGCTCTTTTACTAGCTTAGGACACTCAAACTTTCATGAAGAGGATGGAGGCCATGATATGAAGATGGAGGCCATGATCAAGAAACATTTTGGCATAGTTTAGTTGTAGGAATGATTAATGAGGGTTTAGGCTAGGTCTTAGGGTCTTTTTATAGAAGATTAGGTTAGTTTAGGCCATAGGATTAACCCTAGTTCAGATATGAGCCATTAAAATCTGTCACAAGTCTCCAAACATGTCTTGAGGAACAAGTCAGGTGCACCCACGCCAAACTGGCCGACCACCCAAGTCGACAGGGGTGTCGACTAGGCAATCTACACCACCTGGGGTGTGTCGACTCCCCAGTCGACTCCCCAGTCGATTTTGGGGTGGCGGGAATTTTTCCCGCCTGTTCTGCTTGGCTGAATTTGAAATATGTTTTTAAATTCGAATTTTCTGAAAACTTTGACGGGCCATAACTTGGTCATACGGACTCCGATTTTCGAAAACTCGCACTCTATTTCGCGTATGTTTTCGAGACGAACGCAATGGCACAGCCCGTTTCCCTTGATTCGGATTTTATCATTTAATTCTGCCTTGGTTTATGTTATAACATGTTATTTAAAAATACGGGTTGTTACAACCCCCCTGACCAGGTCGACTGCCCAATCGACATGGGTGTCGACCTGGGTGCAAAAAACCCACTTTTGGGCCTGGGTGCATTCTGATGTACCTGGTCTCGTTTTCTGCCTAGATTCATCTGCCTAATCCTATATAAACCGCCCCTAGTCTCCTTCACTATTCACAAATCTTCTCTAACCTTATGCTGCAAAGATTCTTGGTGAACATGGCTTCTTCTCCTCCTCTTAATTAAATAATATGTAAAATAAATCAGGACGAGGAAGTGCTGCTCAAGACTTTCAAGAGGAGATTCAAAACAAGCAAGGATTCAAGTGAAGATTAAAACGACTGTTTTTCTACGAATCTCTGTAAGTCGGTTACTTTTTAGATTTGAACGTTTTCTCTGCTCGTGACATGAAATTAAAGGAATAAAAGAATATGCCAAATCTTTCTATTCGAATCAGTGCTTATATCTTTGGACCTAATTAAGAACTGTTATGATTCGATGACCAATAAGACTGTGACTATGCAACTATGGACCTTGAAACCATATGCCTCTTTGACAATGAACATTGCCTATGACTATGAACATTGCCTATGACTGTGACTCATGACTATGAGAATTATTTCCTTTGACTATGAACACAAGCCTATGCCTTTGCCTAGGAAACATAAACTATTGCCTATGACATAACAAGGACAACTGTGACTAAACACCTATGATTCATGACTAGGAAAGTGTTGCTTAAGTTCTGTGACTGTGAAATTGGGTCTAAACCTGATTATCTATTCTGTCTATTCTTGATTTTCTTTGGATTTCGATCTTGGGAATTTACCTATTAAGTTAGGTCTACCCATGTCCTTGAACCTACATCGTTATTCAACCCTTTTTACATCATAACATTTTCAGATCTATAGGCCTTCGATGTTTTTAGATCAATTTATTTCAGTGTAATTCGTTAGGCCTGTAATTAGTAAATTATCATGCCAGTTATTATGTCTATCTTTTCATAGCATCTTTGGTTCATTCCTTTTTTATCTACGAATCTAGATTTATCTATAATCTTGATTGAATCACGATTATAAGAACGATGGGAATACGATTTGGGCAAAATATGAAATTTACTAAAACGAAGTTATAAACTTGGAAATTGGCATAAATTAGAACATGTATTATGGCATGTTTATAAAAATGCAAATTGGATAAATTTGACATGAATTATAGGATGTGTAATTTGAATCTAGTATTGACTTGTAAATCTAGCATTTACATGAACTGTGAACTAGAAATATTAAGTCTAGTTTGACATGAACTGTAATTAGAATGTTAAATCAGAATTGGATTAGCTAATTTGGCATAATAAGTATATTGGCATAAATTAGAAATTGGCCATAATTGTGAGTAATTGTCATGCTTAGCAAAATCATGGTTAGTGACACTTAATTCGGTATAGTTTACATACCAAAAAGCATAAATATGATATAGAGGGGAAAATGGGCCATAATAATAAATGTTGACAATTTACATTAAAAGAGTAATTATGAAATAAGTAAATTAGGAATAATTTACTTATAGAATTTGTCCTAAATGAGAAAATGTAAATTTAGACAAATTAAAGGTTTATTAACGACATCTCTTTTAATAACACACCAGAAAGTTCTAGGGTGACAGAGAGGATAATGTCTAGGCCTGGGTTTGGAAAATACAAGTTTCCTGCTCTCCCTGGCTATCCCTAACTGATCCGACGGACGGGATGGTTACTTTCAAAACCTGATTTGAAAATTAATCAAAACCCTTTTAAAATTAGAAAACACGAATATGCCTAACCCGAGGTTAGACTGAGTTGCGATGTAAACCTGCCCGGAACCAACCGGCACATCCAGTATTCGCAACAATATCTGTCTAATGTGAGTGGTCGCGACATTAATTTATTTTGTTAAAGCTAGAATGAGAATGGTAGGGTTAAGTTAACTAAAACACCTAACCAATTCAACATGATAACTAAACCGATGGGTGGGGTTAGGTTCATACAGACACTTAACACAGTTATGTTAGAATGGGAGGGTTAAGTCCATAGGAACACTTAACCAACTTAACACAGTTAAGCTTGAATGGGAGGGTTAAGTCCATAGGAACACTTAACCAAACTTAACATCATAACAAGACAAGATTTGTAGGGGTTAAGTAACTAAGAAAACACTTAGCCAAATTAACATGATAACTAGACTAGAGGTTGGGGTTAAGTAAAATTTAATACACTTAGCCAATTTGATATGTTAGATGGACTAGACCGTAGGGTTAAGTAAACCTGAACACTTAACCATCAGATTGTGATAAATGAATAGGGTTAAGTCTAAAACATGAAGGGATAATACTTAACCATTAATAAAGTGTTAGTTAAAACAGATGGGCAAGGTTAAGTTAAAAAGGAACACTTAACCAATACAGGATGAATGAACAGGGTTAAGTAATAAGAAATACTTAACCAATATAACTTGGTTTGTGGTAGGGTTAAGTCAACATGAATTATTGATAACACTTAACCAGTTTATCAGGATAAATGACGAGGGTTAAGTTAGCTTGAATTGACTAAGGACACTTAACCAATCCAAATTGACGAGAAAGAGAACTAAGTAGTAAACCATAGTTAAAAGGAGCTAAGTAGTAAACCTTAGTTAAGAAAACAACGATTCTGTAAACTAAGTGGTAAACCTTAGTTAGCAAAACTAAGTAGTAATTCTTAGTATAACATGGGAAGGAGAGAACGTCCGTCTGATTAAAACGAAGGCTCCAACGAATTGGGTTACGAAGTCCGAGGCTTCGAGGGGACGTGAGGGTACTCTTGGTATCCCTCTGTGAGGCTATAGATGATCCTCCTGGGCTCACAGAGGTTAAGGTCTGCGGTAGAAGAACCAAGGGTATGCATTGGTTGCAAAATATGGCAACCTAAAGACTAGGATGGACCAGCGTGATTCGGCGAGAAACCGGTAGACCTGTGATAGCAACTCGTCGTCTACTATCCATCTTGAGTCAATCGAGATACGCGAAGTGGAAAGGCGGAGAACTCCAAAAGACCATATACTTGCTATCTAGTTATGGGTGAGGATGGCCATAGGTTAGTGGGGGCATGAGGGGCCTGCGTATAGTTCTCATTTTTCAAGGTGTGGCTTTCATTATTTGAGGGAGGGGTCAAGTGGGACCATAGCCACTGGAATAAAAACAGACCTTAGCATCTGCATCGGCAGATATCTGAAAGCTCCCGACTGAGTTCTGTGTTTCTTGATTTGCCCTGCCAAAGGACTCGGGCCGCACATTACAGGATATGTGCATCTAGACAAGCGATAACGATTCGCGATACATGCGTAGGGAAGTCTAGGAACATATACCACTCTAGGTAGTGTGTCCTAGACTTGGGGGCATCGTTCGATAGGTACCATAATCCCTAGTTGGACTAGGTGGCATAAACCCTGAATCCGAGGAGCGTTCAGCAGGTAGCGTAAACTCTAGTTGAATCTAGAAAGCACTTGATAGAAAACCCAAGATTAGATCTAGGTAATAAATAAGAAATGTATGCCTGAAGGCAACGGAACTCACTACAACAAAAAACACTTTTTGCAACAGGCGATATCTGTTGCAGTAGACCTATTGCAACAGGCCTGTGCCTATTGGTATAGCCGAAGTTGCCAAAAGTCCGCAACATTTTCTGCCCGTTGCAATAAGATGTTGCAGTATACTTTTTTGCAACAACCTTTTGCTGTTGCAACATATCATTTTGCAACAGTATATGCCTGTTGCGATAGATCCATAAATCTATAAAAAAAATACAGCTTATAGATATTACATATTATACTTATTTGTTTTAGTAATAGTGTATATCAAAAAATGAAATAAACAAATAAAAATTTTATTTTAACAATGTTTTAAAAGTACAAACAATTACAACAAAATTTTCTATAGTTTTCATACACCATTCATGTATAACAATTCCTTCCCTCACACAACACATTTTTTTTCAAATAGAGTATTTTCTAATCATATTTCTACTCTATCATACATATACTACAACAAGAGAACAAATATCATCAGTTTACTAGAATAAATCTGCAGTTCATGCTCCAAGTTTGCTGTCGATCATGAACTTGACATTCTTCCAAGAAACTAAACTTCCTCTACCGCCAACTTACAGTATTATTTTCACAACATATCCTCTTTAGAACACTACTGCAAAAACCTCTTAATGGATGTCCTTACATCTGTCGCATCAAGAATGTATTAAATGAGGTCCTATAAAGGATGTATGCAATTGTAAACTTATATACCTTCAATTTTTTTTTCAGGAATAGTATTTCTTGCACTGAGATAGAATTGCCACATCTTTTTGTAAGCAGCATTCATTGAAGCTTCGGCAAACGCATGGACGGATTGCGGCATATTTGTATGAACAAAATCTGAAATCAATATATTATAAAAACATATAATCTGACAGCTTTATGTTGTTCATTGATCACATAAATTCTAACTACCTTTGATTCCATTATGGGTATTGTCTTTCTATGATGGCTCGTTTGCTTATGATTTTAAATGACTTCAGAATATTCATATGCTTTGCTCACTATAGAAGTCACTATAGCATTAAAAAGGTTATACTTTACTGAACAACTTATCTGCTACTTTCAGTTACCATAAAGTGAAGTCATTCATAAAGTGAAGTCATCTTCAATGGATTGATCATCCTCCAAAACCCACTAATACAAGGAACTTCACTACTGTACAATACAAACGTAGATGACAAATTGACAATCGTAACATAGACTAGTCTTATTTAGTTAACAAGTTCTACGGAATCTTAATGCTATTGTTTAGGCATGCGTCTACGTCAATTTTTTTACTTGTTGATCATATCTCTAATTATAGGTATTGTATAACGTAACAACAGTTGTATCAGTAAGTAAAACAGTACCTGAAAATACAGGTATACTTCATGGTGAGCTATACTTCATCGTGAATACGTGGGATTTCCGAAAATTCTGAAATGGAACCTTGTACAGATTGATGAGCCACGTCGTTGTTCCATGTCCACGTACATATTGATGTTCATGTTATACTTCATGGTGGCTGTTTTCTTCTGACCACCTGAGATCCCCCTTCTCATCTCATCTCCTACAATGATATCGGCACACTCTTTCAAGCCAACAATCTAGAGAGAAACGGTATTTTGAAATTAGTATGCAACCAAACTCCACAAAAAAAGATCCCCCTTCTCATCTCATCTCCTACAATGATATCGGCACACTCTTTCAAGCCAAGAATCTAGAGAGAAATGGTATTTTGAAATTAGTATGCAACCGAACTCCACAAAAAAA
Source organism: Allium sativum (assembly GCA_030737875.1). NCBI lineage: Eukaryota > Viridiplantae > Streptophyta > Magnoliopsida > Asparagales > Amaryllidaceae > Allium > Allium sativum. The sequence goes on along the minus strand of JASFAX010000020.1, from coordinate 34,444,435 downwards.
AAGCAGTACAAATCACATTAGTGTGGATCATGCATAACTTCATCATTTCATGGCCAAAGCAACAAATGCAGGTTGTATTGCTCAATACGTTTACAATTCATAACTATCAACATCATTGATCCTCTTATAATATCCAGTTTCCATATTATAATGTTACCTTTATTCCAAGGAAGGAAAACATATTATATCTTCGTAATTGAAATCTTTTTCTAGCATAACCTCATAACTAAATGATAAAAATTTATAATCATATAACATAAGTACCATTTGGACAAACAATATATACCTCCAATTTTCATTTGTTAAACTTTTATTTATTTGTCAAACTCGTACACTTTTAATTGTCCATTGTGATGGGTTCAGTTATAAAAAAAATTACCATCGGCTGACCTTTTTCACAATTTAGATTATAGATGAATGCACCATATTGATGGTAGATTAATTAGTTACAGATGGAAAAGGATAACAAAAGAGTATGTCAAATGAATTTACTTGGTGTAAATGTTACGCAAACTACAAGATAGTCCATGATTTTTATGTGTGGTAGTAGTAAATTTGCAGTATAGAACTATTGATAGTTATTGAGAAAGAGAAAATGACGCCCATTCATCAAAGGTTTTGTGTTTACCAATAACTGACATGTTTCACTATTGAAGGGGAAAACTATATATAACTGAGGTAGCACAATATATTAATATCCATTTCCAATTGCTACATGGTGATTGACACTAAATCAGTGATTATGCAAGAAGATTTAGTATGAATAATAGCTATATACTTGTTTTCAAAGCTAAACTGAAAGCACTCAATTTGGATTATGCTAAAGTTAAAAATATATCGATGCCTCAATGTTGTTCATGCAGGCGAAGAACCAAACGATAGATGAAGGCAAAACTGATTTTGATGGAGGTAATTTAATAGACAGTGTATTTATGGAGATTATTGATAAATAAGTTGTACCCATAGACATATAAATCACAAAAAAATGAATAACAGAAGGATCCATTTTATTAATCATACAGCATCATGAAATCATCGACACCCAGTTCGGACATTTCACTGAAACTAAGAAAAATACATGTACAGTATTCTAAAGACCAAGATACTAGCAAAATCTGACCAAACGAAGAGTTTTCTTCATTAATGATAGATCCCTTTTCCGCTCAATAATATTTATAATTTAATATTATAAAAAGGGGAGCGATCGCCTTTACCTTGTCGGGTCTGAACTGGCACAGACTCCACGCCACCATTGAACTCAGTCATGAGCCACCACAAACAGCTTCGATTTGATTTTCAATTAGGTATTTGAATCTGGAAATAAGCAAACAATAAGAAATCGAGGATTTTAATAAAATAAAACCTGCTCCTGAGAAAGAGAATCGATTAAGGCAATGACATCGATGCTTGGTGAATCAGTATCACCATACCCACGCAAGTCCGGTACGACACACCGGTACCCTAAGCATGAAAGCACAAGAAGCTGGTGGCGCCACGTGTACCATAGTTTGGGGAATCTATGCACGAAGAGGATTATCGGACCAGACTTTCATTTTTCTGCAATAAGCTTGAACGGTCATGGGAAAAACTAAAATGAGATCTGAGTCTGGGATCTGGAAATTCTGAAATGTGAAGGTGAGAAGGGGATCTGGAAACTTCGGACGATTTGGATAATTGGGTCTGTGAGGGTGAAAAAGGGAAATGAAATTTTGTGGGAATGGGGCGCGCGTATACCGCTACAATCCAAAATGTACTTGGATTTAGAGCCACAAAGTTGGGTTGAACTGTAAAAATCTGGTATTATTTTGTGTAATCCAAAATTGTAAACCTTGGTAAAATTACTGAATAATATTATTGAATATAAGTATCAATTTATAATAATTAAATTTTATTATCAATTAATAACATTATTAAATTGTAATCTTAACTATTATGTAATTACTAATGGTCAATTATTTAGTAATTATTATGAATATTTTATTAATTATTTAATACTATGAATATTTTATTAATTAATAAAAATTTGTTGTTAATTAGATTTATTTATTATTAAATGTAGGTAATAGTTAAATATAATTTATACCCTATTAACAACTAACCGTGATAAATTAGTAAAATATTAATTCATATTAATTAATTATTGTTACTTAAATACTTATTATGTTACAACTAAATATTACTTATTACTTAGTATTTTTGTAGTAACTATGCTTACCAAATGTTAATTATCAGTAAATTAGCAATTACTAATATTTAATTATCACTTATAATTATCAATTTGTAATACTTAAATTTTATTATTAACTGATATTTATTAAATATTAATCTCAATTATTATATAATTACTAGTAGTTAATCATTCAGTAGTAACTATTTAAAGTTAATCATTAAAAGTTAATCATTAAAAGCTGATACTAATTTTTAGTATTATGTTTTTTCCAACTAGCTTTACCCATTGTAAAAAAATACAGTTTTTGCAAGAGGCGAAAACAGTTGCTAAATATATTTATTCGCAACTGGCATGGAAGCACAGTTGCAAATAATACATGTGTTGCAACTGTTATGAAAGCACATTTGCTAAAAGCATGTTTTTGCAACAGGAAAAGAAGCGCAGTTGCTAAAATATGCTTTTCGCAACAGGAAAAAAAGGCATGTTGCTAAATCTCACCTATTGCAACTGCTATAATAGGTCTGTTGCTAAATATTATTTACTGCAATTGTCATTTAAAGCCTGTTGCAAATAGCTAGTTGCAATAGGGTATTTTTCTTGTAGTGACTACAGGGATTGGGATCACGTTATCGTTACTAGTTGGGACACTAGTTAGGTGGTGCAGAGATATAGAAACCAGTATAACAAGGAAATAGCGAAGCGGCGAAAGTATTAGAGCATATCCAGTTTATCTTATCATAGCATATATTGTGATTAATCTTGTCTAATCTTGTTGACCCTATCATCAAGGTGTTATCTTGTATTCAGTTAATTCATGTCGTTTTGTTTTTCCATGTTCACATGCTAGAAGTAACTGCACTTACTCAGGCTTTATGTCTGACTCTGTTTTTCTTTCGTCTTCTTTTCTTCCGTTCCCCCCAGGTAGTAAAGGAGGGAATAGTATAACTCAGGTTAAGTTGGACTATCACTCTTTCCCAGCTTGAAGATTGGTCGAAGTTTTGCTAGGATTCTCTATTCAGATGCTATGGCTGGCTCTTGCTACATTGGGGAATATAAATGTTGTTTTATGCTTCTTTATTTTGTAGGACAGATGATACTCTAATATTGTAAAGAAATCGTTGTACAAACTATTTTATCAATAAAGCAAAGTTTTATTTTCCGCTGTTTTAATTTTTGTCTGTCTTGTAATTCATCTGCATCTTTTACCTTAAAATGCTCCACAGAACTTAGTGCAGACACTAACGGATGTGGGGTGTTACAGGTGATGTTAAGTAAATTTAGAAACACTTAACTAATATAACTTGATTTATGGAAAGGTTAAGTTAAAATAAGAGAGCAACACTTAACCAAAGTAACATGACATGTAGGTGGGTTAAGTTAACTTAAATTGATTGATGACACTTAACCAATACAACAAGATGAATAAGTGTGGTTAAGTTAACAAGAAACACTTGACCAATATAACTTGATGAACGAACGGGATTAAGTTAATAGGAAACACTTAACCGATTCAACATGATAAGTAAGGAGGGTCAAGTTAATAAGAAATGCTTAACCAACATGACATTATGAATAAGTGGGTTAAGTTAACATGAGCGGGCAACACTTAACTAATATGGCGTAATGTGCGAGAGGGTTAAGTACATATCGGGTTGGTGGGTAATATTAGTAATGTAGGCCCACAAAATTTAACCATTAAATAAACATGCTTGAATCAGTGGAAGGGTTAAGTACATATCGGGTTGGTGGGCAATATTAGTAAATATAAGCCCACAAAACTTAACTATTAAACAAACATGCTTGAATCGATGGGAGGGTTAAGTACATATCGTGTAGGTGGGTAATATTAGTACATATAGGCCCATAAAACTTAACCGTTTATTAAAAATGCTTGAATCGATGGGAGGGTTAATACATATCGGTTGGTGGGTAATATTAGTAAATATAGGCCCACAGACTTAACCAATAGGAAACCCTAGTAACAGGGACCCATTTCAGTAGTAACCCACATTGATGTATCATGGTAACCTGAACTAGGATGGGTGGGGCACGATTACTAGGCTGATTATAAGCGGTCAAAGTAGCGGCAGAGGGTACGTCAGCGTAGGTTCCGACGGTTCACGGGTGTACACATGCTCCGAAGTGGGAAAAAGCAGGCACTGGGTACCGGTAGTTATACACTGTGCATCTTGAATCGCGTCGGGTCGCTATCATAAGGATTGATACACCTTATGGTGGGACCAGCACAGGGTATCTACACGCAAGAGAGGGCCGATTTACATAGACAGATGAACCATGAATACAAGTAGGGAGCCGATCAATAGGGTAGTAAGGGTACATCTAACATGTTCATGGCAATTAGGCCAATTGAGGTGGAATCCTCACGTTAGATGTACACCTAAAGGCTACCACAATTACGGGGGTTGGGATCACGATTATCATTTTATACAGATTACTAGTTGGGACACTAGTTAGGTGGTGCAGAGATAAATATAGAAATCGGATTAATAGAGTAGTAGCGAAGTAGAGAAAAGTTGAAGCACATTTAGTTCACCTTACACTTATCTTGTCATTAGTTACCTTGTTTTTATGGTATTGTCCTATTTTCGGTTTATTCATGTCATGATATTTTATCTTGTTTGCATGTTGAAAGTGTAACAACCCGTATTTCAATAACATGTTAAAACGAGAATCAAGGCAGAATTTAATTTTAAATTCTGAATCAAGTAAAACGGGCTATGCCATTGCGTTCGTCTCGGAAAAATACGCGAAATAGAGTCCGAGTTTTCGAGAATAGGAGTCCGTATGATCCGTTTAAGGCCCAAAGAAGATTTCTGGAAATTTGAATTTCGGAAACAGTTTTGGAAATCAGAAATGGGGCCAGGCGGGAATTTTCCCGCCAAAGCCCATGTCGACAGGGGAGTCGACAGGGCTGTCGACACCCCTGGACCCCAAGTCGACAGGGCTGTCGACTTGGGTGTCGACTGGGTCCAAAAACACAACTCCGTGTTTTGTGGCCTGGTGCACCTGGATGCAATCTTGGTCTGGTCTGATGGGCCTGTGACGATTTCTGTGGTCTAGATTAATCCTAGATCTAATCCTAGGGCCTAAAACTATCCTAATCTCTATAAAAATACCCTAAACCTAATCTAAATCCCTAAAAATAAAACCTAGCAACTAAGTGCTGCAAAAATCAACATTGATCATGGCCTCCATCTCAAATCCCTAGAGCCTATGCACTCAAATCAAGTTCAAATCAAAAGGTGCAAGTTTGCTACACCAAATGAAGGCCAAATCAACGTTGTTATGCGAGTTCCATGATGATTCTTCAACAAAGGAGGCACCTTTCTTAGCCAAGATGATTCATGCTTCTTTGCCTAGGCCTAACTATGTAAGTTCTAGCTACTTTTGGATCAAAACGGTATTTTTAATGTTGACATGGGATAAAATGAGGCTAAACATGATTATGCGAACCTATATGAACCTTACCATGCCTCTTGTGTTCATATTTATGATTTTAGGCCATGTGAGTGACTTAATCATGCCTCTCATGCTATGCATAACCTAGTTTAACTTGCAAGTTTGGATTTTATGCATGAAATGCTAGCATGAACCTTTAGGAACCACTTTATGTGTGTAACATTGGCTAAGACAAGATTTTGGTGCTTATGCATGTTTATGAACCCAAACCCCTTATGGTAACATGCAAGTTTGTGGCCAAATCCTTTATGAGATTATGCATGCTCGTGGCCAATCCCCTCTTTTAAGTTGTGCATGTTTATGGCCAAATCCTTTTTGATAATATGCATGTTTGTGGCCAAATTACCTTATGACACTATGCATGTTTATGGCCAATCCCTTTATGATGTTATGCATGTGGAAGCCAAGCCCTTTTTGGCATCATGCATGTTTTGAGACCAATATGTGACATAGTATCCTTACTATGTTGACTCGCTTTGCTTGCGTTGGGAAAACACGATTTTGGGTAGTTAGATAAACATGAACATGTCGCAAAATCTTAACTTGAATATGACATGTGTTTATACTTGAAAATATGACTTGAAAGATAACATGGAAGTTGACATGTAAGTATGCATAAAAACATGAGCTTGGGAATTTACCTATTAAGTTAGGTCTACCCTTTGGGAATTTACCTATTAAGTTAGGTCTACCCAAATGCTTGAAAAACTTGTAACATGTTTTTGGAGACATGATGAACTTAGATAATATAAGAATGGCCAACTCGAGGTTGGGTTGAGTTTGCAACGTAAAACTACCCGGAACCGACCGGCCTAACTAGTAGTTGCAAACAATAGGACCCAATGTGAGAAGTTGGTCATGTCGCGCTTAAGACCCGAGGTTAGACTAGGTTGTGGTGTAAATCTACCCGGACCCGCCCGGCTTAACTAGTAACCACAACAAGGTCTAATGTGAGAGGTTGAGGGTGCATCAATTAAATTAATGCCACATAATAGGGTTAAGTTAATTTGATTAATGAGGCTTAACCAAATATGATATGGACAAATGGGTTAAGTAATTTGATTAGGCTAATGATACTTAACAAAACATGATAAGCTTGGGTAGGTTAAGTAACTTGATTTGCCTAATGACACTTGACCATTTTTATACGACTAGTGGACGAGATTAAGTTAACCAACACTTAATCAATCCAACACGATAACGTGATAAGGCTAAGTAAATTTTCTTAATGACACTTAACCGTATAATACAGTTAATGGATGGGGTTAAGATTAGGCTTAACTAATCTAAACATGGTAATCGGATGGGGTTAAGTTAGCCTAGACTTAATTAATCCAACATGGTAATTTAACGGGGTTAAGTTAAACACTTAACTAATTTAACACGATGATTTGACGAGGCTAAGTGATCTATACTTAACCAATCTAACTCGTTAATTTGATGAGGTTAAGTTAATCTATACTTAACCAATCTAACGTGAAAACATGATAAGGCTAAGTCACGAATCACTTGAATACGCTTGACCGATTTGATGACAAGGTCAAGTTAAATTGTATAATTAACCAATCTAAAATGATACTTAGACGAGGTTAAGTCATGGATTCCTTGATATACTTAACCAACTTGACACATGGCTTGTAGGGTTAAGTCTTGGACTTGTATACTTAGCCAATTTTGACATGGTTTGTAGACGGGCTAAGTTATGAACTTAAGTGACACTTAACCCATTAGATAAACCCTAATTCGGAGGATTAGGTAAATAACCATAATTAACAAGGATTATGGAAATAAGGCTAAGTGGTAAACCTTAGTTAAGGGAAACTAAGTAATAATTCTTAGTCAAGGAAATTTGGACCATTTCTTAGATAAATTAGTAACCCGATACGTTAGGTCAACGTTTAAGTATGCGTGTAGGAGCAGGCTATCTAATTTAGATAAAGGCTCCAACGAACTGGGTAACGAAGCAGCGGCTTCGGGGAACGTGAGGATATTCTTGGGATCCCTCTGTGAGCTGCCAGGTCATTATACTAGGCTCACGAGAGGTTGAGGTCTGCGGTAGAAGAACCAAGAATATGCCTTGGTTGCTATGCGAGCGACCTAAAGACTGGGGTGGATAGCAGTGAGTCGGCGAATACATAAGGTGCCCGAGATAGCAAGTTCGTCGATCATCTACCATCTTGAGTCAAGCGTGTACGTACGGAAAGGCAGGGAACACCCAATAGACCATAATTGCTATCTAATTATGGGTGAGGTAGGCCGTAGGATGTGGGCTGGCCGGAGTGTAGTTCTCATGCAAGATTTTCTCTTGTGTTGCCTTTCACTAGTTGAGGGAGGGGTCTCGTGGGACCATAGCCACGTGTAGAAAAGCAGACCTTAGTATCTGCATCGGCAGATAAATCTAAAGCTCCCGACCGAGTCCTGTATTTCTTGGTTTGCCCTGTGACAGGACTCGGATGGCACGATGTGATACATGTGCATACAGTTATAGAAAAACGATTCACGATGAATGCGTGGGAAAAAGGGCGCGGTTGAGGGTTAGCGTAATCCCTAGTGGCCTAGGTAGTTTAACCCAAACAGAAATACGAAAGCGTGCAATAGGTAAGCGTAATCCCTAGTGGTGCTAGGTGGCGTAAGTCTTAGTAGTTCAAACGATGATTCATATGGAAGAGCCTAGCTAGAACAAGGGTGACAGTCTAAACGATTTCAAGGATAATACGACATGAGGAAGCCTGTACAAGGTACGGCAAAGGACTGAACTTATATACATGGAAAGAAACATATGATTTGAGTAACCTAAATATGCGATATTAGGTTGACATGGACCATTACACGACTTTGAGCACGGGACATTCATGGTTAACACATGACGCGGGTAGGGATACTAGTACGAGAGGTGCAGAGCAAATATACATGTTAGGACTAAGAAGAATGTACATAATAGATACCGTGGGATGTTAGACAGGGTAGATACCTTGGGATAATGTACTTGATAGAAACCTGACGATGTGATACCTCGATTTATCAGGACACCGTGGTTTATCATGATACCTTAGTTTAGCTTGCTACAGTAGTTCAGCCTGTTACCCCGATTTAGTTTATCTATCTTGTAGTCATCTTTATGTTTACTTTCAGTTTATGCATGTCATGTTACCTTTACCTGTTTTTATACTGGAGGTAGATAGGACTTACTCAGTCTTTTTGACTGACCCGTTTTGTTTCGCCTCTTTTCTTCCGTTTCCCCCCCCCCCCCAGGTTTCAGGGAGGAAACAATGCTGTTTAGTTCGGACTTCTTCTGCTTGAAGGTCATCATGGATGGCTTGGACTTCTCTTGGCTATGGCTACTTTACTGTTTTACTTGGGGAATAATTTATTTAAAAGTCTTGATGCTTCTTTACTATTGCAAGACAGGTTTTGATGTACTCTGATGTAAAAGGCTTTAGACCTTATTTATTCATGTTATGAAAGTTTGATTTTACTTCCGCTATTTATATATGTTCTGTCTTGTAATATTTCTGTGCATGTTTACCAATAATGCCCCTCTAAAGCTAGTGCATTCCTTTGCGAGTGACCCTAGCGGAGGCGGGGTGTTACATTTGGTATCAGAGCAGAAGGTTACCAGACTGGGCAAAAGCTTTTAAAGACCTTCGGAAAATTATTTGAAAAACCGTTTACAAAGAAGCATTTTTCAAGAAAATTTTCTTTTTAAAAAAAAAGAAAAAAGAAAAAAGGCTATTCCCCAAAGGCCAATAGCATCATCCTTGTTTCCTTGATTTAATCTCTTTTCCTTTCTTTCCTCCATCTGTAGTCACGGTGGTTTTGACTGCGACTAGTCTTTCTAGCTACGTAAGTGTCTCCCATACGATGGAGGTGGTTCTCGAGAGACCGTTGCAGAGTTATGCATGAAAGGATAGTAAGAACAAGGATAAAGGATACGAGCTCAGGGATAAGCAACATGTTGATATGGCTGAGTCCTAAAAGGAGGGAGAAAGATGAACAATGAAACCCATGACGAGAGGGTACCTTTGGCATAGTGAAACGGGATAGATAGTTAAGTAGCATGGGACAAGGACAAGATCATTAGGAGGGCAATAGTATGCTCTCATTTCTAGGGTAACGATCTTGTTAAAGGTTTAGCTTTTCTTCTCTATCATCCTGTCGGGACTTTGTTTTGATCACCGTATCTTTTAAGTCCTCTTCGATAGTTGAGTCTCTGCACCTTAGTACTAGCGTAGTAGAGAATCCCGCTTTTGTCTCAAGTCCTATTGGAAGATCGGTCCATTTATTCATAGCTTGTTTGGATTTGAGAATGTCTATATCAAGTGTTGAGCTTGGAAATAATGCTTATGTTTATAAGTTGTGGATGGATTCTAGGGATGAAGTGGTTATCCAGTAAGGGGTGCCACTCTCGGTTTTAGAAGGAGGGTAGTTAGAACCTTGGCTTGCTTTGGTAATACCCTCGAAGTCTCGTGTAACCTTTTGGGTTCTGTCATGGCTAGTTACCTAGAATCCCAGGATGCAGTTATTGGTAATCCGTTTGAATAGAATTCGCCGCTAAGGCGGACGGTTCGTTTCGATTATGTATGAGTTATGGGAATCACCCTAGTAAGGACTCTTGGAAATTTGGATTGGCATCGGAAAACGAGATCCGGAATTCACTAGTGAGTTTTGGAGAGCTGGCTTGAGTATGTAGATATGGTTGAGCCAAGTATACTAGGGAAAGAATAAGTGCAAGTGGAACGAGAGGCGACGAGGAAATGAGTTCCAACTCATGTTATGGAAACAGGAAGTAAGAAGCTGCGAAATCGTGAAGTAAAAGGGGCGGTCAGGGCACGATGGAACTAAGCTCAAGGTAATGCGACGCAGGAGACTGAAGACTAAATACGTGCATGATATCTCTTTTAGGAATATATCCTCGACCCCTGTTTTCTGTTGAGCTTGCTTGTAGGCTATCTTTTATGGATATCCTCTTGGTCCTGTTTCTGTTACAAACCCCGTAAGAAGTTTGTTTTGTTTATCTTCTCGATCCTATTTTAGGGAATCTTAGGTAGAACCGTATGGATGTAAACATGTATTTGAAACATGTTATGGTTGATATGGTTGCAAATGATTGCAAGTGGTTGCTCGTGGATGCGCGAATACACGTTAGATACTAGATTGACGCGATCACATTTCATGTTGCATATACACGAGTATTTATACTTGTTTATGGATGAAATTGAATGTGTTACCATGTGGACGTTGCATATGGATGAATGTTTATGCACGCATATAGTGTATATATATGACTAGGACTATTTGCATACATGTTGGATTCATGGCACTATACATATTTTTGCATTAGGAAGATTATCCAGGCCTGATCATTAGCATTAGCTAAGGAACAAGTACACACACGTTTTGCATATATCCATACAGCATTAGAAATCATCTAAGGACAATGATTGCTTGTGGATGATGTTTTGAGTAGATGGATGATGGATGGTAGGATATGTTCTTCCTAACTTAGAGATTTCGGGGACGAAATCCTAAAAGGTGGGGAGAATGTAACAACCCGTATTTCAATAACATGTTAAAACGAGAATCAAGGCAGAATTTAATTTTAAATTCTGAATCAAGTAAAACGGGCTATGCCATTGCGTTCGTCTCGGAAAAATACGCGAAATAGAGTCCGAGTTTTCGAGAATAGGAGTCCGTATGATCCGTTTAAGGCCCAAAGAAGATTTCTGGAAATTTGAATTTCGGAAACAGTTTTGGAAATCAGAAATGGGGCCAGGCGGGAATTTTCCCGCCAAAGCCCATGTCGACAGGGGAGTCGACAGGGCTGTCGACACCCCTGGACCCCAAGTCGACAGGGCTGTCGACTTGGGTGTCGACTGGGTCCAAAAACACAACTCCGTGTTTTGTGGCCTGGTGCACCTGGATGCAATCTTGGTCTGGTCTGATGGGCCTGTGACGATTTCTGTGGTCTAGATTAATCCTAGATCTAATCCTAGGGCCTAAAACTATCCTAATCTCTATAAAAATACCCTAAACCTAATCTAAATCCCTAAAAATAAAACCTAGCAACTAAGTGCTGCAAAAATCAACATTGATCATGGCCTCCATCTCAAATCCCTAGAGCCTATGCACTCAAATCAAGTTCAAATCAAAAGGTGCAAGTTTGCTACACCAAATGAAGGCCAAATCAACGTTGTTATGCGAGTTCCATGATGATTCTTCAACAAAGGAGGCACCTTTCTTAGCCAAGATGATTCATGCTTCTTTGCCTAGGCCTAACTATGTAAGTTCTAGCTACTTTTGGATCAAAACGGTATTTTTAATGTTGACATGGGATAAAATGAGGCTAAACATGATTATGCGAACCTATATGAACCTTACCATGCCTCTTGTGTTCATATTTATGATTTTAGGCCATGTGAGTGACTTAATCATGCCTCTCATGCTATGCATAACCTAGTTTAACTTGCAAGTTTGGATTTTATGCATGAAATGCTAGCATGAACCTTTAGGAACCACTTTATGTGTGTAACATTGGCTAAGACAAGATTTTGGGGCTTATGCATGTTTATGAACCCAAACCCCTTTATGGTAACATGCAAGTTTGTGGCCAAATCCTTTATGAGATTATGCATGCTCGTGGCCAATCCCCTCTTTTAAGTTGTGCATGTTTATGGCCAAATCCTTTTTGATAATATGCATGTTTGTGGCCAAATTACCTTATGACACTATGCATGTTTATGGCCAATCCCTTTATGATGTTATGCATGTGGAAGCCAAGCCCTTTTTGGCATCATGCATGTTTTGAGACCAATATGTGACATAGTATCCTTACTATGTTGACTCGCTTTGCTTGCGTTGGGAAAACACGATTTTGGGTAGTTAGATAAACATGAACATGTCGCAAAATCTTAACTTGAATATGACATGTGTTTATACTTGAAAATATGACTTGAAAGATAACATGGAAGTTGACATGTAAGTATGCATAAAAACATGAGCTTGGGAATTTACCTATTAAGTTAGGTCTACCCTTTGGGAATTTACCTATTAAGTTAGGTCTACCCAAATGCTTGAAAAACTTGTAACATGTTTTTGGAGACATGATGAACTTAGATAATATAAGAATGGCCAACTCGAGGTTGGGTTGAGTTTGCAACGTAAAACTACCCGGGACCGACCGGCCTAACTAGTAGTTGCAAACAATAGGACCCAATGTGAGAAGTTGGTCATGTCGCGCTTAAGACCCGAGGTTAGACTAGGTTGTGGTGTAAATCTACCCGGACCCGCCCGGCTTAACTAGTAACCACAACAAGGTCTAATGTGAGAGGTTGAGGGTGCATTAATTAAATTAATGCCACATAATAGGGTTAAGTTAATTTGATTAATGAGGCTTAACCAAATATGATATGGACAAATGGGTTAAGTAATTTGATTAGGCTAATGATACTTAACAAAACATGATAAGCTTGGGTAGGTTAAGTAACTTGATTTGCCTAATGACACTTGACCATTTTTATACGACTAGTGGACGAGATTAAGTTAACCAACACTTAATCAATCCAACACGATAACGTGATAAGGCTAAGTAAATTTTCTTAATGACACTTAACCGTATAATACAGTTAATGGATGGGGTTAAGATTAGGCTTAACTAATCTAAACATGGTAATCGGATGGGGTTAAGTTAGCCTAGACTTAATTAATCCAACTTGGTAATTTAACGGGGTTAAGTTAAACACTTAACTAATTTAACACGATGATTTGATGAGGCTAAGTGATCTATACTTAACCAATCTAATTCGTTAATTTGATGAGGTTAAGTTAATCTATACTTAACCAATCTAACGTGAAAACATGATAAGGCTAAGTCACGAATCACTTGAATACGCTTGACCGATTTGATGACAAGGTCAAGTTAAATTGTATAATTAACCAATCTAAAATGATACTTAGACGAGGTTAAGTCATGGATTCCTTGATATACTTAACCAACTTGACACATGGCTTGTAGGGTTAAGTCTTGGACTTGTATACTTAGCCAATTTTGACATGGTTTGTAGACGGGCTAAGTTATGAACTTAAGTGACACTTAACCCATTAGATAAACCCTAATTCGGAGGATTAGGTAAATAACCATAATTAACAAGGATTATGGAAATAAGGCTAAGTGGTAAACCTTAGTTAAGGGAAACTAAGTAATAATTCTTAGTCAAGGAAATTTGGACCATTTCTTAGATAAATTAGTAACCCGATACGTTAGGTCAACGTTTAAGTATGCGTGTAGGAGCAGGCTATCTAATTTAGATAAAGGCTCCAACGAACTGGGTAACGAAGCAGCGGCTTCGGGGAACGTGAGGATATTCTTGGGATCCCTCTGTGAGCTGCCAGGTCATTATACTAGGCTCACGAGAGGTTGAGGTCTGCGGTAGAAGAACCAAGAATATGCCTTGGTTGCTATGCGAGCGACCTAAAGACTGGGGTGGATAGCAGTGAGTCGGCGAATACATAAGGTGCCCGAGATAGCAAGTTCGTCGATCATCTACCATCTTGAGTCAAGCGTGTACGTACGGAAAGGCAGGGAACACCCAATAGACCATAATTGCTATCTAATTATGGGTGAGGTAGGCCGTAGGATGTGGGCTGGCCGGAGTGTAGTTCTCATGCAAGATTTTCTCTTGTGTTGCCTTTCACTAGTTGAGGGAGGGGTCTCGTGGGACCATAGCCACGTGTAGAAAAGCAGACCTTAGTATCTGCATCGGCAGATAAATCTAAAGCTCCCGACCGAGTCCTGTATTTCTTGGTTTGCCCTGTGACAGGACTCGGATGGCACGATGTGATACATGTGCATACAGTTATAGAAAAACGATTCACGATGAATGCGTGGGAAAAAGGGCGCGGTTGAGGGTTAGCGTAATCCCTAGTGGCCTAGGTAGTTTAACCCAAACCGAAATACGAAAGCGTGCAATAGGTAAGCGTAATCCCTAGTGGTGCTAGGTGGCGTAAGTCCTAGTAGTTCAAACGATGATTCATATGGAAGAGCCTAGCTAGAACAAGGGTGACAGTCTAAACGATTTCAAGGATAATACGACATGAGGAAGCCTGTACGAGGTACGGCAAAGGACTGAACTTATATACATGGAAAGAAACATATGATTTGAGTAACCTAAATATGCGATATTAGGTTGACATGGACCATTACACGACTTTGAGCACGGGACATTCATGGTTAACACATGACGCGGGTAGGGATACTAGTACGAGAGGTGCAGAGCAAATATACATGTTAGGACTAAGAAGAATATACATAATAGATACCGTGGGATGTTAGACAGGGTAGATACCTTGGGATAATGTACTTGATAGAAACCTGACGATGTGATACCTCGATTTATCAGGACACCGTGGTTTATCATGATACCTTAGTTTAGCTTGCTACAGTAGTTCAGCCTGTTACCCCGATTTAGTTTATCTATCTTGTAGTCATCTTTATGTTTACTTTCAGTTTATGCATGTCATGTTACCTTTACCTGTTTCTATACTGGAGGTAGATAGGACTTACTCAGTCTTTTTGACTGACCCGTTTTGTTTCGCCTCTTTTCTTCCGTTTCCCCCCCCCCCCCCCCAGGTTTCAGGGAGGAAACAATGCTGTTTAGTTCGGACTTCTTCTGCTTGAAGGTCATCATGGATGGCTTGGACTTCTCTTGGCTATGGCTACTTTACTGTTTTACTTGGGGAATAATTTATTTAAAAGTCTTGATGCTTCTTTACTATTGCAAGACAGGTTTTGATGTACTCTGATGTAAAAGGCTTTAGACCTTATTTATTCATGTTATGAAAGTTTGATTTTACTTCCGCTATTTATATATGTTCTGTCTTGTAATATTTCTGTGCATGTTTACCAATAATGCCCCTCTAAAGCTAGTGCATTCCTTTGCGAGTGACCCTAGCGGAGGCGGGGTGTTACAGAAAGATTCACTGGACTTACCAGAATTATGTCTGGCCTAGTTTGTTTTTCTCCTCTTTTCTTCCGTTTCCCCCCAGGTAGTCAGGGAGGGAATAGCTCAGCCTAACTTGGACCTCTTGTCTTTCCAAGCTTAAAGATTAGTTGGTTTGGACTCTCTCTCTTCCACTGCTATGGCTGGTTCATGCTTTATCAGGGAATATCATTTTTTTATGCTTCTTTTATTCTTGGAAGTTTTTAAATCAAGATAGAAGCTCTATGTATTACATTTAAGTATGATTGAGGGAATTGTTGTAAAAGCTTGACTGAATTAAGTTGTTTATAAAATGACTTTATTTTCCGCTGCTTTATTTGCCTGTCTTGTAATTTATCCGCATCATTTACCTATAATGGTCCACCGAAGTTAAGGCATTACCTCTATGAGTGACCTTAATGGATGTGGGGTGTTTCACTTGGTATCAGCGCTGAAGATTACCGGATCAGATAAAAGATTTGAAAAATTATTTTTGAAACGATTCTAAAAGAAGCATTTTCAAAAGAAAAGTTTTGTTTTAAAGGCATATTCCCCAAATCCATATGCACTATCTTTTTGATCCTCTGTTTGAATCCTTGGTTCCTTATTTCCTGAGTCTCCGGGGCTCTTGGCTTTCTGGGAGGTAACCTCATCGCGGCATGCTTCCGTAGGCTTGATGAGACCATGACATTAGTTAAAGGGCAAATAATCGCCCATCTTCCATCTATAGCCGCAGTAGTTTCACCTACGGCTAATTTTTCTTTCGAGCTTTGTAGGATTTTCCGTGCGATGAAGGCAGCTTTCAAAAGACCTGTCAACAATTTAAGCAAGGATGGAAAAGATGAGAATGAGGGAGTTTGGCTAAGGAGCACAAAACAAGGACGAAGAACTCATGAATATGGACTTGGTTCACAAAGGAGGGGAGGAAAGAATAGTAAAACCAAAAACAAGAGGAAGTATCTTTATTTTGGTATAACGGGTCGTATAATTAAGGAAAAAGGCAAGAACAAAAGGTAGGATTTTCCAAAAGGCAAGTGCATGATCTCACCACTAGCATACCTGAGAGAGAGGTAGTAAGGTTTCTGTTGAAAAGTTTAGTTTTTCTTCTTGATAATCCTGCTAGTACTCTTTTTGATTTTTGCACTTCGCATTCGTTTATATCTGCTTCAATAGTTGAGTCTCCGCACCCTAGAGCTTGTATAGTAGAGGATCCCATTATTGTCTCAAGTCCAATTTGTGGTTCGGCTCATTTATCTTGGTTTGTAAGGATTTGAGATATTTATATTTTTGTTTTCATGGGCTATGGGTTGATTCTAGGCATGGATTAGTTAGCTAGTAATTGTGAAAGGAGTGTAGTTAGACTTTCGACTTGCCTTGGGGATACCCTTGAAATTTCATGCGATCCTAAGGGATAAGTTTGTCTTAGCTACCTTAAATCACTTTATGTATTTATCGATGATTTTCGATTCGTTAGAGTAGTCCATGAGTACACAGATGTTTTTTGATTAAGGTTAGGAGTTTCCCCCTAAATACCCGAGATAGACTTCCGCATATATCCAGTTGATGATACAAATCCAGTTATGCGATCAACGATAGTTTTGGATCAAGATTGGCGAGGATAGACAGAGTCGGTTAAGTGCTCAATTGTTTGGTTGTTTATCTAGTATCACCTTAAATAGATCATCCAAATTCGAAGGAGGTATTCCTTGGGTGCTTGTCTGATATTGGTTTAGGCCTTTGGGGCTTGTACTTGAGGGATGTCGAGTTCGACTAGGATGGTTTGTGTGAGAGATAAATAGTTTTGTCAGGCGCCCTAAGTAAAAAAAAGAAACTAACCTTAAGAGAGATAAAAAGTACATAGCAACCTTTAGACCCTCAGATTTGTGACATGAGGGATAAGCTAAGTAGAAGAGAGACCTTTAATCATCTTAGTATATACACTTGGTATCATGGTTAACTTCTGTTTATCTTGGAAAGATAGTTCGACAACATTGGATACCCTCTAGCATAGTAAATGATCGAGGTCCTATCTTTACTAGCGGGTTTTGGAAATGGAGGTCAAGAAGCTTCACAACCGTGAAGTTAAATTAGTTAAGGTACAGTGGAGTGAAGCTCAAATGCGACTTAGAAGACTTAAGGCTAGATACGGGCATCATACTCTTTTTGAGGGTATATCCTTGATTCCTCCTTCTTCTATAATATTTATTTGCATGCTAGTCATTATCTTTCAAGTATATCCTCTCGGTCCTATCCTCGATCCTTAGGTAGAAGCCAATGGATGAAAACATATATTTGGGACATGTTATGATTGATGGTTGCAAGTGGTTGCAAGTGTTTGCTAGTGGTTGCTCGTGGATGCATGTACACACATTTGGGACTGGATCGGCTCAGTCACTTTCATACTGCATATGCATATGAATGTATTTGTATATGGAATGAAACTTGATGTGTTATCATATGGATGTTGCATATGGATGAGTGAATATGCACACGTATAGTATTTACATGATTAGGGATATTTGCATACATATTGGACACATGACACTCTCATGATTCACATTAAGGAGGTCAACCGGATCAGTAGACCACCTGATTTTGCACAAGATAAGAGATATATACACACACACATTGCATATGTTTATGTGGCATTAGAAGTCTTTTAAGGAAAATGGATGCTTGTAGATGATGGATGAGTAAATGGATGATTGGATGTTAAGATGCATTCTTCTTAACTTGAAGATTTCGGGGACGAAATCCTTTAAGGAGGGGAGAATGTAGCACCCTGAATTTTCTGAGAATATTAAAATTAACAAATTCAAGAACACTTAATTTTTAGATGAAGAATTAAGTGAAATGGGTTGCGCTATTACGTTCGTCTCAAAATTTTGGTCAAGATAGATATTTGGTTTTCATAAAACGGATACCTTATGAAGAAGTTATTAAGCCTTGAAGTTTGTATGCATATGAGAAATATATATATATATATAGATATATATATATATATATATTAAATAAATAAATATGCAAAAAAGTTCAAAACTGCAAATCGGGAGGAGGAATAACAGAACCGGCCCATTTTTGAGGTCGACCCGGGCCCTGCTGGGTCGACTAGGGGTTGATTCAGGGTTTTTGGCTATCTATCCGTGGGTCGATTCGCTCTAAGGCAGATGTGGCATTTGATTTGTTGTGATGGACTCCTTGCTGAGTCATTAACACTGTAGTGGCTATTCTCTTGTCTGAATGGCTTTGATTTGCTCTAGGTTAATCTGACGATTCCTATTAAATCAAACTTCTATATAAGAAACCTAAATCTAAACCCTAAGCCACACAAAAATATTCCTTGAGCCATCATGCCGTCAATGGTGAACCTAGAATTGCCGTCGTCTCTTTCAACTCAAAGGCAAGATAGAAGCTACATCAAAATCAAATCAAAACTCATCTAATTCAACTAAGAGAATTCAACTATCTACATCAAAGGCGAGCAATTCAGTTTTAGAATACAGATCACTGGAATCAAGTTTTTCCTTTTGATTGTAAGTGTAATTATCTTTCAGATGTGCATGATTTGTAATGAATTGTAAAACAGAATTGTATCAAGATGTATGTGATGCTGATTCATGTTTATTCATGTCTATTCTATCACATACGCGTATGAACTATTGTGGTCTATCGAACCTATCTTGTTATGTGGAAATTGGTGAGTAAACCTATGATGTTGTATAGGAATTTGGAAATGGAATTATCATATGTAAGTTTGGAGATATTATGATACATACAAGTTTTAGGCCAAGTCATGTCATTTATGCCTAAATGTTTAGAGCCATTATGCATACATGTTTAGATCTACGACCTTATATGTTTATATCTACAACTTTATATGTTTGATCCATATGCCTTTATGATAGATCTAATTTGCAAGTTCACCACTACATGCCATGTTTAACTTGTATAGTTTATGTAAATTCGTATGCTTTTGATTCATGTTGCATAGATCAAATTTGTAAGTTCATAGTTATAAGTATGTTGTTCTATACCAATTCCATGCGACATATGTGTAGTTAGATCCATACTTTTGTATGATGTTGGAATGTTGCAAAGTTCCACTTTTCCCCTTTTTTGTTTTATAAGTTAGGCTAAAATATCGAGCCTAACATTCTATGTAATTTTGCGAATGTACAACGGGGGTAACGTTGGGGAAAACACGAAATTACATGTAATTGGCATGTTTGACACATAAGCATGATAAGTGGCATGAAAATGGTATGATCTATATACCTAAAATTTTGAACGTCATTTAGAAGGAAAGTGGGCCATGACAATATTTGATTTATATAAATATGTAGGATAAACATGAAAAATTACATGGTATAGACTGGTTCATGAAATGGTATATTTAGTATACCATTAATTGTGAGCACAATTAAAAGGATAATTATGGCATAATTAAATTGGGAATAATTTCCATATGGAATTTGTCATACATAAGAAATATGTAAATTTAGAAAAGATGAATATGCCTAACCTGAGGTTAGACTGAGTTATGGTGTAAAACTGCCCGGAACCGACCGACACATCCAGTAACCACAACAATACATGTCTAATGTGGGTGGTCAGTGTATTGAGCCCAAAAAGGACCCGAGGTTAGACTAAGTTGTGGTGTAAAACTGCCCGGAACCGACCGGCACATCCAGTGACCACAACAATACCTGTCTAATGTGAGTGGTTGGTGCTTTAATAAAGCTAAGTCAAGATTGGTTGGGTTAAGTCAATTAAGGAAACACTTAACCAATTCAACATATTAACTAAACTGATGGGAGAGGTTAAGTAAATTTAGAACACTTAACCGTTATAACATGTTAATTACACAAGTGGGTGAGGTTAAGTAAATTTAGAACACTTAACCATTATAACAGACAAGTGGGTAAGGTTAAGTAAATTTAGAACATTTAACCGTTATAACATGTTAATTAGACAAGTTGGTGAGGTTAAGTAAATTTAGAATACTTAACCTTTATAATATGTTAATTAGACAAGTGGGTGAGGTTAAGTAAATTTAGAAACACTTAACCAATATAACTTGATTTATGGAAAGGTTAAGTTAAAATAAGAGAGCAGCACTTAACCAATATAACTTGATTTATGGAAAGGTTAAGTTAAAATAAGAGAGCAGCACTTAACCAATATAACTTGATTTGAAGCAGGGTTAAGTTAACACAAGAAGGCAACACTTAGCCAAAGTAACATGACACATAGGTGGGTTTAGTTAACTTGAATTGACTAATGAAACTTAACCAATACAACAAGATGAATACGTGGGGTTAAGTTAACAAGAAACACTTGACCAATATAACTTGATGAACGAAGGGGTTAAGTCAATAGGAAACACTTAACCGATCTAACATGATAAGTTTGGAGGGTCAAGTTAATAAGAAATGCTTAACCAACATGACATAATGAATGAGTGGGTTAAGTCAACATAAGCGGACAACACTTAACAAATATGGCGTAATGTGCGGGAGGGTTAAGTACATATCAGGTTGGTGGGTAATATTAGTAAATATAGGCTCACAAAATTTAACCATTAAATAAACATGCTTGAATCGGTGGAAGGGTTAAGTACATATCGGGTTGGTGGGTAATATTAGTAAATATAGACCCACAAAACTTAACTATTAAATAAACATGCTTGAATCAATGGGAGGGTTAAGTACATCTCGTGTAGGTACATATAGGCCTACAAAACTTAATCGTTTATTAAAAATGCTTGAATCGACGGGAGGGTTATGTACATATCGGGTTAGTGGATAATATTAGTAAATATAGGCCCACAAACTTGACCAATAGGAATCCCTAGTAATGGGGACCCATTTCAGCAGTAACCCACATGGATTTATCACGGTACCCTGAACTAAGCAGGGTGGGGCACGATTACTCGGCTGATTGTATGTGGTCAAAGCAGCCGTAGGGGGTACATCAGTGTAGGTTCCGACGGTTTACCGACATGCACGTACTCCGGAGTGGGAAAAAGCAAGCACTGCGTACCTGTAGTAATACACTATGCATCTTGAATCGTGTCGGGTCACTATGATAAGGATTGATACACCTTATGATGGGACCAGCACAGGGTATCTACACGCAAGAGAGGCCCGATTTACACAGACACAAGGAACATGAATAAAAGTAGGGAGTCGATCTACAGGGTAGTAAGGGTATATCTAACATGTTCATGGAAATTAGGATAATTGAATTGGAATCCTCACGATATATGTACACCTGAAGGCTACCACAATTACGGGGGTTGGGATCACAATTATCATTTTGTACAGATTACTAGTTGGGACACTAGTTATGTGGTGCAGAGATAAATATAGAAATAAGATTAGCAGAGTAGTAGCGAAGTAGAGAAAAAGTAGAAGCGCATTCAGTTCACCTTGCACTTATCTTGTCTTTAGTTACCTTGTTTTTATGGTATTGTCCTATTTTTGGTTTATTCATGTCATGATCCTTTATCTTGTTTGCATGCTGAAAGATCATTGGACTTACCAGACTTATGTCTGACCTAGTTTGTTTTTCGCCTCTTTTCTTACATTTCCCCCCAGGTAGTCAGGGAGGGAATAGCTCAGCCTAACTTGGACCTCTTCTCTTTCCAAGCTTGAAAATTAGGTGGTGTATCGCTTTGGACTCTCTCTTCCACTGCCTTGGCTGGTTCATGCTTTATCGGGGAATATCATTGTTTTTATGCTTCTTTTATTCTTGGAAGTTTTTAAATCAAGACAGAAGTTATATGTATTACATTTAAGTATGATTGAGGAAATAGTTGTAAAAGCTTGATTGAATTAAGTTGTTTATAAAATGACTTTATTTTCCGTTGCTTTATTTGTCTATCTTGTAATTTATCTGCATCTTTTACCTATAATGCTCCACAGAAGTTAAGGCATTCTGTAACACCCCGTATTTTCTGTAAATGTATAAGTAACAAATTAGAGAATAATTAAATTTTTAAATAAGAATTAAGGGAAATGGGTTGCGCCATTGCGTTCGTGTCGGAATTCTGCATGAAATAGAGTTCGAATTTTCGAAAATCGGAGTTCGTATGACCAAGTTATGACCCTCAGAAATTTCAGGAATTTAAATAAAATAAAATAGCTCGAAAATAAAGCCGGAAATTCGAAATTCAAACCCAGATAAGGCTGGCAGGAAAATTCCCGCCCATATACCCAGGTCGACTGGGGAGTCGACCCCCCCCCCAACCAGGTCGACTAGGGAGTCGACTGGGGTGTCGAACTCCCCATGACTAGGTCGACTGGGGAGTCGACCTGGGGGTCGACCTGCTCCCGAAACCTAGTTTTTGAACCTGGTTCATTCTGATGTATCCGGTCTCGTTTTATGTCTAGATTTGTCCGCCTAATCCTATATAAACAGCCCCCTAGCCTCATTTTCTCTACACAATTTCATTTTGTCCATATTCTGCCTCTGTTCTGATTAAAAATAAAAATGGCGTCGCTACTCTGCTGGAATCAAAATTTGGACTGATGCATCTCTTCCAACCTGAATAGAAATAAAAGCTAAATCAAATCTCAAATCAAAGTTTAGAGCTACAACAACAATTAAAGAGGAATAATTCAGCATTTCTGCATCAACAACAGTTTATTTTCTTTTCTTAAAACCACGAAAGGCAAGTACAATTATTTTCCGCTATAAATTGTAACTATAATTGTGACATGATTGTAAATCTGAATTTGATGTTGTGTACGTTCTGTTCTGATATATTCTATTCTGTATCTCTTTCTTCTTTTCGTTCTATATCCAGGCTACCACGAGCCTGCGCCATATCTCATAATGGATTAACGCATGAACGCTAAATTTTCGGACAAATAATAATGCATAATTGGACATGAAACTGTTGCCTATGGGACTATTGCCTATGACTATGATTCATTGACTATGAGACTATTGCCTATGACTATGTTTCATTGACTATGAGACTATTGCCTATGACTATGATTCATGACTATGAGACTATTGTCTATGACATTGAATAAGAAACTATTGTGATTAGTCGCCGATGACAATTGGGTTAGTTGCCTATAGCTACTGTAGTTAGTTTCTTATGCTTATCCCTTAATGATGTTAGATCTCATTTTTAGTATGTAACTTTGCTAGTTTATTCCCATTCACTGTTATGTACATCGAGCCTATAGGGACATTTCATGAGTATTTAGAGAACTTGTGAAAACATGTTCAACGGGGATTGGGCGGAGCTTAATTAAGTAAATCTGGCACAACAAATATGTTGCCATAATCTGAGTTGGCTATAATAGAGAATGATTTACATGTGTATTAGTCTTGGACATAAATGGTGAACTAGAATATTAAATCTAGTTTTGACATGTACTATAAATGGGAATATTAAGGCTAAAATTTGGGGCATATATTGTATTATGAATTATGACCTTGATTTAGGCATGTAAGTTTAGGCTAAATTTGTGATTAGGCAAGATATGTAAAAAGAGTTTCAGATATATATAGTCTGCTAAATCTGTTATTTGCTAAATTGCCTAATCTGTTATCTGCTAAAACCGTTGAATTGCCTATACTGCTAAATCTGTTATCTGCTAAATCTGTTGAATCACTTAAACTACTAGATCAGCTACCTGTTGAATTGTCTGATCTGTTGAAACTAGATAATGGTAAATGGAAATCCGCAGGCTCGACCTAAGATTTAGTAGAACATGGAAATTTGATTAATCTGTTATATCCTATGGAGAATTTTAATTTGTTGAATAAACATAATTAGTCTAATATCTAAAAAATCTGTATTGGAATGAATTGGCTATGACACGAGGTTAGACTCTATTTGCGTTAGATGCCTGCCCGGAACCAACCGGCTTAACCAGCGACCGCAAACTACCAGTCTAATGTGAGAGGTCGTAGGAATAACTAAAATATGCTTAGACACGAGGTTAGGTCTGGCTTGTGGCAGAAGTCTGCCCGGAACAGCCTGGCATATCCAGCGGCCACAAGCTACCGACCTAATGTTAGAGGTCTGTGCATTAATATTTAATTATTGCAAATCTGGGATAAATATGATGTATAAAACGTATTGGGTGGATAAGGTTAAACCAATTGGGCTAATGAATTTAACGAACCCGTTCCGTGAATCTGTAGGCCCAATTACAGAGTTAGACAAATCTGTAAATCCGTTAAATATGTATATCTGATCCGTTAGTCTGAAAGCTTGTCTGATCTGCGAACTAGTTTATCTGAACTCTGTATGTTTGAACTTGTAAACAAGTTAATCTGAAATCTGTTAGTATGAGGACACAAGGTTAGGTGGGAAATTACTTGTGTCATCTGTTGTTTGGGACCCATTTTAGTCAGTAACCCTTTCTGGTATCAAAACTTTGACCCAACAGTAGGTAGGGTCCGGGCATGCTTACTGAACTAATTATAAGCTGTTAATTCTGATAATGGCGAGGGGTGTTGATGGGGCGTCCCAAATGGGTCATGTGTGTGCATGGATCCCAGTCTGCCTCTGATGATGTAAGACACCATGACATCTGTAAATAGGTCTGTGCCTATTGGTTGTCACTTCAGGGAGTGATGCATCTTACTGTGGGGCCGACACAGGGTATTTATGTATTAGGGAGCCGATCGGTTGGGGTAGGGTTTTAGGGTACACTTAGTTCTGTCTGTTTCTATTGGTACCGTCTGTTTCTGTTGGGTGGCAACACCTGTCTGTTTCTGCATGGTACCGTCTGTTCGAGTGTAAAGGCCCATTTACTAGTGTACACCTAATTCTACATTCTGCTTCTGTAGGGATTAATCTGTTTCTGTTTCTATACCTTCTGTTCGGGTGGCAAAGGCCCATTTACTAGTGTACACCTAATTCTACATTCTGTTTCCGTAGGGATTAATCTGTTTCTGTACTTTCTGTTCGGGTGGTAAAGGCCATTATTAGCATTCTGTTTCTGTCTGTTTCTGTTGGGGTGGGAAAGGTCCATTACTTGCATCCTCTTCTGTGGAAACTATTCTGTTCCCGTTTCTGTCTCAGTTTAGACATTGGGGTGACACCTAATCCTGTTATACTAGTATTAGTGCAGAGAAATGAAAAGTAATATTATTCTGTTTCTTCTGTTTAACCGAAATACATCTGCTGCTCCTGTTACTGTTATCTCTTATCCAGCTTATTTTCGTGTCATAATTATTATTATCTGTTCATATGCTGAAAGTCACTGGACTTGCCAGACTTTATGTCCGACCTTACTTGCTTTCGCCCCTTTTCCTTCCGTTTACCCCCAGGTTTTCCAAGGAGGGAATACTTTAGCTTGATCTGGATTTCTTCTGCTTGAAGTACTTAGAGTGCTTAAAGTATGGCTCGACACCTTATGGCAGCTTCTGTGGGGATTATGATTGTAACACCCCATGTCCATTGATGTCACTCACAAAAGGGAATGCATTAACTTCTATGGAGCGTTTTAAGTGAATATAGAACAGAAAATCACAACAAGACAGATATGAAATAGTACTTGAAAATTTAAAACTTTATTTATTGCAACGGAAGGTAAATATGTTTGGTTACATCACCAAAACACAAAGACTAAAGTCAAGTACATAATATCCATCTTGACAAAATCAGAGTACACAATATAAAAAGCATAATCCCATAAATAGCCTTAAAAGAGATAGGTTGAGCTTTACTTCAGCAATCCAAATCCAAGTGCTCCCAAAGAGATCCAAATCAAGCTTCCCACCTTATGAACCTTGGGGGGGGGGGGGGTGGGGGGAAGGAAGAAAAGAGGTGGAAACAAAGGGGGTCAGACATAAAGTCTGGCAAGTCCGATAACTCCAACAATATAATTATCAAAGTAACTAGGATAAGACACAAGCTTGGTAAATAAGGAAATGACTGTAAATTAATGGCAAGACCAAGCAACAAAAAATAATAGGATGAGCAAAGATAACGTTAAAGGCGCTTCCTAATCAATATAGGGTAATTACTATACTCTACCGTACTGTACTGTACTAACACTAACTGCACCCATACTAGTCACTCTAGAAACTTGATCCCTCTTGACTAAATAGTATGATGATAGCTTCGTGTACTACTAGATGTACCCACTATCCCTACTAGATGTACCCCTTCAATGGTAATTCCAAGTACTCCTAGCTGACGTCATAGGTGCCGCCTGCTCCTATCTCCGCTAGGTGTACCCCTTTAATGATTAATTAATAATGGTAGCTTCGTGTACCCCTAGCTGACTACATAGGTGTCGTCTGCTCCTATCTCCACTAGATGTACCCACTACCCTGCCCCATTCGATTGGCTCCCTAACTCGTAGATACCCGTGCTGGTCCCACAGTGGGGTGTATCACTCCCCTAAAGTGGCAACCCAATACAACTTAAAGATGCACAGCTTCTACCTACACGATGCAACAACGTCTTACCTACCAGCCCGGGCCCATGCACGCACATGACCCCATTGGACTTGCGTTGCCACCGTTAACCCATTTTGGCCTCTAACAATCAGGCCCAGTAGGCGTGTCCCGTCCTCGACTTGGGTCGAGCTCACAAAGATACTTAATGTGCTACTAGACTGAAAAGGGCCCCCACCAAGCTTCCCACCTAGGGTTGGTCCCCTCTAATACATCCCACTTAACCCCATGTCCACTTACATGTAAAAATTTGGTTAAGTGTTTACTAAGTTAACCTAGTCTCACCCTTTTGTTTAATTAACAGGTTGTATTGGTTAAGTCTGTGGGCCTATATACACAAATATTACCCACCTACCCATGATTTACTTAAACCTCTCACTGGTTCAGACATATTAATTTACGGTTAAGTTTGTGGGCCTATATGTACTAATATTACCCAACTACCCAAGATTTACTTAACCCACTCATTCCGTATAACCCAGTTAACTTAACCCCCAACTTAAACTTAAGTTCGTACAATCCCTAGGGATCAGATTTGGTTAAGTAGTCCATTTCATTTACCATGTCCATTTTTAATTAATTAATCAATTAATTAAAACCTTTCCCTTCATAGGTGTCAATACCTATTTTATCAAATAATTTGAATTACATGTCATAATTGTTTATATTCAAATTACTCCAATTTTCTAATCGTATTTCTCATGACATCATCATGCCACCCACATGTCACCCACTAGATTCCTCATGCCACCCAAGGCACCCACTTAACCCCCTCATGTCCCACTAAATATTTACTTTGGTTAAGTGTTTCTTAATTTATTACTATCGTAACCCCTGTAGGACCTCTCACATTAGACTGACATTTGTGGCTGCTGGATTTGCCGGGCGGGTCCGGGCAGTCTTACACCACAAACGAGCCTAACCTCGTGTCCATACAATTGTTATGCATTTAGTTTGGGCCTTTGACCTCTCACATTGGGCTACCATTTGTGGCTGCTGGATTTGCGGGGCGGGTCCGGGCAGTCTTACACCACAAATGAGTCCAACCTCATGTCTTAGGCAATTAATTATACGTAATTAATTTCCCCCAATATTTGAATTACTTTCCCTATTCAAATTACAAATCATTTCCATATTTATTTATGTATAAATATGTCACCTTAATTATGTCCACTATTTATGGTACATAAATTGTACCAATTTACATATCAAATTAATTTCATGCCTTTTTAGGCATTTGTGCCAATTCCCAATATTTAATATCCCTATTCAAATTCAAATTAATCCATGTCCATAATTAAACTATGTCCATTACTACACATTAATTTTCCAATTAATGCCTTCATTAAATTTTTCGCCTTTTAGGGCAATTCACCTTAATTAATATCTCAAATTCGTTATATGCCTCATTTACAAGCTAATTCACATTTATTAACATAATTAATATTTTCATCCCATATTTGGATTAATTATTCCTAATCAAATATGTTAGTAAAATTCCAATTATCTTTATGACCATAATTCACATTAATTATGTCCATATATCACTTTGCCAATTAATATCTCAATTTACATATATGCCTCTTTTAAGGCTATTACATGCCAATTCACATTTATTAACATAATCAATATTTTTCCCATAACCCCCGCGGCGTCCGTTCGTATAGAATATATGATAGACTAAGAAATAGTCTAACACATGAAAAAGGGAAAAACACCACATATTCACATAACATACAAAATAGGCCTAACTTGCATATGAGAATTTACCACATAACTTGCATAAAATCATAGATCTAAACACAGGCCTAAAAGGTTTGAACCTGCATGTTATGAATAAGATTTTCATCACAAAATTTACATAGGCAATAACCACAAACTTGCATAACATGATTCATATTTCAAACTCGTATTTTTTTATAAACTTGCATATGTGATTTATGCAACATAACAATGGTGTAAATTTACCTCTAAACATATAAACTAGCATGTAAAGATTTAGCATATAACTCATACATGTCATAGCCTAACTTTTGATCTAAAATAGATGCCATAATCTTTACTAACTTGCTTGTGATTTATGTCTAAATCAACATCTAAACTTGCATACATACATATGATCTATCATATGAATCAACATAACCAAACTAGCATTTAAACAACATGATGATTTGATTATACATAAGCCAATCATAGAATTACAACATAGATCATAACTTTATAACATGTATGATAACATCACAATTTAACAACATAATCATATCATACGGTCAATAATTCACATCATATCCATATAATCCACAATTATATCTAATCTTACTTAATTTAATAATTATCTTGATTAGAGAAATCGAACTTTCCTTCCGTGGTTAAAGAATTATGAACAATTGATCAAACTTGATGCAGAATTGTTGTAGCGACGTTAGTTGATTCGTTGTTGAAGCTCTAAGCATGAATTAGGTTGAATTGATTAGCTATCTTTCTCTTTAGTTGGCGGTGGCTACACTGAGTTCCATCGCGACGGCATAACGACTTTAGTTTCAATTTTAATTAGTTTTAGGGTTAGCATTAGGGTGTATTTATAGGTGTAGGAAGTTATTTAGGACCATTCGATTAACCCTGAACCATGAGAACCAACCAAATGCAAAATCTGCATTTGAGTGAATCGGCCCACGAGTTGACAGCCAAACACCCTGGATTAACCCCTAGTCGACCCAGCGGTGCTTGGGTCGACCTCAAAAATGCGCCGATTCGGTTATTCCCCCTCCCAATTCGCTGTTTTGAACTTTTTCGCATATTTATTTATTTAATTTTTAATTTATATATATATATATCAGTGTATATATATTTCTCTGCGCAACCCATTTCACTTAATTCTTTTCTAAAAATTAATTATACTTTAATTTGTGAATTTTAATGTTATATAATTACGGGGTGTTACATTCTCCCCTCCTTAAAGGATTTCGTCCCCGAAATCTCCCAGTCAAGAAGAATGTATATCCGACCATCTAATCATCCATCTACTCAACCATCAAACACCAGCATCCATTGTCCTTAAAAGACTTCTAATGCTTTAATGTTTATATGCACAGTGTGTGTATATGTCCATATTTAATGCAAAATTAGGCGGTCTACTAATTCAGTCGACCTCCTTAGTGCAATTCATGATAGTGCCATGCGTACAATATGTATGCAAAAGATTCCTAATGATACATATTAATTCTATATGCGTGCACAACCATCCACCCGAATGCAGCAACTATATGATAATACAACCATTATACATCCATTTTACTAAATACATCCATATATATGCAATATGCAATATGCAATATGAAGTGACTGAGCCGATCTGGTGCCTAATAGTGTGTGTATATGCATCCACGAGCAACCACTAGCGAACACTTGCATCCACTTTGCATCCATCATACATAACATGTTTCAAACACATGTTTCAACCATAGGATTTCCCTAACTGAAGGTCAAAGATACTAGCGAGAGGACATACTAAAGATAAGATATGCACAAGCTAAGCGATAAAGGAGAAATTAAAAGACATACCCTCGAAAAGAAAACGGTACAATGAACGCATCTTCTCTTCCGTCTCCCAAGTAGCATTACTCTCATCGTCCCCCCATTGTACTTTGACTAGTCTGACCTCTCGATTTCTCAACTTCTTGATCTCCGACCCAAGAATGCATGTAGGAGCTCGTCGAATCGTCGCATCACGCTCTATTTCCACCTCTCTAAGCAAGCTCGGCTCCACTACCTACGCGGTCTCGTGTAAGCACTTCCTCAAATGTGATACATGGAATACGTCGTGTACACCACTAAGTCTCTCTGGCAACTCCTCTTATCCGCATAAGATTTCTTCCTATCTTGCCCTGCCTTCATCCTTCTTCGAATCAAATCAATCTTCTCCGAAATCTTTCTAATCATATCGGGCCCAAGTAAGATCTTATTCGTAGATTTACACCAACGTGTAGGTGAACGACAAGGTCGTCCATAAAGAGCTTCGAAAGGTGCCATGCCAATGCTAGACTGAAAGCTATTATTATATGCGAACTCCACCAATGGAAGATGCTCTTCCCATGTACCCCCAAAGTCTAGGATACATAGCCTCAAAAGGTCCTCTAGAATACGATTCACCCTCTCGGTTTGGTCGTCCATCTGAGGATGATATGCGGTGCTCAAACATAACTGAGTCCCTAACGCTTCTTGTAAGCTCCTCGAAAATTCGCTAGTGAAGATAGGATCGCGGTCGCTTACTATGCTAGAAGGAACACCATGCAAACAAACTATCTCTCGGACGTATACAGAAGTTAACCATGGAGCAGTCCTCTTACTCTTCACGGGAATAAAATAGGCGCTCTTAGTAAGTCTATCTACTATAACCCAAACCCACGTATTACGCTTCCTCGATCTTGGTAATCCATCAACAAAATCTATCGAGATACTATCCATGTGAGCTCATCGCAACTATCCATCTCCCACGCAAGCCGTCCTATTCAAACTCGATATCCCCCAAGCAAAAGCCCCAAAGGCCTAAACCAATATCAGACAAGCACCCAAGGAATACCTCCTCCGATTTCAGACAGTTACGTGAGATGATACTAGCAAAACAAATAATTGGGCACTTAACCGACTCTGGCTGTCCTCGCCAGTCTTGCTTCAAAACCATCACTAATCACCTAACTGACTTTGCATTATCCCCTAGGCACACACGAATACCTCGTGCCTCTAGCTAAACCCCGCACTTCATCGAAGACGTCACTATACTCACAAACCACACGAAAAGATTCCAAATCACCGTTAGATACGTCAAGAGATTCGAGACAGCTAAACGTCACTGAACCCCTAGGGTCACAAGAAATATGAGGGTCTTTCCATAATGAATCAATAGACTAACTACCCTCCTTTCACTATCTAGGATGGCACCCCGCCTGGGTAGCTAATCCACCCCTAGAATCAAACTATAGCCCGTGAAACCAAGGACGAAGGCGTTGCATTCAAATCCAACGTCCAAGATAGACACTCTCAAATCCCGACAAACCATTGAAGGATGAGCCGAACCACCAAAAAGATTTGAGACTAGGATGGGATCCTTAACTAGACTAGTATTTAGGTGCAATGTTTTCAACTAACGAAGCAGATACTAACGAGTATGAAGCGCCAGAATCAAACAAAGTTCGAACAGGATGATAAAGGAAACCAAATTTCTACCTGGACGGTCCTACACCTATCAGTTATACCAGGCGTGAGGGAATATAACTACCCTCCAGAAGATCCTGTACTTTGCCCTTGCCTCTTTGGACAATCCTAATAAGGTGTCCTATTTCTCCAAAAGGATAACTACTAGCCTTCTTGTTCACATTCCCCATTCGTGACCTTCCACCAAGATGAGGTTTCGTCCTTCATTAACCAACAGCTATTTGAACCTTCCTCCCATCGTCTACCTGAAAGGTATAAAAAAGCCCTCCACTTCCTTGAACTAACTTCTAGCCCGTCAAACGTCTAAGTCCCTTGAAGTGGTTTTTCGTACTTCGCATGGAAGTCCCTATTTATCTTAGAAAAAGCATCTATGCACGGAGGGGAAATCCAAAAAAGAGAAAGAGGAAGAGATTCAAAACGGAGAGTCGAAGGAAGGATATATTGCTCTTGGGGATTATGTTTTTTAAAACAAACCTTTCTTTCAAAAATACTCTTCTACAAACATATTTTTGAAAGTATTCTTTATAAAAATTCTTTTGAAAAATAGTTTCTCAAAATATCTTATCTGTTCTGGTAACCTTCAGCTCTGATACCACGTGTAACAGCCCATGTCCATTAATGTCACTCACAAAAGGGAATGAATTAAATTCTATGGAGCGTTTTAAGTGAATATAGAACAGAAAATCACAACAAGACAGATATGAAATAGTACTTGAAAATTTAAAACTTTATTTATTGCAACGGAAGGTAAATATGTTGGTTACATCACCAAAACCCAAAGAATAAAGTCAAGTACATAATATCCGTCTTGACAAAATCAGAGTACATAATATAAAAAGAATAATCCCATAAATAGCCATAAAGGAGATAGGTTGAGCTTTACTTCAGCAATCCAAATCCAAGTTCTCCCAAAGAGATCTAAATCAAGCTTCCCACCCTATGAAACTGGGGGGGGGGGGGGGTGGGGGGAGGAAGAAAAGAGGTGGAAACAAAGGGGGTCAGACATAAAGTCTGGCAAGTCCGATAACTCCAACAATATAATTATCAAAGTAACTAGGTTAAGACATAAGCTTGGTAAATAAGGAAATGACTATGAATTAATGGCAAGACCAAGCAACCAAAAATAATAGGATGAGGAAAGATAACGTTAAAGGCGCTTCCTAATCAATATAGGGTAATTACTATACTCTACCGCACTGTACTGTACTAACACTAACTTCACCCATACTAGTTACTCTAGAAACTTGATCCCTCTTGACTAAATAGAATAATGATAGCTTCGTGTACTACTAGATGTACCCACTATCCCCACTAGATATACCCCTTCAATGGTAATTCCATGTACTCCTAGCTGACGTCATAGGTGCCGCCTGCTCCTATCTCCACTAGGTGTACCCCTTTAATGATTAATTAATAATGGCAGCTTCGTGTACCCCTAGCTGACTACATAGGTGTCGTCTGCTCCTATCTCCACTAGATGTACCCACTACCCTGCCCCATTCGATCGTCTCCCTAACTCGTAGATACCCGTGCTGGTCCCACAGTGGGGTGTATCACTCCCCTAAAGTGGAAACCCAATACAACTTAAGGATGCACGACTTATACATACACGATGC
Source organism: Allium sativum (assembly GCA_030737875.1). Lineage (NCBI taxonomy): Eukaryota > Viridiplantae > Streptophyta > Magnoliopsida > Asparagales > Amaryllidaceae > Allium > Allium sativum. Next base: position 34,410,548 of record JASFAX010000020.1, on the reverse strand, counting down.
AACAACGTCTTACCTACCCGCCCGGGCCTACGCACGCACATGACCCCGTTGGACTTGCATTGCCACCGCTAACCCATTTTGGCCTCTAACAATCAGGCCCAGTAGGCGTGTCCCGTCCTCAACTTGGGTCGAGCTCACAAAGATACTTAATGGGCTACTGGACTGAAAAAGGCCCCCACCAAGCTTCCCACCTAGGCTTGGTCCCGTCTAATACATCCCACTTAACCCCATGTCCACTTACATGTAAAAATTTGGTTAAGTGTTTTCTAATTTAACCTAGTCTCACCTTTTTGTTTAATTAACAGGTTGTATTGGTTAAGTCTGTGGGCCTATATACACAAATAGTACCCACCTACCCAAGATTTACGTAACCCTCTCACTGGTTCAGACATATTAATTTACGGTTAAGTTTGTGGGCCTATATGTACTAATATTACCCACCTACCCAAGATTTACTTAACCCACTCATTCCGTATAACCCAGTTTACTTAACCCCCAACTTAAACTTAAGTTCTTACAATCCCTAGGGATCAGATTTGGTTAAGTAGTCCATTTCATTTACCATGTCCATTTTTAATTAATTAATCAATTAATTAAAACCTTTCCCTTCATAGGTGTCAGTACCTATTTTATCAAATAATTTGAATTACATGTCATAATTGTTTATATACAAATTGCTCCATTTTTCTAATCGTATTTCTCATGACATCCTCATGTCACCCACATGTCACCCACTAGATTCCTCATGCCACCCAAGGCACCCACTTAACCCCCTCATGTCCCACTACATATTTACTTTGGTTAAGTGTTTCTTAATTTATTACTATCGTAACCCCTGTAGGACCTCTCACATTAGACTGATGTTTGTGGCTGCTGGATTTGCCGGGCGGGTCCGGGCAGTCTTACACCACAAACGAGCCTAACCTCGTGTCCATACAATTGTTATGCATTTAGTTTGGGCCTTTGACCTCTCACATTGGGCTACCATTTGTGGCTGCTGGATTTGCCGGGTGGGTCCGGGCAGTCTTACATAACAAATGAGTCCAACCTCGTGTCTTAGGCAATTAATTATACAGAATTAATTTCCCCCTATATTTGAATTACTTTCCCTATTCAAATTACAAATCATTTCCATATTTATTTATGTATAAATATGTCACCTTAATTATGTCCACTATTTATGGTACATAAATTGTATCAATTTACATCTCAAATTAATTTCATGCCTTTTTAGGCATTTGTGCCAATTCCCAATATTTAATATCCCTATTCAAATTCAAATTAATCTATGTCCATAAATAAACTATGTCCATTTCTACACATTAATTTTCCAATTAATTCCTTCATTAATTTTTTCGCCTTTTAAGGCAATTCACCTTAATTAATATCTCAAATTCGTTATATGCCTCATTTACATGCCAATTCACATTTACTAACATAATCAACATTTTCATCCCATATTTGGATTAATTATTCCTAATCAAATATGTTAATAAAATTCCAATTATCTTATGACCATAATTCACATTAATTATGTCCATATATCACCTTGCCAATTAATATCTCAATTTACGTATATGCCTCTTTTAAGGCTATTACATGCCAATTCACATTTATTAACATAATCAATATTTTTCCCATAACCCCCGCGGCGTCCGTTCGCATAGAATATATGATAGACTAAGAAATAGTCTAACACATGAAAAGGGAAAAAACACCACATATTCACATAACATACAAAATAGGCTTAACTTGCATATGAGAATTTACCACATAACTTGCATAAATCATAGATCTAAACATAGGCCTAAAAGGTATTAACCTGCATGTTATGAATAAGATTTTCATCACAAAATTTACATAGGCAATAACCACAAACTTGCATAACATGATTCATATTTCAAACTCATATTTTTATATAAACTTGCATATGTGATTTGTGCAACATAACAATGGTGTAAATTTACCTCTAAACATATAAACTAGCATGTAAAGATTTAGCATATAACTCATACATGTCATAGCCTAACTTTTGATCTAAAATAGATGTCATAATCTTTACTAACTTGCATGTGATTTATGTCTAAATCAACATCTAAACTTGCATACATACATATGATCTATCATATGAATCAACATAACCAAACTAGCATTTAAACAACATGATGATTTGATTATACATAAGCCAATCATAGAATTACAACATAGATCATAACTTTATAACATGTATGATAACATCACAATTTAACAACATAATCATATCATACGGTCAATAATTCACATCATATCCATATAATCCACAATTATATCTAATCTTACTTAATTTAATAATTATCTTGATTAGAGAAATCGAACTTGCCTTTCGTGCTTAAAGAATTATGAACAATTGATCAAACTTGATGCAGAATTGTTGTAGCGACGTTAGTTGATTCGTTGTTGAAGCTCTAAGCTTGAATTAGGTTGAATTGATTAGCTATCTTTCTCTTTAGTTGGCGGCGGCTACACTGAGTTCCATTGCGACGGCATAACGGCTTTAGTTTCAATTTTAATTAGTTTTAGGGTTAGCATTAGGATGTATTTATAGGTGTAGGAAGTTATTTAGGACCATTCGATTAACCCTGAACCATGAGAACCAACCAAATGCAAAATCTGCATTTGAGCGAATCGGCCCACGGGTTGACAGCCAAACACCTTGGATTAACCCCTAGTCGACGCAGCGGGGCTCGGGTCGACCTCAAAAATGAGCCGGTTCGGTTATTCCCCCTCCCAATTCGCTGTTTTGAACTTTTTCGCATATTTATTTATTTAATTTTTAATTTATATATATATATATATATATCAATATATATATATATATTTCTCTACGCAACCCATTTCACTTAATTCTTTTCTAAAAATTAAGTATAGTTTAATTTGTGAATTTTAATGTTATAAAATTACGGGGTGTTACAATGATTTTAAAGTTTTGTACTATAATGATTTTTTGAAAAACATGTAACCAAAATGATTTCTGTTTTCCGCTGTTACAAAGTTATAATTTCTCAAGTATTGTTTCTCTATCTTGTAAATTTCTGTTCTGTCTACTAAAACGCTCCACTACAGTTAAGGCATTCCCCTTGTGAGTGTCCTTAACGGATGTGGGGTGTTACACTTGGTATCAGAGCTAAAGTTTACAAGATTGGGTAACGTTTTTGAAAACTATTTTCAAAAATGTTTTAAAAAGGAAGTATTTTCAAAAGTAAAGCTTATTTTTGAAAAACATAATCCCCAAAATCCATATATCTATCTTTTGAGTCTCTGTTTGAATCTTTGTTTCCTTCTTTCTCCGGGGCTCCCGACTTTCTGGGAGGTAACCTCATCGCGGCATGGTTCTGTAGGCTTGATAAGACTACGACACCGGTCAAAGGGCAAATAAGCGCCCGACTTCCGTCTGTAGCCGCAGTAGTCTCACTTACGGCTAATTTTCTTTCGAGCTTTGTAGGATTTTCCGTGCGATGGAGGCCTTTTTCAAGGGACTTGTCACCGTGTTACACACAGATAGTAAAGATGAGAATGAGGGATTTTGGCTAAGGAGCACAACCCAAGGATGAAAAGTCTGAAGATAAGAAGGGGAAAAAATGCTTTACTTTTGGAAGCTCGACTCATCTGAACACGGATTGCCGAAAAGAGGAAGGACACTCACTCCAACTGTGGTGAGATAGGACACTTCATTAGGGACTGCCCGAAGAAACGGGGGAAAGGACAGAGGACATGACCTACTTCGGGTAGGCAGGCGAATGCTCTCATAGTTGGTGGATAGGATAGAAGTAGGAAAATTTCCGTAGAGAGTTTAGTTTCCTTATCTGATTACTGAGTTAGAACCCTTTCCGATTATGACATTCTGATTTTGTAGTCGAGTCTCTGCACTTTAATACTAGTCTTGTTTCTGATCTGGTTATAGTCTCAAACCCCATATGGGTTACGACTCATCCGTTGGTGGTAGGTTGGGGTTTGAGGGTATCTGTGTTAGGCATCAAGTCGATTGTAATGCATACATTCTGGGTTTTTGAGGGATATGGTGGGATTTTCCCATGCTTAGTTTTCTAAGAATCATTCGATAATCTGATCTGTACTAGTAGTCTGTAAGCATCTGGATATTTCTGATAAGGTTAAGATTTCCAGTTTTGACATTGTCTAAAGAGGGTAATCCTCTGGGTGTCAATCTGATATTGGTTTCGGTCTTCGGGGCTGATATTTATGGGAATTATCCTCTCAACCAATGTCTAATGGGAACAAAGTTTTTGTTTTATCTGTACTCGCTTCCATCATTCGACTGTATCCTATCGATCGAATCTTCCAACTTTAGGTAGAAACTAATGGATGTAAACATGTGTTTGAGACATGTCATGTTTAATGAATGCAAGTGGATGCAAGTGGTTACTAGTGGTTGCTCGTGGATGCATATACACACACTAGGCACTAGATCGGCTCGAAAACACTCTCATACTGCATATGGATCTGTGACCATTTTCAATTTCTGTGGATGCAAAATGATTGACTCATCACATGGATGTTGCATATGAATGAATGGTTATCACTCATATAAGAATGATATGTATCAAGTAGGAAAATTGCATACATGTTGGACTAATGACACTGACATAGTTCGCATTAAGGAGGTCAACTGAATCAATGGACCGCCTGATCTTTGCATTAGATAAGTAACATATACACACAGTTTTGCATATGTTCATACAACATTAGAAGTTTTCTGAGGACAATGGATGCTTGTGGATGACGGTTGAGTAGATGGATGATTGGATGGTAGGACACATTCTTCTTAAGTTGAAGATTTCGGGGATGAAATCCTTTAAGGAGGGGAGAATGTAACACCCCGTATTTTCTGTAAACGTATAAGTAAGAAATCAGAGAATAATTAAATTTTAGATAAGAATCAAGGGAAACGGGTTGCGCCATTGCGTTCATCTCGGAATTTTGCATGAAATCAAGTCTGAGTTTTAGAAAATCGAAGTTCGTATGACCAAGTTATGACCCTCAGAAGTTTCAGGAATTTAAATAAAATAAAACAGCTCGAAAATAAAGCCGGAAATTCGAAATTCAAACCTAGAGAAGGCTGGCGTGAAAATTCCCGCCCATATACCCAGGTCGACTGGGGAGTCGACCCCCCGCCAACCAGGTCGACTGGGGTGTCGACCTCCCCATGACTAGGTCGACTGGGGAGTCGACCTGCTCCCGAAACCCAGTTTTTGAACCTGGTTCATTCTGATGTATCCGGTCTCGTTTTCTGTCTAGATTTGTCCACCTAATCCTATATAAACAGCCCCCTAGCCTCATTTTCTCTACACAATTTCATTTTGTCTATATTCTGCCTCTATTCTAATTAAAAATAAAAATGGCATCGCTACTCTACTGGAATCAAAACTTGGACGATGCATCTTCTTCCAACCTGAATAGAATTAAAAGCTAAATCAAATCTCAAATCAAAGTTTAGCGCTACAACAACAATTAAAGAGGAATAATTCAGCATTTCTGCATCAACAACAGTTTTTCCTTTCTTAAAACCACGAAAGGCAAGTATAGTTATTTTCCGCTATAAACTATAACTATAATTGTGACATGATTGTAAATCTGAATTTGAGGTTGTGTTCGTTCTGTTCTGATATATTTTATTCTGTATCTCTTTCTTCTTTCTGTTCTATAGCCAGGCTACCACGAGCCTGTGCCACATCTCATAAGAGATTAACGCACGAACGATAAATTTTGGGACAAATAATAATGCATAATTGGACATGAAACAGTTGCCTATGACTATGATTCATTGACTATGAGACTATTGCCTATGATGATGATTCATGAACTATGAGACTATTGCCTATGACTATGATTCATGACTATGAGACTATTGCCTATGACATTGAATAAGAAACTATTGTGATTAGTCGCCCATGACTATTGTGGTTAGTTACCTATAACTATTGTAGTTAGTTTCTTATGCTTATTACCTTAATGATGTTAGATCTCATGTTTAGTATGTAACTTTGCTAGTTTATTCCCATTCACTGTTATGTACATCGAGCCAATAGGGCCATTTCATGAGTATTTAGAGAACTTGTGGAAACATGTTATACGGGGATTGGGCGTAGCCTAATTAAGTAAATCTGGCATAGCAAATATGTTGGCATAATCTGAGTTGGCTATAATAGAGAATGATTTACATGTGTATTAGTATTGGACATAAATGGTGAACTAGAATATTAAATCTTGTTTTGACATGAACTGTAAATGGGAATATTAAGGCTAAAATTTGGGGCATATATTGTATTATGAATTATGACCTTGATTTAGGCATGTATGTTTAGGCTAAATTTATGATTAGACAAGATATGTAAATAGAGTTTCAGATATATATATAATCTGCTAAATCTGTTAAATTGCTTAATCCGTTATCTGCTAAAACTGCTGAATTGCCTAAACTGCTAAATCGTTTATCTGCTAAATCTGTTGAATCGCTTAAACTACTAGATCTGCTACCTGTTGAATTGTCTGATCTGTTGAAACTAGATAATGGTAATCTGGGTATGGAAATCCATAGGCTCGACCTAAGATTTAGGGAACATGGAAATTTGATTAATCTGTTATATCCTATGGAGAAGTTTAATCTGTTAAATAAACATAATTAGTCTGATATCTGAAAAATTTGTATTGGAACGAATTGGCTAGGACACGAGGTTAGACTCTGTTTGCGGTAGAAGCCTACCCAGAACCAACCGGCTTAAACAGCGACCGCAAACTGTCAGTCTAATGTGAGAGGTCGTAGGCATAACTAAAATATACTTAGACACGAGATTAGGTCTGGCTTGTGGCATAAGTCTGCCCGGAACCGCTCGGCATATCCAGCGGCCACAAGCTACCGACCTAATATGAGGGGTCTATGCATTAATATTTAATTACTGCAAATCTGGGATAAATATGATGTATAAAACGTGTTGGGTGGATAGGGTTAAACCAATTGGACTAATGAATTTAACAAACCCGTTTCATGAATTTGTAGGCCCAATTACAAAGTTAGACAAATCTGTAAATCTGTTAAATCCACATATCTGATCCATTAGTCTGAAATCTTGTTTGATCTGCGAATTAGTTGATCTGAACTCTGTATGCCTGAACTTGTAAACAAGTTAATCTGAAATCTGTTAGTCTGGGGACACAAGGTTAGGAGGGAAATTACTTGTGTCATCTATTGTTTGCGACCCATATTAGTCAGTAACCCTTTCTGGTATTAAAACTTCGACCCAACTGTAGGTAGGGTCCGGGCATGCTTACTGAACTAATTATAAGCGGTTCATTCTGATAATGGCGAGGGGTGTTGATGGTGCGTTCCAACTGGGTCATGTGCATGCATGGATCCCAGTCTGCCTCTGAGGATGTAAGATGCCGTGACATCTGTAAATAGGTCTGTGCCAACTTGTTGTCACTTTAGGGAGTCATACACCCTACTGTGGGGCCGACACAGGGTATTTATGTATTAGGGAGCCGATCGCTTGGTGTAGAGTTTTAGGGTACACTTAGTTCTGTCTGTTTCTCTTCGTACCGTCTGTTTCTGTTGGGTGGCAACAACTATCTGTTTCTGCGTGGTACTGTTAGTTCGGGTGGTAAAGGCCCATTTACTAGTGTACACCTAATTCTACATTCTATTTCCGTAGGGATTAATCTGTTTCTGTTTCTGTACCTTCTGTTCGGGTGGTAAAGGCCCATTTACTAGTGTACACCTAATTCTACATTCTGTTTCCGTAGGGATTAATCTGTTTTTGTTTCTGTACTTTCTGTTCGGGTGGTAAAGGCAGATTATTAGCATTCTGTTTCAGTCTGTTTCTGTTAGGGTGGTAAAGGCCCATTACTAGCATCCTCTTCTGTGGAAATTATTATGTTCCCGTTTCTGTCTCAGTTTAGACATTGGGGTTACACCTAATCCTGTTATACTAGTATTAGTGCAGAGAAATGAAAAGTAATATTATTATTTTTCTTTTGTTTAACCTAGGTACATCTGCTGCTCCTGTTACTGTTATCTCTTATCCAGCTTATTTTCATGTCATAATTCTTATTATCTGTTCGTATGCTGAAAGTCACTAGACTTGCTAGACTTTATGTCTGACCTTGCTTGTTTTCCCCCCTTTTCCTTCCGTTTCCCCCTGAGGTTTTCCAAGGAGGGAATACTTTAGCTTGATCCGGATTTCTTCTGCTTGAAGTACTTAGAGTGCTTAAAGTATGGCTCGACTCCTTATAGCTGCTTCTGTGGGGATTATGATTTTCAAGTTTTGTACTCTAATGATTTTCTGAACAAGACTGATGTTTATGTACTTGAGTTTTTGGTAAAGATGTAACCAAACTGATTTCTGTTTTCCGCTGTGATAAAGTTATAATTTCTCAAGTATTGTTTATATGTCTTGTAAATTTCTGTTCTGTCTACTAAAACGCTCCACCAAAGTTAAGGCATTCCCCTTGTGAGCGTCCTTAACGGAGGTGGGGTGTTACATATTCCCTCTATGAGTGACCTTAACGGAGGTGTGGTGTTTCACTACCATTACTACCTATTCGGATTTAGTGGACGATCTCGAAGTTCTGTGCGCTGGAGGAATTTGCGATTTAGGGTTTGACATGGAGGGACTAAGGCGGTGGCATTAAAGATGAAAAGGAAAGGAGGAAGAATGAGGGGGTGATCGGTATATATAACCCATGTAAAAAACCCTAGGTCTCTCCTCTTTTGTTTTATTAGGATCGGCCCGATCCAATGGACCATGAATGCTTAAGCGAGCCCCCCGTTATTTCTAAGAGAGCCTGATACACCGTTAGATCGTGATACACACTTAGTGACTTGGCCTATGCTGTAATAAATTCCTTAAAATATTTATGGAATCTTGGAACTTTCTTGTAGAAATGATCGTAGTGTGCTCAGAAATTATGGAAATCAAAGATGATCAGCAGATGGAAGGGAATAATTGGAAACTCGGTTCTGCAATTAAGTTCGCCAAAGGATACAATCTGTCGAAGCAGCGCGACCTTGCAAACAGATGCGACTGTTGATCCACGCCATTTCAAGAAAAGATGATTTAGCAATTTCGAGGCATGTTCCATCCTTGATAAAACGTACTTCGAGGGGGCAAATTGTTGGCTGGCTTTTGGACCAAGCCACAAAGCTTTACATACACATGGAGTCGATGAGAAAGAGGAAGCTCACTTTCATATGTATCATGGCTCATGTGGACAAGGAACCCAGTCGTGATCCATCGCCCCAATCCCGCTCGTGATGAAGGCTCCTAAACCCGCTCGTTATGGAGACACCATGACCCACTCGCGATAGAAGATTTACAATCCACTCGTAATGGGGAATTCATGGTCCACACATGTCAGAGGGTCACGAACCGATCCTCTGCCCAAAGGATAGTAACCATGACTTGGTCACCCATGAATCAAAATAAAAGGATCTGATGACACCTATGAATAAATATCATTTTAACCACTTCTCCATCAAGACAGAGACCAGTCCGAGATCCTCGGGATCTGTTGCGCATGTTTTCGTGAACCGCCTACAGATATCACCTATAAATAGCCCCATGCTTGGCATTTTTCAGGATCTTTTGGCAATTCTGAGTATCGTTTCCAACATTATTATTTCTCCATTATTTCTAATCAGTATTATCTCAAAATTATTGAGTGAATTATCATTGTAAAAGTGAGATAGGGAGAGATCCTCAATCTTACTTGCATTCAACGTATAATCAAAGACATATAATGTGAACGTAGGCTCATTAACGCGAACAACTTTAAATTTGGTGTATTTGTTGCTTTTTCTTTAATTCCTAGTTATAATTCTCTACAATTTCAGATAATTTGGGTGTTAGGGCCATAATTCGGTCTAACAAGTTCGTTCATCAAATGAATCTGCTATTGATCTAGCACGATGGCATACTTATTAATTTAAACCCATTTTTGCATAGTAACATTCAAAAGAAATGGGAAAGGCAACCTTGTAATTTTTGTGCCCCTTTTTGAATAATATCCACATGTGTACAAAGTAGAAAGGCACAACGGCAAAAGACAAAATGGAAAAACGTGGTCGGTCACATATGTTAAATTATGGGATCGCTCGCTCACATAATTTGTTTCTTGCTCGTGCATGGACGATCACTCATCGCCTGTGCATTCATTCCTGGTCTACTCGTGTACAGCTGAAAAGCAGTATTGGCCAGCTCATATATAGCTGTAAAGCTCCCATTGACTGCTGTACCCACATGGCTTTGCACCCCATAATTACAACATTGCCACTCCATTTTCTCCACACCATATCCACCTATAAATACCGCATTTCATAACCATTTTAAGGGACCGATCTAAGCCATCCAGAAGGGATGTGATTTCGGTTTTCTACAATTCCAAAGCTTCTCAAGCTCCATTAATGGCTTCCTAAGCTCACTCCATCTCCATCCAACATCAAGTGTGGATCTCATCTTCTCCAAACACCATTAATTCTCACTCAAATTCAATCTAAGTGGTCTCCGACCACCATTACTCCTCTTTAAATCTAGGATCTAACACTAATCTCATGATGGTATCAAGGAAGATCATCTAATTACGAGATCTAATCCATTCCTTCTCAAATTCAAGTGAGATCTAATGCAGAAAGAGAGTAAAAGTGGAAAATCATCATAAAGAGAGTGAACAAGTGAGATAATTGAGATGTATGAGATGATGCACTTTGTAAATTTCTTCATGATAATGAATATCACTTTAAAAGTGGATGTAGATTTATCCTAGATCGAATCACCATAAAAATCCTCTTGTTTTTTAACTTACATTTGTATTTGTGATCCCATTTTCTATTACATACCTTTTGGTGAAATGTCAATAACACACCTATGGTGTTCAAACTAATTTTCGTTTAAAATATTAACTTCTAACAATTAATTGTTTATTATTTTTTATTCAAAGTTGGAAACCAAAATTCCTAATTTTAGTTAGTTGTTATTAGATAATTAATGATTATAAGTATATAATAATTAAGATTAATATTCAATAATTAATATTTAATAATAACATTTAATTATTATAATGGAATAGTTATATGTAATAATAAAATAATAATAATTAATAAAAATTAAATAATAAAATATACAAACAATTATTAAATAATAATAATAATTCATAATAATAAAAAACTAATGGATAAAAATTAATAATTAATTTCAAAGATGTATATTTATGAATAATAAATAACTAAATAATTATTAAATTCATAAAAAATGATTGATAATATTACTATTAAGTAGTAACTAAAATTAATAGTAATATTATGTATGATTTAATTTTAATTTATGTTTGAAAGTGGTATTCTTGTGAATTAATTAATTATTATTTTTTAGTATTTGCTGATATTGTTGTTTTTGATTTTTTAGAGTTCATTTATATTTATATCAAATTACTGTTTAAATTGATAAATATAAAATATTTATTTGTTTAATTCATTCTTCTACCATGCTATTCTTCAATAAGAAATATTATTCTTTCAATGTATTATTCTCTTTCAGTGAATAGATAAATATCCAAAACATATGCATGTCTCCAGAATAGTTAAAGGCAGACCAATATTAAGTATTTGCTATTTAATACAAATTATAACTAATATCTACTATTTAATATAAATTTAGATTCATAAAATTCTTCATATTCCAAGAAAGTAATACACAATATCTGAACTTTAAAAATATTATCATTTATTTTTCAGTTATTAGTTTCGTTTTTTAACTATTTTCTTTAATAAGCACAAGTTTTTTGACTTTAAGAAAAAATAACATTGTTTTCAAGCAAAATCTAATGACCCTCGAATTTGTTAAATTTGGCTCGAACCCATTTTTTTGGCTCCAATCCGAAAAATTCACTCCCTAGCCCCCAACATTTAATTCCAGACTGAGATAGTCCCCAATGTACAAAACGTGTCATTTCATCCCTCTTAAAAACTTTAATTTTAGATCTAATTTCAACTGCTCCAAACTATTTCAAACCATAGACGTCTCCGCGTCAATAACCCAATTTCCATCTATAGTCCACTACCGACTTCCTATAACATGCATTTGGGCGTTCTTTCAATAGGCGCCATCATGTGCACCCTCAACTCAACTACCAACGCCTTTGTCATTTAATTCAATGGATCCCACGGCTTCTTCCTCAAAGGGTTTATCCAGTTCCAATTCAATTATGAAATATCGGGAAGATAATTTTTATAAAGTTTCCACTATAGCTATAACATCTACCATTCCAACATTTTATTTGATTTAGGTAAAATTCATAGCTTAATTTTGTTTTACATCTGTGTGGCTTGTGTATTATTTTGGCTTCTCTAGACTGATGGATTAAATTCTTTGATTTTAGGTCAACTTGATGGTAGTGCTTGTTGGAGAGACAGTCGATTTGAAGATTTTGACCCTATTTCTATGCGGAGCTATGCCTCTTCCTGGTGTTGGGTACACGGTTAATGACCTTAATTACCATCATGTTGATGCGAAGTTGAAACTTTCATTTGTTTGATTGTAATCTCTATAGGTTCATTCTGCTGGAGATAGATTAATGAAGTGGGAGTTACATTTTTGGATATAAAATGTATCTGAAAATAATACAAAAGCCATGTCTTAATATAGACACCGCAACTAACAACACTCTTGGAAAAAAAGGCAAAATTACTGAACTAAGCTACAAGTTACTACTTAGGTTGCAAGCATCCACATTTCTAGGGGATGGTAGAGTGATTCTCTAAGACTCATTCAACGTTTTCTCTGATATTTACACTTCAAACTCGGACTTAGCTTGCATCTTAAACCATGTCTATTTTGTTTAAGTTTGTACCAATTGATCTGAGATGCTAGAACATCTACTGTTTCTGAAAAATGATATTCTTGGCCATATTATCTTATTCATAATTTGAGTTTTCTTTATTAGCATAGGTTGAATGGGCCAGATGTAGGCCAATTGCTTCTGGTATATTAACACCATTTCAGGGGCTTTGTTGTCTTGGTGCTCAGCCTCTGCTAGGCCTAGGGATTTGGTTAGAGTTTATGCCTTAGACACAATCCATTTGATGTGATTAATAACACTTTTGACGTAATGGTTTTATTTGGAATAAATATATTCTCATATGTTATATTTATAGCGTAATGTAAATATTAACATAATAGAAAGCCTTACAGTAATAATATGGATTTATATAGTTCAAGTAAGTGACTTGAACATGAGATTATATATTAAGTATTATAATTCTTAAATTTACTTAGTCACGTTTTATCGTTTATATAGGACAACAATGAAACAACGAGACTAGTATTTTGATTGACTAATGGTCACATCTCATTGATCATCAATATACATGATATTATTGTTAAGACATAAACATGTATTGGTGAATAACATATTGGGCTGACCCAATGTGAGAAAACTACATGGAATATAGTTAACAGTATTAGAAGTTATTCTTATAGTGGGAATGATATAATGGTCCTTAGATGTGAAATCATTATAATTTTAATCGAGGTTATTTGTGTTTTGATATCATCTAAAGTTACTTTTGACCGTGTAGACGATAAAGGTGATCATTGGATACATCTCGAATCGAATGAAAATTATGAATGGTCTAGATGGAATATAAACATACGATATATTTGTAGTGATATCCATGGGCCCCTTGATTGAGTGGGACTACGAAATGCATGGTCGTGCTGAAATATTGATTTTTTTATATAGCCTACTCATCGATTAAGAGAAAAGGATTAAATTATAAAGAGGGTGACAGGTTCCATGCCTGGAGTTTAATCTTGGATATATTGGTTAAAAGGATTATATTACATTGAAACATTGGTCACTAAAAAAGGTTATATCAAATCATTGATCTTATTATAACTTGGGTGACGACAATGTATTACAAGATGTCACTCACCGTTCTAGTTCAAATATCGTTTAAATTATTGCTAACATTCTAATAACCTATAGGGTCGTATAGTTAGAATGTTATAAAGGGAAAACAATTTGACTGGGAAAATAAAATATCGATTTATTGACTTTTTTTATGATGTTGGAATTGGTATAATGGTTGTTTCCTGGACTTAGGGGTTCACATTTATAAAAATGAAAGGTACTTCCTTTTATTATAATGCACGTGAAAACCATCCACAAAGATTCAATGCTTCCAATTGAAAAACCCTTAAAAAAAGGCGGCTAGTAACAATTTTTCCCCTTACCTCATGGATTCGTTTGACGATCATTGAGAGGGCCTTCGTGTGGATACCTGTAGATGCAGCGTTGCTACACTAAGCATTGATTCGATTTCAGATCCAATTCAATTTGGTGAATCTAGGAAACGCTAATAATGGTACGATCTTCGATTTATCAATTTTACATAGATCCTTTAGTTTTAAACTATTTAAAATACTAGAATAGGTCAACGATTAGATTGTAAATTCCTTTCAATGGTTTCAGAGCGAGGCTTGTAAAAAATTGGTATTTTTAAGACTATATTTATTACTTGATGTTCGACCTGTGTTAGGAACACAATAGTAACCAAGAAATGGGTATAAAATATGATTCTAAAATGAATCCGTTCCATTATTAACATAATTTTGTTCTGCTATATAATCTGGAAGTTTATGACTCTATATTTGATATTAATGGAATAACACTGCCATTTCTTACTTGTTAAAAATTTGCAGACATGACAGTTAATTCTGATTATCAACTGTGTTTAAAATTGCCGCTACCTTGTTAGTTTATACAGGAACCTTGTATATAAATCAAAAACCAGCTTTGACTGGTAAGAAAAGGCGAGGCAATTTAAATTTAATTTTAATTTTGAAATGGTGATTTCATAAAGTATATTATTTCTTGTTGGATCTGAGAAATGTTGGTTAATTGCTGCCTCTATATGGTATATGTAAATATATGTATGAACATATATATGTATGTATGTATATATGTATATGTTTGAGTCTGATGACTGTTAAATATCAATTCATAGTACTAAAAGTCAATAACGATGAATTAATATTTTAGTCAGCAAAAAACCAAACTAGTGGATATGTATATTAGATAATATTGACTATGAGTCGATGATTCAAAATTCTTGACTCCGCTTTGACCAAGTAATTTGAACTACACATGTTGTTTAATTGTGAACAGTATATTTAGTTTATCCTTAAGTGTTATGTCTAAAATTGATAAAGAGTCATTGGATGTATGATCATCATTGTATGTGTGATGAAAAATTTGTTATGTATCACATTAGTTATTATCCGTAAAGATAAATTAGTACAGAGAATGTGTTTTATTGCTATTTTTGATGTTGATCACGAAACAAGATTCAATCCTCAATCTCACTATTGCATTAACTTGATGCAAAAAATCTTAGAGAAAATTGCAAGCAGCTGTGTCAATTTACTGTTTTATTTACTTAGTAAAAAATTATACTTGACACCTTTTAAAATATGGACAGCTTGTGTATGTCACAACATAGATTTCCTTCCAATTTTATTCCCAGTAATATATTTTGTTTTTGGAATACAACACAAGTATGACTTGCCTTATATTTTAACACCATATGCATATGCATTGATATTAAAATACTAGATAGTTGTCAGAAAAGGTTGATTTGTATACTGCATAAATCCCATTTTATATATTATTAATAATTATAAGTCTATTTTCGATTAGATTGCAATGCTAGAGAATATGCTAGAAGATATGTTGCCTTTATTTAATGTTAGAGATTATGTTAGAGGACATGTTGCCTTTATTTAATTGTATTAATTCGGGTTTATAATTGATATATAATTATTTAGTATAATAGACCCAATATATACCCTTGAATATTCTTATCTAGAATGTTCTTTAGACAAAGACAAACTATTTATAAATAAAGGTAAGGATTAGCAATGTATGAAAGTTTCTTTTGTAAAATAAGTCAATAAAGCAATAACAATGTAGTCCTTTTATGTTTTACCATTTAATCTCTCTCTTCTCTCTTGATCAAATTCTAATGGTATCGGAGCTTGGTTATACAAAGAGATAAAGAGAGGGTTGCTGGTAACATGGTATCAGAGAGGATTATGATCATGCATCTGTTATTTTCTTCTTCTTCTTACTTCTGCTATTTCTTCTTTGTTAGTTTTGAGATCTATTATTTGTTGCTGGTGATTGTTGTAGAAGAGCATTATAGGTAATTTTGAGATATGTTATTTGCGGTTGCTAAAAAAAGAAGAAGGTATGGTTGTGGTTGGATATCGTAGGAGATTGAAGTTGTTTTGTTGAATTGTTTCAGACCGAGTGCAAGATTATACTGAAGTGCAGTTTCAGATATGGGATGTTGATCAGGTTTAGGAAGAGCTAAAAGAGGTTGTTTTGGTGATGTAGAGGTAAAGGTGATGGGTTGATGTGTTGTTAGAGAGTGACATTAGTTTGAAGTTGTTTATTGTTTATTTGATGTTTGTATTAGTAACCCTTTTAGTAGGAGGGCAATTGCCATTGGTTGAAGGTGATAGATGGTATTGTAAGGTATGTTTGCAGGATGCAAATGTATGCTGGTTCTTCCCTATTGATTTGTTTTTGTTTTCGTTTGATATGTTTGGGGGATGCAAACATATGCAAACTCATTCCATTGTAGTTTATTTTGTTTTCTTTGTATGTTTGAGGGATGCAAACATACAAACACATTAGGGACCAGTTTTATCATTTGGTCGCTCAGATCTATCTCCTACCGATTAGATTGAAGGTAGTTGAATTGTTTTGGAGTTTCAGATTGGTGTTGTTTGGAGTTGTAGTTGGATGTTTGATGCTTTGTGTTTGGTGTTACTGTTGACACCAAAATTTTCCATCGACATCGGAGAGTCCCAAAATTTTGGAACTTAAATGTCCAGAGTGGAAAATTGTAAGAAACATAATAATAATGTGCGGGAAAGTAAAGGAAACGGTTATTTATAGAGTTTCGGCCCGTCGGGGTCTACGTCCGCTTTGAAGGCTGTACTAATTTTATTCCGTTACAACATAGTACAACAAGACTATTACGAGAAGCTATAATGATTAGCAATATCCTCTTAGTCCTAGTTATTAGAGAATAGAGTTTTGATAACAACAACCTTATTTCAGTTATCATTGATTATAAAATATATGCTTACGCCTTTTGTACAGAATATATATATATATGTATATATGTGCAGGAATTATATATAAGAAATTTTACTGAAGACTATAATGTTATAAAGATGATAGAGATTCAAAGACTAGAGAAATTTTCAAGACTCATGAGTAATCAAGATTTCAAGAGTTCAAGAATTCAAGATCAATATAGTTATAGAGTCTAAATTTTGTAAGATTCTAAATAGCACTCCGAGTTTAAATTCAAATTCAAATTTTCAAATTCTGATTTTCAATCCTCAATCCTCTCTATTTTATTTTTCTATTTTATTCTCAACTGTCTCTATTTTTTTTTCTATTTTTATACTTCTCGGTTTTTCAAACTTAATTTTTTATATACTTTATATTTATACTTTATATAGTTTAAAAACTTATAATTTTATAAATATATTTATATAGTTTAAAAGTATAATTTCATATGATTTTCTATCATATAATATTAATTTAGAACACTAGAATTTTGCTCAAGAATTTCCAGAATTAGTTTTATATCAAAATACTTGAAAAATGTTTTGAAAATGGACAACACACATGACTATGTCGACATAGCAAAAAGTGTATTTCGACATATGACAACTATTTTTTCTAATTTTGAAGGGAAGTGTCTTTTCTCTTTTTGAAACGCTTCAGAACCATTTCAAACCAACATAATCTGAGGTTAAAACCAAATTTTTTAAAATATCTTCTTCTCTAACTTCATAATCTTTCATCCCACCATTATTCTTAATAATTTTTATGGTTTGTACACTTATATTCTGTCGAATTCAATTCTGTTTTGATAAAACTTCTTCTCTCTACACTCTCTACTCTTTACTCTTTGAATGAAGTGCTACTGAAGAGTTACAGGGTTGTTTTGTAATTGATTGGATTGAATAAACCTTGTTGTGAGTCAAAGAGGAGTCGATGTGTACTTGTGGGCTGTGAAATCGAGGTAATAAGAGTTATTGTGTTTTTATGAGCAGTGAAATCAAGAAAGTAGGAATTGGTGTCTCCTAGTGAGCCGTGAAATCAGGGAGGGTGTGTAACACCCCGAAAGTTTAACGATGCTAAAGATGATAAATTAAAGAATAATTATTGTGAAGTACACTGTTAACAATGAGTTTAAGGAAAACTTAACTAGATATTCAGAATTGAGTAAAACACATTTCGCCATTGCGTCCGTCTCGAAATTCTGGTCAAGATAGATACCTGGTTTGCGTAAATCGGACACAGTATGAAGAAGTTATTAAGGTTTGATGTTTGTATGCATATAAGGAAGATATATATAAATATAAATACAAAAAATTTCAAAAATCAGCAAAACCAATAATCTGGCGCACAAATCGAGGCAGGGTCTACATTTTGAAGTCGACCCAAGACCTTGCTTGGTCGACCTAGGAGTCGACTCAGGCTAATGGGGGTCGACCCCCGGGGTCGACCTAGGGGTCCACACCCATGAAGGTGGTTCGACCTTGGGTTCGACCCACCTGAAGGGTAGTCAGCCCACCCATGGCTCTGGAAACTTCTTTTTTGAACCTGGACGATTTTAGAGCTAGATTCATGAAACTTAGGCTAGATAAAGGACCCTATACCTAGGTTTTATTCATCTCAAAACAATGGTGACTGTGAAGCTCCGCTGCAACGAAGATTGAGTGGTCTAATCTGCTCCAATTCTAATTTAGCAAATATTATACAAATTCAACGATTGCTACAACAAATTCAGCGTTGGCTACAACAACTTATTCAACATGTTCTTCGCAGAAATTTGGATCCATTTCCTTAGATCTATTCACTGAGAGTTCATGTTATTTTTAGATCTGAATATTTAAATAGTAATTGTGACTTGTATATAAAAATTGGATCTTGAAACGGTGCCTAATCTGTTCTATTATGACTTATTCCTCTAATCTATTCTTATATGTTTATATCGTCACCAAGCCTAAACTTTTCATAATATGTCCATTCGGTCTTTATGCCTATTTCTATCATTATGTTGTTGATTCGTTATTATGCTTGTTCTGATTCTATTCTCTCCCTCTTTTTCCCTTATCATTTTTATATATCCAGGCTACCTTCGAGCCTAGGCCTAACGCTGAAAAATGCGAATATGCGAACGATTGGGAAAGACATAATTTGTGGCATAATTGGTATCGAAAAATATGGATCTAAATTTAGGCATAAGTTTGGAAATATACGAATATAGATTTGGGGACATATGTCTTGTTGGACAAAATGAATTTAAGCATGAATTGGAATATATGTAAATATGGAATTGGGCATAAAATGGGACATGTCTAAATATTGATTTGGGACATAAATTGGAACACATGTGAATATGAATTTTTGGCATAAATTGGAAAATATATGGGTCTTGGTTTATGCATAATATACAAACACACACACACACACACACACACACACACACACACACACACATATATATATATATATATATATGCCCTTATTTATGACATGGGAAAAAGGACCGTATGGTGCATAATTAAAAGATGAATTAAAAAAGGGCATAAAATTCTATAATTTGAATAATGAATTGGGCATATAATTAAATATGGGGAAAAGAGATATGAACACCTATAAAGGAATAGGTAGTATTATTTGGATAAAAATGGAATATCAAGTAATTAAAATAGGGATTGTAATTACACTTATGACACGAGTTTAGGTTACATTAGTGGTGGAAGTCTGATCGGACCCGACCGGCATATCCAGTAGCTACTAATGTTGAACATAATGTGAGAAGTGTAAGTGTGTAAATACGAATCGGGCTAAGACACTAGGTTAGAACCAACTATGGAATAAGACTGCCTGGTCCCGACCGACATATCTAGCATCCACATGTTGTAGGCCTAATGTGGGAAGTCTAGCCCATTACATCCATAATTGGACATGGTAATGAATTGGACTACTTAACCTAATTTAGTCAAGAAGGATTTTATGATTATGAACTTAAGTTAGGGTTAAGTAAAATTGGATGGGTAATGGGTGGGTTAAGTAAAATAGAGAGGGTAGGTAATATTTACATATAGGCCCACAAACTTAACCCAACAAGGTTATGTAATTAAATACACCTAGTGGTATACATAATCGGTGGAAAATATAATAAATTTATGTAGCTAAGGACACCCTTATAGGGTAAGCATAACTGGTAGAAATGATATTAGATATGCGTAAAAATCTGCTAAGTAAACAACGATCAGTTGTAGTGACTATGTAAATTGAATTTGTGATTAAATGAGAAAGAATGAGGAAATCTTGTAAAATAAATAAGTTATATTCAATCATAAATGTTAAGTGACATGTTAATTAGGAAACATGTGAATTGATAAATACTTAATAATGTATTAAGGAGGACATGCTATTGTAATGATGAAAGCAAGAAAGAATATAAAATTAATTGTGGATTACAGACCTTGGGCCCTAATATAGAGAATAACATGTTGTAGGCTTATTAATAAACATAAATGGATTAAGTTATATCATTGAAATTAATAAGCAAGAGAAACTTGGTAAATTAGAATAAGAATTCAATATGAACGGGAATAACCAAGTTAAACTGGAACCAGGTGAGGTAAGGCAAACATGTAAAATAATGTTCAGACATAGTGTCTAAAAACATATTAACGAAAGGCGCAAGGACCAGTCCATACGTTTGAGGGTGAATAACCCAACGGGGTAGATCACCGAGGTATTATAAGACATGAGGGAAGCGCACATTCAATTGATTGTTATGACGGCTCAAAAGGACTGGAAGGGGAAGCATGCTTCTTCCTAAGGTACGTTAGGTGCCCCTAGTAGTCCTCTGTGCTGTGACAGATGTCTTAGGCAATATTAGTAAAGGTTAGGTCTACGTGTAACTACTAGGTGGGTTGGCCTTGACCGCAGGTGTAGCTATGCAGTCAGAATATTGTGACGAGGTGACCCCAGGGTGATTCCACGGTTGCCTCACGAGGAGGTAGAGAATGTCACGACCAACAAGGATAGTAGATCGTCGGATACCCGTCATCGACAGCCAGCGGGATGCGAAAAGACTAGAGCAATGCCCAAGATATCATTTCACCTTTCACTATCGAGGTACGGGATTAAGGGTAGACGCCACATGGATGTTTAGATTGGTCGTCGCTAGGGGTCATCGCTTAGCTCTATAGTCTTTACTAGTAGAGGGAGAGGCTGAGGTTGGGCCATAGCCTCCATGAAAAACAGACCTGAGTAATATATGTATTAGAAGGCACTTAAGGGCGGCACGTACATGCATGGAAAAGATCCCGACCGAGTTCCATGTTTCTTAATTAGCCCTGCCACGGAACTCGGTGCACATTAGAGGATGTGCGATTGAGGCATCGAGCTACAATTACAGTACATACATGGGACTTACTAGATACATGCATATCTGCTCTTGGTGATGTATCGTAGACTAGAAAGCATTATTCTGATATGGAATCTGATTCGATCGATGGTGGCAGTCCATACGCTTACGTAGCATAGTAATGACAGATATATGCTGAACTTTACATTGTTATATAGAATTCCATACGTCACTCCAGCGTAGGATAAGGGACTGTGTTCACTACGGTGGAAATTGTGAGATTGGGTTACCATGGGTTGTATCTCGATATTGAGAGATAGCTACATATATTGTATTAGGTGGATCCATGGGAAAGTAAATTGGTGCGATGCGCGTATAAGTTTTTAGTGCTATTAATCCAAGTAACCTAACAATCAAGAAAATGTAATGGAACGGTATTAGTAGGGATCATTCTACTTCTGATATACTAGTATCTGCGCGGTGCAGAGAAATGTATTTCATAAGCGCTTTATTTCCTATTCACCTTATCTTGTTCAGTTTACACTAGTTATTGTTAATGTTATCTTGTTCTTCCAGTTTTATATACCTACCATGATACTTTTACTTATTTATATTTAAAAGTAACTAGACTCGCCAGCCTTTATGTCTAACCCTTTTTGTTTCCTTTTCTCTCATTCCATTCCCCCCCCCCCCCCCCAGGTTCTCAAGGTGGAAGCCCTTAGAGTTGATTTGGATACTTTCAGCGTAGCTTGGATTTGGGATATAGATGTACTGCTTTGACTTCTTGTTAACTCTCTTATGGCTTTGCAAGGTAAATATGGTTTTATGCTTTTGTACTCTGATATTATTGGCAAGACAGATTATAAACGTAATTAGTTACTTATGCTGTAAACTCAGTATTTGGGACCATGATTTTTTGATTTAAATAAAGTTTTTAATTCCGCTGCTATTTTACATGTCTATCTTGTGCTATTATATTCTTATTTACCTATAACGCTTCACAGAACTTAATGCATTCCCTTAGTGAATGACATTAACGGACGTGGGGTGTCACATTTGGTATCAAAGCATATGGTTATAAGATCAGATAAAGTATTTTGAAAATGGTTTTTAAAAAGATCTCAAAAATAAAGTATTTTAAGATAAATAGTCTGTTTTGAAAAGCATATTTCCCAAAGCCATAAATATCTCACGATTCTCCGCTTGATTCCTTTTTCTTTTTGTTTGGTGAACCGTTTCTTTCCGAAATGGTATTCCTATTTTGGCATGGTTTCATAGGCATGTTAAAACAATGGTACATGTCGAAGGGCAAAGAAGTGCCCAACCTCCATCTTTAGCCGCAGTGGTTTCACAGGCGGCCTATTTTCTCTCAAGCCTCGCAAGGGTTGTCGTGCGATGGAGGCAGCTTTCAAGAATGTTGCACAAGGATGGTAAAAAGGAGAATAAGCAAGTTGGGGGCTAAGGAGAACAACCCAAAGATGAAAGAAAATGATGGCTTAAGAAGGAAATATAGATGAAAGAAGAAACAAGGAAACACCATAACTTCGCAGCAGTGGGTCATATGAAAAAAGGATTACGGAGAGAGAAAAAGGTATCTATTACCACTTTGGTAAGGCAGGACACCTCATTAAGGAGTGCCCGAAGAGTCAAAGCCAAGGCTAGAGGGCAGAAACTTCTAGGGGGCAAGCTAATGTTCTCATAGCTGGTGGACAAGATAGGGGTAGGAAAGTTTCCATCGAAGGATTGATTTCTATTTCTGATCATCCTATTAGGATTCTTTTCCCAGTGCTTAGCATTCTTTTATATCTGAACCTTTGAGTCTCTGCACCTAGATACTAGTATAGTTTTGGATACCATTATTGCCTCAAACCCCAGCGGAAGTATGTCTCATTTATCAATGATTTGTCGGGGTTTGAGAATCTCTATTTTAGGTTTCGAGTTTGATTGCGATGCGTATGTTTTTGATTTCATGAGATACGCTTTGATTCTAGGATGTATTGATTAACCATATATGGAGCCATTCTAGATTGTGGGAGGAGGGTCATTAGACTTCTGAGTTTCCATAGAAACACTCTCGAGATTTCATATGACCCCAAAGGGGTCTGTCATGATTAGTCTTCTAGAATCTCATGATATATCTATCGATGATTTGCGATATTTGACTCCTAAAAGAAAAGAGGGAACTTTGTAAGCAAGTAGCAGAGCTAATTGGGAAGAGTATTGATAGGTGAATTATATCAGAATGGTAAACCTTTTGAAGACAGTCCTTGAGGAAGCCCATTATTCTAAGATGACTATTCATTCAAGGAGCGATAAAATGTAAAGAGTTCGAGGTAGTAAAGCCAAGCTTGCGAGTATAAGTGAAAGAAGAGAAGAAACAATGATAGGACGAGTTCCGACTTGCATACTTGGACTGGAGGTTAAGGAATCGTGCAACAAAGAAGTGAAGTTAGTAAGAGTGCAATGGGTAAAGGGCTGCGATAACGCTACTAGGGAGGCTGAAGACAAGATTTGTGCTTCATATCCTTTCCTTTTCAAGAATGTGTTCTTAACTTTTTTTCTAAGCTTCGAATTAATACATGTATCTATCATTTGAATATCTCCTATCGATTGAGTCTTTAGGTAAAAAACTAATGAATGTAAACATGTGTTTGAAACATGTTATTTTTGATGGATGCAAGTGGTTGCTCGTGGATGCATATACACACACAATAGGAACTAGATCGGCTCAATAATATGCATATTTATGTGTGTAAATTTTAAACTTTTATGGATTATCGTTACATTGATGTTGCATGTGGATGGATAATTGCGCACACATATAGAACTTACATGGATTAGGATGATTTGCATACATTTTGGTTGCATGGCACAAACATACATTGCATTAAGGAGGTCAACTGGATCAGTAGTACGCCTGATCTTTCGCATTAGTTTACGGAAAAATACACACACTATTGCATATGTTCATATAAGCATTAGAAATTCCTTAAGGATAATGGTTGCTTGTGATTGCTAGATGGATGTATGATTGTTGGTTGTTAGGATATACATTCTTCTAAACTTAGACATTTTGGGGACGAAATCCTTTGAGTAGAGCAGAATGTAACACCCCAAAATTTTAACGATGCTAATGATGATGAATTTAAGAATAATTATTGTTACACTATTAACAATGAATTTAAGGAAAAATTAATTAAATATCTATAATTCAGTAAAACGGACT
Source organism: Allium sativum (assembly GCA_030737875.1). Taxonomy (NCBI): domain Eukaryota; kingdom Viridiplantae; phylum Streptophyta; class Magnoliopsida; order Asparagales; family Amaryllidaceae; genus Allium; species Allium sativum. Next base: position 34,385,796 of record JASFAX010000020.1, on the reverse strand, counting down.
ACGCCATTGCATCCGTCTCGAAATTCTGGTCAAGACAGACACCTGGTTTGCATAAATCGGACGTCATATGAAGAAGTTATTAAGGCTTGAAGTTTGTATGCATATAAGGAAGATATATACATGTAAATTCAAAAATATTAAAAAAATCGGCAAAACCAAATATCTGGCGCGTAAATCGAGGAAGGGCCGACATTTTGAAGTCGACCCGAGACCTTGCTGGGTCGACCTAGTGGTCGACTCAGTCCCATAGTGGTCAACCCTGGGGTCGATCTAGGGGTCGATACCCATGAACGGGGGTCGACCTAGAGGTCGACCCACCTGAAGGGGGGTCGACTCACTCGTGGATCGGGAAACTTCTTTTCCGAACCTGGACGACTTTTTAGCTTGATTTATGAACCCTAGGCTATATAAAGGACCCTAGACCCAGGTTTTATTCATCTAAAAACAATAGTGACGGCGAAGCTCCGCTGCAATGAACATTGAATGGCCAAATCTACTCCAAATCTAATTTAGAAAGCATTATACAAATTAAATGACTACTACAACAAATTCATCAATGGATATAACAACTTATTCAACATGTTCTTCACAGTAGTTGGGATCCATTTCCTTAGATCTATCCACTTGAGTTCATGTTATTTTTAGATCTGAATACTTAAATAGTAATCATGACACATATATAAAAAATCGATCTTGAAAAGATGCCTAATCAGTTATATTCGGACTTATTCCTCCGATCTGTTCTTATATATTTATATCCTCACCAAGTCTAACCTTGTCATAATATGTCCATTCGGTCTTTATGCCTATTTCAACCGTGGCATTATTGATTCGTTTTCATGCCTTTTTTGATTCTATTCTCTCCCTCTTTTTCCCTTTTTACTTTTATATAGCTAGGCTACCTTCGAGCCTAGGCCCAACGTTGAAAAATTCGAACATGCGAACGATTGGGAAAGACATAATTTGGGGCATAATTTGTATTGGAAAATATGGAACTAAATTTGGGAATAAGTTTGGAAAATATGAATATGGATTTGGGGACATATGTCTTGTTGGATAATATGAATTTAGGCACGCGTTGGAATATATGTAAATACGGAATTGGGTATAAAATGGGACACGTCTAAATATTGATTTGGGACATAAATTAGAACATTTGTGAATATGAATTTTTTCCATAAATTGAAAAATATGTGGGTCTGGGTTTATGCATAATATATATATATATATATATATATGCCTTGATTTATGACATGGGAAAAAGGAGCGTATGGTGAATAATTAAAAGATGAATTAAAAAGGGGCATAAAAGTCTATAATTTGAATAATGAATTGGGCATATAATTAAATACGGGGAAAAGAAACATGAACACCTATAAAGGTATATGTATCATTATTTGGATAAAAAATGGAATGTTTAGTAATTACAATTAGGAATTGTAATTTCCCTTATGACACGAGTTTCGGTTAAATTAGTGGTGGAAGTCTGCCCGGACTCGACCGGCATATCCGACAACCACTAATGCTGAACCTAATGTGAGAGGTCTATGTTTGCAAATACGAATCGGGATAAGACACGAGGTTAGACCCTAATGTGGGAGGTCTAGCCCTTTATAACCTCAATTGGACATGGTAATGAATTGGACTACTTAACCTAATTTAGTCCATTAGGATTGTATGATTATAAAGTTAAGTTAGGGTTAAGTAAAATTGGATGGGTAGTGGGTGGGTTAAGTAAAATTGAGGGAGTGGGTAATATTTACATATAGGCCTACGAATTTATCCCAATAAGTTTATGTAATTAAAGACACCTAGTGGTATACATAACCCGTGGAAAATATATTAAAGTTATTTAATTAAAGGCACCCTTGTAGGGTAAGCAAAACTTGTAGAAATGATAGAATTAGATATGTGTAATAATATGCTAAGTAAACAATGATAAGTTATAGTGACAGTGTAAATTGAATTTATTATTAATTGAGAAAGAATGAGGAAAACTTGTAAAATAAATTAGTTATATTTAATCATAAATGGTAAGTGACATGTTAATTAGGAAACATGCGAATTGAGATATACTCAATAACGTATTAAGGAGGACATGTCATTGTAATGATCTAACCAAGCAAGCACATAAAATAGATTGTGGATTATAGACCTTGGACCCCAATCTAGAGAATAACATGTTGTAGGCTTATTAATAAACTTAAACAGACCAAGTTATATGGTTGAAATTAATAAGCAAGAGAAACTTGGTAAACTGGAATAAGAATTCAATATGAACGGGAATTACCAAGTTGAATGGGAACCGGGTGAGGTAAGGCAAGTGCGTAAAAGAATGTTTAGACATAGTGTCTAACAACATATTAATGAAAGACGCTTGTACCAGTCCGTACGTTTAAGGGTGAATAACGCAACGCGGTAGATCATCAAGGTGTTATAAGACACGAGGAGATCGCACATTCATCTTATCGTTATGACGGTTCCAAAGGACTGGAAGGGGAAGCATGCGACTTCCTGAGGTACGTAAGGTGCCCCTAGTAGTTGTAACACCCCACATTTTTAATATAACTACAAATGTATATATATGCATAGATAGATTAATAATGGTGATGTACAATGAAAATAAATTAATACATGAAAGAGAAGGAAAGATTAATTCGATGACATTGTACGTAATAGAGAAGATAATAAAATAAGGATACTTAATTTAAATATCAGGAATTAAGTGAAACGGACATCACCATTGCGTTCACCTCGAATTCTGCTTGGAATAGAGTCCATGTTTTCAAAAATCGGACTCCGTTTGAAAGAGTTATGGCCTGCGGAAAATTCCACAAAAATTCAGAATTTACATAGGAAAATACTTAGGCAGATCGACCTGGGGTTCGACCTACCCAGGGAGGTCGACCTGGGGGTCGACCTACCAAGGGAGGTCGACTTAGGGGTCGACCTTAGTGTCGACCCCCCTCCCCCTGATTTTTCCAGATCTGGGTAGTGAAGATTTTTGATGTGTTGGACGGACCAGATGGCTTATAGGGCGATCTAATGGCTCTAAAACACTCTCTACACCTATAAAATAGTGCTAGACCTAACCTAATTCATAAACAATTCCTTCTGACGCCTCCACACCGCCATCTTCAACCAAACATGGCCGACACCCCAAAACCCTAAACTAAATTGCACGCTCTTCATCAACTTTGGAGTTTAATCAAATCAAGAAGCAAAATTCTTCATCAACAATTCATGCTCCTCACCAATAATCAAATAAGAAGATTAAATTAGCATTCTACATCAACGACAAATCGTTTATTTCTCCAATCCAGTCATGGTGAGTGGAATTATAATAAATTTGTTGCATAATAGTATTATAATCGTTCATCATTCCCCAGTTATTAATTTAATTCAAGATTCATGTTACAATAATTGTTTCTTTTATTCTCCTTCCCCTTTTTATTTTTGGATCTAGGTTATCTCGAGCCTAGATGAAAATCTTATTATGCATACGTGCGGTTGGAATATGGAAATGTTGGGCATAATCTATTATATGCAATCGAGAAACATAATCTCTAATTTGGGATTGGGGCGTAACAATTGTTATTGCAAATATTGGGGATTTTGGCATAACAATTGTTATTGTAAATATTGGGAAATCATTGTGATACAGCTTGTAAATGGGTAATTTTGGAGCGTAATCCATAATGAATCTTCGGATATGACTTGGGAATGTGAATAGCGCATAATCATGAATTCTGACTTATGATGTTAACTTTCAATTATGTAAATTTAATTGGAATTATTGAATGTGGGATAAGATTGGGAAAAAGTGATTTATTTCACATATACATACTATGGGATTGAGTGGAATAATAGGTATAGCCTATTAACGGGATTATAAGCATGAACATAAATTGGGGTTTTTGGGTAAAGCTTGAATTTGAGACTTGAAAATTGGATATACCATTAAGATCCTAGAAACATAATTAAAAATCGAATATGTTGGACAAACCATGTTTTTTATGTAATTATGGAACTCGACGCAAAACATGAAATTGACAATTGTGGCATAACTTGAGCGTGAACATGCTTGTGAGTTGGTAATTGACATTTGATATCCAGAATGAACATGAACATGCTTGTAAATTTATAATTGGCCTATGACACTTCGAATAGACATGAATTGTAATTTAAAATTTGGAACGCATGACATGAATTTGGGGTTTGGGTGAAAGACGATTGTTAGTGAACGCCTATGACACGAGGTTAGGTGCGTTTGTGGTGTAAGACTGCCCGGAACCGCCAGGCAAATCGAGAAACCACAAGCGGACGTCTAATGTGAAAGGTCAACGGCAAGAACTAGAGGCATAACGGTTAATGATACAAGTTTAGGCGCGTTGTGGTATAAGTCTGGCCGGAACCGCCCGACAAATCAAGCAGCCACGAACATACATCTAATGTAAGAGGTCACACATCGTTACGACATAATAAATAAATTAAGAAATACAAACCATAATAAGACATGTGGGTGACATGGTTATGGTTAGAGGGTTAAGTAGGTAATATAAATGACATGTAAAACATGGCTAAGGTAGACTTAACTGTAGTAATACAGGTGTAATATATGGAAAATATAATAAAGGAGGTTAAGTGGGACACGAGTGACATGTGAATCAAAATTTAGATTTGCTTAACCAAATGGGACGCGTGACGGTATCATAAGTTAATTGAATTGGCTAAATTTTAAGTAACGGGTTAAGTAAGTGGAAGGGTTAAGTCAAATCTAAAATAAATGGCAAGAAATGGGGAATGATAAATAACCTATTATGAATAAACTTGAATAAGGCAAGAAAGGATGATAGGTGGAAATTATAACTTATGGAACAAGATAAGTTATAGGAAACGATAAGGAAGATGAGATAACTTATATGTAAAATATACTTAAATTAAGTGGTTTGGGAAGGAGAAATGTGAAATTAAAAATGATATAAGTTATATGAATGGAAAAGAAGTAAATTAGAATCATATATGTTTGTTGGGTTGAGTAATTCTCCGTGTGCCAGCCTGATGTTGATTTCGTTCTCCGGGGCTGGTGTTTAGAGGGTTATTCTCCTAATTAGTATATATGTGGGATAAGGCATAATTAGCTATGAATTAAGTGTAACATGTTGTTGTAATGCTAAAGGGGAATAATTTATGAAATTGGAAAATAACATGTTGTGGGCTTATTAATGGACATAAGTGGGTTAAATATAAATTGAATTATTAAGCAAGGGTAACTAGGTGAATACGAAAAAAGGAAACTAAGTATCAAACCTTGGTTAAGAGAACCAAGTAATAAACCTTAGTTAAGAGAACTAAGTAAGTAACGAGAAAGAGAAATAAGTAGTAGTTAAGAGGACTAAGTTTTAAACCTTAGTTAAGAAAACAAACGATTCAGGAAACTAAGTAGTAAACCTTAGTTAAGAGAACTAATTAGTAAACCTTAGTCAAGAAAGCCAAGTAGAACACGAGAAGGAGCGAACGTCCGCTCCAACGGTCTAGGTTACAAAGCACGCGGCTTCAAGGGGACGTGATGATACTCTTGGCATCCCTCTGTGAGGTTGCAGATGATCGTCCTGGGCTAACAAAGGTTAAGGTCTGCGTTAGAAGAATCAAGAGTATGCCTTGGATGCAATATAAGACAACCTAAAGACTAGGATGGAACAGCGTGAGGCGGCGATATCTAGATTAGCCCTGCGATAGCACGTCGTCGTCTACCTACCATATTGAGTCAATCGAGCACGTGAAGCGGAAAGGTGGAGAACTGCGAAAGACCATATACTTGCTATCGAGTTATAGGTGAGGTTGGCCAATAGGTTTGTGAGGGCTTAGGGGGCATGCGTAAAGTTCTCATTCTTGATTTTCTCGGGTGACTTTCATTAGTTAAGGGATGGGTCAAGTGGAACCATAGCGACACACAGATAAAAACAGACCTTAACATCGGCAGAAAACTTAAAGCTCCCGACAAAGTTCGGTGTTTCTTGATTTGCCCTACCACGGGACTCAGGTTGCACATATAGAGGACATGTGCAAATAGACACCGATAACGATTCACGACACGTACGTGGGGAAAGTCTTGGAACATATATCGCTCTGGGTAGTGTGTCCTAGACTAGGGGGCATCGTTCGATAGGTAGCATAATCCCTAGTTAGACCTAGGTCGAGTAAACCCTGAATCCGAGAAGCGTTCAATAGGTAGCATAAACCCCAGGGGTCCTGGGTAGCGTAAACCCTGGGTTATCTAGGCAGCGGTCGATAGCAAACTTTACATTAGATCTAGATGATACACGGAATCTAGCAAGATCGAGAGTGGCAGTCCAAACGATTTCGAGAATGGTGGCACTACTCTAAAGTAGTATAGATTTACATGATGAAGCCCATACGACATACGACAAGGGGACAGTATATATACATGGAAAAGACTTGACGAGTTGGGGGTATCTATATATACGTTGTACTAGGTTAAGCTACTAGTGGGACATGAGTACAGCCTAAAGAGCTAACATTGTTAATAACCTAATAACCAAGAAAATGTAATTGAACGGTATATGTAGGATTATACAAAAGTTTATTCTATGTCCACTCACACAGAACTTATGTTCTGACCCCCTCTTCATTACATACTTCCAGATTATGTTCATGACAGAGATGGTATAGCTATGGATACTAGTTTAGCAGTATTGTTAATAAGGTAAAGAAATATTTGAATATTTTACTTTATTTCCTTCCGCTGTGAGATGCCTGACGAGTTCTGACATGCTTCTTTATCTCTGTCTTTTTCTTCAGGATACTAGAGCACCCAACTCGGGTTTCGAAAGATTGGATTTTAAAAAAAAATTAGTCTATCGGAATCCGGATTGTTACATCTGGTATCAGAGCTTCGTTTAGTGATCTTAGGGAGATAATGAGTGAACGAATTTTATTTTAAAACATATAAATGTTATATATATAAACCTAGATCCATACAGTAGCCCACTAGACATGAAAAGAGTTGGGATATCTAGTTTGTACACTAAGGGAATGAATATAGGAATTTTGAGACCCATAGGAGGATTGGTTGGAAAGTGTACAATATGATTGATGTTAGAGAAGAAAATATCCCATAAGATTGAAACTAAAATATTAGTATTTCAGAGTAGTGGACTTAGAAGTGTAACGTTAGAAACTAGAAAAGGTTGGAAAAATGAAATATGGATTAGGAGTATATATAGTCGAGAGAATTGAATTCACGAAAGTGCCTAGGAAATCCTAGTGAGTTGAAGAACCGTTTTGTGTCTAACCCAATGATAAGCTTTTAAGAACTTGAATCTGTAAAAATATTTGAGGTATTTTTCCAAGTTTTCATCTTAAAAGTATTTTGATATTATTAGTGCATGATGGGTTTTAAAGTAAAGTGGAGTATATTGTGTAAAACAATGATTTCTTGTTTTAAAATAATTCTCTCATGAAAAGGTGCATATTATAGAGCATGTATAGCTCGCTAGTTTTCATATATGAAAGGACCGAAAAGAAGTTTTGAAATATCTATTTGGTTAACAATAAATTTTGATTATTGTTTTAAAAAGAAATTTTTGTTGGGTGAACAAAATAAGCGGTAGAGTGTAAGAATAAAATAGATATTTGCACCTTAGCAGCCGAAGTTAACACTGTAAATAGGAACAGTGTAACCCATTAGTTGTCCTTGTCTACTCTAGTTTTGTTATTTGAAAAAAAAAATATTTTGCAATTTTACTTTGTAACATGTATTTATGGTTTGGCAAAAGCAAATTTTTGAGAAAAGAAAATAAAGTTTTAACACTTTTAATTTTTGAAAGAAAAATGTAATAAAAAGAAAGAAGGCCAAACCATGTTTTAAAAAGAGTGGAGTAGGTAAGGATTAGTGCCTAGAATAGAACGAGAGAAAGTTAAAGCTATGAACTAAACAACTAGAACCAACTAGAGATTGGTTGAGTTTAGTGATTCTCTGAGTGTCAATCTGATGTTGATTTCGGTCTTCGTGGTTGACACTTAGGGAGTTACCCTCTTACTAATTTACAGTCAGGGATTAGCTAATATTAAACTAATGGAAAAAAAAATGTTTCTGGTAGAACGCATAAGCCGTAGGAGTCTAGGATTGTTGCTGGAAAAAGAAGTATAGGCTAGTAATACACGACATGGACTAGTAGTGACTACTAGGCAGTGTAGGGAAAGCAAGTGTATAGATCCTGTCGAGTGGACTCGTGACATAGTCCTAAGATTCATGGACCATAGTTGTAGCTGTGTAGGATACAGTTTGAGTTGAAAACAGAAGAGCTTGGTTGAAAAATAAACTTAAGAAGAAAACTAGCCTAACTAACAAGAAAACAACTTAATCAATCAAGCAACAAAACGTGACGAGAAAAGAAAATGAAAATCTTAAGAAAAAGATGAATAAATATGAAATTAATCTAAGATAAGATGAAATAGAAATAAATCTTTCTTATGCGGTTGTGCTTGGACAGGAAAATAGGAAATATTTATATAATATTTATGTAAATGTCTAAGTACAATTAGGAAAGAAAAACAGAGGATGTGAGTTTTTCCATTTTCATAACGTAAGAAATCAGATTTGGAAAATTAGATTTTTCTAAATTTCGAATTTAATGATGGTTGGTAGGGTTTTGGATGTACTATGCTCTTACTCTGTAAGAGTGTAGGAAAATTTGGATGAAAAACGTTTTGATTTTTCAAAAATATTGCATTCATATAGAATTGCAAGTATATTTATGATGTGAGCACCATGTTTAGAAAGAGTTTTTAAAGTTTGCATACATATAGGTGGATCCAAATTAGTCATACATGCTTTAATATGATGTATCTCACTTTGCACATGTGCACAATGTTGCAACAATTAGATGAAAACTAATTGGATGTTGCGAGGTATTTTCTATTTTGCTCTTATTGAATTTTGGGGACGAAATTCCTTAAGAGTGGGAGAACGTAACACCCCGCATTTTTAATATAACTAAAAAAGTATATATATGCATAGATAGGTTAATAATGATGATGTACAATGAAAATTAATTAATACATGAAAAAGAAGGAAAGATTAATTCAATGACAGTGTACGTAACAGAGAAGATAATAAAATAAGGATACTTAATTTAAATATCAGGAATTAAGTAAAATGGACATCAAATTACATTTATCTCGAAATTCTGCTTGGAATAGAGTCCAAGTTTTCAAAAATCGAACTCCATTTGAAAGAGTTATGGCTTGCAGAAGATTCAACAGAAATTCAAAATTTACATAGGAAAATACCCAAGCAGGTCGACCTGAGGGTCGACCTACCCAGGGAGGTCGACCTAGGGATTGACTTACCCAGGGAGGTCTACCTATGGGTCGACCGTAGTGTCGACCACCCGCTGATTTTTCCAGATCTGGGCAGTGACGATTTTTGATGTGCTGAATGGACCGGATGGCTTCTAGGGCGATCTAATGGCTCTAAAACACTCTCTTCACCTATAAAATAGTGCCAAGACCTAACCTAATTCATAAACAATTCCTTCTGACGCCTCCACGCCGCCATCTTCAACCAAACATGGCCGCCACCCCCAAAACTTTAAACTAAATTGCAAGTTCTTCATCAACTTTGGAGTTTAATCAAATCAAGAAGCAAAATTCTTCATCAACAGTTCATGCTCCTCACCAATATTAAAATAAGAGGATTAAATCAGCGTTCTACATCAACGACAAATCGTTTATTTCTCCAATCCAGTCAAGGTGAGTGGAATTATAATAAATTTGTTGCATAATAGTATTATTATCGTTCATCATTCCCCAGTTATTAATTTAATTCAAGATTCATGTTACAATAATTGTTCCTTTTATTCTCCTTCCCCTTTTTATTTTTGGATCTAGGTTATCTCGAACCTAGATGAAAATCTTATTATGTATACTTGCGGTTGGAATATGGAAATTTTCGACATAATCTATTTTATGCAATCGAGAAACATAATCTATAATTTGGGATTGGTGCATAACAATTATTATTGCAAATATTGGGGATTGTGACATAACAATTATTATTGTAAATATTGGGAAATCATTGTGATACAGCTTGTAAAAGGGTTACTTTGGAGCATAATCCATAACGAATCTTTGGATATGATTTGGGAACGTGAATAGACATAATCAGGAATTCTGATTTATGATGTTAACATGAAATTATATAAATTTAATTAAAATTATTGAATGGTGGATAGGATTGGGAAAAAGGTGATTTGTTTCAAATCTACATACGATGGGATTGAGGGGAATAATAGGTATAGCCTATTAATGGGATTATAAGCATGAACATAAATTGGGGTTTTTGGATAAAGCTTGAATTTGAGACTTGAAAATTGGATATGCCATTAAGATCCAAGAAACATAATTAAAAATGGAATATGTTGGACAAACCATGAGTTTTTATGTAATTATGGAACTCGACGCATAACATGAAATTGACAATAGTGGCATAACTTGAGCGTGAACACGCTTGTGAATTGGTAATTGACATTTGATATCTAGAATGAACATGAACATGCTTGTAAATTTATAATTGGCCTATGACACTTAGAATAGACATGAATTGTAATTATGTTAAATTTGGAACACATGACATGAATTTGGGGTTTGGGTGAAAGACGATTGTTAATAACGCCTATGACATGAGGTTAGGCGTGTTTGTGTTGTAAGACTGCCCGGAACCACCCGGCAAATCCAGAAACCACAAGTGGACGTCTAATGTGAGTGGTCAACGGCAAGAACTAGAGCGTAACGGTTAATGACACGAGGTTAGGTGCGTTGTGGTATAAGTCTTCCCAGAACCGCCCGACAAATCCAGCAGCCACGAACAAACGTCTAATGTGAGAGGTCGTATATCGTTACGACATAATAAATAAATTAAGAAATATTAACTATAATAAGACATGTGGGTGACATGAGTATGGTTAGAGGGTTAAGTGTGTGATATAAATGACCTGTAAAACATGACTAAGGTTGGCTTAACCGTAGTAAGACATGTGTAAGATATGGAAAATATAATAAAAGGGGTTAAGTGGGACATAGGTGACATGTGAAACAAAATTTAGATATGCTTAACTAAATGGGACCCGTGACGGTATCATAAGTCAATTGAATTGGGTAAAGTTTAAGTAACAGGTTAAGTAAATAGAAGGGTTATGTCAAATCTAAAATAATGGCAAGAAATGGGGAATGATAAATAACCTATTATGAATAAACTTGAATAAGGCAAGAAAGGATGATAGGTGGAAATTATAACTTTTAGGACAAGATAAGTTATAGGAAACGATAAGGAAGATGAGATAACTTATACTCAAATATAAACTTAAATTAAGTGGTTTGGAAAGGAGAAATGTGAAATTAAAAATGATATAAGTTATATGAATGAAAAAGAAGTAAATTAGAATCATATATGTTGGTTGGGTTTACTAATTCTCTGGGTGCCAGTCTGATATTGATTTCGGTCTTCGGGGCTAGTGTTGAGAGGGTTATTCTCCTAATCAGTATATATGTGGGATAAGGCATACGTAACTATGAATTAAGTGTAACATGTTGTTGTAACCCTAAAAGGGAATAATTTATGAAATTGGAAAATAACATGTTGTGGGCTTATTAATGGATTTAAGTGAGTTAAATATAAATTGAATTAATAAGCAAGGGTAACACGGTGAGTACGAAAAAAGGAAACTAAGTATCAAACCTTGGTTAAGATAACCAAGTAATAAACGTTAGTTAAGAGAACTAAGTAAGTAACGAGAAAGATAACTAAGTAGTAGTTAAGAGGACTAAGTTGTAAACCTTAGTTAAGAAAACGAACGATTCAGGAAACTAAGTAGTAAACCTTAGTTAAGAGAACTAATTAGTAAACCTTAGTCAAGAAAGCCAAGTAGAACACGAGAAGGAGCGAACGTCCGTTCCAACGGTCTAGGTTACGAAGCACGCGGCTTCGAAGGGACGTGAGGGTACTCTTGGAATCCCTCGGTGAGGTTGCAGATGATCCTATTGGGCTCACAGAGGTTAAGGTCTGCGTTAGAAGAACCAAGAGTATGTCATGGTTGCAATATAAGGCAACCTAAAGACTAGGATGGACCAGCGTGAGGCGGCGATATCTAGATTAGCCATGTGATAGCATGGCGTTGTCTACCTACCATCTTGAGTCAATCGAGCTCGTGAAGCGGAAAGGCAGAGAACTCTGAAAGACCATATACTTGCTATCTAGTTATGGGTGAGATTGGCCAATAGGTTTGTGGGGCCATAGGGGGCCTACATACAGTTCGCATTCTTGATTTTTTTGGGTGCCTTTCATCAGTTGAAGGAGGGGTCATGTGGGACCATAGCCACACAGATAAAAATAGTCCTTAGCGTCTGCATCGACAGACAACTTAAAGCTCCCGACCGAGTTCTGTGTTTCCTGATTTGCCCTGCCACAGGACTCGGGCTGCACATATAGAGGACATGTGCAACTAGACACCGTTAACGATTCACGACACATACGTGGGGAAAGTCTAGGAACATATATCGCTCTGTGTAGTGTGTTCTAGATTAGGGGGCATCATTCGGTAGGTACCATATTCCCTAGTTGGACCTAGGTCGAGTAAACCCTGAATCCGAGAAGCATTCAATAGGTAGCATAAACCCCAGTGGTCCTGGGTAGCATAAACGCTGGGTGTATCTACGAAGCGCTCGATAGCAAACCGTAGATTAAATCTAGATGATACACGGAATCTAGCAAGATCGAGAGTGGCAGTCTAAATGATTTCAAGAATGGTGGCACTACACTAAAGTAGTATAAATTTACATGATGAATCCCGTACGACATAAGGCAAGGGGACTGTATGTGTACATGGAAAGGATTTGACGAGTTGGGGGTATCTATATATACGTTGTATTAGGTTAACCTACTAGTTGGCATGAGTACCGCCTAAAGAGCTAACATTGTTAATAACCTAATAACCAAGAAAATGTAACTGAATTGCATATGTAGGATTATACAAAAGTTTATTCTAAGTCCACTAACACAGAACTCTTGTTCTGACCCCCTCCTCATTACATACTTCCAGGTTAGGTTCATAACAGAGATGGTATATCTTTGGATACTGGTTTAGCTGTATTGTTAATAAGGTAAGGCAATCTTTGAATATTATACTTTGTTTCTTTCTGCTGTGAGATGCTTTACGAGTTCTGACATGCTTCTTTATCTCTGTCTTTTTCTGCATGATACCAAAGCACCCAACTCGGGTTTCGATAGATTGGATTTTTGAAAATAATTTGGTCTGTCAGAATCCGGGTTGTTATAGTTTTCCTCTGTGCGGTGATAGATTTCTTAGGCTATATTCGCAGTAGTTAGGTTTGCTCATAACTACTAACTGGGTGGGCCTTGACTGCAGATGTAGTTATGCAGTCATAATGCTGTGACGAGGTGACACAAGGGTGATTCGACGGTTGACTCATGAGGAGGTAGAGAGGGTCACGACCAACAAGGATAGTAGACCGTCAGATACCCGTCATCGACAGTCAGTGGGATACGAAAAGACTAGAGCTAAACCCCAGATATCATTTCACCTTTCACTATCAAGGTATGTGGTTGAGGGTAAATGCCACATGGATGTTTAGATTGGTTGCTATAAGGGGTGGTCACTTAGCTCTATAGTCTTTACTAGTTGAGGGACTGGATGAGGTGGGGCCATAGCCACCATGAAAAACAAACCTGAGGAATATATGTATTTGAAGGCACTTAAGGGCGTCCTGTATAGATATGGAAAAGCTCCCGAACGAGTTCCGTCTCTCTTGTTTTGCCCTGCCACGGAACTCGGTGCACATTAGAGGACGTGTGATTGAGCCATCGAGCTACAATTACAGTACATATGTGGGACAGTCTAGATACATGCATATCTGCTCTGGATGGTGTATCATAGACTTGAGGGTATTATTCCGATAAGGATTATGATTCGATCGATGGTGCCAGTTCGTATGCTTACGTAGCATAGTAATGACAGATATATGCGGAATGTAACATTGTTATATTGAAATCCGTACGTCACTCCAGGGTAGGATGAGGGACTGCGTTCACTATGGTGGAGGCTGTGAGAGAGGGTTACCATGGGGTCTATCTCGATATTGAGAGATAGCTACATATATTGTATTAGGTGGATCCGTGGGAAAGTAAATGTGTACGATGCACGTAAAGTCTTGAGTGCTATTAACCTAAGTAACCTAATAATCAAGAAAATGTAAAGGAACGGTATTTGTAGGGATCATTCTACTTTTGATATACTAGTATCTGCATGGTGTAGAGAAATGTATTTGAGAAGTGCAATATATCCTTTTCATCTTATCTTGTTCCATTTAAACTTGTTATTGTTACTATTATCTTGTTCTTCCAGTTTTATATACCTACCATGATACTTTTATTTATTTATATTTAAATAACTGGACTCGCCAGACTTTATGTCTGACCCTTTTTGTTTCCTCTTCTCTCTCTTTCGTTCCCTCCAGGTTCTCAGGTTGGAAGTTCTAAGAGTTGATTTGGATTCTTTCAGCTTAGCTTGAATTTTGGGTATAGATATACTACTTTGACTTCTTGTCAACTCTCTTGTGGCTTTACAAGAGAAATATGGTTTTATGATTTTGTACTCTGATATTTTTCGGAAGGCAGATTATTAGTGTAATTAGTTACTTATGATGTAAACTCAGTATTTTGGACCATGATGTTTTGATTTAAATAAAGTTTATAGTTCCGCTGCTATTTTACATGTCTATCTTGTGCTATTGTGTTCTTATTTACCTATAACACTTCACGGAATTTAACATATTCCCTTAGTGATTGACATTAACGGGCGTGAGGTGTCACATGATGTAATTGAAAATTGAATGCGTGATAAAACTTTTCACAATCCAGCGTTGTGTGGGACTGGATGTTGGAGTGATCCGAATCATTATAAAATCTGGTGTGTTCTTTTCTTTTCTGCATTTTTATTTCTGTTTATTTTGCATTTGTATTTGAATCTGTGTCTATGATTGTGTTTATGGTTTTAGATTCATCTCGTAGTTAACATTAGATTTAAATTTTGTTTAAATTCGTACAAAAATTATTCACCCCCTCTAGTGTTTGCTTTGCCTTAACGATCCATTCCGTAGTCCCTAACAATTGGTATCAACAAGGCCATTCAAAAGTTTCATAATCTGATTTTTGAAAATGTTAAATGGCAAAGTTTGAACACTAGTTTTAATACATGTATTGCATCAAGTATTAGATGAGTCTGCATATCAAGTTACTATGGTTTGATTTTTGAAATTTGAAATTTTGAAATTTGAAATTTGAAAATTTGAAATTCTCAATCTATGGATATGTCACAAAACCTTCGTAATATTATTGTAGTTAGTTATTTTGAAAAATCATTTGATTATTTGAAAAGTCATTTGAATATTTGAAAAGATAATTGAATTACCTGAAAAGTTATTTAATTATTTGAAAAGCTGTGTTGTTTTACTAGAAAAGAAGTGTTATATGGCTATTGGATAATCAAACTTTGAAAAGATGGTTGACGTGGCTATTGGAAATTTTATATTCCGAAATGGTGGCTATTGAAAATTCAAATTCTGAAAAGGAATAGAAAAGAGGAGAAGAATAATGACAGTTGGTGAAGAGACATCAAGAAGAACTGGATATATATACTATAAATTAGCAAACAAATGGGTACCATATCACTTTATAACATCGGACTTTCATCTACAACTTATCTTCATATTGTACTTCTCTTCATTTGCTTCGCAATGCTACTGGTTTAATGTAAATCCGTCAATAATTGGTCAAGTAATGATCAAATAAAGTTTTGGTGAATAAAGAAAGAAGGAAACCAAAATTGTCGAGGTTATCTTCAAATTGCATCCATTGGTTAGACTATTTTGTCTCAAATCCTTTTCCAGACTGCAGTTCTCATTCTCACGGTCGATTTAATGGGTAGATCGTCAAATTCCGATCAGAATTGAGTGATATATGACATTTTGAAGTTGGCGACTCAAAACTGAAAACTATTGCGGGATTTCACGCATATCTCTTATGGTTCGACTTGCTGCACCCCAATACCACCAAAGTTCATTCCCAAACTGCTGCTAGATCATAGCCTTGAATTCCTCTTCTATTTGCTGTTGATTTTTTCCAATTCCATTAAGAAACAAAGAAGTTATGCCTCCTGAAAGTTTGATTAAAAGTGAAAAACGAGAGAATGAAGAAGAGGAGGATTAGTTACAAAGAGACATGACTTTTAGGCCTTTATATAGTAGTTGAAGTGTCCATTCATTCAAAATTCAAAATTCAAATTCAAATTTTGGCGCCAAGTTGGCTGAACTACTAAATCTTCAATATCTTTCTCATACGGTGTTCAATTTCAGCATATGAATAAACTATCATAATCAGAAAAATGATCCTGTTGTAATAGCGCAGATCTCATCATCAAATTTCTGAAGATCAATTCAGAATTCAAAGAATATCAAAGAAATGGATCGAAAAACCGGGCATGCCTTAATTAATTTTTAAATTTTGGTTTGAATGGATGTTTTTCTTGCATTGCGTTGTTTTAAATTTGAAATTTAAACTTTAAAAATCAATTATGAAATTTAATATTCAAATTTGAAATTTGAAATTCAAAAATAATTATAATAAAATTAGTATAATAATAAAATAAATTTTGGATGTTTGTTAGGATTATTTTTATTTCAGATTATAGTTAAACCTGAAATATAAATCAATATTTTAAAACCAAAGTCACAAAACCATGTTCTCTTTGAAATAATACATATATGTCAACATACATACATCTATATATTGGTTTATAGAATGAAATTCAATTTTTTTTATCTCAAATATTTAAACTTTAAAACTACCCTCCATCTTTTTCAATTAGAATATGCCAGTTAAAATTCTAGTTATTAAATTTATTTGTATAATTATTTTCTTATATCACATTTCAAGATATATGTATTTAATAAAATTATATAAACATAATAATATTATATACAGAGTTAATATAAATTTTTGATATTTTTATAAAATATAAATTTATTTATCTTTTAGTTTAAACATGCACAGTTTAACTTATATATTATTCGTATGATTTCATAACAATTTTGGGTTACATTACCTCAACTACTATTTGTAACTTAATACCTATTATGACTTCCTATTAAGATTTATAAAACTTGTATATTTTACTTAATATAAAGAAACATATATACATGATTTTTTTAAGTAGTTTAAATATAAGAAGTTTTATAGATTACTTTATAATGTTTCCTTCTAAAGTATAAAGGTTTTTTTATCAAATAAATATGTTTTGGTTACTAAAGTTTAAATTTAAAATTGATTTGTATCAAAATATTAATGTATATCTCACAAATTAAATTTTAAGTTCTTTTTAAATTAGTTTTATATATACTTATGAATATATGTTTATATAGCTTACATTATATTATACAAATTTTATATTCTCTTTAGAAATATCTTCAATTTTTACTACATTTACCCAACTAATATTATTTAACTTCATGATTTTTCTGAATATTTTACTACTTACCATGAATATTATTTTTAATTAAGCTCTTGTCTTTATTATTTTTTTAATCAAATTCATTAATATAATTAATATAATTCTGGAAATTAACATTATCTTTGTTTGATTCAAATAATCCATAATAGTTAAATAGTACTTTGAATACATGTTATCTAAATAGATATAATTACCAAATCATTCCACGTACTATCATTACACATCTTATTTCATATCATACATCATTATTACAGTACATCTCGAATTAAAATCGTTCACATCCAAGTTGCATTTGATTCAGTATATCACTTCATATAATTTTGCATATAACATACTGCATTATAACCAACACACTACATTACATGTTAAACTTAACTTCACACATAACAAGTATATAATATGAAAAGTTTTTATCTATGATTATTAATCAAATACATAACATATTTACTTTGTTTTGATTAACTTAATTGATTTGTTTGGCTGGATTGAGTAGATTGAATTGACTTACTTGATTTTGTTGATTAACCCGATTGGATTAGTTGATTTGTTTGATTTGGTTAACTTGTTTGAATTGTTTGGCATGGTTGAATTTCATTAGCGGTTGGAAGGTGTGTTAGAAATATAATTATGCATTTGTAGTCAATAGAGCTTTATAGGTTTTGTGATAAATAGAAATTACAAGAAATGTTTTTCTTTTTTGACTATTTGGATTCAATTGCTTTGCTTATATCTTAATTTTAAGGATATCGTATTAATGTTATTTCTTAGTCTAGATTAAAGTCCTACTATATTTTTAAGGAAATTAGAGTTCAGGATATGTTTAGTCTTGTATTAGATTAAGGTCGAGTTTTAAAATTTCAAAAGATTGGTAGAAGGTTCAAGAATGCTTTGGTTGATTTAATTGTTGAAGATTACTTGTTTTAATTGTTTGATTTGCTTGTTTGGTTGAATCACTTGATTGTTTGAATTGCTTGTTTGGATTGATTTTCTTGTTTGAATTGATTAGGTTATTATTCTTCTACTTAGTTTATTAGACTAGTGTAGTCATAGATTTACGGGGGGGTACTTTACTTTAGCATTGGAAATACTTAGATAGTTATAGGATTTAGGGGCAATACTTTTAGAATTTCTTTTAGATAGTGCCAAAGGGGGAGAAATTATAAAATATAGGCATAGTTTATAGGATTCTTACAGACACAGGGGTATAGTAGGAACATCATCGAACATGTATATATAGGTATAATATTTTATAAAATAAGGTTGTCATCATCAAAAAGGGGGAGATTGTTGGAGAATTGAGTTTTGATGACAACAACCTTATTTGAATTATCATTGATTATAAAATATATGCTAACACTTTTTCTATAGAATATATATATACATACATACATATATATATATATATATACACATACATATGCAGGAATTATATATAGGAAATATTACTAAAGACTGTACAGTTATAAAGATGATAGAGATTCAAAGATCAGAGAAATTTTCATGACTCGTGAGTAATCAAGATTTCAGGAGTTTATGATCAATATAGTTATAGAGTCTAAATTTTGTAAGACTCTAAATAGAACTCCAGGTTCAAATTCAAATTCAAATTTTCAAATTCTGATTTTCAATCCTCAATCCTCTCTATTTTATTTTTCTATTTTATTCTTAATCCTACCTATTTTATTTTCCTATTTTATTCTCAATCCTCTCTATTTTGTTTCTATTTTTATTCTTCTTGGTTTTTCAAACTTAAATTTCTTATATACTTTATATTTATAATTTATATAGCTTAAAACCTTATAATTTTGTAAATATATTTATATAGTTTAAAAGTATATTTTCATATGATTTTCTATCGCATAATATTAATTTGCAACACTAGAAATTTACTTAAGAATTTCCAGAAATAGTTTTATATAAAATTACTTGAAAAATGTTTTGAAAACGAAAAATACACATTACTATGTCGACATAGCAAAAGTGTATGTTGACATATAACAACTATTTTTTCAAATTTTGAAGGGAAGTGTCTTTTCACTTTTTGAAATGCTTCAGAACCATTGCAACCCTTCATACTCTATAAAAAGAGGATAAACTGAATTTTTTAACATATCTTCTTTTCTAACTTCATACTCTTTCATTCCACCATTATTCTTAATCATATTTGTGGTTTTTAAACTTATACTCTACCGAATTCAATTCTGTTCTAATAAAACTTCTTCTTTTTACACTCTCTACTGTCTACTCTCCGAATCAAGTGCTATTGAAGAGATACGAGGTTAGTTTGCAATTGGTTGGGTTGAATAAACCTTGTTGTGAGACAAAGAGGAGTCGATGGGTCCTTATGGGCCGTGAAATAAAGGAAATAGGAGTCAGTGTGTTCTTGCGAGCCGCAAAATCAAGAAAGTAGGAATTAGTGTCTCCTTGTGAGCCGTGAGATCAGGGAGCGTGTAATTGACTATTGAAAGAGTAATAAAACTCTGCACAATCCGTCGTTGTGTTGGACTGGACATAGGAGTGATCCGAACCAGTATAAAATCCGATGTGTTCTTTCCTTTTCTGCATTTTTATTTCTGTTTATTTTGCATTTGTGTTTGAATCAGTGTTTGTGATTGTGTTTGTGGTGTTAGATTCATCTCGTAGTTAACATTAGATTTAAATTTTATTTAAATTCGTACAAACACTATTCACCCCCGTTAGTGTTTGCTTTGCCTTAACGATCCATTCTGTAGTCCATAACACTAGTTATCGAGCTTCCTTGCTGAGCGAGAGTAGTCTAGGAGTTGCTGATGTTGTAGCATGGCCTAGGGATCCGAGGAAAATGGAGTCGAGTCCGAGGGATCTGATGGAAGCGGAGTCGAGCCTCGAGGTCCGAGGGAGGTAGACGTCGAGGCTCGGGGTACGAGGGTGGCAGAGTTTTACTTGGGGTCTGAGGGTGGCGGATTTGAGGCTTGTTGTCCGAAGGAGGCTGAGTTAATGCTCGAGGTCCGAGGGAGGCAGAGTCAAGGCTCGGTGTAACACCGCACACCCGCTATGGTCACTCGCTAAGGGAATGCCATAACATCGGTGGAGTATTTTAAGTGAATATAGAACAGAAAAATAACAAGACAGATATAAGTAATACTTGAAAATTTTAAAACATCATTTCATTGCAGCGGAAAGTAAAACATGTTTGGTTACATCACAAAACCATAATAAGAGTCAAGTACAAAATATCCATCCTGATAAATAAAAGTACATAATCCCAATACATGAACTGATAGCCATAAAAGAAAGGGTAAGCTGAGCTCTACATCTATGGTCCAAGCTCCAAAAGAGAATAAAGCAGCCTGATCAAAGCCCACTCGTACTGGGCCCACTCTGATAACCTGAGGGTTGGGAAAAAAGATAAAAACAACGGGGTCAGACATAAGTCTGAGCGAGTCCTATAACTTTAACAATACAATCATTAAAGTAACCAGAGAAGACATAAGCTTGATATACGGTGTCGTCTGGGGATGAATGGCTACACTAAGCAGCTTGGTAGACTTAGGATAAACTAAGAAACGTAAAGACACATCCACCCAACCAAGGATAATTACTACACTGCACCACACCAGTCATTCCTACTTAAAGGTTGATCCCACTAAGTGTACTTAGTAATTTAGTAGTTTCGTGTACCCCTATCTGACTACATAGGTGTACCCACTACTCCCCAAGCGATCGGCTCCCTTACGTAGGTACCCGTGCTGGTCCCACAATGGTGTGTATCATTCCCCAAAGTGGCAACCTGATAATATCAACGGTGCACGGCTTTATACCTACACGATGCAACAACGACTTATCAACCAGCCCGGGTCCATACACGCAAATGAAACCCGTTGGTCCTGCGTTGCCACCGCTAACCCGTTTTGGCCTCTTATAGTCAAGCCCAATATGCGTGTCCCGTCACTCGACTAGAGTCGAGACCACTAAGATACGTTTGGGATATTGGTTGAAATGGGCCCCCACAAGCTACGACCTAAGCTTGTTATTTCTAGTGAATCCCGCTTAACCCTTTAACCATGTCCACTTACATGTTATAAATTCTGGTTAAGTCATTAATCATATTTTAATTGCCATTCAAGGCACCCACTAGATTTCCACATGCCACCCAAAGCACTTACTTAACCCTTTAACCATGTTTTAATTACATGTTCCACTTTGGTTAAGTATTCTAATCGTATTTTCTATTGCCACCCAAGGCCCCCACTTAACCCCTCATGTCCCTCTACATGCTAATATGGTTAAGTGTTTCTTAATTAATTAATTAAGATCATGACCTCATAAAGACCTCTCACATTAGACCGTCTTTTATGACTGCTGGATATGCCGGTTGGGTCCGGGCAGCCTTACGTCATAAAAAGGGTCTAACCTCGTGTCTTTACTTTAATCATGTATTTAATTTGTGCCTAAGACCTCTCACATTGGGCTAACATTTGTAGCAACTGGTTAAGCCGGTTGGGTCCGGGCAGTTTTACGCTACAACTGAGTCCAACCTCGTGTCTTAGTCGATTAATTACACCTAATTAATCACCCTCATAATTTATATTAATTATCCCTAATTAATTAATCATGTTTTCCAGAATATGGGTAGACCTAACTCAATAGGTAAATTCCCAACTCCGTAGTATGGGTAGACCTAACTCAATAGGTAAATTCCCAAATCCATAATATGGGTAGACCTAACTCAATAGGTAAATTCCCAATTATGTCCATTTAATTTATGTTACTCTTAAGCATACCCATTCCAAATCATTTTATTAACATGCATATTAACCCCATCGTTCCCCACGTAATTCGTTCTCGTAATGTGACATAATAAAAGGGAAGATTCATCACAAATGTCATGGGTTTAACCAACATAGCTTATAACTTTATCATGGGTTCAAAAGGTGTCAACTTGCATATATGAGCATACATTAAACCCAACTAGCATTTAACCCAAACTTCCATTATGCATGTCATAAAAAGAGACAAACTTGCATACGAACTTGCACATAAACTTGCATATGAACTTGCACATAAACTTGCATGTGAACTTGCATAACATGTCATACATAGAGGAAAACTCGCATATGTTATGCATATCATAAAAAGAGACAAACTTGCATATGAACTTGCATCATAATAGGGTAAACATGCATATGTATGCATAGCATACAAAGGTGTCATCTTGCATATGTATGCATCTTATTTAGAAAAAATGTAAACTTGCATGTCATAATGTATGAATAAAACCAAACACTTAGCATGCATAAAATCAAATACTTAGCATGCATAAAACCAAACACTTAGCATGCATAAAATCAAATACTTAACATGCATAAAATCAAATACTTAGCATGCATAAAATCAAATACTTAGCATGCATAAAATCAAATACTTAGCATGCATAAAACCAAACACTTAGCATGCATAAAATCAAATAATTAGCATGCATAAAACCCAATGCTTAGCATGCATGAAACGCATCACTTAACTTGCATAAACCCACATACTTAACTTGCATAAACATAGGGTTAACATTAAACATAGATTAGCAAACTAACATCATATCATATGACTTAAAACCCACAAATCCGCATACAAAACCGCATGATCTCATCATATCTCATCTACTTAATTTAGCAATTGGTCATTAAAGTGATAGAAACTCACCAAAACCAAGATTAGCAAACTTATGTAGTAGAACTAGTTGCTATACAAGAAGAAGATGATGATTAGAGGTTGATTAGCTTGCAACTTTCTTCATAAACTAGTGGAGGTTCCTCTCAAGTTTGATTTTGGCGGCATGGTGGCATCATTTCTATTTTTAGTATGAATTAGGGTAGTATTAGGGTGTATTTATAGATTAGGCAAGTGTTTTAGGCCATTAGATTAACCCTAAATTAGATTAGGGCCATCAGATCTCGGAAGCTTCTAGAGAATAGCCCAAAACACAGCCAAACCCTAAAATGGTGCACCAGGGTCAAACAAGAAAGCTGTGCAGGTTTCTGGCCCGACACGGGCGCACTTCCCAAGTGCGCCAGTGTAAAAATGTGTTGGCGCACTTCACAAGTGCGCCAGTGCATTTTTGTGTTGGCGCACTTCACAAGTGCGCCAGTGCATTCTTGCTTGTTTTCGGTTTTTCTGCCTAACTTCGTTCGTCCATATCTTCTTCATACGGACTCCGATTTTCGAAAACTCAGACTCTATTTCGCGTATTTTCCGAGACGAACGCAATGGTGCAACCCGTTTGCCCTAATTCCCAAATCCGGGATTAGTTATTCTTTAATTTGTGAATTTTAGCATTAACTGAAATTCGGGGTGTTACATTCTCCCCTCCTTAAAGGATTTCGTCCCCGAAATCTCTAAGCTAAGGAGAATGCATATCCTACCATCCAAACAACCATCTACTCAATCCATCAAACACGGGCATCCATTGTCCTTAAAACAGTTTCTAATGATGTATGAGCATATGCAAAAAGTGTGTGTATATGTTCCCTATCTAATGTATGAACATATGCAAACCATGATAGTGCCATGCATCCATTATGTATGCGAGAGAACCCTATCGACACATACAATATCTATATGAGTGCACAATCATTCACCAAAATGCATCATCCATATGATAACACAATCATTATACATCCATAAATATAGCTTCCTACACACAATTTTATGCCATATGCAATATGAAGTGATTGAGCCGATCTAGTGCCTAGAGTGTGTATACATGCATCCACGAGCAACCACTAGCAACCACTTGCATCCACATGCATCCATCAAACATAACATGTCTCAAACACGTGTTTCAACCATAGGTTTACCCTATCTAAAGGTCAAAGGTACTAATGAGAGGACATACTAAAGATAAGATAAGTACTAGACAAACGATAAAGGAGAAGTTAAAAGACATACTCTCAAAAAGGAATGGGTACAATGAACGCATCTTCGCTTCCGTCTCCCAAGTAGCATTGCCCTCGTCTTCTCCCCATTGTACTTTGACTAGTTGGACCTCTCGATTCCTCAATTTCCTAGTCTCTGACCCAAGGATGCGAGTAGGAGCTCTTCTAATAGTCGCATCACGCTCTACTTCCACTTCTCTAAGCAAGCTCAGCTCTACAACCTCTGCGGTCTCATGCAAGCACTTCCTCAAATGTGACACATGGAATACATCATGTACACCACTAAGTCTGTCGGGCAACTCCACTCTATATGCCATTCGTCCAATCCTTTCCTTAATAGGAAACGGCCCTACGAACCTTGGTGCTAACTTCCCAACAGATCCAAAGCGAACCACATTTCATAACGGAGACACTTTGACAAAGACCATGTCCCCAACTTCAAACTCAAGGTCCGTCCTCCTCTTGTCCGCATAAGATTTTTGCCTATCCTGCGCTGCTTTCATCCTTCTTCGAATCAAGTCAATCTTCTCAGAAGTCTCCCTAACTATATCAGGCCCAAGCAAGATCTTATCCGTAGATTCCCACCAACATGTAGGTGATCAACAAGGCCTTCCATAAAGAGCTTCAAAAGGAGCCATACCAATACTGGACTGAAAGCTGTTATTATATGCGAACTCCAACAATGGAAGATGCTCTTCCCATGTACCACCAAAATCTAAGATACAAAGCCTCAAAAGGTCTTCTAGGACACGATTCACCCTCTCAGTCTGGCCGTCCATCTGAGGATGAAATGCGGTGCTCAGACACAATTGAGTCCCTACTGCTTCTTGCAAACTTTTCCAGAACTCACTAGTGAAGATAGGATCTTGATCACTCACTAAACTAGAGGGTACCCCATGCAATCGAACTATCTCTCGAAGATATACTGAAGCTAGCCATGGAGCAGTCCTCTTGCTCTTCACAGGTATGAAATGGGCGCTCTTAGTAAGTCTGTCTACCACAACCCAAATTCCTGTATTACCCTTCCTCGATCTCGGTAATCCATCGAGACACTATCCCACTTCCATAGCGGAACTTCCTTATGGGTGAAGCAACCCATCGGGTTTCTTCTGCTCTGCTTTCATTTGCTAGCACACCAAGCATCTAGCGACATACTCGACCACATCTTTCTCCATACCGGCCCAAAAAGAAAACTCGCTTCATGTCTTGGTACATCTTGTCCCTACCAGGATGAATGGTCATCTTCGACCGATGTGCATCATCAAGTATAGCCTTCCTCAGACCCTCGTCTTGCAGTACACAAAGTCTACCGTCTCTACGCAACCACCCCTTACCATCTAGGGTGTACCTACTCAAATGGCTGGACGACTCCCCCCCTTATGAGCTTCTCTACTAACTCAACCAACTGTGGGTTGTCTCGCTGTGCCTCGCCCATCCGCCCCAAAAGAGTAGGCCTAACCTCCAAGGAGGCTAGCAAACCGGGTACAAAGTCAACGGAAGGTCTAAAGTCAATCATAGAATTAAACTCCAAGCTTCGCCATTCCACGAACAATGGACTCAAAGACAGCCTTTTTCTGCTCAAGGTGTCTGCCACCACGTTACCCTTGCCAGGGGTATACGCTATCTCAAACTCATAGGATGCTAAGAATTCCATCCACCTTAGTTGTCTTAAGACAATGCGCTCAAAGAGTCTCCAATAGTTCCCTAAGATGTAGGGCATGCTTTTCTCCACTTCTAGAGAAAATCAGGATATTCTCCCATGCAAAATCGTCACAACTATCCATCTCTCACGCAGACCACCTTAGTCGAACTCGAAATCCCCCAAATGCAAGCCCCAAAGGCCTAAACCAATATCAGACAAACACCCAAGGGATACCTCCTTCGAATTCAGACGACCTACGTGAGATGATACTAGTAAAAACGGCTAAATAATTAAGCCCTTGTCCAACTCTGGATGTCCTTGCCAGTCTCGCTCCAAAACCACCGTTTATCCCATAACTGGCTTTGCTCAACCTATTGAGAACACGAAAACTTATTTTGCTCCTAGAAAAGACCAAGATGTCATCCACCAAGATCATCACGAACTTATTTAGGTACTCCCTGAACATCCTTCTCATCAAATCAACAAAGTATGCGGAGGCGTTCGTCTAACCAAATGGCATCACCAGCCACTCATAAAACCATCCGGAGTCCTAAAGGCAATCTTCTCTATACTATCCTCAGCCACTCTCAACTGACGAAACCCCGTGGCTGAGTCCAACTGCGAAAATACTGAGGCGCCAACCAACTGATCAAAGAGATCATCAATCCTTGGCAATGGGTGTCTATTCTTCTTTGTGAGTTTATTTAGTTCTCTTTAGCCTACACAAAGTCTGAGGGACCCGTCCGCCTTCGTAGCAAAAACTACTGGAGCACCCCACTCCGATATACTTTGTCTTATGGACCCCTTCTCAAGCAACTCCCCTACTTGCTTATGGAGTTCCCTCCTCTCGCGAGGAGCCATGTGGCGCACTGGTAAAGATACAGGTTTAGCATTGTCTACCAGATATATTCGGAAGTCAATCTCCCGCTCCGGAGGTAAGCCCTTCACCTCCTCAAACACATCCGAGTATTCCCGGACCACTCTAACAGATCGCAAACTCTCGACCGACGTGTCAAGCGATTCTAGATAACTTAGCATAACAGATTCCATGGGATTACAAGAGATCTCGAGAGTGTTAACCAAGCGGGTCATAAGCCTAACAACTCTCCCTTCAAAATCAAGAACGGCACCCCTACTGGATAACCAGTCCATGCCCAAAACTAATCCATAGCTCGTGAAGCCCAAAAAGCATCACATCTACTCTCAACGCTAAGTATAGCAACTTTTAAACCCAAACACTTCATGGAGCCCCAATTGGGTTTGAAACAACTAAGGGATCATCTACTAACTGGTGTCTAAGTGCAGTGACTCAACTAACAATGATGAGATAAACGAACTCGATGCGTCAGAATTAAATAAAGTTCGAATCGGATAATAAAGAAATCCAAATTCCAACCTAGACGGTCTATCACCATTTGGTACCCTAGTCGTGAGGGAATACAACTACCCTCTAGGAGATTCCGTACCTTGCCCTTGCCTCTTTGGACAATCCTAATAAGGTGTCCTATTCCTCCCAAAAGGATAACTACTCGCCTTCTTCATCCCATTCTCCACTCGTAACCTCCCACCAATGAGGTTTCATCCTTCATTAACCAAACAACTATTTGAGCCTTCCTCCCTTCGTCTATCCAATAGATACCTACCAGTCCTCCTCCTTCTTGAATCAACTTCTAATCTGACTAACGTCTAAGTCCCTTGAAGTGGTTTTCCATTCTTATCTATCTTAGAAAGGTTATCTATACGCGGAGGGGAAACTCAAAACGAGAGAGGAAGAGATTCAAAACGGAGAATTCGAAAGATATAGATATGGCTATTGGGGATTATGCTTTTCTTTCAAAAACTTTTCTTTTAAAAGATATGTTTTTGAAAATACTCCTTTCAAAAATATTCTTAGAAAATAGTTTTTCTAAAAATTTTATCTGTTCTGGTAACCTTAAGCTCTGATACCACGCGTAACACCCAACACCCGCTATGGTCACTCGCTAAGGGAATGCCATAACATCGGTGGAGTATTTTAAGTGAATATAGAACAGAAAAATTACAACAAGACAGATATAAGTAATACTTGAAAATTTTAAAACATCATTTCATTGCAGCGGAAAGTAAAACATGTTTGGTTACATCACAAAACCATAATAAGCGTCAAGTACAAAATATCCATCCTGATAAATAAAAGTACATAATCCCAATACATGAACTGATAGCCATAAAAGAAAGGGTAAGCTGAGCTCTACATCTATGGTCCAAGCTCCAAAAGAGAATAAAGCAGCCTGATCAAAGCCCACTCGTACTGGGCCCACTCTGATAACCTGAGGGTTGGGAAAAAAAGATAAAAACAACGGGGTCAGACATAAGTCTGAGCGAGTCCTATAACTTTAACAATACAATCATTAAAGTAACCAGAGAAGAGATAAGCTTGATATACGTTGTCGTCTGGGGATGAATGGCTACACTAAGCAGCTTGGTAGACTATGGATAAACTAAGAAACGTAAAGACGCATCCACCCAACCAAGGATAATTACTACACTGCACCACACCAGTCATTCCTACTTAAAGCTTGATCCCACTAAGTGTACTTAGCAATTTAGTAGTTTCGTGTACCCCTATCTGACTACATAGGTGTACCCACTACTCCCCAAGCGATCGGCTCCCTTACGTAGGTACCCGTGCTGGTCCCACAATGGGGTGTATCATTCCCCAAAGTGGCAACCTGATAATATCAACGGTGCACGGCTTTATACCTACACGATGCAACAACGACTTATCAACCAGCCCGGGTCCATACACGCATATGAAACCCGTTGGTCCTGCGTTGCCACCGCTAACCCGTTTTGGCCTCTTATATTCAAGCCCGATATGCGTGTCCCGTCACTCGACTAGAGTCGAGCCCACTAAGATACGTTTGGGATATTGGTTGAAATGGGCCCCCACAAGCTACCACCTAAGCTTGTTATTTCTAGTGAATCCCGCTTAACCCTTTAACCATGTCCACTTACATGTTATAAATTCTGGTTAAGTCATTAATCATATTTTAATTGCCATTCAAGGCACCCACTAGATTTCCACATGCCACCCAAAGCACTTACTTAACCCTTTAACCATGTTTTAATTACATGTTCCACTTTGGTTAAGTATTTTAATCGTATTTTCTATTGCCACCTAAGGCCCCCACTTAACCCCTCATGTCCCTCTACATGCTAATATGGTTAAGTGTTTCTTAATTAATTAATTAAGATCATGACCTCATAAAGACCTCTCACATTAGACCGTCTTTTATGACTACTGGATATGCCGGTTGGGTCCGGGCAGCCTTACGTCATAAAAAGGGTCTAACCTCGTGTCTTTACTTTAATCACGTATTTAATTTGTGCCTAAGACCTCTCACATTGGGCTAACATTTGTAGCAACTTGTTAAGCCGGTTGGGTCCGGGCAGTTTTACGCTACAACTGAGTCCAACCTCGTGTCTTAGTCGATTAATTACACCTAATTAATCACCCTCATAATTTATATTAATTATCCCTAATTAATTAATCATGTTTTCTAGAATATGGGTAGACCTAACTCAATAGGTAAATTCCCAACTCCGTAGTATGGGTAGACCTAACTCAATAGGTAAATTCCCAACTCCATAATATGGGTAGACCTAACTCAATAGGTAAATTCCCAATTATGTCCATTTAATTTATGTTACTCTTAAGCATACCCATTCCAAATCATTTTATTAACATGCGTATTAACCCCATCGTTCCCCACGTAATTCGTTCTCGTAATGTGACATAATTAAAGGGAAGATTCATCACAAATGTCATGGGTTTAACCAACATAGCTTATAACTTTATCATGGGTTCAAAAGGTGTCAACTTGCATATATGAGCATACATTAAACCCAACTAGCATTTAACCCAAACTTGCATTATGCATGTCATAAAAAGAGACAAACTTGCATATGAACTTGCACATAAACTTGCATATGAACTTGCACATAAACTTGCATGTGAACTTGCATAACATGTCATACATAGAGGCAAACTCGCATATGTTATGCATATCATAAAAAGAGACAAACTTGCATATGAACTTGCATCATAATAGGGTAAACATGCATATGTATGCATAGCATACAAAGGTGTCATCTTGCATATGTATGCATCTTATTTAGAAAAAGGGTAAACTTGCATGTCATAATGTATGCATAAAACCAAACACTTAGCATGCTTAAAATCAAATACTTAGCATGCATAAAACCAAACACTTAGCATGCATAAAATCAAATACTTAGCATGCATAAAATCAAATACTTAGCATGCATAAAATCAAATACTTAGCATGCATAAAATCAAATACTTAGCATGCATAAAACCAAACACTTAGCATGCATAAAATCAAATACTTAGAATGCATAAAACCCAATGCTTAGCATGCACGAAACCCATCACTTAACTTGCATAAACCCACGTACTTAACTTGCATAAACATAGGGTTAACATTAAACATAGATTAGCAAACTAACATCATATCATATGACTTAAAACCCACAAATCCGCATACAAAACCACATGATCTCATCATATCTCATCTACTTAATTTAGCAAATGGTTATTAAAGTGATAGAAACTCACCAAAACCAAGATTAGCAAACTTATGTAGTAGAACTAGTTGCTATACAAGAAGAAGATGATGATTAGAGGTTGATTAGCTTGCAACTTTCTTCATAAACTAGTGGAGGTTCCTCTCAAGTTTGATTTTGGCGGCATGGTGGCATCATTTCTATTTTTAGTATGAATTAGGGTAGTATTAGGGTGTATTTATAGATTAGTAAAGTGTTTTAGGCCATTAGATTAACCCTAAATTAGATTAGGGCTATCAGATCTCGGAAGCTTCTAGAGAATAGGCCAAAACACAGCCAAACCCTAAAATGGTGCACCAGGGTCAAACCAGAAAGCTGTGCAGGTTTCTGGCCCGACACGGGCGCACTTCCCAAGTGCGACAGTGTAAAAATGTGTTGGCGCACTTCACAAGTGCGCCAGTGCATTTTTGTGTTGGCGCACTTCACAAGTGCGCCAGTGAATTCTTGCTTGTTTTCGGTTTTTCTGCCTAACTTCGTTCGTCCATATCTTCTTCATACGGATCCGATTTTCGAAAACTCAGACTCTATTTCGCGTATTTTTCCGAGACGAACGCAATGGTGCAACCCGTTTCCACTAATTCCCAAATCCGGGATTAGTTATTCTTTAATTTGTGAATTTTAGCATTAACCGAAATTCGGGGTGTTACACTCGGTGTCCGAGGCAAGGGAGCCGAGGCCTTCTTCATCTTCTAGAGACCCATGTCATGTCCAATGGCCATGGAGAAGAAGATGGCGATCATTAGTGGCATTTTAGAGCTCCATGAAGTTAAAAGGTGGCTTGATGTCCAAAAGCAAGCATTAACCTTCATGAGTATGCTGATGGGTCTAAGCATATTAATCTTCTCCCTTTTATGATGAAGGGATGTTCCTAGGAGGCCTCGATGAAGAAGATGGACGCCATTATAACTTGAGAGAGAGAGAGCTTAAACCCCCTTTTGTTAGTTGGAAGTGAAGGGGTATTTATAGTGGAGAGGTTTGGTGAGGGTAGGTGGGAGTAGGTAGGAAACGGGACCCGCATGCCCAATTTTGCACCTAGAGGAGAGTTCTCCAGAAAGCATGGATACCCCCTCGTTTCCAGGAAATTCGTACACCATGCCGGGGGTTCGAAGTTCGTACCTCGTGGGGTATGAAATTCATACCCCTAGAGGGTACGAAATTCGTACCCTAGGGGGTACGACATTTATAACCCATGGTGTACGAACTTCGTAACTAGTGGGGTATGAAAATCGTACCGCAAGAGGGTACGAAGTTCCTACCTTGTGAGGTACGAGTTTATGTTGGTCAGGGATAGGGGAATTAGGACGAGAGCGGTAACAAAATACACATGTGGCCTAGTTTTGTGGGATACGTAGATCACAGAAGTTGTTGGCTGAATCCAGACTTTGAGTCGATCTGGTGATTCTGGGCAACACACTTGTTGGCGGAAATCGGATGAGTTCCCGTTGGGACTGTAGGGCCTCGGACCCCCACAGGCGCTGCGCCCGGACCTGCTGACAACTCAACTTTTGCTTGGATACGGCTCCCCTCTGGCTCGGAGCATGCTCGCCTTCGACTCGGTTACGTATGGATACTGATGGATGCCGCATCCGGGGGATACAACATTTTGCTAGTGGCCCGCCTCAAGTCTTCCGGTACTAGAACCATTACTTTCTTGATACAATAACACAGCCTTGAGTGCGGTTGCCTCATGACTTGCACTGTTCAAGAGCGGTCTCGGTGATCCGCGACGACTATCCTTGTGCGATCCTATCTTACCTTGATCTCTGAGGGTGTTGGCCACACTTCCGAGCTGTAATATCACTCGATATGTTGAGCGAGCGTGTCTTGCGTACTTCTAGGAGAAAACCAAAAGGCTCTTCAACATTTGCCCCCACAAAGTTTGTTTTGTGTTAATGGGACACTCTTTGAAGTATGACAAGTATGGCGGTGGATGGAAAGATCTCCATGCCATTGTGACAACCCGGAATTTTGGAACCAATTTAAAATTTATTTATAATGAATTTTACCTAGATTTGTAGTCGAATTTAAAAATTCGATAATTTAAACTGATTAATTTTGAGAATTAATGACGTAAAATTTATTTAAACCCAAGTTTGAATGTATATATTTATATTAATCAAAAAGTGAATTCGAAATGGCGCGGTAGTTTGAAAATTTGGTTTTGAACTTTAAATGAATATACAGAATTCATTTTAAATCAGAATTTGATGAAATAGGAAATGTTAGAATCTATTTAATTTTATCTTTTTAACCAATGTGAAAAATTGGGATTTTATATAATAAATTGTAAGTTATGACCAGACTAAAATTCAAAATAGTCGCTACAGATTTTTTTTTAAATATTACATATAACCCTTAAAATAGCAATTTTTTGCAAACGGCCCCCAATTTCGATGAAATTAATTCTGTTGGATCCTGAATGACAAATTATTGTCAAGTTTAAAATTTCAATTCATTTGGAATTTGTATGTGAGCGTACTAAATTTAAACGTGGTTTGTAAATTCAGTTGAATTTAACAAGCTGGTTAAAAGGCCATTTTTCAAACGGTCTCCAAATTCGATGAAATTAGTTTTATTAGGACCGTATCATCAAAACATAGCTTTTTTTCAAATGCCATAATTTTTGGAGTCAGTATGTGACCCCGGTAAATTAAAATGTACGTTTAAATTTAATATATTGATTTATATTTTAATTTTGACAAAAACTAATCAAAACAGTTGAATTAGCTCACGAAACATATTCCATTGTGTCCGGAATGTGGGTATTTGGTTTAGCGACGGTCATTGGGCTCAATTTGGAGTTCGGATGCGAAATTACCACAAAGTAATTAATAGAATTAAATAATGAAAAAGGGTATAAATAGTTTCTAGAAACCCTAGTTCTACACTTTATTATTTCCGCAGCCACATTAAAATAACGGCCGAGGAAATATGATTTTCTGCAAATAATTTCTTCAAATCCACTAAATAATTTTGAAAGATTATAAAACAAAGTTGGTAGCACTCCTTTTGACCATTGAAATCATACGGTGGTGATTACTTTTAGCAGCGCGGTTTGCTTGATGTTGGGCCTTAAAGCGACCGACATCAAAGTGGAATTGGAGGATTGAGGAGCCACGAAGTTTCATAAGGCCACCGACGTTGAACAAGGAGACGTAGGGCTATAGGGTGGCGGTCGTCGATCGTGTTTGGGTGAACTGTGATAAGGTACGGTGATGGGTTACGGCACCGAACAATGGGTTTCTCTAGTTTGGGCAATTATGACATGGTAGGGTATTAATTAACGATTAGAGAAATTTAGTTAACTAAACTACTTTGTTAATTATATATTTAATTATCCAATGTTTAAAAGACTATAATTTATTCAAATTATACCGGAATCCGATGAAATTGGATGCATTGTAATCACAACAACGAGATCTACAACATGGAACTAACTAGAACAAAAAAGGAGCAAGTTGAATTTAGTGCTAAATTAAATGTTCATTTAATTTAGTTTAAAATCTTAAATCCTCAATTAAAGACCAACGGAGTGGAAACTAATTGTGAGAACTCTTTGACTCAAATTATTTTATATAGCTATTATATCTATAACTAAATGTATATTGACTGCCTGTGATTTTAATATTTGATTGGTGGTTGATGGTTGTTTATAGTTTTCATGTTATCATCACTAAACTATGAATATAAATGTCTATAAATAAAATGTTTATATTATAAATTATTTTGGGATGACAATTTACCCACCCGTCTCCTCAAATATGTAGATAAATTCACATGGATTGTGATGTAAACTCGACACGAGTATTAGGACGTTAATTTTATCGATCGCCTAAATATACAAATAATAATATTTGCTTGAAATCCCCACACAGGTCCTTAGACGATAATTAATTCACATATCCCTTGGAATTTATTATCCATATTTTCCGTCAACACCCGGATTAAGTTATCTAAGACATGTGTTCGTGGGATTTGACACCATAATGACTCAGATTTATCGAAGGTCATTTCGAATCCTTGAATCTAAGCTAATATACCTTCACTTAGGCATCAAAATTCTGGTTCTAACGATTAGTTGTCCCACTCCCAAAGGATGGGAATCACATATACACTGCGACGATGTTCTAAAATGACCTTAGGAAAGTTATTTAGCTTGATATTGCTAGGTTTTATGAAATCAATTGCTCATTAAAGTATGAAAGTGATGCTATGTACTATGATAAGAAGAAAACAAGCTAACTCATCACCATATTCAAGAAAGAAGGTATCACAATGTTCATTAAATCAGACAGTCATTTTTCACTGGACCAGCACAAAAAGGGGTCTGAATCGCGTCAGAGATCGAGTTACAAACTTGGAGACGACCCCCTTTCTCTAAGGTCATGAAGTTTTAAGCTCATCATGAGAGTGTCAATCAACGTGGCAAACCCTCGAGGAAGGGGGAAGAAGACTTCGTATTTCTATGATGCTCCTCCTCCATAGCTAAGATGCCATGATTGCTTTCCTCATAAGAAAGGTTTGTGTTAACTCCTTGTTTCATCGTCACGGCACAACAAGATTATCAAATCGCAAGATGCTTAAGACCCAGAATTCTCCATTTGTAAATTGTAAATGTATTACAAGAGTTGAGGATTTGCTCTATTTTTAGAAGAAAAGAACCATATTGAGAAATAAAAAGTTCATCCCCCATCATGTGACTCCTGGGGTCTTATTTGTAGAGAATTCGTGGCTCTTTCCGCTGCTAGCCTATTGGGCCTGCATGGGATTTGGCCGACCGCTTCTTTTCTTTGTCTCGGACGTTTGGCTCTCGGTCGTCCTTGTGGCTCTAATTATAGTCTTCAGTGTGAGGGCCCAAATCAACTGGGGATTTTCTGAGACTAATGTGGGCATGCTGCCATAGTGGTTTTCGGGTGGCATTTGAACCCAATAGCAGCTCCTAGGTGAAGGCTCCCGGACGCAAGCTTCTAGATGTAGCCTTCCGGCTTTTTCTTGAATACATAGAGGAGCTTGTCCTTGTGGCGTACGTAGATAGCTGTCGGTTTAAAACCGCTATTAGTTCATGTACTAGGCAAGTTAGTACTAATAGTTTGTATCTCTACTAGGGTCCCGGTTGGCCTTCTGGTGGAGCTTTTGGGATAATCCGATTTTCCGGAAGATAGCTTTCGGTGATGTCTTTGTTGTCTATATATGTGACCTTTTGTTGTTCATGAAGTAGCTATTTTGAAAGCAGTATCCGGACAATCTTCTTTTTACTTTTGGCTTGATACCTTTCGCTTTAGGTCTCTCTTATTAGGTAGAATCTATTGGATAGACTCGATTGGATAAAATTCGCTATCGTTTTCTAGGCTACGAACTTCTTTCTCCCTATGGGGAGTGCTGGTTTATGTTTCTCTCAAATCAGTCTTTCCCTCTTTTGGTCTTCTCTATTTATTCTTTTGGAAGGCACTACTTTGTTTGTTTTCCTCGGATATCCCTTCACTGTCAGCTTATGTTAGCTGTTTATTTTGGTAGTAACATTTGCACACTAGTGAGGGGATGTATTCGACATTTCAAGTCAAAATTTTCTTTCTGGATTCTTTTTCTATTGAGTCATTCCATAATGCTAGATTTCATTATGAAACCTTGATGGTAGTTTTAAACCAACCCTCGCTTGAGTAACCTGAAGATAGAAGATCAGAGTTCTCCTTCAGGCATTTGTGGGAACGAAAATTGACCCAGACTAAGTTATTGATAGGAGATCGGAAATCCCTTCCGGCATTATGAAGAGGTGTATCTACCCAAATATGGGTATGAATATAGATAGAAGACCGAAAATCTCTTTCGGCATTTGTGAAGAGCCGAATCAACCCAGATTTGGGTATTAATATATAGAAGACTGAACCCCCACCGGTATTTGTGAAGAGCCGAATCGACCCAGATTCGGGTATTAATATATAAAAGTCTGGAACCCACTCTGGTATTTTTGAAGTGTCGAATCAACCTATATTCGGGTATTAATAAACAGAAGAGTAGAACCCCCTCCGGTATTTGGGAAGATCCGAATCGACTCAGATTCAGGTATTAATATATAAAAGACCGGAACCCCCCCTCCCCGGTATTTGCGAAGAGCCGAATCGACCCAGATTCGGGTATTACTATATAGAAGACCGGAACCTCCTCTGGTATTTGTGAGGATCCGTATCAACCCAGATTCGGCTATTAATATATAGAAGGCCGGAAGCCCCTCTGGTATATGTGAAGAGCCAAATCGACCTTGATACGGGTATTAACATATAGAAAACTGGAACACCCAGCGTATTTATTGTTTTTGCACCACTTTTGGATTTTGTTTGTGAAGCAGATGTTGTACATGCTTGTAACACCCCACTTCCATTAATGTCACTCACAAAGGGAATGCATTAACTTCCATGGAGGTTTTAAGTGAATATAGAACAGAAAAATTACAACAAGACAGATAATAAGTAGTACTTGGAAATCTAAAACTTTGTTTCATTGCAGCGGAAGTTAAACATGTTTGTTACATCATAAAAACCATAAATCAGAGTCAAGTACAACATCCATCTTGATAAATCAAAATACATAATCCCATTACATAAATAGCCATTAAAGAAGATAACAAGCTGGACTTTACTTCAACGGTCTAAGCTTTCCAAAAGAGAGATAAAGCAATCCAATCAAACTCCGCTAGAGCTGGGCCCACCCTGATGACCTAGTGGGGGAAAAAGATAGAAATAGAGGGGGTCAGACATAAAGTCTGGCGAGTATGGTAATTCTAACAATACTATTATCAAAATAACTAGACTAAGGCATAAGCTGGAAAACAAGGAAATGTCTATGAACTATTGGGTATGGAAGAGCAGATAAAGATAACGTTAAAGGCACACCTAATACTAACGAATAATTACTACACTGCACCACAGCAGTCACCCTAAAGGTTGATCCCACATGCTTCACTTAGAAATTATATAAATAGCTTTGCGTACCCCTAGCTGACTACATAGGTGCCGCCTGCCCCTATCTCCACTAAGTGTACCCCACTACCCACTTTCGATCGGCTCCCTACTCGTAGATACCCGTGCTGGCCCCACAGTGGGGTGTATCACTCCCCAAAAGTGGCAAGCCGATACAACTTGAGAATGCACGGCTTATACCTACACGATGCAACGTCTTACCTACCATCCCGGGTCCACACATGCATATGAAACCCGTTCGTCTTGCGTTGCCACCGCTACCCCGTTTGGCCTCTTATAGTCAAACCCAGTATGCGTGTCCCATCCTCGACTTGGGTCGAGCCCACAAAGATACGTTTGGGTTACTGGTTGAAACGGGCCCTCACAAGCTATCCACCTAAGCTTGTCTCCACTAGTATATCCCACTTAACCCTCTTATTCATGTTCATTTACATGTGTGTTCGGTTAAGTCTTACTAATCGTATTTCAAATGACACTAAAGGCAACCACTAGATTCCTCATGCCACCCAAGGCACCTACTTAACCCCCATGTCCCACCTTACACGTTTATCTGGTTAAGTATTTCTTAATTCATTCAGGCCATAACCTCATAAAGACCTCTCACATTAGACTGGCATTTATGGCAGCTGGATTTGTCGGGCGGGTCCGGGCAGTCTTACACCATAAAAGAGTCTAACCTCGTGCCATTACAACTGTTATGCTTTAGTTTGGGCCTAGGACCTCTCACATTGGGCTGACATTTGTGACTACTGGATTTGCCTGGCGGGTCCAGGCTGTTTTACGTCACAAACGAGTCCAACCTCGTGTCTTAAGCGTTGATTAACACTTACAATCTTTTAACCCCGTTTTAATAATTCCCTATTCAAATTATTAATTACTTCCAATTTTAATGATGTCCATAATTGACTCAATTATGGCCATCCAATTATGGTATGCAAAATCATATCAATTGCACCCCAATTTCTTAATGTTAAATCCTTAATATTACCCCTACCCCACGTTATACGTTCGCTTATTCAATGCAAAATATACGTTAGACTCGAATAGTCTAACTCATAGCACAAAGATAAATTATCACAACATATAGACAAATAAAATAGATCTAATCATAATAGGTGTGAAACTTGCATGTGTGATAGATGTCCAACACCTAAACTTGCATAGGCAAAAACTACAACTTGCATAAAGCTACATATGTCATGGATCTAAAGGTGTCAACTTGTTTGGTTAAATGTCACAATATAGATAATATGATCATAACCCAAATTCATGTATAACTTGCATATGTGGTTTATGCAACATAATGGTAGTGTGAACTAGCATCTAACCCATAGAACTCACACATGTCATAGCACAATTCTAGATCTAAATAGATGTCATGACATATGTTCATAATCTTTACTAATTAATCTAAACTTGCATATGTGATTTGTCATATAGATCAACATAGACCAAATAATATCAACATTATGATTTGATAAACATGAACTAATTAGCATAGATAATAACATCATAACTTTATAACATGTATGATTTATCAACACTTAGCATAGAAAATTACAACCTATACAATATCATCATAGCATGATTTACAAGATATAGGATATCATCATCACATAACATAGGATTTACAACCTACATGATAGCATAAGGTTTACAACAACATATATTACAACTCACATCATTTTCTTATGATCCATATCACAACTTAATCTAATTAGTTTGCAATAATCTTGTTAAGATCATCATACTCACAATTAGAGAAGAAAGTGAGTCTTGATTTGCTTTAGAGTTGAGTATAATTAGGGTTTTGATTAGCTTTCTTCCTTCTTAGTTGGCGGCGGCTACACTGAGTTCCATGGCGACGGTATGACGGTGGCTATTCTATTTTTCATGTGAATTAGAGTGAGAGACTACCTAGGTATTTATAGAGTTTAGGGTTTATTTAGGCCGTCAGATCAACTCAGAACTAACAAGAACCGTTTAATTTGCCAACTCAGCCCTAAAGACACATCAGCAGCTCAAGATTGGTCTCAGTCAAACCCTAGCCGCCTGGACCAGGTCGACACCCAGGTCGACTGCGCAGTCGACCTGGTCCCTGGGGTGTCGACTGCCCAGTCGACTCCCCAGTCACCCTGTGTGCTGGGCGGGAAATTTGCCGCCTAGCCTGTTTGACTTCGAATTTTGAATTTTCTGAAATCTGTTTTGAATTTTCTGAAACTTCCGATGGCCATAACTTCTTCAAACGAAGTCCAAATCACGCAAACTCGTACTCTATTTCGACCAGAATTCCGAGACGAACAAAATGGCGCAACCCGTATCCCAAAATTCTCACGTATGAGATTACTTATTCTTTAATTTGTGAATATTATTATTAACAGAATTACGGGGTGTTACATTCTCCCCTCCTTAAAGGATTTCGGCCCCGTAATCTTCAAGTCAAGAAGAATGTATATCCTAACATCCAATCGTCCATCTACTCAGCCATCAAACACATGCATCCATTGTCCTTATAGACTTCTAATGCTTTCATGTTTAAATGCACAGTGTGTGTTTATGTCCATATCTAATGCAAAATCAGGTGGTCCACTGATTCAGTTGACCTCCTTAATGCAAATCATGATAGTGCCATGCGTCCATTATGTATGCGAAAGAACCCAATCGATACATATTATTTCTACATGTGTGCACAACCATTCACCAAAATGCGGTATCCATATGATAGAACAACCGTTATACATCCATTTTACTAAATACATCCATATTTATGCGATATGCAATATGAAGTGACTGAGCCGATCTAGTGCCTAATAGTGTGTGTATATGCGTCCACGAGCAACCACTAGCAAACACTTGCATCCAGTTTGCATCCATCATACATAACATGTT
Organism: Allium sativum; assembly: GCA_030737875.1. Taxonomy (NCBI): domain Eukaryota; kingdom Viridiplantae; phylum Streptophyta; class Magnoliopsida; order Asparagales; family Amaryllidaceae; genus Allium; species Allium sativum. Next base: position 34,345,145 of record JASFAX010000020.1, on the reverse strand, counting down.
TCAAACACATGTTTCAACCATAGGATTATCCTAACTAAAGGTCAAAGATACTAGCGAGAGGATACCCTAAAGGTAAGATAAGTACAAGATAAGCGATAAAGGAGAAATTAAAGGACATACCCTCAAAAAGAAAAGGGTACAACGAATGCATCTTCGCTTCTGTCTCCCAAGTAGCGTTGCTCTCATCTCCCCATTGCACTTTGACTAGTCTGACCTCTCGATTCCTCAACTTCTTGATCTCCGTCCCAAGAATGCATGTAGGAGCTCGTCGAATCGTCGCATCATGCTCTATCTCCACCGCTCTAAGCAAGCTCGGCTCTACCACTTCCGCGGTCTCGTGCAAGAACTTCCTCAAATGTGACACATGGAATACGTCGTGTACACCACTAAGTCTCTTAGGCAACTCCACTCTATACGCCATCTGTCCAATCTTCCCCTTAATAGGAAATGGCCCTACGAACCTTGGTGCTAATTTCCCAACGGACCCAAAGCAAACAACGTTCCATAATGGAGACACTTTGATAAAGACCATGTCCCCAACATCAAACTCAAGATCTGTCCTCCTTTTGTCTGCATAAGATTTCTGTCTATCTTGCGCCGTCTTCATCCTCCTTCGATTCAAGTCAATCTTTTCCGAAGTCTCTCTAATCATATCGGGCCCAAGTAAGATCTTATCCGTAGATTCCCACCAACATGTAGGTGAACGATAAAGTCGTCCATAAAGAGCTTTGAAAGGTGCCATGCCAATGCTAGACTGAAAGCTGTTATTATATGCAAACTCCACCAATGGAAGATGCTCTTCCCATGTACCCCCTAATTCTAGGATACATAGGCTCAAAAGGTCCTCTAGAATACGATTCACCCTCTCGGTTTGGCCGTCCATCTGAGGATGATATGCGGTGCTCAAACATAACTGAGTCCCTACCGCCTCTTGCAAGCTTCTCCAAAATACGCTAGTGAAAATAGGATCGCGGTCGCTCACTATGCTAGAAGGAACACCAAGCAAACGAACTATCTCTCGAACGTATACAGAAGCTAACCATGGAGCAGTGCTCTTACTCCTTACGGGAATGAAATGGACGCTCTTAGTAAGTCTGTCTACTATAACCCAAATCCCGATATTACCCTTCCTTGATCTTGGTAATCCATCCACAAAGTACATCGAGACACTTTCCCACTTCCATTGCGGAACCTCCAATGGGTGAAGCAACCCACCGGGTTTCTTTTGCTCCGCTTTTACTTGTTGGCACACCAAGCATCTAGCGACATACTCGGCCACATCCCTCTTCATACCGGCCCAAAAGAAAACTCGCTTCATGTCTTTGTACATCTTGTCCCCGCCGGGATGAATGGTCATCATCGAATGATGTGCTTCATCAAGAATAGCCTTCCTCAAACCTTCGTCTCGAGGTACACAAAGTCTACTATCCCTACGTAACCAACCCTTATCATCTATGGTATACCTACGGAGATGACTTGATGACTCCCCTCCTTTGAGCTTTTCTACTAACTCAACCAACTGTGGGTCGTCTCGCTGTGCCTCCCTAATCCGTCCCAAAAGCGTTGGCTGACCTCCAAGGATCCTAGCAAACCGGGTACAAAGTCAACGGAAGGTCTAAAGTCAAACATAGAGATGAATTCTAAGTTTCGCCGCTCAACAAACAACGGACTCAAGGACAACCTTTTTCTACTTAAGGCATCTGCCACCACGTTACCCTTGCCAGGGGTATATGCTATTTCAAAATCATAGGACGCTAAGAACTCCATCCACCTTTACTGCCTTAAGTTCAAGTCCTTCTAAGAGAATAGTTATTTTAAAGATTTGTGGTCAGTGAATAATTCGAATTTCTCGCCAAGAAGATAATGACGCCAAGACTAAAGCCCAAAAACAATAGCGGCCAACTCTAGGTCATGTGTAGGGTAATTTCTTTCATGCACTCTCAACTGCCTTCCACCATAGGCTATTACCCTTCCCTCTTGCATTAGGACTGCGCCTAGTCCTATCCCACAAGCGTCAGTATAAACGGTAAATGGCTTACTCCCATCTGGCAATACTAAGACTGGGGCTGAAGTCAAAGCTCTCTTTAAACGTTGGAACGCATCATCACAATCTACGTCCCACTCGAAGACTAGGTTCTTCTTCGTCAAGCGGGTTAATGGAGGTGATATCTTTGCTAAGTCTTAGATAAACTTCCTATAGTAGCTAGCCAACCCCAAGAAACTCCTTACTTAGGTAGCATTTTTAGGGACTTTCCAATCTTGGATGGCCACCACCTTCGCGGGATCCACAGCTATCCCTTCTTTGGAAACCACGTGCCCTAAGAATCGCACTTCTTTCCTCCAAAAGTGACATTTGGAAAATTTAGCTTTAAGGCTATGCGCTCGTAGAGTCTCCAACACTTCCCTAAGATGTAGGGCATGCTCTTCTTCATTCTTAGAAAAGATCAAGATGTCGTCTTCCAAGACCACCATGAATTTATTAAGATACTCCCTAAACACCCTACTCATCAAATCAACAAAGTATGCGGGGGCGTTTGTCAAACCGAAGGGCATCACTAGCCATTCATAGAAATCGTCCGGAGTCCTAAAGGCAGTCTTGTCTATGCTATCCTCAGCCACTCTCAACTGATGGAAACCAGTGGTTAAGTCCAACTGTGAAAACACTGAGGCGCCAACTAACTGATCGAAGAGATCGTCAATCCTCGGCAGTGGGTGTCTGTTCTTCTTAGTAAGCTTATTAAGTTCTCTATAGTCCTCACAAGTCTAAGGGACCCATCCGCCTTTGTGGAAAATAATACTGGAGCACCCCACTCCGATATACTTTGTCTTATGAACCCCTTCTCAAGCAACTCCTTCACTTGCTTATTGAGTTCCTTCCTTTCACGTGGAGCCATGTGGCGTACTGGCAAAGATACTGGTTTCGCATTATCCACAAGATATATTCGAAAATCTATGTCCCACTTCGGAGGCAAGCCCTTCACCTCCTCAAACACATCCGAGTATTCTCGAACCACTCTAACAGATCGTAGATTTTCCACCGACGCGTCAAGCGACTCTAAATAACTTCGCATAAAGGAATTTATGGGATTACAAAAGATTTTGAGAGAGTTACCAAGGCGAGTCATGAGCCTAACTACTCTCCTTTCACAATCAAGAGCGACCCCATTTCTGGATAACCAATCGATTCCTAAAATTAGCCCACAGCCCGTGAAGTACAAAACATAAGCATCACATCTAAACTCAACGCTAAGTATTTAAATTTACAAATCCAAACACATCATGGACAAATAAGCTAAGCCCCTAATTGGATTCGAAACAACTAAGGGATCCTCCACTAAACTGGTGTTTAAGTGCACTGATTCAACTAATGATGTAGAAACAAACGAATGCGATGCTCCCAAATCGAATGAGGTACGGACAGGATGATCAAACAGAAAAACTAATCTTTCAACAGAAATAGTTCTACCTCGTTCTTGCAGCGGTGGGACCGCGAGAGCCTGAACTTGTACCTTTGCCTGCCCTGGTGCCATAAGAGCCTACACATGTCCTCCCAAGGTAGACCCTGCCCTCTGCCCCTTCTTTGGGCAGTCCTTCACTAGATGTCCCGCTTCACCATAGTGAAAACAGCTAGTCTTCTTTTTCTTTCTGCAATCCTTGCTGAGATGACCTGGTGTCCCACAGTTAAAGCATTTCTTCTTTCCTTTGCCATTATTGTCTTTACAACCCTTCTTGTTTTGCTGTTGAGGTTTTGTAACACCCCGCCTCCGCTAGGGTCACTCGCAAAGGAATGCACTAGCTTTAGAGGGGCATTATTGGTAAACATGCACAGAAATATCACAAGACAGAACATATAAAATGGCGGAAGTAAAATCGAACTTTCATAAACATTGATAATTAAGGTCTAAAGCCTTTTTCATCAGAGTACATCAAAACCTGTCTTGTAATAATAAAGAAGCATTAAGACATTTCCATAAATTATTCCCCAAATAAAACAGTAAAGTAGCCATAGCCAAGAAAAGTCCAAGCCATCCATGATGACCTTCAAGCAGAAGAAGTCTGAACTAAACAACAGTATTTCCTCCCTGTAACCTGGGGGGGAAACGGAAGACAAGAAGCGAAAGAAAACGGGGTCAGTCATAAAGACTGGTAAGCCCTATCTACTATCAGCATATAAACTAGTAAAGTTAACTGGCATGAGGAACTGAGATGAACATAAGCATGATAACAAGATAGATAAGCTAAATCAGAATAACAGGATAACTACTGGACTAAGGTATCATGATAAACTACGGTGTCATGATAAATCAAGGTATCATATCGTCAGACTTCTATCAAGTATACTATCCCAAGGTATCTACCCCGTCTAACATTCCACAGTATCTATTCCGTATATTCTTCCTGGTTCTAACATGTATATTTGCTCTGCACCCTCCGTACTAGTATCCCAGCCTTGTTATGTGTTAACCATGAATGTCCCTTACTCAAAATCGTGTAATGGTCCATGTCAACCTAACATATCGCATATATAGGTTACTCAAATCATATGTTTCTTTCCATGTATATAAGTTCAGTCCTTTGTCGTACCTCGTACGGGCTTCCTCATGTCGTATTATCCTTGAAATCGTTTGGACTGTCACCCTTGTTCTAGCTAGGCTCTTCCATATGAATCATCGTTTGAACTACTAGGACTTACGCCACCTAGCATCACTAGGGATTACGCTTGCCTATTGCACGCTTTCGTATTTTGGTTTGGGTTAAACCACCTAGGCCACTAGGGATTACGCTAACCCTCAACCGCGCCCTTTTTCCCACGCATTCATCGTGAATCGTTTTTCTATAACTGTATGCACATGTATCACATCGTGCCATCCGAGTCCTGTCACAGGGCAAAACAAGAAATACAGGACTCGGTCGGGAGCTTTAGATTTATCTGCCGATGCAGATACTAAGGTCTGCTTTTCTACACGTGGCTATGGTCCCACGAGACCCCTCCCTCAACTAGTGAAAGGCAACACAAGAGAAAATCTTGCATGAGAACTACACTCCGGCCAGCCCACATCCTACGGCCTACCTCACCCATAATTAGATAGCAATTATGGTCTGTTGGGTGTTCCCTGCCTTTCCGTACGTACACGCTTGACTCAAGATGGTAGATGATCGACGAACTTGCTATCTCGGGCACCTTATGTATTCGTCGACTCACTGCTATCCACCCCGGTCTTTAGGTTGCTCGCATAGCAACCAAGGCATATTCTTGGTTCTTCTACCGCAGACCTCAACCTCTCGTGAGCCTAGTATAATGACCTGGCAGCTCACAGAGGGATCCCAAGAATATCCTCACGTTCCCCGAAGCCGCTGCTTCGTTACCCAGTTCGTTGGAGCCTTTATCTAAATCAGATAGCCTGCTCCTACACGCATACTTAAACGTTGACCTAACGTATCGGGTTACTAATCTATCTAAGAAATGGTCCAAATTTCCTTGACTAAGAATTATTACTTAGTCTCCCTTAACTAAGGTTTACCACTTAGCCTTATTTCCATAATCCTTGTTAACTATGGTTATTTACCTAATCCTCTGAATTAGGGTTTATCTAATGGGTTAAGTGTCACTTAAGTTCATAACTTAGCCCGTCTACAAACCATGTCAAAATTGGCTAAGTATCCAAGTCCAAGACTTAACCCTACAAACCATGTGTCAAGTTGGCTAAGTATATTAAGCAATCCATAACCTAACCTCGTCTAATTATCATTTTAGATTGGTTAATTATATAAATTAACTTGACCTTGTCAAATTACCGAGTCAAATCGGTCAAGCGTATTCAAGTGATTCGTGACTTAGCCTTATCATGTTTTCGCGTTAGATTGGTTAAGTATAGGTCACTTAACCACATCAAACTAACGAGTTGGATTAGTTAAGTGTAAATTAACTTAACCCCGTCCAATTACCATGTTTAGATTAGTTAGGTCTGAGTTGACTTAACCCCATCCATTAACTGTATTAAACGGTTAAGTGTTACTAAGAAAATTTACTTAACCTTATCAAGTTATCGTGTTGGATTGATTAAGTGTTGGTTAACTTAATCCCGTCCCCTCGTCGTATAAAAATGGTCAAGTGTCGTTAGGCAAATCAAGTTACTTAACCTACCCAACCCTGTCATGTCGGTTAAGTGTCATTAGTCAAATTAAATTACTTAACCCATTTGTCCATGTCATATTTGGTTAAGCCTCATTAATCAAATTAACTTAACCCTATTATGTGGCATTAATTACTTAATGCACCCCAACCTCTCACATTAGACTTTGTTGTGGTTACTAGTTAAGCCGGTCGGTTCCAGGTAGCTTTACACCACAACTTGGTCTAACCTCGGGTTCAAGCACAACATGACCAACTTCTCACATTGGGTCCTATTGTTTGCAACTACTAGTTAGGCCGGTCGGTTCCGGGTAGTTTTACGTTGCAAACTCAACCCAACCTCGAGTTGGCCACTTTCATGTTTAGTCTAGTGTCATGTTCATAGTCAAGTTTTCAAGCAATTGGGTAGACCTAACTTAATAGGTAAATTCCCAATGGGTAGACCTAACTTAATAGGTAAATTCCCAAGCTTATGTTTTTATGCATACTTACATGTCAACTTCCATGTTATAATTCAAATCATGTTTTCAAGTATAAACACATGTCATATTTAACGTTACATGTTGTCATGTTTATACCCATTTACCCAAGTCATATTCATGTCATTATGTTTCCCCATAATGTGACCCCAACGCTTTTTTTAAACTAGCATATACGTTCGCAACAACGTGATGGATTAAAAGAAGAGACTTGGCAAAGGAATGACAAAAATGGGTATTAAGCCACAAGTTAATCATGGTGGCAAATGAGGCACAAATGTGTTCATTAGCTTGCATGTTACATTCTTAAGCCTCCAAAAACATGCATAAACCCAAACTTGGTACATAAGCGAATCATGGTGACAAAAGACATGGAATGATGGCTAGAAACTCGCATATATCATCATATAAGGATTATGACTTCATATGCAAGGTGACATAATGATTATGAAGATTCTCATGTTGCATAATGCAACATTTCAACATAAAGGTCAAAGCTTTATGACCACAAGACCAAGGTAATGACTTTATAAGCTTGCATAAGATGATAGCATGCTACATACTAATGTTTAAACCCACTTACAACATGTCATATTAAGTTTAAAGTTCATATCTAATAGTAGGAGAAGGGCTTACATTGCTATGAAGGCCTAAATCGATTAAACTAAAGCTTGTGATGAAGCCTATGCATGCCATCACCCAAAAACCCAAAGATGGATGCTCCAAACCCACCAAAACACCATCTTTATGAACAAAGATCAAAGCTTTTGCCTTGAAATCAACTTGAGAAGCTCTCATACTAACATAGGGACTCTCTAACACTCTCATGATCATGAAACCTGTCATAGAAATGAAGTGGAGGCTAGGATAGTTGAGTGGAGGCCATGAGAGTAGAAATTTGGCCATAGTTTAGTTACATGAATGAATAATGAGGATTTAGGAGAGGGTTAGGGGCTTATTTATAGATTAGGCAAGTGTTTTAGGCCATAGGATTAAACCTAGATTCAATCCAAGCCATCAAAGCATGTCTTGGGGAAGAAGTCAAGTGTAGGAACCATCTAGGGCCTTTAGATTAAAGATGAACCATGAGAACCATTCAAATGCAAAATCTGCATTTGAGCGAATCGGCCCACGGGTTGACAGCCAAACACCCTGGATTAACCCTTAGTCGACCCAGCGAGCTCGGGTCGACCTCAAAAATCGGCCGGTTCGGTTATTCCCCTCTCCCAATTCGCTGTTTTGAACATTTTTGCATATTTATTTATTTAATTTTCAATTTTATATATATATATATATATATATATATCAATATATATATATATATTTCTCTGCGCAACCTATTTCACTTAATTAAGTATACTTTAATTTGGGAATTTTTCGTGAAACTTCGCGAGGCCATATCTTGGTCATACGGACTCCGATTTTCGAAAACTCGGACTCTATTTCGCGTATTTTTCCGAGACGAACGCAATGGCATAGCCCGTTTCCCTTGATTCAGATTTTACAGTTTAATTCTGCCTCCATTTATGTTATAACATGTTATTCAAAAATACGGTTTGTTACATTCTCCTCACCTTTTAGGATTTCGTCCCCGAAATCTCCAAGTTAGGAAGAACCTATCCTACCATCCATCATTCATCTACTCAAAACATCATCCATAAGCAACCATTGTCCTTAGATGATTTCTAATGCTGTATGAATATATGCAAAACGTGTGTGTATATGTTCCTTAGCTAATGCTAATGATCAGGCCTGAATAATCTTTCTAATGCAAAAATATGTATAGTGCCATGAATCCAACATGTATGCAAATAGTCCTAGTCATATAGATACTATATGCGTGCACAATCATTCATTCATATGCAACAACCGCATGATAATACATTCGATTTCAACCATAAACAAGTATAAATACTCGTGCATATGCAATATGAAATGTGATCGAGTCGAGCTAGTATCTAATGTGTATTCGCGCATCCACAAGCAACCACTTGCAACCACTTGCAACCATATCAATCATAACATGTTTCAAATACATGTTTACATCCATATGGTTCTACCTAGGATTCCCTGAAACAGGGTCGAGAAGATAAACAAGACAAATTCCTTACGGGGTTTGTAATAGAAGATAGGACCGAGAGGATATTCACAAAAGATAGCCTACAAGAAAGCTCTACAGGAAAACAGGGATCAAGGATATACTCTCAAAAAGAGATATCATGCGCGTATCTAGTCTTTGACCATCAAAGTCGTATCTCCTTGAGCTTAATTCCATTGTGCCTTGACCGTCCTTTAACTTCGCGATTTCGTAGCTTCTTATTTCCTGTTTCCATAACATGAGTTGGAACTCATTTCCTCGTCGCCTCTCGTTCCACTTGCACACTTAGCGCAAACATGACTGCGTACTCATGATCTCATGCAAGCTTTCCAAAATTCACTAGTGAATCTCGGACCTCGTACCATAAGGTATTCCACGTAGTAGAACTTTCTCTTGAAAGTAAACAGATGCCAACCGGGTTATCAAGTGCACTTACTAGGGTGATTTCCATAACCCATGCATAAGTGAAATAAACCATCCGTCTTATCGGCGAACACCATCCGATCGGGCTTCAAATTTCCAATAAAGGCATCTAGGGATTCTAAGTAACTAATCATGACAGAACCCAAAAGGTCACGCGATACTTCAAGGGTATTACCAAAGCAAGCCAAGAGTCTAACTACCCTCCTTCTAAAACCGAGAGTGGCACCCCTTACTGGATAACCACTTCATCCCTAGAATCCATCCACAACTTATAAACATAAGCATTATTTCCAAGCTCAACACTTGATATAGACATTCTCAAATCCAAACAAGCCATGAGTAAATGGACCGATCTTCCAATAGGACTTGAGACAAAAACGGGATCCTCTACTATGCTAGTACTAAGGTGCAGAGACTCAACTATCGAAGCGGACTTAAAAGATGCGGTGATCAAAACAAAGTCCCGGCAGGATGATAGAGAAGAAAAGCTAAACCTTTAACAAGATCGTTACCCTCCTTCTGAGGTACCCTAGAAATGAGAGCATACTATTTCCCTCCGAATGATCTTGTCCCTGTTCCATGATACTTAACTATCCGTCCCGTTTCACCATGCCAAAGGTACTCTCTCGTCATGGGTTTCATTGTTCATCTTTCTCCCTCCTTTTAGGACTCAGCCATACCAACATGTTGCTTATCCCTGAGCTCGTATCCTTTATCCTTGTTCTTACTATCCTTTCATGCATAACTCTGCAACGGTCTCTCGAGAACCACCTCCATCGTACGGGAAACACTTACGCAGCTAGAAAGACTATTCGCAGTCAAAACCACTGTGACTACAGATGGAGGAAAGAAAGGAAAAGAGATTCAATCAAGGAAACAAGGATAATGCTAATGGCCTTTGGGGAATAGCCTTTTTCTTTTTAAAAGAAAATTTTCTAGAAAAATGCTTCTTTGTAAACGGTTTTTCAAATAATTTTCAGAAGGTCTTTAAAAACTTTTGCCCAGTCTAGTAACCTTCTGCTCTGATACCAAATGTAACACCCCGCCTCCGCTAGGGTCACTCGCAAAGGAATGCACTAGCTTTAGAGGGGCATTATTGGTAAACATACACAGAAATATCACAAGACAGAACATATAAAATGGCGGAAGTAAAATCGAACTTTCATAAACATTGATAATTAAGGTCTAAAGCCTTTTTCATCAGAGTACATCAAAACCTGTCTTGTAATAATAAAGAAGCATTAAGACATTTCCATAAATTATTCCCCAAATAAAACAGTAAAGTAGCCATAGCCAAGAAAAGTCCAAGCCATCCATGATGACCTTCAAGCAGAAGAAGTCTGAACTAAACAACAGTATTTCCTCCCTGTAACCTGGGGGGGAAACGGAAGACAAGAAGCGAAAGAAAACGGGGTCAGTCATAAAGACTGGTAAGCCCTATCTACTATCAGCATATAAACTAGTAAAGTTAACTGGCATGAGGAACTGAGATGAACATAAGCATGATAACAAGATAGATAAGCTAAATCAGAATAACAGGATAACTACTGGACTAAGGTATCATGATAAACTACGGTGTCATGATAAATCAAGGTATCATATCGTCAGACTTCTATCAAGTATACTATCCCAAGGTATCTACCCCGTCTAACATTCCACGGTATCTATTCCGTATATTCTTCCTGGTTCTAACATGTATATTTGCTCTGCACCCTCCGTACTAGTATCCCAGCCTTGTTATGTGTTAACCATGAATGTCCCTTACTCAAAATCGTGTAATGGTCCATGTCAACCTAACATATCGCATATATAGGTTACTCAAATCATATGTTTCTTTCCATGTATATAAGTTCAGTCCTTTGCCGTACCTCGTACGGGCTTCCTCATGTCGTATTATCCTTGAAATCGTTTGGACTGTCACCCTTGTTCTAGTTAGGCTCTTCCATATGAATCATCGTTTGAACTACTAGGACTTACGCCACCTAGCATCACTAGGGATTACGCTTGCCTATTGCACGCTTTCGTATTTGGGTTTGGGTTAAACCACCTAGGCCACTAGGGATTACGCTAACCCTCAACCGTGCCCTTTTTCCCACGCATTCATCGTGAATCGTTTTTCTATAACTGTATGCACATGTATCACATCGTGCCATCCGAGTCCTGTCACAGGGCAAAACAAGAAATACAGGACTCGGTCGGGAGCTTTAGATTTATCTGCCGATGCAGATACTAAGGTCTGCTTTTCTACACGTGGCTATGGTCCCACGAGACCCCTCCCTCAACTAGTGAAAGGCAACACAAGAGAAAATCTTGCATGAGAACTACACTCCGGCCAGCCCACATCCTACGGCCTACCTCACCCATAATTAGATAGCAATTATGGTCTGTTGGGTGTTCCCTGCCTTTCCGTACGTACACGCTTGACTCAAGATGGTAGATGATCGACGAACTTGCTATCTCGGGCACCTTATGTATTCGACGACTCACTGCTATCCACCCCGGTCTTTAGGTCGCTCGCATAGCAACCAAGGCATATTCTTGGTTCTTCTACCGCAGACCTCAACCTCTCGTGAGCCTAGTATAATGACCTGGCAGCTCACAGAGGGATCCCAAGAATATCCTCACGTTCCCCGAAGCCGCTGCTTCGTTACCCAGTTCGTTGGAGCCTTTATCTAAATCAGATAGCCTGCTCCTACACGCATACTTAAACGTTGACCTAACGTATCGGGTTACTAATCTATCTAAGAAATGGTCCAAATTTCCTTGACTAAGAATTATTACTTAGTCTCCCTTAACTAAGGTTTACCACTTAGCCTTATTTCCATAATCCTTGTTAACTATGGTTATTTACCTAATCCTCTGAATTAGGGTTTATCTAATGGGTTAAGTGTCACTTAAGTTGATAACTTAGCCCGTCTACAAACCATGTCAAAATTGGCTAAGTATCCAAGTCCAAGACTTAACCCTACAAACCATGTGTCAAGTTGGCTAAGTATATTAAGCAATCCATAACCTAACCTCGTCTAATTATCATTTTAGATTGGTTAATTATATAAATTAACTTGACCTTGTCAAATTACCGAGTCAAATCGGTCAAGCGTATTCAAGTGATTCGTGACTTAGCCTTATCATGTTTTCACGTTAGATTGGTTAAGTATAGGTCACTTAACCACATCAAACTAACGAGTTGGATTAGTTAAGTGTAAATTAACTTAACCCCGTCCAATTACCATGTTTAGATTAGTTAGGTCTGAGTTGACTTAACCCCATCCATTAACTGTATTAAACGGTTAAGTGTTACTAAGAAAATTTACTTAACCTTATCAAGTTATCGTGTTGGATTGATTAAGTGTTGGTTAACTTAATCCCGTCCCCTCGTCGTATAAAAATGGTCAAGTGTCGTTAGGCAAATCAAGTTACTTAACCTACCCTACCCTGTCATGTCGGTTAAGTGTCATTAGTCAAATTAAATTACTTAACCCATTTGTCCATGTCATATTTGGTTAAGCCTCATTAATCAAATTAACTTAACCCTATTATGTGGCATTAATTACTTAATGCACCCCAACCTCTCACATTAGACTTTGTTGTGGTTACTAGTTAAGCCGGTCGGTTCCGGGTAGCTTTACACCACAACTTGGTCTAACCTCGGGTTCAAGCACAACATGACCAACTTCTCACATTGGGTCCTATTGTTTGCAACTACTAGTTAGGCCGGTCGGTTCCGGGTAGTTTTACGTTGCAAACTCAACCCAACCTCGAGTTGGCCACTTTCATGTTTAGTCTAGTGTCATGTTCATAGTCAAGTTTTCAAGCAATTGGGTAGACCTAACTTAATAGGTAAATTCCCAATGGGTAGACCTAACTTAATAGGTAAATTCCCAAGCTTATGTTTTTATGCATACTTACATGTCAACTTCCATGTTATAATTCAAATCATGTTTTCAAGTATAAACACATGTCATATTTAACGTTACATGTTGTCATGTTTATACCCATTTACCCAAGTCATATTCATGTCATTATGTTTCCCCATAATGTGACCCCAACGCTTTTTTTAAACTAGCATATACGTTCGCAACAACGTGATGGATTAAAAGAAGAGACTTGGCAAAGGAATGACATAAATGGGTATTAAGCCACAAGTTAATCATGGTGGCAAATGAGGCACAAATGTGTTCATTAGCTTGCATGTTACATTCTTAAGCCTCCAAAAACATGCATAAACCCAAACTTGGTACATAAGCGAATCATGGTGACAAAAGACATGGAATGATGGCTAGAAACTCGCATATATCATCATATAAGGATTATGACTTCATATGCAAGGTGACATAATGATTATGAAGATTCTCATGTTGCATAATGCAATATTTCAACATAAAGGTCAAAGCTTTATGACCACAAGACCAAGGTAATGACTTTATAAGCTTGCATAAGATGATAGCATGCTACATACTAATGTTTAAACCCACTTACAACATGTCATATTAAGTTTAAAGTTCATATCTAATATTAGGAGAAGGACTTACATTGCTATGAAGGCCTAAATCGATTAAACTAAAGCTTGTGATGAAGCCTATGCATGCCATCACCCAAAAACCCAAAGATGGATGCTCCAAACCCACCAAAACACCATCTTTATGAACAAAGATCAAAGCTTTTGCCTTGAAATCAACTTGAGAAGCTCTCATACTAACATAGGGACTCTCTAACACTCTCATGATCATGAAACCTGTCATAGAAATGAAGTGGAGGCTAGGATAGTTGAGTGGAGGCCATGAGAGTAGAAATTTGGCCATAGTTTAGTTACATGAATGAATAATGAGGATTTAGGAGAGGGTTAGGGGCTTATTTATAGATTAGGCAAGTGTTTTAGGCCATAGGATTAAACCTAGATTCAATCCAAGCCATCAAAGCATGTCTTGGGGAAGAAGTCAAGTGTAGGAACCATCTAGGGCCTTTAGATTAAAGATGAACCATGAGAACCATTCAAATGCAAAATCTGCATTTGAGCGAATCGGCCCACGGGTTGACAGCCAAACACCCTGGATTAACCCCTAGTCGACCCAGCGAGCTCGGGTCGACCTCAAAAATCGGCCGGTTCGGTTATTCCCCTCTCCCAATTCGCTGTTTTGAACATTTTTGCATATTTATTTATTTAATTTTCAATTATATATATATATATATATATATATTTCTCTGCGCAACCCATTTCACTTAATTAAGTATACTTTAATTTGGGAATTTTTCGTGAAACTTCGCGAGGCCATATCTTGGTCATACGGACTCCGATTTTCGAAAACTCGGACTCTATTTCGCGTATTTTTCCGAGACGAACGCAATGGCATAGCCCGTTTCCCTTGATTCAGATTTTACAGTTTAATTCTGCCTCCATTTATGTTATAACATGTTATTCAAAAATACGGGTTGTTACAGGTTTCTTATGATCCCCTTTCTTCTCGGGTGCCTTATTAGCATTAGCGCCTTTCTCCTCGTGCATGAGTGCCATGTCTACTAGCTTCTCAAAGGTGGCCCCCATAGGGATGTGGGTTATAGCCAACCCTTGCAATGGCTCATTCAAACCATTAATGAACCTCAGAGCCTTCTTCTCCGGCGTGTTCACTAAGTCCAAGCCAAACCTTGCTAACTGATTAAATTTGTTAACAAATTCTTTCACTGATGAGCTTCCTTGCTTCAATGTCAAGAACCTTTCCATATATAGATTCTCTTCTGCCCTTGAGAGAAACTTTGCCTCAAACCTACGCCTGAAATCCGCCCAAGAATCAACAGGACGCTCCCCATAAGTGACCTCCCACCAAAACGAGGCCTCTCCCTTCATTAACCAAGCTGCTAATTTGACTTTCCTCCCTTCTTCTACTTCAAAGATTTCTTGCAATTCTTCCACCTCCTTAAGACAATCTCTAGCTTCCACAAACGTTTCTGACCCTTGAAAAGGTTTTCCACCCATAGCCTTAAATTCCTTGCACGTCTTTGCAAAAGTATCAACGCGAGGAGGAGGAGGAGGGGCGGGTGCAACTGGTGGTGGAGGAACATTGGCTGGACCTGCAGCGGCCCTAGCCTCTAATAACCTCCTATACCATCCTGGTATCGTTACACCGTCCGGAAGGTCAAGGTCTTCAGCCATGCTGAAACGAAAAAGGAAAGATTCAAAATGGATAATTCTAAAGATAAAGATATATGGCTATTGGGGATTATGTTTTTCATAAAAACTTTCCTCTTTAAATCAATCATCAAGACATGTTTTTGAAAATACTTCTTCCAAAAATACTTTAGAAAGATAGTTTTTCTATAAAAAAATCTGTTCTGGTAACCTTAAGCTCTGATACCACGTGTAACACCCCACTTCCATTAATGTCGCTCACAAAGGGAATGCATTAACTTCCATGGAGGTTTTAAGTGAATATAGAACATAAAAATTACAACAAGACAGATAATAAGTAGTACTTGGAAATCTAAAACTTTATTTCATTGCAGCGGAAGTTAAACATGTTTGTTACATCATAAAAACCATAAATCAGAGTCAAGTACAACATCCATCTTGATAAAACAAAATACATAATCCCATTACATAAATTGCCATTAAAGAAGATAACAAGCTGGACTTTACTTCAACGGTCTAAGCTTTCCAAAAGAGAGATAAAGCAATCCAATCAAACTCCGCTAGAGTTGGGCCCACCCTGAGGACTTGGTGGGGGAAAAAGATAGAAATAGAGGTGGTCAGACATAAAGTCTGGCAAGTGTGGTAATTCTAACAATACTATTATCAAAATAACTAGACTAAGGCATAAGCTGGAAAACAAGGAAATGTCTATGAACTATTGGGTATGGAAGAGCAGATAAAGATAATGTTAAAGGCACACCTAATACTAATGAATAATTACTACACTGCACCACACCAGTCACCCTAAAGGTTGATCCCACTTGCTTCACTTAGAAATTATATAAATAGCCTTGCGTACCCCTAGCTGACTACATAGGTGCCGCCTGCCGCTATCTCCACTAGGTGTACCCCACTACCCACTTTCGATCGGCTCCCTACTCGTAGATACCCGTGCTGGCCCCACAGTGGGGTGTATCACTCCCCTAAAGTGGTAACCCGATACAACTTGAGAATGCACGGCTTATACCTACACAATGCAACAAAGTCTTACCTACCAGCCCGGGTCCACACACTCATATGAAACCCGTTGGACTTGCGTTGCCACCGCTACCCCGTTTGGCCTCTTATAGTCAAACCCAGTATGTGTGTCCCGTCCTCGACTTGGGTCGAGCCCACAAAGATACGTTTGGGTTACTGGTTGAAATGGGCCCCCACAAGCTATCCACCAAAGCTTGTCTCCACTAGTATATCCCACTTAACCCTCTTAGTAATGTTCATTTACATGTGTGTTCGGTTAAGTCATACTAATCGTATTTCAAATGCCACTAAAGGCAACCACTAGATTCCTCATGCCACCCAAGGCACCTACTTAACCCCCATGTCCCACCTTACATGTTTATCTGGTTAAGTATTTCTTAATTTATTCAGGCCATAACCTCATAAAGACCTCTCACATTAGACTGGCATTTATGGCAGCAGGATTTGCCGGGCGGGTCCGGGCAGTCTTACACCATAAATGAGTTTAACCTCGTGCCTTTACTACTATTATGCTTTAGTTTGGGCCTAGGACCTCTCACATTGGGCTGACATCTGTGACTATTGGATTTGCCGGGCGGGTCTGGGAAGTTTTACGTCACAAACGAGTCCAACCTCGTGTCCTAAGCATTGATTAACACTTACAATCTTTTACCCCAGTTTTAATAATTCCTTATTCAAATTATTAATTACTTCCGATTTTAATGATGTCCAAAATTGACTCAATTATGTCCATCCACTTATGGTGTGCAAAATCATATCAATTGCACCCCAATTTCTTATTGTTAAATCCTTAATATTACCCTACCCCACGTTATACGTTCGCTTATTCAACGCAAAATATACGTTAGACTCGAATAGTCTAACTCATAGCACAAAGATAAATTATCACAACATATAGACAAATAAAATAGATCTAATCATAATAGGGGTGAAACTTGCATGTGTGATAGATGTCCAACACCTAAACTTGCATAGGCAAAAACTACAACTTGCATAAAGCTACATATGTCATGGATCTAAAGGTGTCAACTTGTTTGGTTAAATGTCACAATTTACATAATATGATCATAACCCAAATTCATGTATAACTTGCATATGTGGTTTATGCAACATAATGGTGGTGTGAACTAACTCACACATGTCATAGCACAATTCTAGATCTAAATAGATGTCATGGCATATGTTCATAATCTTTACAAATCAATCTAAACTTTGATATGTGATTTGTCATATAGATCAACATAGCCCAAATAATATCAACATTATGATTTGCTTAACATGAACTAATGAGCACAGATAATAACATCATAACTTTATAACATGTATGATTTATCACAACTTAGCATAGAAAATTACAACCTACACAATATCATCATAGCATGATTTACAACATATAGGATATCATCATCACATAACATAGGATTCACAACCGACATGATAGCATAAGGTTTACAACAACATATACGACAATTCACATCATTTTCTTATGATCCATATCACAACTTAATCTAATTAGTTTGCAATAATCTTGTTAAGATCATCATACTCACAATTAGAGAAGAAAGATAGTCTTGATTTGCTTTAGAGTTGAGTAGAATTAGGGTTTTGATTAGCTTTCTTCCTTCTTAGTTGGCGGCGGCTACACTGAGTTCCATGGCGGCGGTATGACGGTGGCTATTCTATTTTTCATGTGAATTAGAGTGAGAGACTACTTAGGTATTTATAGAATTTAGGGTTTATTTAGGCCGTCAGATCAACTCAGAACTAACCTGAACTGTTAATTTGCCAACTCAGCCCTAAAGACACATCAGCAGCTCAAGATTGGGCTCAGTCAAACCCTAGCCGCCTGGACCAGGTCGACATCCAGGTCGACTGCACAGTCGACCTTGTCCTTGGGGTGTCGACTGCCCAGTCGACCTGGGTGCTGGGCGGGAAATTTCCCCCTAGCCTGTTTGACTTCGAATTTTGAATTTTAAAATTTCTTAAATCTGTTTTGAATTTTCTGAAACTTCCGATGGCCATAACTTCTTCATATGAAGTCCAAATCACGCAAACTCGGACTCTATTTCGACCAGAATTCCGAGTCGAACACAATGGCGCAACCCGCTTCCAAAAATTCTCATGTCTGAGATTAGTTATTCTTTAATTTGTGAATATTAATGTTAACAGAATTACGGTGTGTTACAATGCTTCTTGAGCCGCTCCTTGGGATGTTGATGTCAAAGAAGGGATGTACGTGCTTTGTTGGTCACTCTCTAGGCTTGTGCGTCTGGTGCGCTTGGATCCCTTTTCCACAAGCAGGACACAAGGACTTACCCGACCTCCCTCCGGGAGGCGCCTTATCCTGACCATCGTAGGCGATGATAAGGTCTTAGAAACTTAGTCGGGGCCATCCTAGGAACAGAACTAAGGTTTACTCTTTTGATGCTCTATACTGACCATCATAGGCTCTGATAGAGGCTTATACGCCACCCCCATACCAGGATTGCCCTATCCTAAACATCTTAGGTGATTATAGGAGTTTCAGATCAATTCTATGGGTAACATGGAACATAAGCAGAGATAGGATGTGCTTAAATCTAGTATAGGTAGGGCATACTCTTCTACGAGCAGAGGTAGTGCGTGCTAATTTTAGATGAACCGCCACGACCATTTCTAGAGTGAAACGGAGACTTATGCTTTTGATGATTTAACCTAGCCCCCTATGAGTTGGGCATGGAGAAATACTAACACACCATCCCACTTCGGGGGATAACTTGTTCTGACCAACTTTGGCGATGACAAGTGATATGGTCCTTCTTTTTCGCTCTACCACTTTTGGGTTTGTCTTTAGCTACTAGAAGTGTTTTCGTGCCCTTAGTTATGTAATCATCTTTGGAGGAAAATCTTCTTCCTTATTCCATTATCGTTGAGAAATAGGGTCTTAAATGTTTTGATTTCCATGTTCTTGGAACAAGATCACCATCAAGTCTGCAGAGCCGATATGTTCCAGCCATAACTTCTTGATGGTTGATCAGTGGTCCTTCCCAATTTAGACCGAGAGGGAAATCCTCTTTGTTCTTCTTGTTAGCCATCACTCTTCATAACACTAACCCACCTTTGGAAAATGTTCTAGTCCTAACCTTTGAGTTGTAGAATTTCATAATCCTTGTTTGATAATCAGCAGTTCTAATTGCAGTCTCATCTCTCAGTCCTTGTATTAAGTCTAGTGATTCCTTTCTCAAATCTTGATTGGAGTCAAACACATATGTTACCATCCTTTGCGATCGTATTTCGACCTAAACCGAAAGCATAGCTTCACATCCATATGATAGGGAAAAGGGGTGCGTCCCGTGGCTGTTTTGGTAGAGGTTCTGTATGCCCATAGCACTAAAGGCAACTCATCTACCCAATCTCCTTTGGCTTGATTTAGGAATTTTTTAAAGATTCTCTTAATTGTTTTGTTGGCGTCTTCCACAGCTCCGTTAGCTTTCGGATGGTTTACCGAGGAGAAACTTTTGATGATTCCATTTTCACACAAAATCGGGTGCACTCTTTGCTCTCGAATTGTGTTTTATTATATGATATGATTTTGTGAGGGATTCCGAAGCAGGTGGCGATATTTTTTATTATGAATCTTAAAACCTTTTTGGATGTGATTGCCGGAAGGGCTTCTGCCTCCATCCACTTGGTGAAGTAGTCGATAGCTACTACAGCATACTTTCCTCTATCTTTGGGGATTGTTAAAGGTCCAATTAAATCTATTTCCTACACATCGAATGTGCAGGGGCTTGATATAGTGGTTAATTCGATAGGAGGAAGACAAGGCACCTTAAAGTACTTTTGATACTTATCACATTTCTTGATGTACTCAACTGTTTGACTAACCATCCGCCACTAATAATAACCTTGTCACATGACCCATTTGGTTAGTGTAACTCCAATGGTATGGTCCCCACACCATCCCCCATGAGCTTCTTTCAACAGGCTATGTCCATCTTTGGATCTTACACATCTTGTTGCACCCCATGCCTTTTAATGTCACTCTTTATAAGAATGCATTAAGTTTCGTGAAGTGTTATTGTATATAGACACAAAAATATTACAAGAAAGATATAAAACAACAACGGAATTTAAAACTTTATTTAGTAGAAGACATCGTGGTTCAAAACTTAGTTACATCATGAGTCTGAAATATATAAAACATAGTACATCAAATTAAAACTTTTGTTCTACAATAAAATCATCAAGATACAATAAACATGAAAAAGCATAATCCCCAAAATCATAACCATATTATAGAAGGTATGAAACAAAGCAGTACATCTAAGCAACTCCAAGAATAAGAAAAAAAACAATCTTGATCAAGCTTGAGCATTCCCACCAAGAGAAACCGGGGGGAGGGATGGAAGAGAATGAAGAGGAAACAAAATAGGTCAGATATAAGTCTGGCAAGTCCATTTACTTTTAACATATAAATAAGGAAAAGCATCATGACAGGTGTTAGACCAAAAAGTGGTTCTAACACCCAAATTGATTAAAAGCAGAATGAAATGAGATCAAAAATAAAAATGAACACACAGGATTTATAGTGGTTCGGCGAAGAAATGCCTACGTCCACTTGTCTTTCACTATTTTCACTGATTTAGTTGCAAGTACAATAAAATATTCACTTGATTTCTCTCACAACTCACTTACAGTCACTCAATTGTCTAAAAACAAATAATGAAAGAAGATTTGGATTTTCCAGGAGTGCTGGAATTCGGGTTATGAAGGTGGTTGAACTCTCAAAGTGCTAGAAAAAAGATCCTTTTCGTTGTCTCCAAACGGGGTATTTATAGGTGAGATTTTGCTCAGAACCCGATCCGGATCGAAGCCACGTGTCATCCATCCCATTATCCTCGGGTTCGGATGGATTTCTGTGTTGACAACGCATTAGAGTAGTGGACGTTGAGGGTAGGAACTGGTCACAACCGATCCGAATAACCAGGCGCTTATGTAGGAGAGTGACGTAGAAAATGGGTTCGGATCGGAAGAGCGGGCTTAAGGGGTTCGGATCGGCACCTCCGATCCGACCAGGATTAACTGAGGACCAATTCTCTCTTCTTTTTACTCTACTCCGCTCCGCTCTATCTCTGTAGCAATTGGTTGGCTTTCCGATCCGACTGGAAGTAGATTGCCCTCCGATCCGAATAGCTGTGCCTCTCTATTTCCAATAGCAATAGTTCACCGATCCGAATAGCAGACTTTACCCTGTCCGAACCGCTACCCTGCCCGATCCGACCCGCTTCAGTGTTTTTCAAGTTCTTCAATATTTCACATCTTGACTTTGTGTTGCCCAGTTCACAAAGTGGGCTAACATTTTGCCCCCTCAAAGGATGCTTCTGTTGGAGACGGAGCATGCTTTGACTATCAATTCATAGCGCTCTTCAAGGTAATTTCTCTTTTTATTTTCCTTATGTTTTCATCTTTTTCTTCAAATTTCAATTCAGTTCGTTGCTGAGTTAAAGAACTCGGTTCGGTTCGGATTTCGATCCGAACAGACACCTTCTCCTTTCTATTTTCCACTGGACTGTTGGGCCAAGCTTCGCTTCTGGGCTGTCCATCCGATCCGAACGAGAATTCTCCTACTGGGCTGCCGATCCGAATGGGGAGACGAATAGACATTCTTCTCTTCTATATAAACACTGCCTTCTTCCTCCTTTCATTTTTACTGTTTTACTCCTAAAATTCTGCAGAACGAGAGAAAAAGAACTAATTCGTGAAGCATCAAAATTCCTTTTAATTCTCGAAGTAATTACATCGGTAGGTTATAAAACTTCGATCAATTCCTTCTTTAATCATTCTCGAATCGGATTCGTGAGCGATTACGATGATTTAACTGTGAAATTCTGATGACCTTGCCGCCGTGACCCTCCCCCTTGTCATCGTCGCCAGTAGACTTGTCGCCGTCTTGAAGTTGGAATGGAGGGAACAAGAATCCGTAGTTGAGTGCATCAGCATGTAATTGCTTGGTTTTGATTTGAGGGACTGGCACGAAAATGGCCTTGGGGTCGGTCAGGGAAGAAAGAGGGTGAAGGAGAAGAAGAGGATGATGGAAAATCGGTTCGGTTCGGAGGGACATAGAAGTTGAAACAAAACGAGGGAAAGAGGAAGGGAATTTAGGAAATCGGACTGGGTCGGGGCACGTAAAGAAAGAGACAAGAAAAGAAATCCAGGAGATCGGATCGGGTCGGAGCAAGTATTTAAAGAAGGGGAAAAGGAGCTTGCCTACCCGGATCGGGTCGGACAGTAAGATGACGAAGAAGAAGTATAATTCCGCGATCCGATCCGAATCGTTAGGGGACTTTTCCTTCGATCCGATCCGTCTTTAACTTCTGAGTTTCAGTGTGATATTCAAGCCTAAGGCCACGCCCCCGATCCGATCCCAATGAATGGACCCGAACCGAACCGAAGAACAATCTACCTTAACGCATAAAAACTCGTCTAACTGGCTGAATCAACTTTTGGCATGATCTTCAATTTAATGGACAGTTAGGATAGTGCCTTGCGAACGTAACTGGACATCAAGAATTACTTCAACTCTTTATATCTTGCCAAACTTTTTCGTCGCACTTTGAAACATTTACTTTGCACTTTCCATATACACTGTTTACACTTTAGTTTGCACACATGCACGGGGGGATACGGGCTAATTTGCTCTAATTTGTGCTATTGCTTCTTCAATAGTTTTATGACCATGAGACCCAGACGCTCTTCCCGACTAGCTGAGAGGAAAGAAGCCCCGGAAACCTCTAACAAGATTACTCTCGAGGACATATCTTCCCCGTCGGATCCAGAATGGGATAATGAGGGTTCGGACTACGACGTCGGAAATCGTGAAAGCAACGAGGTGTCTTCAGAGAATGAAGTTTCTTTAGGTTTTGAGGAGGAAGGAGGAATTGGTGACGACCGGGCCATTGATGAATTTGAATCGGCTGTCATATTGGAATCACCTCCAGATTCCGTTGAATCAACAATCGACAACGACCGACTCATCCGAATTTGCTTAAAGTACGGGATAATGAAAAGGGACACTCTAGTGCCTTCAAGCTCTGACCGTCCCCACAACCCTCCAGAAGGATATATGGCGGTCACTCGGTTGATGTGTATGGTTGGCGCTATCCCTCCATTTTCTCCCTTCATCGTAGATTTTCTAAGGCAAATGCGGATTGCCCCCATGCAGCTGCATCCCAATTCTTATGCCTACTTGCACACTTTATACATAGCATACCGTGAGATCTTAGGCACAGAGCTCACGTTCGATGACGTTCATTTCTTTTATAACTTCAAGCATCAGACTCGAGAGACTCCATCTTTCTGCTATTTTGAGTCTGTTCCTAAGAGGAAGATAATCTCGGCGCCATTCAACAGTAAAGCTGGGGATTCCAGACTGGAATGGTTCTATGTGAAGCGACAGCCTGGATGTGCTAGGAGGTGGATGAAATCAAGTAAAGCATTGATTTTCTAAATCCGAGCTCTATACACTCGAGTCATCGCCTTAACTTGTTTTTCTTTTTTGTTTGCAGTCGACAATCCAAAACAAATATCGGATCAGGTGTTCTTTGACCGGATGCACCAACTTCTTAATGGCGATCAAAAATTCTTGACTATCGATGAAGTCCTTAAGGACGAATATCTTCACTTTCATGGGCTGTTATCCGTTTTTCATAGTATTGGTCATGGGATGGCCCCATACGTATATATTCCTCCAGTGGATGTAGTCCCAGAGACAGGAGAAGGCTCGGGAGTTCCTACAGTGCCTCTTCAAACTTCACCTTCTCCATCTTCTACTCAAGATGACGAATTGGCTAAGCTGGCCGAAAAGCATCGTGAAGGATATACTACCCCCGAGGAGGCTACTTCTCTGGAAAAGTCAACATCCTCCCAAGAGTCGCCACTTAATGCTTCCGAGGGGGATGTCCCTAGTACTGATGACCAAATATTTCAGGGTTTGGGGGATCTCCACTTACCTGAAACTATATACACTTCAGAGGATTTTAGGAAGGATCCTTTAGTTTTCACTTCTTCTGAAGAGACCACTCCTGCTAAGGCCAAAGAGCCTGCCCGTACTAGTCTAGCTTCAGACTCGGGTTGGTTGGGGGGAAACACACCACTTAGGACACACTTTATACAACAACATTAGCATTCATTGCACCTCTTTCTCTGTGAATCCATTGATTCTAAATATTGTTTGTCTTACTGTGTAGGTACGATGTCTCGATCTTATTATGATATCAGGAAGCTTCGCCGCAACATGTCTAATCCATCTCAGGATATCGAATATGATCGTCGCGATGATCGCGGTAGGGAGGAGAGAAAGCCTTATGATCCCTATCGCTCTCGAACCTCACGTTCTCGCTCTCCCGTTCGGTCGGATCAAGAGAAATACAAAGGTTATCAAAGTCGTAGGGAAGAGGACATGCCACAATCGAAAGACTCCACCTCTTCCCACGAAAAGCGCAGCAGAGAGAGAAGTCCTCCAAAAGATACGGAGTCTCAAAGTAAACGCAAGGTCCCTGCTGCTAAACGGCCTAGGACAGATAAAGCAACTATTGAATCCTCCACACACAAGGGTTCTGAATTGACGATCCCCTCTCACCCACCACTAGATGCGGGAACTGCAATCAGGCAGGCGTATTTGAAGGAGCAATTTCCCGAACATTACTTCGAGACATTGACTTTTTTACCTGCTCTCGAACCTATTTCTTCCAGGTGGGCAGACGAGGCCAAAGCAAAGATAGACGCGGTTGAAAAACTGTATTCTGAAATGTTCAAATATTCACGCAACCTTTCCAAAATTTTCCGTACTCTAATCACGAATGCTGATTCAATGCAAAAAACTGCGGAAGAAGATGCAAAGGCCTTAAAGAACCTAGGAAAAGATTTGGAGGACACACAGGCCCTGCTTGCTATTGCTCAGAGGGACGCTACCAACTTCAAACAACAATTTAAGGATATGCAAAAACGCTATCATGACTTGCTTGAATCTCACACTCAAGAGTGTTCTGAGTTAACAAAGAAAGCTGATGATTCTAAGTCAGAAGCCGCCAAGACGCACCTTGCTTATGCTGACCTCGAACGGAAAAATGCCGAGTTAGCAAAGAGGAATGCTGAGCTAGAAAAGAAGAATGCTGACTTGGCTTCAAAGCTATTGGAGACAGAGAACAGAGCTGCTCTCGCGGAGGGCAACGTTGAGTGTGCTATCAAATCTGCGGAGGAGGCCCGCAAGCAGTTGTCAGAGGCGGAGGCTGATATTCAGGGTTTCGGCGAATTAATGATTGAATTCTTCGCACATATCATCCGTCGCCGAAACATCTCTTGGATCGAGGATTACCCATCCACTCTAGTTCAAGTATGGAATCAGATCGTTGAGTGGGAAAAAGAGGAGTTTAAAGTCGATTCCATCGATGAGGATAAGACAATGGAAAAATACTTGAGGGATGATGAGCCAGAATGCCTAGCTGAAGGGCGCCGCCTCATTGCTGAGGCTATGGAAGAAGAAAGGCGGAGGATTAAACAGAAAAACATTCCCGAGACTGGTTCCTCTTCTGCTGGTCCTGCGACTTCGGAAGTAGAGGGGTATGATCCTGAAAATCCGGGAATCCCCCGAACAACTCTGCTATCCCCTATTCCTGAAACAGCATCAGAGGCAGTGGTTACCCCTGCCGAGAAGTCTTCGGAAGGTATCCCTACCTTTTCTCCTCTATTTGTCAAGGCTATTTCTACCTTTCGCCACGTGATTGAGCAATCGATAAAAAACCCATTGTTTTCGCCTGAGTTGATAACGGTTGCTTCTCATTCTGTAGGTATTGAGCCATCCGAAAAGACAAATGTGACTCAGGGAGCCACCACCGGGGCAGAGCCTACAGAAAAGGCAAAAGGAGGGGAGGACAAGGCTGCTCCTATAGAGTTGGGAGAAGGAAGTGAGCCGACTAAGGCCGCCACTCCCCATGATAAAGAAATGATAGCAGCTTTAAAGGATGATGGCGGTGACGGAGGTCATGAGGAGGAACCAGAAGTTGCAATAGTAGGGTAGTAAAAAAATGCTGATGATGTTACTTTGGCTGCAATGAAAGCTGATCAAGACAAACGCTTGCAATTAAAAGCCGAAGAACTAGACCCTGAAGCCGTCAAGCCCCTCGTAGTTGTAGATGCGGGATCAAGGTTAGTTGTTAAGCTCTCAACTAGGTCTATTACAGAGGAACTCGCTAAAAAATCTTCTCTTGATTCCAGCGCTCTGCCCTCCGGGAAGAAGTCTACCGGTTCCAGCACCGCATCTTCAGGAAAGAAGAAATCAAAACGAATCTTGACAGAGGCCGAGAAAGAAGCAAAGGATGCAGAGAAAGCCGCCAAGAAGTCCAAGGCTCACCCAAAATCTAAATAGTGGATTGCCTTGTGTCGTTTTAGCATTTGGTGAACCAATAATTGCTGCTACAAGAGCGGCTCTTACACCTTCTTTTTTAGCTACTTTCATGTACAAATTTATTCATTCGTAAATAAATAAAAAATAATTCATTTTCTGCAATGTCTGTTTGTCAGTAGTTCTGCACTTATGTAAAAATGCATGTCTTACTATAGTTATGTAGTGAAGTTACGGAGGGAGGAAATATGCGTATACATATATGCCCCCAGTCAATTCCCACAAATCATTTAATGCTTAATCAAGCAATCTGAATGTTCCTGATTTTCTGACGGGATGGCATTTCCTGTGTCGTCAGTGCCTGTCGTTTTTTCTGGCATTTCTTTTATACTCTCCGATCTTATACTCAGGTTAGAGTTCTTACTGAGGCGGTCCCTTGTCTGGGTGCACCTTCATGCCTTAGAGGACGTCGTCTTCCCGTCCTTTTATACTCTCTCTCTCTGGAGAGTTAGAGTTCGAGCTCAGCAATCTATTCATTCCCCAATCTTTCAGCGGGGAAGGATCTCTTTCTCAGCGCTCAGTCGGAGATGCTTTAATAATCTCTCTCTCTCTCTGGAGAGTTAGAGTTAGGGGAAAGATTTCTTTTTCAGCGCTCAGTCGGAGACGCTTTTATACTCTCTCTCTCTCTCTCTGGAGAGTTAGAGTTAAGAATGTCGTTTTTTCATTCTTTTATGTCTTGTCGCACAAATGGTCGTTGTGCTTTTTCTTATGTTTAAACTGTCTTCAACCTTTTCAGGTTTTGAATCATCCTGTATTCCATAATCACAACAGAATAATCGATGAATGTATATATACGATGCATAAAAGTAAATAACACACGATATTTTTATAGTGGTTCGGCTAAGTCGTAGCCTACATCCACTTTATAGTCCTTTATTCATATCATCAGATTTTCCCAAGGCAAGTCGTGCCTTATTACAGAGTTCATAAGAAAAATAACAAAGAGTACAACATTTCTAATCCAAATATTGCATTAAGTGTTGGGCATTCCATGCTCTAGGGACTTCTTCGCCATCTACGGTCGTTAACTTGAAGGTTCCTTTTTCAAGTTTCAGTTGGATGACAAAGGGTCCTTCCCACTTTGGACCGAGGTGAGGAAGGGATGGAAAGACTCTCTTTAGCACCAAATCTCCTGGTTCAAAAGTCCTGAGGCGAACTTTTTTGTCGTAATGGCGTGCCATCTGACGTCGATGTCTTGCTGCACGCAAATCTACTTCGTCCCTTTTTTCTTCGACTTCATTAAGAGACTCAAGTAAGAGTGCCCGATTCGTCATCGGATCATAATACGTTACCCTGTGGGAAGGAACTTCCAGCTCAACTGGAATTACTGCTTCTGAGCCAAAGGAGAGAGAGAAAGGGGTGTGACAAGTAACCGTCTTAAATGTTGTCCGATATGCCCGCAAAGCTAGGGGCAATTCGTCAACCCATTTTGCCTTTGCGTGCTCTAACCGTTTCTTGAGGATGGATTTTATTACTTTGTTTATTGCCTCAACTTGCCCATTCGACTGCGGATAAGCAACCGCAGTGTATCGCTTGTCGATCTTATACTTCTGGCAGAAATTTCTGAATTCAGTACCATCAAACTGGGTCACGTTGTCAGTTATAATCGTTCTTGGGATCCCGAATCGGCATATAATATTTCTGACCACGAAATTATCATCTTTCTTGCCGTGATTTTGGTCAAGGGCTCAGCTTCCACCCACTTCGTAAAATAGTCCACGGCCACTATTGCATATTTCGCTCCTTCTTTAGCAATCGGTAGAACTCCAATGATATCAATCCCCCATGCGGCAAATGGCCAAGGACTTACCATTGATTTAAGTTGGGTCGATGGTGCTCTCGGGATTTTGGTGAATCTCTGGCACTTATCGCAGCGTCGTGAATAATCAGCTGCATCTTTATTAATTGTGGGCTAGAAGTATCTGTATCGCAATATCTTTTTTGCTAAAGTCTGACCTTCTGTATGATCTCCACACTCACCTTCGTGCACTTCTCTTAGTACACGCTTGATGTCGTCGTGTGCTATACATCGTAACAGGGGCATAGAAAATCCTTGCCTATAAAAAGTATCATCTTGCATGACATATCTGGTAGCCTTGCGAACTACAGCCCTTTTCTCACTCTTCTTTGATGGGAGTGTCCCATTCTTAAGGAAGTTCTTAATTGGGGTCATCCACGACTCCTTTTCCGGTTCCGCTTCAAAAGCGAACTCAACTTCCATCGACCCAAAGCTTGGCGATTCCAACGTTTCAATTGGAATTACTTCATTCTCTTCTGGATTGTCGGAACTAGCCAGCTTTGCCAGCCTATCCGCCTTCTGGTTTTCGGTTCTTGGGATGTGTGTTATATTATACCGCTCCAAGCTACTCAATAGCTCTCTCACCTTCCTGAGGTAGGCGATAAGTCGAGGTCCCCGAGCCGCAAATTCCTCTCGCACTTGGCAAACAACGATTTTAGAGTCATAGAATATGTCCAACATTTTTATTCCGAGGTCTTTAGCAAGCTTCAGCCCAGCAATCAGGGCTTCGTATTCAGAGTCGTTGTTAGTCGCCGAGAATTCAAATCGTAGAGCGTAATATAACGACCGTCCTTCAGGAATGACTAAGACGATTCCAGCTCCGGACCTTCGGTCGTTCTTAGCTCCGTCTGTGTATAGCTTCCATGGATCTATCTTCAACTCATCCTCGGACTTAACCACTCTGTCATCGATTACTTCCTCCTCTGGGATGGTGAACTCCGCAATAAAGTCTGCCAGAGCTTGCCCCCTGATCGACTTTCGTGGTAGAAAATTTAAATCAAATTGGCTTAATTCTATATTCCATTTGATCAACCTTCCCGATGCTTCGGGTCTCTACAACACCTGCCTCAAGGGCTGGTCAGTATATATGGTTATTGGATGAGCTTGGAAATAGTGACGAAGTTTTCGGGATGCGATTAGGAGGCTGTAAGCGAGCTTCTCAATCTTTGGGTAGTTGCGCTCTGCCGCTGCTAATTTCTTGCTTACATAATATACTGGCCTTTGTACTTTGTACTTTGTCTTCCTCCCGAACCAGGGCTGTGCTAACGACATGAGCCGAGACTGCCAAGTAAACAAACAATTCTTCGTGATCCACTGGCTTTGACAAAACGGCGGTTTCTCTAGCAGTTCCATAAATTTCGAAAGGCCTCAACGCAGTCCGGAGTCCACTCGAAGTTCTTCTTTCCTCTTTTAATCAAATCAAAAAACGGAACGCACTTGTCTGTGGCTTTGGAGATGAATCTACTCAACGCGGCTATTTTCCCTGCGAGACTTTGGACGTCTTTAATTCTCCTCGGCTCTTCAATGTTTCTAATCGCTGCTATTTGGCTAGGATTGATTTCAATTCCTCGGGAGCTCACAATGAAGCCTAGGAACTTTCCCGATGCCACTCCAAATGAGCATTTCAAAGGATTCAACTTCATCCGATACTTTCGCAGGATTCCAAACATTTCCATCAGGTCTTGCGTATGGCTGGAGGACTGTTTCGATTTGACAAGCATATCATCCACATAAACTTCCATAGTCTTTCCTATTTGATTATAAAACATTCTGTTCACCAAGCGCTGATAAGTGGCTCCGGCGTTTTTCAATCCGAATGGCATTACAACATAACAATATAACCCCAAATTCGTAATGAAGCTCGTATGCTCTTGATCTGGCACGTGCATAGGAATTTGGTTGTACCCAGAATATGCGTCCATGAAAGAGAGAAGTTCATGACCTGCTGTCGAATCTACAAGCTGGTCAATCCTTGGAAGTGGGAAACTATCTTTTGGGCAAGCTTTGTTCAAATCTGAAAAATCAATGCAAGTCCGCCACTTTCCATTCAGCTTCTTTACCAAGACGGGATTCGATATCCAGTCGGGATATGTCGAATCTCGAATAAATCCGTTCTGCTTCAGCTTCTCCACTACCTCTTTGAGAGCAGCCGACCTCTCTGGGCCTAGCATACGTCTCTTTTGCTTCACAGGAGGATGTTTCGGATTTACATTTAATTTGTGACTTATAATGGATGGTGATATCCCACACATGTCAGCGTGGGTTCAGGCAAACACGTCCAAGTTTGCCTTCAAGAAGTCCGTTAGTTCTTTGGCTCGACGTGGATCCAATTGAGAACCAATCTTCAAAACTTTTGTTGGATCAGCTTCATCAATTGGAATATCCACTGTCGCTTCGTTAGGAGTTGCATTTCTAGTCTTTGGTTCCTCGTCTTTTCTGGGATCCAGGTCTTCAAGCGTTCCTTTGGGCAACTCCTTCGGGGTCGATTTCTCTAATTGCTACGCCGATCCCCCCTTTGGGGGAGGCGAGGCATCTTTACTCTCGATATCAAGTCCTTTCATCAACATCTTTAATTCGGCAACATAGCAGGCCCGTCCGGAAACTTGATCCCCTCTCATTTCTCCAGTTCCGGCTTCGGTTGGGAACTTAAGCAATAAACACCAAGGGGCGATACAAGCTCTGAACTCAGCAAGGGCAGGCCTCCCTAAAAATGCATTATAGGGCGAATCTACGTCCAACACTACGAACTGAAGCATCCACACCCTTCTACGTTCTCCTTGCCCCAAGGTCACGGGCAATTCTATGTATTCCGTGGGAGCTGTTGACGCCCCGTTGAAGCCTCTGATCCATCCTTCACATGGCTTCAAATCTTCAGATTCAAGCTTCATCTGATCGAAAGACTTTTTAAACAAAATATTGACGGAACTTCCGTTGTCTACTAACACCATATGAACCAAGGCCGGCCCAATGGTGGTAGTATTGACCAACGGATCATCAGTGGGTGATTGAATCCCAGTATTATCTCTGCTGCGGAATATCACGTCGTCAAACATTGTCTTCTGTTGTTTTATGGGGGCGATATCTTCCAAATCATCACCTTCATTCACATCTACGTGTTTGGCAGCATTTACATATTGATCCATTGCTCTAAAGCTACGGATTGCCGGGTGAGGTCCACCCACTATAGAATTGATAACAATTCCCTTGCCTTTCTGCTGCGCTGTAGGCTTGGGAGCCGGTAGAATCTGTTTTGGAGCCTGCTCTCCTTGGCCCCTGTCCCTCGGGGCGACTTTATATTCATCCAGTTTCCCTTCACGCAGCAGCTTCTCAATCACATCTCTCAAATGCCGACATTCATTGGTTGAATGCCCATGAGTTCCATGAAACAAACAAAACTTCCAGTTGCCATTTCTTTCTCTGTAGAGTCACGTGGTGGCGGTCTTTTATATTGCAACACATTGTACGTATCCAGGTAAATATTCTCCAGAGTATCGTTCAATGGTGTATAATCCTCATAAGTTTGGAATCTGGGTCTTTTGTTAGGATCTCTTCCCCTATTTCTATTTCTTCTGTTACCGTTCGCATTACGGTTATTGTTGTTGCCCCCGTTTCCAGAATTGTTGTTGCCACCCTTGTTTCCCACATTTACTTCAACTTTTCCAGAACTTTCCCCAGACTGCTTTACGGCGACGTTACTCTTAACATTTTCTTTTGAAGCCGCTTCAGGCTTTCTCTTTCGGTTTTCCCTGGCCTCCTCTCGTCTTAAATAAATATCGGCTTTTTCATAGAATATCTCTCTTGTGAAGGGCGTCTTCCCAGACAGGTAATCTCCAAACTCGGATTCAGGATCGACTCCTTCCTTTAATGCCATCAAGATGGTGGGCTCATGCGGGTCACTAACTTAAGTCACAGCCAAGTTAAAACGGTCAAGATATGACCTCAAAGACTCTCCTGGCGCCTGCTTAACTCTTGACAATTCAATAACACTTTTGGACTTTCGGGTATGGAGTCAAAACTGATTCATAAAACGCTCGCCCAATTCCCTATAATTCGAAACCGAACGAGGGGGAATTCGGGGAAACCAGAACAGTGCCACATCTTCTAAATAAATCGGGAATGCCTTACACTTTACTGCATCAGGAGCAGCAGCAGCATTCATAGCCATGAGTATCGCATCAAATGCTGTCCCGGATCAGTTCTCCCGTTGTACTTGTCCATCTGTGGCAAGTTAAAACGCCGGGGAAAATGGAAGTCGAGGATATCGTCGGTGAAAGAAGAATGGCTTCGCTCAATGCCATAATCTTCATTTGTATAGTTTCGGCTCTCGGACATGATCTGGCGCACCATTGCCTGTACATCAGCATTAGTTAGGGGCCGTTCAGGTTCCCTGGCCCTAGTATCCGGGTTCCTTCTGGGCTCTCGTTCAGGAGACACCCTTCTTCTTCGAGCTGCTTCTGCTCTATTCCGTTCCCTACGCTCCCGGTCGATCTCGGGAGGAGGGGACTGGAGCCTTTGCCCCCGAGCGGGGTCATTGTTTCCTAGTGCTCGTGAAATATCCTCGCGAGACCCCAAAGATCCGAATGTCAGCTGCTCCACATTCTGAGGTCGTTCGAGCGGCCTTCGTTCACGGGGCCGCTCTTCCTCGGAAGATGAAGACTGATCCACTGGTGTGTGATGAACCGGTGATGGGTTCTCTGTCTACGGAGTTCGCTAATCTCCCTGCTCATGAGTCTCATATTCTCCTGCATCATGATATTGGTGTGCTCGTGGACCTTCATAGCTTCCCTTGTACTCTCAAGCATGTCAAGTAGGCGCGAGAAATCTCCTTGAGTAATGGGCGCAGATGGATTGACCTGATCACTGACCCTGGTGGCTGGAATCGAAGCATTCGTAGTGACTCGAGTAGAGGTTCCAACATCACCAAATGTCGGATCGGATCAGAGATAGGAGACCGGGTCGGTTCGGAGCTAGGGAGCCTGGTCGGTTCGGTACGTGGCAAGCTGTTCGGGTCGGTTCAGGTTGGGGGAATGCACTGCTTCAGAATCTCCTACCCGGATCGGATCGGAGCCCTCCCCCAGAAGGCGGTTCGGGTTTCCTGCATCGTTTCATCCTACTGCTGAACTCTGCCCACGAGACCTTGTCACAACCGCATTTTGCTGATCTTTGCCAGCTCCATTTCCTCGAGCAGATTGAACTTCTTTGCCTTTTCCTTTGGCCATGGTTTCTTCAACAATCACTTCGACAAATATCCAAGAGTGTCGAAACTTGAGGATTAATTTCTTTGAACTCAACGGTCCAAAAAGTAGAATGATAATCCCGAAAAACAAAGAATTCAGATGAGTTCTCAGTGAAAGCACCAAAATGTTAGACCAAAAAGTGGTTCTAACACCCAAATTGATTAAAGGCAGAATGAAATGAGATCAAAAATAAAAATGAACACACAGGATTTATAGTGGTTCGGCGAAGAAATGCCTACGTCCACTTGTCTTTCACTATTTTCACTGATTTAGTTGCAAGTACAATGAAATATTCACTTGATTTCTCACACAACTCACTTACAGTCACTCAATTGTCTAAAAACAAATAGTGAAAGAAGATTTGGATTTTCCGGGGGTGCTGGAATTCGGATTATGAAGGTGGTTGAACTCTCAAAGTGCCAGAAAAAAGATCCTTTTCGTTGTCTCCAGACGGGGTATTTATAGGTGAGAATTTGCTCAGAACCCGATCCAGATCGGAGCCACGTGTCATCCATCCTATTAGCCTCGGGTTCGGATGGATTTCTGTGTTGACAACGCATCAGAGTAGTGGACGTTGAGGGTAGGAACTGGTCACAACCGATCCGAATAACCAGGCGCTTATGCCAGAGAGTGACGTAGAAAATGGGTTCGGATCGGAAGAGCGGGCTCAAGGGGTTCGGATCGGCACCTCCGATCCGACCAGGATTAACTGAGGACCAATTCTCTCTTCTTTTTACTCTACTCCGCTCCGCTCTATCTCTGTAGCAATTGGGTGGCTTTCCGATCCGACTGGAAGTAGATTGCCCTCCGATCCGAATAGTTGTGCCTCGCTATTTCCAATAGCAATAGTTCACCGATCCGAATAGCAGACTTTACCCTATCCGAACCGCTACCCTGCCCGATCCGACACGCTTCAGTGTTTTTCAAGTTCTTCAATATTTCACATCTTGACTTTGTGTTGCCCAGTTCACAAAGTGGGCTAACAACAGGCATATAAACTGGATAAGAGGGATAACAACATATAAGGTAGGCATGACAAGGTAAACAGGATAAATAGAATAGAACATATATGTATAGCGCTTCACTATTTCTTTTCTCTCAATCTTTCTGCACCAATACTGGTATCATATGACAAGATGATCCCCAACAAGATGTCAGATTTGGGCGTACTTCTAGTGAGAGGATTTACCCTATATATTAACATGCAGCCCACCTAAACACACCGATGTTACCCCTAACGGTAAAAATGGGCTTCTAAACAAGTGAGACTAGATGTACCCTAATTACTACCTTAATCGGTCGGCTCCCAACTTGGTATATACCCTATGATCGTCCCACAGTAGGATGCATCACTTATTAAAGTAGCAAGCCTTCGTTTTTAGGATGTGCACAACAATATCTATTGATGTCACGACGTATTATCCTCCCTTGTCAAGACGCATGTATGGACATGACCCCGTTGGAATGTTTCGGCCACACTATCCCCTCTTTTGGATCTCTTACTATCATCTCAGTACGCATGCCTCGACTCCGACTTTAGTGACCCGCATTTTTAGCTGTTGAACAATTAATTTATTTAATTATTTAATATCAATTTATCGATATCGAGAACGTGAATTAAATAATATTGAATATTTAATTAATAATTATAATATAATAAAATATATTATAATGTCGAAATAGTCAGAAATAGTGAAATTCACAATATCGTGTGAATTGAATAGCATACGAGATTTGGTGGAGTTTCGATTCGAAATATAATAACGATTTTATTGAATCGACGACAGTTGAACGTATAGTTTATAATATATTTATAAACGAGCTCGAAATGGCGCTGTAGTTCGCTATTTGGCGATTTGAACTTCAACTAAATGTACAGGATTCGTTTTAAGCCGGATTTCTGTGAAACAAGAAACGTGTGGAGCCGGTGGAGTATATCTTTCTAGTGGAAGAGAAAAATCTGGATTTCGTCGTATAGATTTTGATTTACGTCCAAATCAAATTTCAGAAAAGTCGCTGCGGAATTCCTTTATAATTTGCGACGCTTTATATATGTTATAAATGGATTTTCAGTATAAACTGAATATCGAGATAATCTGGAATATGAAATATCAAGCTGAAAATTCTGATATGATATTCTGGGGCTGTACGATATCATATGTGAAGATATACGATAATAATTAGTTTTAAATAATTAATTCAATTATATTTAAATATATTTATATATTTAAATAGGCTATTTAGAGCGTTAAAAATAGCCACTTTTGCAAACGAAGTCGGAATTCGACGAAATCAGTTTTGTTGGATCTACAATGTCAAATAGTTGTTAGATTTCCAGTTTCGTGATTTTTAGAGTCCGTATGTGACCGTACGGGTTTTTAGAGTGAGAAACAGTCAGTACTTTGACGGTTAAAAATACGCTGTATGAGCAAACTGAGTCGGAATTCGACGAAACCAGTTTCGTTGGGACCGTAATGTCAAACTCTAACTACATGTCAATTTTCATGATTTTTAGATATCATGAGTGGTCACAGGAATTTTTAAGGATAGATGTGAACAGCGTTTGCTTAAAAATAAAATAAAATAATCGAATAAAAAATTATAAAATCCTACCTATATAATACCTCATCCTTCACTCAACCCTAACCCTCATTTTCTACTATCAAAAAACATGCTCCGCCACTCAAACAAAATCCTACAGTGAAAATTCCTCCTTTTAAAATCATTTTAAAACCAAAGCAAATCCTATAAATTAGGAAACGTAAGTAGATGGATTCAGCGTTGAAGGAGCTTCAGGTTGATGCATGTTTTGAGATGTGCGACGCGAGCCTGGGTTGCTCGATTTTTTTTCCAGCGGAACTAGGGTTCGCCGTGGGGAGGTGTAGGGTCATCAATGATCAATTTTGAGGTTGTATTTGGGTTTAGCGAGGTGTATAGCATCTGGGTGGTGATTTTGAGGGAGTTCGATGTTTTTTTTGGGTAATAAGGTGTACTGTTCATCATCGTGGAGGGCTGGAATCGCTTCAGGGTAGGGTGCATCGAACTGAATGTCTGGGGTATGGATTTGTAGCGATTTTGATGAGGAGTAAGATGATATTATGTGTTTGAGTTTTAACGATGAGATGGGGGAGCATTTGGTTGGGAAAAACACGGCCATGGTTTCGATTTTTGAAGGAGCAGACTTCGGAGTTTTACTGGGAGGAGGAGAGAAGGCTTAGGCGGGTATGGGTTTTGATGGGCCGGAAGGAATAAGCCCAATGGAAAATAAGTTAAGTTTTATTCGATTTAAAATAGTATATGAAATTGTAAAAGCTATATCTTTCTCATATTTTAACGGAATTCAGCGAAATAAGATCCGTCGGGATCGTGTGGACGGGAGCAACACAATGGGACTGACCGTGAGTCAATCTGAGCTCGTTACAATTTCTGGCAAAATAAATTGTCCAATCTGAATAAACGACAATTATCGTTATTAACGATGATAGTCCAATGTGAGTAAAAACTCACTAACTCTCCTCAATTTATATTTTAATATAAATTGTATTTTATTTCTGTATTTGACTGCTAGTTATGTACTGTTAATTTGGACTGTTAAGTTGTATTGTTAAATTGGACTGTGGATTGGACTGTTAAATAATTGATTGAAAACAGTATGGATATATATATATATATATATATATATATATATATATATATATCAATATATATATATCGTTATTAAACGGTGATTTTGTTATCAGTGTATTTCATTAGAAATGCAAGTGATGTTATATACGTTGTTTAACATCGGTGGATGCAGGGAAACGGGTTGGAGGAATCCGACTGGATTCCTCAACATTTATTTTACTGTTATTTGTATATTGTGATATATACTGTGATATATAATCTGTTGTTGATTGTATATGTTTGGATGATATTGATCATTTACAATTGGTTGTTTAAAAATAATAGAAAACACTGAAAATGTAGAAAAGAATATTTTCAATATTTATATTGAAAAGAATCTATTTATAAAATCGAAGGATTTTATAAAAGGATATTTATTTAGATATGAATAAATAAAATAAAGGAATATTTTTTTAGATTAAATAAATGGAATAAAGGATATTTAATTAAGGATTAAATAATTAGAGTTATAAAGGAAAATCTATTTAGGAAAATAAATAGATTATACAAAAGGAAATCTATTTAGGAAATAAATAGAAGTTAAAATAAATAGAAATAAAAGAAAAGTTAGTTAGTCGGATATAAATATTCGAATCAAGTTAGTTAAGTGGTCAAACCAAGCTAGTCGAACCAAACTAGTCAAGCTAGTCGAACCCAACCGAGTCGAAATGGTCGAGTCGAACCAAATCGAGCTAAATGGTCGAGTCGAACCAATCGAGTCAAGATGGTCGAGTCAAACCAACCGAGTCGAGGTGGTCGAGTCGAACCAATCGAGTCAAGCTGGTCAAGTTAATCGAACCTGGTCAGTCGAGTCGAGTAAATCAGACTTAGTTAATCGAAAGGAGTTTATCGATTTTGTTAACCGATAGGAGTAAATTGATTTAGTCAATCGAGATGAGTTAATCGGTTTTAATGAATCGAGAGGAGTTAGTCGAATATGGTATTCGAACCAAATGGTCAAACCAAGTAGTCAAGCCCAGTGGTCAAACCAAATGGGTCAGGTTAGCCAAACCTGGTCAGTCAAACCAAATGGGTCAGGTTAGCCAAACCTGGTCAGTCAAACCAAATGGGTCAGGTTAGTCAAACCTGGTCGGTCGAACCAAGTTAGTCGAGTTAGCCGAATAGGGTTAGTCAAATAGAATTAATCGATTA
Source organism: Allium sativum (assembly GCA_030737875.1). Classification (NCBI taxonomy): domain Eukaryota; kingdom Viridiplantae; phylum Streptophyta; class Magnoliopsida; order Asparagales; family Amaryllidaceae; genus Allium; species Allium sativum. The sequence goes on along the minus strand of JASFAX010000020.1, from coordinate 34,306,556 downwards.
GGGTTAAACCATAGAACTAATCGATTAGAGTTAAACCAATAGAGTTAGTCGAGCCTAGTTAATCGAATCGAATTGGTCGAACCAAGTAAGTCGAGTTAGTCGAGTCAAGTTAAGTTAGTCGAGTTAAAGTTATCGATGTTAGTTTCATCGAAAGGAGTTATCGATGTTAGTTTCATCGAAAGGAGTAATCGATGTTAGTTTCATCGAAGGGAGTTATCGATTATAGTTTAATCGAAGTGAGGTTTTTCAAAGATGAGATATTTGAAAAGGAAGAGTTATCGAATATTAGTTGATCGAAGTGAGATTTATCGAACAAGAGTTATTCGAAAAGATATTTTCGAATACAGTTTATTCGAAAGTAAGATTTTTAAATATGAGATATTTGAAAAGGAAGAAGTTAATCAAATATAGGTTATTCGAAGAAGAGTTAATCAAATAGAGATTTCTCGAAGAGAGTTAATCGGCAAATTCGATTATATTGAATTCGGGAAAGTACTTATACTTTCCAGTGTCTAAATAGAGATTTATTTATTTATAAATAAATAAGTGTTAGGTTAATTTTTCACTAATAGGAATAGAAGTTATAATTAAAATTAGATAATTCGAAAGTAGGGATTATAACGTTATCGTTATAACCAATGTTTTAAATATAGAAGTGGACTAGTAAAATTGAATCCGAGAAAGGCGTAAAGAAGTTGTTAAAGATTAAAGGATAAACTTTGACTATTTCGAAGTTATAACGTTGTTCAGTTAAGGTCTGAGAGGTAATTATACCCCAACTTGAGTGACTTCCTTTGGTAAGGTTTGATCGTAAAGGAGTTTTGGAAATGTTTTCCAAACAAAAATCAGAAATGTTTTCTGATAAAAGAAAATACGAATTTAGAATATAGGGAAACAGGAGATAAATAAAATAAATGAACTAAAGAGATTAATGTTAAATGATGTTTGTTCGATATAATTTCCATCTGGGAATAATATCATTGTTTGCACACTTGTTTTTCTTTGATGGTTAAATCACAGACTATCGAAGTTTTGACCATTTTAACGTTGTTAATATGGAGAGACCGGTTGGATTTTTATCCAAAGAACCACTCTGTATTAGCATAAGCGTCGCGAATCATATATGCCAAAGATAATTGAAGACGGAGTAAAATGCAAGGGCTATCCTGTTTACAGAATAGTTCCTTCGGTTTGTCCTGTCCCAGGACAACTTGTTTGGACGAAGGTCTAACAGAGTATATCCAATGGATCGCGTAAGTTGATCTGTTCAAACGTATTCACGTTTGGTGGCGGAGAAATTCGTTTCTCTTAGCTGTATACCCGTGTTATTTTTTGATAAGTCAATTTGTGATTTGGCGGGTATGACGATGTGACATTTTAAGTAAATAAAGATGGATGTCTGACAGAGTATTTCCAGAAAGGTCACGTACATTGATTTCTTCAACCGTACCAAGAGTGGAAGCGGAGAAGGAAACTTCTTTTAGCTGACACGTAATGTATTGTTGTAGACGTCAATTAGTGATTTTCGATGGATCTGACAATGTGGCATTCGAAGTGAATCTATTGTGGTGATAAAGCGTAGCTTCTAGCCTCACATCCGGTAAATGACAGAAATCGGGCAGGCAGCATGGCTAAGTCGGTCGCACCAAAGTAGGGTGTATAATTACCTATCTAGTGAATATTCATTTGTTTCTTAAATCTATCAATGCCGTCCCATATATATATATATATATATATATATATATATATATATATATATATATGTATGTATGTATGTATGTATATATACGAGAACGGTTGCCGATCCCAACCATTGGTGATGTACATTCGATACACTCAAGCGAAATGAGTGGTCGATCATGTGTGGCTGAGTTGCAAGATGTTCTTGTTGAACTCCAATGTATCGTTCCTAGAGTACACTGATCGGAAGGTGGTTCCATACCTTGTCATAGTTGGAAATCCATTACCCAATACGTGCTTGCGTTTTTGATTGTATACTATATATGTAGTAACGTGAGATGCAAGCGTTTCTACTAGACTGATATTTATTTGTACTTAGACATTATTATAATATCAGAATGATATTGCTTTGAAAAGTTATTTGGATTCTCATAAGGGAAAAACCCGTTCCGTATTCACGGCGTGGTCTTATGAGATATCATATACCGGTTTAAATGATTTGAGTTTATTCACACCAGTCACATGATTGACCCGGAGTTTATTTTGTTGTTTTCCCTAAACTCTTGGGTGCCTAAATTTGTACGGGCAGTCAAGTAGTCGGGATTTTACAGATACACTTGGAGAGCTTGGAGCAGGAGGCTTCAGGATTCTATAGCTATTATTATTTCCGCTGTTGTTGTAAGTGTTGTACTCTGATAATTGTTATTGTATACATATACTGATGTTATTTCAAAGATATGTTATGTTATATTTTATTCGTTTCGCTGTGAGATTTGTGTTTACTCTGATGATGATGTTCTTCTTCTTCTTCTATTCTATAAGTTCTATCTTATCTATCCTCACCTTCTAATTTCTTTCATTAATTACCGGGATTTTTCGATGTTTTGGTTATCGACGTCGAGCTTACGCCGATAACCAAAGCCGCTCAAAAATCCGGGTTACTACAGTTGGTATCAGAGCATTGGTTTAGTTATTACCTTGGCTCTGTGGCGTGATTCAGTAGAGATGGGATTAGTAATATCCTAGACTGAGTTTGAGTGTATATATACGAGTGAACGTATTTGTTAGTTAATATAAAATGATTTTATATTGTGGAATTTTATTGGTTGAGTTGTTTGTGAATTCTGGTCAATCGGTTTGATCCACTGTATCGATGGGGGTTACTAAACACTCGAATACGATGAACCGTCATGGTATGTTTTGAAAGAGGGTAAATGGAATAATTTTACCCGAATATATTTGATATAGTATATTGGTTGTGTTGGTTGTTATTATAATCGAGTAATATTATAAAAAGGTTAAATGGTTATGTAAATGACTAATCAGAATTCATATAAGTAAAGTATATGAAATAAAATGAAGAAAAATCTGAATTTAAATCAGATTGGAATTAAACTAAGGAAATTTTAAGTTCCTGGGAGATTTTGAAAACGTTTTTCAAACTGAAAGTGATATAGTATTGAACTCACTTCGGTAGCTGGAAAATAGATTCTGGTGATGAATCGTGACATCATCAATGTTCATTTTCGAGTTCTAAGTGACGGACTACTACCAAAGGTTTTGTTTTTGAATTATTTTGAGAAAACAAGTTGTTTAGAAATTCAAAGGTTTTGAATTGGCATTGTAATTTCAAATTGATTTGAAATAGACCCAGGAAATTAAGTTTCGGAATTTAATTTTAACTTATGAAGTTAAATAGAATAGATAGTAGAAATAAATTGAAATATTAACTTGAACTGAGTTAAATAGAATTGAATTGGAATAGAGAATAATCTGTTATGGAATTGGGTTGATGAGTTAAGAATTTGAAATTTGATATTCGGGTTCGAATGAAATTTGATTTGGTTTTGAGGATGTGAACTGATTGGAATTTGATGGAAATAACACTGGTATATGCTGAGTTGATAGCATATGGAAGTGATAGAGTTGATATTCCCGACAAAAAGGTACCAGTTTACATTATATATGGATATGAGATTTATGAGCCGAATTGGCAAGCCGCTTGGCTGTTTGATTTTCTTTTGGGTTAAAGAAGGCCCAGAGAGGCGAGTTGGAGTTTGAGATATTGACTAGTACAAAGGAGGTGCTGGCGAAATTTTTTGAAAAGTTAAGGCGTTAGAAAATTTTCAAAATTTTTGAAAATTTAGTTTGTCGGAATAAATTAATATTTTAGTCAATATTAATTGGTTCAGTTGAAACCGGAGATAAGAGGTAAACAGATAAATTTTTACCCAGTAGATAGGGTCGTCCTAGCTTAGCAATTTCGAGGATGAAATTATTTTAAGTGGGGAAGAATGTAGTGATCCGCATTTTTAGCTGTTGAACAATTAATTTATTTAATTATTTAATATCGATTTATCGATATCGAGAACTTGAATTAAATAACATTGAATATTTAATTAATAATTATAATATAATAAAATATATTATAATGTCGAAATAGTCAGAAATAGTGAAATTCACTATATCGTGTGAATTGAATAGCATACGAGATTTGGTGGAGTTTCGATTCGAAATATAATAACGATTTTATTGAATCGACGACAGTTGAACGTATAGTTTATAATATATTTATAAACGAGCTCGAAATGGCGTTGCAGCTCGCTATTTGGCGATTTGAACTTCAACTGAATGTACAGGATTCGTTTTAAGCCGGATTTCTGTGAAACAAGAGACGTGTGGAGCCGGTGGAGTATATCTTTCTAGTGGAAGAGAAAAATCTGGATTTCGTCGTATAGATTTTGATTTACGTACAAATCAAATTTCAGAAAAGTCGCTGTGGAATTTCTTTATAATTTGCGACGCTTTATATACGTTATAAATGGATTTTCAGTATAAACTGAATATCGAGATAATCTGGAATCTGAAATATCAAGCTGAAAATTCTGATATGATATTCTGGGGCTGTACGATATCATATGTGAAGATATACGATAATAATTAATTTTAAATAATTAATTCAATTATATTTAAATATATTTATATATTTAAATAGGCTACTTAGAGCGTTAAAAATAGCCACTTTTGCAAACGAAGTCGGAATTCGACGAAATCAGTTTTGTTGGATCCGCAATGTCAAATAGTTGTTAGATTTCCAGTTTCGTGATTTTTAGAGTCCGTATGTGACCGTACGGATTTTTAGAGTGATAAACAGTCAGTATTTTGACGGTTAAAAATACGCTGTGTGAGCAAACTGAGTCGGAATTCGACGAAACCAGTTTATTTGGGACCGTAATGTCAAACTCTAGCTACATGTCGATTTTCATGATTTTAAGATATCATGAGTGGTCACAGGAATTTTTAAGGATAGATGTAAACAGCGTTTGCTTAAAAATAAAATAAAATAATCGAATAAAAAATTATAAAATCCTAACTATATAATACCTCATCCTTCACTCAACCCTAACCCTCATTTTCTACTATCAAAAAACATGCGCCGCCACTCAAACAAAATCCTACAGTGAAAATTCCTCCTTTTAAAATCATTTTAAAACCAAAGCAAATCCTATAAATAAGGAAACGTATGTAGATGGATTCAGCGTTGAAGGAGCTTCAGGTTGATGCCTGTTTTGAGATGTGCGACGCGAGCCTGGGTTGCTCGATTTTTTCCAGCGGAACTAGGGTTCGACATGGGGAGGTGTAGGGTCATCAATGATCAATTTTGAGGTTGTATTTGGGTTTAGCGAGGTGTATAGCATCTGGGTGGTGATTTTGAGGGAGTTCGATGTTTTTTTTTGGGTAATAAGGTGTACTGTTCATCATCGTGGAGGGCTGGAATCGCTTCAGGGTAGGGTGCATCGAACTGAATGTCTGGGGTATGGATTTGTAGCGATTTTGATGAGGAGTAAGATGGTATTATGTGTTTGAGCTTTAACGATGAGATAGGGGAGCATTTGGTTGGGAAAAACACGGCGATGGTTTCGATTTTTGAAGGAGCAGACTTCGGAGTTTTACTGGGAGGAGGAGAGAAGGCTTAGGCGGGTATGGGTTTTGATGGGCCGGAAGGAATAAGCCCAATGGAAAATAAGTTAGGTTTTATTCGATTTAAAATAGTATATGAAATTGTAAAAGCTATATCTTTCTCATATATTAACGGAATTCAGCGAAATAAGATCCGTCGAGATCGTGTGGACGGGAGCAACACAATGGGACTGACCATGAGTCAATCCGAGCTCGTTACAATTTATGGCAAAATAAATTGTCCAATCTGAATCAACGACAATTATCGTTATTAACGATGATAGTCCAATGTGAGTAAAAACTCACTAACTCTCCTCAATTTATATTTTAATATAAATTGTATTTTATTTCTGTTTTAGACTGCTAGTTATGTACTGTTAATTTGGACTGTTAAGTTGTATTGTTAAATTGGATTGTAGATTGGACTGTTAAATAATTGATTGAAAACAGTATGGATATATATATATATATATATATATATATATATCTTCATATATATATATATATATATATATATATATATCGTTATTAAACAGTGATTTTGTTATCAGTGTATTTCATTAGAAATGCAAGTGATGTTATATACACTGTTTAACATCGGTGGATGCAGGGAAACATGTTGGAGGAATCCGATTGGATTCCTCAACATTTATTTTACTGTTATTTGTATATTGTGATATATAATCTGTTGTTGATTGTATATGTTTGGATGATATTGATCATTTACAGTTGGTTGTTTAAAAACAATAGAAAACACTGAAAATGTAGAAAAGAGGATTTTCAATATTTATATTGAAAAGAATCTATTTATAAAATCGAAGGATTTTATAAAAGGATATTTATTTAGATATAAATAAATAAAATAAAGGAATATTTTTTTAGATTAAATAAATAGAATAAAGGATATTTAATTAGGGATTAAATAATTAGAGTTATAAAGGAAAATCTACTAGGAAAATAAATAGATTATACAAAAGGAAATCTATTTAGGAAATAAATAGAAGTTAAAATAAATAGAAATAAAAGAAAAGTTTGTTAGTCGGATATAAATATTCGAATCAAGTTAGTTAAGTGGTCAAACCAAGCTAGTCGAACCAAACTAGTCAAACTAGTCGAACTCAACCGAGACGAAATGGTCGAGTCGAACCAAATCGAGCCAAATGGTCGAGTCGAACCAATCGAGTCAAGATGGTCGAGTCAAACCAACCGAGTCGAGCTGGTCGAGTCGAACCAATCGAGTCAAGCTGGTCAAGTTAGTCGAACCTGGTCAGTCGAGTCGAGTAAATCAGACTTAGTTAATCGAAAGGAGTTTATCGATTTAGTTAATCGATAGGAGTTAATTGATTTAGTCAATCGAGATGAGTTAATTGGTTTTAATGAATCGAGAGGAGTTAGTCGAATATGGTATTCGAACCAAATGGTCAAACCAAGTAGTCAAGCCCAGTGGTCAAACCAAATGGGTCAGGTTAGCCAAACCTGGTCAGTCAAACCAAATGGGTCAGGTTAGCCCAACCTGGTCAGTCAAACCAAATGGGTCAGGTTAGTCAAACCTGGTCGGTCGAACCAAGTTAGTCGAGTTAGCCGAATAGGGTTAGTCAAATAGAATTAATCGATTAGGGTTAAACCATAGAACTAATCGATTAGAGTTAAACCAATAGAGTTAGTCGAGCCTAGTTAATCGAATCGAATTGGTCAAACCAAGTAAGTCGAGTTAGTCGAGTCAAGTTAAGTTAGTCGAGTTAAAGTTATCGATGTTAGTTTCATCGAAAGGAGTTATCGATGTTAGTTTCATCGAAAGGAGTAATCGATGTTAGTTTCATTGAAGGGAGTTATCGATTATAGTTTAATCGAAGTGAGGTTTTTCAAAGATGAGATATTTGAAAAGGAAGAGTTATCGAATATTAGTTGATCAAAGTGAGATTTATCGAACATGAGTTATTCGAAAAGAGATTTTCGAATATAGTTTATTCGAAAGTAAGATTTTTAAATATGAGATATTTGAAAAGGAAGAAGTTAATCGAATATAGGTTATTCGAAGAAGAGTTAATCAAATAGAGATTTCTCGAAGAGAGTTAATCGGCAAATTCGATTATATCGAATTCGGGAAAGTACTTATACTTTCCAGTGTCTAAATAGAGATTTATTTATTTATAAATAAATAAGTGTTAGGTTAATTATTCACTAATAGGAATAGAAGTTATAATTAATGTTAGATAATTCTAAAGTAGGGATTATAACGTTATTGTTATAACCAATGTTTTAAATATAGAAGTGGACTAGCAAAATTGAATCCGAGAAAGGTGTAAAGAAGTTTTTAAAGATTAAAAGATAAACTTTGACCATTTCGAAGTTATAACGTTGTTCAGTTAAGGTCTGAGAGGTAATTATACCCCAACTTGAGTGACTTCCTTCTTAACTAAGAAATGGTAAGGTTTGATCGTAAAGGAGTTTTGGAAATGTTTTCCAAACAAAAATCAGAAATGTTTTCTGATAAAAGAAAATAAGAATTTAGAATATAGGGAAACAGGAGATAAGTAAAATAAATGAACTAAAGAGATTAATGTTAAATGATGTTTGTTCGATATAATTTCCATCTGGGAATAATATCGTTGTTTGCACACTTGTTTTTCTTTGATGGTTAAATCACAGACTATCGAAGTTTTGACCATTTTAACGTTGTTAATATGGAGAGACCGGTTGGATTTTTATCCAAAGAACCACTCTGTATTGGCATAAGTGTTGCGAATCATATATGCCAAGGATAATTGAAGACGGAGTAAAATGCCAGGGCTATCCTGTTTACATAATAGTGCCTTCGGTTTGTCCAGTCCCAGGACAACTTGTATGGACGAAAGTCTGATAGAGTATATCCAATGGATCGCGTAAGTTGATCTGTTCAAACGTATTCACGTTTGGTGGCGGAGGAATTCGTTTCTCTTAGCTGTATACCCGTGTTATTTTTGGATAACTCAATTTGTGATTTGGCGGGTATGACGATGTGACATTTTAAGTAAATAAAGATGGATGTCTGACAGAGTATTTCTAGAAAGGTCATGTACATTGATTTCTTCAACCGTACCAAGAGTGGAAGCGGAGAAGGAAACTTCTTTTAGCTGACACGTAATGTATTGTTGTAGACGTCAATTAGTGATTTTCGATGGATCTGACAATGTGGCATTCGAAGTGAATCTATTGTGATGATAAAGCGTAGCTTCTAGCCTCACATCCGGTAAATGACAGAAATCGGGCAGGCAGCATGGCTAAGTCGGTCGCACCGAAGTAGGGTGTATAATCACCTATCTAGTGAATATTCATTTGTTTCTTAAATCTATCAATGCTGTCCCATATATATATATATATATATATATATATATATATATATATATATATATATATATATATATATATATATATATACGGGAACAGTTGCTGATCCCAACCGTTGGTGATGTACATTCGATACACTCAAGCGAAATGAGTGGTCGGTCATGTGTGGCTGAGTTGCAAGATGTTCTTGTTGAACTCTAGTGTATCGTTCCTAGAGTACACTGATCGGAAGGTGGTTCCATACCTTGTCATAGTTGGAAATCCATTACCCAATACGTGCTTGCGTTTTTGATTGTATACTATATATGTAGTAACGTGAGATGCAAGCGTTTCTACTAGACTGATATTTATTTGTACTTAGACATTATTATAATATCAAAATGATATTGCTTTGAAAAGTTATTTGGATTCTCATAAGGGAAAAACACGTTCCGTATTCACGGCGTGGTCTTATGAGATATCATATACCGGTTTAAATGATTTGAGTTTATTCACACCAGTCACATGATTGACCCGGAGTTTATTTTGTTGTTTTCCTTAAACTCTTGGGTGCCTAAATTTGTACGGGCAGTCAAGTAGTCGGGATTTTACAGATACACTTGGAGAACTTGGAGCAGGAGGCTTCAGGATTCTATAGCTATTATTATTTCCGCTGTTGTTGTAAGTGTTGTACTCTGATAAGTGTTATTGTATACATATGCTGATGTTATTTCAAAGATATGTTATGTTATATTTTATTCGTTCCGCTGTGAGATTCGTGTTTACTCTGATGATGATGTTCTTCTTCTTCTTCTATTCTATAAGTTCTGTCTTATCTATCCTCACCTTCTAATTTCTTTCATTAATTACCGGGATTTTTCAATGTTTTGGTTATCGACGTCGAGCTTACGTTGATAACCAAAGCAGCTCAAAAATCCGGGTTACTACACCGACCTAGTTCGAAGTACTCGTTTGATACCTATATATGGGTTACTAACTGAAACGGTCCCACACACAAGCTGATACAAGCTTTCTCCTTTGCTTGCATCCCCACTAATAAGATTTCCATAGGTCATGCCTACCATTGTAACAAGATTGCATAACCCCAACATGTTAAGTTTGTAGGCCTATATATAAATATTACCCACTTCCTTAAGATATACTACCTTCCCACTGTTACAAGCAAGTTTACATAACCCAGTACTCAAGTTAACATGTTCACGTAATCTCTGTGGATTGAAACAGGTTAACTATTACAATTTCATTACCATATATTCGTTTATGCTCATAATGCACTAGACCTCCCATGTTAAGCCTACAACTTGTGGATGTTGGATATGCCGGGCGGGTCAGGGCAAACTTCTTCCACAAGTCGGACTTAACCTCGTGTCTTAGCATGTTACTTGTTTATGCACTTAGACACATCACATTAGATTCACCACTTGTGGTCGCTGGTATGCTGGTCGGGTCCAGGAAGACTTCTACCACGAGTGTAATCTAACCTCGTGTATAAGCGCGGTTACAATTTCTAATTACTGTAAATCTGGGCATTTACATCACTTAACAATTATTTCTATTTCATTATAGGTTTTCATGCCCCTTTTCCAAGTCATATCCATCATGTACTATATGCCCCAATTTAAGATCCAGAATCCCAGTTTTTTTAAGCGCTAAATTCATATTCATGTTTTCAATTCAAGTTGTGCCCCCAATTTCCTAATACAAGTTATTCCTCAAGTTTAACGTTTTCCCCCATTCCCAATTTCACGCGTTCGCATATTTCTGTTGTATGCTTAGGCTTGAAAGTACCCTGACTATAAAAAAAGGGAAAAGAAGGAGGGAAAATAACAGAAATAAGAATAATAAAAAGATAGACATATGATGGCAGTATTAAGCATAACAACAGAATAAGCATATAGTGATAGAATTGGGTATAATGGCAAGATATGCATATAGGAACATATCTGATAAACATGTTATAATAGAATTGATTAGGCATAGTGATATTATTAAGCAGCAAGCAAAATAGGAACATCATAAACATGCATGATGAGATCCAACCAGTGAATTAGATGCAAAAATAATGGCAGATCTGTTATGATTTAGACTACTCAATAGGCATAGGCTTAGATCCAAACATATAGGCATGTCAAAATTACATTTTATTTATTTCTATCTAAAAATAACGTAGAATCACTGTGATTGGATCTAAAGAACAATAGACTTGGTTGTAGCTATTGAAGAACAGATCTCTGAAATTGAACAACTTGTTTGTTGAAGAAGAATAGGCTAATTTAATCTGGGCAGAGGCAACTTCTAGTCCCCATTGTTTTGAAATGAGTAAACAATGAGAATGAGGTCTTATTTATAGCTTAAGGTTCTCAAATATGGTCAGAAAACAAGTCCACATACACAGGAATATATCAGGCTCGGATCTGGGGTGTTGACCTGGGTGTCGACACGCCTAGGGCAGAGGTCGACCCTCAACGGCCCTGAATCCCGCGTTGTCCCGCCTTCAATTTTCGAATTTGATTTTGAATTTCTGAAATATTTATTTTATATATATCATTAGCTTATATATGTGCAAACTTCAAACCTTAATAACTTCTTCATACGATGTCCGTTTTACGCAAACTCGGAGTCTATCTCAAGCACAATTTCAGGATGAACACAATGGCATAGTCATTTTACTTAATTCCCAATAGGTAACTAAGTATTTCTTAGTTTATCATCTTAATGCACAATAAAATTACGGGATGTTACATTCTCCCCTAGTTACAGGATTTCATCCCCGAAATCTCTAAGTAAAAAAGAATGTATATCCTAACATCCATCATCCATCTACTCACCCAGTAATCACAAGCATCCATTGTACTTAAAGATTTCTAATGATTATATGAACATATGCAAAAGTGTGTGTATATGACCCAATAGTAATGCGAAAGATCAGGTAGTCTACTGATTCCGTCGACCACCTTAATGCATTGTATGTTAGTACCATGAATCCAATATGTATGCAAATAATCCTACTATAACATGTAAGTTCGATATGCTTGTGCAGGCATTCGTCCAAATGCAACATCCATACGATGATACACTCAATTCCATCCATTAAAAGAAGGAAAATGCACACACATCCATATGCATTATGAGAGCGATTAAGCAGATCTAGTGCCTAATGAGTGTGTGTATGCATTTACGATTGGCCACCAGCAAACACTTGCATCCATCAAACATAACATGTCTCCAACACATGTTTACATCCATGGGATTCCTACCTAAGGGTTGAAGATTTAATCAATAGGATGTACTTAAAGGATAGAAATAAGCATGACTAAAAGCTTTGGAAAGGAATTTAAGAACATACCTTTGAAAAGGAAAGGATACGAAGCACGAATCTTGTCTTCAGTCTCCTAAGTTGCATCCTCTTGGTTATCTCCCTACTGAACATTCACCAACTTGAATTCTCTATTGCATAGCTTCTTAATTTCTGTTCCAAGAATAAGGTTTGGAACTCGTCTAACTGTCACCTCCTGTTCTACCTTTACTTCCTCAAGCATACTTGGCTTAACTACTTCTGCAGTATCATGCAAACACTTCCGTAGATGAGAAACATGGAAAACATCTTGAACGCCCGATAGTCTCCCTGGTAGCTTTACTCTATAGGTCATTTGGCCAATATTTTTTGTTATGGGAAAGTGCGCTACAAAACTTGGTGCCAATTTCCATATGGGTCAAAAGCAAACCACATTAATCAACGGTGATACCTCGATGAGAACCATGTCTCCTACATCAATCTCAATGCCAGTCCTTCTCCTATCTGCGTAGGACTTTTTCCCGTCTTGAGCTGTCTTCATGTGTCTACGGATAAGGTCAATCTTTTCATAAGTTTCTCTAACCATATCTATTCCAAGTAGAAGTCTTTCCGTAGACTCCCACCAAAAAGTCGGTGATCTACAGGGTCATCCGTATAATGCTTCGAAGGGTACCGTGCCAACACTAGTTTGATAACAATTGTTGTAGGCGAAATCTACTAAAGGAAGATTCTCTTCCCAAGTCCCACCAAAGTCTAGGATACACAACCTTAAAAGGTCCTCAAGAAATCTATTCACCATTTTCATAAGTTCATCTGTCTAAGGGTGATAAGCGATGCTCAAACATTACTGTGTACCTAATTCTTCTTGCAACCTCCTCCAAAATTTATAGGTGAAAATGGGGTCATGATCATTTACAATACTGGAAGGTACTTCATGAAGACAAACTATCTCACGAACGTAAACTACTTCCAACCATGTTGTCGTCCTCTTACTCTTAACTGGAATGAAATGAGCGCTCTTAGTAAGTCTGTCTACTATATACTAAATGCTGGTGTTGCCATTCCTCGATCTATGCAAACCGTCAATGAAATCCATCGAGACGCTCTCCCACTTCCAGTGTGGGACTTCCAAGGGATGAAGTAAACCACCAGGCTTCCTTTTCTTAGCTTTTACTTGCTGTGAAACAAAACATCGAGAAACAATCTCCACCACATATTTCTTCATCCTAGCCTAAAAGAAAACCCTCTTCATATCTCTATACATCTTATCACCATCTGGTTGAATAGTAATCTTATAACGTTGGGCTTCCTCAATGACTGTCTTCGACAAACTCCCAACTCGGGGAAAACAAAGCCTTCCATCTGGTCACAACCATCCTCTATCATCCATGGAGTATCTGCTGAGGTGATTGGAAGTTTCCCCTCTACCGAGCCTATACAAGATGTTCGAAATCTGTGGATCCTCTCGCTGCGAAGTTCCTACCTAATCCAAAAGAATAGGTCACACCTCTAGTGATGCCAATAAACTAGGTATAAACTCGGTGGAGCGTCTAAAATCAAAAGTCGATATAAACTACTGTCTTTCCTCTCCACAAACAGAGGACTTAAGGCTATCCTCTGCATACTCAATGCGCTTACCACCACATTATCCTTGCAGCGGTATAAGCAATCTCGAATTCATAAGATCCAAGAAACATCATCCATTTTTATTGCCTTAAATTAAGATCTTTCTGTAAGAACAAGTACTTGAGAGATTTATGATTAGTTTACAACTAGAACTTCTCTCCAAGTAGATAATGGCGCCAATACTCAAGCGCGAATACTATGGCAGCTAGCTCTAAGTCATGAGTAGGATACTTGTTTTCATGAACCCTTAGCTGTCTACCTCCATAACATACTACCCTTCACTCCTGAATCAGGACCTCACCAAGCACTGTATCACATGCATCAGTGTATACTGTGAATACTTTGTTCCCATCGTGCAAGGTCAAGAATAAGGAAGTTGTCAGAGCCCTCTTCAATCGCTAGAAAGCATCGTCACAATCTATATCCTAAGAAATTGTCAGATTCTTTTTCGTCAGCCTAGTGAGTGGAGCTGATATCTTTGCGAAGTCCTTAATGAACTTCCGATAATACCCCGCCAATCCAAGAAAACTTCTCTCCTTCGTTGCATTCTTTGGGATTTTCCAATCTTGAACTACAACTACCTTCGCGTGATCCACGACCATCCTACATTTACATACTACATAACCTATAAATTTCACTTCTTTTCTCCAAAAATGACATTTAGAGAATTTCGACAAAAGCTGGTGTGCACGGAGTGTTTTCAAAACGCCCTTAAATGTCAGGCATGCTCATCCTCATTCTTCGAGAAAATCAAGATATCATCAACAAAGACCACAATGAGCTTATTTAAAAACTCTCGAAACACCCTACTCATTAGAACTACAAAGTAGGCGGGTGCATTCGTCAACCCAAACGGCATGACAAGCCGGTTGAAGAAACCATCTAGAGTTCTAAAAGCGATCTTGTTAATACTATCCTTAGCCACCCTCAACTGATGAAACCCCATGCGAAGTCTAGCTGTGAGAAAACAAATGCACCAACAAGCTGGTCAAAAGATTATATATCTTCGGAAGTGGGTGCCTGTTCTTTTTAGTGAGTTTATTCAACTCTCTGTAATCCACACATAAGCGAGGAAAACCCTCCTCCTTAGTTACGAATACCACCGGAGCAACCCATTCAGATATGCTTCACCTAATAAACCCTTTCTCAAGTAGCTCCCCTACTTGCTTTCTAAGCTCCCTCTTTCTCTTAGAGCCATGTGGCGCACGAACAATGCAACTGGCTTTGCATTGTCCACCAAGTATACACAGAAATCAATCTCGCGCCTCGAAGGTAAGCCCCAAACCTCCTCAAAAACATTAGGATACTTATAAACTAATGGCACAGATCGCAGATCATTGATATATGCATCAAGTGATTCTAGGAAACTAAGCATGATAGACCCTTTAGTGTTACAAAAAATCTCAATGGTCCTCCAATAGCAAGTCAAAAGTCTAACGACCCTCCTCTCACAGTCTAGAATGGCCCCATATATGGCTAGCCAATCCATCCCTAGAATCAAACCATAGCCTGTGAAACCAAGCACATATGTGTCGCACTCAAACTCGATGCCTAGCACAAATATTCTCAAACCCTAACCAATCATAGACAATGAGTCATACCACCAATGGGGTTTGAGACAACAACGGGATCCAAAACAATGCTATTACTAAGCTTTAGAGACTCAACTACATAATCAGATATAAAAGAACGGAAAGCGGCCGAATAAAAAAGAGTTCCTATAGGATAATTAGAATGAGAAATCAAACCTTCAACGGAAACTTTACTACCTCTATTTGGCGCACCGGCCACGAGATCATGCACCTGCCCTCCCGAAGATCTTGCCCTTTGACCTTGTCCTTGCTTCTTGGGGTACTCCTTAGAAAAGTGTCCGACCTCTCCACAATTGAAACGATATTTCTTCTTTGTTTTATAGTCCTATATCAAGTGACCCTCACGCTTAGAATTATGTCACTTCCTCTTATCTCTAGCCTTTCTGTCCTTTCCGCCCTTCTTTTATTGTTGTTGTTGTCCTTTCTTGGGCCGTACTTTCTTTTTATTGTTTCCTTAACCCTAACCTCTTTCTTTTCAATTTTATCTTCCTCGTGCATTAATGCCATATCAACGAGCTTCTCAAAGTTGCTCTTTTAGAATATGAGACATAGCCAACCCATGGAGGGGTTCATTCAATCCTCTAGCAAACCTCAATTCTTTCTTTTGCGGGGTATTCACTAGCTCCAAACCGAACCTCTCCAATTGATTAAATTTATCAACATATTTTTCCATAGACATGCTACCTTGCTTAAGCGCCGAAAACCTTTCAATTTGCATACTTTTCTTGGCTTGAGAATGAAACTTCATTTCAAACCTCTGTCAGAAATCATCCCATGTCTTAATTGGACATTCCGCTTGCGTTACCTCCCACCAGACCAAAGCCTCATCTTTCAGCTGCCAAACGACCAGCAGGATCTTCCTACGTTCATCAACTTCAAAAATTCCAAACAAATCCTCCGTCTCTTTAAGCCAATTCCTTGCTTCTATAAAAGTCTCTGTTCCATGGAATGGCTTTCCGCCCATAGTAAAGAAATCTTTGCATATCTTAGAGAAATTGTCAACATGCGGAGGAGGAGGAGGGACAACAGGTGTAGCTAGGGGAGGAACATCTGCTTGACCACCAGCGGGCACTAAGGCCTCTAAATACCCACGGAACCAACCCGATATCATAACGCCCTCAAGAATACTAGGTTCCCCAGATATGCTGAAAATAAAAGGAAAAAGGGATTCAAACAGAGAATCGAAAGTTATTACATATGGTTTTGGGGAATATGTTTTTCAAAACAGACTTTTCTTTTGAAATTTCTTTCATTTAAAAACCTTTTTGAAAACAGTTTCCAAAATCTTTTGTCCGACATAGTAACCTTCAACTTTCGTACCAATTGTGGCAACACGTCCCCTAATGTCACTCTTTAAGAGAATGCATTAAGTTTTGTGCAGTGTTATAGGTAAACAGAAACATAAATATTACAAGACAATTATAAAATAACAATGAAATTTAAAACTTTATCAAGCAGAAAACATCGTGGCCCAAAACATAGTTACATCATGAGTCTAAAATATATAAAACCCAGTACATCAACTTAAAACTTCTATCTTATACTAAAATCATTATAGTACAATAAACATGAAAAGATCATAATCCCCAAAAACATAGCTATAATAGAGAAGGTAATAAATCAAGTAGTACATTTAAGCAACTCCAAGCAGAAGGAAAGACGGATCCTTCAAGCTTGAGTATTCCCACCCTGAGAACCGGGGTGGGGGGGGGGGGGTGAGGTGGGAAAAAAGAGATAGAAGAGGAAACATGTAACGATTGAGAATTTTGCTTGATCCGAAATGATCGATAAACCGACCAAGACCGTTCGAACCCCTGATTGATTTGAGAACACGACAAATTAGAACTCAAATAGAAGAACATTTCATTTCTTATTACAACAATTCCATCAGAATACAAGAATATTACAGAGTATGAATAAATATTGCACAGAAAATATCAAAGATTTAAATGCATTACTGCTGCGAAAAAAAATAATACTGAACACAACTGAAAGTAATACACGGATACAGAGCTTTCCGAGTATCGTTCCAGCTGTAAACCAGGTTCCTGTGAATATAAATCTGCAAAACCAAAACTACTAGCTGCCAGTGTCAAAATAAGGGCACCCAGAGTTTAGGTTAAAACAATAAACTCCAAGTCAGTCGTGTGACTGGTGTGAGAACTAAAACAGTTATTAATCTTTGTTTTAAAGTTAGGTAAATCAAGGCATCACGCCGTATAACACGGAACGGGTTTCCTCCTAAGAATACCAGTGCATAAAACAACAGCGTAATGTTAAATAAAGAAAAATGAAGCTATTATAAGACCCAGGTCCCAGCACACTATGCAACGCAAGCCGTAGGATAGGTTTTTTACCTTATAATAGCCAAGAATGCTTGATACGTTTAAAATAAATCATTTAGTACTATTATAAGTGCATAGTGCATAAAACAATTTCAATCATAAGTATCAATCATAGACGGCATAAGTGCCACATCCCACTATGTCGCCAAACTAGGCTCTACAAATAAAACCACAAAGTCACTTATTGGAAATTTGATTTCCATCTATGAACCGAGGCCAGGGATCGTCCTCTACCGATTTGAGACAATCTAACCTACCATGTCTCAGGCTACAGCCGCAACTGCACCTAGGAGCCACAGGGCCGGTCCACCGATGCGGACTAAAATGCCTGAACACTGTGTTTCCTCGCCCTTTTGGGTGTAAACGAGCCAAATGACTCCAACGGCTCCACATAGTCACCGATATATCCTTGGCGCCTCGCAATAGCATCAACCACACAGGTGAAAATAATATAAATGTCAAGGCTGGTAGGTCACTGACACCACCCTAGCTAGAAAAAAAACGCATGCCCTCCCTGGATCCTTCTCCCGTTTCTGGTTCACAACCGGGGTGTGAGGCTCGCAAATCGACGTTACACAAAGCTATGCCACACAGGCGGTGCTTTGATCATCAACCACAAGATTTTTCTTTTCAACAGAAGCCTTGATCAATTGCCACTTAGGCATGCCACACAGTCAATTCACTCCATGCGATTGATATCCATCAATATATAACCCCTGAGCTCATACGTCTCAGAGAAGGGCGTTAAGCTAGAGAATAAATTCTCCGCCGTCAAACAGATATATATTTAATAGAAATCAATCACACAGAATAAAATCCAATGTCAGACACACAGTCCATTTACAAGTTCGTTCTGGGTCTGAACGAAACCGGAGGAACCTTGTACCTTGCATATCCATCGATCTCCAAGTATGTCTGGACGATCACCAACTGATTCCCTCCTCTTGGGTGTACATCCCAATCAAGATCATCAGTAATTATCCAAACGATGTTGAAGACCTCCGGTCTTCGACCACCGTCTTCATCGTCGACACCACGTCGAATCAGTTATTCAGAATGGGATAAACCTGGTCTTTCTGAATAACTCGAATATACAATAAACAAATGTTACACAAACAGAACATACGCCTCATTCCAATTCAGAATATTCTTTTATTCAAATATTCTTATACTCTGGGAAAGGTTCCCATTAATTTTATCAAAGATAAATTCTTTAAATTTATTCTTTAATCTCCTTTTGAATATCAATTCAAACTAGTCGGGATTAGCGAACCACACCGAAGTAATCATTTATTTTATTTTCCAATCCCAACCTATTCATCCCATGAAGTAAAATTGGTCATACTTCACATCTAACACCCCGGTGTTATCTGTAAATTTAATTACCATTTCACGTTCAAATATAATTAAAGATTTAACTATCGCCTGGAGCAAAACTGGTGATACTCCATTCTCGATCACTTCAATCTAATTAAAGATTCATTAAAACTCCACTTAGTTTTAATCTTCCCAAAAATCAATATCCTGTCTTTAACCGGGTTAAAGAACTAATGTCATCTAAAACATGGTTCACGATAAACCCAAAATCACATTCTATTCAAGTCCAATTAAATACCATTTAATTGGTATACTTCATCAAATCTAAATAAAAAGATTTAATTGTTTTCTCTACTGGGTTTAGGAACAGTGTTAATGAAGACACCATTCACGACAAACCCAAGTCACATTTGATATTAAATACAAGGCTCTGAATAGAAAATATATCGTCTTATATTCAATATAAAATTCTACGACCAACAAATATCGTATTGGAAATAACAATATTAATATATCTTTCAAATTCCCATAACAATATATGTATCATCATGAAATCCAACATCGAAATATTCCAAAGACAATTTCGATTCAAATCCATTCCAATTCAATTATTGGAAATTCGGGTTACTTTTAAAACCATTTCAAATCCAATTTATTTATTTTAAAAATAAATGGATTTTAATTCTAGTTCGAAACAAGTTCATTTCGGTAAAAATATATTTTTATCTTTTCAAATATGGAATTTTTCATCCCAATTCTTCACAAATCATTTCTTATGATTTTACACAAATTATTACTATTTTTAATAATTTTATCATGGCCCGTACAGTCGATTTCCATCAACGGCCATCGAACTGCACTTACAACGACCTTTTTCAAATTCTATTTGGACATAATTCCAAATCCAATCATTAGATTTCAAATCTCTAATATTCTTTAGAAAGCTCTTTTCGGTACGAACTCAACGCTTCAGGTTTTAGGAGAATCCGACGGTCGGATCTCCCGCAATGTTCATTCGAAGTCAATGGTCAAAATTTACGAACTGCCGCAGCGCGGCGCGTTCTATACAGGCCATTATATATAATATATTTATTATATATATTTCATCGATTTCCTTTTAAAACATATTTTATAAATTATTTTAAATTCGTTTTCAAAACGATTTCAACTTCATATTCAATTTCCTATTAAAATTGAATATTCCACATCATCGATATACAAATGCTAATATTTTCAAAACGTTATATTTTGAAATCACTTTCTTTACTATATTCATTATAAAAATGAATAAAATCGATGTAAATATCGGTCATGTCAAAATGGCGTCAATCTAATCAACACGGCTTTTACTCAACACATGAATGTTTATTCTATTCAACACATGAATACTTATTTTATTCAACACATGAGTTTTCATTCTATTCAACACATGAATATATTTTCTATTTTCTATTCAACACATGAATTTTCATTCTATTCAACACATGAATATATTTTCTATATTGGAATGAGGCCCAATCAATTACCATATAATGTTAATTATATGGATTTTCTACAACACATGCATATAATAGCAATGATAAATAATCAACCATCGTCCAAAGTGCAGCACACAGCTTCATAAGCATTAAATATAAATAATTAACGCTTACACAGTCTGTCAATCCATCAATTGACATACAACTAAACAATCGGGATTAGTATACGTGAAATCTCATCCCAATACTCGTGTGGGGTTTCAAATCAACAAACATAGATTTTTATTTGTGCAGTTAGGCGATGTGTAAAATTTATCGTCCCAATCAGTATCAGTCAAATCAGTGTATATAAACAAATTGTCCGATTTGTTTATAAATTTTTATTTTATACACACGTTAAAAATTATATTTTTAACTATAAAATATTTTCCACTATAAAATATTTTATTTCATTCCACATCACGCAATCAAATTTCACAACATAGCAATCAAACAAACAAGTCATCCATGGTCTGTGGACGACGGGTGTAGGGTGCTACTAAACACCGTCTACATCCGAGTATATATTTCAACAAGAAAAAAAATTAAAAGTGAGGAATTCTCACCTTTGGGTTCAACTCCGCCAGTTTTACTTCTGAACTTCTGAACCGCTTGGATTTGTTTGAAATTCAACGCAATCCTTTACACGTTGTTCATAATAAAAATTAATATTTTTTTTGCTTTATTCCAATAAATTAAAATCACATTTTTATTTCTACATCTTATATTTCCTACTACGCTTCTTTTCATTTAAATATTATATATTTATATTTCTAGTTCTTATAAAGATCGAATTTTTTTTTATCGCTTCATATATAAAAATCGAATTTTTATATTTCTACTACATATGTAAAAATCACATCTTTATATTCCCTATCATATGAAAATCACATTTTTAATACTCTACATGAATAAAAATTATATTTTTAATCTCTACATTATATAAAAATTATATTTTTAATCTCTACATTACATAAAAATTATATTTTTATTATCTATACTATATAAAAATCATATTTTTATTATCTATACTATATAAAAATCATATTTTTAATCTTATTCAAATAAATAAAAATCCAATTTTTATCATGTATAAAAAAATCGTACCTTTCTACTTCATTTACATGAAGAAAAATCCAATCCTTCTCTTTTGTAAAAATTCAATCTTTCTTCTTTATAAAGATCTTACCTTTAAGCGAATAAAAGTATAATTTTTAAGCGAATAAAAATCATATCTATAAATTGAAAACTGGTTTATATAAACTAAAAATTGATTTATATAAACTAAAAACTGATTTCAAATCCTTTTGTAAGTAATTACACTAAATAAATAAACATAAACAAATCAATAATAAAACTTACAGCAGAAAAGGGAGAGGGGGGATGCTTCAACTAGAGGTGGGGGGGGGGGGATGGCGTTGTGATGCTCGGCGTCGGACTGGGCGTATTGCGTCCTATGGTGTGGTTTCTCGTGCGTGCTAGGGTTTCAATTGAAGAAGGGGTTGAGTGAGGAGGGAGTGTCGGCGGTGAGAGGGGGGGTGCCAACTCTGGCGGTGGACGTTGGGTGGCGCCCGCGCGAGACAAACGAGGGAGAGGGGAGATCGGTTGAATAGATTAGAAGAGGGGGCGAGGTAATGGGTTTTTTCTTTGAAGGGGATCTGACTGTATTGTGAAGGGAGAGGGGTTAATAAGGTTATATATAATATTTTAATTATTTAATTATTTAATTATCCACTTAAAATTGACTTTTCTTTCGTCCACCAAACGAGACCCAACGACTGTCGCCCATAGCTAATTACCCCTATTCCGAACACAATGGGATATGTTTCGTTGGCCAATCCTATCGTTTCGATCAGCTTCTATTTAGATTATAATATAAATATATATATTCAATTTAAGCGTACATTTCAATTTATCGGGGCCACATACTAAATCTAAAAATTACAGAAAAATTATTTCTAGCTTCGTATTGATGATACGGTCCTAACAAAACTAATTTCGTCAAATTCTGAGACTGTTTGAAAAATGGCCATTTTCCAGTCGATTAAAATCAACTGAACTGGTCAAACGCATTTTCCTTCGCCACGCTCACTTATTGATTCGAAAAATTATGAATTTTGAAATCTAGCAATAACTTGTCATCACGGATCCAACAAAAATGGTTTCGTTGAAAACCGAGGTCGTTTGCAAAATTTCCATTTTTAAGGGCCAGAATTCCATAGCAACTATTCTGAAATTTCAACTGGACATAACTTTTTATCCCCGCTATGAAATTTCAATTTTTCTTATTCGTTGGAAAGATATTATCAATTAGATTTTAATATTTTTTGTTTCGCTAAAATCCAGATTATTTTGAATCCTGTACATTCATTTGAACTTTGAAATCGAATTTTCGAACTACCGCACCATTTCCAATTCCTTTTATAATTATAAATAATTATTTATATTCTAACGACAATTCAAATAAATATATACGTTCTAATTCTATTCAAAATAAATTTCTTGTCGTTATTATATAAAATATATCATTTTAAATATTTGAAATTCACTAAAATTGCCAAAATAAAATTTTTAAATTGGCTCAGATTTCCAGGTTTTTACAAAACAATATATGTCAGACAAAAGTATGGCGAGTCCCGTTACCTTTAGCATATAAATAAGTAAAAGCATTATGATAGGCATATAAACTGGATAAGAGGGATGACAACAAAGGAAGGTATTACAAGGTAAATAGGATAAACTGAATATAACATATATGTAGAACACTTCTCTAATACTTTTCTCCCTTTATCTCTCTGCACCCATACTAGTATCATAAGAACAAGATGACCCCAACAAGATGGTAGTAGACTTAGGCATACTTCTAGCAAGAGGTTTTACAGGTACAATAACAGACAGCCCAACTGAACATATTAGTGATATCCCTAAGGATAATAACGAGCTCCTAAACAAGCAAGACTAGATGTACCTTAATTACTACCCCAATCGATCGGATCTTTACTCCATCGATACCCTATGCTGGCCTCATAGTAGGATGTATCACTTCCTAAAGTGGCTACCCTTTGTTTTCAGGATCTGCACAACCGTATCTACTGATGTCATGACGTCTTAACCTCCCTTTTCCGGACCCATGCATGCACATGACCCCGTCGGAATATGCCGCCCACACCGTACCCTTTTTTGGATTTCTTACAATCAGCTCAATAAGAGTGCATTGACTCCGATCTAGTTTGGAGTACTCGTCTGATACATATATATGTGTTACTGACTGAAGCAGGTCCTGCACACAAGAGGATACAAGATTCCCCCAGGCTTGCATCCCCACTACTTGGATTTTCACAAGTTATGCCTACTAGTGTAACAAGATTGCATAACCCAAACCGGTTAAGTTTGGGTGCCTATATATAAATATTACCCACCACCTAAAGATATACTTAACTCTCCCACAGTTACAAGCAAGTTTACTTAACCCCTACTCAAGTTAACATATTCATGTAAACCCTATGTGTAACACCCCGAATTTCACTTAATATTAATGTTTAGTAATTAAAGAATAATTAATCTCAAACGAGAGAATTAAGGGAAACGGGTTGCGCCATTGTGTTCGTCTCGAAATTCTGGTTGAGATAGAGTCCGAGTTTGCGTGATTTGGACTTCGTATGAAGAAGTTATGGCCATCCGAAGTTTCAGAAAATTCAAAACAGATTTAAAATATTCAAAACTCAAATTTCATAAGAGGCGGGAAAATTCCCGCCAGACAGAGGGTGTCGACACTAGGGTCGACATGGGTGTCGACCCCCCACAAGGGGTCGACCCATGTGTCGACCCAGGGCTCGACCCCCCCCCCCTGTCGGTCAGTTTGGTCTGGGTGCACTGATTTGAGCTTTGGGCTGTGTTCTGGTGGCTTGTGACGAAATCTGACGGCTCTAAACTAAATTAGGGTTAATCTAAGGGCCTAAACTATATCCTAATTCTATAAATACACCGTAAGACTACCCTAATTCATACTAAAAATAGATACAACGTCGTTATGCCGTCAAAATGCAACTTGAAGGAGCCTCCATCAAATTGTAGAAGAAGATAGCTTCTCAAATCAACTTCTAATCAACTCTAGCAACTTAATCTTCTTCATAGGAGTGCTAATCAACAAGTTGTGAGTTTCTATGCCTTTAGCAAGCAATTGCTAAACTAATTATGATAGGATATAATGAGGTTATGGTTATGTATGTGGATCAATACAAGTTATGCAAGTCATATGCTATGTGTTCATGATGTTATGCAAGTTATGCAAGTCATATGCTATGTGTTCATGACGTTATGCAAGTTATGCAAGTCATATGCTATGTGTTCATGATGTTATGCAAGTTATGCAAGTCATATGCTATGTGTTCATGACGTTATGCAAGTTATGCAAGTCATATGCTATGTGTTCATGATGTTATGCAAGTTATGCAAGTCATATGCTATGAGTTCATGATGCTAGTTGTGCAAGTTTTATGCTATATGTTCATGATGCTAGTTATGCAAGTTTTATGCTATGTGCTCATGATGCTAGTTATGCAAATCACTATGATAAACATTGATCCATTATGACACCATGTTATGCAAGTTTGGTGTTTGATTATATGCAAGTTCATATATGACATGTTATGCAAGTTTGGTGTTTGATTATATGCAAGTAACATGTGCAAGTTTACACCTTTGTATGATATGCATACATATGCAAGTTAACCCCTTTATATGTCATACATACATTTGCAAGTTTACCCCTTTGTATGATAAAAGTAACTTATGCAAGTTACCATTTTTATGACATATGTGATTCATGCAAGTTTGGGTTGATTATTTATGCTAGTTGGGTTTGATGCCATGGTCATATATGCATGTTGACACCTTTAAAACCCTTGTTGATGCTAATGTTATGCAAGTTGAACCCATTGTGTTTGTGATGAATCTTCCCTTTTAAGTATGTTATGTCAACGTAATACGTGGGGAACGATGGGGTTAATATTCATGTTAATGAAGTGGTGTGAAGTTGGTATGATTATGCATACCATAAAGTGGATGGACATAATTGAGTCAATTATGTACATCGTTAAATTTGTAATTAATTAGGGATAATTAATACAAATTATGGGGGTGATTAATTAGGTGTAATTAATCGACTAAAACACGAGGTTGGACCCTTTTGTAGCATAAGACTGCCCGGAACCGACCGGCAAATCCAGCGGCTACAAATGATTGGCCCATTGTGAGAGGTCTTAGGCATAAAATAAATACGTGACAAGTGTAAAGACCCGAGGTTAGACTCGGTTATGGCGTAAGGCTGCCCGGACCCGATCGGAAAATACAGCTGTCATAAAAGATAGTCTAATGTGAGAGGTCTTTGCAAAGGTTGCGGTCTTAATCAATTAAGAAACACTTAACCAGACAAGCATGTAGTGGGGCATGAGGGGTTAAGTCGGTGCCTTGGGTGGCATGTGGAAATCAAGTAAGTGCCTTGGGTGACTTGTGGAAATCTAGTGGGTTGCCTTGGGTGGCAATAGAAAATACGATTAGAATACTTAACCAAGTGGAAACATGTAATTAAACATGATTAAAGGGTTAAGTGGGATGCACTAGAAAAAGGGACAAGCTTAGGTGGGTAGCTTGTGGGGGCCCATTTCAACCAGTAACCCATATGTATGTTATTGGGCTCGACCCATGTCGAGGACGGGACACGCGTACTGGGCTTGACTATAAGAGGCCAAAACGGGTTAGCGGTGGGAACGCAAGTCCAACGGGTTTCATATGCGTGTGTGGACCCGGGCTGGTAGGTAAGACGTTGTTGCATCGTGTAGGTATAAGCCGTGCACCGTTGATTGTATCGGGTTGCCACTTTGGGGAGTGATACACCCCACTGTGGGGCCAGCACGAGTATCTACGGTAGGGAGCTGATCGCTTGGGGAGTAGTGGGTACACCTAGTGGAGATAGGGGCAGACGACACCTATGTAGTCAGCTAGGGGTACACGAAACTACTAGTTAAATTTTCCATGTCCTTGGGTTGGATCAACCTTTAAGTAGGAATGACTGGTGTGGTGCAGTATAGTAATTACCCTTGGGTGGGTAGATGCGTCTTTACCATTATCTTAGTTCATCCTATGTCTAGTTGGCTGCTTAGTGTAGTCATTTATCCCCAGTCATCACCGTACCAAGTTTATATCATACCCTAATTAATTTGATGATTGTATTGTTAAAGTTATAGGGCTCACTCAGACTTATGTCTGACCCCGTTGTTTTTATCTTTTTTCCCAACCCTCAGGTTCTCAGAGTGGGCCTAGCACTAGTGGGCTTTGATCAGATTGCTTTATCTATCTTTTGGAGCTTGGACCGTGATGTAAAGCCCAGCTTATCTTTTCTATTATGGCTATTAGTTATGTAGTGGGATTATGTACTTCTGTTTTATCAGGATTGATATTTAGTACTTGACTCTTGTTTTAGTTGGTTTTGATATGTAACCAAACATGTTTATCTTCTGCTGCAATGAAATGATGTTTTAGATTTCAAGTATTATTTATATCTGTCTTGTTGTAATTTTTCTGTTCTATATTCACTTAAAATACTCCACCGAAGTTAAGGCATTCCCCTAGTGAGTGACCTTAGCGGGTGTGGGGTGTTACACGTGGTACCAGAGCCAGGTTACCAGAACAGATAAAATTTTTAAAAAACTATTTTTCTAAAAACATTTTTGGAAGAAGTATTTTCAAAAACATGTCTTTTAAGAGAAAAGTTTTTGAAAGAAAAGCAAAGTCCCCAATAGCCATATCTTTATCTTTCGAATTCTTCGTTTTGAATCTTTCCTTTTTCGTTTCAGCATGGCTGAAGATCTTAACTTTCCGGAGGGTGTAGCGATACCAGTATGGTATAGGAGGTTGATGGAGGATAGGGCCACAGTTGCGGGTCCAGCAAATGTTCCTCCACCAACAGTTGCACCCGATCTTCCTCCTCCTCCTCCTCCTCGCACGGAAACTTTTGCTAAGACTTGCAAGGAATTTAGGGCTATGGGAGGGAAACCTTTTCAAGGATCAGAAACTTTTGTGGAAGCTAGGGATTGGCTTAAGGAGGTGGAAGAATTGATAGACATCTTTGAGATGGAAGAAGGAAAGAAAGTCAAGTTAGCTGCTTGGTTAATGAAGGGAGAGGCCTCGTTCTGGTGGGAGGTCACTAATGGAGAGCGCCTTGTTGGCTCTTGGGTGGATTTCAGGCAAAGGTTTGTGGCAAAGTTTCTTTCAAGGGCGGAAGAAAATCTGTATATGGAAAGGTTCTTGACTCTAAAGCAAGGAAACCTATCAGTAAATGAATATGTCAACAAGTTTAATCAGCTAGCAAGATTTGGCATAAACATGGTGAATACACCGGAGAAGAAGGCTTTGAGGTTCGTTAAAGGCTTGAAGGAACCGATGCATGGATTGGCTATGACCCACATCCCAATGGGGGCCACCTTTGAGAAGCTAGTAGACAAGGCACTCATGCATGAGGAAGAGAAGGGTCCCAATGCTAATAAGGCACCCGAGAAGAAAGGAGATTAGAAGAGACCTCGACAGCAACAGCAAAACAAGGGTGGGAAAGGCAACGGTGGCAAGGGAAAGAAGAAGTGCTTCAATTGTGGGACACCAGGCCACCTAAGCAAAGATTGTCGGAAGAAGAAGAAGACTAGCTGCTTCCACTGTGGCGAAGCAGGGCATCTAGTGAAGGACTGCCCTAAGAAGGGGCAGAGGACGGGATCTACCTCAAGGGGACAGGTGCAAGCTCTTATGGCACCAGGTGAGGCAAGGGGGCAAGTTCAGGCTCTCGCGGTTCCACCGATTCAGGAAAGAGGTAGAACTATTTCCGTTGAAAGTCTAGTTTTTCTGTTTGATCATCCTGTCCGTACTTTGTTTGACTCTGGCGCATCGCATTCGTTTATCTCATCATCATTAGTTGAGTCGCTGCACTTAGACACCAGTCTAGTAGATGATCCCTTGGTTGTCTCAAACCCAATTGGGGGCTCCACTTATTTGTCCATGATATGTTTGGGTTTGAGGATTTCTATACTTAGCATTGAGTTTAGATGTGATGCTTTTGTTTTGGGCTTCACGGGCTATTGGTTGATTTTGGGCATGGACTGGTTATCCAGTAATGGTGCCATTCTTGATTGTGAAAGGAGAGTTGTTTGGCTCATGACCCGCTTGGGTAACACTCTCGAGATCTCTTGTAATCCCATGGATTCTGTTATGCTAAGTTATCTTTAATCGCTTGATGCCTCGGTCGGGAGTTTGTGATCTGTTAGAGTGGTCCGGGAATACTCGGATGTGTTTGAGGAGGTGAAGGGCTTACCTCCGAAGCGGGAGATAGACTTCTGAATATATCTGGTGGACAATGCTAAACCAGTATCTTTGCCAGTGCGCTACATGGCTCCTCGTGGGAGGAGGGAACTCCATAAGCAAGTAGGGGAGTTGCTTGAGAAGGGGTTCATAAGACGAAGTATATCAGAGTGGGGTGCTCCAGTAGTTTTTGCCACGAAGGCGGATGGGTCCCTCAGACTTTGTGTAGACTATAGAGAACTCAACAAGCTCACAAAGAAGAATAGACACCCAATGCCGAGGATTGACGATCTCTTTGATCAGTTGGTTGGCGCCTCAGTGTTTTCGCAATTGGACTTAGCCACGGGGTTTCATCAGTTGAGGGTGGCTGAGGATAGCATAGACAAGACTGCCTTTAGGACTCCAGATGGTTTTTATGAGTGGCTTGTGATGCCATTTGGTTTGACGAACGTCCCTGCATATTTTGTTGATTTGATGAGTAGGGTTTTCAGGGAGTACCTTAATAAGTTCGTGGTGGTCTTTGTGGATGATATCTTAGTCTTTTCTAAGAGTGAAGAAGAGCATGCCCTACATCTTAGGGAAGTGTTAGAGACTCTTTGAGCGCATAGCCTTAAGGCTAAATTCTCTAAATGTCACTTCTGGAGGAAGGAAGTGAGGTTCTTAGGGCACGTGGTCTATAAGGAGGGGATAGCTATGGACCCCGCAAAGGTAGTTTCCATCCAAGATTGGAAGGTTCCGAAGAATGCTACCGAGGTGAGGAGTTTCTTGGGGTTGGCTGGCTACTATAGGAAGTTTATCAAGGACTTCGCGAAGATATCAGCCCATTAACTCGCTTGACGAAGAAGAATCTAGTCTTCACATGGGGCGTAGATTGTGATGATGCGTTCCAACGGTTAAAGAGAGCTTTAACCACAGTTCCATTTTTAGTGTTGCCAGATGGGAGTAAGCCATTTGTGGTTTATACCGATGCTTGTGGGACGGGACTAGGCGCAGTCTTAATGCAAGAGGGAAGGGTAATAGCCTATGGGGGAAGGCAGTTGAGAAAGCATGAGAAAAATTACCCTACCCATGATCTAGAGTTGGCCGCTATTGTTTTTGCGCGTAAGTCTTGGCGCCATTATCATTTTGGCGAGAGGTTCGAATTGTTCACTGATCACAAATCATTGAAGTACTTGTTTTCTCAGAAGGATTTGAACTTGAGACAGCAAAGGTGGATGGAGTTCTTAGCATCCTATGATTTCGAGATAGCGTATACCCCTGGCAAGGGTAACTTGGTGGCAGACGCCTTAAGCAGAAAAAGGTTGTCCTTGAGTCCATTGTTCGTGGAACGACGAAGCTTGGAATTTATCTCGATATTTGATTTCAGACCTTCCGTTGACTTTATACCTGGTCTGCTAGCATCCTTAGAGGTCAGACCTACTCTTTTGGGACGGATTGGCGAGGCACAGCGGGACAACCCACAGTTGGTTGAGTTGGTAGAGAGGCTCATAGGGGGGAGTCGTCCAGCCATTTGAGTAGGTACACCCTAGACGATAGGGGGTGCTTGCGTAGAGACGGTAGACTTTTTGTACCGCAAGACGAGGGTTTGAGGAAGGCTATTCTTGATGATGCGCATCGTTCAAAGATGACCATTCATCCCGGTGGGGACAAGATGTACCAAGACATGAAGCAAGTTTTCTTTTGGGCAGGTATGAAGAAAGATGTGGCCGAGCATGTCGCTAGATGCTTGGTGTGCCAACAAGTGAAAGCGGAGCAAAAGAAACCTGGTGAGTTGCTTCACCCATTGGAAGTTCCGCAATGGAAGTGGGATAGCGTCTCGATGGATTTTATTGATGGGTTACCGAGATCGAGGAAGGGTAATACGGGAATTTGGGTTGTGGTAGACAGACTTACTAAGAGTGCCCATTTCATACCCGTGAAGAGCAAGAGGACTGCTCCATGGCTAGCTTCAGTTTACCTTCGAGAAATAGTTCGATTGCATGGGGTACCTTCTAGTATAGTGAGTGATCGAGATCCTATCTTCACTAGCGAGTTTTGGAAGAGTTTGCAAGAGGCAGTAGGGACTCAGTTGTGTTTGAGCACCGCATATCATCCTCAGACGGACGGCCAGACTGAGAGGGTGAATCGCGTTCTAGAAGACCTTTTGAGGCTATGTATCTTAGATTTTGGAGGTACATGGGAAGAGCATCTTCCATTGGTGGAGTTCGCATATAATAGCAGCTTTCAATCTAGTATTGGCATGGCTCCTTTTGAAGCTCTTTATGGAAGACCTTGTTGATCACCTACATGTTGGTGGGAATCTACGGATAAGATCTTTCTTGGGCCTGATATGGTTAGAGAGACTTCAGAAAAGATTGATTTGATTCGAAGAAGGATGAAAGCGGCGCAAGACAGGCAGAAATCTTACACGGATAAGAGGAGGACGGATCTTGAGTTTGATGTTGGGGACATGGTCTTTATTAAAGTATCTCCAATACGGAATGTTGTTCGCTTTGGGTCCATTGGGAAGTTAGCACCAAGATTTGTAGGACCGTTTCCTATTAAGGAAAGGATTTGACGGATGGCATATAGAGTGGATTTACCCGAGAGACTTAGTGGGGTACATGACATATTCCATGTGTCATATTTGACGAAGTGCCTACATGAGACCGCAGAGGTGGTAGAGCCGAGCTTGCTTAGAGAAGTGGAGGTATAGCGTGATGCGACTATTCGACGAGCTCCTACCCGCATCCTTGGGTCAGAGATTAGGAAGTTGAGAAACAGAGAGGTTCAACTAGTCAAAGTGCAACGGGGAGATGATGAGAGCAACGCTACTTGGGAGACAGAAGCGAAGATGCGTTCATTGTACCCATTCCTTTTTGAGGGTATGTCTTTTAACTTCTCCTTTATCGTTTGTCTAGTACTTATCTTATCTTTAGTATGTCCTCTAATTAGTACCTTTGACCTTCAGATAGGGTAAACCTATGGTTGAAACATGTGTTTGAGACATGTTATGATTGATGGATGCGTGTGGATGCAAGTGCTTGCTAGTGGTTTCTCGTGGATGCATATACACACACTTTAGACACTAGATCGGCTCAGTCACTTCATATTGCATATTGCATATAATTGTGTGTAGGTAGCTATATTAATGGATGTATAGTGGTTGTGTTGTCATATGGATGATGCATTTTGGTGTATGGTTGTGCACACATGTAGTAATAGTATGTGTCGATAGGATTCTTTCGCATACATATTGGATTCATGGCACTATCATGGTTTGCATTAAGGAGGTCGACTGAATCAGTAGACCGCCTAATTTTGCATTAGTATACAGACATATACACACACTTTTTGCATATGTTCATACAGCATTAGAAACTCTAAGGACAATGGATGCCAGTGTTTGATGGTTTGAGTAGATGGTTGTTTGGTTGGTAGGATACGTTCTTCTTGACTTGGAGATTTCGGGGACGAAATCCTTTAAGTAGGGGAGAATGTAACACCCCGAATTTCACTTAATATTAAAGTTTAGTAATTAAAGAATAATTAATCTCAGACGAGAGAATTAAGGGAAAGGGTTGCGCCATTGTGTTCGTCTCGGAATTCTGGTTGAGATAGAGTACGAGTTTGCGTGATTTGGACTTCGTATGAAGAAGTTATGACCATCCGAAGTTTCAGAAAATTCAAAACAGATTTAAAATATTCAAAATTCAAATTTCAGAAGAGGCGGGAAAATTCCCGCCAGACAGAGGGTGTCGACACTAGGGTCGACATGGGTGTCGACCCCCCCCCCCCAAGGGGTCGACCCATGTGTCGACCCAGGGGTCGACCCCCCCTGTCGGTCAGTTTGGCCTGGGTGCACTGATTTGAGCTTTAGGCTATGTTCTGGTGGCTTGTGACGAAATCTGACGGCTCTAAACTAAATTAGGGTTAATCTAAGGGCCTAAACTACATCCTAATTCTATAAATACACCCTAAGACTACCCTAATTCATACTAAAAATAGATACAACGTCGTTATGCCATCAAAATGCAACTTGAAGGAGCCTCCATCAAATTGTAGAAGAAGATAGCTTCTCAAATCAACTTGTAATCAACTCAAGCAACTTAATTGTAACACCCCGAATTTTCTATTAACACTAAAGTTGCTAAAATATTAATAAGTGTGTAAGAGGGGGGATGTATCTAATATGAATATAAAAGTGTGTAAGAGAGGGGATGTATCTAATATGAATATAATAATATTAATAAGTGTGTAAGAGAGGGGATGTATCTAATATGAATATAAAAATATTAATAAGTGTGTAAAAGGGGGGGATGTATCTAATGTGTACATTGTAGAACATATATATATATATATATATATATATATATATATATATATATATATATATATGGGCAGTTAATGCAAACATGAATAGAAGTTTATTAATTTGCTGAGTGTTTGCTGAGTCACTTCTGACTCATTGCTGAGTCAACAAGATAAAACCCATCTTGTCTGAACGGCTGCAGTTATTTCTAGGTTAAATCTAATGGCCTAAATGCATTCTAAAATCTATAAATAAGTGGGTAGACCCTAAACCTAAATCACTTGTAAAATTAGAGAAGCTACCGTCATGCTGCTGCCATGGAGTTCAGCATAGCCGTCACAAACTAAGAAGAGGAAGCCTAATCATCTACAACTAAATCTACAAAAATCAAATCAAAAGATCTCTCTTTCTCTAATTCTTTTCTTTTGTTGGTGAGTATGATGATTCTCACAAGACTATTACAAACTAATTTGACTCAGTTATGAATGGATCACAAGAAAGTGATGTGATTTGTAATTGTTAATTCTATATATTGTGGATCTCTTATTATGTTATTATGTTGTCGTATGCTGTAAATTATATATGCTATGTCATGCTATGTTGTAAATTCTCTTATGCTATGTCGTGCTATGTTGAGAATCATGTCAAGCTATGTTATACTATCATACTATGCCATGTTATAAATCATGCTATATTATGTTGTAAAATCATGATGTTGTTGGAACATGCTTAAAGTTATGTTTTTTTTAATTTAAATTGATCTTGTTTATGGGAATTTGCCTATTAGGTTAGGTGTACCCATAAACTTGAAACTATAATTAAATAAAACTTGATTATGGGAATTTGCCTATTGAGTTAGGTGTACCCATATAAAACCATGTTGTTAAAAAATTAGATGATGTTGATTCACACATGTTCATATGTAAGTTTATGAAAATTGATTGAGATTATATTTGGTGAATTTTGAACAAGTTGACACCTTTAGGTCCATGACATGTATAATCTATGCAAGTTGGACATATGCAAGTTTCACCCCTTATTATGATTCATTTGGTCACATATACATGTTGTTATTATGATAATCTCTTTTATGCTATGAGTTAGGCTATTCGAGTCTAACATATATTTTGCGAATAAACGTTCAAACGTGGGGTAGGGGTAATATTAGGAATTAATAAATTGGGTGCAATTTTGTAAGATTTTGCATACCATGAATGGATGTCCATAATTGAGTCAATTATGGACATTGTTAAAAATTAGAAGTAATTAATAATTCAAGTAGGGAATTATTAAAATTGGGGGAAAGTGGATTATTATTAATAATCAATGCTTAGGACACGAGGTTGGACCCGTTTGTGATGTAAACCTGCCCGGACCCGCCCGGCAAATCCAGTAGTCACAAATGTCGGCCCAATGTGAGAGGTCCTAGGCCCAAACTAAAGCATAACAGTTGTAAAGACACGAGGTTAGACTCTTTTATGGTGTAAGAATGCCCGGACCTGCCCGGCAAATCCAGCTGCCATAAATGCCAGTCTAATGTGAGAGGTCTTTATGAGGTTATGGCCTTAATGAACTAAGAAATACTTAACCAGATAATCATGTAAGGTGGGACATGGGGGTTAAGTAGGTGCCTTGGGTGGCATGAGGAATCTGGTGGTTGCCTTTAGAGGCATTTGAAATACGATTAGACTTAACCAAACACACATGTAAATGAACATGACTAAGTGGGTTAAGTGGAATGGACTAATGGGGACAAGCTTAGGTGGAATGCTTGTGGTAAATAGTGGGGGCCCATTTCAACCAGTATCCCAAAACGTATCTTTGTGGGCTCGACCCAAGTCGAGGACGGGACACGCATACTGGGTTTGACTATAAGAGGCCAAAACAGGGAGCGGTGGCAACGCAAGTCCAACGGGTTTCATATGCGTGTGTGGACCCGGGCTGGTAGGTAAGACGTTGTTGCATCGTGTAGGTATAAGCCGTGCATGTCCGTTGTATCAGGTTGCCACTTTAGGGGAGTGATACACCCCACTGTGGGGCAAGCACGGGTATCTACGAGTTAGGGAGCCGATCGAATAATGGGAAGTAGGGTAGACCTAGTGGAGATAGGGGCAGGCGGCACCTATGTAGCAAGCTAGGGGTACGTAAAGCCATTGGGATAGTTTCTAAGTGAAGCTAAGTGGGATGAATCTTTAGGGTGACTGGTGTGGTGCAGTATAGTGTTTATCCTTTAGTATTTAGGAGCGCCTATAACGTTGCCTTTAGCGATTATCTATGTCCTTAATCTGCTCATCATAGACATTTTCTTGTTTTCCAACTTATGCCTTAGTCCAGTTATTTTGGTAATAGTATTGTAGAATTATCATATTCACCAGACTTTATGTCTGACCCCCTCTTTTCCATCCTTTTTCTCCCTTCAGGTCCGCAGGTTGGGCCAAGTTCTAGTGGAGTCTAGTTGGATCGCTTATCTTCTGGAAAGCTTGGACTGCTGAAGTAAAGTCCAGCTTGTTATCTTTCTTTTTAATGGCTATTCATGTAATGGGATTATGTACTTGTTTTATCAAGATAGATATTGTACTTGACATTGAATATGGTGTTATGATGTAATCAAACATGTTTTGACTTCTGCTACAATGAAATAAAGTTTTTGAATTTCCAAGTACTATTTTATATCTGTCTTGTTGTAATTTTACTGTTCTATATTCACTTAAAACCTCCATGGAAGTTAATGCATTCCCTTTGTGAGTGACATTAATGGACGTGGGGTGTTACACGTGGTATCAGAGCATAAGGTTACCAGAACAGATAAAAAATTTTTTAGAAAAATATTTTTTTTCTCTAAAGTATTTTTGGAAGAAGTGCTTTCCAAAAAAAAAAAACATGTTATTTAAATAGAGTTTTTATGAAAAACATAATCCCAAATAGCCATATCCTTATCTTTATCTTTCGAATTCTCCATTTTGAATCTTTCCTTTATCGTTTCAGCATGGCTGAAGATCTTAATCTCCCAGAAGGTGTGACGATTCCAGGGTGGTTTAGGAGATACTTGGAGGCTAGGGCCACCACTGCAGGCCCAGCGGATACTCCTCCACCCCTAGTTGCACCCATTCCTCCTCCTCCTCCTCCTCCTCCTCGTGTTGACACTTTTGCAAAGACGTGCAAGGAATTCAATGCTATGGGAGGAAAAACTTTTCAAGGGACTGAGACGTTTGTGGAGGCCAGAGATTGGCTTATGGAGACTGAGGAATTGTTGGATATCTTTGAAGTGGAAGATGGGAGGAAAGTCCGTTTAGCTGCTTGGTTAATGAAGGGAGAGGCCTCGTTTTGGTGGGAGGTCACTAACGGGGAACGTCCAGTTGATTCATGGGCGGATTTCAGACGAAGGTTTGAGGCAAAGTTTCTTTCAAGGGCAGAGGAGAACTTAAATATGGAAAAATTCCTGGCACTAAAGCAAGGGAGCTCATCAGTAAAGGAATTTGTTAATAAATTTAATTAGTTAGCAAGGTTTGGCTTGGAGTTGGTGAACACGCCAGAGAAGAAAGCTTTGAGGTTCGTTAGAGGCTTGAATGAACCGTTGCAAGGGTTGGCTATGACCCACATCCCTATGGGAGCCACCTTTGAAAAGCTAGTAGAAATGGCACTTATGCATGAGGATAAGGCAGTTGAAAAGAAAGGGGATCAGAAGAAACCCCAACAGCAAGATAAGAAGGGTGGTAAAAACAATAATGGCAAAGGGAAGAAGAAATGCTTCAATTGTGGGACGCCTGGCCATCTCAGCAAAGATTGTAGAAAGAAAAAGAAGACTGGTTGTTTTCATTGTGGAGATGCGGGACATTTAGTGAAGGACTGTCCAAAGAAGGGGCAGAGGGCAGGGTCTACCTCGGGAGGACAGGTGCAGGCTCTTATGGCACCAGGGCAGGCAAGGGGCCAAGTTCAGGCTATTGCGGCCCCACCGCTGCAAGAAAGAGGTAGAACAATTTCTGTTGAAAGCTTAGTTTTTCTGTTTGATCATCATGTCCGTACCTTATTCGATTCTGGCGCATCTCATTCGTTTATCTCTGCATCATTAGTTGAATCACTGCACTTGAACACCAGTTAGTAGAGGATCCCTTGGTCGTTTCAAATCCAATTGGGGGTTCGGCTCATTTGACCATGATATGTTTGGATTTGAAAATCTCTATACTTAGCGTTGAATTTAGATGTGATGCTTATGTATTGGGCTTCACAGGATATGGGCTAATTTTAGGAATGGATTGGTTGTCTAGAAATACGGCCATTCTTGATTGTGAAAGGAGAGTAGTTAGGCTTGTCACTCGCCTTGGTAATGCTCTCGACATCTTTTGTAATCCCGTAAATTCCGTTATGCTAAGTTATCTTGAATCGCTTGACGCGTCTGTAGAGAACCTGCGATCGGTAGAAGTGGTCCGGGAATATCCGGATGTGTTTGAGGAGGTGAAGTGCTTACCTCCAAGGCGGGAGATAGACTTTCGAATTTATCTTGTGGATAATGCTAAACCCATATCTTTGCCAGTGCGCCACATGGCTCCTCGTGAAAGGAGGGAACTCAATAAGCAAGTAAAGGAGTTGCTTGAGAAGGGGTTCATAAGACGTAGTATATCGGAGTGGGGTGCTCCAGTAGTTTTTGCCACAAAGGCGGATGGGTCTCTTAGACTTTGTATGGACTATAGAGAACTAAACAAGCTAACTAAAAAGAACCGACACCCACTGCCGAGGATTGATGATCTCTTTGATCAGTTAGTTGGCGCCTCAGTGTTTTTGCAGTTGGACTTAGCCACTGGCTTTCATCAACTGAGAGTGGATGAGGATAGTATAGATAAGACTGCTTTTAGGACTCCTGACGGATTCTATGAATGGCTAGTGATGCCCTTTGGTTTGACAAACGCCCCTGCATATTTTGTTGATTTGATGAGTAGGGTGTTTAGGGAATACCTTAACAAATTCGTGGTAGTCTTTGTGGATGACATCTTAGTCTTTTCTAAGAATAAAGAAGAGCACTCCCTACATCTTAGGGAAGTGTTGGAAACCCTTCGAGCACATAACCTTAAGGCAAAATTTTCTAAGTGTCACTTCTGGAGGAAGGAAATACGGTTCTTAGGGCACGTGGTTTCCAAAGAAGGGATAGCAGTGGATCCCGCAAAGGTGGTGGCCATCCAAGATTGGAAGGTCCCTAAAAATGCAACCGAAGTAAGAAGTTTCTTGGGGTTGGCTGGCTATTATAGGAAGTTTATCAAAGACTTCGCAAAAATATCAGTTCCATTAACACGGTTAACGAAGAAGAACCTGGTTTTTACGTGGGACAAAGATTGCGATGATGCGTTCCAACGTTTAAAGAGAGCCTTAACTTCAGCCCCAGTCTTAGTGCTGCCAGACGGGAATAAACCGTTTACCATCTATACTGATGCTTGTGGGACGGGACTTGGCGCGGTCCTCATGCAAGAGGGAAGAGTAATAGCCTATGGTGGAAGGCAGTTGAGGGTTCATGAAAAGAATTACCCCACGCATGACTTAGAGCTAGCCGCAATTGTTTTCGCGCTTAAGTCTTGGCGTCACTATCTTCTTGGTGAGAAATTCGAACTGTTCACTGACCACAAATCACTAAAATACTTATTCTCTCAGAAGGATTTGAATTTAAGGCAGCAACGGTGGATGGATTTCTTAGCCTCCTACGATTTTGAAATAGCATATACCCCGGGCAAGGGTAACGTGGTGGAGACGCCTTAAGTAGGAAAAGGTTGTCCTTGAGTCCGTTGTTTGTTGAACGACAAAGCTTAGAATTCATCTCTATGTTTGACTTTAGACCCTCCGTTGACTTAGTACCCGGTCTATTAGCATCCTTGGAGGTTAGACCTACACTTTAGGACGGGTTGGTGAGGCACAGCGAGACGACCCACGGTTGGTTGAGATAGTAGAAAAGCTCAAAGGGGGGGAGTCGTCAAGCCATCTTCGTAGGTATACCCTAGACGATAAGGGTTGGTTACGAAGGGATAATAGACTTTGTGTACCACAAGATGAAGACTTAAGGAAGGCCATTCTTGATGATGCTCATCGCTCAAAATTGACCATTCATCCCGGCGGGGATAAGATGTACAAAGATATGAAGCGGGTTTTCTTTTGGGCCGGTATGAAAAAGGATGTGGTCGAGTACGTCGCTAGATGCTTGGTGTGCCAACGAGTTAAAGCAGAACAAAAGAAACCCGGTGGGTTGCTTCACCCATTAGAAGTTCCACTATGGAAATGGGAAAGCATCTCAATGGATTTTGTGGATGGATTACCAAGATCAAGGAAGGGTAACACGGGGAATTGGGTTATAGTAGATAGACTTACTAAAAGCGCCCATTTTATTCCCGTGAAAAGTAAGAGGACTACTCCGTGGTTGGCTTCTGTATACATTAAGGAGATAGTTCATTTGCACGGTATTCCTTCTAGTATAGTAAGCGACCGTGACCCAATCTTTACTAGCTAATTTTGGAAGAGTTTACAAGAGGCGGTAGGGACTCAGCTATGTTTGAGCACCGCATATCATCCTCAGACAGACGGCCAGACCGAGAGGGTGAATCGCATTCTAGAGGATCTTTTAAGGCTTTGTATCCTAGACTTTGGGGGTACATGGGAAGAGCACCTTCCGTTAGTAGAATTCGCATATAATAATAGCTTTCAGTCTAGTATTGGCATGGCACCTTTCGAAACTCTTTATGGAAGGCCTTGCCGTTCGCCAACATGTTGGTGGGAATCTACCGATAAAATCCTACTTGGGCCCGATATGGTTAGGGAAACCTCGGAGAAGATTGAGTTGATTCGAAGGAGGATGAAAGCAGCACAAGATAGGCAAAAATCGTATGTTGATAAGAGGAGGACAGATCTTGAGTTTGACATTGGGGACATGGTTTTTATCAAAGTATCTCCGTTACAGAATGTTGTTCGCTTTGGGTCCTTGGGGAAATTAGCACCAAGGTTTGTAGGGCCGTTTCCTGTAAAAAACAGGATTGGGAAGATGGCATATAGGGTGGAGTTGCCTGAGAAACTTAGTGGAGTACACGACGTATTCCATGTATCACATTTGAGGAAGTGTTTGCACAAGACCGCGGAGGTGGTAGAGCCGAGCTTGCTTAAAGAGGTGGAAATAGAGCGTGATGCAACAATTAGACGAGCTCCTACATGCATTCTTGGGTCGGAGATCAAAAACTTGAGGAATCGAGAGGTCAGACTGTTTAAAGTGCAATGGGGAGATGATGAGAGCAACGCAACTTGGGAGACAGAAGAGAAGATGCGTTCGTTGTACCCTTTTCTTTTTGAGGGTATGTCTTTTAATTTCTCCTTTATCGCTTAGCTTATCTTATCTTATCTTTAGTATGTCCTCTCATTAGTATCTTTGACCTTTAGTTAGGATAATCCTATGGTTGAAACATGTGTTTGAGACATGTTATATATGATGGATGCAAAATGGATGCAAGTGTTTGCTAGTGGTTGCTCGTGGATGCATATATACACACACCTTAGGCACTAGATCGGCTCAGTCACTACATATTGCATATTGCATATATATGGATGTATTTAGTAAAATGGATGAACGATGGTTGTATTATCATGTGGATGCTACATTCAGATGATGGTTGTGCACGCATATAGAAGTATTATGTAGCATTAAGAATCTTTTGCATACATAATGGATGCATGGCACGATCATAGTTGCATTAAGGAGGTCAACTGAATCAGTGGACCGCCTGATTTTGCATTAGATACGGACATATACACACACTGTGCATTTAAACATGAAAGCATTAGAAGTCTGTAAGGACAATGGATGCCTGTGTATGATGGATGAGTAGATGGACTTTTGGATGGTAGGATATACATTCTTCCAGACTTGAAGATTTCGGGGACGAAATCCTAAAAGGAGGGGAGAATGTAACACCCCGAATTTTCTATTAACACTAAAGTTGCTAAAATATTAATAAGTGTGTAAGAGGGGGGATGTATCTAATATGAATATAAAAGTGTGTAAGAGAGGGGATGTATCTAATATGAATATAATAATATTAATAAGTGTGTAAGAGAGGGGATGTATCTAATATGAATATAAAAATATTAATAAGTGTGTAAAAGGGGGGGATGTATCTAATGTGTACATTGTAGAATATATATATATATATATATATATATATGGGCAGTTAATGCAAACATGAATAGAAGTTTATTAATTTGCTGAGTGTTTGCTGAGTCACTTCTGACTCATTGCTGAGTCAACAAGATAAACCCCATCTTGTCTAAACGGCTGCGGTTATTTCTAGGTTAAATCTAATGGCCTAAATGCATTCTAAAATCTATAAATAAGTGGGTAGACCCTAAACCTAAATCACTTGTAAAATTAGAGAAGCTACCGTCATGCTGCTGCCATGGAGTTCAGCATAGCCGTCACAAACTAAGAAGAGGAAGCCTAATCATCTACAACTAAATCTACACAAATCAAATCAAAAGATCTCTCTTTCTCTAATTCTTTTCTTTTGTTGGTGAGTATGATGATTCTCACAAGACTATTACAAACTAATTTGACTCAGTTATGAATGGATCACAAGAAAGTGATGTGATTTGTAATTATAAATTCTATATATTGTGGATCTCTTATTATGTTATTATGTTGTCGTATGATGTAAATTATATATGCTATGTCATGCTATGTTGTAAATTCTCTTATGCTATGTCGTGCTATGTTGAGAATCATGTCAAGCTATGTTATACTATCATACTATGCCATGTTATAAATCATGCTATATTATGTTGTAAAATCATGATGTTGTTGGAACATGCTTAAAGTTATGTTTTTTTTAATTTAAATGGATCTTGTTTATGGGAATTTGCCTATTAGGTTAGGTGTACCCATAAACTTGAAACTATAATTAAATAAAACTTGATTATGGGAATTTGCCTATTGAGTTAGGTGTACCCATATAAAACCATGTTGTTAAAAAATTAGATGATGTTGATTCACACATGTTCATATGTAAGTTTATGAAAATTGATTGAGATTATATTAGGTGAATTTTGAACAAGTTGACACCTTTAGGTCCATGACATGTATAATCTATGCAAGTTGGACATATGCAAGTTTCACCCCTTATTATGATTCATTTGGTCACATATACATGTTGTTATTATGATAATCTCTTTTATGCTATGAGTTAGGCTATTCGAGTCTAACATATATTTTGCGAATAAACGTTCAAACGTAGGGTAGGGGTAATATTAGGAATTAATAAATTGGGTGCAATTTTGTAAGATTTTGCATACCATGAATGGATGTCCATAATTGAGTCAATTATGGACATTGTTAAAAATTGGAAGTAATTAATAATTCAAGTAGGGAATTATTAAAATTGGGGGAAAGTGGATTATTATTAATAATCAATGCTTAGGACACGAGGTTGGACCGGTTTGTGATGTAAACCTGCCCGGACCCGCCCGGCAAATCCAGTAGTCACAAATGTCGGCCCAATGTGAGAGGTCCTAGGCCCAAACTAAAGCATAACAGTTGTAAAGACACGAGGTTAGACTCTTTTATGGTGTAAGACTGCCCGGACCTGCCCGGCAAATCCAGCTGCCATAAATGCCAGTCTAATGTGAGAGGTCTTTATTAGGTTATGGCCTTAATGAACTAAGAAATACTTAACCAGATAATCATGTAAGGTGGGACATGGGGGTTAAGTAGGTGCCTTGGGTGGCATGAGGAATCTGGTGGTTGCCTTTAGAGGCATTTGAAATACGATTAGACTTAACCAAACACACATGTAAATGAACATGACTAAGTGGGTTAAGTGGGATGGACTAATGGGGACAAGCTTTGGTGGAATGCTTGTTGTAACACCCAACCTCCGCCAGGGTCACTCGCAAGGGAATGCACTAACTTTGGAGGGGCATAATTGGTAAACGTGCATAATGATATAGCAAGGCAGGACATGACATATATATATGTAAATAAACAGAGTAAGTAAATAAAACAGCGGAAGATTTAAAACCATTTCAAAACACAAGTCTGGTACATCAGAATGTCAATTTCCCAAAATTACAAGTCTGGATAAATACATCATTTGATAAACTGAAAATACATAAGTACTATCCCCAAATAAGAGTGATAAACCATAGCGGCTCCAGTCCAAAGCATACTTGAGCTATCCAAGGAAGCAGCTAAAATCCAAGCTAGGCTCCAGTATTCCCTCCCTGAGAACCTGGGGGGGGGGGGGGGGAAACGGAAGGAAAGAGGCGAAACAAAACGGGTCAGTCAAAAAGACTGAGTAAGCCCTGCTACGATCAGTCTATAAACTAATAAAGTTAACATCATGATGGAAACTGAGATGATCATAGATAACAACATACTGGCATGGTAAATCAACCACGAGATAGATAGAGGTGTCATCGCATAAACAGAGTTAAGTTTTTGCACCACGGTGTACTAGCAAACCAACATAACAGGTATCGATCCCTTAGCCCAGACTTTGGCCCAATAACATGAAGTGACCTTAATATAAGGTCCAACCCAACGGTCTAGTCGATCGGCTCCCTATAAGCATAACACGTCAAGTGTTGATGTCCATACGGCCCACATATGGATGTAGGTAGTCCGTGCTGGGCCCACCTTTGGGTGTATCAAGCCCTCGGTTGTCGACCCCGGACACTTAAGCAATAATGCACAGCCCTAACCTACTGGTACCCGTGCCTCGAGTTTGTCCAACATCGGCCTACGTGCACGTCCGTAGCCCGCCGGACCCGCACCGCTGTACCACTCGGCCATCGCCCTTTGGTCGTTTACATCCGTCCAGTAATCGTGCCCCGCCCTAGCCTAGTTTCTAGGGTTGTGATGATACCAAACTGGGATTACTGCCGGAACAGACCCGCCGCTAGGGTTTCCTAAGAGGGTTAAGTGTGATTTAACCCTTCCCTAATCCTGGATTAAACTGGTTAAGTGTGGCTTAACCCCATTCTAATCCCTTGAACTCCCAAATGGATTAAACTAGTTAAGTGTAGCTAACGGTTCACAACTTAACCACATTCTAATCCCTTGAACTCCCAAATGGATTAAACTAGTTAAGTGTAGCTAACGGTTCATAACTTAACCACATTCTAATCCCTTGAACTCCCAAATTGGTTAAGTATTAGTGGACCCTGACTTAACCCTAGTCATGAGGCATTAATTAACTTAATGCACCTTAACCTCTCACATTAGACCTTGTTGTGGTTACTAGTTAAGCCGGGCGGGTCCGGGTAGCTTTACACCACAACTTGGTCTAACCTCGGGTCTTGGCACCCT
This sequence comes from Allium sativum, assembly GCA_030737875.1. Lineage (NCBI taxonomy): Eukaryota > Viridiplantae > Streptophyta > Magnoliopsida > Asparagales > Amaryllidaceae > Allium > Allium sativum. Next base: position 34,261,943 of record JASFAX010000020.1, on the reverse strand, counting down.
ATGACCAACTTCTCACATTGGGTCCTATTGTTTGTAGCCACTAGTTAAGCCGGTCGGTTCCGGGTAGAATTACGCTACAAACTCAACCCAACCTCGAGTTGGCCACACTTATGTTTTCTAAGTGTCATGTCCACTTTATTTCAAAACATAATCACAAGTCAAACAATTACTTGGGTAGACCTAACTTAATAGGTAAATTCCCAAGGGGTAGACCTAACTTAATAGGTAAATTCCCAATCTTATATTTTTATGTATTTTAAGTTTACCCCAAAACCCCCAACGTCATTCTATCGCTTACATATTCGTAGTAACGCATAAAGGATAGGAAGAGGGAACTTGGCACAACATAAACTTGCACAACCGTCACGCATAACATGTTAGACTTGCACAATTTAGCGTAGTGAACTTGCATATTACCATAAAACATGCTCAACATGTTAAATTTGCATAACTTAGCATAATGAACTTGCATATTACCATAATCATGCATAACTTGTCAAACATGCACAACTTGTCATTTTAAACTTGCATAAACATGCACAACTGGTCAAAACATGCACAACTTGTCAAAACATGCACAACTTGTCATTTTAAACTTGCATAAACATGCACAACTTGCCAAAACATGCACAACTTGTCAAAACATGCACAACTTGTCATTTTAAACTTGCATAAACATGCACAACTTGCCAAAACATGCACAACTTGTCAAAACATGCACAACTTGTTATTTTAAACTTGCATAAACATGCACAACTTGCCAAAACATGCACAACTTGTCATTTTAAACTTGCATAAACATGCATAACTTATAAATCTTGCAAATCATGGCTTAGTATACATGCATAACTTAATAGATTTGCAAATCATGGCTTAGTACCCTTGCCTAACATGCACAACTCAATAAACATACATAAACCCCAACTTTCATCATACATTAACTTTAGAGTTTCTAAAATGAGGGTAAGAGGGCTTACAATGCCTATGCGGACTCAAATGAGTATAACAAATGCAAGAAACCCCTTATGCAACTAATTAAAACCTCCAAATGCAAGCAAACTTGATCAAGACTCCTCCTTTATGATGCCAATAGAAAAACAAGCCTTTAATGCAAGCTAAGGAGGATCATACAAGCCTAAATATGCTTGTATGCATGGAAAATCACTTAGGAATTAAATTAGGAATTGTATGAAGAGGGTGGAGGCCATGAGAGTTTTGATTTTGCCATAGTTTAGTTACTAGGATGAATAATGAATGATTTAGGGTAGGTTAAGGTCTTATTTTTAGATTAGGTTAGTGATTTGAACCATAGGATTAACCCTAGATTCAATTAGGTCCATCAGATCCCGGAACTCTCTAGAACCAAGCCCCCCTATCAAGCCCAAATCAGAAATGGTGCACCAGGCCAAGTAGCCCGGCCACCCCCTGTCGACAGGGCTGTCGACAGGGCAGTCGACATGCCAAGACCCCTGTCGACAGGCCTGTCGACATGGGGTCCTGGCGGGATTTTTCCCGCCTTGGCCCAGCTGGCCCAATTCTTTAAATTTGAATCTGATTTTAAAACTTGAATTTTCTGAAAACTTCGACGGGCCATATCTGGGCCATACGGACTCCGACTTTCGAAAACTCGGACTCTATTTCGCGTATTTTTCCGAGACGAACGCAATGGCATAGCCCGTTTCCCTTGATTCCCATTTTATAATTTAATTCTGCCTCAATTTATGTTATAACAGATTATTAGAAATACGGGTTGTTACATTCTCCCCTCCTTAAAGGATTTCGTCCCCGAAATCTTCAAGTTAGGAAGAGCATATCCTACCATCCAATCATCCATCTACTCAAAGCATCATCCACGAGCAATCATTGTCCTTACAAGATTCTAAATGTGGTATGAACATATGCAAAAGTGTGTGTATATGTACTTATCTAATGCAAAGATCAGGCGGTTACTAATACAGTAAACCTCCTTAATGCATATGTATGTCAGTGAAAATCAGGCGGTTACTGATACAGTAAACCTCCTTAATGCATATGTATGTCAGTGAAATGAATCCATATGTATGCAAATTCCTACCATAATTTATGGTATCTATATGAGTGCACATAACATTCATCCATATGCAACATCCATGTGGTAGCACAACAAGTTTCAATCATGGATAAGCATAAGCACTCATGCATATGCAACATGAAGAGTGTGTGAGCCGATCTAGTGCCTAATCGTGTATAATGCATCCACGAGCAACCACTTGCAAACACTTGCAGCCACTTGCAACCATCAAGCATAACATGTTTCAAACACATGTTTCAACCAAAAGGGTTTCTACCTAAGGTTCTCATGACAAGATAGATACGATAAACTAGATAAACTAGACAAACTCCTTTTTGGATTACAAGAAATCCATTCAAACTTTGACATATAGTACTAACCGATGAGTCTTAACCCCCTTATGGAGTTCACAACAGAAATAAGATCGAGAATGGGACCGAGAGGATATATACAAAAGATAACTTGCAAGCAAGCTCCACAGGAAAACAAGGGTCAAGGATGCACTCTTAAAAAGATATGATGCGTGTATCTAGTCTTCACTCTTCTTAGTCACGTTTCCTTGAGCTTAACTCAACTGTGCTTTGACTATCTTTCACTTCATGATTCCTTGGCTTCCTAACTCCTATTTCCCAAATTCGAGTTGGAACTCATTTCATTATTGCCTCTCGTCTTTCTTTTCCACTTATTCTTCCTTCTGTATACTTGGCCTAACCATACTATAACCTTATGATTTTATGCAAGCTCTCCAAAATTCACTAGTGAATCCTGGATCTCGTCCACTTACTATAAAGTATTCCACGCAGCAGAACTTTCCTTGAAAATACCAATCCACGTTGCTAGTTGCCCTTCTAAACGTGATTTTCTATAACCCGTGCTTAAATCGAAATGAACCATCCGCCTAGGAGTGATAGGCCATGCCTAGATTCAGTTGCCTACCCATGGCTTCCTGTAGGCTATTTCAAAACTGGCCAACTTCTTGAGGGTAAACCGCTGTTAACCATGATGCAGTTCTCTCGCTCTGAAATGAGCACTCTTCGTGAGTCTACCTATTATGACCCACCTACCCGTATTCCCTTTCTTTGATCTAGGTAATTTATCCACCTAATCTATCGAGATGTTTTCACACTCCCCTTGCGAAACCTCCAATGGAGGTAATGGCCCGCTGGGCTTCTATGGCTTGACCTTAACCTGGTGGCACAACATATATCCTGAGACCAACTCGGCCACCTCCTCGAGTGGTATACATCTTCAAAATCCTTCTTTACCAGGTCTTTCACTCGAGGAACACATAATCTCTCATCGCACCTTAGTCATCCCTTGTCATCTATAATATACCTAGCGAGGTGACTTAACATCTCGCCTCGAATCGGCTGGTCCATGTTCCTGACCAACGACGGGTCTTCTTCCTGTGAAACCCCCTTCTTGACCCAGAAGAGTAAGTCTAAGCTCCGGGAATGCTAACTAACTAGCCAAACGGAGAAAGCTTCTTACTTCAATTGCTCTCCTCAGATTTTTCCGGTCTTAACCCATAACCACTTTAGCGGAATCCACCGCTAAGCCTTACTTAGGAACTATGTGCCCAAGAAATCCAACTTCTTTCCTCCAAAGTGACATTTGGAGAACTTGACCTTCCACTGGTGGCTCTAAGCGTATCCATCTCCTCCTTGAGATGTATAGCATGTTCTTCCTCGTCCTTTTGAGGAGATCAAAATATCGTCTATGACGACCATGACAAACTTGTTCAAGGACTCCCTAAACACCCTACCCATCAAGTTCACGTAATATGCGGGTGCCTTAGTCAAACCAAATAGCATGACTAGCCATTCTAAAAAAAAAAAATCCATCTAGAGTCCTAAACACAGTCTTGTCAATTCCATCCTCAGCCATCCTAAGCTGATGGAACACGGTAGCTAGATCAAAAGAAAACAGATGCCCCTACAAGCTGATCGAACAAATCATCGATCCTTGGTAACGGTTGTCTATTCTTCTCACGATAATCAACACGCAAGCGAAGCAAACTGTCCACATTAGTAACGAATGCTACTGGAGCACCCCACTCGAGAATGCTTCGTCTCAGGAAGTTCTTCTCAAGCAACTCCTTGACTTGCTTTCTTAACTCTCCTTTCGTGAGGTCATGTGCCTAGTCGGCCACAAAACTGGCTTGGCATTACCAACCAGATAATGCGGAAATCTATTCCACGTCTAAGGGTAACCCCTTTTCTTTCCCCCAAGATATCAGGATATTCTCGGGCCACCCTCACAGATTGCAAACTATCGATAGATGAGTTGAGGGACTCAAGATAACAATCATGACGGGACCCATAGGGTTGCTAGAAATTTCTAGGGTATTACCGAGGCGGATCATGAGCCTCACAACCCTATATACAAAAACCAAGAATGGCTTCAAAACAGGACAACCATTCCATGCCCAAAACCAACCCATATCCCCTGAAACCGAGAATATAAACATCCCACGAGAATTCTATACTTAAGATAGAAATTTTCAAATCCACTCAGACCATAGACAAACGGGCAGGACCCCTAATTGGATTTGAAACACATACGGGATCATCAACTACACTAGTACTTAGGTGCAAAACTTTCAACTGGATCAGATGAAATAAAACTATGCGATGTGCCAGAATCAAACAAAGTTCGAACAGGGAAAATCAGAAAATGTAAACAAGATTTTCAACAGAAACACTACCTCTATCATGAGCTGGAAGAACGGGGTTGAGGGGATGAATTCGCCCTCCAGATAGTCCTGCACACTGAGTCTGACCTTGCCCTTGTTTCCTCGGGCAATCCTTGCTGAAATGTCCAAACTCACCACAATCAAAGCATTCGCCCCGCTTTCTCTTCTCCTTCTTCCTACATTCCCTGGCTATATGTCCAACTTCACCACAGAAGTTACATTTCATATTCTTGCCCCGTTTCCCGGAATTTACTCTCTTGCCTTGAGACTCATTCGCCTTGACCTCTTTCTTGTCATTGCTACCTTCTTCTTGAAGTAGGGCCAAATTCACCAATTCTCGAAAGTCGCCCCCAAGGGTATATGAGACATGGCCAAACCATGTAATGGCTCGCTTAATCCTAGAGCAAAGTGTAGGGCCTTCTTCTGAGCTGTATTAACCAAGTCTAAATTGACACGAGCCAGTTGATTAAACTTATCTATGTATTCCCTAATCGTCATGTCCCCTTGCTTCAGTGATAAGAATCTCAGTCCAAACCTTCCTCTAAAGTCATCCCAAGTCTCAATTGGCATGGTCGCGGTGGTGACTACCCACCAACGTGCAGCTTCTTCCTTTAGCAACCATACCGCTAATAAAACTTTCCTGCGGTCACCTATATCAAGGGAGGCTAAAAGATCTTCGGTCTCTTTCAACCAATTCCCTGCTTCTACAAAAGTCTCTGTTCCATTAAAATTCTTGCCACCCATCCTCTTAAAGTTCTTGCAAGTTTCCGCAAAATCCGCCTGTGGAGGCTGAGGGGGAAGAGGAACATCAGCTACGGGAGGAGGAGGAGGAGGAACAGCGGCCTCGACTGGGGAGACAACATTAGGGACACCCGGGACCGGTGCCGTGACTTCCAAGCACCTACGAAACCAATCGGGTATCGTTACTCCTTCGGGCAAGATGAGATTATCAGACATGCTGGAAACGAAAAGAAAAGAGTTCAAGCGAGGAGTCAAAGAATAGTGCTAATGGCTTTTGGGGAATAGCCTTTTAAAAACAACTAGACTTTTCTTTGGAAAATACTTTATACTTGGTTTTGAAAATAGTTTTTCAAAAGTTTTTAAAACCTTTTTATCCCTTCTCGTAAACCATATGCTCTGATACCAAATGTAACACCCCACCTCCGCCAGGGTCACTCGCAAAGGAATGCACTAGCTTTGGAGGGGTATTTATTGGTAAACATGCATAATGATATAGCAAGGCAGGACATGACATATATATATATATATGTAAATAAACAGAGTAAGTAAATAAAACAGCGGAAGATTTAAAACCATTTCAAAACACAAGTCTGGTACATCAGAATGTCAATTTCCCAAAATTACAAGTCTGGATAAATACATCATTTGATAAACTGAAAATACATAAGTACTATCCCCAAATAAGAGTGATAAACCATAGCGGCTCAAGTCCAAAGCATACTTGAGCTATCCAAGGAAGCAGCTAAAATCCAAGCTAGGCTCCAGTATTCCCTCCCTGAGAACCTGGGGGGGGGGGGGGGGGAAACGGAAGGAAAGAGGCGAAACAAAACGGGTCAGTCAAAAAGACTGAGTAAGCCCTGCTACGATCAGTCTATAAACTAATAAAGTTAACATCATGATGGAAACTGAGATGATCATAGATAACAACATACTGGCATGGTAAATCAACCACGAGATAGATAGAGGTGTCATCGCATAAACAGAGTTAAGTTTTTGCACCACGGTGTACTAGCAAACCAACATAACAGGTATCGATCCCTTAGCCCAGACTTTGGCCCAATAACATGAAGTGACCTTAATATAAGGTCCAACCCAACGGTCTAGTCGATCGGCTCCCTATAAGCCTAACACGTCAAGTGTTGATGTCCATACGGCCCACATATGGATGTAGGTAGTCCGTGCTGGGCCCACCTTTGGGTGTATCAAGCCCTCGGTTGTCGACCCCGTACACTTAAGCAATAATGCACAGCCCTAACCTACTGGTACCCGTGCCTCGAGTTTGTCCAACATCGGCCTACGTGCACGTCCGTAGCCCGCCGGACCCGCACCGCTGTACCACTCGGCCATCGCCCTTTGGTCGTTTACATCCGTCCAGTAATCGTGCCCCGCCCTAGCCTAGTTTCTAGGGTTGTGATGATACCAAACTGGGATTACTGCCGGAACAGACCCGCCGCTAGGGTTTCCTAAGAGGGTTAAGTGTGATTTAACCCTTCCCTAATCCTGGATTAAACTGGTTAAGTGTGGCTTAACCCCATTCTAATCCCTTGAACTCCCAAATGGATTAAACTAGTTAAGTGTAGCTAACGGTTCACAACTTAACCACATTCTAATCCCTTGAACTCCCAAATGGATTAAACTAGTTAAGTGTAGCTAACGGTTCATAACTTAACCACATTCTAATCCCTTGAACTCCCAAATTGGTTAAGTATTAGTGGACCCTGACTTAACCCTAGTCATGAGGCATTAATTAACTTAATGCACCTTAACCTCTCACATTAGACCTTGTTGTGGTTACTAGTTAAGCCGGGCGGGTCCGGGCAACTTTACACCACAACTTGGTCTAACCTCGGGTCTTGGCACCCTATGACCAACTTCTCACATTGGGTCCTATTGTTTGTAGCCACTAGTTAAGCCGGTCGGTTCCGGGTAGAATTACGCTACAAACTCAACCCAACCTCGAGTTGGCCACACTTATGTTTTCTAAGTGTCATGTCCACTTTATTTCAAAACATAATCACAAGTCAAACAATTACTTGGGTAGACCTAACTTAATAGGTAAATTCCCAAGGGGTAGACCTAACTTAATAGGTAAATTCCCAATCTTATATTTTTATGTATTTTAAGTTTACCCCAAAACCCCCAACGTCATTCTATCGCTTACATATTCGTAGTAACGCATAAAGGATAGGAAGAGGGAACTTGGCACAACATAAACTTGCACAACCGTCATGCATAACATGTTAGACTTGCACAACTTAGCGTAGTGAACTTGCATATTACCATAAAACATGCTCAACATGTTAAATTTGCATAACTTAGCATAATGAACTTGCATATTACCATAATCATGCATAACTTGTCAAACATGCACAACTTGTCATTTTAAACTTGCATAAACATGCACAACTTGTCAAAACATGCACAACTTGTCAAAACATGCACAACTTGTCATTTTAAACTTGCATAAACACGCACAACATGCCAAAACATGCACAACTTGTCAAAACATGCACAACTTGTCATTTTAAACTTGCATAAACATGCACAACTTGCCAAAACATGCACAACTTGTCAAAACATGCACAACTTGTTATTTTAAACTTGCATAAACATGCACAACTTGCCAAAACATGCACAACTTGTCATTTAAAACTTGCATAAACATGCATAACTTATAAATCTTGCAAATCATGGCTTAGTATACATGCATAACTTAATAGATTTGCAAATCATGGCTTAGTACCCTTGCCTAACATGCACAACTCAATAAACATATATAAACCCCAACTTTCATCATACATTAACTTTAGAGTTTCTAAAATGAGGGTAGGAGGGCTTACAATGCCTATGCGGACTCAAATGAGTATAACAAATGCAAGAAACCCCTTATGCAACTAATTAAAACCTCCAAATGCAAGCAAACTTGATCAAGACTCCTCCTTTATGATGCCAATAGAAAAACAAGCCTTTAATGCAAGCTAAGGAGGATCATACAAGCCTAAATATGCTTGTATGCATGGAAAATCACTTAGGAATTAAACTAGGAATTGTATGAAGAGGGTGGAGGCCATGAGAGTTTTGATTTTGCCATAGTTTAGTTACTAGGATGAATAATGAATGATTAAGGGTAGGTTAGGGTCTTATTTTTAGATTAGGTTAGTGATTTGAACCATAGGATTAACCCTAGATTCAATTAGGTCCATCAGATCCCGGAACTCTCTAGAACCAAGCCCCCCTATCAAGCCCAAATCAGAAATGGTGCACCAGGCCAAGTAGCCCGGCCACCCCCTGTCGACAGGGCTGTCGATAGGGCAGTCGACATGCCAAGACCCCTGTCGACAGGCCTGTCGACATGGGGTCCTGGCGGGATTTTTCCCGCCTTGGCCCAGCTGGCCCAATTCTTTAAATTTGAATCTGATTTTAAAACTTGAATTTTCTGAAAACTTCGACGGGCCATATCTGGGCCATACGGACTCCGACTTTCGAAAACTCGGACTCTATTTCGCGTATTTTTCCGAGTCGAACGCAATGGCATAGCCCGTTTCCCTTGATTCCCATTTTATAATTTAATTCTGCCTCAATTTATGTTATAACAGATTATTAGAAATACGGGTTGTTACACTTGTGGTAAATAGTGGGGGCCCATTTCAACCAGTATCCCAAAACGTATCTTTGTGGGCTCGACCCAAGTCGAGGACGGGACACACATACTGGGTTTGACTATAAGAGGCCAAACCAGGGAGCGGTGGCAACGCAAGTCCAACGGGTTTCATATGCGTGTGTGGACCCGGGCTGGTAGGTAAGACGTTGTTGCATCGTGTAGGTATAAGCCGTGCATGTCCGTTGTATCAGGTTGCCACTTTAGGGGAGTGATACACCCCACTGTGGGGCAAGCACGGGTATCTACGAGTTAGGGAGCCGATCGAATAATGGGAAGTAGGGTACACCTAGTGGAGATAGGGGCAGGCGGCACCTATGTAGTCAGCTAGGGGTACGTAAAGCCATTGGGAAAGTTTCTAAGTGAAGCTAAGTGGGATGAATCTTTAGGGTGACTGGTGTGGTGCAGTATAGTGTTTATCCTTTAGTATTTAGGAGCGCCTATAACGTTGCCTTTAGCGATTGTCTATGTCCTTAATCTGCTCATCATAGACATTTTCTTGTTTTCCAGCTTATGCCTTAGTCCAGTTATTTTGGTAATAGTATTGTAGAATTATCATATTCACCAGACTTTATGTCTGACCCCCTCTTTTCCATCCTTTTTCTCCCTTCAGGTCCGCAGGTTGGGCCAAGTTCTGGTGGAGTCTAGTTGGATCGCTTATCTTCTGGAAAGCTTGGACTGCTGAAGTAAAGTCCAGCTTGTTATCTTTCTTTTTAATGGCTATTCATGTATTGGGATTATGTACTTGTTTTATCAAGATAGATATTGTACTTGACATTGAATATGGTGTTATGATGTAATCAAACATGTTTCGACTTCTGCTACAATGAAATAAAGTTTTTGAATTTCCAAGTACTATTTTATATCTGTCTTGTTGTAATTTTACTGTTCTATATTCACTTAAAACCTCCATGGAAGTTAATGCATTCCCTTTGTGAGTGACATTAATGGACGTGGGGTGTTACACGTGGTATCAGAGCATAAGGCTACCAGAACAGATAAAATTTTTTTTTAGAAAAATATTTTTTTTCTCTAAAGTATTTTTGGAAGAAGTGCTTTCAAAAAAAAAAACATGTTATTTAAATAGAGTTTTTATGAAAAACATAATCCCAAATAGCCATATCCTTATCTTTATCTTTCGAATTCTCCATTTTGAATCTTTCCTTTATCGTTTCAGCATGGCTGAAGATCTTAATCTCCCAGAAGTTGTGACGATTCCAGGGTGGTTTAGGAGATACTTGGAGGCTAGGGCCACCACTGCAGGCCCAGCGGATACTCCTCCACCCCTAGTTGCACCCATTCCTCCTCCTCCTCCTCCTCCTCCTCGTGTTGACACTTTTGCAAAGACGTGCAAGGAATTCAAGGCTATGGGAGGAAAAACTTTTCAAGGGACTGAGACGTTTGTGGAGGCCAGAGATTGGCTTAAGGAGACTGAGGAATTGTTGGATATCTTTGAAGTGGAAGATGGGAGGAAAGTCCGTTTAGCTGCTTGGTTAATGAAGGGAGAGGCCTCGTTTTGGTGGGAGGTCACTAACGGGGAACGTCCAGTTGATTCATGGGCGGATTTCAGACGAAGGTTTGAGGCAAAGTTTCTTTCAAGGGCAGAGGAGAACTTAAATATGGAAAAATTCCTGGCACTAAAGCAGGGGAGCTCATCAGTAAAGGAATATGTCAATAAATTTAATCAGTTAGCAAGGTTTGGCTTGGAGTTGGTGAACACGCCAGAGAAGAAAGCTTTGAGGTTCGTTAGAGGCTTGAATGAACCGTTGCAAGGGTTGGCTATGACCCACATCCCTATGGGAGCCACCTTTGAAAAGCTAGTAGAAATGGCACTTATGCATGAGGATAAGGCAGTTGAAAAGAAAGGGGATCAGAAGAAATCCCAACAGCAAAATAAGAAGGGTGGTAAAAACAATAATGGCAAAGGGAAGAAGAAATGCTTCAATTGTGGGACGCCTGGCCATCTCAGCAAAGATTGTAGAAAGAAAAAGAAGACTGGTTGTTTTCATTGTGGAGATGCGGGACATTTAGTGAAGGACTGTCCAAAGAAGGGGCAGAGGGCAGGGTCTACCTCGGGAGGACAGGTGCAGGCTCTTATGGCACCAGGGCAGGCAAGGGGCCAAGTTCAGGCTATTGCGGCCCCACCGCTGCAAGAAAGAGGTAGAACAATTTCTGTTGAAAGCTTAGTTTTTCTGTTTGATCATCCTGTCCGTACCTTATTCGATTCTGGCGCATCTCATTCGTTTATCTCTGCATCATTAGTTGAATCACTGCACTTGAACACCAGTTAGTAGAGGATCCCTTGGTCGTTTCAAATCCAATTGGGGGTTCGGCTCATTTGACCATGATATGTTTGGATTTGAAAATCTCTATACTTAGCGTTGAATTTAGATGTGATGCTTATGCATTGGGCTTCACGGGCTATGGGCTAATTTTAGGAATGGATTGTTTGTCTAGAAATAGGGCCATTCTTGATTGTGAAAGGAGAGTAGTTAGGCTTGTGACTCGCCTTGGTAATGCTCTCGACATCTTTTGTAATCCCATAAATTCCGTTATGCTAAGTTATCTTGAATCGCTTGACGCGTCTGTAGAGAACCTGCGATCGGTAGAAGTGGTCCGGGAATATCCGGATGTGTTTGAGGAGGTGAAGGGCTTACCTCCAAGGCGGGAGATAGACTTTCGAATTTATCTTGTGGATAATGCTAAACCCGTATCTTTGCCAGTGCGCCACATGGCTCCTCGTGAAAGGAGGGAACTCAATAAGCAAATAAAGGAGTTGCTTGAGAAGGGGTTCATAAGACGTAGTATATCGGAGTGGGGTGCTCCAGTAGTTTTTGCCACAAAGGCGGATGGGTCTCTTAGACTTTGTATGGACTATAGAGAACTAAACAAGCTTACTAAAAAGAACCGACACCCACTGCCGAGGATTGATGATCTCTTTGATCAGTTAGTTGGCGCCTCAGTGTTTTTGCAGTTGGACTTAGCCACTGGCTTTCATCAACTGAGAGTGGATGAGGATAGTATAGATAAGACTGCTTTTAGGACTCCTGACGGATTCTATGAATGGCTAGTGATGCCCTTTGGTTTGACAAACGCCCCTGCATATTTTGTTGATTTGATGAGTAGGGTGTTTAGGGAATACCTTAACAAATTCGTGGTAGTCTTTGTGGATGACATCTTAGTCTTTTCTAAGAATAAAGAAGAGCACTCCCTACATCTTAGGGAAGTGTTGGAAACCCTTCGAGCACATAACCTTAAGGCAAAATTTTCTAAGTGTCACTTCTGGAGGAAGGAAGTACGGTTCTTAGGGCACGTGGTTTCCAAAGAAGGGATAGCAGTGGATCCCGCAAAGGTGGTGGCCATCCAAGATTGGAAGGTCCCTAAAAATGCAACCGAAGTAAGAAGTTTCTTGGGGTTGGCTGGCTATTATAGGAAGTTTATCAAAGACTTCGCAAAAATATCAGCTCCATTAACACGGTTAACGAAGAAGAACCTGGTTTTTACGTGGGACAAAGATTGCGATGATGCATTCCAACGTTTAAAGAGAGCCTTAACTTCAGCCCCAGTCTTAGTGCTGCCAGACGGGAATAAACCGTTTACCATCTATACTGATGCTTGTGGGACGGGACTTGGCGCGGTCCTCATGCAAGAGGGAAGAGTAATAGCCTATGGTGGAAGGCAGTTGAGGGTTCATGAAAAGAATTACCCCACGCATGACTTAGAGCTAGCCGCAATTGTTTTCGCGCTTAAGTCTTGGCGTCACTATCTTCTTGGTGAGAAATTCGAACTGTTCACTGACCACAAATCACTAAAATACTTATTCTCTCAGAAGTATTTGAATTTAAGGCAGCAACGGTGGATGGAATTCTTAGCCTCCTACGATTTTGAAATAGCATATACCCCGGGCAAGGGTAACGTGGTGGCAGACGCCTTAAGTAGGAAAAGGTTGTCCTTGAGTCCGTTGTTTGTTGAACGACAAAGCTTAGAATTCATCTCTATGTTTGACTTTAGACCCTCCGTTGACTTAGTACCCGGTTTATTAGCATCCTTGGAGGTTAGACCTACACTTCTAGGACGGGTTGGTGAGGCACAGCAAGACGACCCACGGTTGGTTGAGATAGTAGAAAAGCTCAAAGGGGGGGAGTCGTCAAGCCATCTTCGTAGGTATACCCTAGACGATAAGGGTTGGTTACGAAGGGATAATAGACTTTGTGTACCACAAGACGAAGACTTAAGGAAGGCCATTCTTGATGATGCTCATCGCTCAAAAATGACCATTCATCCCGGCGGGGATAAGATGTACAAAGATATGAAGCGGGTTTTCTTTTGGGCCGGTATGAAAAAGGATGTGGTCGAGTACGTCGCTAGATGCTTGGTGTGCCAACGAGTTAAAGCAGAACAAAAGAAACCCGGTGGGTTGCTTCACCCATTAGAAGTTCCACTATGGAAATGGGAAAGCATCTCAATGGATTTTGTGGATGGATTACCAAGATCAAGGAAGGGTAACACGGGGATTTGGGTTATAGTAGATAGACTTACTAAAAGCGCCCATTTTATTCCCGTGAAAAGTAAGAGGACTACTCCGTGGTTGGCTTCTGTATACATTAAGGAGATAGTTCGTTTGCATGGTATTCCTTCTAGTATAGTAAGCGACCGTCACCCCATCTTTACTAGCGAATTTTGGAAGAGTTTACAAGAGGCGGTAGGGACTCAGCTATGTTTGAGCACCGCATATCATCCTCAGACAGACGGCCAGACCGAGAGGGTGAATCGCATTCTAGAGGATCTTTTAAGGCTTTGTATCCTAGACTTTGGGGGTACAGGGGAAGAGCACCTTCCGTTAGTAGAATTCGCATATAATAATAGCTTTCAGTCTAGAATTGGCATGGCACCTTTCGAAACTCTTTATGGAAGGCCTTGCCGTTCGCCAACATGTTGGTGGGAATCTACCGATAAAATCCTACTTATGCCCGATATGGTTAGGGAAACCTCGGAGAAGATTGAGTTGATTCGAAGGAGGATGAAAGTAGCACAAGATAGGCAAAAATCGTATGCTGATAAGAGGAGGACAGATCTTGAGTTTGACATTGGGGACATGGTATTTATCAAAGTATCTCCGTTACAGAATGTTGTTCGCTTTGGGTCCTTGGGGAAATTAGCACCAAGGTTTGTAGGGACGTTTCCTGTAAAAAACAGGATTGGGAAGATGGCATATAGGGTGGAGTTGCCTGAGAAACTTAGTGGAGTACACGACGTATTCCATGTATCACATTTGAGGAAGTGTTTGCACAAGACCGCGGAGGTGGTAGAGCCGAGCTTGCTTAAAGAGGTGGAAATAGAGCGTGATGCAACAATTAGACGAGCTCCTACATGCATTCTTGGGTCGGAGATCAAAAAGTTGAGGAATCGAGAGGTCAGACTGGTTAAAGTGCAATGGGGAGATGATGAGAGCAACGCGACTTGGGAGACAGAAGAGAAGATGCGTTCGTTGTACCCTTTTCTTTTTGAGGGTATGTCTTTTAATTTCTCCTTTATCACTTAGATTATCTTATCTTATCTTTAGTATGTCCTCTCATTAGTATCTTTGACCTTTAGTTAGGATAATCCTATGGCTGAAACATGTGTTTGAGACATGTTATATATGATGGATGCAAAATGGATGCAAGTGTTTGCTAGTGGTTGCTCGTGGATGCATATATACACACACTTTAGGCACTAGATCGGCTCAGTCACTACATATTGCATATTGCATATATATGGATGTATTTAGTAAAATGGATGAACGATGGTTGTATTATCATGTGGATGCTGCATTCAGATGATGGTTGTGCACGCATATAGAAGTATTATGTAGCATTAAGAATCTTTTGCATACATAATGGATGCATGGCACGATCATAGTTGCATTAAGGAGGTCAACTGAATCAGTGGACCGCCTGATTTTGCATTAGATACGGACATATACACACACTGTGCATTTAAACATGAAAGCATTAGAAGTCTGTAAGGACAATGGATGCCTGTGTATGATGGATGAGTAGATGGACGTTTGGATGGTAGGATATACATTCTTCCAGACTTGAAGATTTCGGGGACGAAATCCTAAAAGGAGGGGAGAATGTAACACCCCGAATTTTCTATTAACACTAAAGTTGCTAAAATATTAATAAGTGTGTAAGAGGGGGGATGTATCTAATATGAATATAAAAGTGTGTAAGAGAGGGGATGTATCTAATATGAATATAATAATATTAATAAGTGTGTAAGAGAGGGGATGTATCTAATATGAATATAAAAATATTAATAAGTGTGTAAAAGGGGGGGATGTATCTAATGTGTACATTGTAGAATATATATATATATATATATATATATATATATATATACATATATGGGCAGTTAATGCAAACATGAATAGAAGTTTATTAATTTGCTGAGTGTTTGCTGAGTCACTTCTGACTCATTGCTGAGTCAACAAGATAAACCCCATCTTGTCTGAACGGCTGCGGTTATTTCTAGGTTAAATCTAATGGCCTAAATGCATTCTAAAATCTATAAATAAGTGGGTAGACCCTAAACCTAAATCACTTGTAAAATTATAGAAGCTACCGTCATGCTGCTGCCATGGAGTTCAGCATAGCCGTCACAAACTAAGAAGAGGAAGCCTAATCATCTACAACTAAATCTACACAAATCAAATCAAAAGATCTCTCTTTCTCTAATTCTTTTCTTTTGTTGGTGAGTATGATGATTCTCACAAGACTATTACAAACTAATTTGACTCATTTATGAATGGATCACAAGAAAGTGATGTGATTTGTAATTGTAAATTCTATATATTGTGGATCTCTTATTATGTTATTATGTTGTCGTATGATGTAAATTATATATGCTATGTCATGCTATGTTGTAAATTCTCTTATGCTATGTCGTGCTATGTTGAGAATCATGTCAAGCTATGTTATACTATCATACTATGCCATGTTATAAATCATGCTATATTATGTTGTAAAATCATGATGTTGTTGGAACATGCTTAAAGTTATGTTTTTTTTTAATTTAAATGGATCTTGTTTATGGGAATTTGCCTATTAGGTTAGGTGTACCCATAAACTTGAAACTATAATTAAATAAAACTTGATTATGGGAATTTGCCTATTGAGTTACCCATATAAAACCATGTTGTTAAAAAATTAGATGATGTTGATTCACACATGTTCATATGTAAGTTTATGAAAATTGATTGAGATTATATTAGGTGAATTTTGAACAAGTTGACACCTTTAGGTCCATGACATGTATAATCTATGCAAGTTGGACATATGCAAGTTTCACCCCTTATTATGATTCATTTGGTCACATATACATGTTGTTATTATGATAATCTCTTTTATGCTATGAGTTAGGCTATTCGAGTCTAACATATATTTTGCGAATAAACGTTCAAACGTGGGGTAGGGGTAATATTAGGAATTAATAAATTGGGTGCAATTTTGTAAGATTTTGCATACCATGAATGGATGTCCATAATTGAGTCAATTATGGACATTGTTAAAAATTGGAAGTAATTAATAATTCAAGTAGGGAATTATTAAAATTGGGGGAAAGTGGATTATTATTAATAATCAATGCTTAGGACACGAGGTTGGACCCGTTTGTGATGTAAACCTGCCCGGACCAGCCCGGCAAATCCAGTAGTCACAAATGTCGGCCCAATGTGAGAGGTCCTAGGCCCAAACTAAAGCATAACAGTTGTAAAGACACGAGGTTAGACTCTTTTATGGTGTAAGACTGCCCGGACCTGCCCGACAAATCCAGCTTCCATAAATGCCAGTCTAATGTGAGAGGTCTTTATGAGGTTATGGCCTTAATGAACTAAGAAATACTTAACCAGATAATCATGTAAGGTGGGCATGGGGGTTAAGTAGGTGCCTTGGGTGGCATGAGGAATCTGGTGGTTGCCTTTAGAGGCATTTGAAATACGATTAGACATAACCAAACACACATGTAAATGAACATGACTAAGTGGGTTAAGTGGGATGGACTAATGGGGACAAGCTTAGGTGGAATGCTTGTGGTAAATAGTGGGGGCCCATTTCAACCAGTATCCCAAAACGTATCTTTGTGGGCTCGACCCAAGTCGAGGACGGGACACGCATACTGGGTTTGACTATAAGAGGCCAAAACAGGGAGCGGTGGCAACGCAAGTCCAACGGGTTTCATATGCGTGTGTGGACCCGGGCTGGTAGGTAAGACGTTGTTGCATCGTGTAGGTATAAGCCGTGCATGTCCGTTGTATCAGGTTGCCACTTTAGGGGAGTGATACACCCCACTGTGGAGCCAGCACGGGTATCTACGAGTTAGGGAGCCGATCGAATAATGGGAAGTAGGGTACACCTAGTGGAGATAGGGGCAGGCGGCACCTATGTAGTCAGCTAGGGGTACGTAAAGCCATTGGGAAAGTTTCTAAGTGAAGCTAAGTGGGATGAATCTTTAGGGTGACTGGTGTGGTGCAGTATAGTGTTTATCCTTTAGTATTTAGGAGCGCCTATAACGTTGCCTTTAGCGATTGTCTATGTCCTTAATCTGCTCATCATAGACATTTTCTTGTTTTCCAGCTTATGCCTTAGTCCAGTTATTTTGGTAATAGTATTGTAGAATTATCATATTCACCAGACTTTATGTCTGACCCCCTCTTTTCCATCCTTTTTCTCCCTTCAGGTCCGCAGGTTGGGCCAAGTTCTAGTGGAGTCTAGTTGGATCGCTTATCTTCTGGGAAGCTTGGACTGCTGAAGTAAAGTCCAGCTTGTTATCTTTCTTTTTAATGGCTATTCATGTAATGGGATTATGTACTTGTTTTATCAAGATAGATATTGTACTTGACATTGAATATGGTGTTATGATGTAATCAAACATGTTTTGACTTCTGCTACAATGAAATAAAGTTTTTGAATTTCCAAGTACTATTTTATATCTGTCTTGTTGTAATTTTACTGTTCTATATTAACTTAAAACCTCCATGGAAGTTAATGCATTCCCTTTGTGAGTGACAATAATGGACGTGGGGTGTTACATTAATCTTCTTCATAGGAGTGCTAATCAACAAGTTGTGAGTTTCTATGCCTTTAGCAAGCAATTGCTAAACTAATTATGATAGGATATAATGAGGTTATGGTTATGTATGTGGATTAATGCAAGTTATGTTATCATATGCTATGTGTTCATGATGTTATGCAAGTTATGCAAGTCATATGCTATGTGTTTGTAACACCCCGTATTTTCTGTGAACTTAAGAATTACAAATTTGAGTATAATTAAAATATAAAATCAGAATCAAGGGAAACGGGCTGTGCCATTGCGTTCGTCTCGGAAAAATACACGAAATAGAGTCCGAAATTTCGTAAATCGGAGACCATATTACCAAGTTATGGCCTTCCAAAGTTCAGAAAAAAATTAAATAGCACAGACCAGGTCGACCAGGGAGTCGACCCTAGAGTCGACCTGCCCCCAGGTGGTCGACCCTAGAGTCGACCTGCCCCCAGGGGGTCGACCCTAGTGTCGACCTTGGGGTCGACCTGCCTCCGGAATCTGCTTTTCTGCCTGGGTGCGTTCTGATGTATCTGGTCTCGTTTTCTGTCTAGATTCGTCTGCCTAAACCTATTTAAATAGCCTCAAACCCAGCCTTCTCTGCACACAATTCTATTCTGCTTCTACTCTGCCTCTGTTCTAAATTAAAAATAAAAATGGCGTTGCTACTCTGCTGGAATCAAAACTAGAAGACAATCAACATCAACCTAAATTCAATTAGAGATTAGAGCTTCTGCAACGGTTCTACAACAACTAGAGTTCTTTCTATAATCCAATTAAGGCAAGTACAGTTATTCTCCGCTATAAACGTTAATTCTGATCGTGACATGAATTAAAAATCTGAATCTGAGGTTATATCTGTTCTATTTGGACCTATCTTATTTTGTATCTCTTTCCTCTTTCTGTTCTATAGCCAGGCTACCACGAGCCTGAGCCAATCTCATAAGAGATCAACATACGCTAAAATGTTTGGGACAATCAAACGAATGTGCATAAATTGGGCATGACCGATATGTGATTGATTTGAGGAAAGAACATAGGTTGGATTTGGAACTTAGAACATAAATCTAAGGCATAATTGGACTAATATGTGACTGATTTGAGTATATAAACTAGATCTAGATCTGTGCATATATGACTGTTTGGGATTATCATATGATAATACATAACTTGCAAATCTGGAATATTAAGATCTGAACTAAAACACATATCATATGTTAGATCTAGATCCTTGGGCATATTTTATAACGGATTATGACTTAGGTGTGAAGATCCATATTAAGATTTGATAACTATCAAGTGTGAATAACACCTAAGTAGGAGATTTTTGAATATATGACATGCATTGAAATAGATGGCTATAGTTGGTATAATTTATACGTGAATCTTTTGTACTAGGCAAGTGGAACTAAATTAGGACATGTAAACTATGACCATAATCTGTGACACGCAAATTCAATGTAAACGTAGGATATATGATCCTAGTGTGAATCATGACCACTATTTAGGCATGCAAATTTAGGCCAAATTTATAATTAGGCAAGATATGTGAAACTTTAAGGAATGATGAAAATCAGTTATAATTGCCTAATTTTCTAGTTATGCTATATTTGCCTAATCTGATAGTTTTATTATATCGCCTAATCTGCTAGTTCTGTTATATTGCCAAATCGGCCAGTTCTGCGTCTACTGCCTAGTTTACTAGATCTATTCATCTACTGGATCTATCATCCGCTAAGTCTGGTTAAAATGCCTAAATCTGTTAAATTTATTTGTTTAAATGCCTAACCTGTTATATGCCAAAATCTGCTAAGTTGCTAAATCTGTTAAATCCGTTAAGTCATATAATCTGGAAAATTTGTTATCTGCTAAAATCTATTATCTGCTAAAATCTGTTATCTGCTGTGTTGATATAATCATCCTGTTATTGATATAATCTGAATTGGCATATATATTGGGCATGCGCATAAACGGTAAATTATTAATTAATTGGCCACAAAGATAAACGTGACTAACTCGAGGTTTGAATGAGTTTGCGGCGTAATTCTGCCCGGAACCGCCCGGCACATCCAGTGGCCACAAACAATAGGTTCTAATGTGAGAAGTTAGTCGTAACCTGCTTAAGACACGAGGTTAGGTCTGGCTTGTGGCAGAAGTCTGCCCGGAACCGCCCGGCCCATCCAGCGGCCACAAGCTAGCGACCTAATGTGAGAGGTCTGCAAATATAAGATAAGAATGAAGTCTAAAATGTATTGGGGAAAAAAGGGTTAAACCAACTGGATTAATAGGTGTAGTAAACCCGTCCAGGAATCTGTAGGCCCAATACAAAGTTAGACAAATCTGAAAAATCCGTACATCTGATCTGTTAGTCTGAAAACTTGTTAACTTAATCTGTGAACTAGTAAATCTGAATTCTATATGTCTGAACTTGTAAACAAGTTAATCTGAAATCTGTTAGTCTGGGGACACAAGGTTAGGAGGGGAATTACTTGTGTCATCTGTTGTTTGGGACCCATTTTAGTCAGTAACCCTTTCTGGTATCAAAACTTCGACCCAATAGTAAGTAGGGTCCGGGCACGCTTATTGAACTAATTATAAGCGGTTCATTCTGATAATGGCGAGGGGTGTTGATGTTGCGTTCCAACCGGGTCATGTGCGTGCATGGATCCCGGTCTACCTCTGAGGATGTAAGACGTCGTGACATCTGTAAATAGGTCTGTGCCAATTGGTTGTCACTTTAGGGAGTGATACACCCTACTGTGGGCCGACACATGATATTTATGTATTAGGGAGCCGATCGCTTGGGGTAGGGTTTTAGGGTACACTTAGTTCTGTCTATTTCTGTTGGTACCGTCTATATTCTGTTGGGTGGTAACACCTGTCTGTTTCTGTTTGGTACCGTCTGTTCGGGTGGTAAAGGCCCATTTCTAGTGTACACCTAATTCTACATTCTGTTTCCGTAGGGATTAATCTGTTTCTGCTTCTGTCTGTTTCTGATCGGGTAGTAAAGGCCCATTATTAGCATTCTGTTTCTGTTAAATTATTCTGTACCCGTTCCTGCTTCAGTATAGACATTAGGGTGACACCTAATTCTATTATACTAGTATTAGTGCAGAGAAGTGTAAAGCAATAGTTTATGTCATTCTGTTCTTCTGTTATATCTGCTACACCTGTTACAGTTATCCCTCATCCAGTTTTATGTTCATGTCATATTATTATTATTATTATCTGTTCATATGTTGAAAGTCACTGGACTTGCCAGACTTTTTGTCTGACCCTTGTTGTTTCGCCTCCTTTCTTCCGTTCCCCCCCCCCCAGGTTATCTAAGGAGGGAATACTTTAGCTTGATTCGGATTTCTCTTTGCTTCAAGTGCTTAAAGTACGGCCTGGCTCTGTATAGCTTCCGTACCATGGGGATTATGATTTTAAACCATGCATTTTGAAGGCTTTTGTACAAGACTGATATTTTGTACTTGAATTCTGAGATTTGAAAGGATGTAACCATATTGATTTCTGTTTCCGTTGTAATAAAGTTAAAAATTTTCAAGTACTGTTTTATCTGTCTTGTAAGTTTCTGTTCTGTTTACTAAAATGCTCCACCAAAGTTAAGGCATTCCCTTTGTGAGTGACCTTAACGGAGGTGGGGTGTTACACTTGGTATCAGAGCTGAAGGTTACCGGATTTGATAAAGAATTTTTGAAAACTATTTTCAAAAAGGTTTTGAAAAGGAAGTATTTTCAAAAGTAAAGCTTATTTTGAAAAACATATTCCCCTAAGCCATATATCTATCTTTTGATCCTCTGCTTGAATCCTTGTTTCCTTCTTTCTTGAGTCTCTGGGGCTCCCGGCTTTCTGGGAGGTAACCTCGTCGAAGGGCAAAGTAGTGCCCGACTTCCATCGATAGCTGTAGTAGTTTCACCTGCGGCTAGTTTTCTTTAAAGCTTTGAAGGATTTTTCCGGGCGATGGAGGCAGCTTTCGAGGGATTGGTCAACGTGTTACACAAGGATAGTAAAGATGAGAATGATGAGGTTTGGCTAAGGAGCACAACCCAAAGGTGAGAAACACATATAGACTTAGTTCACAATGGAGGCAAAAGGGAAACACAAAAGAAGGAAGGAAAGTTTGAAGATAAGGAGGAGGAAAGTGTTTTACCTATGGAAGCTCGACTCATCTGATTAAGGATTACAGAAAGAGGAAGGGGAGGGTGCTTTCTTCAACTGTGGTGAGATGGGGCACTTTACTAGGGACTGCCCGAAGAAACGAAGGCAAGGACAGAGGACAGGACCAACTTCTGGAGGGTAGGTAAACACTCTCAAGGCTAGTGGATAGGATAGAAACAGGGAAAATTTCTGTATAAGGTTTAATATTCTTTCTGATTCTGTACTTGATACTCTGCACTTGAATACTAGTATTGTTTTTGATTCTGCTGTAGACTCAGACCCATAAAGGGTATGACTCATCTGTTTTAAGTTAAGGTTTGAGGGATATATGTGTTAGGCGTCAAATATGACGCATATATTCTGAGTTTTTGTGGGATATGATTTTATCATGCTTAGCATGTGAAGAATCATTAGGGAACCTGATCTGTACCAATAGTCTGTAAATATCTGAATACTTCTGATAAGATTTCCAGTTTTGACATTGTTTAAAGAGGATAACCCTCTGGGTGTCAATCTGATATTGATTTCGGTCTTCGGGGTTGACACTTAGGGGAATTATTTTCTCAACCAATGTCTGATAGGAATCAAGTCTTTGTTTTATCTGTACTCGCTTCCATCACTCGACTGTATCCTATCGATCGAGTGTTCAACTTATAGATAGGAATCCTAATGGGTGTAAACATGTGTTTGAGACATGTTATGTTTGATGGTTGCAAGTGGATGCAAGTGGTTGCTAATGGTTGCTCGTGGACGCATATACACACACTAGGCACTAGATCGGCTCGAAAACGCTCTCATACTGCATATGGATGTGTGAGCATTTTAAATTTTATGGATGCAAAATGGTTGAATTAGCACATGGATGTTGCATATGAGTGCATGGTTGTGCACTCATATAGAAATGATATGTATCAAATAGGAAAATTGCATACATATTGGACTCATGGCACTGACATAATTCGCATTAAGGAGGTCAACTGAATCAGTAGACCGCCTGATCTTTGCATTAGATAAGGAACATATACACACACTTTTGCAAATTTTCATATAGCACTAGAAATTTCTAAGGACAATGGATGCTTGTGGATGATGACTGAGTAGATGAGTGATTGGATGGTAGGACACATTCTTCTTAACTTGAAGATTTCGGGGACGAAATCCTTTAAGGAGGGGAGAATGTAACACCCCGTATTTTCTGTGAACTTAAGAATTACAAATCTGAGTATAATTAAAATATAAAATCAGAATCAAGGGAAACGGGCTGTTCCATTGCGTTCGTCTCGGAAAAATACGCGAAATAGAGTCCGAAATTTCGTAAATCGGAGTCCATATGACCAAGTTATGGCCTTCCAAAGTTCAGAAAAAAATTAAACAGCACAGACCAGGTCGACTGGGGAGTCGACCCTAGAGTCGACCTGCCCCCAGGGGGTCGACCCTAGAGTCGACCTGCCCCCAGGGGGTCGACCCTAGAGTCGACGCTAGAGTCGACCTGCCCCCGGGGGTCGACCCTAGTGTCGACCTGGGGGTCGACCTGCCTCCCGAATCTGCTTTTCTGCCTAGGTGCGTTCTGATGTATCTGGTCTCGTTTTCTGTCCAGATTCGTCTGCCTAAACCTATTTAAACAGCCTCAACCCAGCCTTCTCTGCACACAATTCTATTCTACTTCTAGTCTGCCTCTGTTCTAAATTAAAAATAAAAATGGCGTTGCTACTCTGCTGGAATCAAAACTAGAAGACAATCAACATCAACCTAAATTCAATTTGAGATTAGAGCTTCTGCAACGGTTCTACAACAACTAGAGTTCTTTCTTTAATCCAATTAAGGCAAGTACAGTTATTCTCCGCTATAAACGTTAATTCTGATTGTGACATGAATTATAAATCTGAATCTGAGGTTATATCTGTTCTGTTTGGACCTATCTTATTTTGTATCTCTTTCCTCTTTCTGTTCTATAGCCAGGCTACCACGAGCCTGAGCCAATCTCATAAGAGATCAACATACGCTAAAATGTTTGGGACAATCAAACGAATGTGCATAAATTGGGCATGACAGATATGTGATTGATTTGAGGAAAGAACATAGGTTGGACTTGGAACTTAGAACATAAATCTAAGGCATAATTGGACTAATATGTGACTGATTTGAGTATATAAACTAGATCTAGATCTGTGCATATATGACTGTTTGGGATTATCATATGATAATACATAACTTGCAAATCTGGAATATTAAGATCTGAACTAAAACACATATCATATGTTAGATCTAGATCCTTGGGCATATTTTATAACGGATTATGACTTAGGTGTGAAGATCCATATTAAGATTTGATAACCATCAAGTGTGAATAACACCTAAGTAGGAGATTTTTGAATATATGACATGAATTGAAATAAATGGCTATAGTTGGTATAATTTATACGTGAATCTTTTGTACTAGGCAAGTGGAACTAAATTAGGACATGTAAACTATGACCATAATCTGTGACATGCAAATTCAATGTAAACGTAGGATATATGATCCTAGTGTGAATCATGACCACTATTTAGGCATGCAAATTTAGGCCAAATTTATAATTAGGCAAGATATGTGAAACTTTAAGGAATGATGAAAATCAGTTATAATTTCCTAATTTTCTAGTTCTGCTATATTTTCCTAATCTGATAGTTTTATTATATCGCCTAATCTGCTAGTTCTGTTATATTGCCAAATCTGCCAGTTCTGCTCTACTGCCTAGTTTACTAGATCTATTCATCTACTGGATCTGTCATCCGCTAAGTCTGGTTAAAATGCCTAAATCTGTTAAATTTATTTGTTTAAATGCCTAACCTGTTATATGCCAAAATCTGCTATGTTGCTAAATCTGTTAAATCCGTTAAGTCATATAATCTGGAAAATCTGTTATCTGCTAAAATCTATTATCTGCTAAAATCTGTTATCTGCTGTGTTGATATAATCATCCTGTTATTGATATAATCTGAATTGGCATATATATTGGGCATGCGCATAAACGGTAAATTATTAATTAATTGGCCGCAAAGATAAACGTGACTAACTCGAGGTTTGAATGAGTTTGCGGCGTAATTCTGCCCGGAACCGCCCGGCACATCCAGTGGCCGCAAACAATAGGTTTTAATGTGAGAAGTTAATCATAACCTGCTTAAGACACGAGGTTAGGTCTGGCTTGTGGCAGAAGTCTGCCCGGAACCGCCCGGCCCATCCAGCGGCCACAAGCTAGCGACCTAATGTGAGAGGTCTGGGCATTAATAGTTAATTAATGCAAATATAAGATAAGAATGAAGTCTAAAATGTATTGGGGAAAAAAGGGTTAAACCAGCTGGATTAATAGGTGTAGTAAACCCGTCCAGGAATCTGTAGGCCCAATACAAAGTTAGACAAATCTGAAAAATCTGTACATCTGATCTGTTAGTCTGAAAACTTGTTAACTTAATCTGTGAACTAGTAAATCTGAATTCTATATGTCTGAACTTGTAAACAAGTTAATCTGAAATTGTTAGTCTGGGGACACAAGGTTAGGAGGGGAATTACTTGTGTCATCTGTTGTTTGGGACCCATATTAGTCAGTAACCCTTTCTGGTATCAAAACTTTGACCCAATAGTAAGTAGGGTCCGGGCACGCTTATTGAACTAATTATAAGCGGTTCATTCTGATAATGGCGAGGGGTGTTGATGTTGCGTTCCAACCGGGTCATGTGCGTGCATGGATCCCAGTCTGCCTCTGAGGATGTAAGACGCCGTGACATCTGTAAATAGGTCTGTGCCAATTGGTTGTCACTTTAGGGAGTGATACACCCTACTGTGGGCCGACACATGATATTTATGTATTAGGGAGCCGATCGCTTGGGGTAGGGTTTTAGGGTACACTTAGTTCTGTCTATTTCTGTTGGTACCGTATATATTCTGTTGGGTGGTAACACCTGTCTGTTTCTGTTTGGTACCGTCTGTTCGGGTGGTAAAGGCCCATTACTAGTGTACACCTAATTCTACATTCTGTTTCCGTAGGGATTAATCTGTTTCTGCTTCTTTCTGTTTCTGATTGGGTAGTAAAGGCCCATTATTAGCATTCTGTTTCTGTTAAATTATTCTGTACCCATTCCTGCTTCAGTATAGACATTAGGGTGACACCTAATTCTGTTATACTAGTATTAGTGCAGAGAAGTGTAAAGCAATAGTTTATGTCATTCTGTTCTTCTGTTATATCTGCTACACCTGTTACAGTTATCCCTCATCCAGTTTTATGTTCATGTCATATTATTATTATTATCTGTTCATATGCTGAAAGTCACTGGACTTGCCATACTTTTTGTCTGACCCTTGTTGTTTCGCCTCCTTTCTTCCGTTTCCCCCCCCCTCCCCCGGTTATCCAAGGAGGGAATACTTTAGCTTGATCCGGATTTCTCTTTGCTTCAAGTGCTTAAAGTATGGCTTGGCTCTGTATAGCTTCCGTTCCATGGGGATTATGATTTTAAACCATGCATTTTGAAGGCTTTTGTACAAGATTGATATTTTGTACTTGAATTCTGAGATTTGAAAGGATGTAACAATATTGATTTCTGTTTCCGTTGTAATAAAGTTAAAAATTTTCAAGTACTGTTTTATCTGTCTTGTAAGTTTCAGTTCTGTTTACTAAAATGCTCCACCAAAGTTAAGGCATTCCCTTTGTGAGTGACCTTAACGGAGGTGGGGTGTTACACTTGGTATCAGAGCTGAAGGTTACCGGATTTGATAAAGAATTTTTGAAAACTATTTTCAAAAAGGCTTTGAAAAGGAAGTATTTTCAAAAGTAAAGCTTATTTTGAAAAACATATTCCCCTAAGCCATATATCTATCTTTTGATCCTCTGCTTGAATCCTTGTTTCCTTCTTTCTTGAGTCTCTGGGGCTCCCGGCTTTCTGGGAGGTAACCTCGTCGAAGGGCAAAGTAGTGCCCGACTTCCATCGATAGCTGTAGTAGTTTCACCTGCGGCTAGTTTTCTTTAAAGCTTTGAAGGATTTTTCCGGGCGATGGAGGCAGCTTTCGAGGGATTGGTCAACGTGTTACACAAGGATAGTAAAGATGAGAATGATGAGGTTTGGCTAAGGAGCACAACCCAAAGGTGAGAAACACATATAGACTTAGTTCACAATGGAGGCAAAAGGGAAACACAAAAGAAGGAAGGAAAGTTTGAAGATAAGGAGGAGGAAAGTGTTTTACCTATGGAAGCTCGACTCATCTGATTAAGGATTACCAAAAGAGGAAGGGGAGGGTGCTTTCTTCAACTGTGGTGAGATGGGGCACTTTACTAGGGACTGCCCGAAGAAACGAAGGCAAGGACAGAGGACAGGACCAACTTCTGGAGGGTAGGTAAACACTCTCAAGGCTAGTGGATAGGATAGAAACAGGGAAAATTTCTGTAGAAGGTTTAATATTCTTATCTGGTTATGGAGTTAAGACTCTTTCTGATTCTGTACTTGATACTCTGCACTTGAATACTAGTATTGTTTTTGATTCTGCTGTAGACTCAGACCCATAAAGGGTATGACTCATCTGTTTTAAGTTAAGGTTTGAAGGATATATGTGTTAGGCGTCAAATATGACGCATATATTCTGAGTTTTTGTCGGATATGATTTTATCATGCTTAGCATCTGAAGAATCATTAGGGAACCTGATCTGTACCAGTAGTCTGTAAATATCCGAATACTTCTGATAAGATTTCCAGTTTTGACATTGTTTAAAGAGGGTAACCCTCTGGGTGTCAATCTGATGTTGATTTCGGTCTTCGGGGTTGACACTTAGGGGAATTATTTTCTCAACCAATGTCTGATAGGAATCAAGTCTTTGTTTTATCTGTACTCGCTTCCATCACTCGACTGTATCCTATCGATCGAGTGTTCAACTTATAGATAGGAATCCTAATGGGTGTAAACATGTGTTTGAGACATGTTATGTTTGATGGTTGCAAGTGGATGCAAGTGGTTGCTAGTGGTTGCTCGTGGACGCATATACACACACTAGGCACTAGATCGGCTCGAAAACGCTCTCATACTGCATATGGATGTGTGAGCATTTTAAATTTTTATGGATGCAAAATGGTTGAATTAGCACATGGATGTTGCATATGAGTGCATGGTTGTGCACTCATATAGAAATGATATGTATCAAATAGGAAAATTGCATACATATTGGACTCATGGCACTGACATAATTCGCATTAAGGAGGTCAACTGAATCAGTAGACCGCCTGATCTTTGCATTAGATAAGGAACATATACACACACTTTTGCAAATGTTCATACAGCACTAGAAATTTCTAAGGATAATGGATGCTTGTGGATGATGACTGAGTAGATGAGTGATTGGATGGTAGGACACATTCTTCTTAACTTGAAGATTTCGGGGACGAAATCCTTTAAGGAGGGGAGAATGTAACACCCCGTATTTTCTGTGAACTTAAGAATTACAAATCTGAGTATAATTAAAATATAAAATCAGAATCAAGGGAAACAGGCTGTTCCATTGCGTTCGTCTCGGAAAAATACGCGAAATAGAGTCCGAAATTTCGTAAATCGGAGTCCATATGACCAAGTTATGGCCTTCCAAAGTTTAGAAAAAAATTAAACAGCACAGACCAGGTCGACTGGGGAGTCGACCCTAGAGTCGACCTGCCCCCAGGGGGTCGACCCTAGAGTCTACCCTAGAGTCGACCTGCCCCCAGGGGGTCGACCCTAGTGTCGACCTGGGGGTCGACCTGCCTCCCGAATCTGCTTTTCTGCCTGGGTGCGTTCTGATGTATCTGGTCTCGTTTTCTGTCCAGATTCGTCTGCCTAAACCTATTTAAACAGCCTCAACCCAGCCTTCTCTGCACACAATTCTATTCTACTTCTACTCTGCCTCTGTTCTAAATTAAAAATAAAAATGGCGTTGCTACTCTGCTGGAATCAAAACTAGAAGACAATCAACATCAACCTAAATTCAATTAGAGATTAGAGCTTCTGCAACGGTTCTACAACAACTAGAGTTCTTTCTTTAATCCAATTAAGGCAAGTACAGTTATTCTCCGCTATAAACGTTAATTCTGATTGTGACATGAATTATAAATCTGAATCTGAGGTTATATCTGTTCTGTTTGGACCTATCTTATTTTGTGTCTCTTTCCTCTTTCTGTTCTATAGCCAGGCTACCACGAGCCTGAGCCAATCTCATAAGAGATCAACATACGCTAAAATGTTTGGGACAATCAAACGAATGTGCATAAATTGGGCATGACCGATATGTGATTGATTTGAGGAAAGAACATAGGTTGGACTTGGAACTTAGAACATAAATCTAAGGCATAATTGGACTAATATGTGACTGATTTGAGTATATAAACTAGATCTAGATCTGTGCATGTATGACTGTTTGGGATTATCATATGATAATACATAACTTGCAAATCTGGAATATTAAGATCTGAACTAAAACACATAACATATGTTAGATCTAGATCCTTGGGCATATTTTATAACGGATTATGACTTAGGTGTGAAGATCCATATTAAGATTTGATAACTATCAAGTGTGAATAACACCTAAGTAGGAGATTTTTGAATATATGACATGCATTGAAATAGATGGCTATAGTTGGTATAATTTATACGTAAATCTTTTGTACTAGGCAAGTGGAACTAAATTAGGACATGTAAACTATGACCATAATCTGTGACATGCAAATTCAATGTAAACGTAGGGTATATGATCCTAGTGTGAATCATAACCACTATTTAGGCATGCAAATTTAGGCCAAATTTATAATTAGGCAAGATATGTGAAACTTTAAGGAATGATGAAAATCAGTTATAATTGCCTAATTTGCTAGTTCTACTATATTTGCCTAATCTGATAGTTTTATTATATCGCCTAATCTGCTAGTTCTGTTATATTGCCTAATCTGCCAGTTCTGCTCTACTGCCTAGTTTACTAGATCTATTCATCTACTGGATCTGTCATCCGCTAAGTCTGTTGAAAATGCCTAAATCTGTTAAATTTATTTGTTTAAATGCCTAACCTGTTATATGCCAAAATATGAGTTGCTAAATCTGTTAAATCCGTTAAGTCATATAATCTGGAAAATCTGTTATCTGCTAAAATCTGTTATCTGCTAAAATCTGTTATCTGCTGTGTTGATATAATCATCCTGTTATTGATATAATCTGAATTGGCATATATATTGGGCATGCGCATAAACGGTAAATTATTAATTAATTGGCCGCAAAGATAAACGTGACTAACTCGAGGTTAGAATGAGTTTGCGGCGTAATTCTGCCCGGAACCGCCTGGCACATCCAGTGGCCGCAAACAATAGGTTCTAATGTGAGAAGTTAGTCATAACCTGCTTAAGACACGAGGTTAGGTCTGGCTTGTGGCAGAAGTCTGCCCGGAACCGGCCGGCCCATCCAGCGGCCACAAGCTAGCGACCTAATGTGAGAGGTCTGGGCATTAATAGTTAATTAATGCAAATATAAGATAAGAATGACGTCTAAAATGTATTGGGGGAAAAAGGGTTAAACCAACTAGATTAATAGGTGTAGTAAACCCGTCCAGGAATCTGTAGGCCCAATACAAAGTTAGACAAATCTGAAAAATCTGTACATCTGATCTGTTAGTCTGAAAACTTGTTAACTTAATCTGTGAACTAGTAAATCTGATTTCTGTATGTCTGAACTTGTAAACAAGTTAATCGGAAATCTGTTAGTCTGGGGACACAAGGTTAGGAGGGGAATTACTTGTGTCATCTGTTGTTTGGGACCCATATTAGTCAATAACCCTTTGTGGTATCAAAACTTTGACCCAACAGTAAGTAGGGTCCGGGCACGCTTACTGAACTAATTATAAGTGGTTCATTCTGATAATGGCGAGGGGTGTTGATGTTGCGTTCCAACCGGGTCATGTGCGTGCATGGATCCCGGTCTGCCTCTGAGGATGTAAGACGCCGAGACATCTATAAATAGGTCTGTGCCAATTGGTTGTCACTTTAGGGAGTGATACACCCTACTGTGGGGCCGACACATGATATTTATGTATTAGGGAGCCGATCGCTTGGGGTAGGGTTTTAGGGTACACTTAGTTCTGTCTGTTTCTATTGGTACCGTCTGTTTCTGTTGGGTGGTAACACCTGTCTGTTTCTGTTTGGTACTGTCTGTTCGGGTGGTAAAGGCCCATTACTAGTGTACACCTAATTCTACATTCTGTTTCCGTAGGGATTAATCTGTTTCTACTTCTGTCTGTTTCTGATCGGGTAGTAAAGGCCCATTATTAGCGTTCTGTTTCTGTTAAATTATTCTGTACCCGTTCCTGCTTCAGTATAGACATTAGGGTGACACCTAATTCTATTATACTAGTATTAGTGCAGAGAAGTGTAAAGCAATAGTTTATGTCATTCTGTTCTTCTGTTATATCTGCTACACCTGTTACAGTTATCCCTCATCCAGTTTTATGTTCATGTCATATTATTACTATTATTATCTGTTCATATGTTGAAAGTCACTGGACTTGCCAGACTTTTTGTCTGACCCTTGTTGTTTCGCCTCCTTTCTTCCATTCCCCCGCCCCAGGTTATCTAAGGAGGGAATACTTTAGCTTGATTCGGATTTCTCTTTGCTTCAAGTGCTTAAAGTACGGCCTGGCTCTGTATAGCTTCCGTACCATGGGGATTATGATTTTAAACCATGCATTTTGAAGGCTTTTGTACAAGACTGATATTTTGTACTTGAATTCTGGGATTTGAAAGGATGTAACCATTTTGATTTCTGTTTCCGTTGTAATAAAGATGAAAATTTTCAAGTACTGTTTTATCTGTCTTGTAAGTTTCTGTTCTGTTTACTAAAATGCTCCACCAAAGTTAAGGCATTCCCTTTGTGAGTGACCTTAACGGAGGTGGGGTGTTACACTTGGTATCAGAGCTGAAGGTTACCGGATTTGATAAAGAATTTTTGAAAACTATTTTCAAAAAGGTTTTGACAAGGAAGTATTTTCAAAAGTAAAGCTTATTTTGAAAAACATAGTCCCCTAAGCCATATATCTATCTTTTGATCCTCTGCTTGAATCCTTGTTTCCTTCTTTCTTGAGTCTCTGGGGCTCCCGGCTTTCTGGGAGGTAACCTCGTCGAAGGGCAAAGTAGTGCCCGACTTCCATCGATAGCTGTAGTAGTTTCACCTGCGGCTAGTTTTCTTTAGAGTTTTGAAAGATTTTTCCGGGCAATGGAGGCAGCTTTCGAGGGATTGGTCAACGTGTTACACAAGGATAGTAAAGATGAGAATGATGAGGTTTGGCTAAGGAGCACAACCCAAAGGTGAGAAACTCATATAGACTTAGTTCACAATGGAGGCAAAAGGGAAACACAAAAGAAGGAAGGAAAGTTTGAAGATAAGGAGGAGGAAAGTGTTTTACCTATGGAAGCTCGACTCATCTGATTAAGGATTACCGAAAGAGGAAGGGGAGGGTGCTTGCTTCAACTGTGGTGAGATGGGGCACTTTACTAGGGACTGCCCGAAGAAACGGAGGCAAGGACAGAGGATAGGACCAACTTCTGGAGGGCAGGTAAACACTCTCAAGGCTAGTGGATAGGATAGAAATAGGGAAAATTTCTGTAGAAGGTTTAATTTTCTTATCTGGTTATGGAGTTAAGACTCTTTCTGATTCTGTACTTGATACTCTGCACTTGAATACTAGTATTGTTTCTGATTCTGCTGTAGACTCAGACCCATAAAGGGTATGACTCATCTGTTTTAAGTTAAGGTTTGAGTGATATCTGTGTAAGGCTTCAAATATGACGCATATATTCTGAGTTTTTGTGGGATATGATTTTATCATGCTTAGCATCTGAAGAATCATTAGGGAACCTGATCTATACCAGTAGTCTGTAAATATCTGAATACTTCTGATAAGATTTCCAGTTTTGACATTGTTTAAAGAGGGTAACCCTCTGGGTGTCAATCTGATGTTGATTTCGGTCTTCGGGGTTGACACTTAGGGGAATTATTTTCTCAAACGATGTCTGATAGGAATCAAGTCTTTGTTTTATCTGTACTCGCTTCCATCACTCGACTGTATCCTATCGATCGAGTGTTCAACTTATAGATAGGAATCCTAATGGGTGTAAACATGTGTTTGAGACATGTTATGTTTGATGGTTGCAAGTGGATGCAAGTGGTTGCTAGTGGTTGCTCGTGGACGCATATACACACACTAGGCACTAGATTGGCTCGAAAACACTCTCATACTGCATATGGATGTGTGAGCATTTTAAATTTTTATGGATGCAAAATGGTTGAATCAGCACATGAATGTTGCATATGAGTGGATGGTTGTGCACTCATATAGAAATGATATGTATCAAATAGGAAAATTGCATACATATTGGAATCGTGGCACTGACATAATTCGCATTAAGGAGGTCAACTGAATCAGTAGACCGCCTGATCTTTGCATTAGATAAGGAACATATACACACACTTT
Organism: Allium sativum; assembly: GCA_030737875.1. NCBI lineage: Eukaryota > Viridiplantae > Streptophyta > Magnoliopsida > Asparagales > Amaryllidaceae > Allium > Allium sativum. Next base: position 34,228,053 of record JASFAX010000020.1, on the reverse strand, counting down.
TGCAAATGTTCATACAGCACTAGAAATTTCTAAGGACAATGGATGCTTGTGGATGATGACTGAGTAGATGAGTGATTGGATGGTAGGACACATTCTTCTTAACTTGAAGATTTCGGGGACGAAATCCTTTAAGGAGGGGAGAATGTAACACCCCGTATTTTCTGTGAACTTAAGAATTACAAATCTGAGTATAATTAAAATATAAAATCAGAATCAAGGGAAACAGGCTGTTCCATTTCGTTCGCCTCGGAAAAATACGAGAAATAGAGTCCGAAATTTCGTAAATCGGAGTCCATAGGACCAAGTTATGGCCTTCCAAAGTTCAGAAAAAAAATTAAACAGCACAGACCAGGTCGACTGGGGAGTCGACCCTAGAGTCGACCTGCCCCCAGGGGGTCGACCCTAGAGTTGATCTGCCCCCAGGGGGTCGACCCTAGAGTCGACCTACACCCAGGTGGTCGACCCAAGTGTCGACCCTAGTGTCAACCTGGGGGTCGACCTGCCTCCCGAATCATCTTTTCTGCCTGGGTGCGTTCTGATGTATCTGGTCTCGTTTTCTGTCTAGATTCGTCTGCCTAAACCTATTTAAACAGCCTCAAACCCAGCCTTCTCTGCACACAATTCTATTCTGCTTCTACTCTGCCTCTGTTCGAAATTAAAAATAAAAATGGCGTTGCTACTCCGCTGGAATCCAAACTAGAAGACATTCAACATCAACCTAAATTCAATTAGAGATTAGAGCTTCTGCAACGGTTCTACAAAAATAGAGTTCCTTCTTTAATCCAATTAAGGCAAGTACAGTTATTCTCCGCTATAAACGTTAATTCTGATTGTGACATGAATTATAAATCTGAATCTGAGGTTATATCTGTTCTGTTTGGACCTATCTTATTTTGTATCTCTTTCCTCTTTCGGTTCTATAGCCATTCTACCATGAGCCTGAGCCAATCTCATAAGAGATCAACATATGCTAAAATGTTTGGGACAATCAAATGAATGTGCATAAATTGGGCATGACCGATATGTGATTGATTTGAGGAAAGAACATAGGTTGGACTTGGAACTTAGAACATAAATCTAAGGCATAATTGGACTGATCTGTGACTGATTTGAGTATATAAACTAGATCTAGATCTGTGCATATACGACTGTTTGGGATTATCTTATGATAATACATAACTTGCAAATCTGGAATATTAAGATCTGAACTAAAACACATATCATATGTTAGATCTAGATCCTTGGGCATATTTTATAATGGATTATGACTTAGGTGTGAAGATCCATATTAAGATTTGATAACTATCAAGTGTGAATAACACCTAAGTAGGAGATTTTTGAATATATGACATGCATTGAAATAGATGGCTATAGTTGGTATAATTTATACGTGAATCTTTTGTACTAGGCAAGTGGAACTAAATTAGGACATGTAAACTATGACCATAATCTGTGACATGCAAATTCAATGTAAACGTAGGATATATGATCCTAGTGTGAATCATGACCACTATTTAGGCATGCAAATTTAGGCCAAATTTATAATTAGGCAAGATATGTGAAACTTTAAGGAATGATGAAAATCAGTTACAATTGCCTAATTTGCTAGTTCTGCTATATTTGCCTAATCTGATAGTTTTATTGTATCGCCTAATCTGCTAGCTCTGTTATATTGCCTAATCTGCCAGTTCTGCTCTACTGCCTAGTTGACTAGATCTATTCATCTACTGGATCTGTCATCCGCTAAGTCTGTTGAAAATGCCTAAATCTGTTAAATTTATTTGTTTAAATGCCTAACCTGTTATATGCCAAAATCTGCTAAGTTGCTAAATCTGTTAAATCCGTTAAGTCATATAATCTGGAAAATCTGTTATCTGCTAAAATCTGTTATCTGTTGTGTTGATATAATCATCCTGTTATTGATATAATCTGAATTGGCATATATATTGGGCGTGCGCATAAACGGTAAATTATTAATTAATTGGCCACAAAGATAAACGTGACTAACTCGAGGTTAGAATGAGTTTGCGGCGTAATTCTGCCCGGAACCGCCCGACACATCCAGTGGCCGCAAACAATAGGTTCTAATGTGAGAAGTTAGTCATAACCTGCTTAAGACACGAGGTTAGGTCTGGCTTGTGGCAGAAGTCTGCCTGGAACCGCCCGGCCCATCCAGCGGCCACAAGCTAGCGACCTAATGTGAGAGGTCTGGGCATTAATAATTAATTAATGCAAATCTAAGATAAGAATGACGTCTAAAACGTATTGGGGGGAAAAGGGTTAAACCAACTGGATTAATAGGTGTAGTAAACCCGTCCAGGAATCTGTAGGCCCAATACAAAGTTAGACAAATCTGAAAAATCTGTACATCTGATCTGTTAGTCTGAAAACTTGTTAACTTAATCTGTGAACTAGTAAATCTGAATTCCGTATGTCTGAACTTGTAAACAAGTTAATCTGAAATCTGTTAGTCTGGGGACACAAGGTTAGGAGGGGAATTACTTGTGTCATCTGTTGTTTGGGACCCATATTAGTCAGTAACCCTTTCTGGTATCAAAACTTTGACCCAACAGTAAGTAGGGTCCGGGCACGCTTACTGAACTAATTATAAGCGGTTCATTCTGATAATGGCGAGGGGTGTTGATGGTGCGTTCCAACCGGGTCATGTGTGTGCATGGATCCCGGTCTGCCTCTGAGGATGTAAGACGCCGTGACATCTGTAAATAGGTTTGTGCCAATTGGTTGTCACTTTAGGGAGTGATACACCCTACTGTGGGGCCGACACAGGATATTTATGTATTAATGAGCCGATCGCTTGGGGTAGGGTTTTAAGGTACACTTAGTTCTGTCTGTTTCTGTTGGTACCGTCTGTTTCTGTTGGGTGGTAACACATGTCTGGTTCTGTGTGATACCGTCTGTTCGGGTGGTAAAGGCCCGTTACTAGTGTACACCTAATTCTACATTCTGTTTCGGTAGGGATTAATCTGTTTCTGCTTCTGTCTGTTTCTGATCGGGTAGTAATGGCCCATTATTAGCATTCTGTTTCTGTTAAATTATTCTATACCCGTTCCTGCTTCAGTATAGACATTAGGGTGACACCTAATTCTGTTATACTAGTATTAGTGCAGAGAAGTGTAAAGCAATAGTTTATGTCATTCTGTTCTTCTATTATATCTGCTACACCTGTTACAGTTATCCCTCATCCAGTTTTATGTTCATGTCATATTATTATTATTATCTGTTCATATGCTGAAAGTCACTGGACTTGCCAGACTTTTTGTCCGACCCTTGTTGTTTCGCCTCCTTTCTTCCGTTTCCCCCCCAGGTTATCCAAGGAGGGAATACTTTAGCTTGATCCGGATTTCTCTTTGCTTGAAGTGCTTAAAGTATGGCTTGGCTCTGTATAGCTTCCGTTCCATGGGGATTATGATTTTAAACCATGCATTTTGAAGGCTTTTGTACAAGACTAGTATTTTGTACTTGAATTCTGAGATTTGAAAGGATGTAACCATATTGATTTCTGTTTCCGCTGTAATAAAGTTAAAAATTTTCAAGTACTAGTTTATCTGTCTTGTAAGTTTCTGTTCTGTTTACTAAAATGCTCCACCAAAGTTAAGGCATTCCCTTTGTGAGTGACCTTAACGGAGGTAGGGTGTTACATTGTTCAAGATGTTATGCAAGTTATGTAAGTCATATGCTATGTGTTCATGATGTTATGCAAGTTATGCAAGTCATATGCTATGTGTTCATGATGTTTTGCAAGTTATGCAAGTCATATGCTATGAGTTCATGATGCTAGTTGTGCAAGTTTTATGCTATATGTTCATGATACTAGTTATGCAAGTTTTATGCTATGTGCTCATGATGCTAGTTATGCAAATCACTATGATAAACATTGATCCATTATGACACCATGTTATGCAAGTTTGGTGTTTGATTATATGCAAGTTCATATATGACATGTTATGCAAGTTTGGTGTTTGATTATATGCAAGTAACATGTGCAAGTTTACACCTTTGTATTATATGCATACATATGCAAGTTAACCCCTTTATATGTCATACATACATTTGCAAGTTTACCCCTTTGTATGACATAAGTAACTTATGCAAGTTACCCTCTTTATGACATATGTGATTCATGCAAGTTTGGGTTGATTATTTATGCTAGTTGGGTTTGATGCCATGGTCATATATGCATGTTGACACCTTTAAAACCCATGTTGATGCTAATGTTATGCAAGTTGAACCCATTGTGTTTGTGATGAATCTTCCCTTTTAAGTATGTCATGTCAACGTATTACGTGGGGAACGATGGGGTTAATATTCATGTTAATGAAATGGTGTGAAGTTGGTATGATTATGCATACCATAAAGTGCATGGACATAATTGAGTCAATTATGTACATCGTTAAATTTGTAATTAATTAGGGATAATTAATACAAATTATGGGGGTGATTAATTAGGTGTAATTAATCGACTAAGACACGAGGTTGGACCCTTTTGTAGCATAAGACTGCCCGGAACTGACCGTCAAATCCAACGGCTACAAATGATTGGCCCAATGTGAGAGGTCTTAGGCATAAACTAAATACGTGACAAGTGTAAAGACACGAGGTTAGACTCGGTTATGGCGTAAGGCTGCCCGGACCCGACTGGCAAATCCAGCTGCCATAAAAGATAGTCTAATGTGAGAGGTCTTTGCAAATGTTACGGTCTTAATCAATTAAGAAACACTTAACCAGACAAGTATGTAGTGGGGCATGAGGGGTTAAGTGGGTGCCTTGGGTGGCATGTGGAAATCAAGTAAGTGCCTTGGGTGGCATGTGGAAATCTAGTGGGTTGCCTTGGGTGGCAATAGAAAATATGATTAGAATACTTAACCAAGTGGAAACATGTAATTAAACATGATTAAAGGGTTAAGTGGGATGCACTAGAAAAAGGGACAAGCTTAGGTGGGTAGCTTGTGGGGGCCCATTTCAACCAGTAACCCATATGTATCTTATTGGGCTCGACCCATGTCGAGGACGGGACACGCGTACTGGGCTTGACTATAAGAGGCCAAAACGGGTTAGCGGTGGCAACGCAAGTCCAATTGGTTTCATATGCGTGTGTGGACCCGGGCTGGTAGGTAAGACGTTGTTGCATCGTGTAGGTATAAGCCGTGCACCGTTGATTGTATCGGGTTACCACTTTGGGGAGTGATACACCCCACTGTGGGGTCAGCACAGGTATCTACGGTAGGGAGCCGATCGCTTGGGGAGTATGGGTACACCTAGTGGAGATAGGGGCAGACGGCGCCTATGTAGTCAGCTAGGGGTACACGAAACTAGTAGTTAAATTTTCTAAGTCCTTGGGTGGGATCAACCTTTAAGTAGGAATGACTGGTCTGGTGCAGTGTAGTAATTACCCTTGGGTGGGTAGATGCGTCTTTACCGTTATCTTAGTTCATCCTATGTCTAGTTGGCTGCTTAGTGTAGTCATTTATCCCCAGTCATCACCGTACCAAGTTTATATCATACCCTAATTACTTTAATGATTGTATTGTTAAAGTTATAGGGCTCACTCAGACTTATGTCTGACCCCGTTGTTTTTATCTTTTTTCCCAACCCTCTGGTTCTCAGAGTGGGCCTAGCACTAGTGGGCTTTGATCAGATTGCTTTATCTATCTTTTGGAGCTTGGACCGTGATGTAAAGCCCAGCTTATATTTTCTATTATGGCTATTAGTTATGTAGTGGGATTATGTACTTATGTTTTATCAGGATGGATATTTAGTACTTGACTCTTGTTTTAGTTGGTTTTGATATGTAACCAAACATGTTTATCTTCTGCTGCAATGAAATGATGTTTTAGATTTCAAGTATTATTTATATCTGTCTTGTTGTAATTTTTCTATTCTATATTCACTTAAAATACTCCACCGAAGTTAAAGCATTCCCTTAGTGAGTGACCTTAGTGGGTGTCGGGTGTTACACTATGGATACAAATAGGTTAAGTATTACAAGTTCATTACCATATATTCATTTATGGTTATAATGCGCTAGACCTCCCATACCATGCCTACAAATGTGGATGCTGGATATGTCAAGCGGGTCCGGGCAGACTTCTTCCACAAGTCGGACTTAACCTCGTGTCTTATCCCATTACGTGTTTATGCACATAGAACACCCACATTAGATTCACCACTTACGGTGGCTGGATATGTTGGTCGGGTCCAGGCTGGCTTCTACCACAAGTAATGACATGATTAACATAGACACATAGTAACATATCTGATGAACATGTGATAATAGAACTGATTAGGCACAGGGACATGATTAAGCAACTAGCATAATAAGGACATCATAAACATGCATGATGAGATCTTGATAGTGAATTAGATGTACAAGTAATGGCAGATTTGTTATGATTCAGTTTACTCAGTAAGCATATGCTTTGATTCGCTTATAGGCATGTCAAAATTACAATTTAATTATTTCTATCTAATTATAACATAGACTCACTCTGAGTGGATCTAAAGATCAGGAGACTTGGTTGTAGCTATTGAAGAACATATCTCTAAACTTGAATAACTTGTTTGTTGCAGAAAATAGGCAATTTTAATATAGGAAGAGGCAACATCTAGTTCACCATTGTTTTAGAGTGAGTAAGTCAATGAGAATGCGGTTTTATTTATAGCCTATGGTTCATTTATTTGGTTAGAAAAAAGTCTACATACGCAGGAATGTAACAGGCTCGGATCTGGGGGTGATGACATCGGTGTCGACACCCACATATGGTGTCGTCCTGTAGGTCGACACCCATAGGGCAAGGGTTGACCCCCAATGGCCCTAATTCCCGCATTGTCCTACCCTCGATTTTTGAACTGATTTTGAGTTTCTGAAATTTTTATTATATATATAGTTATTATATATATGTAATTATCTTGTATATGTGCAAACTTCAAACCTTAATAACTTATTCATACGATGTCCATTTTACGCAAACTCGAATCTATCTCAAGAAGAATTCCGAGACGAACGGAATGGAACAGTCTGTTTTACAATATTCCCAATATTTAATTAAGTATTCCTTAATTTATCATCTTAATGTGTTATAAAATTATGGAGTATTACACATTTTAAATGAGGAAGTGAATGTCCCTTTTTATAGAGTATATTATCCATAATCCAAAATATTGGAGCTTGGTGTTTTATCCTCCTCGCATCATGCTTACTGAGGGGTAAAATTTTATTTAAGAGGTAATCTACTATGGGAGACACCCATGTAACTTTATGATGGCAACTTGTTTTCATTAAGGATAGTTCCCCATTGGAATTTCCTTCTTTGTTTTCGTGTTTGTTTCCTTTGTCCTCTCTTCTCAAGGGTTGGGATCTAGTTAAGACCAGTAACAGTTTCCCTATTTCTGATTCCACCAACTAGACACTAGGCCTTTCCTAATATCCCATGGGAATTATTCGAGTTTGGGGGCCCTCCCGACCACTGGCTAGCTGGGCTGGTGAAGCCGCATAGGCATTCTCCCTATGGGGTATTTGATGAACAAAGAAGTCCTCAAATCGGGAAAGCATCTTTAATACCTTTTTCATATATAAGACTAACCGCTCATCCTTGATTTGATATGTCTGTTTTATTTGGTTTACCATCAGTTGCAAATCACTAATGATTTCTATCTATGGTATCTTCAATAGTAGTGCCAGACTCAAACCGGCTATCATTGATTCATGCTCGGCTATGTTGTTGATTGTCGGGAACCCTATCTTCGTAGTGTAGTGCAAGAGGTGTCCATTAGGGGTAATTATAACATAACATGCCCCTACTTCCTGTTCGTTAGAAGCTCCATCTACAAAGAGTTGCAACTTTGTCTTTGAATCATTTTCTTTATCTGATTGCTCTGAAATGAAGCTCATGCATTCACTCATGAAATCTGCGAGAGCTTGTCCTTTAATTGGTGTTTGAGTGTGGAACTTGATCTCGTATTGGCTAAGCTCGAAACTACATTTTATTAGCCTCCTTGAGGTTTCCAGTTTGCTGAACACTTGCTTGAGTGGAAAAATAGTTAAACTCTAACAATGTGAGGTTGAAAGTAACCTCTGAATTTTTGCGTGGTAAGGATTAGGCAATACGCTAGTTTCTCTATAATTGGGTATCGGGTATATGTGTCCTTTAGCCTTCGGCTAATGCTGTAAATGGGGTGTTGAGTTCCATTACTCTCTTATCAGAACTGAACTTACCGCATGTTCGGAACAACCATATATAAGTATAGCTCTTCTCCCTTCTAGGGACTGGACAAAACCGGAGGCGTTCCCATATAAACTTTCAATTCTTGGAATGCTTTCCTACAATCATCATTCCATTCGAAATTTTTCTTTTTCTTTATAACATTGAAGAAATGGACATATTTGTTGGTTGCTTTGGAAACGAACCTGCTGAAGGCTGCTACTTCCCCGTTCAGACTCATGACCTCTTTGCTTGTCCTGGGCTCTTCCATGTCTCTTATAGCTTGGATTTGGTTAGGGCTTGCTTCCATGCATTCCTCATTTACCGCATATCCTAGAAAATTTCCATATTGAACTCCAAAAGAAAACTTTTGAGGGTTTAGTTTCATTTGGTAACTCCTTAAGACATCGAACATTTCCACTAAATCCTTTAGATGGTTTTCTGTTTTAGTGGACTTCACTAGCATGTCATCCATATATACCTTCATATTGTGTCCTATTTGTTCTTCGAACATCCTGTTTATCAGTATTTGGTATGTGGCTCCTGCATTCTTCAACCCAAAGGGCATCACTTTATAGTGAAACGTTCCCCAATCATTGATAAAGCTTTTATGCTCCTCGTTGGGTTAATGCATCAGAATTTCGTTGCACCCCGAGTAGGCATCCATAAGGGATAATATCTTGTGAACACTCTTGGCATCAACTAATTGGTCAATCCGCGGAAGGGGATATCAATCTTTCAGACAAGCCTTGCTTAAATCCCTGTAACCAATACACGTCTTCCACTTTTCATTTGACTACTTCACTAGTACGGGATTGGTTAACCATTTTAGGTAAAGGACTTTTCGGACAAACCCGTTAGTTTCCAACCTCTTGACTTCCTCCTTCAAGGCCTCTATCCTGTCTCTATAATATTGTCTCTTCTTTTGCCAGACCGGGTTACCGAAAGTTCAATGTTCAAGGCATGGCTCATAACAGAAGGGTTGATACCGATCATGTCTGAATGGGTCAAAGCGAATACATCTTTTTGGAGCTGTAGGAGCAACATTAGGTTGCTTCTGGTGGGCTCTGTTAGCCTTTTCCCTAGTTGACAACCTAGGATTTATCCTTTAAATCAACATTTACTTCTTTCACTTCCTATATTGGTTTTATTCTTTCTATGCCTCCTCTAGAATACAAATCCATGATGATTTCTCCCTCTTAGGTCAGATTTAAATCATCGGACCTTTTTCTATTTCTTCTCGAAGAAATATATGTACCATTTGCACGTTTGTTAGCCTTATCAATTTTATCTTAACATCAAATGAGGGATGTAAGGATCCACTATCCGGAGGGATAAAAACAGTATAAGAATCAAAGTATGAAGAACACTCTCCTTTGTATTTTTCAATCGTTGTAAAGTACAATTCACGAGAACTAAACTGTTCTCCCCTGATGGTACCCGATCCCTGCTTGGTTAGCAATTTTAACATAAGATACTTGGAAGAAACAAAGGCGTCCATCTCCTGCAAAGCCGGATCCCCAAAGAAGGCATTGTAATATAACGATTGGTTAATCACAAAAAAGAGAGTCTTAAAGGTCCTGTGGAGCGGAGACAGTCCAACTTGAACCAAAAGTTTAATTTGCCCTACTTGAGTTGACCCCTTGTTGTTGGAGCCAAAGAATGGTTCATTGCTTGGTTCTAACCGTTTCTCAGAAATTCCCATCTCATCGAAAGTGTGCTTAAAGATGACATTAGTGGCACTCCTGCATCTACAAGGATATTGGAAACAACAGAGAGCCATATTTGCGCTGTTATCATAAGGGGATCATTATGCGTGTAGCGGACCCGTTTTTCATTTCTTCTAGAGAAACCACTAGGTTGTGCATTTTGAGAGCGTAATGTGCATTCTTCAACGATGGTTCTTCTTGAATGGAGAATATTCCCTCCATGGCTTATTTCATATATTGACTCCTTGCTTTCGGGTAGCTTCCGGCAGGGTGTGGCCCTCCATGGATCACGTTAATTTGATTTATGGGTGGCCCTAAGCCTAAGTTGCTCTCTTCCGTAATAATGCCTATAGCATTTACCGAAACCTTATTCTGTCCACTTGCATGCCGAGATGATGTTGTCCTGTTTAAAACAAATTTCTTCAGATGTCCCTCTTAGATCAACTTCTGAATGATCCCGTCTAATACCTTGCACTCATCAGTTTTTTGTCTGTTGGTTTTGTGGGATTTACAATACTTATCGCTGAAATAAGGTTTAGGGCAATCCTTGGCTTTGAACAAGATGGGGAAGTTGTTAACCTTTTCACTTGCAACAACATACACATACGAGATGGGCTTGTTTAGAGATACCTAATTGGTATTAGAATCTTCCTACCTTGACCTCTTTTGATTTCTTTCCGGGGGCTTTTGTCCAAAGTTTGGCCTTCCTCCTTTCTCTCAAGGCCCGAACTTCCTCTTCGTGAAGTACAATTCATCCATGCGAATAAACTTGTCGGATTGAAAATGAAAGTCTTGCAAGTCTTTACAGCCATGAATATATAACTCTATCCAAAAGGGTTTTTTTTTCGATTAACCCTGAGTTTACGACAATCGACTTGTCACGGTCGTTCATATCCTTGGCCTTTAGAGCCTCGATGTTGAATCTCTTAAGATAATCTCCTAGAGACTCCCCTTGTCTCTGCTTGATGTTAGCAATGACTGTGTAATCAACTGTCGGATCTTTGCAGATGCAGAACTACATGGAAAATTCGTAGGAGACTTGTTTTCACGAGTAAATGGTGTTTTCCCTATACTGGCGATACCACTTTTTCGTTGCCCCTTTAAAGGTAACAGGAAAAAGGTGGCATGTGACAACTCCGAAAGAATTGTAGAGATCCATCTGGATGTCAAAAGCCATTAGATGATCGTCAGGGTCAGTTGTCCCAAGATACTTTATGGTTGGAAACTTCACTCTCAATGGTATTACGGTATTCATAATTTCTTCGATGAACGGAGCTACTCTTTCGTTGTCATTAACCCTATCATCTTGAGTCCTCTTCCCCTTGCTTCCTAGTAAATCCTTTACGCTCTTCAAGGTGAGGTCATTGATGTAAGTTTCTGTGTTGTCATAGTTTATTCTCTTTGAATCATAACCTTTGGAGGTGAAACTCCCGGACTGCTCCTGCTTGCATTGATTCCCTTGATGGTCTATTCTCGTCATATGGGGATTTTTCTTCTTGGAAGAAGTCTCCTTAAGCTTCTGCATTTGTTCTGAATGCTGAATGGGAGCCTTTCTCTTCGGAGATTCATTCGTCTCTCTCTGACTAGATCTGGTTAGCCTTGAGGAGTTCTGCGTCAGGGCAACATTAACCTGGGCCTGCATTTCTTGAAGTTGCGTATCCAAGACCAAGATTCTTGCGACATTATCCTCCATGGCGTTTGAGTTTGGTGGTTGTTGTGGATTGTATGTGGCTCCTCTTTCGTTGTTGTCTGGGTTGAGCGTTAGATCCACATTTCCTTTAATGGTTGTATTAAGATCCAATTCCTTGTTTGATTCCTCTAATCTTTTCAATTTCATCTTTCCTATCGTGGAGAAATAAATTCACCAAATTAATTCTGACAAATTAACCATAACGATGGAGGTTCAAGCCCCTCCCTAAAGCACCATAATGTTAATGATATTTTCCGTCAAAACCCGAATTAAGTTATTTAGGACATGTGTTCAGGGGATTCACATCGTCATGACGTAGAGTTATCGAAGGTCACTCCAAAGCCTGTGAATGTAAGCTAACCTACCTTCCCTTAGGCACTAGAATTCCAATTCTAACGATTAGTTATCCTGCTTCCAGAGGATGGGCATCACATTTGCTATGCGGCGGTGTTCCGAAATGACCTTAGGAAGGTTATTTAGCTTGACATTGCTAGGTTTGTGAAATCAATTGCTCCTTAAATGATGAAAGTGATGCTATGTACTGTGATAAGAAGAAAACAGGCTAACGCATCCCCCTATTCAGGAAAGAAGGCATCATAATTTTTATTAAATCAGATGATCATTCCGCGCTAGACCAACACAAAAATGGTTATGGATCGCGTCAGAAATCGAGTTACAAACTTGTAGAGGACTCCCTTTCTTTGAGGTCAGGAAGTGTTAGGCTCATCATGAGAGTGTCAATCAACGTGGAAAACCCTCGAGGTAAGGGGAAGGAGACATCGCATTTCCTCGAAGCTCCTGCTCCATTGCTAAGGTGCCATGATTTGTTTTCTCTTAAGAAAGATTAGTGTTATCTCCCCGTTTCATCATTACAACACAACAAGATTATTAAATCACAACAGGCTTAAGATCCAAAATTCTTCATTCACAAATTGTAGATGTATTACAGGAGTTGATGATATGCTCCTATTTTTTAGAAGAAAAGAAACAGACTGGGAAATTCATCCCCTCATAACGTTACTCCTAGGGTCTTTTTTATAGATAATCCAGGACCCTTTCTGTTGCTAGGCTATTGGGCATGCATGGGCCTTGTCCAACCACTTCTTTTCTTGGTCTTGGTCGTTTGGATCTCGGTCGTCCTTGTGGTGCTAATTATAGTCTTCAAAGTGAGGGTCCCGGTCAACTATGACTTTTCTGAGACTAATATGGGCTTCTTGCCTTGGTGGTTTTCGGATGGCATTTGAACTCCCGGTAGTAGCTCCTCGTTAAAGGCTCCCGGAAGCAAGGTTCTAGATGTAGGCTTCTGACTTTCTCTTGATTACTTAGAGGAGCTTTTCCTCGTGGCGTATGTAGATAGTTGCCGGTTTAAAACCGCTATTGGTTTCTTTACTACGTACATTATTACCGATACCCTGTATCTCTGCTAGGGTCCTGGTTAGCCTTCCGGTGGAGCTTTTGGGATAATTTGGTTTTCCAGAAAATAGCTTTCAGTGATGTCTGTGTTGTCTATCGATGTGACCTTTCGTTGTTCATGAAGTAACAATTTCGGAAGCTGGTTCCGGATAATCTTTTTATACTTCTAGCTTGATACCTTTCGCTTCCGGACTCTCTTTTTGGGTAGATTCTATAGGATAGGCTCCGTCGGATAAACTTCGCTATCGTTTCGTAGGCTCTGAACTCCTTTCTCCTTGGGGGGAGTGCCAGTTTGTGTTGCACTCAAATCATTCTTTCTCGCTTTCAGTCTTCTCTATTTGTTCTTTCGGAAGGCTCTTCTATGTTTGTGTTCCTCCGATACCCCTTCAATGTCAGCCTATGTAAGGGGTTTATTTTGGTAGTAACAGAATTAATTGTATGTCAACCGATTGATTGAAAAATTTATAAGCATTATTTAATACTTATATATATTTGTAAATTGCACTCAGGATGTTAACTGAATGTGTAATAGTTGTTTATCGTTATATTTTGAGTACATGTGATGTACGAAATCCATATAAATAAATTTATATGGTAATCGATTGGGTCTGATACCAATTCAGAAATAACGAATATTTTTAAATAATATTCATGGAAGAATCAAAATATGATTTTGATGTCCGATTTTGGATGGACACGAAAATGTTAAATTATTCATAACCGAATGAATATGAAGTCGAATTAAGTAGATATATGCCATTTTAACTCGAACGGAATTTTTTTGTCGATTTCATTCATTTTATAATGAATATCGAAAAGGTTTGATTTCAAAATCTGATATTTTGAAAATATTATCATTTTAATATTGTAATGAAATGGAATATTCAATTTTGATTTAAAATTGAAATAGAAGTTGGAATTGTTATAAAATTAATTTATAAACGTTTTATAAAATTAATTTTAAAAGGAAATTGACAAAATTTATTATATATATTTAAATGGCATGAATAGAACGTGCCGCGCAGCAACCATTCGCAAATTTCGACCATTGACTTTGAATTGATGTAATGGGAGATATGACCGTTGGGCTCTCCTAAAATTGGAACCATTGGGTTCATATCGTAAAGAGCATTTGAAATCTAGTGGTTATATTTTGAGAAATTTTTAATTCAAATTTGAATAAAAACAGCGCCAACACAACTAAATGACCTTAAACGTCATTTAACCGAAAGGGTCTATTTTTAAAGGAATAAAAATAGAGAAAAATTTAATGTTTTAGAAAGATTTTTGGATGAAATATTCCATGTTTGCAAGGATAGAAAATATTTTTATTTGAATAAATTATTTATCAACTTGGGTGAAGAACCGAAAGAAATTGTACGGTTTTTATATAACCAGAATTTTCCAATGCATGAACTGAAAAGGATTGAATGGAAATAATCATCGGAATATTTTGATATTGGATTACGTGATTATATGTATATCATTGAGAAATATGGAAGATATAGAGGTTAACAATATTTTTCGTCAACACCGCAGATAGGTCAAAGGAGGTGGACCTAAGGGAAAAATTGGATTATTCAACTCCTCCCGTCTTGAGTTAGTTCACCATTTCCTGGATGTCAAATTCTCAAGCCCGAAGATTAGTCACTTTCCCTCAAGGGGTGAGTGTCACACTTCTGCAACACGAGGACAAACAGTTACATTAGGAGAGGGATTTCCTCGTGAGGGAAGCATCATGTTGTTGAGAACCAAATGGATTGTGTAAGGATATTCCGGTAACCCCACACATAGCAGAATACATGTAGAAATACGTTGAAGAACAATATTGTAAACAGAAAGAGTAAGAAAACACAGTTTAGAGGTTTGGTTCGGCTTGAACCTACGTCCACTTTAAAGGTTTCGATGCTTTTATTCATGGAGGGGGTTACATAAGAGATCCCCAAATTGATTTACAAATTAGAGCTGGCTCTTCAGAGTATCAGAGGAAGAACGAGGAATCAGAAAAATCCTCCTTAAATAAGACCCCTAGGGTCTTATTTTAGGCATATTGGGCCTCCTTTTGTCATGGATTCAGCATAAGACCTTTTTGGATGCAGAATAAGGTTTCAGTCGCTTTTCTGACTTTCAGTGCTGGCATAATGGTTTCGGCCAGCTTTCTTCTTATCATTTATCTTTATTGAGGCCTTCTTGCCTTTGGAATATCGCTCTTAGTCTTTCAGGAGCGGTTTGCTGACATTCCTTTTGGTTGTTTGGTCTCGGAGTTTGAATGTTTGACTTTTAGGAGCTCTCGATTTCGGCACCACTGGTCTCGGACCAACCCATTCCTTCTGATTCTAGCTTTACGTATCCGTGATGCTTCCCTTTGTGCTTTTAAATACTTATGTTTCGTGAATTGTCACCCCTTCTAGTATTGGTATTTAAAAACTCACTGTGAATGGCTTTACTTCCTAGAGGCTCTCATTGGCTTTTGGTTAATTTAGAAATAGGTTCCATTCTTCCGGAAGGATGCTTGTTAATTGCCATAGTTTCCTTTTGGTAATCATCAAGCTTGGGCCTCAGTGGTTGGCCTTTGGAAAATTTCCAAATATCTTGAACTTCATTCTTTTAACACGCTTGTTCCTCAGTGTATCAGTATTATATAGGTTATTGCTGATAGACTTTTCATTATTTTAGATCCCGGGTTGTAAAACCCTTTGTCTTCCTCTTTATCAGCTCCTGGTGTTTGTTGATTTCAAGTCGGTCACCTCTCATTCCGATACTACTCATCTGGTATTCCTTCTTCATATTGGTTCGGAGCTTTCTTTTCCTTGAAGGGTATCAGTTTCCAGTGGCGTCGATTGCCCCTTTTACCGACGGCCTATTTTGGGGTTGAGTCTCGGTCGTAACAATTGTAAGCTCGATTTCTTTGTTGTTGGTGTCTGTTCTTGGCCCTTCCTTTTCGTAATGTCTTATCCTTACTCAAGGCCCTTTTCACACAATGATTCAGGCTTTGCCACATGGAAACTCCTATTCTTTCAATTCTATATCTTTTACTTCTATAGACTTGGCAAGTATAAGTTTTTAGTGTTAACAGCTAGCCCCCTAGTATAAAAAAGCTTTCGTCCTACAAATTACTTTGTTTTCTACATTGTTTTTCCACAACTCAAGAATAATTAGAATAGTTTCGGCATTACCTTGTACAACCCAAAATAGTGACGTTAGGTGGGAACAAGCTTTTTATTTAAACACTCAGCTAATTTACCCTTAGATGTGTGAGGTTGTATGTTTGTATCCTAATACTCATGTGTTTGTAATAGGAAATCGAAGGGTCGCTTTCAATAAGCATACTGGGTTAACATGTTCTGCAAACATCATGTCAGATTTTGTTTTAAACAATTCAGGTTATCATGAGATTAAGAGCAAACACTATGTAAATTCAAAGAAATCCCCCCTTATGAGATAAGGAACTATGGCTCACATTTGAAGGATCTTAAGATGATAGACCCTGACTACCATCCTGGGTATTGACGGTTGACCCTCTTTCCAGTTATTGAGATTTGACCTTCCTTAACCCAAATTATGGTATTAAGCTAGAAGCCATGTACCACTTTTTTAATGTGTGAAGTGAATTATCGGGAAACATATTCGGGGAATCTTCAAGAGAGGACTAGAAGACTATATCTAGTGAAAATAGCTAGTCATTTTGAAACCCAAATTTGGGTATTGTTTATAGATGTCCATAAATTCACCCTTGCTATCAATTAGGAGATAGGAACCGAATTCAGATTAGGGGTAATTACTGAAAGATCAGAAATCCATTCATGGAATGTAATAAAGGTCCCGAATTGAACCCAGATGTTTGAACGAAGACCGAAAATCCACTAGTGGATTGTAACAGAAGTCCCGAATCGAACCCAGATTCAGGTATTTGAATAAAGGCCTGAAATCCGCTATCAGAATGTAATAAATGTGGCGAATCAAACCCAGATTCGGGTATTTGAATGAAGACTGGAAATCCATTACCCGAATGTAATAGAAGTCCCGAATCGAACCCAAATTCAAGTGTTTGATTTTTGCTCTGAGTTGTCGTTTCGGTCTTTTGAGCCACTCGCGGGGCTCATTTTTATTTGCAAGCTGCTTCCCGGAGTTTTGATTGAGTTTGATGAGCCCCTTCTCTGTGCTTTGATTGGCCGCTTCAGATTTGTTATTTTTAGCATAGGGTTGTATATGCTTTTAAGTGCTCCCTCTGAGATTTTACTACCTTCCACGGGACAAAATTTTAATCAAACATCTATGTGCTCCAGGCGCTCCCTTCAAGATTTTGTTTCCTTTTATGGTATAGGATTTTGAGCCGAGGATGTATGTGCTCCATACGCTCTCTTCGAGCTTTTGTTCTCTTCTATGGGATAAAATTAGAGCAGAGGATGAACATGCTCCAAGCGCTCCCTTCGAGCTTTTGTTACCTTCTGCTAGATAAATTTTGAGCAGAGGATGTACGTGCTACAAGCGCTCCCTTCGTGCTTTTGTTCCTTTCAGCGGGATGAAATTTGAGCAGAGGATGTACATGTTCCAAGCGCTCCCTTCAATCTTTTGCACCCATTTGCGGGATGGGATTTTAAAAACGTACTCCTTTTTGGAGCGTTGGTTGGACATACCCATATAGACCATAGGTCAGACGTACTCATATAGAGCATTAGTCAGAACGTACTCAAGAAGAGCATTGGTTAGGTGAGCATATGACTCGTCTACTGAAGAGCATATAAATCGCGTCCTAACGAGCATATAGCCTGTGTAGTGTAAAAAACAAATTTCTTGTGGAGGAATCGTATTTCCGAAGATGGCCAAACCACTGATAACCATCACAGATGATATGGAAAGTTTATCCATGCAAAGCTTTATGGACGAGCGAAGTTTACCAAATGTCGCATAGTTTCTTAGCTTGAAAACTCGCAAATGAAATGTAAAACTTGCCATTAGACACAAATAAAATTTATTTTGTTAGAATCTATGATGTTGTGGTTTATTAGAAAGACCCCTCGACAGCATGTTATCCTTGGTTTATGTCATAGTTCATGGTATGTTTTAAATGAAAAGAAACACAATCATTTATAAAATCTTCCATGACACTTGGTGGAGAAATCTTATCCACCCTAAACTCATAGATCTAGCTATTCAAAATACTATTTTTAATTCATTTTGCTAAAAGAGAGGACTGGGTCCAAAGGCATTTCTAGGTTGAAACCTTATACTAATCTTAATATTGCCGAAACCTCATGTAGGCATATAACTCCTAGTACAACTACCTAGATACAAACCATAAAAAACACTCATAAGTAGGCATAAGTTGCATACGAAACTTAGCAATCAATAGAGTGACAACTACTGGGTTTAGAAGAAGTGTCGCTTGGGGCTTACTCATCACCTAGCTACCTCTCCGAAATGTAGGGCATGAAAGTGTTGCATGTCCCGAAGTTTGGACATTGTGACAAGTACGGTTTCTAGACACTTACTAGAGTAACGGTCCTTTGATCCATAATTGTAACCATTCCTATGAGTGGGGTTGAAATTTCTTAGTCCAAAAGGTTTTTCCATTCCTTTGACCTCAGGACCTTTGCCATAAGAGTTAGCAAGCCTTGATTTGGGAGGAATAGGCACAGAAGCGGTCCCGACTGCTAGGTCATTCCGCTTGAGGTTATGTGGTTATTGAGTTGACTTTAGTTCGTCATTGGCGAACTCTTCTTGGTGCCCTACTTGGAAGAGCCTTTTATTACACCTTCCAACATCTTGCATTTGTCGGCTTGATTCCCATTTCTCTTATGATATTCACAATACTCCCCTCTCTCGAATGATTTTAGATGATTATTGGATTTGAAAGGCACCGAGAAGTTGGTTTTCTGCATCATCGTTGCACATATATGAGAAATAGGCTTGCGTAACGTTATGGTATCAGCACATGGTCCTTCTTCCTTTAGGTTCTTTGGTATTCATGAAATCTAGGCTTTTCATCTTGAAGATTCTGATGAATGTGAGATTTCCTGTCTTCCTTTAGTAACCAAGCCTCCTTTTTGAATTATGCAACTCTTCCATATGGATGAATGTATTTGCCTGATGGTAGAATTCTGACAAGTCTTTGCATCCATGTATTTACAACTCCTCCCAAAAAGGTGTTTTCTCAATCAGCCCTGAACGAATGGCGATGAGATTATCATGATTTCTTATACCTTCTTCTCTCGATGCCTTAGCATTGAATCGTTTCAAGTAACGGGCTAGGGATTCAGTTTGCCCTTGTTTTATGCTTATAAGGGTAGGATAATCCACCACTGGATTCTTACAGTTACAAAATCATGTAGAAAAACCATAAAAGAATTGCCCCCAGGAATGGATGTTTTTTCCCTTGATGCCGGCGATACCATTTAGCAGCTTCCTCGTAATGTCAGAGGGAACATTCGGCATCGTATGGCTTCAGAAGCATTATGTAAATCCATATAGCTTCCAAAGGTTCTTCAGGGTCTGTAGTTCCGTCATATATGAGGTGTGGCACCTTTATACTAGGTGGAGCTCGATTCACTTCTTCCTTTCTATCTTCAAGTGGCAATGGGTTTCTGTTCTCCTCTGAACTAGTAGCTTCTCCCGACATTCTGTTATCCCTTTGTAAAGATTGACTATTGTGTAGAATTGATATGGGTTTAAACTGGCTATCGTGTATTTGAGGTGCAATTATATCGACTCTACTTCATAAGGGGCCATCCATAAGAACCTTCAGAGTAGATCCACTTCAATAAGCCTTCTAATATTATCAATTTGTGTTTCCAAGAGTATATTTCTGTTTCGTTGCTCACTTTTGATGTTTGGTTGTCCTTCTGTGAAAAAAAAGTGGTTTGCGATAAGGATATAGCTTTGCAACTAGATTCAGGAGATGCTTTCGTTTTTAGTTCCGTCTGATAGGATTCCATCTCAAAATTTCTTTGGGGGAGTTTGGTAACGATATTTTTCGTCAACACCTGGGTTAAGTCGTGTGGGGCATAGGTTCACGTAATTTAATGATTCATGACCCAAGGTTGCTGGAGGATGTCAAGAAATCAGTATTGTTGGGCTAGATCCGTCCTTCTTCAAGCATTGGGACATCAACCTTAGAGATTAGATATCCTACCTTCAGGGGATGGATGCTCCACTTACAATATCGTAGAGATCCGAAATACTCCGAAGGGGGTTCACCTAGCCGAACATGGCTAAGATCTCATTAGATTAATAACTTCCTGAGTCGCGAACATAACAACACATATTGTGAGAAGAGGAAAACAGGCCAGCGCTTCCTCATATTAAAGGAAGAAACCACTGTGATGTTTATTGACTCAGATGGTCGTTTTGCATCGAATTGGCCTGAAGGTCCGAGGATGCGCCACAAATCAAGTGATATGCCTAGAGATAACTTCTTTCTCAAGATCATGGAGTGTTAGGCTCATTATAAAGATTTTAATCGATGTGAAAAAACCCTCAAGATAGAAGGAGGAGGACTTTGGATTTCTACGAAGTCCTTCTTCTTCTTCGAAGGCATTGCGATCAACTTCTCCGTACGAAAGGTTAGTGTTCACTCCCTGTTCACCATAAAAACACCAAAAGATTACCAAATTGCGAGGTATTTAAGCCTTTGAGTTCTTCATTCATAAATTGTATATCTATTACAAAAGTATAAGAAAATTCTTAATCCGCTTTTAGGAACTAGGATTGGCTCTTATTCCGAGAAGAAAGAATAATATTGAGAAATGAGAAATTCGTCCCCCATTATGTGGCATCTAAGGTTCTATTTATAGAGACTTTGGGCCTCTTTTGCTGCTTGGCTATTGGGCCTGCAGGGGCCTTTGCCGGTGGCTTCTTCCTTGGTTTTGGATGTTTGGCTTTCGGTTGTTTCTAGAGTGCTAATTATGTTCATCGGAGTGGGGGGTTTCAGTCATTTGCGGCTTCTTTGGGGATGGTATGGAACCCTTTGTAACAACTCTCGAGTGTAGGCACTTGAGCGTAAGCTTTCGGATGTAGGCTTCCAGCTTTATTGTGAATACTTAGAGGAGCCTTCCCACGCAATATATGTAGATAGCCGCCGATGCGAAACCGTAGCTGGTTTCTGTACTAGATAAATAAATATTGGTAGCCTGTATCTCCGCTTGGTTCCCGGGTGGCCTTTCGGTTGAGCTTTTGGAGTAATCTTGTTCTCCAAAAAGGGGCTTCCAGTGATATCTCTGTTACCTTTGAATGTGGCTCTTCGTTATCCAAGTGTTCGATTTTTCAGAAGACGTCTCAAGATAATTCTTATACGGTGGCCTGATACCCTTCTCCTTCTTGTGTCAGCGTTAAGTGGGTTAACTCTGCTAGTACTTCCGGGTTTTGGTAAGCAGAGCGTATGCCCTCCTTTTTCTCGGTTCCTGTCTTAGCATACCTTTCGTTGCTGAACTCCCCTTCAGGTGGATAATTTTGGATGCGCTTCACTGGCATTCTGTAGGTTTTGAGTTCCTTTCTTCCTAAGGGTTGTCAGTTTATGTCATCCTAGAATTACTCTCTATGCTTATATTCATCCAATACCCCTTCACCATGAGCTTACGCTAAGGGTAATATTGGGTAGCAACATTTCCTCCCCTATTGAAGTAGTGTCTTCGACTTTCCAAGTCATGCTTCTTTTTCATAGATCTATTCTATCCATCAGTTAGTTGTTTCTTAATGCTTGATTACGTCATCGAATCTGGTAAAGAATTCCTCCTTAGGAGTTGGCATAGAAAAGAACCGGCCTAGACTCCGGCATTGATATAAATGGCAGACAGGAAATTCCTTCTGGCATTTATAAGGACTGAATCTAAACAGATTTAGGTATTTCAAAGGTTGAAGACCGGGAGCCCCTTTCGGTATTAATAAAGAGCTGAATCTACCTAGGTTCGGGATTTTGTAGATTGAAGACCGGGAATCCCTTATGATATTAATGGAGAGCCGAATCCACCCAGATTCGGGTATTTTGTAGGTTAAAGCCCGGAACCCCTTCCTGTATTAAATGAAATGCAAAATCCACCTAGATTCAGGTATTTTGTAGGTTGAAGACCGGGAACCCCTTCCGGTATTAATGAAGAGCCGAATCCAACCAGATTCGGGTATTTTGAAGATTGAAGACTGGGAACCCCTTCCGGTATTATATGAAGAGGCGAATCCTCCTAGATTCGGGTATTTGGTAGGTTGAACACCAGGAACCCCTTCTGGTATTAATGTAGAGCCGAATCCACCCAGATTTTTGTATTTCGAAGATTGAAGGCCGGGAACACCTTCTGGTATTAAATAAAGAGCTGAATCCGCCCAGATTCGGGTGTTTTGTAGGTTGAAGACCAGGAACCCCTTCTAGTATTGATGAAGAGCCGAGTCCACCCAAATTCGGGTATGTTGAAGATTGAAGACCAGGAACACCTTCCGGTATTAAATGAAGAGACGAATCCAGCCAGACTCGGGTATTTGGTAGGTTGAAGACCGAGAACCCTTTCCAGTATTAATGAAGATCCGAATCCACACAGTTTCGGTTATTTTTAAGATTGAAGACTGTGAAACCCTTCCAACATTAATGTTGTTGCCATCCCCCTCGTATTTGATTTGTGAAGCAGAGGTTGTACGTGCTTCTTGATCCACTCTCTGGGCTATCGGTGTCAAAGGAGTGGATGTATGTGCATTGTTGGCTACTCACTGGACTTGTGCGTTCAGTGTGCTTGGCTGGCTTGTCCACAAGCAGGACCTAAGGACTTACCCATCCTCCCTCCAAGAGGCGCCATAACTTGACCATCGTAGTTAGTGATAAGATCTTAGAAACTTAGATGGGGCCATCGTAGGCACAAAACTAAGTTTTACTCTTTTGACTCTCAATGCGGACCATCGTATGTATTAATAGAGGCTTACATGCCACCCCCTCCGTGTTGTGCCCTATCCAGACCATCGTAGGTGGTGATAGGGGCTAGCGCTCTTTTCTGCGGGTAATGCAGAACATAAGCAAAGGTTGGACGTGCTCTTCCGCGAGCAGAGTTAGGATGTGCTTAGTTCTAGCAGAGGAAGCTCGTGCTCTTCTACAAGCAGAGGCATGGCCTTCTAAGTTAAATGCACTGCAACGAGCATTGCTAGTGTGAAATGAGGGCTTAAGCTTTTGATACTTTAATCTAGCCCCGTCAGATTTGGGCAAGGCGAAAGACTAACAAACTATCCCCCTCCGGGGATGCCTCGTCTTGATGACGAGGGATTTGATCCCTTTTCTCTACTCGACCCCTTTTGTGTCTTCTTCTAAGCCATAGGAAGGGTTTCCATACCCTTAGTTACGTGACCATCTTTGGAAGAAAAACTTTTCTATTATTTCTCCACCATAGGGACATATGATCTTAAATGTTCTGAGTTCCATGTTCTTGGAACAAGATCCCCACTAGGCCTGCTCAGTCGATATGTTGCGGGTATAACTTCTTGATGGACGACCAAAGGTCCTTCCCAATTTGGGTCGAGAGTGCCATGCGCTGGATTCTTTGTGTTTGCCATCACCCTTTGTTAAAATAATTCTCCTTTTCCGAAGATTCTGGTCCTAACCTTTGAATTGTTGTATTTCGTAACCCTTCTTTGGTATTTGAATTTTTTGATTGCTGCATCATCGTTAATCCTTATATTAAGTCTAGGGATTCTTTTCTTAATTCTTGGTTTGGATTGTACGCATATGCTATCCTTCTATGCGATGGTATCTCAAACTCGATCAGAAGCATAGCTACGCATCCTATGTTAGGGAAAAAGAGGTGTGCCCTATTAATGTTTTGGCAGAGGTTCTATATGCCCAAAGCACTAAAGGTAACTCTTCGGCCCATTTCCCTTTACCCTGGTTTAAACTTTTTTAAAGAATCGTCTTTATGGTTTTGTTGGCAGCTTCTTCCACTCCGTTGGCCTTCGGATGGGCTCCTGAGGAGAAGCTTCTGATGTTCCCATTTTTCTCACAAAACCGAGTGAACTCATCAATTTGGAATTATGATTTGTTATTGAGATAATTTTGTGAGGGATTCCGAAGCGGGTAGTGATATTCTTTATTACGTACCTTAAAACCTTTTTGGATGTGATTGTCGGAAGGGGTTCTTCCTCTACCCACTTGGTGAATTGGTCATTGGCTACTACGACATACTTTTCTCCCCCTTTGGAGATTGGCAAGGGTCCAGTTAAGTCTATCCCCATACGTCAGATGGCCAGGGGCTTGATATAGTGGTTAGTTCGCTCGGTAGAAGCCGGGCACCATCAAGTACCTCTGATATCTATCACAACTTTTGACATACTCTACTGCTTGACTGACCATCTACGGCCAATAATATCCATGTCGCATGACCCTTTTGGCCAACTTAATTCCACTGGAGTGGTCTCCATACCATCCTTCATGGGCTTCCTTCAGGAAGTTGAGCCCATTTTTCGAACTTATACACCTTAGGTAAGGAAGCGGATGTCCTTTTTTATAGAGTAGTTATCCTCAATCATAAATGTGGGAGCATGGCATTTTATCCTTCTCGCGTTTTGCTTATTAATCGGAAAAGTCTCGTTTAGGACATAATCCATTATATGAGTCATCCATGTATTCTTACGATGACAATTCGTTTCAGTTAATGGAGGATCCTCATTGGAGTTTCCATCCCTGTCTCCTTCACCCCCCCCCCCCCCCCCCAAGGCTTTTGATCCCTTTAAGAACAAAACCTTTTTTTCTATTTCTGATTTTTCATGCCCGACACTAGGCTTTTCCTGATAACCCATTGGAATCACTCTAGTTTCGGGCCCCTTGGGAACTATCTAATTTAGCTAGTGAATCCTCTTGGGTATTCTACCCACGAGGTATTTGATGGACTGAGAAATCCTTAAACTAGGAAAGCATTTATAAAACTTTCTTCACATAAAGGATTAGCCATGAGTACTTGGTTTGATAGGTTTTCTTTATTTGGTTTACCACCAATTGTGAGTAACTAAATATTTCTACCCGAGGAATCCTCAATTGTGGTGCCAAATTTAAACCCGCGATCATTGACTCAAATTCGGTTACGTTGTTAGTTGCCGGGAATCCTAACTTCAAGGCGTTGTGCAAGCGATGCATTTTAGGGGTAATTATAACATACCCCGGTCCCATCCCATGTTTGTTTGAGGCTCCGTGTACAAAATGTTGCCATTTGGCCTTTAAGTCATTTTCCTTAACCGATTGCTTCGAAATGAATCTTGTGCAATCATTCACGAAGTCTGTGAGGGCTTGTCCTTTAATTGCCGCCCGAGGGTGGAATTCAATTTCATATTGGCTAAGCTCGATAACCCATTGGATTAACCTTCCTGAGTTTTTTAGTTTGCTGAACACTTGTTTGAGCGGGAAACTGGTTAAGACCCTGACGAGATGAGCTTGGAAGTATGCTATGAGTTTTCTTTTGGTAAGTATTAGGCGTTGCTCTAGTTTCTCTACCAAAAGATTTCAGGTCTCTACGTCTTTTAGCCTTCATTTAACACAGTAGATGGGATACTGAGTCCCATTATTCTCTCTTATCAGGACCCAGCTGACAGCATATTCCGAAACAACCATATATAGGTATATATCTTCTCCTTTCTCGAGACTGGACAAAATCGGGGGCGTTTCCATATAGATTTTAGGTTCTTGGAATGCCCTCCTGCATTCGTTGTTCCACTGGAAATTCTTCTTCTTCTTCATAAAATCGAAGAAATGGACAGACTTATCTTTGGCTTTGGAAGTAAACCTACTGAGGGCTGCTACTTTCCCGTTCAAGCTCATAACCTCTTTGCTTGTCCTATGTTCTTCGTTGTCTCTTATGGCTTGGATTTGGTCGGGACTGCCCTCGATCCCTTGCTCACTTTCCACATATCTCGGGAACTTTCCAAATTGAACTAAAAAGGAACATTTTTGCAAGTTCAACTTCATTTTGTAGCTTCTTAAGACATTGAAAATTTCCTCTAGGTCTTTTAGGTGATTTTTTGTCTTTGTGGACTTCACTAGCTTGTCATCAACGTACACTTCCATATTTCATCCTATTTGTCCTTGGAACATCCTGTTTACCAGTCTTTGGTATGTTGCCCTTGCGTTTTTCAAACCGAAGGGCATCACCTTATAGCAAAATGTTCCCTAGTCAATGATAAAGCTTGTATGCTCTTTGTTGGGTTTGTACATCGGAATTGGATTGTACACTGTGTGTGCATCTATATGGGATAATATATTGTGACCACTCATGGCATCAACTAACTAGTCGATCCATGGAAGGAGGTAGCAGTCATTCGGGCAAGATTTGTTTAGATCTGTGTAATCAACACATGTTCTCCACTTGCCATTGGAACTTTACAGTAACACAGGACTGGCTAAACATTTCGGGTAAAGGACCCATTGGATAAACCCATTAATCTCCAACCCTTTGAGCTCTTCCTTCAATGCTTCTAACCGATCTATATTATATTGTCTTTTCTTCCACCGGATTGGGGTTAACGAAGGGCAAATTTTTTAAGGCATGACTCATGATAGAAGGGTTGATTCCGATTATATCCAAATGGGTCCAAGCAAAAACATCCTTGTTGAGTTGTAAGAACTAAATTAGGTTGCTCTTGAGGGGCTCTGTTATCCGTTTCCGAATGTTTACGACCTTCAATTTATCCTCCGAATCTACATTTACTTCTTTCGCGTCTTCTATTGGTTTATTCTTTCAATGCCTCCTTTGGAATCTAAGTCCGTGATGATTTCCCCTTCCTCAGTCAAATTTACATCATTAGATCTCTTCATTTTTCATTTCAAAGAAATGTACCTACCATTTGTACGCCTATTAGCATTATTAATTTTATTTTAGCTTCAAATGTGGGATGTTAAAACACCCTATCCGAAAGTGTAAAAATATTAAAAAAATCAAAGTACGAAGAACTCTCCCTTTTATATTTGTTGATCATTGCAAAGTACTACTGGCGGGAGCTAAACTGCTCTCCCTGGATGGTACCCATCATTGCATGGTTAGGAATTTCAACAAGAAATACTTGGAAGAAATGAAAGTATCCATTTCCTCCAAATTCGGTTGCCCGAAGAAGGCATTGCAATAGGATGGTTAGTCGATAATGATGAAGAGAGTTTCGATGGTCCGGTGGAGCAGAGATAATCCAACTTTAACTAGGAAGTTGACCCTTTGTTTTTAAAAACGTGCTTGAAGATAACATCGACATCACTTCCAACTGGCGTCGACCCTTTGTTTTTGAAGCCGAATAATGTTTCGTTGCATAGATCCAACTTCTTCTTAGAAATTCCCATTTCATCGAAAACGTGCTTGAAGATAACATCGACATCACTTCCAATTTCTACTAGGATTTTAGAAACAATCGAAAGTCCTATTTGCGCCGTTATCATAATGGGGGGGTTCATTATGTGGGTGATGGACCCCTTTCTATAATTCTACCGGAGACACCACCAGGTTGTGCATCCTAAGAGCGTAACGTGTGTTCTTCAGCGATGGTTCATCTTGAATGGAGAAGATTCCCTTCATGACTTCCTTCATGTACTAATTTCTTGCTCTCGGGCAGTTTCCATATGGTGCAGCCAACTGTGTATCACATTGATTTGATTTATGGGCGGCCCATGTCTAGGTTTCCTTCTTCTATAGGAGCCCCTACAATATTTACCGAAACCTTCTGTCATCCATTTTTACACTGAGTAGAGGTTATCTTGTTTAGAACGAATTCCTTCAAATGTCAATCTCGGATTAGTTTCTGAATGATCCCGTCCAATACCTTGCACTCGTTTGTCTTGTGTCCATTGGTTTTGTGGATCTCACAATATTTTCCGCTGGGATGAGGTTGAGGGCAATTTTAGGCTTTGAACGAGACAGGGAAGTTATTTGCATACACAAACAAAATAGGCTTGTTTAGAGCGACAGAGTTGGCGTTGGAATCTTCACACTTTGACCTCTTCTGATTTCCTTCTAGGGCCTTTGTCCAAAGTTCGGCCTTCCTCCTTCCCCTCGAGGCCCCAACTTCCTCTTTATGAAATACAATTCGATCATGCGAATGAATTTTTCGACCTGGAAATGGAAATCCTATAAGTATTTGCAGCCGTGGATGTACACCTCCTTCCTAAAGGGGGTGTTTTCAATTAACCCTGAGTGCACGACGATCAACTTGTCATGATCGTCCATATCCTTTGCTTTTAATGCCTCAATGTTGAACCTCTTCAGATAATATCTAAGAGACTCGCCTTGCTTTTGTTTGATGTTAATGATGATTGTAGTCAATTGTTGGATCTTTGCAAATGAAGAATTGTGCGGAAAATTCGTAGGAGAATTGTTTCCTTGAGTAAATGGTGTTTTCTCTGTATTAGCAATACCACTTTGCGCCGCCCCTTGAAAGGTCACTAGAAAAAGGTACATCTGATGGCCCCGGAAGCATTGTGGAGATCAATCTGGCTGTCGAAATCCATCAAGTGATCATCGAGGTCATTTTTCCCAAAATACTTTGTGGCCGTAACCTTAAATCTTGATGGTACTATGGTGCTCATAATTTCATCGATGGAAGGTGCTGCCCTTTCTTTGTCGTTGACTTTGTCACCATGGGTCCTCTTCCTCTTGCTTCCTTGCAAGTACTTAACGGTCTTCTCGGTGAGATCTTTAAGATAAGCCTTCGTTTTGTCGTAGTCCATTATTTTGGGGTCAAAACATTTAGAAGTGGAACTCCCAGACTGCTCCTACTCACATTGATTCCTTTGATCATCAACTCCTATCAGATGGGACTTCTTCATTTTGGAGACTCATTCGTTTCTCTTTGGCTAGATCTTGTGTGTCTTGAAGACTTCTGCCCTTGCATAGCATTTATCTGAGCTTGCACCTCTTGGAGTTTCTTCTCCAGGACCACAAATCTTGCGGCATTATCCTTCATGGCATTTGGGGGTTTTGTCGGGTTGGATGTGGCTCTACTTTTGCTATTATTCGGAATAAGTGTTAGATCCTTGTTCCCTTCATGGTTTGCATCCGGAGTCGGTTCTTTATTCTGATCTTCCAATGTTTTTGACTTCATCCTTCCTGCCATGGATAAAAGGGTTTCCAAGTTAATTTTTGATAGATTAAGTGTAAGGATGGAGGTTCAGGCCCCTCCTTCTAGAGCCAAAATGTTAACGATATTTTTCGTCAACCCCCGGGTTAAGTTGTGTGGGGCATAGGTTTAAGTAATTTGATGTATTCATGACACAAGTTTGCTGGAGGATGTCAAGAAATCTGTATTGCTAGGCTAGATCCATCCTTCTTCAAGCACCAGGATATCAACTGCGGAGATTAGGTAACCTACCATCGGGAGATGGATGCTCCACTAACAATACCGTAGAGATTCAAAACAGTCCGGAGGGTGTTCACCCAGCAAGACATGACTAAGATCTCATTAGATTAAGAACTTCCTGAGTTGCTATCATAATGACACATACTGTGATAAGAGAAAAATAGGCCAATGCTTCCTCATATTAAAGGAAAAAACTACAACAATGATAATTGATTCACATGGTCGTTTTGCATCGCGTCGATTTGTAGGTCCTAGGATGCTCCATGAACCAAGTGATAAGCCAGCGGATAATTTCTTTCTCAAGATCAAGGAGCATTAGGCTCGTTATGTAAATGTTAATCGATGTGCAAAAACCCTTAGAATGGAAAGAGGACTTTGGGTTTCTATAAAGTCCTCCTTTTTTGAAGGTGTTATGATCAACTTCTCCACACAAAAGGTCAGTTTTAACTTCCTGTTTCACAATAACACCACAAAAAGATTATCAAATTCCGTGGTTTTTAAGCCTTTGAATTCTCCATTCATAAATTGTTGATGTATTACAAAAGTTGAAGAAAATCCTTAATCCGCTTTTGGGAACTAGGATTTGATCTTTTTTTAAGAACAAATAATAATCTTGAGAAATGAGAAATTTGTCCCCCTTTATATGGCCTCTAAGGTCCTATTTATAGAGACTTTGGGCAGCTTTCCCTGCTGGGCTAGTGGGCCTGCAGGGGCCTTTCCTAGCGGCTTCTTCCTTGGTTTCAGATGTTTGGCTTCCGGTCGTCTCAAGAGAGCTAATCATGGTATTCGGAGTTGACATTTCTGTCATTTGCGGCTTCTTCGGGGATAGTATTTGAACCATTGGTAATAGCTCTCGAGTGTAGGCACTCAGACGTGAGTTTTCGGATGTATTCTTTCGGCTTTATCATGAGTACTTAGAGGAGCCTGCCCTCATGATGTATGTTGATAGCTGTCGTTGCAAAATCGTCGACGGTTTCTGTACTAGATAAATTAGTACGGTAGCCTCTATCTCTACTTGGGTCTCGGGTAGCCTTTCGGTTGAGCTTTTGGGGTATTCTTGTTCTCTGGAAAGTGGCTTCCGGTGATATCTCTATTATTTATGAATGTGGCCCTTTATCATCCTAGTAATCAATTTTTTAGAAGTCGGCTCTAGAGAATCCATACTTGTTGGCTTGATACCCTTCTCCTTCTTGTGTGTCGGTGTTAAGCGGTTTAATTCGGATAGTCCTTCTGGGTTTCGGTAAGCAGAGCCTGTCCCCTCCTTTTTCTCAGTTCCTATCTTAGGTTACCCTTCGTTGTAGATCTCCCCTTCGGGTGGACCATATTGGATGAGTTTCGCTCGCATTCTGTAGGTTTTGAGTTCCTTTCTTCCTTCTAGTAGCGTCAACTCGTAATGTTAAGTTTTATGCTTCCAATTCTTTATCTTTTCCCTTTGCTCAAACTAGAGGCTCCTCTACTTTTAGATTTGTAGAATTGGCACTTGATAAGATGCTAGTTTCTATGGCAGAGAATGCGTTAAAGCTTTGACCCAAATTTTTCTATTGTCTGTTCATTATAAGGAATCCAAAGAATATCTTGTTACGACTGAATATATGGCAAAGATGGTACGGGGAAATAAGGAGGTAGATGTGAGAGGAAAGATTGGAGGTTAAAGGTTGGGCAGCTCTTCAATCGGCGACATTCTAATTAGCAAGCTAAAGGTTAGAAATCCCTTGTTGAGAATCATTCTCCTCGGTGATTCTTCTTTAATACTTGGTCCACTCCGGGACAGAATAGCTATTGTTGCGGAAAGGTCTCCTAAAATGTTCGGATGTTCAAGCCCTCCATATACCGCCCAAATTTTAACGATATTTTTCATCCGTGCCGGAGATAGGTCTAAGGAGGTGGACATAAGGGGAAAATAGGATTACTCGACTCCTCCCAGCTTGAGGTAGTTCATCGTTTCCAAGATGTTAAGGTTTCAATTCCGAAGATTAATCACTCTTCCCTCAAGGGGTAAGTGTCACGCTTCTGCAACTCGAGGACCAACAGTTACCTTAGGAGAGGGGTTTCCTCGTGAGGGAAGCATCACATTGCTGAGAACCGAAAGGCTTGTTTAAGGTTATTTGGGTAACCCAACCGTGTAGTAGAATACGTGCAGAAATATGTTAAAGAACAATATTGTATATAGAAAGATTAAGAACACACTGTTTATAGTGGTTCGGTTCGACTTGAACCTACGTCCACTTTAAGGGTTTTGATGATTTTATTCATGGAGGAGGTTACATAAGAGATCCCCAAATTGATTTAAAAATTAGGGCTGACTCTCTAGAATATTAGAGGAAGAATGAGGAATAAGACAAATACTACTTAAATGAGCCCCCTTGGGTCTTACTTATATGCATATTGGGCCTCCTTTTGTCGCGGACTCAGCAGAAGCCCTTTTTGGATGCAGAAACAAGGTTTCGGCTGCTTCTACAAATCTCAGTGCCGACATAACGGTTTCGGCCGCCTTATTTCTTATCAATTGTCTTTGTTAATGCCTTCTTGCTTTCAAAATATCACTCTTGGTCCTTCATGAGTAGTTAGCTGATATACCTTATTGTTGTTCGATCTCGGAGTATGAAAGTTTGACTTTTGGGAGCTCTCGGTTTTGGGGCCACTAGTCTTGGTCCGTACCCATTCCTTCCGATTCTAGCTTTAGGCATTCGTGATGCTTCCCTTCGTGCTTTTAGATGCTTATGTTTTGGTAACCGTCACCCCTTACGATATTGGTACTGAGAAACTCAATGTGGATGGCTTTGCTTTCGACAGTCTCTCATTGACTATCGGTTGATCACTAAAATTGGTTACGATCTTCCGGAAGGATGCTTGTTAACTGCCACAGTTGCCTCTTGGTAATCATCAAGCTTGGGCCTCCGTGGCTGACCTTCGGGAAATTTCTTAATATCTTCAACTCCGTGCTTTTGACGCTCTCATTCCACAGTGTATCGATATTAAACAAGTTAACGTTGATAGCCTTTTCATTGTTTCGGATCTTGGGTTGTAAAATCTTTTTTCATCCTCTTTATCAGCTCTCGGTTTTTGTTGACTTCTTGTCGGTCATCTCTCATTCTGGTACTACTCTGCCGGTATTCCTTCTTCGTATTGATTCAAAGGTTTCTTTTCCTTGAAGGGTATCGGTGGCCAGTGGCGTTGACTGCCTCTTTTACCGACCGCATATTTCGGGGTTGAGTCCCAGCCGTAACAGATGTAAATTTGATTTCTTTGTTGCTTGTGTTAGTTCCTGGCCCTAGCTTTCGGTAACGCCTTAGCCTTACTCAAGGTCCTTTTTTCTCCATGATTCAGGCTTTGCACCCCGGAACCTTGAACTTTTTTTATTCTATATCTTTTACTTCTTTAGATGAGTCCAGTGCAAATTTTTGATGTTAAAAATAGATATCGTTATTCCTAATATGATATCTATTGGTTTTAGAATTTGATGTTGAATATAAGCCGACGTGATTTCTATTCAGAGCCTTGTATTTAATATCGAATTTAATTTTTGGGGTGGTTTTGAATGGTGTCTTCAATAACACTATTCTTAAAACCCTCTTGAGGACAGAATGAATCATTTAATTAAGATTAATTAAGTTTTCCAATTATATTTATTAGTTGGAATGAAATGGTAGTTGATTTTGGGTTCTTGTGAATGACAATTTAAATGACATTAGATCTTAAACCCAATTAATAGTGAAGATATGATTTGGAACTTATAAATCTTTTAATTAGGATTTAGGGAAATTTTCCAAAGCAAAGTTTTCCAATTTAATATAATAAATTGGAATTAAATGGAATTCGATTTGATAATGGAGATGGACTTCTATAAAGGAAGGCCGCTACAATTTATGGAATTTAAAAGGCTTTGTCGTTACTCCACTTATAGTATTAGTGTGATAAGAAAATTTATATCGATTACGATTGATTAGATATCCGTGAAGGTTCCATCTTAAATGGAAGATGATTTTGGGTTTATCGTTAACTGTGTTTTAAGTGACATTGGTTCTTTAACCCTGTTAAAGATAGGATTAATTTCCTAAAAGATATGAATAATCATTAAGTAATGATTTTTGAGAATAAAACCAATTGGAGTTTTAATGAATCTTTAATTAGATTAAAATGTTAATGAGGTAATAAAATTTACCGAATTCAAGAAATGTAGAGGATGAAGTACTGCTAGTTTTACTCCATGCTATAGTTAAATCTTTAATTAGATTTGAAAAGTGATATAGTAAATAATTTTACTAATAACACATTAGGTGTTAGATATGCAGTACTACCGGTTTTGCTCCATGGGATTAATAAGTTGGGATTGTGAAAATATAATTTTGATTACTTAGGTAAGGCTCCTTAATTCCGACTTGTTTGATAAATCTTAATTTGGTTTAATTTTGTTAAAAGTTAATACAAAATCTCTTGCAATGGTTTTCAAAGAAAGATTTAAACAAGAGGTTTAAATGAGTTAAATCACTGGTTAGATTTATGGGAATGATTCCCAAAGTATTGAATATTTTAATAAAACAATATTCCAGATTGGAATGAGGTGCATATGTGTTTTATAGCACTTGATTATAAGATAACCAGTTATTCGAAAAGATCGGGTTTAACCCATTCTGAATAACTGATACAATGACTAAAAGTCAAAGAAACGGTGGTTGAAGACCGGAGATCTTTACATCGTTTGGATGATTACTGATGTCATGATTGCATTGTACACCGAATACGTGGTAATAAGCGGTGATCATCCAGACGTACTTGGAGATCGATCGGATATGTGAGAGCTCTTTCCTGTATTGGATATATGGGACGAGAAATAAGGTGCCTCTGGTTTCCTTCAGACCCTGAACGGATTTGCAAATGGATTGTAAATCTGACATTGTATGTCATGCTGTATTTGTTGATCTCTGCTAAATATATATTTGTTTGGTGGCGGAGTATTTATTCTCTTGCTCAACACCCTTATTTGAGAGGTACAAGCTTAGAGGTTTTATATTGGTGGAAATCAATGGTATTGTATGGATTGACAATGTGACATGTTAAGATGCATGGATCAAAGATTTTATTGAAAAGCAGGGCTTTGTTGTTGATGATCAAAGCACAGCTTTAAGTAGCGTAGCTTTTTGTATAGAGTTAATTCGCGAGCCTCACACCCCAGTGTGAACCAAAAACGGAAAAGGACCGCATGGAGGACATGTGTTTCTTTCTATCTAGAAGTTATGTCAGGTAAGGAGCTCGGACATTTTTACTTATGTGGATAACGGATTGCGAGGCACCTCAGATATAGAGCCGACTAAAGGGCTCAAGTTATAGGTCCGATAGGACCGGGAAATATATTTTTCTTGAATAACCAATCCATAAACGTTAGGTGTGGACCGACCCTACATGATCCATTGGACACATGTTGTTAAACCCTGGGACATATGCTAGAGTGTCACGAAGTTGGATAAGGAACATCCCTTGCCTCGGTTCATAGATGAAGTCCCAATTTACAATGCGCGACTTTGTGGTTTTATTTGTAAACCTATATGGCAACATAGTAGGATGGGGTAGTATATCGTCTATGCTTGATAAATTTATATTTGAAGTTGGTATCTTCACTTATAGTAATACTAAAAGATAGATTTCACGTATCAAGCATATTTAGCCATTATAAGGTAAAACTCTATCCTCTGGTCTGTGTTTGCATTGTGTGATGGGACCTGATTCTTATAATGGCTTCATTTTTCCTTTTAACATTGCGATGTTTGTTTTACGGTATTCTTGGAAGAAAACCCGTTCCGTATTATATGGTGTGGTCTCTTGATTTACCAACATTAAAATGAATGTAAATAACTGTTTTAGTTCTCAAACCAGTCCCATGACTGACTCGAAGTTTATTATTTCCACTAAATTATGGGTGCCCATATTTTCCACCAGGGTAGCTTTTCGTTTTAGTTTTCACAGATATTTCTTTTCGCATGATCCTGGATTACGGATGGAGCTATATTGGGAATGCTTTGTATCTGTGTATTTCTTTCAGTTGTGTAGTTGATGTTTTCTGCTCCACATTTTGTTCATGTATTATATATTCCGCTATTTTGTATTTTAATCTCTGATATTTTTCAGTTGTATATCACTATTTATGCTCTGATATAAGTATTGTAATAATAATGAAATATTTTCATGTTTGTGTTCTGATGAGTTATGTTCTCAAAGGAATCCTCCTTCTCGTTCGGTTTGTCCTCGCCGGGGAGTTCGGTTCGTTCCAGTTGGTATCAGAGCTTTGGTTTACAAAGTTCAAGAACACGACATATTAGAATCAAATGAAAGAATTCATCAGAGATAGGATTAGTAATATCCAATAAGAATGACTCATTAGAGATATGGTTAGTAATAACCTAGAATTTGTTTGAAGAATGTTAATTATTAAAAATGAATTTAGTTTTGAAAATTATAATCTATTATACATATTTGATTAGTTCATTTTATATTAAATTTGACCTATCGAGTATGAAAAGATTTTGCATATATGCCTTGCAAGCATTTGTTCGAAGCCTCAAATATACTGGATAGATATAGAATCACACTCTTGTCGCCTTGGGATGATTCTGATAATTGCTGCAACATTATCAGTATTTATGTTGGAGTTTTGAAAGTGGGATGTCTATTTGATTGCAACTGACTGGTGTGAGAACAAAAACATAGTTAAAGTATATTGTTTGTGATTTGGCATTAAAAATGGATTTTTGAATATATATAAGTTATATATTTGAAAAGTTAATCAACTTTGGTTGTGATGTGTGATTATTAGTTCAACTAATAAAAATACTGGAATAATAAAACCTATACGAGAATGATGAGAAATTGAAGCCAAATAAAAACAAAAGTTGAATTGAATTAAAAAATTGTTTGGGTCGGACTGGATTAGATTTATATATAGAGAGAGGTATGCATATATATGTATGTTGAGCAGATTATGGATTTAGTGTTGAGCAGAGAATTAAATTGAGTGCCCAACAAACAGGTGCATCTTAATGAGTTTGTTGCGCAATTTTATTTATTATAAACTACTGTGAGTGATTCGGATGCGCTGTGATGGTTTTTCTATGTGAAATTAAAACATACACCATAGGAGAGTAACAAAAAGTTGTGGACTACACCACACAAAATAATACTAAAGAAGGCATAGCATATAATATTCCATATAAGCATTTGGTGCTTATTTGATTAGGTTTGGATTACCATATAAGCAAGATGCAAGTATGGCGAGGACTGAATTATAGGCTGAACAAAATACTGATTATGGACTTAATAACCTATAATGGTAAATTGCGTAATTTAATAACAAACCCTACACGGGCCAGGAGATGAAAAAAGTACATGTCTATCTTGTTTTAGACACGGCACATGGATTATCACTAGTTCCCATCACTGGGTCAAGGAATGATTTTTTTTACACATTTCCTTTAAGCTTATATAACTCACATTTGATTTGTACGCGATATATACATTTATTTGGTGCCTAACATGGCACAATAAATTTGTTCAGATCAATCCGTACAAAAGAGGTTATAGCGAAATTTTTCATAAATTTAAGGTATTAGCCGAATTTCAGGAAAATCAGGGAGTTCTTAGAAACTGAAAATTTGAAGAACTCAAGACAGAATGAAAGTTGTGTTGGTCATTCAAACAAATTTCATCTCCATTTCTTTTTCGAGGACGAAAAAGTTTAAGTGAGGGAGAATGTAACAACCCGGAAATTTGGAACCAATTTAAAATTTATGTTTAATGAATTTTACATGGATTTGCAGTCAAATTTAAAAATTCGATAATTAAAATGATTAATTTTGAGAATTAATGATGTAAAATTTATTTAAATCGAAGTTTGAATGTATATATTTATATTAATTATAAAACGAACTCGAAATGGAGCGGTAGGTTGAAAATTTGGTTTTGAACATTAAACAAATATACAAAATTCGTTGTAAATCAGAATTTGATGAAACAAGAAATGTTAGAATCTATTTAATTATATCTTTCTAATGAATGTAAAAACTGAGATTTCATATTATAAATTGTAAGTTATGACCAGATCAAAATTCAGAACAGTCGTTATAGAATTCATTTATATTTTAATATTATACATAGCCCTTAAAAATATACATTTTGCAAATGGCCTCTATTTTTGATGAAATGAATTTTGTTGGATCTGGAACATCAAATTATTGTCCGGTTTAAAATTTCAAGTCACTTGGAATTAGTGTGTGAGCGTAGTAAATTCAAAGTTGTTTTGTAAATTCGGTTAAATTTATTAAGCTAGTTAAAAGGCTATTTTTCAAACGATCTCCAAATTCGATGAAATTAGTTTTGTTAGGACTATATCATCAAAACATAGCTAGATTTCGAATTTCATAATTTTGGGCTCAGTAGTTGGCCCCCGTAAATTAAAATGTACGTTTAAATTCAATATATTGATTTATATTTTGATTTTGACAAAAACAGATCAAAATAGTTGAATTGGCTCGTGAAACATATTCCATTATGTTCGGAATGGGGGTATTTGGTTTGGGGGTGACAGTCGTTGAGTTTAACTTGAAGTTCGGATGAGGAATTTTACATTAGAGTAATTAATAGAACTAAATAATAAAAAAGGGTGTAAATATTATCTAGAAACCCTAGTTCTACACTTTATTATTTCCGCCGCCACTTTAAAATCAATGGCCTGGGCGATTTGACTTCTCTAATTAATTACTTTAAATCCACCTAATAATTTCAAAAGATTATAAAACAAAGTTGGTAAATCTTCTTTAGATCTTTGAAATCATATGGAGGAGATTATTTTAAGCAGCGCGGTTTGCTCAATTTTGGGCCATAAAGTGACCGGCGTCGAAGTGGAATTGGATGTTGAAGAGCCACCAAGTTTCACGAGGCCACCAACTTTGAACGATGCGGCGAAGGGCTACAGGTTAGCGGCCGCCGATCATCTTCCGGCGAAGTATCTTGAGCTACTATGATGGGTTAGTGTATCGAACGTTGATTTTCTCTAGTTCAGGCAATTACGACATGGTAGGGTATTAAGCAATGGATTAGAAAATTTTAATTAGTTAAATTTTTTTGTTAATTATCTAGTTAATTATCCATGGTTTAAAACACTGTAATTTATTCAAACGATATCAGAATCCAACGAAATTGGATGTGTTGGAATCACAACAATGAGATCAACGATGTAGAACTGATCAGAACAGAAAAGGAGCAATTTAAATTTTGAGCTAAATTAAATGTTCATTTAATTTAGTTTTAAATATAAAATCCTCAATTAAAGACTAATGGAGTGGAAACCAATTATGAGAATTCTCCCATTCAAATTATTTTTTACAGTTATTATATCTATGACTGAATGTATAAAGACTTCCTATGATTGCAATATTTGTTTGGTGATTGAAGGTTGTTTACATTTTTAATGTTATCGTTGTTGAACTTTAATTATAAATGTTTACAAATAAAATGTTTACATTATAAATTATTTTGGGATGGAAATTTAACCACTCATGTCCCTAATTTTGTAGATAAATTCACACAGATCATGATGTAAAGCCCACATGTGTATTGGGATGAAAATTTTACACATCGCCCAAGTATACAAATAATAATATTTGTTTGAAAACTCCACACGGATCTGGGGACGGTAATTAATTCACATCTCCCTTGGAAATAATTGTATGTCAACCGATTGGTCGACAGACTATTCTAAGGATTATTTAATTATTTATTGCTTACATAGTTGTAAATAGCACTCTGGATGTGAATTGAATCTGTAATAGTTGTTATCACAATATTTTGAATACATGCTATGTATGGAATCCATATCAATAAAACAACATGGTAATTGATTGAGTCTGATTCCAATTCAGAAGTAACAAGTACTTTAAAATAATATTCAGTGAAGAATCAAAATATGATTTTGATGTCCAATTTTGGATGGGTAGGAAAAAATTGAAATATTCATAATTGAAATGAATACGAAGCCGAGTTAAGTAGATATATTTCATTTTAACTTGAATGGAATTTTTCTGTCGATTTCATTCATTTTATGATGAACATCCGAAAGGTTTGATTTCAAAAAACGTATATTTTTAAAATATTATCATTTTAATATTATAATGATATTCAATATTCGATTCTGATTTAAAATTGAAATGGAAGTTGAAATTGTTTTAAAATGAATTTATAAACAATTTATAAAATACATTTTAAACGGAAATCGATGAAATATATTACATACATTTAAATGGTCTGAATAGAACGTGCCGCGCAGCGACCGTTCGTGAATTTCGACCGTTGACTTTGAATTGACATAATGGAAATCCGAGCGTCGGACTCTCTTGAAACCGGAACTGGTGGGTTCGTATCGAAAAGAGCTTTCAGATGATTATAATAGATTTGAAATCTATTAGTTAGATATTGGGAAATGTTTAATTCAAATGTGAATAGAAACAATGCCATCACAGCTTGATGACATGAATCATCATTTAACTAAGAGGGGTTATTTTTAAAGGAATAAAAATAGTAATTTTTTTTTAAAAATCCTAATAAATGTTTGCGAAATATTTTTGGATGAAATATTCCATGTTTGCAAGGACAGAATATATTTTTATTTGGATAAGTTGTTTGTCAACTTGAGTAAAGAACTAAAAGAAATTATATGGTTTTAATATAAACAGAATTTTCCAATATATGAACTGAAAAAGATTTGAATGGGATTAATCTTTGGAATATTTCGATATTGGATTTCGTGATTATAAAGATATCGTTGAGGAATTTGGAAGATATAGATATCGTTATTCCCAATACGATATCTGTTGGTTTCAGAATTTGATGTTAAATATAAGCTCATATAATTTCTATTCAGAGTCTTGTATTTAATATCGAATTGGATTTTGGGGGGTTGGTGTGAGTGGTAACTTCAATAACACTATTCTTAAAACCTGCTTGAGGAAAGAATTAGTCTTTTAATTAAGAATAATGAAGTTTTCCAAATGTATTTATTAATTGGATTTAAATGAAAGTTTATTTTGGGTTCGTTGTGAAAGATGTTTTAGACGACATTAGTACTTATTCCCAATTAACAATGAAGATATGAGTTGGAATTTATAAATCTTTTGATTAAGATTTAGGGAAAAATTTTCCAAAGTATCCAATTTAATATATTAAATTGGAATTGAATAGAATTCTGTTTGATAATCAAAATGTACTTCAGTAACGGAAGGCTATTACTATTTATGGAATTTAAAAGCCTTTGCCATTATTCAACTTATAGTATTAGTCTGATACAGAAATTTATATCGATTATGACTGACCAAATTTTCGTGAAGGTTCCATATTAAATGGAAGATGGTTTCCATGAAGGTTCCATTTTAAATGGAAGATGATTTTGGGTTTTATCGTGAACTGTATTTTAAGTGACATTGGTTCTTTAACCCAGATAAAGACAAGATTAATTTCCTAAAAGATTGAATAATCATTAAGTAATGATTTTTGAGATTTAAACCAATTGGAATTTTAATTAATATTTAATTAGATTGTAATGCAAAGGAGATAATTAAATTTACTGAATTCAAGAAATGTTCGAGGATGGAGTACACCCAGTTTTACTCCATGTGATAATTAAATGTTTAATTAGATTCGAAACGTGAAGTGGTAATTAATTTTACTGATAACACAGTGGGTGTTAGATATAGAGTACTACCAGTTTTTCTCCATGGGATGAAAAGGTTGGGATTGGGATGCTAAAATTATGATTACTTCGGTAAGTTCCGTTAATTCCGTCTAGTTTGATAAACCTTAATTTGGTTTCAGATTGTTAAAAGATAATACAAAATCTTTTGCAATGGTTTTGAAAGAAAATTCAAACAAGAGGCTTTAATGAATAAAACCTTTGATAAGACTTATGGGAATGATTCCCAATGTAATGAATATTTGAATAAAGTAATATTCTGGATTGGAATGAGGTGTGTGATGTGTTTTAGCACTTGACTACAAGATACATGAATTATTCGGAAAGAACGGGTTAAACTGATTTTGAATAACTGATATGATGACTAAAAATCAAAGAAGATGGTGGTTGGAGACTGGAGATCTTCACATCGTTTGATGATTACTGATGTCATGATTGGGTTGTACACCCAAGACAAGGTAATAAGTGGTGATCATCCATACGTACTTGGAGATCGACTGTATATGCGAGGGACTTTCTCCTGTATTGGATATATGGAATGAGTAATAAGGTGCCTCCGGCTTCGTTCAGACCCAGAACAGACTTGCAAATGAATTGTATGTCAGACGTTGTTGTAGTTGTTGATCTCTGCTAAATATATATCCATTTAGTGGCGGGGAATTTATTCTCTTTCTTAACACCCTTCTCTAAGACGTATGAGCTTATAGGCTATATATTGGTGGAAACCAATGGTATGGTATGGACTGACAATGTGGCATGCTGAGATACACGATCAAAGCTTTTGTTGAGAAGAAGGGTTTTGTTGATTGATGATCAAAGCACAATTTCAAGTAGCGCAACTTGGTATATCACGTTAATTCATGAGCCTCACACCCTGGTGTGAACCAAAAATGGGAGAGGACTGCACGGACGACATGCGTTACATTCTAGCTAGTAGTTGTTCATGGTATGGAGCCCAGACATTTGTAATTTTTTGAATGATGGATTGCGAGGCGCCCGAGATATAGAGCCGACTAAAGGGCTCAAGTGATAGGTATGATAGGACCTGGAAATGTATTGTTCAGGAATAACCAATCCAGAAACCTTAGATGTGGACTGACCCTACATGATCCAAGGGACACATGTTGTGAAACCTTGGGACATATGCTGGAGTGTCCCGAAGTAGGATGAGGAAGATCCCTTGCCTCAGTTCATAGATGGAAACCCAATTTCCAATACGCGACTTTACGGTTTTAGTTGTAAACCTATGTGGCGACGTAGTAGTATGGGGTAATATGTCGTCTATGATTGATACATTTATATTTGAAGTTGGTTTCTTCACTTATATTAATTATAAATGATAAATTTCATGTTGGAGACATCAATCATGACCTAGTAATGGCGGCAGCAACAACTCATTTTTCTTCTCCTATCTCCTCCCCCTTCGCCTCTGATGCCTTTCCACTTCTT
Organism: Allium sativum; assembly: GCA_030737875.1. Taxonomy (NCBI): domain Eukaryota; kingdom Viridiplantae; phylum Streptophyta; class Magnoliopsida; order Asparagales; family Amaryllidaceae; genus Allium; species Allium sativum. The sequence goes on along the minus strand of JASFAX010000020.1, from coordinate 34,185,555 downwards.
CCACCTTGCCCTCCACCCCCAAACCACCAGATCCACCACCTCCCTCTGGTAATCTCTCTTCTACGATAGATGCTAATCCAGATTTGGCTATTCCATCGCAACCATCTTTTCAAATGAAATCTGATTACGAATCTCTATTTAGATCTTCTCCAAGGAATGTAGGATCGTACAAGCCACTCCATTTTGATATACCGAGAGATGGAAAGAAGCATATGTGTAACACCCCGCCTCCGCTAGGGTCACTCGCAAAGGAATGCACTAGCTTTAGAGGGGCATTATTGGTAAACATGCACAGAAATATCACAAGACAGAACATATAACATAGCGGAAGTAAAATCAAACTTTCATAAATATTAATAATTAAGGTCTAAAGCCTTTTACATCAGAGTACATCAAAACCTGTCTTGCAATAATAAAGAAGCATAAAGACTTTTTCATAAATTATTCCCCAAGTAAAAACAGTAAAGTAGCCATAGCCAAGAGAAGTCCAAGCCATTCATGATAACCTTCAAGCAGAAGAAGTCCGAACTAAACAACAGTATTTCCTCCCTATAACCTGGGGGGGGGGGGAACGGAAGAAAAGAGGCGAAACAAAACGGGTTAGTCAAAAAGACTGAGTAAGCCCTATCTACTATTAGTATAAAAACTAGTAAAGTTAACTGACATGAGAAACTGAGATGAACATAAGCATGATAACAAGATGGATAAGCTAAATCAAAATAACAGGATGAACTACTGAACTCAGGTAAACTAAGGTGTCATGATAAATTACGATGTCAAGATAAAACAAGGTATCACATCGTCAGGTTTCTATCAAGTATAATATCCCCAAGATATCTATCACGTATAACGTCCCATGGTATCTATCCTGTACATCTGCTCTGCACCTACCGTACTAGTACCCCAACTGTATTACGTGTTATCCGTGAATGACCCTTACTCAAAAGTCGTGTAATGGTCCATGTCAACCTAATATGCCGCATATATAGGTTACTCAACTCATATGTTTCTTTCCATGTATAAGTTCGGTCCTTTGCCGTAGGCTGTACGGGCTTTCCCATGTAAACGGTTTATCCTTGAAGTTGTTTTGGACTGCAACCCTTGATCTATTTGTGTTTCCTTACCATGAACTATCGCGCGTCCACTTAGGATTTATGCCACCTAGGACCGCTAGGGATTATGCTACCTAATGAACGTTTCCGTGTCTCGGTTTGGGTTTTGGCTACCTAGGACCACTAGGGATTACGCCACCCGTCAACCGCGCCCTTGATCCCACGTATGTATCGTGAATCGTTTTCCATGTCTAGATGCACATGTTCCCTAATGTGCCATCCGAGTTCCGTGCCAGGGAAAATCAAGAAATACGGAACTCGGTCGGGAGCTTTAAATCGTCTGCCGATGCAGATATCAAGGTCTGTTTTTGTACCCGTGGCTGTGGTCCCACGTGACCCCTCCCTCAACTACTGAAAGGCAATCCAAGAAAAATCATGTATAAGAACCACTCCCCGACCCCACTATAGCCCACTTTCCTACGGGCCAACCTCACCCATGACTCGATAGCAAGCACATGGTCTGTTGGGGGTTCCCTTCCTTTCCGCACGTACATGATTGACTAAAGATGGTAGGTAGTCGACGATGTGCTATCCAGGGCAAAAACAAGAATCGTCGACTCCACGCTAATCCATCCCAGTCTTTAGGTTGCTCGCATAGCAACCAAGGCATACTCTTGGTCCTTCTAACGCAGACCTTAACCTCTCATGGGCCTAGTATAATTACCTGGCAGCCCACAGAGGGATCCCAAGAATATCCTCACGACCCCGAAGCTTCCACTTCGGCACCCAGTGCACTGGAGCTTTTATCCAAGTCAGATAACTTGCTCCCCCTCGTATACTAAGCGATGACCTACCGTATCAGGTTACTCATCGTTTTGAGAATTAGTCCTATGTCCTTAGCTAAGAATTATTACTTAGTTACCCTTAACTAAGGTTTACCACTTAGCTTCCTTTCCCGTTATCCTTGATTAACCATGGTTTTCTACCTAGTTCTTCTAGCTAGGGTTTGTCTATTGGGTTAAGTGTTATCATTCAAGTCCATGACTTAACTCGCCCACGAATCACGTCAAAATTGGCTAAGTATTTAAGTTCAAGACTTAGTCCCACAAGTTGGTTAAGTGTACCCAAGGGCTCATGACTTAACCCTATCAAGTCAAATTGGTCAAGTACTAGCTTACCTTAATCCTATCGGATTATCTTGCTAGATCGATTAAGCATAGATTATCTTAATCCCATCAAATTATCGAGTCGGATTGGTTAAGTATAGGTTGGCTTAACCCCATCCTCTAATCGTACTACAATGGTTAAGTATATTCTAAAAAGGTCTTGTGACTTAACCTTATCAGGTCCGCGTATTAGATTGGTTAAGTGTAAGTTACTTAACCCCATCAAATCATCATGTATAATTGGTTAAGTATAAGTTGCTTAACCCCATTAAATTATCACGTTAAGTTGGTTAAGTATTGGTTACTTAACCTCATTGAATTAACGAGTTTAAATTGTTTAAGTGTTTAACTTAACCCCATCGAATTACCGTGTTTAGATTAGTTAAGTTTGGATTACTTAACCCCATCTAATTACCGTGTCGGATTAGTTAGGTGCAAATTACTTAACCCCATCCCCTAATCATCTTGTATGGTTAAGTATCATTAAGAAAACTTACTTAACCTTGCCAAATTATCATGTTGGATTGATTAAGTGTTGGTTAACTTAATCCCTGTCCACTAGTCGTATAAAAATGGTTAAGCGTCATTAGGCAAATCAAATCACTTAACCTACCCAACCTTGTCATGTTTTGTTAAGTATCATTAGCCTAACCAATTTACTTAACCCATTTACCCATGTCATATTTGGTTAAGAGTCATTAATCAAATTAACTTAACCCTATCATGTGGCATTAATTACTTAATGCACCCCAACCTCTCACATTAGACTTTGTTGTGGTTACTAGTTAAGCCGGTCGGTTCCGGGTAGCTTTACACCACAACTTGGTCTAACCTCGGGTTCAAGCACAACATGACCAACTTCTCACATTGGGTCCTATTGTTTGCAACTACTAGTTAGGCCGGTCGGTTCCGGGTAGTTTTACGTTGCAAACTCAACCCAACCTCGAGTTGGCCACTTTCATGTTTAGTCTAGTGTCATGTTCATAGTCAAGTTTTCAAGCAATTGGGTTGACCTAACTTAATAGGTAAATTCCCAATGGGTAGACCTAACTTAATAGGTAAATTCCCAAGCTTATGTTTTTATGCATACTTACATGTCAACTTCCATGTTATATTTCAAGTCATGTTTTCAAGTATAAACACATGTCATATTTAACGTTACATGTTGTCATGTTTATACCCATTTACCCAAGTCATATTCATGTCATTATGTTTCCCCATAATGTGACCCCAACGCTTTTTAAACTAGCATATACGTTCGCAACAACGTGATGGATTAAAAGAAGAGACTTGGCAAAGGAATGACAAAAATGGGTATTAAGCCACAAGTTAATCATGGTGGCAAATGAGGCACAAATGTGTTCATTAGCTTGCATGTTACATTCTTAAGCCTCAAAAACATGCATCAACCCAAACTTGGTACATAAGCGAATCATGGTGACAAAAGACATGGAATGATGGCTAGAAACTCGCATATATCATCATATAAGGATTATGACTTCATATGCAAGTTGACATAATGATTATGAAGATTCTCATGTTGCATAATGCAACATTTCAACATAAAGGTTGTGGCTTTTAGCTCATAAGATCAAGATAATGACTTCATAAACTTGCATAACATGATAGCATGCATCATTCCAATTAATCAAACCCAAACTTTCAACATGAACATTTAACTTCATAGTTAATATCTAAGAGTAGGGAAGGGCTTACATAGCTATGAAGGCCTAAATCGATTAAACTAAAGCTTGTGATGAAGCCTATGCATGCCATCACCCAAAAACCCAAAGATGAACACTCCAAATCAATAAAAACCCCATCTTTATGAACAAAGATCAAATCTTTAGCCTTGAAATCAACTTGAGAAGCTCTCATACTAACATAGGGACTGTCTAATACTCTCATGATCATGAAACCTCTCATAGAAATGAAGTGGAGGCTAGGATAGTTGAGTGGAGGCCATGAGAGTAGGAATTTTGCTATAGTTTAGTTGCATGAATGAATAATGAGGATTTAGGATAGGTTAGGGTCTTATTATAGATTAGGCAAGTGTTTTAGGCCATAGGATTAAACCTAGATTCAATCCAAGCCATCAAAGCATGTCTTGGGGAAGAAGTCAAGTGTAGGAACCATCTAGGGCCTTTAGATTAAAGATGAACCATGAGAACCATCCAAATGCAAAATCTGCATTTGAGCGAATCGGCCCACGGGTTGACAGCCAAACACCCTGGATTAACCCCTAGTCGACCCAGCGGGCTCGGGTCGACCTCAAAAATCGGCCGGTTCGGTTATTCCCCTATCCCAATTCGTTGTTTTGAACATTTTTGCATATTTATTTATTTAATTTTCAATTATATATATATATATATACATATATATCAATATATATATTTCTCTGCGCAACCCATTTCACTTAATTAAGTATACTTTAATTTGGGAATTTTTCGTGAAACTTCGCGAGGCCATATCTTGGTCATACGGACTCCGATTTTCGAAAACTCGGACTCTATTTCGCGTATTTTTCCGAGACGAACGCAATGGTATAGCCCGTTTCACTTGATTCAGAATTTAAAATTAAATTCTGCCTTGATTCTCGTCTTTAATCATGTTATCGAAATACGGGTTGTTACATTCTCCCCACCTTTTAGAATTTCGTCCCCGAAATCTCCAAGTTAGGAAGAACATATCCTACCATCCATCATCCATCTACTCAAAACATCATCCACGAGCAACCATTGTCCTTAGATGATTTCTAATGCTGTATGAATATATGCAAGACGTGTGTGTACATGTTCCTTAGCTAATGCTAACGATCAGGCCGGAATAATCTTTCTAATGCAAAATATGTATAGTGCCATGAATCCAACATGTATGCAAATAGTCCTAGTCATATAGATACTATATGCGTGCACAAACATTCATCCATATGCAACGTCCACATGGTAACACATTCAATTTCATCCATAAACAGGTATAAATACTCGTGTATATGCAACATGAAATGCGATCGCGTCAATCTAGTATCTAACGTGTATTCGCGCATCCACGAGCAACCACTTGCAATCATTTGCAACCATATCAACCATAACATGTTTCAAATACATGTTTACATCCATAGGGTTCTACCTAAGATTCCCTAAAATAAGATCGAGAAGATAAACAAAACAAACTCCTCACGGGGTTTGTAACAGAAACAGGACCGAGAGGATATCCATAAAAGATAGCCTACAAGCAAGCTCAACAGGAAACAGGGGTCGAGGATATACTCCCAAAAGAGATATCATTCACGTATTTAGTCTTCAGTCTCCTGCGTCGCATTACCTTGAGCTTAGTTCCATCGTGCCTTGACCGCACCTTTTACTTCACGATTTCGCAGCTCCTTACTTCCTGTTTCCATAACATGAGTTGGAACTCATTTCCTCGTCGCCTCTCGTTCCACTTGCACTTATTTTTTCCCTAGTATACTTGGCTCAACCATATCTACGTACTCAAGCCAGCTCTCCAAAATTCACTAATGAATTCTGGATCTCGTTTTCCGATGCCAATCCAAATTGCCAAGTGTCCTTACTAGGGTGATTCCCATAACTCATACATAATCGAAACGAACCATCCGCCTTAGCGGCGAATTCTATTCAAACGGATTACCAACAACTGCATCCTGGGATTCTAGGTAACTAGCCATGACAGAACCCAAAAGGTTACACGAGACTTCGAGGGTATTACCAAAGCAAGCCAAGAGTCTAACTACCCTCCTTCTAAAACCGAGAGTGGCACCCCTTACTGGATAACCACTTCATCCCTAGAATCTATCCACACCTTATAAACATAAGCATTATTTCCAAGCTCAACACTTGATATAGACATTCTCAAATCCAAACAAGCCATGAATAAATGGACCGATCTTCCAATAGGACTTGAGACAAGAATGGGATTCTCTATTACGCTAGTACTTAAGGTGCAGAGACTCAACTATCGAAGCAAACTTAAATGATGCGGGGATCAAAACAAAGTCTTGGCGGGATGATAGAAAAGAAGAGCTAAACTTTTAACAAGATCGTTACCCTCCTTCCGAGGTACCCTAGAAATGAGAGCACACTATTACCCTCCCGATGATCTTGTCCTTGTCCCATAATACTTAACTATCCACCCCGTTTTACCATGCTAAAGGTACTCTCTCGTCATGGGTTTCATTGTTCCTCTTTCTCCCTCCTTTGAGGACTAAGCCATACCAATAAGTTGTTCTTCCTTAAGCTCGTATCCTTTATCCTCTTCCTCACTATCCTTTCTTATAACGCGGCCACTGGTCTCTCGAGAACCACCTCCATCGTACGGGAAACACTTACGCAGCTAGAAAGACTAGTCGCAGTCAAAACCACTATGGCTACAGATGGAGGAAAGAAAGGAAAAGAGATTCAATCAAGGAAACAAGGATAATGCTAATGGCCTTTGGGGAATAGCCTTTTTCTTTTTAAAAGAAAATTTTCTTGAAAAATGCTTCTTTGTAAACGGTTTTCAAATAGTTTTCAGAAGGTCTTTAAAAACTTTTGCCCGGTCTGGTAACCTTCTGCTCTGATACCAAATGTAACACCCCGCCTCCGCTAGGGTCACTCGCAAAGGAATGCACTAGCTTTAGAGGGGCATTATTGGTAAACATGCACAGAAATATCACAAAACAGAACATATAACATAGCGGAAGTAAAATCAAACTTTCATAAATATTAATAATTAAGGTCAAAAGCCTTTTACATCAGAGTACATCAAAACCTGTCTTGCAATAATAAAGAAGCATAAAGACTTTTTCATAAATTATTCCCCAAGTAAAAACAGTAAAGTAGCCATAGCCAAGAGAAGTCCAAGCCATCCATGATGACCTTCAAGCAGAAGAAGTCCGAACTAAACAACAGTATTTCCTCCCTGTAACCTGGGGGGGGGAACGGAAGAAAAGAGGCGAAACAAAACGGGTCAGTCAAAAAGACTGAGTAAGCCCTATCTACTATTAGTATAAAAACTAGTAAAGTTAACTGACATGAGAAACTGAGATGAACATAAGCATGATAACAAGATGGATAAGCTAAATCAAAATAACAGGATGAACTACTGAACTCAGGTAAACTAAGGTGTCATGATAAATTACGATGTCAAGATAAAACAAGGTATCACATCGTCAGGTTTCTATCAAGTATAATATCCCCAAGATATCTATCACGTATAACGTCCCATGGTATCTATCCTGTACATCTGCTCTGCACCTGCCGTACTAGTACCCCAACTGTATTACGTGTTATCCGTGAATGACCCTTACTCAAAAGTCGTGTAATGGTCCATGTCAACCTAATATGCCGCATATATAGGTTACTCAACTCATATGTTTCTTTCCATGTATAAGTTCGGTCCTTTGCCGTAGGCTGTACGGGCTTTCCCATGTAAACGGTTTATCCTTGAAGTTGTTTTGGACTGCAACCCTTGATCTAGTTGTGTTTCCTTACCATGAACTATTGCGCGTCCACTTAGGATTTATGCCACCTAGGACCGCTAGGGATTATGCTACCTAATGAACGTTTCCGTGTCTCGGTTTGGGTTTTGGCCACCTAGGACCACTAGGGATTAGCCACCCGTCAACCGCGCCCTTGATCCCACGTATGTATCATGAATCGTTTTCCATGTCTAGATGCACATGTTCCCCAATGTGCCATCCGAGTTCCGTGCCAGGGCAAATCAAGAAATACGGAACTCGGTCGGGAGCTTTAAATCGTCTGCCGATGCAGATATCAAGGTCTGTTTTTGTACCCGTGGCTATGGTCCCACGTGACCCCTCCCTCAACTACTGAAAGGCAATCCAAGAAAAATCATGTATAAGAACCACTCCCCAGCCCCACTATAGCCCACTTTCCTACGGGCCACCCTCACCCATGACTCGATAGCAAGCACATGGTCTGTTGGGGGTTCCCTGCCTTTCCGCACGTACACGATTGACTAAAGATGGTAGGTAGTCGACGATGTGCTATCCAGGGCAAAAACAAGAATCGTCGACTCCACGCTAATCCATCCCAGTCTTTAGGTTGCTCGCATAGCAACCAAGGCATACTCTTGGTCCTTCTAACGCAGACCTTAACCTCTCATGGGCCTAGTATAATTACCTGGCAGCCCACAGAGGGATCCCAAGAATATCCTCACGTCCCCCGAAGCTTCCACTTCGGCACCCAGTGCACTGGAGCTTTTATCCAAGTCAGATAACTTGCTCCCCCTCGTATACTAAGCGATGACCTACCGTATCAGGTTACTCATCGTTTTGAGAATTAGTCCTATGTCCTTAGCTAAGAATTATTACTTAGTTACCCTTAACTAAGGTTTACCACTTAGCTTCCTTTCCCGTTATCGTTGATTAACCACGGTTTTCTACCTAGTTCTTCTAGCTAGGGTTTTTCTATTGGGTTAAGTGTTATCATTCAAGTCCATGACTTAACCCGCCCACGAATCACGTCAAAGATTGGCTAAGTATTTAAGTTCAAGACTTAGTCCCACAAGTTGGTTAAGTGTACCCAGAGGCTCATGACTTAACCCTATCAAGTCAAATTGGTCAAGTACTAGCTTACCTTAATCCTATCGGATTATCTTGCTAGATCGATTAAGCATAGATTATCTTAATCCCATCAAATTATCGAGTCGGATTGGTTAAGTATAGGTTGGCTTAACCCCATCCTCTAATCGTACTACAATGGTTAAGTATATTCTGAAAAGGTCTTGTGACTTAACCTTATCAGGTCCGCGTATTAGATTGGTTAAGTGTAAGTTACTTAACCCCATCAAATCATCATGTATAATTGGTTAAGTATAAGTTGCTTAACCCCATTAAATTATCACGTTAATTTGGTTAAGTATTGGTTACTTAACCTCATTGAATTACCGAGTTTAAATTGGTTAAGTGTTTAACTTAACCCCATCGAATTACCGTGTTTAGATTAGTTAAGTGTGGATTACTTAACCCCATCTAATTACCGTGTCGGATTAGTTAGGTGTAAATTACTTAACCCCATCCCCTAATCATCTTGTATGGTTAAGTATCATTAAGAAAACTTACTTAACCTTGCCAAATTATCATGTTGGATTGATTAAGTGTTGGTTAACTTAATCCCCGTCCACTAGTCGTATAAAAATGGTTAAGTGTCATTAGGCAAATCAAATCACTTAACCTACCCAACCTTGTCATGTTTTGTTAAGTATCATTAGCCTAACCAATTTACTTAACCCATTTACCCATGTCATATTTGGTTAAGAGTCATTAATCAAATTAACTTAACCCTATCATGTGGCATTAATTACTTAATGCACCCCAACCTCTCACATTAGACTTTGTTGTGGTTACTAGTTAAGCCGGTCGGTTCCGGGTAGCTTTACACCACAACTTGGTCTAACCTCGGGTTCAAGCACAACATGACCAACTTCTCACATTGGGTCCTATTGTTTGCAACTACTAGTTAGGCCGGTCGGTTCCGGGTAGTTTTACGTTGCAAACTCAACCCAACCTCGAGTTGGCCACTTTCATGTTTAGTCTAGTGTCATGTTCATAGTCAAGTTTTCAAGCAATTGGGTAGACCTAACTTAATAGGTAAATTCCCAATGGGTAGACCTAACTTAATAGGTAAATTCCCAAGCTTATGTTTTTATGCATACTTACATGTCAACTTCCATGTTATATTTCAAGTCATGTTTTCAAGTATAAACACATGTCATATTTAACGTTACATGTTGTCATGTTTATACCCATTTACCCAAGTCATATTCATGTCATTATGTTTCCCCATAATGTGACCCCAACGCTTTTTAAACTAGCATATACGTTCGCAACAACGTGATGGATTAAAAGAAGAGACTTGGCAAAGGAATGACAAAAATGGGTATTAAGCCACAAGTTAATCATGGTGGCAAATGAGGCACAAATGTGTTCATTAGCTTGCATGTTACATTCTTAAGCCTCAAAAACATGCATCAACCCAAACTTGGTACATAAGCGAATCATGGTGACAAAAGACATGGAATGATGGCTAGAAACTCGCATATATCATCATATAAGGATTATGACTTCATATGCAAGTTGACATAATGATTATGAAGATTCTCATGTTGCATAATGCAACATTTCAACATAAAGGTTGTGGCTTTTAGCTCATAAGATCAAGATAATGACTTCATAAACTTGCATAACATGATAGCATGCATCATTCCAATTAATCAAACCCAAACTTTCAACATGAACATTTAACTTCATAGTTAATATCTAAGAGTAGGGAAGGGCTTACATAGCTATGAAGGCCTAAATCGATTAAACTAAAGCTTGTGATGAAGCCTATGCATGCCATCACCCAAAAACCCAAAGATGAACACTCCAAATCAATAAAAACCCCATCTTTATGAACAAAGATCAAAGCTTTAGCCTTGAAATCAACTTGAGAAGCTCTCATACTAACATAGGGACTCTCTAATACTCTCATGATCATGAAACCTCTCATAGAAATGAAGTGGAGGCTAGGATAGTTAAGTGGAGGCCATGAGAGTAGGAATTTTGCCATAGTTTAGTTGCATGAATGAATAATGAGGATTTAGGATAGGTTAGGGTCTTATTTATAGATTAGGCAAGTGTTTTAGGCCATAGGATTAAACCTAGATTCAATCCAAGCCATCAAAGCATGTCTTGGGGAAGAAGTCAAGTGTAGGAACCATCTAGGGCCTTTAGATTAAAGATGAACCATGAGAACCATCCAAATGCAAAATCTGCATTTGAGTGAATCGGCCCACGGGTTGACAGCCAAACACCCTGGATTAACCCCTAGTCGAACCAGCGAGCTCGGGTCGACCTCAAAAATCGGCCGGTTCGGTTATTCCCCTATCCCAATTCGCTGTTTTGAACATTTTTGCATATTTATTTATTTAATTTTCAATTATATGTATATATATATATATATATCAATATATATATATATTTCTCCGCGCAACCCATTTCACTTAATTAAGTATACTTTAATTTGGGAATTTTTCGTGAAACTTCGCGAGGCCATATCTTGGTCATACGGACTCCGATTTTCGAAAACTCGGACTCTATTTCGCGTATTTTTCCGAGACGAACGCAATGGAATAGCCCGTTTCACTTGATTCAGAATTTAAAATTAAATTCTGCCTTGATTCTCGTCTTTAATCATGTTATCGAAATACGGGTTGTTACAATATGATACCAGATCTTGTTAAGCAACAAGGTCTTAATTACTAGATTAATTTTCTGGTCCTATTTTTTCTCGATGGTACGTTATCATTTCACACTGTATCTAATTATTTGCATTGACATTGGAAGCTAGATGGTTAGGTTGATATTAAATCTAATGGGTCTCACTTTTACTTTAAATTCTCCAATCACTCTGATAGGGGAAAAAATCTCAGATCTGATCCCATCTTCATAAGTGGTAGGATGTTTATCATATCTTTTTGGGATCCAACAATAGGATGTGCCCAATCTCAAATAAAGAAAGTCCCTGTTTGGATCCATTTATATCATATACCCATGGTTTTATGGACTCTAATAGGCATCAATTGGCTTGTGAATCATGTTGGCAGATAGATTTCTTATGACGTTAGTACTGAAAGGTTAGATAGGTTCAGATATGTGAAGGCATTGGTCAGAGTGTCACCTGAATTTGAGCTACCAAATGCTATAGAAAGTGATGGTTTGGGAGATGCTTGTCCTATTATAAAGGTTAGCTATGATTGGAAATCAAGGATTTGTGTCAATTGTAGGGTATTTGGTCATGATTGATCCCACTATGAATTACACGCCAACAACAATAAGGATAATCATAATCTGGTTAATGCTAATGGAAGGGATTACTGTCCAGCTGAGAATATGCAAGTACAAAAGCCACATATTAAAACACATGCAAATGGTAATCAGGAGAAATGGAAAAATGTTTACAACAACAAAAGGAAGTATTGGAAGAGAAAGGAGGTAGATACTGTTGACATTAAAAGTTGGTCACTAGTGACGATCAACCCCCAATCGTGTGAAGAGCACACAAATACTGATTACAAAATACATAAAAAGTAAAGAAAACAGGGAAAACGAACAGACTTTTTATAATGGTTCGGCCATGGTTGTTCCTATGCCCACTTTATATATTATTTATGCTTTGGATTACAAGTATAATACCTTTTCGGTTTGAATAAAAGAAAGAAGATGGCTATTTTTCTCTCTTAGAAAAGGTTTCTTTCTCTCTAGAAAGAAGTCCCTCCTTTTCTCTTTAAGCTTTTAGGTATTTATAGGTGTAGATGGAAACTTGAGTAGTTGTGATGTGGCCCGGCGTTTCTACGAAGACATGGACGTGTCCATTCCATTCCTTGGATAGAATAGCTGCTAGAAGACTGATTCCACTATTCATAAATAGTATCCTTGAAAGTTGCGGCTTACGTGGCTTCCATGGTGAGTTTTATCAAAAGTAGAGCTTTGCCCAGATGTGGTTGACCACCTTCTCTTCCTAGAAAGTCGGGCTAAGTATTTGAATAGCTTAGTTGGATATTTCTAAGCAGATCTGAAATATTCGGCCGATATGCTATATATGAGAGTGGTTCTATCTGTCGACCGGGAGAGCGAGTCTTCCAGAGTGAGTTATTGGCTTGTTTGAGAAGTGGCTCGGCCCAATTCGTGAGTACCCCAGACCGAGCTTCTGTCGGGCTTCCTGATGTGCGATTTGTCTAATTTGGCTGGTTGCGCGTTTGGGCTTTAATCTGACATGTTGCGTCTTTTCCCGAAAAGACGGCTAAAACTTTGCCCCTCAGAATGCATCTTCTTCGACAGAGGAAGATGTGTTCTGAAATATGAATCGAAGCACAATCATTCGAGTAGCTATGGTCATGCCGGACCATATTAAGGCCAGAAACCCGAAAATTCCGAAGATTGTATTAAGGCCAGAAAGCTGACAACCGAATTAGGTTGTATTGAAGACCGGAAACCGACAACCATCTACAACCGTATTAAGGCTGAGATGATCACCATCTTTGTGAGAGTTAGTTCCTACAAAGAAAAAAATAAACCATTCTCGGCTTTGAGAAGGATGATGGGTCGAGTATTTTATTTCACTTGGCTCGGAGGGGTGGCGAGTATCAACCATACTTGGCTTAGTGGCGAGTATCAACCATACTTGGCTTAGTGGCGAGTATTAACCATACTCGGCTTAGAGAGGGCGAGCATTTGTCATACATGGCATAGGAAGGGCGAGCATTATCCGTACTCGTCTTAGAGGGGGCGAGCATTATCAATGCTCGACTTAGATAGGGCAAGCATTATCTATACTCGGCTTAGGGTAAGTGTTTTTCATGCTCGACTCATGTTAGATTTGTGTGTCCAGCGAGCAGTAAACTCTCGTGGTGTAGAAAAATATGGGGCGAGTATCATCCATACTCGTCTTAAAGAAATATACCATACTCAGCTAGGGGAGTAGGTATATAGAAATAGTGGTAGGCTTTCGCGCTGACCACATAATAAAAGGGGGCAACCATTATCCATTCTCGGCTTTAGAATTTGCCAAACATTATCCATATTTGCAAAAGAAAATTCATAGCTACTAAATAATTGTTACAGTGAAAAAAAATTCTAAGAGGATAGCAGTTGATTCAAAAGCATGCCTGGGAGCTAAATCATAACCCCATACATGTGTGCATCAAGGTGTCCTTTTTATTGAAAGAAATATATCAGAAAAAATCTAATTAATGATAATGTCGTGAGTGTTAATCTTAGGGTCCTATCGATTTCTAGGAGCTTGTTGATCGACCTTGAGGAGCTTAGGCAGAAGATTGCGGCGGCCAGGCCGGAGCACGATTCTTGACATATTCGGGTAGCTCCCCTTTTCAGACTCGGTCCTCGGTGAGATCGTGCAAATGCCGCCATTCATTTCTGCTATGTCCAACTACGATGTGGAATATGCAATGTTTATCGGAATCAAGCTCCATCTGGGTTGTCTTTCATCGAGGTGGCCTCGAAGTAAGCAGGAACCCCTGTAGGTCAAGGTAGATATTGAGTAGAGTGGAATTGAGTTCGGTGTAATGGACACACTTATTTTCGATTCGAGGTCGCACGTGACTCTCGCTCTTTTCTAGGGCCTTTCCTCTTCCTTGATTCTGGTCGTTGCTGTTGGATGGACCTTGTTGCTTGGCGGCTAAGACATCTTGACTCTCCATCTCAATGCTGACATCTTCTTGTCTGAGGAATTGCTCGGCCTTGGAATAGAAATCATCTATATCCTTGGGGCAATCTCTGGTTAAAGAAATCGAGAATTTTGACTTGTTCTGAACTCCTATAATGGAAGCCATAAGTACCATCGATGGCTCGAGCCGATCGACTAATGCTGCTGCCGCTTTGAACTTTTGAGGAAGGATCTGAGCATCACTCCTGATCGCTGCTTGATGGAGGATAAGAACATAACGTTCTTTGGTCGGGAGAAATGTACCCTGAATAGCTCGATGAAGCAGGTGACCAGATGCCTATTAACTCCATTATCAGCTGTCGAAACCACATTCCGGCTATGTTTGGGAGAAAGATCTGGAAGCACTTAGCCATGATGTTGCTCGATGCGCCAATTACTTCCATATGTCGCATGTGTCACATGAGGTGGATGGTTGGATCAGTGTGACCATTGTATGGTTCGATAGTTGGGAAACTGAAGTTCGGAGGGTTTCGAGAATTTTGGATTTCCCTGGTAAAGGGGATGCGATTGTCATTATCTATGTATCACTGCGATGAAGTGCCCCGAGTAAAGCATCGGATGATGCATGCAAGCTGGCTTCCATCTCCGAGGAGTCGTTGACATGAATTTAGTTCAGCAATCGGGAGAGATTTGATGCGAGGATCTGGAAAAAGCATGCTCGGAAGGGCGGCCATTGGCTGGCTCGTCCTCCGATAGTTGAGTGAAGATGTGAGGGAAGGTGAGTTCTGGTAGGTGGTTCTAGGAAGAATGGCTCCTCTTAAACCAGATGAGTGTTGGATTGAGTCGTACCCATGATCGAGGGTCTAGGCTGATCCGGCATAGCATGTGATGTTCGGAGCTCTGTGTTTCCCCTAGTTGGAGAGAGGTTAGGAGAGTCTACGGTAGTGTTATCTTCCGCCACGGTGAGGACAGGTATGGTAGAATGAACATCTTTGTTCAAAAGGAAGGCTGCACCGGCTCTTCGTTGAGGGGGAAGAGTGGTTAGAGTAGTCTGCGGTAAGATTCCGGGTTGTAATGGGAATGGCATTGATTCTAATAGGCCTGGCGGTCACTCGACTGGTTCGAGAGGTCGAGTTGTTTCCAAGAGTGGAAGCAAATTTGCCGGACGACCTAGATCTCGATCGCCAGCCTCCTGCAAATCTACAGCTACGGTCACACTGGTCAGTGGAAGCTATAGTCCTAGCTATGATTGATTGGTTGGTGGGACCAAACCGGGATGAAATAAAGTTTTAGTCTAATCAGTGGCCTTATTCTGTGCAGATCGAAGATCAACTGTTGCCACATTCCCGGCTAGTGGAGTAATTGATGTTGAAGCATTCAATCTTGTCTCCAGTCGACCGAGAAGGTGACCCATCAAATAATGCTGCCGTTCGAGGAGTTTACCCTGAGATGTCACATAGTCTCTGAACTCAACCATGATTTTATCCATGTCGTCCCGGGTAAGAAATCGAGACATATCTTTATGAGAGGAAACCTCGTGGCATGCTTCTGTAGCACTAGTATCGGCTACATCGGTGTTCGCGGGACAAGTGGATTTTGGATATTTATTTCGCATGATCGTCATGAACTGAGATGAGCGGATGCTCTGAAGGAAGGTTGGTCCGCTCCCCCACTTGGCATGCCAAAGCGTCGACGTCAAAATTTGGTAACTATTGACAATCAACCCCCAATCTTGTGAAGAGCACACGAGTACAAATTAAAAAATACAGAAAAAGTAAAGAAAACGGGGAAAATGCACAGACTTTTAATAGTTGTTTGGCAAAGACTTAGACTATGTCTACTTTATATATTGTTTGTGCTTTGGATTACAAGTACAATGATTTTTTCTGTTTGAAGATAAGAGAGAAGATTGCTAGTTTTCTCTCCTAGAAAAGGTCTCTTTCTCTCTGGAAAGAAGTCCCTCCCTTTCCACTCTAATCTTTGAGGTATTTATAGGTGGAGATGGTGACTTGGGCTGTTGTGACATGGCCCGACCTTTATGGAAAGACTTGGACACGTGAAGTCCATTCCTTAGAAAGAATAGTGGATGGAAGACTGATTCCACTGTTCATAAATAGTACCCTCGAAAGTTGCGGCTTACGTGGCATCCATGGTGAGGTGTATCAAAAGTAGAGCTTTGTCCGGATGTGGTTTACCGCCTTTTCTCCCTTGAAAGTTGGGCCAAGTATTTGAACAGCCCAGCTGGATATTTCCTTGAAGTTCCGTAATATTCATTCTGTAACACCCCGTATGTTAAATAACTTGTTATAACATAAATCAGAGCAGAATTAAATTTAATATTCTGAATCAGGGGAAACGGGCTGTGCCATTGCGTTCGTCTCGGAAAAATACGCGAAATAGAGTCCGAGTTTTCGTAAATCGGAGTCCGTATGACCAAGTTATGGCCCGTCAAAGTTTCACGAAAAATCAAAAACGAAAACTGCTCATGTTTTGAGGCCCGGGATGAGTTTTGGGCTGTTTTTTTTGGGCCCTAAATGGTTCTTACACTTGACTTCTTCCCCAAGACATGCTTTAAAGGCTAGGATTGGTTCTAGGGTATATCCTATGGTCCTAAAACATCTAACTAATCTATATATACACCCTAATACCCCCCCCCCCTTATCCTTACCAAAAATAGATCTAAGGCCATTATGCCACCACTTAGAAAATTGGAGAGCCTCCACTAAAAATCCTAAGAGGGTTTGCAAGCTAATCTACATCTTCTTCTACTTAATCATTGGGATTTGCTTCATTTAACTTGCTAATCTTGTTTTGGTGAGTTTCTATGGCTTTAATAATCAATTGTTAAATTGATTATGGTAGGATGTGATAAGACATGGCTATGTTTGTGGATAAATGTATTTATGCAAGTTTGTATGATATGTGATTTGCAAGTTTTATGTTAAATGCAAGCTAAGGCCATGTTTTATGATGCAAAACACCATGTTAAACATTTATGCATATGTGACATGTTATGCAAACTATATGTGATGATATATGCAAGTTATATGTAACATGATATGCAAGTTATGCATGTGATTTTATGCATGCTAAGTAGTTGGTGTTATGCATGTTAAGTATTTGATGTTATTCATGCTAAAGTATTTGACGTTATGCATGATAAGTATTTGATTGTATGCATACTAAGTATGGGGTTTTATGCATGTTAAGTGTTTGGGCTTATGCAAGTTAAGTGGTGGGTTTATGCATAATAAGTATTTGATTTTATGCATAATAAGTATTTGATTTTATGCATAATAAGTATTTGGTTTTATGCATAATAAGTATTTGATTTTATGCATAATAAGTATTTGATTCTATGCATGATAAGTAAGTGGTTATATGCATGCTAAGTGTTTGGTATTATGCATAAATCATGACATGCAAGTTTACCCTTTTAAATATGGTATATACATATGCAAGATGGCACCCTTATATGCTATGCATATTTACCCTCCTTTAAGATGCAAGTCATATATGTAAGATTCGACATATTATGCAAGTTATGTGTATGAGGGTATGCAAGTTGTGTGCATAATGTTATGCAAGTTAAGTTTATGAGATTATGCAAGTTATGAGCGTGATGTTATGCAAGTTATGTATATGCTTAAATGCAAGTTTAATGTGATATGCAAGTTATGCATGTTCATGCAAGTATGTGAATGCTCATGCAAGTATGTGAATGCTTATGCAAGTATGTGAATGCTTATGCAAGTATATGAATGCTTATGCAAGTTATGTGTATGCTTAAATGCATGATTAACATGTTATGCAAGTTATGAGAATGCCTATATGCAAGTTCAACATGTTATGCAAATCATGTGTATGATAATATGCAAGTTTGGGTTATATGTAGTTGGGTTAATATATGTTCATATATGCAAGTTGACATCCTCTTAACCCATGACAAAGTTATATGTTAAACCCATGATATTTGTGATGGATCTTTCCCTTTATTATGTCGTGAAATGAGAACGATTTACGTGGGGAACGATGGGGTAATAAATATGTTAATAAAAGTATGATTGGGTATGATTAAGCATACCATAAAAATAAATTACCATAAGTGGGAATTTACCTATTGAGTTAGGTCTACCCCATGGGAATTTACCTATTGAGTTAGGTCTACCCATGTTATGGAAAACTTGATATTAATTAGGGATAATTAATATGGGGGTGATTAATTAGGTATAATTAATCGACTAAGACACGAGGTTGGACTCATTTGTAGTGTAAAACTGCCCGGACCCGACCGGCTTAACCAGTTGCTACAAATGTCAGCCCAATGTGAGAGGTCTTAGCCATAAATTAAATACGTGATTAAGGTAAAGACACGAGGTTAGACTCTGTTATGACGTAAGACTGCCCGGACTCTACCGGCTTAACCGGGCGGTCATAACAGCCAGTCTAATGTGGGAGGTCTTTATGGGAGATCACGGTCTTAATTAATTAAGAAACACTTAACCATATTAGCATGTAGTGGGACATGAGGGGTTAAGTGGGTGCCTTGGGGTGGCATGATGAGACTAGGCGGTTGCCTTGGGTGGCAATAGAAAAATACGATTAGAATACTTAACCAAGGTGGAACATGTAATTAAACATGATTAAGGGGTTAAGTAAGTGCCATGGGTGGCATGTGGAAATCTAGTGGGTGCCCTAAGTGGCAATCGAAATATGATTAAAGGACTTAACCAAGATTTATAACATGTAAGGGGACATGGTTAAAGGGTTAAGTGGGATGCACTAGATTAAATGACAAGCTTAAGTAGTAGCTTGTGGGGGCCCATTTCAACCAATATCCCAAACGTATCTTTGTAGGCTCGACTCAAGTCGAGTGACGGGACACGCATATTGGGCTTGACTATAAGAGGCCAAAACGGTTTAGCGGTGGCAACGCGGGACCAACGGGTTTCATATGCGTGTGTGGGCCCGGGCTGGTTGGTAAGTCGTTGTTGCATCGTGTAGATATAAAGCCGTGCACCGTGATATTATCTGGTAGCCACTTTAGGGGAATGATACACCCCAATCGTAGGACCAGCACGGGTATCTACGGTAGGGAGCCGATCGATGGGTAGTAGTAGGTACACCTAGTAAAGGTAGGGGCAGACGGCACCTATGTAGGGGTACACGAAACTACTGGGTAAGATTACTAGGTACACCTAGTGGATGTAGGGGCAGACGGCACCTACGTGGTCAGTTATACACCTAATGGATGTAGGGGCAGACGGCACCTACGTGGTCAGCTAGAAGTACCAGAAACTACTAGTTATATTTTCCAAGACTTTAGATGAGATCAACCTTTAAGTAGGAATTACTCTTGGTAGGTAGAACTGGTGTGGTGCAGTGTAGGAATTACCCTTGGGTGAATAAGTCTGGGGTGGTGTAAGAATTATCCTTGGGTGGATAAATGCGTCTTTTCGGTTATCGTAGTACATCCGGTGTTTAGTTGGCTACATAGTGTAGTAATTATCCCCAGAGGTACCGTACCTTATTTATGTCATACCCTAATTACTTTAATGGTTGTATTGTTAGGGTTATAGGACTCACTCAGACTTATGTATGACCCCGTTGTTTTTATCTTTTTCCCAACCCTCAGGTTATCAGAGTGGGCCTAGCACTAGTGGGCTTGGATCAGACTGCTATATCTATCTTTTGGGCTTGGATCGTAGAAGTAAAGCTCGGTTTATCTTTTCTATTATGGCTATTGTCTATGTAATGGGATTATGTACTTCTATTTTATCAGGATGGATATTATGTACTGGACTCTTGTTACGGTTTTGTGATGTAACCAAACATGTTTTGTTAATGAAATGATGTTTTAAATTTTCAAGTATTACTTATATCTGTCGTGTTGTAATTTTTCTGTTCTATACTCACTAAAAATACTCCACCAAAGCTAAGGCATTCCCTTTGTGAGTGACCTTAGCGGGCGTGGGGTGTTACACGTGGTATCAGAGCTTAAGGTTACCGGAACAGATAAATTTTTTAGAAAAACTATTTTCTAAGAATATTTTTGGAAAGGAGTATTTTCAAAAACATGTCTTTTAAGAGAAAAGTTTTTGAAAGAAAAGCATAATCCCCAATAGCCATATCTATATCTTTCGAATTCTCCATTTTTAATCTCTTCCTTTCTCCCGTTTTGAGTTTCCCCTCCGCGTATAGACGATCTTTCTAAGATAGATAAGGATGGAAAACCACTTCAAGGGACTTAGACGTTAGTCGGATTAGAAGTTGGTTCAAGAAGGAGGAGGACTGGTAGGTATCTATTGGATAAACGATGGGAGGAAGGCTCAAATAGTTGTTTGGTTAATGAAAGATGAGACCTCATTGGTGGGAGGTTATGAGTGGAGAATAGGGAAGAAGAAGGCTGGTAGTTATCCTTTTGGGAGGAATAGGACACGTTATTAGGATTGTCCAAAGAAGCAAGGGCAAGGTATGGAATCTTCTGGAGGGTAGTTGTATTCCCTCACGACTAGGGTACCAGATGGGGATATGACCGTCTAGGTTGGAATTTGGATTTCTTTATCATCCGATTCAAGCTTTATTTGATTCTGATATATTGAGTTCGTTTATCCCACCATTGTTAGTTGAGTCACTGCACTTAGACACCAGTTTGGTAGATGATCCCTTAGTTGTTTCAAACCCAGTTGGGGCTCCATGATATGTTTGGGTTTGAAAGTTTCTATACTTAGCGTTGAGTTTAGATGTGATGCTTGTTGGGCTTCACGGGCTATGGGTTAGTTTTGGGCATGGACTGGTTATCCAGTAGGAGTGCTGTTCTTCATTTTGAAGGGAGAGTTGTTAGGCTTATGGGCCGCCTGGGTAACACTCTCGAGATCTCTTGTAATCCCATAGAATCTGTTATGCTAAGGTATCTAGAATCGCTTGACACGTTGGTCTAGAGTCTGCGATCTGCTAGAGCGGTCCGGGAATATCCGGATGTGTTTGAGGAGGAGAAGGGCTTACCTCCGAAGCGGGAGATTGACTTCCGAATATATCTGATGGATAATGCTAAACCAGTATCTTGGCCAGTGTGCCACATGGCTCCTAGTGAGAGGAGGGAACTCCATAAGTAAGTAGGCGATTTGCTTGAGAAGGGGTTCATAAGACGAAGTATATTGGAGTGGGGCGCTCCAGTAGTTTTTGTTATGAAGGCGGATGGGTCCCTCAGACTTTGTGTAGGCTAAAGGGAACTAAAGAAACTCACAAAGAAGAATAGATACCCATTGCCGAGGATTAATGATCTCCTTGATCAGTTGGCTGGCGCCTCAGTATTTTTGTAGTAGGACTTAGCCACGGGATTTCATCAGTTGAGAGTGGCTGAGAATAGTATAGAGGAGACTGTCTTTAGGACTCCGGATGATTTCTTTTATGAGTGGCTGGTGATGCCATTGGGTTTGAAGAACGCCCCCGCATACTTTGTTGAGAAGGGTGTTCAGGGAGTACCTAAATAAGTTCGTGATGGTCTTTGTAGATGACATCTGGGTCTTTTCTAGGAGCGAAATAAGTTTTCGTATGTGCTCAATAGGCTGAGCAGGGCCAGTATAGGATAAACGACGGTTTTGGAGCGAGACTGGCGAGAACATCCAGAATTGGACGAGGGCTTAATTATTTAGCCATTTTTACTAGTATCGTCTCACGTAGGTCGTCTGAATTCGAAGGAGGTATCCCTTGGGTGTTTGTCTGATATTGGTTTAGGCCTTTGGGGCTTGCATTTGGGGGATGCCGAATTCGACTAGGGTGGTCTACGTGGGAGACAGTTGTGATGATTTTGGATGATATTCTGGTGGAGAAGAGCATGCCCTACATCTTAGGGAAGTGTTGGAGACTATTCGAGCGCATAGTCTTAGGACAGTAAAAGTGGATGGGATCCTTAGCATCCTATGAGTAAGGGTAACATGGTAACGGACACCTTAAGTAGAAAAAGGTTGTCCTTGAGTTCATTGTTCGTTGAACGACGGAGCTTAGAGTTTATTTCTAAGTTTGACTTTAGACCTTCCGTTGACTTTGTACCCGGTTTGCTAGCTTCTTTGGAAGTTAGACCTACTCTTTTGGGGCGGATTGGAGAAGCACAGAGGGGCGACCCACAGTTGGTTGAGTTAGTAGAGAAGCTCATAAGGGGGGAGTCGTCCAGCCATTTGAGTAGGTACACCCTAGATGATAGAGGGTGCTTGCGTAGAGACGGTAGACTTTGTGTACCGCAAGACGAGGGTTTGAGGAAGGCTATTCTTGATGACGCACACCGTTCTAGGATGACCATTCATCCCGGTGGGGGTAAGATGTACCAAGACATGAAGAGGGCTTTCTTCTGGGCCGGTATGAAGAAAGATGTGGCCGAGCATGTCGCTCGATGCTTGGTGTGCCAACGAGTGAAGACGGAGCGAAAGAAACCAGGTGGGTTGCTTCACCCATGGGAGGTTCCGCAATGAAAGTGGGACAGCGTCTCGTTGGATTTTATTGACAGGTTAGCCAGATCGAGAAAGAGTAATACAGGAATTTGGGTGGTGGTAGACAGACTTACTAAGAACACCCATTTCATACCTGTAAAGAGTAAGTGGACTGCTCCATGGCTAGCTTTTGTATATCTTCGAGAGATAGTTAGATTGCATTGGGTACCCTCCAGTATAGTGAGTGATCGAGATCCTATCTTCACTAGAGAGTTTTGGAGGAGTTTGCAAAAGGCGGTAGGGACTCAGTTGCGTTTGAGTACCGCATATCATCCTCCGACGGACAGCCAGACCGAGAGGGTGAATCATATTTTAGAAGGCCTTTTGAGGCTATGTATCTTGGATTTTGGAGGTACATGGGAGGAGCATCTTCCATTGGTGGAGTTGCCCGACAGACTTAGTGGTGTACATGATGTATTCCATGGGAGGAAGTGCCTACATAAGACCGCAGAGGTGGTAGAGCCAAGTTTGCTTAGAGAAGTGGAAGCAGAGCGTGATGCGACTATTCGACGAGCTCCTACTCGCATCCTTGGGTCAGAGGCTAGGAAATTGAGGAATCGAGAGGTTCAGCTAGTCAAAGTGCAATGGGGAGAAGAGGAGAGCAACGCAACTTGGGAGACGGAAGCGAAGATGCGTTCTTTGTACCCTTTTCTTTTTGAGAGTATGTCTTTTAACTTCTCCTTTATCGTTTGACTGGTACTTATCTTATCCTTAGTATGTCCTCTCGTTAGTACCTTTGACCTTCAGATAGGATAGTCCTATGGTTGAAACATGTGTTTGAGACATGTTATGTATGATGGATGCAAGTGGATGCAAGTGTTTGCTAGTGGTTGCTCGTGGATGCATATACACACACTCTAGGCACTAGATCGGCTCAATCACTTCATATTGCATATTGCATAAAATTGTGTGTAGGAAGCTATATTTATGGATGTATAATGATTGTGTTATCATATGGATGATGCATTTTGGTGAATGATTGTGCACTCATGTAGATATTGTATGTGTCGATAGGGTTCCCTCGCATACATAATGGATGCATGGCACTATCATGGTTTGCATATGTTCATACATTAGATAGGGAACATATACACACACTTTTTGCATATGCTCATACATCATTAGAAATTGTTTTAAGGACAATGGATGCCAGTGTTTGATGGTTGAGTAGATGGTTGTTTGGTTGGTAGGATACGTTCTTCTTGACTTAGAGATTTCGGGGACGAAATCCTTTAAGTAGGGGAGAATGTAACACCCCGTATGTTAAATAACTTGTTATAACATAAATCAGAGCAGAATTAAATTTAATATTCTGAATAAGGGGAAACGGGCTGTGCCATTGCGTTCGTCTCGGAAAAATACGCGAAATAGAGTCCGAGTTTTCGTAAATCGGAGTCCGTATGACCAAGTTATGGCCCGTCAAAGTTTCACGAAAAATCAAAAACGAAAACTGCTCATGTTTTGAGGCCCGGGATGAGTTTTGGGCTGTTTTTTTTGGGCCCTAAATGGTTCTTACACTTGACTTCTTCCCCAAGACATGCTTTAAAGGCTAGGATTGGTTCTAGGGTATATCCTATGGTCCTAAAACATCTAACTAATCTATATATACACCCTAATACCCCCCCTTATCCTTACCAAAAATAGATCTAAGGCCATTATGCCACCACTTAGAAAATTGGAGAGCCTCCACTAAAAATCCTAAGAGGGTTTGCAAGCTAATCTACATCTTCTTCTACTTAATCATTGGGATTTGCTTCATTTAACTTGCTAATCTTGTTTTGGTGAGTTTCTATGGCTTTAATAATCAATTGTTAAATTGATTATGGTAGGATGTGATAAGACATGGCTATGTTTGTGGATAAATGTATTTATGCAAGTTTGTATGATATGTGATTTGCAAGTTTTATGTTAAATGCAAGTTAAGGCCATGTTTTATGATGCAAAACACCATGTTAAACATTTATGCATATGTGACATGTTATGCAAACTATATGTGAGGATATATGCAAGTTATATGTAACATGATATGCAAGTTATGCATGTGATTTTATGCATGCTAAGTAGTTGGTGTTATGCATGTTAAGTATTTGATGTTATTCATGCTAAAGTATTTGACGTTATGCATGATAAGTATTTGATTGTATGCATACTAAGTATGGGGTTTTATGCATGTTAAGTGTTTGGGCTTATGCAAGTTAAGTGGTGGGTTTATGCATAATAAGTATTTGATTTTATGCATAATAAGTATTTGATTTTATGCATAATAAGTATTTGGTTTTATGCATAATAAGTATTTGATTTTATGCATAATAAGTATTTGATTCTATGCATGATAAGTAAGTGGTTATATGCATGCTAAGTGTTTGGTATTATGCATAAATCATGACATGCAAGTTTACCCTTTTAAATATGGTATATACATATGCAAGATGGCACCCTTATATGCTATGCATATTTACCCTCCTTTAAGATGCAAGTCATATATGTAAGATTCGACATATTATGCAAGTTATGTGTATGAGGGTATGCAAGTTGTGTGCATAATGTTATGCAAGTTAAGTTTATGAGATTATGCAAGTTATGAGCGTGATGTTATGCAAGTTATGTATATGCTTAAATGCAAGTTTAATGTGATATGCAAGTTATGCATGTTCATGCAAGTATGTGAATGCTCATGCAAGTATGTGAATGCTTATGCAAGTATATGAATGCTTATGCAAGTTATGTGTATGCTTAAATGCATGATTAACATGTTATGCAAGTTATGAGAATGCCTATATGCAAGTTCAACATGTTATGCAAATCATGTGTATGATAATATGCAAGTTTGGGTTATATGTAGTTGGGTTAATATATGTTCATATATGCAAGTTGACATCCTCTTAACCCATGACAAAGTTATATGTTAAACCCATGATATTTGTGATGGATCTTTCCCTTTATTATGTCGTGAAATGAGAACGATTTACGTGGGGAACGATGGGGTAATAAATATGTTAATAAAAGTATGATTGGGTATGATTAAGCATACCATAAAAATAAATTACCATAAGTGGGAATTTACCTATTGAGTTAGGTCTACCCCATGGGAATTTACCTATTGAGTTAGGTCTACCCATGTTATGGAAAACTTGATATTAATTAGGGATAATTAATATGGGGGTGATTAATTAGGTATAATTAATCGACTAAGACACGAGGTTGGACTCATTTGTAGTGTAAAACTGCCCGGACCCGACCGGCTTAACCAGTTGCTACAAATGTCAGCCCAATGTGAGAGGTCTTAGCCATAAATTAAATACGTGATTAAGGTAAAGACACGAGGTTAGACTCTGTTATGACGTAAGACTGCCCGGACTCTACCGGCTTAACCAGGCGGTCATAACAGCCAGTCTAATGTGGGAGGTCTTTATGGGAGATCACGGTCTTAATTAATTAAGAAACACTTAACCATATTAGCATGTAGTGGGACATGAGGGGTTAAGTGGGTGCCTTGGGGTGGCATGATGAGACTAGTGGGTTGCCTTGGGTGGCAATAGAAAAATACGATTAGAATACTTAACCAAGGTGGAACATGTAATTAAACATGATTAAGGGGTTAAGTAAGTGCCATGGGTGGCATGTGGAAATCTAGTGGGTGCCCTAAGTGGCAATCGAAATATGATTAAAGGACTTAACCAAGATTTATAACATGTAAGGGGACATGGTTAAAGGGTTAAGTGGGATGCTCTAGATTAAATGACAAGCTTAAGTAGTAGCTTGTGGGGGCCCATTTCAACCAATATCCCAAACGTATCTTTGTAGGCTCGACTCAAGTCGAGTGACGGGACACGCATATTGGGCTTGACTATAAGAGGCCAAAACGGGTTAGCGGTGGCAACGCGGGACCAACGGGTTTCATATGCGTGTGTGGGCCCGGGCTGGTTGGTAAGTCGTTGTTGCATCGTGTAGATATAAAGCCGTGCACCGTGATATTATCTGGTAGCCACTTTAGGGGAATGATACACCCCAATCGTGGGACCAGCACGGGTATCTACGGTAGGGAGCCGATCGATGGGTAGTAGTAGGTACA
Source organism: Allium sativum (assembly GCA_030737875.1). NCBI lineage: Eukaryota > Viridiplantae > Streptophyta > Magnoliopsida > Asparagales > Amaryllidaceae > Allium > Allium sativum. The sequence goes on along the minus strand of JASFAX010000020.1, from coordinate 34,158,594 downwards.
CCTAGTAAAGATAGGGGCAGACGGCACCTGTGTAGGGGTACACGAAACTACTGGGTAAGATTACTAGGTACACCTAGTGGATGTAGGGGCAGACGGCACCTACGTGGTCAGTTATACACCTAATGGATGTAGGGGCAGACGGCACCTACGTGGTCAGCTAGAAGTACCAGAAACTACTAGTTATATTTTCCAAGACTTTAGATGGGATCAACCTTTAAGTAGGAATTACTCTTGGTAGGTAGAACTGGTGTGGTGCAGTGTAGGAATTACCCTTGGGTGAATAAGTCTGGGGTGGTGTAAGAATTATCCTTGGGTGGATAAATGCGTCTTTTCGGTTATCGTAGTACATCCGGTGTTTAGTTGGCTACATAGTGTAGTCATTATCCCCAGAGGTACCGTACCTTATTTATGTCATACCCTAATTACTTTAATGGTTGTATTGTTAGGGTTATATGACTCACTCAGACTTATGTCTGACCCCGTTGTTTTTATCTTTTTCCCAACCCTCAGGTTATCAGAGTGGGCCTAGCACTAGTGGGCTTGGATCAGACTGCTATATCTATCTTTTGGGCTTGGATCGTAGAAGTAAAGCTCGGTTTATCTTTTCTATTATGGCTATTGTCTATGTAATGGGATTATGTACTTCTATTTTATCAGGATGGATATTATGTACTGGACTCTTGTTACGGTTTTGTGATGTAACCAAACATGTTTTGTTAATGAAATGATGTTTTAAATTTTCAAGTATTACTTATATCTGTCCTGTTGTAATTTTTCTGTTCTATACTCACTAAAAATACTCCACCAAAGCTAAGGCATTCCCTTTGTGAGTGACCTTAGCGGGCGTGGGGTGTTACACATTCGATATGCCCTATATGAGAGTGGTTCTCTCAGTTGACTGGGAGAGTGAGTCTTCCGGAGTGAGTTATTGGCTTGTTTAAGAAGTGGCTCGGTCCAATTCGTGATTACCTCGGACCGAGCTTATGCTACACTTCCTGGAGTGCGATCTATCTAATTTGGCTAGTTGCGCATTTGGGCTTCGATCTGACCAATTGTGGCTTTAGCCAAAAAGAGGGCTAACAGATACTAATAAGCGTACAACAGATTCTGCAGTTGCTACATGCAATGAAAATGGCAACTATTTTGCATGCTTAGCTACTGATGATATTGGGCACAATGCTGATGTTGATGCTATTAAGCAGAATGTTGATATTGATGATTATGGTCTTGATGAGCCTAATATTGTTTAATCTTATCTGGTCACCAATGCACATTTAAATAGTTAACGCTGAGATGAAGAACTTGTTTGGCAATCTGTTTAATGATACAAGAGAACATTTAGAAACTTTAAATAAGGCTACAAGTAATGGAACTATTTCTTATATTGATTTCTTGGGAATTAGTTCACCCTCTAGTGCTACTATTGTTGCTCCTTGTTCAGCTCTTTCTGGCTCAATGTCATGTTCCTCAACTTATAGTCCGAGTTATGCTCCTTCTTGTATAAATTTCACTTCAGCTTTGATTAGAAATTCTTATTCCAGTGCCAAGAAATCTTCTTTCCCATATGCTAATTTAAAGCCAACTAACCATCCAATTCTTCCTCCTCCAACAACCGAATCTTCCATGTTATCCCCTATAGTTTCTATGAGTGCATATCCATCTGCAATATCCAAAGGCAAGAAACCTAAAGGAAAATTTTGGGCTGAAGATGACCTTGATGAGGGACATGAGTTCACACCTTAAGAAATACTACCCGTTGGTAGCAAGGTAATGTCACAGAAATGACACACAAGGCGCAATCCTGGGCCCTTTTTTGATAAATTATACACGTGAGTTTGGACTTGTGCCTTGTGTCAGATCCGAGGGATTATGGTGCATGCAAGCTTGTCTTGGAATGTTTTTTTAACATGATGTGCAAGAAGCAAGAGCAACTGGAATGTAATTTTGATTGCTGGATATTCTTTCTGTAATCACTTGTGGTTAGCGAGTGAGTATTAGTGATTTTGAAGGGTATAGAGAAGGATGGTTATATATTACAACATACTTGTATATGCAGATATACGTAATGTAAATATTTGGTGATTAATAAATTTGCGCTTAACTTTCAAATAATAAAAAAAGATAGATTTCGCGTATCAACAATATTTGGCCATTACAAGGTAAAACTCTATCCTTTGGTTTGTGTTTGCATTGTGTGATGGGACTTGGTTCTTATAATGGCTTCATTTTTTCTTTTAGCATTACCATGTTTGTAATATGGTATTCTTGGAAGAAAGCCCATTCCATATTATATGGTGTGGTCCCTTGATTTACCAACATCAAAATAAAAGTTAATAATTGTTTTAGTTCTCACTCCAGTCCCATGAGTAACTTAGAGTTTATTGTTCCACATAAACTCTGGGCGCCCATATTTTCCATGGGTAGCTTCTAGTTTTGGTTTTCGCAGATATTTCTTTTCACATGATCTTTGATTTCGGCTGGAGCTATTATCAGTGAATTTCCTTTAGTTGTGGTAGTTGATGTTTTCCGCTGCACATTTTATTCATGTATTATATTTTTCGCTATTTTGTAATTTAATCACTGATATTTTTCAGCTGTATAACTCTTATTTGTACTCTGATATCTTGTACTCTGATGTAATTCTTGTAATAACAATTAAATGTTCTCATTTTGTGTTCTGATGAGTTGTGTTCTCAAAGCAATTCGACTTCTCGTTCGTTTTAGGCCGGTTGGGAAGTTCGGATCATTTCAGCCATGTTTGGTGATGAACTTTCCCTTGAGTTGTACGCAGTTGGTGCACTGCTTTAGAGTGGTTGAGACGTCTTATCGAAATACGTTGGTATGGGTTTAGGTTTCTGGCATTGTTAACAGCTTTGACTCACTTGACTCCTTCCACTTAGGTTTGAACCTATCCAAGGTATCTATTTTCCTCGGGTTTAGGAGATTAAACGTTAGTTGCCGACTCGTGATTGCACTAAAGAGCAAACGATTGATTATTGGGTCATAACGGCGCATGCACTCACACGTTTGCTTGTTGTATTGTACGATGCGATCTGAGTCATAATAGGTAATATGATAGTGAATTGTATGCTATGGGCTTGTGACTGCCCAATTTATCTTTTGAAATGTTTTCGGATCAAGAGCCGGTCGTTTGGCGTGCTTACTTGAATCATTAAGGCTTGTGAGCGTGCATTTTTTCAATGAATCAAGCATGTCGACTCAATTGAGACTTCGAAACTGTGTATGCATGGTCATCGCCGTGGCATGGGTGTACGATCGGCTAAAGTGGTTATCAAAACTTCGTTGGAATGAAGCTTGGTTGTCTGGAGTACCATGCTGAGTCACTTGGGTTCGTGAGCGTAGAATCGTTCAACGATCCAAGCTAGTTTGAGCGATCAAAGTTTCGCTAACTCGTATATGCGATGTCATTGTAAGGACAATAATTGGCATATGTCTTGGCATGTACACATATAGCTTTGCACTCGAAGCGAGGTCGAACCCAAATGGAAAGCGCATGCGCTTTGCTGGTTGGACATTCGGTGAGTACACAAGCGGTCATTGAGGCGCGATTGATTTGGTAGTCGGAGCTTCGAGGACAAGTGAATGTGACCATGGCTTAGTATACAATCCCGAATTCCGATTCCAGAAGTTCCGTTTAGAGCATGCCAATCCATAATTGTACTGGCTTACTTTCTTCTCCTCTCCAGACAAAAACCCAGCTTAAGGCGTGGAGGATACAAAATACTGCACTTGTACTTAGGGTGTACGTGTTTTTAGGTTTCCAAGAGAAGGGAAGAAAGAATGGGAATTGAGAGGGCCTTCGGGATTGGCACTCGAGAACGCGGAGTGGTGGACTATGGAAAATTGAAGTAGCAGTTCTGTAACACCCCACACCCACTAAGGTCACTCACTAAGGGAATGCCTTAGCTTCGGTGGAGTATTTAAATGAATATAGAACTGAAAAATTACAACAAGACAGATATAATTAATACTTGATATTTAAAACATCATTTCATTGCAGCAGAAGGTAAACATGTTTGGTTACATATCAAAACCAACAAGAGTCAAGTACAAAATATCCATCTCGTTAAAACATAAGTACATAATCCCACTACATACTAATAGCCATAATAGAAAAGATAACCGAGCTTTTCTTCAAGAGTCCAAGCTCCAAAAGATAGATAAAGCAATCCGATCAAAGCCCACTACTGCTAGGCCCACACTGATAACCTGAGGGTTGGGGGAAAAAGATAAAAACAACGGGGTCAGACATAAGTCTGAGTGAGCCCAATAACTTTAACAATACAATCATTGAAGTAATTAGGGTATGATATAAACCTGGTACGGTACGACTGGGGATAAATGACTACACTAGGCAGCCAACCAGACTTAGGATAAACTAAGATAACGGTAAAGACGCGCCTATCCACCCAAGGATGAATACTACACTGCACCACACCAGATCTACCCACCCAAGGGTAATTCCTACACTACACCACACCAGATCTACCCACCCAAGGGTAATTCCTACTTAAAGGTTGATCCCACTAAGTGTACTAGGTAATTTTAATAGTAGTTTCGTAAACCCCTAGCTGACTACATAGGTGCCATCTGCCCCTATCTCCACTAGGTGTACCCACAACTTAGTAATTTTAATAGTAGTCTCTTGTACCCCTAGCTGACTACATAGGTGCCGTCTGCCCCTATCTCCACTAGGTGTACCTGGTACTCCCCAAGCGATCGGCTCCCTACCATAGATACCCGTGCTGGCCCCACAGTGGGGTGTATCACTCCCCAAAGTGGCAACCCGATACTACCAATGGTGCACGGATTATATCTACACGATGCAACAACGTCTTACCTACCAGCCCGGGTCCACACATGCATATGAAACCCGTTGGACTCGCGTTGCCACCGCTACCACGTTTTGGCCTCTTATAGTCAAGCCTAGTACGCGTGTCCCGTCCTCGACATGGGTTGAGCCCAATAAGATACAAATGGGTTACTGGTTGAAATGGGCCCCCACAAGCTACCACCTAAGCTTGTCATTTTATCTAGTGCATCCCACTTAACTCCTTTTTTTATAATCATGCCCACTTACATGTTAAGGTTTGGTTAAGTCATCTAATCATATTTCAATTGCCACTCATGGCACCCACTAGATTTCTACATGCCACCCAAGGCACCCACTTGATTTCCACATGCCACCGAAGGCACCCACTTAACCCTTTAATCATGTTTAGTTACATGTTCCACTTTGGTTAAGTATTCTAGTCGTATTCTCTATTGCCACACAAGGCAACCACTAGATTTCCTCATGCCAACCAAGGCACCCACTTAACCCTTTAATCATGTTTAATTACATGTTCCACTTTGGTTAAGTATTCTAATCGTATTTTCTATTGCCACCCAAGGCAACCACTAGATTTTCTCATGCCACCCAAGGCACTTACTTAATCTCCACATGCCACCCAAGGCACCCACTTAACCCTTCATGCCCCACTACATGCTTATCTGGTTAAGTGTTTCTTAATTGATTAAGAACGTAACCGTTGTAAAGACCTCTCACATTAGACTATCTTTTACGGCAGCTGGATTTGCCGGTTGGGTCCGGGTAGCCTTACGCCATAACCGAGTCTAACCTCGTGTCTATACACTTGTCACGTATTTAGTTTGTGCCTAAGACCTCTCACATTGGGCCAATCATTTGTAGCCGCTGGATATGCCGGTCGGTTCCGGGCAGTCTTATGCCACAAAAGGGTCCAACCTCGTGTCTTAGTCGATTAATTACACCTAATTAATCACCCCCATAATTTGTATTAATTATCCCTAATTAATTACAAATTTAACGATGTACATAATTGACTCAATTATGTCCATCCACTTTATGGTATGCATAATCATACCAACTTCACACCATTTCATTAACATGTATATAAACCCCATCGTTTCCCACGTAATTCGAGAACATGACATAAAAGGGAAGATTCATCACAAATATAATGGGTTCAACTTGCATAACATTAGCATCAACATGGGTTTTAAAGGTGTCAACATGCATATAGCATCAAACCCAACTAGCATAAATAATCAACACAAACTTGCATGAATCACATATGTCATAAAGAGATTAACTTGCAAAAGTTACTTATGTCATACAAAGGGGTAAACTTGCATATGTATGTATGACATACAAAGGGGTTAACTTGCATATGTATGCATATCATACAAAGGTGTAAACTTGCACATGTTACTTGCATAAAATCAAACACCAAACTTGCATAACATGTCATGTATGAACTTGCATATAATCATACACCAAACTTGCATAACATATCATATATGAACTTGCATATAATCGAACACCAAACTTGCATATCATATCATATATGAACTTGCATATAATCATACACCAAACTTGCATATCATGGTGTCATAATGGATCAATGTTTATCATAGTGATTTGCATAACTAGCACCATGAACACATAGCCTAACACTTGCATAACTTGCATAACATCATGATCATATATCATATGACTTGCATAACTTGCATAACATCATGAACATGTAGCATATGACTTGCATAACTTGCATAACATCATGATCACTTAGCATATGACTTGCATAACTTGCATAACATCATTAACACATAGCATATAACATGCATAACATCATTAACACATAGCATATAACATGCATAACATCATTAAAACATAGCATATAACATGCATAACATCATTAACACATAGCATATAACATGCATAACATAATCTTGCATTGATCCACATTCATAGCCATAACCTCATTATATCCTATCATAATCATTTCAACAATTGGTCATTAAGGCTATAGAAACTCATAACTTGTTGATTAGCACTCCTAAGAAGAAGATTAAGTAGCTAGAGTTGATTAGAGATTGATTTGAGAAGCTATCTTCCTCTTTAGATTGGTGAAGGCTCCTTCAAGTTGCATTTTGACGGCATAACGGTGTTGTAGCTATTTTTAGTATGAATTAGGGTAGTCTTAGGGTATATTTATAGATTAGTTAGGTGTTTTAGGCCATTAGATTAACCCTAAATCAGATTAGAGCCGTCAGATCACGTCCTAGCCACCAAAACACAGCCCAAAAGCCAAACTGGTGCACCCAGGTCACCTGGGCTCGACCAGGGAGGTCGACCCCCAGGTCGACACTAGGGTCGACTCCCCAGTCGACCTGGTGGGCAGGTCGACTCCCCAGTCGACCCCCAGGTCGACCCTCTGGGTCAGGCGGGAATTTTCCCGCCACTTCTGAAATTTGAAATTTCTGTTTTTAAATCTGTTTTTATATTTTCTGAAACTTCTTCGGGCCATATCTGGGTCATACGGACTCCGATTTTCGAAAACTCAGACTCTATTTCGCGTATTTTTCCGAGACAAACGCAATGGCATAGCCCGTTTCCCCTGATTCAGGTTTTAAAGTTTAATTCTGACCTGTTTTATATTATAGCAAGTTATTCAACATACGGGGTGTTACAAGTTCAGGAATAGCCGCCATGTATTTACGGATATGGGATTGGACTCCGCATCCCAACCCGTTCCATGACATATGGTGTAACACCCCACCTCCGCCAGGGTCACTCGCAAAGGAATGCACTAGCTTTGGAGGGGCATTATTGGTAAACATGCATAATGATATAGCAAGGCAGGACATGACATATATATATGTAAATAAACAGAGTACGTAAATAAAACAGCGGAAGATTTTTAAACTATTTCAAAAACAAGTCTGGTACATCAAAATGTCAATTTCCCAAATAAACAAGTCTAGTACATGAAATAACATTATCTGAAACTGAAAAAGAAAACATAATAGTAGCTATCCCCAAAGTGGAAAGACCATAGCGAGCTCAAGTCCAAAGCATACATGAGCTATCCAAGAAAGCAGCTAAGCTCCAAGCTAGGCTCCTGTATTCCCTCCCTGAGAACCTGGGGGGGGGGGGGGGAAACAGAAGAAAAGAGGCGAAACAAAACGGGTCAGTCAAAAAGACTGAGTAAGCCCTGCTACGATCAGTCTATAAACTAATAAAGTTAACATCATGATGGAAACTGAGGTGATTATAGATAACAACATACTGGCATGAATAAATCAACTACAAGATAGATAGAGGTGTCATCGCATAAAGCAAGGTTAAGTTTTTGCACCACGGTGTACTAGCAAACCAACATAACAGGTATTGATCCCTTAGCCCAAACTTTGGCCCAATAACATGAAGTGACCTTAATAAAAGGTCCAGCCCACGGTCTAGTCGATCGGCTCCCTATAAACCTAACACGTCAAGTGTTGGTGTCCATATGGCCCACGTATGGATGTAGGTAGTCTGTGCTGGGCCCACCTTTGGGTGTATCAAGCCCTTGGTTGTCGACCCCGGACACTTAAGCAATAATGCACAGCCCTAACCTACTGGTACCCGTGCCTCGAGTTTGTCCAACATCGGACTACGTGCACGTCCGTAGCCCGCCGGACCCGCACCGCTGTACCACTCGGCCATCGCCCTTTGGTCGCTTACATCCTCCAGTAATCGTGCCCCGCCCTAGCCTAGCTTCTAGGGTTGTGAATGATACCAATCTGGGATTACTGTTAGAACAGACCACGTTGCTAGTGTTTCCCCAAGAGGGTTAAGTGTGATTTAACCCCTAACTAATCATGGATTAAATTAGTTAAGTGTAATAAACGGTTCACCACTTAACCCCATACAATCCCTTGTATTCCCAAATTGATTAAATTGGTTAAGTGTAACTTAACCCCATTCTCATCCCTTGAATCCCCAAATTGGTTAAGTATTAGTGGACCCTGACTTAACCCTAATCATGAGGCATTAATTGACTTAATGCACCTTAACCTCTCACATTAGACCTTGTTGTGGTTACTAGTTAGGCCGGGCGGGTCCGGGTAGGTTTACACCACAACTTAGTCTAACCTCGGGTTTTTTGGCACCACATGACCAACTTCTCACATTGGGTCCTATTGTTTGTAGCCACTAGTTAAGCCGGTCGGTTCCGGGTAGAATTACGCTACAAACTCAACCCAACCTCGAGTTGGCCACACTTTTGTTCTCTAAGTGTCATGTCCACTTTATTTTAAACACATAATTACAAGTTAACAAATGCTTGGGTAGACCTAACTTAATAGGTAAATTCCCAAGGGGTACACCTAACTTAATAGGTAAATTCCCAATCTTATATTTTCATGTATTTTAAGTTTACCCCAAAACCCCCAACGTCATTCTATCGCTTACATATTCGTAGTAACGCATAAAGGATAGGAAGAGGGAACTTGGCACAACATACATGATAAACTTGCACAATAATCATGCATAACATGTTAGACTTGCACAACTTAGCATAGTGATCTTGCATATTACCATAAAACATGCACAACTTGTCAAAACATGCACAACTTGTCATCCTAAACTTGCATAAGTATGCATAACTTGTCAAACATGCACAACTTGTCAAAACATGCACAACTTGTCATTTTAAACTTGCATAAGTATGCATAACTTGTCAAACATGCACAACTTGTCAAAACATGCACAACTTGTCATTTTAAACTTGCATAAGTATGCATAACTTGTCAAACATGCACAACTTGTCAAAACATGCACAACTTGTCATTTTAAACTTGCATAAGTATGCATAACTTGTCAAACATGCACAACTTGTCAAAACATGCACAACTTGTCATTTTAAACTTGCATAAGTATGCATAACTTGTCAAACATACAAATCATGGCTTAACAAACTTGCATAAACATGCATAACTTAATAAACATACAAATCATGGCTTAACAAACTTGCATAAACATGCATAACTTATAAATCTTGCAAATCATGGCTTAGTATACATGCATAACTTGATAGATTTGCAAATCATGGCTTAGTACCCTTGCATAACATGCACAACTCAATAAACATACATAAACCCAAACTTTCATCACACATTAACTTTATAGTTTCTAAAATGAGGGTAAGAGGGCTTACAATGCTTATGCGGACTCAAATGAGTATAACAAATGCAAGAAACCCCTTATGCAACTAATTAAGACCCCCAAATGCAAGCAAACTTGATCAAGACTCCTCCTTTATGATGCCAATTGAAAAACAAGCCTTTAATGCAAGCTAAGGAGGATCATACAAGCCTAAATATGCTTGTATGCATGGAAAATTACTTAGGAATTATTAATGAAGAGATTGGAGGCTAGGGTTTTAGGTGGAGGCCATGAGAGTTTAGATTTTGGCATAGTTTTGTTGCTAGGATGATTAATGAATGATTTAGGGTAGGTTAGAGGCTTATTTATAGAAGATTAGAGTGATTTAGACCATAGGATTAACCCTAGGTGAATTTTGGCCCGTCAGATTTAGGAACTCTCCAGAACCAGACCACACAACCAAGCCCAAACCAAGCCAAAACCAAAGAGGTGCGCCAGGCTAATCTGCCTGGCTACACCCTGTCGACAGGGCTGTCGACAGGGCAGTCGACTCCCTGGGGACCCTGTCGACAGGCCTGTCGACATGGGGCCCCTGGCGGGAATTTTCCCGCCTTGGCCCAGCTGGCCCAATTCTTCAAATTTGAATCTGATTTTTACTTAGTAATTTTCTGCAAACTTCAATGGGCGTTAACTGGGTCATACGGACTCCGATTTTCGAAAACTCGGACTCTATTTCGCGTATTTTTCCGAGACGAACGCAATAGCATAGCCCGTTTCCCTTGATTCAGATTTTATAATTTAATTCTGCCTCAATTTATGTTATAACAGATTATTGAAAATACGGGTTGTTACATTCTCCCCTCCTTAAAGGATTTCGTCCCCGAAATCTTCAAGTTAGGAAGAACGTATCCTACCATCCAATCATCCATCTACTCAAAGCATCATCCACGAGCAATCATTGTCCTTAAAAGATTCTAAATGTGGTATGAACATATGCAAAAGTGTGTGTATATGTACTTATCTAATGCAAAGATCAGGCGGTTACTGATACAGTAAACCTCCTTAATGCATATGTATGTCTTATCTAATGCAAAGATCAGGTGGTTACTGATACAGTAAACCTCCTTAATGCATATGTATGTCAGTGAAATGAATCCATATGTATGCAAACTCCTAAATTCATAGTATCTATATGAGTGCACATAACATTCACCCATATGCAACATCCATGTGGTAGCACAACAAGTTTCAATCATGGATAAGCATAAACACTCATGCATATGCAACATGAAGAGTGTGTGAGCCGATCTAGTGCCTAATCATGTATAATGCATCCACGAGCAACCACTTGCAAACACTTGCAACCACTTGCAACCATCAAGCATAACATGTTTCAAACACATGTTTCAACCAAAAGGGTTTCTACCTAAGGTTCTCATGGCAAGATAGACACGATAAACTAGATAAACTAGATAAACTAGACAAACTCCTTTTTGGATTACAAGAAATCCATTCAAACTTTGACATATAGTACTAACCGATGAGTCTTAACCCCCTTATGGAGTTCACAACAGAAATAAGATCGAGAATGGGATCGAGAGGATATATACAAAAGATAACTTGCAAGCAAGCTCCACAGGAGAACGAGGATCAAGGATGCACTCTTAAAAAGAGATATGATGCGCGTATCCAGTCTTCACTCTTCTTAGTCGCGTTCCCTTGAGCTTAACTCCACTGTGCTTTGACTATCTTCCACTTCATGATTCCTTGGCTTCCTAACTCCTAATCTATCGAGATGTTTTCACACTCCCCTTGCGAAACTTCCAATGGAGGTAATGGCCCACTGGGCTTCTATGACTTGGCCTCAACCTGGTGGCACAACATGTATTCCGAAACCAACTCGGCCACCTCCTCGAGTGATGCGCATCTTCAAGAACCTTCTTTACCAAGTCTTTCACTCGAGGAACACATAATCTCTTGTCGCACCTTAGTCATCCTTTGTCATCTATAATATATCCAGCGAGGTGACTTAACATTTCGCCTCGAATCAACCGGTCCATGTTCTGGACCAACTGCGGGTTTTCTTCCTGTGAAACCCCCTTCTTGATCCAGAAGAGTAAGTCTATGCTCCGGGAATGCTAACTAACTAGTCAAACGGAGAAAGCTTCCTACTTCAATTGCCCTTCTCGGAGCCTTCCGGTCACAAACCGCAGCCACTTTAGCGGAATCCACCGCTAAGCCTTACTTAGGAACTATATGCCCAAGAAATCCCACTTTTCCTCCAAAATGACATTTGACCTCCAACTAGTGGCTCTAAGCGTATCCATCTCCTTCTTGAGATGTCCAACATGCTCTTCCTCGTTCTTATGAGGAGATCAAATATCGTCTACGACGACCCTGACAAACTTGTTCAAGGACTTCCTAGACACCCTACCCATCAAAATCACGTAATATGCGGGTGCCTTAGTCAAACCAAATAGCATGACTAGCCATTCTAAAACCCATCCAGAGTCCTAAACGCAGTCTTGTCAATTCCATCCTCAGCCATCCTAAGCTGATGGAATCCGATAGCTAGATCAAAAGAAAACAGATGCTCCTACAAGCTGATCAACAAATCATTGATCCTTGGTAACGGTTACCTATTCTTCTTACGAAGATTAACACAAAAGCGAAGCAAACCGTCCCCATTAGTAACGAATGCTACTGGAGCACCCTACTCGAAAATGCTTTGTCTCAGGAAGTTCTTCTCAAGCAACTCCTAGACTTGCTTCTTAACTCTCATCTCGTGAGGTCACGTGCCTAACCAGCCACGAAACTGGCTTGGTGTTACCAACCAGATAATGCGGAAATCTATCCCACGTCTAGGGGTAACCCCTTTACTTTTCCCAAGATATCAAGATATTCTCGGACCACCCTCACAGATTGCAAACTATCGATAGAAGAGTTGAGGGATTCAAGATAACATAACCTGACGGGACCCCTAGGGTTGTTAGTAATTTCTAAGGGTACGGCTGAGGCGAGTCATGAGGCTCACAACCCTATATACAAAAACCCAGAATGGCTCCAAAATAGGACAACCATTCCATGCCCAAAGCCAACCCATATCCCCCGAAACCGAGAATATAAACATCCCACGAGAATTCTGTACTCAAGACAGAAATTTTCAAATCCACTCAGACCACAGACAAACGGGCAGAACCCCCAATTGGATTTGAAACACATACGGGATCATCAACTACACTAGTACTTAGGTGCAAAACTTTCAACTAGATCAGATGAAATAAAACTATGCGATGCGCCAGAATCAAACAAAGTTCGAACAGGGAAAATTAGAAAGTGTAAACAAGATTTTCAACAGGAACACTACCTCTATCATGAGCTGGAAGGACGGGGTTGAGGGGATGAATTCGCCCTCCAGATAGTCCTGCACACTGAGTCTGACCTTGCCCTTGTTTCCTCGGGCAATCCTTGCTGAAATGTCCAAACTCACCACAATCAAAGCATTCGCCCCGCTTTCTCTTCTTCTTCCTACATTCCCTGGCTACATGTCCAACTTCACCACAGAAGTTGCATTTCCTATTCCCTCTTGGCTTGTCCTTGCGGTTGTGGTTATTCTTGCCCCGTTTCCCGGAATTTACTCTCTTGCCTTGAGACTCATTCGTCTTGACCTCTTTCTTGTCCTTGCTACCTTCTTCTTGAAGTAGGGCCAAATTTTCTAAACTCTCGAAAGTCGCCCCCAAAGGTATATGAGACAGGGCCAAATCACGTAATGGCTCGTTTAATCCTAGAGCAAAGTGTAGGGCCTTCTTCTGAGCTGTATTAGCCAAATCTAAATCGTCCTGAGCCAGTTGATTAAACTTATCTATGTATTCCCTAATAGTCATGTCCCCTTGCTTCAGTGATAAGAATCTCAGTCCAAACCTTCCTCTAAAGTCATCCCAAGTCTCAATTGGTCTAGTAGCAGTAGTGACTACCCACCAACGTGCAGCTTCTTCCTTTAGCAACCATAATGCCAATAAAACCTTCCTGCGGTCACCTATATCAGAGGTGGCTAAAAGATCTTCGGTCTCTTTCAACCAATTCCTTGCCTCTACAAAAGTCTCGGCTCCAAAGAAATTCTTGCAACCCATCGCCTTAAAATCTCGGCAAATCTCGGCGAAGTCAATTTGAGGATGCTGAGGGGAAGGAGGAAGAGGAACATCAACTATGGGAGGAGGAGGAACAGTGGCCTCGACTGGGGAGACAACATTAGGGACACCCGGGACCGGTGCCGTGACTTCCAAGTACCGACGAAACCAATCGGGTATCGTTACTCCTTCGGGCAAGATGAGATTATCAGACATGCTGGAAACGAAAAGAAAAGAGTTCAAACGAGGAGTCAAAGGATAGTGCTAATGGCTTTTGGGGAATAGCCTTTTAAAAACAACTAGACTTTTCTTTGGAAATTACTTTATACTTGGTTTTGAAAATAGTTTTTCGAAAGTTTTTAAAAACCTTTTTATCCCTTCTCGTAAACCATATGCTCTGATACCAAATGTAACACCCCACCTCCGCCAGGGTCACTCGCAAAGGAATGCACTAGCTTTGGAGGGGCATTATTGGTAAACATGCATAATGATATAGCAAGGCAGGACATGACATATATATATGTAAATAAACAGAGTACGTAAATAAAACTGCGGAAGATTTTTAAACTATTTCAAAAACAAGTCTGGTACATCAAAATGTCAATTTCCCAAATAAACAAGTCTAGTACATGAAATAACATTATCTGAAACTGAAAAAGAAAACATAATAGTAGCTATCCCCAAAGTGGAAAGACCATAGCGAGCTCAAGTCCAAAGCATACATGAGCTATCCAAGAAAGCAGCTAAGCTCCAAGCTAGGCTCCTGTATTCCCTCCCTGAGAACCTGGGGGGGGGGGGGGAAACGGAAGAAAAGAGGCGAAACAAAACGGGTCAGTCAAAAAGACTGAGTAAGCCCTGCTACGATCAGTCTATAAACTAATAAAGTTAACATCATGATGGAAACTGAGGTGATTATAGATAACAACATACTGGCATGAATAAATCAACTACAAGATAGATAGAGGTGTCATCGCATAAAGCAAGGTTAAGTTTTTGCACCACGGTGTACTAGCAAACCAAAATAACAGGTATTGATCCCTTAGCCCAACCTTTGGCCCAATAACATGAAGTGACCTTAATAAAAGGTCCAGCCCACGGACTAGTCGATCGGCTCCCTATAAACCTAACACGTCAAGTGTTGGTGTCCATATGGCCCACGTATGGATGTAGGTAGTCTGTGCTGGGCCCACCTTTGGGTGTATCAAGCCCTCGGTTGTCGACCCCGGACACTTAAGCAATAATGCACAGCCCTAACCTACTGGTACCCGTGCCTCGAGTTTGTCCAACATCGGACTACGTGCACGTCCGTAGCCCGCCGGACCCGCACCGCTGTACCACTCGGCCATCGCCCTTTGGTCGCTTACATCCTCCAGTAATCATGCCCCGCCCTAGCCTAGCTTCTAGGGTTGTGAATGATACCAATCTGGGATTACTGTTAGAACAGACCACGTTGCTAGGGTTTCCCCAAGAGGGTTAAGTGTGATTTAACCCCTAACTAATCATGGATTAAATTAGTTAAGTGTAATAAACGGTTCACCACTTAACCCCATACAATCCCTTGTATTCCCAAATTGATTAAATTGGTTAAGTGTAACTTAACCCCATTCTCATCCCTTGAATCCCCAAATTGGTTAAGTATTAGTGGACCCTGACTTAACCCTAATCATGAGGCATTAATTGACTTAATGCACCTTAACCTCTCACATTAGACCTTGTTGTGGTTACTAGTTAGGCCGGGCGGGTCCGGGTAGGTTTACACCACAACTTAGTCTAACCTCGGGTTTTTTGGCACCACATGACCAACTTCTCACATTGGGTCCTATTGTTTGTAGCCACTAGTTAAGCCGGTCGGTTCCGGGTAGAATTACGCTACAAACTCAACCCAACCTCGAGTTGGCCACACTTTTGTTCTCTAAGTGTCATGTCCACTTTATTTTAAACACATAATTACAAGTTAACAAATGCTTGGGTAGACCTAACTTAATAGGTAAATTCCCAAGGGGTAGACCTAATTTAATAGGTAAATTCCCAATCTTATATTTTCATGTATTTTAAGTTTACCCCAAAACCCCCAACGTCATTCTATCGCTTACATATTCGTAGTAACGCATAAAGGATAGGAAGAGGGAACTTGGCACAACATACATGATAAACTTGCACAATAATCATGCATAACATGTTAGACTTGCACAACTTAGCATAGTGATCTTGCATATTACCATAAAACATGCACAACTTGTCAAAACATGCACAACTTGTCATCCTAAACTTGCATAAGTATGCATAACTTGTCAAACATGCACAACTTGTCAAAACATGCACAACTTGTCATTTTAAACTTGCATAAGTATGCATAACTTGTCAAACATGCACAACTTGTCAAAACATGCACAACTTGTCATTTTAAACTTGCATAAGTATGCATAACTTGTCAAACATGCACAACTTGTCAAAACATGCACAACTTGTCATTTTAAACTTGCATAAGTATGCATAACTTGTCAAACATGCACAACTTGTCAAAACATGCACAACTTGTCATTTTAAACTTGCATAAGTATGCATAACTTGTCAAACATACAAATCATGGCTTAACAAACTTGCATAAACATGCATAACTTAATAAACATACAAATCATGGCTTAACAAACTTGCATAAACATGCATAACTTATAAATCTTGCAAATCATGGCTTAGTATACATGCATAACTTGATAGATTTGCAAATCATGGCTTAGTACCCTTGCATAACATGCACAACTCAATAAACATACATAAACCCCAACTTTCATCACACATTAACTTTATAGTTTCTAAAATGAGGGTAAGAGGGCTTACAATGCTTATGCGGACTCAAATGAGTATAACAAATGCAAGAAACCCCTTATGCAACTAATTAAGACCCCCAAATGCAAGCAAACTTGATCAAGACTCCTCCTTTATGATGCCAATTGAAAAACAAGCCTTTAATGCAAGCTAAGGAGGATCATACAAGCCTAAATACGCTTGTATGCATGGAAAATTACTTAGGAATTATTAATGAAGAGATTGGAGGCTAGGGTTTTAGGTGGAGGCCATGAGAGTTTAGATTTTGGCATAGTTTTGTTGCTAGGATGATTAATGAATGATTTAGGGTAGGTTAGAGGCTTATTTATAGAAGATTAGAGTGATTTAGACCATAGGATTAACCCTAGGTGAATTTTGGCCCGTCAGATTTAGGAACTTTCCAGAACCAGACCACACAACCAAGCCCAAACCAAGCCCAAACCAAAGAGGTGCGCCAGGCTAATCTGCCTGGCTACACCCTGTCGATAGGGCTGTCGACAGGGCAGTCGACTCCCTGGGGACCCTGTCGACAGGCCTGTCGACATGGGGCCCCTGGCGGGAATTTTCCCGCCTTGGCCCAGCTGGCCCAATTCTTCAAATTTGAATCTGATTTTTACTTAGTAATTTTCTGCAAACTTCAATGGGCGTTAACTGGGTCATACGGACTCCGATTTTCGAAAACTCGGACTCTATTTCGCGTATTTTTCCGAGACGAACGCAATGGCATAGCCCGTTTCCCTTGATTCAGATTTTATAATTTAATTCTGCCTCAATTTATGTTATAACAGATTATTGAAAATACGGGTTGTTACATATGGAGTGATCCCGTGTTTTACCATATTTTAAAGTAAAAGTTTAATAACTGTTTTAAGTTCTCATACCAGTCTTATGACTAACTCGGAGTTTATTTTTTCTACCTAAACACTAGGTGACCTATTTTCCACATAGGCCGTTAGTAGTTTTGATTTTGTAGATTTCAATTTAATAGGATCCTGGTTTACAGTTGGAGTATATTCGGAAAGATTTATATCCGTGTATTTCCTTCAGTTGTGGTAGTTGACGTATTTCTGCTATGCATATTATTTATATATTTTTATTTCTACTGCAATGTAAGTTCTTAATCTCTTATATTATAATTTTTCCACCGGGTAATATTTATTCGTACTCTGATATTCTTGTACCCTGATGTAAATTGTTGTAATAACAATGAAACGTTCTCGTGTTGTGTTCCAATGAGTCGTGTTCTCAAAATAATTCGGGCTCCTCCGTCTCCTCAGGGATTGGGGAAGTTTGGGTCATCTCAGGTGGTATCGGAGCAACCATCACAGTGCATCCAAATTCACACACAGTAGTTTATAATAAATAAAATTACGCAACCAGCTCATTAAGGTGCACCTTTCTGTCGGGAACACAATTTATTTCTTTACTCAACACGAAGCCATTAACCTCCTGAACATATATGTATACATATTCAATTCTAAATAAACTTGAAATTCAGTTTAACTTAACTTAATTAAATAACAAGACATATTAGAACCAAACGAAAGAATTCAAGAAAGATAGGATTAGTAATATCCTATAAGAAAAACCCCTAAAGATAGGGTTAGTAATACCCTGGAATGAGTTTGAAGAGTATTATTTATAAAAACGAGTATGGTTTTGAAAATTAAACCTCATTACACGTGTTTGAATGTTTTATTTTATTTTGAATTTGGACTATATAGTATAAGAAGATTTTGCATATACGCCTTGCAAACGTATATTCGAAGTCTGAGATATACTGGGTAGATATAGAATCACAATCTAGTCGCCCGAGGATGATTCTAATGATGTGGCCACATCATCTGTATTTATGTTCGAGTTTCAAAAGTGGGATAACTATATGATTCTAGCCGACTAGTGTGAGAACCAAAATTTAGTTAGATTTTATTGTTTGTGAATTAACACTAATTTTTCTTTTCTTTTTGAAAATGGTATATATTATAAGGCATATTATAGCCCAAAACAGAGATGCGCATCTACAAACTCAACAACGCACATAAATAAATGATCACATAACATGGAAATAAAACCAAACCGATTATTTACATTAAACTAAACGGCTTCTTTCCCAAAATAGGAATAGCAAGCGACTTCATCTTCAACAAACATTTCATGGCGGCCTTAGGTTTTGAGCTACTAACTGTTGTTCCAGCCAATCACCTCGATCTGTTTCTCCAGTAGGAGATAGTAATTTTACCTCTGATGTAGTATGTCTTCTTCCCCTCGTTATTAGAATTAAACTAGCTTCCAATTCAATAAATTTCGTAATCTCAAGCACTATTTTATTTTTGTTTTGAAAAATACGTCTATTCCTCTCATTCCATATCCACCAACAAGCAGTAACTACACAAACGCCGTATTCTTTAACTTTAACATCTATATCCACCCAATTCAAGCTCAAGTGAGTAATTATTTCCTGAAGGCTACCGTCTTGTGTTATTGTAGTGTATTTTTGTTTGATAATTCCAATAATTTCACATGCAAAATTACATTGGAAGAATAAATGTTGGTGAGATTCAACATTGCTGTCACATAGGGCGCAGATGTTAGTAGGAATTATAACCCAATTGAAAAGTCTGTCTCTAGTAGGGAGACGAAATAACATTGCTTTATATGCTGTGTGTGATACTTTTGGGGGGAACAATTTGTCCCAAATTACTTTGTGCCAATCAACATTAGCTTCAGCAATTCTGCATGTGTTCCATGCTTCTTTTAACTTGAATTCATTGTTTCTTGACCACTTCCTAATGTCAAACTCTCTGTCAATATAAAAAGGCATAAATTCAATGACCTTTTTCATCTAATTGTTACAAGGAAGTTTCTCGCAGTTCCATCTGCCTTCTTGAATGATTTGGTTAACAGTGTGGTTTGGACAACCGTAAGCTGAATAAGTATCCCAACCCAAAGTGTTAATTAAAGATTTACATTTTATCCAAGGGTCTCGCCACAAATCAGTTACATTACCATTTGCAAATACGCGCTCACAGTTTGCTGCTAATTTGTTTCGAATTCTGAGAATAGCCTTCCACGTTGCTGATGCACTGTTATCAATTTGCATTGTCCAGAAATTGCTCCTAACATATCTTCTCCTTATCCATCTAGCCAATAGTCATGTTCATTTATGATTTTCCAGGCTTGTTTCATTGTGAAAGCCTCTCTCATATCTCTAATTCTTCTTACTCCTACACCCTTTCTTCTTTCGGCCTACATAAGTCATCATATTTAATTTTGTGTAAACCACCCTTCCAAATAAAATCCACACGGACACTTTCAATTTTGCTAATAGAAGCTTCCAGAATCTGAAAAGTTTGCAGCCAAAATTTGATTTTTTTTCTTGAATTATAGTGTTCACAAGTTCAATTCTTCCAGCAAATGATAGAAGTCCAGAGTTCCTGCCTTGTAATCTTTCTCCAATCATTGTAATTAGCTCTGCGCATTCTCTATCAGCTATTTTGTTTGAAGAGAGGGGAACACCTAGATATTTTACAGGTAAAACACCCTCTCTAACCCCTAAAGTTCAAGCACAATTCTCTTGTTCAAACAAAATTTATTGAAGTAGCATTTAGATTTTTGCTCATTCAACTTAAGCCTAACATATTTCCCTAGATTTTCAAAGAGCTTAGCGATCTTGTTCTCAGCTTTAACATTTTGACTTTACAAAAATTATCAGGTCATCAGCATACAATAGATAGCTAGTGGAAGGATGGAAATTATGAATTGGTTGAATCTCTTTAGCAAACTCCGCTAACTCCATATGTAGTGTAAAATACTCCGTAGCAATTGTAAACAAATAAGGGGAAAGAGGGTCCCCTTGTCTAATACCTCTGTTGTTGGTAATGAAACCCTTTGGCACTCCATTGATTAAAATAGAAAAAGTAGGGGAATGAATACATTCTGAAATCAGTCTAGTAATTTTCCCAGGGAAGCCCATCTCCAATAACATATGAACAATGAAATGCCTATTAATTTTATCATATGCTTTTTGCAGTTCAATTTTTAAACAAAATTTGTCTGCACCTTTCTTGTTGAAATTTCTAATTAGTTCTTGAGCAAGAAGGGAGTTTTCTAAAATACTTCTTCCTTTATAAACGCACTTTGACATTCAGTAATCAAATCTGGTAGAAACACTTTTATTCTATTGCAAATTACTTTGCTTAAGATTTTATACAGAACATTGCAGCATGCAATACGTCTACAACCAGCAATTCTGGTAGGTTTCTCATTTTTTTTTGGAATTAGGCAGAGTAAAGTATGAATTATCTCTTTGATAATTTTACCTAAGTGAAAAGCTTCTTGCACAACTGACAGCAAATTAATTTTGAGTTTATCCCAATGGGTATGGAAGAAGTTGGACCCGAACCCATCGGGCCCAGGGGTGGAGTCAACACCAATGGACCAAGTGGCTTTCTTCAGCTCCTCCTCAGTTATTCGCCTACACATCATCCTGGGTCCTCTGGAGTTCAGTAGCTTGCGTGGAATGACATTGGGTAAGACTGTCTCACAATCAGCATTGTACAAGTCAGTGAAATAATTTATAGCCTCTTCTTCAAATTTCTTCAAATCTGTTAGAGCATTGCCATCCTGATCAAGAAGTTGAAAATTAAAGTTAGTGTTGCGTCTAACTGACATTTTAGTATAATTTTTTTTTTTACATTCATCTCCATTAGTTATCCACTTCTCCTTAGCTTTCTGTTTTAGCTCAACTGCCTTGATTTTCATAGTTTTAATTAGTTCAGTTTTGCACTGTCGATATTGCCCACACGTTTCATTGCTATCATCCCCATCATCAATTAATTGCAGAATATCAGCATTCCTCTTTTCAAGTGCTTTGATATGGTCATCCTCTTTCACACGTGTTTTGTTCCACTCCTTAAGTTTAATTTTGGAGTTTTTAATGAATTAGAGAAAATGATACATGTGATTAACTGCAGATAGTGGAAAATTCTGGCTATCAACAGTAGCATAGTACCTTCAATTGATTTACAGTGATTAGCGTATCGGAAAGATTTTCCTTTGGCATTACTGTCACGTTCAACCAAACAAACATGAATAGGACAGTGATCAATGGTCGAAGCTGGCAACACATTCACTTTTAGATTTGAAAATTTGATCATACAATCAGTGTTAATGAGCAATTTGTCTAATTTGCATGAAATTTTCCTACTTTCACCACTTCTCCATGTGAATCGGAGGCCACAATGGACTAGCTCAACCAACCCCGACACAACAATGTATCTATTAAACTCTGATAACTAGGATACTCTAACAGTACCACCCCCTTGTTTTTCCCTAGGTTTAAGTATGGCATTAAAATTCCCCAATACTATCTAAAGATCATGCATGGTTTGAGCCACCACTTTAAGTTTATCCCAAATTTTATTTCTTTCACCCATGTTATTGCTAGCATATACAACTTTAACATATATATTCAATCCACCAGTGTTGATGATTGAAACAATTATTTGTTGGTCATCCTTATCTCTGAGAACACAGTTCCACACTGATTTACACCAAGTTACAATTGTAACACCCCATATTTTCTGCGAACGTAGGAATAACAAATAAGAGAATGATTAAATTGTAACAGAATAATTAAAGGAAATGGGTTATTCCATTACGTTCGTCTAGAAATTCTGCTTGGAATAGAGTCCAAGTTTGCGTAAATAGGACTCCGTATGAAGAAGATATGGCCTTCAAAAGTTTTAATAAAAACCAGCCCAAAATTCAAAAATTCAGATTTCGAAATTCAAAACAGACACTCGGGCTGGGCGGGAAAATTCCTGCCCAGGACCCAGGTCAACATAAGGGTCGACCTAGGGGGGTCCTGGGTACATGGTCGACACTAGGGTCGACCTCCCCCCTTTTTCCAGATCCGGAGACAGATCCATTTTTCTGCACCTGGATGCCTTTCTGGCCGGATTCGTTGTCTCTAACCTATTTAAAGACCCCGTAAACCCCCTTTCTCTCCACACAATTTCATTCTGCCTATACTCTATCTATATTCTAATTAAAATAAAATAATGGCATCGCTACTCTGCTGAAATCTAAGCTAGAACTAGTCCACCTTCATCCAATCTGAATAGAATTAAAAGAGAACAACTATTTTCTAATCTAATCGATAGCCTACACCAAAGGAGAGCTATTCAGTGCCAGAATACAGTTTCTAGAATACAAGAAATTTTCTGTGATTACAGTTATTTTCAGATATGAAATTTAATTATGATCTTGACATGATTATAAATCTCAATCTGAGGTTATGCATATTCTTATCTATCAGATCTGTTTTTCTGTGACTATTCTCTTTCTTCTTTCTGTTCTATAGCCAGGCAACTACGAGCCTGCGCCGAATCTCATAAGGGATTAACACACGAACGCTAAATTTTAGAGTAAATAATGAATAATGCATAATTAAACATGACTGATCTGTGACTGATTTGAGAAAAGGACATATTTTGTAAATTATATCTAGATCTATGCATACTTTGTGATTTGGAAGAAGAGGAACCATTGTATGTTAACATATGATTTGAAACTTGGGGACATAACGCTTGTTTAAAATTAAGATCTGATTTTGAGGTGTTATAATTTAAAGATCTAGATTCTTGGGCATATTTTTATATAATGATTCATGACTTGAAAAAGGAATATGTGACTTAGGCGTAAAGAGCTACATTAAAATAGGATAACTATTAATGTGAATGCGCCTAAAAATGGATTTTTTGGGTATTGGCATTAAAGACTATAATTTGGTATAATTCATATTTTATATCATGATTTGGGGCTTTTAGAGAACATTCTGTACTGTGCAAAGTTTAACTAAAAATTTGGGTATATGTTGCATTATGAATTATGATCATGATTTAGGCATGTAAGTTTAGGCTTAATTTATGATTAGGCCAGATATGTAAATAGAATTTTTGAAATGCTTAATCTATTGAATTGCCTAATCTGCCAAATCTGCTAAATCTGTTGAATTGCCTAATCTGCTAAATCTATTATCTGCTAAATCCGTTGAATTGTCTAATCTGCTAGATTGGTTATCTGCTAAATCTGTTGAATTGCTTAATCTGTTGGAAGCTGAATAATTGTAATTTGGAGGCTCAATCTAAAATCGAGGAAAACATGTTAATAGAACTTTGGATAATCTGCCGTTAAGAAGTTAAATCTGCTAAATGGACATAATTAGTCTGATATTTTCTGTAATGGAATAAAGTGGCTATGACACGAGGTTAGACCCCATTTGCGGTAGAAGCCTGCCCGGAACCAACCGGCGTAACCAACGACCGCAAACTGTCAGTCTTATGTGAGAGGTCGTAGGCTTAACTAAAATATGCTTAGATACGAGGTTAGTTCTGGCTTGTGACAGATGTTTGCCGGGAACCGCCCGGCATATCCAGCGGCCACAAGATACCGACCTAAAGTGAGAGGTCTGTGCATTAATATATAATTAATGCAAATCTGAAATAAATATGATGTCTAAAACATGTTGGGTGGATAGGGCTAAACCAACTAGACTGATAAATTTAACAAACCTGTTTCGTGAATCTATAGACCCAATACAATGTTAGACAATCTGTAAGTCTGTTAAAACTATACATCTAATCCGTTAGTCTGAAAACTTGTTAACTTGATTATCTAATCTGTGAACTAGTAAATCCGAACTCTGTATGTCTAAAACTTGTAAACAAGTTAATCTGAAATCTATTAGTCTGGGGACACAAGATTAGCAGGGGAAATACTTGTGTCATTTGTTGTTTGGGACCCATATTAGTTAGTAACCCTTTCTGGTATCAAAAACCTTGACCCCACGCTATGTAGGGGTCCGGGCATGCTTACTGAACTTATTATAAGCGGTTCATTCTCATAATGGCAAGGGGTGTTGATGGTGCGTTCGAACCGGGTCATGTTCGTGCCTGGATCCGGTCTGCTCTTGGGATGTAAGACACCGTGACATCTATAAATAGGTCTGTGCCAAAAGGTTGCCATATTAAGGAGTGATACATCCTGTTGTGGGGTCGACATAGGATATTTATGTATTAGGCAGCCGATCGCTTGGGATAGGACTTAGGGTACACTTAGTTCTGTCAGTTTCTGTTGGTCCCGTCTGTTTCTGTTAGGAGGTAACACCTATCTATTTCTGCATACCGTCTTTTGGGGTGGTAAAGGCCCATTACTAGTGTACACCTAATTCTAACATTCTGTTTCCGTAGGGATTATTCTGTTTCCGTCTCTGATTCCGTTTCCGATTTTATTTCCATACCTTCTATCTGTTGGGGTGGTAAAGGCCCATTAGTTTGGTGGTAAAGGCCCATTATTAGTATTCTGCTTCTGTACCTTCTGCCTGTTCAGGTGGTAAAGGCCCATTACTAGCATTCCATTTCTGTTGAGATTATTTTATTTTCGTTTTTGTTTCAGTTTAGACATTAGAGTAAAACCAAATCCTGTTATACTAGTATTTGTGCAGAGAAGTGAAAAGCATAGCTTATCATACATCATTCTGTTTCATCTGTTAACCTGCTATTCCTGTTACGGTTATCTCTCATCCAGATTTATTTACACGTCATGATACTATTATCTTTTTATATGCTGAAAGTCACTGGACTGACAAAACTTATGTCTGACCTAGTTTGTTTCGCCTCTTTTCTTTCCGTTCCACCCTAAGGTTTTCAGGGTGGAAACATAAGAGCTTGATTCAGATTCTCTCTGCTTTAAGTGTTTGAAGTATTGCTTGGCTTTGGTTTTATCATTCCATGGTAGTTTATGTTGGGGATTATGGCTTTAAAAACTATGCATTCTGAAGGCTTTTATACAAGACCGATATTTATATACTTGAATTCCGATATTGTGATTTTGAAAGATGTAACCAAACTTATTTCCATTTCTGTTGTAATAAAGTTATAAATTTTTCTAGTGCTACTTTATCTATCTTGTAAATTTCTGTTCTGTCTATTAAAAATGCTCTACCAAAGTTAAGGCATTCCCTTTGCGAGTGACCTTAATGGAGGTGGGGTGTTACATTTGGTATCAGAGCTGATGGTTACCAAATTCGATAAAAAGTTTTTGAAAACTATTTTCAAAAAGGTTTTAAAAAAGGAAGTATTTTCAAAAGTAGAGTTTAATTTGAAAAACATAACCCCAAAGCCATATGCCTATCTTTCTATCCTTTGTTTTGAATCTTTCCTTTTCTTTCGTTTCAGCATGTCTGACGATCTTAACCTTCCGGAGGGCATACCGATACCTGGCTGGTTCAGGAGGTACCTAGAAGCTAGGGCTAATGATGCGGGCCAAGTAGATGTCCCTCCTCCCCCAGCTGCAGCGGTTCCTCCTCCTCCGCGCGTGAATACTTTCCCGAAGATTTGTAGAGACTTTCGAGCCATGGGTGGGAAGAACTTTAATGGAACTGAATCCTTCGTGGAGGCAAGGAACTGGCTCAAAGAAACTAAGGATTTGTTCGTTATCTTTAAGGTGGATGATAGGCAGAAGATACAGTTGGCAGTATGGTTACTTAAGGACGAGCTTCTTTTTGGTGGGAGGTCACAAATGGAGAGCGTCAGTAGAGAATGGATGGAATTCAGGCATAGGTTCGAAATTAAATTTCTCTCACGAGAGGAAGAGAGTCTATACATAGAGAGGTTCTTGGCGTTGAACCTAGGGAATTTATCAGTGAGAGAATACGTCAACAAGTTTAATCAGTTGGCAAGATTCGACTTAGATTTGGTATACAACACATAAGAAGGCAGTAAGGTTTGCTAAATGTTTGAACGCGCCGCTACACGGATTGGCAATGTCCCACATTCCTATAGGGGCTACCTTCGAGAAATTAGTTGACATGGGATTGATGCATGAAGAGGAAACTAAAAGTGAGAAGAAAGAAGAAAAGCTTGAAGGACCACAGAACAAGAAGGCGGGGCCCAAAAAGGAAACACAAACGAAGGATCGGAAGTCTGAATACAAGAAGGAAAATAAGTGTTTTACTTGTGGAAGCTGGACCCATCTGAACAATGATTGCAGAAAGAGGAAGGGCACCTGCTTTAATAGTGGTGAGATGGGACACTTCACTAGGGATTGCCCGAAGAAACGAGGGCAAGGGCATAGGACACGTCCTACTTCCGAAGGGCAGGCGAATACCCTCGAGGCTGGTGGATAGGATTGAAATAGGAAACTTTCTGTAGAAGGTTTATTTTCCTTATCTGATTTTTGAGT
Organism: Allium sativum; assembly: GCA_030737875.1. Lineage (NCBI taxonomy): Eukaryota > Viridiplantae > Streptophyta > Magnoliopsida > Asparagales > Amaryllidaceae > Allium > Allium sativum. The sequence goes on along the minus strand of JASFAX010000020.1, from coordinate 34,131,426 downwards.
TAAAACTCTTTTTGATTCTGGCATTTTGATTCTGTAATTGATACTCTACAGATCCTGTTGTAGACACAGACCCATAAGGGTTATGACTCATCCATCTGTGATAAGTTGGGGTTTGAGGGTAACTGTGTTGGGCGTTAAGTTGACTATGACGCATACATTCTGGATAGCTTAGTTGCCTAAGAATCATTTGGTAATCTGATCTGTAACAATAGTCTATAAGTATTTGAATATTTCTGATAAGGTTAAGGGTTTTTACTCGAAGAGTGAAGTAGATTTCCAGCCTGGCATTGTTTAATGAGAGTAATTCACTAGCTATCAATCTGATGTTGATTTCGGTATTCGGGGTTGATACTTAGGGAATTATTTTCTTAGCCGATGTCTAAAAGGAACATAGCTCTTGTTTTAATCGTACTTGCTTCTGCCACTCAGTTGTATCATATCGATCGAGTCTTTGACCTTAAGGTAGAAACTAATAGGTGTAAACATGTGTTTGAGACATGTTATGTTTGATGGTTGCGAGTAGATGCAAGTGGTTGCTAGTGGTTGCTTGTGGATGCGTATACACACACTAGGCACTAGATCGGCTCAAAAACACTCTCATACCGCATATGGATGTATGCATTTTTAAAATTTTTATTAGATGCAAAATGTCTGACTCAGCTCATGGATGTTGCATATGAATGAACGGTTGTGCACTCATATAGAAATGATATGTATCAAATAGGAAAATTGCATACATGTTGGACTCATGGCACTGAAATAGTTCGCATTAAGGAGGTCAACTGAATTAGTGGACTTCCTGATCTTTGCATTAGACGAGGAATATATACACACAATTTAGCATATGTTCATACAACAATAGAAGTTTCTAAGGACGTTAGATGCGTGTGGATGATGGTTGGGTAGATGGGGGATTGGCTGGTAGCACACATTCTTCTTAACTTGAAGATTTCGGGGACGAAATCCTTGAGGAGGGGAGAATGTAAAAATGCGTATTTTTTATGACCATAAGAATAAAAAAATCAGAGAATAATTAAATTGTAACAGAATAATTAAGGGAAATGGGTTACGCCATTACGTTCGTCTCGAAATTCTGCTTGGAATAGAGTCTAATTTTGCGTAAATCAGACTACATATGAAGAAGATATGGCCTTCAGAAGTTTCAACAAAAACCGGCCCGAAATTCGAAAATTCAGATTTCGAAATTCAAAATAGATACCCGGGCTGGGTGGGAAAATTCCCGCCCAGGACCCAGCTTGACACTAGGGTAGATCTGGGTACACAGGTCGATACTAGGGTCGACCTTAGGGTCGACCTCCCCTCACCCCCCTTTTTCCAGATCCGGAGACAGATCCATTTTTCTGTACCTGGACGCCTTTTTGACCGGATTCGTGGGCTGTAACCTATTTAAAAACCCCCTAAACCCCATTTCTCTCCAGTGCCTATACTCTGCCTCTATTCTAGTTTAGACAAAATAATGGCATCACTACTCTGCTGAAATCTAAGCTAGAACTAGTGCATCTTCTTCCAATCTGAATATAATTAAAAGAGAACAATTATTTTCTAATCTAATCGATAGTCTACGCCAAATGAGAGCTATTCAGTATGAATACAAATTCCAGAAAATAAGATTTGTTCCCTTTCTGTGAGTACAGTTATTTTTAGATATGAACTTTAATTATTATCTTTACATGATTATAAATCTGAATCGGAGGTTATGCGTATTCTTATTTGTCAGATCTGTTTTTCTGTGACTATTCTCTTTCTTCTTTCTGTTCTATAGCCGGGCTACTACGAGCCTGCACCGAATCTCATAAGAGATTAACACAAAAAGGCTAAATTTTGGAGTAAATAATAAATAATGCATAATTGGACATGACTGATCTATGACTGATTTGAGAAAAGGACATAAGTTGTAAATTAGATCTAGATCTGTGCATACTCTGTGATTTGGAAGAAAAGGAACCATTGTATGTTAACAGATGACTCGAAACTTGAGGACATAACACATGTTTAAAATTAAGATCTGATTTTGAGATGTTATAATTTAAAGATCTTAATTCTTGGGCATATTTTTATATAATGATTCATGACTTGAAAAAGGAATATGTGACTTAAGAGTTAAGACCTATATTAAAATAGGATAACTATTAATGTGAATGCGCCAGAAAACGGATTTTTTTGGGTATTGGCATTAAAGGTTATAACTTGGCATAATTTATATTTTATATCATAATTTGGGGCTTTTAGAGAATATTCTGTATTGTGTAAAGTTTAACTAAAAATTTGGGCATATGTTGTATTTTGAATTATGACCATGATTTGAGCATGTAAGTTTAGGTTTAATTGATGATTAGGCAAGATATGTAAACAGAATTTTTGAAATGTTTAATCTATTGAATTGCCTAATCTGCTAAATCTATTTTCTGCTAAATTTGTTGAATTGCCTAATCTGCTAAATCTGTTATCTTCTAAATCTGTTGAATTGCCTAATCTGCTAGATGTGTTATCTGCTAAATCTGTTGAATTGCTTAATCTGTTGAAAGCTGAATATTTGTAATTTGGAGGCTCGATCTAAAATTGAGCAAAACATGTTAATAGAAAAGGGCTATAATTTGGCATAATTCATATTTTATATCATAATTTATGGCTTTTAGAGAATATTCTGTATTGTGCAAAGTTTAACTAAAAATTTGGGCATATGTTGTATTATGAATTATGACCATGATTTGGGCATGTATGTTCAGGCTTAATTTATGATTAGGCAAGATATGTAAATAGAATTTTTGAAATGTTTAATCTATTGAATTGCCTAATCTGCTAAATCTATTATCTGCTAAATCTGTTGAGTTGCCTAAGTTGCTAAATCTGTTATCTGCTAAATCTGTTGAATTGCCTAATCTTCTAGATCTGTTATCTGCTAAATCTATTGAATTGCTTAATCTGTTGAAAGCTGAATAATTGTAATTTGGAGGCTTGATCTAAAATTGAGCAAAACATGTTAATAGAACTTTGGATAATCTGTTGTCACTTGTAAAAAGTTCAATTTTCAAAATTGACTTAATTATTCTTATATTTTCTGTAATGGAATAAAGTGGCTATGACATGAAGTTGGACTCCGTTTGCGGTAGACACGAGGTTAGACTCTCTTTGCGGTAGAACCCTTCTCGGAACCAACCGGCTTAACCAGCGACCGCAAACTGTCAGTTTAATGTGAGTGGTCGTAGGCAAAACTGAAATATGCCTAGACATGAGGTTAGGTCTGGCATGTAGCAGAAGTCTGCCCAGAACCGCCCGACATATCCAGCGGCTACAAGCTACTGACCTAATGTGAGAGGTCTGTGCATTAATATTTAATTAATGCAAATCTGAGATAAATATGACGTATAAAACGTTTTGGGTGGATAGGGTTAAACCAACTGGACTTATGAATTAAACAAACACGTTTCGTGAATCTGTAGGCCCAATACAAAGTTAGACAATTTGTAAGTCTGTTAAAACTGTACATCTGATCTGTTAGTCTAAAAACTTGTTAACTTGATTGTCTGATATGTGAACTAGTAAATCTGAACTCTGTATGTCTGAAACTTGTAAACAAGTTAATCTGAAATTTGTTAGTCAAGGGACACAAGGTTAGGAGGGGAAATACTTGTGTCATATGTTGTTTGGGACCCTTATTAGTCAGTAAACCTTTCTGGTATCAAAAACTTTGACCCTACGCTATGTAGGGGTCCGGGCACGCTTACTGATCTAATTATAAGCGGTTCATTCTGAAAATGGTAAGGGGTATTAATGGTGCATTCCAATCGGGTCACGTGCGTGCATGGATCCGGTCTGTTCTGAGGATGTAAGACACCGTGACATCTGTAAATAGGTCTGTGCCAATAGGTTGCCACTTTAGGGATTGATACACCCTACTGTGGGGCCGACACAGGGTATTTATTTATTAGGGAGCTGATCTCATGGGGTAGGACTTAGGTTACACTTAGTTCTGTCTATTTCTGTTTGTACCGTCTGTTTCTATTGGGTGGTAGCACCTTTCTGTTCCTGCATGGTATAGTCTGTTGGGGTGGTAAAGGCACATTACTAGTGTACACCTAATTCTAACATCATGTTTCCATAGGGATTATTTTGTTTCCGTCTCTGATTCCGTTTCTGATTTTGTTTCCGTACCTTCTGTCTGTTGGGGTTGTAAAGGCCCATTAGTTGGGTGGTAAAGGCCCATTATTAGTATTCTGCTTCTGTACCTTCTGTCTGTTTGGGTGGTAAAGGCCCATTAATAGCTTTCCGTTTCTGTAGAGATTATTCTGTTTCCATTTCTGTTTCAGTTTGGACATTAGGGTAACACTTAATCCTGCTATACTAGTATTAGTAAAAAGAAGTGAAAAGCTTAGTTAAGCCTATATCATTCCGTTTCTTCTGTTAACCTGCTATTCCTGTTATGGTTATCTCTCATCCAGTTTTATTTGCATGTCATGATACTATTATTTGTTTATATGTTGAAAGTCACTGGACTCACCAGACTTATGTCTGACCTAGTTTGTTTCGCCTCTTTTCTTTCCGTTTCCAACCCCCCTCCACAAGGTTTTCAGGGTGGAAACATAGGAGCTTGATTCAGATTCCCTCTGCTTGAAGTGTTTGAAGTATTTCTTGGCTTTGGCTTTATCTTTCCATGGCAGTTTATGTTGGGGATTATGGCTTTTAAAACTATGCATTCTGAAGGCTTTTGTACAAGACCGATATTTACGGACTTGAATTCCGATATTGTGATTTTGAAAGATGTAACCAAACCTATTTATTTTTCTATTGTAATAAAGTTATAAATTTTTCAAGTACTGCTTTATCTGCCTTGTAAATTTCTGTTCTGTCTACTAAAAACGCTCCACCAAAGTTAAGGCATTCCCTTTGCGAGTGACCTTAACGGAGGTGGGGTGTTGCAACAATGATTCTACCCTTATCAATGAAGTCATTATTGTTAATTTGATCCCAATTACTCCCCATCTGTTCATGCCAAAAACATAAATTATCGTCATCGAGCTTATTTTCCAGGATCCCCATAAAAGAAGGAAGAAAATTCATTCTAACGTTGTGGAGGTCGAAAAGTCAGGTATCATTATTTAGACCTCTCACATTCCAGCTATTTAACGACATTTAGAATTTTGGAATTTACTCCTCAAATCCCAAGGAGGAATTCCATGCCCACTGTAAGCGTTTTCCTTATTACTCTGTTGAGTGTTAAACTGTTGCATATATTTTGGGATTGATTTTGTATAGCTCTCATTCTAGTTACTGTCTCCAGTTTCATTTTCGTCTTCCTTGTTGACGAGGTTAATATTTAATTCTTTTAGTTACTCTACTATTTCAGGGTCAGGATCTTGAATTGCCTGTGGCAATGGATGAATAGGAGACGAGTGAGTTCAATCAACTGCTCCAGATGACTCAAACTGCACCGCCTGATCAGGAGTTGCATCCTCCACCTGGATGACCTCATCAAAATCATCATCAACCTCATTTTGGTTTGTATAGTTATAGGGGGAGCTGCCTACAGCTGTTAAGCCACTGAAGCCTTCAGTGATTTTGTGCCACTGATCCACATCATCAGTTATTTTTTGTTTCTAGTCATCTCCTTTAAAGTTTTTGCTGGGGTCCTTCACAACCAGTACCTGACCAAAAGGCTAAACTACGGTAGTACATTGGTCAATAGTGTGACTAAAGCATTTGCAAGTAGTTCAAGTAGGGGGGATGTATTCATATTCCACTTTTGTATATAAATGATTCCTTGTTTGTCTTTACCTCTGATTTGTTTTTTCTTTTCCTTGTTTGCTTTAGCTTCAACAAGTACTCGCTCATAGTTTAAGCGTTTGACATTTTTTGTGACATCATCCATCGCGAGTGGAGTACCAATTGGACTAGCTAGTTTACATATTCCTCTAGCGTTCCACATGGATAAATCAAGACTCAATAGTCTTATCCACGCAGGGTGAGATTCAAGCATATCTCTCTCGAGTCTTAAGTTTGGGTCCCATTGTTTAATGAATATCAATTTACTATCCATGAACCATGGATCTTTCTTTAGCACTTTATTACAGTCCTCTTCCAGTTCAAATTTTATCAAATAAAAATCATTTTCTTGAGCAAAAACATCGCATGCTCCCTTTGGACTGCACTCTTTCCTGATATATGCATTGAGGTGTATGTAATATGGTCTTCTGCCAACTAAATAGATATAAATTGAGTTCCTCCACATAGTTTTGGCTTTATCAAATATAAGATTGTCAAGATCTGTGTACTCACCATCTTCATCCACCAGATTCTCAAAGTTTGTAACTCCACCATCTATCTTCGTATTGCCTGCAACCGCTGCAGCCCATGAACATACTCCATATCGGAAAATAGGGTTAGATAGTTTGTGATGTTTGTAATTTCCTTGATTTCCTTGTGCAGATCTAATAGTTTTGTTCATGCCCTGTTTACCAGCCTGAAGGAATGATTTCCGCCTCGTATGAACTTCCTGCCAACCTTCCTCCATTCCTTTAATTCACCTTCCTGTTGATTATTATCTTCAAGGCTGTTTGATTCCGATTGATTTTGAGTGTCCGCACTGGAATTAGGGTTAGATGCCATTCTTATATTCTCTGTTATTTCACACAGTATTTTATTTGAATAGAATATTTTTTTGACACTAAAAATATGGTTTTGACTATATATAAAAGCAACATAATTTAAAAGTTGACCAACTAATTGATTGTTGGTTGAGATGTGTAAATATTATTTTACTAAGATCAAACCGATAAGAGAATGAAAGGTAAATTAAGCCAAATAGAATCAAAATTGAACTGAGTTGAAAATTGGTTGCAATTGGATAGATGTACACTTATATATAGTGAATAGGGCATAGCATGGAAGCTAAGAAGAGGAATAAAATTGTATGCTCAATAAATAGGTACATGTTTACTATATTGATTGGGTTTGATGATTATATGAGCCGATTTGCCCACCGCTTACTTTTTCTTTTTTATTAATGAAGGCCCTGTGACGCAAATTGTGGTTTTACTGATCAACCCATACAAAGGAGGTTACGGGAATTTTTTTGAAAATTTAAGGATTTAGCCAAAATTTTGAGAAGTTAGAGAGTTCTTAGAAAATGAAAAGTTAAAGAACTTGAGTCAAGCAAAGGTGGAGTTGATTACCTAAACAACCTTCGGTTCTATCTTACTTTTCGGGGAAGAAAAGATTTTAAGTGAGGGAAACTGTAACAACCCGAAATTTTGGAACTTATTTTGAAACTTTATTTTTGTTGGATCTAGATTAACCGTACAAGGGGGTGAATATGGTTTATTGCAGTTTTACAGGATATTTAAAAATTATCATAAACCAAAGAATGCAGTAGAAAGTAAATGTAGAAAGTAAATAATACAAGATATACCTAGCTTCGGCAAAACCCTACCTACTGCAGTATTCCTAAGGTTTCTACTTGGTAAAAGAACAGATCTCGCTTACAAGACCATGTAAACTAATGAACCCCTCGCTCCTATCCTAAGCTTACGCTCAAAACCCAAGACTAATCTAATCCCCTAGATCAGATTTCCATGGATTAGAATCCCGTAAACCATAAGCCCTAGTTTTTACAGACTCTAGTAAACTTCCAGTTAAACCCCTCACTGGATTTCTGGATTTTACAGACTCTAGAACTGTTAAGATGGCTTACAAGACAACATAAAAATACAACACAAGAATTAAAGAAAAATATAATTCAAAAACCTAGTTTAAAAAGAGTTTAAATCTCCCTTCTAAACATTAGGATTAGGCTTAGCCGGTCCTTAGCATGTTGGTTGCATCATCGTTTTATTTTTATCCGATCACCCTCTTTACTTTGCAATAACATATGAGAATGAGAAATTAAAGTTAGGGTTTCTCTTTGAATCTCAAAATTGTGATTGCTCAATGATCGTTCCTTCTTGTCTCTGAATTCTTATGGCATTCAAATGCTCCTTATCATCGATTTGCAAATCTGATGGCTCGCGATCGAAACCCTAGCAATTTGTAAGTTCTCTAAAATTTGATCTTTGATTGCTTGAATTGTTTATTGTTGGTTTCGATGCTCTCTTTGCTTGTGATGTAATTGGTGTAGTTATATGGTTATTCGAAACCCTAATCCTCTGATTTCTATAATCTGACTTTGGCCTAATTCCTCTTTTGATTTCTTGCGTGAAAAATGTTGCCTTTTGTGTATCCTGATTGATTCAAAAAATGAAAAGTTGTAATCCGATTTTCTGAAAAGATAATCGCCCCTTTTTTAAATCCCTAGTTGCCTTGAATGATTTTCCGGAATTATTTGATTCATTGTGCCAAGTTGAATTGTTGCCAAAACATTGATTTCTTTCTGTAAATATGGAATTCAAACAGTTGCCAAAAACATGGTTTTTGCTTGATATTTTACTCTGCCTTGAACCGTTGATTTTCTGTGTGACATTATGATTTATTGCCAAATATGTTTTGTAAAATCTGGAAATAAAAATGAAATATTTTATAGCCATTTATGTTCTTGCCGAATATGATTTCCATTCATGATTTATCGGCCAACAATATTCACTATGTTTGTTCCAATTTCTCAAAACAAATAAAAATATTTTTTCTTTTTAAAAGACTTGATTGATTCTATATTTGGAAACATCACCATGGTTTATGGAAGTAAATAAAAAGCCTTGTTGATTTTCCATTTACCACTCTTGTATCTAGTCTGCACTTGTGATTTCAGGAATGTTTCTAGCCTATTTAAAGATTATAATGATTTATGAAAACAATTTGAAAACATCTTACCAAAAACAGTGTTATAATTTAGGAAAACAAAACACTGTGATTTCTCAAAGTATATAAGATCAATCAATATATGTGTGCACCTATTTCAATATTGAGTATATTGCTTTGTAATTTTCTGGAAATAAATGTTTAATTCTATGAACTTTAATTTTTGCGAAAAATTAATTTTTGCTTACTATTTGATCACCTGGCTTGAGCTAACCTGCTTATCATGTTTTATACTTGATGGTCCACGTCGCTGCTCCTCAGTTGCAAACTGGATTGGCGAGGCAGTGCACACGTGTATGCATATACAAGTGTGTTCCATTTAGAAAATATTCTTGTCCCTGCACAGAAATATTTTGTATATACACTGATTGCCTTGTGGTATTTACAGTGTATCACTATGAATATCACAAGCTGTCTAGACACAGTCAGATGGATTTATAAATCAGATCAAGTCATGTAAAATGATGAGAAACACACCAAAATTCTAAGGCAAATAAAATTTAAAAATAATAAAATTTATATCTGCATGTATTCAGTTTTATTTCTATTGCAGTGTACTGTGTGTGTTTTTGTTCTATGTGACAGGAAAGCAGATAGTGACTGGACTGACTGTGAGCGGTGAAGACAGAAGACTAAAGACGGTGAATGCGTGTGGCTTTGTCTGTATGCAAGTGAATAAAATTGTGTACAGTAATGAGTGATGTAGTGAGGAGCTGATCTACAGAAAAAGAAAATTGTACTGATATTTGTAATGAACACATTTGAATGAAATAAAATATTATTTCATTGTGTTCAAACAAATTTGTCCATTGTATCCAGTTTGTTTACAAGTAAAAATTCAAGTGAAGTGTTTAAATAGTGGAGTTATAAATAGTTGTACCATTTGAATGTTTGAAATGTAATATTTATATTTAAATAAAATACAGTATGAATGTCTACACAGTCGTATTCTATTTAAATATAAATATTATATTCCTGTCTGTGATGTATATATAAAATAGTATAGTAAAAAACACATTTACAATATTTATTTGGTTGTTATCATCAAACAGAAATCATATAACTGTGTATATAACTAGTCATATATAAAAATCTCCCCTTTTAATAATGATAAACAATTAAAAGATTTTGAGCACAATAAATGTGTTTGATAGTGAATATTGAACTCCCCCTATTTATTAGCTCCCCCTACAACAGAAAGCTCCCCCTATAACTGTGCATGGGTGAAATAAATGAATTTAATGAATTTTCAAAATTAAATATATTTATATAATATTCACTAATAAATCAAAGTCTCAACCCATTCTCCCCCTTTTGTTATCATCAAAAGGATTCAGAAATTAAAATATAGATGAAAAATGACTAAAATTATAATCTCGGCTCAAGAGGAAGAACATTCATCATAAATATCAATCAGTCAAACAAAAATCATAATAAACTAAGAAAAGGCGGCATATTTCCCATAGTAGAGAATGATAGATCTACAATGAATTTTATAAAAATGGAGAGAGTTAAAAACATGATTTTCAATTATTTTCAAAAGAACTTTTATTAAAATGAAGCATAAAAATAGTGATGGATCTGGACTACAATGAATAATTCAAGTTAAGTGAAAAAATCGAATAATCTCAAATCCTAATAGCTATCAATCAACAAATCCTAATACTATATAATATATTATAACATTTCACAAATTAGAAAGATGGATTAATAGGCTGGTTTTTAAACATGGAGGAGAATTTCATATAAAAGTTTATTTAGCATTTTATTCCTTTTTCTTTTCTTATTATTTAAGAGCACACTGACCATGCATAACCAGCGCTAGGATTTTTAAATGAGATCAGTTGCAACTTAATATAAGTAATCTCATAACCATGCATGAGCAGAGATTGGATTTTTAAATGTGGTTAGAGAAACACTTATGAATATTATATTTTTATTATTTTCCGTTTCAAAAATGAAAACTCCTTAGTATATAAAACCAATACGGATGATAGAAATGTGGTAGGTAAAGAAATGGTTTGTGGAATAATTTTTTAAATTAATAATGTTATGAAATATGATCAACTGTACCGAGACCATTGAAAATTTTCGATTATCACTAATTCTGAATAACAATATAACCACAATTCCATCATAAATTTTTCCACTGTTTATTCAAGATGATTTTAAAAAAAAAAATTGAACTCTCCACATTAATATAAAAACATGATGGATGGCATAATAATGGAAGATAAAGAAGATGGTCATGAAATAATTGCCAATTCAAAGATATTATAATAAATGTTCAACCATCAGGAAAATCTAAATAAAATCTCCTCTTGTTGTGAAATATACTGCAGTCACAATTCATCACAATTTCAAAATCTGATAATAATTTTGATGAATTATAAATACTGTTTGGTTTGGTTATTGATTTCAATTCCTGAATGAATAATCAATAAACAATTTTTAAAATTAAAATCAATTACAAGAGGGAAATGAAAGATCTATACAAGACAAAAATATATACAATATGAGAACAGGATTAGTAAAAAATTTCAGCACTTCCTAATCTGATACCTCTTGTTGTTTCTGCAAATAAGGTTTAATATGCCACTGGTGGTTAACAAGGGTATCTCAGACAGCAAAATTTAATCACAAAATCCAAGCAAAAAAATCTAGTAAATCAGTTCCTTTAAGCAGAGCTGCAAGACATGTTCAAAATAAGTTTACAAGAAAGTTCTTAGACAATATCAACAAATCCAAGAGGTGAAATCAAGATTTAATTCAGATCATTTTATCATAGTAGTAGATGATACCAAATTTTAAAGCAGATTTGTCATGATATTTCCGATGGTCTAAAAGATATTTCATGATCTAAGATTATAAAATATAGTTTGTTTTAAAACATTTGAAGAAATGTGAAAATATCAGGATTTAATGAATCAATCACGCTAGATTATGTTTCAGATTCAAGATGCATTAGATTCAATAAATCATTAATTTCAAATTGTTTTAAATAAACAAATTTTCAAATCAAATCATCATGAAATAATAATGAGATTTAAGACCAGATATTCAAGGAATTTTCATATTTTTTTCTGATAAGTATAAGAGAAATTTCATATCATTTACATCAAATTGAGAGGTATTCATGATCTAGAAAATCAAAAATAATTTATTTGAAATCACTTGAATCAATGTAAAGTTTGAGAAATAATGAGTCATTCACACAAGATGATAATTTCAGGATTAAGAGGTGTTTGATATTCAAAAATATCTAGAATTTCAGATGATTTGAAACAAACAAATTTTAACCATAATGATCATGAATAAAGATGAAATTCAAGATGTATCACTGTGATTCAAGACAGAATACAATATCCAAGCCAATCTGAAAATCTATGAAATTATCACAACTATTAAATATTGGTGTGATGTAATGAGCATATATTTGAAGCTTTTCTAAAATGAATTAGTGAAAACTCAAAACAGCAGTGATGTGTGAAATTTCACTAATTATTCAGATCTTCAAAAGTTTAGAATTCAGGACAACGGTGTTCGAGATTTGACAAGAATACATCAACACTATTATGAATTCAGAAATCAAAAAATAAACTTGAAAACAATTGCAGATATTTACAAATTCAAATTCAATATCTGGAAATGATAAAAAAAACCGTTACTTAAATGAAGCAGATTTCAAGAAAATAATGAAATCGGCAATTGGAAGTTAAGAAGCAATATATATATACATACATATATATTTATATATATATATGTGTGTGTGGCAATGACAAATCAAAACAGAAGAGATAATGAAAATAAACAAAAGGGGTAGAAGGAGGAAAAAAATGAAAATAAAACTGAGAATATTTAGAAAGATGAGTTTAGAGATTATACCTGATATCCATGTAAGAAAATGAATATCTAACTCTATCCATCTTGGCTAAGGAACTCTAAAAGATACAAAATTATGGGATAGATTGAATTCAATTTCCTTACGGCAAAGCAATCCCTCAGTCTCCTCTGGTACCTAACTGATGAGGGGATCGAGTGGTCTAACGAAATTAGTAAAACTACTCACAGTTTTGTTCATACGTTTTGGTACCCAAACCTGTTTATATAACAATCCATCAGAATTTACCAAAGTTCCTTTGGGCTCCCAAATCTATTTGAATTTATATGAATTCACTTCATTTCTTTTCGGGATCCAAAATGGATTAGATAGACTGTTAACAAACAATTTCTTATCACGTTTATGATTCAAAAAACTTTTGAAATATCCAAAGTTTAACTTTTCAAAACTATCCTTCTTGAAGCAACTTGAAGGATTTTTAAAACCATTTGAATTGACATTTTCAAAAACATTATTTTCCCCAAAACCAAGAACATGCTTATTGTAACACCCCGTATTTCTGTTAACACTATAGTAACAAATTAAAGAATAACTAATCTCAGATGTGACAATTAAGGCAAACGGGTTGCGCGATTGTGTTCGTCTTGGAATTCTGGTTGTGACAGAGTTCAAGTTTGCGTGAACTGGACTTCGTATGAAGAAGTTATGGCCATCGGAAGTTTCAGAAAATTCAAAACAGATTTCGAAAATTCAAATTTCTGAGTCAGATGGGCTAGGCGGGAAATTTGGAAATTTCCCGCCAGGGCCAGGTCGACCTGGTGGTCGACCTACCCTGACCAGGTTGACCTGGTGGTCGACCTGGGGATCGACATGCCCCCCCAAGGCAGATTTGATTGATGACCTATTTATAACTATATGCTAAGTCATTAGGGTTCCTGATCTGCTCTGGTTAGCTGGAATTTATTCTGGGTTGATCGGACGACTTAAATTAATCTTAAACTCTATAAAAATACATGTAGACTCAAACCCTAAAATCAAATTAAAAATTAGATTCATGGCCTCCATGCCGTCGCCTTGCAACCTAGAATAGCCGCCACCAATTAGAGAGGAAGAAAGCTAATCGAATTCAATTCTATTCAACTCTAACAACGAATCTACTACAAAGGAAAGTTAATTCAATTTCAGAACTCAGATTTTAGAATGCAAGTCCTTCTTTTTGTGAGTTCGATTTCTTTAATAAAATAATTAACAATTTAATTCGATTGAGATATGATGTGGACTATAGGGCTATGTTGTGAATTATTGACCGCATGTTATTATTTATGTTGTAAATTCTATGATATTATCATGTATTTTGTAAAGTGGTGATGTTATCATCTATGTTGTAAAATTGTGATGTTACCATTTATGTTGTAAATTCTATGATGTTATCATCTATGTTGTAAAGTTGTGATGTTATCATCTATGTTGTAATTCTATGATTATGTATAATCAATTCATTATGATGTTTCATATGCTAGTTTGGTTATGCTGTTGGAATTAATTCATATGTTAAATCATATGTATGTATGTATGTATGCAAGTCTAGATGTTAGTTTAGATCCGGATCATATGCAAATTAATGAAATCATGAACAACTTTACATGTTTCATGACCCCTATTTTATGTGGTTAAATTGGATCTAAAGTTAGGCTATGACATGTGTGAGTTATATGCTAGTTTTTCTACATGCTAGTTTACATGTAGATTTACACCATCGTTTATGTTGCATAAATCGCATATGCAAGTATATATATATATATATATATATATATGTATGTATGTATGTATATATGTTGGAAGTATGAATCATATCTATACAAGTTTGAACCTTATGATTTGATCTATTACATACATGATTTATGCAAGTTTATGACTATTGCCTAAACAAGTTCACACCTTTAGATTTGGATCTATGACATATGTAGTTTTGTGCAAGTTTGTGACTTTGTCCTATGCAAGTTTTGGATGTAGAACCTCATTCACACATGCAAGTTCACCCCTTATGTTTAGATCTAGTTTTATCGGTATGTATGTTGTGATGTTTTCTCTTTATTCCATGAATTAGACTAATCGAGTCTAATGTATATTTTACGTTAAACGAAAACGTACAACGCGGGGATATTGGGATAATATTAAAAGATTTAATATTGATAATTTGGCATAAATGCCTTAAATGGCATAAAATAAATTTGTGGTGATAATTGGTATAATTTGGCATACCTTAAATGGATGGACATAATTGAGTCAATTATGGCCATAGTTAAATTTGGAATTGATTGATAATTTAATAGGGAAATTAATTCAAATTGGGGAATGATTAATTAGGTGTAATTAATCGTCTAAGACACGAGGTTAGGCTCTTTTGTGGTGTAAGACTGCCTGGACCCGCCTGGCAAATCCAGCTGCCACAAATGCCAGTCTAATGTGGGAGGTCTTAGGCATAAATTAAATACGTGACAGTTGTAAAGACACGAAGTTAGGCTCTTTTCTACTGTAAGACTGCCCGGACCCGCCCGGCAAATCCAGCTGCCACAAACGCAAGTCTAATGTGGGAGGTCTTTACAAGGTTACAGTGTTAATGAATTAAGAAACACTTAAACAGATAAACATGTAGTGGGACATGAGAGGGTTAGGTGGGTGCCTTGGGTGGCATGTGGAATTCAGAGGGTGCCTTGGGTGGCATTTGAAATACGATTAGATGCACTTAACAAAAATTGAAACATGTAAGTGAACATGAATAAGAAGAGGGTTAAGTGGGATGTACTAGAGGGGACCAAGCTTAGTTGGATAGCTTGTGTCAAGTAATGTGGGCCCGTTTCAACCAGTAACCCATACCTATCTTTGTGGGATCGACCCAAGTCGAGGACGGGACATGCATACTGGGCTTGACTATAAGAGGCGAAAACGGGTTAGCAGTGGCAACGCGAGTCCAACGGGTTCATAAGCATGTGTGGGCCCGGGCTGGTAGGTAAGAACTTGTTGCACCGTGTAGGTATAAGCCGTGCATTATTGGTGGTATCGGGTTGCCACTTTGGGGATTGATACACCCCATTGTGGGTCCAGCACAGGTATCTACGAGTTAGGGAGCGATCGCATGGGGGTAGTGGGTACGCCTAGTGCAGATAGGGGCAGGCGACACCTATGAAGACAACTAGGGGTGCACGGAACTACCATTATCATTATTAAAGTATTGTAGGCGGGATCAAACTTAGGGTGACTAGTGTTGGTGCAGTATGGTAAATATCTCATAGTGGTTTAGGTGCTCCTTTAATGTTATCTTTGTTCATCTTATTTCCTTGTTTACTCTGTTATACCCAATTATCCACAGTCATTTCCTTATTTTCCAACTTATGCCTTAGCCTAATTATTTTGGTAATTCTATTGTTAAAGTTATCGCACTCGCCATACTTTATGTCTGACCCCCTTTGTTTCCTCCTCTTTTCTTCGTTCCCCCCCCCCCCAGGTGCTCAGGGTTGAACTAGCACCAGTGGAGCTTGATTTTGGACAACTGTATCTCTTGCTTTTAGAAGTTGCTTGGATCGCTGAAGTAAAAGTTCAGCCTATCTTATTTATGGCTATTTTGTGTTGGGGTTATGTCTTTCAATTTATGTGCTTTGATTTAGTCAAGATGGATATTATGTACTTTGACTCTGGTATTTGATGATGTAATCAAACTTATGTGTTTACCGCAGCCATGAATAATGATTTGAATTTTTAAGTACTATTTATATCTGTCTTGTTGTTAAGTTTCTATTCTATACTCACTCAAAATGCTCAATAGAAGTTAATGCATTCCCCTTGTGAGTGACATTAATAGAACTGGGGTGTTACACTTATTTTCAGAAGAAATTTGGTTTTTCAACCACATATTTAATGATTTTTCACTGTTAGAAAATTTAGCCAATGTTGTTTCAAGTTATTGAATTTTAAATTTAAGATCACTATTTTCTTTCATTAGATTTGAACAACGGTTTTCAGTGATCTTATTATTTTCAAAATCAGATTTCAAAACAAAATTTTCATCATTAAGCAATTTAATTTTTGTTTGGGACTCAACAATAACAAATTCAAAATGTTTTCGATTTTCAGATTCAAATTTTTTGAAAGTTTCAATCTCGTTTTCAGGTTCTTTCAAAATCGAATCACTATTCAACAAATTTTCTTTTTCAGTAGTTTCAAATTTGTAATTTATATCCCTCTTGAAATTTTCAAATTCCTTTTGTAGAAAGTTATTCAAACTTGATAGCTCAGTCTTGTTCTCATTTATGATTAGAATTTCATTTTCAAAATTTTGAATATTTTTATTGAGATGAACAAGATTGGTTTCCAATTTCAAAGAATTTTTGCAAATTGAAATTGAAGAATTTTTAAAATATTCCAGTTGTGATTCCAAATCATCAATTTTGCTGGTCAACTCAGAATTGTTAAATTTCGTAGATTTGTTTTTAGATTGGAGTTTATCAACAAATTTAGTCAAATCAAAGCATATATATAAATTTTCGTATGAGAAATTTTCAGTTTCAGCATCTGTTGAATCTCCATCGTTTGACCGATCTGTTTCTCCTTTTAAGCATAGATCTGAATCTGAGTTGACAATTGGGGGTTTTCCGCTTATTGTCATTTTTTCCAAAATTTGCATTTAGAAGTCTCCAGATTTCCTGCGCAGTCAAACAATAAGAGATAAGATCAAGTTGATTATTACTAAGATGAGAATAGAGAATATGCAAAACACGAGCATTAATATCACTATCAATTATATCACCACCACTGTTAACAACATCCCAATATTTAATATTAACAAATTTCAAATAGGATTTCATTTCTGATTTCCAATTCAAAAAAATCTATCCCATAAAAAATGTTTGGAATGCGACTGGACTAACTCTCTATGGACTAACAATTAGGGATCACCATTACTCTAGAGTTAATCAAATGACTTGCTTTGATACCACTTATTGATCTGGAATATAATTTATGGCTCTTTAGTGGACCTCAGACACTGGTTTTACATCCGTCCTCTCGACATGGAATAACCAGTAGAAGGACATAGGGGGGGTAAGAGTCAATGCTTCGCCAACCATATCATAGATCACAAGGCGAGAACCCCTATCATGCATTAACCAGGTCTGATACCGCTTATTGGATCGAGATTAACCCTAGGGGTGGTGAATAGAAGTTATTGCAGTTTTACATGTTATTTAAAAATTATCACAAATCACAGAATGTTGGAGAAAATAAATGCAGAAAGTAAATAACACAAGATATACACAGCTTCAGAAAAACCCTGCTTACGGCTGCATTCCTAAGGTTTCTACTAGGTAAAAGAAAAAATCCCGCTCATATGACCATGTAAACTTGCGAACCACTCGCTCCTATTGTAATCCGGCATGCAAAATCCTTAACTAATCTAATCCCCTAGATCAGATTTCCCCAGATTACAATCTCGCAAACCGTAAACCCTAGTTTTTACAAACTGTAGTAAACTGCCAGTGAAACCGCTAATTGGATTTCTATATTTTAAGGACTCTAGAACTGTTCAGTTGGTTTACAAGACAACATAAAAATACAGCACAAAAATTAAAGCAAAATACAATTCAAAACCTAGTTTAAAAAGAGTTTAAATCTCCCTTTTAAACACAAGGACTAGGCTTAGCCTGTCCTTAGCATGTTGGTTGCACCATCGTTTTATTTTTATTTGATCAGCCATTTTAATTTGAAATGGTGGCTGAGAATGAAAAATTAAAATTAGTGTTTCTCTTTGTATCTCCAAATGATTACTGAAAGATCGATCCTCCTTGACACTGAATTCTTGTGGCGTTCAAATGCTCCTAATCATCGATTTGCAACTCTGATGACTCGCGATCGAAACCCTAGCAATTTGTAAGTTCTCTGAAATTTGATCTTTGGTTGCTTGAATTGTTTATTATTGGTTTTGATGCTCTCTTTGCCAGTGATGTAATAGGTGTAGTTATAGGGTTAATTGAAACACTAATCCTCAGATTTCTATAATGTGAGTTTGGCTTGATTGCGTGAATTCTTCTTATGATTTCTTACATGAAAAATGTTGCCTTTTGTTTTTCCTGATTGATTTAAAAACTGGAAAGTTGTAATTCGATTTTCTAGATCGATAGTCACCTCTTTTTTAAATAGCTGGATGCCTAGAATGATTTTTTTGAATTATTTGATTAATTATGCCTAGGTGAATTGTAGCCAAAACATTGATTCCATGCAGTAAATCTGGAATTCAAACACTTGCCAAAAATATGGTTTTTGCATCATAATTTGCTCTGCCTTGAACCATTGATTTGCTTTGTGACATTTTTATTTACTGCCAAACATGTTTTGTAAAATCTAGAAGTAAAAAAAAAATATTTTCTAGCCATTTATGTTCATCCCAAATTGATTTCTGGTCATGATTTATTGGCCAGAAATATTCACTGTGATTGTTCTAATTTCTCGAAACAAATAAAAAGATTTTTGCCTTTTAAAAAAATTGATTGATTCTATATCTGGAAACATCATCACGATTTCTGGAAGTAAATAAAAGGCCTTGTTGATTTTGCACTAACCACTCTTGTATCTAGTCTGCACTTGTGATTTCAGGAATGTTTCTTGCCTAACAAAAACTGGAATAATTTATGTAAACAAGTTGGAAACATCTTGCCAAAAACTGTGTTATAATTTCTGAAAACAAAACACTATGATTTCTCAAAGTATATAAGATCATCCCTTATATGTGTGCACCTGTTTCACCGCCGAGTATATTGCTTTGTAATTTTCTGGAAATCAATATTTAATTCTGGAAACATTCATATTTGCCAAAAATTAATTCTTGCTCACTGTTTGATCACCTGGCTTGAGCTAACCTGCTTATCATGTTCGATACATCACCATGCATAGAACTGCTGTTACATGCTACAGTTGTATGTCCACTTTTTTGCTGAGTTATGTTAAAAACATGGCTTGATCCTTGGTGACTTGGATTAGCTACATGTAACACCCCACGCCCGCCATGGTCACTCTCTAAGGGAATGCCATAGCATCGGTGGAGTATTTTAGTGAATATAGAACAGAAAAATTACAACAAGACAGATATAAATAGTACTTGAAATTTAAAAACATCATCTCATAACATCGGAAATAAACATGTCTGGTTACATCATAAAACCACAATAGAAGTCAAGTACAATATCCATCAAAATAAGAAGTACATAATCCCACTCTCTCATACAATAGCCAAGACAAAAGAAAAGATAACTGAGTAACTGGAGCTTTACATCTATCCAAGCTCCTAAAGACTGGAACAGCAATCCGATCAAGCTCCACTACTGCTAGGATCCACCGTAGGACCTGAGGGTTGGGAAAAAGATAAAAAACAACGGGGTCAGACATAAGTCTGAGCGAGTCCTATAACTTTAACAATACAATCATTAAAGTAACCAGAGAAGACATAAACTTGACCTACGGTAATGTCTGGGGATGAATGGCTACACTAAACAGCTTGGTATACTTAGGATAAACTAAGATAACTGTAAAGACGCATCTACCCACCCAAGGATAATTACTACACTGCACCACACCAGTCATTCCTACTCAAAGATTGATCCCACCCAAGGACTTAAAGAAAGATATAACTAGTAGTTTCATGTACCCCTAGCTGACCACATAGGTGCCGTCTGCCCCTATCTCCACTAGGTGTACCCCACTACTCCCCAAGCGATCGGCTCCCTACCGTAGATACCCGTGCTGGTCCCACAG
The DNA here is from genome assembly GCA_030737875.1 of Allium sativum. Lineage (NCBI taxonomy): Eukaryota > Viridiplantae > Streptophyta > Magnoliopsida > Asparagales > Amaryllidaceae > Allium > Allium sativum. The sequence goes on along the minus strand of JASFAX010000020.1, from coordinate 34,110,977 downwards.
TGGGGTGTATCACTCCCCTAAAGTGGCCACCTGATAATATCAACGGTGCACGGCTTTATATCTACACGATGCAACAACGGCTTATCTACCAGCCCGGGCCCACACACGCATATGAAACCCGTTGGACTTGCGTTGCCACCGCTAACCCGTTTTGGCCTCTTATAATCAAGCCCAATATGCGTGTCCCATCACTCGACATGGGTCGAGCCCACAAAGATACGTTTGGGATATTGGTTGAAATGGGCCCCCACAAGCTACCCACCTAAGCTTGTCACTTATCTAGTGAATCCCACTTAACCCTTTAATCATGTTTAATTACATGTTTCACTTGGTTAAGTATTCTAATCGTATTTTCTATTGCCACCCAAGGCAACCCACTAGATTCCACATGCCACCCAAGGCAACCACTAAATTTCCACATGCCACCCAAGGCACCCACTTAACCCCTCATGTCCCACTACATGCTAATATGGTTAAATGTTTCTTAATTAATTAAGACCGTGATCTCCCACAAAGACCTCCCACATTAGACTGGCTGTTATGACCGCCTGGTTAAGCCGGTAGAGTCCGGGCAGTCTTACGTCATAATAGTGTCTAACCTCGTGTCTTTGCTTTAATCACGTATTTAATTTATGGCTAAGACCTCTCACATTGGGCTGACATTTGTAGCAACTGGTTAAGCCGGTTGGGTCCGGGCAGTTTTACACTACAAATGAGTCCAACCTCGTGTCTTAGTCGATTAATTACACCTAATTAATCACCCCCATATTAATTATCCCTAATTAATATCAAGTTTTTCATAACATGGGTAGACCTAACTCAATAGGTAAATTCCCATGGGGTAGACCTAACTCAATAGGTAAATTCCCACTTATGTTAATTTATTTTTTTATGGTATGCTTAATCATACCCAATCATACTTTTATTAACATATTTACCAACCCCATCGTTACCCACGTAAATCGTTCTCATTTCATGATATAATAAAGGGGAAGATCCAACACAAATATCATGGGTTTAGCATATAACTTTGTCACGGGTTAAGAGGATGTCAACTTGCATATATGAGCATATATTAACCCAACTACATTTAACCCAAACTTGCATATTAGCATACACACATCTTGCATAACATGTTGAACTTGCATATAAGCATTCTAATAACTTGCATAACATGTTAAACATGCATTTAAGCATACACATAACTTGCATAAGCATTCACATACTTGCATAAGCATTCACATACTTGCATAAGCATGCATAACTTGCATATCATGTTAAACTTGCATTTAAGCATATACATATCTTGCATAAGCATTCATATACTTGCATAAGCATGCATAACTTGCAAATCATGTTAAACTTGCATTTAAGCATATACATAACTTGCATATGAACTTGCACAACCACCTACACATAACTTACATAACATCATACACTTAACTTGCATGTGAACTTGCATAACTCACTTTGTTAAACATGCATAAATCCACTTATTAAATATGCATAAACCCACTTGTTAAACATGCATAAACCAACTTGTTAAACATGCATAAACCAACTTATCAAACATGCATAAACCCACTTATTAATTATGCATAAACATAGGAAAACATAGAGTAGCATATCATTATAAATGATTCAAACTCACTAATCCGCATTTAAGACCATAGGTCTCATTACACCCAATCTACTTACTTTAACAATTGATGTTAAAGTGATAGAAACTCACCAAAACCAAGATTAGCAAACTTATGAAGTAGAACTAGTTGCTAAATATGAAGAAGATGATGATTGAAGGTTGATTAGAGAGTGATTAGCTTGCAACTTCCTTCATAAACTAGTGGAGGCTCTTTCAAGTTTGATTTTGGCGGCATGAGGCCATCATTCCTATTTTTAGTATGGATTAGAGTAGGTTTAGGGTGTATTTATAGATTAGGTGAGTGTTTTAGGCCCTTAGATTAACCCTAGATTAGATTAGGTCCGTTAGATTTAGGAAATCTCTAGAACCCAGCCCAGCCCTAGCCAGGAAACCAAATCTGGTGCACCCAACTTTCTGGCTCGAAACGCCGTGTCGACAGGCAAGTCGACAGGCAAGTCGACTCCCCTTGTCGACAGGCCTGTCGACAGCCCTGTCGACATGGTCAGGGCGGGAATTTTCCCGCCTGGCCCCGCTGGTTCTACTTTGAAATCTGAATTTGAATTTTTAAATCTGTTTTTAACTTTAAATTTTCTGCAAACTTCTTTGGGCCATAACCGGGCCATACGGACTCCGATTCTCGAAAACTCGGACTCTATTTCGCGTATTTTTCCGAGACGAACGCAATGACGCAGCCCGTTCCCCCAATTCTCACGTCTGAGAGTATTTATTCTGTAATTAGTGAATTTTAGTATTAACTAAAATTCGGGGTGTTACATTTTCCCCTCCTTAAAGGATTTCGTCCCCGAAATCTCTAAGCCAAGGAGAATGCATATCCTACCATCCAAACAACCATCTACTCAAACCATCAACCATGGGCATCCATTGTCCTTACACAGTTTCTAATGATGTATGAGCATATGCAAAAAGTGTGTGTATATGTTCCCTATCTAATGTATGAACATATGCAAACCATGATAGTGCCATGCATCCATTATGTATGCGAGAGAACCCTATCGACACATACAATATCTACATGAGTGCACAATCATTCACCAAAATGCATCATCCATATGATAACACAATCATTATACATCCATAAATATAGCTTCCTACACACAATTTTATGCAATATGCAATATGAAGTGACTGAGCCGATCTAGTGCCTAGAGTGTGTGTATATGCATCCACGAGCAACCACTAGCAAACACTTGCATCCACTTGCATCCATCAACCATAACATGTCTCAAACACATGTTTCAACCATAGGTTTACACTATCTAAAGGTCAAACAGTACTAACGAGAGGACATACTAAAGATAAGATAAGTACTAGACAAGCGATAAAGGAGAAGTTAAAGACATACCCTCAAAAAGAAATGGGTATAATGAACGCATCTTCGCTTCCGTCTCCCATGTTGCGTTGCTCTCATCTTCTCCCCATTGCACTTTAACTAGCTGAACCTCTCTGTTTCTTAACTTCCTAGTCTCTGACCCAAGGATGCGAGTAGGAGCTCGTCGAATAGTCGCATCACGCTCTACCTCTACATCTCTAAGCAAGCTCGGCTCTACCACCTCTGCGGTCTCATGTAAGCATTTCCTCAAATGGGACACATGGAATACATCATGTACACCACTAAGTCTATCGGGCAACTCCACTCTATATGCCATCCGTCCAATCCTTTCCTTGATGGGAAATGGCCCTACGAACCTTGGTGCTAACTTCCCAACAGATCCAAAGCGAACCACATTTCGTAACGGAGACACTTTGACAAAGACTATGTCCCCAACTTCAAACTCAAGATCCGTCCTTCTCCTGTCCGCATAAGATTTTTGCCTATCCTGCGCTGCTTTCATCCTTCTTCGAATCAAGTCAATCTTCTCAGAAGTCTCCCTAATCATATCAGGCCCAAGCAAGATCTTATCCGTAGATTCCCATCAACATGCAGGTTGTAACACCCCGAATTTTCTATTAACACTAAAGTTGCTAAAATATTAATAAGTATGTAAGAGAGGGGATGTATCTAATATGAATATAAAAATATTAATAAGTGTGTAAGAGAGGGGATGTATCTAATATGAATATAAAAATATTAATAAGTGTGTAAGAGAGGGGATGTATCTAATATGTATATAAAAACAATAATAAGTGTGTAAAAGGGGGGGGATGTATCTAATGTGTACATTGTAGAATATATATATATATATATATATATATATATATATATTGCTGAGTGTTTGCTGAGTCACTTCTGACTCATTGCTGAGTCAACAAGATAAACCCCATCTTGTCTGAACGGCTGCGGTTATTTCCACGTTAAATCTAATGGCCTAAATGAATTCTAAAATCTATAAATAAGTGGGTAGACCCTAGACCTAAATCACTTGTAAAATTAGAGAAGCTACCGTCATGCTGCTGCCATGGAGTTCAGCATAGCCGTCACAAACTAAGAAGAGGAAGGCTAATCATCTACAACTAAATCTACACAAATCAAAACAAAAGATCTCTCTTTCTCCAATTCTTTTCTTTTGTTGGTGAGTATGATGATTCTCACAAGACTATTAAAAACTAATTTGACTCAGTTATGAATGGATCACAAGAAAGTGATGTGATTTGTAATTGTAAATTCTATATATTGTGGATCTCTTATTATGTTGTTATGTTGTCGTATGATGTAAATTATATATGCTATGTCATGCTATGTTGTAAATTCTCTTATGCTATGTCGTGCTATGTTGAGAATCATGTCAAGCTATGTTATACTATCATACTATGCCATGTTATAAATCATGCTTAAAGTTATGTTTTTTTTCTTAATTTAAATGGATCTTGTTTATGGGAATTTGCCTATTAGGTTAGGTGTACCCATAAACTTGAAACTATAATTAAATAAAACTTGATTATGGGAATTTGCCTATTGAGTTAGGTGTACCCATATAAAACCATGTTGTTAAAAAATTAGATGATGTTGATTCACACATGTTCATATGTAAGTTTATGAAAGTTGATTGAGATCATATTAGGTGAATTTTGAACAAGTTGACACCTTTAGATCCATGACATGTATAATCTATGCAAGTTGGACGTATGCAAGTTTCACCCCTTATTATGATTCATTTGGTCACATATACATGTTGTTATTATGATAATCTCTTTTATGCTATGAGTTAGGCTATTCGAGTCTAACATATATTTTGCGAATAAACGTTCAAACGTGGGGTAGGGGTAATATTAGGAATTAATAAATTGGGTGCAATTTTGTAAGATTTTGCATACCAGGAATGGATGTCCATAATTGAGTCAATTATGGACATTGTTAAAAATTGGAAGTAATTAATAATTCAAGTAGGGAATTATTAAAATTGGGGGAAAGTGGATTATTATTAATAATCAATGCTTAGGACACGAGGTTGGACCCGTTTATGATGTAAACCTGCCCGGACCCGCCCGGCAAATCCAGTAGTCACAAATGTCGGCCCAATGTGAGAGGTCCTAGGCCCAAACTAAAGCATAACAGTTGTAAAGACACGAGGTTAGACTCTTTTATGGTGTAAGACTGCCCGGACCCGCCCGGCAAATCCAGCTGCCATAAATGTCTGTCTAATGTGAGAGGACTTTATGAGGTTATGGCCTTAATGAACTAAGAAATACTTAACCAGATAATCATGTAAGGTGGGACATGGGGGTTAAGTAGGTGCCTTGGGTGGCATGAGGAATTTGGTGGTTGCCTTTAGAGGCATTTGAAATACGATTAGACTTAACCAAACACACATGTAAATGAACATGACTAAGTGGGTTAAGTGGGATGGACTAATGGGAACAAGCTTAGGTGGAATGCTTGTGGTAAATAGTGGGGGCCCATTTCAACCAGTATCCCAAAACGTATCTTTGTGGGCTCGACCCAAGTCGATGACGGGACACGCATACTGGGTTTGACTATAAGAGGCCAAAACAGGGAGCGGTGGCAACGCAAGTCCAACGGGTTTCATATGCGTGTGTGGACCCGGGCTGGTAGGTAAGACGTTGTTGCATCGTGTAGGTATAAGCCGTGCATCTCCGTTGTATCAGGTTGCCACTTTAGGGGAGTGATACACCCCACTGTGGGGCCAGCACGGGTATCTACGAGTTAGGGAGCCGATCGAATAATGGGAAGTAGGGTACACCTAGTGGAGATAGGGGCAGGCAGCACCTATGTAGTCAGCTAGGGGTACGTAAAGCCATTGGGAAAGTTTCTAAGTGAAGCTAAGTGGGATGAATCTTTAGGGTGACTAGTGTGGTGCAGTATAGTGTTTATCCTTTAGTATTTAGGAGCGCCTATAATGTTGCCTTTAGCGATTGTCTATGTCCTTAATCTGCTCTTCATAGACATTTTCTTGTTTTCCAGCTTATGCCTTAGTCCAGTTATTTTGGTAATAGTATTGTAGAATTATCATATTCACCAGACTTTATGTCTGACCCCCTCTTTTCCCATCCTTTTTCTCCCTTCAGGTCCGCAGGTTGGGCCAAGTTCTAGTGGAGTCTAGTTGGATCGCTTATCTTCTGGAAAGCTTGGACTGCTGAAGTAAAGTCCAGCTTGTTATCTTTCTTTTTAATGGCTATTCATGTAATGGGATTATGTACTTGTTTTATCAAGATAGATATTGTACTTGACATTGAATGTGGTGTTATGATGTAATCAAACATGTTTTGACTTCTGCTACAATGAAATAAATTTTTTGAATTTACAAGTACTATTTTATATCTGTCTTGTTGTAATTTTACTATTCTATATTCACTTAAAACCTCCATGGAAGTTAATGCATTCCCTTTGTGAGTGACATTAATGGACGTGGGGTGTTACACGTGGTATCAGAGCATATGGTTACCAGAACAGATAAAAAAAAATTTTAGAAAAATATTTTTTTTCTAAAGTATTTTTGGAAGAAGTGCTTTCAAAAAAAAAAAAACATGTTATTTAGAGAGAGTTTTTATGAAAAACATAATCCCAAATAGCCACATCCTTATCTTTATCTTTCGAATTCTCCATTTTGAATCTTTCCTTTTTCGTTTCAGCATGGCTGAAGATCTTAATCTCCCAGAAGGTGTGACGATTCCAGGGTGGTTTAGGAGATACTTGGAGGCTAGGGCCACCACTGCAGGCCCAGCGGATACTCCTCCACCCCTAGTTGCACCCATTCCTCCTCCTCCTCCTCGTGTTGACACTTTTGCAAAGACGTGCAAGGAATTCAAGGCTATGGGAGGAAAAACTTTTCAAGGGACTGAGACGTTTGTGGAGGCCAGAGATTGGCTTAAGGAGACTGAGGAATTGTTGGATATCTTTGAAGTGGAAGATGGGAGGAAAATCCGTTTAGCTGCTTGGTTAATGAAGGGAGAGGCCTCGTTTTGGTGGGAGGTCACTAACGGGGAACGTCCAGTTGATTCATGGGCGGATTTCAGATGAAGGTTTGAGGCAAAGTTTCTTTCAAGGGCAGAGGAGAACTTAAATATGGAAAAAATTCCTGGCACTAAAGCAAGGGAGCTCATCAGTAAAGGAATATGTCAATAAATTTAATCAGTTAGCAAGGTTTGGCTTGGAGTTGGTTAACACGCCAGAGAAGAAAGCTTTGAGGTTCGTTAGAGGCTTGAATGAACCGTTGCAAGGGTTGGCTATGACCCACATCCCTATGGGAGCCACCTTTGAAAAGCTAGTAGAAATGGCACTTATGCAGGAGGATAAGGCAGTTGAAAAGAAAGGGGATCAGAAGAAACCCCAACAGCAAAATAAGAAGGGTGGTAAAAACAATAATGGCAAAGGGAAGAAGAAATGCTTCAATTGTGGGACGCCTGGCCATCTCAGCAAAGATTGTAGAAAGAAAAAGAAGACTGGTTGTTTTCATTGTGGAGATGCGGGGCATTTAGTGAAGGACTGTCCAAAGAAGGGGCAGAGGGCAGGGTCTACCTCGGGAGGACAGGTGCAGGCTCTTATGGCACCAGGGCAGGCAAGGGGGCAAGTTCAGGCTATTGCGGCCCCACCGCTGCAAGAAAGAGGTAGAACAATTTCTGTTGAAAGCTTAGTTTTTCTGTTTGATCATCCTGTCCATACCTTATTCGATTCTGGCGCATCTCATTCGTTTATCTCTGCATCATTAGTTGAATCACTGCACTTGAACACCAGTTTAGTAGAGGATCCCTTGGTCGTTTCAAATCCAATTGGGGGTTCGGCTCATTTGACCATGATATGTTTGGATTTGAAAATCTCTATACTTAGCGTTGAATTTAGATGTGATGCTTATGTATTGGGCTTCACGGGCTATGGGCTAATTTTAGGAATGGAATGGTTGTCTAGAAGTAGGGCCATTCTTGATTGTGAAAGGAGAGTAGTTAGGCTTGTCACTCGCCTTGGTAATGCTCTCGACATCTTTTGTAATCCCGTAAATTCCGTTATGCTAAGTTATCTTGAATCGCTTGACGCGTCTATAGAGAACCTGCGATCGGTAGAAGTGGTCCGGGAATATCCGGATGTGTTTGAGGAGGTGAAGGGCTTACCTCCAAAGTGGGAGATAGACTTTCGAATTTATCTTGTGGATAATGCTAAACCCGTATCTTTGCCAGTGCGCCACATGGCTCCTCGTGAAAGGAGGGAACTCAATAAGCAAGTAAAGGAGTTGCTTGAGAAGGGGTTCATAAGACGTAGTATATCGGAGTGCGGTGCTCCAGTAGTTTTTGCCACAAAGGCGGATGGGTCTCTTAGACTTTGTATGGACTATAGAGAACTAAACAAGCTTACTAAAAAGAACCGACACCCACTGCCGAGGATTGACGATCTCTTTGATCAGTTAGTTGGCGCCTCAGTGTTTTCGCAGTTGGACTTAGCCACTGGCTTTCATAAACTGAGAGTGGCTGAGGATAGTATAGATAAGACTGCTTTTAGGACTCCTGACGGATTCTATGAATGGCTAGTGATGCCCTTTGGTTTGACAAACGCCCATGCATATTTTGTTGATTTGATGAGTAGGGTGTTTAGGGAATACCTTAACAAATTCGTGGCAGTCTTTGTGGATGACATCTTAGTCTTTTCTAAGAATAAAGAAGAGCACTCCCTACATCTTAGGGAAGTGTTGGCAACCCTTCGAGCGCATAACCTTAAGGCAAAATTTTCTACGTGTCACTTCTGGAGGAAGGAAGTACGGTTCTTAGGGCATGTGGTTTCCAAAGAAGGGATAGCAGTGGATCCCGCAAAGGTGGAGGCCATCCAAGATGGGAAGGTCCCTAAAAATGCAACCGAAATAAGAAGTTTCTTGGGGTTGGCTGGCTATTATAGGAAGTTTATCAAAGACTTCGCAAAAATATCAGCTCCATTAACACGGTTAACGAAGAAGAACCTGGTTTTTACGTGGGACAAAGATTGCGATGATGCGTTCCAACGTTTAAAGAGAGCCTTAACTTCAGCCCCAGTCTTAGTGCTGCCAGACGGGAATAAACCGTTTACCATCTATACTGATGCTTGTGGGATGGGACTTGGCGCGGTCCTCATGCAAGAGGGAAGAGTAATAGCCTATGGTGGAAGGCAGTTGAGGGTTCATGAAAAGAATTACCCCACGCATGACTTAGAGCTAGCCGCAATTGTTTTCGCGCTTAAGTCTTGGCGTCACTATCTTCTTGGTGAGAAATTCAAACTGTTCACTGACCACAAATCATTAAAATACTTATTCTCTCAGAAGGATTTGAATTTAAGGCAGCAACGGTGGATGGAATTCTTAGCCTCCTACGATTTTGAAATAGCATATACCCCGGGCAAGGGTAACGTGGTGGCAGACGCCTTAAGTAGGAAAAGGTTGTCCTTGAGTCCGTTGTTTGTTGAACGACAAAGCTTAGAATTCATCTCTATGTTTGACTTTAGACCCTCCGTTTTACTTAGTACCCGGTCTGTTAGCATCCTTGGAGCTTCGACCTACACTTCTAGGACGGGTTGGTGAGGCACAGCGAGACGACCCACAGTTGGTTGAGATAGTAGAAAAGCTCAAAGGGGGGGAGTCGTCAAGCCATCTTCGTAGGTATACCCTAGACGATAAGGGTTGGTTACGAAGGGATAATAGACTTTGTGTACCACAAGACGAAGACTTAAGGAAGGCCATTCTTGATGATGCTCATCGCTCAAAAATGACCATTCATCCCGGCGGGGATAAGATGTACAAAGATATGAAGCGGGTTTTCTTTTGGGCCGGTATGAAAAAGGATGTGGCCGAGTACGTCGCTGTATGCTTGGTGTGCCAACGAGTTAAAGCAGAACAAAAGAAACCCGGTGGGTTGCTTCACCCATTAGAAGTACCACTATGGAAATGGGAAAGCATCTCAATGGATTTTGTGGATGGATTACCAAGATCAAGGAAGGGTAACACGGGGATTTGGGTTATAGTAGATAGACTTACTAAAAGCGCCCATTTTATTCCCGTGAAAAGTAAGAGGACTGCTCCGTGGTTGGCTTCTGTATACATTAAGTAGATAGTTCGTTTGCACGGTATTCCTTCTAGTATAGTAAGCGACCGTGACCCCATCTTTACTAGCGAATTTTGGAAGAGTTTACAAGAGGTGGTAGGGACTCAGCTATGTTTGAGCACCGCATATCATCCTCAGACAGACGGCCAGACCGAGAGGGTGAATCGCATTCTAGAGGATCTTTTAAGGCATTGTATCCTAGACTTTGGGGGTACATGGGAAGAGCACCTTCCGTTAGTAGAATTCGCATATAATAATAGCTTTCAATCTAGTATTGGCATGGCACCTTTCGAAGCTCTTTATGGAAGGCCTTGCCGTTCGCCTACATGTTGGTGGGAATCTACCGATAAAATCCTACTTGGGCCCGATATGGTTAGGGAAACCTCGGAGAAGATTGAGTTGATTCGAAGGAGGATGAAAGCAGCACAAGATAGGCAGAAATCGTATGCTGATAAGAGGAGGACAGACCTTGAGTTTGACATTGGGGACATGGTTTTTATCAAAGTATCTCCGTTACAGAATGTTGTTCGCTTTGGGTCCGTGGGGAAATTAGCACCAGGGTTTGTAGGGCCGTTTCCTGTAAAAAACAGGATTGGGAAGATGGCATATAGGGTGGAGTTGCCTGAGAAACTTAGTGGAGTACACGACGTATTCCATGTATCACATTTGAGGAAGTGTTTGCACAAGACCGCGGAGGTGGTAGAGCCGAGCTTGCTTAAAGAGGTGGATATAGAGCGTGATGCAACAATTAGACGAGCTCCTACATGCATTCTTGGGTCGGAGATCAAAAAGTTGAGGAATCGAGAGGTCAGACTGGTTAAAGTGCAATGGGGGAGATGATGAGAGCAACGCAACTTGGGAGACAGAAGAGAAGATGCGTTCGTTGTACCCTTTTCTTTTTGAGGGTATGTCTTTTAATTTCTCCTTTATCGCTTAGCTTATCTTATCTTTAGTATGTCCTCTCATTAGTATCTTTGACCTTTAGTTAGGATAATCCTATGGTTGAAACATGTGTTTGAGACATGTTATGTATGATGGATGCAAGTGTTTGCTATTGGTTGCTCGTGGATGCATATATACACACACTTTAGGCACTAGATCGGCTCAGTCACTTCATATTGCATATTGCATATATATGGATGTATTTAGTATAATGGATGTATAATGGTTGTACCATCATATGGATGCTGCATTCGGTTGAATGGGTGTGCACGCATATAGAAGTAGTATGTAAGCAATTAGGATCTTTTACATACATAATGGATTCATGACACTTACATAATTTGCATTAAGGAGGTCAACTGAATCAGTAGACCGCCTGATTTCGCATTAGGTAAGGACATGTACACACACTTGCATATGATCATAAAGCATTAGAAGTCTTTTAAGGACAATGGATGCCTGTGTATGATGGATGAGTAGATGGACGTTTGGATGGTAGGATATACATTCTTCCAGACTTGAAGATTTCGGGGACGAAATCCTAAAAGGAGGGGAGAATGTAACACCCCGAATTTTCTATTAACACTAAAGTTGCTAAAATATTAATAAGTATGTAAGAGAGGGGATGTATCTAATATGAATATAAAAATATTAATAAGTGTGTAAGAGAGGGGATGTATCTAATTTGAATATAAAAATATTAATAAGTGTGTAAGAGAGGGGATGTATCTAATATGAATACAAAAATATTAATAAGTGTGTAAGAGAGGGGATGTATCTAATATGTATATAAAAACAATAATAAGTGTGTAAAAGGGGGGATGTATCTAATGTGTACATTGTAGAATATATATATATATATATATATATATATATATATATATATATATATATTGCTGAGTGTTTGCTGAGTCACTTCTGACTCATTGCTGAGTCAACAAGATAAACCCCATCTTGTCTGAACGGCTGCGGTTATTTCCAGGTTAAATCTAATGGCCTAAATGAATTCTAAAATCTATGAATAAGTGGGTAGACCCTAGACCTAAATCACTTGTAAAATTAGAGAAGCAACCGTCATGCTGCTGCCATGGAGTTCAGCATAGCCGTCACAAACTAAGAAGAGGAAGCCTAATCATCTACAACTAAATCTACACAAATCAAATCAAAAGATCTCTCTTTCTCCAATTCTTTTCTTTTGTTGGTGAGTATGATGATTCTCACAAGACTATTACAAACTAATTTGACTCAGTTATGAATGGATCACAAGAAAGTGATGTGATTTTTAATTGTAAATTCTATATATTGTGGATCTCTTATTATGTTGTTATGTTGTCGTATGATGTAAATTATATATGCTATGTCATGCTATGTTGTAAATTCTCTTATGCTATGTCGTGCTATGTTGAGAATCATGTCAAGCTATGTTATACTATCATACTATGCCATGTTATAAATCATGCTATATTATGTTGAAAAATCATGATGTTGTTGGATCATGCTTAAAGTTATGTTTTTTTTCTTAATTTAAATGGATCTTGTTTATGGGAATTTGCCTATTAGGTTAGGTGTACCCATAAACTTGAAACTATAATTAAATAAAACTTGATTATGGGAATTTGCCTATTGAGTTAGGTGTACCCATATAAAACCATGTTGTTAAAAAATTAGATGATGTTGATTCACACATGTTCATATGTAAGTTTATGAAAGTTGATTGAGATCATATTAGGTGAATTTTGAACAAGTTGACACCTTTAGATCCATGACATGTATAATCTATGCAAGTTGGACGTATGCAAGTTTCACCCCTTATTATGATTCATTTGGTCACATATACATGTTGTTATTATGATAATCTCTTTTATGCTATGAGTTAGGCTATTCGAGTCTAACATATATTTTGCGAATAAACGTTCAAACGTGGGGTAGGGGTAATATTAGGAATTAATAAATTGGGTGCAATTTTGTAAGATTTTGCATACCAGGAATGGATGTCCATAATTGAGTCAATTATGGACATTGTTAAAAATTGGAAGTAATTAATAATTCAAGTAGGGAATTATTAAAATTGGGGGAAAGTGGATTATTATTAATAATCAATGCTTAGGACACGAGGTTGGACCCGTTTATGATGTAAACCTGCCCGGACCCGCCCGGCAAATCCAGTAGTCACAAATGTCGGCCCAATGTGAGAGGTCCTAGGCCCAAACTAAAGCATAACAGTTGTAAAGACACGAGGTTAGACTCTTTTATGGTGTAAGACTGCCCGGACCCGCCCGGCAAATCCAGCTGCCATAAATGTCAGTCTAATGTGAGAGGTCTTTATGAGGTTATGGCCTTAATGAACTAAGAAATACTTAACCAGATAATCATGTAAGGTGGGACATGGGGGTTAAGTAGGTGCCTTGGGTGGCATGAGGAATCTGGTGGTTGCCTTTAGAGGCATTTGAAATACGATTAGACTTAACCAAACACACATGTAAATGAACATGACTAAGTGGGTTAAGTGGGATGGACTAATGGGAACAAGCTTAGGTGGAATGCTTGTGGTAAATAGTGGGGGCCCATTTCAACCAGTATCCCAAAATGTATCTTTGTGGGCTCGACCCAAGTCGAGGACGGGACACGCATACTGGGTTTGACTATAAGAGGCCAAACCAGGGAGCGGTGGCAACCCAAGTCCAACGGGTTTCATATGCGTGTGTGGACCCGGGCTGGTAGGTAAGACGTTGTTGCATCGTGTAGGTATAAGCCGTGCATGTCCGTTGTATCAGGTTGCCACTTTAGGGGAGTGATACACCCCACTGTGGGGCCAGCACGGGTATCTACGAGTTAGGAAGCCGATCGAATAATGGGAAGTAGGGTACACCTAGTGGAGATAGGGACAGGCGGCACCTATGTAGTCAGCTAGGGGTACGTAAAGCCATTGGGAAAGTTTCTAAGTGAAGCTAAGTGGGATGAATCTTTAGGGTGACTGGTGTGGTGCAGTATAGTGTTTATCCTTTAGTATTTAGGAGCGCCTATAACGTTGCCTTTAGCGATTGTCTATGTCCTTAATCTGCTCTTCATAGACATTTTCTTGTTTTCCAGCTTATGCCTTAGTCCAGTTATTTTGGTAATAGTATTGTAGAATTATCATATTCACCAGACTTTATGTCTGACCCCCTCTTTTCCCATCCTTTTTCTCCCTTCAGGTCCGCAGGTTGGGCCAAGTTCTAGTGGAGTCTAGTTGGATCGCTTATCTTCTGGAAAGCTTGGACTGCTGAAGTAAAGTCCAGCTTGTTATCTTTCTTTTTAATGGCTATTCATGTAATGGGATTATGTACTTGTTTTATCAAGATAGATATTGTACTTGACATTGAATGTGGTGTTATGATGTAATCAAACATGTTTTGACTTCTGCTATAATGAAATAAAGTTTTTGAATTTCCAAGTACTATTTTATATCTGTCTTGTTGTAATTTTACTGTTCTATATTCACTTAAAACCTCCATGGAAGTTAATGCATTCCCTTTGTGAGTGACATTAATGGACGTGGGGTGTTACACGTGGTATCAGAGCATATGGTTACCAGAACAGATAAAAAAAAATTTTAGAAAAATATTTTTTTTCTAAAGTATTTTTGGAAGAAGTGCTTTCAAAAAAAAAAAAAAAAAAACATGTTATTTAGAGAGAGTTTTTATGAAAAACATAATCCCAAATAGCCGCATCCTTATCTTTATCTTTCGAATTCTCCATTTTGAATCTTTCCTTTTTCGTTTCAGCATGGCTGAAGATCTTAATCTCCCAGAAGGTGTGACGATTCCAGGGTGGTTTAGGAGATACTTGGAGGCTAGGGCCACCACTGCAGGCCCAGCGGATACTCCTCCACCCCTAGTTGCACCCATTCCTCCTCCTCCTCGTGTTGACACTTTTGCAAAGACGTGCAAGGAATTCAAGGCTATAGGAGGAAAAACTTTTCAAGGGACTGAGACGTTTGTGGAGGCCAGAGATTGGCTTAAGGAGACTGAGGAATTGTTGGATATCTTTGAAGTGGAAGATGGGAGGAAAGTCCGTTTAGTTGCTTGGTTAATGAAGGGAGAGGCCTCGTTTTGGTGGGAGGTCACTAACGGGGAACGTCCAGTTGATTCATGGGCGGATTTCAGACGAAGGTTTGAGGCAAAGTTTCTTTCAAGGGCAGAGGAGAACTTAAATATGGAAAAAATTCCTGGCACTAAAGCAAGGGAGCTCATCAGTAAAGGAATATGACAATAAATTTAATCAGTTAGCAAGGTTTGGCTTGGAGTTGGTTAACACGCCAGAGAAGAAAGCTTTGAGGTTCGTTAGAGGCTTGAATGAACCGTTGCAAGGGTTGGCTATGACCCACATCCCTATGGGAGCGACCGTTGAAAAGCTAGTAGAAATGGCACTTATGCATGAGGATAAGGCAGTTGAAAAGAAAGGGGATCAGAAGAAACCCCAACAGCAAAATAAGAAGGGTGGTAAAAACAATAATGGCAAAGGGAAGAAGAAATGCTTCAATTGTGGGACGCCTGGCCATCTCAGCAAAGATTGTAGAAAGAAAAAGAAGACTGGTTGTTTTCATTGTGGAGATGCGGGGCATTTAGTGAAGGACTGTCCAAAGACGGGGCAGAGGGCAGGGTCTACCTCGGGAGGACAGGTGCAGGCTCTTATGGCACCGGGGCAGGCAAGGGGGCAAGTTCAGGCTATTGCGGCCCCACCGCTGCAAGAAAGAGGTAGAACAATTTCTGTTGAAAGCTTAGTTTTTCTGTTTGATCATCCTGTCCGTACCTTATTCGATTCTGGCGCATCTCATTCGTTTATCTCTGCATCATTAGTTGAATCACTGCACTTGAACACCAGTTTAGTAGAGGATCCCTTGGTCGTTTCAAATCCAATTGGGGGTTCGGCTCATTTGACCATGATATGTTTGGATTTGAAAATCTCTATACTTAGCGTTGAATTTAGATGTGATGCTTATGTATTGGGCTTCACGGGCTATGGGCTAATTTTAGGAATGGATTGGTTGTCTAGAAATAGGGCCATTCTTGATTGTGAAAGGAGAGTAGTTAGGCTTGTGACTCGCCTTGGTAATGCTCTCGACATCTTTTGTAATCCCATAAATTCCGTTATGCTAAGTTATCTTGAATCGCTTGACGCGTCTGTAGAGAACCTGCGATCGGTAGAAGTGGTCCGGGAATATCCGGATGTGTTTGAGGAGGTGAAGGGCTTACCTCCAAAGTGGGAGATAGACTTTCGAATTTATCTTGTGGATAATGCTAAACCCGTATCTTTGCCAGTGCGCCACATGGCTCCTCGTGAAAGGAGGGAACTCAATAAGCAAGTAAAGGAGTTGCTTGAGAAGGGGTTCATAAGAAGTAGTATATCGGAGTGGGGTGCTCCAGTAGTTTTTGCCACAAAGGCGGATGGGTCTCTTAGACTTTGTATGGACTATAGAGAACTAAACAAGCTTACTAAAAAGAACCGACACCCACTGCCGAGGATTGACGATCTCTTTGATCAGTTAGTTGGCGCCTCAGTGTTTTCGCAGTTGGACTTAGCCACTGGCTTTCATAAACTGAGAGTGGCTGAGGATAGTATAGATAAGACTGCTTTTAGGACTCCTGACGGATTCTATGAATGGCTAGTGATGCCCTTTGGTTTGACAAACGCCCCTGCATATTTTGTTGATTTGATGAGTAGGGTGTTTAGGGAATACCTTAACAAATTCGTGGTAGTCTTTGTGGATGACATCTTAGTCTTTTCTAAGAATAAAGAAGAGCACTCCCTACATCTTAGGGATGTGTTGGAAACCCTTCGAGCCCATAACCTTAAGGCAAAATTTTCTAAGTGTCACTTCTGGAGGAAGGAAGTACGGTTCTTAGGGCACGTGGTTTCCAAAGAAGGGATAGCAGTGGATCCCGCAAAGGTGGTGGCCATCCAAGATGGGAAGGTCCCTAAAAATGCAACCGAAATAAGAAGTTTCTTGGGGTTGGCTGGCTATTATAGGAAGTTTATAAAAGACTTCGCAAAAATATCAGCTCCATTAACACGGTTAACGAAGAAGAACCTGGTTTTTACGTGGGACAAAGATTGCGATGATGCATTCCAACGTTTAAAGAGAGCTTTAACTTCAGCCCCAGTCTTAGTGCTGCCAGACGGGAATAAACCATTTACCATCTATACTGATGCTTGTGGGACGGGACTTGGCGCGGTCCTCATGCAAGAGGGAAGAGTAATAGCCTATGGTGGAAGGCAGTTGAGGGTTCATGAAAAGAATTACCCCACGCATGACTTAGAGCTAGCCGCAATTGTTTTCACGCTTAAGTCTTGGCGTCACTATCTTCTTGGTGAGAAATTCGAACTGTTCACTGACCATAAATCATTAAAATACTTATTCTCTCAGAAGGATTTGAATTTAAGGCAGCAACGGTGGATGGAATTCTTAGCCTCCTACGATTTTGAAATAGCATATACCCCGGGCAAGGGTAACGTGGTGGCAGACGCCTTAAGTAGGAAAAGGTTGTCCTTGAGTCCGTTGTTTGTTGAACGACAAAGCTTAGAATTCATCTCTATGTTTGACTTTAGACCCTCCGTTGACGTAGTACCCGGTCTGTTAGCATCCTTGGAGGTTAGACCTACACTTCTAGGACGGGTTGGTGAGGCACAGCGAGACGACCCACAGTTGGTTGAGATAGTAGAAAAGCTCAAAGGGGGGGAGTCGTCAAGCCATCTTCGTAGGTATACCCTAGACGATAAGGGTTGGTTACGAAGGGATAATAGACTTTGTGTACCACAAGACGAAGACTTAAGGAAGGCCATTCTTGATGATGCTCATCGCTCAAAAATGACCATTCATCCCGGCGGGGATAAGATGTACAAAGATATGAAGCGGGTTTTCTTTTGGGCTGGTATGAAAAAGGATGTGGCCGAGTACGTCGCTAGATGCTTGGTGTGCCAACGAGTTAAAGCAGAACAAAAGAAACCCGGTGGGTTGCTTCACCCATTAGAAGTACCACTATGGAAATGGGAAAGCATCTCAATGGATTTTGTGGATGGATTACAAAGATCAAGGAAGGGTAACACGGGGATTTAGGTTATAGTAGATAGACTTACTAAAAGCGCCCATTTTATTCCCGTGAAAAGTAAGAGGACTGCTCCGTGGTTGGCTTTTGTATACATTAAGTAGATAGTTCGTTTGCACGGTATTCCTTCTAGTATAGTAAGCGACCGTGACCCCATCTTTACTAGCGAATTTTGGAAGAGTTTACAAGAGGTGGTAGGGACTCAGCTATGTTTGAGCACCGCATATCATCCTCAGACAGACGGCCAGACCGAGAGGGTGAATCGCATTCTAGAGGATCTTTTAAGGCTTTGTATCCTAGACTTTGGGGGTACATGGGAAGAGCACCTTCCGTTAGTAGAATTCGCATATAATAATAGCTTTCAATCTAGTATTGGCATGGCACCTTTCGAAGCTCTTTATGGAAGGCCTTGCCGTTCGCCTACATGTTGGTGGGAATCTACCGATAAAATCCTACTTGGGCCCGATATGGTTAGGGAAACCTCGGAGAAGATTGAGTTGATTCGAAGGAGGATGAAAGCAGCACAAGATAGGCAGAAATCGTATGCTGATAAGAGGAGGACAGATGTTGAGTTTGACATTGGGGACATGGTTTTTATCAAAGTATCTCCGTTACAGAATGTTGTTCGCTTTGGGTCCGTGGGGAAATTAGCACCAAGGTTTGTAGGGCCGTTTCCTGTAAAAAACAGGATTGGGAAGATGGCATATAGGGTGGAGTTGCCTGAGAAACTTAGTGGAGTACACGACGTATTCCATGTATCACATTTGAGGAAGTGTTTGCACAAGACCGCGGAGGTGGTAGAGCCGAGCTTGCTTAAAGAGGTGGATATAGAGCGTGATGCAACAATTAGACGAGCTCCTACATGCATTCTTGGGTCGGAGATCAAAAAGTTGAGGAATCGAGAGGTCAGACTGGTTAAAGTGCAATGGGGAGATGATGAGAGCAACGCAACTTGGGAGACAGAAGAGAAGATGCGTTCGTTGTACCCTTTTCTTTTTGAGGGTATGTCTTTTAATTTCTCCTTTATCGCTTAGCTTATCTTATCTTTAGTATGTCCTCTCATTAGTATCTTTGACCTTTAGTTTGGATAATCCTATGGTTGAAACATGTGTTTGAGACATGTTATGTATGATGGATGCAAGTGTTTGCTATTGGTTGCTCGTGGATGCATATATACACACACTTTAGGCACTAGATCGGCTCAGTCACTTCATATTGCATATTGCATATATATGGATGTATTTAGTATAATGGATGTATAATGGTTGTACCATCATATGGATGCTGCATTCGGTTGAATGGGTGTGCACACATATAGAAGTAGTATGTAAGCAATTAGGATCTTTTACATACATAATGGATTCATGACACTTACATAATTTGCATTAAGGAGGTCAACTGAATCAGTAGACCGCCTGATTTCGCATTAGGTAAGGACATGTACACACACTTGCATATGATCATAAAGCATTAGAAGTCTTTTAAGGACAATGGATGCCTGTGTATGATGGATGAGTAGATGGACGTTTGGATGGTAGGATATACATTCTTCCAGACTTGAAGATTTCGGGGACGAAATCCTAAAAGGAGGGGAGAATGTAACACCCCGAATTTTCTATTAACACTAAAGTTGCTAAAATATTAATAAGTATGTAAGAGAGGGGATGTATCTAATATGAATATAAAAATATTAATAAGTGTGTAAGAGAGGGGATGTATCTAATATGAATATAAAAATATTAATAAGTGTGTAAGAGAGGGGATGTATCTAATATGTATATAAAAACAATAATAAGTGTGTAAGAGAGGGGATGTATCTAATATGTACATTGTAGAATATATATATATATATATATATATATATATATATATATATATATTGCTGAGTGTTTGCTGAGTCACTTCTGACTCATTGCTGAGTCAACAAGATAAACCCCATCTTGTCTGAACGGCTGCGGTTATTTCCAGGTTAAATCTAATGGCCTAAATGAATTCTAAAATCTATGAATAAGTGGGTAGACCCTAGACCTAAATCACTTGTAAAATTAGAGAAGCAACCGTCATGCTGCTGCCATGGAGTTCAGCATAGCCGTCACAAACTAAGAAGAGGAAGCCTAATCATCTACAACTAAATCTACACAAATCAAATCAAAAGATCTCTCTTTCTCCAATTCTTTTCTTTTGTTGGTGAGTATGATGATTCTCACAAGACTATTACAAACTAATTTGACTCAGTTATGAATGGATCACAAGAAAGTGATGTGATTTTTAATTGTAAATTCTATATATTGTGGATCTCTTATTATGTTGTTATGTTGTCGTATGATGTAAATTATATATGCTATGTCATGCTATGTTGTAAATTCTCTTATGCTATGTCGTGCTATGTTGAGAATCATGTCAAGCTATGTTATACTATCATACTATGCCATGTTATAAATCATGCTATATTATGTTGAAAAATCATGATGTTGTTGGATCATGCTTAAAGTTATGTTTTTTTTCTTAATTTAAATGGATCTTGTTTATGGGAATTTGCCTATTAGGTTAGGTGTACCCATAAACTTGAAACTATAATTAAATAAAACTTGATTATGGGAATTTGCCTATTGAGTTAGGTGTACCCATATAAAACCATGTTGTTAAAAAATTAGATGATGTTGATTCACACATGTTCATATGTAAGTTTATGAAAGTTGATTGAGATCATATTAGGTGAATTTTGAACAAGTTGACACCTTTAGATCCATGACATGTATAATCTATGCAAGTTGGACGTATGCAAGTTTCACCCCTTATTATGATTCATTTGGTCACATATACATGTTGTTATTATGATAATCTCTTTTATGCTATGAGTTAGGCTATTCGAGTCTAACATATATTTTGCGAATAAACGTTCAAACGTGGGGTAGGGGTAATATTAGGAATTAATAAATTGGGTGCAATTTTGTAAGATTTTGCATACCAGGAATGGATGTCCATAATTGAGTCAATTATGGACATTGTTAAAAATTGGAAGTAATTAATAATTCAAGTAGGGAATTATTAAAATTGGGGGAAAGTGGATTATTATTAATAATCAATGCTTAGGACACGAGGTTGGACCCGTTTGTGATGTAAACCTGCCCGGACCCGCCCGGCAAATCCAGTAGTCACAAATGTCGGCCCAATGTGAGAGGTCCTAGGCCCAAACTAAAGCATAACAGTTGTAAAGACACGAGGTTAGACTCTTTTATGGTGTAAGACTGCCCGGACCCGCCCGACAAATCCAGCTGCCATAAATGTCAGTCTAATGTGAGAGGTCTTTATGAGGTTATGGCCTTAATGAACTAAGAAATACTTAACCAGATAATCATGTAAGGTGGGACATGGGGGTTAAGTAGGTGCCTTGGGTGGCATGAGGAATCTGGTGGTTGCCTTTAGAGGCATTTGAAATACGATTAGACTTAACCAAACACACATGTAAATGAACATGACTAAGTGGGTTAAGTGGGATGGACTAATTGGAACAAGCTTAGGTGGAATGCTTGTGGTAAATAGTGGGGGCCCATTTCAACCAGTATCCCAAAACGTATCTTTGTGGGCTCGACCCAAGTCGAGGACGGGACACGCATACTGGGTTTGACTATAAGAGGCCAAAACAGGGAGCAGTGGCAACGCAAGTCCAACGGGTTTCATATGCGTGTGTGGACCCGGGCTGGTAGGTAAGACGTTGTTGCATCGTGTAGGTATAAGTCGTGCATGTCCGTTGTATCAGGTTGCCACTTTAGGGGAGTGGTACACCCCACTGTGGGGCCAGCACGGGTATCTACGAGTTAGGGAGCCGATCGAATAATGGGAAGTAGGGTACACCTAGTGGAGATAGGGGCAGGCGGCACCTATGTAGTCAGCTAGGGGTACGTAAAGCCATTGGGAAAGTTTCTAAGTGAAGCTAAGTGGGATGAATCTTTAGGGTGACTAGTGTGGTGCAGTATAGTGTTTATCCTTTAGTATTTAGGATCGCCTATAACGTTGCCTTTAGCGATTGTCTATGTCCTTAATCTGCTCTTCATAGACATTTTCTTGTTTTCCAGCTTATGCCTTAGTCCAGTTATTTTGGTAAAAGTATTGTAGAATTATCATATTCACCAGACTTTATGTCTGACCCCCTCTTTTCCCATCCTTTTTCTCCCTTCAGGTCCGCAGGTTGGGCCAAGTTCTAGTGGAGTCTAGTTGGATCGCTTATCTTCTGGAAAGCTTGGACTGCTGAAGTAAAGTCCAGCTTGTTATCTTTCTTTTCAATGGCTATTCATGTAATGGGATTATGTACTTGTTTTATCAAGATAGATATTGTACTTGACATTGAATGTGGTGTTATGATGTAATCAAACATGTTTTGACTTCTGCTACAATGAAATAAAGTTTTTGAATTTCCAAGTACTATTTTATATCTGTCTTGTTGTAATTTTACTGTTCTATATTCACTTAAAACCTCCATGGAAGTTAATGCATTCTCTTTGTGAGTGACATTAATGGACGTGGGGTGTTACACAGGTGATCGACAAGGCCTTCCATAGAGAGCTTCGAAAGGAGCCATACCAATACTGGACTGAAAGCTGTTATTATATGCGAACTCCACCAATGGAAGATGCTCTTCCCATGTACCTCCAAAATCTAAGATACAAAGCCTCAAAAGGTCTTCTAGAACACGATTCACCCTCTCAGTCTGGCCGTCTGTCTGAGGATGATATGCGGTGCTCAGACACAATTGAGTCCCCACTGCTTCTTGCAAACTTCTCCAAAACTCTCTAGTGAAGATAGGATCTCGATCACTCACTATGCTAGAGGGTACCCCATGCAATCGAACTATCTCTCAAAGATATACTGAAGCTAGCCATGGAGCGGTCCTCTTGCTCTTCACAGGTATGAAATGGGCGCTCTTAGTAAGTTTGTCTACCACCACCCAAATTCCCGTATTTCCCTTTCTTGATCTGGGTAACCCATCAATAAAATCCATCGAGACGCTATCCCACTTCCATTGCGGAACCTCCAATGGGTGAAGCAACCCACCTGGTTTCTTTTGCTCCGCCTTCACTTGTTGGCACACCAAGCATCGAGCGACATACTCGGCCACATCTTTATTCATACCGGCCCAGAAGAAAACCCTCTTCATATCTTGGTACATCTTGTCCCCACCGGGATGAATGGTCATCCTAGAACGGTGTGCATCATCAAGGATAACCTTCCTCAAACCCTCGTCTTGCGGTACACAAAGTCTACCATCTCTACGCAAGCACCCCCTATCGTCTAGGTTATACCTACTCAAATGGCTGGACGACTCCCCCCTTATGAGCTTCTCCACCAACTCAACCAACCGTGGGTCGTCCCTCTATGCTTCTCCAATCCGCCCCAAAAGAGTAGGTCTAACCTCCAAGGAAGCTAGCAAACCGGGTACATAATCGATGGAAGGTCTGAAATCAAACATCGAGATAAATTCCAAGCTTCTTCGTTCCACGAACAATGGACTCAAGGACAACCTCTTTCTGCTCAAGGCGTCCGCCACCACGTTACCCTTGCCAGGGGTATATGCTATCTCGAAATCATAGGATGCTAAGAATTCCATCCACCTTTGCTGTCTCAGATTCAAATCCTTCTGAGAAAACAAGTACTTCAATGATTTGTGGTCAGTGAACAATTCGAATCTCTCACCAAGAAGATAATGGCGCCAAATCTTGAGCGCAAAAACAATAGCGGCCAACTCTAAATCATGGGTAGGGTAATTTTTCTCATGTGCCCTCAACTGCCTTCCACCATAGGCTATTACCCTTCCCTCTTGCATTAAGACTGCGCCAAGTCCTGTCCCACAAGCATCGGTATAGACAACAAACGGCTTGCTCCCATCTGGTAATACTAAAACTGGAGCAGTGGTTAAAGCTCTCTTTAACCGTCGGAACGCATCATCACAATCTACGTCCCATGTGAAAACAAGATTCTTCTTCGTTAAGCGGGTTAATGGGGCTGATATCTTTGCGAAGTCTTTAATAAACTTCCTATAATAACCCGCCAACCCCAAGAAACTTCTTACTTCGGTAGCATTCTTCGGAACCTTCCAATCCTGAATTGATACTACCTTTGCGGGATCCACAGCTATCCCTTCCTTGGAGACCACGTGCCCCAAGAACCGCACCTCCTTCCTCCAGAAGTGACATTTGGAGAATTTAGCCTTAAGGCTATGTGCTCGAAGAGTCTTCAATACCTCCCCAAGATGTAGGGCATGCTCTTCTTCACTCTTAGAAAATACTAAGATATCATCCACAAAGACCACCACGAATTTATTAAGGAACTCCCTGAACATCCTACTCATCAAATCAACAATGTATGCAGGGGCGTTCGTCAACCCAAATGGCATCACCAGCCACTCATAGAAACCATCCGGAGTTCTAAAGGCGGTCTTGTCTATGCTATCCTCAGCCACCCTCAACTGATGAAACCCCGTGGCTAAGTCCAACTGAGAAAATACTGAAGTGCCAACCAACTGATCGAAAAGATCGTCAATCCTCGGCAGTGGGTGTCTATTCTTCTTTGTGAGCTTGTTGAGTTCTCTATAGTCTACACAAAGTCTGAGGGACCCATCCGCCTTCGTAGCAAATACTACTGGAGCACCCCACTCCGATATACTTCGTCTTATGAACCCCTTCTCAAGCAACTCCCCTACTTGCTTATGGAGTTCCCTCCTCTCACGAGGAGCCATGTGGCGCACTGGTAAAGATACAGGTTTAGCATTATCCACCAGATATATTCGGAAGTCAATATCCCGCTTCGGAGGTAAGCCCTTCACCTCCTCAAACACATCCGGATATTCCCGGACCACTCTAACAGATTGCAAACTCTCGACCGAAGCGTCAAGCGACTCAAGATAACTTAGCATAACAGAGTCCATGGGATTACAAGAAATCTCGAGAGTGTTACCCAAGCGGGTCATGAGCCTAACAACTCTCCTTTCGCAATCAAGAACGGCACCATTACTGGATAACCAGTCCATGCCCAAAATCAATCCATAGCCCGTGAAGCCCAACACAAAAGCATCACATCTAAACTCAATGCTAAGTATAGAAATCTTCAAACCCAAACATATCATGGACAAATAAGTGGAGCCCCCAATTGGGTTTGAAACAACCAAGGGATCATCTACCAGACTGGTGTCTAAGTGCAGTGACTCAACTAATGATGATGAGATAAACGAATGTGATGCGCCTGAATCAAACAATGTATGGACAGGATGATCAAATAGTAAAACCAGACTTTCAACGGAAATAGTTCTACCTCTCTCCTGAATTGGTGGAACCGCGAGAGCCTGTACTTGCCCCCTAGCCTGACCTGGTGCCATAAGAGCTTGCACCTGTCCACCTGAGGTAGACCCCGTCCTTTGCCCCTTCTTAGGGCAATCCTTCACTAAATGCCCTGCTTCGCCACAGTGGAAGCAGCCCGTCTTCTTCTTCTTATGACAATCCTTGCTTAGGTGGCCAGGTGTCCCACAGTTGAAACACTTCTTCTTCTTGCCTTTGCCACCGTTGCCTTTCCCACCTTTGCTTTGTTGTTGTTGCTGAGGTCTCTTTTGATCTCCCTTCTTCTCGGGTGCCCTATTAGCATTGGGACCCTTCTCTTCTTCATGCATGAGTGCCATGTCAACTAGCTTCTCAAAGGTGGCCCCCATAGGGATATGAGTCATAGCCAACCCATGCATCGGTTCATTCAAGCCCTTCACGAACCTCAAAGCCTTCTTCTCCGGTGTATTCACCATATCTAGGCCAAACCTTGCCAATTGATTAAACTTGTTGACATATTCCTTCACCGAGAGATTTCCTTGCTTTAGAATCAAGAATCTTTCCATATACAAGTTTTCCTCCGCCCTTGAGAGAAACTTTGCCACAAATATTTGCCTAAAATCCGCCCAAGAGTCAACGGGGCGTTCTCCATTAGTGACCTCCCACCAGAATGAGGCCTCTCCTTTCATTAACCAAGCAGCTAATTTGACTTTCTTTCCTTCTTCCATCTCAAAGATATCTATCAATTCTTCCACCTCTTTAAGCCAATCCCTAGCCTCCACAAAAGTTTCAGATCCTTGAAAAGGTTTCCCTCCCATAGCTTTAAATTCCTTGCAAGCCTTAGCAAAAGTATCCGTGCGAGGAGGAGGGGGAGGAGGAAGATCGGGTGCTACGGTTGGTGGAGGAATATTTGTTGGACCCGCAGTGGTGGCCCTAGCCTCCATCAATCTCCTATACCATACTGGTACCGTCACACCCTCCGGAAAGTTAAGATCCTCAGCCATGCTGAAACGAAAAAGGAAAGATTCAAAACGGAGAATTCGGATATAGATATGGCTATTGGGGATTATGCTTTTCTTTCAAAAACTTTTCTCTTTAAAGACATGTTTTTGAAAATATCTCTTCCAAAAATGTTTTTATAAAAATAGTTTTTCTAAAAAAAAAATTTATCTGTTCCGGTAACCCTTGCTCTGATACCACGTGTAACACCCCACGCCCGCCATGGTCACTCTCTAAGGGAATGCCATAGCATCGGTGGAGTATTTTAGTGAATATAGAACAGAAAAATTACAACAAGACAGATATAAATAGTACTTGAAATTTAAAAACATCATCTCATAACAGCGGAAATAAACATGTCTGGTTACATCATAAAACCACAATAGAAGTCAAGTACAATATCCATCAAAATAAGAAGTACATAATCCCACTCTCTCATACAATAGCCAAGACAAAAGAAAAGATAACTGAGTAACTAGAGCTTTACATCTATCCAAGCTCCTAAAGACTAGAACAGCAATCCGATCAAGCTCCACTACTGCTAGGATCCACCGTAGGACCTGAGGGTTGGGAAAAAGATAAAAAACAACGGGGTCAGACATAAGTCTGAGCGAGTCCTATAAATTTAACAATACAATCATTAAAGTAACCAGAGAAGACATAAACTTGACCTACGGTAATGTCTGGGGATGAATGGCTACACTAAGCAGCTTGGTATACTTAGGATAAACTAAGATAACTGTAAAGACGCATCTACCCACCCAAGGATAATTACTACACTGCACCACACCAGTCATTCCTACTCAAAGATTGATCCCACCCAAGGACTTAAAGAAAGATATAACTAGTAGTTTCATGTACCCCTAGCTGACCACATAAGTGCCGTCAGCCCCTATCTCCACTAGGTGTACCCCACTACTCCCCAAGCGATCGGCTCCCTACCGTAGATTCCCGTGCTGGTCCCACAGTGGGGTGTATCACTCCCCTAAAGTGGCCACCTGATAATATCAACGGTGCACGGCTTTATATCTACACGATGCAACAACGGCTTATCTACCAGCCCGGGCCCACACACGCATATGAAACCCGTTGGACTTGCGTTGCCACCGCTAACCCGTTTTGGCCTCTTATAATCAAGCCCAATATGCGTGTCCCGTCACTCGACATGGGTCGAGCCCACAAAGATACGTTTGGGATATTGGTTGAAATGGGCCCCCACAAGCTACCCACCTAAGCTTGTCACTTATCTAGTGAATCCCACTTAACCCTTTAATCATGTTTAATTACATGTTTCACTTGGTTAAATATTCTAATCGTATTTTCTATTGCCACCCAAGGCAACCCACTAGATTCCACATGCCACCCAAGGCAACCACTAAATTTCCACATGCCACCCAAGGCACCCACTTAACCCCTCATGTCCCACTACATGCTAATATGGTTAAGTGTTTCTTAATTAATTAAGACCGTGATCTCCCACAAAGACCTCCCACATTAGACTGGCTGTTATGACCGCCTGGTTAAGCCGGTAGAGTCCGGGCAGTCTTACGTCATAACAGAGTCTAACCTCGTGTCTTTGCTTTAATCACGTATTTAATTTATGGCTAAGACCTCTCACATTGGGCTGACATTTGTAGCAACTGGTTAAGCCGGTCGGGTCCGGGCAGTTTTACACTACAAATGAGTCCAACCTCGTGTCTTAGTCGATTAATTACACCTAATTAATCACCCCCATATTAATTATCCCTAATAAATATCAAGTTTTTCATAACATGGGTAGACCTAACTCAATAGGTAAATTCCCATGGGGTAGACCTAACTCAATAGGTAAATTCCCACTTACGTTAATTTATTTTTTTATGGTATGCTTAATCATACCCAATCATACTTTTATTAACATATTTACCAACCCCATCGTTCCCCACGTAAATCGTTCTCATTTCATGACATAATAAAGGGGAAGATCCAACACAAATATCATGGGTTTAGCATATAACTTTGTCATGGGTTAAGAGGATGTCAACTTGCATATATGAGCATATATTAACCCAACTACATTTAACCCAAACTTGCATATTAGCATACACACATCTTGCATAACATGTTGAACTTGCATATAAGCATTCTCATAACTTGCATAACATGTTAAACATGCATTTAAGCATACACATAACTTGCATAAGCATTCACATACTTGCATAAGCATGCATAACTTGCATATCATGTTAAACTTGCATTTAAGCATATACATATCTTGCATAAGCATTCATATACTTGCATAAGCATGCATAACTTGCAAATCATGTTAAACTTGCATTTAAGCATATACATAACTTGCATATGAACTTGCATAACCACCTACACATAACTTACATAACATCATACACTTAACTTGCATGTGAACTTGCATAACTCACTTTGTTAAACATGCATAAATCCACTTATTAAATATGCATAAACCCACTTGTTAAACATGCATAAACCAACTTGTTAAACATGCATAAACCAACTTATCAAACATGCATAAACCCACTTATTAATTATGCATAAACATAGGAAAACATAGTGTAGCATATCATTATAAATGATTCAAACTCACTAATCCGCATTTAAGACCATAGGTCTCATTACACCCAATCTACTTACTTTAACAATTGATGTTAAAGTGATAGAAACTCACCAAAACCAAGATTAGCAAACTTATGAAGTAGAACTAGTTGCTAAATATGAAGAAGATGATGATTGGAGGTTGATTAGAGAGTGATTAGCTTGCAACTTCCTTCATAAACTAGTGGAGTCTCTTTCAAGTTTGATTTTGGCGGCATGAGGCCATCATTCCTATTTTTAGTATGGATTAGGGTAGGTTTAGGGTGTATTTATAGATTAGGTGAGTGTTTTAGGCCCTTAGATTAACCCTAGATTAGATTAGGTCCGTTAGATTTAGGAAATCTCTAGAACCCAGCCCAGCCCTAGCCAGAAAACCAAATCTGGTGCACCCAACTTTCTGGCTCGACACGCCGTGTCGACAGGCAAGTCGACTCCCCCTGTCGACAGGCCTGTCGACAGCCCTGTCGACATGGTCAGGGCGGGAATTTTCCCGCCTGGCCCCACTGGTTCTACTTTGAAATCTGAATTTGAATTTTTAAATCTGTTTTTAACTTTAAATTTTCTGCAAACTTCTTTGCGCCATAACCGGGCCATACGGACTCCGATTCTCGAAAACTCGGACTCTATTTCGCGTATTTTTCCGAGATGAACGCAATGACGCAGCCCGTTTCCCCCAATTCTCACGTCTGAGAGTATTTATTCTGCAATTAGTGAATTTTAGTATTAACTAAAATTCGGGGTGTTACACTACACCATGCACTTGTATATATGAGCTGCTTTATCCTTTTGCTGAGTAGTTTGTTGCACCACTGTTTCATAACCTGTTTTTGTGTTGCCTCCATGCTGTACAACATCTAAACTAAGCATATATTATATATGCTAGAAACCGATTTGTTGCACAATACTTTACTGCTTCAGTTGACTGATAATACATGCTATTGTTATTATTGCACATATTCGGCACACTTGTGTATGTTTAGCATTGTTCTTCACTTGAACACTTGGACTGAAAGCACATCTGTATATTTGTTGACTTGCATGTTGGTGCTGCCTTGACATCTTTAACTTGTTGTCTTAAATTTGTCTGGACTTGTTGTTCAATGCATATGTGCCAATATGACTTGCATTGAAGTCTATCTTGTTGTACATGGCTTTGTTCAAAATTGTGCCTTTCTAAGATTGTCTGAACTTACACTTTTTTGACATTGAACCGTGCTTATATACTTGCTACTACTTCAAAATCAAACTATATCCATTTTTATTTGTGTACAAAGCCGCATCATGTCTATGCTATGTCTTGTGTTTCATGTCATGCTGTTTGTGTTGTTGAGCTACCTTGTTCATGTCACGACCATGTCTGAACAGCTTGATCCTTGTGCTTGTCAACATGTTGCACCATTTGCTGCGTATAACAGCCATTGACTAGTTTGACATGAGTTGACTATGTTGACCATGCTGCACTAAGTCGAGATGGTCCACAAGGCTACTCCTCAGTTGCACACTGGATTGGCGAGGCAGTGCACACGTGTATGCATATACATATGTGTATATGCAGCCTATATGCAGCCATTCAAAAAATATTCTTGTCCCTGCACTGAAGTATTTTGTATATACCCTGACTATCTTGTGGTATTTACAGTGTAACACTGTGAATAACACAAGCTGTCTAGACACAGTCGGATGGATTAATAAATCAGATCAAGTCATGAAAAATGATGAGGAACACACCAAAATTTTGAGGCAAATAAATTTTAAAAGTAAAAAAATTATATCTGCATGTATTCAGTTTTATTTCTATTGCAGTGTACTGTATGTGTTTCTATTCTATGTGACAGGAAAGCAGATGGTTACTGGATGGACTGTGAGCTACGAAGACAGAAGACTGAAGAAAGTGAATGAGTGTGGCTTAGACTGTATATAAGTGAAATTGAATGTATATATAAAATTGTATAGAGTGATGAGTGATGTAGTGAGGAGCTGATGTACAGAAAAAGAAAATTGTACTGATATTTGTAATATACAAATTTGAATGAAATAAAATATTATTTCATTGTGCTCAAACAAATTTGTCCATTGTATTCATTTTATTTGCAAGTACAAATTCATGTGAATAGTTTAAATAGTCGATTTATAAATTGTTGTATTTTTTGAATATTTAAAATATAATATTTATATTTAAATAAAATATTTTATAAATCTCTGCACAATCGTATTATATTTAAATATAAATATTATATTCCTGTCTATGATGTATATATCAAACAATACAGTAACAAACACATTAAAATATTTATTTGGTTGTTACATCAAACAGAAATTATATAACTGTGTATACAACTAGTCATATAAAAAAAAATGGATTTTTAGAATTTAAAATGATATATTTTGAGAATTAACAATTTAAAACTTTTTTAAATCAAAGTTAGAACGTATGAATTTAGAATTTAATTAAAAAGAGCTTGAAATGGCGTGGTAGTTTGAAAATTCGATTTTAAATTTCAGGTGTATATACAGAATTCGATATAAATCAAATTTCAGTAAAATAAGAAATGTTGGAATATATTGAACTGTAATTTTCCAACGAATGCAAGAACCTGTGATTTCACTACAGAATTTATATATATTTTAAAATTGTATATAGCCCGTAAGAATAGCCATTTTGCAAACGACCTCCATTTTCGATGAAACCACTTTTATTGGATCTGAAAAGTCAACTTATTATCAGGTTTAAAATTTCATAATTTTTGGAATTAATTTGTCAGCATGGTAAATTTAAAATGTACGCTGGAATTCAATATTGACTGTTATATTAATTTATAGTTTAATTTTAGTAAGAACTGATTAAAATAGTTTAATTGGATTATAAAATATATCCCATTTTTTTCGAAATATTGATTTTGGGCTGTGTCACTAGGCTCTTCTGGGGCTTGCGGTTTGTTTAAGGAAATGATTACTTAGCCGATGCGTGGGAGCACGAAACAGGACTTCATACTTCAATGACTTCGCCGAGCCTTGGCTTCGAGCTTGAGCAAATGAATTGGAACCTTTACAAGGGATCGGATGATTGGATAATGATCCGTGAGTTATGGTTTTGCAACGTGGTTCTCGAGGACTGGACTTGCATGGACTAGCGGCTCGAATGTGTACGTGGGATGTGGGCATGTGGTCGAGTCGTTAGTCTCTAGAAAAATTACGTCGTGATTGTTATCCAATCCGAAAATGGTGCTGATGGTCATTGGTAATCATGGTTTTAGTCATTAAAACTAGATGTCATCGCGGCGTCCCAATGCGCTTGTGAGTATGAAGCTTTTTCGTCGAGAGATGCAAGTTGGCTTTGCGTTGCATTTAGGTGTGAGTTTGTTGGAAGCCCATTGAGACTTTCGGAACCCAATGAACAGGACAAGCGAACACAAAAACATAGAAAATACGCATTAAGATATGCATTTTTTATTTCACATACTGAGAACTGTTTAAATTCCCCTGTTCCTTATGGGATTAGTCATTGTATTTCTTCCCCTAGTACTGGCGGGAGGTTAGAAGTTCCTAAGACCCAAGCTTTCGGGTCTGAATCTTACTCATTGCAAGGCGAATGGCCCTTATTATAATGTTTTCTCCGAAGGTTGTGGCGATGGAAATGTCTGTGTGAAAGCTGGTTTGGAGCCTCCTCAGGTCCTACGATGATTAAGATGGTGCAAGGAAAGATGGAGGATTGCCCCCGAGCTTGAGCACTTGCTAACTAAAGAGGATGCGAGCAATGAATCCTCAGAAGCCAAATAGTTTCGTCTTTCGCTATGCTATCCCCCTTGGAGCAGAGGCAACACCAGGCTTTTCCCCCATGCTTCCTCAAGCATTCGAGTCCATATTTTGTTTACAGCGGGAATAATTTGGAGAGGTAGGAGAACTTGTGGATATTTTCTTGGACGTGGATGTGGGATACACCATTTATAAGAGACTTCTCACAGGAGGAGAAGTTGCTGTCGGCCTAAGCACTCATGTGACAGGGTAGTTGACGCGAGTGTGCAAACAATGCAAGTTATGTTGGGAAATCAGGAAGCCCAGATGGTGGCAAAGTCTGGGGAGCCGGTGGGGAGGAGGAGGCTGCTGCACAAGAGTCGTGGACAAATTCTATACAGATGCCAAGAATAGAGTTGTCGTTGTGGTGGCGAAGAAGTATGGCAATGCCAAGGTGGAGAAGGAGGGGGCCACTGAAAAGACCAGAAAAAGGGAAGTCGCCATGGGTGCCATCCAAATGGGGGGCGAGGACCTTTAGTAAATAATAAGCGGAAGCAGTTATGCAACTCCAGAGCAGGGAGCTAGGCGATCAGCAGGACGCCAAAGATGCTAAGAAGAAAGTGGAGTTGGACGCTAAGAAGGCTCAAGGAGAAACTTAAGTTGCATTGGTCCTGGCTTCTGGCATTGCCCCTAAGCTGTTGCCATGTATTGCCCTCGGGGAGGTCATGATAATTACTAGCGGTGAGCATGATGGCTGGAGGCCCACATCGTTGCCTCATGAGCCCATTACTCCTGTGAAAAGCAAAGGACGGAAAAGAAGTGCTTCTGGAAGGAAGGGGCCTATCACTTGTGGTGTAACACCCCACCTCCGCCAGGGTCACTCGCAAAGGAATGCACTAGCTTTGGAGGGGTATTATTGGTAAACATGCATAATGATATAGCAAGGCAGGACATGACATATATATATATGTAAATAAACAGAGTAAGTAAATAAAACAGCGGAAGACTTTTAAACTATTTCAAAACAAGTCTGCTACATCATAATGTCAATTTCCCAAGTAAACAAGTCTAGTACATAAAATAACATCATCTGATACTGAAAAAGAAAACATAAAAGTAGCTATCCCCAAAGTGGAAGAAACCATAGCGAGCTCAAGTCCAAAGCATACATGAGCTATCCAAGAAAGCAACTAAGATCCAAGCTAGGCTCCTGTATTCCCTCCCTGAGAACCTGGGGGGGGGGGGGGAAACGGAAGAAAAGAGGCGAAACAAAACGGGTCAGTCAAAAAGACTGAGTAAGCCCTGCTACGATCAGTCTATAAACTAGTAAAGTTAACATCATGATGGGAACTGAGATGATCATAGATAACAACATACTGGCATGGTAAATTAACTACAAGATAGATAGAGGTGTCATCGCATAAAACAAGGTTAAGTTTTTGCACCACGGTGTACTAGCAAACCAACATAACAGGTATTGATCCCTTAGCCCAAACTTTGGCCCAATAACATGAAGTGACCTTAATATAAGGTCCAGCCCAACAGTCTAGTCGATCGGCTCCCTATAAACCTAACACGTCAAGTGTTGGTGTCCATATGGCCCACGTATGGTTGTAGTTAGACTGTGCTGGGTCCACCTTTGGGTGTATCAAGCCCTCGGGTGTTAACCCCAGACACTTAAGCAATAATGCACAGCTCTAATCTACTGGTACCCGTGCCTCGAGTTTGTCCAACATCGGACTACGTGCACGTCCGTAGCCCGCCGGACCCGCACCGCTGTACCACTCGGCCATCGCCCTTTGGTCGCTTACATCCTCCAGTAATCGTGCCCCGCCCTAGCCTAGCTTCTAGGGTTGTGAATGATACCAAACTGGGATTACTGTTAGAACAGACCACGCTGCTAGGGTTTCCTAAGAGGGTTAAGTGTGATTTAACCCTTCACTAACCCTGGATTAAACTGGTTAAGTGTGGCTTAACCCCATTCTAATCCCTTGAACTCCCAAATGGATTAAACTAGTTAAGTGTAACCAACGGTTCACAACTTAACCACATTCTAATCCCTCGAATTCCCAAATTGGTTAAGTATTAGTGGACCCTGACTTAACCCTAATCATGAGGCATTAATTAATTTAATGCACCTTAACCTCTCACATTAGACCTTGTTGTGGTTACTAGTTAGGCCGGGCGTGTCCGGGTAGGTTTACACCACAACTTAGTCTAACCTCGGGTTTTTGGCACCACATGACCAACTTCTCACATTGGGTCCTATTGTTTGTAGCCACTAGTTAAGCCGGTCGGTTCCGGGTAGGATTACGCTACAAACTCAACCCAACCTCGAGTTGGCCACACTTTTGTTTTCTAAGTGTCATGTCCACTTCATTTCAAAACATAATCACAAGTCAAACAATTACTTGGGTAGACCTAACTTAATAGGTAAATTCCCAAGGGGTAGACCTAGCTTAATAGGTAAATTCCCACTCTTATATTTTCATGTATTTTAAGTTTACCCCCAAACCCCCAACGTCATTCTATCGCTTACATATTCGTAGTAACGCATAAAGGATAGGAAGAGGGAACTTGGCACAACATACATGATAAACTTGCACAACAATCATGCATAACATGTTAGACTTGCACAACTTAGCATAGTGAACTTGCATATTACCATAAACATGCATAACATGTTAAACTTGCATAACTTAGCATAGTGAACTTGCATATTACCTTAATCATGCATAACTTGTCAAACATGCACAACTTGTCATTTTAAACTTGCATAAACATGCACAACTTGTCAAAACATGCACAACTTGTCAAAACATGCACAACTTGCCATTTTAAACTTGCATAACTTATTAAACATACAAATCATGGCTTAGCAAACTCGCATATGCATGCATAACTTATGAAACATGTAAAACATGGTATAGTGAGTTCGCATAAGCATGCATAATCTACAAAACTCACATAAATCTCAACTTTCACCACATATTAACTTTAGAGTTTGTAAAGTGAAGGTAAGAGGGCTTACAATGCTTATGCGGACTCAAATGAGTATAACAAATGCAAGAAACCCCTTATGCAACTAATTAAAACCCCCAAATGCAAGCAAACTTGATCAAGACTCCTCCATTATGAGGCCAATAGAAAAACAAGCCTTTAATGCAAGCTAAGGAGGATCATACAAGCCTAAATACCCTTGTATGCATGGAAATCTCTTAGGGATTTGTTTAGGAATTGTATGAAGAGGGTGGAGGCCATGAGAGGATGGATTTTGGCATAGTTTAGTTACTAGGATGAATAATGAATGATTTAGGGTAGGTTAGGGTCTTATTTATAGATTAGGTTAGTGATTTGAACCATAGGATTAACCCTAGATTCAATTAGGGCCCTCAGATCCCGGAACTCTCTAGAAACAAGCCACAAGACCCAACCCCAATCAGAAATGGTGCACCAGGCTAAGCAGCCCGTGCACCCCCTGTCGACAGGGCAGTCGACATGCCTAGACCCCTGTCGACAGGCCTGTCGACATGGGGTCCTGGGCGGGAATTTTTCCCGCCTGCCCAGTTTGCCCTAGCCCATGTTTTTAATTTCTAATTTAAATCTGTTTTTACTTAGAAATTTTCTGCAAACTTCAATGGGCCTTAACTGGGTCATACGTACTCCGATTTTCGAAAACTCGGACTCTATTTCGCGTATTTTTCCGAGACGAACGCAATGGCATATCCCCTTTCCCTTGATTCACATTTTATAATTTAATTCTGCCTCAATTTATGTTATAACAGATTATTGAAAATACGGGTTGTTACATTCTCCCCTCCTTAAAGGATTTCGTCCCCGAAATCTTCAAGTTAGGAAGAACGTATCCTACCATCCAATCATCCATCTACTCAAAGCATTATCCACGAGCAATCATTGTCCTTAAAGAATTCTAAATGTGGTATGAACATATGCAAAGGTGTGTGTATATGTACTTATCTAATGCAAAGATCAGGCGGTTACTGATACAGTAAACCTCCTTAATGTATATGTATGTCAGTGAAAATCAGGCGGTTACTGATACAGTAAACCTCCTTAATGCATATGTATGTCAGTGAAAATCAGGCGGTTACTGATACAGTAAACCTCCTTAATGCATATGTATGTCAGTGAAATGAATCCATATGTATGCAAATTCCTACCATAATTTATGGTATCTATATGAGTGCACATAACATTCATCCATATGCAACATCCATGTGGTAGCACAACAAGTTTCAATCATGGATAAGAATAAACACTCATGCATATGCAACATGAAGAGTGTGTGAGCCGATCTAGTGCCTAATGTGTATAATGCATCCACGAGCAACCACTTGTAAACACTTGCAGCCACTTGCAACCATCAAGCATAACATGTTTCAAATACATGTTTCATCCAAAGGGTTTCTACCTAAGGTTCTCATGACAAGATAGACACGATGAACTAGATAAACTAGATAAACTAGACAAACTCCTTTTTGGATTACAAGAAATCCATTCAAACTTTGACATATAGTACTAACCGATGAGTCTTAACCCCCTTATGGAGTTCACAACAGAAATAAGATCGAGAATGGGACCGAGAGGATATATACAAAAGATAACTTGCAAGCAGGCTCCACAGAAAAACAAGGATCAAGGATGCACTCTTAAAAAGAGATATGATGCGCGTATCTAGTCTTCACTCTTCTTAGTCACGTTTCCTTGAGCTTAACTCCACTGTGCTTTGACTATCTTTCACTTCATGATTCCTTGGCTTGCTAACTCCTATTTCCCAAGTTCGAGCTGGAACTTATTTCATTATCGCCTCTCGTCTTTCTCTTTCACTTATTCTTCCTTCTGTATACTTGGCCTAACCATACTATAACCTTGTGATTTTATGCAAGCTCTCCAAAATTCACTAGTGAATCCTGGATCTCGTCCACCTACTATAAAGTATTCCACGCAGCAGAACTTTTGTTGCCAATTGCCCTTATAGACGTGATTTTCTATAACTCATGCTTAATCGAAATGAACCATCCGCCTATGAGTGATAGGTCATACCTAGATTCAGTTTGCTACCCATGGCTTCCTGTAGGCTCCTTCAAAACTGGCCAACTTCTTGAGGGTAAACCGTTGCTAACCATGATGCAGTCCTCTCGCTCTTCACCGGACTGAAATGAGCACTCTTCGTGAGTCTACCTATTATGACCCACATACCCGTATTCCCTTTCTTTGATCTAGGCAATTTATCCACCTTATCTATCGAGATGTTTTCACACTTCCCTTGCGAAACCTCCGATGGAGATAACGGCCCACTGGGCTTCTATGACTTGGCCTTGACCTGGTGGCTCAACAGGCATCCTGAAACCAACTCGGCCACCTCCTCGAGTGATGCGCATCTTCAAGAACCTTCTTTACCAAGTCTTTCACTCGAGGAACACATAACCTCTTGTCGCGCCTTAGTCATTCTTTATAATATATCTAGCGAGGTGACCTAACATCTCGCCTCGAGTCGACTGGTCCATGTTCTTGACTAACTACGGGTCTTCTCCCTGTGAAACCCCCTTCTTGATCCAGAAGAGTAAGTCTAAGCCCCCAGGAATGCCAACTAACTAGCCAAACGGAGGAAGCTTCTTACTTCAATTGCCCTTCTCAGAGCTTTCCGGTCTTAAACCGCAGCCACTTTAGCGGAATCCACCGCTAAGCCTTATTTAAGAACTATGTGCCCAAGAAATCCAACTTCTTTACTCCAAAGTGACATTTTGAGACTTGACCTTCCATTGGTGGCTCTAAGCGTATCCATCTCCTCCTTGAGATGTATAGCATGTTCTTCCTCGTTCTTTTAAGGAGATCAAAATATCGTCTACGACGACCACGACAAACTTGTTCAAGGACTCCCTAAACACCCGACCCATCAAGTTTACGTAATACGCGGGTGCATTAGTCAAACCAAATAGTATGACTAGCCATTCTAGGAATCCATCTAGAGTCCTAAACGCAGTCTTTGTCAATTCCATCCTCAGCCATCCTAAGCTGATGGAATCTGGTAGCTGGATCAAAAGAAAACAGATGCTCCTACCAGCTGATCAAACAAATCATCAACCCTTGATAGCGGTTGTCTATTCTCCTCACGATAATCAACACATAAGCGAAGCAAACTGTCCACATCAGTAACGAATACTACTGGAGCACCCTACTCGAAAATGCCTCGTCTCAGGAAGTTCTTCTCAAGCAACTCCTTGACTTGCTTTCTTAACTCTCACCTCGTGAGGTCATGTGCCTAACCGGCCACGAAACTGGCTTGGTATTACCAACCAGATAATGCGGAAATCTATCCCACGTCTAAGGGTAACCCCTTCACTTTCCCCAAGATATCAGGATGTTCTCGGACCACCCTCACAGATTGCCAACTATCGATAGGCGAGTTGAGGGACTCAAGATAACAATCATGACGGGACCCATAGGGTTGCTAGAAATTTCTAGGGTATTACCGAGGCGAGTCATGAGCCTCACACCCCTATATACAAAAACCCAGAATGGCTCCAAAACCGGACAACCATTCCATGCCCAAAACCAACCCATATCCCCTGAAACTGAGAATAAAACATCCCACGAGAATTCTATACTCAAGATAGAAATTTTCAAATCCACTCAGACCACAGACAAACGGGCAAAACCCCCAATTGGATTTGAAACACATACGGGATCATCAACTACACTAGTACTTAGGTGCAAAACTTTCAACTGGATCAGATGAAATAAAACTATGCGATGTGCCAGAAACAAACAAAGTTCGAACAGGGAAAATCAGAAAATGTAAACAAGATTTTCAACAGAAACACCACCTCTATCATGAGCTGGAAGAACGGGGTTGAGGGGATGAATTCGCCCTCCAGATAGTCCTGCACACTGAGTCTGACCTTGCCCTTGTTTCCTCGGGCAATCCTTGCTGAAATGTCCAAACTCACCACAAATGAAGCATTCGCCCCGCTTTCTCTTCTTCTTCCTACATTCCCTGGCTATATGTCCAACTTCACTACAGAAATTGCATTTCCTATTCCCTCTTGGCTTGTCCTTGCGGTTGTTGTTATTCTTGCCCCGTTTTCCGGAATTCACTCTCTTGCCTTGAGACTCATTCGCCTTGACCTCTTTCTTGTCATTGTTATCTTCTTCTTGAAGTAGGGCCAATTCACCAAATTCTCGAAAGTCGCCCCTAAGGGTATATGAGACAGGGCCAAATCACGTAATGGCTCGTTTAATCCTAGAGCAAAGTGTAGGGCCTTCTTCTGAGCTGTATTAACCAAGTCTAAATCGTCCTGAGCCAGTTGATTAAACTTATCTATGTATTCCCTAATAGTCATGTCCCCTTGCTTCAGTGATAAGAATCTCAGTCCAAACCTTCCTCTAAAGTCATCCCAAGTCTCAATTGGACTAGTGGCGGTGGTGACTACCCACCAACGTGCGGCTTCTTCCTTTAGCAACCATACTGCTAATAAAACCTTCCTGCGGTCACCTATATCAAAGGTGGCTAAAAGATCTTCGGTCTCTTTCAACCAATTCCTTGCCTCTACAAAAGTCTCGGTTCCAAAGAAATTCTTGCAACCCATCGCCTTAAAACCTTGGCAAATCTCGGCGAAGTCAATTTGAGGATGCTGAGGGGAAGGAGGAAGAGGAACATCAGCTATGGGAGGAGGAGGAACAGCGGCCTCGACTAGGGAGACAACATTAGGGACACCCGGGACCGGTGCCGTGACTTCCAAGTACCGATGAAACCAATCGGGTATCGTTACTCCTTCGGGCAAGATGAGATTATCAGACATGCTGGAAACGGAAAGAAAAGAGTTTAAACGAGGAGTCAAAGGATAGTGCTGATGGCTTTTGGGGAATAGCCTTTTTTTTTAAAAAACAACTAGACTTTTCTTCGGAAAATACTTTATACTTGGTTTTGAAAATAGTTTTTCAAAAGCTTTTAAAACCTTTTTATCCCTTCTCGTAAACCATATGCTCTGATACCAAATGTAACACCCCACCTCCGCCAGGGTCACTCGCAAAGGAATGCACTAGCTTTGGAGGGGTATTATTGGTAAACATGCATAATGATATAGCAAGGCAGGACATGACATATATATATATATATATATATATATGTAAATAAACGGAGTAAGTAAATAAAACAGCGGAAGACTTTTAAACTATTTCAAAACAAGTCTGCTACATCATAATGTCAATTTCCCAAGTCAACAAGTCTAGTACATAAAATAACATCATCTGATACTGAAAAAGAAAACATAAAAGTAGCTATCACCAAAGTGGAAGAAACCATAGCGAGCTCAAGTCCAAAGCATACATGAGCTATCCAAGAAAGCAGCTAAGATCCAAGCTAGGCTCCTGTATTCCCTCCCTGAGAACCTTGGGGGGGGGGGAACGGAAGAAAAGAGGCGAAACAAAACGGGTCAGTCAAAAAGACTGAGTAAGCCCTGCTACGATCAGTCTATAAACTAGTAAAGTTAACATCATGATGGGAACTGAGATGATCATAGATAACAACATACTGGCATGGTAAATTAACTACAAGATAGATAGAGGTGTCATCGCATAAAACAAGGTTATGTTTTTGCACCACGGTGTACTAGCAAACCAACATAACAGGTATTGATCCCTTAGCCCAAACATTGGCCCAATAACATGAAGTGACCTTAATATAAGGTCCAGCCCAACAGTCTAGTCGATCGGCTCCCTATAAACCTAACACGTCAAGTGTTGGTGTCCATATGGCCCACGTATGGTTGTAATTAGATTGTGCTGGGTCCACCTTTGGGTGTATCAAGCCCTCGGGTGTTAACCCCAGACACTTAAGCAATAATGCACAGCTCTAATCTACTGGTACCCGTGCCTCGAGTTTGTCCAACATCGGACTATGTGCACGTCCGTAGCCCGCCGGACCCGCACCGCTGTACCACTCGGCCATCGCCCTTTGGTCGCTTACATCCTCCAGTAATCGTGCCCCGCCCTAGCCTAGCTTCTAGGGTTGTGAATGATACCAAACTGGGATTACTGTTAGAACAGACCACGCTGCTAGGGTTTCCTAAGAGGGTTAAGTGTGATTTAACCCTTCACTAACCCTGGATTAAACTGGTTAAGTGTGGCTTAACCCCATTCTAATCCCTTGAACTCCCAAATGGATTAAACTAGTTAAGTGTAACCATCGGTTCACAACTTAACCACATTCTAATCCCTCGAATTCCTAAATTGGTTAAGTATTAGTGGACCCTGACTTAACCCTAATCATGAGGCATTAATTAATTTAATGCACCTTAACCTCTCACATTAGACCTTGTTGTGGTTACTAGTTAGGCCGGGCGGGTCCGGGTAGGTTTACACCACAACTTAGTCTAACCTCGGGTTTTTGGCACCACATGACCAACTTCTCACATTGGGTCCTATTGTTTGTAGCCACTAGTTAAGCCGGTCGGTTCCGGGTAGGATTACGCTACAAACTCAACCCAACCTCGAGTTGGCCACACTTTTGTTTTCTAAGTGTCATGTCCACTTCATTTCAAAACATAATCACAAGTCAAACAATTACTTGGGTAGACCTAACTTAATAGGTAAATTCCCAAGTGGTGGACCTAACTTAATAGGTAAATTCCCACTCTTATATTTTCATGTATTTTAAGTTTACCCCAAACCCCCAACGTCATTCTATCGCTTACATATTCGTAGTAACGCATAAAGGATAGGAAGAGGGAACTTGGCACAACATACATGATAAACTTGCACAACAATCATGCATAACATGTTAGACTTGCACAACTTAGCATAGTGAACTTGCATATTACCATAAACATGCATAACATGTTAAACTTGCATAACTTAGCATAGTGAACTTGCATATTACCTTAATCATGCATAACTTGTCAAACATGCACAACTTGTCATTTTAAACTTGCATAAACATGCACAACTTGTCAAAACATGCACAACTTGTCAAAACATGCACAACTTGCCATTTTAAACTTGCATAACTTATTAAACATACAAATCATGGCTTAGCAAACTCGCATATGCATGCATAACTTATGAAACATGTAAAACATGGTATAGTGAGTTCGCATAAGCATGCATAATCAACAAAACTCACATAAATCTCAACTTTCACCACATATTAACTTTAGAGT
Source organism: Allium sativum (assembly GCA_030737875.1). Classification (NCBI taxonomy): domain Eukaryota; kingdom Viridiplantae; phylum Streptophyta; class Magnoliopsida; order Asparagales; family Amaryllidaceae; genus Allium; species Allium sativum. Next base: position 34,068,010 of record JASFAX010000020.1, on the reverse strand, counting down.
TTGTAAAGTGAAGGTAAGAGGGATTACAATGCTTATGCGGACTCAAATGAGTATAACAAATGCAAGAAACCCCTTATGCAACTAATTAAAACCCCCAAATGCAAGCAAACTTGATCAAGACTCCTCCTTTATGATGCCAATAGAAAAACAAGCCTTTAATGCAAGCTAAGGAGGATCATACAAGCCTAAATACCCTTATATGCATGGAAATCTCTTAGGGATTTGTTTAGGAATTGTATGAAGAGGGTGGAGGCCATGAGAGGATAGATTTTGGCATAGTTTAGTTACTAGGATGAATAATGAATGATTTAGGGTAGGTTAGGGTCTTATTTATAGATTAGGTTAGTGATTTGAACCATAGGATTAACCCTAGATTCAATTAGGGCCCTCAGATCCCGGAACTCTCTAGAAACAAGCCACAAGACCCAACCCCAATCAGAAATGGTGCACCAGGCTAAGCAGCCCGTGCACCCCCTGTCGACAGGGCTGTCGACAGGGCAGTCGACATGCCTAGACCCCTGTCGACAGGCCTGTCGACATGGGGTCCTGGGCGGGAATTTTTCCCGCCTGCCCAGTTTGCCCTAGCCCATGTTTTTAATTTCAAATTTAAATCTGTTTTTACTTAGAAATTTTCTGCAAACTTCAATGGGCCTTAACTGGGTCATACGGACTCCGATTTTCGAAAACTCGGACTCTATTTCGCGTATTTTTCCGAGACGAACGCAATGGCATAGCCCGTTTCCCTTGATTCACATTTTATAATTTAATTCTGCCTCAATTTATGTTATAACAGATTATTGAAAATACGGGTTGTTACATGTGGTGACCTGTGTAGTGCTGAACATGTACAGAAAAAAGGAAAGAAAACAGAAGAACGAGTAACATCAGTAATTGTTATTGAAATTATAGATACTTTGGGTTAGGTAGACCAATATTATATGTGAGTGTGGCCCTCGCTTTTGGTCCTTAAAGACATGGTGTGGTTTTCATGTACACCCTATCATCAAAAAGGAAAGATATTAGACATGTAGTTTGTTTTGTGTGTGCGTGAAAGGAAGTATTAATTAGTAAAATCACATTTCGTGCTAAGTGTCCAAAATTTCTTCTCATGTTTCTTGAGGTCCCGTACCTGCAAAAGTATACTTGTTGTCACACTAATAGAAATGCGATCATAGATCTCGCTCTGGGCCATTTCTAGATGTATGGAGATCGAGCATAGGTAGTTGAAACACCCCACGTTCATTAATGTCACTAATAATGGGAATGCATTAAATTCAGTGAAGCGTTATAGGTAAAAGATGCGGATAAACTACAAGAAAGACAAATAAAGAAGCGGAAAATAAAGTCATTTTATAAGCAGCTTAGTTCAGTCAAGCTTTTACAACAACTGACTCAATCATATTTAAAAGTATTACATAAAACTTCTGTCTTGATTCAAAAACTTCCAAGTATATAAGAAGCATAAAACATAGCAAAGTAGCATAAGTCCCCAATTTAAAGAGCAATTATAGCCATAGCCAAAGATAAGAGGTTCCAAGCCATACATCACAGAATCCCCGAGCTTGGAAAGAGAAACGGTCCAAACTAAGCTGAGCTATTACCTCCTTGACTACCTTTGGGGGGGGGGAGAATTGAAGAAAAGAAGATGAAAGAAAATAGGTCAGACATAAGTCTGTTAAGTCCAGTGATTTTTCAGCATGTAAACAAGATAAAGGACCATGTCATGAATAAACTGAAAATAGGACAATACCATAATACAAGATAACTTAAGACAAGATAAGGCAAGGTAAACTGAATGCGCTTCTACTCGTTCTCTTCTTCGCTACTACCCTGTTATCCTGATTTCTATGCACCGCCTAACTTGTGTCCCAACTAGTAATCAGTATAAAATGATAATATTAAAACGTGATCCCAATCCCCGTAATTGTGGTAGCCTTGAGGTGTACTACTAGTATGAGGACATTACCCAAAACAGCCTAATTGCCATGACGATGTTAGATGTACCCTTACTAACTTATCGATCAGCTCATACTTGTATTAATGTTCCATGTGTCTATGTCAATCAGCCCTCTCTTGCGTGTAGATACCGTGTGCTGGTCCCACCATAGGTGTATCAATCCTTATGATAGCAACCCGACACGATTCAAGATGCACGGTGTATAATTACTGGTAACCAGTGCTTGCTTTTTTCCCACTTCGGACTATGTGCACGCTCGTTAACCGTCAAAACCAACATTGACGTACCCCCTGCCGCTATTTTGACTGCTTATAATTAGCCCAGTAATCATGCCCTACCCTGCCTAGTTCACGGTACCATGATACATCTATGTGGGTTACTGCTAAAATGGGTCCCCATTCTACGGTTTCCTACTGGTTAAGTTTATGGGTCTATATATACAAATATTACCCACCTACACGAGATGTACTTAACCCTCCCACTGATTCAAGCATGTTTATTAACGGTTAAGTTTGTCGGCCTATATATACTAATATTACCCACCTATGCGAGATGTACTTAACCCTCCTGCTGATCAAGTCCATATGTATTATTGGTTAAGCTTGCCTTAACCATATCCACTTCGTTCATGTAATATTGGTTAAGTGTTGTCCATTTATGTTAACTTAACCCCACTCGTTCATAATGTTATATCGGTTAAGTGTTGTCCTTTTGTGTTACTTAACTCTATCATACATCGTGTTGTATATTGGTTAAGTGTTGCCTTCTTGTGTTACTTAACCCTACCATACATCATGTTATATCGGTTAAGTGTTGCCTTAGTTAACTTAACCCTACCATTTGTTTAATTAACAAGTTGTACTGGTTAAGTTTTTCCTTAGTTAACTTAACCCTACCATTCTTAGCATGTCTTGTTCATTAGCATTGGTTGATTTATTAATGCACCAACCTCTTACATTAGATCTGTGTTGTTGCAGTTACTGGATGTGCTGGGCGTTTCCGAGTAGTTTTACACCACAACTCAATCTAACCTCGGGTTTCACTTGGGCATAATGCACTAACCTCTCACATTAGATAGGTGTTGCTATGGTTACTGGATGCACCGGGCGGTTTCGGGCAGTTTTACACTACAACTCAATCTAACCTCGGGTTAGGCATGTTCATCCTTTATTTAATTTACATATTCATCATTTATGTCAAGTTTATATGTAAATTATCCACAAGTATTGTCATGTCACATTTACTATTTAAATTATGTTCATAATTAATGGCATACAAATTATACCATTTCATTCTATTAATCATTTACATGATTATGATCCAATCTATGCGACTAGCATGTAATTTAATGTTTTACCCCAACATTTCCCCCCGTTATTCGTTCGCCTAATTTACATAGATTGTTAGGCTCGCAAATTAGCCTAACTCATAAACAATAGGGAAAAGAAAGGAACAGGTAGCATTCCAACAGCACAAAATAATATGAATCTAACTAAGCATGTGTAATACAATTTTTTCATGAACAATATAAACTTATTCAAGCATATCAATATGAAATTGTACTTGAGTTAGATCCAATTAACATAGATCTTATGCTTATGAACAGGAATTTACATAGATCTTAAACATATGTATTAACTTGGATCTAAACATGTAAGCATGTAGATCTAAACATATAAGAATATATGAACATAACTTAGTTTATGAACATGTACATAACATAAAAGAAAGCATGTAGATCTAAACATGTAAGCGTATATGAACATGACTTAGCTTATGAACATGTACATAACATAACATAAAACATCACCAAATTAATATACAATATGACAGGTCAAATTGCATAAATGATAATAGTCTCATAGGCATGGTTTATTTTAAATTTGTCGCGAGGATAAACATGAATCAGAATCACAATTAGGCACAGTTCTAGATTTGATTTATTTCATGTCATGACTTTTACATATTTAAATCTGAAATATAACCGAACTTACAGAAAAAGAAAAATTCTTGTATTCTGGAATCTGATTTTTGAATTTGTTAAGCTGTTCCTTTGATGAATGCTACTGATGTTCTTATAACCGATTTCTAGTTGAAGAAGATATTCTAGTTTTAATAAGAAGAAGGCTACACTAGTTCAGGGAGAGATAACATGAAGGCTTCATAGAATGTGTTTATGTGTTTTAGGTTTAGGGTTTGAGTTTATTATATAGAAGTCTAAGATTAATTCTAGCCTTTAGATTAGTCTAGGAGAAATCAGAGCCATCCAAACCAAAGAGATGTGTCACTCATCCAATCACAGTACGACATATAAGCCCTAGTACATCAGAATTCCTCACCGGGCTAATTAGAGAAGGCCACATCTGCTTAGACCTACAGAAATCGTCACAGGAATTGGACCTCGCAAGGGGTCTACCCCTCTTAAGAGGGGTCGACACCTATGTCTACACCCCTTATGGGGGGTCGACGCCTATGTCGGCCCCCTTTAAGAGGGTCGACACGATTTGAGCGGGATCTTTCCCGCTCAATCGTTTTTGACTTATTTTGGTTCTGGAGATGATTTTGTGTATATATATACTTCCTTGCGCGTATACAAACTTCTATGGCTTATAACTTCTTCATACATTGTCTGATTTACGCAAACTCGGACTTTATACCAAGCAGATTTCCAAGATGAACGCAATGGCATAACTTATTTCCCTTAATTCCCACTTTTAAAATTAAGTATTCTTTAATTTGTTATTTTAAAATTCACAGAAAATACGGGATGTTACATTCTCCCCTCCTTTAAAGGATTTCGCCCCCGAAATCTCTAAATTAAGAAGAATGTATCCTAACATCCAACTTCCATCTGCTCAACTATCAATCATAGGCATCCATTGTTCTTAAAAAGATTTCTAATGATTTCATGATCATATACATAGTGTGTGTACATGCCTTTATCTAATGCAAAATCATGTGGTCTATTGATTCAGTTGACCTCCTTAATGCGAATTATGTCAGTGCTATGAGTCTATCATATATGCAGTTATTCCTAATCGTACTTTATAACTTCTACATGAGTTCTGAATCATTCATACAAATGCAACATGCATATGATAACACATCAAGTTTAAATCCATATATATGAAAATTCACTCATGCATATGAAATATGGAGTGACGGAGTCGATCTAATGCCTAGTGTATGCGAATATGCATCCACGAGCAACCACTAGCAAACACTTACATCAACTTCCATCCACCAAACATAACATGTCTCAAATACATGTTTACATCCATAGGCATCTACCTAAGGATCGAGGATAGGACAGAGAGGATATACTTAAAGATAAAGACTAACAAATAAACTTTACAGAAAAAGAGAGATCAAGGATATACCCTCAAAAAGGGTAGGATGCGCGTATCTAGTCTTCAGTCTACTAAGTCGCATCTTTTTGAGATTCACTCCATATTGCTCTGACTCTCTTAACTTCACGATTGTGTAGCTTCTTAATATCTGTTTCCAGAATATGCGATGGAACTCATTTCACTATCGCCTCTTGTTCCACCTTTTCTTCATCTAGTATACTTGGCACTATAGCTTCTGCCGTGTCATGATAACATTTCCTCAAAAGGTCTTCCAAAACCCTATTCACCCTTTCTATCTGAGGATGATAAGCGGTGCTCAAACATGACTGTGTACTCATGGCTTCTTGCAAGCTTATTTATAAAGGTAACTAAAGTTCTCCTCTCTACTTAATTTATCCATTGCATCAGCTATCGGAGAGTCTTTTCTTTGTGAAGTCCCTATATAATTCAAAAGCGTATGTATTACTCCTAGCGATGCGACTACTAACTTAATCGAAGGTTTTAAAATCAAAGTTTGATATGTATTCTAAAGTTTTCCTTTTCACATAAAGAGGACTTGCATTCAAACTTTTTCTTCTTAAGGCAACTGCTACGACCTTACCCTTACGTCAAAATGGCACCTAGTCCCGTGCCGCATGCATCCGTGAATACCGTAAGCCTTTTACTACCGTAAGGTAAAAGTAAAATCTGGGACCGTTGCAAGAGCCCTGTTCGATTGTTGGAAAGCGACATCACAACCAATATCCCAAACAAAGGTAAGATTCTTCTTCGTTAATCCAGTAGGTGGGGCTAATACCATCGCGAAGTTCTTAATGAACTTCCTATATTAGCCTGCTAGTCCAAGAAAGCTTCTTATTTATGTTGCATTCCTTAGGACCTTCCAATCTTGCACCGCGTGCGGGATTTACTGCCATCCCTTCCTTGGACACCACATGTCCCAGAAACTTTACTTCTTCTCTCCAAAAATGACATTTTGGAGAACTTCGCCTTAAGTTGATGTGCTCGAAGTCTATCCATGACTTCTCTTAAATGCAAAGCATGTTTTCCCTTTTTCTTTGAGAAAATCAAGATATCGTCCACGAAGACTACTAAAACTTACTAAGGAACTCCCTAAACACCCTACTTATCAGGTTAACAAAATAAGCAGGTGCATTCGTCAAACCGAAAGGCATGATGAGCTACTCAAAGAAACCGCCGTGGGTTCTAAAAGTAGTAATTTCTATACTGTCCTCAGCTACCCTTAGCTAATGAAATCCTGTAGCCAAATCTAGTTGTGAGAAAATATACGCACCTATAAGCTAGTCAAACAAATCATCTATTCTTGGAAGTGGGTGCCTATTTTTCTTAGTCACCTTGTTTGATTCCCTAAAATCCATGCATAAACGAAGTGAACCATCTGCCTTAGTAGCGAACACTACTAGAGCACCCCATTCAAAAATACTTTGCCAAATAAACCCCTTTCCAAGCAACTCTTTAACTTGCTTGCTGAGCCCTTCCTTTCCCTTGGATTCATGTATCATACAGGTAATACAACTGGCTTTGCATTGTCAACTAGACATATGCGGAAGTCTATCTCGCGTTTTAGAGGACAAACCCCTAACCTAATCAAAACATCTACGCACTCATGTACTACTCCAACGGATCGCAAATCTTCGATAGATGCATCAAGTGACTCTAGGTAGCTAAGCCAAACTGATCCCTTACGATCACATGAAATCTCGACGGTATTCTCGAAGAAAGTCAAAAGTCTAACTACCCTCGTTTCACAATTACTAGCTAACCAATCCATGCCTAGAATCAACCTATAGCCCATGAAACCAAAAAAACATAAGCATTGCACTTAAACTCAATACTTAATATAGTTATTTTCAAATCCTCACAAACCAAAGATAAATGAGTCGAACCACCAATTGGATTTGAGAAAATAACGAGATCTTCTACTATACAAGCACCAAGGTGCAGAGACTCAACTATGGAAGCAGATATAAACGATTGTGAAGCGCTAAAATAAAAAAGAGTACTAACAGGATGATCAAAAATAAAAACTAGACTTTTTCAACAGAAACTTTACTACCTATCCCTCAGGTATGCTGGCAGTGAGAGCATGCACTTGCCCTCCTGAAAATCCTGTCCTTTGTTCTTGCCCTTGTCCTTAGTTATATGACCCGTTATACCATAATAACGACACTTCCTCTTGTCTTAGAATTTTCTATTCTTTCCTCCTCTGTGAACCAAGTACATATCCATGAGTTTCTCATCCTAGGGTTGTGCTCCTTAGCCAAACTCCCTCATTCTCATCTTAGCCATCCTTGTGTGGCTTGTTGACAAGTCTCTTGAAAGCTGCCTCCATCACACAGAATACACTTCAAAGCTTGAAAGAAAATTAGCAGTAGGTGAAACTACTGCGGCTATTTGGAAGTTGGGCACTTCTTCGCCCTTTGACAGGTATTGTAGTCTGATCAAGCCTACGGAACCATGTCGCGATGAGGTTACCTATCAAAAAGCTAGGATCTCCAGAGACTCAGTAAAGAAGGAAAACAAGGATACAAACAGAGGATCAAAAGATAGTGCATATGGCCTTGGGGAATATGCATTTGAAGCAAAACTTTTCTTCAGAAAATGTTTCTTTTAAAACCGTCTTGAAAAAAAATTTCAAATCTTTTATCTGATCCGGTAACCTTGAGCGCTGATACGAAGTGAAACACCCAACGTTCATTAATGTCACTCACAAAGGAAATGCAATAACTTCAGTGAAGCGTTATAGGTGGGAGATGTTGATAAATTACAAGATAGACAACTAAAGCAGCGGAAAATAAAGTCATTTTATAAGCAACGTATTTCAGTCAAGCTTTTACAACAATTGACTCAATCATACTTAAAAGTATTACATAATCTTCATTCTTGATTCAAAAACTTCCATGTATATAAGTAGCATAAAACATAGCAAAGTAGCATAAGTCCCGAAATTAAAGTGCAATCACAGCCATAGCTAAAGATAAGAGGTTCTAAGCCATACATCACAAAATCTCTGAGCTTAGAAAGAGAGATGGTCCAAACTAAGCTGAGTTATTCGCTCCCTGACTACTTGCAGAGGGGGATGGGGGAAACAAAAGAAAAGGAGATGAAAGAAAATAGGTCAGAAATATATCTGGTAAGTCCTATGATTTTTCAGCATGTAAACAAGATAAATGATCATGACATGAATAAACTGAAAATAGGACAATACCATAAAACAAGATAACTTAAGACAAGACAAGGCAAGGTAAACTGAATGCGATTCTACTCTTTCTCTACTTTGCAATTACCCTTTTATCCTTATTTCTATATCTATGCACCACCTAGCTAGTGTCCTAACTAGTAATCTGTATAAAATGATAATATTACAATTTGATCCCAATCACCACAATTGTGGTAGCCATCAGGTGTACAGCTAGTATGAGGACCTTACCTCTATCATCCTAATTGCCATGAAGATGTTAGTTGTACCCTTATTACCCTATCGATAGGCTCCCTACTTGTATTAATGTTCCATGAGTCTGTGTCAATCGGCCCTCTCTTACGTGTAGATACCTTGTGCTGGTCCCACCATAAGGTGTATCAATCCTTATGATAGCAACCCGACACGATTCAAGATGCAAAGTGTATAACTACTGGTACCCAATGCCTGATTTTTTTCCCACTTCGGAGTACGTGCATGCCCGTAAGCTGTTGGAACCTACACTGACGTACCCCACTGCAATTTTGACCGCTTATAATCAGCCCTGTAATCGTACCCCACCCTGCCTTGTTCATGGTACCATGATACATCTATGTAGGTTACTACAGAAATGGGTCCCTATTACTTCAGTTTCCTACTGGTTAAGTTTGTGGACCTATATATACAAATATTACCCACCTATATGTTCAAGCATGTTTATTAATGGTTAAGTTTGTGGGCCTATATATACTAATATTACCCACGTACACGAGATGTACTTAACCCACCTACTGATCAAGTCAATGCATATTATTTGTTAAGCTTGCCTTAACCCGATCTGCTTCGTGCATGTAATATTGGTTAAGTGTTGTCCATTCATGTTAACTTAACCCACCAGCACATCATGTTGTATTGGTTAAGTGTTTTCTATTAACTTAACCCTACTCATTCATAATGTTATATTGGATAAGTGTTGACCTCTTGTGTTACTTAACCCTATCATACATAATGTTATATATTGGTTAAGTGTTGCCTTCTTGTGTTACTTAAGCCTACCATACATCATGTTGTATCGGTTAAGTGTTGCCTTAGTTAACTTAACTATACCATTTGTTTAATTAACATGTTGTACTGGTTAAGTGTAGCCATAATTACCTTAACCCTACCATTCTTATCATGTCTTGTTCACTAGCATTAGTTGATTTAGTAATGCACCCATCTCTCACATTTGATCTGTGTTGTTGCAGTTACTTGATGTGCCGGGCGGTTCCGGGCAGTTTTAAACCACAACTCAATCTTACCTTAGGTTAGGCATGTTCATCCTTTATTTAATTTACATATTCGTCATTAATGTCAAGTTTATATGTAAATTATCCATAAGTGTTGTCATGTCACATTTACTATTTAAATTATGTTCATCATTAATGGTATACAAATTATACCATTTCATGCTATTAATCATTTACATGATTATGAGTCAATCAATGCCATTAGCATGTAATTTAATGTTTTACCCCAACATTTCCCCCATTATTAGTTCGCATAATTTACAACGAACATTATGCTCGCAAATTAGCCTAACTCATAAACAAAAGGGAAAATAAAGGAACATGTAGCATTCCAACAGCACAAAATAATATGAATCTAACTAAGCATGTGTAATACAATTTTTTCATGAACAATATAAACTTAATCAAGCATGTAAATGTGAACTTGTACTTGAGTTAGATCCAATTAACATAGATCTTAAGCATATGAACAGGAATTTACATAGATCTTAAACATATGTATTAACTTGGATCTAAACATGTAAGCATGTAGATCTAAACATATGAGCATATATGAACATAACATAGTTTATGAACATGTACATAACATAACATAAAAGCAAGCATGTAGATCTAAACATATAAGCATATATGAACATGAATTAGCTTATGAACATGTACATAACATAACATAAAAGCATCACCAAATCAATATACAATATGATGGGTCCAATTGTATAAATCACAATTGTCTCAAAGGCATAGTTAATTTCATATTTTTCACAAGGATAAACATGAATCAGAATCACAATTAGGCACAGTTCTTGATTCGATTTATTTCAAGTCATGAATTTATATATTTAAATCTGAAATATAACTGAACTTTCAGAAAAAGTATAGTTCTTGTATTTTGGAGTCTGATTTCTGAATTTGTTAAGCTATTCCTTTGATGTATACTATTGATGTTCTTCTAATTGATTTCTAGTTAAAGAAGATATTCTAGTTTTAAGAAGATGGAGGCTATGCTACTTCAGGGGGAGACAGCATGACTGCTTCAGAGAATGTGTTTAAGTTTTTAGGTTTATGGTTTGAGTTTAGAATATAGAAGTCTAGGATTAATTCTAGCCTTTAGATCAGTCTAGGAGAAATCAGAGCCATCCAAACCAAACAAATGTGTCACTCAGCCAATCACAGTGCGACACATAAGCCCTAATACATCAGAATTCTTCACCGGGCCAATCAAAGAAGGCCACATCCGCTCAGAACTATAGAAATTGACACAGGATTTGGATCTCGGAAGGGATCCATGCCCCTTAAGGGGGGTCGACACCTATGTCTACACCCCTTAAGGTGGGTCGACACCTATGTCGATTCCCCTTTAGAAAGATCGACACCATTTGAGAGGGATCTTTCCAGCTCACTAGCCTTTGACTTATTTTGGTTCTGGAGATGATTTTGTGTTTTTATATATATACTTCCTTACGCGTATACAAACTTCTACGGCTTATAACTTCTTCATAATTTGTTTGATTTACGCAAACTCGGACTCTATCCCATGTATAATTCTGAGACGAACGCAATGGCGCGATTGTTTCCCTTAACTACCACTTTCAAAATTAAGTAATTCTTTAATTTGTTATTTTAACATTCACAGAAATACGGGGTGTTACAGTAGTGCTCGTGGGGGGTCTTCCTCAGCTAAGGAATCCCATGGAACACCATGAATCAGGCCAATCGCTTTCTATCTTGGGCAGTCCGGAGTTTGTCCCAAGTAGAGTGAAGGCGTAGGACTTCACGATTCATCCGATGGGAGGCTCTCCCATCGTTCATTCTAGATATGAGCGCAGGCGTCGTTGTAAGCTCGGATCATTAGCCCGTAGGGTCCGATCCGGGCCGTGGGCTATGCTTAAGCTGTTAGGGCTTAGGGGAGAAAACAATTTGAGGTCGTTCTCGATCCTGCGCCAAGATACAACCAGCACCTGTAGCCAGGTGAGAAGTTTGCATCACACAAGCTTGGCTGTTGGGTGGTCCTAATTCCTGTGACTTGGGTATGGAACGATTTACCCTTGGTCTTGGTGCGAGGCCGATATTCAGGTTAATGATTATTTATACTCGGCCACTCTACGGGCCATGTGCTCGAGTAGTGATGTCGGGTCCCATGTTCGAGGGGTTGATTGATGCAAATGGTGTTTGTCCTCGGTGTTGGTTCGAGGTTTGGATGGCGATATCGGCTCCCGTGCTCGGGGTGTTGATGCGGCAATCGAGAGTGCCTCCGGTAGAGCTTTTGGTCGTGTCCCCAGTTAACTGGAGGGTTGTTAGAGATTAGAGGGAGGAAGATGGATTTGACAAAGTGGCAAGTAATGGTGTCTTAGGGAAAATGCCTTGTTTTTCATTTCCTGTTTTGCTTTTGATGAGTGGGGTAGAGGTAGCTATGAGTTTTAAACTAATATCTCTAATAACAATGTAGAGCTCACTGCGCCATGAAATTTGTGGTCTTATTGAGTCAGGGGGACGATCTTGAGGGATTAGTTGTTCGAGGTCCTATTAAGTGGGAATCTTTGATGAGCGTGGAGTGGATTGGAGATCCTATGGAGTAAGAATCTTCGATGAGCGTCGAGAGGCTTGGAGATCCCACGTAGTGGGAGTCTTCGATGAGCGTCGAGTGGCTCGGATATCCCGTGCAGTAGGAGTCTTTGATGGGCGTTAAGTGGCTCGGAGATCCCATGCAAATGAGTTTCTCGATGTTGTCCTGCAAGTGGCAAAACATATTCGCATTGTATCCATGGATGTTGTAGAACTGATAATATCCTGTAGAGTCCCTTTGTGCGCTCGTCGGACTTTCAGGTCTTCACCTTTTGCATGGTTGGGAATTGCAGGTCATAAGATACGAGGGTGTTATTGAGAGCAGTATAGCTGTGGAAAAACGGAAGTTGAAGATGCTCCCTTTTATTGTTGTGACAACCTTTGACATTGCCGACATGAGCAAGATTGCGCAAAGCGATGGAATTAGATTCATCCGAGCTCTAGAATTCGTCTCGAGTCAGGATGTTGAGGTGTGATGCTCGATTCCTTCGTGTTAAATTTCGACATAGGAAGTAGTCGGCATTCGTGCAGAAGATCTCCCGAATCTTTGATTTCTTTTGATCAATCCATGCTCTATGTTCGGATTCGGGTGGTATGCCCTTCGTAAGGTGGACAAGTGCGATTTGAGGAGTAGGTTTCTCAACTTCGTCCAAGGCGGTGTTAGGTCTTTCGAGGTAGTCTTTAAGAGTTTCACTAGTGGATTGGTAAATGTTTGAGACCAACTTGTTGTCTTTGGACATTGCGACATGCACCCTGAATTGCACTACCAAACTTCTGGTGAGTCGATTGAAAGTTGAGATGGTTCAAGGCGGGAGTCGTGCGAACCATGATAAGGCCGTCTTGGGTAAGGAAAGGGAAGCACTTGCAATTTATGGCATTAGTGGAGTGTAATGAACTCATGTAACATTTGTGGAGGATAATTAAGCTTTGAGGACCATGGCTTCCTTGAGCAAGGAGTGAGTTTCGGTATGTCGAAATGCTTGCACCATTCGGTATTAAGGACAACCGAAGTAAATGGGTTACACCTCATATTGGTTGCCTGATGTTGTTGGCTTTCCCCTGCGATCCCGTTATGATCCTAAGATCATGTTGCCAATAATCAGCGGCTGGTTTCCTCCCGCATTATCAAGGTCATGATACAGTTGAGGAGTTTGGAGCCTAGCTCATCTTCTTGAAGGAATTTTTTTTTGATATGTGAGTATCCAACCTCGACTGCATGATTCTAAGGAGGTTGGTCATGGTAAAATTGGGCATAGTTGGAATCTGGAAGCGTAGGACACAAGTCCGGAATCATAACAGTTTGACTCTGCCTAGTGGAGGTTTGAGCGTTATTCTCTTGGTTGAGATTAGGTGTTAGTCGTGTCGTTATAGAATGCTATTCATGGCATGGTGAAGTGGCTTGGCCACTAGGCTTTATGTATGATCCTAGCGAAGGGAATACTCCTCAAGTGTGTTTACGACGAGTTGTTGGAATTCCCTTGCATATCTTTTACGATCCTTCATACCATGTCGAGGAGATATGTCGGGTACGGATCTTCCAATGGAAATTTATTAGTTCCATGAAATTTTGGAGTTCTTTTTCGGGGACATCTTCTGTGGCACACATCCGACTCGCTATCTTCCATGTCATTGACATCGATGGTCTGATTTTGGTTTGGCTAGCGAGGCTGAGCTGGCTAGTGTGGATTCTGGTCCGGATGTACTTGGCCGAACGGGCTGTTAGAAGAATAAGCCCCTTGTTCTGAGTGGTGACAATAGGTATCTATCGAGCAGGGGGTCGGTTACATGGACCCAGTTCATCATTGATAATCAACCAGGAGCGGTTACGGTATTGTGTCCCCGGGTGCAAGTGATGGTGGTTCGATCACCATTTCTATTTCCTTCGCTGTTAGTACGAGCGTTGGAGCGGGCAACAACATTATTGATGAGATTGAACCTTCTTCTTCGATTTGGGCCCCTTAAGCTGAAAGAAGAGGTTTCCGAGACCATACGCTATGGTCGGGCGTTGTTCCAAGAAAGTTGAAGTCATACGACGATGCGTTAACTTTCTCGAAGTTGGCGCATAAGGTAGATAATATTCTTCACCGCCTGGTTGAGTTCGAGTGCTGTATTCTCATACTTATTACTAAGTGCGCGTATCTACGCTTTAGTCGCAGAAGCTTCGGAGTTCACAGGTGTAAGCAGATTTGTTTCCGTCAGGTTCTCTGAATCTTGCTGCTGCTGAGAAGTACTAGAATCAATTGCAACATACAGATGAGCATTTGATTCTTTGGTCATTTAGCCATCGTAAGCAGACTGGGCCATAGGTTATAGAAGGAACCTAAATCGTGTCGAAGTCGAGATGGAAATTTGCAATAAAGAAACAAATCTGAGTGCTCTCAAAAATGCGCTACAACTTGTCGTGAAATGGGAGATGTCTCGTTGACCACGTCTCTAGACTAACTCCCTAATTTGCTCGACTTAGATTTGAAACACTGCTTGGTTTCTCCCAATCTCCGAGTAAGCGCGAGAAGTTGCGCTAGAGTGACTGAAGCCTTGGTAGACCGGAGATTATTCACATCAGTAGTGGTCAAGTTGTCGGAAAATGGTCGCTAGTGGACCAGATTGCCTTGATTATCGTTAGATGGTCCGGCAGTGGTAGATTTTCCCTTTCTCGCCATTGTCGAGAAGTTTGCTATGTGGACAAGATGGAATTCGAGTAGGGTACACAAACTTGTAGTCGGGAATCGGTGGGGAAAATCGGTTTGGTCGTGTTTGATCAAAGGTATTGGTTGATGGAGGCTGAGCGCCCAAGTCTTCTCGAAGGCGGAGAATGTCTCGTTGATCATAGGGTTGAAGCCGTTGTGTTAATTCGATGTCCTAGTGGATTTTATCGACAAGGCATCGTTGAGACTCTCCCAACTCTGATTTTGTAGCATGGCCGAGGGATCCAAGGAAAACAATATCATCTTAGTCCTTTTTCATCGAGCTGGCTTGGTGTCAAGCTTCCTTGCTGAGCAAGAGTCGCTAAGGAGTTGCTGATGTTGTAGTGTGGCCGAGGGATCCAACGAAAACATAGTCGAGGCACGTGGTCCGGAGGAGGTCGAGTCGAAGCTCGGGGTCCGAAGGAGGCCGAGTTGAGGCTCGGGGTCCAAGGGTGGCGGAGTCGAGGCTCGCGGTCCTAGGGAGGCAAAGTCATGGATTGGGGTTAGAGGGAAGATGAGTTGATGCTTGGGGTTAGAGACAAGCGAGCCAAGGCCTTCTTCTTCTTCTTCTAATGACCAATGCCATGTCCACTAGTCATGGAGAAGAAGATGGTGATTGCTAATGGCGTTTTAGAGCTTCGTGAAGTCCAAAGGTTGGTTGATGTCCAAAAGCATGCTTGAACCTTCATGAATATGCTCATGGTTCCAAGCAAATTCATCTTCTCATGTGTATGATGAAGGGAGGTGCCTAGGATGCCTTGGGGAAGAATGTGGAAACCATTAAAGCTTGAGAGAGAGAGAGAGAGCCTAGAACCCCACTTTTATTAGTTGGAAGTATGGGGGTATTTGTAGTGGAGCGGTTAGGTGAGGGTAGGTGGGAGTTGTAGGAAATGACAAACAAATGCCAATTTTCGCACCCTAGAGGAGAGTGCTCTAGAAAGCTTGGATCCCTCCTCATGCCCTGGAAATTCGTACTCCATGCCAGGGGTATGAAGTTCTACCCGATAGGGTACATAATTCGTACCCCTTGGCGGTACGAAATGCATACCTGGTGAGGTACAATATTTGTACCCTAGGTGGTACGAGACTCGTACCCAATGGGGTACGAGTTCATGTTGTTTGGGGATGGGGGAATTAGAAGTAGAGGGGCAAGACAATACGGATGTGGCCTAGTTTTGAGGAATAAGAAGACACAGAAGTTGTTGGTCGAATCCCGACTTTAAGTCGATATTATGATTCTGGGCAACACACTTGTTGGCATAAATCAGATTAATCGCCGTCGTGACTGTGGAGCCTCTGACCCACAAAGGCACTGCACCCAAACCTGCTGACGGCTTTCCTTCGGCTTGGCTACAGATGGATACTAGTGGATGTCACATCCAAGGGATACGACATTCTGCTTGTGGCCCAACACGAGACTTCAAGTACTGGAACCATGACTTGCTTGATACGACCACAAAAACCTTAGTGCATTCGCTAGACTCGTGACTTGTACTGTTCGAGAGCGGTCTTGGTGAGCCGCGACGACTATCCCTGTGTAATCCTTTCTTAGGTTGATCCCTGAGGGTGTTGGAAACACTACTGGGCTGTAATTTTACACGATATGTTGAGTCGAGCGTGTCTTGTGTACTTTTGGGAGATGGAAAAGACCCGTCAACAGTTACTCTCTAACAATATTGAAATGGTTGCTCGATCTTGCTAACTCTTCAGCTTGCAGCTTCTATTTGGCAAACTCACGATTGTTCTCATCGTGAGTTTGAGGAGAGATGATAGAGAATATGCCAGAAGGTATGCTGCCTTTATTCAGTGATAGAGAATATGCTAGAAAATATGTTTCCTTTATTTCATTGTATTGATTTGGGTATATATTTGGTATAGAATTCTTCATTACAATAGACCCAAAATATACCCTAGAATATTCTTATCTAGAATATTCTTTTAGACAAGAACAAACTATGTATAAATAGAGACAAGGATTGGAAATGTAAGAAAGTATATTTTGTAAAATCAATCAATAAAGTAATAACAATGTAGACCTTTTATGTTTTACCCTGTAATCTCTCGCTTTTTTGTTGATCAAATTCCAACATGGTACCAGAGCTTGGTTATACAGAGAAATAGAGAGAGGGTTACTAGTAACACGCGAAACATAACAGTGGTATGATCATATGTGTGTTTTAATTGTTGTATGATTGTTTTTATGAATTAACAATGTTGAACTTATCATAAAATTTGCTTGATTCGTAAGTATCAAAGTTTTGACTTTATCATACCTTCCTTCCTTTTAATCAAATTTTTTTTTACTGATTGACGAATCAATAATACGGTTTTAATGACAATTGATTTAATGAAATCAATTTATAAGTAAATTTGTTGAGATAATTTTATTCTAGTTTTGATCTTTTGACTTGGATATAAAATCAGAACTTTTGAATATATTTTTGGTTGTATAACGCAAATATGCATTGATATACATGTGTATGACATGATATGATTAGATGCACTTAGTCATTAACAAACTCATCCTATGTTTATAATGGTATATGTAATTGTATATATGTGATCATACTACAATTTTTTTAGATTACAGAAAATATGATTTTCTACTTTGATTTTATACTATTTATTTTTATGTGGCTTCCTAGAATATGTGTGTGTATGTATATACGTACCATTATATTTAATGGCTTCAACATGTTCGAATGAACGCCTGTATCTACCATTTGAGTTCCACGGCATCTTAAATGACAATTAAATTTAGAAGAATCTATACAAGATTGATACAAATTTGAACTTGTTTCACAGCAAGACATATATATATATACACACGCATATTATTTGAATCTTAATATGTGCAAGCCTTGGAATATAAACAAATGAATATATATGAACGCATACTTTATTAGTTGTGTATTCAATAAAATGTTCTTTATAATATATATATATATACACATATATAATGTAACACCTCGTATTTTTAAGTATAATTAAAAATGAAATAAAATATATGAAAATATGCTTATGATAGGTAAATAATGGTGATGCATAAGAAGAATTAATTAATACATGAAAGAGAAGAAAAATTAGTTCGATAACGGTGTGTGTAACGGAAAAGATAGTAAAATGAGGATAATTAATTTAAGAATCAGGAATTACGTAAAATGGATATCACCATTGCGTTCCTCTCGAAATTTTACATGAAATAGAGTCCGAGTTTTCGAAAATTGGAGTCCGGATGAAGTTATGGCCTGTAAAAGTTTCAGAAGGTTTCGGTCAGCATAGAACTGGGCAGGTCGACCTGGGGGCCAGGTCGACCAGGGGGTCAACCTGGGAGTCGACCTCCCCCCTGGGGGTCGACTATAGTGTCGACCTCCCCCCCCTACAGGTCGACCGGGTCATCCTGTTTCGGTCCAGAACACGTTTTTGAAGCCAAGGGACGATTTTTGATGGTCCGGATTGGTTTTAGGGTTAATCTAATGGCTGAAATGAATTGCTACACCTATAAAAACAACCTAAGACCTAGCCTTCCCTACACACAATTCTATTCTTCTTCTTCTCTACCTTTGTTCTAAATAAAAATAAAAATGGCGTCGCTACTCTGTTGGAATCAAAACTAGAAGCCAATCAACATCAACCTAAGCAACTCAACTCAAATTAGAGATTAAAGCTTCTTCAACGATTCTACAACAACTAAAGTTCTTTCTTTAATCAAACTAAGGCAGGTGCAGTTATTTTCTGATATAAACTTTAATCATAATTGTGACATGATTGTAAATCTGGATTTGAGATTGTGTATGTTCTGATCTATTTTATTCTGTATCTCTTCTTCTTTCTGTTCTATAGCCAGGCTACTACGAGCCTGCGCCAATCTCCTAAGAGATTAACGCACGAACGCGAAAATGTTTGGGACAAATAATGAATGTGGAATAATTGGACATGGCTAATTTGTGATTGATTTAAGAAAAAGGACATAGGTTGTAAACTAGATTTAGATCTATGCATATTCTGTGAATTGGAAGAAGAGGAACCATGGTATGTTAACATATGACTTGAGACAAAGAAAATATGGCTTAGGTATAAAGATTTACATTAAGGTAGGACATCTATTAAATGTAAATAAACACCTAAGTAAGGGATCTTTGGGATATATGACATGCATAGTAATTGATGGTTATATTTGGTATATGATCATAGTGTGAATCATGACAATTATTTAGGCACGCTTAGGCCAAATTTAAAATTAGGCAAGATATGTTTGTGAAACTTTAAGGAATGATTAAATCTGTTATATTTGCCTAATCTTCTAGTTCTGCTATATTGCTTAATCTGCTAGTTCTGTTATGTTGCTTAATATGCTAGTTCTGCTCTACTGCCTAGTCTGCTAGATTTGTTCATCTACCAAATCTGTCATCTGCCAAATCTGTTGAAAATGCTAGATCTGCTAGTTTGCTTAATCTGCTAAATCCGTTAAGTCACCTAATCTGAAAAATCTGTTATCTGCAATATCTGTTGAGTTGATATAATTAGTCCGCTATTGACATAATCTGAATTGGCTATAGTTATGAATAATTGACATGTATATTAGGCATGGGTATAAATGGTAAATCATTAATTAATTGGCCGCAAAGATAAACATGGCTAACTCGAGGTTAGAATGAGTTTGCGGCGTAATTCTGCCCGAAACTGCCCGGCATATTCCAGTGGTCGCAAACAATACGTTCTAATGGGAGAAGTTAGTCATAACATGCTTGAAACCCTAGGTTATACTCAGTTTGCGACAGAAACCTGCTCGGAACCAACCGGCTTAACCAGTAGCCGCAAACTGTCAGTCTAATGTGAGAGGTTTTGTAACACCCCACACCCGCTAAGGTCACTCACTAAGGGAATGCCTTAACTTCGGTGGAGCATTTTAAGTGAGTATAGAACATAAAATTGACAACAAGACAGATATAAATACTTGAAAATCTAAAACATCATTTCATAGCAGCAGAAGGTAAACATGTTTAGTTACAACACCATAAAGAGTCAAGTACTAAATATCCATCCCGATAAAAACATAAGTACATAATCCCACTACATAACAATAGCTATAAAAGAAAAGATAAGCTGGGATTTACATCACGGTCCAAGCTCCAGAAGATAGATAAAGAAGTCTGATCAAAGCCCACTAGTGCTAGGCCCAACCTGAGGACCTGAGGGGGAAAAAGATAAGAACAACGGGGTCAGACATAAGTCTGAGTGAGCCCTATAACTTTAACCACACAATTATTAAAGTAATTAGGGTATGATATAACTTGGTACGGGATGACTGGGGATAAATGAGTACACTAAGTAGCCAACTAAACATAAGGTGAACTAGGATAACAGTAAAGACGCATCTACCCACCCAAGGATAATTACTAACTGCACCACACCAGTCATTCCTACTTAAAGGTTGATCCCACCCAAGGACTTAGAGAATTTACCCAGTAGTTTCGTGTACCCCTAGCTGACTACATAGGTGCCGTCTGCCCCTATCTCCACTAGGTGTACCCACTACTCCCAAGCGATCGGCTCCCTACCGTAGATACCCGTGCTGGCCCCACAATGGGGTGTATCACTCCCCAAAGTGGCAACCCGATACAACAAATGGTGCACGGCTTATACCTACATGATGCAACAACGTCTTACCTACCAGCCCGGGTCCACACACGCCTATGAAACCCGTTGGACTCGCGTTGCCACCGCTAACCCGTTTTGGCCTCTTATAATCAAGCCCAGTACGTGTGTCCCGTCCTCGACATGAGTCGAGCCCAATAAGATACATATGGGTTACTGGTTGAAATGGGCCCCCACAAGCTACCACCTAAGCTTGTTAATTTATCTAGTGCATCCCACTTAACCCTTTAATCATGTTTAATTACATGTTTCCACTTGGTTAAGTATTCTAATCGTATTTTCTATTGCCACCCAAGGCAACCCACTAGATTTCCTCATGCCACCCAAGGCACTTACTTGATTTCCACATGCCACCCAAGGCACCCACTTAACCCCTCATGCTCCACTACATGCTTATCTGGTTAAGTGTTTCTTAATTGATTAAAAACGTAACCGTTGTAAAGACCTCTCACATTAGACTATCTTTTATAGCAGCTGGATTTGCCGGTTGGGTCCGGGCAGCCTTACGCCATAACCGAGTCTAACCTCGTGTCTATACACTTGTCACATATTTAGTTTGTGACTAAGACCTCTCACATTAGGCCAATCATTTGTAGCCGCTGGATTTGCCGGTCGGTTCCGGGCAGTCTTACGCTACAAAAGGGTCCAACCTCGTGTCTTAGTCGATTAATTACACCTAATTAATCACCCCCGAATTAATTTTCCCTAATTAATTCCAATTTTAACGATGTACATAATTGACTCAATTATGTCCATCACTTTATGGTATGCATAATCATACCAACTTCACACCATTTCATTAACATGTATATTAACCCCATCGTTCCCCACGTAATTCGCTAACATGACATAAAAGGGGAGATTCATCATAAATATAATGGGTTCAACTTGCATAGCATTAGCATCAACATGGGTTTAAAGGTGTCAACATACATATAGCATCAACCCAACAAGCATAATTAATCAACCCAAACTTGCATGAATCACATATGTCATAAGGAGGTTAACTTGCATAAGTTATTTATGTCATACAAAGGGGTAAACTTGCATATGTATGTATGACATACAAAGGGGTTAACTTGCATATGTATGCATATCATTCTAAGGTGTAAACTTGCACGTGTTACTTGCATATCATCAAACACCAAACTTGCATAACATGTCATATGTGAACTTGCATATAATCATACACCAAACTTGCATAACATATCATATATGAACTTGCATATAATCATACACCAAACTTGCATATCATGGTGTCATAATGGATCAATGTTTCTCATATGGCTTGCATAACTTGCATAACATCACAAACACATAGCACATGACTTGCATAACTTGCATAACATCATGAACATGTAGCATATGACTTGCATAACTTGCATAACATCATGAACATGTAGCATATGACTTGTATAACTTGCATAGCATCATTAACACATAGCATATAACTTGCATAACATGCATAACATCATTAATACATAGCATATAACTTGCATAACAAACATTGATCCACATTCATAGCCATAACCTCATTATATCCTATCATAATCATTTTAATAATTGGTCATTAAGGCTATAGAAAACTCACAACTTGTTGATTAGTACTCCTAAGAAGATGATTAAGTTGCTAGAGTTGATTTCAGAGACTATCTTCTTCTACAATTTGATGGAGGCTACTTCAAGTTGCATTTTGACGGCATGACGACATTGTATCTATTTTAGTATGAATTAGGGTAGTCTTAGGGTGTATTTATAGAGTAGTTAGGTGTTTTAGGCCATTAGATTAACCCTAAATTAGATTAGAGCCGTCAGATCACGTCCTAGCCACTAAAACACAGCCCAAAAGACAAGCTGGTGCACCCAGGTTACGTGGGCTCGACCTGGGAGGTCGACCCCCAGGTCGACCCTAGGGTCGACTCCCCAGTCGACCTGGGGGGGGGGGGGGGAGGTCGACTCCCCAGTCGACCCCCTGGGTCTGGCTGGAATTTTCCCGCCACATCTGAAAATTGAAAATTTTGTTTTTAAAACTGAATTTAAATTTCTGAAAACTTCTTTGGGCCTTATCTCGGTCGTACGGACTCCGATTTTCGAAAACTCGGACCCTATTTCACGTATTTTTCCGATTCCCCTGATTCAGATTTTTAAATTTAATTCTGCCCTGTTTTATATTATAGCTAGTTATTCAACATACGGGGTGTTACGTTCTCCCCTACTTAAAGGATTTCATCCCCGAAATCTCTAAGTCAAGAAGAGCGTATCCTACCAACCAAACAACCATCTACTAAACCATCAAACACTGGCATCCATTGTCCTTAGAGTTTCTAATGCTGTATGAACATATACAAAGAATGTGCGTATATATTCCCTGTCTAATGCAAAATCAGGCGGTCTACTGATTCAGTTGACCTCCTTAATGCAAACCATGATAGTGCTATGCATTCAATATGTATGCGAAAGAACCTTATCGACACATACTATTTCTACATGAGTGCACAATCATTCACCAAAATGTATCATCCATATGATAGCACAACCATTATACATCCATTAATATAGCTACCAACACACAATTTTATGCAATGTGCAATATGAAGTGATTGAGCCGATCTAGTGCCTAGAGTGTGTGTATATGCATCCACGAGCAACCACTATCAAACACTTGCATCCACACGCATCCATCAAACATAACATGTCTCAAACACATTTTTCAACCATAGGTTTACCCTATCTAAAGGTCAAAGGTACTAATGAGAGGGCATACTAAAGATAAGATAAGTACTAGACAAACGATAAAGGAGAAGTTAAAACACATACCCTCAAAAAGGAATGGGTATAATGAACGCATCTTCGCTTCTGTCTCCCAAGTAGCATTGCTCTCATCTTCTCCCCATTGCACTTTGACTAGTCGCACCTCTCTGTTCCTCAACTTCCTAATCTCTGACCCAAGGATGCGAGTAGGAGCTCGTCGAATAGTCGCATCACGCTCTACCTCCACTTCTTTTAGCAAGCTTGGCTCTACCACCTCTGCGGTCTCATGTAGGCACTTCCTTAAATGTGACACATGGAATACATCATGCACCCCACTAAGTCTCTCGGATAAATCCACCCTATATGCCATCCGTCCAATCCTTCCCTTAATAGGAAACGGCCCAACAATTCTTGGAGCTAACTTCCCAACGGACCCAAAGCGAACTACATTCCGTAATGGAGATACTTTGACAAAGACCATGTCCCCAACCTCAAACTCCAGATTCGTCCTCCTCTTGTCCGCATAAGATTTTTGCCTATCCTGCAATGCTTTCATCCTTCTTCGAATCAAGTCAATCTTCTCAGAAGTCTCCCTAACCATATCAGGCCCAAGCAAGATCTTATCCGTAGATTCCCACCAACATGTAGGTGATCGACAAGGCCTTCCATAAAGAGTTTCGAAAGGAGCCATACCAATACTGGACTGAAAGCTGTTATTATATGCGAACTCCACCAATGGAAGATGCTCTTCCCATGTAACTCCAAAATCTAAGATACAAAGCATCAAAAGGTCTTCTAGAACACGATTCACCCTCTCGGTCTGGCCGTCCGTCTGAGGATGATATGCGGTGCTCAGACACAATTGAGTCCCCACTGCTTCTTGCAAACTTTTCCAGAACTCGCTAGTGAAGATAGGATCTCGATCACTCACTATGCTAGAGGGTACCCCATGCAATCGAACTATCTCTCGAAGATATACTGAAGCTAGCCATGGAGCAGTCCTCTTGCTCTTCACAGTTATGAAATGGGCGCTTTTAGTAAGTCTGTCTACCACAACCCAAATTCTCGTATTACCCTTTCTCGATCTGGGTAACCCGTCAATAAAATCCATCGAGACGCTATCCCACTTCCATTGCGGAACTTCCAATGGGTGAGGCAACCCACCTGGTTTCTTTTGCTCCGCTTTCACCTGTTGGCACACCAAGCATCTAGCGACATACTCGGCCACATCTTTCTTCATTCCGGCCCAAAAGAAAACTCGCCTCATGTCTTAGTACATCTTGTCCCCACCGGGATGAATGGTCTTCCTAGAACGGTGTGCATCATCAAGAATAGCCTTCCTCAAACCCTCGTCTTGCGGTACACAAAGTCTACCGTCTCTACACAAGCACCCCCTATCGTCAAGGGTGTACCTAGTCAAATGCCTGGACGACTCCCCCCTTATGAGCCTCTCTACCAACTCAACCAACTATGGGTCGTCCCTCTGTGCTTCTCCAATCCGCCCCAAAAGAGTAGGTCTGACCTCCAAGGATGCTAGCAAACCGGGTATATAGTCAACGGAAGGTCTAAAATCAAACATCGAAATAAATTCCAAGCTTTGTCGTTCCACGAACAATGGACTCAAGGACAACCTTTTTCTACTCAAGGCGTCTGCCACCACGTTACCCTTGCCAGGGGTATACGCTATCTCGAAATCATAGGATGCTAAGAACTCCATCCACCTTTGCTATCTCAAGTTCAAATCCTTCTGAGAAAACAAGTACTTCAATGATTTGTGGTCAGTGAACAATTCGAATCTCTCTCCCAGAAGATAATGGCGCCAAATCTTAAGCGCAAAAACAATAGCGGCCAACTCTAAATCATGGGTAGGGTAATTTTTCTCATGTGCTCTCAACTGCCTTCCACCATAGGCTATTTGTAACACCCCACCTCCGCCAGGGTCACTCGCAAAGGAATGCACTAGCTTTGGAGGGGTATTATTGGTAAACATGCATAATGATATAGCAAGGCAGGACATGACATATATATATGTAAATAACAGAGTAAGTAAATAAAACAGCGGAAGATTTTTAAACCATTTCAAAAACAAGTCTGGTACATCAAAATGTCAATTTCCCAAATAAACAAGTCTAGTACATGAAATAACATCATCTGAAACTGAAAAAGAAAACATAATAGTAGCTATCCCCAAAGTGGAAGAAACCATAGCAAGCCCAAGTCCAAAGCGTACATGAGCTATCCAAGAAAGCAGCTAAGATCCAAGCTAGGCTCCTGTATTCCCTCCCTGAGAACCTGGGGGGGGGGGGAAACGGAAGAAAAGAGGCGAAACAAAACAGGTCAGTCAAAAAGACTGAGTAAGCCCTGCTACGATCAGTCTATAAACTAGTAAAATTAACATCATGATGGGAACTGAGACGATCATAGATAACAACATACTGGCATGATAAATTTACCACAAGATAGATAGAGGTGTCATCGCATAAACAAAGTTAAGTTTTTGCACCACGGTGTACTAGCAAACCAACATAACAGGTATTGATCCCTTGGCCCAAGCTTTGGTCCAATAACATGAGGTGACCTTAATACAAGGTCCAGCCCAACGGTCTAGTCGATCGGCTCCCTATAAACCTAACACGTCAAGTGTTGGTGTCCATATGGCCCACGCATGGTTGTAGTTAGACTGTGCTGGGTCCACCTTTGGGTGTATCAAGCCCTCGGATGTCGCCCCAGACACTTAAGCAATAATGCACAGCCCTAACCTACTGGTACACGTGCCTCGAGTTTGTCCAACATCGGACTACGTGCACGTCCGTAGCCCGCCGGACCCGCACCGCTGTACCACTCGGCCATCGCCCTTTGGTCGCTTACATCCTCCAGTAATCGTGCCCCGCCCTAGCCTAGCCTCTAGGGTTGTGAATGATACCAAACTGGGATCACTGTTAGAACAGACCACGTTGCTAGGGTTTTCTAAGAAGGTTAAGTGTGATTTAACCTTTCACTAACCATGGATTAAATTAGTTAAGTGTAATCAACGGTTCACCACTTAACCCCATCCAATCCCTTGTATTCCCAAATTGATTAAATTGGTTAAGTGTAACTTAACCCCATTTTCATCCCTTGAATCCCCAAATTGGTTAAGTATTAGTGGACCCTGACTTAACCCTAATCATGAGGCCTTAATTAACTTAATGCACCTTAACCTCTCACATTAGACCTTGTTGTGGTTACTAGTTAGGCCGGGCGGGTCCGGGTAGGTTTACACCACAACTTAGTCTAACCTCGGGTTTTTGGCACCACATGACCAACTTCTCACATTGGGTCCTATTGTTTGTAGCCACTAGTTAAGCCGGTCGGTTCCGGGTAGAATTACGCTACAAACTCAACCCAACCTCGAGTTGGCCACACTTTTGTTTTCTAAGTGTCATGTCCACTTTATTTCAAACACATAATTACAAGTTAACAATTGCTTGGGTAGACCTAACTTAATAGGTAAATTCCCAAGGGGTAGACCTAACTTAATAGGTAAATTCCCAATCGTATATTTTCATGTATTTTAAGTTTACCCCAAACCCCCAACGTCATTCTATCGCTTACATATTCGTAGTAACGCATAAAGGATAGGAAGAGGGAACTTGGCACAACATACATGATAAACTTGCACAACAATCATGCATAACATGTTAGACTTGCACAACTTAGCATAGTGAACTTGCATATTACCATAAAACGTGCACAACTTGTCAAAACATGCACAACTTGTCATCTTAACTTGCATAAGTATGCATAACTTGTCAAACTTGCACAACTTGTCAAAACATGCACAACTTGTCATTTTAAACTTGCATAAGTATGCATAACTTGTCAAACATGCACAACTTGCCAAAACATGCACAACTTGTCATTTTAAACTTGCATAAGTATGCATAACTTGTCAAACATGCACAACTTGCCAAAACATGCACAACTTGTCATTTTAAACTTGCATAAGTATGCATAGCTTGTCAAACTTGCACAACTTGTCAAAACATGCACAACTTGTCATTTTAAACTTGCATAAGTATGCATAACTTGTCAAACATGCACAACTCAATAAACATACATAAACCCCAACTTTCATCACACATTAACCTTATAGTTTCTAAAATGAGGGTAAGAGGGCTTACTATGCTTATGCGGACTCAAATGAGTACAACAAATGCAAGAAACCCCTTATGCAACTAATTAAAGCCCCCAAATGCAAGCAAACTTGATCAAGACTCCTCCTTTGTGATGCCAATTGAAAAACAAGCCTTTAATGCAAGCTAAGGAGGATCATACAAGCCTAAATATGCTTGTATGCATGGAAAATCACCTAGGAATTAAATTAGGAATTGTATGAAGAGGGTGGAGGCCATGAGAGTTTGGATTTTGGCATAGTTTAGTTACTAGGATGAATAATGAATGATTTAGGGTAGGTTAGGGTCTTATTTATAGATTAGGTTAGTGATTTGAACCATAGGATTAACCCTAGATTCAATTAGGTCCATCAGATCCCGGAACTCTCTAGAACCAAGCCCTCCTATCAAGCCCAAATCAGAAATGGTGCACCAGGCCAAGAAGCCCGGCCACCCCCTGTCGACAGGGCTGTCGACGGGGCAGTCGACTCCCTGGGGACCCTGTCGACAGGCCTGTCGACATGGGGCCCCTGGCGGGAATTTTCCCGCCTTGGCCCAGCTGGCCCAATTCTTCAAATTTGAATCTGATTTTAAAACTTGAATTTTCTGAAAACTTCGACGGGCCATATCTGGGCCATACGGACTCCGATTTTCGAAAACTCGGACTCTATTTTGCGTATTTTTCCGAGACGAACGCAATGGCATAGCCCGTTTCCCTTGATTCAGATTTAATAATTAAATTCTGCCTCAATTTATGTTATAACAGATTATTGAAAATACGGGTTGTTACATTCTCCCCTCCTTAAAGGATTTCGTCCCCGAAATCTTCAAGTTAGGAAGAACGTGTCCTACCATCCAATCATCCGTCTACTCAAAGCATCATCCACGAGCAATCATTGTCCTTAAAAGATTCTAAATGTGGTATGAACATATGCAAAAGTGTGTGTATATGTACTTATCTAATGCAAAGATCAGGCGGTTACTGATACAGTAGACCTCCTTAATGCATATGTATGTCAGTGAAAATCAGGCGGTTACTGATACAGTAAACCTCCTTAATGCATATGTATGTCAGTGAAATGAATCCATATGTATGCAAATTCCTAAATTCATAGTATCTATGTGAGTGCACATAACATTCACCCATATGCAACATCCATGTGATAACACAACAAGTTTCAACCATGAATAAGTGTAAGCACTCATGCATATGCAACATGAAGAGTGTGCGAGCCGATCTAGTGCCTAATGTGTATAATGCATCCACGAGCAACCACTTGCAAACACTTGCAGCCACTTGCAACCATCAAGCATAACATGTTTCAAATACATGTTTCATCCAAAGGGTTTCTACCTAAGGTTCTCATGACAAGATAGACACGATGAACTAGATAAACTAGATAAACTAGACAACTCCTTTTTGGATTACAAGAAATCCATTCAAACTTTGACATATAGTACTAACCGATGAGTCTTAACCCCCTTATGGAGTTCACAACAGAAATAAGATCGAGAATGGGACCGAGAGGATATATACAAAAGATAACTTGCAAGCAGGCTCCACAGAAAAACAAGGATCAAGGATGCACTCTTAAAAAGAGATATGATGCGTGTATCTAGTCTTCACTCTTCTTAGTCACGTTTCCTTGAGCTTAACTCCACTGTGCTTTGACTATCTTTCACTTCATGATTCCTTGGCTTCCTAACTCCTATTTTCCCAAATTCGAGTTGGAACTTATTTCATTATCGCCTCTCGTCTTTCTCTTCCACTTATTATTCTTTCTGTATACTTGGCTTAAACATACTATAACCTCATGATTTCATGCAAGCTCTCCAAAATTCACTAGTGAATCCTGGATCTCGCCTACTTACTATAAAGTATTTCACGCAGCAAAACTTTTCTTGAAAATACCAATCCATGTTGCTAATTGCCCTTATAAACGTGATTTCCTATAACTCATGCTTAAATCGAAATGAACCATCTGCCTATGAGTGATAGGTCATACCTAGATTCAGTTGTCTACTCATGGCTTCCTGTAGGTTATTTCAAAACTGGCCAACTTCTTGAGGGTAAACCGTTGCTAACCATGATGCAGTCCTCTCGCTCTTCACTGGACTGAAATGAGCACTCTTCGTGAGTCTTCCTATTATGACCCTCATACCCGTATTCCCTTTCTTTGATCCAGGTAGTCTATCCACATAATCTATCGAGATGTTTTCACACTTCCCTTGCGAAACTTCCAATGGAGGTAATGGCCCACTGGCTTCTATGACTTGGCCTCAACCTGGTGGCACAACATGTATCCTGAAACCAACTCGGCCACCTCCTCGAGTGATGCGCATCTTCAAGAACCTTCTTTACCAAGTCTTTCACTCGAGGAACACATAATCTCTTGTCGCGCCTTAGTCATCCTTTATAATATATCTAGCGAGGTGACCTAACATCTCGCCTCGAGTCGACTGGTCCATGTTCTTGACCAACTGCGGGTCTTCTTCCCGTGAAACCCCCTTCTTGATCCAGAAGAGTAAGTCTAAGCTCAGGTAATGCTAGCTAACTAGCCAAACGGAGGAAGCTTCTTGCTTCAATTGCCCTCCTCAGAGTTTTCCGATCTTAAACCGCACCCACTTTAGCGGAATCCACCGCTAAGCCTTACTTAAGAACTATGTGCCTAAGAAATCCAACTTCTTTCCTCCGAAGTGACATTTGGAGGACATGACCTTCCACTGGTGGCTCTAAGCGTATCCATCTCCTCCTTGAGATGTATAGCATGTTCTTCCTCGTTCTTTTGAGGAGATCAAAATATCGTCTACGACGACCATGACAAACTTGTTCAAGGACCCCCTAAACACCCTACCCATCAAGTTCGCGTAATATGCGGGTGCCTTAGTCAAACCAAATAGCATGACTAACTATTGCAAAAATCCATCTAGAGTCCTAAACTCAGTCTTGTCAATCCCATCCTCAGCCCTCCTAAGCTGATGGAATCTGGTAACTGGATCAAAAGAAAACAGATGCTCCTACAAGCTGATCGAACAAATCATCGATCCTTGGTAACGGTTATCTATTCCTCTCACGATAATCAACACCTAAGTGAAACAAACTGTCCACATCAGTAACGAATACTACTGGAGCACCCTACTCGAAAATGCTTCGTCTCAGGAAGTTCTTCTCAAGCAACTCCTTGACTTGCTTTCTTAACTCTCATTTCGTGAGGTCATGTGCCTAATCGGCCACGAAACTGGCTTGGCATTACCAGCCAGATAATACGGAAATCTATCCCCAGATATCAGGATATTCTCGGACCACCCTCACAGATTGCAAACTATCGATAGATGAGTTGAGGGATTCCAGATAACATAACATGACGGGACCCATAGGGTTACTAGAAATTTCTAGGGTATTACCGAGGCGGATCATGAGCCTCACAACCCTATATACAAAAACCAAGAATGGCTTCAAAACAGAACGACCATTCCATGCCCAAAACCAATCCATATCCCCTGAAACCGAGAATATAAACATCCCACGAGAATTCTATACTTAAGATAGAAATTTTCAAATCCACTCAGACCATAGACAAACGGGCAGAACCCCCAATTGGATTTGAAACACATACGGGATCATCAACTACACTAGTACTTAGGTGCAAAAACTTTCAACTGGATTAGATGAAATAAAACTATGCGATGTGCCAGAATCAAACAAAGTTTGAATAGAGAAAATCAGAAAATGTAAACAAGATTTTCAACAGAAACACTACCTCTATCATGAGCTGGAAGAACGGGGTTGAGGGGATGAATTCGCCCTCCAGATAGTCCTGCACACTGAGTCCGACCTTGCCCTTGTTTCCTCGGGCAATCCTTGCTGAAATGTCCAAACTCACCACAATCAAAGCATTCGCCCCGCTTTCTCTTCTCCTTCTTCCTACATTCCCTGGCTATATGTCCAACTTTACCACAGAAGTTGCATTTCATATTCCCTCTTGGCTTGTCCTTGCGGTTGTTGTTATCCTTGCCCCGTTTCCCGGAATTTACTCTCTTGCCTTGAGACTCATTCGCCTTGACCTCTTTCTTGTCATTGCTACCTTCTTCTTGAAGTAGGGCCAAATTCACTAAACTCTCGAAAGTCGCCCCCAAGGGTATATGAGACAGGGCCAAATCACGTAATGGCTCGTTTAATCCTAGAGCAAAGTGTAGGGCCTTCTTCTGAGCTGTATTAACCAAGTCTAAATCGACCCGAGCCAGTTGATTAAACTTATCTATGTATTCCCTAATAGTCATGTCCCCTTGCTTTAGTGATAAGAATCTCAGTCCAAACCTTCCTCTAAAGTCAACCCAAGTCTCAATTGGCCTGGTTGCGGTGGTGACTACCCACCAACGTGCAGCTTCTTCCTTTAGCAACCATACTGCTAATAAAACTTTCCTGCGGTCACCTATATCAAAGGAGGCTAAAAGATCTTCGGTCTCTTTCAACCAATTTCCTGCTTCTACAAAAGTCTCGGTTCCAAAGAAATTCTTGCAACCCATCGCCTTAAAATCTTGGCAAATCTTTGCGAAGTCAGTTTGAGGATGCAGAGGGGAAGGAGGAAGAGGAACATCGGCTACGGGAGGAGGAGGAGGAATAGCGGCCTCGACTGGGGAGACAACATTAGGGACACCCGGGACCGGTGCCGTGACCTCCAAGTACCGACGAAACCAATCGGGTATCGTTACTCCTTCGGGCAAGATGAGATTATCAAACATGCTGGAAACGAAAAGAAAAGAGTTCAAACGAGGAGTCAAAGGATAGTGCTAATGGCTTTTGGGGAATAGCCTTTTAAAAACAACTAGACTTTTCTTTGGAAAATACTTAATACTTGGTTTTGAAAATAGTTTTCCAAAAGTTTTTAAAACCTTTTTATCCCTTCTCGCAAACCATATGCTATGATACCAAATGTAACACCCCACCTCCGCCAGGGTCACTCGCAAAGGAATGCACTAGCTTTGGAGGGGTATTATTGGTAAACATGCATAATGATATAGCAAGGCAGGACATGACATATATATATATGTAAATAACAGAGTAAGTAAATAAAACAGCGGAAGATTTTTAAACCATTTCAAAAACAAGTCTGGTACATCAAAATGTCAATTTCCCAAATAAACAAGTCTAGTACATGAAATAACATCATCTGAAACTGAAAAAGAAAACATAATAGTAGCTATCCCCAAAGTGGAAGAAACCATAGCAAGCCCAAGTCCAAAGCATACATGAGCTATCCAAGAAAGCAGCTAAGATCCAAGCTAGGCTCCTGTATTCCCTCCCTGAGAACCGGGGGGGGAACGGAAGAAAAGAGGCGAAACAAAACAGGTCAGTCAAAAAGACTGAGTAAGCCATGCTACGATCAGTCTATAAACTAGTAAAGTTAACATCATGATGGGAACTGAGACGATCATAGATAACAACATACTGGCATGATAAATTTACCACAAGATAGATAGAGGTGTCATCGCATAAACAAAGTTAAGTTTTTGCACCACGGTGTACTAGCAAACCAACATAACAGGTATTGATCCCTTGGCCCAAGCTTTGGCCCAATAACATGAGGTGACCTTAATACAAGGTCCAACCCAACGGTCTAGTCGATCGGCTCCCTATAAACCTAACACGTCAAGTGTTGGTGTCCATATGGCCCACGCATGGTTGTAGTTAGACTGTGCTGGGTCCACCTTTGGGTGTATCAAGCCCTCGGATGTCGCCCCAGACACTTAAGCAATAATGCACAGCCCTAACCTACTGGTACACGTGCCTCGAGTTTGTCCAACATCGGACTACGTGCACGTCCGTAGCCCGCCGGACCCGCACCGCTGTACCACTCGGCCATCGCCCTTTGGTCGCTTACATCCTCCAGTAATCGTGCCCCGCCCTAGCCTAGCCTCTAGGGTTGTGAATGATACCAAACTGGGATTACTGTTAGAACAGACCACGTTGCTAGGGTTTTCTAAGAAGGTTAAGTGTGATTTAACCTTTCACTAACCATGGATTAAATTAGTTAAGTGTAATCAACGGTTCACCACTTAACCCCATCCAATCCCTTGTATTCCCAAATTGATTAAATTGGTTAAGTGTAACTTAACCCCATTTTCATCCCTTGAATCCCCAAATTGGTTAAGTATTAGTGGACCCTGACTTAACCCTAATCATGAGGCCTTAATTAACTTAATGCACCTTAACCTCTCACATTAGACCTTGTTGTGGTTACTAGTTAGGCCGGGCGGGTCCGGGTAGGTTTACACCACAACTTAGTCTAACCTCGGGTTTTTGGAACCACATGACCAACTTCTCACATTGGGTCCTATTGTTTGTAGCCACTAGTTAAGCCGGTCGGTTCCGGGTAGAATTACGCTACAAACTCAACCCAACCTCGAGTTGGCCACACTTTTGTTTTCTAAGTGCCATGTCCACTTTATTTCAAACACATAATTACAAGTTAACAATTGCTTGGGTAGACCTAACTTAATAGGTAAATTCCCAAGGGGTAGACCTAACTTAATAGGTAAATTCCCAATCGTATATTTTCATGTATTTTAAGTTTACCCGAAACCCCCAACGTCATTCTATCGCTTACATATTCGTAGTAACGCATAAAGGATAGGAAAAGGGAACTTGGCACAACATACATGATAAACTTGCACAACAATCATGCATAACATGTTAGACTTGCACAACTTAGCATAGTGAACTTGCATATTACCATAAAACGTGCACAACTTGTCAAAACATGCACAACTTGTCATCTTAACTTGCATAAGTATGCATAACTTGTCAAACTTGCACAACTTGTCAAAACATGCACAACTTGTCATTTTAAACTTGCATAAGTATGCATAACTTGTCAAACATGCACAACTTGCCAAAACATGCACAACTTGTCATTTTAAACTTGCATAAGTATGCATAACTTGTCAAACATGCACAACTTGCCAAAACATGCACAACTTGTCATTTTAAACTTGCATAAGTATGCATAGCTTGTCAAACTTGCACAACTTGTCAAAACATGCACAACTTGTCATTTTAAACTTGCATAAGTATGCATAACTTGTCAAACTTGCACAACTCAATAAACATACATAAACCCCAACTTTCATCACACATTAACCTTATAGTTTCTAAAATGAGGGTAAGAGGGCTTACTATGCTTATGCGGACTCAAATGAGTACAACAAATGCAAGAAACCCCTTATGCAACTAATTAAAGCCCCCAAATGCAAGCAAACTTGATCAAGACTCCTCCTTTGTGATGCCAATTGAAAAACAAGCCTTTAATGCAAGCTAAGGAGGATCATACAAGCCTAAATATGCTTGTGTGCATGGAAAATCACCTAGGAATTAAATTAGGAATTGTATGAAGAGGGTGGAGGCCATGAGAGTTTGGATTTTGGCATAGTTTAGTTACTAGGATGAATAATGAATGATTTAAGGTAGGTTAGGGTTTTATTTATAGATTAGGTTAGTGATTTGAACCATAGGATTAACCCTAGATTCAATTAGGTCCATCAGATCCCGGAACTCTCTAGAACCAAGCCCTCCTATCAAGCCCAAATCAGAAATGGTGCACCAGGCCAAGTAGCCCGGCCACCCCCTGTCGACAGGGCTGTCGACAGGGCAGTCGACTCCCTGGGGACCCTGTCGACAGGCCTGTCGACATGGGGCCCCTGGCGGGAATTTTCCCGCCTTGGCCCAGCTGGCCCAATTCTTCAAATTTGAATCTGATTTTAAAACTTGAATTTTCTGAAAACTTCGACAGGCCATATCTGGGCCATACGGACTCCGATTTTCGAAAACTCGGACTCTATTTTGCGTATTTTTCCGAGACGAACGCAATGGCATAGCCCGTTTCCCTTGATTCAGATTTTATAATTAAATTCTGCCTCAATTTATGTTATAACAGATTATTGAAAATACGGGTTGTTACACTATTACCCTTCCCTCTTGCATTAAGACTGCGCCCAGTCCAGTCCCACAAGCATCGGTATAGACAACAAATGGCTTACTCCCATCTGGCAACACTAAGACTGGAGCGGTGGTTAAAGCTCTCTTTAACCGTCGGAACGCACCATCACAATCTACGTCCCACACGAAGACTAGATTCTTCTTCGTCAAGCGAGTTAATGGGGCTGATATCTTCGCGATGTCCTTTATAAACTTCCTATAGTAGCCAGCCAACCCCAACAAACTCCTCACCTCGGTAGCATTCTTCGGAACCTTCCAATCTTGGATGGACACTACCTTCGCGGGATCCACAGCTATCCCTTCCTTGGAGACCACGTGCCCCAAGAACCGCACTTCCTTTCTCTAGAAGTGACATTTAGAAAATTTAGCCTTAAGGCTATGCGCTCGAAGAGTCTCCAACACTTCCCTAAGATGTAGGGCATGCTCTTCTTCACTCTTAGAAAATACTAAGATGTCATCCACAAAGACCACCACGAACTTATTAAGGAACTCCCTGAACACCCTACTCATCAAATCAACAAAGTATGCAGGGGCGTTCATCAACGCAAATGGCATCACCAGCCACTCATAGAAACCATCCGGAGTTCTAAAGGCAGTCTTGTCTATGCTATCCTCAGCCATCCTCAACTGATGAAACCCCGTGGCTAAGTCGAACTGAGAAAATACTGAAGCGCCACCCAACTGATCAAAGAGATCATCAATCCTCGGCAATGGGTGTCTATTCTTCTTTGTGAGCTTGTTGATTTCTCTATAGTCTACACAAAGTCTGAGGGACCCATCCGCCTTCGTAGCAAAAACTACTGGAGCACCCCACTCCGATATACTCCGCCTTATGAACCCCTTCTCAAGCAACTCCCCTACTTGCTTATGGAGTTCCCTCCTCTCACGAGGAGCCATGTGGCGCACTGGTAAAGATACTGGTTTAGCATTATCCACCAGATATATTCGGAAGTCAATCTCCCGCTTCGGAGGTAAGCCCTTCACCTCCTCAAACACATCCGAGTACTCCCGGACCACTCTAACAGATCGCGAACTCTCGACCGAAGCATCAAGCGATTCAAGATAACTTAGCATAACAGAATCCATGGGATTGCAAGAGATCTCGAGAGTGTTACCCAAGCGGGTCATTAGCGTAACAACTCTCCTTTCGCAATCAAGAACGGCACCAATACTGGATAACCAGTCCATGCCCAAAATCAACCCATAGCCCGTGAAGCCCAAAACAAAATCATCACATCTAAACTCAATGCTAAGTATAGAAATCTTCAAACCCAAACATATAATGGACAAATAAGTGGAGCCCCCAATTGGGTTTGAAACAACCAAGGGATCCTCTATTAGGCTGGTGTCTAAGTGCAGTGACTCAACTAATGATGATGAGATAAACGAATGCGATGCGCCAGAATAAAACAATGTACGGACAGGATGATCAAATAAAAATACCAGACTTTCAACGGAAATAGTTCTACCTCTTTCCTGAGTTGGTGGAACCGCGAGAGCCTGAACTTGCCCCCCTGCCTGACCCGGTGCCACAAGAGCTTGCACCTGTCCTCCTGAGGTAGATCCCGTCCTTTGCCCCTTCTTAGGGCAATCCTTCACTAGATGCCCTGCTTCGCCACAGTGATAGCAGCCAGTCTTCTTCTTCTTCCGACAATCTTTGCTTATGTGGCCTGGTATCCCGCAATTGAAGCACTTCTTCTTCCCCTTGCCACCATTGCCTTTCCCACCATTGTTTTGTTGTTATTGCTGAGGTCTCTTTTGATCCCCCTTCTTCTCGGGTGCCTTATTAGCATTGGGACCCTTCTCTTCCTCATGCATGAGTGCCATGTCAACTAGCTTCTCAAAGGTGGCTCCCATAGGGATATGAGTCATAGCCAATCCATGCATCGGTTCATTCAAGCCTTTAACGAACCTCAAAGCCTTCTTCTCCGGTGTATTCACCATGTCTATGCCAAACCTTGCCAATTGATTAAACTTTTTGACATATTCCTTCGCCGAGAGATTTCCTTGCTTTAGAGTCAAGAACCTTTCCATATACAAGTTTTGCTCCGCCCTTGAGAGAAACTTTGCCACAAATCTTTGCCTGAAATCCGCCCAAGAGTCAACGGGGCGTTCTCCATTAGTGACCTCCCACCAGAATGAGGCCTCTCCCTTCATTAACCAAGCAGCTAACTTGACTTTCTTTCCTTCTTCCATCTCAAAGATGTCTATCAACTCTTCCACCTCCTTAAGCCAATCTCTAGCCTCCACAAAAGTTTCTGATCCTTGAAAAGGTTTCCCTCCCATAGCCTTAAATTCCTTGCAAGTCTTAGCAAAAGTATCCGTACGAGGATGAGGAGGGGGAGGAGGAAGATCGGGTGCTACGGTTGATGGAGGAACATTTGCTGGACCCGCAGTGGCGGCCCTAGCCTCCATCAATCTCCTATACCATACTGGTATCGTCACACCCTCCGGAAAGTTAAGATCTTCAGCCATGCTGAAACGAAAAAGGGATGATTCAAAACGGAGAATTCGAAAGATAAAGATATGGCTATTGGGGATTATGCTTTTCTTTCAAAAACTTTTCTCTTTAAAGACATGTTTTTGAAAATACTTCTTCCAAAAATGTTTTTAGAAAAATAGTTTTCTAAAAATTTTATCTGTTCTGGTAACCTTCGCTCTGATACCACGTGTAACACCCCACACCCGCTAAGGTCACTCACTAAGGGAATGCCTTAACTTCGGTGGAGCATTTTAAGTGAGTATAGAACAGAAAAATTACAACAAGACAGATATAAATACTTGAAAATCTAAAACATCATTTCATAGCAGCAGAAGGTAAACATGTTTAGTTACAATACCATAAAGAGTCAAGTACTAAATATCCATCCTGATAAAAACATAAGTACATAATCGCACAACATAACAATAGCCATAAAAGAAAAGATAAGCTGGGCTTTACATCACGGTCCAAGCTCCAGAAGATAGATAAAGAAATCTGATCAAAGCCCACTAGTGTAAGGCCCAACCTGAGGACCTGAGGGGAAAAAAGATAAAAACAACAGGGTCACACATAAGTCTGAGTGAGCCCTATAACTTTAACCACACAATTATTAAAGTAATTAGGGTATGATATAACTTGTTACGGGATGACTGGGGATAAATGACTACACTAAGTAGCCAACTAAACATAAGGTGAACTAGGATAACGGTAAAGACGCATCTACCCACCCAAGGATAATTACTAACGGCACCACACTAGTCATTCCTACTTAAAGGTTGATCCCACCCAAGGACTTAGAGAATTTACCCAGTAGTTTCGTGTACCCCTAGCTGACTACATAGGTGCCGTCTGCCCCTATCTCCACTAGGTGTACCCACTACTCCCAAGCGATCGGCTCCCTATCGTAGATACCCGTGCTGGCCCCACAATGGGGTGTATCACTCCCCAAAGTGGCAACCCGATACAACAAATGGTACACGGCATATATCTACACGATGCAACAACGTCTTACCTACCAGCCCGGGTCCACACATGCCTATGAAACCCGTTGGACTCGCGTTGCCACCGCTAACCCGTTTTGGCCTCTTATAATCAAGCCCAGTACGCGTGTCCCGTCCTCGACATGGGTCAAGCCCAATAAGATACATATGGGTTATTGGCTGAAATAGGCCCCCACAAGCTACCACCTAAGCTTGTTAATTTATCTAGTGCATCCCACTTAACCCTTTAATCATGTTTAATTACATGTTTCCACTTGGTTAAGTGTTCTAATCGTATTTTCTATTGCCACCAAGGCAACCCACTAGATTTCCTCATGCCACCCAGGGCACTTACTTGATTTCCACATGCCACCCAAGGCACCCACTTAACCCCTCATGCCCACTACATGCTTATCTGGTTAAGTGTTTCTTAATTGATTAAAAACGTAACCGTTGTAAAGACCTCTCACATTAGACTATCTTTTATGGCAGCTGGATTTGCCGGTTGGGTCCGGGCAGCCTTACGCCATAACCGAGTCTAACCTCGTGTCTATATACTTGTCACATATTTAGTATGTGCCTAAGACCTCTCACATTGGGACAATCATTTGTAGCCACTGGATTTGCCGGTCGGTTCCAGGCAGTCTTACGCTACAAAAGGGTCCAACCTCGTGTCTTAGTCGATTAATTACACCTAATTAATCACCCCCGAATTAATTTTCCCTAATTAATTCCAATTTTAACGATGTACATAATTGACTCAATTATGTCCATCACTTTATGGTATGCATAATCATACCAACTTCACACCATTTCATTAACATATATATTAACCCCATCGTTCCCCACGTAATTCGCTAACATGACATAAAAGGGAAGATTCATCATAAATATAATGGGTTCAACTTGCATAGCATTAGCATCACCATGGGTATAAAGGTGTCAGCATGCATATAGCATCAACCCAACTAGCATAAATAATCAACCCAAACTTGCATGAATCACATATGTCATAAGGAGGTTAACTTGCATAAGTTATTTATGTCATACAAAGGGGTAAACTTGCATATGTATGTATGACATACAAAGGGGTTAACTTGCATATGTATGCATATCATTTTAAGGTGTAAACTTGCACATGTTACTTGCATATCATCAAGCACCAAACTTGCATAACATGTCATATGTGAACTTGCATATAATCATACACCAAACTTGCATAACATATCATATCTGAACTTGCATATAATCATACACCAAACTTGCATATCATGGTGTCATAATGGATCAATGTTTCTCATATGGCTTGCATAACTTGCATAACATCACAAACACATAGCACATGACTTGCATAACTTGCATAACATCATGAACATGTAGCATATGACTTGCACAACATGCATAACATCATGAACATGTAGCTTATGACTTGCATAACTTGCATAGCATCATTAACACATAGCATTTAACTTGCATAACATGCATAACATCATTAATACATAGCATATAACTTGCATAACATACATTGATCCACATTCATAGCCATAACATCATTATATCCTATCATAATCATTTTAATAATTGGTCATTAAGGCTATAGAAAACTCACAACTTGTTGATTAGCACTCCTAAGAAGAAGATTAAGTTGCTAGAGTTGATTAGTAGTTGATTTGAGAGACTATCTTCTTCTACAATTTGATGGAGGCTCCTTCAAGTTGCATTTTGACGGCATGATGGCATTGTATCTATTTTTAGTATGAATTAGTGTAGTATTAGGGTGTATTTATAGAGTAGTTAGGTGTTTTAGGCCATTAGATTAACCCTAAATTAGATTAGAGCCGTCAGATCACGTCCTAGCCACTAAAACACAGCCCAAAAGGCAAGCTGGTGCACCCAGGTTACCTGGGCTCGACCAGGGAGGTCGACCCCCAGGTCGACCCTAGGGTCGACTCCCCGGTCGACCTAGGGGGGAGGTCGACTCCCTAGTCGAACCCTAGGTCGACCCCCTGGGTCTGGCGGGATTTTTCCCGTCACATCTGAAAATTGAAAATTTTGTTTTTAAAACTGTATATAAATTTCTGAAAACTTCTTTGGGCCTTATCTGGGTCATACGGACTCCGATTTTCGAAAACTCGGACTCTATTTCGCGTATTTTTCCGAAATAAACGCAATGGCATAGCCCGTTTCTCCTGATTCAGATTTTTAAATTTAATTCTTCCCAGTTTTATATTATAGCTAGTTATTCATCATACGGGTTGTTACAAGTTTGAACAATAATATTTAATTAATGAAAATATGAGATAATTATGATGTCTAAAACGTGTTGGGTAAGGTTAAAACAATTGGACAAATGAATATGATAAACTCATTTCGTGAATCTGTAGGCCCGATACAAAGTTAGATAATCTGTAACCAGTTAATCTGTAAGTCTGTTAATCTGTAACCAGTTAATCTATAAGCCTGTTAATCTGAACATATGATCCGTTAGTCTGAAAACCTGTTAACTTGAATGTCTGATCTGTGAACTAGTTAATCTAAATTTCGTATGTCTGAAACTTGTAGACAAGTTAAGCTAAAATCTGTTAGTCTGGGGACACAAGGTTAGGAGGGGAATTACTTGTGTCATCTGTTGTTTGGGACCCATATTAGTCAGTAACCCTTTCTGGTATCAAAACTTTGACCCAACAGTAAGTAGGGTCCGGGCACGCTTACTGAACTAATTATAAGAGGTTCATTCTGATAATTGCGAGGGGTGTTGATGGTCTGTTCCAACCGGGTCATGTGCGTGCATGGATCCCGGTCTGCCTCTGAGGATGTAAGACGCCATGACATCTGTAAATAGGTCTATGCCAATTGGTTGTCACTTTAGGGAGTGATACACCCTACTGTGCGACCGACACAGGATATTTATGTATTAGGGAGCCGATCGCTTGGGTTAGGGTTTTAGGGTACACTTAGTTCTATCTGTTTCTGTTGGTACCGTCTGTTTCTGTTGGGTGGTAACACCTGTCTGTTTCTGCGTGGTACCATCTGTTCGGGTGGTAAAGGCCCATTACTAGTGTACACCTAATTCTACATTCTGTTTCCGTAGGGATTAATCTGTTTCTGCTTCTGTCTGTTTTTGATCGGGTAGTAAAGGCCCATTATTAGCATTCTGTTTTTGTTAAATTATTCTGTACCCGTTTCTGTTTCAGTTTAGACATTAGGGTGACACCTAATTCTGTTATACTAGTATTAGTGCAGAGAAGTGTAAAACAATAGCTTATATCATTCTGTTCTTCTGTTGTATCTGTTACACCTTTTACAGTTATCTCTCATCCGGTTTTATTTTCATGTCATGTTATTATTATCTGTTCATAACTGAAAATCACTGGACTTGCCAGACTTTTTGTCTGACCCTTATTGTTTCGTCTCCTTTCTTCCGTTCCCCCCCCTAGGTTATCCAAGGAGAGAATACTTTAGCTTGATCCGGATTTCTTCTGCTTGAAGTGATTAAAGTATGGCTTAGCTGTGTATAGCTTCCGTTCCATGGGGATTATGATTTTAAACTATGCAATCTGAAGGCTTTTGTACGAGACTGATA
The DNA here is from genome assembly GCA_030737875.1 of Allium sativum. Lineage (NCBI taxonomy): Eukaryota > Viridiplantae > Streptophyta > Magnoliopsida > Asparagales > Amaryllidaceae > Allium > Allium sativum. The sequence continues at coordinate 34,025,368 of JASFAX010000020.1, read as the reverse complement.
TTTTGTACTTGAATTTTGATAATGTGATTTGCAAGGATGTAACCAAGTTTATTTCGGCTTCTATTGAAATAAAGTTGTAAATTTTTCAAGTACTATTTTATCTGTCTTGTATGTTTCTGTTCTGTTTACTAAAATGCTCCACCAAAGTTAAGGCATTCCCTTTGTGAGTGACCTTAACGGAGGTGGGGTGTTACACTTGGTATCAGAGCTGAAGGTTACCAGATTGGGTAAAGTTTTTGGAAAACTATTTTCAAAAAGTTTTTGAAAGGAAGTATTTTCAAAAATAAAGCTTATTTTGAAATACATGATCCCAAGAGCCATATATCTTTCCTTCAGTCCTATTTGTATTGAATCTTTCCTTTTTTTTCGTTTCAGCATGTCTGAAGCATTTGAGATACCAGAGGGTGTTCATGTACCTGGTTGGCTTCGGTCTTCGGGGCCGATACTTAGGACCCATGCCTAATGGAAACCAAGTTTTTGTTCTATCTGTACTCGCTTCCATCATTCGACTGTATCCTATCGATCGAATCATCGAACTTTAGGTAGAAACTAATGGGTGTAAACATGTGTTTGAGACATGTTATGTTTGATGGTTGCAAGTGGATGAAAGTGGTTGCTAGTGGTTGCCCATGGATGCATATACACACACTAGGCACTAGATCGGCTCGAAAACACTCTTATACTGCATATGGACGTGTGAGCATTTTTAATTTTTGTGGATGCAAAATGATTGACTCAGCACATGGATGTTGCATATGACTGAATGGTTGTGCACTCATATAGAAATGATATGTATCGAGTAGGAAAATTGCATACATGTTGGGCTCATGGCACTGGCATAATTCGCATTAAGGAGGTCAACTGAATCAGTGGACCGCCTGATCTTTGCATTAGACAAGGAACATATACACACACTTCTTGCATATGTTCATAGAGCATTAGAAATCTCTTAAGGACAATGAATGCATGTGATTGGTGATTGAGTTGATGGATGATTGGATGGTAGGACACATTCTTCTTAACTTGAAGATTTCGGGGACGAAATCCTTTAAGGAGGGGAGAATGTAACACCCCGTATTTTTAAGTACAATTAAAAATGAAATAAAATATATGAAAATACGCTTATGATAGGTAAATAATGGTGATCCATAAGAAGAATTAATTAATGCATGAAAGAGAAGAAAAATTAGTTCGATAACGGTGTGTGTAACGGAAAAGATAGTAAAATGAGGATAATCAATTTAATAATCAGGAATTAGGTAAAATGGACATCACCAATGCGTTCCTCTCGAAATTTTACATGAAATAGAGTCCGAGTTTTCGAAAATCGGAGCACGGATGAAGAAGTTATGGCCTGTAGAAGATTCAGAAGGTTTCGGTCAGCACAGAACAGGGCAGTTCGACCTGGGGGTCGACCCCCCCCATGGGGGTCGACTATAGTGTCGACCTCCCCCCTACAGGTCGACCTAGTCGGCCTGTTTCGGTCCAGAACACGTTTTTGAAGCCCAGGGACGATTTTTGATGGTCCGGATTGGTTTTAGGGTTAATCTGATGGCTGAAATGAATTGCTACACCTATAAAAACAACCTAAGATCTAGCCTTCCCTACACACAATTCTATTCTGCTTCTTCTCTGCCTCTGTTCTAAATAAAAATAATAATAGCATCGCTACTCTGCTGGAATCAAAACTAGAAGCTAATCAACATCAACCTATGCAACTCAACTCAAATTAGAGACTAAAACTTCTGCAACGATTCTACAACAATTAAAGTTCTTTCTTTAATCCAGCCAAGGCAAGTGCAGTTATTTTTCGATATAAATTTAATCAAAATTGTGACATGATTGTAAATCTGAATTTGAGATTGTGTATGTTCTGGTCTATTTTATTCTGTATCTCTTCTTCTTTCTGTTCTATAGCTAGGCTACTACGAGCCTGTGCCAATCTCCTAAGAGATTAACGCACGAACGCTAAAATGTTTGGGACAAATAATGAATGTGGAATAATTGGACATGGTTAATTTGTGACTGATTTAAGAAAAAGGACATAGGTTGTAAACTAGATTTAGATCTACGCATATTCTGTGAATTGGAAGAAGAGGAACCATGGTATGTTAACATATGACTTGAGACAAATAAAATATGGCTTAGGTATAAAGATTTACATTAAGGTAGGACATCTATTAAATGTAAATAAACACCTAAGTAAGGGATCTTTGGGATATATGACATGCATAGTAATCGATGGTTATATTTGGTATATGATCATAGTGTGAATCATGACAATTATTTAGGCATGCTTAGGCCAAATTTAAAATTAGGCAAGATATGTTTGTGAAACTTTAAGGAATGATTAAATCTGTTATATTTGCCTAATCTGCTAGTTCTGCTATATTGCTTAATCTGCTAGTTCTGTTATATTGCTTAATCTGCTAGTTCTGATCTACTGCCTAGTCTGCTAGATTTGTTCATCTGCCAAATCTGTCATCTGCTAAGTCTGTTGAAAATGCTAGATCTGCTAGTTTGCTTAATCTGCTAAATCCGTTAAGTCGCCTAATCTGAAAAATCTGTTATCTGCAATATCTGTTGAGTTGATATAATTAGTCCGCTATTGACATAATCTGAATTGGCTATAGTTATGAATAATTGACATGTATATTAGGCGTGGGTATAAATGGTAAATCATTAATTAATTGGCCGCAAAGATAAACATGGCTAACTCGAGGTTAGAATGAGTTTGCGGCGTAATTCTGCCCAGAACCGCCCGGCATATTCCAGTGGTCACAAACAATAGGTTCTAATGTGAGAAGTTAGTCATAATGTGCTTGAAACCCGAGGTTAGCCCCAGTTTGCGACAGAAACCTGCCCGGAACCAACCGGCCTAACCAGTAGCCGCAAACTTTCAGTCTAATGTTAGAGGTTTGGGCAATAATATTTAATTAATGAAAATCTAAGATAATTACGATGTCTAAAACGTGTTGGGTAAGGTTAAACCAATTGGACGAATGAATCTGATAAACCCGTTTCATGAATCCGTACGCCCAATACAAAGTTAGATAATCTGTAACCAGTTAATCTGTAAGTCTGTGAATCTGTAACCAGTTAATCTGTAAGCCTATTAATCCGAACATCTGATCCGTCTATTTCTGTTTCTGTTGGTACCGTCTATTTCTGTTGGGTGGTAACACCTGTCTGTTTCTGCGTGGTACCGTCTGTTCGGGTGGTAAAGGCCCATTACTAGTGTACACCTAATTCTACATTATGTTTCTGTAGTGATTAATCTGTTTCTGTTTCCGTCTATTTCTGATCGGGTAGTAAAGGCCCATTATTAGTATTCTGTTTCTGTTAAATTATTCTGTACCCATTTCTGTTTCAGTTTAGACATTAGGGTGACACCTAATTCTGTTATAATAGTATTTGTGCAGAGAAGTGTAAAACTGTAGCTTATATCATTCTGTTCTTCTGTTATATATGTGACACCTGTTACGGTTATCTCTCATTGATTTTTATTTTCATGTCATGTTATTATTATCTGTTCATAACTGAAAATCACTGGACTTTCCAGACTTTTTGTCTGACCCTTGTTGTTTCGCTTCCTTTCTTCCGTTTCCCCCCAGGTTATCCAAGGAGGGAATACTTTAGCTTGATCCGGATTTCTTCTGCTTGAAGTGCTTAAAGTATGGCTTGGCTCCGTATAGCTTCCATTCTATGGGGATTATGATTTTAAACTATGCATTCTGAAGGCTTTTGTACAAGACTGATATTTTGTACTTGAATTCTGATAATGTGATTTGAAAGGATGTAACCAAGTTTATTTCGGTTTCTGTTGAAATAAAGTTGTAAATTTTTCAAGTACTATTTTATCTGTCTTGTAAGTTTCTGTTCTGTTTACTAAAATGCTCCACCAAAGTTAAGGCATTCCCTTTGTGAGTGACCTTAACGGAGGTGGGGTGTTATATATTGTGTATTCCTTACATATCACATATGCCATTTGAAACTAAGCCCAAGTTATATATATATATATATCCTTTAATGATGCTAGTTAGGCAAGAAATACATCTCACCTCCTTTTTTGTATGAGTGTATATATTGCATCTGTAAATAAACATATGCAAAGGTATAGTTGTAGCCCTAAGTCAGGATAGTTTTAAATCATGTTTAAAATAATATATCATGACCATTGATTCCTACATATATGATATGACATGATAATCATGTACATATATCATAGCATGTCATGTATATTGATACTAAATATATATTTATATACGTATATATATATATATATATGTGTGTGTGTGTGTGTGTGTGTGTGTTTATGTATGTATGTATGCGCCATATATGTAAACATGTATAAAGTTGAGATGAAACAGAGTTATATGCATATGTAATTAATATATGTATATATATATATATTTATATGTTACATATATGAGTTATCATCCACAACAACAATAACTTGATGATTGTATATTGATGGCAAATTAGTACTGATCAATTTACAAGTTATTATATAAATATGGACGCTTGACTCACAATGCTTGCGACAATCCGTAGATAAGTTGATATACATTTGACGTACTTGACTTATTTCCCAAACATTATTTATGTTTTGATATATTAAACTTATAGCATACATATCTAATACATTTGATGTATAAACCCTTTGTGTTAAAATTTGTTTAACAGGGGCTATAGTCAATTATAACTAACTACTGAAATGTTTCAGTAGGAGAAGCAACAAAGAAACATGGGTTAGCATTGCAGACATAATTATTGCATGTGGAAGCACAAATTTGACTTGATGTTATATATGTACATATGTTCACGTTGTTTTTCTGGGCACAGTAGAAGGCTTGAATATTTTTTTGTTTTTCTATATGAATTGATATAGGCTACAAGGTATGATTCTTGAGTCTATATATATATATATATATATATATATATATGAATCTACATTTTTTTTCTATCATGCATATTTTGTGTGTGAGCTTTATTTAAGTTAATTTATGGATGAATGTACAACGGAAGTCTGGTTATGTATGATAGTGCATAAATCCGATGCTGCAAGTAAATTAAATTAAAATGTAGAAGTGTTCATGAATGTTCCATTCATATGCACATATTAGTCATTGATATGTTATGTGCAATTTTTGATCCATCCGGAAATCATTCAATTTTGAAATCTTGTTTTAAATGCTTGTGTTTGGTATTGTTATAAATGAGCTTTAACTTGTAAAGACCTATTGGGCCTAAAAATATGGATTTAAATATATGTAAGGTCCACATTTTGTAAAATCTACATATAATGACGTGAGCAGTATTTATTTCATTATTGCCATAAGGACATGTTGACATTGATGGCATTAATTTTCTTGGTGTGACTAATGAGATTAATATCACCGTTTAAATCGACAGAAAATACGTATGTATCCATAAAATGCACATTCATATCTATACAAGATTTACTGATAAATCTGAATTGTTCAAATGATAAATAGGCATGCTTCCTATACTCATAACATTGAATTTAAACATGTATATGATTAATATATTTTGTTCAAATCCAATTAATTATACCAATGTGAAATACATATATTTTGATATATGTAAATAACATTAACATTGTTCACCACTACGAATTATAAAATCCAACTAAATAAATTATTAGTATTAAATCATGGTGACCTCTTCCAGTAAATACACCCATTAATGCCAATCCCACTGGAATGTTGGTAATGCCAAAGCATTGTGCATCCTTTTATTTTGGTTATATGCAGTAAGAGTAATTGTGATACTTCAACTGTATTATTGGGTCTAACTTAACTAGGTTGCATAATAGTTTTTGTGGGCTTAGAGAAAAAGAGCATGTATTATTCTATATTTGAGCAAAAGTATAATTCAATGAAAAAAATATTCATCATGCGATCCAAGAATTATGTAGGATATAATTGACATAAGATGTCCACCTAAAAGGTTGTGTTTTGGGGATTAGCCAAAGCTAGATCAAGGCAAGCCTTGATTTTAAATTTAAGTTTTATAGATTTGTACTTTATAAGTTTAATTTATATTTTGTATACTTTATATTTATGTTTTCATATGAATTTCTACTTTATAATATTAGAATTTCCAGAATTATGTATATATATACATATGTATCAAAACACTTGAAAAATATTCAAATTTCAATTTTGTACATATATATGTCGACATACTTATATATAAATGTCGACATATAACTATCGTTTTTTTCAATTTGAAAGGAATTGTCTTTTCACAATTTGTGACGGTTCTTAAATGTTGAACATTATAAAAGCGGCTGATTTCGAATTTTTAATCACTTCTTCTTCTCCATCTTCATCCCCTTTCATTACATCATTACTCTTAATCATTTTTCTGATTTCTGCACCTATACTAAGCCGAATTCAATTCTGTTTTCACTATTCTTCTTCTCTCTGCACTCCCTACTCATTGCTCTCTGAATCAAGTGCTACTGAAGAGTTATCAAACTATTTGTAATTGTTTTGGCTTTGTGAAAAAAGTGGTATCCTATGTAGCCATGAAATCTAGGATAGGTAATCGGTGGTATCCCTTATAGCCGTGAAATCAAGGAAGTTATACTTGATCAAGTGTGTATGAGAAATCGGTGGCATCCCTTGTAGCCGTGAAATCAAGGGGGGTTGCAATTGGATATTGATATAGTAATAAAACACTGCACAATCTAGCATTGTGCAGGACTGGACGTAGAAGAAATTCAGAACTAGTATAGAACCCAGTGTGTTCTATCCTTTTCTGTACTTTATTTTTTTTATCTTTTCATTTGTGTTTTGATTCTGTGTCTGTGATTGTTTATGTAGTGTTTGATTCATATAGTAGTTCATATAAGTTTAGATTTTGTTTAATTTCTAAAAAACACTATTCACCCTCCTCTAGTATTTGTTTTTCCTTAATGACTCATTCGGCAATCCATAACAAATTATATCAGAGCATGGTCTTTCAAAAAGCTCATAATCTAAATTTGGAAAATAGTGATAATGGCAACCAACACTGGTCGCAATAATAATTCTTTTGTAGAGGGTAAGTCCACTGTCAGACCACCACTGTTTAATGGTATTAATTATTCATATAAGGCTAGTAGAATGAAAATATATTTACAGTCAATAGGATTAGACACAGGAATAGGACATAAAATGATTTTGTTGAACCCACAACTGCTTTTGCACATTGGACAAATGAACAAAAGACTGATGCCCAAAGCAATTCTAAAGCTATTAATATGTTATTTTGTTCATTTAATAGGACTGAGATTAATAGAGTGTAAGTACGTAAAACTGCTTATGAAATTGGAGAACTTTACAAGTTAATCATGAAGGAACTAGTAAAGTTAAATAAACTAAAATAGCAATGTTAGTTAATAAGTTTGAATAATTCAAATTGAACAAGAATAAGTCTATTTCAAATATGTATTGCAGATTTCAAGAGATAGTGCATTCTTTAACTACACTTGGAAAAACTTATTCTGAACAGATCAAGTCAAAAAAATATTAAGTTTATTAACTTCAGAATGGAATTAGAAAACTTCGACAATTGAAGAAGCCAATGAAATGTAGATTGAGGAGTTAATCGGAAATCTGATGTCATATGAATTTCAAATACAAAAGAGAAAAGAAAATAGGTCAGCTGAGAAGAAATCTATAGCACTAAAAGCAATATCAAATGATTTTGACTTGAGTAGTGAAGGTAATGAAGAAATAGCTCGTATGACAAATCAGTTTAGAAAATTTCTGAGTTATAGATTGAAAGATTATAATCAAGGAAGTTCAAAAAATAACGATGGTCGATATTATAACTGGCACAAACCAGGCCATATAAAGAAAATGTGTCCATATCTAGATAAAGTGACTCAATAAATAGACAACAACAATTCATCAAGAAAGAGAAAGAAAGCATATGTAGCATCATTAGATGATTCAGATTCATCATCTAGTGATGAAGAGCCAGAAACCGAAAATTCGAATATATTCTTTACAGCAATTCAGAGTTCAGAAAATTTCAAAGAAAAGGATCTAAAAACCATGTACGCCTTAATTAGTTTTTTATTTTAATTGGTTGAATGGTTGCTTTGTCTGTTTGCTTTGATTTGACTTTAAATTTTTTAACATTTAGACTCGAAATTGGGAATTCAAAATTGAAAATTTGAAATTCAAGATAATAATATAATAATAAATAACAAATAAAATAAATTTTTTATTGGTTTGATAGGATTAGAATTATTTCAGCGAATCGATAAACTTGAAATATAAATCGATAATATAAATCACATTTCACAAAAATCAAATTTCCCTTGATAATGAGTACATATGTCAACATACATATGTCTATATCTTGATATATATGACCGTTAATTTGAAATTCAAATTTGGAATTTCAAAGGTTTAAACTTTCAAACTTCCTATGAACTTTTCACCAAATCCCAAGGCCTGAAAAGCTATGCCTATTCAATTCATACCCATTCAGTTCCCATATATACACATATTTTCTCTACCTTTCATTCACAATTCAAAACAATATTCCTCGTACCTATTCTCTTCAATACTACCAATTCAATGGATTCCTCAATTTCATCTCAAAAATTGAAAATAACCAAAATCATAAAAGGTTATCTTCATAGTAGCAAAGAGGATATCAAAACCTACGCTACCTTTATAGAAAATGCCAAAGTTAACACGGGTTCTTTCACCATCTTTGGTGGTTTTCTTCCCTACGAACTTACTTCTCTCTTTGAACACAACCATGATCTACGCCTATATAACTTATATGATAATGACGAAGTGTGTAATCCCAATCTAGTCAAGATATTCTATGCGAAATCATGGATTTTATGAAGGCAACGAAGATCAAATTTGGAGTAGCGTCAAAGGCATGCAAATTGTTCTCGACGCCAAACTACTAGGCACTATTCTAAATTGTAGAAGCACGGTCTCGGATTTTTCGGATTTCAAAATCAATGAAACCGATTTAAAAACCAACCACGACATATTTGAAGACGATGCTCCAATGGAGTTCAAAAATTGCTTCTTTCGTCCAAAAATAAGAGTCATAAACCTTCTCCTCCAACATACCATCGCTCCCCATTCCGAAAACTTCAACAGTCCAACTCTCAAAGTCCAAATGGCTTTGTTTGCTATTATGGGTAGTTATACTATCAATTGGGCCGACATGATTTTAAATGAAATAAGCACATAGAATTGTCCTCAAGAGAAAACACACTCTACTATGTTGTTTATCACACTCATATTTCCAAATGCTTTGGAGTTGATTTTCATGGAGAAGAACTGTGCCTAGAAAAGTGTTTGACTTGTCAAACATACATCTCATTCAAATTCATCTCACTTTCAAGCCATATGAAACATTCGAAGACAAAAAAACTCGAATGCAACAAGGACAGGCACCAATGGAAGTCGAAGAAAAAGAAGAAACAACTTTAGAAAGTGTTTAGTGTCCGACCAACACTAGATGCATTTCCAAAGAAACGTTGTTTAAGATCAAGTCAAAATTGTCAACAATCAAAAGAAGCTTAAGAAAAAATCCTCCAAAACGACCAAGTTCATGGTCTGGATGGGAAGAAAGGTTGGAATCTCACCTCCCTTATCATCATTAGAAAACTAGACTATCAAGTTTAACTTATCTCTATGCATTTGCTTATGTTTTACTTTCGAATCTCGTAGGTAGCGTGTCTTAAGTAGGTTAATGTATTTGCTTTCTATTAAGTAATGAATGGAGTTTTATTTATATTAAAATCATATTTAAGTCTCTGTAAATACTTTAGAATTAATTGTTGTTTAATATAAGTTAAAAAGATTCAAAATTTCTAAATTTTCAAAATTATCAATTGGATATGTCAACATACATTTATGTATATGTCGACATACAGCTGCCAAATTTTCAAGTTGTTTCAAATTTCAAAAATAAATAACTACCCATGTCCATTCAAAATCCAACGAATTCCAAAACCTATTTAAGTCTATTTCTTATAGAAAGTTTCACTACTCTATTTCTCCTTCTTCCTTATTCATTTCTCATCAAATTAAGACAAATCCTATCCATAACACAAGTGAAAATCTTGATGAATCTTTGAAGTCTTTCAAGAAAATTCTCTCCATAGTACAATGTAATAAGCTCAAACTAGAGTTATTGCAGATGAGAATGGTAGAATATCAAGAGAAACATTTTGAGTTAATTCTTTGGCCAATCTCTTCTCATTTCAGAGTTGAAAACAACAGAGACTCACTCAACAATGAAGAAGAATGGAAGGATGTCAAGAAGAATCCAATCACTGGAGAAGACGAATAGGTTGGTGTCCCAAGAAATGTTAAGTTGATTGGTGGTTGATTTGATTGATTTTTTAAATTTGATTCGGATTTTATAACCTGAAACTTGTATATATTAAACATATGGTGTGGTGTGCATTTTATTTGTTTTGGTTTGTATAATTGGTATTAAACAAATGTAAATATAATACTTGGATTGGTTTGTATTTGGTCATCATAAAGTTAGGAATTACTATTATAGAATTATATACATTAAGAGAGAGTATTCTACTTTGAATTAGAAGTCACTTAGTTACTAATAGGTTTTTACTTAGATAATTATATGATTTAGGGGGAGTAGTTTTAGTATTTCTTCTTGATAATGGCAAGGGTGGAGAAATTATAAAATATAGACATAGTTTATAGGATTCATATAGACAGGGGGAGTATTTCAAGGTTCAACATCAACAGGTATGAATATTTTATTAACTATGGTTGCCATCATCAAAAAAGGGGGAGATTGTTGGAGAATGGAGCTTTGATGAAAACTACCTCATTTCAATGTTAATTGATTATAAAATATGTACTAACACTTCTATCTAGAATATATACACACATACTCACATATGTAGGATTTATATACAGGAAATATTACTGAAGAGTGTACTATTTAAAGATGTTAGAGATTCCGAATTCAGAGATATTTCAAGATTCATGAGTATTCAAGAGTTCAAGATAAATATTGTTATAGAGTCTAGATTATGTAAGACACTGAATAGCACTCCAAGTTCAAATTTAAAATAATTTCAAATTTTAATTTTCAAATTTTGTTTTCAAATTCTATATTCAATCTTTTTCTTCTCTGTTTTACTTTCTATTTTTGTTTGATTTTAAACTTAAATTTTTTAGATTTATACTTTATAAGTTTTATATATTTATATTTTATATACTTTATATTTATAAAGTTTTATATTTATGTTTTCATTTGATTTTCTACTTTATAATATTTATTCATAACACTATATTTTAATTCAAGAATTTCCAGAATAATATATATATATATATCAAAACACTTGAAAAATATTCATATTTCAATTTTGTACATATATTTGTCAACATACATTTACATACATACATACATATCTATATATATATGTTGACATATAGCTGTCATTTTTTCAAGTTTGAAAGTTAGTGTTTTATCACAATATATGACGGTTCTGAGATGTTACAACCTTTCACACATTATAGAAAGAGGTTGTGTAATACCCCATATTTTCTATGAATATTAAAATAATGAATTAAGAACACTTAAATTTTAAAAGATGAATTAAGTAAAATGGGTTATGCCATTGTGTTTGTCTCGTAATTCTGCTCAAGATAGAGTCTGAGTTTGCGTAAATCGGATTCTGTATGAAGAAGTTATGGAGCTTAGAAGATTTCAAGTTTAAGCAGAATTTAAATTAAAATAATAATAAAATAATCAAAATAGATTCGAAATTCAAAATTTTTGAAAAGCCGCTGAGCGGAAAATTTCCCGCTCAGGGATGTCGACCCCTAGGGGGTGTCGACATGGGAGTCGACCCCCAATAGGGATGTCGACTGGGGAGTCAACCCCCCCATAGAGGTGTCGACCCCCTTAATCCCAAATCTGGTTGACTAATTCTAAGGTAGTAGGGCTTATGTGTCGCACTGTGGTTTGTTGGGCGATGTGTCTGTTTGGTTTGGATGGCTCTAATGAACCCTATGCTAATCTAAAGGCCATGTTTTGCCTAACATATCTATAAATACATATCCAAACTTAACCCTGACCTCATAACCCTATTCTATGCTGCCACCATGCTGTCCATCTCTAAACTAGTATAGGCTCCTTCTTCTCCAAACTAGAATCAAATTGGAGAACTTTAAAGTAAAGTAAAGGTTTTCCACTTCAATAAACAAAGAGAGATTAGAATCACTACAACGTCAAATAATTCTCTCTTTCTAATCCTATCACTGTAAGTTTAGTTAATATTCATATTTGAACGTATAATAGAAATCATGATTGTTATGAATCAAATCGAGAACTATGCCTAATTGTAAAAATAACCAATTCTGATTCATTCTTAATCTTTTGTCAAATCTGAGATTACCGATGCCTATGAGACTTTTACTAGTGATACAATTGAATCTATCTTGTTGTACATCAAATTGGTTATTCTTTTATGTTGAGTACTAACGAATCTTCATGCCTATGATGTAACTTGCTCAGTTTGCTCATATTTATTCTTAATTTACAACAAATCTATTGGAACCATGATTCTTGTGTTTGGTACACCTTTACATGCTTATTCTCTTATGTTAATTCTTGTGTTTCTACCCTTTTCCCTTTTTCATTTTATTTTATAAATACTAGGTTCTTTTGAAAACCTAGTTTGAATCTTATTGTACGTGCGATTGTAATGCGGGGAATTGGGTATTACTTATTGGAGTAATTTTGGACATAACAAGTAACTGAGACTTAACTTCAATTAACAACAATTGTGGATAATTGGCATACAAAAATCTAGACTTGGACATGCATGGTATATATGTAAATTGGCAAAAAGATGAACATGCCTAACCCAAGGTTATATTGAGTTTCAGTGTAAGGCTACCCAGAAATGCACTGCACATCCAGCGATCGCAACAACAGATCTAATGTGAGAGGTTAGCCCATTAAGACAAAACCTCGAGGTTAGAATAAGTTTGCAGTAGAAGTCTGCCCAGAACCACCCAGCACATCCAGGAACCGCAAACAATAGTTCTGATGTGAGAGGTTGGTGCATTAATGAATGAATTGAAGCTGATGATCACACATGCTAAGAACGGTAGGGTTAAGTTTATGTAGGCAACACTTAACCTATGCAAAATGTTAGTTAAACAAATGGGTGGGTGTGATGACCTCAAACTTCCACGAAATGAAAGTAAGGAATAATTGTTTGGAATACAACATAAATGTAACAATACATATCACAGATACAACATAGCAAAGGAAAACCATAGAATAATAACATCATAGCAACGGAATATGAATGTCATCAAACATAGAATCCCACAGTCATAGAGTACTAACTTATTACATCAAGTTTTCAGCAAAAAGGGAATTAAGTTTCAACTTCTGAATTAGAACAACTGGAAATCAAATAATTCTGGATGTCTCAGAGTCTAAAGATAAAATGTAAACAAAAGATAAATGGTAGATAGTCTTCGTGGTCCAACATAAGCACCTCCAAATAAGCAACACCAAGAAATCTCCAAAGACAACAACTCCAAAGAAAGCCAAACCTGTAACTTGGCTGCCCGTGTGGAAAAGAGGGCACCCGAGTTTGCAAAGGTGAAAATAAACTACAGGTCAGTCATGGGACCGGTGTGAGAATTCTTAACTAATTTAATTACTAGTAATAAGGCAAATCCAAAGACCACACCGCTAACGCGTAATGGGTTTACCCCAAAGGATTGCCAAGCATAATTTAAAGTGACATAACAAACAATAAGTAATTCGTAAAACAATGCTATGCTTTTGAGAAAAATGGAATCAACATAAGACCCAAGTCCCATCACAAACACAAACCAGAGGATAGGATTTTACCTTATGGTGATTAAACATGCTAAATACGAATATAATATTATTATTAGTGTATATAAAAAAAACATTTCAAAATAAATGTATCAATCCTAGGAAACATAGTACCCCATACTACTATGCCACCATACTAGTAATACAATCAAATTCGTAGGGTCGTATTTGGAAATTGGTTTCCATCATGAGTCAAGGCTAGGCTCCTTACCGATTCGAGACACTCTAGCTAATCTCTCAGGATCCCCCGCAGTGAACCCTTGGAAAGCTGCAGGGCCGGTCCACACATACAGCTTTGTGGATTGGCAATTCCTGAGCACACGTTTCCCAATCCTATAGGACCTATCATCCGAGGCGCCTCATTCCATCATCCACATAAGTAAATTATCAGCCAGTTTAAGCACCGACACTACTTCTAACTAGAAAGAAACGTGTTGCTCTCCCTTCGTTCCCTTCTCCCGTTTTAGACTCCACCGGGTTGTGAGGTTTGTGAAGCTACGTAATACACAAAGCTATGACTATCCAAGCTGTGCTTTGATCGTCACCACAAGGTTCTGCTTTTCAACAAGAAACCTTGATCGTTGCATCTTAGTATGCCACACCGTCACTCAATATCGCACTACCAATCCTTTGCCGAAGTATATGAAAGGGTGTTAAGCAAGAGAATAAATTCTCTGCCACCAAACATTCATACATTCGACAGAACATCAATAAGTACATTATAAAGGAGTACAATGTCGGACACACATTCCATTTATAAGCTTATGCTCTGGGTTTGAGCAAAAGCCAAATCCGCACAATCAACATGTTCGTTTGGGCAATGACCATGACCCTTGAATTGGGAGCAAGTCAAATCAGGGCCTCGATCGTTGTCCTCTTGATGGAAGATTGACGGTCTTCATACGCCATCTTCAATATACTTCGATTCTTAATGTCGTTTGATTATTTGGAATGAGAGAAAATCGGACTTTCCAAATAATTCTCGTATATACATACATATTGAAAATCCTTCCTATTCGTTAATATTATTTTATAACGATTAATTCCTATTTTGATTATTTAAAATAATTAAATTTTTATTTAATGACGCTTTGGGTCAATGGCGAACCTAGCGTTGCTTTCAACAAATTTTGATTTTCACATTTCTCAAAATCTAACCATTGGATCTTAACGTAGTTTATATCGTTGGAAAGATCTTCCTAAGAGAGTCCTAACGGTTTCAGTTTTGAGAAATTCTGACGGTCGGATCTTTTGGTATAATCGTTTAAATGTACGATTTCAAAACGCGGACTACTGCACTCGATTCGTTTAATTTTAATTATATATATGTATATATATATATATATATATATATATATATATATATGAATTTTTAACTTTTATTTTGCATAAGAATGTAAATTCTGTTACAACGTCTACTATCACCATTATTTTTCCGTTCTTCCATTCCTCTGTTTACATGGAGATGTAAATTATAATTCAACATTTCCTCCTACCTCATATTATTTAATTAAAAAGGTAAATTCTATTCCAATGTAAAATTTTATTTTCCTTCCTAATCCTTAAATTACACTGTAAAATCTCCTCTTTAATTACATTAAAAATATATTTAGCATTATAATGTAAAGTTCCTATCTTTCAATTGCATTGTAAAATTTCCCTTTTTAATTACATTGTAAATGTAATTAACATTACAGTGAAAAATTTTAAATTTTTACATTAAAATGTAATTTTGATGCTAATGTCCAATTCTTTTTCTTAATCACATTGAAATGTAATTTCCAATATAATGTAAGCCTTTCTTTTTAAACTACATTAAAAATGTAAATTTCCTATCTTTTAATTTGCCCTTTTATTTTCACTATAAAGTCCTACCCTTTTGAATTACATTACATAGGTAATTTTATTTTACATGTCAAATTTTGTCTTTAATTTCGAAGGTAAAATCCTACCTTCAATTACATTAAAAATGAAATTTTATTATCCATACAAATTCTCATTCTTAGTTTACAAATAAAAGTGTACATTTGATCTACCATGTAAATTCTTCTCTTTAATTTCGTTAAAAAATAATGTAATTTACATTTGCAATGTAAATCTTTTTTCTTAATCTACATATAAATTGTGTTTTTAATTTCAATGTAAATCCTCACCTTATTTATATAATAAAAAAATGTAACTTATATTTGCAGTGTAAATCCTATTCTAAATTTACATATAAAAATGTAAATTTAATTGCAATGTAAATTCCTACTCTTTATTTACATGCAAAAATGTAAATTTAACTACAATGCAAATTCTACTTATATTTACATGTAAAAATGTAAATTTAACTGCAATGTAAATTCTACTTATATTTACATGTAAAAATGTAAATTTAACTACAATGCAAATTCTACTTATATTTACATAGCAAAAAAAAATCTCATCTTTTACTTTACAATGTAAAAAAAAATCTCTTTTTACTTTACAATGTAATATTTTTTTTTACTTTACAATGTAAAAATGTAATCTTTTTACTTTGCAATATAAAAATATCTCTTTTTACTTTACAACGTAAAAAAATCATCTTTATATTTTACAATGTAAAAATATCATCTTTTTATTTTACAACGAAAAAATACCGTCTTTTTATTTTACAACGTAAAAATATCATCTTATATTTTTAATAAAAAGTTAACTTTTTACATATCGTTCACCAATATTTTTATTTTTAATAAAAAGTTAACTTTTTCCATATCGTTATCAAATCCCAATCTAAACAACAAAATGGATGTTTTGTCGATCATCCTCAAAGTAATAGATTTATATTGGATGGACAATGATAATTCAATTCAATAACTTACACAAAGGGGAAATTTTACTGAGTATATTCACGATTCACAAGAAAATCAATTGACATGATTGAAAAAATTAACAAATAAATGATCCTAATAAATCACCAAACTCAGATCTAGCATTTAAATTTTCAGATCTAATATCATAACATCATAAACAATTCAGATCCATAACTTGGAATATTATCCATGGCAGATCTATTTATATTTACCATTCAAACTTTAAATAATGAAAGAATAATTATTAAATTAATTAAATTTAATTAAAAATAAATTCTCACCTTGCTTGGATCTAAAATGAATGTTCAAACTAGACCGGATCTCATGTTCAAAGTCACGGCGGTTTCAGATCTGAGAGATTTCAATTTGAAGTTCATATGTATAAATTTGAAACCAACTTTTTACAACTATCATTGTGACATTAAAAAGCGTCGCAAATCTGAAATTGAAATTTACCTTGAATTTCAGAAAGTTCAAAACTTTGAATTCGATTTTCAGGAGATACAGTCAATGGTTTGAGGAATGGTTTGTTGGAGATCAAAGAGCTACGAGAGGAGGATCGGCGCCGGGAAGGGGGTGGGGTGCGGTCGGCTATGGTGGGCCTTGTTTGGTGTGAACGGTGGCAGTTTTAGGGGGTAAGGCGGCGACTACAGCGACGAGAAGCTCTGGTTCCGGTCTGAGATTGAAGAGCACGAAAATCTCTTCGAAAATTGCACTACGGCGAAGAATTTCGTGGAGAAACGACGGAGGAATCAGAGTTTGAAGTTTTGAGATGTTATGGGTTAGCGGTTGCTCTGAAAGAACAGGGAAGGAGGATGAACAGTGTTTTTATATCAAAATAATTGGGTTAGGTTATTATTTAAATAATTAATTAACCCAACAAAGCCCGTTTTGCAACTTTCTTCTTTTCCATCCCAACGACTGTCATTCCTTCCTATTTACCCCTATTCCAGACTGATCTGACAATGTCCCGCAGACCCAAATGATCGTCTTGGCCTTCGTTTCTCAGTTTTAAAAATATAAATTATTTATTTTAAATTCTAACGTACTTTCTAATTTACCGGGGACACATACAAACTCAGAAAAATCTAGAAAAATTATTTCTGGCTTTCTTATGAAGATACGGTCCTAACAAAATTAATTTCGCCGAATTCTGAGACTGTTTGAAAAATGGATATTTTTCAGTCGATTAAATTTGGCTTAATTGAACAAAACACATTTTCCTCTGCCACGCTCACATACCAACTCGGAAAATTCTAAAAATTGAAACCTAGCAAAAATTTGACATTCTAGTTCCAACAAAAGTGGTTTCGTCGTGTCGTTTGAAAAATGGCTATTTTTAATTATTTAATAATTATTTAAAATTGAAAGTTTTAAATCTGGACTAAATTTCCGACAAAATTTCTAAAAATAAAATTTTCAAACTGATTCAGATTTTCTGGGTTGTTACAGTGGGGTTAGGTTAAATTGGGAATACTTAAACATTATAACATGTTGGTTAGGAAACCTAATAACGGGGTCCCATTTCAGCAGTGACCCACGTAGATGTATCACGATACCCTGAACTAGGCAGGGTGGGGCACGATTACTTGGCTGATTATAAGCAATCAAAATAGCGGCAGGTGGTGCGTCAGTGTAGGTTCCGACGGAGTACGGGCACGCATCTACTCTGGAGTGGAAAATTAGACATTGGGCATCAGTAGTTATACACTGCGCATCTTGAATTGTGTCGGGTTGCCATCATAGGGACTGATAAACCCTATGGTGGGACCAAGTATCTACAAACAAGCGAGGCCGAATGACACAACTAGCTAATAAATACATGCAAGTAGAAGCCGATCGATAAACAGATCATTTTATTTTGAACACATGAGGCTAGATGAAATAATAGTTAGTAGGTGCAGAGAAATAGAAATGGGTGCGATAGCATATTTAGTTTATCTTGCCTTATGTTATCTTGTTACTATGTTCTTGTCTTATATTCGGTTTATTCATGTCATGATCCTTTTTCTTGTTTACATGGTGAAAATCACTGTGCTTACCAGGCTTTATGTCTATCTCGTTTTCTTTCATCTTCTTTTCTTCTGTCCCCCCAAGTACATAGAGAGGGTATACTTCAGCTTAGTTCAGACCTTTTCTAGCTTGAAGAGAGTAGATGTATTACTTGGATTCTCTTTTCTTGGGATATGGCTACACTTTTATTGGGGGTTTATGCTACTTTACTACTGTTTTATGATTCTTTATGTATTTGGAGTTTTGAATCAAGACAGAAGTTTTATAGTAATGATTTGGAAGTTGGGTTTCGAGACAATGGTTGTAACATTTTGACTAAACCACAATGCTTATGAAATAATTCTATTTTTTTTGCTGTTTATATGTCTGTCTTGTAAACTATCTGTATATTTTACCTATAATGCTTCACCGAAGTTGATGCATTCCCTTTATGAGTGACCTTAACGGAGGTGGGGTTTTCACTTGGTATTAGAGCTTATGCTTGCCAAATCAGATAAAATTTTTTGAAAACTATTTTCCAAAAAGAAGTTTTAATGAAGCATTTTCAAGAAAAGTGTTGTTTTATTTTATAGGAATATTCCCCAAAGCCATAGGCACTAACTTTCTATCCTTTGTTTTGAATCTTTTCTTTTCGTGTTAGCATGTCTGGGGATCTTAATCTTCTAGAGGGAGCTGCAATACCCGGATTGTTCCGTAGGTATTTGGAGGCCACGACACCCTCCGAAGGCCAAGGAAACGTTCCTCCAACTACCCATCGTTCCTCCTCCTCCGCCTCCACATGTGAATGCTTTCTCGAAGATATGTAGAGACTTTCGAGCTATGGGAAAAATGAACTTTAATGGGACTGAATCATTCGTGGAAACAAGAAACTGGCTCAAGGAAACAGAAGATTTGTTTGTTATCTTCAATGTGGACGATACGTAGAAGATACAGTTAGCTCTATGGTTACTTAAGGTCGAATCCTCTTTCTGGGGGAAGTTATTAATGCTGAGAGACCCATTGAGAATTGGGAGTATTTCAAAATGAGATTTGAAATAATGTTCCTCTCACAAGCTGAACAAAGCCTACAGATGGAGAAGTTCTTAGCACTCAAATAGGGAAGCCTACCGGTTAAGGAATACGTCAACAAGTTCAAACAATTAGCTAGATTCGGACTGGTGTTGGTAAGCACTCCACATAAAAAGGCTCTCCCTTTCACTAAAGGGTTAAATGAGCCACTGCATGACCTAGCTATGTCCCATATACAAATAGGCGCAACTTAGGAGAGACTGGTGAACACGACACTATTACATGAGGAAAGCAAGGGGGAGTAGTGTAACACCCCGGATTTTTGAATAATCGAATTAACTAAATTAAAGAATAATAAATCTCAGATGTGAGAATTATGGAGATTGGGTTGCGCCATTGTGTTCGTCTCGGAGTTCTAGTGAAGATAGAGTCCGAGTTTGCGGGAAACGAGTATCGGATGACAGAGTTATGGACGAACGAAGTTTGGTGGCAAAGTAGAAAAAAAATTATATAAATGCACTGGCGCACTTGGGAAGTGCGACAGTACATATTTACACTGGCGCACCTGCCAAGTGCGCCCAGGCCAAGGTTGGAGCCTGCACAACTTTCTGGTTCAGGCTGACCCGTGTCGTTGAGTCCATTCTGACTCCTTGCTGAGTCATTAGGGCTGACTCATCACCCTATCATTATTGAATGGTTTTGATTAACCCTAAGAACATCCGACGGCTTAAATTAATTCATAACTCTATAAAAAGACCCATAGACACAAACCCTAAATCAGAATTAAAACTAAAACTATGGCCGTCATGCTGTTGTCTTGAACCCTAGAGCAGCCGCCACCAAAATTAAGAGGAAGAACAACAACCAAATCATAACTACTCAACCCTAACAACGATTCTTCGTCAAAAGAGCACTAATTCAACTCCAGAAATCAGAATTCAGAACTCAAGACTGCTTTTGAGTTGTGAGTTCAATAGTTTTAGCAAAATAATTAGTAATTTAATTTGATTAATTTATAATGCGGATTGTATGGATGTGATATGAAGTATTGATTGCATGTTGTAATGATGTTGTAGGATTATGATTGAAATATCTATGATGTTATGTTGTGATGCAAAGTTATGTTGTAATTATATATATATATATATATATATATATATATATATATATATATATATATATTCAAATCGTCATGTTTCTTATGCTAGTTTGTGGTACTGATTCATTTGATAATCCATATGTAGGGAAGTTTAGATGTTGATTCAAACATGAACCATATACAAGTTTGGGTAGAATTACATGTGATCTTACATGATTATTGCGGCTAGTTTATGTGAGAATTTAATTGAAAGCTAGGCTATGACATGATACTTTACATGTTAGATATTAGTTTACACCATTATTGTGATGTATAAATCACATATGTGAATTTATGAGTTGGACATGAATCATGTTATGTTATTACCTATGCAAGTTTAACCCCTTTAGACATAGGTTTATGACATATGTTGTCTATGCAAGTTTGTGGCCATAATTTCATCAAGTTCACATCTTTAGATTTGGATCTATGTTATACATGATGTTTATGCAAGTTTGTGGCCAATTTCTCATCAAGTTCACACCTTTAAATTTGGAA
Source organism: Allium sativum (assembly GCA_030737875.1). Classification (NCBI taxonomy): domain Eukaryota; kingdom Viridiplantae; phylum Streptophyta; class Magnoliopsida; order Asparagales; family Amaryllidaceae; genus Allium; species Allium sativum. The sequence goes on along the minus strand of JASFAX010000020.1, from coordinate 34,003,969 downwards.
CCATGACATAAGTTGTTATGCAAGTTGTAACTTGGCCTATGCAAGTTTTAGATGTAGAATATCAATACAATATGCAAGTTCACCCCTATGTTAGATCCATGTTTTAATTATGTATGCGATGTTTTCTTTTATTTCATGAGTTAGACTATTCGAGTCTAACGTATATCTTTACGTTAAACGAACAAACATACTACGTGGGGAAAAAGGGGATAATATTAATATTTAATTGGCATAAATGCCTTAAAAGGCATAAAATAAAATTGTGGTGAAATTGGCATGATTTTACATAACATAAATGGATGGACATAATTGAGTCAATTATGGACATCGCTAAATTTGGAATTGATTGATAATTTGAATAGGGAAAGTAATTCAAATTGGGGTTGATTAATTAGAGGTAATTAATCGTCTAAGACACGAGGTTAGACTCTTTTGTGGTGTAAGACTGCCCGGACCAGCCCGGCAAATCCAGCTGCCACAAATGCCAGTCTATTGTGAGAGGTCTTAGGCGTAAACTAAATACGTAACAATTGTAAAGACACGAGGTTAGGCTCTTTTGTGGTGTAAGACTGCCCGGACCCGCCCGGCAAATCCAACTGCCACAAATGCCAGTCTAATATGAGAGGTCTTTATGAGGTTACGGTCTTAATAAATTATGAAACACTTAACCAGATAAGCATGTAGTAGGACATGAGGGTGTTAAGTGGTTGCCTTGGGTGGCATGTGGAATCTAGTGGGTGCCTTGGGTGGCATTTGGAAATATGATTAGAAACACTTAACCAAAATATGAAACATGTAATTGAAACATGAATAAGAAGTGGGTTAAGTGGGATGTACTAGAGGGGACCAAGCTTAGGTGGATAGCTTGTGTCAAGTAATGGGGGCCCGTTTCAACCAGTAACCCATACGTATCTTTGTGGGCTCGACCCAAGTCGAGGACGGGACACGCATACTGGGCTTGACTGTAAGAGGTCAAACTGGGTTAGCGGTGGCAACGCAAGTCCAACGGGTTCATATGCGTGTGTGGACCCGGGTTGGTAGGTAAGACGTTGTTGCATCATGTAGGTATAAACCATGCATTCTTGGTGGTATCGGGTTGCCACTTTGGGGAGTGATACACCCCACTGTGGGGCCAACACGGGTATCTATGAGGTAGGGAGCCGATCGCTTGGGGGTAGTGGGTACACCTAGTGGAGATAGGGGCAGACGGCACCTATGAAGGCAGCTAGGGGTGCACGAAACTACCAATATCATTATTAAGTCTGTAGGAAGGAACAATCTTAGGGTGACTAGTAGTGGTGCAGTATACTAGTGACGGTGCAGTTTAGGAATTATCCCATAGTGCTGGTGTAGTTCTGTAATTATCCTATAGTGTTTTAGGTGTGCTTTAACGATATCGTAATTCATCTTGTTTCCTTGTTTACTCTGTCATACTCAATGGTTCGTAGTCATTTCCCTATTTTCCAACTTATGCCTTAGCCTAGTTACTTTGTCAATTATATTGTTAGAATTATCGCACTCGCCGGACTTTATGTCTGACCCCCCCTTTTCCATCTCTTTCCTTTTCCCCCCCTCCAGGTGCTCAGGTTGGAACTAGCACCAGTGGAGCTTGATGTTGGACCGCTTTAGAAGATTTCTTGGACCGCTGAAGTAAAGTTCAGGTTCTCTTTATTTATGGCTAATTTAATGTTGGGGGTTATGTCTTTCAGTTTATGTACTTTGTTTTATCAAGATGGATATGATGTACTTGACTTTGGTTTATGGTTTTGATGATGTAATCAAACATATGGGTTTATCCGCTGCAATGAAATAAAGTTTTAATTTTCAAGTACTGCCTTATATCTGTCTTGTTGTGATTTTATGCTCTATACTTACTTAAAATGCTCCATGGAAGTTAATGCATTCCCTTTGTGAGTGACATTAATGGACGTGGGGTGTTACACGTGGTATCAGAGCTGAAGGTTACCAGAACAGATATGAATTTTTGAAAAACTATTTTTCAAAACAATTTTTATAAAGAAGTACCTTCGAAAGTATGATTTAAGGAAAGTGTTTTCAAAAGAAAATTATATTTCGGAAAGCATAATCCCAAGAGCCATATATCTTTCCTTCAGTCCTTTTTGTATTCAATCTTTCCTTTTTGGTTTCAGCATGTCTGAAGCATCTGAGATACCAGAGGGCGTTCATGTGCCCGGTTGGTTCCGTCAATATCTTGAGGCTAGGGCCGCCGTCGCCGTAGGTCCAACAAATCCTCCTCTTCCTCCTCCTCGTGTTGATAATTTCGGAAAGATATGTAAAGACTTTAGAGCTATGGGTAGAAAACCTTTTCACGGGACGGAGACATTTGTTGAAGCTCGTAACTGGCTAAAGGAGGTGGAAGAATTGTTTGGAATTTTTGAAGTGGATGACGAAAGGAAAGTCCAGCTAGCTGCGTGGCTAATGAAGGATGAGGCCTCGTTTTGGTGGGAGGTCACTAATGGGGGTCGTCCAGTCGATACATGGCAATATTTTAGGCAAAGGTTTGACGCAAAGTTTCTCTCACGGCCTGAAGAGAATCTATACAAGGAAAGGTTCTTGTCACTGAAGCAAGGGAATTTATCGGTGAAAGAGTACTTTAACAAATTCAATCAATTGGCAAGGTTTGGCTTAGACTTGGTAAACACTCCAGAATAGAAGGCTCTAAGATTTGTTAAGGGCTTAAACGAGCCGCTTCATGGGTTAGCTATGACCCACATTCCCATGGGGGCTACCTTTGAGAGGTTAGTTGACATGGCACTCATGCATGAAGAGGAGAAGGGCGCCAATGCTAGTGAGGCACCCGAAAAGAATGGGGATCAAAAGAAGTCGCAACAGCAACAACAGAACAAGAAAGGTGGAAAAGGCAATAATGCTAAGGGGAAGAAGAAATGCTTTAACTGTGGGACACCCGGCCATCTAAGCAAAGATTGTAGGAAGAAGAAGAAGACCGGTTGTTTCCACTGTGGCAATGCGGGACATCTTATTAAGGACTGCCCAAAGAAACGGCAGAGGGCAGGGTCTACCTCGGGAGGACAGGTGCAAGCTCTTATGGCACCAGGGCAAGCAAGGGGACAACTTCAGGCCCTCGTGGTCCCACCGCTGCAAGAACGAGGGAGAGAAATTTCTGTTGAAAGTTTAGTTTTTTTGTTTGATCATCCTGTCCGTACTTTATTCGATTCTGGCGCATCGCATTCGTTTATCTCTACATCATTAGTTGAAACACTGCACCTAGATACTAGTCTTGTTACCGATCCCTTAGTAGTCTCAAATCGTATTGGTGATTCGGCTCATCTTTCTATGATTTTCGGGATTTGAGAGTGTTTATCCTGGGCATTGAGTTTGAGTGCAACGCTTTTGTTCTTGGCTTCATGGGTTACGGTTTAATTCTAGGTATGGATTGACTAACTAGATATGGGGCCATCCTAGATTGCGAAAGAAGGGTAGTTAGATTACTGACTTGTTCGGGAAAGACCCTTGGTATTTCTTGTGACCCTAGAGGTCCAGTAATGCTTAGTTACCTAGAATCCCTTGACGCATCCAATGATGATTTACATTCTGTTCCCATAGTCCGTGAATATGCTGATGTCTTCGATGAGGTGAGGGGTTTACCCCCAAAACGTGAAATTGACTTTCGAATATATCTAGTGCACAATGCAAAGCCAGTTGCATTGCCAGTTCGCCACATGGCTCCAAGAGAGAGAAGAGAACTCAGTAAGCAAGTGAAAGAATTGCTTGAGAAGGGGTTCATCAGACATAGTATATCGGAGTGGGGTGCTCCAGTAGTATTTGCCACGAAGGCGGATTGGTCCCTCAGACTTTGTGTGGACTATAGAGAACTTAATAAACTTACTAAGAAGAATAGACACCCACTACCGAGGATTGACGATCTTTTCGATCAGTTAGTTGGTGCCTCAGTGTTTTCGCAGTTAGACTTAGCTACGGGTTTCCATCAGTTGAGAGTGGCTGAGGATAGCATAGATAAGACTGCCTTTAGGACTCCAGACGGTTTCTTCGAGTGGCTGGTGATGCACTTCGGTTTGACAAACGCCCCCGCATACTTTGTTGATTTGATGAGTAGGGTGTTTAGGGAGTACCTTAATAAATTCGTGGTTGTCTTTATAGATGACATCTTGATCTTTTCTAAGAGAGAGGAAGAGCATGCCCTACATCTTAGGGAAGTGTTGGAGACTCTTCGAGCGCATAGCCTTAAAGCTAAATTTTCCAAATGTCACTTTTGGAGGAAAGAAGTGCGATTCTTAGGGCACGTGGTTTCCAAAGAAGGGATAGCCGTGGATCCCGCGAAGATAGTGGCCATCCAAGATTGGAAGGTTCCTAGAAATGCTACCGACGTGAGAAGTTTCTTAGGGTTTGCTGGCTACTATAGGAAGTTTATCAAAGACTTCGCAAAAATATCAGCTCCATTAACACGCTTGACGAAGAAGAACTTAGTCTTCATGTGGGACGTAGATTGTGAGGATGCGTTCCAACGTTTAAAGAGATCTTTGACCACAGCCCCAGTCTTAGTATTGCCATATGGGAATAAGCCATTTACCGTTTATACTGACGCTTGTGGGACAGGACTAGATGCAGTCCTAATGCAAGAGGGAAGGGTAATAGCCTATGGTGGAAGGCAATTGAGAGTGCATGAAATAAATTACCCTACACATGACCTAGAGTTGGCCGCTATAGTTTTCGCGCTTAAGTCTTGGCGTCATTATCATCTTGGCGAGAAATTCGAATTATTCACTGATTACAAATCGCTAAAATACTTATTCTCTCAGAAGGACTTGAACTTAAGGCAGCAAAGGTGGATGGAGTTCTTAGCATTCTATGACTTCGAGATAGCATATACCCCTGGCAAGGGTAACGTAGTGGTCGATGCCTTAAGTAGAAAAAGATTATCCTTAAGTCCTTTGTTTATTGAGCAGCGAAGTTTAGAGTTCATTTCTACGTTTGACTTTGCACCTTCCATTGACTTCGTACCCGGTTTGCTAGCATCCTTAGAGGTTAGACCTACGCTTTTAGGACGGATTGGCGAGGCATAGCGAGACAACCCACAGTTGGTTGAGTTAGTAGAAAAGCTCAAAGGAGGGGAGTCATCGAGCCATCTCCGTAGGTATACCCTAGATGATAAGGGTTGGTTACGTAAGGATGGTAGACTTTGTATACCAAAAGACGATGACCTAAGGAAGACCATTCTTGATGATGCACATCGTTCGAAGATGACCATCCATTCCAGCGGGGACAAGATGTACATGGACATGAGACGAGTTTACTTTTGGGCCGGCATGAAGAAAGATGTGGCTGAGTATGTCGCTAGATGCTTGGTGTGCCAACAAGTAAAAGCGGAGCAAAAGAAGCCCGCTGGATTGCTTCATCATTTGGAGGTCCCACAATGGAAGTGGGAAAGCGTCTCGATGGACTTTATTGACGGATTACCTAGATCGAGGTAGGGTAATACGGGTATTTGGGTCATGGTAGACAGACTTACTAAGAGCGCTCATTTCATTCCCGTGAAGAGTAAGAGGACTGCTCCATGGTTAGCCTCCGTATATATTCGAGAAATAGTTCGTTTGCACGGTATTCCTTCTAGCATAGTGAGCAACCGCGATCCTATTTTTGCTAGCGAATTTTGGAGAAGCTTGCAAGAGGGGGTAGGGACTCAGTTATGTTTGAGCACCGCATATCATCCTCAGACGGACGACCAGACCGAGAGGGTGAATCGTATTCTAGAGGACTTGTTGAGGTTATGTGTCTTAAATTTCGGAGGTACATGGGAGGAACATCTTCCGTTGGTAGAATTCGCATATAATAACAACTTTCAGTCTGGCATTGGCATGGCACCATTCGAAGCTCTTTACGGACGGCCGTGCCGTTCGCCTACATGTTGGTGGGAAGCTATAGATAAGATCTTGCTTGGGCCCGATATGATTAGAGAGACTTCGGAAAAGATTGATTTGATCCGAAGAAGGATGAAGACGGCGCTAAATAGACAGAAATCTTATGCGGACAAGAGGAGGTCAGATCTTGAGTTTGAGGTTGGGGACATGGTCTTTGCCAAAGTGTCTCCATTACGGAACGTCGTTCGCTTTGGGTCCGTTGGGAAGTTAGCATCAAGGTTCGTAGGGCCATTTCTGTAACACCCCGTATGTTGAATAACTTATTATAATATAAATCAGGGCAGAATTAAATTTAAAATTCTGAATCAGGGGAAACGGGCTATGCCATTGCGTTCATCTCGGAAAAATACGCGAAATAGAGTCCGAGTTTTCGAAAATTGGAGTCCGTATGACCCAGTTAAGGCCCGAAGAAGTTTTCAGAAAATTCAAAACAGATTTAATATAAAAATTTCACATTTCAGAAGAGGGGGGAAAATTCCCGCCAGACTGAGGGAGTCGACCCAGGATTCGACATGGGTGTCGACCCCCCCCAAGGGGTCGACCCCCCCTGTCGGTCTGTGTGACCTGGGTGCAGCCTGAAGAAGTTTGGGCTGTGTCTGGTGGCTTATGACGAGATCTGACGGCTCTAACCTAATTTTGGGTTAATCTAAGGGCCTAAACTACATCCTAATTCTATAAATACACCCTAAGACTACCCTAATTCATACTAAAAATAGATACAACGTCGTTATGCCGTCAAATTGCAACTTGAAGGAGCCTCCATCAAATTGTAGAAGGAGATAGCTTCTCAAATCAACTTCTAATCAACTTTAGCAACTTAATCTTCTTCATAGGAGTGCTAATCAACAAGTTGTGAGTTTCTATAGCCTTAATGACCAATTGTTGAAATGATTATGATAGGATATAATGAGGTTATGGCTATGAATGTGGATCAATGCAAGTTATGTTATCATATGCTATGTGATCATGATGTTATGCAAGTTATGCAAGTTATATGCTATGTGTTCATGATGTTATGCAAGTTATATGCTATGTGATCATGATGTTATGCAAGTTATGCAAGTCATACGCTATGTGATCACGATGTTATGCAAGTTATGCAAGTCATATGCTAGGTGATCATGATGTTATGCAAGTTATGCAAGTTATATGCTATGTGTTCATGATGCTAGTTATGCAAATCGCTATGATAAACATTGATCCATTATGACACCATGTTATGCAAGTTTGGTATTTGATTATATGCAAGTTCATATATGATATGTTATGCAAGTTTGGTGTATGATTATATGCAAGTTCATATATGACATGTTATGCAAATTTGGTGTTTGATTATATGCAAGTAACATGTGCAAGTTTACACCTTTTTATGATATGCATACATATGCAAGTTAACCCCTTTGTATGTCATACATACATATGCAAGTTTACCCCTTTGTATGACATAAGTAACTTATGCAAGTTAACCTCTTTATGACATATGTGATTCATGCAAGTTTGGGTTGATTATTTATGCTAATTGGGTTTGATGCTATATGCATGTTGACACCTTTTAAACCCATGTTGATGCTAATGTTATGCAAGTTGAACCCATTGTATGTGTGAAGAATCTTCCCTTTTAAGTATGTCATGTTAGCGAATTACGTGGGGAACGATGGGGTTAATATTCATGTTAATGAAATGGTGTGAAGTTGGTATGATTATGCATACCATAAAGTGGATGGACATAATTGAGTCAATTATGTACATCGTTAAATTTGTAATAAATTAGGGCTAATTAATACAAATTATGGGGGTGATTAATTAGGTGTAATTAATCGACTAAGACGCGAGGTTGGACCCTTTTGTAGCATAAGACTGCCCGGAACCGACCGAGAAATCCAGCGGCTACAAATGATTGGCCCAATGTGAGAGGTCTTAGGCACAAACTAAATACGTGACAAGTGTAAAGACACGAGGTTAGACTCGGTTATGGCGTAAGGCTGCCCGGACCCGACCGGCAAGTCCAGCTGCCATAAAAGATAGTCTAATGTGAGAGGTCTTTACAACGGTTACGTTCTTAATCAATTAAGAAACACTTAACCAGATAAGCATGTAGTGGGGCATGAGGGGTTAAGTGGGTGCCTTGGGTGGCATGTGGAAATCAAGTAAGTGCCTTTGGTGGCATGTGGAAATCTAGTGGGTTGCCTTGGGTGGCAATAGAAAATACGATTAGAATACTTAGCCAAAGTGGAACATGTAATTAAACATGATTAGAGGGTTAAGTTAGTGCCTTGGGTGGCATGTGGAAATCTAGTGGGTTGCCTTGGGTGGCAATTGAAAATACGATTAGAATACTTAACCAAAGTGGAACATGTAATTAAACATGATTAGAGGGTTAAGTAAGTGCCTTGGGTGGCATGTAGAAATCAAGTAGGTGCCTTGGGTGGCATGGGAAATCCAGTGGGTGCCTTAAGTGGCAATTGAAATATGATTAGATGACTTAACCAAACTTTAAACATGTAAGTGGACATGATTATTAAAAAGGGTTAAGTGGGATGCACAAGAAAAAGAGACAAGCTTAGGTGGGTAGCTTGTGGGGGCCCATTTCAACCAGTAACCCATATGTATCTTATTGGGCTCGACCCAAGTCGAGGACGGGACACGCGTACTGGGCTTGACTATAAGAGGCCAAAACAGACTAGCGGTGGCAACGCAAGTCCAACGGGTTTTATATGCGTGTGTGGACCCGGGCTGGTAGGTAAGACGTTGTTGCATCGTGTAGGTATAAGCCGTGCACCATTGGTTGTATCGGGTTGCCACTTTGGGAAGTGATACACCCCACTGTGGGTCCAGCACGGGTATCTACGGTAGGGAGCCGATCGTTTGGGGAGTAGTGGGTACACCTAGTGGAGATAGGGGCAGACGGCACCTATGTAGTCAGCTAGGGGTACACGAAACTACTAGTTAAATTTTCTAAGTCCTTGGGTGGGATCAACCTTTAAGTAGGAATTACCCTTGGGTGGGTAGATCTTGTGTGGTGCAGTGTAGGAATTACCCTTGGGTGGGTAGATCTGGTGTGGTGCAGTGTAGTATTTATCCTTGGGTGGATAGGCGCGTCTTTACCGTTATCTTAGTTCATCCTAAGTCTAGTTGGCTGCTTAGTGTAGTCATTTATCCCCAGTCGTACCGTACCAGATTTATATCATACCGTAATTACTTTAATGATTGTATTGTTAAAGTTATAGGGCTCACTCAGACTTATGTCTGACCCCGTTGTTTTTATCTTTTTCCCCAACCCTCAGGTTCTCAGAGTGGGCCTAGCACTAGTGGGCTTTGATCAGATTGCTTTATCTATCTTTTGGAGCTTGGACCGTGATGTAAACCCCAGCTTATCTTTTCTTTATGGCTATTAGTTATGTAGTGGGATTATGTACTTTTGTTTTATCAAGGCGGATATTATGTACTTGACTCTTGTTTATGGTTTTGTGATGTAACCAAACATGTTTTACTTTCCGCTGGAATGAAATGATGTTTTAAATTCTCAAGTATTACTTATATCTGTCTTGTTGTAATCTTTCTGTTCTATATTCACTTAAGATACTCCACCGATGCTATGGCATTCCCTTGATGAGTGACCGTAGCGGGTGTGGGGTGTTACACGTGGTATCAGAGCTGAAGGTTACCGGAACAGACAAATTTTTTAGAAAACTATTTTTCTAAAAACATTTTTGGAAGAAGTATTTTCAAAACCATGTCTTTTAAGAGAAAAGTTTTTGAAAGAAAAGAACATAATCCCCAAGAGCCATATATCTTTCCTTCGATTCTCCATTTTGAATCTCTTCCTCTTTCTCTTTTTGAATTCCCCCCCCCCCCCCCCCCCGCATATATATGTCTTTTTAAGATAAATAAGGACTTCCGTATGAAGGACGGAAGAACTACTTCAAGGGACTAAGATGTTTGAAGTTAGTCCAAGGAGGTGAGGGCTTGTGGGTACCTTTAAGATGGACGAGGGAGGAAGTTTCAAATAACTATTGGGTAAATAAAGGACGAAACCTCATCGTGGTGAGAGGTCATGGAAGGAGAATGTGAAGGAGAAGGCCAGTTGTTTTGGAGAAATAGGACACCTTATTAGGATTGTCCAAAGAGGTAAGGACAAAGTACAGGATCCTCTGGAGGGTAGATGCATTCCCTTATGGCTGGTAGACCTGATGGGGGTAGCACCATCTAGGTTGAAATTTGGTTCTCTCGATCATCCTGTTCGAACTTTATTTGACTCTGGCGCATCGCATTCATTTATCTCATCATCATTAGTTGAGTCACTGCACTTAGACACTAGTCTAGTAGATGATCCCTTGGTTGTTTCAAACCCAATTGGGGGCTCCACTTATTTGTCCATGATATGTTTGGGTTTGAAGATTTCCATACTTATCGTTGAGTATAGATGTGATGCTTTTGTTTTGGGCTTCACGGGCTATGGGTTGATTTTGGGCATGGACTGGTTATCCAGTAATGGTGCCATTCTTGATTGCGAAAGGAGAGTTGTTAGCTCATGACCCGCTTGGGGAACACTCTCGAGATCTCTTGTAAGCCCATGGATTCTGTTATGCTAAGTTATCTTGAATCGCTCGACGCTTCGGTCGAGAGTTTGCGATCTGTTAGAGTGGTCCGGGAATACTCGGATGTGTTTGAGGAGGTGAAGGGCTTACCTCCGAGGCGGGAGATAGACTTCCGAATATATCTGGTGGACAATGCTAAACCAGTATCTTTGCCAGTGTGCCACATGGCTCCTCGTGAGAGGAGGGAACTCCATAAGCAAGTAGGGGAGTTGCTTGAAAAGGGGTTCATAAGACGAAGTATATCGGAGTGGGGTGCTCCAGTAGTTTTTGCCACGAAGGCAGGTGGGTCCATCAGACTTGGTGTAGACTATAGAGAACTCAACAAGCTCACAAAGAAGAATAGACACCCATTGCCGAGGATTGATGATCTCTTTGATCAGTTGGTTGGCGCCTCAGTGTTTTCGCAGTTGGACTTAGCCAAGGGCTTTCATCAGTTGAGAGTGGCTGAGGATAGTATAGAGAAGACTGCCTTTAGGACTCCGGATGGTTTCTATGAGTGGCTGGTGATGCCATTTGGTTTGACGAACGCCCCTGCATACTTAGTTGATTTGATGAGTAGGGTGTTCAGGGAGTACCTAAATAACTTCGTAGTGGTCTTTGTGGATGACATCTTGGTCTTTTCTAAGAGCGAAATAAGTTTTCGTATGTGCTTAATAGGTTAAGCAAAGCCAGTTATTTGATCAACGGTGGTTTTGGAGCGAGACTGGCAAGGACATCCAGAGTTGGACAAGTGCTTATTTATTTTGCCGTTTTTTTTCTAGTATCATCTCACGTAGGTTGTCTGAATTCGAAGGAGGTATCCCTTGGGTGTTTGTCTGATATGGTTTAGTCCTTTGGGGCTTGCACTTAGGGGATGTCAAGTTCGACTAGGATGGTCTGCGTGAGAGATGGATAGTTGTGACGATTTTGCACGGGAGAATATCCTGGTTTTCTCTAGAAGTGGAGAAAAGCATGCCCTACATCTTATGGAAGTGTTGGAGACTCTTCGAGCGCATAGTCTTAAGACAACAAAGGTGGATGGAGTTCTTAGCATCCTATAATTTCGAGATAGCGTATACCCCTGGCAAGGGTAACGTGATGGCGGACGCCTTAAGCAAAAAAAGGTTGTCCTTGAGTCCATTGTTCGTGGGACGACGAAGCTTGGAATTTATCTCGATGTTTGATTTTAGACCTTCCGTTGACTTTGTACCCGGTTTGCTAGCATCCTTAGAGGTCAGACCTACTCTTTTGGGACGGCTTGGCGAGGCACAGCGGGACGACCCACAGTTGGTTGAGTTAGTAGAGAGGCTCATAAGGGCGGAGTCGTCCAGCCATTTGAGTAGGTACACCCTAGACGATAGGGGGTGGTTGCGTAGAGACGGTAGACTTTGTGTAACGCAAGATGAGGGTTTGAGGAAGGCTATACTTGATGATGCGCATCGTTCGAAGATGACCATTCATCCCTGTGGGGACAAGATGTACCAAGACATGAAGCGAGTTTTCTTTTGGGCCGGTATGAAGAAACATGTGGCCGAGTATGTCGCTAGATGCTCGGTGTGCCAACAAGTGAAAGCGGAGCAAAAGAAACCTGGTGGGTTGCTTCACCCATTGGAAGTTCCGCAATGGAAGTGGGATAGCGTCTCGATGGATTTTATTGATGGGTTACCGAGATCGAGGAAGGGTAATACGGGAATTTGGGTTGTGGTAGACAGACTTACTAAGAGCGCCCATTTCATACCCGTGAAGAGCAAGAGGACTGCTCCATGGCTAGCTTCAGTTTACCTTCGAGAAATAGTTCGATTGCATGGTGTACCTTCAAGCATAGTGAACAATCGAGATCCTATCTTCACTAGCGAGTTTTGGAAAAGTTTGCAAGAGGCGATAGGGACTCAGTTGTGTCTAAGCACCGCATATCATCCTCAGACGGACGACCAGACCGAGAGGGTGAATCGTGTTCTGGAAGTCCTTTTGAGGCTTTGTATCTTAGATTTTGGAGGTACATGGGAAGAGCATCTTCCATTGGTGGAGTTCGCGTATAATAACAGCTTTCAGTCCAGTATTGGTATGGCTCCTTTTGAAGCTCTTTATGGAAGGCCTTGTCGATCACCTACATGTTGGTGGGAATCTACGGATAAGATCTTGCTTGGGCCTGATATGGTTAGAGAGACTTCGGAAAAGATTGATTTGATTTAAAGAAGGATGAAAGCAGCGCAAGATAGGCAGAAATCTTACGCGGATAAGAGGAGGACGGATCTTGAGTTTGATGTTGGGGACATGGTCTTTGTTAAAGTATCTCCATTACGGAATGTTGTTCGTTTTGGATCCGTTGGGAAGTTAGCACCAAGATTTGTAGGACCATTTCCTATTAAGGAAAGGATTGGACGGATGGCATATAGAGTGGATTTACCCGAGAGACTTGGTGGGGTACATGACGTATTTCATGTGTCACATTTGAGGAAGTGCCTACATGAGACCGCAGAGGTGGTAGAGCCGAGCTTGTTTAGAGAAGTGGAGGTAGAGCGTGATGCGACTATTTGACGAGCTCCTACCCGCATCCTTGGGTCAGAGATTAGGAAGTTGAGAAACAGAGAGGTTCAACTAGTCAAAGTGCAATGGGGAGAAGATGAGAGCAATGCTACTTGGGAGACAGAAGCGAAGATGCATTCAGTGTACCCATTCCTTTTTGAGGGTATGTCTTTTAACTTCTCCTTTATCGTTTGTCTAGTACTTATCTTATCTTTAGTATGTCCTCTCATTAGTACCTTTGACCTCTAGATAGGGTAAACCTATGGTTGAAGCATGTGTTTGAGACATGTTATGTTTGATGGATGCGTGTGGATGCAAGTGTTTGCTAGTGGTTGCTCGTGGATGCATATACACACACTTTAGACACTAGATCGGCTCAATCACTTCATATTGCATATTGCATATAATTGTGTGTATGTAGCTACATTAATGGATGTATAATGGTTGTGTTATCATATGGATGATGCATTTTGGTGAATGATTGTGCACTCATGTAGAAATAGTATGTGTCGATAGGGTTCTTTCGCATACATATTGGATGCGTGGCACTATCATGGTTTGCATTAAGGAGGTCAACTGAATCAGTAGACCGCATAATTTTGCATTAGACAGGGAACATATACACACACTCTTTGCATATGTTCATACAGCATTAGAAATTTTAAGGACAATGGATGCCAGTATTTGATGGTTTGAGTAGATGGTTGTTTGGATGGTAGGATACGTTCTTCTTAACTTAGAGCTTTCGAGGAAGAAATCCTTTAAGTAGGGGAGAATGTAACACCCCGTATGTTCAATAACTTGTTATAATATAAATCAGGGCAGAATTAAATTTAAAAATCTTAATCAAGGGAAACGGGCTATGCCCTTGCGTTCGTCTCGGAAAAATACGCGAAATCGAGTCCAAGTTTTCGAAAATCGGAGTCCGTATGACCCAGTTAAGGCCCGAAGAAGTTTTTAGAAAATTCAAAACAGATTTAATATAAAAATTTCACATTTCAGAAGAGGCGGGAAAATTCCCGCCAGAATGAGGGTGTCGACCTCCCCCCTGAGGGGTCGACCCATGGGTCGACCCCCCCTGTCAGTCTGTGTGACCTGGGTGCAGCCTGAAGAAGTTTGGGCTGTGTCTGGTGGCTTGTGACGAGATCTGATGGCTCTAACCTAATCTAGGGTTAATCTAAGGGCCTAAACTACATCCTAATTCTATAAATACACCCTAAGACTATCCTAATTCATACTAAAAATAGATACAACGTCGTTATGCCATCAAATTGCAACTTGAAGGAGCCTCCATCAAATTGTAGAAGGAGATAGCTTCTCAAATCAACTTCTAATCAACTTTAGCAACTTAATCTTCTTCATAGGTGTGCTAATCAACAAGTTGTAAGTTTCTATAGCCTTAATGACCAATTGTTGAAATTATTATGATAGGATATAATGAGGTTATGGCTATGAATGTGGATCAATGCAAGTTATGTTATCATATGCTATGTGATCATGATGTTATGCAAGTTATGCAAGTTATATGCTCTGTGTTCATGATGTTATGCAAGTTATGCAAGTTATATGCTATGTGATCATGATGTTATGCAAGTTATGCAAGTCATATGCTATGTGATCACGATGTTAAGCAAGTTATGCAAGTCATATGCTAGGTGATCATGATGTTATGCAAGTTATGCAAGTTATATGCTATGTGTTCATGATGCTAGTTATGCAAATCGCTATGATAAACATTGATCCATTATGACACCATGTTATGCAAGTTTGGTGTTTGATTATATGCAAGTTCATATATGATATGTTATGCAAGTTTGGTGTATGATTATATGCAAGTTCATATATGACATGTTATGCAAGTTTGGTGTTTGATTATATGCAAGTAACATGTGCAAGATTACACCTTTGTATGATATGCATACATATGCAAGTTAACCCCTTTGTATGTCATACATACATATGCAAGTTTACCCCTTTGTATGACATAAGTAACTTATGCAAGTTAACCTCTTTATGACATATGTGATTCATGCAAGTTTGGGTTGATTATTTATGCTAATTGGGTTTGATGCTATATGCATGTTGACACCTTTTAAACCCATGTTGATGCTAATGTTATGCAAGTTGAACCCATTGTATGTGTGATGAATCTTCCCTTTTAAGTATGTCATGTTAGCGAATTACGTGGGGAACGATGGGGTTAATATTCATGTTAATGAAATGGTGTGAAGTTGGTATGATTATGCATACCATAAAGTGGATGGACATAATTGAGTCAATTATGTACATCGTTAAATTTGTAATTAATTAGGGATAATTGATACAAATTATGGGGGTGATTAATTAGGTGTAATTAATCGACTAAGACACGAGGTTGGACCATTTTGTAGCATAAGGCTACCCGGAACCGACAGACAAATCCAGCGGCTACAAATGATTGGCCCAATGTGAGAGGTCTTAGGCACAAACTAAATATGTGACAAGTGTAAAGACACGAGGTTAGACTCGGTTATGGCGTAAGGCTGCCTGGACCCGACCGGCAAATCCAGCTGCCATAAAAGATAGTCAAATGTGAGAGGTCTTTACAACGGTTACGTTCTTAATCAATTAAGAAACACTTAACCAGATAAGCATGTAGTGGGGCATGAGGGGTTAAGTGGGTGCCTTGGGTGGCATGTGGAAATCAAGTAAGTGCCTTGGGTGGCATGTGGAAATCTAGTGGGTTGCCTTGGGTGGCAATAGAAAATACGATTAGAATACTTAACCAAAGTGGAACATGTAATTAAACATGATTAGAGGGTTAAGTAAGTGCCTTGGGTGGCATGTGGAAATCTAGTGGGTTGCCTTGGGTGGCAATAGAAAATACAATTAGAATACTTAACCAAAGTGGAACATGTAATTAAACATGATTAGAGGGTTAAGTAAGTGCCTTGGGTGGCATGTGGAAATCAAGTAGGTGCCTTGGGTGGCATGGGAAATCCAGTGGGTGCCTTGAGTGGCAATTGAAATATGATTAGATGACTTAATAAAACTTTAAACATGTAAGTGGACATGATTATTCAAAAGGGTTAAGTGGGATACACTAGAAAAAGGGACAAGCTTAGGTGGGTAGCTTGTGGGGGCCCATTTCAACCAGTAACCCATATGTATCTTATTGGGCTCGACCCATGTCGAGGACAGGACACGTGTACTGGGCTTGACTATAAGAGGCCAAAACGGGTTAGCGGTGCAACACAAGTCCAACGGGTTTCATATGCGTGTGTGGACCCGGGCTGGTAGGTAAGACGTTGTTGCATCGTGTAGGTATAAGCCGTGCACCATTGGTTGTATTGGGTTGCCACTTTGGGGAGTGATACACCCCACTGTGGGGCCAGCACGGGTATCTATGGTAGGGAGCCGATCGTTTGGGGAGTAGTGGGTACACCTAGTGGAGATAGGGGCAGATGGCACCTATGTAGTCAGCTAGGGGTACACGAAACTACTAGTTAAATTTTCTAAGTCCTTGGGTGGGATCAACATTTAAGTAGGAATTACCCTTGGGTGGGTAGATCCGGTGTGGTGCAGTGTAGGAATTACCCTTGGGTGGGTAGATCTGGTGTGGTGCAGTGTAGTATTTATCCTTGGGTGGATAGGCGCGTCTTTACCGTTATCTTAGTTCATCCTAAGTCTAGTTGGCTGCTTAGTGTAGTCATTTATCCCCAGTCGTACCGTACCAGTTTTATATCATACCCTAATTACTTTAATGATTGTATTGTTAAAGTTATAGGGCTCACTCAGACTTATGTCTGACCCCGTTGTTTTTATCTTTTTCCCCAACCCTCAGGTTCTCAGAGTGGGCCTAGCACTAGTGGGCTTTGATCAGATTGCTTTATCTATCTTTTGGAGCTTGGACCGTGATGTAAAGCCTAGCTTATCTTTTCAATTATGGCTATTAGTTATGTAGTGGGATTATGTACTTTTGTTTTATCAAGGCAGATATTATGTACTTGACTCTTGTTTATGGTTTTATGATGTAACCAAACATGTTTTACTTTCCGCTGCAATGAAATGATGTTTTAAATTCTCAAGTATTACTTATATCTGTCTTGTTGTAATTTTTCTGTTCTATATTGACTTAAGATACTCCACCGATGCTATGGCATTCCCTTGGTGAGTGACCGTAGCGGGTGTGGGGTGTTACAGTTTCCTATTATGGAAAGGATTGGGCAGATGGCGTATAGAGTGGAGTTGCCCGAAAGACTTAGTGGTGTACACGACGTATTCCATGTCTCACATTTGAGGAAGTGCTTGCACGAGACCGCAGAAGTGGTAGAGCCGAGCTTGCTTAGAGCGGTGGAGATCGAGCGTGATGCGACGATTCGACGAGCTCCTACGCGCATTCTTGGGTCGAAGATTAGGAAATTGAGAAGTCGAGAGGTCAATTTAGTCAAAGTGCAATGGGGAGATGATGAGAGCAACGCTACTTGGGAGACGGAAGCGAAGATGCATTCATTGTACCCTTTTCTTTTCGAGGGTATGTCTTTTAATTTCCCCTTTATCGTTTATCTTGTACTTATCTTATCTTTAGTATATCCTCTTGCCAGTATCCTTGACCTTTAGATAGGATAGTCCTATGGTTGAAACATGTGTTTGAGACATGTTATGGATAATGGATGCACGTGGATGCAAGTGTTTGCTAGTGGTTGCTTGTGGATGCATATACACACACTTTAGGCACTAGATCGGCTCAATCACTTCATATTGCATATTGCATATAAATGTGTGTACATATTTAAGTAATAAGTGAATAATGGTTGTATCATCATATGGATGTTGCATTTTGGTGAATGGTTGTGCACACATGTAGAAATGATATGTATCGATAAGGTTCTTTCGCATACATAATGGAAGCATGGAACTATCATGGTTTGCATTAAGGAGGTCAACTGAATCAGTAGACTGCCTGATTTTGCATTAGATAAGGAACATATACACACACTTCTTGCATATGTTCATACAGCTTTAGAAATTTTATAAGGACAATGGATGCCGTGTTTGATGATTGAGTAGATGGTTGTTTGGATGGTAGGATATACATTCTCCTTAACTTGGAGATTTCGGGGGCGAAATCCTTTAAGGAGGGGAGAATGTAACACCCCGGATTTTTGAATAATCAAATTAACTAAATTAAAGAATAATAAATCTCAGACGTGTGAATTATGAGGATTCGGTTGCACTATTGTGTTCGTCTCGGAGTTCTAGTAAAGATAGAATCCGAGTTTGCGGGAAACGAGTATCGGATGAAAGAGTTATGGACGAACGAAGTTTGGTGGCAAAGTAGAAAAAAAATATATGCACTGGTGCACTTGGGAAGTGCGCCAGTACATATTTACACTGGCGCACCTGCCAAGTGCGCCCAGGCCGAGTCTGGAGCCTGCACAGCTTTCTGGTTCAGGCTAACCCGTGTTGTTGAGTCCATTCTCACTCCTTGCTGAGTCATTAGGGCTGACTCATCACCCTATCATAATTGAATGGTTTTGATTAACCCTAAGAACATCTGATGGCTTAAATTAATTCATAACTCTATAAAAAGACCCAAACCCTAAATCAGAATTAAAACTAAAACTATGGCCGTCATGCTGTTGTTTTGAACCATAGAGCAGCCGCCACCAAAATTAAGAGGAAGAACAGCAACCAAATCAAAACTACTCAATCATAACAGCGATTCTTCATCAAAGGAGCGCTAATTCAACTCAAGAAATCAAAATTCCGAACTAAGACTTCATTTGAGTTGTGTGTTCGATAGTTTTGGCAAAATAATTAGCAATTTAATTAGATTAAGTTATAATGTGGATTGTATGGATGTGATATGAAGTATTGATTGCATGTTGTAATGATGTTGTAGGATTATGATTGAAATATCTATGATGTTATGTTGTGATGCAAAGTTATGTTGCTATCATCCATGTTGTAATTTTATATATATATATATATATATATATATATATATATATGTATATATATATATATTCGAATCGTCATGTTTCTTATGCTAGTTCGTGGTATTGATTCATATGATAATCCATATGTAGGGAAGTTTAGATGTTGATTCAAACATGAACCATATACAAGTTTGGGTAGAATTACATGTGACCTTACATGATTATGGCACCTGGTTTATGTGAAAATTTACTTGAAAGCTAGGCTATGACATGATACTTTACATGTTAGATATTAGTTTACACCATTATTGTGATGTATAAATCACATATGTGAATTTATGAGTTGGACATGAATCATGTTATGTTATTACCTATGCAAGTTTAACCCCTTTGGATATAGGTTTATGACTTATGTTGTCTATGCAAGTTTGTGGCCATAATTTCATCAAGTTCACACCTTTAGATTTGGATCTATGTTATACATGATGTTTATGCAAGTTTGTGGCCAATTTCTCATCAAGTTCACACCTTTAAATTTGGAACCATGACATAAGTTGTTATGCAAGTTGTAATCTTGGCCTATGCAATTTTTAGATGTAGAAAATCAATCACATATGCAAGTTCACCCCTATGTTAGATCCATGTTTTAATTATGTATGTGATGTTTTCTTTTATTTCATGAGTTAGACTATTCGAGTCTAACATATATCTTTACGTTAAACGAACAAACATACTACGTGGGGAAAAAGGGGATAATATTAATATTTAATTGGCATAAATGCCTTAAAAGGCGTAAAATAAAATTGTGGTGAAATTGGTATGATTTTACATACCATAAATGGATGGACATAATTAAGTCAATTATGGACATCGCTAAATTTGGAATTGATTGATAATTTGAATAGGGAAAGTAATTCAAATTGGGGTTGATTAATTAGGGATAATTAATAGACTAAGACACGAGGTTAGACACTTTTGTGGTGTAAGACTGCCCGGACCCGCCCGACAAATCAGCTGCCACAAATGCCAGTCTAATGTGAGAGGTCTTAGGCATAAATTAAATACATAACAATTGTAAAGACACGAGGTTAGGCTCTTTTGTGGTGTAAGACTGCCCGGACCCGACCGGCAAATCCAGCTGCCACAAATGCCAGTCTAATGTGAGAGGTCTTTATGAGGTTACGGTCTTAATAAATTAAGAAACACTTAACCAGATAAGCATGTAGTAGGACATGAGGGGGTTGAGTGGGTGCCTTGGGTGGCATGTGGAATCTAGTGGGTGCCTTCGGTGGCATTTGGAAATACGATTAGAAAAACTTAAACAAAATATGAAACATGTAATTGAAACATGAATAAGAAGTGGGTTAAGTGGAATGTACTAGAGGGGACCAAGCTTAGGTGGATAGCTTGTGTCAAGTAATGGGGGCCCGTTTCAACCAGTAAACCATACGTATCTTTGTGGGCTCGACCCAAGTCGAGGACAGGACACGCATACTCGGCTTGACTGTAAGAGGCCAAACTGGGTTAGCGGTGGCAATGCAAGTCCAACGGGTTCATATGCGTGTGTGGACCCGGGCTGGTAGGTAAGACGTTGTTGCATCGTGTAGGTATAAGCCGTGCATTCTTGGTGGTATCGGGTTGCCACTTTGGGGAGTGATACACCCCACCATGGGGCCAGCACGGGTATCTACGAGTTAGGGATCCGATCGCTTGGGGGTAGTGGGTACACCTAGTGGAGATAGGGGAAGACGACACCTATGAAGGCAGCTAGGGGTGCACGAAACTACCAATATCATTATTAAGTCTGTAGGCGGGATCAATCTTAGGGTGACTAGTAGTGGTGCAGTATACTAGTGGCGGTGCAGTTTTGGAATTATCCCATAGTGTTGGTGTAGTTTAGTAATTATCCTATAGTAGTTTAGGGGCGCTTTAACGATATCGTAATTCATCTTGTTTCCTTGTTTACTCTGTAATACTCAACGGTTCGTGGTCATTTCCCTATTTTCCAACTTATGCCATAGCCTTGTTACTTTGTTAATTATATTGTTAGAATTCTCGCACTCGCCAGACTTTATGTCTGACCCCCCCTTTTCCATCTCTTTCCTTCCCCCCCCCCCCCCCCCACCAGGTGCTCAGGTTGGAACTAGCACCAGTGGAGCTTGATCTTGGACTGCTTTAGAAGATTTCTTGGACCGTTGAAGTAAAGTTCAGCTTCTCTTTATTTATGGCTATTTTAATGTTGGGGATTATGTCTTTCAGTTTATGTACTTTGTTTTATCAAGATGGATATGATGTACTTCACTTTGGTTTATGGTTTTGATGATGTAATCAAACATATGGGTTTATCCGCTGCAATGAAATAAAGTTTTAATTTTCAAGTACTGCTTTATTTCTTTCTTGCTGTGATTTTCTGTTCTATACTTAATTAAAATCCTCCATGGAAGTTTATGCATTCCCTTTGTGAGTGACATTAATGGATGTAGGGTGTTACAAGAAGAAAGAGGCGAAGATGGAAGAACCTTTAGACAAGAAAGTGAAGGGATAGCAGAATAAGAAGACAGATTCCTAGAAGGGCGGGAAGAATAACAAACCCCTTGACAAGAGGAAGTGTAATTTTTGTGGTATACCTGGACATCTGGCTAAGGACTGCAGGAAGAAGAAGAGGAAGATGGGTGGTTGTTTTCAATGCGGCGAGACAGGACATATGGCCAAGGACTACCCAAGAAGGAAAGGGCAAGTGGAGAGGACTGGGTCTACTTCTAGAGGGAAGATTCACGCTCTCACAGCACCTAAGCAGGAAAGAGGTAGGATTATTTTTGTTAAGAGTTTAGTTTATATTTCTGATCATCCTGTTCGTACTCTTCTTGATTCTGGTGCTTCGCAATCTTTTATATCTACCGCCCTAGTTGAATCTCTGCACCTAGATAACAGTATAGTAAAGGATTCTATGGTTGTTTCAAATCCAATTTGGGGTTAGGCTTATTTGTCAATGATTTGTTTGGATTTGGAAATTTCAATACTAAGCGTTGGGTTTAGATGTAATGCTTATGTTTTGGGTTTCATGGGCTATGCATTGATTCTAGGCATGGATCGGTTACCCAGTAATGGTGCCATCCTCGATTGTGAAAAGCGAGTGGTTAGACTTATGGCTCACCTCGGTAATACTCTCGAAATCTCTTGTAATTCTATGAATTCTGTTATGCTTAGCTACCTAGATCTCTTGATGCGTCTATTGAAAATTTGCAATCTGTTAGAGTATTCCGTGAGTATTCGGATGTCTTTGAAGAAGTGAAGGGTTTACCTCCAAAGCGAGAGGTAGATTTCCGCATATACCTAGTTGATAACGCAAAACCAGTTGGTTTACCCGTTACACACATGGCTCCAAGGGAAAGGAAGGAGCTCAGCAAGCAAGTTAAAGAGTTCCTCGAAAAGGGTTCACAAGGCAGAGTATTTCTGAATGGGATGCTCTAGTAGTGTTCGCAACCAAAGCGGATGGTTCACTTCGCCTATGCGTGGATTATAGGGAGCTAAACAAGCTGAAAAAGAAGAATAGACACCCGCTTCCAAGAATAGACAACTTGTTCGACCAGCTCGTAGATGCATCAGTTTTCTTCCAACAAGATCTGGATACTGGATTTCATCAGGCTGAAGACAGCATAGATAAGACAACGTTCAGGACACCGGATGGTTTCTTCAAATGGCTTATCATGCCATCCGCCTTGACAAACGCACCCGCCTATTTCGTAGAGTTTAATGAGTAGAGTGTTTAGGGAGTTCCTTAATAAATTTGTAGTAGTCTTTGTGGATGACATTTTGATTTTCCCAAAAAACGAGAAAGAACATGCTTTGCATTTAAGGGAAGTTATGGATTCTCTTCGAGCACATCGGCTTAAAGCAAAATTCTCAAAATGCCATTTTTGGAGAGAAGAAATAAGTCATCTTGGACCTGTGGTGTCCGAAGAAGCGATAGCTGTGGATCACGCAAAAGTAGTGGCGGTGCAAGATTGGAAGATTCGAAGGAATGCAACCAAGTACGAAGTTTTCTCGGACTAGTGGGCTATTACAGAAAGTTCATTAAAGACTTTGCGAAGATCTCTGCCCCACTTACAAGATTGACGACGAAAAACCTAACTTTCGCTTGGGATTTGGATTGTGATGTTTCTTTCCAATGATTGAAAAGGGCTCTAACAACAGCTCCAGTTCTGACTTTGCCTGATGAGGGTAAGATGTTTATGATATACACAGACACATGCGGTACATGATTAGGTGTTGTCTTGATGCAAGAAGGCAAGGAAGTTTATTATGGGGAAAGGTAGTTGAAAGTACATGAGAAGAACTATCCAACTCATGATTTAGAACCAGCAGCCATTGTTTTCGCTCTTAAGTCACGACATCACTACCTTCTAGGAGAAGGGTTTGAATTGTTTAATGACAATAAATCATTAAAGTACCCTTTCTCACAAAAAGATCTTAACATAAGACAACAATGGTGGATGGAATTTCTTGCCTCATACGATTTTGAGATTGCTTATACCGCTTGCAAGGGCAATGTGGTAGCAGACGCCTTAAGTAGGAAAAGGCTGACCTTAAGTCCCCTCTTCGTGGAAAGACAAAACCTAGAGTACATAGTAAGTTTTGACTTTAGACCCTCTTTTGAGTTTGTAACTGGTTTGTTAGAAACGCTAGAGGTGCGGACTAGGCTTTTGGACCCAACAGGAACCGCGCAACGTGAAGACCCTCAGATAGTCGATATGATGGATAAGTTAATTAGAAGTGAGACTTCTAGCCACCTCAATAGATACACTATAGATGACAAGGGTTCGTTGAGACAAGATGGAAGACTATGTGTCCCATAGGAAAAGGATTTTGTGAAGGCAGTTCTTCAAGAAGCACACAATTCTAAGTTGAGCATACATCCAGGTGGAGACAAGATGTATAAAGAGCTAAAAAGGGCTTTCTTTTGGAATTGCATGAAGAAGGATGTGGCTGAATTCGTCTCTAAGTGCTTGATATGCCAGCAAGTCAAGGCGGAGCGGAAGAAGCCTGGCGGTCTCCTTCATCCTCTAGAGGTCCCACAGTGAAAATGAGATAGCATTTCGATGGACTTTATAGATGGGTTGCCTAGTTTAAGAAAGGGAAATACCAGTATTTGGATAATAATTGACAGGCTCACTAAAAGCGCTCACTTATACAAGTTAAGAGTAGGAGGACTGCATCATCGTTTGCATCCATTTATCTTAATGAAGTAATTCGACTGCATAGGATACCCTGTAACATAGTAAGTTATCGAGATCCTATCCTTACGATTGGGTTTTGGAAGAGTTTGCAAGAGGCTGTTGGCACAAAGCTATGCTTAAGCACTACCTATCACCCTCAAACCGATGGTCAGACTAAAAGGGTGAACAGAATATTAGAAGTTCTTTTGAGATTGTGCACTCTTGATTTTGGAGGAACGTGGGAAGATCATCTTCCTATGGTGGAGTTCACCTACAATAATAGCTACCAAGCCACCGTAGGCATGGCACCCTTTGAGCCCTTATATGGAAGACCATGCCGATCACCAACTTGTTGGTGGGAATCTACAGACAAGCTCGTAATTGGGCCTGACATGATTAGAGAAACTTCAAAGAAGGTGGACTTGATACGAAGACGAATGAAGTCCGCAAAACATAGACAAAAGTGCTTCGCGGATGAAAGAAGGACCATCCTTGAGTTTGAGGTTGGAGACAGGGTTTTCCAAAAAGTATCTCCTTTGAAGAATTTTGTTTGCTTTGGATCCGTAGGAAAATTGGCACCAAGATTTGTAGAACCATTTCATGTCGTTGAGAGGATTGAGACGATAGCTTATAGAGTTGAGCTGCCCGAAAGATTGGCTGGAGTTCATAATGTTTTTCATGTTTCTCATCTACGAAAGGGCTTACACGAGTCTGCGCAAGTGTGGAGCCAAGCATACTAGAGGAAGTAGAATTGGAACGAGAAGCGACGGTGAGAAGAGTTCCAACTCGTATGTTGGGAATAGAAGTTAAAAAGCTACGCAATCGTAAGTTCATGCTAGTTAAAGTGCAATAGAGTGACTCTGAAGAAGACGCGACTTAGGAGATTGAAGACAAAATACGCGCAGCTTACCCTTTCTTTTTTAGGGTACATCCTTGATGTCTTTTTCCATAAGTTTATGCATGCTTGTATCTATCTTTTAAGTATATCTCCGCGGTCCCATTCTTGATCCTTACATGGAAACCAATGAATGTAAACATGTATTTTAAACATGTTATGGTTGATGGTTTCAAGTGGTTGCTAGTGGTTGCTTGTATGCATATACACACACATTAGGTACTAGATCGGCTCAGTCACTTTCATATTGTATATGCATATATGTATTTGTATATGGATTGAAACTTGATGTGTTATCATATGGATGTTGAATTTGTATGAATGATTGTGCACTCATGTAGAAGTTATAAAGTACAATTAGGATTAACTGCATACATGATGGACTCATGGCACTGACATAATTCGCATTAAGGTGGTCAACTGAATCAGTAGACTGCCTAATTTTGCATAAGATTAGGACATATAGACACACTATGCATATAATCATGATCTTTTTAAGGACAATGGATGCATGTGATTGATGGTTGAGTAGATGGATGTTAAGATACATTCTTCTTAACTCAGAGATTTCGGGGACGAAATCCTTTAAGGAGGGGAGAATGTAACACCCCTATTTTCTATGAATATTAAAATATCTGATTAAGAACAATTGAATTTTTAATGGTGACTTAAGTGAAATGGGTTATGCCATTGTGTTCGTCTTGGAATTCTTCTTGAGATAGAGTCCTAGTTTGCGTAAATCGCACTCTATATGAAGAAGTTATGGAGCTTATAAGATTTCAAGTTTAAGAAGAATTTAAATTAAAATAATAATTAAATAATCAAATAGATTCAAAATTTAAAACTCTGAAAAGCAGCTGAGTGGGAAATTTCCCACTCAGGGATGACGACCCCCCTAGGGGGTGTCGACATGGGAGTCGACTCCCGTGTAGGGGTTTCAACTGGGGAGTCGACCCCCTATAGAAGTGTCCAACCCCTTATTCCTATATCTGGGTGACGAATTATGAAGTATTAGGGCTTATGTGTCGCGCTGTGGTTAGTTGGGTGACGTATCTCTTTGGTTTGGACGGCTCTGATGACTCCTATGCTAATTTAAAGGCCACGGTTTGCCTAACACATCTATAAATACATATCTAAACTTATCCCTAACCTCATAACTGTAACATCCCACCTCCATTAAGGTCACTCACAAAGGGAATGCCTCAACTTTGATGGAGCGTTTTAGTAGACAAAATAGAATATTACAAGACAGATAAGTAGTACTTGAAAAATTATAACTTTACTATAGCAGAGGCAGAAATAAGTCTGGTTACATCTTTCTGAATCACAATACCAAAACTCAAGTACACAATTATCAGTCTTATACAAAACCCTTCAGAATGTAAAGTTTCTAAGCCATAATCCCAAACATATACTGCCATTAAAAGATAGAGTCAAAGCCGAGCAATACTCCAAGCACTTCAAGTAGAGATAATCAGAATCAAGCTCCTATGTTTCCACCCTGAGCACCTTGGGGGGGGGAATGGAAAGAAACGGGGGCAAAAACAAACGAGGTTAGACAAAAAGTCCGGCGAGTCCAGTGACTTCCAGCGTAAAAACAGATAATATTATCATGACATGTAAATAAAGATGGATGAGAGAGTACATCAATACGAACAACAGATATACTTTAAGTTAACATAAGAAACAGAATGATGTAAACCAAGTTACGTTCCTTACTTACATCTTACTTCTCTGCACTAATACTAGTATAACGGGGTTAGGTGTCACCTTAATGTCTAAACTAAAACAGAATCAATATAGAATAATCTATACAGAAACAGAATGCTAGTAATGGGCCTTGACCTCCCCAACAGACAGAAGGTACAGAAGCAGAATACTAATAATGGGCCTTTACCACCACAACAGACAGAAGGTATGGAAACAGAATACTAATAATGGTCCTTTACAACCCAACTAATAGTCCTTTACCACCAACAGACAGAAGGTACGGAAACAGAATCGGAAACAGAACCAGAGATGGAAACAGAATAATCCCTACTGAAACAGAATGTTAGAATTAGGTGTACACTAGTAATGGGCCTTTACCACCCCCAAAAAACGGTACCACGTAGAAACAGACAGGTGTTATCAACCAACAGAAATAGACGGTACCAACAGAATCAGACAGAACTAAGTGTACCCTAAGTCCCACCCTAAGCGATCGACTCTCTAATACATAAATACCCTATGTCGGCCCCACAGTACGGTGTATCACTCCCAAAAGTGGCAACCTATTGGCACAGACCTATTTACAGATGTCATGGTGTCTTACATCCTCAGAGCAGACCAGATCCATGCACGCACATGACCCGGTTAAAACGCACCATCAACACCCTTCGCCATTATCAGAATTAACAGCCTATAATTAGTTCAGTAAGCGTGCCCGGACCCGTACATAACGTGGGTCAAAGTTTTTGATACCAGAAAGGGTTACAGACTAATAAGTGTCCCAAACAACAGATGACACAAGTATTTCCCCTCCTAACCTTGTGCCCCAGACTAACAGATTTCAGATTAACTTGTTTACAAGTTTCAGACATACAGAGTTAAGATTTACTAGTTCACAAATCAGACAATCAAGTTAACAAGTTTTCAGACTAACGGATCAGATGTACAGTTTTAACAAACTTGCAGATTGTCTAACTTTGTATTGGGCCTACAGATTCAAGAAACAGGTTTGTTAAATTCATCAGTCCAGTGGGTTTAACCCTACCCACCCAACACGTTTTAGACACCATATTTATCTCAGATTTGCATTAATTAAATATTAATGCATAGACCTCTCACATTAGGTCGGTAGCTTTTGGCCGCTGGATATGCCGGGCGGTTCCGTGCAGACTTCTGCCACAAACCAGACCTAACCTCGTGTTTAAGCATATTTTAGTTATGCCTACGACCTCTGACATTAGACTGATAGTTTGCAGCAGCTGGTTAAGCCGGTTAGTTCCGGGCAGGCTTCTATCGTAAACGGAGTCTAACTTTGTGTCATAGCCACTTTATTCCATTTCAGAAAATATCAGACTAATTATGTCCATTTAGCAGATTTAACTTCTTTACAAGTTACGACAGATTATCCAAAGTTCTATTAACATGTTTTGCTCAATTTTAGATCAAGCATCTAAATTACAGTTATTCATCTTTCAACAAATTAAGCAATTCAACAGATTACGCAATTCAACAGATCTAGCAGATAACAGATCTTGCAGTTTAGGAAATTTAGCACATTAGCAGAACGGGTAATTCAACATATTTAGCACATTAGGCAATTCAGCAGATTAGCAGATTTAATATTTGTTAAAAATTCTATTTACATATCTTTCCTAATCATAAATTGAGCCTAAACTTACATTCTCAAATCATGGTCATAATTCATAATACAATATATGCCCCCAAATTTTCATTAAACTTTGCATAGTACAGAACACTCTCTAAAAGCCCCAAATTATGATATGAATTATGCCAAATTATAACCTTTAAGGACAGTATCGAAAAATCCAGATTTATGTGCATTCACATAAATAGTTATCCTATTTTAATGTAGGTCCTTACGCCTAAGTTTCATATTCCTTTTTCAAGTCATGAATCGTTATATACAATATACCCAAAAATCTAGATCTTTAAATTATATCCTCTCAAAATCAGATCTTAATTTTTATATGGATTATGTCCCCAAGTTTCAAGTCACATGTTTTCACTCAATGATTCCTCTTCTTCCAAATCACTGAGCATGCACAGATCTAGATCTAATTTACAACATATGTCCTTTTCTCAAATCAGTCACAGATCAGTAATGTCCAATTATGCATTACTCATTATTTACTCCAAAATTTATCGTTCGTGCGTTAATCTCTTATGAGATTTGGCGCAAGCTCGTAGTAGCCTGGCTATAGAATAGAAAAAAGAAAGAGAATAGTCGCAGAAAAACAGATCTGACAGATAAGAATATGTATAACCTTAGATTCAGATTTATAGCCATGTCAAGATCATAATTAAAGTTCATATCTGAAAATAACTGTTCTAAAAAAAAGGGAACAATTCTTGTATTCTGGAATCTGTATTTTGACATTGAATAGCTCTCCTATGGCGTAGAATATTGATTAGATTAGAAAGTAGTTGCTCTCTTTTAATTCTATTCAGATTGGAAGACGATGCACAAGTTCTAGCTTAGATTTCAGCAGCGTAGTGACAACATTATTTTATTTTAATTAGAATAGAGGCAGGGTATAGGTAGAATGAAACTGTGTGGAGAGAAAGTGAGGTTTGGGGGTTGTTTTTATAGGTGAATAGGGTGATTTAGAGCCTTCAAATCAGTCCAAAAGTCATCAGAACCACCCAACTCGAAGACAGGTCATCAAACCACTCAGAAGAAGATACGTCATCACAGAACACTCCAGAATTCTGTTCTGGCTTGTTATGGGCGCACTTGGCAGGATCGCCAGTGTATTTTTCTAATGGCGCACTTCACTAGTGCGCCAGTGTATTCTTGCTTGTTTCCGATTTTTCTGCCAAACTTTGTTCGTCCATATCTTCTTCATACGGTATCCATTTTACGTAATCTATCCCAAGCAGAATTTCGAGACGAACGCAATGGCGCAACCCGTTTCCCTTAATTCTTCTCTGAACATTAAGTATACTTTAATTTGTTACTTATATGTTCACAGAAAAAATGGGGTGTTACATTCTCTCCTCCATATAGGATTTCGTGCCCGAAATCTTCAAGTTAAGAAGAATGTGTCCTACTATACAATAATCCATCTACTCAACCATCATCCACAAGCATCCATTTTCCTTAGAAAACTTCTAATGTTGTATTGAACATATGCAAATGTGTGTGTATATGTCTCTTACCTAATGCAAAGATCAGGCGGTCTACTGATTCAGTTGACCTCCTTAATGCGAATTATGTTAGTGCCATGATTCCAATTATGTATGCAAGAAATCCGATTTGATATGCTTCATTTCTATATGAGTGAATAACCATTCATTCAAATGCAACATCCATATGATGAGTCAATCATTTTGCATCCACAAAAATTGAAAAATACACACACATCCATATGCAGTATGAAAGTGTTATTGATCCGATCTAGTGCCTAGTGTGTGTATATGCATCCATGAGAAACCACTTGCAACCACTTGCATCCACTTGGAACCATCAAACATAACATGTCTCAAACATATGTTTACACCCATTAGTTTCTCCTTAAAGGTCGAAGATTCAATCGACAGGATACAACCGAGTGATAGAAGCAAGTACAATTAAAATAAAAGTTCTGTTCCCATTAGACATCGGTTAAGAAAATAAATCCCTAAGTATTAACCCCGGAGATCGAAATCAACATCAGATTGACACTCAGAGAATTACTCCCATTAAACAATGTCAAAACTGGAAATCTACTTCATGATTTGAGTAAAAACTCCTATCCTTTTTAGAAATATTCAGATACTTATAGACTACCGGTACAAATCAGATTATCAAATGATTCTTAGGAAACTAAGCATGATAAAACCCAACCATATCCCACAAAAACCAGAATTTATGCGCCATAGTCAACTTAACGCCTAACACAGATACCCTCAAAACCCAACCTGTCACAAACAGATGAGTCGTAACCCTCATGGGGTTTGAGACTATAGCGGGATTAGAAACAAGACTAGTATTAAAGTGTAAAGTCTCAATTACAGAATAAAAATGCCAGAATCAAAGAGAGTTTTAACTCAATAATCAGGTAAGGAAACTAAACCTTCTACAGAGATTTTTCCCATCTCTATCCTATCGACCAGCAACGAGAGCATTCGCCTGCCCTTCAGAAGTAGGTTCTGCCCTCTGCCCTTGCCTTCTAGAGTAATCCTTGATTAGATGTTTTGTCTCACCGCACTAAAAACAACTAGTCTTCTTACATGTTAACAAGTCTTTCTCTAAAGTTTCCCCCATCGCGCGGAAAACCGAACGAAGCTAGAAAGAGGATTAGCCGTAGGTGAAATTACTGCGGCTACAGATGGAAGTTAGGCACTTCTTTACCCTTCGACAGACGTCGTAGTATCATCATGCCTACGAAACCATGTCACGATGAGGTTACCTCCAAGAAAGCCAGGGGCCCCGGAGACATAGAAAAGAAGGAAACAAGGATTAATCAGAAAATCAAAAGATAGATATATGGATTTGGGGACTATGTTTTTGAAAATAAACTCTACTTTCGAAAATACTTCCTTTTTAAAAACTTTTTGAAAATAGTTTTCAAAAACTTCTTATCAAATCTGGTAATCTTCAGCTCTGATACCAAGTGTAACACCCCACCTCCGTTCAGGTCACTCACAAAGGGAATGCCTTAACTTTGATAGAGAATTTTAGTAGACAGAACAGAATATTACAAGATTGATAAATAGTGCTTGAAAAAATATAAATTTATTACAGCAGAAGCAGAAATAAGTCCGGTTACATCTTTCTAAATCACAATACCAAAACTCAAGTACACAATTATCAGTCTTATACAAAATCCTTCAGAATTTAAAGTTCCAAAGCCATAATCCCTAACATAAACTGCCATGAAAAGATAGTGTCAAAGCCAAGAAATACTCCAAGCACTTCAAGTAGAGA
This sequence comes from Allium sativum, assembly GCA_030737875.1. NCBI lineage: Eukaryota > Viridiplantae > Streptophyta > Magnoliopsida > Asparagales > Amaryllidaceae > Allium > Allium sativum. The sequence continues at coordinate 33,972,276 of JASFAX010000020.1, read as the reverse complement.
GAACCAGAATCAAGCTCCTATGTTTCCACCCTGAGCACCTAGGGGGGGAAACGAAAAGAAAAGGGGCTAAAAACAAACGAGGTTAGACATAAAGTCTGGCGAGTCCAATGACTTCCAGCGTATAAGCAGATAATATTATCATGACATGTAAATAAAGCTGGATGAGAGATTACATTAACAGGAATAACAGGTATACTTTAATTTAATAGAAGAAACAGAATGATGTAAACCAAGTTATGTTCCTTCCTTACATCTTACTTCTCTGCACTAATACTAGCATAATAGGGTTAGGTGATACCCTAATGTCTAAACTGAAATAGAATCGAAACAGAATAATCTATACAGAAACAGAATGTTAGTAATGGGCCTTCACCACACCAACAGATAGAAGGTACAGAAGCAGAATACTAATAGTGGGCCTTTACCACCACAACAGACAGAAGGTACGTAAATAGAATACTAATAATGGGCCTTTACCACACCAACAGACAGAAGGTTCGGAAACAGAATCGGAAACGGAATCAGAGACAGAAACAGAATGTTAGAATTAAGTGTACACTAGTAATGGGCCTTTACCAGCCTAACAGACAGTACCACGTAGAAACAGATAGGTGTTATCACCCAACAAAAACAGACAGTACCAACGGAAACAGACAAAACTAAGTGTACCCTAAGTCCTACCCCAAATGATTGGCTCCCTAATACATAAACACCCTGTGTCGGCCCCACAGTTGGGTGTACCACTAACTAAAGTGGCAACCTATTGGCACAGACCTATTTACAGATGTCATGGTGTCTTACATCCTCAGAGCAGACCAGATCCATGCAAGCACATGACCCGGTTGTAACGCACCATCAACACCCCTCGCCATTATCAGAATGAACCGCCTATAATTAGTTCAGTAAGCGTGCCCGGACCCCTACATAACGTGGGTCAAAGTTTTTGATACCAGAAAGGGTTACTGACTAATATGGGTCCCAAACAACATATGACACAAGTATTTCCCCTCCTAACCTTGTGTCCCCAGACTAACAGATTTTAGATTAACTTGTTTACAAGTTTCAAACATACAGTGTTCAGATTTACTAGTTCGCAGATCAGATAATCAAGTTAACAAGTTTTCAGACTAACGGATCAGATGACAGTTTTAAAAGACTTACAGGTTGTCTATCTTTGTATGGGGCCTACAGATTCATGAAACGGGTTTGTTAAATTCAGTAGTCTAGTTGGTTGAAACCTATCCACCCAACACGTTTTAGACATCATATTTATCTCAGATTTCCATTAATTAAATATTAATGCACACACCTCTCACATTAGGTCGGTAGCTTATAGCCGCTGGATATGCCGGGCGGTTCCGGGCAGACTTCTGCCAAAAGCCAGACCTAACCTCGTGTCTAACCATATTTTAGTTATGCCTACGACCTCTCACATTACACTAACAGTTTGCGGTCGTTGGTTAAGCCGGCTGGTTCCGGGCAGACTTCTACCATAAAGGGAGTCTAACCTCGTGTCATAGCCACTTTATTCCATTATAGAAAATATCAGACTAATTATGTCCATTTAGTAGATTTAACTTGTTTACAAGTTACGGAAGATTATCCAAAATTCTATTAACATGTTTTGCTCAATTTTAGATCGAGCCTCCAAATTACAATTATTCATCTTTCAACAGATTAAGCAATTTAACAGATTAAGCAATTCAATAGATTTAGCAGATAACAGATTTAGCAGATTAGGAAATTTAGCAGATTAGAAGAACAGGCAATTCAACAGATTTAGCAAATTAGGCAATTCAACAGAATAGCAGACTTAACATTTCTTAAAATTTCTATTTACATATCTTGCCTAATCAAAAATTAAGCCTAAACTTACATGCTCAAATCATGGTCATAATTCATAATACAATATATGCCGCCAAATTTTCGTTAAACATTGCACAGTACACAACACTCTCTAAAAGCCCCAAATCATAATATGAAATTTCCAAATTATACACTTTAGTGCCAATATCCAAAAATCCATATTTAGGCGCATTCACATTAATAGTTATCCTATTTTAATATAGGTCCTTACGCCTATGTTTCATATTCCTTTTTCAAGTCATGAATCATTATACACAATATACCCAAAAATCTAGATCTTTAAATTACATCCTCTCAAAATCAGATCTTAATTTTTATATGGATTATGTCCCTAGGTTCAAGTCATATGTTATCATTCAATGATTCCTCTTCTTCCAAATCACAGATTATGCACAGATCTAGATGTAATTTATAACATATGTCCTTTTCTCAAATCAGTCACATATCAGTCATGTCCAATTATGCATTATTCATTATTTACTCCAGAATTTAGCATTCGTGCATTAATCTCTTATGAGATTTGGCGCAGGCTCATAGTAGCCTGGCTATAGAACAGAAAAAAGAAAGAGAAAAGTCACAAAAAAAAAGTTCTGACAGATAAGAATATGCCTAACCTCGGATTCAGATTTATAGCCATTTCAAGATCATAATTAAAATTCATATCTGAAAATAATTGTACTCACAAAAAGGGAATGATTCTTGTATTCTGGAATCTGTATTTTGACATTGAATAGCTTTCCTTTGGCATAGACTATCTATTAGATTAAAAAATAGTTGCTCTCTTTTAATTCTATTTAAATTGGAAGTAGATGCACTAGTTCTTGCTTAGGTTTCAACAGTGCAGCAACGCCATTATTTTATTTAAATTAAAATAGAGGCAGAGTATAGGCAGAATGAAATTGTATGGAGAGAAATTGAGGTTTGGGGGGTGTTTTTATAGGGGAATAGTGTGATTTAGAGCCTTCAAATCAGTCTAGAAGTCATCAGTACCACCCAGCTAAAAGACAGGTCATCAAACCACTCAGAAGAAGACACGTCATAATAAAACACTCCAGAATTCTGTGCTGGATTGGAACGGGCGCACTTGGCAGGTGCGCCAATGTATTTTTGTACTGCAAGACTTCACAAGTGCAGCATGGTATTCTGGCTTGTTTCCGGTTTTTCTGCCTAACTTCGTTCGTTCATATCTTCTTTATACATTATCCATTTTATGCAAACTCAGACTCTAACTCAAGCAGAATTTTGAGACGAATGCCATGGCGCAACCCGTTTCCCTTAATTCTTCTCCTAAAATTAAATATACTTTAATTTGTTACTTAAACGTTCACAGAAAATACGGGGTGTTACAATAACACTATTTTATGATGCCACCATGCTGTCCATCACTAAACTAGCCTAGCCACCTTCTTCTCCAAAGTTGAAATCAAATTGGAGAGCTTTAAATTAAAGTAAAGGTATTCCAGCTCAATCAACAAAGAGAAATTATAATCGCTACAACGTCAAATAATTCCCTTTTTCTAATCCTATCACTGTAATTCAATTATTATTCAGATTTGGACAAATAATACAAATCGTGACTGTAATGAATCGAATCTAGAACTATGCCTAATTATAATGATAACCAATTCTAATTTATTCTTATTCTTTTGTCAAATCCGAGATTACCTATGCCTATGAGGCGGTTACTGTGATACAACTGAATCTATCTTGTTGTACATCAAATTGGTGATTCTTTTATGTTCAGTTCTATCGAATCTTTATGCCAATAATGTAACTTGCTCAGTTTGCTCATATTTATTGTTAATGTGCAACAAATCTAATTGAACCATGATTCTTGTGTTTGGTACACCTTTATATGCTTATTCTCTAATGTTAGTTTTTGCATTTCTTCCCTTTTCCCCTTTTCGTTTTATTTTATGAATACAAGGTTCATTTGGAAACCTAGTTTGAATCATGTTATAAGTGCGATTGTAGCACGGGGAATTGGGTACAATTTATTGGAGTAATTTTGGACATAACAAGTAAATGAGACATAACTTGAATTGACTACAATTGTGGATAATTGGCATACAAAAACCTAGAATTGGACATGTATAGTAAATATGTAAATTGGCTAAAAGATGAACATGCCTAACTTGAGGTTAGATTGACTTGCGGTGTAAGGCTGCCGGAACCGCTCGGCACATCCAGCGCCGAAACAACAGATCTAATGTGAGAGGTTAGCGCGTTAAGCCCAAAATCCGAGGTTAGAATGAGTTTGCGGTATAAGTCTGCCGGGAACCGCCCGACACATCCAACAACCGCAAACAACAGTTCTAATGTGAGAGGTTGGTTCATTAATGAATGAATTAATGCTAATGAACAGACATGCTAAGAATGGTAGGGTTGAGTTAACGTAGGCAACACTTAACCAATGCAACATGTTAATTAAAAAAATGGGTGGGGTTAGGTAAATTTGAGAACACTTAATCATTATAATGTGTTGGTTAAGAAACCCTAGTAACGAGGACCCATTTCAGCATTAACCCACACAGATGCATCACGGTACCCTGAACTAGGCAGGATGGGGCACGATTACTGGGCTGATTATAAATAGTCAAAATAGTGGCATGTTGTGCGTCAGTGTAGGATCCGACGAAGTACGGGCATGCACGTACTCCGGAGTGGAAAAATCAGGCATTGGGCATCAGTAGTTATACATAATGCATCACGAATTGTGTCGGGGTGCCATCATAGCGATTGATACACGCCATTGTGGACTAGCACCTGTATCTACAAACAAGCGGGGCCGAATGACAAAAGTAATAAATACATACGAGTAGAACCCGATAAATAAAGGGATCATTTTATTTTGAACACATGAGGCAAGTTGAAACAATTGTTAGTAGGTGTAGAGAAATAGAAATGGGTGCCACAGCATATTCAGTTTATCTGCCTTACATTATGTTGTTACTATGTTATTGTCTTATATTCGGTTTGTTCATGTCATGATCCTTTTTCTTGTTCACATGCTGAAAATCCCTGGGCTTACCAGGCTTTATGTCTTACCCATTTTCTTTCGTCTTCTTTTCTTCCATTTCCCCCCAGGTTCATAGAGAGGGAGTACTTTAGCTTAGTTCAGACCTTTTCCAGCTTGAAAAGAGTAGATGTATTGCTTGGATTCTCTTTTCTTGGGCTATGGCTAATTGGGGATTTATGCTGCTTTACTACCGTTTTATGCTTCTTTATGTATTAGGAGTTTTGAATCAAGACAGAGGTTTTATTATAATGATTTGGAAGTTGGGTTTTGAGACAATGGTTGTATCATTTTGACTAAACCACGCTACTTATGAAATAATTCTAGTTTTTCTACTGTTTGTATGTCTATCTTGCGAACTATCTGTATCTTTTACCTATAATGCTTCACCAAATTTAATGCATTTGCATTCTGGGTGACCTTAATGAAGGTGGGGTGTTTCATTTGGTATTAGACCAGATGGTTACCAGATCAGATAAAATTTTTGAAAACAATTTTTCAAAAGAAGTTTTAAGGAAGCATTTTCAAGAAAATTGTTGCTTTATCTTAAAGGCATATTCCCCAAAGCCATATGCATTATCTTTCTATCCTTTTTTTTGAATCTTTTCTTTTCATTCATCATGTATGGGATCTTAATTTTCCAAAGGGTGTTGCAATACCCAGATGGTTCCGTAGGTATGTGGAGGCTACGACACCGGACGAAGGCCAAGGAAACGTTCCTCCAATCGTCCCTGTCGTTCCTCCTCCTCCGAATGTGAGTTCTATCTCGAAGATACGTAGAGACTTTTGAGCTATGATCGGAATAAACTTTAATGGGACTGAATCATTCACGGAAGCAAGAAACTAGCTCAAGGAAACAGAAGATTTGTTTATTATCTTCAAAGTGGACGATATGCAGAAGATACAGTTGGTTGTATGGTTACTAAGGACGAAGCCTCTTTCTTGTGGAAAGTTACAAATGCTGAGAGATGAGTTGAGACTTGGGAGGATTTCACAATGAGATTAGAAATAAAGTTCCTCTCACAAGCTGAACAAAGCCTACAGATGGAGAAGTTCTTAGCACTCAAACAGGGAAGCCTATCGTTTAAGGAATACGTCAACAAGTTCAACCAGTTCAACCAGTTGGCCAGATTCGGACTGGAGTTGGTAAACACTCCACATAAAAAAGCTCTCCGTTTCGCTAAAGGGTTAAATGAGCCACTACACGGCCTAGCTATGTGCCATATACCTATGGGCGCGACTTATGAGAGACTGGTGGACATAGCACTGTTACATGAAGAAAACATGGGCGAGAAGAAAGAGTCGAAGATGGAAGAACCTCTAGACAAGAAAGTGGAGGGATCGCAGAATAAGAAGACGGATTCCAAGAAGGGAGGGAAGAATAACAAACCCCATGACAAGAGGAAGTGTAATTTTTGTGGCATATCTGGACATTTGGTTAGGGACTGCAGGAAGAAGAAGAGGAAGATGGGTGGTTGTTTTCAATGCTGCGAGATAGGACATATGGCCAAGGACTGCCCAAGAAGGCAAGGGAAAGGGTAGAGGACTGGGTATACTTCTAGAGGGCAGATTAACACTCTCACATCACCTAAGCAGGAAACAGGAAGGAATATTTATGTTGAGAGTTTATTTTATCTTTCTAATCATCCTGTTCGTACTCTTCTTAATTCTGGTGCTTCGCACTCTTTTATATTTACTGCCTTAGTTGAATCTCTACTACAAGATACCAGTATAGTATAGGATCCCATGGTTATTTCAAATCCAACTAGGGGTTCGGCTTACTTATCAATGATTGGCTTGGAATTGGAAAATTCTATACTAAGCATTGGGTTTAGGTGTAATGCATATGTTTTGGGTTTCACGGGCTACGGGTTGATTCTGGGCATGGATTGGTTATCCAGTAATGGTGTCATCCTCGATTGTGAAAAGCGAGTGGTTAGACTTATGACTCACCTCGGTTATACTCTAGAAATCTCTTGTAACCCTTTGAATTTTGTTATGCTTAGCTACTAAGAATCTCTTGATGCGTCTGTTGAAAATTTGCAATTTGTTAGAGTTGTCCGTAAGCACTTGGATGTCTTTGAAGAAGTGAAGGGTTTACCTTCAAAGCTAGAGATAGATTTCCGCATACACATAGTCGATAATGCAAAATTAGCTGCTTTGCCCGTTAGACACATGGCTCCAAGGGAAAGGAAGGAGCTCAGCAAGCAAGTTAAAGGGTTGCTTGAAAAGGGTTTCATAAAGCTGGGTATTTCTGAATGGGGTGGTCCAGTAGCGTTCGCAACCATAGCTAATGGTTCACTTCGCCTATGCGTGGATTATAGGGAGCTAAACAAGTTGACCAAGAAGAATAGGCACCCACTTCCAAGAATAGACGACTTGTTCGACCAACTCGTAGGTGCATCAGTTTTATTCCAACTAGATCTGGCCGCCAGATTTCATAAGCTAAAGTGGCTGAAGACAACATAGGTAAGACTGCGTTCAGGACTCTAAATGGCTTTTTCGAATGGCTTGTCATGCCCTTCGTCTTGACGAACGCACCCGCCTATTTTGCAGACTTGATGAGTAGGGTGTTTAAGGAGTTCCTAAATAAATTTGTAGTAATCTTTGTGGACGACGTTTTGATTTTCTCAAAATGTGAGGAAGAACGTTCTTTACATTTAAGGGAGGTTATGGATACTCTTCGAGCACATCGGCTTAAAGAAAAATTACCCAAATGCCATTTTTGGAGGGAGGATGTAAGGTTTCTTGGAAATGTGGTGTCCAAAGAAGGGATATCCGTGGATCCCGCAAAAGTAGTGGCGGTGCAAGATTGCAAGGAATGCAACCGAGGTACAAGTTTTCTCGGACTTGCGGGCTATTACAGAAAGTTCATTAAAGACTTTGTGAAGATCTCAACCCCACTTATAAGATTGACGAAGAAAAACTTAAATTTTCCTTAGGATTTGGATTGTGATGTTTCTTTCCAACGATTGAAAAGGGCTCTAATGTAACACCCTAAATTTTCTGTGACTATTATAAGAACGAATTTAAAAATACTTAATTGTTGAATTGTGAATTAAGGGAAACGGATTATGCCATTGCGTTTGTCTCGAAATTCATCTTGGAATAGAGTCCAAGTTTTCGTAAATCGGACTTCGTAAGAGGAAGTTATGGCCTTCGGAAGTTTCAGGAAATTTATTTAAATTAAAAAGTTCAGATAAAAATTCAAATTTCAAATTTCAAACCGGGAAGCAGGCTGGGCGGGATTTCTCCCGCCCAAGGCCAGGTCGACCAGGGGGTCGACCTAGGGGTCAACCTACCCTATATAGTTCGACCATGGGGTCTACCTAGTAGTCGACCTACCCCTCATGCCAGATCTGAAATCAGATGATCCTGACTTGTTGCTGAGTCTTACCTGGCCTATTGCTGAGTCACTTGGGCAGAGGTGGCAATTCTAGATAACTCTATCTAGTCTGAACGATTATGATGGCTCCTATGATAATCTAACAGCTTAGGTTGATTTAAACTTCTATAAAAGAATGCCTAAGCTCAAACCCTAAACCTAAACTAAATTTGTCTCTTGGCCACCATGCTAATTATTTAAATTGTGAATTGGCATAAAATTGCTTTAAAAGCATATAATTAAATTGAGACATTAATTGGTATAATTTATATACCTAAAAAGTATGGATAAAATTTAGGTGACAATTATGGACATAGTTAATTTGGAAATTATTTACAATTTGAATAGGGACAATTAATTCATATTGGGGTGAAATAATTATGTGTAGTAATAAAGGCCTAAGACACGAGGTTAGACTCTGTAACACCCCGCCTCCGCTAGGGTCACTCACAAAGGAATGCACTAGCTTTAGAGGGGTATTATTGGTAAACATGCACAGAAATATCACAAGACAGGACATATAAAATAGCGGAAGTAAAATCGAACTTTCATAAATTCAATAATTAAGGTCTAGAGCCTTTTTACATCAGAGTACATCAAAACCTGTCTTGCAATAGTAAAGAAGCATAAAGGCTTTTTAATAAATTATTCCCCAAGTAAAAACAGTAAAGTAGCCATAGCCAAGAGAAGTCCAAGCCATCCATGATGACCTTCAAGCAGAAGAAGTCCGAACTAAAAATCATTGTTTCCTCCTTGAAACCTGGGGGGGGGGAACGGAAGAAAAGAGGCGAAACAAAACGGGTCAGTCAAAAAGACTGAGTAAGTCCTATCTAATTCCAGTATAAAAACAGGTAAAGGTAACATGACATGCATAAACTGAAAGTAAACATAAGGATAACTACAAGATAGATAAGCCAGGATAGCCGGTTGAACTACTGTGGCAAAGTAAACTAAGGTATCATGATAAACTACGGTGTTATGATAAGTCAAAGTATCACATCGTCAGATTTCTAACGAGTACATTATCCCAAGGTATCTACCCCGTCTAACATCCCATGGTATCTATTATGTATATTCTTCCTAGTTCTAACCTGTATATTTGCTCTGCACCTATCGTACTAGTATCCCTACCCGCGTCATGTGTTAACCATGAATGTCCCTTGCTCAAAGTCGTGTAATGGTCCATGTCAACCTGATATATCGCATATATAGGTTTCTCAAGTCATATGTTTCTTTCCATGTATATAAGTTCAGTCCTTTGCCGTACCTCGTACGGGCTTCCTCATGTCGTATTATCATTGAAATCGTTTGGACTGTCACCCTTGTTCTAGCTAGGCTCTTCCATATGAATCATCGTTTGAACTACTAGGACTTACGCCACCTAGCACCACAAGGGATTACGCTTACCTATTGCACGCTTTCGTATTTCGGTTTGGGTTAAACCACCTAGGCCACTAGGGATTACGCTAACCCTCAACCGCGCCCTTTTTCCCACGCATTCATCGTGAATCGTTTTTCTATAACTGTATGCACATGTATCACATCGTGCCATCCGAGTCCTGTCCCAGGGCAAAAAAAGAAATACAGGACTCGGTCGGGAGCTTTAGATTTATCTGCCGATGCAGATACTAAGGTCTGCTTTTCTACACGTGGCTATGGTCCCACGAGACTCCTCCCTCAACTAGTGAAAGGCAACACAAGAGAAAATCTTGCATGAGAACTACACTCCGGCCAGCCCACATCCTACGGCCTACCTCACCCATAATTAGATAGCAATTATGGTCTGTTGGGTGTTCCCTGCCTTTCCGTACGTACACGCTTGACTCAAGATGGTAGATGATCGACGAACTTGCTATCTCGGGCACCTTATGTATTCATCGACTCACTGCTATCCACCCCAGTCTTTAGGTCGCTCGCATATCAAACAAGGCATATTCTTGGTTCTTCTAACGCAGACCTTAACCTCTTGTGAGCCCAGGATGATCATCTGCGACCTCACAGAGGGATACCAAGAACATCCTCACGTTCCCCGAAGCCGCTGCTTCATTACCCAGTTCGCTGGAGCCTTTATCTAAATCAGATAGCCTGCTCCTACGCGTATACTTAAACGATGACCTACCGTATCGGGTTACTCATCTATCTAAGAAGTGGTCCAGATTTCCTTGACTAAGAATTATTACTTAGTTTCCCTTAACTAAGGTTTACCACTTAGCCTTATTTCAATTACCCTTGTTAACTATGGTTATTTACCTAATCCTCCGAATTAGGGTTTATCTAATGGGTTTAGTGTCACTTAAGTTCATAACTTAGCCCGTCTACAAACCATGTCAAAATTGGCTAAGTATCCAAGTCCAAGACTTAACCCTACAAACCATGTGTCAAGTTGGCTAAGTATATCAAGCAATCCATAACTTAACCTCATCTAATTATCATTTTAGATTGGTTAATTATATAAATTAACTTGACCTTGTCAAATTACCGAGTCAAATCGGTCAAGCGTATTCAAGTGGTTCGTGACTTAGCCTTATCCTGTTTTTCACGTTAGATTGGTTAAGTATAGGTCACTTAACCACATCCAATTAACGAGTTAGATTGGTTAAGTTTAGTTCACTTAACCACATCAAATTAACAGGTTAGATTGCTTAAGTTTAGGTCACTTAACCACATCAAATCTTCATGTATAATTGGTTAAGTATAAGTTGCTTAACCCCATTAAATTATCACGTTAAGTTGGTTAAGTATTGGTTACTTAACCTCATTGAATTACCAAGTTTAAATTGGTTAAGTGTTTAACTTAACCCCATCGAATTACCGTGTTTAGATTAGTTAAGTGTGGATTACTTTACCCCATCTAATTACCATGGTTAGGTTAGTTAAGTCTTAATTACTTAACCTCATCTAATTACCCAGTCGGATTAGTTAAGTGTAAATTACTTAACCCCATCTCCTAATCATCTTGCATGGTTAAGTGTCATTAAAGAAATCAAGCCCGGTCCCACTTAACCTACCCATTCGTGTCATATCGGTTAAGTGTCATTAGTCAAATTTACTTAACCTTATCATGTGGCATTAATTTAATTAATGCACTCTTAACCTCTCACATTAGACCTTGTTGTGGTTACTAGTTAAGCCGGGCGGGTCCGGGTAGATTTACACCACAACCTAGTCTAACCTCGGGTCTTAAGCGCGACATGACCAACTTCTCACATTGGGTCCTATTGTTTGCAACTACTAGTTAGGCCGGTCAGTTCCGGGTAGTTTTACGTTGCAAACTCAACCCAACCTCGAGTTGGCCACACTTATATTATATAAGTTCATCATGTTTCCAAAACATGTTACAAGTTTTTCAAGCATTTGGGTAGACCTAACTTAATAGGTAAATTCCCAAAGGGTAGACCTAACTTAATAGGTAAATTCCCAAGCTCATGTTTTTATGCATACTTACATGTCAACTTCCATGTCATCTTTCAAGTCATATTTTCAAGTATAAACACATGTCATATTCAAGTTAAGATTTCGCGACATGTTCATGTTTATCTAACTACCCAAAATCGTGTTTTCCCAACGCAAGCAAAGCGAGTCAACATAGTAGGTATACTATGGCTACATGTAGACCCCAAAACATGCACGATGCCACAAAAGGGATTGGCTCCAAACATGCATGGCGTCATAAGGGGGTTTGGCCTTAAAACATGCATGATAGAGTCATATAGGGATTGACCATAAGCATGCATACTATCATATAGGATTTGGCCACAAACTTGCATAATACCATAAGGAGGTTTCGCCACAAACATGCATGAATCATAAGGGGTTTGTGTTCATATGCATGCATAAGCCCCAAAATCTTGTCTTAGCCAATGTTTCACAAGTAAAGTGGTTCCTAAAGGTTCATGCTAGCGTTTCATGCATAAAGATCCAAACTTGCAAGTTAAACTAGGTTATGCATAGCATGAGAGGCATGATTAAGTCACTCACATGGCCTAAAATCATAAACGTGAACACAAGAGGCAAGGTAAGGTTCATATAGGTTCGCATAATCATGTTTAGCCTCATTTTATCCCATGTCATTATCAAAACTACTGTTTCCATCTAAAAGTAGCTAGAACTTACATAGTTAGGCCTAGGTAAAGAAGCATGAATCATCTTGGCTAAGAAAGGTGCCTCCTTTGTTGAAGAACCTTCATGAAACTCGCATAGCAATGTTGATTTGGCCTCTATTTGGTGTAGCAAACTTGCACCTTTTGATTTGAACCCGATTTGAATGCATAGGCTTTAGGAAAGGGGGATGGAGGCCATGATCACTTGGCATTTGGGCAGCACTTCGTGGAGAGGGTGAGTTATGAGGGTTTAGGGGGGGCTTAGGGGTGTTTTTATAGAGATTAGGAGTGTTTTAGGCCATAGGATTAGATCTAGGATAGATTAGGACCATCAGATCTCGGAAGCTTCCAGAATCAGCCCAAGAACAAGACCAGGTGAGACAAACAGGTGCGCCAGGCAACTTGCCCCGGCCACCCCCTGTCGACAGGCAAGTCGACAGGGCTGTCGACTTGGTCTGGGCCCAAGTCGATAGGCCTATCGACAGCCCTGTCGACATGGCCTAGGCGGGGAAACTTCCCGCCTAGCCCCAGATCTGATTTCCAAAATTGTTTCCGAAATTCAAATTTCCAGAAATCTTCTTTGGGCCTTTAACGGGTCATACAGACTCCGATTCTCGAAAACTCGGACTCTATTTCGCGTATTTTTCCGAGACGAACGCAATGGCATAGCCCGATTCACTTGATTCAGAATTTATAATTTAATTCTGTCTTGATTCTTGATTTAACGTGTTGTAAAAATTCGGGTTGTTACATTCTCCCCTTCTTAAAGGATTTCGTCCCCGAAATCTCAAAGTTAGGAAGAACATATCCTACCATCCATCATCCATCTACTCAAACCATCATCCACAAGCAACCATTGTCCTTAGACGACTCCTAATGCTTTATGAATGTATGCAAAACGTGTGTGTACATGTTCCTTAGCTAATGCTAATGATCAGGCGTGAAAAATCTTTTAAATGCAAAAATATGTTTAGTGCTATGAATCCATCATGTATGCAAATAGTCCTAGTCATATACACTATATGCGTGCACAAACATTCAACCATATGCAACATCCGCATGATAACACATTCAATTTCATCCATAAACAAGTATAAATACTCGTGCATATGCAATATGAAATGTGACCGAGTCGAGCTAATATCTAATGTAAATTCGCGCATCCACGAGCAACCACTTGCAGCCATTTGCAACCATATCAACCATAACATGTTTCAAATACATGTTTACATCCATAGGGTTCTACCTAAGATTCCCCGAAACAGGGTCGAGAAGATAAACAAAACAAACTCCGTACGGGGTTTGTAACAGAGACAGGACCGAGAGGATATCCATAAAAGATAGCCTACAAGCAAGCTCAACAGAAAAACAGGGATCGAGGATATATTCCCAAAAGAGATATCATGCACGTATTTAGTCTTCAGTCTCCTGAGTCGCATTACCTTGAGCTTAGTTCCATCGTGCCTTGACTTCCTTTGACTTCATGATTTCGTAGCTCCTTGATTCCTATTTCCAAGGTGCGAGTGAAACTCATTTCACTGTCGCCTCTCGTTTCACTTTCACTTATTCTTTCCCTAGTATACTTGGCTCAACCATATCTACGTACTCAAGCCAGCTCCCCAAAATTCACTAGTGAATTCTGGATCTCGTTTTCCGATGCCAATCCAAATTGCCAAGAGTCCTTACTAGGGTGATTCCCATAACTCATGCATAATCGAAACGAACCATCCGCCTTAACGGCGAATTCTGTTCAAACGGATTACCAACAACTGCGTCCTGGGATTCTAGGTAACGAGCCATGACAGAACCCAAAAGGTTACACGAGATTTCGAGGGTATCACCAAGATGAGTCGAGAATCTAACTACCCTCTTTTCAAAACCGAGAATGGCAACCCTTGCTGGATAACCACTTCATCCCTAGAATCCATCCATAGCTTATAAACATAAGCATTATTTCCAAGCTCAATACTTGGCATAGACATTCTCAAATCCAAACAAGTCATGAATAAATGGACCGATCTTCCAATAGGACTTGAGACAAAAGCGGGATCCTCTATTATACTAGTACTAAGGTGCAGAGACTCAACTATTGAAGCGGACTTAAAAAGATGCGGTGATCAAAACAAAGTCCCGACGGGATGATAGAGAAGAAAAACTAAACCTTTAACAAGATCGTTACCCTCCTTCTGAGGTAACCTAGAAATGAGAGCATACTATTGCCCTCCGAATGATCTTGTCCCTGTTCCATGATACTTAACTATCCGTCCCGTTTCACCATGCCAAAGGTACTCTCTCGTCATGGGTTTCATTGTTCATCTTTCTTCCTCCTTTTAGGACTCAGCCATACCAACATGTTGCTTATCCCTGAGCTCGTATCCTTTATCCTTGTTCTTACAATCCTTTCATGCATAACTCTGCAACGGTCTCTCGAGAACCACCTCCATCGTACGGGAAACACTTACGCAGCTAGAAAACTAGTCGCAGTCAAAACCACTGTGACTACAGATGGAGGAAAGAAAGGAAAAGAGATTCAATCAAGGAAACAAGGATAATGCTAATGGCCTTTGGGGAATAGCCTTTTTCTTTTAAGAGAAAATTTTCTTGAAAAATGCTTCTTTGTAAACGGTTTTTCAAATTATTTTCAGAAGGTCTTTAAAAACTTTTGCCCAGTCTGGTAACCTTCTGCTCTGATACCAAATGTAACACCCCGCCTCCGCTAGGGTCACTCGCAAAGGAATGCACTAGCTTTAGAGGGGCATTATTGGTAAACATGCACAGAAATATCACAAGACAGGACATATAAAATAGCGGAAGTAAAATCGAACTTTCATAAATTCAATAATTAAGGTCTAGAGCCTTTTTACATCAGAGTACATCAAAACTTGTCTTGCAATAGTAAAGAAGCATAAAGACTTTTTAATAAATTATTCCCCAAGTAAAAACAGTAAAGTAGCCATAGCCAAGAGAAGTCCAAGCCATCCATGATGACCTCCAAGCAGAAGAAGTCCGAACTAAACAACATTGTTTCCTCCCTGAAACTTGGGGGAGGAACGGAAGAAAAGAGGCGAAACAAAACGGGTCAGTCAAAAAGACTGAGTAAGTCCTATCTACTTCCAGTATAAAAATAGGTAAAGGTAACATGACATGCATAAACTGAAAGTAAACATAAGGATAACTACAAGATAGACAAACCAGGATAGCCGGTTGAACTACTGTGGCAAAGTAAACTAAGGTATCATGATAAACTACGGTGTTATGATAAGTCAAAGTATCACATCGTCAGATTTCTAACGAGTACATTATCCCAAGGTATCTACCCCGTCTAACATCCCATGGTATCTATTATGTATATTCTTCCTAGTTCTAACCTGTATATTTGCTCTACACCTCTCGTACTAGTATCCCTACCCGCGTCATGTGTTAACCATGAATGTCCCTTGCTCAAAGTCGTGTAATGGTCCATGTCAACCTGATATATCGCATATATAGGTTACTCAAGTCATATGTTTCTTTCCATGTATATAAGTTCAGTCCTTTGCCGTACCTCGTACGGGCTTCCTCATGTCGTATTATCATTGAAATCGTTTGGACTGTCACCCTTGTTCTAGCTAGGCTCTTCCATATGAATCATCGTTTGAACTACTAGGACTTATGCCACCTAGCACCACTAGGGATTACGCTTACCTATTGCACGCTTTCGTATTTCGGTTTGGGTTAAACCACCTAGGCCACTAGGGATTACGCTAACCCTCAACCGCGCCCTTTTTCCCACGCATTCATCTTGAATCGTTTTTCTATAACTGTATGCACATGTATCACATCGTGCCATCCGAGTCCTGTCCCAGGGCAAAACAAGAAATACAGGACTCGGTCGGGAGCTTTAGATTTATCTGCCGATGCAGATACTAAGGTCTGCTTTTCTACACGTGGCTATGGTCCCACGAGACCCCTCCCTCAACTAGTGAAAGGCAACACAAGAGAAAATCTTGCATGAGAACTACACTCCGGCCAGCCCACATCCTACGGCCTACCTCACCCATAATTAGATAGCAATTATGGTCTGTTGGGTGTTCCCTGCCTTTCCGTACGTACACGCTTGACTCAAGATGGTAGATGATCGACGAACTTGCTATCTCGGGCACCTTATGTATTCATCGACTCACTGCTATCCACCCCAGTCTTTAGGTCGCTCGCATAGCAACCAAGGCATATTCTTGGTTCTTCTAACGCAGACCTTAACCTCTTGTGAGCCTAGGATGATCATCTGCGACCTCACAGAGGGATACCAAGAACATCCTCACGTTCCCCGAAGCCGCTGCTTAGTTACCCAGTTCGCTGGAGCCTTTATCTAAATCAGATAGCCTGCTCCAACGCGTATACTTAAACGATGACCTACCGTATCGGGTTACTCATCTATCTAAGAAGTGGTCCAGATTTCCTTGGCTAAGAATTATTACTTAGTTTCCCTTAACTAAGGTTTACCACTTAGCCTTATTTCCATTACCCTTGTTAACTATGGTTATTTACCTAATCCTCCGAATTAGGGTT
The DNA here is from genome assembly GCA_030737875.1 of Allium sativum. Classification (NCBI taxonomy): domain Eukaryota; kingdom Viridiplantae; phylum Streptophyta; class Magnoliopsida; order Asparagales; family Amaryllidaceae; genus Allium; species Allium sativum. The sequence continues at coordinate 33,955,361 of JASFAX010000020.1, read as the reverse complement.
TATCTAATGGGTTAAGTGTCACTTAAGTTCATAACTTAGCCCGTCAACAAACCATGTCAAAATTGGCTAAGTATCCAAGTCCAAGACTTAACCCTACAAACCATGTGTCAAGTTGGCTAAGTATATCAAGCAATCCATAAATTAACCTCGTCTAATTATCATTTTAGATTGGTTAATTATATAAATTAACTTGACCTTGTCAAATTACCGAGTCAAATCGGTCAAGCGTATTCAAGTGGTTCGTGACTTAGCCTTATCCTGTTTTTCACGTTAGATTGGTTAAGTATAGGTCACTTAACCACATCCAATTAACGAGTTAGATTGGTTAAGTTTAGTTCACTTAACCACATCAAATTAACGGGTTAGATTGGTTATGTTTAGGTCACTTAACCACATCAAATCTTCATGTATAATTGGTTAAGTATAAGTTGCTTAACCCCATTAAATTATCACGTTAAGTTGGTTAAGTATTGGTTACTTAACCTCATTGAATTACAAAGTTTAAATTGGTCAAGTGTTTAACTTAACCCCATCGAATTACCGTGTTTAGGTTAGTTAAGTGTGGATTACTTAACCCCATCTAATTACCGTGGTTAGGTTAGTTAAGTCTTAATTACTTAACCTCATATAATTACCCAGTCGGATTAGTTAAGTGTAAATTACTTAACCCCATCTCCTAATCATCTTGCATGGTTAAGTGTCATTAAGGAAATCAAGCCCGGTCCCACTTAACCTACCCATTCGTGTCATATCGGTTAAGTGTCATTAGTCAAATTTACTTAACCTTATCATGTGGCATTAATTTAATTAATGCACTCTTAACCTCTCACATTAGACCTTGTTGTGGTTACTAGTTAAGCCGGGCGGGTCCGGGTAGATTTACACCAAACCTAGTCTAACCTCGGGTCTTAAGCGCGACATGACCAACTTCTCACATTGGGTCCTATTGTTTGCAACTACTAGTTAGGCCGGTCGGTTCCGGGTAGTTTTACGTTGCAAACTCAACCCAACCTCGAGTTGGCCACACTTATATTATCTAAGTTCATCATGTTTCCAAAACATGTTACAAGTTTTTCAAGCATTTGGTAGACCTAACTTAATAGGTAAATTCCCAAAGGGTAGACCTAACTTAATAGGTAAATTCCCAAGCTCATGTTTTTATGCATACTTACATGTCAACTTCCATGTCATCTTTCAAGTCATATTTTCAAGTATAAACACATGTCATATTCAAGTTAAGATTTCGCGACATGTTCATGTTTATCTAACTACCCAAAATCGTGTTTTCCCAACGCAAGCAAAGCGAGTCAACATAGTAGGTATACTATGGCTACATGTAGACCCCAAAACATGCACGATGCCACAAAAGGGATTGGCTCCAAACATGCATGGCGTCATAAGGGGGTTTGGCCTTAAAACATGCATGATAGAGTCATATAGGGATTGACCATAAGCATACATACTATCATATAGGATTTGGCCACAAACTTGCATAATACCATAAGGAGGTTTCGCCACAAACATGCATGAATCATAAGGGGTTTGTGTTCATATGCATGCATAAGCCCCAAAATCTTGTCTTAGCCAATGTTTCACAAGTAAAGTGGTTCCTAAAGGTTCATGCTAGCGTTTCATGCATAAAGATCCAAACTTGCAAGTTAAACTAGGTTATGCATAGCATGAGAGGCATGATTAAGTCACTCACATGGCCTAAAATCATAAACATGAACACAAGAGGCAAGGTAAGGTTCATATAGGTTCGCATAATCATGTTTAGCCTCATTTTATCCCATGTCATTATCAAAACTACCATTTCCATCTAAAAGTAGCTAGAACTTACATAGTTAGGCCTAGGGAAAGAAGCATGAATCATCTTGGCTAAGAAAGGTGCCTCCTTTGTTGAAGAACCTTCATGAAACTCGCATAGCAATGTTGATTTGGCCTCTATTTGGTGTAGCAAACTTGCACCTTTTGATTTGAACCCGATTTGAATGCATAGGCTTTAGGAAAGGGGGATGGAGGCCATGATCACTTGGCATTTGGGCAGCACTTCGTGGAGAGGGTGAGTTATGAGGGTTTAGGGGGGGCTTAGGGGTGTTTTTATAGAGATTAGGAGTGTTTTAGGCCATAGGATTAGATCTAGGACAGATTAGGACCATCAGATCTCGGAAGCTTCAAGAATCAGCCCAAGAACAAGACCAGGTGAGACAAACAGGTGCGCCAGGCAACTTGCCCCGGCCACCCCCTGTCGACAGGCAAGTCGACAGGGCTGTCGACTTGGTCTGGGCCCAAGTCGATAGGCCTGTCGACAGCCCTGTCGACATGGCCTAGGCGGGGAAACTTCCCGCCTAGCCCCAGATCTGATTTCCAAAACTGTTTCCGAAATTCAAATTTCCAGAAATCTTCTTTGGGCCTTTAACGGGTCATACGGACTCCGATTCTCGAATACTCGGACTCTATTTCGCGTATTTTTCCGAGACGAACGCAATGGCATAGCCCGATTCACTTGATTCAGAATTTATAATTTAATTCTGTCTTGATTCTTGATTTAACGTGTTGTAAAAATTCGGGTTGTTACAGACTCGTTTGTGGTGTAAGACTACCCGGACCTGCCCGTTATATCCAGTAACCACAAATGGTAGTTTAATGTGAGAGGTCAAAGGCATAAATTAAAAGCCTAACAACTGTAAAGACACGAGGTTAGACACGTTTGCGGTATAAGAATGCCCGGACCCACCCGGCAAATCCAACAACCGCAAACGGGAGTCTAATGTGGGAGGTCTTACAAGGTTACATTTATAATGAATTAAGTAACACTTAACCAAAAAAACATGTGGTGGGACATGTGGGTTAAGTAGGTGACATGGGTTACAAGTGAAATACGATTAGAAACACTTAACCAACTTAAAATATGTAAGAAGACATGAATAAGAAGGGGTTAAGTGGGAAATTCTAGTGGGGACAAAGCATAGGTGGAAAGCTTGTGTCAAGCATGGGGGGCCCTTTTAAAACCAGTAACCCATTTAGTATCTTTGTGAGCTCGATTTAGATCGAGGACAGGACACGCTTACTGGGTTTGATTGTAAGAGGCCAAAACGGGTTTACGGTGGCAACGCAAGTCCAACTGTGTCATGTGCGTGCGTGGGCCCGGGCTGGTATGTAAGACGTTGTTGCATCATGTAGATATAAGTCGTGCATCTTTAGTGGTATCGGGTTGCCAATTTGTTGTGTGATACACCCTACTATGGGACTAGCACGGGTATCTACGAGTTAGGGAGTCGATCGCATGGGGGTAGTGGGTACAATTAGTGGAGATAGGGCCAGGCGGCACCTATAGAGACAGCTAGGGGTACATGAATCTACCATTATGATAATTATGCTCGGTAGGCGGGAACAACTTTTGGGGTGAATAGTAATGGTGCAGTGTAGTTATATTCCTATAGTGATTAGGAGCGTGATTAACGCCAGAATATTCCTTTTGTTTGTTTTGTCTTGCCTACTTGTTTCACAGTCATTCCTTGTTTTACCAGTTTATGCCTTATCCTAATTACTTTTATAATTATATTGTTAAAGTTATTGGACTCGCCAGACTTTGTGTCTGACCCCCTTTGTTTTTGCCTCTTTTCTTCCTTCCCCCCTCCCCCAGGTTCTCAGGGTTGGACTAGTGCTAGTGGAGCTAGATTTCGATCTTTCCCTCTCTTTGGAAGTGCTTGGATTGCTGAAAGTAAAGTTCAGCTCATCTCTTTTATGGCTACTTATGTTGGGGTTATGCTTTTTTACTTTATGTACTCAGAAAACAATTTGTTAAGATGGATATTAAGTGTACTTGGTTTTACTGTGGGTTTATGATGTTGTTGTAATCAATCTATTTCTCCGCTGCAATAAAAGTTGCTTTAAAGTTTTCAAGAATCAATATATGTATCCGTCTTGTTATATTCTGTTCTATTCACTAATAATACTCCATACAAGTTAATGCATTCCCTTTAAAAGTGACATTAATGGAGGTAAGGTGTTACATCTAACAACTGCTCCAGTTCTGACATTGCCTGATAGGGGTAAGATGTTTATGGTATACACAGACCCATGCGGTACATGATTAGGCGATGTCTTGATGCAAGAAGGCAAAGTAGGTTGTTATGGCGGAATGCAGTTGAACAACACTAGAAAAACTACCCAACTCATGATTTAGAACTAGCTGCCATTGTTTTCGCTCTTAAGACATGGCATCAATACCTAATAGGAGAAAGGTTTGAATTGTTTACTGACCATAAATCATTAAAGTACATTTTCTCACAAAAAGATCTTAACTTATGACAAAAAAGGTGGACGGAATTTCTTGCCTCATACGATTTTGAGATTGATGATACCGCTGGCAAGGGTAATGTGATAGTAGACACCTTAAGTAGGAAAAGGCTGACCTTAAGTCCTCACTTCATGGAAAGACAAAACTTGGGGTACATAGCAACCTTTGACTTTAGACCCTCTTTTGAGTTTGTACCTAGTTTGTTAGCAACGCTAGAGCTGCGGCATATGCTTTTGGACTCAATAGGAACCACGCAACGTGAAGACCCTCAGGTAGTTGATATGATGGACAAGTTAATTAGAGGTGAGACTTCTAGCCACCTCAATAGATACTCCAAAGATGACAAGGGTTGGTTGAGACGGGATGGAAGAGTATGTGTCCACATGCAAATGATTTGGTGAAGACAGTTCTTGAAGAAGCACACCATTCTAAGTTGGCCATACACCTTGGTGGAGACAAAATGTATAAAGACATAAAAAGGGCTTTCTTTTGGAATGGCATGTAGAAGGACGTAGCTTAATTCACCTCTAATTGCTTGATATGCCAGCAAGTCAAGGTGGAGAAGAAGATGCCCGGTGGTCTGCTTCATCCTCTAGTGGTCCCACAGTGGAAATGGGATAGCATTTCGATGGACTTTATAGATGGGTTGCCTTGTTCAAGAAGGAGCAATACCAGTATTTGGGTAATAGTTTACAGGCTCAATAAAAGCGCTCACTTATAGTAGTTAAGAGTAGGAGGACTGCCTCATCGTTAGCATCCACTTATCATAAACAAGTAGTTCGACTGCATGGAAAACCCTCTAGCATAGTAAGTGATCGACTTCCTGTCTTTTCGAGTGAGTTTTGGAAGAGTTTGCAAGAGGCTGTTGGCACACAGGTATGCTTATGCACTGCCTATCACCCTCAAACCGATGGATAGACTGGAAGGGTGAACAGAGTATTGGAAGATCTTTTGAGATTGTGCATCCTAGATTTTGGAGGAACGTGGGAAGATCATCTTCCTTTGGTGGAGTTCGCCTACAACATTAGCTACCAAGCCACCATAGGTATGGCACCCTTTGAGGCCTTATATAGAAGACCATGCCGATAACCAACTTGTTGGTGGGAGTCTACAGACAAGCTCGTACTTGGGCATGACATGGTTGGAGAAACTTCAGAGAAGGTGGACTTGATACGAAGACGAATGAAGACCGCACAAGATAGAAAAAAGTCCTACGCGGATAAAAGAAGGACTGTCCTTGAGTTTGAGTTTGGAGACAAGGTTTTCCTTAAAGTATCTCCTTTGAAGAATGTCATTCACTTTGGATTCGTAGGAAAATTGGCACCAAGATTTGTGGGTCCATTTCCTGTCATTGAGAGGATTGGTATGATTGCTTATAGAGTTGAGCTGCCCAAAAGATTGGGTGGATTTCATAATGTTTTTCATGTTTCTCATCTATAGAATTGCTTACACGAGTCTACAGAATTTGTGGAGACAAGCATACTAGAGGAAGTAGAAGTGGAACAAGAAGCGATGGTGAGAAGAGTTCCAACTCGTATCTTGGGAACATAAGTTAAAAAGCCACGCAATTGTGAGGTCATGCTAGTTAAAGTACAATGGAGTGACGCTGAAGAAGACGCGAGTTGGGAGACTGAAGACAAGAAAAGCGCAGACTACCCTTTTCTTTTTGAGGGTACATCCTTGATCTCTTTTTCCAAATGTTTATGCATGCTTGTATCTATCTTTTAAGTATATGTTCGCGGTCCTATTGTTGATCCTTAATCGAAAACCAATGAATGTAAATATGTATTTGAAACATGTTATGATTGATGGTTGCAAGTGCTTGCTAGTGGTTGCTCGTGGATGCATACACACACACATTAGGTACTAGATTGGCTCAGTCACTTTCATATTGCATATCCATATATGTGTTTGTATATGGATTGAAACTTGGTGTGTTATCATATGAATGTTGCATTTGTATGAAAGATTGTGCACTCATGTAGAAGTTATAAAGTACGATTAGGATTAATTGCATACATGAAGGGCTCATGGCACTGACATAACTCGCATTAAGGAGGTCAAATGAATCAGTAGACTGCCTGATTTTGCATTACATAAGGACATACACACACACTAGGCATATAATCATGAAAGCATTAGAAATCTTTTTAAGGACAAAGGATGCCTGTGATTGATGGTTGAGTAGATGGATGTTAGAATTTGGATACATTCTTCCAAACTCAGAGATTTCGGGGACGAAGTCCTTTAAGGAGGGGAGAATGTAACACCCCTTATTTTCTATGTATATTAAAATTACGAATTAAGAGCAATTAAAATTTAAAAGATGACTTAAGTAAAGTGGATTATGCCATTGCGTTCGTATTGAAATTCTGCTTGAGATAGAGTCTGAGTTTGCATAAATTGGACTCCGTATGAAGAAGTTATGGAGCTTAGAAGATTTCAAGTTTAAGCAGAATTTAAGTTAAAAAAATTATTAAGTAATCAAAATAGATTTATAATTCAAAAATTTTGCAAATCAGCTGAGCGGGAAATTTCACCCTCAGGGATGTCGACCCCCCTAGGGGGTGTCGACATGGGAGTCAACCCCCATATAGTGGTGTAGACTGGGGAGTCGACCCCCATATAGAGGTGTCGAACCCTTATTCCCGGATCTCGGTGACGAATTTTTAAGTATTAGGGCTTATGTTTTGCACTGTGGTTGGCTGGGTGAGGTATCTCTTTGGTTTGGACAGCTCTGATGACTCCTATGCTAATCTAAGGGCCATGGTTTGCCAAACACATCTATAAATACATATCTAAACTTAACCCTAACCTTATAACCCTAGTCTATGATGACACCTTGCCCATCTCTAAACTAGCCTAGCCTCCTTCTTCTCCGAACTAGAAATCAAATTGGAGAGCTTCAAATTAAAGTAAAGGTTTTCCACTTCAATCAACAAAGAGAGATTAGAATCGCTACAACGTCAAATAATTCTCTCTTTCTTATCCTATCGCTAAAAGTTCAGTTATTGTATAGATTTGAACACATAATAGAAATCATGATTGTAATGAATCGAATCTACCGCTATGCCTAATTTTAATGATAACCAATTCTGATTCATTCTTATTCTTTTGTAAAATCCGAGATTACCTATGCCTATGAGACTATTACTAATGATACAATTGAATCTATCTTATTGTACATCAAATTGCTGATTCTTTTATTATCAGTTCTATCGAATCTTTGTGCCTATGATGTAACTTGCTCAGTTTGCTCATATTTATTGTTAATGTGCAACAAATCTGTTGGAACCATGATTCTTGTGTTTGATACACCTCTACATGCTTACTCTCTTATGTCAATTCTTGAGTTTCTTCTCCATTCCCCTTTTCGTTTTATTTTATGAATACTAGGTTCATTTGGAAACCTAGTTTGAATCTTGTTGTATGTGAGACTATAACGCGGGGAATTGGGTATACCTTATTGGAGTAATTTTTGACATAACAAGTAAATGAGACATAAATTGAATTGACTACAATTGTGGAAAATTGACATACAAAAATCTAGACTTAGACATGTATGGTAAATATGTAAATTGGCTAAAAGATGAACATGCCTAACCCATGGTTAGATTGACTGGCGGAGTAAGGCTGCCCAGAACCGCCCGGCACATCCAGCTACTGCAACAACATATCTAATGTGAGAGGTTAGCGCATTAAGCTCAAAACCCGAAGTTAGAATGAGTTTGCGGTAGAAGTCTGCTTGGAACCGCCCGGCACATCCAGCAATCGCAGACAATAGTTCTAATGTGAGAGGTTGGTGCATTAACGAATGAATTAATGCTAATGAACAGATATGCTAAGAATGGTAAGGTTAAGTTAACGTAGGCAACACTTAACCAATGCAACATGTTAATTAAACAAATGGGTGGGGTTAGGTTAAATTGAGACCACTTAATCGTTATAACATGTTGGTTAGGAAACCCTAGTCACGGGGACCCATTTCAGCAGTAACCCACATAGATGTATCACGCTATCCTGAACTAGGCAGGGTGCGGCACGATTACTAGGCTGATTATAAGCGGTGAAATTAGCGGCAGTTGGTGCATTAGTGTAGGTTCCGAGGAGTACGGGCGTGCACGTACTTTGGAGTGGAAAAATCAGATATTGGGCATCAGTAGTTATACATTGTGCATCATGAATTGTGTCGGGTTGCCATCATAGCGATTGATACACCCCATGGTGGGACTAGCGCAGGTATCTGCAAAAAAGCATAGCCGAATGACATAAGTAATAAATACATGCGAGTAGAAGCCAATTGATAAAGGGATGATTTTATTTTGAATACATGAGGCTAGTTGAAACAATTGTTAGTAGGAGCAGAGAAATAGAAATGGGTGCGATAGTATATTCAGTTTATCTTGCCTTATGTTATCTTATGGTATTGTCTTATATTCGGTTTATTAATGTCATGATACTTTTTCTTGTTTACATGCTGAAAATCACTAGGCTTACCAAGCGTTATATCTGACCCGTTTCTTTTGTCTTCTTTTCTTCCATTCCCCCCTCCCCAGGACAATATGGAGGGAATACTTCCGCTTAGTTCGGACCTTTTCCAGCTTGATGAGAGTAGATTTATTGCTTGGATTCTCTTTTCTTGGGCTATGGCTGTGGTTACACTTTTATTGGGGATTTATGCTGCCTTACTACTGTTTTATGCTTCTTTATGCATTTGGGGTTTTGAATCAAGATAGAGATTTTATTGTAATGATTTGGAAGTTGGGTTTCGGGACAATGGTTGTAACATTTTGACTAAACCACACTGCTTATGAAATAATTCCAGTTTTTCCGCTGTTTGTATGTCTATCTTGTAAACTATCTGTATCTTTTACCTATAATGCTTCGTCGAAGTTAATACATTCTCTTTGTGAGTGACCTTAACGGAGGTACGGTGTTTCAGGTTGATTTCGAATTTTTAATTACTTCTTCTTCTCCATCTTCCTTCCCTTTCATTACATCATTATTCTTTGTCATTTTTAAGATTTCTACACTTATACTCTACCGAATTCAATTCTGTTTTAACAAATCTTCTTCTCCATACACCCTCTACTCATTACACTCTAAATCAAGTGCTATTAAATAGTTATAGGATTATTTGTAATTGTTTGGGTTTTGTTAAATCGGTGGTATCCCTTATGGCCGTGAAATCAAGGACAGGTAATCGGTGGTATCCCTGCAGTTGTGAAATCAGGGAAGGTATACTTGATTAATTGTCTGTGTGGAATCGGTGGTATCCCTTGTAGCCGTGAAATCAAGGAGGGTTGTAATTGGATATTGATTTAGTTATAAAACTTTGGATAATCCAGTGTTGTGCAGGACTGGACGTTGGAGCAATTCCGAGCCAGTATAAAATCCGATGTGTTCTTTCCTCTTATATACTTTATTTTTGTTTATCTCTGCATTTGTTTTTGATTCCGTGTCTGTGATTATTTCTGTAGTGTTTAATTCATACATTAGTTCATGTAAGTTTAGATTTTGTTTAATTTCTCAAAAACACTATTTATCCCACTCTAGTGTTTGTTTTGCCTTAACAATCCATTCTGCAATCCCTAACAATATCTTGTGGAATTTCGCAAATTGTTGACGATCTTTATAAATACTTAACTATAATATGCTTGACATAAATACTGAGCAGGTTAAATTTAATGGTTTAAGTCCAACACACCTTTAGCAATGTCAGTTAGCCCATATAAACAAGAAAAGCATATCAAAACTCAACAATGATGGAATTTTGGAATCATTTGATTTTGAATCATATGAAGAATGCAAATCTTGTTTATTAGGAAAAATAACTGAATCACTTTTCATTTGACACGGTGAATGGACTAGTAAGTATTGGGTCTTATACATAATGATTTATATGGAGAAATGAATGCATAGACTAGAAGAAGGTTTTGTTACTTCGTTACATTTACTGATGAAGTCAGTAGATATATATGTTTGTATCTTTTGAAACACAAGTCATAATCCTCTGAAAAGTTAAAAGAATTCGAAAATGAAGTTCAAAGCAAATTTTGATAGAAAATAAATACTCTTCAAACAGGTCAAGAGAACATTTAAGCCAATAATTTAATGACTATCCAAATGAGTGTGAAATTGTTTCACAACAAACTCAACGAAGAATGCCATATTGGAATGGTGAAGTCGAACCTTATAAGATATGTATAATCAATAATGAGTCATACAGATATTCCTATAAATTTCAAGAATATCACCTTTAAATAATTTATATTTAATTGTAATCCCATTAAACCGGTAATAAATACGCCATATAAGATATGGGTTAGGAAATGTCCTATTATGTCTATTATAAAGATTTAGTTTGTAAGGCATTTGTTAAATATAATTTTTTTTTATTTCTTGGATTGGTATCCTTTTGAAAGAGGGCCAGTCTCAAAGATACCGATAGAAATGAAATAGAGTTCGAAATGTCTCAGAAACCACAAAATAAGATTGAATCTTGTATAGTCAAGAAATTGAGATGAAGTGGCATAATAATTCTAATGTAATATATTGATAACACATTAATTATTGTGAATAATCCCTGTTTTAAAACAAGCAATTGATACTGATTCTAAAAAGAAGATGTTTAGGTCATGAAGCTCATAATTGAACTTAATTCATTGTTGATCCAACAATTAACATTGCAATAACATTGTGGCTATTGCTCAAGCCTAAAACCTTAAGCTCATTATCAATCCCAACATATGTTTATGAAATATATTGTCTTATGTGAAGTTGTTCATGTAGGAAATAAACGAATCTGCAAAGTTGCAAAATTTTGTTATGTTGCAGACGTACTAACTTGAACTTTGTCGCAACAGAAGTTTAATAGTCATGCTAGTTTCATGGGTGTATGATACATGAATGATCGACTCTAGTGCAAATGGGAGATTATTAGAGTTTATACATTAGAGGCAATCCATTTGATGTGATTAATAACACTATTGATGTTATTGTTTTCTTTAGAATAAATATATCATATTATGTTATATTTACTATGTAATATAAATATTAACATAACAGAAGTACTTAGAGTAATAATGTGGATTTATATAGTTCAAGTACGTGACTTAAACATGAGATTATTTAAGATATTAAATAATATAATTCTTAAATACCCCCAGTCAAGTTTTATTTTTTATATAGGGCAACAATGAAACATTGAGACTAGCATGTTGGTTAACTAATGATCACATCTCATTGATCATTAATACATGTGATATTAATGTCAGGACATAATTACGTATTAGAGAATAGCGTATTGGGCTGACCCATCATGTGAAAACTACATGGATTATAATTAATTGTATCATAATTTATTCTCATAGTGGCAGTGATGTAATGGTCCTCAAAACTTGAATCATTATAATTTTATTGGACGATATTTGTGTTTTTGAACCATTAATATTTACTTTTGACTGAGTAACGATAAATGTGATCATTTGATACATCTCAAATTGGATTAAAATAACGAATGATCTAGATGGAATTTAACCACACGATATATTTGCAGTGATATCCATGGGCCTCTTGATTGAGTGAGACTATGAAATGCATGGTCGTACTCAAATATTGATTTGTTTTATATAATTTACTCATCGGTCAAGATAAGAGGATCAAATTATAAAGATGGTGATATGTTCCATGCCTCGAGTTTAATCCTGGATATATTACGTTAACGATATTTTTCGTCAACGCCGGAGATGTGTCAACTAGGATTGTAACAACCCGTATTTCAATAACATGTTAAAACGAGAATCAAGGAAGAATTTAATTTTAAATTCTGAATCAAGTAAAACGGGCTATGCCATTGCGTTCGTCTCGGAAAAATACGCGAAATAGAGTCCGAGTTTTCGAAAATCGGAGTCCGTATGACCCGGTTAAGGCCCAAAGAAGTTTTCGGGAAATTTGAATTTCGAAACATGCAGAAATGGGGCCAGGCGGGAAAATTCCCGCCCAGACAAGTCGACAGGCATGTCGACAGGGCTGTCGACTTGCCCTGTCGGCTGATTCTGATCTGGTGCACCTATTTTCTATCTTGGCTAGGTTTTTGGGCCTGGTTTGAAATCTGACGGTTCAGGTTGGTCCTAGGGTTAATCTAAGGGCCTAAAACTATCCTAATCTCTATAAAAAGACCCTAAACCTAACCTAAATCCCTAAAAATCAAACCTAGCAACTAAGTGCTGCCAAAATCAATCTTGATCATGGCCTCCATCTCCAATCCCTAGAGCCTATCCATTCAAATCGGGTTCAAATCAAAAGGTGCAAGCTTGCTACACCAAATAGAGGCCAAATCAACGTTCCTATGCGAGTTTCATGACGGATCTTCATCAAAGGAGCCACCTTTCTTCGCCAAAACGATGCATGCTCCTAGTTCTCTTGCCATGCTAGGTAAGTTCTAGCTACTTTTAGATGGAAACGGTAGTTTTGATAATGACATGGGATAAAATGAGGCTAAACATGATTATGCAAACCTATATGAGCCTTACCTTGCCTCCTGTGTTCATTTTTATGATTTTAGGCCATGTGAATGACTTAATCATGCCTCTCATGCTACGCATAACCCAGTTTAACTTGCAAGTTTGGATCTTTATGCATGAAATGCTAGCATGAACCTTCAGGAACCACTTTACTTGTGAAACATTGGTTAAGGCAAGATTTTGGGGCTTATGCATGTTTATGAACCCAAACCCCTTATGCTATCATGCAAGTTTGTGGCCAAATCCTTTATGAGATTATGCATGCTTGTGGCCAATCCCCTCTTTTAAGTTGTGCATGTTTATGGCCAAACCCTTTTTGATAATATGCATGTTTGTGGCCAAATTACCATATGACACTATGCATGTTTGGAGCCAATCCCCTTTGTGGCATCGTGCATGTTTTGGGGTCCACATGTAGCCATAGTATACCTACTATATTGACTCGCTTTGCTTGCGTTGGGAAAACATGATTTTGGGTAGTTAGATAAACATGAACATGTCGCGAAATCTTAACTTGAATATGACATGTGTTTATACTTGAAAATATGACTTGAAAGATAACATGGAAGTTGACATGTAAGTATGCATAAAAACATGAGCTTGGGAATTTACCTATTAAGTTAGGTCTACACTTTGGGAATTTACCTATTAAGTTAGGTCTACCCAAATGCTTGAAAAACTTGTAACATGTTTTGGAAACATGATGAACTTAGATAATATAAGTGTGGCCAACTCGAGGTTGGGTTGAGTTTGCAACGTAAAACTACCCGGAACCGACCGGCCTAACTAGTAGTTGCAAACAATAGGACCCAATGTGAGAAGTTGGTCATGTCGCGCTTAAGACCCGAGGTTAGACTAGGTTGTGGTGTAAATCTACCCGGACCCGCCCGGCTTAACTAGTAACCACAACAAGGTCTAATGTGAGAGGTTAAGAGTGCATTAATTAAATTAATGCCACATGATAAGGTTAAGCAAATTTGACTAATGACACTTAACCGATATGACACGAATGGGTAGGTTAAGTGGGACCGGGCTTGATTTCCTTAATGACACTTAACCAATTCAGACTGGGTAATTAGATGAGGTTAAGTAATTAAGACTTAACTAACCTAACCACGAAAATTAGATGGGGTTAAGTAATCCACACTTAACTAATCTAAACACGGTAATTCGATGGGGTTAAGTTAAACACTTAACCAATTTAAACTTGGAAATTCAATGAGGTTAAGTAACCAATACTTAACCAACTTAACGTGATAATTTAATGGGGTTAAGCAACTTATACTTAACCAATTATACATGAAGATTTGATGTGGTTAAGTGACCTAAACTTAACCAATCTAACCCGTTAATTTGATGTGGTTAAGTGAACTAAACTTAACCAATCTAACTCGTTAATTGGATGTGGTTAAGTGACCTATACTTAACCAATCTAACGTGAAAACAGGATAAGGCTAAGTCACGAATCACTTGAATACGCTTGACCGATTTGACTCGGTAATTTGACAAGGTCAAGTTAATTTATATAATTAACCAATCTAAAATGATAATTAGACGAGGTTAAGTTATGGATTGCTTGATATACTTAGCCAACTTGACACATGGTTTGTAGGGTTAAGTCTTGGACTTGGATACTTAGCCAATTTTAAAATGGTTTGTAGACGGGCTAAGTTATGAAATTAAGTAACACTTAACCCATTAGATAAACCCTAATTCAGAGGATTAGGTAAATAACCATAGTTAACAAGGGTAATGGAAATAAGGCTAAGTGGTAAACCTTAGTTAAGGGAAACTAAGTAATAATTCTTAGTCAAGGAAATCTGGACCACTTCTTAGATAGATAAGTAACCCGATGCAGTATTTCATCGTTTAAGTATACGCGTAGGAGCAGGCTATCTGATTTAGATAAAGGCTCCAGCGAACTGGGTAACGAAGCAGCGGCTTCGGGGAACGTGAGGATGTTCTTGGTATCCCTCTGTGAGGTCGCAGATGATCATCTTGGGCTCACAAGAGGTTAAGGTCTGCGTTAGAAGAACCAAGAATATGCCTTGGTTGCTATGCAAGCGACCTAAAGACTGGGGTGGATAGCAGTGAGTCGATGAATACATAAGGTGCCCGAGATAGCAAGTTCGTCGATCATCTACCATCTTGAGTCAATCGTGTACGTACGGAAAGGCAGGGAACACCCAACAGACCATAATTGCTATCTAATTATGGGTGAGGTAGGCCGTAGGATGTGGGCTGGCCGGAGTGTAGTTCTCATGCAAGATTTTCTCTTGTGTTGCCTTTCACTAGTTGAGGGAGGGGTCTCGTGGGACCATAGCCACGTGTAGAAAAGCAGACCTTAGTTTCTGCATCGGCAGATAAATCTAAAGCTCCCGACCGAGTCCTGTATTTCTTGTTTTGCCCTGGGACAGGACTCGGATGGCACGATGTGATACATGTGCATACAGTTATAGAAAAACGATTCACGATGAATGCGTGGGAAAAAGGGCGCGGTTGAGGGTTAGCGTAATCCCTAGTGGCCTAGGTGATTTAACCCAAACCGAAATACGAAAACGTGCAATAGGTAAGCGTAATCCCTAGTGGTGCTAGGTGGCGTAAGTCCTAGTAGTTCAAACGATGATTCATATGGAAGAGCCTAGCTAGAACAAGGGTGACAGTCCAAACGATTTCAAGGATAATACGACATGAGGAAGCCCGTACAAGGTACGGCAAAGGATTGAACTTATATACATGGAAAGAAACATATGATTTGAGTAACCTATATATGCGATATATTAGGTTGACATGGACCATTACACGACTTTGAGCAAGGGACATTCATGGTTAACACATGACGCGGGTAGGGATACTAGTACGAGAGGTGCAGAGCAAATATACATGTTAGAACTAGGAAGAATATACATAATAGATACCGTGGGATGTTAGACGGGGTAGATACCTTGAGATAATGCACTCGATAGAAATCTGACGATGTGATACCTTGACTTATCATAACACCGTAGTTTATCATGACACCTTAGTTTACTTTGCCACAGTAGTTCAACCGGCTACCCTGGTTTATCTATCTTGTAGTTATCCTTATGTTTACTTTCAGTTTATGCATGTCATGTTACCTTTACCTGTTTTTATACTGGAAGTAGATAGGACTTACTCAGTCTTTTTGACTGACCCGTTTTGTTTCGCCTCTTTTCTTCCGTTTCTCCCCCCCCCCCCCCCCAGGTTACAGGGAGGAAACACTGCTGTTTAGTTCGGACTTCTTCTGCTTGAAGGTCATCATGGATGGCTTGGACTTTTCCTCGCTATGGCTACTTTACTGCTTTTACTTGGGGAATAATTTATGAAAAAGTCTTTATGCTTCTTTATTATTGCAAGACAGGTTTTGATGTACTCTGATGTAAAAGGCTTTAGACCTTAATTATTAATGTTTATGAAAGTTCGATTTTACTTCCGCTATTTTATATGTTCTGTCTTGTGATATTTCTGTGCATGTTTACCAATAATGCCCCTCTAAAGCTAGTGCATTCCTTTGCGAGTGACCCTAGCGGAGGCGGGGTGTTACATTTGGTATCAGAGCAGGTGGTTACCAGACTGGGCAAAAGTTTTTAAAGACCTTCTGAAAACTATTTGAAAATCATTTATAAAGAAGCATTTTTCAAGAAAATTTTCTTTTAAAGGAAAAAGGCTATTCCCCAAAGGCCATTAGCACTATCCTTGTTTCCTTAATTGAACCTCTTTCCCTTTCTTTCCTCCATCTGTAGTCACAGTGGTTTTAACTGCGACTATTCTTTTCTATCTACGAAAGTGCTTTCCATGCGATGGAGGTGGTTCTCGAGAGACCATTGGCCGCGTTATAAGAAAAGATAGTGAGAAAGAGGATAAAGGATACGAGCTTAAGGATGAGCAACTGGTTGGTGTGGCTTAGTCCTCAAAGGAGGGAGAATGATGAACAATGAAACCCATGACGAGAGAGTACCTTTGGCATGGTAAAACGGGGTGGATAGTTAAGTATTATGGGACAAGGACAAGATCATCGGGAGGGTAATAGTATGCTCTCATTTCTAGGGTACCTCAGAAGGAGGGTAACGATCTTGTTAAAGGTTTAGTTTTTCTTCTCTATCATCCCATCGGGACTTTGTTTTGATCACCGCATCTTTTTAAGTCCGCTTCGATAGTTGAGTCTCTGCACCTTAGTACTAGTATAATAGAGGATCTCGTTTTTGTCTCAAGTCCTATTGGAAGATCGGTCCATTTACTCATGGCTTGTTTGGATTTGAGAATGTCTATATCAAGTGTTGAGCTTGGAAATAATGCTTATGTTTATAAGTTGTGGATGGATTCTAGGGATGAAGTGGTTATCCTGTAAGGGGTGCCACTCTCGGTTTTAGAAGGAGGGTAGTTAGACTCTTGGCTTGCTTTGGTAATACCCTTGAAGTATCGCATAACCTTTTGTGTTCTGTCATGATTAGTTACTTAGAATCCCTAGAGGCCTTTGTTGGAAATTAGAAACCCGATCGAATGGTGTTCGCTAATAAGACGGATGGTTTACTTCGATTATGCATGGGTTATGGGAATTACCCTAGTAAGTGCGCATGGCAACCTGTCTACTTTCAAGAGAAAGTTTTTCTACGTGGAATACCTTATGGTACAAGGTCCAGGATTCGCTAGTGAATTTTGAGGGCTCGCATGGAATAATGTGTACGCAGACTTGTTTGCGCCAAGTATTCTAGAAGGAGAATAAGTGCAAGTGGAACGAGAGGCGACGAGGAAATGAGTTCCAACTCATGTTATGTAAACAGGAAATAAGAAGCTGCGAAATCGTGAAGAAAAAGGGGCGGTCAAGGCACGATGGAACTGAGCTCAAGGTAATGCGACCCAGGAGACTGAAGACTAAATACGTGCATGATATCTCTTTTGGGAATATATCCTCGATCCCTGTTTTTCTGTTGAGCTTGCTTGTAGGCTATCTTTTATGGATATCCTCTCGGTCCTGTTTCTGTTACAAACCCCGTAAGGAGTTTGTTTTGTTTATCTTCTCGACCCTGTTTCAGGGAATCTTAGGAAGAACCCTATGGATGTAAACATGTATTTGAAACATGTTATGGTTGATATGGTTGCAAATGATTGCAAGTGGTTGCTCGTGGATGCACGAATTTACATTAGATATTAGCTCGACTCGGTCACATTTCATATTGCATATGCACGAGTATTTATACTTGTTTATGGATGAAATCGAATGTATTATCATGCGGTTGTCGCATATGAATGAATGATTGTGCACGCATATAGTATCTATATGACTAGGACTATTTGCATACATGTTGGATTCATGGCACTATACATATTTTTGCATTAGAAAGATTATCCAGGCCTGATCATTAGCATTAGCTAAGGAACATGTACACACACATTTTGCATATATTCATACAGCATTAGAAATCATCTAAGGACCATGGTTGCTTGTGGATGATGTTTTGAGTAGATGGATGATGGATGGTAGGATATGTTCTTCCCAACTTAGAGATTTCGGGGACGAAATCCTAAAAGGTGGGGAGAATGTAACAACCCGTATTTCAATAACATGTTAAAACGAGAATCAAGGCAGAATTTAATTTTAAATTCTGAATCAAGTAAAACGGGCTATGCCATTGCGTTCGTCTCGGAAAAATACGCGAAATAGAGTCCGAGTTTTCGAAAATCGGAGTCCGTATGACCCAGTTAAGGCCCAAAGAAGTTTTCGGGAAATTTGAATTTCGAAACATGCAGAAATGGGGCCAGGCGGGAAAATTACCACCTAGACAAGTCGACAGGCATGTCGACAGGGCTGTCGACTTGCCCTGTCGGCTGATTCTGATCTGGTGCACCTATTTTCTATCTTGGCTAGGTTTTTGGGCCTGGTTTGAAATCTGACGGTTCAGGTTGGTCCTAGGGTTAATCTAAGGGCCTAAAACTATCCTAATCTCTATAAAAAGACCCTAAACCTAACGTAAATCCCTAAAATCAAACCTAGCAACTAAGTGCTGCCAAAATCAATCTTGATCATGGCCTCCATCTCCAATCCCTAGAGCCTATGCATTCAAATCGGGTTCAAATCAAAAGGTGCAAGCTTGCTACAACAAATAGAGTCCAAATCAACGTTGCTATGCGAGTTTCATGACGGATCTTCATCAAAGGAGCCACCTTTCTTCGCCAAAACGATGCATGCTCCTAGTCCTCTTGCCATGCTAGGTAAGTTCTAGCTACTTTTAGATGGAAACGGTAGTTTTGATAATGACATGGGATAAAATGAGGCTAAACATGATTATGCAAACCTATATGAACCTTACCTTGCCTCTTGTATTCATGTTTATGATTTTAGGCCATGTGAGTGACTTAATCATGCCTCTCATGCTATGCATAACCCAGTTTAACTTGCAAGTTTGGATCTTTATGCATGAAATGCTAGCACGAACCTTTAGGAACCACTTTACTTGTGAAACGTTGGTTAATGCAAGATTTTGGGGCTTATGCATGTTTATGAACCCAAACCCCTTATGCTATCATGCAAGTTTGTGGCCAAATCCTTTATGAGATTATGCATGCTTGTGGCCAATCCCCTCTTTTAAGTTGTGCATGTTTATGGCCAAACCCTTTTTGATAATATGCATGTTTGTGGCCAAATTACCTTATGACACTATGCATGTTTGGAGCCAATCCCCTTTGTGGCATCGTGCATGTTTTGGGGTCCACAGGTAGCCATAGTATACCTACTATGTTGACTCGCTTTGCTTGCATTGGGAAAACACGATTTTGGGTAGTTAGATAAACATGAACATGTCGCGAAATCTTAACTCGAAAATGACATGTGTTTATACTTGAAAATATGACTTGAAAGATAACATGGAAGTTGACATGTAAGTATGCATAAAAACATGAGCTTGGGAATTTACCTATTAAGTTAGGTCTACCCTTTGGGAATTTACCTATTACGTTAGGTCTACCCAAATGCTTGAAAAACTTGTAACATGTTTTGGAAACATGATGAACTTAGATAATATAAGTGTGGCCAACTCGAGGTTGGGTTGAGTTTGCAATGTAAAACTACCCGGAACCGACCGGCCTAACTAGTAGTTGCAAACAATAGGACCCAATATGAGAAGTTGGTCATGTCGCGCTTAAGACCCGAGGTTAGACTAGGTTGTGGTGTAAATCTACCCAGACCCGCCCGGCTTAACTAGTAACCACAACAAGGTCTAATTTGAGAGGTTAAGTGCATTAATTAAATTAATGCCACATGATAAGGTTAAGCAAATTTGACTAATGACACTTAACCGATATGACACGAATGGGTAGGTTAAGTGGGACCGGGCTTGATTTCCTTAATGACACTTAACCAATTCAGACTGGGTAATTAGATGAGGTTAAGTAATTAAGACTTAACTAACCAAACCACGATAATTAGATGGGGTTAAGTAATCCACACTTAACTAATCTAAACACGGTAATTCGATGGGGTTAAGTTAAACACTTAACCAATTTAAACTTGGAAATTCAATGAGGTTAAGTAACCAATACTTAACCAACTTAACGTGATAATTTAATGGGGTTAAGCAACTTATACTTAACCAATTATACATGAAGATTTGATGTGGTTAAGTGACCTAAACTTAACCAATCTAACCCGTTAATTTGATGTGGTTAAGTGAACTAAACTTAACCAATCTAACTCGTTAATTGGATGTGGTTAAGTGACCTATACTTAACCAATCTAACGTGAAAACAGGATAAGGCTAAGTCACGAATCACTTGAATACGCTTGACCGATTTGACTCGGTAATTTGACAAGGTTAAGTTAATTTATATAATTAACCAATCTAAAATGATAATTAGACGAGGTTAAGTTATGGATTGCTTGATATACTTAGCCAACTTGACACATGGTTTGTAGGGTTAAGTCTTGGACTTGGATACTTAGCCAATTTTGACATGGTTTATAGACGGGCTAAGTTATGAACTTAAGTGACACTTAACCCATTAGATAAACCCTAATTCAGAGGATTAGGTAAATAACCATAGTTAACAAGGGTAATGGAAATAAGGCCAAGTGGTAAACCTTAGTTAAGGGAAACTAAGAAATAATTCTTAGTCAAGGAAATCTGGACCACTTCTTAGATAGATGAGTAACCCGATACGGTAGGTCATCGTTTAAGTATACGCGTAGGAGCAGACTATCTGATTTAGATAAAGGCTCCAGCGAACTGGGTAACGAAGCAGCGGCTTCGGGGAACGTGAGGATGTTCTTGGTATCCCTCTGTGAGGTCGTAGATGATCATCCTCGGCTCACAAGAGGTTAAGGTCTGCGATAGAAGAACCAAGAATATGCCTTGGTTGCTATGCGAGCGACCTAAAGACTGGGGTGGATAGCAGTGAGTCGATGAATACATAAGGTGCCCGAGATAGCAAGTTCGTCGATCATCTACCATCTTGAGTCAAGCGTGTACGTACGGAAAGGCAGGGAACACCCAACAGACCATAATTGCTATCTAATTATGGGTGAGGTAGGCCGTAGGATGTGGGCTGGCCGGAGTGTAGTTCTCATGCAAGATTTTCTCTTATGTTGCCTTTCACTAGTTGAGGGAGGGGTCTCGTGGGACCATAGCCACGTGTAGAAAAGCAGACCTTAGTATCTGCATCGGCAGATAAATCTAAAGCTCCCGACCGAGTCCTGTATTTCTTGTTTTGCCCTGGGACAGGACTCGGATGGCACGATGTGATACATGTGCATACAGTTATAGAAAAACGATTCACGATGAATGCGTGGGAAAAAGGGCGCGGTTGAGGGTTAGCGTAATCCCTAATAGCCTAGGTGGTTTAACCCAAACCGAAATACGAAAACGTGCAATAGGTAAGCGTAATCCCTAGTGGTGCTAGGTGGCGTAAGTCCTAGTAGTTCAAACGATGATTCATATGGAAGAGCCTAGCTAGAACAAGGTTGACAGTCCAAACGATTTCAAGGATAATACGACATGAGGAAGCCCGTACGAGGTACGGCAAAGGACTGAACTTATATAGATGGAAAGAAACATATGATTTGAGTAACCTATATATGCGATATATTAGGTTGACATGGACCATTACACGACTTAGAGCAAGGGACATTCATGGTTAACACATGACGCGGGTAGGGATACTAGTACGAGAGGTGCAGAGCAAATATACATGTTAGAACTAGGAAGAATATACGTAATAGATACCGTGGGATGTTAGACGGGGTAGATACCTTGGGATAATGCACTCGATAGAAATCTGATGATGTGATACCTTGACTTATCATAACACCGTAGTTTATCATGACACCTTAGTTTACTTTGCCACAGTAGTTCAACCGGCTACCCTGGTTTATCTATCTTGTAGTTATCCTTATGTTTACTTTCAGTTTATGCATGTCATGTTACCTTTACCTGTTTTTATACTGGAAGTAGATAGGACTTACTCAGTCTTTTTGACTGACCCGTTTTGTTTCGCCTCTTTTCTTCCGTTCCCCCCCCAGGTTACAGGGAGGAAACACTGTTGTTTAGTTCGGACTTCTTCTGCTTGAAGGTCATCATGGATGGCTTGGACTTTTCCTCGCTATGGCTACTTTACTGCTTTTTCTTGGGGAATAATTTATGAAAAAGTCTTTATGCTTCTTTATTATTGCAAGACAGGTTTTGATGTACTCTGATGTAAAAGGCTTTAGACCTTAATTATTAATGTTTATGAAAGTTCGATTTTACTTCCGCTATTTTATATGTTCTGTCTTGTGATATTTCTGTGCATGTTTACCAATAATGCCCCTCTAAAGCTAGTGCATTCCTTTGCGAGTGACCCTAGCGGAGGCGGGGTGTTACAAGGATGGACCTAAAGGAAGTGATGGGCAATTTGACTATTTCTGGGTGAAATTGGATTACTTCCTTGAATATTGAAATCTTGAAGGATGAAATCACTTGGGGATTCCAAAAGTCGGACCTAATTTCTGGGGATGAAATTCATCTTCATATTCGGGAATATGTTAAGATGTGAATCCATGCTCGCTTGGAGAATGAATAATAGACTGCAACTACTATGATTAAAGAAATAATAACACCTACTTACAAAGAGGTTTATGAGAAGATCTTTTTCCATTGAACTTTTATTGAGAGTACATAAATACAATGGAGTGAATTCCCCCATTTAATTCATCCTTTAATCTATCTTTCCTTTTTAATACAAAATGTAGATCCCGAATCCCCTAGAAATGTGACTCTAGGGGGCGTATTTGTTGTGCTTCAGGGCTCCTTCTGCTTATGGGCTATTTGTCCTGTGGGGTTCTCTATTGAACCTCGCTCATTATTTGATGCACTTTTCAAGGGGTTCTGGCTTTCCTCTATTCCATGCTACCTCTTTGCGGAAGATTATCAGCGACAGTGCTGGCAAGGTTTTGTCTAGGGAAGATCAATTCTTCTTTATTAAATGTCCTACCGGTGTTTCTGGGCAATTGTTGAATGTAGTAAGCCCTATTATCCCTTCATATGTGGTTATTTTCCGATTTATAATGTATCTTTAATTCCCTTCTTTCAGATTTTCCTTCTGAGGGGGTGTCCCTAACCGAGGGCTAGTCCTGCATGTCTAAGCTTATTTTTAAATTACTCAAAATGCCACCAAGTCGGTCCACTCTACTAACTAAGGACAAGCTACGTCTTTATAACCTTGCTCCTCATGGACAGAAGATATTGGGGCGTCCCCCTATCCATCTTCCCGGTGCTAAATGTCTATTGGCATGTTCAGAGGTGTTCGCTCCTTCGGCTAATTTATTTCCAGGTATGTTTTGTTGATTCGATTGTTTCTTTAGGGAAATCCCTTTGATACTAACGTTTCATGCTCTCGACTTTTTCCTGACCTTTCGTTTGGCCGGGAATTTCGGTTTCGGAAGCCCGTACTCTTACTGATGCTTTGAACCGAACTGTTGTGATTTCTCTTAATAGGCTAGCCGAATTTCCTGCCGGTCTGTCAGCCGGGAGTGTGTTCAATAGGAAAATGAGAATTCGTGTATTTTCACCACTTCTTCCAAGAACTTCCAAGGAGGGTATAAGTGCCATGCCATATACTTCTACTTCTCAGACTGCTGGTTCTTCGAGGCCCTTTGATCTTCCATTGGATTTTACTACTCTCACGAGACTTATTCCTTCGAGACCCGAATTTTCTGATATTTCGTTGCCTCCCACTTCTTCCGACATGATGGTTTTTATCGGCATTTAATTGCTCGACCGCTTGAGGTATGGCACTTTCTTTTTACTCCGGGTTTTGCACTCAATGCAACTATATGCTGAATGCTTGCAATTTCCCAAACGATTAAGAAATGGAATTTATCTAGCTCATCCCTTCTTCTTCTGTTACTGAAATTACTCAGCTCTGGGAGGCTAACGTAGTTTTGAGCGACGAGTGTGAGAGTTTGAAGGCTTCCTTGGAACGTTAGCCTTAGAGAAGGAGAGGTTGGCTAGGGACGTACCTCCTGACAAGGTGTCGGCCTTAGAGCACCAGATGGTGGTGGACGTGGTTACCGTTGCTGATGAGCTTCTGAAGAAGAATGTATAGCTTTCTCGTGCCGCTCAGATAATTTATGCAGCCCAGGACAAGATTTCTGATTCCTTGTAACACCACGTTCCATGGATTGAATCTGACTGCTACGAAGATGCCCTATTTCATCTCCTTTCTGACAACCTTCAGAATCTTTCTGAACTCCAAACTACCCGCATTCCTTCCGTCATCCAGGATCGGGTCATGGAGAGGATTAAGTTGGGTGAGGAAGGGGTTGAGGTGTCATGAAGTAGTGATCCTACAATCAAATACCTTTTATACATTGATCATCTTTCAGATGATTTAGGCGAGGTGGGGGAGTCTTCTGCCCCCGTTAGTAACAATAGGGAGAAGGAGGCCCCACTGGTATTCTGGCTGGGAAGAAATATGTCGATCGTGAAGTTCCATCCCCTCTGATATCATTCTTATTCTAGACATATTTTTCCTATTTTCTGGACTCTTGGCTTCGAATAGTTCCCTTTTGATATAATAGATAGGAGAAAAAACTATTTTCCTGGCTAAAGCAATGTTAGGTAACAAAAAGTTCCAACCGTTTTTATGTTGGGCAGGTGGTACATTTGCATACTTAATTCTGCAACTAATGCAACATTTGTATGTGGTTCCCTTTCGCTATCCACAAGGGCTAACATGATTATTTGTATTATGACAAATCTTAGTTTACTATGAGGAGGCATTACGCACGATTTGTAGGCTAAGAAAAGAGTTTCACACGATGCCTATTCAAGCTTCCAGGGAAATGCATCTCCTCGAGGGACTTGAGTGTGTTTATACAGCATTTCCTAAGCTCTCTTTTTATTTGTGGTGTGAGGATCATGAAGCAATATTAAAGAGTTTTAGAATGAAACAAGCTGAGGCATTATGTAAACTATAAACATATGAAGAAGTTATATTTTTATAAATTCTCTTTTCTACCCATATGTCAAAGTTGATACGCTCCGTGGTTAACCTGTGTTGATGTGTATATATATAAAATAAAGAAAGGAGGGTATGATCTTAGAATATTTGAAAAGAAAATAAAATCCTAATAACCATCCTGCATGTCTATGGGCAGGTTGACCAACGCGAGATCCCTTGCTCTTGAGACGGAACATCGCCGATGAGAGAGGTTTCTTTCATGTCTCATGAAAGTACGATCTTATATTAGAATTTATCCATCAAACACTTAACTGAGAGGACGAATATTTTGAAAGGACGGATAGAAGAAAGGGATAGGACTATTCTGGGATTTAGTACATACATAAAGGCTTAACCCTCCATCGAGTTCGAGAATGAGCTCAGGAGTCTTCGTCAATGTATCGTTGACTTGGAGATTGATTTAAACAATGCTACTACAAAGTGCGAGATGTGAGAACAACGTTTTGAGAATATCCTATAATGACTTGGTCTCTGCCACTAGCGTTGCGATATCTCGTAAAGCTTCAGCTCTCCAGAAGTGTTATTACTTGAATTACCCTCCTCTGGGGTTAAAGGAAACAATTATTTCTGAGTGGTGGTTAAGATGAAAGGAATCTATGATACTAAGTTAATCTAGGATTCTCACGACCGTGTCATTAGATATAATGACCAACTTAGACATTTTCAAGAAGAAAACAATGATTTGCATATAAGCATTTTTGAATTGGAAAAGGAAAATAAGTCTCTCAGGGCAATGTGTATAGCTTACAACAGAGCTTTGAAGCTTCAGATTAAACCTTCCTATCACTTAGGCGAGATAAGAAGGAAAGTTCAAAGACTTAACAAGCTATGAGGCATTGCTCTTCATCATGCCATCGACCCTCCTTTACCCGAGGATGGAGAGGGCCTAGTTGTTCGGCGATATTTTGTAATGGTGATACATAATTTTGCTCATAATAAGGGTATTGAGAATGTAATCTTTTGGTTAATAAATTTGACAATGTTTAGTATGTAAATAACTGTTGGTCATGAGTGAAAATTAATTGTATAATGAATGATCTAAGAGGTTTTCTTTGAGTAATTGTAACACCCCGTAATTTTATAACATTAAAATTCACAAATTAAAGTATACTTAATTTTTAGAAAAGAATTAAGTGAAATGGGTTGCGCAGAGAAATATATATATATTGATATATATATAAATTAAAAATTAAATAAATAAATATGCGAAAAAGTTCAAAACAGCGAATTGGGAGGGGGAATAACCGAACCGACCCATTTTTGAGGTCGACCCGAGCCTCGCTGGGTCGACTAGGGGTTAATCCAGGGTGTTTGGCTATCAACCCGTGGGCCGATTCGCTCAAATGCAGATTTTGCATTTGATTGGTTCTCATGGTTCAGGGTTAATCTAATGGTCCTAAATAACTTCCTACACCGATAAATACATCCTAATGCTAACCCTAAACCTAATTAAAATAGAATAGTTACCATCGCCATGGAAATCAATTGAGCCGCCGCCAACTAAGAAATAAGAAAAGCAAATTCAATTCTAATTCTATCAACCCTAAAGCAAAGCAAAACTCTCTCTTTTCTTCTCTAAATTGTGAGTATGATAGTCTTAACAAGATTATTATCATTTTAATTAGGTTAAGTCATGAATGGATTGTGAGTAGATGATGTGAATTTTCATATGCTATCATGTATGTTATTAATCCTAAGCTATGTTGTGATGATATACTCTATGTTTTAAATCATGCTATGTATGTTGAAAGTTTCTATGCTAAGTTGTGATGAATCATACAAGTTAGAAAGCCATCTATGCTAGTTAGTTCATATTAATTAAATCATCATGTTTGGGCTATGTTGATCTATATGACAAGTTACATATGTTGATTAGAAAAGTTATGAACATATGCCATGACATCTATTATGATATCTAGAACTATGCTATGACATATGTGATATCCTATGCTAGTTCACACCACCATTATGTTGCCTATAAACCCCACATGCAAGTTTATGTATAGATTTGGGCTATGATCATATCATGTAAATTGTGACATTTAACAAGTTGACACCTTTTGATCCTAAACAGGTGTAGTTTATGCAAGTTTCACCCCAATCATGATTAGATTTATTTTATTGTCTATATGTTAATTTGGCTTTCTGCTGTGCATTAGACTATTCAAGTCTAGCCTATATTATGCGTTGAATAAGCGAACGTATAAATGTGGGGTAGGGGTAATATTAAGGATTTAATAAGAAGATGTTGGGTGCAATTGATATGATTTTGCATACCATGAGTGGATGACCATAATTGAGTCAATTATGGACATCAATAAAAGTGGACTTAATGAATAATTTTGATAGGGAATTATTAAAACTGGGGTAAAAGATTGAAAGTTGTCAATCAATGCTTAGGACACGAGGTTGGACTCGTTTGTGACGTAAACCTGCCCGGAACCGCCCGGCAAATCCAGTGGTCACAAATGTCAGACCAATGTGAGAGGTCCTAGGCCTAAACTAAAGCATAACAGTTGTAAAGACACGAGGTTAGACTCTTTTATGGTTTAAGACTGCCCGGACCCGCCCAGCAAATCCAGCTGCCATAAATACCAGTCTAATGTGAGAAGTCTTTACGAGGTTATGGCCTGAATGAATTAAGAAATACTTAACCAGATAAAACATGTAAAGTGGGACATGGGGGTTAAGTAGGTGCCTTGGGTGGCATGAGGAATCTAGTGGGTGCCCTTAGTGGCATGTGAAATACGATTAGTAAGACTTAACCAAACACACATGTAAATGAACATGACTAAGAGGGTTAAGTGGGATATATTAATGACAAGCTTAGGTGGGTAGCTTGTGGGGGCCCATTTCAACCAGTATCCCAAACGTATCTTTGTGGGCTCGACCCAAGTCGAGGACGGGACACGCATACTAAGCTTGACTATAAGAGGCCAAAACGGGGAGCGGTGGCAACGCAAGTCCAACGGGTTTCATATGCGTGTGTGGACCCGGGCTGGTAGGTAAGAGGTTGTTGCATCGTGTAGGTATAAGCCGTGCATTCTCAGTTGTATCGAGTTGCCACTTTAGGGGATAGATACACCCCACTGTAGGGCCAGCACGGGTATCTACGAGTAGGGAGCCAATCGAAAGTGGGTAGTGTGGTACACCTAGTGGAGATAGCGGAAGACGACACCTATGTAGTCAGCTAGGAGTATACGAAGTTACTTATAAAATTTCTAAGAGGGTAGTGGGGTACGCCTAGTGGAGATAGGGGCAGACGGCACCTATGTAGTCAGCTAGGGGTACGTAAGGCTATTTATATTGTTTCTGTGTGAAGCAAGTGGGATCAACCTTTAGGGTGACTGGAGCGGTGCAGTGTAGTAATGTGCGGTGCAGTGTAGTAATTGGCGCGGTGCAGTGTAGTAATGTGCGATGCAGTATAGTAATTATTCGTTAGTAATTAGGTATACCTTTACCGTTATCTTTAACGTCATCTTAAATGCTATCTTTATCTTCCAAATAGTTCATAGACATTTACTTGTCTTCCAGCTTATGCCTTAGTCTAGTTATTTTGA
The DNA here is from genome assembly GCA_030737875.1 of Allium sativum. NCBI lineage: Eukaryota > Viridiplantae > Streptophyta > Magnoliopsida > Asparagales > Amaryllidaceae > Allium > Allium sativum. The sequence continues at coordinate 33,926,460 of JASFAX010000020.1, read as the reverse complement.
TAATAGTATTGTTAGAATTATCATACTTGCCAGACTTTATGTCTGACCCCCTCCATTTCTATCCTTTTTCCCCCTCTAGGTCCTCAGGTTGGACCCAGCTCTATTGGAGTTTGATTGGATTGCTTTATCTCTTTTTGGAAAGCTTGGACCATTGAAGTAAAGTCCAGCTTGTTATCTTCTTTAATGGTTATTTTGTATTGGGATTATATATTTTGTTTTTATGAAGATGGCTAATATACTTGACTCTGATTAATGGTTTTGTGATGTAATAAACATGTTTCCGCTGCAATAAAATGAAGCTTTAGTTTTCAAGTACTACTTATTATCTGTCTTGTTGTAAATTTTTTGTTCTATATTCACTTATAACCTCCATGGAAGTTAATGCATTCCCTTTGTGAGTGACATTAATGGACGTGGGGTGTTACACATGGTATCAGAGCTTAAGGTTACCAGAACAAATAAAAATACTTTAGAAAAATAGTTATTTTTGGAAGAAGTGTTTTCAAAAACATGTTTTAATGAGAAATTTAAAGAGAGAAGTTTTAAAGAAAAACATAATCCCCAATAGCCCATATCTTTATCTTTCGAATTCTCCATTCTGAATCTTTCATTTTTCGTTTCAGCATGGCTGAAGATCTTAATCTACCCGACGGTGTAACGACACCGGGATGATATAGGAGGTTATTAGAGGCTAGGGCCGCTGCAGGTCCAGCCAATGTTCCTCCAACACCAGTTGCACCCGTTCCTCCTCCTCCTCCTCCTCGCATAGATACTTTTGCAAAGACGTGCAAGGAATTCAAGGCTATGGGTCAAAAACCATTTCAAGGGTCAGAAACGTTTGTGGAAGCTAGAGATTGGCATAAGGAGGTGGAAGAATTGCTAGAAATCATTGAAGTAGAAGAAGGGAGGAGAGTTCGTTTAGCAGCTTGGTTGATGAAGGGGGAGGCCTCGTTTTGGTGGGAGGTCACTAATGGGGAGCGTACTGTTGACTGTTGGGCGGATTTTAGACGTAGGTTCGAGGCGAAGTTTCTCTCTAGGGCGGAAGAAAATCTATATATGGAAAGGTTCTTGACATTGAAGCAAGGAAGCTCGTCAGTGAAAGAATATGTCAACAAATTTAATCAGCTAGCAAGGTTTGGCTTAGACTTAGTGAACACGCCGGAGAAGAAGGCTCTAAGGTTCGTAAATGGCTTGAATGAACCGTTGCAAGGGTTGGCCATGACCCACATCCCTGTGGGGGCCACCTTTGAGAAGCTAGTAGACATGGCACTCATGCACGAGGAGAAAGGCACTAAAGCTGATAAGGCACCCGAGAAGAAAGGGGATAAGAAGAAACCACAACAGCAAAACAAGAAGGGTGGTAAAGACAATAACGGCAAGGGAAAGAAGAACTGTTTTAACTGTGGGACCCAGGCCATCTCAGCGAGGACGGCCGAAAGAAAAAGAAGACTGGCTGTTATCATTGTGGCGATGCGGGACATTTAGTGAAGGACTGCCCAAGGAAGGGGCAGAGGGCAGGAGCTACCTCGGGAGGACAGGTGCAGGCTCTTCTGGCACCAGGGCAGGCAAGGGGACAAGTTCAGGCTCTCGCGGTCCCACCGCTGCAAGAACGAGGTAGAACCATTTCTGTTGAAAGCTTAGTTTTTCTATTTGATCATCCTGTCCGTACCTTATTCGATTCGGGCGCATCGCATTCGTTTATCTCTACATCATTAGTTGAAACACTACACCTAGATACTAGTATTGTTACTGATCCCTTAGTAGTCTCAAATCCCATTGGTGGTTCGGCTCATCTTTCGATGATTTTTCGGGATTTGAGAGTGTTTATCTTGGGCGTTGAGTTTGAATGCAACGCCTTTGTCCTTGGTTTCACGGGATGTAGTTTGATTCTAGGTGTGGATTGGCTAGCCAAGCGGGGTGCCATCCTAGACTGTGAAAGGAGGGTAGTTAGACTATTGATTTGTTGTAGAAAAACCCTCATATTTCTTGCGACCCTAGGGGTTCAGTGATGCTTAGCTGCCTAGAATCTTCTGACGCATCTAACGATTATTAGGAACCTGTTTGTGTGGTCCGTGAGTATGGAGACGTCATTGATAAAGCGCAGGGTTAACCCATAGGCGCGGAATATGTTTTCGTATGTGCTTAATAGAATAAGCAAAGCCCGTTATGTAATCAATGGTAGTTTTGGAGCAAGACTGGCAAGGACAGCCAGAGTCGGTCAAGTGCTCAATTGATTGACCATCTTACTAGTATCATGTCACGTAGGTCGTCTGAATTCGAAGGAGGTATCCCTTGGGTGTTTGTCTGATATTGGTTTAGGCCTTTGGGACTTGCACTTGGGGGATGTCGAATCCGACTAGGATGGTCTGCGTGATAGATGGATAGTTGTGACGATTTTACATGGGATAATATCCGGGTTTTCTCTAGAAGCAGAGAAGAGCATGCCCTATGTCTTAGGGAAAGCTTAGGGACCCTACAAGTGCACTAGCTTAAAGCTAAGTTCTCCAAGATACGATTTTGGGAGGAAGGAAGTGAGGAATTTAGGGCATGTGGTCTCTAGGGAAGGGAGATATGTTAAGGTGGATGGAGTTCTTAGCATCCTACAACTTCGAGATAGCATATACCCCTGGCAAGGGTAACGTGGTGGCGGATGCCTTAAGTAGAAAAAGATTATCCTTAAGTCCTTTGTTTGTGGAGCGACGAAGCTTAGAATTCATTTCGATGTTTGACTTTAGACCTACCGTTGACTTTGTACCCGGTTTGCTAGCATCCTTGGAGGTCAGACCTACGATTTCGGGACGGATTGGCGAGGCACAGCGAGACGAACCACAGTTGGTTGAGTAAGTAGAAAAACTCAAAGGAGGGGAGTCATCAAGCCATCTCCGTAGGTATACCCTAGACGATAAGGGTTGGTTACGTAGGGACGGTAGACTTTGTGTACCAAAAGACGATGACCTAAGGAAGACTATTCTTGACGAAGCACATCGTTCGAAGATGACCATTCATCCCGACGGGGACAAGATGTACAAAGACATGAAGAGAGTTTACTTTTGGGCCGGCATGAAGAAAGACGTGGCCGAGTATGTCGCTAGATGCTTGGTGTGCCAACATGTAAAAGCGGAGCAAAAGAAACCCGGTGGGTTGCTTCACCCATCGGAGGTTCCACTATGGAAGTGGGAAAGTGTCTCGATGGATTTTGTGGATGGGTTACAAGGAAGGGTAATACGGGAATTTGGTTTATAGTAGATAGACTTACTAAAAGCGCCCATTTCATTCCCGTAAAGAGTAAGAGGACTGCTCTATGGTTAGCCTCCGTATACGTTCGAGAAATAGTTCGTTTGCACGGTGTTCCTTCTGGCATAGTGAGCGACCGCGATCCTATTTTCACTAGAGAATTTTGGATAAGCTTACAAGAGGCGGTAGGGACACAGTTATGTTTGAGCACCGCATATCATCCTCATACAGACGGCCAGACCGAGAGGGTGAATCGCATTCTAGAGGATCTGTTGAGGCTATGTATCCTAGACTTTGGGGGAACGTGGGAAGAGCATCTTCCATTGGTGGAGTTCGCATATAATAACAGCTTTCAGTCCAGCATTGGTATGGCACCATTCGAAGCTCTCTATGGACGACCTTGTCGTTCACCTACATGTTGGTGGGAATCTACGGATAAAATCTTACTTGGGCCCGATATGATTAGAGAGACTTCGGAGAAGATCGACTTGATTCGAAGGAGGATGAAAGCAGCGCAAGATAGGCAGAAATCATATGCGGATAAGAGAAGGACGGATCTTGAATTTGAGGTTGGGGACATGGTCTTTGTCAAAGTGTCTCCATTACGAAACGTTGTTCGCTTTGGGTCCGTTGGGAAATTAGCACCAAGGTTCGTAGGACCGTTTCCTATTAAGGAGAAGATTGGGCAAATGGCGTATAGAGTGGAGTTTCCCGAGAGACTTAGTGGTGTACACGACGTATTCCATGTGTCACATTTGAGGAGGTGCTTGCATGAGAACGCGGAAGTGGTAGAGCCGAACTTGCTTAGAGAGGTGGAGATCGAGCGTGACGCGACGATTCGACAAGCTCCTACATGCATTCTTGGGTCAGAGATTAAGAAGCTGAGAAATCGAGAGTTCAGCCTGGTCAAAGTACAATGGGGAGATGATGAGAGCAACGCTACTTGGGAGATAGAAGAGAAGATGCGTTCACGATACCCTTTTCTTTTTGAGGGTATGTCTTTTAATTTCTCCTTTATCGCTTAGCTTGTACTTATCTTATCTTTAGTATATCCTCTCGCTAGTATCTTTGACCTTTAGTTAGGATAATCCTATGGTTGAAACATGTGTTTGAGACATGTTATGTATGGTGGATGCAAAGTGGATGCATGTATTTGCTAGTGGATGCTCGTGGATGCATATACACACACTATTAGGCACCAGATCGGCTCAGTCACTTCATATTGCATATTGCATATATATGGATGTATTTAGTAAAATGGATGTATAATGGTTGTATTATCATATAGTTGCTGCATTCGGGTGGATGATTGTGCACGCATATATAATTAATATGTATCATTAGGAATCTTTTGCATACATATTGGACGCGTGGCACTATCATGAATTGCACTAAGGAGGTCGACTGAATCAGTAGACCGCCTAATTTTGCATTAGATATGGACATATACACACACTGTGCATATAAACATTAAAGCATTAGAAGTCTTTTAAGGGCAATGGATGCTGGTGTTTGATGGTTGAGTAGATGGACGATTAGATGTTAGGATATACATTCTTCTTGACTTGGAGATTTCGGGGACGAAATCCTTTAAGGAGGGGGGAATGTAACACCCCGTAATTTTATAACATTAAAATTCACAAATTAAAGTATACTTAATTTTTAGAAAAGAATTAAGTGAAATGGGTTGCGCAGAGAAATATATATATATATATTGATATTTATATATATAAATTAAAAATTAAATAAATAAATATGCGAAAAAGTTCAAAACCGCGAATTGGGAGGGGGAATAACCGAACCCGCCCATTTTTGAGGTCGACCCGCGCCCTGCTGGGTCGACTAGGGGTTAATCCAGGGTGTTTGGCTGTCAACCTGTGGGCCGATTCGCTCAAATGCAGATTTTGCATTTGATTGGTTCTCATGGTTCAGGGTTAATCAAATGGTCCTAAATAACTTCATACACCTATAAATACATCCTAATGCTAACCCAAAACCTAATTAAAATAGAATAGTTACCATCGCCATGGAAATCAATGGAGCCGCCGCCAACTAAGAAAGAAGAAAAGCAAATTCAATTCTAATTCTCTCAACCCTAAAGCAAAGCAAAACTCTCTCTTTTCTTCTCTAAATTATGAGTATGATAGCCTTAACAAGATTATTATCATTTTAATTAGGTTAAGTCATGAATGGATTGTGAGTAGATGATGTGAATTGTCATATGCTATCATGTATGTTATTAATCCTATGCTATGTGGTGATGATATACTATATGTTGTAAATCGTGCTATGTATGTTGAAAGTTTCTATGCTAAGTTGTGATGAATCATACAAGTTAGAAAGCCATCTATGCTAGTTAGTTCATATTAATTAAATCATCATGTTTGGGCTATGTTGATCTATATGACAAGTTACATATGTTGATTAGAAAAGTTATGAACATATGACATGACATCTATTATGACATCTAGAACTATGCTATGACATATGTGATATCCTATGCTAGTTCACACAACCATTATGTTGCTTATAAACCCCATATGCAAGTTTATGTATAGATTTGGGCTATGATCATATCATGTAAATTGTTACATTTAACAAGTTGACACCTTTTGATCTTTAACAAGTGTAGTTTATGCAAGTTTAACCCCAATCATGATTAGATTTATTTTATTTTCTATATGTTAATTTGGCTTTCTGCTGTGTGTTAGACTATTCAAGTCTAGCCTATATTATGTGTTGAATAAGCAAACGTATAAACGTGGGGTAGGGGTAATATTAAGGATTTAATAATAAGATGTTGGTTGCAATTGATATGATTTTGCATACCATGAGTGGATGACCATAATTGAGTCAATTATGGACATCAATAAAAGTGGACTTAATTAATAATTTTGATAGGGAATTATTAAAAATAGGGTAAAAGATTGAAAGTTGTCAATCAATGCTTAGGACACGAGGTTGGACTCGTTTGTGACGTAAACCTGCCCGGAACCGCCCGACAAATCCAGTGGTCACAAATGTTAGCCCAATGTGAGAAGTCCTAGGCCTAAACTAAAGCATAACAGTTGTAAAGACACGAGGTTAGACTCTTTTATGGTGTAAGACTGCCCGGACCCGCCCGGCAAATCCAGCTGCCGTAAATGCCAGTCTAATGTGAGAGGTCTTTACGAGGTTATGGCCTGAATGAATTAAGAAATACTTAACCAGATAAAACATGTAAAGTGGGACATGGGGGTTAAGTAGGTGCCTTGGGTGGCATGAGGAATCTATTGGGTGCCCTTAGTGGCATGTGAAATACGATTAGTAAGACTTAACCAAACACACATGTAAATGAACATGACTAAGAGTGTTAAGTGGAATATATTAATGACAAGCTTAGGTGGGTAGCTTGTAGGGGGCCATTTCAACCAGTATCCCAAACATATCTTTGTGGGCTCGACCCAAGTCGAGGATGGGACACGCATACTGAGCTTGACTATAAGAGGCCAAAACGGGGAGCGGTGGCAATGCAAGTCCAACGGGTTTCATATGCGTGTGTGGACCCGGGCTGGTAGGTAAGACGTTGTTGCATCGTGTAGGTATAAGCCGTGCATTCTCAGTTGTATAGGGTTGCCACTTTAGGGGAGTGATACACCCCACTGTGGGGCCAGCACGGGTATCTACGAGTAGGGAGCCGATCGAAAGTGGGTAGTGGGGTACACCTAGTAGAGATAGGGGCAGACGACACCTATGTTGTCAGCTAGGAGTACACGAAGTTACTTATAAAATTTCTAAGAGGGCAGTGGGGTACGCCTAGTGGAGATAGGGGGCAGACGACACCTATGTAGTCAGCTAGGGGTACGTAAGGCTATTTATATTGTTTCTGTGTGAAGCAAGTGGGATCAACCTTTAGGGTGACTGGTGCGGTGCAGTGTAGTAATGTGCGGTGCAGTGTAGTAATTAGCACGGTGCAGTGTAGTAATGTGCGGTGCAGTATAGTAATTATTCTTTAGTAATTAGGTATGCCTTTACCGTTATCTTTAACGTCATCTTAAACGCTATCTTTATCTTCCAAATAGTTCATAGACATTTACTTGTCTTCCAGCTTATGCCTTAGTCCAGTTATTTTGAAAATAGTATTGTTAGAATTATCATACTCGCCAGACTTTATATCCGACCCCCTCCATTTCTATCCTTTTTCCCCCTCCAGGTCCTCAGGTTGGACCCAGCTCTAGTGGAGTTTGATTGGATTGCTTTATCTCTTTTTGGAAAGCTTGGACCATTGAAGTAAAGTCCAGCTTGTTATCTTCTTTAATGGCTATTTTGTAATGGGATTATGTATTTTGTTTTTATGAAGATGGATAATGTACTTGACTCTGATTAATGGTTTTGTGATGTAATAAACATGTTTCCGCTGCAATAAAATGAAGCTTTAGTTTTCAAGTACTACTTATTATCTGTCTTGTTGTAATTTTTCTATTCTATATTCACTTATAACCTCTATGGAAGTTATTGCATTCCCTTTGTGAGTGACATTAATGGACGTGGGGTGTTACAGTAAAAGAAAATGCAATTTTTTTTATCTAGCCTTGTTTCTAATAATGAGCTTTTTGTCAACTTCTGAATTTTGTGGATCCTCTTTTGTGGGCGTACCTATGGTCGTTTCGATTTGAGATAATTACCTTGGAGGTCTTCGAGCCATCCATCCTTATGGTTAGAATCATCTTTCAATACTTACAAAGGGTTTCTTCAAACTAGATTCAGGTGTCATTATGTAGAAGGCTTGCATCCCAAAGCCAAATCGATCTGGATTTGGGTACCGATAGTAGTAGACCGGGACCTCCTTCGGCATCTGTGAAGCGCCGAATCGACCCAGATTCGGGTGTTAAAAATAATAGATCGAACCTCCTCAGTTACTTGAGAAACGCTGAATCGACCGAGATTCGGGTGCTAATAATAGTGGACTGGAACCTCCTTCGGTATTTGAGGAGCGGCGAATCGACCCAGTTTCTGGTGCTAATAATGGTGGAATGGAACCTCCTCCGGCATTTTATAAACGCCGAACAGACCCAGATTCGGGTGCTAATAATAATGGACTGGAACCTCCTCCGATATTTGAAAATGCCAAAATGACACAGATCCAGGTCCTAATAATAGTGGACCAGAAGCCCCTCTGGTATTAGAGAAAAGCCGAATCAACCCAGATTCGAGTGTTAATAATAGTAAACCGGAACCCCCTCCGTTAACAATGAATTAAGTATCCCCTTCGGATTTGATTAGGAAAGCAAAGGTTGTACGTACCTCTTGAGCCTCCCCTTGGGCTTTTGATGTCAAAGCAGAGAATGTACGTGCTTTGTTGACCACCCTCTGGGCCTGTGCGTTTGGAGCACTTGGCTAGTTTATCCACAAGCAAGGCTTATGGACTTACCCAACCTCCCTTGAGGAGATGCGTTATCCTGACAATCATAGGTGATGATAAGGGCTTAGAAACTTAGACGGGGTCCTCATAGGCACAAAGCTCAGGTTTACACTTTTGATGCTTAATACGGGCCATCATAGGCATTGATAAAGGCTTGTATGCCACCCCCATCCAAAGGGTGCCCTATCCTGACCATCGTAGGCTATGATAATGGTTTGAGTTCCCTTCTTCATGTAACGCGGAACATATGCAGAGGTAGGACATGCTCTTCTACGAGCAGAGATAGGATGTGCTTAGTTCTAGTAGAGGCAGGGCGTACTCTTCTACGAGTAGAGGCAGGGCATGGCCATGACCATTTCTGCTGTGAAACGGTGGCTTAGGCTTTCGGTGCTTTAGCCCTACCCCCTCTAATTTGGGCATGGAGAAAGACCAACACACCATCCCCCTCCGGGGGATGCCTTACCCAGGCTAATTTAATGCTGGCAAGAATTTTTCTTCTCATTATCCATATGTGGCTTGATCCTTCCTTGGTCATTGTGTTTGTAGATTTTCGCTCCTTTGTAAAAGGGGATAGACCTTTTGTTTTTGTTTCAAGAGGGTCTCAACGATATGGTCTCCTATGCTTTCTTTACACTACTTTGTAATTTTCCTTGGTTTAAGAATTTGGTGATCATCCCGTCCAAAACTCTGTACTGGTTTGTTTTGTTTCTATTTACCATATGTAGTAGCAATACGATCCTTCTCTCTTAGCTTCGTTCTTTGGTTTCTTCTTGGGCGATAGCCAAAAGATTAACTCATGCCTAGTTAGGAAGTAGATACCCTCAATCGATATAGTGATCTTATAACCCTTTGGTAATCTTGACTCTAAATTCTTCTTATACTACTGCATTTTGGCCTTTTTGCTACTCAATTTTGTCATTCCTTCCTTATCTCTACACTTTCTTTTTACTGCCCTCCGATATGGGGGTATATCCTTTTCAGACTTTAAGTTTTCTCAATGCTTTGTTCGAATATGGTTTCTCTAGCCTTTGTGAGGACGGATTTTTTGGCGAGGAGAAAGGAGTTGCATATCTCCATCGAGTGTTTCTAAAGGGAAAAAATCAGGGTTGATCCTATGTGGAAGGGGTTAATGCTCCATCGATCAGGGTCATAACTCTCTACATCCTTCTCTTTCTCTTGAATATGGAGGGTTTTTAATTTGAATATTTTGATCGCCCCTGGATCGTCAATACTCGCCCCAACCATGGGAAATCCATTAGTATTTAGTGGAGATCTTTTGGTCATAATGTTCGCCTCTTCAAGGTCTTAGTCCAATCTAGGATGGAACAACACAGGTAGATATGTGGTAGGGTTAACAAAAGGATTAGAGGTTCAGGCCCTCCTTCTAGTGCCAAAATGTTAACGATATTTTTCGACAACACCGGAGATGGGTCAACTTGGACAGACCTAAAGGAAGAGATGAGTGATTTACTATTTCTCGGTAAAACTGGTTTACTTCCTTGAATACTGAAATCTAGAAGGATGGAATCACTTGGGGTTTCCAAAAGGCGGACCTAATTTAAGGGGATGAAATTATTCTTCCTAATCGGGAATATGTTGAGATGGGAATCCATGCTCACCTAGAGAATGAATAAAAGACTACAACTACTATGACTGGAGAAATAATAACACACACTTACAAAGCGGTTTTCATATGAGAAGATCTTTTTTCACTGAACTTTTATTGAGAGTACATAGATACAAAGGAGTGAATTCCCCTATTTAGTTCAGCCTTTAGTTTATCTCTTTTTTAATACAAAATGTAGATCTCGGTTCCCCCTGAAATTTTAACACAAGGGTCGTATTTATAGTAGTTCGGGGCTCCTTCCACTGATGGGCTATTGGGCTTCTGGGGTTCTCTGTTGATCGCCTTTTCCCATGTTTCGGACGTTCGCCTTTCGTCCGTCCCTGGAGTATTAGTTATGGTCTTTGGACGATACTTGAGCCTATGGCAACAACTCATGAATGAAGGCTTTCGGATGCCAGCTTTTGGATTTTTGCTTCCGGCTTTATCGTGAATAATTAGAGGGTCTTAACCTCATGGCGCATGTTGATAGCTACCCGTTCGAAACCGCTGCGGGTTTCGGTACTAGGTAGCCTAGTTCGAGAAGCCTTTATCCCTGCTCGGTTCTCGGTTACGTCTTCGGTGGGACCTTTGTGGCAGCCGGTATTCTTGGAGGGTAATTTCTTATGTCACTTTTTTTTATTTGCAGATGTCGACTTTCGTTATTTGTGCGTCAGATGCTCTGGATGCTGGTTCAGGGTGATCCTCACATTCTATTGGTTTTGTACCTCAGATACTCTCGCCTTCAGTCGTTCCGGTGTTTAAGTGGATTATTTCCGAAGATACTTTTGAGCTTCATCCGGCGAGTTTATTTCTTTTGACTCCCTTGGTTTTGTATCAGGGTGGCTCTTTTCCACGGACACTTTTGTCGAGATGATACTGTCGAAAGGATCTCGTCAGATTGACCCTAGTGGATAGATCTTGTCTATTACACCCCACCGTTCTTTACAATCTTTTCCCCTTGGACGAGAGAAAGGGCTTCGGCGGATGTGGCTTTTCGGATTATTTCTTCTTGTTCTTGTCCTTCCTGGTTTTTAGTACCTACTTTCTATTGAGCCTCCTGCGATCTTTCGGTCATTCGATAATCCTTCACCGCCAGCTCACTTCGCTATTGATTTTTGGTAGTAACACATTGGGTAGAAGGATTAAATTACACCGAGACGCTGGTCAGAGAAAAGGTTGTGTCTAATCATTGATCTTATTATAAACTTGGTTACAACGATGTATTCCTAGATGTCGCTCACTGTTTATAATTTAAATATTGTTCAAATTAGTTCCAACTTAATAATAACCTATAGGATCACACACGTAGAATGTTATAATGGGAAAACCAGTTAATTGGATAAATAAAATATTACTTTGTTGATATTTTATCTTAAGTTGGAATTAGTATAATGGTTGGTTCATAGATTTAGGGGTTCACGTTTGTAAAAATAAAGGGTACTTCCTTTTTTATAATACATGGGAAACCCAACCACACAGTTATCATTCTACCAATTGAAAAACCCTCAACAAAAATGGATGTTGGTAACAATTTTTCCCCATCCCACATTTATTCGTTTGACGATCGTTGAGAGGGCATTCATGTAGACACTTGTAGAGGAGATGTGCTTTGCTATGCTAAGCATTGATTCAATTCTAGATCTGATTCAGTTTGGTGAATCTAGAATACAATAATAATGGTATGATCTTCGATTTATCAATTTTACATAGATCCTTTAGTTTTAAACTAATTAAAATACTAGAATAGGTCCACGATTAGATCGTAAATTCCTTTCAGATTTTTCTTCAAATAAGTACTTATAGGTTGGTTATGTACAACATGCTTCACTAACTTTACTTTATTTTGCGCATAACATGTCTTTGGAATTACCATGTATGAAAAATTTGCACCTAATTATTTTTTATTCTAGTTCAAAGGTGGTATCAATTTTTTTGAAATGATTAGGAAAGTTATGGTTAGTAGAAGTAGATGTCCAATGGTTGTGTGTGACACCCTACGTCCATTAATGTCGCTCGTAAGAGAATGCATTATGTTACATGGTGTGCAATAGGTAAACAGTAACTATAATTCAAAAAACAGATATAAATAAGCAGTTGAAAATTGACTTTTATTATTAAAATTACAACATTGTTCCAAACCAGTTACATCATTAAATACCAAATATTTCAAATAATACCATCTGTCTTATAATGCCAATATTCAAAGTACAATAATGCAAAACCATATTCCTTTCTACAAGAAATAGCATAGTAGAAAGATAACCAAAGAAGTACATCAAATTGGAAGAAGTCCTGATCCAAGCTAAAAGAAAATACTAAATCACTATGGAGTACTACCACGCTGAGGACCTTGGGGGGGGGGGGGGGGGGGAGGAGGAAGAGAAAGAAGCGGAAACAATATTTCAGACATAAAGTCTGATGAGTTCTAGTGATTTTAAGTATGTGCATAAAAAAGGTATATCAAGACAAATAAATAAGTCTGGATGAGAATGTACAGTAGCATATAAGTGCAAGACAACAAGATAAAACAATGATCGAGTAAAGCTCCTCATTTATATCTCAGGAACGATTTTCTCTGCACCAATTCAAGTATATTAGGATTAGGTGTTACCCCGATTACTACCCATGCGATCGACTCCTTACTAGGTAAATACCCTGTGTCATCCCCAGTAGGAGGGTGTATCACTCGCCAAACCTGCAACTTATAGAACATAGACATATTTACTAGTGTTACAACAACTTAGTTTCCCAGTCCGTCCCAAACATGCTAATAACTTTGCGCGAACACACCTTTAGCCACTTTCATCCTTTGGACCACTTATTATCCAGATCAGTAAAGCATGCCCAAGTCCCTACCTAGTGCACGGCCCCCAATAAGATACAAACAGGGATACTAGCTAATACGGGTGACATATAACAAGATTGTCACAAGTTAAACCTCCTTAGTCTGTGCCCCCAAGTAATTGAGATTTACAGGTCCCAAAAACCGGATGCAACAGCATACGGGAGACCTCTTAGCTTATTAATAATCATGTTTTAATTTAGTAGGTTTAGGTTCATTAATAAGCATGGTTGTAATATGAAATTTTTCTGTAAATTTTATTATGTGTACCCCCTTCCCCAAAACAAGAGCCTACCCAGATGTATATATACATTAAACTGAAATTTGGTAATAGCATTATCTTTACTTAATCTCTGCATTAATTCTAATCTAACGTATATACATATTTGCATATTCTTCCTTTTGATTATATCCCAAAATTATAGTCAAAAGTCCTCAATTTGTTATATTCCCTAAAATTCTTCTTTTTCATTGTCATTTCATACTATCCCAAATTCAATTATACGCAATCTTAAATCGGAAATGGCCTAGGCTCAATGTAAATACTGAAAAATATAAGAGAAGAACATAATCAAAACAAACTGTATGAAGTATGCATATAAATAGGACTGGAAACAAAACAAAAATTAGAATAGGGATAAGAAAGATAGATATGTATGAACATAACCGATTAATTAAATGAAAGTAAAAGAACATATATGACTGTAACAACTGGACAAATGAATAACAGTAAAAGAACAATATAGAAAATAGCACATAAGTACTATGTTCTAGATCCAAATTTATTTACCGTCATAGTACATTTCTAGATATCAAATCTGAAAAAAAAACTTGACTCACATGGCTAGGCATTAGGTTCGCAAAGTTCTTGGAAAGGTTGTATGCTGATTGCAAATCTTGAATTATCTTTGTTGATCTAACTTTTAGTAGCGTCTCCCAAATTTATAAATTAATTTAGAATATAACCATGGAGGTAGAGAGAGGTAGAGAATAATTGCATGTATATAAAATTGGAGAGGTAGCCCGTATTTATAGATAAATTGAGCTAATTTTTAACCGTTAGATTTTATGGTTTAAAATCTAGCCATACAACTCATCCAACAAACCTAACATATAAAAATATTCCAAATACATGTCCAGAATCGGACCTGCATGCGGGAGGGTCGAACCCAACCTACTGTGTCACCCATGGGTCGATCCCCTTAAACATTAGTCGACCGATGGTTGACTCAATTACGGGATAGGTCGTCCCACGACCCATTGGTTGATGCATTAGTTTTTCTATTTGAATTTTGTTAATATATATCCGTGATATATGTATACAATCTTCTTAGGTCCATAACTTTTTCATACATTATCTGATCTATGCGAACTTAGTGACTGTCTGAACCAGAATTTGAATAAGGACACAATGGAAAAGTCGATTTTATTTAATTATAAATATTTAATTATATAATATTCATTTTATTGTCTTTACAGTATGGCCATTGTGTACTAAATTTTGGGTTGTTACATTCTAACAACCACTTACAAACATTTACTCACCCATCATCAATTGGGATTCATTGTCATTAAGAAATTCGAATGCTTGTATGAACATATGAAAAAGTGTTGTGTGTTTATATTTTTACACTAACGCGAAAAAAAGGCGGTCGACTGATTTAGTTGACCTCCTCAATGCAATATACGTCTATTCCATGTATCCAATATGTATATAGGAATACTAGTATAAAATATAGGTTCTATATGTGTGCACAATGATTCACCAAAATGCAACATCCATATGATGATTCAACCATTTTCATCCACTGAAAATTAAAAATGTGCACGCATCCATATGCAGTATGTTAGGGCTTGAGCCGATCTAGTTCCTAGTGTGTGTGTGTATGCATCCATGGTCAACCACTAGTAAACACTTGCATCCACTTGCAACCATCAGACATTACATGCCTCACACACATGTTTTAAATCATTAGTTTCTACCTAAGGATCGAAGATTCGAACAATAGACAAACATACTTGAACGATAGAAGCAAATGTGAATTAGAAGCTTGGAAAAGAAATTAAGAACATACTCTCTAAAAGAAAAGGGTAAGAAGTGCAAATCCTGTCTTCGGCATCCCATGTCACATCTTTATAGTTTTCTCTCTAATGTATCTTTACCAATCTGATTTATTTGTTGTGTAGTTTTGTAACCTCCGGTCTAAGATTATGAGGAGGAACTCTTTTCACCGATGCTTCCTTATCAAACCGCACATCTTGAAGTATGCTTGGCTCCTCTACCTCTGTTGTATCATGGAGACATTTACTCAAATGGGAAACATGGAACACGTCATGTATGCCTGCCCTCATTTCCAGTAGTCTAATGCTATAGTCCATGTGACATATCCTCTCCACTATGGGGAATGGACCTACGAACATTTGCGCGAACTTCCCTACCAAGTCAAAGCGAACTACATTTCCTACAGGAGGTACTTAAATAAAAACCATATCTCCTACTTCGAATTCCAAATATGTCCGCTCCTTATCGGCATATGACTTCTTCTTGTTCTGAGTTGCTTTCATCCGACATCGAATAAGATCAATCTTCACAGAAGTGTCTCGAATCGTCTCGGCCTCGAGTTGAACTCTTTCCGTAGAATCCCATCAACAAGTCAACGATCTGCAAGGTCGTCCGTAAAGTTCCTCGAAGGGTTCTATGCCTATGTTTTGCTAATAACTGTTATTGTAGGAATAATCAACTAATGGGAGACGCTCCTTGTAACACCTCGAATTTTTAATGACATTTAAGAGAATAAGTTAAATAATAATTAATATAATATTCAGAAATAAGGAATCGGACTGCACCATTGCATATGTCTCGAAGTTCAGGGCAAGATAGATGTTTGGTTTGCATAAAACGGACACCGTATGAAGAAGTTATAAAGGTTTTAAGTTTGTATACGCACAGAAATATTTTATATATATGCATGAGTCAGAGATGATTCAGAATTCTATCCAGAGGATTCAAATTCGAAAAATTCCTCTGAGCGGAAAAATTCCCGTTCTAGGGGTCGACCCCCCTAAAGGGGTATTGACCTAGGGGTCGACTCACCCACATGGGTGTCGACACCCCTAGGGTTGAGGTGACACTCGGTTTCAGGTGGTCTGGCAGCTACATATACGTGTCTTATTTCTCACAATTTCTTCATTGGGAATCATGAAGGAAATATGCTGCTGGAGTGCAAACTGGACTATTTTCTATAACAACGTATTCTACAAATCCAATTCAAAAATTCTAGATCCGTTCTACCTAAATTCTCTAAACCTAACGCTGTGAGTTTCTAGATTACTTTTATGTTTAGATAAATAAAGGCATACTTTGAAAGACTATGAATTGGATATGTTGTAAAGTATGATTCTATGTTAGTGTGAATTTCTATACTTTGTCATGACAGATATATTTTCCTCAATCTAATAAGATTGTGGTGATTTGATTATGTTGCTTTTGTGGATCTTGACTTTTAACCTTGTACATCTATTAATTTAGACAATTGTGACATTACTTGGATCTAGATCTTTATGTTAATCAACTTTCATCTGTCTTATTGTGATACAATGAGATATGTTGTAAATATGACATGTGAATCCACCTTTAGATCTGAACATGTTACTATGTCACCCTAACTATGCTAGATCTAAGTAATTGGATGTATAATGTTTAATACAGTGCTCGTTATGCTTCCTTGAACATCATATTGATTGCCACGAGTTACCAGTTTGATGTCCACTTTATTTTGATTTTAATCACATATTGATTCACTTTGTTGTTATGCTAGTTTATGTTCATATTTATGGCAAGACATGTTGAAACTATCACCCTTGTCATATTCACCTTTTATTGTTATAGCTATGCAACTTTATAGCCTAGATGCCGCCAAAAACGTACTAATACGTTAGAGAGGAAACGGGGAAAAAGGTATTATAATTTTCATGATTTATGTAATGTTTATATGGAATGGGACATGTAATTTAAATGGGGAAATCATAGAAATTGTTACCTATAATGACATAGGTAGATTTGGATTAATTTGGAATGTTTATTAATATACAATTAGGAATTGTAAATTGTACGTACGACACGAGGTTAGGTTACAGGTGGAAGTCTGCCTGGACCCGACCGGCATGTCTACCAGCCACTATTGTTGAACCTAATGTGGGTGGTCTAAGTACGCAAATACGAATCAGTTTAAGACACGAGGTTAGACCAACTGTGGAATAAGACTTCTCGGACCCGACCGGCATATCCCGCATCCGCACATTGTAGGCCTAATGTGAGAGGTCTAGCCTATTGTAACCATAATTGGACATGGTAAAGAAACAGACTACTTAACCTAATTTAATATGACTATGAACTTAAGTTAAGGTTGTGTAAAATTGGATGGGTAGTGGGTGGGTTAAGAGTGGGTGGGTAATATTTACATATATGTCCACGAACTTGACCGAATAAGGCTATGTAATTAAAGACACCTTGTGGTATGCATAACCGATAGATAATGTAATATGGTTATGTAATTAAAGACACATAGTGGTATACATAACCAGTAGATATTGTAATGAAGTTATGTAATCAAAGACACACTTCAGGGTAAGCATAACTAGTATAGGGCTATGTAATTAAAGACACCTAAGGGTATGCTTAGTCAGTGGAAAACTAAGTCGGGATACAAGACAAGGGCAGAGCTTGTATCATATTGTGTGGGAACCGTTTCGGTCAATAACCCGGAGTTGGTATCAAGTAAAGAACTTTGTACTAGGCAAAGAAGGGGCACGCTTACTAATTGATTGTAAGATATCCAAATGACGTGGATGGTGTGGGTGGCGTAAACTGGCCGGGGACATATGCGAGCATGGGTCGGGCAGAGGGGGCTAGGATGACTGTGACACAAGTAGATATGGTTTTGCAGACCATGGGTTGCCACTTTAGGAAGTGATACCCACTATTATGGGGCCAGCACATGACATCTACAGGGTAGGGAGCTGATCGATTAAGGTAGTGATTAGGGTATACTTGGACGTATGACCTAAGCCTACCAACTCTTAGTGGAAGGGATCATCTCATTTCAGTTATACTACCAATAATTCAGAGTAATCATTAGTGAGGCACATACACCTTTACTTGTTTACATTGTCATAACTGCAATTTATGTAGTGATCTCTCTTATCCACTTTGTATGCATATCATGTTGCTTCTATTTATCTACTGTCTAAAAGTAACTAGAATCGCCAGACATTATGTGTAACACCCCAAATTTTAATGAAATAAAAAGAGGATAAAATAAATAATAATTAACTTAACATTTGGAATTAGAGGGAACGGACTATGCCATTGCGTCCATCTCGAAATTCTGGTTAGAATGGACATTTGGTTTGCGTAAAACGAACACCGTATGAAAAAGTCATGAGGGTTCAAAATTTGTTTACGCACAAGATAAATGTGTGTATATATATGTATATAATAAGTTCCAGAACCTTCAAAAACAATTCAAAATCAAAATCGGGCCAAAGCAGGCTGAGCGGGGAAATTCCCGCTCATGGGTGTCGACCCCCCAGGGGGTGTCGACATTGGTGTTGACCCCTCAATAGGGGTGTCGACCCCCCCCCCCCCCGTACTGATCTGTGCAGAATTCGTTTTACATACCTGTGCTTGATTCTGGGTCGGGTTCGTTGGTTGTAGGCTACAAAGTTATGTAATTGAAGACACCTAATGGGATACATAGCCAGTGGAAAATATAATAAAGTTACTTAATTAAAGACAACCTTTATGGTAAGCATTACTAGTATAGGACTATGTAATTAAAGACACCTAGGGGTATACATACTCAGTGAAAAAAATAGTGGGGATACAATGTAACACCCCGGATTTTTGAATAATTGAATTAACTATATTAAAGAATAAATGTTTAGCATTGTTCTAAGGTTTGTAAGCAAAAGGCTTAGTAGATCATTTGGTTGGAACATGCGACTTGCATACAAGAGGTACAGAGTTCGATCCCCACTAACGCCATATTTTTGTTTTAGGGGAATGGCTAAAAAGCGTCTTAGTGTGAACGCGGTTCAAAAAGTAGTTTAGTGTGTAAATTGTTAATTAGGAAGATAGAAATATATATGGATATCTATATATATATATATATATATATTTAAAATAAATTCTACCTAAAATTTAAGAAAAAATATTCAAAATAACGGAACCGGGAAGGCAAAACACCAAACCGACCTATTTTATGGGTCGACCCGAGTCCCACTGGGTCGACACCAGGGTCGACTCAGGAGGTTTGGAATTGGTCTCGTCGTCCCTAAATTGTCTATGACGAAATTTTATGTTCTAGGGCTTAGGTGGCGATTTCTGGTTGGTCTGTTGACATCATTTCTTGGTTTCTAAGGCCTAGATGGATTCTGGAGTGATCCGATGGCTTAAATTAATTCAAAGATATATAAAAATACCCATAGACTCAAAACCTAAATAAGAATTAAAACAAAAACTATGACCGTCATGTTGTCGTCTTGAACCCTAGAGTAGCTGCCCCCAATTGGAGAGAAAAGAACATGCAAATCAAATCAGTTCTATTCAACCCTAGCAACAAATCTTCTTCAAAGGAAAGCTAATTCAACTTCAGAATTCAGAATTCAGAACTCAAGACCGCCTTTGAGTTGTGAGTTCGATAGTTTTAATAAAATAATTAGTAATTTAATTGGATTAAGTTATGAGGCGGATTGTATGGATGTGATGTGAATTATTGATCACATGTTGTAATTATGTTGTAGAATCGTGTTGAAATCTCTATGACGTTATGTTGTGATGCAATCATTTATGATTTAAAGTTATGCTGCTATCTTCTATGTTGTAATTTTATATATAACCAAATCATCATATTTCATATGCTAGTTCGGTGATGTTGATTCATATAAAAAATCATACGTATGCAAGTTTAGATTTTTATTTAAACATGAATCATATACAAGTTGGGTAAAATTATATGTGACCTTACATGGTTATGACATCTAGTTTATGTGAAAATTTGATTAAAATTTAGGCTATGACATGGGTGAGTTATATGCTAAATTCTACATGATATTTTACATGTTAGATGCAAGTTTACACCATTGTTATGATGCATAAATCACATATGCAAGTTTCTATAAATATATGAGTTTGGGTTATGAATCATGTAATGCAAGTTTAGGTTATTGTCTATGCAAGTTTACACCTTTAGATGTAGATCTATGACATACATGAGTTATGCAAGTTCACACCTTTGGATTTGGATCCATGACATATGTTGTTTATGCAAGTTGTAACTTTGGCCTATGCAAGTTTTAGATGTAGAACATCGTTCACATATGCAAGTTCATTCCAATGTTTAGATCTATGTTTTCATTATGTGTACATTGTGATGTTTTCTCTTTATTCCATGAGTTAGAATATTCGAGTCTAACGTACATTTTACGTTAAACAAACAAACGTACAACGTGGGTTAAAGGGGATAATATTAAAAAGATTTAATTGGCATAATTTGTAACAACCCGTATTTTCAATAATCTGTTATAACATAAATTGAGGCAGAATTTAATTATAAAATCTGAATCAAGGGAAACGGGCTATGCCATTGCGTTCTTCTCGGAAAAATACGCGAAATAGAGTCCGAGTTTTCGAAAATCGGAGTCCGTATGGCCCAGATATGGCCCGTCGAAGTTTTCAGAAAATTCAAGTTTTAAAATCAGATTCAAATTTGAAGAATTGGGCCAGCTGGGCCAAGGCGGGAAAATTCCCGCCAGGGGCCCCATGTCGACAGGCCTGTCGACAGGGTCCCCAGGGAGTCGACTGCCCTGTCGACAGCCCTGTCGATAGGGGGTGGCCGGGCTACTTGGCCTGGTGCACCATTTCTGATTTGGGCTTGATAGGAGGGCTTGGTTCTAGAGAGTTCCGGGATCTGATAGACCTAATTGAATCTAGGGTTAATCCTATGGTTCAAATCACTAACCTAATCTATAAATAAGACCCTAACCTACCCTAAATCATTCATTATTCATCCTAGTAACTAAACTATGCCAAAATCCAAACTCTCATGGCCTCCACCCTCTTCATACAATTCCTAATTTAATTCCTAGGTGATTTTCCATGCATACAAGCATATTTAGGCTTGTATGATCCTCCTTAGCTTGCATTAAAGGCTTGTTTTTCAATTGGCATCACAAAGGAGGAGTCTTGATCAAGTTTGCTTGCATTTGGGGGCTTTAATTAGTTGCATAAGGGGTTTCTTGCATTTGTTGTACTCATTTGAGTCCGCATAAGCATAGTAAGCCCTCTTACCCTCATTTTAGAAACTATAAGGTTAATGTGTGATGAAAGTTGGTGTTTATGTATGTTTATTGAGTTGTACATGATTGACAAGTTATGCATACTTATGCAAGTTTAAAATGACAAGTTGTGCATGTTTTGACAAGTTGTGCAAGTTTGACAAGCTATGCATACTTATGCAAGTTTAAAATGACAAGTTGTGCATGTTTTGGCAAATTGTGCATGTTTGACAAGTTATGCATACTTATGCAAGTTTAAAATGACAAGTTGTGCATGTTTTGGCAAGTTGTGCATGTTTGACAAGTTATGCATACTTATGCAAGTTTAAAATGACAAGTTGTGCATGTTTTGGCAAGTTGTGCATGTTTGACAAGTTATGCATACTTATGCAAGTTTAAAATGACAAGTTGTGCATGTTTTGACAAGTTGTGCAAGTTTGACAAGTTATGCATACTTATGCAAGTTAAGATGACAAGTTGTGCATGTTTTGACAAGTTGTGCACGTTTTATGGTAATATGCAAGTTCACTATGCTAAGTTGTGCAAGTCTAACATGTTATGCATGATTGTTGTGCAAGTTTATCATGTATGTTGTGCCAAGTTCCCTCTTCCTATCCTTTATGTGTTACTACGAATATGTAAGCGATAGAATGACGTTGGGGGTTTGGGGTAAACTTAAAATACATGAAAATATACGATTGGGAATTTACCTATTAAGTTAGGTCTACCCAAGCAATTGTTAACTTGTAATTATGTGTTTGAAATAAAGTGGACATGACACTTAGAAAACAAAAGTGTGGCCAACTCGAGGTTGGGTTGAGTTTGTAGCGTAATTCTACCCGGAACCGACCGGCTTAACTAGTGGCTACAAACAATAGGACCCAATGTGAGAAGTTGGTCATGTGGTGCCAAAAACCCGAGGTTAGACTAAGTTGTGGTGTAAACCTACCTGTACCCGCCCGGCCTAACTAGTAACCACAACAAGGTCTAATGTGAGAGGTTAAGGTGCATTAAGTTAATTAAGGCCTCATGATTAGGGTTAAGTCAGGGTCCACTAATACTTAACCAATTTGGGGATTCAAGGGATGAAAATGGGGTTAAGTTACACTTAACCAATTTAATCAATTTGGGAATACAAGGGATTGGATGGGGTTAAGTGGTGAACCGTTGATTACACTTAACTAATTTAATCCATGGTTAGTGAAAGGTTAAATCACACTTAACCTTCTTAGAAAACCCTAGCAACGTGGTCTGTTCTAACAGTAATCCCAGTTTGGTATCATTCACAACCCTAGAGGCTAGGCTAGGGCGGGGCATGATTACTGGAGGATGTAAGCGACCAAAGGGCGATGGCCGAGTGGTACAGCGGTGCGGGTCCGGCGGGCTACGGACGTGCACGTAGTCCGATGTTGGACAAACTCGAGGCACGTGTACCAGTAGGTTAGGGCTGTGCATTATTGCTTAAGTGTCTGGGGCGACATCCGAGGGCTTGATACACCCAAAGGTGGACCCAGCACAGTCTAACTACAACCATACGTGGGCCATATGGACACCAACACTTGACGTGTTAGGTTTATAGGGAGCCGATTGACTAGACCGTTGGGCTGGACCTTGTATTAAGGTCACCTCATGTTATTGGGCCAAAGCTTGGGCCAAGGGATCAATACCTGTTATGTTGGTTTGCTAGTACACCGTGGTGCAAAAACTTAACTTTGTTTATGCGATGACACCTCTATCTATCTTGTGGTAAATTTATCATGCCAGTATGTTGTTATCTATGATCGTCCCAGTTCCCATCATGATGTTAACTTTACTAGTTTATAAACTGATCGTAGCAGGGCTTACTCAGTCTTTTTGACTGACCTGTTTTGTTTCGCCTATTTTCTTCCGTTCCCCCCCCCCCAAGGTTCTCAGGGAGGGAATACAGGAGCCTAGCTTGGATCTTAGTTGCTTTCTTGGATAGCTCATGTATGCTTTGGACTTGGGCTTGCTATGGTTTCTTCCACTTTAGGGATAGCTACTATTATGTTTTATTTTTCAGTTTCAGATGATGTTATTTCATGTACTAGACTTGTTTATTTGGGAAATTGACATTTTGATGTACCAGACTTGTTTTTGAAATGGTTTAAAAATCTTCCGCTGTTTTATTTACTTACTCTGTTATTTACATATATATATATGTCATGTCCTGCCTTGCTATATCATTATGCATGTTTACCAATAATACCCCTCCAAAGCTAGTGCATTCCTTTGCGAGTGACCCTGGCGGAGGTGGGGTGTTACATTTGGTATCAGAGCATATGGTTTGCGAGAAGGGATAAAAAGGTTTTAAAAACTTTTGGAAAACTATTTTCAAAACCAAGTATTAAGTATTTTCCAAAGAAAAGTCTAGTTGTTTTTAAAAGGCTATTCCCCAAAAGCCATTAGCACTATCCTTTGACTCCTCGTTTGAACTCTTTTCTTTTCGTTTCCAGCATGTCTGATAATCTCATCTTGCCCGAAGGAGTAACGATACCCGATTGGTTTCGTCGGTACTTGGAGGTCACGGCACTGGTCCCGGGTGTCCCTAATGTTGTCTCCCCAGTCGAGGCCGCTATTCCTCCTCCTCCTCCCGTAGCTGATGTTCCTCTTCCTCCTTCCCCTCTGCATCCTCAAACTGACTTCGCAAAGATTTGCCAAGATTTTAAGGCGATGGGTTGCAAGAATTTCTTTGGAACCGAGACTTTTGTAGAAGCAGGAAATTGGTTGAAAGAGACCGAAGATCTTTTAGCCTCCTTTGATATAGGTGACCGCAGGAAAGTTTTATTAGCAGTATGGTTGCTAAAGGAAGAAGCTGCACGTTGGTGGGTAGTCACCACCGCAACCTGGCCAATTGAGACTTGGGATGACTTTAGAGGAAGGTTTGGACTGAGATTCTTATCACTAAAGCAAGGGGACATGACTATTAGGGAATACATAGATAAGTTTAATCAACTGGCTCGGGTCGATTTAGACTTGGTTAATACAGCTCAGAAGAAGGCCCTACACTTTGCTCTAGGATTAAACGAGCCATTACGTGATTTGGCCCTGTCTCATATACCCTTGGGGGCGACTTTCGAGAGTTTAGTGAATTTGGCCCTACTTCAAGAAGAAGGTAGCAATGACAAGAAAGAGGTCAAGGCGAATGAGTCTCAAGGCAAGAGAGTAAATTCCGGGAAACGGGGCAAGGATAACAACAACCGCAAGGACAAGCCAAGAGGGAATATGAAATGCAACTTCTGTGGTAAAGTTGGACATATAGCCAGGGAATGTAGGAAGAAGGAGAAGAGAAAGCGGGGCGAATGCTTTGATTGTGGTGAGTTTGGACATTTCAGCAAGCATTGCCCGAGGAAACAAGGGCAAGGTCAGACTCAGTGTGCAGGACTATCTGGAGGGCGAATTCATCCCCTCAACCCCGTTCTTCCAGCTCATGATAGAGGTAGTGTTTCTGTTGAAAATCTTGTTTACATTTTCTGATTTTCCCTGTTCAAACTTTGTTTGATTCTGGCACATCGCATAGTTTTATTTCATCTAATCCAGTTGAAAGTTTTTGCACCTAAGTACTAGTGTAGTTGATGATCCCGTATGTGTTTCAAATCCAATTGGGGGTTCTGCCCGTTTGTCTATGGTCTGAGTGGATTTGAAAATTTCTATCTTAAGTATAGAATTCTCGTGGGATGTTTATATTCTCGGTTTCAGGGGATATGGGTTGGTTTTGGGCATGGAATGGTCGTTCTGTTTTGAAGCCATTCTTGGTTTTTGTATATAGGGTTGTGAGGCTCATGATCCGCCTCGGTAATACCCTAGAAATTTCTAGTAACCCTATGGGTCCCGTCATGTTATGTTATCTGGAATCCCTCAACTCATCTATCGATAGTTTGCAATCTGTGAGGGTGGTCCGAGAATATCCTGATATCTGGGGATAGATTTCCGTATTATCCGGCTGGTAATGCCAAGCCAGTTTCGTGGCCGATTAGGCACATGACCTCACGAAATGAGAGTTAAGAAAGCAAGTCAAGGAGTTGCTTGAGAAGAACTTCCTGAGACGAAGCATTTTCGAGTAGGGTGCTCCAGTAGTATTCGTTACTGATGTGGACAGTTTATTTCACTTAGGTGTTGATTATCGTGAGAGGAATAGATAACCGTTACCAAGGATCGATGATTTGTTCGATCAGCTTGTAGGAGCATCTGTTTTCTTTTGATCCAGTTACCAGATTCCATCAGCTTAGGAGGGCTGAGGATGGGATTGACAAGACTGAGTTTAGGACTCTAGATGGATTTTTGCAATAGTTAGTCATGCTATTTGGTTTGACTAAGGCACCCGCATATTACGCGAACTCGATGGGTAGGGTGTTTAGGGGGTCCTTGAACAAGTTTGTCATGGTCGTCGTAGACGATATTTTGATCTCCTCAAAAGAACGAGGAAGAACATGCTATACATCTCAAGGAGGAGATGGATACGCTTAGAGCCACCAGTGGAAGGTCAAGTCCTCCAAATGTCACTTCGGAGGAAAGAAGTTGGATTTCTTAGGCACATAGTTCTTAAGTAAGGCTTAGCGGTGGATTCCGCTAAAGTGGGTGCGGTTTAAGACCGGAAAACTTTGAGGAGGGCAATTGAAGCAAGAAGCTTCCTCCGTTTGGCTAGTTAGCTAGCATTACCTGAGCTTAGACTTACTCTTCTGGATCAAGAAGGGGGTTTCACGGGAAGAAGACCCGCAGTTGGTCAAGAACATGGACCAGTCGACTCGAGGCGAGATGTTAGGTCACCTCGCTAGATATATTATAAAGGATGACTAAGGCGCAACAAGAGATTATGTGTTCCTCGAGTGAAAGACTTGGTAAAGAAGGTTCTTGAAGATGCGCATCACTCGAGGAGGTGGCCGAGTTGGTTTCAGGATACATGTTGTGCCACCAGGTTGAGGCCAAGTCATAGAAGCCCAGTGGGCCATTACCTCCATTGGAAGTTTC
The DNA here is from genome assembly GCA_030737875.1 of Allium sativum. Taxonomy (NCBI): domain Eukaryota; kingdom Viridiplantae; phylum Streptophyta; class Magnoliopsida; order Asparagales; family Amaryllidaceae; genus Allium; species Allium sativum. The sequence goes on along the minus strand of JASFAX010000020.1, from coordinate 33,900,054 downwards.
GCAAGGGAAGTGTGAAAACATCTCTATAGATTATGTGGATAGACTACCTGGATCAAAGAAAGGGAATACGGGTATGAGGGTCATAATAGGAAGACTCACGAAGAGTGCTCATTTCAGTCCAGTGAAGAGCGAGAGGACTGCATCATGGTTAGCAACGGTTTACCCTCAAGAAGTTGGCCAGTTTTGAAATAACCTACAGGAAGCCATGAGTAGACAACTGAATCTAGGTATGACCTATCACTCATAGGCAGATGGTTCATTTCGATTTAAGCATGAGTTATAGGAAATCACGTTTATAAGGGCAATTAGCAACATGGATTGGTATTTTCAAGAAAAGTTTTGCTGCGTGAAATACTTTATAGTAAGTAGGCGAGATCCAGGATTCACTAGTGAATTTTGGAGAGCTTGCATGAAATCATGAGGTTATAGTATGTTTAAGCCAAGTATACAGAAAGAATAATAAGTGGAAGAGAAAGACGAGAGGCGATAATGAAATAAGTTCCAACTCGAATTTGGGAAAATAGGAGTTAGGAAGCCAAGGAATCATGAAGTGAAAGATAGTCAAAGCACAGTGGAGTTAAGCTCAAGGAAACGTGACTAAGAAGAGTGAAGACTAGATACGCGCATCATATCTCTTTTTAAGAGTGCATCCTTGATCCTTGTTTTTCTGTGGAGCCTGCTTGCAAGTTATCTTTTGTATATATCCTCTCGGTCCCATTCTCGATCTTATTTCTGTTGTGAACTCCATAAGGGGGTTAAGACTCATCGGTTAGTACTATATGTCAAAGTTTGAATGGATTTCTTGTAATCCAAAAAGGAGTTGTCTAGTTTATCTAGTTTATCTAGTTCATCGTGTCTATCTTGTCATGAGAACCTTAGGTAGAAACCCTTTGGATGAAACATGTATTTGAAACATGTTATGCTTGATGGTTGCAAGTGGCTGCAAGTGTTTGCAAGTGGTTGCTCGTGGATGCATTATACACATTAGGCACTAGATCGGCTCGCACACTCTTCATGTTGCATATGCATGAGTGCTTACACTTATTCATGGTTGAAACTTGTTGTGTTATCACATGGATGTTGCATATGGGTGAATGTTATGTGCACTCATATAGATACTATGAATTTAGGAATTTGCATACATATGGATTCATTTCACTGACATACATATGCATTAAGGAGGTTTACTGTATCAGTAACCACCTGATTTTCACTGACATACATATGCATTAAGGAGGTCTACTGTATCAGCAACCGCCTGATCTTTGCATTGGATAAGTACATATACACACACTTTTGCATATGTTCATACCACATTTAGAATCTTTTAAGGACAATGATTGCTCGTGGATGATGCTTTGAGTAGATGGATGATTGGATGGTAGGACACGTTCTTCCTAACTTGAAGATTTCGGGGATGAAATCCTTTAAGGAGGGGAGAATGTAACAACCCGTATTTTCAATAATCTGTTATAACATAAATTGAGGCAGAATTTAATTATAAAATCTGAATCAAGGGAAACGGGCTATGCCATTGCGTTCGTCTCGGAAAAATACGCGAAATAGAGTCCGAGTTTTCGAAAATCGGAGTCCGTATGGCCCAGATATGGCCCGTCGAAGTTTTCAGAAAATTCAAGTTTTAAAATCAGATTCAAATTTGAAGAATTGGGCCAGCTGGGCCAAGGCGGGAAAATTCCCGCCAGGGGCCCCATGTCGACAGGCCTGTCGACAGGGTCCCCAGGGAGTCGACTGCCCTGTCGACAGCCCTGTCGACAGGGGGTGGCCGGGCTACTTGGCCTGGTGCACCATTTCTGATTTGGGCTTGATAGGAGGGCTTGGTTCTAGAGAGTTCCGGGATCTGATGGACCTAATTGAATCTAGGGTTAATCCTATGGTTCAAATCACTAACCTAATCTATAAATAAGACCCTAACCTACCCTAAATCATTCATTATTCATCCTAGTAACTAAACTATGCCAAAATCCAAACTCTCATGGCCTCCACCCTCTTCATACAATTCCTAATTTAATTCCTAGGTGATTTTCCATGCATACAAGCATATTTAGGCTTGTATGATCCTCCTTAGCTTGCATTAAAGGCTTGTTTTTCAATTGGCATCACAAAGGAGGAGTCTTGATCAAGTTTGCTTGCATTTGGGGGCTTTAATTAGTTGCATAAGGGGTTTCTTGCATTTGTTGTACTCATTTGAGTCCGCATAAGCATAGTAAGCGCTCTTACCCTCATTTTACAAACTATAAGGTTAATGTGTGATGAAAGTTGGGGTTTATGTATGTTTATTGAGTTGTGCATGTTTGACAAGTTATGCATACTTATGCAAGTTTAAAATGACAAGTTGTGCATGTTTTGACAAGTTGTGCAAGTTTGACAAGCTATGCATACTTATGCAAGTTTAAAATGACAAGTTGTGCATGTTTTGGCAAGTTGTGCATGTTTGACAAGTTATGCATACTTATGCAAGTTTAAAATGACAAGTTGTGCATGTTTTGGCAAGTTGTGCATGTTTGGCAAGTTATGCATACTTATGCAAGTTTAAAATGACAAGTTGTGCATGTTTTGGCAAGTTGTGCATGTTTGACAAGTTATGCATACTTATGCAAGTTTAAAATGACAAGTTGTGCATGTTTTGACAAGTTGTGCAAGTTTGACAAGTTATGCATACTTATGCAAGTTAAGATGACAAGTTGTGCATGTTTTGACAAGTTGTGCACGTTTTATGGTAATATGCAAGTTCACTATGCTAAGTTGTGCAAGTCTAACATGTTATGCATGATTGTTGTGCAAGTTTATCATGTATGTTGTGCCAAGTTCCCTCTTCCTATCCTTTATGCGTTACTACGAATATGTAAGCGATAGAATGACGTTGGGGGTTTGGAGTAAACTTAAAATACATGAAAATATACGATTGGGAATTTACCTATTAAGTTAGGTCTACCCCTTGGGAATTTACCTATTAAGTTAGGTCTACCCAAGCAATTGTTAACTTGTAATTATGTGTTTGAAATAAAGTGGACATGACACTTAGAAAACAAAGTGTGGCCAACTCGAGGTTGGGTTGAGTTTGTAGCGTAATTCTACCCGGAACCGACCGGCTTAACTAGTGGCTACAAACAATAGGACCCAATGTGAGAAGTTGGTCATGTGGTGCCAAAAACCCGAGGTTAGACTATGTTGTGGTGTAAACCTACCCGGACCCGCCCGGCCTAACTAGTAACCACAACAAGGTCTAATGTGAGAGGTTAAGGTGCATTAAGTTAATTATGGCCTCATGATTAGGGTTAAGTCAGGGTCCACTAATACTTAACCAATTTGGGGATTCATGGGATGAAAATGGGGTTAAGTTACACTTAACCAATTTAATCAATTTGGGAATACAAGGGATTGGATGGGGTTAAGTGGTGAACCGTTGATTACACTTAACTAATTTAATCCATGGTTAGTGAAAGGTTAAATCACACTTAACCTTCTTAGAAAACCCTAGCAACGTGGTCTGTTCTAACAGTAATCCCAGTTTGGTATCATTCACAACCCTAGAGGCTAGGCTAGGGCGGGGCATGATTACTAGAGGATGTAAGCGACCAAAGGGCGATGGCCGAGTGGTACAGCGGTGCGGGTCCGGCGGGCTACGGACGTGCACGTAGTCCGATGTTGGACAAACTCGAGGCACGTGTACCAGTAGGTTAGGGCTGTGCATTATTGCTTAAGTGTCTGGGGCGACATCCGAGGGCTTGATACACCCAAAGGTGGACCCAGCACAGTCTAACTACAACCATACGTGGGCCATATGGACACCAACACTTGACGTGTTAGGTTTATAGGGAGCCGATCGACTAGACCGTTGGGCTGGACCTTGTATTAAGGTCACCTCATGTTATTGGGCCAAAGCTTGGGCCAAGGGATCAATACCTGTTATGTTGGTTTGCTAGTACACGGTGGTGCAAAAACTTAACTTTGTTTATGCGATGACACCTCTATCTATCTTGTGGTAAATTTATCATGCCAGTATGTTGTTATCTATGATCGTCTCAGTTCCCATCATGATGTTAACTTTACTAGTTTATAGACTGATCGTAGCAGGGCTTACTCAGTCTTTTTGACTGACCTGTTTTGTTTCGCCTCTTTTCTTCCGTTCCCCCCCCCCCCCAGGTTCTCAGGGAGGGAATACAGGAGCCTAGCTTGGATCTTAGCTGCTTTCTTGGATAGCTCATGTATGCTTTGGACTTGGGCTTGCTATGGTTTCTTCCACTTTGGGGATAGCTACTATTATGTTTTCTTTTTCAGTTTCAGATGATGTTATTTCATGTACTAGACTTGTTTATTTGGGAAATTGACATTTTGATGTACCAGACTTGTTTTTGAAATGGTTTAAAAATCTTCCGCTGTTTTATTTACTTACTCTGTTATTTACATATATATATGTCATGTCCTGCCTTGCTATATCATTATGCATGTTTACCAATAATACCCCTCCAAAGCTAGTGCATTCCTTTGCGAGTGACCCTGGCGGAGGTGGGGTGTTACATAAATGCCTTAAAAGCCATAAAATATAATTGTGGTGAAAATTGGTATGATTTTGCATACCATAAATGGATGGACATAATTGAGTCAATTATGGACGTCGTTAAATTTGGAATTGATTGATAATTTGAATAGGGAAAGTAATTCAAATTTGGGGAAATGATTAATTAGGAGAAATTAATCGTCTAAGACACGACGTTATGTTGTTTTGTGGTGTAAGACTGCCCGGACCCGCCCGGTAAATCCAGCTACCAAAAATCCCAGTCTAATGTGAGAGGTCTTAGGCATAAATTAAATACGTAACAATTATAAAGACACGAGGTTAGGCTCTTTTGTGGTGTAAGACTGCCCGGACCCGCCTGGCAAATCCAGCTGCCACAAATGCCAGTCTAATGTGAGTGGTCTTTATGAGGTTACGGTCTTAATGAATTAAGAAACACTTAACCAGATAAACATGTAGTGGATATGAGGGGGTTAAGTGGGTGCCTTGGGTGGCATGTGGAATTTGGTGGGTGCCTTAGGTGGCATTTGGAAATACGATTAGAAACACTAAACCAAAATTGAAATATGTAATTGAAACATGAATAAGAAGTGGTTAAGTGGGATGTACTAGAGGGGACCAAGCTTTGGTGGATAGCTTGTGTCAAGTGATGGGGGCCCATTTCAACCAGTAACCCATACGTATCTTTGTGGGATCGACCCAAGTCGAGGACGGGACACGCATACTGGGCTTGACTGTAAGAGGCCAAAACGGGTTAGCGGTGGCAATGCAAGTCCAACGGGTTCATATGCAAGCGTGGACCCGGGCTGGTAGGTATGACGTTGTTGCATTGTGTAGGTATAAGCCGTGCATTGTTGGTTGTATCGGGTTGCCACTTTGGGGAGTGATACACCCCACTGTGGGGCCAGCACGGGTATCTACGAGTAAGGGAGCCGATCGCTTGGGGGTAGCGGATACACCTTGTGGAGATAGGGGCAGACGACACCTATGAAGGCAGCTAGGGGTGCACGGAACTACCAATATCATTATTAAGTTTTGTAGGCGGGATCAACCTTAGCGTGACTAGTGGTGGGGTAGTATACTAGTGGTAGTGCAGTATAGCAATTATCTTATAGTGTCGGTGTAGTTTAGTAATTATCTTACAGTGGGTTAGGTGCGCTTTAACGATATCGTTGTTCATCTTGTTTCCTTATTTACTCTGCCATATTCAATGGTTCATGGTCATTTCCTTATTTTTCAACTTATGCCTTAGCCTAGTTACTTTGTTAATTATATTGTTAAAATTATCGCACTCGCCAGACTTTATGTATGACCCCCTTTGTTTCTTCCTTTTTCCTTCCTTTCCCGCCTAGGTGCTCAGTTTGGAACTAGCACCAGTGGAGCTTGATCTTGGACTTCTTTTAGAAGATTGCTTGGATCGCTGGAGTAAAGTTCAGCCTATTATTTTCTTTATGGCTATTTTGATATTGGGGATTATGTCTTTCAGTTTATGTACATTTGATAGTCAAGATCGATATTATGTACTTTGACTCTGGTTCTTGATGATTTAACCAAACATATTTACCTTCTGCTGCAATAAATAAAGTTTTAAATTTTCAAGTATTGCTTTATATCTGTCTTGTTGTGATTTTCTGTTCTACATTCACTTAAAATGTTCCATGGAAGTTAATGCATTCCCTTTGCGAGTGACATTAATGGACATGGGGTGTTACACGCGGTATCAGAGCTGAAGGTCACCAGAACAGATAACATATTTTGAAAACTATTTTTCAAAATCATTTTTTTAAAGAGTACTTTCAAAAATATGTTTGTAGAAGAGCATTTTTGAAAGAAAGGTTTATTTTAAGAACATAATCCCCAAGGGCCATATATCCTTCCTTCGATTCTCCGTTTTGAATCTCTTCCTCTTTTTCTTTTTGACTCCCCCCCCCCCCCCCCCCGGCGCGTATAGATGCTTTTTCTAAGATAAATAAGGACTTCCGTACGAAGGACGGAAAACCACTTCAAGGGACTTAGACGTTTGTCGGGCTAGAAGTTAGTCCAAGGAAGTGGAGGGCTTGGTGGTACCTTTAAGATAGACAATGGGAGGAAGGTTCAAATAGCTGTTTGGTTAACAAAGGACGAAACCTCATCCTGGTGGGAGGTCACGAATGGAGAATGTGAAGAAGAAGGCTAGTTGTTTTGGAGAAATAAGACACCTTAGGATTGTCCAAAGAGGCAAGGAGAAAGTGCAGGATCTTCTGGAGGGTAGTTGTATTCCCTCACAGCTGGTATACCTGATGGGGGTAGGACCGTCTAGGTTGAAATATGGTTTTCTTTATCATCCTGTTTGAACTTTGTTTGATTCTGGTGCTTCATACTTGTTAGTATCTGCTTCGTTAGTTGAAACAATGCACCTAAATACTAGTCTAGTTAAGGATCCCATCCTAGTCTCAAATCCTATTGGTGGCTCGGCTCATCCTTCAATGGTTTGTCGGGATTTGAGAGTGTCTATCTTGGGCGTTGGATTTGAATGCAACGCCTTCGTCCTTGGTTTCACGGGATATAGTTTGATTCTAGGGGTGGATTGGCTAGCTAGGCGCGGTGCCATCCTAGATTGTGAAAGTAGGGTAGTTAAACTATTGATTCGTTATGGAAATACCCTCATATTTCTTGTGACCCTAGGGGTTTAGTGATGTTAAGCTGCCTAGAATCTTCTGAAGCATCCAACGATGATTGGAAGTTTGTTTGTGTGGTCCGTGAGTATGGAGACGTCTTTGATAAAGTGCGGGGTTTACCCAGATTCACGAAATAAGTTTTCGTACGTGCTTAATAGATTAAGCAAAGCTAATTTTGTGATCAGCGGTGGTTTTGGAGCAAGATTGGCAAGGACAGCCAGAGTCGGTCAAGTGATCAATTGGTTGGCCTACTTACTAGTATCATCTCATGTAGGTCGTCTGAATTCGAAGGAGGTATCCCTTGGGTGTTTCTCTGATATTGGTTTAGGCCTTTTGGGCTTGCACTTGGGGGATGTCGAGTTCGACTAGGATGGTCTGTGTGAGAGGTGGATAGTTGTGACGATTTTGCATGGGATAATATCCTGGTTTTCTCTAGAAGCAGAGAAAAGCATGCCCTACATCTTAGGGAAAGCTTAGGGTCCCTACAAGCGCCCCAGCTTAAAGCTAAGTTCTCCAAAATACTATTTTTGGAGGAAAGAAGTGAGGATTTTAGGGCATGTGGTCTCTAGGGAAGAGTGATATGTTATGGTTGAAGACGGTCGAAAGTCCGTCAGAAGAATTACCCTACCCACGAATCAGAATTGGCTGCCATAGGTTTTGCGCTCAAGTCTTGGCGTCATCATTTGCTTGGTGAGAAGTTTGAGTTGCTTGGAGATCATAAGTCGCTGAAGTACTTGTTCTCTCAGAAAGATCTAAACCTGAGGCAACAAAGGTGGATGGAGTTCTTGGCGTCCTACGATTTTGAAATAGCATATACCATTGACAAGGGTAACGTTGTGGCGGATGGCTTGAGTAGGAAAAAGTTGACATTGAGTCCTTTGTTTGTCGAGCGACGTAGCTTAGAGTTTTTCTCTACCTTTGACTTTAGAACATCCATTGATTTTGTACCCAGTTTGCTAGCGTCCTTGAGGTCAGACATACGCTTTTGGGACAGGTTGAAGAGGCACAGCGTGATGACCCATAGTTGATGGTGTTAGTATAGAAGCTCATAAGAGGGGAGTCATCAAGCCACCTAAGTAGGTATACCCTAAACGAAAAGGGTTGGTTGCGTAGGGACGATAGACTTTGTGTATCATGGGATGAGAGCTTGAGGAAGGCTATTCTTGATGATGCACATCGTTCGAAGATGACCATCCATCCCGGCGGGGACAATATGTATACGAACATGAGACGAGTTTACGTTTGGGCCGGTATGAAGAAGGACGTGGCAGAGTTTGTTGCTAGATCTTGGTGTGCCAATAAGTAAAAGTAGAGCAAAGGAAGCCCGGTGGATTGCTTCACCTATTGGAGGTTCCACAATGGAAGTGGGATAGTGTCTCGATGGATTGCCGAGATCGAGGAAGGTTAATACGGGGATTTGGGTTGTGGTAGACAGACTTACTGAAGAGCGCCCATTTCATTACCGTGAAGTTAAAGAGGATTTCTCCATGTTTAGCTTCCGTATACATTCGAGAGGTAGTCCGTTTGCACGGTGTTCCTTCTAGCATAGTGAGCGATCGAGATCCTATCTTTACTAGCAAGTTTTGGAGGAGCTTATAAGAGGCAGTAGGGACTCAGTTATGTTTGAGCACCGCATATCATCCTCAAACGGATGGCCAGACCGAGAGGGTGAATCATATTCTAGATGACCTTTTGAGGCTATATGTCTTAGATGTAACACCCCACACCCGCTAAGGTCACTCACTAAGGGAATGCCTTAGTTTTGGTGGAGTATTTTTAGTGAGTATAGAACAGAAAAAATTACAACAGGACAGATATAAGTAATAATTGAAATTTAAAACATCATTTCATTAACAAAACATGTTTGGTTACACCACAAAACCATAACAAGAGTCAAGTACATAATATCCATCCTGATAAAATAGAAGTACATAAACCCATTACATAGATAATAGCCAAAATAGAAAAGTTAAACCGAGCTTTACTTCCACGGTCCCAGCCCCCAAAAGATAGATATAGCGGTCTGGTCCAAGCCCCATAGTGCTAGGCCCACTCTGATAACCTGAGGGTTGGGAAAAAGATAAACAACAACGGGGTCAGACATAAGTCTGAGTGAGTCCTATAACCCTAACAATACAATCATTAAAGTAATTAGGGTATGATATAAATAAGGTACGGTACCTCTGGGGATAATGACTACACTAAGTAGCCAACAAAACACAGGATGTACTACGATAACAGAAAAGACGTATTTATCCACCCAAGGATAATTACTAGCTTACACCACCCCAGATCTACCCACCCAAGTGTAATTCCTACACTGCACCACACCAGTTCTACCCACAAAAGGGTAATTCCTACTTAAGGTTGATCCCAGTAAGTGTACTTAGTAATTTTTAATAGTAGTTTCATGTACCCCTAGCTGACTACATAGGTGCCGTCTGCCTCTATCTCCACTAGGTGTACCCACTACTCCCCAAGCGATCGGCTCCCTAACGTAGATACCCGTGCTGGCCCCACAGTGGGGTGTATCATTCCCCAAAGTGGCAACCTGATAATATCAACGGTGCACGGCTTATACCTACACGATGCAACAACGTCTTACTTACCAGCCCGGGTCCACACACGCATATGAAACCCGTTGGACTTGCGTTGCCACCGCTAACCCGTTTTGGCCTCTTATAGTCAAGCCCAATATGCGTGTCCCGTCACTCGACATGGGTCGAGCCCACAAAGATACGTTTGGGATATTGGTTGAAATGGGCCCCCCACAAGCTACTACTTAAGCTTGTCATTTTATCTAGTGCATCCCACTTAACCCCTTTTTATAATCATGCCCACTTACATGTTAAGGTTTGGTTAAGTCATCTAATTATATTTCAATTGCCACTTAAGGCACCCACTAGATTTCCGCATGCCACCCAAGGCACTTACTTGATTCCCACATGCCACCCAAGGCACTTACTTAACCCTTTAATCATGTTTAATTACATGTTCCACTTTGGTTAAGTATTCTAATCGTATTTTCTATTGCCACCCAAGGCAACCCACTAGTTTCCTCATGCCACCCAAGGCACCCCCACTAGTTACTACATGCCACCCAAGGCACCCACTTAACCCCTCATGCCCTTCTACATGCTAATATGGTTAAGTGTTTCTTAATTCATTAATTAAGATCATGACCACATAAAGACCTCTCACATTAGACCGTCTTTTATGACTGCAGGATATGCCGGTTGGTTCCGGGCAGACTTCTGTCATCAAAAGGGTCTAACCTCGTGTCTTTACTTTAATCATGTATTTAATTTGTGACTAAGACCTCTCACATTGGGCCTATCATTTGTAGCCGCTGGATGGCCGGTCGGTTCCGGGCAGACTTCCGCTACAAAAGGGTCCAACCTCGTGTCTTAGTTGATTAATTACACCTAATTAATCACCCCCATATTAATTATCCCTAATTAATATCAAGTTTTTCATAACATGGGTAGACCTAACTCAATAGGTAAATTCCCATGGGGTAGACCTAACTCAATAGGTAAATTCCCACTTATGCTTATTCATTTTATGGTATGCTTAATCATAACCATTTCACACCATTCATTAACATGTCTATTAACCCCATCGTTTCCCCACGTACTTATGCTAACACGACATATTTCCAAGAGAAGATTCTTTCACCATTAACATGGGTTTCACTTAGCATACATTATCATTAACATGGGTTAAAAGGTGTCCACTTACATCATAATATTAACCCAACTAGCATTGCTAAATAACCCAACTTGCATGAACATACATATGTCATATATAAAGGCAACTTGCATAAGTATTCATAGGTTATACAAAGGTGAACTTGCATGTATCTTAAAGGTGTGAACTTGCACAACATGTTACATGTTAACTTGCATAACATCATACACAAAACTTTCATAATATCATAAACATAACTTGCACACCAACATACACATAACTTGCATAGCATCATGCACATAACTTGAATAACATCATACACATAACTTGCATATGAACAACATGTGCATAGCTTACATAACATCATACACATAACTTGTATAACATGTTGAACTTGCATATAAGCATACACATAACTTGCTTAGCATCATGCACATAACTTGCATAACATCATACACATAACTTGCATATGAACTTGCATAACAACGTGCGCATAACTTACATAACATCATACACATAACTTGCATATGAACTTGCATAACAACATGCGCATAACTTACATAACATCATACACATAACTTGCATATGAACTTGCATAACAACATGCGCATAACTTACATAACATCATACACATAACTTGTATAACATGTTGAACTTGCATATATGGCTTGCATCTTAAAGGAGGGTAAACATGCATAGCATATAAAGGTGTCATCTTGCATATGTATGCATCACATTTAAAAGGGTAAACTTGCATGTCATGATTTATGCATAATACCAAACACTTAGCATGCATAAAACCACCTACTTAGCATGCATAAAACCAATTATTTATTATGCATGAACCCACCACTTAACTTGCATAAACCCAAACACTTAGCATGCATAAAACCCAATACTTAGCATGCATAAATCAAATACTTAGCATGCATAAAATCAAATACTTAGCATGCATAACACTAAATACTTAGCATGCATAAAATCACATGCATAACTTGCATATCATGTTACATATAACTTGCATATACTCTCACATATAGTTTGCATAACATGTTACATATGCATAAATGTTAAACATAGTGTTTTGCATCATAAAACATGGCATTAAACTTGCATATAGCATAAAACTTGCAAATCACATATCATACAAACTTGCATAAACACATTTATCCACAAACATAGCCATGTCTTATCACATCCTACCATAATCAATTTAACAATTGATTATTAAAGCCATAGGAACTCACCAAAACCAAGATTAGCAAACTTATGAAGTGGAATTAGTTGCTCTAGTTTACGAAGATGTTGATTAGAGGTTGATTAGCTTGCAACTCTCTTCATTGATTTGTGGAGGCCATGATCAAGTTTCATTTTGCCATAGTTTAGTTATAAGATCTAATTATGAATGAATTAGGGTAGGGTTGGGGTCTTATTTATAGGATTAAGTAGTGTTTTAGGCCCTTAGATTAACCCTAGGTTAGATTAGGTCCGTTAGATTTAGGAAATATCTAGAACACAGCCCAAGACTCAGCCAAAAACCAGATCTGGTGCACCCAGACCAACAGGGCCGACACCCTGTGTCGACAGGAAAGTCGACAGGGCAGTCGACACCCCTGTCGACAGCCCTGTCGACATGGTTAGGGCGGGAATTTTTCCCGCCTGGCCCCCGCTGGCCCCAATTCGAAATCTGATTTTAAATATTTAATTCTGTTTTTATCTTAAATTTTCTGCCAACTTCATTGGGCCATAACTGGGCCATACGGACTCCGATTCTCGAAAACTCGGACTCTATTTCGCGTATTTTTCCGAGACGAATGCAATGACGCAGCCCGTTACCCCCAATTCCCACATTTGAGATTATTTATCCTGTAATTAGTGAATTTTAGCATTAACTAAAATTCAGGGTGTTACATTCTCCCCTCCTTAAAGGATTTCGTCCCCGAAATCTCTAAGCTAAGGAGAATGCATATCCTACCATCCAAACAACCATCTACTCAAACCATCAACCACGGGCATCCATTGTCCTTAAAACAATTTCTAATGATGTATGAGCATATGCAAAAAGTGTGTGTATATGTTCCCTATCTAATGTATGAACATATGCAAACCATGATAGTGCCATGCATCCATTATGTATGCGAGAGAACCCTATCGACACATACAATATCTACATGAGTGCACAATCATTCACCAAAATGCATCATCCATATGATAACACAATCATTATACATCCATAGATATACCTTTCTACACACAATTTTATGCAATATGCAATATGAAGTGACTGAGCCGATCTAGTGCCTAGAGTGTGTGTATATGCATCCACGAGCAATCACTAGCAAACACTTGCATCCACTTGCATCCATCATACATAACATGTCTCAAACACATGTTTCAACCATAGGACTATCCTATCTGAAGGTCAAAGGTACTGTCGAGAGGACATACTAAGGATAAGTTAAGCACAAGATATGCGATGAAGGAGAAGCAAAAGGACATACCCTCCGAAAGAAAAAGGGTACCTCGAACGCATCTTCGCTTCCGTCTCCCAGGTAGCGTCGCTCTCTTCATCTCCCCTTTGTACTTTGACTAGTTGAACCTCTCTGTTTCTCATCTTCCAAATCTCTGACCCAAGGATGCAAGTAGGAGCTCGTCGAATCGTCGCATCACGCTCTACTTCCATTTCTCTAAGCAAACTTGGCCCTACCACCTCTACGGTCTCATGTAGGCACTTCCTCCCATGGAATACATCATGTACACCACTAAGTCTGTCGGGCAACTCCACCAATGGAAGATGCTCCTCCCATGTACCTCCAAAATCCAAGATACATAGCCTCAAAAGTTCTTCTAAAATATGTTTCACCCTCTCGGTCTGGCCGTCCGTCTGAGGATGATATGCGGTACTTAAACACAACTGAGTCCCTACTGCCTCTTGCACACTCTTCCAAAACTCTCTAGTGAAGATAGGATCTCGATCGCTCACCATACTGGAGGGTACACCATGCAATCTAATAATCTCTCGAATATAAACTGAAGCTAGCCAGGGAGCAGTCCTCTTGCTCTTCACGGGTATGAAATGGGCGCTCTTAGTAAGTCTGTCTACCACCACCCAAATTCCCGTATTACCCTTTCTCGACCTGGGTAACCCGTCGATAAAATCCATCGAGATACTATCCCACTTCCATTGCGGAACTTCCAATGGGTGAAGCAACCCACCTGGTTTCTTTTGCTCCGCCTTCACTTGTTGGCACACCAAGCATCGAGCGACATACTCGGCCACATCTTTTTTCCTACCGGCCCAGAAGAAAACCCTCTTCATGTCTTGGTACATATTGTCCCCACCGGGATGAATAGTCATCCTAGAACGGTGTGCATCATCAAGAATAACCTTCCTCAAACCCTCGTCTTGCGGTACACAAAGTCTACCATCTCTACGCAAGCACCCCCTATCGTCTAGGGTGTACCTACTCAAATGGCTGGACGACTCCCCCCCTTATGAGCCTCTCTACCAACTCAACCAACTGTGGGTCGTCCCTCTGTGCTTCGTAAATACGCCCCAAAAGAGTAGGCCTAACCTCCAAGGAGGCTAGCAAACCGGGTACAAAGTCAACGGAAGGTCTAAAGTCAAACATAGAAATAAACTCTAAGCTCCGTCGTTCAACGAACAATGAACTCAAGGACAACCTTTTTCTACTTAAGGCGTCCGCTACCATGTTTCCCTTGCCATGGGTATACACTATCTCAAGCTCATAGGATGCTAAGAATCCCATCCAAAATCATCACACCTGTCCATCTCTCACGCAGACCACCCTAGTCGAACTCGACATCCCCCAAATGCAAGCCCCAAAGGCCTAAACCAATATCATACAAACACCCAAGGGATATCTCCTTCGAGTTCAGGCGGCCTACGTGAGACGATATTAATAAAAATGGATAATCAATTAAGCCTTTGACCAACTTTGGATGTCCTCGCCAGTCCCGCTCCAAAACCACCATTTTCCCATAACTGGCTTTGCTCACCCCATTGAGCACATACGAAAACTTATTTCGCTTCCTAGAAAACACCCAGATGTCATCCACAAAGACCATCACGAACTCATTTAGGTACTCCCTGAACACCCTTCTCATCAAATCAACAAAGTATGGGGGCGTTCGTCAAACCAAATGGCATCACCAGCCACTCATAAAAAAAAAAAAAATTATCCGGAGTCCTAAAGGCAGTCTTCTCTATACTATCCTCAGCCACTCTCAACTGATGAAATCTCGTGGCTAAGTCCTACTACAAAAATACTGAGGCGCCAGCCAACTGATCAAAGAGATCATCTATCCTCGGCAATGGGTGTCTATTCTTCTTTGTGAGTTTATTTAGTTCTCTTTAGCCTACACAAAGTCTGAGGGACCCATCCGCCTTCGTGGCAAAAACTACCGGAGCACCCCACTCCGATATACTTCGTCTTATGAACCCCTTCTCAAGCAAATCACCTACTTACTTATGGAGTTCCCTCCTCTCACGAGGAGCCATGTGGCACACTGGCCAAGATACTGGTTTAGCATTATCCACCAGATATATTCAGAAGTCAATCTCCCGCTTCGGAGGTAAGCCCTTCACCTCCTCACACACATCCGAGTATTCTCGGACCGCTCTAACAGATTGCAAACTCTAGACCGACGTGTCAAGCGATTCTAGATAACTTAGCGTAACAGATTCTATGGGATTACAAGAGATCTCGAGAGTGTTACCCAAGCGGGTCATAAGCCTAACAACTCTCCCTTCAAAATCAAGAACGGCACCTCTACTGGATAACCAGTCCATGCCCAAAAGTAACCCATAGCCCGTGAAGCCCAACAAGCATCACACCTAAACTCAACGCTAAGTATAGAAACTTTCAAACCCAAACACATCATGTAGCCCAATTGGGTTTGAAACAACTAAGGGATTATCTACCAAACTGGTGTCTAAGTGCAGTGACTCAACTAATAATGATGAGATAAACGAACTCGATATATCAGAATCAAATAAAGTTTGAATCGGATAATAAAGAAATCCAAATTCCAACCTAGACGGTCCTATCCCCATCTGGTACCCTAGGCGTGAGGGAATACAACTACCCTTCAGAAGATTCCATACCTTGCCCTTGCTTCTTTGGACAATCCTAATAAGGTGTCCTATTCCTCCCAAAAGGATAACTACTAGCCTCCTTCTTCCTTATTCTCCACTCGTAACCTCCCACCAATGAGGTTTCATCCTTCATTAACCAAACAACTATTTGAGCCTTCCTCTCATCATCTATCCTATAGGTACCTACCAGTCCTCCTCCTTCTTGAACCAACTTCTAATCTGATTAACGTTTAAGTCCCTTGAAGTGGTTTTCCATTCTTATCTATCTTAGAAGGATCATCTATACGCAGAGGGGAAACTCAAAATGAGAGAAAGGAAGAGATTCAAAATGGAGAATTCGAAAGATATAGACATGGCTATTGGGGATTATGCTTTTCTTTCAAAAACTTTTCTCTTAAAAGACATGTTTTTGAAAATACTCCTTTCAAAAATATTCCTAGAAAATAGTTTTTAAAAATTTTATCTGTTCTGGTAACCTTAAGCTCTGATACCACGTGTAACACCCCACACCCGCTAAGGTCACTCACTAAGGGAATGCCTTAGTTTTGGTGGAGTATTTTTAGTGAGTATAGAACAGAAAAATTACAACAGGACAGATATAAGTAATACTTGAAATTTAAAACATCATTTCATTAACAAAACATGTTTGGTTACACCACAAAACCATAACAAGAGTCAAGTACATAATATCCATCCTGATAAAATAGAAGTACATAGTCCCATTACATAGATAATAGCCAAAATAGAAAAGTTAAACCGAGCTTTACTTCCACGGTCCAAGCCCCAAAAGATAGATATAGCGGTCTGGTCCAAGGCCCCTAGTGCTAGGCCCACTCTGATAACCTGAGGGTTGGGAAAAAGATAAACAACAACGGGGTCAGACATAAGTCTGAGTGAGTCCTATAACCCTAACAATACAATCATTAAAGTAATTAGGGTATGATATAAATAAGGTACGGTACCTCTGGGGATAATGACTACACTAAGTAGCCAACAAAACACAGGATGTACTACGATAACAGAAAAGACGTATTTATCCACCCAAGGATAATTACTAGCTTACACCACCCCAGATCTACCCACCCAAGGGTAATTCCTACACTGCACCACACCAGTTCTACCCACAAAAGGGTAATTCCTACTTAAGGTTGATCCCACTAAGTGTACTTAGTAATTTTTAATAGTAGTTTCGTGTACCCCTAGCTGACTACATAGGTGCCGTCTGCCCCTATCTCCACTAGGTGTACCCACTACTCCCCAAGCGATCGGCTCCCTAACGTAGATACCCGTGCTGGCCCCATAGTGGGGTGTATCATTCCCCAATGTGGCAACCTGATAATATCAACGGTGCACGGCTTATACCTACACGATGCAACAACGTCTTACTTACCAGCCCGGGTCCACACACGCATATGAAACCCGTTGGACTTGCGTTGCCACCGCTAACCCGTTTTGGCCTCTTATAGTCAAGCCCAATATGCGTGTCCCGTCACTCGACATGGGTCGAGCCCACAAAGATACGTTTGGGATATTGGTTGAAATGGGCCCCCCACAAGCTACTACTTAAGCTTGTCATTTTATCTAGTGCATCCCACTTAACCCCTTTTTATAATCATGCCCCCTTACATGTTAAGGTTTGGTTAAGTCATCTAATTATATTTCAATTGCCACTTAAGGCACCCACTAGATTTCCGCATGCCACCCAAGGCACTTACTTGATTCCCACATGCCACCCAAGGCACTTACTTAACCCTTTAATCATGTTTAATTACATGTTCCACTTTGGTTAAGTATTCTAATCGTGTTTTCTATTGCCACCCAAGGCAACCCACTAGTTTCCTCATGCCACCCAAGGCACCCCCACTAGTTACTACATGCCACCCAAGGCACCCACTTAACCCCTCATGCCCTTCTACATGCTAATATGGTTAAGTGTTTCTTAATTCATTAATTAAGATCATGACCTCATAAAGACCTCTCACATTAGACCGTCTTTTATGACTGCTGGATATGCCGGTTGGTTCCGGGCAGACTTCTGTCATCAAAAGGGTCTAACCTCGTGTCTTTACTTTAATCATGTATTTAATTTATGACTAAGACCTCTCACATTGGGCCTATCATTTGTAGCCGCTGGATGGCTGGTCGGTTCCGGGCAGACTTCCGCTACAAAAGGGTCCAACCTCGTGTCTTAGTTGATTAATTACACCTAATTAATCACCCCCATATTAATTATCCCTAATTAATATCAAGTTTTTCATAACTTGGGTAGACCTAACTCAATATGTAAATTCCCATGGGGTAGACCCAACTCAATAGGTAAATTCCCACTTATGCTTATTCATTTTATGGTATGCTTAATCATAACCATTTCACACCATTCATTAACATGTCTATTAACCCCATCGTTTCCCCACGTACTTATGCTAACACGACATATTTCCAAGAGAAGATTCTTTCACCATTAACATGGGTTTCACTTAGCATACATAAGCATTAACATGGGTTAAAAGGTGTCCACTTACATCATAATATTAACCCAAATAGCATTGCTAAATAACCCAACTTGCATGAACATACATATGTCATATATAAAGGCAACTTGCATAAGTATTCATAGGTTATACAAAGGTGAACTTGCATGTATCTTAAAGGTGTGAACTTGCACAACATGTTACATGTTAACTTGCATAACATCATACACATAACTTTCATAATATCATAAACATAACTTGCACACCAACATACACATAACTTGCATAGCATCATGCACATAACTTGCATAACATCATACACATAACTTGCATATGAACAACATGCGCATAACTTACATAACATCATACACATAACTTGTATAACATGTTGAACTTGCATATAAGCATACACATAACTTGCTTAGCATCATGCACATAACTTGCATAACATCATACACATAACTTGCACATGAACTTGCATAACAACATGCGCATAACTTACATAACATCATACACATAACTTGCATATGAACTTGCATAACAACATGCGCATAACTTACATAACATCATACACATAACTTGCATATGAACTTGCATAACAACATGCGCATAACTTACATAACATCATACACATTACTTGTATAACATGTTGAAATTGCATATATGGCTTGCATCTTAAAGGAGGGTAAACATGCATAGCATATAAAGGTGTCATCTTGCATATGTATGCATCACATTTAAAAGGGTAAACTTGCATGTCATGATTTATGCATAATACCAAACACTTAGCATGCATAAAACCACCTACTTAGCATGCATAAAACCAATTATTTATTATGCATGAACCCACCACTTAACTTGCATAAACCCAAACACTTAGCATGCATAAAACCCAATACTTAGCATGCATAAAATCAAATACTTAGCATGCATAAAATCAAATACTTAGCATGCATAACACCAAATACTTAGCATGCATAAAATCACATGCATAACTTGCATATCATGTTACATATAACTTGCATATACTCTCACATATAGTTTGCATAACATGTTACATATGCATAAATGTTCAACATAGTGTTTTGCATCATAAAACATGGCATTAAACTTGCATATAGCATAAAACTTGCAAATCACATATCATACAAACTTGCATAAACACATTTATCCACAAACATAGCCATGTCTTATTACATCCTACCATAATCAATTTAACAATTGATTATTAAAGCCATAGGAACTCACCAAAACCAAGATTAGCAAACTTATGAAGTGGAATTAGTTGCTCTAGTTGACAAAGCTGTTGATTAGAGGTTGATTAGCTTGCAACTCTCTTCATTGATTTGTGGAGGCCATGATCAAGTTTCATTTTGCCATAGTTTAGTTATAAGATCTAATTATGAATGAATTAGGGTAGGGTTGGGGTCTTATTTATAGGATTAGGTAGTGTTTTAGGCCCTTAGATTAACCCTAGGTTAGATTAGGTCCGTTAGATTTAGGAAATCTCTAGAACACAGCCCAAGACTCAGCCAAAAACCAGATCTGGTGCACCCAGACCAACAGGGCCGACACCCTGTGTCGACAGGCAAGTCGACAGGGCAGTCGACACCCCTGTCGACAGCCCTGTCGACATGGCTAGGGCGGGAATTTTTCCCGCCTGGCCCCCGCTGGCCCCAATTCGAAATCTGATTTTAAATATTTAATTCTGTTTTTATCTTAAATTTTCTGCCAACTTCATTGGGCCGTAACTGGGCCATACGGACTCCGATTCTCGAAAACTCGGAATCTATTTCGCGTATTTTTCCGAGACGAATGCAATGACGCAGCCCGTTACCCCCAATTCCCACATTTGAGATTATTTATTGTAACACCCCACCTCCGTTAAGGTCACTCACAAAGGGAATGCCTTAACTTTGGTGGAGCATTTTAGTAAACAGAACAGAAAACTTACAAGACAGATAAAACATTACTTGAAAAATTTTAACTTTATTACAGCGGAAACATAAATTAATATGGTTATATCCTTTCAAATTTCAGAATTCAAGTACAAAATATCAGTCTTGTACAAAAGCCTTCAAAATGCATGGTTTAAAATCATAATCCCCGTGGAACGGAAGCTATACCGAGCCAAGCCATACTTTAAGCACTTCAAGCAAAGAGAAATCCGGATCAAACTAAAGTATTCCCTCCTTGGATAACCTGGGGGGGAAACGGAAGAAAGGAGGCGAAACAACAAGGGTCAGACAAAAAGTCTGGCAAGTCCAGTGACTTTCAGCATATAAACAGATAATAATAATATGAAATGAACATAAAACTGGATGTGAGATAACTGTAACAGGTGTAGCAGATATAACAGAAAAACAGAATGATATAAACTATTGTTTTACACTTCTCTGCACTAATACTAGTATAGCAAAATTAGGTGTCACCCTAATGTCTAAATTGAAGCAGGAACGGGTACAGAATACTTTAACAGAAATAGAATGCTAATAATGGGCCTTTACTACCCGATCAGAAACAGACAGAAGAAGAAACATATTTATCCCTATGGAAACAGAATGTGGAATTAGGTGTACACTAGTAATGGGCCTTTACCACCCGAACAGACGGTACCACACAGAAACAGACAGGTGTTACCACCCAACAGAAACAGACGGTACCAACAGAAACAGACAGAACTAAGCGTACCCTAAAACCCTATCCCAAGCGATCGGCTCCCTAATACATAAATATCCTGTGTCGGTCCCACAGTAGGGTGTATCACTCCCTAAAGTGACAACCAATTGGCACAGACCTATTTACAGATGTCACGGCGTCTTACATCCTCAGAGGCAGACCGGGATCCATGCACGCACATGACCCGGTTGGAACGCACCATCAACACCCCTCGCCATTATCAGAATGAACCTCTTATAATTAGTTCAGTAAGCGTGCCCGGACCCTACTTACTGTTGGGTCAAAGTTTTGATACCAGAAAGGGTTACTGACTAATATGGGTCCCAAACAACAGATGACACAAGTAATTCCCCTCCTAACCTTGTGTCCCCAGACTAACAGATTTCAGATTAACTTGTTTACAAGTTCAGACATACAGAATTCAGATTTACTAATTCACAAATTAAGTTAACAAGTTTTCAGACTAACGGATCAGATGTACAGATTTTTCAGATTTGTCTAACTTTGTATTGGGCCTACAGATTCATGGACGGGTTTTACTACATCTATTAATCCCTTTGGTTTAACCCTATTTTTCCCCAATACGTTTTAGACGTCATTCTTATCTTAGATTTGCATTAATTAATTATTAATGCACAGACCTCTCACATTAGGTCGGTAGCTTGTGGCCGCTGGATATGCAGGGCGGTTCCGGGCAGACTTCTGCCACAAGCCAGGCCTAACCTCGTGTCTTACGCATGTTATGACTAACTTCTCACATTAGAACCTATTGTTTGCGGCCACTGGATGTGCCGGGCGGTTCCGGGCAGATTTACGCCGCAAACTCATTCTAACCTCGAGTTAGCCATGTTTATCTTTGCGGCCAATTAATTAATAATTTACCGTTTATGCGCACACCCAATATATATGCCAATTCAGATTATATCAATAACAGGATGATTATATCAACATAGCAGATAACAGGTTTTATATGACTTAACGGATTTAACAGATTTAGCAACTTAGCAGATTTTGGCATATAACAGGTTAGGCATTTCAACCGGCAAATTTAACAGATTAGGCATTTCAATCTAATTAGCAGTCTAGGCAATATAACAAAACTAGTAGTTTAGGCAACTTGACAAATTAGCAGATTTAGCAAATTTAATATTTCTAAAAGTTCTATTTACATGCCTTGCCCAATCATAAATTGGCCTAAATTCATATGCTTACATAATTGTCATGATTCACAACATATACTCCATGTTTGCATAAGCGCAGAATATGGACATAATTTGCCATATAACATATGTTCCAATTTTTGTTAAACTAGCATTTTACAGCAGATTCACATATAAATTATACCAAATATTACCATTAATTTCAATGCATGCCATATATCCAAAAATCCCTATTTAGGTGTAATCACAATAATAGATATCCCAATTAATGTAAATCTTTACACCTAAGTTTCCATATCTTCTTCTTTTTGAGTCATGAATCATTATGCAAACTATACCCAACAATATAAATCTTTAAATCATATCTTCTAAAAATCATATCTTGACTTTTATATGCATTTTGTCCAAAGTCTCAAATCATATGTAATCTTACAATGGTTCCTCTTTTCTTCTATCATAGAATATGCATAGATCCAAATCTAGTTTACAACATATGCTCATTAATTACAGTTCTGAATTACAACATAACTATGCATACAACATGCATAAATTATATGTTCATAGTCAAATTTATGCATATGTCCAATATATTTTATGCCTCAGACCTAAGGTCATACATTCAATTTAGTCTTGTCAAATTTCGCATCATTCATTATTTATCTCAAAATTTGCGTTCATACGTTCATCTCTTATGAGATTAGGCACAGGCTCGTGGTAGCCTGGCTATAAAAACAGAAAAGAAGAAAAGGGATACAGAATAGTCACAGAAAAACAAATCTGACAGAAGAGAATATATATACAATCTCAGATTCAGAATTAAAAACATATCAAAATTATAATTAACGTTTATAGCGGAAAATAACTGTACTTGCCTTGATTGGATTAAAGAAAGAACTTTAACTTGTTGTAGAATCTTTGCAGAAACTTTAATCTCTAGTTTGAATTGAGTTGCTTAGGCTGATGTTGATTATCTTCTAGTTTTTATTCCAGCAGAGCGGTGACGCCATTTTTTTATTTTTTTATTAGAAGAAGAGAGCAATGGAGGCTAGAGAATTGTGTAAGAAACCTAGGTAGAGTCTAGGGTCATTTTTATAGAGTTTATGAACTGATTAGGACCATCGATGTTGCTTGGATTGATCGTAGCCATTCATTCGAAAGAGAGACCAATTAGAGCCTGCCACCTAGCCCTAATGACAAAGCATGCTTCTGAAAATCGACCAACATAGACTTGGCCAGCCAGGGTGGACTGGGTTCGACCTGGGTCTGGACCAGGTCGACAGCCCTGTCGACAGCCCTGTAGACCTGGCTAGACCAGGTCGACAGCCCAGTCGACCTGGGTGTCTTAGGCGGGACTTTTCCCGCCCTGGCCAATTGGGCCCGATTTTTAATTTTAAACTTGATTCAGAAACTTCCGGAGGCTATATCTTCTTCCTACGGACTCCGTTTTTCGAAAACTCCGACTCTATTTCGCGTATTTATCCGAGACGAACGCAATGGCGTATCCCGTTTCCCTTAGTTCTTTGATTTCAAATTAATTATACTTTAATTTGTTAATTCCACAGTTATAGAATACACGGGGTGTTACATTCTCCCCCACTTAAAAGGATTTCGTCCCCGAAATCTTCAAGTTAAGAAGAATGTGTCCTACCATCCAATCACCCATCTACTCAACCATTATCCACAAGCATCCATTGTCCTTAGAAAACTTCTAATGTTGTATGAACATATGCAAAAGTGTGTGTATATGTTGCTTATCTAATGCAAAGATCAGGCGGTCTACTGATTCAGTTGACCTCCTTAATGCGAATTATGTCAGTGCCATGAGTCCAACATGTATGCAATAGATTTCTGATGATATATATTATTTCTATATGAGTGCACAATCATTCACTCAAATGCAACATCCGTGTGCTGAATCAACCATTTTGCATCCACAAGAATTGAAAAATGCTCACCCATCCATATGCAGTATGAGAGTGTTTTCGAGTCGATCTAGTGCCTAGTGTGTGTATATGCATCCACGGGCAACCACTAGCAACCATTTGCATCCACTTGCAACCATCAAACATAACATGTCTCAAACACATGTTTACACCCATTAGTTTCTACCTAAAGTTCGAAGATTCAATCGATAGGATACAGTCGAATGATGGAAGCGAGTACAGATAGAATGAAAATTTGGTTCCCATTAGGCATGGGTCCTAAGTATCGGCCCCAAAGACCGAAACCAACATCCAATTGATACCCCACGAAAACTCAGAATGTATGCGTCATACTTGACGCCTAACACAGATATCCCTCAAACCCCAATCTCAAACAGATGATCCATAACCCTTATGGGTCCGAGTCTATAGCGGAATTCAGAAATAATACTAGTATTAAAGTGCAGAGTATCGATTACAAAATCAAAATACCAGAATCAGAAAAAGTCTTAACTCCATAATCAGATAAAGAAATTAAACCTACTATAGAAATTTTTCCTATTTCTATCCTAGCCACTAGCCTCAAGAGTGTTCGTCTGCCCTCCTTGTCCTCGTCTCTTCGGGCAGTCCCTAGTGAAGTGTCCCATCTCCCCACAGTTGAAGCAAGCGCCCTTCCTTTTTCTGCAATCCTTGTTCAGATGAGTTGAGCTCCCACAAGTAAAGCACTTTTTCCCCTTCTTATCTTCAGACTTCTCATCCTTCTTTTGTGTTTCCTTTTTGGGCCCCGCTTTCTTATTCTGTGGTTCTTCCTTCTTTGTCTCTTTCGGGCCCTTGTCTTCCTCGTGCAGTAGTGCCATATCCACCAATCTCTCGTAAGTTGCTCCCATGGGTACATGGGTCATGGCTAGGCTGTGCAGTGGCTCATTCAATCCTTTATCAAAGCGGAGAGCCTTTTTATGCTGAGTGTTGACTAAATCCAATCCGAATCTTGCTAGTTGGCTGAACTGGTTGACGTATTCCTTGACCGTCATACTTCCTTGCTTAAGAGATAAGAACTTTTCCATTTGTAAACTTCGTTCAGCTTACGAGAGGAATTTTGTCTCAAACCTTGTTCTGAAATCCATCCATGTCTCAACCGGCCTCTCGGCGTTAGTGACTTCCCACCAGTAGGAAGCTTCGTCTTTGAGCGGCCATACTGCCAACTGTACCTTCTGCCTATCGTCCACCTCGAAGATAACGAATAGATCCTCAGTTTCTTTGAGCCAATTCCTTGCTTCTACGAATGATTCAGTTCCTTTGAAATCCTTCCCACCCATGGCCCTAAAATCTCTACAGATCTTTGAGAAAGCAATTGCACGAGGATGGGGTGGAGGAGGGGGATCATTTGCTGGACCTGCAGCGGCGGTCCTAGCCTCAAGATATTGACGAAACCAACCGGGTACATGAACACCCTCTGGTATCTCAGATGCTTCAGACATGCTGGAACGAAAAAGGAAAGGTTCAATACAAAAAGGACTGAAAGAAAGATATATGGCTCTTGGGGATCATGTTTTTCAAAATAAGCTTTATTTTTGAAAATACTTCCTTTCAAAACCTTTTTTGAAAATAATTTTTCAAAACTTTTTTTTTTTATAAAATCTGGTAACCTTCAGCTCTGATACCAAGTGTAACACCCCACCTCCGTTAAGGTCACTCACAAAGGGAATGCCTTAACTTTGGTGGAGCATTTTAGTAAACAGAACAGAAAACTTACAAGACAGATAAAACAGTACTTGAAAAATTTTAACTTTATTACAGCGGAAACATAAATTAATATGGTTACATCCTTTCAAATTTCAGAATTCAAGTACAAAATATCAGTCTTGTACAAAAGCCTTCAAAATGCATGGTTTAAAATCATAATCCCCATGGAACGGAAGCTATACAGAGCCAAGCCATACTTTAAGCACTTCAAGCAAAGAGAAATCCGGATCAAACTAAAGTATTCCCTCCTTGGATAACCTGGGGGGGAAACGGAAGAAAGGAGGCGAAACAACAAGGGTCAGACAAAAAGTCTGGCAAGTCCAGTGACTTTCAGCATATGAACAAATAATAATAATATGATATGAACATAAAACTGGATGTGAGATAACTATAACAGGTGTAGCAGATATAACAGAAAAACAGAATGATATAAACTATTGTTTTACACTTCTCTGCACTAACACTAGTATAGCAAAATTAGGTGTCACCCTAATGTCTAAATTGAAGCAGGAACGGGTACAGAATACTTTAATAGAAACAGAATGCTAATATTGGACCTTTACTACCCGATCAGAAACAGACAGAAGAAGAAACATATTTATCCCTATGGAAACAGAATGCGGAATTAGGTGTACACTAGTAATCGGCCTTTACCACCCGAACAGACGGTACCACACAGAAACAGACAGGTGTTACCACCCAACAGAAACAGACGGTACCAACAGAAACAGACAGAACTAAGCATACCCTAAAACCCTATCCCAAGCGATCGGCTCCCTAATTCATAAATATCCTGTGTCGGTCCCACAGTAGGGTGTATCACTCCCTAAAGTGACAACCAATTGGCACAGACCTATTTACAGATGTCACGGCGTCTTACATCCTCAGAGGCAGACCGGGATCCATGCACGCACATGACCCGGTTGGAATGCACCATCAACACCCCTCGCCATTATCAGAACGAACCTCTTATAATTAGTTCAGTAAGCATGCCCGGACCCTACTTACTGTTGGGTCAAAGTTTTGATACCAGAAAGGGTTACTGACTAATATGGGTCCCAAACAACAGATGACACAAGTAATTCCCCTCCTAACCTTGTGTCCCCAGACTAACAGATTTCAGATTAACTTGTTTACAAGTTCAGACATACAGAATTCAGATTTACTAATTCACAAATTAAGTTAACAAGTTTTCAGACTAACGGACCAGATGTACAGATTTTTCAGATTTGTCTAACTTTGTATTGGGCCTACAGATTCATGGACGGGTTTTACTACATCTATTAATCCCTTTGGTTTAACCCTATTTTTCCCCAATACGTTTTAGACGTCATTCTTATCTTAGATTTGCATTAATTAATTATTAATGCACAGACCTCTCACATTAGGTCGGTAGCTTGTGGCCGCTGGATATGCCGGGCGGTTCCGGGCAGACTTCTGCCACAAGCCAGACCTAACCTCGTGTCTTACGCATGTTATGACTAACTTCTCACATTAGAATCTATTGTTTGCGGCCACTGGATATGCCGACCGGTTCCGGGCAGATTTACGCCGCAAACTCATTCTAACCTCGAGTTAGCCATGTTTATCTTTGCGGCCAATTAATTAAAAATTTACCGTTTATGCGCACGCCCAATATATATGCCAATTCAGATTATATCAATAACAGGATGATTATATCAACATAGCAGATAACAGATTTTATATGACTTAACGGATTTAACAGATTTAGCAACTTAGCAGATTTTGGCATATAACAGGTTAGGCATTTCAACCGACAAATTTAACAGATTAGGCATTTCAATCTAATTAGCAGTCTAGGCAATATAACAAAACTAGTAGTTTAGGCAACTTGACAAATTAGCAGATTTAGCAAATTTAATATTTCTAAAAGTTCTATTTACATGCCTTGCCCAATCATAAATTGGCCTAAATTCATATGCTTACATAATTGTCATGATTCACAACATGTACTCCATGTTTGCATAAGCGCAGAATATGGACATAATTTGCCATATAACATATGTTCCAATTTTTGTTAAACTAGCATTTTACAGCAGATTCACATATAAATTATACCAAATATAACCATTAATTTCAATGCATGCCATATATCCAAAAATCCCTATTTAGGTGTAATCACAATAATAGATATCCTAATTAATGTAAATCTTTACACCTAAGTTTCCATATCTTCTTCTTTTTGAGTCATGAATCATTATGCAAACTATACCCAACAATATAAATCTTTAAATCATATCTTCTAAAAATCATATCTTGACTTTTATATGCATTTTGTCCAAAGTCTCAAATCATATGTAATCTTACAATGGTTCCTCTTTTCTTCTATCATAGAATATGCATAGATCCAAATCTAGTTTACAACATATGCTCATTAATTACAGTTCTAAATTACAACATAACTATGCATACAACATGCATAAATTATATGTTCATAGTCAAATTTATGCATATGTCCAATATATTTTATGCCTCAGACCTAAAGTCATACATTCAATTTAGTCTTGTCAAATTTCGCATCATTCATTATTTATCCCAAAATTTGCGTTCATACGTTCATCTCTTATGAGATTAGGCACAGGCTCGTGGTAGCCTGGCTATAAAAACAGAAAAGAAGAAAAGGGATACAGAATAGTCACAGAAAAACAAATCTGTCAGAAGAGAATATATATACAATCTCAGATTCAGAATTAAAAACATATCAAAATTATAATTAACGTTTATAGCGGAAAATAACTGTACTTGCCTTGATTGGATTAAAGAAAGAACTTTAACTTGTTGTAGAATCTTTGCAGAAACTTTAATCTCTAGTTTGAATTGAGTTGCTTAGGTTGATGTTGATTATCTTCTAGTTTTAATTCCAGCAGAGCAGCGACGCCATTTTTTTATTTTTTTATTAGAAGAAGAGAGCAATGGAGGCTAGAGAATTGTGCAAGAAACCTAGGTAGAGTCTAGGGTCATTTTTATAGAGTTTATGAACTGATGAGGACCATCGATGTTGCTTGGATTGATCGTAGCCATTCATTCGAAAGAGAGACCAATTAGAGCCTGCCACCTAGCCCTAATGACAAAGCATGCTTCTGAAAATCGACCAACACAGACTAGGCCAGCCAGGGTGGACTGGGTTCGACCTGGGTCTGGACCAGGTCGACAGCCCTGTCGACAGCCCTGTCGACCTGGCTAGACCAGGTCGACAGCCCAGTCGACCTGGGTGTCTTAGGCGGGACTTTTCCCGCCCTGGCCAATTGGGCCCGATTTTTAATTTTAAACTTGATTCAGAAACTTCCGGAGGCTATATCTTCTTCCTACGGACTCCGTTTTTCGAAAACTCGGACTCTATTTCGCGTATTTTTCCGAGACGAACGCAATGGCTTATCCCGTTTCCCTTAGTTCTTTGATTTCAAATTAATTATACTTTAATTTGTTAATTCCACAGTTATAGAATACACTGGGTGTTACATTTATCTTGTAATTAGTGAATTTTAGCATTAAATAAATTCAGGGTGTTACATTAGACTTTGGAGGTACATGGGAAGAGCATCTTCCATTGGTGGAGTTCGCGTATAACAATAAATTTTAGTCTAGCACTGGCATGGAACCTTTCGAATCTCTTTATGGAAGGCCTTGTCATTCACCTACATGTTGGTGGGAGTCTACATATAAGATCTTACTTGGGCCTGATATGATTAGAGAGTGTAACAACCCGTATTTCAATAACATGTTAAAACGAGAATCAAGGCAGAATTTAATTTTAAATTCTGAATCAAGTAAAACGGGCTATGCCATTGCGTTCGTCTCGGAAAAATACGCGAAATAGAGTCCGAGTTTTCGAAAATCGGAGTCCGTATGACCCGGTTAAGGCCCAAAGAAGTTTTCGGGAAATTTGAATTTCGAAACATGCAGAAATGGGGCCAGGCGGGAAAATTCCCGCCCAGACAAGTCGACAGGCATGTCGACAGGCATGTCGACAGGCATGTCGATAGGGCTGTCGACTTGCCCTGTCGGCTGATTCTGATCTTGTGCACCTATTTTCTATCTTGGCTTGGTTTTTGGGCCTGGTTTGAAATCTGACGGTTCAGGTTGGTCCTAGGGTTAATCTAAGGGTCTAAAACTATCCTAATCTCTATAAAAAGACCCTAAACCTACCACTAAACCCTCATTATTCACTCATGTAACTAAACTATGGCCAAATTTCTACTCTCATGGCCTCCATCTCAAATTCCTAGAGCCTATGCATTCAAATCGGGTTCAAATCAAAAGATGCAAGCTTGCTACACCAAAGAGAGGCAAAATCAACGTTGCTATGCGAGTTCCATGACGATTCTTCAACAAAGGAGGCACCTTTCTTAGCCAAGATGATTCATTCTTCTTTCCTTAGGCCTAACTATGTAAGTTCTAGCTACTTTTAGATGGAAACGGTAGTTTTGATAATGACATGGGATAAAATGAGGCTAAACATGATTATGCGAACCTATATGAACCTTACCATGCCTCTTGTGTTCATATTTATGATCTTAGGCCTTGTGAGTGACTTAATCATGCCTCTCATGCTATGCATAACCTATTTTAACTTGCAAGTTTGGATCTTTATACATGAAATGCTAGCATGAACCTTTAGGAACCACTTTACTTGTGAAACATTGGCTAAGACAAGATTTTGGGGCTTATGCATGTTTATGAACCCAAACCCCTATGCTAACATGCAAGTTTGTGGCCAAACCCTTTATGAGATTATGCATGCTCGTGGCCAATCCCCTCTTTTAAGTTGTGCATGTTTATGGCCAAACCTTTTTGATAATATACATGTTTGTGGCCAAATTACCTTATGACACTATGCATGTTTATGGCCAATCCCTTTATGATGTTATGCATGTGGAAGCCAAGCCCTTTTTGGCATCATGCATGTATTGAGACCAATATGTGACATAGTATCCTTACTATGTTGACTCGCTTTGCTTGCGTTGGGAAAACACGATTTTGGGTAGTTAGATAAACATGAACATGTCGCAAAATCTTAACTTGAATATGACATGTGTTTATACTTGAAAATATGACTTGAAAGATAACATGGAGGTTGGCATGTAAGTATGCATAAAAACATGAGCTTGGGAATTTACCTATTAAGTTAGGTTTACCCTTTGGGAATTTACCTATTAAGTTAGGTCTACCCAAATGCTTGAAAACTTGTAACATGTTTTGGAAACATGATGAACTTAGATAATATAAGTATGGCCAACTCGAGGTTGGGTTGAGTTTGCAACGTAAGACTACCCGGAACCGACCGGCCTAACTAGTAGTTGCAAACAATAGGACCCAATGTGAGAAGTTGGTCATGTCGCGCTTAAGACCCGAGGTTAGACTAGGTTGTGGTGTAAATCTACCCGGACCCGCCCGGCTTAACTAGTAACCACAACAAGGTCTAATGTGAGAGGTTGAGGGTGCATTAATTAAATTAATGCCACATAATAGGGTTAAGTTAATTTGATTAATGAGGCTTAACCAAATATGATATGGACAAATGGGTTAAGTAATTTGATTAGGCTAATGATACTTAACAAAACATGATAAGCTTGGGTAGGTTAAGTAACTTGATTTGCCTAATGACACTTGACCATTTTTATACAACTAGTGGACGGGATTAAGTTAACCAACACTTAATCAATCCAACACGATAACGTGGTAAGGTTAAGAAAATTTTCTTAATGACACTTAACCGTATAATACAGTTAATGGATGGGGTTAAGATTAGGCTTAACTAATCTAAACATGGTAATCGGATGGGGTTAAGTTAGCCTAGACTTAGTTAATCCAACTTGGTAATTTAATGGGGTTAAGTTAAACACTTAACTAATTTAACACGATGATTTGATGAGGCTAAGTGACCTATACTTAACCAATCTAACTCGTTAATTTGATGAGGTTAAGTTAATCTATACTTAACCAATCTAACGTGAAAACATGATAAGGCTAAGTCACGAATCACTTGAATACGCTTGACCGATTTGATGACAAGGTCAAGTTAATTTATATAATTAACCAATCTAAAATGATAATTAGACGAGGTTAAGTCATGGATTCCTTGATATACTTAACCAACTTGACACATGGTTTGTAGGGTTAAGTCTTGGACTTGTATACTTAGCCAATTTTGACATGGTTTGTAGACGGGCTAAGTTATGAACTTAAGTGACACTTAACCCATTAGATAAACCCTAATTCGGAGGATTAGGTAAATAACCATAGTTAACAAGGATTATGGAAATAAGGCTAAGTGGTAAACCTTAGTTAAGGGAAACTAAGTAATAATTCTTAGTCAAGGAAATTTGGACCACTTCTTAGATAGATGAGTGACCCGATACGGTAGGTCATCGTTTAAGTATACGCGTAGGAGCAGGCTATCTGATTTAGATAAAGGCTCCAGCGAACTGGGTAACGAAGCAGCGGCTTCGGGGAACGTGAGGATATTCTTGGTATCCCTCTGTGAGGTCGCAGATGATCATCCTGGGCTCACAAGAGGTTAAGGTCTGCGTTAGAAGAACCAAGAATATGCCTTGGTTGCTATGCGAGCGACCTAAAGACTGGGGTGGATAGCAGTGAGTCGATGAATACATAAGGTGCCCGAGATAGCAAGTTCGTCGATCATCTACCATCTTGAGTCAAGCGTGTACGTACGGAAAGGCAGGGAACACCCAACAGACCATAATTGCTATCTAATTATGGGTGAGGTAGGCCGTTGGATGTAGGCTGGCCGGAGTGTAGTTCTCATGCAAGATTTTCTCTTGTGTTGCCTTTCACTAGTTGAGGGAGGGGTCTCGTGGGACCATAGCCACGTGTAGGAAAGCAGACCTTAGTATCTGCATCGGCAGATAAATCTAAAGCTCCCGACCGAGTCCTGTATTTCTTGTTTTGCCCTGTGACAGGACTCGGATGGCACGATGTGATACATGTGCATACAGTTATAGAAAAACGATTCACGATGAATGCGTGGGAAAAAGGGCGCGGTTGAGGGTTAGCGTAATCCCTAGTGGCCTAGGTGGTTTAACCCAAACCGAAATACGAAAGCGTGCAATAGGTAAGCGTAATCCCTAGTGGTGCTAGGTGGCGTAAGTCCTAGTAGTTCAAACGATGATTCATATGGAAGAGCCTAGCTAGAACAAGGGTGACAGTCCAAACGATTTCAAGGATAATACGACATGAGGAAGCCCGTACGAGGTACGGCAAAGGACTGAACTTATATACATGGAAAGAAACATGCGAGTTGAGTAACCTATATATGCGATATATTAGGTTGACATGGACCATTACACGACTTTGAGTAAGGGACATTCATGGTTAACACATAACAAGGTTGGGATACTAGTACGAGAGGTGCAGAGCAGATATACATGTTAGAACCAGGAAAAATATACATAATAGATACCGTGGGATATTAGACGGGGTAGATACCTTGGGATAGTATACTTGATAGAAACCTGACGATGTGATACCTTGATTTATCATGACACCGTGGTTTATCACGATACCTTAGTTTAGCTTGCTACAGTAGTTCAGCCTATTACCCCGATTTAGTTTATCTATCTTGTAGTCATCTTTATGTTTACTTTCAGTTTATGCATGTCATGTTACCTTTACCTGTTTTATACTGGAAGTAGATAGGACTTACTCAGTCTTTTTGACTGACCCGTTTTGTTTCGCCTCTTTTCTTCCGTTCCCCCCCCCCCAGGTTTCAGGGAGGAAACAATGCTGTTTAGTTCGGACTTCTTCTGCTTGAAGGTCATCATGGATGGCTTGGACTTCTCTTGGCTATGGCTACTTTACTCTTTTTTATTGGGGAATAATTTATGAAAAAGGTTTCATGCTTCTTTATTTCGGCAAGACAGGTTTTGATGTACTCTGAGGTAAAAAGGCTTTTGACCTCATTTATTAATGTTATGAAAGTTTGATTTTACTTCCGCTATTTATATATGTTCTGTCTTGTGATATTTCTGTGCATGTTTACCAATAATGCCCCTCTAAAGCTAGTGCATTCCTTTGCGAGTGACCCTAGCGGAGGCGGGGTGTTACAGAGAGACTTCGGAAAAGATCGATTTGATTCGAAGGAGGATGAAGACGGCGCAAGATAGGCAGAAATCTTATGCGGACAAGAGGAGGATAGATCTTGAATTTGAAATTGGTGACATGGTCTTTGTCAAGGTGTCTCCATTACAGAACGTCGTTCGCTTTGGGTCCGTTGGGAAGTTAGCACCAATGTTCGTAGGGCCGTTTTCTATTAAGGAGAGGATTGGGCAGATGGCATATAGAGTGGAGTTGCCCGAGAGACTTAGTGGCGCGCACAATGTATTCCATGTGTCACATTTGAGGAAGTGCTTGCACGAGACCGCGGAAGTGGTAGAGCCGACCTTGCTTAGAGAGGTGGAGAAAGAGCGTGATGCGACGATTCAGCGAGCTCCTACGTGCATTCTTGGGTCGGAGGTTAAGAAGTTGAGGAATCGAGAGGTCAAGCTAGTCAAAGTGCAATGAGGAGATGATGAAAGCAACGCTACTTGGGAGACGGAAGAGAGGATGCATTCATTATACCTTTTTCTTTTCGAGGGTATGTCTTTTAGTTTATCCTTTATCGCTTACCTTATACTTATCTTATCTTTAGTATGTCCTCTCGTTAGTACCTTCGACCTTTAGATAGGGTAGTCCAATGATTGAAACATGTGTTTGAGACATGTTATGTATGATGGATGCATGTGGATGCAAGTGTTTGCTAGTGGTTGCTCGGGGATGCATATACACACACTTTAGGCACTAGATCGGCTCAGTCACTTCATATTGCATATTACATATAAATGTGTGTGCATATTTAAGCTAGTGGATGTATAATGGTTGTGCTATTATATGGATGTTGCATTTTGGTGAATGGTTGTGCACACATGTAGAAATAATATGTATCGATAGGGTTCTTTTGCATACATAATGGACGCATGGCACTATCATGGTTTATATTAAGGAGGTCAACTGAATCAGTTTAACGCTTGATTTTGCATTAGATGAGGAACATATACACACACTTTTTGCATATGTTCATACAGCATTAGAAATTCTATAAGGACAATGGATGCATGTGTTTGATGGTTCAGTAGATGGTTGTTTGGATGTTAGGATATGCATTCTCCTTTACTTGGAGATTTCGGGGGCGAAATACTTTAAGGAGGGGAGAATGTAACAACTCGGATTTTTGAATAATCGAATTAAGTAAATTAAATAATAAATGTTTAGCATTGTTCTAAGGTTTGTAAGCAAAAGACTTAGTAGCTCATTTGGTTGGAACATGTGACTTGCATACAAGAGGTGCAGAGTTCGATCCCCGCCAACGCCATAATTTTTTTAGGGGAATGGCTAAAAAGCGGCTTAGTGTGAACGTGGTTCAAAAAGTAGTTTAGTGTGAAAATGGTTAATTAGGAAGATAGAAATATATATATATATATAATAAAATAAAATTCAACCTAAAATTTAAGAAAAAAATTCAAAACAGCGGAAGCGGGAAGGCAAAACACTAAACCGACCTATTTTATGGGTCGACCCGAGACCCGCTGGGTCGACCCCAGGCCTGCTGGGTCGACCCCAGGGCCGACTCAGGAGGTTTGGAATTGGTCCCGTCGGCCCTAAATGTTCTATGACAAAATTTTATGTTTTAGGGCTTAGGTGGCGATTTCTGGTTGGTCTGTTGACATCATTTCTTGGTTTCTAAGGCCTAGATGGATTCTAGAGTGATCCGACGGCTTAACTTAATTCAAAGCTCTATAAAAAGACCCATAGACTCAAACCCTAAATCAGAATAAAAACTAAAACTATGGCCGTCTAGTTGTCGTCTTGAACCCTAGAGTGTCCGCCACCAATTAGAGAGAAATAACAGCAAATCAAATAAGTTCTATTCAACCCTAACAACGAATATTCTTCAAAGGAAAGCTAATTCAACTTCAAAAATCAGAATTCAGAACTCAAGACTGCCTTTGAGTTGTGAGTTCGATAGTTTTAATAAAATAATTAGAAATTTAATTGGATTAAATTATGATGCGGATTGTATGGATGTGATGTGAATTATTGATCACATGTTGTAATTATGTTGTAGAATCGTGTTGAAATCTCTATGACGTTATGTTGTGATGCTATCATTTATGATGTAAAATTATGTTGCTATCTTCTATGTTGTAATTTTATATATAACCAAATCATCAGGTTTCATATGCTAGTTTGGTGATGTTGATTCATATGATAAATCATATGTATGCAAGTTTAGATTTTTATTTAAACATGAATCATATACAAGTAGGGTAAAATTATATGTGACCTTACATGGTTATGACATCTAGTTTATGTGAAAATTTGATTAAAAGTTAGGCTATGACATGGGTGAGTTATATGCTAAATTCTACATGATATTTTACATGTTAGATGCCAGTTTACACCATTGTTATGATGCATAATTCACATATGCAAGTTTCTATAAATATATGAGTTTGGGTTATGAATCATGTTATGCAAGTTTAGGGTTATTGCCTATGCAAATTTACACCTTTAGATGTGGATCTATGACAAACATGATTTATGCAAGTTCACACCTTTAGATTTGGATCCATGACATATGTTGTTTATGCAAGTTGTAACTTTGGCCTATGCAAGTTTTAGATGTAGAACATCATTCACATATTCAAGTTCATCCCTATGTTTATATCTATGTTTTCGTTATGTGTACATTGTGATGTTTTCTCTTTATTCCATGAGTTAGAATATTCGAGTCTAACGTTTATTTTACGTTAAATGAACAAACGTACAATGTGGGGTAAAGGGGATAATATTAAAAAGATTTAATTGGCATAAATGCCTTAAAAGCCATAAAATATAATTGTGGTGAAAATTGGTATAATTTTGCATACCATAAATGGATGGACATAATTGAGTCAATTATGGACATCGTTAAATTTGGAATTGATTGATAATTTGAATAGGGAAAGTATTTCAAATTTGGGGAAATGATTAATTAGGAGAAATTAATCGTCAAAGACACGAGGTTAGGCTGTTTTGTGGTGTAAGACTGCCCGGACCCTCCCGACAAATCCAGCTGCCAAAAATGAGAGTCTGATGTGAGAGGTCTTAGGCATAAGTTAAATACGTAACAATTGTAAAGACACGAGATTAGGCCCTTTTGTAGTGTAAGACTGCCCGGACCCGCCCGGCAAATCGAGTTGCTACAAATGCCAGTCTAATGTGAGATTTCTTCATGAGGTTACGGTCATAATGAATTAAAAAAAACTTAACTAGATAAACATGTAGTGGACATGAGGGGGTTAAGTGGGTGCCTTGGGTGGCATGTGGGATCTAGTGGGTGCCTTGGGTGGCATTTGGAAGTATGATTAGAAACATTTAACCAAAATTGAAACATGTAATTGAAACATGAATAAGAAATGGTTAAGTTGGATGTACTAGAGGGGACCAAGCTTAGGTGGATAGCTTGTGTCAAGTGATGGGGGCCCATTTCAACCAGTAACCCATACGTATCTTTGTGGGCTCGACCCAAGTCGAGGACGGGACACGCATACTGGGCTTGACTGTAAGAGGCCAAAACGGGTTAGCGGTGGCAACGCAAGTCCAACGGGTTCATATGCGTGTGTGGACCCGGGCTGGTAGGTAAGACGTTGTTGCATCGTGTAGGTATAAGCCGTGCACTGTTGGTTGTATTGGGTTGCCACTTTGGGGAATGATACAACCCACTGTGGGGCCAGAACGGGTATCTACGAGTTAAGGAGCCGATCGCTTAGGGGTAGTGGGTACACCTAATGGAGATAGGGGCAGGCGACACCTATGAAGGAAATTAGGAGTGCACGAAACTACCAATATCATTATTAAGTTCTGTAGGCGCGATCAACCTTAGGGTGATTATGGTGGTGCAGTATACTAGTGGTGGTGCAGTATAGCAATTATCCTATAGTGTTGGTGTATTTTAGTAATTATCTTACAATGGGTTAGGTACGCTTTTATGATATCGTTGTTCATCTTGTTTCCTTTTTTACTCTGCCATATTCAATGGTTCATGGTCATTTCCATATTTTCCAACTTATGCCTTAGCCTAGTTACTTTGTTAATTATATTGTTAAATTTATCGCACTCGCCAGACTTTATGTCTGACCCCCTTTGTTTCCTCCTCTTTCCTTCCCCCATCCCCAAGGTGCTCAGGTTGGAACTAGCACCAGTGGAGCTTGATCTTGGATTGATTTTAGAAGATTTCTTGAATTGCTGGAGTAAAGTTCAGCTTCTCTTTTATTTATGGCTATTTTGATGTTGGGGATTATGTCTTTAAATATATGTACTTTTGATAGTCAAGATGGAATTATGTACTTTGACTTTGGTTCTTGATGATGTAACCAAACATATTTACCTTCTGCTGCAATAAATAAAGTTTTAAATTTTCAAGTACTACTTTATATCTGTCTTGTTGTGATTTTCTGTTCTATATTCACTTAAAATGCTCCATGGAAGTTAATGCATTCCCTTTGAGAGTGACATTAATGGATGTGGGGTGTTACATACAAGACAAAGGGGAGAGCATGTATCATACTGTGTGGGACCCATTTCGATCAGTTACCCGGAGTAGGTATCAAATAAAGAACTCCGTACTTGGCGGAGATAAGGGCATGCTTACTGATTGATTGTAAGAGATTCAAGCGGGACGGACTGTAACACCCCGAATTTTCGAATAATCAGATTAACTAAAATTTAAGAATACTTAATTGGAAATTTGGGAATTAAGGGAAATGGGTCATTACATTGTGTTCGTCTCGGAATTCTGCTTAAGATAAAGTCCGAGTTTGCGTAAAACGGATAACGTATGAAGAAGATATGGACGAACAAAGTTTGGTAGCTAAAAAGAAAAAAGAAAAAGATTGCACTGGTACACTTGGGAAGTGCGCCAGTACAAATTTACATTGGCGCACTTTCCAAGTGCGCCCAGGCCGAGAGAAAACCTGCACAGCTTTCTTGTTTGACCCTTGCTGGCCTGGTCGGGTTCTGGTCGAATTTTTGGACTCTGCTGTGTCACTAGGGCTAACTTGTCACTTTCTGATTGGCTTCTCTTGAGATGGATGGCCTTGATTAACTCTAGATTCATCGACGGCTCTAATTAGTTTGAAACCCTATATAAACAGCCCCCTAGCCTCATTCTCTTTCCACCATTCTTCTCTAACCATATGCTGCATAATTTCATTCTTCCTCCGTTCTTATTAAATAAAATAATTGCGTCGTTACTCTGCTGGAATCAAAACATGGACTAATGCACCTTCTTCCAACCTGAATAGAATTAAAAGCTAAATCAAATCTCAAATCAAAGTTTAGAGCTACAACAACAATTAAAGAGGAATAATTCAGCATTTCTGCATCAACAACAGTTTATTACCCTTTCTTAAAACCACGAAAGGCAAGCACAGTTATTTTCCGGTATAAACTTTAATTATAATTATGACATGATTGTAGATCTGAATTTGAGGTTGTGTACGTTCTGTTCTGATATATTTTATTCTGTATCTCTTTCTTCTTTCTTTTCTATAGCCAGGCTACCACGAGCCTGCGCCACATCTCATAAGAGATTAATGCACGAACGCTGAATTTTGGGACAAATAATAATGCATAATTGGACATGAAACTGTTGCCTATGAGACTATTGCCTATGACTATAATTCATGCCTATGAGACTATTGCCTATGACTATGATTCTTGCCTATGAAACTATTGCCTATGACTATGATTCACGCCTATGAGACTGTTGCCTACGACTATGATTCATCACTATGAGACAATTTCCTATGACATTGAATAAGAAACTATTGTGATTAGTCGCCCATGACTATTGTGGTCAGTTGCCTATAACTATTGTAGTTATTTTCTAATACCTATTCCCTTCATGATGTTAGATCTCATATTTAGTATGTAACTTTGGTGGTTTGTTCCCATTCACTGTTATGTGCATCGAGCCTATTGGGTCATTATTATTATATTTGGTTCATTATTGCACGCCTATTATTTTATATCAATTCTTGTTCTTATCCCCTATTCCTTTTGTTAGGGCCATTTCATGAATATTTAGAGAACTTGTGGAAACATATTATACGGTTATTGGGCGTAGCTTAATTAAGTAAATGGGCATAGCAAATATTTTGGCATAATCTGAATTGGCTATAATAGAGAATGATTTACATGTGTATTAGTCTTGGACATAAATGGTGAACTGGAATATTAAATCTAGTTTTGACATGAACTGTAAATGGGAATATTAAGGCTAAAATTTGGGGCATATATTGTATTATGAATTATGACCTTGATTTAGGCATGTAAGTTTAGGCTAAATTTATGATTAGCCAAGATATGTAAATAGATTTTTAGATCTGCTAAATCTGTTAAATTGCCTAATCCGTTATCTTCTAAAACTGTTGAATTGCCTAAACTACTAAATCTGTTATCTGTTAAATCTGTATTGGAATGAATTAGCTATGACACGAGGTTAGGCTCTGTTTGCTGTAGAAGCCTGCTCGGAACAAACCGGCTTAACCAGCGACCGCAAACTGTCAGTCTAATGTGAGAGGTAGTAGGCATAACTAAAATATGCTTAGACATGAGGTTAGGTCTGGCTTGTGGCAGAAGTCTGCCCGGAACCGCCCGGCATATCCAGCGGCCACAAGCTACTGACCTAATGTGAGAGGTATGTGCATTAATATTTAATTAATGCAAATCTGGGATAAATATGATGTCTAAAACGTCTTGGGTGAATAGGGTTAAACCAACCAGATTGATGAATTTAACAAACCCGTTTCGTAAGTCAGTGAGCCCAATACAAAGTTAGACAATCTGTAAGTCTGTTAAGAACTGTACATCTGATCCGTTAGTCTGAAAACTCGTTAACTTGATTTTCTGATCTGTGAACTAGTTGATCTGAACTCTGTATGTCTGAACTTGTAAACAAGTTAATCTGAAATCTGTTAGTCTAGGGACACAAGGTTAGGAGGGAAATTACTTGTGTCATCTATTGTTTGGGACCCATATTAGTCAGTAATCCTTTCTGGTATCAAAACTTTGACCCAACAGTAGGTAGGGTCCGGGCACACTTACTGAACTAATTATAAGCGGTTCATTACAATAATGGCGAGGGGTGTTGATGGTGCATTCCAATTGGGTCATGTGCGTGCATGGATCCCAGTCTGCCTCTGAGGATGTAAGACGCCGTGACATCTGTAAATAGGTCTGTGCCAATTGGTTGTCACTTTAGAGAGTGATACACCCTACTGTCGGGCCGACACAGGGTATTTAGATATTAGGGAGTCGATCGCTTGGGGTATGGTTTTAGTGTACACTTAGTTCTGTCTATTTCTGTTGATACCATCTGTTTCTGTTGGGTGGTAACACCTGTCTGTTTGGGTGGTAAAGGCCCATTTACTAGTGTACACTTAATTCTACTTTCTGTTTCCGTAGGGATTAATCTGTTTTTGTTTCTGTACCTTCTGTTTGGGTGGTAAAGGCCCATTATTAGCATTTTGTTTCTGTTTGTTTCTATTGGGGTGGTAAAGGCCCATTACTAGCATTCTCTTATGTGGAAATTATTTTGTTCCCGTTTCTGTTTCACTTTAGATATTGTGGTGACACCTAATCCTATTATACTAGTATTAGTGCAGAGAAATGAAAAGTAATATTATTCTGTTTCTTCTGTTTAACCTAAGTACATTTGCTGCTCCTGTTATTATTATCTCTTATCCAGCTTATTTTCATGTCATAATTATTATTATCTGTTCATATGCTGAAAGTCACTGGACTTGCCAGACTTTATGTCTGACCTTGCTTGTTTTTGCCCCTTTTTCTTTCGTCCCCCCCCCCCCCCCAAGGTTCTCCAAGGAGGGAACACTTTAGCTTGTTCCGGATTACTTCTGCTTGAAGTACTTCGAGTGCTTAAAGTATGGCTTGACTCCTTATGGAAGCTTCTGTGGGGATTATGATTTTAAAGTTTTGTACTCTGATGATTTTCTGAACAAGACTGATATTTATGTACTTGAGTTTTTTGGTAAAGATGTAACCAAACCGATTTTTGTTATCCACTGTAATAAAGTTATAATTTCTCAAGTATTGTTTATCTATCTTGAAATTTTCTGTTCTGTTTACTAATTGCTCCACCAAAGTTAAGGCATTCCCTTTGTGACTGTCCTTAACGGAGGTGGGGTGTTACACTTGGTATCAGAGCTGAAGGTTACCAGATTGGGTAAAGTTTTTGGAAACTATTTTCAAAAAGTTTTTAAAAGGAAGTATTTTCAAAAGTAAAGCTTATTTTTGAAAAACATAATCCCCAAAAGCCATATATCTATCTTTTGATCTTTTGTTTGAATCTTTGTTTCCTTCTTTCTCCGGGGCTCCCGGCTTTCTGGGAAGTAACCTCATTGCCGCATGGTTCTGTAGGCTTGATAAGACTACGACACCGGTCAAAGGGAAATTAAGCGCCCGACTTCCAACTGTAGCCGCAGTAGTCTCACTTACCATTAATTTTTTTCGAGCTTTGTATGATTTTCCATGCAATGAAGGCCGCTTTCGAGGGACTTGTCAACGTGTTACACACAGATAGTAAAGATGACAATTAGGGAGTTTGGCTAAGGAGCACAACCCAAGGATGAGAAACTCATTGATATGGACTTGGTTCACAAAGGAGGCAAAAAGGAAACACAAAAGAGGGAAGAAAAGTCTGAAGATAAAGGAGGAGAAAAGTGTTTTACTTATGGAAGCTTGACTCATCTGAACAAGGATTGCCGAAAGAGGAAGGACACCCACTTCAACTGTGGTGAGATGGGACACTTCACTAGGGACTGTCCGAAGAAACGGGGGCAAGGACAGAGGACATGACCTACTTCGGGAAGGCAGGCGAATGCTCTCATAGTTGGTGGATAGGATAGAAGTAGGAAAATTTCAGTGGAGAGTTTAGTTTCCTTATATGATTATTAAGTTGGAACTCTTTCCGATTATGGCATTCTGATTCTGTAGTCGAGTCTCTGCATTTTAATACTAGTCTTGTTTCTGATCTGGTTATAGTCTCAAACCCTATAGGGGTTACGACTCATCTGTTGGTAGTAGGTTGGGTTTGAGGGTATCTGTGTTAGGCGTCAAGTCGATTGTAATGCATACATTATGGGTTTTTGAGGGATATGGTGGGATTTTCCCATGCTTAGTTTTCTAAGAATCAAATTTTTTGATCTGTACTAGTAGTCTGTAAGCATCTGGATATTCCTGAAAAGGTTAAGATTTCCAGTTTTGACATTGTCTAAAGAGGGTAATCCTCTGGGTGTCAATCTGATATTGGTTTCGGTCTTCGGGGCTGATACTTAGGGGAATTATTCTCTCAACCAATGTATAATGGGAACAAAGTTTTTGTTTTATCTGTACTCGCTTCCATCATTCGACTGTTTCCTATCGATCGAATCTTCGAGCTTTAGGTAGAAACTAATGGGTGTAAACATGTGTTTGAGACATGTTATGTTTGATGGTTGCAAGTGGATGCAAGTGGTTGCTAGTGGTTGCTCGTGGATGCATATACACACACTAGGCACTAGATCGGCTCGAATACACTCTCATACTACATACGGATGTGTGAGCATTTTCAATTCCTGTGGATGCAAAATGATTGACTCATCACATGGATGTTGCATATGAATGAATGGTTGTCACTCATATAAGAATGATATGTATCAAATAAGAAAATTGCATACATGTTGGACTCATGGCACTGACATAATTCACATTAAGGAGGTCAACTGAATCAGTGGACGGCATGATCTTTGCATTAGATAAGGAACATATACACACACATTTGCATATGTTCATACAACATTAGAAATTTTCTAATGACAATGGATGCTTGTGGATGATGGTTGAGTAGATGGATGATTGGATGGTAGGACACATTCTTATTAACATGAAGATTTCGGGGACGAAAACCTTTAAGTAGGAAGAATGTAACACCTAGAATTTTTGAATAATCATATTAACTAAAATTTAAGAATACTTAATTTCAAATGTGGGAAATAAGGGAAATGGGTCGTTCCATTACGTTGGTCTCGGAATTCTTCTTAAGATAGAGTCTGAGTTTGCGTAAAATGGATAACATATGAAGAAGATATGGACGAACGAAGTTTGGTGGCTAAAAAGAAAAAAAAAGATTGCACTGGCGCACTTGGGAAGGGCGCCAGTATAAATTTACATTGGCGCACTTCCCAAGTGCACCCAGGCCGAGAGAAAACCTGCACAACTTTCTGGTTTGACCCTGGCTGGCCTAGTCGGGTTCTGGCCGAATTTCTGAGCTATGATGTGTCACCAGGGCTAACTTGTCACTTTATGATTGGCTTCTCTTGAGGTGGATGGCCTTGATTAACTCTACCTTCATCGACGGCTCTAATTAGTTTGAAACCCTATATAAACAGCCCCCTAGGCCCATTCTCTTTACACCATTCTTCTCTAACCTTATGCTGCATAATTTCATTCTGCCTCCTTTCTTATTAAATAAAATAATGGCGTCGTTACTCTGCTGGAATCAAAACTTGGACTGATGCATCTTCTTCCAACCCGAATAGAATTAAAAGCTAAATCAAATCTCAAATCAAAGTTTAGAGCTACAACAACAATTAAAGAGGAATAATTCAGCATTTCTACATCAACAACAGTTTATTACCCTTTCTTAAAACCATGGAAGGCAAATATAGTTATTTTCCGATATAAACTTTAATTATAATTGTGACATGATTGTAAATCTGAATTTGAGGTTGTGCATGTTCTGTTCTGATATATTTTATTCTGTATCTCTTTCTTCTTTCTTTTCTATAACCAGGCTACCATGAGCCTGCGCCACATCTCATAAGAGATTAACGCACGAACGCTAAATTTTGGGATA
Organism: Allium sativum; assembly: GCA_030737875.1. NCBI lineage: Eukaryota > Viridiplantae > Streptophyta > Magnoliopsida > Asparagales > Amaryllidaceae > Allium > Allium sativum. The sequence goes on along the minus strand of JASFAX010000020.1, from coordinate 33,855,103 downwards.
AATAATAATGCATAATTGGACATGAAACTGTTGCCTATGAGACTATTGCCTATGACTATAATTCATGCCTATGAGACTATTGCTTATGACTATGATTCATGCCTATGAGACTATTGCCTATGACTATGATTCACGCCTATGAGACTATTGCCTATGACTATGATTCATGACTATGAGACTATTGCCTATGACATTGAATAAGAAACTATTGTGATTTGTCGCCCATGACTATTGTGGTTAGTTGCCTATAACTATTGTAGTTAGTTTCTTATGCCTATTCCCTTAATGATGTTAGATCTCATATTTAGTATGTTACTTTGCTAGTTTATTCCCATTCACTGTTATGTACATCGAGCCTATTGGGCCATTATTATTGTATTTGGTTCATTATTGCATGCCTATTCTTTTATGTCAATTCTTGTGCTTATCCCCTATTCCTTTTGTTAGGGCCATTTCATGAGTATTTAGAGAACTTGTGGAAACATGTTATACGGGGATTGGGCGCAGCTTAATTAAGTAAATCGTGCATAGCAAATATGTTGGCATAATCTGAATTAGCTATAATAGAGAACGATTTACATGTGTATTAGTCTTGCACATAAATGGTGAACTAGAATATTAAATCTAGTTTTGACATGAACTGTAAATGGGAATATTAAGGCTATAATTTGGGGCATATATTGTATTATGAATTATGACCTTGATTTAGGCATGTAAGTTTAGGCTAAATTTATGATTAGGCAAGATATGTAAATAGAGTTTTAGATCTGCTAAATCTGTTAAATTGCCTAATCCATTATCTGCTAAAACTGTTGAATTGCCTAAACTGCTAAATCTGTATTGGAATGAATTGGCTATGACACGAGGTTAGGCTTTGTTTGCGGTAGAAGCCTGCCCGGAACCAACCGGCTTAACCAGCGACTGCAAACTGTCAGTCTAATGTGAGAGGTCATAGGCATAACTAAAATATGCTTAGACACGAGGTTAGGTCTGGCTTGTGGCAGAAGTCTGCCCGGAACCGCCCGGCATATCCAGCGGCCACAAGCTACCGACCTAATGTGAGAGGTCTGTGCATTAATATTTAATTAATGCAAATATGGGATAAATATGATGTCTAAAACGTTTTGGGTGAATAGGGTTAAACCAACCGGATTGATGAATTTAACAAACCTGTTTTGTAAGTCGGTGGGCCCAATACAGAGTTAGACTATCTGTATGTCTGTTAAGAACTGTACATCTGATCCGTTAGTCCGAAAACCCGTTAACTTGATTTTCTGAACAGTGAACTAGTTGATCTGAACTCTATATGCTGAATTTGTAAACAAGTTAATCGAAAATCTGTTAGTCTGGGGACACAAGGTTAGGAGGGAAATTACTTGTGTCATCTGTTGTTTGGGACCCATATTAGTCAGTAACCCCTTCTGGTATCAAAACTTTGACCCAACAGTAGGTAGGGTCCGGCCAAGCTTACTGGACTAATTATAAGTGGTTCGTTCTGATAATGGCGAGGGGTGATGATGGTGCGTTCCAACTGTGTCATATGCGTGCATGGATCCCAGTCTGCCTCTGAGGATGTAAGACGCCGTGACATCTGTAAATAGGCCTGTGCCAATTGGTTGTCACTTTAGGCAGTGATACACCCTACTATGGGGCCGACACAGGGTATTTATGTATTAGGGAGCTGATCGCTTGGGGTAGGGTTTTAGGATACACTTAGTTCTGTCTGTATCTGTTGGTACCATCTGTTTCTGTTGGGTAGAAAAACATGTCTGTTTCTGCATGGTACCGTCTGTTCGGGTGGTAAATGCCCATTTACTAGTGTACACCTAATTCTATATTCTGTTTCCGTAGGGATTAATCTGTTTCTGTTTCTGTTTCTGTACCTTCTGTTCGAGTGGTAAAGGCCCATTATTAGCATTTTGTTTTTGTCTTTTACTGTTGGGGAGGTAAAGGCCCATTACTAGCATTCTCTTTTGTGGAAATTATTCTGTTCCCGTTTCTGTTCAGTTTAGACATTGGGGTGACACCTAATCCTTTTATACTAGTATTAGTGCAGAGAAATGAAAAGTAATATTATTATGTTTCTTCTGTTTAACCTAAGTACATATGCTGCTCCTGTTACTGTTATCTCTTATCCAGCTTATTTTCATGTCATAATTATTATTATCTGTTCATATGATGAAAGTCACTGGACTTGCCAGACTTTCTTTCTAACCTTGCTTGTTTTCGCCCCTTTTTCTTCCGTTTCCCCCCAGGTTTTCCAAGGAGGGAACACTTTAGCTTGATCCGTATTTCTTCTGCTTGAAGTACTTAGAGTGCTTAAAGTATGGCTTGACTCCTTATGGCAGCTTCTGTGGGGATTATTATTTTAAAGTTTTGTACTCTGATGATTTTCTGAAAAAGACTTATATTTATGTACTTGAGTTTTTGGTAAAGATGTAACCAAACTGATTTCTGTTTTCTACTGTAATAAATTTATAATTTCTCAAGTATTGTTTATCTGTCTTGAAATTTTCTCTTCTGTTTACTAAAATGCTCCACCAAAGTTAAGGCATTTCCTTTGTGAGTGTCCTTAACGGAGGTGGGGTGTTACACGGACTGTCTTGACGGCGCAAACAGACCAGGGACATGTGTGTGCATGGGCCGAGCAGAGGGGGCTAAGACGACCGTGACACTAGTAGATATGGTTATGCGCCTCTTGGGTTGCCAGTTAAGGAATTGATGCCTCCTACTATGGGGACAGCACAAGGTGTCTACGAAATAAGGAGCCGATCGATAAGGGCAGTGGTTAGGGTATACTCGGACGTATACCCTAAGTTTACCAATTTATTGTGGAAAGGATCGTCTAACTTTATTTATACTAGTAATAGTGCAGAGTAGTCAATAGTGAAGTATGTGTACACCTTGCCTTATCTGCCTTGCTACACCTGCCATTTATATAGTGACCTCTCAAACCCACTTTATGCCTGTCATGTTCACCATTATTTATTTACTGGCTAAAAGTAACTAGATTCGCCATACTTTACGTACGACCCCTTTATTTTCTCCTCTCTCTTCCGTCCCCCTCCCTCCTCCCCCCTAAAGGTTCTCAGGGAGGAAACACCCAGACTTAGTCAGGACTTGGATATTACCTTGCTGGAAGCTACTTCCGGAGTATGCCTCAAGTCTTTGTCTCTACCATGGCTTACTCTTTTAGTTAGGGAATAATGTTTTTCTTTGATACCTATGTAATCTGATGGTGCAAGGCAGAAGTATTTTGTTGTAATGGTTTTTATGACTTACGGTATATTAAACTACCGTATTATGTTTTGTATTGAAATAAAAATTTGAAATTTCCGCTGCTATCTTATTTATATCTGTCTTGTAATTATTATGTGTCTGTTTACCTACAACACTTCACGAAACTTATTGCATTCCCTTAGTAAGTGACATTAACGGACTGGCGGTGTCACACTTGGTATCAGAGATGGCAGTTACCAAATTAGATGAAAGTTTTGAAAAATATTTTTCAAAAAAGGTTTTAAAAGAAAGTAATTTCAAATAGAAAAGTATGTTTTGAAAATATTCCCCAAGAATCCATATGTATTATCCTTCGATCCCTTATCTAAAATTCTTCCTTTTCCCTTTTTCAGCATGTTTGGGGATCAAAACATCCCTAATATCCTAGAGGGCGTCCCGATGGTTCCGGAGATATTTGGCGGCCACAGCGCCTGCTGAAGGCCAGAGAGATGCTCCTCCTCCTATTGCCCCAGTCATTCCTCTTCCTCCTCCCCATCCAAGAGAAGATAACTTCGCAAAAATCTATAAGGACATCCATGCTATGGGAGCGAAGCCATTCTATGGGAATGAGGCATTTGATGAAGCTCGGAATTGGCTTAATGAGACCGAGGACTTATTCATAATCTTTGAAGTGGAGTACCGAAGAAAGATTCGGTTAGCTGCTTGGCTGTTAAAACACAAAGCCTCATTTTGGTGGGAAGTCACCCCTGCTGGACATGTAGTGGAAACCTGGGAAGATTTCAGACAGAGGTTCTAGATGAAATTTTATTCCCAAGCTGAGCGAAGCATACAGATGGAGAGGTTCTTAGCGCTCAGTCAAGGGAACTCGACGGTGAAGGCGTATGTGAACAAGTTCAACCAGCTGGCAAGGTTAGGAATAGAGTTGGTAGATACACCACACAAAAAGGCATTACGATTTGCTAAAGGACTGAATGAGCCTCTAGATGGTCTTGCTATATCCTATATTCCTAAGGGAGCCACCTTTGAATGGCTTGGTGATATGGCCCTAATGCATGAAGAGGACAAGGGAGAGAAGAAGGAAGCAAAGACTTACGGGACATCATAGAACAGGAAGGTGTGGCCCAAGAAAGGGCAACAGCAACAGCAGCCACAACAACAGCCAAAGAAAGGAGGGGAAGATGTCGAAGGCAAGAATAAGAGGAAATGTCACAATTGTAGGAAGGAAGGTAACTTGATCAAGGACTGTAAGAGAAGGAAGGGCAATTGCTTTAATTATGGAGAGGTTGGACACTTCTCTAAGGAGTGCCCGAAGAAACAGGGACAGGGTCAGAGGGCAGGAACTCTTGGATAGTAGGAGCATGCTCTCGCCGTCAGTGCTCCAGAAAGAGGTAGATAAATTTCCGCAGAAAGTTTAGTTTCTCTTTCAAACCATCCAGTTAGAACGCTTTTTGATTCTGGTGCTTCACACTTGTTTATATCTAGTTCCGTGGTTGAATCTCTTCACTTAGTTACTTGTATTATAGAAGATGCCATGGCTATTTCAAACCCCATTAGTGGTTCGGCTCATTCGTCGATGATTTGTAGGTGTTTGAAATTATCTGTTTAGGCGTCGAGTTTGAATGTGACACGTATGTGCTCGGGTTTATGGGCTATGGGTTGATTCTAGGAATGGATTGGCTTACCACATATGCAGCCGTTTTAGAATGTGAAAGGAGGGTTGTTAGGCTCCCTAGTTGACATGGGAGGACCTTCGAACCCCCAAGGGTCTATTTTGCTTAGCTTCCTAGACTCTTTAGATGCATCCATAGAGGACTTGCAATCTGTTCCGGTGGTTCACGATTACTCCGATGTTTTTGATGAAGTACATGGTTTACCTCCAAGGCGCAAGATCGACTTCCGCAAATATCTGGTGGACAATGCAAAGCCAGTTGCGTTACTAGTACTACATGGCTCCAAGGGAAAGGAGGGAGCTGAGTAAGCAAGTAGGGGAGCTAATTGGGAAACGGTTCATCAGACGAAGCATATCTGAATGAGGTGCTCCAGTAGAATTCGCAACTAAAGAAGATGGATCACTTCGTCTGTGTGTTGAATATAAAGAATTAAATAAGCTCACCAAAATGAATAGGCACCCACTTCGAAGAATTGATTATTTATTTGATCAGCTCGTTGGTGACTCAGTATTTTCTCAATCGGACTAGGCTACAGGGTTCCATCAATTGAGAGTGGCTAAGGATCGCATATATAAGACTGCTTTCAGAAATCAGTATGGTTTCTTTGAATGGCTAGCGATGCCTTTTGGGCTGAAAAATGCACCAGACTATATTGTTGATTTGTTGAGTAGGGTGTTTCGGGAATTCCTTAACAAATTCGTCATAGTCTTCGTTGATGATATTTTGATCTTCTCCAAGAATGGAGAAAAGCATGCCCAACATCTGAGGGAAGTTTTGAAAAATCTCTGTGACCACCAGCTAAAAGCAAAGTTCTCCAAATGCCATTTCTGGAGAAATCAGGTAAGATTCTTGGGGCATGTAGTCTCCAAAGAAGGGATAGCTGTAGATCCCGCGAAGCTGGTTGCAGTGTAAGATTGGCAGATTCCTAAAAGCGCAACCGAGGAGAGAAGCTTTGTTGGATTGGCAGGTTAATAAAGGAAGTTCATTAAGGACTTCTGGAAGATACCAGCCCCTCTCACTAGGCTGACGAAGAAGAATTTGGTGTTTTCATGGGCTATACACTTTGATGTTGCTTTCCAACGGCTGAAAAGGGCTCTGACAACAGCCCTAGTCCTAACCTTGCCCGATGGAAGTAAAGTGTTTACTGTTTACATCGATGCATGCGGTATAGGGATTGGTGCGGTGCTGATGCAAGAAGGGAAAGTAATATGTTATCGGGGTAGGCAGTTGAGAGTTCATGAAATGAACTACCCCCCATGATCTTGAACTAGTTGCCATAGTATTTGCATTGAAGATGTGGCGTCTTTATTTATTGGGAGAAAGATTCGAGTTGTACACCGATCAAAATTCTCTCAAGTGCATATTCTCTCAGAAGGATCTCGACTTAAGGCAACAACGGTGGACGGAATTCTTAGCTTCGTTCGATTTTGAGATTTCTTATACCCTTGGCAAGGGTATTGTGGTTGTAGAAGCACTAAGTTGGTAGAGGACGGCTCTGATTCCTTTGTTTGTGGAAAGAGAGAATGTGGAGTTCATATCATCTTTTTATTTTAGACCGTCCATCAAAGTATTGCCCGATTTATTTGCATCCTTGGAGATACAACTGACTCTTGTGGAGAAGATAGGAGCTTCGCAACAAGGTGACCCACAGATTCTAGACATTATGGACAAGCTCATAAGAGGGAGACTTCTAGTCACCTTAGTAGATATGCCATAAATGAAAAGGGGTGGTTGCGACGAGATGGAAGGCTTTGTGTTCCTCAGCCTGGAAGCTCGATAAAAGCAATCCTAAAAGAAGCCCACCGTTCTAAGATGACTATTCATCCATGCGACGACAAGATGTATAGAAACATGAAAAGGGTTTTCTTTTAGGATGGGACGAAGAAGGACGTGGCTGAATTTGTCTCTCGATGCTTGGTTTGTCAGCAAGTCAAGGCTGAGCAAAAGAAGCCATGCGGATTGCTTCATCCGTTGGAAGTGCCGCAGGGGAAATGGAAGAGCATCTCGATGGATTTAGTTGATGGGTTTCCTAGATCAAAGAAAGGCAATACCAGTGTTTGGGTGGTATTAGATAGACTCACTAAGAGCGCTCACTTAATTCCAGTCAAGAGCAAAAGTACGACATAGTGGTTGGTAGCAATTTATGTTCGTGAGATAGTTCGCCTCAATGTAGTACCTTCCAACATAGTAAGCGATCGTGACCCCATCATTACCACTGAGTCTTGGAGAATTTTGCAAGAGGCATTAGGTACACAGTAGCACTTAAGCACCGCTTATCATCCTCAGACAGATGGGCAGTAGGAGAGGGTGAACAAGATTCTTGAAGATCTTTTGTGACTGTATATCCTTAAACTTTGGAGGGACTTGGGAAGGGCATCTTCCATTGGTGGAGTTTGCCTATAATAACATCTATCAGGCCAGCATCGGCATGGCACCCTTTGAAGCATTATATGGGCGCCATTGTAGATCACCGACTTGTTGGTGGGAATTTACAAAAAAGATTATTACTTGGACCTGATATGGTTAGAGAAAAGTCCGAAAAGATTCACCTCATTAGACGGTGGATAAAGACAGCTCAAGACAGGCAGAAATCATATGCAGACAAGAGAAGGAATGACATTGAATTCGAAGTGGGAGACTTGGTTTTTATCAAAGTATCACCTTTGAGGAATGTGGTCCGCTTCAGAGAAGTAGGGAAGTTGGCACCCATATTTGTTGGACCATTCCCCATAACCGAAAGGATTGGCCAAATGGCCTGTAGATTAAAGCTTCCTGAAAATCTATCTGGCGTTCATGGTGTTTCCCATGTTTCTCATCTGCGGAAGTGCTTACGTAACACTACGGAAGTTGTTGTGCCAAGTATATTGGAAGAGGTAGAGGTGGAAAGGGAGGCAACATTTAGGCGAGTTCCTTCCCATATTCTGTGATCCGATGTTAAGAAGCTTCACAATAAAGAGATTAAGTTGCTAAAGGTTCAATAGGGAGATGACCCAGAGGATGCGACTTGGGAAATCGAAGAAAATATTTGTGCTTTGTACCCTTTTCTCTTCGAGGGTATGATCTTAACTCATTTTCCAGTACTTGTTTCTATCATTTGAGTATGTCTTATTTGTAGTATTTTCGACCATTAGATAGGAGTCCTATGGATGAAAACATGTGTTTGAAACATGTTATATTTGATGGATGCTAGTGGATGCAAGTGTTTGCTAGTGGTTGCCTGTGGACGCAAGTACACACACATCAGGCATTAGACCGGCTCAATCACTTTCATACTGCATATGGATGTGTGTTCATTTTTTTTATCGATAGAAATGGATGAGTTAGTATATGGATGTTGCATTTGGACAAATGTGTGTGCACACATATAGAACTTATATGATGTAATAGGTTTATTTGCATACATATTGGATTCATGGCACTAACATACATTGCATTTAAGAGGTCAACGGAATCAGTAGACCGCTTGATTTTCGCATTATTGTTGGGAGATATACACACACTAATCCATATATTCATATTATCATTAGAGGCTTTTAAGGACAATGGATGCTAATGGATGTTGGATGAGCAGATGGATGATGGATGGTAGGATATGCATTCTTCCCAACTTAGAGATTTCAGGGGCGAAATCCTTTGAGTAGGGGAGAATGTAACTCCCCAAATTTTAACAACATCAAAAGAGGATGAATTAAATGATAATTAAATTAACATTCGGAATTAAAGGGAAAGGACTATGCCATTGCATCCGTCTCGAAATTCTGGTCAGAATGGACATTCGATTTGCTTAAAAATTGTCAGCATATGAAAAAGTTATGAGGGTTCGAAGTTTGTTTAAGCACAAGATAAAAATATATATGTATATAAAATGAATTCCAGAGCCTTCAAAAACAATTCAGAAATCAAAATCGGGCCAAAGTCGGCTGAGCGGGAAGATTCCCACTCGTGGATGTCGACCCCCCGGGTGTCGACATGGGTGTCAACCCGCTACATGGGTGTGGACCCCCCCGGAAGGATCTAAGCAGAATTCGTTTTAATTACGTGGACTTGATTCTGGGTCTGGTTCATTGGTTCTAGGCTATAAATATGGTCCCTTATTCTCTTAGTTTCTCCATTGGAGATCATAGAGGCCATTTGCTATCAGGTTGCAAATTGAAACAGAATCAAAGTCTACTACAATCAGTTTAGCTATTCAGAATTCAGATCTCTCTCTCTCTCTCTAATTTTACTGTACCTAACACTATGAGTTTCTTGTCACTTTTAGGTTTAAATGGGTAAATGTGTATTATGAATTAGTTCTAGTTGGGTGTATGTTGTGAATCGTGAACTTATGCAAGTTTATTATGTCATTATCCCTGGATCCAATATGATTATGGACATTCTACTATGCTGACTATGTAGATCTTGACTTCTAACTATGTTGTGGGAAATGTGAATTTGTTAATTTAGATCTAATCCTTTATGCTAATCACCTTTCACCTTTTATGTTGTGGTAATCACGATATGTTGTAAACTTGACATGTGATGCCACCCTTTTAGATCTAATCATGCTACTATATCACCCTAATTTTATTAGACATCTAAATGATAAGTTTAGACCGTGTTATGTTGACATTGACATTGTAGTTGCCACAAGTTCATCAGCTCTGTGTTCACCATGTTATGATGATTACATGTCCATTCACCTTGTTGTCATGCTTATGCCAAAACTGTGCTGAAACTGTCACTTTGTCACTCCCTGTTTATTATTATGGTGAGGTTACTTTGTAGCCTCGATGACGCCAAAATACGTGTGATCACGTTAGTTAGGAAATATGGAAAAAGGGGGTTTATAATTGGCATAATTTATATAATGTTTATATAAGTTGGACATATAATTCAAATAGGGAGACATAGAAATAGTCACCTATGAAGACACAGGTAAATTTGGGTAAAAATGGCATAATTTGAATATGACTATTTACGGATATGTAATTCAAATTATTGTTGCAAAATAGGTATTGACACCTATAAAACGAAAGGACTAATTAATTAAAAATGGAATGTTAGCAATTACAATTAGGAATTGTAATTGTACTTATGACACGAGGTTAGGTTACATTGGTGGTAAAGTCTACCCGGACCCGAACGGCATATCCTGCAGCCACCAATGTTGAACCTAATGTGGGAGGTCTAAGAACATAAATACGATTTAGGCTAAGACACAAGGTTAGGCCCAACTTTGGAATAAGACTGTCCGGACCTGATCGGCATATCTAGCATCCACATGTCGCAGGCCAAATGTAGGAGGTCCAACCTAGTATGAAACCATAATTGGACATGGTAATAGAGTTGGACTACTTAACCTAATTTAATTCATAAAGATTATATTACTATGAACTTAAGTTAGGGTTAAATAATACTGGAAGAGTAGTGGGTGGGTTAAGTAAATTAGAATGGGTGGGTAATATACAGATATATAGGCCTACTGTAACAACCCATATTTTCAATAAACTGTTATAACATAAATCGAGGCAGAATTAAATTCAAAAATCTGAACCAAGGGAAACGGGCTATGCTATTGCGTTCGTCTCGGAAAAATACGCGAAATAGAGTCCGAGTTTTCGAAAATCGGAGTCAGTATGACCCTGTTAAGGCCCATTGAAGTTTTCAGAAATTTATATGCTAAAAACAGATTTAAATTTCAAATTAAAAACCAGGATTAGGGCTAATCGGGGTTAGGCGGGAAAATTCCCGCCAGGGCCCCCATGTCGACAGGCATGTCGACAGGGGTCCTATGGTGTCGACTGCCCTGTCGACAGCCCTATCGACAAGGGGTAAGCAGGCAGTTTTGCCTGGCGCGCCACTTTGATTTGGGCCTGGTCTTGTGGCTTGGTTCTAGAGAATTCCGAGATCTGACGGGCCAAAACTAACCTAGGGTTAATCCTAGGGCTAAAAACACTCTAATCTTCTATAAATATACCCCTAATCCAACCCTAAAGCCTCATTAATCAATCTAGCAACTAAAGTATGCCAAATTGAATCCTCAAATGGCCTCCACCTAAAATCCCTAGCCTCCACCTTCCTCAAAGTTTACTCCTATGAAGATATGATGATCATACAACCTTTTCTATGTTGTATGAATGCTTAATAACTTGCATACTTCATTAAGTTGCAAGTTTCATTTGCTAAGTTTGTGTTTTTGGGATTTTGCAAAAGGGTTTTCTTATTTGAAGCTTTGTTTTGGGGTTTTAAAGGGCTTCTTCATCTTATTTGGTGGATTTGTGACTTGTTTATATTTGTAAGCCCTCTTACCTTCACTTTACAAACTCTAAAGTTAATATGTGGTGAAAGTTGAGATTTATGTGAGTTTATTTGATTATGCATGCTTATGCGAACTCACTATGCCATGTTTTACATGTTTCATAAGTTATGCATGCTTATGCGAATTTACTATGCCATGTTTTACATGTTTCATAAGTTATGCATGCATATGCGAACTCACTATGCCATGTTCTACATGTTTAATGGATTATGCATGCTTATGCAAGTTCAACTTACCATGTTCTACATGTTTAATGGATTATGCATGCTTATGCAAGTTCACCTTACCATGCTATACATGTTTTATGGGTTATGCATGTTTATGCAAGTTCACCTTACCATGTTATGCAAGCTTAATGGGTTATGCATGTTTATGCAAGTTCACCTTACCATGTTATGCAAGTTTAATGGGTTATGCATGCCTATGCAAGTTCACCTTACCATGTTATGCATATTTAATAAGCTATGCATGTTTATGCGAGTTCACTATGACATGATTTGCAAGTTTAACATGTATGCATGTTATTATGATATGTGAAGTTCATCATGTATGTTATGCCAAGTTACCTTTTATACCCTTATGCGTTATGACGAATATGTAAGTGAGATAATGACGTTGGGAGGGTTTGGGTAAACTTAAAAATACATGAAACTAAAAGATTGGGAATTTACCTATTAAGTTAGGTCTACCCCTTGGGAATTTACCTATTAAGTTAGGTCTACCCAAGTATATGTTAACTTGTAAATATGTTTTAAAGTGGACATGACATTAGATAACATGATATGGCCAACTCGAGGTTAGACCTAGTTGTGGTGTAAATCTTCCCAGGTGACCACAACGTGGGGTCTAATGTGGGCAGTTGGTCATGTTGCACCATAAGACCCGAGGTTAGACCTAGACGTGGTGTAAATCTTCCCAGGTAACCACGAATGTCTAATGTGAGAGGTTGGGTGCGTTAAGTAATTAATGCCTCATGATTAGGGTTAAGTCATGGCCCACTAATACTTAACCAATAATGGGGATGCGAGGATTAGATGGGGTTAAGTGGTCACACTTAACTAATTTAATCCATGATTAGTGAGGGGTTAAAACCACACTTAACCCTCTTAGAAACCCTAGCAACGTGGTCTGTTCCAGCAGTAATCCCAGTTTGGTATCACTACAACCCTACAGCTAGGTTAGGGCGGGGCACGATTACTGGACTGATGTAAGCGACCAAAGCGACGGCTGAGTGGTACAGCGGTGCGGGTCCGGCGGGCTACGGACGTGCACGTAGTCCGATGTTCGACAAACTCGAGGCACGGGTACCAGTAGGCTTAGACTGTGCATTATTGCTTAGGTGTCTGGGGTTGACACCTTAGGGCTTGATACACCCGAAGGTGGACCCAGCATAGTCTGACTACATCCATGTGGGCCGTATGGACACCAACACTTGACGTGTTAGGTTTATAGGGAGCCGATCGACTAGACCGTTGGGCTGGACCTTATACTAAGGTCACTTCATGTTATTGGGCCAAAGTTTGGGCGAAGGGATCAAGATCTGTTTTGTGGGTTTGCTAGTACACTGTGGTGCAAAGTTTAATCTCATCTATTTGATGTCACCTTTATCTATTGCCAGTATGTTCATCTCAGTTTCCATCATGCTGTTAACTTTATTAGTTTATAGATTGATCGTAGTAGGGCTTACCAGTCTTTTTGACTGACCTGTTTTCTTTCGCTTCTTTTCTTCCGTTCCCCCCCCCCCACAGGTTCTCAGGGAGGGGTTACATCTGCTTAGTGGATCTTTGGCTTGCTTGTTTGATAGCTCATGTATGGATCTGAGCTAGCTGTGGCTTATCTTTTATTTCTGGGGATTAGTACTGATGTTTTACCATGTATTTTGTTATCACGTATCTAGACTTATGTTGTATTTTGGATCATGACATTTTGATATTATGTACTTGACTATGTCGGTTTTCTGAAATGATGATGATGGGTTTTTATCTGCTACCGCTGCTTTACTTATATTTATTTTCATATATTCTGTCTTGCGATATCTCTGTGCATGTTTACCTTCACAATAACGCCCCTCCAAAGCTAGTACATTCTAAGGAGTGATCCTAGGGGAGGTGGGGTGTTACATTTGGTATCAGAGCACAAGGTTAACAAGATTGAACAAAACTTTTGAAAAAAAAAACCCTTTTTGAAAAACTATTTTCAAAAACCTACTAAGTATTTTCCAAAATAAAGTCTAGATTATTTTAAGGCTAATCCCCAAAAGCCATTAGCGTTATCCTTCGTTCCCTTGACCTGATCTTATCTTATCTTTCATTTCAGTATGGCTGAGAATCTTGACATCCCAGATGGAGTGAACGTACCACTCTGGTATAGGAGACTTCTAGAAGCTAGGGCGGCAGCTGGTCCCGCCAACCCTACTCCCACTCCTCCTCCTGTAGTTGAGAATCCTATCCCTAATATCCCTCCTCCGGTGGTTCCTGCTCCCCCTCCTCCAGCAGTTAATATTCCCCCTCCCGTTGCTGAGGCTCCTCTTCCTCCTCCTCCCCCTCAGCATCCTCAGATTGAGTTTACAAAGGTTTGTAAAGACTTCAAGGCAATGGGAGGCAAGAATTTCCTAGGCACGGAATCTTTTGTTGAAGCTAGGAATTGGCTGAAAGACACGGAGGACTTGTTTGCTATCTTTGGGATTGATGACGAGAGGAAGATCTTATTGACAGTATGGCTTTTGAAGGATGAGGCGGCCTATTGGTGGGAGGTCACCAATGGGATGAGGCCCGTTGAGACTTGGGCCGATTTGAGGGCTAGATTTGTGACCAAGTTTCTATCTTCAGCTGAGGTGAATTTACAAATGGAGAAGTTCATTGCATTAAAGCAAGGTGATATGTCTGTCAAGGAGTATGTGAACAAGTTTAATCAGCTGGCCCGTTTTGGTTTGGATATGGTAAACACCCCGGAGAAGAAGGCTCTTCGATTTGCTAGGGGGTTGAATGAGCCGCTACAGGGCTTGGCGATGTCACATATTCCGCATGGAGCTACTTTTGAGAGTTTGGTCAACATGGATCTGCTTCAGGGAGATGGAAAGAAAGAAGTCAAGTCGAGTGATACTCAAGCAAAGAAGGCTGATTCTCAAGGCAAAGGCAATCAAGGGGGTCAAAGCAGCCAGGGGAATCAGGGCAAGAACAAGAAGGGGAACAACAACAACAAAGGCAAGGGAAAGTGCAATTACTGTGGCATAGCTGGGCATTTTGCTAAGCATTGCAGGAAGAAGAAAAGGAAGCTTAGTGGTGGATGCTTTTCTTGTGGAGAGACTGGGCACTTCAGCAAAGAATGCCCAAAGAAGAAAGGACAGGCTGGACCTTCAGGAGGGCAAGTTCATGATCTCAATGCCGCTTCAGTTCCCGAGCGAGGTAGTGTTTCTGTTGAGAACCTTGTTTATATCTCTGATCTTCCAGTGCGTACCTTGTTTGATTCTGGTGCATCACATAGCTTTATTTCATCTGATCTTGTTGATAGCTTGCACCTTAGTACTAGCTTAGTGGATGATCCCGTTTGTGTTTCGAATCCCATTGTGGGTTCTGCTCATCTATCTATGATATGTGAGGATCTGAGGATTTCTATACTCAGCGTAGAGTTCTTGTGTAGTGCGTATTTTCTTGGTTTCAGGGGATACGGATTGATCTTGGGCATGGATTGGCTGTCTAGATATGGAGCCATTTTGGATTGTGAGCATAGGGTTGTAAGGCTTGTGACTCGCCTGGGCAACACCTTAGAAATTTCATGCAATCCGAAGAATCCCGTCATGTTATGCTATCTAGAATCTCTCGACTCATCAGAGGAGGCCCTTCAGTCTGTAAGGGTGGTCCGAGATTATCCAGATGTTTTTGAAGAAGTTAAGGGGTTGCCCCCTAAACGAGAGATTGACTTTCGCATCTATCTGGTAGATAATGCTAAGCCTGTTTCTTTGCCCGTTCGGCATATGGCTCCACGTGAGAGACGGGAGCTGAGCAAGCAAGTGAAAGAATTGCTTGAGAAGAACTTCATCAGAAGGAGTATATTCGAATGGGGAGTGCCTGTGGTGTTTGCAACTAAGGCAGATGGTTCTCTTCGGCTCTGTGTGGATTATAGAGAATTGAATAAGCTGACTAAGAAGAACAGACACCCGTTACCAAGGATCGATGATCTCTTTGACCAGCTTGTTGGTGCTTCTGTTTTCTCTCAGCTTGATCTTGCTACCGGATTTCATCAGCTCAGAGTAGCTGAAGATAGTATAGACAAGACTGCATTCAGAACTCCAGACGGATTCTTTGAATGGCTTGTTATGCCGTTCGGTTTGACGAATGCACCCGCGTATTTTATGGATTTGATGAGTAGGGTGTTTCGGGAGTTCTTGAATAAGTTTGTCGTGGTCTTTGTGGATGATATTCTGGTCTGCTCCAAGGATGAAGAAGAGCATGCGAGGCACCTAGTAGAGGTGATGGATACGCTCAGAGCGCATCAGTTAAAGGCCAAATTCTCCAAGTGCCATTTTTGGAAAAGGGAAGTCAGATTCCTTGGGCATATCGTATCCAAGCAAGGCTTAGCGGTGGATCCCGCTAAGGTGGTTGCAGTTCAAGATTGGAAGACTCCAAGGATTGCAACCGAGGTGAGAAGCTTTCTGGGTCTTGCGGGTTTTTACCGGAAGTTCATCAAGGACTTCGCGAAGATATCCGCTCCTCTTACTAAGTTGACGAAGAAGAACTTAGTCTTTGCTTGGGATATGGATTGTGAGCTTGCTTTTCAGAGACTCAAGAGAGCACTTACCTCAGCACCAGTTCTAGCCTTACCCGATGGTGGTAAGATATTTACCGTGTACACTGATGCTTGTGGCACGGGATTGGGCGCCGTTCTGATGCAAGAGTGCAGAGTTATATGTTTTGGTGGGAGGCAACTTAAGGTGCATGAGAGGAATTATCCCACTCATGATCTAGAGCTGGCAGCGATTGTATATGCACTCAAGGCTTGGCGTCATTATCTTCTGGGAGAGAGATTTGAGCTATATACTGATCATAAGTCTTTGAAGTATCTCTTTTCGCAGAAGGATCTGAACTTAAGGCAACAGAGATGGATGGAATTCTTGGCTTCCTATGATTTTGAGATATCCTATACCCCTGGCAAGGGGAATGTTGTAGCGGATACGTTGAGTAGGAAAAGGTTGACACTAAGTCCTCTATTTGTTGAGATGAAGAATTTAGAGTTCTTGGCGACCTTTGATTTCTCTTTGGCAATGGAGTCGGTGACCGGTTCCTTGGCATCTTTAGAGCTCAGGCCTACCCTTCTAGATCAAGTTGGGGCTTCACAAAAGGAAGACCCTCAGATAATTGAGATCATGGATAAGCTGGTTCGAGGGGAGACATCTAGTCACCTTGCTCGATATTCTATAGACGATAAGGGTTGGCTGAGGAGAGACGGAAGGCTTTGTGTTCCGATGGTAGAAGACTTGGTGAGGAAAGTTCTTGAGGAAGCACATCGCTCCAAGATGACTATACATCCAGGTGGTGATAAGATGTATAAGGACATGAAGCGCGTTTTCTTCTGGCCTGGAATGAAAAAGGATGTGGCGGAGTTTGTCTCGAGATGTGTTATTTGTCAGAGAGTAAAAGCTGAGTCGAAGAAGCCCGGTGGGCTATTACATCCGCTAGAGGTCCCGCTATGGAAGTGGGAGAGCATTTCTATGGACTTTATTGATGGGCTTCCAAGGTCCAGGAAGGGGAATACGAGCATATGGGTCATTGTGGATAGGCTCACGAAGAGTGCTCATTTTATCCCAGTGAAGAGCAAAAGGACAGCATCTGGACTAGCATCAGAATATCTTCGTGAGATAGTGCGACTACATGGAGTCCCTTCCAGCATAGTCAGTGACCGAGACCCCATCTTTACTAGTCAGTTCTGGAACAGTTTGCAGGAGGCTATGGGCACAAGGTTGAACCTGAGTACGGCCTATCACCCACAAACAGACGGCCAAACAGAAAGGGTGAATAAGGTACTTGAGGACTTGTTGAGGCTTTGCATTCTGGATTTTGGTGGTGTTTGGGAAGACCATCTTCCTCTTGTTGAGTTTGCATATAATAACAGTTATCAGGCGAGCATAGTGATGGCACCATTTGAGGCTTTATATGGGAGGCCGTGCAAGTCACCTACATGTTGGTGGGAGTCCACGGATAAGCTTATACTTGGACCCGACATGATTAGGGATACATCCGAGAAGGTCGAGTTGATTAGAAGACGGATGAAAGCGGCCCAAGACCGGTAGAAATCCTATGCTGATAAGCGGAGATCCGATTTGGAGTTTGAGGTTGGGGACAAGGTTTTCGTAAAGGTTTCTTCTTTGCGGAATGTGGTCCGATTTGGAGCTGTTGGGAAGCTAGCACCGAGATTTGTTGGACCCTTCCCTATCATAGAGAGAATTGGGAAGATGGCTTATAGAGTGCAATTGCCCGAAAAGTTGTCCGGAGTGCATAATGTCTTTCATGTCTCGCATCTCCGAAAGTGCCTGCATGAGTCCGCTGAGGTGGTTGAACCTAGCATTCTTGAAGACGTGGAAGTAGAGAAAGAAGCAACTTTAAGGAGAGCTCCGATTCGTATCTTGGGCACAGAGACCAAGAAGCTAAGGAATCATGAGGTCAGATTGGTGAAAGTTCAATGGGGTGAAGCCGAAGAGGACGCAACTTGGGAAACCGAGGAAAAGATGCGTGGGCTTTATCCATTCCTTTTTGAGGGTACACTCTCAATCTCTTTTCTTTGTTTAGCATATCTTTCTCCTTGCTATCCATGTTTATCTAGTTATCGTGCAAATCTTGTCATGAGAACCTTAGGTAGAAACCCTTTGGATGAAACATGTGTTTGAAACATGTTATGTTTGATGGTTGCAAGTGGTTGCAAGTGTTTGCAAGTGGTTACTTGTGGATGCATGATACACATTAGGCACTAGATCGGCTCACACACTCCTCATATTGCATGTGCATGAGTGTTTATGCTTATTCTTGAATGAAATTTGTATGCAATCACATGGATGTTGCATATGGATGTATGATTGAGCACGCATGTAGATATTATACATTATGTTAGGGATTTGCATACATATGGATACATTTCAC
The DNA here is from genome assembly GCA_030737875.1 of Allium sativum. NCBI lineage: Eukaryota > Viridiplantae > Streptophyta > Magnoliopsida > Asparagales > Amaryllidaceae > Allium > Allium sativum. The sequence continues at coordinate 33,836,762 of JASFAX010000020.1, read as the reverse complement.
TAACATATTTTGCATTGATCTTTGCATTAGATAGGTACATATACACACACTTCTGCATATGTTCATACAGCATTTAGAATCTTTTAAGGACAATGGTTGCTCGTGGATGATGTTTTGAGTAGATGGATGTTGGATGGTAGGATATGTTCTTCCTAACTTGAAGATTTCGGGGACGAAATCCTTTAAGGAGGGGAGAATGTAACAACCCATATTTTCAATAAACTGTTATAACATAAATCGAGGCAGAATTAAATTCAAAAATCTGAACCAAGGGAAATGGGCTATGCCATTGCGTTCGTCTCGGAAAAATACGCGGAATAGAGTCCGAGTTTTCAAAAATCGGAGTCAGTATGACCCGGTTAAGGCCCATTGAAGTTTTCAGAAATTTCTATGCTAAAAACAGATTTAAATTTCAAATTAAAAACCAGGATTAGGGCTAATCGGGGTTAGGCGGGAAAATTCCCGCCAGGGCCCCCATGTCGACAGGCATGTCGACAGGGGTCCTATGGTGTCGACTGCCCTGTCGACAGCCCTGTCGACAGGGGGTAAGCAGGCAGTTTTGCCTGGCGCGCCACTTTGATTTGGGCCTGGTCTTGTGGCTTGGTTCTAGAGAATTCCGAGATCTGACGGGCCAAAACTAACCTAGGGTTAATCCTAGGGCTAAAAACACTCTAATCTTCTATAAATATACCCCTAATCCTACCCTAAAGCCTCATTAATCAATCTAGCAACTAAACTATGCCAAATTGAATCCTCAAATGGCCTCCACCTAAAATCCCTAGCCTCCACCTTCCTCAAAGTTTACTCCTATGAAGATATGATGATCATACAACCTTTTCTATGTTGTATGAATGCTTAATAACTTGCATACTTCATTAAGTTGCAAGTTTCATTTGCTAAGTTTGTGTTTTTGGGATTTTGCAAAAGGGTTTTCTTATTTGAAGCTTTGTTTTGGGGTTTTAAAGGGCTTCTTCATCTTATTTGGTGGATTTGTGACTTGTTTATATTTGTAAGCCCTCTTACCTTCACTTTACAAACTCTAAAGTTAATATGTGGTGAAAGTTGAGATTTATGTGAGTTTATTTGATTATGCATGCTTATGCGAACTCACTATGCCATGTTTTACATGTTTCATAAGTTATGCATGCTTATGCGAATTTACTATGCCATGTTTTACATGTTTCATAAGTTATGCATGCATATGCGAACTCACTATGCCATGTTCTACATGTTTAATGGATTATGCATGCTTATGCAAGTTCAACTTACCATGTTCTACATGTTTAATGGATTATGCATGCTTATGCAAGTTCACCTTACCATGTTATACATGTTTTATGGGTTATGCATGTTTATGCAAGTTCACCTTACCATGTTATGCAAGCTTAATGGGTTATGCATGTTTATGCAAGTTCACCTTACCATGTTATGCAAGTTTAATGGGTTATGCATGCCTATGCAAGTTCACCTTACCATGTTATGCATATTTAATAAGCTATGCATGTTTATGCGAGTTCACTATGACATGATTTGCAAGTTTAACATGTATGCATGTTATTATGATATGTGAAGTTCATCATGTATGTTATGCCAACTTACCTTTTATACCCTTATGCGTTATGACGAATATGTAAGCGAGATAATGACGTTGGGAGGGTTTGGGTAAACTTAAAAATACATGAAACTAAAAGATTGGGAATTTACCTATTAAGTTAGGTCTACCCCTTGGGAATTTACCTATTAAGTTAGGTCTACCCAAGTATATGTTAACTTGTAAATATGTTTTAAAGTGGACATGACATTAGATAACATGATATGGCCAACTCGAGGTTAGACCTAGTTGTGGTGTAAATCTTCCCAGGTGACCACAACGTGGGGTCTAATGTGGGTAGTTGGTCATATTGCACCATAAGACCCGAGGTTAGACCTAGACGTGGTGTAAATCTTCCCAGGTAACCACGAATGTCTAATGAGAGAGGTTGGGTGCGTTAAGTAATTAATGCCTCATGATTAGGGTTAAGTCATGGCCCACTAATACTTAACCAATAATGGGGATGCGAGGATTAGATGTGGTTAAGTGGTCACACTTAACTAATTTAATCCATGATTAGTGAGGGGTTAAAACCACACTTAACCCTCTTAGAAACCCTAGCAACGTGGTCTGTTCCAGCAGTAATCCCAGTTTGGTATCACTACATCCCTACAGCTAGGTTAGGGCGGGGCACGATTACTGGACTGATGTAAGCGACCAAAGCGACGGCTGAGTGGTACAGCGGTGCGGGTCTGGCGGGCTACGGACGTGCACGTAGTCCGATGTTGGACAAACTCGAGGCATGGGTACCAGTAGGCTTAGACTGTGCATTATTGCTTAGGTGTCTGGGGTTGACACCTTAGGGCTTGATACACCCGAAGGTGGACCCAGCACTGTCTGACTACTTCCATGTGGGCCGTATGGACACCAACACTTGACGTGTTAGGTTTATAGGGAGCCGATCGACTAGACCGTTGTGTTGGACCTTATACTAAGGTCACTTCATGTTATTGGGCCAAAGTTTGGGCGAAGGGATCAAGATCTGTTTTGTGGGTTTGCTAGTACACTGTGGTGCAAAGTTTAATCTCATCTATGTGATGTCACCTTTATCTATTGCCAGTATGTTCATCTCAGTTTCCATCATGTTGTTAACTTTATTAGTTTATAGATTGATCTTAGTAGGGCTTACCAGTCTTTTTGACTGACCTGTTTTCTTTCGCTTCTTTTCTTCCGTTCCCCCCCCCCACAGGTTCTCAGGGAGGGGTTACATCTGCTTAGTGGGTCTTTGGCTTGCTTGTTGGATAGCTCATGTATGGATCTGAGCTAGCTGTGGCTTATCTTTTATTTCTGGGGATTAGTACTGATGTTTTACCATGTATTTTGTTATCACGTATCTAGACTTATGTTGTATTTTGGATCATGACATTTTGATATTATGTACTTGACTATGTCGGTTTTCTGAAATGATGATGATGGGTTTTTATCTGCTACCGCTGCTTTACTTATATTTATTTTCATATATTCTGTCTTGCGATATCTCTGTGCATGTTTACCTTCACAATAACGCCCCTCCAAAGCTAGTACATTCTAAGGAGTGATCCTAGGGGAGGTGGGGTGTTACACCTACAACTTAACCCAATATGGTTATCCAATTAAAGGCACCTGAAGGTATACATAGCCAGTGAAAAATAGAAAAAAGTTATGTAATTAAAGACACACTTTAGGGTGAGCATAACTGGTATAGGACTATGTAACTAAAGACACCTAGGGTTATATATAGTCAGTGAAAAACCTAGTGGGGATATAAGACAAAGGGGAGAGCTTGTATCATATTGTGTGAGACCCATTTCAATCAGTAACCCGGAGTAGGTATCAAATAAAGAACTCCGCACTAGGTGGAGATAAGGGCAAGCTTACTGATTGATTGTAAGAGATCCAAATGGAACAGACAGTGTGGATGGCGCAAACCGACAAGGGACATGTGTGTGCATATTCCGGGAAGAGGGGGCTAAGACGACCGTGACATCACTAGATATGGTTGTGCACCTCTTGGGTTGCCCCATTAGGAAGTGATACCTTATACTGTGGCGCCAACACAGGGTATTTATGGAATACGGAGCCGATCGATTACGGTAGTAGTTAGGATACACTCGGACGTATACCGTAAGTCTACCAAGTTATTGTGGAAGGGATCATCAAACTTTAGATATACTAGTAATAGTGGAGAGTAGTCATTAGTGAAGTATGTGTACACCTTACTTATCTGCCTTGTCGCACCAGCTATTTATATAGTGACCTCTCTTACCCACTTTATGCCCATCATTTACACCTTTATTTATTTATTGGCTAAAAGTAACTAGACTCGACAGACTTTATGTATGACCCCTTTGTTTTTCCCTCTCTCTTACATTCCCCCCAGGTTCTAAGAGAGGAAACACCCAGGCTTAGTCAGGACTTGAATATTATCTTGCTGGGAGCTACTTCTGGAGTATGGCTTAGGTCTTTGTCTCTGCTATGGCTTACTCTTTTTATTAGGGAATAATGTTTTTCTTTAATACCTATATACTCTGATGATGCAAGACAGAAGTATTCTATTGTAATGGTTTTATGACTTATGGTATTGTGAACTACGGTATTATGTTTTAGGTTGAAATAAAAATTTAAAATTTCCATTGCTATCTTATTTATATCTGTCTTGTAATTATTCTACGTCTGTTTACTTACAACGCTTCACGAAACTTAAAGCATTCCCTTGGGGAGTGACAATAACGGATGTGTGGTGTCACATTATGTCTAACCCTGTTGTTTCTCGCTCTTTCTTCCGTTCCACCCCCTCCCCCCCCCCCCCCACGAAGTTCTTGTCTCTATTATAGCTTAACTCTTTTTATTGGGGGAATGATGCTTTTTATTTACTTATGTACTCTGATGATGCAAGGCAGAAGTAATTTTATTGTAATGGTTTTTGTGACTTATGAAATTGTGGACCATGGTATTTTGACTTGTGTTTGAAATAAAAGTTTAAATTTTCCGCTACTGCCATATTTATATCTGCCTTGTAATTACTCTACGTCTATTTACCTATAGCGCTTCACGAAACTTAATGCATCTCCTTAGTGAGTAACACTAATGGCCATAGGGTGTTTCACTTGGCACCAGAGCTGAAGGTATTAGATTAGATAAAAGTTTTTGGAAATTATTTTCAAAAAGGTTTTAAAGGAAAGCATTTTCAAAACGAAAGTCTATTTTGAAAAGCATTCCCCAAAAAGCCATACGTATTATCCTTCGGTCCTTTATCTAAATTTCCTCCTTTTCCCCTTTTCAGCATGTTTGGGGGAAAAAACATCCCTAGTATCCCGGTGGGTGTCACATTACCCTGATGGTTCCATAGGTATTTGGAGGTCACGGCGCCTGCCGAAGGCCAAGAAAATGTTCCTTCCCAGCTACACCATTCATTCCTCCTCCTCCTCTTCCCCCTCCAAGAGCTGATAACTTTGCCAAGATCTGCAAAGACTTCCATGCTATGGGAGGAAGGCCATTCCATGGGAACGACTCATTCGTGGATGCTTGGAATTGGATTAAGGAGACAGAGGACTTATTCATAATCTTTGTAGTGGATGACCAAAGAAAAATTCAATTAGCTGCTTGGTTGTTAAAGGACGAAGCCACATTTTGGTGGGAAATCACCCAAGCTAAACGTCCGGTAGAAACTTGGGAATACTTCCGATAGAGGTTCGAAATGAAATTTCTTTCCCAAGCAGAGAGGAGCATACAGATGGAGAGGTTCTTAACACTGAAACAAGGAATTTTTACAGTGAATGAGTATGTGAACAAGTTCAACCAGCTAGCAAGGTTCGGGTTAGAGTTTGTAGACACATCGCACAAAAAGGCTTGGTGATTTGCTAAAGGGCTGAATGAGCCTCTGCATGGTTTAACCATGTCCGATATTCCAATAGGGGCTACTTTTGAAAAGCTTGTAGATATGGCTCTAATGCAAGATGAGGACAAGGGAGAGATGAAGGTAGCAAAGATTCAGGGGACATCACAGATTAAGGTGTGGCCCAAGAAGGGGCAGCAACAGCAGCAATAGCAGCAATAACAAAAGAAGGGGGAAAAGATGACAAAGGCAAGGATAAGAGAAAATGTCAGAATTGTGGAAAGGAGGGTCACTTGATCAGAAATTGTAAATTAATGAAGGTCAGTTGCTTTAATTGCGGAGAGGTCGGACACTTCTCTCAAGAGTGCCCGAAAAAACAAGGATTGCAAGGACAAGGGCAAAGAGCGGGGACTTCTGTAGGGCTGGTGCATGCTCCCGCGATCAGTGCTCCTGAAAGAGGTAGAACAATTTCCGTAAAAATTTAGTTTCTTTTTCAAATAGTCAAGTTAGAAAACTTTTTGATTCTAGCGCTTCACACTTGATTATATATAGTTCTGTGGTTGAATCTCTGCATTTGGTTACTAGTATGGTAGTAGAGCCCGTAGTTGTTTCAAACCCCATTGGTGGTTTGGCTTTTGTCGGGGTTTGAAAATATCTATGTTAGGCATCGAGTTTGAATGTGATGCGTACGTGCTAGGGTTTATGGGCTATGGGTTGATTCTAGGAATGGATTGGCTTACCACGTATGAGACCATTTTGGATTGTGAGAGGATGGCTGTTAGACTCCTGACTTATAACAGAAAGACCCTTGAAATTTCTTGTGACCTCCAAGGGTCTGTTATGCTTAGCTTCCTAGAGTCTCTAGTTGCATTCATAGTTGATTTGCTATATGTTCCAGTGGTTCAATATTATTCTGATGTTTTTGATGAGGTACGGGTATACCTCCAAGGCACGTGATCAACTTCCGCATATATCTCGTGGACAATGCAAAGCCAGTTGCATTACCAGTGCACCACATGGTTCCAAGAGAAAGGAGGGAGCTGAGTAAGCAAGTAGGGGAGCTACTTGAAAAAGGGTTTGTCAGACGAAGCATATCTGAGTGAGGTGCTCTAGTAGTATTCGCAAGTAAAGCGGATGGTTCGTCTTGTTTGTGTGTTGACTGAAGAGAGTTAAATAAGCTTACCAAGAAGAATAGGCACCCGCTTCCAAAGATTGATGATTTTTTTGATTAGCTTGTTGTTGCCTCAGTATTTTCTCATTTGGACTTGGCTGCGGGGTTCCATCAGCTAAGGTTGGCTGAGGACAGCATAGATAAGTCTATTTTCAGAACTCTAGACGGTTTCTTTGATTGGCTAGTTATGCCTTTTGGATTGACAAATGCACCCTCCTATTTTGTTAATTTGATGAGTAGGGTGTTTCGGGAGTTCCTAAACAAATTCGTTATAGTCTTCGTTGATGATGTTTTGATCTTCTCCACGAGTAAAGAAGGGCATACCCAGCATTTGGGAGAAGTTTTGAAAACTCTCCGTGACCATTAGATAAAAGCAAAGTTCTCCAAATAACATTTCTAGGGAAAGGTGGTGATATTCTTGGGCCAAGTAGTCTCCAAAGATGGGATAGCTGTAGATCCCGCGAAGTTGGTTGCAGTACAAGATTAGCAGATACCTAATACTTCAACCGAGGTGAGAAGCTTTATTGGGTTGGTAGGTTATTATAGGAAGTTCATTAAGGACTTCGCGAAGATATCAGCCCCTCTCACTGGGCTGACAAAGAAGAATTTAGCATTTTAAGGGGACATTGACTGTGACGTTGCGTTCCAACGACTAAAAATGGCTTTAACAACAGCCACAGTCCTGACCTTGCCCAATGGGAGTAAAGTTTTTACTGTTTACACTGATGCGTACGGTACAGGGCTTGGTGCAGTTCTGATGCAAGAAGAGAAAGTAATATGTTACGGGGGAAGACAGTTGAGAGTTCATGCGAAGAACTACCCCACCCATGATATAGAGCTATCTGCCAATGTATTCGCGTTAAAGATGTGGTGTCATTATTTACTTGGAGAAAAGTTCGAATTATACACTGATCATAAACCTCTCAAGTATCTATTCTCACAGAAGGATCTCAACAAAAGGAAACAACAGTGGATGGAGTTCTTAGCTTCATATGATTTTGAAATTGCTTATACCCCTGTAACACCCCATGAATTCTATGACATTAAGCTTCACAAATTAAAGTATAATTAATTCTAAATGAAAAAATTAAGGGAAATGGGTTACGCCATTGCGTTCGTCTCGGAATTCTTCTTAAGATAGAATCCAAGTTTGCGTGAATCGGACTCCGTATGACGGAGTTATGGCCTTTGGAAATTTCAGAATAAAATTTAAATTCAAACAGCTTAGTTTAAATTTCAAAATTCGAATTTCAGGTTCAAACTGGGCTGGGCAGGAAAATTCAAGCCCAGAGACCAGGTCGACCATAGGGTCGACAATGGTGTCGACCTGGCCTACCCAGGTCGACCATAGTGTCGACCTGGCCCTCCCAGGTCAACCATAGTGTCGACCTGGGTGTCGACCTGCCAGTCGACCTGTCTGTTCGACCTGGCTGGCTAGGTCTGGCTCTGGCTCGAATTTCTGTGGCTCTGTGTGTCACTAGGGATGATGTGTCACCTCTTGATTGGCTCTTTGAACTTTGGATGGCCTAGATTCCACCTGTCTTATTTTGACGGCTTAATACAAATTAAAAATCTATAAATACACCCTAAGTCTCAACTGAAAATTAACACAAAAAAATAATAAGAAAGGAGTTGTCATGCTGCTAGGGAGGAATTGAACATAGCCATCAAGAGAGAAAAGCCCAGAGACGAATCAAATTAAGAAGAAGATTAAAGTATAATCAAATTAACCAACTCAACGTTAGTCTACCCAAATGAGCACATCTCAATTTCAGAAATCAGAATCCAGAATTCAAGATTCTGCATTCGTTGTAAGTATAGTGACCTTTCAGAATATGAATAAAAACTGTGATGTGATTCGATGTAAATGAAAAATAGAATTGTGTTATTGTATTGTATAAATTCTATGCATTGTGATGGTTCTATCATGACTTGTGTATTGATGTTTGTGGCATAAATTGATTGATGCAAGCCTATTGAACAATTGTATATGAAAACAATGGCACTTGTAAGTCTGTGGCAAAAACTAGAAATTGATCCCTTTTTGTTTATGCCTATGGCATGGATTATATACATTCACTAAGTCTAAATTAAGGCTTATGAAAACACCTACATGATCCAAAACCTATGTTATCATTTTCAAGTCTATTTGCAAGTATAATTGGATCTATGTTAAGCATCGTTTGGGTTACATAAATTATGCAAGTTCATGTTTATTTGCAAGTATAATTCGATCTATGTTAAGTATCGTTTGGGTTTCATAAACTATGCAAGTTCATGTTTATTTGCAAGTATAATTGGATCTATGTTAAGTATTGTTTGGGTTTTATAAACCATGCAAGTTCATGTTGAAATAGGCTATGTGATTACATTGGACATTTTGGTGAATATACAATATGCTAGTTTTGTGGTTGATATTATGCCAAGTTCAATATGTTTAAACATGTCATCTACTTAGTTATACTTTGATTTGAATGCAAGTTCACATGACCCATATTGTATGTTATTGAATCGCTAAATTGCAAGTTCATGCGCCACACACCTTTGTGTATTACATGTTCTTGATTTCCTCTTTTTCTCACGTTTATAAAGTTGGGCTGAATTGTAATAAGCCCAACACATGTTATAATGTTGCGAATAAACGGGGGTAACAGCGTTGGGTGTAAAACATTGAAAATATATGTTGGCATGTTTGGCACATGCCAACGACAATGACATTTAAGCGGTATGAATTGATATACGCAAGAATAAAAGGTATGACATTTACATATATAATTGAGAAGTAATAAAATATGTAAATTTAGAAAAACACGATATGCTTAACCTGAGGTTCGATTGAGCTGAGATGTAAACCTGCCCGGAACCGCCGGCTATTCAGTAGTCACAACAATACCTATCCAATGTGGGTGGTTAAGCATTGAGCACAATAATGACCTGAGGTTAGACTGAGCTACGGTTAAACCTGCCCGGAACCGACCGGCATATCCAGTAACCGTAGCAATACATGTCTAATGTGAGTGGTCAGGTGCTCCTAAGAGGCTAAGGACAGATGGTAGGGTTAAGTCAACTATAACACTTAACCAAATTCAACATGTTAATAAGAATTGATGGGTGGGGTTAGGTAAATACAGACACTTAACCACTTAACATGTTTGACTAGAAAATCCTGGTAACAAGGGACCCGTTTCAGCAGTAACCCAAGTTAGGTTTCAACGGTACCCTGAAACTAGGCAGGGTGGGGCACGATTACTGGGCTGATTGTAAGCGGTCAAAACGACGGCGGTGGGTGCACAGTGCAGGTCTAACGGGGTGCGGGCGTGCACACACTCCGGAGCAGACAACCAGTGCAATGGGGACACCGGTAGTATAACCTATGCCTTCTAGAATTTGTGTCGGGGCCACCACCATGGGTCTTGATACACCCCATGGTGGGACCAGCATAGGTATCTATAATTCTTGGGGTCCGTATGACACATGTTAACGCGAGTAGGAGCCGATCTTTCGAAAATGGGGATCACTTGACCCTCACCATAGGGTGCCAGTTTGAATAAACTCAAGTAGATGCAGAGATATACTGTGGGTGCAATAGTACATTCGATTCTAAACGCCACCTCCTTAGCTTGTGACACTATCCTATTTTCAGTATATATCTATCATGTCCTTTTCTTATTCACATACTTTAGAGTTACTAGATTTACTGAAGCTTTATGTCCGACTCTATTTTCTTTTTGTCTTCTATCGTTTCGTTCACCCCCAAGGTCCACAGGGAGGAAACAGCTCAGCTCAGTCAGGCTCTTTACAAGCTCCAAGACCGTAGATGTATGAATTGGATCTCTTTTTCTCGGATTATGGCTTTGGTTATAACTATGGGGATTTTTTCACTTTATTTATGTTTTATGCTTCTTTAATAATCAAGACAGTTATGAGGTTGTAATGATGGAAGTATTTTGACACAATTATGGAATGTTTTGTTTTGAACATGTATTGATGAAATAAAAGTCTGTTTGGTTTCCGCTATTTAAAATATGTGTATTTATATCTGTCTTGAGTTTATTTGTTGCATTTTACTTATAAACCTCCACCAAAGTTAAGGCATTCCCTTTGTGAGTGACCTTAACGGAGGTGGGGTGTTTCACTTGGTATCAAAGCATAGGTTTTGCCAGATAAGATAAAAGTTTTTTGAAATTGTTTTCAAAAAGAAAGTTTAAAGAAGCATTTTTCAAGAAAAAAAAGCTTTATGTTTATAAAAAGACAAAATCTCCCAAAGCCATGTGCCCTATCTATCTCTCTCTATCCTTCGTTTTGAATTTTTCCTTTCTGTTTCAGCATGTCTGGAGACCTTAACCTCCCGGAAGGAATGCCGATTCCGGGCTGGTTTAGGAGGTACTTAGAAGCAAGGGCCAATGGCGCAGGCCCAGCAGACATCCCTCCTCCAGTGGCCGCGGTTCCTCCTCCTCCTCCTCCTCGTGGAAATGCCTTCGCAAAAACATGTAGAGACTTTAAGGCTATGGGTGGAAAAGATTTTTATGCAACAGATCCCTTTGTAGGAGCAAGAAACTGGCTAAAGGGGACTGAGGATCTGTTTGTCATCATTGGAGTAGATGACAGGCAAAAGATACAACTAGCGGTATGGTTGCTTAAGGATGAAGCTTCCTATTGGTGGGAAATTACCAATGCTCAGCGGGCGGTGGAAATATGGGAGGATTTCAGGACAAGGTTTAAGATGAAATTCCTCTCCCAAGTAGAAAGAAGCCTGCAAATAGAGAAGTTTCTGACTCTGAAACAGGGAAGCATGACGATCAGGGAATATGTTAATCAGTTTAATCAGCTAGCCAGATTTGGGCTAGACTTAGTAAACACCGAACACAAGAAGGCAATTCGCTTCATCAAGGGTTTGAATGAGCCTCTACACAGCCTTGCCATGACCCATGTATCCACAGGAGCGACTTATGAAAGGTTGGTGGACATGGCATTGGTACACGAGGAAGACCACGGCAAGAAAGAAACTAAGGTGGAAGAGAAGAAAGAGGGTCTATAAGCAAAGAAAACAGACTTCAAGAAAGGAGGGAAGAACAATAAGCCCCGTGAGAGGAGAAGGGGCAATTTCTATGGCATTGTGGGACATATATCAAAAGACTGCCGAAAAAGGAAGGCGGAGATGGGTGGTTGCTTCAATTGTGGAGAGACTGGGCACCAAGCTAAGGACAGCCCAAAGAAGAAAGGGCAAGGACAGAAAGCCGGATCCACTTCAGGGGGTCAGGTTCATGCGCTAGTGGCACCTCAGCAGGAAAGAGGTAGTAATATTTCTGTAGAAAGTCTAGTCTATCTTTATGATCATCCAGTTCGTACACTTTTTGACTCTAGCACATCACACTCTTTTATTTCATCTGCCTTAGTAGAATCTCTGCATCTAGACACTAGTATGGTAGAAGATCCCTTAGAAGTCTCAAATCCAATTGGGGGCTCCTCTTACTTGTCAATGGTTTTTTCGGTTTGAAAATCTCTATTCTCAGCGTTGAGTTTAGTTGTAATGCCTTTGTCTTGGGCTTCTCAGGATATGGTTTGATCTTAGGCATGGACTGGTTATCCAGTAATAGTGCCATTCTTGATTGTGAGAAAAGAGTAGTTAGACTCTTAACTCGGCTTGGTAACACTCTAGAAATTTCTTGTAATCCCTTGAATGTTATTATGCTTAGTTATAGAGTCGCTTGATGCTTCTGATGAGAGTTTGCAATCAGTTAGAGTAGTCTGGGAATATCCGGATGTCTTTTAGGAGGTGAAAGGCTTACCTCCGATGCGGGAAATAGACTTCCGCATATATCTTGTGGATAACGCAAAGCCTGTAGCTTTACCTGTTAGACACAGGGCTCCAAGTGAGAGAAAGGAGCTTAGTAAGCAGATTAAAGAACTTCTCGAAAAGGGGTTCATTAGACGGAGCATTTCGGAATGGGGTGCTCCAATAGTGTTCGCAACTAAAGTGGACGGTTCGCTTTGCATTTGCATCTACTATAGGGAGTTAAACAAATTGACCAAGAAAAATAGGCACCCTCTTCCCCGAATCGACGATTTGTTTGATCAGCTTGTAAGTGCGACGGTCTTCTCCCAACTTGATCTGGCAATTGGGTTCCATCAACTAAGAGTAGCTGAAGATAGTATTGATAAAACGGCGTTCAGAACCCCCAGACGGTTTCTTCGAGTGGCTTGTCATGCCTTTCGGCTTGACAAACACACCCACTTATTTCGTAGACCTAATGAGAAGGGTGTTCAGAGAATTCCTCAACAAATTTGTGGTTGTCTTCGTAGATGATATCTTAATCTTCTCAAAGAATGAGGAAGAGCATGCTCAGCATATGAAAGAAATCATGGAAACTCTTCGAGCCTATCAACTAAAAGCCAAATTCTCCAAGTGTCACTTCTGCGGAAAAGAAGTAAGATTTCTGGGGCATATAGTGTCCAAAGAGGGGTTGGCCGTGGACCCCGCGAAAGTGGTGGCAGTGCAAGATTGGAAGACACCAAGAAATGCAACCGAAGTTTGAAGCTTTCTTGGACTAGCCGGTTTTTACCGAAAGTTTATTAGTGATTTCGCGAAAATCTCAATCCCACTCACAAGGCTAACAAAGAAGAATCTAGCGTTCACTTGGGATTTGGATTTAGAGTTTTCTTTCCAACGATTAAAAAGGGCTCTCACAACAGCCCCAGTTCTGACTTTGCTAGATGGAAGCAAAATGTTCACAGTATACACAGATGCATGTGGAACGGGACTAGGCGCTGTTCTAATGCAAGAAGGAAGGGTAGTAGCTTATGGCGGAAGGCAATTGAAAGTTCATGAAAAGAACTACCCAACCCATGATCTTGAGTTAGCCGCCATTGTCTTTGCGCTTAAGTCTTGGCGCCATTATCTCCTAGATGAGAAGTTTGAATTATACACTTACCATAAATCGTTGAAATATCTCTTCTCGAAGAAGGATCTTAACTGGAGGCAGCAATGATGGATGGAGTTTCTTGCCTCGTATGACTTTGAAATTTCCTATACTCCCGGCAAAGGCAACGTAGTAGCAGACGCGTTGAGCCGAAAGAAACTGACCTTAAGCCCACTCTTCGTAGAGAGGCAAAGCTTGGAGTATATAGCCAGTTTTAACTTTAAGCCCTCCTCGGAATTTGTACCAGGTTTGTTAGAATCTCTTAATGTATGCCCTACTCTCTTAGACTCAATAGGGGCTGCACAACGTGAAGACCCTCAGCTTGTTGATGTGGTTGATAGACTTATTGGGGGTGATACTTCTAGTCACCTCAGTAGATACGCCATCGACGATAAGGGTTGGCTAAGGTGAGATGGAAGATTACGCGTCCCACAAGCAATGGTGTTGACAAAGAAGGTTCTCGAGGAAGCGCATCATTCCAAGATGACTATACACCCCGGCGGTGATAAGACGTACAAGGATATAAAAAGGACTTTCTTTTGGAGCGGCCTGAAGCAAGACATGGCAGATTTCGTTTCTAAGTGCATGACCTGCCAACAGGTCAAGGCGGAACAAAAGAAACCTGGAGGACTACTTCATCCTTTAGAGGTCCCACAGTGGAGGTGGGATAGCATTTCAATGGACTTAATTGATGGACTACCTAGGTCAAGAAGAGGCAACACTAGCATTTGGGTAATAGTGGATAGGCTTACTAAGAGCGCCCACTTTATACCTATCAAGAGTAGAAGGACTGCCTCATCTCTAGCATCTCTTTATCTCAAGGAAATAGTTCGACTCCATGGGATACCCTCCAGCGTTGTTAGTGACCGAGACCCTATCTTCACAAGCGAGTTTTGGCGGAGTCTGCAAGAAGCTGCAGGCACACAGTTACGTTTGAGCACGGCCTATCACCCCCAAACTGATGGCCAGACAGAAATGGTGAATAGAGTTTTAGAGGATCTTTTGAGACTTTGCATTCTTGACTTTGGAGGGACTTGGTAGGATCACCTTCCTTTAGTGGAATTTGCCTACAACAACAGCTACCAAGCTACCATAGGCATGGCACCTTTCGAAGCCTTGTATGGAAGACCGTGCAAATCACCAACTTGTTGGTGGGAGTCTATAGATAAGCTTATACTTGGGCCAGATATGATTCGAGAGACTTCAGAGAAAGTGGACTTGATACGGAGAAGGAAGGAGACAACCCAAGACAGACAAAAATCCTATGCTGAAAAAAAGAAGGACCGGCCTTGAGTTTGAGGTTGGGGACAGGGTTTTCCTTAAGGTATCACCTTTAAGGAACGTCATTCGTTTTGGATCCGCAGGAAAGCTAGCACCAAGATTTGTAGGACCGTTTCCTATCATCGAGAAGGTTGGAAAGATGGCCTATAGATTAGAGCTACCCGAGAGACTTTATAGGAGTTCACAACGTCTTTCATGTTTCTCACCTCCGGAAGTGTTTGCATGAGTCTGCGAAAGTGGTGGAACCTAGCATTCTAGAAGAAGCCGAAGTGGAACGTGAAGCAACTGTGAGGAGAGTTCCAACCCGCATCTTAAGAACTGAAGTGAAAAAGCTACGCAACCACAAAGTCAAACTCGTTAAAGTTCAGTGGAGCGACGCCGAGGAAGACGCGGCTTGGGAAACTGATGACAGAATACGCACTGCCTACCCTCTTCTTTTTGAGGGTACACTTTGATCTCTCTTTTTCCTTAAGTTATGCTTTATCTACCTTTTTAGGTATATCTCCTTGGTCCTTTTTCTAACTCGTTAGGTAGAAAACAAATGGATGCAAACATGTATTTGAAAACATGTTATGGATAATGGCTGCAAATGTTTGCTAGTGATTGCTAGTGGTTGCTCGTGGATGCATATACACACACACCCTAGGTTATAGATCGGCTCAGTCACTTCATATTGCATATGCATATGTGTATTCTCATTTGTATATGGTTGAAACTTGATATGCTGTCATATGGTTGTCGCATTTGTATGAATAAGTTGTGCACTCATGTAGAATTATGTGTAGGAAAATTTTGCATACATAATGGATTCATGACACCTACATGATTCGCATTAAGGAGGTCAACTGAATCAGTAGACCGCCTGATTTCTGCATTAGATAAGGACATGTACACACACTATGCATATGATCATGAAGCATTAGAAGTCTTTTAAGGACAATGGACGCCTGTGTTTACTGGTTGAGTAGATGGACTGTTGGATGGTAGGATATACATTCTTCCTAACTTGAAGATTTTGGGGACGAAATCCTTTTAAGGGGGGAGAATGTAACACCCCGTGAATTATACAATGTTAAGCTTCACAAATTAAAGTATAATCAATTCTAAATGAAATAATTAAGGGAAATGGGTTACTCCATTGCGTTCGTCTCAGAATTCTGCTTGAGATAGAGTCCGAGTTTGCGCGAATCGGACTCCGTATGAAGGAGTTATGGCCTTCGGAAGTTTCAGAATAAAATTTAAATTCAAACAGCTCAGTTTAAATTTCAAAATTCGAATTTCAGGTTCAAACTGGGCTGGGCGGGAAAATTCCCGCCTAGAGACCAGGTCGGCCATAGGACCGACCATGGTGCCAACCTGGCCTCCCCTGGTCGACCATAGTGTCGACTTGGCCCTCCCAGGTCAACCATAGTGTCGACCTGGGTGTCGACCTGCCAATCGACCTGCCTGGCCGACCTGGCTGGCTAGGTCTGGCTCTGGCTCGAATTTCTATGGCTCTGTGTGTCACTAGGGCTGACGTGTCACCTATTGATTGGCTCTTTGAACTTTGGATGGCCTAGATTCCTCATGTCTTCATCTGACAGCTCAAAACAAATTAAAAACATATAAATACACCCTAAGTCTCAACTGAAAATTCACACAAAAAAAAATAAAAAACGAGTCATCATGCTGCTAAGGAGGAATTGAACATAGCCGTCAAGAGAGAAAAGCCTAGAGACGAATCAAATTAAGAAGAAGATTAAAGTTTAATCAAATTAACCAACGCAACGTTAGTCTACCCAAAGGAGCACATCTGAATTTCAGAATTCAGAATTCAGAATTCAGAATTCAAGATTCTGCATTCGTTGTAAGTATAGTGACCTTTCAGAATATGAATAAAAACTGTGATGTGATTCGATGTAAATGAAAAATAGAATTGTGTTATTGTATTGTGTAAATTCTATGTATTGTGATGGTTCTATCATGACTTGTGCATTGATGTTTGTGGTATAAATTGGTTGATGCAAGCCTATTGAACAATTGTATATGAAAACAGTGGCACTTGTAAGTTTGTGGCAAAAATTAGAAATTGATCCCTTTTGTTTATGCATATGGCATGGATTATATACATTCACTAAGTCTAAATTAAGGCTTATGTAAACATCTACATGGCCCAAAACCTATGATATCATTTTCTTGTCTATTTGCAACTATAATTGGATCTATGTTAAGCACCGTTTGGGTTTCATAAATTATGCAAGTTCATGTTTATTTGCAAGTATAATTGGATCTATGTAAAGTATCGTTTGGGTTTCATAAAATATGCAAGTTCATGTTTATTTGCAAGTATAATTGGATCTATGTTAAGTATTGTTTGGGTTTCATAAACCATGCAAGTTCATGTTGAAATAGGCTATGTGATTAGATTGGACATTTTGGTGAATATACAACATGCTAATTTTGTGGTTGACATTATGCCAAGTTCAACATGTTTAAACATAAGTTTGTATTAGCTTAAACTATGTCATTTCATATGTCATCTACCTAGTTATACTTTGATTTGAATGCAAGTTCACACTACCCATATTATATGTTAGTTGAATCGCTAAATTGCAAGTTCATGCGCCACACACCTTTATGTATTACATGTTCTTGATTTCACCTTTTTCTCACGTTTACAAAGTTGGGCTGAATTGTAACAAGCCAACACATGTTATAATGTTGCGAACAAACGGGGGTAACAACGTTGGGTGTAAAACATTGAAAATATATGTTGGCATGTTTGGCACATGCCAACGACAATGAAATTTAAGCGGTATGAATTGATATACCCAAGAATAAAAGATATGATATTTGCATATATAATTGAGAAGTAACAAAATATGTAAATTTAGAAAAACACGATATGCTTAACCTGAGGTTGGATTGAGTTGTGATGTAAACCTGCCCGGAACCGCCCGGCTGTCCAGTAGTCACAACAATACCTATCCAATGCGGGTGGTTAAGCATTGAGCCCAATAATGACTCGAGGTTAGACTGAGCTACGGTGTAAACCTGCCCGGAATCGACCGGCATATCTGGTAACCGTAGCAATACCTGTCTAATGTGAGTGGTCAGGTGCTCCTAAGAGGCTAAGGACAGATGGTAGGGTTAAGTCAACTATAACACTTAACCAAATTCAACATGTTAACAAGAATTGATGGGTGGGGTTAGGTAAATACAGACACTTAACCACTTAACATGTTTGACTAGAATATCCTAGTAACGAGGGACCCGTTTCAGCAGTAACCCAAGTTAGGTATCAACGGTACCCTGAAACTAGGCAGGGTGGGGCACGATTACTGGGTTGATTGTAAGCGGTCAAAACGACGGCGGTGGGTGCACATTGCAGATCTAACGGGGTGCAGGCGTGCACACACTCCGGAGCATACAACCAGGGCACTGGGGACACCAGTAGTATAACCTATGCCTTCTACAATTTGTGTCAGGGCCGCCACCATGGGTCTTGATACACCCCATGGTGGGACCAGCATAGGTATATACAATTCTTGGGGGCTGTATGACACATGTTAATGCAAGTAGGTGCTGATCTTTCGAAAATGGGGATCACTTCACCCTCACCATGGGGTTCCAGTTAGAATAAACTCAAGTAGATGCAGAGATATAGTGTGGGTGCGATAGTACATTCGATTCTAAACGCCACCTCCTTAGCTTGTGACACTTTCCTATTTTCAGTATATATCTATCTTGCCCTTTTCTTATTAACATACTGAAGAGTTACTAGATTTACTCAGGCTTCATGTCTGACTCTATTTTCTTTTCGTCTTCTTTCCTTTCGTTCCCTCCCCCCCACCTCCCCCAGGTCCACAGGGAGGAAACAGCTCAGCTCAGATAGGCTCTTTACAAGCTCCAAGACCGTAGATGTATTATTTGGATCTCTTTTGCTCGGATTATGGCTTTGGATATCAATATGGGGATTTTTGTCACTTTATTTATGTTTTATGCTTCTTTAATAATCAAGACAGTTATGAGGTTGTAATGATGGAAGAATTTTGAGACAATTATGGAATGTTTTGTTTTGAACACATATTAATGAAATAAAAGTCTGTTTGGTTTCCGCTGTTTAAAATATGTGTATTTATATCTGTCTTGAGTTTGTCTGTGGCCTTTTACTTATAAACTTCCACCAAAGTTAAGGAATTCCCTTTGTGAGTGACCTTAACGGAGGTGGAGTGTTTCAACCCCGGACAAGGGTAATGTGGTGACTGACGCACTAAGTAGGCAAAGGGTGGCCCTGAGTCCTGTGTTTATGGAAAGAAAGAACTTGGAGTTCATATCAGCTTTTGATTTTAGCCCCTTCATCGAGGTTTTTCCTGATTTATTTGCATCCTCGAAGATAAGACCGACTCTTGTGGATCATATAGGAGCGTCGCAACAAGGTGACCCACACATTCTGGACATCATGGATAATCTCAAAAGAGGAGAGACTTCTAGCCACCACAGTACGTATGCCATAGATGAAAAGGGGTGGCTGCAACAAGATGGAAGGATTTGTGTTCCTCAAACTGGAAGCATGATAAAGGCAGTCCTAGAAGAAGCCTACCATTCTAAGATGACCAATCATCCAAGCGGTGATAAAATGTACGTGGACATGAAGTGGGTTTTCTTTTAGGCTGGGATAAAGAGGGATGTGGCTTAATTTGTTTCTCAATGTTTAGTTTCCAGCAAGTCAAAGCTAAGCAAAAGAAGCCCGGTGGATTACTTCATCCGTTGGAGATTCCGCAGTGGAAATAGGAGAGCGTCTCTATGAATTCCATAGATGGTTTTCCTAGTCGAAGAAAGGTAATACCAGTATTAAGGTGATAGTGGAAAGACTCACTAGGAGCGCTCACTTTATTCCAGTTAAAGTTAAGAGGACGACACCATGGTTGGCAGCAATTTATGATCATGGGAAAGTTCGTCTCCATGGAGTTCCTTCCAGTATCATGAGCGATCGTGACTCCATCTTTACCAGAGAATTTTGGAGGAGCTTACAAGAAGCATTAGGTACACAGTTGTGTTTGAGCACCACTTATCATCCTCAGACTGATGGTCAAACAGAGAGGTGAATAGAATTCTAGAAGATCTTTTAAGTCTGTGTATCCTTGACTTCGGAGGGACTTGGGAAGAGCATCTTCCTTTAGCAGATTTTGCCTACAATAACAGATATCAGGCTAGCATCGGCATGGCATCCTTCGAAGCATTGTATGGACGACCCTATAGATAGCCAACTTGTTTGTGGGAATCTACAGTAAGATTATTACTTGGACCTGATATGGTAAGAGAAACGTCCGTAAAGATTGACCTTATTCGATGGGGGATGAAGAAAGCTCAAGATAGGCAGATGTCCTATGCAGAAAAGAGAAGGACTGATATCGAATTCGAAGTGGGAGACTTAGTTTTTATCAAAGTATCACCGCTAAGGAATGTGGTTCGCTTTGGATTAGTAGGAAGCTGGCATCTAGGTTTGTTGGACCATTGCCTATAACCAAGAAGATTGGCTAAATGGCCTACAGAGCAAAGCTCCCAAAAAATCTATCTTGTGTTCACGACGTTTTCTATGTCTCTCATCTACGGAAATGCCTGCATAACACCGCGGAAGTTGTTGAGCCGAGCATGTTGGAAGAAGTCAAAGTGGAACGGGAGGCGACAGTCAGTCGAGTCCCTACCCGTATTCTTGGGTCCGAAGTTAAGAAGCTGTGCAATACGGAAACCAAGCTGCTAATGGTTTAGCGGGGAGATAACCCATAAGATGCGACATGGGAAACTGAAGATAAGATTCGTGCTTCATACCCTTTTCTTTTCAAGGGTATGTTCTTAACTCCTTTTCCTATGTTATATCAGTTCTTGGTTCCGTAAATAGAGTATATCTTATCCATCGTACTTTCGACCTTTAGATAGGAATCTTATGGATGTAGACATGTGTTTGAAACATGTTATGTTTGATGGATGCAAGTGGATGCAAGTGTTTGTTAGTGGTTTCCTGTGGATGCATATACACACGCATTAGGCACTAAGAACGACTTAATCGCTTTCATATTGCATATAGATGTGAGTGCATTTTATTCTTTTAATGGATGGAAATGGATGAACTGGCATATAGATGTTGCATTTGGACGAATGGGTGTGCATACATATAGAGCTTATATGATACAATAGGTTTATTTGCATATATATTGGATTCATGGCACTAACATACGTTGCATTAAGGAGGTCAACTAAATCAGTAGACCGCCTGATCTTCGCATTAGTGTTGGGACATATACAAACACCTTTGGATATATTAATATAAGCATTTGAAATCTTTAAGGCAATGTATGGAAGTAGTTGGTGGATGAGTATATGGATGTTGGATGGTAGGATATGCATTCTTCTCGACTTAGAGATTTCAGGACGAAATCCTTTGAGTAGGTGAGAATGTAACACCCTGAATTTTAAACTACAATAAAGATAATGGATTAAGTAATAATTAATTTAATATTCAGAATTAGAGTAAACGGACTGCACCATTACGTCTGTGTCAAAATACTGTGCAAGAAAGACGTTTGGTTTGTGTAAAACAGACACCGTATGAAGAAATTATGAAGGCTTTAAGTTTGTATATGCATAGAAATATTTGACATATACGCATGAGTCAGAGGTGAATCGAAGATGAGTAAGAATTCAATCCAAAGCAGTCAAATTCGAAAAATTCCTCTAAGCAGCAAATTTCCAGCTCTAGGGGGTCGACCCCCCTAGAGGGGTGTCGACCTAGGGGTCGACCCTCCTGAAGGCGTGTCGACCTAGGGGTCAACCCACCCGCAATGGTGTCAACACTCCTAGGAATGAGGCGGCACTCGGTTCTACGGGATTTAGCAGCTATATATATTTATCCTATTTCTCATATTTTCTTCATCTGGAGTCATGGAGGCCATATGCTGCTGGAGTGCGAACTGATCTGTTTTCTACAACAACATATTCTACAAATCCAATTCAGAAATTCTAGATCCGTTCTTCCTAAATTCTCTAAACCTAACGCTGTGAGTTTCTTGATTACTTTTAGATTTAGATAAATAAAAGTATACTTTGAAAGACGACGAATTGTATATGTTGTAGAGTATGATTCTGTTTAATGTGAAATTTTAGACTATGTCATGACAGAACTATTTTCCAAGATCTATAAAAATTTTGGCGATTCGATTATGTTGCTTATGTGGATCTTGACTTGTAACCATGTTATGGAGGATGTACGTCTATTCATTCGGATAATTGTGACATTACTTGGATCTAGATCTTTATGTTAATCACCTTTCACCTATCATATTGTGATACATTGAGATATGTTTTAAACTTGACATATGAATCCACCTTTAGATCTAAACATGTTACTATGTCACCCTAACTATGCTATATCCAAGTAATTAGACACCTAATATTTAATTAGGTCTTATTATGCTTACTAGAACATCATAGTGATTGCCACATGTTACCAGTTTGATGTCCACTTTTTTATAACGTTAACCACATGTCCATTCACTTTGTAGTTATGCCAGTTTTTGTTCAAGTTTATGCCAAGACATGTTGAAACTATCACCCTTGTCATATTCCATTTTTATTGTGATAGCTAGGCTAATTTATAGCCTAGTTGCCGCCAAAATACGTATGAATACGTTAGAGAGGAAATGGGGATAAAGAGATTTTAATTGGCATGATTTATGTAATGCTTATATGGAATGGGACATATAATTCAAATAGGGAAAACACAGAAATGGTTACATATAATGACATAGGTAGATTTGGATTAATTTGGAATGTTTAGTGATTTACAATTAGGAATTGTAAATTATACTTATGACACGAGGTTAGGTTACATTAGTGGTGGAAGTCTGCTCGGACCCGACCGACATATCCAGCATCCACTAATGTTGAACCTAATGTAGGAGGCCTAAGTACGCAAATATGAATCGGGATAAGACACGAGGTTCGGCCCAACTATGGAATAAGACTGCCCGGACCCAACCGGCATATCCAGCATCCACACGTTGTAGGCCTAATGTGGGAGGTCAAGCCCATTATAACCATAATTGGACATGGTAATGAAATAGACTACTTAACCTAATTTAATATGACTATGTACTAAAGTTAAGGTTAAGTAAAATTAGATGGGTGGTGGGTGGGTTAAGAGGGGATGGGTAATATTTACATATAGGCCCATAAACTTAACCTAATAAGGTTACGTAAATAAAGACATCTAGTGTTATACATAACCGGTAGGTAATGTAATAAGGTTATGTAATTAAAGACAGCTAGTGGTATACATAACCCGTAGATAATGTAATTAATTTATGTAATTAAAAACACCCTTTAGTTTAAGCATAACTAGTATAGGGCTATGTAATTAAAGACACCTAAGGGTATACATAGTCAGTGGAAAACCTAGTCGGGATACAAGACAAGGGGAGAGCTTTATCATATAGTGTGGGACCCGTTTCAGTCAGTAACCCAGAGTAGGTATCATGTAAAGAACTCCATACTAGTCGGAGAAGGGGAACGCTTAATGATTGATTGTAAGAGATCCAAATGAGGCGGATGGTGTGTGCGGCGCAAACCGATAGGGGACATGTGCGTGAATGGGCAGTACAGAAGGGGCTAAGACGACCGTGACATTTATGTAGTGATCTCTTTTATCCACTTTATAAGCCTATCATGTTGTTTTATTTATCTACTGTCTAAAAGTAACTAGACTCACCAGGCTTTATGTCTGACCCTGTTGTTTCTCCTTCTTTCTTCCGTTTCCCCCAAGGTCCTCATAAAGGAAACACTCAGACTTAATCAGGAATCAAACATCATCTTGCTAGGAGGTGTTTCTGAAGTATGGCTCATGTTCTTGTCTCTGCTATGGCTTAATTTTTTTTATTGGGGGAATGATGGTTTTTATTTACTTATGTACTCTAATGATGCAAGAAAGCAGTTATTTTATTGTAATGGTTTTTTTGACTTATGAAATTGTGCACCACGGTATTATGACTTATGTTTGAAATAAAAGTTTAAAATTTCCGCTGCTACCTTATTTATATCTGCGTTGTAATTATTTTGGGTCTGTTTACCTATAGCGCTTCACGAAACATAATGCACTCCCTTACTGAATCACATTAACGGACTTGGGGTGTTTCATCCTTCAATGTCCCTATGAAATCTAGGATACATGGTCTTATAAGATCTACAAGAACCCTATTAACCCTCTCAGTTTGTCCAACGATTTGAGAGTGGTATCTGGGCTTAAACGTACCTGCGTACCTAGTGCCTTTTGTAATCTCTTTGAAAAATCACAAGTGAAGATGGAATCACAAACACATACAATACTGGAAGGTACCCCATGAAGTCGGTCTATCTGTTGAAGGGATACCGATGTTAGCCAAGGTATTGTCCTCTTGCTTTTTAGAGTGACAAAGTGAGTGCTCTTCGTAAGCCTTTCCACTGTCACCTAATTACTGGTGTTACCCATCTTGGATCTGGCCAGTCCAAAAACGAAGTACACAGTGATGCTCTCCCACTTCCATTATGAGTCATCAAAGGTTTGCAGTAATCTGCTAGGTTGCCTTTGTTCAGCCTTTTCTTGATGGAAGTCAAACATTAGGCTATAAATTCTTCCACGTCCCTCTTTATACCAGTCCAAACAAAAACTCTCTGCATGCCTCGATACATCTTGTCGTTTCCTGGATGGACAGTCATCTCAGAATGATGAGCCACCTCAAGGATCGTCCTTAACAAATCTCTATCGCGGGGAAAACAAAGCCTTCCATGTCGTCATAGCCACCCTTTATCATTCATAGAGTATCTACTTAGGCGACTAGTGGTCTCTCCTCCACTAAGCCTGCCCCGGGTCCTCTCGCTATGTGGATCCAATGTGCTTCATAAAAGTAGGATGTATTGTCAACGATGCTAAAAACCGAGGTTTAATATCCGTATATGGCCTAAAATCAAAGGTCGATATAAACTCTAAGCTCCGCCTCTCTACAAATAGAGGACTCAAGGTCATCCTCTGCATACTAAATGATTTCTCCATTACATTACCCTTGCCTGGGGTATGGATTATCTCAAAATCGTATGATGCTAGGAACTCCATCCATCATTGTTGCCTTAGGTTGAGATCCATTTATGAGAACAAATATTTGAGCGACTTATAATCCGTGCATAGCCAAACTTTCTCCATCTAGATAATGTGGCCAATATTTCAATGCGAACACTATAGCACCCAATTCTAGATCATGGTTAGGGTAGTTCTTCTCGTGAACTCTCAACTGTATGCTACTGTAGCATACTACCCAACCTTCTTGCATCAATACGACACCAAGTCCTATGACATAAGCATCTTTGTTGACCATGAACACCTTGCTTCCAACGGGGTGAGCTAGAACTAGGTAGATGTCATAGCCTTATTCAATCTCTGAAAAGCATCCTCATAATCAGTGCTCTAAAAAGAATCCTAGTTCTTCTTCGTTATTCGAGCGAGCACGGCTGATATCCTTGCAAAGTCCTTAATTAACATTCTATATTAATCTGCCAAACCTAGGAAACTTCTTACCTCCATTGCATTCTTCGGAGCCATCCAATCTTGAACTGTGACAACTTTAGCAAGGTCCAGCGCTATCCCATGCTTTTGGAGACTACATGCCCTAGGAACCTTACTTCCTTTCCCAAAAAGTGAGAGAGATTTTTTTTCCTAATCTGATGCGATCTGAGAGTGCGTAGAATCTCTCCTAAGTGCGTGGAATGTTCTTCCGCTTTCTTTGCGCTACTCATTAAGTCCGCAAAATATGAGGGTGAACTGGTTAGACCAAATGGATTGATCAGCCCCTCAAAGAAATCGTCTGGATTACTAAAAGCAGTCTTATCAAACCGATGCATCTGCTAGCTGATCAAACAAGTCGACATTCCTTAGAAGTGGGTGGCTATTCTTCATGGCTATTCTTCGTGATGAGCTTATACCTCTCTCTATAATCCACACATAGACGAAGTGAGCCGTCTTCCTTAGTCGTAAAGATTACTGGAGGTTGGCACTCTGATACAATCCATCTAATGAATCCTTTCTCGAATAGGACCTCTACTTACTTGCTGAGCTACCACTTCTCCGTAGGAGCCATGTATCGCAATGGTAAAGAGACTAGGTTAGCATTCTCTACCAATAAATCAGGAAATTTATCTTATGCTTTGGAGGTAATTCACTAACATCATCGATCACATTTGGATAATCTATGACTATGGGTATTAATCGTAGATCATAAACAGAAACATATAGAAAATCTAGGAAACTAAGCGTAACTTACCCCAATTGGTCATATGAAATTTCATGAGTTCTCCCTTGGTAAGTCAGAATCCTAAAAACTCTCCTTCCACAGTCTACAATGGCACCATACATGGATAGCCACTCCATTCCTAGAATCAAGCCATAACCCATAAAGCTAAGAACAGAAGTAACGCATTCAAACTCGACGCTTAAGATAGAAATTATGAAACCCCAACATATCATGGTTAAATGATATGTATCTCCTATGGGGTTTGTGACTACAATAGGATTAGAAACAATACTAGTATTTGGGTGCAGATTGTCTACAGCAGAATTGGATATAAATTAATGAGAAGCGACAGAAACAAAGAGAGTCCTAATAGGGTAGTCAAAAAGGTAAATCAAACCTTTGACTGTGACTTTCCTACCTCTATCAGGTCCATTAGCATCAAGAGCATGCACTTGTCCTCCAAAAGATCCAAATCCTTGTCCTTGCTTACTAGGGCATTGCTTAATGAAATGTCCAACTTAACCATAATTAAAAAAAGCTTTCTTTGTCTTTCTATAGTCTTTGACAAAATGATCCAAGGCTCCGCAATCATAGAACATAACCTCTATCTTTATCTAAGCCTTATCAGGCTTTCCTTCCTTCTTTTGCATTCCCTTCTTGTGCCATATTTCTTCATCTTGGTCTTGGCAATGTTTCCTCAGTCTTGACTTCTTTCTTCTCATCCTTAATGTCCTCATGCATCAAAGACATATCAACATGCCTCTCGAAAGTCGCCCCCATTAGTATATGTGACAGTGCTAGACATTGGAGAGGTTGATTCATCCATCTTAATATCCTAAGAGCATTCTTATGCATAGTATTCACTAAATCCAAATTGAATCTTTTTAGTTGATTAAACTTGTTAACATATTCCTTAACATACATTCTTCCTTGTAATGTTGCCAAAAATATCTCCATTTCCATACCTTCTTCCGCTCAAGCCAAAAACTTCACCTCAAATTCTGGTGGAAATCCTCCCAAGTAACTACTGGCAATCTTTCTTGTGTCACCTCCCACTAGTATGAAGCTTCTTTCTTCAGTTGCCAAGCTGCTAAGCATATCTTTCTCCTATTATCGAGCTCGAAAAGACCAATCATATTCTCCATTTCTCTAAGCCAATTGCGCCACAACAAAATTCTCGGTACTATGACATGACTTGCCTCCTATTGCGCAGAAGCCCTTACAAAGCTTAAAAAAGTTAACTACAGGAGGAGATGGAGCTAATGCTGGTGCATTTAGGGGTAGGGAATTTCCTTGAACTCTGGCAGGTTTCGTAGCCTTTAAATACCTAAGGGATCATGTCGATAGTGGAATGCCTTGAGGAAGATTGGGTGCCCCAGACAAGCTGAAAAGGGAAGAAACAAAGATTTAAAAAGAAATCGAAAGAATGTATAATATGGCTTTACGTGATATGTTATTCAAAAATAGGTTTTTACCAAAAATTACTTTGCTTTTTGGAAACCATTTTTCCAAACTTTTATCTGATCTTAACCTTCAGATTTGATACCAAATGTGACATCGTAATTGCATTAATGTCACAGATAAGAGAATGCATTAAAGTTCGTGAAGAGCAACAAGGAAACTATAACTAAAACTCATAAGATAGATATAAATAAGTAGTGGAAAATTCACTTTTATTATTATATGTAAATACATTGTTCCAAAACTATTACATCATCAAATATTAAATACTTTAAATGCAACCATCTTTCCTATAATACCAAACATCAGAGTACAATAATGCAAAACCATATCCCTTTTTACAAGCCGTAGCAAAGTAGAAAGATAATCAAAGTGGTACATCAATTTGGGAGAAGTCCTGATCCAAGCTGAAAGAATATCCTGAAGCACTGCGGAGTACTACCACCTTAAGGACCTGAGGGAAGGGGAAAGGGAGAGAAAGAAGAAAAACAAAATAGGTCAAACATAGAGACGGGCGATTTCTAGTGATTTTCAGTATATGCATAAAATAGTGTATCATGATTGATAAATAAGATTGGATGAGAAAGTACTGTAGCATTTCAGTACAAGACAGCAAGAACAAAGATCGAGAAAGCTTCTCATTTATATCCCAAGAACGAGTTTTTATTTGCACCAACGCTAGTAAGGATTAGGTGTTAACCTAATTACATATCGTGATTTGATGTTACATTAATTACATATCAGGATTACATGTTAACCTAATTACATATCTGGGTTAGCTGTTACCCTAATTACAACCCAAACGATTAGCTCCTTACCACATAAATACCCTGTGTTAGCTCGGTAGTAGGTGTATCTCTCTATAGCCAAGCAACTTGTAGAACAAAAACTTATTTACTAGTGTTACAATGTCTTAGTTTCCCTAATTAGACCCATGCACGCTCATGACATTGTCAGAATGCGCCCGTACCCACCCCCCTCTTTTTGAACCTCTTGCTATCCAAATCAATAAAGTGTGTCGTGACATCTATCTAATGTGAGGCCAACCAACAAGATAGATACAAAGATACTGGCTGATATGGATTCCATATAGCAAGATTGACACAAGCCAAACCCCCTAAGCATGTGCCCCTAAGTGACTAGGATTTAAGGGTCCCCAAAACCCGATACAACAACAGAATGAGGGACCTCTTTGCTTATTAATAATCAGGTTTTAACTTAGCGGGGTTAAATTCATTAATTAGCATGGTTGTAATATGACATTTTTCTTTAAGTGTTATTTGGTTTACAACCCCTTCCCTAAAACAAGAACCAGCCCAGATGTATATATACACTATAGTAATTCAATTTACTTAACTTACCTCTGGTACTTACATTTCCATAAGATGTTCTTTACTTATTCCCTGTATTATGTCTGATCTTACATGTATACACATTTGCATATTCTTCCTTTTGATTATATCCTTTAATTAGAGTCAAAAGTCCACAATTTATAATAAGGCTCCGAATTCTCCTTTTTCATTGCAATTTCATATTACCCCAAATTTAATTATGTGCTGTTTGAATAAAAAATGGTTCAAACACCAAATGTGTGGAATCACACTTCACATAATGTTATGCAATAAGAAAGTAGAAAACACGAGAGTTTTATAGTGGTTCGATCTTGGAGAGATCTACATCCACTTTTGAAGACATTCTCCTTATCGTGGAGCTATTACATAGGGCATCATCTCATATATCTCGTTAATTGCACTTGTTCACTCTCTTTATGGTGATTTTCCGCTTTTCGCTCTCTTTTTGCTTTGGATCTCACTTAAACTTGAGAATGAATGGATTAGATCTTACGATTAGATAATTATCCTTGATTCCATCATGAAAACGGTGTTAGAACCAAGCTTTGAAGAGGAGCAATGGCAGTCGGTGATCACTTGGGGTGAAAATTAATGGTGTTTGGAAAAGACGAGATCCACTTGATGTTAGAGGAAGAAGGAGAGATCTTTAGCGGCCATTAATGATGGTTGGAGTGCTCTAAAATGGTGAAGGAAACCTTTGAATAGCACTTCGTGGTGGTGGCCATTCGTCCCGTGAATGGTTGTGAAAAGGGGTATTTATAGGAGAAGTTAGACCTAGATGGCAAAAATGTAACTATGGTGAATTGGGTATGGGTCGCACGCTGGAGTGTTTACAGAACTGCCACTGAACATTTGTGCATAGCTGGGAGCGTCTCCTTTACAGCGGGCATCAGGCTGCTATGCGATGCACGGGAGACCAGGGAAACCAACGTATGAACAAGCGGTCCAAATAATTATGTGCGAGCGATCTCTACTCCGTTGCAACAAATGAGTCCATACCAAAATGTGACTAAACATTTTATCTTCAACTATGTTATTTTTGTCTTCTTGCGTATAAAGGATCAGTAACTACGGTACTACCATTGTAAAGTAATTTTGGATTTGTCTTTTACATATTATAATACCATAGGCCCCCCAATTGTCACGTACGCTTGCATCATGCAGGGAATAAAACATAGGAACAAAAGTTACTACCTTGCCATTAAACAATGTAGAACCTATTAGTTTTTAATGCACTCGATCCCAATCAACATAGTATCACTGCCCTGCACGATCAGAAGTGCGCGAACGATCCAAGGATCTTTAGGCGCAACTGTTTCGTCTAGTTTGTGATGAACGATCTGCCAGCATGAGCATTAACTGATCAAAAAAGCGATTTTGTTCAACTTCTTGAATGCTCATTGCACGAGCGAGCCACTTTTACTATTGGAGCCCCTTCACATGTTCCAATTCTCTTGTCTTATAATACGGTTCCAGTACATTGTGCTTCCCAATGCTTCATTCTCATGCACCAGCGTTTATTAATTGTCTTCACATGGCACTGAGATGTAAGATTGACACGCTCCAGTCCATGTGTATTATTGCTAGCGTTGTGAACGTGTAAGCGACCAAGCAGCATACTGCATGCCTGAACCTGAATACGTGTGCGAGCATATACTCTAAGTGACCAGGTATTTGTGAGCGCTCTATAATGAACGCGGCCGATATTTTGAAACATGGGATCATTTTCGACCTCTTTAGCCATTGCTTCATTTTATTAGTTGTTCACCTATTGTATGGATGCTCATACTATGCCATTGGCGGAAACATGTTTGCATATTCTTCTAAGTGTATGTGAAATACATTTAGCCCGGCATTCCGCTTTATAGCCTTCGTGTTAATGCTTATGTTTAACCATTCGCACTTGTGACTTGCGCATGGATATTGCGTTAATCATTATGCCAAGTTATAGTGTAAGATAAATGACCGATCACATATCATCATACATCACCTGGAAGACATGTGCGAGAGGATAATGCGCGACCCGGTTCGACCAACCCTTGTTGTATGTGAGCGCTTTTGGTCGACGTACGACCGATCTCTTATGTCGCTTGACCATTTTGCGTCCGACCAGGCTAGTGCATGTATGTTCTGAAATATGTCTGACAACCACAGTCTGTTGACGCTTTATTTTCTGAACCGCGTTTCACAACGGGGTTCACATTTGCCACTCGAAGCTTGTATTTTTTGCTTGTGAGACATGCGGGCTTTGAAATGGACTCAATTTGCTTTTGGATCCAGCCGTAGCCCTTCTTTTCCTACGGCCACTCATATTTTGAATTCATATACTTGAAGTCACTTGCTCTATAATTAAATCAAATGATTGCATAATTTTGGAATTATACTCATCATCAACGGTCCGTATCGATAATGGATTAGTTAATCATTAAGGAACGAATTATAGCGAAATTAATTATGAGTCGAATAAAATATTTGCACAAAACTTGTTTTATCCGATGTTTTAAAACTCGTTGTATGTTATTCGCACAAACACGATATTCTATTTCAAATTCACGCTAACACCTGAAACCAACTAACCGGCTAAAGTCGACTGTGGATTTCAATCGTTATTGTTTTAGCAAACAGTATGATAGTATAGAATATTTAATGTTTGGGGAATACCTATCTATGAATTATCTTCTAGTCCTTCCTGGAAGAGCTTTGGATGATTGTTGCCCTCGCTTAGGAAGCTTATTATTAGCCCTTACTGTGGGATGGACTTTTATTACTCAGCTTTGTCTGCCTTATCGATCAGTTCAAACATCGGAGGTTCCATTGGATGCCTCTACTATGGAGGGGTAGTTTAAAATCTGCATGTTTGGGTATAATATGGTACTATGAACCATTTGTTGAGTGTATTTTGGTGGTTCAAGCCTGAGCTTGCTCTATGGCATCAGTTATAAGCTTTATCCTTGTAAACCAACCTTAGTGGTTCTCAATTCGACACCAATCTTGGGTCGTGTTATTGTACAGTTTGGCTTTGATATTTGCAAGACCCTTAGAGTTGAAACCCGTAGGAATTGTCTTGAATTCCATTGACTATTAGAATATGTTTCATCAAGCTGTTTTAAAACTGCCTAGACATCGCTGTTTGAATTATGGATTCACCACTTTAGCAATGTTCAAAACATAGTTTTTGGTACGTTGATGAAAAACACATTGATGATGTTGCCATGTTGCACAAGTCCATCTACGTTGATTGGTGCATGAATTTGCACTTTCTTTTATCGATTGTTTGTTGATGTTCAAATATTATGAATTTAGGATTCAAAACTTTGCAAGCAGTGCACATCTTTCTGTTTGTAGCTCTTTAAAATATTATTCCATGTGCTAAGTGAATATCAGAAAGAGAAACAGTTATTGCACTTGGAAAAGGAAATCGCTTCTGCTAGAAACGAAGCTTCTATTTGAGTTCCTGAGGATAGGGCGATTGCAGCTTCATGGTTAGAAGTAGATTAGTCCTTTTTTGTTCCCTATTACCTTGACAACCATTCAAAGAGATTCCATTCCATGCTAGCTCGATGTGTTTTTGACTAAGCGTGCGTCCATCTTGGCGTTTCGAATTCTGGACAAAATTGTAGGGGAAAGAGGAATTTGCTAATTGCCTGCCTTATGACTTTGTTGCAGTAGCCTTTACGTTCCTTGGTATTTGCTAGATTGGGGAGTATGATCTTTTAATTTGCACATGGTTTTCAAATTAGTTGGCGATGCGCATCGGACTCGTTTGGCCCATTTTGTCTTGCTTCGGCAAACAATGGTGCAATATCAATCCAGCGTTGCTAGAGAGTTTCTATTGGCATATGTTCTTATCCAAGAACCTATAATGAGGATCTTTTGTGCGCATTTGGCAACGAATTCATTGTCGATTGCTCAAGACACAGCGGATTAGTCCAGTAAACAAATACAAAAGATGAGAATCATTTGCAGATTTGACTGTGTTATCAATGTGAAGCTGCTTTTAGCTGGGAGTTTATTACTTGATAGATACAGTTCAGACTGGTAATACACCAAATTTTCTTACCGGCTACACTCGAGATTCGTTAGTATCGCTTTTGGACTACGAATTTCAAGTATTTTCTTTTGAATTATTACTGCATTAGGTTTAGTATTTATGAAAGGAGTGCACTTGACAATTTATCTGAAGGAATTTTATGTTTAGCCCGACTCATATAATTATTAATGTTGCCCCAGTCAACTTGTCTCATGATTTCTGCCAATCCTCTTGAGTGACCATGGCCGTAGGATTTTTGGGAAACGTAATGGCATACGTGCATCACATAATAAGTTGTACCATGCTAGCACTTTGTATGTTTCTTTTGTAATATCCATCCTGAGAGCCTCGAACCTTGGAACTAGGCCTTAGAACTCGGATGGTGTGCACTAACAAATCGCCACTTTCTTTATTCCTGCACTCTCTTATATGGTGACTTCCTCCATGCTCTTGGGATGCTTTTTTGATTATTGCAGCCCCGTAGATCCCTTACGACGACGTCTATCATCATAGACTATCCCATGTTATAACTTTGAATCATTACTTAACAATGGCTTGCCCTATCGCATGATTATTGCTTAACCTTTTTATATCTCATGCTGGTACTACTTCAATTAATAGAGAAATGTTATGGCTCTATCGGATCAATTCCCAGAGAAATGTTACCGCTCTATGGGATTCGAGCTATGCCATATTAGCATAGTCGCCTTTTGAGCATCATGTATCATCGGGTTTTGAAGTAGAATCCATCAGGTTCTTTGGGGTATTTAAGATTGATTTTTTGCAGATGAGGATGCTTATGTGTTGAAAGACTCTCAATTTTCTCAGCGAAGGAATTCACTCTTAGAAGAGGTTTCTTTCAATGAATTGAGTGATGTATTAATCTTCACTACTTTCTATGGCTTATAACTGATCGATGTTAACTAGTTGGATTATCAACGTTGTATTTCAGTAGTGGGATGATCTTTTTTGACATATTGAGTCATATAGAGTTTATCATGTTTTCCTTTGCTAAGTCCGAGATGACTTTTCCTTATCTCAATGTCGTGATGAGCCCATGATGTGCTTTCCAAACATTGTCCATTCTTGACATGGTCATATTACCTTTTTACCACTGGTCGTCAAGAATTGCCTGAGATGAATGTGATCAACCTTGCCAAATTTCCTTAATTTAGATTGTCGCATTGGAGGCTTCTAATTTGTTGAAAAAAATCTTTTTTACTTTTACCAGGTTATTTACAGCTTTTGAGCATGCCTAAAGCACTGGATGTCCCGGTCCCTGACGGAGATGTTGTATTGGAAAGTTCCATCGGGAAAAATGCTTGGATCCTACTATACCTGTAACACCCCAGGTCCATTAATGTCACCCACAAAGGGAATGCATTAACTTCCATGGAGCATTTTAAGTGAATATAGAATAGAAAATCACAACAAGACAGATATAAAGCAGTACTTGAAAATTTAAAACTTTATTTATTGCAGCAGAAGGTAAATATGTTTGGTTACATCATCAAAACCAAAGACTAGAGTCAAGTACAAAACATCCATCATGACAAAATCATAGTATATAAAAATAAAAAGCATAATCCCAACTTCAATAGCCATGATAAAAGATAAGCTGAACTTCACTTCAGCAATCCAAGTACTTCAGAAAAGATCCAAGTCAAGTTCCACTAGTGCTAGTCCCACCCTGAGAACCTGGGGGGGGGGGGGGGAAGGAAGAAAAGATGCGAAAACAAAGGGGGTCAGATATAAAGTCTGCTGAGTATGATAACTTTAGCAATATAACTTTTAAAGTAACTAGGATAAGCTATAACTGGAAGATAAGGTATAACTGTGAAACAAATGACAAAGTCAAGCAGGAGGAATAAGATAATGTTAAGCTGCGCTTCCACATACTTAAGGGTAATTACTAAGTTATACCGAACTAATACTAATTGCACCAATACTAGTCACTATAAAAGTTGATCCCGCCTACTGAACATAACAGATGTGATAATGGTAGTTTCGTGTACCCCTAGTTGCTGTTATAGGCGCCGCCTGCCCCTATCTCCACTAGTTGCACCTACTACCCACCCATTTTTAATTACAATATTTATAATATGGTAGTTGTATTCCTAGCTGCTATCATAGGTGCCGCCTGCTCCTATCTCCACTAGTCGTACCACTACCTTCCCCATTCGATCGGCTCCCTAACTCGTAGATACTCGTGCTGGTCCCACAATGGGGTGTATCATTTCCCAAAGTGGCAACCCGAAACAACAAAAGATGCCCGGCTTATACCTACACGATGCAACAATGTCTTACCTACCAGCCCAGGCCCATGCACGCACATGACCCCGTTGGACTTGCGTTGCCACTGCTAACCCGTTTTGGCCTCTTATAGTCAATCCCAGTAAGCGTGCCCCGTCCTCGACTTGGGTCGAGCTCACAAAGATACTTATGGGTTACTGGTTTGAAACAGGCCCCCATTTCTTGACACAAGCTTTCCACCTAAGCTTGGTCCCCACTAATACATCCCACTTAACCCCTTCTTATTCATGTCCACTTACATGTTTAAATTTGGTTAAGTGTTTCTATTCGTATTTCCACACGCCACCCAAGGCACCCACTTAACCCCTATGTCCTACTTACATGTTTATCTTGGTTAAGTGCTACTAATTGTATTTCCTCATGTCACCCACATGTCACCAACGTAGCCCCCATGTCCCACTACATGTTTACTTTGGTTAAGTGTTACTTAATTTATTACTACCGTAACCCCTGTAGGACCTCTCACATTAGGCTGGCATTTGTGGCTGCTGGATTTGCCGAGCGGGTCCGAACAGTCTTACACCACAAACGAGCCTAATCTCATGTCCATACAACGGTTACACATTTAATTTGGGCCTTTGACCTCTATCATTTTGCTACCATTTGTGGTTGCTGGATTTGTCGGGCGGGTCCGGGCAGTCTTACACCACAAATGAGTCCAACATCGTGTCTTAGGCATTGATTATTATACATAATCTTTTCACCCTAAATTTGTGATTAATTATCCCCATTCAAATTTGTCAGTAAATTCCAAATTTACTTATGTCCATTATTTGTCACCTAAATTATGTTCACCTATTTATGGTATTTAAATTATACCAATTAACATCACCAATTAATTATATGCCTTTTTTTAAGGCTTATGTCCATAATTGTCACTTAAATTATGTCCATTACTGCACATTAATTAACAATTAATGGCTTGATTAAATTTTATGCCTTTAAGGCAATTTACACTGATTTCATTATGCAAATTATACAAATTAGTGTCTCCAATTAATTATATGCCTTTTAAGGCCATTACGTGCCAATTCACAATATGTCTATACATAATATTCCCCCATTATCCCTGCATCGTTCGTTCGCTTAACATGATATATATATATATATATACATATATATATATATATATATATATATATATATATATATTAGACTAGTAAATAGTCTAACACATAAAAGGGGAAAACATCACAAATTTGCACAACACACAAAATAGATCTAACTTGCATCTAACTTGCAATTAAGAATTAAAACATAACTTGCATGGACTTTGTATTGCCAAGGGACTAAACTCATAGATCTAAAAGGCATGAACTTGCATGTATGAATATAGTTTTTCACCCAAACTAGCATAGGTAATTGTCACAAACTTGCAAAAACTATGTATGTCATAGTTCCAACATAAAGGTGTAAACTTGCATAAACTATGTGTGTCATAGATCCAACATAAAGGCGTAAAGTTGCATAAACTATGTATGTCATAGTTCTGGACTTAAAGGTGTAAACTTGCATATGGATCTAAAAAGATATGAACTTGCATATAGATCTGAAAAGATGTGGACTTGCATATGGATCTAAGCATGTAAATTAAGGTCACATGTTTACATATAAACTAGCATTTGTATCTCCACAATTCACCTATGAACCTATATATATTCCACCTACAACTTGCATAAGATTCATAAATTTACATATGATTTAACATCCTAAAACATGCATAAGATTCATATGTATATAACACATGGTTAAACATCCCAAAACTTGCATAAAATTCATATATATATAACAAATGATTTAACATCCCAAAACTTGCATAAGATTCATATATATAACATATGATTTAACATCCCAAAACTTGCATAAGATTCATATATATAACATATGATTTAACATACCAAAACTTGCATAAAATTAATATATATAGCAAATGATTTAACATCCCAAAACATGCATAAGATTCATATATATACCATATGGTTTAACATCCCAAAACTTGCATAAAATTCATATATATATATATATATATATATATATAACATATGATTTAACATCCCAAAACTTGCATAAGATTCATACATATAACATATGATTTGACATCCCAAAACTTGCATAAAATTTATACATATAACTTATGATTTAACATCCCAAAACCTGCATAAAATTCATACATATAACATATGATTTAACATCCCAAAACTTGCATAAAATTCATTTACAAATTTACGTATAATCAATAAATGAACTTGCATGTGACTATCATCTCAATTGAATAAAATTCTAATGTCATTGCATAATCAAGTTATACTTGTATGATTAAGCATAAGGAACAACCTACTAACATAGAGTAACAACTTGTTATACGTTTACATCATAAATAATACAAACTAGCAAGTCATATGAATTGCAACCATATTCTCATAATCCAAATATAAGCATATCACAATTAAATTAAGAATTATCTTGTCAATGAAATCATACTCACAGTGAATCGGATTAGAGATGAAGATAGTGCGTTTGTTGTTGTTTGAATCTTTGATTTCTAATTTCCTAAGTTCAACAAAAGAGGAACTACTCTAGTGGCATGACGGCTACGGTTCCAATTTTATTTAGGTTTTAGAATGAGGCTTTGGAGTGTTTATATAGTTAGATTTATTTACAGCCGTCAGATCACTCTAGAATCAATCTAGGCCTTAGAAACCAAGAAATGATGTCAATAGACCAACCAGACATCGCCACCTAAGCCCTAAAACATAAAATTTCGTCATAGACCATTTAGGATCGACGGGACCAATTCCAAACCTCCTGAGTCGACCCTGGGGTCGACCTAATGGGGCTCGGGTCGACCCATTAAATAGGTCGGTTTGGTGTTTTGCCTTTCCGCTTCCGCTGTTTTGAATTTTTTTTCCTAAATTTTAGGTTGAATTTTATTTTATATATATATATATATATTTATTTATTTATATCTTCCTAATTAACCATTTTCACACTAAACCCCTTTTTGAACTGCGTTCACACTAAGCCATTTTTAAGTCATTTCCTTAAAACAAAAATATGGTGTTGGCAGGGATCGAACTCTGTACCCCTTGTATGCAAGTCACGTGTTCCAACCAAACGAGCTACTAAGACTTTTTCTTACAAACCTTAAAACAATGCTAAACATTATTATTTAATTTGTTATTTTAATATTCTAAGAAAATATGGGTGTTACAATACCCTTGGCTGATATTTTCCTTTTGTAATTAGAAAAAGGTCTTGCTAACTAATCAATCTAACTATGCACGATTGGCTCAAAGAGTTACTGAGAATAGATTAGCCGCGGTGCAGCACGTCAATGCGAGTTTGTGGGAAAGGACTTTTTCTCATGAGTTAGAAGTTTTCTCTCTGAAAGCTAGAATAATGGTGCTTGAGCAAGAAAGAAATCAGATTCTTTTAGAGAAAACGAATATTAATCTTGCTATGCCCAGGTTTTAGCCGATGGCGATGCTGCTTTATGCTTATACTATTGACTTTGTGGCCCCATGACTAATTTGTTACTTCATGATGGAGTTGTGCTTTGTTTTGTTTGCATGGTACAGTGTTTTTGTTTGTTGTATTATCACCTTTTATTGTTCTTTGTCATGTTTTTATTTGTACACTGCATGTTGCACTTGCATCACGGCACACTAGTTTCACAGCACAATTCGTCGATTATGCGGTATTAACGAACTTATGGTATGTAAAATTGGCATAGTTGGTTTTCTCTTTGTGCCCTGGTCATTCCCCCATACCAAATTTCATTACAACTGTGTTAGCCAGGAAATGATCAGTTTTTTTTATAAATTCTTTTGATTATAGTCATAATTAATTTAGTTATTCAATTTACGCCATTTTTCCAGTGCCCTACTTTTGAGGGATTTATATCATTCATGCATTCAGTTGTATTCTCACTAACCTGGCTATCTAGGCCCTTTGGAGATTGGACTTGAATGCATGCCTTTGAAGAGGTTTTTTTTTAACGTATCCAACCCTATTTCACCCTAACCTTGTAGCCCAAGTCCTTCGGAGATCGGGTTTAAATAATTCCCCCCTAAGGAGGTCTTGGGTTTTTAGTTTTGATCCGATTTTAGTCCGATCTATTCTGATTAACTCAAAATCAAAAGGACTTTGTTGGATAACCCCTTTCGGCTAGGATTTCTTTTTTCCCCGATATTTGTCATATCGGGTACCTCTTTTCAGGTAGTTATTTCTTTTTACCCCGATATTTGTCATATCGGGTACCCCATTTCGGCTAGGTATTTCTGACGTGATGGTCCTTAAAGCTTAGTGTCGGTCCATCCGGTGCTAGGACCGATACTTCCAGGCTAGGTTTTCTAGGTACTTCTGACTGTATGTTTCATCCCACGCGGAAAGCGCCAATTTGAAGAATCAGTGTCCTGGACTTTCAGTTAAGAAGGTGCCTCTGAAGTGGAACTTGCAATTTTTTATCGCTAGGTCCATTGTTTGGTAACCCCATTAGGGGAGGGCTTTGGGTTTTGTTTCCCCCACTTATTGAGGACTTGGGATTATTTTCCCCCGTTTAGTAAGGACCTAGGATTAGTTGCCCCCGCTAAGGGAGGACTTAGGATTAGTCGCCATCACTAAGGGAGGACTTGGAATTAAATTGCCCCCTCTAAGGGAGGACTTGGGATTAATTGCCCTCGCTAAGGGAGGACTTTGGATTTAA
Source organism: Allium sativum (assembly GCA_030737875.1). Lineage (NCBI taxonomy): Eukaryota > Viridiplantae > Streptophyta > Magnoliopsida > Asparagales > Amaryllidaceae > Allium > Allium sativum. The sequence goes on along the minus strand of JASFAX010000020.1, from coordinate 33,796,830 downwards.
TGCCCCCGCTCGGTGAACCATAGAAAGTGAAGCCCAAGCATTTCATCTCATCTGTTGCCTTTGCCTTGAAGATAGAATGTGAAGCGCAAGCATTTCATTTCATCTCATGTGATGCCTTGAAGATAGAAAGTGAAGCGCAAGCATTTCATCTCATCTGTTGCCTTTGCCGCACTCATATGCCATTCTTATTTGTATAAAAAGTGATTCATATTAGAAGTTCCATTGCACGGAGGCAGAGTAGGATGAGTGAATTTTTTTGGAGAATTCAGCTTTACGGACCTTATCGGTAACTGGATTTTTGCTGAGGGAGAAGTACCATTTTCTTTTACTATCCTTACGAGGCACATTGTCTTTCATGATTTTCTTTACCATATCCGCGATATAGTCTTTCGAGTTGTGTCATTCCAGAGAGCGGACGTCGATCTCTTTTTGGGATGCTTGTTATGGTGGACGATCGTTATTGGAGGATGTCGGTCATTTACTTCCACTATGAGAAATTGTATCCTTAACGGAACTTGCTACTTTTTGGTTACTTTGATTGGAATGGCTTTCAGCATTGAGTCTCTGATATTAGCATCGTCTTTGTCAACAAGTCCTTCCAAGTTTTCGTTATGATGATCGGAGGCTGAGGAATTTGTACTCTCTTAAAGGTTGACACAGATTTTCGGAGGAGGAGTGGGATTTGGTTGAACATTTAGAAGAGCACTCGTTTTATCCATTAAAGATTGATTAGCATCCAACAAAGTTTCGTTAGCATTGACTAAGGTTTTGTTGCAAGCTTCCATATGTTGACTTAAGTTGGAGACGATGGCATCTAATTCGGCTCTAGTCACTCCAGCTCCGACCATTGAATTTTCTCCAACTTCAAAGCGGTCGGAGAGTGGTGACATAGAATCCATGATCTGATGGAATATCCTTTGAATGGAATGAATTATGCGGCATGAATTGGATGTTATAGACGTATTCACATTAGGCTTGCGATTTGGTGATTCTTTGACGATCTGAATGACGTTTGAGTGTAGGGCCCACATGACATATGCAATCTTCAAGTTATGAACCGTGCATTAGTAACAAACGACCCGGGCCTTAAGAGGTACTCGACACATAAGCAGAAGATTTGGTCAATCCTCCTCTTAAAGCGTGCTAGACCGTTATGGCATGATGGTGTTCGACTCAACTAGGGTCAGTTTTTGCTGCTTGCACGGCCGACCATAACTTCGTGATGCACAACCAGAAGTGCATGAACTGTCTAAAGAGGCTTGTACAAATGATTTAATATTCTTGTGTTTTCACCAAAAATGCCTCAAAACCAAGGGTATAGGAATTGTACTTCACCAATGTGGTTAGAAAGTAAATGGAGTCGTCCTCAATTAAAAGTTGACAGTAAAAATGTGAGGAAAGTAAAATGGAGATGAGGTTTTAGAGTGGTTCATCCCTAACCTAGGCTTACATCCACTATGAATGCAGTTTGCATTATCATGACAATGATTACAAAGCAGATAAACACTCTTTGTACATGCATCCTCTCTCTTTTACATCATATTCTCTTTCTCACATATAGATCTCATTTAAACTCATGGATTTCAATGGAGAAATGATAAGATCGACAGAGGAGAAGGGTAAGTCAGTAGAGGAGAAGGAGAATGTCCTTGTTCGAGAGGAAGATGAAGGAGAATCTTCAATATGTTCGCAACGTAGGTGATCTCGACGGATGCCATGGCCATGTGGATGAATGATCTTCCAATGAAGGTTAGAATTCTATAGCACTTCGTGGTGGCAAAAAAGGTCCCCACTTTATGATAGAAGCCATGGCTTATTTACAAGTGTCCCTCCATGAAGAAATGATCTGAAAGTCATATATGCAAATTACGGGTCGTGTTAATCCCTAAAAATTCATACGCACATTGGATAAAGGGTACAAGGCGGATATCACCAGGGTCGGCCGTGCATGATGCAACCGCGTAGACCAAGACCCAAATATTAAACCCAAGGCAGGTCAAGTCAACCAATGCGACCTAAGATAACTGCATAACATATTATGAGAAGCACAACCCGATAAAGATAAAGTTCGCATGTCCTGAGAACCGCTCAAACACTTAAGTAAAGCAAGTCGCCCATTCAATACAAGCAGGAACGACCTCATAACATAGCCGTAAAGCCTAAATAGCGCCATACAATGGTGGTAAGAAGATGAGCGTCCTTGGACCAAGCCGGAAAGTCATGCAAGGAACAAAGGAGAATCAACTCCAAACCTGCATTCCGCTCTCACAAAATCTTCCAAGGCGCTTATAGGATGCTCTCTTACATCTTAACCGCTCAGCTATTCAAGATACTCGTTCCAACGAGCTGACCGCACATGATAACTGGATACAGCTACAGACAGCTGGAAACAGCTAGCTGGTGGCATAGTTGTAATTAACGGAATGAACGATCCACAGCCTGGATAAACGGATTCCAAATCATTTACGAAGGGAGGTTTGCCTATAAATACACCATGGCTACCAACATAATGGGGGGCTGGGAAAAAACCAGAAGGTGCTGCTGAATTTCATCCTCCACCACAGATTCAGCCATGGCATCAACGACAATCTTATGGTGAAGGAAAATGAAGACAGCCTTCTTCTTAATCATTCAACCATCCTTCTTCTACTCAAATTCTACTACTCTCTTGTGTAATTCTCTAGATTGAAATATATAAACGAGGGTATATTGAGGGGATATAGGACTGAATGAAAAGAGAGAGTGGATGTACTTTGTAATTCTCATTATGAGGCAGGAAATCAACTTTATAGTGGACGTAGGCTTCCTTAATGGCTGAACCACTATAAATCTCATCTCTACTTTACTTTTCTCGCATTTTTCACTTTTTATTGCTGGTTAAACACGGTTCCATTTATTTCATACCAAATTGGTGAAGTACAGTTTAGTACCTTGGGTGTTTAGACCATTTTTGGGGTAAACATTTTGGCGCCCACCACAGGGCCATGTTCATAAATTCCTTTTTTAGTTTAGCAGTAAAAACATCCCGAAATTGTTTTCTCCTTTGAAATCATGGTTAGATCGAAGAAAAGTGGCATATCCACTGAAGTCGCCGCGATCAATGAGGATGATAATGCTAACGAAGCTGCACCTCAAATCTTGAATCAATTGACTGGGGAAATCCCTGGGCCATCTGTAACGCGAGATGAATTGAATATGGTTGTAACCGGCTTGAACGAGAAAATGGATAATACAATGATGATGATAATGGAAAGGTTCTATTTCCTTGCCAAAAGTCAAGCCAATTTGTTGCCACCAAATGCTGTGCCTAATGCTGATGAAAAAGAGGACCCACCAGCCTCAGCCATGGACGATCTCATAACCCAGTGAGAGAAAGGGAAGAGGCCGACGCTGGGGAACCTAAGGTCAGTTCTCCACAGTGCAAGGAAAAACATGCGACGAGTCTCACCAACATAACCTCGCTGAAGAAGGATGCAAGGCGTCGTAGCTCAAAACCATGGTCCCGTTGATAAAAACATCAGCGTCGATCCCGATGAGCGAGCAGGCGATGAATGGCGCATCACAGACTTAATCCAGCGAGTACTGGAGGAGGAGAAGGTGACTCGAGAGGATGAGGAGAAAGAATGGGAGTTTTCCCCCGACAAAAATCCATTTACAGAGGAGATCCGTCAAGCGAAATTCCCGAATAAATTTAAACCTCCAACAATAGCACCTTATAGCGGAGTTGAAGATCCAACCATTTTTCTGTTCAAATATGACCAGCACATGAATGGAGCTAGGGCCACTGATGAAATCAAGTGCTTATACTTCCCCGTTTTCCTGAAAGGTGTGGCCTCACTATGGTCCACCAGACTTCCACCTTGGTGTATTGACCAGTTTGCCGATCTGGGAAGGAGATTTCAGGATCAATTCCGACTACAAGCCACCAAGGCAAGGGACGTAATGCCACTAAGGGAGATGGAACTGATGCCCAGAGAATCCATTAGAGCTTTCCTTACATGCTTTCACACTACAACAACAGAGGTTATAGAACCTTAGCCTTGGTAATTGTTGTCGGCCTTGAAATGGGCTATCAATAAGAAGTCAGATTTCGGAAAATGGCTCAAGATGAAGAAACTAAAGACTCTAAAAAAGTTCTACAAGAAAGCCGAGGAGTACATGAGTGTGGAAACCGACACCATGAGTGCTCAGAAGGACGCAAGGAATAGCACTATTAAGGAAGGGAGAGGCAACGAATCTTCTTAGATAATTCTGAAGGATAATTCTGGTCACAAAAGATGGTTTGATGGATGGAACAGTGGAGTAAACAAGAAGTCAAAATTCTTTAAGCAATCAGAATTGACTACCCTGAATGAAACCCCAAATAAAATATACTCCGCCACTAAAGACTCAGACATGTTTCCTCAGATAAAACCGCAAAGAATCACAGAACAATAGGAGAGCTCTGGAAAGTTCTGCCGATTTCACAATCAGCCAGGACACAACACAAATGACTGTCTACACTTGAGAAATTTGATTGAGGAGCTCATCCAAAAAAATCAACTACAACAATATGTTAAGAATCCACAAAACGCATCAAAAGATTAGAGGCAAGGTAAGGTTGCCGATCATGCCGTGTCGCGCGAGATAATCCGAACGCCCGAAGCCTTGCGACCAATCATTGATTATTGGCCACTAGGCACAATCCAATATCTAGAACTTGATATGCGCGACCACCATTCTCTTTTTCTTGCTACTTCTATAGTCTGTTTTTTCAATTGTATTTCCATGAAGTGATCTATGATTCCATTTTTTTGTGTTAAGAAAAAACTCTACATGATGAAAGATATTCTCTCATGGATTATAATCTCATAAAAAGAATAAATTATTTATGAACTAATACTAAAATTTGTCTCTAGTGTCGGGCAAGACGTGCATCGCGCATCAAAAGCATCGGTCAAAAAAGGCAGGGTAATCAAACCCATCGTCTTGCAGAACTCAAAAGGAAAGGGCCATTCCTAAACAATTCATGAAAGCACACCAAGATCTGGAGGCTGCGCTCTTTGCTTTCTTTTCTAAAAGGAAAAAAACCTAGGATGTATAACACCAGTCCTAGGATCGAAAAGTCCCATAAACATGCTGGAAAGGCCTGCGCAAAAACAAAAACCTGACCGAAAGGAGGTGGCCATCCTTGTTTATTGTTATTAACCAAGTCAAACAAAGCCAACGATGGATAACAACAGAAGAAATCCTAGCCGAAAGGGGGGTATTAAAAATCCTAGCCATTTGGGGGTATCCACTCTAGGTCTGTATTTGATCATAATAAGTCAGATCAAATAATATCGAAATTGGGTCGAAAATTGTTACCCAAGTCCTCCCATGGGGGCACGTATCCAAAACCAGTCTCCGAAGGGCTCGGATCACTGAGTTAGTGAGATATGGGATTGGATACAAAAAAAACACGCAAACTAAACATACAGAATACTAATCTTGTTTCCAAAGGACTTCGGACGCCAAATCAATGAGGAACAAGATTAAATGTACAATAAGACTAAGTGTACAACAAAATGTCTACACCCAATAAGGTTACTTGTCCAAAATTGAACTTTAAAGGTTTGAATTACCATACCAAATAAAAACGTGAATGAATGCATAATAAGAGCTAGACCCTTCAAAGAAGGGAGCAAAAATTGAAATATGATTTCCCAAATTCTAAGCAAACCAGCGATATTAAATGATGAACGATGCAAAAATGTAATCATCGCGTGACTCGTAAAAGCATAATACGATGCAAACAAATAAAATTACGATAAGTTATAACATTGCAATGTTAAACGCATGACAACAAAATACAAATTCATCATAAAGATACATGGTCATAAAGTTGGAAACAAAAAATGCAAAACAACAGCATATCATATGGTGCTTTTATTAGGGACATCATGGCCATCATGAACCTCATAAGTACCTTCATTAGCAACAGAAGATCCCGTCGGAGGAATTTGGGATTCCAAAACATCATCTCCTGCAAGACTGGAGGCATGAACATGAACAATATTCTGGATTTCTTTTCCAAGGGATCCAGCTCGTTCGCCAGCCAATATTCTCCTGCCTTTTTCAAAAGCGTCGCGATCTTTTGGCTCAAGAAGGGCATCTTGCAGAACACTATCTTCCTTATCTTTGGAGTAATTGAGCACCTCCTCCCAGACAAGGGCTAATGTACGAGGAAAGTCCTTGTTCAAATAGCTCAAGCTTCCGTTGGTCATAACACTGAGGGTGTAAAATCGAAATAGGGTCTCTTCAGTTTTTGTTCGGACTCGCTCAAGATCTACAGCTAACCTTGCTTTATCTCCTTCTAAAGTTTCAAGAGCCTTGGGTTGGAAAGAAAGTTTACCTTCGAGCACTGATTTCTTTCACCGACAAGAGACCATAGCCTATTGTACGGAAGTTAATTGAGATTCAGCAAACTCACGACCAGTTTGAGCCTCGTCAAGTTGTTTCTTGGCGGCTTCAATCTCCTCCTAAATCCTTATGTTGTCGGCTTCTAAGCTGCTCATCCTGTTGTTCCCATCTTTAAGGAATTCAATTTCAGTCTCTTGACCCTCAATCATATAACTCAGTTCAATCTTATTGTTCTCCAGATGTTTAATACGTTCAAGATGCTGAGTATTCAACTTCTAAAATTCAAAGCAGAACTTATCCCAAGACACAAATCGCTTTTTGGAAGCATTTTTGGCCTCATCCAACTAAACTTCAAGCTGACCCACGATAATGGCAAGCTGGGAGGTCACATAGTTTTTTATGGCACTCAACTCCCCAACAACGCTCTGGTCATCATACAGAGACAAATCTAAGTTGAGGTCTATTCCCCTCAAGTCCTAGTCTCCGAACCTATCTATCAACTTAGGATTATGAGGTACAACTCTGTAGGGATGTCTATCAGAGATCACTTGAATCTGGCAAAGAGCAGGTGCATCAGAAATAGGCGATCTAATCAATGGCTTCACATGGAACAAAGAACTGGGGCATGGAATTTCAGCTGGTTCAGAAGACCCATCGAACCCAGCCTGTTCGTTGTTACCTCCTCTCTTCGTGGTATCCTGGTTTTCTCCTCCAGATACCCGAGAATGATCATGCTTCTTCTTCTTTAGAAAACTCGCCAGTGGTGCTTCTAGAGTATCTTGGGTTAGAGGATCTGAAGATGGACGGGGAACGCTTGAGACAATGAGAAAGGCTAGATTGTAAGATATTCCATGGATCAACGAGAGCAAATTGCTGAGAGAAATTTTATGATAAAGGTGACTCCATTCCGGGATCAAAGAAGGAAAAGAATATCTAAGCACCGCGATTGAAGAAGAATGAGAAAAGAATCCTAAAAGCTTTGCGAGATATCGCCTTAACCCAAAAGCAAGGGATTTTTCCGTAAAGTTCTCACGTTTAAAAGGTTGCGATATTACCATAAACGAGCCCTCCAGCCAAGTCAGAAGGATCAAGTCGTCTGAAAGTCTTTGAACCATCTTCGTCTTGTCTTCTTTAGAAGAGTCCCCTCCGCTTCTTGGGTTTTCTACTGAAGTTCTACAATATCATCAAGCCGCTCCGCTTCCCGAACCTGTTCCGGGGCAATCTTCGAGGGAGTCACGTTCACATCTCCTAGGGCGGCTCCCTCTAGCAAAGACCTGTCTTCTTCGCGCAAAACCACTAAAGTCCTAGAGCCTTCGCGCTTTGAACCCTTGGATGCTACCTTTTTGGCAGGGATCGCTCTGTTACTAGAAGATGCCCCGCTTATCCTTATAACGCTAGAACATCCCTTTTCCAAAGATTTCTTGGCAGGGGATTTGCTGATACCTATCTTTTTGCTGGGAGCATCCACCGGGAAGGTACACTGAGATGAAAGCAGGTTGTATTGCCTTAAGAACCCTTTGTTAATCAAGAATTCCTATTCCTCTGCCCCTCGTTGACGACTAATAATGAGTTCCATAGATCTTGATCAAAGGGTATGCTTTGATCGGGAAGCACTGCAATATATCCAAAATATTTTGGGAAAACCAAAATAAAAGGAAGAAAGAGCGGACTGAAATTAAAGAAATAAAGATACGTACCGATTGCCTTACAAAGGCCGCAAAAATTATTGGGACACTGGACAAAGAAGTATTGATTGGGAAATCCTCGCACACTGTCCTCTAAACCGGGGATTATTTTCGAACCCGGGCTTTCCACAAAGACAAATGAGGGACGCTGACCTCTTTTCCTAAAAGCGTACAATGGGCGTATATCCCTAAACGAAGGAGCCCGTTGTTTCTCCCTCATAAAAAGCACATAAAGGCTTGTCAAAATCGGGTAACCATTAGGATGTAACTAATACGGGGAAATGGCCAAGTTTCGGTGAATCATCTCTATATAAGGATTAAAGAGAGGAACCGCAATGCTTTACAACATGCCACGGGTAACGACAACATATCCTTTAGGAGGGATATCAACGAACTCCCCTTCTACAAGCAACTTAACCTCTTCCTCTTCCGAAATCCCAAACTGCTTGCATAGGTGATGAAACGAACTTGGTGGAAGCTCTGTCGGGTGCCTCTCACTAGATGCTTCATAAAGCGCACGAGGTGGTGGGAATTCTTGGGTAGCTCACATCGAAGAAATAACATGGGGCATATACGTAACTTGGTCAGAACTTTCCTCTTGATCCAACCTTCCGACCTGGTCTGACATGGATAACTCCTTGATGTTCTGAAATTTTAGAAAAGGGAAAAATCCTACTTAGAAACCCCAAGATCGCACGGTCAAATTCATGCTCCAAAAGTGAGTTAAGATAAAATTAAGGGGGAAATTTTCTTACAGGCAAGTGAACAGTTTCAAACCTAGTCAAACAACCCGGCCGAATCGATCTCAAGATTGCATAAACCTTGATGATGGTGCCACACACGAATGCAAATTGGAACAATAAAAAGAACTGTGATATTCAGGAATTGCAAAAGGCTCCCAGCGGTAAAGAAAATTGCTTAAAATGACGCTGCCATTAAAGCTTTCTTTAAAAAAAATGTGGTGATATAATATAAATAAAGGATAGACAAAAGGGCTGGCAAAAAAAAATAGTACTTTCAACTGGTCGCTTAACAGCCCAAAAATCAAATCAGTAACCCCAGCATTCAAGCGAGTAGGGAACCACCCAAAATAAGCGCACATAGACATGCGTGGGAAAACCAATCAAAAGCTAATAGATAAAGGTAAATGAGGAAGATTAAAAGGCATTCATCCAGGAAATTCTCACCATGTCAGCTTAGTGCCTGACTACACAAGAGTGTCTCATCAAGTCCCAACTAGCATCCTGAAATTCAGCTTTTCGCACATTAATCAAAAGGATATATCGATCCTCTCGCTCATAAGAAAAGGCAATACCAATCAGCGACGAATGAAGTAATCTTAACATTTATCACGACCGAGCCTTCAACGAGTCAGGACAAACCCACCAACCAATGTGCGATTAAATATGTCGAAGCCAGTGATTCCATACAAAAAGAAACCATAAACTTTGAGGGGCAAGTTTTAATCCCTAAAAATTCATACGCGTATTGGATAAAGGGCAAAAAGCAGATATCACCAGGGTCGGCCGTCCATGATGCAACCGCGTAGAGTAAGACCCAAATATTAAACCGAAGGCAGGTTAAGTCAACCAATGCGACCTAAGATAACGGCATAACATATTATGAGAAATGCGACCCGATAAAGATAAAGGTCGCATATCCTGAGAACCGCTCAAACACCGAAGTAGAGCAAGTCGCCCATTCAACATAAGCGGAAGCGACCTCATAACGTGGACGTAAAGCCTAAATAACGTCGTACAAAGGCAACAAGAAGACAAATGTCCTTGGACCAAGAAGGATGGTCGCGCAAGGAACAAAGGAGAATCAACTCCAAACCCGCATCCGCTCTCACGAAATCTCCCAAGGCGCTCACAGGATGCTCGCTTACATCTTACCCACTCAGCTATTCAAGATACTTGTTCCAACGAGCCGACCGCACATGATAACTGGATACAGCTGCGGACAGCTGGCTACAGCTAGCCGATGGCAAAGTTGTAATTAACGGAATGAACGATCCACGTCCTGGATAAACGGATTCCTGATCATTTACGAAGGGAGGTTCGCCTATAAATACACCATGGCTACCAACATAATGGGGTACTGGGAAAAAACTAGGAGGTGATACTGAATTTCATTCTCAACTACAGATTCAGCCATGGCATTAAGGACAATCTTATGGTGAAGGAAAACGAAGACATCCTTCTTCTTAATCATTCATCCATCCTTCTTCTCCTCAAATTCTACCACTCTCTTGTATAATTCCTTAGATTGAAATATATAAACGAGGTTATATTGAGTGGATATAGAAATTTATGAAAAGAGAGAGTGGACGTACTTTGTAATTATCATTATGAGGCAGGAAATCACCTTCATAGTGGATGTAGGCCTCGTTAACGGCTGAACCGCTCTAAATATCGTCTCTAATTTACTTTTCTCGCATTTTTCACTTTTTATTGCTGATTAAACACGGTTCCATTTATTTCTTACCAAATTTGTGAAGTACAGTTTAGTACCTTGGGTGTTCATACCATTTTTGGTGTAAACGGGTCGCTTGTCTCATCAATTCCGAATATGCCACCGCTTAGCTGTAGCCAACTGGCGACTGTTGTTTTCAGTCGTCCGGGAGCGTCTTCATGGGAGCGAGCGACTTCATAGGAGCGAGCGACTACACAGGTCTGAGCATATTAAATGGGAGGGCAGGCGGTGAGTGTACAGACGACATGCAAAGCTTCCTAGTTTGCATAAGAATGATTGGTCGGATCGTCATGCTAATCTTTTTTGTGATCGACCGATGGATGGCATCTACAGCTTGTTTAATTTCAGATGAATGGGCGACCTGCACCATAGTCCACAATCGAGTGATCAAGGATTGTGGAACAAAATGTAAGTATGATCCTTTAAGAACTGATATCCAACCGACTTGCAAACAACATCTGGTTGAAACATTAGCAGCTGATCGAGGAACGCGCATGTGACTGGCGTTGCATTCTATGAGCGGATATAGGATACATGTGTGACCACTGACTTCTTTGCATTTCTTGCTATGCACAATCGATCAGTTTATTATGAACGAATGACTGAAGAGCGGAATGTGTGATTGGGACCAGTTCTTCTCTTTGTCTTGTACTCCTGACCTTTTTGATGTGCGTCTTCCTTTAGTTCGGGCGTTCTTTACAGGATGTGTGACCCTTACTATTTCTTGGGCCACGCCATTCTTGTGCTAGATTTGTGTGTATGACCTCTTTCTATTGTTCTTGTTATGCTGTGTGACCGATCCTGATTGTGTTGAGCTGACAACCCAACTAGTTCTTTCTTGTTGTGTTTAACCGTGGAGTTGGCGCTTAAGCCTTGTTCTATGCGATCGTCCCTTATCCTTCTCAACTGTCCATGTGTACCGGGTAGAACTACATAAGATCAAACCTAACGATGTTTTTCCCATGATTTTTATACAGATTTAACATACCAATATGTGTATGGTTTTAAGGGATAAACATTTTCCCCTCGAAGCTTGTAATTTTTGTAGAAATTACGGGCATCGAAATAACTGACCATAACATAGTTTGGTAGATTAAGTCTGGCTTATTATGTAACGGTCGCACAGAGCTCGGAGTCGTTTAGGTAAGGGTATATAGGATTTCTCTTTCTTGTGAGCGAGAGGTCTACATAACTTACACTATTTCCTTTGAGCTGAAGTACCATCATGATCGATCAAATCATGGAAATGCGGGTAGAACAGCTGGACTTGATGGGCCACTTATACTTGCGCAATCGAGAATTGAGCTGATGTGGCGAGAATGATTTGGATGCATGTCTTTTAATCTTCCCTGTCATTTTTACTCACCCCTCTAATTTTTTTTTGTTTCCCAGATAAAACAATTTAGTAACAACAACTTCATTTTCAAAAAGAAACTCTAATTTCTCTTTCGACTTCGTCTCAATTAGATTCCTTCAGTCGAATACCCCATACTCCTTCCTACCATAAATCTGTGAAGCATAGGTTTGTCATTCTTGCTTATGCTTATTCCTCTTCTGGACCGATAACATATGTTTTACTAGGAAATAAGTTCTTTTTATGTATTCTGAAACTCTTATGATCATTAGATGCAATTTGGGTCGTTGTTGATCCTTTATGATGACGATAGTTTGAATTTTTTGACTGTATTTGTGTTGTTTTGCACATGCACTGGTCTAAGAACATTTAACTATGATATTCCTTTTTCTTCTGGTTCTAAACTCCGTACACATGATATGCTCACTGAAATTCTTAGGATAAGTTAGCATCTTGCACAATTCTAAACCTTGTGACCATGTGCCAGTAATTTGTTCCCAGTTATCTATTTTACAAATGTGAAGTTCGACGAAATGCTTAAACCTTGTGGCCTTGATTTTTCCATTATGATCCATACTTTTGGTTTGACCCCCCGTGGTCGCCCGAGTGCTTTTGACAAAAGGTCATTCTCCCATTTTATTACAATTATCAAATCCTCAATGATTCTGACTCGGTTGAACATGAGTGACATTTTTGAGTGATAATATGAACTGGTTTTGCATGACCAGAGTCAGTGGGATCGGTCGTTTGTGGTTCTGCTTTTGATTGTGTTACTCGTTTAACCTTGACAGACTCTTTAGATCCCAGAATTGCACAGCCATTTACTAGTTCATTCATATAGGATGGATTCGTCTCCGGAGCGACGTCGGATAGAAAGGTTTTTTGACTTGGACGTTAAGATAACTGACGTTCAGTAGACTGGTCAGCGGTGCGTGAACTCTCCTCTCAGTCCCTCTCACATAGAACTTCAAACCATCATTAGCAGGCTACGTTAAGCCCCTGAGCCATGCAATTCCAAGCTTGCTAAGCGGCTCAAAGGCTGGAGCTTATGGGGAGTATCCTCCAATGTAGATGAACATCCATTTGACCACCAAAACTTTTCTTGTGACATGATTGCTGCAAAAACTCAAATGTTAGCCCATTTCGAAACCGCTATGTCTCAGTTTTGAAAACAAATGGATTCGCTAAAAGACCACTCTATAAAACAAATGAGTGGTTGGAACACACTGACTTGTGATCTTCAAAATCCACATAGGGACAATCTTGAGCGTATTTCCATCTTAGAGGATGATAAAGCAAAGTTGATTCAGGCCCTTAGATCCAAAGATGGCATGGTTGTTTCTTTTGCTCCGGGAGATGTTGAGTTGGCAGTTTCAAAGCATGCTGATGAACATCCATCCTGCTCTACCAGGTTAAGAGGAAGGTTAGCAGGCCTAGGAAGAACAAGGAATTGTGGCTTCTCCGTTTTGCTTTTGGTTGTTTCTTCTGCAAACTATGGTTTCAGATCGGTTGTATAAGCGGGTCTCGTTCCTCACATTTAACTTTATGCTTGTCTGTGTCACGACTTGTGCTTGTTTTGGTGCTTTGGTGGACTTGTGAACGGTTTGTTATGATGCCTCTGTGCTCTGTTTTGCTAGTACAAGACTATGTTCTTGTTTGTTGTACCATGGTCTTTCACCCTGTTTGGTAGCACTTTCTATGTGTACCTTGCATTATAATTTCCTTAGTCCATCGTGCATTTGTGTCACATTCTACGATGTGTGATTTTAATGCTACTGACTTACCTTTTGATATTATAGTAGCTTGTTGCAGTTTACTAGATTGGAAGCAATGAGCTTCGTTGGAGTTTAAATTTAGTTGAATGATTTTATGCCATTATTCTCGCATTCATTCGTACATTCACTAACCCGGTGACCAAGCCCGATAGAATTTGGATTTGAATGCATGCCCTTTAAATAGGGTTATAGATCGTATGATTAAATACGCATTCGTGTGTATATATATATACGTTTTGTTGTTTTTTATTAAAATGTATTCAACCATATATCTCACTGACTCGGTGACCCCAGCCCTTCGAATACATGTCTTGAATACGTGCCTCCAGGGGAGGACTTAGGTATTTAAATTTCGATCCAATTTTGGCTCTATTTGATTTGGTTACTCTGAAATCAAACAAGGCCTAAATTATATACCCCCTTTCGGCTAGGATTTCTGTTACCCCCTTTCGGCTAGGATTTCTTTTACCCCCTTTCGGCTAGGATTTCTGTTAATTTTGTGCTAGTCCTTCCAGTATGTTTGTCGGTCCTTCTGGCACTAGAATTGGAGCTTCCAATCCTAGGTTTGTCGGTCCTTCCGACTACTAGTCCTTCCAGCTTTCCAGCCTAGGTTTTGTCGGTCCTTCTGACTTTATGCTTCATCCTGGGAGGTGGACACTAGTTCATCTTATCGAGCTTTGACTTGATTTTGGAAGACTCGCGTCCTACACCTAACAAGGTGCCTCTTTTGGGACTGGCAATGTTTTATCTGTATGACAATTTGGCTATTTCGACCTTTGCATTTTTTACGTAGTTTGGCACCAATCTTTTGCTAGATGATTACCAAGGATTTGGAGTTTTTGCGATGAACTGTGGAGCCTTCTGATTTGTCGCCCACTTGTTTTTTAGTTTAAATGATGCCCCGGCACTCAATGTTTTTCTAATTGTTTCGTCCAGGGTAAGCTTGGGAAGTCTCCAATTATGATTGGATTTTGAGAGAGTTTCTGTTCTTGCTTGCCTACATCAACTTTTGTCAGAAGTTTGTATATATATGGTCCGGGTAAGCAAATGGAGTTTCTCACTCCTATTTTTTTATGTACATAACTTGAATGCAAAGTTTTTTGCAACTATTCATTTACAATAGATTTGAACAATGCAATTTGGAAAATAATGGCGAATGTGTTCGCTATTCCATGCTCGAAGGATCTGGACTACATCTGTGGTGGGAAATTTGAAACTACCATCTCGTAGTTTTTGGTTTATAACATAGGGTCGTTCCCAATTTGTTCTAAAAACCCCGGTTCTGGTCATTACTTTCTTCAGCACAAGGTCTCCGATTTCGAAAGTCCTATGTCCGACTTTTGAATTGAAATGCCTAGCCACCATTCTCTTATGTGCAACCACCCTGAGTTCTACTTCCTTTCTTTTTTCCCCAAGCTGGTCGAGGGCCTCAAGTTGTAGCCTTTCATTTTCCTCCTGGATGAAGTGAATCCTCCTACGAGTGGGAACCTGCAGCTCCACAAGGATTATGGTTTTAGAGCCGAAAGCTAAGGAAAATGGAGTGTTCCCAGTCGTAGTTTTATGAGTGGTATGGTATGCCTATATTGCTCGTGGAAGCTCATCTACCCAACCACCTTTGGATTTCTCTAATGGCTTCTTGATGGCTGATTTAGTGATCTTGTTTATCGCTTCCACTTGCCCGTTTTCCTACGGGTGGGCAACTACGGAAAAACTTTTCTGTATTTTATACTTGGCAAAGAAATTTTGGAATTCTTCGCTATCAAACTGCGTTCTGTTGTCTGTGATTATTTTTTATGGGACTTTAAACCAACAAATGTCGTTCTTCAAGAAAAGTTAGTAACTATCTTTGAGGTTATAGTTTCCAGTGGTTTTGCTTCTTCCCATTTTGTAAAATAATCAACAACAACAATAGCATATTTAAAACCATATTTTGTGGTGGGAAGTGCTACTATAAGGTCGATGCCCTAAATGGAAAATGGCCATGGGCTAACCATTTGGGTTATGACTGTTGATGGCATCCTTGGAATTTTTGCAAACCTCTGACATGTATCACATCTTTTAGTATATGCCACGGAGTCCTTATTTATGTCTAGCCAGAAACAACCATATCACAAAATTTTCTTGGCCAATGTCTGACCACTGACCTCCGCATTCACCCTATTGTAATTCTATCATGATTGCTTTCGATTCCTTTTTTTAACGCAAAGAAGTAGGGGCATAGAGAATCCCCGCCTGTATAGCCACCCAGCTTGGATGAGATACATAGAAGCTTTTCGCAGTATTTTCCTTCGCTTCTTAACTTCTACCAAGAATGCACCAATCATGAGATAC
The DNA here is from genome assembly GCA_030737875.1 of Allium sativum. NCBI lineage: Eukaryota > Viridiplantae > Streptophyta > Magnoliopsida > Asparagales > Amaryllidaceae > Allium > Allium sativum. The sequence continues at coordinate 33,780,829 of JASFAX010000020.1, read as the reverse complement.
TCCTTGATTGGTGTCATCCATGAGTCTGGCTCATCATCCACCTCCAGGACCCAGTCCATCTTAATTTGTTATGTGTTGGGGCTGGAGAGGACATCCACTGGGGCTAACCCAATAAGTTATGCATCTCCCGGGCTTGCATACTTTCCCAGCGAATCTGCCTTGCTATTGTCTTCTCTCGGAATGTGATACATAGTATAATGCTCGAAGGTCTCTAGTAATTCCACGACCTTAGATAGATAAGCTGACAAGTTATCTATTTTGGATTGGAATTATCCTCAGGTCTGACACACCACTATTTGGAGTCACTGAAGATTTGTGTGGTGTTTAGCTATAATTCTCTTGCTATTTTTATTCCTAGGATGAGGGCTTCATTTTCAGCTTCATCATTTGTTGATGGAAACTCTAGTCTTAGCGCACATAATATAGACCTTCCTTCAGGCGTTTCCAAGACTACTCCTGCCCTTGAGCGGTAATCGTTCGATGCTCCACCAACGAATAATTTCCATCGGATGTTGGTTTCAATATCAGGCTCCTCTTTTATATCTTCTCGATTGGTGAATTCTACGATGAAATCTGCAAGTGGTTGTCCATTGATTGCCTTATGGGGATGGTAGGTAATGTCATATTGACTTTGCTCAATATTCCACTTTAACAACCTCCCGGAAGTCTCTAGTTGGAACAAAACTTTCCTCAGCTGTTGGTCTGTGAGGACCCTGATAGGGTGAGCCAGAAAGTATGGTCGAAGCTTCTTTGACGTAGTAAGTAAACAATAAGAGAGTTTTTCATGTTTTGGTAACTCTGTTCTACTATGAATAATATCTTACTAATGTAATAAACCGGTCTCTGAACCTTCGAATCCTCCCTTACTAACGCCGTGCTTAGAGCATGGGCGGATACTGCCAAATATACGAACAAATCTTCTCCATCATTAGGCTTCGACAACATTGGAGGTGTCACCATGTGATGGATTGGCACTTCGAAAGCTCTCTAGAATTCACAAGTCCATTGCATCTCTTTCTTCCCTTTCCTAAGGGCATGAAAGAAGGGAAGACTCCAGTCCGTTGCCCTGGATATGAAACGATTCAAAGCTGCAATTTTCCCATTCAAACGATGGAGCTATTTCTTTGTTCCTGGGGTGCGCATTTTCCTTAAGGTTGATATTTTCACTGGATTGGCTTTTATGCCCCTAGCATTGGCCATAAACCTTAGTAACTTGGTCGAGTCTTCCCCGAAGGAACCTTTCGAAGGATTTAGTTTCATACCATGTTGGTGTAGAATATCGAACATCTCGGCTAAATCTTCCAAATGATCAACTGCCTTATTGGACTTTACCAACATATCATCGATATAGACTTCCATTGCCTTGCCAATTTGTTTTTTAATCATAGCGTTTACCAACCACTGGTAAACGGACCCTGCGTTCTTTAAGCTAAATGGCATCATTTTGTAGCAATATATGCCAAGATCAACGCTAAAACTTATGTCCTATAGATATGTTCCATGCATCATGATTTGATTGTAACCAAAATACGCATCCATAAAAGACAGTAACCCAGACCCAGCTATGGAATCCACCAATTGATCTATTCTAGGAAGAGGAAAACTATCCTTTGGACAAGCTTTATTAAGATTCGAGTAGTCTACGCAGACCTTCCATATACTTCTTGCTTTCTTTACAAGTACAGGATTGGAGACCCAATTTGGATTGGTAGATTCCCTGATAAGGTTGTTTTACATTAGCCTGTCAACCTACTCCTTCTAGGCCTTTGATCTCTCTGATCCCTGGGTCCTCCTTTTTGGCTTGATAGGCAGAATATGTGGATTAGTTTTAAGTTTTTTGACCGCAATGTCTGGAGATATGCCGCTCATGTCAGAATGGTTCCATGCAAACACATCCAAATTAGCTTTTAAATAGACAATCAATCGACTCTTCAATTAGGGGCTCAATTGAGATCCTATATTTAGAACATGGTTTGGATCTTTCGGACTAGCGGCTATAGGAATTGTGATCTGAGCCGGGACCACTCTTTCGTCCTCTTCACTCGCTTGTCTAGCATCGATTTCCTTCTATGCACCACTGTGTTTGCCAGTGTAGGGACCTCTCCTTAATTGATAGAAAGGAAGCTTGCGAATGTGGGGTTTTCCCAAATCTTTCTTCCTTTCCTCACGCAGCTCTGTCACATAGCAATCCCTCACAGTTGCCTGATCTCCCTTGATTACGCCAATTCCATTCTTAGCTGGAAACTTCATAGTTAAACACCATGATCTAACACGACCTTAGACCCTGCGAGGGTCGGTCGCCAAAAGAATGCATCGTAAGAGGACAGCTTGACTACCAAGACAAAAGTTTGCATCATAGAGACCTTACGTTCCCCATCTGGTGGTTCAACGAGCAACTCAATTGTACTAATGGGTTGCGTGGGTTATCCGGTAAATCCATGGATTTTGTTCGGATAGTCTCGCACTTCTGCCATCGAAAGTTACATTTTCTAGAATGTATTTATGAAGATCACATTAACGGAAGCCCCCGTGTCAACTAGGACTCTCTTCCCAACAGCAGGGCTAAGACCAATTGTGATTACCATGGCATCGATAGTTGCTGCAAGTAATCCGTCAACATCTCTATCTTTTAATACCACATCATCGGTTGAAGTTCTAGGTATCTTCTTTGGAAGCTCATTGCTTAAGATCATGCACCTTTCTTCTTTCGAGAAACCATTCATCTCGTTAGCGTACCTTTCCATATCTGCCTAGCTACTTCCGTCCGGGTGAGGGCCGCCGAAGATCATGTTGATCACTGGCGTCGAATCAACGAGTGCCTGAGCTTTCTCTCCCAAACCGGATTGACTAGTGGTATTATTCTATCCTTGTGTAGTCGGAGCGTTTTGTGGATTCTTCACATACTGTTGAAGTTGGTTCTTTTTGATGAGTTCTTTGATCAAACTTTTCAAGTGCCGACATTCATTAGTGTTATGTCGTTGTTGATTATGGAACCGACAAAATTTACGAGAGTTGGCTTGTTGCTCCATAATCTTTTGAGCCTTCATTTAAGGAAAAATGCCTGAATCCTTTGTGGTGGAGTAGGTCCTCTCTGGGGTTTCATTTAAGAGAGTCAATTCTGAATGCTTGTAAAGCCGTGTTTTCTTATAGACTTTGTTATCCTTCTCATCACTCCCTCTTTTCTTCCAGAGCCATTCTTTTGCTCGGTTTGGGACTCCTTTCCTTTCCCTTCTTTGGCATTGCTACTTTCTATGACCTTAGGAACAGTCAGTCCATCATCCTCCATGCTCATATACTCCTCGGCATTCTAACATAATCTCTTTAGAGTTTTGGGTTTCTTCATCTTGAACCATTTCCAAAATTCTGATTTGTTATCAATAGCACCCTTCAGAGCTGCCAATAAGTACCAAGGCTCTAGTTCTTTGACTTCAGCTGCCGCAGCATGGAATCGCGTAAGAAAAGTTTTAATAGTTTCTCCAAGCATTTGTTCCATGTCGCTGAGAGACATCACATTCCTTGCTTTTGTTGTTTAGAGACGAAACTGGTCTTGCACTCTTCTCGCCCGATCGGTGAATTGATCAATGCACTTAGGATGAAATCTAATAAACCGTAGTGAGGACACACCTTCTAAGCATACGAGGAAGTACAGGCATTTAATCACATTGGTTGCCCTAACCACATTCATGTGTCGATCATACTTTAATAGAAAGATGTTTGGATCTCCAGTCCCGCCATAAGGTGCTATGGTTGGGGGTATGAATTTCTTAGGACTGTAAACGGGTTTTTCCTCAGTGAAAATTACCATTCTTTCTCTTCACCCTCTCGGATCATTTTTTCTTTTATTATTTGCAGGATTATATCTGTAATGCGCTTCTCGTCGCTTGCTCATTCCATAGGATTGACATCAGTTCTTTTATTTGTGCGATCGCGGTTCAAGTTTCGATGCCTTGCACCTCTTTTGAGAGGTGTCCTTTTGGTGGGACTTGCGACGCTCTGAGTTGCACGTTTCTCCTTGTGCTATGGAGACTTGACTTTAGGGTCCTCAATGCAGGGCCCTTCCCCCGTTATCTTCGACTAAGAAGTGGAATCGACTAGGGTCTGAAGCTGAAGATTCCTCTTTTTCATCAACATAATTTACAACATTTGGTGGCAGATGATTGTCTTGAGCATTAATCAGGGCATCAAGCCTTTCCATCATCATTTTTGTCATAGCACCCAGTTTTTCATTCAAGCCATTCACAGCCATGTTCAATTCATCTCGTGTTATAGATGGCCTTGAGGCCTCCTCAACTTCTTGATTCAAAGTTTGTGGTGTTGCTTCATTACCATGACTATCCTCAACAATTGTGGTAGCTTTGATGGACTTGCTATTTTTCTTTGATCCGACCATGGCTTCAAGGAAGAAAGCGGTTTAGGATTTCAAGGGTAGGTTGTTGGAATTGGAGTAAAGTGTGAAGGATGGAAATATGAACATGGCCCCATGATGGGCGCAAATGTTTTCACCAAAAATGGCTCAAACACCAAGGGTACAAGAATTGTACTTCATCAATGTGGTTAGAAAGTAAATGGAGCCGTCCTCAATTAATAGTTGATAGTAAAAATGGGAGGAAAGTAAATTGGAGACGAGGTTTTAGAGTGGTTCGGCCTGAAACTGGGCCTACGTCCACTTTGAATGTAGTTTGTATTATCATGACAATGATTACAAAGCATATAAACTCTCTTTGTACATGCATCCTCTCTCTTTTATGTCATATTCTCTTTCTAACATACAGATCTCATTTAAACTCATTGATTTCATTGGAGAAATGATAAGATCGAGGGAGGAGAAGGGTAAGTCTGCAGAGGAGAAGAAGAATGTCCTTGTTCGAGAGGAGAATGAAGGAGATTCTTCAATATCTTCGCCATTTAGGTGATCTCAACTGATGCCATGGCTAAGTGGACGAAGGATCTTCCTATGGAGATTAGGGCGATGATTGGGACGCTTCATGTATGGTGGAGGGAAGAATTCTACAGCACTTCGTGATGGAAAAAAAGGTCCCCTTAATGATGGAAGCTATGCTTATTTTAGGTGTCCCTCCATGATGAAATGTTCTGGAAGTCATATATGTAGACTACGTGTCGCTTGTCTCATTAACCGCGAATAATCCACCACTTAGTTGTAGCCAACTTGCAACAGTTGTATTCAGTTGTTCCGGAGCATCTTCATGGGAGTGAGTGGCTTCATATGAGCGAGCGACTACATAGGTCTGAGCATACTGAATGGGAGGGCAGGCTGTGAGTGTAGAGGAGACTTATCAAAGCTTCCAAGTTTGAATAAGAATGATTGGCCGTATCGTTATGCTAAGTTTTTTTATAATCGACCGATAGATGGCGTCTGCATCTTATTTGATTATAGATAAATGGCGACCTGCGTGGTAGTCCATAAGCAAGTGATCAAGGCTTGTAGAACAAAATGTAAGTACGATCTTTTAAGAACGGATATCCAACCGACTGGGAAACAACGTCTGGTTGAAATATTAGCAGCTTATCGAAGAATAAGCGGGGGACTAGGGTTGCATTCTATGAGGGGATATGGGATTCATGTGCGACCTCTGACTTCTTTGCATTTCTTGCTATCCACGATCGATCAGTTTATTACGAAGGAATGACTGTTGAGTGAAAAATGTGACTACGACCAATTCTTCACTTTGTCTTGTACTATTGACCTTTTTGATGTGAGTCTTCCTTTAATAAGGGTGAACTTTACAGGATGTGTGATCCTTACTGTTTTTTGGGTCGCACCATTCTCGAACTAGATTTGTGTGTATTACCTCTTCATATAGGTCGTGTTATGCTGTGTGACTGATCTTGACTGTGTTGAGTGGGTGACCCAACTTGTTCTTTCTTGTCGTGTTTAACCGTGGAGTTAGTGCTTGAACCTTGTTCTATGCGATCGTCCCTTATCCTTCGCAACTATCCAATGTACTAGGTAGAACTACACACGACCGTCCCAAACGATGTTTGTCCCACGATTTTTATACAGATTTAATATACAAATATGTGTATGGTTTTTAATGGATAAACATCGTGCACGACAAACATGGCCGGGTGTCTTCAGTTGTGAGCGACCTGTTGTTGGGAGGAAGTGAGCGAGCGAGCAATGATGATCGACCCATGCATGGTTGTACTGCTCGAGTGATTAACATGACGGTAGCAAAGTTCTTCCTTTTGACATGAGCAATGTGTTTTTGTACATGTGGACCTACTGTGTTTTCTGTACGCTTTATGAACAGATAGCCTATATGGCTGCCACATGTCCAGTTTTGTTTGTACATTTTTATGATATGAGCCACCACATTGATCTATGCATTTGACAGTGCTAATGTGAACAATGTAGACTACGGGAATTTGACGCTCGAGTCACGACATGGAGACATTTTCAACATATTAATAATAACATGAATATGGCAATATGAACTGTGATGACTTGACTACAGCATTGTGCGTGGCATGAATATTTCGACGCCATGATTAATTTTCACAACTTGGATGGCCATTATTTTGGATAGGGCTTTGAAATTGGAAGAGACTTCATCGATTGGCCTGCATCGTAGACATGAAGAATCTATGGTAGAAGTAGGCTTAGAACTCCAGACCAAAGCTCTAGAGTTTGTGAGAATTGTGAGAGAAGGAAGTGCGAATGTGGCCCAACGGTAGGCGCAAACTGTTTGAAAGAAAAATGGTCCAAACACGAAAGGTGTGGAATCACAATTCACCAAACAGTATGAAAAGTAAAAAATTAAGCCACAAAAACAAATGAAAATAAGAAAGTAGAAAACAAGAGAGTTTTTATAGTGGTTCGATCTAGGAGAGATCTACATCCACTTTTGAAGACATTCTCATTATCATGGAGCTATTAACATAGGGCATCATCTCATACATCTCATTAATTACATGGTGATTTTCAGCTTTTCACTCTCTTTTTTCTTTGAATCGCATTTGAATTCGAAAGGGAACATATTAGATCTTACAATAGATAATTATCCTTGATTCCATCATGAAAAAGACGTTAGATTCGAGCTTTGAGGAGGAGCAACGATGGTCGGAGATCACATGGAGTGATAAGTAATGGTGTTTGGAGAAGATGAGATCCACTTAATATTGGAGGAAGAAGAGAGTGATTTGGCAGCAATTAATGATGGTTGGAGAGCTCTAAAATGGTGTAGGAAATCTTTAGACAGCACTTCATGGTGGTGGCCATCCGTCCCTTGAATGGTTTGGAAAAGGGGTATTTATAGGAGAAGTTAGACCCTGGTGGCAAAGCTGTAATTATGGCGAATTAGTTACGGGTCGCATGCTGGAGTATTTATAGGACCGCCACTGAACAGTTGTACATAGCTGGCAGTGCGTCCTTTACAGCTGACATCAGTTTGTTATGTGATGCATGGGCGACCAGGGATACCAACGTATGAACTAGCGATCTAAATAACTAAGTGCGAACGATCTATACTCCGCTAGAACAAATGAGCCCTTACCAAAATGTGACCGTCTATTCCATCCTCAACTATGCCATTTGTTCTTCTTGCGTATATGGGATCAATAACTACGGTACTGCCATTGTAAAGTAATTTCGGATTTGCCTTTTTACATATTATAACACCACATGCCCTCCACTTGTCATGTACTCTTGCATCGTGCAGGGATTGAAACATGGGAATAAAAGTTGCCGCCATACCATTATACAATGTAGACGCTGTCAATTTTTAATACGCTCGATCCCAATCCACATAGTATCACTGCTCTGCACGATCAGAAGTGCGTGAATGAACCAAGGATCTTTAGGCACGACTGTTCTGTCTAGTTTGTGATGAACGATCCACCAGCATGAGCATTAACTGACCGAAAAAGCGATTTTATTCAACTTCTTGAATGCTCACTACACGAGGGAGCCAATTTTGCTAGTGGTGCCCCTTCACATGTTCCAATTCTCATGTGTTAAAATACAGCTCAAGTACATTGTGCTTTGCAATGCTTCATTCTCATGCACCATCGTTTATTAATTGTCTTCACGTGGCACTAAGATGTAAGATTGACATGCTCCGGTCCTTATTGCAAGCGTTGTGAACCTGTGGGCGACCGAGTAGCATACTGGATAGGTGACCCTGAATATGTCTATGATAATATTCTCTATGCGACCCGGTATTTGTGAGCGCTCCATAATGAACGTGACAGATCTTGTGAAACATGGGATCATTCTCTTCCTCTTTAGCCATTGTTTCATTATATTGGCTGTGCACCATTCATACGGATGTTCATATTATGCCATTGGTGCAAACATGTCTGCATATTCTACTAAGTGTATGTGAAATACATTAAGCCTAACATTCAACTTTATAGCCTTCACATTAATGCTTATGTTTAACCATTCGTACTTGTGACTTATGCATTAATCTTGCGTTATTTATCATGCAAATTATGATCTAAGCCTAATGACCGATCACATATCATCATACATGACCGGGAAGACGTGTACGAGAGGATAATGCGGGGCCGAGTTCGATAAACCCTTGTAGTTGCTACCGCTTGTGGTCGACGTATGACCGATCTCTTTTTTCGCTTGACCATTTTGCGTTCGACCAGGCTGGTGCATGTACATTTTGAAATTTGTTTGAACCACCATAATCAGTCGGCGCTTAATTTTCTGAACCACGTTTCACAATGGGGTTAACATATGCAACCTTAAATTGGAAATGGCCTAGGATCTCGAAGGCCGAGGGTTAGCATAAATAAATAGAAAAATAGAAGGGGAAGAATAGAATCAAATCAAACTATGTACAATAGAAATATAAACAAGACTGGAAATAAATTAAACATCATAATAGGTGTAAGATAGATTGTAACACCCCACATCCGTTACGGTCACTCACAAAGGGAATGCATTAACTTCAGCGGAGCATCGTAAGTGTATAGAATAGATAAATTACAAAACAGTCAAAAAATTTTAACAACGCAAAATATATAAAACTTTACTTTATTGATAAAACAATAGCTTGGTAAAACATCTTATACAAAGATTGTTTTCCAACACCAAAATACCCTTACCTATTACAACAAAGCATATTCCTTGTTTAACAAAATAAAGAAGCATAAAACCGCAGTGATATTCCCCAATAAAGCATTAGCTAGCCATATCAGTGGAAAAGAGAGTCCAAAGCAATACATCAACTATCTTCGAGCTTGGAAAGAAAACTGAGCTAAGTGGAAATATTCTCTCCATGTGAACCTGGGGGAAATGGAAGAAAAGAAAGAAAAGCAAAACAGAGTCAGACATAAAGCCTAGTAAGTCCAGTGATTATTCAGTATGTAAATAGGTAAAAGGATCATGACACGAATAAAATGGATACCAGACCATAACCATGATAATAAGCATAACAAAACAACAAATGATGATCATTAGACATGACAAGGTAAGATAAACTGAATGCACTGCAGTTCTTTCTCTGATTTCCTATTTTCTCTACACCACCCAACTTGCATCCTAACTAGTGTCTTTTATAGAACGATTCGTATTCCCTACTAGTGTCCCAACTAGTATCCTATGAAAAAGGATCTGTATCCCCTACTGTTTTCCTAACTGGTATCCTGTGTTATAAAATAAGGTGTTCCCAACCCCTCCATTGTGGTATCCTTCAGGTGTACATCTGGTATGAGGATCTTACCTCAACCAGCCTAATTGCCATGAAGATGTTAGATGTACCCTTACTACCCTATCGATCGGCACCCTACTTGTATTAACTTTCCTTGTGTCTGTGTCAATCCGGCCTCTCTTGCGTGTAGATACCCTGTGCTGGTCCCACCATAAGGTGTCTCATTCCTTATGACAGTAACCCGACACAAATTCTAGATGCACAGTGTATACTACAGGTGCCCAGTGTCTTCTTTTCCACTCCGGAGCACGTGCACGGCAATACTCCGCCGGAACTACACTACTGCACCCCTTGCCGCTATTTTGACCGCTTATAATCAACCCAGTAATCGGGCCCCACCCTGCCTAATTTTAGGGTACAGTGATACATCTATGTGGCTTACTACTGAAATGGGTCCCCATTACTAGGGTTTTCTAGGGTCTATTCGTACATCCCATAAATTGGCTAAGTGTTATCCATCCATTCAAGTTAACTAAATCCATCCACATGCCATGTCATGTTGGTTAAGTGTTTCTTAATAACTTAACCCTTCTCATTATCCATGTGGTAATTGGTTAAGTGTTTTCTATTAACTTAACCCTGTTCATTCATCATATTATATTGGTTACGTATTCCCCCTTAACTTAACCCCATTCGTTCATCATGTTATATTAGTTAAGTGATTCCCATTAACTTAACCCCACTCGTTCATCATGTTATATTGGTTAAGTGTCATCAATCCAGTCGAGTTAACTTAACCCACCCACTTGTCATGTTACATTGGTTAAGTGTTGCCTTCTTGTGTTACTTAAACCTATCACACATCATGTTATATTGGTTAAGCGTTGCCCTCTTTTGTTAACTTAACCCTACAACTTGTCATGTCACATTGGTTAAGTGTTGCCTTCTTGTGTAAACTTAACCCTACCATTCTTGGCATGTCCGTTTATTAGCATTTAATTTATTCATTAAAGCACCAACCTCTCACATTAGATCTATATTGTTGCGGTCGCTGGATGTTTCGGGCGGTTCCTGGTAGCCTTACACCGCAATTCAATCTAACCTCGTGTTTTTGGCTTAATGCGCTAACCTCTCACATTAGATCTATATTGTTGCGGTCGCTGGATGTGTCGGGCAGTTCCGAGCAGTCTTACACCGCAACTCAATCCAATCTCGGGTTAGGCATGTTCATCTTTAGCTAATTTACATATTTGTCGTATGTGTCCAAATCTATATGTCAAAATTTTCCACAAGTCTAGCCAATACAAGTTTATGCCACATTCCTATGCTATGCCCAAAATTCACTCAATTAAATTAGACCCAATTTTCCCCGTGTTATAATCGCACGTACAACGAGATTCAATCTAAGTTCCGAATGGACTTAGTATTCACAAAAGCAAGTAAAAGGGGAAAAATAGGAAAGGAGTTTAGGAATTGACATAAGAAAAAATAGGTATGTAAAGATGTACCCAATTCAAGAATCATGTTTCAATGTTGTATATTAACAATATGTGTAGACAAGTTAAGCAATTTACACCGTAGGTATAAAGATTAGATAGAATTGGACTTAAGAGAATCACAAATTTTTATCTACAACATGATAAGTCCCCTATATCAATCACAGTAGTCTCATAGGCATAGGATGTACAACATGATAGGTTCCATCATATAAATCACAAAAGCCTCATAGGCATGATGGGTTCCATTATGTCAATCCAACAATCTCATTGGCATGATAGGTTTTATTATGTCATTCACAACAATCTCATAGGCATGATAGGATGTATTATGTCAAAACAACAGTCCGGTAAGCGTGATAGGTTCTATTATGTCAGTCCAACAGTCTCATAAGCATGATAGGTGTCATTACATCAATCACAATAGTCTCATGGGCATAAGCAATTTAGATTTGACAAAAGGATAGGCACGAATCAGAATTAGGCATCATCCTCGATCTGATTATTACGTTCATGATTTCTATTAGATGTATAAATATAAATAATAACTAAACTTACAGAAAAAGTATGGATCTTGTATTCTAGGACCTGATTTCTGAATTTGTTAAGCTATCCTTTGACGTAGATGTTTGAATTGAAGTTCTTCTAATTGATTACTAATTTGGATTTGATTTTGTATTTTAGAGAAGATGAAGGAGGATAGGGTAGCGAACAACATGACGGCACCATAGATTTAGGGTTATGAGGTTAGGGTTTAGGTTTAGCTGCGTATATATAGATGTCTAGGATTAATTATATTGTTTAGGTCGAACTAGGAGTCATCAGAGTCACACAGCTCAAAGACAGGCCATCCCGCAAATCAGAAGAAGACACGTCAGCACAGAATACTCAAGAATGTTGTGTAGCAAACAGCATGACGACACCATAGGTTTAGGGTTATGAGGTTAGGGTTTAGGTTTAGCTACGTATATATAGATGTCTAGGATTAATTCTATTGTTTAGGTCAAACTAGGAGTCATCAGAGTCACACAGCTCAAAGACAGGTCATCCCACAAATCAGAAGAAGACACTTCAGCACAGAACACTCAAGAATGTTGTGCTGGACTACCCTCCGTATAGGGGCACAAGGCAGGTGCGCTAGTTTATTTTTGAACTGGCGCTGTTCACAAGTGCGCCATTGTATTTTGGCCTATTTCCGGTTTTTCTGCCTAACTTCGTTCGTCTATATATCCTTCATACGGTATCCGTTTTACGCAAATTCGGACTCTATCTCTAGCAGAATTCCGAGACTAACGCAATCGCGTAACCCATTTCACCTAATTTTTCTTTTAATATTTAATTATTCTTTAATTATCTCTTATGTCCCGCTTTAAAAATTACGGGGTGTTACATTCCCTCTACTTAAAGGATTTCGTCCCCGAAATCTTCATGTCAAGAAGAATGCGTATCCTACCATCCAACATCCATCAACTCAACCATTCAATCACAAGCATCCATTGTCCTTAAAAATGTTTCTAATGTTTTCATGAACATATGCATAATGTGTGTATATGTCCTTACCCAAATGCAAAATCAGACAGTCTACTGATTCAGTTGACCTACTTAATGCAATTCATGATAGTGCCGTGCGTCCATTATGTATGCAAAAGAACCCTATTGATACATATCATTTCTATATGAGTGCACAACCATACGTTTAAATGCAACATCCATATGATAACACATCAAGTTTCAATCCATATATATATATATATATATATAAATCCAATCATGCATATGAAATATGGAAGTGACGGAGCCGATCTAGTGCTTAATGTGTGTGTATATGCATCCACAAGCAACCACTAGCAAACACTTGCATCCACTTGCATCCATCAAACATAACATGTCTCAAATACATGTTTACACCCATTGGCATCTACTTAAGGATCGAGGTTAGGACCGAGAGGATATAATTAAAAAATAAAGACTAGCATGCAAATGAACTTTACAAAAAAAAAAAGAGATCAAGGATATACCCTCCAAAAGAGTATGAAGTGCATATATAGTCTTTAGCCTTCTAAGTCGCATCTTCTTGAGCTTTACCCCATTGTGCTTTGACTGTCTTAACTTCACGATTTTGTAGCTTCTTAATTTCTGTTTCCAAAATATAAGTTGGAACTAATTACACTGTCGCCTCTCGTTCCACCTCTTCTCCTTCTAGTATACACGGGACTACAACTTCCGCTATGTCATGCTAAAATTTACTCAAAGGGTCTTCAAAATTCATGAAAGGGTATTCCATGTAGAAAATCCATCTCTTGGAAATAAACAGATGCTAACCATGTTACAAAGTGTATTTATTAAGATTATTAGAGGTCTCTTCTCTACTTAACTTATCTATTGCATCAACTATCTGAGAGTCTTTTCTTTATGAAGTCCCTATTTGATCCAAAAGCCTAGGTCTTACTCCTAGCAATGCCAACTACTAACTTAACCCAAGGTGTAACACCCCGCCTCCGCTAGGGTCACTCGCAAAGGAATGCACTAGCTTTAGAGGGGCATTATTGGTAAACATGCACAGAAACATCACAAGACAGAACATATATAAATAGCGGAAGTACAATCAAACTTTAATAACATGAATAAATAAGGTCTAAAGCCTTTTACATCAGAGTACATCAAAACCTGTCTTGCAATAGTAAAGAAGCATAAAGACTTTTTAATAAATTATTCCCCAAGTAAAACAGTAAAGTAGCCATAGCCAAGAGAAGTCCAAGCCATCCATGATGACCTTCAAGCAGAAGAAGTCCGAACTAACCAGCATTGTTTCCTCCCTGAAACCTGGGGGGGGGGAACGGAAGAAAAGAGGCGAAACAAAACGGGTCAGTCAAAAAGACTGAGTAAGTCCTATCTACTTCCAGTATAAAAACAGGTAAAGGTAACATGACATGCATAAACTGAAAGTAAACATAAGGATAACTACAAGATAGATAAACCAGGGTAGCCGGTTGAACTACTGCGGCAAGGTAAACTAAGGTATCATGATAAACTACGATGTTATGATAAGTCAAGGTATCACATCGTCAGATTTCTATCGAGTGCATTATCCCAAGGTATCTACCCCGTCTAACATCCCACGGTATCTATTGTGTATATTCTTCCTAGTTCTAACATGTATATTTGCTCTGCACCTCTCGCACTAGTATCCCTACCCGCGTCATGTGTTAACCATGAATGTCCCGTGCTCAAAGTCGTGTAATGCTCCATGTCAACCTAATATCGCATATATAGGTTACTCAAATCATATGTTTCTTTCCATGTATATAAGTTCAGTCCTTTGCCGTACCTCGTACGGGCTTCCTCATGTCGTATTATCCTTGAAATCGTTTGGACTGTCACCCTTGTTCTAGCTAGGCTCTTCCATATGAATCATCGTTTGAACTACTAGGACTTACGCCACCTAGCACCACTAGGGATTACGCTTACCTATTGCACGCTTTCGTATCTCGGTTTGGGTTAAACCACCTAGGCCACTAGGGATTACGCTAACCCTCAACCACGCCCTTTTTCCCACGCATTCATCGTGAATCGTTTTTCTATAATTGTATGCACATGTATCACATCGTGCCATCCGAGTCTTGTCACAGGGCAAAACAAGACATACAGGACTCGGTCGGGAGCTTTAGATTTATCTGCCGATGCAGATGCTAAGGTCTGCTTTTCTACACGTGGCTATGGTCCCACGAGACCCCTCCCTCAACTAGCGAAAGGCAACACAAGAGAAGATCTTGCATGAGAACTACACTCCGGCCAGCCCACATCCTACGGCCTACCTCACCCATAATTAGATAGCAAATCATGGTCTGTTGGGTGTTCCCTGCCTTTCCGTACGTACACGCTTGACTCAAGATGGTAGATGATCGACGAACTTGCTATCTCGGGCACCTTATGTATTCGCCGACTCACTGCTATCCACCCCAGTCTTTAGGTCGCTCGCATAGCAACCAAGGCATATTCTTGGTTCTTCTACCGCAGACCTCAACCTCTCGTGAGCCTAGTATAATGACCTGGCAGCTCACAGAGGGATCCCAAGAATATCCTCACGTTCCCCGAAGCCGCTGCTTCGTTACCCAGTTCGTTGGAGCCTTTATCTAAATCAGATAGCCTGCTCCTACACGCATAATTAAACGTATCGGGTTACTAATCTATCTAAGAAATGGTCCAAATTTCCTTGACTAAGGATTATTACTTAGTTTCCCTTAACTAAGGTTTACCACTTAGCCTTATTTCCATAATCCTTGTTAACTATGGTTATTTACCTAATCCTCCGAATTAGGGTTTATCTAATGGGTTAAGTGTCACTTAAGTTCATAACTTAGCCCGTCTACAAACCATGTCAAAATTGGCTAAGTATCCAAGTCCAAGACTTAACCCTACAAACCATGTGTCAAGTTGGCTAAGTATATTAAGCAATCCATAACTTAACCTCGTCTAATTATCATTTTAGATTGGTTAATTATATAAATTAACTTGACCTTGTCAAATCACCGAGTCAAATCGGTCAAGCATATTCAAGTGATTCGTGACTTAGCCTTATCATGTTTTCACGTTAGATTGGTTAAGTATAGGTTAACTTAACCTCATCAAATTAACAAGTTAGATTGGTTAAGTATAGGTCACTTAACCTCATCAAAACATCGTGTTAAATTAGTTAAGTGTTTAACTTAACCCCATTAAATTACCAAGTTGGATTAATTAAGTCGAGGCTAACTTAACCCCATCCGATTACCATGTTTAGATTAGTTAAGCCTAATCTTAACCCCATCCATTAACTGTATTATACGGTTAAGTATCGTTAAGAAAATTTACTTAACCTTATCACGTTATCGTGTTGGATTGATTAAGTGTTGGTTAACTTAATCCCGTCCACTAGTCGTATAAAAATGGTCAAGTGTCATTAGGCAAACCAAGTTACTTAACCTACCCAAGCTTATCATGTTTTGTTAAGTATCATTAGCCTAATCAAATTACTTAACCCATTTGTCCCTATCGTATTTGGTTAAGCCTCATTAATCAAATTAACTTAACCCTATTATGTGGCATTAATTTAATTAATGCACCCTCAACCTCTCACATTAGACCTTGTTGTGGTTACTAGTTAAGCCGGGCGGGTCCGGGTAGATTTACACCACAACCTAGTCTAACCTCGGGTCTTAAGCGCGACATGACCAACTTCTCACATTGGGTCCTATTGTTTGCAACTACTAGTTAGGCCGGTCGGTTCCGGGTAGCTTTACGTTGCAAACTCAACCCAACCTCGAGTTGGCCACACTTATATTATCTAAGTTCATCATGTTTCCAAAACATGTTACAAGTTTTCAAGCATTTGGGTAGACCTAACTTAATAGGTAAATTCCCAAAGGGTAGACCTAACTTAATAGGTAAATTCCCAAGCTCATGCTTTTATGCATACTTACATGTCATCTTCCATGTTATCTTTCAAGTCATATTTTCAAGTATAAACACATGTCATATTCAAGTTAAGATTTTGCGACATGTTCATGTTTATCTAGCTACCCAAAATCGTGTTTTCCCAACGCAAGCAAAGCGAGTCAACATAGTAAGGATACTATGTCACATATTGGTCTCAAAACATGCATGATGCCAAAAGGGCTTGGCTTCCACATGCATAACATCATAAAGAGATTGGCCCTAAACATGCATAGTGTCATAAGGTAATTTGGCCACAAACATGCATATTATCAAAAAGGGTTTGGCCACAAACTTGCATGTTAGCATAAGGGGTTTGGGTTCATAAACATGCATAAGCCCCAATATCTTGTCTTAGCCAATGTTTCACAAGTAAAGTGGTTCCTAAAGGTTCATGCTAGCATTTCATGCATAAAGATCCAAACTTGCAAGTTAAACTAGGTTATGCATAGCATGAGAGGCATGATTAAGTCACTCACATGGCCTAAAATCATAAACATGAACACAAGAGGCAAGGTAAGGTTCATATAGGTTCGCATAATCATGTTTAGCCTCATTTTATCCCATGTCATTATCAAAACTACCGTTTCCATCTAAAAGTAGCTAGAACTTACATAGTTAGGCCTAGGGAAAGAAGCATGAATCATCTTGGCTAAGAAAGGTGCCTCCTTTGTTGAAGAATCGTCATGGAACTCGCATAGCAACGTTGATTTTGCCTCTCTTTGGTGTAGCAAGCTTGCATCTTTTGATTTGAACTTGATTTGGATGCATAGGCTCTAGGGATTTGAGATGGAGGCCATGAGAGTAGAAATTTGGCCATAGTTTAGTTACATGAGTGAATAATGAGGGTTTAGGGGTAGGTTTAGGGTCTTTTTATAGATTAGGCAAGTGTTTTAGGCCATAGGATTAAACCTAGATTCAATCCAAGCCATCAAAGCATGTCTTGGGGAAGAAGTCAAGTGTAGGAACCATCTAGGGCCTTAAGATTAAAGATGGACCATGAGAACCATCCAAATGCAAAATCTGCATTTGAGCGAATCGGCCCACGGGTTGACAGCCAAACACCCTGGATTAACCCCTAGTCGACCCAGCGGGCTCGGGTCGACCTCAAAAATCGGCCGGTTCGGTTATTCCCCTCTCCTAATTCGCTGTTTTGAACATTTTTGCATATTTATTTATTTAATTTTCAATTATATATATATATATATCAATATATATATATTTCTCTGCGCAACCCATTTCACTTAATTAAGTATACTTTAATTTGGGAATTTTTCGTGAAATTTCGCGAGGCCATATCTTGGTCATACGGACTCCGATTTTCGAAAACTCGGACTCTATTTCGCGTATTTTTCCGAGACGAACGCAACGGCATAGCCCGTTACACTTGATTCAGAATTTAAAATTAAATTCTGCCTTGATTCTCGTCTTAATCATGTTATCGAAATACGGGTTGTTACATTCTCCCCACCTTTTAGGATTTCGTCCCCGAAATCTCCAAGTTAGGAAGAACATATCCTACCGTCCATCATCCATCTACTCAAAACATCATCCACAAGCAACCATTGTCCTTAGATGATTTCTAATGTTGTATGAATATATGCAAAACGTGTGTGTACATGTTCCTTAGCTAATGCTAATGATCAGGCCTGGATAATCTTTCTAATGCAAAAATATGTATAGTGCCATGAATCCAATATGTATGCAAATAGTCCTAGTCATATAGATACTATATGCGTGCACAATCATTCATTCATATGCGACAACCGCATGATAATACATTCGATTTCATCCATAAACAAGTATAAATACTCGTGCATATGCAATATGAAATTTGACCGAGTCGAGCTAATATCTAATGTAAATTCGCGCATCCACGAGCAACCACTTGCAACCATTTGCAACCATATCAACCATAACATGTTTCAAATACATGTTTACATCCATAGGGTTCTACCTAAGATTCCCTGAAACAGGGTCGAGAAGATAAACAAAACAAACTCCGTACGGGGTTTGTAACAGAGACAGGACCGAGAGGATGTCCATAAAAGATAGCCTACAAGCAAGCTCAACAGAAAAACAGGGATCGAGGATATATTCCCAAAAAGAGATATCATGCGCGTATTTAGTCTTCAGTCTCCTGAGTCGCATTACCTTGAGCTTAGTTCCATCGTGCCTTGACCGCCCCTTTTTACTTCACGATTTCGCAGCTTCTTACTTCCTGTTTCCATAACATGAGTTGGAACTCATTTCCTCGTCGCCCCTCGTTCCACTTGCACTTATCCTTTTCCTAGAATACTTGACGCAAACATGACTGCGTACTCATGATCTCATGCAAGCTTTCCAAAATTCACTAGTGAATCTCGGACCTCGTACCATAAGGTATTCCACGTAGAAGAACTTTCTCTTGGAAGTAAACAGATGCAAACCAGGTTATCAAGCGCACTTACTAGGGTGATTTCTATAACCCATGCATAAGTGAAATAAACCATCCGTCTTATCGGTGAACACCACTCGATCGGGCTTCAAATTTCCAATAGAGGTATCCAGGGATTCTAGGTAACTAATCATGACCAAACCCAAAAGGTTCCACGAGACTTCGAGGGTATTACCAAGGCTAGTCAAGAGTCTAACTACCCTCCTATCAAAACCGAGAGTGGCACCCCTTACTAGATAACCACTTCATCCCTAGAATCCATCCACAACTTATAAACATAAGCATTATTTCCAAGCTCAACACTTGATATAGACATTCTCAAATCCGAACAAGCCATGAGTAAATGGACCGATCTTCCAATAGGACTTGAGACAAAAACGGGATCCTCTACTATGCTAGTACTAAGGTGCAGAGACTCAACTATCGAAGCGGACTTAAAAGATGCGGTGATCAAAACAAAGTCCCGACAGGATGATAGAGAAGAAAAGCCAAACCTTTAACAAGATCGTTACCCTCCTTCTGAGGTACCCTAGAAATGAGAGCATACTATTGCCCTCCGAATGATCTTGTCCCTGTTCCATGATACTTAACTATCCATCCCGTTTCACCATGCCAAAGGTACTCTCTCGTCATGGGTTTCATTGTTCATCTTTCTCCCTCCTTTTAGGACTCAGCCCTACCTACATGTTGCTTATCCCTGAGCTCGTATCCTTTATCCTTGTTCTTACTATCCTTTCATGCATAACTCTGCAACGGTCTCTCGAGAACCACCTCCATCGTACGGGAAACACTTACGCAGCTAGAGAGACTAGTCGTAGTCAAAACCACTGTGACTACAGATGGAGGAAAGAAAGGAAAAGAGATTCGATCAAGGAATCAAGGATAATGCTAATGGCCTTTGGGGAATAGCCTTTTTCCTTTCAAAAGAAAATTTTCTTGAAAAATGCTTCTTTGTAAACGGTTTTTCAAATAATTTTCAGAAGGTCTTTAAAAACTTTTGCCCAGTCTAGTAACCTTCTGCTCTGATACCAAATGTAACACCCCGCCTCCGCTAGGGTCACTCGCAAAGGAATGCACTAGCTTTAGAGGGGCATTATTGGTAAACATGCACAGAAACATCACAAGACAGAACATATATAAATAGCGGAAGTACAATCAAACTTTCATAACATGAATAAATAAGGTCTAAAGCCTTTTACATCAGAGTACATCAAAACCTGTCTTGCAAAAGTAAAGAAGCATAAAGACTTTTTAATAAATTATTCCCCAAGTAAAACAGTAAAGTAGCCATAGCCAAGAGAAGTCCAAGTCATCCATGATGACCTTCAAGCAGAAGAAGTCCGAACTAACCAGCATTGTTTCCTCCCTGAAACCTGGGGGGGGGGGAACGGAAGAAAAGAGGCGAAACAAAACGGGTCAGTCAAAAAGACTGAGTAAGTCCTATCTACTTCCAGTATAAAAACAGGTAAAGGTAACATGACATGCATAAACTGAAAGTAAACATAAGGATAACTACAAGATAGATAAACCAGGGTAGCCGGTTGAACTACTGCGGCAAGGTAAACTAAGGTATCATGATAAACTACGATGTTATGATAAGTCAAGGTATCACATCGTCAGATTTCTATCGAGTGCATTATCCCAAGGTATCTACCCCGTCTAACATCCCACGGTATCTATTGTGTATATTTTTCCTAGTTCTAACATGTATATTTGCTCTGCACCTCTCGCACTAGTATCCCTACCCGCGTCATGTGTTAACCATGAATGTCCCGTGCTCAAAGTCGTGTAATGCTCCATGTCAACCTAATATCGCATATATAGGTTACTCAAATCATATGTTTCTTTCCATGTATATAAGTTCAGTCCTTTGCCGTACCTCGTACGGGCTTCCTCATGTCGTATTATCCTTGAAATCGTTTGGACTGTCACCCTTGTTCTAGCTAGGCTCTTCCATATGAATCATCGTTTGAACTACTAGGACTTACGCCACCTAGCACCACTAGGGATTACGCTTACCTATTGCACGCTTTCGTATCTCGGTTTGGGTTAAACCACCTAGGCCACTAGGGATTACGCTAACCCTCAACCACGCCCTTTTTCCCACGCATTCATCGTGAATCGTTTTTCTATAATTGTATGCACATGTATCACATCGTGCCATCCGAGTCCTGTCACAGGGCAAAACAAGACATACAGGACTCGGTCGGGAGCTTTAGATTTATCTGCCGATGCAGATGCTAAGGTCTGCTTTTCTACACGTGGCTATGGTCCCACGAGACCCCTCCCTCAACTAGCGAAAGGCAACACAAGAGAAGATCTTGCATGAGAACTACACTCCGGCCAGCCCACATCCTACGGCCTACCTCACCCATAATTAGATAGCAAATCATGGTCTGTTGGGTGTTCCCTGCCTTTCCGTACGTACACGCTTGACTCAAGATGGTAGATGATCGACGAACTTGCTATCTCGGGCACCTTATGTATTCGCCGACTCACTGCTATCCACCCCAGTCTTTAGGTCGCTCGCATAGCAACCAAGGCATATTCTTGGTTCTTCTACCGCAGACCTCAACCTCTCGTGAGCCTAGTATAATGACCTGGCAGCTCACAGAGGGATCCCAAGAATATCCTCACGTTCCCCGAAGCCGCTGCTTCGTTACCCAGTTCGTTGGAGCCTTTATCTAAATCAGATAGCCTGCTCCTACACGCATAATTAAACGTATCGGGTTACTAATCTATCTAAGAAATGGTCCAAATTTCCTTGACTAAGGATTATTACTTAGTTTCCCTTAACTAAGGTTTACCACTTAGCCTTATTTCCATAATCCTTGTTAACTATGGTTATTTACCTAATCCTCCGAATTAGGGTTTATCTAATGGGTTAAGTGTCACTTAAGTTCATAACTTAGCCCGTCTACAAACCATGTCAAAATTGGCTAAGTATCCAAGTCCAAGACTTAACCCTACAAACCATGTGTCATGTTGGCTAAGTATATTAAGCAATCCATAACTTAACCTCGTCTAATTATCATTTTAGATTGGTTAATTATATAAATTAACTTGACCTTGTCAAATCACCGAGTCAAATCGGTCAAGCATATTCAAGTGATTCGTGACTTAGCCTTATCATGTTTTCACGTTAGATTGGTTAAGTATAGGTTAACTTAACCTCATCAAATTAACGAGTTAGATTGGTTAAGTATAGGTCACTTAACCTCATCAAAACATCGTGTTAAATTAGTTAAGTGTTTAACTTAACCCCATTAAATTACCAAGTTGGATTAATTAAGTCGAGGCTAACTTAACCCCATCCGATTACCATGTTTAGATTAGTTAAGCCTAATCTTAACCCCATCCATTAACTGTATTATACGGTTAAGTATCGTTAAGAAAATTTACTTAACCTTATCACGTTATCGTGTTGGATTGATTAAGTGTTGGTTAACTTAATCCCGTCCACTAGTCGTATAAAAATGGTCAAGTGTCATTAGGCAAACCAAGTTACTTAACCTACCCAAGCTTATCATGTTTTGTTAAGTATCATTAGCCTAATCAAATTACTTAACCCATTTGTCCCTATCATATTTGGTTAAGCCTCATTAATCAAATTAAATTAACCCTATTATGTGGCATTAATTTAATTAATGCACCCTCAACCTCTCACATTAGACCTTGTTGTGGTTACTAGTTAAGCCGGGCGGGTCCGGGTAGATTTACACCACAACCTAGTCTAACCTCGGGTCTTAAGCGCGACATGACCAACTTCTCACATTGGGTCCTATTGTTTGCAACTACTAGTTAGGCCGGTCGGTTCCGGGTAGCTTTACGTTGCAAACTCAACCCAACCTCGAGTTGGCCACACTTATATTGTCTAAGTTCATCATGTTTCCAAAACATGTTACAAGTTTTCAAGCATTTGGGTAGACCTAACTTAATAGGTAAATTCCCAAAGGGTAGACCTAACTTAATAGGTAAATTCCCAAGCTCATGCTTTTATGCATACTTACATGTCATCTTCCATGTTATCTTTCAAGTCATATTTTCAAGTATAAACACATGTCATATTCAAGTTAAGATTTTGCGACATGTTCATGTTTATCTAGCTACCCAAAATCGTGTTTTCCCAACGCAAGCAAAGCGAGTCAACATAGTAAGGATACTATGTCACATATTGGTCTCAAAACATGCATGATGCCAAAAGGGCTTGGCTTCCACATGCATAACATCATAAAGAGATTGGCCCTAAACATGCATAGTGTCATAAGGTAATTTGGCCACAAACATGCATATTATCAAAAAGGGTTTGGCCACAAACTTGCATGTTAGCATAAGGGGTTTGGGTTCATAAACATGCATAAGCCCCAAAATCTTGTCTTAGCCAATGTTTCACAAGTAAAGTGGTTCCTAAAGGTTCATGCTAGCATTTCATGCATAAAGATCCAAACTTGCAAGTTAAACTAGGTTATGCATAGCATGAGAGGCATGATTAAGTCACTCACATGGCCTAAAATCATAAACATGAACACAAGAGGCAAGGTAAGGTTCATATAGGTTCGCATAATCATGTTTAGCCTCATTTTATCCCATGTCATTATCAAAACTACCGTTTCCATCTAAAAGTAGCTAGAACTTACATAGTTAGGCCTAGGGAAAGAAGCATGAATCATCTTGGCTAAGAAAGGTGCCTCCTTTGTTGAAGAATCGTCATGGAACTCGCATAGCAACGTTGATTTTGCCTCTCTTTGGTGTAGCAAGCTTGCATCTTTTGATTTGAACTTGATTTGGATGCATAGGCTCTAGGGATTTGAGATGGAGGCCATGAGAGTAGAAATTTGGCCATAGTTTAGTTACATGAGTGAATAATGAGGGTTTAGGGGTAGGTTTAGGGTCTTTTTATAGATTAGGCAAGTGTTTTAGGCCATAGGATTAAACCTAGATTCAATCCAAGCCATCAAAGCATGTCTTGGGGAAGAAGTCAAGTGTAGGAACCATCTAGGGCCTTAAGATTAAAGATGGACCATGAGAACCATCCAAATGCAAAATCTGCATTTGAGCGAATCGGCCCACGGGTTGACAGCCAAACACCCTGGATTAACCCCTAGTCGACCCAGCGGGCTCGGGTCGACCTCAAAAATCGGCCGGTTCGGTTATTCCCCTCTCCTAATTCGCTGTTTTGAACATTTTTGCATATTTATTTATTTAATTTTCAATTATATATATATATATATCAATATATATATATTTCTCTGCGCAACCCATTTCACTTAATTAAGTATACTTTAATTTGGGAATTTTTCGTGAAATTTCGCGAGGCCATATCTTGGTCATACGGACTCCGATTTTCGAAAACTCGGACTCTATTTCGCGTATTTTTCCGAGACGAACGCAACGGCATAGCCCGTTTCACTTGATTCAGAATTTAAAATTAAATTCTGCCTTGATTCTCGTCTTAATCATGTTATCGAAATACGGGTTGTTACACAAGGTTTTAAAATCAAGGGTTGATATGTATTTTGAACTTTTCCTTTCCACATAAAGAGGACTTGAAGTCAGCCCTCTTCTTCTTAAGGCGTCCGCTACGACCTTACCCTTCCTTCTAACATCAAAATAACACTTAGTCCCGTGCTGCATGCATCTGTGTATACCGTAAAACTTTCACTACCGTAAGGTAAAAGTCAAAACTGGGGTTGTCGTAAGAGCCCTCTTCGATCATTAGAAAGTGACATCACCATCAATTTCCGAGCAAAGGTTAGATTCTTCTTCATTAATCCAGTAAGTAGGGCTAATACATTCTTAAAGTTCTTAATGAACTTCCTATATTAACCCGCTAGTCCAAGAAGGCTTCTTACTTCTGTTTCATTCCTTGGGACCTTTCAGTCTTGCACCGTAACTACTTTTGCAGGATCTAATGCTATCCCTTCTTTGGATGCCACATGTCCTACAAACCTTACTTCTTCTCTCCAAAAATGACATTTTGGAGAACTTCGCCTTAAGTTGATGTGCTCGAAGTGATCCATGACTTCTCTTAAACGCAAAGCATGTTCTCCCTCGTTCTTTGAGAAAATCACGTTATCGTCCACGAAGACAACAAAAAACTTATTAAGGAACTCCCTAAACATACCCTTCTCGTCAAGTCAACAAAATAAGCGGCTGCATTCGTCAAACCGAGAGGCACGACGAGCTACTCAAGAAACCGTCAGGGGTCCTAAAAGCAGTTTTGTCTGTACTGTCCTTATCTCCTCTTAGCCGATGAAACCCTGTAGCCAAATCTAGTAGGGAGAAAATAGATGCACCTACATGCTGGTCAAACAAATCATTTATTCTTGGAAGTGGGTGCCTATTTTTCTTAGTCAGCTTGTCTAATTCTCTATGATCCACGCATAAGCAAAGTGAACCATCTGCCTTAGTAGCGAACACTACTGGAGCACACATTCAGAAATACTTCGCCTAATAATCCCCTTATCAAGCAACTCTTTAACTTGTTTGCTGATCTCCTTCCTCTCACTAGGAGCCATGTGTCGCACAGGTAATGCAACTAGTTTGGCGTTATCAACCAAGTATGTGCAGAAATCTAATTCGCGTTTTGATGGTAAACCCTTCACTTTTTCAAAAACATCAGGATACTCACGGATTCTTGATCAGATTGCAATTTATCAATAGATGCATCGAGATTCTAGGTAACTAACCATGACAGAACCCTTAGGGTTACATGATATTTCGAGGGTACTACCGAGGGGAGTCAAAATTCTAACTACCCTCATTTCAAAATCGAGAATGGCACCATTACTGGATAACCATCCATCCCTAGAATCAACCATAGCCAATGAAACCAAAAACATAAGCATTATTTCTAAACTCAACGCTTAGTATAGACATTCCCAAATCCAAACAAATCACAGATAAATGAGCCGAACCATCAATTGGATTGGAGACAATAATGGAATCTTCTACTATACAAGTACTAAAGTGCAAAGACTCAACTACAGAAGCATATAGAAAAGAATATGAAGCTCTAGAATCAAACAAAGTTCTAACATGATGATTAAAAAGAAAACTAATCTTTCAACAGAAACGTTCCTACCTCTCTTAGGTACAGTAGCAGTGAGAGCATGCAGTTGCCCTCCAGAAGATCTTGCCCTTTGGCCTTATCCTTGTCCTTTGGGAAATCCTTGATAAGATGCCCTGCTCCACCATACTAAAATCAACAACCTGCCTTCATCTTCCTATAATTAAATAACTCACTATACCATAGAAAAGACATTCCCTCTTGTCTCAGGATGTATTATTTTTCCACTCTTCTTATATTCCAATCCCTTGTTTGTGATTCTTCCACTTTGGCCTCTTTCTTTTCACCTTTCTCCTTCTGCGTGGATTAAGCCATGTCAACAAGCTTCTTATCCTTGGGCTTTTTCTCCTTAGCCGAAACTCCCATATTCTTATTCTTACTATCCTTGCGTAGCTTGTTGACAAGTTCCTCGAAACTACCTCCATCGTACGGCAACCTATGAGGCTTTATGGAAATTAGCCGCAAGTGAAAATACTGCGGCTACAAATGGAGGTTTGGCACTACTTCTCCCACGACATGTGCCATACGCCTACGAAACTATGGCAAAAACAAAGGAAGAAGAGACACCAATAAAGAATCGAAGGCTACTGCATATGGCATTGGGGAATATGCCTTCTAAAAACAATACTTTTCTCTGAAAATTGCTTCTTTAAAACTTGTTTTAGAAAACATTCCTTTTAAAATATGCTTTTTAAAAATCTTTTATCTGTTCTGGTAACCTTTAGCTCTGATACCACGTGTAACACCCCACCTCCATTAAGGTCACTCACAAAGGGAATGCATTAACTTCAGTGGACTGTCATAAGTGTATAGAACAGATAAATTACAAAACAGACAAATTTTTAAACAGCGGAAAATGTATAAAACTTTACTTCATTGATAAAACAGCAGCTTGGTAAAATAGCTTGTACAAAGATTGTTTTCCAATACCAAAACACCCTTACCCATTACAACAAAGCATCTGTCTTGTTTAACAAAATAAAGAAGCATAAAACGGCAAAGATATTCCCCAATAAGGCATGAATCAGCCATAGCAGTGGAAAAGAGAGTCCAAACAATACATTAAATATCTTCGAGCTAGGAAAGAAAACTAAGCGAAGTGGTAATATTCCCTCCCTATGAACCCTTGGGGGGGGACGGAAGAAAAGAAATTGAAACAAAATAGAGTCAGACATAAAGCCTGGTAAGTCCAGTGATTATTCGCATGTAAACAGGTAAAAGGATCATGACATGAATAAACTGGGTACAAGACCATAACCATGATAATAAGCATAGCAAGACAACAAATGATGATAGTTAGATATGACAAGGTAAGATACACTGAATGCGCTTCGGTCCTTTCCGAGATTTCCTATTTTCTCTGCACCACCCAACTAGCATCCTAACTAGTGTCTTTTATAAAACGATTCGTGTTCCCTACTAGTGTCCGAACTAGTATCCTGTGAAAGGATCAGTATCCCCTACTAGTGTCCCAACTAGTATCCCGTGTTATAAAATAAGGTGATCCCAACCCCGCAATTGGGGTAGCATACAGGTGTACATCTAGTATGAGGATCTTACCTCAACCAGCCTAATTTCCATAAAGATGTTAGATGTACCCTTACTACCCTATCGATCGGCTCCCTATTTGTGTTAACTTCCCTTGTGTCTGTGTCAATCGGCCCTCTCTTGCGTGTAGATACCCTGTGCTGGTCCCACCGTAAGGTGTCTCAATCCTTATGATAGCAACCCGACACAAATTCTAAATGCACAATGTATATTGCTGATGCCCAGTGCCTGCTTTTCCACTCCGTAGCACGTGCAGACCCATACTCCGTCAGAACTACACAGCTGCACCCTCTGCCGCTATTTTGACCGCTTGTAATTTGTCCAGTAATCGTGCCCCACCCTGCCTAGTTTCAGAATACCATGATACGTCTATTTGAGTTACTGCCAAAATTTGTCCCCATTAATAGGGTTTTCTAGGGTCTACTCATACACCACCCAAATTGCCTAAGTGTTATCCATCATTCAAGTTAACTTAACCCATCCACAAGCCATGTCATGTTGGTTAAGTGTTTCTTATTAACTTAACCCTTCTCATTCATCATGTTGTAATTGGTTAAGTGTATTCTATTAACTTAACCATGTTCATTCATCATATTATATTGGTTAAGTGTTTCCCCTTAGCTTAACCCCATTCGTTCATCATGTTATATTGGTTAAGTGTTTCCCATTAACTTAACCCTACTAGTTCATCATGTTATATTGGTTAAGTGTCATCAATCCAGTCGAGTTAACTTAACCCACCCACTTGTCATGTTACAATTGTTAAGCGTTGCCTTCTTGAGTTACTTTACCCTATCACACATCATGTTATATTGATTAAGTGTAGACCTCTTGTGTTTAACTTAACCCTACCACTTGTCATATCACATTGGTTAGGTGTTTCCTTCTTGTGTTAACTTAACCCTACCATTCTTAGCATGTCCATTTATTAGCATTTAATTTATTCATTACAGCACCAACCTCTCACATTAGATCTATATTGTTGCGGTCGCTGGATGTGCCGGGCGGTTCCGGGCAGCCTTACGCCACAACTCTATCAAACCTCGGGTTTTTGGGCTTAATGCGCTAACCTCTCACATCAGATCTATATTGTTGCGATCGCTGGATGTGCCGGGCGATTCCGAGCAATCTTACATGGCAATTCAATCTAATCTCGGATTAGGCATGTTCATCTTTAGCCAATTTCCATATTTATCTTATGTGGCCAAATCTGTGTGTTAAATTTTTCCACAAGTCTAGCCAATACAAGTTTATGCCACATTCCAATTTACATATTTATCATATGTGGCCAAATTTATGTTTCAATGTTGTACATTAACAATATGGGTAGACAAGCTAAGCAATTTACACCGTAGGTATAAAGATTGGCTAGAACTGGACTTAAGAGAATCACTAATTTTTATGTACAACATGATATGTCCCATTATTCTAATTGCGATAATCTCATAGGCATCGGATGTACAACATGATAGGTTCCATCATATCAATCACAATGATCTCAAAGCCATGATAGGTTCTATTATGTCAATCCAACAGTCTCATAGGCATGATAGGTTTTATTATGTCAATCACAACAGTTTCATATGAATTATAGGTTCTATTATGTAAATCCAATAGTCTCATAGGCATGATAGTTTCTATTGTGTCAGTCCAACAGTCTCAAAGGCATGATAGGTATCTGTAATACCCCGTATGTTGAATAACTTGCTATAATATAAAACAGGGCAGAATTAAATTTAAAAATCTAAATCAGGGGAAAAGGGCTACGCCATTGCGTTCGTCTCGGAAAAATACGCGAAATAGAGTCCGAGTTTTCGAAAATCGGAGTCCGTATGACCTAGATAAGGCCCAAAGAAGTTTTCAGAAAATTAAATTCAGATTTAAAAACAAAAATTTCAATTTTCAGAAGTGGCGGGAAAAATCCTGCCAGACCCAGGGGGTCGACTGGGGAGTCGACCTCCCCCCAGGTCGACTGGGGAGTCGACCCTAGGGTCGACCTGGGGGTCGACCTCCCTGGTCGTGCCCAGGTAACCTGGTTGCACCAGCTTGTCTTTTGAGCTGTGTTTTAGTGGCTAGGACGTGATCTGACGGCTCTAATCTAATTTAGGGTTAATCTAATGGCCTAAAACACCTAACTACTCTATAAATACACCCTAAGACTACCCTAATTCATACTAAAAATAGATACAATGCCGTCATGCTGTCAAAATGCAACTTGAAGGAGCCTCCATCAATTTGTAGAAGAAGATAGCATCTCAAATCAATCTCTAATCAACTCTAGCAACTTAATCTTCTTCTTAGGAGTGCTAATCAACAAGTTGTCAGTTTTCTATAGCCTTAATGACCAATTATTGAAATGATTATGATAGGATATAATGAGGTTATTGCTATGAATGTGGATCAATGCATGTTAAGCAAGTTATATGCTATGTG
This sequence comes from Allium sativum, assembly GCA_030737875.1. Lineage (NCBI taxonomy): Eukaryota > Viridiplantae > Streptophyta > Magnoliopsida > Asparagales > Amaryllidaceae > Allium > Allium sativum. Next base: position 33,750,748 of record JASFAX010000020.1, on the reverse strand, counting down.
TTAATGATGTTATGCATGTTATGCAAGTTATATGCTATTTATTAATGATGTTATGCATGTTATGCAAGTTATATGCTATGTATTAATGATGTTATGCATGTTATGCAAGTTATATGCTATGTGTTAATGATGCTATGCAAGTTATGCAAGTCATATGCTACATGTTCATGATGTTATGCAAGTTATGCAGGTCATATGCTACATGTTCATGATGTTATGCAAGTTATGCAAGTCATATAACTTGCATAACATATCATATATTAACTTGCATATAATCATACACCAAACTTGCATATCATGGTGTATGATTATATGCAAGTTCACATATGACATGTTATGCAAGTTTGGTGTTTGATGATATGCAAGTAACATGTGCAAGTTTACACCTTAGAATGATATGCATACATATGCAAGTTAACCCCTTTGTATGTCATACATACATATGCAAGTTTACCCCTTTGTATGACCTAAATAACTTATGCAAGTTAACCTCCTTATGACATATGTGATTCATGCAAGTTTGGGTTGATTATTTATGCTAGTTGGGTTGATGCTATATGCAGGTTGACACCTTTAAACCCATGTTGATGCTAATGCTATGCAAGTTGAACCCATTATAGTTATGATGAATCTTCCCTTTTATGTCATGTTTGCGAATTACGTGGGGAACGATGGTGTTAATATACATGTTATGAAATGGTGTGAAGTTGGTATGATTATGCATACCATAAAGTGACGGACATAATTGAGTCAATTATGTACATCGTTAAAATTGAAATTAATTAGGGAATATTAATTCGGGGGTGATTAATTAGGTGTAATTAATCGACTAAGACACGAGGTTGGACCCTTTTGTAGCATAAGACTGCCCGGAACCGACCGGCAAATCCAGCGGCTACAAATGATTGGCACAATGTGAGAGGTCTTAGGCACAAACTATATACGTGACAAGTGTAAAGACACGAGGTTAGACTCGGTTATGGCGTAAGGCTGCACGGACCCAACCGGCAAATCCAGCTGCCATAAAAGATAGTCTAATATGAGAGGTCTTTACAACGGTTACGTTCTTAATCAATTAAGAAACACTTAACCAGATAAGCATGTAGTGGGCATGAGGGGTTAAGTGGGTGCCTTGGGTGGCATGCGGAAATCAAGTAAGTGCCTTGGGTGGCATGAGGAAATCTAGTGGGTTGCCTTGGGTGGCAATAGAAAATACGATTAGAATACTTAACCAAGTAGAAACATGTAATTAAACATGATTAAAGGGTTAAGTGGCATGCACTAGATAAATTGACAAGCTTAGGTGGTAGCTTGTGGGGGCCCATTTCAACCAGTAACCCATATGTATCTTATTGGGCTCGACCCATGTCGAGGACGGGACACGCGTACTGGGCTTGATTATAAGAGGCCAAAACGGGTTAGCGGTGGAAACGCGAGTCCAACGGGTTTCATATGCGTGTGTGGACCCGGGCTGGTAGGTAAGACGTTGTTGCATCGTGTAGGTATAAGCCGTGCACCATTTGTTGTATCGGGTTGCCACTTTGGGGAGTGATACACCCCGTTGTGGGGCCAGCATGGGTATCTACGGTACGGAGCCGATCGCTTGGGAGTAGTGGGTACACCTAGTGGAGATAGGGGCAGACGGCACCTATGTAGTCAGCTAGGAGTACACGAAACTACTGGGTAAATTCTCTAAGTCCTTGGGTGGGATCAACCTTTAAGTAGGAATGACTGGTGTGGTGCAGTTAGTAATTATCCTTGGGTGGGTAGATGCGTCTTTACCGTTATCCTAGTTTCCTTATGTCTACTTGGCTACTTAGTGTAGTCATTTATCCCCAGTCATCCCGTGCCAAGTTTATATCATACCCTAATTACGTTAATGATTGTGTTGTTAAAGTTATAGGGCTCACTCGAACTTATGTCTGACCCCGTTGTTTTTATCTTTTTCCCCCTCAGGTCCTCAGGTTGGGCCTAGCACTAGTGGGCTTTGATCAGATTTCTTTTTCTATCTTCTGGAGCTTGGACCGTGATGTAAAGCCCAGCTTATCTTTTCTTTTATGGCTATTGTTTATGTAGTGGGATTATGTACTTATGTTTTTATCAGGATGGATATTTAGTACTTGACTCTTTATGGTGTTGTAACTAAACATGTTTATCTTCTGCTGCTATGAAATGATGTTTTAGATTTTCAAGTATTTATATCTGTCTTGTTGTAATTTTTTTGTTCTATACTCACTTAAAATGCTCTACCGAAGTTAAGGCATTCCCATTGTGAGTGACCTTAGCGGGTGTGGGGTGTTACACGTGGTATTAGGGCGAAGGTTACCGGAACAGATAAAATTTTTAGAAAACTATTTTTCTAAAAACATTTTTGGAAAAAATATTTTCAAAAACATGTCTTTAAAGAGAAAAGTTTTTGAAAGAAAAGCATAATCCCCAATAGCCATATCTTTATCTTTCGAATTCTCCGTTTTGAATCTTTCTTTTTTCGTTTCAGCATGGCTGAAGATCTTAACTTTCCGGAGGGTGTGACGATACCAGTATGGTATAGGAGATTGATGGAGGCTAGGGCCGCCACTGCAGGTCCAGCAAATGTCCCTCCACCAACCATAGCACCCGATCTTCCTTCTCCCCCTCTTCCTCCTCGTACGGATACTTTTGCTAAGACTTGCAAGGAATTTAAAGCTATGGGAGGGAAACTTTTTCAAGGATCAGAAACTTTTGTGGAGGCTAGAGATTGGCTTAAGGAGGTGGAAGAGTTGATAGACATCTTTGAGATGGAAGAAGGAAAGAAAGTCAAGTTAGCTGCTTGGTTAATGAAGGGAGAGGCCTCATTCTTGTGGGAGGTCACTAATGGAGAACGCCCCGTTGACTCTTGGGCGGATTTCAGGCAAAGATTTGTGGCAAAGTTTCTCTCAAGGGCGGAGGAAAATTTGTATATGGAAAGGTTCTTGACTCTAAAGCAAGGAAATCTCTCGGTGAAGGAATATATCAACAAGTTTAATCAATTGGCAAGGTTTGGCATAGACATGGTGAATACACTGGAGAAGAAGGCTTTGAGGTTCGTTAAAGGCTTGAATGAACCGATGCATGGATTGGCTATGACTCACATCCCTATGGGGGCCACCTTTGAGAATCTAGTTGACATGGCACTCATGCATGAGGAAGAGAAGGGTCCCAATGCTAATAAGGCACCCGAGAAGAAGGGAGATCAGAAGAGACCTCAACAACAACATCAAAATAAGGGTGGGAAAGGCAACAGTGGCAAGGGGAAGAAGAAGTGCTTCAATTGCGGGATACCAGGCCACATAAGCAAAGATTGTCGGAAGAAGAAGAAGACTGGCTGCTATCACTGTGGCGAAGCAGGGCATCTAGTGAAGGATTGCCCTAAGAAGGGGCAAAGGACGGGATCTACCTCAGGGGGACAGGTGCAAGCTCTTATGGCACCGGGTCAGGCAAGGGGGCAAGTTCAGGCTCTCGCGGTTCCAGCGATTCAGGAAAGAGGTAGAACTATTTCCGTTGAAAGTCTGGTTTTTCCGTTTGATTATCCTGTCTGTACATTGTTTGATTCTGGCGCATCGCATTCGCTTATCTCATCATCATTAGTTGAGTCACTGCACTTAGACACCAGTCTAGTAGATGATCCCTTGGTTGTTTCAAACCCAATTGGGGGCTCCACTTATTTGTCCAGGATATGTTTGGGTTTGAAGATTTCTATACTTAGCATTGAGTTTAGATGTGATGCTTTTGTTTTGGGCTTCACGGGCTATGGGTTGATTTTGGGCATGGACTGGTTATCCAGTAATGGTGCCGTTCTTGATTGCGAAAGGAGAGTTGTTAGGCTTATGACCAGTTTGGGGAACACTCTCGAGATCTCTTGTAATCCCATGGAATCTGTTATGCTAAGTTATCTTGAATCACTTGACGATTCGGTCGAGAGTTTGCAATCTGTTAGAGTGGTCCGGGAGTACCCGGATGTGTTTGAGGAGGTCAAGGGCTTACCTCTGAAGCGGGAGATTGACTTCCAAATATATCTGGTGGATAATGCTAAACCAGTATCTTTACCCGTGCGCCACATGGCTCCTCGTGAGAGGAGGGAACTCCATAAGCAAGTAGGGGAGTAGCTTGAGAAGGGGTTCATAAGACGAAGTATATCGGAGTGGGGTGCTCCAGTAGTTTTTGCTACGAAGGCGGATGGGTCCCTCAGACTTTGTGTAGACTATAGAGAACTCAACAAGCTCACAAAGAAGAATAGACACCCATTGCCGAGGATTGATGATCTTTTTGATCAGTTGATTGGCGCTTCAGTATTTTCTCAGTTGGACTTAGCCACGGGGTTTCATCAGTTGAGGGTGGCTGAGGATAGCATAGACAAGACTGCCTTCAGGGCTCCGGATGGTTTTTATGAGTGGTTGGTGATGCCATTTGGTTTGACGAATGCCCCTGCATATTTTGTTGATTTGATGAGTAGGGTGTTCAGGGAGTTCCTTAATAAGTTTGTGGTGGTCTTTGTGGATGACATCTTAGTCTTTTCTAAGAGTGAAGAAGAGCATGCCCTACATCTTAGGGAAGTGTTGGAGACTCTTCGAGCGCTTAGCCTTAAGGCTAAATTTTCTAAATGTCACTTCTGGAGGAGGGAAGTACGGTTCTTGGGGCACGTGGTCTCCAAGGAAGGGATAGCTGTGGATCCCACGAAGGCAGTATCTATTCAAGATTGGAAGGTTCCAAAGAATGCTACCGAGGTGCGGAGTTTCTTGGGGTTGGCTGGCTACTATAGGAAGTTTATCAAGGACTTCGCGAAGATATCAGCCCCATTAACTCGCTTGACGAAGAAGAATCTAGTCTTCGCATGGGACGTAGATTGTGATGATGCGTTCCGACGGTTAAAGAGAGCTTTAACCACAGCTCCAGTCTTAGTGTTGCCAGATGGGAGTAAGCCATTTGTTGTCTATACCGATGCTTGTGGGACTGGACTGGGCCCAGTCTTAATGCAAGAGGGAAGGGTAATAGCCTATGGTGGAAGGCAGTTGAGAAAGCATGAGAAAAATTACCCTACCCATGATTAAGAGTTGGCCGCTATTGTTTTTGCGCTTAAGATTTGGCGCCATTATCTTCTGGGAGAGAGGTTCGAGTTGTTCACTGACCACAAGTCATTAAAATACTTGTTTTCTCAGAAGGATTTGAACCTGAGACAGCAAAGGTGGATGGAGTTCTTGGCATCCTATGATTTCGAGATAGCGTATACCCCTGGCAAGGGTAACGTGGTGGCGGACGCCTTGAGTAGAAAAAGGTTGTCCTTGAGTCCATTGTTCGTGGAACGACGAAGCTTTGAATTTATCTCGATGTTTGATTTCAGACCTTCCATTGATTATGTACCCGGTTTGCTAGCATCCTTGGAGGTCAGACCTACTCTTTTGGGGCGGATTGGAGAAGCACAGAGGGACGACCCACAGTTGGTTGAGTTAGTAGAGAGGCTCATAAGGGGGGAGTCGTCCAGCCATTTGAGTAGGTACAACCTAGACGATAGGGGGTGCTTGCGTAGAGACGGTAGATTTTGTGTACCGCAAAACGAGGGTTTGAGGAAGGCTATTCTTGATGATGCACACCGTTCTAGGATGACCATTCATCCCGGTGGGGACAAGATGTACCAAGACATGAGGCGAGTTTTCTTTTGGGCCGGAATGAAGAAGGATGTGGCCGAGTATGTCGCTAGATGCTTGGTGTGCCAACAGGTGAAAGCGGAACAAAAGAAACTAGGTGGGTTGCTTCACCCATTGGAAGTTCCGCAATGGAAGTGGGATAGCGTCTCGATGGATTTTATTGACGGGTTACCCAGATCGAGAAAGGGTAATACGAGAATTTGGGTTGTGGTAGACAGACTTACTAAAAGCGCCCATTTCATACCTGTGAAGAGCAAGAGGACTACTCCATGGCTAGCTTCAGTATATCTTCGAGAGATAGTTCGATTGCATGGGGTACCCTCAAGCATAGTGAGTGATCGAGATCCTATCTTCACTAGTGAGTTCTGGAAAAGTTTGCAAGAAGCAGTGGGGACTCAATTGTGTCTGAACACCGCATATCTTCCTCAGACGGACGGCCAGACCGAGAGGGTGAATCGTGTTCTAGAAGACATTTTGAGGCTTTGTATCTTAGATTTTGGAGGTACATGGGAAGAGCATCTTCCATTGGTGGAGTTCGCATATAATAACAGCTTCCAGTCCAGTATTGGTATGGCTCCTTTCGAAGCTCTTTATGGAAGGCCTTGTCGATCACCTACATGTCGGTGGGAGTCTACGGATAAGATCTTGCTTAGGCCCGATATGGTTAGAGAGACTTCGGAAAAGATTGATTTGATTCGAAGAAGGATGAAAGCAGTGCAGGATAGGCAAAAATCTTATGCGGACAAGAGGAGGACGGATCTGGAGTTTGAGGTTGGGGACATGGTCTTTGTCAAAGTATCTCCATTACGGAATGTAGTTCGCTTTGGGTCCGTTGGGAAGTTAGCTCCAAGATTTGTTAGGCCGTTTCCTATTAAGGAAAGGATTGGACGGATGGCATATAGAGTGGATTTACCCGAGAGACTTAGTGGGGTACATGACGTATTCCATGTGTCACATTTGAGGAAATGCCTACATGAGACCGTAGAGGTGGTAGAGCCGAGCTTGCTTAGAGAAGTGGACGTAGAGCGTGATGCGACTATTCGACGAGCTCCTACCCGCATCCTTGGGTCAGAGATTAGGAAGTTGAGGAACAGAGAGGTGCGACTAGTCAAAGTGCAATGGGGAGAGGATGAAAGCAATGCTACTTGGGAGACAGAAGCGAAGATGCGTTCACTATACCCATTCCTTTTTGAGGGTATGTCTTTTAACTTCTCCTTTATCGTTTGTCTAGTACTTATCTTATCTTTAGTATGTCCTCTTATTAGTACCTTTGACCTTTAGATAGGGTAAAACCTATGGTTGAAACATGTGTTTGAGACATGTTATGTTTGATGGATGCGTGTGGATGCAAGTGTTTGCTAGTGGTTGCTCGTGGATGCATATACACACACTCAAGGCACTAGATCGGCTCAATCACTTCATATTGCATATTGCATAAAATTATGTGTAGGTAGCTATATTAATGGATCTATAATGGTTGTGCTATCATATGGATGATGCATTTTGGTGAATGATTGTGCACTCATGTAGAAATGGTATGTGTCGATAAGGTTCTTTCGCATACATATTGGATGCATGGCACTATCATGCTTTGCATTAAGGAGGTCAACTGAATCAGTAGACCGCCTGATTTTGCATTAGACAGGGAACATATACACACACTCTTTGCATATGTTCATACAGCATTAGAAACTCTAAGGATAATGGATGCCAGTGCTTGATGGTTTAGTAGATGGTTGTTTGGATGGTAGGACACGTTCTTCTTGACTTAGAGATTTCGGGGACGAAATCCTTTAAGTAGGGGAGAATGTAACACCCTGTATGTTGAATAACTTGCTATAATATAAAATAGGGCAGAATTAAATTTAAAATTCTGAATCAGGGGAAACGGGCTGTGCCATTGCGTTCGTCTCGGAAAAATACGCGAAACAGAGTTCGAGTTTTCGAAAATCGGAGTCCATATGACCCAGATAAGGCCCAAAGAAGTTTTCAGAAATTTAAATTCAGATTTAAAAACAAAATTTTCAATTTTCAGAAGTGGCGGGAAAAATCCCGCCAGACCAAGGGGGTCGACCTAGGGGTCGACTGGGGAGTCGACCTCCCCCCCAGGTCGACTGGGGAGTCGACCCTAGGGTCGACCTCCCTGGTTGAGCCCAGGTAACCTGGGTGCACCAGCTTGTCTTTTGGGCTGTGTTTTAGTGGCTAGGACGTGATCTGACGGCTCTAATCTAATTTAGGGTTAATCTAATGGCCTAAAACACCTAACTACTCTATAAATACACCCTAAGACTACCCTAATTCATACTAAAAATAGATACAATGTCGTCATGCCGTCAAAATGCAACTTGAAGGAGCCTCCATCAATTTGTAGAAGAAGATGGCATCTCAAATCAATCTCTAATAAACTCTAGCAACTTAATCTTCTTCTTAGGAGTGCTAATCAACAAGTTGTGAGTTTTCTATAGCCTTAATGACCAATTATTGAAATGATTATGATAGGATATAATGAGGTTATGGCTATGAATGTGGATCAATGCATGTTAAGCAAGTTATATGCTATGTATTAATGATGTTATGCATGTTATGCAAGTTATATGCTATGTATTAATGATGTTATGCATGTTATGCAAGTTATATGCTATGTATTAATGATGTAATGCATGTTATGCAAGTTATATGCTATGTGTTAATGATGCTATGCAAGTTATGCAAGTCATATGCTACATGTTCATGATGTTATGCAAGTTATGCAAGTCATATGCTACATGTTCATGATGTTATGCAAGTTATGCAAGTCATATGCTATGTGTTTGTGATGTTATGCAAGTTATGCAAGTCATATGAGAAACATTGATCCATTATGACACCATGATATGCAAGTTTGGTGTATGATTATATGCAAGTTCATATATGATATGTTATGCAAGTTTGGTGTATGATTATATGCAAGTTCACATATGACATGTTATGCAAGTTTGGTGTTTGATGATATGCAAGAAACATGTGCAAGTTTACTCCTTAGAATGATATGCATACATATGCAAGTTAACCCCTTTGTATGTCATACATACATATGCAAGTTTACCCCATTGTATGACATAAATAACTTATGCAAGTTAACCTCCTTATGACATATGTGATTCATGCAAGTTTGGGTTGATTATTTATGCTAGTTGGGTTGATGCTATATGCATGTTGACACCTTTAAACCCATGTTGATGCTAATGCTATGCAAGTTGAACCCATTATATTTATGATGAATCTTCCCTTTTATGTCATGTTTGCGAATTACGTGGGGAACGATGGGGTTAATATACATGTTATGAAATGGTGTGAAGTTGGTATGATTATGCATAACATAAAGTGATGGACATAATTGAGTCAATTATGTACATCGTTAAAATTGGAATTAATTAGGGAAAATTAATTCGGGGGTGATTAATTAGGTGTAATTAATCGACTAAGACACGAGGTTGGACCCTTTTGTAGCATAAGACTGCCCGGAACCGACCGGCAAATCCAGCGGCTACAAATGATTGGCCCAATGTGAGAGGTCTTAGGCACAATCTATATAAGTGACAAGTGTAACGACACGAGGTTAGACTCGGTTATGGCATAAGGATGCCTGGACCCAACCGGCAAATCCAGCTGCCATAAAAGATAGTCTAATGTGAGAGGTCTTTACAACGGTTACGTTCTTAATCAATTAAGAAACACTTTACCAGATAAGCATGTAGTGGGCATGAGGGGTTAAGTGGGTGCGTTGGGTGGCATGTGGAAATCAAGTAAGTGCCTTGGGTGGCATGAGGAAATCTAGTGGGTTGCCTTGGGTGGCAATAGAAAATACGATTAGAATACTTAACCAAGTGGAAACATGTAATTAAACATGATTAAAGGGTTAAGTGGGATGCACTAGATAAATTGACAAGCTTAGGTGGTATCTTGTGGGGGCCCATTTCAACTAGTAACCCATATGTATCTTATTGGGCTCGACCCATGTCGAGGACGGGACACGCGTACTGGGCTTGATTATAAGAGGCCAAAACGGGTTAGCGGTGGCAACGCGAGTCCAACGGGTTACATATGCGTGTGTGGACCAGGGCTGGTAGGTAAGACGTTGTTGCATCGTGTAGGTATAAGCCGTGCACCATTTGTTGTATCGAGTTGCCACTTTGGGGAGTGATACACCCCATTGTGGGGCCAGCACGGGTATCTACGGTAGGGAGCCGATCGCTTGGGAGTAGTGGGTACACCTAGTGGAGATAGGGGCAGACGGCACCTATGTAGTCAGCTAGGGGTACACGAAACTACTGGGTAAATTCTCTAAGTCCTTGGGTGGGATCAACCTTTAAGTAGGAATGACTGGTGTGGTGCAGTTAGTAATTATCCTTGGGTGGGTAGATGCGTCTTTACCGTTATCCTAGTTCCCTTATGTCTAGTTGGCTACTTAGTGTAGTCATTTATCCCCAGTCATCCCGTGCCAAGTTTATATCATACCCTAATTACTTTAATGATTGTGTTGTTAAAGTTATAGGGCTCACTCAGACTTATGTTTGCCCCGTTGTTTTTATCTTTTTTCCCCTCAGGTCCTCAGGTTGGGCCTAGCACTAGTGGGCTTTGATCAGATTTCTTTATCTATCTTCTGGAGCTTGGACCGTGATGTAAAGCCCAGCTTATCTTTTCTTTTATGGCTATTGTTTATGTAGTGGGATTATGTACTTATGTTTTTATCAGGATGGATATTTAGTACTTGACTCTTTATGGTGTTGTAACTAAACATGTTTATCTTCTACTGCTATGAAATGATGTTTTAGATTTTCAAGTATTTATATCTGTCTTGTTGTAATTTTTCTGTTCTATACTCACTTAAAATGCTCCACCGAAGTTAAGGCATTCCCATTGTGAGTGACCTTAGCGGGTGTGGGGTGTTACAGTATCATTACATCAATCACAATAGTCTCATATGCATAAGCAATTCAGATTTGACAAAAGAATAGGCACGAAATCAGAATTAGGCATCGTTCTAGATCTATTTATTACAGTCATGATTTATATTAGATGTTTAAATCTAAATAATAACAGAACTTACAGAAAAAGGACGGATCATGTATTCTGGGATTTTATTTCTGAATTTGTTAAGTTATCCTTTGATTTAGACGTTTGATTTGAAGTTCTTCTAATTGATTTCTAGTTTGGATTTGATTTTCTAGTTTGGAGAAGATGAAGGAGGCTAAACTAGCTTGTAGACGAACAACATGATGGCACCATAGTTATAGGGTTCTGAGTTTAGGGTTTAGGTTAAGCTAGGTATATATAGATGTCTAGGATTAATTCTATACTTTAGATCAACCTAGGAGTCATCAGAGTCACACAGCTCGAAGACGGGTCATCCAGCAAATCAGAAAAAGACACATCTTTGCAAAACACTCCAGAATGTTGTGTTGGACTGCCCTTGGTATGGGCGCACTTGGCAGGTGCGCCAGTGCATTTTTTTACTGGCACACTTTTCAAGTGCGCCAGTGTATTCAGGCATGTTTCCGGTTTTTCTGCCTAACTTCCATTGTTCATATCTCCTTTATACATCATCCGTTTTATGCAAACTCGAACACTATCTCAAGAAGAATTCCGAGACGAACACAATGGCATAACCCGTTTCACCGAAATCTACTTTTAAAGACTAATTATTTTTTAATTATCACTTATGTCCCGTTATAAAATTACGGGTGTTACACGGGGTCTACCCACATGAAGGTCGGTCGACCCGTATGAAGGGAATTCGACCCCGGGGTCGACCCCTTCATGGGGGATCGACAGCATCACGGCAGATTTTGGCAGATTAGGATTTTCTTTGATCTTGACGTTTTTGATGGTTTTTGGTCAAATATGATGGTCTTGGTTGCTCTAATACACCTAAAAGTAAGACCTTAGACCTAACCTTAAACCTCATAATTCGTAGGTTGTAACACCCCGAATTTCAGTTAACACTGATATTCACTAATTACAGAATTAATAATCTCAGATGTGAGAATCAGGGGAAATGGGTTACGTCATTGTGTTCGGCTCGGAAAAATACGCCAAATAGAGTCCGAAATTTTGTAAATCGGAGTCCGTATGACCCGGTTAAGGCCCAAAGAAGTTTCGGGAAATTTGAATTTCGAAACATGCAGAAATGGGGGGCCAGGCGGGAAAACTCCCGCCCAGCCAAGTCGACTTGGCTGTCGACAGGGCTGTCGACTTGCCTGTCGACATGCCTGTCGACTTGGCTGTCGACAGGGCTGTCGACTTGCCCTGTCGGCTGATTCTGGCCTGGGTGCACCTGGTTGAGTTTTGGGCTGGGTTGGAGGGCTTGGGACGAAATCTGACGGACCTAAACTAAACTAGGGTTAACCTAAGGGTCTAAAACACAACCTAATCCTATAAATACACCCTAAGACTACCCTAATCCATACTAAAAATGGAAACTATGCCATCATGCCGCCAAAATGCAATTTAGAAGGAGCCTCCACTAATTAGAGAAGAGGGTTGCAAGTTAATCAACCACTAATCCACCTCTACTTCAACTCTAGCAACTATCTAAGGAGCTAATCTTGGAGTTTGTGAGTTTCTATCACTTTAATAACCAATTGTTAAACTAAGTAGATGAGATGTGATGAGATCATATGGTTTTGCTTGCGGATCAATGGGTTTTAGGTCATATGTTATGATGCTAGTTTGCTAATCACTATGTTTAACACTTATTCATGATGACACTATGTTTATGCAAGTTAAGTGTTTTGGTTTATGCATGTTAAGTGGTGGGTTTTATGCATGCTAAGTATTTGGTTTTATGCATGCTAAGTATTTGGTTTTATGCATGCTAAGTATTTGGTTTTATGCATGCTAAGTGTTTGGTTTTATGCAAGTTATGATGCAAGTTCATATGCAAGTTATGATGCAAGTTCATATGCAAGTTATGATGCAAGTTCATATGCAAGTTTGTCTCTTTTTATGATATGCATAATATATGCAAGTTTGCCTCTAAGTGTGGCATGTTATGCAAGTTCATATGCAAGTTATGATGCAAGTTCATATGCAAGTTATGATGCAAGTTCATATGCAAGTTTGTCTCTTTTTATGATATGCATAATATATGCAAGTTTGCCTCTAAGTATGGCATGTTATGCAAGTTCATATGCAAGTTATGATGCAAATTCATATGCAAGTTATGATGCAAGTTTATATGCAAGTTATGATGCAAGTTCATATGCAAGTTTGTCTCTTTTTATGATATGCATAATATATGCAATTTTGCCTCTATGTATGACATAATTACATGTGCAAGTTCATCCCTTTTAGACCTATGACATGTGTGCAAGTTGACATCTTTATGATAGGTCTATGACATGAACATTTAAGCAAGTTACCATCTTTATGACATATGTGATTCATGCAAGTTTGGGTTGGTTATTTATGCAAGTTGGGTTTATGGTCATATATGCAAGTTGACACTTTTTAAACCCATGATAATGCTAATGATATGCTAAGTTGAACCCATTGTGTGTATGATGAATCTTCTCTTTTAAAGTATGTCATGTTAACGTATTTACGTGGGGACGATGGGGTAAAAATTAATGAACACATAAAATTGTGTGAAGTGGGTATGATTAAACATACCATAAAGTGGATGGACATAATTGGGAATTTACCTATTAAGTTAGGTCTACCCATATTATGGAATTGGGAATTTACCTATTGAGTTAGGTCTACCCATATTCTTAAATATTTGTAATTAATTGAGGACAATTAATACAAATTATGGGGGTGATTAATTAGGTGTAATTAATCAACTAAGACACGAGGTTGGACCCTTTTGTAGCATAAGACTGCCCGGAACCGACCGGCAAATCCGGCGGCTACAAATGATTGGCCCAATGTGAGAGGTCTTAGTCATAAACTAAATACGTGACAAGTGTAAAGACACGAGGTTAGACTCTGTTATGGTGTAAGGCTTCCCGGAACCAACCGGCATATCAAGCTGCCATAAAAGACAGTCTAATGTGAGAGGTCTTTACAAAGGTTACGATCTTAATTAATTAAGAAACACTTAACCAAATTAGCATGTAGTGAGGCATGAGGGGTTAAGTGGGTGCCTTGGGTGGCATGTAGTAGCTAGTGGGGGTGCCTCGGGTGGCATGAGGAAACTAGTGGGTTGCCTTGGGTGGCAATAGAAAATACGATTAGAATACTTAACCAAAGTGGAACATGTAATTAAACATGATTAAAGGGTTAAGTAAGTGCCTTGGGTGGCATGTGGGAATCTAGTGGGTGCCTTGTGTGGCAATTAAAGTATGATTAAATGACTTAACCAAAATTTATAACATGTAAGTGAACATGGTTAAAGGGTTAAGTGGGATTCACTAGAAATGACAAGCTTAGGTGGGTAGATTGTGGGGGCCCATTTCAACCAATATCCCAAACGTATCTTTGTGGGCTCGATCCAAGTCGAGGACGGGACATGCATATTGGGCTTGACTATAAGAGGCCAAAACGGGGTAGCGGTGGCAACGCGAGTCCAACGGGTTTCATATGCGTGTGTGGACCCGGGCTGGTAGGTAAGACGTTGTTGCATCGTGTAGATATAAGCCGTGCACCATTTGTTGTATCGATTTGCCACTTTGGGGAGTGATACACCCCATTGTGGGGCCAGCACGGGTATCTACGGTAGGGAGCCGATCGCTTGGGAGTAGTGGGTACACCTAGTGGAGATAAGGGCAGACGGCACCTATGTAGTCAGCTAGGGGTACACGAAACTACTGGGTAAATTTTCTAAGTCCTTGGGAGGGATCAACCTTTAAGTAGGAATGACTGGTGTGGTGTAGTGTAGGAATTACCCTTGGGTGGGTAGATCTGGGGTGGTGCAATATAGTAATTATCCTTGGGTGGGTAAATGCGTCTTTACGGTTATCTTAGTTCATCCTAAGTCTAGTTGGCTGCTTAGTGTAGCCATTCATCCCCAGTCGTTACCGTATATCAAGCTTATGTCTTACTCTGGTTACTTTAATGATTGTATTGTTAAAGTTATTGGACTCGCTCAGACTTATGTCTGACCCCGTTGTTTTTATCTTTTTCCTAACCCTCAGGTTATCAGAGTGGGCCTAGTGCTAGTGGGCTTTGATCAAACTGCTTTATCTACCTGTTGGAGCTTGGACCGTGGATGTAAAGCTCAGTTTATCTTTTCTATTATGGCTATTAGTTTATGTAGTGGGATTATGTACTTTTATTTTATCAGGATGGATATTTTGTACTTGACTCTTGTTATGGTTTTGTGATGTAACCGAACATGTTTTAGTTTCCGCTGTAATGAAATGATGTTTTAAATTTTCAAGTATTCTTATATATGTCTTGTTGTAATTTTTCTGTTCTATATTCACTTAAAATACTCCACCGATGCTATGGCATTCCCTTAGTGAGTGACCGTAGCGGGCGTGGGGTGTTACCCGTGGTATCAGAGCTTAAGGTTACCAGAACAGATAAAATTTTTAGAAAAACTATTTTCTAAGAATATTTTTGAAGGGAGTATTTTCAAAAACATGTCTTTTAAGAGAAAAGTTTTTGAAAGAAAAGCATAATCCCCAATAGCCATATCTATATCTTTCAAATTCTCAGTTTTGAATCTCTTCCTCTCTCGTTTTGAGTTTCCCCTCCGCGTATAGATGATCTTTCTAATATAGATAAGAATGGAAAACCACTTCAAGGGACTTAGACATTAGTCGGACTAGAAGTTGGTTTAAGAAGGAGGAGGACTTGTAGGTATCTTATGGGATAGACGATGGGAGGAAGGCTCAAATAGTTGTTTGGTTAATGAAGGACGAAACCTCATTGATGGGAGGTTACGAGTGGAGAATGGGAAGAAGAAGGCTAGTAGTTATCCTTTTGGGAGGAATAGGACACCTTATTAGGATTGTCCAAGGAGGCAAGGGCAAGGTACGGAATCTTCTGGAGGGTAGTTGTATTCCCTCACGACTAGTGTACCAGATGGGGATAGGAACGTTTAGGTTGGAATTTGGATTTCTTTATTATCCGGTTCGAACTTTATTTGATTCTGACGCATCGAGTTCGTTTATCTCATCATTGTTAGTTGAGTCACTGCACTTAGACACCAGTTTAGTAGATGATCCCTTGGTTGTTTCAAACCCAATTGGGGCACCATGATGTGTTTGGGTTTGAAAGTTTCTATACTTAGCGTTGAGTTTAGATGTGATGCTTTTTTGGCTTCACGGGCTATGGGTTAGTTTTGGGCATGGACTGGTTATCCAGTAGTAGTGCCGTTCTTGTTTGTGAAAGGAGAGTTGTTAGGCTTATGACCCGCTTGGGTAACACTCTCGAGATCTCTTGTAATCCCATGGAATCTGTTATGCTAAGTTATCTAGAATCGCTTGACACGTCGGTCGAGAGTTTGCAATCTGTTAGAGTGGTCCGGGAATACTCGGATATGTTTGAGGAGGTGAAGGGCTTACCTCCGGAGCGGGAGATTGACTTCCGAATATATCTGGTAGACAATACAAAACCAGTATCTTGGCCAGTATGCCACATGGCTCCTCGTGAGAGGAGGGAACTCCATAAGCAAGTAGGAGATTTGCTTGAGAAGGGGTTCATAAGACGAAGTATATCGGAGTGGGGTGCTCCAGTAGTTTTTGCCACGAAGGCGGATAGGTCCCTCAGACTTTGTGTAGGCTATAGAGAACTAAATAAATTCACAAAGAAGAATAGACACCCATTGCCGAGGATTGATGATCTCTTTGATCAGTTAGTTGGCGCCTCAGTATTTTCGCAGTTGGACTTAGCCACGGGGTTTCGTCGGTTGAGAGTGGCTGAGGATAGTATAGAGAAGACTGCCTTTAGGACTCCGGATGGTTTTTTTATGAGTGGCTGGTGATGCCATTTGGTTTGACGAACGCCCCCGCATACTTTATTGATTTGATGAGAAGGGTGTTCGGGGAGTACCTAAATAAGTTCATGATGGTCTTTGTAAATGACATCTTGGTCTTTTCTAGGAGCGAAATAAGTTTTCGTACGTGCTCAATAGGTTGACCAAAGCCAGTTATGGGATAAACGGTGGTTTTGGAGCGAGACTGGCGAGGACATCTAGAGTTGGACAAGGGCTTAATTAGTTAGCCGTTTTTACTAGTATCATCTCACATAGGTCGTCTGAATTCGAAGGAGGTATCCCTTAGGTGTTTGTCTGATATTGGTTTAGGCCTTTGGGGCTTGCATTTGGGGAATGCCGAGTTCGACTAGGGTGGTCTGCGTGAGAGATGGACAGTTGTGATGATTTTGGAGGAGGTAATATCCTGGTTTCTCTAAAAATGGAGGAGAGAATGCCCTACATCTTAGGGAAGTGTTGGAGACTCTTCGAGCGCATAGTCTTAGGACAGCAAAAGTGGATGGGATTCTTAGCATCCTATGAGTTTGAGATAGCGTATACCCATGGCAAGGGTAATGTGGTGGCAGACGCCTTAAGTAGAAAGAAAAAGTTGTCCTTGAGTTCATTGTTCGTTGAACGACGGAGCTTAGAGTTTATTTCCATGTTTGACTTTAGACCTTCCGTTGACTTTGTACCCGGTTTGCTAGCCTCCTTGGAGGTTAGGCCTACTCTTTTGGGGCGGATTGGCGGAACGCAGCGAGACGACCCACAGTTGGTTGAGTTAGTAGAGAAGCTCATGAGGAGGGGGAGTCGTCCAGCCATTTGAGTAGGTACACCCTAGATGGTAAGGGGTGGTTGCGTAGAGACGGTAGACTTTGTGTACCGCAAGACGAGGGTTTGAGGAAGGCTATACTTGATGATGCACATCGTTCAAAGATGACCATTCATCCCGGTAGGGACAAGATACCAAGACATGAAGCGAGTTTTCATTTGGGCCGGTAAGAAGAAAGACGCGGCCGAGTATGTCGCTAGATGCTTGGTGTGCCAACAAGTAAAAGCGGAGCAAAAGAAACCCGGTGGGTTGCTTCACCCATTGGAGGTTCCGCTATGGAAGTGGGATAGTGTCTCGATGGATTTCGTCAATGGATTACCAAGATCGAGGAAGGGTAATACGGGAATTTGGGTTGGGGTAGACAAACTTACTAAGAGTGCCCATTTTATACCCGTGAGGAGTAAGAGGACTGCTCAATGGCTATCTTCAATCTACATTCGAGAGGTTGTTAGATTGCATGGTGTACCTTCCAGCATAGTGAGTTTGATGTTGGGGACATGGTCTTAGTCAAAGTATCTCCGTTACGAAATGTGGTTCGCTTTGGATCTGTTGGGAAGTTAGCACCAAGGTTTGTTGGACCGTTTCCTATTAAGGAAAGGGTTGGACAGATGGCCTATAGAGTGGAGTTGCCCGACAGACTTAGTGTATATGATGTATTCCATGTGTCACATTTGAGGAAGTGCCTACCTGAGACCGCAGAGGTGGTAGAGCTGAGCTTGCTTAGAGAAGTAGAGATAGAGCGTGATGCGACTATTCGACGAGCTCCTACACGCATCCTTGGGTCAGAGATTAAGAGGTTGAGAAACAGGGAGGTTCAACTAGTCAAAGTGCAATGGGGAGAAGATGAGAGCAACGCTACTTGGGAGACGGAAGCGAAAAGGCGTTCATTATACCCATTCTTTTTTGAGGGTATGTCTGTTAACTTCTCCTTTATCGTTTGTCTAGTACTTATCTTATCTTTAGTATGTCCTCTTGTTAGTGCCTTTGACCTTTAGATAGGGTAAACCTATGGTTGAAACATGTGTTTGAGACATGTTATGATTGATGGATGCAAGTGTTTGCTAGTGGTTGCTCGTGGATGCATATACACACACTCTAGACACTAGATCGGCTCAATCACTTCATATTGCATATCGCATATAATTGTGTGTAGGTAGCTATATTTATGGATGTATAATGGTTGTGTTATCATATGGATGATGCATTTTGGTGAATGATTGTGCACTCATGTAGATATAATATGTGTTGATAGGGTTCTTTCGCATACATATTGGATGCATGGCACTATCACGGTTTGCATATGTTCATACATTAGATAGGGAACATATACACACACTTTTTGCATATGCTCATACATCAGTAGAAATTGTTTTAAGGACAATGGATGCCCGTGTTTGATGGATTGAGTAGATGGTTGTTTGGATGGTAGGATATGCATTCTCCTTAACTTGGAGATTTCGGGGACGAAATCCTTTAAGGAGGGGAGAATGTAACACCCCGAATTTCAGTTAACACTGATATTCACTAATTACAGAATTAATAATCTCAGATATGAGAATCAGGGGAAACGGGTTACGACATTATGTTCGTCTCGGAAAAATACGCAAAATAGAGTCCGAAATTTTGTAAATTGGAGTCTGTATTACCCGGTTAAGGCCCAAAGAAGTTTTCGGGAAATTTGAATTTCAAAACATGCAGAAATGGGGGGCCAGGCGGGAAAACTCCCGCCCAGCCAAGTCGACTTGGCTGTCGACAGGGCTGTCGACTTGCCTGTCGACATGCCTGTCGACTTACCTATCGATAGGGCTGTCGACTTGCCCTGTCGGCTGATTCTGGCCTGGGTGCACCTGGTTGAGTTTTGGGCTGGGTTGGAGGGCTTGGGACGAAATCTGACGGACCTAAACTAAACTAGGGTTAATCTAAGGGTCTAAAACACAACCTAATCCTATAAATACACGCTAAGACTACCCTAATCCATACTAAAAATGGAAACTATGCCATCATGCCGCCAAAATGCAACTTAGAAGGAGCCTCCACTAATTAGAGAAGAGGGTTGCAGGTTAATCAACCACTAATCCACCTCTACTTCAACTCTAGCAACTATCTAAGGAGCTAATCTTGGAGTTTGTGAGTTTCTATCACTTTAATAACCAATTGTTAAACTAAGTAGATGAGATGTGATGAGATCATATGGTTTTGCTTGCGGATCAATGGGTTTTAGGTCATATGTTATGATGCTAGTTTGCTAATCACTATGTTTAACACTTATTCATGTTGACACTATGTTTATGCAAGTTAAGTGTTTGGGTTTATGCATGTTAAGTGGTGGGTTTTATGCATGCTAAGTATTTGGTTTTATGCATGCTAAGTATTTCTAAGTATTTGGTTTTATGCATGCTAAGTATTTGGTTTTATGCATGCTAAGTATTTGGTTTTATGCAAGTTATGATGCAAGTTCATATGCAAGTTATGATGCAAGTTCATATGCAAGTTATGATGCAAGTTCATATGCAAGTTTGTCTCTTTTTATGATATGCATAATATATGCAAGTTTGCCTCTAAGTATGGCATGTTATGCAAGTTCATATGCAAGTTCATATGCAAGTTCATATGCAAGTTATGATGCAAGTTATGATGCAAGTTCATATGCAAGTTTGTCTCTTTTTATGATATGCATAATATATGCAAGTTTGCCTCTAAGTATGGCATGTTATGCAAGTTCATATGCAAGTTATGATGCAAGTTCATATGCAAGTTATGATGCAAGTTCATATGCAAGTTTGTCTCTTTTTATGATATGCATAATATATGCAAGTTTGCCTCTATGTATGACATAAGTACATGTGCAAGTTCATCCCTTTTAGACCTATGACATGTGTGCAAGTTGACATCTTTATGATAGGTCTATGACATGAACATTTAAGCAAGTTACCATCTTTATGACATATGTGATTCATGCAAGTTTGGGTTGGTTATTTATGCAAGTTGGGTTTATGGTCATATATGCAAGTTGACACTTTTTAAACCCATGATAATGCTAATGATATGATAAGTTGAACCCATTGTGTGTATGATGAATCTTCTCTTTTGAAGTATGTCATGTTAACGTATTTACGAGGGGACGATGGGGTAAAAATTAATGAACACATAAAATTGTGTGAAGTGGGTATGATTAAACATACCATAAAGTGGATGGACATAATTGGGAATTTACCTATTAAGTTAGGTCTACCCATATTATGGAATTGGGAATTTACCTATTGAGTTAGGTCTACCCATATTCTTAAATATTTGTAATTAATTAGGGACAATTAATACAAATTATGGGGGTGATTAATTAGGTGTAATTAATCAACTAAGACACGAGGTTGGACCCTTTTGTAGCATAAGACTGCCCGGAACCGACCGGCAAATCCAGCGGCTACAAATGATTGGCCCAATGTGAGAGGTCTTAGTCATAAACTAAATACGTGAAAAGTGTAAAGACACGAGGTTAGACTCTGTTATGGTGTAAGGCTGCCCGCAACCAACCGGCATATCCAGCTGCCATAAAAGACAGTCTAATGTGAGAGGTCTTTACAAAGGTTACGATCTTAATTAATTAAGAAACACTTAACCAAATTAGCATGTAGTGAGGCATGAGGGGTTAAGTGGGTGCCTTGGGTGGCATGTAGTAACTAGTGGGGGTGCCTTGGGTGGCATGAGGAAACTAGTGGGTTGCCTTGGGTGGCAATAGAAAATACGATTAGAATACTTAACCAAAGTGGAACATGTAATTAAACATGATTAAAGGGTTAAGTAAGTGCCTTGGGTGGCATGTGGGAATCTAGTGGGTGCCTTGTGTGGCAATTAAAGTATGATTAAATGACTTAACCAAAATTTATAACATGTAAGTGGACATGGTTAAAGGGTTAAGTGGGATTCACTAGAAATGACAAGCTTAGGTGGGTAGCTTGTGGGGGCCCATTTCAACCAATATCCCAAACGTATCTTTGTGGGCTCGACCCAAGTCGAGGACGGTACACGCATATTGGGCTTGACTATAAGAGGCCAAAACGGGGTAGCGGTGGCAATGCGAGTCCAACGGGTTTCATATGCGTGTGTGGACCCGGGCTGGTAGGTAAGACGTTGTTGCATCGTGTAGATATAAGTCGTGCACCATTTGTTGTATCGGGTTGCCACTTTGGGGAGTGATACACCCCATTGTGGGGCCAGCACGGGTATCTACGGTAGGGAGCCGATCGCTTGGGAGTAGTGGGTACACCTAGTGGAGATAGGGGCAGACGGCACCTATGTAGTCAGCTAGGGGTACACGAAACTACTGGGTGAATTTTCTAAGTCCTTGGGAGGGATCAACCATTAAGTAGGAATGACTGGTGTGGTGCAGTGTAGGAATTACCCTTGGGTGGGTAGATCTGGGGTGGTGCAATATAGTAATTATCCTTGGGTGGGTAAATGCGTCTTTACGGTTATCTTAGTTCATCCTAAGTCTAGTTGGCTGCTTAGTGTAGCCATTCATCCCCAGTCGTTACCGTATATCAAGCTTATGTCTTACTCTGGTTACTTTAATGATTGTATTGTTAAAGTTATAGGACTCGCTCAGACTTATGTCTGACCCCGTTGTTTTTATCTTTTTCCTAACCCTCAGGTTATCAGAGTGGGCCTAGTGCTAGTGGGCTTTGATCAAACTGCTTTATCTACCTCTTGGAGCTTGGACCGTGGATGTAAAGCTCAGTTTATCTTTTCTATTATGGCTATTAGTTTATGTAGTGGGATTATGTACTTTTATTTTATCAGGATGGATATTTTGTACTTGACTCTTGTTATGGTTTTGTGATGTAACCAAACATGTTTTAGTTTCCGCTGTAATGAAATGATGTTTTAAATTTTCAAGTATTCTTATATATGTCTTGTTGTAATTTTTCTGTTCTATATTCACTTAAAATACTCCACTGATGCTATGGCATTCCCTTAGTGAGTGACCGTAGCGGGCGTGGGGTGTTACATAGGTTATGCTGAAGCTCTGCCATTAGTCTCTCCCTCTTCAAATATGTTCAGAAAATTTATACTATTAATAAGAAGATTTTAAAATTCAAGATCTGGAAGAGAGAATCAACATTAATAAAAATATTGTTCATAATCATGAAAATCAAGGTAAACTTCTGGATCTAATCTATTCGAATTCTTCCTATTTCTTTCCCTTCTCTTTTAAGGAAAATAAGCAATTAAAGCTTATTAGGTTTAAATCAAATTAAAGGGTAAAAACCATGGACGCTAAAACTTGATCAGATCCATAATAAGTGAAAGCATAAAAGGTGAGTGGATACAAGCAATATAGTTTAGATAAGAATAAGTTATCGTTTACCATTCCCCTATATGTATAATTGTAATGCAACATGTTGAGAAATGTAACATATGTTAATAATCCCTAAAGTGATGGATACGAAGTAGGAATAATTAATATGCTAAAAATTAATTTGTTGGGACATAAACTTGTCAAATCTTGTATAGTAATTACCATTACTAAAATTTAATTTCAATTTGTGTAAATTATGTACCCAGGACATTAAATGTAAGAATTGATAAAGGTACATATTAGTTTATGTGATTTAAAAATTAAAAATTAATTGAGTACATGCTAGGAAGGAATTGATTATATGTGAAGAATTATAATAGGCATGATACAATCACATGTGAATTATATATTATAATGGATAATTGGAAGAAATAAATATGCCTAGACTGTACAGAAGGTTCGCGCTGAATAAGAAATTTAACCGCTCTTTGGCACGAGGTTAGATTTCACTTGTGATAGAAGTCCGCCCGGAACCACCCATCATATCCAGCATTCACAAGTGGTAAATCTAATGTGAGGGGTCTAAGTGCAAAAATTAAAAACATGTAACGTTGCTAAGACACGAGGTTAAGTTAACTTGTGGTAGAAGCCTACCCAGACCCGCCCGGCAAATCCAATGTCCACAAGTATGGGCTTAATGTGAGAGGTCTAGTGCTTATATATATATATATATATATATATATATATATATAACAAGATATGAATAAATGGCAATAATGGTAATAAAATATTTAACTCAAAAACTAAGAAACGAAGCGATGTACTGAGCTGAGTTAGTGTTATGCGAGGGAAAAGTGACGCATTTCCCTAAATGACCTATTTCTAAGAACGTTGTTGCAAGTAAGCCACAATAAATAAAGTAAGAAAAGTAAAGAAATTAATTGCTACCACGGATTTAGATGGGAATACATTATGAAAATAAATCACTGATTCCATCTATCAAACTGATGAGGTGCATGAAGTATTTTCCTTAAATATAATAAGGAAAATATATATTACAGTGAATGGTGAATAATGATTTACAATAGTAAATTGTCTCAAAGGGGAATGACAATCAATTATTATTAATAAATAGCATTAACGAAAATGTTGTATAATAGGTAGACTTGTCATAAGGACAAGTGAAGATTTTAACTTAGGTTATAATAAACTAATAAGGAAATTGGATAACTGGTGAAATGAGATAAGGGACACTTAATTGTAAATTGAGTAATCAGTAAATCGGGAAAGCTTGAAACAAATTGAGAAAAGGGGAAAATATATAAAATATAAGAGGTTGTACTTAATTATAAATTAACCAGTCTGTAGACCTGAAAGTCTTAAACCCACTGATAAAACTAACATGTTTGGTCTTGTCCTAGGGACCAGAGGAAATTATAACATAGGTTATAATAAATGGTAGAGAAACATATTAATGGGCCTTTGTTAAGAGAACTAAGTTAATAAGTAAACAACGATAAGTTGTAGTAACGAAGTAAAATGGGATTATGATTAAATGAGAAAGGATGAGGAAAATTTATAAAATTAAATAAGTTGAATTTAATCACAAATGGTAAGTGGCATGTTAATTAAGAAAAAAAGTAAATTGAGGTATACTTAATAACATATTAAGTAGAACATGTTATTGTAAACTTGAAATCAAACGAGAATATAAAAGGGATTGTGGATTACAGAATTTGGACCACATTCTAGAGAATAACTTGTTGTGGGCTTATTAATAAACTTCAATGGGTTAAGTTCTATAACCAAAATTAATAAGCAAAAATAAAAGAATGTTTAGACACAGGGTCTAACAACATACTAAAGTAAGGCCTTGGACCAGTCCGCACATTTGAGGGTGAATAACCCAACGGGGTAGATCATCGTGGTGTTATAAGGCACGAGGGGAGCGCAAATTCATTGATTGTTCTGACGGCTCCAAAGGATTGGAAGTGGAAGCATGTGGCTTCCTGAGGTACGTTGGGTGCTCCTAGTTTTCCTCTGTGTGGTGGAAGATGTTTTAGGATGTGCTCGCAGAGGTTGGGTCTGAGCTTAACTACAATGTGGGTGGGCCTTGACTACAAAAGTAGCTATGCATTCAGAATGCTGTGACGCGGTGACACCATGGTGATTTGGCGGTTGCCTCAACATGGAGACGAAGGTTCACGAACAACAAGGATAGTAGATCGTCGGATACACCACATCGGCAGCAAACGGGATGCAAGAAGACTAGATCTAAAACCAATAGACCATTCATCTTTCACTGTCGGGGTACAGTAGTTAAGGGAAGACGTCAAACAGATGTTTAAACTATTTTCTTTAGAGACAGTCATTTAGCCCTTGTACTATTTACTAGTTGAGGGAGGGTCAGGGTAGGGCAATATCTATCGAGAAAACAGACCCTAGGTATATGTGTATACAGAGGCACTTTAAAGACAGGCCTGTACTGTAACACCCCGAATTTCGGTTAATGTTAAAATTCACAAATTAAAGAATAACTAATCCCAGATGTGGGAATTAGGGGAAACGGGCTGCGTCATTGCGTTCGTCTCGGAAAAATACGCGAAATAGAGTCCGAGTTTTCGAAAATCGGAGTCCGTATGAAGGAGATATGGACGAACGAAGTTAGGCAGAAAAACCGGAAACAGGCCAGAAATGCACTGGCGCACCTGTGAAGTGCGCCAGCACAAAAATACACTGGCGCACTTGGGAAGTGCGCCCGTGTCGAGCCAGAAACCTGCACAGCCTTCTGGCTTGACCCTGGCTGGCCTGGTGCACCTGGTTTGGCCCTTGGTCTTGTTTTGGAGGCTTGTGACGATTTTTGAGGGCTGGGATCTATCCTAGGGTTAATCTAATGGCCTAAAACACTACCTAATCCTATAAATAAGACCCCAATCCTACCCTAATTCATTCATAATTAGATCTTGTAACTAAACTATGGCAAAATGAAACTTGATCATGGCCTCCACAAATCAATGAAGAGAGTTGCAAGCTAATCGACCTCTAATCAACATCTTCTTCAACTAGAGCAACTAATTCCACTTCATAAGTTTGCTAATCTTGGTTTTGGTGAGTTTCTATGGCTTTAATAATCAATTGTTAAATTGATTATGGTAGGATGTGATAAGACATGGCTATGTTTGTGGATAAATATGTTTATGCAAGTTTGTATGATATGTGATTTGCAAGTTTTATGTTATATGCAAGGTTAATGCCATGTTTTATGATGCAAAACACTATGTTCAACATTTATGCATATGTAACATGTTATGCAAACTATATGTGAGAGTATATGCAAGTTATATGTAACATGATATGCAAGTTATGCATGTGATTTTATGCATGCTAAATATTTGGTGTTATGCATGCTAAGTATTTGATTTTATGCATGTTAAGTATTTGATTGTATGCATGCTAATTGTGTGGGTTTATGCAAGATAAGTGGTGTGTTTATGCATAATAAGTAATTGATTCTATGCATGCTAAGTATGTGGTTTTATGCATGCTAAGTGTTTGGTATTATGCATAAATCATGACATGTAAGTTTACCCTTTTAAATGTGATGCATACATATGCAAGATGACACCCTTATATGCTATGCATGTTTACCCTCCTTTAAGATGTAAGTTCATATGCAAGTTATGTGCATGGTGTTATGCAAGTTATGTGTATGAGATTATGCAAGTTATGTGCATGGTGTTATGCAAGTTATGTGTATGAGATTATGCAAGTTATGTGCATGATGTTATGCAAGTTATGTATATGCTTAAATGCAAGTTTAATGTGATATGCAAGTATGTGAATGCTTATGAAAGTATGTGAATGCCTATGCAAGTATGTGAATGCTTATGTAAGTTATGTGTAGGCTTAAATGCATGTTTAACATGTTATGCAAGTTATGAGAATGCTTATAAGCAAGTTCAACATGTTATGCAAGATATGTGTATGATAATATGCAAGCTCATATGCAACATGTTATGCAAATCATGTGTATGATAATATGCAAGTTTGGGTTAAATGTAGTTGGGTTAATATGTGCTCATATATGCAAGTTGACATCCTCTTAACCCATGATAAAGTTATATGCTAAACCCATGCTATTTGTGATGGATCTTCTCCTTTATTATGTTATGAAATGAGAACGATTTACGTGGGGGAACGATGGGGTTAATAAATATGTTAATAAAGTATGATTAGGTATGATTGAGCATACCATAAAATAAATAAATTACCATAAGTGGGAATTTACCTATTGAGTTAGGTCTACCCCATGGGAATTTACCTATTGAGTTAGGTCTACCCATGTTATGGAAAACTTGATATTAATTAGGGATAATTAATATGGGGGTGATTAATTAGGTGTAATTAATCAACTAAGACACGAGGTTGGACCCTTTTGTAGCGGAAGTCTGCCCGGAACCGACCGGCCATCCAGCGGCTACAAATGATTGGCCCAATGTGAGAGGTCTTAGTCATAAATTAAATACATGATTAAAGTAAAGACACGAGGTTAGACCCTTTTGATGACAGAAGTCTGCCCGGAACCAACCGGCATATCCAGCAGTCATAAAAGACGGTCTAATGTGAGAGGTCTTTATGAGTTCATGATCTTAATTAATGAATTAAGAAACACTTAACCATATTAGCATGTAGTGGGACATGAGGGGTTAAGTGGGTGCCTTGGGGTGGCATGATGAGACTAGTGGGTTGCCTTGGGTGGCAATAG
Source organism: Allium sativum (assembly GCA_030737875.1). Taxonomy (NCBI): domain Eukaryota; kingdom Viridiplantae; phylum Streptophyta; class Magnoliopsida; order Asparagales; family Amaryllidaceae; genus Allium; species Allium sativum. Next base: position 33,723,292 of record JASFAX010000020.1, on the reverse strand, counting down.
AAAAATACGATTAGAATACTTAACCAAAGTAGAACATGTAATTAAACATGATAAAAAGGTTTAAGTAAGTGCCATGGGTGGCATGAGAAAATACGATTAGAATACTTAACCAAAGTGGAACATGTAATTAAAACATGGGTGAAGGGTTAAGTAAGTGCTTTGGGTGGCATGTGGAAATCTAGTGGGTGCCCTATGTGGCAATTGAAATATGATTGATGACTTAACCAAATCTTAACATGTAAGTGGGCATGACTACATAAGGGGTTAAGTGGGATGCACTAGATAAAAGTGACAAGCTTAGGTGGGTAGCTTGTGGGACCCATTATAGGGGTACATTTGATAAATAACAAGCTTAGGTGGGTAGCTTGTGGGGACCCATTATTGGGTTATACTAAATGAATGACAAGCTTAGGTGGGTAGCTTGTGGTGGCCCATTTCAACCAATATCCCAAACGTATCTTAGTGGGCTCGACTCTAGTCGGGTGACGGGACACGCATATTGGGCTTGATTATAAGAGGCCAAAACGAGTTAGCGGTGGCAACGCGGAACCAACGGGTTTCATATGCGTGTGTGGACCCGGGCTGGTTGGTAAGTCGTTGTTGCATCGTGTAGATATAAAGCCGTGCACTGTTGATATTATCTGGTAGCCACTTTAGGGGAATGATACACCCCAATCGTGGGACCAGCACGGGTATCTACGGTAGGGAGCCGATCGTTGGGGAGTAGTGGGTACGCCTAATAAAGATAGGGGCAGACGGCACCTATGTAGGGGTACACGAAACTACTGGGTAAGATTACTAAGTACACCTAGTGGAGATAGGGGCAGACGGCACCTATGTAGTGGGCTAGGAGTACACGAAACTACTTGGGAAATTTTCTAAGTCCTTGGGAGGGATCAACCTTTAAGTAGGAATTACTCTTGGTGGGTAGAACTGGTGTGGTGCAGTGTAGGAATTACCCTTGGGTGAGTAGATCTGGGGTGGTGTAAGCTAGTAATTATCCTTGGGTGGATAAATACGTCGTTTCGGTTATCGTAGTACATCCTGTGTTTTGTGGGCTACTTATTGTAGTCATTATCCCCAGAGGTACCGTATCTTGCTTATATCATACCCTAATTACTTTAATGATTGTATTGTTAGGGTTATAGGACTCACTCAGACTTATGTCTGACCCCGTTGTTGTTTATCTTTTTCCCAACCCTCAGGTTATCAGAGTGGGCCTAGCACTAGTGGGCTTGGACCAGACCGCTATATCTATCTTTTGGGGCTTGGACCGTAGAAGTAAAGCTCGGTTTATCTTTTCTATTTTGGCTATTATCGATGTAATGGGATTATGTACTTCTATTTTATCAGGATGGATATTATGTACTTGACTCTTGTTATGGTTTTGTGATGTAACCAAACATGTTTTGATATTGAAATGATGGTTTAAATTTTCAAGTATTACTTATATCTGTCCTGTTGTAATTTTTCTGTTCTATACTCACTAAAAATACTCCACTAAAACTAATGCATTCCCTTAGTGAGTGACCTTAGCGGGTGTGGGGTGTTACATGTACGGATATGGAAAAGCTGGTGATCGAGTTCTGTGTTTCTTGTATCGCCCTACCATGGGACTCATTGCACATTAGAGGACGTGTGGTTATGGCATCGAGCTACAATTTACGATACGTATGTGGGACAGTCTAGATACATGCATATCGACATTGGGTGGTGTATCATAGACTTGAGGGCATTAATATAGTATGGAATCTGATTCGATCTAAGGCGACAGTCTGTACGCTAACGTAGCATAGTAATGATAGATATATGCAGATTGTAACATTGCTATATAAAGATTCGTACGTCACTATGGCATAGGATGAAGAACTTCGTATATTTCGATGGTGTTACGGTGGAGACCATGTGTGTGCGATACCATGGGGTGTAATTTAGTATTGGGGATAGCTACATATATACTATGTTAGGCTAATCCACTAGGAAATAAATGAATAAATGTGTGTGACTTGTGTGTAAACCTTGAGTGGTGTTAAACCAAGTAAGCTAAAAAAATAAGAAAATATGATTGAACGGTATTTGTAGTGTTATCCAAAGTGTGTAATTCA